>JAWHQI010000035.1:1250000-11250000 GCA_033032865.1 Dactylorhiza incarnata
TTGGCCGATCTCTCCACGCGCTAGGGCATCAAGACGGGCGATCGTCTTCTCCAACGGCATCCACGCCTCCAATCCTGCATCTTCTCTGCGCGTGTAGCAAAAGCCACGTGTTCTCGGAGGACCTCCAAGCTCGACATCCCGTCTCTTCTCCGGCGACATCGCTTGATCTTCTCCGGCAAAATCGGTCGACATCGCCGACTCCTCTTCTCTAACGGCATGCTCGACTCCTCTTCTCCGCACATCCACATCAGTTCTCCGACGGAATCGACAGCCACCAGATCTGCCGGGCTCGTCTTCTCCAGTCCTGCATCTGCTCCAGTCCTGCATCTGCTCCAGTCCTGCATCTTCTCCAGTCCTGCATCTTCCCTGTTCTGCAGCAATAAACAACAGGCAATATATCTCCCCCTTTCAAGGCTATGCAGATGATTCATGTGTTGATTATTGTGATGTGTGTGTGTGTTTGTGTGTGTGTGTGCATTTGAATGTGGGTGTATGTGATTATTTTTTGTGTATATGTAGTTGAGTGTGTGTGTGTGTGTGATTGTGTGTCTATGTCAATGTGTATGAGTATATGAGTGTGTGTGTGTGTGTGTTTGTGTGTGTGTGTGTGTAGTTGAGTGTGGGTGTGGGTGTATGTGATTATTAATGTGTATGTGTAGTTGAGTTGTATGTGATTATTAATGTGTATGTGTAGTTGAGTGTGTGTGTGTGTGATTAATTATGTTTGGTTGTATGTGATTGTGTATGTGAATGTTTGTGAGAATGTGTTTGTGTGTGTATGTTAAGTTGATGTGTGTGTGTGTGTTATGGGTAGGTGTGTGTGTGTGTGAATGTGTTGTGGATGTGATTATTTTGTATGTGAATGTGTGTTGTTGTATGTGAATGTGTGTTAAGTGTGTGTGTGTGTGTTAAGTATGTTGTTTATGTGTATGTGGATGTGTGTGAGTGTGTTGTGTGTTTGTGTTAAGTATTTTTTGTGTGTTATGTGTTTTTTTGGTGTGTGTTAGGTATTTTTGGTGTGTGTGTGTATGTGATTGTTTAGGTGATTGTGTGTGTGTTAAGTGTATGTGATTGTTTATGTGTTGAGTGTGTGTGTGTGTGTGAGTGTATGTGTTTGTTTAGGTGATTGTGTGTGTATGGTGTATGTGATTGTTTATGTGTTAAGTGTGTTGTGTGTGTGTGAGTACGTTGTTTATGTGTATGTTGATGTGTGTGAGTGTGTTGTGTGTGTGTGTTAAGTATTTTTTGTGTGTTGTGTTTTTGTTTGTGTGTGTGTGTTAAGTTGATGTTTGTGTGTATGTGTTTATTTTTGTGTATATGTAGTTGAGTGTGTGTGTGTATGTGTGTTAAGTGTGTATTTGTTGTGTGAATGTGTAGTGTAGTGCTTATGTGATTTATTTTGTGTTTACTTTACTTTTTTTTTGTTTTTTCGTACATTCAGTCATTATGGGTTAACATAAAGAAGGTGGTGTTAGCACAAATTGGGAGGCAACGATGTTATGATTTTCTGTGACTTGTGTTTGAAAGAAATAGAGTTGGGTAATCACCCAACCACACACTTTAGCAGGGATGGGTGGGCAAACCTAACAACAAATTTTTTTGCTCGCACAGGAAAGATGTATGATCGCAATTAGATGAAGAACAAGTGGGATCAGCTAAAGAAAGATTGGAAGTTATGGAGGGAGCTAAAGTGCCGTGAGACCGGTTTGGGTTGGGATCCAATTCGCAAAACTATAGCTGCTTCAGAAGAATGGTGGAAAGAACGCCTCCTAGTATGTATTTTTTTTAAATAGTCTTGTTTTTATTGCAAATATTTTTATCAACCTGTAATAACATATTTATTATTTCTATCCTAGGTTGTTCCAACGACAAAAAAGTTTCAGTTCGCTGGCATATCCCCTGATTTAGAAGAGAAGCTCTTTATGATGTTCAGCCAGGTTGTGGCTACAGGAGATCTTGCTTGGGCTCCCAGTTCAAGAAATTTTGAGCATGAGTCGATTGACGAACATGACACTTTAGCCGAAGATGACACATAGAACATGACCGAGCCACCTTCTTCTGCTGATGCAAGGAATAAACGGACGGTTAAGGGAAAAAGCAAGATGAGTAATAAGAAGACAAGGACTTCGGCGATGGAAGACATAGCTGAAACATCGCACATTATTGGGCAGTGCATGTTGGAGCCTCCTCGCATTCAGATATCTTCATCCTTGTACACCATCCCTGAGACTGTTGTAGAGCTCGAGGCTATTCCAGAGGTTATGGATGAATCGAACGTGGACTTATACCACTACTGCCTCATGTTCCTGAGACAGAAGCAGAATCGAGAAATTTTATGAGCATTCGGCAGGATCGACGTCTACCATGACTGCGGGATTGTTTTGGCAAAAAATTAGAGTAGTTCGTTCTATGTTTTTCCTGTGATCGAATCGGACACCTTCTTATGTTGATGTTTATCTATGTTTATTTTCTGTATTGTTATTTACTTGTGTCGTGGTTGAACATTTTGATGCATTAATGGACATTTATAACACTAGAGTTATATGAGCTTGGTTGATATTTATATTATTTTTAAAATAATGTATCGTACTTGTCGCAGGTTTACAATGCTATCTTCGGATGATAGCAGTTCTGGTGAGGAGAATGAGCAGCAAGTAGCTGGCTGGTTTTATCGTAATAGAGCAATCCGTGGACAACAATTTATATTAGCAGCAAGTAGCCGGTCTAGTGTTTTCTCTAATACACCTTGCATGACATCAAGCCAAACCGGAGCTAGGTGGATTGGTGAACTACTCGATGGACACCCTTTAAGATTTTTTAGCGCGTTTAGAATGTCCAAGGTAATATTTGCAGATCTGCTACACTCCTCACACAACAGTATGGATTGCAAGGATCCAGGAGAACTCTACCACGAGAAGTGCGTGCAGTTACATTGCATATTTTAGGCCATAATGTACCAATGCAAATTGCATCACAACATTCCCAACTGTAAGTCTTCTGGCAAACCCCCGCTTCTCATCAAGGAATGGTTTCATAATCTACTGACCATGAATAATAATGAAGGGTCTGTTTGGGAGAGTTGCTGCGGATTGAAAAGCTGCTGATTGAACAGAACTCTTTAGACAGAGCTCTTTGAGGAGCTGTTTTGAAAAGTTGCAGGCTGTTTGGATGTTCTGTGTATAAGCGCTGATTCAACAGAGCTTTTTCAAATAAGACTGTTTGGTAGAACAACTTTTTGAGAGCTGTTTTTTTCTAAATGAAAATATTAATATATATTGTTCTCAAACATTTAAATATCAATAAATGGAGCATATCAAAATATATATTGTTCTCCGCACACACACATATACATACAATATACACAAACATAGGCAAACATACATACACACACAAACATACAAACACACACAAACATACAAACACATATTCACACATAAACATACATATTCACTCTCTCACACACACACAAACACATATTCACATTCACAAACATACACAAACACATCCCTTCCCTGGTCAAAGACTGTATGTTTGGCCGGTGGTTAATGAGATGGCTGTGAGAGGGAGAAAATGAGAGAGAGAGAGAGAGATGGAGGTGTGAGTTCTGGATTTACAAAAAACAGAGAGGTAGAGAGAGAGAGATCTGGAGGGAAAATGTAGAGAGAGAGATGGAGAAATGGGAGTGGTTGGAGGAGGAGGCTCACGGGAGGGGGAGTTGCTCGGATCTTGAAGGTAAGCCAGAAAATTTGAAGAGGGAGAGGAGGTGCTGGTTTCGGCCTGGAGGTTTTCTTGGCCGGAATATCTCGGCCGAAATGGACTTGTCCGAAGAGATAGAGGAAGAGAGGGGGGGGGGGGGGGGGGGGGGGGGTTCGCTGCCAAAAATGGCAGGCCGGCGGCTTCTTGGACTGGAACAACCGGAGAAGAACCTTGGAGCAGTTGGAGGAGATCTGGATCCGTGGTGGTCCGACGAAGCAGGAGGTGAGCTCGTCGAGTTAGCGAGCGCCAGAGATGGATAAGGTCGCCGGCCATGGAGGAGCAGCTCGCCGGAGGAAGAGAGGGTCGCCAGAGAGGAATGAGATCGGAAATGGACGGGAACGGGAGGAGGGGCGGGATCGGGAAGAAGAGGGAGCGATTCTTAAACCGTGAAAAGCTGCCTCCAACCGGATTTTCCAATTCACCCTAAAATGAGCTATTTAAAATAATCACTTCCCAAAGAGCTCTTTAGGAGAGCTCTTTCAAACACCTAAATAGCAGTTCTGGCGGTTGAAAAATCACTTCTCAATCCGCCAGAGCTGTCCCAAACAGAGCCGAAGTTATCATTTTGGTCATTTTCTATTAACCATCCAAAACAGTTTATGTATTATTGTACACTTTGCCTAAATAAACAACAAATAGAGGATAAATAACATAGAAGAGAAGAATGAGGGGATAGTAAATTACTCTATTCTTGATTGGATACTTGTAGGTAAGGCTGTTGAGGGAGCTAAAACCCTTGATTGAAATCTGGAAGCGAGGCGGTTTGCGAAGGAGAAAGCAGTTCGATGCCCTGATTAACAACAAAAAACAAATAATTTAGTGTAACCAATGATCGAAAAGTAATGCTGAATTTCTTAAAGTGAACTCAAAGTGGAAAAACTACTTCGGCACATGTTGTTTTCTGTTCTACCTCCGATGCGTAAAATATTAAATCATTGGAGCATTAAGACAAACACACAGTGGGCAAAAAAAAAAGAACCTTAAACTTTTGTGCTTCTTAGTAGTTCCATACGAACACATTGTCAAAGCCAAGAAAAAATAGAAAACTTGCTACAAATATGTTGTGCATGCCGTGAATATCTTTACATTGAAAATAGAAATGGCATTGATCTAAATCACATTGATCTTGACAAAGCCGAGCATGAAAATGGAAGTGAAAATGAAAATGGAAGAACACTCTAAAATCCTTACCATTGCAGTGGAGGAATCTAGAGGATGGCTGGATCGGTTGAAGAAGTAAGAAATGTAATTATTAGCTGTTTTCAAGGATGGAGACCCGACTATAGATAGCAATTTAGGTTGAATGAAGATCCAAAAGAAGCCCCGATGAACCAGTAGAAGCCCGATTTCTTGGAGCGAGAGTTGGAGGAATACCCAATCTACAATAAAAGCCATACAGTGAAGTGACGATAGATAAACAGAAGAAGCCAAGAGTAGTAGAGAGAAGTTAAATTAAGGCTGGTGGTTTGATATTGCTTATACCTTGGCGAGGCTGGTGGAGGAGTGTGCCACGAATCTGCTAAAGGCGTTCATTCTTTGCAGATGCTTGCACTCAGGGTAAATGACTTCTTCCCGCTAGGGCATTCGCTGCATGGAACCTCATCGATTCGCAGCAGCGACATATCGGCGTTGGCTCTCTTCTTCTTCACAGCCGTGGCGTAAGTTTGGAGAGGCTCGGCAAGGACAGGAGGGAAAGCTGGAGGTTTCGCCGAGATGAAGCTCTGCGAGATAAGGAAAAAGAACCCTACTACAAAGCACCTGGGCCTTTGGTCGGGAGGGTATCGAGGAGGCAGGAAGCGTGAGAGCTAGGGATCGGGAAGGAGGATGCGGCGTGAGCATTCGTGGTTATCGCTGCTGCTTGCGAGTTTTTGATAGCCGAGGGGGTAGGTTTTGCCTCTCAAATCTTACGATTGATGTATTTTGAAGCCAAATCCAACGACCAAAATTTTTTGTTGAATTTTTGATCTCATGCTAATCGCAGACAATCATATTTCTTTTTAATATAGTATAGATACATATATATATACATACGTATATATATACATATATATACATACATACATATATATACATATATATATACATACATATATATATATATAAACATATATATATACACACATATATATACACATATATATACACACACATATATATATATACACACATATATATATACACACATATATATATACACGTATATATATCACTACCAGAAAATGGACTTTTAGCCAGGGCCAATTGCCGTGGCTAAAAGTCCCAAAAGAATGACCGTGGCGAATAGGCGTGGCTAATGCGAGCGTGACAAAAGGTATTTGCCACGCCCAGCCCGTGGCAAATACGCTTTTGCCACGAGCTTTAGCGACGAAATCGAACCGTGGCTAAAAGCCTCAGTTTATTGACTTTTAGCCACGAATAATTTGCTGTGGCTAACAATACAGTTTATTGTTATTCACCACGAATTCAACCCGTGGCTAGTACTTTCATATTTCTATAACTATTTGCCACGGCCATTTGCTGTGGCTAATAGTTTAATTTTATATTTATTAATGACATCATAATCCTGTGGCTAAAAAAAATTTAGCTTTGATTTATTATTTGCCACGATTTTTTCCCGTGGCTAAAAGCTTAAGTTTATACTATTTGCCACGATTTCACCCCGTGGCAAAAACTTTTTTGCAAGTTTCATTATACAAAATTTAATAAATTAAACTTTAAAGATTATGTACGATAATCATAAAAATATTAATAAATTAGGCAATGAACACCGACAAATAGGTGTTTGTATTCTCTTATTTTATCTCCTTATTTCTTCGACGAACTTTCTGTGTACTCCCAAATACTATGAACTATTTGTGTACTCTCAATACACAATTTTTTAGAGAAACATATGGTAATTAATGAACCAAATTAATTAAGTATGATAATTAATGATTAAATTAATATTAATATTTTTTGCACATATTAATAAAAATAGATAAATTTCAATCAATTATCTCATAATAAATTTTTTTCACGACCCAAAATCGTGGCTAATACTTTTATTTTAGCCATGGATTAAGAAATGTGACTAAAATATTAGCCACGAATTAGAAAACCGTGACTAATAATATCTTATTAGCCACGAATTAAACAAACCGTGACTAATGTTATCTCTTTTTGCCACGAATTAGGCATATGTGGCTAATACTAGCTTATTAGCCCAGAATTAAGGGTCGTGGCTAATACTTCATTATTAGCCACGATTTTTGACCAGTGGCAAAAAAAGTGTGGCTAAAAGTCACTTTTCTAGTAGTGTATACACATATATCTATATACACACACACACACACACACACACACACACACATATATATATATATACATGTATGTATTGTTGAATCCAAAATTGTCCCCAAGTCCTCGACGCTTGATTCCGGAGGAAAGAGAGGGGGTGATGGTCGAGCAGCTGGTTACTTGAGTCGCAAATGAAGAGCTGAGTGAGAGAGAAGAAGAGAGAGCCGCTAGCTTGCGGCGAGGCAAGACTTCGCACGCCGCGACAAATGCCACTCCTGCGGCGGGCTTTCCCTTTATTTAATAATCTGTATTATAACTTGTTGTTTTTAGTACATGGGAATAGAATGAATACAAGAGAGTGGCAGTTAAGAAAAGAAAGCCGCCCGGACTGCTTGCTGAGACCGCAAAGGCTGCTTGCTGAGACCGCCCGGGCTGCTTGCTGAGACCGCCCGGGCTGTTCGCTGGAGATCGCCGGACAGGCCGCTGCTAGGTGCGGTCTGGCTATTTCTAGCCGCCGGTTTGGTCCCCCCCCCCCCCCCCCACTTGGCTGTCCCTATGAAGAGGTATGGGGGCCTATTTATAGGCCTGAGGAGGAATCTTCTGGAATTGAATGACGTCATCAGCTGGGCGGCCTGAAGGCGGAGACTGCCCCTGCTGGGCGGCCTGAAGGCGGAGACCGCCCCTGCTGGGCGGGCTGAAGGCGGAGACTGCCCCTGTTGGGCGGCCTGAAGGCGGAGACCGCCCCTGCTGGGCAGCCTGAAGACGGAGACCACCCATGCTGGGCGGCCTGAAGGCGGAGACCGCCCATGCTGGGCCCCCTGAAGGCGGAGACCGCCCCTGCTGGATGGTCTGAAGGCGGAGGCCGCCCCTGCTGGGTGGCCTGAAGGTGGAGGCCGCCCCTGCTGGGCGGCCTCAAGGCGGAGGCCGCCCCTGCTGGGCGGCCTCAAGGCGGAGACCGCCCCTGCTGGGCAGACAGGAGGTCGCTCATATGGGTTGATCGGTTGGAAGCTGAAGGCTGCACTGTTGTGGGATCTGAACCTCCTTAGCTGCATGACCTGGAGGAGAAACGTAGAAAAACCTCCTCGGAGAGGATCGCCGATTTCTGGATAAACATGTATATATACATGTATGTATATATATACATGTATCTATCTATCTATCGATATATATATATATATAAATATATATATACATGTATATATATATATATATAGATAGATATACATACATGTATATACATACATACATGTATATACATACATACATGTATATACATACATACATGTATATACATACATACATGTATATACATACGTACATGTATATACATACATACATGTATATTCATACGTACATGTATATATATACATATACATATACATATACATATACATATATATGTACATATATATATATGGGTTTGGAATATATAAGCTCAAGCTTTTTCAATCCTAAAATAACTTGAACTCGTTCTCACAGAATACATGTCGGAATTAGACAAATCATATATGCATTTTCTAAACAAGAATAAGTTCTACAACTTTCATGTTGAATATTTTTCCAAAATATGCATAGTTTGGCTAAAATATGGTCCGAAATGTTTCTTGCTCAAATTTTGAAATTTATTATTATTATATTCATTTCAACCCAGCAACCTTTCGGGCCATATTCCGGCCAAACCGTGCATATTTTGGAAAATATTCAACATGAAAGTTGTAGATCTCATTCTTGACTACAAAATGCATATAATATTTGACTAATTCCGACAAGTATTCTGGGAGAATGAGCACAAGAATTTTTATGGTTACAAAATCTTAAGCTTTTTTAGTATATTTCGTATATATACTAAAAAAGCTTGAGCTCGTTCTCCTAGCATATATACATGTACACACACACGAGTGACAGGCATGCGCCTTCGATCCGATCCAAGATGACATTTGTCATGGGGGCGACATTTATAGTGTGGGCGACATGTATCATGAGGGGCGACATCTGTCGTGGGTGGCAACATTTATTGTGGGGGAGGCATTTATCGTGGTGGCGACATTTATCATGGGGGAGATATTTGTCGCGGGGGGAGACATTTGTCGTGGGGGCGATATTTATCGTGGGAAGCTGCCTTTGTTGTGGGTGGCGGCCTTTTGCCGTGGTTGGTGACATTTGCCATGGTGGGTGATATTTGTTGTGGGGGCCGAAATTTGCGGGGGAGACATATGTATGATATATTTTGGACATTAACATGTTGATTAAATAATGAATATCATGATCAATAAATGAGGCTTACACGGTAGTATAGAAGTATAGATATAAGGATGGACACTGAGAGAAAATATCCAAAGTGCAACGTATAATTTAGAATTAAAAGAATCTAAATAACACAAAATCAGGCTTATATTTATGTCCTTGCTTTTCAAAAGTAATGCATACGAATGTCCAATGAACATTTGTCATGGGGGGGGGGGGGGGGGGGGGGTGATTGCATAATTTAAAAGAAAAAGTATTATATGAAAATAAGCATGCAAGTAGAACATCTTTTAAACAATAATAACTTCTATGACGTCTTAAAGTATCTAGTTGCTACCTAAATCACCTAGGGGGGAGGGGGTGAATAGGTGAGTTCTATGCCTTTTTGTGCAAAATTAAAATCTAGAAAGAAAAGTGCACAGAAATCAAAAGAACACAGACAAACACAAGAATTTATAGTGGTTCCCCAGAATGGGTACGTCCACTTTCCCGCCTCACCTATCTAGCATGCCCGGCTAGACTAAGCTACTTCACTAATCTCAGATTAAACATAATCTTACAACTCGGAGTTCACAACTCCTACAAGCACGGAGACCACGTCCCCTACAAACTCGAAGAACAAACTCTCCTACACACTCGATCCTTTAATCTAGGATCTACAAGAACTCGGAAGATAAATCTTCCTAAAAGGATATGTAAAAGATGTTACAAAAACCTTGGATTGAAAATCCAATCTCTAAGAATCTCCACGAGATTCTACTTCTTCAGATCTGAGATAATAAGTCTTCTTCCTCCTTGAAAACTGAAATCCTGAACTTGAATGAGGGAGAAGAAAACTCTTTCTCTTGAAAGCTTTGATCTGAACACTTATCAACCAAACAAGATCTAGAAGAATATTGAATCAATCCAAGCAGAGGGATCTTGTTGAATAGAGATTTGTAGAAGAATCGAGCACAAAGCTTGTCAGCGGCAGAAGATCGTCTTTTGATTAAACGGAAAGAATGCCGACGGAAATCTCGATGTCTTGATTTCGATTTGCACGATTAGGGTTTAGGGAAAGACGTCTCTTAAGTATTTATAGACTTCCCTCCAACGGCTAAAAGCATTACTTAAGGAGAGGGATCCATATGGAAGAAAACTTTGAATTGACAGACAGACGACAAAAATGCGCTCTGTCAACATTCGCCGAAAGTCACTTATGGCTCGACGAATTTGTCGAAAGAGGAGTGTTTTACTTGATAAGAAAGTCATAAAGGAATTCGATGAGATGGGAAGATGAAATCTTCATAACTGGCAGAATTCGTCGATTGAATAATTTTCCTCGATGAATTTGTTGAATGAATAATATTATTCGACGAAAGTACTTGGCCGAAATTTCTGATTCTATTCGAGTAATTTCCTCAAATAGCTTAGTCTTTCATGAGATGATTCGATGAATTTACATGGACTCATCGAAATCACTTGACGAAAAGCACTTAGACTATTTTTCTTCTAATCCTGATTCCAGCAACCATTGACTCCTAACTTTACCTTAGTGCTTGAATGTGAAGTACATCCCAATAGATTGATTTCACCCGAATCATCACCTTGGTCTACACAATGAGGGATTACATTGTATAGGACAGTGTTTATGACTCACTGAAACCTGACATTGGTTTGTACTCAGCAATTAGAGTCCTGCAAACACACAACTAAGAAAATATATCATATAGAATATCAATTCATCTTAGTTCAAGGGACACTTCTTCAAATCAAGGTTATTGTGGCTACAATACCCAACAATCTCCTCCTATTTGAAAAAGTCAGAACCCTATCTAGTAAGGTGAATTGCACAGATAATAATTAAAAATGTAAGCATAGCATGACATAAAGTGTCAAATAAAATGAATTGAAATATCAAAACATCAAAATATATGTATATCAATATTTTTCAGATTTCAAAAAAAGTTCACAGCACACAACTAAGGAATTTTGGCCTTTTCTTTCTTGTACTTCTGTGTCTGCCTAACAAAGTACTCCTTTGGTTTTGGATAGTATCTTGATGGTGGAGGAGGTGCAGTTGGATTGTTGCGACCATTAACTCTGAAGTGGATTTTTCTCTTTAGCTTGGCAGCTTTATACATGTTATATTCATCTTGGCTGTACTAATCCTGAGGATTGATGTTTCCAATTTCCAAGAGATTGTAATTGTCCAAGATGATAGCCTTAGAAGTTGGACTCCAAACATCTTGACCAACTCTTCTTACATCTGCTGGCTCTCTGATCACTATACTGGGATTTCTTTTTATAGAATGGTCAGCTTTGCTTGAGGAAGATCCTTCATAAAATTTTCTCTTCTTTGGAGCAGGCTCTTCAGCAGCTTCTTCATGATCAAACCATAGTTGATTATATTGAGAAGGAGGGTTGATAGGAAATTCTTCATATACTTCTTCAGTGGGCTGGAACTGATCTGCAGGTATTGCTGAGGAACTCCTATGAATGTTTCATATAACCAGTTCAAGCCTTGATGACGATCAACATTTGCTTCTATGAGCTTACTTTCTATCTCTCTGCTAAGATCATGCAGCTTACATTGAATCTTCTCCTCCTCCTTTCTGACTTCTTCAGATACGGTTTGGAGTATTTCATTCTTGAATTTTGTCAGGTCTGCAATAATATCATCTCGAATACTGTCACCTTGCTTATATATTTTCTTTGACCTACAAGAAGATGATCTGAATTGATATAAACTTGCTCCAACCCTTTATTAGTGTAGCTCCCGGCTTGAACATCATTAGAGAAGTAATTATCTAACTCACTGTTCATTTTAGACATATTGTGCTTTATCTTAGTAAGGCCATTATTCATGTCAGTCTCAACTTCTTTCACTTTCAGAAATACTTGCTTCATTGAGAAATCAAACTGTTCAGCTTGGGACTGGAGCAGTGCTTCAATAGTCGGAAGTAGCTCACAATTAGAGGTAGAGGGCACAAGAGCATGCACACTTTGAGGAGACGGGGTTCCAAAACTTTCATCATTGAATAGGAATTCATCAGTCTGAACTGTTGGAGCCTAAGTTCCACATCTCTTTGTTTGAGAATAACAAATACCGTATTGTATTTGATCTTGTATTTTGTGTGTTTATAGTGTGCAGGTTGTACTGGAACTATAACTACACATCCCTATCAGTAGTATACTGATTGGAGATGATTCTCTGGAAATAGAGCTAACGCCCCGCGTTAGAGTTAATGCCCTGCGTTAACTTATCATCGAGAAGGGATGACGTCGAGAAGGGAATGACGTGGAGAAGATATTACATCGAGAAGCCAGTGACAACGCCAGCGTTGACACTTAATGCAGGCGTTGAGTCCACAAACTACCAAGATCTCGAACGTTGCATGATGTCAGCGGTAGCTATACACGATCACTAACGCCGGCGTTAACTTCTTAACGCCACGCGTAAGCTCCCGTGCCTATTTAAAGAGCAGCCCCTCTCATTTTATGATTGATGATTCCAGAATTTTGATTCTTTTGAGAGAGGCTCTTCTACAATAATTGAGAGATCTCCCTTGGGCTAACATGAAGATCTAAAGAAGATTTTGAAGGAGAAGGTCTACAACGCATATTCATCACGAAGGGCGAACGCTTCAAGAAAGCCGATTTCCACATCGCCTTCGTCTTCACCTTCAGAATTTCTTGGGGGGTTTCTTTTACATTATTTCTATTTTATAATCGCTTTTATTTTATCTTTTTGTTACGGGTGTGAAGAAATCATTCGAGAAGAACGTCAGATTCCGGGAAGGATTCCGTGGGAAATTCGCCGCCTTGCGTGTGACGACTAGGCCTTACTAGGTTTAGGGGGAATTCCCACCTTGTGCATGGAGACTAGGTCAAGGGTAGATCTAGGGGGTGTCTAAAGGCCTTATTTGGGGTTAGATAGGCTATAGCCAACCGGTCCTTGGGAGAAGGATCAGTGAATCACAAAAAAGGTTTTACATATTCTCGCCTTGATTTCTAGCGTTATTGAAATCAATCATTTATGTAATTAATATATTATGATATAAAATCATGTATTTTAATGTTCCATTCAATTGATTTTATTTCCTCTTCAAGAATGTTTTAGATTATATTTTCATCAAAGCATTAAAGAAAACATTTATATAATCAATTTCTTTGAAATATAATATTCATTTTTATTATCTCTGATTTTCTGGAATTGTATTTCATTTAAGATTTCATAAGTAAAATTACTGTGGCAATCTTTTTGTGCTAAGGAAAATTTCCTGGAGAGCTAACGCCCAACTTTATTCCTTAACGACAGGCGTTAGCAAAAGTTAACAAAAAGTTTTGTTTCTCTCTTTAAAAGGAATCGTCAATATAATCTTATCTAAGATATTTAAATATATTTTCTTATAAAATATTCCGAAACTTTGGTCGCAAACTCCGATATTTTTAAATAAGAATTAAATTCCATAAAACCCTTATTCCCCCTCTAAGGGCGCCATCAGATCCAACACGTGGTATCAGAGGGTAGGTTATTCTAATACGGATTCACAACCGGGAATAATGGCGCTTCATGATCTCGCATCTTCTAGAGGGGATAAGTTTTATGAAAATCATAAATCATTATCACCACATTTATTTATGGGTGAAAATTATAATGTGTGGAAAGCTCTTATGGAAAAATTTCTTAAATCTTTGGATATTGAAGTTTGGAATATTACAATTAAAATGCCCCCAAGTATTCTAAATAAAAATGAAATATTTTTGAATGCCAAATATATGAATAGTCTATATTGTGCTCAAGATCAAAATATTTTCAAACTTATTTATATGCTTCCTACTGCTTTTGAAGTTTAGAAATTTCTTGAGAAATCTTATAGTCTTATCTCCACAGATGATGAACAAGAGCAATTCCTTATGGATCCAAGAGAAGAAACCGATGAGTACTCATGCTTGTAGGAAGATCTATCTAAGAGAGAAGAATGCAACGTCACAATATTGGACTCAAATGATGACAACACATCAAGCAAAAGAGAAGATGGAAATTCAACTATGGAAGAGGAATGCGAAGAAGTCAAAGGAACCTTTGGTTCAAATCTTGCCTCATCCCATAACAATGTAAGGAAATCAAAATCTTCTCTTTTTGTAACAAATTCTATTTCTACATTTTGTGTGCTTAAATTTGTTAAATGTAAAATTTCAAAGTTGAAAAATGCTAATTCCAAATTACGTTTAGAAAATAAAACTTTAAAAGCAAATGCTAAAGTAGAATCTTATCTTGATGTTTGAAATTCTCTTTCATGCTCTTTAATTAAAAATGCCAAACCTTGTTTTGATTATAATACTTTTAAAGAAGAACTCAAGGTTTTGGAAAAAGGTATTTTAACTTCAAAAGAGCATAATGAAAAATTGATAAAAGAAAATGATAATTTAAAGGATAAACTAGAATCACTAAAAGTGTTTATTCAAAAGTTTTCATATACTAAAAAATCTCTTATTTCTAGTTTATCAAATCATCAAAAGTCCAAAAGCTTAACTTCATATTATAAGAGTAGGTCTATAAGAAAGAGTGGAAATGAAAATCAACAAGTAAATAAGAACTTTTTATCTAATCGCTCACTCTTTCAACATTCAATTCTCAGGAAAGACCATCACATTTATAAACTCCCTAAGAATGATTATTCTAAGACTCTTTATGATTATCAACATTAATCTATTTTGAAAAACAATATCAATAAACATAATTCCCAAATGAATTGTTTTTCAACTAACTATCATCACAAAAAGATATCATATAATCTTAATATGAATTTGAAAGATAATCAACCGAAGTATGAATGGAGACCTATTCTTAAAAATGAAACACTTGAAATGGCTCATTCATCATTGTCTCCTCATAAATCATCATGCTATATTTGGGTACCCAAAGGAACCATTCCACTTGGTCCCCTTTGGATACCTAAATCTCTCATTCGTTAGTATCCAATCATTAGCATGAAGTAGAATTAATTATAAATGAAATATCAAAACTCTACTTCATGATATGCTTAATGTCTTGTTCATTTGTTTGTTTTCTTTTTCTTTGAGCCAACACGCTAAGGTCACTTAGATATATTATGCAATATGACTTTCACATTTTAAGCCTAATGGTTAACAACTTAAATTAAATTAAATTAAATATAATGTCATAAAATTTTCAAGTGATTTATCTTTTCTCTGTCTAGGTTTTATCCTTTCTTAAATCCATCGCCTATAAATGTCTATTTTATCACTATAAATTGAATGCTAAATTTGCTAAATTATATTATTAAGACAAATGAAATTACTTTCAAAAATAGATTTCAATGAGCTTTTAGGGGTCTTAGACAAAAATATTAAATGCACAACTTATTGCATATTTGTCTATTTTCTTTGTTGCATATGATAGCCCCTATAATGAAAAATCAGAATTGAAAAATTACAAAAATGATGAATTCACACAGTCCACCATGATCTATTAATATCTTATGCTAAAATTCACTATTATCATATATCATAATTCATGATCTATCAAGAATTATCTTAAATCAACTATTTCTATGAACCATAGGAATTATGAAATATATGATGGCTATTGGTATTATAGTTTCATATCTTGTTTTGTGTGTGTGATGTGCATCTAAATTGTTTGTATGTATCTCATTATCTTTAGACCTAAGAATTAACTTGATATAAACAGGATGAAATAAAATAAAATTATCACTTTCATTCAAGGTCTATGAAAATTCAAAACTCTATGTTTGAATACATGCAACTCAATTATATATTTGTCTATCTTTACATAACTTTGCACCATGTTGTCCTAACTCATCATACTAGCATCACCACTTACCATAGGTAGAAAATAATGTCCATGCTAGTTATATCTTGCAATGCTAAAGTAAATTATATTAATAAAATATGAAAATCATAATTTCCTTTGTAGTTATTTGCTTGAATAAAAATTTTCTAAATGGATTTTAAATCAACAATCTTTGATATAATTGTAAATTCAAAACTAATCATGCAATTATACCATAGTTCATATATTTAAGGCTTACACGCTTAGTATGTCCATAATCATTAAACATATGACATGTGTATCACAATAGCGAGGGCGTATGATTGTGTGCATTAGAGACCTAACCTCTAAGTCATGTCTTGTGCTTAACTAGTGAGGGTTCTAGTGGGGCCTTGCGAGGCACTACGGGGAAAGAGTGATAGGTTGAGCGTCATCTTTTGTATGCATATGAGATTAGCACCCCATCATATGGCACGTGTGCAGCTCCTCATGCCCATCCGTCACTTAGTACGGGGCTAGAGTGTAGTCATGTTGTTAAGGTATATATCTTGATATTATATATACTTATATTATATTCATTGCATGAACATCATCTCACACTTAATACTTAAATCATGCAAAATATTTTTGTTCTATCTTTGC
Source organism: Dactylorhiza incarnata (assembly GCA_033032865.1). Taxonomy (NCBI): domain Eukaryota; kingdom Viridiplantae; phylum Streptophyta; class Magnoliopsida; order Asparagales; family Orchidaceae; genus Dactylorhiza; species Dactylorhiza incarnata. The sequence continues at coordinate 1,266,721 of JAWHQI010000035.1, forward strand.
ATCTTGTGTTTACATATTTTATTATTTTGAGCTTTAATGATTTTATAAAACTCAAGTATTTGAAAAATCATCAAAAACATGCCTAAAAGAGCCTTCAAATCATCTCTAAAAAGTCTGAAATTTCAACAGTAAGAAGGCCTCTTTATAATACAACTGAATTAAGAAAAACATTTTTCGAAAAATTAAAATTTGCAGTTCTGCTTTGGCGTTAAGAAGTTAACGCCTGGCGTAAACCCCTTTGCTCCAAAATTTTTATTTTTGAAAAATCACCTATATTTTCTCATGCATTATTTTGGGTTTATTTCTCTGGCATAGAATATCATTTACTGATAGGCCTTTTAAAGACTTCTATGTTTTTGAGAAAGTGTTTGAATTTGAATATTTAAAAATAAATACAAAATTGCAAAACAACTTCAAAGAACAAAAACATGTTTTTCTCTTTATGTGTGTTTATTGTTTTGTACTTATATAAAAATTCAATTTTTTTTAATTTTTTTAATTGTTATTCATTGCCATTATCAAGGATGATTAAATATATCAATTAAAGATTAAATACAATGTTTAATTTAACTTTTTAGTTTCTTAAAAAATATTATTTTGTATTTGTCATGCCTTGAAAATTATCTTATTATGTGCAATGAAATTGATTGTAGATAAACATGTGTAGAAACGCTTAGCATGACTCTAAGTATGAGTGATGTATTATGTTTGATAATGATTTATTCACTCACATATTTTTGATAATCTACATGTGTTTACAATCTTATACTCGCATGATTGTGTAGTATAATAACATAAATAATTAAAATGCATAAATAGATTACCTACACAACATTGAATTGGTTATTACAATTCTTTGTCTTTCATGCACATATTATTTAGAGAATTTTGGTTTAAAATTAAAATGTTATGTTTGTAAAACAAGTGAATTCAGAGTTCTTAGTCACTAAACTAAAAAGCAAATAATAAATGACAAGAAAAACTCCACCAAGCACTACTCACCATCCTGATAAGTCTTAATGAGCATTGTGAGGTTGAGCACCTTTGCTAAGAATTGTAAAGTGTCTTGTAGCAAACAATTTATACACCACATCTCTTAGTACACTGGATCAAAAAAATTTAAAATAAAGCTAAAAAAATATAAAAGTGATCTTCAAGCACTACTTTGCACCCTGGTATGTCTTAATAAGCATTGTGTGTGCAGAGCACCTTAGTAGTTGTACTCCTTATTTATGTGCATTGAAATATTGTGGAAGTAATATTATTTGTGTATTTTAATGTTGTGTTATTTCATTATATATGTCATGTGTTTTTGATTGATTCATTTGTATGCTTTATCAAAACACTATTTTGTACGCATCATTATCTTTCATAAAACTTCTACTCATGAGAATTGGATCCTAATGCTCATTTACTCAATTCTGTACAAACATAAGTAAATGAACTAGATAACAAAGCATGACCTCTATAATGTTTATGTTTACTTGAAATGCAAATTTTATTACATTGTAGTTTTTGTATCTTTTCTTGATATTATAAAATCATGCTTGCAATTTTATCTAAATGGAATAACATCTCTTAAATCTCTAACTCAAACATCAACTTTTCAAATTTAAAACTCATTATCCTGTATATGATTTTAACTTCTAAAATGATGTTTATGTTTAAGAGTGCTTATTATATTCTTCTGCTAAGATTACTACTTATGCTCTTTCATGACTATTATTTTTTTCAACAAGTGGTATCTTAAAATAAGAATGCTTACTTTATCATTTCAGCTATGGTGCTTACTACTTTATGTTCCATCATGCTAATATTTTTCTCAACAAGTAGTATTTAACAAGCTTTTGAATGCAACCTATTTTTCTTCTCTACATAGATCATATTAATCTTTATTGCATACTCTCACCTAATCTAACTTTTGCCAAAAGGGGAGAATAAATTGCATACATCTAATATTTAGGGGTAGTGCATTATAATAATATCAAACTAAAAAAGGGTATCTTTATAGGGGGAGTAATCATATGGGAGGTGCATACACTATCCTATGCTCGATCATGTCAGTCCTTCAATAAGTGGTTCCTAATCAATCATAGTAGATATACACTCATCCATACCCACTTTTGCTAATAACAAAGGGGGAGAAGAAATTGAGAAATATAGTCAAATCGATATTTATGGGGAGTAAATTATAAGAGAACACTTATGTAGAGGAAGGACTTCATATAAAAAGAGTATGCATTATCGCTTTCAAATCTATCACGCTTTTAGCGTGTTATTCATGCATATCTTATTACCACACTTATCTATAAACACAAATTATCTTAATCTCACTAATTTCTTATACATGTATTTGTTATTATTAAATGGGGGAGATTGTTGGAGCCTATGTTCCGCATCTCTTTGTTTGAGAATAACAAATACCGTGTTGTATTTGATCTTGTATTTTGTGTGTTTATAGTGTGGAGGTTGTACAGGAACTATAGCTACACATCCCTATGAGTAGTATGCTGATTAGAGATGATTATCTAGAAAGAGATCTAATGCCCGCGTTAGAGTTAATGCCCCGCATTAACTTATCGTCGAGAAGGGATGACATCGAGAAGGGAATGACGTGGAGAAGATATTACGTCGAGAAGCCAGTGACAATGCCAGCATTGACACTTAACGCATGCGTTGAGTCCATAAACTACCACGTTCTCGACAGTTGCACGATGTCATTAGTTGCTATACACGATCACTAATGCTGGCATTAACTTCTTAACGCCACGCGTTAGCTCCCGTGCCTATTTAAAGAGAAGCCCCTCTCATTCTATGATTGATGATTCCAGAATTCTGATTCTTTTGAGAGAGGCTCATCTACAATAATTGATAGATCTCCCTTGGTCTAACATGAAGATCTAAAAAAGATTTTGAAGGAGAAGGTCTACAACACATATTCATCACGAAGGGCGAACACATCATGAATGCCGATTTCCACATCTCCTTCGTCTTCACCTTCAGAATTTCTAGGGGAGTTTCTTTTACATTATTTTTACGGGTGTGAAGAAATCATTCGGGAAGAACGTCGGATTCCAGGAAGGATTCCGTGGGAAATTCGCTGCCTTGCGTGTGGTGACTAGGCCTTGCTAGGTTGAGGGGGAATTCGCCGCCTTATGCGTGGCGACTAGGTCAAGGGTAGATCTAGGGGGTGGATAGAGGCGTTATCTGGGGATAGATAGGCTATAGCCAACCGGTCCTTGGGAGAAGGACTGATGAATCACAAAAAAGGTTTTACATATTCTCGCCTTGATTTCTAGCGTTATAGAAATCAATCATTTGTGTAATTAATTTATTATGAAATAAAATCATGTATTTCAATGTTCCATTCAATTGATTTTATTTCCTCTTCAAGAATGCTTTAGATTATATTTTCATCAAAGCATTAAAGCAAACATTTGTGTAATCAATTTCTTTAAAATATAATATTCATATTTATTATCTCTGATTTTTTGGAATTGTATTTCATTTAAGATTTCATAAGTAAAATCACTGTGGCAATCTTTTTGTGTAAGGAAAATTTCTTGGAGAGCTAACGCCCAGCGTTAACCCTTAACGCCAGGCGTTAGCAACAGTTAACAAAAAGTTTTGTTTCTCTTCTTTAAAAAGGAATCGTCAATATAATCTTATCAAAGATATTTAAATATATTTTCTTATAAAATATTCCAAGACTTTGGTCGCAAACTCTGATATTTTTAAATAAGAATTAAATTCCATAAAACCCTTATTCACCCCCCTCTAAGGGCGCCATCAGATCCAACATGAACTCCCTTTAGGTCAAACAGGCCATCTCTTACCTGGGAATCTAGAGGAGGAGGTGCAGAATGCACATCCTCTCCTTCCAGTACGATGGGCATCTCCTCATCCTTTTCAACTACATCCTTCTGATTCTACTTTACATACTCAACATCAGAACCTGCAGGGGTGTTCTTGTCTTGGACAAATTCCTTTTCAGGATCTAAGGTTTCTGGCAGAGAGAAGGTTTGAATACCTTCCGGATCTGGAGCATTATCATTGTCATCATCAATATCTGCATCATCACTAACCTGGTAAACTGGAACATCAACCTTATCATCATCATCAACAACAATCAACCTCTCTGGCTCCCTGGCAGGAATTACAAGTATTTTCTCTGAATAGTGTCCCGGGATCAGATTAAGGCTCTTTTGAATACTTGATACACAAGTATCAAAGTGACTCTGCATACTTGGAGGAGCTGATATGGTTGAAGGTGGTTCTTTCTGAATTGACAATTCTGGGGACTTTGAGATCTCCCCGTCAATTGATGGAATTATTGGGTCTGGCACTTGAGATTTCTCTGTCTGAAGTGGTGGAATAGCTTGAGGAGAAGGTACCCTAACTGGAGATGGTTCCTGCCTTTCCTCTTCATCTGCTACTTCATCCTCAACAGGTCTCTTCAAGCCTGGCCTAACAATCACTTTTTCCCATCTGTCCTTGATGAAAGAGTCTATTTTCTTGAGGTGGTGAATAGAGCAACCATTCCTCATATCGAACTGGTCTCCATCCAATTGCTTGAGATAGAGACTTATGATTCTCCCAAAGTTGGGAACCATCAGACTATCTTTGATCTTTTCAAATAAGACGAGACCCCAATTGTAAGACCCCCCTCCCGAAACACAAGACACGGCCGAGGGGAGTCCTATGCCCAGGACTGCCGCCTTGCGGAACTGCCATCACACAAGCTAGCCCCCTCCATAAGACACCTATCCTGCCGGCTATTTCCAATACCATCATGCCAACCCATCAATAATAGAACAATAGAAGCCATTTATTCACAATTTAGTAATAATGTCTAAACAGTACAAAAGACATGAAGCTAACAAGCTCCTGCACATCACCAGAGTATAATCTTTCCCCAAGGCTACATCCTAACCACTCGCTCGAAACTGCCACTGACGGTAGCGAAGGTTCCGAAATCACCAGCCCTGCAAACCTGAACTGGTTGTCCTCCTGTAAAGTACGCTGCTGCTCCTAAAAGTAGTGGTGTAACAACCGTTAGTCATAAAGACTAAGTGGTTTCACATCCTCTCCCCCGGCGACTCTAAGGCACCGGGCAATACGGAATGAAGAGAAGCTGCAATATAGTTAGTAATAGCAAAAACAGGTGACAAGGAAGGATGTAACTACATCAGTGTATCAAATGTATGAAAGAACATCTAACAAGTAGTAAGACAGTGACAGAGTGAAAGCAAGTAGTATAACAGAATAGAGGTAAGCAGTATATAGCAGTTTCGCAACGTACCTTAACTTATATGAATGCCCATACAAACTTATAAGTTAAGGATTCCAATCTGGAACCCATAATATAAAAGAGCCCATACTAATTTATATGATGGACCCGATGCGGTGCAATGCTATGATTATGAATGATGAATGCAATGCAATGATTATGATATGATTACTCACCCATGCATATTTGCTATGTCGACATAGAACATTAGTTCTCTCTTTTTGAGGGGTAGCTAACCGCTCAGGCATCTCCCGTCGTGGCCAGGCGGAGACAGTGGAACGAGCTCCTCCACTACTAGGAGGGTATGAACACTACCAGTCCTAGTCCTCTGTACGCCTCGATGCTAAGAACACACATCGGAGACCCTGCGTACTGCTCGCAACATGCCGAGCCTTCAAGGACACAAAAGGGAACTTGGGTAAGTGAGCACCAAGAGTCCAACCAAACCGGTCTAGAGTCTAACCGCCAGCTTTTGTCGGTGTCACGACTAGCAAGCCCGTAGACCCGGCACAAGTAATCCTCCAACTAGGATCATCACACCACCATGCATACACTGTGCACACTCATGTAATTACCATGCACCACCCGTGCTATCGAGCACCCGCGCTATCTGTACGCCTCGACGCTAAAACACACAGCGGAGACCCTGCGTACTGCTCGCAACATGCTGAGCCTTCAAGGACACAGAAAGGGACTTGGGTAGGTGAATCCCAAGAGTCCAACCCAACCGGTCTAGAGTCTAACCGCCAGCTTCTATCGGTGTCACGACTAGCAAGCCCATAGACCCGCAACAAGTAATCCTCCAACCAGGATCATCACACCACCATGCATACACCATGCACACTCATGTAATTCCCATGCACCACCCGTGCTATCGAGCACCCGAGGGCTCACGAGAGGAAGCTTAATACACTTTCTACAAACAATCAAGGCCGGTGCTAATTAGCATCAAAGGACTTACCCATCGTGTCCTTCACCTCTCAAGATATAACCATACCCTATAAACCACACCAACCATCACTGCTTTACCCACAGAGCTATCATAGCTCACTTGCAGTGGCATAGGTATATATAAGGGAATTACTATCTTGATCCTATAGGACTACTTGTGCGTGTAAATCTATGATTGAGATCACTATATAAATCTGCCCATACACCTTAACCCTCACCATCCTTGAACTTGATTCACAACCTACATCGATCACGACTAACTTCATCAGCATCATTAATGCCGGAATCATTGCCCCAGATGTCGACCTCTTTGTATTATGCAACACGTATTTACTGTGCTCTACTATTATATGGTCATTATACCTGATGCTACACATTTAGAACTCACCCAATTTCCATGCTAGTACCCTCACCATCAACTATTCCATGTCCTTATTATGGCTCCACCTAAACTAACAATTGACAGTTCATTTAAGGAGTTATCTCAACAAGAATTAATCTAACATCATTATCACAAGTCAATACTAGTATATACATGATTCATACAAACCTCAGCCCAATCGGGCTTCGCATTCAGTAGGGGTGAACATATGGTTATCTCAAATCTAATCATTCGATAGATTATCAAACGATGCGAGCATTCATATAAACACCTCCTCTAATCTTCCATTCAATTGTGCATCACAATATCCCACTTCAGAATCATAACATTCAACTACACATCACCCAGTTGACATGGGAACCCAGGAACTCTTACCCCACCCAAGGGGGAGAACCAAAGGTTCTCTGGTCGCTAGCGCCGGCGGTAGCGCTACCGCCAGGCGCTAGTGTTCCTGCAATAATTACATTTATCATTATTTAGCATGAAATCCTTCGAGTGAGTTCGAAGAACTCTGCGTTCGATGAATTGGAGGTGCGTTCGACGAATGGGAGGTGAACCTCATTTGACGAACTGGAGGTGAACCGCGTTCGACAAACTAGAGGTGAACTGCGTTGGACGAACTCGTGGTGAACTGCGTTCGACGAACTCGTGCTGAACTGCGTTCGACGAATTGGAGGTGAATTCAACGAATGGGAGGTGAACCTCGTTCGATTAACTGGAGGTGAACCGCGTTCGACAAACTGGAGGTGAAATGCGTTCGACGAACTCGTGGTGAACTTCGTTCGACGAACTCGTGGTGAACTGCGTTCGACGAACTCGTGGTGAACTGCGTTCGACGAACTCTTGGTGAACTGCGTTCGACAAACTCGTGGTGAACTGTGTTCGACGAACTCGTGGTGAACTGCATTCGATGAAGAAACAAGTCTCACGCTAGCACCGGCGGTAGGGTTACCGCCAGGCGCTAGCTAACAGGAAGCAGATCCTTGCCAATCATCCCCAACTATTCTTCCCTAGCAGCCCAGCTCCAAAACACTTACAGATTCCTCTCTTTACTAATGGTTGGAACTTCATTTCTATTCACGTGAATGTAATCAATATGATTTTTGTAAACATTTATCCTTAAGAGCCTATTTTAACCTAACTATTCATCATCTTCCCCAATTTAGAAATTAGGGTATTACTCCTTCTCTCCTCCAATACTCCCTCATATGACCATAGATTTTCACGAAATCAAATCCTATCCCTTCCTTTTGGAGAGAAGAAATGATTGACGGAACTTTTGTGGCAATTGGTGCCCTACGATGAAAGATCCGGTTTGGTCCTTTCCTAAGAATCTCCATTAGCTCACAAGCCAAACTCTTTTGAGCTCAACACCTCTCCTAATTTCTCTACGATCTATCACCAAGGGAGAGGGGTCGGAAGTCACCTTATTTGTTCGTCCATGGCTGGGGATCATATTCATGGCGGCATGGTGGTGGTCAGCCAAGCTCCAAATCCTTCTCCAAGTTTGCTCCTTCAGGAACCCTAAGCTAAAGTCTTGAGGTACTGTATGGGAAAAGATGAAGAAAAAGAAGAAGAAGGAGAAGAAGAAGAACGAGGAAGAAGAAGATGAATAGTCATCTCATTAATAGATTTCAGCCCACTCATGCTTAAGAGAAAAATGAAGAGAGAGAGAGAGAGAGAGCATTAAAGAGCCTTTAATGAAATTCCAACTTCCAAGGCTTGTGCCAGCTGTTTATTAACTTTTAATTCCTCCATTATATTAGATTTAGGTAATTAGGCCACTCACCAAGTAAAAGGTCACGTGCATTGATTTGGTCGCTACCGCCGGTGGTAGCTCTACCGCCAGGCGCTAGCTCCCTGCTACCCATTTCTTGCCATTTGCTTCTTAACTTCAACAAAGGAGGAGTACACACACCCCTGGAGATCAGGGCACATCCCTGGCACCAGTAGGATCTCCAGAATCCTACCTAGCCCAAGCATCTATAGGTGACTCATGTCGTTCGAGGGGTCTAGCTCGAGTTGGGATGTTACAAATCCAATAAACGAAGAAACAATTTCATCCCCTAAATTTAGGTTGAGGCAATGGGGATCGAAGGTCGGACTATGTAAACCCAAATTCGGAGTACACCAGACGAGGTTATTAGTTTATTTTATCCTGACTCCCACGTAACCCTTGTGTGTGGCCTTACTTGCCTACATTGCATCGCACATCACCCCAAATTACCTCCATGTGCACCTTTATAATTCTCCATAAAAGTCGTAATCAAAATTACGTACTAGAAGACGCTTGAACGTCTCTTACCGTGATGCAGACATTCGTTGTTGGTAAGGTAGGGACTTGTAACTCTGCTCATCATGATCAAATTTGTTTCTTCCTCAAATATGTACGAGCAGTTGGTTGCCCCAATTATTTACCATTCATACACACACATGCGGTTCTCACAACCAAGTCGCGCTACCAAGCACTCAAGGACTTCCCCAGAGTCCTCACTCAATTCTTATTTATAAGTACATCCAGTGCTAATTAGCACCCAAGGACCTACCACTCGGGTCCTTACCATATACGCAGGATAGCATCCCATCCTTCCAATTACACTAAACCATCATTGTTATCAATAGCGAGCTGTCACGACTCTAATGTAGTGAAATGTATAAGTCACGGAATCACTCCCTATGATCCCTTCGAACTTGTATCACGGTGCACAATTTGATATTTAGCAATTTGACCTTTTGGTAGTTCCCTCTATTCGAGTATGTCAACTCAGGTACCCAGTTGAGGCAAACAGGGCAGTGGATCAGGCTTGTCCACTCCTAGGCCCGTATGACACCTCCCAGCCTAGACCTTACGTATGCCCCTAAGAACACATAGGGTATCCGTGTACTACTTGATACATTAATGCCTCTAAGTGAAACCCCAAGCTCTTGGCTCGGAGTACTCGACCAGTCCTTCTTGTATAACATAGAACCTACCTTTTGCAGGACAGTCCCAGTCCTCCCAACAAGTTCTTGAGCCTACCGCTCGCAGGACTAACTCAGTCCTTCCTTATATCCCGATGCTATTAATCACGCGCACGTCACATTTATTCCGCACTACAAGGTGGAGATTTATATCCTCAAACAAGTTACACTGATTTGATAACTTCAACATATAAGTTTTTGATATTCGTACTTCAAGTATGTGCGACCTCTTTATAGATCAAACACCAAAGTGAATACTATTGTGAACTCCTTTTCCAACCTCCACAATTCCTTAATCGCCGACCAAGCATACTCATCATCGTTCATGTATTACTTAAACAAAACCTTGATGCCGTACGTCGGCAACACACCATTTCACAATGAGATTTAGGGGAAAAACTCAAGTCGGTACGTGGCTAGTCCAATAAACGAAGCGATAAGCCCCCATATAATTGGACTAGGTTTAGTCCACCACCCATATGGTACATTCATCTCGTGTTTGGGTACGCACCTTAGGGGCATATATTCCTCGACTCAGGGTTCTTACCCTATAAATCCCTGTACCGACGCACTTGTATTTTAGCTGTGATGTAGAAAATCAGATTTTTCAGCGGCAACCACGTTGCATCTCATAGTAAAGAGAGTACGTACAAATAACATCCAATCATCGGTACCTCTTATGTATGTTTGAACTTGACATGAACCAAGGTCCAAGGTTCGAGATGATTTCCCTTCGACACGGGTTAAGCGGACACCGAAGGTAAGGCATAATTCTCACTATGATAAACCAATCCCATCAATTCTAAGCTCTCTGCCAATGACCGTTCAATACATGTCTATTTTAAGATAAAGTTGAGATGTCAAATCGCCCAACAAGTTGTACTAATCGTGTTATCTTCATCATGAACGATTATCAATTAAACTTCTAAGCTTAAGGGAATCATGCTCTCCCAGCAACTCTAATAATCTGGAGCTCTTCCTAGGGCAGGTACGGCGATCTGTAACAACCCCCAAATCCTTGGGTAATTATCCAGAGAGGAAATTCAAAGCGTAAGTTCATGTTACTCGTAACTTAGGCATGCATAGTCTCTCTTTAGGTTGAACCCTCCAAAATTAATGTTGTTTTAATTTCCTAGTCTCACGCTACCACGTCTTATTTCTACTTAACATTGTCATCATCACCCCAATCGTCCATACTCAGAATTTTATTATATCCTCTTGTATGTACAAAATCTCATCATGTACCAGGGGATCATAAAGAGACAATGCTTATCCTTGGAATGTTCTATTTTCTTATTCTGATAATGAAGTTTTCTCTGATCAAAAACATGGTGCTAGCAGTTCACCATGATCAAAACGAACCAATCGTTCCAGGATTACCACCTTCCAGTGTTGAAGATTGTGAAGACTTGTAATTCCCTGAGCAATCTCCAGTCGGAAGGTCACTAGACCAATAAACAAAGAGATCAGGCCCCCGGAGTTCTTGGGCTGAGTCTCTTCGACCACCAACATGGTACATTCATCCTATATCCACACCCATTGTGAGGGCATACCATCTTCGAATCGGAGTTTTATCCTGCACTTAAACCCTCTTAGGCCCTTAGGGTTACTATTTACGACACCCTTTTCAAGTTCAACATGTGACCAAATCAGCAAATGGGCCTATTACAAATTCAAATTCTTATTCGACCTCTGGTATTCATCATGGCGATAGCTTTAATACAACAAATTGGGAAGTGTCAGGTTATTGGCAACACGGTTAGGCTTACGAGTCACCTACCACTCTAATAATAGTCTCTAGGCGCCAACTTTTTCCTCCAGATAACCTATTAGTCCCGGTAAGAGGCGGTGATATCTCTCAATAAGCCAAGCTGCGCATTATAGTGTAAGACTATAAACATCAACTCTCACACTACACTCTTCCCATAATCACCTTGTGTGTCCTTATGTCTCAACCAAATCCATACCTGAGGTCGACTTTTGACTAGGATACGCCACAAAATGTCTTGGTCAACTAGAATAAAGTGGTGTCCTAGTTAGGTTGGCACTAGTTCTAAGGATTAACGGACATACTTAATGTGAATCCCACATGGGCACACCACCGCTTCCTCTGCATCAGTTTGTCCTCAAACTTAGCTCGCTGGGGTGGCCTAGTGGTTTAATGGACTTCTTTTATCTCAGGATCGTTGCAAGCTGATACCATTTATATGACCCCCCTCTCGGAACACAAGACACGGCCGAGGGAGTCCTATGCCCAGGACAGCCGCCTTGCGGAAGTGCCAACACACGAGCTAGCCCCCTCCACAAGACGCCTATTCTACCGGCTATTTCCAATACCATCATGCCAACCCATCAATAATAGAACAATAGAAGCCATTTATTCACAATTTAGTAATAATGTCCAAATAGTACAAAAGACATGAAGCTAACAAGCTCCTGCATATCATCAGAGTAGAAACTTGCCCCAAGGCTACATCCTAACCACTCGCTCAAAACTGCAGCTGACGGTAGCGAAGGTACCAAAATCACCAACCCTGCAAACCTGAACTGGTTGTCCTCCTGTGTAGCACGCTACTGCTCCTAAAAGTAGTGGTGTAACAACCGTTAGTCATAAAGACTAAGTGGCTTCACATCCTCTCCCCCCGCGACTCCAAGGCACCGGGCGATAGGGAATGATGAAAAGCTGCAATATAGTCAGTAACAGCAAAAACATGTGACAAGGAAGGATGTAACTACAGCAGTGTATCAAATGTATGAAAGAACATCTAACAAGTAGTAAGACAGTGACAGAGTAAAAACAAGTAGTATAACAGAACAGAGGTAAGCAGTATATAGCAGTTTCACAATGTACCTTAACTTATATGAATGCCCATACAAACTTATAAGTTAAGGTTTCCAATCTGGAACCCATCATATAAAAGAGCCCATACTAATTTATATGATGGACCCGATGCGGTGCAATGCTATGATTATGAATGATGAATGCAATGCAATGATTATGATATGATGACTCACCCATGCATATTTGCTATGTCAACATAGACCATTAGTTCTCACTTTTTGAGGGGTAGCTAACCGCTCAGGCATCTCCCGTCGTGGCCAGACGGAGACAGTGGAATGAGCTCCTCCACTACTAGGAGGGTATGAACACTACCAGTCCTAGGCCTCTTGATGTAGGCCGACCAAATCGATCCTACACGGACGACGCAACAACGTCTCTCGTTACGTTCTACGCCCTCTTTACCACAAGCTAACGAAATGCAGCCATCACAATTATTTTTATTTATCTTTCGCACTAACGTACGGGTAGCCACACCGCACTTGGTTCGGAGAATGGCTATAGGCCAAAATCCGCTCCGGCTAAAAGGAATAATATTGATTCCGACGAGCTTGGAGTTGTACCAAAACAGATCCACCAAAAATAAAGCACAATTCGAAAGTGTTAGGATCTATCCCAACTAGAAAAAAGTGCGAGGGTCGCTAATCCTCTTGAGAATTATTGGAAAACAAAACGAAAACCACAGATCTATTATAAAAACAACCGCAATAATTAAAGCTTCGAAAATCCACGAAAAAATTGTCCACCACAAAACTATCAAAGAAAGGAAGATCTCTTGAGTAGTATTTTTCGTTACCCCTCTCGGAAAAGTAGATCCGAGATGTTGGATCCACAAGAAATGATCGCCTTCCGTCAAGATCCAAGGGAAGTGCACCAAGGATGAAGAACATGCCCGTCTTCCTCGCTTCACGCCGTAGAAGATCACCCAAAGCCTTTTCTTTCTTGCACGAGAAATCTTGGAGCCGTGGATGAAAGGAGTAACGGAGAGATGAAAGGTGGTGGAGGAATAGTGTGGTGGAGAGAATATGGAGGAAAGAAGAAGAGGAAGAGGGGGGGGGGGGGGGGGGGGGGGCGAACCTTGGAAGAAAACCTTCAAGGGGGCGGCGACAATGAGAGAGGAAGAGGGAGTGAGAAGTTTAGGTTTTGGGGGGAAAATAATAGTTTTCAATTTCATCAAAAATCTAATAACGCAGGTAGAGTTTTTGGCCTTATATAAGGTGTACATCCAAAAGTTTAATAGCAGCCCAAAATAGTGGCTAAACACACACCATAAATTAAAAATGACAGAAATAAATAATAACCACATAAATAGATAATTGCAGATCATAAATTAGGAAAATAAACTAAATTATTTTCTTGTTGCGTGGGCGGAGATTGTAGTCGTGACCGCTACGGCGCCGCAAGTCTTTGGCCAGCAGTTCAACATCATCATCAAGTGTGCCATGGACGTCATCCAAGTTGGCCGTCGTGGAGGCCTTCGCCATCAATCCTCCCCAGCTCAAAAGGACTCATCACCGATGAGTGTGCGGGTAAGTAGCTGCGTAGGAGATCCGCGTCCAGAAGATCCACCTCCGAGGCGGAGAGCCAAGAGTCGTCTGAAGCAGGGCGACCTCGCCACCAGATCAAAAACCTGTGAATGTCACCGTCGGGAGTGGAAAACACTACATCCTGCAAAATCCTATCAGGCAAGAAATCGGTACGGGGAACCTTGGAAAGGCGTTAGGCAAAGAAGAAAAACATGTTTTATCACCAGTAGGAAACATACCTCCCGTAGAATCCGAAGGAGAGAGCGATCCAGAAACAATCTCACCCCCACCCCATTAGAAGATGTAGTGGAAATATTAAACGGAGAGACAGACAGTTCAGGTGGTGGAGCGACATAAAGCGTTAAATTCGAAACGTTAAAAACAGGGGAAATTCGCCAATCAGCGGGTAACTTCAACAGATATGCATTTTTGCCTAGCTTCTTTAAAGCCCGAAAAGGACCGGCTCTCCTATTCGCCAATTTCTTTACGGTGCCCGATGGCATCCGTTCCGGGATTAGACGAACCATTACCAAATCACCAATATTCAAGGGGACTGCTCGCTTATGTACGTTAGCATTCGATTGATAAATAAAATATTGTTTAGCTAACGTCTCGCTAATGTGCTTATGAAGAGTGTGAACATGTGAGGCGAAGTCCTGTGCAAATTGACTGGATTTAAAAGATGGTGGTAGTGGAACCAAGTCAAGAGGCACGGGCGCCTTATATCCATGTACGATCTCATTAGGTGATAATCCAGTGGACCTATTCTTAGAATTATTATAAGCTAGTTGAGCATGCGGAAGAATAAGGTCCCACGTACCTTTATGATCACCCACGAGGCAACGAAGTAAACCACCCAAGCTTCGGTTAACTACTTCCGTTTGCCCATCCATTTGGGGATGATAGGCCGACGAAAACATAAGTCTAGTTCTTAAAAGCTTCCAAAGTGTTTTCCAGAAATAGCTAATAAATTTAACATCCCTATCAGTCACTATTATTTTGGGGACGCCCCGATAAGCCACGACCTCCTTGAAATACAGTTTAGCAACATGTGATGCATCGTTGGTGTTATTGCATGCGATAAAGTAGGCCATTTTGGAAAATCTATCCACTACGACCAGAATGGAATCGTGTCGCCTAAATGTTAGGGGTAGGCCCAATATGAAGTCCATGCTAACGTCCTCCCATGGGACAGACAGAATCGGCAATGGTGTGTACAGAACCGCATTGGTCTTGTTACCTTTCGCTAATTGACATACACGGCAACTCCCAACGATTTTATTGACCATTGGTTTGAGGCCTGGCCAAAAGAATTTGTCCTCGACTAGCGTGATAGTTTTATCCCGAACGAAATGTCCACCTAACCCTCCACTATGTAACTCCCATATAATGAAATGGCGTAGCGAGGAACGGGGAATACATAATTGCGTATGCTTAAATAACTAACCGTCACGGATGTAGTATGCAGAGATAATAGAAGGGGAATTGAGCGGCTAAATATATATCCTTAAAATCCGGGCATTGAACATATTCATCCTTAATTCTCTCAAATCCTATGACCGTTACTTCCATTGCAGACAATAATAGTGTGATACGACTAAGAGAGTCCGCCACACGATTTAATGTACCCTTAAGGTGCTTGATAATGAATGTGTACTCCTGAAGGTACGACACCCATTTGGCGTGCCGAGGGCTGATTTTACTTTAGGAGTTTACAAATTTTAGCGCCTCATGATCGGATAAGATTACAAATTCTTTTGATATAAGATAGTGTCGTCAATGTTGAAGACAACGTATTACGACATAGAACTCACGATCATAATTGGAGTAATTTAATTTTGGGCCCGCAAGCTTCTCACTAAAATAACCTATCGGATGTCCCTCTTGAGTTAAAACTCCTCCGTTCCTATCCCAGATGCGTCACATGATAATTCAAACACCTTGCTAAAATCCGGCAACCGTAGTAGTGGGGCTTCGGACATCCGTTCCTTAATCGTTTGAAATGAAGTAGTGGCCGCTTTAGTCCACTTAAATTCACCCTTCTTCATGCATTCAGTGATTGGTGCCATGATACTACTAAAATTGCGAATAAACCTTCGATAAAACGTGGCCAATCCATGAAAACTTCTAACCTCCCGGATATTTTTAGGTTCCGGCCATTCTCGAATAACTTGGACCTTTGTAGGGTCAACATGAATACCTTCAAAACTCACTATGTATCCAAGAAACTCTACAGAAGTCACACCAAATGCGCACTTTTTAAGATTAATAAATAAAGTTTCTTGGCGCAATGTAGTAAGGATCGTCCTCAAATGTTCTTCATGGTCCATCGGCGAAAGACTAAATACTAAGATGTCATCGAAATAGACCGCACTACAAATTTACCCATATATGGTTTAAATATTTGGGTCATTAACCGCGAGAAAGTACTTGGTCCGTTGCTGAGCCCCTCTCCAAGCACCAACTACTCATAGGGCCCATCCTTAGACTTAAATGCCATTTTCCATTCGTCTCCCTCCCGTATCCTTATTTGGTGGTAACCACTTTTCAGATCCAACTTTGAGAATATGGTGGCTCCAGATAACATATCTAATAAATCGTCCAAACGTGGGATGGGAAACCTATATTTAACAGTAATTTTATTTATGGCTCGGTAGTCTACACACAATCTCCAAGACTTATCTTTTTTTGGGACCAAAAGTGAAGGGACGACACATGGACTCTTACTGTGGCGGATATATCCCTTTGCTAATAAATCTGAAATTAAAGTTTGTAATTCATTATTTGCGGCGGGATTGAGCCGATAATGGGGGAGATTAGGCAATGATGAGCCCGGGATGAAATCAATCTCATGCTGGATTTCCCTCATGGTTGGCAACTTAGATGGTAAGTCCACCGGATAGACGTCCTTATACTCTTCCAAAAGTGTTCGCAGAGATAACGGTAGGTTCGCTAAAGATGGTGAATCGTTCTTAGCTTGTAGACATACTAAAGCATAAATGACGCCATTCACGAAGGTCTCACGCTCTAGTTCCTTCCTACTTATCAAGCCTATTGTTTTCTTTTCCGCAGGCACAATTGTGTCTTTGGAGGCAATCGACGGATCCTTAGGCGGTGAGGGTTTCAAGACAATGGTCTTACCATTAAACTTAAACTCGTATGTGTTGGCTCGTCCGAAATGGGTCACGTCATAATCATAAAGCCACGGTCGTCCTAGTAGTACATGACAAACATCCATGGGGATGACATCGCACCATATCTTGTCGATATAGCTCTTCACCGTAAGCGGCACTAGACAACGTTTAGAGACCGCAATAGACATTTTGTTTACCCACGCTATTTTATACGGATGGGGGTGCGGTTCAGTGACTAAATGCATACGAGCGATATCATTCTCCGAAATGACATTCATACTACTACCGCTATCTATTATTAATTTACACCACTTCTCACCGCTTTTAAAATTCAACGAAAAGATATTCATCCGATTATACTCATCCGACGCACGCGGTGTGGCCAAAATACACCTCATAACCATCATATAAGATTCATCTTCAATATCACTCGGCTCGGCATTAGATTCATTGCCGGCTTCATAGACGATCTCGACGGGTTCAGACGTGGAGTCTAATAGTGCTAGTGGTTTACTCTTAGTGGGGCACTCACTAGAGTAATGCCCTTGGATCCCGCAAGAATAACATGTGGCATTAGTCTTATTAATCCGTCATACCGGAACTCTCTCACCAGTGGGATTCCTAATGTTCCTAGCGGCAATGACTACAGAATTCAAATCAGTCGATCGAAACCTTCCTTTGTCCCTCATGGAGGACGAAGGTGGGGCTCCTAAAAGGGACTTTCCCTTCTGGAATGCTCGTCCCTTGGGCTTGTAAGCGTTGTGCTTCTCTATGTCTAAGGCAGCATTGAATGTCGTGTTAAGGTTTGTATGACCATAACGCAAGAGCTTGCCTTGGATGTCTGGGTTGAGTCCCTTACGAAAATGAGATAGTGTAACTTCGGGCATTTCCCGTATGTCACACCGCACCATCATATCTTTCAGGAGTCCCATGTACTACGCTACTGATTTGCTCCCCTGACGATGGGTGGCTAACTCGTCGAATATTTGGGTTCGGTGATACGCAGGGACATATTGGTAAGACATTAGTGCTTTCCTGGAAGCCCACCCAATTGGGGGGTGCTCCATTTACGGTACCTAGACGCCTCTCGTCATTCAACCAGAACGTTTTGGCCCAACCCAGAAGCATCATCCGTGCAACCGACACCTTCTCACCATCCGTCAGATTTTTCCACTCAAAGTAACACTCGATCTCCATAATCCAGTCTAAAAATACTTGGGGTTCACCCATACCATCGTATGACGGTGGATCAATTTTCGCGGCTCTAGTTACGTCGAACTCATGAGGAGCTCGAGGCGCTTGCTCATCGTTCTGATTACGGGGATGGTTTGGTCTCTCATCTCGTTGGTTGGCAACGGGATTTCGAGGCACCGCTTGATTTAATGCTAACCCTTGTATTAACTGTGTGAGTGCATCAAACTTAGCGTTAAACTCGTCCCAAAGCTCCGCAATCGTAGCCGGAGCTTGCTCGTCATCATGGTCGTCTGCCATGGTGGAAGTGGTTGGGAGATATTTCGTGCCTAATAATTTTATGAAATATTATTTTATTCCCGCCTAATAACTAAGGTAAGTAAAAATATTTTTTGATTTTCTTACAGAAAATAATAAGTAGAATATCCAGAATTTGTTTTTTTGAATTTCGCAAAAAAATGAGAATTTTAGACCGCTATTCGCAGACTGATGAAATTTTATTTTTAAATTTTGAATGCCAAATCGTGTGACAATTGTGAGTGCCGGCGTTCTACGATAACCTAAGGATTGCGTCAATTTAGAAATTGACACGAACCTAGCTCTGATACTAAATTGATGTACGCCGACCAAATCGATCCTACACGGACGACGCAACAACGTCTCTCGTTACGTTCTACGCCCTCTTTACCACACGCTAACGAAACGCAGCCGTCACAATTATTTTTATTTATCTTTCGCGCTAACGTACGGGTAGCCACACCGCACTTGGTTCGGAGAATGACTATAGGCCAAATTCCGCTCCGGCTAAAAGGAATAATATTGATTCCGACGAGCTTGGAGTTGTACCAAAACAGATCCACCAAAAATAAAGCACGATTCGAAAGTGGTAGGATCTATCCCAACTAGAAAAAAGAGCGAGGGTCGCCAATCCTCTCGAGAGTTATCGGAAAACCAAACGAAAACCACAGATCTATTATAAAAACTACCGTGATAATTAAAGCTTCGAAAATCCACGCAAAAATCGTCCACCACAAGACTATCGAAGAAAGGAAGATCTCTTGAGTAGTATTTTTCGTTACCCCTCTCGGAAAAGTAGATCCGAGATGTTGGATCCACAAGAAATGATCGCCTTCCGTCGAGATCCACGGGAAGTGCACCAAGGATGAAGAACACGTCCATCTTCCCCGCTTCACGCCGTAGAAGATCACCCAAAGCCTTTTCTTTCTTGCACGAGAAATCTTGGAGCCGTGGATGAAAGGAGTAACGGAGAGATTAAAGATGGTGGAGGAATAGTGTGGAAGAGAGAATATGGAGGAAAGAAGAAGAGGAAGAAGGGGTTGTGTGTGTGTGTGTGGGGGGGGGGGGGGGGGGGGGGGCGAAACACTGAAGAAAACCCTGAAGGGGGGGCGGCGGCAATGAGAGAGGAAGAGGGAGAGAGAAGTTTAGGTTTTGGGGGGAAAAATAATAGTTTTCAATTTCATCAAAAATCTAATAACATAGGTAGAGTTTTTGCCTTATATAAGGCGTACATACAAAAGTTTAATAGCAGCCCAAAACAGTGGCTAAACGCACACCATAAATTAAAAATGACAGAAATAAATAATAACCAAATAAATAGATTATTTCAGACATAAATTAGCAAAATAAACTAAATTAATTTCTTGTTGCGTGGGCAGAGATTGTAGTCGTGACCGCTACGGCGCCGCAAGTCTTTGGCCGGCGATTCAACATCATCATCAATTGCGCCATGCACGTCATCTTCATCACCAAGTTGGCCATCGTGGAGGCCGTCGCCATCACCTCTGTACGCCTCGACGCTAAGAACACACAGCGGAGTCCCTTCGTACTACTCGCAATATGTTGAGCCTTCAAGGACACAGAAGGGGACTTGGGTAGGTGAGCACCAAGAGTATAACCCAACCGGTCTAGAGTCTAACTGCCAGCTTCTGTCGGTGTCACGACTAGCAAGCCCGTAGACCCGCCACAAGTAATCCTCCAACCAGGATCATCACACCACCATGCATACACCGTGCACAATCATGTAATTCCCATGCACCACCCGTGCTATCGAGCACCCGTGCTATCTGTACGCCTCGACGCTAAGAACACACAGCGGAGACCCTGAGTACTGCTCGCAACATGCTGAGCCTTCAAGGACACAGAAGGGGACTTGGGTAGGTGAGCACCAAAAGTCCAACCCAACCGGTCGAGAGTCTAACCGCCAGCATCTGTCGGTGTCACTACTAGCAAGCCCGTAGACCCGCCACAAGTAATCCTCCAACCAGGATCATCACACCACCATGCATACACCGTGCACACTCATGTAATTCCCATGCACCACCCGTGCTATCGAGCACCCGAGGGCTCGCGAGAGGAACCTTAATACACTTTCTACAAACAATCAAGGCCGATGCTAATTAGCATCCGAGGATTTACCCACCAGGTCCTTCACCTCTCAGTATATAACCATTCCCTATTAACCACACCAACCATCACTACTTTACCCACGGAGCTATCATAGCTAACTTGCAGTGGCATTAGTATATATAAGGGAATTAATATCTTGATCCTATAAGACTACTTGTGCGCGTAAATCTTTGATTGAGTTCACTATATAAATCTGCCCATACACCTTAACCCTCACCATCCTTGAACTCGATTCACAACCTACATCGATCACGACTAACTTCATCAGCATCATTAATGCCGGAATCATTGCCCCAGATGTCGACCTCTTGTATTATGGAACACATATTTACTGTGCTCTACTATTATATGGTTGTTATACCTGATGCTACACATTTAGAACTCACCCAATTTCCATGCTAGTACCCTCACCATCAACTATCCCATGTCCTTATTACGGCTCCACCTAAACTGACAATTGATGGTTCATTTAAGGAGTTATCTCAACAGGAATGAATCTAACATCTTTATCACAAGTCAATACTAGCATGTACATGATTCATACAAACCTCGGCCCAATCGGGTTTCGCATTCAGTAAGGGTGAACATATGGTTATCTCAAATCTAATCATCCGATAGATTATCAAACGATGTGAGCATTCATATAAACACCTCCTCTAATCTTCCATCCAATTGTGCATCTGAATATCCCACTTTAGAATCATAACATTCAACTACACATCACCCAGTTGACATGGGAACCTAGGAACTCTTACCCCACCCAAGGGGGGAGAACCATAGGTTCTCTGGTCTCTAGCGCCGACGGTAGCGCTACCGCCAGGCGCTAGTGTTCCTGCAATAATTACAATTATCATTATTTAGCATGTAATCCTTCGAGTGAGTTCGAAGAACTCTGCGTTCGACGAATTGCAGGTGCGTTCGACGAATAGGAGGTGAACCTCATTCGACGAACTGGAGGTGAACCGCGTTTGACGAACTGGAGGTGAACTACGTTCGACGAACTCGTGGTGAATTGCGTTCGACGAACTCATGCTGAACTGCGTTCGATGAATTGGAGGTGCGTTCGACGAACGGGAGGTGAACCTCGTTCGATGAACTGGAGGTGAACCGCGTTCGATGAACTGGAGGTGAAATGCGTTCGACGAACTCGTGGTGAACTGCGATCGATGAACTGCGTTTGACGAACTCGTGCTGAACTGCGTTTGACGAACTCGTGCTGAACTGCGTTCAACGAACTCATGGTGAACTGCGTTCGACGAACTCGCTGCAAACTGCGTTTGACAAAGAAACAAGTCTCACGCTAGTGCCGGCGGTAGCGTTATCGCCGGGCGCTAGCTAATAGGAAGCAGATCCTTGCCAATCACCCCCAACTATTCTTCCCTAGCAGCCCAGCTCCAAAACACTTACAGATTCCTCTCTTTACTAATGGTTGGAACTTCATTTCTATTCACGTGAATGTAATCAATTTGATTTTTGTCAACATTTATCCTTAAGAGCCACTTTTAACCTAACTATTCATCATCTTCCCTAATTTAGAAATTAGGGTATTACTCCTTCTCTCCTTCAATACTCCCTCATATGACCATAGATTTTCAATAAATCAAATCCTTCCCTTCCTTTTGGAGAGAAAAAATGATTGAAGGAACTTTCGCGGCAATCGGTGCCCTACGATGAAAGATCTGATTTGGTCCTTTCCTAAGAATCTCCATTAGCTCACAAGCCAAACTCTTTTGAGCTCAACACCTCTCCTAATTTCTCTACGATCTAGCACCAAGGGAGAGGAGTCGGAAGTCACCTTATTTGTTCGTCCATGGTTGGGGATCATTTTCATGGCGGCATGGTGGTGGTCGGCCAAGCTCCAAATCCTTCTCCAAGCTTGCTCCTTCAAGAAAATACTTTAAAATCATTATTATTTAAAGCGGTTGAAACATTTTTGGGTTCAATTTCGGAAACAAAGCAAATATTTGAAATTGCTTCATGAAGAGATGATCGAGTTCTTACCCCAATAGGTGGTTCCCCAATAACTAGCTCCTTTGGATGATTTTTTGAGAAGTTTAAGATGCTTGGGGGCACATATTCATCGTCCTTGGCCTTCTCCTCCTCTTCTTTGGAAGGTTCCACTTCGTCGTGCTCCAAAGATGGCAAAGGTTCATCATTTGTACCTGTAGGAAGTCTATCTACACAAGGAATAAATTCATCAAATTTTACATTAATAGACTCTTCAACCTTACTCGTTCTTTTGTTAAATATTTTATAGGCTTTACTAGTTGAAGAGTATCCAAGAAATATTCCTTCATCACATTTTTCATCAAATTTTCCTCATCTTTTGTATTTAGAATAAAATATTTACAACCAAATACTTTAAAATATGATACGTTAGGTTTCTTTTGATAATATAGTTCCTATGGTGTGAGATTTAATGATGGACGGAGCATGACTCTATTCATTACATAACATGATGTGCTTACGACTTCTGCCCAAAAGGACTTAGGTAATTTATATTCAGATAGCATGGTACGCGCTAGTTCTTGGATTGTCCTATTCTTTCTTTCTACAACACCATTTTGTTGAGGTGTGCGTGGAGCGGAGAACTCATGCTTAATACCTAACATTTAACAAAAAGATTTAAAATTTTCATTTTCAAATTCTCCTCCATGATCTGAGCGAATGCATTTTATTTTTAAATCTAGTTCATTTTGAATACGAGTACATAATTTTGAAAATTCGCAAAATGCATTAGATTTGGAATAGAGAAATAAAGTCCAACAATATCTAGAGAAATCATCTATTAGAATGAAAGTATATATTCTACCACCAAGGCTTGCGGTGCTAACGGGACCAAAGAGATCCATATGAATTAATTGCAATGGTTTTGTAGTAGAAATTTTGTTTTTGCTTTTAAAAGAAGATTTTGTAAATTTTCCTTTTTGGCATAGAGAACATAGTGAAGATAAATTTCCATTCAATTTAGGCAGTCCTCTAATCAATTACCTTTTGGCTAGTTTTTAAATGAGCTTTGTACTAGCGTGACCTAAACGTTCATGCCATAGTTCTAACTCGTCATTTTTAGTTATAAAACATTTTATAGATTATTTGGAAAGATCATGAAATGAAACTATATAAACGTTGTGAATTCTAGGTGCAGTTAGTAAAACATCTTTTATGTTAGGATTAAATATTTTGCAAAGATTAGTGGATGATTCAAATAATACATCTAATCCTTTATCACACAATTGAATAATTGATATTAAGTTATGTTTTAATCCTTTTACATAAAGAACATTAGAGATAAGAAAGGATTCGTTACCCACTCTACTTACTCCCATGATCTTTCATTTGCCGTTATCTCCAAACGTTATGATTCCTCCTTTCATCTTTTATAGGCTAAGGAACTTTGCTTTGTTGCTTGTCATGTACTTGGACCAACCCGAGTCCAAGTACCACACGTCCTCCATTTCCTTAGCCTTCCTGCAAATCTAGAAAGAAGATGGGAGTAAAGAACCGGATACCCAAGAGGTACCACCCATATAATAGGTGGATTCCTTAGGTACCTAGATTTGCTTTAAAGATCCCTGTTTTATTTTCCCGCAAGAGCTAGACGTGTGTCCAAACCGATAACGGTTTGCACACGAAATAAAGGGGGTTGAGACCCTTTTCTGAAAATCTACACTGCTCTTACTGGATGAAGATTAATTTTTAGAAAAAAATAGAAGAATGTTTAAATGATGGGCTACCGCCGGTGATAGTGGCCAGCGCCGGGCGATAGTGGTTACTTTGATATCCGAGCTCAAATTTTCCATAACCATAACATTGGTTTCCTAAAATCATGTTCAGGGATTTTTGACCAATTCCAAATTTTTTGATAGCCATATTGAGGTCATGAGTTTGTTTTTTAAGAGATGAATTTTCTTTAACAAGCATGACACATTTATTTTCAATGCCCTTTTTATTTTAAATTTGTGAGAGAGAGGTTTTTAGTTTTCTCTCTAAGTCCCCCTTTTCTTTTGTAAGAGTTTTGATTTGTGAGAGGGCCTTAGAAAGAGAATTTTCAAGTTCTTTTGCCTTGCATAGGGAGTGCTCACATTCTTGATACGAAACCTTTCTTTTTTCAAAGGAAATTAATTTTTTTTGTTAGCTTATGATTTTCTTTGATGATAGATTCATTTTCACGATTTAAAATAATATTATTTTCTATACTTTTATCATAGGCTTTGCAAGTTAGAACAAATTCATCATAAAGTTCTTCAAAGGTGGGAGGAGTTACCACAGTGTCACTAAGAGCACTGGTGTCATCATCATTGCTTTTTGCCATTAAACATAAGTTTTCTTCCTCCTCGTTGCTTGACTCAGATACGCTTGATTCTTCAGAGGAAGAATCATCTCAGGTTGAGGCTTGCAATACTTTCTTTTTCTCCTTCAATTTGTATCGTTCTTTTTGCTCCTTTTGATACTTCGGGCACTGACTCCGAATTTGCCTAGTCTTTCTGCAGTGATAACACTGCGGTGGCAGTCTTTCTTCTTCGTCTTCACTTCCTTTTTCTTTCTTTGATGAATAGGAAGACCCTTTTAGTCGAGCATCTTTTTGGAAGTATTTCCGGAAGGTGTGAACTTCCTGAAGTTCTTCACCAGGAGACCTTCTTCATCGTCATCATCATCCTCGATGCTCTCCTTCTTTGACTTTAGTGCCATCGCCTTTTTCTTTAGCTCCTTGTTGTATTCATCGTGTTGAATCTAGAGTTCTACCTCATGGGTTTTGAGATTCCCAATAAGGTTCTCGATCTGGAACGTTCTTAGGTTGTGCGACTCCGAGATGGCCGTCACCTTTGGATCAAACCATGGAGGTAGAGAGCGAAGAATTTTTCTGACCAAGTCCCCGTCTGAGTAGATCTTTCCAAGTGCTTTTGAAGCGTTGACGATATTGATGAATCATGTGTACATCGAGTTGATGTCTTCTTCGGCATCCATCCTAATTTTTTCATATTCCGATTCCAGTTGGAATAGCTTTGCATCTTTTACCTGCGAGGTACCTTCATGAATAACTTCTAATTGGTTCCAAATATCATAAGTAGTTACGCATGCTGAGATTCGATTAAATTCAATTTGATTTAAAGCACAATATAAAGCGTTCATTGCTTTTGCATTAGTTTTGCATTTTAGTTTATCGTTGTCGTCCCATTTATCCTCAGGTCTTTGAATCGTAGTGTCTCCTACTACAATTGTAGAAGGAGAGTACCAAACTTCTACCATATTCCAAACCTATTTATCCATGGTCATAAGAAAACACATCAATCTATTTTTCTAGTAGTTAAAATCTGACCCAGTAAAAATAGGTGGTCTACTAATACCCTGTCCCTCTAGAAAAGCGAGATCACGAGACGCCAATATTCCTGGTTGTTAAGCTGATTGGAATAAAACTGCTCTGATACCACTTGTTGGATCGTTAGGCGCTATTAGAGGGGGGTGGGGGGGGGGGGGGGGGGGAATAAGGGTTTTAAAAACTTTTGTTATATTTGAAATTATAAGAGAGGAAAATAAGAAATTAAGCACATTAATTGAAATAAGATTGAGACATCATTTTATTAATATTAAAAAAGGAGAGTTTACAAAACTTGATTTCTTATAATGCTAGAAATCAAAAGGCGAATAATAAAAACTCTTTTTGTTTTCTATCCTGACTCACATCCCCACGAACCGGTGTCCTTAGCCTATCCTTCCCCAGATACGGCCTCAAGCCGCTCTAGCCAATCCTTCCCCAGATATGGCCTTGAGCACCCCCTAGACCTAACCTAGATCTAGTCGCCAAAACGAGGTGAGTTTCTTCCTTAAGTCCTACCCAGACCTAGTCGCCAACACAAGGCGAGTTCACTAACCGATTACAAGAAAAGATGTGAAATAAAAAGATAATAATATTAATATCTCCCTTTTGAAGAACTTCTGAAGTTGGTGACGAAGGACTGCTGTAGTATAAGCGTTGATGAAGCGATCTTCGGTCGGATCCGATGTGAAGAAATCCTCTTTCAGAAATTCATGGAACTTTGGTGGGAGATCTCGTTTTGGCAGAGTAAGGGTCTAGGAATCTAACACTCAGCCTCTCTTCAACTTCTCTGAAGAAAACGAGAGAAGAGGCCTCCTTTTATAGGAGTGCGCGCTAGCGCTACCACCGGCGCTATCCCCACTTAGGAATTATTCTATTTGTGTGTATCTTCATTCCAGGGAAACATTGCCGCCTTGCCTCTTGTGCTCTGCGCTACCGCCTGCGCTATCCGCTACTTCCTGGCGCTAGAGCTTTCTAAAGATGCTCCCAAAATTGGGATAATCATCGCCAGCGCCTGTGCTAGGTGCTACCGCCGGCGCTAGTGGGCATTTTGGAATTATTGGCTCAATTTTGGGGGCAACCTTCTTATGTTATCCTTGAGTCATATGGACTTATTTCATGCACACTTAAGGATACAATATCAAATACACATAGGATTTGTTATTCTCAAACCTAGGAGATGCGGAAGACCATGTTCCAACAACCCATACTAGTCATTTCAAATTTCCCTTGCATTAAGTTATAGAACTTTTTATAAAGGTTATCATCCGTAGATCCAAAAATAATGTTGTCGGCATAGATTTGCACTAGCAAAATCTTACCTTTCACTTCCCAAAGAAATAATGTCTTATCTATCTTCCCTCTTGTGAATTTGTTCTCAAGGAGAAAGCTAGATATGGTCTCATACCAAGCTCGGGGTGCTTATTTTAGACCATATAATGCTTTATGTAAAAAGTAAACATAGTCAGGGAGGGAGGAATCAACAAAACTTGGGGGTTGTTCTATGTATACTTCTTCCTTTAAATTACCATTATGGAAGGCTGACTTCACGTCCATTTGATAGACCTTAAATCTTTTGTGAGCCGCATACGCTAGAAATAACCTGATCTCTTCGAGCCTTGCCACTGGAGCATAGGTTTGATCGAAGTCAATCCCTTCTTCTTTTAGGTAACCTTGGGCAACAAGTCTCGCTTTGTTCTTGATGATTACCCCATCTTTGTCTAGCTTGATTCTGTAAACCCATTTTGTTCCGATAACGTTCTGACCTTTGGGTCTTGGCACCAACATCCAAACTTTGCATCGTTTGAACTGATTGAGCTCCTCTTGCATTGCAATGATCCACGAAGCATCCTGTTTGGCTTCATCAATTTTCTTTGGTTCAACCTGCGAAAGAAAACTCAAATGCAAAACTTGATTTGTTGTACCTCTTCTTGTCCTTACTCCAACACTGGTTTCTCCGATGATTTGATCCACCAGAGGATCTCTTTGTTGTCTAATCACCATATTTCTTGCATCTATATTGATACCTGGTACTTCTGCTTGAGGTACATCTTCAACTTCTTCTTCTTCAGGAATGACTGGATCACTGACAGAAACTATCCCTAGTGCATCCTCCTTGATGACATCTTCCAAGTTCAGTTCTCTTAGTTTCATCCTGGCATCTGCATCTTCAAAAAAAACACTAGAAGAGTTGATGTGAAGCATACTCGTCTCATCAAAAACAACATTTATTGATTCTTCTACAACCAGTCTTTTCTTGTTGAAAATCCTATATGCCTTACTATGGCTACTATATCCTACGAAAATACCTTCAAAACATGTTTTACTAAACTTAGTTTTGTAGTACTTCCCATTGTTAAGAACGAAACATTTACTGCAAAAAATTCTAAAATAAGATATAGTTGGTTTCCTGTCCAATAGAAGTTCATAAGGTGTCTTATGATGATTCTTGTTGATTAATGCTCTATTTTGCACGTGACAAACAGTATTGACGGCTTCTGCCCAGAAGTATTCCGGAAGAGAAGAATCATTCAACATTGTCCTGCTTTCCTCTATGAGTGTTCTATTCTTTCTCTTGGCAACTTCATTTTATTGTGGAGTACGAGGAGATGAAAACTCATGAAAGATACCAAAGCTTTCACAAAATTCTATCATAGACCCAGATTAGAATTCTGTTCCATGGTCACTTCTGATTTTGACTATGGAGCAGTTTAATTCATTATGTATTTGCCTGACAAAATTAGTGAAAGAATCAAAAGAATCTGACTTGTGTTTTTGAAAGAACACCCAAGCAAAACGTGAGTAGTCATCAACAATAACCAAAGTATAAGCTTTACCTCCTAAACTTCTAACTGGCATGGGACCAAATAGATCCATATGTAGCAGATGTAACATCCCAGTTCCGATGATCCTAGGGGCCTAGGAGGGTCTCATGAACCTTTGAAGAGCTTGACCATGGGTCGAAGTAGCTCCTCAATGTTTATCCTTGGTGTATGAATTAATTGACGTCATATCATGGGTTTCAAGCAGTCAATTCAAATTGGTTTAAGATTAATACAGACTTGACAATGCCAATCGCATTTTGTTTGGATATGAAATGACTTGAGTGGCGAACATCGTGGCAGATCAAATTAGGTGGCAATGATTCCCAAGGAAATTAGCTCTGATTAACTCCGTGCAATCATTAAGTTCTTATGATGATGTAAAAGAAAATTCATTGCCTTCCGTCCAGCCCAAATTCTATGGGATTATGAAATTGGGGCAAAACGAATTATTTTTGTGATACGTGACAATCCGGGAAATTATTTACAATTAAACAAACTCTAGAATAGACCCCATAGGAGATCATCAGACTTGTGTGATCGAAATAAAATTGATTCATTTCTTGAGGCTCATACTTGATTTTGATAAGAGAATTGGATGAACTGGGTCGTACTTAGTCGCGCGGCGAACCGAGAAACTATTTACGTAAATAAATTTCAAATCCACCTTAATTGTGTTCTTTGGTCTACTATGACAGTCGCGGTCACAACAACTCTTTGCGTACATTCTCCCTTACGCATATTCAGGAGGTAAATATTTTGTGCATACATGTGTTTACTAAGGTCTTAATTATTCATGTAGGTTATTTAAATTACATAAGAAGTATTATGGAACATATATACTTATACGTTATTCAAATTACGCAAATATGAAAATAGAGGAAGAGGTATAAATTGTGGGTCTATATACATATAAGTTTTTATAAGTTTGATAATACATATAAATATATAAATCCTTATATGCATACCTATATATATAAGTTAAACAAAATAAAATAAAGATAAAGAGAGAGAGAGAGAGGTTTGACCAGCCTTTGATAAATAAAAAGAAATAGAGAAAAAGAGAGAGATATTAATGGCCGGCGAAATTAAAGGGGTGGTTGGTTATGCAAGAGGCGGAAATGCCAAGAAGCTGGGCGGATTTCACAAGGGGCGGAAACACCAAAGTATCCGGCCACCTTATTTACGTTCCTCACGATAGAACCGGGAGAGAGCTTCCTTTGGTTTTGGGCTTCTGCTCTCCTCCTTCCTCTCTCCCGGCAAGTGTTGTACATGACTGAATCAGCGCTTCTCCCCTCTTCCCCCTTTCTCCTGTCCTCTTAGCCCGGTTCTTCTCTTTCTACAATGGGAAACCGGGAATCGATTTGGAACTTTGCCTTGAGGTTGCATGGAAGCCGTTCAGCCATGAATCCCTCCGGTTTCACCACCTCTGCTTCCCCCAATTCTTCAGTTCCGGTAATCTCTAACCTAGATTTAGTATACTTTAATAATGGTTACTTGCATGAGGGTCCTTCTCATTTCATAGCCTACGGTTCTACCTCCTTCCATTTCTGTTAGATTATGTTTGGCTCAGCATGTTAGCTCCGGTGAGTTTGGCATAACACCCGTTATGACCGCCGCCAAGAAATGGAAGCTAGTTTTGAACAGAAAATTGGATAAAGTTCCTTAGATGAGGTCGGGCATTCTCAAACGATGGTTCAAAACCACCGAACTTTCATATTCGGTTGGGGCTTATTTAACTTATTGGATATATGGAACTTGATGTAACCATCATGCAACATCATTTAATTAGTTAAAGCCCCATATAAGTGTCATTGAAACTTCTTGAAATCACGGTTGGGATTTCCCACGTTTGGTTGCATACCAAATGATTTTATTTGGCCGAAAATTGGGAGTAGCTAAAGCTTTTACTATGACGTGCTCATGAATTTGATTAAGTTTTGGTTATTTGGGGAATACATTGCATGAGTAGTCGATGTTTTCATATATATACATATATATAATTATACACACATAAAGAGTCGTGGGCTGTGCAATGTCTATAAATATGCTCATAAGGCTGGTTGCTTCGTTTTCTTGGTAATTACTAGAGGTAGATCAATCTAAGGTGCAAATTCTGAATTCCGGTTTTGTTTTAGAAGAACTGCAGCATACTATTTTCAGTATTAGGCCCTTAAAAAGTTGTTGTTGGTTCTCCAACCCTTCAACAATAATGTAGGTAATATTTTTACCTTTCCAGATTATACTTATACGTAATTTTTGGAGTTCGTTTGATAGGTCAAAACCCCGTTTTACTGATGCCTTTTTCTGAATTCCTGCTATTGTTTAAAACTGCAACAAACTTTCTTTTAGATATTTAGGCCTTAATTGGTAGTGATCACCTTATGAACCCTTCATCAATAATGTAGATAATGTTTTTACCTTTCCAGATTGTACTTATATGCAAATTTTGGACATCGTTGATGGGTCAAATCCCCAATACGGTGCTGCCAAGACATTGCAATTCCTGCTTTTATCGAAAACCGCAGCATTCACTTTTACGTTATCTAGGCCTTTTGGAAATTAGTGTTCAGATCTTGAACCCGACGACGGATTGGGTGGAACACGTTTATAAGTAAATATTAACACCAAAGAGGCCGCGAAGCTTACATTGCCGAGCCTAGGAAATGGTGGCAAGACATCGATATAATTTGCTTTTGCTTTCT
The DNA here is from genome assembly GCA_033032865.1 of Dactylorhiza incarnata. Taxonomy (NCBI): domain Eukaryota; kingdom Viridiplantae; phylum Streptophyta; class Magnoliopsida; order Asparagales; family Orchidaceae; genus Dactylorhiza; species Dactylorhiza incarnata. Next base: position 1,298,263 of record JAWHQI010000035.1, read on the forward strand.
CTTTGGTAGTAGGTTACTTGACTATGGGCCGATGACTTATTGGAGGTCCTGCCGATTTATAAAAGCGCTCTAAACCCTAAATCCTGTATACGCTATAAGTTTGGAAAAATGTCATTACAAATGCACATTCTTTTTCATGTTGTTCACACGGAAATATGAACCATTATTATGATAATAAAAATATTGCCCCTTCAAGAAATTTATCCCTTCGCGGATAAATGTTGCCTTCGAGTTATATATTCCTTCGGGAATAAATTGTATCCTTTGGAAAATTTGGGATGGCCTTCGAGTGATACTCTAAGGCAACCCGCATCGAGGACGACCTGGTTCCTGGCAACCCATGCGACAATCATAGAACTACGTGGGTCTGAGGCCGTATGCAGGATGATACGGAGTACGTAGGCCGTGGTCGTGGGAAGACTGCCACGACCCAATTACTCTTACACATAACCTCCTTGTTGGTTATTTTTATGCCTTGACATTATACTTGAGTTACAGGGTAAGGATACTGATAGGCAATGGGATGGATCCAGGATGATAGCTTCGGCTATGGCCATTGAGGTATTTTATGTTAAGTTGCAATTCAAGTAATTATGTCATGAGAACGGATTGACTTACTTTCACGCGTTACATGCTCATACCGCTGCAAATATTGTGCTCTTGATAGTAAATGCTAGTAGGCTCTTACTAGATAACTTTTACTTAAGTTACATTTCAAATTATTCATTATCGTCATAGGGCAATGCGGCCTAATCTGAGACGTTGCAAATTTACAGTTGGTAATGTAAACTTGTGCCATGGTATTAATTTAGGCTTCATATACTGAGCTCCGCTGTGTGCGTATATTTTGTATCCATGTAGAAATCGCTTAGCACCATCGTTAATATATGACCTCGGGGTGAGTAATGAGAGGAGTGTTTGTGATGGTCATTCTTTTGATCCTACGTTAGTCGTCTCGGAGTCATGTATTGGCGATGGTGTGCGGTAAGATCTCCCGATAAGGTCGAGTACCGGAGGGGGTGAGCTTACAACAAAGGGTATCCGAGCGAAAACTATCCTTCAGCTAGTGCCAAAAATAAAAATTCTCTTATGTCCAGTCTATTTTAAATGAGTGGTTCAGGGGAACCACTTCAGCGGAAGCAGTGGTGGACCGTTTAATTATCAAGACAATGTTTTGACACAACTCTACCCTAGACCTATTCCTCTTTGTCTTATTGGGGATGACATATCTCCCTCTCAGTTTGATAAAGTTTCACCTACTTCATCAAAATTAGCACTTCACTAAGGTGATTCGAGTAAATGAGAATTATAATGGATAAATTTCATGTAATAGTTTAAGTAATTCCATATTAGCATACTTAAAGGGCATTAAACAAGATGATTGTTCATAAGTAAATCATCAAATGTTCCTCAAAAATCAAAATTTAGTGGAATTACACTAGAAAACCAGTTATCTAGAGCTCGTTATTAACCTCATAGAAGATGGTTGGGAAATCAAACTTTGAATTTGGCCCAACTTGATTCAACCGGAGTCATTGGCCCAAGGAAAAATAAGGCTGAAAACTACTTTATACGCCTTAGGTTAGATGTTAAAACACAAATTATAACTCATAGTTTTGAGGTTTACCTCATTACTATCACATGTATTACCATAGCTCGTAGGTTTATTCCAAGACATTATGGTCTGAATCACGAAATAAGTTTTATATGATTATATTAGATCAATTGGACTTTTGCATAGATGAGGTTCCCATTTGCAAGTCCTAGAATAATTATGGAATTTTTCATAAATCATGTTTGAATGGGGATGATGTTCCCTAGTGGAGGAAATAAGGAAAGATAAGTCTCTAAGGAGATCGATTGTCAATAAAGAGATTTAATTCCCTTTGAACAACAGAGACATTTTAGTAAAACTTTTTAGAATTTTCCCAAACTTAGGAAATGATCTAATTAAGGAAAACTAATAGTAGAACCCTAAAGGATTTAAAAGATCAAATGAACAGGCATGTATCATGATCGGTTTTAGAATCACGACATTAGTAGAGAACTCCATGATTATGTTGTTCGCAAAGATTGCAATCTGTATTAGAGGGTGATTTGGATTATTAAGAAGATTATTCAACAATAATGGTTAATGAAAATCATTCAGAAAATAGTTTTGATGTTAGGATCCCATAGTAATTTTTTTTTTGAAAATATATATTTTGGGAAATGGATAATACTCATAATACAAGTGTCAGTAGCCCAATATTTACGATAAATACATTTAGAGGACAAATATTCTTTTGAAAATTTTAGGTTTATGCCTCTAAATTCTTCGGTGATCTTATAATAAAGACCTTTGGGAGTTCATATTCCAAAATTGGAGTTATAGTGAGAAAATATTATAATCACTCGAGCCTTGAAGACGCTAACATCAAGAAGTTAAAGATCCTTGAAGTTTATAATGATAAACGATGAACATTGAATATTAGAATTTTTAAAGATCTATGAAGAATAGTTCATGCTGATTAGAACATCAAATTTAGTATGTAACAACTGAGGATTCTCATTCGATCGTATATGATGATCATATGGAGCATATAGTTATAAAATGCAGGGAGAACAGTCTGATGTTACCACCCAGATAAGAGTAACTAAATGATTAGTTATAGTAACACGGGATATAGGTTAGCTATGATGGAGACGGGCTTGTTGTTTATAGCCTGGTCTGAAGGTAGTTATGAGCCGGGGGCTCCTTAGTGGTATGATGGCAAGAATCCTGGGAACCGAATATGTTGAATCCAAAATTGCACCTCCACGATCTACTCGAGGGGATTGGGGGAAAAGGAGGCCGCGAGCAGCTGGTTACTTGGGTCGCGAGTGAAGAGGGGAGAAGAAGAGAGGGCCGCTAGCTTGCGGCGAGGCCAGACTTCGCCCGTCGCGGCAAAAGCCACTCCTGCGACGGGCTTTCCCTTTATTCAATAATCTGTCTTACAACTTGCCACTCTTAATACATGGAAATGAAATGAGTACAAGAGGACGACAGATAAGAAAAACAAGTCGCCCGGGCTGCTTTGTTGAGGCCGCCCGGCCTGTTTGTTGAGGTCGCCCGGGCTGCTTTGCTGAGGCCGCCCGGCCTGTTTGGTGAGGTCGCCCGGGCTGCTTTGCTGAGGCCGCCCGACCTGTTTGGTGAGGTCGCCCGGGCTGCTTTGCTGAGGCCGCCTGGCCTGGCCGCTGTTAGGTGCGGTCTGGCTATTTCTAGCCGCTAGTTTTGCCCCCAACTTGCCTGTCCTTTGTTCATGGTCGAGGGTCCTATTTATAGGCTCTGGGTCGATGTCGTCACCTCCGGTGAGCCGGTGACTGGATCCCTACCTGCGCGGTCTGAAGGAAGAGGCCGTCCGGCTTGGCGGCCTGACGGCGGAGGCCGCCCCTGTTGGGCGAACTGACGGCGGAGGCCGCCCCCTGCCGGGCGGCCTGACGGAGGAGGCCGCCCCCTGCCGGGCGGCCTGACGGAGGAGGCCGCCCCTGTTGGGCGGCCTGACGGCGGAGGCCGCCCCTGCAGGGTGGCCTGACGGAGGAGGCCGCCCCCTGCTGGGCGGCCTGACGGAGGAGGCCGCCCCCTGCCGGGCGGCCTGACGGAGGAGGCCGCCCCTGTTGGGCGGCCTGACGGCGGAGGCCGCCCCTGCTGGGCGGCCTGACGGAGGAGGCCGCCCCCTGCTGGGCGGCCTGACGGAGGAGGCCGCCCCTGTTGGGCGGCCTGACGGCGGAGGCCGCCCTTGCTGGGCGGCCTGACGGAGGAGGCCGCCCCCAGCTGGGCGGCCTGACGGAGGAGGCCGCCCCCTGCCGGGCGGCCTGACGGAGAAGGCCGCCCCCTGCCGGGCGGCCTGACGGAGGAGGCCGCCCCCTGCCGGGCGGCCTGACGGAGGAGGCCGCCCCCTACCGTGCGGCCTGACGGAGGAGGCCGCCCCCTGCTGGGCGGCCTGACGGAGGAGGCCGCCCCCTGCCGGGCGGCCTGACGGAGGAGGCCGCCCCCTGCCGGGCGGCCTGACGGAGGAGGCCGCCCCCTGCCGGGCGGCCTGACGGAGGAGGCCGCCCCCTGCCGGGCGGCCTGACGGAGGAGGCCGCCCCCTGCCGGGCGGCCTGACGGAGGAGGCCGCCCCCTGCCGGGCGGCCTGACGGAGGAGGCCGCCCCCTGCCGGGCGGCCTCACGGAGGAGGCTGCCCCCTGCTGGGCGGCCTGAAGGAGGCCACACGCCTTGGGCGATCTGAAGGAGGAGGTCGCCCCTTCTTACCATTCTGGGCGCGTCATGTATAAAAACGTCGCGAAAAAGGCCTCCTCGGAGAGGATCGCTGATTTCTGGGTAAACATAATCCCCGCACTTTTTCAAGTTCCATAGAGAACTTTGAAAAAGTAGAACTTACCCACAAAAATCGCGATCCGTATTTCACAAATTGTCTTTCTTCTGCGAGGGAGAAGAGTTAAGGCACTTATAAAAAGGAGAAGAGTCTTGCAAGTACCTGATCATGCTTTGCCAATATATGCTAATTTCTGCAAGGTAAAAGTTAGGGCATGCAGAAAGAGATAGGAACACGCGAGTGCCTGGAGAGAACTCGCGATCACCTGCTAACCTCTGCAAAAGAAAACTTAAGCAGGTATTTACCATAGCGCGAGTACATGAAGAGAGGGGCTAAAAAGTGCTAATCTCTGCAAAAGAGAACTCAAAGCAGGTGTAAAGCAAACTACAACGCGAGTACCTGAATAGAACTCGCGAACACCTGCAAATCTCTGCAAAAGAACTTAAAGCAGGCAAAAGAATCTATAACGCGAGTACCTGAAGAGAGCTCGTGATCACCTGCTAATCTCTGAAGAGAACTCGCGAACACCTGCAATTCTCTGCAAAAGAGAATTCAAGGCAGGTGTAAAACATAGCGCGAGTACCTGAAGAGAACTCGCGAACACCTGCAAATTTCTGTAAAAGTGAAATCAAAGCAGGTATAAAACATAGCGCGAGTACCTGAAAAGAACTCGCGAACACCTGCAATTCTCTGCAAAAGAGAATTCAAAGCACGTATGAAATATAACATAACGCGAGTACCTGAAGAGAACTCGCGGACACCTGCTAATCTCTGCAAAAGAGAATTCAAAGCAAGTATGAAATATAACATAACGCGAGTACCTGAAGAGAACTCGCGGACACCTGCTAATCTCTGCAAAAGAGAATTCAAAGCAAGTATGAAATATAACATAACGCGAGTACCTGAAGAGAACTCGCGAACACCTGCTAATCTCTGTAAATGAGAACTCAAAGCAGGTATAAAACATAACGCGAGTACCTGAAGAGAACTCGCGAACACCTGCTAATCTCTGCAAAAGAGAATTCAAAGCAGGTATAAAACATAACGCGAGTACCTGAAGAGACCTCGCGAACACCTGCTAATCTCTGCAAAAGAGAATTCAAAGCAGGTATAAAACATAACGCGAGTACCTGAAGAGAACTCACGAACACCTGCTAATCTCTGCAAAAGAGAATTCAAAGCAGGTATAAAACAATCTAATACGCGAGTGCCTGAAGAGAACTCGCGAATACCTGCTAATCTCTGCAAAACAGAACATAAAGCAGGTATAAAATAATCTAATACGCGAGTACCTTAAGAGAACTCGCGAATACCTGCTAATCTCTGCAAAACAGAACATAAAGCAGGTATAAAACAATCTAATACGCGAGTGCCTGAAGAGAACTCGCGAATACCTGCTAATCTCTGCAAAACAGAACATAAAGCAGGCATAAAACAATCTAATACGCGAGTACCTGAAGAGAACTCGCGAATTCCTGCTAATCTCTGCAAAAACAGAACATAAAGCAGGTATAAAACAATCTAATATGCGAGTACCTGAAGAGAACTCGCAAATACCTGCTAATCTCTGCAAAACAGAACATAAAGCAGGTATAAAACAATCTAATATGCGAGTACCTGAAGAGAACTCGCGAATACCTGCTAATCTCTGCAAAACAGAACATAAAGCAGGTATAAAACAATCTAATACGCGAGTACCTGAAGAGAACTCGCGAATACCTGCTAATCTCTGCAAAACAGAACATAAAGCAGGTATAAAACAATGGCGAGTACCTGAAGAGAACTCGCGAATACCTGCTAATCTTTGCAAAACAGAACATAAAGCAGGTATAAAACAATCTAATACGCGAGTACCTGAAGAGAACTCGCGAATACCTGCTAATCTCTGCAAAACAGAACATAAAGCAGGTATAAAACAATCTAATATGCGAGTACCTGAAGAGAACTCGCGAATACCTGCTAATCTCTGCAAAACAGAACATAAAGCAGGTATAAAACAATCTAATACGCGAGTACCTGAAGAGAACTCGCGAATTCCTGCTAATCTCTGCAAAAACAGAACATAAAGCAGGTATAAAACAATCTAATATGCGAGTACCTGAAGAGAACTCGCAAATACCTGCTAATCTCTGCAAAACAGAACATAAAGCAGGTATAAAACAATCTAATATGCGAGTACCTGAAGAGAACTCGCGAATACCTGCTAATCTCTGCAAAACAGAACATAAAGTAGGTATAAAACAATCTAATACGCGAGTACCTGAAGAGAACTCGCGAATACCTGCTAATCTCTGCAAAACAGAACATAAAGCAGGTATAAAACAATCTAATATGCGAGTACCTGAAGAGAACTCGCGAATACCTACTAATCTCTGCAAAACAGAACATAAAGCAGGTATAAAACAATCTAATATGCGAGTACCTGAAGAGAACTTGCGAATACCTGCTAATCTCTGCAAAACAGAACATAAAGCAGGTATAAAACAATCTAATACGCGAGTACCTGAAGAGAAATCGCGAATACCTGCTAATCTCTGCAAAACAGAACATAAAGCAGGTATAAAACAATCTAATATGCGAGTACCTGAAGAGAACTCGCGAATACCTGCTAATCTCTGCAAAACAGAACATAAAGCAGGTATAAAACAATCTAATATGCGAGTACCTAAAGAGAACTCGCAAATACCTGCTAATCTCTGCAAAACAGAACATAAAGCAGGTATAAAACAATCTAATATGCGAGTACCTGAAGAGAACTCGCGAATACCTGCTAATCTCTGCAAAACAGAACATAAAGCAGGTATAAAACAATCTAATACGCGAGTACCTGAAGAGAACTCGCGAATACCTGCTAATCTCTGCAAAACAGAACATAAAGCAGGTATAAAACAATCTAATATGCGAGTACCTGAAGAGAACTCGCGAATACCTGCTAATCTCTGCAAAACAGAACATAAAGCAGGTATGAAATATAACATAACGCGAGTACCTGAAGAGAACTCGCGAATACCTGCTAATCTCTGCAAAACAGAACATAAAGCAGGTATGAAATATAACATAACGCGAGTATCTGAAGAGAACTTGCGAATACCTGCTAATCTCTGCAAAAGAGAACTCAAAGCAGGTATGAAATAATCTAATACGCGAGTACCTGAAGAGAACTCGCGAATACCTGCTAATCTCTGCAAAAACAGAACATAAAGCAGGTATAAATGAATTCATAACTGTTAGTCTTTGCTATTTTACTTACTTGTGGATATTCATATGCGATCTTAGCGTTAATCCTTATAAAACTTCAAATCCTTTATGAAAAACCTCCAAGGAAAAGAAAAGATATCTCCAAAAGAATAATTGTCCAGTTATCATGAAATGTTGCCCTGACGGCTTATCATTTTAGTTCAAAAGTAGATCCTGATTGGCTCAGTGAAGGTGAATCGCGGGCTGAAACTGCCAGAGATTATATCTTCATAAGCTCTGATTGTCAAGAGGATTAGTAAGTTCATTTCCCGACTATTAGAGTGAAAGCCTTGACTCGATTATCTCGAGTCGGTAACACTGCCTTGTTGCTTCCTGTAATAGCCCGCTTTCCAGCTTTGAAGCCAGATATATCCCACTTGGCTAGCCTATTATGCAGCCATTTTTCATAACCTGTAGTACTCTTTCAAACTGACCGTCTTGATAGATGAAACCGCCTGGTCTAAAAGTTTTTCAACTTTTAAATGACCAAGTGGGCCAATATTTGTACCTGTTAGATACTGCTTTCTCCAAATGATCAAGGATCATAAGAGAGATAATTTTCCTGTAAGGAAAAAGGAATGGCTACAGATTCAGATGACCAAGTGGGCAGGTGGGCCTAGGCGGCGAACATTGCTTTCCTCAAGTGGTCATAAGAGCTGTAGAAATAAAGAAAAAGGAAGTACAAACCCAGATGACCAAGTGGGCAGGTGGGCCTAGGCGGCGAACATTGCTTTCCTCAAGTGGTCATAAGGGCTGTAAACGACTCAACTGCTCTCTTGCCTAGGGCTACAAGCCGAGTTGATCAATTGGGCAGGTGGGCCTAGGCGGCGAACATTGCTTTCCTCAGAGAGATCAACTCAGTTGTGGGTCCCGCTTAGGCATCGCTTGAGAGTACCTAGGAGTATTCGATGGTCACAGACTAAGATGATCAGTTGGGCAGGTGTGGTTATGCCGCGGAGGCTATACCGACATTGCTTTCCTCAGAAAGATCATCAAAGCTGTAACTATATCCCCCTCGGGGCATGATAGAGCCAACATTCACCTAGACCTCCCTTGATGCAGGGGTGTGTCGGATATCAGCCGGGATCCAAGGTTCCGAAGACCACCGCACGGGAATTGGCAAGCTACCACTACACGTGTGCGAAAACTCCCCGCTACACATGATCTTCGTGGTTTTACGCTAATGACTACAATCCGAGGGGGTTCAAGCAGAACCTGGCGATGTCTCCATGGTTCAGTGAGTTTGATAATAAGGAACAGACAAGTCACGAAGAAGAGTGTCAGTATTGTATCCACTTCATTCGATATCAAAATGCAAACAAATGAGAGCATTATCATTAAGGATAGAACCGTTTTGAAGACCACCGTACTAGTCTGATAGTTGCTTCATCTTGAACTGAGGTTCTTAGTGAAGTAGCCGCCTCAAACGCTTGTAGATGAAAAACTGGATCACTTATCCTAGAATAGACAGGTAGCCTCGGTTTAACTCGGAAGTTTAATAATAGGAAGGATCTTGGTATTATCCTGCAAGAAAAGTTAGCCCATCAACATGATATGGAGAATTACTCATACACACCTTATAAAACTCATGGTGAGGAGTATAGGGTGAGGAGTAGAGGGCTCTTTTGCTTCAGCTTGCGCCAAATGTTCTATATGATTGCTGAAAAGCTTGTCATTAGTAGTCGTTGCAGTATGAGGTTGAGAATCAACTTGTCCTTTGAGTGGAACGTTCTCTGCTAATAGGTGATGGATGTCGTTGTTTTGCACACGCATTTCTGGGTGATCGGAGGGATGCCCGAGGCCCTTGGACGGATGATCCATGAAAACAGAAATTGCCGAAAGAGAAAAACTGAAATAACTTTCAAACGGAGCCGAATTTTTGAAATCTGAGGGCTGAAAAGTGGCTGAACGGGGAACCCGGTTCAATTTTTGGATAGTTCGGCTCGATCTGGTCGCGTCGGGCTTTGAATTTCTGAATTCCGACACCCGGATCAAAAGTTATGGCCGTTTTTAGATTGAGTGTATTTTAGGCCAAATCTCGCGTCTTCATCGCAACTGTTGTTCATCAACCACTCGCTATCTGAAGGTCGCGTGTTTCTGTTGAATCCAAAATTGCACCTCCACGATCTACTCGAGGGGATTGGGAGAAAAGGAGGCCGCGAGCAGCTGGTTACTTGGGTCGCGAGTGAAGAGGGGAGAAGAAGAGAGGGCCGCTAGCTTGCGGCGAGGCCAGACTTCGCCCGTCGCGGCAAAAGCCACTCCTGCGACGGGCTTTCCCTTTATTCAATAATCTGTCTTACAACTTGCCACTCTTAATACATGGAAATGAAATGAGTACAAGAGGACGACAGATAAGAAAAACAAGTCGCCCGGGCTGCTTTGTTGAGGCCGCCCGGCCTGTTTGTTGAGGTCGCCCGGGCTGCTTTGCTGAGGCCGCCCGGCCTGTTTGGTGAGGTCGCCCGGGCTGCTTTGCTGAGGCCGCCTGGCCTGTTTGGTGAGGTCGCCCGGGCTGCTTTGCTGAGGCCGCCCGGCCTGGCCGCTGTTAGGTGCGGTCTGGCTATTTCTAGCCGCTAGTTTTGCCCCCAACTTGCCTGTCCTTTGTTCATGGTCGAGGGTCCAATTTATAGGCTCTGGGTCGATGTCGTCACCTCCGGTGAGCCGGTGACTGGATCCCTACCTGCGCGGTCTGAAGGAAGAGGCCGTCCGGCTTGGCGGCCTGACGGCGGAGGCCTCCCCTGTTGGGCGGACTGACGGCGGAGGCCGCCCCCTGCCGGGCGGCCTGACGGAGGAGGCCGCCCCCTGCCGGGCGGCCTGACGGAGGAGGCCGCCCCTGTTGGGCGGCCTGACGACGGAGGCCGCCCCTGCAGGGTGGCCTGACGGAGGAGGCCGCCCCCTGCTGGGCGGCCTGACGGAGGAGGCCGCCCCCTGTCGGGCGGCCTGACGGAGGAGGCCGCCCCTGTTGGGCGGCCTGACGGCGGAGGCCGCCCCTGCTGGGCGGCCTGACGGAGGAGGCCGCCCCCTGCTGGGCGGCCTGACGGAGGAGGCCGCCCCTGTTGGGCGGCCTGACGGCGGAGGACGCCCTTGCTGGGCGGCCTGACGGAGGAGGCCGCCCCCAGCTGGGCGGCCTGACGGAGGAGGCCGCCCCCTGCCGGGCGGCCTGACGGAGAAGGCCGCCCCCTGCCGGGCGGCCTGACGGAGGAGGCCGCCCCCTGCCGGGCGGCCTGACGGAGGAGGCCGCCCCCTGCCGTGCGGCCTGACGGAGGAGGCCGCCCCCTGCTGGGCGGCCTGACGGAGGAGGCCGCCCCCTGCCGGGCGGCCTGACGGAGGAGGCCGCCCCCTGCCGGGCGGCCTGACGGAGGAGGCCGCCCCCTGCCGGGCGGCCTGACGGAGGAGGCCGCCCCCTGCCGGGCGGCCTCACGGAGGAGGCTGCCCCCTGCTGGGCGGCCTGAAGGAGGCCACACGCCTTGGGCGATCTGAAGGAGGAGGTCGCCCCTTCTTACCATTCTGGGCGCGTCATGTATAAAAACGTCGCGAAAAAGGCCTCCTCGGAGAGGATCGCCGATTTCTGGGTAAACAGAATATGTTCCAAGATATGGAGGATTCAATAGTGAATTGTGTTTGATGGCATGAAACCCAAGAACCGAATATGTTCCGTTGTATGGGGGACTTGATAGACTAAGGGTGAGATTTGATGTATAGTGACTTGATTGCGCATGTGCATATATATACTGTGGTGGGTATTCGGTACGGGTCCGTTCGACACACCGACGGCGTACATTGACTCAGGCGAGTGGTAGTGGTAGAGTGGACCGGCCTTAGTCGGTGCGTGGAGACTTTTACCCAGAACCCCCTACACTGGGCCTAACAAAACTAGCTTAGCCCAGCAAAGAGTACACGAGAGACTCGGCCCTACCCGGGTTCAAATGAGTGTGTACGGAAGGTCTAGACCTGGTAGTGTGTATACCCATCTAGGAATGGGGTGGCCCAACCCATTGCCACTGCAGCCACTGCAGTGGGACCTGAGGAGTTAGCAACTCACTCAAACATTGGGGAACTAAAGGTCTGTACATGCAGAGTCGTGCGCGTGAGTTGCACTTGCATGTTCATGGCATACATACATTTCATACCCTCCATCATATGAATCGGTATGGGACTTTTCATATGATCTGGACGTTCAGGCGGACCCCTTAACTTATATGTCTACCTGAGACATTCATATAAGTTAAGGTTTTCTTTATGCTTTCATATATCTTGCTCTGCTATCGTTTACATATACATAATCATGACATACATATCATACCCTCTATCATATGAATCGATATGAGACTTTTCATATGATCAGGACGTTTAGGAGGACCCCTTAACTTATATATCTACATAGACATTCATATAAGTTAAGGTTTTCCTTATGATATTACATGCTGCTCTTCATTTGTTGTGTGACTGTACCTCTTTACCAATATTTACTCTTGATTGCATTTATAATATTAGGATCTCTTATACACTTGATTTATCTTAGAAAAAATTCTGGGTTTGGGTAAAACTCTTCACCACAATAAGTCTTATGTAAAAACTTCTTAAGAAAAGCCGAACTTGTCTGATGCTTGGAGATGAAAGGACTTGAATCTGAATCTATGATTTTGAATGAGTTGGGAGACATGGGTGGAACAAAGTAAACATTTATAACTCAATTTTGAAACCCCATGCCCCATTCGCATTTTCGGGGACGAAAATAGTCTTTGTCTTATTGGATTTGTAACATCCCAGTTCCGATGACCCTAGGGGCCTAGGAGGGTCTTGTGAACCTTTGAAGAGCTTGACCATGGGTCGAAGTAGCTGCTCAATGTTTATCCTTGGTGTATGAATTAATTGACGTCATATCATGGGTTTCAAGTAGTCAATTCAAATTGGTTTAAGATTAATACAGACTTGACAATGCCAATCGCATTTTGTTTGGATATGAAATGACTTGAGTGGCGAACATCGTGGCAGATCAAATTAGGTGGCAATGATTCCCAAGGAAATAAGCTCCGATTAACTCCGTGCAATCATTACGTTCTTACGATGATGTAAAAGAAAATTCATTGCCTTTCGTCCAGCCCAGATTCTATGGGATTATGAAATTGGGGCAAAACAAATTATTTTTGTGATACGTGACAATCCGGGAAATTATTTACAATTAAACAAACTCTAGAATAGACCCCATAGGAGATCATCAGACTTGTGTGATCGAAATAAAATTGATTCATTTCTTGAGGCTCATACTCGATTTTGATAAGAGAATTGGATGAACTGGGTCGTACTTAGTCGCGCGGCGAACCGAGAAACTATTTACGTAAATAAATTTCAAATCCGCCTTAATCGTGTTCTTTGGTCTACTATGACAGTCGCGGTCGCAACAGCTCTTTGCGTACATTCTCCCTTACGCATATTCAGGAGGTAAATATTTTGTGCATACATGTGTTTATTAAGGTCTTAATTATTCATGTAGGTTATTTAAATTACATAAGAAGTATTATGGAACATATATACTTATACGTTATTCAAATTACGCAAATATGAAAATAGAGGAAGAGGTATAAATTGTGGGTCTATATACATATAAGTTTTTATAAGTTTGATAATACATATAAATATATAAATCCTTATATGCATACCTATATATATATAAGTTAAACAAAATAAAATAAAGATAAAGAGAGAGAGAGAGGTTTGACCAGCCTTTGATAAATAAAAAGAAATAAAGAAAAAGAGAGAGAGATTGATGGCCGGCCAAATTAAAGAGGTGGTTGGTTATGCAAGAGGCGGAAATGCCAAGAAGCTGGGCGGATTTCACAAGGGGCGGAAACACCAAAGTAGCCGGCCACCTTATCTACGTTCCTCACGATAGAACCGGGAGAGAGCTTCCTTTGGTTTTGGGGTTCTGCTCTCCTCCTTCCTCTCTCCCGACAAGTGTTGTACATGACTGAATCGGCGCTTCTCCCCTCTTCCCCCTTTCTCCTGTCCTCTTAGCCCGGTTCTTCTCTTTCTACAATGGGAAACCGGGAATCGATTTGGAACTTCGCCTTGAGGTTGCATGGAAGCCGTTCAGCCATGAATCCCTCCGGTTTCACCACCTATGCTTCCCCCAATTCTTCAGTTCCGGTAATCTCTAACCTAGCTTTAGTATACCATGAGGGTCCTTCTCATTTCATAGCCTACGGTTCTACCTGCTTCCATTTCTGTTAGATTATGTTTGGCTCAGCATGTTAGCTCCGATGAGTTTGGCATAACACCCGTTATGACCGCCGCCAAGAAATGGAAGCTAGTTTTGAACAGAAAATTGGATAAAGTTCCTTGGATGAGGTCGGGCATTCTCAAACGAAGGTTCATAACCACCGAACTTTCATATTCGGTTGGGGCTTATTTAACTTATTGGATATATGGAACTTGATGTAGCCATCATGCAACATCATTTGATTAGTTAAAGCCCCATATAAGTGTCGTTGAAACTTCTTAGAATCACGGTTGGGATTTCCCGCATTTGGTTGCATACCAAAGGATTTTATTTGGCCGAAAATTAGGAGTAGCTAAAGCTTTTACTATGACGTGCTCATGAATTTGATTAAGTTTTGGTTATTTGGGGAATACATTGCATGAGTAGTCGATGTTTTCATATATATACATATATATAATTATACACACATAAAGAGTCGGGGGCTGTGCAATGTCTATAAATATGCTCATAAGGCTGGTTGCTTCGTTTGCTTGGTAATTACTAGAGGTAGATCAAACTAAGGTGTAAATTCTGAATTCCGGTTTTGTTTTAGAAGAACTGCAGCATACTGTTTTCAGTATTAGGCCCTTAAAAAGTTGTTGTTGGTTCTCCAACCCTTCAACAATAATGTAGGTAATATTTTTACCTTTCCAGATTGTACTTATACGTAATTTTTGGAGTTCGTTTGATAGGTTAAAACCTCATTTTACTGCTGCCTTTTTCTGAATTCCTGCTATTGTTTAAAACTGCAGCAAACTTTCTTTTAGATATTTAGGCCTTAATTGTTAGTGATCACCTTATGAACCCTTCATCAATAATGTAGATAATGTTTTTACCTTTCCATATTGTACTTATATGCGAATTTTGGACATCGTTGATGGGTCAAATCCCCAATACGGTGCTGCCAAGACCTTGCAATTCCTGCTTTTATCGAAAACCGCAGCATTCACTTTTACGTTATCTAGGCCTTTTGGAAATTAGTGTTCAGATCTTGAACCCGACGACGGATTGGGTGGAACACGTTTATAAGTAAATATTAACACCAAAGAGGCCGTGAAGCTTACATTGTCGAGCCTAGGAAATGGTGGCAAGACATCGATATAATTTGCTTTTGCTTTCTCTTTTGTAGTAGGTTACTTGACTATGGGCCGATGACTTATTGGAGGTCCAGCCGATTTATAAAAGCGCTCTAAACCCTAAATCCTGTATACGCTATAAGTTTGGAAAAATGTCATTACAAATGCACATTCTCTTTCATGTTGTTCACACGGAAATATGAACCATTATTATGATAATAAAAATGTTGCCCCTTCGAGAAATTTATCCCTTCGGGGATAAATGTTGCCTTCGAGTTATATATTCCTTCGGGAATAAATTGTAGCCTTTGGAAAATTTGGGATGGCCTTCGAGTGATACTCTAAGGCAACCCGCATCGAGGACGGCCTGGTTCCAGGCAACCCGTGCGACAATCATAGAACTACGTGGGTCTGAGGCCATATGCAGGATGATACGGAGTACGTAGGCGGTGGTCATGGGAAGACTGCCACGACCCAATTACTTTTACACATAACCTCCTTGTTGGTTATTTTTATGCCTTGACATTATACTTGAGTTACAGGGTAAGGATACTGATAGGCAATCGGATGGATCCAGGATGATAGCTTCGGCTATGGCCATTGAGGTACTTTATGTTAAGTTGCAATTCAAGTAATTATGTCATGAGAACGGATTGACTTACTTTCACGCGTTACATGCTCATACCGCTGCAAATATTGTGCTCTTGATAGTAAATGCTAGTAGGCTCTTACTAGATAACTTTTACTTAAGTTACATTTCAAATTATTCATTATTGTCATAGGGCAATGCGGCCTAATCTGATACGTTGCAAACTCACAGTTGGTAATGTAAACTTGTGCCATGGTATTAATTTAGGCTTCATATATTGAGCTCCGCTGTGTGCGTATATTTCGTACCCAAGTAGAAATCGCTTAGCACCATCGTTAATATATAACCTCGGGGTGAGTAATGAGAGGAGTGTTTGTGATGGTCATTCTTTTGATCCTACGTTAGTCGTCTCAGAGTCATGTATTGGCGATGGTGTGCGGTAAGATCTCCCGATAAGGTCGAGTACCGGAGGGGGGGATCTTACAGCAGATATAAGCATCTGGTAGAATATTTGCCAATTATGCTCTTAACGTTAGCCCGAGTTTGCTTGCCCATTTGGCATGCATGACAAGGTCTCTCTTTAATGCACTTAACATCAGGAGCGTTACGCACTGAGCTGTGAGAAAATAACATATTAATAGTTTTGAAATTAATATGTGATAATCTCTTGTGCCATTGATCACAAAGAGATGCACTATCTTTTGCCAAAAAGCAAACTGGTGTAGATGAATCTAAACAAAGAAAATTTAAGCAAAAGATATTTCTACTCCGAGTGCCTGTTAAAACAGTTTCTGACGTATCAGACAACTTTATCAGCACTTGTCCTTGTAGAACTCAACCATATAGCATTTGTCACAAAGTTGGCTTATACAAATAAGATTATGTTATAATCCCTTAACATAAGCTCTATCTGTGAAAGAGACTATACCGTTGGTAATCATACCATAGCCTTTTGTGATTCCCTGATCAGATCCACCAAAGATAACATTTGGACCATCCTTGATTGGGGTGAACTTTTGTATAAGGCTTCTTGTTCCGGTCATGTGTCGCAAACATCCACTGTCCAAATACCAGATAGGCATGATGTTGGCCTTTGGACATACCTGCAATCAACAATCAATTGCCCTTAGGAACCCAAAAGGATTTGGGTCCTTGGCTTCTTGTTAGATGACTTCCACTTGGATTGTTAACATTGCGAGTGGTCGACCTTGCATTGTTAACTAATGAAATTCTAGCATTCTTTGGATTAAACCAGTAATCTATGGCGAAGTGACTAACTTTGCCACAGCACCAACAGTCAAACTTGTTGTACCTTCTCTTACCCTCCTGCTTGAATTTTTGAATGGGGGGTCTAGCAGGGGCTACCGACTTAGAGGTGCCTTATGATTGCAGCAAACACATGGATCCTTCTCAAGTGGTTTTATTGCAACAGTCTTGACTTTTGGTGCTCTCTTAGCAGACGGTCCATGCACAAATGAACCATTGTACTTGAGGACTATCTCTTTGTGAGGTGCTTTGAAAGCAGTCGTTCCGAAGTTTTGAGGACGGCTCCATCCTTGGTTACCCTTACTTGACTCAACATGAGTTGGTCTCGTAAAGTGACCATACGATGTTTCAAAGTCTTATGTGTTAGTGGGAAACACTACCTTCTTGAAAGAAGGTTGACTTTGATCAGCCTTACTCTTACCCTTAACGGCTCTTTTCTCCGTCGCCTCACTTTTCTTGGTATGATGACCGATACTGTTGGATCTGTAGGCGCCCTAAGAGAGGGGGGGGGGGGGGGGTAAATAAGGGTTTTAAACTTTTTATGATTATTAAAGAAAATATTCTCTGTTGCTACCGCCATCGGTAGTGTTACCGCTCGACGTTAGTGACAGAGAAAATACGTTTAGGTTAAACCAATGAAAATCAGAGAGTACGAATCAGAGATGAAGAAACAAACATATTTTCATTAATATTAAATTGAAATAGTTATGATTACACACAAACTTTTCCCAATGATGCTTGGAAAGAGGCGACCAATGAAAACTCTTTTGGTTTTCTATACCGACCCTTCTCCCAACGACTGGTTGGCTTTAGTCTATCTCTCCCCAGATAAGGCCTCAAGCTGCTCTAGCCTTTCTCTCCCCAAAAAGGCCTCGAGCACCCCCTAGATCTACTCCCTAGACCTAGTCGCCGTGTGGCGAATTCCTCCCGAAGACCCACAAGACCTAGTCGCCAACGCGAGGCGAATTTCCCCTAGTCCCCGCAAGGCCCTAGTCGCCGTGTGGTGAGTTCCTCTACCGAACAAAAAATATAAAGGTTACAATTAGAAATTAAAACAAAACTCAAACTAAAAACTCCCTCAAAAGAAGAATTGATGTTGATGTAGATGCGATCAGATCAGTCTTCAAGTTCTTTGCGTTCACGAACATTGACGGAGTTCTTCGGGCTGCTTGGAGAAGGCTCTCACGAGTGCTATGAATATATGTCTTCAATTCGTTCTGCATCAGCAAGCAACAACGGAGGAAGAACACATCTTTAAATAGAGTCATCCGCTAACGCCTGCGGTAGTACTACCGCCCCGCGGTAGACACATTAGGCAATGATCAAGCACACGGATCATGGAATCTTAGGCAACTTTTGAGCGCCAAACTTTGAGCTCCGACTAGCGCGCAACGGTGACGCTAACACTCCGCGATAGCGAGATAACCTTCCTTCAGCCAATTTCTCCTTCCCTATTTGCTCCTCAATCACATGCAGATGGGAGGATTCCAAAAGCTACCGCCGGGCATTAGCCTTAACGCGCCGCGATAGTACTTGCCAAAATAGCGTCCCATTGACATTCCTTTTTCTCCACTGTTTCGTTCCCGTCAATTGTTTCCATTTATGCTAGTGCCAGCGGTAGTTCTAATGCTACATGGTAGCAACACATGGCATCTATTTTCGTCGAACGACATCTTTTTTCATCGAACACCATTTCGTTGAACTCCATCTTCGTCGAACACATTTCGTCGAACACATTTCGTCGAACGCCATTTTCATCGAATGCCAGTTCGTCGAACGACATCTTCTTTTGTCAAAACCATTTCGTCGAACGACATCTGATTCGCTAGCTCCAGCGGTAGTGCTAACGCAGTTTCATTTTGTCGAATGCAGTTTCATTTCGTCAAACGCCATTTTCGTCGAACGTCATCTCATTTCGTCGGACGGCAGTTACTTTCGTCGAACACCATTTTGTCGAGTGCATCTCATTTCGTCGAACTGCAAACACCAGCGGTAGTGTTATCGCACCGCAGTATCAACAGAGAATCATCCTGATGTCGCTTCGACGTCTTTCTTTTTCACACTCCTTTGGGGATTGAATGTTGAAGATCCTACACACTATAAACACAATGCAAGTATGATCAAATACAATAGGATTTGTTATTGTCAAACCAAGAGATGCGGAAAGCATGTTCCGACAAACTCCCCCTTTTGATAATAACAAATCCCTTTATAAAGAAATAGTTCAAAAGATAGGAATTGTGTTTATTAAAAAGGATAAGCATGAAATTTAAGACATGCGCATATGCTCCCCCTAAATGAATGCTCCCCCTAAGTGAATGCTCCCCCTACAACAAAATTTCCTATGAACTTGACTTCCCCAAACATGTGAATTTATTTCAAATTTATTCTCCCCCTTTTGGTATTATCAAAAGAGGGTGGAGAGAAAGTTAAACAGGAACGTGAGCAATAAGTGTGTAGAGAGGGAATGATCATGATAAAGAGATAAATGCTTAGGATAAAATACAATATATTAGAGTGAAAAAAGAATGTGAAGAAATTGTCATAAAGAAACCACTTGTTGGGAAAACGTATTCATGATCGAGCGTACAAGTAGTAAGGAGGTGGAAAGCATGAAGAAATATATTTTTGAAGTGAACATCTATATAGGAATGGTGAAGCATAGTAGATGATTAAGAGTTTTAGACAAAAAATAGATGTTGTAGCAATTTAAGTACACAAAAATGATTTCAGTTGCAACATAACCATACACTTGTTTTGAAAGGTAAGCAATACAGAGTACACATGGCGTAGCAAAAAAAATGTAAGCATGATACAACATATCAAGTCAAGATAGAAGAATACAATGTCTTAAATTGAGAAATCAAGTACACTTATACATTGTATAGATCATGCAAAGCTATCTAGTGTATTTTCTTAAGAATTTAGAGAATACATGTAGATATGCAATAGACTCCAATTCTCATGAGTAGAAGGCTTACAGGTTATAATGATGTGTACAAAATAGTGTTTTTGATAAAAGTATACATATGAGTTAATCAAAACACATGACATGTATAATGGAATAAATACAACATTATTGAAAAAGCTTTTTTAGAGTTACTTCTACACACAAAGCTATATAAATTTTTAAATGCACATAGAAAAGTAGTACAACTACCAATGTGCTCTGCACACACAATGCTTATTAAGACTTATCAGGGTGCAAAGTAGTTCTTGGGGAATCACAAATATTATTTTGAATTTTAGTTATTTGTGATCCGGTGTACAAGAAGAAGTAGTGTAAAAAAAATGTTTGCAACAAGGCACTTTACAATTCTCTCCAAGGTGCTCAACCTCATAATGCTCATTAAGACTTATCAGGAGGGTGAGTAGCGCTTGGTGGAGTTATCTTTGTCAATTATTCATTTGAATTTTTGCTTAACGACAAAGGTCTCCGAATTCACTTTTATGTGCAAACAAAAGTTTTGGAAAAGTCACACTTCTTCAAAAATAGATGCATGAAAAAGATTATCAATTGTGGTGTAGGTAAAACTAAGCATAAATAACAATAATATTAGATTGTTATAGTACACAATCATGTAAGAGTAGATTAAATTTATATGAAGTTTATCAAAAAATGTGAGTGAATAAATCATTATCAAATATAAACCATTTACTCATACATAGAGGCATGCTATGCAATACTACACATGATTTCTATAATCAATTTCAAAGCACACATAAGATAATGATCAAGGCATGATACAAAATAATGTTATTAAGATACTTGAAATAGAGAGTGAAACATTGTATTCTAAACTTGGCAAGATAAATCATATCATCCCTGAAACATTGAAAATTACATCAGTTTTTATAAATTTTAAGTTTTTCAAAAACAAAAAATAAAACAAATAAAAAGCATGTTTTTGTTATTTTAATTGGTTTTTCAACTTTGTAGTTGTTTTTGATATATAAAACACAAAGCATGTTTTTGGTTGGATTTTGATTTGTTTTATAGTTTTTTGTTTTTAGAATTTTTAAAATAACAGGACTGAAAAATAAAATATGAAAAAGAAACTGGAAATTTAGAAAATACCCACTACCGCCAGCGGTACCCAGCTATCGCCAGGCGTTATTGACAGAACTCAAATTTTAGGAAAAACGTGAAATTTTTCAGAATTTTTCTTTTGAATATATTTGTGCAGATTAGTGACAATGAAGTTCAGCAAAGATATGAGACATATGCATACATAAAAATGCAGATTTTGCAAGTTTAAGCTAATATGTCCAAAAAACCCAAAATTCTAGCCAAAGGTGTCACAATACACATTCAAAATACTTGTGTTTTTCACATGCATGAGAGTTCAGAAATAGATAATATGAAAAACATAAGATAACATGTTTGAGCACAAAATATGCATGAGTGAAATGATCATAAATAAGTAAAATAATATTCATGCAATGTATACAACATAAGTATGTCTAAGATCAAGATACCCTAACAACATGTCTACACTCTAGCCCCGTACTAAGTGACGGATGGGCAAGAGGAGCTGCACACATGCCATAGGTTGGGGTGTAAATCCCATATGCATACAAAAGACAACGCTCAACCTTGCACTCTTTCCCCCAGTGCCTCGCAAGGCCCCACTGGAACCCTTCCTGGTTAAGGACAAGACATGACTTAGCGGTTAGGTTTCTAATGCACACAATCCTACGCCCTCGCTATAGTGAGACACATAATGTGGGTGAATGATCAAGGACATACGAAGCATTTAATCTTATGGAAAATAATTTATAAACTATGGCTTTTATGCGAGATTAATTTCTTATTAGATTTGTGATGGCGCAAATCTCACACACCGCTATAGGCGGTGGCTAGACTGCGACACGAAACGGCAGTGTACCGATCGTTCAAGTAATATAAAACGAGGAGTAATCCCCGAGTATCGAATCTCTTGAGGAACACAGTAAGGTGGAGTTTATTATCGAGGAAGGACTTGAGATTGAAGTCCTTAAATCGGATGGGATGCGGGTGAGTTGGGTTGGCTTTTGGAAAATAAAATAAAAGCTATCAACTACTCCTATGCAATGCTGCTATGCAATGCTTCGCTTGGCGGGATGGAGACTAGGCAGGCCTTGAGCGCGCTGCGTCGAAAGAGCGGATGGACGAGTAGGCAAGCGGATCGAACTATGCAGGCCTTGAGCGCACTGCTTCGTTAGGCGAGTGGAATACGGGCCGCGATGCCACGCTTCGGTAGGCGGATGGGTGAGTAGGCTAACGGAATGAGGGTCGCAAGCACCTCTTCGACAAGCACGCCACTAGCAAATGCTAGTGCGGCACACGAACGCGGTGGTGAAGTGGAAAATGGATGGTGGCGCTCCTCATAAACACATAGACCACAAAAGCATTTCACACAAACATGAAATCTATATAAATAGAAGCAAGTCTAAGTGCAACTTCATCAAAATATATAGATCTAGCTATTACAACAATCAATAAGAGAAGAATAAGGTAAGAAATCGACCGAATCCGAAGGCTCGTTGTAGATTCACGGTTGGAATCGCCGGGTTGTCAATCCGCGTCCAAGCTCGGTCCGCAACTACGTCCGGTATAGAGAGAGCTGTCACGACTCTCCAATGGACCCGTCTTCTTCGTGTCACGATCCGGTAGAGGTTGCAAACTTCCTCTTGCTTGATGGTAATGGCGGCTAGGTCTTCCTTTGGAGCTCTTGGATGAAGGAGGAGGCCGAGAGGACACTCCGGCTCAAGATTGGCGTGAAGAAAAAGCCCGGAGCACCTCCATATGGTGGGCGACGGTGGAGGGGCGAATCTGGACGGAACCGGGCGGAAAACGGCGGAAGAAGACGATCGATCCGACCTAAATCGCGAGCAGCGGAATTTATAGGCGCTGGAATAAACAGTGCGCACGGTCATTGGCGCACGACCAGTGGTCGTGCGCACTAGAATTCGGTGATCGTGCGCTCTGCCTGGACGAAACCTGCAAAGACAGAAATTATGAAATAACATGTTCGCACGACCGGTGGCGCACGACCGGTGGTCGTGCGCACTATCGTAGGTGGTCGTGCGCACTGGTTGAAACAGAACTCATGAAATTGATGCTAAGCGCGCATGAACAGTGGCGCACGATCGGTGGTCATGCGCACTGGAGTTGATGGTCGTGCGCGCTACAGCAAACAGAACTCGGAAATTAAATGGTAAGTGCGCACGAGCAGTGGCGCACGACCGGTGGTCGTGCGCACTGGCATTGATGGTCGTGCGCACTGCACCAAACAGAACTCATGAAAAAGGTGTTAAGTGCACACGATCAGTGGCGCACGACCAGTGGTCGTGTGCAATAGAACCGGTGATCGTGCGCAGTGTTCCTGTGCAGAATTGCACCGGGAACACCTGCACGACTCCTAATCCAGCACAACCACGAATCTAGCCACTGAAAGTGACACCTAACAGTACATGAAAACTACTAATGAAGATAAGCATGAAATCACACCAAAATGCGCCTATAAGTGCACCTAGCATAGAATGACCAATATGAGCTAAAACAGGGCTAAAGTGCAGTGAAAAGACTAAATAGATGGCCCAGATGAGTCCATAAAAGTGTATATGATCAGGACTCATCAATTTGATTTTAAAGCAACATAGTCATTATGAATTTTAACTTTCAATTGTTTATCTTTAAGATTGATTTATTATGGCATCATTAGATAACTAGCATGAAAGATAGTATTGATTAACTGATAATGCTAGAGATAAGAGTTTGATCATAATTTTATGGCGTAAGATTTATTGCATTAATGTTGCATATATTCAAACCTAGTCATTCAAATTTTGGACATTGAATGAAGTGATGATTCTAGTTAATTTATTCTTTTAGATATAAAGATGATTCTATGATCTTGATATAAATGAGATACATACAAAACATAATTGATTCATATAATGGTCATGATCACAAACTATTTGATGGAATCAATAAGATCTTTTGTAGATATTTAATATTTGAGTTAAAAAGATCTATTGAATTGCAAGATTATTATACATGATCATGAATTTTAACACATAGGAATTATATACTCATAATTAATTGTTCATGATGATATAAATGAGTTATTATTAAAGAACATTCATATTCATCTTTTTTGAATGATTAGAGAGAAATATATAAGGTGAAAACTTAAGATAAATATAAAGAGAAAAATATTTTTGGTTATTTAGAAAAGTTTTGTGAATTTTCTCTTTGATTTTTGAAATCTTAAATAAATCACGTATATATATAGTTTTATGAAAGCATAATGATGATAAGGGTAAAACAATAATTTTTCAAAAAATAATATTTTAGATAAATCAGAATTTAGGAAAAATATGCTACCGCCAGCGTTAGAACCTAACGTTAGTCGCTAGCAACAAAGTTGAGATTCTTTATTTAAACACAAATGATTTTTGCAATTTTTCAATTCCGATTTGGTGATCAAAATGACGCAAATATATTAAATACCTAAGTAAACCTTGAACATTTTATAAATTTAGCCTAATACCCCTAAAATACCTTTTAAATCCATTTCGACAATAATTTCATTAGTCTTAATAATACATAAAAAATTTAGGATTTAATTTATATATGACTTTCATAGGAAATGGATCTAGAAGGATAAACATAAAAAGGATAAGTAGATCACTTGAAAAATGATATGACTTTTTATTCAACTTTATTAAATTTGATTTATTTATGAATTTTGGTTTAATATGTGAAAGTCATATCACAAGTTATATAAAGTGATCATATCATGATGGTTCAACAAGAAGGAAAAATAAACAAAAAAAAAGTGGGTTAGGCATATCATGAAGTAGAATAATGATATTTCATTTTTAGTTGATTTCTACTTCATGCTAATGATTGGATACTAATGAATGAGAGATTTAGGTATCCAAAGAGGATCGGGTGTGGCGGTTCCTTTGGGTACCCAAATATATCGTGTTTGCTTTTGGGGAGAAATGATTGAATGGGCCCTTTTGATTTGAGTTTGTGTTTCATCTTTAACTTTGGGCCGCCATTTAAACATTGGTTTAATATTATTTTTATTTGTCAAATTTCCATGATGATTTTGCAAAACATTATTTATAGGAAATTTATTTATCTTTAAGTTTATGTTGGGAGAAAGATGATGTTGTAAATTTTCACTTTCAAGCATTTGATATTTTTCATTTCCTTTGTTAGGCTTAGACATATTATGAAAATTCATATTTAACTTGCTTTTGGAATTTGCTTGAAATTGTTGATTTATGTGTTGAGAATTTTTCTTTATAATTTCCTTAAGCAAGTTGACTTTAGTTTCCAATTCATAATTCTTAATTTTTAAATTATGACTAGCTTTATTATAAGCGATTGTGCTGTTTTTAAGTGTGGAAATAATTGAATCAATATGATTTTGATAGTTATTTCTATATTCATCAAATGTTTAATCCATCTCTTTAATTTCAATTTTATAGTCTATACACTTAGCACAATCAGTTTTCAAAGATGAATTTTCTAAACATAATCTTTCATTTTGATCTTTTACAAAGATAAACTCCTTTTCAAGTTTCTTGTGTTTTTCTTTTAATTCATTATCTTCTACACAAGGTGTAATGTTTTCAACTAAGGAGCCATGGATAGAACTAGATAAATTAGAATTTGATTCTTCATTAATTTTTGCCAATAAAATTTTATTTTCTAAGCGCAAATGTTTATTAACATTTTTTAATTTCTTAATTTTGTGCTTTATAGTTTGAAGCAGTTGTAATGTAGAAATAGAAGTACAGAAAATGGAATTTGATTTCCTTACATTGCTTTCGGGAGAGGCACGATTTGAACATATAGTTTCTTTGACATCTTTTTGGCACTCCTCTTCCGAAGACAATATTTCTTCTTCTCTTCCATTTGATGTGTGCTCCATTGATTCGTCATGAGAGGAGCATTCTTGAAAACTTGTGCAAGCTTGCATATTCTTAGGTTCTTGTGATTGTTCCATACCTGTAGAAGGAGAATCATAAGTTCTTTCAAGAAAATTCCAAATCTCATATGCGGTAGGTAACGTATAAATAAGTTTGAAAATATTTTGGTCTAACGCACAAAATATACTATTCATAGATTTTGCATTTAAAACAATTTCGTTTCTAGTTAGTACGCTAGGTGGCTTTTCAATAGTAATATTCCAAACTTTTTCATCTAAGGCCTTAAGAAATTAATATTTTCCACCCTTTATAATTTTTGCACATAAATAAAGGTGGTGATAATACTTTTTCATTTATATTAAAATTTTCCCCACTAGTAGAAGAGAGATCATGATCAAGAGACGCCATTATTCCCGGTTGTTATGACGATTTGGAATAACCTCCCTCTAATACCACTTGTTGGATCTGTAGGCGCCCTTAGAGGGGGGGGGGTGAATAAGGGTTTTAAACTTTTTATGATTATTAAGGAAAATAATTCCCTGTTGCTACCGCCAACGGTAGTGGTACCGCTGGGCGTTAGTGACAGAGAAAATACATTTAGTTTAAACCAATGAAAATCAGAGAGCACGAATCAGAGATGAAGAAACAAACATATTTTCATTAATATTAAATTGAAATAGTTATGATTACACACAAAATTTTCCCAATGACGCTTGGAAGGAGGCGAATAATGAAAACTCTTTTGGTTTTCTATACCGACCCTTCTCCCAAGGACCGATTGGCTTTAGCCTATCTCTCCCCAGATGAGGCCTCAAGCCGCTCTAGCCTTTCTCTCCCCAGAAAGGCCTCGAGCACCCCCTAGATCTACTCCCTAGACCTAGTCGCCGTATGGCGAATTCCTCCCTAAGACCCACAAGACCTAGTCGCCAAACCGAGGCGAATTTCCCCTAGTCCCCGCAAGGCCCTAGTCGCCGTGTGGCAAGTTCCTCTACCGAATAGAAAATATAAAGGTTAATATTAGAAATTAAAACAAAACTCAAACTAAAAACTCCCTCAAAAGAAGAACTTGATGTTGATGTAGATGCGATCAGATCGGTCTTCAAGTTCTTTGCGTTCACGAACATTGACGGAGTTCTTCAGGCTGCTTCTAGAAGGCTCTCACGAGTGCTCTGAATATATGGCTTCAATTCATTCTGTATAAGCAAGCAACAAGGGAGGAAGCGCGCATCTTTAAATAGAGTCAGCCGCTACCGCCTGCGGTAGTACTACCGACCCACGATAGCCACATTAGGCAATGATCAAGCACACAGATCGTGGCATCTTAGGAAACTTTTGAGAGCCAAACTTTGAGCTCCGACTAGCGCGCCGCGGTAATGCTAAAGCTCCGCAATAGCGAGATAACCTTCCTTCAGCCAATATCTCCTTTCCTATTTGCTCCTGAATCACATGCAGACGGGAGGATTCCAAAAGCTACCGTGGGCGTTAGCCTTAACGCGCCACGATAGTACTTACCAAAATAGCGTCCCGTCGACATTCTTTTTTCTCCACTATTTCCTTCCTGTCAATTGTTTCCATTTATGCTAGCACCAGTGGTAGTTCTAACGCTACGCGGTAGCAACGCCTGACATCTATTTTCGTCGAACAATATATATTTTCGTCGAACACCATTTCGTGAAACGCTATCTTCGTCGAACACATTTCGTCGAACGCCATTTTCGTCGAACGCCAGTTCGTCGAACGACATCTTCTTTCGTCAAAACCATTTCGTCGAATGGCATCTGATTCACTAGCGCCAGCGGTAGTGCTAACGCAGTTTCATTTTGTCGAACGCAGTTTCATTTTGTCGAACGCAGTTTCATTTCGTCGAACGCAGTTTTATTTCGTCGAACGCCATTTTCGTCGAACGTCATCTCATTTCATTGGATGACAGCTACTTTCGTCGAACACCATTTCGTCAAGCGAATCTCATTTCGTCGAACCGCTAGCGCCAGCGGTAGTGTTACGGCGCCGCGGTTTCAACAAATAATCATCCTGATGTTGCTTCGACGTCTTTCTTTTTCACACTCCTTTGGGGATTGAATGTTGAAGATCCTGCACACTATAAACACAATGCAAGTATGATCAAATACAATAGGATTTGTTTTTGTCAAACCAAGAGATGCGGAAAGCATGTTCCAACAGATACCACTACACTTTGCAGGAGCAGAAAAGCCATAAATGAGAGGTAGGATGGTCTTTGGTTTTGAGAAGCTTGCTACTAGCTTTCTCTCTACCACTAGCTTTCCTTCCAGTTCAGTTATGATTTTCTACTATTGCTTTAATATTTCACCGGAGCTTACCAATTCGTCTTTCAAGGATTAGACTTCTTCTCTGAAAGGAGTTAATGTTTCAATTTCTTCCTTCAGATTTAATTCAAAAACCTTAAAAGCCGCAATCTCCTTGGCTTGATATTTAACTGCACTACGACATCTTTTAAATAACTTTAGCAAGGCTTGGTGCTGAACCATTAATTCAGATTCTTCTGCAGAGGTATAGCCTTCATTCACAATGGAATCTTGCTCAGATTCAGAAAGAGGAGGGAGAATTTACCTTCCCCTCATATGGGGTATCGTAGTTTTCCTCGCCAGTCTGAGCCATTAGGCCAAAGTAGGCCTCTTCATCTGAGCTTGACTCTTCTGAGTGGCAATCTCTCAGAGTTTTCGACTTCTATGCTAAGAAACTCTTTTCCTCCATATGCTTACTTTTGAAGGTTTTCCTTTCTTCAATTCTTGATCCTTCTTTCTTTTTGTATGGGCACTCCGCAATCACGTGCCCTGGCTTGTTGGAGCAATATCAAATAATGTCAGTCGAAGCATGTTTGTTCGGTTTAGATTTATACCTGTCATTATTGTATTCTTTCTGGTGATGTTCACCAGCATGTTTTGATCTTCTGTGATCTGATGTAGATGGTTGACCTCTCTTCTGCTTTCTCCTATTCAGCAATCTTTTAAATTGCTTAGAAAGTAAGGAGAACTCTCCATCGGACATATCTGAGCTTGAAGAGCAAGCCACAGACTCATCATCTTCTTCTGACAAACGTGTCCTTACCGGTACCATGACCTTGCTTTTCCTTGGCCCTTCGGCCTTCAGAGCTATGGACCTCCTTTCCAGAAGTCTTGTAGCCATCTTCCTCAGCTTTCCTGATGCTGAGCTTTAGTTCATTGGAGAGGAGATTCCCAAATATAATTTGAGGCTCAATTGTAGCCAGCTTGCCAAATTCTCTTATGGCGATAGCCTTGGTATCCCATTCTTTCGCCAGGGATCTCAAGAACTTGTCGTTTAGTTCTCCAATAGTAAATTTTGGGTCATAATTTCTTAGACCGTTAACGATTTTAAAGAACTTCTCATAAGTATCTGATATGCTATCTCTTGGGTCTTGCCTGAAGGCTTCATATTCTTGATTCAGTAGAGATCTACGATCATCTCTAACTTCTTCAGTGCCCTCCATTAAAACTACAAGAGAGTCCCACATCTCTTTGGCAAACTTTTAGTGAAACAAATTTTGTAGCATGGAATCATCTACTGCACTAGCAATGATGTTCTTTGCCTTCTTGTCCAAGGCTACAATAGCGATCTCATCTTTTGTGAGCTCTAGCATCTTCTTCACAATTTGAATATTTGAATTTATTGAAGATGGTTTCATGGGAATATAAGGGCCTCCTTCAACAATCTGAAAAATTCTTGGGTCGTCGGCTTCCATGTAGAACCTAACTCTTTCCTTCCACATAGGTAAGTTCTCTTTTGTGCATACCGATAACTTCATGGAAGAATCCTTGTTCTTGTCCATTCCAGACATGGTGTTTTTGAACAACTAGATGGAGGAGTTTGTTCAAGGTGTTAACCTCTTAACGAACAACCTAGTTCTAATATCAATTGAAAGTATCTAGTTGCTACCTAAATCACCTAGAGGGGGGGGGGGGGGGGGTGAATAGGTGAGTTCTATGCCTTTTTGTGCGGAATTAAAATCTAGAAAGAAAAGCGCACAGAAATCGAAAGAACACACACAAACACAAGGATTTATAGTGGTTCCCCAGAATGGGTACGTACACTTTCCCACCTCACCTATCTAGCACTCCCGGCTAGACTAGGCTACTTCATTAATATTAGATTAAACGTAATCTTACAACTCGGAGTTCATAACTCCTACAAGTTCGGAGACCACGTCCCCTGCAAACTCGGAGAACAGACTCTCCTACACAATCGATCCTTTAATCTAGGATCTACAAGAACTCGGAAGATAAAACTTCCTACAAGGATATGTAAAAGATGTTATAAAAACCTTGGATTGAAAATCCAATCTCTAAGAATCTCCACGAGATTTTACTTCTCCAGATCTGAGACAATTAGTCT
This sequence comes from Dactylorhiza incarnata, assembly GCA_033032865.1. NCBI lineage: Eukaryota > Viridiplantae > Streptophyta > Magnoliopsida > Asparagales > Orchidaceae > Dactylorhiza > Dactylorhiza incarnata. Next base: position 1,328,347 of record JAWHQI010000035.1, read on the forward strand.
TCTTCCTCCTTGAAAACTGAAATCCTGAACTTGAATGAGGGAGAAGAAAAGTCTTTATCTTGAAAGCTTTGCTATGAACACTTATCAACCCAACAAGATCTAGAAGAATATTGAATCAATCTAAGCACATGGATCTTGTTGAATAGAGACTTGCAGAAGAATCGAACACAAAGCTTGTTAGTGACATAAGATCATCTTTTGCGTGAACGTAAAGAATGCCGATAGAAATCTCGATGGGTCGATTTGCTCGATTAGGGTTTAGGGAAAAACATCTCTTGAGTATTTATAGACTTCCCTCCAATGGCTAAAAGCATTACTTAAGGAGAGGGATCCATGTGGACGAAAACTTTAAATCGACAGACAGACGACAAAAATGCGCTCTGTCAATATTCGTCGAAAGTCACTTATGACTCGACAAATTCATCAAAAGAGGAGTGTTTTACTCGACGAGAAACTCATAAAGGAATTCGATGAGATGGGAAGAGGAAATCTTTATAACTTGCAGAATTCATCGATTGAATAATTTTCCTCGACGAATTTATAGAATGAATACTATTATTCGACGAAAGTACTTGGCCGAAATATCTGATTCTATTCGAGTAATTTCAGCAAATGGCTAAGTCTTTCACGAGATGATTCGACGATTTTACATGGACTCATTGAAATCACTCGATGAAAAGCACTTAGACTATTTTTCTTTCAATCCCTATTCCAGCAACCATTGACTCCTAACTTTTCCTTAGTGTTTGAATGTAAAGTACATCCCAATAGAGAGATTTCACCTGAGCCAACACCTTAGTCTACACAATGAGGGATTACATTGCATAGGCCTGTGTTTATGACTCATTGAAACCTGACATTGGTTTGTACTCAGCAATTAGAGTCCCGCAAACACACAACTAAGAAACTATATCAAATACAATATCAATTCATCTTAGTTCAAGGGACACTTCTTCAAATCAAGGTTATTGTGGCTACAATATCCAACAACATCATTGTCGTGGCTTTGTATCGTCTTTCTTCCATTTTTTGTGCGCATCAACAAATTTCTAAACATTTTTATATTTAGTATTGAGATGTGCATTAAATGTTACCAAAATATTGAGAAAGATGTTTTTCAATGAAAAAATTGTTTACATTCTAATCTTATTGAAAATAAAGTTCCATTCTTTTTGGCACTACTGGTATAATACTTCTAAATCCTTTAACTACATTAAGCGGAGGATCAAAGAACCTGATTGTCTCTATCTTTTCAGGAGTTACGCCTGTCAAGTCTAAAAAATCATTGATATAGTTTAGGATATAAATAAATCATGTGAAATGATTGTATAAGTATTAAGAATGATCTAAAAATGTTCCTCAGTTTTCCTTGATGTCATTCCGTACTTCTTGTCGTCGTCGAATTGATCCGATCAAAAATCTCTTTGAACACTACATTCTTTGTGTACACACCCTCATGACCCTCGATTGCATAGTTTTTGACTAAAATTCTTGTGGTCTGGGTTTAAACTCCTCGTGATAAAGCAATATACAGTTGTCCATGACTCAAGACGTTATTCGGAATATAAATTCCGACATTTCCAATTGTCTTCCCTGGGACTTGTTAATTGTTAATGTGAAACTCAATCTGATACGAAATTGTTTCCTCGTCAGTTCGAATGGCATTTTGTAATCTTGTGTGCTTTTAAGTGGTATGCGTGGAATAAAAATTCTAAGACCCTTGAAATGCCCTACCAATATAGTTATTTCAATGATATTTCTTCCAAACCTACAACATATTAGCCTCGTGTTGTTGCATTATCCAATCTTTGGATCTATATTTCGGAGAAGCATAATTGGAAAACCACTCTTCATTGTTAGTTTGTCTGTTGGTAGGTTACCATGATTAATCGAGTTTAAAAATTCCGGGAGATATAAGTTTTGGTTATCATCTGAGACAGAGTTAAAAGTGTAGTAAGTTGAGCTATGCCCCTGGAACATGTCCATGCATATTTCATTCAACATGTTAACGTCTTCATTTAATAGAGTTATTAGGGCCCTTGTCTCCATACACTCCACATCGGGACTGCTGACATTATTAGATTTCATATTTGGAAAAACAAATTTATTAAATCATTGATTGATTGCTCTCCTTCCGAAGACATAATAATTGAGTCAAGAAGCCGAATCATATCATTTTCTAGTGCTGGCTCCTCACCATCTCCGACCCTGAACAAGAATTCAACAAATTTGATGTCATTGCGTGCCCTCATATTTTCCTTGAGTTTAAGCAACTTCACACCTAACCATAATTAAGATTCAATGACGTTAAGCCAAATTATTTCCAATCTTGTGTCATTCACAACAACTGGTGTGACCTGTCTGAAATCACATCCTATGATAAGAACCTTCCCACCCAAAGACTTATCTTTTTGCAGCACGTCTCGCAATGTACGGTCCAAAATTTCCAAAGTTTTTCTGTTAGCCATGGGTGCCTCATCCGAAATAATTGCAGATGCTATTTCAACCAATTTACGCATATCAGACTATTTACTGAAACCGCAATTTTGTACGTTCTCGAGTTTAATTAGTATCTTGAACCTTGAGTGAACAGTGCAACCGCTTGTAAGTAAATTTGGTGCTATCTCGGAAGTTGCAGTTGCAATCACAATGTGACCTTCATTATGAAAAGTTTCTAGTATAGACCGATAAAAGAACGTTTTACCAGTCCCACCGGGTCCATCAACGAAAAAATACCTTCATTTCCTTCTCTTATGCTACTGCATATAATATTGTACATTGTTTGTTGTCCATGATTCAGTAGTGACTGTACTCGATATGTCTATTTGGAGATCGATAGAAGTATTAATGCCATGTTGAGCTCATCGGAGATCCATTCGCCTGGCAGTTGACAGATTGGTGTTGAATTGAACTATAAATTGGTGGTCTCCCTCTTGGTCGAGTTATTCGCGGTGGTAAAGGTTAATTTGTCTTTCATGTGTTTGCTCATTTGCATGATCATGGACGTCTATTCGTTGATTATGATGCAGTTCCCTTCTTTGTGTATTTGTTGTACCACACATGTTTATAGTTGATGCTTGTATTAGTGGTTTCCCCCTCCACCGAAAGGTTATTGGAGGAGGTATTAAGGTTGCATTAGTTATGATATTTTCATCTTTGGCAATCTCTGTCATTGTCAGGCTTGTTTGTTTGTATTGGTAAGTAAGTGGAAGTAGTGCACATAATTTTTTTTAAGTAAATAAAAGGAACACTTACTTTTGTTGAATAAGACATCTAATCATATACCTCCAATGTACTTTTTAATACAAAACACATAAGTTATTTTTTTAAAAAAGGTTATGCCTGGTTCGGAGACTCTTGTTTCCATGTGATCAAGTTGATGTTGTTGTGTTCGAATTGGTACGACGTTGTTCTCCGTTTGTTGGTTGGACGCAATGCTGTTTTGTTTAATTCTACGTACCTCCCTTCTTTGGGCATTATTTGCCTCACGTCTCTCTTGGGTGGTTGTGTATATTGGAGGTCTTCCTCGTTGGCGGTTTGTTATGACTTGGCCATCTTCTGCAATCTCTGGTAGCACTAAAATGAAATTAGGTGAGTGAGTAATTGTATTATTGATTGATTTTTGTAGTTTTAAGTTTTTCTGTGGTTAACCTGATGTGGATGCCTCATTGGTCTGTCGATTTCTACGGATATCCCTTCTTCAGGCGTTAGTTTCCTCGCGTCTCTCTTGAATGGATGTGTACGTGGGAGGTCTTCCTCGTCGGCGGTTTATTCTGGTAAGCAAGTTATTTGAGTTTGTGTTCGACATCCTGGTTATATGTATAGTTTAGGTATAGAACTAAATATATAAGACATAATAAAAATTGCTAATAAAGAATTTTACTGTAATATGACTCTAAATTTGAGAGAAATTTTTGGAGCAAGTAAGATCTTGCACATTTGCCAAAATAACAATCAAAGTAAGAGAACTGAATTGCATATTATCAAATGAGTAAGAAAAATCGTCATACCCATGACCTGGAAAGAAGACCCTTGCTCTGCCCCTATCCAAGATTTCATATATAACAAAGATCATAATAAATAACAAAGATGTGTAATTCATAACATGCTAAATCTAAAACAAAATTTATTTTGACCTAATTTTTAAAGAGGAGTGAAATATGCTATTTTAGAGATCAGAAGATATCATATGCTAATTCATAACATGCTAATTTTTTTATAAGAAAATATAACCAATATAAAAATATACAGGGCAGAAATTAAAAAGTGCACTTGAAAGTTTTAATATGTAAACATATACATTCATAAGTGAGTGCAAGAAAACAATGATTTCTTTGTGAGAAGAATAATAGAAAGTGGGCAATAAAAAAAACATACCAATAATCGGTGAAAAGGTTACTGAGGCTCAATAAAGATGCGCCGATTAAAGAGTGATTTCAATTTACTGAGAAATTGAAAGTCTTGATCAAATGTGCATGCGATTCAGTAGAAACAAATAATATTTTATACCGTCTTGAATGATTTAACAAAGGATGTGTGGTTCGCGGAAGCTCAACTGGTAGAGTTTCTTGATCGATGTAGTGAAACTTTCGAATGTAATATCATTGGAGTAAACTGCAGCATAATGCAATTGGAAGTGTAAGTATGAAACCAATTATTAAAATAAACATCCAAAAAATTTAAGATCTGGAAGTGTATGCATGAAATGCATTTAAGATCTACTAATTGTAATAATAAGTTTGAATGTGTTGAATCAAAATAGATACTACTAAATGAAGAAAGATCAAATGGCCAGGTACAAATAATAAAGTATGAAAGATAATCTAGCAATGATCGAACATCATGAGCTGTTTGCAAAATCAAAAAAGTAAGAGGTAATAATGTTATATTACCTCTTAAAGAATGTTTGTCATCTGCCTAGCTATGAAGATGTGTTGATTAAAGAGTGATTTCAATTTCCTGAGAAATTGGAAGTCTTGATGAAATGTGCATTTGATTCAGTAGAAACAAAGAAGATTTTATACCTTCTTGAATGATTTAACAAAGGATGTGTGGTTCTTGGAAGCTCAACCAATAGAGTTTCTTGATCGAAGTAGTGAAACTTTTGAATGTAATATCATTGGGGTAAACAACAGCATATTGTAATTGGAAGTGTAAGTATGAAACCAATTTTTAAAATAAACATCCAAAAAATTTAATACCTGGAAGTGTAAGCATGAAATGCATTTAATATCTACTAATTGTAATAATATGTTTGGATGTGTTGAATCAAAATAGATACTACTAAATGAAGAAAGATCAAATGTCCAGGTAAAAATAATAAAGTATGAAAGTTAATCTAGCAAAGATCGAACAACATGAGCTGTTTGCAAATAAAAAAAAGTAAGAGGAAATAATGTTATATTACCTCTTAATGAATGTTTGTCATATGCCCAACTATGAAGCATGACCTACAAAATATCCAAGGATAGAAACCATATTAGTTAAGAACCACATTTATTAGTAAGAACAAAAATATTGAAAATGGATTTTGAGAGAAATGATAATTACTGTCGGTGTGCCTCAAAATAACTGGTGTTTTCCTGAGAAGAGAAGAGATCTTATCGGTACATCAAAATGAAATGCTAATTAAATGGATATTAACCTTGTGATGGCTTTTGGAGGCTTGGTGAGGGAGGAGATCTTATCGCAATATCGGTACCTAGATAAACAATTACATTGATGGTGGAGGTCTTTCCCTAAATGTTAAAGTGTAAGAGATCTTATCAGATCCTTCCATTGGTGTTTGCATGCAACAAATATTTTTTTTGAACCACCTCAGATCCTATGGTATTGGATGCAGATTCAACCAAATTTATTTAACAAAAATATTAAGTGCACTAAACTAATGAATTTTCCCATCTGCCACTATATTCTGAACACAGATTAATTTTCTTATTGTTTCTTCTTTGAGTGTATCTACTATAATATTCGAATACTTAGTTAAATCCTGAAAAAGAACCCGCTTTTCATTTGTGATCTGATGAATTTTAATTAATTACACAACTATAGTTAATCTGTGTAAGTTTTAAGTTTTCCTTCCATTCTTGCTGTAATAATGGAATCCATTCCGCTTTGCATTCTATGGGATGTGTTAGCTGGAGCATGCTTATTTCCTTATAGTTTGATCTTTTTTTTTTCATGCGCATCATTACATCTTCAGATTATTAGAATGGCGATGAAACTGGAAGATGAATGCACATAATATGAAGAGCATAATTAATGCCAACATCTGATACCTTAACACACAATTATATAAGTTTGTATGGAACGTAAGAAGATCCAAATGTTACACGCAGAGCGTAATCTGAGAGATCTTGGAATATTAAAGATTATATAAGGTTTTATGAAAATTTAGGAGTAGAAATATATGAATATTGTAGAAAAATTTGAGTAGATTTTATGAAGTAGCCCAAAAAACAGATTGGGAGAAGAGATCAAAAAGTAAAAACAAAATCTAAGATGCAATCGAAATGGGGAGTGGAAAAGAGAATCTGAGTGTTGGGTATTATGCCTTCAATGTCTCTAGATTTGAAGAAGGAACATAAGTATAGATAAGCTAAGTTGTTTTTGTTGTTATGTTTAAGTTCATGTTATGACAGATGCATCAAAGCTACATCATTTGTATCAAGACGATAAAAGTAATAAAAATTAACTAAGTAAAATATCATCTCAAGAATCAGTAGATGAATCGTTGAGAAAGGAAACATATCATCAAGATAGTTCCGATGATATCATGTTGAAGAAAGCTTATTGTTGATAAAGCTAAGTTCAGTTATCTCGACGATATCGTATTGAAGAAAATGTATAGTCCTGAAAGTTAAAGAAAGCTTATCATGGATAAAGCTAAGATGTCTCGACGATGTCGTCTTGAAGAATATGTATAGCCATGTGATGAGTAGTTTATTCACTCATCTTTTAGTTTAATTTAATTATAATTCTTATATAAATCTATTTAAATTATATGTATTTTCCTACATAAATTGCTTCCTTACATTTCTATGAGATAACTTAAATTTATTTTATGATTTCAGGTTTTTCTGGACACATTGGTCTAAAACTTCAAGTACACGCCCAAGGTCATGGGTGTGACCAAGTGGCGTGACAGCCTAGAGGTGTTCCAGACCTGTTTCTGCCACCGCGGGGGCATTCTGTGGAGTTTCGCCAAGAACACGCCCCTAGGTCACGGGCGTGACCAAAGGGCATGACCTAGTGTCACGGGCGCGATCCGCCACAAGCATTCAGATCAGCCTGCCACGTCAATTAAAGTTACACGCCCCAGGTCACACCCGTGACTATGGGGCGTGACATCAGTTCACGGGCGTGACTCACCCCGCGCTCCTTCCCGCCGAAGTTTTCCCGCCAGCAGCAGATTTAAAGATTACACGCCCCCAGGTTACGGGCATGACCTAGGGGCGTGACACGCACGTAATGCCTGCATTGAAGCCAGACGTCGTCTTTCCCGCACCTAGCAGATCGCGCCCCTTACACGCCCCAGGGTCACGGGCATGACCCAGGGGCGTGTAACCCAAAAATTCTCAGCTATAAAAAGGCAGCTCCTTCAGATGATCAAGGACATTGTATTGGAGTCCAAGCCTCCATTTCTTGCTTTATTTCCGTGTTTTTAAGTATTCTAGCTCTACTTTTTCTTGCACTTGTAATTTCTCTTTCAATAGTTGTAATTCATTTTCTTGAATTAATAAAATTTGTTGTTGTTTTGTTCATCCATTCTCTTAAGTTTGTCCGCCCCTCTTTTCAATAGTTATAATCTTCAAGTTGAGTTACCTTTCTTGTTGCAACCAAATCAAAGTACTTTTTGATAGAACAATAGAGATCTTCTTGAGTAAGAGTAATCAACACGCCCAGATTTTTATACGACCTTGGTTTTTATAAGCCTATACTACATTCAACACGGTACACTTGCCATTGTCGTTTGCAAGCATAGTTCAGCTTCATCACCATGAAAATTAAAGACATAACTCATTAAGTCATGAAGAAAGGTTCATGTAGATAGACATCGGTTTGAAGACCTTATATCGTCTAGAAGATCAAGACGATATCATCTTAAAGAAAGACTGGCAGCCCGATGAATAAGTCTAAGTCTTCTAAAAAGAAACATCTCGACGATATCGTCTAGAAGAAGCAATATCATTGAGATATCAAGTAGAGTCTTGAAGAAGGAAGTATGTCGACGATATTGTCGTAAAGAATATCTGTCATTTATATTGATCAAGATGATATCGGCTTGAAGGAATATTATCGCCTTGACAGTTGCAGAGCCGCATTTAATGTGCAGACATTCTTGGAAATTGGTATTCAAGGAACGTGCACGCCGCATATCTTTCCCATAAATCAAGGAGTAATAAATGATATATTTTATACAGAATATAACCATTGCACAATATTTAATGAAGAATATTATTACTTCTATATTCTGCAAGTTCTAAGAATGACAAGTCATTTATGATGAAATATTTATTCAATTCTATCAAACATTTCAAATGGGCAAATTGATTATGGAATAATCAATAAGGGCCTTTATGAAAAATGACAGAGCAGTATACAAGAGTCATTTTTTTCACAACACACACTTGCTTAAGTATTCTCTCTCAAGTTTATTATCACACATACTTCCAGAAGAGAAAGAAAAGAATCAACAAGAAGAAGACTTCACTGCTGTGCTGTGAAGGTTTAGAGAAGATTCTAAAGAAAGGTTCTGTGATTCACAAGATCTCTGGGCTTACTGTTGCAAGAAGAAGAAGACCTGCTATTTCAAAGCTTTCATCTTGAAGTGTTTTCTTCTACAACAGTAAACTTTTCTGAAATTTTATGTAGGGTTCTGTGTGAGACTGAGCTTGCAGGATCTTGTGATAGATCTGAGTTGGTAAGATTATGAGTGAGCCTGAGATTGGTAGGGTTCTTTGTGAGCCTGAGTTTGGTAGGATCTTGTTAAAGATCTGTGTTATTATAAGACTTGCAAAGTCTAAGCTTGGTAGGGTTCTGTGTGAACCTGAGTTGTAAGATCTGTTTATTGAGAAAAGATCTGAGTTGGAGAAGTTGCCTAGTCTAGCTCATTGCTAGATAGGTGGGAGTGACAGTGGACTACCTCTAGACACATTGTCTTGTAGGGAACCACTATAAATCTTGTGTGTTTTCTGTGATTGCTCTTGTGCTGTGATAATTAAATATTAAAGTAGCAAATATTACTGAAAAGACCTAATCACCCCCCTCTAGGTGTTGTTTACATACCACCCATATCTTTCAAATGGTATCAAAGCTAGGTTGAGTTCAAAGGCTTAATAACTTGGAACAAGATCTATAAATTTAGTGGGTTGTGCTAAATTAATGGCTGGTGAGCATCATAAGGAAATGGGCTCAATGAAGCTGCCCACCTACACCAAGGATAACTTCATTATCTGGAAACAGAGAATTAAATTATACATGGAAGCTTCAGACCCTAGAGTGTATTTGGCAGTGGAAGAGGGACCCTTTGTTCCCATGAACATTCCTGTGGATCCAACAACAACTCCTACACCTAAGACCTTATCCCAGTTCACCAAGGATGAAGTTGCCTTGGTCACCATGGACAAAAGGGCTAAGAACATCATTGAAAATGCAATTGATGATTCAACATTTCAGAATCAGATTCACTGCAAAACAACAAAGGAAATGTGGCATTCCTTGGTTGTTTACATGGAAGGAACTGAAGAGGTCAGGGATGACAGAAAATCTCTTTTGAATCAGGAATATGAATCCTTCAGGCAAGACAAGAAGGATCACATAGCTACCTGTTATGAGAAGTTTTGTAGGATTGTCAATGGGCTCAGAACCTATGATAGAGAGTTCACCAATTATGAGCTAAATGACAAATTCCTGAGATCCCTGAACAAATAATGGGACATGAAGCTGTGTGCAATAAGGGAAGTTGGCAATCTGGGAGCAATGGAGCCTAGACAGCTATATGACAAACTCATATCATATGAGCTGCAGTTGAATACTAGAAAGGCTGAAGAGGAAAACTCCAAGGCTTATAATAGAGAAAAGGCAGCGGCCTTTAAAGCTGAATCTTCTAGAAAGCACAAGACAGTGGAACCTATCTATGTCTTAGAGGAAGAGACCTCATGCAACTCTATCTCAGAACTCTCTCATGAAGATCTCTCATTGTTCACCAAGTAATTTCAGAAACTGCTGAGAGACAGAAGAAGAGGGAACAGAAGATATGAAGCTTCACCCTCTAGCACCAGGAAAGAAGACAAGTCTGGGAGCAAAATACTTCTTCTAACATTATTTGCTATAGCTGCAAAAGCCTAGACATGTCATTGCTGAATGTCCATTCAAGAGACAAGAGAAGAGTGAAGAAAGAAAGAACTCACAAAAAATGAAGTCAGAGAAAAGCTTTGTGGCAAAGAAAGTGAAAACATTCATTGACAGTGACACTGGTTGCTCTTCTTCAGAATCAGACAGCCATATAGCAGCCATGGCCTTCTCAGATGAAGAATGCTGTGACGAAATTCATCACAAATAGGTAATTCCTAAAGCTTCTCCTACCATCTCTGACACAGATTCAGATGCCAGCTCCTCTTCAACAGTAAGAGAAGTTGACACTGATTATATTGAGAAATTTGGTGCATTGCTTGATGCTCTTAAGAAAGCAAAAGCTCTCTGTAAAGCACAAGCTACAGAGATCATCTCCTTGAGTGGAAAGATAGATGAAATACTTAAGAAAGTAACTGAGCTAGCTCAAGATAAGACCAAATTATCAATCTCTCCACTGAGCACTAGCACTTTAACTGAAGTCATTAAGCATAAGAACATCAGAATCAAAGAGCTGGAGGATAAGCACTTAAAGGAAAAGAAAATTGTGGCTAGTTATTCCAAGCCACAAGCAATTCTTCCCTTGATTGATAGAATTTCACAAACAAATAAGCAAGGTTTGTGCTACACTCAAGGTGAAAACAATGGGAAATCTACCCAAGGAAAGATAATATTTAGAAAAGTGATCATACCCACAAATTCATATGATCACAGTAGCATCTATGGATGCAAAGAAAGCCAGAAGATAGATAGTGGTCTTAAGCTTCCTTCTAACTGGCTAACCAAGAGACAAAATTTCCTTGGGAAGAGTGCACTATCTGCACCCCAAAAGAATCCTCCAGTGAAGGCTTTCAGAAATTGTCTTGTTGGGGAAAACCCTTCAGCTTCCAAGAAGGGAAGGTTAGCTGTCAAGCAACAGCCTAACCCAGTCAGTCCAAACACTACAAGAAAATCTTGATACAATAGATTTGAATGTTGGTGCTGTGGAAATGTAGGGCATTTTGCCTTAGACTATTGGTTCAAACCAACTGTTCAGAATGATTCCCACATGGGAACAAGAAAGTAGGCTACTAAATCACTCTCGAATAAGTACCTAGGACCCAAGTGAGACTATATTCCTAAGGAAGTGTAGCTATCTTGCAGGTATGTCCAAAAACCACGAAGACTCCTGTGTGGTACTTGGACAGTGGATGTTCCAGGAACATGACTAGAACAAGAAGCCTATTGAAGGAGTTTACACCTGTAGAAGATGGACCCAAAGTTAAATTTGGAGGATTTGACAGAGGTGTAGTCAAGGGTTATGGTAAGATCACAAATGGTAGTATCACTATCACAAGAGTAGCTTATATTGAAGGGTTACAACATAACCTTATAAGCATAAGTCAACTATGTGACTTGGGATATGTTGTTTCTTTCCACAAGGATAAGTGCCTAATCAAGGATTCTGAGAATAAATCCATCCTAACAGGCACTAGGAGTGGCAGTATATATTGTTTAAATCTCATTTGCATTAGAAAGAATGAGCAAGTATGTCTTGTAGAAAATGTTGGAATGTATGCTTGTGTAAAGTGGCATAAGAGACTAGCCCACATTAACTACAAGTCTCTCAAGAAATTAATGACAGAAAACTTGGTAAGGGATGATCCTAAGTTGGATTGCTTAGAGATGAGTCCTTGTCATGCATGCTAAATGGGCAAACAAACAAGAACTTTATTCAAAAGCATACAGGACAAAGAATCCACTAGGTGCTTATACCTACTGCACATGGACTTATTTGGTCCTATGGCAGTGCACAACTTAGGAGGAATGACTTTTACACTAGTTATTGTTGATGATCACTCTAGATTTTCCTTGGTGTTCTTTTTAAAACATAAATCTGATACCCTAAGTACATTCAAGAATTTTGTCAAACAAATTCAGAATGAAATAAATAGTTCCGTGGTCAAAATCAGAAGTGATTATGGAACTGAAATTTAGTTTGGGTCAATGACCAAATTCTGTGAAGTAGAAGGTATCTTACAAGAGTTTTCTTCTCCCAGAACTCACCAACAGAATGGGGTGGCTGAGAGGAAAATTAGAACACTTATTGAAGCAAGTAGGACCATGCTAAGTGACTCCTCACTCCCAGGATACCTTTGGGCTGAGACAGTCAACACTGCATGTCATGTGCAAAATAGAGTAGTCATCAATAAGAACCATAGTAAGACTCCTTATGAGTTGATTAAGGGTAAGAAGCCAACACTGTCTTTCTTCAAAATCTTTGGAAGTAAATGCTATTTGCTGAAAAATAATAAGCACTACAATACCAAGTTCTCTGAAAAGAGCTATAAAGGTGTCTTTGTAGGATATAACAAGTATATCAAAGGCTATTGTCTTCAATAAGAATGCTCTTACAATTGAAGAATATGTACATATTATTTTTGATGAGAGCAGCATGCTAAATAATCCTTCTTCTAGTTCATCCAGTGCAGGAATTGAAGAAAGATTAGAGACACTCAAAATCTGAGAGAAGAAACCACTATGATTGACAGCGCTCTAGCACCTCAAGAGGAGGTGAATCAAGAACATGAACAGCTACCTAATCCAGAAGCTATTTTGAATGTGGAATTGGAAGAATCTGAGAAAGAACCAAGTGGTGACCATGATGTTGTTGAAGAACAAGATGAGTCTGACAGATCCTTGAATGAATTTCTTAATAATGAAATGCATATATATTCAGAAGAAGGAGATTATGAACACCCCTCTGAAATCCCTGCACCAATGGAGGGGGAGCCTACTGGTCAATCCACCATACTGCCCTCACCTCAAAGGAAATAAGATGAGCAACATCATTCAACAAGCACAGTTCCCACAGTCGCATAAACTGACTTTATGCCCCAAATGGAAGCTCTACTAAATAGACAAAGAAAACATTTTGAAGCATATGCCAATCATGCTATTACAAGTTGCAGGAATGAGATGTCTGCTAGAATAGATGTATTGCAAGAAGACATCAAACATCTCCATCATTAAACTACAAATGTGTATCACACTGCTGCCAATGATGTGGCTAATACAGGAACTGAAATAGCCAATATCAATCAAGCCACATATCTTATTGGACATCAACTGAACATTGTGTTTGATAGAATGTCTACTCCAAGAGACAATCAACAGTCCATCATACAAAACTAAGATGTGGCCTTTAATGAATTTGAAGATGCCATCAACACTGTACTTCAGAGAATATCATCTTCTGCTCAAGTATCTCAAGATCTAGTGGACAATGTTGGTGAAACTTTACTGCATCAATTTCAAGTCACCCAAGATCAACTTTCCAATTCCTTCAATCAATCTGTCAGAGCATCTCAAGGCACTCTTATGGATGCTATTGGAAATCTGAATAATCTTATAGTTAGACAACTTCAAGCCTTGCAGGCAGCTCTCTCTAAAGATATATTTTCAGAAGCCATAAAGGGGGATATAATGTCAAGTCATCATGCCATGTGGCTAGCTAATTAAGTAAGATTCTATATGGATCTTGAGCCTATTGACTATGGGATTTGCCTATCAACATCCAATTCTAGAAGGCCATCTCCCTGAAGAACCCTCCCATAGTGCAATGCCAGAAGTCCCTCCAGAATAATATCAAGAGCCTGATAGCTATCTAGAGTACTTTGTTGATGAGCCTGTCAGTGGGTGTAGGCAAGCTAGGAAAAGCAAGAGGCATTCTGTTGATTCTAAAGAGCAAGAAGCCAAATGGAAGAGAATGGAAGAAATAAAGAAAAACCCAAATTTTGATGAATGGAGCCCTTGCTCAAGGGATATCATCCTAAACACTTGGACTCTATTCCAGCAGGGAAAGAATGAAAGGGGTACATTCTACAGTTCAGAAGAATGGTAGAAATATGAGATGTTTGAAGCTGGCAGAAGGGACTATTGGAACAAAATCAAGATGGGAGATACTTCAGTGCCTGCCCATGCTCCTTTCAGATATCACCCTAAGCCTTATAACTATTTTTAAAGGCAAAAGCAAAAACTGGCTGAAGCTTGGCAATCCAAGAAAGCAGGACCATCTGGGAAAGGAAAAGATGTTCAGAAGGATTGAAGAAGAAGGAATCACATGCATATTTCTATGTTCTACATTTTTGCATTTAATGTATTATTAATGTATTGGACTATTGTTAATCAATATATGGAGTGATTAAATGCTTGATTAATTGTTATTGATTATATTTGTTAATCAGGCCTATCTACACGTGTAAGTTCTGGCTTCTTCAAATAGGGGGAGATTGTTGGATATTATGCCTTCAATGTCTCTAGATTTGAAGAAGGAACACAAGTATAGATAATCTAAGTTGTCTTGGATGTTATGTTTAAGTTCATGTTATGACAGATGCATTAAAACTACATCACTAGTATCCAGTCAATAAAAGTAATAAAAATTAACTAAGTAAAATATCATCTCAAGACTCAGCAGATTAATCATTGAGAAAGGAAACATATCATCGAGACAGTTCCGACGATATCGTCTTGAAGAAAGCTTATCGTTGATAAAGTTAAGTTCAGATATCTCGACGATATCGTCTTGAAGAAAATATATAGTCCTGAAAGTTGAAGAAAGCTTATCGTGGATAAAGCTAAGATGTCTCGATGATGTCGTCTTGAAGAATAAGTATAACCTTGAAAATTAAAGACATAACTCATTAAGTCATGAAGAAAGGTTAATGTAGACAGACATCGGTTTGAAGACCTTATTTCGTCTAGAAGATCAAGACGATATCGTCTTGAAGAAAGACTGTCAGCTCGATGAATAAGTCTATGCCTTATAAAAAGAAACATCTCGACGATATAGTCTAGAAGAAGCAATATCATTGAGATATCAAGTAGAGTCTTGAAGAAGGAAGTATGTCGACGATATTGTCGTAAAGAATATCTATCGTTTACATTGATCAAGATGATAACGGTTTGATGGAATATTATCGCCTTGACAGTTGTAAAGCCGCATTTAATGTGCAGACATTCTTGGAAATTGGTATTCAAGGAATGTGCACACCGCCTATCTTGCCCACAAATCAAGGGGTAATAAATGATATATTCTCTACAGAATATAGCCGTTGCACAGTATTTAATGAAGAATATTATTACTTCTATATTCTGTAAGTTCCAAGAACGGCAAGTCATTTATGATGAAATATTATGCCACTGTCAAACGTTTCAAATGGGCAAATTGATTATGGAATAATCAATAAGGGCCTTTATGCAAAATGACAGAGGAGTAAAAAAGAGACATTTTTTCTTTCAGAACACACGCTTGCTTAAGTATTCTCTCTCAAGTTTATTCTCACATATACTTCTAGAGGAGAAAGATAAGAATCAACAAGAAGAAGACTTCACTGCTATGCTATGAAGGTCTAGAGAAGATTCTAAATAAATGTTCAGTGATTCACAATATCTCCGGGCTTACTGTTGCAAGAAGAAGAAGAAGACCTACTATTTCACAGCTTTCATCTTGAAGTCTTTTCTTCTACAACAGTAAACTTTTCTGAAATTTTTTGTAGGGTTCTGCGTGAGACTGAGCTTGCAGGATCTTGTGATAGATCTGAGTTGGTAAGGTTCTGAGTGAGCCTGAGATTGGTAGGGTTCTTTGTGAGCCTGAGTTTGGTAGGATCTTGTTGAAGATTTGTGTTATTGTAAGACTTGCAAAGACTAAGCTTGGTAGGGTTCTGTGTGAACTTGAGTTGTAAGATCTGTTTATTGAGAAATGATCTGAGTTGGAAAAGTTGCCTAGTCTAGCTCATTGCTAGATAGGTGGGAGGGACAATGGACTAACTCTAGACACATTGTATTGTAGAGAGACACTATTAATCTTTTGTGTTTTCTGTGATTGCTCTTGTGCTGTGGTAGTTAAATTTTAAAGCAGCAAATAATACTGAAAACACCTAATCACCCCCCTCTATGTGTAGTTTATAGACAACCTATATCTTTCACTGAGAACAAAAATTGGAAAAGGGAAATAAAAAATGAACAACAAGGTTACTGGCATTGTTGCGGCCTACCACTGATCTGTTGGAGTAGGCGAGTAGCGAGATGGAGCAGTGCGGAGCCGTGAAGGTTTTGGAATAATTCGAATGCTTAATCAATGGAGAGAACAATTAAGATGAAAAACCCTAAACAGGAGGAGGTTGGAAATGATATGGCGGCTTACCACGGGTCCATTGATGGAGTAGGCGACCACCCTAAGCGCTGGAGGTTGGAGGCGATCTTGATTGCGAAGTGGAGATCATACGGCTAGGTCGCCGGTTGCGGAGGAGGTAAGAAGGCTTAGCGACAATGAGTTGTCAATGTGGGAGTTCTGATCCGTTGGGGGTGTGACATGCTGGATAGAGGAGTGGTAAATAGAGCCGCATGTGCTTGTTTCCCTAAGATGAACGACAATGATTTTTTCTGTCTTTTGGCTGACGGATAAGATTTCTTGGGTGGCTTTTTAATTCATGGCTTTTTAAAGCCATCCCATACTTCTTTTTAATATAGTATAGATGTAAATATATATATATATGTATATATATGTATATATATGTATATTTATATGTATATATATGTCTCTGTGTATATATATATGTTTCTGTATATATATATGTGTGTGTGTATTTATATATATATACACAAAATATATTAAAAAAGCTCAAGCTTTTTTAACCCTAAAAAATCATGAGCTCATTCTCCCAGAATACATGTCAGAATTAGGCAAATAATATATGCATTTTATAGCCAATGATGATTTCTACAACTTTCATGTTGAACATTTTTTCAAAATATGCACGGTTTGGCTGGAATATGGCTCGAAAGGTTGCCTGGTCGAAATAAATATAATAATAATAAATTTCAAAATTCGAGCCAGAAACCTTCCAGACCATATTCCAGCCAAACTGTGCATATTTTGGAAAAATATTTAACTTGAAAGTTGTGGATCTCGTTCTTGGCTATAAAATGCATATGTGATTTCCCTAATTTCGACATGTATTATGAGAGAACGAGCTCAAACTTCTAGTCTCTTGAGTTAAAGCACTCTGAGAAGATTGAAGAGTTGACTCAGTTGAGCAATGAATTCAGGGAGGTTCAAGAGAACTATGAAGCTCAAACTAAAATAATCCTTCATAAGGAGAAGATGATCAAGGAACTAGAAGACAAGAGCTTCTAGTTGAGAGAAATTCGGTTGCAAAATTCTCAAGACCAAAAACTGTCTTGCTAATTATTGATTAATTCTTTGCTCCTTATAGAGGAGGTGTAGGTCATGGAAAAGAAAAAGTTATTGGAAAACCTCATAAGGACCATGGAGCTTTTGCTGCTGGATCATTTGTGCCATCTAGAAAAGGTAATGAAAAGGTTATAATTCAAAATTCAATTGCCCAGAATGGTCTTGTGACTGTGCTGTCGCATTCCAACATTATACACACCCACTAGATAAATTTCAGAACGGTGAAAATATTTGGGAACTGCTCTTCTGGTCACCAACACAGTCACTTTAGACATATAGTGAACCAGAAGAGAAGTTATAATGAATATGATTGTTTGTATTGTGGCAAAATTGGAAACTTTGATGTGGATTGTTGGTTCAATGCAAAATTGCCAAGGACAAATAATGTGTAGCTGACCAATCACAGTGTTATACCACATCATGTGATTAGAACTAACAAGAACCTAAGACCCAAGATGGTTTGGGTTCCTAAGTTAAACTAATGTATATGGTATTTAGACAGTGAATGTTCCAAACACATGACAGGAATAAGAAGCTTACTTAAAGATATTACTCCTGTTGAAGATGGAGCCTATATAACCCAAAATTCGTTGAGGTCAAAGAGGATCGAGGGCAGCTTAAAAGATCTCGCCCACCTAGGGAAAGTAGAGAAGATCTCGCAAGGTGTAGGCTCGACAAAGTCCCAGGTTGCCATCTCAGCAGGGCCCCGGAAGCGAGCAAGGGCTCGTCGTCTCGCGGTGAGCAGGCCGCGAGAGCGAGTGGCGTAAGGGCTCGCCGCTTTGTGACGAGCGGGCCGCGAGAGCGAGTGGAGAGAGGGCTCACCGCCTCACGCAGGCGAACCATGTTAGTGTTTATAGCACCACGGGGCTAGTGAGAGGTGCCCTCTCGGGCCACTCGCAGAGGGGGATCTCACGAGCCTCGCTCACGGAAGGACTCACGAGTTGAGAATGGCGAGGCAATTGGGAGCCCGCCCCTACTCCCAAGAGGAGTTCTCGCGAGCCCAGCTCGCATGGAGAGAGGCAAGTGGCGCCTTCACGGCCCACTCGCCCAGCAAGGGTCTTCAGGTGAATTTACCCTGATATCCTTGGTGGGCTGCCAATAACCCTCCAGAATAGCGGAGGTTGGATGTTAGCAGGCCAATTTGGGGTGTTTGCGCATAGAAAAACCAAAAGCTGGAATTTTGCTATTAGCAGACAAGAAGAGAAAAAACATATATATAGACCCATGATGACACCTTTGGAGAGGATTCCAATTCAAATTTCTGGCTTCTTCCTCCCTAGGTTCATTGTTTAGCTCCTCAGGCTCTCCAAGGTGCCCAGCTTCAGCTTTGGCTTGAGAGGGGAAGCGCTCTAAAGATCTTTCGGGTGTGTGGTTGGACCTCCGGGCTGTAGCCATGGGTCTTTGTTAAGCTCTTAGTCTCTGGTCCGCTTCTTCTACGGGATAAAAAGGTGTTACCTGCCCCCTCTAAGGGGTCCGATCTTGTCGTTGGGGATAAATCCTAGTTCCAACATTTATGTCGCGGTGATCGTGGAGAGCAGTTAGTATAAGAAATTCTCAAGGAAGCGACATGACAGGAGAAGAGAAGCGAGACGCCGGCTTTGGCGGTTTGCCACCACCCAGTGTGCCATCAACAGTGGAGATGCTGACAGACCTTCAAAGGGACCTGCTCGGGGCAATCCAGTATGCTTTCGCCGCGGCGCGGGGGGATCTCGCTACCCTGCAGCCCAGGTGGTTCCGCCGTTAGGAGTCGGCGAGAATGTCCCTGGGTAGAGGGCAGGGAAGGAGTTGGCGGTCGAGGCATCATGGCGAGATCTCGCAGGGCGAGGACTCTTGCCCAGCCCGGCGAGTGCGAGTGTGGACCCGGCGAGTGCCATCCTGACAGTTGGGATCTCGGCCAGCGGGTTCCCGGTGAGTGGTACCCCCGTGATAGCGAGTCCGTCAGGAGCGGGCCCGTCTAGAGATCTCATGGGGCGAGTGGAGCAGGCCTGGGGGGCGAGTTGAAGAAGTCCGTTCTGCGAGTTGGTGCTCTCGGAACCACTCCTAGAGGGGTTCAGGAGCTGGATATGATGCACTACACCGGCAAGGATGACCCCGTCCAGCACCTGCAGTGGTTCAAGTATATGTTCTCCCTCAGACCCATGTCAGATGCTTTCAATTGCCGACTCTTCGTGACCACTTTGAAGGAGAATGCTGGGGACTGGTTTCACCAGCTCCCAAGGGGATTGATCTACGCTTTTGAGGACCTGTGCCGCAGCTTCTTGCTTTGCTTCTCGACCTCAAAGAAGATGAAGAAGGACCCCGAGGCACTCTTTAACATCAGGCAGAGGCCGGGGGAGTCATTGGCCCACTATGTAGACCATTTCCAGGAAGAGGTCATCCTCGTCCAGGAGGTACCCGGGTTCACCCTCCAGCTTACTGATGATTTCGCTCGGATTTTTTTCTTTTTATACTTGGTTTGCGCAACGTTTATATGATGAGATTAGAATTAGGCGGGTGTTTTCAAAGAGTTTCGCAAGTATTCCTACTTTGAGAAACTAACCGTTATCCTATCGAAAGATAGAAGTAACAGTCTTTTTCTTCTTTTAAAATATTGACATACACCCTGACTACAACGCCGAATTCTATTGATTTTTAAATAGAAAAGGAGAGTTTCGCACTAAATTGGTTTGAAAAGCTTTTGTTTAAATTTTAATTAGAACTAATCATTTGATAAAGGCAAGTATACCTTATCGTGAGTAATACAGGATATTTTGTTTTAGAAAATATCGGGGTCGTATATTTCCGCGGATCGTGTTGATTATACTACTTTGAGGAACGAACTATTATTTTATCGGAATAAGTTTGCGTGGGTTTTTAAAAGCGAACGATAATAAGCGGATAACTAGAGCTCTAAACGATGATAATAAATAGTGCCCGATGTCGAATTACCTTGAGACGAAAATAGTCTTTTTTAGAAATAAAAGAGATGACTTTTCAAAACATTAAAACAGCTTGGGCGTGGAGGTTCCATAATTATGAATGCTCCTCTCTCGAGGGTGCGCCCACCTAATATTATGAATATTCGACCGAACTCTCATTCTTTAATCGAATCTCCTTAATACTCGCTTTATGTTGTGAACCCCGCTATTGGGTTTTTACTTCCAATTCGGGAGACTTACCTCATCCTCTCTCGAGGGTAGAGCGCACTTCTCTTTACCCGTAAGCGATCAGTCCGTACGCACGAGCCTCTCAGCTAACTAGTGTACAAAAATGGAAATGAAAAACCACACATTGATTATATGGCTCCACTCAACGTTATTCTAGGGTAAACCATAAGCTCGTTAATTCTTTTAGAACGAGATGTTTTATTTTTTAGAAAACTATTTATTTGTCTCAATGCTCTTCGACATTGTGTGCTAAAGAAAATTAGCCACTCATCAGAATGGAGACGGCGTTAATAATTAGAAAATACATGTTAATAATTTAAGCGGATAAATTGAATAAAAAGGGAAATAAAAAGACTTATATAAAAGCAGTAATAGTATCCATCCCAACCGTTTTAAACAAGCGCTAAAAAGTTCTTAGCCTCTTATCGAGAACGAGGGTGGTATAGAAATAAAATACTTATAAAAGTGCAGAAATAATATATGTCCCAACCGTCTTAAACAAGCGCTAAAAAGTATTTAACCTCTTATTTGAGATGGGGGTGGTATATAACAGTTATATAAAGACTGAAATAAAGCTTTGTAAAAAAAAGGAAAAAAAAACGAAAGAAAGCGTTTAAACGAAAGCGATAAAAAAGCGTTAAAAGAAAAGCAATAAACTATTTTTATGAAAGCTTTTAACCTAAATTATGAAAGCAATAAACCAAAGTTATGAAAGCCATAAACCTAAGTTATGAAAGCAATAAACTATTCTCATACACACACACACTAACATAAATTGAAAAAGAAGATGATCCAAATGAGAAAACAACATTTTATTTCTAAAACAAGCATTACAACTAGACTAAAAAGGCAAAAATTACAAACGAACATAAACTTAATTGCATAAACAAAACTCACATTCACTCAAAAGAACTCAAAAAACACTTACAAACACTCAAAATTTGGATGAAAATTCCTTCAGCCGAGCCCCTCTATTTATAGCCGAAATTTTATTTTTACACGCCCCTGAGTCACGGGCGTGCCTTCTGGTCACGGGCGTGACTCTGGGGCGTGACATTTGATCCAGCTTAACGGCTGCCTTCTCGAAGGATCCACAGTCAAAATAAGGCTGTACACAGGCGTGGCTTAGATTTTGATGGGCGTGACTCATGGTCACGGGCGTGTCAATGGGGCGTTACATTGGGCGGCAGAAGTCAGCAGCATGGGCGCGACTTTGCTGGATCATGGGTCGGGATTCGTCGAACGCCTGAACATAGAGAGTTCGTCGAACGCCTGGACGGAGAGGGATTCGTCAAACGCAGAGAGAGTTCGTCAAATGCTGAGAGGGTTTCGTCGAACGCTGAGACGCAGAGAGTTCGTCGAACGCTGAGACGCGGAGAGGGATTCATCGATCGTCGAATAGAAAGAGTTCGCCATTCGTCGAACGACTGAAAAGTTGGCATTTTAAAATTACACGCTCTTGGGTCACGGGTGTGACTTGTTGTCACGGGCGTGACTCAAGGGCATGACTTGACAAAAATTTCCAAAATCTGCAAAAAAATAAAATAAAGCTAAGTTAGTAACAAAAATAATAAAACAAGCAATTTATTTATTAATTTACATAAAAAATTTACAATATTAATTAAAACAATACTAATAACTATACTAAAAATACATGTATTTTACTACTCATAAAATACCCCCATACTTAAGCATTTGCTATTCTAGAGCAAAAGTAAGAGAGATCTATACATGATTAACATAAGTTCTAATTTTTTGCTATCGTTTTATTTTAATCATAAGAGACTGAAAAATAAAAATTCGGAGTAATAAGAGTTAAGTCCTAAATTATGCAAATGATTTAAGTAGAAAGAAATGTCCTAGCCAAAAGACTTCTTAATTAACCAAATAGCAAACAAAATTGCAATCATTAATAAACGAGATTAGATCAAAATTATAATAACCTTTGTTTAAAGAAACATGAAGGAAAAATATAAGTTACTAATTATGCTCTCAAATGATTTTTTGAATTAAAACTAGAAACAATAATTTGGCTAAGGGAAAAGGGGTAAAAAGCGTTGGCAAAAAGAAGAGTTTTAGGGGTGATGGTTTTTATTCGTCCACCCCTTCATTTTAGCTTTTTTGGTGTCCCCGTGAGGGAAAACTAATTCATTTGTTATTAACCTAATGCCTATGTTTGCGGAACGGAATCTTATTCCCATTGACATAAGATCATTTAAAGTATTTATTGGGTGCCTATGTTTATGGAACGAATTCTTATTCCCATTGACATAAAATCTTTTCTTCTTTTAATTTTTTATTTGCCATGCTAAATTGGTGTATACAAGGGGTTTTCAAGAGAAATTCTAGAATAATAAAAAAAATGTTTGAGAGCAACCTTAGTAATTTGAATATTCCTAGATTCCTAAAGACATAAAGTAGGGATAATTGCAGTCTAAAGTTGTTTTGCCAACATAATACACATGTCTCTATTTTAGCTAGTAGAAGTAGTGTTTAAAAATAAAGCCTCTATTTAAATTACAAACACAAGAAATTCTTTAAAACTTAACCCCGAACATTTATATCTATCGATCTTAGATAAACAAACAAATAGTAAAACTAGCGATTATGAAAAGCCACAAACAGATATTTTCGAAACTAAATGCTTTTAAGAATAAAAGTAAGGTAGGGTTATTATTATTATTATTATTATTATTTGGAGTTATGTATTTTTTTTGTACTACGACAAAGTAAAAAAAGAGAAAAACATGTTTTTTGATTTTTTGTGGTTTTTTTTGTTTTTGTATTTTTATATTTTTTGTACTACAACAAAGTAAAAAAAGAAGAAAAACATGTTTTTGATTTTTTGTGGTTTTAAACATTTTTTATTTTATAGGCAAGATGAAATAAATCATTTTTTTTGTTTGTTTAAATGAAAACGGTAAAACACCCCAATACTTAAAACCCAACATTGTCCCCAATGTTGTAATGTAAGTAGGAAGAAGAGAAATAAGAAAAGATGCAATATGTATAAAAAAGATAGAGAGAGCAAAAAGGCTTCCCTGAACTAAAACTAGCGGGGCCAAACAAAACCCTGCAAAAAAAATATAAAAGAACAAAACAAAATAAAATATTAGATAAATATGGGGTGCCTCCCATGAGCACTTTGTTTACCGTCGCGTAGCTTGACTAAACTAAAGTACCGGGATCATCATTGGATAGGGAGTGCTGTAGTGAGGGATTAACGTGCAGAGTAGCTTTGTCGTCTCCGACCCGGTGGAGGAGTAGACCATTACTGACATCAATTAGCGCACGGGAGGTGGCGAGGAAGGGGCGACCTAGGATGATAGGCATCTCAGCATCTTCCTCGATGTCCAAGATGATGAAGTCCACCGGGAAGATAAACTTGTCTACCTGGACCAGAACATCCTCCACTACCCCTATTGGGTACTTCATCGAGTTATCCATAAGCTGAATACTCATTATTGTCGGGCTTGGGACACCTAAGTCGAGTTGTTTAAAAAGAGAATAAGGCATCAAATTGATGCTGGCGCCCAAGTATGCTAGAGCATACTTCAATAACATATTGTCGAAGAGGCATGGGATGGAGAACCGTCACGGGTCATTCAATTTTGGTGGCAATTTGTTAAGGAAAACAGTCGAGCATTCATCGTTAAGGGAAATGCACGAAACATCTTCGAGTCGTTTTTTGTCAGAAAGCAACTCTTTAAGATATTTTGCTTATTTCGGCATTTGGGAGAGTGCCTAGCAGAAGGGAACGCTTATTAAAATTTGTTTAAAAATTTGTAAGAATTTTCGATAAGGAAGAGGCGAGCAAGAAACGTTTGGCACAATCAGAAGACTCGGTGATTTATCTATCGAAGGAGAGGGTGTACGGGTCGGTGTCGAAACATGTACCTTAGGCTCGACCCGTTTTGGGGAGGTTACCTCCTTGCCACTGCGGAGATTTATGGCGTTGGCAGTTTCTCGGGGGTTTGGCTCCGTGTTCCCTGGTAGAGCTCCATATGGCCGCTCGGAGACCATATTTGCCAGCTGTCCCACCTAATTTTCCAAGTTTTTAATTGATCTGGTAATATTCCGGATATTTGACTCGGTGGACGCAACGTATTTAACAAAAATATCTTCGAGCGGAGAAGGTTTTGGAAATCTACAGTTGCTCCAGGAAAAATTTGGGTGGTTCCTCCAACCCGGATTATAATTATTACTATACAGATTGTTATTAGGGTTGAAGGGGGCTTAACTGGGTTGCCTAGGTAATCTACAGTTTCTTCAACAAAATTATTATTATTATTAGCCCAAGCGGGAGTGCAGGAGGAAGCAGTCATCTCTGCCACTTGCTTACTTAACCTTTCGACTTGAGAGGCTAAGTGAGAAGTGACATCCACTTCATATATCTCAGTTGGTTTAGTAGGGCGTGATCTAGGCGCATTCCATTGATAGGCATTCATGGCCATTTCTTCAAACAGAGCTTGGGTGGCCTCCTGGGTTTTGTTGTTTAACATTCCCCGGCGGCTGCATCTATCATGTGGAAAAATTTAAACCATTATAAAACGTCTGGACCTGCAGCCAGGACGGCAGTGCGTGATGAGGACACCTATTCAAGAACTCCTTAAAATGCTCCCAAGTCTCCTAGAGAGACTGAGAATCGAATTGAATGAAGGAGGCGATATTTGTGCGTTGTTTAGTGGTTTTAGACGGGGGAAAATATTTTGTTAAAAATTTTTCCGTCAATTATGCCCACATGGTTATGGATCCTCTAGGGAGAGAACTTAACCACGCGATGGCTTTCATCCGCAGTGAAAATGGAAATAACCGTAAACGAATAGCGTCATCAGTAAAGCCATTAATTTTAAAGGTATGACATATTTCCAAAAAACTAGAAATGTGTAAAATCGGATCCTCATCTGGCAAACAGTCAAATTGAAATGACTGTTGTACCATTTGAATGATGCTAGATTTTATTTCAAAATTATTATTAGCCACTGTTGGGCGTGTAATACTCGATCTGGTATCTTCCAAATTTGTCCTGGCATAATATGCCATGGTCTGTGGCGGGGCCACGTCTGGGATTTGATCGGCCATAGGTTCAGTGTAAGCATCTCCGTATGACTCTTCGGGAAATTCGAGTAAGTTTGATCACGAAGTCGGAGGCGCTCGTGAAGGGTGCGCTCGATTTCAGGTTCAAAAGGGATATTCGAATCGTCCGAGGAGTTTCCTCAGGTCATATACTAATAATGAAAAATGTTATAATTTTTTTTGGCCTTTTCAATTTTTTTATTTTTATTTTTATTTATACTTTTTTTTATATTATATATTTTTAATATATATGATAAAAGTAATAGTAATTCCTTGTTTCAAAATAACAACACTACTTTCCCCGGCAACGGCGCCAAAAACTTGATGATTTCGCTCGGATTTTTTTCTTTGTATATTTGGTTTGCGCAACCTTTATATGATGAGATTAGAATTAGGCGGGTGTTTTCAAAGAGTTTGGCAAGTATTCCTACTTTGAGAAACTAATCGTTATCCTATCGAAAGATAGAAGTAACAGTCTTTTTCTTCTTTCAAAAGATTGACGTTTACACCCTGACTACAACGCCGAATTCTATTGATTTTTAAATAGAAAAGGAGAGTTTCACACTAAATTGGTTTGAATAGCTTTTGTTTAAATTTTAATCCGAACTAATCATTTGATAAAGGCAAGTATACCTTATCGTGAGTAATGCAGGATATTTTGTTTTAGAAAATATCAGGGTCGTATATTTCCGCGGATCGTGTTGATTATACTACTTTGAGGAACGAACTATTATTTTATCAGAATAAGTTTTCGTGGGTTTTTAAAAGCGAACGATAATAAGCGTATAACTAGAGTTCTAAACGATGATAATAAATAGCGCCCAATGTCGAATTGCCTTGAGAAAAAAATAGTCTATTTTAGAAATAAAAGAGAGGACTTTTCAAAACATTAAAATGGCTTGGCCGTGGAGGTTCCATAATTATGAACGCTCCTCTCTCGAGGGTACGCCCACCTGAGATTATGAATATTCGACCGAACTCTCATTATTTAATCAAACCTCCTTAATACCCGATTTATGTTGTGAACCCCTGTTGGAACAACCCTATTACTGATTTGGGCTAGGATCACTATCTGTTTATTAGGACTAAGTTGACCCCAATGTATAGTCCAAAGGGTCAAGGTTTTAGGCTGATTGAACTTAGGAAAAGACAAGTTTTCTATGTTCGACGAACTCCATTCCGCGTTCGATGAACGACATGCTCTTTGCGTTCGACGAACATCTTCAATTCTGCGTTTGACGAACGACTTGCTTCTATCTCAGTGTCTCAGCGTCTCAACGGCTCAGCGGTTAATGGTTTTATCCAGTCTCAGCGGTCGACAAAATTATCCAGGCTCAGCGGTCGACGATTTTATCCAGTCTCAGCGGTCGATAAATTTATCCAGGCTCAGCGGTTGACGATTTTATCCAGTCTCAGCGGTCGACGAAATTATCTAGGCTCAGCGATCGACGATTTTATCCAGTCTCAGCGGTCGACAAAATTATCCAGGCTCAGCGGTCGACGAGTTTATTCAGCAGCTCAGCGGTCGACGAATTCTTCAGTTCGACGAATTCAACCTTCAGATCGACGAAATGTCTTCTCAGCTCAACTAATTCAATTCTTCCAGCCAGATTCAGTTGAGGTCGAAGAACTCAACATTGTGTTCGACAAAATTTGTTGAGATCGACGAAAATTCTTGTGTTCGACGAAAATTCTTGAGATCGACGAAAACTCTTGAGGTCGACGAAGTCAACATTGTGTTCGACGAAAATTCTTGAGATCGATGAAAACTCTTGAGATCGACGAACTCAACATTGTGTTCGACGAAATTTGTTCAGATCGACGAATTCTAATTTTAGTTCCGAATTTCAGAAGGATTATTTTTATTTCATTCTCTGAACTCAGATCTCTCATCAGCAACATCTCTATTCTTCCAGATAAGTAAGGATATTATATTTCCTTTTATTTGTACTCCTATTTCGTAAAGAGGCCATTGACAAATTCTTGGAAAAGGACACTTTCATGGAAAAGGAAAAGTATTAATGGGTACAGTTCCAAGAAGATCTTTTCAGAATATTCTATTCCTTAATTAAAGGATTTGATTTCAAATCAGAGATATATTGTAAAAGAAAAAGGAAGAAGAATAATACAGTACAGTAATACAGAATAGAAAAATTTTAGTCGACAGAAAAAGTTACAGAAAGAAAGAAAGAAAGAAAAGCTTTACAGATCTTCTTCTTCCTCAAGCATCACTTATTCACTGAGAACATCAACTCTACTCTCTCAGTCATCAGCTGCTTGATCAAATCTTCAAAGAGCAACAACAATCTGAGGAACTCATTCTCTCAGATTAATCAGCTACAGGAAGATCAGTACATTCAAAAGAAAGCTTCCATCCTCTACTGTCAAACAATTTTATATCAGATAGGGGGAGCTTTACAACATCAACATTCCACCAGAGTCTTCTCTCAGAATATTGACAGAGAAGAACATCTAACCCTCTCTTTATCCCATCTTGTATAAGGTTCTAACTCCCTTCAAAAGTTAACCCAATGGTGACAGGGCACCTGAACAAAAACCTGTGGTTTGGTTAGAGCACCTGATCAAAAACTCACTTGGTGTGTGGACACCTGATCAAACACCCCTTGGTGATAGGGCACCTGATCAAAAACCTAGTGGAATCCTACCAAGTGTGGTAGAAGAGTAGATGTACCTAGGTTTATTGGGGAACTACTATAAAAATCCTTGTGTCCTCTGTGTTGTGATTATTTTCTGTGTTGTGCTGTGTGATTTGTTTTTTATTTTGTTTTATAACTCACTCTGCATACACATATAAGTATCACTATTTTAATTCTGCTATAGAATTAAGTGAAACGTTTTTAATACTCTATTCACCCCCTCTAGAGTAAATATAAGATCTACCTCACTTTCAATTGGTATCAGAGGATATCAATTGACTTTCAATTGGTATCAGAGTTTGGTTGATTGTATACAGGCTAACACCTGAATTAAAAGATCAATTAGATCTTAAATTTATTTTAGAGTTTTCTTTTTCTTAAAAACTCATGGCACAAAACAAAGAATATTCAAGCACAAGACCTCCTATGTGCAATCTAAATAAGTTTGCACTATGGAAGACAAGGATTAGATTGTACATGAATTTTATTGATGAGGATATTTTCAATGTGATTTTGACAGGACCTCCAGCTCCTACAGCAGCAACAAGTGCTGAAGCCACAACTAACAACAATGCTGTTCCACCACCTGAATGGATAGATGCTCAAAAGAAGCAGAGAAGTGCAGATGCCAAAGCTATGAATATTTTGGCTCAGACAATGTCAGATGACATTTTCCATAGAGTAGTGGATTGCACTTCAGCAAGGGAGATCTGGATCTCACTCAACAATATGGTTGATGGATCATCAGATGAAAGAAAGGACAGAAGATCTCACCTTATCTCTCAATATGAGAACTTCAAGAAGGGAGAAAATGAAGTGTAGCTGATATGTACAACAAGCTCAGCCTCATAATCAATGAGCTGAAGACCTTAGACAAAGTGATCTCCATCACTGAGATCAATGATAAGATCCTAATGTGCTTCCCCAGCACATGGGACTCTAGGTTTTGGCCAATCAAGGAAGCCAAAAGCCTTAATGAGATTTCCACTGAGACATTGTTAGGCAAACTTAAATCCTATGAGCAGCTTATCAAGTCTAGAGAAGCTGAACAATCCACTTCATCTCCAACATCCAAGAAGGAGAAAAGAATAGCTTTCCATGCTACTGAAGAAGAAAAAGCTCCAAGAAATGAGGAGTTCATGAGCCTTCTAGCCAAAAGGTTCTACAAGATGGCTAAGAAGGACTTCAGAAAGAAGGACTCCAGATTAAGGGAAAAGCCAAGGTATGATAAATCAAATTCTAAAGAAATTATCTGTTATGGTTGCAGGAAACCTGGACACATTCTGCCAGAGTGTCCAGAGAATCAGAAGAAGGAAAAGAGAAAAGGCAAAGAAGAAAGAAGGCACTCCAGCAAGTCTTCCTCCCATAAACACAAGCATAAGGGAAGAGGATTTGCAGCTGAAACTTGGAGTGAAACTGATTCAGAGTCTTCATCCAGTTCATCTGAAGATGAAGAAAAATCAGATGACAAGGACCGATGTTTGATGGCAATATATGACTCAAACAGTGAGTCAGAAAAAGCATCTTCATCCAGCTCCGGTGATGATGAGGATGATGAAGAAGAAAGAAGCTTCTGCATGATGGCTATCAATGCCTCAACCAATAATTCAGAAGAATCAGAAGCTGACAATGACAGTGATCAGGTAATATCTAATTTTGATTTCAATTCAATTAAATTCAAAGATGAATTCAAAGTTCTTTGCTTAGACTTAATCAAATCTCAGAAGGAAATAATCACTCTCAGAAATAAGTTGGCTCAAAAGAACCAACTTAGTGAAGAAAATGTTAATCTTAAGAAATATTTGGTTGCCTCTAGAGAACATATTATTCTCATTGAGAATAAACTATCTGAGGCTAAGAAATTTGAAGAATCCCTAAATGGGAGAAGTATCAAACTGATGGACATCACAATGACAGTGAATGCCAGGCTCAATGGCAAACTGGGCTTAGGTGCATCATCAAGTGAGCCACCTCTTATTAAGAAAAACATACTTTCTACACCAATAAAATTCATTTCTGCTAAGAGCAAAGAGGTTGTAGATGTAAATAAAAACATTTCAAGCAAGGCTGTTAAGAATAAAGGAATTCAGCAGAATTCGTCGAACGGAGCTCGACGAAATGAATTCACTTCGTCGAACGGAGATCGACGAACTCTGAAGACAGATTTCTAGTATAGTTATTATTCGAACGGCGCTCGACGAAAGCACATCCATTCGTCGAACGACGATCGACGAACTCATCCCAGTTCGTTGAACGGAAAACATACAGAAAATTTGAAGAATTCTTATTCTAAATATACTAAGAATCCTTTCACTGAATGGATAATTCCTCCAAGGAGATATCATCCACAAGGTTATAAGGATCAGCCTGAAATGTCTTTTATTTCAGAGTTTTGTGGTAATACAAAAGGACCCAAGGTAGTCTGGGTCAAGAACAACTAGAATGTTTTCTGTTTTGCAGGTACAAGGCTATCCAAGAAAAAATGAACAATGGTATTTGGATAGTGGATGTTCAAAGCACGTGACAGGAAACAAGGCCAACCTGAGCAACTACAAGGCAAAGCTTGGACCCAAGGTGATCTTTGGAGACTCCAACTGTGGACAAACCAAAGGATATGGACAGATCAAAGTTGGAGCAGTTACCTTCAAGGAGGTAGCTTATTTCAAGGGACTCGAGCACAATCTCATCAGCATAAGCCAGTTATGTGATGATGGTTATCAGGTAACCTTTAATCATTCCTTATGTCTTATTACCAATAATAAAAACATAAATGTGTTATCTGGTATTGGACATGGAAATATTTATTTAGTCAATTTTGACTCTGCCAATTCTGATATTTGCTTATTCAATTCTATAAGTAAAACAAATGAATTATGGCATAAAAGGCTTAGACATATTAACCTTAGAACTATATCTAAGCTTTCTAAGGACAATCTTGTTAGAGGACTGCCTTCTGGTTCATACAAGAAGGAAGGACTTTGCAGGGCTTGTCAATTAGGTAAGCAAACTAGAAGTAGTTTTAAATCTTTATCCAAGAGTGATTCACCTAGGATTTTGTATTTACTACACTGGGACCTTTTTGGACCTACAACAATACAAAGTCTAGGAGGGAAGCATTACTCTCTAGTTATTGTAGATGACCTCTCAAGATTCACTTGGGTGTTCTTTCATAGGAACAAGTCTGACACCTTCAGTGTTCTGACAGACTTTCTCAGGTCCATCAAGATTGAGTACTCTACTCTAGTTTCATTGATCAGAAGTGATCATGGCACTGAGTTTGAATCTCTTCTGATGAGAGAATTCTGTGGAAAAGAAGGGATCAGGCAATGTTTCTCTGCTCCTAGAACTTGTCAACAAAATGGGGTAGCTGAATGGAAAAATAGAACCCTAATTGAATCAACAACTGCATTGCTTGCTGATGTAAACTTGCCACTCTCTTTTTAGGCAGAGGCAGTGAACACAGCAAATTATGTGTTGAATAGAAGCCTGATACATAAACTTAAGGGAAAAACTCCCTATGAATTACTTAAGAATAAAAGGCCTAAGGTTAACAATTTTAAGATATTTGTCTGTAAATGCTATGTGCATAACAATGACAAGAAGTATCTAAGGATGTTTGAAGCAAAAGCCGCTGAAGGCATATTCCTTGGATATTCACTTTCTAGTAAAGCATACAGAGTTACAACAAATCTACTCTTAAAATAAAAGAGTCCATGTTAATTGAGGAGAGGAACACCACCTCTACCAAACATACTTTGCAGGTACCAGCTCTATGTGAAGAGCTAAATAGACTAGATCTATAGAAAGAAGAGTCTTTACTTCCATCAACTCAAAATATTGAAGACAGTGAAGAAGAGGATAATCTTGATCTTGCTGACAACTCAAATCAAATGATAGCTGAACAAATTCCCCAAGTGGATATCATTTCTGAACCCACTCCAACTGTTGATCACATCACAGTTAGAGATCATCCAATATCTCAAGTGATGGGAGATATTTCAGCAAGTGTTCAAACAATGCATCAACTACACCAAAATCAGATGCACACTTGTTTCCTATCCCAGATTGAACCTCAATCCATAAAAGATGCAGAACAAGATCCAAATTGGATTCTTGCAATGCAAGAGGAGCTCAATTAATTTGAGAGGAACAAGGTATGGGATTTGATTCCAAGACCAAAAGGCCATCCAGTTATTGGCACCAAGTGGGTCTTTAGGAACAAGCTAGATGATCAAGGCTACATGGTGAGAAACAAAGCAAGATTGGTAGCCCAAGGATATTCACAGGAAGAAGGAATTGACTATGATTAGACCTTTGCTCCTGTTGCAAGACTTGAAGCTATCATGATTTTTCTGGCCTTTGCTGCATTCAAGAAATTTAAAGTATACCAGATGGATGTGAAGAGTGCATTCTTGAATGGAGACATCAAAGAAGAAGTCTATGTGGAACAACCACCAGGTTTTATCTATCCAACTCACCCCTCTTAGGTATTTAAGCTTAATAAAGCTCTCTATGGTCTCAAACTAGCTCCCAGAGCATGGTATGCGACCTTAGCTAATTTTCTTTTAAAGAACAATTTCTGTAGAGGCATAGATGAAAAAATCCTATTTTTCAGGATACATAAAAATCAAACTCTACTAGTTCAAATATATGTAGATGATATTATTTTTGGCTCTACTGATTCAAATTTATGCAAAAAGTTTTCTAACATGATGCAGTCTAAATTTGAAATGAGTAGTATGGGTGAGTTAACATACTTCTTTGGTCTTCAATTGAAGCAAACTCCAAATGGCATATTCATATCACAATCCAAGTATGCTAAGGAATTAGTGAAAAGGTTTGGTATGTCTGATGCTTCCACCAAGAAAACACCCATGCCCTCAAATGCTATTGTTGATACTAATGAATCAGGGAAACCTGTTGATCAGAAAGTATATAGAGCAATTGTTGGCTCATTACTTTATTTAACAGCAAGTAGGCCTGATATAATGTTTGCTACTTGTATTTGTGCTAGGTTCCAAGTTAACCCCAAAGAATCTCACCTTATTTTATTAAAAAGAATTTTGAGATATATAAAGGTTTGTCCTAATGTAGGACTCTGATATCCAACAACATCAGAATTTGAATTAACTGGATTCTCAGATTCTGATTATGCTGGAAGCAGAGTAGATAGGAAAAGCACATCAGGAACTTGCCAGTTTCTTTGTGATAGGCTTGTGTCTTGGTTTTGTAAGAAACAAACATCTGTGTCTACATCAACATCTGAAGCTGAATATATAGCTGCAGGCAGTTGCTGCTCACAGATATTGTGGATACAAAATTAGCTCCTAGACTATGGTGTCAATCTAAATAATTCAATTATATTTTGTGACAATACTAGTGTAATATCAATAACACAAAATCCAGTTCTCCATAGTAGAACTAAACACATAGAAATTAGGCACCACTTTATTAGAGTTAATGTGGATAAAAATAAAATTTGCCTACAATTCATTCCTACTGACTTACAAAGAGCTGATATTTTCACCAAGCCATTGGATGAAAAGAAGCATATCTTCTTTATAAATCAGCTAGGAATGATAGATGGAGATTCAATCTGATAAAAATTAAGTTTTCTACTTATCCCATCTCTTCATCGAACTGAGATCGACGAAATCTAGTTTTTCGTCGAACGGAGATCGACGAAGTCATCAAGTTCGTCGAACCGAGATCGACGAAAATCTATTTTTCGTCGAACCCAGTTTTAATGAAGCTTTTTGTTTCTGAACCTTTCTCTATAATCAAATCTTTTTCATTTTAACTGAATGCCTACAGAAATGCTTCTCTTTCCAGTTCCTTTGCACTTGATCTCTATTTTATTTTGCAGGAACAATAGCAATATAAAGATTGCATCCTTCCCTAACTCCATCAAATGTCCCTTCTTCAAGGGGCCTAACTTCATGCCTTCCTGAAACTAGGAAGGGGGAGAAGTTCTATGAAGAAGCTCCATATGATGCAGTTTTTTTGCTCAGGGGGAGATATTCTATGAACTAGGCAGGGGACAAAGCTGAAGAAGCTCCTTTTTGTTAAGGGGAGATACTTTCCTTTTGACAGGGGGAGTTGTTTTAAAGAAACTCCTTATGATAGGGGGAGTTGTTTTATCAAGAGGAAATGCTGTATGAAGAAGCATGTTTTTAGTTCTTGAAAAAGCTCACAGCAGTTTGCAGATTTAGGGGGAGATGTTGCAAATTCAGTTATGACAGATTCAAATTCAGATTGGTAGCACAACATATTCAGATTATAAAGCTACAGTTCAGATCAACAAATTCAGAAAGCTGAAAAATAGCAGATAAAGCTTTTCAGATATCAAATTCAGATATAGCAGATACTTTTCAGATAATTAAATTCAGAAAGTCAGAAAGCAAGAACTCAGAGAAAGACAATGTCATAATTCAGAGAAAGTCAAAGGTTCTATTTATTTGTTTTTATTAGTTTTATTTTCAATGAAAATTTTCAAAACTCAGAGTATCATATTTTATATCTGATGAAATATTTAAAATCTATCAGATATATATGCTCTGTTATTTTGTTATTCAAATTTTGTCAAATAGTGTCCAAACCCAAATAGGGGGAGATTGTTGGTACAACCCTATTACTGATTTGGGATAGGATCACTATCTGTTTATTAGGACTAAGTTGACCCCAATGTATAGTCCAAATGGTCAAGGTTTTAGGCTGATAGTGTAACACCCCAAAGATCGTGGTTCAGCAAGGTTGGCGGAATGGTAGTGTTGCGCTCGGGACAGGCTCAAGATTCCAGATCAGGTCAATGCGCACGACCATTATCCTCTTCGCGCACGACCAGTGATCGTGCGCCAATGATCGTGCGTAACCCGTAAAGAATCGGGGTTCTGTCTCGGCTTATGCGCACGACCATTGTCCTCTTTGCGCACGACCAACGATCGTGCGCCAGCGATCATGCGTTAATTCAGAAGAAAATCGAGTTCTGTCTCGGACAGTGCGCACGACCATTTCCCTCTTCGCGCACGACCACTGACCGTGCGCCTGTGATCGTGCGCCCTGTTTATTCTGTTCCGCGATTTTGAGCGGAGAAGAAGATCGGACCGTCCAAATCTTTTGGAAATTGATCCAACGGCTAGGTTTAGTTGCGGGAGACTATTAGGGCTGATGAGAGGGGGTTAAACCTCATATTCTCTAAGCCATTCTCTCTCCAAACCCTAGAGAAAGAAGGAGGAGCCAAGGAAGAAGAAGGGAGATTCCGCCATTGATGGAGCTCCGGAGCTCCGATTCGCGAGCCGTTTCCAGATTTGGAGAGTGCAGCCCGGTGCGGTCGTTTCTCTCCGTGTAGAATCTCGGATCTATGGTGAAAAAGAACGCTCCTAGTGTAACGATTTCTTCTCCCGTTGTTTGAACTTGTCTTTTGTCCTCTCCTTCATTTCTCTATGTTTGCATGAGGAATCCCTTTCACCAAATGGGTGAAGTGTAGGATTTCCTCAAGTTCTTCGGAACTCCGGGTCGATTGTGTCCGTCCCTGGCATATTGCATGTAGAAAATCCGGTAGTCGTGCGGATTTAGGCATTGTGTGTGAAGCCTATTCGTGGCCGTGAGCCTGAATCGGTGATGCTTGATTTGCGACGTTGCATTTAGGTTAAGCCTAGAATGCGTGCCGGAGAATGACTCTTCGATATATGCGATAGTATTGCGGGATTTAAGCGTAGGCATCTCGTGAAGATCCTAACGGAAGCCCCATGCTTTGCGAGTGGTTGAATGCAAACCTTCACCACTAGAATTGTTGAGGAGTGGTCTTGTACCTCCTTTTTGGTTACGTATAAAGCCCTAACGATCCCTCATGCCCTCCGGCCGAAAGGCGGAGTCGGGTCTTGAGTCGTTACAAAGTAAACTTTTAAGGCTTGGGTGTTGTAACTTATGTTTTGTGTAGCACTAGCGAGTGCTAAACCCTTACGGGCCGAGGTGATGTCATACCCGCATCGTGTGTTCAATCGATGACAAGAGCACGGGAATTGGCTGAACTGAACCTGTTTCCAGGCGTGGTGGTAGGGGGATTTATCTCTTGTAAACCCGAACAACCTTGGGAGAGGTTGGGAAGGGCGTCTTGCCTAGACCGACCAAAAGCTCTTTTCTATCTAGAGTTTCTGGACTCATGATGGTTTTGGTGCTCGGGAAGAAGTACCTTTGGTGCATGCCTTGTGAGCATGGAGCGTGCGGCTGTGTGTACCCACGTTTGTGATGAATTGATGTTGTTAGCCTCATGCGGTTGTTTAGGCGGTTGTGGGAACCTTCGGGTGAACCCAACCAACATCATGTGCATACCTAGGTTCCTTTCTTTTGATGCTCAACCTAGAAGATTGATTGTGCTTGAAACCTCACCTTGTCTAGTTGCACTTTCTTTATATTAGTACTTGTGCTAGTATGGCTTGCTTGCAGGGTAGAATCTCCGCCACCTCGGGAAAGGGGTGGGGTTGTTATAATTTGGTCAGCTGTGCTGACCGTTACTTTGTTTGCCACCGCTTGGTGGAATGTCTTATGCAGGTGCAGGTGAGCCTAGCGGGAAATAGCGGGCGGTGGCCCCTTTTGCTGAGTTGGCCCTTGAAGGCCAGCCTCCTTTTTTTGCTTTTTCATGTATGGCCGGCCTGCGTGCCGATGTATGCTTATGGAGTTTTGTGCATTGGATGAATGTAAGGCCTTAAGGTCGTAACTCTTATTCTGGATACATTCCTATGATAGTGGATAGTTCTCTTTGAATGGTTTATTTAATGCTTCCGCTTACATTTTGTACTCTCGTTTAGTTGTTACTTTTCTGGTTATCACTTTTTAACTCCTAGCTAGTGTGGTTTGTATGGCGTGGGGTCCCGGCCGGACCTGCTGTTATACTCTTCGTACTGGCAGGGTGTTACAATTTGGTATCGGACTTAAGGCGTCGATCCGTAGTTTAACGAATTCGTGACGAATTCCTTTTAAGGGGTGGTGTGCACGGGATGTGCATTCACCTAAAACGACAAAAACTAATAAGAATGTCCACTTAGGGATGGAAAAACATACTTGTTTGCGGAACCTGAGCGTTCCATGATTGTTGTTTGCTATGTTTTCAGTCACTAAATTGTGTCTTACACGATTATAGGTGACTAGGAGTGCTGCGGGGCGGTCTCGACCCCGTAACACCGCTGAAAGTAGTGGGTCGTCCGAGGTGCCAACGACCACTCCTTCGGCTGAGATGATCAAGTTAGTCGCTGAAGCGGTCTTCGCGATGATCAACGCTCAGTCTGGGTGGCTTGCACAACCTACTACTCCGACTCTGGATGTGGCCCCTGTAACTGTTGCTGCAGTGGAACCTGCGGTAGAACTGAGGGTGGAACGTCGAGTTGCGCAGGTAGTAGTGGGGCGAGCGCGTGACCAGCAATTAAAGTACTTTCTGAGCCTCAACCCTCCATCCTTCGAGGGGACGGAATCCCCTGGGAGAGCTGCTGAGTGGTTGTCAGAGATAAAGAGGACTTTAATGTCTATGCTTATAAGAAAAGATATGTTGGTAACCTTAACCACCTTCCTACTTATAAGAGAAGCAAGACTTTGGTGGGAAGAAGAGTTGTTGCACAAGTTTGGTGGGAGACAACTTTCTGAAATCTCTTGGGAAAGCTTCCATGAGTCATTCCTTCTAAAGTTTATACCCCTAACCGAGATTCCTGAACTACAAGATCAGTGTCCACACCTAGAGCAGGGAGAACACTCAGTGGATGAGTACCTGATTGAGTTCATCAGTCGGAATCGTTATGAGAGGTCTATGTGGGAAGATGAGGAAACCAAGGTCAACAAGTTCTACAATGGTCTGCGAGATGACCTAAGACTAATGCTTGTGGGTCCAAAGTTACTCGGCTTCAACGTCTTAGTGAAAACAGCTAAATCTCTGGAAATGGATATGAAGAGTATGCCGTGCGCGAAAGACTTCAATGAGTTTCATGCGTCGGTCTCTCAGTCCAAGTCTGAGTTCAGAAGAAACAAGAGAAAGTTTAACTCTGTGGAAGCTAAGACTGCACGGTGTTCCTTAAATTGTTTCACTTGTGGAAAGGTGGGACACAAAGCCGCGGTGTGTCGAAGTGGTTCCCCAAAAGCAAAAAGCGGAGAAGTGGACTATGCTCGTGCGATGGGTTCAGCTCCTATGGAGAAAGGCAAAGCGGTGGAGTCTTCGATTCCCCAATATTCTCTAACCCAGCCGAGAGTCTACTCGTATGGCCAGCAAGAGGTCATTCAGCATTGCGATGTTGCCACAGGTATGGATGATCATCTCCTAATATGATCTCTACCCCGTGTGCGGATAGAGATAGAAATATGTCCACTGTATCTGTTGACAACAAAATTTTATGTCTTGTATTTGTGTGCAATTAGGCCTTGTCCTAATTATCGACTATTCGACGAGAGCTCTGTTGGTGTGGGAGCATCGCTCTCCTATTTGTCTAAGGACTTCGTGTTATGAATCGAATTGTCATTTACCTTAGTCAAGGATAGATTGGAGGTAATGTTGCCTAATAGATCTCGAGTGAGCACGAATAGGAGAAGCTGTGAAAAGGCGCGAAGATGTTCTTCACCTTGTTGAAGGATTCGGGGCCTAAGACTAGTTTTGTGTTGTCCTAGTAGTAGCGGACCAAGCTGACTGAGAGGAACCGTTATCCGATTCCGAGAATCGACGACTTACTTGACCAACAGGTTGGGTCGACGGTATACTCTATGCTCGACTTAAGGTCCGGCTACTATCAGCTTAGTATTAGGGAATGTGATATTCCAAAGGCAGCGTTCAGTACCCGCTTTGGGCACTATGAGTTCACGGTGATGCCGTTCGGTCTGTCTAATGCACCGTCGGTATTCATGGACTTAATGAACAGGACATTTCGAGAGTATTTGGATCAATTTGTGATCGTCTTCATCGACGGCATTCTGGTATACTCTCAGTCGAAAGAGGAGCATGTAGGGCATCTGCACGCAGTTCTGAGCACCTTGAGGAGGAGTCAGCTTTATGCCAAGTTCTCCATGTGCGAGTTTTGGCTACCGTCAGTAGCATTCCTTGGTCACGTCGTTAGTGGAGATGGAATTGTTGTTGATCCGTCGAAGATAGAAGCGATCCGAGCCTGGCCTTTGTTGAAAAACGTAGCGGAAGTCCGAAGTTTCTTAGGACTTGCCGGCTATTATAGGCGCTTTGTGGAAAACTTCTCGAGGATTGCACTTCCTCTCACTAAACTGACTAGGAAAGATCATAAGTTCGTTTGGTCGCCCGAGTGCGTACGAGCTTTTGAAGAGCTGAAGAGCCGTCTGACCACGGCGCCCATTCTATGCTCGCCATGTGGTACGGAAGGCTACGAAATTTATAGCGACGCCTCAGGGAGTGGTTTGGGTTGTGCCCTAGTGCAGTTCGGTAAGGTAATTGCCTACGGCTCCCGGCAGTTGAAGGTTCACGAGAGGAATTACCCGGTCCATGATTTGGAGCTAGCGGCCGTGGTATTTGCTCTTAAACTTTGGAGGCATTATTTGTATGGCGTGAAGATCGACATCTTTACCGACCACAAGAGCCTCAAGTACTTGCTGGATCAAAGGGAGTTGAATATGCGTCAAAGGAGGTGGTTGGAGTTCCTTGGGGACTACACCTTCGACATCAAATATACTCCTGGAAAGGGAAATGTAGTTGCAGACGCGTTGAGTCGTCGGGCTCCCGCTCAAGCAAATTGGATTTTGATGCACGATGAGCGTCTAATCCGTGAGCTGGAAGAAATGGAGATCATTTGCGTTGATAGGAGAGCATCCACTTCAGCATGCTTGAGCTGTACGGAGGTTTAATACCACCTTGCCGACCGAGTTCGACAGGCATTGGAGCTGGATGAGAGCATGAAATGCTACAAAGCGGAAACCGTTGACGGGTTAAACGCTGATTTCTCTTTCGAAGATAACCTTATATGGAAGAATGGCAGATTATGCGTCCCAAACATTGGCACTCTACGGGCGGAGTTGATGTACGAGGCTCATCATACCAAGTACTCTATCCACCCGGGGAGCACAAAAATGTACATGGACATGAAGAAACTTTTCTGGTGGCCAGGTATGAAGAGAGACATTGCCCTCTACGTGGCCAAGTGTAATACTTGCACGTTGGTGAAGGCGGAATGTCAGCGTCCCGGTGGATTTTTGAAGTCCTTGCCGATTCCGGAGTGGAAGTTTGATGACATCTCGATGGATTTCGTGCACGGATTGCCGAGATCGCAGCAGGGAAACGACGCCATCTGGGTGATCGTGGACCGATTGACGAAAGTATCGCACTTTATTCCGAACCGGAAGGATGATTCTGTAGAAAAGCTAGCGAAGCTCTATGTTGATAGTATTGTGCGGCTGCACGGTGTCCCTCGTAGCATCGTCAGCGATCGTGACGGGCGTTTCACATCGAAAGTTTGGAGGCTTATCCATGAACTGTTGGGCACTAAATTGAAGTTTAGCACGGCCTTCCACCCGCAAACGGATGGGCAGACCGAGAGGACCAACAGGACTATGGAGGATATGCTCCGAATGTGCGCTCTAGATTTTAGAAAGAAGTGGGAAGATCATCTCTATATGATCGAGTTCGCCTACAATAATAGCTACCAAGCCAGTATACAGATGGCTCCCTTCGAGGCCCTCTATGGTAAGAAGTGTCGTACGCCGTTGTCTTGGGCGGAAACGGGCGATACTAAGCTATTAAAGCGAAAGGACGATGAGGAAGCAACTTCGACGATCCGATCTCTACGTGAAAGGCTATTGGTTGCCCAGGATAGGCAAGCAAAATATTACAACGCCAAGCTTAGGAACCTAGAGTTCGCCGTCAGTGACCGGGTTTACTTGAAGATCAAACCGTTCAAAGGGGTATCAAGGATCCGACGCTTGAAAAAGCTCAGTCCAAGGTACTTAGGACCGTTTGAGATCGTGGAGCTTGTTGGTGATGCGGCTTATCGGCTTGCACTATTTGCAGAGCTGAGCGGTCTGCACGACGTGTTTCACATTTCAGTTCTGAGGAAGGCAGTGCAAGAGCCTACTCATATCGTTGCGGTTGGCAAAGTGTCGGTTGTTAGTGGGTTGTCGACGAAAGTCAACCCTTACGCATCGAGGTTACCGAGGTAAAGCAGTTGAGGAACAAGTCCATTTGGATGGTAAAGGTCCGGTGGGATAATTGCGACCGAGAGGAGCTAACTTGGGAGAGAGAGCAAGCGATGCTTGCGGAGTACCCCGAGCTATTTCTCTCAGGTAAATTTTCTTTAAAAATTGTAAATTCCTGCTGTTACTGTTTTCGAAATTTCGGGACGAAATTCTTTTAAGGGGGGTGGAGTTGTAACACCCCAAAGATCGTGGTTCAGCGAGGTAGGCGGAATGGTAGTGTTGCGCTCGGGATAGGCTCAAGATTCCAGATCAGGTCAATGCGCACGACCATTGTCCTCTTCGCGCACGACCAGTGATCGTGCGCCAATGATCGTGCGTAACCCGCAAAGAATCGGGGTTCTGTCTCGGCTTATGCGCACGACCATTGTCCTCTTCGCGTACGACCAGTGATCGTGCGCCAGCGATCGTGCGTTAATTCAGAAGAAAATCGAGTTCTGTCTCGGACAGTGCGCACGACCATTTCCCTCTTCGCGCACGACCACTGACCGTGCGCCTGTGATCGTGCGCCCTGTTTATTCTGTTCCACGATTTTGAGCGGAGAAGAAGATCGGACCGTCCAAATCTTTTGGAAATTGATCCAACGGCTAGGTTTAGTTGCGGGAGACTATTAGGGCTAATGAGAGGGGGTTAAACCTCATATTCTCTAAGCCATTCTCTCTCCAAACCCTAGAGAAAGAAGGAGGAGCCAAGGAAGAAGAAGGGAGATTCCGCCATTGACGGAGCTC
The DNA here is from genome assembly GCA_033032865.1 of Dactylorhiza incarnata. Classification (NCBI taxonomy): domain Eukaryota; kingdom Viridiplantae; phylum Streptophyta; class Magnoliopsida; order Asparagales; family Orchidaceae; genus Dactylorhiza; species Dactylorhiza incarnata. The sequence goes on from JAWHQI010000035.1 coordinate 1,370,723, forward strand.
CGGATCTCCGATTCGCGAGCCGTTTCCAGATTTGGAGAGTGCAGCCCGGTGCGGCCGTTTCTCTCCGTGTAGAATCTCGGATCTATGGCGAAAAAGAACGCTCCTAGTGTAACGATTTCTTCTCCCATTGTTTGGACTTGTCTTTTGTCCTCTCCTTCATTTCTCTATGCTTGCATGAGGAATCCCTTTCACCAAATGGGTGAAGTGTAGGATTTCCTCAAGTTCTTCGGAACTCCGGGTCGATTGTGTCCGTCCCCGACATATTGCATGTAGAAAATCCGGTAGTCGTGCGGATTTAGGCATTGTGTGTGAAGCCTATTCGTGGCCGTGAGCCCGAATCGGTGATGCTTGATTTGCGACGTTGCATTTAGGTTAAGCCTAGAATGCGTGCCGGAGAATGACTCTGTGATATATGCGATAGTATTGCGGGATTTAAGCGTAGGCATCTCGTGAAGATCCTAACGGAAGCCCCATGCTTTGCGAGTGGTTGAATGCAAACCTTCACCACTAGAATTGTTGAGGAGTGGTCTTGTACCTCCTTTTTGGTTACGTATAAAGCCCTAACGATCCCTCATGCCCTCTGGCCGAAAGGCGGAGTCGGGTCTTGAGTCGTTACAAAGTAAACTTTTAAGGCTTGGGTGTTGTAACTTATGTTTTGTGTAGCACTAGTGAGTGCTAAACCCTTACGGGCCGAGGTGATGTCATACCCGCATCGTGTGTTCAATCGATGACAAGAGCACGGGAATTGGCTGAACTGAACCCGTTTCCAGGCGTGGAGGTAGGGGGATTTATCTCTTGTAAACCCGAACGACCTTGGGAGAGGTTGGGAAGGGCGTCTTGCCTAGACCGACCAAAAGCTCTTTTCTATCTAGAGTTTCCGGACTCATGATGGTTTTGGTGCTCGGGAAGAAGTACCTTTGGTGCATGCCTTGTGAGCATGGAGCGTGCGGTTGTGTGTACCCACGTTTGTGATGAATTGATGTTGTTAGCCTCATGCGGTTGTTTAGGCGGTTGTGGGAACCTTCGGGTGAACCCAACCAACATCATGTGCATACCTAGGTTCCTTTCTTTTGATGCTCAACCTAGAAGATTGATTGTGCTTGAAACCTCACCTTGTGTAGTTGCACTTTCTTTATATTAGTACTTGTGCTAGTATGGCTTGCTTGCAGGGTAGAATCTCCGCCACCCCGGGAAAGGGGTGGGGTTGTTATAATTTGGTCAGCTGTGCTGACCGTTACTTTATTTGCCACCGCTTGGTGGAATGTCTTATGCAGGTGCAGGTGAGCCTAGCGGGAAATAGCGGGCGGTGGCCCCTTTTGCTGAGTTGGCTCTTGAAGGCCAGCCTCCTTTTTTTGCTTTTTCATATATGGCCGGCCTGCGTGCCGATGTATGCTTATGGAGTTTTGTGCATTGGATGAATGTAAGGCCTTAAGGCCGTAACTCTTATTCTGGATACATTCCTATGATAGTGGACAGTTCTCTTTGAATGGTTTATTTAATGCTTCCGCTTACGTTTTGTACTCTCGTTTAGTTGTTACTTTTCTGGTTATCACCTTTTAACTCCTAGCTAGTGTGGTTTGTATGGCGTGGGGTCCCGGCCGGACCTGCTGTTATACTCTTCGTACTTGCAGGGTGTTACAGATAGAACTTAGGAATAGACAAATTTTCTGCGTTCGATGAACTCCATTATGCCTTTGACGAACGACATGATCTCTGCGTTCGACGAACGCCTTCCATTCCGCGTTGGATGAACGGCTTGCTTCTATCTCAGTGTCTCAGCGTCTCAGCGGCTCAGCGGTCGATGATTTTATCCAGTCTCAGCGGTCGAAGAAATTATCCAGGCTCAGCGGTCGACGATTTTATCCAGTCTCAGCGGTCGACAAAATTATCCAGGCTCAGCGGTCGACGATTTTATCCAGTCTCAGCGGCGACGAAATTATCCAGGCTCAGCGGTCGACGATTTTATTCAGCGGCTCAGCGGTCGACGAATTCTTCAGTTCGACGAACTCAACCTTCAGATCGACGAAATCTCTTCTCAGCTCAACTAATTCAATTCTTCCAGCCAGATTCAGTTGAGGTCGAAGAACTCAACATTGTGTTCGACGAAATTTGTTGAGATCGATGAAAATTCTTGTGTTCGACGAAAATTCTTGAGATCGATGAAAACTCTTGAGGTCTACGAACTCAACATTGTGTTCGATGAAAATTCTTGAGATCGATGAAAACTCTTGAAATCGACGAACTCAACATTATGTTCGACGAAATTTGTTCAGATCGATGAATTCTTATTTTAGTTCAGAATTTCAGAAGGATTATTTTTATTTCATTCTCTGAACTCAGATCTCTCATCAACAACGACTCTATTCTTCCAGATAAGTAAGGATATTATATTTCCTTTTATTTATACTCCTATTTCGTAAAGAGGCCATTGACATATTCTTGAAAAAGGACACTTTCATGGAAAAGGAAAAGTATTAATGGATACAGTTCCAAGAAGATCTTTTCAGAATATTATATTCCTTAATTAAAGGATTTGATTTCAAATCAGAGATATATTATAAAAGAAAAAGGAAGAAGAATAATACAATACATCAATACAGAATAGAAAAATTTTAGTCGACAGAAAAAGTTACAGGAAGAAAGAAAGAAAGAAAGAAAAGCTTTACAGATCTTCTTCTTCCTCAAGCAATACTCATTCACTGAGAACATCAACTCTACTCTCTCAGTCATCAGCTGCTAGATCAATCTTCAAAGAGCAACAACAATCTGAGGAACTCATTCTCTCAGATTAATCAGCTACAGGAAGATCAGTACATTCAAAAGAAAGCTTGCATCCTCTACTGTCAAACAATTTTATATCAGCCAGGGGGAGCTTTACAACATCAACATTCCACTAGAGTCTTCTCTCAGAATATTAACAGAGAAGAACATCTAACCCTCTCTTTATCCCATCTTGTACATGGTTCTAACTCCCTTCAAAAGTTAACCCATTGGTGACAGGGAACCTGAACAAAAACCTGTGGTTTGGTTAGAGCACCTGATCAAAAACTCACTTGGTGTGTGTACACCTGATCAAAAACCCCTTGGTGATAGGGCACCTGATCAAAAACCTAGTGGAATCCTACCAAGTGTGGTAGAAGAGTAGACGTACCCAGGTTTATTGGGGAACTACTATAAAAATCCTTGTGTCCTCTGTGTTGTGATTATTTTCTGTGCCGTGCTGTGTGATTTGTTTTTTATTTTGTTTTATAACTCACTCTGCATACACATATAAGTATCACTATTTTAATTCGCTATAAAATTAAGTGAAAAAGTTTTTAATACTCTATTCACCCCCTTCTAGAGTAAATTTAAGATCTAACCTCACATTCAATTGGTATCAGAGGATATCAATTGACTTTCAACCCCGCTATTGGGTTTTTACTTCCAATTCGGGAGATTTACCTCATCCTCTCTCGAGGGTAGAGCGCACTTCAATTTACCCATGAGCGATTAGTCCATACGCACGAGCCTCTCGAGTAACTAGTGTACGAATAAGGAAATGAAAAACCGCACATCGATTATGTGGCTCCACTCAACGTTATTCTCGGGTAAACCTTAAGCTCGTTAATTATTTTAGAAATAGATGCTTATTTTTTAGAAAACTATTTATTAGTCTCAATGCTCTTCGACATCGTGTGCTAAAGGAAATTAGCCACTCATCGGAATGGAGACAACGTTAATAATTAGAAAATACATGTTAATAATTAAAGCAGATAAAAGCGGATAAAAAGTGAAATAAAAAGACTTATATAAAAGCAGTAATAGTATCCGTCCCAACCGTCTTAAATAAGCGCTAAAACGTTCTTAGCCTTTTATCCAGAACGGGGGTGGTATTGAAATGAAATACTTATAAAAGTGCAGAAATAATATCCGTCCCAACCGTCTTAAATAAGCGCTAAAAAGTACTTAGCCTCTTATTTGAGATGGGGTGGTATATAGCAGTTATATAAAGACTGAAATAAAGCTATGTAAAAAAAGGAAAAGAAAAACGAAAGAAAGCGTTTAAACGAAAGCGATAAATAAAGTGTTAAAAGAAAAGCAATAAAGTATTTTTATGAAAGCTTCTAACCTAAATTATGAAAGCAAAAAACCTAAGTTATGAAAGAAATAAAAATAAGTTATGAAAGCAATAAACTATTCTCATACACACACACACACTAACATAAGTTGAAAAAGAAGATGATCCAAATGAGAAAACAACATTTTATTTCTAAAACAAGCATTACAACTAGACTAAAAATGCAAAAATTACAAACGAACTTAAACTTAATTGTATAAACAAAACTCACATTCACTCAAAAGAACTCAAAAAACACTTACAAACACTCAAAATTTGGATGAAAATTCCTTCAGTCGAGCCCTACTATTTATAGCTGAAATTTTATTTTTACACGCCCCTGAGTCACGGGCGTGTATTCTGGTCACGGGCGTGACTCTGGGCGTGATATTTGATCCGGCTTAACGGCCGCCTTCTCGAAGGATCCGTCGTCAAAATAATGTTGTACACGGGCGTGGCTTGGATTGTCACGGGCGTGACTCGTGGTCACGGGCGTGTCAATGGGGCGTGACATTGGGCGGCAGACGTCAACAGCATGGTCGCAACTTTGCTGGATCATGGGTCGGGATTTGTCGAATGCCTGGACAGAGAGAGTTCGTCGAATGCTGGATGGAGAGGGATTCGTCGAATGCAGAGAGAGTTCATCGAACGATGAGAGGGTTTCGTCAAACGCTGAGATGTAGAGAGTTCGTCGAACGCTGAGACGCGGAGAGGGATTCGTCGAATGTCGAACAAAAAGAGTTCGTCGTTCGTCGAACGACTGAATAGTTGGCATTTTAAAATTACACACTCTTGGGTCACGGGCGTGACTTGTTGTCACGGGCGCGACTCAGGGGCGTGACTTGACAAAAATTGCCAAAATCTGCAAAAATAAAATAAAGCTAAGTTAGTAACAAAAATAATAAAACATGCAATTTATTTATTAATTTACATAAAAAATGTACAATACTAATTAAAACTATACTAAAAATTCATGTATTTTACTACTCATCACTTACCTTCACGGTGGGGCTGCAGGAGGGATCATTCAAGATGAACTTGAAGTGGAAGGCCCCCTTGTCCTTTGAATAGTTGATGTAAAGGACGACGGAGGAGATCGAAGGGGAGGCAGCTAACCCGGAGTTTGCAAGAAGGTTAGCAAAGCCGAGTGAGCCGGAGGTTGGGCAGAAGGAAGTCAGGAGGAAGGATGAGCTAAGGGCTCCAGAGCCGGGGTGGAGGCAGGGCCCAAGACCACACCTCCCCCTGCCTCAGCACGCCATTGCGATTGGCTGGGGAAGAGGGAGGAGAGCCAGAAAAGCAGAAAGAAGAGGAATAGGAGGGGGCAGGGTGGCGTTATCCTGCAGTGACTTCCAGTAAGAGGAAGGTCACTCGATTGTTACCTGCCCAGAGTTGTTGGAAATGAGGGGGACAAGGGATTCGATGCAGCAACAACAACCGCTACAGAGGATTGAGGAGGTCTATGCCTGAGAAGAGGAGACTAATGAGAGGCAGAAGGGATACCCCGAGCTAAGTGATGAAGACTTGCACTATCTCTATCCTTGAGTTTCAACAGTGAAAATATGCGCTTTCAAACTTTGTTTTCTTTTATGAATGGGTAGTGTTTATTTGTTAGATGACGATGCCTGATAGTTACTTAGCCCAGATGCAGACCCGCTGACCAGGCTCCCACCAAGCTAGACGAATTGATTGTGCTTGGAACTTCACTCAACTTAGTGTAAATCATTTCTTTTTTATATTTATGTATAAACATAAGTTTATTTTATATTTTTAGGTTTTCTGGACAATTTAAGCGGAATTTGTAAGTACACGCCCAAGGTCACGTGGGTGACAGGTTCGCCAAGTACACACCCTGGCTCATTCCGTGCAGATTCGCCAAGTACACACCCTGGGTCACGTGCGTGACCCAGGTCATGGGTGTGACCAAGGGCGTGACCTAGTGTCACGACCCAGATCACGGCTCTATCCCGCTAGATCATCCTGCCAAGTCAATTAAAGATACACGCCCCATGTCACAAGCGTGACAGGGGGCGTGACATCCATAACACGGGCGCGACCCATCCCGCGCTCCTTCCCACCGAAGCTTCCAGCCAGCAGCCAGTTTTAAGATTATATGCCCACTCCGCACCAGCTTTGATCATGCCGGGCGTGTAACCTCAAAATTTCACCTATTTACAGGCAGCTGCTCCTGATCTCAAACCATCCAATTTTCCACCCTTCTTGAGTTGAAACTCCTTTCCTCTGTGTTAAGAAACTTGAGGTCCGGAGATGAAGTATAATGCGGAACACTTCACAAAACTTTCCACAAGTAAAGCAACACAATGACAGTGGGAAGACCAAATAGTGCTATGGTATTAACTATCTCTTTACAATTCGAGGTATACATGGCGAGACATGATTCATAAGAATCACGGAGGAGAGAAGTACAAACACAAAAGACAACAAGCTGCTGGCGACTTGACAACTTGAGACCACCAGACCGCGCGAACAGACAAGCCAGACGGATAACCCCTGAAACCGCGCGAACATAGCACAAGCCGCACCTGTCAGACCGCAACCACAGACCGCCCGACCTGCTGCTTATTCAACTGCTGGAAACACATGAAGAAGAAACTGCTTCCTGCTGTAGACCGCAACTCAAGATCGCCTGGCCACTTAAGACCGCCTGATCAACTGAGTTCGCTGCACAGTCCAAGAACACCTAAACACAGTCCATCCAGACAGACCTCTGCCGGACTGGTTTATTCAAAGCTGGAAGAAAGGAGAATGCTGACCGCGAACTGCAAGCCGCTAACCTGCGAACAAACAAACTGGTCAGACAAAACTCAAACCGTGCGACCTCAGAATGAGACCAACACAATCAAGCCAACTTTGGTTCTTACAGTTCTTCGTTATGAATGACGGGCCCTATACCCCTATTTATAGGCGAGGAGACGAATGTCATCACCGCACAAACTGGGATACAATAACCACCCATCAGATTGCCATCGGTCTCACAAGATAGACCGCCTGAGCTCAGCAAGGCTAACAGCTCCCTTATTGAACCATATGGTTATACACAAACCGCCCGGGTACCGTGGTCATCAAAACAGACCGCCCGGTCTTATTGCATAAGCAAAGAACTTCAGTATCTCAGACTGACTAGAACAACACGTCAGACCGCCCGGTTATTGCAAGAAGGCAGACCTAGTTAAACATCTGTCTGACTTGAACAAGTCGCCAGAACAACCTTTGCAAGCCGCCCGGACACTTTGCGGTATCCCAGATCAGACCGCCCAGAGCCGATCGCCTGAGACAAAACCAGCCAGAGCACTAACGCAGACCGTGCGGTCTCCGCGGTCTCTAATCTGCAGACTGCCCAACAACATTCCACTTCCACTTCAAAAAATTTAACACTCCCCCTTGAAGTGAGAAGTGGAAGTCAGCCCAAGCAAACTCCGCAATTGACCAAAAGGTCCCTTCGACAGCGGCTTAGTAAATATGTCAGCAACATTCTCCTTGCTCTGCACATGCTCCACGGTCAGAGATCCCTCCAACACCTTCTCACGAATGAAATGGTGATGAATCTCTATGTGCTTTGTACGCGCGTGACAAACTGGATTGTTCACTAGTTTGAGAGCACTCTCATTGTCACCACATAGCAGAGTAGGACCTCGCACCTCCCTATGAATGTCCTCCACAAGCCTTCTAAGCCATATGGCTTCCTGAGCCGCCAAAGCCAAAGCTTTGTACTCCGCTTCTGTGGTAGAGACAGACACATAATCCTGCTTCTTACTGCACCATGATATAGCTGTAGAGCCTGTCATAAAGACATATCCAGATGTCGATCTCCGATCATCCGAATCTACTACATAATAAACATCCATGTACCCGTGTAAGCAAAAGCCCGAATCTCTCTCGTAGAAGAGACCCAAATACGTGGTGGTTTTGACATACTTTAAGATACTCCTAGACGCCACAAGATGGGGCTTCCGCGGCTCTGCCATAAACTGACTCACCCTGCCAACTGCATAAGCAATATCTTTCCTCGTGATCGTCAAATATATCAGACTTCCAACCAAAGCCCGGAACACCAAAGGATCGGTAAGAAACTTCCCTTCATCTCGTCGAAGATGAACTCCAACCTCCAGTGGAGTAGAGCTACTCTTCCCCCCTTCAATGCTGAATCTCTTCACGATTCAATCTGCATAGCCTTTTTGGGAAACAAGCATACCGATCTCTTTCCTCTCCACTTCGAGCCCAAGGAAATGGTGGAGCTCACCCAAATCCTTCATCTCGAATCTGATAGCTAGCTCAGCATGAAACCTAGCCACCTCCACTTCAGAATTCCCCATGACGATCATATCGTCAATGTACAATAACACCAAGACCTGAAGCTCCCCCGTCTTCTTTACGAATAAGCTTGAATCTGAATCAAAAGCAAAGTATCCACAGAACTGGAGGTATTCTGTGATCTTCTCGTACGACGCTCGAGGCGCTTGCTTCAAGCCGTAAAGAGCCTTCTTGAGCTTGCAAACATATCTTGGGTGTTCTTCGGATACATAACCAGGTGGCTGATCTATGAAGATATCCTTGTCAATCTCGCCATATAAGAAAGCGTTCTTCACGTCGAGTTGCCAAATCTTCCACCCTTGGCAAGCTGCCAATGCGATCACCAACCAGACCGAAGTCATCTTGGCAATGGGGCTAAACGTCTCTTCATAATCCTCCCCATACTTCTAAGAGAAACCTTGAGCTACAAGGCAAGCCTTGTACCGCTCAATACTCCCATCAGCCTTGCTCTTCAGTTTGAAAACCCACTTGCAAGTCACCGGAGTAATACCCTCAACCTTAGGCACCAAGTCCCAAGTCTCATTCTTCCTGAGGGCAGCCATCTCTTCATCCATGGATCCTTCCCACTCCCTGAATCCAACGACATTTTCATAACAAGATGACTCTCTCTCATCCAGGGGACCTGCAAAGAAACATGAGACAAATCTCACCAAGTTTCCGCCCGTTTCCCTATCAGGTGGAATAATGGTCCTCTTGGACCTCCTCAGAGCTTGACTCTGAACCACCTCTTCAACTACAGCTTCTGGAATAGCTCTCCTTTCAGGTAGACATGGAGCATCGTTCCCCCTGCTTCCAAAACCTGAAGCACCTGACCCAGAGCTAGAGATTCCCGGAGCACCTGGAGAAACTGACAACTCCACCAGAACTTCCCTTGCAGCTTCCTCTGGTCCACCATCTACCCTGCTTCCTTGTAACTCTACAGAAGAGCTACCTTGGTATGACGTCATCTCGTCAAATACCACATCCCTAGAGACCACATATCTCCGTGTCTCGGGATCCATGCATCTCCACCCTTTCTTCCGGTCATCATAATCGATGAAGACTAGTTTCCTTGCCTTTACATCTAGCTTCGTTCGAAGGGTATCCGGAATATGCACATAGAAGGTAGAACCAAACACTCGAAAGTGTTCCACGCTTGGCTTCTCCTTGAACATCAACTTATTAGGGGTCTTCATGTTGATGGGATTGAGAGGCATCCGGTTGATAACATAGGCCGCACAAGACATTCTTTCTGCCCATAAGGACTTTGGGATACACTTGGCATGAAGCCAACATTTGCAGGTCTCCGTCAGATGACGAATCTTCCGCTCTACAACTCCATTCTGTTGTGGAGTGTGAGCACAAGAAAGCTCTCTTTGGATGCCATGCTTCCTGCAGAAGTTAAAGAACGCCTTGGAGGTGAACTCCCCCCGTTGTCAGTTCTGAACCTCTTGACCCGTAGGTTGAGCCGACCTTCCACCAGCTCCTTGAACTCCACAAACCTCTCGAATTCCTCTGACTTCTCCTTAAGAAAATATACCCAAGTATATCTGGTGAAATCATCAACCAAGATCAACATATACCTGCTACCTCCAAGACTGGCAGTGTTGGTAGGTCTAAACCGATCACCGTGTATACATTCCAATGACCTTTTACATCTGCTTTGTGATTTTTCAAATGGAAGACGTTGATCCTTACCAAGCTGACAACCTGCACAAATGTGACCATCCCCGAATGATGACAAGCTAGGCAGACCTTTCACCAGTCCTCTTCCCGCCATAGCCTTCAACTTATCCATCCCAACATGCCCAAGTCTTTCGTGCCAGATATCGGCGCTATCGTTAGCCCTCATCTTATCAACATAAGAACTTGTTGAAATAACAAATAAGTCCTTCACCCATCTCCCTATATGAGTGACCTCAGCTTTCACAGCGGAAACATTTCAGAGAAATTTCACTTCTGTTGGACCGAACAGAACGTGATAGCCAGCATCCACAACATTGGTCACCGAGAAGAGGTTCTTCTTCATCCCTGGAACATGATAGACACTCTTCAATGTAAGAGTACCTCTATCATTGTTCAAAGAAACCACACCCTCCTTCTCTACTGTATGTATAGTATCATCAGTCGTAATGATAACATCATTACCTGTATATGCCTGCAATGAGGAGAACTTCGACTCATCCCCGGTGAGATGATGACCACACCCAGAGTCCACTATCCAATCGTCCTGATAGTTAATGGAAGTCATAGCCCGAACACACCTGCCCGTCATGAATGCACCTCCACCACCCCAACTACCTTCAGAATTGGAACCAGCCTCCTCCTTTCTTGCAGCATGCCCTGGGTGAAGATTGATTTGGTAGTCTCTCTTGAAGTGACCAAGCTCGTTGCACCTGAAGCAACTAGGTCCTTCCTTCTTCTTCCCATCACTCTTAGGAGCATATATCCTCTCCTGTTGATATGAAGTAGACGGACCATCATCTCAAGATGTCTTCTTCTTCTTGACCCATCTCTTCTTCTTGCCAGAGAAGAGAACCTCACCTTCTCCCCCAGAGACAGACATCCCAGCCATTTTCTTAGCCAAACTCTCTTGCGAAGCAAGCAAGTTCTCCAGCTCCAGTAACTATGGCTGATTAGCCCAACCTTGAACAGAAGTAACAAAGGCCACATACTCCCTTCGCAAGCCGCGGATTATGTGCCTTTTCAGCTTAGCTTCTGAGATAGGCTCATCCGGGTCCAATGCGTTATCTCTGCGGAAAGGTTCTTCATCTTCAAGAAGAACGTTGAGATAGACAAATCTCCCTGAGTTGCTTTCGCCAACTCATTCTCCAAGAACTGTAGCCTAGCAACATTCTTTTTATTGAACAAGCCATCCAAGGCTGTCCAAATTTCAGCAGCTGACCTACATCCGATGATGTGATCAAACAGCTCCGGAATGATAGCTCTCTTGAGAGTGAACTCTGCCTTAGCATTCGTTCTCTTCTAAGCCTTCACGAGCTCAACATTCCCTTCAGTAGGAATAACAACTTGTTTTGCTTCTCCTCCTATAACCTCCCATAAATCCTCGCCAAGAAGATAGCTCTCCATGCAAGACTTCCACTTCTTGAAGTTAGTCTGGATAAGGAGCTCAATACCAAGACCTCTAGCATATCCTCCTTCCATTTATATCTCTCTGGTTGCTAACCAACTTGAGGAACCCAAGAGAAGTATCAACAACTACAACTCAGCAACCTCCCTCTGATACCATGTTAAAAAACTTGAGGTCCGGAGATGAAGTAAAATGCGGAACACTTCACAAAACTTTCCACAAGTATAGAAACACAATGACAATGGGAAGACCGAATAGTGCTATGGTATTAACTATATCTTTACAATTTGATGTATACATGGTGAGAAATGATTCATAAGAATCACAGAGGGGAGAAGCACAAACACAAAAGACAACAAGATGTTGGCAACTTGACAACTTGAGACCGCCAGACCGCACAAACAGACAAGCCAGACGGATAACCCCTGAGACCGTGCGAACAAAGCATAAGCCGTACCTGTTAGACCGCAACCACAGACCGCCCGACCTGCTGCTTATTCAATTGGTAGAAACACATGAAGAAGAAACTGCTTCCTGCTGCAGACCGCAACTCAAGATCGCCTGTCCACTTAAGACTGCCTGATCAACTAAGTTCGCTACACAGTCCAAGAAAACCTAAACACAGTCCCCCCAAACAGACTGCTGCCGGATGGGTTTATTCAAAGCTGGAAGAAAGGAGAATGCTGACCGCGAACTGCAAGCTGCTAACCCGCGAACACCCAAACTGTTGGACATGTGTGTCACATCCCTTTGTTTGAGAATAACAAATCCCAAATTTTATTTGATCTTGCTTGTCGTGTGTTTATAGTGTGCAAGAACTATAAGTGCAATACTCCACAGGTAGAAAGCTTCTTGGAACCAACAAACTGAGCTTAAGCACTACCGCCAACGCTATGGGTTACCGCAGGCGGTAGCGCTACTGCCAGCGCTAGCGCTACCGCCTGGCGCGAGCTCAAGTTCGTGCACAGCGCCATGCCACCAACAGTTTCACAACTGCTCTACACGAACACTACCGCAGGCGCTAGGTGCTATCGTAGGCGCTAGCTCCAAGGTCAATAAAAAGAGCCAATTTTGATCATTTTGGCTATCCATCCCAGAGAGATTACTTGTGCCACAATTCTACTGCTGCTATGCCGCCGAAGATGGATCTCCCACAAAAAGCTTATGGAGAATTCTGGAGGAGGACTATGTCGCGCTACATCTAAAGGACGATCGCTTCGACCTCGCTCATATTACATCGATCCTTCCTCTCCAACTTCAGAAGATCTCATATAGGGAATTATTATTATTATCTTTACTTTTATTCCATATATTTTTGTATCCGTTTAGAGAATACGCCTTGTGTTGGCGACTAGGTCCTTGCGCGGCTTAGGGGAAATTTGCCGCGTGAGTTGGCGACTAGGTCTAGGAGATTAGATCTAGGGGGCTCGAGGCAATATCCGGGGAAAGATTGGCTAGAGCGGCTTGAGGCCATATCCGGGGAAGGATTGGCTAAAGCCAACCGGTTCGTGGGGATACGAGTCGATATAAAAAAGGGAAAATTATTTACTTATTTGTCGCCTAAGATTTCTAGCATTTTTGAAATCAAGTATTGGTAAACACTTTTAAATATATATAATCATGTCTCTCTTTGTGTTTACTTGATTTCTCTCCTTTGGCATATTCTCTTTTATATTGGTTACAAATCTTTCAATTCAAATCACTTTGTCTAAATTGTTTATTTTAATCTCTTTCATCATAAAACAATTTAGCACTTGTTTCTTAATTCTAAAATTGCAAATTATAATATTCTCTTCCTTTAGCTAAATTGTTAATTTGCCTTCTCCTATTATAAAACAATTTAGTAATTTTCATAAAAATATAAAAAGGATCTTATTCCCTTAATCACCCCCCCCTCTAAGGGCGCCTATTGATCCAACAAGTGGTATCAGAGCATAGGTTAGTCCAAATGGTTTAAAAACCAAAAATAATGGTGCTTCATGATCTCGCATCCACTAAAAGGGGAAGTTTTTATGAAAATGAAAAATCCTTATGTCCACCATTATTTATGGGTGAAAATTATAAAGGGTGGAAAATTCTTATGGAAAAATTTCTTAAATCTTTGGATATTGAAGTTTGGAATATTACAATTAAAATGCCCCCAAGTATTATAAATAAAAATGAAATGTTTTTAAATGCCAAATCAAAGAATAGTCTATATTGTGCACTAGATCAAAATATTTTCAAACTTATTTATACACTTCCTACTGCTTATGAAGTTTGGAAATTTCTTAAGAATACTTATAGTCTTCCTTCCACAGATGATGAACAAGAGGAATTCCTTATGGATCCAAGAGAAGAAATCGACGAAGACTCATGCTTTGAGGAAGATCTATCTAAGAGAGAAACAATATTGTACTCAATTGATGGCAAAACATCAAGCAAAAGAGAAGACGGAAACTATAGCAAGGTAAGAAAATCTAAATCTTCTCTTTTTGTAACAAATTCTATTTCTACATTTCGTATGCTTAAATTTGCTAAACGTAAAATTTCAAAGTTGAAACATGCTAATTCCAAATTACATTTAGAAAATAAAACTTTAAAAGCAAACGCTAAAGTAAAATCTTATATTAATGTTTCAAATTCTCTTTCATGCTCTTTAGTTAAAATTCCTACTCCTTGTTTAGAATGCAATCTATTAAAAGAAAAATTCAAGGATATTGAAAAAGGGCTCTTAGTTTCTAAAGAACATAATGAAAATTTGATAATTGAAAATGATGCTTTAACTTGTAAGTTAAGACAATTAAAATCTTTTGTTGAAAAAGTTCTGATTTCTAGTAATGTCATTCATCATAAGATTTTGAATAATAAAGATAAATTAACTTACAAAATCATTTCTAAAAAGGACTACTTTCACGCATCAACTCAAAAGGAGTTTAGTTTCAGAAGGAATTATGATCCTCACAAAATTCTTAAGAGTCACTATTATAAGTCTCAATATATTTTCAATCATGACTTGAATTTAAAAACTCCTTTTCATGAAAAACAAACTATAAAATATTTTCCTTCACATTATAAGAGCATGTCTAAAAGAAAGAGTGGAAATGAAAATCATCAAAATAAGAATCAATCATCTAAAACATATTGTAACCTACTCTTTCAACATTCAATTCTAAAGAATGACAATCAATCTTATACACTTTCAAAGAATCTATATAATAAAATTCATTATGATTATCAACATCAATCTATTTTGAAAATAATTTGAATAAACATAAATTCCAAATGAATTATTCTTCAAGTAACTGTAATCATATAAAGATGTCACATAATCATAATATGAATTTAAAAGATAAACAACCAAGGTATGAATGGAGACCCTTAAAGAAAAATGGCACATCAACTATAATTAAAAGGGCCATTTATCCTTGTCTCCCCAAAAATCATCATGCTATATTTGGGTACCCAAGGAACCATTACACATGGTCAACTTTGGATACCTAAATCTCTTATCATTTAGTATCTTTCAAATGCATGAAGTAGAAATAATTAAAAAATGAAATATCATTACCCTACTTTATGATATGCTTATTATCTTTTTCTTTTATTTATTTTTTATCTTTTGAACAAACATGCTATGATCACTTTATATATCATGAAATATGACTTTCACATTTTAAGCCTAATGTTTAACAAATCAAATTGAATTAAATTGAATATAAGGTCATAATTTTTTTTAAGTTATCTATATTTTTTTAATGTTTTATCCTTTTTAAATCCATTGCCTATAAATGTCTTATATTGTCATTATAAAATGAATGCTATTATCAAGGCTAATGAAATTACTTTCAAAATTGGATTTAAATGGACTTTTAGGGGTCTTAGGCTAAGAATATTAAATGCACAACTTATTATATATTTGTCTAATTTCATTGTTGCATATGATAGCCCCTATATTGAACAATCATAATCGAGAAAAATCGGAATCAAATGATATAAAAGAAACCATGTGTTTTAAATAAAAAATTGTAACTCAAAATTGTAAATAAAAAACCATGAGTTGCTAACGCCAGGCGTTATCACTAACGCCGAGGATAGCTTATTTTCCAAAAAAATTCCGATTTCTCTAATTATTATTTTCTGAAAAATTATGTTAAGTATCGTTATCTTTTACTTTCAGATACCTTGTATTAAAATCAAAATGAAAATTTACAAAACAATTCAAAATAACCAAAACATTTTTTGTCCTTTATATATATGTAGTATAATATTCACTTTACAAACAGTCACTACAAATTAAAAAGGATGAATATGAACTATATAATCACCACCATGATCTATTAATATCATATGCTAAAATTCACTATAATCATATATCATAATTCATGATCTAACAAGAATTATCTTAAATTAACTAATATTATCAACCTTAGGAATTATGAAATATGTGAGGGCTATTGGTATTATAGTTTCATATCTTATTTTGTGTATGATATGCATCTCTATTATCTGTGTAACACCCCAAATCTGGTAGTTCCGCGAAGTAGGCGGAGTGGTAGTGCGGCACGTGAAGCAGGCTAGAATTTTCCCTGTCTGCTCTTAGCGCACGATCAGTGGCCTCATCGCGCACGACCAGTGATCGTGTGCCAGCGATCGTGCGTTAATTCAGAAGAGAATCGAGTTCTGTCTCGGACAGTGCGCACGACCATTTCCCTCTTCGCGCACGACCAGTGATCGTGCGCCAGCGATCGTGCGCTTATTCGCAAGAATTCAGAGTTCTGTCCCGGATAGTGCGCACGACCACTGCCCTCGTCGCGCACGACCACTGACCGTGCGCCTGTGATCGTGCGCCCTGTTTATTCTGTTCCGCGATTTTGAGCGGAGAAGAAGATCGGGCCGTCCAAATCTTTTGAGATCTGATCCGATGGCTAGGATTAGATGCTGGAGGCTATTAGGGCTTATGAGAGGAGATTAGTCCTCATTATTTTGAGGTGTTTCTCTCTCCTAGGCTAGAGGAAGAAGAAGGAGGCAAGGAAGAAGAAGGAAGATCCCGCCATTGACGGAGCTCCGGAGCTCCGTTTCGCGAGCCGTTTCCAGATTTGGAGAGTGCAGCCCGGTGCGGTCGTTTCTCTCCGTATAGAATCTCGGATCCATGGCGAAAAAGAAAGCGCCTAGGGTAACGATTCTTCCTCCCGAACTTTGGACTTGTATTTGTCCATTTATTCCTCTTTCTTTGCTTGCATGAGGTATCTCTTTCACCGAATGGGTGAAGTGTAGGATTTCCTCAAGTCCTTCGGGACTCCGGGTAGATTGTGTCCGTCCCCGGCATATTGCATGTAGAAAATCCGGTAGTCGTGCGGATTTAGGCATTTTGTGTGAAGCCTATTCGTGGCCGTGAGCCCGAATCGGTGATGCTTGATTTGCGACGTTGCATTTAGGTTAGACCTAGAATGCGTGCCGGAGAATGACTCCGTGAACTCACCTATAGTATTGCGGGAGTTAAGTGTAGGCGTCTTGTGAAGATCCCTACGAAAGCCCCATGCTTTGAGTTTTGGATGAAGGCAAACCTTCACCACGTTATTGATGCGGAGCGTATGTACCTCCCTTGTTGAGAATTCGCGAAGCCTAGATCCTTGGGAAGGGGTTAGGTGCGTAGCGTATGTTTTTGTGTAGCACTTGAAAGTGCTAAACCCTTACGGGCCGAGGTGAAGCCGTACCCGCGTCGTGCGATAGATCGCGACGATTAGAGCACGGGCAAAGCTGAACCGAACCCGTTTCCATGCAGATCGGCGAGAGGTCCCTTCCTCATGAAAGCCGTGTGATCATGGGAGAGGTCGCGGAAGGTGTCATACCTAGACCGACCAAAAGCTCTTGTTTCCCACCTAAGGTTGTGACCCTTAGGGTGGAGTGTTGTGAATTTGATGTTATGTTTAGCCTCATGCGGTTTGCTTAGGCGGTTGTGGGAAACCTTCGGGTGAACCCAACCAACATCATGTGCATACCTAGGTTCCCTTCTTTTGATGCTCAACCTAGAAGATTGATTGTGCTTGAAACCTCACCTTGTGTAGTTGCACTCTCTTTAGATTTAGTACTTGTGCTAGTATGGCTTACTTGCAGGGTAGAATCTCCGCCACCCCGGGAAAGGGGTGGGGTCGTTATAATTTGGTCAGCTGTGCTGACCGTTGCCTTGTTTACCACCGCTTGGTGGAATGTTCTTATGCAGGTGCAGGTGAGCCTAGCGGGAAATAGCGGGCGTTGGTCCTCTTGCTGTCCTTTTGCTGAGTTGGCCCTCGAAGGCCAGCCTTTTTCCTGTTTTCTCATGTATTGCCGGCCTGCGTGCCGATGTATGCTTTTTTAGAGTTTTGTACATTGATTTGATGTAAGGCCCTAAGGCCGTAACTCTTATTTCTGGATTCATTCCTATGATAGTGGACATGTCTATTTGAATGGTTTAATTAATGCTTCCGCTTACGTTTTGTACTCTCGTTAGTTGTTACCTTTCTGGTTATCACCTTTTAACTCCTAGCTAGTGTGGTTTGTATGGCGTGGGGTCCCGGCCGGACCTGCTGTTATACTTTTTGTACTGGCAGGGTGTTACAATTTGGTATCGGACTTAAGGCGTCGATCCGTAGTTTAGCGAATTCGGGACGAATTCCTTTTAAGGGGTGGTGCGCACGGGCTGTGCATTCACCTAAAACGACAAAAACTAATAAGAATGTCCACTTAGGAATGAAAAAACATACTTGTTTGCGGAACCTGAGCGTTCCATGATTGATGTTTGATATGTTTAGGGTCACTAAATTGTGCCTTGCATGATTATAGGTGACTAGAAGTGCTGCGGGGCGGTCTCAACCCCGTAACACCGCTGAAAGTAGTGGGTCGGCTGAGGTGCCAGCGACCACTCCTTCAGCTGAGTTGATCAGAATGGTCGCAGAAGCAGTCTTCGCGATGATCAATGCTCAACCGCAAAGGCTTGCACAGCCTGCTACGCCTACTACTGATGCAGCCCCGGTAGTTGAACCTGCAGTGGAACCTGCGGTAGCACCAAGGGTTGATGCCCCTGTGCCAGTAGCTGCAGTGGAACCGGCGTTAGCACCAAGGGTGGAGCGTCAAGTTGCGCAAGTAGTTGCGGGGCGAGCGCGTGACCAACAATTAAAGCACTTCTTGAGCTTTAATCCTCCTACCTTCTCGGGATCTGAGTCCCCAACGGAGGCAGAAGACTGGTTGTCAAGAGTTAGAAGAACTCTGAGGGCGACGGCGACGGACGAAGCCATGATGGTCACCTTAGCCACTTTCCTTCTTGACGGAGAGGCTGTGCTGTGGTGGGAAGAGCAGGAACTGCACAAGTTCGGCGATAGAGACATTACTGAAATAACAATGGCTGAGTTTTCAAAGTCGTTCCTCCAGCGGTTTATCCCCTCTGCCCAACGCATTGCGTTACAAAACCAGTTCCTGAGGTTAACTCAAGGTGATCGCTCCGTTGACGATTACTTACATGAGTTTACCAGACTGAGTCGCTATGCGGGGGCATTGGTGGAGGATAAGGAGACGAAGACGAATAAATTCTATGAAGGGCTTCGGGACGAGTTGAGGCTGCTCCTTGCAGGCCCTATGACGTTTGGCTTCCAAGTGATGGTGCAAACCGCCAGATCTTTGGAGTTGGACATGAAGAGGGTACAAGCAAAGAGTGTTGTAAAGAAACCCGAGTTTCATGCGCCGGCCTCTCAGTCCAAGCCGGACTTCAGAAGGAACAAGCGGAAGTTCAAGCAGGCGGAACCAGCTTCTTCGAACGTTTCGGGAGCCACGACCGCGCGGACTCCTATTACGTGTTTCACCTGCGGGAAGGTGGGACACAAAGCTGCGGTGTGTCGAAGTGGTCCCCCAAAGGCGGCAAATCGAGCGGTGGATTATGCTCGGGCTGCGGAAAAGGGAAAAGCGGCAGAGTCTTCGGCCTCCCAACACATTCCGACTCAGCCGAGAGTCTATTCGCTTGGCCAACAAGAAGCTATACGACAAACCGACGTCGTCACAGGTACGAATTAGAAGTTAGCTTTTACAGCTATGTATATGATTCTTACTGTTGTACGACTGTATGTGTTATTTGTGTACAATTAGGTTTCGTCCTAATTTTCAACTATCCGGCGAGAGCTCTATTCGATACGGGTGCATCGCACTCTTTTCTGTCTGAGGACTTCGTGGTGCGAATCGGAGTGCCGTCTACCTTTGTAGAGGATAGATTGGAAGTAGTGCTACCCAATGGATCTCGAATGAGTGCGGATAGGAAGAGCCGTGTGAAGGTGCGGATCGGAAGTCAAGATTTCGACTTGGAAGCGTCGTTACTACCGTTAGCTGAATTCGATGTGATCTTCGGCATGGACTGGCTCTCGGAGCAGCGAGCATGCATAGATTGCAATACAAAGGAGATCACTCTGGGAACGAACACCGACGATGAAACCACATTCGCCGGTATGCGAGGAGCGAGCAAGACGCTGATGTCTGCTCTCCAGGTGGTTAAGGCGGTGAGAAAAGGCGCCGAGTTGTTCTTCACCTTGTTGGAGGCTTCGGAGCCAAAGCCCAGGTTGTGTGATGTCCCAGTTGTAGCGGAATACGCCGACGTGTTTCCTAACGAACTCCCTGGGGCTCCGCCTCATCGGGAGATTGATTTCTGTATCGAGTTGGTGCCAGGTGCCAAACCTGTGGCCCGCTCACCATACAGAATAGCGCCAAAGGAATTGGCAGAGTTGAAGGTCCAATTGCAAGAGCTGCTAGAGCAAGGCTACGTACGTCCAAGTTCTTCGCCTTGGAGTGCACCGGTCCTCTTTGTGAAAAAGAAGGATGGGAGCTTGCGTCTATGTATCGATTATAGAGAGCTAAACAAGTTGACCGAGAAAAACCGATATCCGATTCCTAGAATCGATGATCTATTCGACCAACTGATGGGGTCGACGGTTTACTCCAAGCTAGACCTAAGGTCCGGCTACTATCAACTGCGAATAAGGGAATGCGACATCCCAAAGACAGCGTTCAGTACCCGCTTTGGGCACTTTGAGTTCACGGTAATGCCGTTCGGTCTATCCAACGCACCGTCGGTATTCATGGACTTGATGAATAGGACATTCCGAGAGTATTTAGATCAATTTGTGATCGTCTTCATCGACGACATTTTGGTATACTCTCAGTCGGAAGAGGAGCATGTAGGGCATCTGCACGCAGTCCTGAGCACCTTGAGGAGGAGTCAGCTGTATGCCAAGTTCTCCAAGTGCGAGTTTTGGCTACCGCCAGTGGCATTCCTTGGTCATGTTGTTAGTGGCGAAGGAATTGCAGTTGATCCGTCGAAGATAGAAGCGATCCAAGCGTGGCCTTTGTTGAAAAACGTAGCGGAAGTCCGAAGTTTCTTAGGACTTGCCGGCTATTATAGGCGCTTTGTGGAAAACTTCTCGAGGATCGCACTTCCTCTCACAAAACTGACTAGGAAGGATCATAAGTTCGTTTGGTCGCCCGTGTGCGCACGAGCTTTTGAAGAGCTAAAGAGCCGTCTGACCACGACGCCCATTCTATGCTCGCCACAAGGTACGAAAGGCTACGAAATATATAGCGACGCCTCAGGAAGTGGTTTGGGTTGTGTCCTAGTGCAGTTCGGGAAGGTAATTGCCTACGGCTCCCGGCAGCTGAAGGTTCACGAGAGGAATTACCCGGTCCATGATTTGGAGCTAGCGGCCGTGGTTTTTGCCCTCAAACTTTGGAGACACTATCTATATGGCGTGAAGATTGATATCTTTACCGACCATAAGAGCCTCAAGTACTTACTAGACCAAAGGGAGTTGAACATGCGCCAAAGGAGGTGGATGGAGTTCCTTGGGGACTACACCTTCGATATCAAATATACTCCCGGTAAAGGAAACGTAGTTGCAGACGCGTTGAGTCGTCGGGCTCCCGCGCAAGCAAATTGGATTTTGATGCACGATGAGCGTCTAATCCGTGAGCTAGAAGAAATGGAGATCATATGCATTGATAGGAGAACGTCTACTTCAGCATGCTTGAACTGGACGGAAGTTCACTACGACCTTGCCGACCGAGTTCGACAAGCATTGGAGTTGGACGAGAGCTTGAAACGATACAAAGCGGAAACCGTTGAAGGGTTAAACGCTGATTTCTCCTTCGAAGACGACCTTATGTGGAAGCAGGAAAGGTTATGCATCCCAAACGTTGGTACTCTACGGGCGGAATTGATGTACGAGGCTCATCATACCAAGTACTCGATCCACCCGGGGAGCACTAAAATGTTTATGGATATGAAGAAACTGTTCTGGTGGCCGGGCATGAAGAAAGACATTGCCCTTTACGTGGCCAAGTGTCATACTTGCGCGTTGGTGAAAGCGGAATGTCAACGTCCCGGTGGGTTCCTGAAGTCCTTGCCGATTCCGGAGTGGAAGTTTGATGATATTTCGATGGATTTCGTGCACGGACTGCCGAGATCGCAACATGGAAACGACGCCATATGGGTGATCATGGACCGTTTGACAAAGGTATCACACTTCATTCCGAACCGGAAGGATGATTCCGTAGAGAAGCTAGCAAAGCTATATGTGGATAGTATCGTGAGACTGCACGGTGTCCCTCGTAGCATCGTCAGCGATCGTGACGGGCGTTTCACATCGAAAGATTGGAGGCTTATCCATGAACTGTTGGGCACAAAATTGAAGTTCAGCACGGCCTTCCACCCGCAAACGGATGGACAGACCGAGAGAACCAACAGGACTATGGAGGATATGCTCCGAGTGTGCGCTCTAGACTTTGGAAAGAGGTGGGAGGATCACCTCTATATGATCGAATTCGCCTACAATAATAGCTACCAAGCCAGCATAAAGATGGCTCCTTTCGAGGCCCTCTATGGTAAGAAGTGTCGTACGCCGTTGTCTTGGGCGGAAACGGGCGATACTAAGCTATTGAAGCGAAAGGATGTTGAAGAAGCAACTTCGACGATCCGGGCTATACGCGAAAGGCTATTGGTTGCCCAGGATAGGCAAGCAAAGTATTTCAACGCCAAGCATAGGAACTTAGAGTTTGCCGTCGGTGACCGGGTTTACTTGAAGATCAAACCGTTCAAAGGGGTATCAAGGATTCGACGCTTGAAAAAGCTCAGTCCGAGGTACTTAGGACCGTTCGAGATCGTGGAGCGTGTTGGTGATGCGGCTTATCGGCTTGCACTATCTGCAGAGCTGAGCGGTCTGCACGACGTGTTCCACATTTCAGTGTTGAGGAAGGCAGTGCAAGAGCCTACTCATATCGTTGCGGTCGGCAAAGTTCCGGTCGATAGTGGGTTGTCGACGAAAGTCAAGCCTTTACGCATCGAAGGCACCGAAGTAAAGCAGCTGCGGAACAAGTCCATTCGGATGGTAAAAGTCCGGTGGGATAACTGCGGCCGAGAGGAGCTCTCTTGGGAGAGAGAGCAAACGATGCTTGCGGAGTATCCCGAGCTATTTCCCTCAGGTAAAGTATAACTGTAATTTATGCTATTACTGTTTCCTGGATTTCGGGACGAAATTCTTTTAAGGAGGGTGGAGTTGTAACACCCCAAATCTGGTAGTTCCGCGAAGTAGGCGGAGTGGTAGTGCGGCACGTGAAGCAGGCTAGAATTTTCCCTGTCTGCTCTTAGCGCACGATCAGTGGCCTCATCGCGCACGACCAGTGATCGTGTGCCAGCGATCGTGCGTTAATTCAGAAGAGAATCGAGTTCTGTCTCGGACAGTGCGCACGACCATTTCCCTCTTCGCGCACAACCAGTGATCGTGCGCCAGCGATCGTGCGCTTATTCGCAAGAATTCAGAGTTCTGTCCCGGATAGTGCGCACGACCACTGCCCTCGTCGCGCACGACCACTGACCGTGCGCCTGTGATCGTGCGCCCTGTTTATTCTGTTCCGCGATTTTGAGCGGAGAAGAAGATCGGGCCGTCCAAATCTTTTGAGATCTGATCCGATGGCTAGGATTAGATGCTGGAGGCTATTAGGGCTTATGAGAGGAGATTAGTCCTCATTATTTTGAGGTGTTTCTCTCTCCTAGGCTAGAGGAAGAAGAAGGAGGCAAGGAAGAAGAAGGAAGATCCCGCCATTGACGGAGCTCCGGAGCTCCGTTTCGCGAGCCGTTTCCAGATTTGGAGAGTGCAGCCCGGTGCGGTCGTTTCTCTCCGTATAGAATCTCGGATCCATGGCGAAAAAGAAAGCGCCTAGGGTAACGATTCTTCCTCCCGAACTTTGGACTTGTATTTGTCCATTTATTCCTCTTTCTTTGCTTGCATGAGGTATCTCTTTCACCGAATGGGTGAAGTGTAGGATTTCCTCAAGTCCTTCGGGACTCCGGGTAGATTGTGTCCGTCCCCGGCATATTGCATGTAGAAAATCCGGTAGTCGTGCGGATTTAGGCATTTTGTGTGAAGCCTATTCGTGGCCGTGAGCCCGAATCGGTGATGCTTGATTTGCGACGTTGCATTTAGGTTAGACCTAGAATGCGTGCCGGAGAATGACTCCGTGAACTCACCTATAGTATTGCGGGAGTTAAGTGTAGGCGTCTTGTGAAGATCCCTACGAAAGCCCCATGCTTTGAGTTTTGGATGAAGGCAAACCTTCACCACGTTATTGATGCGGAGCGTATGTACCTCCCTTGTTGAGAATTCGCGAAGCCTAGATCCTTGGGAAGGGGTTAGGTGCGTAGCGTATGTTTTTGTGTAGCACTTGAAAGTGCTAAACCCTTACGGGCCGAGGTGAAGCCGTACCCGCGTCGTGCGATAGATCGCGACGATTAGAGCACGGGCAAAGCTGAACCGAACCCGTTTCCATGCAGATCGGCGAGAGGTCCCTTCCTCATGAAAGCCGTGTGATCATGGGAGAGGTCGCGGAAGGTGTCATACCTAGACCGACCAAAAGCTCTTGTTTCCCACCTAAGGTTGTGACCCTTAGGGTGGAGTGTTGTGAATTTGATGTTATGTTTAGCCTCATGCGGTTTGCTTAGGCGGTTGTGGGAAACCTTCGGGTGAACCCAACCAACATCATGTGCATACCTAGGTTCCCTTCTTTTGATGCTCAACCTAGAAGATTGATTGTGCTTGAAACCTCACCTTGTGTAGTTGCACTCTCTTTAGATTTAGTACTTGTGCTAGTATGGCTTACTTGCAGGGTAGAATCTCCGCCACCCCGGGAAAGGGGTGGGGTCGTTATAATTTGGTCAGCTGTGCTGACCGTTGCCTTGTTTACCACCGCTTGGTGGAATGTTCTTATGCAGGTGCAGGTGAGCCTAGCGGGAAATAGCGGGCGTTGGTCCTCTTGCTGTCCTTTTGCTGAGTTGGCCCTCGAAGGCCAGCCTTTTTCCTGTTTTCTCATGTATTGCCGGCCTGCGTGCCGATGTATGCTTTTTTAGAGTTTTGTACATTGATTTGATGTAAGGCCCTAAGGCCGTAACTCTTATTTCTGGATTCATTCCTATGATAGTGGACATGTCTATTTGAATGGTTTAATTAATGCTTCCGCTTACGTTTTGTACTCTCGTTAGTTGTTACCTTTCTGGTTATCACCTTTTAACTCCTAGCTAGTGTGGTTTGTATGGCGTGGGGTCCCGGCCGGACCTGCTGTTATACTTTTTGTACTGGCAGGGTGTTACAATCTGCATGTACTTAGACCTTAGAATCATCTTGTATCATTATGATCAAATCAAAAGTTTAATCATATCATTTTAGGTCTAAAGAAAATTAAGTTGAAATCTTCTTATATTACATGCAACTTTATCTCCATTAAATTATATATAATAACATTGCATTCAAACTCATCATCCTAGCATCACTTCTTAGTTTATGCTTAAATTTATATGCTAGGTATAACATTGCAAATGTTATTAAAATATCATGATAACTATGTGATTTGAAATTATAACCAAATACTAAAATTCAAACAAACACGTACTTTATGGATTAATCATTAGAATATATATGAATATTGTATCATGAATCATATATTATCATGCAAAACCAAAGATCAATAAATTCTATTATTGAATGCAATTTTATCATAAATTTCAAAACGTTATATATGTGATCTTTGTCTTTGATATGATTGCATGATCATAACTTTCTAGACATACAAATCAAACTTGCCCATTCAAAAGAAAATCACCAAATAATATTGTCATAAGTCTAGAAGGAATAGAATTCACATACATCATGATGATCTAACATATATTCTATGCAAAAATCTCTAAAATAATAAATCATAATTCATGTTCTATCAAGAAATATCTCAAATCTATAATTTCTAACACCTAGGAATTATGAATCTTATGATAAAAATATGAATAATGTTTTCTTTACAATACTTGGTGTATTGATATGATTTGCTATCGATTGCATGTATCTCACATATATGTAGACTCTAGAATCAATTTAGTAATAATACGAATAAATCAAACTAAATCATCACTTTATTCTAGATCTATAATTTGAAACTCTATCTTAGAATACATGCAATAATGTTAATTTTATGACGTGACATTAAACCCAAAACTCATCATACTAGCATTATCACTTATTGAATATTAGTAATTGTGCTAGATATCTCATATCATCATCTCATAAAAAGTAGAGAAACTATGTGGCTTTATATTTTTCTATAATTCTTCACTTTAAACAAAAACCATAGTTTATTATTCAACC
Source organism: Dactylorhiza incarnata (assembly GCA_033032865.1). Classification (NCBI taxonomy): domain Eukaryota; kingdom Viridiplantae; phylum Streptophyta; class Magnoliopsida; order Asparagales; family Orchidaceae; genus Dactylorhiza; species Dactylorhiza incarnata. The sequence continues at coordinate 1,396,896 of JAWHQI010000035.1, forward strand.
CATAGTTTAAAAGCATAGATTGTCCAAAGATTATTCACCCATGACTTCATATCTCACAATAGCGGGGGCGTAGGGTTGTATGCATTAGAGACCTAACCTCTAAGTCATGTCTTGTCCTTAACCGAGGAGGGTTCCAACGGGGCCTTGCGAGGTACTGAGGGGAAAAAGTGCTAGGTTGAGCATTCTATAGTGTGTGCATATGGGATTAACACCCCAACCTACGGCATGTGTGCAGCTCCTAATGCCCATCCATCACTTAGTACGGGGCTAGGGTGTAGACATTAGGCCGGGTAGTTTTTAATCTTAGGACATACTTATATTACTCACTGCATGAACATTTTATTTACTTATCACTTTAATCATGCATATTTTGGGTTGTTCAAAATATGTCCTCTTGTGTTTTGCATAATTTATTTATTTTTGTGCTTAAATGTTTTTGTAAAACTTAAGTGTTTGAAAAAGCCAAAGTTTCATGCAAATTTGATCCACCTAGAGATCTCCAAAAATTCTGAAATTTCTGTATGACACTTCTCTAAGGACACTTAATCAAGACCAAAAAGTGAAAATTTAAAATTCCAAAAAAATCAAGTACTATTTGCCGCGCTAGCACTGGCACCGGCGCTAGCGTGAGTGTTTGAATTTTGCATTTTTCAAAATTTCTAAAAATCTACAAAAATATTTTATTTCATATTTACTACTTTAATTTTGTACTTCTGACTTTTGTTATTTTTGTTTTATTAATATTATGAAAAATCAACTACAAACCTTCATAATTCAAAAATACAAAATATGTGTTTTTGTGGTTTTCTGTTTTTCCTTTCATTAAAATTTTCAAAACAAAAAAACTGTATGATCGTTATTACTAATATCAAGCATGTATGAATTCTATTATTTAGAATTATTTACAATGTTAAAACTTATTTCTTCAAATTACTATGAACATTATTTTGTTTAACATGCTTTGATATATCTATTTAATGTGCATAATTGTATTTAAAAATATGTGTAGAACCAAGCTTAGCATGCCTCTAAGTATGAGTAAATGTATTGTGATTGATAATGATACTTTTACACTCACTTATGTTTGGTAATGTATATGTGTGTTTAAATCTAAAATGCTAGCTTGTGTATTGTAATTGTACAATGAATTAAAACTTGCATATGTTTATTACCTACACTACATTTGAATTGCACTTAAAAATTAAGAAAAGTGGTTTAAAAATTCTATTATGTTGGGTTTGCAAAATAAGTGTATTCGGAGAATGTTGTCTCACAAAAGTGAACAAATAAATAGACAAATATAACTCCACCAAGCACTACTTGAACCTCCTGATAAGTCTTCATAAGCATTGTGAGGTTGAGCACCTTGGAAAGAATAGTAAAGTGTATTGTGCAAACCTTGGTTATTACAACACTTTGCTAAAAATTATGTGCATTAAAGTGTGTGAAAGTTAATATACTTGTATTTTATTGTGCAGTTTTCCAAGGTCAATAAAAAGAGCCAATTTCGATCATTTTGGCTATCCATCCCAGAGAGATTGCTTGTGCCACAATTCTACTGCTGCTATGTCCCGAAGATGGATCTCCCACAAAAAGCTTAAGGAGAATTCTGGAGGAGGACTACGTCACGCTGCATCCGAAGGACGATCGCTTCGACCTCGCTCATATTACAACGATCCTTCCTCTCCAACTTCAGAAGATCTCATATAGGGAGTTTATATTATTATCTTTACTTTCATTCCATATATTTTTGTAACCGTTTAGAGAATTCGCCTTGTGTTGGCGACTAGGTCCTTGCGCGACTTAGGGGGAATTCGCCGCATGAGTTGGCGAATAGGTCTAGGAGATTAGATCTAGGGGATCGAGGCCATATCCGGGGAAGGATTGGCTAGAGCGGCTTGAGGCCATATCCGGGGAAAGATTGGCTAAAGCCAACCAGTTCGTGGGGATACGAGTCGGTATAGAAAAGGGAAAATTATTTACATATTTGTTGCCTAAGATTTCTAGCGTTATTGAAATCAAGTATTTGTAAACACTTTTAAATATATATAATCATGTCTCTCTTTGTGTTTACTTGATTTCTATCTTTTGGCATATTCTCTATTATATTGGTTACAAAGCTTTTAATTCAAATCACTTTGTCTAAATTGTTTATTTTAATCTCTTTCATCATAAAACAATTTAGCACTTGTTTCTTAATTCTAAAATTGCAAATTATAATATTCTCTTCCTTTAGCTAAATTGTTATTTTGCCTTCTCCTATTATACAACAATTTCGTAGTTTTCATAAAAATATAAAAATGATCTTATTCCCTTATTCACCCCCCCCCCCTCTAAGGTCGCATATCAATCCAACACAAACCGGTCAGACAAAATTCAAACCGCGCGACCTCAGAATGAGACCGACATAATCAAGCCAACTTTGGTTCTTACAGTTCTTCGCTATAAATGACGGGCCCTGCACCCCTATTTATTGGTGAGCAGACAGATGTCGTCACCGCACAAACCGGGATACAATAACTGCCCATCAGATTGCCACCGGTCTCACAAGACAGACCGCCTGAGCTCAGCAAGGCTAACAACTCCCTTATTGAACCATATGGTTATACACAAACCGCCCGTTTACCGCGGTCATCAAAATAGAATGCCCCGTCTTATTGCATAAGCAAAGAACTTCAGTAACCCAGAGTGACTAGAACAACACGTCAGACTGCCCGGTTACTACAAGAAGGAAGACCTACTTGAACATCTAGCCGAATTGAACAAGTCGCCAAAACAACCCATACAAGCCACCCGGGCACTTTGCGGTCTCCCAGATCAGACGGCCCAGAACAAATCGCCTGAGACAAAACCGGCCAGAGTACCAACGCAGACCGCGCGGTCTCTGTGGTCTCCAATCTGCAGACCGCCCAACACCATTCCACTTCCACTTCAAAAAATTTAACACTCTACTCCCTTTTGGGGCAGAATTGCTTTTCTTTCTTACTTGTATTTTTCTTGATTTTATTCGTTTAGATTTCAATTTCATGTAATTTAAATTTCATGTACTTTCATTTTATGCAGTTAGTCTTAATTTTCATTTTCAGCAATTGTCCTTTCATTTCATGTAAAACTCTCATTTCTTGTATTCCCTTTTCAAGTAATGATTATTTAATTTACCTTCATGCAATATCTCTTGTCATTCCTTTCGCCTTCTTATTTTCATGTTATTTAGATTAATATTCAGATCTTGAAAAATAGCCAACTTTGGATGAAAAAATTTCTATTCGTTATTAACTCTCTCTTCCTCCTTCGATTTATTCTCGAATAATAATGTATCGTGTTCATATATCGATTGTCAATTATGATATTTATTTTCAAACTCTAGTTAGCCGAACAAGCTAGTGAGTACAAGTCGATCACTCAGGAATAAAAAAAGTTGCACACAACCTTCGAGAGAGGATGACAAAAATCTTATGAATAGGAGTCAAATCCTATAGAAAGATTCACCTCGTTAAAGCGAGTTTTAGAGGTTTCGATTATAGAATGAGAGTTCGATTAATCAACCTAATCTCAGGTGGGCGTATCCTCGATCCAAGATACATTCATAATCTGGAAATCTCCACGGTCAAGGATTGGATTAAAAGCTTATATCTCTTTTAAATTTTCCATTCGAAGTGCGATTTGAACAAGATAGCTTTCTTCTCTTTATTTCTTTATTTTGATTGTAATTATAAATTATCTCCAAAAATATTATTCGATAAAATAATAATTTTGTTTTCCCGAAGTAAAAGTACTCGACAGCCCCGAGTCTAATACGACCTTGATATGGTTTTCATATCCTATGCTATGAATGATAGGTACGCTTGCCTAACCCTTTATAATAATTAAAACCTAATTTTTATCCATCAAGTTTTTGGCGCCGTTGTCGGGGAATTTTTTGTCGATATTTCAAAAAGGGGAAACACTATTAATTTTATCTTTCTTTATCTTTATTATTTTTTTAAAAATAAAATAAAAAATAAAAAAAATGAAAAAAAATGGAAAAAAAATGAAAAAATTATGCTATAATTAAATTCTTGGAAAGGGAGCTTTGAGCTTGTCATCCCATCGCAGCTCCTAGTACCTTGCGAGCCCTTCACCGGGAAGACCTTGGGAAGTCCAAGACTAATTAAAAAGGATGGCTGCTTCCAAGCCCATCTCCTGGTTACATATCAAAAATATTTTTCCTTTTTCTTATATATATATATATATATAACTTATAAAACTACCAATTTTTTTGCTTTTTGTTTTATTTGTTTTGTGTTTTGTTATTTTATTTTTATGCAGGTATTCATGGTGGTCTCTCCGTCTCCAAATCAGGGACGTGCTCTCCTTCCTCTCTTTGTTCAATTTTTTATTTCTACTTCATACTTAGTTCTTAACATTGAGGACAATGTTGAATTTTAAGTTTGAGGGTGTATTTTCTAATCTTTAAAATTTTTGAAAAAATTCAAAAAAAATATAAAAAATATAATTTTTTTTTCAAAACTTGGAAAACTCAATAAATAAATAAATAATAATAATATGGTAATCCCTTACTTTGGTTTTTGATATTTCCAAAGTAAGGGATTATTTTTAATTTGCTAATTTTTTGTTTTATCATGGTTAGTTAGGTTTAATTTTTAGGTGATTTAGTTTTAAGGAATGTGTTGTGATTTTAATTTGATTAGAGTAATTAATTTAGCATTTTTTCGACTTTATTTTAATTAGATTCAATTTTGTAGTAGTTGTGCTTAAACACCTTTAGATTTTAATTATTTTTACTCATGCTTTTGGATTCTTAGGAAATTTCAATTTACTATAGTTGCTCTCAAAATATTTTAATTTAATCTAAAAAAATGTTTAGACATTTTATCCCTTTAGCCACCACCCTTAGCCTTCCTGAAAGTCAATTGATATGCTTTGATACCAATTGAAAGTCAATTGATATGCTTTGATACCAATTGAAAGATAATTGATATGCATTGATACCAATTGAAAGTGAGTTTTAGTTCTTAAATATTAAAGCTCTTGTTTAAGTTTTACTTCAAAGTAATGTTATATATATATAAGTGCTGAGTGAGTAATAAAATCAGACACTAAGAAGGCATGATAATCACAGCACAACAAAAAGGAAATAAAATATAAAACAAACAAGCAAACCAGATGACACAAGATATATAGTAGTTCCCCAATCAACCTGGGTACATCTACTCTTCTACCCACTGGTAGGAATCCACTAGGAGGTTGTTGATCAGGTGCCCTCACACCAGGTGATTTTGTTCAGGTGTCCACAGAACACAGAGCTTTTGATCAGGTGCTCAAAACCAAGATGCAGGTTTTTGCTAAGGTGCCCTGTCACCGAGAGTTAACTTTTGAAGGGAGTTATAACCCTTTGTATAGGAGGGGAAATAAAGAAAACAAAAGATTAAAGTGTTCTTCTCTTTCTAAGAAGAATCTTGGTGATGATGTTGAAGAGAGCTCTCCTGTCTGATTTAGATTAGATGACAGCTTGTGGATGGAGCATCTTCTCTAGAATGTGATACTCCTCTTTTCTTCTTGCAGTTTAGATCCCTGAGCAATTGATATAGATTGGAGTCTCAGGATGAAGATGCTCTACAAGAAAGAGTTTAGCAAAAAGCAAGATATAAATATATTGTTCTTTGTATAAAGAGCTCTGATATGTTCTTCTTTCTTTTTGCTTCTCTGTTTCTCTCTTCCTCTTTCTTTTCTATACAACAAATGTGATATGTTCTGTATATTGATTTGTCTTCAAAAACTGCTGTATATTAATCTGCTATATAATGAGTTATCTCCTGCTGTCGTGTAAAATATGTTGTCCTCTTTTCTGGGCTGATTTGAATTCTTGCCTACTGAAGAGGAAAAAAATAATGTCTCTTTCTTTTCCCAGATCCTCGAGCAGACAAATTGACATCTTTGGCTTTGCTGCAACGACTATAACATTTAATGCTTGCAACGGCTGTATTGTTAAGTCAGCAATATATATAGCAATATATAAATAGAATTACGAAAATATTGCTTTAATAAATCTGACAGCATATATATAATTTTAGTCGAGCTGAAAGATATTAAAATAATGCTGCAGAAATTTCGTCGAGCTCAGCTTCAAGTTTATCGACCTAATCATTTGATTCATCGACCTGAACATTTGATTCACTGTTCTGAACATCTGCTGAATATTCGTCGAACGCAGACTTGAGTTCGTCGAACGGAAGGATTCGTCGACCGCTGAGCCTGGATGATTTCATCGACGGCTGAAGTATTGATCTGTTCGTCGAACGCAGACTTGAGTTCGTCGAACGCAGGATTTCATCGACCGCTGAGCCGGGGTCTGTTCGTCGACCGCTGAGATAATCTGTTCATCGACCGCTGAACCGCTGAGACGGGATCGTCGAACGCTGAACCGCTGAGACGGGATCGTCGAACGCTGAACCACTGGATTTCGTCGAGCGCTGAATGAATACCATTCGTCGACCGCAGAGCGCCGTTCATCGAATGTAGAGAGCTTGCCGTTCGTCGAATGTAGAGAGCTTGTCGTTCGTCGAATGCAGAGAGCACGTTGTTCATTGAACGCAGATAGCCGTTCGTCGAACGCAGAATCTGAATGAATTCTTGAGTTCTAACAACCTAAACTCTTGACCCATAAACTATAAATTGGGGTCAACATTGTCCTTACTCAACATATAGTGATCCTAGCCCAAATCAGAAATAGGGTTGTTCCAACAATCTCCCCCCATTTGGGTTAGGACACTTATTGACAAAAATTGAAAATAAACAAAACAATAATACAGCAAGAACAATAGAGCATATATATATCTGATATATTTTAAATATTTCATCAGATATAAAATGAATAATACTCTGAGTTCTGAAATTACATTTCAATAAAAAATTAATAAAAAGATCCTTTTCTTTTTCTGAATTCTGCCTTCTGTATTCTGAATTCTGATATTGCCTGAACTGTATTGTTCTGAATTCTGATCTCTGATTTTGTCCGAACTATATCTGTTATGTAAATCAGCTTTCTGAATTTGATCTGAACTGAATCTTTATAATCTTAATATGCTATTTGCGCTTCTTTTAAATCCAAAACTGTATTCTGAATCTGCATACAAATACTGCAATCTGCTTTCTAATCTGAACAACAATATAATTCTGATTAGTTGTGGTTGTCATCTTGCCCTTTCTGAAAGCATCTCCCCTTGAGAGTGTTTCCCCCTGAGACTGAAGGTTCTTCAGATTTCTCCCCTTGCCTAGTTTATAGAACAACTCAACTCCCCCAGAGCAAAACACTGCAACAAATGGAGCTTGTTCATAAAAACTTCTCCCCCTGCCTAGTTTCAGGAAGGCTGAAGCTAGGCCCCTTGAAGAAGGGATATTTGATGGAGGTAGGGAAGCATGCAAGATTGTCATTGATATTGTTCTTGCACAATAAAATAGAGATCAAGTGCAAAGGGAACTAGAAAGAGAAACAATTCTGTAGATATTCAGCTAAAATAACAAATTTGATTAATGATGACAGGCTGAAATAAGAAGAAGCTTCAGAAAACTGGGTTCGACGAAAAATGAGTTTTCGTTGATCTCGGTTCGACGAACTTGATGACTTCGTCGATCTCCATTTGACGAAAAACTTGATTTCGTCGAGCTCAGTTCAAGGAAGAGATGGGTAAGTAGAAAACTTAATTTTTGTTAACAGATTGAGTCTTCGTCTATCATTCCTAGCTGATTTATAAAGAATATATGTTTCTTTTCATCCAAGGGCTTGGTGAAAATATCAGCTCTTTGCAAATCAGTAGAGATGAACTGTAGGCAGATTTTGTTTTTATCCACACTATCCCTAAGGAAGTGGTGCCTAATCTCTATGTGTTTAGTCCTACTATGGAGAACTGGATTTTGTGTTATAGATATTGCACTAGTATTGTCACAAAATATAATTGAATTACTTAAGTTGACACCATAGTCTAGGAGCTAATTTTGTATCCATAATATCTGTGAGCAGCAACTGCCTGCAACAATGTATTCAGCTTCAGCTGTTGATGTAGACACAGATGTTTGTTTCTTACAAAACCAAGACACAAGCCTATCACCAAGAAACTGGCAAGTTCCTGATTTGCTTTTCCTGTCTACTCTGCATCCAGCATAATCTAAATCTGAGAATCCAGTTAATTCAAATTCAGATGTTGTTGGATACCAAAGTCCTAGATTAGGGAAATACTTTATATATCTCAAAATTCTTTTTGATATAATTAGATGAGATTCATTGGGGTTAACATGGAATCTAGCACAAATACAAGTAGCAAATATTATATCAGGCCTACTAGCTGTTAAATAAAGTAATGAACCAACAATTGCTCTATATACTTTTTGATCAATAGGTTTCCCTGATTCATCAGTATTAACAACAGCATTAGAGGGCATGGGTGTTTTCATGGTGGAAGAATCAGACATACCAAAATTTTTCACTAATTCCTTAGCATACTTAGATTGGGATATGAAGATTCCATTTGGAGTTTGCTTCACTTGAAGACCAAGGAAGTATGATAGTTCACCCATACTACTCATTTTAAATTTAGATTGCATTAGATTAGAAAATCTTTTGCATAAGTTTGAATCAGTAGAACCAAAGATAATGTCATCTACATATATTTGGACTAGTAGAGTTTGATTTTTATGTATCCTGAAAAATAAAGTTTTATCTACTATGCCTCTACAGAATTTATTCTCTAAAAGAAAACTAGCTAAGGTCTCATACCATGCTCTGGGAGCTTGTTTAAGACCATAGAGAGCTTTCTTAAGCTTAAATACAAAAGAAGAGTGAGTTGGAGAGATGAAACCTGGTTGTTATTCCACATAGACTTCTTCTTTGATTTCTCCATTCAAAAATGTACTCTTTACATCCATTTGATAAACCTTGAATTTCTTGTGTGCAGCAAATGCAAGGAAGATCCTGATTGCTTCTAACCTTGCAACTGGTGCAAAAGTTTGATCATAGTCTATTCCTTCTTCCCGTGAGTATCCTTGAGCTACTAGTCTAGCTTTGTTTCTCACAAGATTGCCATCTGCATCTAGCTTTTTCCTGTAGACCCACTTAGTTTAAATGACTGGATGATTCTTTGGTCTAGGAACCAATTCCCAAACTTTGTTTGTCTCAAACTGATTGAGTGTGACAACCCGCATTTTTCCCAAAAATGTAATACGTAATATCAGAGCAAGGGGAAAATATGCGTCGTGATGCCACGCCTGCAGGAGACGACTACAGACACTTAGGCAAACGCTCCTTACGATAATCTTATAAAAGACATATATGCGATTGGATTAAAAGAGAAATGTTCATTTTAGCTTAAGACCGCGTCCCTCGGTCTGGTGGATCATCTAGTCCACAAGTAGAAAACTATACATACGCAGCGGGAAATAGGTTTGTTTCTTTTAGCCGACATGAGCAAAAAAACAAATATTTCCAGAAAGGATATGCACAAATCTAGGTTTAGTACAGTAAGAAAGGATTTTCTACGATTTTCAAAATATGTGATATTTATTAAAAATCATGATATGCAAGGATGACATTTTTATATCAATAAAGTAACTAATGCATCTTAGCAAAAAGCTTCCCAGAGAGCAAGTAGGTAAAGAACTTGAAAGTAACAGCAAACAACTAGCAAGTAAACTAGCACAAAAGAGATTCATACAGGCGCCAACAACTGACACGAACCCGTAGGAAAGAAGGAAAACAACCAAAAGAACGGCCCCTTACCTACAAGAGAGGAAGGGCCGACAGGACAGCTGAACGACGCCGCTCTAACTCCCGCGGTAGCTAAAAACCTGGGGCGTTACAACCACCCCTCATAACAGAAAGTTTCGCCCCGAAACGTAGAATCAAAACTTAGGAGACATCTAATGAAAAGTACAAAGGGAGAGGTAAGCTCACACTCGCTAGATAGAAACGCTAACCGAAAAGGGCTAGGAAAGCAGATGCGGATAAGATTACCCAAGGAGAATAGGACATTACCAATAACTCGACATGACCAAGCCGAGAACGGAAAGCAGATCACAGAACATCTGTCCTGCGGATCCCAAACTAAGGAAAGCCTAAACGAAGATCAGCCTTTGAAAATACCGAACTCCTTTCCTTTTTTTTACGAACAAGACGAGAGCACTCCAGAGCGGGGAACTAGGTCAGGAAAGCCACACCGAAACCACTCATCTATCTGAGTGCGCAACTCTTGCAACACACGCGGGGCCAAAGGGTACGGTACCATAGCAAAAGAATGGGTACCTGGCTCAAGGTCAGAAACAACTCCTCTACTCTCACAGGTAGAAAACCTAGGAGACCAACGACGAAGACATCAGTGAGATCCCACACCACAGGGAAGAACCTCGATACACAACAAACCAAAAATGGTTTCTAGCGTAGAAATAAGGTAAGCAACACCATTGGAAACTAAAGGCTCCCAACACACATCACGACAATAATCGGGGAAACATAGCGCAAAAAACCAAACACGCTCGAGGGTTGACCGATGTCCAGCTTAAAGACCAAACGCTTTACCTTGCGTTGGATAACAGCATCAAACCTGGACAACCAGCCCAAACCCAAAAATCACGACGAAAACTCCACGTCTAGCACCTTTAGATTAGCAAAATCTAAGAGACCACCTAAGAGGACATGACAACTCTGAAAGCCCCGATTCGACACCACAGTAACAACAAAAGGAAAACTTAACACTAAGGGGATCACCATCCTTATCAAGGGTCAAACCATGATGCTCTACAAAAGACCTAGACACGCACAAGAGGGTAGCACCAGAATCGAGAAGTAACGCTCGCCTAAAGGTTATATACCTTAAACTCTCATATAAAGTTGGATACGCAATTAAACGAGTGAAAACAAACTAGAATCAAAGCTGAAAGTAAATAATTAGATTAGAATCTAACCTGGAATCACCTAGGGGGAAAACTGCTCAACAATCGATAACCTAACGACGACCGCCTGCGAAGCTCTATAGCCAAAACATCGAGTAAAACTCAAATAAAAAAGAAGGCACGCTCAACATCCTCTACCTTAACTCGCACAGCATTGAGATAACAAAATCCAAATCCACACTCGCAAGCCAACGAATAAACTAGGTCAAAACCTTAATCCTGAAAACACCTGGGCAGAAAAACTGCGCTTGTTTCACAACCATTTGCCTCGACAATGCCTCGTTACTCTGACGCAACTCTTCAATTACCGCTTCACTGCACGCACCCAAAGGCTCGCCCTCCGACTGGGGAGCTGACTCCGACGCATGACGCTCTGGAGTCATCGACTGCAATTTCGAACGAACACCTCAATACACCAAGCTTAAGACACAAAAGCTAGGAACTAGAATTTCCTAACTTGATACAGACCAGGAAAGAGTAGATACTTCCTCTTGCTGTTACCTTGCTCTGGGAATTTATGAAATGATGTTATGCTTAACCTCGGATGATATATCGTCATCCTATTAACTCTTGTGCAAATCATATGAATGCATAAATGCTAAAATTTTATTTCAAATCATGTGTGTAAGAGCGTCATCATGTATGTCTTTAGCTTGGCACGTGTGCAATGCTATGTTATGATGTATATGCAGTGCTATGCAATATAAAAAGGCCTTAATGCATGCTATGAGCGGCGTACACATGCGATCTTATGCATCCCATACTACATATTATCGCATGTAACGAAAAAGAAAAATGAGCTAATGGACATCCATGGGACTGGCGTTATGCATCCCATACTACATAACCATCGCATGTTGTCACCTATGAGGATCCATATACAAACACATATTATGCATCCCATACTACATAATATGCCCCGTATACTTCTAATCATGCTATGAGTGTTGTGTTCATGCTTCAGCCAAGACATACTGATGACCCTTCGGTGTGTGTATGCAATGAATGACAATTCTCACCAGGCGGTTAACCGGGCCAACCAGGCTATCCCAGCAACCCGGCTAACCTCCCTCTGATACCAACTGTCACAACCCGCATTTTTCCCAAAAATGTAATACGTAATATCAGAGTAAGGGGAAAATATGCGTCGTGATGCCACGCCTACAGACGCTCAGGCAAATACTCCTTACGATAATTTTATAAAAGACATATATGTGATTGGATTAAAAGAGAAATTTTCATTTTAGCTTAAGACCCGCGTCCCTCGGTCTGGTGGATCATCTAGTCCACAAGTAGAAAACTATGCATACGCAGCGGGAAATAGGTTTGTTTCTTTTAGCCTACATGAGCAAGAAAACAAACATTTCCAGAAAGGATATGCACAAATTTAGGTTTAGTACAGTAAGAAAGGATTTTCTACGATTTTCAAAATATGTGACATTTATTAAAAATCATGATATGCAAGGATGACATTTTTATATCAATAAAGTAACTAATGCATCTTAGCAAAAAGCTTCCCAGAGAGCAAGTAGGTAAAGAACTTGAAAGTAACAGCAAACAACTAGCAAGTAAACTAACACAAAAGAGATTCATACGGGTGCCAACAACTGACACGAACCCGCAGGAAAGAAGGAAAAACAACCAAAAGAACGACCCCTTACCTACAAGAGAGGAAGGGCCGACAGGACAGCTGAACGACGCCGCTCTAACTCCTGCGACAGCTAAAAACCTGAACCTGAGACATTCATAAGAAAAGAATGCCTCAGCCCAAAAGGGTGCAAGAAAACCAAGATTTAGCAATAAGAGAAATAAGAGAGTGCAGAAAAGAAAGCTAAGCAAGTAAACATCTATAATCTTACAACAACCTGAGCCAGCTCAAATGAGTGCACTCGGTAAGAAGAAAAACCTGCACCAGAAGGTAATAGTCAACACAATCAAAGCCCACCACATGTCTGCCATTGCGGCTCAGATGTGATAGTCATACATATACTATCATAATACACATATATAAGCATATGTGCTTAAGAACTTGAGACTGGTCAGCTCAAAAGAAAACAGGGTGGTCCACTGCCACCCAAAAACCCAAAACAGGGTGGTCCACTGCCACCCAAAAAGACAAAACAGGGTGGTCCACTGCCACCCAAAAAGCCAAAACAGGGTGGTCCACTGCCACCCAAAAAGATAAAACAGGGCATAATCATATACATAAGTATATGGATATATATAAGTATACAACTATACCACGGTGCAGTTTACCAGAGAATACTCAGAAGTTTAAACAACGAAGATCATAGAGATCGGGAACCACCCACCAAAACTATCCCGGGGAATTAGTCAACATAGCATACATAGCTCATAAATCCAACATGGCAAACAGAGGAGTGTCAGGCGGGGGAACTGGATTTCAGAAAGCCGACACCATGCCAGGTCTGGTGCCGGAACAAGATGAAGAAAAACATGACACGAAGGTCAAACACCTGAACAAAGCTCAACGGTCCATTTGAAACACTTAGTGAGTCCAAACCTGGTCCCTAGCCAACCTCTTGCAATAGTACGAAGAATAAGGCACCACAAGACACCGCAAATGAACACGAACTAATTATAGGGCAACTCGAGAAAGAGCACAGCTTAGTTTGGCGGTCAAGGAAGATCTCCTAATCAACACAGGAAGATGAACTTTAGCATTCGCTACGGAAGTAAAGCTATTTAGCAACCTTTAATAACTTATGTATGTATATATATATATATGAGTGTTATAAAATAGTATTCGATACTTTCTACTATGAGTACAAAGTTGCCGGTCCCTGGAACAAATAGGGACCCAAGACCGAAATTTCCTCCATAAATCCTTCAAGAAAAACAATTGCTAGCCTCGCTAAGTCCCCGAAAACTAGCAAGAGAAATTCCCAGGAAATTTAGCATCTAATTCCCCAAACCGCCAGGAGTTAGAAAATGAAATTTCCGGGGAATTTAAGATCCAAATTCCCCCGACCCATCAAGAATTACTAAGCAAAATTTCTAGGAAGTTTAGCCCGCCAAAACATCAATGCTTGGCCAAGAAAGGAAAAGTGCAAGATTGGAAATTTACCGAGCAAGACCACTTATGCTTAACTAAAGAGATAAGACCAAGGTTGGCCAAAAACATATAGCCCAAGGAGAATTCCAGTATAAAACGAATTGTTGTTGGGGCCAACCTTCCCCAAAAGAACGAAATCCCTAGCCTATAGCTCAGAAAATTTAACTTAGCATATACCCAAGTAAATGCCTAGCCTTTAAATCAATAAAACCCACGAAGTGGGTAATTTACTTAAGTATATATCAAGGAAATTTCCTAGCGCATAGATGCAGAGTTTCGTATATCAAGTGTTTATTATCATAAACCATGGGAATTTACAATAAAAAACTTCCAACATAATCAACATAACAGCAACCCCCCTTATTAGACAAAGGCAAGAGCAGCCCCCAAACAAACTAACAGCCTTAATAAAAGGATTTCCCCCAACCTTAACAGACAAAGGCAGCCCCCAATAACAAGAATAGATATATTTATTGCAGCCCCCCATTAACAAGGAAAGAAGGTAGAGCGGCCCCAATAGAATAACATAGCAGCAACCCTTAATAACAAGGAAGAAAAAGAAGACATAGCAGCAGCCCATATAGCAGCCCCCCAACATAAGCAAACAGCCCCACAAATTAACAAGGATACAAAGCAACCCCCTCAAATTAACTAATAAGAATCAACCCCCAAATTTATTTCATAATAGTAGCCCCTTTATTAACAAGGATAAGGAACACCCCCAAACCAAGGGCCAAAAGAGGCAGCCCCATCTAAAACAAACAACAGCAACCCAACCAAGGCCAACAACAGCAGCCCCCTAAAAAGAAGACAAAAAGGGTAGCCCTTAATAAAACAACAGCAGTAAAACAACAGCAGCAGCACAACAGCCGCAAAAACAGCAGCAGAACAACAGCAGCAAAACAACAGCAACAACACAACAGCCGCAACAACAGCAGCAGAACAACAGCAGCAAAACAACAGCAACAGTCCATATGTATATGAAAGAAATCAACTGATCGAGCATAGCAGCCCAAATAAAGCAAAATAAAACCCCCTACTGATTGAGTGTAGCAGCCTAAAGAGGTTAACACCCATATGGAACAAAGCATAGCAGCAGAAGATCAAACAAGGAAACATCATAGCAGCAGAATGATTTAAATCCAACCCACAGCAGCGGCATCCATAGCAACAAGGAAATAAGAAATTTCCTAAATTCACAGGTATGGCAGCAGCAAGATCAACAAGAAAAATAAAATAAAATTGAATGAATCTAACCTAAAGAAGCGGCCCCAAATTAACCCGACCAAGATGGAGATATAGCAGCAGAAAGAGAAGAAGAAGAAAAAAATCATAAACAGCAGCCTCCCTCGACCAGGAGCAGCAATAAGGCGAAACGACTAAGCATCCGCCAAGGTAAAACCAGCACGAGGTGTATGAATCATAAGCCCTTACTAATAGAGAATAAAGGGGGAAGAAGAGGAGGCGGTTTTCTTGCCTGGAACGATCGAAGATCCGCCGATCCCGGCGATGGCTCACCGAAAGGGCTGCCCCGGCGACGACAGACAGGGTCCGACAACGTCCCAAGACCACTCCGACGGCCAAGCCCCCAACCACCGGCGCCACCAACGAAGCCCTAGATCGTTCTCTCGCTCCAGCTCACTCGGCAGAGAAAGAAATCGGGAAAAGGGGAGGAGCAGGGTTTATCGGGGAAGGGGAGAGCAGGGAGGAATAATGGCTGCCAGCAATATATAACATAATAATAATAATAATAATAATAATAATAATAATAATAATAATAATAATAATAATAATAATAATAATAGTAATAATAATAATAATATTAATAACAAAAACTTCTATACATAAGTATTATTTATAATTTATACTCATATAATATATGATTGTACACATATATCCACCTACCTAAATACATGCCTAATGAAACCCAAATTTTTTTTATACATATATACATGTATATAAACACAATTACATACTGATTACCGCATTTACGCCCCCAACTAGAAATAACTTGCCGGAAGACGACGACGATTCAGAACGGTAACGCCATATCGCCTCCATGCCGAGAATAAATATTATGCTTTAGAATAATTATTATTAATTCCATATGCTTTAAATAAAATAATTATAAGGAAAAACCTGGGGAGTTACATTGAGCTCCTCTTGCATAGCAATAATCCAGTTGGGATCTTATTCTGCATCTTGTAGGGATTGAGGGTCAATCTGAGAGAGAAAACAAGTATGCATCATATTCTGATTTGCTTGATGCCTTGTTTGCACACATGCTGAAATATCACCAGTAATTTGAGATATTGGATGATCTCTAACTGTGATGTGATCAGCAGTTGGAGTGGGTTCAACAATAATATCCACTTGGGGAATTTGTTCAGCTGTGATATCCTGTGGAAGATGTTCTGCTATTATCTGATTTGAACTGTCAGCAAAATCTGGATGATTTTCTTCTTCACTTTCTTCAGCATCCTACTGTACAGGATTTAGAAATCCTTCTTTCTATAGAGCTAATTGATCTAGCTGCTCACATAGTGTAGGTACCTATAGGTTTTTTATGGTAGAAGAATTCTTCTCCTGATACCCTTCATCACATAATTGACTTATGCTGATGAGGTTGTGCTTCAGTCTCTTGACATAAGCTACCTCTTTGAAGGCGACTTCTCCAACCTTGACTTTTCCATAGCCTTTTGTTTGTCCACAGTTGGAGTCTCAAAATATTACTTTTGGTCCAAGCTTTGCCTTGTAGTTGTTCAGGTTGGCCTTGTTTCTTGTCATATACTTTGAACATCCACTATCCAAATACCATTTTTCATTTATTCTTGGACAGCTGTGTACCTGCAAAAATAGAAAAACAATCTATTTGTTCTTGACCCAGACTACCTTGGGTCTTTTTGAATTTCCACAAAAATCTGAAATAAAAGACATTTCAGGTTGGTCCTTGTAACCTTGTGGATGATATCTCCTTGGAGGTATTATCCATTCAGTGAAAGGATTCTTAGAATGTGAAGAATAAGAATTGTTCAGATTTGTTGTATAGTTTCTGTTCGACGAATTGGGCTGAGTTCGCCGAGCGCCGTTCAACGAATGACTGAGATTTCGTCGAGCGCCGTTCATATAATTCTATATTGAAAATCTGTCTTCAGAGTTTGTCGAGCTTCGTTCGACGAAGTGGATACATTTCCTCGATCTCCGTTCGACGAATTCTGCTATTCTCGACAGTCTTACTTGAAATGTTTTTATTTATTCCTACAACCTCTTTGCTCTTAGCAGAGATGAATTTTATTGGTGTAGATAATATGTTTTTCTTAATCAGATGTGGCTCACTTGATGAAGCACCCAAGCCTAGTTTGCTATTAAGTCTAGCATTTACTGTGCTTGTAATGTCCATCAGTTTGATGCTTCTCCCATTTAGGGATTCTTCAAATTTCTTGGCCTCAGAAAGTTTATTCTCAATGAGAATAACTTGTTCTCCAGAGGCAGCCAAATATTTCTTAAGATTTACATTCTCTTCACTTAAATTATTCATTTCAGCTAGCTTATGTCTGAGTGAGATTATTTCTTTCTCAGATTTTATTAAGTCTAAGCAAAGAACCTTGAAATTATCTTTGAATCCAACTGAAGTAAAATCAAAGTTAGATATTACCTGATCAGCATCATCTTCTGCTTCTGATTCTTCTTCTGAGTTGTTGGTTAAGTGATGCGCGAATCTTAGCACACCGCTATAGGCGGTAGTAAGACTGCGGCACGAAATGGCAGTGTACCGATCGTTCAAGTAATAAAAAAATGGGAATGAATCCCCAAGTATCGATCTCAAAGGAACACAGTAAGGTGGAATTTATTATTGAGGAAGGACTTGAGATTGAAGTCCTTTCAAGCAGATGGATGCGGAAATGGGGGATTTGGTTTGTGGAAAATAAAAGAAAACAACTTAAACTACTCCTATGCAATGCCGCTATGCAATGCTTCGCTTGGCGGGATGGAGACTAGGTAGGCCTTGAACGCGCTACTTCGTTGGGCAGATGGACGAGTAGGCTAGCGGAATCGAACTATGCAGGCCTTGAGCGCGCTGCTTCATTAGGCGGGATGGATTACATGGACCGCGATGCCACACTTCGATAGGCGGATGGACGAGTAGGCTAACGGAATGAGGGTCGCAAACACCTCGTCGACAAGCACGCCACTAGCAATTGCTAGTGCGGCACCGGACACGGTGGTGGAGTAGAAAATGTATGGCGGCGCACATCATTAACACATATGAACCAAATAATTTCAAATAAATGAAATAAGCATTACAAAGCATAGTTCATAGCATACATCATCAAAATATAGAGATTACAAACATTACATCAACATAAGGAAGAGGAAAAGGCAAGAGATACGACCGAATCCAGAGGCTCGTTGTAGATTCATGGTAGGAAGCACCGGGTTGTCAATCCGCGTCCTAGCTCGGTCCCAACTATCGTCTGGGGTAGAGGAGGGATGTCACACCTCCCAATGGACCCATCTTCTCCAACGTTGTACAATCCGGCCACGTCCGATGCGAAGAACTCCTTCCTTGGCGATGAAGATAAGTGTAGAATCTCCTCCTTGAAGCCCTTGGATGATGGAGGAGGCCTAGGGGGCGAACACCTGCGGAAATGGGTGGAACGGCGGAGCTGGGCGAGAAAATACGGAGGATCCCGACCTAATTCACGAGCAGGAGTATTTATAGGTGCTGGAATAAACAGTGCGCACGGTCATTGGCGCACGACCAGTGGTCATGCGCGCTAGAATCCTGTGATCATGCGCCTGCCTGGGTGGAGCCTGCAATGTAAGAAATCTATAAAATACCATGTTCGCACGACCAATGGCGCACGACCGGTGGTCGTGCACACTATCGTAGGTGGTCGTGCGCACTGTCCGAGACAGAACTCACAAAATTGGTGTTAAGTGCGCACGAACAGCGGCGCACGACCAGTGGTCGTGCGCACTATCGTAGGTGATCGTGCGCACTGTCCGAGACAGAACTCAGAAAATTGGTGTTAAGTGCGCACGAACAGCGGCGCACGACCAGTGGTCGTGCGCAATAGAACCAGCGATCGTGCGCAGTGTTCCTGTACAGAATTGTACCGGGAACACCTGCACGACTCCTGTTCCAGCACAACAACGAATCCAGCCACTGAAAGTGGCACTTAACAATGCATGAAAACTACTAAAGAAGAAGAACATGAAATAATACCAAAAACGGGCCTAGAGGTGCACTTAGCATGGAGTATCAAATATGAGTGAAAACATGTCTAAAGTGAAGTGCATAGACTAGAAAATCGGCCCAGATGAGTCCATAAATGTGTATATATTTGGGACTCATCATTAAGGCATTGATTGCCATCATGCAGAAGTTCTTCTATTCTTCATTATCTTCATCATCACTGGATGAAGATGCATTACCTGACTCATTATCTTCATCATCACTGGATGATGATGCATTGCCCAAATTTTTTTTATTAAAAGATCATATGTCATGGGAATAAGAGGATAAAATTCATTATTTTCTAAACATATGCACCCCCCTTTATGAAGAATATTATGAAAAGATTATATGTCATGGAAAATGACAGGATGAAATTCATCATTTTCCTAAACATATACAAATCAAAAAGAAAAAACAAAAGATGGGGTGAGAGGATAAAATTCATCACCTCCAATCAAAGCAATCTTCATGATTACCCAAACCCTCTAGCCAATATTATTGATTTTATATTTAAATTAAAATATGGGGAGAGCATAAGTAGTAGTTTGTAATTTTCCGTAAGCTTCTTTAAAATTGGAGTTTTTATAATTCTAATCTAATTTTGTTTACAAATTACTAAATTTTGTTTACTAGTTAATTAATCTGAGAATTTGTAGCTAAATATTTCTCTCTTTTCATTTTATTTTCAAAATTTTGGACTTATCTCATAAATCTCTAAATTTTATTTTTAGCTTTCTTTTGATTTAATAAAATTCTAGTTTAATTTGAAATCTTATTAATGCCTTATGAATATTTCTCATACTTTTGCAATGGAATAGCAAAAGCTTAAGTATGGGGGTGTTTGATGAGTAGTTTATATACTCATCATTTAGTATATTTTAATTAATATTTTAACATCAATTTATATAATTTATAATATTTACCCTAGAAAAATCATTTCTTTATATATATGTATTAACATAAGTTTATTTTATATTTTCTGGTTTTCTAGACAATTTAAGCGAAATTTGTAAGTACACGCCCAAGGACACGGGTGCGACCAAAGGCGTGACAGCAAAAGATGTGTTCCAGACCTGTTGTCGCCACCCTCGACTCATTCCATACAGATTCGCAAAGTACACGCCCTGGGTCACGGGCATGACCAAGGGAGTGACCTAGTGTCACGACCTAGATCATGCCTCCGTCCCGCTAGATCAGCCTGCTATGTCAATTAAAGTTACATGCCCCAGGTTACGAGATATGATAGGGGGCGCGGCATCTAGTACACGAGTGTGACCCATCCCGCGCTCCTTCCCGCCGAAGCTTCCCGCTAGTAGCCAATTTTATGATTACACGCCCTAGGTCACGGGTGTAACCTAGGGCATGACACGCTTAACGCCTGCATTGAAGCCAGAAGGATCCCTCCCCGCACTAGCTTCGATCACGCCCCTTACACGCCCTTGGTCACGGGCGTGACCGAGGGTGTGTAACCTCAAAATTTTGCCTATTTAAAGGCAGCTGCTCTTGATCTTAAACCATCCAATTTTCCACCCTTCTTGGGTCGAAACTCCTTTCCTCTGCCCCCTTTTGGGGGGAGAATTGCTTTACTACTTGTATTTTTTTTATTAATTTAGATTTCAATTTCATGTAATTTAAATTTCATGTAATTTTATTTTATGCAGTTAGTCTTAGTTTTCATTTTCAGCAATTGTCCTTTCATTTCATGTAAAACTCTCATTTCTTGTATTCCCTTTTCAAGTAATGATAATTTAATTTGCCTTCATGCAATATCTCTTGTCATTCCTTTCGCCTACTTATTTTCATGTTATTTAGATTAATATTTAGATCTTGAAAAATAGCCAATTTTGGATGAAAAAATTTCTCTCCGTTATTATCTCTCTCTTCTCCTTCGATTTATTCTGAATAATAACGTATCGTATTCATGTATCAATTGTGAATTACGATATTTGTTTTCAAACTCTAGTTAGCCGAACCAGCTCATGAGTATGAATTGATCACTCAGGAATAAAAATAGTTGCATGCAACCCTCGAGAGAGGATGCCGTAAATCTTCTGAATAGGAGTCAAATCCTATAGCGGGATTCACCTCATTAAAGCGTGTTTTAGGGGTTTCGATTATAGAATGAGAGTTCGATTGATCAACCTAATCTCAGGTGGGCGTATCCTCGACCCAAGGTACATTCATAATCAAGGAATCTCCAAGGTCAAGGATTGGATTAGAAGTTTATATCTCTTTTAGAATTTTCATTCGAAGTGCATTTTGATCAAGATAGCTTTCTTCTCTTTATTTCTTTATTTTGATTTTAATTATAAATTATCTCCAAAAATATTATTCGATAAAATAATAGTTTTTTTTCCCAAAGTAAAAGTACTCGACAGCCCCGAGTCTAATACGACCTTGATATGGTTTTCATCCTATGCTATGAACGATAGGTACGTTTGCCCAACCGTTTATAATAATTAAAGCCTAATTTTTATCCATCATCACGTATTAGGCAATGAAACCCTGGCATAAACCTAGACTTAGTTTCATCACATAGTTTTACCAATGTAATCCCTCATTATGCAAAACACTATGTCGACCTAATATCTAGAATATGTTAGACTTGCCACTCACTCATAAACATCAGGAACAAAGGTTTAGAAAGTTAGATAAAGCAAAGGATCAAATTTCAGGAAGATCAGAATTTGTCTAAGTCAAATATTGTCTTGATGAGATAGATATATCGTCGTGATTGCATCAAACATCAAGGAACATCGTCTTGAAGATAATCTATACAACCTCTAATCATTTTGAGAAGGAGAAGTTTAACTATCTGTATACAATCTTGATAAAGGTTAGTTCAAGACAGCATCGCTTTGACAAAGAAACCGATCAAATATCCATATATAATCTTGATGATGGTCAGTTCAAGATAATATCGTCAAGAAGCATGGTGCAAAGAGAATGCTTAAAATCCATATCGTTTAGATATGTCCCCATGTGACTAAACCAAAACCAATACCTAAAAAGTTAATTTTTATCATTTAGATATGTCCCCTTGTGACTCAAATATCTTCGAGATGAACAATTTGTCGTGTTTTTTATAAACAGCACATCACATGTGCGCAACGGAATAAAGAAACAAGAATAAGCCGAAATATTTACAGGATCTTGTGATTTCATGAATCTAGAAATAAAAGAGCAACACATTGCAATATACATGAAAGGGATTGAGTCAACACTCAACCAAGATGCAACAAAAGTAGATCCTAAAAAAGTGGCTGAGTTCCATGCACAGAAAGTGTATCCATGCCTCTATAACAGTCCACATGAGCGAAGGAGAACCCCAAGCCTCTTGTCGAACAAGATCAGGGTCGGAGAAATGTGCCCTCAGTGTCTCCCACGGATTGCTAGATCCGACAAAGGGAGAGGCGGTGACAGCGGATGGGATCTCCTGAAAAAACCTTTGCGGAAAAGTTCCGCCTCTATCTAATATAATGATACTTAGGGAAAACCTAATCGGTTCCCTAATTATACCCAGGGCATAAAATTGGATATCCACAGACCTCAGTCATTAATAGGAGTATTCGATGTGTATAGTTGTGATCACTGAATATCGTCGAGACAATCTCGATGATATCGTCGTGATGACCTATATCGTCTTGATAGTCAAGACAACATAGTCTTGATGACCTATATCGTCGAGACGATCTCGACGATATCGTAATGATGACCTGTATCGTCGAGACGATCTCGACAATACCATCTCGATGCCTAAAATATCGTCTTGACTGTCAAGATGATATCCCTTCGCACTCGATGATACATCATAGGTGATAGTCGACCATATCGTCGTGTTCATTCGATGATATTCACAATATCATTTTGATGATCTCGACGATACATGCAATGTCATCGTAAACACATGCCAACATGCTCCATAAAGTATTCATAATATCTATGGAGCATTTAGCCGACTCGACCAAACTCTAATGAGTCATAGGATTGGTCCTTCACTCATATCCAATATGAGTAAGGCCAACACAATCCTTCCTCCAACTTCTTCAAACACTCTTTTGTGCGAACCTATAGGCTCATATTGCGTTGTTAGTGAGACTAACTTATTGATTGCTTTGAGATCACCTTGGAAATACCAACAATCTCCCACTTGATCACAAAGTATCAACAGAAGTCTCACAAACAATGAGCGGCATCTAGCAATACATCATTGCTACCCAAGCAATAAGAGTTCATAACTCAATAATCCTGTCTTGACCAATGTCTAGTGTTGTCATGTCCCTTTGTCCCTTACATCCGGATAGTACTAGAGGCATGGACCGTGACACCCTCATAATTGTTCAATCCTAGTTTCTTGATCCAGAATAGACTGTCTGAAATTGGTGAGCTCAATATCATATATATTGACTTAACCAAGCATGCCATGCATTTCTCAGTCTCATTCTATCAAGTGGACCATGGATGTAACTCCTATCATATAGGAGGACAAATCACATATCTGTCCACACACAAACATCCAAATGAATCGTAACATACCCAACAACCACCGTTATCATCAACCTTCTTCAAGGATGATTTTTGATGGCATCAAAGTATGCTCTTCCTCACTTGATGAATTCTATAACTTCGGGTCAAAGAACCAGAAACACCATTGCCATATGAGATCTACTTATCACATGTTCATACAACAATCCACAAAGTAGTCTCATGGTGGGTCTGTCCAGTACAACTTGTTCACTAACAAGTACCCATGTGATGACTTGATATCACAATATCATGACCTGTGAGAACCGGCCATCAGTTAATGCACATGCTTGTCTAATTGATGAGTCCCATTTATATATATATTCTTGGACTCATTTGGGCTGTTATTCTAGTGTTTTCACCACATTTTAGGCACATTTCCATTCATATGTACTATTCCATGGTAGGTGCACTGTTAAGCCCGTTTCGATGTGCAATTGCATTCCTTGTTGTTGGGGGTAAGCACATTATGCTCCCCTTCCCTTCTTTTATGTATTTCTGTGCTGGATGTGTATTCCCAGCTAGTATATCTTGTTTGCAGGTGACCTGATTGCCCCGTTTTCCCATAAGTAATTTCTGTGTATATCGCACGGTCGTGCATTTTCCTTGACGCACGGTCTGTGCTGTCGTGCGTTTGTGTCTGGGGCAGAAAATGGAGCATCAGAGTTTACTCGTGCGTTTTGACGCACGGGCGGATTCGCCTGTGCGTGAACAAAATGCACGGTCGACCTGTGTCTTGCTGATTTCAGAGCATCAGAGTTTACCTGTGCATCTTAACGCACGGGCGGCGTTGGTCGTGCGTGAACAAATCGCATGTGCGGCGCAGCGTCTTCTCCAAGCCTTATCTCTTCTGTTAATATCGCACGGTCTGTGCACGATCGTGCGTTCGACCGTGCGTGACCAATTTTCAGCCTGTTTCCTATAAAAGCTGCAGGAATCGAGGTAGAGAAAAGATGAGAAGGGGACGACCAGGACGACCAGGGCACGAGCTGGAGCGATTCTGAGTGCGGGAAAACTCTTCCTTCCCGCTGCTCTTGAGGGGTGAAGGCTTCTCCTTCATCTCCTCCACCATCAAGGCCATTTCCAGTGACTTTCCACCTCCATCCTTCCATCGAGGAGCACTAGGAAGCTTCATCCACCATTAGGTCAAGCATTCCTCGCCAAGGAGACCAAGGAAGCGCTGAAGATCGTAGGAGCGGTGACAGCCTCCTTCGAGCCAAGCTCACTATCTGAGGGCCGAGTCCGGAGAGAGCCCGACAACCTCTCATTCCGGCAGTGAACCCAAGACGTGATTTCTTCGTTGTGGTCCTCTCTAACCTTTGTTGCTTGAACTCGTTTGCAGTTGCTTTATAAATGCGTGTTAAGTAGATCTTATGGATTACTGCTTGTTTTCATATGCAATGTTATTGTGGTGGCATGAATAGCCCCTTTGTTTCTTGCTATTTTCTGTGTTACATTGTGGTTGAAACCGCTAGCAAAAGCTAGCGGTGATGTTTTGAGAAGAGGTGTGTGCGACCCTCAACCGTCATAGTGATATTCCGCCCATGCGCCTTCCGAAGCACGACATCGCGGCCGTTGCACCCATCTCGTGGTGCGAAGCGGAGTTTAGACCCGCATCTTTCTTCATTCTACAATAGCATAGGAAACCAAATCAAAACCCCCGTCGTTACTATTTTATCCTTTGAACTGATTTCCTGCGAGAGCAAATCGTACTACCCAACTTGCGGTCCTTGAGAGATCGATATTCGGGGAGTTCCTCCCTATTTTATTACTTGACAACGACCGGTGCACTACTGTCGTATCGCATTACGTGCCTGCTAATTAGCAGTGCCGAAATAGCGCATCAAGTTCTTGGCGCCGTTGCCGGGGGTTGCAAGCGTGTGTGATTTGTTTTTCTTTGGAGATCCATTTTAAGGTCTTTTTTTTTGCTTTCGTGTTGAAGAAGTGTATGCATAGAAGAGATCCCAGTGAGCACGCAACATTTGATCCTGAGATAGAGCGTACACTGCGGGCGCGTCTACGTGTTGCTGCCACCATGGATGTTAATGGAAATCAGGCTAATCCCGGAGTGGGAAATGCACCGGCCGTGGCTCAAGCTGCTGACGAGAATGAAGTGGCTAGGCCACGACCTAGGACTATGAGAGATTACACTACACCCACTGTTGGGAGTGTGTACCCTGGATTTGGCCTGGCTATCACCAACAACAACTTTGAGATAAAGCCGGCCATCCTGAACATGATCCGCAATCAGGCCCAGTTCTCTGGATTAGCAAGTGAAGACCCCCATCTTCACTTAATTGAATTCGCTGAAATTTATGGAACATTTCGTTATGCAGGGCTGGCTGACGAGATGGTGAAGCTCAGGCTATTCCCTTTCTCTCTACGTGACAAGGCAAAGGCGTGGCTCCACACGATCCCTGCCGGTACAGCTACCACTTGGGATGCCCTGCAAGAAATTTTTTTGGCAAAGTTTCACCCTATTGACGAAGTTGTGAACTTGCGGAGGGAAATAGCAACCTTCCAACAGCTCGATTAGGAGGCTCTCTGAGAAGCTTGGGAGAGGTTCATGAACCTTCTCCGGAAATGCCCCCAGCATGAGCTGCAACCATGGACCATAGTAGAAAATTTTTATTTTGCTATTGAACCTAACTACAGGGCCATGATTGATGCTGCTGCAGGTGGAACTTTGATGAACCACACCCCTGAAGAAGCTTTGCGGATTGTCCAAGACACTGCCATTCACAGTTCCTTTTGGACTACTGGAAGAAACGTTCCAAGGAACACTCAAGGTCTTTTTGAGGTGAACACGTCTGGTACACCTGCTGAAAGTGCCATGCTACTTAAGAGGCCTACCCTCCCTTCCGCCTCAGTGATGATGATCTCATGTCAAGGTTATGGAAACCCAGGGCATCATGCATATGAGTGCCCCACAGGTGAGCAACCTACTGAAGTTTCTTTTGAAGAAAGTGTTAATTATATAAATGATCAAAATCAAGGAGCACCGTTCAATAACACTTATAACTCGGGCGTGAGAAGTCATCCGAACTTCTCTTGGAAACAAAATGTTCCAGGCCAACGATGGCAAGGAGGCTCGCATCAATACGAGGCTCAAGCCTCCGGTAGCCAACCGCGACCGCCTCAACCAAGTTATAATCAAGGTGCCCCAACTTTTAAGAAGAGCAACCTTGAAGAAATGATGGAAAGGTTTATGCATGCCGCGAACTCTAACATGGTTAACCAAACCGCGTCCATGCGCAACTTGGAGACGCAATTGGGCCAATTGGCTCAATTGTTAACCGAGCGGTCGCAAGGGACCCTTCCTAGCAACACGGAAAAAAATCCTATAAATCAAGGGAAGAGTCTCACCGACGCGGATGTGGTTGACCCAAATGAATTAGTGATCAATTGTTCTATTAATAATGTTCAAACTGCTGCCTTATGTGACTCCGGATCGTCCCGCAACGTCCTTGTATGGCAAGACGTGGCTAAACTGCATCTCGAAATGAACCCGGATGATCGGAAGTCTTTGGTGCTTACTAATGGGACCATTATTCAGTCGGAGGGAGAAGTGAAGAATGTTGAAATCATGGTTGAGGGGACGGTGGTGGTCGCTGACTTCCAAGTGTTGGGACCCCAGGAGAATAACTCTATCCCAATCTTGGGAGTGCCGTTCTTGAAAGAGAGCGGTGCCACTTTGGATTTTTCCGTTGGGAAAGTCATCATCCCTACTTGCCCCAAAATTGTGACTGAAACATTGCCTTGCTTTCCCAAAAGTACTTCTGACATATCTCTTAGTGATGCAGGAATCATGGTTGAATTTGTATTGTTGGACGAAGAAAAGGAGGAGGAACAATCATGCGGAAAAGGAGAAGAAATAGATTTGAGAAAGGACTGTGACCCGGAAAGGAAGGAAGATCTGGTGTCTGAACCCATTCTGCTAAACTTAACTCGGGACAATGTCCCATTCTTATCTAACAATAAATTTTGTAATAAACTTTTTAAACAGACGGTCTCTTGGGCTGACCCAGTTGCCACCACGGTAACGGGAGTGATGCCATCCACCACTAAGGTGGGAAAATCTGACGGCTACCAACGCTGGCGCTCTCCTACCGTGGAGAGGCTGAAACTTGAAAGAAGAGAGCGTAGTGCTCGCTCCACTGCTTCCAGTGGCAAGTTGGCAGAGGCTAGGGGAAAATTGGGTAATACCAATTTTGGCCCTAAAGCTTTCACCTCCATCCTACAAGCCACTGGGGACGTGCACTACAAAAGCGCGTATAGCTGAGTTCCTTTTCTTATGCTTTGATCTGTGTCTGTGAAACTTTTCTTTAGATTCTCTGCCGCTTAAACAATGATTAATACAGGTATTTGGTCCACCTCAAAGGACGTTAAACAAAAGGGCTTCTTGGGAGACAACCCATGGGGAACCACCCGGTTCCGTCTATCTTTTTAATCCTTTTTGCGTATTGTTATTTCAGTTTTGCTAACATTGTAGGTGAAGCTTTACTCTCACGTGGAAGGAGGTTTATTTTTAGAGAAATTGGGATTACCGCATTTCTGGCATGCTCCTTTGTGAGCATAGGTCAACTCTACCCCTCTCCTATTTATGTTTGAATTGTTTATTCTAGGGGAGAGAGCGAGCTGTGCAAGTGCACACACGTTGCATGACATGCTAGAATGTGCTGAGTTAGGATTTTTATTTTGTTGCATACATGTGCACCTAGTTCACGCGTGCTTATTGGGTATCGCTGCGAGGTTTTCCCGCTCGTAAGAATTGAATTATTAGCATGTGAGTGAGGAGTGGAGAATAATGTTGACTCGAGTAGTGCTCTAGTCAAGTGCTCCCATCACGCCTAGAAATTCGATTAGAGTAGAATAAAATTCAGAGTTGTAATGTACTTATTTCTGTTATAGTAGATGAAATTTATTTTACTTTAGTGGTGAATCCAGTGAATCCAACGGTATCAATAGGTCGAGTGTAGCAGACTAATAGTAGCTTTTTACTAGGGTCGAAAGGAAGGACAACCTTTCTCGGTGGCTAGAACTTGCACTAGGCGACTCTCGAAACAATTGCGTTGAAATACTCGTCATGAAATGTGATATAGGCCATCTCTTGATTCGTTTGTGCTTTTGAAATCCTAACCTACGTAATCACCATTGCAAGCCCACTTGAGCCTACCTCTCCTCTTTGTTTAGCTCCACTATTTAATGTAACCATGACCATACAGCCGAACCTATGTTCACACCAACCGCTGAGCTGAAAGACATTTCTGTCTCGATCGTATTTGGTGTCATCTATGTATGTATGGCTGCTTTAATGTAGCTAAACGAGCTGTTTTATTGTGTGTAAAAATGTGCTTTTGCCGAAAAGAGAAAAGAAAAGAAAAGAAAGAAAAGAAATGAAAGAAAAGAAAATAAAAAATAAAAGAGTTGTGCAATACTAATTTTCTCTCGACAAAATTTTTATTTATTTCTGGCTCAACATGCACCTTGTGTTCAGTTGAAGTCCGGGGGTGTCGTGTAAGTACTGAAAATGTTATTTTGGTGATTGTCATTCTCTTGAGTGCGACGGTTGTGTTGTGTGCGATTCCCATCGTCCTTCTACTTACCTAGCCTATACTCAACCTAAGCCTAACAATTGCCTATAAGCCCTATTGATTTTAGATACGAGTTGTCTCATGCAGTAGAGAGAGTGTGGACGTGCAAGCCTATGGACACCGACTTTGATGGATTTCTTAAGAGATTGTCCCTAGCTTTGATTCAAGTAATACTCTACTCATTAGTCACACTATTTTCCCTTTTTGCGCAACCGAAAGATTCACCTGGATTCACCATCCAAGTAAAGTAAATTCCAAACTACTGTTTTAGAAATAATTAGATACAACCTTGAGTTTAATTCTGTTCTAATATATTTCTACGCACGAGAGCATGCGACTTCGCATAATTCTCTGCCGCTCAAACTCATGCTAACACTCAATTGTTCCGACATGAGAGCTGAGTAGTTTGCCCGAGACGTGCAAATGGTTAAGTCTGGGGGTGTGATGAGTCCCATTTATATATATATTCTTGGACTCATTTGGGCTGTTATTCTAGTGTTTGCACCACATTTTAGGCACATTTCCATTCATATGTACTATTCCATGCTAGGTGAACTGTTAAGCCCATTTCGGTGTGCAATTGCATTCCTTATTGTTGGGGGTAAGCACATTGTGCTCCCCTTCCCTTCTTTTATGTATTTCTGTGCTGGATGTGTATTCCCAGCTAGTATATCTTGTTTGCAGGTGACCTGATTGCCCCATTTTCCCATAAGTAATTTCTGTGCATATCGCACGGTCGTGCGTTTTCCTTGACGCACGGTCTGTGCGGTCATGCGTTTGTGTCTGGGGAAGAAAACGGAGCATCGGAGTTTACTCCTGCGTTTTGACGCACGGGCGGATTCACCCGTGCGTGAACAAAACGCACGGTCGACCTGTGTCTTGCTGATTTCAGAGCATCGGAGTTTACCTGTGCGTCTTAACGCACGGGCGGCGTTGGTCGTGCGTGAACAAATCGCACTGGCGGCGCAGCGTCTTCTCCAAGCCTTATCTCTTCCGTTAATATCGCACGACCTGCACACGATCGTGCGTTCGACCGTGCGTGACCAATTTTCACCCTATTTCCTATAAAAGCTGCAGGAATCGAGGAAGAGAAAAGACGAGAAGGGGACGACCAGGACGACCAGGGCACGAGCTGGAGCGATTCTGAGGGCGGGAAAACTCTTCCTTCCCGCTGCTCTTGAGGGGTGAAGGCTTCTCCTTCATCTCCTCCACCATCAAGGCCATTTCCGGTGACTTTCCACCTCCATCCTTCCATCGAGGAGAACTAGGAAGCTTCATCCACCATTAGGTCAAGCATTCCTCGCCAAGGAGACCAAGGAAGCGCTGAAGATCGTAGGAGCGGTGACAGCCTCCTTCGAGCCAAGCTCACCATTTGGGGGCCGAGTCCGGAGAGAGCCCGACAACCTCTCATTCCGGCCGTGAACCCAAGACGTGATTTCTTCGTTGTGGTCCTCTCTAACCTTTGTTGCTTGAACTCGTTTGCAGTTGTTTTATGAATGCATGTTAAGTAGATCTTATGGATAACTGCTTGTTTTCATATGCAATGTTATTGTGGTGGCATGAATAGCCCCTTTGTTTCTTGCTATTTTCTGTGTTACGTAGTGGTTGAAGCCGCTAGCAAAAGCTAGCGGTGATGTTTTGAGAAGAGGTGTGTGCGACCCTCAACCGTCATAGTGATATTCCACCCACGTGCCTTCCGAAGCACGGCATCGCGGCCGTTGCACCCATCTCGCCGTGCGAAGCGAAGTTTAGACCCGCATCTTTCTTCATTCTGCAATTGCATAGGAAACCAAATCAAAACACCCGTCGTTACTATTTTATCCTTTGAACTGATTTCCTGCGAGAGCAAATCGTACTACCCAACTTGCGGTCCTTGAGAGATCGATATTCGGGGAGTTCCTCCCAATTTTATTACTTGACAATGACCGGTGCACTGCCGTCGTATCGCATTTCGTGCCTGCTAATTAGCAGTGCCGAAATAGCGCATCACTAATATACCATCATAGCCCTTAGCTTCTAAGATGATACACCGATCAGGGACTATTTAAGAATGAAGCTTCTTATAAGTATACGCCCTCAGATTCAAGTCAGGTACTTGAATTCCTATGGAAGAGAACATTCTAAGGGCATTTATTATGCTAATTAATCTATCATATAAAAATAATTGACATAATAAAAGAACATGCCATAATGTAAAAAGAAATATAAAGTACTTTATTCATCACATGAATGTCAACTGACACAAATACAATCCACAAGACTCCCACTAGAGATGATCATTAAGGTATCTAATACCCATTGATCTAGTATGACAATCATGCTTTCTCTCTGCAAGGGGCTTCGTTAGTGGATCCGCAATATTCTCTTCAGTGGGTACTCTGCATATGCTCACATCTCCTCGATCGACAATCTCTCGAATAAGTGTTAGCTTGTGCAATAACACTATTGTTGTCATAGTAGAGAGCTAGGTGATCAACAGTGCTAGGAACTACACCAAGCTCGCAGATGAATTTCCTAATCCACACAACATCCTTCGCCGTATTTGCAACAGCGATATACTCAGCTTCAGTCGTAGAACCAGCAACTGTCTATTGCTTGGAACTCTTCCAGCTAACAGCTCCTCCATTTAGGAAAATTCAAAACCTGATTGAGACTTTGAGTCATCCGTATCAGTATGGAAGCCAGCATCTGTGTAACCCTTTACAACGAGCTCTTCCTCTCCACCAAACACCAAGAATACATCCTATGTCCTTCTCAAGTACTTTAGGATGTTCTTGATGGCTGTCCAATGACTATCACTGGGATCAGAATGATATCTACTTGTCATGATCAAAGCATAGGAGACATCGGGTCGAGTATATAACATTGCATACATGATTGATCCAATTGCATAAGCATATGGAATCAACTTCATGCGGTCCATATCTTCCAAAGATTTTGGACATTGGTCCTTTGAGAGACTCACACCATAAGATATGGGTAAGAATCCCTTTTTGGATTCAAGCATGCTGAACCGTTTCAACACCTTCTCAATGTATGAACTTTGGGTCAAACCTAGAAACTTCTTCGATCTATCTCTATAGATCATAATACCAAGTATATAAGTCGCTTTGCCCATGTCTTTCATAGAAAAGTAGATCCCTAGGTTGTTCTTAACAACTTGCAGGGTCGGAATGTCATTCCAGATCAATAGTATGTCATCTACATACAATACTAGGAAGACCACTATGCTCCCACTAATCCTCTTATAAACACAAGTTTCATCTTCATTTTTGATGAAACAAAACTCTTTGATTTTCTTATCAAAATGTAGTTTCCAACTTCAAGACTCCTATTTTAATCTATAAATGGAACTCAATAGCTTGCATATTTTAGTGGCTTCATTTGGAGATACAAAACCCTCGGGTTGTGTCATATACACTTCCTCAAGGAGGTTTCCATTTAGAAAAGCCATTTT
The DNA here is from genome assembly GCA_033032865.1 of Dactylorhiza incarnata. Classification (NCBI taxonomy): domain Eukaryota; kingdom Viridiplantae; phylum Streptophyta; class Magnoliopsida; order Asparagales; family Orchidaceae; genus Dactylorhiza; species Dactylorhiza incarnata. Next base: position 1,429,730 of record JAWHQI010000035.1, read on the forward strand.
GACATCCATTTGCCAGATCTCGTAGTCATAATATGCAACAATAACAAGCAGAATTTTGATGGACTTAACCATAACAATAGGGGAAAAGGTCTCATCATAGTCAACACCATGAATTTACTTGAAACCTTTAGCCACTAATCGACATTTGAATGTCTGTACATTCCTATCCAGGCTAGTCTTCTTCTTGAAGACCCACTTGCACCCTATGGGTCATATCCCTTCAGGTGGTTCCACCAAGGTCCAAACTTGGTTTGCATACATGGAGTCCATTTCATATTTCATGGCATCATGCCACTTCTCGAAGTTCGGTCCATTCATAGCCTCTTGTGAAAGTGGAGGTTAGTTCTTATTATAGGTTAAAACTCTTGTTTAAGTTTTACTTTCAAAGTAGATGATATATATATATAAATATATATAGTGTGCTATTTTTTTGATTGAGTAATAAAGCCAAACAGTTAAAGTGCAAATAAAACAAAGCACAGGTAAAGAAGTAAAACAAACAAGAATCAATCCAGAAGACATAAGATGTATAGTAGTTCCCCTCAACTAGGTACATCTACTCTTCTACCCACTGGTAGGAATCCACTATGAGGTTGTTGATTAGGTGCCCTCACACCAGGTGAGCTGTTGATAAGGTGCTCTAACCAAACTGTAGGTTTTTGCTAAGGTGCCCTATCACCGAGAGTTAACTTTTGAAGGGAGTTATAACCCTGTACAGGATGGGGTAAAGAAAGGAAAAATAAAAGCAGAAATCATATTGTTCTTCTCTGTATAAGAAAACTCTTGAAGATCCTGGTTTGAAGTTGAATGGATCTGAGTGTGATGTTGAAGAAGGCTCCCCTTGTAGCTGAGGTCTCCATCAATGCTTTGACTCCTTGAGAGGATAACCTGCCGTTTCTTTTCATTAAAGCAATTGCAACGGCTAATGCCATTGATTGATGTGCAACGGCTAAGAGACAGTAAAAAGAATATTAAAACTATTCAGAAAGGAATTCGTCGATCCCTGCTATACATTTGTGAGGCTGGGCTCACCATCTGATATGCTGAGCAATTCTCTCTATCTTAGAATTCGTAGACCGCTGAGATTTTTCTGACTGAATTCGTCGAGCGCATTTTGCCATTTTGTCGAACGCTGTTTTGATGAGGATTTATCGAGCGCTGGCTGTCTTGCTATTTGTAGAGCGCTGGATGTCTGGCTATTTGTCGAGCGCCGGTTGTCTGGCTATTTGTCGAGCGCCGTTAGTCATTCGTCGAACGCAGAGAACTTTTATTATGCTTAAGTATATTCTCCAATTCGATCGCATCATATTTAATTTATGTTTAACTTAGCTTTCTTAATTGACCTAAATTATTAGATGACTTATTAATATAAGGATGGATTCTAACTCAAATCAAAAAGCTAAGGTTCCAACAATCTCCCCCTATTTGAGTTGGGATCCTTAATCCAGATCAAAACTAGTGGACTGGTAATCTTAAAACAGCTTTTAAAATTTTCAATTGCAGCAGCTTATTTCTTGAAGTTAAAATTTTCAAATGCAGCAATCTTTGTATTTAGAGAGATTAAAAATTTTTTTGATACCAGTTGAAAGGGGTTTTGAGCTTCTCATTTTCTCTCTCACTTGGTTAATTTTATTATTCTAGAAGGATTTTAATATATGAGTTGCTACAGCTGTTAATAAATTGGAATGGAGTTTAATGGTGAGAAACATATTAATTAGAAAGTTTCTGTAAATTTTACTAGAGTTGAAAGGTTGAGCATTTGAAATATATTAGTCTTTTTATTTCATTAAAATATAAATTTGAAGGTTTTTGTTGATCATGATTAATTATTTTTTCTTTAGAAATTTGTTCAAACGTTTTGGCCTGCATTTTGAGATTTCTCCCATTGGTTGTGCTTGCCATAGAAAATTTGTTTTTAAGAAAAATAGTTTGTTCTTCTGATGATTTCAAATTTACTTGAAGTTTATTATTCTTAGGAGTTAGAAAATTTATATTTGTTAACTCTTTTAAAGGTTTATTTTCATATTTTATTAAGTCTGTAAATGTTAATTTATGATTAGTTTTATCTTGAGTAGAGGTAAAATTATAAGTTAGAGTTGCCTCAGTTACCTCAAGCTTTTCCGATTCGATTTCTGCATCTGGAATTTGAGATGAGCCTCCATATATGGCCATCATGCAGAAAGCTCTAGCTCTAAGTTCTTCTTCCTGTTCTTCTTCACTTAGATTTGTTGATGGTTCTGCATCAAAAATATAGTTAGTTGAAGAGATGGAAGGAGGTTCACGTTTTATTTTGGCAGCTTTCTTTGAAGAGGATATATCATCGCCAACATAAACAGGCCCTTTCATTGCTCTCGAAGGAGACTTGAGACACATGGAGCTAGGTAATGCAGGTGTAACTGCCTTTGATGATATGAGGGGAGGTCCTGTCAAAATAAATTTGTAAGTTTCTTCATCTGTGGCATTTGCATATATCTTAATTCTATCATGCCATAAAGTAGATCTATCTAGATTACAAACATGTGGATCTGAAGATAAAAGGTCTTGTGTCATTTTTGAAAAAACCAAAAAAATATAAGAACTAGGTGATCTTTGTGATTTCAGGTGTTAACCTGTGTGACAAATCAACCTGGCTTTGATACCAATTGAAAGTGGAGGTTAGTTCTTATTATAGGTTAAAACTCTTGTTTAAGTTTTACTTTCAAAGTAGATGATATATATATATAAATATATATAGTGTGTTGTTTTTCTGATTGAGTAATAAAGCCAAACAGTTAAAGTGCAAATAAAACACAGCACGGGTAAAGAAGTAAAACAAACAAGAATCAATCCAGAAGACACAAAATGTATAGTAGTTCCCCTCAACTGGGTACATCTACTCTTCTACCCACTGGTAGGAATCCACTATGAGGTTGTTGATAAGGTGCCCTCACACCAGGTGAGCTGTTGATAAGGTGCTCTAACCAAACTGCAGGTTTTTGCTAAGGTGCCCTGTCACCGAGAGTTAACTTTTGAAGGGAGTTATAACCCTGTACAGGATGGGGTAAAGAACGGAAAAATAAAAGCAGAAATTATATTGTTCTTCTCTGTATAAGAAAACTCTTGAAGATCTTGGTTTGAAGTTGAATGGATCTGAGTGTGATGTTGAAGAAGGCTCCCCCTGTCTAATTAGAGTTGATGACAGCTTGTGGATAGAGCTTCTCCTTTTAACTGCTTCTTCCTTCTCTTGCAGTGATGATCCTGAGCAAGTAATTGTGGTTTGTGTCTCAGGATATTTTGAATCTGCAGGAAGATGTTAGTACTGAAGAACAACAAAATAAGTTTTCTCTTTTCTGTTGTGTGTGTTCTGTGTTGTGTGTACTGCTCTGTTTCTTTTATAATCTGAGAGCCTTTGCTCTTAATTTGAATTCTTCTCTTGGGAAGAGGGAAAGAGCTGAGGTCTCCATCAATGCTTTGACTCCTTGAGAGGATAACCTGCCGTTTCTTTTCATTAAAGCAATTGCAACGGCTAATGCCATTGATTGATGTGCAACGACTAAGAGATAGTAAAAGAATATTAAAACTATTCAGAAAGGAATTCATCGATCCCTGCTCTATATTTGTGAGGCTGGGCTCACCATCTGATGTGCTGAGCAATTCTCTCTATCTTAGAATTCGTAGACCGCTGAGATTTTTCTGACTGAATTCGTCGAGCGCATTTTGCCATTTTGTCGAACGCTGTTCTGATGAGGATTTGTCAAGCGCTGGCTGTCTTGCTATTTGTCGAGCGCTAGCTGTCTGGCTATTTGTCGAGCGCCGGCTGTCTGGCTATTTGTCGAGTGTCGTTAGTCATTCGTCGAGCGCAGAGAACTTTTATTATGCTTAAGTATATTTTCCGATTCGATCGCATCATATTTAATTTATGTTTACTTAGATTTCTTAATTGACCGAAATTATTAGATGACTTATTAATATAAGGATGGATTCTAACTCAAATCAAAAAGCTAAGGTTCCAATATCTTGGTAGGTTGCATGCTCATCATCATGATCCATAAGCAACACACTACCTATCTGAGACATGAGAAATCCTTATCTCTCAGGTTCAAATCTTGGTCTAGCAGATCTACGTAGGGCTTGTGTTTCTTGAGCAGGCTCTCGAGCTACAACTACTTGAAGTCCTTGCTCAAGTTCCAATTAAGATTAGTTTTTAGTTTGTGGTTCTTGAATTTCTTCAAGTTCTACCTTTGTAGTCTTTCTGGATAAGAACTCTTTCTCCAAAAAGACGCCAGTCCTTGCGACAAACACTTTGCCCTCAGATGGCAGGTAGAAGTAGTATCCTTTGGTCTCACTAGGATACCCCACTGGATAACACTTATCTGATTTGGGTTCTAGTTTGTCAGGCATTTGGCGTCACACGTATGCCTCAAAACCCCAAATCTTATTGAAAGACATACTAGGACGCTTCTATTTGGAATTGGCCCTCAAATTCCCTTGATTTAAAGAGGGGTCATCATGCAATGCTAAGTGCATGTTGTATTTGATAAGCCATATTTATGTGAGATATACAGGAACAGGTGACTCAAGAGAAAGGGCCAATCATTCCCTTAGAGAATGAGAAATCATCTCCCAAGAGATGAAGATTTGTCTCAGCAGAACCGCTGAGACGAAGAGTCTAAACCGCTGAGACAAGCTCTCAGTCTCAGCTGAACCGCTGAGACAAGGCCAGGAGCCGCTGAGAAGGTGTCTGGGCTAGCTGAGCTGCAGATAGAAGAAAACCGCTGAGACGACTAGATGTCTCAGCAGATCCGCTGAGACGGGAAAGAAGCAACCGCTGAGACGAGATCAGCTGCCACTGAGAAGCAGCAAGCATCAGCGGAGACTTGGAGTGTTCGTCGAACGCAGAGTATGGCAAGATCGTCGACCGCAGAGTTTGGCCAGTTCGTCGACCACAGAGTTTGGCAAGATCGCGGAACGCAGAGTATGGCGAGTTCGTCGAACGCAAAGTATGGCGAGTTCGTCGACCGTAGAGTTTGGCAAGATCGTTGAACACAGTATGGCGAGTTCATCGAATGCAGATTGCGAGTTCTGTTCGTGGCGCAAGCTGCAGAAAAGTAGTATGGGGTCCACCAGTCTCTCCCATACTTGTCAGAAGGTCGGCTAAGAGCCGTTGAAGATCAGAGATGTACAAAAGAAGAAGTTAGGGCAACTTTGAAAGGAACTGGTAGCGTGCAAATCAATCAGGAGACTGTTCCATTGATGACCAGTGTTCTCCTCACTCTCCTCTTGCTCAGTGAACAAGAAAGAAGATACTGAGAGAGAAAGTTAGCTCCTTTGCAAGAAGGAGCAAGGTGATCATCCTTCCTTCATCCAAAGAGGAAGAGCAGATAGTAGCTAACATCAACATCTCCACCTACAAGGAAGCACAAGCTGTGCAGGAACTACAGGAGACTGCCTTCAACTGCTGTCTGCTGTAGTAAGATTCAAACACTATTTTTACTATAGGGCTTAACAACCTGAGCTGTAGGGCCATTTGGTCTGAGATTGTAGGAACCTTTGGGTTCTGAGATGTAGGGCTGAAGGCCTGAGTTTGTAGGATCTGTGAAGATCTGAGGTAGGGCTGTTTAGCCTGAGTTGTAGGGCAGAAGGCCTGAGCTGTAGGAGGAGGATTCCTTTGAGTTTTAGGACCTAGAAGGGGTCTGAGCTGGAGGATCAGGAGATAATCTGAGGTAGGGCTACTGAGCCTGAGTTGTAGGGCTGTTTAGCCTGTGTTGTAGGACCTACTGAGGTCTGAGCTATAGGATCAGGGGATGATCTGAGTTGTAGGGCTGTTTAGCCTGAGGTAGGGTTGGGAAAACCTGAGAGATCCTGAGGGTTCTGAGTTGTAAGCTCTTGGAGCTGAGTTGGATGAGTTGGCCCTGCCTAACACACTGTTAGAAGGGTGAAGGGGGAAAGTGGACTACCCAAAGACACACTGTCTTTGGGGAACCACTATAAATTCTTATGTGCTTTCTGTGTTTGTTGATTTTCTTAAACTAACTCAGAAATCAGCTAGGGTACTTAGAGGAAAAATAAAAGAAACCTATTCACCCCCCCCCCCCCCCTCTAGGTGATTTAGACTACAAACCTATAAACTTACAAGTGGTATCAAAGCGAGGTTGGTCAAGAAGGACTTAACAGTCTGACTAGATCCTAAAAGGTTTAGTCAAATCAAATCCCAATGGCCTCCTCTGGATTGCAGAAGGAAATGAGGTCCATGAAGTTTCCCATATGCAACAAAGAGAATTTTGGCATATGGAAGCAAAGGATCAGGTTGTTTATGGAAGCATCTGATCCTAGGATTTATATTACAGTTATGGAAGGACCTTTCACCTTTCATACTGCCTCCACTATAGATCCAACTAGAAGAGTGGCCAAACTATTTAGAGACTTGACTAAGGATGAACTTGAGCTGTTCACCATTGATAAGAGGGCCCAGAACATCATAGTGAATGCTATTGATGATTCTACATTTCAAAACTTGGTACACTGCACTTCTGCCAAGGAAATGTGGGACACATTGGTAGTATATATGGAAGGGACAGCTGAAGTAAGGGATGACAGGAAGTCATTCCTGAATCAAGAATATGAAGCCTTCAGATAGCAAAGCCAGGAGAGCATCTCCATGTGCTATGAGAGGTTCTTTAGAATAGTCAATGAGCTGAGAACCTATGAGAGGGCATTCACCAACTATGAGCTGAATGATAAGTTCCTTAGATCTCTCACAAGAGACTGGGACACAAAGATATGTGCCATCAGGGAAGTGGCCAAGCTTGGTGAGACCCCAACTCACACACTATTTTGGAAGCTGCTCTCCTATAAGATGCAGCTGTCTGCAAGGAAGGAGGAGGACACCTCCTCAAGGGCTAAAGCAATGGAGAAATCTGTATCTCTCAAAGCTCACAACTCCATGAGAAGCAAGGGCAGGATGGTGTCTCCTCCAAGGAGAAGTGTTGAACCTGAAGTAAACACCTCGGGAAGCTCTTCCTCTGATGAAGAGTTTGTTGCCTTTTCAAGGCAGTTCAAGAAAATGATGAAGAGGAAACCATGGAGGAACATGCCCTCCTCATCATCACACTATAAGAAGGAAAGCAACAAAATTGAAAGACTGCACCCAAAGGGTAACAGGTATGACTCTAAACCTAGTAAACATTCTTCTAATAATATAATTTGTTGTAGCTGCAGTAAGCCTGGACATGTCATAGCTGACTGTCCAGTCAAAAGAAAGGATAGTGGTGAAAAGAAGCATCATCACCACAAGGATAGGAAGGGAGAAAAATCCCTCCTAGCAAAGAAAGAAAGGAGTTGGAGTGAATCTGATCCTTCAACATCAGATTCAGAGAATGCACAAGAAGCCTACATTGGGCTGTATGCAGCAGAAGAAGATGAAGACTATCCAGCTGCAAAGTTTGGAATCAGGGCCCTTCTTTGACACTTAGATAGTGATGAAGAGGGGGATGAAGAAGACTGTGTTCAGCTAGGCCGTATGGCCTTCACTGATGAGGAAGGCAGTTAGAATATGTCTGAAAATGATCAGGTACCAATTCATTCCACTTCTATTTCTGATCATGATGCATGTCAAGAATCTGAAGCACAGCCATCACATGATGGAAGTGATTCAGAAGCTGAGATAGATGTCAATCAATTGATTGACAGATATGGTGCTCTCTTGACTGCTCTGAAAAAGAGCAAGAAGCTTGCCAAGAGGCAAGCCCAGGAAATAGCATCCCTTAAGCTGGCTGAAAACATCTGCACTGAATCAACCACCCTTGTGGATCAGATGAGCATACATATTAGCCATCTAAAGGGGATAACAATTGTGCACTTGAGCATTATTTCCCTGAAGGACAAGATCATCAAGGATCTTGAGGAGAAGCTTGTGAAGGAAAGAAGCCTTGTGGTTCAATTCTCCAAGCCTAAAACTGTGATACCCATTATTGATTCATTCTCCTCTCAATCCCACAGAAGAGGACCAGGTATCAATAAGATGGAGAGAGGAGAAGGGAGTGGAGAAAAGAGCAGGGGTAAGGCTAAGCCCCATTCCACCTTTCAAAGGGGATTGCTTTCTTCCAACAGGTATTACCATGAAATCATTAGTGGTCACTAGAGGAATGGAAGCTCTTAAGAACATGACAGCTGTCAAATCTGGTGACAAGGCTTATTGGTCAGTGTCAGATGACATCAGATCCTGTATGGCTGCCAAGCCATTGCAAGCTGATGCCATCAGGACAAAGAGCACCAAGACAGTACTCAGATTGACCTTCAATCAAATCATTGCTGAGAGGAACAGGAAGAAAGCTGCTGTATCTACTCCTGAACATAGGGACTATTCTGCACACCACCTAAGAAATGTTCAGAAGAGGAGATACAACATTCATGAATGTTGGTGTTGTGGTAAGGTATGACACTTTGCCATAGACTGTTAGCACAACTCTAGTGTGCCATGTGCAAAGATGGGCCTTCCTGCAAAGGGAGCAGCTAGAGTAAGGTCATTTCATCAGGCTAACAAGAACCTAGGACCCAAAAATTTTGGGGCTCCTAAGGATTACTAATTTCCTTGCAGGATAGTTCAAGTACCAGACTCATCCATAAGTGGTACTTGGACAGTGGGTGCCCATGGCACATGACAGACAGGAGGTTGACATTATGAAGTCAACATCAATTAGAGGACTAAATCCTCAAGGTAAGTATGTCTCCTACTTGTTATGAAATTATCATCAAATGATGTTTCCAATAATGTTAAAGTAGGATGATTAGATTAACCAGTACAATCTGCCTAAGCTATGCTTCAGATTGCATTTTAACAGCTAAGAAAAATCTGGGTTCGATGAACTCTGTCCTGAGTTCGATGAACGTCGAGTTTGAGTCCGACGAACTCTGTCCTGAGTTCGACGAACGTCGAGTTTGAGCCCAACGAACTCAGCCTTGAGTTCGACGTACTCTGTCGTGTGTTTAGTTCTAGATAAAATTTAGTCAGGGTTCAACGAACACTAGTTTGAGTTCGACGAACTCAGCCCTATAATGAAAACTTAGATGAATCTTCTTAGCTGATCTGCTGATTCGATTAGGTTGACACTAAGACCTAGTGTATAAATAACAGACTGTGTTAGATGACTCTTCACATTCTCTTGCACTACTCATGTCGCCGAGACGAAACTTCTACCCTTCCTTCCCAGCGTTCTTCTCTTCGACCAAATGGCGCCCAAAATTGTGAAGGAGTTGCTTGAAGGCTATGAGTTGGTGAGGGATGGCTTTCTCCATGCATCACCAGAGATTCTAGGTGTCATCTCCCTCATTTCTGAAGCCGGCCTAAACTTCTTCTTATCTGAACCCTCTCAGATATTCAAGCATAAAGTGCTAGAGTTCTATGAAAATGCTAAGCAGTCATCTTCTAAGGATGGCTTATCGTCTAAGATTGGAGAGATAAGGGTGAAACTGTCCCCTAAGAGATTGGAAAAGGTACTACACCTACCTACAATGGAAGAAGATGAGATATCTGCATCAGACAAGGAGCAAGCCTTAAGATGGTGTGATTATAGTGATTCCCAGACTTCATCTCTGAAGAAGAAATTCTTCAACCAAAAAGGGAAGCTGTTGTGTGACATAGTGTGAAAAGCCCTTCTGTGCAAGCCAGGCTCACTTGACACAATCTCACAACCCATGTTTGAGCTGGTTGTAAGGATCATCTTGAAGAAAAGTACTTGCTTGGGAAATGTCCTATACCAAAGGATAAAGTAATGTCTGCAGGCTCCTAACCTAGGAAGGATCCTCTCACTCTTCCTACTGAAGGCTTATCCAGGAGAATTCTCCTCCATCAAGGGTATTAACATCCACTACTTGAAGAGGTTGGATATTAAGACACTGGACAGGTCAACAAGGGTCCTCCCCATGAGCCAACCCTCTATGGTAGCTGAGCTCAAGGAGAAGAAGAAGAATGTAAAGAAGAGTGAGGTAGGAGGTGCCGAGTCCTCCAAGAAGAATGACGATCCTCTAGATCATATGTAAGGTGTGGAAGGAGAAGATGTCCCCAGGACAAGTGGGGATGATGAACCCCAGAGAAGAGTTGATTCTACTTCTCATCCAACTCAGATTGATACTGATCCAGCTATTCCCCCAGCAGAAGATGAACTCCTGAACTCACCTATTCATGGTAAATTAGGTTCTCAGTTAGGCTTCTCCCCTCTAACAATAGTCTATCCTAGGTGTCTAACAAACCCATCAATCGTTTTTCAGGTTCTCCTAGACAGAATTCTCCAAATATGGATGCTCTGAGTGAGGGGGAGCATCGCCCTCTCTTTGGAGATAATGGTGGGGGTGCTGGTGAGCGGGAGCACAGCCCAAATGCTGAAGAGCTGTCAAGATCTGAACCTACAATGGAGAAGGCCAGAAATGAAGCAGAGGAGGTAGTGGAGAAAGAAGTGGCCCAGGTAAGGCCAGCAGATGGGCTAGACACATCTGACCTGCTGAACTCAATAAAATCCATCATTGAGGGTCAGATGTTGTCTGTGAAAGAGTTAGTTGCTGAAAAGGTTCAAGGTCTAACTGTTCAAATAAGGGAGGAGTTATATGCTATTAGAACAACATTGACTCAGGAGATCCAAGCTAGTGAGCAAAGATTGGAATCAAGGGTGGCTACAGTAAGGACTAAGCTGAATACCCATATCAATGATGTCTCTACTGCTTCTGCTCATATCCTCCAGCAAATGACCAGGTGGTTTGAGATGGCCAAAGGCACTGTTGCTGCCCAGCACACTATTCTGAAGCAAATTGTAGATCATCAAGGGGACTCCACTAAGGACATTACATATGTAAAGAATCATCTTTACAAGAATGAAAATGTATGGGAGAAAGCAGTTGCCAGGATGGCTCAATTGGCTAACACATCTAGCAGGCATGTCATGTCCCACATTGACAAGGCAAAGGAAAACATTCTGGAGGATGTAGACAACACTTTTCAAACTCTCTCCCAATCCATAATAGATCAACACTCTGAAATAGAGAAAAAGATATTTGAAGAAGGCAAAAAGGGGGAGGAGAAGGTTGCCAAGCTAAGTGCAAAACTGAAAGGGGCTTATATAAGATTAAATACCAACATGGAGAATGCCCACCAACTGCTAATCACTAACCAGGAAGCAGCCCACAAGCAAGTGGTGGAAGTCCTCAATAATGCATCAAATGCAATTCAAGAAAATCTTCTAACTATGGTTAAAAAGGTTAATGATGATCATTGGATCACAAGCTTAAAGGTATTAAAAGGAACAAGGATTATGTTAAATCTTCCTATTTTGAATCCAAGCAGACCTGAAGATTTTGGCTTCCAAGGTCAATCTGATCTAATTCAAGATGAGAGGGAAACAAAGAGGAGAAGGGCAGAGGGCATTTAGACTGCTGAAGAGTATATGGCCCAGAAGAGGATGGAAAGATTAGAGGATCCACTCCATGAGGATGATAATCTGAAGTTGGACACAATTGTTGTCAACACCCGGGTCAGCCATGGTAATCCACTCAAGGACATTGACCATGTCTATTCATCTGCTGAATGGATCAAGTACCTAGAGAGGGAGTCTCTAAGGGAAAGGATTCTCAAAGAAAACATGGTAAGAAGGGAAACTCCTATAAGGATTCCAACAAGATATCTTCCCAAGCCATTTCTGTACTTCAAAGTGAACGAAAAGATCAAGGATGCTGCTAAAGCTAGGAAGAGAAGGTCTGGTGAAGTAGAAAGCTCTTCCCAGGGACCATCCAAGAAGACTCTACTTTGATAAGCTCCTTAAATTATTCAATGTATAAATATGACTTGAACTGATTATAAATGTCTGTATTGAACATCTGATTGAAATGATATTTCATATTCTGAAAATCATATTGTGTTTGTTACTGTTGGTACATGTATGTTGCTCTTGAATATAACTATTTTTACCTTCAGTACTCTGTGCTAGGTTCTTAATGAACTTAAATGAAATACATCTTTATGTGTTGTTGACTTTAATACCTAATGATAATTCACATAGGTAAGAAACTATTAATGTCAACAGAAATCTTCTCTTTATTTATATGTCATGAAATACAAATCTGTGTTATGACATATACTTTGATTAAGTTGCCACTTAGCATTGGCAGGTATTTTGCCCTCTTCAAATAGGGGGAGATTGTTGGGAATTTGCCCTCAAATTCCCTTGATTTGAAGAGGGGTCATCATGCAATACTAAGTGCATGTTGTATTTGATAAGCCATATTTCTGTGAGATATACAGGCACAGGTGACTCAAGAGAAAGGGCCAATCATGCCCTTAGAGAAGGAGAAATCATCTCCCAAGAGATGAAGATTTGTCTCAGCAGAACCGCTGAGACGAAGAGTCAAAACCGCTGAGACAAGCTCTCAGTCTCAGCTGAACCGCTGAGACAAGGCCAGGAGCCGCTGAGAAGGTGTATGGGCCAGCTGAGTTGCAGATAAAAGAAAACCGCAGAGACGACTTGCTGTCTTAGCGAATCCGCTGAGACGGGAAAGAAGCAACCGCTGAGACGAGATCAGCTGCCGCTGAGAAGCAGCAAGCATCAGCTGAGACTTGGAGTGTTCGTCGAACGCAGAGTAAGGCAAGATCGTCGACCGCAGAGTTTGGCCAGTTCATCGAACGCAGAGTTTGGCAAAATCGTTGAACGCAGAGTATGGCGAGTTCGTCGAACGCAGAGTATGGCGAGTTCGTTGACCGCAGAGTTTGGCAAGATCGTTGAACACAGTATGGCGAGTTCGTCGAACGTAGATTGCGAGTTCTGCTCATGGTGCAAGCTGCAGAAAAGTAGTATGGGGTCCATCAGTCTCTCCCATACTTGTCAGAAGGTCGGCTAAGAGCCGTTGAAGATCAGAGATGTATAAAAGAAGAAGTTAGGGCAACTTTGAAAGGATCCGGTAGCGTGAAAATCAATCAGGAGACTGTTCCATTGACGGCCAGTGTTCTCCTCACTCTCTTCTTGCTCACTGAACAAGAAAGAAGACACTGAAAGAGAAAGTTAGCTCCTTTGCAAGAAGGAGAAAGGTGATCATCATTCCTTCATTCGAAGAGGAAGATCAGATAGTAGCTGACATCAACATCTCCAGCTACAAGGAAGCACAAGCTGTGCAGGAACTACACGAGACTGCCTTCAACTGCTGTCTGCTGTAGTAAGATTCAAACACTATTTTTATTGTTGGGCTTAACAGCCTGAGCTGTAGGACCATTTGGTCTGAGATTGTAGGAACCTTTGGGTTTTGAGATGTAGGGCTGAAGGCCTGAGTTTGTAGGATCTGTGAAGATCTGAGGTAGGGCTGTTTAGCCTGAGTCGTAGGGCTGAAGGGCTGAGCTATAGGAGGAGGATTACTTTGAGTTGTAGGACCTGGAAGGGGTCTGAGCTGTAGGATCAGGAGCTGATCTAAGGTAGGGCTGCTGAGCCTGAGTTATAGGGCTGTTTAGCCTGAGTTGTAGGACCTACTGAGGTCTGAGCTGTAGGATCAGGGGCTGATCTGAGTTGTAGGGCGGTTTAGCCTGAGGTAGGGTTGGAAAAACCTGAGAGATCCCGAGGGATCTGAGTTGTTAGCTCTTGGAGCTGAGTTGGAGGAGTTAGCCCTGTCTAACACACTGTTAGAAGGGTGAAGGGGGAAAGTGGACTGTCATGACCCGCATTCTCTCCGAATTTAAGAATGTCAGAGTAAGAGAAAATACACGTCATGATGCCACATCATAAAGGAGACAACTGCAGACGCTCAGGCGGGGACCTATTACTTAACAAAACAAAACATGATTATATGATAAGTCGACATTTGAAATCATTTATTAGGGGTTTTGAGGTAAGAACTGTGTCTCTCAGTTCGTGGATCAACTAGTTCACCGAGAAAGTATGTATAATTGCAGCGAAAAATACTTGATTTAGTTTACTTAACGTCCTAAATGTATGCAAACGACGGAGCATAAGGTAAATGATATGCACATAACTAGCTATATTGTAAGAGTAGAAAATTCCTTTAAACGACTTTAAAGTTAAGGGTTTCAGTTAGAAAGAATGCAAGGAGGATGAAGAAAAACCATTTTATAACAATTGTGCACCTAACATAAATCATTCCCTGAGAGTAAGATACACAAGATCTAAAAGTAGTGGCATTCAACTGGCAAATAAACTATAAAGTATAAAAAGGGCACAATGGGCGTCAACAACATGACACTAACCCATTGGCACCAACTAGTATGTCTGAGCACAAGAAGAGACTAAAAACAACTACCTCGCAGCAGCGGGGTGAACAGCTACTAGAACTCTGAACTTCAGGCTACACCACTAGCCGCTACGGCTATGAACCTGAGGCATTCAATAAAACAAAGAACGCCTCAGCAAGGAATTACAAGTGGCAGAAAACTAGCAGAAAAGTAAGCAAGGCACAAGGGGTAACAACCCAAGCCAGATTTTACCGAAAGAGAAGCTCTAAACAAAGAACTAACAAGCACTGAGTGCACTAAATACCAGAAGAGGGACAAGTAAGTTCATTTATCTTGATAAGTATATTTAAAGAGACTGATCAGCTCAATTAAACGGGAGCTGTTATCTACCTCCGCCACCCAAAGCCCAAAAACCGGGTGGGGGTGCTCTAGACCCAACCACCCAAACACGACTACCGTGCAAGGCTACAACATTTCCCCCACTATCCCCCAAACACAACTACTGTGTAAGGCTAAAGACAACGGTTCTTATTAATTAAATTTCAATTAAACACGGGATGCTGCCCGAAAGGATAATCACTAGGATGCCCTAAGAGGTAGGGTCATAACAAGGTAAACATTCTTCCAATATTAAACATAAGAGAACTCGTAAGTTGGTTTAACCACAACAAGTACGAGGTTTCAAAAAAGAGGAGAAGTAACCATGACCACGGGCACAAAGCAGGCATTCCTTGAGAAGGAGGAGACACTTCTCGAGGGAAGGTAAAAGGACTTCTCGGAAAAAAACCAAGGGGTTATCAGCACGGATCTCTCGAGAGCAGGACAGGGGCTTCTCGAGAGTGAGGGGACTTCTCGAGAGGGAGAGACACTTCTCGAGAGGGAGAGAGAACTTCTCGAGAGGAAATTTCTTGAGAGCAAGGCAAGTTTTCTCGAGGACGGGACAGAACAGGATAGGGACTTCTCGAAAACAGCAAGGATTTCTCGAGAGGAGCATGGATTTCTCGAGAGGGGGGAATATCTCAAGAGGGACAAGGATCTCTCGAGAGATGGGCTAAAACAACTTCTCGAGAACGATGAATACTTCTCGAAAAGGACCAGGGATCTCTCGAAAATTGGGCTACACAACTTCTCGAGAATCATAAGGAATTCTCTAGGAGGACCAATCAACGGCTAATTCATGGGACGACGGTGCCTTCCGGGAAAAATATCCTGACACTACGCGGGGGGAGGAAAATTTAGGGTTTCTAACTATCAAACAAGATGCTCGGAATACGAACCAACAGCCAACCCAGCATTCATCAGGAGAAAAACCATAATTTAGCCAACAAAGAGGAGGAGGAAGCCACTTGCCTTTAACCTTGCAAACTCGAAGATCTCCGCTCCGGGAGCTAAGGATCTGGCCAAGAACACACCTGAGCACAAAACCTGAAACTTTTCGGGTCGAACGATGGGGTTAGGTCACTACCCTAACTCCAAAAAATCCACAAAACGGGAAAAACTTTCCACTAAGACGAAGATCTCGCCGAGAGCTTTCCAAACCCACTCTCCACACACGATTCTGACTACTACAGCCCTAGGAATCGACGACCGAATGCTCCTCGAAGCTCCGCTCTCGCTCTTTCGCTCAGCGGCTGATTTGGGGTTGATGGAGAAGAAGGTGAATAGGGAAAGAAGTTTAGGTATTTATATGAAAACCTAAATGTATTATTTAAATAATAAATAATACCCCAATTTACTTAAACTACGAGGGAAACTAGACCACCTCGGATTTCTACGATATTCGCACCTTAACTGAAACACGGCGCTACGAATCCAACGGCGAAGTTAGAATTCAATTCCGACGAGCCAAACTCGGGCTCCCGAAGCTAAAATCTCAATACTACACAAAATCTTCTCTACAAATCAAAACGACGCGGAAACTCGCACGCTCGATCTAAATTACAAGCTTTAACTAAGCTAAGGCTCAAAACTAAACCTGACGAGCTGACGTAACGCCCTAACGCCAAAATTGCGTCACAGTGGCTACGCAAAATAATTAACGAAAATCAGGGGCGTTACAGTCACTCCCCCTAAAAAGAAGTTTCGACCCGAAACTTGAAATTCAAAGGTTAAGAAAGATACATAATGAAATCCAAAGGTTTCCAGACAGAAGGTTACCCGAAATCTAAGAGAAGAGGCTAGGATGAATCCCTCTCATGGCAGACTCCGGCTCCCATGTTGAGCTTTCGACACCCTGATTATTCCAAAAAACCTTAACCATCGGGATCGTCTTCTTCCGCAGCACACGCTCCTGAGTCTCCAAGATTAAGACAGGCTCTTCAACATATGAAAGATTGGGCTGCAAAACGGGCACTGAATCAAGAACAAGACGATCACTATGCAAACACTTCCTTAACTGGCTCACATGAAACACATCGTGAACATCTGGAAAGGAGGCAGGCAAATCTAATCTATAAGCGGACACTCCGATGCGTTCCACAACCTGGAAAGGTCCCACATACCGGGGGTCCAACTTGTGGTTCCTTCCAAATCTCTTAACGCCCGGCATCGGAGAAACTTTCAAGAACACCTTGTCTCCAACAGCAAACTCTAGGTCCACTCTCCTCCGATTAGTATACTTCTCATACAGCTCCTGAGCAAAACGAAGTTTCTCGTGGATATGAGTCACAACAACGCTCATCTCTTCCAATGCTTCTGTGCCTAACAACGGACTCTCACCAACCTCGGCCCAAAACAAGGGAGTTTGGCAACGCCTCCCATACAAATCCTCAAAGGGGGCCATCTGCAGACTTTCCTGATAACTGTTATTGTAAGCAAATTCCATCAATCCCAGGCGCTTATCCCAAGCTCCTTCATGATCCAAAATATTGCACCTGATCATATCTTCCAAAATCTGATTCACTCTCTCCGTCTGACCATTTTTCTGGGGGTGGTAAGCGGTAGAGTATCTAAGGTCTGTACCCAAATCTCCTTGCAGACTCCTCCAGAAATGAGACATATACCTTGAATCTCGGTCCGACACAATGCTTACGGGCACACCATGCAATCTGATGACTTCATTCAAATAAAGTTATGCTACCTTCTCCATAGAATATCCAATTTTAAACGGCACAAAGTGAGCACACTTTGTCAGACAGTCCACTATGACCCATACTGAATCGTGACCTCCATGAGATCTAGGCAAACCGGTAATGAAATCCATTGAAATACTCTCCCACTTCCAGGTTGAAATATCCAAATGGTTTAATTTACCACCAGGCCTCTTATGATCTGCCTTAACACGTTGACAAGTAAAGCATTCAGAAACATACTTGGCTATATCACTTTTCATACCTGACCACCAAACGATCTGCTTCAGGTCTTTGTACATCTTTGTGGAGCCAGGATGATATGAAACACTAGAATCATGCGCTTTGCTACAGATCTTGGTTCGAATGTCATCAAGCGCGGGAATACAATATCTACCTCGATACTTCAAAGTATCTTTATCATCGATTGAAAAGTCAGGTAGCTCACCTTTTTTAGTTCTATTCCGGAGATGTTGCAAATCAGGATCTTCCTTCTGGTGCAACCTCGTAAGGGTAATCCAAGAAAGTTCATCAACTCATAAGCTCGAAGGCGCGGTACTACTACCAACTGAGATATCCATCAACATAAACTCTTCTACCAAGGACTGCACAGAGATATTGACGATTTGCACGGTCTTTCTACTCAGGGCATCGGCCACCACATTAGCCTTACCCGGATGATATAGAATATCAACTTCATAATCCGCAACATACTCCAATCACCTCCGCTGGCGCAAATTCAGCTCCTTCTGGGTAAAGACATACTTCAGACTCTTGTGGTCCGTGAAAATCTTGCATGACACTCCATAAAGAAGATGTCTCCAAAGCTTTAAAGCATAAATCACTGCAGCAAATTCTAAGTCATGCGTAGGGTAATTCCTTTCATGAACTTTCAGTTGTCTAGACCCATAGGCAATCACCTTTCCTTCTTGCATCAAAACACATCCTAAACCAATGTGAGATGCATCCACATAAACGACTTACTCTAATCCTTCGATCGGCAAGGACAACACAGGTGCACTGCACAAACGCCTCTTTAATTCTTGGAAGGCTTCTTCGCATTTATCGCTCCAAATAAAAGCCATATTCTTCTGGGTAAGCTTAGTCAAAGGTGCTGACAGCACTGAGAACCCTTGAACAAATCTCCTGTAGTACCCAGCCAACCCTAAGAAAATCCTTATCTCCTTAGGTGTTGAAGGCATCTTCCAATCTAACACAGTAAAAATCTTAGCTGGGTCTAAAGTAATTCCATCCTTGTTCACCACATGACCCAGAAAGGACACCTGAGGAAGCCAGAACTCGCACTTACTCAGCTTCGCATACAACTTGTGCTCTCTAAGAGTAGACAATACTAAGCGCAAATGCGTAGCTTGCTCCTCAGCACTCTTAGAATAAACTAGCACATCATCTATGAATACCACAACAAAATGGTCCAGAAAATCCTTGAACACGCGGTTCATCATGTCCATAAATGCAGAGGGTGCATTAGTCAAACCAAACGACATGACTAGAAACTCAAAATGGCCATAACGAGAACGAAAGGCAGTCTGGGGTACGTCCGACTCACGGATCCTCAACTGATGGTAGTCTGATCGAAGGTCAATCTTTGAAAACACTTTGCTACCATGCAACTGATCAAACAAATCATCTATCCTTGGCAACGGATACCTGTTCTTGATGGTCACTTTGTTTAATTCTCTATAATCAATGCACAACCTCATAGAACCATCCTTCTTTTTCACAAACAAAACTGGAGCACCCCAAGGCGAAGAACTTGGCCTAATGAAACCACACTGCAACAACTCATCTAACTGAGTTCGCAACTCTTCTAACTCGCGTGGGGCCATCGGTATGGTGCCTTAGCAATTGGACGAGTACCAGGCTCCAAATCAATAACGAACTCCACATCTCTATCAGGCGGGAGTCCAGGAAGACTGACAGGAAAAACATCAGGAAACTCTCGCACCACCGGAACACTCTCAATACATGGCGGTCCAGGAACAACTTCTACTACAGAAACAAGATAAGCCAAACAACCGGAAAGTAATAGTTTCCGAGCACATACCGCAGAAATTATCGAAGAACTCTAGTACGGAGAACCAAAAACGCTCATGGGTTGACCGTTGTCCATCACGAAGTCCAGACACTTTTCCTTGCATTGGATGACCGCATCATAACTGGATAACCAGTCCATACCCAATATTACGTCAAAGTCTTCTAAGTCCAACACTTTGAAATCAGCAACAGCCAAGAAATCTCCTAAGAGAACGGGGCAACTTCGGACACACTGGTTCGAGGACACCAAAACACTAGAAGGGAACTTAACGAGGAACGAATCGTTGCCCAGCTCAAGGGTCAAACGGTGATGCTTGACGAAAGTCCTTGCTACGAACGAATGGGTAGCACCCGAATCGAACAGAACACACGCCCAACGATTCTTTACTTTAAACCTACCTATAAGCGCGAACAATAACTAGTCTAGCTCAGCGAACTAACAGGAATCAACACTAACCAGTTGGCTTAAGATCTAACCTGCGATCACTTGGGTCGAAGTCTGCGCTTGCTCCTGGGTTAACACGTTCAGCTTTCCTCTTCCTTTATCCTGATGCTGCGGCGGCGGCAGGGCTCGAAGCGGAATAGGCTGCAACGGGGGTTGAACTAGCGGGCATTGGAACTTCATGTGCCCTTTCTGCTTACACTGGAAGCAGACCTTTTCCTTGTCCAACACTGGGCCGCATCGTGCCCACTCTGCTTGGACAACTGACAGAGCACCACACCCTTCAGAGCATCTTGAATTGTTAGCACTCGCTGCTGCTTTTGAGCCCCCTTCCTCTGGAAACATTTCTCAACTGGATGGCCAGGGCGGCCACAGAAGCTACACACTTCACCACTCCTTTTCTTTGGAGCCGGACTAATTACCTTGGGGGTCTCCCCCTCTTCGACTTTCCTCTTGTCCTTTTTCATTAATGCACCTCTATTCTTGGCGTTGTCGATAACCTCGACCTTCAGCGCTGCTTCTACCACTTCAGCATAACTTTCAGATCTATAAGCGCTCGCCAACTGCTGAATATCTCTACGAAGTCCCCCGAGAAAATGCTTCACTCTTCCTGCCTCAGAAGCCACTAAATCTGGAGTAAATCTGCTCAACTTACCGAACTCGATCTCATAATCACTAACCGTGAGCTGTCTTTGCTTCAAGTGTAGAAAATTATTCATTAAACGGTCTTACTCGACCGACGGCAGAAACTTCTTTAACACCATCGCCTTGAACGACTCCCACGAACATCCGCCTACGAGATTTTCCCTCTCCCTATTCCACCAGCTTTTAGCAAGTCCTTTCAGCTGGTAAGCGGCGACCATCACCTTCTAGTCTGCAGAGATTCCCGAGTACAAAAACATCTCCTCAATGGAAACAAACCAGTCATCTAATGCCATGAAATCAGCTCTTCCGTCAAACGTAGGAGGTCCTAGTCGCTGGAAATGCGAAATGAAGTTCATCTCTGGTGGCAGCAAAACTAGAGGCACCAAAGGAGCGGGAGGAACAGGTACAGTCTGACCAAATACAGGGTCCTGTACCACAGGCTGTTGCCCAGCGACGACAGTCAACAACGTCTGGATCTGCGATTACATTTCAACTAACTGCCTGGACTGAGCCTCATTACTTTGTCGCAGACTTTCGATCATGGCCTCACTCTGCGCATCCGAAGATTCACCCTCCGATTAGGGGGTCAACCTTGTCGCAACACGCCTCCGAGACATCTATGCTAACGCATAAACCTATAATTAAAACTTAACCTTACACTAGAACTACACTGCTTGGTTCAGAACATACATGTACAGTTACTTGCCATTTCCACTACCTTTCTCTGGGATATTTTTCATGATGATATGCTAAATTTGGGAATGATACTACATCGCCCCCCTTGACTCATGTGCAAAGGGCATGAATGCATGAATTTTGCTATTCGTTTGAAATCATGTGTGTACGTGTGTCATCATATAAGTCTTTTAACTTCACACGTGTGCTTATGCAATGCTATGTAAGGTATGTTGTGCTATGCATTCTAATAAAGGCCTTAATGCATGTTATGAGCAGCGTACACATGTAATATTATGCATCCCATACTACATAATATTGCATGTAACGAAAGAGAAAACGTGCTAATGGGCATCCATGTGATGATGGTTATGCATCCCATACTACATAACCGTCACATGTTGCCACCTACGGTGGATCCATATACAAACACATATTATGCATCCCATACTACATAATATGCCCCGTATACTTCTTATCATGCTATGAGTGTAGTGTTCATGCTTCGGCCAAGACGTACTGATGACACATCGGTGTGTGTATGCAATGAAACCAAAACAACTACTATATCAGAATTTGTTGCCCGACACACTTGTCGAACAACCTCCCACTGATACCAACTGTCACGACCCGCATTTTCTCCAAATTTAAGAATGTCAGAGTAAGAGAAAATACACGTCATGATGCCACGACATACAGGAGACAACTACAGACGCTCAGGCGGGGACCTATTACTTAACTAAACAAAACATGATTATATGATAAGTCGACATTTGAAATCATTTATTAGGGGTTTTGAGGTAAGAACTGTGTCTCTCAGTTCGTGGATCAACTAGTCCCCCGAGAAAGTATGTATAATTGCAGCGGAAAATACATGATTTAGTTTACTTAACGTCCTAAATGTATGCAAACGACGGAGCATAAGGTAAATGATATGCACATAACTAGGTGTATTGTAAGAGTAGAAAATACCTTTACAAAAACTTTAAAGTTAAGGGTTTCAGTTAGAAAGAATGCAAGGAGGATGAAGAAAAACCATTTTATAACTATAGTGCACCTAACATAAATCATTCCCAGAGAGTAAGACACACAAGATCTAAAAGTAGTGGCATTCAACTGGCAAATAAACTATAAAGTATAAAAAGGGCATAATGGGCGTCAACAACATGCCACTAACCCATTGGCACCAACTAGTATGTCTGAGCACAAGAAGAGACTAAAAACAACTACCTCGCAGCAGCGGGGTGAACAACTACTAGAACTGTGAACTTCAGGCTACACCACTAGCCGCTATGGCACTGAACCTGAGGATTCAATAAAACAAAGAACGCCTCAGCAAGGAATTACAAGTGGCAGAAAAGTAAGCAAGGCACAAGGGGTACCAACCCAAGCCAGATTTTACCGAAAGAGAAGCTCTAAACAAAAAACTAACAAGCACCGAGTGCACTAAATACCAGAAGAGGGACAAGTAAGTTCATTTATCTTGATAAGTATATTTAAAGAGACTGATCAACTCAATTAAATGGGAGCGGTCATCTACCTCCGCCACCCAAAGCCCAAAAATCGTGTGGGGGTGCTCTAGACCCAACCACCCAAACACGACTACCGTGCAAAGCTACAACATTTCCCCCACTGTCCCCCAAACACAACTACTGTGTAAGGCTAAAGACAATGGTTCTTATTACTTAAATTTCAATTAAACACGGGATGCAGCCCGAAAGGATAATCACTAGGATACCCTAAGAGGTAGGGTCACAACAAGGTAAAAATTCTTCCAATACTAAACATAAGAGAACTCGTAAGTTGGTTTAACCACAACAAGTACGAGGTTTCAAAAAAGAGGAGAAGTAATCATGACCACGGGAACAAAGCAGGCATTCCTTGAGAAGGAGGAGACACTTCTCGAGGGAAGGTAAAAGGACTTCTCGGAAAAAAACCAAGGGGTTATCAGCACGGATCTCTCGAGAGCAGGACAGGGACTTCTCGAGAGGGAGGGGACTTCTCGAAAGGGAGAGACACTTCTTGAGAGGGAGAGAGAACTTCTCGAGAGCAAGGCAAGTTTTCTCGAGGACAGGACAGAACAGGATAGGGACTTCTCGAAAACAGCAAGGATTTCTCGAGAGGAGCATGGATTTCTCGAGAGGGGCATTTCTCGAGAGGGGGGAATATCTCGAGAGGGACAAGGATCTCTCGAGAGCTGGGCTAAAACAACTTCTCGAGAACGACGAATACTTTTCAAAAAGGATCAGGGATCTATCAAAAACTGGGCTACACAACTTCTCGAGAATCACAAGGACTTCTCGAGGAGGACCAATCAGCGGCTAATTCAGGGGACGACGGTGCCTTCCGGGAGAAATATCCTGACACTACGCGGGGGGAGGAAAATTTAGGGTTTCTAACTATCAAACAAGACGCTCGGAACATGAACCAACAGCCCACCCAGCATTGATCAGGAGAAAAACCATAATTTAACCAAGAAAGAGGAGGAGGAAGCCACTTGCCTTTAACCTTGCAAACTCGAAGATCTCCGCTCCGGGAGCTAAGGATCTGGCCAAGAACACACCTGAGCACAAAACCTGAAACTTTTCGGGTCGAAAGTAGGGGTTAGGTCACTACCCTAACTCCAAAAAAACCACAAAATGGGAAAAGCTTACCACTATGACGAAGATCTCGCCGAGAGCTTTCCAAACCAACTCTCCAAACACGATTCCGACTACTACATCCCTAGGAATCAACGACCGAACGCTCCTCGAAGCTCCGCTCTCGCTCTTTCGCTCGGCGGCTGATTTGGGGTCGATGGAGAAGACGGTGAGTAGGGAAAGAAGTTTAGGTATTTATATGAAAACCTAAATGTATTATTTAAATAATAAATAATACCCCAATTTACTTAAACTACGAGGGAAACTTGACCACCTCAGATTTCTACAAAATCCGCACCTTAACTGAAACACGGCGCTACGAATCCAACGACGAAGTCAGAATTCAATTCCGACAAGCCAAACTCGGGCAAAAGCCTCCCGAAGCTAAATTCTCAATACTACACAAAATCTTCTCTACAAATCAAAATGACGTGGAAACTCGCACGCTCGATCTAAATTACAAGCTTTAACTAAGCTAAGGCTCAAAACTAAACCTGACGAGCTGACGTAATGCCCTAACGCCAAAATTGCGTCACAGCGGCTACGCAAAATAATTAACGAAAATCAGGGGCGGTACATGGACTACCCAAAGACACACTGTCTTTGGGTAACCACTATAAATTCTTGTGTGCTTTTTGTGTTTGTTGATTTGCTTAAACTAACTCAGAAATCAGCTAGGGTACTTAGAGGAAAAATAAAAGAAACTATTCACCCCCTCTAGGTGATTTAGACTACAAACCTATAAACTTACAGCTTTCTAGTTCATCTCTCATATGGTGACTTTAGAACCGTTTTCGTTGGAGCATGATTTAAAGTGAAAGCACTATGTCTAACAAGGTACGATTCCTCCTCTCAGAAACACCATTATGTTGTGGTGTTCTAGGTGTAATGAGTTATGATACAATACCGCACTCTTTTAGATGATCACGGAACACATGAATTAGGTATTCGCCACCTCGATCAGATCAGAGTGCCTTAATCTTTTTTCCCAGTTGGTTCTCTACTTCATTTTTAAACTCTTTGAACTTTTCAAAGGTTTTGGATTTACACTTCATAAGATATACATATCTGTATCTACTGAAATCATCAGTAAATGTAACAAAGTAGTAGTACCCACCTCTAGCCATAGAACTCATGGGCCCGCATACATCATTATGTATTATACCCAAGAGATCATCAACCCTCTCACTATAATTAGTGAAAGGGGATTTTTCCATCTTGCCTAATAAACATGATTCACATCTCTCAAATGATTCATAATCATATGAGTCCAATAGTCCATCTTTATGGAGCTTTGATATGCATTTCTCATTTATATGACCTAAACGACAATGCCAGAGATATGTATGATTCGAGTCATTAGTTTTTAGTCGTTTGGAATTTTCTATGTTATAGATTGGATGATTTATGTTCAAAACATACAAACCGTTAAACATTTGAGCAACGCCATAACAAACATCATTCTTATAAATAGAACAACAATTGTTCTTAATAATAAAAGAAAAACCATTCATGTTCAAACATGAAATAGAAATAATGTTTCTAGTTACATCAGGAACAAAATAATAGTTATCAAGTTTAATAATAAGCTAGTGGGCAAGGAAAGACGGTACACTCCTACGACAACTGTAATAACTTTTGTTCCATTTCCAATGCACAGGTATACCTCTTCCTTACCCAGCATTCTTCTCCTTGCCAGTTCCTGCACATTTGTACAAATGTGAGAACAACATCCGATATCCAATACCCAAGATAAACGAGCAGACATGTTAATTTCTATAACAAAAATACCTGAAGCGGAAGTTAGACTTCCCTTCTTCTTCAGATCCTCGATGTATAGGGGACATTTCCTCCTCCAATGCAATGCCTTACCGTAGTGGTGACAATTTCCTTCTTTATCTAATCCCATCCTTTTCAGTGTAGAAGATTTGGCATCAAGGCAAGACTTAGGTCCCACCTTAGTCTTCCTGAATCCCTTGGCCTTTGCCTTGCCTTTATGAACCATCAATATGGGGATAGCAGGCTTGGTCTTCTTCATGTTGTTCTCCACTATTCTTAACATGCCTAGGAGCTCGGGCAGCATCCTGTCAATCTCATTCATGTTGTAGTTCAAGATGAACCACTCATAACTGTCTGACAATGATTGCAGGATCAGATCACTAGCCAAATCTTCGATTAATGGAAACCCCAATCTCTGAAGATTCTCGATGCACCCAATCATCTTGAGTACATGAGTTCCCACTGTATCTCTAGCTCCCAATTTGCACTGAAATAAAGCCTTAGAGATGTCAAACCTCTCTTGCTGAGCCTACCCTTGGAACATTTTCTTCTGGTGCTCGATAATTTCAAAGCAACACATGGTCTCATGTTGCTTCTGAAGCTCAGAGGTAGCGAGCATGAGGCATTCGAGATTAAGGGATTCATCTTAATACTTCTTATAAGCATCTTTGTCGGCTTGGGATGAATTACCAGTCGGCACGTCAGGGGGGTCCTCTTCCAAGACATAGAGCTTGCGCTCTTGCCTGAGAACAATTCTCAAGTTTCTGTACCAGTCTAGGAAGTTAGTCCTGTTGAGCTTGTCCTTCTCAAGGATGGCTCTCAGGGACAAGGTGGAGTGAGATCTATTTGTCATGGAAGTTCTACAAAAATTATGCAAAAAAAATTATAGTACTATATTTCAAAATATATTTTATTTGACAAGGACTTTTATTAAATACTCCCATTATTTTATTCAAATTGATAACCATTAATATCAATTTAGAGAGTTTCTGCGAGCTACTCTCTAGTGGACAAGATCCATATTTCACCCCATCATAAGTTAGCTTTGGCTGATCACCCATAATGTGGCTATTTAGGTAGGCAACTGTTGCCAATTGCATCATCATGCAACTCCTGTATGGTTGGTGAATAATTCTTTATTTGCATCCATCATATGGTGCATGCCAATCCTATGCCTCTAGGCACTCAACCTTTGAGATCACCTGATTAAGTTGGACCCGATGTCAACAGTGGGATATCACAATTATACGCTCGCACCCTTACCAAGATAGATTAATGCACCTTGCTTTGTCAAGCCCACACTTCATCGATTGAGGCAGGAAGAGTCTCATCCATCGGAAGGCATCCGTATACTAAAAATTTGAAAAGGGATTTTATGATAATCGATAAACAAGTAATTATTGTGCACATTCACAAAATAGAAATACAACATTCACAATCCAATTATATCCCAGATGTGCACAAGATAAAATTATCAACACTTTGATAAAAAGGGCTAAATATGGACATTTAGAACACTTCTAAACCTCCAGATTTACATGCACCTGACACTAGAAAAACAATTCCACTTATGTAGTAGACAAGCTCGTCTCTTAATGTAAGATTCAAAATCTAAGACATTTGGTTTCACAAACCATTCCGAGGGACGGTTACAGCAAAGGAGAAACTATTTCTAAAACATGAAAATTGCATCGCAATCACATGAGTTCTTAGCGGGGTTCCAAGGTGCCGCTCCCCTGGCGGGGTCTTAGGGATAGAGCCCCTAACAGGATCTTGCGATTGTTGAAAAACCACCACCAGAAACCATCCAAAAATACACCAAAAATGATGTTCCAAGAAGAAATCCAGACATTTAGAACACTTCAAAATTTCTGATTTACACGCACTGGATCGCCAAACCTATATCTGATACCACGGTTGGGTTTTCTATAAACAGTACTTCACATGCATGTAGAGGAATAAAGAAACAAGAACAACCCAAAATAGTTAAATGATCTTGGGGTTTCATGAATCTAGAAATAAAAGAGCAGCACATTGCAATATACCTAAAAGGGAATGAGTCAACACTCAACCAAGATGATCCAAAAGAAGATCCAAAAACCATGTGGCTAAGTTCCAAGCACAGAAAGTGTATCGGTGCCTCTATAGCATCCACACGAGATAAGGAGAACCCCAAGCCTCTTGTCGAACAAGATCTGGGTCAGAGATGAAGTGCCCTCAGCATCTCCCATGAATTTCTAGATCTAACAAAGGGAGAGGCAGTGATGGCGGACGAGATCTCAGGGAAAAACCTTTGCGGAACAGTTCCACCTCTATCTCATATAATGATCCTTAAGGAAAACCTAATTGGTTACCTATTTATACCCAGGGGTATACAATTGGATATCCGCAGACCTCCATCATTAATAGGAGTATTCGATGTGTATAGTCGTGAGCACTAAATGTCGTCGAGGCAATCTTGACGATATCGTCGTGATGACCTATATCCTCTTGATAGTCAAGACGACATAGTCTTGATGACCTATATCGTCGAGACGATCTCAATGATATCATCATGATGACCTGTATCGTCGAGACGATCTCGACGATACCATATCGATGCCTAAAATATCATCTTGACAGTCAAGATGATATCCCTTAGCACTCGATGATACATCATAGGTGATAGTCGCTCATATCATCGTGATCATTCGACGATATTCACAATATCATTTTGATGATCTCGACGATACATGCAATGTCATCTTAAACACATGCCAACATGCTCCATACAATATTCATAATATCTGTGGAACAATTAGCCGACTCGACCTAACTCCAATGAGTCATAGGATTGGTCCTTCACTCATATCCAATATGAGTAAGGCCAACACAATCCTTCCTCCAACTTCTCCAAACACTCTTATTTGCGACCCTATAGGCTCATATTACATTGGCAGTGAAACTAACTAACTGATTGCTTTGATATCACCTTGGAAATACCAGCACAATCATCGTTTAGAATTGATGTATAAATCTGAAAGAGTTCTTGTCGGGGTGAAGACTCAAATGTCGTCGAGAAGAGATGAAATATCGCTGAGACAATGCAAATGTATTCGAGATAGATCAAGTCACAGAAATTCAAATGTTCGTCGCTACCGAATGTGCCAATCAGATGCGTGCTTTAAGAAAAAAGATTTTTAACATAAAGACCGATAGATTCGACCGTTATTGCTCAGAGTCATATAAATACACATCATAAGTGAAATGTACACCCAAATCCTGAATTCTAAATCCGTCAAATCAATCAAACAGTATTCTGTAGAATAACTGACAAATTCTACGTCTAGAGAAAATATTTAGAAGGAAACATTCACAAGAATAATTCATGTACTCCTAAGATTATTCAAGGTTA
Organism: Dactylorhiza incarnata; assembly: GCA_033032865.1. Taxonomy (NCBI): domain Eukaryota; kingdom Viridiplantae; phylum Streptophyta; class Magnoliopsida; order Asparagales; family Orchidaceae; genus Dactylorhiza; species Dactylorhiza incarnata. The sequence goes on from JAWHQI010000035.1 coordinate 1,458,621, forward strand.
TTCATTCTTAAATATTTCAAAAGCAAGTTATTTCTTTGATTTCTAAGTTTAGACAGATCAATCTTTCAAAGAAGATTTTCTAATAATCTATTGCTAATCAAGGATGGATATTATCATCCAGCCCAAGAAGACTCTACTTTACAAGATCTATTTTATTGAGTCTATTTCTGTTATTGTAAGCAAACCTTGTAATTAATTCATTTGTAAGATCTCCTTGAGGTCTGAGGTAGGGTTCAAGGGTGAACCTGAGGTAGGGTTCAAGGGTGAATCTCAGGGTTTAAGTGCCAACTTAAAATGCCTCAAAGCCCATAATAGAGACATCTGTGCACCCCTTTAGAATTTTTGACAGTCCGGCTTATGTCATTCCAGCTAATGAAAACAGAGACAAACTAGAAGTTAAAGGAGAAAAGCACATCTTTTTGGGCTATAGTCTAGAATCCAAAGGATATTGATTCCTTAACTTTCTGCTGATCTCAGTCCATGACCACGAGTCCAAAATCTTCAAAAGATTCCTTGTTGAATCTAGGTTAGACTCATCATCTCCTCGTAAATATCGATCTCTTGCTAATGTTTATGATTCCTGCAATGTCGCACTTTTATGCAAAGAACCCACCAAGGTTTTTGAAGCTGTTACTCAACCCCAATGGGTTGAGGCAATGAATGATGAGCTTGATATGATTAATAAAAATAACACTTGGCAAATTGTGACCAAACCGCCCAATAGAGATGTAATCAGGTTAAAATGGATCTATAAGTAAAGTTAAATAAAGAGGGAGACAAAGAGAAGCTCAATTTCACCCTTTTAGATACTCTTTCAGACCCATTGCCAATACAAAGTAGTATTCAATTTTTTTTTGAATCTCGGTTAATTGAATATCCTGCCCCAGGTATTATTTCATGACATTCTGTATACGAACCCCTTAAAATGGGACTTATTGCCATTGATTCTTCGCAAGAATTATTGCAGTAGGATAATGGCTAGGAGGATTTGAAAGGCATTATGACATTAATATTTCCGAGGTTTAGCCAAGCATAAAGGCCGATTGGTGGAAAAAGTCTACTTACAAGAGCCTAGAAGGGATTTCATAGAAATGTTTGCTCCAGTAGCTCGGATGGAGATGATCAGGATGCTGCTTGCTTTTGCCACCCAACGTAAACTGAATATTCATCAACTTGACGTTAAATCTGCATTGCTCAATTCTGAAATTCAAGAAGAGGTGTTCATGCATCAACTAGAGGGGTTGTTGTGAGTGGGGATGAAGAGATGGTTTATAAATTGAGAAAAGCCCTTTATGGATTGTGACATGCACCGCGCGCTTGGAATGAACGCATTGACACTTACCTAAAACATAATGAATACACTAGAAGCCCTTATGAAGCCTCACTCTAAATCAAACATATATCCCCTGGAGGCTTTGTTATTTTGTGTATCTATAATACCCCATTTTTTGATGGTAAGAAAGTCGAGAAAATCATCATGAAGAAGGCCAACCATGTTAACAAGAGGTCTAGATGACATGGGATGTTTATCGTCGATATATCAAGACGATATAGAGAATATCATCTCGACAACGTAAGCCTTATCGTCGAGAACTAAAGAATATCGTGTTGACAGCTTAATCCTTGTCATCGAGACTTATAGATGATATAGAGAAAATTATCTCGACGGCTTAAGTCTTGCGTCGAGAGATCAAAATGATATAGAGAATCTCATCTTGACGGATTAAGTCTTGTCATTGAGATATCAAGATGATATAGAGAATGCTGACGAGACCTCATGCTGATATAACCAATATCAACTAGAAGAGCTCTCTGCCTTATCATCTGAAAGCCTCAGCTTTGTCATCGAGAGTTATAGACGACATAAACAATAAACATGCAGAATGTTGTTTTGTCTTTACAATCACACAGCTGTCATATCTTCTTGGAACTTATGCCTTTTTTGATATGAAGTATCCCCATGATTTTATACGACTGTTGATAAGGCTTTAATTCATATTGCCTTAGTCTTTCTCTCTCCAAGCTCGAGAAAGAGGAATTCAGAGAATAAAGTGGAATAAGGAGAGCTTGAGATTGCCATTGTTGGAGCTTTGGAGCTCCGATTTGCATGTCAATTTCAGATCCACGGAGAGCAGCCCGGTGCGGTTCTTTCCAGTCAATTGGATTCCTGATTCATGGTGCCATAATGATCGTCAAGGGTAATGATACTTCCCTCCGGTCTTAGGACATGCTTGTTCTATTTTATGTTGCTATTTTGGCATATGGAGATGTCTCCTTTGATGATTAGTGGAAGGATTGACCTCCACCAGGTCGATTGTGTCCATCTTCAACATTTATTGCATAAAGAAATCTGATTTGTTTACAGATTTAGGCATGTTGTGTGAAGTCCATCTATGACTGTTAGTCCAGATTGGTTATGCTTGATTTACGTGCTGGAGAAGACTCTGAAAAGTTTGTTATTGTATTGCGAGAGGTTGGACTAAGGGAGCTCTTGAAGAACTTAGTAAAAAACGCCATTGTTATGGTGGTATAATGAAAACCTTCTCCATAAATCCATAGTGGAGTGCACTTGGACCTCCTACAATGATAGTGATCGCGAGGCCTATATCCTCTCGAGTGGATTAGGTGTGTAGCAGTAATATGGTTAAACAAGATCAGGCTGAGGTGAAGTTATACCCATGTACTATTTGCGACCAGGATGACTTGAATAACGAGCAATGGCTGAACCAAACCTGCACCATGGTGTTTAGCACCAGAGCATGGATGTAACCATGGGAGAGGCTGAGTCGGAGATGACATGTTTGACAACTAAAATGTCCAAACAGAATCTGAGTTGGCAATACTTGGATTGGTGGAACTGCTAGTGCGAGAATTCACGTAAACATGCCTTGAGAGCATGAAGATATGTGATCGTGCGTGTTGGATATGGTGGCCAACCTTAGAGGGGGAGGGGGGGGGGGGGGGGGGGGGGGGGGGGGTGGAATAAGGTTTTTAAAACATATATTGGACTTTTACAAATTTCTGCAGCAGAATATGCTTTTTGTATGATAGCGCTTGGTGGTGACCTACCGCCGGCTGTATCGGCAGAAATCGTATTCTTTACTTATAGAAGATCGTTTCAGAACATGTACAAATAACACTTCAAAGACAGTTGTAATTATGAACCATAAGTACAAAACATGATTTCGTTGAATATTAAAATAGTGTTTACAATTACAAAACTAGATCTACATGATGCCAGAGATCATAGTCGAAGATTAGAAAACTCTTTTGGTTTCTATACCGACCCTCCCACTGAGGACCGGTTGGCTCTCTCCCTTCCCTCTCGGAAGGTCTTTGAGCTTACTAGATCTCCCCGATCTAGACGTCCTCCCCGGATGATTTCTCACGGAATCCTCCCCAAATTCTGATGACCTCCCCGGTCAATTTTAACATCAACTCAAATAAGGAATAAAAGAGAATACAAGTGTATATTAAGAGAGTGAAAACTTATGCTCCCTTAAAGATGGTTCTCAGTAGAACACTGAGAGATCGGTGCGTGAGATTCTCATTCATCGAGCACACGATCTTCTTTTGATTATTGTTCTTAAATATGTTCTTCAGAGATTTTCATTCACGAACGGGAGGATGCAAGTTCTCTTTTCTATTCCTTAAGTAGGTATGTCCTTGCTAGAGAGGAGGATTAGAAACTCTTAGTCGTTCTATTTTGTCTCTCTACGATTGTTGACTTAAAAGAAAGAGAAGCGCCTTTATAAAGACATTCATCAGGATACCGCCAACAATTGGTTACCGCGCGGCGGTAGGTTTTGTATACTCGCCTTTTCCAGCCCTCTTGCTCCATGAAAGGATGGTGGCAAAGCTTTCCTTGTGTTCATTTGTTAGTGCGGAGCGTTAATACTAGCGCAAGCGGTAATCTCGCTTATTTTAGAATCTTAAGTAGTTGGCCATCTGTAGATAGGGAAGGTGGGTATATCATTCCTTGTACACCAGGGTTACAACATGGTGGTAATAGCTACAGCGGAGCAGTAGTAACATTTAGTAAAATTTCCTCTTCTATTTTGCTGCCACTTTCTCTCATTGATTACTTGGATTGCTGGTGTGGACTTCAGGATAGCGCGATGCGTTAGTGGTAGCGCACGGTGATAGTCATCTAGATGATATGCCGCTCTTCCAGTCGTCACTTCAGTCATCCAGATAACAAAAATTTTTTAGACGCTATTGCTATCGCCAACGACAACTCTTTAGCGCCAGCGGTAGGCCGTCTGGACGATATGCTCTTCTTCAAGCTGAATCTCTAGTTGCCTAGATGACACAAATTGTCTAGACAATATTGCTAGCGCCCCACGGTAACATTTTAGCTCTAGTGGTGGGTCATCTAGATGATGTTCTCCTCTTCTAGTTGAATCTCCAATTGTCTAGACGATACAAGATGTCTAGAAGATATTGCTAGCGCCATCGGTATCTCTCTAGCGCCAGTCGTAGGCCGTTTGGACAATATGGGTCTAGATGATATTTTCCTTAGTCATGAGCGAGGCCAGTCTTCATTTGTACTACGAGTTAGCGTGCGACGCTATTGTTGGGAATATTTCCCTTCAATGTTCGTTGGATTTGAAGATGCATCACATACAATGCTAAGTGCATAATGTATTTGATAAGCCATTTTATTTCATGTTAAATACATGCTTAAGTCATTCCAAACCATTGGAATATTATTGATTATATCACCTTAAAGATCAGCTGAGATAACATAATGGTCTCAGCTGAAAAGCTGAGATTTAGGTTGTAGCCATTGAGAAGAAGTCTGTCTCAGTTAGAGTAAATCTCTGAGAAGACTATCGGTCTCAGCGGATCCGCCGAGATGCAGATTATTTCAGCCGCTGAGACTGAAGCCTCTCTCAGCCCATCCGTTGAGACAAACTCAAATATGAACTTTACTCTGATGGAATCTACTTTGGAAGAAGGAACAAGAAAGCAAGATAAGTTTTTCTATTCTTGTTCATGCTGTGACTAGGCATTCTTTCGAGCCGTTGAAGATGGATGAAGGTATAAAAGACACAACTAGGGCAAATGGAAGGGGACTGATTGACAGCAAGAACATTACTGAGCCTGATAAAGTTCATCATCTTCTTTCTATGAAGTAATCTCACTCAAGCTGCAAGCAGATCAATCCAAGAGAGATAGCTAGTTCTTACTGAGTGCTTTCTGAAGAGCAAGTTGATCTTCCTCCTTTTACTGAAGAAGAAGATCAGGTGAAGCAAGGACTGGAGATGCTGTAATTCAGCCCTGCTTCAAGACAGTATATGCTGTGTTCCACAATAGGATAATCAAACTAAAGGTTTATTTATATATTCTTCTGTTGTAGAAGTAGAATCATGCATTTCTGTAAGAACATTATTGTTCTGAGTTATAAGACCATGTTCCTGAGTGTAGGGTTGTGCGCCAAAGTGTAGGGCTGAGTGCCTGAGTAGTAGGGCTGTACTCCCAGCTTGAGTTGTAGGGCTTCTTGATAGGACTGAGGTGGGTGACTAGGAGAGTCACTGAGCTGTAGGAGTTGAAGAACTCTGAGGTAGGTCTTCTTCATAAGTCTGATGGTAGGGTTGATGGCCTGAGGTAAGGTTATGGAGTAAACCTGAGAAATCCTGAGGGAATTGTGTTGTATGCCTTTTGAGTTGAGCTGTTGTAGGAGATTACCTTGTCTAACACACTGTTAGAAAGGTGGAGAGGGAAAGTGGAGTACCCAGACCTTGGTGAACCACTATAAATAGCTATGTGCTTTTTTGTGTTCTCTTATACTTTGCTTAAACAACTAAAATAGTCATCTATAAATAGAAAAAAACAAAGAAACCTATTCACCACCCTCTATTTGAGTTAGACTACTACTAGGTTAACTATCAAGTGGTATCAGAGGTAGGTTGGTCAAAAAGGACTTTACAGTCTGACCAGATCCTACAAGGAGTAGTGTATTACTGCATCCAATGGCTGCCCCTGGAGTTCATAAGGAGATGAGCTCCATGAAGCTGCCCATATGCAGGAAGGAGTCATTTGGCGTCTGGAAGCAAATTGTTAGGCTATTTATGGAAGCCTCAGACCCAATGATTGACATCACTTTTAAGGATGGTCCTTTTTTACTTCCAAAAGTCCTTCACCATAGATCCAAATCTGCAAGTGTCCAAGACTTATACTGAAATGACTAAGGATGAAATTTCCCTTGCCGCTATGGATAAAAGAGCTCAAAATATAATAGTAAGTGCAATTGATGATTCCACCTTTCAAAACATGGTGCAATGTGAAACTACCAAGGAAATGTGGGATATACTTATTGTGTATATGGAAGGTATTGCAGAAGTGAGGGGTGTTAGTAAATCCCTCCTCAACCAGGAGTATGATGCCTTCAAGCAGCACTACCTGAAAAGCATAGTTGTTTGCTATGAAAGGTTCTTCAGGGTGGTTAATTAGCTGAAGACTTATGGAAGAGTCTTCAACAATTATAAGATGAATGACATGTTCCTAAGGTCTCTAACTAGAGACTGGGACACAAAAATCCATGCCAATAGGGAAGGGGACCAACTTGCTGAGACTCCTAACCATACTCTTTTTGGAAAGCTGATCTCATATGAGATGCAACTATCTGCAAGGAAGGAGGAGGAAACCACCAATATATCTCAAGTCAAGGAGAGATCAATGGCTCTCAAAGCAGAGGGCTCTAATAAGAGCAAGGATAGGATTCCATCTCCTCCAAGAAGGCCTGCTGACTTAGAAATATCTGAGCCCAACACATCTGATAGCAACATATCAGATGAGGAGTTTGCTGCATTCTCCAGTCATTTCAAGAACCTGATGAAGAGGAAGTAGTGGAAGAACAAACCTTACTCCGCTTTACATCCCAAGAAGGGTTATAGCAAGACTGGGAAGATATACTCCAAGGGAGAAAGGTATGAATCTAAACACGGTAAACATGTTTCAAATAATATTGTTTACTATTGTTGTAGCAAACCTGGACATGTTATAGCTGACTGTCCAGTCAAGAGAAAAGATAAAGGTGAGAAAAGGCATCATCACCACAAGAGTAGGAAAGGTGAAAAGTCTTTGCACACAAAGAAAGAAAGGAGCCAGAGTCAATCTGACTCATCATCATCAGATTCTGATGAAGATGAAGAAGCCTGCATAGGGTTGTTTACTGCTGCCGAGGATGAAGATTATCCAGCTACAAGGATAAGCATCAGGGCCCCTCTGTCACATTCAGATAGTGATAATGAGGAGGATGAAGATGTCAATGGTTGATATGGCTTGATGGCCATATTTGAAGGAGAAGACAGTCTGGAAGATGCAGATCCTAAAAAGGTATTAATTAATTCCATATCTTTTACTAATTATGAGACAAGTCCTGAATTTGAAACATCTTCATCTTGTGATGAAAGTGGTTCACAATCTGAGGAAGATGTCAATCAATTGATTGACAAGTATGGTGTCCTCCTGGATGCTATGAAAAGGAGCAAGAAGCCAACCAAGAAGCAGGCTATGGAGATTGCTTTCCTCCAGCAGGAAAAATATGAATGCTCTGAGTCTACCATCCAGCTAGCCCAGATGAGTAGAGAGTTTAGCTAGCTAAAAGGTATTACAATCATCCAATTGAGTACCATCAGCCAGAAAAACAAGATCACCAAGGATCTTGGAGAGAAGCTTCTCAAGGAGAAAAGCTTAGTAGATCAATTCTCTAAGCCTAAATCTGTGCTGCACATCATTGACACATTCACCTCCCAAACAAATAGGAGGGGATTGGGCTTAAATGGAAGGGCAGCAGGTGTTGGGAATAGAGGAAATAGCAAGGCTCAAGTTAAGCCTCAAGCCACCTTTCAAAAAGTCTTGCTTCCTTCTAACAGGTATGAACAGGACAGTATCTATGGTCACTGGAAGAATGGAATCTTATATAGTAAGGGGAATGATCCTAACTATGGTGGGAGAAAGGGCATGGGGATGAGTGCATTGAAAGCTCCCCATGAGGAAATCCAAATGGCCCATCATAAACCATTTATTTGTGCACCAGCCCCCACACTCAAGGATAAGGAAGCTGCCTCTTCCCAATCCCCTCCAGCAAAGAAGCAGGCTGGTGGAAAATCTATAATCCACTCTCACTTGATCATATAAGTTACCATCAACACCATGTCAGCTACCAAGCTGACATCTTTTGTTGTCAATCAGATACCATCAAAAAGGATTGATTACCTTAGAGCATCCATTCAGGTCTTCGCTGAGAGAGATAGGAAGAATGCTACTACCTTCCTCACTTAACACAAGCATTCTGATGCTGCTTCCACCTCAAGAAATGTTCAAAAAAGAAGGTACAATATCCATGAATGTTGGTGCTATGATAAAGTTGTACACTTTGTCATTGATTGTTGGCATAACCCTCATGTGCCTAATGCAAAGAAGAGCTTTCCTGTAAAGGCAGCTGTAGGTAGAAGTATTCCATATTGTGTTGACAAGGACCTATGATCCAAAAGAAATTGTGTACTTAAGGATAATTAAATTCTACGTTGCAGGTTAGTTCAAGTACCCATCTAAATCAAATATGGTACTTGGACAATGGATGTTCCAGACACATGACTGGAACAAAGAGCCCAAAGGTGATCTTTGGAGGGTCTGACAGAGGTGTCATAAGAGGCTATGGTATGATTACAGATGACATAGTTTCCATAACAAGGGTAGCTTATGTTGAAAGGTTGTAACACAACCTTATAAGCAAAACTCAATTATGTGACTTGGGCTATGTCATTGAATTCCACAATGACAAGTGCTTGATCAAAAAGTCAGATGACTTGGAGGTCATTCTCCCAGGCACTATGATTGGGAATGTTTATTGCTTAGATTATATTTGGAATAGTCTATCATCTCCTGTGTCTTGTAGCTAATGAGGGTGAGTCTCTTTGTGTTCAATGGCACATGAGACTTGCCCACATTAACTATAACACAATGCATAAATTATTTTCTAAAAACCATGTAAGAAAGAGTCCTAATTTAAGATGTGTTAAAAGTGGTATTTGTCATGCATGCCAAATGGGTAAGCAAACTAGGTCCACCTTTAAAAGCATTGGCTCCAAATACACTGAAAGATGTCTATTTTTGTTGCATATGGACTTGTTTGGTTCTTTGCCAATTCAAAGCCTAGGTGGGAAGTAGTATACTCTTGTGATTGTTGATGATCGCTCAAAGTATACATGGGTATTCTTCCTTAAGAAGAAATCTGATACTCTAAATGTCTTTATAAACTATGTCAAGGCAATTTAGAATGAATTACAATGTACTGTGGTCAAAACTAGAACAGACCATGGTACAGAGTTTCAATCTGGTGCCATGACAGTTTTGTCTGGAATTTGTTACACCCAAGAGTTCTCCTCTCCCAGAACTCCACAACAAAATGGAATGGCAGAGGGAAGGAATAGGACCTTGCTTGAGGCTGGCAAAACATTGCTTAGTGACTCCTCACTCCTAGAATATTTCTGGGCTGAGGCAGTCAATACAACTTGTTATGTTTTGAATATAGCATCCATCAATAAGGCCTATGGGATAACCCCATATGAAATTCTGAAGGACAAACAACCAACTATTTCATATTTTAGAATCTTTGGTTACAAATGTTACATTTTAAGTAATGGGAAAACTCAACTTACAAAGTTTGCGGAAAAATGCAATATTGGTGTTTTTGTTGGATATAACTCAAACAGTGGAGCCTATAGAGTGTTCAATAAGAAGACTCATGTTATTGAGGAATCAATGTAAGTTGTTTTTGATGAGCCTAGCCTACATTATAAGGGTTGGTCCAACACCCATACTCTTGCAGGAAAAGATCAGAATATTCAGGATCTGTCCATACATGACCGACCAAGCTCCAGCAGGATAGCTTCAAGGATTGAAGATGTCAATGAAGAGACAGTTCAAGATGAAGATGATCAGATTGGTGAAGAATCAACAGCTACAAAAGAAGTCCAGCAAGGAGCTGACTGATTGCCTGCAACAAACAAACATATGAGGGATCATCCAAGGAATCTAATCATAGGAGATGAAAACCAATGTGTGATCATATGGAGTAGGGCTCACAATGAAGCCCTATTCACGAGCTTCTTATCTCAGGTTGAGCCAAAGAAGTTTGAGGAAGCTAACCAGGACACTTTCTAGATCCAAGCCATGCAAGAGGAATTACATCAATTTTGGAGATGCAAGGTATGGAAATTGGTGCCAAAACACTATTGGCACCAGGTGGATTTACAGGAATAAATTGGATGAGCATGGTGTCATCATCAAAAACAAGGCAAGATTGGTAGCCAAGGGGTATAGGCAAGAAGTGGGAATCGACTTTGACCAAACCTTTGTCCCAGTTGCAAGGTTGGAGGCAATAAGATTATTCCTTCCCTAAGCAGCCCACAAGGGATTCAAAGTATACCAAATGGATGTCAAGTTTGCGTTCTTAAATGGAAATATGAAGGAAGAGGTACATGTGGAGCAGCCCTAAGGTTTGTTAATCCCACTCTTACTTTTCATGTATATTTACTTAAGTAAGCTTTATATGGTCTAAGGCAAGCCCCTAGGGCCTGGTATGAGACTTTGTCTAGCCTTCTCATCATGAACAAGTTCTTAAGGGGAAAGATAGACAACAAATTGTTTCTTTGGGAAACAAAGGGCAAATGTCTCCTAGACCAAATTTATGTGGATGACATAATTTTTGGGTCAGCTGAGGGAAACTTATGCAAAAGATTTGCCAACCATATGCAGGGGTGTTTGAAATGAGCAGTATGTGAGAGCTCAAGTACTTTTTAGGCCTCCAAGTGAGACAGTCTGATGAAGGGATATTTATCTCTTAGACCAAGTACACTACGGAGCTTTTTAAGAAATTTGGGATGGAATCAGCTTCCACCATGAAAAATCCCATGGGGTCCAACATCTCCCTGGACAATGATGAGAAGGGAAAACCCTTTGATGAATCCATGTACAGATGTATCATTGGATCCTTGTTATATCTGACTGCTAGTAGACCAGATATTATATATGCAACATGTGTTTGTGTTAGGTATCATGCATGCCCCAAGGAATCTCATTACTTAGCTGTAAAAAGGATTTTGAGATATCTTAAGGGCAACCAACATCTAGGCTTTTGGTACCCTAGAAACAATGATTTTGAACTGTTAGGTTTTTCAGATGCTGACTTTGCAGGATGCAAGGAGGATAGAAAGACTATAAGTGGGACTTGCCAATTCCTAGGCAGGAGATTGATTTCGTGGAGTAGTAAGAAGCAGACCAGGGTGGCTATATCCAATGTTGAGTCTGAATATATAATTGTTGGGAGCTGCTGTGCACAATTACTATAGATTCAACACCAGCTAGAGGACTACAACCTCAAGGTAAGTCATTCTACATTATATTGTGACACATCCAGTGCCATTTCTATTGCTAAGAATCCTGTCTCTCATGGCAGGACTAAGCACATAGAAATTAGATATCATTTCATTAGGGAACATGTAGGGAGTGAAGATATCTGCCTTAAATATGTCTCCACTAACAATCAAGTTGATGATATCTTTATAAAGCCATTGGATGAGGCTAAATTTAATTTCATTAAAATTGAGTTAGGAATGTTAAATGTTTAATAGTCAGTTACATTTCAATTGTGTTCTTCACATGTTTTAATTTATACCTTAACCCTGCTAGATCATGGTTGCTACTTACAATTAGTGGCATGATAGGTCTACAAATAATCCTACATAAATGGTTCACTGCTAGGAGGTGAGTTCAGTTGAAACAGTTGAGAAAGTTTCAGCTGAACCGCTGAGACAGCTGATATGGTCTTAGCGGTTTATAATACCCTATCCCAGCGGTTTATTATCCAGCCCCAGCGGTTTATCACTCCGTCTCAACAGATCCACTGAGATGGGATATGTTAATTAAATTAATCAATATTAATAAGTCTAATCAACATCACTCTCTAGGGAAAACTTACACTCAACCCCTACAAATTAAAGCAATGTTAATTAAAACTTTTATGAACCCTAAAACATAATCCATCCGACGAGACGAAATCTCTTTTCCCTCCAACTCAGCAACTCATTTTTTTAAGCAATGGCGCCAAAGAATGCAAAGGATCTTTTGGAAGGCTATAAGATTATGAGAAATGGATTTCAACATGCTCCATAGGAAATAAAGGAGGTGATTCAATTGCTTGATGCAAAAGGATTAGAATATATGCTGTCTGAACCATCCTCAATTCTCAGAACCGAAGTTCTGGAATTCTACAGCAATGTAAATCTATTTTCTTTCAAGTCTTCTCTAAAATCTAAGAATGGAAGTGATAAGATAAAGATAACCCCAAGGAAGTTGGAGAAAGTTTTGCAGTTGCCTTCTACCAACAAGGAAGAAGACAAAATCTCTAAAAATGACAAAGAAAAAGTACTAAAATGGTGTGAGTACAATGATGTTAGGACAAGCTCACTAAAATGGAAAAACTTCAACCAAAGAGGAAAACTCTTGGCTGACATTGTTGGGAAAGCAATTCTTTGCAAACTAGGATCACATGATGTACAACCCCGATATTCGCCAGGGAAGGGGCATGGATTAAGAGGTTAACATTGTGAAGAAAGTAATAAGGGACAGCTCTCGTGAGAGAGAGTTCTCAAGAAGCCGGGTGAGCCAGGCACTCGCCGACCGCTCGCTGGAAGGAGGGTGAGATGGATACTCGCTGTACACCCACGAGAAGGGCTGGCGAGCCAGCACATCGCGGGCATCTTACAGCGGTCTCCTGGATTCTGTGAAGCGCGTTCGATGAAACCAAGCGCGATCGACGAAATCATCTGTGTTCGACGAACTCACTTCTCAGTCCGACGAACTCACTTTTTAGTCCGACTAACTTGCTTCTCAGTTCGACGAACGTCAAGTTTCAACCAGATAAGTTTATCTCAGCGGTTGGGCTGGGATGGCCTATTGTCTCAGTGGCTCAGTGCCATCCTAGCGGATCCGCTGGGATAGGCAGTTATCTCGGCGGGGCCGGGGAGAGCTCGCACGAAGGCACGCGAGACCAGGTCTTAGTGGATATCGCCAGAAGGGTCCCAAGCGAGGTCTTCACAACGCACTTGTGAAATTTTCCGTAGATCTGGGAGTGAGCAGGAATTATAAAACTAAAAGTTCAAGCCAAACAACCAGAAGCACATGAAACAAATGCAATTTTTATTGATAAGCAAAATTCTTCTTTACAGGGAGAGGTATACATGGCGAGACATGATTTCGCCAGTACACAACAAACAGAAGAGAAAAGCAGCAGAAAGGAAAACCAGCGGTCTGACAAATTGAGACCGCCTGACCGCTCGACCTGTCAGTCTGCCCGGCTAGAAAACCAGATCGCCCGAACTGCCTGCCCGCGACTTGAACAACACCAACTGAGAACCACGCGAACTCCCGAACTCCACTGAACCTCCTAAACTCCAGCAACCCGCACTGCAAGCCGCGAGACCTCCCGAACACCTTCAGAAGAGGAGGTGACCGCTGCTACCCGCACAATCCGCAGAAGCCGCACAAAACAAGTTCGATCAGCAAGACCGACCGGTCACAAAAAATGAGACCGCAGGAACTAGCCGCGAGTTCTGCGTACACTTGGTGCGATTATTTTGCTGCTACAGTGGCTCCTATTTATAGGCGTGAGACCTGATCTAGTCACCACCCTATAAGATAGAGTCACCGCCACTTGATCGCGCGACCAGACCGGTCAACCCGCGCGATCAGCAAAAGATCCTCCTGCTTAGTGAGCTCGCTGACTTCACGAAGAAGCCGCACGATCATGACAACTCGCCCGGTCATGATGCTCACCACCTGTATTCGCCACCCGACCTCCTCCAGAGACTGCGAACACACCAGACCGGCTAGGGCAACAGCCCGCCAAGTCGATCAACCACCTGTGACCGCATATGCCAACTGATCGCCGAAGGACCATCCATGCGAACACAACCTGGAGACTGCGCGACTAAGAAGACCTTAGTCTACGCGCACCACAAAGAAACCGGATAGCCAACAGACCAGCTACCCCCCACCATGCGATCACAAGCACCAAACCGCGAGATTACTCCAGCTAGGCATGCGGTCACACGAGCAGACCGCGTGGCCTCACCTCGACACCCATCGAGAGAAGAATGGCGGTCACGCTGAGAATCTCGCGGCTAGACCAAGGAGGTCAGACCGCCAGAGGAGACTGCAAGACCGTGCGGTTTGATCAGACCGCGCGGTCTTCCCCCGGATCGCCAACTTCACAACTTCCACTTCAACATTTTCAACACTCCCCCTTGAAGTGGGAAGTTGAAAACAGCCCCAGTAAACTCCTTAGCCGAGTAAACGACCCCTTCGCTAGCACCTTTGTGAAGATGTCAGCAACGTTGTCCTGACTCTGAACATGCTCGATCGACAGAGACCACTCCAACACCTTCACACGAATGAAATGATGCTCGATCTCGATATGCTTGGTCCTCGCGTGACAAATTGGATTAATAACCAGTTAGAGAGCACTCTCATTGTCGCCGCAGAGTAGAGTCGGACCCCGAACCTCCTTATGGACGTCTCCAACCAACCTCCTAAGCCAGATGGCTTCTTGAGCTGCCAAGGCCAAAGCCTTGTATTCCGCTTCCGTGGTTGAGACAGACACGGAATCCTGCTTCTTGCTGCACCATGATATAGCCGTGGGGCCCGCCATGAAGACGTATTTAGACGTCGACTTCCAATCATCCGAATCTCCCCCGTAATCAGCATCCATGTACCCATGCACCTCGAAGCCCGCAACTCTGCTGTAAAGGAGACCCATATCTGAAGTCGCCTTGACATACTTCAATATACTCTTGGTCGCTAGAAGATGAGGCATCCGTGGTTCCGCGATATACCGACTCACCCTGCCAACTGCATACGCAATATCTGGCATGGTAATCGTCAGATAGATCAAGCTCCCAACCAGATCCCGGAACACCAACGGATCTTCAAGAATCCTCCCCTCATCCTTGCGAAGTTTCATGGCCTTCTCCAGAGGTGTGGAAATACACTTCCCTTCCTTCATGCCGAACCGCTCCATGATTCGCTCCGCATATCCAGCCTGGGATACCAGCACTCCACTTTCCATCCTCTGCACTTCGAGTCCAAGGAAGTGGTGAAGCTCACCAAAGTCCTTCATCTCAAACCTGATGGATAACTCGGCCCGAAGCCTTGCTACTTCCTCCTTCGAATTCCCCGTCACGATCATATCGTCGACGTAAAGCAACACGATAACTTGAAGCTCCCCGCTCTTCTTGACGAACAAGCATGAGTTTGATTCTGAAGCACCAAACCCACAGAATAGGAGATATTCTGCTATCTTTCCATACCATGCCCTCGGCACTTGTTTCAACCCATACAGGGCCTTCTTCGACTTGCATACATAGTCCGGAAAGTCTTCAGATACGAAGCCTGGAGGCTGGACCATGAAGATGTACTTGTCAATCTCGTCGTACACGAACGCATTATTTACGTCGAGCTGCCAAATCTCCCACCCCAACATGCCGCCAAGGCAATCACAACCCGAACAGAAGTCATTTTTGCAACCGGACTGAATGTCTCTTTGTTGGAACCTTAGTTTTGATTTGAGTTAGGATCCACCTTTAACATCTAAGTATATATCATAATATATATTATAACTTAGATTAATTATCATTAAGAGAAAAGGCTGCAAATAGAGATATATAATAATAGGCTAAATAATATAAGAGAAAATATTATAAGAGAAATTAATATAAGATAATATAAGAGGAGAAATGTATTTCATATATTAGCTGCGTTCGACGAACGTCGAACGGCGATCAACATTCGTCGAACGGCGCTCAGCATTTGTCGGACGGTGCTCGATGAAATATCAAGGAAGCAGCGGTCAACAAATTCCTCATCTCAGCGGTCGAAGAATAGCAGAGCAGTGGTCGACAAATTCCAACCAGAATAGCTTTCGACAAATTCCAACCAGAGCAGCGGTCGACAGATTCCAGCCAGCGCTAGACAGATTCCCAGAAGCGCTCGACGAAAGTCCTCTGCAGTTAATCAATGCTCAGAATATCAGTTGGCGAGCTCAGCTCGACGAATGACGAGCTGAGGTCGACGAATTTCTGCAGTATTTATTTTATATCATTTTGCTCGACTAAATATTATATTGGTTATTCTAATATGCTGTCAGACTTTATTAAAGCAATATTTTATTTATCCTATTTATATATTGCAATAAATATATTGTTGATTTAACAATCTAGCCGTTGCAGACATTAATTAATATAGCCGTTGCAGAAGCCAAAGACGGCAACTTATGCTCTCGAGGATCTGCTAAATAAAAGATAATATATTCTTCCTCTTTGGTCGGCAAGAATTCAAAATAGCTGAACTGCTCCACAGATTAAATATACAGAGCAGAGAAGAAAGAAGAAGATGAACAGCTAACAGCAGATTTATTATACAGCAGTTCTCTACAGCAGATCATATATATCATATATTGCTGTACAGGTTTTATATAGATAGAATATATATTACATCTTGCTGTACAGGAAAAGAAAGAAGAAGAGAAATACAGAGGAGCAAAAAGAAGAAGCAGAACTTCTATTATTTATCTTCTTTTTTCTAACTCCTTGCAGATCACATTCGTCCTGAGACACCAATCACAATCAATTGCTCAGGATCATTACTGCATAAGAAGAAAGGAGTTTGTACAACCAAGAGAAGGAGCCTCCACAAGCTGTCATCAAACTACATCAGACAGGGGGAGCTCTCTTCAACATCTTCATCAAGTGTCTTCTCAGCCAAGAGAAGAACAACATCTATTTTCTGTTTTCTTTATTTATTTCTTCCCACCTTGTAAAGGGTTAAAACTCCCTTCAAAAGTTTACTCCTGGTGACAGGCCACCTTAGCAAAAACCTGCAGCTTGGTTTATAAGCACCTTATCAAAAGCTTATAGGTGAATTGGGCTCCTAATCAAAACTCCCATTGGTGCATGGACACCTTATCAAAATCACCTGGGTGTGAGGGCACCATATCAACAACCTCCTAGTGGATTCCTACCAGTGGGTAGAAGAGTAGATGTACCCAGTTGAGGGGAACTACTATGTTTCCTTGTGTCATCTGGATGATTGTTTATTGTTTGGTTTGCTTGTTATGTGCTTTGTTTATTTCTCATTTGCTGTGATATTTTTATGCACTCCTACTGTTTGTTTTTATTACTCAACAAACTCATCTATATATTTATATATATCATTTATTTTGAAACAAACTTAAACAAGAGTTTTAACATATAATAAGAACTAAACTCTCCTTTCACTCTTCATAGTCATCACCGTATTGTTGCGAGAACACGTGAGCCATAAGGTGAGCCTTGTACCGCTCGATACTGCCGTCAGCCTTCTTCTTGAGCTTGTAGACCCATTTGCATGTCACAGGGGTGATACCCTTGGGCTTGGGCACCAGAGACCAAGTCTCATTCTTCTCAAGAGCACTTATCTCTTCCTGCATAGCTGAATCCCACTATTCCACGCCTTTGGCCTTTTCAAAGCTCGATGGCTCCCTCTCATCCAAGGGACTAGCAAAGAAACACGAGACAAAGCTCACCATGTTTCCTCCTGTATAGCGATCAGGGGCGATGATAGTTCGCTTCGATCTCCGCAACGCCTTCCCCTGACTCGCAGTATCTTCAGCTGCTTCTTCCCTAGCTCCCCTTCCAGACGTACTGGGAGCATCGCTCCCCCTGCTTCCTGATCCAGAAGCCTCCGCCTCAGAACTAGATATTGATGGACAACCTGGTGAAACAGGCAGCTCCACCTGAAGATCTTCCACAGCTTTCTCCGACTCTTCCACCCTGCTTTCTGGTAGCTCAACACCAGAACTTCCCTTGTACGACGTCACCTCGTCAAACACGACGTCGCGAGATACAACAAATCTCCGCGTCTCTGGGTCCATGCACTTCCAGCCCTTCTTCCGATCATCATAACCCAAGAAGACTAGCTTCCTTGCTTTTGCATCTAGCTTCGTCCGAAGCGCATATGGAACGTGCACATAGCAGGTGGAACCAAACACCCGAAGGTGCGCCACGCTTGCCGTTTCCTTGAACATCAATTCATGCGGGGTCTTCATATTGATGGGACTAAGAGGCATCACGTTGATGACGTATGCAGCACAAGACATTCCCTCCACCCAGAAGGACTTTGGGATACTCTTGGCATGCAGCCAACATTTGCAGGTCTCCGTCAGATGACGGATCTTCCGCTCTGCAACTCCGTTTTGTTGTGGAGTATGCGCACAAGTAAGCTCCCTCTGGATGCCTGCCTTCCTGCAAAAAGTAGAAAACTCACCAGAGGTGAACTCCCCTCCGTTGTCAGTCCTCAGCTTTTTAACCCGCAGTCCAAGCCGACCCTCCACTAGCTCCATGAACTCCACGAACTTGGCAAACGCCTCCGCCTTCTCCTTCAAGAAATATACCCAGACATATCTGGTGTAATCATCGATCAGCACCAGCATATATCTGCTGCCTCTGAGGCTTGGGGTAGCAGTCGGTCCCATCAAGTCACCGTGGATGCACTCCAACGGCACACTACTCCTTGTCTGCGACTTGTCAAACGATAGTCGATGAGACTTGCTGAACTGACATGCCACGCACACATGACCATCTCCTTAGGACGATAGACTAGGCAGGCCCTTGACCAGACCTTTCACCGGCATAGCCTTCAGCTTGTCCATCCCTAAATGCCCCAACCTCCCGTGACATATGACAGCACTATCATTCGTCCGCATCTTGTCAACATAAGAACTTGTCGATAAAACGAACAAGTCTTTAGCTCTCCTCCCCACATGAACGACCTCCGCCTTTACTGCTTCAACATTCCAAAGAAACTTCACTTCTGTTGGGCCAAACAGAACGTGATACCCAGCGTCTACAGCGTTGGTCATGGAGAAGAGGTTTTTCCTCATTCCAGGCACATGATAGACACTCTTCAATGTAAGAGGCCCTCTATCACTGCCCAAGGAAACAACCCCCACCTTCTCGACAGCATGCACGGTATTATTAGTAGTAATAATGACATCATTACCTGAATAAGGTTGCGCTGAAGAAAGCTTCGACTCGTCCCCGGTGAGGTGATGAACACACCCCGAGTCCACGATCCAGTCCTCCTGATAGTTGATAGGAGCCGCAGCTCCAACAGAAGCCGAAAAGGCTCCTCCCCATCCTCCATCAATCTGTCTGGCTTTAGCTTCCCACTTTCCTGCAGCAGCATGCCCCGGCTGAAGATTCACCCGACAATCCTTCCTGATGTGACCAACCTTTCCGCACCAGAAGCACTTGGGACCTACTCCCTTCTTCTTCCCTTCAGCCTTTGGAGCATAGCCCCTCTCCTGCAGTCCAGAAGATGAAGGCCCATTGCCTCCTCCAGCGGTCTTCTTCTTATCCCACTTCTTCTTCTTCTTCCCTGTGAAGAGAACTTTGCCATCTCCCCCAGACACTGACACCCCCGCCATCTGCCTTGCCAGACTCTCCTGCGAGGCAAGCAGATTTTCCAGCTCCAACAGAGACGGATGATTTGCCCAACCCTGCACCGACGTCACAAAGGCAACATATTCCTTCCGCAGGCCACGAATGATGTGCCTCTTCAGCTTCACCTCAGAAATTGGCTCATCAGGATCCAGTGCTGAAATCTCAGCGCACAGGTTCTTCATCTTTAAGAAGAACGTAGAGATAGAAAGGTCTCCTTGAGCTGATCTGGCCAGCTCATTCTCCAGGAATTGAAGTCTTGCCATATTCTTCTTATTAAACAGCCCATGCAGGGCTCTCCAAATCTCTGCAGTTGATGCACACCCCAAGATGTGATCAAACAGGTCAGGTGATATTGCCCTTTTCAGGGTGAACTCGGCTTTGGCGTTGATCCGCCTCTAGTTCCTCACCTCATGATGGTTATCTCCAACCAGAAAAACATCCTTCGTGCTCTCTCCTCCAACCACCTCCCAGAGGTCCTCACCCAGAAGATAACTTTGCATACACGACTTCCACTTCTTAAAGTTAGTCGATGTAAGCATCTCAATTCCAAGACCCCTTGCTTCCATGGCTCTACCACTGGTTCCTTCTTCACAAAGGCGATGACAACTTTTAGTTATTCACTGCTCTATCCACTCCAACCTCCCTCTGATACCATGTGAAATTTTCTGTAGATCTAGGAGTGAGCAGGAATTGTATAACTAAAAGTACAAGCCAAATAACCATAAGCACATGAAACAAACGCAATCTTTATTGATAAGCAAAATTCTTCTTTACAGGGCGAGGTATACATGGCGAGACATGATTTTGCCACTACACAACAAACAGAAGAGAAAAGCAGCAGAAAGGAAAACCAGTGGTCTGACAAACTGAGACCGCCTGACCGCTCGACCTGACAGTCCGCCCGGTTAGAAAACCAGATCGCCCGAACTGCCTGCCTGCGACTTGAACAACACCAACTGAGAACTGATGAGTCCTGATCATATACACATTTATGGACTCATCCGGGCCGTTATTTAGTCATTTCTCTGCACTTTAGCCTTGTTATAATTTATATTTGATAATCCATGCTAGGTGCACATCTAGGCCCACTTTGGTGTGATTTTCGTGCTTATTGTCATTAGTAGTATTCATGTGCTGTCAAGTGCCACTTTCAGTGGCTAGATCTGTGGTTGTGCTGGAATAGGAGTCGTGCAAGTGTTCCTAGTGCAATTCTGCACAGGAACACTGCGCACGATCGCCGGTTCTATTGCGCACGACCACTGGTCGTGCGCCACTGATCGTGTGCACTTAACCTTCTTTTCACGAGTTCTGTTTGGTGCAGTGCGCACGACCACCAATGCCAGCGCGCACGACCACCGGTCGTGCGCCACTGCTCGTGCGCATTTGCCATTAAATTTCTGAGCTCTGTTTGCTGAAGTGCGCACGACCATCAACTCCAGTGCGCACGACCACCGGTCGTGCGCCACTGTCCGTGCGCACTTAACAATTATTTTATGAGTTCTGTTTCATTTAATGCGCACGACCACCGACGATAGTGCGCATGACCACCGGTCGTGCGCCACTGGTCGTGCGAACATTTTATTTTATAATTTCGTATCTTGCAGGTTCCACCTAGGCAGTGCGCACGATCGCAGAATTCCAGTGCGCACGACCACTGGTCGTGCGCCAATGACCGTGCGCAGTATTTATTCCAGCGCCTATTTAAACGCCTGTTGCGATTTTTAGGGCATTATCAAGCCGCCGGGAGCGGAGTTCCTGTTCCGTACGCCGCCGACCACCACCTTGGGACGCCTCCACTTCATCTTCTACACAAGGGGAAGCCTCCTCCATCCATTCCAAGACCTCCTCCATTGTCCGTGAGTGTTCTCCATCGTCCGCAAGCCTCCAAGCAACCATTCTCTCATTCCGCCCGGTGAGAAGAAGAAGAAACCTGAAGTTGAAGACGACGGAGCTACGTAGGGAGATTGTGACAGCTCTCTACGCCAGAAGCATAGTCCGCCCGAGCCCGGAGGTAGCCCGACAACCTACCATTCCGGCCGTGAACGGCCGCTAGTCTTCACTATCGGTTATCCCTTTCTTCTCTCTTTCATTGTACTCGTTATGCTTTGTAAACTCGAATATTGTGATGTTGTTTGTTGAAATGAATGTTTCCTTGTTGTTCTTCATGGTTCGGTTGTGATTCACTCCATTTCCACTCACTCACTCGCACGCGCACGCAAGGTGTTTGTTCCATGTTAGCAAGAGCTAACGACGGTTGTGAAGAGGTGTTTACGACCCTCACCCTTTCGCGCTAGAACACACTCCATCCGCCTCACGAAGCACGGCATCGCAGCCGTTGCATCCATCTCACCTTGCGAAGCGGTGCTTTCGACCCGCATCTCTTTTACTGTTGTTAAGATTAGGACAAACCAACCAAAAACCCCCTTTTTCATGTGTGTTTCGTTCGTGTAACAAGAGTCACACTACGCGTCTCGTTCACCCAACCTGCATTCCTCAAGAGACCGACATTCGGGGAGGCCACTCTCCACATTTATTACTTGACAGCGACCGGTGCACTTGCCGACACACATCAAGTTTTTGGCGCCGTTGCCGGGGAATGTAGGCGTGTAACATCCCGTGTTGTGACTGTCGTCATACGAGCAGTTGTTTTTGATTTTTCTTGTTTGTGATAGTGCATGCAGAGACAGGTCGCAGGTGAACTCGTACCCTTCGATCCTGAGATTGAACGGACCGCTCGCGCACGAAGGCGCGCTGCTGCCGCGCAACTGGCCATGGGTGATCAGGTAGACCCAAATGATGTTGATCCGAGAATGCCCGGCGTGGGGGAACATCAGCCTGGGAATGAGCAGGAGGCAGCTAGGCCTCGACCCCACACGATGAGGGACTACACCACTCCAACTGCTGGGAGTGTGTATCCGGGGTTCGGGCCAAATATTATGAATAATCAGTTCGAGATTAAGCCAGCATTCTTGAACATCATCCAGAACAACGCTCAATTCTCCGGGCTGGCCAGCGAAGACCCGCATCTACATCTGGCAGAATTTTCTGATATTTGCGGAACCTTCCGCTACGCAGGGATTGCTGACGACACAGTCAAGCTCAGACTGTTTCCCTTCTCACTCCGCTAAAAAGCGAAGGTGTGGCTCCATTCCATTCCGCCCGGGACTGCTGCAACTTGGGATGCCCTCGCATCCAAATTCCTGGCTAAGTTCCATCCTGTGGACAAGGTCGTGAGCTTGCGGCGGGAGATCGCCACATTTTGCCAACTTGACCAAGAGACCCTTGCTGAAGCTTGGGAGCGCCTCAACGATCTCCTTCGCCGTTGCCCTGGCCACGAGCTCCAACCATGGAATGTGGTTGAATTGTTCTACTTCGCGATCGAGCCCAACTACAGGGCAATGATCGATGCTGCGGCGGGTGGCACCTTGATGAACCACACCCCTGAGGAAGCCCTTCGAATTCTGCGCGACACTGCCTCCCACAGTATATTCTGGACTGCAGGGAGAAATGCTCCAAGAAGCGGCCGAGGTCTTTTCATGGTCGACTCTCTCCCCTCTCCATCCACGTCTGCTGCTGTCATTACCTGCGAGGGATGTGGAGGCGGAGGCCACCACGCGTATGAGTGTTCGGGAAACAACGTGGCAGGTGACTTCGCACACTTGAACTTGAACGAATCTGTTAATTATGTAGGAAATCAGCCTAGGGGGCGCCTTTCAATAATGCTTATAATCCGGGAGCGAGAAGTCACCCGAACTTCTCGTGGAATCCAAACACACCTGGCCAACGATGGGCACCGGGGCAGCATCAAAACGATGCTTACGCCTCCGGGAGCCAACCGAGGCCACCACACCCGGACTATAATCAAGCACCCCCTACTCAAAAAAAGAGTAATCTAGAAGAGATGATGGAGCAATTCATGCAAGTAGCTAATTCGAATATGGTAAATCAAACTACATCCATGCGAAACCTGGAAACGCAGTTGGGCCAATTGGCCCAAGTGCTAACACGGAAAAAAAACCCAATTGATCAAGGGAAGAGTCTTGGGGATGTGGTAGAGGTTGAACCGAGTGAGCTGGTAATTTCTTGTTCCATCAACAATTTTGAAACGAAAGCTTTGTGTGATTCTGGTTCATCTCGCAATGTCATTGCGTTGCAAGATGTAGCTAAATTACAACTGGAAATGAACACGGAGGAAAGGAAATCCCTTGTGCTTGCCAATGGGACTGTTATTCAATCCGAGGGGGAAGTGAAGAATGTGGAGGTAACAGTTGAGGGGACAACTGTTGTTGCTGATTTTCAGGTTTTGGGCCCGCAGGACAATCATTCTATTCCTATCTTGGGTGTGCCGTTCTTGAAAGAGAGCGGCGCCACCCTTGATTTTGCTACGGGGTGCATTTCCCTAACCAATTTGGTGCTGCAGCCCACTTGCCCCGAAGCCACAGCTGAAACATTCACTCCGCCCCCTCCGTTTAATTTTGATGAATTGTTGAGCTGTGCAGGGCCTAAAGAAGTCAAAGAATCAAGTGAAGGGAAAACGGAGGAGTACCTGTCTAGTGAAGAAGAAGAAGTTGTTCTTCGGCGAGAGTTCGGTTCCGAGACGGAGGAGGACTGCAATTCGGGAAACGTTGACGTGAATGTAATTCGGGATGCGGATTATTTATCTCCCTGTGTTGAATCTTGTAATAAACAATCTAAGCGTTCCATCTCCTGGGCCGATCCGGTAGTCACCACGATGCCGGAAGTGACGCCACCCGCCACTAAGGCGGAAAATTCTGAAAACTTTCAACGGTGGCAGTCTCCGACTGTCACCAAACTTAAAAAGGAAAAACTTCTGCGCGACGCTCGTGCTGCCGCTCTTCGTGGCAAGGTGGCGGAGGTTAGGGGAGCATTGGGTAATACCAGTGCTGGCCCTACAGCCTTCACCTCCCGCCTACGTGCTACGGGAGACGCGCACCATAAGAGCGCTTTCAGCTGATTTGTGTTTTATTTGATGTGGTGAACTGTTTCTGAGTATCTCTTTTAATTCCTGCACTTTACAAACAATGCTAATACAGGTATTTGGTCCAGCTTAAGGACGTTAAATGAAAGCGCTACTGGGAGACAGCCCAGATTCCCTGATTTTGTAGTTTTTTTATCTAACTTCTTTTAGTTTAGCTTTTGCATATTTGTTGTTTTGAGTTTGTGCTTGCAGGTTTTGTGTTTGATGGTGCGGATGCTGCGGACTATTCTTGATCATAAACGCCAATCGTCTGGTATGCTCAATTCTGAGCATTGGGTAACACTTCCTCCCCTCTTTTTGCTTCAAATTTCTAGATATATTGTTTAGCTTATGTCTGGGGGAGCGTATGTTGTCACCCACTGTGCACGAGTTGCACTGCATACTAGAAGGTTGTTTCTTATTTATTCCAGTCATTATCATTGTTTTCATGCTTCACACACCACTTTACCCACTTGAGTGCGTGCTTATCTTTTTGTCGTTGTTCCGTTTAAACTATTTTGGTCGGAATGTGAAATAGATTGTTAACGTAGGAATTATTATTTGGAGTGCGATGTTGACTCATGTAGTGTTTTAGTCACTTCGCATGCTATGGTAGAATTTGAGTAGAACTAGATTTTCTTTATGCATCTAATTTATGTTTAGTATTTCTGCGTAAATTTAGATTTAATATACTCAAGTGGTGAATTTGTTTGGAATTGACGATAACCCGGTGTTGTGTGTGTGCGATTACTAGTCGTGTGTTGCTCGAGTCAGGAGGAAGGTTTACCTTTCTCGTGGGCTAAGAACTTGCCCCAAGCGACTCTCGAAGCATGGGTGAGAGCGACTCGTCGAGTTAAACATGATGTAGGCCACCCTTTGGCTAGTTTGAGCTTTGTTATTCCATGTCCATTTCGTTCACCGTTGCAAGCCAAATTTGTGCCTACCAATCCTTTGTTCAGCTCCTCTTCATCAACCAAAGCCTGAAGCCTATCCTACACCCGCAACCAAATTGTTTTAAACTGCGCTCATAAGTCTCAACTTGTGTGGTGTGTGGAATCATTGTGTCATGAAGGGAAATAAAGTCTATCTGCTGATTTTGAACCAACCGGAGGATACATAAAAGAAGTAAAATATGTTAAAAGAAAAAAAGAGTATTTTGAAAAAAAAATCCTTCCGAGCTAAAAAAGGACAATCTGTTGGTATTAGTGAAGTAGGCCGTGTGCACACCTGGTTTTCATGATAAGTCTGGGGGTGTGTCACACGAGCATAGTTGTTGGTCTTGCGTGGTGCAGCGTTCCGTTAGCTCACTTGGGTTGCGTAGCCGCCGTGTTTAACTTTGAATATCATACCGTAACCTAAGCCCCGTTTTAATCCTATAAGTCCTACTGATTTGATTTGCGAGTTTGCTAGCGCCGTGGAGAGAGTGTGACCGGGCAAGCGTATGGTTCGCGACGTTGATGGATTTCAGCGGAGTTATTCCTAAGCCCCGATCTTTTGCAACACCCGCCTCAGTATCTTGTCACTTTCACACCGGGCATGATCGTCAAATTCTTCATAATTCTCCAACTGAGTATAACTAAATCTTTACTTACACTTTAATACTCATGTAAATTAGTTAGCACAGTTAGAATCTCCTTCTGCTAGAATCTCTACTCGCATGCGTATGTTACTTCGCACCGTACTCCCTTGTGTAATTCTCTATGTTAACTATCGTTTTCACACTCCGCCGGATTCGTTTGCTCGGGACACGCAAACAGTTAAGTCTGGGGGTGTGATGAGTCCTGATCATATACACATTTATGGACTCATCCGGGCCGTTATTTAGTCATTTCTCCGCACTTTAGCCTTGTTATAATTTATATTTGATAATCCATGTTAGGTGCACATCTAGGCCCACTTTGGTGTGATTTTCGTGCTTATTGTCATTACTAGTATTCATGTGCTGTCAAGTGCCACTTTCAGTGGCTAGATCTGTGGTTGTGCTGGAATAGGAGTCGTGCAAGTGTTCCCGGTGCAATTCTGCACAGGAACACTGCGCACGATCGCCGGTTCTATTGCGCACGACCACTGGTCGTGCGCCACTGATCGTGTGCACTTAACCTTCTTTTCACGAGTTCTGTTTGGTGCAGTGCGCACGACCACCAATGCCAGCGCGCACGACCACCGGTCGTGCGCCACTGCTCGTGCGCATTTGCCATTAAATTTCTGAGTTCTGTTTGCTGAAGTGCGCACGACCATCAACTCCAGTGCGCACGACCACCGGTCGTGCGCCACTGTCCGTGCGCACTTAACAATTATTTTATGAGTTCTGTTTCATCTAATGCGCACGACCACCGACGATAGTGCGCACGACCACCGGTCGTGCGCCACTGGTCGTGCGAACATTTTATTTTATAATTTTGTATCTTGCAGGTTCCACCCAGGCAGTGCGCAAGATCGCAGAATTCCAGTGCGCACGACCACTGGTCGTGCGCCAATGACCGTGCGCAGTATTTATTCCAGCGCCTATTTAAACGCCTGTTGCAATTTTTAGGGCATTATCAAGCCGCCGGGAGCGGAGTTCCTGTTCCGTACGCCCCCGACCACCACCTTGGGACGCCTCCACTTCATCTTCTACGCAAGGGGAAGCCTCCTCCATCCATTCCAAGACCTCCTCCATTGTCCGTGAGTGTTCTCCATCGTCCGCAAGCCTCCAAGCAACCATTCTCTCATTCCGCCCGGTGAGAAGAAGAAGAAACCTGAAGTCGAAGACGACGGAGCTACGTAGGGAGATTGTGACAGCTCTCTACGCCGGAAGCATAGTCCGCCCGAGCCCGGAGGTAGCCCGACAACCTACCATTCCGGCCGTGAACGGCCGCTAGTCTTCACTACCGGTTATCCCTTTCTTCTCTCTTTCATTGTACTCGTTATGTTTTGTAAACTCGAATATTGTGATGTTGTTTGTTGAAATGAATGTTTCCTTGTTGTTCTTCATGGTTCGGTTGTGATTCACTCCATTTCCACTCACTCACTCGCACATGCACGCAAGGTGTTTGTTCCGTGTTAGCAAGAGCTAACGACGGTTGTGAAGAGGTGTTTACGACCCTCACCCTTTCGCGCTAGAACACACTCCATCCGCCTCACGAAGCACGACATCGCGGCCGTTGCATCCATCTCACCTTGCGAAGCGGTGCTTTCGACCCGCATCTCTTTTACTGTTGTTAAGATTAGGACAAACCAACCAAAAACCCCCTTTTTCATGTGTGTTTCGTTCGTGTAACAAGAGTCACGCTACGCGTCTCGTTCACCCAACCTGCATTCCTCAAGAGATCGACATTCGGGGAGGCCACTCTCCACATTTATTACTTGACAGCGACCGGTGCACTTGCCGACACGCATCAAGAACCACGCGAACTCCCTAACTCCACTGATCCTCCCGAACTCCAGCAACCCGCAATGCAAGCCGTGAGACCGCCCGAACACCTTCATAAGAAGAGGTGACCGCTGCTACCCGCACAATCCACAGAAGCTGTACAAAACAAGTTCAATCAGCAAGACCGACCGGTCACAAAGAATGAGACCGCAGGAACTAGCCGCGAGTTCTGCATACACTTGGTGCGATTATTTTGCTGCTACAGTGGCTCCTATTTATTGGCGTGAGACTTGATCCAGTCACCACCCTATGAGATAGAGTCACCGCCACTTGATCGCGCGACCAGACCGGTCAACCCGCACGATCAGCAAAAGATCTTCCTGCTTAGTAAGCTCGCCGACTTCACGAAGAAGCCGCGCGATCATGACAACTCGCCCGGTCATGATGCTCACCACCTATGTTCGCCACCCGTCCTCCTCCAGAGACCGCGAACACACCAGACCGACTAGGTCAACAGCCCGCCAAGTCGATCAACCACTGTGACCGCATATGCCAGCTGATCGCCGAAGTATCAGCCATGCGAACACAACCTGGAGACCGCGCGACTAAGAAGACCTTAGTCCACGCGCACCGCACAGAAACTGGACAGCCAACAGACCGGCTGCCCCCCCACCACGCGATCACAAGCACCAGACCGCGAGATTACTCCAGCTCGCCATGCGGTCACATGACCAGACCGCGCGGACTCACCTCGGCACCCATGGAGAGAAGAACGGCGGTCACGCCGAGAAGCCCGCGGCTAGACCAAGGAGGTCAGACCACCAGAGGAGACCGCAAGACCGTGTAGTCAGATCAGACCGCGCGGTCTCCCCTCAGACCGCCAACTTCACAACTTCCACTTCAACATTTTCAACAGCACTCGCCCAGGAGGGGTGTCGCGAGCAAGATTCGCGAGAAGGCCAGCGAGAGCTCTCGCGAGTAATATTCTCGCAGACCCCTTGCCCATAGGCTGATAGAGAAAAATTACCTTTTTACCCTCGGTGGTCTGCCATTAGCTTCTCCAAACAGTGGAGTTTGGCTGTTAGCAAACCAAATTTGGGGTGCGTGTAGTAAAATCAAGAGGCGAAATCCTGCTATTTGCAGACCACATCAGAAAATCTATAAATAAGACCCAAAGGGCACCTTTGGAGAGGACTTATTTTTGGAGCTTCTTTCTCCTCTGGCCATCCATGGTTAGCATTCTCAAAGCTCCCTAGGGTGCCCGGGCTTCGGCTTTGGCTTGGGAGGGGAATCACTCTAAAGATCTTTCGGGTGTGTGGTGGGTCCTCCTTGCTGAGTCTAAGAGTCTGTGTCTAGCTCCAAGGCTTCGGTCTGTTCCTCCAGTAGATTAGTAAGTGCTAGTTGCCCCCCAACTTGTTGGGGGCCCCGAACTCCACAGAGACCATTTACTGGTTTCAAAATTTTTGGTGCGGTGAGCATGGAGTGCAGCTGGTTCAAGAAAATCTCAAGGAGAAAGCATAACAGGAGAGGACGAGCAAGATGCAAGCTTCGGAGGCTCGCCACCCCCAGGAGCGCCAGCCACGGTGGAGATGCTGGAAGATCTTAGGCGGGATCTTCTCTGATCTTTTCAAAGTGCTCTCATTACGATGCTCGGTGGCCTCGCGACCCCAGCACCCCAGATGGCTCCACCACCTGGAGTTGGGGAGAATGCTCCAGCTCAGCGAGCCGGAAAGGAGATGGCGGCCCAGGGGGCAGGGCGATACTTTGCTGGGCGGGAGATCTGCCCCAGCCCGGCTGGGGCGAGCGAGAACTCGGCGAGGGTTGTCCTAGCTGAGGGGGCCCTGGCCAGTGGGGCCCCAACGAGAGGTCCTTCGGCGAGCCCGAGGTCAGCAGTAGCAGGGTCGCCCAGGGAGCTCGCAGGAAGGGTGGAGCAGGTCCAGAGGGTGATCGAGGGAAGTCCTTTTTGTGAGTTGGTGCTCTCGGCACCACTCCCCCAGGAATTCAGAGAGACGGCCATGATGCTATATACCAGCAAGGATGACCCCGTTCAGCACTTACAATGGTTCGAAGACATGGTCTCAATCAGACCTATGTCGGATGCCTTCAAGTGCTAACTCTTCGCTACTACCTTGAAGGAGAAGGCGAGGGACTGGTTCCACCAGCTGCCGTCAGGGTCGATTTATGACTTCGATGACTTGCGTCAGGGCTTTATCTTGCGTTTCTCCAACTCGAAGAAAAGGAAGAAGGATCCTGAATCACTATTCAACATCAAGCAGAAGTGCGGAGAGTCGTTAGCTCAGTACCTCGATCGATTCAGGGAGGAGATTCTCCTCGTCCAAGAAGTGCCAGGGTACACCCTCCAGCTTGCCTTCACGTTGGGGCTGAGGGAGGGTTTCTTCAAGATGGATCTCAAGAGGAGGGTTCCTCTGTCCTATGAGGAGTTGATGGAGAGAGCAGAGGAGGAAGTGGACAGGGAGGCAGCAAACCCCGAGTTCACAAAGAGGCTAGCGCGGCTGAGCGAGCCGGAAGGAAAGCAACCAGATCCAAGAAGGAGGGAATAAGCGAGAGCCCCGGAGTTGGGGTGGAGGCAGCATGGTGGGGGTATGCATGGACCGGGAAGGGGGTTCCCCCACAGAGGAGGTAACTTCCAGGGGGACAAGGAAGGCCTCATCAGTTGGGGTGGAGGCAAGGCCCGAGGCCACCTCCTCCCCCGCCTCAGCAGGCAATGGAGATAGGAGGAGGGAGAAGAGGAAAAGGAAGAGTGGGGGGAGCCATAGGAGCCGGTCCCCGAAGAAGGAACAGGGGAGTAGGAGGTGAGGTGAGGGGGTGGCATTGCCATACTGTGACTTCCACCAGGAGGAAGTTCACGGAACAGTCACCTGCCCAGAGTTCTTAGAAGCAAGGAGTGCAAGGGTCCCAGCACCGCAGCCGCAGCAGTGACCGGTGAGGATAAGGGAGGTTCCACCCTAGGAGGATGAAGACGAGAGGTGCGAGGACCAGGTGGACGTAGGAACCCGAGGAGGGATCAGAGTGATCCATGATGGGGGGGGGGGGGGTTGGGATCAAGGCAACACGAAAGGCGAGCCTCCATGCAATGTATCATCGAAGTGTGGCTTCGACATCCCAATATCATCCCCCAACGGAGAAGGTTACCTTCTCCCAGAAGGACATGCCCGGCCACGAAGACCCTTTCTGCGATGCGCTGGTCATCCAGACAGCCATTGAGAACTTCACCGTCTCTCGGATCCTGGTGGACAACGGGAGCTCGATCAACGTCATCTTCAAGAGGGCATTCAACGAGATGAAGGTGGAGGCCAGAAGGGTGTTGCCTCGGATGGCCCTCTGTTTGGGTTCTCCGGGGAAAGGAAAGAAGTGGAAGGCGGAGTGGGACTCCATGTGACCCTGGGGGGTGGGGGGTGGGCAGTCCCGGAACTGCCGCTTCGTGATAGTGGATGCCCATAGCAGCTACAGTGCCATCTTTGGAGGGCCTCTTATCAGCGCGTTTCGATGCATCCCATCCACCTTCCACCAGTGCCTCAAGTTCAGCATAGGTGGAATCCAGATCCGGGTCTGGGGAGACCACAAGGTGGCGAGGCAGTGCTATGTGACCGTCGTCAACACCATCTCTTGTATGAAAGAAGCAGAGGAGTGGGATAAGGTGATGGAAGAGGTGGCCGAGGCAGAAGAGGAGGAGAGGTTGGATGGAAGGATGGTTGAAGGAGTAGTTCATGCCAAGGAAGGGGTCGTTGAGGGGCCCAGGGCGGAGGTGGAAGAGGGAGAGAAAGAAGAGGAGGCCCCGGGAGGAGGGGCGGAGGTGTTGATGGTGGTGGGAGAGGAAGAGATGGGGGAAGAAGCCAAAGCACTTGCTTGTGGCGGAGAGGAGGGCAGTGTCGAGGGGGAGCAATCCAGGTTGGAGGCTGTGGAGGAAGTGGTGGAGGTGGAGGTCACCACCAAGGCCGGAACAATCGAGAATTTCAAGATCAGTGTGGAGCTCAGCCCCGAGGACAAGAGGAAGATCTCAGCTTGCGTCCAAGACAATGTGGATGTCTTCGCATGGAGTGCTGCGGAGATGCGGGGGATCGATGCAGATGTGGTGTGCCATCGCCTCAACCTCGATCCCGACACTCGCCCCATTCGGCAAAAGAAGAGGTCCATTGCGGACAAGCTTGAGGTTCCTATCCGGGAGGAGGTGAACAAGCTTATCAAGGCTGACTTTGTATCGGAGATCCAGTATCCAGGCTGGGTCTCCAATGTGGTGATGTTAAAGAAAGGGGATGGTAAGTGGCGTATGTGCATTGATTTATCTTTGCTTAATAAATCTTTCCCCAAGGATTGTTACCCCTTGCCTAGAATCAACGCGCTGGTTGACTCAGCCATCGGTTTCTCTGTGATGTCTTTGTTAGATGCTTTTTCAGGTTATCAACAAATTCGCATGCACCCTCCCGACATCAAGGATGTATCCTTCATCACCGGGGATAGGTGCTATTGTAATAAAATGATGTTGTTCGGTTTAAAGAACGCAGGGGCAACATACCAGCGAATGATGGATAGAGTCTTTCGCGAACAGAAGGCCGGGAATCTGGAGGTCTAGTAGACGACCTGATGATGAAAAGTCAGGACTTTGAGTCCCACCTCAGGGACCTCGAGGAAACCTTTGGGACTTTGAGAAAATTTAAAATGAAGCTTAACCCCTTAAAGTGTGTCTTCGGGGCCAGCCGAGGGAAATTCTTAAGTCATTTGCTCACCACCCTCGGGGTGGAGCCTAACCCGGACAAGGTAAGGGCGATCCTCGAGTTGGTATCTCCAAGGAATGCGAAGGAGGTTCAACGTCTGACAGGGAAGCTAGCCGGGTTGAGTAGGTTCCTTTCCAAGGCAGGAGAAAAATGTTCTTCTTTCTTCAGGGTACTGAGGGGTAACAAGAAATTCGAGTGGACCCCCGAGTGCGAGAAAGCTTTTCAAGCACTAAAGGAACAACTGACACAGGCCCCGCTGCTGCAAGGGCCAAGATAAGGGGAGGACCTATACCTGTACTTAGGGGTGGGGTCAGAAGCGGTCAGCTCGGTGTTGGTTCGTGAAGAAGGGAAGAAACAACTCCCCATCTACTATGTTAGCAGGGTATTGAGGAAGGCCGAGCTCAGATACCCTATCTTGGAGAAGTTAGCATTTGCCTTGGTGGTGTCGGCTAGAAAGCTCCGACCCTACTTCCAGGCACACTCAATCAAAGTAGTGACCGACCACCCCCTTCGTGGCATCATGGAGGGGGTGGAGCACTCCGGGAGATTGGCCAAGTGGTCAGTAGAGCTGAGTGTGTTCAATATCTCCTACGTGCCAAGGGTATCCATAAGGCGCAAGCGGTGGTAGATTTCATGGCTGATTATGTGACTGAGTTGGAAGAGTCTGAACTACCCCACCCAGTGGCCTGGAAGATGCTGGTTGATGGCACGTCAGGAAAGCACTCCTTCGGGGAGGGGTGGTATTGGTAAGTCCCCAGGGCATCAGGATAGAGCAAGCCATCAACGTTCATTTACCCCTCACCAACAACCAGGTTGAGTATGAGGCTGTGATAGCAGGCCTCCGCCTAGCTCAGGAGTTATGAGTGTAGGACGTGGAGGTCTCGACGGACTCCATGGTAGTGGCTTGCCAGATCAAGGGGGAGTTCGAGGTCAAAGAGCCGACTCTCTAACTATACCTGGAGAAGGTCAAGGGGGTCGTCGGGCAATTTCGCACTTTCTCCATCAAGCACGTCCCAAGAGAGGAGAGCACCCAGGCGGACCTCCTGGCCAAGTTCGGTCTCCGGGCAGGGGGGACAGTGTCGGAACTCTTCCGACCTTCCATCAAGGAGGGAGAGCTGATGGAGGTGGTCGGCGGGAGTCTTGGATGGATCCCTTCATCACTTACTTGACGCCAGGGAAGTTCCACGGGGAGGGGGTCGATAAGCGGCAAGCGGTCAATGGATTTGGTGGGACCTTTCCCCCAGGCAAGAGGCCAAAGGAAGTTCCTACTGGTGATGATAGATGATGCACGAATCTAGCACACCGCTATTGGCGGTAGTAAGACTGCGGCACGAAACGGCAGTGTACCGATCGTTTAAGTAATATAAAATGTGGGAATGAATCCCCAAGTATCGGTCTCAAAGGAATACAGTAAGGTGGAGTTTACTTTTGAGGAAGGACTTGAGATTGAAGTCCTTAATTCGGATGGAATGCGGGAGAGTTGATTTGGCTTTTGGAAAATAAAGGAAAAATAACTATAACTACTCCTATGCAATACCGCTATGCAATGCTTCGCTTGGCGGAATGGAGACTAGGCAGGCCTTGAGCGCACTACTTCACAAGGGCGGATGAACGAGAAGGCAAGCGGATGAGGTGAGTGTAACTGCGGAAAGGTTTGAGGGTCGTTAGCACCTCTTGGCTAGGCGGATGGATTACACGGGCCGTTATGCACCGCTTCGCTACGCGGATGGAAGAGTAGGCATACAGAGTGGAAGTGTAGTTAAGCGGAATGGAAGAGTAGGCTAACGGAATGAAGTGGAGGGTGGAGTGGATTTGGTGGCGCACCTCAAATACACATATAAATAAGATAATTTCATAAAAATGAAATAAACATTACAAATCAAGGTTTATAGTGCATATCATCAATATAATGGAGATTTAGTTACATTCATCAAAACAAAAGGAAGGAGTGCAAGAGAATCGACCACATCCGAAGCCTCGTTGGGACTCCCGGTAGGAATCATCGGGTTGTCAATCCGCGTCCTAGCTCGGTCCTCAACTACGTCCGGGGTAGAGGAGGGTTGTCACTTCCTCCCAATGGAGCCGTCTTCTTCGTCTCACGACCCGATCTACTCCGGTGCGAAGCTTTCCTTGCTTAATGATGAGTGTAGGACTAGAATCCCCTCCTTGGAAGCTCTTGGATGATGGAGGCGGCCTAGGGCAAAGCCCTCATGGAAGGGTGGAAGAAAACGGAGCTGGAGCTCTCCATGCGGTGGAAATGGCGGAACTGAATCGGGTTCCAAATGACCTAAAAATCGGGCTTTAAATAGAAAATATGTCAGAAAATTCTTCACGCACGACCAAACGCACGTTCGGAGTCAACCGTGCATGAAGGAATCGCACGGGCGGAGCAGAAACATAATATTTTAGCTGTTCTGAATTTGATCGTGCGTTTTACTCACGCACGGGCAAAATGCTCGTGCATGAAGAAAACACACTGGCAAATTCAGAATGGCAGATTTTCATGATTTTGAGTGAAATGACAACGCACGATCAACCAGATCGTGGGTGAAGGATAAACGCACGACCGTGTGATCTGGAAAATTGCAAAATAACATAAAATCATTGATAAAAGAGGGAAACTCATGCGATTTTGATCACACACGATCACTTCCCCCCAGCAGAATAGTGCGCAACTGCACACCACAATGGGCCAAAATGTGCACTTCATGTGAGAAGAGTGAACAAGTGAAATATAAGCATTAATGAACTAAAAATGAAGTGCAAGTGCGTGAAAACTAGCCCAGATAAGTCCAAATATGTGTATATAAATGAGACTCATCACACCCCCAGACTTACCTGTTTGCGCATCCGAGCAAACAAATCCGGCGGAGTATGAAAATGGTAGTTAGTGAAGAGAATTGCAAAATAGGAGTACGGTGCGAAGTATCATAGGCATGCAAATAAAAATTCAGTAAAAGGAGATTCTAACTATGCTAACTAATTTACAAAAATGTTAAAGCGTAAATAAAGGTTTATTAATACTCAGCTGGTGAATCATGAAGAACTTGTGCGGTCGTGCCCGGTGTGAAAGTACACAAGCCACTCAGGAGGGTGTTGCTAAAGACCGGAATTCGGGGTAACTCCGCTGAAATCCATCAACGACGAGAACCATAAGCTTGCCCGGTTACACTCTCTCCACGGTGCTAGCAAACTCACAAGTTAAAACAAAAGGACTTTCAGGTTATAATGGGGCTTAGGTTACGGTATGATATTCAATGATAAACGAGATGGCTACGCAACCCAATTGAGTCAAAAGATAACTCTGTACTAAAACAAGACCAAGAACGATGCTAGTGTGACACACCCCCAGACTTAGCTTGAAAACTGGGTGTGCACACAGCCTACTCCAACAAATACCAACTTAAGGACGTATTACGCATAAAGGGATTTCTCTTCATTCCAATTCTTTTCAGATTTTTCTTTTAACTTCATTTTTTTTATCCCCCGGTTGGTTTACAAGAATGTGTTCAGCACACAATACACTTTTTCTTCACATCACAAAAATTCCAAACATCACATCCAAATATGAAATGAAATTTCAGTTAACTCACTTCTTGGTTGCGGTAATAGGATAGTCTTCAGGTATTGGTGATTGGAAGAAAAGCTGAAACAAAGGAGGGGTAGGCACAAATTTGGCTTGCAATGGTAAGCGAATGGGTCATGGAAAGCAAAGCTCAAACTAGCCAACTAGATGGCCTACATCATGTTTAACTTAATGAATCGCTCTCACCCATGCTTCGAGAGTCGCTTGCGGCAAGTTCTTAGCCCACGAGAAAGGTAAACCTTCCTTCCGACTCGAGCAACACACAACTAGCGCTTGCCTACACACAACACCGTGCTACGGCCAATTTCATTCACATTCACCAATTGAGTATAATAAATCTAAAACTACGCAAAAACACTAATTGTAAATTAAAAGCATAGAGATAATCTAATTTTACTTAAATTTCTATGGGAGCATGCTGATGCGACTAGAGCACTACAAGAGTCAACATCGCACTCTGATTTGCAATTCTTAATCTAACATCCTATTTCACCTTCCAAACCAAGATAGCGTGTACGGAAGCACACAAACAAGTGAGTGCGCGCTTGTGCGGGTGAAATGGTGTGTGAAGCATATGAACCAATTTATTACAAAGCTAAAATAAAATTACTTCTAGTATGCAATCCAACATGTGCGTGCACTGTGGGTAGCAAACAGCTCTCCCCCGGACTTAATCTACGCACTAAGATCAGCTGAAATAACAACATGAGTGTAAGACAATGAAAAGAGGAGAGGTTATCCCATGCTCAGAAATGAGCATATCAGAAGATTTGGCGTTAAATTCTGTAAATTTAACTCCAAGAGTCTGCCACCAAAGAAATTGCCGCACACCTGCAGGCAAAAGACTCCACGCACAAAATATATGTAAAACTAAACTATTAGCATGTTAGAGAAAAATAAAAGCAACAAAAACTTGGGTTGTCTCCCAGCAGCGCTTTTGTTTACCGTCCTTAAGCTGGACTTAATTCCTGTATTATGCAGTTTTAATAACATTGCCTAAACATAAAAGAGACAACTAAAATATCCTAATTATTATAAGCATGCCAAAAAGATCAACTGTAAGTTGATTTAAAATAGTAAC
This sequence comes from Dactylorhiza incarnata, assembly GCA_033032865.1. Classification (NCBI taxonomy): domain Eukaryota; kingdom Viridiplantae; phylum Streptophyta; class Magnoliopsida; order Asparagales; family Orchidaceae; genus Dactylorhiza; species Dactylorhiza incarnata. Next base: position 1,495,898 of record JAWHQI010000035.1, read on the forward strand.
TAGAAATAAAAGAAATGGGTCCGAAGACCCAACAACAGCAGTCCAGAAGATCAGGAGCTTTCCATCTCCATATTTCATCTTTCTTCATCCTCTTCCTCTCCTCCAATCAGCGGTCATGGATGAAGTGTCGTTTACCACCCTGCAGCCAGTCTTTCAGGGAGAATGCAGGCAATGATGATGAGGTAGAATAGACGATTGATTTCATCATTGCCATTTTCCTTTCCTTCTAAGACTGCCACTCAGAATTACCCAAATATGGGTCTAGATATTCACACACCTGCAGAGGGATAAATGAAATATCAGACTTTAAAGCAGGTGGGGAAGCAGGAAGGCTGAACTTATCAATATCATCAATAAAAGAAAGAAGATTAGGAAATAAACTGGATGAAGAACTAAAAGAATCAAACGAAGGAGGAGTGATCTCGGTTTCACTCCTGGCAGGTTCCACAAATGTCTCAATGCCGGTTGCAATAGAAGCACTGCAGGAAGAATATGAGCAGCTAGGAACTTCAATGATGAGTTGGACCTTCTCCTCTGGTGATGAGGTAGAAACCTCATCACTAAGGGAAATGTCCTCCTCAGTGCAACTCAGCATAGCTTCAGGCTCCATAGGTATATCCTGCACATCTAAGAACTCGGCAATAAGAGCAGAAGATACATGCATACTGATACAAGAAAATATCTGAGTAGAAATAGGACTCAAGATAGAGTCCCATAGGAGTGAAGAAATATCCTCAGATGCAGAATCCATAGGAAAGGATGGCACAATGGAGGAAGAAAACTTCACAATGTCATCGAAGTGATCAACAACGACGCTGATCGACGCATTCGTTGTGCTCCCAAGATGACCTAGGGGCCTAACGTATGTGTCATCAGCGATGGAAGGAGTGATGGCATAGGAAGGCAGTAGAATGGTGATAAGTGCTGGCTCAACATCCTCTCCCAATTGCAATTTCCATTGCTCAAAGTCTTTCAGCGCGCGATCAAGACTCTGACAACACAAGCAGCGCTTCCCGGTAGATTTTGACTGAAGAAAAGCCAAACCACCCGTTGAAGGCGATGCTCGCGATGGGGATGCATACTTATAATACGATGAACTACACGGATTATAAGTATGTCTTCCTAAATGGCACTCATCACTAGAGTGATTAGATGCTCTACACCACCTACATTATTGATAAGCATACATATTGGTGTAAAGAATGATTCACAAATAATATAAGCTGAAAAATAACTCAGTATGCACGAAGGAAAAAATTAAATCAACAGGAACCTGATTTTTAAAAAACTAAAAAATAGACAAAAAGAGAATTTACAAACACTAAATTAAAACAAATGAGATATACAAATGGAAAAGAACTTCTATCTCACAGCTCTCCCTCTCCAGAAAACTCACACGTCTGTGTTCCCCGACAACGACACCAAAAACTTAATGCGCAAATCTAGCACACCGCTATAGGAGGTAGCAAGACTGCGGCACGAAACGGCAGTGTACCGATCATTCAAGTAATATAAAATGTGGGAATGAATCCCCAAGTATCGGTCTCGAAGGAACACAGTAAGGTGGAGTTTACTCTTGAGGAAGGACTTGAGATTGAAGTCCTTAATTCAGATGGAATGCGGGAGAGTTGATTTGGCTTTTGGAAAATAAAGGAAAAATAACTACAACTACTCCTATGCAATGCCGCTATGCAATGCTTCACATGGCGGAATGGAGACTAGGTAGGCCTTGAGCGCACTGCTTCACAAGGGTGGATGAATGAGAAGGCAAGTGGATTAGGTGAGTGTAACTGCGGAAAGGTTTGAGGGCCGTTAGCACCACTTGGCTAGGCGGATGGATTACACGGGCCGCTATGCACCGCTTCGCTACGCGGATGGAAGAGTAGGCATACGGAGTGGAAGTGTAGTTAAGCGGAATGGAAGAGTAGGCTAACGGAATGAAGTGGAGGGTGGAGTGGAATTGGTGGCGCACCTCAAATACACATATAAACAAGATAATTTCATAAAAATGAAATAAACATTACAAATCAGGGTTTATAGTGCACATCATCAATATAATGGAGATCTAGTTACATTCATCAAAACAAAGGGAAGGAGTGCAAGAGAATCGACCACATCCGAAGCCTCGTTTGGATTTATGGTAGGAATCGTCGGGTTGTCAATCCGCGTCCTAGCTCGGTCCGCAACTACGTCCAGGGTAGATGAGGGCTGTCATTTCCTCCCAATGGACCCATCTTCTTCTTCTCACGACCCGATCTACTCCGGTGCGAAGCTTTCCTTGCTTAATGATGAGTGTAGGACTAGAATCCCCTCCTTGGAAGCCTTGGATGATGGAGGCGGCCTAGGGCAAAGCCCTCATGGAAGGGTGGAAGAAAATGGAGCTGGAGCTCTCCTTGCAGTGGAAATGGCAGAACTAAATCGGGTTCCAAATGACCTAAAAATCAGGCTTTTAATAGAAAATATGTCAGAAAATCCTTAACGCACGACCAAACGCACGTTCGGAGTCAACCGTGCGTGAAGGAATCGCACGGGCGGAGCAGAAACGTAATATTTTAGCTGTTCTGAATTTGATCGTGCGTTTTACTCACGCACGGGCAAAATTCTCGTGCATGAAGAAAACACACTGGCAAATTCAGAACAACAGATTTTCATGATTTTGAGCGAAATGACAACGCACGATCAACCAGATCGTGCGTGAAGGATAAACGCACGACCGTGCGATCTGGAAAATTGCAAAATAACATAAAATCTTAGATAAAAGAGGGAAACTCGTGCGATTTTGCTCACGCACGATCACTTACCCCCAACAGAATAGTGCGCAATTGCACACAACAATGGGCCAAAATGTGCACTTCGTGTGAGAACTGTGAACAAGTGAAATATAAGCATTAATGAACTAAAAATGAAGTTCAAGTGCGTGAAAACTAGCCCAGATAAGTCCAAATATGTGTATATAAATGGGACTCATCAATAGACTACTTTTCCAAATGGATCGAGGTGATGGCGCTGGCCAAGGTAACATCCCAGGTAGTGAGAAATTTTGTTTGGGGTGAAATAATTTGCAGGCATGGGCTCCCTCTAGCCATAGTCACGAACAATGGGCCGCAATTTGCCAGCGAGGAGTTTGTTAGCTTCTGCACCCAGCTGGGCATCGATCTTTGGTTCGCGTCAGTCCGCCACCCTAGGAGTAATGGGCAGGTGGAAGCGGCGAACAAGATCATCGTCAACCTACTCAAGAAGAAAGTGGAGAATCTCAGGGGGAATTGGGTGGAACAGCTACCTTCGGTCCTCTGGGCAATGAGGACTACTCCAAACACGGCCACAGGGGAGACTCCATTCAAACTGTCTCATGGGTCCGAGGCCGTCCTTCCGATAGAATTCGAGGTAAAGCCCCCCAGGGTGGTCGCCGCGGGCGAAGGGGATGAAGAATGGCTAATGAAAACGATGCGGAACAAAGGTTGTCCCTGGACCTGGTAGAAGAGCTCTGAGACCTCGCTACTGTTCGGCAGGAGGAAATCAAATGGCGAATGGCTCAGTACTTTGACAAGCACATCCGAGTAAAGCACTTCCAGATAGAAGACCTGGTCTTGAAGAAGGTCGATGCGGCCGGGAGAGGGGCCACAGTGGGTAAGCTTAATCCCAATTGGGAGGGGCCATACATTGTAAGTGAAGTACTCAAGTCGGGAGGGTACCACCTCCGGGAAGTTGAAGGGGTACCCCTCGACCGAGCCAGAAGTGGGGATGACTTGAAGCGATTTTATCCTTAAAAAGTTTTATCATTTCACCTATTATATCTCTCATTTTCCATACGTTGTTCATAGTTATCTAGTAGGGTGACACATTCTTTATGCTGGATTGCCCCGGACAATTCCGCTGTCGGGCTCTCACTAGCCGGTGGGTCAGGTTGATCTCGCGGAGAGGCTGGCAGGGTGACAAGTTCTTTATGCTGGATTCCGCCGGACGATCCCGTTGCCGGGCTCTCACTAGTCGGGGGGTCAGGTTGATCTCACAGAGAGGCTGGCAGGGTGACAAGTTCTTTATGCTGGATTGCCCCGGACGATCCCGCTGCCGGGCTCTCACTAGACGGTGGATCAGGTTGATCTCGCGAAGAGGCTGGCAGGGTGACAAGTTCTTTATGCTGGATTGCCCCGGACGATCCCGCTGCCGGGCTATCACTAGCCGGTTAGTCAGGTTGATCTCGCGGAGAGGCTGGCAAGGTGACAAGTTCTTTATGCTGGATTGCCCCGGACGATCCAGCTGCCGGGCTCTCACTAGCCTGTGGGTCAGGTTGATCTCGCGGAGAGGCTGGCAGGGTGACAAGTTCTTTATGCTGGATTGCCCTGGACGATCCCGCTGCCGGGCTCTCACTAGATGGTGGGTCAGGTTGATCTCACAGAGAGGCTGGCAGGGTGACAAGTCCTTTATGCTGGATTGCCCCGGATGATCTCGCTGTCGGGCTCTCACTAGCCGGTGGGTCAGGTTGATCTCACAGAGAGGCTGGCAGGGTGACAAGTTCTTTATGCTGGATTGCCCCGGACGATCCCGCTGTCGGGCTCTCGCTAGCCGGTGGGTCAGGTTGATCTCGTGGAGAAGCTGACAAGGTGACAAGTTCTTTATGATGGATTGCCCCAGACGATCCCGCTGCAGGGCTCCCACTAGCCGGTGGGTCAGGTTGATCTCGCGGAGACGCTGGCAGGGTGACAAGTTCTTTTTGCTGGATTGCCCCGGCGATCCCCCTGCCGGGCTCTCACTAGCCGGTGGGTCAGGTTGATCTCGCGGAGAGGCTGACAAGGTGACAAGTTCTTTATGCTGGATTGCCCCGGACGATCCCGCTGTCGGGCTCTCACTAGCTGGTGGGTCAGGTTGATCTCGCAGAGAGGCTGGCATGGTGACAAGTTCATTATGCTGGCATGTGTTAAAATTTTTTGATTGAACCATTTAGGAGTAAGCAGGAGTTGTATCAACAAGTGTTATAGCCAAACAACCACAATGCCAAAACAGCAACACAAGAAATCTTTATTGAAATAGAACTGCTTTACAATGCGAGGCATACATGGCGAGACATGATTCATAAGAATCACGGAGATGAGAAGAACAAACACACCAAAAACAGAAACCAGCGGTCTGCCAGAAAGAGACCGCTCAGACTGCAACAAAGGCTCAGGTCGCCCAGCTTGTTCTGCTGTACTCCCAGACCGCTTGCACAGTCAGACCGCAGAAACACCTTGAGACCGCGCGAACATAAGCAGACAAACTGCACTGCCAGACCGCAATCCCAGACCGTACGAACTGAAGCTTATTGGAACAAAGAACTGAAGCTGTTGCCAGACCGCAACTCAGACCGCCTAACCGCTGAAGGTTGCCTGATCACTGAGTCCGCTGCAAACAGCACAAGAACACAATAACCCAGTTCGCTGACAGACCGCAGACGAACTGTTTATTCAAGCCACTGGAAATCACCAAGGAAGGAGACCGCACCCTGCTGACCGCAAACCTGCGATCACAACAAAGGTTAACTCGCATCCAAGTCGCGCGAACTCAAACTTGAGACCGCAAGAAACAATCCGGGCTCTGGTTCTTACAATTCTTGTTAGGAATGACGGGCCATGCACCCCTATTTATAGGCGGGTGGACGGATGTCGTCACCGCACAAACCGGGATACAGACACCACCCATCAGATCGCGAACGGTCTCAAAAGATAGACCGCGCGAACACAACACTTGAACAAAATTCAGTCCAAGACCGAAGACAGCAGCAAGCCGCGCACAAGCCGTGCGAACACAGCGATCACCCTTCCTGAGATCGCCAACACAGAAAAGCAACTGGCCGACTTGAACCAAGTCGCCAGAACAACACAACCAAGCCGCCCGGTCACAACAGTTAGCCAGGAACAGACTGACTAGAACAAGACCGGAAACAACCCGCATCAGGTCGCCAGAACCAGCGACCAAACCCAAGAAACAAGCTGGCCGATCACACCAGATCGCCAGAACCAAACCGCCAGAGTACCAGCGCAGACCGCGCGGTCTCTGCGGTCTCCAGCCTTCAGACCGGCCGGACTCCTTTCCACTCCACTTCAACAAATTTCAACACTCCCCCTTGATTGGGAAGTGGAAACTAGCCCGAGCAACTCCCTTAACCGAGTAAACGGTCCCTTCGCCAGCGGCTTTGTGAAGATGTCTGCGACATTGTCCGCACTCCGAACATGCTCAACCATAAGAGATCCTCCCAACACCTTTTCACGAATGAAATGGTGCTCAATCTCTATATGTTTGGTCCTCGCGTGACAGACTGGATTGTTAACCAGTTTGAGAGCACTCTCATTGTCTCCGCGTAGCATAGTGGGACCTCGAACCTCCTGATGAACGTCCTCTACTAACCTCCTAAGCCAAAAAGCTTCCTGAGCTGCTAAGGCCGAAGCCTTGTACTCCGCTTCTGTGGTAGATACAGACACCGAGTCTTGCTTCTTGCTGCATCAAGAAATAGCTGTGGGACCTGTCATAAAGACAAAACCAGACGTTGATCTCCGATCATCCACGTCTCCCCCATAATCAGCATCCATGAAACCATGCAACTCCAATCTTGACCCTCTCCTATATAGGAGACCCGAATCAGAGGTCGACTTCACATACTTCAAGATGCCTTTAGCCGCTAGAAGATGAGGTTTCCGTGGTTCCGCCATGTACCGACTCACCTTGCCAACTTCATAAGCAATATCCGGTCTTGTGATCGTCAAGTAGATCAAGCTCCCAACCAGAGCTCGGAACACCAACGGATCAGATACGACTCTCCCCTCATCCTTTCGAAGCTTATGATGTTGCTCCAAAGGTATAGAGCTGCTCTTTCCTTCCTCCATGCCAAATCATTTCACGATTCGCTCCGCATATCCTTCCTGAGAAATGAGCACTCCGCTCTCCCGCCTCTGGACCTCGAGTCCAAGGAAATGGTGAAGCTCCCCTAGATCCTTCATCTCGAATCTGATAGCAAGCTCAGCCCTGAGTCTTGCAACAGCTTCCTTCGAATTCCCGGTGACAATCATGTCATCCACGTACAGCAGCACAATCACCCGAAGCACCCCCTCCTTCTTGATGAACAAGCTTGAATCAGAGTCTGAAGCAACGAATCCGCAGAATAAGAGATATTCTGCAATCTTCCCGTACCACGCCCGAGGCGCTTGCTTCAACCCGTACAGGGCCTTCTTCAATTTACAAACATAGTCCGGATACTCCTTCGAGATGAAACCTTGCGGTTGAGTCATGAAGATATCTTTGTCAATCTCGCCGTATAAGAAGGCATTCTTCACGTCGAGTTGCCAAATCTCCCAACCACTCGAAGCCGCCAAGGCAATAACAAATCGAACCGAAGTCATCTTTGCCACTGGACTAAACGTTTCATCATAATCTTCTCCGTATTGCTATGAGAACCCGCGAGCTACAAGACGAGCCTTGTAACGCTCGATACTACCGTCAGCTTTCTTCTTCAGCTTGAAGACCCACTTACAAGTGACAGGAATAGTGCCCTTGGGCTTGGGCACAAGAGACCAGGTCTCATTCTTCTCGAGAGCTGTCATCTCTTCTTGCATAGCAATGTCCCACTCCTTCACACCTCTGGCCTTTTCAAAGCTCGACGGCTCCCTTTCATCTAAGGGACCAGCAAAGAAACATGAAACGAAGTTCACCATATTTCCTCCTGTGTATCGATCTGGTGGTTGAATAGTCCTCTTCGACCTCCTAAGAGGTTGCACCTGACTAACCACCTCCTCAGCCGCTTCTTCTGTGCAAGCTTCTTTTCCAGATGAACTTGGAGCATCGCTCCCCCTGCTACCAGAACCTGAAGCCCCCATCTCAGAGCTTGACACAACTGGAGCTCCTGGTGAAACAGGCAGCTCCACTTGAAGACTTCCCGCAGCTTTTCCTCCTTCATCAATCCTGCTCTCTGGTAGTTCAACTCCTGAACTCCCCTTGTAGGAAGTCACTTCATCGAACACCACATCCCGAGAAACAATTGACCTCCGTGTCTCAGGGTCCATGCATCTCCATCCCTTCTTCCGCTCATCATACCCAACAAAGACTAGCTTCCTTGCTTTCGCATCTAGCTTTGTTCGAAGAGCATCAGGAATATGCACATAGCAGGTTGACCCGAACACCCGAAGGTGAGCAACACTCGGCTTCTCCTTGAACATTAGTTCGTGAGGGGTCTTCATGTTAATAGGACTTAAAGGCAATCTGTTGATGACATAAGCTGCACAAGACATTCCCTCCGCCCAGAAGGACTTTGGGATATTCTTGGCATGAAGCCAGCATTTGCAAGTTTCCGTCAGATGACGGATCTTCCTTTCGGCAACGCCATTCTGCTGTGGAGTATGGGCACAAGTGAGCTCTCTCCGAACGCCGTGTTTCCTGCAAAAACTTGAGAACTCACCAGAAGTGAACTCCCCACCATTGTCAGTTCTCAATTTTTTCACCCGCAGGCCTAAACGACCTTCCACCAGCTCCTTGAACTCCACAAACCTTGCAAAGGCTTCTGACTTTTCTTTCAAGAAATACACCCAGACATATCTGGTGTAATCGTCGACCAAAACCAACATATATCTATTGCCTCCAAGGCTTGGGGTGGCAGTTGGTCCCATCAAATCACCGTGGATGCATTCCAACGGTGCTTTGCACCTTGTTTGCGATTTGTCGAATGGAAGTCGATGAGACTTACCAAACTGACATCCTTCGCAGACATGACCGTCTCCATAGGAGGACAAGCTAGGCAAGCCATTGACAAGGCCCCTTACCGCCATAGCCTTTAATTTGTCCATGCCTACATGCCCCAACCTTTCATGCCAGATGGCAGCACTATCATTTGTCCTCATCTTATCAACATAGGTACTTGTCGATAAAACGAACAAGTCCTTCACCCGCTTGCCGACATGAATAACTTCTCCCTTTATTTCCGGTTGAGTTTTGAGAAACTTCACCTCTGTTGGGCCAAACAGAACGTGATAACCGGCATCGACCGCATTGGTCACAGAGAAGAGATTCTTCTTCATACCAGGCACGTGATAAACACTCCTCAACGTGAGTGGACCCTTATCACTGCTCAGAGAGACGACTCCTTCGTGCTCTACTGGATGAATAGAATTATCAGCCGTTATGATAGCATTGTTACCTGAGTAAGGTGCCAAAGAAGAGAACTTTGATCCATCCCCGGTGAGATGATGTCCACACCCTGAATCAACAATCCAGTCTTCTTCATAGTTGATGGAAGCCAAGGCCTTAACGGGCATCGCCGTTATATTAGACATAAAGGCTCCTCCCCATCCAATTTCACCAGACTTTGGCATCTCCTTCTCCACTGCATGTCCTGGCTGAAGATTCACCCGGCAATCTTTCTTGAAGTGCCCGGTCTTGTTGCATCTAAAGCACCTCGGTCCCTCTCCTTTCTTCTTCCCATCAGACTTAGGAGCATAGCCCCTATCTTGCTGACCTGAAGTAGAGGGTCCATCATGACCCGGCTTCTTCTTTTCCCACTTCTTTTTTCTCTTTCCAGAGAACATCACATCACTCTCTCCCCCGGAGATAGAAACCCCCGCCATCTGTCTTGATAAACTTTCTTGCGAAGCAAGAAGGTTCTCCAGCTCCAACAACGACGGCTGATTTGCCCAACCCTGAACTGAAGTTACAAAAGCAAGATACTCCTTCCGCAATCCGCGGATGATATGCCTCTTCAGCTTTGCCTCAGAGATTGGCTCATCAGGGTCCAAAGCAGAAATCTCTGCCGTGAGGTTCTTCATCTTAAGGAAGAAGGTAGAAATAGAAAGATCGCCTTGAGAGGCTCTCGCCAACTCATTTTCAAGAAATTGTAGCCTCGCTACATTCTTCTTATTGAACAATCCATCCAAGGATGTCCAAATCTCAGCAGCAGACTTACATCCGATAATATGATCAAACAGCTCCGGTGAGATAGCCCTTTTGAGAGTGAACTCTGCCTTAGCATTCAACCTCCTCCAAAGTCTCACCTCTGCCATATTATCTCCTGCTAGAAACACCTCTTGTGTGTCTTCTCCGCCAACTACCTCCCATAGATCCTCGCCAAGCAAGTAACTCTCCATACATGACTTCCACTTTTTAAAGTTAGTCGATGTGAGGAGTTCAATACCAAGACCTCTTGCGAATCCGCCTTCCATGGCAACCAATGTGGTCTCTTCTTCACAAAGACGATGGCAACTCTAGTGATCACTGCTTATCCACTCCAGGAACCTTCCTCTGATACCATGTTAAATTTTTTTGATTGAACCGTTTAGGAGTAAGCAGGAGTTGTATCAACAAGAGTTATAGCCAAACAACCACAATGCCAAAACAGCAACACAAGAAATCTGTATTGAAATAGAACTGCTTTACAATGCGAGGCATACATGGCGAGACATGATTCATAAGAATCAGGAGATGAGAAGAACAAACACACCAAAAACAGAAACCAGCGGTCTGCCAGAAAGAGACCGCTCGGACTGCAACAAAGGCTCAGGTCACCCGGCTTGTTCTGCTGTACTCCCAGACCGCTTGCACAGTCAGACCGCAGAAACACCTTGAGACCGCGCGAACATAAGCAGACAAACTGCACTGCCAGACCGCATTCCCAGACCGTACGAACTGAAGCTTATTGGAACAAAGAACTGAAGCTGTTGCCAGACCGCAACTCAGACCGCCTAACCGCTGAAGGTCGCCTGATCACTGAGTCCGCTACAAACAGCACAAGAACACAATAACCCAGTTCGCTGACAGACCGCAGACGAACTGTTTATTCAAGCCACCGGAAATCACTAAGGAAGGAGACCGCACCCTGCTGACCGCAAACCTGCGAACACAACAAAGGTTAACTCGCATCCAAGTCGCGCGAACTCAAACTTGAGACCGCAAGAAACAATCCGGGCTCTGGTTCTTACAATTCTTGTTAGGAATGACAGGCCATGCACCCCTATTTATAGGCGGGTGGACGGATGTCGTCACCGCACAAACCGGGATACAGACACCACCCATCAGATCGCAAACGGTCTCAAAAGATAGACCGCGCGAACACAGCACTTGAACAAAATTCAGTCCAAGACCGAAGACAGCAGCAAGCCGCGCACAAGCCGTGCGAACACAGCGATCACCCTTCCTGAGATCGCCAACACAGAGAAGCAACTGGCCGACTTGAACCAAATCGCCAGAACAACACAACCAAGCCGCCCGGTCACAACAGTTAGCCAGGAACAGACTGACTAGAACAAGACCGGAAACAACCTGCATCAGGTCGCCAGAACCAGCGACCAAACTCAAGAAACAAGCTGGCCGATCACACCAGATCGCCAGAACCAAACCGCCAGAGTACCAGCGCAGACCGCGCGGTCTCTGCGGTCTCCAGCCTTCAGACCGGCCAGACTCCTTTCCACTCCACTTCAACAAATTTCAACAGTTGGCAAGTCTCTGGCTGGCAAGTTTTCAGTGCTGACCACGGCCTTCTCGCTCGGTAAGAAGAAAGGATCTCGCATGACAGGAGGGGGCGAGAACTCTCCCTGTACACTCTCGGCAGTTAATGGAGCAGGGCAAGGGGCCCTGCAAGGGTGGTCGCTTGCAAAGGCTAAGAGGGGTAGGAAGCGGGATCACCCCTCGCGAGATAGGGATTAAAGTTTGGTCCAAAGAACCTGCAGCCCTAAGGTAAATAATGAAAAGAGAAGGCAGTCAAAAACGTCCTACACCAAAGCTGCTCGACTGCAGAGTATGCGAGAACGATTACCGCGAGGACACTGAGAGTATGCGAGAATGAGATGTAAACATAGGAAAAACAATAAGGCAAAAAGGATGAACACAGTAAACAAGGCCAAAAAGAAAACTGCATTTACACTTCACAGTTTAATTACAGAGTGCGGCGATCTCGCCAGCCAAAAATATAGTGAAAAACAAAAATAAAAACAAAACTGCAAATCTCCAGAGGTCGCTCGCAAACTCCTCATCATCACCGTTACTCGCAACCGGCGGGAGCAGGACAAAAAGCTCAGGGATGATGTCCTCGAGGGTAAAGCCGGCCGCATCGGCAGACAGCAGGCTGGCCCCCTTCATGGCCTGGAAAATATAGCGCACCGACTGGGTTGATACCTCGCGGATCTCCTCATCTCGATCTCGCCGCTCTTCCTTCAGGCGGTGAGGAGAGGGGGGACGGCTGTGCGGGTCAGCTCACGGTTGAGAGCCTTCAGCCCAGCGACCTCGCCCTCCAGGCTCAGGATGCGAGCGTCAGCTCTCTTGGCTGCCTCGGCATCCTACAAAGAAAAAGAAAAAAGCTTAGAGAGGAAGAAGTTGAAAAGGAGAGCGATGGCGAGCAGCTTCTCCTCTAGCTGAGCAATCTCGGCAAGGGACCCCTGGTAGGCTTTGGATAGCTCCACATTTTGGCGCTCCAGCTGCAAGCATCGCCTTCCCGTCATGTGGGCAAGCTCTAAGGAGCGCAGCTGGGACCTCGTGCTCTCATAGGTGAGAGTCATCGTTGTCTCATCCTTATAGGCTCCAGCATCCTCTCGACCATAGAGGCCAAAGGAGAAGGAAAAGGCATGACCGCTGACGATCGTTTTCTCCACCCAAGAGGGAAGGATGGTGGAGATGTTGGCTTTGTTGATCTCCGGTTTCCAGCATATTAGGAGCTCGCCGGAGTCATCCCTGTGCTTCTGGCCAAGGCCAAAGTTCCAGTGGTTGACTGGAATGGGCGGGGGGGGGGAGGTCCTGACGGCCTCCTCGCTCTGCTCATCAATATCCCTCTCCTCAGAGAGGTTGGTAAGGTCGATCTCGCCGAGGACGATCTCAGCTTGCTCCTTTCCCTTCGCGGAGAGGAGCGAGCCTTGGCTCTTCTTATGCTTGTTCTTTGACGGGGACTTTAGGGGTAGGCCCTGGCTGCTGGAGGCCTCCGACATTTTTCGAGAAGACAGCGGAGCCGGAGTGATGGTCTCGCGGCAGGCCTCCGCTCCCATTGTCGCAAGAGCAAAGGTGGATGAATATTTCATGTTGCTCGCGTAAGTGGGGTTGAGGGGCAGATCTTGCTCCCCTAAAATTGCGGAGGTTAGACAGTTAGGGAAAAAAGTTGAAAGGGGGCAAGATAGAGAGCGAGATTATTACCTTCCCCAGGGAGTACTGGAAGCAGTGAGTCGAGGTTCCGGCTAAGATGAACCACCTTGAAGTTCTTCTTACAGAAGAACTGGTGCAAAGCAGCGTTGTGGCCGCCGTGAGTCGGCGGCCAGTAAGTGGTCTCGCCATGTTGAACCGGCGAGAAGGGAATGTTGCCGAAGTTCCACTGTACGAGGAGGAACTTTTGGGCTCATTGGTGGGCATTATTCACGGTCTCGACAACCTTGATCCCCGACCCCACAAAGTAGGTTGTGCCATCTTTATACGCCCAAAAGGAGAACAACTTCCGAAAGACCGGAAGGCTGAGCTGGATGCGCTCTTCTTGCATATAACAAGCGAACACGATGATCACGGCTATGGCGTTAGGGGTAAGCTGGCCTGGAACGACGCCAAAGTTCTTGAACACCTGGCGAGCAATATAAAGCGAGATCCATACACTGCGAGCGAGATTTAATTCAGCAAAAGGAATATGTAAGCGAGATTGATCGGTACCTGGCGGATTTTGGGCCCCGGGGGCAGGCGCAGGCCGACTGCAAATTGGGCCATGGGGATGGCTAGCTCATCGGCGAGGAGGGTGTTGATCACGTCGTCCTCGCGAGGGCGGCGCGCCGTGAACCGGGGGGGGGAGATGAAGTCGGCGACCACAGTGAGGTACTCCTCCTCGGTCAGATTGTAGTTGAAGAAAGTGTGGTTGGCGAAAGCCCAGGCACACTTTCGCCGACCCTCGGCCTCGGCAACATCAGCGACCATCTTGAAAGAACCTGTAAAGAAATAAAGGAGCGCGAGAAAGAGAGGGGCGGCGAGATCTTTTGAGCAGAGGAAGAAGATGGGTTGGCAATTAATGCGGTAGGTGGCTCTCAGTTATGAGGGCCTATTTATTGCAAAATAAAAAAGGCGGGAAGAAGTCCAAGCGTCGTGGGGTGCGTTTAGCTGAAACATCACATCATGATTGCGTGCGAGAAACACAAATTGTTTTCAAAAATAATATGCGGGCGAGATCGTCCTGCGAGGTCACCATGAATAAATATTTGGCGAGAACAGAATAACTTACGTCAAGAATAAAATAAGAAAAAGGCGTAGCTATGAGAATCGCGAGCGAGAACCCATGAATAACTGTCAATAACTACTACCAAGCGAGAACTCATAAATATAAGTAGCGAATAGTCGCGGGGTTGTCAAATATAAGAATAAACAGGAATAAACAGGAATAGTTCACAGAAGGGTGGCGGGTTCGCGAGACTAATGGGGCAACCATTTCCATCTCCCGCCACCTCGCGATCCTGACCGCGGCGGTACCCTGGAGTTATAATAATCGAGGGCTGCGTGAGCCTCGCGATCAATTAGGTAGGCATAATCCTTCATCCTCGCGATATGCGCCTCCGGCAAGGTGGCAGTCTCGTCATGGTCACGAGGTATCGTGGCATGAAGTATCGCACATTCATCCATTAGGGCGGCATGCCTCTCCTCGGCAACCTCTCTATCTCTTCTCGCTTGAAGGTTGAGGTCCAGTAGCATCCGACCTTGCTTCTGAAATAACTCGGCAGTTCGCCGCTTAATTGTCTCGGGGTCTCGCGTGTCTCCCAAGAAGTCCTCCACCTGCTCTGGGAGGGGGGACATCTCTTCATCCCCGAAATCAGAATCGGTGTGCGGAGTATCGGAGTTCTCTTCGAAGGATTACAGGTAGATTTAGCAGTTGGGAGAAATCTTCATGTATCACGGGTGTGCTGGAATCCTTACCCGGAGGAGGGCGAGAAGCCCCGGGCCGACCCTCAAAACATTGTCGAAGAGGGGGAAGTGAGATTTATCTAAATGCGGAGGGTACGTCGCGCTATTGATTGGGGGAATCTTGGCCGGTCGTGAGCCTCCAGAGTCCTCACTCCCCAGAAGGCTGAACCCTAGTATTTTTATGGTTGTGTCAGGGAGGACCGGTGACAGAGGTCGCGAGTCTTGGCAAGGCAGGGTCTTCTGAGGCGAGACTGCGCCAACCAGTAAACGAGGAGTCGTTAGTCAACAAAATGTGTCAGCAGGCGAGAATAGCAGTGTACCTGCATCCTTTTTGCCAGCGAGATCTGTGTTCGCTGGCGGAATGTTTGGAGACCCATTTGCGGGCTCGCCAACACCCTTGTTGGTGGTATGATCCTGCGATAAAACAAAACTCAAAGAGTTTAATTGAATGGCTTGGCTAGAGGGATGACTCATACCTTCTCGGGGGACCTATTGTATGGAGAAGGCTCCATTAGTACTTATTCGTCCCCGTTTCAGTGGACCGCTTTCGCTTTTTTAGTCTTCGGCACTGGAGCGGGAGGCGGGCGATTCATCCATGCAGGAATTTTGGCCATCTCCGCCAGCCCGCCAGCCTTAGAGGCCTTCAGGCGAGCCTCAAGCTCCTTGGAAAGCGGAATCTTTTAGTAGCTACAATAAGAGGGAAAAGAGAAAAGAAAAAGAAAATGATGCACGTCACTGTGGCTTGGGGTGATATTTATAGCCCTCAGGTGGGATCCATCAAAGATTCCTTACAGATCATCAAGAGGATGGCGAATACTAGGGGTTAGATGTTTCTTCGCAAGCCTAGATAGCCTCGCAAAGAGCGGGGATTGTGTACAACCCCGATATTCGCCAGGGAAGGGGCATGGATTAGGAGGTTAACATTGTGAAGAAAGTAATAAGGGAGAGCTCTTGCGAGAGAGATATCGCAAGAAGCCGAGTGAGCCAGGCACTCGATGTACACCCGCGAGAAGGGCTGGCGAGCCAGCACAGCGCGGGCCGCTTACAGCAGTCTCCTGGATTCGGCGAAGTGCGTTCGACGAAACCAAGCGCGATCGACAAATTCATCTGCGTTCGACGAACTCACTTCTCAGTTCGACGAACTTGCTTCTCAGTTCGGCGAACTTCAAGTTTCAACCAGATAAGTTTATATCAGCGGTTGGGCTGGGATGGCCTATAGTCTCAGCGGCTCAGTCCCGTCCCAGCGGATCTGCTAGGGTAGGCAGTTATCTCGGCGGGGCTGGGGTGAGCTCGCAGGAAGGCGCGTGAGACCAAGTCTCAGTGGATATCGCCAGAAGGGTCCCAAGCGAGGTCTTCACAACACACTCGCCTAGGAGGGGTGTCGCGAGCAAGATTCGCAAGAAGGCCAGCGAGAGCTCTCGCGAGTAATATTCTCGCAGACCCCTTGCCCATAGGATGATAGAGAAAAATTACCTTTTTACCCTCGGTGGTCTGCCATTAGCCTCTCAAAACAGTAGAGTTTGGCTGTTAGCAGACCAAATTTGGGGTGCGTGTAGTAAAATCAAGAGGCGGAATCCTGCTATTTGCAGACCAGATCAGAAAATATATAAATAAGACCCAAGGGGCACCTTTGGAGAGGACTTATTTTTGGAGCTTCTCTCTCCTTAGGCCATCCTTGGTTAGCATTCTCAATTCTCTCCAGGGTGCCTGGGCTTCAGCTTTGGCTTGGGAGGGAAAGCGCTCTAAAGATCTTTCCGGTGTGTGGTGGGTCCTCCTTGCTGAGTCTAAGAGTCTGTGTCTAGCTCCGAGGCTTCGGTTTGTTCCTCCAGGAGATTAGTAAGTGCTAGTTGCCCCCCAACTTGTTGGGGGCCCTGAACTCCAAAGAGACCATTTACTGGTTTCAACACATGACACTATATCACAACACATATTTGAGTTAATATCAAGGATTGTTCTGCAGAAAAAGACATCCTGGGCTAATGTGATCTTTCAGAGAATTAAGTAATGTCTTCGGGCCCCAAATATGGGAAGAATAATTTCTCTTTTCCTCCTGAACACCCACCCTGTACTATTTAACAACTCAAAGGTACAAAGATTCATTATCTGAAGAGAATGGACATCAAAACATTAGACAGATTCACCAGAGTGCTTCCAATGAGTCAACCTTCTGAGGCAAAAGAAAACAGAAAGAGATTAATTAAAGGACCTAGAAATGCAAAAATAGTAATTTCAGAATCTGAATCTGTACACTAAGGAGAAGATTTCTCTGGGCAAGCTGATCTTGAATCATAGAGCATTCAACATAAAGTGGAGCAGGATGAAGAAGATCATGTTAAAGACAAGACTGATGCTTCTAATCTTATGGATCTTCAAGTTGATGCTACTGCACAGGATGTGCCTGCTGCCTTAGAAAGAGATGATGAGGAGCAGGTGGATTCTTCTCTACAAGGTAAAATTGATCAGATTATTTCCAACATTGAAAGAAGGATTAGTCTAATTCCTGATGATCCACCAAACTTCTTGGGGAATAGTCAAGAAGATGTGAATGCTCCATCTGAGGGGGAGCAAGAGATGTAAACTGATGATGAAGTTTAGAAGATTGATGCTGATACTGATCATGATGAGCTTGGTGAAGATGCTGCCCATGTGAATAATGTTGTAGTTGAGGGGGAGCATACAACAGTCCCTGCTCAGGACAAGATGGTTCCATCCACCCAATAGTTGCGACATCCTATCTACTTGAGTATGATGCTCTAGAGAATCAATAAGGGAGCTTATCTATAGTTCAACGAGCCATCTTCAAGCAACCTACAACTCTTGAACAGCAAACCTCAACTTCAAAATCTTTAAATGAACATCTGTTAAGTTCAATCAAGACACTGCTTGATGGTCAAATGTCTTCAATCAAGGATTACATAGACAAATCAATTTCAGATGTGAAGGCTAAGGTAATGGTTGAAATCAATGTCGCAAAGGAAGACACAACCCATCTAAACAGTCAAATGAAAAAGTGGTTTGAACTGGAAGGAAGCACAATTTTGACTCATGGCACTATCTTGAGGTCTATGGACAAGAGTCTCAAACTTTCAGAACAAGACATGACATATGTCAAAAACTATGTCAGCAAGACTGATGAGGTGATTGAGAAAGCCACAAATCATATTGAAGAATATGTGTGGTCTACAATAATAACCATGATAGGAGAAGCTGAGAATATGAAAGAGGAGATCAAATCTGATTTGGAAAATGCTTTTCAAACCTTGTCTGGCTCAATGACATCCAACTCTCAAGATCTTGAAAAGAAGATATTTGAAGAAGCCAGAAAGGGGGAGAAGAACAATGCTGAGCAAGCACTTAAAGTTCTTCAAGGAACAAGGATTGCCCTCAATCTTTGTTGGGAACAGTGCCCAGCAGTGTTCCTGATTTGAAGAAGTGCTCAGCTCAATGATAAGTGCAGGTTCTATTTAATGTCATATCTAATTCATGCTTGTAGAGATAAGACAATATGTCCAGTACTTCAATAACCTGCTTAAGTATAATATCATCGAAAAAGGCTAGACATATCGTCGACAAGTATAGGCACATCGTTGAAATGATGGGCAAAGCAAAGAAGAATGATTGTGTCTGATGTCGTCGAAAAGGATCAAGCTTATCATCGACAACAGCAGGCATATCGTCAACAACATGCAGAGCAAGGCAAAATGGTGATATCGTTGTGACATCTACACGATGATATCAGAAAGTCGAGATGAAGAAGAAGACTCAAAGATGTCGACAATATCGTCGACAAGAAGCCTTGACGTCGATAAGGCTAAGGAAAGACAGATATCGTCGACAAGAAGCCTTGTCGTCGGAAAGGCTAAGTAAGACTGATGCCGATGACATCGTCGTAAAGAAGGCGTGAAGTCGAGAATACTAAAGAAGGTCATATGAATATAGGCAGTTGCTGAAGTATAGTCTGTCGACATGATATCAATTATGTCGTCGACAAGATAAGGTGGTTTCAGCGATATCTAGCAGACAAGGAGTTCTCGCCGATATCAGTTTGATGACTTCATGTCATCTTAAGCTCGAGTACAGAAGTGATGTCCCGTATCGTCGAGATATCACTATATGATGAAGAATTGAAGAAGAAACCAACTCAAGACTTCGACAAGCCCTGTCATCAAGATATTGTCCATGTCGTCGTAAAAATGGAAATATCGTCGAGACAAATTCAAAAATAACCGGAAGCGCTATCTGCAATTAATATCGCAGCCTGATTGTCCAATCAATGCATGCTCTTAAGGCATGGGGGCTTGTCAGAATATGACAACATAATAGACCGTTAAGCGACATCTCAGTCCTATAAAAGGGAACAATGGATGCCCTAAACTCTCTCTCGAATCATGGAACTTAAGAGAATCTCCCTAAGCTATCTTGAATAGTACAATAACGGCAGAGATAAGCAAAAAAAAAACAAGAACGGAGAACAAGTTGACCTTCATCGACTAATAAAGATGAGTTCCAGATAGAAGATAGCTTGGAGAATATTTGTACTATCAAGCTTCAAAGCAAAAGCATCTTCGTCAAGAAAAGAAGCCGATCTCCATCAAGCAGAATCAATATTGTAAATCAATCTTTGTAAGGCTTGCGGGCCAAAGTTGTGAGATCTGTTTTCAGATCTGAGTGTCAAGATTGAGGTCTTGAGATCTGCGAGGCTTGAGGGCTAAGGCAGAGAGGCTTGTGGGTCCAAACGTGTTGAGCTTGCGGGCTCGGGTGCAGTGAAGGGGCTTGCGGGCCTAGGCTGTAGGCAAGACTTGCGGGTCTATGCTGTGTAGGGATTGAGGGCCTGAGTGTCGAGCTTGCGGGCCCGTGTTTAGTGAAGTGGCTTGCGGGCCTAGGCCGCAGGCAAGGCTTGCGGGTCTGTGCTGTGTAGGGCTTGAGGGCCTGAGTGTCAAGCTTGCGGGCTCGGGTGTAGTGGAGGGGCTTGCGGGCCTAGGCTGCAGGGACTTGCGGGCCTAGGCTGCAGGGACTTGCGGGTCTGAGTTATAAGGCTTGCGGGTTGGCGACATTGGCGGAGTTTGCCGAGCCTAGCACACCGCTAGGTAGGCGCAGAGAGAAAGAGAACTACTCAAGACACCCTGTCTTGAGGAACCTCTATAAGTCTTCGTTTGTTTTTTGTGCTATGCTTTTCAATCTCTAAATCTATTAACCAGAAAACAAGAACAATAAAAGGGAAATAAAACAATTTGAAAAACCTATTCACCCCCCCTCTAGGTGATAAGTCGACACCCAATAACTAACAAGTGATATCAAAGCGAGGTTGTTCAAAGAAAAGCTTAACAACTTGAATAGATCTGCCCATGGGTGTCCATTCATCATAACTACGGAATCAAGAATAGCTACTTGTTCTAGGGAGATGTTTGGCCTTTGGAAAGTAAGAGCTAGAATATTCATGGAGGCAGTGGACCCTAGAATGTTTCAAATTGTTCAAGAAGGGCCATATGTCCCCAAGACAGTGCCCAAGAAAATGATTGAAGATGAGATCATCCTAGTCAGCTTAGATAAGGAAGACAAAGATATTATAGCTGGTGCAGTTGACATCTAAACACTTCAGAAATTGGCTCACTGCATAACATCAAAAGAGATGTGGAACTCTCTAACAGTCCTTATGGGAGGATCAAAAGAAGGAAGAGCAGAATCACTACTTCCTTCCAAGAATCAGAAAGAAGAAAGAAGCAGGGTAGCTGAGAAGAAAGTCAGAGCATTGAGTGACAGTGACTCAAGCTGTTCAGACTCAGAAGAGAATGTTGATTTTGGACTGACTTCCTTATCTGAGTCAGAGGAGGAAAATCAGGATGATGTCTCTCCTGAACAGGTATGCATAAGGGCTCCTCTATCTACCTCGGACTCAGAATCTAAGACAAGCTCATCAGGAAATATTGACTTGTCCAAGCCATATGATGTCCTTCTAGAAGATCTCAAAAGGGTCAAGATGCTCTGCAAGGAGCAAGCTGTAAAGATCTCGATCCTTCATGCCAGAAATACTGATCTCTCTGAAAAGGCTGAAAAGCTAACTCTACAGAATGCAGAGTTTTGCCAACTCAAAAATGACTTTAAGGCAAGCTCCAACCTTGATCTAATATGCAAATTTGGGAAAACATTAAAGGCACATATTGACAGTAGGGAGCTGTGCTGTTCTCTAACCAAAGAGATTGGGCTTCTAAAGAAGGATAGAGATCAACCCAGTACCCTAAAATCTAAGAATAATAATATCAGAAGGGTGGAGGATAAATCCTTCATTGCAAGGAAGCATGTGGCAAGCTCCTTCAAACCCCAGAACATGCCTAAAACCCCAAGGGTACCTCATGAGGAGATGATCATAAGAAGGCATGAAGTTACTGGATCTAGAGAAGAGAAGAAATCATTAAAGAAGACTGACTCCAGAGGGAAAGCCACTCGCAATCAGTACAGACCAGTCTCCTTCAAATATCCTTCTGTTCATACACAAAGGACTCATGCTCACATAGTCAGGCAGAAGGGAAGATACAACAGGTTTGAATGTTGGTGCTGTGGAAAGACGGGGCACTTTGCAATCAGAAGAAATCTGTATCGTCGATGCAATAATTTATTACGACGACATAGCAGATGTTGCGATGATAAATGGATCAAGCTAGAAGGATGCGTATCCAAGAACCATTTCGATGACAATCAGAAGTTTCCTCAAAATAGAGTCCAGCTGTTTAACACGGCACTAGATCGATCCATCAGAACCATCTGATCAATTTCACTGACACAGTCAAAGGTACGCGCCCCTTCACCTACCTACACTATAAATAGAGTGAATGCTCAAGAATAAAAATCACGCTATCATTTGCCCCAAACTACTCCGTCGACAAACCACTGCTTCATCTCCAACGTACTACCTTGTCTCTCACTCTAGATCAATGGCTCCCAAGAAAGAAGAAGCAACTTCTGGTTGCGAACTCCAGCGTGGAGTGTTTAACTCATGCTCGGACGAAGTGAGGTCAGTGATAGGGCTTCTAGAATCTACCGGTCTAGAATATCTGTTGTGCGAACCCTCAGTTCTTCTTCACCGAGAACTGACAGAGTTCTTCACTGAAGCTCCACTCAACCATTTCGAAACTCAGATAAACTTTGTCGTAGCCGGGAAGAAGGTCAAAGTATCAGTCCCACCAAATTTGTAGCCAGAATTCCAACATGTCCACTAGCATCCTCGGTAGTACCTAGCGCATGCGGTAGATATGATTAGAGCAATTTTTGGAGCTATTTTAGAAGGTGCTAGCGTCAAGCGGTAGCGGATAGCGTAGGCACTATCTCGTAGCACTTGAGGAATGTCGGGGGGGCTTTCCTTGGAATGAAAGATACGCACGCGCAGAATAATGCTAAATCAAGATAGCGCTTGTTCTAACACTAGCGCAGGCGCTAGCGATCTCTCCTATAAAAGGACCCCGCTTCTCTCGTTTTCAACACACAAGTTTGAGAGAGTTTGAGTGCCAAAATTCCAACATTCCCGGGCTTTCAAGTCACCGTTACGCACCTTACACGCCATTGGTCACGAGCATGACCGAGGGCGTGACTCTACATTTTTCTGCCTATAAAGGCTAGCTGCTGCCAATGCTTAGGGGGATCCATTCCTTGCTTAGATTGGGTAAATTTTAGAGTAGTTTTTCTGCATTTTCTTATTTTATTTCCTTTATGCAAATTTACTTTATGTTTTGCAATTTCAATTCATAGTTTAGAATTTCCATTTCTCGCAATTGTAATTCTCTTTTCATAGTTATAAAATCATCTCTCCTTCAGTTATGTTTAGCTAATTTTATAGCATTTGATCGGATGATTTCCTAAGCTTTTGTATTTCGTAATCTCTTCTTCATAGTTTGGATTTGGAAAACTAGGATTTACCATTGAGTTGCAATTATTGGTTTCAAATTTCTAGGTTATGATGATCAAGATTTCATCCATATTTTAGTTGATCGAGAGATCCTTGAATACATGTTGATCACTCATCGGTAGAAGGAGTTGCATGCACTCCTCGAGAGAGGACAACATAAATCTTCTGGATTGGAGTCAAATCTAATAGTGGGGTTCACCGCATATAGCAAGCATAGGGGTTTCTACTGGCCGAGGGGTCTTAATCGATCAACCTAAGATTAGGTGGTAGTTCTCTCGAGAGAGGCTCTATCATATTTTGGGAACCTCCATTGTCAAGTTTGTCTAAATCAATTTCCTATTAATTTTAGATTTATGAAATATTTTACTTAGGAAGGATTCTCGATCAAATGTTTCTTTCCTTCTTTTTATTATTCTTTTCATTAAACCAATTATTATTTCTGATAAAATAATGTTAATTTGTGTGAGTAGAAGTACTCAATAGACCCGTGGAATACGACACTTGATATTTATTTATAAATATCCTATGCTATGAACGATAGGTGCTTTATGAGTCCAATTTGTATACATATTTTTGGACTCATCTGGGTCAGTATTATAGTCAATGCACTACATATTAGATCCATAATCACTCATATTTATTCTCTATACTTCATTCCATGCTAAGTGCACTTTTAGGCCCATTTTGGTGTGCATTTGCGCTCCATGTTGTTGGGGGTAAGCACATGGTGCTCCCCACCCATTTTTATGTATTTATATTGAGCTGGAAGGGTATTCCCAGTTGTGTGATTATTGTTTGGTGTATGTAGGCGGACAGCATCCAATTTTACCCAGATTTCATGTCTGCATGAATTGCACGGTCGTGCATTTCCTTGACACACGGTTCGCTGCGGTTGTGCGCTCTTATCTATGGTGGAAAATTATTTTTGTCTTTGATCATGCATTTTTACGCACGGGAAGTTGCCCGTGCTCGAAGGAATCGCACGATCACCTTTTAAGCCTGATTCTTAGGCCTTCTGGATTTGATCGTGCATTTTTTACGCACGAGCGGCTTTGACCGTGCGTGAGTAAAATGCACGGGCGCTCTGGGTCATTTTCTTGGGCTTCCTTCTTTATTAATATCGCACGATTCACGCACAGTCGTGCGTTCGACCGTACGTGACCAATTTCTGATTGTTTTTCTATTTAAGCCGCAG
This sequence comes from Dactylorhiza incarnata, assembly GCA_033032865.1. Classification (NCBI taxonomy): domain Eukaryota; kingdom Viridiplantae; phylum Streptophyta; class Magnoliopsida; order Asparagales; family Orchidaceae; genus Dactylorhiza; species Dactylorhiza incarnata. The sequence continues at coordinate 1,519,852 of JAWHQI010000035.1, forward strand.
GATCCGCCCTAATCGAAATCGATTTTCTTTCCCGCGCCCAAAGGGTTCCAGTTCTGCCATTTTTGCCTCTCCATCGCCGCCCACCTTAAGGAGGAGCTCCGACCAACATTTCCTTACAAATCTAAAGCTGGATAATCCTCTCGGCCGCCTCCATCATCCAAGTACTTCAAGGAGAGGATTCTACACTCATCTTCATCGCCAAGCTAGGAGTTCTATGCATCGGACGTGGCCAGATTGTAGTTTACCGGAGAAGACGGGTCCATTGGGAGGAAGTGACAGCCCTCCTCTACCCGGACTATAGTTGGGACCGAGCTAGGATGCGGATTGACAACGCGACGATTCCTACATAGAATCTACAACAAGCCTCCGGATGCGGTCGTATCTCTTGCCTTTTTCTCTAACTTGTGTGGATGTTTATGAATGTAATCTTCATTTTATTAGATGATGTGCACTATAAACCTTTATTTGTAATGTTTATTTTATGTTTATGAAATTATCTTGTTTATATGTGAGTTTGAGGTGCGCCACCAAATCCACTCTACCCTCCACTTCAATCTGCTAGCCTACTCACCCATTCCGCAAGCCTTCTATTCCATTCTGCTTGACTACTCTTCCATTCGCATGCCTACTCGTCCATCCGCCTAGCGAAGCGTGGCATAGCTGCCCGTGTAATCCATTTGCCTCACGAAGCAATGCGCTCAAGGCGAGCACAGTTCGATTCCACACTTATTCACCTCATCTGCTTGCCTATCGACCATCCGCCTTGTGAACAGTGCGCTCAAGGCCTGCCTAGTTTCCATCTCGCCAAGCGAAGCAGCGCATAGTGGCCTGCATAGGAGTAGTTTAGTTTCTTTTCTTTTATTTTCCATAATCCAAACCAAATCTCCTGCATTCCGTCCGATTAAAGGACTTCAATCTCAAGACCTTCCTCAAAAGTAAACTCTACCTTACTGTGTTCCTTACAGATCCGATACTTGGGGATTCACTCCCACATTTTATATTACTTGAACGATCGGTACACTGCCATTTCGTGACGCAGTCTTGCTACCGCCTATAAGCGGTGTAGGATTTGTGCATCAAGATTTTGGCGCCGTTACCGGGGAACACAGTCATGTGAGTTTTCTGGAGAGGGAGAACCTGCGAGAGAAGTTCTTCCATTTGTAAAATGCATCCTTTTTGTTTTAAATTTTTTTCCCATATTCTATTTTTCTTTCTTTTAATATAGGCTGCTTTAGTGAATTATTGTTGGGTGTAGTATTTTTCACAATACTGCTTTTCTTTTGAATCTGATTATCTTCACGAAATGTAGGCCTCTTTTAATATTCGTTGTCGTTGGTGTGGAGATATATCTCATGCTAGTGATAGATGTCCAAAGGGAGATAATAGCCCTAACACTCAAGGCCTAGTATATGGAGCACCGATTTTGCTTGGTACTCCATATGGTGCACGTAAGTCCAATTACTATTCTTCTAAGCCTTTACTGGCATACTTCTTTGCAGCTTCAGCACCTGTTGTGCTAAAGAAGACAGCAAGGAAGTGCTTGTTTTGTCAGAGCACGGATCATGCCTTGAAGGATTGTGCTGCTTATCTTCGCCAATTGGACGAGGATGATGAGCCGGATATCCGGATCGTCGCGACTCCTAACTCTGACAGCACACATTCTACCTATGATTACGTAGCTGTGTCACCTTCAAGTTTTGAAGGGAATGATGCATACACGCTCATCAGAGTTGTGGAAGATGTATGTTTCGACATAGTTGAGACTATCTCCCATGTGCATACATCACCTAGCGTGGATTCGATTCTTTGTGAGGAATCGGTGCTAGACTTCCAAGCACTATTCCTCCCCCTATTATGCATACTACTACATTTGTCTCTGACGACATTATTGAGGATGTCTCGCAGGATAAGGCAGGTGATTTATGTGTTGTGCATATTCCTATGGAGGAGGATATTTTCCAAGGTGACGAGGATTCTACCTCTCCACCGGTGGAGGAAGTCCAAATCATGGAGGAGGCCATAAATGATCCTATCGATCCCTGCAGCATTGTCGACGATGCCGACAGTATCCTTTTGCTTAAACCTATTGGGAGTGAGATCAGGACCACTCCCCCAATTTATGTTTGTTTAAGTTTTTCTTCTCTTTTATTTCCTGACCCCCCCCCCCCCCCCCCCTTTCTTCATTGTTTGAGCCTGTGCAGGTTGATTCTTCACAGGGACTCCAGGAGGACTCAGAGCATCTTGCTCATGCCAATGAGGCGAGCATTCCCTTATGTGAGGAGGTTGATTCCCCATCCATGGTGGAAGCTCCACTCATTCCTTTCTCCTCCTGCATCTATCCTGAAGAAGACGACACCTTGCTAGGCAAGGATATATATTTTGGTGAGAATAGTGAGGAGGACTCCTCCTCCACTTCTTACTTTCTACTTCCTCTACCTGTGAAGAGAAGGTACTACTATTTAGGTAGAGGAGTAACTGTTCTATCATCGTATCGGTACCCGCTACCGACACGGATATTAGAACAGTTACCTGTGCACGATTCTCTTCATAGACCCATTAGCTAGAACTATTTTAAATTTGAATAAGTCATGCTGGGAGGACAATAACCCCAGTAATTTTCTTACCTTTTCTTGCATTTTTATTTCATCTAGTTTAGTTTAGTTAGTTTTTTCATTTTATTTTGTATATTTCCTTTTGTTTTTGGCGGAGCTCACCCCTGTAGGTTCATTTTCTGGAAGGCGGATGCTGCAGTTTTTTCTTGGCTTACACGCCAATCTCCTAGTATGCTCACTTCTGAGCATTGGGTAACTTCTCTTCCCCCAGCTTTTAATTTAGTTTGTATTATATATCTTGTATCAGAATGTTTAGATTGAGTCTGGGGGAGAGCCGCTATGTATTACCCACTGCATGTGCACATATCATTTGCATACTAGAAGTACATTTTAGTTCAGTTTTATAATTATTATTTCATATGCACCGCACACCACTACACCCACTTTAGCGTGCACTCGCTTGTTTGTATGCTCCTGTATATTCAATTCTTGGTTGTTATGTAGAACTTGTTGTATTAGCCTAAAAATTGCAAGATGGAGTGGCATGTTGACTCTTGTAGTGTTCTAGTTGAGTACTCGTGTCTTGCCTAGAAATTTGAGTAGAGTTAGTTTGTTTATGCTTCTAATTTACAATTAGTAGATTTGCGTAGATTTTAATTTATTTTACTCAAAATGGTGAATGTGGTTGAATATAGTGGTAGCGTGGTATTGTGTGTAGGCAAGAGCGAGGTTCGTGTTGCTCGAGTCGGTAGGCAGGATTATCTTTTTCGAGGGCTAAGAACTTGCTGCAAGCGACTCTCGAAGCATGGGTGTGAATGATTTGCAAGTTGAGCGTGACGTAGGCCATCTATTTGGCAAGCTTGAGCTTTGTTCTGCCATTCCTATGCGCTAACTGTTGCTATCCTATTTTGTGCCTACCCAACCTTTTGGTGCAGCTCCACCATACTTCACCAAGGCCTAAAAGCTAATCCCATTATCGCAACCAAAAATAAGCCAAAAACATTAATGAATTGTAATTTGCCAATGCGGTGCGGCGATGAGAAACTTTAGTGTTGAAGTGGATTTCTTAAAAAAATTTATATGCTGAGATTTTTGCGAATAGATTTCGGGATAAAAAAAAGAGAAAGAGAAAGAAAAAGAAAAAGAAAAGCAAAAAATATATATATATCCCTAGCATTTTAATTGAAACATATAGTTCTATCGATAGGAGTAGGCCATGTGCACACCCAGTTTCAAAGTCAAGTATGTGGGTGTGTTACACGTGTATTATTAAAATTGCGATGATTTAGAAATTTTTGTGAGCTCTTTTGGGTTGCGATTAGCCATCATGTTTATATTTGCATTCCAAGCCATAACCTAAGCCTCATGTTTACCTAAAGTCCTATCGATTCATCTTGTGAGTTCATTAGCGCCGTGGAGAGAGTGTGACAGGGCGAGCTTATAGCTTTCGATGTTGATGGATTTCAACGGAGTTAATTCCGAGTTCCGGTCTTGGGTAACACTCCCCTTCGTAATTTGCTTACTTTCGTACTACGCGTGACCACAAGATTCACCAATATTCCATTTTTGAGTAAAAATAAATTTCTTTTTACGCATTTACACTTTTATAAATTAGCTAGCATATTTAGAAACTTCTTCTAATGAGCTTCTACGCACACAAGTATGCAACTTCGTATACTACTCCATGTTTGTAATGCTTTGGCTAGCTATGTTTTTCCTACTCCGCCAGATTTGTTTGCTCGGGACGCGCAAACAGGTAAGTCTGGGGGTGTGATTAGTCCCATTTGTATACACATTTTTGAACTCATCTGGGCCGGTATTATAGTCAATGCACTACATATTAGATCCATAATCACTCATATTTATTCTCTATACTTCATTCCATGCTAAGTGCACTTTTAGGTCCATTTTGGTGTCACTACAAGATATAGTCTCAACGACGATGTTTTTTTTGCGACGTTTTTGAAAGCGTCGCTGTTAGTTTTATATTTAGCGACGATTTTTTTCATAAACGTCACAAATGCAAAAAATATAGCATTTGCTACGTTTTTTAAGGAAAACGTCACCATACGTGTTTAGTTCTTGTGACGATTATTTTTAAAACGTCACTAAAGTAATATTTTTATTGTGATGTTTTTGAAAACGTCGTCGTTAGTTTACATTTAGCGACAATTTATTTTTTAAAACGTCGCCAATATAAAAATTTAGCATTAGTCACGCTTTGCATGAAAACACGGCAGCATACATGTTTATCTTTCGTGACGAATTTTTTTTAAAAATGTCATCAAAACACATGATCTTCTGTCAAAATTTATTATCTAACACTTCAGAAGATCTTTTGTTAAAAGGGATATGAGTGATATAGTTATCATTTATCAAATGATTGAATATGAATCACGTCATGTACTTAGTGAGCATGATGCATGAAATACATGAAGTACGTATACAATGCACATTATGCGTGTTTAAGTTTATGATATATATCAGCTTTATCTATATGCATGTACACACCCATAACCATACACTTGGTTATGTGCGTACTCCAATGATATGGGTAGTTTGCTATGCACACATGCACCCATAATCATGCACTACTTGGGCCGGGGCTATGCCCACCGGTACCCATGATTGCCAGATATTTTGCTATGTGCACATAACTATATGCACACACCCATTCATATGTACGATAGGGTATTTCGCTATGCGCTATAACCATATGCTTGGCTATGCACACCCCCATGATGGGGTATTTAATTGTTATGAGCACCACCCATAACTACGCTTGGCTATGCACGAGCACCCTCATGATGGGGGTGTTTTGCTATGCGCATACCTATAATCATACGCTTGGCTATGCATTGTGCATCGCTGATGAGTCCCAAATATATACACATTTATGGACTCATCTGGGCCGATTTTCTAGTCTATGCACTTCACTTTAGACATGTTTTCACTCATATTTGATACTCCATGCTAAGTGCACCTCTAGGCCCATTTTTGGTGTTATTTCATGTTTATCTTAGCTATTAGTTTTCATGCATTGTAAAGTGCCACCTTCAGTGGCTAGATTGGTGTTGTATGCTGGAACAGGAGTCGTGCGGGTGTTCCCGGTACAATTCTGTACAGGAACACTGCGCACGATCACTGTTTCTATTGCGCATGACCACTGGTCGTGCGCCGCTGATCGTGTGCACTTAACCCTATTTTTTGAGTTCTGTCTCGGACAGTGCGCACGACCACCAACGATATTGCGCACGACCACCAGTCGTGCGCCGCTGTTCGTGCGCACTTAACATCAATTTTATGTGTTCTGTTTCGACCAGTGCGCACGACCACCTACGATAGTGCGCACGACCACCGGTCGTGCGCCACTTGTCGTGCAAACATGGTATTTTATAAATTTCTTACATTGCAGGCTCCACCCAGGCAGGCGCACGATCACAGGATTCCAGTGCGCATGACCATTGGTCGTGCGCCACTGACCGTGCGCACTGTTTATTCCAGCGCCTATAAATTCTCCTGCTCGCGAATTAAGTCGGACGACTCGACATTTTCTTCCGCCAGTCCGCCATTTCGCCCCTTCTCCCTAGTTCTCCGCCCCCCTAGGCCTCCTCCATCATCCAAGAGCTTCAAGGAGGAGATTCCACTCATCTTCAACGCCAAGCAAGGAGTTCCTCGCATCGGACATGGCCGGATTGTAAAACGCTAGAGAAGACGGGTCCATTGGGAGGTGTGACAGCCCTCCTCTACCCCGGACGCAGTTGGGACCGAGCTAGGACGTGGATTGACAACCCGACGATTCCTACCGTGAATCTACAATGAGACTCCGGATTCGGTCGTATCTCTTGCCTTTTTCTTCAACTTGTGTGGTTGTATTTGTTTGTAATCTCTATATTTAGATGATGACACTATGATTCTTGTTTATTAATGTTTATTTCATGTTTATGGAATCATATTATTCATATGTGTGAATGAGGAGTGCCCCATTCCATTCTCCATCCCGCCGTCACGTTCGTGTGCCGCACTAGCAATTGCTAGTGGCGTGCTTGTCGACGAGGTGCTTGCGACCCTCATCCGTATGCCTACTCTTCCATCCGCCTAGCGAAGCGTGGCATAGCGGCCCGTATAATCAATTCCGACTCCGCCGGTGCGAACCATTCCATCCTCTAGCCTTCTCGTCCATCCGCCCTTGTGACGCAGCGCGCTCAAGGCCTGCCTAGTCTCCATCCCGCCAAGCGAAGCATTGCATAGCGGCATTGCATAGGAGTAGTTGTAGTTGTTTTCTTTTATTTTCCAAAAGCCAAACCAACTCTCCCGCATTCCATCCGACCTTTAGGAGTTCGATCTCAAGTCCTTCCTTGAAAGTTAACTCCACCTTACTGTGTTCCTTCGAGATTCGATACTCGGGGATTACTCCTCGTTTTATATTACTTGAACGATCGATACACTGCCGTTTCGTGCCGCAGTCGAGCTACCGCCTATAGCGGTGTGCGAGATTTGCGCATCAAGTTTTTGGCGCCGTTGCCAGGGAACACAGTCGTGTGAGTTTTCTGGAGAGGGAGAACCCGAGAGAGAAGCCCTTCCATTTTTAAATTGCATTCCTTTGTTTTATTTCCTCGTATTCTGTTTCCTGTTTTTAATTAGGTTGCTTTAGTAATTTTTGTTAGGTGTAGTATTTTGCACAATAACATTTTTATTTTTTGAATCGTATTATCTTCACACTATGTGGGCACATCTCAATATCCATTGCCGTTGGTGTAGAGATACCTCCCACTCTAGTGATGAATGCCCTACGGAGAATAGTAGGCATAATTCTTATATCACAGCATATGGAGCACCGACTTCGTCTGGTACTCCATATGGTGCGCGTAAGTCTTATGGCTACTCTGCTGAGCCTTTACTGTCATACTTCTTTTCGGCTTCAGCCCCCGCTGTGCCAAAGAAGCCAGCAAGGCAGTGCCGGTTTTGTCGGAGCACTGATCATGTCTTGAAGGACTGTGTCGAGTATCTTCGCCAATTGGACGAGGATGACGAGCCGGATATCCGGATCGTCCCAACTCCTAACTCTGGCGGCACACCTTCAACATCCGGTTATGTGTCTTTGTCACCTTCACATCTTGAAGGGTATGGCATGGACACGGTCACCGGATGTGCGGCTGATCTATGCACCGACATTGCTGAGCCTATTCTCCATGTGCATCCACCACCTCTAGTGGATTCGATTCTTTGTGAGGATTTGGTGCTCGACTTTTATCCGAGCACTATTCCTCTCCCTGTTGTGCATACTACACTCGTCTCTGACGACATTGTTAAGGATGTGTCGCAAGAGGAGGCTGGTGACTTTAGTGTCATGCCTGTTCCTATGGAGGAGGACAACCTTCCAGGTGAAGAGGAGTTTTCCTCAACACCGGTGGAGGAAGTCCAAATCTTAGGCATGGCCACTGTTGATCCCGCCGAACCTTGTAGCATTGAGGACAATGCAAACATTATTTTACTTCCCCAACCTGATGGGAGTGAGACTGGGATCACTCCACCAATTGATGTTTATTTATGTTCTTCGTCTTCTTTATTTCTTGATCCCCTTCCTTCATCTGAGTCTGTGCAGGTTGAATCTTCACAGGTACTTCAGGAGGACTTGGAGCTTTTTGCTCAAGTCAATGATGAGAGCATCCTTTCATGTGAGGAGGTTTATTCCCCTCCGTAGAGGAAGCTCCACTCATTGCCTTCGCCTCCTGCTGCCTCCCTGTTGACGACTCCTTGCTAGGCAAGGATATTTTTGGTGAGTTGAGTGAGGATATCTCCTCCTCTTCTTACTTTCTTTTCCCTCTACCTGTGTCAAGCAGGTATTATTATTTAGGTAGAGGGGTGACTGCCTTATCTCCGTATCGGTACCAGCTACCGAAACGGATAATGGAGCAGTTACCTGTGCATTTTCTTTTTCATAGCCCATTAGCTAGAACCTTCATGTTTTTAAATAAGTCGTGCTGGGATGACAATAACCCCAGTAGTTATCTTCTTTTTCTTGCATTTTTAATTTATCTAATCCTGCGTAGGTAGTTTATTTTATTTCAGCATTTCTCTTTTCTTTTGTTTTTGCGGAGCTGATCCCTGTAGGTATTCTTCTGGTTGGGTGCTGCAGCTTGGTCTAGAGTTAATCGCCAATCTTCTGGTAAGCTCACTTGGTGAGCATTGGGTACTCTCTTCCCCTAGCCCTATTTTGATTTTCCTGTCATATATTATGCGGATTGTTTAGTTTAAGTCTGGGGGAGAGTAGTTTTGTTTACCCGCTCATGTGCACTATTGCACTGCATACTAGAAGATTTCATTTAAAATGTTTTGTTTATTTTCATTCCATGCTTCATACACCACTTCACCGACATAAGCATGCGCTTACATGATTGTTACGTTTCTGAATAAATTATTTTGGTTTGGAATGTGAATTAGGGTGTTAGCTTAGGAATTACTATTGGGAGTGCGATGTTGACTCGCGTAGTGTTCTAGTTGCATCCGCATGCTACAGTAGAATTTGAGTAAAATTAGATTATCTCCATGCGTTTAACTTATGATTAGTATTTTTGCGTAGTTTTAGATTTGTTATACTCAAATGGTGAATGTGAACGAAATTGGTGATAACCCGGTGTTGTGTGTATACGAGCACTAGTTGTGTGTTGCTTGAGTCGGGAGGAATGTTTACCTTTCTCGTGGGCTAAGAACTTGCCCCAAACGACTCTTGAAGCATGGGTGCGAGCGATTCTTCGAGTTAAATGTGATGTAGGCCACCTTTTGGCTAGTTTGAGCCTTGTCTTTCCCTGTCCTTTTCGCTCACCTTTGCAAGCCAACATTTGCGCCTACCACTTCTTTGTTTCAGCTCCTCCTCCATTCACCAAATCCTGAAGCTCATCCTACTTTCGCAACCAAATAGCTGTTTAACTGTACTCTTGTTCTATTGGTGTGATGTTTGGAATCTATGTGTTGTGAAGGAAAAATAATTTTTATTTGCTGATTATGAACCAACCGGAGGATAAGAAAAAGAAGAAAAATAGGTTATTGAAATGAAATTCTGAAAAAAAAATTGTATTGAAAAGAAATCCTCCCGAGTGTAATAGAAAATCTGTTGGTATTTGTGAAGTAGGCCGTGTGCACACCTAGTTTTTATGATAAGTCTGGGGGTGTGTCACACGAGCTTTGTTCTTGGCTTTGTTGGGTGCAGCGTTCCGTTGACTCAATTTGGTTGTGTAGCCTTCGTGTTTATCCTTGAATATCATACCGCAACCTAAGCCCCAAAATAATCCTAAAGTCCTATTGATTTATCTCATGAGTTTGCTAGAGCTGTGGAGAGAGTGTGACCGGGCAAGCTTATGGTTCTCGACGTTGATGGATTTCAGCGGAGTTATTCCTGAACCCCGATCTTGTGCAACACCCTCCTTAGTGGCTTGTTACTTTCACACCTGGCACGATCGTTCAAGTTCTTCACAATTCACCAACGGAGTATTGATAAATCTTTATTTACGATCTAATACTTTTGTAAGTTAGTTAGCATAGTTAGAATCTCTTTTTACTAAATTTCTATTAGCATGCTTTTGTTACTTTGCACCGTACTCCTTTGTGTAATTTCCTTTGTTAACTGCCATTTTCACACTCCGCCGAATTCGTTTGCTCGGGATGAGCAAACAGTTAAGTCTGGGGGTGTGATGAGTCCCAAATATATACACATTTATGGACTCATCTGGGCCGATTTTCTAGTCTATGCACTTCACTTTAGACATGTTTTCACTCATATTTGATACTCCATGCTAAGTGCACCTATAGGCCCGTTTTTGGTGTTATTTCGTGTTTATCTTAGCTATTAGTTTTCATGCACTGTTAAGTGCCACCTTCAGTGGCTAGATTGGTGTTGTATGCTGGAACAGGAGTCGTGTGGGTGTTCCCCATACAATTCTGTACACGAACACTACGCACGATCACTATTTCTATTGCGCACGACCACTGGTCGTGCGCCGCTGATCGTGTGCACTTAACCCTATTTTTTGAGTTCTGTCTCGGACAGTGCGCACGACCACCAACGATATTGCGCACGACCACCAGTCGTGCGCCGCTGTTCGTGCGCACTTAACATCAATTTTATGAGTTCTGTTTCGACCAGTGCGCACGACCACCTACGATAGTGCGCACGACCACCGGTCGTGCGCCACTGGTCGTGCGAACATGGTATTTTATAAATTTCTTACATTGCAGGCTCCACCCAGGCAGGCGCACGATCACAGGATTCCAGCGAGCATGAACATTGGTCGTGCGCCACTGACCGTGCGCACTGTTTATTCCAGCGCCTATAAATTCTCCTGCTCGCGAATTAGGTCGGACGGCTCGACATTTTCTTCCGCCAGTCCACCGTTTCGCCCCTTCTCGCTGGTTCTCCGCCCCCCCCCCCCCCCCCCCCCCCCCCCCCTAGGCCTCCTCCATCATCCAAGAGCTTCAAGGAGGAGATTCCACTCATCTTCAACGCCAAGCAAGGAGTTCCTCGCATCGGACATGGCCGGATTGTAAAACGCTAGAGAAGACGGGTCCATTGGGAGGTGTGACAGCCCTCCTCTACCCCGGACGCAGTTAGGACCGAGTTATGACGTGGATTGACAACCCGACGATTCCTACCGTGAATCTACAACGAGACTCCGGATTCGGTCGTATCTCTTGCCTCTTTCTTCTACTTGTGTGGTTGTATTTGTTTGTAATCTCTATATTTAGATGATGACACTATGAATCTTGTTTATTAATGTTTATTTCATGTTTATGGAATCATATTATTCATATGTGTGAATGAGGAGCGCCCCATTCCATTCTCCATCCCGCCGTCACGTTCGTGTGCCGCACTAGCAATTGCTAGTGGCGTGCTTGTCGACGAGGTGCTTGCGACCCTCATCCGTATGCCTAATCTTCCATCCGCCTAGCGAAGCGTGGCATAGCGGCCCGTATAATCCATTCCGACTCCGCCGATGCGAACCATTCCATCCGCTAGCCTTCTCGTCCATCCTCCCTTGGGACGCAGCGCGCTCAAGGCCTGCCTAGTCTCCATCCCGCCAAGCGAAGCATTGCATAGCGGCATTGCATAGGAGTAGTTGTATTTGTTTTCTTTTATTTTCCAAAAGCCAAACAACTCTCCCGCATTCCATCCGACCTTTAGGACTTCGATCTCAAGTCCTTCCTTGAAAGTTAACTCCACCTTACTGTGTTCCTTCGAGATTCGATACTCGGGGATTACTCCTCGTTTTATATTACTTGAACGATCGGTACACTGCCGTTTCGTGCCCCAGTCGAGCTACCGCCTATAGCGGTGTGCGAGATTTGCGCATCTTCATATGTGTGAATGAGGAGCGCCCCATTCCATTCTCCATCCCGCCGTCATGTTCGTGTGCCGCACTAGAATTGCTAGTGGCGTGCTTGTCGACGAGGTGCTTGCGACCCTCATCCGTATGCCTACTCTTCCATCCGCCTAGCGAAGCGTGGCATAGCGGCCCGTATAATCCATTCCGACTCCGCCGGTGCGAACCATTCCATCCGCTAGCCTTCTCGTCCATCCACCCTTGCGACGCAGCGCGCTGAAGGCCTGCCTAGTCTCCATCCCGCCAAGCGAAGCATTGCATAGCGGCATTGCATAGGAGTAGTTGTAGTTTTTTCTTTTATTTTCCAAAAGCCAAACCAACTCTCCCGCATTCCATCTGACCTTTAGGACTTCGATCTCAAGTCCTTCCTTGAAAGTGAACTCCACCTTACTGTGTTCCTTCGAGATTCGATACTCGGGGATTACTCCTCGTTTTATATTACTTGAACGATCGGTACACTGCCGTTTCGTGGCGCAGTCGAGCTACCACTTATATCGGTGTGCGAGATGTGCGCATCAATCGCCATGATAGGGTATTTTTCTATGTGCACACCCATCACCATACACCTGACTATCCGCACTCCCATGATCGGGAGACGGCTGCGGGCTGCGGCAGACGGTGAGCCCGGCGTCGACATCAAAACACATACAATCTTCTGTTAATGTTCTGATAATGATATTTTTGATGGTAGTGAAGTTATATTGATGATAGCGACGATCTCGATCATAAGCTTGATACGAGTAATTAAATATATATAATATGAATGTGTTCACTGTGGATATTATATATGTCTCCACAAATGTACATAACTGTTAGAGTCGGCATACATACGTACATCATATAGCCATGTATTATTTGGCCTGTAGCTCAATGATCTTGTCAAATGTTACTACTTATGGAATACCCTGCAATCATACCAAGATATTTCTTTCTGTATGGAGAATATGTTTACATTGATCGATGAGGCGTTAGGTGAATGTTCCAATATTATAAGTATCATGAGTTGCGTAATGATGAAGATGACTGCATCGATCAATGACGAGTCGATTAAACAAAGTCTAAGATGAGAGATCATAACCTCATATCAAATGCTCCTACATATATGAATTTTGCGTTTACCTTTAAAAATAACAATTATTTTTGTTGGTGCAAAAAAACAATGAATTATTTTGTTACAAAATACATATTTTTAAATAAAAATAAAATATACATTTCCAAAATTTTCATGCTTTGCGGCACTTTTAAAAATAAAATATACTTTTCCAAAATAAAAATAAAATATACAAAGTAGTAATACGAGGCATTTTTTCGGCACTTATAAAAAGTTGTACGTTATAGAATTTACAATAGGTGCAATTCACCACTTTTTAATAAAAGCGTCAACAAAAACATAGGTCATTGCACGTCACTTCGCTTTCATTATCCACTCATTTTCGCTTTCCACCACTTCAATCCCCTTTTGTTCTCGCAAGAATCAAGACCATTGCAGTTTATCTATATTATATAACGGAATATGCATATTTGGTGGGAACACAAATTTTTACTACTATAAAATAGAGATATGATGGCATTTGTATGCGCTTTTACAAACACCACTAAAAATTATATTTTTAATATAAAATTGGTGACATTTTTATTAAAAACAATAAGCGGGAAAAATTTTACATAAGCGGCAAACCAAAAAAAAGAGGCAAAAAAATGATCACCCCTCCAACCCCTCCATATAAACGGCCACAAAAATATACTTTCTCCTTTACTGCTCCTCCACTTCTCTCCCCGTCTCCCGCTGGAAGACCAAAAGCCGGAAACCCACGCGATGCCCTCGCCCTCACACAAACCCTCGACAAACCCCTCTCCAGAAGCCCTCGCCTCCGACGTCGTCCTTGTTCGATGCCCTGGTCCTTTCCCGCAGTGATCATCATCGGCCGAGAAACTGCGGTTCTTCCTTGATTTCGGCTCCAGGTCAGAACGCCTCCATTATTTTCCGATTCAGTGCATAATGCCTCCATCCTTCTTCGGTTCCTCATTGTGATTTCGGCTCCAGGGTAGAGCTGCGCTTCTTCCTTGTGATTTTGGCTTCAGGACAGAACATCTCCATCCTTCTTCCATTGCCGACGCCAAACCACTCCGGGATCGCTCTGTTACTCAATCCAAGTAATTCCTGATTCTACTCGCAGGATGTGGGCTTACTTGATATTGCTCAAGGTCCTCTTGTTTTCCCCCTATGATCTCTTTCATCTATATTACACATATTCAATGACACAAATATTAGGTTTACTATGCTCTTGGGGCTTAAATAATTCTCAAACAGCAATAAGGGTTGTTGGATGGTCTTTTAACTTATGTAATTTAATCAAACATTAAGTTTAATAAGCTTATAGCATATGGGTTAATAGTTACTCTTCTAATTTGTGTGTTTTACTCAACTATTAAATTTAATATGCTCCTAGGGCTTAAATAATTTTCAAATAGCGATTAGGATTGCTGGTTTCTCTCATAATTTAAGAGTTTCGCATTGATTAAGGGTGCATTTTGACGACAATCCTTTGATATGATGAACCAAGGTAATGGTATTCATGTTCCATAGTTTATAAGCTCATTTAAAGGAGTATCACATTAATACATGGTAACTATGCGCATTCAACTATTTTGGCATCATAACTCATATGACTATGACTTTTCTTAATGTAATAATATCTCAATATCGTAAAGAAATTTTTTTATATCCATTTTAATTTGGCACGCTTGCTAAAAGAAAATGACATGAGAACTAGCATGCAAATCTTCTGAAAAATTCAGAAAATTTCTTAATTAAAATAATGGTGAATACTAGAGATTACCAAAACAATACACATGTAAACTCTCCAACATTTCACATAATTTACACATTTAGATTATTTATGCATGCTAGTCTCTTCTGTTGAAGGTTAGTTGTATTACATTAGGAAAACATCTTTGCATATTTGATACAAGTTGAACCAAACGGTACCAACTACAGAAATGATACTGTAAACCCCCTTAGACATCTCTGATGGGTTACTGTCTCATAGAAGTTGCTGATTAGTTCAAGCATCATAGTTGAACACTACACTTTGTCTTTGTTCTGTTGTACATGCCCCCCAATCATAGTTAAATCAGTTGAAATGTTATTTGCAAAGCCGTTTCATTTGTTTTGTAGAGAAAGTGCCTTCTTTATCAAACTAGCTTTCCTTTTGTGCTTCCTTAGTTGCTTCTCAAATGTCATATCTTTTTTTCCTTCCATTGTCGTATCTTCTTGCAACCATGTTTTACTTCATGAGAATCTGGGATTCACATGTTTCTTTTAGATATCGACTCTCATATGTATAGAAATATTCTCGAGGGATATTTTTGAGTTTTAAAATAAAATATTTTCTACTTTCTTTTTTGCTTTCTTAATAGGAAATAAAAAAGGTAAAATATGAAACAGAAGAATCTTATATTTGCATTTTGCTAGTTGAGATTGCTTACTTTCAAGTATTGAGATATAATCATTATTCTAGATTCATAGTTTCTTCCTTTCCATGTCAAATTTTTTGCCACATTCTTTCTCCTACATCTTGGTTTTCATTTCAAACTGTAGCAAGTGAGATTCATAAGATGACGCAAAATAGTGGAGTTGAAGTTATGTCAAACCATGACGAATCTCAAGATGATATCAATTATTTTGGTAGAATAACTGAGATCATAGAATTGGATTACTTTGACTTTGCAAAAGTGATGCTTTTTAAATGTGATTGGGTGAATCCTACAAAAAATGTAGGTGTGAAGAAAGATTTTTATGGGTTCACATTGGTTAATTTCACAAACTTGATACATACAGGAGCAGCACTTGAACATGACCCATACATTTTTCCTTCTCAAGCAAGAATGGTATATTATATTCGTGATCCTACACAAACAAATTGGGAATTGGTCATCAGGATGGTACCACGGGATGAGTACGAAATGGGAGATATCGAAGCTACAAGTGTTGATGATCATGAAAGCTTCATTCAATGAGTTAGTAATGATATACAAAATATTCAAAATGTATATCAAGATGATGAAGGCATCGAGATGGTTAGAACAGATGTTGAGCCTAGAGTTGTGGAAAGAGAAATATAACTTGACATGCTGGGTGTAGGCTCGGTGAGATGGAGGTATTATAACTAGAATACTTGCAAAAAATATAACACTTCCTAATGTTTTGGAATTCAAGATGTTTAACTCTATGCAGTGGCATATGGGATCTATAAAATGAATAGAGAGGTATCGTGTTGGATGCAAGGTGTATATGGCAATAAAGATAACCCCCAAATTCCATTTATAGCTACCAGAGGTTATGACAGTGTTGTTTGGAACCGATTATATTCAAGAGATACAACCGATATAGAATACAAGAGCTGGCAGGTAAACATTTCCAAATCTCTCTCGAGTGCAGCTAACAGATCGTTGAAAATATCTTCTTTTTCATGCTGTTTTGGATTTTTTCAGATATCTTCTATTTTAGAAGAAACACTTGTTGCACTAGGAGCTAAGAGAATGGTGGTTGGCCACACACCACAATTTAAAGGAGTAAATAGGTATGATGTTCTTTGGCATGATGAGTTGCATGATAAAATAGAAAGAGTGGTCCTATAACTATTTAGGATATGCTGATTTCAGCTTTTTGTTCCTTCAATATGGTCCCTAGACTTATCCAAAGTTGACTATTACGATCCTTCTGTAAGCCATCAGGTAAAACTAAACATGCATTGGGAAATTAAGTATTTATTGGGTCATGAAAGGTCACCTTTGCCCTTGCATGTGCTTCATGCAAGTCTTTTCCGTTGTTTTGATGATTGAACTATTGGAAAGACCATAATTACCATACTTGGATAATTCTAGGGACCATATACGATTGATGTCAAAATCGATACATTCTGAGTAGTTAGTAGATCATTGATCATTTCTTTATCTCTCTCTCTCTTTATATATATACATATACGAGCAGCTCCGCATTCACCCAATATATGTGTTTATAAAAAAAATCATGAAGTTCCTCCATAACCACGGTCCAGAAGCTCCCTGAATGGAAAAAAACACTACACAAAAAATGTTCATCATAGCGTCGATGAGGATAGCCAACTCGCTGGCCTTCTTAATCAGCCCCTTCCTCCTCTTGGTGAATGTCACCTGTCTACTGTTAGTGTTTTCAATCTTTTTCAATCAAAATGGAAACTACACTCTTTTAGCCGCAGTAATTAACAGGATGGAAGAAGACTGTATATCTGCATTAGAATCATCATAAAAATTAGTAAGTTCTTTAAAAAAAAGTCTATAACTATGCAATAAGAAATAACAAACAAAGTTGATGCCAAAGCAATTATTAACATGAGCAATAACTTGAATCCAGTAGAGTATAAATCAAAGCGAATATAAACATGAGCACTAACTTTATCCTACTTGAGTAGTTTAATAACAATGCATACAAACTTATGTCAATAAAAAATGAAGAAAATAATTAGTACACGCACAACTTTAATGCCAGGTTGATTTATTTAGTGACAGGAATCAACACATTGGAGATGCACATCAATGCTAGCATGATTTTATTTTCTATGGTTAATGATAACATCATATGGATAACCTATGTACAAATATGGGTGAATGTTACTTGGGTGGATAACCTGTCCAGGTAAGAGCAGAGAGGCATCGATATTTGCAATTTTGTGTGAATCCTGCTCGAGTACTGTCTTGTTGTATGAAGAGGAAAATATTGAAATTAGAAGGAATGATGGGTTAGAAGAAGGCTGAACCTGTGCAGATTGGGAGGAAGAGTTGGGTTGTTATAAAGAAGCTGGAGTTAATGGATGATCTGGAGTTAAGAAAAAATGGGTAGACAGGAAATGAACTGCAAGAAGGTAGAAATAGTGTAACAAACCTGGAACACTATAGTCATAAGGATTATACAAAAGATCTAGGAAATTATCATGCACTCGGCGATAGTATCTCTGTCGTTGACATTCTTTGTGCATAATAAGGCATCAAGTGATGGCTGAAATTTTGAATTAAATCACACTATAAACATGAGAGTGGAGTAGACTTATTGTGCAAACATAGTGTTCCTGCAGGTGATGCCAGGAACTTCACAATATTAGATTGTGATGGCGGAAATTGTTAATATTTGATTGTAAATAAATTTCATTGATTAACCAATTTTAAAAAAGGACCTATCACAATAGTCAATAGTTTGACATATTAATTAAGAAAATATATGCATTACCTGTAGATATCAACAAAATTTGTCGGTGTTTGACAAATATTTCCAGTTGACATAATATAAATTCTTTGATTAAAGTAACCCAGAGAAATACAAATTTCTAGTGTTTTCCTCGCTTGAGGAAAAGGAACCAAAACCCAAAATCTCGTGCATTTAATAAAATAAAAAAAACAGAAACGAGTTAGAGGTCAAAGATCCTGCACATGAGAGAGTGCGTTAAGAATAGTCTCACGCCTGGAAACTGATGTAGTCATATGCACTTAATATAGATTTTATGAAACTCTACCTACAACCACTTGGTTTTAAATCGGATATTTAAGGCTTTGTTTGGCGGGGAGATTTTGCTCAGGTGAGTTTGGACAAAAACGCTACCATCATAGAATGTATGTTTGGCATGACAATGCTTATTTAGGCCATTTTACTAAACAATGCATTGCTCCGGAAAAAAACTTATATACAAATTTACTAGGTTCTCGAGAAGAATATAGTTCAGCAATCCTTCCAGCACAAGGGTGTCAGGCTTAAAAAATGTTGCTTGATGGTTAGTACTGAACTGCTTCCTATCTGAATATTGCTTGATGGTTGAGAGTTGTGATTTATTATCATGGAGCAATTTCCACCACTTAAGCTGTTTGGGAGCTGGGATAGAACTATGAGGCATGACGGCTGCACATTTTTTGCAATATGCGAATCTAAGGCCATGAGAAGCTGGAGGGCATGTCCTGAACATCAATTCCAGATGGAGGAAAGTGCTTTGATGTTCCAGATTGGCATTTAAATAGAGGCTGGCCAAACGCTACTTCGTCTTCAGTAGGCAAAATCTTCGAATTTTGGTTTGAAGATTGCAAAATAACTGGCGACTCGATTCTAGGAAGTATCATGTTACCAGAAGATTGACCTAATAACTCTGCATGTAGGGCAGCAAGGGTCTGAGGAGGTATTTGACAAGGCTATTTTTTTGTTTGGGAGAGCGGTGGTGATTGTCAACATTGTTGTAGAAAATAAATGTAGTGTTTGGGCAGCGGGCAATGTTGTCCAGGTTCGGTCAGGAGTTGGTGTTAAACTTGTTAAACCATTATTATTATGCTTACTGACTCAGCTGCACAAATTCACTGATAAAATTCAGCAATTGGCCCGCATAGAGCCAAGTGTGGATGGAAATTGTTATGTTATTTTATCAGGCAATTCTATTACTTGTGCACGTGTATATATAATTATTTTAAGCTTTGCTTATGACAGGTCACAAATCCAGAAGAGTTGCGGGAGATTGAGCAATTGAAACTACAAATATCAATTATGCAAAAAACCATAGATCGTCTTGTGGATGACAGGTCACAGCCAGATTCTAGGGAAGATTCATCTGGAACATTAGTGGGACAAAGGATACATCTATCACCAGAACAAGTAATAATTTTGTGTTTAAATCTTGTTAGTAATGCATAATTTAATTACAATAGTTTTGTAAATATTTCTTATGTACGCAGTTCTTGAGAATGATGGCTTCTATTCAAAGATCAAATCAAGATGAGTCTACCCCTAACAACACCCTAACACCATCTCCTACTACAAATCTCAATCCGAATCAAGGTTTGGCTTCTCTTTTCTTCTATTTATTTTTGAGATTCAATTGAATTTATAAGCTCCGGTCAAGTAATCAACTATGCTAGTATTGAAATATGTTCAAATTAACACAACAAATATATAAAACAATTAAGCAATAGCCAACAGGTGCAAGTATATGTTCAAAGCAGGTTGTAGATAAAGACTGCCCTCTTAGACAACAAGGAGCTCTACCCAGATTTCTCCCCAGATATCTCGACATTTCTGGGCAGAAACCTGCCCAGATTTCTCGAGAAATCTAGGCAGAAGTATTGCCCAGATTTCTCGAGAAATCTGGGCAATACTTCTGCCCAGATTTCTCGAGAAATCTGGGAGATTTCTGCCCAGATTTCTCGACATTTCTGGGCAGAACTCTACCAAGAAATGTTGAGAAATCTGGGCAGAAATCTCCCAAGATTTCTTAACATTTCTGGGCAGAATTCTGCCCAGATTTCTTGACATTTCTGGGCAGAAATCTGCCCAGATTTCTTGACATTTCTGGGCAGAACTCTGCCCAGATTTCTCGAGAAATCTGGGCAGAAGTACGCCCAGATTTCTCGAGAAATCTGGGCAGAAGTTCTTCCCAGAAATGTCGACATTTCTCCCCAGATATCTCGACATTTCTGGGCAGAAATCTGCCCAGATTTCTCAAGAAATATGGGCAGATTTCTGCCCAGATATCTCGAGAAAACTGGGCAGAAGTTCTGCTCATAAATCTCAAGAAATCTGTGCAGATATCTGTCCAGAAATCTCGAGAAATCTGGGCAGATTTCTGCCCAGATTTATCGAGATTTCTGCCCAGATTTATCGGGATTTCTGGGAATTTCAAATTACTTAACTTTTCTCCAGGAATGTGATCTATGAATCCTAGATTTTTATATCAAGCCTCACTTGGCCAGATTCTTCTGGTATTTCCTGAACACAATCGATGTCACACTTGGTATGATTTTATCTACATGTTTTGCAGAAAAATGAATTTACCTACATCAATCCACGTGTGTGATATGGTTGAATTTTATGTTGGCTAACAGATATTGTTGAATTTTAGGGTGGAAGATCCTCACTAATTTTTTGTTCTCTGATGCTTCACAGACAATGGTGTGAGGTATAATTCAGCTAATGGATCTGTCATTTGCCCAACGAGTTGAAAAATTCACTAAATAGGAAGACTCCAAGGTATTCAATAATTCATTTGTGAATGTTTTATTTGTAGGATGGTCATGTTATCAGTAAATTTTTGGTGTTTTATTCCATCGAAATGGTTACACAGGAAATATGATTTCTCGGGCACTACTACATCCTCCCTCACATCACGCTTCTGCCATGAACCAATAAATCGGTATCTTGACATGCCCGTGTTGTCACTTATTTATTATTTTGTTATATGTCTAGATGCTCTTACCTACATCTAACATAAAAACAAAATGTCTATAACTTATTAATTATATACCGATCTTGATGTATTATATTTATATATTTGTTTATTTTGTGCAGAAAGATCTCAATGTTGGTGAGATAAAAGAGGAGCTGTGATATGATGACAACAGACCATGAAGATCATTTTGATGTTTAAGTTGATTTATATGTATCTTCTTTTTAGTTTGTGATGTCTAGTTATTCCAATGTATTTTGGCAGACTTTGATATATTAGAAGAAAGTTGGAAAGAACATCCTGCAATATGATGACAAATGATGGTTTGTTTTATTTAGTAATGTGGTGTGCACCATTATCTAAATGAAATGATTATTTTGTTAAATTGTTATCTATTCATGCGATATGAAATGAAAGTCTTAATATTATGTATATAGTTTGTTATTTCGAGTGAATATAATTTTGATTATGTTCCATTTCTACTTGGTTTTGAATGTTCAAGTGGGTTGGTGTGCGAGCTTAAAATGTAAAAAAATTGTCATTTTTTTTTGAAAAATGTTATTGTACAGTTCTAACTACGGTGATATTTTACAAAAAAATATAGTGGTAGAGTTAATATTTTTCTCGACGTTTTTTTAGAAAGTGTCGCGATAGATCAATTATCTATCATGACGTTTTTGTAAAAAGTGTCACAATAGATCAATTATCTATCTTGACATTTTTTCTTAAAAAGTGTCGCGGTAAAACAATCATCAATCGTGATGCTTTTCTGTAAAAGCGTCACGATAAAACAATCATCAATCGTGACGCTTTTATGTAAAAGCGTCGCGATAAAATAATCATCAATCGTGACGCTTTTTTGTGAAAGTGCCGCAGAGAGCTACGACGACACGCTCAATCACAACGATTTTGTGACGTTTTTATAAACGTCATGAAAACTATCGTGACGCTTAAAAATCGTCACTGATCACATAAAAAAATGTCACCGTATACCAATTTTGTTGTTGTGTGTGCATTTGCGCTCCATGTTGTTGGGGGTAAGCACATGGTGCTCCGCACCACTTTTTCTGTATTTATATTGAGCTGGAAGGGTATTCCCAGCTATGTGATTGTTGTTTGGTGTATGCAGGTGAACGGTTCATCTAATTTACCCAGATTTCATGTCTACATGAATCGCACGGTCGTGCGTTACCTTGACGCACGGTCGGCTGCGATCGTGCGCTCTTATCTGTGGTGAAAAACAATTTCTGTCTTTGATCATGGAATCGCACGATCACCTGTTAAGCTTAATTCTTAGGCCATCTGGATTTGATCGTGCATTTTTATGCACGTGCAGCTTCAACCGTGCGTGAGTAAAATGCACGGGCGCTCTGGGTCGTCTTCCTGTGCTTTCTTCTTAATTAATATAGCACAATTCACGCACGGTCATGCGTTCCACTGTGCGTGACGAATTTATGATTGTTTTTCTATTTAAGACGTAGGATCCGCCCTAATCCGGATCAATTTTCTTTCCCGCGCCCGAAGGGTTCTAGTTCTGCCATTTTTACCGCTCCATCGCCCCCCACCTTAAGGAGGAGCTCTGGCCACCATTTCCTTACAAATCTAAAGTTGGAGCATCCTCTCGGCCGCCTCCATCATCCAAGTACTTCAAGGAGAGGATTTTACACTCATCTTCATCGTCAATCTAGGAGTTCTTCGCATCAGACGTGGCTGAATTGTAGTTTACCGGAGAACACAGGTCCATTAGGAGGATGTGACAACCCTCCTCTACCCCGAACGATAGTTGGAACCGAGCTAGGATGCGGATTGACAACCCGATGATCCCTACTGAGAATCTACCACAAGCCTCCGGATGCGGTCGTATCTCTTGCCTTTTTCTCTAACTTGTGTGGATGTTTATGCATGTAAACTTCATTTTATTGGATGATGTGCCCTATAAACCTTTATTTGTAATGTTTATTTCATGTTTATGAAATTATCATGTTTATATGTGTGTTTGAGGTGCGCCACCAAATCCACTCCACCCTCCACTTCATTCCGCTAGCCTACTCGCCTATTCCGCCAGCCTTCTCTTCCATTCCTCTTGACTACTCATCCATTCCGCGTGCCTACTCGTCCATCCACCTAGCGAAGCGTGGCATAGCGGCCCGTGTAATCCATTCGCCTCACAAAGCAGTGCGCTCAAGGCCTGCACAGTTCAATTATGCACTTATTCACCTCATCCGCTTGCCTACCGGCCATCCGCCTTGTGAAGCAGTGCGCTCAAGGCCTGCCTAGTTTCCATCTCGCCAAGCGAAGCAGCGCATAGCGGCCTGCATAGGAGTAGTTTAGTTTCTTTTATATTATTTTCCATAATCCAAACCAAATCTCCCGCATTCCATCCGATTAAAGGACTTCAATCTCAAGTAATTCCTCAAAAGTAAACTCCACCTTACTGAGTTCCTTAGAGATTCGATACTTGGGGATTCACTCCCACATTTTATATTACTTGAACGATCGGTACACTGTCGTTTCATGCCACAGTCTTGCTACCGCCTATAAGCGGTGTAGGATTTGCGGATCAGTGCTCTTGCCAATAGTTCGTAGAATTTGGAGAAATTATATATCCTAAATTTTACCTATCAAGTTTATGGCCCCGTTGCCGGGGAGATATTTTTGTTGATATTTTGAAAGCGGGAATTTTATTACTGTTATCATTCTCTTTCTCCGCCCCCATTTCTCTTTTTGATTTATTTTCAGATTCCATTCTATTAAGTGACGGTTGTCATATTTTCTTTCTTAAAACGAATGATGTTATCTCAATTGGCCGCCAAAGTTGTCGAGCTTCAAAACAAAGTCAATCTTTTGGAAGCCGCGCGAAAGTGCCAAATTATTTGTAATTTTTGTGGTGCGCCACATCGAAGTGAGGAATGCTATACTAATTTTTAACCATAAATTTTCTTATGGAAATAATTTTGAGTTTATTTATGCAAATAGTTCTTCAAACTTTGATGCAAATAATCACTCTAGTTTTCTTGCGAATTATTTTTCTGATTCTAATAATTTTTCTTCCAGCTTAGATTTGGATTATTCGTGGTGGGATATTCACCCGGATGTTTTTCGTAGCGAGGATGATAATTATTTAGGTCCGAATTTTTGTTCATCTTCTTGTGCACCGCAAGTTTTGTTCTCTAATTTTGGCGAATTTTCTCAACTTCAATTTGCTCCTCCTCCCCAAACTTTAGATGAGATTATTATTTCTTCTAGTGCTATTTCTCCATCGTTGGAAAATTTAATTATGGAGGAACTTGATTTTTCATGTACTCACATAGTTTCTTTTACCAAAAATGAAGAAAACTTTTTGTACCAAGACTTTCATAATGTTATGGACACACCAGATGAAATAGTCGAAGAATAAGTTTCTTCCCCTACTCCGCCAGGATCTTCTTTTGTTTGTCATGAATTTTCATAAAATTCTTCTATTTGTGTTGAAATTCATGAAAAATTTGTGTTTGAAAATGTTATTCCGCTTGATAATGCACGAGATTTTTCAAAAGAAGAGTTTATTTCAGAAAATGAACACCCGATGCTTAATCATAAATTTTCACAAGAAACTCCTTGTGAAAAAATTTCTGACTCGCTTAATCTTGATTCTTTTTATTCTAACTATTTTCATATAGAGCGTGAGTCGTTGCATTCACACGTCTTCACTGATCCATTTGCCGCTCATCTCCAATAATCCAAATTATCTAAGGTATGTATGGGTAATTTGGATTCACAATTTCAAGCTAACGGACAACAAAAGTATCAAGCCTATAGCAGAGGAGTCGTCGGGCACCAATTTTTGGCATATTCACATAAGCGTTAATTAAGGGAGTTGCCTGTGCATTTTTCTTATTTTTATCCTTTCAGCTAACCCTTAACGTCTAGCTAAAAGACGTTAAACAAAGCGCTCTTGGGAGGCACCCCCTGCTTTTTCTTGCATTTTTTATTACGCATTTTTCTTTCAAGTTCTCTTCATACTTAGTTTATCACATTGGGGACAATGTTTATTTTTAATTATGGGGGTGTATTCTATTATATTCTATTTTTATTAAAAATCCAAAAAAAAATTAAAATCTCTTTCAAAAATCATACAAAAATTGTTTTTCTTTCTTTATTTTCAATTTTATTATAAAAATTTTCAAAATACAAAATAAATGTTTTTCTTTTAAATTGTTATGTCTTTGTGTCTTATTTTCTTCATATGCAAATTAAAATACCAAAAAAATCATAAGAATTTAAAAATATAATTTCTTGCCAAAGGGCCATGTTGGGATTTCATCCCACAAAACTGCTTAGCACCTTACGAGCCCATCATTGGGTAGCCCTTGGGAAGTCCAAGAATATAAATATTTTATAGAAATCTTAAAAAATCCAAAAATTTTCTAATAACATAAATTTTGTAATATTAAATTTCTCCAAACTTCATTTAGACAAAATTGATTTTAAATATGAGTTTTCTTTATATGCTTTTTAAGGAGTCTTCTTTTCATTGATTTCTTTATTTTATGTCTCTTCAAAATTTATTAGATTTAATCTATAGATGAATTTGATTTAATGAATTTTTCATTATTTTGGTTTGTTTAGAATATTTCTTAGTTTTGCTTTCTCTTTTTAAAATATCATAATTCAATTTTGTAGAAATTGTGCTTAATATCTTTGATTTTACTTATATTAATTTTAGCCCATGGATGCTTAAGATTGCTAAAAATATCTTTCTATGCTCTCAAATATTTTTCTTTGGAATTTTATTGCCTTTAAACCCTAGCCCTTCCCCTACCTTTTGTTTAACCCAATGATTGGCAATTTAAAAAAATATTAAAGATCATATGTCATGAATGAGAGGATAAAATTCATCATTCTAAACATATGCACCCAAATTTGTAAAAGAATTTATGGCATGGAGTTGAGAGGATAAAATTCATCACTCCTAAACATATACATTTGGGATATCTAAAAGAAGAAGATAATTTAATAAAAGATGGAAATGAGAGGATAAAATTCATCCTTTCCCAAATAAAAAAATTCTTCTGTGCCAATTTTTACCCTTTTTATCCAATATTAATTTTCATCCAAGATTAATATAAGAGAGTTTATATGGTATTTTGAAGTATTCTAAAAAGTTTCTTATGAAGTTTAAAATTTCTATAATTTTAATCTTAGAATATTTTGCTTAATTTAATACAATTTTGATTATGAAAATTTAGTTAGAGAATTTTGAAACAAGTATCTATTCTACTCAATTCAATTTATGAATTATAAGTTCTTTCTTATAAATCTAAATTTTATTTTTGACTTGTTTTTATATAGATCATATAATATTTAGAGTGCGTGATTAGGAGTATTTCTTTTTGAACTGTCATAAAGATTCTTCTCATATTTATAAATTGGTTTTGCTCTAGAATAGCAAAAGCTTAAGTATGAGGGTATTTGATAGTACATTATTTATAGTTATTTTTATATAATATTTTAGTAGTAATTAGTTAGGTTTTATATAATTTTAGTTTAATATATATCTAATTTACTTTGTTTTGTGTTTTCAGGTAATCTGGGGTTGCAAATAACAAATTTGAGCCCACAACCGTGTTCGGGGGAATCAACAGAACAAATGTACAAAATTCCTTAGTACACGCCCCAGGTCTCGGGTGTGACTTGGGGGCGTGACCAGTGTCACGACCATGTCTTACTTTCAGGTCCCGGAATATTTTGGTCGATTGGTGATAATGATTGATTATCCTTTGGAGTTATGTCAGATTGAGGTAGGGGAGATCTGTCATCAAGAAAGTTGATGTCTAGAAGATTTTTTGTAGGAGTGGTGATGGAAGTTTGTTGTTGTTGTGGTTGGAGGGAAATGTGTGGTGTATGTTCTGGAGCTGTAGTAGATGGAATGAACTGGTTGAACTGAGCCGGATCAGCATCTAGGGTAATATTGTGTTGGATTGCTGGAGTGTCCTGTGCTGGATTGTTATCCCTTGGAGGATCTAGTAGAGTTGCCTCTGTATTTTGTAGAGTTGGAGAAGGAGGAGGTGAAGGTGCAACTTGACAAGGCTTTTGGATCTGCCCTATCCATTTGGAGAAGATTCCAATATTTATTCTCTTCCTAGGTGGAATTGACACCCCTTTTGATTTGCATACCATGGGGTAATGATGGAGCAACACCTGACTCATCATTCTCATATATGCATTTTCCTTATGTGCATATTTATGACCTATCATTTTCAGGAGGCACCTTCACTAGTTGATCTTTTTGTTGAGGACAAGACATCCCATTATCTGGACCTGCTGCTTGGGAATGGCATCATGGATGAAATTTTGCATAGGAGCACCTTCCCAACTATATTAGCCAGGAATCTATATTCTTCAGCTAGATCAATCTTCTTCAGATTGATGGTCTACTCTTTCCTGAACTGCATGATTTCTAAAGCCTTCCTAGTCTCTTCCCCTGTCAGTTCATCAGAATTACTGCCAGTTGTAAGATCAAACATTTGACTGAACAATTCCTCTGTTATATTTAATTTTATCAGTCTTAGAAATTCTCCCATTGATGGATCCATCATCTCCTATGTGCAGATTGTCTTTGAACTCTATTAGTTTAACATCAAGGATTTTGCACCTTGTAGAAATCAGCTTTGTAAGGCCGACATTATGGAATAAGCCGAAAATGGCTTTCAAGTTATCTGAAGCTGCATTGAAGGAGTCCACATCAAAGTTGAAGCCAGAATTGATCTTAGGAGGAGCCATTTAATCTGCGATGAAGTACCTGCAAAGAGAAGAAAGAGAGAGAAAGAGAGAGAAAGAGAGAGAGAGAGAGAGAGAGAAATGCAAGAGAGTTGGAGAGAAAGAAAGCACGAGAGCAAGAGAGAGAGAATTCGAAAGTGTAATGCATTCGACGCCTATGTTGCTTAAGAGAAGACGATTCATCGCAACATAGGTGATGGGGGCGACGTCTCGCCATATGTCCGTGATCATGGTCTTGTCGACGCCGACTCGACGTAGTATTTTGACCGCGGATGTGACATGATATTTGAAGATTACGATGGACGATGCCGCGACAATGCTCACGGTGCACGCCATCGCCGCGACAAACTTTTGGAAGAACGCCATCGCCGCAAGATTAATCTTTAATAATTATAATTATTTTATTATAATTATTAAGTTAAAATTATCATGTTATGTCTTCTTATTTGTTTATTACTCATGTTTTATTTTATGTTTTATTGGACCGCGTATAGCTGTGATGGTGGCAAGTCTATATAATGCCATCTTGTATGAGACATAGAGATTATTTATTGATGATAAAAAAGACAAAACCCTAAGAATTTCCCTCTCTCTCTCTCTCGTTTTCTCTCTACCAGCCGCCCAAGGTTTTTCCCCTCTTCTCCCTCTCCTTTTCCCCCTCTACCATCTACTCTTCTTCCTCCTTAGGTCACGTCACTTCCCTTCCTAATTTCTCTATAGCCACTTTCATCTCCATCCCTTCTCTCAATCTTCAACCCCCCCCCCCCCCCCTCTCTCACGATTATCTCTACAGCACCCCCCCCCCACTTTTTCACTTGAAGTTACCCTAGCTGAATCGCATACTTCCTGCTGCTTCTCCGGGAACATCGGCCAGCTCCTTCTCAAGAGCTAGAGGCTTCTCCTTCGGTGGTCCGCAAGGGCGGGAGGCAACGTTGGAGAACATGATCCGCTCCTCGTGGTGCAACTCCGGTGGGAGCGTGGAAATAGTGAACCGGTGAGCGGGCTTGTGGAAAATCCCATCCCAAGTTGGGTAACGAGCATCCCCACCAATTTGTGATTTCCTTTCTAGTTGATCTTGTGGTGGACGTAATTTTTGCGTTGATTTCGAATTATTTGATTTTCGTGGAATTGTTCTCTCGGGTTTTTGTGCTCTCGTTTATTTGCTTTAAGTTTGAGAGGAATGGCGATCCTCATTTTATTCTCGTTGGGAGAGATCAACCCCTTTCGGATCTTTGTTTGGGTGGACCTCTTTTGGTAGACAACGTCGCGCTTGATAACAGGTCGGGTAGGCCCCTTTTTGCTTGCAGGACTTTGGCTTATTGTCATAGATCCGGCCAACCCGCGGTTCTAGCAACCCGCTCGCTGTGTAATCTCTAATTAATAATCCGCGTAGGTGCTACGATAGACAAGGAAGGGCCGCGTTTAGTTGGCTTGTTGGTCTATTAGGTCAATCCGGAGAGCGTTCAAGTCATTTAACCCCGTTTGATTTGCTTAGTGAGGGCTAGCCTGCATCAATTTGGTATCAAAGCGAGGTTCATGCCGGTTTCCTAATTGGCACAATCCTCATCGTTTTTCTTGTAGGACACTTGCACTCACATATTTTCAAAAAAAAAAAAAATCTGAAATCAAAATTCAAAATTTGATTTTCTGCGGTGTGCGAATAGCGGTCTGAAATCTAAAATTTTTGTCAAAAATCAATAAAAAAATTTCTGGACAATCCTCACTCTATTGTCAGCATTAAAATAAAAAAATATCTTAATTTACCCTAGTTATCCGGCGGGAATAAAATTTTAGTCAGATTTGCCTTCCCCTAGCCTATGAGCACAACTTAAGGACTGGGGCTGTCCCTGCACTACTCCCATATGGGTTTGGACCCGATGGAGTTCACTAAATTCCGTCATGGGACTAGAGACCCATTCCATGAACCTACAGCGACAAGGTTTAGCCGTGATCCGACAAATCGATTTCGCTTAAACTTTAAGCACGGTGAGAAGTGGTGCAGGTTGGTCGTTGATAGCGTCTGTCATACCAACGCTATAACGGAGAACGCGGTGTCTAGGATGTTGGTGACCACCGAGGCATACCACCTTGTGTGTCCTGATGAGAGTGTTATTTTTGTGTCCCAACGATGCTTGGTGCCCCTCACGATTAAAGCCTATTCTGAGCGTATTTGGTGTGATGTCCTTCCTATGAAGGACTTCCATGTGTTGTTAGGACACCCTTGGCTTGCTAGCCATGATATTATATACGATGATCGCGATGACACCTTAGACTTCCTGCATCAAGGTAAACTAATATATCTTAGGTCCAACACGCCCAGGAAGCCCAATGTCCCATCTGGAGACGCTAGCGGCACGGTTGAGTCGACACCACCCGGTGCAGACACACATGGGGATTTTGACACTGTCAGTCAAAATCAGCCCTTAGTTTGTGTTAGCCACTCTGAGGCAAGCACAACGAGTTTGAGTAAGGGGCCCGAGCCCAACCCTGTTAGTCCCAGCCTGCCCATAGGCATTGTCTCAGTTGAGGCACCCTCGACTGACTTATTGCCTGAAATTGAGGGTGATCTGATTAGCCAACCTATGCTTGATCCCGTTAGCCTTGGGGAGCCTTCTGTTGGGCATCCCGAGACCCTTCAGGAGGTTGATGAAAAGGAAGGTGAGCTTAGTGACACTGATAAATTTGGTGAGGTAGCTATAGAGATAGGGCGAGTCTTACTGGCTACCCAGGCTTCTGATATCGGGACTAAGGCTAGAAAATTGTCTTTGATGTCGCTTGGGGTAGATGAGTGGTCCTGGCCAATACTTGGTAGTTGGAGTTGTTTAGGTACACTTTCTGCGCTAGTGGACCCTCGGTTAGTGTTAGCTTCACCGTTGAACCTTCACCCATTTAAGGTTGCTAGGGTCTCCGATACTTCAGCCCCGAATTTGAAGTATGGCATTGAACCCGTTACCACTGCGGGACGTGTTGAGTGGTTTAGTTGTGTCGCCCTTCCTACGCTTGTTGGCCATATTTTACGAGATCGCCCTTGGCTTCGTGAACATGACGCCATTCACGTTCGGAGTGCTAGCATTTCTGAATTTAGTCTAGGGAGTGAAATTCTAAAAATTTTAAAACTTTTATCACCCGAGGACCCTTCACGTCTAGTTTGTGAGGCCACCCATCCTAGAACGAACTTGGATTTAAATTTAAATATTAAATTGGTTGGTGCTCCAAGTAGTCCACACTCTCCGACGCGTGACAACATTTTGTTAGTGCCCATCCCACCTAAGTAACGTTCGGCTTCCCCACTTGACCCACTTACGCATGTACAGGGGAAAACTTTAATCTTACTTGATAATAAGACACCGTACGTCACGAATATTCATGATTATATGGAGTCGTTTCAGCCCACTAGTGGTTCGTTAGCCACTCCCTCGTTGATCGTGCCACATGCATTTAATCGATCGTTGTCGTTTAGCCATGATGTTGTCCACCTGGGGCGGACTAAAACTGTTGAGTTTCAATTTGATGGCGACACGGTTGTGATCAGCCCCGCACCACCTATGGATCCTGTTTCCCCACGAGATATGCTTATTCGTGTAGAGAAGAAATTTGTTAGATTATCATATGATAGGCTAGGTTACGCGACGCATACCCCTAATTTTCTAGTCTTATCTAGGCACACCACTTGTTCGTTAGCCCCCCGAGTCCTTGTACATCATCGTTATGTTGGAACTATTAGAAGGGCCGTTCACTTGAGTGGCATTGATTTGGACTCGGTGAGTCTCACCCCTGCACGGTTGCTCTCGGGAACCTTAGAGAACTTAATGTTTCGGAAAGACGACCCTTTTTGAGTCTTAAGGAAATTAGGAGGGCATGACTATCATTTGAAGCTTTCCACTGATTGGGGACTCCCATCCTCTATTTCCATTTATTCGACTTTAACGCTTATGATTTCTCCACCACTTGCATCAAATGTCTGCTCATTTCGGTCAACTAAATATTCTCTTGGGTTAGGGTGTGAGTTTATGTCTGGTTCACCATTTCTTTCGGTCCACACTGGAGGTACATCACTTGTTGATGT
Source organism: Dactylorhiza incarnata (assembly GCA_033032865.1). NCBI lineage: Eukaryota > Viridiplantae > Streptophyta > Magnoliopsida > Asparagales > Orchidaceae > Dactylorhiza > Dactylorhiza incarnata. The sequence goes on from JAWHQI010000035.1 coordinate 1,551,839, forward strand.
TGGTTCTTGTTTACTTTCTTTGCCTGACGCTTTTTCTAGGGTCTCCACGACCGCCTCTTTGGTTGACAGGTTCTTACAGGTTGATGTTTTCCATTCACCAAGTGGTGATGTTCGATGTATCCTGGTTCGATGGCGTTTTCTCCCCACCTCTGATGATTCTTGGACATCTGTACCGGAGGATGCTTTTCAGGATGATGCATTTATGTGCCCGTACATGCCTGCCAACTCATCGGTGATGAGTTTTTTCGAGCGGGGGAGGATTGATGGCGGCGACGTCTCTCCATATGTCCGTGATCATGGTCTTGTCGACGCCGACTCGACGCAGTATTTTGACCGCGGCCACGGCATGATATTTGAAGATTACGATGGACGATGCCGCGACAACGCTCACGGTGCACGCCATCGCCGCGACAAACTTTTTGAAGAATGCCATCGCCGCAAGATTAATCTTTAATAATTATAATTATTTTATTATAATTATTAAGTTAAAATTATCATGTTATGTCTTCTTATTTGTTTATTACTCATGTTTTATTTTATGTTTTATTGGACTACGTATAACTGTGAGGGTGGCAAGTCTATATAATGCCATCTTGTATGAGACACAAGGATTATTTATTGATGATAAAAAAGACAAAACCCTAAGAATTTCCCTCTCTCTCTCTCATTTTCTCTCTACCAGCCGCCCAAGGTTTTTCCCCTCTTCTCCCTCTCCTTTTACCCCTCTACCAGCTACTCTTCTTCCTCCTTAGGTCACGTCACTTCCCTTCCTAATTTCTCTACAGCCACTTTCATCTCCCTCCCTTCTCTCAATCTTCAACCCCCCCTCTCTCATGATTATCTCTACAGCACCCCCTCCCCTTTTTCACGTAAAGTTACCCTAGCCGAATCCCCATACTTCCTGCTGCTTCTCCGGGAACTTCGGCCAGCTCCTTCTCAAGACCTAGAGGCTTCTCCTTCGGGGGTCCGGCGACGGCGGGAGGCAACGTATGAGAACAGGATCCGCTCCTCATGGTGCAACTGCGGTGGGAGCGTGGAAATAGTGAACCGGTGAGCGGGCTTGGGGAAAATCCCATCCCAAGCGGGGTAACGAGCATCCCCACCCATTTTTGATTTCCTTTCTAGTTGATCTTGTGGTGGACGTAATTTTTGCGTTGATTCCGAATTATTTGATTTTCGTGGAATTGTTTGCTCGGGTTTTTGTGCTCTCGTTTATTTGCTTTAAGTTCGAGAGGATTGGCGATCCTCATTTTATTCTTGTTGGGAGAGATCAACCCCTTTCAGATCTTTGTTTGGGTGGACCTCTTTTGGTAGACAACGTCGCGCTTGATAACATGTCGGGTAGGCCCCTTTTTGCTTGGAGGACTTTGGTTTATTGTCATAGATCCGACCAACCCGCAGTTCAAGCAACCCGCTCGCTGCGTAATCGCTAATTAATAATTCGCGTAGGTGCTGCGATAGGACGAGGAAGGGCAGTGTTTAGTTGGCTTGTTGTTCTATTAGGTCATTCCGGAGAGCGTTCAAGTCATTTAACCCCGTAGGGTTTGTTTAGTGAGGGCTAGCCTGCATCAATAGGGTTTTATTCAAAGCACAGTCGACAAAGATTAATAGTTAGCACGCCAAAATGTGTAGAAGCAACTTCTAGAATTGAATCTTCGCGTGCCTGTCATATCGACATTGCGTCGAGTAGAACTCAACGCACCTTCAAATTTATGAGCAATTATTAAATCGACGGATACGTCGATATGAAGTCGACGTCGCGTCGAATGCTATTCGAATTATCTATTGCAGATTGCTCTCGAAGTAGGCGTTGAGTAGAATTAGATGGTAAGTTGAATTCTATTCAACGCAACTCTGAATAAACAGATCTATTTATTAGAAAGTTCTTGTTGTTTTTCCCAGCAATGATTTTTATTGAAAATAGTATTTATATTATTATTTTCATGAAACAATGAAAATAACAAGGAAATTCAGAGAAGAAATCACTCCCTTTGTTGGATTTAATTCTTTATTAAGCCCTTAGTTCTTCCTTCCCCTCCATTAGTTCTTAGGAAGGATCCCACCTTATCTTGCAAAAGTAGCTCAAATATTAGAGGGTACCCAGGTTACCTTGGGCCCTTTGCTTCTACCATTATAAGGTTCTATGCAAGAATAGAAGGGTCTTTCATGATATCCTTTTGGATGACAGAGAATGAGTTTATCAAATCTAGGCTTATTATTTTGGTACTTGAAATGTGTATAAAATGTATCCAAATATTATAGATCAGTAGAGTGCTTAACAACTTTCTCTTTTATAACACCATTTTTATTTAGACTCATTGGTTTGTTTGAATTGATTTTCCCTAGAGATCTTTTCTCACTATTGAAGTTTGCTTTCTTAAACACAGTGATTTTATCAGGATTATTATTATCTTGATCCTCAATTATTGCACCCCTCTCACTTGTTTGATAGTCACTAGGTCTAATAAACCTAACTAGATTTTTCCAGGCTGGTCTATTGGAGACTTCTGTGCTAGTGGATGGATCTGCTCCTAGACCTAGGTGTCTAAATCTCATAGAGATATTTTGTGTAATATCTTTGAGCTTTTGACTCCTCCGATTGAGTGATTCTTTAAAGGCCTTTGCCTCTGTTAGCTCTTCCCTTAGTTTTAAATTTTCATTTCTTATGTCAATTAGTTCTCATTCCTTATTATGAATCTTATCTTTTAAATCCTAATTTTTCAGATATAAATCATCTTTCTTATGGTTCTCTAGTTCTACCCTAATTGTTTCTATTCCTTTTTGTACCTCTAGATGATCATTGCAGAATTCTTTAATGTACATTTTAAATTCATCAAAAGCAAAATCAAAATTATCAAATTGTGATACCTATTCTTCTTCATCATCTGAGGAGATCCCAAAAGCCACCAGACAGGAAGCTTCAGCAGATTCTTCATCACTTTCTGATGGAGAGGAGCTTAACTCTGCTTCAGAGTCACTCCTGGTTTCAGCAATGAAGCCTTTACCTTTCTTCTTATCTTTCTTCCTAAAAGACTTCTTCTTCTGTTCATCATTGCTACTGGTCCTGTCCCTTTGTTCTTGTGGACACTCATGGGCTATGTGCCCTGGCTTATTACAGGAGAAGCAAATCATTTGCTTCTTTGGAGTCTTATCAAATATGGGTTTTGAGATCCTCTCTTTTCTTCTTGAGTCTTCTGTCTTGACCCAGTTTCAAAATATCCTTGCTAAGAGACTAAACATCTCATCTTCTGGAGTGGAGGTATCTCCTTCAGTAACCTTCAAGGCAAGATTCCTTTGGATGGGAGTTGAGGTTGTCTCCTTAGCTTCTGTTTCAGCCCTGCTCTTCAGTAACATCTCATAAGATTTGAGCTTTCCTAGCAAAGCATCAGTGGAGATCTCTCTATAGCATCTGTACACTCTGATAGCCTAGATCCTTGAGTCCCATGAGCTTGGGAAGCACATGAGAAGCTTATCATTTATTTCAGTCAGAGAGATCTCCTTATCTAGACTTTTCATCTCCTTTATTATAGAGCTGAATCTGTCATACATTTCAGCTACATTCTCCCAAGCTTTCTTTTGAAAGTTCTCATACTGAGATATGAGAAGGGACTTTCTGGCCTTTCTTTCATTAGAACTCCCTTCTACAATCCTGGAAAGAGATTCCCAGATCTCTTTTGCTTATTGGTTGTCAGCAACTTTCTGGAAAATGCCATCTGACATTGTGGAGACCAGAATATTCATTTCCTTGGCATCACGTGCCTTCTGCTTCTTCTTAGCATCTGTCCACTCATTTCTTGGGACAACTTCTTATGTTGCAGATCCACTGGCATCTTGACTGACTGTAGTTAGGGGACCTAAAATGATAATATCAAAGATGTCTTCATCAATGGAGTTCATATAGTGCTTTATTCTGACCTTCTAGAGTGTAAACTTATTTAAGTTACACACTGCTGGTCTTGTTGTTGCATAGTCCTTAGAACTCATTTTTCTTTATAAAATAGTTTAGCTAATTTTTTTAAAAAAAGAAATAAGGGTGAGGAGATCTTTTGATCAAGGTGTTAACCGTTTAGTGATCAACCTCCCACTGATACCAATTGAAAAAACACAGTGTGCCTCTGAGTATTCTCTAGAGGGGGTGGGGGGGGGGAGGTGAATACATTTATAAAACTTTTATACCCTAGTTATGTACACACAATAAAACTACTAAGTATTATGCAATTAACAATACCAAAATAGAATAAATTAAGTACATAAAATATAAACAAGAAAAGCAGTAAACTGGACAGTACAAAAATCAATGCAGAAGACACCTAATTTTTATAGTGGTTCCCCAAAATGTTGGTAGTCCACTCTTCTACCCCCATGGTAGGATTGCACTAACTGTGCCTGAGTCTTTTGATAAGGAGACTCTCAGAACCACTGAGTCTTTTGATAAGGAGACTCTTAGAACTACTTAGTATTTTGATAAGGAGACTCTTAGAACCACTGAATCCTTTGAAAGAGGGATTCTGAAAACTCTCATACAATTGGAGAGGGAAAATAGTAGAAGGAGAAGAAAGAAGATAATAGAATTCTTCTGTAAGAATTCTTTAGAAGCTACTTCTTTGAATAATGTTGCTTCTATTTATCTCGGGATCTGAATATGATGAACCCATGCTTAAGATAGTGATGATTGCAAGGGTTATGAGCTTAATCCTGATCCTCTCTGTACTTTTGTTTACTTACTGCTATATGATGTAGAAGAATAGGCAGCAGTATTGTTATGATCGTTTTATGTGTAGAGGAGTTGTTCTTCTATTTTGTCTTAGGGTTGGAGGAAGAAGAAGCCCTACTCGACAACCAGAATAATGAATCAGTTGGTTGTGTTATTCTTTCAGCATACTTATTCTCAATTATTTGAGTTTGAATTTGTTTCTTCTCTTGGACTGTCCTTAGAAGGAATGTCCATTTGACAATTGATGTTTCCTTCTATTTCTGTTCTCGACCCGTCCATCTGATTTGAATAACTTCCAAGAATGTCTTTGTTGTATTTATGGAATACTCCATTCCATTCTTGGCAATAAACGTGCCATTGGACAACATATTTCAGCCTTGCAGATCATCTGAAAAAGCACCAGAAAGGACCGCAGAAAACCTTTTATTTTTGTCTGTGCTCAATGCTGCATTGACTTCATCTTTCATCTTATCGACACACCTCTGAGTTCTTATGGAAGTAGCTTCAAATTCTTTCTTAGCTCTGGCTGAACTCAGATGTCGACATTGCGTCGATTACTTATCGACATATCCGTCAAGTTGAAGACTTAGACTTGAACTTTATCTTCTGCGTCGAATTGAAGTCAAAGTTGCATCGACTTCTGAGATGGCTTTGATAGTCTCTTCCTTCTGCATTGAGTTCCTTTCGACGCTGCATCGACTTGTTTTGATACTTTGACAGGCATATTGAGTTACTTCGACTTTCAGTCAGAGTTATGTCGACATCTAGTCGAAATTACGTCGACTTCTATTCGACACAAGTTTTAACATAACTGAATTTGTGCTTCTCTCAGACATTGTCTGGACACACTAAGTGAATGTGATGTCCTAGGACATCTAATGACCATTTTACCCTTTTTATATAATGTGGGTAATACAACCTAACTGATGAAATCACTTTAAGATAATTTGTTAGATAAATCAAAAGGGTTTTTCCCAACAGATAACACTCCATATGTACGTTGAGAGAAAGCTTTTTGATCGCCATTTTGATAGCTGTCAATCCTTATACATGATTTTATTTTTCATTTCCTCTGATTAACTCTCTCTTTAGATGAGTGGGAAAAACCCCTCACTTTTTTCTAGACGGCTAGGGCTTTCATCCCTCGAAAATTTCATCAAAATCCGTCAAGGGAAACTCATTTTTGGGCTGTTTTAAATAGAGACTTGCTGTGTAGGAAGCTACCACCATCGGTAACATACTATAGCAGAGCGGTAGTGCGCAATCTTAATTTTGCTTCCTTATCTTCTCTTTAATTTCATGTATTTGGCTTTTATCTTTGGAAATAAATTATTCCCCACGAAAATATGATATATTCTTGCCTTAATAATAATATTGGATGCTCCTTTTGGTTTATTCTTGCCTTCATAATAATATATTGGATTCTCCTTTTGGTTTACCACTCAAATCATGATTGATTGGGGTTTCCTAAAGCTATCGCCCGGTGATAGAGTTAACGCGCCGCGGTAGAACTTGATATATATGATTCTCATCGACATTCCATTCTCGACGACGTTTCCTTTTCGACACTGTTTTAAAATATGCATAAGCTACCGCCAGCGGCAGCGTTAGTGCGCCACGCTAGCAACAGAGTTTTGACATGGTAGGGAATTCGTCGACATTCTTTTTCGTACTTATATGGGCATGAGAGCTGAAGTCACTGCACACTATAAACACATGGATAGTGTGGTCAAATATAATGAGATTTGTTATTCTCAAACCAAGAGATGTGGAAAGCATGTTCCAACAAACTCCCCCTTTTGATAATAAAAAATCCTCTTTAGAAAGAAAGCATTCAACACTAAGAAATGTGTTTATAACAAAGGATATGCATGATAGTATGAATATGCTCGCCTTATATAGATGCTCCCCTTATATGAGTGCTCCCCATAAGTCAAAGCATCCTATGAATGTTACTCATCTTAAGTGTGAATTTCTTTCATAGTTATTCTCCCCCTTTTGGTATTATCAAAAGAGGTTGGAGATGGAGGTAAAGAGCAAGACAATGATTTATGACTAAGTGATACTACATGGTGAGTGTGTAAAGGATGGAGTTTGAATTACATAGGTATTCTCCCCCTTTTGTAGGAAGTTTTTGAGTAAGACTGAAGTATCATTAGATAAATAGCCAATACCACTTGTTGGGTAAGAAAATATTCATTATCAAGCGTACAAGAAGTAAGGATAGTGGAAAGCATGTTGCAAGAGAAAATAACCACCTTTATAGGAGTTTGAAGCATAGTAAATGAGTAAGAGTTTTGTTTTAGTAGAAAATAGATATTTTATCAATTTGAAGGCCAAGATCAAAATATCACTTGTTATCAAAATACAATAGCACTTGTTTAAAGAATAAATCGTCAAGAGTGTGCATACAAGGCATAGCGGAAGATAAGTTCAAATACTTTTAAAATAAACATCCTTTTTGAAGTTTGCAAGCATAATAAATAAGAGTGTTAGGTTTTGAAATTAGATGTTTTGAATTTGACATCCGTGATGTGCTTGCGATATAAAGAATAATTCAAGTAATATTTAAATTTATCAAGAAGATATGAAACTACAATGTTCTAAATTCACAATTTAAGTATACTTGTACATTGTAGAAATCATGCAAAATTATCTAGTGCATTTACGAAAAATTGTAGAAAAGACATGTAAATATGCTTTAAGGCCTAGTACTCATGAGTAGAAGTTTCATAAGAGATAATGATGTGTACAAGTAGTGTTTTTGATAAGAGTATACAAATGATTTAATCAAAACACATGACATGTATAATGGAATAAACACAACATTATTGAAATGCATTTTTAGAATTACATCCACCCATATAGCTATATTTTATTTCAATGCACATAATAGTAGTACAACTCCCAAGGTGATCTACAAACACAATGCTTATTAAGACTTATCAGGGTGCAAAGTAGTGCTTGGGGGATCACATATATTTTATCTTTTCTTTGTGATCTGGTGTACAAGAAGAAGTAGTGTATAAAGATAGTTTGCACAAGACACTTTACAATTCTTTCTAAGGTGCTCAACCTCACAATTCTCATTAAGACTTATCAGGAGGGTGAGTAGTGCTTGGTGTATTTATCTTTGTCATGTATTCAATTGAATATTAGTTTGTGACAAAGTTCTCCGAATTCTCTTATTTTTGCAAACATAAGAGTTTTTTGGATTAAAAACCATACTTATTCAAAACAATGTGTGCATGAAAATAGATTTTAATGATGTATAGGTAAACTAATCACACATCTAATAATGTTAAGTTATTACACTACACAATCATGCAAGAGTAAGATTAAAATCATATATAGATTATCAAAGAGGTGAGTGAGGAAATCAATATCAAATATAAAATATTACTCATACATAGAGGCATGTTAAACAATTCTACACATGATTCCTATAATCAATTTCATTGCACATTACAAGATAATGTTCAAGGCATGACACAAAAAAAATGTTTTAAAGTTGTTGAAATAGAGAATTTAATATTGTATTTTAATCTTGAAAAGGTACACCTAATCATCCTTGAAACATTTTAATGAATGGTAATCAGTTTTTATAATTTTTGAATTTTTGATAAAAAATACAAAATAGTAAACACTCATAAAGAAATAATAAGAAAAGTATATTTTTGTTCTTTGAAATTTGTTTTGAAATTTTGTATTTGGTTTTTAAATGGTCAATTTAAAAAAACTTGTTTTTGATGTATTTTGACTAGTTTTACACATTTTTTTGTTTTAATTATTTAATGATTAACAGGAATTAAATAGAAATACATAACTTTAAAAATATTTAATAAACACAGGATTTTATACTACGGCTAGCATTAACAACCTACCGCCGCGCGATAGTAACAGAACTTGAATTTTCTAGAAAAATGTGTGATTTTGAAATTTTTCGCCTGATTATTCTTGGTTCTTGTTTTCTAAGATAAGAGATACTAAGTACCGCAAAGAGTTTTGAATAATAGTGTGAAAGATGCGGATAAAAGATTTTTGGCTTAAGGTGTGAAAATACTCTTTCATAATACTAAGGTTTTCAAAATCATAAAAGTCCAAAGAGTATATAGTATGAAAAACATAAGATAACATATATGAACAAAATATGTATGAGTGAAATGATCAAAAATAGTAATATAGTTTTCGTGCAATAAATATAATATAAGTACGTCTAAGATCAAGATACCCAAATTATATGTCTACACTCTATCCCCGTACTAAGTGACGGATGAGTATGAGGAGTTGCACTCATGTCATAGGTTGTGGTGTTAATCCCATATACATACAGCAGACGACGCACAACCTAGCACTCTTTCCCACCAGTTCCTCCCAAGGCCCCACTGGAACCCTACCCGGTTAAGGACAAGACATGACTTAGAGGTTAGGTCTCTAATGCACACAATCCTACGCCCTTGCTATTGTCAGACACATAATATGGGTGAATGAACATGGACATACTAAGCATTTAATCCTATGGAAACAATTTATAAACCATGCCTTTTATGCGAGATTGATTTCTAATTATATTTGATTGTAAAGTCATATAGTTATTATGAATTTTAACTTTAAATTTTTCTATTTTAGAATTAATTCATAATGTCAATAAAAAATAAACTAGCGATGTATAATAATATTTATTAGTTGATAATGCTAGAATTATGAGTTTGAATGAAATGTTATGCCATAAAATTAGTTGAAATAATGTTGCATGTATTCAACAATAGTGTTTCAAATTTTAGACAGGATGAAGTGATGATTCTATTTGATTTATTCTTATTGATATAAGTTTATTCTATGGTCTATATATAAATGAGATACATGTAAAACATAATAGATTCATATAATGATCATGATCATAAACAATATGTTGAAAGCAATAGGATCTTTTGTAGTTTATGTTTGATGTTTGAATTAAAAGATCTTTTAATTTTGCATGATTATAATACATGATCATTAGCATTAACACATAGAAATTAAGTACTCATAATTACTTATTCATAATGATGTAAGTGAAGTATATATAAAACAAATCATATTCAAACTTTTCAAATTATTAAAATGAAATATTGTAAGGTGAATAATGAATATAAAAATAATGAGAAAATATTTTCTTTGTTATTTAGAAAGGTTATGTGAATTTTCTCTTTGATTTTTGAAAGCTAAACAAACCACATATATATATAGTGTTAAAAAACTTTAGAGGTCCGGAGTGAAGCAAAAAATGCGGAACGCTTCAACACAATCCACAAGCGTGACAATCAATGACAATGGGAAGACAGAATAGTGCTCTTGTTATTTACTATCTCTTTACAATGCGATACATACATGGCGAGACATGATTCATAAGAATCACAAAGGAGAGAAGCACAAGACAAAAAACAAGCTGCCAGCGAACTGCCAAGCAAAGACCGCCAGACCGCTCGAACAGGCAAGCCGCACGTGTACAACCCTGAATTCGCTGAGCGAACCCCTGGGACCCAAGAGGTCTGTAAGACTTGTTTTTCCTACAATGGCTGAGGACAAGAATAGGGGGGAGGTAAATCAATCATCCCTTGTTAACCATGGCCGGCTCAAACACGGCCGCTAGCGCCGGCTGTAGCACAACCGCTGGGCGCTAGGTCATCTCGCAAGAATGCTGAGACGAGTCGCTAGCGCGGGTGGTAGCAATACCGCCGGGCGCTAGCCAATCTCGCCCCCGCCCAAGTTAGGGGGTGCGAGCTCCCCTCGCCCCCTCCCAAATTATGAGGGGCGAGCTACTCTTGCCCCCGCCCAAGTTATGGGTGGCGAGCTCCCCTTGCCCCCACCCAAGTTAGGGGGGCGAGCTCCTCTCGCCCCCGCCTAAGTTATGGGTGGCGAGCTCCTCTCGCCCCCGCCCCAAGGTATGGGGGGCGAGCTCCACTCGCCCCTGCACCCCTACCAATAGAGGGGCAAGACCAGCAGGGGGCCTACCCTGGCTGGGTCTCGCCCAGTCCCAACAGAGGGGCGAGACCAGCAGGGGGCCGACCCTGGCTGGGTCTCGCCCAGTCCCAGCAGAGGGGCGAGACCAGCAGGGGGCCTACCCTGGCCGGGTCTCGCCCAATCCCAATAGAGGGGCGAGACTAGCAGGGGGGCAGACCCTGGATGGGTCTCGCCTAGTCCCAGCAGAGGGGCGAGACCAGTAGGGGGCCGACCCTGGCTGGGTCTCGCCCAGCCCCAGCAGGGGGGAGAGCCAGGAGGGGGTCGAGCCCTCCCTCTCGCCCCCATCCCCAGCAGGGGGGCGAGACAGGAGGTGGCCGAGCCCTCCCTCTCGCCCCCATCCCCAGCCTGGGGGGCGAGACAGGAGGGGGTAGAGCCCTCCCTCTCGCCCTCATCCCCAGCAGGGGGGGCGAGACAGGGAGGAGGACAGCCCCCTCTCGCCCGACCCCGGGAGGGTGTTCTGGTCTGCGTTTAGCGCTGCAGAACATCGGGATTTGGATATCCGCAGGACAAATCCGGGGGCATTTCGGTAATTTCATAGGCAGTTTTTTGTTATTCGCAGCCCAAGCTCAGGAATTCTATAAATAGGACCAAGGGGGCACCATTTGGAAGGAGGTTTTTTCGAGGCTAGCTTTCTCCCTCTCTCTCTCTCCTCCCCAAGTCTCTATAGGGGGTGAGGAGAGCCTCCAGTGGTGCCCAAGCTTAGTAGTGGTTTGGGAGGGGAAGTTCCTAAGGGGCTTCCGGGTATGTGGCGGGACCTCCCCACTAAGCCATTGGTCCAGTTCATAGTTCCAACACCTTCAACCTAGAGCTCTCCTTTGGGAGGAGTAAGAGTTGGCCACCCCTCAACTTGTTGGGGGCCCCGAACTCCACAGAGACCGAGAAATCGGTTTCAACATTATGGTGCGGTGAGCGTGGAGTGTGACTAACTCAAGAAACTCTCGAGATGAGCTCCATGGACGGAGGTGGAGGAAGATCCGACCAAGGTACTCGTAGCCCCCGGTGGCTGGGGTGACGTTGGAGATGTTCAAAGATTTCAGGCAAGAGGTCGTATAGACCTTCTAGGTTGCTTTCACCATGAAAGCCGGAGGCAGAAGAGGAGATGGTCCGGATGTCCCGTCCCCGCAGGTGGATGGGGGAGCTCTCAGCCAATAGTTCAGGAAAGAAGCACCGGTAAGGGGAGAGTGGGGAAGAGCCATACCCCCACTCGCCCTGCCCCTGCAAGGGGGCGAGCTCAGGAGGGAGGCACCCTCCCAGCTCGCCCCGCCCCTTCAAGGGGGCGAGCTCAGGAGGGAGGCACCCTCCCAGCTTGCCCCGCCCCTTCAAGGGGGTGAGCTCAGTAGGGAGGCGCCCTGCCAGCTCGCCCCGCCCCTTCAAGGGGGCGAGCTCAGGAGGGAGGCGCCCTCCCAGCTCACCCCGCTCCTTCAAGGGGGCGAGCTCAGGAGGGAGGCGCCCTCCCAGCTCGCCCCGCCCCTTCAAGGGGGCGAGCTCAGGAGGGAGGCGTCCTCCCAGCTAGCCCCGCCCCTTCAAGGGGGTGAGCTCAGGAGGGAGGCGCCCTCCTAGCTCGCCCCGCCCCTTCAAGGGGGCGAGCTCAGGAGGGAGGCGCCCTCCCAGCTCGCCCCGCCCCTTCAAGGGGGCGAGCTCAGGAGGGAGGCGCCCTGCCAGCTCGCCCCGCCCCTCCTAGCCCAACCCCAGAAGGGGGCGAACGGGGAGCCATCCGGCCCCCACTCGCCCCGATCCAAAAGGAGTCGAGTGAATGCTTTTGGGCGAGACCACCCCGGGTGGCGACCATCCAATATTTCAGCGAGCGCAGAGGTCGGCAAGTCGACTCCGCGAGAGCAAGTAAGAAAGGGTTTTCAAAGGAAAAGAGCCAACCGATCGAGGTGGAGGCAGGGATCGACCGCACCCTCTCCACCACCTTAGTAAACCATGGCGATGGGCGGGGTAGAAGGAGAGGAGACGGAAAAGCAGAAAGAAGAGGAAGAAAAAAAAGGATATGTTTGAATTACCTAACCGTGACCTCCACGATGAGGAGGGGCACGCGACCTCCGTCTTCCCTGAGTTCTTGAAATAAAGGTTGCGAGGGGTCCAAGGCAGCAACATCAGCTACCAGGAGAACTCCAGGAAGACCAGGCCTGGGAGTGGGAGACTCAGTTTGGTTTCAACACTTAGTTTTCTTTTCATTCCCTAAGTTCATGCAATGCGATGCTTTGTTTCCATGCCTAGTTTTCTCACATGTACTAGAATGATTAATGTAATGAAAGTTTTTTCAAAGTATTTTTTCCCTCGGATGGTTCCGCTGACCGAGCTCTCTCTAGACGGCAGGGCAGGTTGATCTCCCAGGGAGGGTAAGTTTTTTCCCCCGATGCTGGCCCGCTGACCAGCTCCCACCTAGCTGGCAGGGCCGGGAACTGCTCGGGGGTAGGAATGAAAATTATCCACCTCCAGTTGAGCTCGTTCGTCTAGCAAATGGCCTGGAGGGTGTCGACTCTTCTCCACCTCCAGTTGAGCCCGCTCGTCTAGCGGATGGCCTGGAGGGTGTCGACTCTTATCCACCTCTAGTTGAGCTCAGCTCCTAGATTGTGTCGACCTTAGCCCTGAGGCTGGCCCGCTGACCAGGCTCCCACCTAGCTGGCAGGGCCGGGAACCGCTCGGGGTAGGAAAGAAAATTATCCATCTCTAGTTGAGCTCTCTCGTCTAGCGAATGGCCTGGAGGGTGTCGATTCTTCTTCACCTCCAATTGAGCCTGCTAGTCTATCGGATGGCCTGGAGGGTGTCGACTCTTATCCACCTCCAGTTGAGCCCGCTCGTCTAGCGGATGGCCTGGAGGGTGTCGACTCTTATCCACCTCTAGTTGAGCTCGGCTCCTAGATTGTGTCGACCTTAGCCCCGATGCTGGCCCGCTGACCAGGCTCCCACCTAGCTGGCAGGGTCGGGAACCGCTCGGGGGCAGGAAGGAAAATTATCCACCTCCAGCTGAGCTCGCTTGTCTAGCGAATGGCCTGGAAGGTGTCGACTCTTATCCACCTCTAGTTGAGCTCGCTCGTCTAGCGAATGGCCTGGAGGGTGTCGACTCTTATCCACCTCTAGTTGACCTCGGCTCCTAGATTGTGTCGACCCTAGCCCCAATGCTGGCCTGCTGACCAGGCTCCCACCTAGCTGGCAGGGTCGGGAACCGCTCGGGGGCATGAAGGAAAATTATCCACCTCTAGTTGAGCTCGCTCGTCTAGCGAATGACCTGGAGGGTGTCGACTCTTCTCCACCTCCAGTTGAGCCCACTCGTCTACCGTATGGCCTGGAGGGTGTCGACTCTTATCCACCTCTAGTTGAGCTCGCTTGTCTAGCGGATGGCCTGGAGAGTGTCGACTCTTATCCACCTCTAGTTGAGCTCGACTCCTAGATTGTGTCGACCTTAGCCCCGATGTTGGCCCGCTGACCAGGCTCCCACCTAGCTGGCATGGCCGGGAACCGCTCGGGGGGCAGGAAGGAAAATTATCCACCTCCAGTTGAGCTCGCTCGTCTAGCGAATGGCCTGGAGGGTGTCGACTCTTCTCCACCTCCAGTTGAGCCCGCTCGTCTAGCGAATGGCCTGGAGGGTGTCGAATCTTATCCACCTCCAGTTGAGCTCGCTCATCTAGCAAATGGCCTGGAGGGTGTCGACTCTTATCCACCTCCAGTTGAGCTCGCTCGTCTAGCGAATGGCATGGAGGGTGTCGACTCTTATCCACCTCTAGTTGAGCTCGGCTCCTAGATTGTGTCGACCTTAGCCCCGATGCTGGCCCACTGACCAGGCTCCCTGTTGGAACCTTAGCTTTTGATTTGAGTTAGGATCCATCCTTTTGTTAATAAGTCATCTAATAATTTAGATCAATCTAAGTAAACATAAATTAAATATGATGCGATCGAATTGGAGAAAATTAAATAAACAAAAATATTTATTCTCTGCTTTCGTCGAACGGAGCTTGACATTTGTCGAACGACGTTAGACGAATCTGTCATTTCATTAACCACTCACCAGATAGCCAGTCTCAGTGGTCAACAAATTATTCTCTGAACGCCGCTCGACAAAAAGTGGAAGAGGTCGACAAAGCCTCAGAAAGGCGCTCGATGAATCACGAAATGTGAAGAGCTCGACAAACCTTCAGAAAGGTGCTCGACAAATGTCGTTCAGCGCTCGACAAATTCTAGCCAGAAGCTCGACAAATATTATTTTATCCTGCTCTCTTTCTTTATGATATTTAACTTAGCCGTTGCAGATCAATAAATTTTATAGCCGTTGCAGATCAGCTTTAATGAAGAGTAACAGCAGGTTATCTTCTCGAAGAGTCAAATCAATGATAGAGACTTTAGCTCTTCTCTCCTTCCCGAGAAGAGAATTCAAATTAAGAGCAAGGGTCCTCAGATTATAAAGAGAACACACAGAGAGAACACACGACAGAGAAGAGAAAATTTATCTTGTTGTTCTTCAGTACTAACATCTTCCTGCAGATTCAAAACAACCTGAGACACAAATCACAATTACTTGCTCAGGATCATCACTGCATAAGAGGAAAGAAGTGTTTGTACAATCAAGAGAAGAGGAATCCAGAACTGTCATAAACTTACATCAGACAGGGGGAGCTCTACAACATCCTCATCAAGATCCATTCAACTTCAAACCAGGATCTTCAAGAGTCTTCTTATACAGAGAAGAAGAATTTAATTTCTGCTTTTATTTTTACTTCCTTACCCCATCCTGTACAGGGTTATAACTCCCTTCAAAAGTTAATCCCGGTGACAGGGCACCTTAGCAAAAACCTGCAGTTTGGTTAGAGCACCTTATCAACAGCTCACCTGGTGTGAGGGCACCTTATCAACAACCTTATAGTGGATTCCTACCAGTGGGTAGAAGAGTAGATGTACCCAGTTGAGGGGAACTACTATACATCTTGTGTCATCTGGATTGCTTGCTTCCTATTTGCTTTGCTTTGTTTCTCTTGCTGTATTTTATTTATGCACTCTAACCGTTTGTGCTTATTACTCCTACAGCAAACATCCTATATATATTTGTATATATATCATTTATTTTGAAACCAAACCTAAACAAGAGTTTTAACAGATAAATAAGAACTAGACCCACTTTCAACTGGTATCAAAGCAAGGTTGATTTGTCACACAGGTTAACACCTGAAATCACAAAGATCACTTAGTTCTTAAATCTGTTCTAAAAAGTTTTTCTAAAATGATACAAGTAAAATTTCTGTCTTCAGATCCACCTATATTTAATTTCGATAATTTTTCTTTATGACAAGTTAGAATTAAGTTATATATGAATCTCATAGATGAAGAAATTTACAAATCTATCATGACAGGGCCTGTTTATGTTGGCATTGATATATCTTCTTCAAAGAAAACTACCGAAATAAAACGTGGCAACAGAGAAACTGATGTCACTCCCCGTGTTTGCAAAATGAAGCCAGATAAATTCAAAGTTGGTACTGATGATGGGCAGACTGATAAACATAAAGGACCTTCCCCATCCTCAGATGCAGATGCCAAAGCCATGCAGATCTTGGCTCAGTCAGTGTCAAAAGACATTCTTCAAAAACTTGAATACTGCACTTCTGCAAGAGGAATCTGGAACTCCCTCTCTAGGATGGTAAATAAACCTACCTCTATCTCTTCAACTAACTATATTTTTGATGCAGAACCATCAAAAAATCTAAGAGAAGAAGAAGAAGAAGAAGAATTTAGAGCTAGAGCTTTCTGCATGATGGCCATATATGGTGGTTCACATCAAATTCCAGATGCAGAAATCGAATCTGGAAAAGCTTGTTGATGCCGGCAGGGCAGGAGACTCACTCGGCGAGGCAGGTGATTCATGTTGGTTAAGGCCCGGAGCAGAGACCGCTGACCGGGCTTGTTGATGCCGGCAGGGAAGGAGACTCACTCGAAGAGACAGGTGATTCATGTTGGTTAAGGCCCCGAGCAAAGACCGCTGACCGGGCTTGTTGATGCCGGTAGGGCAGGAGACTCACTCGGCGAGGCAGGTGATTCATGTTGGTTAAGGCCCCGAGCAGAGACCGCTGACCGGGCTTGTTGATGTCGGCAGGGCAGGAGACTCACTCGGCGAGGCAGGTGATTCATGTTGGTTAATGCCCCGAGCAGAGACCGCTGACCAGGCTTGTTGATGCCGGCAGGGCAGGAGACTCACTCGGCGATGCAGGTGATTCATGTTGGTTAAGGCCCCGAGCAGAGATCGCTGATGGGGCTTGTTGCTGACGGCAGGGCAGGAGACTCACTCGGCGAGGCAGGTGATTCATGTTGGTTAAGGTCCCGAGGTGGCTCCTCTAGTCGGGCTATCACTAGTCGGCAGGGTAGGAGGACCTCTCGGGGAGGCTAAGTGTTTTCCCTCGGGGAGGCTCCGCTAGCCGGGCTCTCACTAGCCGGCAGGGTTGGAGGACCTCTCGAGGAGGCTATATGGTTTTTCCGAGATAGCACCGTTAGCCGGATTCCTGGCGACGCTCGTCGAATATGCAGGGTTGGACATTTCATTCCGAGCGCGTACCTCGCTCGAAAAGAGCGGGGATTGTGTACAACCCTGAATTCGCCAAGCGAACCCCCGGGACCCAAGAGGTCTTTAAGACTTGTTTTTCCTACAATGGCTGAGGACAAGAATAGGGGGGAGGTAAATCAATCATCCCTTGTTAACCATGGCCGGCTCAGACACGGCCGCTAGCACCGGCGGTAGCACTACCACTGGGCGCTAGCCCTCCTCATCCGTCTCGACGGCACCGCTGAGACCGCTAGGTCGTCTCGCAAGAATGCTGAGATGAGTCGCTAGCGCCGGCGGTAGCAATACCGCCGGGCGCTAGCCAATCTCGCCCCCGCCCAATTTAGGGGGGGCGAGCTCCCCTCGCCCCTGCCCAAATTATGAGGGGCGAGCTCCTCTCGCCCCCTGATGCGCAAATCCTGCACACCGCTATAGGCGGTAGCGAGACTGCGATCCGAACGGCAGTGAACCGGTCGTTGTCAAGTAATAATATGAGGAAGTAAATCCCCAAGTATCGAATCTCTCAAGGAACACAGTAAGGTGGAGTTAACGTTCGAGGAAGGACTTGAGATCGAAGTCCTTTGGGTCGGATGAATTGCGGACACGGGGGTTGATTTGGTTTGTGGAAAATAAAGAGAAAAAGCTACAACTACTCCTATGCAATGCCGCTATGCAATGCTTCGCTCGGCGGGATGGAAGACTACGTAGGCCTTGAACGCGCTACTTCGTAAGGGCGGATGGACGAGTAGGCAAGCGGATCGAACTATGCAGGCCTTGAGCGCGCTGCTTCGTTAGGCGGGATGGAGTACGGGCCGCGATGCCATGCTTCGGTAGGCGGATGGGCGAGTAGGCTAACGGAATGGAATGGAGAGAACGGCGGAATGAGGGTCGCAAGCACCTCTTCGACAAGCACGCCACTAGCAATTGCTAGTGCGGCAACGAACGCGGCGGCGGAATGGAAATGGATGGCGGCGCACCTCAGGCAACTCAAATAGATAAATTACACAATCACATAGACATGAAAGATATATGTAAATATAACTAATTCAAGTGCCACTTCATCATCATGATTAGATCTAGCAATACAAACATCAATAAGAAAAGAACAAAGCAAGAAATCGATCGAATCCGAAGGCTCGTTGTAGATTCTCGGTTGGAATCACCGGGTTGTCAATCCGTGTCCAAGCTCGGTCCGCAACTACGTCCAGGGTAGAGAGAGCTGTCACTACTCTCCAATGAGCCCGTCTTCTTCGTGTCACGATCCGGTAGAGGTTGCAAACTTCCTCTTGCTTGATGGCGATGGCGGCTAAACCTTCCTTGGAGCACTTGGATGAAGGAGGAGGCCGAGAGGAAACTCCGGCTCAAGATTGGCGTGAAGAACAAGCCCGGAGCACCTCCATATGGTGGGCGACGGTGGAGGGGTGAAATCGGAGCCCTGGGGCGAGAAAACGGCGGAAGAAAATCGGGATCCGACCTAAAATTGCGAGCAGGACAATTTATAGGCGCTGGAATAAACAGTGCGCACGATCATTGGCGCACGACCAGTGGTCGTGCGCACTAGCATCCTGGGATCGTGCGCGCTGCCTCGACGGAGCCTGCAAGGAAAGAAAATTATAAAAAACAATGTTCGCACGACCAGTAGCGCACGACCGGTGGTCGTGCGCACTATCGTAGGTGGTCGTGCGATGAGCCAGACAGAACTCATGAAATGGGCGTTAAGTGCGCACGAGGAGAAGCGCACGACCCGTGGTCGTGCGCAAAGGAGCCAGTGATCGTGCGCAGTGTTCCTGCACAGAATTATGCCGGGAACACCTGCACGATTCCTGTTCCAGCATACGACACCAGTCCTGCCACTGAAACTGGCACTTAACGATGCATGAAAACTACTAGAGATGAATAGCAAGAAACAACACCAAAAATGGGCCTAGAAGTGCACATAGCAAGGAATAACAAATATAAGCTAAAATAAGGCTAAAGTGCAGTGGAATGACTAGATAAACGGCCCAGATGAGTCCATATATGTGTATATAATTGGGACTCATCACACCCCCAGACTTACCTGTTTGCGCGTCCCGAGCAAACAAATTCTAAGCGAACGGGGAAAGAAAAGTAGATGGCTTGAAACTACAATACAGAGTACCATGCGAAGTCGCATGCTCACGTGCATAAGAAGAATAGTAGAGAAGATTTCTGATTATATAAACAGTTTATATATTTCTAAAAGAGTAAAAGCATATTACAACTACTCAAAATGGTGAACTACGGTGAATCGTTCGGTCATGCATACGGAGAAAGTAAACTAAACGCTGAGATGAGCATTGCTCAAGATTGGGATGCCGGACAAAATCCACCGAAATCCATCGGTGTCGGTGACCATAGGCTTGCCCGGTCACATTCTCTCCACGACACTAGATTGTTTCATAGCGTGAGTCGGTAGGACTTTAGGTTAGAGATGGGGCTTGGGTTACGGTGAGGTAAACAATGATAAACAAAATGGCTTAAACACATAACCCAAATGAGCTTTAAAAATAACTACCCGCGCACCAAAATCGAATGCAAGTGCACCCACCCCCAGACTTGGACTTTTGCAACATAGGTGTGTGCACCGCCTACTCCAATACATAATATTTCTACATGATTTTTCAATAAAACTCATTTTTTCTTTTTTTCTCTTTTCCTTTTTATTCATTTCTTTTTTTCTTTCTATCTTCTTTTTCTTGTCTTTTTTTTTCTTTCACCAAAATTTTCAAATGAGCACATCCACAGATTCACATAATAGACACCACAATCAACACCCCCCAAAATGTAAATGAAACTACAACTAAAGCTCAGATTTGGGTGTGTGACTAGGCTAGGCTTTTAGGCTTTGGTGAGATAAATGTGGAGCTGAATCAAGAAAAGGGTAGGCACAAAGGGGCTAGCAAGGGTAGACGATAGGCATGAAATAAAAAGTTCAACCGAGCCAAAATAATGGCCTACGTCATTCTCACGCACTAGAACTATCCTATGCCAATGCTTCAAGAATCGCTTGGGGCAAGTTCTAGCCACCGAGAAAGATTCTCCTTTCTCCCGACTCAAGCAATACGAGTCTAGCGATCGTTTACACACATCCCTACGCTACCGTTTGATTCACACCGGATTCACCATTTGAGTACAGTAAACAACATTTACACTAATAGAGAAAAATATAAAACCATAGTATAAAAAGAGATCTAACCTACACAAATTCCTATGCAACCGAGCACTCGACTAGGAGCACTACGAGAGTCAACATTTTACTCTGCTACATAGTCCTAAGCCATCACCTAGACTTTCCCACATAAGCAGAAGAATTAAATTCACTACAGAGCATGCATACAGGCGAGTACGCGCTCAAGTGGGTGCGGTGGTGTGCAATGAAAATGAACAACAATTTAAATGAAATCTTCTAGTATGCAGTGCAATAGTGCACGTGAGCGGGTAAACAAAACTACTCTCCCCCAGACTTAAACTAAACAATCCGCATAATATATGACATGAAAATCAGCAAAGGCTAGGGGAGGAGAGTACCCAATGCTCAGCAAGTGAGCATACCAGAAGATTGGCGTGTAAGCTAAAATGAGCTGTAGCATCCGCCATCCAGAATAAGTACCTGCAGGGGTCAGCTCCGCAAAAACAAAGACAAAAGAAAACTGAAATGAAAGTACTACTAACTAAACATGATTAAAAGAAATAAAAATGCAGAAAAGAAGATAACTACTGGGGTTATTGTCATCCCAGCAAGACTTATTTAACTTTAAGAGTTCTAGCTAATGGGCCTATGGAAGGAGAAGTGGACAGGTAACTTGCCTAACATCCGTGTCGGTTGCGGGTACCGATACAGTGATAGAACAGTCACCCCTCTACCTAAATATAGATACCTGCTCCTCACAGGTAGAGGGAAAAGAAAGTAAGAAGAGGAGGAGATATCCTCACTCAACTCACCAAACATGTCCTTGCCTAGCAAGGTGTCACCCACAGGGAGGTGGCAGGGGGAAAAGGCAATGAGTGGAGCTTCCTCTACGGAGGGGGGATCAACCTCCTCACATAAGAGGATGCTCGCATCATTGACTTGAGCAAACAGCTCCAAGTCCTCCTGAAGTACCTGTGAAGATTCAACCTGCACAGACTCAGATGAAGGAAGGGGATCAAGAAATAAATAAGGCGAAGAACATAAATAATCAAAAATCGGGGGAGTGGTCCCGGTCTCACTCCCATCAGGTTGGGGAAGTAAAATAATGTTTGCATTGTTATCAATGCTACAAGATTCGGCGGGATCAATGGTGGCCAGGCTTGGGATTTGGACTTCCTCCACCGGTGCTGAGGAAAACTCCTCTTCACCTAGAAGGTTGTCCTCCTCCAAAGGAATAAGCATAACACTCAGGTCACCAGCCTCCTCTTGCGACACATCATCAACAATGTCGTCAGAGACGAGTGTAGTATGCACAACATGGAGAGGAATAGTGCTCGGATAAAAGTCGAGCACCGATTCCTCACAAAGAATCGAATCCACTAGGGGTGGTGGATGCACATGGAGAATAGGCTCAGCAATGTCGGTGCATAGATCAGCCGCACATCTGGTGACTGTGTCAACGCCATACCCTTCAAGATGTGAAGGTGGAAAGTACACAAAACTGGATGTTGAAGGTGTGCCGCCAGAGTTAGGATTCGGGACGATCCGGATATCCGGCTCGTCATCCTCATCCAATTGGCGACGAAAAGCAGCACAATCCTTCAGGGCGTGATCAGTGCTCCGACAAAACTGGCACTGCCTTGCGGGCTTCTTTGGCACAGCGGGGGCTGGAGCCGAAAAGAAGTATGATGGTAAAGGCTCAGCAGAGTAGCCATAAGACTTACGCGCACCATGTGGAGTACCAGACGACGTCGGTGCTCCATATGCTGGGCTATAAGAATTATGCCTACTATTCTCCGTAGGGCATTCATCACTAGAGTGGGAGGTAGCTCCACACCAACGACAACGAAAATTGAGATGTGCCCACATAGTGTGAAGATAAAATGATTCAAAATCAAAATGCTATTGTGCAAAATACTAAACCTAACAAAAATTACTAAAGCAACCTAATAAAAACAAGAAAATAGAAAATGAGGAAATAAAACAAAGAAATGCGATTTACAAATGGAAGGGCTCCTTTCTCAGATTCTCCCTCTCCAGAAAACTCACACGACTGTGTTCCCGGCAACGGCGCCAAAAACTTGATGCGCAAATCCTGCACACCGCTATAGGCGGTAGCGAGACTGCGATCCGAACGACAGTGAACCGGTCGTTGTCAAGTAATAATATGAGGAAGTAAATCCCCAAGTATCGAATCTCTCAAGGAACACAGTAAGGTGGAGTTAACGTTCGAGGAAGGACTTGAGATCGAAGTCCTTTGGGTCGGATGAATTGCGGACACGGGGGTTGATTTGGTTTGTGGAAAATAAAGAGAAAAAGCTACAACTACTCCTATGCAATGCCGCTATGCAATGCTTCACTCGGCGGGATGGAAGACTACGTAGGCCTTGAACGCGCTACTTCGTAAGGGCGGATGGACGAGTTGGCAAGCGGATCAAACTATGCAGGCCTTGAGCGCGCTGCTTCGTTAGGAGGGATGGAGTACGGGCCGCGATGCCACGCTTCGGTAGGCGGATGGGCGAGTAGGCTAACGGAATGGAATGGAGAGAACGGCGGAATGAGGGTCGCAAGCACCTCTTCGACAAGCATGCCACTAGCAATTGCTAGTGCGGCAACGAACGCGGCGGCGGAATGGAAATGGATGGCGGCGCACCTCAGGCAACTCAAATAGATAAATTACACAATCTCATAGACATGAAAGATATATGTAAATATAACTAATTCAAGTGCCACTTCATCATCATGATTAGATCTAGCAATACACACATCAATAAGAAAAGAACAAAGCAAGAAATCGACCGAATCCGAAGGCTCGTTGTAGATTCTCGGTTGGAATCACCGGGTTGTCAATCCGTGTCCAAGCTCGATCCGCAACTACGTCCGGGGTAGAGAGAGCTGTCACTACTCTCCAATGAGCCCGTCTTCTTCATGTCACGATCCGGTAGAGGTTGCAAACTTCCTCTTGCTTGATGGCGATGGCGGCTAAACCTTCCTTGGAGCACTTGGATGAAGGAGGAGGACGAGAGGAAACTCCGGCTCAAGATTGGCGTGAAGAACAAGCCCGGAGCACCTCCATATGTTGGGCGATGGTGGAGGCGCGAAATCGGAGCCCTGGGGCGAGAAAACAGCGGCAGAAAATCGGGATCCGACCTAAAATCGCGAGCAGGACAATTTATAGGCGCTGGAATAAACAGTGCGCACGATCATTGGCGCACGACCAGTGGTCGTGCGCACTAGCATCCTGGGATCGTGCGCGCTGCCTCGACGGAGCCTGCAAGGAAAGAAAATTATAAAAAACAATGTTCGCACGACCAGTAGCGCACGACCGGTGGTCGTGCGCACTATCGTAGGTGGTCGTGCGATGAGCCAGACAGAACTCATGAAATGGGCGTTAAGTGCGCACGAGGAGAAGCGCACGACCAGTGGTCGTGCACAAAGGAGCCAGTGATCGTGCGTAGTGTTCCTGCACAGAATTGTACTGGGAACACCTGCACGATTCCTGTTCCAGCATACGACACCAGTCCTGCCACTGAAACTGGCACTTAACGATGCATGAAAACTACTAGAGATGAATAGCAAGAAACAACACCAAAAATGGGCCTAAAAGTGCACATAGCAAGGAATAACAAATATAAGCTAAAATAAGGCTAAAGTGCAGTGGAATGACTAGATAAACGGTCCAGATGAGTCCATATATGTGTATATAATTGGGACTCATCACCCCCACCCAAGTTATGGGGGGTGAGTTCCCCTCGCCCCCGCCCAAGTTAGGGGGGCGAGCTCCTCTCGCACCCGCCCAAGTTATGGGTGGCGAGCTCCTCTCGCCCCCGCCCCAAGGTATGGGGGGCTCCACTCGCCCCCGCACCCCCACCAACAGAGGGGCGAGACCAGCAGGGGGCCTACCATGGCTGGGTCTCGCCCAGTCCCAACAGAGGGGCGAGACCAGCAGGGGGCCGACCCTGGCTGGGTCTCGCCCAGACCCAGCAGAGGGGCGAGACAAGCAGGGGGCCTACCCTGGCTGGGTCTCTCCCAATCCCAACAGAGGGGCGAGACCAGTAGGGGGCCGACCCTGGCTGCGTCTCGCCCAGTACCAGCAGAGGGGCGAGACCCGCAGGGGGCCGACCCTGGCTGGGTCTCGCCCAGCCCCAGCAGGGGGGCGAGCCAGGAGGGGCCAAGCCCTCCCTCTCGCCCATATCACCAGCAGGGTGGAGAGACAGGAGGAGGCCGATCCCTCCCTCTCGCCCCATCCCCAGCAGGGGGGCGAGACAGGAGGGGGCCGAGCCCTCCCTCTCACCCCCATCCCCAGTAGGGGGGCGAGACAGGGAGGAGGTCAGCCCTCTCTCGCCCAGCCCCGGGAGGGTGTTCTGGTTTGTGTTTAGCGCTGCAGAACAGCGGGATTTGGCTATCTGCAGCCCAAATCCGGGGGCATTTCAGTAATTTCACAGGTAGTTTTTGGTTATTCGCAGCCCAAGTTCAGGAATTCTATAAATAGGATCAAGGGGGCACAATTTGGAAGGAAGTTTTTTTGAGGCTAGCTTTATCCCTCTCTCTCCTCCCCAAGTCTCTCTAGGGGGTGAGGAGAGCCTCCAGTGGTGCCCAAGCTTAGTAGTGGCTTGGGAGGGGAAGTTCCTAAGGGGCTTCTGGGTATGTGGCGGGACCTCCCCACTAAGCCCTTGGTCCAGTTCATAGTTCCAACACCTTCAACCTAGAGCTCTCCCTTGGGAGGAGTAAGAGTTGGCTACCCCTCAACTTGTTGGGGGCCCCGAACTCCACAGAGACCGAGAAATCGCTTTCAACAGCACGGTTGCCCCTGAGACCGCGCGAACAGAGCACAAGCCGCTGCTGTCAGACCGCAACCACAAACCGCACAATTCACTGCTTTATTCCACTGTTGTAAACAACATTCTGCACTTCTTGATCGCCCAAACCACACAGTCTTAAGATCACAGAAGTACCCGCGAACACTTGACAAAGAACTGCTTCCTGCAACAAACCGCAACTCAAGACCGCCTGATCACGTAAGACTGCCAGATCAACTGAGTCCGCTGCATAGTCCGAGAATACCTAAACACAGTCCGCCCAGACAGACCACTGCCGGACTTGTTTATTCAAAGCTGGAAGAAAGGTGAATGCTGACGAAGACTTCAAGTCGCTAACCTGCGAACAGACAAATCGGTCAGACAAAATCTCAAACGGCACGACCTCAGAAAGAGACCGGCACAATCAAGACAACTTTGGTTCTTACAGTTATTGCGTTATTATGGCAACCCCTACACCCCTATTTATAGGCAAACGAACGGATGTTGTCACCTTCCTTATTGAAGCACGCGGTCTCCAGAAATAGACCATGCGGTCTCTTCAATACCATATTGCACTAAGGTATAACTGTCCAAGAATGACAGCTCACCAAGACAACATGAGAGACCACCCAGCCTCTTGTAAGAATAGACATGAGCACCTGACCGACTAGGAACAGACCGCCAGGATAAGCTCATGAAACCCGCAACTAAGACCGCTCGGTCTAAACCAGAACAAGGATACTTGGGCAAAACTAGCAGACCAAACACACGCCGCCAACACCAGAGATGCGCGACCTCACCAGCTGGGCCGCCACACCGAGCTCATGGATTCCAGAGGTAAACCGCCATACAAGCCGCGCGGTCTCTGCGGTCTCCAAAAATAGACCGCCCAGATTAAACCACTTCCACTTCAAAAATTTAACATGTAGTTTTCTGAAAACTTAGTGATGATTAAGGTAATAGAATAAGTTTTCAAAAATTTATATTTAGAGAAAGCGGAATTTTTAGGAAAAAATGTACTACCGCCAGCGTTAGAAACTAACGCCAGGCGCTAGCAACAGAGTTGAGATTTATGTTTAAACACAATATTTTTGCGATTTTTTAATTCCGATTTTTCATGATAATAATTAAACATGATAGGGGCTATCAAATGACGCAAGAATATTAAATTGATAAGCAAAAACTTGCTCATTTTATACTTTTAGTCTAAGACCCCTAATACTCCTTTTAAGTCTATTTTTGACAATTATTTCGTTAGTCTTGAAAATATCATATAACAAATTTAGTTTTTAATTTATAATGATAATACAAGACTTTTAAAGGAAATGAATTTAGAAGGATAAAACAAAAAGGATAGATAGATCACTTGAGAGATGATATGACTTTTTATTCAATTTCATTGAATTTGATTCATTAATGAATTTAGGCTTATTGTGTGAAGGTCATATCACATGTTATATAAAGTGACCATAGCATGTTGGCTCAAGAGAAGACAAAAGAAAATAAGCAAGCGAAAAGAAAGTTAAGCATATCATGATATAGAGTAATGATCTTCTTTTTTTGATTGGTTTCTACATCATGCAATTGTGTGATACCAAAAGAATAAGTGATTTAGATATCCAAAAAGGACCGGGTGTGGCGGTTCTTGATAAGAAAATATTTTACGGCGTAGGAGGCAAGCGCACCTATCGCGTGTAGTATATATGATAAAAAATCATATCAAGGTCGTATTTAGTCCTGGGTCCCGTCGCGTATTGTTACTTCGAGCTACGACTATTGTTTTATCTGATATTAAAAATAAGTGAGTGTTTGCAATAATTAAAAACAAAAATGATAACAATCGCGGGCTTGGTGTGCATTTAGTAAAAACCAAGAAAAGCGATAGAAAAGACAAAAAAGCTAAGTTATGAAAGCTGTAAATAAGCAGAAAATCTAATTATGAAAGCTTTAAAGAAAGCAATAAAATCTAGTTTACGAAAGCATGAAAAGCTAAGTTTATGAAAGCATGAAAATCTAAATTATGAAAACATAAAAACTAAATTATGAAAGCATAAAAACTAAATTATAAAAGCAAAAAAAACTAATTTATGAAAGCATAAAAACTAACCTCATACACACACACACACAACAAAAATTTAGAAAATTAAAATAAAAGAAGAAAAACTAATCTCATACACTCACACACACAACAAAAATTAAGAAAAAGAAAAACAAGAACATGATGAACAAGAAGAACAATTAAGAACTTTAACTTGAACAAGAGTAAAAACTTATCTATTTTATTTAAACAAAAGTAAATATTACAAAGGAGGGAGACAAAGGGAAACAAGGAGAGAGAATAAAAACATAAACAAAGGGTGGAACACAATCCTAAAAAGGATATACTTATTATATTATTATTATTTATACTTTATATACTATTATTTATTATTATATGTGTATACTTATTATTATTTATTATATACATACTATTATTATATATATACTATTATTATTACTATTATTATTATATATATACATAAATATATATGTAAAAAATATATCAATATTTAATTATACTTATAATATTTACATATATTTACATATATTTACAAACAAGATAAAACAAGCTATTATTTCAATAATTTACATATTGCATGTACAAAAATACCCAAATTAGGCTAGAAATTATATTAGAAATATGCAATATTTTCTATTCATCAAATACCCCCATACGTAAGCTTATGCTATTCCAGAGCAAAAAGTAAGGGATACCTATAAGACGTTTAATAAAATTTCTAATTACTAAAGTTTTTATTTAATCAAAAGTGAGATCGAAATAAATTTAGGAGATTTAAAGAGGTAAGTCCTAAATTATGAAGATGATTTAAAAAGAGCAAAAAAGTTTTAGCGAGACTTCTAAAGTTAGTTAAATAACGTCGAATATTGCAGTCTTTGGCGCCTTTAATTAGAGTAGAATTATATAAAACTTTAACTTTTTAAAGAAAGTTTTTTTAAGAATAAATAAAGCCTACTAATTATGCTCTCGCAAACTTTTTAAATTAAAATCTAGCTTACAATTTTATTGGCTAAGGGGTAGGGAAAAAAGGTAGCCTTGGCAAAAAGAAGAGTGCTTGGATTAGGGGTGATGGATTTAATCCTCTCACCCCACCATTTTGGTGGTTTACTTTGGTTCCCAGCGTTGGTTTACGGGGGATAATTGAAATCTTTTTAAACTTAACCCAATGCCCGTGTTTACGGAATTTTATTTTTTTTATTCCCATTGACATGGGATTTCTTTTAACAATATTGGGTGCCTGTGTTTACGGAATCTTTTTATTCCCATTGAAACAAGATTTCTTTTAAAACTTCTTCTTTTAATTTTTTATGCCAAGCTAAAGGGGTGAGGGTTTCAAAAGAAAAACTAGAATAATAAAAAAGGATTTGAGAGCAAAATTTAGTAGATTAGAATATTCCTAAAGTTTCACAAGTTTCGAGTTAGAATAATTGAATCTAAAAAATGTTTGCCAATATAATACAAAAGCGAATCTATTTAGGGTTAACTCGAGGTAGTGCTAAAATTTTTGTTCTCAAATTGAATTAAAATCACAAAATATTTTTTACTACTAAAATTCCAAAAATTTAAATTTTTCAAACTATGAAATAAATAAAATTGATTTAGTAAATAAAAAATAATGAAAAACGCTTAAAGATAAACCTAACCTAGCCTTAGAAGTAACAAAAAGCATAGTAGGTGTTTTATTCTTTTTTTTTTTTTTGATAAGTTTTTTCATCATTTTTTTGGAGTTTTTAAGATATGATATTTTTTGATTTTTTATTTTTTTATAACGAAATGCATATATAAATACTAAAAAAAACAAAGAAAGAAGAAAATTAAGTAAAGTAAAAATACATACAAAATATTTTTGATTTTTTCTAAGAAAATTTTTTTTCAACATATATTTTTTTGATTTTTTAATTTTGTTAAAAATATGTACATTAATAAAAAAGGTTAAGAAAAGAAAAGAGAGAAGGAAAAACATTTTTGGTGTTATGACAAATGAATTTTGTTATAACAAATTTTTAAGAAGATTTTTCATCATTTTTTTGGATTTTGATTTATAACAAAATACATATGTAAATACATATATATTTACATTAATACTAAAAAAAGGGAAAAGAAAGAAAAAGAAAGAGAAATACATATATAGTTTTTTGTATGTTATGAAAATTTTTTTGTTAATTTTGTTATAACAAAATTTTTTAGTAAAACTTTTCATATTTTTTTGCATTTTGATTTATTATATAAATAAGGTTTATTTATATACAAATAAAAGACATAAACATAATACATTTATATAAACAATTTTTTTTTTCTAAGTAAAAATGGGGGACAATAATTACAAAGGGGGAAAACAGCATACCATACCCCCATACTTAAAATCAACATTGTCCTCAATGTTGAAGTAAGTATGAGGAACAATTCTATATATGTACAAAAGCATGAAAAAGAGGAAAAAGAAAATACAAGGGGGGAAAAAGCAGGGGGAAAAAGCACGCCCCTATTTTGGAGACGGGATGACCGGAATAATTACCTGCAAAAGATGTTAAAACATAATAATAAAGGTTATTTACAAAGAAGGAGGGGGGGGAGGGTAAGAATGATTAAAATCATATACATATATATATATAAGTTTTTTATTTGTTTTTCCAATTTTTCTTAGTTACAAAAAAATAAAACATATATACATAAAGCAAACTATATATATATTTTTTTGGGAGATCTTTCTAACACATATTTTCATCATTATTAAAATATGCATATATATAAGAACCTTTATACTTAATAAAATAAGAAAAATAAAGAGAAACATTAAAATAAAAAACAAAGCAGAAGTGGTGAAATGAAAGGATAAAAGTAATAGGGTTTCCCCTTTTCAAAATATTGACAAAAATCCCCTTTCGGGTCTGTCGAGTAATCCTACTTCGAGAAAACTACCTATTATTCTATCTCAAAAAATCCAAAAATTCTTTTTGATTTATGTTTCAAAATTTTCCATTATTTTATCATTTTAATTAGAGTATTATTTTATTTTGTTTAAATATGCATATATAATTTTAATGAAAATAAAATAGAAATCATATCATCATTTTCTTATGCATATTTACATACAAAATAAAACTTAATAAGTAATAAAACTTAAGAAAGATAAAAAAACAAAGAAAGAAGACAAAACATATATTTTTTTGGATTTTTCAAATCAATATTTTCATCATTTTTTGGATTTTTAATATGATAAGAATATATATAAACACTTAACAAAAAGAAAAGCAAGAAAAAAGGAAAGATGAAAAAAAAGAAAAAAAATAAGAAAGCCAAAAATACTTAATTAATTTTTGTGTGGGATTTTTTTAGTTTTTCCATCATCAGTTTTTTTTTTATTTTTCAAAATTTAGCCAAATATTTACATATATAATTTTCATCAATGGTATGCTGTTTTCCCCCTTTGTAATTATTGTCCCCCATTTTTACTTAGAAAAAACAAAAAAAAATTGTTTATATAAATGTATTATGTTTATGTCTTTTATTTGTATATAAATAAACCTTATTTATATAATAAATGAAAATGCAAAAAAATGATGAAAAGTTTTACTAAAAAATTTTGTTATAACAAAATTCACAAAAATTTTGTCATAACATACAAAAAAATATATATGTCTTTCTCTTTCTTTTTCTTTCTTTTCCCTTTTTTTTAGTATTAATGTAAATATATATGTATTTACATATGTATTTTGTTATAAATCAAAATCCAAAAAAATGATGAAAAATCTACTTAAAAATTTGTTATAACAAAATTTATTTTGTCATAACACCAAAAATGTTTTTCCTTCTCTCTTTTCATTTCTTTTCCTTTTTTATTAATGTACATATTTTTAACAAAATTAAAAAATCAAAAAAATATATGTTGAAAAAAAATTTTCTTAGAAAAAATCATAAATATTTTGTATGTATTTTTACTTTACTTAATTTTCTTCTTTCTTTGTTTTTTTTAGTATTTATATATGCATTTCGTTATAAAAAAATCAAAAATAAAAAAATATCATATCTTAAAAACTCCAAAAAAATGATGAAAAAACTTATCAAAAAATCCAAAAAAAAAAGAAGAAAAGAATAAAACCCCTACTTTGCTTTTTGTTACTTCTAAGGCTAGGTTAGGTTTATCTTTAAGCGTTTTTCATTATTTTTGATTTACTAAATCAATTTTATTTATTTCATAGTTTGAAAAATTTAAATTTTTGGAATTTTAGTAGTAAAAAATATTTTGTGATTTTAATTCAATTTGAGAACAAAATTTTTAGCACTACCTCGAGTTAACCCTAAATAGATTCGCTTTTGTATTATATTGGCAAACCTTTTTTAGATTCAATTATTCTAACTCGAAACTTGTGAAACTTTAGGAATATTCTAATCTACTAAATTTTGCTCTCAAATCCTTTTTTATTATCTAGTTTTTCTTTTGAGACCCTCACCCCTTTAGCTTGGCATAAAAAATTAAAAGAAGAAGTTTTAAAAGAAATCCTGTTTCAATGGGAATAAAAAAATTCTGTAAACACAAGCACCCAATATTGTTAAAAGAAATCCCGTGTCAATGGGAATAAATAAAATAAAATTCCGTAAACACGGGCATTGGGTTAAGTTTAAAAAGATTTCAATTATCCCCCGTAAACCAACGCTGGGAACCAAAGTAAACCACCAAAATGGTGGGGTGAGAGGATTAAATCCATCACCCCTAATCCAAGCACTCTTCTTTTTGCCAAGGCTACCTTTTTTCCCCTACCCCTTAGCCAATAAAATTGTAAGCTAGATTTTAATTTAAAAAGTTTGCGAGAGCATAATTAGTAGGCTTTATTTATTCTTAAAAAAACTTTCTTTAAAAAGTTAAAGTTTTATATAATTCTACTCTAATTAAAGGCGCCAAAGACTGCAATATTCGACGTTATTTAACTAACTTTAGAAGTCTTGCTAAAACTTTTTCGCTCTTTTTAAATCATCTTCATAATTTATGACTTACCTCTTTAAATCTCCTAAATTTATTTCGATCTCACTTTTGATTAAATAAAAACTTTAGTAATTAGAAATTTTATTAAACGTCTTATAGGTATCCCTTACTTTTTGCTCTGGAATAGCAAAAGCTTACGTATGGGGGTATTTGATGAATAGAAAATATTGCATATTTCTAATATAATTTCTAGCCTAATTTGGGTATTTTTGTACATGCAATATGTAAATTATTGAAATAATAGCTTATTTTATCTTGTTTGTAAATATATGTAAATATATGTAAATATTATAAGTATAAATAAATATTGATATATTTTTTACATATATATTTATGTATATATATAATAATAATAGTAATAATAATAGTATATATATAATAATAGTATGTATATAATAAATAATAATAAGTATACACATATAATAATAAATAATAGTATATAAAGTATAAATAAAAATAATATATAACTATATATAAAAATATTCCTCAGAATTCCTCCCGCTCGACTAGAATTTAGTGGATCTCCATAAGATTTAGTCGAACGAAAATTTAGTGGATCTCCATAAGATTTAGTCGAACGAAAATTTAGTGGATCTCCAAAAGATTTAGTCGAACGAAAATTTAGTCAATCTCCGAAAATTAGTCAAACATTTCGTTCGAATAAAATTTCGTCGATCTCTCCACTCCCTGAGTTTGACAAACTCAGCCCGAGCTGAGTTCGACGAACTCTTAATATCAAATATTATATATTATATATAAATATATACATCAGCAGGCCTGAGATCGACGAACTCAGCCCGAGCTGCGTTTGATAAAATCAGCCCGAGCTGCGTTTGATAAAATCAGCCCGAGCTAAGTTCGACGAACTCTACTCTCCCTGAGTTCGACGAACTCCCTCCATTCTATGAACTAAATATAATATATATATAAATATATATAATATTGGCATATATATTTCTTCCCCAGTTCGGCTTTCGTCGAACTCAATCCTGTCCGACTTTCGTCGATCTCTCCCTCTCCTAGATCGACGATCTCTAAATTAAATATATATATTATATCAACGTATTATATAGTGTCTGCAGGTGTTCGACGAATTTCGGCCAGCTCTTCCTTCCAGCAAGCTGTACTGCCACCTCTCTCCTTCTAGCATCTGCTAGCTGCTACCCGCACCCCATAGTGTTCAGGTCAATCTTGCCAACTTCAGTCAAACAGCCAGCTACTGTTTTCTTTTTCATTTTTTTTGCTAAATGCAACCCCACTTTTGCATATAAATAGAAGGGGTTGGCTGTTGTTTTGTGGGTTCACATTTTCTAATCCTTTTTAGGATTTGTGTTCCACCCTTTGTATTTGTGTTTTTATATTTTTCTCTCTTGTTTCCCTATGTATCTTCTCTTAGTATGTAATAATTTGTTTTTCTTAAATAAATAGATAACTTGTTCTTCTTGTTCTAAAAAAAAAGAGTTCTCTTAAGTGTTCTTGTTCTTGTTATATATAAGCAAGTTTTTCTATTGTTCATCAAGTTCTTCTCTTTTTTTTTGTTCTTATTTTAGTTCTAATTTTTGTTCTTCTTTTGTTTTGTTTAGATTTCCTTTTTTGTTTTATTTTTTTTGTTCTTCTTTTTGTTCTTATTTTAGTTTAGTTTAGTTTTATGTAATGTTATGTGTTAATTTTTTAATTTATGTAGAGTGTGTGTGTGTATGAGAGTTAGTTTTACTTATTTGTATTTTTTTTCTTTTAATTTTAGTTTATTTCATGTAGAGTGTGTGTGTGTATGAGATTAGAATTTATTTGCTTTCATAGTTTAGATTTTAATGCTTTCTTTAAAGCTCTCATAATTAGCTTTTCATGCTTTCTTTATCGCTTTCATAAATTAGATTTTCTGCTTATTTACATCTTTCATAACTTAGCTTTTTTGTCTTTTCTATCGCTTTTCTTGGTTTTTGCTAAACGCACACCAAGCCCGCGATTGTTATCATTTTTGTTTTCAAATTAATGCACTTATTATCGTATTATCGCTTTTCTTGGTTTTTGCTAAACGCACACCAAGTCCGCGATTGTTATCATTTTTGTTTTTAATTATTGCAAACACTCACTTATTTTTAATATCCGATAAAACAATAGCCGTAGCTCGAAGTAACAATACTCGACGGGACCCAGGACTAAATACGACCTTGATATGATTTTTTATCATATATACTACACGGGCTAGGCACGGGGATCGTTACCCCGCATCTCCACCATTTTTTTCTTTTTTATCTTTTTTTTAGAACAAGAAGAACAAGTTATCTATTTATTTAAGAACAACAAATTATTACATACTAAGAGAGGATACATAGGGAAACAAGAGAGAAAAATATAAAAACACAAATACAAAGGGTGGAACACATATCCTAAAAGGGATTAGAAAATGTGAACCCACAAAACAACAGCCAACCCCTTCTATTTATAGGCAAAAGTGGGGCTGCATTTAGCAAAACAAATGAAAAAGAAAACAGCAGCTGGCTGTTTGACTGAAGTTGGCAAGATTGACTTGAACACTATGGGGTGCGGGTAGCAGCTGGCAGATTCTAGAAGGAGAGAGGTGGCAGTACAGCTTGCTGGAAGGAAGAGCTGGCCGGAATTCGTCGAACACCTGCAGACACTATATAATACGTTGATATAATATATATATTTAATTTAGAGATCGTCGATCTAGGAGAGGGAGAGATCGACGAAAGTCGGACAGGATTGAGTTCGACGAAAGCCGAACTGGGGAAGAAATATATATGCCAATATTATATATATTTATATATAAATTATATTTAGTTCATAGAACGGAGGGAGTTCGTCGAACTCAGTGAGAGTAGAGTTCGTCGAACTTAGCTCGGGCTGATTTTATCAAACGCAGCTCGGGCTGAGTTCGTCGATCTCAGGCCTACTGA
This sequence comes from Dactylorhiza incarnata, assembly GCA_033032865.1. NCBI lineage: Eukaryota > Viridiplantae > Streptophyta > Magnoliopsida > Asparagales > Orchidaceae > Dactylorhiza > Dactylorhiza incarnata. The sequence goes on from JAWHQI010000035.1 coordinate 1,586,996, forward strand.
TGTATATATTTATATATAATATATAATATTTGATATTAAGAGTTCGTCGAACTCAGCTCGGGCTGAGTTTGTCAAACTCAGGGAGTGGAGAGATTGACGAAATTTTATTCGAACGAAATGTTCGACTAATTTTCGGAGATTGACTAAATTTTCGTTCGACTAAATCTTTTGGAGATCCACTAAATTTTCGTTCGACTAAATCTTATGGAGATCCACTAAATTTTCGTTCGACTAAATCTTATGGAGATCCACTAAAATTCTAGTCGAACGGGAGGAATTCTGAGGAATATTTTTATATATAGTTATATATTATTATTATTTATACTTTATATACTATTATTTATTATTATATGTGTATACTTATTATTATTTATTATATACATACTATTATTATATATATATATATACTATTATTATTACTATTATTATTATATATATACATAAATATATATGTAAAAAATATATCAATATTTATTTATACTTATAATATTTACATATATTTACATATATTTACAAACAAGATAAAACAAGCTATTATTTCAATAATTTACATATTGCATGTTCAAAAATACCCAAATTAGGCTAGAAATTATATTAGAAATATGCAATATTTTCTATTCATCAGTTCTCATAGGTACCCAAATATAGCGTGTTTGCTTTTGGGGAGATAGTGACGAGTGAGCCGTTTAGAGTGGAGTTAGTGTTTGATTTTTAACATTGGGCCTCCATTCAAACCTTAGTTTAACATTATTTTTTTGCTTCAAATTTGCATTGTGATTATCTGTATCTAAAAGATTATAATTGCCATGATTATTGAAAGTATCATTCATAGGAAATTTGTGTAATTCTAATTTTAAGTTTAAAGAAAAATAATTTTGTAAATAATAGTGATTTGGATTTTGATTTACAAATACTTTGTGTTTCTTACTCCCTTATTAGGCTTAGTCAAGATTTTCATATTCATATTCAACTTGCTTTTAGATATTGCTTGATGTTGTGAATTTATGTGTTGTGAATTTTTATTCTTAATTTCCTAAAGGAAACTAATTTTTGTTTTTAATTCATATCTCTTGATCTTAAGATTATGCCTAGCTTTATTATAAGCAATTGTGCTATATTTAAGAGTGGTGATAATGGACTCAATTTGAGTTTTATAGTTATTACTTAATTCCTCAAATGTTTTCATCCATCTCTTTAATTTCAATTTTAAAAATTTTACACATAGCACAATTAGTTTTCAAAGATGAATTTTCTAAAGACAATTTATCATTATGTTCACTTACAAAGATAAGTTTCTTTTCAAGTTCCTTGTATCTTTCTTTTAATTCATTAAATTCTATACAAGGTGTAATATTTTCAACTAAAAAGCCAAGGGTAGACCTAGATAACTCAGAATTTGATTCTTTATTAACTTTTTCGTGTAAACCTTTATTTTCTAAAAGTAATTTGCAATTAGTATTTTTTAATTTCTTTATTTTGCGCTTAGTACTTTGTAGCAATTGTAAGGTAGAAATAGAATTACAAAAAATAAGGGAATCTGATTTCCTTACAGTGCTTTTGGATGAGGCATGGTTTAAACATCAAGTTCCTGTGACATCTTCTTTGCATTCCTATTCCATAGATGAGTTTCCATCTTCCTTTCTTATTGATGTGTTGTCTTCTTCCATTTCCTTTGATGTGCACACCATACCTAGAGAAAGGCGATCATAAGTATTTTCAAGAAAATTCCAAATCTCATAAGCAAAGGGGAGGAATAAATGAGTTGAAAATATTTTTATCAAGCCCGCAAAATAAACAATTCATTGCTTTAGCATTTAAACTCATTTTGTTTCTATTTAATATGCTTGGGGGCTTTTCAATAGTAATATTCCAAACTTTTTCATCTAAAGATTTAAGAAATTTTTTCTTTAATATTTTCACTCTTTATAATTTTCGCCCATAAATAAAGGTGGTGCTAACAATTTTTCATGTAATACAATTTCATCCCTTGTAGTGGAAGCGAGATCATGAAGCGCCATTATTCCCAGTTGTGAAGTTGTAAGACCCCATTTTTTCGCTACAAAACTGGGTCTTATGCCCAGAACCGCCGCTTTGTGGTGACACCAACACCCGGGAAGGTTGCCAATATAAAATGTCGATCCTACCAGCCATATCGATCACAGAAGAAGAAAAGTATAAATGAACAAATAGAAGTTCAAATCCACAAATCACATGCTATATATAAATGTCCACATGATATAACAGAATAAAAAGATAACAATAATAAATGGCTCATGCCCTGTACATCATATCCTCAATACAAGGTCACTCACAAAAGCAAACTACTAATCACTCATTGATCCTGAAACTAGTGCTCCTATACTAGACTGATGATGAGCAAAACTATGCTTGCAAACGACAACGACAAGTGTACCGTATCGGATGTAGTATAGGCTTTATAAAAACCAAGGTCGTATAAAAATTCGGGCGTGTTGATTAGTCTTACTGAAGACGATCTCTATTGTTCTATCAAATAGAACTTTGATTTGATTGCAATAAGAAAAGTAAATGACTAGAAAATTATAACTAATGAAAAGAGAGGTAGACAAACTAGAAGAATGGACGAATAAAAACAACAAATTTTATTAATTCAAGAAAAGAGATTACAACTATTGAAAGAGAACTTACAAGTGCAAGAAAAAGTAAAGCTAGAATACTTGAAAATATGGAAATAAAGCAAGAAAATGGAGGCTTGGACTCCAATACAATATGCCCAAATAATCTGGAGGAGCTGCCTTTTTATAGCTGAAAATTCTGGGTACACGCCCTCGGTCACGCCCGTGACCAAGGGAGTGTAAGGCGCGCGATCATCTAGGAGCAGGAAGGGTGCAAAATGGCTTTAATGTTGACGGAATTTGCGTGTCACGCCCTAGGTCACGCCCGTTGTAACATCCCGTTTCGCGCTAGACCCATCAGAGACGTTTTGACTACCCGATTTTGGGCTTTCCAGTGCGTGCACGGTTTTGGATTAATTGGGGGAAAGGATTAACAAATTGTTGATATATATATTTCTATGATTTCGTTCGACGAACGTCGAAGGAGAGCCTCGTTCGACGAACGTCGAAGGGCAGCTCCGTTCGACGAACGTCGAAGGGATAGAGGCGTTCGGCGAAGTAAAGGAGGTTGTGTTCGACGAAACATTACTACAGCCGCGATCGAAGAAGGCTGCCAGCGTTCGACGAACGACGTTCGACTAATTTGTCGAACGGGAACCGTTCGACTATGTTATAATAGGAGCGCTCGACTAAGATATAGGCGTTCAAAGAAAAGATCGTCGAACGGTGATCGACGGAAGTATTCCGTTCGACGAAAGTCGAAGGAGCGGCGTCCGACGAAAATCCCAACGTTCGACGAATTATGATTTAGCCGCAGATCGACGAAATATTACGTTCGACAGATCAGCTGTAAGCGCCGGTCAACGAAATAACTTGTAAGAGCGGTCTACGAAATATCTTGTGCAGCGCCGGTCGACGTAATATTAGGCAGCGCTCGACAAATATATTATTCCAGCCGATCGACGATCGATGAAAAATGATAGCGCTCGGCTAAAGCTTTGCTGCTCCCGTTCGACTAACGTCGAACGGGAAGCGTTCCACTAAATCCTTGCGCTCGACTAAGTTCGGGCAGCGTACGACGAAATGACTGTTCCCGTTCGACGAATCTGGGTATTTTCGTCTGCTGTTGCCGACAGAGCTTAAATGCTTATTCTTTATGTTATTTTAGGCTAATAGTGGAATCCTTGTCCAGTAAGAAGCCGACACCTAACTTTGGATTTCCAATGCTTATTAATGCAAACCCTCTTCTCTCTTAACACTAGGGCTGAGCATTTCTCCCGAGGAAAAATCTTCTGCTTCCTCTTCTTCTTCTTCATCTTCTTCCTCTCCCATCAGGAATTGGATGGGGGAAAACTTTGGAGGAGCAAAAGCTTGGAGGCTTTTGAAGCATGGCCGACCACCATCCTGGCTGCCATGAAGATGAGCTCTGTCCATGCCTAAAAATGAGGTGACTTCCGACCCCTCTCCCTTGGTGCTAGTATCTTAGACCCCCTAGGCGAGATATCGAACTCAATTAAGTCGATTTGGGAGCGAAATGAAGTTCCGTAGGTTGAGGCCGCATTAGGGTTTTTCGCCGTAGGGCACCGATCGCCGCGAAAATGCCCTCATTCGACTCCCCGCTTCAATACGAATGAAAGGATGTTGATCCCGTGAAATGTGGTGGCCTCATGAGGGAGCATGGGAGGAGAGAAGGTGGCTGCCCTAAATTTCATATGGGATTTCAAATATATAAATACATATATATATGTTCATCTTAGTGCTTGAGAATTGAGGAAAAGTTCTCTGTTATTAGGATTGTAATTTTATTATTTGATAAATGTGAGGAAAGCTCCCTGTTGAATCAGATTCAATTCATAACTTGCACTTGGATATTAAGAAATTGTGCGCAGCTGGGTTCGAGCCAATTTTTAGGCTTGGCCCCTCTGGAATTAGACTTCAGGCTCAACATAAAAGTTGTAGCCCTCGGAAAGAGCTTTCCAACGATAGGTTAGCCATTTCCTGAAGTGACCTGTAGCTCCCTAAGGGTCCAGTCGAGTGGACTGTCTAGAAAGCTGGAGTTGGTTAAGTGCTTGCTGTTTTGCTGTCCGGATTTCTGCAGCTGACTTTGGAGCAGATTTTAGGTAGGCTCCACTTGGATCTGGGTTTAGGACTCAACATGAATGTTGTAGCCCTTGGAGAGAGCTTTCCAAAATGTGGTGGCACATAATTTGGGGTGGAGTAGAACTCCCAGAATCTCAGTTTTGTTAATCAGTGTCGTTGTAGTTTGAATTGCGATAATCTTTGGGGATATTTTTATAATACTTGTCCGACGCTCTTAATAGTGGTAGAAATCGAATTGATGATATTGTGCTGACCCTTGTTGAATTTCATGAGTTGTGGGAGGGTACTTGTTGTGATTTCACCAACCGTAGTTCGTTCTCGCTTTGCTCTGGGAATAATAATTAGGAATGCCGACGTGGCAATTGTTTGGAGAGAATGACCATAACAATTGGGCGGAGCATGGGCGAATGGCATGATGCTAGAATGAGGCATTGCGATGAATAATCAAATAAAGACTTTGACGACATGTTTATAATAATGCGCACATCGATCGATCATCCAGAGAAGAGTGAGGTTTGGTGAGAACCTCTCAAATGCGATAAGGATCTCATCGTGATAGAGTGAGCTGTAAATTGAGTACGAGAAGTGAATGTCGATGACATGTGAGATAGGCTTGGAAATCCCGAACGTTACCTTGGGGACTCTTGGCGCATGTTTGGAAGACGTGCTTCTATGAATGATCGCCTCGCTAGATAAACAACGGGATGATGCGTATTGGTAGTAAACTCTCAAGAATGTGAATAGTTCAACTAGGTTGAACTTGTGGCGAACGGAGCCTACGGGCAGAACGTGTTAATATGATGAGTGCTTGTGAGCACCGGTTGTGAACGGAGCCTACGGGCAGAACGTGTTAATATGATGAGTGCTTGTGAGCACCGGTTGTGAACGGAGCCTACGGGCAGAACGTGTTAATATGATGAGTGCTTGTGAGCACCGGTTGTGAACGGAGCCTACGGGCAGAACGTGTTAATATGATGAGTGCTTGTGAGCACCGGTTCTGAACGGAGCCTACGGGCAGAACGTGTTAATATGATGAGTGCTTGCGAGCACCGGTTGTGAATGGGCCTACGGGCAGGACGTGGTAGTATGAATGTGCAGGTTTTCACACATGGTGGTGTAGTGATCCTCGGTAGAGGATAGTTGGTGGCGGTTCTACGGGCTCGCCGATCGTTACACCGACGGGAGCTGGCAGTCAGACTCGGACTGGAAGGGCTCATCTTCTTGGTTCTCATCTCCCAAAGCCCCCTTCCACTCCTGAAGACTCTGCAGAAATGCGAGCAGTACGCAGGGCTCCGCTATGAGCAAAGAGCGTTGAGGCGTACAGAGGCCTAGGACTGGTAGTGTGCATACCTTCCTAGTAGTGGCGAGGCCCGTGCCACTGCCACCGTCTGGCCAGGATGGGGGGCGCCTGAGTGGTTAGCTACCCTCGAAAAGTGGGAACTAAAAGTCTGTGTCGACATAGCAAATGCGCTTGGAGAAGTCATCATATCATAATCATTGCACCGCATTCATATCATAATCATTGCACCGCATTCATATCATAATCATTGCATTGCACAGCAATGGATACTCATCATATAAACTTGTATGGGCATCTTTATATGATGAGTTACCTTTATATGCAGACCCTTAACTTATAAGATTGTATGGGCATCCTTATAAGTTAAGTTTAATTCAGCTCTTTAATACTCAGCTTATGTTGTTGTGCTTACACTTGCTTGGATAGTCACTGCTGCTATATATATAACTATGAACATGCTAGTTAGGAATATTGCAAGTACTTGGGTACTTATACAACCGACACATATGAACAACCCTTCCTGTCACCTGTTTTGTATACTATTGCTAATATTGCAGCTTTCTTTCAATTCTACCGCCCGGTGCCTTGGAGTCGCCGGGGGAGCGGATGTGAAGCCACTTAGTCTTTATGACTAACGGTTGCTACGTCCCTCTTTTTAGGAGTGCGCCCTGGAGCCGCAGCGCACGGCGCAGGAGGAGGACAGTCAGGTCAGGACCACAGGGCCGGAGACAGCGATACCCTCAGTACCGGCAGCGGCTGACGTGAGTAGTAGTTTTGAGATGTAGCCCCTTCGGGCATCTTTTGTGATACTCTGATATATTTTGCAGGAGCTCGTGGAGCTACCTCTTTGTATAATTATGGACTCTACTTATGCGAATTTTATATATCTATATGTGGCTTCTTATTTTAGTTTATTGATGGGTTGGCGCTGTTGAGTTGGTTTAGCCGGCGGGATAGGCGTCTTGTGGAGGTGGCTAGCCCATGAGCTGGCGCGTCCGCAAGGTGGCTGTCTTGGGCATAAGACTCCCCTCGGCCGTGTTTTGTGTTCCGGGAGGGGTTCGACGAAAAGATCGTCGAACGGTGATCGACGGACATATTCCGTTCGACGAAAGTCGAAGGAGCGGCGTCCGACGAAAATCCCAACGTTCGACGATTTATGATTTAGCCGCAGATCGATGAAATATTACGTTCGACAGATCAGCTGTAAGCGCCGGTCGACGAAATAACTTGTAAGAGCGGTCTACGAAATATCTTGTGCAGCGCCGGTCGACGTAATATTAGGCAGTGCTCGACAAATATATTATTCCAGCCGATCGACGATCGATGAAAAATGATAGCGCTCGGCTAAAGCTTTGCTGCTCCCGTTCGACTAACGTCGAACGGGAAGCGTTCCACTAAATCCTTGCGCTCGACTAAGTTCGGGCAGCGTACGACGAAATGACTGTTCCCGTTCGAGGAATCTGGGTATTTTCGTCTGCTGTTGCCGACAGAGCTTAAATGCTTATTCTTTATGTTATTTTAGGCTAACAGTGGAATCCTTGTCCAGTAAGAAGCTGGCACCTAACTTTGGATTTCCAATGCTTATTAATGCAAACCCTCTTCTCTCTTAACACTAGGGCTGAGCATTTCTACCGAGGAAAAATCTTCTGCTTCCTCTTCTTCTTCTTCTTCCTCTTCTTCTTCCTCTCCCATCAGGAATTGGATGGGGGAAAACTTTGGAGGAGCAAAAGCTTGGAGGCTTTTGGATCTTGGCCGACCACCATCCCGGCTGCCATGAAGATGAGCTCTGTCCATGCCTAAAAATGAGGTGACTTCCGACCCCTCTCCCTTGGTGCTAGTATCTTAGACCCCCTAGGCGAGATATTGAACTCAATTGAGTCAATTTGGCAGCGAAATGAAGTTCCGTAGGTTGAGGCCGCATTAAGGTTTTTCGCCGTAGGGGATATCTTTTATAATACTTGTCCGACGCTCTTAATAGTGGTAGAAATCGAATTGATGATATTGTGCTGACCCTTGTTGAATTTCATGAGTTGTGGGAGGGTACTTGTTGTGATTTCGCCAACCGTAGTTCGTTCTCGCTTTGCTCTGGGAATAATAATTAGGAATGCCGACGTGGCTATTGTTTGGAGAGAATGACCATAACAAGCTAGCGGAACTACGGAAGCAACAGAGAAATCTATATTCTCCAATTTAATGAGGAATGAGTGCCCAGATTACGTGTCAATTGGGCGGAGCATGGGCGAATGGCATGATGCTAGAATGAGGCATTGCGATGAATAATCAAATAAAGACTTTGACGACATGTTTATAATAATGCGCACATCGATCGATCATCCAGCGAAGAGTGTGGTTTGGTGACAACCTCTCAAATGCGATAAGGATCTCATCGTGATAGAGTGAGCTGTAAATTGAGTACGAGAAGTGAATGTCGATGACATGTGAGATAGGCTTGGAAATCCCGAACGTTATCTTGGGGACTCTTGGCGCATGTTTGGAAGACGTGCTTCTATGAATGATCGCCTCGCTAGATAAACAACAGGATGATGCGTATTGGTAGTAAACTCTCAAGAATGTGAATAGTTCAACTAGGTTGAACTTGTGTCGAACGGAGCCTACGGGCAGAACGTGTTAATATGATGAGTGCTTGTGAGCACCGGTTGTGAACGGAGCCTATGGGAAGAACGTGTTAATATGATGAGTGCTTGTGAGCACCGGTTGTGAACGGAGCCTACGGGCAGAACGTGTTAATATGATGAGTGCTTGTGAGCACCGGTTGTGAACGGAGCCTACGGGCAGAACGTGTTAATATGATGAGTGCTTGTGAGCACCGGTTCTGAACGGAGCCTACGGGCAGAACGTGTTAATATGATGAGTGCTTGCGAGCACCGGTTGTGAATGGGCCTACGGGCAGGACGTGATAGTATGAATGTGAAGGTTTTCACACATGGTGGTGTAGTGATCCTCGGTAGAGGATAGTTGGTGGCGGGTCTATGGGCTCTCCGATCGTCACACCGACGGGAGCTGGCAGTCAAACTCGGACTGGAAGGGCTCGTCTTCTTGGTGCTCATCTCCCAAAGCCCCCTTCCACTCCTGAAGACTCTGCAAAAATACGAGCAGTACGCAGGGCTCCGCTATGAGCAAAGAGCGTTGAGGCGTACAGAGGCCTAGGACTGGTAGTGTGCATACCTTCCTAGTAGTGGTGAGGCCCGTGCCACTGCCACCGTCTGGCCACGACGGGGGGCGCCTGAGTGGTTAGCTACCCTCGAAAAGTGGGAACTAAAAGTATGTGTCGACATAGCAAATGCGCTTGGAGAAGTCATCATATCATAATCATTGCACCGCATTCATATCATAATCATTGCACCGCATTCATATCATAATCATTGCATTGCACAGCAATGGATACTCATCATATAAACTTGTATGGGCATCTTTATATGATGAGTTACCTTTATATGCAGACCCTTAACTTATAAGCTTGTATGGGCATCCTTATAAGTTAAGTTTAATTCAGCTCTTTAATACTCAGCTTATGTTGTTGTGCTTAAACTTGCTTGGATAGTCACTGCTGCTATATATATAACTATGAACATGCTAGTTAGGAATATTGCAAGTACTTGGGTACTTATACAACCGACACATATGAACAACCCTTCCTGTCACCTATTTTGTATACTATTGCTAATATTGCAGCTTTCTTTCAATTCTACTGCCCGGTGCCTTGGAGTCATCGTGGGAGCCGATGTGAAGCCACTTAGTCTTTATAACTAACGGTTGCTACGTCCCTCTTTTTAGGAGTGCGCCCTGGAGCCGCAGCGCACTGCGCAGGAGGAGGACAGTCAGGTCAGGACCACAGGGCCGGAGACAGCGATACCCTCAGATCCGGCATCGGCTGACATGAGTAGTAGTTTTGAGATGTAGCCCCTTCGGGCATCTTTTGTGATACTCTGATATATTTTGCAGGAGCTCGTGGAGCTACCTCTTTGTATAATTATGGACTCTACTTATGCGAATTTTATATATCTATATGTGGCTTCTTGTTTTAGTTTATTGATGGGTTGGCGCTGTTGAGTTGGTTTAGCCGGCGGGATAGGCGTCTTGTGGAGGTGGCTAGCCCGTGAGCTGGCGCTTCCGCAAGGCGGCTGTCCTGGGCATAAGACTCCCCTCGGCCGTGTTTTGTGTTCCTGGAGGGGGGTTTTACACCCGTGACCTAGGGCGTGTAACCTTCAAAATGTGGTGCTGGAGGGAATCTTCGGCGGGAAGAAGCGGGGAGCGGCGCGGGATGAGTCATGCCCGTGACATTGAGTCATACCCCTGGTCACGCCCGTGACCTGGGGCGTGTAAATTTAATTGACGTGGCAGGCTGATTCTGGATGCTTGCGGCGAGTCGCGGCCGTGACATTGGGTCACGCCCTTGGTCACGCCCGTGACCTGGGGCGTGTACTTGGCGAATTCTTCACGGAACGCACCCGTGGTGGCGGAAATAGGTCTGGAACACCGCGCAGGTTACACGCCCGTGACCTTAGGCGTGTACTTGAAGTTTTTGTCTAATGCGTCCAAAAAAACCTGAAATACACAAAAAAGCTTAAGTTAGTTTATAAAATTGAAAAGATAATAATTTTAATAAGAAAAGCATAAAAACTATATAATTTCATATTAAAAATATATTAAACTTATATTAAAAGATGAGTACAAAAAGTACTCATCAACTGACCCGCCTCCATCTGCACCGGCCTTTATTGCTGTTGCGTCTCCTCGATCTCCTAAAATGATTTGGTCCACTGACCGTTAGTCAAAAAGACTAATCCTTGTTTCCGACCCCCCATTCTCAATGTCTCCTAGGCACCGTGCGGGAGGATAAAGCGGAGGACAGCAAGGGGTATAAACAAAGCAGATGGCATGACCTAGCTACATGATTATCTACACTACATAGATGTTTATATATAATTGAAGCATTAGTTAGAGCATGGGAAAGAGCAAGTAAAGAACAGTAAGTAAAGATAAATACACAATAGAAAAGTAATCGTTGATTTATTAGAGCGCCCATAAAAACCTATAGACCAAGGGGTCGTTTAGCAAGGCCTATCATATAAAAAGTCCCATACCAATTTATAAGATAGGGGTAGGGGTTGAAATGCAATGCTTATACCATGACATGCAGAGTTATGTAGTTTATGCTATGTTCACACAAGTGCAACTCACAAAGTCCGACTCTATACGCATAAACCTTTAGTTCCCCCTTTTTGGAGCTAGCAAGACTCCAAGGATACCCCTGTAGTGGCAAACAGAAGCGGTGGGTTGGGACTTGCCCACCTCTAGGTTGGTATTTACAATACCTAACCTAGACCTATCGTACGCATCAATGTAAAACCGCAGAGCGCCTGCGTACTCTTACTAGCTGGACCACTAAACTTTTGATGGCTAAGTGCAAATCCACACTTGCCGAGTCAGCATACCTACGTCGGTGTGAATGACTGTCTATATCGAAGACCCACCACATTTATGCACATGCAATTATGATTACCATCAATCTCTGAGCCATAAGCTACCTGGGCTAACCTGCACGTCACCATAACCTTCTGAGCCACCGGCTCGCCGGACCAACCCATCCGTGCCAACAACCACCGAGCCTACCACTCGTAAGTCCAAACCAACTAACCTCCCATAACCACGGGGTGTGGGTGTGTGTATTGTTAAGTTAGTCTTGCATAAAAGTTTATTCCTACGATTTAGGTTTAATCTTAGACTTCCCGAGGTCTACCCTGTGAGGGGCTCGCAGCGGTACTAGGAGGTACGATGGGATGATCGCCCAAACCTCCCTTTCTCAAGACACTTAGTGTTATTTTTAACTACCCATTAGAATACCCTTCTTATCATTACACTTAGATTAACACTAAGTATTTTATGATCCTCTTAGGGGAAAGACGATCTTTCGTCGATCCCGAGCACAACCTTGCCCTTTAGCTTATCGGGCACACTCAACATATAGACTCCTATTGGTGACCTCAATTCTCCTCAACCATACTAAGTACACCATCTACCTTCCATTCCCACCTAATGGTCCACAAGTTACTCAAGTTTTACAGTTTTACTATACGCAGACCAAATGAGCTATATGAGGTGTAAGGGAGGAGGTAATCCATGTAGTTATGCAAATTACTCAAGATTATTACTGGGAGTCTATCATGATATTATAAGACTAAATCCAGGAGGTCATAATTTTCCATATTTATTTGGCATTTACTATAATTTCTCCAAAATTGGCCAAGTATGTAATTGAACATGAAGTGTAGGATCTTCTTATGACATGGCCTACACAAATTTATGGAAAATCTATGATATTAAAATAACAGCAAATACAGAATTTCATAATTTTACAGTAAGGTATTGGCCTGTAATTATAATATTGACTAATTATCCAAAATTGGAGGCTAATGAAGGAACCACCAATAATACTTATCCAAAAATTATGGTAAAATTACCAGACCTCTATAATGATCAGAAAAGTTTACTGACTGAGTTTTATAATTTTTCAAAACAAATTAGTAATATAAATAAATATTTCAAAAAAATCCAAACTAGGGCACATTGTGAAGTAACCTACTGTTAAATACTTCAAAAAATCATATAAAGTTCACAGAGCTTTCTAATGCCCTAAAATGCCCTATTACCAAGTTTCACAATTTTCCAGAAAATAATAAACCCTAGATTAATTTTTCACACAAACAGTTCACATAAAGGGTCTGTGAAAGAAGTACCATATAGATCATCTTAAAAATCACAACAAAAATTCCAGGGAACACTAACACTAACACAAGCTAACTGGCAAAGTTTCATGATCATCCTAGATTATATGAATAGGTAATTCCTTTTAGTAAGGAGGTACCCTAAATAATTCTAAATTAAATATGAAGGAATAATAGTCTCCAAAAATTCCAAATAAATTACCTAGGGCTTGAAACCACCCTATGAAACTATCAACCAAGTTCCATGTACATCCAAGGACATATGACCCTATGTCCTTCATTAAGCCCAAAATGCTACTCTAGGGTTTGAACTAGGATCTTAGGGCATATCCATCTCAAATCACCCCAAATCATTGATGGAGGTGTTTTATGTGATATTAAGACAGTGGCCAAGATTTCATAACATTTTGGTGAAACTCGACCACATAATACAACAAGTGATCATTTAACCTAAAACCCCTTAGTTTGACCAAACTTGGGTTAATTAATTACACAACCAAATCAATCCCAAATGGGATGAAATATTTACCAGAGGCATAACATGGACCTAAGGACAACCCTCCCAAATTTGGAAGGGTTTGGATGTAATTAGACCCTGAAATAATTTATATATCAATTATTAAATGTTTACAAATACTTTAGAAAAATTTTCTCCAAAAATTCTTATTTTTGGATATCATTAGGGGTAGGTATATTTAGACTATGCTCCAAATTTCAGAACATTTGGATGGCTGGTTTAGTGGGGGCACTCAAATCAATCTCTGGTAAACCCTTTGTATAGTTTGCACCATTTTGCGTGATGTGGTCCAACCACTGATCCAAATGGTGTGAAACAAATTTTAAACTAAAGTAGACCCTAAGGGATACAAGTTTGGTATTGACCACTTTTGCAGGAAAGGGCTCTAGGTATTTTCTATATTTAATTCTAACTACTGCCAGTAATAAAAACATAAAACAGAATTATAAAACATTAATATAAAAAATCTGTACAGGAAAGAAATCAACGGCATCCTTCGTCTTCTCCACAGAGCAGACGGCTCAGATTGCTCGATCCAGTAGGTGTTTCAAACTCGCTTTCCCAGCCTTTCGGCCACCTTGCTGGCCGGCCATTGCCACCACTACCTCTGTTGAGGTGGTGGCTAATGCCGGGAGGTGGCACGGCCGCTGGAGGGGCCGATTCCAGCTAACCCAACGGGAAGAAAATCCATGGAAAATTCAGATTTTCGCTCACCAGATCGGGCTCAATTGAGCCTGATTTCTTTCCTATTTGATCTAAGATTTATCCATTTGGGAGAGAGGAGGAGGGGAGGACCTTTATTGGAGCCCGACGACGATGGCGGCGGTGGTCGGCCATGGCTTTTCCCCTCTCCGACGAGCTTGCCCAATTTCTCGATTCTCCACCAAAACCTTCGATCTAATATATCATTTCGATTACCAAGGATGTTTTGAAGCTGATGAATAGATCAGAAATGAGATTGGGTTGCTGTATAGGGTGAATTTGAGGGGGATGGGATTTCATCCATGACCATTAATGACCCCTCTCTTGATGGTCTGTTACTGATGGGGAGATGAATCTTAAACATCATGGAATACCAATGGGTGCATAGGGGAGGTGAATGTAGTGACACATAATCTCCCACCATGAACTCTCCTTTCTTTTCCTCTTTCTCTCTCTTCATTAAGGGGGAAATTGCAGTTTCTCTCTCCTACTCATCATTTCCAGAAATTGCATGGCTTATTGAGTAAATATCAGGCCCATGAAGCTATTGGGCCACTTCAATTGGACCTAGCACAAGTGGATTGGGCTTGATTAAGCCAAAATAGGTCATTTTGACCTAAATTTAAGGTGGAGTTGACTTTGGTAAATTTGACCATTTGGGTTGGCCCCAATGGGTGGTTAGTGACCCATTGGCCTCCCCTAAGGGTTAGGAAGGTCTAGGTAAGGTCAATTTGGAAAGGTAGAGGCTAATTGACTCACAATAGGGCAATTTGACCAAAACAGGGCTAGAATTGACTTAGGACAAATTGGCCAAATTTGTGGCCCTATGAAGAGTCTTTTTGTTCCATTGGGTCCCTAATATACCTATCAGGGTAGGGGCAAGGTCAATTTGGCATGGTGGAGGTCAATTGACCCTAATTAGGCTACTTTGACCAACTTAGGATTAATGTTGACCTTGGTAAACTTGGCCTCTTTGGTTGACCCCAATGGGTCCTTAGTGCTTTAAGGGAACCCCTAAAGGGTTAGGTATGCTATGGTTGGTTCAAGGGACCAAGGTGAGGCCCTAAATTCCAACCCTAAGCTTGGTAACTAGAAATTGCTATTTGCAGACCAAGGTGCTCTTCCCCTCCAAGCCTAAGGATAAGTGGTCTCTTCAAGCTTCCTAGGGTTTTGTCATGACCTAGCCATGAAAAAACCACTCTAGGGGTCTAGTTGGATGGGGGATGTTACAAATCCCAATAAACAAAAAAATAATAATTTCGTCCCCGAAATTCATGTTAGGCTTGCAGGATTTTCACCAAGAGTGACCGAACATAACATCCCCTAAGAATTGAAGTTATTCCTGACTCAAAGAGCCCCGACTATCTCTTCTACATCGGTTCTAGTGGATCCAAGGTGTGCTCCTCCTGTCCATGATTTTACCACATGACTTTTACTTACGGAACCTTCTTGCGCCGCACGACCCGCATCTCTGTGCCATCTATCCTGTCCAGCTTCACGCAAACTGATCAGTCAGAAGTTACTGGACCATCCGTAATAGATATCTGCTACTCCGGCGGTAGTAGATCTCTCCTTAGGGAGGAGACATGGAAGACGTCATGCAAACCCGCTACCTTTGGCGGTAGCTCCAGTCTATAAGCCAACGGGCCAATCCACTCCAGGATCCTGTAGATCCCCATTTATCTTAGACTGAGCTTCTCCCGCCTGTGTACCTGCGAGACTCCATGCATCAGACATATCTTCAGGAACACCCAATCTCCAACCCTTAACTCTACTGCATGATGTCGCGCATCGTAATACTTGGCCTGCCTGTTCTGGTCTTCCAGCATCCTAACTCGAATTAGTTGCACCTGGGCATCTGTGTCCTTTACAAATTTAGAGCCGAGTATCCCTAAGTCCTCATCCTGGGTCCAAGATAGTGGAGTCCTGCGCCTCTATCCCTCTGAGGGTGGAAAGCTATGTTGAACGTCAACCAGAAGCCCATATAATCTTGGACTGATCTTCACTTCTTGGACGTAATCTGTCCATCCCGATCTGACATGATCGTCCTAGGTACACCATGATAATGGACATACCTCTCATCAAATCCCAGTAAACGCCCACAAGAGTATCCTTTTGGCCCAGGGTGACCCTAGCTACCTTGGTTAATCTATCCTCGATGTTCCAAATAAACTTATGCCCGGAGTGGGGATGTGGTAACCTGTGTATGAAATCCATAATTATATCCTAGAGCTTCCACTCTAACATGGGCAGTGACTATGGTAGCTCCCCAAAGGCCCTTTCACTTGGTCTTCACTAGTCGACAGACCACACTGTGCATCACAAAGCCTACGACATCTTTCTTTATTTTGGGAAACTACATGCTCCAGAAAACACCATTTCTTCGGTGACTAAAGCTCTTGTTTGTAAGGGTAGACAATGCCTCTATAAAGTTTCTCTACACGTTCAGTTTCTTAATCCTTCAAGTACGTCCGAGTGATCAATCATCTCCACTCCGTGACTTATCCAGTTCTTACCACTGGTGGAAATGATCAGATCATCAAGCGTCTCAATCATCCTCAAAATTTAAGGGGGTGTACACGTGAATCTTATGAACATATGTTAACCAACAAACACTAGTATCAATATTTGTTAGATGACTCCCAATCACTTTCTATGTGGAGTTTGATTCATAAGGTATACAGGTAAAATCTTTTAAAACCCTAAGATTTTTCACAAGTCAATTTCATCAAGAAAATATCATCCCGTTTATTTCACCAAATTCCTATCACTTCCATATATGCTTGTCTTGATCACTTTTGGATCGCCCAACGTAAGATAAACTTAGATCGTTCTTATCATAGTAAACTCAAACACTATATTATAATTCCAATAAGTCATCGTCTAAGATCTCTGGTTATTCATCATCATGGCTCCCAAGGTATAAGGGCTATTATTGTAGTTAAAATTTTCTACCATGATACGGTGTGATTTTTAACAAATCATAAGTTGATCACTTCTGAATGCCCCAAACCACAAGTACTTTCGGATATAACTATAACTTGTAAGATCTAATTTCCATCCTCAACTTCTAGAATAGGACATAGGCATCCTTATGTGATTAATCATGGCGACTTTACATTTCCAATGATTCAACTAAGGTTAAGTCGTTGCTTGACAACAATGTCTATCCATTGCTTGGTAGTACCATCAGTTAGGATCCACTTCAAAATCACTATGTTCACGATGCAACGCTTTCTAAACTAGCCCGCTTGGGAAACCTAAGTCAGTAACCAATTTGCCCAATATACAAAAGGTAAGCCCCAATAAACAAAAGGAAAGCCCACATAAACAAAAGATAAGCCACTATCTATTTTGGGCTAAGTATCTTCGATATCACCATGTTATATTCCCAAGTATGCAAATAATTCTTAGGGCTCACAACCCTAGACTTTGGGTTCTATCTTGAGGCTCATTGGTATACTTGATGAAGCATGAACTATATCCGCATACGACAACGACAAGTGTACTGTATTGAATGTAGTATAGGTTATAGAAACCAAGGTCGTATTAGACTCGGGGTGGTTGAGTACTCTTACTTCAAGAAAATCTCTATTATTCTATCAATAATACTTTGGGTTGGTTTTGCAGAAGTGAAATTAAAATAATGATTAAAACAATAACAAGAACAATTAGCACTCGATCTTTGAATCACCTCGGGGATAAAAATAAGAAGAAAGAACAAAATCACATTCTCTTAATTAAAAAGCTTTGACCGTGGAGATTCCCAAATTATGAATGCACCTTGGGTCGAGGGTACGCCCAACTAAGCTTAGGAAATATCAACCGAATTCTCACTCTATAATCGATAACCTAAAACTTGCTTTACGAGGTGAATCCCGCTATTGGCTTTTACTCCAATCTGGAAGGGTAACGTCGTCCTCTCTCGAGGATTGCATTCTACTCCTTTTTTATCCATGAGTGATCGATTTGTCTTACGAGCCTCTTGGATAACTAAAGAATGAAAACAAGAACTAGAATTATATATCGAAAATATAATCTTGTTATCTTAAAATCAAGGAAAATCTTAAGCTTAGAAAAGAGAAAGTGCAATTCTAAATTACATAAAAATCTTTATTATTCCTTGGATCATCTCGATCGAGTACTAATAATATTTTAGTTACTCATTGAGATTAAGGAATTAACAAAATTAAAAGAGTACATGATAAAATAAGAGGGGAAAATGGGAGAACAAAGGAACTATTTTATTGAATTGCTAAAGAAAAGTTACAAGATAGGAATTGAAAGCTACAATTTATTTAATTGAAAGTACAATTGCAAGGAAGAAAGAAAACTACAAGAAATACTAAAACATGAAAATAAAACATGAAAGGAAGAGTCTAAGTCCTAAAAATTTATCCTTTTATCAGCTAGAGAAGCTCCCTTTAAATAGGTGAAAATTTGGTGTTACACGCCCTTGGTCACGACCGTGACCAAGGCGCGTGTAAGAGGTGTGATCAAAGCAGCAGTAGAGAGGGCGCCTTCTAGAGTAATTGTGTGCGTTATGTGCATGTCACGCCCATGGGTCACGCCCATGACCCTGGGGCATGTAATCTTTAAAAGAGGCTGATGGCGGGAGTCTTCGGCGGGAAGTGGCGCGGGATGAGTCACGCACGTGTACTGGATGACACGCCCCCTGGTCATGCCCGTGACCTGGGGCGTCTAACTTTAATTAACATGGCAGGCTGCTCTGGATGCTGGTGGCGTGTCGCGGCCGTGTCACTGGGTCACGCCCATGGGTCACGCCCATGACCTGGGGCGTGTAACTGTCGAATCTTCACGGAATGCTCCCGTGGTGATGGAGTCATTTCTAGAACACATCTAGGCTGTCACGCCCCTTGGTCACGCCCGTGAACTTGGGCATGTACTTTGGAATTCTCAAATGTGCCTAGGAAACATGAAAAACATAAAATGTAAGACCCCATTTTTTCGCTACAAAAACCCGAGTCTTATGCCCAGAACCGCCGCTTTGCGGTGACACGCTCGCACAGGAAGGTCGCCACTACAAAGCGCTGATTCTGCCGGCCAGATCGATCACAAAGAAGAAAAGAATACTTGAACAAATATAAATCCAAGTCCACAATCACATGCTATATATAAATATAAATGTCCACATTATATTAACTGAATAAAAAGATAACAAGGGTTACAATAATAAGAAGAAGGGATCATGCCCAGTACATCATATCCTCACTACAAGATCACTCGCGGAAGCTAACTCCTAATCACTCACTGATCCTGAATCCTGTGCTCCTGTACTGCACTGGCCTGCCTCCGTCTGCATCGGCCTCTGGTGTTGCTGCGTCTCCTCGATCCCCTAAAATGATATGGTCCACCGACCGTTAGTCAAAAAGACTAAGTCTTATGTTCCCCACCCCACTCCCAATGGCTCCTAGGCACTGTGCGGGAGGGATGAAGCGGAGGACAACAAGGGGTAAAAACATAAGCAGGTGACGGCGGATCTAGTCTACAGGAATAACTACAACTACACATGTGTATCTAAACAAATGAAGCAGTAAGTAAAGCATAGTAAAGAGCATGTAATCAATAGTAAAGCAGTATATATGAAAGAAAGTAAAAGGATATAAAAGTAACCATTGATTTATAGTAATGCCCATACAAACCTATAGACCTAGGGGTCGTTTAGCAAGGCCTATCGTATAAAAAGTCCCATTCCAATTTATACGATAGGGGTAGGGGTTGAAATACAATGTTTATGCTATGACATGCAAGATATGCTGTTTATGCTATGTTCATACAAGTGCAACTCACACACTTCGACTCTGTGTGCACAGACCTTTAGTTCCCCCTTTTTAGAGCTAGCTAGACTCCCAGGATACTCCCGTAGTGGCAAACAGAAGCGGTGGGTTGGGCCTCGCCCACCTCTAGGTTGGTATTCACACTACCTAACCTAGACCTATCGTATGCCTCAACGCAAAATCGCGGAGCATCTGCGCACTCTTACTGGCTGGACCACCAGACTTTTATGGCTAAGTGCAAATTCCACACTTGCCGAGTCAACGTATTGACGTCGGTGTGAACGACCGTCCAATACCGAAGACCCACCACCTTCGTGCACATGAAAACATGATCTACTATCTATCTCCGATTCATAGGCTCCCCGGGCTAACCTGCCCGTCATCAATAACCTTCCGAGCCACCGTCTCGTCGGACCAACCAGTCCGTTCCAATAAACCTTACTTAGTCACAAGCTGACCAGATTAATTAGTCTACTGCTACAACCACCGAGCCTACCGCTCATAAGACCAAACCGACTAATATTCCCGTGATAACGGGATGTGGGTGAGAGTATTATTAAGTTAATCTTGTATACCAACTTCTTACTCCTACGACTTATGGTTAATCTTGGACTTCCCGAGGATTACCATGTAAGGGACTCGCTACGGTACTAGGAACTGCAACGGGATGACACCCCAAGGTTCCCTTTCTCAAGACACTTAGTGTTGTTGGTATCTACCCATAAGAACACCCCTCTTATCGTTTCACTTGAGTTAAACCTAAGCGCTTTATGATACGCTAGGGAAAAGACGATCCTTCGTCAATCCCAAGCACTACCTTAACCTTAACCCACCATGTGCGCTCTCATCACCTACACTCCTTAGGATGTACTCCTAACTATTTAACCAACCCATGTGCACCATTTGCACCCCATTTCCACCTAATAGGTCACTAAAAACCTAAGTTTCACAGTTTTACTAAACGCAGACCAAACTAATTATATGAAGCCTAAAAGTAGAGGTACTCTAAATATTCATCCAACTGACTCAAGATATTTATTGGATGTCTATCATGATGTTATAAGACTAAATCCAGAGAATCATATTTTCCCCTAATTATTTAGTATTTATTTTAATTTCTCCAAACATTTGCCAGGTCTGAAAATGAACATGAAGTATAAGGAATTCTTATGATATGACTCTCCAAATATTATGATAAATCTATGATGACTAAATAACAGCAAATACAACATATCATATTTTAAAAGCAAGAAATTGTCTTCTATTTTTATTATTTGTCATCTATCCAAACTTGTGAATTTGTGAAGGAACCACCAAAAAGCTCAACACTAAAATTTTGGGATAATTACCAAACTCTTGTATTCATCAGAAAAGGCTACTGACCAAGTTTCAGGATTTAAGGGAATCATTTTCTCACTAAAATAAATATTTTAAGAAAACCTCAAATAGTAAAAGTTGTGAAGTAGCCTACTAACTTAAGTCTTCAAAATTTCTATAAAAATTCACAGAGCTTCCTAATATTCTGAAATGTCCTATCACCAATTTGTACAATTTAACAATGAGTATTGGACCCTCAACTATTTTTCCTAAGCCTAAGATAAAACAAGTGTCTTGTGAATGAAGTACTAATTAAATAATTTATATAAATACACAAAAATTACCAGAGGTCTAAACCATGATTATAAAGGCACTGCCAAGGTTTCATCATCATCCAAGATATTTTGATCCTGTAATCATCTCTTATAAGAAATATCTCAAAAGGGATTATGACCTAATCCAAAGGGATTAATTGTTCCTAAAATTCTTATAAAATTACCTAGGGCCTATTTACACACTATGAACTTGTCCACCAAGTTTCATGACCATTCTATAGGATTTGACTACATGTCCTTCACAAAGCTCTACATGCAGCCCAAGGGGTAAATCTAGGATCCTAGGGCATATCCACCTCCACACCTCCCCAAACCACGCATGGGGGTACTTTAGGTGATCCTAAACCAGTGGACAAGGTTCCACCTCAGGGTGAGGAGATTTGACCACAAAATCCCAAGATAAACACCTTACCCTAACTTTGACCCTATTTGACCTAAGTTGGGTTAACCAATTACTCAATCAAAACAGTCCCAATTGGGCTGAGATTTTTACCTAGGTCATAACATAACCTTAAGGAGCACCCACCAAAATTTGGAGGGCATTGGAGGTCATTTGACCCAATAATTAATTAATATATGATTTATGAAATTATCTCAAAAACCTAAAAAAAAGGTTCTCCTATGAAAGTGGAGGTTAGTTCTTATTATATGTTAAAACTCTTGTTTAAACTTTACTTTCAAAGTAAATGATATATATATATATGTAGTGTGTTGTTTACTGATTGAGTAATAAGACCAAACAGTTAGAGTGTAAATAAAACACAGCACAGAAACAAGAAATAAAACACACAAGAATCAAGCAATCCAGATGACACAAGATGTATAGTAGTTCCCCAATAAATCTGGGTACATCTACTCTTCCACCACAGCTGGTAGGAATCCACTAGGAGGTTGTTGATAAGGTGCCCTCACACCAAGGTGATTTCGATAAGGTGTCCACACACCAGGTGAGCTGTTGATAAGGTGCTCTAACCAAGATGCAGGTTTTTGCTAAGGTGCCCTGTCACCGGGAATTAACTTTTGAAGGGAGTTATAACCCTATACAAGATGGGAGAAATAAAGGAAAACAAAAAAAAATGTTGTTCTTCTTTTTCTAAGAAGACACTCGATGAATATTGTTGAAGAGAGCTCCCCCTGTCTGATGTAGTTTGATGACAGCTTGTGGAGGCTCCTTCTCTTGATTTCAAAACCTCTGTTCTTCTTCTTCTTGCAGTTTTAGATCCCTGAGCAAGTTATAGTGTTTGACGTCTCAGGTTGTATATGATCTGCAAGAAAAGAGTTCTGCAAAAACAGAACAAGATAAAGTAATAATATATATTCTATCTCCGCCTTCTTCTTATCTGTACAACAATATGATATGTATATATCTAATCTGTTGTGAGAGAGAGCAGAATATATTCTGCTATATAAAATAATCTGCTGCATATCTTCTGCTGTATAAAATCTGTTGTTGTGTAAAAGATGTTGTCTTCTTTCCTTCTTTTGCTTGCTGCAACGACTATAGCAATTAATGCTTTGCTGCCAACGGCTATATTATTTAATGTTTGCAAGCTGTAATGTTAGAACAACGATATATATAGCAATATATAAAATGGAATAAAGAAATATTGCTTTAATAAAGTCTGACAGCAAAATATAATAAGAAATGAAATTCTGCATAAATTTAGTCAAGTTGAGCTCAACTTTCGTCGACCTCAAACATTTCATTCGTCGACCTTAATATTAATAATACTATTTCTGAAAGTCTGTTGGATTTCGTCGAGCGCCGTTCGTCATTCGTCGACCTCGGTTCCACGTTCGTCGATCGCAGCTTCCTTGCTAAATCTGTCGAGCGCTGCTTATATAAGCTCTGTTTGCCGATCGCCGTTCGACGTTTGCAGAGCGCCGTTCGACAAAATGTCGAACATAAATTAATATATGAAATATTTTATTTCTCTTATATTTTATTTATATTAATTTCTCTTATATTAATTAGTCCATTATATATATATATATATATTTCTTAGTATATTATTTATATATATTTTATTTTTAGCCTTTTAATTATATGTCTATTTGCAGCCTGCTTTCTTAATGATAATTAATCTAAGTTATAGGATATATTATGATATAAACTTAGACACTAAAGGTGGATCCTAACTCAAATCAAAACTAAGGTTCCAACAATCTCCCCCTATTTGAGTTGGAATCCTAATCCAAATTAACTAGGTTCTAACAATCTCCCCCTATTTGGTTTAGGATTCCTAAGCATAAAAAGTCTTGAGTTGCTTAAGGGTTTAGAGATTATTTATTTTTCTTTTATAACTGAGCAATTTCTGATTTCCTAAATCTTGATTAAAATAGGAATTTTAAATGAAATGAATTTCTAGCTGTTAACAGATTCTAAGAATTTTTATAATCATAAAGATAATATCTAATAGCTTCTTTCTGTAAAATCCCCTTAATCAGAAGAGACTCACACTCAGAGCTCTGATCATTTCTGATCCATGCTACTTGAGTAGAATGCTCAAACTGATTTTGGAGAAAATCTGTAAGATAGTGAAGTTATCTGATATTGCTTTTAAAATAGAAAAATTTCAACAGAATCATTAAAACTGCTGTTTAATTTAATTTAAGTAAAAATATTAAAAGTTTTAAAATTTGCCTTATAGATAAATATTTTGGCATTTTTATCTCATTAATGTCCAATTTTGAAAGTTTATTTTTATTTTGCTGAATATAAGAAATTTCCTTTTCTTTAAAATTCTGATTGAACTTATCAGCTATAATTAACTTGGTTTTAAACAGATAATTTGTTTTTCTGATGTCTTCAAATTATCTTTAATTTTATCAGAATTTACTTTGTTTATTATTAGCTTTTTACTTATTCTGTTTTCAGAATTTTTTAAACCTGCACAAGGTGAATTGAAAACAGATCTAAAATTTTCAGAGGTAAAATTAGTAAATGTTGTTACCTCTTTTACCTTTTCTTCATCAGATTCAGCATCTGATTTGTAATCTGAACCATATATAGCCAACATGCAGAAATCTGTGGCTTTTTGTTCTTCCTTTTCTTCTTCTTCAGTTAGAGTAACTGATGGTTCTGCATCAAAAATAATGTTAGTGGAAGAGGAAGAAGATGGTTCATTTACCATCCTTGAGAGGGAGTTCCAGATGCTCCTTGCTGAAGTGCAATCAGCCACTTTTTGAAGAATGTCATTTGACATTGATTTAGCCAATATGTCCATGGCTATGGCATCAGCACTTTTCAGCCTTTCTTGATCATCAGATGAAGAAGTAGTTCCTGTCAAAACAAATTTATAAATATCTTCATCTATGGCATTCATAAATAATTTAATTCTAATTTGCCATAAATCAAAACTATCCAAATTGCATAAAGGTGGATCTGAAAAATAGAAATCTGAATGTGTCATTTGGAAAATCCTTTTTACAACAAAACAAAATAAGAACTAAGGTGATCTTTGTGATTTCAGGTGTTAGCCTGTGTGAAAAATCAACACACTCTGATACCAATTGAAAGTGGAGGTTAGTTCTTATTATATGTTAAAACTATTGTTTAAACTTTACTTTCAAGGTAAATGATATATATATAGTGTGTTGTTTACTGATTGAGTAATAAGACCAAACAGTTAGAGTGTAAATAAAACACAGCACAAAAATAATAAATAAAACACACAAGAATCAAGCAATCCAGATGACACAAGATGTATAGTAGTTCACCAATAAATCTGGGTACATCTACTCTTCTACCACAGCTGGTAGGAATCCACTAGGAGGTTGTTGATAAGGTGCCCTCACACCAAGGTGATTTTGATAAGGTGTCCACACACCAGGTGAGCTGTTGATAAGGTGCTCTAACCAAGATGCAGGTTTTTGCTAAGGTGCCCTGTCACCGGGAATTAACTTTTGAAGGGAGTTATAACCCTGTACAAGATGGGAGAAATAAAAGGAAAACAAAAACAGATGTTGTTCTTCTTTTTCAAAGAAGACACTCGATGAATATTGTTGAAGAGAGCTCCCCCTATCTGATGTAGTTTGATGACAGCTTGTGGAGGCTCCTTCTCTTGATTTCAAAACCTCTGTTCTTCTTCTTCTTGCAGTTTTAGATCCCTGAGCAAATGATAGTGTTTGATGTCTCAGGTTGTATATGATCTGCAAGAAAAGAGTTTAGCAAAAACAGAACAAGATAAAGTAATAAAGTGGTTCTCTGTTTTTGCCCCTGTTCATCTTTTTCTCTTCTTCTTCTTCTTCTTCTTCTATTTTTCCTGTACAGAAGGTGTAAAATATATATTCTATCTCCGCCTTCTTCTTATCTGTACAGCAATATGATATGTATATATCTAATCTATTGTGAGAGAGAGCAGAATATATTCTGCTATATAAAATAATCTGCTGCATATCTTCTACTGTATAAAATCTGCTGTTGTGTAAAAGTTGTTGTCCTCTTTCCTTCTTTTGCTTGCTGCAACGGCTATAACAATTAATGCTTTGCTGCCAACGGCTATATTATTTAATGCTTGCAAGCTGTAATGTCAGAACAACAATATATATAGCAATATATAAAATGGAATAAAGAAATATTGCTTTAATAAAGTCTGGCAGCAAAATATAATAAGAAATGAAATTCTGCATAAATTTTGTCGATCTGAGCTCAACTTTCGTCGACCTCAAACATTTCATTCGTCGACCTTAATATTAATAATACTGTTTCTGAAAGTCTGTTGGATTTCGTCGAGCGCCGTTCGTCGTTCGTCGACCTCTGTTCCACGTTCGTCGATCGCAGCTTCCTTGCTAAATCTGTCGGGCGCTGCTTATATAAGCTCTGTTCGCCGTTCGACGTTTGCCGAGCGTCGTTCAACGAAATGTCGAACTGAAATTAATATATGAAATATTTTATTTCTCTTATATTTTCTTTATATTAATTTCTCTTATATTAATTAGTCCATTATTATATATATATATTTCTTAGTATATTATTTATATATATATTTTATTTTTAGCCTTCTAATTATATGTCTATTTGCAGCCTTCTTTATTAATGATAATTAATCTAAGTTATAGGATATATTATGATATAAACTTAGACACTAAAGGTGGATCCTAACTCAAATCAAAACTAAGGTTCCAACATCCTAAAATTCCCATCCTTTGGTATGATGTGTTGGTGTATATAACTAGCCTAGGTTTTAAATGTCATGGCCATAGCATCTACCAATAAAAAGATATGAAGGAAAGAGTGACTACCCTACCCTATGGACCAGTCCCTCCATTTTGTCTCTACAAAGAGCTACAGTACTCTTTTTGGGCTGAAACAATTTTTAAACTAAAGTAGACTCTAAGGGCTACAACTTTGGTGTTGGGCACTTTTTCGTCAGAGGTAATCTAGTATTTTTAATAATTAAAATAAACCACAGCAAAAAGTGTGACAGAAATTAATAAAAACATATAATTAAACCATTGTTTCTCCGTTCGACAAAATGTTTACTGCGCTCGACAAATTGTGACCTGCGCTCGATGAAATCTTATAAAAGTTGCGTTCGATTAAATATAGTCTGCGCTCGACGAATTGTGACCTGTGTTTGACGAAACCTTATAAAAGTTGCGTTCGACGAAATATAGTCTGCGCTCGACGAATGCCATATTTCCGTTCGACAAAAACATCTCTCCAGCCTGTTCAGCTAATTTCCTCTCCGATCGACGAACTCCAACTCTGTTCGACGAACTCAAGATCTGTTCGATGAAACAATTTCGTTCGATGAATGAAATGAATATAAACATAAACATTAAAACAATTAATAAAAAGATCTTGCACAGATCTTGAAGCAACCCGACGACTGCTGGTCATCTTCTTCCTCCAGCCGACGGCTGGGATTGCCCCGACCTGGGTTGCCTTCCTTCTTGTTTTCCCGGCCACCTATGCGCCGCCCCGGCCGACCAATGCCACCACCACCTTCGTCGAGGTGGTGGCCGGCGATTAGCGGCGGTTGGCCGGCCGGAGGTGGGAATTAAAGCTCCGAAACTGTAGCTTTTGGCCTACCCGATTTGGGGCCAATTGGCCCCAATCCTTGCAAGCAACATGATGAGATCTATCCACAGAGAGAGGGATGAAGAACCAGACATGTTTGGAGGGTTGATTCCTTGCCGATTTCTTGCTGGCCATGGCCGACCTGGAGCTTTTGGTGCCATGCCGATTCCTGCTCCTGGTGCTCGATTTCTTCGGGAAAGAGGGGGGTTTTGCTCCTCTCCGACCTCTGAAGGAGTTAATGATGCCAATTGAGTCTATGAGGGGGGGTTTCACTTAGTGGCCATTAATAGCCATTAATGGAGGATTTCGGTTACACTTGGGGAGGATGAATTGGGCATCAATGTGGTCGGGAGAAGGCTGGAAACTTCTCCTCTCCTCAAGGGGAGACGAATGGTGCCATTAATTGGAGGTAATTGTGGGTTTCTTCTTCTCCTCCATTAACTCCCCCTTCTTTCTCTCTCTTCCAAAATGGGCTTTCTTTCTCCTGGCCGACTCTCTCCAAATTGAATGGACACCTCTGCAGCATTCAATCACCATTAGGTGGGGGACCACCTTAATTGGGTCTAGCCCAAGTGGATTGGGTCCAATTTGGGCAAACTAGGTTATTTTGACCTAAATCAGGGCAAATTTGACTTTGGTCAAACAACCAATTGGGTTGACCCCAAAGGGTGGCTTGGTCTCCATTGGCTTCCCTGAAGGGTTAGGAAGGTCTAGGTGGAGTCAATTTGACAAAGTGAGGGTGAATTGCCCCTTATTAGGGCACTTTGACCAAATTAAGGTTTTAGGACAATTTGGTCAAATTGGAAGTCCCGTGATGGGGCTTTTTGGTCCATTAGGTTCCTAGTACCCATACAAGGGTAGGGGCAGGGTCAATTTGGCATGGTGAGGGCCAATTGACCTTAATTGAGTTAGTTTGACCAATTTTAGAATTAAGGTTGACTTTGGTCTAATTGGCCTCTTTATTTGACCTCAATGGGTCCTTGGTGCTCCAAGAGGACCCCTAATGGGTTTGGGATGCTATGGTGGGGTCAAGAAACAAGGTGGGGCCCTAAAGTCCAACCCTAGGCTTGGTATCTGAAAATTGCTATTTGCAGACCACTTGGGTTTTCTCCTTCTCACCTAAATTCACCTGGTCTTGGGCTCTTCCTATGGTTTTGTCATGACCTATTCATGACAAAACCAACTTTGGGGTCTAGCTGTTTGGGGGATGTTACAAATCCCAATAAACAAAAAAAAACATTTTGTCCTCGAAATTCAGGTTAGGTCTAAGGGGCTTCTACCGCAAGTGCTTGAACGTAACATCCCCTAAGAATGGAAGTTATTCCTGAATCAAAAAGCACCGACTATCTCTGCCATACCAGCTCTAGTGGCTCCAAGGCGTGCTCTATTGGAGTTACCATTGTGATCTAGAAGTGGTCAAACATGTAATGTCACTACCAACGCGATATGAGCCTGCAGGGTCGCACATAAGAGCATGTGGAGAAGTTGGAAGATTGACTATGTTGGTAAAGGTTACCAATCACCATATAGAATGGGGGAAGTCCAGCAAATGTTGCTGTCTGAATTCGTCGGGTTTACATGGATAGAATTCGTCGGATTCGTCGGAATTCGTCGGATTGTTCCGTGGAATCTCGACGAATTGTTACAGAGATCCTTAACTCGGCAAATGTTGCCATCTGACATGATTCGTCGGGATTCGTCAGGATTCGTCGGATTGTTCCGTGGAATCTCGACGAATTGTTACAGAGATCCTTAACTCGGCAAATGTTGCCGTCTGACATGATTCGTTAGATTCGTCGGGAATCGTCGGATTGTTCCGTGGAATCTCGACGATTTGTCACAGAGAGCATTAACTCGGCAAATGTTGCCATCTGATGTGATTCGTCGGAATTCGTCGGATTGTCCCATGAAAACTCGACGAATGCTGTTCCATGGAATCACGACGAATTGTAACAGAAGACCCTATTTTGCTGTGTGGTCTGCGGATAGCGATTCTTCTAGAAGCTGTTTATCCTTTGGGTATAAATAGGACTTCATTTAGGGTTCTCAAAAACTTACGAAGTAGAAGCCGACGGAAGGAGTTCCACTCTCGCTCGAACCCTAGACGGAAGTGTTCCGCCGCCCTGAATCGCCTCCGCTGACCTCCTCTCCGGCGATCGTCGTCGTGTGTGTTCTTCCTGGAGCGAACCTAGCAGTTCGTGGAAGTGCAAAGGTGCAGTCATTCTTCTCCCGGCTCGTGTGGATCACTGTAGAGACATAGACATTATTCTACATGAGGACTCGCATAGCCGACGACAGGAATCAACTCGTGGAGCATCTAGGTTGGATTTGATCCAATCCCGCCAAGGTAATTTCATACCTAGCATTTTGATTAACTTCTTGATTCAATATTCATGGTCGATCCGAATCTTTTGGGTTGTTTCTCTTCATTTCCGCTGCGCCTACATTTGATGTATGGTTCTAGAAAAACCCAACAGTGGTATCAGAGGTAGGTTCCGGTCATGAATGTTGTTTCAGAAGTTTGGTTATTCCAGTACGTGCAAATTTAGGTATTTAGAAGCGTTCTAAATGTCAAGATTTCTTCCTGGAACATCAAAAGTTGATGATTTTTCCCATGGGAAATCGGTGGTGATTTTGAAAAAAAATTGAACCCCGCCAGGAACGTCTGGTATTTCGTGGTTATTTCTAATTGTTAGAAATTGTTGTCTCCTTAGCAGTAACCGTCCCTCAAGTTGTTAATGAACCCTTGTATTGTTTTGGATTTTGTATCCAACAATGAGAGACGAGCTTGTCTACTGCTTTAAGTCGAGTTGTCTTTGCCTTTGTCCAATGCATGTAAATCTGAAGATTTGGAAGAGTTCTAAATGTCTAGATTTAGCCCTTTAGTCTATCAAAGGTTGATAGTCTTATGTTGTGCACATAAGGGATGCATGTGGATTTTAGAAAGCTTGTTTTTCTGTGGATGTGCACTTTGATCAAATGTTGATCATGGTTAAGTGTTAACCTATTATTTAAAAATTAAAATCCCTTCATAAAATATTAATTGTTCGGATGCCTTCCGATGGATGACACTCATCCTGCCTCGATCGATGAAGTGTGGGCTTGCCAAAGCAAGGTGCATTAATCTATCTTGGTAAGGGTGCGAGTGGATAATTATGATATCCCACTGTCGACATCGGGTCTAACTTAACTAGGTGACCTCAAAGGTTGAGTGCCTAGAGGCATAGGGTTGGCATGCACCATATGATGGATGCGAATAAGGAGTTATTCACCTGCCATACAAGAGTTGCATGAGGATGCAATTGGCAAGCGTTGCCTACCTAAATAACCGCATTATGAGAGGAACGCCAAAGCGGACTCGTGGTGTTGGTGAAATACGGATCTTGTCCACTAAGAGTGTAGCTCGCATGGACTCTCCGAATTGATTGTGAGGGCTATCAATTTGAATAAAATAGTGGGAGTATTTAATTGAAGTCCAAATTAAAATAAATTGTATTTTGAAATTAAGGTGCTGATTAAATTCTGCATGAATTCTTGTAGAATTCCATGGCAAGTGGTTCACATTCCACCTTGTCCCTAAGAGCTATCCTTGAGAAGGACAAGCTTAGTGGGACGAATTACATGGACTGGTATAGGAACCTGAGAATTGTTCTCAGGCAAGAGCGAAAGCTCTACGTCTTGGAAGAAGAAGCCCCCGAGGTGCCGACCGGGAACTCGTCCCGTGTTGATAAGGATGCTTATAAGAAGTATACCGATGACGCCTTAGACGTCGAGTGCCTTATGCTTGCCACCATGAACTCTGAGCTTCAGAAGCAACACGAGAACATGGGGTGCAAGGAGATTGACGAGCACCTAAAGAAAATGTTTCAAGGGCAAGCTCGTCAAGAGAGGTTCGATGTCACGAAGGCCTTATTTCAGTGCAAAACGGGAGCTCGAGACTCAGTTGGTACTCACGTACTCAAGATGATTGGGTATATAGAGAACCTGGAGAGACTGGGTTTTCCTCTGGGTCAAGAGTTGGCCACAGATCTTATCCTGCAATCATTGCCGGATAGTTATGAGTAGTTTGTCTTGAACTACAACATGAATGAAATAGACAAGACACTGCCCGAGCTCCTAGGCATGTTGCGAACTGCCGAGATAAACATGAAGAAGGCCAAGCCTGCTAGTCCCATATTGATGGTACATAAAGGAAAGGGTAAGGCCAAGGGCTTCAAGAAGACGAAGGTGGGACCTAAGTCACATCTTGAGCCCAAATCTTCTGCGCTGAAAAAGAAGAGCACCGTGAAGGAAGGGAAATGCGACCACTGTGGCAAGGCTGGTCATTGGAGGAGGAATTGTCCTTCGTACATTGACGGTCTGCGGAAAATGAAAGGAGGTATGACTTCCGCTTCGAATATTTACGTTATAGAGATAAACCTTTCTGCTCCTTCATCTTGGGTATTGGATACCGGATGTGGTTCTCACATTTGTACAAATGTGCAGGAACTGGGAAGGAGGAGATTGCTGAGTAAAGGAGAGGTGGACCTACGCGTCGGCAATGGAGCAAGAGTTGCTGCTGTAGCCGTAGGGGTTTATCGTCTTTCTTTGCCCAGTGGGCTTGTAATAGAACTTAATAATTGTTATTATGTTCCGGCCATAACTAGAAACATTATATCCATTTCATGCTTAGACATGATTGGATTTTCTTTTATAATTAAGAACAATTGTTGTTCTATATTTAAGAATGATGTTTGTTATGTTGTAGCTCAATTGTTTAATGGTCTTTATGTTTTGAACCTAGACCATCCGATCTATAATGTAGATAATAATAAAAGACTAAGAACAAATGACTCAAATCCTACATATCTCTGGCATTGTCGTCTGGGCCATATAAACGAGAAGCGCATATCCAAGCTCCATAAAGATGGACTATTGGACTCATTTGATTATGAATCATTTGAGCGATGCGAGTCTTGTTTGTTAGGCAAGATGACTAAAGCCCCTTCACTGGTTATACTGAGAGGGCTGAGGATCTCTTGGGTGTTGTACATAGTGATGTATGCGGACTCATGAGTTCTATGGCTAGAGGTGGGTATTTCTACTTCGTTACATTTACTGATGATTTCAGTAGATACGGATATGTGTATCTTATGAAGTGAAAATCCGAAACTTTTGAAAAGTTCAAAGAGTTTAAAAATGAAGTGGAGAACCAATTGGGTAAAAAGGTTAAAGCACTCCGATCTGATCGAGGTGGCGAATACCTGAGTCATGAGTTCCGTGATCATCTGAAAGAGTGTGGTATTGTATCACAGCTCACTCCACCTAGGACACCGCAGCATAATGGTGTGTCTGAGAGGAGAAATCGTACTCTGTTAGACATGGTACGGTCGATGATGAGTCATGCAGACTTGCCTGTTTCGTGTTGGGGTTTTGCTTTAGAGACTGCTGCAATGACACTGAATCGCGCTCCGACAAAAACGGTTCTAAAGACACCAAATGAGATATGGACTGGGAAGTGTCCTAGTATGTCATTCATTAAAATTTTGGGCTGTGAGGCATACGTACGACGTCAAATGCCTGACAAGCTGGAACCCAAATCAGATAAGTGTTATCTAGTGGGATATCCTAAGGAAACGAAAGGATATTACTTTTACCTACCGTCTGAGGGCAAAGTGTTTGTCGCAAGGATGGGTGTCTTCTTGGAGAAAGAGTTTTTGTCAAGAAAGACGCAAAAGGTAGAACTTGAAGAAGTTCAAGAACCACAAGTAGTGAATGAACCAGAGTTGGATTCTGAGCCAGGACTACAAGATGTTGTAGCTAGAGAACCTGCTCAAGAGATACAAGTCCTACGTAGATCTGGTAGACCAAGATTTGAGCCTGAGAGATATGGATTTCTCGTGTCTCAAATAGGTAATGTGTTGCTTATGGATCATGATGATGAACCAGCAACCTACCAAGAGGCTATGAATGGACCGGACTCCAACAAATGGCTTGAGGCTATGAAATCTGAAATGGACTCCATGTATACAAACCAAGTTTGGAACTTGGTGGAACCACCTGAAGGGGTACGACCCATAGGGTGCAAGTGGGTCTTCAAGAAGAAGACCGACATGGATGGGAATGTACAGACATTCAAAGGGCGACTGGTGGCTAAGGGTTTCAAGCAAATTCATGGTGTTGACTATGATGAGACCTTTTCCCCTGTTGCCATGGTAAAGTCCATTAGGATATTGCTTGCTATTGCTGCGTATTATGACTACGAGATCTGGCAGATGGATGTCAAAACGGCTTTCCTAAATGGAAACCTCCTTGAGGAAGTGTACATGACACAACCCGAGGGTTTTGTATCCCCAAATGAAGCCACTAAAATATGCAAGCTGAATAGGTCCATCTATGGATTGAAACAAGCCTCTAGAAGTTGGAATCTTCGTTTTGATGAGAAGATCAAAGAGTTTGGTATTGTCAAGAACGAGGATGAACCGTGTGTTTACAAGCGAATCAGTGGGAGCATTGCTGTCTTCCTGATATTGTATGTAGATGACATACTGTTGATCGGGAATGACATACCTACCCTGAAAGTTGTTAAGAACAACCTAGGGAACTGCTTTTCTATGAAGGACTTGGGTGAAGCGACTTACATACTCGGTATTAAGATCTATAGAGATAGATCGAAGAAGTTGCTGGGTTTGACCCATAGTACGTACATTGAGAGGGTGTTGAAGCGGTTCAACATGCTTGAGTCCAAGAAAGGATTTTTGCCCATGTCTCATGGTGTAAATCTCTCTAAGGACCAGTGTACAAAATCTTGCGAAGATAAGGACCGCATGAAGTTGATTCCATATGCTTCGGCAATTGGGTCAATCATGTATGCAATGTTATGTACTCGACCCGATGTCTCTTTTGCTTTGAGCATGACTAGCAGGTATCAGTCTGATCCTGGTGAATGTCACTGGATAGCCGTAAAGAATATCCTGAAGTACTTGAGAAGGACTAAGGATGTATTCTTGGTATATGGTGGAGAGGAAGAGCTCGTTGTAAG
The DNA here is from genome assembly GCA_033032865.1 of Dactylorhiza incarnata. Lineage (NCBI taxonomy): Eukaryota > Viridiplantae > Streptophyta > Magnoliopsida > Asparagales > Orchidaceae > Dactylorhiza > Dactylorhiza incarnata. The sequence continues at coordinate 1,621,451 of JAWHQI010000035.1, forward strand.
TGGTTACACGGATGCCAGCTTCCAAACTGATAGAGATGATTCGAAGTCTCAGTCAGGGTTTGTGTTTTGCCTGAATGGAGGAGCTGTGAGCTGGAAGAGTTCCAAGCAAGAGACAGTTGCTGATTCTACAACTGAGGCCGAGTATATCGCTGCGGCAAACGCAGCGAAGGAGGCTGTATGGATTAGGAAATTCATCGACGAGCTAGATGTAGTTCCTAGCATTGTTGGTCCCGTAGTTCTCTACTGTGATAACAATGGTGCAATTGCACAATCTAAGGAACCTAGATCCCATCAGTGCTCCAAGCACATACTTCGGCGGTTCCATCTTATTTGTGAGATTGTCGAACGAGGAGATGTGAACATTTGCAGAGTGCCGACTGAGGAGAATATTGCAGATCCACTGACAAAGCCTCTCGCATAGAGAAAGCATGATGGTCATACTAGATCAATGGGTATACGATACCTGAGTGATCATCTCTAGTGGGAGTCTTGTGGGTTGCATGTAAAATATATATTCTGTTGGCTGTTTTTATTTATTCATATGATGAATTGTGTACCAATTATTTCTTTTTACAATTAATGGCAAGTTCTTTTATTACGATATACTGTTTCTATATGATAGAATAAAATTCGTGATAAATACCCTTAGAATGTTCGCTTCCATAGGACATCAAGTACGTGACTTGAATGTGAGAGCCTATGATTTCGAAGCTTCATTCTTAAAAGGTCCCTGGTCGAGGTATCATCGTAGAAGCTAAGGGTGATGATGATACATTAAGACTAGCATGTGTGTTGACTGATGACCGGTTCTCACAGGTCATGATATTGTGATGTCAAGTCATCACGTGGGTACTTATTAGTGAAAAGGTTGTACTGGACAGACCCAACCTGAGACTACTTTGTGGATTGTTACTTAAAGTGTCACAAGTAGGTCTCATTTGACATTGTGTTGTGGTCCTTTGACCTGAAGTCACAGCATTCATCGAGTGAGGAAGAGTGTTCTTTGATGTCATCTAATGTCTTCCTTGAAGAAGGTTGATGATAAGGGTGGTCGTTGGGTACGTTACGAATCATTTGGGTGTTTGGGTGTGAGCAGATATGGGATTTGTCCTCCTATATAACATGAGTTGCATCCATGGGCCCCTTGGTGGAATTGGACTGAGAAATGCATGACCATGCTTGGTAGAGTCAATATGTGATATTGAGCTAACCATTCTCTGGAAGTCCGTTCTAGATCAAGAAACTTGGATTGAGCTATTATGAGGGTGACACGGTCCATGCCTCTAGTTCTTTCCGGATGTAAGGGACAAAGGGACAAAGACAACGCTGGAACATTGGTCATAAAGGCTTATGAGTTATGAACTCTTATTGCTTGGGGAGCAATGATGCATTGCTAGATGCCGCTCATTGTTTGTGAGGTTTTTGTTTGATACTTTCAAGATCAAGTGGGAGACTGTTGGAGTTACCATTGTGATCTAGAAGTGGTCAAACATGTAATATCACTGCCAACGCGATATGAGCCTGCAGGGTCGCACATAAGAGCATGTGGAGAAGTTGGAAGATTGACTATGTTGGTAAAGGTTACCAATCACCATATAGAATGGGGGAAGTCCAGCAAATGTTGCTGTCTGAATTCGTCGGGTTTACAGGGATAGAATTCGTCGGATTCGTTGGAATTCGTCGGATTGTTCCGTGGAATCTCGACGAATTGTTACAGAGATCCTTAACTCGGCAAATGTTGTCGTCTGACATGATTCGTCGGGATTCGTTGGGATTCGTCGGATTGTTCCGTGGAATCTCGACGAATTGTTACAGAGATCCTTAACTCGGCAAATGTTGTCGTCTGACATGATTCGTCGGATTCGTCGGGATTCGTCGGATTGTTCCGTGGAATCTCGACGAATTGTCACAGAGAGCATTAACTCGGCAAATGTTGCCATCTGATGTGATTCGTCGGAATTCGTCGGATTGTCCCGTGAAAACTCGACGAATGCTGTTCCGTGGAATCCCGACGAATTGTAATAGAAGCCCCTATTTTGCTGTGTGGTCTGCGGATAGCGATTCTTCTAGAAGCTGTTTATCCTTTGGGTATAAGTAGGACTTCATTTAGGGTTCTCAAAAAATTACGAAGTAGAAGCCGACGGAAGGAGTTCCGCTCTCGCTCGAACCCTAGACGGAAGTGTTCCGCCGCCCTGAATCGCCTCCGCTGACCTCCTCTCCGGCGATCGTCGTCGTGTGTGTTCTTCCTAGAGTGAACCTAGCAGTTCGTGGAAGTGCAAAGGTGCAGTCGTTCTTCTCCCGGCTCGTGTGGATCACTGTAGAGATGTAGACATTATTCTACGTGAGGACTCGCATAGCCGACGACAGGAATCAACTCGTGGAGCATCTAGGTTGGATTTGATCCAATCCCGCCAAGGTAATTTCATACCTAGCATTTTGATTAACTTCTTGATTCAATATTCATGGTCGATCCGAATCTTTTGGGTTGTTTCTCTTCATTTCCGCTGCGCCTACATTTGATGTATGGTTCTAGAAAAACCCAACATGCTCCTCCTGACCCCAATTTTACCACATGGCTTTACCTACGGAATCTTCTTGCGCCGCAAGACTCACAACGTTGCATCATCTATCCTGACCGGGGTGACCAAGCTACCTTGGTCAATATATCCTCGATGTTCCACTCTAACCTGGGCAGACTCTTATGCCTCTAAAGTTTTCTTCACACGTTCAAATTCTTTACTCCTTCAGGTACATTCGAGTAATCAATCATCTCTACTCTACAACTTTTCCAGTTCTTACTATTGATGGAACTAATCAAATCGTCTAGCGTCCCAATCATTTTCTACGTGAAGTTTGATTCATAAGGGCAAAATTTTGATACCTTAGGGTTTTTCACAATTCAATTTCATCAAGGAAATATCATCACGTTTATTTCACCAAATTTCTATCACTTCAACTTATGCTAGTCTTGATCTCTTTCAAATGGTCCTAAGTAAAATAAACTTAGGCCGTTCTTATCATACTAAACTCAGATACTATATTCTAATTCCAATAAGTCATCGTCTAAGATCTCGGCTTATTCATCACCATAGCTCCAAAGGTATAAGGGCTATTATTGTAGTTAAATTTTTTACCATGACATGGCGTGATTTTTAACGAATCATAAATTAATCACTTCCGAAGCCCCAAACTACCAGAACTTTCAAATATAACTAAAGCTTGCCCGACCTAATTTTAGTTCCCAAAGTCCAGAAGGGCATCTGCATCCCTAACTGATTAATCTTGGCAACATACATTTCCAACGATTCAACTAAGTGTTGGGTTTTTCTAGAACCAAACATCAAATGTAGGCGCAGCGGAAATGAAGAGAAACAACCCAAAAGATTCGGATCGACCATGAATATTGAATAAGAAGTTAATAAAATGCTAGGTATGAAATTACCTTTGCGGGATTGGATCAAATCCAACCAAGATGCTCTAAGAAGAAGATTGCCTTCGTCGGCTTTGCAAGAGTTCTTACGTAGAATAATGTCTACGTCTCTACAGTAGTCCACACGAGCCGGGAGAAGAAGACTACACCTTGCGCTTCCACGGATTGCTAGATCCGCTTCAGGAAAAACAACACCGGCGAAAATCGTCGGAGAGGAAGTCGGCGGAGATGATTCAGACGGAACTCCTTCCGTCTAGGGTTCGAGCGGAACTCCTTCCGTCGGCTTCTATTCGTCAGTTATGAGAACCCTAAAAGAAGTCCTATTTATACCCAAAGGATAAACAACTTCTAGAAGAATCGCTATCCGCAGACCACACAGCAAAATAGGGGCTTCTGTTACAATTCGTCGGGATTCCACGGAACAGCATTCGTCGAGTTTTCACGGGACAATCCGACGAATTCCGACGAATCACATCAGACGGCAACATTTGCCGAGTTAAGGATCTCTGTAACAATTCGTCGAGATTCCACGGAACAATCCGACGAATCCCGACGAATCCGACGAATCATGTCAGACGGCAACATTTGCCGAGTTAAGGATCTCTGTAACAATTCGTCGAGATTCCACGGAACAATCCGACGAATCCCGACGAATCCGACGAATTCTATCCGTGTAAACCCGACGAATTCAGACAGCAACATTTGCTGGACTTCCCCCATTCTATATGGTGATTGGTAACCTTTACCAACATAGTCAATCTTCCAACTTCTCCACATGCTCTTATGTGCGACCCTGCAGGCTCATATCGCATTGGCAGTGACATTACATGTTTGACCACTTCAAGATCACAATGGTAACTCCAACAGTCTCCCACTTGATCTTGAAAGTATCAAACAAAAACCTCACAAACAATGAGCGGCATCTAGCAATGCATCATTGCTCCCCAAGCAATAAGAGTTCATAACTCATAAGCCTTTATGACCAATGTTCCAGCGTTGTCTTTGTCCCTTTGTCCCTTACATCCGGAAAGAACTAGAGGCATGGACCGTGTCACCCTCATAATAGCTCAATCCAAGTTTCTTGATCTAGAACGGACTTCCAGAGAATGGTGAGCTCAATATCACATATTGACTCTACCAAGCATGGCCATGCATTTCTCAGTCCAATTCCACCAAGGGGCCCATGGATGCAACTCCTGTTATATTGGAGGACAAATCCCATATCTGCTCACACCCAAACACCCAAATGATTCGTAACGTACCCAACGACCACCCTTATCATCAACCTTCTTCAAGGAAGACTTTAGATGACATCAAAGCACGCTCTTCCTCACTCGATGAATGTTGTGACTTCAGGTCAAAGGACCACAACACCATTGTCAAATGAGACCTACTTGTGACACTTTTAAGTAACAATCCACAAAGTAATCTCAGGTTGGGTCTGTCCAGTACAACTTGTTCACTAACAAGTACCCACGTGATGACTTGATATCACAATATCATGACCTGTGAGAACCGGTCATCAGTCAACACACATGCTAGTCTTAATGTATCATCATCACCCTTAGCTTCTACGATGATACCTCGACCAGGGACCTTTTAAGAATGAGGCTTCGAAATCATAGGCTCTCACATTCAAGTAACATACTTGATGTCCTATGGAAACGAACATTCTAAGGGTATTTATCACGAATTTTATTCTATCATATAGAAACAGTATATCGTAATAAAAGAACTTGCCATTAATTGTAAAAGGAAATAATTGGTACACAATTCATCATATGAATAATAAACAGCCAACAGAATATATATATTTTACATGCAACCCACAAGACTCCCACTAGAGATGATCACTCAGGTATCGTATACCCATTGATCTAGTATGACCATCATGCTTTCTCTGCGCGAGAGGCTTTGTCAGTGGATCTGCAATATTCTCCTCAGTCGGCACTCTGCAAATGTTCACATCTCCTCGTTCGACAATCTCACGAATAAGATGGAACCGCCGAAGTATGTGCTTGGAGCGCTGATGGGATCTAGGTTCCTTAGATTGTTCAATTGCACCATTGTTATCACAGTAGAGAACTACGGGACCAACAATGCTAGGAACTACATCTAGCTCGCCGATGAATTTCCTAATCCATACAGCCTCCTTCGTTGCGTTTGCCGCAGCGATATACTCGGCCTCAGTTGTAGAATCAGCAACTGTCTCTTGCTTGGAACTCTTCCAGCTCACAGCTTCTCCATTCAGGCAAAACAAAAACCCTGACTGAGACTTCGAATCATCCCTATCAGTTTGGAAGCTGGCATCCGTGTAACCACTTACAACGAGCTCTTCCTCTCCACCATATACCAAGAATACATCCTTAGTCCTTCTCAAGTACTTCAGGATATTCTTTACGGCTATCCAGTGACATTCACCAGGATCAGACTGATACCTGCTAGTCATGCTCAAAGCAAAAGAGACATCGGGTCGAGTACATAACATTGCATACACGATTGACCCAATTGCCGAAGCATATGGAATCAACTTCATGCGGTCCTTATCTTCGCAAGATTTTGGACACTGGTCCTTAGAGAGATTTACACCATGAGACATGGGCAAAAATCCTTTCTTGGACTCAAGCATGTTGAACCGCTTCAACACCTTCTCAATGTACGTACTCTGGGTCAAACCGAGCAACTTCTTCGATCTATCTCTATAGATCTTAATACCGAGTATGTAAGTCGCTTCACCCAAGTCCTTCATAGAAAAGCAGTTCCCTAGGTTGTTCTTAACAACTTTCAGGGTAGGTATGTCATTCCTGATCAACAGTATGTCATCTACATACAATATCAGGAAGACAACAATGCTCCCACTGATTCGCTTGTAAACACACGGTTCATCCTCGTTCTTGACAAAACCAAACTCTTTGATCTTCTCATCAAAACGAAGATTCCAACTTCTAGAGGCTTGTTTCAATCCATAGATGGACCTATTCAGCTTGCACATTTTAGTGGCTTCATTTGGGGATACAAAACCCTCGGGTTGTGTCATGTACACTTCCTCAAGGAGGTTTCCATTTAGGAAAGCCGTTTTGACATCCATCTGCCAGATCTCGTAGTCATAATACTCAGCAATAGCAAGCAATATCCTAATGGACTTTACCATGGCAACAGGGGAAAAGGTCTCATCATAGTCAACACCATGAATTTGCTTGAAACCCTTAGCCACCAGTCGCCCTTTGAATGTCTGTACATTCCCATCCATGTCGGTCTTCTTCTTGAAGACCCACTTGCACCCTATGGGTCGTACCCCTTCAGGTGGTTCCACCAAGTTCCAAACTTGGTTTGTATACATGGAGTCCATTTCGGATTTCATAGCCTCAAGCCATTTGTCGGAGTCCGGTCCATTCATAGCCTCTTGGTAGGTCGCTGGTTCATCATCATGATCCATAAGAAAAACATTACCTATTTGAGACACGAGAAATCCATATCTCTCAGGCTCAAATCTTGGTCTACCAGATCTACGTAGGACTTGTGTCTCTTGAGCAGGTTCTCTAGCTACAACATCTTGTAGTCCTGGCTCAGAATCCAACTCTGGTTCATTCACTACTTGTGGTTCTTGAACTTCTTAAAGTTCTACCTTTTGCGTCTTTCTTGACAAGAACTCTTTCTCCAAGAAGACACTCGTCCTTGCGACAAACACTTTGCCCTCAGACGGTAGGTAAAAGTAATATCCTTTCGTTTCCTTAGGATATCCCACTAGATAACACTTATCTGATTTGGGTTCCAGCTTGTCAGGCATTTGACGTCATACGTATGCCTCACAGCCCCAAATTTTAATGAATGATATACTAGGACGCTTCCCAGTCCATATCTTATATGGTGTCTTTAGAACCGTTTTCGTCGGAGCGCGATTCAGTGTCATTGCAGCAGTCTCTAAAGCAAAACCCCAAAAGGAAACAGGCAAGTCTGCATGACTCATCATCGACCGTACCATGTCTAACAGAGTACGATTTCTCCTCTCAGACACACCATTATGCTGCGGTGTCCTAGGTGGAGTGAGCTTTGATACAATACCACACTCTTTCAGATGATCACGGAACTCATGACTCAGGTATTCGCCACCTCGATCAGATCGGAGTGCTTTAACCTTTTTACCCAATTAGTTCTCCACTTCATTTTTAAACTCTTTGAACTTTTCAAAAGTTTCGGATTTGCACTTCATAAGATACACATATCCGTATCTACTGAAATCATCAGTAAATGTAACGAAGTAGAAATACCCACCTCTAGCCATAGAACTCATGGGTCCGCATACATCACTATGTACTATACCCAAAAGATCCTCAGCCCTCTCAGTATAACCAGTGAAAGGGGCTTTAGTTATCTTGCCTAACAAACAAGACTCGCATCGCTCAAATGATTCATAATCAAATGAGTCCAATAGTCCATCTTTATGGAGCTTGGATATGCACTTCTTGTTTATATGGCCCAAACGACAATGCCAGAGATATGTAGGATTTGAGTCATTTGTTCTTAGTCTTTTATTATTATCTACATTATAGATCAGATGGTCTAGGTTCAAAACATAAAGACCATTAAACAATTGAGCTACAGCATAACAAACATCATTCTTAAATATAGAACAACAATTGTTCTTAATTATAAAAGAAAATCCAATCATGTCTAAGCATGAAATGGATATAATATTTCTAGTTATAGCCGGAACATAATAACAATTATTAAGTTCCATTACAAGCCCACTGGGCAAAGAAAGACGGTAAACCCCTACGGCTACAGCAGCAACTCTTGCTCCATTGCCGACGCGCAGGTCCACCTCTCCTTTACTCAGCAATCTCCTCCTTCCCAGTTCCTGCACATTTGTACAAATGTGAGAACCACATCCGGTATCCAATACCCAAGATGAAGGAGCAGAAAGTTTTATCTCTATAACGTAAATATTCGAAGCGGAAGTCATACCTCCCTTCATTTTCCACAGACCGTCAATGTACGAAGGACAATTCCTCCTCCAATGACCAGCCTTGCCACAGTGGTCGCATTTCCCTTCCTTCACGGTGCTCTTCTTTTTCAGCGCAGAAGATTTGGGCTCAAGATGTGACTTAGGTCCCACCTTCGTCTTCTTGAAGCCCTTGGCCTTACCCTTGCCTTTATGTACCATCAATATGGGACTAGCTGGCTTGGCCTTCTTCATGTTTATCTCGGCAGTTCGCAACATGCCTAGGAGCTCGGGCAGTGTCTTGTCTATTTCATTCATGTTGTAGTTCAAGACAAACTACTCATAACTATCCGGCAACGATTGCAGGATAAGATCTGTGGCCAACTCTTGACCCAGAGGAAAACCCAGTCTCTCCAGGTTCTCTATATACCCAATCATCTTGAGTACGTGAGTACCAACTGAGTCTCGAGCTCCCATTTTGCACTAAAATAGGGCCTTCGTGACATCAAACCTCTCTTGACGAGCTTGCCCTTGAAACATTTTCTTTAGGTGCTCGTCAATCTCCTTGCACCCCATGTTCTCGTGTTGCTTCTGAAGCTCAGAGTTTATGGTGGCAAGCATAAGGCACTCGACGTCTAAGGCGTCATCGGTATACTTCTTATAAGCATCCTTATCAACACGGGACGAGTTCCCGGTCGGCACCTCGGGGGCTTCTTCTTCCAAGACGTAGAGCTTTCGCTCTTGCCTAAGAAAAATTCTCAGGTTCCTATACCAGTCCATGTAATTCGTCCCACTAAGCTTGTCCTTCTCAAGGATAGCTCTTAGGGACAAGGTGGAATGTGAACCACTTGCCATGGAATTCTACAAGAATTCATGCAGAATTTAATCAGCACCTTAATTTCAAAATACAATTTATTTTAATTTGGACTTCAATTAAATACTCCCACTATTTTATTCAAATTGATAGCCCTCACTATCAATTCGGAGAGTCCATCCGAGCTACTCTCTTAGTGGACAAGATCCGTATTTCACCAACACCACGAGTCCGCTTTGGCGTTCCTCTCATAATGCGGTTAATTGCATCCTCATGCAACTCTTGTATGGCTGGTGAATAACTCCTTATTCGCATCCATCTTATGGTGCATGCCAACCCTATGCCTCTAGGCACTCAACCTTTGAGGTCACCTAGTTAAGTTAGACCCGATGTCGACAGTGGGATATCACAATTATCCGCTCGCACCCTTACCAAGATAGATTAATGCACCTTGCTTTGGCAAGCCCACACTTCATCGATCGAGGCAGGAAGAGTGTCATACATCGGAATGCATCCGAACACTTAATATTTGATGAAGGGATTTTAATTTTAATAATAGGTTAACACTTAACCATGATCAACATTTGATCAAGTGCACATCAACAGAAAAACAAGCTTTCTAAAATCCACATGCATCCCTTATGTGCACAACATAAGACTATCAACCTTTGACAGATGAAAGGGCTAAATCTGGACATTTAGAACTCTTCCAAATCTTCAGATTTACATGCATTGGACAAAGGCAAAGACAACTCGACTTAAAGCAGTAGACAAGCTCGTCTCTCATTGTTGGATTCAAAATCCAAAACAATACAAGGGTTCATAAACCACTTGAGGGATGGTTACTGCTAAGGAGACAACAATTTCTAACAATTAGAAATAACCACGAAATCCCAGACGTTCCTGGCGGGGTTCCAAGGGGCCGCGCCCCTGGTGGTGGTCTGACCAAATTTTTGAAATCCCACCACCAGAAACCACACAAAATCACATCAAATGTGATATTCCAAGAAGAAATCTTGACATTTAGAACGCTTCCAAATACCTAGATTTGCACGTACTGGAATAACCTAACTTCTGAAACAACAATCATGACCAGAACCTGGCTCTGATACCACTGTTGGGTTTTTCTAGAACCATACATCAAATGTAGGCGCAGCGGAAATGAAGAGAAACAACCCAAAAGATTCGGATCGACCATGAATATTGAATCAAGAAGTTAATAAAATGCTAGGTATGAAATTACCTTTGCGGGATTGGATCAAATCCAACCAAGATGCTCCAAGAAGAAGATTTCCTTCATCGGCTTTGCAAGAGTTCTCACGTAGAATAATGTCTACGTCTCTACAGCAGTCCACACGAGCCGGGAGAAGAATACTACACCTTGCGCTTCCACGGATTGCTAGATCCGCTTCAGGAAGAACAACACCGGCGACAATCGTCGGAGAGGAAGTCGGCGGAGACGATTCAGACGGAACTCCTTCCGTCTAGGGTTCGAGCGGAACTCCTTCCGTCGGCTTCTATTCGTCAGTTATGAGAACCCTAAAAGAAGTCCTATTTATACCCAAAGGATAAACAGCTTCTAGAAGAATCGCTATCCGCAGACCACACAGCAAAATATGGGCTTCTGTTATAATTCGTCGGGATTCCACGGAACAACATTCGTCGAGTTTTCACGGGACAATCCGACGAATTCCGACGAATCACATCAGACGGCAACATTTGCCGAGTTAAGGATCTCTGTAACAATTCGTCGAGATTCCACGGAACAATCCGACGAATCCCGACGAATCATGTCAGACGGCAACATTTGCCGAGTTAAGGATCTCTGTAACAATTCGTCGAGATTCCACGGAACAATCCGACGAATCCCGACGAATCCGACGAATTCTATCCGTGTAAACCCGACGAATTCAGACAGCAACATTTGCTGGACTTCCCCCATTCTATATGGTGATTGGTAACCTTTACCAACATAGTCAATCTTCCAACTTCTCCACATGCTCTTATGTGCGACCCTGCAGGCTCATATCGCGTTAGCAGTGACATTACATGTTTGACCACTTCTAGATCACAATGGTAACTCCAACACTAAGGTCAAGTTGTTGTTTGATCAATGATGTCTATCCATTGCCCTAGTAATACTACGTATCATTATTCTGAACATACTGTTACACCATCTCATCTTTGTCCAAGTAACATTGAATAAGATTGACTTCAAAGTCATTACTCCTGACATAGGAATTGCTAAATTAGATCTAAGGGGCACCCAAGTCAATAAACAATTCACCCAATAAACAAAAGGTAAGCCCCAATAAACAAAAGATAAGCCCCAATAAACAAAAGATACGCCTTTATCTATTTTTGGGCAAAGTATCTTCAATATCACCATGTTATGTTCGTCCCAAGTATGCAAACAATTCTTAGGGCACACAACCTTAGACTTGGGGTTCTATCTTGAGACTCATTGGTATACTCCACACCATAGACTCCTCTAGGTACCTTCTACGACAACCTTATCAGGGTCAATATGTCACCCAATCCCAAACGGGTCCCTTCTGAACTTCACTTCTTGTCCGACCCTCAGTGCTTGTCATGGTGGTTGTCTTAATATAAACATGTCACCGGTATGAGGGTTAAGTGTATGAGTCTCGTACCATTCTGCTTATGTGTCAATCTCTCTTTATCTAGCCTCTTTGGGGTATCCTCGTACCTTCCCCAAAAGTTATACCTACGGTCTATTTCAGGCTAGGTAATGGTATAAATTGTCATGGTAAGTCATGTATCCTAGTGGGGTTAAGTCTAACTCGTTGACTAAAGGACTAACTACAGAAATCTTTGCAGCCAGAGGTATTCCCTGCTGGGGGCAGGGTTCGCCGCATGCTTACAAAAGAAAATTTGACACTCGCAGGGGGAAACTGACCATGAAGATTTAGTTAAAAGTGGACCTTTTCAATGTGATTCCCATATGGGCACACCACTGCTTTCGCTGCTACTTTATCCTCAAATTAAGCTCGCGCGGGGTGGCCCAGAGTTTGTGGACTTCTTTTCTTCGGATCGAGGTTTGCCTCTGATACCACTTTGTAAGACCCCATTTTTTTCGCTGCAAAAACCCAGGTCTTATGCCCAGAACCGCCGCTTTGCGGTGACACCCTCGCACGGGAAGGTCGCCACTACAAAACGCTAATTCTGCCGGCCAGATCGATCACAAAGAAGAAAAATATACTTGAACAAATATAAATCCAAGTCCACAATCACATGCTATATATAAATATAAATGTCCACATTATATTAACTGAATAAAAAGATAACAAGGGTTACAATAATAAGAAGAATGGCTTATGCCCAGTACATCATATCCTCACTACAAGATCACTCGCGGAAGCTAACTCCTAATCACTCACTGATCTTGAATCCTGTGCTCCTGTACTACACTGGCCTGCCTCCGTCTGCATCGGCCTCTGGTGTTGCTGTGTCTCCTCGATCCCCTAAAATGATATGGTCCACCGACCGTTAGTCAAAAAGAGTAAGCCTTATGTTCCCCACCCCACTCCCAATGGCTCCTAGGCACCGTGTGGGAGGGATGAAGCGGAGGACAACAAGGGGTAAGAACATAAGCAGGTGACGGCGGATCTAGTCTACAGGAATAACTACAACTACACATGTCTATCTAAACAAATGAAGCAGTAAGTAAAGCATAGTAAATAGCATGTAATGAATAGTAAAGCAGTATATATGAAAGCAAGTAAAATGATATAAAAGTAACCATTGATTTATAGGAATGCCCATACAAACCTATAGACCAAGGGGTCGTTTAGCAAGGCCTACCGTATAAAAAGTCCCATTCCAATTTATATGATAGAGGTAGGGGTTGAAATGCAATGTTTATGCTATGACATGCAAGATATGTTTTTTATGCTATGTTCATACAAGTGCAACTCACACACTTCGACTCTGTGCGCACAGACCTCTAGTTCCCCCTTTTTGGAGCTAGCTAGACTCCCAGGATACTCCCGTAGTGGCAAACGGAAGCGGTGGGTTGGGCCTCTCCCACCTCTAGGTTGGTATTCACACTACCTAACCTAGACCTATCGTACGCCTCAACGCAAAACCGCGGAGCATCTGTGTGCTCTTACTGGCTGGACCACCAGACTTTTATGGCTAAGTGCAAATTCCACACTTACCGAGTCAACGTATTGACGTCGGTGTGAACGACTGTCCAATACCGAAGACCCACCACCTTCATGCACATGCAAACATGATCTACTATCTATCTCCAAGCCATAGGCTCCCTGGGCTAACCTGCCCATCATCAATAACCCTCCGAGCCACCGACTCGCCGGACCAACCCGTCCGTTCCAACAAACATTACTGAGTCACAAGCTCACAAGATTAATTAGTCTACTGCTACAACCACCGAGCCTACCACTCGGAAGACCAAACTGACTAATATTCCAGTGATAATGGGCTGTGGGTGAGAGTATTATTAAGTTAAGCTTGTATAACAACTTCTTAATCCTACGGCTTATGGTTAATCTTGGACTTCCCGAGGATTCCCCTATAAGGGGCTCGCTACGGTACTAGGAACTGCAACGGGATGACACCCCAAGGTTCCCTTTCTCAAGACACTTAGTGTTGTTGGTATCTACCCATAAGAACACCCCTCTTATCATTTCACTTGAGTTAAACCTATGCGCTTTATGACACGCTAGGGAAAAGACGATCCTTCGTCAATCCCAAGCACTACCTTACCCTTAACCCACCATGTGCGCTCTCATCACCTACACTCCTTAGGATGTACTCCTAACAATTTAACCAACCCATGTGCACCATTTGCACCCCATTTCCACCTAGTAGGTCACTAAAAACCTAAGTTTCACAGTTTTACTAAACGCAGACCAAACTAACTATGTGAAGCCTAAAAATATAGATACTCTAAATATTCATCCAACTGACTCAAGATATTTACTGGAGGTCTATCTTGATGTTATAAGACTAAATCCAGAGAATCATATTTTTCCCTAATTATTTAGTATTTATTTTAATTTCTCCAAACATTTGTCAGGTCTGAAAATGAACATGAAGTATAAGGAATTCTTATGATGTGGCTCTCCAAATATTTTGAGCAAATACAACATATCATATTTTTAAAGCAAGAAATTGTCCTCTATTTTTATTATTTGTCATCTATCCAAACTTGTGAATTTGTGAAGGAACCACCAAAAAGCTCAACACTAAAATTCTGGGATAATTACCAAACTCTTGTATTCATCAGAAAAGGCTACTGACCAAGTTTCAGGATTTAAGGGAATCATTTTCTCACTAAAATAAATATTTTAAGAAAACCTCAAATAGTAAAAGTTGTGAAGTAGCCTACTAATTTAAGTCTTCAAAATTTCTATAAAAATTTACAGAGCTTCCTAATGTTCTGAAATGTCATATCACCAATTTGTAGAATTTAACAATGAGTATTGGACCCTCAACTATTTTTCCTAACCCTAAGATAAAATAGGTGTCTTGTGAATGAAGTAATGATTAAATAATTTATATAAATACACAAAAATTACCCGAGGTCTAAACCATGATTATAAAGACACTGTCAAAGTTTCATCATCATCTAAGACCTTTTGATCCTGTAATCATCTCTTATAAGAAATTTCTCTAAAGGGATTATGACCTAATCCAAAGGGAATAATTGTTCCTAAAATTCTTATAAAATTACCTAGGGCCTATTTACAACCTATGAACCTGTCCTCTAAGTTTCATGACCATTCTATAGCTTTTGACTACATGTCCTTCACAAAGCTCTACATGCACCCCAAGGGGTAAATCTAGGATCCTAGGGCATATCCACCTCCACACCTCCCCAAACCACTCATGGGGGTACTTTAGGTGATCTTAAACCAGTGGACAAGGTTCCTCCTCAGGGTGAGGAGATTTGACCACAAAATCCCAAGATAAACACCATACCCTAACTTTGACCCTATTTGACCTAAGTTGGGTTAACCAATTACTCAATCAAAATAGTCCCAATTGGGCTGAGATTTTTACCTAGGTCATAACATAACCCTAAGGAGCACCCACCAAAATTTGGAGGGTATTGGAGGTCATTTGACCCACTAATTAATTAATATATGATTTATGAAATTTTCTCAAAAACCTTAGAAAAAGTTTCTCCTAAAATTCCCATCCTTTGGTATGATGTGTGGGTGTATATAACTAGCCTAGGTTTTAAATGTCAAGGCCATATCATCTACCAATAAAAAGATATGAAGGAAAGAGTGACTGCCCTACCCTAGAGACCAGTCCCACCATTTTGTCTCTACAGGGAGCTACATACTCCTTTTGAGCTGAAACAATTTTTAAACTAAAGTAGACTCTAAGGGCTACAACTTTGGTGTTGGGCACTTTTTCATCAGAGGTAATCTAGTATTTTTAATAATTAAAATAAACCATAGCAAAAAGTGTGACAGAAATTAATAAAAACATTTTATTAAACCACTGTTTCTGCGTTCGACGAATATTTTACTGCGCTCGACGAATTGTGACCTGCGCTCGACGAAACCTTATAAAAGCTGCGTTTGACAAAATATAGTCTGCGCTCGTCAAATTGTGACATGCGTTCGACGAAACCTTATAAAAGCTGCGTTCGACGAAATATAGTCTACCCTCGACGAATGCCATATTTC
Source organism: Dactylorhiza incarnata (assembly GCA_033032865.1). Lineage (NCBI taxonomy): Eukaryota > Viridiplantae > Streptophyta > Magnoliopsida > Asparagales > Orchidaceae > Dactylorhiza > Dactylorhiza incarnata. The sequence goes on from JAWHQI010000035.1 coordinate 1,637,323, forward strand.
CGTTCGACAAAAACATCTCTCCAGCCTGTTCAGCTAATTTCCTCTCCGTTCGACGAACTCCAACTCTGTTCGACGAACTCAAGATCCGTCCGACGAAACAATTTCGTTCGACGAACTCATAATTACGTTCGACGAATGAAATGAATATAAACATAAACATTAAAATAATTAATAAAAAGATCTTCACAGATCTTGAAGAAACCCGACGACTGCTGGTCGTCTTCTTCCTCCAGCCGACGGCTAAGATTGCCCTGACCTGGGCTGCCTTCCTTCTTGTTTTCCCAGCCACCTATGCGCTGCCCCGGCCGGCCAATGCCACCACCACCTTCGTCGAGGTGGTGGCCGGCGATTAGCGGCGGTTGGACGGCCGGAGGTGGCCGGAACAAGGATTTGGAGGCAGGAATTAAAGCTCCGAAAATGTAGCTTTTGGCCTACCCGATTTGGGACCAATTGGCCCCAATCCTTGCAAGCAACATGATGAGATCTATCCATAGAGAGAGGGATGAAGAACCAGACCTGTTTGGAGGGTTGATTCCTTGCCGATTTCTTGCTGGCCATGGCCGACCTCGAGCATTTGGTGCCATGCCTATTCTTGCTCCTGGTGCTCGATTTCTTCGGGAAAAAGGGGGGTTTTGCTCCTCTCCGACCTCTGAAGGAGTTAAAGATGTCAATTGAGTCTATGAGTGGGGTTTCACTTAGTGGCCATTAATAGCCATTAATGGAGGATTTCGGTTACACTTGGAGAGGATGAATTGGGCATCAATGTGGCCGGGAGAAGGCTGGAAACTTCTCCTCTCCCCAAGGGGAGACGAATGGTGCCATTAATTGGAGGTAATTGGGGGTTTCTTCTTCTCCTCCATTAACTCCCCCTTCATTCTCTCTCTTCCAAAATGGGCTTTCTCTCTCCTGGCCGACTCTCTCCAAATTGAATGGCCACCTCAGCAGCATTCAATCCCTCTTAGGTGGTGGACCACCTTAATTGGGTCTAGCCCAAGTGGATTGGGTCCAATTTGGGCAAACTAGGTTATTTTGACCTAAATCAGGGCAAATTTAACTTTGGTCAAATTGACCAATTGGGTTGACCACCAAAGGGTGGCTTGGGCTCTATTGGCTTCCCTGAAGGGTTAGGAAGGTCTAGGTGGAGTCAATTTGACAAAGTGAGGGTGAATTGCCCCTTATTAGGGCACTTTGACCAAATTAAGGTTTTAGGACAATTTGGTCAAATTGGAAGTCCCATGATGGGGCTTTTTGGTCCATTAGGTTCCTAGTACCCATACAAGGGTAGGGGCATGGTCAATTTGGCATGGTGAGGGCCAATTGACCTTAATTGAGTTCGTTTTACCAATTTTAGAATTAAGGTTGACTTTGGTCTAATTGGCCTCTTTATTTGACCCCAATGGGTCCTTGGTGCTCCAAGAGGACCCCTAATGGGTTAGGGATGCTATCGTGGAGTCGAGGATCAAGGTGGGGCCCTAAAGTCCAACCCTAGGCTAGGTATCTGAAAATTGCTATTTGCAGACCACTTGGGTTTTCTCCTTCTCACCTAAATTCACCTGGTCTTGGGCTCTTCCTATGGTTTTGTCATGACCTAATCATGACAAAACCAACTTAGGGGTCTAGCTGTTTGGGGGATGTTCCATAAAATGAGCTTAAATTAGTTAAAGAAATAAAATGGAATGAATTCGATTAGATTATTCATGCTATTTATTCAAAATCATATAAAAAATATCAATAAAATTATATTAAAGGATGAGTATAAAAAGTACTCATCAAACACCCCCATACTTGAGTTTTTGATATTCTAGAGTAAAAGTGTGAGGAAAGAATTTACAAGACATCGATTTTATTTTTAATTAACTAAAATTTCATTAAACCAAGAGTAGGTTAAAAGTAAATTCTAGGAATTCAAGAATTAAGTCATAAGTTATGGTGATAATTTAAAAAGAGAAAATTGTTTAGCTAACTACTTTTCAAGATAACTATTTAGCAAACAAAATAATAGAAATTTTCAAACAAGAATAGATTGAAATTATAAACACTTTAACATAAAAGAAACTTAAGGAAAAGACACCTACCAAAATATTGCTCTCTTAATAATTTAGTTTAGGACTAGAAACAATGAAATTGGCTAGGGATGGGTTTAACGAAATGGCAAACTGAAGAGATACTAAAATAAAGGTGATGAATTTTATCCTCTCACCTTATTTGAATACTAAAATGTATATGTTTAGGAAAATAATGAATTTTATCCTCTTATTTTCCATTTCATATAAATTTTTTTTTATTTCTCTTCAATCAAAAACCCAAAATGTATACGTTTTAGATGTAATGAATTTTATACTCTTACATCATGACATATAATCTTTTAAATGATTTTGGGTGCATGTGTTTAGGAAATTATGAATTTTATCCTCTTATTTCCATGACATATGATCTTTTTCTCCATTTTTTTTATTTGCCAATAAAGGGTGAGGAGGAAGAAATACTTCTAGTTTATAAATTAAACTATTTTGAGAGCAACGTTTTAGTGGAATGAAATTTCCTAAGATCTTAAAGTTAAAAGAGAATATAATAGAAATCTAGAGATGTTTAGCCAATTAACCACAAAGTGAAGCTATTTAGAATTAAATGGAGAAGTAGTGCAAAATAAATTCTCTAATTGAATTAAAAACATAAAGTGTTTCTTAAAACTAAATTACATCAAATTTAAATTTAACAAATTCTGATAAAACAAAAAAATTAGCTAAATTAAAAATGTAAGAATACTTATAATCAAACCTCAAACTAAATTTCTAGAAAACTAAAAACAACAAGTCTAGGCGTATTTATTATTATTATTTTCATAAATATTATTTCTTGGACTTCCCGAGGGCTACCCGGTGAAGGATTCACAAGGTACTAGGAGCTGTGATGGGAGTTCAAGCCCAAAGCGCCCTTTCCAAGAAATTAGATTTTTATTAAATTATAATTTTTTTTATTTTTCAAATAAAAATACAGTGAACGCAAAGCTACACCCCATACTTAAAATTAAACATTGTCCCCAATGTTTACAACTAAGTATGAAGAACACTTGAAAAATAAACTTTAAAAGAAAAATACATTAAATTAAAGAAAAGCAAGGGGTGCCTCCCAAGAGCGCTTTCTTTTACCCATCTTTAAGATAAACGGTTAGGGGTTAGCTAAACGGAAATTTAAATTGAAAATGGACATGTAACTCCCTTAATTCACGTGTAGGTGAATGTGCCGACGTTAGTCGCCCGACTATTCATCCGCTTAACATGTGATTCTCCATTTGTCATTGGACTTGAATATGCAAATCCAAATCACCTATACATACCTGAGGTGATTTGAATATATAAAGATGAGCGGCATATGGATCATCAATTAATTGGGGTAGCAACAGCTCATCTTCAACCTAAAAATTATTAGTATATAGAAAATCACCATTAAATGTGTCAGATAATTTTTCATAAGGAGGAAGTGCTTGCGAAAATATATGATTAAGCTCCGGTTGTTCCTTTTCTAAAATAAAATTTTCTTTTTAAAAATCTAGTGCATTGCCAAGTAGAATAAAATTTTCGGACACTAAATTTTCATGAATTTTTGGTTGAATAGAAGAGATTTGCGAAAATTAATGACAAAGAAAAGAAGATCCAGGTGAAGTAGGGGAAAACTTGTTCTTCTTCTAGTTCATCTGGGGTGCACACAATATGAAGAAAATCTTGGCAAGAAAATTATTCTTCATCTTTGGTAAAAGAAGTTATGGGATTACATGAAAGCACATGTTCCTCCATAACTAAATTATCAAAGGATAGAGAAAAAGTACTAGAAGAAGTAAAATACTCCTCTAAATTTTGGGGGGAAGTATTAAATTGAATTGGTGAAAATTCCCCAAAATTAGAGAAAGAAAATTGTTGCGCATAAGAAGAAGAATAAAAATTCAGATTTAAAGATTTTTCTTCACCGCTCCGAGAACTATCCGGGTGAGCTTGCCACCAAGAATAATCTACTTCGGAGCTAGAAGAACAATTATTAAACACCGGAAAATTATTCTCATGAAAATTAGAAAAAACATTTTCATCAAAGTTTGAAAAATTATTTTCATTAAAAGAGGAAATATTATGATCGTAACTATAATCAAAATTATTTGCATAATATTGAGGAAAATTATTTTCATAATAATTATAGGACGTTGTTAATAGCAAACCTTGAACTGATATTAGCAAACCATCAAAACTTAAGAAAATACGTGCTTTTTTAAAATACGGCTTGTAGGTGTATTTTTAGGAAAAGTGTTCAACATCAAGTTGTAGATCTCGTCGAGATCTACAACTTTCTTGTTGAACATTTTGCCTAAAAATGCACGGGTTAAGCGTATTTTCAAAATGCGCGAGACTATTGTGAAATGTTTTGTTCATTTTGAAAATACGCCTATTCAACACGAAAGTTGTAGATCTCGGCGAGATCTACAACTTTGATGTTGAACAATTTTCCTAAAAATGCACCTATAAGGCATATTTTCAAATAACGCGTATTTTTTTATGTTTTGATGGTTTGCTAATATCGGTTCAAGGTTTGCTATTAACAACCTTCCAAAAATTATTATGAAAATAATTTTCCTCAATATTATGCAAATAATTTTGATTATAGTTACGATCATAATATTTCCTCTTTTAATGAAAATAATTTTTCAAACTTTGATGAAAATGTTTTTTCTAATTTTCATGTGAATAATTTTTCGGCGTTTAATAATTGTTCTTCTAGCTCCGAAGTAGATTATTCTTGGTGGCAAGCTCACACGGATAGTTCTCGGAGCGGTGAAGAAAAATCTTTAAATCTAAATTTTTATTCTTCTTCTTATGAGCAACAATTTTCTTTCTCTAATTTTGGGGTATTTTCACCAATTCAATTTAATACTTCCCCCAAAAATTTAGAGTATTTTACTTCTTCTAGTACTTTTTCTCTATCCTTTGATAATTTAGTTATGGAGGAACATGTGCTTTCATGTAATCCTATAACTTCTTTTACCAAAGATGAAGAAAAATTTTCTTGCCAAGATTTTCTTCATATTGTGGGCACCCCGGATGAACTAGAAGAAGAACAAGTTTTCCTCTACTTCACCTGGATCTTCTTTTCTTTGTCATTAATTTTCGCAAATCTCTTCTATTCAACCAAAAATTCATGAAAATTTAGTGTCCGAAAATTTTATTCTACTTGGCAATGCACTAGATTTTTAAAAGGAAAATTTTATTTTAGAAAAGGAACAACCTGAGCTTAATCATATATTTTCGCAAGCACCTCCTCCTTGTGAAAAATTATCCGACACATTTAATGGTGATTTTCTATATACTAATAATTTTTAGGTTGAAGATGAGTTGTTGCTACCCCAATTAATTGATGATCCATATGCCGCTCATCTTTATATATTCAAATCACCTCAGGTATGTATAGGTGATTTGGATTTGCATATTCAAGTCCAATGACAAACGGAGAATCACACGTTAAGCGGATGAATAGTCGGACGACTAACGTCGGCACATTCACCTACACGTGAATTAAGGGAGTTACATGTCCATTTTCAATTTAAATTTCCGTTTAGCTAACCCCTAACCGTCTATCTTAAAGATGGGAAAAAGAAAGCGCTCTTGGGAGGCACCCCTTGCTTATCTTTAATTTAATGTATTTTTCTCTTAAAGTTTATTTTTCAAGTGTTCTTCATACTTAGTTTTAAACATTGGGGACAATGTTTAATTTTATTATGTTTTGATGGTTTGCTAATATCCGTTCAAGGTTTGCTAATAACGCAAATATGAATGTAAATAACATTTCTCACTTTGATGAGGCGCACCACAATAATAACAACTAATTTGGCATTTTCGTGCGGCTTCCAAAAGATTAACTTGGTTTTGAAGCTCAGAAACCTTTACGGCCAATTCAGATAACTTCATTTAATAAAATTTCCATGACATATGATCTTTTTCTACATTTTTTTAATTTGCCAACAAAGAGTGAGGGGGAAGAAATACTTCTAGTATATAAATTAAACTATTTTGAGAGCAACTTTTTAGTGGAATTAAATTCCCTACAATCTTAAAGTTAAAAGAGAATATAATAGAAATCTAGAGATGTTTAGCCAATTTACCCCAAAGTGAAGCTATTTAGAATTAAACGGAGAAGTATTGCTAAATAAATTCTCTAATTGAATTAAAAACATAAAGTGTTTATTAAAACTAAATTACATCAAATTTAAATTTAACAAATTCTGATAAAACAAAAAAATTAGCTAAATTAAAAATGTAAGAATGAGTACAAAAAGTACTCATTCTTACATTATATTAAATGATGAGTACAAAAAGTATTCATCAAACACCCCCCATACTTGAGTTTTTGCTATTCCAGAGCAAAAGAGTGAGGAAAGAATTTACAAGACATCGATATTATTTTTAATTAACTAAAATTTCATTAAACCAAAAGTAAGTTAAAAGTAAATTCTAGGAATTAAAGAACTAAGTCATAAGTTATGCTGATAATTTAAAAAGAGAAAATTGTTTAGCTAACTACTTCTAAAGATAACTATTTAGCAAACAAAATTATAGAAATTTTCAAACAAGGATTGAAATAATAAACACTTTAACATAAAAGAAACTTAAGGAAAAGACACCTACCAAAATATTGCTCTCTAAATAATTTAGTTTAGGACTAGAAATAATGAAATTGGCTAGGGATGGGTTTAACGAAATAGCAAACTGAAGAGATACTAAAATAAAGGTGATGAATTTTATCCTCTCACCTTATTTGAATACGAAAATGTATATGTTTAGGAAAATAATGAATTTTATCTATTATTTTCCATGCCATATATTTTTTTTTTAAATTTCTCTTCAATCAAAAACCCAAAATGTATATGTTTTAGATGTAATGAATTTTATCCTCTTACACCATGACATATAATCTTTTAAATGATTTTGGGTGCGTATGTTTAGGAAATAATGAATTTTATCCTCTTATTTCCATGACATATGATCTTTTTCTACATTTTTTTTATTTGCCCACAAAGGGTGAGGGAGAAGAAATACTTCTAGTTTATAAATTAAACTATTTTGAGAGCAACTTGTAGTTGAATGAAATTTCCTAAGATTTACAGTTAAAAGAGAATATAATAGAAATCTAGATATGTTTAGCCAATTTACCACAAAGTGAAGCTATTTAGAATTAAACGGAGAAGTAGTGCTAAATAAATTCTCTAATTGAATTAAAAACATAAAGTGTTTCTTAAAACTAAATTACATCAAATTTAAATTTAACAAATTCTGATAAAACAAAAAAATAGCTAAATTAAAAATGTAAGAATACTTATAATCAAACCTCAAACTAAATTTCTAGAAAACTAAAAACAACAAGGCTAGGCGTACTTATAATTATTATTTTCATAAATATTATTTCTTGGACTTCTCGAGGGCTACCCGGTGATGGGTTTGCAAGGTACTAGGAGCTGTGATGGGAGTTCAAGCCCAAAGCGCCCTTTCCAAGAAATTAGATTTTTATTAAATTATAAATTTTTTTTATTTTTCAAATAAAAATACAGTGAACGCAAAGCTACACCCCCATACTTAAAATTAAACATTATCCCCAATGTTTAAAACTAAGTATGAAGAACACTTGAAAAATAAACTTTAAAAGAAAATACATTAAATTAAAGATAAGCAAGGGGTGCCTCCAAAGAGCGCTTTCTTTTTCCCGTCTTTAAGCAAGACGGTTAGGGGATAGCTAAACGGAAATTTAAATTGAAAATGGACATGTAACTCCCTTAATTCACGCGTAGGTGAATGTGCCTACCTTAGTTGCCCAACTATTCATCCTCTTAACGTGTGATTCTCTGTTTGTCGTTGGACTTGAATATGCAAATCCAAATCACCTATACATACATGAGGTGATTTTAATATATAAAGATGAGCGGCATATGGATCATCAATTAATTGGGGTAGTAACAACTCATCTTCAACGTGAAAATTATTAGTATATAGAAAATCACCATTAAACGTGTCAGATAATTTTTCGCAAGGAGGAGGTGCTTGCGAAAATATATGATTAAGCTCCGGTTGTTCCTTTTCTAAAATAAAATTTTCTTTTGAAAAATCTAGTGCATTGCCAAGTAGAATAAAATTTTTGGACACTAAATTTTCATGAATTTTTGGTTGAATAGAAGAGATTTGCACAAATTAATGACAAAGAAAAGAAGATCCGGGTGAAGTAGGGGAAAAAACTTGTTCTTCTTCTAGTTCATCCGGGGTGCCCACAATATGAAGAAAATCTTGGCAAGAAAATTTTTCTTCATCTTTGGTAAAAGAAGTAATGGGATTACATGAAAGCACATGTTCCTCCATAACTAAATTATCAAAGGATAGAGAAAAAGTTCTAGAAGAAGTAAAATTCTCCTCTAAATTTTTGGGGGAAGTATTAAATTGAATTGGTGGAAATTCCCCAAAATTAGAGAAAGAAAATTGTTGCGCATAAGAAGAAGAATAAAAATTCAGATTTAAAGATTTTTCTTCACCGCTCCGAGAACTATCCAGGTGAGCTTGCCACCAAGAATAATCTACTTCGGAGCTAGAAGAAAAATTATTAAACGCCGAAAAATTATTCTCATGAAAATTAGAAAAAACATTTTCATCAAAGTTTGAAAAATTATTTTCATTAAAAGAGGAAATATTATGATCGTCACTATAATCAAAATTATTTGCCTAATATTGAGGAAAATTATTTTCATAATAATTATTTTGAGAATATGAATGTAACTAAAATTTCTCACTTTGATGAGGCGCACCACAATAATAACAACTAATTTGGCATTTTCGTGCGGCTTCCAAAAGATTAATTTGGTTTTGAAGCTCAGCAACCTTTACGGCCAATTTAGATAACTTCATTTAATAAAATAAAAAGAAAACAACCTTCACTTAAATGAATGGAATTTTAGAAAAATATTATAATAAAAAAATATTTATATAATGTAAGACCCCCTCCCGGAACACAAAACACGGCCGAGGGGAGTCTTATGCCCAGGACAGCCGCCTTGCAGAAGTGCCAGCACACGAGCTAGCCTCCCCCATAAGATGCCTATCCTTCCAGCCAAACCAACTAAAAAGCGCCAACCCATCAATAATGTAAAAGCAAGAAGCCATATAAATATTCACAATTAAGTAACAATGTCCAAACAGTACAAAAAGACAGGAAGCTACACAAGCTCCTATATATCATCAGAGTATAAACTTGCCCTAAGGCTACATTCTAACCACTCGCTCAAATATGTTGCTGATGGTAGCCAAAGTATCATAATCACCAGCACTGTCACCCTGGCCTGGCAGTCCTCCTGTGTAGTACGCTGCTGCTCCTAAAAGCAGTGGTGTAACAACTGTTAGTCATAAAGACTAAGTGGTTTCACATCCTCTCCCCCTGCGACTCCAAGGCACCGGGCGGAAGGGAATGAAGAAAAGCTGCAATATAGTCAGTAGTAGCAAAAACAGGTGACAAGGAAAGATGTAATTACAGCAGATCATCAAGTGTATAAGAAAGTACATCAAAAGAGAGCAGTTATAACATATGTATAAGAGAGTACATCAAAAGAGAGCAGGATCAACGACAGTGTATAAGCAGTTGAGCATATAAAGCAGTTGAGCATATAATAACAGAATTTGAACTTAACTTATAAGGGTGCCCATATAAACTTATAAGTTAAGGATCCGAGCATAATGTAACCCATCATATAAAGGTGCCCATACAAGTTTATATGATGAGTTCCGATGTGGTGCAATGACATGATCATGTAATGATGAATGCAATGCAATGATTATGTAATGATACTCACCCATGCAGTGTTGCTATGTCGACATAGACATAAAGTTCTCGCTTTTTGAGAGGTAGCTAACCACTCAGGCATCTCCCGTCGTGGCCAGACAGAGACAGTGGAACGTGCTCCTCCACTACTAGGAGGGTATGAACACTACCAGTCCAAGGCCTCTGTACGCCTCGACGCTAAGAACACTCAGCGGAGACCCTGCATACTGCTCGCATCATGCAGAGCCTTCAAGGACATTGAAGGGGACTTGGGTAGGTGAGTACCAAGAGTCCAACCCAACGGTCTAGAGTCTAACTGCCGGCTTCTGTCGGTGTCACGACTAGCAAGCTCATAGACCCGCCACATGTAATCCTCCAACCAGGATCCATACACCACCATGTGTAAGTCATGCAACCAGGCAATTCCCATGCACACCCGTGCTGTCAAGCACCCAGGGGCTCACGGATGGAGCCTTCTTACCTTTCACATCATATCGGTTCAACCGATGCTAAATAGCATCTAAGGCCCCAACAACCGGGTCCTTAACATTTCTCCACAAGATATAACCATATCTTATAATCCACACCAAGCCATCAATGCTACTCATACCGAGTTGTCATGACTTTATGCAGTATGGTGTGTTTAACATGGAAATTACCATTCTAGATCCTGTAGGACTACTTGTGCATTTAACATCACGTTTCCAAAATCCTAGTCCAGATGAGCACCTTAACCTCTCTTTTTAGCATAATAATTTAGAGCGGAACGTTTAATTATGGATTCATTCTAAAACCAATTCCACAGAAACTTCTAATATAAGTCATAATTAATGCTGGAATCATTACAACCAAATTTCGACCTCATTGTATTATGCAATATGTATTTACGGTGCTCTACATTTATATGACTATTATAAACAATGCTAAACACTTAGATCTCACCCATAATCAATGTTACTTACCTTCACCATCAACCACACATGCCCTTTTTATGATTCCACATATAACTAGCAATTAAAGGGTCATTTAAGGAGACATCTCGAAGAAATAAATCTGAAATTATTATCACGGGTCTGTACTAGCATGTACATGATTCATAAAAAATTTCGGCCCAATCGGGCTTCACATTCAGCATTTATGTCTCCTTCAAATTATCAAGGGAAACAACAATAGCTTTAATAGTACTTATCCAAAAATTATGAAATTCAATAGGGATCTACATATTATTATCACCTATATCTCCACCAATTTTCATGAGCATCTAACCAATATATTAAGAGAAATCCACAAAATACTGAGATTGGAAGTGTTATGACACCGTTTACTAAAACTGGATTTTTGGGTGCTACAGTTGTCCAAAAATTATAGTCCACCGCATTTTGGAAAGCTAACATCAAGGGATACAACATTCATGTTGAGTCCTAATCCTAGATCCAAGGGGGTCCTATCTAAAATCTGCTCTGTAGTAAACTGCAGAAATCTGGATAGCAAAACATCACGCATTTACCCCATTCCCGCTCTCTGGACAGTCCACTCGACTAGACTTGTAGGAAGCTACATGTCACTTCAGAAAACGTGTAACCTATCGTCGGAAAGCTCTTTCCGAGGGCTACAACTTTCATGTCAAGCCTGAAATCTAAAAATTAGCTTGAACCCAGCTGTGAACAATTTTACCCCTTAACAACCAAGTGCAATATTATAAATTGAAAACTTCTTTAGCAAGGGGGCTATCATCACCTTTATCACACAATTGTATAATTAACAACCATAATTAACAATGGATTTTTAACTGGGAATTACTCATCAACTTTTTCACATAATAAATAACTTAAAATCCTACATAACGGGGGACTATTCATCATCTTCCCTAAAAACAAGGGTTAGGTCATTACACCTTCTCCCATTCAATACTCCCTCCATAGACCATGGATTTCAACAAAATCAAATCCTATCTCTTCCTTTTGAAGAGAAGAAGTGATTGAAGGAACTTTCGCGGCAATCGGTGCCCTAACAAGAAAGATCCGGTTTGGCCTTTTCCTAGGAAACTCCATTAACTCGCAAGCCAAGCTCTTTTGAGCTCCACACCTCTCCTTATTTTCTCTACGATCTAGCACCAAGGGAGAGGGGTCGGAAGTCACCTTATTTTCCAGTCATGGTTCAAGCTCATCTTCATGGCAGCGGGGTGGTGGTTGGCCAAGCTCCAAATCCTTCTCCAAGCTTGCTCCTTCAAGAACCATAAGTTAAAACCTTAAGGTGGGAGGAGGAAGATGAGGAAAAGAAGAAGGAGAAGAAGAAGATGAAGGAGATGATGAATAGGGCTTCTGATTAGAAGATATCAGCCCATTTGGGTTATGAGACAATAAAGAGAGAGAGAGAGATTTGCATTAATGATCATTAATGGCTAAACCCTTTCCCATGCCTTGTGTTGAAACTCAAAACTTTAGTGTCAGCTTCCTATTGGACATCAACTCCACTATAGCCTAAAAAAATAAGCACTTAAGCTTTACTGGACGATGGCAGAAAAATTGCCCAGCAACACTTTCGTCGATCGGCACTTTTGTCAACGGGAACGGCAACACTTTCGTCGAACTGCACTGTAACACTTTCGTCGAACGGTACAACTTCGTCGAACGCTTCCCCTTTGACTTCATCGAATGCTGCCCCTTCGACTTCGTCGAACGCTGCCCCCTTCGACTTCGTCGAACGCTTCCCCTTCGACTTTCGTCGAATGCTTCCCCTTCGACATTCGTCGAATGCTTCCCCTTCAAATTCGTCGAACGCTGCCCCTTCGACATTCGTCGAATGCTTCCCCCTCAAATTCGTCGAAAGCTGCCCCCTTCGACTTCGTCGAACGCCGCCCCTTCCACTTTCGTCGAACGCTGCCCCTTCGACATTCGTCGAACATAAGTAAAAGAAAGCAGCTTACTCTGCTGCTGCTGCCCATCGACGGTATGAGAGGTCGATATTGTCTTAAAGTTTACCAAATTCTTCTAAACTACACCAACATCCTACCCGAGCTCAAACTCAGCTCCAGAACACCAGAGTAAGCTTCAATTATGGTAAGTAAATTAATCATCACTTGTTGATCGTGACTCAAACCTGATCACCTCGGGGTCCTAGGGTTTCTACCGAGTCTGATGAGTCAACCTCCGGTGACACAACACACTCATGAGGGGACTAGTGCGCACTGGGATGTTACAAATCCAATAAACAAAGAAACAATTTCGTCCCCGAAATTTAAGTTGAGGTTATGGGGTTTAAGTTCAGATCACCAAAAGTCATCTGGAGTACACTTTAAATCCCACTCACCACTAGTGAGGGTCACAACTCATTCACATCACCTCACTTCCAATTTCTCCCGTGTGTACTTCTGTTACACTTCATGACACTTATAATCCAAATTATGCACGGAGAAATCTTAAGTGTCTCTCATCCTGATGCAAACACAAATATTGTGGAGATAAGACATAGTTGGGTTTACAGCCACGCCCACTCTACGGGTAGGTTGGAAACAACTGAAACCCATACTCCCTTGTTCCCTCACCTTAATAATCCAACTTCAATTTCACATTTGATCTAAACACCCTTAAGATCGGTGACCCCGATACATATGAGGTTACTACTCGTGCCTCCGGATAAAATTTAGAATGCTCCTCCAAGGAAGTCATGTGCTTTAGATTTGCAAAAAAAATTAATTCTTCCAATCCCAAGCAACGTTACCCAAATAACGTGTAGCGCTTTCAACATCATCACTTCAGCGCATCCAAGATTTTAGCATTAAATGAGGATGTCCTCGAAGTCAAATGGGGGATCAACCATAAAATTCACGACGTCATATCCTTGGGTCAAACCTCAAATACCCAAACAGTTATTGTACCCGCAAGATCATCTCTCTTATGTATTAAAAATGTAGAAGCAAGCGTCAATCTCATCTTCTAGTTCAACCATCACTATCCATATCATTATCAATCCCTTCCATCAATGTCATCTCGTCTGAGGCAATTATTCATACAACACGCATCTGTTACACTTAGCACGACATCCACTTGATATTGAGTTTCAACAATCATTATGATCACTAATAATTCATGTGCAAGGGCATTCATGCAAAAGCCACCAACCAAGTCCAGTATCAAGTTATGGCAAGATAATTACAATGGTCAAACATAATGGATGTTTACCGCTTGGCTTGAAATCCATATAATAGTCAAGTCCTGCAATCACCCCACCGTACTTGCCATGACATTATGCCCTTTCAATCCATCAACTACCAAAAATGATGCTACTACCTCAAGGGTTTAAGCTCAGGAAGCATTTATGTTTCCAAAAAGTTTCCAAATTCCGCACATGATCATCTGATGATGCTTATCATTTAGTTCTGGTGATATTATGAATCATTATCGAGGATCAAAGTAAGGTGAATCCATGACTCTACACCTCGCATGGGTGATAATCACATCATTCCCTTCTAATAACACGTGACCTCGAGTCAAGTGTTACTTTTGTCTACTCCCGGTTCTACTTTGATTTGCACCAGATTCAAAAATTGGCGCCACTTTTATCCCGTGATTTAAATCATTTCATTTAAGGGCTCCTCAACCGTGAACATATACCTTATCCAACGGTTGGGTTTCGGTACAGAGCCTTTAGAGGACTTCCTTGTCGAGGCAATAGAATTACACATACACCTACCTGTACGTATAGAGATATATTCGTATCTTACTAAATAAGTAAATGCATCTTATCATCAATATTCAATTCACGTGTTCAATTCACGGCGTGTTTCAACACCCTTGACGCTATCACCCATATTGAGAGGTTATCATGGATCCAATCATCACCATTCATGTACTATTTAAATAAACAGCATCTAAGTGAAAACGAAGTCGGTACGTAAATAGATCAATAAACGAAGGGACAATCCCCCGTACATTTTTGGACTAAATTTCTTCCACCGCCCATATAGTACATTCATCTCACGTATGGGCATAAACCTTAGGGGTATATCATCCTCGACTTAGAGTTCTTACCCTATAGAACCCTGTATCGACGCACTTATATATTAGCCGTGATGTAGAAATTCAATTTTTTTTACAGCGACAACCAAGCTGCATGTCATTGTAATGAGAGCATGTACACATAACATCCAATCACCCGGCACATTTATATATGTTTGAACTTAACATGAACCAAGGTGCAAGGCTTGGGCGGACTTCCCTTCGACACGGGCTATGCAAACTACCAAAAGTAGGGCATACTTTATAATATGATAAACTAAATCAAATCCATTCCAAGCGCCCTACGATCCCTGCCAACGATCATCCATGCATGTTTATTTTATAAAAACTTTTAGGATTTTAGATCATCAATCAAGTCATATTAATCTTGTTGACTCCACCGCCTAACACTTATTAATTACCCAATGTCAAGTAATTACAACATTAAAGGGGACGTTAACCAAGAATTTCCAAACTCAGGGGTATTTTATCATCATACCAGCAATGCATGCACAGAGGTTCATTAACTTCCCAGCTATAATGTTATTACAACATAGTTGCATATCCCCAAAGCGTAAATTTACTACTCTCCTCATTACTTATCCACATAATCTTAGAACAATATAGAGAAAATTATCATCTTCAAAATGCTTTCCTCTCTTATTCCGCTAATAAAATTCCTATCAACCCAAACATGGCCTTAGCAGTCTGTCTTGCTTAAGGTGAATTAACTCTTCAAGGGTCTCCACTTCCAATGTCAAGAATTACAACGATTTTAAATCCTCAAGGAACCCAAGACGGTACATAACTAGCCCAATAAACGAAGAGATAAGCCCCCGTATCTCTTCGACTGAGTTTCTTCTACCACCAATATAACACATTCGTCCCAAAATGAGCCTTCTCTGGATCCGAATTCTTAACATATCTTCTCCATATGAAACCTTCTACATAAATAGAAGTGAGAGGTATCCACATACAGTATAAAAGACATGCTTGGTGGTCTCTTACTAAGCTGATAACAGACTACAGGCACCAATCTCATTGAGATTGCCCTAATATTTTGGTTAAGGTGATAATATTACTCCATATCTGAGATAGAAATCTCAGGGTGTGAGTCTTTAGCATCTACATTCACGTTAAACTCTTCCCTTGGTCACTTGAGGTCACTTTTTGCTTGGTCACATCATCCCTGAGATCGGTATAAGGTTAGGGTATGTCATGACATATCCTGCTAAGTCGACCAAAATGGTATCCTAGTTAGGTTGGCATCAATCCTATGCCAAACAAACTCTGACTGTTGGAATGGGAATACCAATTACTGTCTCAGAATGAGCCAGCATCGATACATAAGGGTACAAGTTTGGCTTAGGTTGGCACTTTCTATAGGAAAAAGTGGACATACTTAATGTGAATCACACATGGGCACACCAACGCTTCTGCTGCATCAGTTTGTCCTCAAACTAAATTAGCTAGCAAGGGTGGCATAGTGGTTTAATGGACTTCTTTATCTCAGGATCGTTTTAAGCTGATACCATTTGTAAGACCCCCCTCCCGGAACACAAAACACGACCGAGGGGAGTCTTATGCTCAGGGCACCCACCTTGTGGAAGTGTCAGCACACGAGCTAGCCTCCCCCACAAGACGCCTATCCTACCGGCCAAATCAACTGAACAGCGCCAACCCATCAATAATGTAAAAGCAAGAAGCTATATAAATATTCACAATTAAGTAACAATGTCCAAACAGTACAAAAGATAGGAAGCTACACAAGCTCCTATATAACATCAGAGTATAAACTTGCCCTAAAGCTACATTCTAACCACTCGCTCAAATCTGTCATTGACGGTAGCCAAAGTATCGTAATCACCAGCACTATCACCTTGGCCTGGCAGTTCTCATGTGTAGTACGATGCTGCTCCTAAAAGTAGTGGTGTAACAACCGTTAGTCATAAAGACTAAGTGGCTTCACATCCTCTCCCCCGGCGACTCCAAGGCACCGTGCGGAAGGGAATGAAGAAAAGCTGCAATATAGTCAGTAATAGCAAAAACAGGTGACAAGGAAAGATGTAATTATAGCAGTGCATCAAGCGTATAAGAAAGTACATCAAAAGAGAGCATTTATAACATATGTATAAGAGAGTACATCAAAAGAGAGCAGGATCAACGACAGTGTACAAACAGTTGATCATATAAAGCAGTTGAGCATATAATAACAGAATTTGAACTTAACTTATAAGGGTGCCCATACAAGCTTATAAGTTAAGGATCCAAGCATAATGTAACCCATCATATAAAGGTGCGCATACAAGTTTATATGATGAGTTCTGATGCAGTGCAATGACATGATAATGTAATGATGAATGCAATGCAATGATTATGTAATGATACTCACCCATGAAATGTTGTTATGTCGACATAGACCTACAGTTCTCGCTTTTTGAGAGGTATCTAACCACTCAGGCATCTCCCATCGTGGCCAGATGGAGACAGTGGAATGAGCTCCTCCACTACTAGGAGGGTATGAACACTACCAGTCCTAGGCCTCTGTACGCCTCAACGCTAAGAATACACAGCGGAGACCCTGCGTACTGCTTGCATCATGCTGAGCCTTCAATGACACAGAAGGGGACTTGGGTAGGTGGGCACCAAGAGTCCAACCCAACCGGTCTAGAGTCTAACTGCCGGCTTCTATCGGTGTCACGACTAGCAAGCCCGTAGACCCGCCATAAGTAATCCTCTAACCAGGATCCATACACCACCATGTGTAAGCTATGCAACCATGTAATTCCCAAGCACACCCGTGCTGTCAAGCACCCAGGGGCTCACGGATGGAGCCCTCTTACCTTTCACATCATACCGGTTCAATCGATGCAAAATAGCATCCAAGGCCCCCAACAACTGGGTCCTTAACATTTCACCACAAGATATAATCATATCTTATAATCCACACCAAGCCATCAATGCTACTCATACCGAGTTGTAATGACTCTATGCAGTAGCGTATGTTTAACATGGAAATTACCATTCCAGATACTGTAGGACTACTTGTGCGTTTAACATCACATTTCCAAAATCCTGGTCCAAATGAGCACCTTAACCTCTTTTTTCAGCATAATAATTTATAGAGGCACGTTTAATTATGGATTCATTCTAAAACCAATTCCTCAGAAACTTCTACTATAAGTCATAATTAATGCTGGAATCATTACCACCATATTTCGACCTCATTGTATTATGCAATACGTATTTACGGTGCTCTACATTTATATGGCCATTTTAAAGAATGCTAAACACTTAGATCTCACACATAATCAATGTTACTTACCTTTACCATCAACCACACATGCCCTTTTTACGATTCCACATATAACTAGCAATTAAAGGTTCATTTAAGGAGACCTCTCAACAGAAATAAATCTGAAGTTATTATCACGGGTCCGTACTAGCATGTACATGATTCATACAAAATTTTGGCCGGGCTTCACATTCAGCATTTATATCTCCTTCAAATTATCAAGCGAAACAACAATAGCTTTAATACTACTTATCCAAAAATTATGAAATTCAAAATAGATCTACATATTGTTATCACCTATGTCTCCACCAATTTTCATGAGCATCCAACCGATATATTAAGAGAAATCCACAAAATACTGAGATCGGAAGTGTTATGACACCGCTTACTAAAACTGGATTTTTGGGTGCTACAGTTGTTCAAAAATTATGATCCACCACATTTTGGAAAGCTAACATCAAGGGATACAACATTCATGTTGAGTCCTAAACCCAGATCCAAGCGGGTCCTATCTAAAATCTGCTCTGAAGTCAACTGCAGAAATCTGGACAGCAAAACAGCACGCATTTACCCCATTCCAGCTCTCTGGACAGTCCACTCGACTGGACTTGTAGGAAGCTACAAGTCACATCAAAAAATGTGTAACCTATCGTCGGAAAGCTCTTTCTGAGGGCTACAACTTTCATGTTGAGCCCGAAGTCTAATTCTAGTGGGATCAAACCAAAAAATTGGCTTGAACCCAGCTGCGCACAATTTTGCCCCTTAACAACCAAGTGCAATATTATAAATTGAAAACTTCTTTAGCAAGGGGGCTATCATCACCTTAATCACACAATTATATAATTAACAACCCTAATTAACAGGGGATTTTTAACTGGGAATTACTCGTCAACTTTTTCACATAATAAATAACTTAAAATCCTACATAACGGGGGACTATTCATCATCTTCCCCAAAAACAAGTGTTAGGTCATTACACCTTCTCCCATCCAATACTCCCTCCCTAGACCATGGATTTCAACAAAATCAAATGCTATCTCTTCCTTTTGAAGAGAAGAAGTGATTGAAGGAACTTTCGCGGCAATCGGTGCCCTAACAAGAAAGATCCGGTTTGGCCTTTTCCTAGGAAACTCCATTAACTCTCAAGCCAAGCTCTTTTGAGCTCAACACCTCTCCTAATTTTCTCTACGATCTAGCACCAAGAGAGAGGGGTCGGAAGTCACCTTATTTTCCAGTCATGGTTCAAGCTCATCTTCATGGCAGCGGGGTGGTGGTCGGCCAAGCTCCAAATCCTTCTCCAAGCTTGCTCCTTCAAGAACCCTAAGTTAAAACCTTAAGGTGGGAGGAGGAAGATGAGGAAAACAAGAAGGAGAAGAAGAAGATGAAGGAGATGATGAATAGGGCTTCTGATTAGAAGATATCAGCCCATTTGGGTTATGAGAGAATAAAGATAGAGAGATATTTGCATTAATGATCATTAATGGCTAAACCCTTTCCCATGCCTTGTGAAACTCAAAACTTTAGTGTCATCTTCCTCTTGGACATCAACTCCACTACAACCTAAAAAAATAAGCACTTAAGCTTTAATGGACGATGGAAGAAAAATTGCCCAGCAACACTTTCGTCGATCGGCACTTTCGTCGGACGGGAACGGCAACACTTTCGTCGAAACGCACTGTAACACTTTCGTCGAACGGTACAACTTCGTCGAACGCTGCCCCTTCGACTTAATCGAACGCTGCCCCCTTCGACATTCGTCGAACGCTGCCCCTTCAACTTTCGTCGATCGCTGCCCCTTCGACATTCGTCGAACGCTTCCCCATCAAATTCGTCGAACGCTGCCCCTTCAACTTTCGTCGAACGCTGCCCCTTCGACAATCGTCGAACGTAAGTAAAAGAAAGCAGCTTGCTCTGCTGCTGTTTCCCATCGACGGGATGAGAGGTCGATATTGTCTTGAAGTTTACCAAATTCTTTTAAACTACCCCAACATCCTACCCGAGCTCAAACTCATCTCCATAACAACAGAATAAGCTTCAATTAGGGTAAGTAAATTAATCATCACTTGCTGACCGTGACTCAAACCTGATCACCTCGGGGTCCTAGGGCTTCTACCGAGTTTGAATCAACCTTCGGTGACACAACACACTCATGAGGGGCCTAGCGCGCACTGGGATGTTACATATAATTTCTTTTTTTTTCAAAAAGCGGGTTAAGTTAGTCCCGGACTTCCCGAGGTCTACCCTGTGAAGGGTTCGCAAGGTACTAGGAGATGTGATGGGAGTTCAAGCCCAAATCTCCCTTTCCGAGAATTTAAATTACGCCTTTTAAGTTTTTTTAAAAAATTTAAGAGAAGGGGGAGAAGAAAGAGAACGATAAAATTAATAGATATTTCTTTTTTAAAAATATCAACCGTGTCCCCGGCAATGGCGCCAAAAACTTGATGAAGCATGAACTATATCCGCAAACGACAACGACAAGTGTACCGTATCGATTGTAGTATAGGTTATAGAAACCAAGGTCGTATTAGACTCGGGGCGGTTGGGTACTCTTACTTCAAGAAAATCTCTATTATTCTATCAACAATACTTTGGGTTGGTTTTGCAGAAGAGAAATTAAAATAATGATTAAAACAATAACAATTAGCACTTGATCTTTGAATCACCTCGGGGATAAAAATATGAAGAAAGAACAAAATCGCATTTTCTTAATTAAAAAGCTTTGACGGTGGAGATTCCCGAATTATGAACGCACCTTAGGTCGAGGGTACGCCCAACTAAGCTTAGGAAATATCAACCGAATTCTCATTCTATAATCGATAACCTAAAACTTGCTTTACTAGGTGAATCCTGCTATTGGCTTTTACTCTAATCCGGAAGGGTAACGTCGTTCTCTCAAGGATTGCATTCTACTCCTTTTTTATCCTTGAGTGATCGATTCGTCTTACGAGCCTCTCGGATAACTAAAGAATGAAAACAAGAAGAAGAATTATATATTGAAAATATAATCTCGTTATCTTAGAATCAAGGATAAATCTTAAGCTTGGAAAAGAGAAAGTGCATTTCTAAATTACTTCAAAATCTTTATTATTCCTTGGATCATCTCGATCGAGTACTAATAATATTTTAGTTACACATTGAGATTAAGGAATTAACAAAATTAAAAGAGTACATGATAAAATAAGAGGGGAAAATGAGAGAACAAAGGAACTATTTTATTGAATTGCTAAAGAAAAGTTACAAGATAGGAATTGAAAGCTACAATTTATTTAATTGAAATTACAATTGCAAGGAAGAAAGAAAACTACAAGAAATACCAAAACATGAAAATAAAACATGAAAGGAAGAATTTAAGTCCTAAAAATTCGTCCTTTTATCAACTGGAGAAGCTCCCTTTAAATAGCTGAAAAATTGGTATTACACGCCCTTGGTCACGCCCGTGACCAAGGGGCGTGATCGAAGCAGCAGCGGAGAGGGCGCCTTCTGGAGTAATTGCGTGTGTAACGTGTGTGTCACGCACATGGGTCACGCTCGTGACCCTGGGGTGTGTAATCTTTAAAATAGGCTAATGGCGGGAGTCTTCGGCGGGAAGTGGCGCGGGATGAGTCACGCCGTGTACTGGATGACACGCCCCCTGGTCACGCCCGTGACCTGGGGCGTGTAACTTTAATTGACGTGGCAGGCTGCTCTGGATGCTAGTGGCGGGTCGCGACCGTGTCACTGGGTCACGCCCATGGGTCATGCCCGTGACCTGTGGCGTGTAACTGTCGAATCTTCACGGAATGCTCCCGGGGTGACGAAATCAGGTCTGGAACACATCTAGGCTATCACGTCCCTTGGTCACGCCCGTGACCTTGGGGGTGTACTTTGGAATTTTTCTCAAAAGTGCCCAGGAAACCTGAAAAACATAAAATGAGCTTAAATTAGTTAAAGAAATAAAAAGGAATGGATTCGATTGGATTATTCATGCTATTTATTCAAATTTATATAAAAAGTATCAATAAAATTATATTAAAGGATGAGTACAAAAAGTACTCATCAATACTCCACACCTTAGATTCTTTCGGGTACCCTCTACGACAACCTTATCACTGTCAACATATGACCCAATCCCAAGCGGATCTCTTCTGAACTTGAATTCTTATCCGACCCTCGATGTTTGTTATGGTGGTTGTCTCAATGTAAACATATCACCGGTACGAGGGTTGAGTGTACGCGTCCCCTACCATTCTGCTTATGTGTCGATCTACTTAAGGCGATCCTATTAGTTTGGATAAACCTTGGTATGCGAAGTAGGGACATCAGAGTTTATGGATTAGGTGGTCGTTCCCGCATTAAGCTCCTCCTCTAGCCTCTTTGGGGGTATCCTCAGACCTTAATCAACTTTATACCTATGGTATATTTCAAACTAGGGCATGGTATAAATTATCATGGTGAGTCATGTGTCCTAGTGTGGTTGAGTCTAACTTATTGACTAAAGGACTATCTAAAGAGATCTTTGCAGCCAGAGATATTTCCTGCTGTGGGCAGGGTTTGTCGCAGGCTACAAAAGAAATTTTTTCAAAAGATTCAGTTAAAAGTGGACTTTTTCATGTGATTTCCCCATATGGAACACCATTGCTTCTGCTGCATAGTTTGTCCTCAAACTAAACTCACGCGGAGTGGCGCAGGGTTTGTGGACTTCTTTTCTTCGGATCGAGGTTTGCTCTGATACCAGTTTGTAAGACCCCATTTTTTTTACTACAAACCAGGTCTTATGCCCAGAACCGCCGCTTTGCGGTGACACCAACACTCGGGAAGGTTGCCACTATAAAATACCGATCCTGTCGTCCATATCCATCATAAAAGAAGAAAAGTATAAACGAACAAATAGAAGTTCAAATCCACAAATCAAATGTTATATATATAAATGTCCACATGATATAACTGAATAAAAAGATAACAATAATAAAGGGCTCATGCCCTGTACATCATATCCTCACTACAAGTTCACTCGCGGAAGCAAACTACTAATCACTCATTGATCCTGAAACTACTGCTCCTGTACTATACTGACATGCCTCCATCTACACCGGCCTCTATTACTGTTGCATCTCTTCGATCCCCTAAAATTATATGGTCCACTGACCGTTAGTCAAAAAGACTAAGCCTTGTTTCCTAACCCCCATCCCCCATCCCCCAGTGGCTCTGAGGCACCATGCGGGAGGATGAAGCGGAGGACAGTAAGGGGGTATAAACAAAGCAGATGGCATGACCTAGCTACTGGATTATCTACACTACACAGGTGTTTATATATGATTGAAGCATTAGTTAGAGCATGGTAAAGAGCAAGTAAAGAACAGTAAGTAAAGATAAGTGCACGATAGAAAAGTAACCGTTGATTAATAGAAGTGCACATACAAACCTATAGACCAAGGGGTCGTTTAGCAAGACCTATCGTATAAAAAGTCCCATACCGATTTATACGATAGGGGTAGGGGTTGAAATGCAATGCTTATGACATGACATGCAGAGTTATGCAGTTTATGCTATGTTCTTACAAGTGCAACTCACACACTTCGACTCTATGCGCGCAGACCTTTAGTTTCCTCTTTTTTGGAGCTAGCAAGACTCCCAGGATACCCTCGTAGTGGAAAAAAGAAGTGGTGGGTTGGGCCTCGCCCACCTCTAGGTTGGTATTCACACTACCTAACCTAAACATATCGTACGCCTCAACGCAAAACCGCAGAGCGCCTGCATACTCTTACTGGCTAGACCACCAGACTTTTCATGGCTAAGTGTAAATCCACACTTCTCGAGTCAGAGTACCGATGTCGGTGTGAATGACTGTCAATACAGAAGACCCACAACCTTTATGCACATGCAATTATGATTACCATCTATCTCCGAGCCATAAGCTCCCCGGGCTAACTCGCCCGTCACCATAACCTACCGAGCCACCGACTCACCGGACCAACCCGTCCGTGCTAATAACCACCAAGCCTACCGCTCGTAAGTCCAAACCAACTAACCTCCCATAACCATGAGGCGTGGGTGTGTGCATTGTTAAGTTAGTCTTGCATAACTGTTTATTCCTACAATTTATGGTTAATCTTGGACTTCCCGAGGTCTACCCTGTGAGGGGCTCGCATCGGTACTAAGAGGAACAATCGGATGATAGCAGAAACCTCCATTTCTCAAGACACTTATTGTTATTGGTAACTACCCAAAGAATACCCTTCTTATCATTACACTTTGATTAACCCTAAGTATTTTATGACCCTCTAAAGGGAAAGACGATCTTTCGTCGATCCGAGCACAACCTTGCCCCTTAGCTTATCAGACACACTCAACATATAGACTCCTATTGGTGACCTCAATTCTCCTCTACCTTCCATTCCCACCTAATGGTCCACAAGTTACTCAAGTTTTACAATTTTACTATACGCAGACCAAATGAGCTATATGAGGTGTATCGGAGGAGGTACTCCATGTAGTCATGCAACTGACTTAAGATTATTACTGAGAGTCTATCATGATATTATAATACTAAATCCACAAGGTCATAATTTTCCTTATTTATTCAACATTTACTATAATTTCTCCAAAATTGGCCAAGTATGAAATTGAACATGAAGTGTTTGATCTTCTTATGACATGGCCTACACAAATTTATGGAAAATCAATGATATCAAAATAACAGCAAATACAGAATCTCACAATCTTACAGTAAGGCATTGGCCTATAATTATAATATTGAATAATTATCCAAAATTGGAGGCTAATGATGGAACCACCAATAATACTTATCCAAAAATTATGGTAAAATTACCAGATCTCTAAAATGATCAGAAAAGTTTACTGACTGAGTTTTATAATTTTTCAAAACCATTTAGTAACATAAATAAATATTTCAAGAAAATCTAAACTAGGGCACATTATGAAGTAACCTACTGATAAATACTTCCAAAAATCATACAAAATTCACAGAGCTTTCTAATGCCTAAAATGCCTTATTACCAAGTTTCATAATTTTTCAGAGAATAATAAACCCTTGATTAATTTTTCTCACAAATAGTTCACCTAAAGGGTTTGTGAAAGAAGTACCATATAGATAATCTTAAAAATCACAATAAAAATTCCAGGGAACATTAACACTAACACAAGCTAACTGGCAAAGTTTCACGATCATCCTAGGTTATATGAACAGGTAATTCCTTTTAGTTAGGAGGTGCCCTAAATAATTCTTAATTAAATCTGAAGGAATAAAAGTCTCCAAAGATTTCAAATTAATTTCCTAGGGCTTGAAACCACCATATGAAACTATCCACTAAGTTCCAAGTCCATCCAAGGAAATATGACCCTATGTCCTTCATTAAGCCAAAAATGCAACCCTAGGGTTTGAACTAGGGTCTTAGGGCATATCCATCTCAAATCACCCCAAATCATTGGTGGAGGTGTTTTATGTGATATTAAGTTAGTGACCAAGGTTTCATAACATTTTGGTGAGATTTGAACACTTAATACAACAAGCGCACATTTAACCTAAAACCCCTTAGTTTTACTAAACTTGGGTTAATTAATTACCCAACCAAGTAAATCCCAAATGGGATGAAATTTTTACCAGAGCCATAACATGACCCTAAGGACCAACCACCAAAATTTGGAAGGGTTTGGATGTTATTAGTCCCTGAAATTAATTTATATATGAATTATTAAATGTTTACAAAAACTTTAGAAAAAGTTTCTCCAAAAATTCTCATTTTTGGATATCATTAGGGGGTAGGTATAATTAGACTATGCTCTAAATTTTAGAACATTTGGATTGCTGGTTTAGTGGGGGCACTCAAATCAACCTCTGGTCAACCCTTTGTGGTTGCACCAGTTTGAGTGTTGTGGTCCAACCACTGACTCAAATGGTGTGAAACAAAATTTAAAATAAAGTAGACCCCAAGGGCTACAAGTTTGGTATTGACCACTTTTGCAGGAAAGGGCTCTAGGTATTTTTTATTTTTAATTCTAACTACTGCTAGTAATAAAAACATAAAACAGAATTATAAAACTTTAATATACAAAATCTGTACAGGAAAGAAATCAACGGCATCCCTTTGTCTTCTCCATAGAGCCGACGACTCAGATTGCTCGATCCTGTAGGTGTTTCAAACTCACTTTCCAGGCCTTCCGACCACCTCCCTGGCCGGCCACCGCCACCACCACCTCCGTTGAGGTGGTGGCTAACGCCGGGAGGTGGCACGGGCGCCGTATGGGCCGATTCCGTGAACCCAACGGGAAGAAAATCCATGGAAAAATCAGATTTTTACTCACCGGATCGGGCTCAATTGAGCCCGATTTCTCTCCTATTTGATCTAAGATTTATCCATAGGGATAGAGGAGGAGGGGAGGACATTTATTGGATCCCGACGACGATGGCGGCGGTGGTCGGCCATGGCTTTTCCCCTCTTCGGCGAGCTTTCCCGATTTCTCAATTCTCCACCAAAACCTTCTATCCAATATATCATTTCGATTGCCAAGGACGTTTTGAAGCTGATGAATGGATCACAAATGAGATTGGGGGGTTGTATAGGGGGAATTGTAGGGTGGGGATTTCGGCCCTGGCCATTAATGTCCCCTCTCTTGATGGTTGTTGGCTGTAAATGATGGGGAGTTTAATCTTAAACATCACAGAATACCAATGGGAGCTTAGGGAAGGTGAATGTAGTGACCCATAGCCTCCCACCATTAACTCTCCTTTCTTTTCCTCTTTTTCTCTCTTCATTAAGGGGGAAATTGCACTTTCTCTCTCCTACTCATCATTTCCAGAAATTGCATGGCTTATTGAGTAAATATCAGGCCCATGAAGCTATTGGGCCACTTCAATTGGACCTAGCCCAAGTGGAATTGGCTTGATTAGGCCAAAATAGGTCATTTTGACCTAAATTTAGGGTGGAGTTGACTTTGGTCAATTTTACCATTTGGGTTGGCCGCAATGGGTTGCTAGTGACCCATTGGCCTCCCCTAAGGGTTAGGATGGTCTAGGTATGGTCAATTTGGCTTGGTAGAGGCCAATTGACTCACAATAGGGCAATTTGACCAAAATAGGGCTAGAGTTGACTTAGTCAAATTGGCCGAATTGGTTGCCTCATGATGGGGCTTTTTGTTCCATTGGGTCCCTAATATACTTATAAGGGTAGGGGCAAGGTCAATTTGGCATGGTGGAGGTCAATTGACCCTAATTAGGCTACTTTGACCAACTTAGGGTTAATGTTGACCTTGGTCAACTTGGCCTCTTTGGTTGACCCCAATGGGTCCTTGGTACTTTAAGGGAACCCCTAAAGGGTTAGGTATGCTATGGTGGGGTCATCGGACCAAGGCGAGGCCCTAAATTCCAACCCTAAGCTTGGTAACTGGATATTGCTATTTGCAGATCAAGGTGTTCTTCCCCCCCAAGCCTAAGGCCAAGTGGTCTCTTCAAGCTTCCTAGGGTTTTGTCATGACCTAGTCATGACAAAACCACTCTAGGGGTCTAGTTAATTGGTTGATATTATAGAAGCCATTTTGGAATAAGCTAGCTCTGATAACACTTGTTGGATCTGTAGGCGCCCTTAGGGGGGGGGGGGTGAATACGGGTTTTAAGAAATTTACTATTTTAAAAGAACTATGGTTGTTAATAAATGAAGTTTCGGAATATTTTATTGTGGAGTATATTTTAATATCTCACAAAAGAATATATTGAAGATTACTTTTAAATGAGAGGATATCAATCTTTCTTCGCTGCTGCCGGCGGTAGAAACTACCGCTCGACGCTAGTAATAGAAATTGAATCCAAGAGTTTCTTTCTTATGAAAAGTGAAACTTCCAATATATTTTGCGTTAACGATTTTGAAGAATGCTATTCAAAACATTTTGGTGCATGGAAATAAAATCTAGATAATTAGACAAAGAGAAACATGATTTTATTTCTTTAGAGATTGAATACAAAAAAGTTTGATTTAATGACGCTTGAAATCAAGGCGGATAATATGAAAACTCTTTTTGTTTTCGATACCGGCTCTTCTCCCTAAGAATCAGTTGGCTTTAGCCGATCTATCCCCATATACGGCCTCAAGCCGCTCTTGCCTCTCTATCATCAAAAAGGCCCCAAGCACCCCCTAGATCTAATCCCAAGACCTAGTCTCCACACCCACGTGGCGAATTCTTCCTAGTCCTCGCAAGGCCCTAATCGCCAACCACGCGGCGAAAAATTTCTCTACTTCTATAAAAGAATAAGAGTTACAAGATTAGATAAAAGAAAAACTCCCCTCTTAATTTGAACCCAAGATGCAGATGTCGTTTTGCTTTCAAAATTTTGATCTTTGTGGCTTGAGAGTCCTCCTCTTCGATGTCCTTTAGATCCTTGGATGTCTCCAATTGATTAGAATTTTTTGTAGCGAGAACACTCCATTTGTATGTTGAGAGAAAACTTTTTGACCGCCATTTTGATAGCTTTCAATCCTTGCACATGATTTGCTTTTTGATCTCCTCTAAGAACTCTCTCTTTAAATGAGTGGGAAACACCCCTCACTTTTATCTAGACGGCTAGCGCTTTCATCCCTCATAAATTTTTTCAAAATTCGTCATGAGAAACTCATTTTCGGGCTGTTTTAAATAGAGATTTGTTGTGCAGGAAGCTACCACCTTGCGGTGACTTACTATAGCGGAGCGGTAGCGTACAATATTCAATTTCCTTGCTTATCTTCTCTTCAATTTTGTGGATTTCAAAGGCTTTTATATTTAGAAATAAATTATTCCCCATGAAAATATGACATATTCTTGCCTTCATAATAGTATTGGATGCTCCTTTTTCTTTATTCTTGCCTTCATAATAATATATTGGATTCTCCTTTTGGTTTACCAATCAAATCATGATTGATTAGGGTTTCCTAAAGTTACCGCCCGACGATTGAGTTAACACGCTGTGGTAGAACTTGTTATATATGATTCCCATTGACATTCCATTTTCGACGACATTTCCTTTTCGACGTTGTTTCCAAATACACATAAGCTACGACCAGTGGTAGCGTTAGCTCGTCACGCTAGCAACAAAGTTTTGACCTTGTTGGGTATTCGTCGACTTTCTTTTTTGTACTTATAGGGGCTTGAGAGTTGAAGTTCCTGCACACTATAAACACATGGAAAGTATGATCAAATACAATGAGATTTGTTATTCTCAAACCAAGAGATGTGGAAAGCATGTTCCAACAACATCTACCAGCAGAAGAATAGATAAAGCATTTGGAAAGGTAGTCCCTGAGGGAACGAATATTCAAAGAAAATCTGGTGAACAGGGACAATCCCAAAAGGATGTCCTCTAAATACTTTCCAAAACCTTTCTTGTATTTCAAGATGGCAAGAGAACAAAAGGTAAGGCTGTCGAGATGGCTACTGCTGCAAAGATTGATGTTGAAGACCAAGCTGAGAGTTCCAGGGCATCCAAGAAAAGAAAAGCCTGAACAAATGTTTAATTTTCATAAGATAAAATATTGTACTGAAAAGTGTAATACCATATTTAAACCATCTATTACTAATACAAATGATCTTCCATTTAATATCTGAAACCATTTGTGATAGGCATTAATTCTTTTTGTTAAGCTCAATTTATGATGTGTGATGCCTATATTTGTTAACAATGAAATGATTATGATCTAATGACTACTTATTATGCTATCTCAAAATATCATTGATATAATTTATTGTGTTAATGTATCTTAGCATTGTTATGTGTGCTGCCTTCTTCAAATAGGGGAAGATTCTTGGGAATGTTGCCCTTCAATGTTCCTTGAATTTGAAGATGCATCACATACAATGCTAAGTGCATAATGTATTTGATAACCCATTTTATTTTATGTTAAAATACATGCTTAAGTCATTCCAAACCATTAGAATATTATTGATTATATCTCTATGAAGATCAGCTGAGATAACAAACTCATCTCAGCTGAATAGTTGACTCAGCTTGTAGCCGCTGAGAAGAATTATGTCTCAGCTAGAGTAAACCACTGAGAAGACTACCCGTCTCAGCGGATCCGCCGAGGCGCAGATTTTTTTAGCCGCTGAGACTGAAGCCTGTCTCAGCCCATCCGTTGAGACAAAATCAAATATGAACTTTACTCTGAGGGGATCTACTTTGGCAGAAGGAAAAGTAAAGCAAGATAAGCTTTTTTATTCTTGTCCAACCGTTGAAGATGGATGAATGTATAAAATACATAGCTAGGGAAAATGGAAGGGGACTGATTGATGATAAGAGCATTGATGAGCATGCTAAAGTTCACCATCTTCTTTCTGTGAAGTAATCTCTCTCGAGCTGCAAGCAAATCAATCCAAGAGAGATAGTTAGTTTTTACTGAGTGCTTTTTGAAGAACAAGTTGATCTTCCTCCTTTTACTGAAGAAGAAGATCAGGTGAAGCAAGGACTAGAGCTACAATAATTCTACCCTTCTTCAAAATTGCATCTGCTGTGTTCACAACAGGAGAATCAAGCTGAAGGTTTATTTATATATTCTTTTGTTGTAGAAGTAGAATCATCCATTTCTATAAGAACATTATTGTTCTGAGTAGTAAGGCCTTGTGCCTGAGTGTAGGGCTATGTGCCTGAGTGTAGGGTTGAGTGCCTGAGTAGTAGAGCTATACTCCCAACCTGAGTTATTGTGCTTCTTGATAGGCCTCAGGAAGGTGACTAGGAGAGTCACTAAGCTGTAGGAGTTAGAGAACTCTGAGGTAGGGCTTCTTGATAAGTCTGATGGTAGGGTTGATGGCCTGAGGTATGGTTATGGAGTAAACCTGAGAAATCCTGAGTGATTTGTGTTGTAAGCTCTTTGAGCTGAGCTATTGGAGGAGATTACTTTGTCTAACACACTGTCAGAAAGGTGGAGAGGGAAAGTGGAGTACCCAGACCTTGGAGATCCACTATAAAAAACTGTGTGCTTTTCTGTGTTCTCTTCTACTTTGCTTACAAAACTAAAATAGTTAACTATAATTAGAAAAAGCAAAGATACCTATTCACCCCCTCTAGGTGAGTTAGACTACTACCAGGTTAACTATCAGTTATCTCTAGCGCCAGCGGTAACTCACTACGTTCAGTTCCTACACAACTTCACACATGTAAACCTACACACTTTACCCAAAACATGTATGATCAACTACAACTTTGGATTTGTATTATAAAACCTGAGAAATGCAGAATGCATGTTCTAATTGTGCGTACCAATGTTTGTGACTGATGTTTGTTAGTCTCATGCTTAGGCAGTTGAAGGAACCTTTGGGTAGACCAAACAAGATCATTTGCATATCTAGGTTCACTTATTTTGAAGCTCAACCTAGACGAATTGAATGTGCTTGGAACTTCACTCTGTTAAAGTAGTTGCATTTTCATTTGAGATATATATATATATATATATATATATATATATATATATATATATATATATATATATATATATATATATATACTGCATGTGTGACTTGCTTGTACGAGTGTGGTAACACCACCCTGGAGTCGCCTAGAATGGCCAGTGGGTGGGATCATTACACGGTTTGTGGTCAGCACATAAATGACCCTTGTTTAGAGCTTATTTGTGGTTGGTACAAGTACAAGCAAGCCAAGTAAGAAATAGCAGGTTGAAGCCTAGTGCTAAACTGGCCCTCAAATAACAAGTCTGTTTTGTACTTTTTATGTATTACCGGCCTGCATGTCCAAGTCTGTAAACCATGTAGACTACTATATACACTCTTGTTCAAAAGCATGTAAGGACTTAAATCCAAAATATTGGTTGTGTACATTCCTTGTGATGTTGTGGACATTCGTGTTAAATAATTAAAATGCTTCCATTGGCTTTTATCTCTGTGGTGCATGGTTATATAATTGCCAATTTTCATTACGTAACTCTTTATTTGTGCGTTAGATATGGCATGGGGTCTTGACCGGAACTACTATTATATTGTTTTTTACATTCAGTGTGTTACAAATTTGGTATCAGCTTATGGGTCAGTCCGTTGTCTTCCAAATTCATGGTCAAATTCTTTTACGGGGTGGAGAGCACGCGCAGTGCATCACCTTAAAACGATAACATACTGTAACATCCCCAGAACAACTAGACCCCTAAGGTACATTTTGGCATGACAAGTTCCTGACATTACTCTAAGGGGTCAAAATAGCCCTAAGAACCAAAGTCAATAGATGAAAATCACCTCGGTGTGCAAATAGCCAAATTTGACTCCAAGGCTTAAGTCTTGATATTAAGCTTCAAAATGACAATTTGACGCCACCAACTCTTCCTAAACCCCTCCAGGAGCTCCTTGGGTTCCTTATTGATCAAATTGACAAAAGTGAACTTTATCCCCAAATAGGTTAAACTACATAATTTAGGGCCAATTAGGGCTCAATTGACCTAATTAACTTCCCACGAGTCTACTTAACCCTCAAGGGAGGCTAAAGGAGTCAACTTTGACCCACTGGGCCACACAATTTCATCAATTTGACCAATGTCAACCCTTAGTCAACATCACACCAAATTGGCCTAATTAAGCTAAATTGACCCAATGTGAGCCCCACCATGGTCCAATTCACTATTCCTTGTCCTCATGGACCCATGACCACCAATTTGGGTCAGCCCACTCATAAATTTGACCAAGTCAACTCTTTGTAGGCCTAAATTGGGCTTATATAAAATTAAATCAAATTACCATGGGCTAAAGCCCTCAATAGGGGCCCATTATTAAGCTCAACCACCATTTACCATGCTTGCCCCTCTGAATTTGAAAAGGGATGGCATGCAAGGGGTGAATTAGAGATTTCCCCTGATTTGGAAAGGGACAAATCCATGAATTCATGGGGAGAGCTCCACTTGGCATTCCAATGCCCTTCCCAAGACTCCCTTTGAACTACCTAGAGCTTTTGGCATGAATGCCTTGCTGCCATGAGGCCAGGTGGAGGCAAACTTCAGTTTTTCCCCTTTGGCCGAGAACCCCCATCATGGATTCCCCCCATATACCACTCCACAGCCTCAATTGAGAGCTCCACAAGCTTCAGTGAGTAGAGAGAAGGAGAACCCCCTATCAATTGAAGGAGTTGACCACTGTACACAGAGATAGCCATGGATGCAAGGAGGAGTTCGAACATGGTCCCAAGCGGGTTACACATTCCAATAGCTCCAATTAGGCAAGCATTCCTCCTCTCCTCCCTTAGTGCTAGATCCTGCATCTTCGCCTTATGATTTTAGTTGAGAATCAGCCAAATGACCATTCTACCGTTAGAGCTCTTAAGCTCTTCCAAATCCTGACCTCCAATTTGTCTACAGGCCACCTTCGACTGCCATTTTGAGGGCTATCGACGGCCAACCCTCAGCCAAAGGTGGTGGCGTCGCCCTTTTGGCTGGAGATGGCCTCAGATGACAGGGATCGGGCTCGAAAATCCCTCCAGGAAGGAGGGATCTGAGCTCTTGGCTCAAGGAGGAAGACGACTTCCTAGTCGTTAGATCTGGTGGATCTGATAAATGCAGACCAAGGATTATTTAAATGCTGTTTAATAGGATTTATGCATGATCTTAAGTAAATTTTAGAAAATACTTAGAGGCTAAATTAGAAAATGTGCCCAATATGAAATGTGTATCTCTAGGTCTCCAGTATTTTAAGAAATTGAGTTCACTCAATTTGGGGCACTGTAGCTCCCTCAACACCACTTTTGATGGGACCGGTCCTAGTATAGGCCAGATCTTAGATTGTAAATATCTCATAGATAGTAACTCTAATGGGATGAAATTTGGGCCATGCATGCATGTGACCTAGGACTACCTTGTGCACAAAAATCAGATTTTTAGGAGAACATTTTTCTATATTTCTGTTCATTATTTGATTTATCATATTAATGTGATTTAAGGAGTTATGCATCTCAAAATGACCCCAAATTTGGGTGGCATGCTTATTAGGTCATCAGTTGGTCTTGGTCAAAATTTGAGTGCGATTGGACCATGACATGTTGGGTTGTTCCACTTGCATGTTATGTGTTATGGTGTGCATATAGCCAAAAAGAGTATTTTGTGAACTAAGCACATTTGGCTTGATCTTAGCCTCTGGAATTTTGGTGTAAGGCCCTAGTTTTCAGGTGCAACGAGTTCGTAGAATTCTGAGCTAGGGAGCTAGCGCCGGGCGCTAGGGCTAGCGCCGACGGTAGCTCTTGTCGTCGAAAGGGTTGCGTTTTGATGAAAGGACTTGTGTATCGTCGAAAACATCAAGAAGGTACGCCGAGTGCTAGCGTCGGCGGTAGAGATAGCGCCAGCGATGGTGCTAGCACCGGTGGTAGCTGTTACGATGACATTATGTTGCGTCAAATGTTTCCCGATGAATCATGTTGAACACAAGTGAATTCGTCGATGAAAGATAGCGCAGGCGGTAGCGCCAGCGCTAGCGGTTTCGATGAATTTCTTAAGCTGCTTTGGATAAATTTTGCCGAACCGCCTCTGAGCTAGCACTTGACGCTAGTGGCTGGCGCCAGCGGTAGAGGTTATATATATATAAACCTCAAAATCGAGGATTTTTCTCAAACTTCTTACTTAGACTCTCTCCAAGGCAAAGGCAGAGGTCAAGAAGAGGAAGGAGGTCTGTTTTGGCTAGAGCAAGTCCGGGTAGGAGATATGTTGCGCACTTGTGCCATCATTGGATCCATGGAGACGAAGCTTAACCCTATGGCACCAAAAAGAGCACCAAGGTTAACGATTCTCCTCCATAATCTATGGACAAGCTAGTCCTTGGATTTTCATAGTAGCGGGAAGATTTCGACTAATTAGTGGATAGGTTTCTTCTGACGGGTCGATATGGATTATCCTCATAGAAAATTGCATATATAGTCTGTATCGCTGTATGGACATAGACATATTGTGTGAAGCCCATCTGGACAGGTTGGTCTAGATTGGTGATGGTTATTGCGCTCCGCAGAAGACTCCGAGTATGTATGTTTGTTTTCGGGTTTTGGGTGCTGTGATGTGCTGCAGGGAGTTCTGGGGGTGATCTCCAGAAAATACCCGAAAGAGCTGACAGAACTGAGTTCTATAGCTAGCGCCAGCACTGGTGATAGCATCGGCGCTATCACTAGTGGTCCTTGAGATCGCGTGGTATTATTGAGAATGGCCCTGGGGGTTGTGGTGATGACCCTGTGAGGTCATCTATGTGAATGGGATAAGGTGAAACTTTACCAGCATCGTGTTGCGATGATTGAGCTGGGTCAAGATGGATCTGAAATCGGCCATACTAGTTGGGATGAGGGGACCCCTCGTTCCCTTCTTATGTTGAAAGCCGAAAAATGTCGGTGTGTACGACTAAGCTCAAATTGGCCATCCAAGTTGAAAAAGGACTTGTGGATGGAGTGTGGGGTGAGAGCACAATACGTGCGGCCTAGAGTCGACGTATATGATGATTGTTTCTATGCGGTGCTTAGATGCACCTGTGAAATATATGCTGATATTACTTGCTTGCAGGGAAGGAGTACCACCGCCCCGGGCATGTGGTGGGGTCGTTATAAATCTGGGTCAGCTAAAGCTGACCGGTTACCTGTTTTCCCACTGCTTGGTGGATTGTGTTTGCAGGTCCTGGTGAGACGAGCGGGAAATAGCGGGTTGGAACCCCAGTTGCTACGCTCTGCAGGCCCTCGAAGGCCTAAGTGTCTTGTTTACTGCTATTCAAGTGTGTTCGTCCTGCGTGCCGAAGTTTGGAAGCCACTGTTGATGTAAACACATTTTTTAACTAACTTTATTTATTTTTTTATTCCTACTGAACAAGTGGACAAACAATGTGATCTGGTTTTAATTTCAATAAATTCTTCCATTGTGTACGACTCTGTGTATGCTGAGATAGTTTTATTTGAAACTATTTAACTGCCAATTACGTAACACACTTTACTGTCCATTTAATATGGCGTGGGGTCCCGACCGGACCTACTGTTATATTCTCTGTGACGGGGGGGGGGGGGGGGGGGGGGGGGTGGTGAGTCTGTGTGTGCATTGCCGTGAAATCACTTAAATAACCAGAAAATGTCCACTTTAGGAATGAAATACATGTATGTTTGTAGCAATGTGTTGGAACCTGAGTGTTCCATTGTTGGTTCATGCAACATATTATTCGCAAATTTTGTTTTATTGCACATGTATAGGCGACTAGGAGTGGAGTGGGGCAGTTTCGACCCCTGCACTCTAATGCGAGTAGTGCACCTGCCGATGTTCCTACTCCTCTTTCTGCTGAGATTGTGTGGTTAATAGCCGAGGCGGTATTCGCTATGTTCAATGCCCAGCCTGGAAGGCCTGTACCTGTACAGCCTCTGACCCTCGGGGTGGACCCGGTGCCGGCTGTTGAAGTTGAACTGGTGGTCGAAAGACCAGTGCCAGTGAGGGCAAGAAGAGCTTCAGACCAACAACTGCAACACTTTCTGAGTTTCCACCCTCCGATGTTTGAGGGAGTAGGAACCCCAACTCAGGCAGAGGACTGACTTTCGAGAATTAGAAAGACCTTGACAGCCACAGAAATGAAGGAAGGACAAAAAGTCACATTAGCAACCTTCCTTCTAGGTGGGGAGGCACAACTTTGGTGGGAGGAGTTGAAGTTGCACAAATTGGCGGGAAGGCAACTGGCTGATGTCTCGTTCGAGGAATTTTCGAGACTGTTTTTGGGAAGGTATCTCCCTTCTGCTCAGCGAATTGAGATGGAGAACCAGTTCAACCATTTGAATAAAGACGATAGGATGGTGGACGACTATCTGCACGAGTTTACGAGGTTAGCACGTTATGCAGGCACCATATTTGCAGATGAAGAACGTAAGACAAATCGGTTTTATGAGGGTCTGCGGGATGACCTATGGTTGATTCTGTAGGGGCCAATGACGCAAGGTTTTATGACATTGGTCAACGCTGCTCGTTCCTTGGATAAGTATATGAAGCGAGTACAAAGTCGGAAGGACTTGGCGGTGGAAAAGCTAGAGTTCAAAGTACCAGACTCTACAAAGACTGGGCAGTGTAAGTGGAGAAAGAGAGCTAGACCTTTGGGGCCAGCTCAGTCTTCCATGACAGGAATGACTACTGGAAGAGGTCCAGTCACTTTTTTCAGTTGTGGCAAAGTGGGCCACTATGCTCGGGAGTGTCACAACAGCAAGAAGGTAGTTGCGGTAAATGCGACAGCGAAAGGGAAGGCGGTGGAATCGACTGTATCCCATCATGCCCAAGCTCAGCACCGAGTTTATAATCTTGGCAAACAGGATGCCATTAAGAAAGTGATGTGGTGACAGGTATGTGTTAGCTTTTGTTGCTTTCTATATTTAATACCTTGCGCATTGCTTGAGAAATTTGTGTGTATTAGCCTTTCTCCTAATCTTTAACTGTCCAGCGAGAGCATTGTTTGATACTAGAGCCTCTCATTCCTTTCTCTTGGAGGCCTTCATACAACGAATTGGAGTGCCTTCGTCCTTAGCAAAGGAAAGGTTGGTTGTGGTGCTACCAAATGGGTACTCCATGCGTGTGGATCATGTTTGTGTTGTTAAGGTGTGGATCGGAAGTCAGGACTTTGATTTAGAAGCATCGATACTGCCGATCTCAGAGTTTGATGTAATCTTTGGAATGGACTAGCTGTCAGAGCAGCATGCATACATTTATTGCACTTTGAAGGAGGTCACACTGGGCCATAATACTGAACATTCAATGACTTTTGCTGGTTTGTCTCAATTGAGCAAGATGTTGAGATTTATAGTCCAAGGGGTCAAAGCAGTTCGCCAGGGCGTAGACTTGTGCTTCATGCTAGTATGGGCCGCAAAGCCTCAGCACAGTTTAAGTGATGTTCCTGTCATATCGGAGTACCCGGATGTGTTTCCCGAAGAACTCCCTGGGGTGCCACCTCAGCGAGAGATTGACTTCACGATAGAGCTGGTGCCAGGTGCTAAGCATGTGTCATGCTCCCCGTATCGAATAGAGCCAAAGGAGATGGCAGAGTTATAGGTTCAATTGCAGGAGTTGTTATAGCAAGGCTATATACGCCCAAGTTCATCCCCTTGGGGTGCACCAGTTCTCTTTGTGATGAATAAGGACGGAAGCCTGCGTCTGTGTATAGACTACCGTGAACTGAACAAGTTAACATAAAGGAACAACTATCCGATTCCATGAATCGACGACCTGTTCGATCAGTTGGTCGGATAAACTGTGTATTCGAAATTGGATTTGAAATCTGGGTTTTACCAGTTGTGGATTCGGGAATGTGATATTCCCAAGATGGCGTTTAGTACCCACTATGGGCACTATGAGTTCACTGTGATGCCGTTTGGATTGGTAAATGCGCCATCGGTATTCATGGATCTGATGAACAGAACTTTTAGAGGGTACCTTAACCGCTTTGTCATCGTCTATATTGACTATATACTGGTGTAATCTGAAGAAGAACACGCGGTTTATTTGCGCATATTTATGGAAACCCTGCGAAGGAGTCAGGTGTATGCCAAATTCTCCAAGTGTGAATTTTGGGTAGCCTCGGTGGCATTCCTTGGTCATGTCGTTAGTGGAGAGGGTATTGTCGTGGATCCAACAAAGATAAATGTAATCCAGGAGTGGCCTATTTTGGCAACAGTAGCGGAAGTCAGAAGTTTTCTTATACTTACCGTCTACTATCGGCGCTTCATGGAGAACTTTTCGTGGATCTCTCTTGCTCTCACAACTTTGACATGGAAGGATCAGAAGTTTGTATGGTCACCAGTGTGTGCACGTTCTTTTGAGGAGTTAAAGAGTCGTATGACCACGATACCAATATTGTGTTTGCCATGTGGTACGGAAGGCTACGAAATTTATAGTGATGCGTCAGGGAGCGGCTTAGACTACGTTCTGCTTCAGAATGGTTCAGTGATTGCTTATGGCTCACGCCAATTGAAAGTGCATGAGAGGAACTATCTGGTTCACGGCTTGGAGTTGGCGGCCGTGATATTCACACTGAAATTGTGGCGACATTATTTATATGGTGTGAAGGTGGATATCTTTAATGACCAAAAGATCTTGAAGTATTTGTTAAATCAGAAGGAGCTAAATATGCGACAATGAAGGTGGATGGAGTTCCTGGGGGACTACACTTTTGAAATTCACTATACTCCCGGGAAGGGAAATGTAGCCGCGTCATGATCCGCGTCTGATCAGCGACTTGGAAACCTTGGAGATTTCCTGTATGGATAGAAGTGCTAGCACGAGTGCGTGCTTGAACTAGAGGGAGGTGCAATATGACCTCGCAGACAGAATACGACAAGCCTTAGAGCTTGATGCGAGCTTGAAGCACTACTTGGCGGAGACTGGGGAGGGGTCTACTGCCGAGTTTGTGTTGGACAATGGTCTTTTGTGGAAAGATAGCCAGTTTTGTGTCCCAAATGTTGGCAAATTGCGAGAAGAATTGATGTACAAAGCACATTTCTCCAAGTACTCAATCCACCCGGGGAGCACAAAAATGTACCAAGACATGAAAAAGTTGTTTTGGTGGCCAGGTTTAAAGAAGGACATAGCCCTTTATGTGGCGAAATGCAAAACTTGTGCACTGGTGAAGGCTCAATGTCAGAAACCTGGTCGGTTCCTGAAGTCATTGCCTATTCCGAAATGGAAATTCGATGATATTTCTATGGATTTTGTGCATGGTTTGCCGAGATCACAAAGAGGGAATGATGTTATTTGGGTGATCGTGGATCACTTGACAAAGGTATCCCACTTTATTCCAAACTGGAATGACAATTAGCAAAGCTATATGTAGATAGCATTGTACGATTCCATGGTGTGCCCCAGAGCATCGTAAGTGACTGAGATGGGCGCTTCACATCGAAAGACTAGAGGTTAATCCACCAACTGTTAGGTACCAAGATGAAATTCAGCACTGCCTTCCACCCTCAAACGGATGGGCACACTGAAAGGACCAACATGACAATGGAGTATATGCTCTGAATGTGCGCCATGCATTTCAGAAAGAGGTGGGAAGATCATCTCTTTACGAAGAAAGTATAAAGATGGCGCCCTTTGAGGCTCTTTATGGTAAAAAGTGACGTACTCCCTTGGCATGGGCAGAGATGGGAGAAACTAAACTGTTTAAGCGAAAGGAAGTCAAAGATGCTAATTCGACTATTCGGACAATCCGGGAGAGATTGTTGGTTACGCAATATAAGCAGGCAAAATACTACAATGCCAAGCACAAAACATTGAGTTTGTCATGGGCGAATGGGTGTATCTTAAAATCAAACCATTCAAGGGTATGCCAGGATTCAACGCCTGAAAAAGCCGAGTCCAAGATACCTTGGACCATTTGAGATACTGGAGCGTGTTGGTGAAGCGGCCTATCGACTCGCTCTTTCGGCAGAATTGAGCGGCTTACACGATGTGTTTCATATACCCCATTTTCTCCAGTGTAAGTCGTGGGGGTGCAATTTTTGTACCAACATATGAACACGCGACCTTCAGATTTGGACGTACATGCGAACTCAGCGGTCTTAGGATGTCAGACCGAATGTTGCCAAATAAGCCTTTTAGCGGTCCCACAGGTCTAGGTCATGCGACCCCGGAAGACCTTGAGTTTTGTTTTCAGCGGGCTATAGAGCAAACTCGGCAAGAATTCGCTAAAGTCCAGTTCGAGACTGCTCAGCAGATAGAAACGATGAGTCAGGCCTTGGTGGCGATCTCCCAGTGTCTCACCCCTCACACCGCTGAGGTCTCCACAGCCATCGTTGGTCTACCTATCAGTGGTCATGTGCAAGACTGCTCAGCCCCTCAGCCCACAGTTCCTCTACGATCTCAAGAGGAGGAGTTTGCGGCTCAGCATGATTTCTATCAGGCAGTTGTTCAAGGAAGTCGAGCCCGAGCTCTAAACTTTCAAGAGGATGTTGTTCATCCCCTAGCTGATCGTTGGGAAGAGCCATCCCCTTTTGTCGACCAATTAAGGTGGGAGCCAGTCCCGATAGGGTTCCGAGAGCCTTGACTCCCAATCTTCACTGGTAGAGATGATCCAGTCTCTCTCCTACAGTCTTTCGAAGCTGCGGTATCAATGAGAACTCTGTCAGAAGGCCTCCGTTGTAAGTTGTTCATAACTACTTTGGGAGGCGAGGCTAGGGAATAGTTCTTCAACCTTCCCTCCAGGTCTACCTCATGTTTTGCAGACCTGCGGAAAGTGCTTCTTCTGAGGTTTTCTACCTCGAAGAAAAGAAAGAGTGGCCATGCAGCCCTCTTCAAGATCAGGCGGGGTGAAAATGAGACTCTAGCCTCCTTTGTAACGTGTTTCCAAGAAGATTCTGAGAATCAGAGATGTAGGTTCAGTTCTACTTCAAGTAGCTTTCATTAATGCCCTCCGAGAGGGTCCGCTGAAATTTGAGGTAACCACCAGAGAGACAAATTCCTATCAGGAGCTGATAGCCATCGCCAACAAGTTCATTGAAGGGGAGATCTGCAATCCAGAATATGTCTCCAATCTCTCCAACATGGCTTATCAAGGAACGAGTAGTTCTTCATCAGGTCCTCTGCGTTTCCAGAATCTAGCTCACCAGGACTATCAGCCTCCATCCCCCCAAGGAAGGAATTTTCATCACCATCGTCCATCCGTCAACCACCTGCAGTTTAACCAATGGCATCAACCTGCTCCAGCCCAGCTTCCATCTCTTCTTCCTCTACTGCAGCTGCTCGTCCTAGACAGCAATTTGATGACTCTCAAGACACATTCACAAATCTTGCTCTCCCGGTCAGTGAGGTGTTAGAGATTATTCAAAAGCAACCCTTCTTTAAGAAACCAGCACCAATCAAATCTGACGTCTAATCCAGAAATACAACTTTATATTGCGAGTATCATAAAGAATGGGGTCATCAGACTGAGAACTGCAGAGCTCTCAGTTTCTTGATTAAGAAGTTGCTGAAGGAAGGAAAACTCTAGGATTTAGTAGAAAAAAGGTATCTTCTTAGAATCAGCTAACTATGCGGTCTTAGGCTTCGTCGCTGAAGATTTCAGTGAAACTACAGGCGAAATTGCAGTCTTCTTTTGCTCCAAGTGCCTTATGAAACTCATTGTCAAGACAACCTCGACGATCTCGAAAGCATAAAACCACTTGTCAG
This sequence comes from Dactylorhiza incarnata, assembly GCA_033032865.1. Lineage (NCBI taxonomy): Eukaryota > Viridiplantae > Streptophyta > Magnoliopsida > Asparagales > Orchidaceae > Dactylorhiza > Dactylorhiza incarnata. The sequence goes on from JAWHQI010000035.1 coordinate 1,679,535, forward strand.
ATATTCAGCTCAAGTTTTGAAAACAGTTCAGAATGATGGGATTCTGCAGGCCTTTTTATAGCCGTCAGTCACATCAAGGGTAATCGCGATCTTCGCGGTCAAAACAAATATTTCTGATGTCTTTTAGAACCTGGAAATGTGCGGGGATTATGTTTGCCCAGAAGTTCGCAATCTCAAAAGCTCAAAAAAATCACCTGGTCTAGGCAGTCATGGCGGTCTCCATTTTTTCAGAACGCCTGCCTTATTCTCAGCAGTAAAATTTCAACTCTCATCTATTAATGTTATTTGAGACCGTCAGACTGCAAGGTCTAGAACCTGTGGCTTGTCTGCTGTTGGCAGCTCAGGTAACTCCTTTCCTCCATCCTGGCTTCCTTATATCCTGGGCAGCCTGTATTTTCTAGATCTACCCGTTTGGGCAGGCTCCCGCGTCTATAAATAAAGGGGTAGGGGTCCCTAAAAAGGACATTTGGTTGGATCCTAGATCGTAGTATCAGCCTAGGAGGTCTCAGTTTTTGTCCTCCCTAAGGTTCCTCTCGTAATATAGTTGTCTAGTAGCATCCTTCTCAATAGCTCCAGACCCTTAGTAACCGGTCATCTACAGTTCTTTACCCCTTTTTCTCTAGTGTAAGTCGTGGGGCGTAATTTTTGTACCAACAGGTATCGTCGACATACATCTTTCTTCAAGACTTTACATGATATCTCAACGATATTATTTCTTCTTCATGATATCATCGAGATATTACTTCTTCTATATGACTTGGACTTTTCTTCAATTTGATAGACTTTCTTCAAGACGAAATTGTCTTGATCTTCTAGGCGATATAAGGTCGTCAAACGATGTTGTCTTCATGAACCTGTCTTCATGACTTAATGAGTTAGGTCTTTAACTCTTCAAGAATATTCCTCTTTTTCAAGATGATGTCGTCAAATCATCTAGACTTAGTATTTCTCAATGATAAGCTTTCTTCAAGACGATATCGTCGAAAACTGATTCGACGATATGATACCTTTCTCAATGATTCATCTGCTGAGTCTTGAGATGATATTTTACAAAGTGATTTTTATTAATTTTATAGTCCTGATACTAATGATGTAGCTTTGATGCATTTCAACGATAAGTGTTGTTGTTTATTGGGTGTCAACTTATCACCTAGAGGGGGGTGAATAGGTTTTTCAAATTAAATTATCCCCTTTTTGGTGTTCTTGATTTCTGATTAATAGATCTATATAGTAGAAAGCACAACACAGAAAAGCACATAAACATGTATAGAGATTCCTCAAGATCGGGTGTATTGAGTAGTACTCTTTCCCTCTGCGCCTACCTAGCAGTGTGCTAGGCTTGGCAAACTCCGCCAAAAACTTCAGGCCGTCAAGCCTTACACAACGGACCGGCAAGTCCTACAGCCAAGGCCCGCAAGCCCCTACTGCACCCGAGCCCGCAAGCTCGACACTCAAGCCCTCAAGCCCTACACTACATAGACCCGCAAGTCCTATGCCTACAGCCTAGGCCCGCAAGCCCCTACTATGCCCGAGCCCTCATGCTCGACAAGACCGAACCCGCAAGTCCACTGCCCTGGCCCTCAAGCCTCACAGCTCTGCAGCCCTTAAGCTAGACGGTGTCGGACCCGCAAGTCCACTGCCCTGGCCCTCAAGCCTCACAGCTCTCCAACCCTCAAGCTAGACAAATAGGCCCGCAAGCCTTACATGAAATTACAGTGAAAAAGACTACTTCTTCTGCCAGATGAAGATCGGCAACTTTAGCCTGATGGAGATCGGCTTCTTATGATTGAAGAAGATGTTTCTGATTTAGATCTTGAACGCACAGTTCTTCTTCAATCTTGTCTTAGCCTGATGAGGAATGACTTATTTTCAGTCGATGGAGATGACTGATTCTTCAGAGAACACTTGATGCTTGTTCTCTACTTGTGCTTTCTTCTTCTCCGCAGCAACGGCGGGATTCTTTTCTTTTCTTTTTCGATTTTCGAAGCCTTTTTTTTAGGGCATCATTGTTCCCTTTTATAGAACAGATGAGCCGCATAACAGTCACATGTGATGTCCTTTAATGTCAGATGCCCATTGCTTAAAAGCATGCGCTGATTGGACAATCAAGCGGTGCCATTAAATGTTGATAGGCGTCCACAACATTTGAATCTGTCTCGATGATATTTCCATTGTTACTATGACATGGATGATATCTCGACGACAGGACTTTGTCGATGCTTTGAACTTGGTAGACTTTCAATTCTTCTTTCTTCTGCCTCTGATGCTAGTATCTCGATGATACGAGACATTCTGGCACTTCTGCATATACTACGATATGCTATCTCTGAATGTGTCATCGAGATCTTCTTTCTTGCAGACTGTCATTGTTCTCTTGACGACATGAGTGATAACATGTCGACAGAACATACTTTAGCAACTGCTTGTCTTCAGCTGTCCTTCTTCAAACTTCTTGACGACATGCATTCTTTACGACGATGTTCACCGCCATCAGTCATACTTAGCCTTTTCAGCGACAAGGCTTCTTCACAACGATGTCTGTTCTTCTTTGACTTTCTCGACGATATATTTCTTTATCGACGATCTCTTCGACACTGATTTTCACTTTGCCTTTTCAGCGACAAGGCTTCTTCCTCCTGCATTCGACGATCTTCCTTCTGCGTTCGATGATCTTTCTTTTGTGTTCGACGAATAGCATTCTCCATTCGACGAACTCGCCAAGTCTCAGCGTTCGACGATCTTCCTTCTGCGTTCGACGACCTTCCTTCTGTGTTCGATGAACAGCATTCTTCGTTCGACGAACTCGCCAATTCTCAGCATTTGCTTTGCCCCATCATCATGATGACAAGCATACTTTTTCGACGACATCTCCTTATTCTTCTTGACGATATAGTACTTACTGAAATAACTAAACTACTTGACATATTGTCAATTTCTGCAAACATGAGCTAGATGCAACATTAAACACAACTTGCACTTATCATTGAGCTGTGCACTTCTTCAAATCAGGAACATTGTTGGGCACTGTTCCCAACAATCTCCCCCTATTTGAAGAAGTCATAACCCACTCAATGATAACTGCCACTCAAATAAAAGGATTAAAATTTTAAGCAAACAAGCATATAATGATGACACTGCTGTTATAGTTGAGTGAACACAGAATTTGACAACTATTACTTCAATTATAAATAGTGCCAAATGTTTTCAAAAGTTTTGACATTTCTACATTTAGCCCCTAAAGATTTAGCCATCTATATCTCTGGTGCCCTCATAGCAGCTTCACCCTTTGCTTTCTTGGCACTGGCTTCCTGTTCCTTTTCAGCTTGTCTGATGAAGTACTCAAATGGTTTAGGATGATACTTTAGAGGTTCAGGGGTGTTAGCTGGAATTCTTCCAGCTTGCTTATCCCTTCTGTATTCTCTTCTTACTTCTTATTGATCTTCATGCTTAGCCCATTCTTGAGGACTGTACACTTTGTACCCCTCACCTTTATTATCTTTCACTTGATCCCATGCTTTTAGAATGATGGTCCTGGATATGGGACTCCATCTTTCATAGTCATCCTTTTTCTCCATTTCCTCCCTGTACTTTCTCTTTCTCATTTTTATTTCTTCATCCTCCCGTGATTCCTTTTCTTTACCCTTACCATTATCAGGAATATTTGTATATTGCTCTTTAGCAATAGATTCCTAAAATAAAGGAGGGAGATTCATTGCTTCCCTGATGGTGTTTGTGGTCCAGATGGCATGATCACCACTGGCCTTTATCATTGATCTCTCCCCCTTTATGACTTCTTCAGATATCCCCCTTTGGAGATTCTCCTCAAAGGCCAATATCATGTTTTTGAGCATGTGGATACCTGCTTCCAAGTGATTCTTGGCTTCAAGCAGATGACTGTCTAGATCTTTATTATGGTGATCTAGACTTTCTTGGAGATCAGTTTTGTGTTCAGCCATCTTCTTGGTGGATGCGATGTAAGCCTTTTCTATGCTGCTGACAATCAATGTTAGATTAACCCCTAGGTTAGATATTCCCTTTTGGGTACGGGCAGTGTATTCTTGCAGATTTTTCACATCATTTCTTAGGCTTGCCGTTTCATCAGACAGTTCCCTTCTTAACTCATTGATAGCAGAGGTGACATAGCTTTCAATTTTTAATCTTTGCTCTTCCAGGAGCATTTTTATCTGAGATAGTAGTGAGAGCTCCACTAGTATATTCTCTGGCTATAAACTAGCTTCTTCTTGTTCCTCTCCTTCATCCCCATCAATTATTGGAGATAGAGATTTTCTTATGGGTGAATGGTTTGGCTCATTTTCCTTTTCAGGACTTTGCTGATTTTTTCTAGTCTCATCAGCAGGGTTCTCTTGGTTGGCCTCTTGCATTGCTGGTTCAGAATGACCAGCATCCTCAGCCCCAAAGATCTTATTGATCTTTCTTCCACTTGAGCAGGGAGCTCACTGTTCTTCTCCCCCTCAGTTTCAGCATCCTCTTGCTCTGTTCCTGTTGTTACCATTGTCCCGGATCCCAGACTTAGAGCAGATGTTTGGAGGGCTATTTTCCTTGTCTCCACAGGTACTTCAGAGTTAGGCGGAGGTGAGCTGTTGCCTGACTCACTTCCTTCAGACGAGCTTTCTCCCTTCCTCTTCATATCTTCTGGTGTCTTCAACTTCTTGGGAGGTTTAGTCAAAACTTTTTCCCACCTTTCCAGTATTCTGATATCCATCCTTCTCATGTGATGGATTTTTACTCCATACTTTTTGTTAATACTTTCAGGGTAGGAAAGCAGAAAGTATAGTGATAGAATTCTTCCCAGATTTGGAGATTGAAAGCTTTCTTGAATACTTTTGAAAATTTGCTGACCCCAGTTGGTCTTTTTACTTAGGATTATCCTTGACATTATCTCAAACATGGGCCTGGATATCCTGTCATGCGACCCTACCTTGCAGAGGAGGGATTTTCCCACAATGTCTGGCATCAGCTTTCCTTGTTGATTGAAGTTTTTCCTTTCCAGAGACCCATGGGTCTTGCTTGAATGTCCGCACCAAGCCAGAGCCTTGTCAAGGTCTTCCTGAGTAATCTTTTCGTCTTCCTCCCCCTTGGCAAAGGCTGGCAACTGAAGAGCCCTGTTCAATCTCTTGGTATTCACCTTGACCTTTATCCCGTTGATTTCACTCTTCATAGACGTTCCCTTCGAGCCACCCTTGGCATTTGAGTAGAATTCCAGCACTTCTCTTTTGAGAATCACTGTTGGTCCGGAGAGGGAAAATTCCAGACCGACGATGTTCAATATCTTGATAGCATTTTGAATCTCTTCAGGTCCTTCCACGAAACCATTATGTTGGGTATTATAGCCACAATTACCTTGATTTGAAGAAGTGACCCTTGAACTAAGTTGAATTGAGATTGTATTTGATGTTGTTATCTAGTGTGTGGTAGCAGATTATAAATGACTAAGTTCAAACCAATGTCAGGCTTCAATGAGTCATGAAACATAGGCCTATGCAATGTAATCCCTCATTGTGTAGACCAAGGTGTTGACTCATGTGAAATCTCTCTATTGGGATGTATCATATTCAAACACAAAGGAAGAGCCAAGTGAAATTGCTGTTGATCTGGAAGAAACATTTTTCTAAGTTTTCTGGAATTCATCGAACGCAAGAAGGAGTTCGTCGAACGCAGAGCATTGACCGTTCATCGAACGCAACTTCGAGTTTGTCGAACGCAGAGTTTTGTCGAGTTCGTCGAATGCAGTTTGAATCGATTTCCTCGATCGCCGAGCTCCGTTCGACGAACTAAAGTTGTTTTGTCGAAAACAGGTTTACCGAGATTGAATTGTTTTGTCGGCCACCGTTCGTCGAGCGCCATTCGATGAAGTGAAGAAGGTTCGTCGAGTGCTGTTATGCTGAGATTGAAATGTTTTCGTCGACCGCTGTTATTCTAAAGATTAAAGAAGTTCCGTTCGATGAATTCTTCGAGCAATCCTTAAGTCGACGAATTGGTCAAGAACATTCATTCTCGTCGACGATATATATTTTCTTCTCTTCTTTCTGTCTCCAAGAAAAACCCAAGTTTGTTCATCGAATAAGATAACTCGTTCGACGAACTCTATGAATAATATGCCAACCTCTTGAAGAAGTTCTTCTCAGCCCTTACAAGTTTTTAAGCCAAGTAAATTTGTCGAATGAATTTAGCTACTTCGAAGAATTCATCATATCAACTACATTGCCTCGACGAATTCGTCGAATAATTAATGTCCCTCGACGAATGCTGACAGAACGCATTTTGGCCGTCCGTCTATTTATTTAGGGCTTCCTTCCACGCGGCCGTTTTTCATTCAGTGACGCTTCTAGCCGTTGGAGGAATGCTTATAAATAGCTAAGAGATTATCCGCTGAATAGGAGAATCGTGATTTCGAAATCAAACAGTGGAAAAGATCACAAAAGCGTTGTCGGGTTTGTTCGTTCTCGCAAAGCCCTAGCTGCCGCCGACAAAGCTTTTGATTGATTCTTCCTGAAGAAAAGAGTCAACTAGATCTCTGCTTTCTGATTTCATCAAGTTCCTTTCAGATCTAGTTGTCTCCTAAGTTCTCAGATCAAGTTCTCTCAAGGCAAGATTTCTTCTTCCTTCCCTCAAGATCTCGATTTCTATTTCACTCAAGGAAGAAGAAGATCTATCATTTTCAGATATGAAGAAGAACCTCTACTGAAGTTCTAAGGAGATTGTTTCTCAATCTAAAGTCTTGTAATTTTCTTTACAATATTCTTGTAGGAGCTTTGTCTTCGAGTTGTAGGAAACTTGCTTCCGAGCTGTAGGAGTTATACTCCGAGTTTGTAGGAAGGTTTCCTTCCGAGTTGTAGGAAGCTTGCTTTCGAGTTGTAGGAAGCTTGCTTCCGAGTTGTAGGAGTTCTACTCCGTGTTTGTAGGAAGGTTTCCTTCCGAGTTGTAGGAGATTTTGTTCTCCGAGCTTGTAGGAGTTTGACTCCGAGTTGTAGGATCATTCTTGATCCAAGCCATAGTGAAGTAGTCGAGTCTAGTCGGGCGTGCTAGTTAGGTGAGTTGGAAAGTGGACTACCCAAGATCGGGGAACCACTATAAATCTCTGTGTTGTGCTGTGCTCTTTTGATTTCTGTGTGCTTTTATTTCTATATTTTAATTCTGCAAAAAGCCATAGAAACCACCTATTCACCCCCCTCTAGGTGATTTAGGTAGCAACTAGATACTTTCAATTGGTATCAGAGCCAGGTTGTTCGTTAAAAGGCAAACACCTTGAACCAAATCTTTAAATCTAGTTGCGTGAGCAAGTATGTCTGAAATGGAAAGATCCAAGTATTCGGTCAAGTTACCCTTCTGCTCTAAGGAGAACTTCTCCATGTGTAAGGAAAGAGTAAAGTTCTACATGGAAGCCACCGACCCGAGAATTTTTCAAATAGTTGAGGAAGGTCCCCATGTTCCTATGAAGCCATCTTCTATAAATTCAGCTATTATGATTCCCAAGAAGATGTTAGAACTAGACAAAGATGAGATTGATCTTGTCGCCTTGGACAAGAAGGCAAAGAACATCATTGTCGGTGCAGTGGACGATTCTATGTTGCAAAATCTTATACACTGCAAGTCTGCCAAGGAGATGTGGGATTCCATAGTTGTTCTTATGGAAGGTACAGAAGAAGTGAGGGATGATCGACGATCGTTGCTAAACCAAGAATACGAAGCATTCAAGAAAGATCCAGGAGACTCCATTTCGGATACTTATGAGAAGTTCTTTATGATCGTAAACGGTATTAGGAATTATGATCGAGAATTCACCGCCGGAGAATTGAATGACAAGTTCTTGAGATCCCTGGCGAAAGAATTGGATACCAAGGCAATTGCCATCCGAGAATTCAGAAAGTTGGCTACGATGGAGCCACAGATTCTGTTCGGAAAGCTTCTATCCCATGAGCTCAAGCTGAGTATCTGAAAAGCAGAAGAAGAAGGATGCTCGACTTCTGGATGAGAGAAGTCTGTAGCATTGAAGGCTAAAGAGTCAAGAAGAAATAAAGCCACATCATCTGTCAGGAGACAATCCTCAGATGAAGATGTTGAATCAGATGCTTGCCCCTCAAGCTCTGATATGTCTGATGGAGAGTTCTCTTCACTCTCCAAGAAATTCAAGAGATTGCTAAATAAAAGGAAGCAAATGAATAGTCAATCATCCTCATCAGATCATAGAAAATCAAGACGTGATGATGACCATCACAAGAAGGAACACAACAATGACACGTATAAAACTAAACTGAATAAACATATTTCGACTGATATTATTTGTTATTGTTGTAATAATCCAGGACACTTAAGTACGGAATGTCCATACAAAAAGAAGAAAGAGAAGAAATCCTTCAAGGAAAGAAGAAAGAAGAAAAGAGCTTCTTAGCAAAGAATACCAAGACTCTCAGCGACAGTGACTCAGGGGAGTCAAGCTCGAATGATGAAGCCTATTTTGGACTTATGGAAAATTCAGATTCGGATAACTACGACACGCCTTATGAAGGGAAGGTAAACTCGCACACCCCTCTTTCTGATTCTGAAACTGGATCCAATGCAAATGAAGGTTATTCTTCGGAGGAAGACTTAGATCTAATGGTTCAGTATAAAGCTTTATTGGTAGGATTTGACATATGTCGCAAGGTAGTCAAATCTCAAGCAAAAGAGATTGAATCTCTCAAGACGATGGAATCAGATTTGAGGAAGGAAATTGAAAAATTAACTCCTCTCAAAGATGAAGCCCAAATCTTGAAAGATGAACTTAACAGCTCCACTGAATTATTAAATCTAAAGGAGAAATTCATAAATGAATTATAAGAAAAGTTAGTTGTGGAAAGGAAGATAGTTGAAAGCTTCTCTAAACCAAAAACTATTTTTCCAATCATTGATAGATTTTCTGCTCCTGCAAAGGGTTGTGGCCTTAGTCATGAGGCTGAAAGTAGTAAGGCCGCTAAGAAAAGAGCTGTTAAAGGTAAGGGTAAGGCTGACCAAAATCCAACCCCATTCAAGAAGGTAGTGTTCCCTACAAACACTTATGATTCTGAGTCCATGTATGTTCACTTTACAAGACCAACTCATGTTGAGTCAAGTAAGGGGAACCAAGGATGGAGTCGTCCCCGAAGCCTCAAAACAACTGCTTTCAAGGCACCTTATGAAGAAGTAATCCTCAAGGATCATGGTTCATTTGTACATGGATCAGTTGCTAAGAAAGCACCAAAGATCCAATCTATTATTGCTAAATCTCTTGAAGAGAAGAAGGAGTCATGTGAGTGTTGCAACCACGAGGCTTCTACTTCTAAGAATGTTGCTCCTGTTAAACTCCCTGTTCAAAAGTTAAATCAGGAGAACAAGAGAAGATACAATCGATTTGATTGTTGGTGTTGTGGCAAGGTTGGTCACTTCGCCATAGATTGTTGGTTTAACCCCAGAAATTATAAGACTCCAGGGGTTAACAATTTAAGAATGACCCCTTGCAATGTTAACACTCAGAGTGGTGTTGACCTAGGACCCAAATCCTTTTGGGTTCCGAAGGGTAATTAATCTGTGATTTCAGGTATGTCCAAAGGCCAACCAAAACAGGTTAAAAGGGAAAACAGGTTAAAAAGCTAAGTTTTTAACTCTCCTTATATTTAATATATTTCCCTGTATATTTATCTCTATGCAATTCACCTTAGTAAATAGGGTTCTGACTTCTTCAAATAGGGTGAGATTGTTGTGTATTGAAGTCACAATTACCTTGATTTGAAGAAGTGTCCCTTGAACTAAGTTGAATTGAGATTGTATTTGATGTTGTTATCTAGTGTGTGGTTGCAGATTATAAATGACTAAGTTCAAACCAATGTCAGACTTCAATGAGTCATGAAACATAGGCATATGCAACGTAATCCCTCATTGTGTAGACCAAGGTGTTGACTCATGTGAAATCTTGATGCGTGTTCGGCAAGTGCACCGGTCGCTGTCAAGTAATAAAATTGGGAATAGCTTCCCCGAATATCGTCTCTCAAGGAATGCAGGTTCTGGTGAACAGAATGCGTGGTGAGTCGATTGTTACGATGAGTAAAAGAAATTAAAAACAAGGGCGTTGTGATTGGTGTCCTAAGTTACTACACAGAAATGAGATGTGGGTCAAAACTCCGCTTCGCAAGGCGGGATGGATGCAACGGCCGCGATGCCGTGCTTCGGAAGGCGTGTGGACGAAAAGTAACTGTGACAATTGAGGGTTGCACACACCTCTTCACAAAGTGGGGGGTGAGTGCAGCGGCCGCGATGCCGCGCTTCGGTAAGCGGGTGGAATGGCCGCAGTGCGAGGTTTTGTGAGGGTCATATTTACCTCTTCGCCAAAGTCACCACTAGAAATTGCTAGATGGCTAGCTGGAATGTGTCTGTGGAAGTGGAGCGGGGGCGGAGCGCATCACAGCAAAGCAACAAGCGAAAGATAAAATAAGAGTATATTTCATTCATAGACAAATAGAAATCACACTAGTTCAATACGAAAGTTAAGCATACATTTCCAAAAGAGAGAGGGTAGAGGAAACAACAAGATGAGAAGCCTCGCCGTAGATCTTGGTCGGAATGGGGGGTTATCAAGCCTCCTCCGAGCTCAGTCCTTGGATGCTTCAGGGGTTCAGAGGCTTTCACTACCTCCAAACATCATCGTTCTTCTTCTCAGAGCTGGGTCTCTTCCACTTAACCCAAAAGGAGATGCCGCACCTTGAAATGCTTGCTGTAGATGGCGGGGAAAGCTTCCGGAACCCTTGATGGAGCTTAGGATCAATGGATGAAGCTTTCCCAAGGAGGGGTATGGATGGTGGAGCTTGGAGAGGGAAAACGGCGGAGCTTGCGGAAGAATTCGCGCCCAGAACCGTGCTGTTCGACCTAAAATCGCGGAACAGGGCATTAAATAGGTGCTAGCGAAATAGTGCGCACGACCAGCAGTTGTGCGCACTAGAAGTTAGGCGCTCGTACGAACTATCCCACCACAACCTGCGACATAAACTTTATAAAATATAAAGATCGCAAGAACGAACGCACGACCGTGCGCAAAAATGCACGACCAAATTTAGAATGCAACATTGGGCTGCAAATGAACACGCACGATCGGCGGCGCACGATCAGTGGTCATGCGCAGTATAACCAGTGATCGTGCGTAGTGTTCATGTACAGATTTGTACCGGGAACACCTGCACGACCACTGTTCCAACATAAACACAAATCAAAACCACTGAAAGTGGCACATAACACAGCATGAAAGAAATTAAGAGTGATAATCAAGAAAATACACCACATCGGGCCTAGAAGTGCACTTCATGTAAGAATTGTGACTAAATGAAATATAAGCATTAATACACAAAAAGTGAAGTGCAAGTGCGTGAAAACTAGCGCAGATGAGTCCATAAAAGTGTATATAAATGGGTCTCATCACACCCCCAGACTTACTCGTTTGCACGTCTCGGGCAAACACTCAATCCCATGATAGAAAAATTGATGTTAAAGAAGCAACTGTGCAGGCAAAACATGATGGGAAGTAAAGAACTAACGAGCGTAAAAATAAAGTAGAAAAGGTTTTAAAACAAAGACTATATTTTAAGAACTTCTACAAGTGTAAAATACAAAATACTACTACTGTGAGGTGAATTATTGGTGAATCGAACTGTCGCGCTCTAGGGAAAATAGCGTGAACTGCTGAGGTGAGCGTTGTTCAAATAGGATCTCAAGAAAGAGCTCTCCAAGAAATCCATCAAGGTCGATGGTCATATGATTGCCCTTTCACACCTTCTCCACTGCATGAGACGATCTTATCAAGAATCAGTAGGGCTTTTAGGCTAGACTTGGGCTTGGGTTGAGGTAGGGTAATGAAGTAGAAGAACGTAGGCTAAACGCACCCAACCTACGGTAAATTAGCAAAATTCAACCTTAACATCTTCACCTTGAAGCACACTCCCCCAGACTTCAATTAAACACTATGGTGTGCGCGATACTACCATACTTATGGTTCTATTATTTTTAGACTTCATTAACTCTCTCTTTTTTTTTTATAGATCCATAATAACATAGGTTAGGATCAATTAAAATTTTTTTTTTTCATTTTTCTGCGCGCACACACCACATCACACCTCCAAATTTTTATTACTCCGCATCCCACAATCATCAACAAAATGTATAAATTTCAAAGCTTGACTCTAGTGCGCTTTAGGTTAGGATAAGTGGCCTTGGTGAAAGTTTAGCGGAGTTTAACAAATAGGAGAGGTAAGGCTCAACGAGGCTAGCAAAGGATGACGTTAGGTTGGGAAATCAAAGCTCAATCGGACCAAATGATGGCCTACGTCATGCTCCCAACAAGATCATTCAACGCACTCATTTTGAAAATAGCTTGGGGCAAGTTCTTAACCGCCGAGCGAGGTCTCTTCTCCTTCCAACTCAAACAACACGAGTCTAACAGCTCTTCTACACTCAACCTAGGGCTACCGCTAGATTCACCAAATTCACCGTTTGAGTAGAGTATTAAGTAATTACCCAAATGAAGTAAATAAAACTATAACTTTGTAATTAAATCTATTCTCCGTGAATTTTTATGCTACGTGAGCGCTCTACTAGTAGCACCGCACGGGTCACATCACGTTCAGCCACACAATCCTAAAATAACAATCAAACTTCTAAACACATACATCAAGCACTTAAACGATAATTGCGCACGAGTAAAAATAAAACACGTGTGGTGTGTGTTATGCAATGAGATAATAAATATAAATTTCCTAACATAACATTCTAGCATGTATATGCGTGTAGCGTAAGCAAAGGCCCGCTCCCCCAGACTTGATTTGAAGACACACATTAAATATAACATTTCATAGTGAAAATAAAGCTAGGTTAGGAGTACCTATGCTCATAAGAGCATGCTAGAAGAGCGGTATAATCCTTCTTTAAAGATCTCCTCCTCTCATCCAATCGAGTTCACACCTGCATTGTTAGCACCAAAGCAAAAACAAACAAAACATAATAGAAATTAAAGCAAGCAACCGGAACCGGGTGGTTCCCATGGGATGTCTCCCAAGAAGCCCTTTTGTTTAACGTCCTTAAAGGTGGACCAAATACCTGTATTAAAGCAGTTTATAAAGTCTAGGAATAAGCAAAAGTTAATTAATCCTAATTATTATTACAAGCTCAAAATAAATCAGCTATAAGTTGATTTGAAGTAGTAACAACTGATGAAAGAAAAAGGTCTGGGGACCTGGTAGTAGGGGTGGAAATTAAGTAGGATGCTCAGTGATATTTAATTTTTGCGATTTTGAAATTTAGTGAAGGTTTGAGATTTTCTCCAAAACTATATCCGATAAAGGCAAGTGTACCTTATCGTCTATAGTATAGGATATTAAGAAATACCAAGGTCGTATTCCACGGGGCGCGTTGATTACTTCTACTTTGAGGAAAGTCGCTATTATCTTATCTAATGATATTTTGGGGTTTTGGTTACTTAGCTAGAAAAAGAGAAATTGCAAGCTAAATTAAGGGTTTAGATGATGATAAAAGAGGCTAGTACTCAATCAAAAGTCACCTTAGAGTGAGAAAAGACAAGTGAAAAGAGATTAAATCTAATTCCGTTTAAATTGAACTACTTTACCGTGGAGGTTCCCGAAGCTCGAACATGCCTCTCTCGAGGTTAATGCCCAACTAAGTTTAGGAAAAATCAACCGGAATCTCGTCCTATAATCGATTACCTAAAACTTGCTTTACGAAGTGAACCCCGCTATTGGATTTGACTCCAATCCGGGAGATTTACGTCATCCTCTCTCGAGGGGTGCGTGCAACTCTCTTTACCCTTGAGTGATCAATTCATACTTTGAGCCTCTCGGCTAACTAAGTATGAAAACATAAGCGAAAACCATATATCGAAAATATGGCCTCACTAATTAAAAATCAAGGGTAATTCAAGTGTTTATAAAAACGGAAAAAGAAAACTTTAGAAAATCATAACTTGTCTAACTCATCCTCGGATCATTTTGATCGAGTACTAATGAGGATTAGTTAATCATGGTGGAGGGGAAAGAGGAAGAAAAATAAAAATGCATAATAAGAAAATTTAACTAAGTAAGGAGGAGACAAAATAAAGAGAACAACTAATTTTTATTTAAATGAAAACTATTACAAGTCTTAAGAGAAGAGATTGCAAGCTAGGAAAAACAAGTTACAAGCTTAAACTAAACTATTGCATTGAAAGGAAGCTAGTACATTGCATGATAAAAGGAAGAGAGCATGAAAGTAAAGTCACATGAACATGAACATGAAAGTGAAAATATACTCAAGATTGGCTCCAACAGCACCTCCCCCACTCCAAAATTCTGAACCCTGGACTCAAGGAGAACCTCTGAATTTATAGGAAAAAATTTCAGATTACACGCCCTTGGTCACGGGCGTGACTGCACTATTCACATCGGATCTGACAGCGGCGTGGGCTTTCTGGACGGCGCGGCGAGAAATGACATGTCACGGGCATGACATGTCGGGTCACGGGCGTGACTTTGGACGGCAGCATTAAATGCGGCGTGGGCTGGAATTTGGCGCGGCGGCGAAGCAGAGATCATGCGGGCAAGTCACGGCCGTGACATGTGGGTCACGGGCGTGACTCAAGTTGACTTCTCGACTGCAGCTCCACGTCTCGACGGCGGCTCTACGTGGAAGATTCTAAGATTACACGCCCCTGGTCACGGGCGTGGCTTTGGTATGGACTGGTTCAAACAGCGTGGCATCGATTCTGGACTGATCTTCAGGTTACACGCCCTTGGTCACGGGCGTGACCGAGGGCGTGGCATGCCATTTTTCCCGATTTGTCCCAAAATTCTGCAAAAATTGAAATTAAGCTAAGTTAGAATCAAAATTACAAAAAGAACTACTTATAACCTAAAATTGACATAAAAAGGAAAATTCATATTAAATATTTACAAAATTTTCTATTAAAAAGTTATAAGAATAATACTTATCACTCAGCCTCCAACCCCAAATCTCCTCCTTTTTCGCTCTCTTCTTCTCCTCCAGTATTATGTCTTCAAAGAAGAACCGCTTGCCCCCTTGTAACCAATCCTCCAAGGGAAGCACCAACGATGATGAGGAAACAAGATTGTCCTTCACTATACCTTCCTCACCCCGCCAGGCTTTCGGCTCCTCCATGGATAAGGTCTGATCAACCGGAGGAGGGGCATCCTGCATTCTTGTACAAATACCCCCATACTTGAGGTTTTGCTATTCCAGAGAAAAAGTGTGAGACATAATTTATAAGACATCCTTAAAACTTTTTAATTTTTAAAACTAAAATTTCATTTAACCAAAAGTTAAGTTAAGAGTAAATTCAAGGGGGAGTTAAGTCCTAAATTATGATGATGATTTGAAAAGAGGGAAAAATGTTTAGGCAAGAACTTCTCAAGAAAATTAAGTAGTTTGACAAAATTGTAGAAATTATAAAACTAAATTAAATTAAAATTATAAGAACTCTATCTTAAAAGAATCTTAAGGAAAAGTAAATTACTAAATATTGCTCTCTCCATAATTTTCAACTAAAACTAGAACAATGATAATTGGCTAAGGGGGATTTCATAAAATTTGGCATAAGAAGAGACATTTTTGAATGGAGGAAATGGAATTTATCATGAAATTTCCCCTTTTTTTTTCTTTCCCTTTTTTTCTCTTCTAATAAAAACCCAAAATGTATATGGTTTAGGAGTAATGAATTTTATCCTCTTACTCCATGCCATATAATCTTTTCAAATATTTTGGGTGCATATGTTTTAGGGAATAATGAATTTTATCCTCTTATTCCCATGACATATGATCTTTTAATACATTTTTTTTATGCCATCAAAGGGGGAAGGGTAGGGGAAAATAAATCTAGCTAGCTTTAAATCATATTGAGAGCAAATTCTAGTAAAATTAAAATTCCTAAGATCTAAGAAGTTAGAAGAAAATATAATTGAAATCGAAAGAGGTTTAGGAAATTTACTACAAAATGAAGCCATTTAAAAATAAAAAGAGAAGTCATGCTAACAAAATTCTCTAATCAATTTAAAATCAAAAGATGATTCTTAAATCAAGATTACCTCAAATTTAAAATTAACAAACTATGATAAGCAAAATTTTAGCCAATTAAAAACTTAAACATGCTTATAAACATTCTCAACTAGATTTCTAAGAAATCACAAAAACAACAAATAGGAGAGGTATAAGATAAAAGTTTTTTTTTTGTGTTTTAAGTTTTTTCATATATATTTTTTTGAATTTTTATATTATCTTTTTTTTTTTTGAATTTTTGATATTATCTTTTTTTTTAATTTTTGAATTTTTCTCATTAAAAACTATTTACAAAGAAAGGAAACTAGCTTTAAAACTTAACAATTTTTGTAAGTCTTGGACTTCCCAAGGGCTACCCGGTGAAGGGTTCGCAAGGTACTAGGAGGTGTGATGGGATGAAATCCCAAACGTCCCTTTCCAAGATTTAAATTTTCGATTTTCTAAAAATTTTTTTTTTGAGTTTTTGGATTTTACAAGTGCTTAAATAAAGGAAATCATAGAAACAAAATTAAAATTTTCTTTTTGGTATTTTTTTTTTGAAAATTTTCTTCTTAAAACCATTTACAAATATTTACAAAGGGCTATTTACACCCCAATACTTAAAGTTAAACATTGTCCCCAATGTTTAAAAATAAGTATGAAGTAAGAAAAGGTAAAAAGAAATGCAAGGAAAAAGAAAGAAGGAAAAAGAGCTTCCCTGATAAATTTTTTTTTGAAGCTTTTGTGGGGAAGCCGCGATTACCTACAAAAGATGTTAAAGAAAGAACAAAAACAAGAGAAAATAATAAAAAGATAACCTTGGGGTGCCTCCCAAAAGCGCTTTGTTTAAGGTCGCGTAGCTTGACCCACTTGCCGATCATGTTATATTATGAAGAAATATCGCATCACTCTTGTCATTAGGTATGTCTCCCGGAAGATACAATTTAAGGCGGTGCCCGTTAACTTTGAAGGAACCTTTTTCCGGGTGGGAAATTAGAATTGTCCCATAGGACCAAACCTCTTTAACAATAAAAGGTCCGGACCATCGAGATTTCAGCTTTCCCGGAAAAAAGGCGAAGATGAGAATTATAAAGGAGGACGAGATCGCCTGGCGAAAAAGTTTTTGGAAATTTTATATGTTTGTCGTGATAAAACTTTGTTCGCTCCTTATATAATTTGTTACTCTCATACGCATTCGCTCTCCACTCATCCAATTCGTTCATTTGAAATTTTCTTTGTTCGCCCGCTAAAGTAGAATCAAGATTTAAAAATTTAAGCGCCCAAAATGCGCGGTGTTCTAATTCGACCGGAAGGTGGCAAGCCTTGCCATAGACCATTCGATATGGTGTACAACCGAAAGCGGTCTTATACGCCGTTCGATAGGCCCATAGCGCGTCATCGAGCTTTATTGCCCAATCCTTCCGATTAATAGAAACTATTTTTTCTAAGATCCGTTTTAATTCTCGATTAACAACTTCAACTTGGCCGCTCGTTTGTGGGTGATATGCAGTGGATAATTTGTGCGTGACACCATATTTTGCTAAGATTTTTGTGAATTGAGTATTGCAAAAATGGGTGCCCCGATCACTCACAATAGCGCGCGGAGTGCCAAATCGAGAGAATAATTTTTTTAAAAAGTTAACGACGACTCGCGCATCGTTGGTGGGGAGAGCTTGCGCTTCCGCCCACCTCGACACGTAGTCGACCGCTACTAGAATATACTTATTTGAAAACGAAGGAGGGAGAGGACCAACGAAATTAATGCCCCAAAGATCGAAAATTTCGCATTCTAAGAAAATATTTTGGGGCATCTCATCCCGGCGAGAGATGTTCCCCGACCGCTGGCAGCTGTCGCAAGTACTCACAAGGGTGTGAGCATCTTTGAAGAGCGAGGGCCATTAAAAGCCCGCCTCCAGCGCCTTCCTCGCGGTTCGGTTTGAATGATAATGACCACCGGATGGTCCCTCGTGACAATGTTGTAAAATTTTAAGACCCTCCTCATCGAGACGCATCGTCTCACCACTTGGTCTGCGCATACACGGAATAAAAAGGGGTCCTCCCAAAAGTAATTCTTTAAATCAGAAAAGAATTTCTTCTTTTATGCTGACTCGAGAATTCTTTCGGCAGGACCCGGGCTACTAAATAGTTAGCCAGATCTGCAAACCAGGGGGTAGACGATGAATTAATATTTTCGAGAGCGAGGAGGCGCTCTTCGGGAAATTTATCATCGATGTTAGATTCTATCAATACTTCCGAGGCAGGGTTTTCTAGACGAGAAAGATGATCGGCCGCCAAGTTTTCGGCTCCTCTTTTGTCCCGGATCTCTAAGTCAAATTCCTGCAAGAGGAGGATCCATCGCAAAAGACGAGGCTTGGCGTCCGATTTGCTTAAAAGATACCTAAGTGCGGAGTGATCCGTGAAGACGATAACTTTCGAGAGGGTGATGTATGACCTAAACTTATCGAAGGCAAAAACGATCGCTAGAAGCTCTTTTTCGGTAGTGGTGTAATTCGCTTGTGCCGACGTGAGTGTTTTGCTCGCATAATAAATAGGGTGGAAATACTTACTCACCCGTTGGCCTAAAATGGCACCAACCGCAATGTCACTCGCGTCGCACATGATTTCAAAAGGGAGCGACCAATCCGGCGCGACTAGAATCGGGGAGTTAATAAGTTTTTCTTTGATAAGTTTAAAGGCCAAATGGCATTCATCGCTGAAAATAAATGAGGATTCCTTTTCAAGAAGATGGGTTAACGGCTTTGTGATTTTGGAAAAATTTTGTATAAAGCGCCGATAGAACCCTGCGTGCCCTAGCAAACTACGAATAGCTTTTATGTTTGTTGGAGGGGGGAGTTTTTCAATCACTTCAATCTTGGCCCTATCGACCTCGATCCCCATGCCCGAAATTGTATGACCAAGGACTAATCCTTCCTTGACCATAAAATGGCATTTCTCCCAATTAAGTGCTAAATTCATTTCCTCGCATCGCTGCAACACACGCTCAAGATTTTTTAAACAATTTTTAAATGAGTTTCCGAATACGGAAAAGTCGTCCATAAACACTTCCATCACCTCCTCTACTAACTCGTCAAATATCGCCAGCATACATCATTGAAATGTAGCTGGCGCGTTACAAAGACCAAATGGCATCCTTCGATAAGCGAAGGTGCCAAAGGGACAAGTGAAAGTGGTTTTCTCTTGGTCGTCGGGCAAAATTGGGATTTGAAAATATCCCGACAAACCATCGAGAAAACAGTAGTAGGAGTGACCTGAAAGGCGCTCTAAGATTTGATCAATAAATGGTAGAGGGAAGTGATCCTTACGGGTGGCATCATTTAGTTTTCGGTAATCGATGCACATCCGCCAACCCGTAACAGTACGGGTTGGGATCAACTCGTTATTCTCGTTAGCTACTACCGTAACGCCACCTTTCTTCGGTACGACTTGTACTGGGCTAACCCAAGTACTATCCGATATCGGGTAGATAATTCCTGCGTCCAATAGTTTGATCACTTCGGCCTTAACGACTTCTTTCATGTTAGGGTTTAGCCGCCGTTGAGGCTGGACCGAATTTCGGGAATTATCTTCAAGAAAGATTTTATGAGTGCAGAAGGAAGGGTTTATACCCTTAATATCTGAAATTTGCCACGCAATTGCGTGGCGGTGCTTTCTTAAGACAATAGGTAACTCAGAAATTTCCGAGTTGCTAAGTTCGGATGAAACGATGACGGGTAGCTTCGACTTTTTTTCTAAAAATAAATACTTAAGGTGAGGGGGAAGTTGCTTTAGTTCTAAAACGGGTGGTTCTTCATAAGAAGTTTTGATTTTCAATTTTTCTAAAAATAGTGGTTCGGGTGGTGTGAAACGAGTGACTTCTTCTTCTTCCAGACAAAAGAGTTCGGCGAGCTCGGACTCGTGACTCGAGGTGGAGACTAACTCGGGAGGTGAATCGAATTCCCAACACTCTTCCAGGTAAAAACACGAATCGTCGTTTTCTAATGTGTTCCGCATCGAGGAATTTATGCCGAAAGAAACTTCATCGTCTCCAACCCGAAGGAGGAGCTTTCCGTTACTTACGTCAATAATGGCGCGGGATGTGGCAAGGAAGGGGCGGCCGAGTATGAGGGGTACTTCGGCATCCTCTTCGATGTCAAGAATGACAAAGTCCACCGGGAAGATGAACTTGTCGACCTTGACGAGCACGTCCTCCACTATTCCTACGGGATATTTTAAAGAGCGATCCGCTAATTGAATACTCATTCGAGTGGGGCTTGGATTTCCTAGACCTAGTTTCTTAAATAGTGAAAAAGGCATGAGATTGATACTTGCTCCCAGATCTGCTAAAGCGTGTTTTACTAACGAATTGCCAAATAAACACGGGATGGAGAACCGTCCCGGGTCATTCACTTTTCTAGGCAATTTGTTGAGTACAACCGCGGAGCATTCTGCGTTCAACGAAATATGCGAAATATCTTCTAATTTTTTCTTATTGGAGAGCAACTCCTTAAGATATTTCGCATATTTAGGCATTTGAGAGATAGCCTCGCAGAAGGGTACATTAATGTGAATTTGCTTTAAAATATCTAAAAACTTTTTATAATTCTTTTCGGCGCTCTCGCTTTTAAACTTAGATGGATACGGAATATTTGAAGTAGAAGCGCGCGGAGCTAACGTAGCAGGTAAATTCGAAGATAAAATAGGAGGAGGAGGAGGGGAGGAAGTTACCATGGGTTCGTCCTGTTTTGAAACCACCTCCTTCCCGCTTCGGAGTGTAATCGCATTTGCGCTCTCCATTGGGTTTGGCTCCGTGTTTCCCGGAAGGGCTCCTTGCTGGCGCTCAGAGATTATCTTTGCTAGCTGGCCCACTTGGTTCTCCAAATTTTTGATCGATCCGGTGAGGTTCCGGATGTTCGCTTCATTTGTAGCAACATATTTTTCAAAAACCTCTTCAAGCGGAGAGGGCTTTTGCTGTTGCGGTGGAAAACCGGGTGGATTAAAATTTGGAGGGGGAGTTAAATTAAGAAGTTGATTTGGAGGTTGATTTAAATTTAAGGGACGCTGAGCATTTCCTTGATTGCTCCATGAGAAATTCGGATGATTCCGATAACCCGCATTGTAGGTGTTATTATACGGAGCGGTGTTCGGGTTATAGGAAGGCCGAGGCGGATTTCCCATGTAATCAACTTGCTCTTCAAGTAAAACATTATTAGCCCAAGGAGGAGTGGCGGAGGAAGCAGACATCTCCGCCACTTGCTTTGTTAAGCGCTCAACTTGTAAATCCAAATTTGCGTTAGCGTCTATTTCAAAAATTCCGGCCGGCTTATTAGGCCGCGCTCGGGGCATGTTCCATTGGTACGCATTTGTGGCCATATCTTCGAAAAGCTCTTGAGCGGCGATCGGGGTTTTATTATTTAATGTCCCTCCGGCGGCCGCATCAATCATTTGCCTCGTTTGGAGATTTAAGCCATTATAAAATATTTGCACTTGTTGCCAAGTGGCAAGTGCGTGGTGAGGGCATCGGCGCAAAAGCTCCTTGAAGCGCTCCCATGTGTCATAGAGAGTCTCCGAGTCGATTTGCATGAACGACGCAATATCCGTGCGCAATTTAGCGGTCTTTGAAGGCGGGAAATATTTATTGAGAAATTTTTCCGCCATTTCGGCCCATGTAGTGATGGATCCCCTTGGTAGGGAGCCCATCCACTGCTTGGCCTTAGACCGCAAAGAAAAAGGAAAAATACGTAATCGAATGGCGTCATCGGTGACGCCATTTATCTTAAATGTGTCGCAAATTTCAAGAAAGTAAGAAATATGTGAGTTTGGATCCTCGTCCGGTTGACCATCAAAGGTCACCGATTGTTGCACCATTTGTATGATGCTGGACTTGATCTCAAAATTATTGTTCGCCACCGTGGGGCGAACAATACTCGATTGTGTGCCTTCTAAATTCGGCCGCGCATAATAGGACATGGTCCGTTGCGCATCCTCATTAGGATTTGGCTCGTTAAGATTAGGAGGATTAAGATTATGATCCATGTTCGCTGCGTTAGTGTCCCCGATCGACTCTTCGGATTCTAATTGATTTCCTTGATCACGAGAACGGCGGTGCCTCAAAAGGGTTCGCTCGATTTCCGGATCAAAAGGAAGAATCGAAGTGCTACCACGGGTCATACACTAAAAAGAGAAGGAAGGAAGAAGAAAAAGAGGGAATATTTTTTTTTGTTCTTTTAGGCAGATTAAGTTAGTCTTGGACTTCCCAAGATCTACCCGGTGAAGGGTTTGCAAGGTACTAGGAGGTGAGATGGGATGACACCCCAAACGTCCCTTTCCAAGATTTTAATTTCACCCTTATGATTTTCAAAAATAGAAAAAAAAACTAAAATAAAAACAACATGATAAAATTAATAGCTATCCTTGTTTCAAAATATCTACGCAAATTTCCCCGGCAACGGCGCCAAAAACTTGATATTTAATTTTTGCGATTTTGAAATTTAGTGAAGGTTTGAGATTTTCTCCAAAACTATATCCGATAAAGGCAAGTGTACCTTATCGTCTATAGTATAGGATATTAAGAAATACCAAGGTCGTATTCCACGGGGCGCGTTGATTACTTCTACTTTGAGGAAAGTCGCTATTATCTTATCTAATGATATTTTGGGGTTTTGGTTACTTAGCTAGAAAAAGAGAAATTGCAAGCTAAATTAAGGGTTTAGATGATGATAAAAGAGGCTAGTACTCAATCAAAAGTCACCTTGGAGTGAGAAAAGACAAGTGAAAAGAGATTAAATCTAATTCCGTTTAAATTGAACTACTTGACCGTGGAGGTTCCCGAAGCTCGAACATGCCTCTCTCGAGGTTAATGCCCAACTAAGTTTAGGAAAAATCAACCGAACTCTCGTCCTATAATCGATTATCTAAAACTTGCTTTACGAAGTGAACCCCGCTATTGGATTTGACTCCAATCCGGGAGATTTACGTCATACTCTCTCGAGGGGTGCGTGCAACTCTCTTTACCCTTGAGTGATCAATTCATACTTTGAGCCTCTCGGCTAAATAAGTATGAAAACATAAGCGAAAACCATATATCGAAAATATGGCCTCACTAATTAAAAATCAAGGGTAATTCAAGTGTTTATAAAAACGGAAAAAGAAAACTTTCGAAAATCATAACTTGTCTAACTCATCCTCGGATCATTTTGATCGAGTACTAATGAGGATTAGTTAATCATGGTGGAGGTGAAAGAGGAAGAAAAATAAAAATGCATAATAAGAAAATTTAACTATGTAAGGAGGAGACAAAATAAAGAGAACAACTAATTTTTATTTAAATGAAAACTATTACAAGTCTTAAGAGAAGAGATTGCAAGCTAGGAAAAACAAGTTACAAGCTTAAACTAAACTATTGCATTGAAAGGAAGCTAGTACATTGCATGAGAAAAGGAAGAGAGCATGAAAGTAAAGTCACATGAACATGAACATGAAAGTGAAAATATACTCAAGATTGGCTCCAACAGCACCTCCCCCACTCCAAAATTCCGAACCCTGGACTCAAGGAGAACCTCTGAATTTATAGGAAAAAATTTCAGATTACACGCCCTTGGTCACGGGCGTGACCAAGGGCGTGACTGCACTATTCACATCGGATCCGACAGCGGCGTGGGCTTTCTGGACGGCGCGGCGAGAAATGACATGTCACGGGCGTGACATGTCGGGTCACGGGCGTGACTTTGGACGGCAACATTAAATGCGGCGTGGGCTGGAATTTGGCGCGGCGGCGAAGCAGAGATCACGCGGGCAAGTCACGGCCGTGACATGTGGGTCACGGGCGTGACTCAAGTTGACTTCTCGACTGCAGCTCCACGTCTCGACGGCGGCTCTACGTGGAAGATTCTAAGATTACACGCCCCTGGTCACGGGCGTGGCTTTTGTATGGACTGGTTCAAACAGCATGGCATCGATTCTGGACTGATCTTCATGTTACACGCCCTTGGTAACGGGCGTGACCGAGGGCGTGGCATGCCATTTTTCCCGATTTGTCCCAAAATTCTGCAAAAATTGAAATTAAGCTAAGTTAGAATCAAAATTACAAAACGAACTACTTATAACCTAAAATTGACATAAAAAGGAAAATTAATATTAAATATTTACAAAATTTTCTATTAAAAAGTTATAAAAATACTACTTATCACTCAGCCTCCAACCCCAAATCTCCTCCTTTTTCGCTCTCTTCTTCTCCTCCAGTATTATGTCTTCAAAGAAGAACCGCTTGCCCCCTTGTAACCAATCCTCCAAGGGAAGCACCAACGATGATGAGGAAACAAGATTGTCCTTCACTATACCTTCCTCACCCCGCCAGGCTTTCGGCTCCTCCATGCATAAGGTCTGATCAACGGGAGGAGGGGCATCCTGCATTCTTGTACATAAAGAAAGGGGGCCAGGAAATAAATTGGAAGAAAAACTAAAAGAAATCTCATCTGAGGGGATAATCCCGGCTTCATCCCCCATAGGGTGCGGCAATGACAAATTGATGATATCATCGAAGATTTCACTAGACTCAACAGTGCACGCAATGGCCTCCTCTATAACTTGGACTTCCTCGCACTAGACCGAAACAGTTGCTTCAGCACAATCGAGACTGTCCTCCTCCATGAGAGTGGGCACGACACTGCTCAGGTCTGCACCATCCTGCAAATTGATCTCAATGATAACATCAGAAATAGATGTAGTTTCGTGTGTAGTGGGAGAAGATGTGCTTCTTAAGAGCTCAGGCTCACTCTCCACACAAGGGAACGAATCCATGCAAAGTGGTACATGAATCGAAGAGGTATGGGGGGTCACATCAGAAAAAGAGTCATGAGGGACACTGATGCACGTGTCGATTCCAGGGACTTCAAAAAGTGAAGGTGGAAGTGACACGTAACCAGAGGAAGGAGCTGTGTTCGCCGAATTCGAGGATGGGACGATCCGGATATCCGGCTAATCGTCATCCTCCAAATGGCGAAGGTAATCGACACAGTCCTTCAAGTCATGCTCTCTACTTTTGCAAAATAAACACTGCTTCACCGGCTTCGCCGGCACCCAAGGTGCGGCAGCCGAGTAAAGGTGCGACAACAAAGGCGCAGTAGAGGAGCCAAAAGATTTATGGGACCTGTACGGTTTCTGAACAACACCATACTCTTTGGGACACCTATCACTAGCGTGGGATGTGTCCCCACACCAAGGACATCGGATATTCAAATGTGCCCACATGATATAGAAGAAGAAAATAGCATGAAAAAGAGGAAATTAAAAAGAATAAAAGACCAAATCGAAAATAATCGATTCACAACCAAAATCTCATCACGCCTGCATTCCTCGGCAACGGTGCCAAAAATTTGATGCATGTTCGGCAAGTGCACCGGTCGCTGTCAAGTAATTAAATTGGGAATAGCTTCCCTGAATATCGTCTCTCAAGGAATGCAGGTTATGGTGAACGGAATGCGTGGTGAGCCGATTGTTACGATGAGTAAAAGAAAGTAAAAACAAGGGCGTTGTGATTGGTGTCCTAAGTTACTACACAGAAATGAGATGCGGGTCAAAACTGCACTTCGCAAGGCGGAATGGATGCAACGGTCGCGATGCCGTGCTTCGAAAGGCGCGTGGACAGAAAGTAACTGCGACGATTGAGGGTCGCACACACCTCTTCGCAAAGTGGGGGTGAGTGCAGCGGCTGTCACAACCCGCATTTTCCCAACATTTAAAATGCTATCAGAGTAGGGAAAGCTACGCATTGTGATGCCACGTCACGTAGGGGACGCCTACTGACGTTAAGGCAATTCATCCTTCTTCATAGTCAAGTAAATATTATTATTAACTCAAAGAGATTTAGATATAATTTATGCAAAAGATTAACAAGTCGCGTCCCTCGGCTAGGTGGATCAACTAGTCCACGCTTTTAAAATATAGTTTTACGCAGCAGAAAAATACTTGATTTAATTACTTAGTGGCCTAAGTGAACATGAAGACCTAGTGAGGTGCACCATGCAAGATCAAATGTGTGGATTTACTATATATAAAAGTAGATTTATCACGCGCAGAAAGTAGTGAGATTAGCATTTCAAAACATGATATGCAATGCAATAATTACCTTAACATATCTAACAGGGCCATGAAGCCAACCAATGTCTAACCATTCCAGAACAAGTGTCCAAAAGTGAACCACAAGTAACAGCAGCAGTGAAACAAAATCTAACTAAACGGCACCACGGGCGTCAACACCTGACACGAACCCATGGGCCGACAAGTCCACAGAATACTCTACCTTAAGAGAGTCAGAAGACGGCAACTAAAGAAGCTCTGCACTAACACCTGCTACCGTCCAGAACCTGAGGCATTCAAAGAAAGAACACCTCAGAAATAAGTACAAGTTGTGCAGAAAATAAGAAAGTAAGCAAACCTCCACGAGACCGGAGGGAAACAGAAGCTGCAAGGGTCAGTCATGACAAAGCTAGCAGCAAGTAATCGATAGGAAAAGAAACAGCAGAAGTATCTAATCATCAACAGAAAAGGAAGCAGCAGAATGACTAAAAATTAGCAGAATATGCTCACCAAACAAATGTGAGAACACAGGCGATGACAAAGCTCACCATAAGCAAAAGAAAAGCCATCCGTTTTCAAATTATTAATCGTGTTACTCTTGTTCAGAATTATAGAGACTGATCAGCTCAACCAAAAGAAGAGCACCGCACCAGGGGCAAAAACCACACCGCGTACGACCTCCCAATCAAACGCTTAAGAGAACACCGCACCGGGGGCAAAAACCACACCACGTACGACCTCCTAATCAAAATCTTAAAATAGCACCGCACCGGGGGAAAAAAACCACACCGCGTACGACCTCTAACAGAATTTATTAAATTAAAGAGCATCGCACTGGTGGAACCGACAACATCGTGTACGACCTCCAACAGAATTCATATTTTCATGCAATTTCAAAGGAAAAGGGGCGAGGCCCAACAGAACATATCAAACCATAAGGCAGGTAGCAAACGAGAAAATCAAGAGATATGAAGCTAACAAAAATCCTTTTGTTTCTTTTATTAACTGGCATAATATCAAATTATTAGCAGCAATAATAGAGAAAAAATGGAGATATGGCGCAGTTAGATCAAGAGCACCGGCTTGGAGAGGTTAAATAGCAAAGAGAAAGAGCAAGGGGAAGAACACCACTTGCCTTAGGTTTTGCTAAAAAATACTCTCTGAATCGATCCCCGTTGTAGATCGGGTTACGAGAAGGCGAGAGGAGTCAAGATCTACAAGAGATCAGGCTAGAAAAGGTTAGGGTACAAAAGACCTAACGAAAAAGTTCCACGAAGCGGAAGGAAATTACCACGAGGACGAAGCTCTCGTCGAGAGCTTTCCGAATCTATGCTCGGCTCGCGATTCCGACCACCGGAGCTCCGTCGGCGGCGTCCGGAAGATTCGAGAAATCGCCGTCCCCGTCGCTCGATTCTAGTCTCTGGTTCGGACAGAATGAAGAAGGAGAAGAGGACTGAGCTCGTTTTCTTTTATGCAACATCATATAAATTTAATAATAATAATATCATTGTTATTATTATTATTAATAATAGCAGGAGCTGAAGTTGTCGACGCAAGGGGGGTTTGGAAGTCGACGCAGGGGGAAGTCGACGCAAGGCCGGGAAGTCAACGCAAGGGAAGAAATCGACGCATGCTTCGAGAAAGAAGGAGGATTCAATGCATGCTTTGAGAAGGGGAAGAAGGATTCAACGCATGCTTTGAGAAGGGGAAGAAGGATTCAACGCATGCTTTGAGAAGGGGAAGAAGGATTCAACGCATGCTTTGAGAAGGGGAAGAAGGATTCAACGCTAGCTTGAATGAATGTATATATATATACACGTTCATAATAATTTTTATAATAATAATAATAATAATATTATTATTATTATTATTATTTTATCACAAAAAATAACGAACGCCGAATCCAACGAAAATCTCGCCAAAGGTGAACGGCGGCCTTACGAATCCAACGACGAAGTTGGAATCAAAATCCGACGTGCAGTTTTCGAGATATGAATGGCGGAAGTTACGACGAGCTTTAAATATATACAAAACTTCTAAAATGCGCCGAGGCTCCAAAATGGCTCGGACCGCGACGAAACTTGATAGACAAGTCTAAAATTAAATAATCTAATTTCCTAACGTAAAATTTTCCAATTCCGGGTCGTCGCAAATTTTGGTCGACTTGACCCAAACGGACGCGAAAACGCGCAAACGGCAACGCGCCGCTAACTCGACGTTAGAAGTAACGCCCCGACGTCATAAACGCGCTAACACTGAATTAGAGTTAAAACAACTCCCCCCTCACCTCCAATATTTATTTTTAGAAAAAGAGTCTAAGCTACCCATCATAGTTTCATCCGATCTTAGCAACTCAGAAATTTCTGAGTTTTCCATAGTCTTAAGAAAGCACCGCCACACAATTGCATGGAAAATATCGGATATTAAGGGTATAAACCCTTCCTTCTGCACTCATAAAATCTTTCTCGAAGACAATTCCGGCAACTCAGTCCAGCCTCAATGATGACTAAACCCGAACATGAAAGAAGTCCTTAAGGCCGAAGTTATTAAACTTTTAGACGCGGGAATCATCTACCCGATATCAGATAGTACTTGGGTTTGCCTAGTACAAGTCGTACCGAAGAAAGGTGGCGTCACGGTAGTTGCGAACGAAAATAATGAATTGATCCCAATCCGTACGGTTACGGGTTGGCGGATGTGCATCGATTATCAAAAACTAAATGATGCCACCCGTAAGGATCACTTTCTGCTATCTTTTATCAATCAAATTTTAGAGCACCTTTCAGGTCACTCCTACTACTGTTTTCTCGATGGTTTGTCGAAAAATTTCCAAATCCCGATTTCGCCCGACAACCAAGAGAAAACCACTTTCACTTGTCCCTTTGGCACCTTCATTTATCGAAGGATGCCATTTGTTCTTTATAATGCGCCATCTACATTCCAAAGGTGTATGCTGGCAATATTTGACGAATTAGTAGAGGAGATGATGGAAGTGTTTATGGATGACTTCTCCGTGTTCGGAAACTCATTTAAAAATTGTTTAAAAATTCTCAAGCGCATGCTGCAGCGATGTGAGGAAACAAATTTAGCGCTTAATTGGGAGAAATGCTATTTTATGGTCAAAGAAGGATTAGTCCTTGGCCATAAAATTTTGGGCAAGGGGATCGAGGGCCAAGTTCGAAGTAATTGAAAAGCTCCCCCTCCAACAAACGTAAAAGCTATTAGAAGTTTCTTTGGCCATGCGGGGTTTTATCGGCGCTTTATACAAAATTTTTCCAAAATCAAAAAGCCGTTAACCCATCTTCTCGAAAAAGAATCCTCCTTTATTTTTAACGATGAATGCCATTTGGCCTTTAAACTTATCAAAGAGAAACTTATAAACTCCCCGATTCTAGTCGTGCCAGATTGGTTGCTCCCTTTTGAAATCATGTGCGACGCGAGTGATATTGCTGTTGGTGCCGTTTTAGGCAAGCGGGTGAGTAAGTATTTCCACCCGATTTATTATGCGAGCAAAACACTCACGTCGGCACAAGCGAATTACACCACTACCGAGAAGGAGCTTCTAGCGATCTTTTTTTCCTTCGATAAGTTTAGGTCGTATATCACTCTCTCAAAAGTTATCGTCTTCATGGATCACTCTGCTCTTAAATATCTTTTAAGTAAATCGGACGCCAAGCCTCGTCTTTTGCGATGGATCCTCCTCTTGCAGGAGTTTGATTTAGAGATCCGGGACAAAAGGGGAGCCGAAAACTTGGCGGCCGATCATCTTTCTCGATTAGAAAATCCCGCCTCAGAAGCATTAATAGAAGCCGGCATTAATGATAAATTTTCCGAAGATCGCCTCCTTGCTCTCGAAAATATAAATTCATCTTCTACCCCCTGGTTTGCGGATTTGGCTAACTATTTAGTAGCCCGGGTCCTGCTAAAAGAGTTCTCGAGTCAGCAAAAGAAGCAATTCTTTTCTGATTTAAAGAATTATTTTTGGGAGGACCCCTTTTTATTCCGTGTTTGCGCAGACCAGGTGGTGAGAAGATGCGTCTCAAGTGAGGAAGGCCTTAAAATTTTACGTCATTGTCACGAGGGACCAACCGGTGGTCATTATCAAGCAAACCGAACCGCGAGGAAGGCGCTGGAGGCGGGCTTTTATTTGCCCACGCTCTTCAAAGATGCTCACACCCTTGTGAGTACTTGTGACAGCTGCCAGCGGTCGGGGAAGATCTCCCGCCGGGATGAGATGCCCCAAAACATTTTCTTAGAATGCGAAATTTTCGATCTTTGAGGTATTGATTTTGTTGGTCCTCTCCCTCCCTCTTATTCAAACAAGTAAATTCTCGTTGCGGTCGACTACGTGTCGAGGTGGGCGGAAGCACAAGCTCTCCCCACCAACGATGCGCGAGTTGTCGTTAATTTCTTAAAAAATTATTTTCTCGATTTGGCACGCTGCGCGCTATAGTGAGTGATCCGGGCACCCATTTTTGCAATAGTCAATTTACAAAATTTTTAGCAAAATATGGTGTCACACACAAATTATCCACTGCATATCACCGAGAATTAAAGCGGATTTTAGAAAAAATGGTTTCTATTAATCGGAAAGATTGGTCCACAAAGCTCGATGACGCGCTATGGGCCTATCGAACGGCATAGAAGACCGATATCGGTTGTACACTGTATCGAATGGTTTATGGCAAGGCTTGCCACCTTCTGGTCGAATTAGAACACAACGCATTTTGGGCACTTAAATTTGTAAATCTCGATTCCACTTTAGCGGGCGATCAAAGAAAATTTCAATTGAACGAATTAGATGAATGGCGAGCGAATGCGTATGAGCACTAAATTATATAAGGAGCGAACAAAGTTTTATCATGATAAACGCATAAAATTTCCGAAAACTTTTTCGCCGGGCGACCTCGTCCTCCTTTATAATTCTCGCCTTCTCCTTTTTCCGAGAAAACTAAAATCCCGATGGACTGGACCCTTTATTGTTAAAGAGGTTTGGTCCTATGGGACAATCGTAATTTCCTACCTGGAAAATGGTACCTTCAAAGTAAATGGGCACCGCCTTAAGTTATATCTTTCGGGAGAGCTAGCTAACGAGAAGAGTGAATCATTATCTTTTGATCTTATAATATGATCAGCAAGTGGGTCAAGCTACGCGACCTAAAACAAAGCGCTTTTGGGAGGCACCCCAAAGTTATCTTTTTATTGTTTTTCTTTTTATTTTAACCTATTTTGTAGGTAACCGCCGCTTCCCCCGCATCTTCATAACCAGGGAAGCCCTCTTAACCTCTCCTTCATTTCTATTATTATTTTTGTTTTGTCTTGCACTTTATTTTCTTTTACTTCATACTTAGTTTTAAACATTGGGGACAATGTTTAACTTTAAGTATGGGGGTGTAAATAGTTCTTTGTAAATAGTTTTTTTTTTATTAGAAAATTTTCAAAAAAAAATATTTTCTTATGTTTTCTTCTATTTAAGCACTTGTAAAACCCAAAAACTCAAAAAATTGAGAAAAGCGAAAAATTTAAATCTTGGAAAGGGACGTTTGGGACCTCACCCCATCTCACCTCCTAGTACTGTGAGAACCCGTCATGGGGTATACCTCGGGAAGTCGAAGAATTAACAAAAAATTTAAGCTTTTTAATATATGTTTTTATTGTTTATTTCTTATCAAAAATCAAAAAAAAAAATCAAAAATCCAAAAAAAAAATAATATCAAAATTCAAAAAATATATGAAAAACTTAAAATACAAAAAAATATAAAAAACTTATACCTCTCCTATTTGTTGTTTTTGTGAGTTCTTACAAATCTAGTTAAGGATGTTTATAAGCATGTTTAGGTTTTTAATTAGCTAAAATTTTGCTTATCATAGTTTGTTAATTTTAAATTTGAGGTAGTTTTGCTTTAAGAATCATCTTATGATTTTAACTTGATTAGAGAATTTATTTAGCATGACTTCTCTTTTTATTTTTAAATGGTTTCATTTTGTAGTGAATTTGTTAAACCTCTTTAGATTTCAATTATATTTTCTTCTAACTTTTTAGATCTTAGGAAATTTAATTTTATTAGAATTTCCTCTCAATATAATTTAAAGCTAGCTTGATTTAATTTCCTTCCCTACCCCCTTTGTTGGCAAAAAAAATGAATTTTAAAAGATCATATGTCATGGGAATAAGAGGATAAAATTCATTATTCCCTAAACATATGCACTCAAAATCATTTAAAAGATTATATGTCATGGAGTAAGAGGATAAAATTCATTACTCCTAAACATATACATTTTAGGTTTTTATTAGAAGAGAATTTTAAAAAAAATTATTCATGATGAGGATAAATTCCATTACGTCCATTCAAAAAAAATTCTCTTCTTTTGCCAAATTTTATGAAATCCCCCTTAGCCAAGTATCATTGTTCTAGATTTAGTTTAAGATTATGGAGAGAGAAATATTTAGTAAGTTACTTTTCCTTAAGTTTCTTTTAAGATAGAGTTCTTATAATTTTAATTTAAACTCATTTTATAATATCTACAATATTGTTAAACTAATTAATTTTCTTGAGAAGTCCTTGCCTAAACATTTTTCCCTCTTTTCAAATCATCATCATAATTTAGGACTTAACTCCTCCTTGAATTTACACTTAACTTAACTTTTGGTTTAAATAAAATTTTAGTTTAAAATTAAAAATTTTAAGGATGTCTTATAAATTATGTCTCACACTTTTGCTCTGGAATAGCAAAACCTCAAGTATGGGGGTATTTAAGTTTTTATATAACTTTTTAATAGAAAATTTTGTAAATATTTAATAGGTATTTTTCTTTTTCATGTCAATTTTAGGTCATAAGTAGTTCATTTGTAATTTTTGTTTCTAACTTAGCTTAATTTCATTTTTTGCAGAATTTTGGGAAAAATTGGAGAAAATTACAAGTCACACCCTCAGTCACGCCCGTGACCAAGGGCGTGGGGCCTAAAGAGCTGAGTTCGACGAAGCTCTTTGCCCCAGCGTTCTACGAAACCTGAGCTGAGTTCGACGAACGAGCTCTGCCCCTGAGTTCGACAAACGCGCTCGGACCCTGAGTTCGACGAACGCGCTCTGCCCCTGAGTTCGACGAACGTGCTCTGCCCCTGAGTTCGACGAACGCGCTCTGCCCCTGCGTTCGACGAAACCCAAGCTTAGTTCGATGATTGCGCTCTGTCCCTGAGTTTGATGAAAGCTCTCTGCCCAGGCGTTCGACGAAAACAGACCTGCGTTATACGAAATCTCTCTGCCTTCGACGAAACCCAAGCTGCTGTCATTCATGCATGTGACCCACATGTCATGCCCTTGACTTTCCCACGTGATCCCTGCACACCGCCACGCCGCAAAGAAGACCCATGCCACATTAAATGAAGCCACCCAAGTACACACCCGTGACGCAAGTTACACGGGCGTGTAATGTCCGAATTTCTCCCGCCGTCACGCAAAGTCCACGCCACTGTCGGATCCGATGTCAGCAATATTTACACGCCCTAGGTCACGTCCGTGATCGAGGGCGTGTAACTTGAAATTTTTGCCAATAAATTCTGAGGCTCTCCCCTGAGTTGGAAGTTCAAAAATTTGGAGAGGAGGAGGTGCTGTTAGAGCTTTTAGTGAACTTTTTCAATGCTTTTTCATGTCCTTCAATTTCATGTTCTCATCCTTTTCAATTCATGTAATGTGCTAGTTCCTATATCTATGCAATAGTTAGTTAAAGCTTGTAGCCTTAATTTTCCTAGCTTTGTAATCTTGTTTAAAGAGTTGTAATAGCTTTTCATTTCAATGAATGTTGGCATAGTTTTCTTCACCTCTCTTTCTTCATAGTGATTTTTCTTCTTGCAATTTGTCTTTTTTTTACTTAAGTAAAACAACCCTCAAGAAATCGTTCGATAAGATAATGGTGATTTTCCTCGAAGTAAAGTAATCAACGTGCCCCGTGGAACACGACCTTGGTATTTCTAAATATACTATACTATAGACGATAAGGTACACTTGCCTTAATTGGATATAGTTTTGGAGAAAATCTTCAAACCTTCGCTTAATTTCAAAACAAGAAATTTCTATATCAAACATTCTAGGCCTTTTTCAGTCTGCTGGTCATACAAAGCTCATTTCTACCAGGTGTAAGATTCTAGATGCAGAACTTACAGAATTAAAGGATAGTATCCATGTAGCAGGTGAAGGGTCCCTTTAAGGGACAACTTATGGACAAGATATTAGTGTATCTGAAGAAATACTATCTTACACATTTGATCTACCCTCTGGGAGTAACCCAGATGAATTAACAGGGGAAGAAATCAGCCAGGCCTTGCAGCTCATGCATTTCAGGAAGGAGAAGGCAATAAATCTCAAGAAGATTGATGTGGCAGAAGAGTACAAGTTCCTAGCTGATATTGTTGGTAAGGTATTGTTGTGCAAGATATCTGCACATGATGCTATACCCAAGCAGCAGCTGCAGATCATGGGCATTCTGGTCCTACAGAAGAAGATAAATTGGGGGAGATGCCTCCTAAGAATGATTGGCACAAATATGCCTATTTGAGAATCATGAGCCAGGTGATCCAACATCACTACCCAATGGTCTTCAAATCCAAGGGAGTGCCAATTCCACCTCAAAAAAGAATCAACATAGGAATCTTCTCAAAGTGGACCAGACAGATTTTGAAGCCTGGTCAAGCTCCATCTTCTCCTCCTCCCTCTCCACCTCCTCAAGCTTCAGAGAGACATCTACCAAATCCCCCAAGAGCCAATATACCTCCTCAAAATACTCCAGCAACTCAACATGATGAAACTCCTGATGATGATCAAGCCCCATTCAACCAGGCCAGCTCCTTAATTTCTCCCATAAAACATGAACCTCACATTCCTCCCCAACCATCCATTGTCATCACAGACGCTCAGTCTGCTCCTCCACCACCAACCTATATTTCTCTAGAAACCTACCAAACCCATTACCTTGCATACCAAGATCCTCTTGATCTAAATGAGAATCTCACACCTCCACCTCCACCTGCGTCTACCTCCCTTCCTACACCCTCCTTTGGCATTTAGCAAGCAATCACAAAAGCAGTGCGGCTAGCCTACAACACATTTGCTGACCTACTGGCCAGCCAAGCCAAAAAATCTGAAAAGAAATACTTCCAATGGAATCTGAACTCCTATACTCCGAAAGATCTGTACAGGGACTCAAAGACTTCATATCTTCCTCCCTAGTGACAAAGGAGTTCTTAACCTCTCTTTCCATCAAGGTTAAGAAGGGGGAGAATATTCAGGAGGAGGAAGGGCCTATCCTAGATTTGAGTGGCAATAATAATGGGAATGATGATGAAGCTCCTGATAAAGTGACCATTTTCCATGGTACAAATGTCCAGGGGGAGTCACAAATAGAGCCTCTAGAGAATCAAGGGGAACCAGTTGCATAAAATCAGGGGGAGCTCCCATCTACTAAGGGGGAGTCAATTGTAGAAGTTTAAAGGAACCTGGAAAGTGAATTGATTGTTGTAGGTACAATTGTGGTCCAGGGGTAGTTCCATGATGAAAATTTGCTGGATGAGGTGACCAAGATTGCCAAGGAAGCTGTTCATAATGCTGAGCTGAATGCATAGACTCAAGGGGAGATTTCCAAGGACAATGTTGCTGAAAAAGTAGTCGTGTCTCCTGAAGATGACGAGCCTCTGAATTTTGCTCAAAGGAAGATAATTCCAAAGGTGTTTTCAAGAAAAAGGGAAACCCCTGAGAAGGAGCAATGAAACTCAGGTAATTCTATTATACTGTCTAAATAGAAACAAAAAGGGAAGGTGGTGTGGTGAACATTAAAATACACTTAACAATATATGAAATATTTTGTGATCTCATTTTATCATATTGTGCTTGTATATGTTATCTTATATATATCTCTGTTTATGCACAAGAATATGTAAAATCACTTTAACAAAATCTGTAAAATTTGTTAAGATAAATAGGGGAGATTGTTGGGAAAAACTCCTTGGATTGAACTTAACAAATTAACTAAAGTGATTTTATCTCTTAGGTTTCATTACCCATTGTATAGTGAGGGTAATTTGGTCATTAGATGTCTTAGAATGTCACACTCAACTTAAAGTGTCAAGACTAGGTCAGGGCAAGCACAATCTGAGTTGAATCAATACTTGCGTCGAATATAATTCAACGCAACTTCAACTTGCTATCGACGCAACTCAAACTAGAAGTCCAAGCAACTCAAGCTCTCTGTCAAAGTATATCAAGTCAACACTACGTTGAATAGAAGTCGACGTAGATAAAGGAGCATGTCGAAGTTATTTTAGAACTCGATGCAACCTCAACTTCAATTCAACACAGAAGGAAGTATCTGTCGAAGCCAACTAAAGTCGACGCAACATCGACTACAATTCAATGCAGACAATGAAGTTCAAAATGAAGTCTTCAACTCGACGGTTATGTCGATAAGTAATCAATGCAAAGTTGACAACAGAGTTCAACCAGAGCAAGAAGGAATTCGAAGCTGCTCTTACAAGAACTTGAAGGCACATCAATAAGAGAGAAAATGAAGTCGACACAGCGTCGAATATAGTTTGAAAAAAACTTTTTCAGCTGTCCTTTTTGTTGGGAACAGTGCCCAGCAGTGTTCCTGATTTGAAGAAGTGCTCAGCTCAATGATAAGTGCAAGTTGTATTTAATGTCATATCTAGATCATGTTTGCAGAGATCAGACAATTGATGAGTCCTGATCATATACACATATTTGGACTCATCTGGGCCGATTTTCTAGTCTATGCACTACACTTTAGGCATGTTTTCGCTCATATTTGTTATTTCATGCTATGTGCACTTCTAGGCCCGTTTTGGTGTTATTTCTTGTTTATCTTCATTATTAGTTTTCATGCATGGTTAAGTGTCACTTTCAGTGGTTTGATTAGTGTTGTATGCTGAAGCAGGAGTCGTGCAGGTGTTCCCGGTACAAATCTGTACAGGAACACTGCGCACGATCACTGGTTTTCTTGCGCACGACCACTGGTCATGCACGACTGATCGTGTGCACTTAACCCATGAAAACTGAGTTCTGTTTTCCTTATCGCACGACCACTTACGATAGCGCGCACGACCACTGGTCGTGCGCCACTGATCATGCGAACATTGTATTTTATAATTTTCTTCCCTTGCAGGCTCCGTCCAGGCAGGCGCATGATCACAGGATGATAGTGCGCATGACCACTGGTCGTGCGCCAACGATCGTGCGCACTGTTTATTCCAGCGCCTATAAATTGCCCTGCTCGCGATTTAGGTTGGACACTCGCCGTTTTTCCGCCCAGCTCCGCCGTTTTCGCCCCTTCCGCAGCTTTTTCGCCCCAACTATCGCCGCCCACCATATGGAGGTGCTCCGAGCTTGTTCTTCACGCCAATCTTGAGCCGGAGCTTCCTCTCGGCCTCCTCCTTCATCCTAGCGCTCCAAGGGAAGACCTAGCCGCCATCACTATCAAGCAAGAGGAAGTTTGCAACCTCTATCGGATCATGACACGAAGAAGACGGGCTCATTGGAGAGTAGTGACAGCTTTCTCTACCCCGGACGTAGTTGCGGACCGAGCTTGGACGCGGATTGACAACCCAGCGATTCCAACCGTGAATCTGCAACGAGACTTCGGATTCGGTCGATTTCTTGCCTTATTCTTCTCTTATTGATGTGTATGTAGTTAGATCTATGTATTAAGATGAAGTTGCACTTAAAACTAGTTTGTATTTCTATATATTTCATGTCTATGTGAAATGTTTGTTGTTTGATTTGCTTGAGGTGCGCCCCATTCCATCCTCCATCCCGCCGTCACGTTCGTCGCCGCACTAGCAATTGCTAGTGGCGTGCTTGTTGAAGAGGTGCTTACGACCCTCACTCTGTTAGCCTACTCGTCCATCCGCCCTTGCGACGCAGCGCGCTCAAGGCCTGCCTAGTCTCCATTCCGCCAAGCGAAGCATTGCATAGCGGCATTGCATAGGAGTAGTCATAGCATTTTCTCTTTATTTTCCACAATCCAAAATCCCCGTTTCCGCATCCATCCGCTCGAAAGGACTTCAATCTCAAGTCCTTCCTCGATAATAAACTCCACCTTACCGTGTTCCTTTGAGATTCGATACTCGGGGATTACTCCTCGTTTTATATTACTTGAACGATCGGTACACTGCTGTTTCATGTCGCAGTCTTACTACCGCCTATAGCGGAGTGCTAAGATTTGCGCCATCAAGTTTTTGGCGCCGTTGCCGGGGAACACAGACGTGTGAGTTTTCTGGAGAGGGAGAACCTGAGAGAGAAGCCCTTCCATTTGTAAATTGCATTTTTGTTTTATTTCTTTTTATTCCATTTTCCTGTTTTAATTAGGGTGCTTGAGTAATTATTGTTAGGTGTGGTATTTCGCACAATAGTGTTTCTCTTTTTGAATCGTTTTATCTTCGCACTATGTGGGCACATCTTAATTTCTGTTGCCGTTGGTGTGGAGCTACCTCCCACTCTAGTGATGAATGCCCTACGGAGAATACTAGGCATAATTCTTATAGCCCAGCATATGGAGCACCGACTTCGTCTGATACTCCATATGGTACGCGTAAGTCTTATGGCTACTCTGCTGAGCCTTTACCGTCATACTTCTTTTCGGCTTCAGCCCCCACTGTGCCAAAGAAGCCCGCAAGGCAGTGCCAGTTTTGTGGGAGCATTGATCATGTCTTGAAGGACTGTGCCGAGTAACTTCGCCAATTGGATGAGGATGACGAGCCGGATATCCGGATCGTCCCGAATCCTAACTCTGGCGGCACACCTTCAACATCCAGTTATGTGTCTTTGCCACCTTCACATCTTGAAGGGTATGGCGTTGACACAGTCACCAGATGTGTGGCTGATCTGGGCACCGACATTGCCGAGCCTATTCTCCCGGTGCATCCACCACCCCTAGTGGATTCGACTCTTTGTGAGGAATCCGTGCTCGAATTTTATCCGAGCACTATTCTTCCCCCTGTTGTGCATACTACATTCGTCTCTGACGACATTGTTGATGATGTGTCATAAGAGGAGGCGGTTGATCTTAGTATTGTGCCTACTCCTATGGAGGAGGACAACCTTCTAGGTGAAGAGGAGTTTTCCTCAGCACCGGTGGAGGAAGTCCAAATCCTAAGCCTGGCCACCTTTGATCCCGCCGAATCTTGTAGCATTGATGACAATGCAAACATTATTTTACTTCCCCAACCTGATGGGAGTGAGACCGGGACCACTCCCCCGATTGATGTTTATTTATGTTCTTCATCTTGTTTATTTCTCGATCCCCCCTCGTCATCCGAGCCTCTGCAGGTTGAGTCTTCACAGGTACCCCAGGAGGATTTGGTGCATATTGCCCAAGTCAATGATGAGAGCATCCTCTTATGTGAGGAGGTTGATTCCCCCTCCGTAGAGGAAGCTCCACTCATTATCTTTTCCTCCTTCCACCTTCATGGAGACAATACCTTGCTGGGCAAGGATGTTTTTGGTGAGTTGAGTGAGGATATTTCCTCCTCCACTTACATTCTCTACCCTCTACCTGTGAGGAGCAGGTATCTATATTTAGGTAGAGGGGTGACTGCTCTGTCTCCGTATCGGTAGCCGCTACTGATGCGCATATTAGAACAGTTACCTGTGCACTTTTCTTTTCATAGGCCTATAAGCTAGAACTGTACAAAACCTGAATAAGTCGTGCTGGGATGACAATAACCCCAGTAGTTATCTTGACTTTTCCTGCATTTCTTATTTCATCTTGTTTAGTTTAGTTAGTAGTATTCTTTTTTTTTTCAGTTTTCTATTTTCTTTTGTTTCTGCGGAGCTGACCCCTGCAGGTATCTTTTCTGGATGGCGGATGTTGCGGCTCATTTTAGCTTACACGCCAATCTTCTGGTGTGCTCATTTCTGAGCACTGGGTACTCTCTTTCCCTAGCCTTTGTTGATTTTCATGTCATATATTATGCGGATTGTTTAGTTTAAGTCTGGGGGGAGTAGTTTTGTTTACCTGCTCACGTGCACTATTGCACTGCATACTAGAAGATTTCATTTAAAATGTTTTGTTTATTTTCATTGCACACCACAGCACCCACTTGAGCGCGCTTAGCCGTTGGCACGTCGCGAGTTGAATTTGTCTTTTTGTGTGATTTGGAAAATCATTGTGCTGGCTTAGGATTATGAGGCGGAGTAAAATGTTGACTCCTGTAAGTGCTCCTAGTCGAGTGCTCATGTCTCGTTTAGAAATTCATGTAGATTCAATATCTTTTTATGCTTTTAGTTTATATTTTTTTCTATTAGCGTAAATATTGTTTACTCTACTCAAAATTGGTGAATCCGGTGTGAATCAAACGGTAGCATAGGGATGTGTGTAGACGTTCGTTAGCCTCGTATTGCACGAGTCGGGAGAAAGGATTATCTTTCTCGGTGGCTAAGAACTTGCCCCAAGCAATTCTTGAAGCATGGGTATACGGTTAGTCAATTGCGTGAATGTGATATAGGCCATCATTTTGGCCCGGTTGAGCCTTTGTGCCATTCCTATCGTCATTACCTCGCTAGCCCAGTTGTGCCTACCCCATTCTTTTGGTTCAGCTCCACTATTGTTCACCAAAGCCTAAACTCCAATCCTAGTCGCACACCCAAAACGCAAGCATTTTGTTTAAATTTTAAATTGGTGGTGTTGATTGTGGAAGTACAATGTGAAAATGTGGATGTGTTTTATTGTTTAGCTGCTGAAAATGATAAGAAAAGAAAAGAAGAAAATGAGAGAAAGAAAAGAAGTGAAAAGAAAAGAAAAAGATATGAGCTTTAATGAAAAATCTGTGTAAAAATATATGTTTGGGAGTAGGCGGTGCACACACCCATGTTGTTAAGTCTAAGTCTGGGGGTGTGGTGCACCCGCGTGTTTTATGGGTACTTGGATAGTGTTATGCATTTGCTCATTTGGGTTTTTGTGTTCTAAGCCTTCATGTTTATATTTGTTTACCTCACCTAAACCCAAGCCTCATCTAAAACCTTAAGTCCTATTGATTCACGCATTTGAGTCAAACCAGTGCCGTGGAGAGAATGCGAACGGGCAAGCTTATGGTCACCGACATTGATGGATTTCAATGGAGTTGTCTCGAGCCCCGATCTTTGGCAATGCTCGCCTCAGCGTTCAGTTTACTTTCTTCCTATGTACGACCTTATGATTCACCGTGATTCACTTTTTGAGTAAATGTAATATATAAATACGCTCCTAGAAAAGTATAAACTAATATGTATAATTAGAAATTTTGTCTACTGTACTTCTACGCACATGAGCATGCGACTTCGCATGGTACTCCGCTTGATAATTTCTTCGCCAGCTTATGTTTTTCCTGTCCGCGAGAGATGGTTTGCTCGGGACGCGCAAACAGTTAAGTCTGGGGGTGTGATGAGTCCTGATCATATACACATATTTGGACTCATCTGGGCCGATTTTCTAGTCTATGCACTACACTTTAGGCATGTTTTCGCTCATATTTGTTATTCCATGCTATGTGCACTTCTAGGCCCGTTTTGGTGTTATTTCTTGTTTATCTTCATTATTAGTTTTCATGCATGGTTA
The DNA here is from genome assembly GCA_033032865.1 of Dactylorhiza incarnata. Taxonomy (NCBI): domain Eukaryota; kingdom Viridiplantae; phylum Streptophyta; class Magnoliopsida; order Asparagales; family Orchidaceae; genus Dactylorhiza; species Dactylorhiza incarnata. The sequence continues at coordinate 1,721,265 of JAWHQI010000035.1, forward strand.
AGTGTCACTTTCAGTGGTTTGATTAGTGTTGTATGCTGAAGCAGGAGTCGTGCAGGTGTTCCCGGTACAAATCTGTACAGGAACACTGCGCACGATCACTGGTTTTCTTGCGCACGACCACTTGTCGTGCGCCACTGATCGTGTGCACTTAACCCCTGAAAACTGAGTTCTGTTTTCCTTATCGCACGACCACTTACGATAGCACGCACGACCAATGGTTGTGCGCCACTGATCGTGCGAACATTGTATTTTATAATTTTCTTCCCTTGCAGGCTCCGTCCAGGCAGGCGCACGATCACAGGATGATAGTGCGCACGACCACTGGTCGTGCACCAACGATCGTGCACACTGTTTATTCCAGCGCCTATAAATTGCCCTGCTCGCGATTTAGGTCGGACACTCACCGTTTTTCCGCCTAGCTCCGCCGTTTTTGCCCCTTCCGCAGCTTTTTCGCCCCAACCATCGCCGCCCACCATATGGAGGTGCTCCGGGCTTGTTCTTCACGCCAATCTTGAGCCGGAGCTTCCTCTCGGCCTCCTCCTTCATCCTAGCGCTCCAAGGGAAGACCTAGCCGCCATCATTATCAAGCAAGAGGAAGTTTGCAACTCTACCGGATCGTGACACGAAGAAGACGGGCTCATTGGAGAGTAGTGACAGCTTTCTCTACCCCGGACGTAGTTGCGGACCGAGCTTGGATGCGGATTGACAACCCGGCGATTCCAACCGTGAATCTACAACGAGACTTCGGATTCGGTCGATTTCTTGCCTTATTCTTCTCTTATTGATGTGTATGTAGTTAGATCTATGTATTAAGATGAAGTTGCACTTAAAACTAGTTTGTATTTCTATATATTTCATGTCTATGTGAAATGTTTGTTGTTTGAGTTGCTTGAGGTGCGCCCCATTCCATCCTCCATCCCGCCGTCACGTTCGTCGCCGCACTAGCAATTGCTAGTGGCGTGCTTGTTGAAGAGGTGCTTACGACCCTCACTCCGTTAGCCTACTCGTCCATCCGCCCTTGCGACGCAGCGCGCTCAAGGCCTGCCTAGTCTCCATTCCGCCAAGCGAAGCATTGCATAGCGGCATTGCATAGGAGTAGTCATAGCATTTTCTCTTTATTTTCCACAATCCAAAATCCCCGTTTCCGCATCCATCCGCTCGAAAGGACTTCAATCTCAAGTCCTTCCTCGATAATAAACTCCACCTTACTGTGTTCCTTTGAGATTCGATACTCGGGGATTACTCCTCGTTTTATATTACTTGAACGATCGGTACACTGCCGTTTCGTGTCGCAGTCTTACTACCGCCTATAGCGGGGTGCTAAGATTTGCGCCATCAACAATATGTCAAGTACTTTAGTTATTTCACTAAGTACAATATCGTCGAGAAGAATAGGAGATGTTGTCGACAAAGTATGCTTGTCAGCATGATGATGAGCAAAGAAAACGCTGAGACTTCGCGAGTTCGTCGAACGATGAATGAATTTCGTCGAATGAAGAACGAAGTTCGTCGAACGCAAAGACAGGACAGAAGCAAACGCTGAGACTTGGCGAGTTCGTCGAACGCAGAATGTTGTTCGTCGAACAAAGAATGAAGTTCGTTGAATGAAGAATGCAGTTCGTCTAACGCAGAAACTTCTCTACAGATTGATAGAATCCTCTGAGAAGAGGAAGCCATCTCAGCCCAACCGCTGAGACAGATTCAAAAGTAAGGAATGTCGTCGAGAAGATGCAGTATCGTCGACATGATCAAAGAAGCCGTGTCGTCGGAAAGGCTAAGTAAGACTGATGTCAATGACATCGTCGTAAAGAAGGCGTAATGCCGAGAAGACTGAAGAAGGTCAGCTGAAGACATGCAGTTGCTAAAGCATAGTCTGTCGACATGATATCGCTCATGTCATCAAAAGAACAAAGTGATTACGACGACAGTCTATAAGAAATAAGATCACGATGACACAGTCAGAGATTGCATATCGCTGTATATGCAGAAACGCTAGGATATCTCGTATCGTCGAGATATCAATGTCAGAGGCAGAATCTAGAAGACTTGAAGGTCCACCAAGGCCTAACGCATTGACAAAGTCCTGTCATCGAGATATTATCCATATCGTCGTAACAATGGAAATATCGTCGAGACGGAATTCAAATATTGCGGACGCGCTGTCAGCAATTAATGTCGGCGTCTGACAGTAAAGGACATTATATGTGACCGTTAAGCGGCTCATCCGTCCTATAAAAGGGAACAGTGATGCCCTAGAAAATGCAATCTTTGAGAGGGGCAAGAACGGAAAAGAATCTCGCTGTTGCTTCTAAATACAACAGTACATTCAGCGGAGAAGAAGAAGAACAAGTAGAGAACAAGAATCAAGCGTTCTCAAAAAAATCAGTCATCTCCATTGACTGATAAGAAACTGCTCCTCATCAGGCTAAGAAAAGAGATTGAAGAAGAACTGTGCTTTCAAGATCTGAATCAGATACATTTTCTTCAACCTCAATTTGCCGATCTCCATCAGGCGAAGTTGCCGATCTTCATCAGGCAGAAGAAACCGTTTTCATCACTGTAAATCTTTTATTGTTGTAAGGCTTGAAGGCCTAAGTGTTTAGCTTGAGGGATGGAGAGCTATGAGGCTTGAGGGCCAGGGTAGTGGACTTGTGGGTCCGATTTTGTCGATCTTGAGGGATGGAGAGCTGTGAGGCTTGAGGGCCAGGGCAGTGGACTTGCGGGTCCAATTTTTCTAGCTTGAGGGCTGGAGAACTGTGAGGCTTGAGGGCCAGGGCAGTGGACTTGCGGGTCTGAATTTGTCAAGCTTGAGGGCTTGGGTGCAGTAAGGGCATGCGGTCCTAGGCTGTAGGCACAGGACTTGCAGGTCTATGTTGTGTAGGGCTTGAGGGCCTGAGTGTCGAGCTTGCGGGATCAGGTGCAGTAGGGGCTTGCGGGCTTAGGCTGTAGGACTTGCGGGTCCGTGTTGTAAGGCTTGAGGGCCTGAAGCTTTGGCGGAGTTTGCCGAGCCTAGCACACTGCTAGGTAGGCGCAGAGGGAAAGAGGACTACTCAAGACACCCGGTCTTGAGGAACCTCTATTGAACACTGTTTGCTTTTCTGTGTTGTGCTTTATAATTTATAGATCTATTAATCAGAAATCAAGAACATCTAAAGGGGATAATGTAATTTGAAAACCTATTCACCCCCCCCCCCCCCCTCTATGTGATAAGTTGACACCCAATAAACAACAAGTGGTATCAAAGGAGGTCGTTGAAAGAAAAGCTTAATAGCTTGAACAGATCTGCCCTTGGGTGTTCATTCATCATAGCTATGGAATAAAAAATAGCTATTTGCTCTAAGGAGAACTTTGCCCTTTGGAAAGTAAGAGCAAGAATATACATGGAGGCTATGGACCCTAGAATGATCCAAATTGTTCAAGAAGGGCCTTATGTCCCAAAGACCGTGTCCAAGAAAATGACTGAAGATGAGATCATCCTAGTCAACTTGGACAAGGAAGCCAAAGACATTGTAGCTGGTGCAGTTGACATCTCAACATTTCAGAAGCTGGTCACTACATAACAGCAAAAGAGATGTGGGATTCTCTAATGGTTCTTATGGAAGGATCAAAAGAAAAAAGAAGCAAAGCAGCTAAGAAGAGAGTCAGATCATTGAGTGATAGTGACTCAAGCCATTCAAACTCAGAAGAGAAGACTTAGTTTGGGCTGACTGTCCTATCTGAGTCAGAGGAAGAAATCCAGGATGAAGTCTCACCTGAACAGGTATGCATAAGGGCTCCTCTATCTACCACAGACTCAGAACCGGAGACAAGCTCATCTAGAAATGATGACCGGTGCAAGTCATACAATGATCTTCTAGAAGATGTCAAGATGATCAAGATGTTGTGTAAGGAGCAGGATGCAAAGATCTCCTCTATTCAAGCAAGAAATCTTGATCTCTCAGAGAAAGCTTCAAGGAAGGGAGCAGGGATGCTTCAAGGAAGACAGGGATCAGGGATGCTTCAAGGAAGACAGATCAGGCAGACCCTATGGGATGAAGGCTAACTTGAGGTAGGTAATCTCACCCTCCAACAAGAATTAATGCTGGGCAATCCAATCTTGGGTATCTCAAGAATGGGAGCTCCACAAGTGGAGCAAAGAACATGCCAAAAATCTCAAGGGTACCTCATGGAAGGATGTCCACAAGGAGACATGAAGTTACTGGGTCTAAATAAACAAAGAAATCACTAAAGAAGATAGACTCGAGATGGAAAACCGTGGATAATGATTGTCAACATCATGCTCACACGACTAGCCAGAAAAGGAGATGCAACAGGTTTGAATGTTGGTGCTGTGGAAAGACCGGGCACTTTGCAATTGATTGTTGGTACAATCCAACTGCTCTAAGGGTAACGAATGCTAAACCTGCAAATCGCCTTGTTCGTTATCACTATGCATATCCTGGAGTAGTTAAAATCTAGTATGCCCGTTAAAGCTATTAATTTCCTAGGACCCAAATTTACTTGGGTACCAAAGGGCTTTTAATCTCATTTTGCAGGTAGTCCAAGTGCCCACCAGAAGCAAATCTGGGCCTTGGACAAGGTGGTTGTTCTGACCTGCAGGCAGAATAGCAAAGTCTATTTACTAACAAACTTAGTGCAGGTCATCCTACTAAAAGGGGGCCTAAAAAGCTGACGTTAGCTGAATAAGTCTTGGAATCTGTAATCGTCGATACAAAAATTTGTTACGACGACACAATAGACGTTACGACGACAAAGTATCAAGTTGGGAGGATGCGTATCCAAGGATCATTTCGACGACAATAAGCGTATCATCAAAATACAATCGAGCTATTTATCACAGGATTAGATCGGTCCATCGGAGTCGTCTGATCGCTCTTTTTCTTTCAAAGGTACGCGCCTCTTCACCTACCGAAACTATAAATAGAGTGAATGCTCGAGAATAAAAATTACGCTATCATTTGCCCTAAGCTATTCCGTCGACAAACCCACGCTTCGTCTCCGATGTACTGCCTTCTCTCTCACTCCGAATCAATGGCTCCCAAGAAAGAAGAGGTGATCTCCGTTTGTGAACTCCAGCGAGGGGGTTTCAATAGGGTTGCTGGAGGCATCAGGACTGGAATATCTTCTATGCGAACCCTCAGTTCTTCTCCACCGTGAATTAGCAGAGTTCTTCGCCGAAGCAAGAATCAACCACACCGAATCACAGATTAAGTCCAAGGTGGGAGCTAAGAAGGTTAAAATATCTGCAAAAATCCTAGGAAATGCGCTGCATCTGCCAAGAATCCAAGTGGGAGAGGAAGAAGAAGAGCTGACTGCAAGCTATACCTGGTGCGTCCACACAGGGAAGACCTACGGGTCCATTAAGAGAGCGAAATTTAATCAAAAGGGGAAGCTGCTGGCCGACATTGTTGGCAAAGTTCTGTTGTGCAAACTTGGGTCCCATGACCGAATATCTAAAGACATGTTCGTTGTCATGGCCCGGATAATCCATTCTAAGAAGACCAACTAAAGTGAGTTCCTCTTCCAGAGAATGAAGAACACCCTGAAGTCCCCTTCCTACGAAAGAATACTGCCCCTCTACCTTCTAAACACCCAGGGTGAAGTACTGCATAAGAGAATGGGAGTTCCCCTACACTTCTCCAAGAGACTGGATGCAAAAATGCTAGATCGATGGGATAGGTCTATCCCTAAACCATTGTGTGATGTCCAGCCTGCTCCAAAGAAACAAAAGAAACAAGCATCCCCAATTGATCCCTCCAAAGATCATTCATCAAGCAGTTCTGATGACATACCTCCACCCCCACAAATCCCTGGTACGGCAGAGGGGGAGACTTCCACCCTAAGGGATTTTCCAGGAACAGTACCAGAACCTGCTCCCACAGTGGTTATTGAAGAAAGTAGAAACCCCAACTTGGGGAGTGTTCCCGCTGAGGGGGAGTCCCAACATGGGAGTCCAAGACGTAGAGATGATTGATGGGGAGCTCCCGGTAGGAGGCTCAGCCCAATGTAATGCACAAGTTGAGGGGGAGACCCACTGGGGTACTCTGCCCCAGAAGATCGAGGCACTATGCCTGAGCCCATGGAAGACCTCACTCTCTCAGACTGCCGAGAGTTAGTAGCAGCAAGTAAGATTGTGCTTACATGCCCTGGTGAGACAGTACCAGAAAATGTCAAGGGGAAGGCTAAGGTAACATCACACATCAGTGAAGAATCATCTGCAAATATCTCTGAAGAAATTCCACAGGAAAGAGAAGAGGAAGACGAACAAGCTGCTGAGCCATCTTCAGCTCAGTCAGGTTCTCTTTTCCACATGATGTCAGCTCTACTAACTGCTCAGCACAAACAACTAGAACAATTTATAGTAAAGACTGTGGATAATCTAAGGAAAGAGGTGAAGGGCGAGATCTAAAAAGTGAAGAAAGACATACTCCACCTCAACACCCAGTGCGCTCACTTCTACACTCTAGCAGCTCCGGCCATAGATAAGATGAGCAAGGAAGTCAACAAAGAGGGACATCAAACCCACACAATCCTGACCAAGCAAGAAACATTCTCAAATAATGTGTACTATGGTTTTGAGAAGATAGAAACAGATGCTACAAATAACAGAAATCAAATTCTGAATAAGGTCAATGGGAATGCTCATACCTTAGATACCCATCTGCTTGAATTAAGAAACAATTTGGATGTGACTGAACAACACCTGCATGAATAGCTGAATCTAGTTAGAGAAGGACTTGAGGAAAAGGGTAATTGAACAAGCCCTAAAGGGGGAGAATGAAATAATAAACGCTGGTTCACATCAAGCGATGTGGATAACAAATCAAATAAAGTAGACAATGCAAAAAACCCCATCATTATATGAGGATGCCAACCCTTGTGCAAGCACTGAATCAGCTGAGTATGGAATAGAATTCGGAGAATCAGCAACCTCCAGGAAAAGAAAGAGAATTTAGAGCAGCTAGTATCGGCAAAAGAGACTGAGGGAAGTTGAGCTGGATCCACAATCAGGAAGGTGGAGTCCTGCCTTAAGAGAAATAATAACAGAATCATGAATCCATTTTGGATATCCTCAGGAGGACTATCAGATGGCATACCAGTCAGTTGAATGGCAGAAACATATGAAGCAGATGGAAAGGAGGAAGAATCACAAGCTAGCATTCCCACAAGGTCCTCCTCCCTCTCCTAAGAAGATTCCCCTGCCCATCAACTACTATTAGAGGCAAAGGCAGAAAACCAAAGGGGCAAGCAGAAGCAGACACTAATGGGGCACCAAATTAAAATCTTAATGATTCTGTTGGGGCAAATGAATGCTAATGTTTATTCATGAACATCTAATCTTTTTACATGCTTGGTATCTATTGTGAAGAACATTTAATCTATTTATATGATTGCTGCTTTATGTGTGATGCTATTATCTGAAATGATAAATCTTTTCATGAGTGGCATTTATCATTGAGGTAAGTTAAGGCTTCTTCAAATAGGGGGAGATTGTTGGGAACAATGCCCAACAGTGTTCCTGATTTGAAAAAGTGCTCAGCTCAATGATAAGTGCAAGTTGTATTTAATGTCATATCTAGTTCATGTTTGCAGAGATTAGACAATATGTCAAGTACTTTAGTTATTTGACTAAGTATAATATCGTCGAGAAGAATAGGAGATGTCGTCGACAAAGTATGCTTGTCGTCATGATGATGAGCAAAGAAAACAATGAGACTTGGCGAGTTCGTCGAACGAAGAATGAAGTTCGTCGAACGAAGAACGAAGTTCGTCGAACGCAAAGACAGGACAGAAGTAAACGCTGAGACTTGGTGAGTTCGTCGAACAAAGAATGAAGTTCGTCGAACGAAGAACAGAGTTCGTCGAACGAAGAACAAAGTTCGTCGAACGCAAAGATGGGACAGAATCAAACGCTGAGACTTGACGAGTTCGTCGAACGCAGAATGTTGTTTGTCGAACGAAGAATGCAGTTCGTCGAACGCAGAAACTTCTCTAAAGATTGATAGAATCCGCTGAGAAGAGGAAGCCATCTCAGCCCAACCACTGAGACAGATTCAAAAGTAATGAATGTCGTCGAGAAGATGAAGTATCATCGACATGATCAAAGAAGCCGTGTCGTCGGAAAGGCTAAGTAAGACTGAGGCCAATGACATCGTTGTAAAGAAGGCGTAACGTCGAGAAGACAGAAGAAGGTCAGCTGAAGACATGCAGTTGCTAAAGCATAGTCTGTCGACATGATATCGCTCATGTCATCGAAAGAACAAAGTGATTATGACGATAGTCTACAAGAAAGAAGATCACGATGACACAATCAGAGATTGCATATCGCCGTATATGCAGAAACGCCAGGATATCTCGTATCATCGAGATATCAATGTCAGAGGCAGAAGCTAGAAGACTTGAAGGTCCACCAAGGCCTAAGGCATCGACAAAGTCCTGTCGTCGAGATATTATCCATATCGTCGTAACAATGGAAATATCGTTGAGACGGAATTCAAATATTGCGGACGCGCTGTCAGCAATTAATGTCACCGCATGATTGTCCAATCAGCGCGTGCTCTTAAGGAATGGGCGTCTGATAGTAAAGGACATTATATGTGACCATTAAGTGGCTCATCCGTCCTATAAAAGGGAACAATGATGCCCTAGAAAATGCAATCTTTGAGAGAGACAAGAACAAGAAAAAATCTCGTCGTTGCTTCTAAATACAACAGTACATTCAGCGGAGAAGAAGAAGAACAAGTAGAGAACAAGAACCAAGCGTTCTCAGAAGAATCAGTCATCTCCATTGACTGATAAGAAGTCGCTCCTCATCAGGCTAAGAAAAGAGATTGAAGAAGAACTGTGCTTTCAGGATCTGATCTCCATCAGGCGAAGTTGTCGATCTTCATCAGGCAGAAGAAACAGTTTTTATCACTGTAAATCTTTTATTGTTGTAAGGCATGAAGGCCTAAATATCTAGCTTGAGGGCTGGAGAGCTGTGAGGCTTGAGGGACAGGGTAGTGACTTGCGGGTCCGATTTTGTCTAGCTTGAGGGCTGGAGAGCTGTGAGGCTTGAGGGCCAGGGCAGTGGACTTGCGGGTCTGATTTTGTCTAGCTTGAGGGCTGGAGAACTGTGAGGCTTGAGGGCCAGGGCAGTGGACTTGCGGGTCCAAATTTGTCGAGCGTGAGGGATTAGGTGCAGTAAGGGCTTGCGGGCCTAGGCTGTAGGCACAGGACTTGCGGGTCTGTGTTGTGTAGGGCTTGAGGGCTTGAGTGTTGAGCTTGCAGGCTCAGGTGCAGTAGGGGCTTGCGGGCTTAGGATGTAGGACTTGCGGGTCCATGTTGTAAGGCTTGAGGGCCTGAAGCTTTGGCGGAGTTTGCTGAGCCTACCACACTGCTAGGTAGGCACAGAGGGAAAGAGGACTACTCAAGACACCCGGTCTTAAGGAACCTCTATAGATCACTGTGTGCTTTTCTGTGTTGTGCTTTATAATTTATAGATCTATTAATCAGAAATCAAGAACATCTAAAGGGGATAAAGTAATTTGAAAAACCTATTCACCCCCCCCCCCCCCTCAAGTGATAAGTTGACACCCAATAAACAACACTTTTAGAACTCTCTCTGAAGGCCCACAGCACTAAAGACCATTCTTCAATGGCTTGTTTATTGCCTAGAATGGAGAGAAGCATTAAATAAGATGGGAAAAGCTTTCTTGGAAAGGATTCAAACATCTGGCAGACGGGTCGTGAACAAATGAAGAATGAAAAATTAATTGCTAATGACCATGCCTTTTCAGGAAAACCCAAAAGTGGAAACAAATTAAAAATTAATCATGGACAATAAATAGGATGAGAAGAAAGGAATATATAGAGGATTCATCACTATGTGATAGAGTTTTGGGTCGATTAGGGTTCCTGCTTCTTCCTCTTCCTCCTAGAACCCTAACAGAGACAAACTAAGAAAAACAAGTGCTTTTTCAGAATAGAAAACTGAGCTGCTTCTTCATCAACATCATATAGCAGCCAGATAGCAAGCAAAAGAAAGACAAAAGGATCTGAAGAAAATAACTCTTGCAAATCATCACAATATTAAGTAAGGTTTCATCAATAGCAGATCCATAGAAAGGAAAAATAGAAGCTGAAAGCTTCTACAGAATTCTGAGAACAGAATTCTTCTTCTTCATCCTCCTTCTTCTTTCTACTTCCTCAACTGTACAGAGTTTTAAGAATCCCTCTTCAATGGATTCGGTGGTTCAAGATCTCCTTATCAAAAGATCTGATTTGTTCAAGATCTCCTTATCAAAAGATCTGAGTGGTTCAAGATCTCCTTATCAAAATATCTTTGGTTCTAAGAGTCTCCTTATCAAAAGGCTCAGGCACAGGTTATGCATTTCTACCAGGTGGTAGAAGAGACGACTACCAATATTTTTTGGAACCTCTATAAAATCTTGTGTTTTCTGTGTGTGTTCATTTTCTGTGCTGTCCCATATAGCTTACTGTTTTCGTGCTCTACTTTAACAACATTACTTCTATTCTATGTTAGGTATTGTTGAAGCATAACACTTAGTATTTTTATTGTGTGTGCACAAATAGGATAGAAATATTTTAAAACTCTCTTCACCTCCCCCCCCCCCCCCCCCCCCCCCTCTAGAGTATTCTCAGAGGAACACAGTGCACTTTCATTATCCTTAGGCACCCAATTTGATTTGGGTCCTAGGTTTCTGTTAGGGGAATAACCTAAAATATTACATATCTGAGTGGTCTGCATTCTTTTTCCATTGGGCACTATTGGATTGAACCAGCAGTCCAGGGCAAAATGACCAATCTTTCCACAACACCAGCAATCATACCTATTGTATCTTCTCTTATGCCTTACCATATGGAAATGTTGATGGGCAGGAGTGAAGATAGCAGATCTAACAGGCCTTCGGTGAACCTCACATTGTTGAGTGTGTAGTTGAGCTGATCTTACCACCTTTTGATTCACCACTTTGGGAACAGGCTTTGCTGCCTTTCCCTTAATTATAAGTGTTGATGCTGCAGATCCATGGACATATGAACCTAGATTCTTCACTTGGGTCTCTTCAAGGGGTATTTTAGAAACACTTGGCCCAAAGCTTGCTCTCCTATGTGTGTTGGAGGGTTTACTGCTTCTTGTAGAGCAAGCCTTGGTCAGATGGCCATGCGAAGATTCCTGGTTAGATAAATTTGATGCCAGTAGCCTCTCTTTGAAAGAGGGTTGGGCTTCAGATGCCTTGCCCTTGACTACCTCCTTACCAAATCCTACACCACCTCTGAATGGTGCAAAGAATTGGTCAATAATGGGAAGGACAGTCTTGGGCATTGAGAAGCTGGCAACAATTTTCTTCTCAGCCAATAACATTTCCTCAAGGTCCTTAATGACCTTGTTCTTTTGACCCAACTTAGAATTTTTAAGCATTGTGACATCCTTGAGTTTGTCCATTTCTTTGCTCAAAGCAGACAACTTTTCAGCTGTCTCTTGGAGCTCAGATTAGGCAGATTTCAGGGATGTTAACTCCTTAGATTGAGGTTTAAGAAGCTTCTTGCTCCTTTTCAAAGCAATCCACAGGGCTTCATTATGCTGCACTAGCTCATATTCAACCTCATGTGGAGATCTTGAGGGTATGCTATTGCAAGAAGATCCACACTCACTCTCATGCACAAAATCTATCATTGATTCAGAATCAGATACAGATAAGGGGCTCTAATAAGTACCTTCCCATGAGAAGTGTTCTCATCATTGATTTCTTCAGTTATAGACATGAAGCCAATGAGAGCTTCCTCCTTGGTTTCTGATAAGTCTGAATCAGAATCACTAAGTGTTCTGATTTTCTAAGCAATGAATCCTTTCTCAGATTCCTTTTTATCTCTTGGACTTCTTCTATCATCACTCTTCTTGGATTCTATCTTCTTAGAGGGACAGTGAACAATCATGTGACTTGTCTTCTTGTAATGACAACAAACTCTATTAGCCAAATCAAATTCATTAAGTTTAGAGTTATACCTTACCTCCTTTGAAGATTTGGACTTATCATGTTGACCAGATCTTCTAGAGTTTCAGAAGGATGTCCTATGTCTGTCTCTTCTTCTTCTAGGCATCTTCCTTTTAAGCTGCTTAGTGAAGAGTACAGGTCCTTTAACATTGTCATCATATTTTGATGTGCTTGCATCAGAAGCTTCATTGTCTTTAGAGATTTTCTTGATTTCAGGAAACTTGTCCTTGGTACTCCTTAGGCATTGACCCACAAGAACCATGGCCCTTTCTCTGGTGTTCCATTTTGAGTTTTCTTCTTCATTTTGCAGTGACTTAAGTTTTGATATGTAGAGTCATCAATTGCATTTTCAAGTATATGTTTTTCTCTCTTATCCCTAGTTATTAGATCTACATTTTCATTGGTGAACTGTGACAAAGTTTCAGGGACTGAAGGAGTTGTTGGAGTCATTGAACCAGTCGTGAGGACATAGGGTCCCTCTTCAACAACCATAAGTAATCTAGGATCTAATGCTTCCATAAACAACTTGACTCTTAGCTTCCATATGTCAAAGTTCTCTTTGGTGCAGATGGGCAACCTCATTGATCTCATCTCTTGATGATGCTTAAAGGCCATTGAAAGATCACAACCCAAACAAAAACTTATAGATCTTGTTCTAAGCTATTTAAGCCTTTGAACTCAACCTGGATCTGATACCAATTGAAAGATATAGGTTATCAATAATCTACACCTAGAGGGGGGTGATTAGGTGTTTTCATTATTCTTTGCTACTTTAAAGTTTATCTTTAACAACATAAAAGCAACACAAAAAGCACACAAGATTTATAGTGATTCCCTACAAGAAAATATGTCAAGAGTGTAACGTCCCAAGGCCCTGGACTTACCATCGGGACAATGTCTACCGACAGCCTCGCCTGGCGACCGTTACCGGGCTGCAGCTCAATTGGTGATGAGAAGTGAAAGAACTCCATAGTTAAGCGTGCTCGGGCTGGAGTAGAACTGGGATGGGTGACCTCCTGGGAAGTCCCCGTGGTGCATGTTTGACTATCGAGTTTGCCTCATCAAAGGGAGGCTGTGGCCACCAACAACCTGCCTGTGGGCTGGAGAGGGGTTGGGGTGCTTGGGCTGCAGCCCGGTAACGGTCGCCAGGCGAGGCTGTCGGTGGACATTGTCCCGATGGTAAGTCCAGGGCCTTGGGACGTTACAAAGAGGTAGTCCACTGTCCCTCCCACCTATCTAGCAGTGTGCTAGACTAGACAACTTATCCAAACCTCAGATGTTTTCACTATACAACAGATCTTACAACTCAAATCACAAAGGATCCTACCTCAGCCCTTCATATTGAAAAGCGTACACTCAGGTTATTCAAACCTTACAATAATTTTTTCAGACTTCACAAGTCCTACCAAGCACTCAGATCTATACCAAGATCCTACCAAGCACTCAGATCTATACCAAGATCCTACCAAAACTCAGGCTCACACAGAACCCTACCAATCTCAGGCTCACACAGAACCCTACCAACTCAGATTTGCTACAAGATCCTACAAACTTAGGTTCACAAAGATCCCTACAGAGTAGTTCAGAAATGTTTGTCGTAGAAGAAAAGTCTTCAAGATGAATGCTTTGAAGAACATGCTTCTTCTTCTTGCATATGTAAGCTCAGTGATCTTGTGGATTATTGCCTTTCTTTTGAATCTTCCCCTCAGTTGATAGATGCACTTCTAGTATAGGAGGAAGTTTCTTTCTTGTCTTCTTAGCCAAGCGATGAAGATTTTCTGGTTGTTCTCATGTTTTGTTCTTTTGATCAAATTCAATATATTGTGAGAAGAACTGCACTCTGAAATTGACAATTTCTCTTTTTGATCAGATTCAATATATTGTAAGTCACTGGAGTAACTCCCTCAACCCTAGGCACCAAGTCCCAAGTACAAAGCTCACCAAGTTCCCTTCATACAAGTCTCATTCTTCCTGAGGGCAGCCATCTCTTCATCCATGGCTCCTTCCCACTCCTTGACTACAATGGTATTTTCATAACAAGATGGCTCTCTCTCATCCAGGGGACCTGCGAAGAAACATGAGACAAAGCTCACCAAGTTCCCGCCCGTATACCGATCAGGTGGAATAATGGTCCTCTTGGACCTCCTCATAGCTTGACTCTGAAACACCTCTTCCACTGCAGCTTCTGGACTATCTCTCCTTTCAGGTAGACATGGAGCATCGCTCTTCCTGCTTCCATAACCTGAAGCACCTAACCCAGAGCTAGAAATACCTGTAGCACCTGGAGAAATAGGCAACTCCACCAGGACTTCCTTTACAACTTTCTCTGGTCCACCATCTACCCTGCTCCCTTGTAACTCAACAGAAGAGCTACCTTGGTATGAAGTTAGCTCATCAAATACCACATCCCTAGAGACCATATATCTCTGTGTCTCGAGATTCATGCATCTCCACCCTTTCTTCCGGTCATCATAACAGATGAAGACTAGTTTCCTTGCCTTTGCATCTAGCTTCGTTCGAAGGGCATCCAGAACATGCACGTAGTAGGTAGAACCAAACACTCGAAAGTGTTACACGCTTGGCTTCTCCTTGAACATCAACTCATGAGGGGTCTTCATGTTGATGGGACTGAGAGGCATCTGGTTGATAACATAGGCCGCATAAGACATTCCCACTGCACAGAAGGACTTTGGGATACTCTTGGCATGAAGCCAACATTTGCAGGTCTCCGTTAGATGACAGATCTTCCGCTCAGCAACTCCATTCTGTTGTGGAGTGTGAGCACAAGAAAGCTCCCTTTGGATGCCATGCTTCCTGCAGAAGTTGAAGAATGCCTTGGAGGTAAACTCTCCTCCATTGTATGTTCTGAACCTCTTGACCCGCATGTTAAGCCGACCTTCCACCAGCTCCTTGAACTCCACAAACCTCTCAAACACCTCCGACTTCTCCTTCAGAAAATATACCCAAGTTCTTTGGTGAAGTCATCAACCAAAATAAGCATATACCTGCTACCTCCAAGACTGGCAGTCTTGGTAGGTCCAAACAGATCACCATGTATACATTCCAATGGTCTTTTACATCTGCTTTGTGATTTGTCAAATGAAAGACGTTGAGCCTTACCAAACTGACAACCTGCACAAACATGACCTTCCCCGAAAGATGACAAGCTAGGCAGACCTTTCACCAGGCCTCTTCCCGCCATAGCTTTCAACTTATCCATCCCAACATGCCCAAGTCTTTCGTGCCAGATAGCGGCGCTGTCATTTGCCCTCATCTTATCAACATAAGAACTTGTTGAAAGAACAAACAAGTCCTTCACCCGTCTCCCTACATGAGTGACCTCAACTTTCACAGCTGAAACATTTCGGAGAAATTTCACTTCTGTTGGACCAAACAGAATATTATAGCCAGCATCCACCGCATTGGTCACAGAGAAGAGGTTCTTCTTAATCCCCGGAACATGATAGACACTCTTCAACGTAAGAGTACCTCTATCATCGTTCAAAGAAACCACACCCTCCTTCTCAACTGCATGTACAGTATCATCAGCCGTAATGATAGCGTCATTACCTGTATATGCCTGCAATGAGGAGAACTTCGACTCATCCCTGGTGAAGTGATGACCACACCTAGAATCCACTATCCAATCATCTTGATAGTTGATGGAAGCCATGGCCCGAACACACGTGCCTTTTATGTATGCACCTCCACCACCCCAACTACCTTCAGAATTGGAACCACCCTCCTCCTTTCCTGCAGCATGCCCTGGCTGAAGATTGACTTTGCAGTCTCTTTTGAAATGACCAAGCTTGTTGCACCTAAAGCATATAGGTCCTTCCTGCTTCTTCCCATCACGCTTAGGAGCATAGCTCCTCTCCTGCTGATATGAAGTAGACGGACCATCATCTCCAGATGTCTTCTTTTTCTTGTCCCATCTCTTCTTCTTGCCAGAGAAGAGAACCTCGCCTTCTCCCCCAGAGATAGAAATCCCATCCATTTGCTTAGCCAAACTCTCTTGCGAAGCAAGTAAGTTCTCCAACTCCAGCAACGAAGGCTGATTGGCCCAGCCTTGAACAGAAGTCACAAAGGCGACATACTCCCTCCACAAGCAGCGAATTATGTGCCTCTTCAGCTTAGCTTCTGAGATAGGCTCATCCGGGTCCAATGCCGATATCTCAGCGCAAAGGTTCTTCATCTTCAAGAAGAACATTGAGATAGACAGATCTCCCTGAGTTTCTTTCGCCAACTCATTCTCCAAGAACTGTTGTCTAGCTACATTCTTCTTATTGAACAAGCCATCCAAGGCTGTCCAAATTTCAGCAGCTGATCTACATCCGATGATGTGATCAAACAGCTCTGGAATGATAGCTCTCTTGAGAGTGAACTCCGCCTTAGCATTTGTTCTCCTCCAATCCTTCACGAGCTTAACATTCCCTTCAGCAGGAATAACAGCTTGTCTTGCTTCTCCTCCTATAACCTCCCATAAATCATCGCCACGAAATAGCTCTCCATGCAAGACTTCCACTTCTTGAAGTTAGTCTGCGTAAGGAGATCAATACCAAGACCTCTAGCATATCCTCCTTCCATTGCTATCCCACTAGTTGCTAACCAACTTGAGGAACCCGAGAGAAGTATCAGCAACTACTGCTCAGCAACCTCGCTCTGATACCATGTTAAAAAACTTGAGGTCCGGAGATTAAGTAAATTGCGGAACACTTCAAAAAAACTTTCCACGAGTATAGCAACACAATGACAATGGGAAGACCGAATAGTGCTATGGTATTAACAATCTCTTTATAATTCGAGGTATACATGGAGAGACATGATTCATAAGAATCACGGAGGAGAGAAGCACAAACACAAAACAACATGTTGTTGGCGATTTGACGACTTGAGACCGCCAGACCGCTCAAACAGACAAGCCAGACGGATAACTCCTGAGACCGCGTGAACAGAGCACAAGCCGCACCTGTCAAACCGCAACCACAGACCACCCGACCTGCTGCTTTATTAAACTGCTGAAAGACAACCAGTTCACACACCTTGATCGCCCAGACCGACTAGAACAGAATGTCAGGCCGCCCGGTCACTGCAAGAAGGCAGACCTCCTTGAACATCTAGCCGACTTGAACAGCTGCCAGATCAACCCGCTCAAGCTGCCCGGATAATTGGTGAACTTCCAGAACAGACCGCCCAGATCAGATCGCCTGAGACAAAACTGGCCAGAGCACCAACGTAGATCGCGTGGTCTCTGTGGTCTCCAATCTCCAGACCGCCCATCACCCTTCCACTTCCACTTCAAAAATTTAACACAGACATCACAGACACTTAGTCTGCTCCTCCACCACCAACCTATATTTATCCAGAAATCTACCAAACCATTTCCCCTGCTTACCAAAATCCTCTTGATCTAAATGAGAACCTCACACCTCCACCTCCACTACCTCCAATCCTACACCCTCCTTTGACATTGAGCAAGGAATCACAAAAGCAGTGGGGCTAGCCTCCAACACATTTGATGACCTACTGGCTAGCCAAGCCAGAAAATTTTAAAAGAAATACTCCCAAATGTAGTCTGAACTCCTAGACTCCAAAAGATCTTTATAGGGACTCAAAGACTTCATATCTTCCTCACTAGTGACAAAGGAGTTCTTAACCTCTTTTGCCAGCAAGGTTAAGAAGGACGAGAATATTCAGGAGGAGGAAGGGCCTGTCCTAGAGTTGAGTGGAAATTATAAGAGGAATGATGATGAAGCTCCTGATAAAGTGACCATTTTCCAAGGTCCAAATGTCCAGGGGGAGTCTCAAGTAGAGCCTCCAGAGAATCAAGGGGAGCTAGCTGCAGAAAATCAGGGGGAGCTCCCATCTACTCAGGGGGAGTCAATTATAGAAGTTCAAAGGAATATGGAAAGTGAATTGATTGTTGTAGGTACAGCGGTGGTCCAGGGGGAGCTCCATGATTATAATTTGCTAGATGAGGTGAACACGATTGCCAAGTAAGTTGTTCATAATGCTGAGATGAATGCACAGACTCGGGGGGAGCTTTCCAAGGACAATGTTGATGAAAATGCAGTAATGCCTCGTGAAGATGATGAGCCTCTAAACTTTGCTCAAAGGAAAATAATTCCAAAGGTGTTTTCAAGAAAAAGGAAAACCCCTAAGAAGGAGCAATGAAACTCAGGTAATTCTATTATACTGTCTAAAGAGAAACAAAAAGGGAAGGTGGTATGGCGAACATTAAAATACACTTGACAATGTATGAAATATTTTGTGATCTCATTTCATCATATTGTGATTGTATATGTTATCTTTTATATATCTCTATTTATGCAAAATAATATGTAAAATCACTTTATCAAAATTTGTTAAGATAAATAGGGGGAGATTGTTGGGAAAAACTCCTTGGATTTAACTTAACAAATTAACTAACGTGATGTTATCTCTTAGATTTCATTACCCATTGTATAGTGAGGGTATTTTGGTCATTAGATGTCTTAGGATGTCACACTCAACTTAGAGTGTCAAGAATAGGGCAGGGAAAGCACAATCTGAGTTGAATCAATACTTGCGTCGAATATAATTTGATGCAACTTCAACTTGATGTCGACGCAACTCAGACTAGCAGTCCAAGCAACTCAAGCTCCCTGTCAAAGTATATCAAGTGGACGCTACGTCGAATAGAAATTAACGTAGATAAAGGAGCGTGTTGAAGTTATTTTAGAAGTCATCTGAAGTCATCGCAAAATCGACTACAATTCGATGCAGACAATGAAGTTCAAAATGAAGTCTTCAACTCGATGGTTACATCGATAATTAATCGACGCAATGTCGACAATAGAGTTCAACCAGAGAAAAAGGAATTCGAAGGTGCTCTTACAAGAACTCGAAGGCACGTCGATAAGAGAGAAAATGAAGTCGACGCAGTGTCAAATATAGTCTGAAAAAGAAACCTTTTTAGCTGTCCTTTTAGAACTCTATCTGAAGGCCCACAACACTAAAGACTATTTTAAAACGGCTTGTTTATTGCCTAGAATGGATAGAAGCATTAAAGAAGGTGGGAAAAGATTTCTTAGAAAGGATTCAAATAGCTGGCAGACGGGTCGTGAACATATGAAGAAGGAAAGATTAATTGCTATTGGCAATGCCTTTTCAGGACAATCCAAAAGTGGAAACAAATTAAAAATTAATCATGGACAATAAACATGATGAGAAGAAATGAATATATAGAGGATTCATCACAATCTGATAGAGTTTTTTGGGTCCATTAGGGTTCCTGCTTCTTCCTCTTCCTCCTGGAACCCTAACAGAGACAAACTGAGAAAAACAAGTGCTCTTTCAGAACAGAAAACTGAGATACTTCTTCATCAACATCATATAGTAGCCAGATAGCAAGCAAAAGAAAGACAAAATGATCTAAAGAAAATAAATCTTGCAAATCATCACAATCTTAAGCAAGGGTTCATCATTAGCAGATCCATAAAAGGGAAAAATAGAGGCTGAAAGCTTCTACAAAATTCTGAGAACAAGATTCTTCTTCTGCATCCTCCTTCTTTTTACTTCCTCAACTATACAGAGTTTTAAGAATCCCTCTTCAAAGGATTAAGTGGTTCAAGATTTCCTTATCAAAAGATCTGAGTGGTTCAAGATCTCCTTATCAAAAGATCTGAGTGGTTCAAGATCTCCATATCAAAAGATCTTTGGTTCTAAGAGTCTCCTTATCAAAAGACTCAAGCACTGGTTGTGCATTCCTACCAGGTGGTAGAAGAGAGGACTACTCCCATTTTGGGGAACCTCTATAAAATCTTGTGTCTTTTGTGTGTGTTCATTTTTTGTGCTGTCCCATATAGCTTACTGTTTTCCTGCTCTACTTTAATATCATTACTTCTATTCTGTGTTAGGTATTATTGAAGCATAACACTTAGTGTTTTTATTGTGTGTGCACAAATAGGATAGAAATATTTTTAAACTATATTCACCCCCCACTAGAGTATACTTAGAGGCACACAGTGCACTTTCAGATTTGTTTTTTTTTATATTTATATGTAAAAATGAATTATTTAAGTATATATTAAAAAAACTATATAATAAGTATGTAAATATTTATGTAAGTAAATATGTAAATAATTACTAAATATATATGTAAATATATATTTAAAGTATTTATAAATATATATATATATATATGTAAATATTTATTAAATAAAAGCTATAATATATATATAGTTAATAAAAATATGTATTTTAATGTATTATGTTTTTTCTATAATTAAATTTAATATGTAAACATAAATCTATAAATATATATATATAATATATATAATATATATATATGTTCTTATGTTACAGATAAGCACCCTTGGCTGAGTGGAGAAGGATCTTGATGTTCACTCTACATGCGCCAGATCGAAACTAGGCCAAAGTGTTTTTGCCTGGATTTAATTCCTTCCCGTCGATCGAGCCAACTTCCCGTCAATCGAGCCAGCTTCCCATAGATCGAGCCAGCTTCCCGTAAATTTCCAGAGCCAGCTGTCATGTCGATCTTCCAGAGCCAGCTTTCCGTCGATCGAGCCAACTTCCCATCGATTTATATAGCCAACTGTCCCATCGATCTTCCAGAGTCAGCTTCCCGTTGATCGAGCCAGCTTCCTGTCGATCGAGCCAGCTTCCCATCGATTTCCAGAGACAGTTATCCCATCGATCTTTCCGAACCCGCCAACTCCAACCCCCCAGCTTCCAGAAATTTCTATCCGCACACCAACCCGCTAGCTCACCTCCTTCTAGTGCCATCCAGCTCATGCCAATCAACCTCCAGCTTACCTCCTTCCAGCTCACATTCTAGAAACCTCTATTCGCACATCTGGCTTCCCCAACACACCAAAATATTCTCTATAAATAGAGGCTTACCCCCTCACTTATTTGCCTTGTTGGATTGCCCAGTTTGGGGTGATCTTCCACCATCCTTTTCCACTCTTTTTGTATTTTCTTTTTGTTTTGTATTTTTCTTTTTTTGTAATCTTTTAAATGTTGTAATTTTATTTCTTATAACCCTCTTTTATTATGGCAATAAATAAGTTTATTTTTTATTTCGTGCAATTTCAATTCAGCAATTTCATTTCTATCGTGCAATTTTCATTCTTAGCTTAATTTATTTCCTGCAATTTCAATTCCGCAATTTCAATTCTGTTCCGCAATTTTGATTCCTGCATTTTTCTTTCCTTAGCTAAGCTTATTTAGCTTCATAATAGTTTTTTTTCTCTTTGATTCAAAATTATTCATCGTCGTAATTTTCGTTCTATTTCTTCTTTGACACGGTAGAGATTAGATCTGAATATTATGTTTTCGTTTATTTTCATCTCAAAGTAATTTGCGTTCTCGTTGTATTCATTCTCGCAATTTCCGCTTTCATTATTTTCTGCTTCCGTTATTTTCGGCTTTCGTTTTATGTTTTCGTTTATGTTTTCATTTATTCTCTGTTTTTGTTTTTTTGTTTTATTTCCTTTATTGTCACACATTTATTTCTCGTCTACCCTGTTGGAGCCGGGATTCGGCCTAACGAGGAGTTCGGACCGCATGGATGTGTGCAACTCGCGCTTATTGATCCCTTGAGCAACTTAACCGAAGACTTAGAACTGAGACCCTTGGCGACTGTGTGGAGGTCCGACCACACACCTGGAAGATCGTAGAGCACTTCCCCTCCCAAGCCAAGGACTGAAGCCGGGCACCTTGGAGAGCTCTGAGAATGCTAACCAAAGATGACCTGAGGAGAGAGAAGCCAAAAAAGAGTCTTCTCCAAAGGTGCCCTTAGGGTCTTGTTTATAGTTTTCCTGAACTGGTCTGCTGATAGCGGGGTTCCGCCTTTTGGTTTTACTAAACGCACCCCAATTTGGCCTGCTAACAGCCAAACTCCGCTGTTCTGAATGGCTACTAGAAGCCCACCATGGGCAGGAGGCTAATTTCACCTCCTTAACCCCTGGGCAAGTGGCCTGCGAGAGCGCCACTCCTAGCAGTTCTCGCGTGTCTCCTCACGAGTACTACTCGCGAAACCTCCTTAGGCGAGCGACCGGCGAAGGCCCTGCCCGCCTTCCTTCTGACGACGACCCCCGGGGCCAGGTCTCACATTCTACCTTGCTGGATCACCTTGGCTCGCCTGGCCTGGATCTCGCGAGAGCACAGTGGCGAGATGAACACTTCAGCCTGAACCACATCTTTGAGTCTTATTCCCTCAGGCGAACACGGGATTGTACACAATCCCTGCTCTTTGTGAGGTTACTTTAAGCTCGCAAAGAATCATTCAACCGCTGGGTGTTCGCCGGCGACTGCTGATCTGTCGGGAATCTTTCTGTGGGTCCCACCTAATAGTTATAAATACCACCCAAGTTGGGGTGACGCGCAATATTCTTCTCTATTCCTCCTTTTCCACCTCCTACTACAACTGCCGAAAAATGCCCCTAAAGAAGAACTCCAAGCTCGCCTGAGGGCGTCCATGGCGGGCGAGCTCTCCACCATGGCCAACACTGCCTCTTGGATGACCCGCAAGACCACCCCTCCACCGCCCAAAATGAAAAAGGCGAAGCAAGTCCGCCTACCCCAGGGGGGACGAGACAGTACTGCTGGACTCCTCTCCCGATAACAGGCTCACGGGAGAGGTAAAGGCTACTCTTCTCGCTTAACTATTTGTTTGATTTCTCTATGCCCCGCCAGACTGCAGGACCCGCCTCCTATCGACAAGGGGGCGGGTGAAGACTTAACCGGGTTTCGCCCTGATCCTCCGGCGAAGACTGACCTCGCTAACGGAAAAGTTGCTGGTAAGTTACCCATTCTTACCTACCAAAATTAATATCTTGAATGACGGCCCTCTTACTTCTTACAACCTCCCCCCATGCGACCCCTGGTCACCAGAACTCACGACCCCAGTCGCCGATCCCCCCTGACGCGACCCTTAAGACCCCGGGGTTCAATCTCCTGAGGGTGGAGGGCTCCGGTGGCTCGCGACCGGCCACGACCACTCCCGCCGATGGCACCATGCATCGCGCTGGTCTAGGGAAGTCCGTCTCGCTTCCCTTTACCACTCTTTTTCAGGGTCGGCCTAATACCTCTCGCCCGCCTCCTGGTAAGAATCCTACCGCTTATGAGGGACCATGCCCCGCGACACTATGAGAAGGTTTCGCTAACTTCTAATGCTGCTTAGATTTGCTCGCAGGTGACTCCGAGACCCTCCCCACCGACTCTAACTTTGGGGAGGAAGAGATGTCGCCCCTTCCTTTGCCAGAGTAGATGGATGACTTAATGGGTGACCCACGAGACCCCGAGGCCATGAAGAGGCGAACCTCAGAATTGTTTCCGAAACAAGGGCGAATGCTACATGACCTTCACCTCCAAGCGAAGAGGGACAGGGAGATTGCCGAGGAGCGGCATGCCGCTTTACTGGATGAGTGAGCTCGACTCCGTGCTGAGATGCCGGAAGATCTTGGCGAGACCGACACTTCCCTAGGGACACACCTCGCGTGAGTGGAAGACTATGCTCGCTTGATTCAACGCGAGGCTCGTGCCGTCAACACCTATCACTATCTTAGGATTCCTCCGCGGTCAGGAGTGCGAGGTCGTGGTAGATGGAAATGGATACACTACTGATCCTCGCTCGCACTCTTTGCCCGGCAAGCCTCCCGTCAGTGCATTAAAACTTTGTTTAATCTCGCTGGACAATCTCCTTATTCTTCCCTTTTATTAACTATTTCTCGCCTGCCGCCGGGGCTCTCGCGTACTAATTATTTGTTTATGCGACAATTAATAGTGATGCTCGCTCTATCTTTTATTTCTGCTTTTCTTGTTGTTCTCGTGTAAAAGTTTTGTTTATACTAACCTCGCGAGCTGGTCTCGCTCGCTAATATTTTGGGAGCTACCTTACGTTCTTGCATGCGAACATCACACGGGGCTTTACCTAACCGCAACCCCCGTCGCTTCGACTTCTTTCCCGAGCTTTTCATTTCCTATAAATAGGTCCCAGTGCTGATCTCACCTACCGCATTAAACACTAGCCCTTCTTCTTCCCCTGTCAGCGATATCTCGCGTTCTCTCCTTCGCGCCCTTTGCTCTTATTCTTCCCAGAATTCATCAATGGTGGGCGATGCTAGCGAGGCTGAGGATCGGCTGAAGTGCGCCTGGGCCTTTACCAACCACACCTTCTTCCATAGAAACCTGACCGAGGAGGAGTACCTCGCCGTCGCTGATTTTATTCCGCTAGGGTTCTCCTCTTGCTGACCTAGAGGGGATGACGTAATCAACGTTCCCATGCCGGATGAGCTCGCCATCCCTATAGCCCACTTTGGGGTCGGCCTACGCCTGCCTCTATGGCCAGAGGTCCGCTAGGTACACGCCAATCTCGCTTACCTTCCTCTATCGAATTTGAAATTCTTGCTTGCTTATTTCAGACCTCGCCATTTTTACTCGCCAAGTGCTCAAACACTTTGGCATGGTATGGGGTCAGCTGACCCCCAATGCCATGGCGGTCATCGTCGAGTTCGCATGCTACATGCGAGAAGAACGCATTGAGTTCAGCTTGCCGGTCTTCCGGAAGCTGTTCTCCTTCAAGGCCTACAAGGAGGGTACCGCCTACTTCGTGGGCTCGGGTCTCCAGGTAGTCGAGACCGCCAATAAGAGCTATTACTGGGCTCAAAAGTTCCTTTTCGTCAAAGGCAACTTCGGCAATGTTCCGTTCTTGCCAATTTAGCACGGCTAGAGCACCTACCACCACCCCGCTCTCAGGGGCCATGACACTGCCCTTTTCAGTTCCTCAACAAGTAGAATTTCATGGTGGCGCACCTCCACCAAAACCTCGACTCGTTGCTACAGGTGCTCTGCGGGGAGGGTATGTATCGCGCTTGTTCTCCTGTTTCTTTTTAAAGCTTTCGCTGAATGTTTCTAATTGCTAAATTATTACAGGTGAGCGAGACCTCCCTGTCCATCCTCCTTACGCGAGCAACCAGACAGTTATTGCAGGCCTCGCTCTCGCAAAAATTGGAGCGGATGCCTGCCGCGAGACCCCGCGCCCTACTGCCCCGCCTACCCGGAAGAGGGCTGAGTCTTCCGGCCGTAAGGATCCCTCCTCACACCCCTCGCAGAAGAAGAAAAAGAAGAACTCCCTCCCAACTGAGAAAGTAAAGGGGCATGTCGAGGCCTCTTCGAGCGAGGTCTCCCCGGTTGACCTTCCCGTGGAAAGGGAGGCCAGTGAGCCGGTCGAAGAGGTCTCCCGGACCTCCTCCCTACCTGTGCCAATAGACCATTGGAACTTTGGTCTCGGCCAAAGGCACAAGGACGAGGCAGGCGAGTTCCTGCTGTACTGGAACCCCAAGTTCAACAAGGCCTCTATTTCCACTCTCCTTCTGTAACGCCCCTGATTTTCGTTAATTATTTTACGTGCCCGCTATGACGTAATTTTGGCGTAAGGGCGTTACGTTAGCTCGTCTAGTAGTGGGTTGAGCCTTAGCTTAGTTAAAGTATGTCTTGTAGACCGAGCGTGCGAGATTTCGCATCGTTTTGAGTTAAGGTAAAGATTTTGGGTGGATATCAAGATTTTAGCTTCGGGAGGCTTTAGCCCGAGTTTGGCCCGTCAGAATTGAATTCTGACTTCGTCGTTGGATTCGTAGCGCCGTGTTTCAGTTAAGATGCGAATTTCGTAGAAATCTGAGGTGATCTAGTTTCCCTCGCGGTTTTAAGTGAATGGGGGAATTAATTAATTAATTAATTAATTAATTAGGTTTTTATATAAAGCCTAAAATCTTCTTCCCCTATTCATCTTCTTCCTCCCTCGATCAAATCAGCCGCCGAGCGAAAGGGCGAGTGCGGAGCTTCGAGGAGCGTTCGATCGGCGATTTCTAGGGCTGTAGTAGTCGGAATCGCATTTGGAGAGTAGATTTGGAAAGCTCTCGGCAAGATCTTCGTTCTAGCTGTAAGCTTTTCCCGTTTTATGGAATTTTTGGAGTTAGGGTAGTGACCTAACCCCTTCTTTCGACCCGAAAAGTTTCAGGAATCTGTGCTCGTGTGTTTCCCTAGCCGATCCATAGCTTTCGGAGCGGAGATCTTCGAGTTTGCAAGGTTTAAGGCAAGTGGCTTCCTCCTCTATCTCTTTCGTTTCTTGAAGCATTATTTCGCTTGTGTCGATTTCATGTCGCACGGTTTAACTTAAGTCTTGGAGTGTTGGTTTGGTAGTAAGCATCCTTGATTGTTCCTCCTCGCTAAGCATCAGATAGTTTTTCCCTGGAGAAAACCGTGAACTGGATAAACTCCCATTTTCTTTCTTCTTGCTAATTCCAGATTACTCGAGAAATCATACGCATCTCTCGAGAAATCATTCTCACCTCTCGAGAAATTGCCTTCCTCTCGAGAAATCAAATTCCATCTCTCGAGAAATCCTACTCATCTCTCGAGAAATCCATGCCTTCCTCTCGAGAAATCAAATTCCATCTCTCGAGAAATCCTACTCATCTCTCAAGAAATCCATGCCTTCCTCTCGAGAAATCAAATTCCATCTCTCGAGAAATCCTACTCATCTCTCGAGAAATCCCTACCTTCCTCTCGAGAAATCAAATTCCATCTCTCGAGAAATCCTACTCATCTCTCGAGAAATCCCTGCCTTCTTCTCGAGAAATCAAATTCCATCTCTCGAGAAATCCTTTTATCTCTCGAGAAGTTCCTTGTAGTTTTCAAGAAGTCCTAAATTTTGATGTGATTTTGTGTGGTTTCCGCTGCCCATTGGACCCCGTTAGGGGCTCTGCCCCTAAGGCCCCGCCAGGGGCGCGGCCCCTTGGAACCCCGCCCGGAACGCATGTGATTTCGTTGAGTTTTTGTGTTTGAATCTCGTGTCCCCTCGGGTGTACTTGGATGATTGCCAGTGACCCTTCGGTGCTCCTGATCTCGAATCCCTCTCGTTTGAACTTCGTTTTACTCGCTGTGGTCTGTTAACATTTGAGTTACTCTTATGGTTCATATTGATCGATGTGTACTTTGCCTTGACCCTATTTCTTAGGGCCTTCCAGTGATTATCCTTTCGGGCAGCGTCCGGTGTTTAATTAAAATTTATGTAATAAGAACTACTGTCTTTAGCCTTACACAGTAATTGTGTTTGGGGGACAGTGGGGGGGGGGGGGGGGGGGGGGGGGAATGTTATAGCCTTACACGGTAGTCATGTTTGGGTGGTTGGGTCTAGTGGTACCCCCACATAGTTTTGGGTTTTGGGTTTTGGGTAGCGGAGGTAGTTAACCGCTCCCGTATAATTTGAGCTGATCAGTCTCTTTAATTGATGAAACTAAATAAACGAACGTATTGTTCCTCTTTTGGTATTTAGTGCACTTGATGCTTGTTGACTCTTTGTTTAGAGCTCTCTTTCGGTAAATTTGGCTCGGGTTGGTACCCCTTATTCTTTGCTTGTTTTTCTGCTAGTTTTCTGCCACTTGTAATTCCTTACTGAGGCGTTCTTTGTTGTATTGAATGCCTCAGGTTCAGAGCCGTAGCGGCTAGTGGTGTAGCCTGAAGTTCAGAGTTTTAGTAGCTGTTCACCCCGCTGCTGCGAGGTAGTTGTTTTTAGTTACTTCTTGTGCTCAGACATACTAGTTGGTGCCAATGGGTTAGTGTCATGTTGTTGACGCCCATTGTGCCCCTTTTTATACTTTATAGTTTATTTGCCAGATTATGCCACTATCTTTAGATCTTGTGTATCTTACCCTCTCGGAATGATTTATGTTAGGTGCATTATAGTTATAAAATGGTTTTTCTTCATCCTCATTGCATTCTTTCTAACTGAAACCCTTAACTTTAAAGTCGCCTAAAGGTATTTTCTACTCTTACAGTACGCCTAGTTATGTGCATATCATTTACTTCATGCTCCGTCGTTTGCATACATGTAGGACTTTAAGTAAACTAAATCAAGTATTTTCCGCTGCAATTATATATACTTTCTTGGTGGACTAGTTGATCCACGAACTGAGAGACACAGTTCTTATCTCAAAACCCCTAATAAATGATTTCAAATGATGACTTATCATATAATCATGTTTGTTTAGTTAAGTAATAGGTTCCCGCCTGAGCGTCTACAATTGTCTCCTGTATGACGTGGCATCATGACGTGCATTTTCTCTTACTCTGATACTCTTAAATTCGAAGAAAATGCGGGTTGTGACACCTTCCCTCTTGGGTGGAGCAGGCGACGGTTAATGGGCAAGCGTTCTCGCTCTCCTTCAGGATTTATGTCCGCGAGGACGCTTCAATTTACAAGGCTGAGACCGCGAGGACCTTGGCGTATGAGAGCGCGCAAGCCCAGCTCCACTCCCTTGAGCTCGCTCATATGACGGTTCGGTGATGTCTTCAGCTGGAGCGTCATAACGAGGAGCTCGCTGTCGCCTACAAAAATGCTGATGCCGTGATCATGAGCCTAAAGGAGAGGTTGCTCGCCTCCGACGCGCTTCACCCCGGTCAACAGGATGGGGTGGTAAGTCCTCGAGCTCTCGCTTCCCTCTTTTTCTAACAATGCTTCCCTATCTTACCTGCTCTCTTCTTTACAGGATGCCGAGACCGCCATGGAGCTTCGCGCTCGCATCTCCAGCCTGGAGAATGAGGTCATCGAGTTGAAAGATTACAACCATGAGCTGATCCGCATCGTCGTACCCCCATCCCTCGTCGTCTGAAGATTGATCAGCAAGCCAGGGAGGAAGAATGCCGTGAAGCCTCCGTCACCGAGGCACGGTACATCTTTCGAGCCATGCAGGGAGCCGGCTTGCTATATGCCGAGGCGGCTGACCTGACGATCAAGGATGTGGTCCCAAAGCTGTTCATGCCAGCCCCGCCTCCTGCGGACAGTGAGGACGAGCCGTCTGCCAGCTTTCATTAGAACTTGTACTTTATTTTTTTTCCATATTTTGGCTGGCGATATCACCGCGAAACATGTAACTGACTTTAATGAAATAGATGACAATTTTTGCCCACTTGTTCATTTTATTCTCGCTTTCTATGTATGCTGCTTTTTCTCGCATTTATATTACTTACTCCTTTGCCATTTCGTTCGCCGTGCTCGGGCCCGCCTACCGCGTAATCGCCTAGCTTCGGCTTAGGAAACGCACTCACCACATTAGTTCGCGGTCAATCCATCAAGTTTTTATTTTGCGGGGAGTGAGCCCTCACCCCCTTTGACCTCAGTAAGCGAGAAACTAAACCATGCCCTTCGCACTGCCTTCGGGGACACGTGATCCTTCCTACGCCCCTTTTATGCTTGCGAGCGATCGGCCTGGATGTATGGGGTGTCCACTGCTCTTCCCCTTCGATCTTTTGCGAGGACCCCATTTTGCGGGGGACCTTATGCCCATAGCGATTGGGACGAACTTCTCCTTCTCTTGCTGCGCGAGGTCATTCCCTCTCGCCGAGCGAGATGACCCCTCTTTGGTAACCCTGTCAGCCTCTCCGCGAGATACACCTGACCCACCGGCTGGTGGGATCCTGGCAGCGGGATCATCCGGGGCCTTCCAGCGACGAAGGACTTATTGTATTGCCAGCCTCTGCTAAGATCAACCTGACCCACTGTCTATGAGAGCCCGACAGCGGAATCGATCTGGGGCATTCCAGCACCAAAGAACTTGTGTTGGAACAACCCTATTACTGGTTTGGGCTAGGATCACTATATGTTGATTAGAATCTGTATTGACCCCATTATATAGTCTTAGGGTCAAGTTTTAGGCTGATTAGATTAGTCAGAACTTAGGAAAATTCAAGCTCAACTAATGGCGAGTGGTGTTCGAAGAATGACCAGATTCGTTCGACAAATTGTTTCCAGCAGACTGAAGAAGTTCACAGTTCCAGCACTCGACATTTTCTAAGCGGCGCTCGTCAAATAGATAACAGCGCTCGACAAATTCTATAGCCAGCGCTCGACAAATTCTATAGCCAGCGCTCGACAAATGACTTGCAGCGGTCGACGAATTCTAGCCAGTGTTCAACAAATTCCTCTCTGAAGTTTAGATTAATATTCTCAGTGGATGTCAGTTCTCTGAACTCAAATCAGCAGAATAACGGATATATTTATTTCTCCTTGGACGTATTCAGGCAGCCATGTAAGGATATCTTTCTTATTTATTATATCCTTATATTCCCTCTATTCCAAGAATAAGAATAGCCGTTGACATTTAATGCCAAGGCATCTTTCTCGACAAAAGGAATTGAAAGGACCTGCCAAAATCGTTTTGGGTGGCTACCTGGTTCCAAGAAGGATTTAAGTCAGAAGAAGACATTCCTTAAAGATATAGAAGATTTGAATTTGAACATATGCAAGTGGAAAAAGAAGTATACAGAAGAACGAAGACAGTCAATTTTCTATGAGAAAAGAAAAAGAAAAACTTCACCATCTCTCACTCTCTCTGTTATCACAGAACAAGGAGATCAGAAGAAGTTTTTTTTAGAGGAAGAAGAAGAATAAAATATATTATTCTCTCCAGCTTTCTTCTTCATTAAGGCAGCATCCTCTTCATTCTGAGAACAAGATTCAATCTCTCAGATCTGCTGTAAAATAAAGCCTTTCAAGAGCAACAACAATATGAAGATTAATTTCTTCCAGATAATCTTCTACAAAGACTTCTGTTTGAGAAAGCTCTGTCCATAAAGCTGTCATCAACTCTCATCAGACGAGGGGAGCTTTCTGCTTCAACAACTTTTGTCTTCTCTCAGATCATTGACAGAGAAGAACACTCTAAACCCTTTATCTCATCCTGTACAGGGTTAATACTCCCTTAAAAAGCTTACCCAGTGGTGGCAAGACACCTTATCAAAAAATCCTTGTGTGGTTTTTAAGCTCCTTATCAAAAGCTTATTGGTGTGTGGACACCTTACCAAAAACCCCTTCGTGCCTGGGCACCTTATCAACCCTCCTAGTGAATTCCTACCAGGGGTGGTAGAAGAGTAGACGTACCCAGATTTATTGGGGAACTACTATAGCTCCTTGTGTCTTCTATGATTGCTTATTTCTGTGTGCTTGTGTTGTGTGCTTTTTACTACTTCTGTCTTTATCTTTAACTCTCACTGATTACACATATACTTACTCAGTATTTTAAATTCTGCTATAAAACTAAATAAAAAGTTTTAATACTCTATTCACCCCCCCCCCCCCCCCCCCCCCCCCCCCCCCCCCCCCCTCTAGAGTAATTTAAGATCTGACCTCCACTTTCAATTGGTATCAGAGGGGTGTTGATTCTTTACAGGTTAACACCTGAATCACAAAGATCAACCAGATCTTAATCTGTCTAAGAGTTTCCTTCTCTCGAATTTTATCTTATTTAAAACTCATGGCACAAAACAAGGAATATTCCAGCACAAGACCTCCTATGTGCAATCTCAATAAGTTTGCACTATGAAAAGCAAGGATTAGGCTTTATATGAACTCCATTGATGAAGAGATTTTTAATGTTATTCTAACAGGCCCTCCAGCACTTACAGCATCAGCCAGTACTGCAGCAACAACAGACAATACTGTTGTTCCACCTCCTGAGTGGACTGAAGCTCAGAAGAAGCAGAGAAATGCAGATGCAAATGCCATGAACATTCTGGCCCTAACTATGTCAGATGACATATTCCAGAAAGTTGTTGAGTGCACCTCAGCAAAAGAAATTTGGGAATCTCTCAACAACATGGTGGCAGGCTCAGCAGATGAAAGAAAAGATAGAAGATCTCACCTGATCTCTCAATATAAGAACTTCAAGAAGGGAGAATTAGAAAATGTTGTTGATATGTACAATAGGCTCAGCCTCATAATAAATGAGCTGAAGTCTCTGGATAAAGTGATCTCACTCACAGAGATTAATGACAAAATTCTTATGTGCTTCCCCAGCACATGGGACTCCAGAATCTGGCCAATCAAGGAAGCCAGAAGTCTCAATGAGATCACCACTGAAGCTTTGTTGGGCAAGCTCAAGTCTTATGAGCAGCTCATTAAAACTAGGGAAGCTGAAGAATCTACTTCATCCCCAGCTCCCAAGATGGAAAGAAGCATAGCCTTCAAGGATGCAGAAGATAAAGGAAAATCTCCTGACAAAGAGGAGTTTATGAATCTGTTTGCCAAAAGATTCTACAAGATGGCTAAGAAAGACATCAGAAAACAGCTATCCAGAAGTCATGACAAGCCAAGATATGACAAAAATCACTCTAATGAAATTATATGTTTTTGTTGCAGGAAACCAGGACACATTGCTCCTGAATGTCCAGAGATTCAACACAAGAAGGACAAAAAGGAAAGAAGAAAAGAAAAGGAAGAAATGAAGGGCTCCAGCAAATCTTCCTCCCACTCTCACAAAAAGAAGGGAAGAGGATTTGTAGCAACATCCTGGAGTGAAATAGAATCTGAATCAGAATCTTCAGCCTGTTCTTCTGATGAAGAAGAAACAAAAGAAAATAGCCAATGCTTAATGGCTATTTATGACTCAGACAGTGAGTCACAATCAGCATCATCATCCAGCTTCAGTGATGATGAAGAAGAAAGAGATTTCTGCATGATGGCAATCAATGCCTCATCCAACAATTCTGATGAAGAGAAATCAGAATCAGAAACAGAAGATGATATTGATCAGGTATTATCTAAATTTGATTTCACTTCTATTGAATTCAGAGATGATTTCAAAATTCTTTGCCAAGACTTAATAAAATCTGAGAAAGAAGTAATCTCTCTCAGAAATAAGTTAGTTGAAATGAACAATATAAGTGAAGAGAATGCAAATCTTAAGAAAGATTTGGCTGTCTCCAGAGAACACATTACCACTCTTGAGAATAAGTTATCTGAAGCCAAAGAGTTTGAAGAATCCCTCAATGGGAGAAGTATCAAACTGATGGTCATCACAAGCACTGTTAATGCTAGATTTAACAATAGCAAACTGGGCTTGGGTGCTTCATCAAGTGGGCCATCTCTGATTAAGAGAAACATCCTCTCCACACCCATAAAATTCATTTCTGCTAAAAGCAAAGAGGCTGCAGAAAGAAATAAAGACATTTCAAGCAAGTCTGTTAAGGATAAGAGAATTCAGAAGAATTCGTCGAACGAAGCTCGACAAAAGGATTCAAACCTGTCGAACGAGGCTCGATGAAAACTGAGGACAGATTTTCAGTATAGCTATAATATGAACAGTAGTCGACGAATTTATTCAAATTCCTCGAACAAGCACTATACAGAAAACTCTAAGAATTCTAATCCTAAATATACTAAAAATCCTTTTACTAAGTGGACTATACCTCCAAGGAGATATCATCCACAAGGCTATAAGGATCAGCCTGAAATGACATTTATCTCTAAATTTTGTGGTAACATAAAAGGACCCAAGGTAGTCTGGGTCCAAAACAACTAGTTTATGTTTTTGTGGCTGCAGGTACACTGCTATCCAAGATCAAATCAAAAATGGTATTTGGATAGTGGTTGCTCAAAGCACATGACAGGAAACAAGGCCAGCCTGAACAACTACAAGGCAAAGCTTGGACCCAAGGTGATCTTTGGAGACTCCAACTATGGACAAACCAAAGGCTATGGCCAAATTAAAGTTGGAGCAGTGACATTCAAGGAAGTAACTTATGTCAAAGGTCTGAAGCACAACCTCATCAGCATAAGTCAATTATGTGATGAAGGTTATCAGGTAACATTCAATAAATCAGAATGTATTATTAAAACTTCTGATAATATTATTGTTTTATCAGGTTTTAGGCAAGGAAACATATATTTAGTAAATTTCAATTCATCAAAATCAGAAATTTGTTTATTTAATGAGCTAAGAAAATCTAGTGAAATATGGCATAAAAATTAGGACATGTAAACTGATGAGTCCTGATCATATACACATTTATGGACTCATCCAGGCCGTTATTTAGTCATTTCTCCGCACTTTAGCCTTGTTTTAGTTTATATTTGATAATCCATGCTAGGTGCACATCTTGGCCCACTTTGGTGTGATTTTCGTGCTTTTTGCCTTTAGTAGTATTCTTGTGCTGTTAGGTGCCACTTTCAGTGGCTAGATCTGTGGTTGTGCGGGAATAGGAGTCGTGCAAGTGCTCCCGGTGCAATTCTGCACAGGAACACTGCGCACGATCACTGGTTCTATTGCGCACGACCACTGGTCGTGCGCCACTGATCGTGTGCACTTAACCCTTTTTTCACGAGTTCTGTTTGGTGCAGTGCGCACGACCATCAACGACAGTGCGCACGACCACCGGTCGTGCGCCACTGCTCGTGCGCAGTTACCATTTAATTTCCGAGTTCTGTTTGCTCCAGTGCGCACGACCATCAACTCCAGTGCGCACGACCACCGGTCGTGCGCCACTGGTCGTGCGAGCATTCTATTTTATAATTTCGTATCTTGCAGGTTCCACCCAGGCAGTGCGCACGATCGCAGAATTCCAGTGCGCATGACCACTGGTCGTGCGCCAATGATCGTGCGCAGTATTTAATCCAGCGCCTATTTAAACGCCTGTTGCGATTTTAGGGCGGATCGTTCATGCCGGGAGCGGGATTCCTGTTCCGTACGCCGCCGATTTCCACCTTGCGACGCCTCCACTTCATCTCCTACGCAAAGGGAAGCCTCCTCCATCCATTCTAAGACCTCCTCCATTGTCCGTGAGTGTTCTCCATCGTCCGCAAGCCTCCAAGCAAGCATTCTTTCATTCCGCTCGGTGAGAAGAAGAAGAAACCTAAAGTCGAAGACGACGGAGCACGTAGGGAGATCGTGACAGCTCTCTACGCCGGAAGCATTGTCCGTCCGAGTCCGGAGGTAGCCCGACAACCTACCATTCCGGCCGTGAACGGCCGCTAGTCTTCAACATCGGTTATTTCTTTCCTCTTTCCTCGTTGTACTCTTTGAACCTTGTAAAACTCGAATATTGAGATGTTATTTGTTTAAATGAATGTGTCTTTGTTATTCTTCATGGTTTGGTTGTGATTCACTCCGTTCTCATTCACTCACTCGCGCCCGCACGCAAGGTGTTTGACCCGCGTTAGCAAGAGCTAACGGCAGTTGTGAAGAGGTGTTTGCGACCCTCACCCTCTCGCACTTGAGTTCAATTCATCCGCCTCACGAAGCACGGCATCGCGGCCGTTGCATCCACTTCACTTTGCGAAGCGGTGTTTTTCGACCCACATTTCTTTTGTTATTGCTAAGATTAGGAAAACCAACCAAAAACCCCTCTTTGTGTTTGTTGAACGCTTGTGTAACAATCATCACTGCGCGATTCGTTCACCCATCCTGCATTCCTCAAGAGACCGACATCCGGGGAATTTATTCTCCACAATTATTACTTGACAGCGACCTGTGCACTTGCCGACACGCATCAAGTTTTTGGCGCCGTTGCCGGGGATTGCAGACGTGATGAATTTGTTTGCGTGAAGATTTGTTGCACGAGAATTTTCTTTTCTTTCACTTCTTTTGTTCACCTCTGGTATCTCCGTTTCTTTTCGATACGCGCTTCTGATTACTTTCGCCTTTTCCATCATTCGCTAATCATTTTGTTTGCTAGTATTCGTAGCATGACCTCCATTCAGGAATGCATCTATCAGGGAAGCTTGGATGATTTAAGGGATCAAGCAGAAAGGAACAATCATGACTTCGGGATCTCCGCCGACGTCATTGAGTACATGTCAGGGAACTGCAAATTCAGCGGGGATGAGCATGAAGACGCGGTGCAACACATGCAGGACTTTTTAGAAATCTATTACACATGTGTATTCAATGGAATTGAAAACGACCTACAAAAGATTTTGGCATTCTCATTCTCCTTGCATAAAAAAGCCAAAAGCTGGTATTGGGATATTCGGAAAAGAGAGGTGACCACATGGAAACAACTCGAGGGGAGATTTTTTCAAGAGTTTCAACATCGTACCCAAGCCTTGGACAAGTACAGGGAACTCGTAACCTTTGGACAAGGGAAGGAGGAGACGTTAGTTGATGCTTGGGAGCGTTTCCAATCCTTGCATAGGGGATGCTACCGTGAAGATCTTTCAGAGGCTTTCTTAATTCAGATTTTTTATTTCGGAGTGCTGAATAAATTCCGTCTACTTTTTGATATGGCAGCTGGAGGGGCCCTGTTTAATAAATCAGGGAAGGACGCGTGGGAAGTGGTCGTGAATATTGTTCACACCAGTCAGCACTGGAGTCATGTTATTCGCTCCCCAAGCACTGTTGCAGTTAATGCCGTGACATCCAAAGGAGCAGCGGATTTTATGCCGCCAGAGCAACCAGAACAGTTAGCAACTTTGGTGGTCGGGGTATTAAACAAAATGAATGACCAATCTGCCGCAATCCAACAGCTTCGATCTACTATAGGGACGCTGTCCGATGTCGTTTCTGGGCTTGCAAGTCAGCCTCCTGAGTCAGTGAACACCATGCAATTGAGAAGTGGGAGAAGTGTAGACAATCCTCCTCGACAGGAACCACTTGCGTGTTCCACTGACAAGCATAATGAAGACACTTCCGAGAAGCTAACTCAGAGTCATATTGAGCCGCATCCCGTGAGCGAGGCACAAACCTCGAAAAGTGCTGTTCACCCCCCATTCCCCCACAGGCTGCGAAACGAGAAATCCGAGAAGCAATTCCGCAGATTCTTGGAAATAATGAAGGGAGTGCAAGTGAGCATACCACTGATTGAAGCTATCTCTCAAATGCCAGGTTACTCCAAGTTTTTGAAAGATTTGATCTCGAAGCGGAAGCAGTTGGAGGGTCTCAAAACTATTGACCTCACCGAGGAGTGCTCCACCATCATTTCCAATTTGCCCACAAAGTGCAAGGATCCGGGCAGCTTTACGATTCCCTGCAGGATCGGCCATCACCGTTTCAGCCAGGCACTCTGTGATTTGGGGGCATCAATCAACTTGATGCCGCTCTCTATCTTTCATGAACTTGGTGCTGGGATCTTGAAGCCAACGCAGGTAATGCTGCAGCTAGCTGATCGGTCGATCAAGAAGCCGTCAGGAATCGTCGAGGACCTCACAATAGTTGTAAATGGTCTCACTTTTCCAGCTGATTTTATCATCCTCGACATGAAGGTCGATTCAAATGTTCCCATTATCTTGGGGCGGCCCTTTCTCGCTACTGCTCGTGCTATTATTAATGTGGAGCAGGGGGAGCTCACACTAAGACTGGGGGAGGATGCTATATCTTTCAACGTCCACAGCCCGTCGCAACTCTTTGAAATCTCGGAGTGCGAACCAGCAGAGGCGCTTGAAGAATTTGATGGTCAGAACGTTGTGGAGTTGGATGACAGTGAGGTGTGTTGGCAGCACGAAGACAAGGAAGAAGGGGGTGCACACTCAAACCAGCCCGATTTGTCACACTCAATCGGAGAACCCTCCAACGATTCTGCCAATCCAAATCCTTGTCCGGCACTCAAACAACTCCCGGATTCTCTAAAGTACGTTTTTCTTGGAGAAAATAACACGCATCCGGTGATTATTTCCGCAGCCCTGTCTGCCGCCAACGAAACTGCATTAGTGGGCGTGCTGAGAAGGTACCACATGGTATTCGGACGGTCTCTTGCTGACATTAAAGGAATCAGCCCCACGGTCTGCATGCATAAGATCCTCCTTGAAGATCAGTACAAACCGACAGCACAGCCCCAGAGGCGGCTGAACCCGAAAATGCAAGAGGTAGTGAAGGCTGAAGTTATAAAGCTGTTAGACGCTGGCATCATTTACCCAATCAGCGATAGCAAATGGGTCAGTCCAGTCCAGGTGGTACCAAAGAAGGGAGGGATTACTGTCGTTGCCAATGAAAAAAACGAACTGCTACCAACCCGAGTGATCACCGGGTGGAGAGTCTGCATCGACTACCGCAAGCTGAATGATGCGACGCGCAAGGACCATTTTCCGCTCCCCTTCATTGATCAGATGCTAGAAAAGTTAGCGGGGCAGGATTACTACTGTTTCTTGGATGGATACTCAGGGTACAATCAGATTCTAATTGACCCATCTGATCAAGACAAGACGACATTCACATGTCCCTCCGGTACCTTCGCGTTCAAAAGAATGCCATTCGGACTGTGTAATGCCCCCGCAACCTTCCAACGTTGAATGCTCGCCATTTTTGCTGACATGGTGGGGGACTTCCTCGAAGTTTTCATGGATGATTTTACTCTATTTGGCAGTAGCTTTGAC
This sequence comes from Dactylorhiza incarnata, assembly GCA_033032865.1. Lineage (NCBI taxonomy): Eukaryota > Viridiplantae > Streptophyta > Magnoliopsida > Asparagales > Orchidaceae > Dactylorhiza > Dactylorhiza incarnata. The sequence continues at coordinate 1,759,407 of JAWHQI010000035.1, forward strand.
ATTTGCCTCGCGAATTTGGCCAAGACCTTGAAGCGGTGTGAAGACACCAATCTTGTCTTGAACTGGGAGAAATGCCACTTTATGGTGCGCGAAGGAATTGTGTTGGGACATAAAGTTTCCTGCAAAGGGCTTGAAGTGGATCAAGCGAAGGTAAGTGTTATCAGAAACCTCCCTCCACCCATGTCAGTGAAAGGCATCCGAAGTTTTCTTGGTCATGTGGGCTTCTATCGAAGGTTCATCAAGGATTTTTCCTCCATCTCAAAGCCTTTATCTCGCCTGCTGGTTAAGGACGTCCCCTTCCACTTCGACGAAGCATGCATGCAAGCCTTCGAAACTTTACGGGGACAACTCATCTCAGCCCCAATTTTGGTGGCGCCCGACTGGACTTTGCCTTTTATTATCATGTGCGACGCAAGTGATGTGGCCGTAGGTGCTGTACTCAGTCAAAAGAAAGACAAGACTTTTCACACTATTGCGTATGCCAGTCGAACTCTTAACAGTGCTCAAGCAAATTATACCACCACAGAGAAAGAAATGCTAGCCGTGGTCTTCGCTTTTGAAAAATTTCACTCGTACTTGGTACTTTCCGAAGTGATCGTGTATACGGACCACGCCGCTCTCAGGTATCTTTTCAGTAAGAAAGAATCCAAATCGCGCCTTATTCGTTGGATTTTACTTTTGCAGGAATACAATCTGGAAATCAAAGATAAGAAAGGGGTGGAGAACGTGATTGCGGATCATCTCTCGCGATTGGAGTACGACACTCCCAACAGCATTGAGGAGGAAACGGACGACTATTTCCCGGATGAAAAGTTATTCACAATTACTACGTCCTCCCCAACCGCACCTTGGTACGCAGATATCGCTAATTACTTGGCTTGTAAAACCTTCTCCCCGAATCTGTCCCCTCAGCAAAGACGGAAGCTTGCCTCTGACTCAAAATACTATTTTTGGGAAGATCCGCTCTTATTCCACACGTGCAGCGACGGGATTATTAGGCGTTGTATTCCGGAAGCTGAGTTTCAGTCTATATTGCAGCACTGCCATGACAGAGAAGCTGGCGGGCACTTCGGGGTCGTTCGAACAGCACGAAAAATCCTGCAATGTGGATTGTTTTGGCTGACCCTCTTCCGGGAAGCCCATGCCTATGTCACCAAGTGCGACGAGTGCCAAAGGACCGGAAATATTTCCCGGCGTGATGAGATGCCCCTTAATAACATGCTGGTCTGCGAACCCTTTGATGTCTGGGGAATAGACTTCATGGGTCCCTTCCCAATGTCTCACGGTAAGCATTACATTATTGTGGCAGTTGATTATGTTTCAAAATGGGTGGAAGCTGAGGCGGTTGCCACGAATGATGCAAACACAGTGCTACACTTTATCCACAAGAATATCTTCTCCAGGTTTGGGACGCCGAGAACTATCATCAGTGACGGCGGTAGTCATTTTTGCAATAAGCAGTTTGTGCAGCTCATGAAGAAGTTTGGGGTCCATCATAAGATTTCTTTGGCATACCATCCCCAAACATGCGGGCAAGTCGAAGTCTCCAACCGCGAGCTCAAGCGAATAATTGAGAAATCAATACATTCAAATAGGAAGGAGTGGGCTAAAAAGGTTGACGACGCATTATGGGCTTACCGGACTGCGTTCAAAACACCCATCGGCATGACTCCATTTCAATTAGTCTACGGCAAGGCATGCCACCTCCCTGTCGAGCTGGAGCATAAAGCATTATGGGCAACCAAACTTCTGAACATGGACATTGGAGCCGCGGCCGAGGTGCGTCGTTCCCAACTCAACGAGTTAGAGGAGCTCCGTCATTTCTCTTATGAAAATGCTCGTATCTACAAGGAGAAAACAAAGAAATGGCACGATCGGCATATCATTCCTAAGGAGTTCAAAATTGGGGACCAAGTGTTGCTCTACAACTCCCGTCTCCGCCTCTTCCCAGGGAAGCTAAAATCGCGGTGGAGTGGTCCTTTCTCCGTGACTGATGTCTCCCCCTTCGGTGCCATAGAAATATCTGGGGATAAGGGGGACAAGTTTAAGGTCAATGGACATCGGCTGAAGTCATACGATGGCGCCACTATAAACAAGGAGTGTCAGTTGTTGACATTGGGAGATGGGCATCATACAAACACCGGCAGCTGATTTCCCCTTCTTGTCTCTTATTTTTGTGAAACTCTACTTTTGAGAACTCTTTCTTTTTAATTCTTGCACTTTATAAACACTGCTAATACAGGTATTTGGTCCAGCTTAAGGACGTTAAATGAAAGCGCTACTGGGAGACAACCCAGATTTCCTGTTTTCGTATTTATTTTTATCTAACTTCTTTTAGTTCAGCTTTTGTATCTGCTTTTGTTGCTTTGAGTTTGTGCTTGCAGGTTTTGTGTTCGATGGAGCGGATGCTGCGGACTATTCTTGATTATTTACGCCAATCGTCTGGTATGCTCATTTCTGAGCATTGGGTAACACTTCCTCCCCTCTTGTTGCTTCAAATTTCTAGAGATATTGTTTAGCTTAAGTCTGGGGGAGCGGTTGTTGTTATCCACTGTGCACGAGTGCACCGCATACTAGAAGGTTGATTCTTATTTATCTTATCATTATCGTTGTTTTCCATGTTTCACACACCCTTTCACCCACTTGAGTGCGCGCTTATCTTTTTGTTGTTGTTCCGTTGTAAACTATCTTGGTTGGAGTATGATATAGGTTGTTAACGTAGGAATTATTATTTGGAGTGCGATGTTGACTCATGTAGTGTTCTAGTCACTTCGCATGCTATGGTAGAATTTGTGTAGAACAAGATTTTCTTTAGAACAAGATTTTCTTTATGCATTTAATTTATGTTTAGTATTTCTGCGTAAATTTAGATTTAATATACTCAAGTGGTGAATTTGTATGGAATTGACGATAACCCGGTGTTGTGTGTGTGCGATTGCTAGTCGTGTGTTGCTCGAGTCGGGAGGAAGGTTTATCTTTCTCGTGGGCTAAGAACTTGCCCCTAGCGACTCTCGAAGCATGGGTGAGAGCTACTCGTTGAGTCAAACATGATGTAGGCCACCCTTTGGCTAGTTTGAGCTTTGTTATTCCATGTCCATTTCATTCACCTTTGCAAGCCAATTTTGTGCCTACCAATCCTTTGTTCAGCTCCTCTTCATCCACCAAAGCCTGAAGCCTATCCTACTCCCGCAACCAAAATGTTTTTAACTGCGCTCATAATTCTAAACTTGTGTGGAGTGTGGAATCCTTGTGTTATGAAGGAAAAATAAATTCTGTCTGCTGATTTTGAACCAACCGGGGGTTACATAAAAGAAGTAAAATATGTAAAAGAAAAAAAAGAGTATTTTGAAAAAAAATCCTCCCGAGCTAAAAACAGAAAATCTGTTGGTATTTGTGAAGTAGGCTGTGTGCACACCTGGTTTTCATGATAAGTCTGGGGGTGTGTCACACGAGCATTGTTCGTTGGTCTTGTTTGGTGCAGCGTTCCGTTAGCTCACTTGGGTTGCGTAGCCACCGTGTTTAACTTTGAATATCATACCGTAACCTAAGCCTCGTTTTAATCCTATAAGTCCTACTGATTTGATTTGCGAGTTTGCTAGCGCCGTGGAGAGAGTGTGACCGGGCGAGCGTATGGTTCACGACGTTGATGGATTTCAGCGGAGTTATTCCTAAGCCCCGATCTTTTGCAACACCCGCCTCAGTGTCTCATCACTTTCATACCGGGCATGATCGTCAAATTCTTCATAATTCACCAATTGAGTACATCTAAATCTTTAATTACGCTTTAATACTCTTGTAAATTATTTAGCATATTTAGAATCTCCTTCTACTAAATTCTCTACTTGCATGCGTATGTTACTTCGCACCGTACTCCTTTGTGTAATTCTCTATGTCAATTATCGTTTTCACGCTCCGCCGGATTCGTTTGCTCGGGACGCGCAAACAGTTAAGTCTGGGGGTGTGATGAGTCCTGATCATATACACATTTATGGACTCATCCGGGCCGTTATTTAGTCATTTCTCCGCACTTTAGCCTTGTTTTAGTTTATATTTGATAATTCATGCTAGGTGCACATCTTGGCCCACTTTGGTGTGATTTTCGTGCTTTTTGTCTTTAGTAGTATTCTTGTGCTGTTAGGTGCCACTTTCAGTGGCTAGATCTGTGGTTTTGCGGGAATAGGAGTCGTGCAAGTGCTCCCGGTGCAATTCTGCACAGGAACACTGCGCACGATCACCAGTTCTATTGCGCACGACCACTGGTCGTGCGCCACTGATCGTGTGCACTTAACCCTTTTTTCACGAGTTCTATTTGGTGCAGTGCGCACGACCATCAACGACAGTGCGCACGACCACCGGTCGTGCGCCACTGCTCGTGCGCACTTACCATTTAATTTCCGAGTTCTATTTGCTCCAGTGCGCACGACCATCAACTCCAGTGCGCACGACCACCGGTCGTGCGCCACTGGTCTTGCAAGCATTCTATTTTATAATTTCGTATCTTGCAGGTTCCACCCAGGCAGTGCGCACGATCGCAGAATTCCAGTGCGCACGACCACTGGTCGTGCGCCAATGATCGTGCGCAGTATTTAATCCAGCGCCTATTTAAACGCCTGTTGCGATTTTAGGGCGGATCGTTCATGCCGGGAGCGGGATTCCTGTTCCGTACGCCGCCGATTTCCACCTTGGGACGCCTCCACTTCATCTCCTACGCAAAGGGAAGCCTCCTCCATCCATTCTAAGACCTCCTCCATTGTCCGTGAGTGTTCTCCATCGTCCGCAAGCCTCCAAGCAAGCATTCTTTCATTCCGCTCGGTGAGAAGAAGAAGAAACCTAAAGTCGAAGACGACGGAGCACGTAGGGAGATCGTGACAGCTCTCTACGCCGGAAGCATTGTCCGTCCGAGTCCGGAGGTAGCCCGACAACCTACCATTCCGGCCGTGAACGGCCGCTAGTCTTCAACATCGGTTATTTCTTTCCTCTTTCCTCGTTGTACTCTTTGAACCTTGTAAAACGCGAACATTGAGATGTTATTTGTTTAAATGAATGTGTCTTTGTTATTCTTCATGGTTTGGTTGTGATTCACTCCGTTCTCATTCACTCACTCGCGCCCGCACGCAAGGTGTTTGACCCGCGTTAGCAAGAGCTAACGGCGGTTGTGAAGAGGTGTTTGCGACCCTCACCCTCTCGCACTTGAGTTCAATTCATCCGCCTCATGAAGCACGGCATCGCGGCCGTTGCATCCACTTCACTTTGCGAAGCGGTGTTTTTCGACCCGCATTTCTTTTGTTATTGCTAAGATTAGGAAAACCAACCAAAAACCCCTCTTTGTGTTTGTTGAACGCTTGTGTAACAATCATCACTGCGCGATTCGTTCACCCATCCTGCATTCCTCAAGAGACCGACATCCGGGGAATTTATTCTCCACAATTATTACTTGACAGCGACCGGTGCACTTGCCGACACGCATCATAAACCTTAGGACCATTGCCAAACTATCTAAGGACAATCTTGTTAGAGGCCTACCATCAGGATCATATAAGAAAGAAGGTCTTTGTAGGGCATGTCAATTAGGTAAGCAAACCAAAAATAGCTTTAAATCATTATCTAAAAGTGATTCACCTAGAATCTTATACTTGCTTCATATGGACCTTTTTGGACCTATAGCAATAAAGAGTTTAGGGGGGAAGTCTTACACTCTAGTTATTGTAGATGACTTCTCTAGATTCACTTGGGTGTTCTTTCTGAGAGAAAAGTCAGATAACTTTAAAGTTCTTACAAACTTTCTTAAGAGCATACAGATTGAGTACTCTATTGAAGTTGCATTGATCAGAAGTGATCATGGCACTGAGTTTGAATCTCTTCTCATGCAAGAATTCTGTGAGATGGAAGGTATCAGGCATTGCTTCTCAGCTCCTAGAACTCCTCAACAAAATGGGGTAGTTGAAAGGAAGAATAGAACTCGAATTGAATCAGCAAGAACATTGCTTGCAGATGCTAACTTGCCCCTATCTTTTTGGGCTGAGGCTGTCAGCACAGCAAATTATGTTCTGAATAGAAGTTTGATACACAAACTTAAAGGTAAAACTCCCTATGAATTGCTTAAAGGGAAGAAACCTAAAGTCAATTATTTTAGAACTTTTGGGTGTAAATGTTTTGTTCATAACAATGATAAGAAGTACCTCAGAAAATTTGAACCAAAATCTGAAAAAGGAATCTTCTTAGGATAGTCAATTGTTAGCAAAGCATATAGGGTATTTAACAAATCCTCTCTTAAAATAGAAGAGTCTATGCATGTTTTCTTTGATAAAACTAACATGTTTTACAAGGAGAAGATTTCTTCTACCAAGAACACTTTGCAGGTACCAGCTCTATGTGAAGAGCTTAAAGGGTTAAACTTACAGACAGGAGATTCACTGCATCCATTACCTCAAACTCTTGAAGACAGTGAAGAAGAAGATCATCCAGATCTTATTGATTACCTGAATCAAGTAACAGCAGAACATCCTCCACAGGATGTAACAGCTGAACGAATCCCCAATGTGGATACTGCTGCTGAATCAACTCAAACTGCTGACCACATCACAGTTAGAGATCATCCAATTTCACAAGTGATTTGATGTCACAACAGGTGTTCAAAAAAGGCATCAACTAAACCAAAATCAGATGCATACTTATTTTCTATCACAAGTTGAACCTCAAACCATAAAAGATGCAGAACAAGATCCAGATTGGATTCTTGCAATGCAAGAGGAACTCAACCAGTTTGAAAGAAACAAGGTTTGGGATTTGGTTCCAAGACCAAAAGGCCATCCAGTGATTGGCACCAAGTGGGTCTTCAGGAACAAACTTGATGATCAAGGCAATATTGTGAGAAACAAAGCAAGATTGGTAGCTCAAGGATATTCACAGGAAGAAGGCATAGATTATGATCAGACATTTGCCCCTGTTGCAAGGCTTGAAGCTATAAGGATTTTCTTGGCCTTTGCTGCATTCAAGAAGTTCAAGGTGTATCAAATGGATGTGAAGAGTGCTTTTCTCAATGGAGACATCAAAGAAGAAGTCTATGTGGAACAACCACCAGGTTTCATCTCTCTAACTCATTCCTCCTATGTATTTAAGCTTAATAAAGCTCTTTATGGTCTCAAGCAAGCTCCTAGAGCATGGTATGAGACATTAGCCAATTTTCTCTTGGAAAACAATTTCTGTAGAGGCATTATAGACAAAACCTTATTTTACAAAGTACATAAAAATCAAACTCTACTAGTTCAGATATATGTAGATGACATTATTTTTGGCTCTACTGATTCAAACTTGTGCAAAAGATTTTCCAATCTAATGCAATCAAGATTTGAAATGAGTAGTATGGGTGAATTATCATACTTCCTTGGTCTTCAAGTGAAACAAACCCCATCAGGAATCTTCATTTCCCAATCTAAGTATGCTAAGGAATTAGTGAAAAGATTTGGAATGTCTGACTCCTCAACTATGAAAACACCCATTGCCTCTAATGCTGTTATTAATACTGATGAATCAGGGAAACCTGTTGATCAGAAATTGTATAGGGCAATTGTTGGCTCTCTACTCTATTTAACAGCTAGTAGGCCAGATATAATGTTTGCCACATGTATTTGTGCTAGGTTTCAAGTCAACCCTAAAGAATCTCATCTTACTTTTCTAAAAAGAATTTTAAGATATATAAAGGGTTGCCCTAATCTAGGACTTTGGTATCCAACAGCATCTGAATTTGAATTAACTGGATTCTCAGACTCAGATTATGCTGGATGCAGGGTAGACAGGAAAAGCACATCAGGAACTTGTCAGTTTCTTGGTAATAGGCTTGTGTCTTTGTTTTGTAAGAAACAAACATCTGTGTCTACATCAACAGCTGAAGCTGAATACTTAGCTGCTGGCAGTTGCTGCTCACAGATATTATGGATACAAAATCAGCTCCTAGACTATGGTGTCAACTTAAATAATTCAGTTATATTTTGTGACAACACCAGTGCAATATCTATAGCACAAAATCCAGTTCTCCATAGTAGGACTAAACACATAGAAATTAGGCACCACTTCCTTAGGGACAATGTGGATAAAAACAAAATTTGCCTACAATTCATTTCTACTGATTTGCAAAGAGCTGATATTTTCACCAAGCCCCTGGATGAAAAGAAGCACATCTTCTTTATAAATCAACTAGGAATGATAGATGGAGACTCAATCTGCTAAAAATTAAGTATTTCTATTTATCTCACAAATTCGTCGAACGAAGAACGAAAAATTTGAATCATTTGTCAAACGGCGGTCTCTGAAACCTCTTAAACGCAGAGTCAGTTAAGGAAATTTCATTTGTCGAACGACGATCGACGAAAAAGATGTTCTCGTCGAACGCTTTCAGACAATGAAATAAAGCCTTTTCGACTTCTAATTTTATTAGGTTTTGTCGAGCAGTGGTTTATGAATGCGCCCTCATTCTTCGACCCTTCTATATAAGCCTTATTTTATCTTATTCTAAGCTTTGCGCCTACAGAAATTGTCTTTCCCTCCAGTTCCCCTCTGTACTTGATCTTCATTTTCTCTGCAGGAACAATGGCGATCCCTCAGGCATCTCTGCACTCAATGAAGTTTGACGCAGGTTTCGACATTGACATGAACTCTTTCGCATAGTCTGACCAAATATTCAAAGATATTCTTCAAATGTTGGAAGAACAACATCTAAGAAAGTTTCTAAGCACCAGGCAGAAGATAGCTATTGCAGAGATAAAAGAATGGGTTTACACTGCAAAACCAGTCGATGAAAGCTTGTCGGGAACAATCTCAGGTCATCATGTCTCTCTCCCTCCCACCATCCTTTCTGAAATTTTTGGTTTTGAGAATGGTGAAGATGACTTATACATAAGCTCAAATGAATTTGATGAAGCTTTAGTCAAAATGGGCCATTTGACTGGAAACCCTAGCCACCTTCTGAAAAAGAACTTGTCTCAGGACTACAAGTTCTTAGCAGACATTGTTGGAAAAGTCTTGCTGAGCAAGACTTCTAGGCATGACTATATCAATAGGCACCAGTTTCTGTTAATGGTGGCCTTAATGGAGAAGAAGAAAGTCAACTGGGGATCAATTCTTTTTGAATTGATTAAAAAGAAAAACTCTAAAGATAATGTATGCTTTGGAAGAGTTATAGGGATTTTTCTGCAGTAAAGGCATCCAGAGCTTCTGGTGTCACCAAAGGTGACCATAAATGCCAGCAAGAGGCTGACCTCAGCACTCTTTGCTAAATGGGATAGGGTAATTCCCAAGAAGAATTCAGGGGTTGATGCCTCTAAGAAAAGGAAAACCTCTGAGGACACAAGGACTGGTCAAGTCACTCCCTCTACCCTTCAAGAAGCTCCTTCCTCAGATCCTTCTCCTTCTAATATCCCATCTCCACCTGCTCAACAATCTCCTGCACATTCTCATTCTTCACCACCTCCTTCACCTATCAATTATATCCCACCTCTATCTCCAGAACCACTACCTACCACACCTTTATCTCCAATGCATAATGAATATCAATCACCCACTCATTCCCCCAGTCCAATTCATCCAAATATTCCCACACATACTACCAACATCAGCAATATCTCTCAAATTCCTACAATCTCATTTCCATCCACTTCACAACCATCCTCTACTCCTCCAAAAGATCATCTATCTCTCAACATCACCTCCATTGCTGATCAGATTTTTGGTCATATTCTTCCTAGAATAAGCCAACTCCTGGATGCAAAATTTGCTCCAGTTCTTCAGGCAATATCTACTCTATCTGCTAAGATAGATTCTCTTCCTTCCTCTCTTGCTGTCCCTTCTTCTATGGGCCTAGATTCAGGCTGTCCTGAAGCTAGGCAAGGGGAGATTTCCAATGAAGTAGCTCCAGAATCAGAATATACAGAAGTTATAGTTTTTGATACAGATATAGCAGATACACAAGTTATAGAAGAAATAAATAGTATATGCATTCATCCATCTTGTGACCTATATAGTTTACTATCAAAATTTGATGTTAAATATACTTCAAGGGCATCTCCAAAAGTGTACATAGAGGATTTGTCAAAGGCTCTGATATGCCTTCCTCAGAGGACTCATGCTGACATCATAAAAGTGTACATATCCTCTATCACTGATCAAGACATTCAGATGAAGGATCTTTCTGCAGAACATGAAGATGATCTTGCAGAATTCCCTGATGATATAGAAGATCACCCTACTCCACCAGATACAACAGTCATTGCTTCCTCACCTCCAATCCCTGTATGGAATGAAGAACCAATGCCAAGCTTTGATGAAATCTGGAAAGAGGCAGATGAAGAGTTTAACAAAGCTGAAGAAGAAAGACTAAAAGCTCGTGAAGCAATCAAAAGAATTGATGATTTATATAATAAGCCAATCTCCTCTTCTGACTCTGAAGATGATGATGATGACAACAGTGATTCTGATGATACACTTTCAAAGAAAAGAAAGAAAAGAACAGCTAAGTCAAAGGCTGCTCCCAAGCCTCCAAATCAAAAGAATGACATTCCTTTGTACATTTTGTATAATGTTCCTCTTGATGAGAAAACTCCTCACTGGATGAAGCTCTCCAGAAGTGAGAACAACAGGAGGAAGAAATTCAAGAAGACTGGCTACATCCCTGACAAACCAATCAAGCACAGTCACCCTCCTCCTCCTCCTCGTCCAGCAGTTGGTGCAGCAGGATCAGCAGGTGTATCATCCTCCTCTCAGAAGCCAAGCTCTCAACATTCAGGGAGACCTGGTAGTTCTAGTGGTTCTCAAGCCTCTGGATCAGCCAGTGCTCCTCCTTCTAAGAAATCAGCACCTATCTTGCAAGAAAGTCAAACCATCTCTTCTTCTCAAATATCTTCAGAATACAAACTTCACATTTCTGATGGATCTCTTCACAGAGATAAAGTACCTCAAAAGGTCACTCAAGATAAAAATGATTCAGAAGATATTTACTACTTTCCAGATCCAGAAGAAGAGAAAATCTGTCAGATGGCAAGATTGAAAGAAACAATTGCATCTGCACGGATTAACAAAGCTAAAGTAGAAGGCAAAGACTTCTCAAATATCTCAACCATGTCAGAATACAGAAGAAAAGAACTTGAAAAATACAAACCAATTAAAGCATTCAATGCTGAGGAATATATTGATATGCACCTAGAAGCATTTATCCCTCATGTCAAAGAACAGAAAATCATTGGAGCTCAAGATCTGTTCATCAGCAAAAAGAAATCAGAAGATCCTAACAGGAAGATCATATTCAAGCCACCTACTCAGGACAAAAAGTCTTAAATATTTGCTTGCTTATGAATGTAAAGTTTTTAAACTCAGAGCACTTTACTTTTATCTTATCTGATGATCTATTTTAATCTATCAGATATATTTCATTTCATTTTTGCTCTGTTGACTATACTTTCTGCTGTATTTATTCAATTATTTGTCAAATAGTATCCTAACCAAAATAGGGGAGATTGTTGGAACAACCCTATTACTGATTTGGGCTAGGATCACTATATGTTGATTAGAATCTGTATTGACCCCATTGTATAGTCTTAGGGTCAAGTTTTAGGCTGATTAGATTAGTCAGAACTTAGGAAAATTCAAGCTCAACTAATGGCGAGTGGTGTTCGAAGAATGACAAGATTCGTTCGACAAATTGTTTCCAGCAGACTGAAGAAATTCACAGTTCCAGCACTCGACATTTTCTGAGCGGCGCTCGTCAAATAGCTAACAGCGCTCGACAAATTCTATAGCCAGCGCTGACAAATTCTATAGCCAGCGCTTGACAAATGACTAGCAGCGGTCGACGAATTCTAGCCAGTGCTCGACAAATTCCTCTCTGAAGTTCAGATTAATATTCTCAGTGGATGTCAGTTCTCTGAACTCAAATCAGCAGAATAACGGATATATTTATTTCTCCTTGGACGTATTCAGGCAGCCATGTAAGGATATCTTTCTTATTTATTATATCCTTATATTCCCTCTATTCCAAGAATAAGAATAGCCGTTGACATTTAATGCCAAGGCATCTTTCTCGACAAAAGGAATTGAAAGGACCTGCCAAAATCGTTTTGGGTGGCTACCTGGTTCCAAGAAGGATTTAAGTCAGAAGAAGACATTCCTTAAAGATATAGAAGATTTGAATTTGAACATATGCAAGTGGAAAAAGAAGTATACAGAAGAACGAAGACAGTCGATTTTCTACGAGAAAAGAAAAAGAAAAACTTCACCATCTCTCACTCTCTCTGTTATCACAGAACAAGGAGATCAGAAGAAGTTTTTTTTAGAGGAAGAAGAAGAAGAAGAAAATATATTATTCTCTCCAGCTTTCTTCTTCATTAAGGCAGCATCCTCTTCATTCTGAGAACAAGATTCAATCTCTCAGATCTGCTGTAAAATAAAGTCTTTCAAGAGCAACAACAATCTGAAGATTAATTTCTTCCAGATAATCTGCTACAAAGACTTCTGTTTGAGAAAGCTCTGTCCATAAAGTTGTCATCAACTCTCATCAGACAGGGGGAGCTTTCTGCTTCAACACCTTTTGTCTTCTCTCAGATCATTGACCGAGAAGAACACTCTAAACCCTTTATCTCATCCTGTACAGGGTTAATACTCCCTTAAAAAGCTTACCCAGTGGTGGCAAGACACCTTATCAAAAAATCCTTGTGTGGTTTTTAAGCACCGTATCAAAAGCTTATTGGTGTGTGGACACCTTACCAAAAACCCCTTGGTGCCTGGGCACCTTATCAACCCTCCTAGTTAATTCCTACCAAGGGTGGTAGAAGAGTAGACGTACCCAGATTTATTGGGGAACTACTATAGCTCCTTGTGTCTTCTGTGATTGCTTATTTCTGTGTGCTTGTGCTGTGTGCTTTTTACTACTTCTGTCTTTATCTTTAACTTTCACTGATTACACATATACTTACTCAGTATTTTAAATTCCGCTATAAAACTAAATAAAAAGTTTTAATACTCTATTCACCCCCTCCCCCCCCCCCCCCCCCCCCCCCCCCCCCTCTAGAGTAATTTAAGATCTGACCTCCACTTTCAACTTGTTACCCTGCCAGCCTCTCTAGAGATCAACCTGACCCACCGTCTACGAGAGTCCAGGAGCGGAATCGATCTGGGGCATTCCAGCACCAAAGAACTGGTTACCCTGCCAGCCTCTCCAGAGATCAACCCGAGCCACCATCTATGAGATCCCGACAGTGGAATCGATTTGGGGCATTCTAGCACCAAAGAACTTGTTATCCTGCCAGCCTCTCCAGAGATCAACCTGATCCTCCATCTATAAGAGCCCGACAACGAAGTCGATCTGGGGCATTCCAGCACCATAGAACTTGTTACCCTGCCAGCCTCTCCAGAGATCAACCTAACCCACCGTCTATGAGAGCCCGACAGCAGAATCGATCTGGGGAATTCCAGCACCAAAAAACTTGTTATCCTTCCAGCCTCTCCTGAGATCAACCTGACCCACCGCCTATGAGAGTCCGACAGCAGAATCGATATGGGGGATTCTACCACCAAATAACTTGTTACCCTGCCAGCCTCTCCAGAGATCAACCTGACCCACCGTCTATGAGAGCCCGACAACGGAATCAATTTGGTGCATTCCAGCACCAAAGAACTTGTTATCCTGCCAGCCTCTCCAAAGATCAACCTGACCCACCGTCTATGAGAGCACGACAGTGGAATCGATCTGGGGCAATCCAGCACCAAATAACTTGTTATCCTGCCAGCCTCTCCAGAGATCAACCTGACCCACCGTCTATGAGAGCCCAGCAGCAGAATCGATCTCGGTCATTCCACCACCATAGAACTGTTGGATCTTACGGCACCCTTAGAGGGGGGGGGGGTGAATAAGGGTTTTATGGAATTTAAATCTTAATTAAAAATATTAGAGTTTGCGACCAAAGTTTCAGAATATTTTATAAGAAAATATATTTAAATATCTCAGATAAAATTATATTGACGCTTCCTCTATAAAGAAGAGAATCAAAACTTTTTGTTAACTGTTGCTAATGCCTGGCATTAAGTGTTAACGCTGGGCGTTAGCTCTCGAGAAAATATTCCTTAGCACAAATAGATTGTCACAGTGATTTTACTTATGAAATCTTAAATGAAATATAATTCTAGAAAATCAGAGATAATGAAAACGGTTATTGTATTTCAAAGATAAGTACACAAATGTTAATTTTAATACTTTCATGAAAATATAAATTAAAACTTTCTTGAAGAAGAAATAAAATCAATTGAATAGAACATTAAAAGTTATGATTTTATTTCATAATAAATTAAATACACAAATTGTTGATTTCTATAATGCTAGAAATCAAGGGGAGAATATAAAAAACACTTTTTCTTGTTTCACCGGTCATTCTCCCAAGGACCGGTTGGCTATAGCCTATCTATCCCCAGATAAGGCCTCTAGACACCCCCTAGATCAACCCTTGACCTAGTCGCCACGCACAGGGCGGTGAATTACCCCCAAAGCCGTACAAGGACCTAGTCGCCAACAACCGCCGTGAATTTACCCACGAAATCTTTCCCGGAATCCGACGTTCTCTCCGAACAATTTCTCTACACAAATTACAAAAGGAAAAAGTAAAAGATTACAAGATAAAGTAAGATAAACTCCCCAAGAAATTCTGAAGGTGAAGACGAAGGCGATGTAGACGTTGGCATTCTGGAAGCGTTCGTCCTTCGTATAGAATATGCGTTGTAGACCTTCTCCTTCAAAATCTTCTTTAGATCTTCATGTTAGCCCAAGGGAGATCTCTCAATTATTGTACACGAGCCTCTCTCAAGAGAATCAACAACAAAATAATGAGAGGGGCTGCTCATTAAATAGGCACGGGAGCTAATGCTTGGCGTTAAGCGTTAACGCCAGCATTAGTGATCGTGCACTGTCACGACTGAAACCTTACAACCGTCAAGATCGTGGCAGATCGTTGACTCAACGTAGGCGTTAAGAGTCAACGCTGGCATTGTCTCTTGGTACTCGACGATACTTCTTCTCGACGTCTTGATATATCTACTAAGATTGATTAAGAACCACTTATTGAAGGATTTTCATGATCGAGCAAAGAATGGTGTATGCACCTCCTACATGATTACTCCCCCTACATAAATGCTTTTTTGAGTTTGATATTATTATAATGTACTCCCCCTAAATATTAGATTTATGTAATTTATTCTCCCCTTTTGGTAGTATCAAAAGAGGGTTTAGGTGAGAGTGTGCAATAAGGAGTAATATGTTCTATGTCGAGAAGAAAAATAGGATGCAATCAAAAGATTGTTAAATACTACTTGTCGAGAAAAATATAAGCATGATGGAACATATATTAGTAAGCAACATAGCTGATATGATAAAGTATGCATTCTTTTTTAAGATACCACTTGTTGAAAAAAAAAGAATACCACGGTGTTAAAAAAATAGACATTAATGAGCATAAGTGGTAAACTTATCAGAAGAATATAATAAGCACTCTTAAATATAAACATCATTTTAGAAGATAAAATCATATAAAATATAATGAGTTTTAAATTTGAAAAGTTGATGTTTGAGTTAAAGATTTAAGAGGTGCTATTTCATTAAGATAAAATTGCAAGAATGATTTCATAATATCAAGAAAAGATACAAAAACTACAATGTAATAAAATTTGCATTTCAAGTAAACATAAACATTGTAGTGATCATGCTTTGCTATCTAATGCATTTACATAAGTTTGTAAAGAATAGTATAGATGAGCATCTGGATCCAATTCTCATGAGTAGAAGTTTTATGAAAGATAATGATGCGTACAAAATTGTGTTTTGATAAAGTATGTAAGTGAATCAATCATAAACACATGACTTATATAATGAAATAACACAACATTAAAATACACAAATACTATTACTTCCATAATACTTCAATGCACATGAATAAATAGTACAACTACCAAGGTGCTCTGCACACACAATGCTTATTAAGACTTATCAGGGTGCACAGTAGTGCTTGAGGGATAACTTTTATTCTTTTTAGCATTATTTTTTTTGATCCGGTGTACTAAGAGATGTGGTATAAAAATTGTTTGTTACATGACACTTTACAATTCTTAGGTGGAGTTTTCCTTGTCATCTATTTTTAATTAATTTTGATTTTTATGACCAAGGACTCCGAATTCACTTGTTTTGCAAACATAGCATTTGAATTTTAAACCACATTTCTCTAAAGAATAAATTCATGAAAGGCAAAGAATTGTAATAACCAATTCAATGTTGTGTTGGTAATCTATTTAAGTATTTTAATTACTTATGTTATTACATTATACAATCATGCAAGAATAAGATTGTAAACACATGTAAGTTATCAAAAATAAGTGAGTGAATGAATTATTATCAAACATAATACATTACTCATTCTTAGAGGCATGCTAAGCATTTCCACACATGTTTATCTACAATCAATTTCATTGCACATAATAAGATAATTTTCAACGCATAACAAATACAAAACAATGTTTTTTAAGAAACTTAAAAGTTAAATTAAACATTGTATTTAATCTTTAATTGATATAATTAATCACCCTTGATAATGGCAATGAATAACAATCAGTTTTTATAAATGTTTGAATTTTTATATATGCACAAAACAATAAACACACATAAAGAAAAAAAACATATTTTTGTTCTTTGAAAATGTTTTGTAATTTTGTAATTGTTTTTGTATATATATTCTCTGGAAAACATAGAAGTCTTTAATAACCCTTTCAGTAAATGATATTCTATGCCTGAGATATACACCCAAAATAATGCATGAGAAAATACATATTTTTTTGTAAAGAAATAAATTTTGTTTTAAAGGAAATAAAAAGATAGAAAATTTTTTACAAACATAGAAATAAAACACACACAAAACATTAAAATAATACTAGAAATTATTCAAAACAAAAACAATTTTGGAGCAAAGGAGCTAACACCAGGCGTTAGCTTCTTAACGCCAAGACAGAACTGCAAATTTTGATGTTTTGAAAAACATTTTCCACAATTCATTTGTATTATAAAGAGACCTTCCTTTAGTTGAAATTTCAGAGTATATTGATTAGATTTGAAGGCTCTTTTAGCATGCTTTTGGTGATTTTTCAAATACTTGTGTTTTGTAAAATCATTAAAGCTATAAATAATAAAATATGCAAACACAAGATGCAAAGATAGAACAAAAATAATATGCATGATTTAAATATAAAGAGTGAGATGATGTTTGATGAGTCCCATTTATATACAAATATTTGGACTCATCTGGGCTAGTTTTCACGCACTTGCAATTCATTTTTAGTTCATTAATGCTTATATTTCACTTATTCACTCTTCTCACACTAAGTGCACCTTTTAGGCCTGTTATGGTGTGCAATTGCATGCTTTGTTGTTGGGGCAAGCACAATGTGCTCCCCATTCTTTTCTCTATGTTTATCTAGTGTTGGAGGTGTTTTCCCAGCTGTTTTATCTTGTATACAGGTGGTCGAATTATCCAGTTTCCCCCAGAATTCATGATTGTGTGCAACGCATGGTCGTGCGTTTCCTTGACGCACGGATGGTTGCGGCCGTGCGTTCTCGTTTGGGCAGAAAACTGGTGATCTGAGTTTGGCCGTGCGTTTTGACGCACGGGCGGAATTGCCCGTGCGTGAGTAAATCGCACGATCGGCGCAGCTTCGTCTTCAAGCCAGTTTTTATCATTAATTATCGCACAGTCCACGCACGGTCGTGCGTTCGACCTTGCGTGACCAATTTCTAACTGTTTTTCTATATAAGCTGCATATTCTGCCATAATGAGGGGATCTTCTTTTCCCACGCCCAAGAGCTCCAGTTCCGCGCCCTTCGCCTCTCCATCGCCGCCCACCATCTAGAGGTGCTCCAGACATATTCTTCACGCCAATCTTGAGTCGGAGTATCCTCTCGGCCTCCTCCATCATTCAGAAGCTTTCAAGCTCCATTTCAATGGATTTTGCACTATATCCTTAGAGTTCTCCGGCAAGATCGTAGCTGAAGGCTATTGACAAAGAAGACGGGTCCATTGGGATGTAGTGACAGCCCTCTTCTACCCCAGATGACAGTTGAATACCGAGCCCGGACGAGGATTGACAACCCTAGATTCCGGCCGTGAATCTCCGACGAGTCTTCGTGCTTCGGTTGTAATCTTACCTCCTCCTTGTTATTTTTGCTGATTCTATTTGATGTGTGTGGTTTGTATGTTTCTATATGAATGATGTCCATAAACCCTAAATGTTATTAGTGTAATTTTCCATGGTTTTGTGGTCATATTTGTGGTTTATGTGATTTGAGGAGCGCCCCCATTCCACCATCCATTCCGCCTGATTACTCGCCCATTCCATGTGCCAACTCTTCCATCCGCCAAGCTAAACGGTGCTAACGGCCCGTGTAATCCACCTCAACTCTGCCGGTGTGAACCATTCCATCTGCTTGCCTTCTCGTCCATCCGCCTAGCGAAGCATGGCATAGCGGCCCGTGTAATCCATTCGCCTAATGAAGCAGCGCGATCAAGGCCTGTATAGTTTGATTTCTCTTGCCTACTCAACCATCCGCCCTTGCGAAGCAGCGCGCTCAAGGCCTGCCTAGTCTCCATCCCGCCAAGCGAAGCATTGCATAATGGCATTGCATAGGAGTAGTTTAGTTATTTTCTTTTATTTCCACAAACCAAATCAACCCCTTTCGCACCCATCCGACCTAAAGGACTTCGATCTCAAGTCCTTCCTCAATAGTTAACTCCACCTTACTGTGTTCCTTCAAGATTCGATACTCGGGGATTTGCACCTCATTTTATATTAGATAGACGATCTGTACACTGCCGTTTCGTGCCGCAGTCTTGCTACCGCCTATAGCGGTGTGCTATGATTTGCGCATCAAGTTTTTGGCGTCGTTGCCGGGGAACACAGACGTGTGAGTTTTTTGGAGAGGGAGAATCTGAGATTAAAGCCCTTCCATTTGTTTATCGCGTCCTTTTTGTTTTATTTCTTCTTATTCTATTTTACTGTTTATATTAGGTTGCTCTAGTAAATTTTTGTTAGGTGTAGTATTTTGCACAATAGTGTTTTTATTTTGAATCATTTTATCTTCACACTATGTGGGCTTCATTCAATAATCGTTGTCATTGGTGTGGAGATATTTCTCATGCTAGTGATAGATGCCCATCGGGAGATAATAGCCCTAGCACTCAAGGCCCAGCATATGGAGCACCGACTTCGTCTGGTACTCCATATAGTGCGCGTAAGTCCTATGGCTATTCTGCCGAGCCTTTACCGTCATACTTCTTTTCGGCTTCAGCACCTGCTGTGCTAAAGAAGCCTGTAAGGCAGTGCTTGTTTTGTCAGAGCATGGATCATGCCTTGAAGGATTGTGCTGCCTATCTTTGCCATTTGGACGAGGATGATGAGCCGGATATCCGGATTGTCCCGACTCCTAACTCTGGCGGCATACCTTCAACATCTGGTTATGTGTTCGTGTCACCTTCACATTTTGAAGGGTATGGCGTGGACACAGACACCAGATGTGTGGCTGATCTAGGCACTAACATGGCTGAGCCCATCTCCCCTGTGCATATATCACCATGTGTAGATTCAATTCTTCGTGAGGAATCGATGCTTGACATTTATCCTAGCATTATTCCTCCCCATGTTGTGCGTACTACATTCATCTCGGACGACATTGTTGAGGATGTGTCACAGGATTTGGCTGGCGATCTACGTGTTATGCCTGCTCCTATGGAGGAGGACAACCTTCTAGGTGAAGAGGAGCTTTCCTCAGCACCGGTGGAGGAAGTCCAACTCTTGGGCATGACCACTGTTGATCCCGCTGAACCTTGTAGCATTGATGACAATGCAGACATTATTTTACTTAATTCCCCAATCTGATGGGAGTGAGACAGGGACCACTCCCCCGATTGATTTTTATTTATGTTCTTCTTCTTCTTTATTTCTTGATCCCATTTCTTCATCTGAGCCTGTGCAGGTTGAGTCTTCACAGGTACTTCAGGAGTACTTGGAGCATTATGCTCAAGTCAATGATGAGAGCATCCTCTTATGTGAGGAGGTTGATCCCCCTCCGTAGAGGAAGCCCCACTCATTGCCTTCTCCTCCTGCTGCCTCCCTGGAGATGACACCTTGCCGTGCAAGGATTTATTTTATGGTGAGATGAGTGAGGACCAGCCTTCCTCCTCTTCTTACTTCCTACTTCCCCTACCTGTGAAGAGCAGGTATTATTATTTAGGTATGGGAGTAACTGTTTTATCATCGTATCGGCACTCGCTACCGACACGCATATTAGAACAGTTACCTGTACATTTCCTTTTTCATAGACCTATTAGCTAGAACTACTTTAAAGTGGAATAAGTCGTGCTGGGAGGACAATAACCCCAGTAGCTATCTTACTTTTCTTGCAATTTCAGTTTATCTAGTTTGTTTAGTTAGTTTACTTTGTTTTTAGTTTGTATATCTTCTTTTCTTTTTGCCGAGCTCACCCCTTCAGGTCATTCTTCTGGCGGATGCTGCATCTTTTTCTTGGTTTACACGCCAATCTTCTGGTATGCTCACTTCTGAGCATGGGGTACTCTCTTTCCCTAGACTTAATTTTGAATTTCATGGTTCTATCTTGTGCTGGTTTGTTTAGTTTAAGTCTGGGGGAGAGATATTTATTGTACCCACTACACGTGCACATCTCAGTGCATGCTAGAAGTATTCTATTTCAGTTATTTTATTTGTTCATCTTCATCGCACACCACTACACCCACTTGGGCGCGCACTCACTTGTGTGTGTGTTTCCATTGGCGCTTATCTTGGTTTGGAATGTGAAATAGGATGTTAGCTTAGGAATTGCAAATCAGAGTGCGTTGTTGACTCTTGTAGTGCTCTAGTCGCATCCGCATGCTTCCATAGAAATTTGAGTAAAATTAGATTATCTCTATGCTTTTAATTTACAATTAGTGTTCTTGCATAGTTTTTGATTTATTTTACTCATTTGGTGAATGTGACTGAAATTTGCGGTAGCACGGTGTTGTGTGTAAGCGAGCGCTAGTTGTGTGTTGCTCGAGTCGGAAGGAAGGTTTACCTTTCTCGTGGGCTAAGAACTTGCCCCAAGTGACTCTTGAAGCATGGGCGAGAGCAACTCATATTGTTAAACGTGATGTAGGCTATTTTTCGGCTAGTTTCAGCTTTATTTTCCATGACCTATGCGTTTACCTTTGCAAGCCAAGTTTGTGCCTACCCCTCCTTTGTTTCAGCTATTCTTTCAATCACCAAAGCCTGAAGCTTATCCTATTATCGCAACCAAAAAATGAGTTAACTGAAATTATATTTCATATTTGGATGTGATGTATGGAATTTTTGTGATGTGAAGAAAAAGTGTATTAAGTGTTGAACGCATTATTGTAAACCAACCGGGGGATAAAAGAAAAAGAAAAAATGAAGTTAAGAGAAAAATCTGAAAAGAATTGGAATGAAAAGAAATCCCTTTGAGCATAATAGGCAATTCAGTTGGTATTTGTTTGGAGTAGGCTGTGTGCACACCCAGTTTTCAAGCTAAGTCTGGGGGTGTGTCACACTAGCATCATTCTTGGTCTTGTTTTGGTACAGCGATATCTTTTGACTCAATTGGGTTGCGTAGCCGTCTCGTTTATCTTTGAATATCATACCGTTAACTAAGCCCCATTATAACCTGAAAGCCCTATTGATTTAACTTGCGAGTTTGCTTGCGCCGTGGAGAGAGTGTAACCAGGCAAGCTTATGGCTCTCGTCGTTGATGGATTTCAGTGGAGTTATCCCTGAATTCCGGTCTTTTGCAACACCCTCCTGAGTGGCTTGTTTACATTAACATTGGGCACGACCGCACAAATTCATCATGATTCACCATCTGAGTATAACTAAATCTTCATTTACGCTTTAACACTTTTGTAAATTAGTTAGCATAGTTAGAATCTCCTTTTACAGAATTTCTATTTGCATGCGTGTGATACTTCGCACCGTACTCCTATTTTGCAATTCCCTTCACTAACTACCGTTTTCCTACTCTGCCGGACTTGTTTGCTCGGGACGCGCAAATAGGTAAGTCTGGGGGTGTGATGAGTCCCATTTATATACACATATTTGGACTCATCTGGGCTAGTTTTCACGCACTTGCACTTCATTTTTAGTTCATTAATGCTTATATTTCACTTGTTCACTCTTCTCACACTAAGTGCACCTTTTAGGACTGTTTTAGTGTGCAATTGCATGCTTTGTTGTTGGGGGCAAGCACAATGTGCTCCCCATTCTTTTCCCTATGTTTATCTAGTGCTGGAGGTGTTTTCCCAGCTGTTTTATCTTGTATACAGGTGGTCGGATCATCCAGTTTCCCCCATAATTCATGATTGTGTGCCACGCACGGTCATGCGTTTCCTTGACGCACGGACGGTTGTGGTCGTGCGTTCTCGTCTGGGCAGAAAATGGGAGATCTGAGTTTGGTCGTGCGTTTTGACGCACGGGCGGAATTGCCCGTGCATGAGTAAAACGCACGGTCGCCTGTTTCTTCCTATTTTTAGCTTTTCTGAATTTACCCGTCCGTTTTGACGCACGGGCGGATTTGCCCGTGCGTGAGTAAATCGCACGGTCGGTGCAGCTTCGTCTTCAATCCAGTTTTTATCATTAATTATCGCACTGTCCACGCACGGTCGTGCGTTCGACCGTGCGTGACCAATTTCTGACTGTTTTTCTATATAAGCTGCATATTCTGCCCTAATGAGGGGATCTTCTTTTCCCATGCCCAAGAGCTCCAGTTCCGCGCCCTTCTCCTCTCCATCGCCGCCCACCATCTGGAGGTGCTCTGGACATATTCTTCACGCCAATCTCGAGCCGGAGTATCCTCTCGGCCTCCTCCATCATTCAGAAGCATTCAAGCTCCATTTCAACGAATTTTGCACTATATCCTTGGAGTTCTCCGACAAGATCGTGGCTGAAGGCTATTGACGAAGAAGACGGGTCCATTAGGAGGTAGTGACAACCCTCTTCTACCAAGGATGACAGTTGAAGACCGAGCTCGGACGAGGATTGACAACCCTAGATTCCGGCCGTGAATCTCCGACGAGTCTTCGTGCTTCGGTTGTAATCTAACCTCCTCCTTGTTATTTTTGCTGATTCTATTTGATGTGTGTGGTTTGTATGTTTCTATATGAATGATGTCCATAAACCCTAAATGTTATTAGTGTAATTTTCCATGGTTTTGTGGTCATATTTGTGGTTTATGTGATTTGAGGAGCGCCCCCATTCCACCATCCATTCTGCCTGACTACTCGCCCATTCCGTGTGCCTACTCTTCCATCCGCCAAGCTAAGCGGTGCTAACGGCCTGTGTAATCCACCTCAACTCCGTCGGTTCGAACCATTCCATCTGCTTACCTTCTCGTCCATCCGCCTAGCGAAGCGTGGCATAGCGGCCCGTGTAATCCATTCGCCTAACGAAGCAGTGCGATTAAGGCCTACATAGTTCAATTCCGCTTGCCTACTCATCCATCCGCCCTTGCGAAGCAGCGTGCTCAAGGCCTGCTTAGTCTCCATCCCGCCAAGCGAAGCATTGCATAGCGGCATTGCATAGGAGTAGTTTAGTTATTTTCTTTTATTTCCACAAACCAAATCACCCCCTTTCACACCCATCCGACCTAAAGGACTTCGATCTCAAGTCCTTTCTCAATAGTTAACTCCACC
This sequence comes from Dactylorhiza incarnata, assembly GCA_033032865.1. Taxonomy (NCBI): domain Eukaryota; kingdom Viridiplantae; phylum Streptophyta; class Magnoliopsida; order Asparagales; family Orchidaceae; genus Dactylorhiza; species Dactylorhiza incarnata. Next base: position 1,783,169 of record JAWHQI010000035.1, read on the forward strand.
TTACTGTGTTCCTTCGAGATTCGATACTCGGGGATTTGCTCCTCATTTTATATTACTTGGACGATCGGTACACTGCCGTTTCGTGCCGCAGTCTTGCTACCGCCTATAGCGGTGTGCTAAGATTTGCGCATCAATGTTCATGCAATAAATATAATGTAATTATATCTAAGATCAAGATACCTTAACTACATGACTACACTCTAGCCCCGTACTAAGTGACAGATGGGAATGAGGAGCTGCACACATGCTATAGGTTGGGGTGTTAATCCCATATGCATAAAAAGACGACACTCAACCTAGCACTCTTTCCCCCCAGTGCCTCGCAAGGCCCTATTGGAACCCTCCCCGGCTAAGGACAAGACATGACATAGAGGTTAGGTCTCTAATGCACAAAATTCTATGCCCTCGCTATTGTGAGACACATGTCATAGGTTTAATGATTATGGATATACTAAGCGTGTAAGCCTTAAATATATGAACTATGGTATAATTGCATGATTAGTTTTGGATTTACAATTATATCGAAGATTGTTGATTTTAAATCCATTTAGAATATTTTTATTCAAGCAAAACTACAAAGGAAAATATGATTTTCATATTTTAGTAATATAATTTACTTTAGCATTGCAAGATATAACTAGCATGGACATTAATTTCTACCTATGGTAAGTGATGATGCTAGTGTGATGAGTTAGGACAACATGGTGCAAAACTATGTAAAGATGGACAAATATATAATTGAGTTGCATGTATTCAAACATAGAGTTTTTAATTTTCATAGACCTAGAATGAAGTGACAATTCTATTTGATTTCATCTTGTTGATATTAAGTTAATTCTTAGATCAAAATATAATGAGATACATGGAAATAATAAAGATGCACATCACACACACTAAACAAGATATGAAACTATAATACCAATCGCAATCATATATTTCATAATTCCTAAGGTTGATAGAATTAGTGAATTTAAGATAGATCTTGATATATCATGAATTATGATATATGATTATAGTGAATTTAGCATAGGATATTAATAGATCAAGGTGGAGTGTGTGAAATCATGTTCATCATTTTTGTAATTTTTCAATTATGATTTTTTATTATATGGGCTTTCATATGCAACAAAGAAAATAGACAAATATGCAATAAGTTGTGCATTTAATATTTTAGCCTAAGACCCCTAAAAGTCCATTTAAATCTAATTTTGAAAGTAATTTCATTAGTCTTGATAATATCATTTAGCAAATTTAGCATTCAATTTATAATGATAATATAAGACATTTATAGGCAATGGATTTAAAAAGGATAAAACATATAAAAAGGAAAGATAGATCACTTAAAAAAATTTTGACTTTATGTTCAATTTAATTCAATTTGATTTGTTAAATATTAGGCTTAAAATGAAAGTCATATCTCATGATATATAAAGTGATCATAGTGTTTTGGCTCAAAAATAAAAAATAAACAAAAGAAAAAGCAATTAAGCATATCATGAAGTAGAGTAATGATATTTCATTTTTAATTTATTTCTACTTCATGCAATACAATGATTCCTAGTGAATGAGAGATTTCGGTATCCAAAGGGGACCAAGTGTGATGGTTCTTTTGGGTAACCAAATACATCGTGTTGGCTTTTGGGGAGATAGTGATGAATGGGCCTTTACAAGAGGAGGTAGTGTTTCGTTTTTAATTTTGGGCCTCCATTCATACTTTGGTTGTTTATCTATTAAATTCATATTATGATTATTTGACATCTTTTTGTGATGATAGTTGTTTGAAAAATAATTCATTTGGGATTTATGTTTATTCAAATTATTTTTCAAAATACATAGATATTGATAATCATAATGAATTTTATTATATGGATTCTTTGAGAGTTTATAAGAGTGATGATCTTTCTTAAGAATTGAATGTTGAAAGAGTGGGTTACAACATGTTTTAAATGATTGGTTCTTATTTTGATGATTTTCATTTCCACTCTTTCTTATAGACATACTTTTATAATATGAAATTAAGCTCTTAGACTTTTGATAATTTGATAAACTAGAATAAAAGATTTTTTATTATATGAAAAATTTTGAATAAACATTTTTAATGATTCTAGTTTATCCTTTAAATTATCATTTTCTTTTATCAATTTTTCATTACGCTCTTTTGAAGTTAAAAGACCTTTTTCCAAAACCTTGAGTTCTTCTAAAGTATCATAATCAAAACAAGGTTTAGCATTTTTAATTAAAGAGCATGAAAGAGAATTTGAAACATCAATATAAGATTCTACTTTAGCGTTTGCTTTTAGAGTTTTATTTTCTAAATGAAATTTGGAATTAGCATGTTTCAACTTTGAAATTTTACGTTTAGCAAATTTAAGCATGTGAAATGTAGAAATAGAATTTGTTACAAAAAGAGAAGATTTAGATTTTCTTACCTTGCTATAGTTTCCGTTTTCTCTTTTGCTTGATGTTCTGCCATCAATTGAGTGCAATATTGTTTCTCTCTTAGATAGATCTTCCTCCAAGCATAAGTCCCCATCGATTTCTTCTCTTTGATCCATAAGGAATTCCTCTTATTTATCATTTGTGGAAGGAAGACTATAAGTATTCTCAAGAAATTTCCAAACATCAAAAGCAGTAGGAAGCGTATAAATAAGTTTGAAAATATTTTGATCTAGAGCACAATATAGACTATTCATTGATTTGGCATTTAAAAACATTTCATTTTTATTTAGAATAATTGGGGGCATTTTAATTATAATATTCCAAACTTCAATGTCCAAAGTTTTAAGAAATTTTTCATAAGTGTTTTTCACCCATTATAATTTTCACCCATAAATAATAGTGGACATAATGATTTTTATTTTCATAAAAATTATCCCCTCTAGAAGATGCGAGATCATGAAGCGCCATTATTCTCGGTTGTGAAGCCGTATTGGAATAACCTACCCTCTGATACCACGTGTTGGATCTTACGGCACCCTTAGAGGAGGGTGAATAAGGGTTTTATGGAATTTTAATCTTAATTAAAAATATTAGAGTTTGCGACCAAAGTTTCGGAATATTTTATAAGAAAATATATTTAAATATCTCAGATAAGATTATATTGACGATTTCTTTTTAAAGAAGAGAAACAAAACTTTTTGTTAACTGTTGCTAACGCCTGGCGTTAAGTGTTAACGCTGGGCGTTAGCTCTCCAGAAAATACTACTTAGCACAAAAAGATTGTCACAGTGATTTTACTTATGAAATCTTAAATGAAATACAATTCCAGAAAATCAGAGATAATGAAAACGATTATTGTATTTCAAAGATAATTACATAAATGTTAATTTTAATACTTATATGAAAATATAAATTAAAACATTCTTGAAGAGGAAATAAAATCAATTGAATAGAACATTAAAAGACATGATTTTATTTCAAAATAAATTGAATACACAAATGTTTTATTTTTATAACGCTAGAAATTAAGGCGGGAATATAAAAATCACTTTTTCTTGGTTTACCGGTCCTTCTCCAAAGGACTGGTTGGCTATAGCCTATCTATCACCTGATAAGGCCTCTAGCTACCACCTAGATCTACCCTCAACCTAGTCGCCATGCACAAGGCAGCGAATTACCCCCTAAGCCGCACAAGGACCCTTCATAAGTAAGATAAACTCCCAAGAAATTCTGAATGTGAAGACGAAGGCGATGTAGACGCTGGCGTTCTGGAAGCGTTCACCCTTCATATAGAATATGCATTGTAGACCTTCTCCTTCAAAATCTTCTTTAAATATTCATGTTAGCCCAAGGGAGATCTCTCAATTATTGTACACGAGCCTCTCTTACAAGAATCAGAATGCTGGCTTTAGAGGACATGGAATCAACAACAAAATAATGAGAGGGGATGCTCTTTAAATAGGCACGGGAGCTAACGCCTGGCGTTAAGAGTTAACGCCAGCGTTAGTGATCGTGCACTGTCGTGGTTGAAACCGCGCAACAATCAAGATCAGATCATTGACTCAACGCGAGCAGTAAGAGTCAACGCTGGTGTTGTCTCTTGGTACTCGATGATACTTTTTCTCGACGTCATTCCCTCTTCGACGACATCCCTTCTCGATGAAAAAGTTAAAGTGGGGCGTTAACTCTTAAAGCGGGGCGTTAAGAGTTAAAGCGCGGAGTTAACTCTTAAACTGGGTGTTAGCTCTCTTTCCAGAGAATCATCTCCAATCAGCATACTACTCATAGGGATGTGTAGCTATAGTTCCTGTACAACCTGCACACTATAAATACACAAAATACAAGATCAAATGCAACACGGTATTTGTTATTCTCAAACCAAGAGATGCAGAACATTGGATCCAACAAGAACTTGTTACCCTGCCAGCCTCTCTAGAGATCAACCTGACCCACCGTTTATGAGAGCCCGACAACAGAATCGATCTGGAGAATTTCAGCACCAAAGAACTTATTATCCTGCCAGCCTCTCCAGAGATCAACCTGACCCACCATCTATGAGAGTCCGACAGCGGAATCGATCTGGGGTATTCCAACACCAAAGAACTTGTTCCCTTGCCAGCCTCTCCAGAGATAAACCTGACCCACCGTCTATGAGAGCTCGGCAGTGAAATCGATCTGGTGCATTCCAGCACCAAAGAACTTGTTATCCTGCCTGCCTCCCCAGAGATCAACTTGACCCACCGTCTATGAGAGCCTGATAGAGGAATCGATCTGGAGCATTCCACCACTAAAGAACTTGTTATCCTGTCAGCCTCTCCAGAGATCAACATGACCCACCGTCTATGAGAGCCCGACAGTAGAATCGATATGGGTCATTCCAGCACCATAGAACTTGTTACCCTGCCATCCTCTCCAGAGATCAACCTGACCAACCGTCTATGAGAGCCTGACAGCGGAATCAATCTGGGGCATTCCAGCACCAAAGAACTTGTTACCCTGCCAGCCTCTCTAGAGATCAACCTGACCCACTGTCTATGAGAGCCCGGCAGTGGAATCGTTCTGGGGCATTCCAGCACCAAAGAACGCTTGAGGATTCCTGCTTAGAAACAATTTCAAAGCTACTATAAGAAGAGCAAAACATACAAGTAAATTACAAAAACTTTCATGGATAGAATCGTTTCAAGTCATCCCCACTCCTGGTCGGCCGAGAGGTACCCCTTCCACATCCTGGAGGTGATACCCTCCCATCTTGAGCACTTCACTTACAATGTAAGGCCCCTCCCAATTGGGGTCAAGTTTACCTACCGCTACTCCTCTCCCAGCCACATCGACTTTCTTTAGGACCAAGTCCCCTTTCTCAAAATGTTTCATTCTGATATGTTGCTCAAAGTATCGGGACATCCGCCTCTTGACCTCCTCCTGCCGAATGGTGGCGAGATCCTGGAGTTCCTCCACCAGTTCCAAGGATAACCTTTGCTCCTCTTCGTTCTCCGCCCACCACTCGTCATCGCCTTTTCCCGCGGCGACTAACCGGGGGGACTTCACCTCGAATTCTATGGGAAGCACGACCTCGGACCCATGAGACAGTTTGAAAGGGGTCTCCCCTGTGGTCGTGTTTGGAGTAGTTCTTAAGGCCCAGAGGACCGAGGGCAGCTGCTCCACCCAGTTGCCCCTGAGGTTCTCGACCTTCTTTGTTAGTAAGTTAACAATTATTTTGTTTGCCGCTTACACCTTCCCATTGCTCCTCGGGTGGTGGACCGACGCAAATCGAAGATTTATTCCAAGCTGAGTGCAGAAGATGACGAACTCATCTCTGGCAAACTGCGGCCCGTTGTCCATCACTATGGCCAATGGTAGCCCGAGCCTGCAAACTGATCACCCCATACAAAATTTCTTACCACTTGGGATGTCACCTTGGCTAGCGCCTTCACCTCCAGCCACTTGGAGAAGTAGTCTATCAACACCAGCAGGAACCTTCTCTGACCACTTGCCTGTGGGAAGGGACCAACCAGGTCTATCCCCCATATCGCAAAGGGCCATGGAGCTGTGATGGCCTGGAGCCTCTGAGCTGGGAGAAGATGGAGTGCGACATAGAGCTGACACTTGGAGCACTTCTTCGCAAACTCCGTCGTATCCTTGCTGAGTGTAGGCCAGAAATAACCTTGCCTGAACACCCTTCCTTCCAACATCCTTCTCCCCGAGTGGCTGCCACACTCCATAATTTGTTTATGTTATAGTAATGAAAATCAGAGATCACGAAACAGAGATGAAGAAAGACATATTTTCATTAACAATAAATAATTTTGTTTACAAATTCTTTTCCCAATGACACTTGGAAAGATGCGACGAATGAAAAACTCTATTGGGTTTTCTATACCGACCCTTCTCTCAAGGACCGGTTGGCTCTAGCCTATCTCTCACCAGATATGGCCTCAAGCCGCTCTAGCCCTTCCCTCACCGGAAAGGCCTCGAGCACTCCCTAGATCTATACCCTACACCTAGTCGCCAACGTGAGGCGAATTTCCCCCTAGTCCCCGCAAGGCCCTAGTCGCCGTGTAGCGAATTCCTCTACCGAACAAAAGATATAAAGGTTACAATTAGAAACTAAAACTAAAAACTCCCTCAAAAGAAGAACTTGATGTCGATGTAGATGCGATCAGATCGGTCTTCAAGTTCTTTGCGTTCACGAACGTTGACGAAGTTCTTCGGGCTGCTTGGGGAAGATTCTCACGAGTGCTCTGAATATTTGGCTTCAATTCATTCTATAACAGCCAACAACAATGGAGGAAGCGCATGTCTTTAAATAGAATCAGCCGCTACCTCCTGCGGTAGTACTACCGCCCCGCGGTAGCCACATTAGGCAATGATCAAGCACACAGATCGTGGCAGCTTAGGCAACTTTTAAGCGCCAAACTTTGAGCTCCGCCTTGCGTGCCGCAGTAACGCTAACGCTCCGTGATGGCGAGATAACCTTCCTTCAGCCAATATCTCCTTCCACATTCGCTCCTCAATCACATGTAGACCGGAGGATTCCAAAAGCTACCGCCGGGCGGTAGACATGACGCGCCGCGGTAGAGCACATCTCATTTCGTCGAACGCATCTCATTTCGTCGAACGCCAGTTCGTCGAACGACATCTACTTTCGTCGAACACCATTTCATCGAACGACATTTTCGTCGAATGACATCTATTTTCGTCGAACACCATTTCGTCGTGCGCATCTCATTTCGTCAATTCTTTAGCGCTAGCGGTAGTGCTAACGCTCCGCGGTAGCAACAACACAACATATTCCTATGGAGATTTGAATGCACAGGATCCTGCATGTTATAAACACAAAAACAAATATGATCAAATACAATAGGATTTGTTATTGTCAAACCGAGAGATGCGGAAAGCATGTTCCAACAGTTACCCTGCCACTCTCCAGAGATCAACCTGACCCACCGTCTATGAGAGCCCGGCAGCGGAATCGATCTGGGACATTCCAGCACCAAATAACTTGTTACCCTACCAGCCTCTCCAGAGATCAACCTGTCCGACCGTCTATGAAAGCTCGGCAGCAGAATCGATCTCGGGCATTCCAGCACCAAAGAACTTGTTACCCTGCCAGCCTCTCCAGAGATCAACCTGACCCACTGTCTTTGAGAGCCCGACAGCGGAATCAATCTGGTGCATTCCAGCACCAAATAAAATGTTACCCTGCCAGCCTCTCCAGAGATTAACCTGTCCCACCGTCTATGAGAGCCCGGCAGCAGAATCGATCTGAGGCATTCTATCACTGAAGAACTCTTGATGATTTCTGCTTAGAAACAATTTCAAAGTTGTTATAAAAAGAGCAAAACATACAAGTCAATTACAAAAACTTTTATGGATAGAATCGTTTCAAGTCATCCCCACTCCTAGCCCGGCCGAGAGGTACCCCTTCCACATCCTGGAGGTGATACCCTACGGACTTGAGCACTTGACTTACAATGTAAGGCCCCTCCTGATGCGCGAATCTTAGCACACCGCTATAGGCGGTAGTAAGACTGCGGCACGAAACGGCAGTGTACCGATCGTTCAAGTAATATAAAATGGGAATGAATCCCCAAGTATCGATCTCAAAGGAACACAGTAAGGTGGAATTTATTATCGAGGAAGGACTTGAGATTGAAGTCCTTTCGAGCGGATGGATGCGGAAATGGGGGATTTGGTATGTGGAAAATAAAAGAAAACAACTTAAACTACTCCAATGCAATGCCGCTATGCAAAGCTTCGCTCGGCGGGATGGAAGACTACGTAGGCCTTGAGCGCACTACTTCGTTAGGCGGATGGGCGAGTAGGCAAGCGGAATCGAACAATGCAGGCCTTGAGCGCGCTGCTTCGTTAAGCGGGATGGATTACACGGTCCGCGATGCCACGCTTCGATAGGCGGATGGACGAGTAGGCTAACGGAATGAGGGTCGCAAACACCTCGTCGACAAGCACGCCACTAACAATTGCTAGTGCGGCACTGGACATGGTGGTGGAGTGGAAAATGGATGGCGGCGCACCTCATTAACACATATGAACTAAATAATTCCAAATAAATGAAATAATCATTACAAAGCATAGTTCATAGCATACATCATCAAAATATAGAGATTACAAACATTACATCAACATAAGGAAGAGAAAAAGGCAAGAGATACGACCGAATCCGGAGGCTCGTTGTAGATTCACGGTAGGAAGCACCAGGTTGTCAATCCGCGTCCTAGCTCGGTCCCAACTATCGTCCGGGGTAGAGGAGGGCTGTCACACCTCCCAATGGACCCGTCTTCTCCAGCGTTTTACAATCCGGCCACGTCCGATGCGAAGAAATCCTTCCTTGGCGATGAAGATGAGTGTAGAATCTCCTCCTTGAAGCACTTGGATGATGGAGGGGGCCTAGGTGGCGAACACCTGCGGAAATGGGCGGAACCGCGGAGCTGGGCGAGAAAAACGGTGAAGGATCTGACCTAATTCGCGAGCAGGAATATTTATAGGCGCTGGAATAAACAGTGTGCACGATCATTGGCGCACGACCAGTGGTCGTGCGCACTAGAATCCTGTGATCGTGCGCCTGCCTGGGTGGAGCCTGCAATGTAAGAAATTTATAAAATACCATGTTCGCACGACCAGTGGCGCACGACCGGTGGTCGTGCGCACTATCATAGGTGGTCGTGCGCACTGGTCGAAACAGAACTCATAAAATTGATGTTAAGTGCGCACGAACAGAGGCGCACGACCGGTGGTCGTGCGCAATATCATTGGTGGTCGTGCGCACTATCCGAGACAGAACTCAAAAAATAGGTTCAGTGCACACGATCAGCGGCGCACGACCAGTGTTCGTGCGCAATAGAAACAGTGATCGTGCACAGTGTTCCTGTACAGAATTGTATCGGGAACACCCGCACGACTCCTGTTCCAGCACAACCACGAATCCAGCCACTGAAAGTGGCACTTAACAATCCATGAAAACTACTAAGAATGAAGAACATGAAATAACACCAAAAATGGGCCTAGAGGTGCACTTAGCATGGAGTGTCAAATATGAGTGAAAACATGTCTAAAGTAAAGTGCATAGACTAGAAAATCGGCCCAGATGAGTCCATAAATGTGTATATATTTGGGACTCATCACACCCCCAGACTTACCTGTTTGCGCGTCCCGAGCAAACAAATTCTAAGTGAACGGGGAAAGAAAAGTAGATGGCTTAAGATTACAATACAGAGTACCATGCGAAGTCGCATGCTCACGTGTATGAGAAAAATAGTAGAGAAGATTTCTGATTATATAAACAGTTTATATATTTCTAAAAGAGTAAAAGCATATTACAACTACTCAAAATGGTGAACAACGGTGAATCATTTGGTCATGCATACGGAGAAAGTAAACTAAGCGCTGAGACGAGCATTGCTCAAGATCGGGATGCGGGACAAACTCCACTGAAATCCATCAGTGTCGGTGACCATAAGCTTGCTCGGTCACATTCTCCCCACGACACTAGATTGGTTCAAGGCGTGAGTTAGTAGGACTTTCAGGTTTTAATTGAGGCTTGGGTTACAGTGAGGTAAACAATGATAAACAAAATGGCTTATAACACATAACCAAAATGAGCTTTAAAAGTAACTACCCGCGCACCAAAATCGAATGCAAATGCACCACACCCCCAGACTTAGACTTTTGCAACATAGGTGTGTGCACCGCCTACTCCCAATACATAATTTTTTCTACATGATTTTTCAATAAAACTCATTTTTCTTTTTTTTTCTCTTTTCCTTTTCATTTTTTTTTCTTTCTATCTTCTTTTTCTTGTCTTTTTTTCTTTCAGCAAAATTTTCAAATGAGCATATCCACAGATTCACATAATAAACACCACAATCAACACCCCCCACAATGTAAATAAAACTACAACTAAAGCTCAGATTTGGGTGTGCGACTAGGTTAGGCTTTTAGGCTTTGGTGAGATATATGTGGAGCTGAATCAAGAAAAGGGTAGGCACAAAGGGGCTAGCAAGGGTAGACGAAAGGCGTGAAATAAAGGTTCAACTGGGCCAAAATAATGGCCTACGTCATTCTCACGCACTAGAACTATCCTATGCCAATGCTTCAAGAATCGCTTGGGGCAAGTTCTAGCCACCGAGAAAGATTCTCCTTTCTCCTGACTCAAGCAATACGAGTCTAGCGATCGTTTACACACATCCCTATGCTACCGTTTCATTCCACCGGATTCACCATTTGAGTAGAGTAAACAACATTTACACTAATAGAAAAAAAAATATAAAACCATAAGTATAAAGAGAAGTCTAATCTACACAAATTTCTATGCAACCGAGCACTCGACTAGGAGCACTACTGGAGTCAACATTTTACTCTGCTATATAGTCCTAAGCCATCACCTAGACTTTCCTACATAAGCAGAAGAATTAAATTCACTACAGAGCACGCATACAGATGAGTATGCGCTCAAGTGGGTGTTGTGGTGTGCAATGAAAATGAACAACAATTTCCAATAAGCTAAAATAAAAGTACTTCTAGCATGCTATGCAAGAATGCACGTGAGTGGGTACAAAAACTGCTCTCCCTCAGACTTAAACTAAACAATCCACAAAATATATGACATGAAAATCAGAAAAGGCTAGGGAAAGAGAGTACCCAGTGCTCAGAAATGAGCACACCAGAAGATTGGCGTGTAAGCTAAGATGAGCCGCAGCATCCGCCATCCAGAAAAGATACCTGCAGGGGTCAGCTCCGCAAAAACAAAAGAAGAAGATAAACTAAAATAAACAACAGCTAACTAAGCAGGATTGAATAAAATGAAATGCATGAGAAAGTAAGATAACTACTGGGGTTATTGTCATCCCAGCACGACTTATTCAAAAACTAAAGGTTCTAGCTAATGGGCGTATGGAAGGAGAAGTGGACAGGTAACTGGCCTAATATCCGTGTCGGTAGCGGGTACCGATACGGTGATAGAACAGTCACTCCCCTACCTAAATAAAAATACCTGCTCTTCACAGGTAGGGGAAGCAGAAAGTAAGAAGTGGAGGAGGAGTCCTCCTCACTATTCTCACCAAAAACATCCTTGCCTAGCAAGGTGTCATTAACAGGGAGGTGGCGGGAGGAAAAGGCAATGAGTGGAGCTTCCTCTACGGAGGGGGAATCAACCTCCTCACATAAGAGGATGCTCTCATCATTGACTTGGGCAATATGCACCAAATCCTCCTGGGGTACCTGTGAAGACTCAACCTGCACAGGCTCGGATGAAGAGGGGGGATCGAGAAATAAACAAGACGAAGAACATAAATAATCAAAAATCGGGGGAGTGGTCCCGGTCTCACTCCCATCAGGTTGGGGAAGTAAAATAATGTTTGCATTGTCATCAATGCTACAAGATTCGGCGGGATCAACAGTGGTCAGGCTTAGGATTTGGACTTCCTCCACCGGTGCTGAGGAAAACTCCTCTTCACCTAGAAGGTTGTCCTCCTTTATAGGAATAGGCACAACACTCAGATCACCCACCTCATCCTGCGACACATCATCAACAATGTCGTCGGAGATGAGTATAGTATGCACAATAGGGGGAGGAGTAGTGCTCGGATAAAAGTCGAGCACCGATTCCTCACAAAGAATCGAATCCACTAGAGGTGGTGGATGCACATGGAGAATAGGCTCAGCAATGGTGCATAGATCAGTCGCACATCCGGTGACCGTGTCCATGCCATACCCTTGAAGATGTGAAGGTGACAAAGACACATAACCAGATGTTGAAGGTGTGCCGCCAGAGTTAGGAGTTGGGACGATCCGGATATCCGGCTCGTCATCCTCGTCCAATTGGCAAAGATACTCGACACAGTCCTTCAAGACATGATCAGTGCTCCGACAAAACCGGCACTGCCTTGCGGGCTTCTTTGGCACAGCGGGGGCTGAAGCCGAAAAGAAGTATGACGGTAAAGGCTCAGTAGAGTAGCCATAAGACTTACGCGCACCATATGGAGTACCAGACGAAGTCGGTGCTCCATATGCTGGGCTATAAGAATTATGCCTACTATTCTCCGTAGGGCATTCATCACTAGAGTGGGAGGTATCTCTACACCAACGGCAACGGATATTGAGATGTGCCCACATAGTGTGAAGATAATACGATTCAAAAAATAAAAATGCTATTGTGCAAAATACTACACCTAACAAAAATTACTAAAGCAACCTAATTAAAAACAGGAAACAGAATACGAGGAAATAAAACAAAGGAATGCAATTTACAAATGGAAGGGCTTCTCTCTCAGGTTCTCCCTCTCCAAAAAACTCACACGGCTGTGATCCCCGACAACGGCGCCAAAAACTTGATGCGTGAATCTTAGCACACCGCTATAGGCGGTAGTAAGACTGCGGCACGAAACGGCAGTGTACCGATCGTTCAAGTAATATAAAATGGGAATGAATCCCCAAGTATCGATCTCAAAGGAACATAGTAAGGTGGAGTTTATTATCGAGGAAGGACTTGAGATTGAAGTCCTTTCGAGCAGATGGATGCGGAAATGGGGGATTTGGTTTGTGGAAAATAAAAGAAAACAACTTAAACTACTCCTATGCAATGCCGCTATGCAAAGCTTCGCTCGGCGGGATGGAAGACTACGTAGGCCTTGAGCGCAATACTTCGTTGGGCGGATGGGCGAGTAGGCAAGCAGAATCGAATAATGCAGGCCTTGAGCGCGCTGCTTCGTTAAGCGGGATGGATTACATGGGCCGCGATGCCACGCTTCGATAGACGGATGGACGAGTAGGCTAACGGAATGAGGGTCGCAAACACCTCGTCGACAAGCACGCCACTAGCAATTGCTAGTGCGGCACCGGACACGGTGGTGGAGTGGAAAATGGATGGCGGCGCACCTCATTAACACATATGAACTAAATAATTCCAAATAAATGAAATAAGCATTACAAAGCATAGTTCATAGCATACATCATCAAAATATAGAGATTACAAACATTACATCAACATAAGGAAGAGAAAAAGGCAAGAGATACGATCGAATCCGGAGGCTCATTGTAGATTCACGGTAGGAAGCACCGGGTTGTCAATCTGCGTCCTAGCTCGGTCCCAACTATCGTCCGGGGTAGAGGAGGGTTGTCACACCTCCCAATGGACCCGTCTTCTCCAGCGTTTTACAATCCGGCCACGTCCGATGCGAAGAAATCCTTCCTTGGCGATGAAGATGAGTGTAGAATCTCCTCCTTGAAGCCCTTGGATGATGGAGGGGGCCTAGGGGGCGAACACCTGCGGAAATGGGCGGAATGGCGGAGCTGGGCGAGAAAAACGGTGAAGGATCTGACCTAATTCGCGAGCAGGAATATTTATAGGCGCTGGAATAAACAGTGCGCACGATCATTGGCGCACGACCAGTGGTCGTGCGCACTAGAATCCTGTGATCGTGCGCCTGCCTGGGTGGAGCCTGCAATGTAAGAAATTTATAAAATACCATGTTCGCACGACCAGTGGCGCACGACCGGTGGTCGTGCGCACTTTCGTAGGTGGTCGTGCGCACTGGTCGAAATAGAACTCATAAAATTGATGTTAAGTGCGCACGAACAGAGGTGCACGACCGGTGGTCGTGCGCAATATTGTTGGTGATCGTGCGCACTATCCGAGACAGAATTCAAAAAATAGGGTTCAGTGCCCACGATCAGCGACGCACATCCAGTGGTCGTGCGCAATAGAAACAGTGATCGTGCGCAGTGTTCCTATACAGAATTGTACCGGGAACACCCGCACGACTCCTGTTCCAGCACAACCACGAATCCAGCCACTGAAAGTGGCACTTAACAATCCATGAAAACTACTAAGAATGAAGAACATGAAATAACACCAAAAACGGGCCTAGAGGTGCACTTAGCATGGAGTGTCAAATATGAGTGAAAACATGTCTAAAGTGAAGTGCATAGACTAGAAAATCGGCCCAGATGAGTCCATAAATGTGTATATATTTGGGACTCATCACCTCCCAATTGGGGTCAAGTTTACCTATTGCGGCTCCTCTCCCAGCCGCATTGACCTTCTTCAGGACCAAGTCCCCTTTCTCGAACTGTTTTATTCTGATATGTTGGTCAAAGTTCGGGCCATCCGCCTCTTGATCTCCTCCTGCCGAATGGTGGAGAGATCCCGAAGTTCCTCCACCAGGTCCAAGGATAACCTTTGCTCCTCTTAATTCTCTCCCCGCCAGTACCCGTCATCACCTTTTCCCGCGGCGACAACCCTGGGGGACTTCACCTCAAATTCTATGGGAAGCACAGCCTCAGACCCATGCGACAGCCTGAATGGGGTATCCCCATTGGCCATGTTTGGAGTAGTTCTTAGGGCCCAGAGGACCGAGAGTAGCTGCTCTACCCAGTTGCCCCTGAGGTTCTCGACCTTCTTTTTAAGTAGGTTCACAATTAATTTGTTTGCCGCCTCCACCTGCCCGTTGCTCCTCAGGTGGTGGACCGGCGCAAATCGAAGATCTATTCCAAGCTGAGTGCAGAAGCTGATGAACTCATCGCTTGCAAATTGCGGCCCATTGTCCATCACTATGGCCAAAGGGAGCCCGTGCTTGCAAATTATTACACCCCATACAAAATTTCTTACCACTTGGGTTGTCACCTTGGCTAGCGCCTTCACCTCCAGCCACTTGGAGAAGTAGTCTATCATCACCAGCATGAACCTTCTCTGAGCACTTGCCTGGGGGAAGGGACCAACCAGGTCTATCCCCCATATCGCGAAGGGCCATGGAGCTGTCATGGTCCGGAGCCTCTGAGTTGGGAGAAGTTGGAGTGGAGCGTAGACCTGACACTGGGAGCACTTCTTTGCGAACTCCGCCGCATCCTTGCCGAGGGTAGGTCAGAAATAACCATGCCTCAGCACCCTTCCCTCCAATGTCCTGCTCCCTGAGTGGCTGCCACTCTCCCCGAGTGGATCTCCTCCAAGACCCTCGGGACCTCCTTCTCGGCTACACTACGGGCGAGGAGTCCCGAAAGGGTCCTATGATACATCCCACCTGTATGCATGGAGTAATAGAAGGATGTATACCTGAGTCGTCGCTTGTCCACCTCCCCTTCGGGGAACTTCCCCGACGTCAGGAAGGTGACGATGGGACTCATCCACGACTCTTGCTAGTCTATCTCCATCAGCTCTCCTTCCTCGATGGATGGTCGGAAGAGCTCCGACCTCGTCCCCCCTGCCCGGGGACCGAACTTGGCCAGAAGGTCTGCCGGAGTGCTTTCCTTCCTTGGCACATGTTCGATGGAGAAAGTGCGAAACTGCCCATTGACCCCCTTGACCTTCTCCAGGTAGCACTGGAGGGTTGGCTCCTTTGCCTTGAATTCCCCCTGATCTGGCACGCCACCACCATGGAGTCCATCGAGACCTCCACATCTTGCACACCCAACTCCCAAGCCAGCCGCAGGCCAGCTATCACTGCCTCGTACTCGGCCTAGTTATTGGTGACTGGGAAATGGATGTTGATGGCATGCTCAATCCTTATCCCTTTTGGGATTACCAGGATTACCCCTCCCCCGAAGGATTGCTTCCCTGATGCCCCATCCACTAACATCTTCCAAGCCTCCGAGCGGGACGCCTCCTGCTCCTCCACCTCGGTCATGTAATCTGCCAGGAATTCTGCCATAGCCTGCGCCTTTATCGACAACCTTGGCACAAATGAGATATCAAACTCGCTCAGTTCCATGGACCACTTGGCTAGCCTTCCCGAGTGCTTTACCCCTTCCATGATGTTGTGAAGGGGTGGTCGGTTACCACCTTGATTGAATGTCCTTGGAAATAAGGCCGGAGCTTTTGAGCTGACACCACCAAGGTGAAGGCCAACTTCTCTAGGATGGGGTACCGGAGCTCCGCCTTCCTCAGTTTTCGGCTGACGTAGTAAACTGAAAGTTTCCTTCTGCCCTCTTCCTGGACTAGCACTTAACTCACTGCCTCGGATCCTACCCCTAGGTATAAGGATGGGTCCTCTCCCTGCCTTGGCCCCTGGAGCAGGGGAACCTGAGTGAGTTGTCTCTTCAATGCTTGGAAAGCTTCCTCACACTCTAAGGTCCATTCGAATTTTTGATTCCCTCTCAGCACCTTGAAGAAGGGTGGACACTTTTCTCCTACCCGGGAGAGGAATCTACTGAGACCGGCCAACTTCCCCATGAGGCGCTGAACCTCCTTGGCGCTTCTTGGCGATCCCAGTTCCATGATGGCTTTGACCTTATCTGGATTAGGATCCACCTCGGCTGGGGTGAGTAAGTGACCTAGGAACTTCCCTCAGCTAGCCCCGAAGACACACTACTGGGGATTGAGTTTCATTTTATACTCCCGCAAAGTCCCAAAAGTCTCTTTGAGGTCCCAGAGGTGGGATCCCAAGTCTCTGCTTTTGATCAAGAGGTCGTCTACATAGACTTCCAGGTTCCTTCCTTTCTGTTCTCGGAAGGCCCTGTCCATCTTTCGTTGGTATGTTGCCCCTGCATTTTTTAGCCCAAAGGGCATCATTTTATAGCAGTAGCATCCATCCCCTGTGATGAAGGAGACATCCTTGATGTCGTGGGGGGGGGGGGGTGGGGGGGTGCATGCAGATCTGATGGTAACCTGAAAAAGCATCTACAAAATACATTACAGGGAAATCGACGGCTGAGTCATCCAGCGCGTCATTTCTATGCAAGGGGTAGCAATCCTTGGGGCATGATTTATTAAGCAAGAAAAAATGGATACACATCCTCCACTTACCTCCTCCCTTCTTTACCATAACTATGTTGGATACCCAGCCTGGGTACTAGATCTCCGATACAAAACCTGCATGGAGGAGCTTGCCCACCTCCTCTCGGATGGGTCATTCCAGCTTATTTGCTATGGCCCTCTTATTTTAAAGGATGGGGCGGGTGCCGGGATCGAGGTTGAGGCAATGGAAAGACACATCTGCATCAATACCGGGCATCTTCGCGACACTCTATGCAAAGACATCCACACTCTCCTGGATGCAAGCCAGGATTTGCTTATGTTCCTCCAGGCTGAGCTCGCCGCTGATCTTGACTTTTTCTACCACCCCCGCTCGAGTGGTGACCTCAAGTTCCACGACCTCATCAACGACTTCTAGCCAGGACTGCTCCCCCCAATCTTCTTCCTTCTCCCCACAAGCTGGCGCTTCGACCTCCTCTCTCCTTCCTTCCCGAACCTCCATCATCTCTTCTGCCCCTTCCTCCTGGCATCCCCTTCTTCTTTTTCCTCCATCTCCTCCTCCATCGGCTCCTCCGACCCTTCCTCCACTCTCTCCTCCTCACCTTCTTCTCCGAGCCTCGCTGGCTCCCCCACCTCTCGATCCCACTCTTTCGCCTTGGCCATCCAGGAGACGGTGTTCACGGCGGTCACATAGCACTGTCGGGCCACCTTCGGATCTCCCCTTATCTGAACATGGACTCCTCCATCATTAAACTTAAGGAACTGGTGGAAGGTGGAGGGTAAACGATGGAACGCGCTGATGAGGGGTCCTCCGAAGATGGCGCTGTAGCTGCTGGGGGCCTCCACTATGACAAAACGACAATTTCTGGACTGCCCCCCAGGACTAAATGGAGTCCCACTCCCCCTTCTTCCTCCTTCCTCTCCCCGGAGAATCCAAACAATGAGTCATCTGAGGCCAATACCCTTCGTGCCTCCACCTGCATCTCGTCAAATGCCTTCTTAAAGATGACGTTGACCGAGCTCCCGTTATCCACAAGGATTCAGGAAATGGTGAAGTTCCTGATCGCCATCTGAATGACCAGCGCATCACAGAATGAGTCCTCATGACCCGCCATATCCTTCTTGAATGAAATCTTCTCCGCCGGGGGCGGGGCTAGGGACGTCGAAGCTATGCCACGACGGTACATAGTATGGAGGTTGACCTTCCGGGTCGCCTCAATCCCTACCCCCCCCCCCCCATGGTTCACCCCGATCCCCCTCAGGCCCTCACATCGGCCTGGTCTTCGCACCTCTCATCCTCTTCTTCCTGAGGCAGGAACTCCTCGATCCTCACCGTCCGCTGCTCCCGCGGCACTGATGACCTACCTTCCCTCACATCCAGGAACTCCGGGCAGGTGGCCGTTGCATTCCCTTCCTCCTGATGGAAGTCACAATATGGCAACGCCACCCGCCCCCCCTCTCAGCCTCCGCCGCCCTGTTCCCACTTCTCCTTCCAGCTCTCGCTTCTACTCTCGCCCCTTCTCTCCTTCCTCTTCCCCCTCTTCCTCTCCTGATTGCCATGGCCTGCTGAGGTGGGGGAGGCATCTGCCTTGGACCTTGCCTCCGTCCCAACTGATGGGGTCTTCCCTGACACCCATGGAAGTTAACCCCTACCGGGGCGTAACCCCTCCCATGAGCCTGCTCTCCTCCGCCTTGATGCCTCCACCCCAACTCAGGGGCCCTGGGCTCTTCTCTTCTCCTCACTTCCTGCTGCTTGACTTCCGGCTCACTGAGCTTTGCCAGCCTTTTGGCGAGCTCCGGGTTAGCCTCCTCCCCTTCAATCTCCTCAGCCACCCTCTCCATCAACTCCTCATAGGAGACGAGGGCCTTCCACTTCAAACTAATCTTGAAAAAACTCTCCCTCAGCCCCACCATGAAGGCGAGCTGGAGGGCAAACCCATGCATCTCTTGGGTAAGCAGGACTTCTTCCTGGAACCGGTCCGTGTAATGGGCCAGCGACTCCCCCGGATCCTGCTTGACCTTGAAGAGCGACTCGACATCCCTCTTCCTCTTCTTTGAAGTCAAGAAGCGCAACATGAAGCCTCAGCGGAAGTCTTCAAACTGGTAGATCGACCTGGCTGGGAGTTGATGGAACCAGTCCCTAGCCTTCTCATTCAGAGTGACGGCGAAGAGCCGACACTTAAATGCATCTGACATCGACCGAATAGAGACCGAGTTCTCAAATGACTGTAAATGTTGGACGGGGTCGTCCTTGTCGCAATAGTAGACCCTGTCCCACTCCATGAACCCTTCCGGGACTGGTGCGGAAAGCACCAGCTCACAAAAAGGACTGCTCCCGCTCGTGGTCCTCTCCTGCTCGGCTCATCCTACAACTTCTCTCGCGGGACCCAAGCTCACCAGAGATGCGCTCGCTGGAACTGCACTCGCCGGGACTGCACTCGTCGGGGTAGTACTCACTGAAATAGCGCATGCCAGGATCGGACCTGTCGGTGAGGTGCTCGATGGGCTGGTAAAGATCTCTCACCCGAAGAGGTCTCACCCTGCTCCTGCCACCTCCTTCCCTGCCCTTCCCCCCAGGGCACACTCGTCGAACCCCTGGAGGGGGGAGCACCTGAGGTGCTGGGGTTGCAAACTCGCCTCGCACCATGGCGAAAGCGAGACTGATGCTCTCGAGGACCTCCCTTCTGAGGTCGGCGAACATCCCCAACGTCACTGCTGGCTGCGAGCCGCCAAACTCATCGCCCAACTCTTCATCTCCTGCCATGCTGCTTCCTTAAAACTTTCTTGCACTAACTGCTGTCCACGCTCACCACACCAAAAATGTTGGAGTCGGGATTCAGCCCAACAAGGAGTTTGGACCCCAAGGATGGGTGCAACTCGCGCTTACTGATCCCCTTGAGCAACTTGACCGAAGACTTAGAACTGAGACCATTGGCGACAGTGTGGAGGTCCCACCACACACCCGGAAGATCATAGAGCGCTTCCCCTCCCAAGCCAAGAATTGAAGTCGGGCACCTTGGAGAGCTCTGAGAATGCTAACCAAAGATGACCTGAGGAGCGAGAAGCCAAAAAAGAGTCTTCTCTAAAGGTGCCCTTAGGGTCTTATTTATAGTTTTCCTGAACTGGTCTGCTGATAGTGGGGTTCCGCCATTTGGTTTTACTAAATGCACCCCAATTTGGCCTGCTAATAGCCAAACTCCGCTGTTCTGAAGGGCTACTGGCAGCCCACCAAGGGCAGGAGGGTAATTTCACCTCCTTAACCCCTGGGCAAGTGGCCTGCGAGAGCGCCACTCCTAGCAGTTCTCGCGAGTCCCCTCGCGAGTACTGCTCGTGAACCCTCCTTAGGCGAGTTGCCGACAAAGGACCTGCTTGCCTTCCTTCCGACGATGACCCCCCCAGGCCAGGTCTCGCATTCTACCCTGCGGGATCACCTTGGCTCGCCTGGCCTGGATCTCACAAGAGCGCAGTGGTGAGATGACCACTTCAGCCTGAACCACATCTTTGAGCCTTATTCCTTCAGGCGAACACGGGGTTGTACATACCCGTTTGGGTAGAAATCGCTCACGCATTTATTTCCCGTCTACCCATTTGGGTAGAACTCGATCACGCATTTATTTCCCGTCTACCCATTTGGTAGAACTCGCTCACGCATTTATTTCCCCTCTACCCGTTTGGGTAGAACTCTATCACATATTTATTTCCCCTCTACTCATACGGCCTATGTCATCAACCGGATGCCTCTCAGTCCCATCAACATGAAGACCCCACATGAGTTGATGTTCAAGGAGAAGCCAAGCGTGGAACACTTTCGAGTGTTTGGTTCTACATGCTATGTGCATGTTCCGGATGCCCTTCGAATGAAGCAAGATGCAAAGGCAAGGAAACTAGTCTTCGTCGGTTATGATGACCAGAAGAAATGGTGGAGCTGCATGGATCCCGAGACATGGAGATATGTGGTCTCTAGGGATGTGGTATTTGACGAGCTGACGTCATACCAAGGTAGCTCTTATGTATAGTTACAAGGAAGCAGGGTAGATGGTGGACCAGAGGAAGCTGCAAGGGAAGTTATGCTGGAGTTACCTGGTTCTCCAGGTGCTCTAGGTATCTCTAGCTCTGGGTTAGTTGCTTCAGGTTCTGGAAGCAGGTGGAGCGATGCTCCATGTTTACCTGAAAGGAGAGCTAGTCCAAAAGTTGCAGTTGACGAGGTGGTTCAGAG
The DNA here is from genome assembly GCA_033032865.1 of Dactylorhiza incarnata. Classification (NCBI taxonomy): domain Eukaryota; kingdom Viridiplantae; phylum Streptophyta; class Magnoliopsida; order Asparagales; family Orchidaceae; genus Dactylorhiza; species Dactylorhiza incarnata. The sequence goes on from JAWHQI010000035.1 coordinate 1,804,525, forward strand.
TCAAGCTCTGAGAAGGTCCGATAGGACCATTATTACACAAGATCGGCATACGGGCGGAAACTTGGTGAGCTTTGTCTCATGTTTCTTCGCAGGTCCCCTGGATGAGAGAGAGCCATCTTGTTATGAAAATACCGTTGGATCAAGGAGTGGGAATGAGCCATTGATGAAGAGATGGCTGCCCTCAGGAAGAATGAGACTTGGGACTTGGTGCCTAAGGTTGAGAGAGTTACTCCGGTGACTTGCAAGGTGGTTTTCAAACTGAAGAAGAAGGCTGGTGGAAGTATTGAGCGGTTCAAGGCTCGCTTTATAGCTCGAGGTTTCTCTCAGAAGTATGGGAAGATTAAGAAGAAACATTCAGCCCCATTGCCAAGATCACTTCCGTCCGGGTGGTGATCGCATTGGCAGCTTGCCAAGGGTGGAAGATTTGGCAACTCGACGTGAAGAATGCCTTCTTATACGACGAGATTGACAAGGATATCTTCATGGATTAGCCATCTGGTTATGTATCCGAAGAGCACCCAAGATATGTTTGCAAGCTCAAGAAGGCTCTTTACGGCTTGAAGCAAGCGCCTCAGGCATGTTACGGGAAGATCGCAGAATACCTCCAGTTCTGCGGATACTTTGCTTCTGATTAGAATTCAAGCTTATTTGTAAAGAAGACGGGGCGCTTCAGGTCTTGGTGCTGCTATACATTGACGATATGATCTTCACGGGGAATTCTGAAGTAGAGGTAGCTAGGCTTCGTGCTGAGCTAGCTATCAGATTTGAGATGAAGGACTTGGGAGAGCTCCACTATTTCCTTGGGCTCGAAGTGGAGAGGAAACAGAGCGGTATGCTTGTTTTGCAAAATGGCTATGCGGATTAAATCGTGAAGAGGTTCAGCATGGAAGGGGGGAAGAGCAACTCTACTCCACTGGAGGTTGGAGTTCATCTTCGACGAGATGAAGGGAAGGTTCTTACCGATCCTTTTGTGTTCCGGGCTTTGGTTGGAAGTCTGATATACTTGACGATCACGAGGCCAGATATTGCTTATGCAGTTGGCAGGGTGAGTCGGTTTGTGGCAGAGCCTCAAAAACCGCATCTTGTGGCAACTAGGAGTATCTTGAAGTTTGTCAAATCCACCTCAGATTTGGGTCTCTTCTACGGGAGAGATTTGGGTTTTTGCTTGCACGGGTACATGGATGCTGGTTATGGAGGAGATTCAGATGATCGGAGATCAATGTCTGGAAATGTATTTATGACAGGCTCTACAGCTATATCATGGTGCACCAAGAAGTAGGATTCTGTGTCTGTCTCTACCACAGAAGCAGAGTACAAAGCTTCAGCTCTGGCAGCTCAGGAATCCATCTAGCTTAGGAGGCTTGTGGAGGACATTCATAGGGAGCTGCGAGGTCCTACTCTGCTATGTGGTGATAAGGAGAGTGCTCTCAAACTAGTGAATAATCTAGTTTGTCACGCGCGTACGAAGCACATAGAGATTCATCACCATTTCATTCGTGACAAGGTGTTGGAGGGATCTCTGACTATGCAGCATGTGCAGAGCAAGGATAATGTTCCTGACATATTTACTAAGCCGCTGTCGAAGGGACCATTTGGTCAGTTATGGAGTTTGCTTGGGCTGACTTCCACTTCCCACTTCAAGGGGGAGTGTTAAAATTTTAAAGTGGAAGTGGAAAGGTGCTGGGCGGTCTGCAGATTAGAGACCGCAGAAACCACGCGGTCTGCGCTGGTGTTATGGCCAGTTTTGTCTCAGGCGATCTATTCTGGCGACTTGTTCAAGTCGGCCAGATGTTCAAGTAGGTCTGCCTTCTTGCAGTGTTCGGGCGGTTTGATGACTTGTTCTTGTCGGTCTGGGTTACTGAAGGAGTGCTTTGCTTTTGCAATAAAGACCAGTCGGTCTGTTTTTGGAGACCGCGGTGACCGGGCAGTTTGTATGTAACTATATGGTCCAATAAGGGAGCTGTTAGCTTTGCTAAGCTCGAGCGGTCTGCCTTGTGAGACCGCTCGTGATCTGATGGGCAGTTATTATATCCTAGTTTGTGCCGTGACGACAGCCGTCTGCTAGCCTATAAATAGGGGTGCAGGGCCCGTCATTAAAAACGAAGAACGATAAAAACCAAAGTTGGCTTGATTTTGCCGGTCTCTTTCTGAGGTCACGCGGTTTGAGTTTTGTCTGACTGGTTTGTCTGTTCGCAAGTTAGCGACTTGCAGGTTGCGATTAGCATTCTACCTTCTTCCAGCTTTGAATAAACAAGTCCAGCAGCAGTCTGTCGGGGCAGACCGTGTTTAGGTGTTCTTGGACTATAAAGTGGACTCAGTTGACCAGGCGGTCTTGAGTGCAGTCTGCAGCAGGAAGCAGTTTCTTTGTCAAGTGTTCGCAGGTAGATTTAGTGATTGGGCGACCTCTTGGTCTGGTGGTCTGAAGTGCGAACAGGTTATCATTCAGTAGTTGAATAAATCAGCAGGTCGAGCGGTCTGTGGTTGCAGTCTATCAGGCGCGGTCTCAGGGGTTAACTGCACCGCTTATCTGTTCGTGCGGTCTGGCGATCTCAGGTTGTCAAGTCGCCGACAATTTGTAGTCTTTTGTGTTTTGTGCTTCTCTCCTCCGTGATTCTTATGAATCATGTCTCACCTTGTATACCTCGAATTGTAAAGAGATAGTTAATACCATAGCACTATTCGGTCTTCCCATTGTCATTGTGTTGCTATACTTGTGGAAAGTTTGTGAAGTGTTCCGCATTTTTTACTTCAACTCCGGACCTCAATTTTTTAACAGGCTCTTTATAGTTATCTCCAACAGACATGATTATTGATTCTAAGTGAACCCAAATTTATCTTGTTCTTGAGCTGTTAAACTTGTTAGAACTGAACCTTCCTCTAATGCTAATTGTTGTTTTACTTTGGGCCACTTAGGTCACATATAGAGGGGAATGATGTGATATGTGTTTTTGTATTCTTTTTAGTTTTAGCAAGATAATAAAGCAAGCACATATAACACACAAGGATTTATAGAGGTTCCCCAAGAATAACTTAGGTAGTCCTCTCTCCACCCCACTTACCTAGCAATGTGTTAGATTAGGCAAAACTCTTCCAAATCTCAGATCTCATAATAAAGTCCCTACCTCAGTCTTCTCCGCAAAGACTTACACTCAGGATACCACAACCCTACCTTAATCTCTACAACCAGCAATCTACACTTATATCTTCTCCAAGATCTACCTCAGATCCAAAAGATCTTAGACTCAGATTCCCATTGGAATCCTATACCTCAGGCTCCAAGATCCCTACAACTCAGGCTTATAAGAAAGATCTACACTCGGATCTCAAAAGAGATCCTACATCAATAGCTTATAAATTTACTATTTCAAATATAACTTAGACTCAAATAATCAAGAATGAATAATGTGGAGACTTCTGTAGATGCATATCAGGGAGACTTCTTCCTTGATGAGATCTTTTAAATAATTCTCTTGAAGACTGAAATCTTGATCAAGAAAAACTTCTTACAGAAATAAACTTCTTACATAGATAAGTGTTCTTTAGGAGGAATTTGATCGACTGTGTAATACTTGAGCAAATGGATGAATTAGATCTTTGATTGTACGCGCTCTGATGATTCTGCAAAAATACTTGAGAACAAATTGTAGCAGCACCATGGATTTCTTCCTTTGAGACAATTAGCCACCACCTCCAATTAAATTGCATTCTCGTTCCATTCCCAAATGATTCGTCAAAGTTAAAGATAGAATAACATAATTTCTTGTTCAATTCGTGAAGTCCTAAGGCATTTATATAGAATCAATTATAAATGACTAGAAATCAAGAAGGATTCAATTAATTGAAAACTTCCATAAGAAATTCCCTGATTGGCGCATCAAATGGTGGATTTCAAAATGAAATTTAAGTTAAGGCATAATTCCCGGCTTTCTTCCTACGTCTAGCATATATAGAAATCTTCTGAACGATATAATGTTCTAGATGATATAAGCCTTTTGGACAATAGAGCTCTTCTATACGATATAGGCCTTCTGGATGATATAGCTCTTCTAGATGATATATGACTTCTGGACATTATAGCTCTTCTAGACCATATATGCCTTCTAGATGATATTGCTCTTCTAGACGATATAGGCCTTCTGGATGATATAGCTCTTATAGACGATATATGCCTTCTTTCAGACGATATTGAATTTGGCTAACATTAAGAGATAGATAATATCTGGTTGATATTGCTATGATCTAGCTGACATGAAAGCCTTGTCGTTGAGATCATCTTGCCTATACAGTTGTGGTCTAGACGGCATAGCGTCCTTTTCGTCTAGATCATCTAGCCGATATTTGACTTAACCAATTTTGGGCTTAATCTAACTTGTTGGCTATCTTTGCCGCATGATCTACAAACCTTTTTCCAAATGATTTTTCCTTCATAGTGACAAGTCTAATATAGTGTTAGGTCATAAGTCAACATATGTTTTGCACCATGAAGGTTTATACTGGTAAAACACTATTTGAGTGACTATAAGCCTAACCCTACATTAGCCATGCACTTTAGTTATACTTGTCACATCAAAACTAATACATACATAAAATAAATGATATGTTTATTATTATCATGAGGATTTCTTCAAATTAGGAATCTTGTGGTCAATATTCCCAGCATTATTATACTTTATACCTTGTGTGTGATTGCTTGTTTGACTTGTATTAGGCTTCCTGCTAATATTTAACAATCCGATGAGAGCTCTCTTTGACACCGAAGCATCTCACTCCTTTTTTGTTTGAGGACTTTGTACTGCATATCAGAGTGCCTTCTTTCAAATCGAAAGATAAATTGGATGTAATGCTGCGAAATGTGTGCATGATGAGTTCAGATAGGAGTTTTTATATGAAGGTGCGGATAGGAAGTCATGACTTTGACTTGGAAGTATCAATGCTACTGATATTTGAGTTTGATGTTATTTTTGGCATGGACTGGCGCTCGAAATAGCGGACATTCATCGATTGCAGTCTGTACGAAGTCACACTAGAGCAAAATAATGAACGTGAGACAACATTTTCTGGTATGCGACGATCGACCAAGATAATGATGTCTGCTCTCCAAGTGGTCAAGGCAGATCGGAAAGGCGCAGAGTTATTGTTCGTGTTGTTGGAGTCTTTAGAACCCAAGCCCAATTTGAGTGATGTTCCAATCGTAACAGAGTTTGTTGAAGTGTTTCCAAAAGATCTCCTTGGAGCCCCACCTAGCGAGAGATTGACTTCACTACTGAGCTAGTGCTAGGTTCCAAACCTGTATCACGCTCACTGTACCAAATATCGCCAAAGGAGATGGCAGAACTGAAAGTTCAGTTGCAAGAGCTATTAGAGCAAGGCTATGTACGTCCAAAATCATCACCTTGGATTGCACCAGTCCTTTTTCTGAAGAAGGATAGAAGCTTGCATCTATGTATAGACTATCGTGAACTGAAGAAGCTAGTAGTGAAGAATAAATATCTGATTCAGAGAATCGAAGATTTATTTGATCAGCTAGCTGGATCAACTGTGTATTCGAAGATGGATCGGAAGTCCGGTTACTACCAGTGGAGAATCAAGGAATATGGAATTCCCAAAATGGCATTCAATACCCATTACGAGCACTGTGAGTTCACGGTGTCATACGGCCGAACAAATGCACCATCAGTATTCATGGACTTAAAGAATAAGATGTTCTGAGACTATTTGCACCATCTTGTGATTGTCTTCATCGACTATATACTGGTGTACTGTCAATCGAAGGAAGAGCATGTAGATCTTTTACGAGCAGTGTTGAGCACCCTGAGGAGGAGTCAATTGTATGCTAAGTTCTCTAAATATGTGTTTTGGCTACCATCAGTGGCATTCCTAGGTCATGTGGTAAGTGGAGAGAGTATTGTGGTGGATCCAGTGAAGATAGTTGCTATACGAGAGTGGCCTGTGTTGACAACTGTGGTGGAAGTATGATGTTTCTTAGGACTTGCCGGATACTATATGTGCTTTGTAGAGAACTTTTTGAGGATAGCACGACCTCTCACGACATTGACTAGGAAGGAGTAGAAGTTCATTTGTTCTCCGGCGTGCATGCGAGCTTTTGAGGAATTAAAGGGCTATCTGACCACATCGCCAATTTTGTGTTCTCCATATGGTACAGAAGGATATGAGGTCTACAATGACGCCTCAGGGAGTGGCTTAGGTTGCGTTCTTCTTCAGTTTGGAAAGGTTATTGCTTATGGCTCCCGCCAATTGAAAGTGTATGAGAGGAATTATCTGGTCCACAACTTGGAGTTGGCGTTTGGGATATTCGCTCTTCAGCTATGGAGACATTATTTATATGGCGTGAAGATTGAGATCTTTACGTACCATAAGAGCCTAAAGTAACTGTTAAATCAGAAGGAGTTGAATATTCGATAGAGTAGGAGGATGGATTTCCTTGGGGACTACACCTTCAATATTCATTACACTCCTAAGAAGGGAAATGTTGTCGCAGATGAGTTAAGTCGGAGGGATTCTACGCAAGAAAACTAGATTCAGATGCACGATGAGCATCTAATCAGTGACTTGGAGTCCCTTTTGTTTACTTATGTCAATAGGAGGAAAAATGCTAGTGCATGCTTGAATTGGACCGAGGTGCAATGCGACCTTACATATCAAATCCGTCAGCCCTTAGATCTTGATGAAAGCATGAAGCTTTATATGACAGAGACTGTGGAAGGGTGAAATGCTAATTTATCCTTCAACAATGGTCTTCTGTGGAAATACGATCGATTGCGCTTCCCAAATTTTGGAAAATTACGGGAGGAGTTGATGTATGATGCTCATTTTAACAAGTACTCAATCCATCCAAAGAGCATAAAGATGTATTGGACATGAAGAAACCTTTTTGGTGGTCGGCTTTGAAGAAATACATAACCCTCTACGTAGTGAAGTGTCAAACTTGAGCACTTGTGAAGGCCGAATGTCAAAAACTTGGTGGATATCAGAAGTCTTTGTCGATTCCAAAATGGAATTTTGATGATATATTAATGGATTTCGTGCATGGATTGTCGAGATTGCAGTGGGGGAATTATGCCATCTGGGTAATCATAGACTGTTTGACTAAAGTATCTCACTTTATGTCGAACCGGTAGGATGATTTTGTGGAAAAGTTGGCAAAATTTTATGTCGACAATATTGTACGATTGCATGACATTCCACCTAGCATCGTAAGCGACCGAGATGGGCATTGTACATCGAATGATTGGAGGCTAATCCACCAACTATTGGGTACCAAGCTGATGTTTGGCATGACCTTCCATCCGCAAATAGATGGGCAGACCGAATGGACTAATAGAACCTTGGAGGATATGCTCTGAATGTGTGCAAGAAAGAGGTTGGAAGACCATCTCTATATGATCAAGTTCACCTACAACAACAACTACCAAGCGAGTATTCAAATAGCGACCTTCGAGGACCTATATAGTAGAAAGTGTCGTCTCCCTTAGCTTGGGCAGAAATAGGTGACACGAAGTTGTTCAAGCGAAAAGACATTGATGATGCAAATTCGACATTTCGAATGATTCGAGAGAGATTGTTGATTGCTCGGGATAGGTAGACAAAAGACTACAACACCAAACACTGAAATATCGAGTTCGTAATTGGCATCTCTATGATTTGAAAATATTCAGAGTTGTGTAATGATATTCTCCAAACCTATATCCGATGAAGGCAAGTGTACCTTATCGTTCGTAGAATAGGTTATTTTAAAAGATACCAAGGTGGTATTCCTCAGGGCGCGTTGATTACTTCTACTTTGAGGAGGACACTATTATCTTATCATTTGATTTTTTTTTTTAAGAGTTTTACTTAACTAAAAAGAAAGACAATTACAAATTAATGAAAATCTTAGACAATGATTAAGAAGATTAGTGCTCAATCAAAAATCACCTTGGAGTGAGAATGATCAAAAGTAGCAAAAAATAATTCTAATTCCTTTCAAATATACTACTTGACCGTGGAGGTTCCTGAAGGTTGAACACTCCTCTCTCGAGGGAAATGCCCAACTAAGTTTAGGAAAAATCGACCAAACTCTCGCTTTTTAATTGATTATCTAAAATTTACTTTATGGAGTTAACCCCGCTATTGGATTTGACTCCAATTCGAGAGATTTACGTCATCCTCTCTTGATGTGTGTGTGCAAACCGTTGAGTGATCGATTCATACTTTGAGCCTCTCGGCTAGCTAAGTTTGAAAACCTAAGTGAAAATCATATATCGAAAATATGGCCTCACAAATTAAAAATCAAGGGTAAATCAAGTGTTTACATTAATGGAAAAAGAGAGTTAGAAGATCATAACTTGATTATCTCATCCTCGGATCATTTCGATCGAGCAATAATGAGAGTTAGTTAATCATGGTAGAGGGTAAAAAGGGAGAAAATAAGATTGCACGAAAGTAAAAAATAAACTAAGGTAGAAAATGAAGTGAAGAAAAGTAACCTATATTTTATTAAAACTAAAAGCGATTACAAGCCTTAAGGAATATTACAATGCTATAAAAAGAAAGGTTACAAGCATAAGAACTGATGTGCACCCGTAGATTTATAGGCACTTCTGGGGTGCGTCTAGAGGAGGCTCCCTTAAGGAGAGGTGGAGTTAGTACGGTCAAAGTCCTACCCATGATCATAAGAGTGGAGAAACGCACCGCGCGCAATTCGCGTTCTATCGGCGCCAGGCGCAGTCAAGACCCCACCCCACTATTGGGGTGTGGTCATCCCACACCCCACTAGTAGGGTGCGGGTAGTCCACACCCCACATAATGGGGGTGCAGCCAAGCTGCACCCCAAGGGGGTGCGGCCGAGCTACACCCCCCATGCCAGGGTGTGGCCAAACTGCACCCCCATGCTGGGGTGCGGCCAAACTGCACCCTCCCCCCCCCCTCACCTTGCAGGGATGCGACCGAAACTGCACCCTCTCATCAGGTGTGGTCGGAGTTCATTTTCCTCTTAGGGGGCGCGACTTCTCATTTATCTAGTTCATTGCACGCTCAGAACGCTCCAGTGTTCGTTGTGTGCTCAGAATGCTCCCGTGTTTGTTGCGCGCTTATAATGCTCCCATGTTCGTTACACGCTCAGAATGCCTCCACGTTCTCGACATGCGCGCAGTTAACCTTTCTTAATTTCTCATATTGTAGGTCTCGTTTGTCGCCTTCATCACTTTCAACAAAGTTGCTCGAACTGCCCAGCTTGCCCGAAGGACGAGATAGTCATTTGCAAAAAATGGCGATCCATGTGCTTTGAACTAGCAAATATGATTCACCCGTTAGGTGGTTACGGTGGTTACAATGTCAAAATTACCGGACTACCCCTACCCAAGGCTATAAAAGGAGCTCAGGGACTTCATTTCAAAAGAATTTTCTTTCTGCACCCGAGAGAGCTCCGTTGAAGATTTCATCTGAGTTCTCCTATGATGCTCGAATATCTCCTTCGGACTTTGAAGATCACCCTCGAGGCTTCGAAGATCTCCTTCGTGGACTTGGAGATTTCCTTCACTGTGGAAGGCAATCTTCCTAAGTGATTCGGGAATCCTTCAGGTCTCGAAAGTCAACTCAGTGATCTCACTTTCATTCACAGAAGAAGAAATACTTAGCTTTCCAAGAGGTGTCCTGTCACCCCCAGAGTTCTCTCTCTCTCTACCTTTGTAACGAGCCACGTCCTGTCATGCTCGAGTTCAAAATTTCCAATTATAACATCACAACATATAATGGAATTTGGCCGGCACAGCCCCGACAGTGTGGTTGTAAACCCTTTCTGGGTTTTCCATGTAAAAAGTCTTCGTGTCACTTATCGATTCATTCATTGACTGTTTGCGCGCTCAGTTCGCTTCTGAGCTAAGGTGGTTCAATTCGACCGATCTACCAGAGCACCCGAGCAACGCACAACAGTTTGGCACCGTCTGTGTGAAAGGTGTTCCCAAAGCTCTACAAAGATCCACTGAAGGCAATACTTGTTATCGATTGCAATGGCAAGGAGAAGTGCACGTACTATCGAAGGATCAATTTCGGACGGATACATAGAACCAGCTCCCTCTCATTTGCTTATCAATGTACCTCTCACAGAAGAGGCAGTGCTTGTGGCCACAATTGCCCTGGAAGGGCGCTTGTGATAAGTGGAAGAACGACAAACCGAGATGCTGACACTTGTGAGAAATCTGGGGACTCCTCGAGCTCCCACTCAACCTCCAACATTGAACATTTTGCCTCCCCCGGCTCCAAATCATGCTCCAAATGAGGAGGCTACTAAGGAAGAAGATGTCTCAAAGGAGCTCTCTGATACCGCAAGCTCCATTCATCCTGCTCGATCGGGCAGAGGACCAGAAGCTGATCACCATCACCAACACCAGGGAAGAGTTGGCCCCAGGGAAGTGGTAGGAATATCCAATCGAGAAGAGATACGGGATATTATAGCAGAAGAGTACGGTCAGGTGGTGCGACGCACAGCTCTAGCTCGCCATCTGTTGGGTATTATGCCTTTAATGTTTCTAGATTTGAAGAAGGAACACAAGTACAGATAAGCTAAGTTGGTTTTGATGTTATGTTTAAGTTCATGTTGTGATAGATGCATCAAAGCTACAACACTAATATCAAGACTAAAAAAGTAATGAAAATTCACTAAGTAAAATATCGTCTCAAGACTCAGCAGATGAATCATTGTGAAATGTATCATATCATCGAGTCAGTCTCGACGATGTTGTATTGAAGAAAGCTTATCGTTGATAAACCTAAGTTCAGATGTCTCGACGATATCGTCTTGAAGAAGATGTATAGTCTTGAAGATTAAAGACATATCGTTGAGATAACTCATTAAGTCATGAAGAAATGATCATGTAGACAACATCAGTTTGAAGACATTATATCGTCTAGAATATTAAGACGACATCATCTTGAAGAAAGATTATCAACTTGAAGAATAAGTCTAAGTCATAAAAAAGAAACATCTCGACAATATCGTCTAAAAGAAGCAATATTATTGAGATATCAAGTAAAACTTGAAGAAGAAAGTATGTCGACGATATCTTCGTGAAGAATATTTATCATTTACATTGATCAAGATGATATCAGCTTCAAGGAATCTTATCGCCTTGACAGTTGTAGAGCTGCATTTAATGCACAGACTTTCTTGGAAATTGGTATTCAGGGAATGTACACGCCGCCTATCTTGGGCACTAATTAAGGAGTAATAAATGATATATTCTCTATAGAATATAGTCATTGCACAGTATTTAATGAAGAATATTATTACTTCTATATTCTACAAGTTCCAAGAATGACAAGTCATTTATGATAAAATATTATTCCAATTCTGTCAAACTTTTCAAATTGGCGAATTGATTATGGAATAATCAATAAGGGCTTTTATGTAAAATTGCAGAGCAGCATAAAAGAGACACTTTTATATTTACAGAACACTGTTTGCTTAGTATTCTCTCTCAAGTTTATTCTCAGGCCTACTTACAGAAGAGAGAGAAAAGAATTAACAAGAAGAAAACTTCATTGTTGTGCAGTGAAGGTCAAGAGAAGATTCTATAGAAAGGTTCAATGATTCACAAGATCTCTAGGCTTGCTCTTGCAAGAAGAAGAAGAAGACCTGCTATTTTAAAATCTTTTCTCTTGAAGTCTTTTCTTCTACAACAACAAACTCTTCTGTATCATTTTGTAGGGTTCTTTGTACACCTGAGCTTGTAAGATCATGTAATAGATCTAAGATTGGTAAGGTTCTGTGTGAGCCTGATATTGGCAGGGTTCTTTGTGAGCTTTAGTTTGGTAGGATCTTGGTGAAGATCTGAGTTATTGTAAGACTCGCAAAGTCTGAGCTTGGTAAGGTTCTGTGTGAACCTGAGTTATAAGATCTGATAATTGAGAAGAGATCTAAGTTGGAGAAGTTTCCTAGTCTAGCTCATTGCTAGATAGGTGGGAGGGACAGTGGAGTACCTCTAGACACATTGTCTTGTAGGGATCCACTATAAATCTACTGTGTTTTCTGTGTTGCTTTTTATGTTGTGATAGATAGATTTTAAAGTAGCAACTAACTAACATTGAAAACAATTAATCACCCCCCCCCCCCTCTTGGTGTATTTTTGGCAATCCATATCTTTCAATTGGTATCGGAGCTAGGTTGAGTTCAAAGGCTTAATAGCTAAGAACAGGATCTACAAGTTTAGTGGGTTGTGATAAATCAATGGTCGGTGAGCATCATAAGGAAATGAGATCAATGAAGCTGCCCATCTGCACCAAAGAAAACTTTTGTTGAATTTTGAAGTGTAAGTGGAGTGTCCGGGCGGACTGATATTGGAGACCGCAAGGACCGCGCGAGCTCCTGTGTGGCAATCTGGCTGAAGATCGTGCGTCTCTGGTCTTGGCGGCCTGTGTTGGTTTGCCGGTTATGCCAAAGTGTTCCTGTTGGGATAGAGACCGGGCGGTCTAGTACTTGAGGTCTCTTCAGCGGTCTTGTACTTCAGTCTGCTTGAGATCGCTTTTGTGGTCTGCTGTGGATCCGATCTTATGGGAGACCAGATGGGTTGTATGAGCCTGGTTCTGGCGATCTGTTCTTGATCTGGTTAGATGCTCATATGGTTCTTCTCCTATAAGATACCGGGAGGTCTGCCGGTTTGGAATAAGCGTGATGTCATTATTGAACAGTTGCTTAAGTGTAATAAATTGTCCAATTGTGACCGCGCGGTCTAGTTCTGGAGATGGCGTGCTTCAATAAGGAAGATGACCATATCCCTCTGTGGAGGAGATGACATCCGTTCATTTGCCAATAAATAGAGGGACAGTGGTAGCCATTCATAACGCAAGAACTGTAAGAACCTAGTGTGGTTTGATTGTACCGATCTCATTTTTGAGGTCGCACGGTCTGAAGATTATTGACCATTTGTTGTGTTTGCAGGTTAGGCGGCCAACAAGTTCCGTCAGAATTCTTCATATCTTTCCAACTTTGAATAAACCAGTTCGCTAGCGGTCTGTCTGGGCGATCTGTGTTTGGAGGTTCTTGGATCTGTTTGCAGTTGACTCAGTTGATCAGGCGACCTTAATCGGTCAGGCGGTCTTGAGTGCGGTCTTGCAGCAGTAAGCAATTCTTCGTCAAGTGTTCGCGGGATACTTCTATGTTCTTGAGACCGTACGGTCTGGGTGATCAAGAAGTGCGAACAGTTTTGTTTTCAGCAGTTGTAATAAGGAGCAGTTCGTGCGGTCTAAGCTTTTAGCGGTCTGGCAGTTCACAGGTCGTCAACCTATCTTATTCGCGCAATCTCAAGGAAGCTGGCGATCTTGCTAAGTTCGGGCGGTCTCAGCTTGCTAACTGCTAGACTTTTGTGTTGCTTGTTCTCATCTATGTTTGCTCTAATAAATCATGTCTCACCATGTATGCAACGCATTGTAATAAGATAGTATTCAATTGAGATTCTCTTGCCTTCATTGTCACTGGTTAACTATTGTGAATTTGAATTGAAGTATTCTGATGTTGTCTTCGATCCATTCTCCGAAATTTTAACATGGTATCACAGGTAGGTTTGAGGCAAGTATCAGCACAGAATCCTACTTCAGTCTCTAAAAGGTTATTAGTCAGTGTCATATCAATGGAAGGAGGTCATACAGGAGGTCTTGGAATTGAACTCCTTACGCAGACTAACTTCAAGAAGTGGAAGTCCTGCATGGAGATCTATCTTATTGGCGAAGATTTATGGGAGGTAGTCGGAGGAGATGCTAGACAAGCTGTTGTAGCTACTGAAGGGAATGTTGAGCAGGTGAAAGCTTAGAAGAGAACCAATGTTAAAGATGAGTTCACTCTCAAGCGTGCTATCATTCCGGAGCTGTTTGACCACATAATTAGATGTAGGTCAGCTGTTGAGATTTGGGCAGCCTTGGATGGCTTGTTCAACAAGAAGAATGTAGCTCATCTACAATTCTTGGAAAATGAGTTGGCAAAAGCAACTCAGGGAGATTTGTCTATCTCAACTTTCTTCTTGAAGATGAAAAACCTATGCGCGAAGATATCAGCTTTGGACCCTGATGGGCCTATTTTTGAAGCAAGATTGAAGAGGCACATAATCCGCTGCTTGCGGAGGGAGTATGTGGCCTTTGTCACTTCTGTTCAAGGTTGGGCCATTCAGCCGACATTGCTAGAGCTAGAGAACATGCTGGCTTCGCAAGAGAGCTTAGCAAAATAGATGGCTGGGATATCTTTCTCTGGGGGAGAGAGCGAGGTTCTGTATTCAGACAAGAAGAAGAGATGGGACAAGAAGAGCCATCTGTTGGAGATGGTCCATCTACTTCATATCAGCAGGAGAGGAGTTATGCTCCTAAGTCTGATGGGAAGAAGAAGGAAGGGTCGAGATGTTACAAGTGCAATAAGCTTGGTCACTTCAAAATAGAATGCAAGGTCAATCTTCAGCTAGGGCATGCTGCAGGAAAGGAGGAGGATGGTTCCAATGTTGAAGGTAGTTGGGGTGGTGGAGGTGCTTTCATGAAGAGCACTTGTGTTCGGGCTTTGGCTTCCATCAACTATCAAGATGATTGGATAGTGGACTCTGGGTGTGGTCATCACCTCACCGGAGATGAGTCGAATTTCTCCTCATTGCAAGCATACTCAGGAAATGATGCTATCATTACAGCTGACGACACGGTTCATACAGTTGAGAAGGAGGGTATAGTTTCGTTGAACGGGGATAGTGGTCATCTTATGTTGAAGAGTATTTATCATGTTCCGGGGATGAAGAAAAACATTTTCTCGGTGACCAATGCGGTTGATGCTGGATATCACGTTCTATTTGGTCCAACAGAAGTGAAGTTTCTTCGAAATGTGCCAGCAGTGAAGGCAGATGTCACTCATGTTGGAAAGCGGGTGAAGGACTTGTTTGTGTTATCTACAAGGTCCTATGTTGATAAGATGAGGACTAATGATAGCACTGCTATCTAGCATGAAAGACTTGGACATGTTGGGATGGACAAGTTGAAAGCTATGGCGGGAAGAGGCCTTGTTAGAGGCTTGCTTAGTTTGTCATCCTTCGGAGAAGGTCAGGTTTGTGCAGGTTATCAACATGGTAAGGCTCAATGTCTTCCATTCGACAAATCACAAAGCAGATGCAAAGCACCATTGGAGTGTATTCATGGTGATCTGTTTGGACCTACCGCAACTGTCAGTCTTGGAGGTAGAAGATATATGCTAGTCTTGATTGATGACTTCACTAGATATACTTGGGTATATTTTTTGAAGGAGAAGTCAGAAGCCTTTGAAAAGTTTGTGGAGTTTAAGGAGCTGGTGGAAGGTCGGCTTAACCTGCGGATCAAGAAGTTCATAACTGACAATGGAGGGGAGTTCACCTCAAATGCGTTCTTCAACTTCTGCAGGAAGCATTGCATCCGGAGAGATCTCTCTTGTGCTCACACTACACAACAAAATGAAGTTGCAGAGCGAAAGATCCATCATCTGGTAGAGACCTGCAAATGTTGGATTCATGCCAAGAGTATCCCAAAGTCCTTCTGGGCAGAGAGAATGCCTTATGCAACTTATGTCATTAATCAGATGCCTCTCAGTCCTATCAACATGAAGACCCCTCATGAGTTGATGTTCAATGAAAAGCCTATGGTAGAACACCTTCGATTGTTCGGATCTACTTGCTATGTGCATGTTCCAGATGCCCTCAGAACGAAGCTAGATGCGAAAGCAAGGAAGCTAGTCTTCGTCGGTTTTGATGACCGGAAGAAGGGTTGGAGATGTATGGATCCAAAGACACGGAGAGCTGTGGTCTCAAGAGATGTGGTATTTAATGAGTTGACATCATACCAGTGTAGCTCTTCTATTGAGTTACAAGAAGGCATGTCAGTTGGTGGACTTAAAGAAGCTACTAAGGAAGTTCTGGTGGAGTTGCCTGTTTCTCCAGGTTCTCTGGGTGTTTCTATCTCAGGATCAGGTGCTTCAGGTTCTGGAAGCAGGGGGAGCGATGCTCCAAGTATGCCTGAGAGGAGAGCTAGTTCAGAACAAGTAGCTGAAGAGGTGGTTCAGAGTCAAGCTCTGAGGAGGTCCAAAAGGACTATCATTCCACCTGATCGGTATACAGGAGGAAATTTGCTGAGCTTCGTCTCATGTTTCTTCGCAGGTCCCCTGGATGAGAGAGTCATCTTATTTTGAAAATGCCATTAGATTCAAGGAGTGGGAACGGGGCATGGATGAAGAGATGGCTTCCCTCAGGAATAATGAGACTTGTGAATTGGTGCTTAAGGTTGAGGGTGTTACTCTAGTGACTTGCAAATGGGTTTTCAAGTTGAAGAAGAAGGCTGATGGTAGCATTGAGCGATACAAGGCTCGCCTTGTAGCTCGAGGTTTCTCTCAGAAGTGTGGGGAAGATTATGAAGAAACTTTCAGCCCTGTTGCCAAAATGACTTTGGTTCAGGTGGTGATCGCATTGGCAGCTAGCCAAGGGTGGAAGATATGGCAACTCAATGTTAAGAATGCCTTCTTGTATGGCGAGATTGACAAGGATATCTTCATGGTTCAGCCACCGGGATATGTATCGAAAGTTCATCCAGGACATGTCTGCAAGCTCAAGAAGGCTCTTTACGGGTTGAAGCAAGCGCCTTGGGTGTGGTATGGGAAGATCGCAGAATACCTCTAGTTCTATGGATATTTTGCTTCAGGTTGAGACTCGAGTCTGTTCGTAAAGAAGATCAGAGAGCTGCAAGTCTTGGTGTTGTTGTACGTTGATGACATGATCATCACAGGGAACTTGGAGGCTGAGGTAGCTAAGCTTCGGGCTGAATTAGCTATCAGGTTCGAGATGAAGGATCTGGGGGAGCTTCACCATTTTGTTGGACTCAAGGTGGAGAGGAAAGAGAGTGGTATGCTTATTTCCTAGAAAGCTTATGCGGAGCGAATCGTTAAGCAATTTGGCATGCAGGATGGGAAGAGCAGCTCTACTCCACATGAGGTTGGTCTAAAACTTAGACGGGATGAGGGGAGGATTCTTCCTGATCCGTTGGTGTTCCGTGCTCTTATTGGGAGTCTAATATATTTGAAGATTACTAGACCGGATATTGCTTATGCAGTTGGTAGGGTTAGTCGATATATGGCGGAACCACGGAAACCTCATCTGGTAGTGGCACGGGCTTCAGTTTGCATGGATACATGGATGCCGATTATGAGGGAGATTCAGATGATCGAAAGTCAATGTCTGGATATGTTTTCTTATTCGGATCAACAGCCATTTCATGGTGTAGCAAGAAGCAGGATTATGTGTTCATCTCTATCACTGAAGCGAAGTACAAGGCTTCTGCCTGGCAGCTCAGGAAGCCATCTAGATTAGGAGATTGATTGAGGACATCCATAAGGAGGTGCAAGGTCCGACTCTACTGTGTGGTGACAATGAGAGTGTTCAAACTAGTTAATGATCCAGTCTGTCTCGCACAGACCAAGCACATCAAGATCGAGCATCATTTCATTCGGGAGAAGGTGCTGGAGGGATCTCTAATGGTTGAGCATGTGCGGAGTGAGGACAATGTCGCTGACATCTTCACAAAGCCGCTAGCGAATGGACCATTTACTCGGTTATGAGGGTTGTTTGGGCTGACTTCCACTTCCCACTTCAAGGGGGAGTGTTGAATTTTAAAGTGTAAGTGGAGTGTCCGGGCGGTCTGCTATTGGAGACCGTAGAGACCGCGCGAGCTCCTGTATGGTGATCTGGCTGGAGATCGTGCATCTCTGGTGTTGGCGGCCTGTGTTGGTTTGCCGGTTGTGCCCAAGTATTCTTGTTCGGATAGAAACCGGGCAGTCTAGTACTTGAGGTCGCTTTGATGGTCTTGTACTTCGGTCTGCTTGAGATCGCTCCTGCGGTCTGCTGTGGTTTCGATCTTATGGGAGATCAGACGAGTTGTATGAGCCTGGTTCTGGCGACCTGTTCTTGATCTGGTCAGATGCTCATATGGTTCTTCTTCTATAAGAGACCAGGCGGTCTACCGATTTGGAATAAGCGTGTTGTCATTATTGGACAGTTGCTTAAGTGTAATAAATGGTCCTATTGTGACCGCGCGGTCTGGTTTGGGAGACTGCGTGTTTCAATAAGGAAGGTGACCATATCCCTCTATGACGGTGACGACATCCATTCGTTTGCCTATAAATAGAGGGGTAGGGGTAGCCATTCATAACGCAAGAACTATAAGAATCTAGTGTGGTTTGAATGTGTCAGTCTCATTTTTGAGGTCGCGCGGTCTGAAGATTGTTGACCGTTTGTTGTGTTCGCAAGTTAGGCAGCCACCAAGTTCCGTCAGCATTCTTCCTGTCTTTCCAGCTTTGAATAAACCAGTTCTCCAGCGGTCAGTTTGGGAGATCTGTGTTTGGAGGTTCTTGGATCTGTTTGCAGTGGACTCAGTTGATCAAGCGACCTTAAGTGGTCAGGCGGTCTTGCAGCATTAAGAAATTCTTTGTCAAGTGTTCGCGGGATACTTCTGTGATCTTGAGACCGTGCGGTCTGGGTGATCAAGAAGTGCGAATAGTTTTGTTTTCAGCAGTTGCAATAAGGAGCAGTTCGTGCGGTCTGAGCTTTCAGCGGTCTTGAAGTTCACAGGTTGTCAACCTGGCCTGTTCGTGTGGTCTCAGGGAAGCCGACGATCTTGCTAAGTTCGGGCGGTCTCAGCTTGCTGACTGCCACACTTTTGTGTTGCTTGTTCTCATCTATGTTTGCTCTTATAAATCATGTCTCCCCATGTATGCAATGCATTGTAATAAGATAGTATTCAATTGAGATTCTCTTGCATTCATTGTCACTGGTTAACTATTGTGAATTTGAATTGAAGTCTTCCATTGTTGTCTTCGATCCATTCTCCAAATGTGTAATAACTTCACTATCTGGAAACAGAGAATCAAATTGTACATGGAAGCTTCAGACCCTAGAGTCTATTTGGCAGTGGAAGAGGGACCCTGTGTTCCCATGAATATCCCTGTGGATCTAACAACAACTCCTACACCTAAAACCATATCCCAGTTAACCAAGGATGAAGTTGCCTTGGTCAACATGGACAAAAGGGCTAAGAACATCATTTTAAATGCAATTGATGATTCAACATTTCAGAATCTGATTCATTGTAAAACAGCAAAAGAAATGTGGGATTCCTTGGTTATTTACATGGAAGGAACTGAATAGGTTAGGGATGACAGAAAATCCCTTCTGAATCAAAAATATGAATCCTTCAGGCAAGACAAGAAGGATGGCATAGTTGCCTTCTATGAAAAGTATTTCAGGATTGTCAATGGTCTTAGAACCTATGAAAGAGAGTTCACTAACTATGAGCTAAATGACAAATTCCTGAGATCTCTGAACAAAGAATGGGGCATGAAGCTGTGTGCAATAAGGGAAGTTGGCAATCTGGGAGCAATAGAGCCTAGACAACTATATGGCAAGCTCCTATCATATGAGCTGTAGCTGAATACTAGAAAGGCTGAAGAGGAAAACTCCAAGGCTTACAATAGAGAATAGACTGTGGCCTTTAAAGCTGAAGCTTCCAGAAAGCACAAGATAGTGGAGCCTACCTATGTCTCAGAGGAAGAGACCTCAAGCAACTCCAGCTCAGAACTCTCTGATGAAGATATCTCACTGTTCACCAAGCAGTTTAAAAACTACTGAGAAATAGAAGAAGAGGGAATAGAAAATATGAAGCTTCACCCTCTTGCTCCAAGAGAGAAGACAAGTCTGGGAAGAAACACAGATCATACAGGTATGACTCTAAATCTAGCAAATAGATTTCTTCTAACATTGTTTGTTACATCTGCAAAAAGCCTGGACATGTCATTGTTGAATGCCCATTCAAGAGACAAGAGAAGAGTGAAGAAAGAATGCACTCAAAGAGCAGGAAGTCAGAGAAAAGCTTTGTGGCAAAGAAAGTGAAAACACTTAGTGACAGTGACACTGAATGCTCTTAACCAAAATTTGATAGCCATATTGCAGCCATGGACTTCTCAGATGAAGAATGTTGTGATGAAATTCATCACAAACAGGTAATTCCTAAAGCCTCTCCCACCATATCTGACACAATTTCAGATGACAGCTCCTCTTCAACAGTAAGAGAAGTTGACACTGATTATATTGAGAAATTTGGTGCCTTGCTTGATGCTCTTAAGAAAGCAAAATCTCTCTATAAAGCATAAGCTACAGAGATCATCTCCTTGATTCTTGAGAAAGTAACTGAGCTAGCTCAAGATAAGACCAAATTATCAATCTCTCCACTGAGCACTAGCACTTTGACCGAAGTTATTAAGCATAAGAACATTAGAATCAAAGAGCTAGAGGATAAGCTCTTAGAGGAAAGGAGAATTATAGCTAGTTTTTCCAAGCGACAAACTGCTCTTCCTTTGATAGATAGCTTTTCACAAACAAATAAGAAAGGTTTGGGCAACCCTCAAAGCAAAAATAGTGGGAAATCTTCTCAAGCAAAGACAGTCTTTAGAAAGGTGATCATGTTAAAATTTTTAGAGGTCCGTAGTGAAGTAAAAATGTGGAATACTTCAACACAATCTACAAGTGTGATAATCAATGACAATGGGAAAACAGAATAGTGCACTTGTATTAACTATCTCTTTACAGCGCGAGACATACATGGCGAGACATGATTCATAAGAATCATAGAGGAGAGAAGCACAAGACACAAAAACAACCCGCCAGCGAACTGCCGAAGCAGAGAATGCCAGACCGCTCGAACAGACAAGCCTCACGGCTTTCCCTGAGACCGCGCGAACAGAGCACAAACCACCGCTGTCAGACAGCAACCACAGACTGCTCGACTTGCTCCTTTATTCAACTGCTGAGCACAACTATGCACTTCTTGATCACCCAGACTGCATGGTCTCAAGATCACAGAAGTACCCGCGAACACTTGACGAAGAACTGCTTCCTGCTACAGACCACAACTCAAGACCGCCTGATCAATTAAGACCGCCTGATCAACTGAGTCCGCTGCACAGTCTGAGAACACCTAAACACAGTCCGCCTAGACAGACTGATGATGAAACACAGTTGGAATAAAGGAGAATGCTGAAGATGACTGCAAGTCGCTATCCTGCGAACAAACAAATCGGTCAGACAAAATCTCAAACCGCGCGACCTCAGAAAGAGACCGGCACAATCAAGCCAACTTTGGTTCTTACAGTTCTTGCATTATTATGGCAACCTCGACACCCCTATTTATAAGAAAATGAATGGATGTTATCACCACCCAAAGGGATACGGTCACCTTCCTTATTGAAGCATGCGGTCTCCAGAAACAGACCGCACGGTCTCTTCAAGACATTATTGCACTAAGGCTTAACTGTCCAAGAAAGACAGCTTGCCAAGACAACCCAGAAAACCGCCCGGCCTCTTGTAAGAACAGACATGAGCACTTGACCGACTAGGAACAGACTGCCAGGATAAGCACATGCAACCCGCAACTGAGACCGCCAGGTCTAAACCTGAACAAGGATACTTGGGCAAAACCGGCAGACTAAATACAGGCCGCCAACACCAGAGATGCGCGACCACACCAGCTAGGTTGCCACACCGAGCTCGTGGTTTCCAGAGGAAGATTGCAACACAAGCCGCACGGTCTCTATGGTCTCAATTAACAGACCGCCCGAACAGTCCACTTCCACTTCAAAAATTTAACACTCCCCCTTGGAGTGGGAAGTGGAAATCAGCCCAAGTAACCTCCTCAACCGTGTGAACGGTTCCTTCGACAATGGCTTTGTAAATATGTCAGCGACATTTTCCTTGCTCTACAAATGCTCAACCATAAGAGATCCCTCTAACACCTTCTCCCGAATAAAATGATGTTGAACCTCTATGTGCTTGGTTTGCGCATGACAAACTGGATTGTTCACCAATTTGAGGGCACTCTCATTGTCACCCCGAAGCAGAGTAGGACCATGCACCTTCCTATGAATGTCCTCCACAAGCCTCCTAAGCCAGACGGCTTCCTGAGCTGCCAAAGCTGAAAGTTTGTACTCTGATTCCATTGTAGAGACAGACACAGAATCCTGCTTCTTGCTGCACCATGATATAGCTGTAGAGCCTATCATAAAGACGTATCTAGAAGTCAATTTCCAATCATCTGAATCTCCTCCATAATCAGCATCCATGAATCCATGCATGCAAAAGCCCGAGTCCTTCCCATAGAAGAGACCCAAATCTGAGGTGGTCTTGACATACTTCAAAATGCTCCTCGCCGCCAGCAGATGAGGTTTTTGTGGCTCTGCCATATACCGACTCACCCGGACAACCGCATAAGCAATATTCGGCCTCGTGATCGTCAAATATATTAGGCTCCCGACCAAATCCCAGAACACGAAAGGATCAGAAAGAACCTTTCCCTCATCACGTCGAAGATGAATACCAACCTCCAGTGGAGTAGAGCTGCTCTTCCGCCCTTCCATGTCGAATCGCTTCACAATTTGTTCTGCATACCCCTTTTGGGAAACAAGCATTCCGCCCTCTTTCCTTTCCACTTCGATTCCAAGGTAATGGTGGAGCTCACCCGAATCCTACATCTCAAATCTGATTTCTAGCTCAGCACGAAGCCTAGCTACCTCAACTTCAGAATTCCCTGTGATGATCATATTGTCAACGTATAACATCCCCAAGACCTGAAGCTCCCCCCCCCATCTTCTTTACGAATAAGCTTGAATCAGAATCAGAAGCAAAATATCCACAGAACTGGAGGTATTATGCGATCTTCCCATACCATGCCTGAGGCGCCTGCTTCAAACTGTAAAGAGCCTTCTTGAGCTTACACACATGTCTTGGGTAGACTTCAGAAACATAATCGGGTGGCTGATCCATGAAGATATCTTTATCGATCTCGCCATAAAGGAAGGCATTCTTCACATCGAGTTTCCATATCTTCCACCCTTGGCAAGCTGCCAACGCGATCACCACCCGTACTGAAGTTATCTTGGAAATGGGGTTAAAAGTCTCTTCATAATCCTCCCCATACTTCTGAGAGAACTCTCTAGCTACAAGGCGAGCCTTGTACCGCTAGATACTGCCATCAGCCATCTTCTTCAGCTTGAAAACCCACTTGCAAGTCACCAGAGTAACACCCTCAACCTTAGGCACCATGTCCCAAGTCTCATTCTTCCTGAGGTCAGCCATCTCTTCATCCATGGACATTTCCCACTCCTTGACTCCAACAACATTTTCATAACAAGATGTCTCTCTCTCATTGATGCGCAAAACTATATCCGCAAACGATAACGGCAAGTGTACCGTATCGAATGTAGTATAGGTTATAAAAACCAAGGTCGTATTAGACTCGGGGCGGTTGAGTACTCTTACTTCGGAAAATCTCTATTATTTTATCAAATACAAATTGAGTTGTGGTTGCTAATAGTAAAAACTAGAAGAGATGCTAACGGAATTAAATCGATGATTTAAAACTAGTACCCGATCTTTGAATCACCTTGGATTTAATAAATTACGAAATGAAAGTAGCAATGCAATTCTCTTGTTGAAGAGGCTTTGACCGTGAAGGTTCCTGTAGCATGAACACTCCTCTCTCAAGGATTTGGTTCAACTAAGCTTAGGTGTATCGACCGAACTTTCGTTCTCAAGTCGCATCGCCTAAGTCTTGCTTTAGGAAGTGAACCTCGCTATTGGATTTTACTCCAATCAAGAAGAGTTATGTCGTCCTCTCTCGAGGTTTGCGTTCTACTCCTTTTACCAATGAGCGATCAATTCATCTTACGAGCCTCTTGGCTAACTAAAGAACGAAAACAATATGAAGACTATATATGGACGATATAGCCTCATAATAATTTGCTAGATCAAAGATAAATCGTAAGTGTTCAACAATTAGAGAAAAACAAATCTAAAAAATCATAGCAAAATATCTCATCCTCGGATCGTCGCGATCGAGCACTATAAAGATTAGTTAGACATGGAGATGGAGAAATTATTATTATTGAAATACGACATGACGAAAAAGGATGAACAAAGAAGACAAACAACAAACTTTTAAAAATTAATATTAATATTAGTAAAATAGAGGTGAAACTTTATTCCTAGTGAGAAAGAAATCACAAGAAATAAAAATACAAACTTTCATGTTTAAGATAATTCTAATTTGAATGAAGAAAGACGTACAAGATTACAAGAGATCGACTAAAATGTCGACCGAAATTAACAACTTTGCGGAACGAAATACTTCGCGGACTAAAATTCTGGACTGAATTTCTCTCAGAAAAACAAATAATTTATTCTAATCTCTCTCAAAAGCCAAAACAATAACAATATATAATAATTATTCTCTCTCCCTAAAATAAAGACCTTATATAATAATTATCTCCCATCAGAAAAAATATAAAATATATGATCCTTTCCTCCTTCCCGAGGTAAGCAATTTATAGATTGCTGGACAGGGTTTGGGCGGAGGAAGGCTGACGGCAATAATTGGAGGCGGCATCTTTGGAGGCAGCATCTTTGGAGGCGGCATCCTTGGAGGCGCCATCTGGTGGTTGGAGGTGAAACGGCAGCAGCAGCGTGTGTTCCGGCCTGGATCGCTGACATGGAGGCAGGGTTTGGGCGGAGGAGGCAGGGTTTGGGCGGAGGAGGCGCTCAAGGAAGAGTCCGGCTGGAGGCGTTACGACTAGAGGGGGGACTGATGTGGCAGTGTTGACGTGGAGGAAGGGAGCTTCATGCAAAGGTGGTGGCCAAGCTCCATGAAAGCTGCTGGTTAATTGCTTGCGTGGGGTTGCCGGAGCAGCTGCTGCGTTGGAGGTGGCGAACTGCATGGTGGAGGCTCCCATGGAAGGTGGTGGCCGGCTGGCTGTTGCTGCTTGCATGTGGAGGAGGCGCACAGGGAGGAGGCTCGCATGGTGGAGGAGTTGGAAATGGTGGCCAGAGCATTGCATGGAGATGGCCGGACGGTAGCTGTGCAAGGGTGGCGGACGTGGAGATTGCTGGAAACATATATATATATTTATAAACATATAAATATATATATATAACATATATATATATATAACATATATATATATAACATATATATATATAAACATATATATATAAACATATATATAAAAAAAATATATATATATATATAAACATATATATATAAACATATACATATATATGAAAACATATACATATATATAAACATATACATATGTATATATATGTAGAGATGTATGACAACTTGCGAGTTATGGACGCGATAGCGGGACTTCGCACATAAATTCTCCCCAGGCCTGCCAAATCCCTACAAATATAAGAGAATATATTAGTTATAACGTACAATATTATTTTTACGGAAATTTATAAAACAACGAACAAAATGCGATAATTTATTTAAATAACTAATAAGATATTAGCCTAAAACGATGACTAAAATATCAATCATCAAACACCTCCATACTTGAGCTTTTGCTATTCCAGAGCATAAGAGTGAGGAAAGAATTACAAGATATCGATATTATTTCTAAATAACTAAAATTTTGTTAAACCAAGAGTAAGTTAAAAGTAAATTCTAGGAATTCAAGAATTAAGTCATAAATTATGTTGATAGTTTAAAAAGAGAAATTTGTTTAGCTAACTACTTCTCAAGATAACTATTTAGCAAACAAAATTATAGAAATTTTCAAACAAGAATAGATTGAAATTATAAACAGTCTAACATAAAAGAATCTCAAGGAAAAGACACCTACCAAAATATTGCTCTCTTAATAATTTAGTTTAGGACTAGAAACAATGAAATTGGCTGGGATGGGTTTAAACGGAATGGCAAAATGAAGACAAAGGATAGGAAGAGGTTTTTGATTGGGGTGATGAATTTTATCCTCTCAACCCCTTTTTTCATTTTTTTTAGTATATGTAATACCAGAGAATGATAGACTATTATCCTATCATTTCCACGACATATACACATTTTTTTCTCTCTTCATTTTTTTTTGGGTTGCATATGTTTACCAGAGAATAAAGAACTAACATCTCCTTATTCCCATGACATATGATCTAACAATAGGGGAAAAGAAAAACAAAAGTTTACCAAGGGTAAAGAAATACTTTTAGTTTATAAATTAAACTATTTTGAGAGCAACTTTTTAGTGGAATGAAATTTCCTAAGATCTTAAGGTTAGAAGCAAATATAATAAAAATCTAGAGATGTTTAGCCAATTTACCACAAAGTGAAGCTATTTAAAATTAAAAGGAGAAGTAGTGCTAAATAGATTCTCTAATCAAATTAAAACATAAAATATTTCTTAAAACCAAATTACATCAAATTTAAATTTAACAAATTCTTATAAAACGAAAATTAGCTAAATCAAATATGTAGGAATACTTGTAATCGGACCTCAAACTAAATTTCTAGAACATTAAAAACAACAAGGCTAGGCGTATTTATTATTATTATTATTATTTTTAATATAATATTTCTTGGACTTCCCGAGGGCTACCCGGTGAAGGGTTCGCAAGGTACTAGGAGCTGTGATGGGAGTTCAAGCCCAAAGCGCCCTTTCCAAGAAATTAGATTTTTATAATTTTTATAAATTTTTTTTCAAATAAAAATACAATGAATGCGAAGCTACACCCCCATACTTAAAATTAAACATTGTCCTCAATGTTTATAACTAAGTATGAAGATGATTTGAAAGAAAACAAAAAAAAGAAAAATACTAAAAATTAAGGATAAGCAAGGGGTGCCTCCCAAGAGCGCTTTCTTTTTCCCGTCTTTAAGCTAGACGATTATTGTTAGGAAAAAGGAAAATTAAAAGAGAAGTGAACAGGAAACTCCCCTAATTCACGCGTAGGTGAATGTGCCGGCGTCATTCGCACGGCAGCTCCTCCGTTTATCTTGTGATTCTCCTCTTGTCCTTGAATTTGAATATATAAATCCAAATCACCTATACATACCTGAGGTGATTTGGAAAAATAAAGATGAGCGGCATATGGATCATTGATTATTTGGGGTGGCAACGACTCATCCTTAACCTGAAAATTATTAGAATAAAGAGAATCACAAATAAATGAGTCAGAAAATTTTTCGCAAGGAGGAGGCGCTTGCGAAAATATAAGATTGAGCTCTGGTTGTTCCTTTTCTAAAATTAAATTTTCATTAGAGAAATCTAGTGTATTACCAAGTGGAATAAAATTTTCGGACACAAAATTTTCATCAATTTTTGGTTTGATAGAAGAAATTCGTGAATATTCATGACAAAGAAAATAAAATCCGGGTGGAGTAGGGGAAGAAACTTGTTCTTCGTCTACTTCATCCGGGGTGCCCCTTGTAACATCCCGTTTCGCGCTAGACCCATCGGAGACGTTTTGACTACCCGATTTTGGGCTTTCCAGTGCGTGCACGGTTTTGGATTAATTGGGGGAAAGGATTAACAAATTGTTCATATATATATTTCTGTGATTTCGTTCGACGAACGTCGAAGGAGAGCCTCGTTCGACGAACGTCGAAGGGCAGCTCCGTTCGACGAACGTCGAAGGGATAGAGGCGTTCGGCGAAGTAAAGGAGGTTGTGTTCGACGAAACATTGCTGCAGCCGCGATCGAAGAAGGCTGCCAGCGTTCGACGAAAGTTCGTCGAACGGCGTTCGACGAACGACGTTCGACTAATTTGTCGAATGGGAACCGTTCGGCTATGTTATAATAGGAGCGCTCGACTAAGATATAGGCGTTCGACGAAAAGATCGTCGAACGGTGATCGACGGAAGTATTCCGTTCGACGAAAGTCGAAGGAGCGGCGTCCGACGAAAATCCCAACATTCGACGAATTATGATTTAGCCGCAGATCGACGAAATATTACGTTCGACAGATCAGCTGTAAGCGCCGGTCGACGAAATAACTTGTAAGAGCGGTCTACGAAATATCTTGTGCAGCGCCGGTCGACGTAATATTAGGCAGCGCTCGACAAATATATTATTCCAGCCGATCGACGATCGATGAAAAATGATAGCGCTCGGCTAAAGCTTTGCTGCTCCCGTTCGACTAACGTCGAACGGGAAGCGTTCCACTAAATCCTTGCGCTCAACTAAGTTCGGGCAGCGTACGACGAAATGACTGTTCCCGTTCGACGAATCTGGGTATTTTCGTCTGCTGTTGCCGACAGAGCTTAAATGCTTATTCTGTATGTTATTTTAGGCTAATAGTGGAATCCTTGTCCAGTAAGAAGCCGGCACCTAACTTTGGATTTCCAAGGCATATTAATGCAAACCCTCTTCTCTCTTAACCCAAGGGCCGAGCCATTATTCTCGCTGGCTCATTTCTCTCCTTCTTCTTCATCTCGTTCCATCAAACCTGATGGTTTTAACCTACGGTTTTACCCATGGAGCTTTGAAGGAGCAAAGTTGGAGAGGCAGTTGGAGCTTGGCCGACCACCACCATGCTTCCATCAGGATGAGCTCCAACCATGGCCATAAGATTAGGTGACTTCCTCCCCTCTCCCTTGGTGCTAGCCTCTTAGATCACAATAGGAGAGATGAAGGCTCAAGAGAGCTTCTTGTGTGAGCTTTAATGGAGTTTCTTTAGGAAGCCCAAGCCGGAACCTCAAAAATTAGGGCATCGTTCGCCGCGAGGTTCTAGGAATCATTTCTTCTCTTCAAGAGGAAGAGATGGGATTTGATTTGGGGCAAACCCATGGTCGTTGAGGGAGAGTGAAGGAAATGATAGTTAGGGATTTTAAAAGGGTGAAATGACCTAACACATGTTTGGGGGAAGATGATGGATAATGCTCTGTTAAATAGGTTTGTCCTTTATGGCATATTGTGTAGTGAAGTTGATAATAGCCCCTTGCAAAATTCATAACATTGCACTTGGTTAATAATGGGATGAAATTGTGCGCAGCTGTGTTAAAGCCAATTTTTGGGCTTCTTCCCACTGGAACTAGGTTCCAGGCTCAATATAGAAGTTGTATCCCTCGGAAAGAGCTTTCCAACGATAGGTTATCCGTTTTCTGAAGTGACCTATAGCTGCCTAAAAGTCCAGTCGAGTGGACTGTCCAGAAAGCGGGAAATTGTTTAAGTGCGTGCTGTTTTTGCGGTCCAGGTTTCTGCAGTTGACTTTGGAGCAGATTTTAGGTAGGATCCACTTGGATCTGGGTTTAGGACTCAACATGAGTGTTGTAGCCCTTGGAGAGAGCTTTCCAAAATGGGGTGGCACATAATTTAGGGTGGAGTAGAACTCCCAGAATCTCAGTTTTGTAAATCAGCGTCGTTGTAGTTTGAATTGCGATAAACTTGGGATATCTTTTATAATACATGTCCGGCACTCTTAATAGTGGGAGAAATCGAATTGATGATATTGTGCTGACCCTTGTTGAATTTTATGAGTTGTGGGAGGGTACTTGTTGTGATTTCGCCAACCGTAGTTCGTTCTCGCTTCGCTCTGGGAATAATAACTAGGAATGCCGACGTGGCTATTGTTTGGAGAAAAATCTATATTCTCCAATTTAATGAGGAAATGAGTGCCCAGATTTACGTGTCAATTGGGCGGAGCTTGGGCGAATGGCATGATGCTAGAATGAGGCATTGCGATGAATAATCGAATAAAGACTTTGACGACATGTTTATAATAATGCGCACGTCGATCGATCATCCAGCGAAGAGTGTGGTTTGGTGACAACCTCTCAAATGCGATAAGGATCTCATCGTGATAGAGTGAGCTGTAAATTGAGTGCGAGAGGTAAATGTCGATGACATGTGAGATATGTTTGGAACTCCCGAACGTTATCTTGGGGACTCTTGGCGCATGTTTGGAAGACGTGCTTCTATGAATGACCGCCTCGCTAGATAAACAACGGGATGATGCGTATTGGTAGTAAACTCTCAAGAATGTGAATAGTTCAACTAGGTTGAACTTGTGGTGAACGGAGCCTACGGGCAGAACGTGCTAATATGATGAGTGCTTGTGAGCACCGGTTGTGAACGGAGCCTACGGGCAGAACGTGCTAATATGATGAGTGCTTGTGAGCATCGGTTGTGAATGGGCCTACGGGCAGGACGTGATAGTATGAATGTGCAGGTTTTCACACATGGTGGTGTAGTGATCCTCGGTGGAGGATAGTTGGTGGCGGGTCTACGGGCTCGCTAGTCGTGACACCGACAGGAGCCTGCAGTTAGACTCAAACCGGTTGGGTTGGAATGTCTTGGTGTCCATCTACCCAATAGATCCCCTCCGCGTCTTGAAGGCCCCGCAGGAATGCGGGTAGTACGCAGGGTCTCCGCTATGAACAAGAGCTTCGAGGCATACATAGGCCTAGGACCGGTAGTGTTCATACCCTCCTAGTAGTGGCGAAGCCCGTGCCACTGCCACCGTCTGGCCACGACGGGGGGTGCCTGAGTGGTTAGCTACCCTCGAAAAGTGGGAACTAAAAGTCTGTGTCGACATAGCAAATGCGCTTGGAGAAGTCATCATATCATAACCATTGCACCGCATTCATATCATAATCATTGCACCGCATTCATATCATAATCATTGCATTGCACCGCAATGGATACTCATCATATAAACTTGTATGGGCATCTTTATATGATGAGTTACCTTTATATGCAGACCCTTAACTTATAAGCTTGTATGGGCATCCTTATAAGTTAAGTTTAATTCAGCTCTTTGATACTCTGCTTATGCTTTCTGTTTCCAGTACTTGCATTTATAACTGCTGCTACTTATATATATATATATACTTATGAACAGCTTGTTAGTGCCATTGCAAGTACTTGGGTACTTATACAACCGACACATATGAACAACCCTTCCTGTCACCTGTTTTGTATACTATTGCTAATATTGCAGCTTCTATTCAATTCTACCTCCCGGTGCCTTGGAGTCGCCGGGGGAGCGGATGTGAAGCCACTTAGTCTTTATGACTAACGGTTGCTACATCCCTCTTTTTAGGAGTGCGCCCTGGAGCCGCAGCGCACGGCGCAGGAGGAGGATAGTCAGGTCAGGGCGACAGGGCCGGAGACAGCGATACCTACAGTACCGGCAGTGACAGTCGTGAGTAGTAGTTTTGAGATGTAGCCCCTTTGGGAATCTTTTGTGATACTCTGATATACTTTGCAGGAGCTCGTGGAGCTACCTTTTTGTATAATTATGGACTCTACTTATGCGAATTTTATATATCTATATGTGGCTTCTTGTTTTAGTTTATTGATGGGTTGGCGCTGTTGAGTTGGTTTAGCCGGCGGGATAGGCGTCTTGTGGAGGTGGCTAGCCCGTGAGCTGGCGCTTCCGCAAGGCGGCTGTCCTGGGCATAACACTCCCCTCGGCCGTGTTTTGTGTTCCGGGAGGGGGGTCTTACAAATGGTATCAGCTTGCAACGATCCTGAGATAAAGAAGTCCATTAGACCACTAGGCTACCCCGGCTAGCTAGATCAGTTTGAGGACAAACTGATGCAGCGAAAGCGGTGGTGTGCCCATGTGTAATTCGCTATAAGTATGTCCGCTTTTTCTTATAGAAAGTGCCAACCTAAGCCAAACTCGTACCCTTACGTATAGATGTTGGCTCATCCCGAGACAGTAATTTGTTTCCCATTCCAACAGTCAGAGTTGGTTTGGCATATGACACCTTTTTGGTCGACTTAGCAGGATAGGTCATGACGTATCCTAGCCTTATACTGGTCTTGGGGATGATTGGGCCAAGCAATAAGTGACATTGAGTGACTAAGGGAAGAGTTTAACGTAAGTGTAAATGCTGGAGACTCACACCCTGAGATTCTACCCTAGAAATGGAGTAATATTATTACCTTACACAAAATTTGGCCAATTTCAATGAGACTGGTGCTTGTAGTTGATGCGTGTCGGCAAGTGCACCGGTCGCTGTCAAGTAATAAATGTGGAGAGTGGAATCACCGAGTGTCGGTCTCTTGAGGAATGCAGATTGGGTGAACGAAACGCGTTGTATGACTCTTGTTACACAAGCGCAACACACATAAAAAAGGGGGTTTTTGGTTGGTTGTAACTAATCTTAACAACAATAAAAGAAATGCGGGTCGAAAGCACCGCTTCGCGAGGCGAGATGGATGCAACGGCCGCGATGCCGTGCTTCGTGAGGCGGATGGTGTGTGCTCTAGTGCGAGAAGGTGAGGGTCGCAAACACCTCTTCACAACCGCCGTTAGCTCTTGCTAACGCGGATCAAACACCTTGAGGGCATGAGTGAGAGAGTGGAAACGGAGTGATTCACAAGCACGCTTTGAAGAAGGGAAAAGAAACATTCATTGCAAACAAACCAAACATCACAATATTCCAGTTTACACAATTCAACGAGTACAATGAAGGAAAGAAGAAAGAGATAACCGATGGGTGAAGACTAGCGGCCATTCACGGCCGGAATGGTAGGTTGTCGGGCTACCTCCGGACTCGGGCGGACGATGCTTCCGGCGCAAAGAGCTGTCACGATCTCTCTACGTAGCTCCGTCGTCTTCGACTTCAGATTTCCTCTTCTTCTCACCGGGCCGGAGTGGGAAAATAGCTGCTTGGAGGCTTGCAGATGGTGGAGAACGCTCCCGGACAATGGAGGAAGGCTTGGAATGGATGAAGAAGACTTCCCCTTGCGTAGGAGATGAAGTGGAGGCGTCCCAAGATGGTGGTCGGCGGCGTACGGATCAGGAAATCCGCTCCCCAAGGCTGAATATGACCTAAAATCGGAACAGGCATTTATATAGGCGTTGCAATTAATACTGCGCACGGTCATTGGCGCACGACCAGTGGTCGTGCGCACTAGAATCCTGTGATCGTGCGTCCGACTGGACGGAGCCTGCAAGAAAAGCAATTTATAAAATATAATGTTCGCACGACCAGTGGCGCACTACCGGTGGTCGTGCGCACTATCGTCGGTGGTCATGCGCACTGGTCGAGACAAAACTCATAAAATTAATGATAAGTGCGCACGAACAGTGGCACACGACCGGTGGTCGTGCGCACTATCGTAGGTGGTCGTGCGCACTGCACCAAACAGAACTCATGAAAAAAAGGGTTAGTGCACACGATCAGTGGCGCACGACCAGTGGTCGTGCGCAATAGAACCAGTGATCGTGCGCAGTGTTCCTGTGCAGAATTGCACCGGGAACACCTGCACGACTCCAATTCCAGCACAACCACGAATCCAGCCACTGAAAGTGGCACCTAACAGCGCATGAAAACTACTAATGAAGAAAAGCAATGAAATCACACCAAAATGGGCCTAGAAGTGCACCTAGCATGGAATATCAAATATAAACTATAACAAGGCTAAAGTGCGGTGAAATGACTGAATAACGGCCCAGATGAGTCCAAAAAAGTGTATATGATCAGGACTCATCACACCCCCAGACTTAACTGTTTGCGCGTCCCGAGCAAACGAATCCGGCGGAGTGTGAAAATGAGAGTTAACATAGAGAATTACACAAAGGAGTACGGTGCGAAGTAACATACGCATGCGAGTAGAGATTCTAGTAGAAGGAGATTCTAACTATGCTAACTAATTTACAAAAGTATTAAAGCGTAAGTAAGGATTTAGTTATACTCAGTTGGTGAATTATGAAGAATTTGAACGATCATGCCCGGTATGAAAGTGACACAACACTGAGGCGGGTGTTGCAGAAGATCGGGGCTTAGGAGTAACTCCGCTGAAATCCATCAACGTCGTGAACCATACGCTCGCCCGGTCACACTCTCTCCACGGCGCTAGCAAACTTGCAAGTCAAATCAATAGGACTTATAGGATTAAGTTGGGGCTTTGGTTACGGTATGGTATTCAAATTTAAACATGATGGCTACGCAACCCAAGTGAGCTAACGGAACGCTGCACCACATAGAACAAAAGACAACGCTTGTGTGACACACCCCCAGACTTATCATGAAAACTAGGTGTGCACACAGCCTACTTCACAATCACCAACAAATTTTCTATTTAGCTTAGGAGGATTTCTTTTCAAAAAAACTTTTTCCAGATTTTTTTCTTCTTTTAGCAACATACTTTACTTCTTTTACTTATCCTCCGGTTGGTACAAATTCAGCAAAATGGTGTTTAATTCCCCTTCTCATCACAACGATTCCATACATCACACCAAATCTAGAAAATGAGTGCAGATAACAGCTATTTGGTTGCGGGTGTAGGATAAGCTTCGGGCTTTGGTGGATGAAGAGGAGCTGAACAAAGGAATGGTAGGCACAAATTTGGCTTGCAAAGGTGAGCGAAAAGGACATGGAATAACAAAGCTCAAACTAGCCAAAGGGTGGCCTACATCATGTTTAACTCGACGAGTCGCTCTCACCCATGCTTCAAGAGTCGCTTGGGGCAAGTTCTTAGCCCACGAGAAAGGTAAACCTTCCTCCTGACTCGAGCAACACACGACTAGCACTCGTACACACACTACACCGGGTTATCGTCAATTTCATTCAAAATCACCACTTGAGTATAACAAATCTAAATTTACGCAGAAATACTAAACATAAATTAGATGCATAGAGATAATCTAGTTCTACTCAAATTCTACCATATCATGCAAAGTGACTAGAACACTACACGAGTCAACATCGCACTCCAAATAATAATTTCTAAGTTAACAACCTATTTCACATTCCAACCAAAATAGTTTAACCGGAACAACAACAAAAAGATAAGCGCGCACTCAAGTGGGTGAAGTGGTGTGGAAGCATGAAAACAATGATAATGACAAGGATACAAAAGGAACAAACTTCTAGTGTGCAGTGCAACTCGTGCACATTGAATGACAACATACGCTCCCCCAGACTTAGTCTAAACAATATATCTAGAAATTGGAAGCTAAAAGAGGAGAGGAAGTGTTACCCAATGCTCAGAATTGAGCATACCAGACGATTGGCGTTTACGATCAAGAGCAGTCCGCAGCATCCGCACCAAAGAGCAAGACCTGCAAGCACAAAACTAAAAACAGCAAAAGCGAATATAAAAACCGAACTAAGCATGTTAGAAAGAAAATAAAATCAGGAAATCTGGGTTGTCTCCCAGTAGCGCTTTTATTTAATATCCTTAAGCTGGACCAAATACCTGTATTAACAATGTTCAAAAAGTGCAAGAATTAAATAAAAGGAGTTCACAAAAGCAGTTTCACAAACTCAGATCACACAAATCAGCTAAAAGCGCTCTTATGGTGCGTGTCCCCCGTAGCGCGTAGGCGGGAGGTGAAGGCTTTAGGGCCAACACTGGTGTCACCCAGTGCTCCCCTAACCTCCGCCCTCTTGCCACGGAGAGCGGCAGCGTGAGCGTCGTGCAGAAGTTTCTCCTGTTTAAGTTTCATGACAGTCGGGGACTGCCACCGTTGAGAGTTTTCAGATTTTTCCGCCTTAGTGGCGGGTGGCGTCACTTCCGGCATCGTGGTGACTACCGGATCGGCCCAGGAGATGGAGTGCTTAGATAGTTTATTACAGGAATCACAATAAGAGGATAATGGGACATTGTCCCGAACCAAATTCACGTCAAAGTTTTTCGAATTGCAGTCTTCTTCCGTTTCGGAACCGAACTCTCGCCGAAGATCAACTTCTTCTTCCTCACTAGACAGGTGCTCCTCCTTTTCCCCTTCCATTGATTCTTTAACTTCTTCATGCCCTGCACAGCTCAATGATTCATCAAAATTAAAAAGAGGGGGAGGAGTGGATGTTTCAGCTGTAGCTTCGGGGCAAGTGGGCTGCTGCACCTTATTGGGCAGGAAAACGCACCCCGTAGCGAAATCAAGGGTGGCACCGCTCTCTTTCAAGAACGGCACGCCCAGGATAGGGATAGAATGATTTTCCTGGGGGCCCAACACCTAAAAATCAGCAACTACACTTGTCCCCTCAACTATCACCTCTACATTTTTCACTTCCCCCTCGGATTGTATAACAGTCCCATTAGCAAGCACAAGGGATTTCCTTTCTTCCGTGTTCATCTCCAATTGTAATTTAGCTACATCTTGCAACGCAATGATGTTGCGGGAGGAACCAGAGTCACACAAAGCTTTCGTTTCAAACTTGTTGATGGAACAGGAAATTACCAGCTCACTCGGATCAGCCTCTACCACATCCCCAAGACTCTTCCCTTGATCAATTGGGTTCTTTTCCGTGTTGCTGGGAAGGGTCCCCTGCGATCGCTCGGTTAGCACTTGGGCCAATTGGCCCAACTGTGTTTCCAAGTTTCGCATGGATGCGGTCTGGTTCACCATATTCGAATTAGCTACTTGCATGAATTTCTCCATCATCTCTTCTAGATTACTCTTTTTTTGGGTAGGGGGCGCTTGGTTATAATCCGGGTGTGGTGGCCTCGGTTGGCTCCCGGAGGCGTAAGCATCGTTTTGATGCTGCCCCGGTGCCCATCGTTGGTCAGGCGTGTTTGGATTCCAAGAGAAGTTTGGGTGGCTTCTCGCTCCCGAATTATAAGCATTATTGAAAGGCGCCTCCTTAGGTTTTGGATTAATTTGGGGAAAGGATTAACAAATTGTTGATATATATATTTCTGTGATTTCGTTTGACGAACGTCGAAGGAGAGCCTCGTTCGACGAACGTCGAAGGGTAGCTCCGTTCGACGAACGTCGAAGGGATAGAGGCGTTCGGCGAAGTAAAGGAGGTTGTGTTCGACGAAACATTGCTGCAGCCGCGATCGAAGAAGGCTGCCAGCATTCGACGAAAGTTTGTCGAACGGCGTTCGACGAACGACGTTCGACTAATTTGTCGAACGGGAACCATTCGACTATGTTATAATAGGAGCGCTCGACTAAGATATAGGCGTTCGACGAAAAGATCGTCGAACGGTGATCGACGGAAGTATTCCGTTCGACGAAAGTCGAAGGACGCGTCCGACGAAAATCCCAACGTTCGACGAATTATGATTTAGCCGCAGATCGACGAAATATTACGTTCGACAGATCAGCTGTAAGCGCCGGTCGACGAAATAACTTGTAAGAGCGGTCTACGAAATATCTTGTGCAGCGCCGATCGACGTAATATTAGGCAGCGCTCGACAAATATATTATTCCAGCCGATCGACGATCGATGAAAAATGATAGCGCT
Source organism: Dactylorhiza incarnata (assembly GCA_033032865.1). Taxonomy (NCBI): domain Eukaryota; kingdom Viridiplantae; phylum Streptophyta; class Magnoliopsida; order Asparagales; family Orchidaceae; genus Dactylorhiza; species Dactylorhiza incarnata. The sequence goes on from JAWHQI010000035.1 coordinate 1,841,533, forward strand.
CGGCTAAAGCTTTGCTGCTCCCGTTCGACTAACGTCGAACGGGAAGCGTTCCACTAAATCCTTGCGCTCGACTAAGTTCGGGCAGCGTACGACGAAATGACTGTTCCCGTTCGACGAATCTGGGTATTTTCGTGTGCTGTTGCCGACAGAGCTTAAATGCTTATTCTTTATGTTATTTTAGGCTAACAGTGGAATCCTTGTCCAGTAAGAAGCCGGCACCTAACTTTGGATTTCCAAGGAATATTAATGCAAACCCTCTTCTCTCTTAACCCAAGGGCCGAGCCATTATTCTCGCTGGCTCATTTCTCTCCTTCTTCTTCATCTCCTTCCATCCCACCTGATGGTTTTAACCTACGGTTTTACCCATGGAGCTTTGAAGGAGCAAAGTTGGAGAGGCAGTTGGAGCTTGGCCGACCACCACCATGCTTCCATCAGGATGAGCTCCAACCATGGCCATAAGATCAGGTGACTTCCTCCCCTCTCCCTTGGTGCTAGCCTCTTAGATCACAATAGGAGAGATGAAGGCTCAAGAGAGCTTCTCGTGTGAGCTTTAATGGAGTTTCTATAGGAAGCCCAAGCCGGAACCTCAAAAATTAGGGCATCGTTCGCCGCGAGGTTCTAGGAATCATTTCTTCTCTTCAAGAGGAAGAGATGGGATTTGATTTGGGGCAAACCCATGGTCGTTGAGGGAGAGTGAAGGAAATGATAGTTAGGGATTTTAAAAGGATGAAATGACCTAACACATGTTTGGGGGAAGATGATGGATAATGCTCTGTTAAATAGGTTTGTCCTTTATGGCATATTGTGTAGTGAAGTTGATAATAGCCCCTTGCAAAATTCATAACATTGCACTTGGTAAATAATGGGGTGAAATTGTGCGCAGCTGTGTTCAAGCCAATTTTTGGGCTTCTTCCCACTAGAACTAGGTTCCAGGCTCAATATAGAAGTTGTAGCCCTCGGAAAGAGCTTTCCAACGATAGGTTATCCATTTTCTGAAGTGACCTGTAGCTGCCTAAAAGTCCAGTCGAGTGGACTGTCCAGAAAGCGGGAAATTGTTTAAGTGCGTGCTGTTTTTGCGGTCCAGGTTTCTGCAGTTGACTTTGGAGCAGATTTTAGGTAGGATCCACTTGGATCTCGGTTTAGGACTCAACATGAGTGTTGTAGCCCTTGGAGAGAGCTTTCCAAAATGGGGTGGCACATAATTTGGGGTGGAGTAGAACTCCCAGAATCTCAGTTTTGTAAATCAGCATCGTTGTAGTTTGAATTGCGATAAACTTGGGATATCTTTTATAATACTTGTCCGCCGCTCTTAATAGTGGTAAAAATCGAATTGATGATATTGTGCTGACCCTTGTTGAATTTCATGAGTTGTGGGAGGGTACTTGTTGTGATTTCGCCAACCGTAGTTTGTTCTCGCTTCGCTCTGGGAATAATAACTAGGAATGCCGACGTGGCTATTGTTTGGAGAAAATCTCTATTCTCCAATTTAATGAGGAAATGAGTGCCCAGATTTACGTGTTAATTGGGCGGAGCTTGGGCGAATGGCATGATGCTAGAATGAGGCATTGCGATGAATAATCGAATAAAGACTTTGACGACATGTTTATAATAATGCGCACGTCGATCGATCATCCAGCGAAGAGTGTGGTTTGGTGACAACCTCTCAAATGCGATAAGGATCTCATCGTGATAGAGTGAGCTGTAAATTGAGTGCGAGAGGTGAATGTCGATGACATGTGAGATATGCTTGGAACTCCCGAACGTTATCTTGGGGACTCTTGGCGCATGTTTGGAAGACGTGCTTCTATGAATGACCGCCTCGCTAGATAAACAACGGGATGATGCGTATTGGTAGTAAACTCTCAAGAATGTGAATAGTTCAACTAGGTTGAACTTGTGGTGAATGGAGCCTACGGGCAGAACGTGCTAATATGATGCGTGCTTGTGAGCACCGGTTGTGAACGGAGCCTACGGGCAGAACGTGCTAATATGATGAGTGCTTGTGAGCACCGGTTGTGAATGGGCCTACGGGCAGGACGTGATAGTATGAATGTGCAGGTTTTCACACATGGTGGTGTAGTGATCCTCGGTAGAGGATAGTTGGTGGCGGGTCTACGAGCTCGCTAGTCGTGACACCGACAGGAGCCGGCAGTTAGACTCAGACCGGTTGGGTTGGAATGTCTTGGTGTCCATCTACCCAATAGATCCCCTCCGCGTCTTGAAGACCCCACAGGAATGCGGGTAGTACGCAGGGTCTCCGCTATGAATAAGAGCGTCGAGGCGTACATAGGCCTAGGACCGGTAGTGTTCATACCCTCCTAGTAGTGGCGAAGCCCGTGCCACTGCCACCGTCTGGCCACGACGGGGGGGTGCCTGAGTGGTTAGCTACCCTCGAAAAGTGGGAACTAAAAGTCTGTGTCGACATAGCAAATGCGCTTGGAGAAGTCATCATATCATAACCATTGCACCGCATTCATATCATAATCATTGCACCGCATTCATATCATAATCATTGCATTGCACCGCAATGGATACTCATTATATAAACTTGTATGGGCATCTTTATATGATGAGTTACCTTTATATGCAGACCCTTAACTTATAAGCTTGTATAGGCATCCTTATAAGTTAAGTTTAATTCAGCTCTTTGATACTCTGCTTATGCTTTCTGTTTCCAGTACTTGCATTTATAACTGCTGCTACTTATATATTTATACTTATGAACAGCTTGTTAGTGTCATTGCAAGTACTTGGGTACTTATACAACCGACACATATGAACAACCCTTCCTGTCACCTGTTTTGTATACTATTGTTAATATTGCAGCTTCTATTCAATTCTACCGCCCGGTGCCTTGGAGTCGTCGGGGGAGCGGATGTGAAGCCACTTAGTCTTTATGACTAACGGTTGCTATGTCCCTCTTTTTAGGAGTGCGCCCTGGAGCCGCAGCGCACGGCGCAGGAGGAGGACAGTCAGGTCAGGGCGACAGGGCCGGAGACAGCGATACCTACAGTACCGGCAGTGACAGTCGTGAGTAGTAGTTTTGAGATGTAGCCCCTTTGGGCATCTTTTGTGATACTCTGATATACTTTGCAGGAGCTCGTGGAGCTACCTTTTTGTATAATTATGGACTCTACTTATGCGAATTTTATATATCTATATGTGGCTTCTTGTTTTAGTTTATTGATGGGTTGGCGCTGTTGAGTTGGTTTAGCCGGCGGGATAGGCGTCTTGTGGAGGTGGCTAGCCCGTGAGCTGGCGCTTCCGCAAGGCGGCTGTCCTGAGCATAAGACTCCCCTCGGTCGTGTTTTGTGTTCCGGGAGGGGGGTCTTACACCCATAACCTTAAGAAATTCTTTGTATAATAAGTTTTCTTCATCCTTGGTAAAAGAAGTTATGTGATTACATGAAACCACATGTTCATCCATAACTAAATTATCCAAAGATGGAGAAGAAACACTAGAAGAAATTAAATTTTCCTCTAAATTTTGGGGGGAATTATCAAATTGAATCGGTAGAGATTCCCCAAAATTAGCGAAAGGCAATTGCGGCGCAAAAGAAGAAGAACAAAAATTCGGATCTAAAAATTTATCGTCATCGCCCCGAAAACTATCCGGGTGACCTTGCCACCAAGAATAATCTACTTCGGAGGTAGAAGAACAATTATTACACGCCGAAAAATTATTCTCATTAGAAAAAGCATTTTCATCAAAGTTTGGAAAATTATTTTTATGAAAAGCTGAGAACTTTTGATCGTAATTATTATCAAAGTTTGAAATAATTTGATCGAAAGATGAATTATTTTCATGAAAAGAGGAAAAATTATGATTGTAATTATAATCAAAATTATTTGCATTATATTGAAGATAATTATTTTCATAAAAATTATTTTGATAATAAGAATGTAAATAGCATTCCTCACTTTGATGAGGCGCACCACAATAATGACAAATAAATTGGCGTTCTCGTACGGCTTGTAAGAGATATAGTTGGTTTCGAAGCTCGGCAACCTTAACGGCCAATTCAGATTCTTTCATAGTAAAAACATAAAAAAGGAAACAACTGTTACTCAAATGAATGGGATTTTATAAATATTTTTATTATATATATATTTTTGAAAAAGCGGATTAAATTAGTCCTGGACTTCCCAAGATCTACCCGGTGAAGGGTTTGCAAGGTACTAGAGGCTATGATGGGAATTCAAGCCCAAAGCGTCCTTTCCGAGAATTTAGATTACGCTTTTTATGATTTTTTTTTAAAATTTTAAATAGAAGGGGGAGAAGAAAGAGAACGATAAAATTAATAAATATTTCTTTTTTCGAAATATCAACCATGTCCCCGGCAACGGCGCCAAAAACTTGATGCGCAAAACTATATACGCAAATGATAACGGCAAGTGTACCGTATCGAATGTAGTATAGGTTATAAAAACCAAAGTCGTATTAGACTCGGGGCGGTTGAGTACTCTTACTTCGGAAAATCTCTATTATTTTATCAAATACAAATTGAGTTGTGGTTGCGAATAGTAAAAACTAGAAGAGATGCTAACGGAATTAAATCGATGATTTAAAACGAGTACCCGATCTTTGAATCACCTTGGATTTAATAAATTACGAAATGAAAGTAGCAATACAATTCTCTTATTGAAGAGGCTTTGACCGTGAAGGTTCCTGTAGCATGAACACTCCTCTCTCAAGGATTTGGTTCAACTAAGCTTAGGTGTATTGACCGAACTTTCATTCTCAAATCGCATCGCCTAAGACTTGCTTTAGGAAGTGAACCTCGCTATTGGATTTTACTCCAATCCGGAAGAGTTACGTCGTCCTCTCTCGAGGGTTGCGTTCTACTCCTTTTACCAATGAGCGATCAATTCGTCTTACGAGCCTCTCGGCTAACTAAAGAACGAAAACAATATGAAGACTATATATTTACGATATAGCCTCATAATAATTTGCTAGATCAAAGATAAATCGTAAGCGTTCAACAATTAGAGAAAAACAAATCTAAAAAATCATAGCAAAATTATCTCATCCTCGGATCGTCGCGATCGAGCACTATAAAGATTAGTTAGTCATGGAGATGGAGAAATTATTATTATTGAAATACGACATGACGAAAAAGGATGATCAAAGAAGACAAACAACAAACTTTTAAAAATAAATATTAATATTAGTAAAATAGAGGTGAAACTTTATTCCTAGTGAGAAAGAAATCACAAGAAATAAAAATACAAACTTTCATGTTTAAGATAACTCCAATTTGAAAGAAGAAAGACGTACAAGATTACAAGAGATCGACTAAAACGTCGACCGAAATTAACAACTTTACGGAACGAAATACTTCGCGGACTAAAATTCTGGACTGAATTTCTCTCAGAAAAACAAATAATTTATTCTAATCTCTCTCAAAAGCCAAAACAATAACAATATATAATAATTATTCTCTCTCCCTAAAACAAAGACCTCATATAATAATTATCTCCCATCAGAAAAAATATAAAATATATGATCCTTTCCTCCTTCCCGTGGTAAGCAATTTATAGATTATTGGACAGGGTTTGGGCGGAGGAAGGCTGGCGGCAATAATTATAGGCGGCATCTTTGGAGGCGTCATCTTTGGAGGCATCATCTGGTGGTTGGAGGTGAAACGGCAGCAGCAGCAGCAGCGTGTGTTCCGGGCTGGATCGCTGACATGGAGGCAGGGTTTGGGCGGAGGAGGCAGGGTTTGGGCGGAGGAGGAACTCAAGGAAGAGGCCGGCTGGAGGCGTTACGACTAGAGGGGGGCTGATGTGGCAGTGTTGACGTGGAGGAAGGGAGCTTCATGCAAAGGTGGTGGCCAAGCTCCATGAAAGCTGCAGGTTAATTGCTTGCGTGGGGTTGCCGGAGCAGCTGCTGCGTTGGAGGTGGCGAACTGCATGGTGGAGCCTCTCATGGAATGTGGTGGCCAGCTGGCTGTTGCTGCTTGCATATGGAGGAGGCGCACAGGGAGGAGGCTCGCATGGTGGAGGAGCTGGAAATGGTGGCCAGAGCATTGCATGGAGATGGCTGGATGGTAGCTGTGCAAGGGTGGCGGACGTGGAGATTGCTGGAAACATATATATATATAAATATATATATATATATAAACATATAAACATATATATATAACATATATATATATATATAAACATATAAATATATATATATATAACATATATATAAATAAACATATATATAAAAATATATATATATAAACATATATATAAACATATACATATATATGAAAACATATACATATATATAAACATATACATATGTATTTTGTGTAGAGATGTATGACAACTTGCGAGTCATGGACGCAATAGCGGGACTTCGCACATAAATTCTCCCCAGGCCTGCCAAATCCCTACAAATATAAGAGAATATATTAGTTATAACGTACAATATTATTTTTACGAAAATTTATAAAACAACGAACAAAATGCGATAATTTATTTAAATAACTAATAAGATATTAGCCTAAAATGATGACTAAAATATCAGTCATCACTCATCCAGGGGACCTGTGAAGAAACATGAGGCGAAGCTCACCAAGATTCCCCCCGTATACCGATCTGGTGGAATAATGGTCCTCTTGGACCTCCTCAGAGCTTTACTCTAATCCACCTCTCCAGCTACTTGTTTTGGACTAGCTCTCCTTTCAGGCATATTTGGAGCATCGCTCCCCCTGCTTCCAGAACCTGAAGCACCTGACCCAAAGCTAGAAGCACCTAGAGCACCTAGAGAAACTGGCAACTCCAGCAGAACCTCCTTAGTAGCTTCACCTGGTCCACCATCTACCCTGCTTCCTTGTAGCTCAACAGAAGAGCTAACCTGGTATGACGTCAACTCATCGAATACCACATCCCTTTAGACCACAGCTCTCTATGTCTCAGGATCCATGCATCTCCAACCCTTCTTCCGGTCATCATAATCGATGAAGACTAGCTTCCTTTCTTTCGCATCTAGCTTCATTCTGAGGGTAAGACTAGCTTCATTGCTTTCGCATCTAGCTTTATTCAGAGGGCATCAGGAGCATGCACGTAGCAGGTAGAACCGAACACTCTAAGGTGTTCCACCTTAGGCATTATCTTGAACATCAACTCATGAGGGATCTTCATGTTGATAGGACTAAGAGGCATCTGATTGATGGCATAAGTTGCACAAGACATTCCCTCTGCCCAGAAGGACTTTGGTATATTCTTTGCAAGAATCCAACATTTGCAGGTCTCCATCAGATGATGGATCTTCCGCTCTGCAATGTCGTTCTATTGTGGAGTGTGAGCACAAGAGAGCTCTCTCTTGATACCATGCTTCCTATAGAAGTTAAAAAACGCTTTGGAGGTAAACTCCCCTCCATTGTCAGTTCTGAACTTCTTTATCCGCAGGTTGAGCCGACCCTCCACGAGCTCCTTGAACTCCACAAACTTCCAGAATGCTTCTAACTTCTCCTTCAGAAAATATTCCCAAGTATATCTAGTGAAATCATCAATCAAAACCAGCATATACCTGCTGCCTCCAAGACTGGCATTTTCGGTAGGTCCACACAGATCACCATGAATACACTCCAATGGCACCTTGCACCTGCTTTGTGACTTTTCGAATGGAAGGTGATGAGCCTTTCCATATTGAAATCCTGCACAAACATGACCTTTGCTGAAGGATGACAAACTAGGCAGACCTCTCACAAGGCCTCTCCCTGCCATAGCTTTCAACTTGTCCATCCCAACATGCCTGAGTCTTTCATGCGAGATAGCAGCGCTATCATTAGTCCTCATCTTATCAACATAGGAACTTGTTGATAACACAAACAAGTCCTTCACCCTTCTGCCGATATGCGTGACTTCAGCCTCCACTGTTGACACGTTTCGAAGAAACTTCACTTCTGTTGGACTAAACAGAACGTAATATCCAGCATCCACATCATTGCTCACCGAGAAGAGGTTTTTCTTCATCCCCGGAACATGATAGACACTCTTCAACGTAAGAGTACCTCTATCACCGTTCAAAGAAACTACACCCTCCTTCTCAACTGCATGTATAGTATCATCAGCCGTAATGATAGCATCATTACCTGTATATGCCTGCAAAGAAGAGAACTTCGACTCGTCTCCAGTTAGGTGATGACCACAACCTAAGTCCACTATCCAATCATCCTGATAGTTGATGGACGTCATGGACCAAACACACGTGCCCATCATGAAAGCTCCATCAGCCCATCTATCATCTGCATTGGAACAAGCCTCCTCCTTTCCTGCAGCAAGCCCCGACTGAAGATTGACCTTGCAGTCTTTTTTGAAATGACCAAGCTTGTTGCATTTGTAACATCTCAGCCCTTCCTTCTTCCTCCCTTTAGACTTAGGACCATAACTCCTCTCTTGTTGATATGATGTAGAAGGACCATCGTTACCAGACGTCTTCCTCTTGTTGTCCCAACGCTTCTTCTTCCCAAAAAAGAGAACATCATCTTCTCCCCCAGAGACAGACATCCCCCCATTTGATTAGCCAAACTCTCTTGCAATGCAAGTAAGTTCTCCAGCTCCAGCAATGATGGCTGATTGGCACAGCCTTGCACAAAAGTAACAAAGGCTACATACTCCCTCTGCAAGCCACAGATTATGTGCCTTTTCAGCTTCGCTTCTGAGATAGGCTCATCCGGGTCAAATGCCGATATCTCTGCGCATAGGTTCTTCATTTTCAAGAAGAACGTTGAAATGGACAAGTCTCCCTGAGTTGCTTTCGCCAACTCATTTTCCAAGAACTATAGCTGAGCTACAATCTTCTTATTGAACAAGCCATCCAAGGCTGTCCAAATTTCAGCAGCTGACCTACACCCGATGATGTGGTCAAACAACTCCGGAATGATATCTTGCTTCAGAGTGAACTCAGCCTTTGCATTAGTTCTCTTCCAAGCCTTCACGAGCTCAGCATTCCCCTCAGTAGGAACAACAACTTGTCTCGCTTCTCCTCCTACTAACTCCCATAAGTCCTCGCCAATAAGATAGCTCTCCATGCATGACTTCCACTTTTTAAAGTTAGCCTTCGTAAGGATCTCAAAACCAAGACCTCATGCATATCCTCCTTCCATTGTTATCCCACTGAATGACAACCGACTTGTAGAAATCCAAGCAGAATACCATGCTGATTACTGCTCAGAAACCTGCTCTGATACCATGTTAAAATTTCTAGAGGTCCAAAGTGTAGTAAAAAATGTGGAATACTTCAACACAATCCACAAGTGTGACAATCAATGACAATGTGAAGATAGAATAGTGCACTTGTTTTAACTATCTCTTTGCAGCGCGAGACATACATGGCGAGACATGATTCATAAGAATCACAGAGGAGAGAAACACAAGACACATAAACAAGCTGCCAGCGAACTGCCAAAGCAGAGACTGCCAGACCGCTCGAATAGACAAGCCACACGGCTTCCCCTAAGACCATGTTAACAGAGCACAAACCGCCACTGTCAGACTGCAATCACAGACCGCTCGACTTGCTCCTTTATTCAACTACTGAGAACAACTGTCTGCACTTCTTGATTGATGAGTACTTTTTGTACTCATCTTTTAGTATTATTTTAATATAGTTTTAAATTGAATTTATATAATTTATATGTATTTTCTTATTTAATATGTTCCCTTTTAAACTTCTTCAACTAATTTAAGCTTAGTTTATGTTTTGCAGGTTTTCTGGGCACTTTGAGTAAAAATGTCAAGTACACGCCCAAGGTCACGGGCGTGACCAGGGGGCGTGACAGCCTAGATGTGTTCCAGACCCAATTCCGCCACCACGGGGGCGTTCCGTGAAGAATTCGCCAAGTACACGCCCCAGGTCACGGGCGTGACCAAGGGCGTGACCCCTGGCTGCTGCGTTCAACGAAAATTCAGGAGATCGACGAACAGGCGAGAGTTCAACGAATGTTCAAAATTACACGCCCCAGGTCACTGGCGTGACCAAGGGCGTGACCCTATGTCACGGCCGCGACCCGCTGAGACGAATCAGAACCGCTGAGATCAAGCCTGCCACGTCAATTAAAATTACACGCCCTAGGTCACGGGCGTGACCATGGGGCGTGACATCCAGTACACAGGCGTGACTCATCCAGCGCCATTTCCCTCCAAAGTTTCCCGCCAGCTGCAAGTTTTCTAGATTACACGCCCCAGGTCACGGGCGTGACCTAGGGCGTGACATGGCTGAAACGCTCGCATTACCTCCAGAAGGCGCCCTCCCCGCTACTTCTTCGATCACTCCCCTTACACGCTCCAGGTCACGGGCGTGACCGAGGGCGTGTAACATCAATTTTGCAGCTATAAAAAGCCAGCTCCAGCAGATGATCAGGAGGAAGTTTGGAGACAAATTTTAGGACTTTGACTCTTCTTTTCATGTTTAATTTTTCATGTCTTAGTAGTTCTTGTATGTTCTTTTTCTTATTAGCATTTGTAGTTTTCAATTCAATAGTTGTAACTTTCAATTCCTGTCTTGTAATTTTTCTTTAGCAATTTAATAAAATAGTTCTTTTCTTCTCTCATTTTCTCCCTCTTTTATCATGTGCTCTTTTATTTTCGTTAATTCCTCCATATCCATGAGTAGCTAAATTTCTATTAGTACTCAGCCGAGATGATCCAAGGGAAATATAATTCATAATTTAGTCTAGAACTTCTTTTCTCTTTTTTAGATCGCTTAAGATTTATCCTTGAATTTAATTTGATTGAGATTATATTATCGATATATAATTCTCATTCTTGTTTTCGTAGTCCAATAACCGAGAGGTTTTGAGTTCGAATCGATCATTTCAAGGATAAAGAGATTTGAATGCACTCCTCGAGAGAGGACGACATAAATCTCCCGGATTGGAGTCATATCCAATAGCGGGGTTCACTTCGATAAGGCGAGTTTTAGGGGTTTCGATTCTAGAATGAGAGTTCGATTGATCAACCTAAACTCAGTTGAGCGCATCCTCGAGAGAGGTGCGTTTATAACTCGGGAACCTCCACGGTCAATCAATTCTTTTAAGAGAATTAGAAGTTTTATTTCTTAATTTATTTATTTTTTCCAAGGTGATTCAAGGTTGAGTGCTAATCCTTTAGTCATAGTTTTAAAAAGTTATTTCCCTTTCTCGCAACAGCCAACCCAAGTTTTATTCGATAAAATAATAGAGATTTTCCGAAGTAAGAGCTCAACCGCCCCGAGTCTAATACGACCTTAGTTTTTTATAACTTGTACTACATTCGACATGGTACACTTGTCGTTGTCATTTCCGGATATAGTTTTGCTTGCATCAAGTTTTTGGCGCCGTTGCCGGAGACATGGTTGATATTTCGAAAAAAAGAAATATTTATTAATTTTATCGTTCTTTTTCTTCTCCCCCTTCTCTTTAAAATTTTAAAAAAAATCTTAAAAAGCGTAATCTAAATTCTCGGAAAGGACGCTTTGGGCTTGAATTCCCATCATAGCCTCTAGTACCTTGCGAGCCCTTCACCGGGTTGACCTTGGGAAGTCCGGGACTAATTTAACCCGCTTTTTGAAAAAAAAAATTATACTAAAAATATTATTAAAAATTCCATTCATTTGAGTAAGGGTTGTTCCCTTTTTATTTTTATTATGAAAGAATCTGAATTGGCCGCTAAAGTTGCTGAGCTTCAAAACCAACTTTATCTCTTACAAGCCGCTCGAAGGCGCCAATTTAGTTGTCATTATTATGGGGCACCTCATCAAAGTGAGGAATGATATTTACATTCTTATTATCAAAATAATTTTTATGAAAATAATTATCTTTAATATAATGCAAATAATTTTGATTGTAATTACGATCATAATTTTTCCTCTTTTCATGAAAATAATTCATCTCTCGATCAAAATTTTTCAAAGTTTGATAATAATTACGATCAAAATTTCTCGGCTTTTCATGAAAATAATTTTCCAAACTTTGATGAAAATGTTTTTTCTAATGAGAATAATTTTTCGGCGTTTAATAATTGTTCTTCTACCTCCGAAGTAGATTATTCTTGGTGGCAAGGTCACCTGGAAAGTTTTTGAGGCGATGAAGATAAATCTTTAGATCCGAAGTTTTGTTCTTCTTCTTTTGCGCCGCAATTGCCTTTCTCTAATTTTGGGGAATCTCCACCGATTCAATTTGATACTTCCCCCCAAAATTTGAAGGAAAATTTAATTTCTTCTAGTGTTTTTTCTCCATCGTTGGATAATTTAGTTATGGAGGAACATGTGGTTTCATGTAATCCCATAACTTCTTTTACCAAAGATGAAGAAAACTTATTATACCAAGAATTTCTTAAAGTTATGGGCACCCCGGATGAAATAGAAGAAGAACAAGTTTCTTCCCCTACTCCACCCGGATTTTATTTTCTTTGTCATGAATATTCGCGAATTTCTTCTATCCAACCAAAAATTGATGAAAATTTTGTGTCCGAAAATTTTATTCCGCTTGGTAATGCACTAGATTTTTCTAATGAAAATTCTATTTTAGAAAAGGAACAACCGGAGCTAAATCATATATTTTCGCAAGAACCTCCTCGCGAAAACTTTTCTGACTCATTTATTTGTGATTCTCTTTATTCTAATAATTTTCAGGTTAAGGATGAGTCGTTGCCACCCCAAATAATCAATGATCCATATGCCGCTCATCTTTATTTTTCCAAATCACCTCAGGTATGTATAGGTGATTTGGATTTACATATTCAAATTCAAGGACAAAAGGAGAATCACAAGATAAACGGAGGAGTCGCCGAGCAACGGATGATGGCACATTCACCTACGCGTGAATTAGGGGATTTGCCTGTTCACTTCTCTTTTAAATTTCCGTTTTCCTAACAATAACCGTCTAGCTTAAAGATGGGAAAAAGAAAGCGCTCTTGGGAGGCACCCCTTGCTTATCTTTATTTTTTATGCATTTTTCTTTTAAAAGTTTATTTTTCTAGTGTTCTTCATACTTAGTTTTAAACATCCATCGCCGAGCAACGGATGACGGCACATTCACCTACGCGTGAATTAGGGGATTTGCCTGTTCACTTCTCTTTTAAATTTCCGTTTTCCTAACAATAACCGTCTAGCTTAAAGATGGGAAAAAGAAAGCGCTCTTGGGAGGCACCCCTTGCTTATCTTTATTTTTTATGCATTTTTCTTTTAAAAGTTTATTTTTCTAGTGTTCTTCATACTTAGTTTTAAACATTGGGGACAATGTTTAATTTTAAGTATGGGGGTGTAGCTTAGCATTCATAGTATTTTTATTTGAAAAAAAAAATACAAAAATTATAAAAATCTAATTTCTTGGAAAGGGCGCTTTGGGCTTGAACTCCCATCACAGCTCCTAGTACCATGCGAACCCTTCACCGGGTAGCCCTCGGGAAGTCCAAGAAATAATATTCTATAAAAATTAATAATAATAAATATGCCTAGCCTTGTTGTTTTTATTGTTCTAGAAATTTAGTTTGAGGTTTGATTATAAGTATTCTTACATTTTTAATTTAGCTAATTTTTTGTTTTATCAGAATTTGTTAAAATTAAAATTTGAAGTAATTTAGTTTTAAAAAACACTTTATGTTTTTAATTCGATTAGAGAATTAATTTAGCACTACTTCTCCGTTTAATTTTAAATAGCTTCACTTTGTGGTAAATTAGCTAAACATCTCTAGATTTCAATTATATTCTCTTTTAACTTTAAGATCTTAGGAAATTTTATTCCACTAAAAAATTGCTCTCAAAATAGTTTAATTTATAAACTAGAAGTATTTCTTCCCCCTCACCCCTTGTTGGCAAAAAAATGTAGAAAAATATCATATGTCATGGTAATAAGAGGATAAAATTCATTATCCCCTAAACATATGCACCCAAAATCATTTAAAAGATTATATGTCATAAAGTAAGAGGATAAAGTTCATTACTTTTAAACATATACATTTTGGGTTTTTAATTGAAGAGAATTTTTAAAAGATTATATGGCATGGAAAAATTCTTTTTTTCCTACACATATACAAATTCGTATTCGAATAAGGTGAGAGGATAAAATTCATCACCTTTATTTAAGTATCTCTTCATTTGCCATTTCGTTCAAACCCATCCCTAGCCAATTTCATTGTTTCTAGCCCTAAACTAAATTATTAAGAGAGCAATATTTTGGTAGGTGTCTTTTCCTTAAGTTTCTTCTATGTTAGAGTGTCTATAATTTCAATCTAATTTTGTTTGAAAATTTCTATAATTTCGATTGCTAAATAGTTATCTTGAGAAGTAGTTAGCTAAACAAATTTCTCTTTTTAAATTATCAACATAATTTATGCTTAATTCTTGAATTCCTAAAATTTGCTTTTGACTTATTCTTGGTTTAATAAAATTTTAGTTAATTAGAAATAATATCGATGTCTTGTAATTCTTTCCTCACTCTTTTGCTCTGGAATAGCAAAGGCTCAAGTATGGGGGTGTTTGATGAGTACTTTTTATACTCATCTTTTAGTATTATTTTAATATAGTTTTAAATTGAATTTATATAATTTATATGTATTTTCTTATTTAATCTGTTCCCTTTTAAACTTCTTCAACTAATTTAAGCTTAGTTTATGTTTTGCAGTTTTTCTGGGCACTTTGAGTAAAAATGTCAAGTACACACCCAAGGTCACGGGCGTGACCAGGGGCATAACAGCCTAGATGTGTTCCAGACCCAATTCCGCCACCACGGGGGTGTGCCGTGAAGAATTCGCCAAGTACACGCCCCAGGTCACGGGCGTGACCAAGGGCGTGACCCCTGGCTGCTGCGTTCGACGAAAATAATGGAGATCGACGAACAGACGAGAGTTCTACGAATGTTCAAAATTACACGCCCCAGGTCACGGGCGTGACCAAAAGCGTGAACCAATGTCACAGCCCCGACCCGCTAAGACGAATCAGAACCGCTGAGATCAAGCCTACCACGTAAATTAAAATTACACGCCCCAGGTCATGGGCGTGACCATGGGGCGTGACATCCAGTACACGGGCGTGACTCATCTAGCGCCATTTCTCGTCGAAGTTTCCCGCCAGCTGCAAGATTTCAAGATTACACGCCCCAGGTCACGGGCGTGACCTAGGGCGTGACACGGCTGAAACGCTCGCATTTACTCCAGAAGGCGCCCTCCCCGTTGCTGCTTCGATCACGCCCCTTACACGCCCCAGGTCACGGGCATGACCGAGGGCGTGTAATATTAATTTTGCAGCTATAAAAAGCCAGCTCCAGCAGATGATCAGGAGAAGTTTGGAGACGAATTTTAGGACTTAGACTCTTCTTTTCATGTTTTATTTTTCATGTCTTAGTAGTTTTTGTATGTTCTTTTTCTTATTAGCATTTGTCGTTTTCAATTCAATAGTTGTAACTTTCAATTCTTGTCTTGTTATTTTTCTTTAGCAATTTAATAAAATATTTCTTTTCTTCTCTCATTTTCTCCCTCTTTTATCATGTGCTCTTTTACTTTTGTTAATTCCTCCATCTCCATGAGTAGCTAAATTTCTATTAGTACTCGGCCGAGATGATCCAAGGGAAATATAATTCATAATTTAGTCTAGAACTTCTTTTCTCTTTTTTAGATCGCTTAAGATTTATCCTTGAATTTAATTTGATTGAGATTATATTATCGATATATAATTCTCATTCTTGTTTTCGTAGTCCAATAACTGAGAGGTTTTGAGTTCGAATCGATCATTTCAAGGATAAAGAGATTTGAATGCACTCCTCGAGAGAGGACAACATAAATCTCCCGGATTTGAGTCATATCCAATAGCGGGGTTCACTTCGATAAGGTGAGTTTTAGGGGTTTTGATTCTAGAATGAGAGTTTGATTCATCAACCTAAACTTAGTTGAGTGCATCCTCGAGAGAGGTACGTTTATAACTCGGGAACCTCCATGGTCAATCAATTCTTTTAAGAGAATTAGAAGTTTTATTTCTTAATTTATTTATTTTTTCCAAGGTGATTCAAGGTTGAGTGCTAATCCTTTAATCATAGTTTTAAAAAGTTATTTCTCTTTCTCGCAACAACCAACCCAAGATTTATTCTATAAAATAATAGAGATTTTCTGAAGTAAGAGTAATCAACCGCCCCGAGTCTAATACGACCTTGGTTTTTTATAACCTTTACTACATTCGATACGGTACACTTGTCGTTGTCATTTGTGGATATAGTTTTGCTCGCATCATTGATCGCCCAGACCGCACGGTCTCAAGATCACAGAAGAACCCGCGAACACTTGACGAAGAACTGCTTCCTGCTACAAGACTGCAACTCAAGACTGCCCGACCACTTAAGGCCACTTTATTAACTGAGTCTGCTGCAAAGTCTAAGAACACCTAAACACAGTCCGCACAGACAGACCGCTACTGAGCTGGTTTATTCAAAGATGGAATAAGGGAGAACTGACGGCGACTACTAGCCGCTAACCTGCGAACAAACAAACTGGTCAGACAACTCAAACTGCGCGACCTCAAAGTGAGACCGGCACAATCAAGCCAACTTTGGTTCTTATAGTTCTTGCATTTTTATGGCTACCCCGGCATCCCTATTTATAGGCAAACGAACGGATGTCGTCACCACCCCAGGGGATACAGTCACCTTCCTTATTGAAGCACGTGGTCTCCAGAACCAGACTGCGCGGTCTCATAAAGATCTTATTACACTTAAGCAAAACTGTCCACGATAGCTTGCCAAGAACAAACGGGCAGACCACCCGGTCTCTTATAAGAACAGACAAGCATCTGACCGATCAGGAGCAGACCGCTGGAAACGAGCTCATACAACCTGCCCAGACTCTTATAAGATCAGAGCCACATGAACATTCTGACACACCAAGCTGACCTCCAGAATGAACTAATGCAGGCCGCAGTACGAGACCGCAGAAACGACCTCCAGTATAAACCGCCTGGTCTAAACCAGAACCAGGATACTTGGACAAAATAGGCAGACCAAACACAGGACGCCAACACCAGAGATGCGTGACCACACCAGCCTGGTTGCCACACCGAGCTCGCAGTTTCCAGAGGAAGACCGCAACACAAGTCGCGCGGTCTCTGCGGTCTCTAAAAACAGACCGCCCGGACAATCCACTTCCACTTCAAAAATTTAACAGATCATACCCACAAATTCTTATGATTACTGTAGCATCTATGGATGCAAAGAGAGCAAGGAGACAGAAAGTGGTCTTAAGCTTCCTTCCATTTGGCTCAGCAAAAGACAATCTTTCCTTGGGAAGAGTGCACTATATACACCACAAAATAATCCTCCTAAGGAGGCTTTCAGAAACACTCATGCTAGGGAAAGTTCCTCAAATTCCAAAAAGGGAGGGTTAGCCTCTAAGTAACAGCTTAACCCAATCAGACCAAGCTCATCAAGAAAATCTAGATACAATAGATTTGAATGTTGGTGCTGTGGTAAAGTAGGGCATTTTGCCTTAGACTTTTAGTTTAATCCAACTGTCCAGAATTCTCCCCATATGAGAATTAATAAGAAAGCAGTTAATATTCCATTTAGTTTCCCTCCTAACAAGCACGTAGGACCCAAGAAAGCATGTGTTCCTAAGTAAGTGTAGTTATTTTGTAGGTATGTCCAAAATCCACCAAGACTCCTGTGTGGTATTATGACAATGGGTGTTCCAAGCACATGAATGGAATTAAAAGCCTCTTGAAGGAGTTTACACTTGTAGAAGATGGACCCAACGTCAAATTTGGAGTATCTGATTGAGGTGTAGTCAAAGGCTATGGTAAGATTACTAATGGTAGTATCATTATCACAAGGGTAGCTTATGTTGAAGAGTTACAACATAACCTCATTAGCATAAGTCAACTATATGACTTGGGATATACTGTTGCTTTCCACAAGGATGAGTGCCTGATCAAGGATTCTCATTATTCTGAATCTATATTAACAGGCACTAGGAGTGGCAATATTAATTTCTTGAATTTCATTTGTATTAGAAAGAATGAACCTGTATGACTTGTGGCAAATGATGGAATGTCTGCTTGTGTAAAGTGGCACAAGATACTAGCCCACATTAATTACAAATCTCTTAAGAAATTAATGATAGGAAACTAAGTAAGGGATGCTCCTAAGTTGAATTGTTTAGAGATGAGTCCTTGTCATGCATGCCAAATGGGCAAGCAAACAAGAACATCATTCAAAAGCATACATGACAAACAATCAACTAGGTGCTTATACCTTCTACACATGGATTTATTTGGTCCTATGGCAGTGCACAACTTAGGAGGAATGGCTTATACACTAGTTATTGTTGATGATCACTCTAGATTTGCTTGGGTGTTCTTTTTAAAACACAAGTCTGATACCCTAAATACATTCAAGAATTTTGTCAAAACATTCAGAAGGAAATCAACAGTTTTGTGGTAAAAATCAAAAGTGACCACGGAACTGAATTTCAGTCTGGGTCAATGACTAAATGTTGTGAAGAAGAAGGTATCCTACAAGAGTTTTCTTCTCCCAGAACTCCCAATAGAATGGGGTGGCTGAGAGAAAAAATAGAACACTTATTGAATCTAGCAAGACCATGCTAAGTGACTCCTCACATCCTGAATATCTATGGGCTGAGGTAGTCAATGTTGCATGTCATGTGCAAAATAGAGCACTCATCAATAAGAACCATAATAAGACTCCTTATGAGCTAATTAAGGGTATGAAGCCAACACTTGCTTACTTCAAGATCTTTGGAAGTAAGGCCCCGTTCGTTTGGGCAGAATTGGAGGTTTGGAATTGGAATTCAATTGCCAATTCCAATTCCGTCGTTCACCCGCCCCAAAATTCTGTGAGAATCGGAATTGTAATGAATTCCAATAGGAATTCCACGTATAGCAAATGCGTGAACCCCATTTCCGACCTCCGGACCCATCATTTTGCGATTCCCACCTTTGCCCGCGATCAGCCGCCCCCTCGCGACTCCTTCCCCTTCCTCGACGAATAAGGTTTTCTCACTCTCTCACTCGGGAACTGCCGAACCTCGCATATATGTCGTCTTCCTCAAGGATTTAGTCTTTCTCCTCCTCTCGGGAGTCTATACCTGCAAGCGCGCGACTATTCCTCCTCTGTCAATAATCTTCTCTGGCCGGTAGCAGGTAAACTCCATTTGTTTGCTTCGATTTTGATCATGGCTTGAAGCTTGCGGATTTTTTTGTAGATCTAGGTTTTATTCATTCCAGTTTTAGTTTGTGTGCTTGCTGGTTTTGTAGATCTAGGCTTCATTTTTAACATTCCTATGTTCTTCAAGCCAGGAAATTGGAGTCAAAGCTGTGAATTTTAGATCCGATGAAGTTAATGCCGCAACATTTGTTCACTCTAAGCCAAATAATAAGTTACAGGACGTTAGTTTGAATGAGAAGCTAAATAACCCTAATCCAGAAGGTCATGTTGTTGCTTCAGAACATGGCATTGGTATTTATGTTTCTTCAATTGATATGCTAGAAGCTGCCACTTCTGAAATTATTCCGAAAAATTTATTTCCTAGACTCATCAGAATGTTTGAATTGCTGCAACTTGCATCCTTATTGATTTATGTTTCAGGAAATCCTCCTTGTACTTTGTGTAAGTTTGTTTGAGTGTGTATATATGTTTGTGGGTGTGTGTATGTATGTATGTGTGTATGTATGTGTTTGTGTGTGTGTATGTATATATATCTGTGTGTCTTTTAATACTATAAAATATAATATTTAAAATTTAAAATTTCAATTTCGTTCATTAAATTCAGGCAGACAACCGAACAACGGAATTACTAATTCCAATGTCTTTGATAGAATTCTTCCATTCAGCGTACAGTAGAATTGGAATTGACTTGAATTCCAATTCCAATTAGAATTGAAATTGGGCCAATTCCAATTCCTGCATCCCAATTCCTGCCAAACGAACGAAGTAAATGTTATGTGCTGAAAAATAATAAGCATTACATTACAAAGTTCTCTGCAACGACCTATGAAGGTATCTTTGTAGGATATAGCAAAACTAGCAAAGCCTGTAGAGTTTTCAATAGGAATACTCTTACAATTGAGGAATCTATACATATTGTTTTTGATGAGAGCAGCATGCTGCATAATCCTTCTTCTAGTTCATCCAGTGTAGGAATTGAAGAAAGATTAGAGACCCTCAAAATCAGAGAAGAAGAAACAATTGAGAAGAATGAGCCTTCCACACTGGAATCTATTCCAGAAATAGTAGAAGAGTCTACTGATGAAAAACCAAATCTCCAAAATGAGAATCATGAAGCAGGAGCTGAAAAAGTTGTTGAAATAGGAGAACCATCAAGAGTGATGCCTACAGCTATGAGACATCTTAGAAGTCATCCAACAAATTAGATAATTGGTGAGCTCACTCATGGAGTTAGAACTAGAAGAAATGCTCTAAATGAGAACTTGCACCTCAGTTTTCTATGACAATTAGAGCCCAAGAAATTTGAGGAGGCCAACAAAGACCAATTATGGATTATGGATATGCAAGAAGAGCTCAATTAATTCAGAAGATGCAAAGTGTGGAAGCTTGTCCCAAGGCCACAAGGGCATAATATTATTGGGACAATGTGGATCTACAGAAACAAGATGGATAAAGCTGGAGTGATTATAAAGAATAAGGCAAGGTTGGTAGCTCAAGGATACAGGCAGGAGGAAGGCATAGATTTTGATCAGACATTTGCACCTGTTGCTAGATTGGAAGCCATCAGACTTTTCCTAGCTTATGCTGCATACAAGGGATTCAAATTCTATCAAATGGATGTAAAATCATCATTCCTAAATGGAGATTTAAAAGAAGAAGTCAATGTAGCTTAACCACCAGGTCTTATCTCTCCTACCCTTCCTGACCATGTTTATTTTCTAAAGAAAGCCTTGTATGGGTTAAAGCAAACTCCAAGGGCTTGGTACGAGACATTGTCTACCTTTCTCCTTGAAAACAAGTTCTCAGGAGGGAAAATAGATAAGACTCTTTTCTTGAGAGAGTTGAAGGGCCAGATCCTATTGGTCCAATTATATGTTGATGACATTATATTTGGATCAATAGATGGGAGTCTTTGTAAAAAGTTTGCTAAACTTATGCAAAGTAAATTTGAAATGAGTAGTATGCGAGAGCTTAAGTATTTCTTAGGCCTCCAAGTAAAGCTATCTGAGGAAGGAATCTTCATTTCTCAGACCAAATTTACCTTGGATATCATAAAGAAATTTGGTATGGAGAACTCTACCCCTATGAGAACTCCTATGAGTTCAAAATGTGTCTCTAGACAAGGATAACAAGGGGAAACTCTATAATGAGTCCATGTATAGAAGCATAATTGTCTCATAGCTCTACCTCACTGCCAGCAGGCTAGACATCATGTTTGCTACATGTGTTTGTGCAAAGTATCAAGTCAACCCCAAAGAATCTCATTACTCAGCTGTGAAAAGAGTTTTGAGATATCTAAAGGGTACTCCAAATCTAGGGCTCTGGTATCCTAAGTCAGATGACTTTGAGTTATGTGGATATTCCGATGGATACTTTGCTGGATACAAAGAAGATAGAAAAAACACCTCAGGAACTTGTCAGTTCTTGGGGAGAAGGCTTGTGTCCTGGAGTAGTAAAAAGCAAAACAGCATTGCTATCTCCACAGCTGAATCAGAATATATTTCAGCAAGTAGTTGCTGTGCACAAATCCTTTGTATTCAACACCAACTAGAAGAGTACAATGTGCACATAAAGAGAACACCTCTCTTTTGTGATTCCTCAAGTGTCATCTCCATTGTAAAAAATCCCGTGGCACATAGTAGTACAAAACATATTGAAATTAGACATCATTTTTTTAGGGAGCATGTAGAAATGGAGGACATCTGTCTTGAGTATATTAATACAGAGAGGCCGATAGCTGACATTTTTACTAAGCCCCTTGATGAGTCAAATTTAAATCAATTCAAAATTGAATTGGGGATGTAAGTTCTTAAATTGGGCATGTTGAATTCCTTATATCTTCTGTTAGAAGAAGTGAAATATTTTGATAATGGGTTGGATCTCACACAAGGTCCACCATAAAGTAATCTAACAACTTTAGTTTTGAAGATAGGAAAACTAGAAACCTTGAATAAGGCCTAACTTAAAGTCGTCTAGAGGAAATATCTTACACAAAGAATATCATCTTGATGGTCAAGACGACATTGATGGAGTCTCGACGACAAAATCTAAGACTCGACGACATTACTGGAGTCTCGATGACAAAGCCGATGAAATTCTGATGATTAGGTTGAAATGATTTTGACGATAAGGATAAAGAAATCTCGACAACACTCTCGATGACAAAACTCAATCAGGCCGTCAAAATGACATCATAGGACACAACACCGTCATTATTGCGCTGCTATTCCGAGATTCTCAAAATGATAAGGGAGGATTTAAAAAGGTACGCGCCTCTTTATCTTCCCAATTCATAATTGTATATATTAGACATTGTGTAAGCATAGAAATTACGTACACACACAGAACCCTAGAATCCCTCTTTCATCTTCTTCCCTCCGACGACTCTCTGCTAAAGAAATGGCGCCGAAAAAGACTGAAGAGAAAATTTCCTCTGGTGGAGAACTTTTGAAGGATGGTTTTGAAAATACTGAATCAGATTTGGATATGGTAATAACCCTTTTGCATGCTTCCGAGTTAGAGTACATCCTAACTGAGCCAACCCGTCTCTACAACTCTGTCGTCTCTGCATTTTTTGAGAAAACTGACTTCAGTAAATCTGAAAGTGTTATTCACACTATTGTGGCTGGAAAACATATTAAAGTGACTGCAGTAAGTTTATCCAAACTCCTACAACTCACTAACTTTAATAAGGATGAAAAAGAAGAAGCCACTGAGGCAGATATCTCTGAAGGGATGAGACGGTGTGGTTTTGAAAACAAACCTTATGAATGCTTACAGAGAATGCATATGAACAGAAAAGAAAAATTACTCACATACATTATTGGGAAAGTGCTGCTATGTAAAATAGGCTCACATGATAGATTATCTAAATGGATGTTTGAAGTAATGGTTAGAGTAATCCTGAACAAGAGGACTGACCGGGGGAATCTTGTGTTTGAAAGATTAAAGAACACATAAGATCTCCAAACCTTGGCAGAATCTTATCTCTATATCTCAAAAATTGCATCCCTCATCACCTCAATGATTCAGAATCTACCCCTCTCCACTATCTCAAAAAGATAGATGTAAAGACAGTAAGTAGGTGAGAGAAGAAGTTCACCAAGAAGGAAGTAGGTGAGTCTTCACTTCAAAGTGCTAAAGGTTCAAAAACCCTTGCCCTAGTTCATGTAGCTGCTCAGGAACCCCTGACTCTTATTGAGGGCGAGCCTCTGAGAGTAGATACAACTGTGATGGACAGTGCTCCAGCACCTCAAGAGGAGGTGAATCCAGAACATGTACTGCTGCCGGATCACGAAGCTGTTTTGAATGTGGAATTTGAAGATTTTGAAAAAGATGCAAGTGGTGGACATGAAGTTATTGAAGAACTAGATGAGTCTGACAGATCCCTGAATGAATTTCTCATTGTTGACATGAATATAAATTCAAAAGATGAAGAATATGAGCACCCCTCTGAAATCCCTGCAACAATGGAGGGGGAGTCTACTACTCAATTCACAGTGCCTCCCTCACCTCAAAGGACAGAAGATGAGCAACATCCTCTAACCAGCACAGTTCCCATAGTCCCATCAACTGAATTTTTGACCCAAATGGAAGCTCTATTAAATAGGCAAAGAGAACATTTTGAGGCATATGTAAATCAAGCTTTTACAAGTTGCAAGAATGAACTGTCTGCCGGGATAGATGTATTGCAAGAAGACATCCAACATCTCAATTATCAAAATATAAATGTGTATCACACTGCTGCCAATGTTGTGGCTAATACAGGAACTGAAGTTGCCAATATCAATCAAGCTACTTATCTAATTGGAAATCAACTGAACATTGTGCTTCATAGACTGTCTACTATAAGAGAAAATCAGCATGCCATCATACAATACAAAGATGTGGCCTTTAATGACTTTGAAGATGCAATCAATACCTTCAAAGAATATCATCTTCTACTCAGGTCTCTCAAGAGCTAGTGGACAATGTTGGTGAAACTTTACTTCAACCATTTCAAGTCACCCAAGAACAACTTTCAAATTCTTTCAATCAATCTGTCAGAGCATCTCAAGGCACTATTATGGATGTTATTGGCAATTTGAATAATCTTCTAGACAGACAACTTCAGGCCACCCATGCAGCTCTCTCTAAAGACATATTTTTAGACGCCAGAAAGGGGGAGATAATGTCAAGCCATCATGCCATATGGCTAACCAATGAAGTAAGTTTATTTATGGATCTTGAGCCTATTGACAATGGGATTGCATATCAACATCCAATTCCAGAAAGCAGTCTCCCTGAAGAACCCTCCTATAGTACAATGCCAGAAGTCCCTCCAAAGTAATATCAAGTGCCTGATAGCTATCAAGGGTACTTTATTCATGAGCCTGTCAGTGGGAGTAGGCAAGTTAGGAAAAGCAAAAGACATCTTGTTGATTCTGAAGAGCAAGAAGCAAAAAGGAAGAGAATGGAGGAAGTAAAGAAAAATCTAAATTTTGAAGAATCGGGCCCTTGCTCAAGGGATATCATCTTAAATACTTGGACTCTATTCCAGCAGGGAAAGCATGACAGGGGTACATTCTACAGTTCAGAAAAATGGCATAAATATGAGATGCGTGAAGCTGGCAGAAGGGACTATTGGAACAAAGTTAAGATGGGAGATACTTCAGTGCCTGCCGATGCTCCTCTCAGATATCACCCTAAGCCTTATAACTATTTTGAAAGACAAGAAAAAACTGGCGGAAGCTGAGCAATCCAAGAAAGTTGGACCATCTGGTAAGGGAAAAGCTGTTCAGAAGGATGGAAAAAGAAGGATTCTAGAAATCACATGCACATTTTTATGTTCTACATTTTGCATCTAATATATTGTTAATGCATTGGACTATAGTTAATCAATATATGCAGTGATTAAATGTTATCAATTATATTTGCTAGTCAGGACTATCTATACTTGTAAGTTCTGGCTTCTTCAAATAGGCGGAGATTTGCCTTCAATGTTTCTAGATTTGAAGAAGGAACATAAGTACAGATAAGCTAAGTTCTTTTTGATGTTATGTTTAAGTTCAAGTTATGACAGATGCATCAAAGCTACATCACTAGTATCAAGACTATAAAAGTAATGAAAATTCACTAAGAAAAATATCGTCTCAAGACTCAGCAGATGAATCATTGAGAAAGGTATCATATCGTCGAGTCTGTCTCGACGAAATCGCCTTGAAGAAAGGTTATCGTTGATAAAGCTAAGTTCAGATGTCTCGACAATATCGTCTTGAAGAAGATGTATAGTCTTGAAGATTAAAGACATATCGTCGAGATAACTCATTAAGTCATGAAAAAAGGATCATGTAGACAACATCAGATTGAAGACCTTATATCGTCTAGAAGATTAAGACGATATCGTCTTGAAGAAAGATTATCAACTTGAAGAATAAGTCGAAGTCATATAAAAAGAAACATCTCGACGATATTGTCTAGAAGAAGGAATATCGTTTAGAAGAAGCAATATCGTTGAGATATCAAGTATGTCTTGAAGAAGGAAGTTTGTCGATGATATATTCCTGAAGAATAATAATCATATACGTTGATCAAGACGATATCGGCTTGAAGGAATTTTATCGTCTTGACAGTTACAGAGCTGCATTTAATACACAGACTTTCTTGGAAATTGGTATTCAGGGAATGTGCACGCCGCCTATCTTGCGCACCAATCAAGGAGTAATAAATGATATATTATCTACAGAATATAGATGTTGCACAGTATTTAATGAAGAATATTATTATTTCTATATTCTACAAGTTCCAAGAACGACAAGTCATTTATGATAAAATATTATGCCAATTCTGTCAAACTTTTCAAACTGGCGAATTGATTATGGAATAATCAATAAGGACTTTTATGCAAAATTGCAAAGCAGTATAAAAGAGAGACTTTTTTATTTACAAAACACCAGTTGCGTAGTATTCTCTCTCAGATTTATTCTTAGACATACTTACAGAAGAGAGAGAAAATAATTAACAAGAAGAAGACTTCATTGCTGTGCAGTGAAGGTCAAGAGAAGATTCTAAAGAAAGGTTCTATGACTCACAAGATCTCTGGGCTTACTGTTGCAAGAAAAAGAAGAAGACGTGTTATTTCAAAAGCTTTTATCATGAAGTCTTTTCTTCTCGAACATCAAACTCTTATGTATCATTTTGTAGGGTTCTTTGTGAACCTGAGCTTATAAGATCTTGTTATAGATCTGAGATTGGTAGGGTTCTGTGTGAGCCTGAGATTGGTAGGGTTCTTTGTGAGCCTAAGTTTGGTAGGATCTTGGTGAAGATCTGAGTTATTGTAAGACTTGCAAAGTCTGAGCTTGGTAGGGTTCTGTGTGAACCTGGGTTGTAAGATCTGATTATTGAGAAGAGATCTGAGTTGGAAAAGTTGTCTAGTCTAGCTCATTGCTAGATAGGTGGGAGGGACAGTGGAGTACCTCTAGACACATTGTCTTGTAGGAAACCACTATAAATCTTGTGTGTTTTCTGTGTTGCTTTTTATGCTGCGATAGATAGATTTTAAAGTAGCAACTAACATTGAAAATACCTAATCATCCCCCGTCTAGGTGTATTATTGGCAACCCATATCTCTCACCATACCATGAACCACAGCTCCCCACTATTGCCTTAGGTCTTGGCCCATCCAGTTCCACATGGTTTCAAGCTTCCCAACATCGAAACATTTGATGGGATGGATGATCCATTAGAATATGTCAATCACTTCACTACCATCATGAGAATCTGTAATGCCCCGACCAGCTCCTCTGTCAGGTGTTCCCAACAACCTTGAAAGGACAAGCGGGCACTTGGTTCCATTCTCTGCGAGATGGAACCATTAACAACTTCACAAAAATGGCGAAGCAGTTCATGGACCAGTTCATCAGCAATTGCAGGAATGTCTGAGACCCCTCCCATCTCTCAGGAATCCGCCAAAATGACGGAGAGACCCTTAAGGAATTTTTCCGATGCTTCACTACCGAGTCTCAGCAAATCCTGGGGGTCGATCCCGAGCTTTGCGGGGAGTTTTCCTTTGGGTGTCTCCGTCCAAGTGGCTTTTACTCAGCTCTAATGAGGGAAATAATGCACTTGGTTCAATTCTCTGTATGATGGAGACATCAACAGCTTCGCAGAAATGGCGAAGCAGTTCATGGACCAGTTCATCACCAATCGCAGGATTGTCCGAGACCCCTCCCATCTCTCAGGAATCCGCCAAAACGATGGAAAGAATCTTAAGGATTTTTCTGACGCTTCACTACCAAGGCTCGGCAAATACCGGGGGTCGATCCCGAGCTTTTGCAGAGAGTTTTTCTTGGGGGACTCCGTCCAAGTGGCTTTTACTAAGGTCTAATGAGGGAAATAGTGCCAACTTATGCCGACCTCATTCGCCGTGTGGAAGCTCAGATAGTGGCCGATGAATCCATCGAAGCACACCATCAACAGTTTGAAGGCAGCCAAAAGAGAAAAAGGGGGTCAAAGCAAGTCCCTAGAGGACAAGAAGAACAGTGCGGTGAGGAGCGTCACGGCGAAGAATGTCATCGTGACCCCCGAAGAGATTTAGGTTCGCGACCGCCAAGGCTTTACACACCATTAAACACCACCAGAGCTAATGTTCTCTATGCCATCCAGGACAACCTGGAGCACCACAGGCCAAGGGTGTCTATCTCAAATACGAGGAACGACCAATCGAGATATTGTGAGTTCCACCGAGGAACTGGGCACACCACCAAAGAATGTTCTAGACTGAAAGACGAAATCAAGCATCTCGTCTGTCAGGAACTCCTAGGAAGATTCCTACAGGCCAGGATCCCAACCAGCCTCAGCCACCTAGGGAAGCGAGGGAGCAGCCTCCCACTCCCTGAGGCGCAGCAGGGGGTAGGTCGATGGTGGTAGAAATCAAGACTATCGCCGGACCTCTCAACCTAGCCGCAAAGATCCTCTCGATTGCCAAACCCCTAAGGGATCATGAAGATAAGAAGCTTAAGCAAGACATTACAATCACTTTCGGGGAAGAGGATCTGCAAGGGTTACGACTACAACATCAGGACTCACTCAAAATCAGCGCAGGAATTGGGGACACTTGCTTCAATATTAAAAGGATATTGGTCGACAGCGGAAGCTCGGTCGTTGTCCTGTTCTGCAAAGCATGAAACTCTCAAAGGATCAGGTTAGCCCTGTGGTCATGCCTTTCTATAGCTTCAACAACCGACCTGTTCTAGTTCAGGGTATGATCACCCTTCCAGTTACATTGAGAAAATTCCCGAGGCAATCAACACACAACATCCAGTTCGTGGTGGTGGAGTCCACCTCCGCCTACATTGCCATCTTTGGTAGACCGCTCCAATCCATCTTTGGAGAAATTCCATCTATTCCGCATCTAATCATGAAGTTCCTGACTAGTGAAGGGATAGGGGTCGTAAGTGGAAACCAAGAAGCAGCACGAACATGTTTCCTAAAGCAAGCCCGACCGATGGAGACAACCACCCTCAATATTGACAACTTCGACTTACAGGACGAGGCCACTCTACAATGTGGATCGCCCGTCGAAGGACTCATAGAAGTACCACTCTCCCAACAGGATCCAATCCAGATAGTTCAGGTCGGGTTCCTACTGTTCGAGAAAGAGCAGGAAGAGTACGCCCTTTTCCTATGCGCTTATGAAGATATCTTCGCATGGAGCCCAGAAGATATGCCTGAGGTAGATCCTCAGATTATCTTTCAATCTTTGAATATTAACCATGCTTGCCCACCAGTGATCCAGAAGAAGCGGAACTTCGCCCCGAATCGGCTCAAGGCGATCGAAGAGGAGGTGGAGAAGGTCTTAGAAGCATGGTTCAACCGCGAAGCAAAATACCACACATGGCTAGCCAATTTGGTCATGTTAAAGAAGGCCTCTGGGAAGTGGCGGATGTGCGTCCACAACAGCAATCTGAATCAAGCATGCCCAAAAGATAGTTTCCCCTTCCAAGAATCGATCAGCGGGTCGACGCAACAGCCAGGCATGAGCTCCTTAGCTTCATGGATGCATACTCAGGCTACAACCAAATCAGGACGGATCCGGAAGATGAGGAGCACACCACATTCTGAACAAATAAACGAGTCTACTACTACAAAGTCATGCATTTCGGCCTCAAGAACACCGGGGCAACCTACCATAGGCTAATGAACAAAGTATTGAAATACCTCATCGGAAGCACAATAGAGGTTTATGTGGATGACATGCTGGTAAAGAGTGTTTGCTGCCTTGACCACTTAGAAGATCTGGAAGGGCGCTTTTAGCTCCTCCGCCATTTCCAAATGCTGCTCAACCCCAGCAAATGTGCATTTTGTGTGACGGCAATAAAGTTCCTGGGTTTCATGGTGACCCATCGATGGATCGAGGCAAACCCCAAAAAGATCAAGGCGCTGGGAGACAGATCTCTACCCCATTCCAAAAGGAAGTGCAATGCTTAAATGGAAGGATTGCTGCTCTTTCGCGGTTTCTAGCACGGATGAGAGATAAATATCTCTCCTTCTTCAAAATCCTTCGAAGGGCACATCACCAAATGTTTTAGTGGACGAAAGAATGCCAGACATCTTTCGAGCAACTCAAACAGTACCTGGTCTCGCCCCTGCTTTTATCAAAACCTGTCCCTGGAGAAGTCTTGTTCCTTTACCTAGAGATATCCCTGACGGCCGTCAGCTCAGTGCTAGTAAAAGACAAAGGAGAAGTCCAACGGCCTGTTTATTACCTCAGCAAGGTCCTCAGCGACATCGAAGACAGATACCTGATGGCCGATAAAACGGCCTTCACTCTCATCTCTTCTGCAAGAAAGCTTCGGCCCTACTTCCAGGCTCATATCATAAAGGTGTTAACTCAATTACCATTGCGGGCCATCCAGTACAAGCCAAAAGTATCTGGGAGATTAGTAAAGCGGGCAGTCGAGATGGGTGAGTTTGATATCCACTTCCAACCACGTATGGATATCAAATCCCAAGTGCTCGCCGACTTCATCGTGAAAAATACTCTTCCTCCAAAGACTACTCCCATCAAAGATATCTCCACCTCCCGCCAGGCTCTCTACATCGATGGGGCCTCTATGGCCTAAGGATTAGGATCAGTACTGCTCCTAATTAGTCCAGAGGGTATCACTCTAGAGTACAGCCTCATGTTGAAATTATTGGCAACTAACAACATCGCTGAATATGAGGCCATAATCATTAGGCTATGACTCACCGTCGACTGCAAGATAGAGAACCTGACAATATGCACTGATTCAGAGCTGGTGGGCTCACAATTCAAGGGGAACTACGTTGCAAAGAATGATCAAATGGCATAATATCTCATATTCGTGAGATCTCTTCTACAAAAAATACCATCGTGCCAAATTTTGCACATCCCCAGGGAGCAGAATTCTAGAGCCGACGCACTCTCCAAACTCGTGACCTCTCCTTCTAACAATCAATCTCAGAGGCTCCGAATCGAAGACATCATGACTCCCAACATTCACGAAGCATGGGAGATCGCTGGAATTAGAGAGGAAGGATCATCTTGGATGACACCCCGCCGAGCCAACATTGAACATGGAGACCTGCCCGAAGACTATTAAGAAGCACGATGGTTGCAAATGCAAGCCCCATCGTATGGTATCATTGAAGGGAGATTTATAGGCGAGTCTTGTCTAGGCCCTACCTAATGTGCCTTCCGGCAACAGAAGCAGAATACACCTTAAAGGAAGTTCATGGAGGAATATGTGGAGAGCACCTAGGCGCAAGAGCTCTAGTTTAGAAAATCCTACGTTAGGGTTTTTATTGGTCGACAATAAAGAAGGACGCATCCTAATTTGTTCAGAGGTGTAAAAGCTGTCAGATCCACGCAAACGTCCCTCATCAACCCCAAGTAGCGCTTACGACACTCCGAGGTGCCTGGCCATTTGCTTAATGAGGAATCGATCTCCTTGGTCCCCTCCCCATGGTCTTCGGCCAAAAAAGGTTTATCATCATGGCTATCGATTACTTCACAAAGTGGGAAGAAGATGAACCCCTCGCCAAAATTAATGAAGAAAATGCCAAACGGTTCTTGTTGAAGATCATCGTCTACCGCTTCGGAATCCCAGCAATAATCATCACCGAGAACGACACTCAGTTCACGGGAAAGTCGTTTCCTAGGATGTGCGGAAACCTGAAGATTAATATTCGCCATATGGCCATATATCACCTACAAACAAATGGTCAAATTGAAGTAACAAATCGCACCATCCTCAAGGGACTCAAAACCCTCCTGCAGGAAGAAGAGGGGCAGTGGGTGGACGCACTTCGGAATGTTATGTGGGCATACTATTCTATGGAAAGGACACTTGTGGGGAAACCCCATAGAATCTCTACTATGGCACATAAGTAATCATCCCTGTCGACATCGGCGTCCCCAGTAGTCGCGTAAAAACCTTCGATCCCAAAAAGAACGACGAGCTACTCCGAGAAAACCTAGACTTGATTATAGAAGTCAGGGATACGTCCGCCCAACACATCTGCCCAGCATATAGCTCACTACCAAAGGCGCGTGTCTTGACTTTACGATCAAAGGGTGAAGCCCAGGCCAATCAACGTTGGATATCTTGTCCTGCGTAGCATTGAGGCAGCCGGTAAAGGCCCGCAAGGAGACAAACTCTCGCCAACTTGAGAAGTATCATATGTTGTCACTACAGTCGTAAAGCCTGGGACATACATGATTAGAATAGTGGAAGGGAGGACCATACCACACACCTGGAACACCCAGAACCTATGTCGCTTTTATCAGTAATTTGAATTTTCCATCATGTAAAAAGCCGAGAGCTCAGACTCGCGCAAACTTATCTTCTATTATGTAAAAAGCCGCAAGCTAAGACTCACACAAACTTATCCCCTATTATGTAAAAAGCCGCGAGCTCAGACTCGCACAAACTTATCCCAAATTATGAAAAAAGTCGCGAGCTCAGACTCGTACAAACTTATCTTTTATTATGAAAAAAGTCGCGAACTCAGATTCGCGCAAACTAACTTTCCACTATGAAAACTATGTTTTAACACCCACAACTATATTTGAGCAAAAATATTATGTATATTTCTCACCGTCACAGTGAATCATAGCACTGTAAGGGACTGTCCCTTTCTTGGATGCCAACATTTTAAAAAACAGACACTTTTTATCGTTAACTTTGGGGCCCTGCCCCTAGGACTTCACACTACCGCCGATTGAAGGTCAACCCTTCACCCCGCAATAAAGTACCAACCTTGTAAGGGCCTGGCCCTCTTACAGTAGTCCTCAGTTTGAATCCAAATGCTCTTCACCGACCACTCTGGGTCCCTGCCCCTAAGACTTCGCACTGTCGCCGATCGAAGTTCAGCCCTTCTTCCCGCAGTAAAGTCCAATGTCGTAGGGCCTACCCCTCTTGCAGTTGTCTTCGGTTTGAACGCATATGCTCTTCACCAGACACTCTAGGGCCCTTCCCCTGGGACTTCACATTGCTGATGATTGAAGGTCAGCCCTTCTCCCCGCAGTAAGTGTAAGATCACTTTTTATTGCTTTCAAAACCGGGTCTTATGCCCAGAACCGCCATTTTGCGGTGACACCAACACTCTGGAAGATCGCCATTACAAAATGCCAATCCTGCCGGCCATATCGATCACAAAAGAAGAGCAGTATATTTGAACACATAGAGAAGCTCAAGTCCACATCACATGGAATATAAAACCATAAGGGTAAATGTCCACAGATATAACTGAATAAAAAGATAACAATAATAAAGGGCTCATGCCCTGTACATCATATCCTCACTACAAGGTCACTCGCAGAAGCAAACTACTAATCACTCACTGATCCTGAAACTTGTGCTCCTGTACTATACTGGCCCACCTCCATCTGCACCGGCCTCTAGTGCTTCTGCGTCTCCTCGATCCCCTAAAATGATATGGTCCACCGACCGTTAGTCAAAAAGACTAAGCCTTGTTTCCCACCACCCATCCCCCAGTGGCTCCTAGGCAGCGTGTGGGAGGGATGAAGCAGAGGACAACAAGGGGTATAAACTAAGGCAGATGACAGCGGATCTAGTCTACAGGAAATGTCTACCACTACACAGGTGTTTATAAATAATTGAAGCAGTAAATAAAGCATAGTAAAGAGCATGTAAGGAGAAGTAAGTAAAGACAAGTAAATAATAGAAAAGTAACCATTGATTTATAGGAATGCCCATACAAACCTATTGACCAAGTGGTCGTTTAGGAGGGCCTATCGTATAAAAAGTCTCATAACCAATTTATACGATAGGGGTAGGAGATGGCGACGATGGCCCTCAATGTGAAGATATTGAGGATGGCGCGTTTATGGGTGATGGTGTTTATCCAACAAAAGATTCACGCCATCGCCGCCGCGGTGACATGTATGAAGAACGGCGTTACAACCTTCGCCCGAGGCGCCAACATAAAAATTAATAATTATAATAATTTATTATAATTATTAATTTAATTTTATCATGCTTTATTTATATTTTCATGTTGTAACTTTAATTTCCATATAGCCGACCCCACTATGGTGGGATAAAGGCTTGAGTGTTGTTGTTGTTGTTGTTGTAACTTTAATTTGGACTGCGTTTAGACAATTCTGTGGCAAGCCTATATATGGCTAACATGTATTAGTTTTGTGGATTATTGATGATAAAATTGAAGCCTTAATCTACTCTCTCTGGACTCTTTCTCTCTTGCCCCCCCCCCCCCCCCCCCCCCCTCTCCTTCTTCCCCCTCTCAAGTTCGGCGCCCCCCCCCCCCCCCCTGGAGCCACCCCCTCTCCTTCCCTCTCTCAAGTTCGGCACCCTCCTTGGAGCCACCCCTCTCCTTCTTCCCTCTCTCAAGTTCTCCGCCCCTTTGTAGCCGCCCCGCTCCTTCCCCTCCCCTATTCCCCTCCTAGTTTGGCCTCACCCTGCCATTGGAGCTGCCCACCTCTCAACCTAGCCGCCACCTTCTTCTTCTCCACTCATCTTCTCCCACCAAAACCCCATCCAATATTTGGTCTCCCCTCCCATAGTGCAAGAGGTGGTCCACGTGGGAACCGGTAGCGACGTGAAGCAAAGATGCCGAACAAACTCCTCACCGACTGCGCGACTCTGGTGAAACCGTGGAGGAATGACCGGACTAGTGTAAGCTTGAGGCCAATCCTATCTCAAGCGGGGTAACGAACAACCAACTCATGTGATTTTCATTCTCAGATAATTTTCTGTGGTGGAAATTTGGGCGTGATCTTCATATCACTTGGAATAATCATGTTTTGCTCTGTTCGATTTTGTGTATCTCCTATTTCTCTTTTTATTTCGAAGAGGCTTGGCGCGCCTCGACTTTTTGTTGGGAGAGATCCACCATTTTCCGAATCGATATTTTTGATGGACTCTTTTGGTACAACACAAGCGCGAACGGATCGGGTGAGTCCATTTAGCCTGAGCGAATATTGGCTTATAGCCTCTATTCAATCTCTAGCGGGTTGGCTATCTGTCGAGACGTAAAAATTGATAATATTGCGTGCAAGTTTGCTGCATTTTCTTTAGTGTGTGAAATAATCGTGGTACATCGAGAGGGAACACGATTTAATCCGTAGCGAACGTATTTGTGGTTGAACCTTGCATTAATTTGGTATCAAAGTGAGGTTAGCATCGATTTTTTAATTGACGCCTTCCTAAAAATCTCTTAGTTCGTCGGCACTCACAACCGTCACACGTTAGCGTTTTCAAAATCTCATAATTTTTAAATTGTGGTTTGCATTTGGCGGCCTAAATCTGTCATTTTTCAGCGTAAAAAATCAAATTAAAAAAAATTTACAGTCTTCATATTATTTTCTGTTAGAATTTTTTTTATCCAAGTTATTAGGCAGAAACAAATTCATCATTTATATAATTTTCTGGTCAGAGACATTTGTTTTTTTGTCTAATTTGCATGTGTAAGAGACTCAACACAGAGTATCCTTCGTCCTCCTCCCACATAACGGGCGAGCAGGACACAGGTCGGGAGTTTAACGCCGATTGATGAACTCCGTCGGGAGTTTAACGATCAATTGACGTATATTCTGGAGATGTTACATGAGATGAGGTTCGCCCAAAATGCACCTCAAAATCTCGCAGCCCACCAACGTGGCCAGGGGAATGTTCACCATGACAACATCCCGGAGCTGGCCCCTCTGAATCCTGCTGCCCAACCTCGGGACGAAGGGAATAACAATCCCGAATCAGCCCCGAGAGCCCCTTACGGATTTGATATTACAAGGGTCGTCTGGATCAAACCACCATCATATGATGGGTTGGGTGACCCCAAGTTTTCTTGGAGTGGGTCATGGAAATCGAGTGCTACTTTCAGTGGCAAAATTTGACTGACATGGATAAGGTGAGAGTGGCGCGTATGAAGTTATTAGTTAAATCCAAGACATTCTGGCTAAATGAGGAAAGGCGTTTAGGTGCGGGGGAAGGTTTGCCTCCCATCGGGTGGGCGGGCATGAAGGCCCTGTTGACTGATCAGTACGTCCCAACCTATCATCGCACGCAAATGTTTGATGATTTAGCTTAACTTAGGCAAGGGAATCGGTCAGTTGCGGAGTACATGGGACCCTGAAAGACATGATGGTTAAATGCAACGTTAAGGAAATGCCTGAGGTTACCCTCTCTCGGTTCCGTAAGGGACTTAGCCCTGAAATTCAGGGTAAGCTCCTTCGTTATGGCCACACTGACTTGAACACAACTTATAATGCCACATTGGACATTGAAAAGCATCTGTCCCATAAGTCTAAGTCGCGTGCGTTTCAGAAGAGTAAGTCCCTCTTAGGACCTCCTCCGCTAACCATGAAAGATAAAGGTAAGTTTCGATCCACAGACTCGAAATCCGTCGTTATTATGACTAGAAATATGCGTAACCCATCTAGTGATAGAGTGCCCATAGGTCGGATTAGAAAAACGAATGCTTCGTTTTTTAGCCGTGGGATTCAAGGGCACTACACTAGTGAATTCCCTACTAAGGCCAAGCCTCTAGCTCTATTGGATAATGCGGATGACCCCGCCGAGCTCGAATATGAAGCCGGTAATGACCCCGATTCGGAGGGAGTGCCGAGTTATCTTGATGATGACACCAACATAATGGTGATGTGTTGTATTTTAGCAACCCCGCGTGCCTCCGAAGATTGGAATAGGACAAATATATTTTCGTTAAAATTTAAAAGCAGAGAGAAGTGGTGCAAGTTAATCATCGATAGCGGTAGTTGCATGAATGTGATCTCGGAGAATGCGGTGGCCCGGATTAAGTTAACCACTGACATGCACCCTCACCCATATAAGGTGGCATGGGTTAATAAAACATCCCTTCCGGTTGCGCGGCGTAGTTTGGTACCCCTCACCATCAAAACTTATTCGGAAAAGGTTTGTGTGACGTCATCCCCATCGATACTTGTCATGTGTTGCTAGGACGCCCGTGGCTTTATGACCATGATGATACCCATTTCGGGCGAGCCAAAACTTATGAGTTCAAGTTTAATGGAAAGACCATTACCTTGAAATCTACGCCACATAAGGACCCTTCGGGCGCCTCAAAAGACACAATTGTTCACGTAGAGAAGAAGACGTTAAGTTTGATTGGTAAGAAGGATTTCACGTGCCAGACATTTTTGGATGGTGTGCTTTATGCCTTAGTTTGCCTACAAGTCAAGGAAGACGTGTATTCGTTTGATAGCTTAACACCCGCACTGCGGAACATTTTAGAGGAATTTAAGGATGTCTACCCGGAAGAGTTACCCCCTATGTTACCCCTTTGCGATACATCCGACATGCGTTAGATTTCATTCTGGGTTCCTTGTTACCCAACATGCCTCACTATCGGTAAAATTCGTCTGCACACTTGGAGCTACAAACACAAATTTCAGATTTGTTACAGAAGGGATTTATCCACCATAGTAAGAGTCTATGTTCCATTCTGGCTTTGCTAGCGCCTATGAAAGACGGCTCATGGAGGATGTGCGTGGATAGTAGAGCCATAAATTATATCACAATTAAATATCGGTTTCCCATCCCACGTTTGGACGACTTGATGGATATGTTAGTCGGAGCCACGATCTTTTCTAAATTTGACCTTAGGAGTGGCTACCACCAGATTAGAATCCGGGAGGGTGATGAGTGGAAGACAGCTTTTAAATCTAAAGAGGGGCTCTACGAGTGGTTAGTGATGCCGTTTGGGTTGTCCAATGCCCCTAGTACATTTTTTAGGATGATGACACACATCTTCCAACCCTACATGGGAAAATTTATTGTGGTGTATTTTGATGATATTCTCATTTTTAGTACGTCTACCCTTGATCATGAATTGCATTATTTGAGGACTATCCTAGAGACGTTACATGCGAAAAAATTATTCGTCAATATAAAAAAATGTACGTTCTATGTTACGTCCGTAGAGTTTCTTGGGTATATAGTGAGTTCGAAAGGCATACGCATGGACCCTAAGAAGGTCCAAGCCATTAAAGATTGGCCAGAACCCACCAACATTAGGGATGTTAGGAGCTTCCACGGTTTAGCTACGTTTTATCGTCGATTCATTCGCGACATTAATAGCATCATGGCACCAATCACCGAGTGCATGAAAAGTGGCTATTTCACTTGGACGAAATTGGTCACTCAAGAGTTCCAAATGATTAAAGCTAGAATGTCGGAAGCCCCCCTATTGCGGTTGCCGGACATTAATTGTTGGAACATGGTTTTCCACATCCCTTTGATTTGAGAATAACAAATCCTAATTGTATTTGATCTTGTTTGCCATTGTATTTTAGCATGCAGGTTTGGACAGATATGACACCAGGTTGCTGCAATACTGGTCTGGCACTATCCACAAGCAGAAGGATTGAAATATGTCTAACGCCAGGCGTTAGGTCTTAACGATGGGCGTTAGCGAATCGACGGGATGGGATGCTGAATCGACGAGATGGGATGCCGACCGACGGGATGGCTTGCCGACTGAGTAAAAAAGAGAAATAAACTCAACACCAGGCGTTAGCACTTAACGTCGGCATTATCAACTGACAATTATGGCAAGGATGAAGCAGCCGTGATTGCAGGAGGAGCTTTAGGAATGATTTGCCCAACGCCAGCGTTAGCAATAACGCCGGCGTTAGTATTGCCTAAAATAAGACATTTCCTAAAGTACAGAATCTCCTTCCTCTTTTGATGATCCGAGCTATTAATATATTGATATACATGGTCAACGCCCGGTGTTATCACTTAACGCCGGCGTTAGCTCAAACTCTATAAATTGGATGATTTCGTCGTCTCTTACTACTGACTTTGGAGAGCCCTATTCCAGCACTTGATAATCTCTGCAAGGGCCGTATTTCCAGACCATCTTCTCCCGCACAAGTTTCAGGCAAACAATTCAAGGAGAGCCGGATCAACGCTTATGCAACGTGAAGGATGCACGCTTCGACTTCAAGAACATCCAGCGAGCCTTCACCTTCTCCAGAATTCTTTATAGGGAGTTTTTATTATATGTTGTATTTTTCTTTTGTAACTCTTTTCATTATCATCGTGGAGTGAATTCGCCTCGTGTTGGCGACTAGGTCTAGTGCATAAATCTAGGGGGTGC
The DNA here is from genome assembly GCA_033032865.1 of Dactylorhiza incarnata. Lineage (NCBI taxonomy): Eukaryota > Viridiplantae > Streptophyta > Magnoliopsida > Asparagales > Orchidaceae > Dactylorhiza > Dactylorhiza incarnata. The sequence continues at coordinate 1,880,298 of JAWHQI010000035.1, forward strand.
TCGAGGCCTTTTCTGGGGATAGAAAGGCTAGAGCAGCTTGAGGCCATATCCGGGGGAGGATAGGCTAAAGCCACCGATTCGTGGGGATACGAGTCGGGATAGAAAACAAAAAGTATTTTCATATTGATTACCCATGATTTCTAGCGTCATAAGAAATCAAGTTTTCTAATTTCATATCTCAAGATTAATAAAATCATGTTTCTCTTTTATATTACTTGATTTCTTCGTTTCTAATTACAAATGTTTTAAAATAAAGTATAAGTTTTTTAAAACCCTTATTCACCCCCCCCCCCCCCCCCCCTCTAAGGGCGCCTCACGATCGAACAAGTGGTATCAGAGCCAGGTTATTCTAAAACGGTCTAACAACCGGGAATAATGGCGTCTCGTGATCTCGCTTTTCATGAAGGGCAAGAAATAAGTAGACCTCCACTTTTCACCGGAACTGACTATAATTATTGGATGATGCGAATGCGTTATTTTTCTAATTAATTTAGATCTAGATGTTTGGGCTAGTATTGAAACACCATATACAACTCCTACTTATATTGTTGGAGAAGTAACCATGGAAAAGCCTAGAGATAGGTGGGATGATGGGGATAAAAATAAATGTAAAAATAATGCTAAAGCTATGAATGCCTTATTCTGCGCATTAGATAGGACCGAATTTAATAGAGTTTGTTCTTGTGAATCTGCTTATGACATTTGGAATTTGCTTGAAATAACTCATGAAGGTACCCCGCAGGTCAAAGACTCAAAGCTATTCCAACTGGAATCAGAGTTTGAAAGGTTCAGGATGGATCCAAATGAGGACGTGGACTCAATGTATACTCGCTTTACCATGATTGTCAATGCCTTACAGATTCTTGGGAAAACTTTCTCAAATGGTGACTTGGTGAGAAAGATCCTTCGGTCTCTTCCTCCAAAGTTCAATCCAAAGGTGACTGCAATTTCCGAATCGCGTGATCTAAGGCGGCTCCAGATCGAGAGCCTCATTGGGAATCTCAAAACCCATGAGGTCGAACTTAACATTCAAGATGAAGAATACAATAAGGAGCCAAAGAAGAAGGCTTTGGCACTAAAGTCGAGAAAAGAGGATGATAATGATGAAGAAGATGAGGAGAGTCTCTTTGTGAAAAACTTCACAAAGTTCATGAAGAATCCAGAAGGAAGGAAAACCTTCCGCAAGTACTTTTGTAAATGATCATATTCCAGAAAGGAGAAAAAGGAAAAATCAAGCGACGACGATGAAGAGCGACCTCTTGCCGAGTGCTTCCACTGCCGGAAGACCGGGCATATAAGAAGCCAATGCCCAAAATACCTGAAGGAGCAAAAAGAAAAGCGGCATAAAGGAAAGGAGAAGAAGAAGGTCTTGACGACAACAACATGGGATGATTCTTCATCTGGTTGCTCAAACAATTTGAGTTCAAGCGAGGATGATGAGACAAATTTGTGTCTCATGGGGAGGAACCAAGAACCAACTGATGACGAGTGCAGTGTCCAAAGCGACACTGAGGTAATCCCTTCAACTTATGATGATCTTTATGTTGAATATTTAAATACATGCAAATAGTTTGGTAAAAATTTAAAAGATCTTGAGCTTCTTAAAACAGAAAATAAAATACTCTTGAAAAAAAATCAAAAATTAAATAAAGAAATAATGTCTTGCCAAAAGAATGACAATCATTTGACAAAAGCAAAGGAACCTGAAAATGATCTTTCTAGGGCTCTCTCCAATATCGAATCACTCATGAAAGAAAAGGGAGACTTAGAAATAAGGTTGAACATATCTCTCTCTCAAATTGAAAATGAAAAGAAAAATTTTGCAAAGAGATGTGAAAATCTAGTAAGTGAAAAATTCACCTTAAAAGCCCGAATAAATGATCTCAATATGGCAATAAACAAATTTGGGGTTGGCCAAAAATCACTAGACATGATTTTGGGCAACCAGTGCCATGGGTCTGCTAAGTATGGGCTGGGATTTGTCTCTGAAACCTACCGCCCAGCGTTGACTACTAACGCTGGCGTTAGCTCTGTTTCCAAGAATCAAAAATTGTTTTCTAAATATAATTCCTTTACTCCCTCTACCCCTGTGTATACCAGCAAGAGTCAATGATGAGTACCAATTATATACACTTTTATGGACTCATCCGGGCTAGTTTTCATTCTCTTGTGCGTTATTATCGAGCTATTATTGCATTTATTTCTCTTATGCTCATTCATGCGCACTTACGTGCTTCGTGCTCCTTTTTGGCCCATTTTGGTGTGCGTTTGCGCTCCACGTTATTGGGGGTAAGCACATGGTGCTCCCCAATCCTTTTTATATGTTTGATTGGTGATGGAGGTGTATTCCCAGCTGATTTGCTGTGCTTGAAGGTGTTTGGATCATCTCCTTTCGCCCAGAATTCATGAGTGTGTATATCGCACGGTTGTGCATTTTCTTGACGCACGAACGGCTGCGGTCATGCGCCTTCATCTGGGGAGAAAACCGGTGATCTGAATTTGATCATGCCTTTTTACGCACGGGCGGATCGCCCGTGCGCCAAGGAAACGCACGATCACCTGTTTCGCCTATATTCTAGCCAATCTGAATTTGTTTGTGCGTTTTTACGCACGGGCGGATTCGCCCATGCGTGACTAAAATTTGTTTGTGCCTGGTTTCATGTTAAATGACACACGGGCAATGCACGGTCGTGCGTTCGCTCGTGCGTGACTAAAATTCTACCCGTTTAGTATTTAAAGAAGGAAATCTGCTGGAAGAGGGAGATACCCGCGGGAAAAGCTTCTAAATACCGCCATTTTCGCCCACTTCACCGCTCCACAACCATTTTGACCTAGGAGGAGCTCCGGTGACCTTTGGCTTGCAAATCTACCGCCAAAGCTCCCTCCTTGGCCTCCTCCATCATCCTCGAGCTCAAGAAAGCCATAGACGGAGAACTTCCGCAGCATTCCAGGTGTCGAACAAGAGCTACTTCAAGCTAGACCACGAAGAAGACGGGTAATAGTAGAGGAAGGTGACAGCTCCTCCAGACCCCGGACGCAACTGAAGACCGAGACGGACGAGGCCTGACAACCCTACGATTCCGGCCGAGAATCTTCAGCATAGACTTCGAACTTTGGTTGACTCTTTTCCCCTACGCTTGTTTCAGAGTTTCTCTTTATATGTATTTGAGAGTGTGGATGATGTTCATAAACCTTATGCTTTAGTTGTTATGATTTCATGTTTGTGAGATCCTTTGTGGTTTATGAGATTTGAGGAGCGCCGCAGTCCGCCATCCACTCCACCGCTTAGTAGCGCTCCGCACTAGCAATTGCCAGTTGCGGGTTCAGCGACGAGGTGCCTATGACCCTCATCCGCCAGCCTTCTCATCCACTCGCTCACCGAAGCACGACATCGCAGCCTGCACTCCATCCCGACAAGCGAAGCGGAGCTTTAGGCCCACATTTTCTTTCTCCGTTGATAGCATAGGAAAACCACTTTCAAAACCCTCCTTTTTTTATTAAGTGTTTTAGAATCTTTATAAGAGTTTCCCTAGTAGGCAAATCATACTACCCAACTTGTAGTCCTTTGAGAACGATATCCGGGGAGTTTCTCCCTACTTTTATTACTTGACAACGACCGGTGCACTGCCGTCGTACCGCATTTCGTGCTTGCTAATTAGAAGTGCTGAAATCGCGCGTTAAGTTTTTGGCGCCATTGCCGGGGATTGCAAGCGTGTATGATTCGTCCTTCGCAGGAATTAGTCTTTTACTTTTATTTGTGTTCTCCTTTCTTGCTTGCCTTTCTTGCTATTATTTTTAATTTGTTCTTTATCATGCTATTTTCTTTTTCTGTATCATGTGGGCGCATTTGAATGTTCGATGTACTTGGTGTGGGGACACATCCCACGCTAGTGATAGGTGTCCCAAAGAGCATGGGGTTGTTCAGAAACCGTACGGAGCCCATAAATCTTTTGGCTACTCTACTGCGCCTCTATTGTCACACTTTTACTCGGCTGCCGCACCTTTGGTGTCGGTAATGCCGGTGATGCAGTGTTTATTTCGCAAAAGTAGAGAGCATGCCTTGAAGGACTGTGCGGATTATCTTCGCCAATTGGCGGACGACGATGAGACGGATATCCGGATCGTCCCATCCCCGAATTCTGCGAACATAGCTCCTTCCTCTGGTAACGTGTCCCTTCCACCTTCACTTCTTGAAGTCTCTGGAATAGACGCGTGTATCAGTGTCCCTCATGACTTTGTTTCTGATACAACCCCCCCCCCCCCCCCCCCCCCCCCCGTACCTCTTCGGTTCATGTACCACTTTGCGTGGATTTGTGCCCTTGTGGGGAGAGTGAGCCCGAACTCTCAAGGAGCACGTCTTCTCCCACTACACAGGAAACTACATCTGTTTTATGTTAACATTGAGGTCAATTTGCAGGATGTTGTAGACCTGCGCAGTGTCGTGTCCACTCTCATGGAGGAGGACAGTCTCGATTGTGCTGAAGCAACCATTTCGGTCCAGTGTGAGGAAGCCCAAGTTATAAAGGAGGCTATTGCGTGCGCTGTTGAGTCTAACGAAATCTTCGATGATATCATCAGATTGTCATTGCCGCACCCTATGGGGGATGAAGCCAGGATTATCCCCTCAGATGAGATTTCTTTTAGTTTTTCTTCCAATTTATTTCCAGACCCCCTTTCTTTATGTACAAGGATGCAGGATGCCCCTCCTCCGGTTGATCAGACCTTATGCATGGAGGAGCCAAAAGCCTGGCGGGATGAGGAAGGTACAGTGAAGAACATCTTGTTTCCTCATCATCGTTAGTGCAACCCCTTGAGGATTGGTTACAGGGGGCAAGTGGTTTTTCTTTGAAGACATAATACTGGAGGAGAAGAAGAGAGCAAAAAAGGAGGAGATTTGGGGTTGGAGGCTGAGCATCCTACTTAATTTCCACCCCTACTACCAGGTCCCCGGACCTTTTTCTTTCATCAGTTGTTACTACTTCAAATCATCTTATAGCTGATTTGTTTTGAGCTTGTAATAATAATTAGGATTTATTAGCTTTTGCTTATTCCTAGACTTTATGAACTTTGCTTAATAAAGGTATTTGGTCCACCTTAAGGACAGTAAACAAAAGGGCTTCTTGGGAGACAACCCATGGGGGAACCATTCGGTTCCGGCCTTTCGTTCAAATTTTTGTTTATTATGTGTTATTTTGGGCTTTTTGCTAACATCGCAGGTTTAAGATCTCGCTTAGGAGATGAGGAAGGAGCACTTTCAAGAAGGAATTGTCGCACTTCTGGCATGCTCATTCGTGAGCATAGGTCCACTCTACCCTTATTTTCCTTATTCATGAACTCTTTATTTTATTTGGTTTTGATCGAGTCTGGGGGAGAGATAGGTTATGCACGTGCACGTACTTTGCATAGCATGTTAGCATGTCCTGAGTTAGGATTTTCAATTCTGTTGCACACATTTGCACCTAGTTCACGCGTACTTGATCACACGCGCTTATTGGGTATTGCTGCAAGGTTCCCCGCTCGTAAGAATTGGATTATTAGTGTAGGAGTGAGGGGTGGAGAAAAATGTCGACTCGAGTAGTGCTCTAGTCGAGTGCTCCCGTCACGCCTAGAAATTCAATTAGAGTAGAATAAAATTCAATGTTATAATTTAATTATTTCTATTATAGTAGCTGCAATTTATTTTACTTTAGTGGTGAATCTGGTGAATCCAACGGTAGCATAAGGTTGAGTGTAGCTGGATTAGTAGTAGCTTATTACTAGGATCGGAAGGACGGATAACCTTTCTCGGTGGCTAGAACTTGCACCAGGCGACTCTTGAAACAATTGTGTTGAATAACTCGTTATAAAGTGTGATGTAGGCCGTTTCTTGATCCATTTGTGCTTTTGAAATCCTAACCAATGTAATCACCCTTGCAAGCTCACTTGAGCCTCCCTATCCTTCTTGTTTAGCTCCACTTAAATTTCACCAAAGCCATACGTCCAAGCCTATTTTCTCACCAACAAATGGGTTGAAAGAAAGTTATATCTCCATCACGTGGTGTTATCTCTGGTGTATGGTGGCTGAGAAAAAAAAAAGCTAAAGGAGAAGCTTAAAAAGTGCTTACAAAAGATATATATGTCGAGACGAAAAACAATTATACAAAAAGAACTTTCAAATGCAATCTCTCGATAAAACAATGTGTGGTCGGCTTAGCACACACCTAGTGTCCAGTTGAAGTCTGAGGGTGTTGTGTGGTTCTTAATTTCCCTGTATTGGTGATTTTATGCTCTCGTGTGCTCAGGTTATGTTGAGTGTGATGCCCATCGTTCTTCTACTTATCTAACCTAAGCTCATCCTAAGCCAAATCTTAACCTATAAGTCCTATTGATTTTATATATGAGTCGTCTCATGCAGTGGAGAGAGTGTGAACGTGCAAGCATATGGACACCGACTTTGATGGATTTATTAGGAGATTGTCCCGAGTTTTGATTCGAGTAATACTCTACTCATTAGTCACGCTATTTTCCCGTGTGCGCGACCGAAAGATTCACCAGGATTCACCATCCGAGTAAAGTAGATTTCACATTACTGTTCTAGAAATTATTAAATATAATCTTGAGTTAAATTTTATTCTAATGTATTTCTACGCATGTGAGCATGCGACTTCGCATGCATCTCTACCGCTCAAACTCACTCTAACACCCAATTGTTTAGACGGAGAGCTGAGTAGTTTACCCGAGACGGGCAAATGGTTAAGTCTGGGGGTGTGATGAGTCCCAATTATATACACTTTTATGGACTCATCCGAGCTAGTTTTCATTCTCTTGTGCGTCATTATCGAGCTATTATTGCATCTATTTCTCTTATGCTCATTCATGCGCACTTACGTGCTTCGTGCTCCTTTTTGGCCCATTTTGGTGTGCATTTGCGCTCCACGTTATTGGGGGTAAGCAAATGGTGCTCCCCAATCCTTTTTCTATGTTTGATTGGTGCTGGAGGTGTATTCCCAGCTGATTTGTTGTGCTTGCAGGTGTTTGGATCATCTCCTTTTGCCCAGAATTCATGAGTGTGTATATCGCACGGTCGTGTGTTTTCTAGACGCATGGACGGTTGCGGTCGTGCACCTTCATCTGGGGAGAAAATCGGTGATCTGAATTTGATCATGCATTTTTACGGACGGGCGGATCGCCCGTGCGCCAAGGAAACACACGATCACCTGTTTCGCCTATATTCTGGCCAATCTGAATTTGTTCATGCATTTTTACGCACGGGCGGATTTGCCCGTACGTGAGTAAAACGCACGGGTGCTGCTGCTTCTTCCTCAAGCCTGGTTTCGCGTTAAATAACGCACGGGCAAAGCACGGTCGTGCGTTCGCCCGTGCGTGACTAAAATTCTGCCCGTTTAGTATTTAAAGAAGGAAATCTGCTGGAAAAGGGATAGACCCGCGGAAAAAGCTTCTAAAGCCCGCCATTTTCGCCCACTTCGCTGCTCCACCACCATTTTGACCTAGGAGGAGCTCCGGTGACCTTTGGCTTGCAAATCTACCGCCAAAGATCCCTCCTTGGCCTCCTCCATCATCCTCGAGCTCAAGAAAGCCATAGACAGAGAACTTCTGCAGCATTCCAGGTGTCAAACAAGAGCTACTTCATGCTAGACCACGAAGAAGACGGGTAGTAGAGGAAGCTGACAGCTCCTCCGGACCCCAGACGGAACTGAAGATCGAGACGGACGAGGCCTGGCAACCCTACGATTCCGACCGAGAATCTTCAGCATAGACTTCGATCTTTGGTTGACTCTTATCCCCTACGCTTGTTTCAGAGTTTCTCTTTATATGTATTTGAGAATTTGGTTGATGTTCATACACCTTATGTTTTAGTTGTTATGATTTCATGTTTGTGAGATCCTTTGTGGTTTATGAGATTTGAGGAGCATCGTAGTCCGCCATCCACTCCACCGCTTAGTAGCGCTCCGCACTAGCAATTGCTAGTTGCGTGTTCAGCGACGAGGTGCCTACGACCCTCATCTTGTAAGACCCCAATAAACAAAAGATAAGCCCCAATAAACAAAAGATAAGCCACTATCTATTTTGGGCTAAGTATCTTCAATATCACCAAGTTATATTCGTACCAAGTATGCAAACCATTCTTAGAGCACACAACCTTAGACTTGGGGTTCTATCTTGAAACTTGTTAATTCGCTCCATTCTTCAGTCTCTTCAGGGTACCTTCTACGACAACCTTATCAAGGTCAATATGTCACCCAATCCCAAACGGGTCCCTTCTGAACTTCAATTCTTGTCCGACCCTCGATGTTTGTCATGGTGGTTGTCTTAATGTAATCATGTCACCGGATACGAGGATTGAGTCTATGAGTCTCATACCATTCTGCTTCCGAGTCAATCTCTCTTTCTCTAGTCTCTTTGGGGTATCCTCGTACCTCCACCAAAAGTTATACCTACGGTCTATTTCGGACTAGGTCACGGTATAAATTGTTAAGGTAAGTCACGTATCCTAGTGGGGTTGAGTCTAACTCGTTGACTAAAGGACTAACTAAAAAAATCTTTGCACGCGGAGGTATTCCCTGCTGGGGGCAGGGTTTGCCGCAGGCTTACAAAAGAAAACTTGACACTCGCAGGAGGAAACTGACCAAGAATATTAAGTTAAAAGTGGACCTTTTTCAATGTGATTCCCATATGGGCACACCACTTCTTCCGCTGCAAGTTTGTCCTCAAACTAAGCTTGCGCGGGGTGGCCCAGGGTTTGTGGACTTCTTTTCTTCGGATCGAGGTTTCCTTTGATAGCACTTGTAAGACCCCATTTCTTTTCAAACACACGGGTCTTAGGCCCAGAACCTCCGCTTTGCGGTGACACCTTCACTCAGAAAGGTCGCCACTACAAAACGCCTATCCTGCCGGCCAAATCGATCACAAAGAAACGCGCATTAAAGAAGACAAGTCCACAGAATCAACATTAAATATAAATGTCCACATGATATAACTGAATAGAAGAAAACAAGGGTTACAATAATAAAGGGCTCATGCCCTGTACATCAAAACCTCACTACAAGATCACTCGCGGAAGCTAACTACTAAACACTCACAGATCCTGAAACTGGAGCTCCTGTACCACACTAGCCCGCCTCCATCTGCACCGGCCTCTGATGTTGTAAGACCCCTTTTTTTTCCTTTTTTTTGTAACGATCCAGGCCCGCCAACACGGGACCCAGCTGGCACCAGAAGGGTTCAGCCTAACCAGATGGTCTGCAGACCATGCGCCCCAACCCCTCTCTGTCCCACCACAGGGCACAGCGGGTTGTTGGAGATCGTAGTCCCCCTGAAAGTACTCCATAGTTAAGCGTGCTCGGGCTGGAGCAATTCTGAGATGGGTGACCTCCTGGGAAGTCCACGCGCTGCTGCTTAACTGGCTCAATTCTCATTAAAGGGGGACTACGGTCTCCAATAACCCGCTGTGCCCTGTGGTGGGACAGAGAGGGGTTGGGGTGCATGGTCAGCAAACCATCTGGTTAGGCTGAACACTTCCGGTGCCAGCTGGGTCCCGTGTTGGCGGGCCTGGGCTGGCAGGGTGCTGGCGGTCCAGCTGGGTCCCGTGTTGGCGGGCCTGGATCGTTACAAAAAGTCATATCCTCCAGGATTGCACTTTTTGTAACGATCCAGGCCCGCCAACACGGGACCCAGCTGGACCGCCAGCACCCTCCCAGCCCAGGCCCGCCAACGCAGGACCCAGGTGGCACCGAAAGGGTTCAGCCTAACCAGATGGTCTGCAGACCATGCACCCCGACCCCTCTCTATCCCACCACAGGGCACAGTGGGTTGTTGGAGACCGCAGTCCCCCTTTGCTAAGAATTGAGCCAGTTAAGCGGCAGCGCGTGGACTTCCCAAGAGGTCACCCATCCCAGAATTGCTCCAGCCCGAGCACGCTTAACTATGGAGTACTTTCACTTCTCATCACCAATTGAGCTGAAAGTACTCCATAGTTAAGCGTGCTTGGGCTGGAGCAATTCTGGGATGGGTGACCTCCTAGGAAGTCCACGTGCTGCCGCTTAACTGGCTCAATTCTTATCAAAGGGGGAGTGCGGTCTCCAACAACCAACTATGCCCTGTGGTGGGACAGGGAGGGGTTGGGATGCATGGTCTGCAACCATCTGGTAAGGCTGAACCCTTCCGGTGCCAGCTGGGTCCCGTATTGGCGGGCCTACGCTGGGAGGGTACTGGAGGTCCAGCTGGGTCCTATGTTGGCGGGCCTGGATCGTTACACATCTGTCAGCCTTCTCGTCCACCTACTCACCGAAGCACGGCATCGCGGCCTGCACTCCATCCCAACAAGCGAAGCGGAGCTTTAGGCCCACATTTTCTTTCTCCGTTGATAGCATAAGAAAACCACTTTCAAAACCCCCATTTTTTTATTAAGTGTTTTAGAATCTTTATAAGAGTTTCGCTAGTAGGCAAATCATACTATCCAACTTGCAGTCCTTTGAGAACGATATTCGGGGAGTTTCTCCCTACTTTTATTACTTGACAACGACCGGTGCACTGCCGTCGTACCGCATTTTGCGCTTGCTAATTAGCAGTGCTGAAATCGCGCGTCAAGTTTTTTGCATCGTTGCCGGGGATTGCAAGCGTGTATGATTCGTCCTTCGCAGGAATTAGTCTTTTACTTTTATTTGTGTTCTCCTTTCTTGCTTGCCTTTCTTGCTATTATTTTTAATTTGTTCTTTACCATGCTATTTTCTTTTTCTTAATCATGTGGGCGCATTTGAATGTCCGATGTACTTGGTGTGGGGACACATCCCACGCTAGTGATAGGTGTCCCAAAGAGTATAGGGTTTTTCAGAAACCGTACGGAGCCCATAAATCTTTTGGCTACTGTACTGCGCCTCTGTTGTCGTACTTTTACTAAGCTGCCGCACCTTTCGTGCCGGTAATGCCGGTTAAGCAGTGTTTATTTTGCAAAAGTAGAGAGCATGCCTTGAAGGACTATGCGGATTATCTTAGCCAATTGGCGGACGGCGATGAGCCGGATATCCGGATCGTCCCATCCTTTAATTCTGCGAACACAGCTCCTTCCTCTAGTTACGTGTCCCTTCCACCTTCACTTCTTGAAGTCTCTGGAATCGACGCTTGTATCAGTGTCCCTCATGACTTTGTTTCTGATGCGACCCCCCATACCTCTTCGGTTCATGTACCACTTTGCGTGGATTTGTGCCCTTGTGTGGAGAGTTAGCCTGAACTCTCAAGGAGCACGTCTTCTCCCACTACACACGAAATTACATCTATTTCTGATGTTATCATTATGGTCAATTTGCAGGATGTTGGAGACCTGCACAGTGTCATGCCCACTCTCATGGAGGAGGACAGTCTCGATTGTGCTGAAGCAACTGTTTCGGTCCAGTGTGAAGAAGTCCATGTTATAGAGGAGGCCATTTCGTGCGCTGTTGAGTCTAGTGAAATCTTCGATGATATCATCAGTTTGTCATTGTCGCACCCTATGGGGGATGAAGCCGGGATTATACCCTCAGTTGAGATTTCTTTTAGTTTTTCTTCCAATTTATTTCCTGACCCCCTTTCTTTATGTACAAGGATGCAGGATGCCCCTCCTCTGGTTGATCAGACCTTATGCATGGAGGAGCCAAAAGCCTGGCGGGATGAGGAAGGTACAGTGAAGGAACATATTATTTCCTCATCATCGTTGGTGCTTCCCCTTGAGGATTGGTTACAGGGGGGCAAGCGGTTTTTCTTTGAAGACATAATACTGGAGGAGAAGAAGAGAGCGAAAAAGGAGGAGATTTGGGGTTGGAGGCTGAGCATCCTACTTAAATTCCACCCCTACTACCAGGTCCCCAGACCTTTTTCTTTCATCAGTTGTTACTACTTCAAATCATTTTATAGCTGATTTGTTTTGAGCTTGTAATAATAATTAGGATTTATTAGCTTTTGCTTAATCCTAGACTCTATGAACTTTGCTTAATACAGGTATTTGGTCCACCTTAAGTACAGTAAACAAAAGGGCTTCTTGGGAGACAACCCATGGGGGAACCATTCGGTTCTGGCCTTTCGTTCAAATTTTTGTTTATTATGTGTTGTTTTGGGCTTTTTGCTAACATCGCAGGTTTAAGATCTCGCTTAGGAGATGAGGAAGGAGCAAAGGTTATGTTGAGTGCGATGCCCATCGTTCTTCTACTTATCTAACCTAAGCTCATCCTAAGCCAAATCTTAACCTATAAGTCATACTGATTTTTGATATGAGTCGTCTCATGCAGTGGAGAGAGTGTGAACGTGCAAGCATATGGACACCGACTTTGATGGATTTATTAGGAGATTGTCCCGAGTTTTGATTCGAGTAATACTCTACTCATTAGTCACGATATTTTCCCTTGTGCGCGACCGAAAGATTCACCGGGATTCACCATCCGAGTAAAGTAGATTTCACATTACTGTTCTAGAAATTGTTAAATATAATCTTGAGTTAAATTTTATTCTAATGTATTTCTACGCACGTGAGCATGCGACTTCGCATGGGTCTCTACCGCTCAAACTCACTCTAACACCCAATTGTTTAGATGGAGAGCTGAGTAGTTTACCCGAGACATGCAAATGGTTAAGTCTGGGGGTGTGATGAGTCCCAATTATATACACTTTTATGGACTCATCCGGGCTAGTTTTCATTCTCTTGTGCGTCATTATCAAGCTATTATTGCATCTATTTCTCTTATGCTCATTCATGCGCACTTACGTGCTTCGTGCTCCTTTTTGGCCCATTTTGTTGTGCGTTTGCGCTCCACGTTATTGGGGGTAAGCACATGGTGCTCCCCAATCCTTTTTCTATGTTTGATTGGTGCTGGAGGTGTATTCCCAGCTGATTTGTTGTGCTTGCAGGTGTTTGGATCATCTCCTTTTGCCCAGAATTCATGAGTGTGTATATCGCACGTTCCTGCATTTTCTAGACGCATGGACGGCTGCGGTCGTGCGCCTTCATCTGGGGAGAAAATCTGTGATTTGAATTTGATCATGCATTTTTACGCACGGGCGGATCATGCGCCAAGGAAACACACGATCACCTATTTCGCCTATATTCTGGCCAATCTGAATTTGTTTGTGCATTTTTACGCACGGGCAGATTTGCCCGTGCGTGAGTAAAATGCACGGGCGTTGCTGCTTCTTCCTCAAGCCTGGTTTCGCGTTAAATAACGCACGGGCAACGCACGGTCGTGCGTTCGCTCGTGCGTGACTAAAATTCTGCCCGTTTAGTATTTAAACCAGGAAATCTGCTGGAAGAGGGAGAGACCCGCGGGAAAAGCTTCTAAAGCCCGCCATTTTTGCCCACTTCGCCGCTCCACTCCACCGCTTAGTGAAATCCTTTGTGGTTTATGAGATTTGAGGAGCGCTGTAGTCCGCCATCCACTCCACCGCTTAGTAGCGCTCCGCACTAGCAATTGCTAGTTGCGTGTTCAGCGACGAGGTGCCTACGACCCTCATCCGCCAGCCTTCTCGTCCACCCGCTCACCGAAGCACGGTATCGCGGCCTGGACTCCATCCCGACAAGCGAAGCAGAGCTTTAGGCCCGCATTTTCTTTCTCGGTTGATTGCGTAGGAAAACCACTTTCAAAACCCCCCTTTTTTATTAAGTGTTTTAGAATCTTTATAAGAGATTCCCTAGTAGGCAAATCATACTACCCAACTTGCAGTCCTTTGAGAACGATATTCGGGGAGTTTCTCCCTACTTTTATTACTTTACAACGACCGGTGCACTGCCGTCGTACCGCATTTCGCGCTTGCTAATTAGTAGTGCTGAAATCGCGCGTCAGTCAACAACAGTCACAAAAAAAGGTCTCAACCCCTTTTATTGCTTGTGCCAATTGCTTATTGTTTGGGCACACCACGGACTCTTGTAGGAAGAAGGGAAAGCGCACTTTAAAACAAATATGGGTACCTAAGGTCTCCACCTATGTTATGGGAGGAACCTCATGGGTATCCGGATCTTCACTAACATTTTCTTCTTAGGTATGTTGGCAGGCTAAGGACAAAGGAGACATGTGGTACTTAGACTCGGGTTGCTCCAAACACATGATGGGCGATAAAGCAAAGTTCCTTAGCCTCTTTAATAAAAAAGGAGGAACCGTGACATTTGGTGACAATGGAAAAGGAAGAATATTAGGCACCGGTACAGTGGGTAACGAATCTTTCTCTCTTACAAATGTGTTATTTGTAGAAGGCTTAAGACACAACTTAATTTCTATTAGTCGACTATGTGATAAAGGTCTGAATGTGTTATTTGAGTCTTCTTCAAATCTATGCAAAATTAATGATCCTAAGTATAATAATATTGTGCTCACTGCACCAAGAGTTCATAATGTCTATTTAATTACTTTTCATGATCTATCACGTGCATCACTTAAATGTCTTATTTCAAAAAATGAAGAACTAGAATTATGGCATAGGCGTCTTGGTCACTCTAGCACTAAGTTGATTTTAAAATTGTCAAAAAATAAAATTTTTAGAGGGTTGCCAATACTAAATGGAAATATATCTTCTTTATGCTCGCCTTGTCAAAAAGGAAAATTTTCAAAAACATCAATTAAAAGTAAAAGTGAAATATCCACCACAAGACCTTGGCAACTAATTCACATGGACCTCTTTGGGCCAATTAGCACTTGTAGTCTTGCGGGTAAAAAGTACACTTTTGTATTAATTGACGATTTCTCTAGATTCACATGGACTTTATTTCTCACCTCCAAATCCGATGCATTTTCTGAATTTTCAAAACTTTGTAATCGCATTCAAAATGAATTAAACTTAAAAATAAAGTGCATAAGGTCGGATCATGGAGGGGAATTTGAAAATGATAATTTCACCACTTTCTGTAATAATCTAGGTATCAAGCATGAATTTTCCGCTCCACGCACCCCCCAATAAAATGGTGTGGTGGAGAGGAAAAATAGAACCCTTCAGGAACTCGCGCGCACTATGTTATCCGAGTATGGGTTGCCTAGATCCTTTTGGGCTGAAGCAGTAAATACATCTTGTTATGTTATAAATCGTATCATGCTTCGCCCTATTTCGAAATTAACTCCATATGAATTATATTACCAAAAGAAACCTAATGTTTCGTACTTTCATGCTTTTGGATGTAAACGTTTTATCTTAAATACCAAAGATGCATTAGCTAAATTTGATGAAAAATGCAATGAAGGAGTCTTTCTTGGTTACTCGTCTACTAGCAAGGCATATAGGATAAATAATAAGAAATCTAAAAAGGTTGAAGAGTCTATTCATGTGAAGTTTGATGAAATTATACCTTGTGTAGATTCTAATAGTGTTAGAAAAGAAGATGAACCCCCTTCACCTTTGGAGCTTGATGACGATGAATCGCTTGGAAAGGACAAAGAAGTAGAACTGGTGTAAGAAGAGTTTGTGCCTCCAAGCATGCTTAGATTCACAAGAGATCATCCAAGGGAGCTTATCATTGGAGAACCATCAAGAGGGGTAACTACACGCTCTTCCTTTAATGAATCTTTTTTTAATTTATGCTTTGTCTCTGAAATTGAACCTAAAAATGTTTCTGCCGCTTTAAATGATGAAATTAGTTTATTGCTATGAATGAAGAATTAAATCAATTTGAACGCAATAGGGTTTGGAAGCTTGTAGAAAGACCATCTAATCACCACGTTATTGGTGTCAAATGGATATTTTAAAATAAATTAGATGGAGATTCTAGAATCACTAGGAACAAAGCTAGATTAGTAGTACAAGGTTATTCACAAATTGAGGGGGTCGACTTTGATGAAACATTTGCTCCCGTTGCTCGCCTTGAATTGATTAGAATTTTTCTTGCATTTGCGAGTTATAAGAAGTGTAAACTATTTCAAATGGATGTAAAAAGTGCACTCTTAAATGGGATAATTAAAGAAGAAGTCTATGTAGAACAACCCCCGGGTTTTATAGATGAAAAATTTCCAAATCATGTCTATAGATTAGAAAAAGCTCTTTATGGTCTAAAACAAGCGCCCCGTGCTTGGTATGAACGTCTAACATTTTTTTTATTAAAGCACGGTTATAAAATGGGTAGTGTCGACAATACGCTCTTCATTATGCATATTAATGATGATATAATTATTTTACAAATATATGTTGATGATATTATTTTTGGAGCCACTAATGAAGAGCTATGTAATGAAGTAGTACTTGTAATGCAAAATGAATTTGAAATTAGTCTAGTTGGTGGGTTAACTTATTTTTTAGGCTTTCAAATAACCCAAAGAAATGATGGAATCTTTATATGTCAATCTAAATATGTTTATGATATGTTAATACGATTTGGATTTGAAAACTTAAAACATGCTAGTACTCCAATGAGCGCATCACTAAAATTAGGAAAAGATGAAACTGGAATTTCCATTGACCAAACTTTATATAGAGGGATGATTGGATCCTTATTATACCTTAGTGCATCTAGACCTGATATTATGTTTGTCATATGCTTATGCGCTAGATTTCAAGCAAACACAAAAAAATCTCATTTAAAAGCGGTAAAACGAATATTTAGATATCTTATTGGCACACCTAAACTAGGTCTTTGGTATCCAACTAATGATTCCATTCTATTACATGGGTATTCCAATTCCGATTATGTGGGTTGCTCTCTAGATAGAAAAAGCACTAGTGGCACATGTCATTTCTTAGGTCCTTCTCTAGTTACATGGTCAAGTAGAAAACAAAATTCTATTGCCCTCTCCACCACCGAGGCAGAATATATTGCACTAGGAAGTTGTTGTGCCCAAGCTTTATGGATGACTCAAACCTTAGAGGATTTCGGAATTCATCTAACTAATATTGAACTCAAGTGTGACAACAAGAGTGCTATTGATTTAACCAACAACCCCGTTCATCACTCAAGATCCAAACACATAGACGTTAGACATCATTTCATTAGGGATCACATAAAAAAGTAACATGTTCATGTAAACTTTATTGGAACTGAATCCCAACTTGCAGACATCTTTACCAAGCCTCTACCTGACTCCCACTTTGCTCTACTTAGATTAGAATTAGGAGTCTTAGACTTAACAAATTGAAAACTCATCACAAGTTATGAAAAATCAAATAAAAATAAATAAAACTATTTTGAAAACCACCAAAATATGCTTAAATAAGCCTTCTACTCATTTCCATTTTCTCTGAAATTTTTACCCTAAGAAGGTCTATGTACATACTCCCTATTCCATAGATTATTTTTCAAAAATCTCTAAAAATCATGTACTGTCCCGGTGTTAACTAGTTAACGTTAGGCGTTAGCCTTTTTGATTAGATTTAAATTCTGTCTTCTCTGCCATATTTCTCGTATTTCTCTACTGCTATTTCCTTAAATTAATTTGCCTCTTAATTTATTATTCTCACCTCAAAAATACAAAAAATATATATAACTATTTTAAAAATTTACAAAAAACATGCTTGATTTGCCTTCTAGTATCTTCTAAATTATCTGAAATCTCTACACTATGAAGGCATATATACATGTTATCTATTCCAACAAAAAAAATTTCAAAAACTTTAAAAACAGTGTCCTATTTCTCGTGTTTCTCTCTAATTTTTCTGTTAGGTCTATTTTAAAATTCAACAAAAATATATATAATCCAAAAATCCAAAAATATTTTTTTGCTGTGTTGTTGCTTATCTATATTAAATTATTGTTTGACTATATGTCTTCACATGAGCACAGCATCTTACTCATCTATGTTTCAAATGGTCAATCTTATTTGGGCATACACAAAAAGAGTTTCTTAAATGAGCAATTTTAATTTCAAATTTATTAAACATTGTCCTATTTTTCATGTCTTGACCTTAATCTATTTATGTGCAATGAAATTGACTATAGATAATTGTGTATGTTTTTCCTAGCATGCCTCTAAGCATGAGCAATATTTTATGCTAATCAATGATCCATACACTTACTTTTTGATGATCTACATATGTTCATAATCTTCAACTTGCATGATTGTGTAATGTAATAGTTTTAATCAATTAAGATATTTGTTTACATTACTAACACCTTCACTCAAACAATAAATTTCTTGCACATATAGAAGTGATTACCTTCAAAAATAATATATTGTGTTTGCAACAACAAGTCAATTTCGAGACCTTTGGCCCACTATTACACTAACATGAAATATAAAGCCAAAGATAACTCAACCAAGCACTACTCACCCTCCTGATAAGTCTTAATGAGCATTGTGAGGTTGAGCACCTTGGAAAGAATTGTAAAGTGTCTTGTGTAAACACATTATTTTTTATCACTTCTATTTGTACACCGGATCAATAAAAATAAAAACTCAATAAAATTGCTTAAGTGATCCCCCAAGCAATATTTTGCTCCCTGATAAGTCTTAATGAGCATTGTGTGGGCAAAGCACCTTGGTTGTTCTACCTATTTGTTTGTGTCTTGAAATTTTATTCTTGTGTTGATGTGTCAAAGTAAACATAAGGTTACATCCTTAATAGTATTATTTCTATTTCATTATATATGTCATGTGTTTTGATTATATCATTTGTATACTTTTATCAAAACACTCTATGCACACATCATTGATTTTTATAAAATTTCTACTCATGAGAAATGGAACCTATTGTAAAATTACAAAATTCTCTAAAAACTCAAGTAAAAGCACTATATTGTAATCCATGATTTCTACAATGTTTTCTTCACTTGAAATTCGAATTGATTTCGTTGTAGTTATTATCTTGTTGTGTATGATAAATCAAACTTGCCTACTTGTTATAAGAACTTTCAGTGTTATTGCTCTATTGTGAAAAACCTAGTGTCGAACATATCATTTCTTAACAAAAAAAAATTCTTCTATATTTATTTGCCTTATCTTATTCTGCATTCCTATTTGACTATGATATGTGTTCCTATGGTTTATCATGCCTACTTCTAGGAATTTTTTCTGTCATACATTGTTGCAAACAAGCTTATAAACATTTTTTTGCAAAGTATGTGGTTTCTTCTATTAATCAAAACAATGGATTGGAATAATGTTCATTCATGCTTATCATATCTATTTCCGCTGTTCTACTCACTTCCATTGCTCGATCATGACTTTCTTTATGTTTAAACTAAAACTTTTAAGTTCTCTCTTAGTTTTGTCCCTCATTTGTGTCTTCCTTTCTCTAGTTTTTAATTTAAACTCCACCCTCTTTTGCTAATAACAAAAGGGGGAGAATAAAGTGCTAAATCATATTGATTAAACGGAGTAGGATTCACTAGATTAAGGGGGAGTATGTACCTAAGGGGAGTATACACTAAGGGGGAGCATTTTTATAGGGGGAGCATTCTTAAATGATCTATAATTCTTATCATTATCTTATAATTGCTTAGTGTCATATATCTTTATAAAAACACAAATTCTTTATCTATGAATCTGATTTATCTCTATTGGATTTGTTATTATCAAAAGGGGCAGATTGTTGGAACATGGTTTTCTGCATCCCTTTGATTTGAGAATAACAAATCCTACTTGTATTTGATCTTGTTTGCCATTGTATTTTTAGCATACAGGTTTGGACAGATATGACACCAGGTTGCAGCAATACTGGTCTGACAGAATCCACAAGCAGAAGGATTGAAAGATGTCTAACGCCAGGCGTTAGGTCTTAACACTGGGCGTTAGCGAATCGACGGGATGGGATGCTGAATCAACGGGATAAGATGCCGACCGACGGGATGACTTGCTGACTGAGTAAAAAGAGAAAGTAACTCAACGCCAGGCATTAGCACTTAACGCCGTTGTTATCAACCGACGATTATGGCAAGGAGGAAGCAGCCGTGATTGCTGGAGGAGCTTTAGGAATAATTTGCCCAACGCCGGCGTTAGTATTGCCTAAAATAAGACATTCCTAAAGTACAGAATCTCCTTCCTCTTCTGATGATCCGAGCCATCAATATGTTGCTATACATGGCCATCGCCCGGCTTTAGCACTTAACACCGGCATTAGCTCAAAGTCTATAAATTGGATGATTTCGTCGTCTCTTACTACTAACTTTGGAGAGCCCTATTCCAGCACTTGATAATCTCTGCAAGGGCCGTATTTCCAGACCATCTTCTCCCACACAAGTTTCAGGCAAAGAATTCAAGGAGAGCCGGATCAAAGCTTATGCAACGTGAAGGACGCACACTTTGACTTCAAGAACATCCAGCGAGCCTTCACCTTCTCCAGAATTCTTTATAGGGAGTGTTTATTATATGTTGTATTTTTCTTTTGTAACTCTTTTCATTACCATCGTGGAGTGAATTCGCCTCGTGTTGGCGACTAGGTCTAGGGCGTAGATCTAGGGGGTGCTCGAGGCCTTTTCTGGGGATAGAAAGGCTAGAGGAGCTTGAGGCCATATCCTGGGGATGATAGGCTAAAGCCACCAGTTCGTGGGGATACGATCCGGGATAGAAAACAAAAAGGATTTATATATTTATCGCCCACGATTTCTAGCGTCATAATAAATCAAGTTTTGTAATTTCATATCTCAAGATTAATAAAATCATGTTTCTCTTTTATATTACTTGATTTCTTCTTTTCTAATTACAACAGTTTTAAAATAAAGTATAAGTTTTTTAAAACCCTTATTCACCCCCCCCCCCCCTCTAAGGGCGCCTCACGATCCAACATTAATAAGGTTTTTGAATTATCTTGTTACGCGTCGGGGATCGTGAATGGAGGCGTTTTAAGTCAGGAGGGTCATCCTGTTGGGTATTTTAGTGAAAAACTGGCAGGTCCAAAATTGAATTATTCGAATTATGACCATGAGTTTTATGTCGTGATACGTTGCCTCCAACATTGGCGGCACTATCTTCTCCCGAAGGAGTTTGTCATCCAATCCGATCATGAGGCCTTAAGATTTGTCAAATCACAAAGCAAGGTCAGCCTCAGGCACACTAAGTGGGTCTCCTATCTTCAGGAGCACTCCTTTATTATCAAACATCTTAAGGGAGCCCTTAACCGAGTGGCGGACGCCCTTAGTCATGTCTCCTTGTTATTGACCACGTTAGAGATCAAGGTCATCGGATTTGAACGCATTAAGGATGAGTATGTCAATTGTCTGGATTCCAATGAGATATATCTTTCCGCTCAAGGCGATGCGCCCACTACCATTTCCGCGTATTATATTCGTGACGGCTACCTATTTAGGCATGCCAAGCTTTGTATCCCTCGCTCGTCCCTTCGCCATTTCATCATGTGGGAGTTGCATAGTGGCAGTCTAGGCGGTCATTTTGGGAGGGACAAAACCATCACGTTAGTGGAGGATAAGTTTTATTGGTCGGGCCTTAAGTCTACGGTGCATAAGATTGTGAGTAGTTGCCGGACGTGCCAATTGGCTAAGGGGAATAAAATGAACGCGGGGCTTTATACCCCTCTTCCGATTCCTTCTGTACCTTGGGAGTATATTAGTATGGATTTTACTCTAGGTCTTCCTGTTACTTGTCGGCGCAAAGATTCCATTTTGGTGGTCTTTGATCGGTTTTCAAAAATGGCGTATTTTATTGCGTGTAATAAGACCGACGATGCATCGCACGTAGCTAAGTTATTTTTTAAGGAAGTCATTGGGCATCGGGGCATTCCTAAGTCTATAATCACCGATCGGGATGTGGAGTTGACAAGCTATTTTTGGAATACCTTGTGGCGGATCATGGGCACTATGCTCTTGTTTTCTTTAGCCTACCATCCACAGACGGATGGGCAAACAGAGGTAGTGAATCGGAGTTTGGGTAGTTTACTATGGTGTCTTGTTAGTGACCATAAGGGTACGTGGGATCTTGATGCGATAATTTCGGCAAGTGCACCGGTCGCGCAAGTAATAATAATGGGGAAAATCCCCGAGTGTCGGTCTCTTGAGGAACACAGTAAGGTGGAGTTAACGTTCGAGGAAGGACTTGAGATCGAAGTCCTTTGGGTCGGATGAATTGCGGACACGGGGGTTGATTTGGTTTGTGGAAAATAAAGAGAAAAAGCTACAACTACTCCTATGCAATGCCGCTATGCAATGCTTCGCTCGGCGGGATGGAAGACTACGTAGGCCTTGAACGCGCTACTTTGTAAGGGCGGATGGACGAGTAGGCAAGCGGATCGAACTATGCAGGCCTTGAGCGCGCTGCTTCGTTAGGCGGGATGGAGTACGGGCCGCGATGCCACGCTTCGGTAGGCGGATGGGCGAGTAGGCTAACGGAATGGAATGGAGAGAACGGCGGAATGAGGGTCGCAAGCACCTCTTCGACAAGCACGCCACTAGCAATTGCTAGTGCGGCAACGAACGCGGCGGCGGAATGGAAATGGACTGCGGCGCACCTCAGGCAACTCAAATAGATAAATTACACAATCACATAGACATGAAAGATATATGTAAATATAACTAATTCAAGTGCCACTTCATCATCATGATTAGATCTAGCAATACACACATCAATAAGAAAAGAACAAAGCAAGAAATCGACCGAATCCGAAGGCTCGTTGTAGATTATCGGTTGGAATCACCGGGTTGTCAATCCGTGTCCAAGCTCGGTCCGCAACTACGTCCGGGGTAGAGAGAGCTGTCACTACTCTCCAATGAGCCCGTCTTCTTCGTGTCACGATCCGGTAGAGGTTGCAAACTTCCTCTTGCTTGATGGCGATGGCGGCTAAACCTTCCTTGGAGCACTTGGATGAAGGAGGAGGCCGAGAGGAAACTCCGGCTCAAGATTGGCGTGAAGAACAAGCCCGGAGCACCTCCATATGGTGGGCGACGGTGGAGGGGCGAAATCGGAGCCCTAGGGCGAGAAAACGGAGGCAGAAAATCGGGATCCGACCTAAAATCGCGAGCAGGACAATTTATAGGCGCTGGAATAAACAGTGCGCACGATCATTGGCGCACGACCAGTGGTCGTGCGCACTAGCATCCTGGGATCGTGCGCGCTGCCTGGACGGAGCCTGCAAGGAAAGAAAATTATAAAAAACAATGTTCGCACGACCAGTAGCGCACGACCGGTGGTCGTGCGCACTATCGTAGGTGGTCGTGCGATGAGCCAGACAGAACTCATGAAATGGGCGTTAAGTGCACACGAGGAGAAGCGCACGACCAGTGGTCGTGCGCAAAGGAGCCAGTGATCGTGCGCAGTGTTCCTGCACAGAATTGTACCGGGAACACCTGCACGATTCCTGTTCCAGCATACGACACCAGTCCTGCCACTGAAACTGGCACTTAACGATGCATGAAAACTACTAGAGATGAATAGCAAGAAACAACACCAAAAATGGGCCTAGAAGTGCACATAGCAAGGAATAACAAATATAAGCTAAAATAAGGCTAAAGTGCAGTGGAATGACTAGATAAACGGCCCAGATGAGTCCATATATGTGTATATAATTGGGACTCATCACACCCCCAGACTTACCTGTTTGCGCGTCCCGAGCAAACAAATTCTAAGCGAACGGGGAAAGAAAAGTAGATGGCTTGAAACTACAATACAGAGTACCATGCGAAGTCGCATGCTCACGTGCGTAAGAAGAATAGTAGAGAAGATTTCTGGTTATATAAACAGTTTATATATTTCTAAAAGAGTAAAAGCATATTACAACTACTCAAAATGGTGAACTACGGTGAATCGTTCGGTCATGCATACAGAGAAAGTAAACTAAACGCTGAGATGAGCATTGCTCAAGATTGGGATGCCGGACAAACTCCACCGAAATCCATCGGTGTCGGTGACCATAGGCTTGCCCGGTCACATTCTCTCCACGACACTAGATTGGTTCATAGCGTGAGTCGGTAGGACTTTAGGTTAGAGATGGGGCTTGGGTTACGGTGAGGTAAACAATGATAAACAAAATGGCTTAAACACATAACCCAAATGAGCTTTAAAAATAACTACCCGCGCACCAAAATCGAATGCAAGTGCACCCACCCCCAGATTTGGACTTTTGCAACATAGGTGTGTGCACCGCCTACTCCCAATACATAATATTTCTACATGATTTTTCAATAAAACTCATTTTTTTCTTTTTTTCTCTTTTCCTTTTTATTCATTTCTTTTTTTCTTTCTATCTTCTTTTTCTTGTCTTTTTTTTTCTTTCACCAAAATTTTCAAATGAGCACATCCACAGATTCACATAATAGACACCACAATCAACACCCCCCAAAATATAAATGAAACTACAACTAAAGCTCAGATTTGGGTGTGTGACTAGGCTAGGCTTTTAGGCTTTGGTGAGATAAATGTGGAGCTGAATCAAGAAAAGGGTAGGCACAAAGGGGCTAGCAAGGGTAGACGATAGGCATGAAATAAAAAGTTCAACCGAGCCAAAATAATGGCCTACGTCATTCTCACGCACTAGAACTATCCTATGCCAATGCTTCAAGAATCGCTTGGGGCAAGTTCTAGCCACCGAGAAAGATTCTCCTTTCTCCCGACTCAAGCAATACGAGTCTAGCGATCGTTTACACACATCCCTACGCTACCGTTTGATTCACACCGGATTCACCATTTGAGTAGAGTAAACAACATTTACACTAATAGAGAAAAATATAAAACCATAGTATAAAAAGAGATCTAACCTACACAAATTCCTATGCAACCGAGC
The DNA here is from genome assembly GCA_033032865.1 of Dactylorhiza incarnata. NCBI lineage: Eukaryota > Viridiplantae > Streptophyta > Magnoliopsida > Asparagales > Orchidaceae > Dactylorhiza > Dactylorhiza incarnata. The sequence goes on from JAWHQI010000035.1 coordinate 1,904,895, forward strand.
ACTCGACTAGGAGCACTACGGGAGTCAACATTTTACTCTGCTACATAGTCCTAAGCCATCACCTAGACTTTCCCACATAAGCAGAAGAATTAAATTCACTACAGAGCATGCATACAGGCGAGTACGCGCTCAAGTGGGTGCGGTGGTGTGCAATGAAAATGAACAACAATTTAAATGAAATCTTCTAGTATGCAGTGCAATACTGCACGTGAGCGGGTAAACAAAACTACTCTCCCCCAGACTTAAACTAAACAATCCGCATAATATATGACATGAAAATCAGCAAAGGCTAGGGGAGGAGAGTACCTAATGCTCAGCAAGTGAGCATACCAGAAGATTGGCGTGTAAGCTAAAATGAGCTGTCGCATCCGCCATCCAGAATAAGTACCTGCAGGGGTCAGCTCCGCAAAAACAAAGACAAAAGAAAACTGAAAAGAAAGTACTACTAACTAAACATGATTAGAAGAAATAAAAATGCAGAAAAGAAGATAACCACTGGGGTTATTGTCATCCCAGCAAGACTTATTTAAACTTTAAGAGTTCTAGCTAATGGGCCTATGGAAGGAGAAGTGGACAGGTAACTGGCCTAATATCCGTGTCGGTTGTGGGTACCGATACAGTGATAGAACAGTCACCCCTCTACCTAAATATAGATACCTACTCCTCACAGGTAGAGGGAAAAGAAAGTAAGAAGAGGAGGAGATATCCTCACTCAACTCACCAAACACGTCCTTGCCTAGCAAGGTGTCGCCCACGGGGAGGTGGCAGGGGGAAAAGGCAATGAGTGGAGCTTCCTCTACGGAGGGGGGATCAACCTCCTCACATAAGAGGATGCTCGCATCATTGACTTGAGCAAACAGCTCCAAGTCCTCCTGAAGTACCTGTGAAGATTCAACCTGCACAGACTCAGATGAAGGAAGGGGATCAAGAAATAAATAAGGCGAAGAACATAAATAATCAAAAATTGGGGGAGTGGTCCCGGTCTCACTCCCATCAGGTTGGGGAAGTAAAATAATGTTTGCATTGTTATAAATGCTACAAGATTCGGCGGGATCAATGGTGGCCAGGCTTGGGATTTGGACTTCCTCCACCGGTGCTGAGGAAAACTCCTCTTCACCTAGAAGGTTGTCCTCCTCCAAAGGAATAAGCATAACACTCAGGTCACCAGCCTCCTCTTGCGACACATCATCAACAATGTCGTCAGAGACGAGTGTAGTATGCACAACAGGGAGAGGAATAGTGCTCAGATAAAAGTCGAGCACCGATTCCTCACAAAGAATCGAATCCACTAGGGGTGGTGGATGCACATGGAGAATAGGCTCAGCAATGTCGGTGCATAGATCAGCCGCACATCCGGTGACTGTGTCAACGCCATACCCGTCAAGATGTGAAGGTGGCAAGGACACAAAACCGGATGTTGAAGGTGTGCCGCCAGAGTTAGGATTCGGGACGATCCGGATATCCGGCTCGTCATCCTCATCCAATTGGCGATGAAAAGCAGCACAATCCTTCAGGGCGTGATCAGTGCTCCGACAAAACTGGCACTGCCTTGCGGGCTTCTTTGGCACAGCGGGGGCTGGAGCCGAAAAGAAGTATGATGGTAAAGGCTCAGCAGAGTAGCCATAAGACTTACGCGCACCATGTGGAGTACCAGACGACGTCGGTGCTCCATATGCTGGGCTATAAGAATTATGCATACTATTCTCCGTAGGGCATTCATCACTAGAGTGGGAGGTAGCTCCACACCAACGGCAACGGAAATTGAGATGTGCCCACATAGTGTGAAGATAAAATGATTCAAAATCAAAATGCAATTGTGCAAAATACTACACCTAACAAAAATTACTAAAGCAACCTAATAAAAAACAAGAAAACAGAAAATGAGGAAATAAAACAAAGAAATGCGATTTACAAATGGAAGGGATCCTTTCTCAGATTCTCCCTCTCCAGAAAACTCACACGACTGTGTTCCCCGGCAACGGCGCCAAAAACTTGATGCGATAATTTCGGCAAGTGCACCGGTCACGCAAGTAATAATAATGGGGAAAATCCCCGAGTGTCGGTCTCTTGAGGAACACAGTAAGGTGGAGTTAACGTTCGAGGAAGGACTTGAGATCGAAGTCCTTTGGGTTGGATGAATTGCGGACACGGGGGTTGATTTGGTTTGTGGAAAATAAAGAGAAAAAGCTACAACTACTCCTATGCAATGCCGCTATGCAATGCTTCGCTCGGCGGGATGGAAGACTACGTAGGCCTTGAACGCGCTACTTCGTAAGGGCGGATGGACGAGTAGGCAAGCGGATCGAACTATGTAGGCCTTGAGCGCGCTGCTTCGTTAGGCGGGATGGAGTACGGGCCGCGATGCCACGCTTCGGTAGGCGGATGGGCGAGTAGGCTAACGGAATGGAATGGAGAGAACGGCGGAATGAGGGTCGCAAGCACCTCTTCGACAAGCACGCCACTAGCAATTGCTAGTGCGGCAACGAACGCGGCGGCGGAATGGAAATGGACGGCGGCGCACCTCAGGGAACTCAAATAGATAAATTACACAATCACATAGACATGAAAGATATATGTAAATATAACTAATTCAAGTGCCACTTCATCATCATGATTAGATCTAGCAATACACACATCAATAAGAAAAGAACAAAGCAAGAAATCGACCGAATCCGAAGGCTCGTTGTAGATTCTCAGTTGGAATCACCGGGTTGTCAAACCGTGTCCAAGCTCGGTCCGCAACTACGTCCGGGGTAGAGAGAGCTGTCACTACTCTCCAATGAGCCCGTCTTCTTCGTGTCACGATCCGGTAGAGGTTGCAAACTTCCTCTTGCTTGATGGCGATGGCGGCTAAACCTTCCTTGGAGCACTTGGATGAAGGAGGAGGCCGAGAGGAAACTCCAGCTCAAGATTGGCGTGAAGAACAAGCTCGGAGCACCTCCATATGGTGGGCGACGGTGGAGGGGCGAAATTGGAGCCCTGGGGCGAGAAAACGGCGGCAGAAAATCGGGATCCGACCTAAAATCGCGAGCAGGACAATTTATAGGCGCTGGAATAAACAGTGCGCACGATCATTGGCGCACGACCAGTGGTCGTGCGCACTAGCATCCTGGGATCGTGCGCGCTGCCTGGACGGAGCCTGCAAGGAAAGAAAATTATAAAAAACAATGTTCGCACGACCAGTAGCGCACGACCGGTGGTCGTGCGCACTATCGTAGGTGGTCGTGCGATGAGCCAGACAGAACTCATGAAATGGGCGTTAAGTGCGCACGAGGAGAAGCGCACGACCAGTGGTCGTGCGCAAAGGAGCCAATGATGGTGCGCAGTGTTCCTGCACAGAATTGTACCGGGAACACCTGCACGATTCCTGTTCCAGCATACGACACCAGTCCTGCCACTGAAACTGGCACTTAACGATGCATGAAAACTACTAGAGATGAATAGCAAGAAACAACACCAAAAATGGGCCTAGAAGTGCACATAGCAAGGAATAACAAATATAAGCTAAAATAAGGCTAAAGTGCAGTGGAATGACTAGATAAACGGCCCAAATGAGTCCATATATGTGTATATAATTGGGACTCATCAGATCTCCTCCTCCCCCATGCACAATTGGCATACAATAATTCTAAAAATAGGTCAACTGGGTTATATCCAAATTAGATCGTGCACGGATATCCGGCTCCTGTGCCACTTGACGTAGTTCCGTTACCTCAATCTTACAAGTCGAGACAATTTGCATAGGATTTTGCCTCTCTTGTTCATGAATTACATAAACACGTTAAGGACACGCTAGCTACTCAATACGCATCTTATCAATTGCACGCTAACGTACATAGGAGAGCATACCACTTGAAAGTTGGATATTTGGTCATGGTGTGTCTCGTCCCTGAACGGCTGCCTTCGGGCACCATAAAGAAGTTGGCTAATCGGCGAGCGAGCCCGTTTCGAATTTTAAAAAGATTAGTTGATAAAGCATATCTTTCGGAGCTACCCACTGATTGGGGAATCTCCCCAATTTTCAATGTGTCGGATTTAACACCCTATATTTCTCCACTGCATGAATTATCTGTCTGCCCATTTAATTCCACACCATGTTCTAATGGGTTGGGGGCGAGGTGTTGCCTAGTTCGTCCTCTTCCACGGTCCCTGCTGGAGGTACATCGGTTGATGATGGAATTTGTTCTTCTTATTTGCCTAATACTTTTCCTAGGTTCCCCCAAACCACCTTTGTGCCTGACAGGATTCTCCGAGATGAAGGGCTCTCCTCTCCCAGTGGTGACAGTCGGCGCTACTTGATTCATTGGCATGATCGTCCGGCCTCCGATGACACGTGGCTACCGGAGTCGGAGGTGACTCTGTTGGATGATGCTCTTCTCCGCCGCTACGTTCAAGGCAACTCATCGGTGATGAGTACTTTTGAGCGGGAGAGGATTGATGGCGACGACGGCACTCAATGTGAAGATATTAAGGATGATGCATTTATGGGTGACGGCGTTTCTCCAACCAAAGATTCACGCCATCGTCGCCGCCGTAATATGTATGAAGAACGGCGTTACAACCTTCGCCCGAGGCGCCAACATAAAAATTAATAATTATAATAATTTTATTATAATTATTAATTTAATTTTATAATGCTTTATTTATATTTTCATGTTGTAACTTTAATTTGGACTGCGTTTAGACAATTCTATGGAAAGCCTATATAAGGCTAACATGTATTAGTTTTGTGGATTATTGATGATAAAGTTGATGCCCTAATCTACTCTCTCTGGACTCTTTCTCTCTTGTCCGCCCCCCTCTCCTTCTTCCCCCTCTCAAGTTCAGCACCCCCTTGGAGCCGCCCCCTCTCCTTCTTCCCTCTCTCAAGTTCGGCGCCCCCCTTGGAGCCTCCCCTCTCCTTCTTCCATCTCTCATGTTCGGCCCCCCCTTTGTAGCCGCCCCGCTCCTGCCCCTCCCCTATTCCCCTCCTAGTTCGGCCTCCCCCTGCCATTGGAGCACCCACCTCTCAACCTAGATGCCACCTTTCTCTACTCCACTCACCTTCTCCCACCAAAACCCCATCCAATATTCGGTCTCCCCTCCCATAGTGCAAGAGGTGGTCCACATGGGAACCGGCAATTGCATGAAGTGAAGACCGTAGAGGAACAACCAGACTAGTGTAAGCTTGAGGCCAATCCTATCTCAAGCGGGGTAACGAGCAACCCACTCGTGTGATTTTCATTCCTAGATAATTTTCTGTGGTGGAAATTTGGGCGTGATCTTCGTATCACTTGGAATAATCGTTTTTTGCTCCGTTCGATTTTGCTTATCCCCTATTTTTCTTTTTATTTCGAAGAGGCTTGGCGCGCCTCGACTTTTTGTTGGGAGAGATCCACCATTTTCCGAATCGATATTTTCTGTGGACTCTTTTGGTACAACACAAGCTCGAACGGATCGGGTGGGTCCATTTATCCTGAGCGAATATTGGCCTATAGCCTCTATTAAATCTCTAGCGGGTTGGCTATCCATCGAGACGTAAGAATTGATAATATTGTCTGCAAGTTTGCTGCGTTTTCTTTAGTGTGTGAAATAATCATGGTACATCGAGAGGGAACACGATTTAATCTGTAGCGAACGTGTTTGTGGTTGAACCATGCATTAGTAGGGGTTGAAATGCAATTCTTATGCCATTACAAGCATAGTTATGCAATTTATGTTATGTTCACACAAGTGCAACTCACACACTTCAACTCTATGCGCACAGACCTTTAGTTCCCCATTTCTAGAGCTAGCAAGACTCCAAGGATACCCCCGTAGTGGCACACGGAAGCTGTGGGTTGGGCCTCGCCCACCTCTAGGTTGGTATTCACTCTACCTAACCTAGACCTATCATACGCCTCAATGCAAAACTGTGGAGCTCCTGCGTACTCTTACTGGCTGGACCACCAGACTTTCCATGGCTAAGTGCAAATCCACACTTGCAGAGTCAGCGTACCGACATCGGTGTGAACGACCATCAATATCGATGACCCACCACCTTTATGCACATGCAATTATGATTACCATCTATTTCCAAGCCATAAGCTCCCCGGGCTAACCTGCCCGTCACCATAACCTTCCAAGCCACCGGCTCGCCGGACCAACCCGTCCGCACCTACAACCACCGAGCCTACCGCTCGTAAAATAAAACCAACTAACCTCCCGTAACCACGGGGTGTGGGTGTATGTATTATTAAGTTAATCTTGCCCAACAAATTACTCCTACAATTTATGGATAATCTTGGACTTCCCGAGGTCTACCCTATGTGGGGCTCGCAGCAGTTCTATGAGTTATGATGGGCTGAAACCCAAAGCTCCCTTTCACAAAACACTTAATATGGTTGGTAACTACCCACAAGCATAGCTCCCTTACCATTTCACTTGAATTAACCCTATGTGGTTTATTACTCTCTAGGGGAAAGGCGATTTATCATCAATCTCGAGCACAAGCTTGCCCCTTAACTACCGGGAACACTCAACATATAGATTCCTATTGGTGACATCAAATCTCTTCAACTAGACCAGGTACACCAACTACCTCCCATTCCCACCTAGTGGGCTACTAGTTATGTTAACTCTACAGTTTCTACTATACGCAAACCAAATGATCTATATGAGTTACATGAGAGGAGGTATTCCAAATATTCATCCAAATGACTCAAGGTTATTACTGGGAGTCTATTATGATGTTATAAGACTAAATCTAGTAGATCATAATTTTCCTTATTTGTTTGATATTTATTATAATTTCTCCATCATTGGCCAAGTATGAGATTGAACATGAAGTGTAAGATCTTCTTATGATATGGCCCCCACAAAATTATGGAAAATCTAAGATATCAAAATAACAACAAATACAGAGTATCACAATTTTACAATAAGGTATTGGCCTCTAATTATAATAATGAATAATTATCCAAAACTGGAGGCTAATGAAGGACCACCAAAAATAATGTTCCCAAAATAATGGTAAAATTACCAGACCTCTATAATGATCAGAAAAGTTTACTTACTGAGCTTCATAATTTTTCAAAATCATTTTCTCACATGAATAAATACTTCAAGGAAATACCAACTAGAACATATTGTGAAGTAACCTACTGATAATCACTTCCAAAAAATTATACAAAAATCACAGAGCTTTCTAATGCCTTGAACTGTACTATCACCAAGTTTCACAATTTTCCAGAGAATATTTGTCCCTCATTTACTTATCATAATCTTAAGGCAACATAGATGACTTGTGAATGAAGTACTAATTAACTTAGTTCAAAAATTACACAAAAATTACTAGAGGTTTACATCATAATTATATGAGCACTACCAAACTTTCATCAATATCCAAGATAATTTAAGCATGTAAATTCCTCTTATAAGAAAGTGCCCTAAAAGGTTATAACCTAATCCAGAGGGAACAAGTGTTCCTAAAATTCTTATAAAATTACCCAGGGCATATTTAACCCATATGAACTTATCTACAATGTTCCATGACCATTAAAGGACATATAACCCTATGTCCTTCACAAGGCTCAAAGTGCAACCCTAGGGTTAGTACTAGGGATCTAGGGCACATCCACCCCAAACCACTCATGGGGGTGTTTTATATGATTCTAAACCAGTGACCAAAGTTTCATCACTTTTGGTTTAGGGTTGACCCCTTAAATCCACCAAGAGCACTTTTGACCTAAATAGGCCTAGTTTGACCAAACTTGGGTTAATTAATTACCCAACCAAATCAATCCCAATTGGGATGAAATTTTTACCGGGTCATTTCATGCGCCTAAGGCCACCCACCGAAAGTTGGAGGGGTTTGGATGTCATTAGACCGTACAATTAATTTGTGCATGAATAATTAAATTTTTACAAAAACCTTAGAAAAAATTTATCCAATAATTTCTATTTTTGGATGGCTGGTTTAGTGTGGGCACTCAGATCAAGGTCTGGTCAACACTTTGGACATGTTGCACCATTTTGAGTGTTGTGGTCAGACCACTGATCCAAATGGTGTGAAACAAATTTTAAAATAAAGTAGACTCAAGGGGCTACAAGTTTGGTGTTGTCCACGTTTTCTGCAGAGGGCCCTAAGTATTTTCTATATTTATTTTTATCAACTGTAAACAAAATAGCATAAATCATTATATATCATATAGATTAATTAAGCCAGCACAGAACTTAAAGTAACATTGGAAGGCATCCCTTCATCTTCCTCCTCCAGCTGACGGTGGAGATTGCCCCAACCTGTAGCCTTTCTACCCTGGTTTTCCCGGCCTCCCATGCCCCTCCGTGGCCGGCCAAATCCACCACCACCTTCCTTGAGGTGGTGGCCGGCGATAGGAGGTCTCGGCTGGCCGGTGGTGGCCGGAACCGGCGGTTTAGGAAAGGAGAAAAATCCTCCAACAATGGAGATTTTGGCCATTTTGATTGGGGACCAATTGGCCCCAATCCTTGCCGATTTTAGATGTATATCTATCCACTGGAGAAGAGGAGAAGAACCAGACCTGTGTGGAGCCTTGAAGCCTTGCCAAATCCATTCCTTACCTTGGACGATCCTAAGCTTTGGAGCCATTGCAACCTCCACACCAAGTTGCTCGAAATCTTCAAGTGAGTGGGGGTAACTCATCCTCACAGCCTTGTGAAGCTTTTTAATGAGCCGCTTGTGGAAGGGGGAGGGGTGAAACCTCCAATTTCGCCATTAATGGCAATTAAGAATTTTTGGCCAAAACTGATATTCCATTAAATCAGCCACTTGGGTGGCCGGCTACGGATATTAAACTCCTCAAAACTGATGAGGGGGGAGTTACAAAGCCATTGGAGATGAAGTTGGAAGGCCCTTGGCCTCCCATGGCCATTAATGGCCTTCTCTCTCTTCTTTCCCTCTCTTCAAAATTGGGGAAATTGCACTTTCTCTTTCCTACTCATCATTTCTAGAAATTGTATGGCCCCTTGAGTAGATATAGGGCCCATGAATCTATTGGGCCACTTCAATTGGACCTAGCCCAAGTGGATTGGGCTTGATTAGGCCAAAATAGGTCATTTTGACATAAATTTAGGGTGGAGTTGACTTTCATCAATTTGACCATTTGGTTTGGCCCCGATGGGTGGATAGTGACCCATTGGCCTCCCATAAGGGTTAGGAAGTTTTAGGTAGGGTCAATTTGGCAAGGTGGAGGCCAATTGACTCACAATAGGGCAATTTGACCAAAATAGGGCTAGAGTTGACTTAGGTCAAATGGGACAAATTGGTGGCCCCATGATGGAGTGTTTAGGTCCATTGGGTCCCTAATATATTTATAAGGGTAGGGGTAAGTTCGATTTGGCATGGTGGAGGACAATTGACCCTAATTAGGCTACTTTGACCAATTTAAGGTTAGGGTTGACTTTGGTCAACTTGGCCTCTTTGGTTGACCCCCAATGGGTCCTTAGTGCTCTAAGGGACCCATTAATAGGTTAGGTATATCATGGTGGGGTCAAGGGTCAAGGTGAGGACCTAAAGTCCAACCCTAAGCTTGGTAATTGGAAATTGCTATTTGTTGACCAAAGTGCTCTTGCCCTTCAATCCTAAGGCCAAGTGGTTTCTTCAAGCTTCCTAGGGTTTTGTCATGACTTAGTCATGACAAAACCACTCTAGGTGTCTAGTTGTTTGGAGGATGTTACATATCCCTATAAATAAAAAAATAATTTCGTCCCAGAAATTCAGGTTAGGCTTGTGGGGTTTTCACCGAGAGTGACCGAACGTAACATCCCCTAAGAATTGAAGTTATTCCTAACGCGAAGAGCACCGTCTTTCTTCGTTGCATCAGTTCTAGTGGTTCCCTAATAAGCTTCTCCTATCCATGATTTTACCATATGACTTTTACCTACAGAACCTTCTTGCGTCGCAAGCCTCGCACCGTCGTATCGCCTATCCTGATCGGCTCCACCCAAACTGATCGGTCAGAAGTTACTGGCCCATTTGTAGTAGATATCTACTTCTCTGGTCGTAGTAGAGCTCTCCTAAGGGAAGAAATGTGGAAGACATCATGCAACCCCGCTACCTCTAGCGGTAGCTCCAGTCTATAAGCCAACGGGCTGATCCACTCCAGGATCCTGTAGAGCCTCATTTATCTTAGACTGAGCTTCTTCCGCCCGCGTACCGGATAGACTCCATGCATCAGACGTATCTTCAGGAACTCCCGGTCTCCAACCTGGAACTCTACTGCACGATGACGCACATCGTAATACTTGGCCTTCCTGTTCTGGGCTTCCAGCATCCCAACTCAAATCAGTCACACCTGGGCATGTGTGTCCTTCACATATTCAGAGCTGAGTGTCTTTCTATCCTCATCCTGGATCTAAGATAGTGGGATCCCGCGCCTCCATCCCTCAGAGGGTGGAAAGTTGTGCTGAATGTCAGCCAGGAGCCCAAATAAGCCTAGACTGACCTTCACTTCTTGGACATAAACCATCCATCCCAATCTGACATGATCATTCTGGACACACCACGATAACGGACAAACTGCTCAACAATCCCATCAAACACCCACGGGAGCATCCTTCCGGACCGAGGTAACCCTAGCTACCTTGGTCAATCTATCCTCAATTTTCCAAACAAACTTGTGCGCGGAGTGAGGATGTGGTAACCTGTGTATAAGATCCATAATTATATCCTCGAGCTTCCACTCTAACACGGGCAATGACTATGGTAGTTCCCCAAAGACACTTGCACTTGACCTTCACAAGTCGATAGACCTCACCGTGCATCACCAAATCTATGTCGTCTTTCTTTATTTCGAGAAACTACATGCTCCGAAAAACACCATTTCTTCGGTGACTAATGCTCTTGTTTGTAAGGGTAGACAACACCTCTATAAAGTTTCTCCACACATTCAGATTCTTATTCCTTCAAGTACATTCGAGTGATCAATCATATCCGCTCCATGACTTATCCAGTTCTTACCACTTGTGGAACTGATCAGATCATCAAGCATCCCAATCATCCTCAAAAATTATGGGGGTGCACTTATGAATCTTATGAACATATGTTAACCAACCAACACTAGTATCAATGTTTGTAAGATGCCTCCCAATCACTTTCTATGTGGAGTTTGATTCATAAGGTATACAGATAAAATCTTTTGAAACCCTAAGATTTTTCACAAGTCAATTTCATCAAGGAAATATCATCATGTTTATTTCACCAAATTCCTATCACTTCCACATAAGCTAGTCTTGATCACTTTCGGATGGTCGAAAGTAAGATAAACATAGATCATTCTTATCATAGTAAACTCAAACATTATATTCCAATTCCAATAAGTCATCGTCTAAGATCTTTGGTTATTCATCATCATAGCTCCCAAGGTATAAGGGCTTTTATTGTAGTTAAAATTTTCTGCCATGATAGGGTGTGATTTTTTTAACAAATCCTAAGTTTGTCACTTCTGAATGCCCCAAACCACATGAAATTTCAACTATAACTATAGCTTGCAAGCCCTAACTTTAGTTCCCAACTTCCAGAAGGGCCTCTTCATCCCTAGGTGACTAAACCTGGCAACTTTATATTTCTAATGCTTACACTAAGGTCAAGTCATTCTTCGATCAACGATGTCTATCCATTGTCCTGGTAGTACTACAGGTCATCATTCAAAACATACTTTTACACAATCTCATCTTCGCCCAGTTAACATCGAATACGATCGATTTCAAAATCACCATGTTCACGACGCAACACCTTCCAAATTAGATCCAAAGAAAACTCAAGTCAGTAACTAATTTGCCCAATAAACAAAAGGTAATCCCCAATTAACAAAAGATAAGCCACTATCTATTTTGGGCTAATTATCATTGATATCGCCATGTACATTCGTCCCAAGTATGCAACCTTAGACTTTGGGTTCTATCTTGAGACTTGTTGATATATTTCATACTTTAGACTTGTTGGGTCCAGTGTTCCTTCACTTGACCCGTAACGCCATTCCTACTTCCTTAAAAGAAAAAGTAACGCACTTCCCATCTGTCCAGGCTTTTGGGATAGTTGGTTGCGCTTGATCCTATAAGTGGTATTAGAGGGAGGTTGCGGGTTCGAGGCCGTGTGGCGCTGATTAAATCCTAAAATTTCTCTACATGTGTGGGTCCCGGCGTGTCAGGCGGCCGCGACCATGTGAAAAGCCACCTCTGAGCCATGTGGTGCGCCACCTCTGAGCCATGTGGAGCACCTCTGAGCTTGTGGGTCATGCTAAACGCTGGGGGGATTGTTGTGTGTAGCGTTCCTTCACTTGACACGTAGCGCCTTTCCTACTTCCTGAAAAGAAAAAGTAGCGCCCTTCCCATCAGTCCGGGCTTTTGGGATAGTTGGTTGCGCTTGATCCTACAAGATTGAAAGTGCACAGTGTGCCCCTGAGATATACTCTAGAGGGGGGTGAATAAAGATTTAAAATTATTTCTATTCTATTTGTGCAGATACAATAAAACACTAAGTGTTTATGCTTCAACAAAATCCTAACACAGAATAAAACAAAGCTGTATAAAATAAAAGCTAGAAAACAGTTAATTAAATGTGCACAACACAGAAAATTATCAACCAGAAGACACAGTGATTTTATAGTCCTCTCTTCTACCACCTGGTAGGATTGCACCAATTGTGCCTGAGTCTTTTGACAAGGAGACTCTCAGAACCACTGATCTTTTGATAAGGAGTTCATGAACCACCATATCTTTTGATAAAGGGATCTTGAACCACCAGATCTTTTGATAAGGAGATCTTGAACCACTGAATCCTTTGGAAGAGGGATTCTTAAAACTCGTTTATAGGATAGAAGGAGAAGGAGAAAGAAAGGGGAGAGGTGTAAGAATTCTGTTTTCAGAATTCTTATGAAGGCTGTATGAAGAACAACTTCTTGTATCTTTCACTGGATCTTCTCTTGATTAAATCCTGCTTATGAGTGTGATGAATTGCATGAGCTATGGATGTCAGATCCTTTCTGTTTCTACTGATTGAGATCTGGTTACTATAAGATTGTGATGAAGAGCAGCTTTCAGATCCTCTGTTCTATGAGATGGAGAGCAACAGTTCTTTCTTCTCTGTATGTTCTCTGTTAGGGTTCCTCAAGGAGGAAGGAGAAGAGAGGAAACCCTCATAGAAAAGTTGTTAGACGATTGTACTGAATGCCCTACTCTTTTCTTTTTTCTCTGCCCTTTTATTGTCCCTCTTCAATTTGAATTTGTTTCCCTTTCTAGTAAGTCCTAAAAAGGTAAATTTGTCCGGACAATTACTCTTTTCCTTCCTTCTTTAATTCCCGCCCCGTCCACCAACTATTAGCATATTTCCAAGAAATCTTTTCCTTGTCATCTGTTAATTCTTCATTCTATTTGAGGCAATTAAGGAGCCGCTGAAGAACGGTCTTCATTATTGTGGGCCATGAGGGAAGGTCCAAAGTGACAGCTGAAAAGGTTTCCTTTTCAGACTGTATTCGACGTAGTGTCGAGTTCTCTTCCTCTCTATCGACGCACCTTCGAGTTCTTGTAGGAGCAGCTTTGAATTAATCCTTGCTCTGATTGAACTCTGCTAGTTGACGTTGCGTCGATATCTTATCGACGTAACCATTGAGTTGAAGGGCATGGTTCTAAACTTCATTATCTGCGTCGAATTGAAGTCGACGTTGCGTCGACTTTAGATGACTCCGACAGATACTTCCTTCTGCGTTGAATTGAAGTAGAAGCTGCATCGACTTCTCAAGGTACTTCGACAGGTCCATGTGTTGGGAATATTACCCTCAATGTTCTCTTGATTTGAAGAAGTTTCACACTCAATGCTAAGTACAAGTTGTATTTGATAAACCCTATTTCATCTCATGACCATGCAGGGTTAAGTTATTCTAACATGTGGAGTATGTTTAGTGGTTTACTGCCAAAACCGCTGAGACAAGTTCTCAGTCTCAGCTGAACTGCTGAGACAAGGCTAGGAGCCGCTAAGTAGGTGTCTGAGTCAGTTGAGCTGCATATAAAGGAAAACCGCTGAGACGACTGTCTGTCTCAGCGGATCCTCTGGGATGGGAAAGAAGTAGCCGTTGAGACTGGAAGCAGTCTCAGCCCAACTGCTGAGAGAGATTCAAATGTTCTGGCAGGTTTGCTTTCGGCGCAACACACTGTAAAGCAAGATAGGATGTTAATCACCTCCATACTATGTCAGGAGGACATCTGATAGCCGTTCAAGACTGGAGGAGTATAAAATAATCATTTAGTGCTTTGTAAAAGCACTCTCACTCCCTGAAGAAGATTAATCTACTATTCCATTGATGGCATCCCAGAAAGTTTTCTCATCCTGCTTCCTGAAATTGCAAGGAGAGAAACGTTTGTTCTTCTTGATTGACTCAAGATAAAACAAATTGATCCCCATTCATCCTCTAAAGAAAAGGATAAAAAAGAATCAGTGTTGAGGCCATTGGACTCATCCCTGTTTCAAGACTGCTACAGCAGTTGCTCAGCAACAGAAGACCAAGGCTTGATTTCTATTCTAGCTTCTGTTGTAATCATCCATTATTATTTTCTGTATGAACATTACTTGTTCTGAGTTTGTAGGGCATTTTGCCTGAGGGAGTAGGGGTGTTAGGCCTGAGTGTAGAGCTGAGAGTTCAACTTGATAGTAAGATCTCTATGGAGATCTGAGGTAGGACTTCTTGATAGGTCTGAGCTTGTGGGGCAGGTGTGCCTGAGGTAGGGTTATTGAGCCTGAGGTAGGGTTTGAGATAACATGAGAGATCCCGAGGGATCTGTGTTGTAAGCTCTTGGAGCTGAGATTGGAGGTGTTGGCCTTGTCTAACTCATTGTTCGAAAGGTGAAGGGGGAAAGAGGACTACTCAAGACACCTTGTCTTGAGGAACCTCTTGATGAGTCCTGATCATATACACATTTATGGACTCATCCGGGCCGTTATTTAGTCAACTCACCGCACTATAGCCTTGTTATAGCTTATATTTGATAATCCATGCTAGGTGCACATATAGGCCCACTTTGGTGTGATTTTCGTGCTTATTGTCATTAGTAGTATTCATGTGCTGTCAAGTGCCACTTTCAGTGGCTAGATTTGTGGTTGTGCCTAGAATAGGAGTCGTGCGAGTGTTCCCGGTGCAATTCTGCACAGGAACACTGCGCACGATCGCCGGTTCTATTGCGCACGACCACTGGTCATGCGCCACTGATCGTGTGCACTTACCCCTTTTTCACGAGTTCTGTTTGGTGCAGTGCGCACGACCACCAATGCCAGTGCGCACGACCACCGGTCGTGCGCCGCTGCTCGTGCGCACTTATCATTAAAATTCTGAGTTCTGTTTGCTGTATTGCGCACGACCATCAACGCTAGTGCGCACGACCACCGGTCGTGCGCCACTGGTCGTGCGAACATTTTATTTTATAATTTCGTATCTTGCAGGTTCCACCCAGGCAGTGCGCACGATCGCAGAATTCTAGTGCGCACGACCACTGGTCGTGCGCCAATGACCGTGCGCAGTATTTATTCCAGCGCCTATTTAATCGCCTGTTGCGATTTTTAGGGCAATATCAGCCGCCGGGAGCGGGATTCCTGTTCCGTACGCCGCCGTCCACCACCTTGGGACGCCTCCACTTCATCTCCTACGCAAGGGGAAGCCTCCTCCATCCATTCCAAGACTTCCTCCGTTGTCCGTGAGTGTTCTCCACCATCCGCAAGCCTCCAAGCAACCATTCTCTCATTCCGCCCGGTGAGAAGAAGAAGGAACCTGAAGTCGAAGACGACGGAGCTACGTAGGGAGATCGTGACAGCTCTCTACGCCGGAAGCATAGTCCGCCCGAGTCCGGAGGTAGCCCGACAACCTACCATTCCGGCCGTGAACGGCCGCTAGTCTTCACCATCGGTTATTTCTTTCCTCTTTCCTCCATTGTACTCGTTGAACCGTGTAAACTCGAATATTATGATGATGTTTGTTGAAATGAATGTTTCCTTGTTGTTCTTCATGGTTTGCTTGTGATTCACTCCGTTCTCACTCACTCACTCGCACACGCACGCAAGGTGTTTGTTCCGTGTTAGCAAGAGCTAACGACCGTTGTGAAGAGGTGTTTACGACCCTCACCCTTTCGCGCTAGAACACACTCCATTCCGCCTCACGAAGCACGGCATCGCGGTCGTTGCATCCATCTCACCTTGCGAAGCGGTGTTTCGACCCGCATCTTTTTTTTGTTGTTGTTAAGATTAGGAAACCCAACCAAGAACCCCCCTTTTTCATGTGTGTTTTGCTTGTGTAACAAGAGTCACGCTACGCATTTCGTTCACCCAACCTGCATTCCTCAAGAGACCGACATTCGGGGAGTCCACTCTCCACATTTATTACTTGACAGCGACCGGTGCACTTGCCGACACGCATCAAGTTTTTGGCGCCGTTGCCGGGGAATGCAGGCGTGTTTCGTCTTGTGTTGTGACTTTCGTTATACGAGCAGTTGTTTTTGATTTTCTTTGTTTTTCTTTTTGTTTGTGACAGTGCATGCAGAGACAAGCCGCAGGGGAGCTAGTACCCTTCGATCCTGAGATTGAACGGACCGCTCGCGCACGAAGGCGCGCGGCTGCCGTACAAGCGGCAATTGGTGATCAGGTAGACCCAAATGATGGTGACGCAAGAGCGCCCGGCGTGGGGCAACATCTGCCTGGAGATGAGCAGGAGGCGGCGAGGCCTCGACCCCGCACGATGAGGGACTACACCACTCCAACTGCTGGGAGTGTGTATCCGAGGTTTGGGCCCAATATTATGAATAATCAGTTTGAGATCAAGCCAGCGATCTTAAACATCATCCGGAACAATGCTCAGTTCTCGGGGTTGGCCAGTGAAGATCCGCATCTGCATCTGGCAGAGTTTTCTGATATTTGCGGAACCTTCCGCTACGCGGGGATTGCTGATGACACGGTCAAGCTTAGACTGTTTCCCTTTTCACTCCGCGACAAAGCAAAGGTGTGGCTCCACTCCATTCCGCCCGGGACTGCTGCAACTTGGGATGCCCTCGCATCCAAGTTCCTTGCTAAATTCCATCCTGTGGATAAGATTGTAAGCTTGCGGTGGGAGATCGCCACATTTCGCCAACTTGACCAAGAGACCCTTGCTGAAGCATGGGAGCGCCTCAACGATCTCCTTCGCCGTTGCCCTGGCCACGAGCTCCAACCATGGAATGTGGTTGAATTGTTCTACTTCGCGATCGAGCCCAACTATCGAGCAATGATCGATGCTGCGGCGGGTGGTACCTTGATGAACCACACTCCTGAAGAAGCCCTTCGGATTCTGCGCGACACTGTCTCCCACAGTACATTCTGGACTGCAGGGAGAAACGCTCCAAGATGCGGCCGAGGTCTTTTCATGGTCGACTCTCCCCCCTCTCCATCCGCGACTGCTGCTGTCATTACCTGCGAGGGATGTGGAGGCGGAGGCCACCACGCGTATGAGTGTTCGGGGAACAACGTGGCAGGTGACTTCGCACACTTGAACTTGAACGAATCTGTTAATTATGTAGGTAATCAGCCTAGGGGGCGCCTTTCAATAATGCTTATAATCCGGGAGCGAGAAGTCACCCGAACTTTTCGTGGAATCCAAACACACCTGGCCAACGATGGGCACCGGGGCAGCATCAAAACGATGCTTACGCCTCCGGGAGCCAACCGAGGCCACCACACCCGGATTATAACCAAGGTCCCCCAATCCAAAAAAAGAGTAATTTGGAGGAAATGATGGAGAAGTTCATGCAAGCGGCCAACTCTAATATGGTGAATCAAACTGCATCCATGCGTAACTTGGAAACGCAGTTGGGCCAATTGGCCCAAGTGCTAACCGAGCGGTCGCAGGGGACCCTTCCCAGCAACACTGAAAAGAACCCAATAGATCAAGGGAAGAGTCTAGGCGATGTGGTTGAGACTGATCCAAGTGAGTTGGTAATTTCTTGTTCCATCAATAAGGTTGAAACAAAAGCTTTATGCGATTCCGGTTCCTCCCGCAACATCATTGCACTGCAAGATGTTGCGAGATTACAACTTGAGATGAACACGGAGGAAAGGAAATCGCTTGTTCTCGCTAACGGCACTATTATCCAATCTGAGGGGGAAGTGAGAAATGTGGAAGTAATAGTTGAGGGGACGACTGTGGTCGCGGACTTTCAGGTGTTGGGCCCCCATGAAAATCAATCCATTCCTATCTTGGGCGTGCCGTTCTTGAAAGAGAGCGGCGCCACCCTTGACTTCGCTACGGGGTGTGTTCTCCTACCTAACAAGGCGCTGTAGCCCACTCGCCTCGAAGCTACAGCTGACACATCCACTCCTCCCCCTCTCGTTATTTCTGATGAATTTCTAAGATGTGCAGGAAAGATACATGATCAAGAAACAAGTGAAGGAGGAAAGGAGGAGCCCCAATCAGATGAGGAAGAAGAGGTTGACTTCCGGAAAGAGTTCGACTCCGAGAAGGAGGAAGACTGCAGTTCGGGAAACGTTGACTTGGATCTAGTTAGGGATGCTGATTATTTATCTCCCTGTGTTGAATCTTGTAATAAACAATCTAAGCTTTCCATCTCCTGGGCCGATCCGGTAGTCACCACGATGCCGGAAGTGACGTCACCCGCCACTAAGGCGGAAAATAGAGTTCCAACTCAGCGTCGGGGCGGGCAATTCTGAAAACTTTCAACGGTGGCAGTCTCCGACTGTCGCCAAACTTAAAAAGGAAAAACTTCTGCGCGATGCTCGTGTTGCCGCTCTCCGTGGCAAGATGGCGGAGGTTAGGAGAGCATTGGGTAACACCAGTGCTGGCCCTAAAGCCTTCACCTCTCGCCTACGTGCTACGGGAGACGCGCATCATAAGAGCTCTTTTAGTTGATTTGTGTTTCTTCTGATGTGGTGAACTGCTTCTGAATATTTCTCTTTCAATTCCTGCACTTTATAAACAATGCTAATACAGGTATTTGGTCCAGCTTAAGGACGTTAAATGAAAGCGCTACTGGGAGACAACCCAGATTTCCTGATTTCGTATTTCTCCTTATCTAACTTCTTTTAGTTCAGCTTTTGCATTTGCTTGTGTTGTTTTGAGTTTGTGCTTGCAGGTTTTGTGTTCGATGGTGCGGATGCTGCGGACTAGTCTTGATCGTAAACGCCAATCATCTGGTATGCTCATTTCTGAGCATTGGGTAACACTTCCTCCCCTCTTTTAGCTTCAAATTTTTAGATATATTGTTTAGCTTAAGTCTGGGGGAGCGTATGTTGTCACCCACTGTGCACGAGTTGCACTGCATACTAGAAGGTTGATTCTTATTTATCTCTTCATTATCGTTGTTTTTCATGCTTCACACACCACTTCACCCACTTGAGTGCGTGCTTATCTTTTTGTCGTTGTTCCGTTTAAACTATTTTGGTCGGAATGTGAAATAGATTGTTAACGTAGGAATTATTATTTGGAGTGCGATGTTGACTCATGTAGTGTTCTAGTCACTTCGCATGGTATGGTAGAATTTGAGTAGAACTAGATTTTCTCTATGCATCTAATTTATGTTTAGTATTTCTGCGTAGATTTAGATTTGTTATACTCAGTTGGTGAATTTGAATGAAATTGACGATAACCCAGTGTTGTGTGTGTGCGATTACTAGTCGTGTGTTGCTCGAGTCGGGAGGAAGGTTTACCTTTCTCGTGGGCTAAGAACTTGCCCCAAGCGACTCTCGAAGCATGGGCGAGAGCTACTCGTTGAGTTAAGCATGATGTAGGCAACCATTTGGCTAGTTTGAGCTTTGTTATTCCATGTCCTTTTCGTTCACCGTTGCAAGCCCATTTTGTGCCTACCATTCCTTTGTACAGCCCCTCTTCATCCACCAAAGCCTGAAGCCTATCCTACTCCCGCAACCAAAATGTTTTTAACTGCGCTCATAAGTCTCAACTTGTGTGGTGTGTGGAATCATTGTGTTATGAAGGGAAAATAAATTCTATCTGCTGATTTTGAACCAACCGGAGGATACATAAAAGAAGTAAAATATGTTAAAAGAAAAAAAAGGAGAGTATTTTGAAAAAAAAAAATCCTTCCGAGCTAAAAAAGACAATTTGTTGGTATTTGTGAAGTAGGCCGTGTGCACACCTGGTTTTCATGATGAGTCTGGGGGTGTGTCACACAAGCATTGTTTGTTGGTCTTGAGTGGTGCAGCGTTCTTTAGCTCACTTGGGTTGCGTAGCTGCCGTGTTTAACTTTGAATATCATACCGTAACCTAAGCCCCGTTTTAATCCTATAAGCCCTACTGATTTGATTTGCGAGTTTTGCTAGCGCCGTGGAGAGAGTGTGACCGGGCGAGCGTATGGTTCACGACGTTGATGGATTTCAGCGGAGTTATTCCTAAGCCCCGATCTTTTGCAACACCCGCCTCAGTGTCTCGTCACTTTCATACCGGGCATGATCGTCAAATTCTTCATAACTCACCAATTGAGTACATCTAAATCTTTAATTACGCTTTAATACTCTTGTAAATTAGTTAGCATAGTTAGAATCTCCTTCTACTAAATTCTCTACTTGCATGCGTATGTTACTTCGCACCGTACTCCTTTGTGTAATTCTCTATGTTAATTATCATTTTCACACTCCGTCGGATTCGTTTGCTCGGGACGCACAAACAGTTAAGTCTGGGGGTGTGATGAGTCCTGATCATATACACATTTATGGACTCATCCGAGCCGTTATTTAGTCAATTCACCGCACTATAGCCTTGTTATAGCTTATATTTGATAATCCATGCTAGGTGCACATCTAGGCCCACTTTGGTGTGATTTTCGTGCTTATTGTCATTAGTAGTATTCATGTGCTGTCAAGTGCCACTTTCAGTGGCTAGATTTGTGGTTGTGCCTGGAATAGGAGTCGTGCGAGTGTTCCCGGTGCAATTCTGCACAGGAACACTGCGCACGATCGCCGGTTCTATTGCGCACGACCACTGGTCGTGCGCCACTGATCATGTGCACTTACCCCTTTTTCACGAGTTCTGTTTGGTGCAGTGCGCACGACCACCAATGCCAGTGCGCACGACCACCGGTCGTGCGCCACTGCTCGTGCGCACTTATCATTAAAATTCTGAGTTCTGTTTGTTGTATTGCGCACGACCATCAACGCTAGTGCGCACGACCACCAGTCGTGCGCCACTGGTCGTGCGAACATTTTATTTTATAATTTCGTATCTTGCAGGTTCCACCCAGGCAGTGCGCACGATCGCAGAATTCCAGTGTGCACGACCACTGGTCGTGCGCCAATGACCGTGCGCAGTATTTATTCCAGCGCCTATTTAATCGCCTATTGCGATTTTTAGGGCAATATCAGCCGCCGGGAGCGGGATTCCTGTTCCGTACGCCGCCGTCCACCACCTTGGGACGCCTCCACTTCATCTCCTACGCAAGGGGAAGCCTCCTCCATCCATTTCAAGACTTCCTCCGTTGTCCGTGAGTGTTCTCCACCATCCGCAAGCCTCCAAGCAACCATTCTCTCATTCCGCCCGGTGAGAAGAAGAAGGAACCTGAAGTCGAAGACGACGGAGCTACGTAGGGAGATCGTGACAGCTCTCTACGCCGGAAGCATAGTCCGCCCGAGTCCGGAGGTAGCCCGACAACCTACCATTCCGGCCGTGAACGGCCGCTAGTCTTCACCATCGGTTATTTCTTTCCTCTTTCCTCCATTGTACTCGTTGAACCGTGTAAACTCGAATATTATGATGATGTTTGTTGAAATGAATGTTTCCTTGTTGTTCTTCATGGTTTGCTTGTGATTCACTCCGTTCTCACTCACTCACTCGCACACGCACGCAAGGTGTTTGTTCCGTGTTAGCAAGAGCTAACGACGGTTGTGAAGAGGTGTTTACGACCCTCGCCCTTTCGCGCTAGAACACACTCCATTCCGCCTCACGAAGCACGGCATCGCGGCCGTTGCATCCATCTCACCTTGCGAAGCGGTGTTTTCGACCCGCATCTTTTTTTTGTTGTTGTTAAGATTAGGAAACCCAACCAAGAACCCCCCTTTTTCATGTGTGTTTTGCTTGTGTAACAAGAGTCACGCTACGCGTTTCGTTCACCCAACCTGCATTCCTCAAGAGACCGACATTCGGGGAGTCCACTCTCCACATTTATTACTTGACAGCGACCGGTGCACTTGCCGACATGCATCACCTCTATAAATGCTTGTGTGTTTTCTGTGTGATTGATTCATAGCTAACATAAACTCTAAAAATAGTTAGGCTTTTGCTTAGAAAAAAAGAAACCTATTCACCCCCCAAGGTAATTAAGACTACATCCTATATAAATTATCAAGTGGTATCAGAGGGAGGTTGGTCAAGAAGGACATAACTGTCTGACCAGATCCTACAAAGGAGTGGTCATATTTGAATCCAATGGCCTCCACTGGATTGCAGAAGGAGATGGGATCTATGAAGTTGCCCATATGCAACAAAGAAAACTTTAGTATATGGAAGCAAAGTGTTAGGTTGTTTATGGAAGCATCGGACCTAAGGATCTACATCACTGTAAAGCAAGGCCCTTTCACTTTTCGAAATACCTCCACCATAGATCCAACTAAGAGAGTGGCCAAGGCTTTTAATGACTTGACCAAGGATGAACTTGTATTATTCAATATGGACAAAAGAGCCCAAAACATCATTATTAATGCAATTGATGAATCCACCTTTCCGAACTTGGTGCACTGCACAACAGCCAAGGAAATGTGGGATACACTAGTGGTGTATTTAGAAGGGATAGCTGAGGTGAGGGATGATAGAAAATCACTCCTCAATCAAGAATATGAAGCTTTCAGGCAGCTGAGCCAAGAAAGCATTTCCATATGCTATGAAAGGTTCTTTAGGATAGTCAATGAACTAAGAACCTATGAAAGAGTGTTCAGTGACTATGAGCTTAATGACAAGTTCCTAAGATCTCTAACTAGAGACTGGGACACAAAAATATGTGCCATCAGGGAAGTGGCGAAGCTAGGTGAAACTCCCACCCATACACTGTTTGGGAAGCTGCTCTCTTATGAGATGCAGTTGTCTGCAAGGAAGGAAGAGGACACTTCTACCAGGGCTCATGCAAGGGAGAGAGTTGTTGCTCTCAAAGTTGACAGCTCCAAGAAGAGCAAAGCCAGGATGGTGTCTCCTCCAAGAAGGTGTGCTGAATCTGATAAGTCTGAGAACAACACTTCAGACAACTCTTCATCTGATGAGGAGCTTGCTACCTTCTCATGGCAGTTCAAAAAGATGATGAGGAGGAAGCAGTGGAAGAACAAACCCTCCTCCTCACATTCCAAGAAGTACCACAACAGATCTGAAAGACAGCACACCAAGGGTGACTGGTATGAATCTAAACCTGGTAAAGTTGTTTCGAATAACATCATTTACTATTGCTGCAGTAAGCCTGGACATGTCATTGCTGACTATCCAGTCAAGAGAAAGGAGAAGGGTGATAAGAAACATCATCACCAAAAGGAAAGGAAGGGTAAAAAATCCTTCCTAGCAAATAAAGGAAAGAGCTGGAGTGAATCTGAATCCTCAACTTCAGATTCAGATGATGAAGAGGAAGCTTACATTGGGTTGTTTACAGCAGAAAAGGATGATGATCTTCCTGCTGCCAAGATGGATTAAGGGCCCCTCTATCACATTCAGACAGTGATATTTAGGAGGGTGAAGAGGACAATGTTCAGCTTGGCCTCATGGCCATCACTGATGAGGAAGCCAGTCAGAACAATTCTGACAGTGAATAGGTAATGGTTCATCCCATCTCTTCTTCTGATTATGAGACAAGCCCAGAATCTGAAGCACCTTCATCAATTGGTGGAAGTAATTCAGAATTTGAGGAAGATATCAATCAACTAATTGATAAGTATGGTGCTCTCTTGGAAGCTCTGAAAAAGAGCAAGAAGCTGGCCAAGAGGCAAGCCCAAGAAATTGTTTCCCTTAAGATGGATAAGAAAGAGTGCACTGAATCACCTACCATGGTGGCTCAGATGTGTAGAGAAATAAGCCATCTAAAGGGGATAACAATTGTTCATTTGAGCACCATATCCCAAAAGAACAAGGTCATTAAGGACCTTGAGGTGAAGCTTCTGAAAAAAAAAGATCCTAGTGGCTTAATTCTCGAAGCCCAAATCTGTGCTTCCAATTATTGACACCTTTTCTTCTCAAACCAATAGAAGAGGACTAGGGTTCAATAAATTGAAGGTAGGAGAAGGGAGTGGAGAAAAGAGCAAGGACAAGGCTAAGCCTCATACCACCTTTCAAAAGGTATTACTTCCTTTTAACAGGTATGACCATGATAGTATGTATGGTCACTAGAAGAATGGAAGCTCCTATAGGAAGGAGAACACTCCTTCCCATAGTGGAAGAAAGGGCATGGGAATGAGTGCTATGAAGGCTCCCCATGAGTGTCTTTGGACCCAACCTGGACCATTTGTATTTGGTACTTCAATTCCATCATTCAAGAGTAAGGAAGCTAGCCCTTCCAATTTCTGTCCAGCAAAGAAATTGGCTGCTGTTAAATCTGTAGACAAATCCTGCTGCTCAGTGTCTGATGCCATCCAATCTTGCCTAGCTTCCAAGCCAAAGCAAGATGATGCCATTAAGACAAAGGGTGCCAAGATTGTTCACAAGTTAACATTAAGCCAGATCATTGCTGAAAGAAACAAGAAAAATGCTGCTGTCTCCCCTCCTGAACACAAGCATATTGATGCTCTCTCCTCAAGATATGTTCAGAAGAGGAGATACAATATTCATGAATGTTGGTAATGTGATAAGGTGGGACATTTTTCCATAGACTGTTGGCATAATCCCACTGTGCCAAGTGCAAAGAAGAGCCTTCCTGCAAAGGGTGCAGCAGGTGTCAGATCAGCTTATCATGCTAACAAAGACCTAGGACCCAAAATTATTTGGGCTCCTAAGGGTAACTAAACACCTTCTTACAGGTGAGTTCAAGTACCAGTCTCAAAATAAATATGGTACTTGGACAGTGGGTGCTCAAGGCACATAACAGGTACCAAGAGTCTTCTACAGGACTACACAGCTTTGAAGAATGGACCTAAAGTCATCTTTGGTTGATCTAAAAAGGGAATCACCAAAGGATATGGTATGATCTCCAATGGCATAGTTTCAATCACAAGGGTAGCTTATGTTGAAGGTTTGCAACACAACCTTGTAAGCAGAAGTCAACTATGTGATTTAGGCTATGTCATTGAATTCCACAATGACAAGTGCTTGAAGTAAAAGTCTAATGACTTAGAGACCATTCTCTCAGGCACTAGGAGTGGGAATGTTTATTGTTTGGATTTTATATGCAATAATTCTCTATCATCTGTAAGTCTTGTGGCCAATGAAAGTGAGTCTCTTTGTGTTCAATGGCACAAGAGACTTGCCCACATTAACTACAAGACAATGTATAGACTATTCTCTAAAAACCTTGTTAGGAATTATCCAAACTTAAAATGTATTAAAAGTGGTCTCTTTCATGCTTGCCAGATAGGTAAGCAAATAAGGGCCACCTTTAAAAGTATTGGCTCCAAAGACACTGAAAGATGTCTATATCTATTGCACATGGATTTGTTTGGTCCTTTTGCCAATTTAGAGCCTAGGTGGGAAGTTGTATACTTTGGTGATTGATGATGATCACTCAGAATATACATGGGTATTCTTCTGAAAGAAGAAGTCAGATACTTTAAATATCATTATAAACTATGTCAAGGAAATTCAGAATGACTTGCAATGTTTTGTGGTCAGGACTAGGACTGACCATGGCACAAAATTTTAATCTGAAGCCATGACAAGGTTTTGTCAAGAATTTGGTATCACCCAGGAGTTCTCCTCCCCAAGGAATCAACAACAAAATGGTGTGGCTGAGAGGAGGAATAGAACCTTGATAGAAGCTGGGAGAATATTGCTTAGTGACTCTTCACTCCCAGAATACTTCTGGGCTGAGATAGTCAATACTGCATGTTATGTTCTCAATAGGGCTTCCATCAATAAGGTTCATGAAATTACCCCCTATGAGATTCTGAAATGCAAACAACCAACAATTTTATACTTTAGAATCTTTGGTTCAAAATGCTACATATTAAACAATGGAAAATCTCAGTTAACAAAGTTTGTAGAGAAATGCAATGTGGGGGTTCTTGTTGGTTATAACTCATATAGTACAGCTTATAGAATTTATAACAAGAAAACTCATGTTGTAGAAGATTCTATGCATGTGGTATTTGATGAGACTAGACTAATCTATAAGGGCTGGTCTAGTTCTTCTATTTTGACAGGAAGTGAAAAGGAGATGGGAAAGATGTTTGTACAAGACATACCCAGTAGCAGCAAAGCCTAAACAGATGCTGCAATTCCAGAAGATGTAGAGGTGCAGGGTGCTGAAGACATTGCTGAACCAGTAGAAGTAATACAGCTAGTTGAGAACAAATTGCCTGCAGCTATAAGACACCTAAGGGATCATCCAAGGGAACAAATTATTGGAGATCAGAACCAAGGTGTACTAACCAGAAGCAGGGCTCACAATGAAGCCCTATTCCTGAGCTTCCTATCCCAAATGGAGCCCAAGAAGTTTGAAGAAGCCAACCAAGACACATTTTGGATTCAAGCCATGCAAGAAGAACTTCTTCAATTCAAAAGATGCAAGGTATGGAAGTTGGTGCCAAAACCTCAAGGACACAACATTATTGGCACCAAATGGATTTACAGGAACAAGTTGGATGAAAATGGAATAATCATCAAAAATAAGGCTAGATTGGTAGCGAGGGCTATAGACAAGAAGAGAGATTAAACTTTGATCAAACCTTTGCCACTGTTGCAAGGTTAGAAGCAATTAGGCTATTCCTTGCCTATGTTGCCCACAAGGGGTTCAAAGTATATCAAATAGATGTCAAATCAGCCTTCCTCAATGGTGACTTAAAGGAAGAGGTATATGTTGAACAACCATCAGGCTTTGTGCATCTAACCCTCTCTTCCCATATGAATTTACTTAGAAAAGCTCTATATGGTCTAAAGCAAGCCCCTAGTGCTTGGTATGAGACTTTGTCTAGCTTTCTCATCAAGAACAAGTTCTTGAGGGGAAAGATAGATAGTACATTATTTCTTAGGGAAACAAGGGGCAAGTGTCTCCTAGTCCAAATATATGTTGATGACATAATATTTGGGTCTACTAATGACAACCTCTGCAAAAGGTTTGCCAACCTTATGCAGGGGGAGTTTGAGATGAGCAGTATGGGAGAGCTCAAGTACTTCTTAGGACTCCAAGTGAAACCGTCTGAGGAGGGGATATTCATCTCTCAGACCAAGTACACTAGGGAGCTTATAAAGAAATTTGGGATGGAATCAGCTTCAACCATGAAAACTCCCATGGGGTCCATCATTTCCCTGGACAAGGATGAGAAGGGCAAGGCCTTTGATGAATCCATGTACAGGAGTATTATTGGATCCCTATTGTATCTAACTGCTAGTAGACCAGACATTATGTATGTTACATGTGTTTGTGCTAGGTACCAGGCATGCCCTAAGGAATCTCAGTATTCATCTGCAAAAAGGATTTTGAGATACCTTAAAGGCAACCTACATCTTGGCCTTTGGTACCCTAAGAATAATGACTTTAAACTAACTCGATTTTCAGATGCAGATTTTGCAGGATGCAAAGAAGACAGGAAAAGCACCAGTGGTACTTGTCAATTCCTAGGAAGGAGGCTGATATCTTGGAGCAGCAAAAAGCAGACAAGTGTGGCAATATCCACTGCTGAGTCTGAATATTTTGTTGTAGGAAATTGTTGTGCCCAACTATTATGGATACAATATCAGTTAGAGGACTACAACCTCAAGGTAAGTGAGTCTCCTCTTTATTGTGACTCATCCAGTATTATCTCTATTGCTAAGAATCCTGTCTCTCATAGCAGGACAAAGCACATAGAGATTAGATATCATTTTATAAGAGAACATGTTGAATGTAAAGATATCTGCCTTGAATTTGTCCCCACTGACAATCAAGTTGCTGATATTTTTACAAAGCCATTGGATAAGGCAAAATTTAATGCTTTCAAGATTGATCTTGGAATGTTAAATATTGAATAGTGTCAAATATTTCCTTCTTTCAATCATCTATGATATTATGCTTGTTATGTTATGATTCAAAAATGTTGTCACATCAACTCCTAGTGACATGGTTAGGTTATAACACAATCCGATTTCAAAAGGATTAATGTTTAGATAGTAAGGTTAGCTAAAACAGAAATGATTGTTTCAGCTGAGCCGCTGAGACAGCTGGGAAAAATCTCAGTTGAGCCGCTGAGACTGCTAAACTATCCCAGCGATTGACAGTGCTCTGTCCCAGAGGTTTAGGTCACCGTCTCAGCGGTTCCGCTGAGACGGGCTGGTCCCATTACAGTTTGACTAACTGCAACCCCATTTGCCATATAAATATACAATTGTTAATTAATGAATGCTACATAACCTTTCCCTCCTAGCCGCCGAGATGAATCATATTTTATTCCTTCCCAGCGCCTTCTTCTACAACAACAATGGCACCCAAGAGCTCAAAGGATCTTCTAGAGGGGTATGAAATTGTAAGAAATGGATTTTCCCATGCTCCAGAAGACATAAAAGGAGTGATTCAACTCCTAGAAGCACAAGTGTTGGAGTACATTCAATCAAAACCCACATTCATTCTCAGAACTGAAGTTCTGGAATGGTTCAGTAATGCAAATTTGTCCTCCTCCAAGTCCTCTTTGAAGTCCAAAATAGGAGGAGACAGAGTGAAAATCTCCTCAGCAAGAATTGAACATGCTTTCCACATTCCCTCATGCAGTCAGGATGAGGAGGAAGAAATTTCTGATAAGGATAAGAAGAATGCTCTGAAGTGGGCTGCCTATTGCAATAATAAGATTGGATCTTTGAAAAGGAAATTCTTCAATCAAAGAGGCAACTACTATCAAACATTATGGGGAAAGCAATCCTATGCAAGCATGGGTTTCATGATACAATTTCCCAATCTATGTTTGACATTATGACAAGGATCATTCTGACTAAGAAAACCTCCTGGGGAGAAGTCATATTTTAGAGACTTAAGGAATGTCTGCAAGCACCAAATATTGTTAGAATTCTATCCCTATATCTAATTCAGACCTATCCTGAGAATTTTAAAGGGTTAAAAGATCAAATATCCATTACCTGAAAAGGATGGATATTAAGACCTTAGATAGGTTCAACAGGGTGCTCCCCATGAGCCAGCCCACTGAGGCAAAGGAGAAAGGGCAAAAGAAATCCAAATAAGTAAAGAAGCCTAGAATAATCATATCAAGCTCTGAGTCAGACCACTAAGATAAGGATGAAGATGTTGGTGCTGATCTTGGATCACACAGTATTCCTGAAAAGGATGCTCCACTAGATGATATGCCTACTGACACTATCCATCCACAGTACCTGGACATAGATAGCACTCCTGGTTGTTGGATCGGTAGGCGCCCTTAGAGGGGGGGTGAATAAGGGTTTTCAAAATTTTAGTGATATTTTAAAAAAACTTTGTAATAATGCAAGATTAAGATAATAGAAAGTCAAGTAAAACACTTGAAATAAAGTAGAGACATGCTTTATTAATATCAAATAAGGTTTTACAAAAGTTGACTTCTATGATGCTAGAAATCGGTGGCGATGAATAGTAAACTCTTTTTGTTTTCTATCTCGACTCGCATCCCCATGAACCGGTGGCCCTAGCCTATCCTCCCCAGATTTGGGCTCAAGCCGCTCTAGCCAACCCTTCCACGGATGTGGCCTTGAGCACCCCCTAGACCTAGCCTAGATCTAGTCGCCAACATGAGGCGAGTTTCCCCCTAAGTCCTACCCAGACCTAGTGGCCAACACGAGGCGATTTCACTAACCGTTTACAAGAAGAATATGAAATGAAAATAAATAAAAACTCCCTTCTGAAGTCGGAGGTGAAGATCCACTGTAGAATAAGCGTTGTAGAGGCGAACTTCGTTTGGATCCGGCGTGATGAGTTTCTCCTTCAGAAGTTTGCAGAACTTTGGAAGGACATCAACTTTCGGCCAAGATAGCCTCTAGAATTCTAGCACTCTATCTCTCTCTGCTCTCTCTCTGATGTGTGTCTAAAACGAGAGGAGAGGAGTCCTTTTTATAGCCTCAGTGCTAGCGCCTGTGCTAGCACTACCGCCGGCGCTATCCCATATTAGGACACATTTTGCGCGGCAGAATCTTCAATCCGAGGAAACAATTCCCCCTTTCCAACTGTGTTCCTCACTATCGCCTGCGCTATCGGATATCGCCTGGCGCTATCTCCTTCTATAAGTTCTCCTGGCAATTTCGCTTCGAGCGAAATTTCGTCGAACGCCATGATGAGAAGTTCGTCGAACTGCAGCTAGCGCCTGCGCTAGTACTACCGCCAGTGCTAGTAGATGTATTGGACTTGTTGGCTCAACTTTGGGGGCAACCTTCTTATGTAATCCTTGAGTCATGTGGACTTTGTTATCCTGCACACTTAAACACACAAGATCAAATACACATGGGATTTGTTATTCTCAAACCTAGGAGATGCGGAAGACCATGTTCCAACAAACTCCCCCTTTTTGATAATAACAAATCCATTAATGATAAATCAGAGCATTAATATATAAGCATGAAGAGCCATACTTGTGTGTGTGTGTGTGTGAGAGTGATGACTTAGGATAATTTTAGCATTTAGCATTTAGAATTGCTCCCCCTAAATACATGCTCCCCCTAAGTGAATGTTCTCCTAATATGTAAGCTATCATCTTAATTAAGCATTATAATTTGATAGCAGATTAATATTTATCATGTTAGTTCTCCCGCTTTTGTTATTAGCAAAAATGGGTAAGGAAACATCACTAAAAAGTTGATAATAAGATAAAGGCATGATCGAGCTTGTAGAGAATGAAATGAGAAGGTGTTTTAGAATTATTTTCATCACAATATTGTCATAAATTAGAGTTTGTAGCATAACCAAATAGAATGTAAATGTAAAGTTGCGGAAGACTTAGAAAAATACAAGCAAACATCTTTTGTAAGACATGATAATTAAAAAAAAATATAGGAGTTTTAATTTTATAAAGAAGATGTTTTGTAAACATTTTAAAATCAGTAATAAATTAACCAAGCATGAAATAATGATATCAGAAAGATAGTACTACAATGTTATGTTAATTCATAGTTTCAAAACATACTAAACATTGTAGAAAGCATGCTAGGATATCTAGTGCATTTCATAAGTAAAGAATAGTATAGAATTAGCATTATGATCCAATACTCATGAGAAGAAGTGTTATGGAAGATAATGATGTGCACATAAGTGTATTTTTGAGTAGAGTAAACACATGTTTTAATCAAAAATACAAGTAATATGTAATCTAAGAGCACAATAAAACACAAATAATTTTACTTCCACAAACTTCAATGCACGAAAAAAATGTACAACTACCAAGGTGCTTTGCACTCACAATGCTCATTAAGACGTATCAGGGTGCAATTTAGTGCTTGGGGGATCACCTAGTTTTATTCTTCAAGATTGATTTTTATTGTGATCCGGTGTACTTAAGAATAAGTGGTTTTTATTTTGAAAGAAAGTTATGGTTTGCACAAGATACTTTACTATTCTTTCCAAGGTGCTCAACCTCACAATGCTTATTAAGACTTATTAGGAGGTTAAAGTAGTGCTTGGTGGAGTTATCTTTGTCACTTTATTTTATGATTTTTGTTTTGTACAAAGTTCTCCGAATACACTTGTTTTGCAAACCAATATAATTTAGGAAAAACATAACCACTTTTCTTAACATTTAAAAGTGCAAGTAAAGGTTGTGTAGGTAAGATACTTGTGCAATTTTAATTCATTGTACTAATACAAAACATATACAAGCATTCTTAGATTAAACACAAATGTAGACAATGCCAAAAATAAGTGAGTGAATAAAGATCATTATCAAACATAAAACATTTACTCATACTTAGAGGCATGCTACGCATAGTTCTACACAACTTTCAAAATAATTGATGCACATGGTAATAGATATATCAAAGCATGATGAAAACAATGTTCAAAGAGTTTGAAAAAATAAAGTGCAACATTATAGAAGTTCTAAGGAATAGATTAAATCATGCTTGATTCTCATACGAAAATTCATACAGTTTTTTTTTGATAGTTTCAGTGTTTTATATTTTTGGATTTGAATTTATTTTTCAAAAAGACATAAACTTTAAACAAAAAGCAAGACATATTTTTTTTTTGTAATTTGGATGTTGTAAAAATAATAGACTTTAAACAAAATAAACATTTTTTTTTTGTAGTTTTAGCTTTTGTATTTTTGTATTTGATTTTTCAAAAATAGACTTTAAACAAAACATATTTTTTTTTCTAATTTTTACTTTTGTATTTTTGTATTTGATTTTTCAAAAAAAATATAATTAGAAGTGCAAAAACAAATAGTACATATAGATTAATATATTTTTAGGAATTTTTCAAAATTTTAAAAATACTGAAAAACACATAAGTACGCTAGCGCCGGCGTTAGCGCTAGCGCGGGAAACAGTACACGATTTTTTATGATTTAGGAATTTTTAATTGTTGATCTTGATTAAGTGTCTCAATAGTAGTTTCATGCTGAAATCTCAGATTTTTAGGAGATGTTTTCGATGGTTAAAACTTGCAAAAATTGTGTTTTGTGAATATGTTTTAACTCGAAAGATCTAGGACACCTAACTCAAGTTGTAATAATCAAAATCTTGCATCGGGAAGAGGTTTAGTAAATATGTCAGCAAGTTGAGAGTCCGTGCCAATGAAGCTTACTTTTACATGCTCTTTCTTAATGTGATCCCTAATGAAATGATGACGAACATCGATGTGTTTGGATCTAGAGTGGTGTACGGGATTATATGTGAGGTCTATTGCACTTTTGTTGTCACATTTAAGATCAGTGTTTTTAAGATGAAATACAAAATCCTCTAGTGTTTGACTCATCCATAAAGCTTGTGCACAACAGCTACCAAGTGCGATATATTCGGCCTCCGTGGTGGAGAGTGCAACCGAAGATTGTTTTCGACTAGACCAAGCTACTAAAGAGGGTCCTAGAAAGTGACAAGTACCGCTAGTGCTTTTTTGTCTAGTGAACACCCGGCGTAGTCCGAATCGGAATAGCCGTGGAGTGTGAATGAATCATTGTGTGGGTACCATAATCCTAATTTAGATGTCCCTAATAGATAACGAAAAATATGTTTTAACGCTTTTAAATGAGATTATTTTGGATTGGCTTGAAAGCGAGCACATAAACATACAGCAAACATTATATCTGGTCTAGATGCACTTAAGAAAAGAAGAGATTCTATCATTCCTCTATATAGCATTTGATCAATTGAAATTCCGGATTCATCTTTTCCTAGTTTTAAAGAAGCACTCATGGGAGTAGAAGCTTGTTTAAGATTTTCAAATCCAAATCGTTTAAGCATATCGTGAAAATATTTTGTTTGACAAATAAAGATGCCATTAGTTTGTTGTGAGATTTGAAAACCAAGAAAATATGATAGTCCTCCTACAAGACTCATTTCAAATTCATTTTTCATTACTAATACTACTTCATTACACAACTCTTCATTAGTGGCTCCAAAAATGATATCATCAACATATATTTGTAAAATAATTAGATCGTTATTATTATGATTAATGAAGAGTGTGTTGTCGGCACTTCCCATAACATAACCATGCATTAACAAAAACGATGTAAGTCGATCATACCATGCACGGGGCGCTTGTTTTAAACCATAAAGCGCTTTTTCTAATTTGTAAACATGATTAGGGAATTTTTCATTTATGAAACCGGGGGGTTGTTCTACATAAACTTCTTCTTTTATAAGCCCGTTTAAAAAGGCACTTTTAACATCCATTTGAAATAATTTTATTCGTTTAAAACTCTCAAATGCCAAAAATATTCGTATAGATTCTAAGCGAGCAACGGGTGCAAAAGTTTCTTCAAAATCTACGCCCTCGATTTGATAATAACCTTGAGCGACTAAGCGTGCTTTATTTCTTATGATCCTAGATTCACCATCTAATTTATTTTTAAAGATCCATTTTACTCCGATAATTGGATGATTAGAAGGTCTATCTACTAGATTCCAAACTTTATTTCTTTCAAATTGTCCTAACTCTTCATTCATAGCCAAAAACCAAAATTCGTCA
This sequence comes from Dactylorhiza incarnata, assembly GCA_033032865.1. Taxonomy (NCBI): domain Eukaryota; kingdom Viridiplantae; phylum Streptophyta; class Magnoliopsida; order Asparagales; family Orchidaceae; genus Dactylorhiza; species Dactylorhiza incarnata. The sequence continues at coordinate 1,939,119 of JAWHQI010000035.1, forward strand.
TTTAAAGCGATGGAAACATTTTTAGGTTCGATTTCAGAAACAAAGCAAATATTTGAAAACGTTTCATGAAGAGAGGATCGAGTTCTTACCCCAGTAGAAGGTTCCCCAATGACTAGCTCTTTTGGATGATTTTTTGAGAAGTTCAACATGCTAGGAGGTGCATATTCAACTTCATTGGACTTCTCCTCCTCTTCTTTGGACGGTTCCTCTTCGTCGTGCTCCAAAGATGGCAAATGTTCATCATTTGTACCTGTAGAAGGCTTCTCTGCACATGGAATAAAATCATCAAATTTAACATTAATAGACTCTTCAACCTCACTCGATCTTTTATTAAATACTCTATAGGCTTTACTGGTTGAAGAATAACCAAGAAATATTCCTTCATCACATTTCTCATCAAATTTTCCTAAAGATTCTTTTGTATTAAGAATAAAACATTTACATCCAAATACTTTAAAATATGATACGTTAGGTTTCTTTTGAAAATATAGTTCATATGGTGTGAGATTTAGAGATGGGCGAAGCATAACTCTATTCATTACATAGCATGATGTGCTTACGGCTTCGGCCCAAAAAGACTTAGGTAATTTATATTCAGATAACATCGTGCGTGTGATGAGTCTGGTTTATACAGTGATTTCTGGCCTCATTTGGGTTTGTTTTAGTGTCAATGCACTTCATTTGCTGTTCATATACGCTTATATTGATAGCATGGCGTTTCTGCGCCTTTTGTGCAATCCTTTCCCCTTTGTGGCATGTTTTTCCTATTTATTACAGTATGCCTGTGTTATGGATCCGGTGGTGTGCATGGATCGGGGTTATGTGTACTTTTCCTATAGGTCCTGGGGTCGTGTGCACGTTCGGGATGGTGCGGGATGATTTTTGGCCTAAAAAGCCTCTGATCGTGCGCATTCCTTCGCGCACGATCAGGCGCACGATCATTGATCGTGCGTTAATTCCCAGCCCAGATCAAGATCAGACCAAAGATATGCGCACGATCACAGGCCTTTCTTCGCGCACGACACTGGCCGTGCGCCCCTGACCGTGCGATGTTTTCTATTTTCCCTCTGCTACAGGTTGACTGCGCACGATCACAGGCATTCCTTCGCGCACGACCATTGGTCGTGCGCCACTGACCGTGTGCAGTACTTATTCTGCTCCCTATTTAAGGCGTTGTTCCGCGATTTTAGGTATTCAACAAGGTTTTTGGCGCGATTTCTGCGCGTGACTCCGCCGTTCCACCTCTCCAAGGTCCCTCCTTCCATTCCTCCCCTTGAGAAAGCTTCATCCATTGATCCTAAGGGCATTCTAGTGTCCCAGAAGCATTCTTCGCCATCTACGGCCAGCATTCCAAGAGGAAGACATCTCCATTGGGGGAAGAAGAAGTGAACCCAGCTCTGAGAAGAAGACGGGCAGCAGTTGGAGGTAGTGACAGCCTCTACATCCCGGAAGCAACCAAAGACTGAGCTCGGAGGAGGCATGACGACCCCCCATTCCGACCACGATCCGCGGCGAGGCTTCTCATCTCGTGGTTACTTCTACCCTTTCTCTTTTTGTGATTTGTACTCTTAATAGTTGTAATCAACTGAATGAACATCTATTTGTCTATGAATGGAAGTTGATTTATGATCTTGTCTCTTCATTATGCCGTGTTGTGATGCGCTCCGCCCCCGCTCCACTTACACCCACACATTCTAGCACCCGCTCTAGCAAGAGCTGGAAGCGATAGCGAAGAGGTGCCTTCGACCCTCGCCCCTCACATTTGCACTCACCTCATCCATATGCTCACCGGCCATCCGCTAAGCGAAGCAACGCATCGCAGCCTGCACTGAACCCATCCACCAAGCGAAGCGGTGATTGCGACCCGCATAGTGTCTAGTTTTCTCATTTCCCGTTCTATAAAATCAACCAAATCCCCTTCTTGTTTTGTTAAACCTAGAACCCCCATAATTAATTTCCTAACGAGCAAATCGTATTCCCTAACTTGCGGTCCTTTGAGAACGATATTCAGGGAGCTACTCCCTACTTTTATTACTTGACAATGACTGGTGCACTGCCGTCGTACCGCATTTCATGCCCGCTAATTAGCGGTGTGGAAATAGCGCGTCAAGTTTTTGGCGCCGTTGCCGGGGAGTGCAAGCGTTATATGAAATTGTTGTTAGGAAAATTAATTGTGAGGATTTTTAGTTTTTAATTTATTCCTTCATCCTTTCTCGTGTCTAAACAATGGGTTGTTTTGTTCATTCATTGTCAAGCGTAGTGTTGCGCACAAGGGCGTTTTTCTGGTGAATCTGGTTATCTTCATACCATGTGGGCTGGATTTAATATCCGCTGCCGTGGGTGTGGGGATACATCCCATGCTAGTGATAGATGCCCATCGGGAGAGAGTAGCTCTAGTCCCCAAGGCCCATGGTATTAGGCATTGTCATCATACGGTACCACATACATTGTGCCTAAGGCTTATGGCTATTCTGCCGCTTCGCATGTACCGTTTTTGAATTCATCTCCGGCCCCACTTGGACCAAAGACGAATGCAAAACAGTGCTTGTTTTGTCGAAGCACGGATCATGTTTTAAGGGATTGTGCTGAGTATCTGCGGGAACTGGATGAGGACGACAAGCCGGACATCCGGATCGTCCCAATTCCTCTCTCTGGCAGCACCCTCCCCTCCTCTGGTTTCGTATCCATATCACCTTCATGTTTTGAAGGGGTTGATGCGGATATGCAGATCAAAGTTATTGGTGATCTGTGCCCCGACATGGTTGCGCATGTCCCTCCCGTTCATCTATCACCACATGTTGATTCAATTCTTTCTGAGGATGCGGTGCTTGATTTCTCTTCAAACACTAATTCTTCTAGTCTTGTGTGTGCTACTACAATTGTTTTTGACAGTATCGATAAGAATGTCTTGCAGGAAGAGGCAGTGAGTTGCAGCATTGTGCCCACTCCGAGAGAGGAGGATGTTCTTCAAGGTGCGGAGGTGGAGACTTCAGCATCATTTGAGGAGGCCCAAGTCGTAGAAGTGGCCGCTGACGATTCCGCTACATCCTGCAGCGTTTTTGGCAATGCCGACAATTCCTCGCCACCTCAACCCATCAGGAGTGATTCTGGGATCTCTCCTGAAGAAGAAAGTTTCTTATGTTATTCGTCTAATTTGTTTCTTCACCCCATTCCTGTGTCTGATTCACTGCAGGTTTGCACATTGGATCTGATCCTGGATGTAATCGAGCCTGCTATGCAGGCCGGAGATGCCTTGGATCATCTGCACGTGGAAACAGATACTGAGATCCCTTCACCTTATTACCTGCCCCTACCTGACGATCAGTGCAGGTATCTTTATTCAGGAAGAGGGGGGACGACCCTGTCACCTTATGGTCACATAAAACCCCAATAGTTATCATCGTTAGAATTACTTTAAATTGTGGTGTTCATTTTTTTTTGAGGCGTAATGAATTTCCTTTTTTATATATATAGAACTTTTTATCTATTAATTGTGACTCACGGTCTTGTGTCAGGGGTGAGGACACCTTGGATGCACTTATGAGGCACGGCGGTAAGTTTTTAATTCTGAAACTGGGCGCGTGAATTATTCCTTCTCGCACGACCACTGGTTGTGCGCCCTATTTATTGGCGCACGACCATTGGTCGTGCGCGGGCCCAGTTCTTTTAAAACCTTTCGGTCGGCTCATGTGCGTGCGTCTAGGGTTCTCGTTTTTGGTCGCTGGGCGTGCGCCGTCTGGGAACTCTTCTCCTCCTCACTCCATCTTCTCCGGTAAGCCTCCCTCACCTCCTCTCTTCCTTCAAGCTTGCGTGTCCATGGAGCCATCCGGGAGCCGCCGCGTTGCCAAGGTTTTTCAAAGATCTCGCTCCTCCTCTGCCGCTCCCGCTCAAATCCTGGGGAGAATGGCCAAGTTCTCAAGGGCAGAGCACACGCGCCGCTTCACTGCACTTAGGGGCAAGCCCTTCCTCTCACAGCATCTTGTTGACTGGGAGGAACTCCGGTCGATTGGAGATGGAGGCGCTCTGATGGAAGCAGTTCATCTCCTCTACTCCTTCGACAACTGGAGGAAAGTCTTCGAATGTGCCGAGCTAGGATTCAAGGAGCTGACGTTGGAGTTCCTCTCCACATTTGAGTGGGAGGTCAGTCCGGAGGGATTCCGGCCTCTTGTTTGTTCTTTCCGGATGATGGGGCATGTATTTACCCTGACACTTCCCGAGCTGGCCACCCACGCTGGATTTTACACGGAAGGCGAGGCAGCAAGGTTGGATTTTCAGAACTTGGCGACGATGTTGCCGGATGATGCCTCCTCACAAAGCGTCTGGCGATCGTTCATCGGCACTGATGAGGAGTATGTGGCTCGCAGGGCCAAATCAACAAGAATTATATCTCCCGCCTTGCGGTACCTGCAGCACCTGATTAGTCATTCTATCGCCGCGCGTGGCTTAAGCCAGAATGTGGTAGGTTGGCATGATCTTTTGTACCTTTACAGCATGCAGCAGCGGTATCCCCTTCATCTGGGGTTCATGCTGGCCTACTTCTTCCACCATGAGGCCACATATGGCCTCGCTGGAGCGATTGGGGGTGCGTATTATATCACCCAAATCGCGAAAGGGTTGGGAGTGTGGGACCGAATACCCCCGATGGAGAAGGTTACCTCTCCTTCCATGATCACGCGGGCAACAATGGTGAGATTCCACCTACTGTGAGTGGTGGGGCGAAAGGGCAACCGATCCTATGTGGTGACTGGTCTGAGTGATGGTGGTGTTGGTATCCATGAGGAGGGGTATAGGGACGAGCAGCCAGAGTCTTCGGCAAGGGGAAGACGCAGGGCGGCGGAGCCGCCACAGCAGTCACAGGGGTCGCGGCAGCCTGAGCTGCAGCATGAGCAGCAACCTCAGCAGCAACCTCAGCAGCCATCAGGGCAGCACTTCGGCAGTTATGCGATGCAGGTCGTCCCGTACTTAAGTGAGCGTCTCTCCGATCTGGAGGCATCACAGTTTTGGATGCAGGACCTCATCTATCAGCAAGCTGTTCGGGGCGGGCTGGACGTGCCTCCGCCTCCTGCTCGTGTTGCACCCACTGCGCCCCATTCCGCATCCCCGATCCTAATTTATGCCTGCAGCAGCGCCAGTGGCAGCGACAAGGAGGATGAGTGGCCTCCCGCGTCGTAGTTCGTTTTATCTATTTTCTGATTCAGCTTTTCATGTTTAGTTTGTGACACATGTTTGTGTGTGACACTCATCTGAGTGTCTTTTCTTTTTATTTAGTCGTTAAGACTTTTGCTAGCAAACTATAATACAGGTATTTGGTCCACCTTCAAGGACGTTAAACAAAAGGGCTCTTGGGAGACAACCCATTTGGGACCATTTGGTTCCGTTCTTTCTTGTCATTTTCTTTGCTATTTTTGTTGTGCTAGGACCCTTTTAATCGCAGGTCCGCATCTATTGGAGCATGGCGGGATCACCGCCTTCTGAACAAAACGCCATATCTTCTGGTATGCTCATTTCTGAGCATGGGGTAATCTCTCCTCCTAGCCTTCTTAAGCTTATGCCGCTATCGAACATGTTTTTTGCTTAGTATAAGTCTGGGGGAGTAAGAGTTATCGTTACCTCGTGCACATGCACAGTGCACAGCATACTAGGATTTACGATGTGTTATATTGTAGCATTGCTCATCTCATGGCACACCACGACACCCACGTGAGCGCACTTAACTGTAGGTGCGCGACGAGTCTAACTAGTCTCGGTTGTGTGAAGGGGAAATCACGGTGCGGGGTTAGGATTGCGAGACGAAGTACTTTGTTGACTCCTGTAGTGCTCCTAGTCGAGTGCTCATGTCTCGTAGGAATTCTTGTAGATTTAATTTATTTTTATGCTTTTAGTTTACAATTTTCTATTAGCGTAAATATTGTTTACTTTACTCAATTTGGTGAATCCGGTGTGAATCAAACGGTAGCATAGGAATGTGTGTAGACGTTCATTAGTCTTGTGTTGCCTGAGTCGGGAGGAAGGATTATCTTTCTCGGTGGCTAGAACTCGCCCCAAGCGATTCTTGAAACATGGGTATTCGGTTGGTCAATTGCGTGAAGGTGATATAGGCCATCATTTTGGCCCGGTTGAGCCTTTGCATCCTTTCCTATCGATTTACCCTCGCTAGCCCAGTTGTGCCTACCCGTTTTTTGATTCAGCCCCACTTGTATCACACCAAAGCCCAAAAGCCAATCCTAGTCACACACCCAAATTTGAGCTCTAGCTGTTTGTTATTTTTGCAAGTTGGGTTGTTGATGTGGTGACATGTGTGTGAAGTTGTGGATATGTTTTAGTGTTTATTTGCTGAAAATGATAAGAAAAGAAAAAATGAAAAAAAATGAAAAAGAGAAAAGATGCGAGAAGAAAAGAAAAGGATATGAGTTTGAATGAAAAATTCATTCATATAAGTTTCAGTTTGGGAGTAGGCGGTGCACGCACCCATGCTGTTAATTCCAAGTCTGGGGGTGTAGTGTACCCGCATGTTTGTGTGGTGATGAGGATAGTTTTTCTGAGCTAGCTCATTTGGGTTTAGTGTCTGAGTCGTCGCTTTTATCTTTGTTTACCTCACCTAAACCCAAGCCTCACCTCAAACCTAAAAGTCCTATTGATTCACGCATTTGAGTCATACCTGTGTCGTGGAGAGAGTGCGAACTGGCAAGCCTATGGTCACCGACATTGATGGATTTCAATGGAGTTGTCCCGAGTCCCGATCTTTGGCAACGCTTGCCTCAGCGTTCAGTTTACTTTCTTCCTATGTACGACCTTATGATTCACCGTGATTCACTTGTTGAGTAAACGTAATATATAAATACGCTCTTAGAAAATTTTAAACTAACATGTATATTTAGAAATTTTGTCTACTAGATTTCTATGCACATGCGTATGAGACTTCGCATATTACTCCGCCCTTGCAATTTCTAACCCTACTATGTCTTTTCTCGCTCTGCCGAATTTGTTTGCTCGGGACGCGCAAACAGGTAAGTCTGGGGGTGTGATGAGTCTGGTTTATATAGTGATTTTTGGCCTCATTTGGGTTTGTTTTAGTGTCAATGCACTTCATTTGTTGTTCATATACGCTTATATTGATAGCATGGCGTTTCTGCGCCTTTTGTGTAATCCTTTCCCCTTTGTGGCATGTTTTTCCTATTTATTACAGTATGCCTGTGTTATGGATCCGGTGGTGTGCATGGATCGGGGTTATGTGTACTTTTCCTGCAGGTCCTGGGGTCGTGTGCACATTCGGGATGGTGCGGGATGATTTTTGGCCTAAAAAGCCTCTGATCGTGCGCATTCCTTCGCGCACGATCAGGCGCACGATCATTGATCGTGCGTTAATTCCCAGCCCAGATCAAGATCGGACCAAAGATATGCGCACGATCACAGGCCTTTCTTCGCGCACGACCACTGGTCGTGCGCCCCTGACCGTGCGATGTTTTCTATTTTCCCTCTGCTACAGGTTGACTGCGCACGATCACAGGCATTCCTTCGCGCACGACCATTGGTCGTGCGCCACTGACCGTGCACAGTACTTATTCTGCTACCTATTTAAGGCGCTGTTCCGCGATTTTAGGTATTCAGCAAGGTTTTTGGCGCGATTTCTGCGCGCGACTCCGCCGTTCCACCTCTCCAAGGTCCCTCCTTCCATTCCTCCCCTTGAGAAAGCTTCATCCATTGATCCTAAGGGCATTCTAGGGTCCAGGAAGCATTCTTCGCCATCTACGGCCAGCATTCCAAGAGGAAGACATCTCCATTGGGGGAAGAAGAAGTGAACCCAGCTCTGAGAAGAAGACGGGCAGCAGTTGGAGGTAGTGACAGCCTCTACATCCCGGAAGCAACCAAGGACTGAGCTCGGAGGAGGCGTGACGACCCCCCATTCCGACCACGATCCGCGGCGAGGCTTCTCATCTCGTGGTTACTTCTACCCTTTCTCTTTTTGTGATTTGTACTCTTAATAGTTGTAATGAACTGAATGAACATCTATTTGTCTATGAATGGAAGTTTATTTATGATCTTGTCTCTTCATTATGCTATGTTGTGATGCGCTCCGCCCCCGCTCCGTTTACACCCACACATTCTAGCACCCGCTCTAGCAAGAGCTGGAAGCGATAGCGAAGAGGTGCCTTCGACCCTCGCCCCTCACATTTGCACTCACCTCATCCATATGCTCACCGGCCATCCGCTAAGCGAAGCACGACATCGCGGCCTGCACTGAACCCATCCACCAAGCGAAGCGGTGATTGCGACCCGCATAGTGTCTAGTTTTCTCATTTCCCGTTCTATAAAATCAACCAAATCCCCCTCTTGTTTTGTTAAACCTAGAACCCCCATAATTAATTTCCTAACGAGCAAATCATATTCCCTAACTTGCGATCTTTTGAGAACGATATTCGGGGAGCTACTCCCTACTTTTATTACTTGACAACGACCGGTGCAATGTCGTCGTACCGCATTTCGTGCCCGCTAATTAGCGGTGTGGAAATAGCGCGTCAGCGTGCTAGTTCTTGGATTGTCCTATTTTTCCGTTCTACAACACCGTTTTGTTGAGGTGTGCGTGGTGCGGAGAACTCATGCTTAATACCTAACATTTCACAAAAAGATTTAAAGTTTTCATTTTCAAATTCACCTCCATGATTTGAGCGAATGCATTTTATTTTTAAATCTAGTTCATTTTGAATGCGCGTACATAATTTTGAGAAATCGCAAAATGCATCAGAATTGGAAGAGAGAAATAAAGTCCAGCAATATCTTGAGAAATCATCTATTAGAACGAAGGTGTATATTTTACCACCAAGACTTGCGGTGTTAACGGGACCAAAGAGATCCATATGAATTAGTTGTAATGGTTTTGAAGTAGAAATTTCATTTTTGCTTTTAAAAGATGATTTTGTAAATTTTCCTTTTTGGCATGGTGAACATAGTGAAGATAAATTTCCATTCAACTTAGGTAATCCTCTAATCAATTCCCTTTTTGCTAGTTTTAAAATGAGTTTTGTACTAGCGTGACCTAAACGTCTATGCCATAGTTCTAATTCATCATTTTTGGTTATAAAACATTTTATAGATGATTTGGAAAGATCATGAAACGAAACTATGTAAACATTGTGAATTCTAGGTGCAGTTAGTAACACATCTTTTGTTTTAGGATTAACTATTTTGCAAAGATTAGTGGATGATTCAAATAATACGTCTAATCCTTTATCACATAGTTGACTTATAGATATTAAGTTATATTTCAAACCTTTAACATAAAGAACATTTGAGATAAGAAAAGATTCGTTACCCACTGTACCAACTCCCATGATCCTTCCTTTACTGTTATCACCAAACGTTACGATCCCTCCTTTCTTCTTTTCTAGGCTAAGGAATTTTGCTTTGTTGCCCATCATGTGTTTGGAGCAGCCTGAGTCCAAGTACCACACGTCCTCAGTTTCCTTAGCCTTCCTGAAAATCTAGAGAGAAGATGAGAGTAAAGATCCAGATACCTAAGAGGTACAACCCAAAGAGTAAGTGGATTTCTTAGGTACACAGATTTGTTTTAATAATCGTTGTTTTATATTCTTGCAAGAGCTAGACGTGTGTCCAAACTTAAGACAATTAGCACACAAAATAAAGGGGGTTGAGACCCTTTTCTTAGTTTCTACGTTGCTCTTGCAAGATGATGTTTGGACGTTAGAAAAAACAGAAGATTTCTTATCAGTTGAGCTATCGCCGGCGTTAGTAGCTAGCGCTGGGCAGTAGGGTTCACTTTTATATCCGACCCCAAATTTTGCAGAACCATAACATTGGTTTCCCAAAATCATATCCAGGGATTTTTGACCAATCCTGAATTTTTTTATGGCAATATTGAGGTCATGACTTTGTTTTTTAAGAAAAGTATATTCTTGTACAATCAAAACACATTTATTTTCAAATCCCTTTTTATTATTTTCAATTTGTAGAAAAGTGGTTTTTAGTTTTCTCTCTAAGTCCTCCTTTTCTCTTGCAATAGTTTTGTTTTGTGCAAGGGCCTTAGAAAGAGAAACTTCAAGTTCTTTTGTCTTAAATAAAGAGTGCTCACACTCTTGACATGAAACCTTCTCTTTTCAAGGGAAATCAATTTTTTTGTGAGCTTATGATTTTCTTTGATAATAGCTTCATTTTCATGATTTAATATAATATTATCTTTTATACTTTGATCATAGGATTTGCAAGTTAAAACAAATCATCATAGAGTTCTTCGAGAGTAGGAGGAATTACCTCAGTGTCGCTAAGAACACTGGTGTCGTCATCGTTGCTTTTTGCCATTAAGCATAAGTTTGCTTCCTCCTCGCTACTTGACTCAGCCTCGTTTGACTCTTCAGAGGAAGAATCATCCCAAGTTGCGGCTTTCAGTACCTTCTTCTTCTCTTTTGCTTTGTGTTGTTCTTTTTGCTCCTTTTGATATTTTGGGCACTGGCTCTGAATGTGCCCGGTCTTTCTGCAGTGGTAGCACTCTGGTGGTGGTCTTTCTTCTTCATCTTCGCTTCCTTTTTCTTTCCTTGATGAAGAGGAAGAACCCTTTCGTCGAGTATCCTTTTGGAAGAATTTGCGGAATGTGTTCCTTCTTTCCAGATTCCTGATGAACTTCCTGAAGTTCTTCACCAGGAGACCTTCTTCATCTTCATCATCATCTTCGATGCTCTCCTTCTTTGACTTTAGCGCTAGCGCCTTTTGCTTTGGCTCTTTGTTGTATTCATCGTGTTGAATCTGGAGTTCTACCTTATGGGTTTTGAGATTCCCAATAAGGTTCTCGATCTGGAGTGTTCTTAAGTTATGCGACTTCGAGATGGCTGTCACCTTTGGATTGAATCTTGGCAGTAAGGAACGAAGAATTTTCCTCACCAAGTCCCCGTCTGAGTAGGTCTTTCTAAGTGCTTTTGAAGCGTTGATGATCTTGGTGAAGCGGGTGTACATCGAGTTAATGTCCTCTTCGGTATCCATCCTGAATTTTTCATATTCAGATTCCAGTTGGAATAGCTTTGCATCTTTCACCTGCGATGTACCTTCATGAGTTACTTCCAATTGATTCCAAATATCATAAGCAGTTGTGCATGCAGAAATTCTATTAAACTCGGTCCTATTTAAAGCGCAATATAAAGCGTTCATTGCTTTAGCATTATTTTTACACCTTAGTTTATCATTATCGTCCCATTTATCTTTTGGTTTTGCTAATGTCGCCTCTCCCATTACAGTTGTAGGAGGAGAGTACCGAACTTCTACCATGTTCCATACTTCTACATCCATGGTCATAAGAAAACACATCATTCGATTTTTCCAGTAGTTAAAATCTGGCCCAGTAAAGAGAGGTGGTCGACAAACCCCTTGACCCTCAGGAAAAGCGATATCATGATACGCCATTATTCTCGGTTGTTAAGCGAATTGGAATAACCTGGCTCTGATACCACTTATTGGATCGGTAGGCGCCCTTAGAGGGGGGGTGAATAAGGGTTTTCAAAACTTTAGTGATATTTTAAAAACTTTGTAATAATGCAAGATTAAGATAATAGAAAGTCAAGTAAAACAATTGAAATAAAGTAGAGACATGCTTTATTAATATCAAATAAGGTTTTACAAAAGTTGACTTCTATAACGCTAGAAATCGGTGGCGATGAATAGTAAACTCTTTTTGTTTTCTATCCCGACTCGCATCCCCACGAACCGGTGGCCCTAGCTTATCCTCCCCGGATTCGGCCTCAAGCCGCTCTAGCCAAACCTTCCCCGGATGTGGCCTTGAGCACCCCCTAGACCTAGCCTAGATCTAGTCGCCAACACAAGGCGAGTTTCCCCTTAAGTCCAGCGCCAACACGAGGCGATTTCACTAACCGTTTACAAGAAGAATAAGAAATGAAAATAAATAAAAACTCCCTTCTGAAGTCGGAGGCGAAGATCCGTTGTAGAAAAAGCATTGTAGAGGCGGACTTCGTTTGGATCCGACGTGATGAGATTCTCCTTCAGAAGTTTGCAGAACTTTGGTAGGACATCAACTCTCGGCCAAGATAGCCTCTGGAATTCTAGCACTCTATCTCTCTCTGATCTCTCTCTGATGTGTGTCTAAAACGAGAGGAGAGGAGTCCTTTTTATAGCCTCAGTGCTAGCGCCTGCGCTAGCGCTACTGCCGGCGCTATCCCATATTATGACACATTTTGCGCGGCAGAATCTTCAATCCGAGGAAACAATTCCCCCTTGCCAACTGTGTTCCTCGCTATCGCCTGCGCTATCGGATATCGCCTGGCGCTATCTCCTTCTATAAGTTCTCCCGGCAATTTCGCTTTGAGCAAAATTTCGTCGAACGCCATGACGAGAAGTTCGTCGAACGGCAGCTAGCGCTTGCGCTAGTACTACCGCCAGCGCTAGTAGATGTATTGGACTTGTTGGCTCAACTTTGGGGGCAACCTTCTTATGTAATCCTTGAGTTATGTGGACTTTGTTATCCTGCACACTTAAACACAAATGATCAAATACACATGGGATTTGTTATTCTCAAACCTAGGAGATGTGGAAGACCATGTTCCAACACTGGTAATTAATCCTTAAACTCCACATTACTCATAATGTTATTTAATCATAGCCAATCAACTAATTAGTAACTAATGACACATAAATAATGTGGACCACAGCTCCTCAAGACTAGATGAATGCTCTATCTAAGGGGAGCAACACCAAGAACCATTCTCCTTAGATGTTGCTAATATCAATGATAATGGTGAGGCTGTCTCTCACAAGATTAATGAGGACAAAGTGCCTTCACCTCAGGATTTGCAAGGTCCGATTGACAGAGTTATTTTCAATCTTGAAGAAAGAATTAGGCTTAATCCTGATATTAAGCCAGCTCTCTGGGATTTACCTACACCATCTAAGGGGGAGAAGCCCAAAGAGCCATCAGTTGGTCAAGATGATGTTCTTGGTAAGACTAATTAACCCATCCTTAGTATTCCTAAGTCATTAAAGCTAACTCCAAATAATTGTCCCAGATTTCTTGGACTCATCAGATCAAGATGATCTATTTGAGGGGGAGGAGCCAGAAAAATCTAATGATAATAATGCTGCTGATAATGATGGAGTCCATCATGATCACATTGATGATCCAACATCCTTTGTTGATCTGGTGGCTGATCAAGGCAAAAGAGATAATGCTCTAGTCATAAATCCAGAACAGGTGCTACCTGCAGCACAAGAGCATATTATACCTCCTCAGGAATCAGTCCCTCCTCTTAGTCCTCCACAAAGACTCAAAGAGCAAATGATTGTTGATCAGCAACTCTCCACTTCCTCACAGTCCAATGAGTGCATTCTAAATGCTATTCAAATTATGTTAGAGACTCATCTAACATCTATGAAGGACTATGTAGACAAGTCAACTTCAATAGTTAAAGCATACATTGATCAGTCCATCCTTAATGTAAAATCTGAAGTAATGGCTGATGTCAAGGAAATCAAGGAAGAAACTGCCATCCCGAACAAACAAATGACCAAGTGGTTTGATCTGGCAGAGAAATCAGTGGCCTCTCAAAATACTATTCTCAGATCAATGGACAAACACCTCCAACTCTCTAAACAAGATATGTCATATGTCAAAAATTATGTCAGCAAGACAGATGAAGTGATTGAAAAATCCTCACATCATATCCAAGAATATGTATACTCCACTCCTTTGCAGATGAATGGCGAGGCTGACAGAAACAAGGATGAGCTCAAGGCTGATATTGAGAGGAATAGGGATGAGCTAAAATCTGATATGGAAAATATTTTCCAAACAATCTCTGGCACAATAACTGCTGCTAAGCAGGAGATAAGTTAAAGAATATTTGAACAAGCCAGAAAGGGGGAGGATAACAATGCTGTAACAAATTCTGAGCTAGCCCTTAAGGTTCTTCAAGGAACTAGGTTAGATTTAAACCTTCCTCTGCTGGACAGAAATAGGGAAGAAGATTGGAACTTCCCAAAACAGGAGCAGATTGCTCAAAATGTCAGACTGGCAAAAAGAAGAGAAAGAGAGCATATAATGCTAGTGGAAGAATTTATGGCAAAACAAAGGGATGAGCAGTCTAAGGATCCAGATTTTGAGTATTGGAGTGAAGACTCCAAAAGTATAATATTAAATGTCTGGCTAAGCCATGGTCAAATCCACAAAGACATTAATAAGGTTTATCCATCTGAAGAGTGGATAAAGCACTTAGAAAGAAACACTAAAAGAAATAGGATATTCAAAGCCAATCTGGTAAAGAAGGACAACCCAAGAAGAATGCCTTCAAAGTACATTCCTAAGCAATTCCTATATTTCAAAAGACAAGAAAATAGGAGGAAGAATGCAGAAATAGAGGCAGCTAATGATGAAAATGTTGATGTTGCAGCAGACCAAGAGGCCTCAGCTAAAGGAAAAGAAGTTGCTGCTGACATTGTTGAGTGCTCAACTTCTTCTAAAAAATAAAATTTTAAATGAATGTATTTAATTGTTATGGATTTCTAATTGTATATTGAACAATGTCTCATTACTTTATCTGAAATGAAAATGAATGAATTGTTGAATTGATTACTTTATGTTGTAAGGTAATCTGAGCCATAGCTTAATTTTACTCTGTTTCACTGTTTAAATTAATCTGTAAAGCATTGACATGTTTATCTAATCATATTATTGGGTTGATAAACTTTGTGGTAATATGCATGTCATAAATATTATCTATTATAATATTATCTTTGATGCCATATTAATGTTTACATGAGTATGATATGATGAATACCATGTAGTGAAGGTACATGATAAGTATTTATGTGTTATGTACCTTAGCATTGAGGGTGTTTTGCCTTCTTCAAATAGGGGGAGATTGTTGGGAATATTTCCCTCAATGTTCCCTTGATTTGAAGAAGCTTGACACTCAATGTTAAGTACAAGTTGTATTTAATAAACCCTATTTCAGCTCATGACCATATAGGGTTAGGTTATTCCAAGGTGTGGAGTAAGTTCAGTAGTTTACTGCAAAAACCACTGAGACAAGTTCTCAGTCTCAGCAAAACCACTGATACAAGGCGAGGAGCCGCTGAGAAGGTATCTGGGTCAGCTGAGTTGCAGATAGAGGAAAACCGCTGAGACGACTGTCTATCTCAGTAGATCTACTAGGACGGTACAGAAGTAGCCGTTGAGACTAGAAGCTATCTCGGCCCAACCACTGAGACAGATTCAAATGTTCTGGCGGGTTTACTTTTGGCATAGCACACTGTAAAGCAAGATAGGATGTTCCAATCACCTCCATATTGTGTTAGGCGGACATCTGATAGCCGTTGAAGGCTGGAGGAGTATAAAAGAATCATTTAGGGCTTTGTAAAAGCACTCTCACTCCCTGAAGAAGATTAATCTACTATTCCGTTGATGGCAACCCAGAAAGTTTTCTCTTCCTGCTTCCTGAAGCTGCAAGGAGAGAAAAGTTTGTTCTTCTTGATTGACTCAAGATAAAACAAGTTGATCCCCATTCATCCTCTGAAGAAAAGGATCAGAAAGAATCAGTGTTGAGGCCATTGGTCTCATCCCTGTTTCAAGACTGCTACAGTAGTTGTTCAGCAACAGAATACCAAGGCTTCATTTCTATTCTAGCTTTTGTTGTAATCATCCATTATTATTTTCTGTAGGAACATTACTTGTTTTGAGTTTGTAGGGCATTTTGCCTGAAGGAGTAGGGCTGTTGGGCCTGAGTGTAGAGCTAATAGTTCAGCTTGAGAGTAGGATCTCTATAGAGATCTAAGGTAGTACTTCTTGATAGGTCTGAGCTTATAGGGCAGCTGTGCCTGAGGTAGGGTTGTTGTGCCTGAGGTAGGGATGTTGAGCCTGAGGTAGGGTTTGGGAAAACTTGAGAGATCCTGAGGGATCTGTGTTGTAAGCTCTTGGAGATGAGATTGGAGGTGTTTGCCTTGTCTAACTAATTGTTAGAAAGGTGAAGTGTGAAAGATGACTACTCAAGAAACCCTGTTTTGAGGAACCTCTATAAATGCTTATGTGTTTTCTGTGTGATTGATTCATAGCTAACATAAACTCTAAAAATAGTTAGGCTTTGCTTAGAAAAAAAAGAAACATATTCACCCCCCTCTAGGTAATTAAGACTACATCTTATATAAACTATCACCATGGCCTCTACGTCGATAGCTATTCGACGTAACGTCGGCTTGAATTACTTCGGCAGAAGTGTTAAACCACTTGGACTTCTAGTCAGAGTAGCATCGACTTTAACTCGATGTTGTGTCAATTTATATTCAACGCAAATGTTAACTTTGTCCAAATTGTGCTTCTCTTGATATGTCATGACACCCTAGGTTGAGTGTGACATCCTAAGACATCTAATGACCATATTACCCTCACTATACCATGGGTAATTTATCCTAAGAGATAAAAACACTTATAGGTAATTTGTTAAGCTAAATCAAAGGGTTTTTCCCAATAATCTCCCCTATTTATCTTAATAAATTTTACAGTTTGTTCAAAGTGATTTTACACAGTTTTTGCATAAACAATACATACAAGACAATATGATCACAGAAGAAGATAGATTTAAAATCATTAACAATCTCATTCATTTATCAAGAGATAGCATTTTTACATCCTACCAAAGTGTTATTTTCCAGAAGACAATAATCACAGAGTACCTGAGCTTTAAGAATCCTTCTCAGGAGTTTTCCTTTTCCTAGTGAAGACCTTTGGAATTTTTCTTTGTGCCACTTGAAGAGGCTCATTATCATCATCTGCTTCTTCAGTATCATCTTTGTCCTTGAGAAGCTCCCCCTGAGTGTGTGCATTTTATTCAACTTCCTGGGCAGCCTGGGCAGCCTGGGCAGCTTCTTGAGCAATCTGAGCTACTTTATCTAGCCTATTATCATTCTGAGGCTTCTCCTGATCCGCTGTTGTTCCTACAGCTGCCATCCCAGCTTCCAGATTCCTTTGAATACTTAGAGCAGGGTCCCCCTGGACCTGTGCATCTTGAAAGATAGTAACTTTGTCAGGAGCAAAAGCTTCATCAACATCATCTTTACCATGTCCACTTAAATCTAGGACAGGTCCTTCTTCCTCCAACATGTTCTCCCCCATCTTAATCCTTCTGTGAAAAGAGGTTAAGAATTCTTTTGTGACCATAGAGGAATACACAAAGTCCTTGAGACTTTGGAAGGATCTTGTAGAATCTAAGAACACAGCCTTCATTTTAGAGTACTTCCTGTCAAATTTCTTTGCTTGAGAGGCCACCAGGTTTGCAAATGTGGAGGAGGCAAGGCCAACTGCTTTGGAGATTATTTGCTCAAAGTTAATTATGGCTATGGAGAAGGTAAATCTTCTTGGATAGGTGAGAGAGCATGATAGATTTCAGGTGAGATATGAATAGGTGGAGGAGGTGGAGCAAATGTGGATGGTAGCTGATGAGGAATTTGAGGAGATGGCTCTAGGGCTGAAGAGGATTGGTGTTGTTGTTGTTGTTGTTCTTGAGAAGAATGTTGAGTTGGGGCGTCATCCTGAGAGAGATCTGGAACAGTGTCTAGTGGAGGGATATTATCCATTGGGGGATCTGGTATTTGCCTTTTAGAATTTTGAGGTAGGGGAGAGGGAGGAGGTGAGGCTGGAGCTTGACCTGGCTTCATGATTTGCCTGTTCCACTTAGAAAAGATCCCAATATTAATCCTCTTCCCAGGAGAAATGGGAACTCCTTTTGATTTGCAGATACTTGGATAGTGTTGGAAGAGCACTTGGCTCATGATTCTCATGTAAGCATTTTCTTTATAGGCATACTTATGCCCAATCATTCTTAGGAGTAACTTCCCCCAGTTTATCTGTTTCTTCAAAACCAAAGCTCCCATAATTTGAAGCTGTTGCTTTGAAACAACATCATGTGCTGAAATTTTGTTGAAATTTTGAAGTGGTGAGGAGACCGGGCGGTCTGATTTGGGAGACCGCGGAGACCGCGCGGCTTGTGTATGTTATCTGCCGGTCTGGATTTGCCGGACTATTCTGGTGATCTGCTGACTGACCGGTTTGTTCTTGTTCGCTGCGGTATGTTCCCGACTTGTTCTGCTTGGTTGGCCTGTCTTCTTTGTGGGAAGACCGAGCGGGTTGTTCTTATATAACCGTCTATCTGGGCGGTCTGTCCTGGCGATCTGGCGACTTGTCCTAAGTCGGCCAGATGGTTCCTGGTTTGCTCCTGGTGATCTAAGGAAGGAGTACCTTTGTGATTGCGCGGGTTGTGCGCGGTCTCGTGTTTGCGCGGCTTGTGTGCGAGCTGCCTACTATTCTGCGGTCTTGGTCGGATAATCGTCCAAGTGGTCTGATCGCGCGGTCTGTCCTTTAAGACCGCTGGCGATCTGACGGGTGGTGACTGTATCCCAGTTTGTGCGGTGACGACATCCGTTTACCCGCCTATAAATAGGGGTGCATGGCCCGTCATTCATAACGAGAACTGTAAGAACTGAGCCTGGGTTAATTCGTGCGGTCTCACTTTGAGGTCGGGCGGTCTCGGAAGCAAGCTGACTGTTTGTTGTGTTCGCAGGTTAGCGATCAGCAGGTTGCGGTCTTCTTCCTTGGGGATTCCCAGCGGCTAGAATAAATAGCTCGGCAGCGGTCTGTCTGTGAGTTGGTTTATGTTCGTTCTTGTGCTGTTCGCAGCGAGCTCAGCGATCAGGCGACCTTCAGCGGTTAGGCGATTTGAGTTGTGGTCTGGCGACAGCTTCAGTTCCTTATTCAAATAAGGCTCCAGTTCGTGCGGTCTGAGGTGCGGTATTGCAGTGCTGGCAGTCTGTTTGGTTTCTATTCGTGCGATCTCAGGTTAAGCCGGTCGAGTTCTGGAGTGGTGCGGCTTGTGCGGTCTGAGCTTGTCTAGCCGCCAGCTTTGCTTTTTTGGTGTGTTCTGTTCTTCTCGTCTCCGTAATTCTGATGAATCATATCTCACCATGTATACCTCGCAATGTAAATGAAGATTATGTTTCAATAAAGTTTCTTGTGTTGCTGTGTGGCATTGTGGTTGTTTGGCTTTAACTCAGTTGATGCAACTCCTGCTTACTCCTAAACGGTTCAAATCAAAAATTTTAACATGGTATCAGAGCTAGGTTCTTGGAGTGGATAAGCAGTGATCACTTGAGTTGCCATCATCTTTGTGAAGAAGAGACCACATAGATTGCCATGGAAGGCAGATTCGCAAGAGGGCTTGGTATTGAACTCCTTACATCGATAAACTATAAGAAATGGAGGTCGTGTATGGAGAGCTATTTACTTGGTGAGGATCTATGGGAGATAGTTGGAGGAGAAGACACACAAGAGGTGTTTCTAGCAGGAGATAATATGGCAGAGGTGAGACTTTGGAAGAGGACGAATGCTAAGGCAGAGTTCACTCTCAAGAGGGCTATCTCACCGGAGCTGTTTGATCACATCATTGGATGTAAATCTGCTGCTGAGATTTGGACGTACTTGGATGGATTGTTCAATAAGAAGAATGTAGCTCGGCTACAGTTTCTTGAAAATGAGTTGGCGAGAGCCTCTCAAGGTGATCTTTCTATTTCTACATTCTTTCTCAAGATGAAGAACCTCACAGCTGAGATTTCTGCATTGGACCCTGATGAGCCCATCTCGGAGGCAAAACTGAAGAGGCATATCATTCGCGGGTTGCGGAAGGAGTATCTTGCCTTTGTTACCTCAGTTCAAGGTTGGGCAAATCAACCATCTCTGTTGGAGCTGGAGAACTTACTTGCTTCGCAAGAAAGTTTGGCAAGACAGATGGCGGGGACTTCTATCTGTGGGGGAGATAGTGATGTGTTGTTCTCTGGGAAGAAGAAGAAGAAGTGGGAGAAGAAGAAGCCGGGTTATGATGGACCCTCTACTTCAGGTCAGCAGGATAGGGTTTATGCTCCTAAGTCTGATGGGAAGAAGAAGGGAGATGGACCAAGGTGCTTCAGGTGTAATAAGACCGGCCACTTCAAGAAAGATTGTCGGGTTAATCTTCAGTCGGGACATGTAGCAGAGAAGGAGAAGCCAAAGTCTAATGAATCTGGATGGGGAGGATCCTTTGCGGCCAATATGACGGCGATGCCCGTTAAGGCCTTGGCTTTCATCAACTTTGAAGAAGATTGGATTGTTGATTCAGGGTGTGGACATCATCTCACCGGGGATGAATCAAAGTTCTCTTCTTTGGCGCCTTACTCAGGTAACGATGCTATCATTATGGCTGATAATTCTGTTCATACTGTCGAACAAGAAGGTTTTGTCTCCCTGAGCAGTGATAAGGGTCCACTCACTTTGAGGAGTGTTTATCACGTGCCTGGTATGAAGAAGAATCTCTTCTCTGTGACCAATGTTGTCGATGCCGGTTATCACGTTCTGTTTGGCCCAACAGAAGTGAAGTTTCTTAAAACTCAATCGGAGATAAAAGGAGACGTTATCCATGTTGGAAAGAGGGTGAAGGACTTGTTCGTGTTATCGACAAGTACTTATGTTGATAAGATGAAGACCAACGATAGCGCGGCTATCTGGCATGAAAGGTTGGGGCATGTTGGCATGGACAAATTGAAGGCTATGGCGGTAAGGGGCCTTATCAAGGGCTTGCCTAGCTTGTCCTCTTATGGAGATGGTCATGTTTGTGCGGGTTGTCAGTTTGGTAAGTCTCATCGACTTCCATTTGATAAATCGCAAATGAGATGCAAAGCGCCGTTGGAGTGCGTTCACGGTGATTTGATGGGACCAACTGCCACCCTAAGCCTTGGAGGCAATAGATACATGCTGGTGTTGATTGACGATTACACCAGATATGCCTGGGTGTATTTCTTAAAAGAGAAGTCAGAAGCCTTTGCGAAATTTGTGGAGTTCAAGGAGCTGGTGGAAGGTCGGTTAGGCTTGCGGGTGAAAAATTTGAGAACTGACAATGGTGGGGAGTTCACCTCTGGTGAGTTCTCTAGTTTTTGTAGGAAATACGGCGTTCGGAGAGAGCTCACTTGTGCCCATACTCCACAGCAGAATGGCGTTGCGGAGAGGAAGATCCGTCATCTGACGGAAACCTGCAAATGCTGGCTTCATGCCAAGAGTATCCCAAAGTCCTTTTGGGCGGAGGGAATGTCTTGTGCGGCTTACGTCATCAACAGGATGCCTCTAAGTCCTATCAACATGAAGACCCCTCACGAACTGATGTTCAAGGAGAAACCGAGTGTTGCTCACCTTCGGCTGTTCGGATCAACATGCTATGTGCATATTCCTGATGCTCTTCGGACAAAGCTAGATGCGAAAGCAAGGAAGCTAGTCTTTGTTGGGTATGATGAGCGAAAGAAAGGATGGAGGAGCATGGATCCTGAGACACGGAGATCAGTGGTTTCTCGGGATGTGGTGTTCGATGAAGTGACTTCCTACAAGGGGAGTTCAGGAGTTGAACTACTGGAGAGCAGGGTTGATGAAGCAGGGAAAGCTGCAGGAAGTCTTCAAGTGGAGTTGTCTGTTTCACCAGGAGCTCCAGTTGTGTCAAGCTCTGAGATGGAGGCTTCAGGTTCTGGAAGCAGGGGGAGCGATGCTCCAAGTTCGTCTGGAAGAGGAGCTTGCACAGAAGAAGCAGCTGAGGATGTGGTTAGTCAGGTGCAACCTCTTAGGAGGTCGAAGAGGACTATCAAGCCACCAGATCGATACACAGGAGGAAACATGGTGAGTTTCGTCTCATGTTTCTTCGCTGGTCCCTTGGATGAAAGGGAGCCGTCGAGCTTTGAGAAAGCCAAAGGCATGAAGCAGTGGGATATTGCTATGCAAGAAGAGATGGATGCTCTCAAGAAGAATGAGACTTGGTCTCTAGTGCCCAGGCCTAAGGGCATTACCCCTGTAACATGCAAATGGGTTTACAAGCTCAAGAAGAAAGCTAACGGCACGATCGAGCGATACAAGGCTCGCCTTGTAGCTCGCGGGTTCTCACAGCAGTATGGTGAAGATTATGATGAGACGTTTAGTCCAGTGGCAAAGATGACTTCGGTCTGATTTGTTATTGCTTTAGCGGCATCTTATGGATGGGAGATTTGGCAGCTTGATGTTAAGAATGCTTTCTTATACGTAGAGATTGACAAGGATATCTTCATAGTCCAGCCGCTGGGTTTCATGTTGGAGGATCGTCCGGACTACGTCTGCAAACTGAAGAAGGCCTTATATGGGTTGAAGCAAGCGCCTCGGGCGTGGTATGGAAAGATCGCGGAGTATCTCTTATTCTGCTGGTTCTTTGCTTCAGACTCTGATTCTAGCTTGTTCGTCAAGAAGGAGGGGGCGCTTCGGGTTATTGTGTTGCTGTATGTGGATGACATAATTGTCACCGGGAACTCGAAGGAGGCGGTAGCATGGCTGAGAGCTGAACTTGCTATCAGATTCGAGATGAAGGATCTGGGGGAGCTTCACCATTTCCTTGAACTCGAGGTCCAGAGGCGGGAGAGCGGAGTGCTCATTTCTCAGGAAGGATATGCAGAGCGGATCGTTCAACGATTTGGCATGGAAGAAGGGAAGAGCAGCTCTATACCTCTGGAACAACATCATAAACTTCGGAAGGATGAGGGAAAAGTTCTATCTGATCCGTTGGTGTTCCGAGCTCTGGTTGGGAGCTTGATTTATGTGACCATCACGAGGCCTGATATTGCTTATGCAGTTGGCAAAGTGAGTCGGTACATGGAGGAGCCACGGAAGCCTCATCTTCTAGCGGCGAAAGGTATAATGAAATATGTGAAGTCGACCTCTGATTTGGGTCTCCTATTTAGGAGAGGGTCAAGCTTGGAGTTGATAGGATACATGGATGCTGACTACGGGGGAGACGTGGATGATCGAAGATCAACGTCTGGTTATGTCTTTATGATGGGCCCCACAGCTATCTCTTGGTGCAGCAAAAAGTAGGACTCGGTGTCCGTATCTACCACAGAAGCGGAATACAAGGCTTCAGCCTTGGCAGCTCAGGAAGTCGTTTGGCTCAGGAGGTTGGTGGAGGACGTTCATGAGGAGGTTCGAGGTCCCACTATTCTACGCGGGGACAATGAGAGTGCTCTCAAGCTGGTTAATAATCTAGTTTGTCATGCGAGGACCAAGCATATTGAGATTGAGCACCATTTCATTCGTGAAAAGGTGTTGGGAGGATCTCTTATGGTCGAGCATGTTCGGAGTGCGGACAATGTCGCAGACATCTTCACAAAGCCGCTGGCAAAGGGACCGTTTACACGGTTGCGGAATTTACTCGGGCTAGTCTCCACTTCCCACTTCAAGGGGGAGTGTTGAAATTTTGAAGTGGTGAGGAGGAGACCGGGCGGTCTGATTTGGGAGACCGCGGAGACCGCGCGGCTTGTGTATGTTATCTACCGGTCTGGATTTGCCGGACTATTCTGGTGATCTGCTGACTGACCAGTTTATTCTTATTCGCTGCGGTCTGTTCCCGAGTTGTTCTGCTTGGTTGGCCTGTCTTCTTTGTGGGAAGACCGAGCGGGTTGTTCTTATATGACCGTCTATCCGGGCGGTCTGTCCTGGCGATCTGGCGACTTGTCCTAAGTCGGCCAGATGGTTCCTGGTTTGCTCCTGGTGATCTAAGGAAGGAGTACCTTTGTGATCGCGCGGGTTGTGCGCGGTCTCGTGTTCGCGCGGCTTGTGCGCGAGCTGCCTGCTATTCTGCGGTCTTGGTCGGATAATCGTCCAAGTGGTCTGATCGCGTGGTCTGTTCTTTAAGACCACTGGCGATCTGACGGGTGGTGACTATATCCCGGTTTGTGCAGTGATGACATCCGTTTACCCGCCTATAAATAGGGGTGCATGGCCCGTCATTCATAACGAGAACTGTAAGAACTGAGCCTGGGTTAATTCGTGCGGTCTCACTTTGAGGTCGGGCGGTCTTGGAAGCGAGCTGACTGTTTGTTGTGTTCGCAGGTTAGCGATCAGCAGGTTGCGGTCTTCTTCCTTGGGGATTCCCAGCGGCTAGAATAAATAGCTCGACAGCAGTTTGTCTGCGAGTTGGTTTATGTTCGTTCTTGTGCTGTTCGCAGCGAGCTCAGCGATCAGGCGACCTTCAGCGGTTAGGCGATCTGAGTTGCGGTCTGGCGACAACTTCAGTTCCTTGTTCAAATAAGGCTCCAGTTCGTGCGGTCTGAGGTGCGGTCTTGCAGTGCTGGCAGTCTGTCCGGTTTCTGTTCGTGCGATCTCAGGTTAAGCCTGGCGAGTTCTAGAGTGGTGCGGCTTGTGCGGTCTGAGCTTGTCTAGCCGCCAGCTTTGCTTTTTTGGTGTGTTCTGTTCTTCTCATCTCCGTGATTCTGATGAATCATGTCTCGCCATGTATACCTCGCAATGTAAATGAAGATTATGTTTCAATAAAGTTTCTTGTGTTGCTGTGTGGCATTGTGGTTGTTTGGCTTTAACTCAGTTGATGCAACTCCGGCTTACTCCTAAACGGTCCAAATCAAAAAATTTAACAAACTTTACATAACAGCACCTTACCTACTGTATCTGCCAAGAACCTGTATTCTTCCCCAAGATCAATCTTCTTCAGATTAATGGGCTTGTCTTTCTTGAATTGCATCAGTTACAGGCCCTCTTGGTCTCATCCCCTGATAATTCATCTGACTCATTTCCAGGAAGAAGATCATATGTTTGGTTCAATATTTCCTCTGTTATCAGTACATCTGTGTCAGACACCTTTCCCTTGATGCAACCATCCTCTCCCATCTGAACACTATCTTTAAACTCTGTCAGCTTGATATCCAGGATCTTGCATCTTGTGGATATCATCTTGGTCAAGCCAGCATCTTGAAATAGGCCAAGAATTGCCTTGAAGCTTTCGGCAGCCGCGCTGAACGAATCAAAATCTACATTAATTCCTGAGTTAACCTTGGGTGGAGCCATTTGATTATAGATACATGCAAAAACACAGAGAAAATGAGAGAGAAAGAGGGAAGAGAATGCGAGAGAGCTGCAGAGGAGGGGAGAAAGAGATCAAATAGAGGAAAATTCGAAAGCGTAAATGTTTCGACACAGTAATTGCTTAAAACTAGATGAATCGCCGCAACTTAGGGTTTAGGCTGACGCACTGTCGATAAAACATATTATTTAGCGCGCAAAGATGTGTCGAGATTGCTTCTAGAAGCAATTATGCACACCCTGCTATATCGACGTTGCATCGACTAGTACTCGATGTACCTTCGAGATTGTTCATCAGACCTTAAGTCGACGTGGTCCTGTCGATGTTACGTCAATTTCCAATCATCATAACTTTGATTTTAGTCATTGTTCGATGAGTCGGCGCATACGTCAATATGAACTTGACGTTGCGTCGAATTATCCACTCTACGTGCTTCTTGACGCTAACGTCGAGTAGAAGTCGATGGTACGTCGACTAATATTCGACGTACCTCCGAATGAACTGATCTATTTTCTTAGAAAATTCTTGTTGTTTTTCCCATCAATTATGTTTATTGAAAAATGAGTTTATGATAGTAACTTTATGAACAATTGAGATAACAAGGTAATTAAGAGAAGCTATCACACCCCTGAGTTAGTTTAGTTCTTTATTCCTTTTCTTACTATCTTCTAGATAGCCCCTCCCTTACGCTGCACAAGTAATTTAAACATTAGAGGGAACTGATGAGTAGTTTATATACTCATCTTTTTGTATAGTTTTAATATATTTTTAATATGAAGTGATATGAATTATATGAATTTTATCATATAAATCATTCCCTTTTTAATTTTATGAACTAACTTAAGCTTTTTCTGTGTTTTTCAGGTTTTCTGGGCACTCTGAGCAAAATGTGCAAGTACACGCCCAAGGTCACGGGCATGACCGATGGGCGTGTAACCTACAAGGTGTTCCAAACTAGTTTTCGCCACCCCGGGGTCATTCCGTGGAGATTCGCCAAGTACACGCCCCTAGGTCACAGGCGTGACCTTGGGGTGTGACCCAGTGTCACGACCGCGACCTGCCACCAGCATCTAGATCAGCCTGCCACGTCAATTAAATTTACACGCCCCAGGTCATGCCCGTGACTAGGGGGCGTGTCATCTAGTATACGGGCGTGACTCATCCAGCGCCACTTCCCACCGAAGCCTCCCTCCATCAGCTTATTTTAAAGTTACACAGTCACGGGCGTGACCTAGGGGCGTGACATGCACGTAACGCACACAATTACTCCAGAAGGCGCCCTCTCCGCTGCTGCTTTGATCACGCCTGTTACACGCCCCTTGGTCACGGGCGTGACCAAGGGCGTGTAACACCGACTTTTCAACTATTTAAAGAGAGCTTCTCCAAAACATCAGAGGAGGAATTTTTAGGACATAGACTCTTCATTTCTTGTTTCATTTTCCTGTTTTAACTAGTTTCTTATATTTCTCTTTAATCTTGTACTTGCAGTTTTCAATTCAATAGTCGTAACTTTCAAATCTTAGTTTGTAATTCCCTTTGCATCGATTAATAAAATAATTCTTATTTCTCTCATTCTCCACTTCCTTCTTTATGTATCATTTTATTTCTTTTGATTCCTACATCTCCATGAGTAACTAAATTTCTATTAGTACTCGATCGAGATGATCCAAGGAATAATATAAGTCATGAATTAATTTAGAGTTGCTCTTTCTCTTTTCTAATAAGCTTAAAATTTATCCTTGATTTTAAGATAACGAGATTATATTTTCGATATATAATTCTTGTTCTTGTTTTCGTACTTTAGTTAGCTGAGAGGCTCGTAATACGAATCGATCACTCAAGGATAAAGAATAGTAGAATGCAACCCTCGAAAGAGGACGGCGTTACTCTTCCGGATTGGAGTAAAAGTCAATA
This sequence comes from Dactylorhiza incarnata, assembly GCA_033032865.1. Classification (NCBI taxonomy): domain Eukaryota; kingdom Viridiplantae; phylum Streptophyta; class Magnoliopsida; order Asparagales; family Orchidaceae; genus Dactylorhiza; species Dactylorhiza incarnata. Next base: position 1,965,935 of record JAWHQI010000035.1, read on the forward strand.
GCGGGATTCACCTCGTAAAGCGAGCTTTAGGAGTTTCGATTATAGAACGAAAATTCGATTGATCAACCTAATCTCAGGTGAACATATTCCTCGAGAGAGGTGCGTTCACAATTTGGGAATCTCCACGATCAAGGCTATTTTAGTAAGAGAATGCAATTTTATTTTTTTTCGTCTTATTTTTATCTCCGAGGTGATTCAAGGATCGAGTGATATTCATCCTCATCGTTTAATCTTATTTTAATTTCTCTTTTGTAAAACAAACCTAAAGTATTATTGATAAAATAATAGAGATTTTCTGAAGTAAAAGTACGCAACCGCCCTGAGTCTAATACGACCTTGGTTTCTATAACCTATACTACATTCGATACGGTACACTTGCCGTTGTCGTTTGCAGATATAGTTTGGCGCATCAAGTTTCTGGCGTCGTTGCCGGGGACTTCAGGTTGATATTTCGAAAAAAGAAATATCTATTAATTTTATCTTTTTTTATTCTTTTTTTATTATTATTATTTAAGGTGTAACTAAATTCCTGGAAAGGACGCTTTGGGCTTGAATTCCCATCACAGCCTCTAGTACCTTGTGAGCCCTTCACAGGATAGACATCGGGAAGTCCGGGACTAATTTAACCCTTTTTTTTTAAGAAAAAAAAATTCTATATAAATTATTTCTCTTCTCTATTCCCCCTCTAAAAAATTCCATTAATTTAAGTGAAGGTTGTTTTCTTTTTATTAAATGAGTTTATCTGAATTGGCCGTAAAAGTTGTCGAGCTTCAAAACCAAATTAATCTTTTGGAAGTCGAACACGCCAAATTAGTTACAATTATTGTGGTGCGCCTCATCAAAGTGATTTTCATTCTTATTCTCAAAATTTATATTATGAAAATGATTTTTCTCAATATTATGCAAATAATTTTGATAATAATTACGATCATAATTTTTCCTCTTTTCATGAAAATAATATTTCAAACTTTGATGAAAATGTTTTTTCTAATTTTCACGAGAATAATTTTTCAGCTTTTAATAATTTTCCTCTAGCCCCGAAGTATATTATTCTTGGTGGCAAGCTCACCCGGATAGTTCTCGAAGTGATGAAGATAAATCTTTAGATCCGAATTTTTGTTGAACACAATTTTCGTGCTCTAATTTCGGGGAATTTCCACCAATTCAATTTAATCCTTCTCCCCAAAATTTAGAGGAACATATTTTTCATCTAGTGCTTTTTCTCCATCTTTTGATAATTTAGTTATGGAGGAACATGTGTTTTCATGTAATCCCATAACTTCATTTCCCAAAGATGAAGAAAAATTTTCTTACCAAGATTTTCTTAATGTTATGGGCACCCCGGATGAAATAGAAGAAGAACAAGTTTCTTCCCTTACTTTACCCGGATCTTCTGTTCTTTGTCATGAATTTTCGCAAATTTCTTCTATCTTAGTTCAACCGAAAATTCATGTACATCCTGTGCCCGAAATTTTTATTCCACTTGGTAATGCATTATATTTTCCTAAAGAAAATTTTATTTTAGAAAAGGAACAACTGAAGCTTAAGTTTATATTTTCGCAAGCGCCTCCTCCTTGCGAAAAATATTCTGACACGTTTAATTGTGATTCTCTATATACTAATAATTTTCAGGATCAAGATGAGTCGTTGCTACCCCAATTAATTGATGATCCATATGCCGCTCACCTTTATAAATCCAAATCACATCAGGTATGTATAGGTGATTTGGATTTGCATATTCAAGTTCAAAGACAAAAGGAGAATCACATGTTAAGCGAAGGAGTCGCCGGGCAACGGATGACGGCATACTCACCTCAGTGTGAATTAAGGGAGTTGTCAGTACATTTTAAATTTATATATCTGTTTAGCTAACACTAACCGTCTAGCTTAAAGACGGGAAAAACAAAGCGCTCTTGGGAGGCACCCCTTGCTTATCTTAAATTTTCTTGAATTCTCTTTCTTTTTTACATTTATTTACTTTCAAGTGTTCTTCATACTTAGTTTTAAACATTGGGGACAATGTTTAATTTTATGTATGGGGGGTATAGTTTAACGTTCTTTTTATTTTTATTGGAAAAAAAAAGAAAAAAATTAATTTAATAAAAATCTAATTTCTTGGAAAGGGCGCTTTGGGCTTGAACTCCCATCACAGCTCCTAGTACCTTGCGAACCCTTCACCGGGTAGCCCTCGGGAAGTCCAAGAAATAATATTTATAAAACTAATAATAATAAATACGCCTAGCCTTGTTGTTTTTATTTTTTCTAGAAATTTAGTTTGAGGTTTTATTATGAGTATTCTTACATTTTTAATTGAGCTAATATTTTGTTTTATCAGAATTTGTTAAACTTAAATTTGAAGTAATTTAGTTTTAAGAAATATTTTATGTTTTAATTCAATTAGAGAATTTATTAATCATTACTTCTCATTTTAATTTTAAATAGTTTCACTTTATGGTAAATTGTCTAAACATCTCTAGATTTTTATTATATTCTCTTTTAACTTTAAGATCCTAGGAAATTTCATTCCACTAAAAGTTACTCTCAAAATAGTTTAATTTATAAACTAGAAGTATTTCTTTACCCTTACCCTTTGTTGGAAAATAAAAAAAATGTGTAGAAAAAAGATCATATGTCATGGAAATAAGAGGATAAAATTCATTATTTCCTAAACATATGCACCCAAAATCATTTAAAAGATTATATGTCATGATGTAAGAGGATAAAATTCATTACATCTAAAACATATACATTTTGGGTTTTTGATTGAAGAAAAATTTTAAAAAAAAGATTATATGGCATGGAAAATAAGAGGATAAAATTCATTGTTTTCCTAAACATATACATTTTCATATTCAAATAAGGTGAGAGGATAAAATTCATCACCTTTATTTTAGTATCTCTTCATTTTGCCATTTCGTTTAAACCCATCCCTAGCCAATTTCATCGTTTCTAGTCCTAAACTAAATTATTAAGAGAGCATTATTTTGGTAGGTGTCTTTTCCTTAAGTTTCTTATTTGTTAGAGTGTTTATAATTTCAATCTATTTTTGTTTGAAAATTTCTATAATTTCATTTGCTAAATAGTCATCTTGAGAAGTATATAGCTAAACAGATTTCTCTTTTTAAATTATCACCATAACTTATGACTTAATTCTTGAATTCGTAGAATTTACTTTTAACTTACTCTTGGTTTGATGAAATTTTAGTTAATTAGAAATAATATCGATTTCTTGTAATTCCTTCCTCATTCTTTTGCTCTGGAATAACAAAAGCTCAAGTATGGGGGTATTTGATGAGTAGTTTATATACTCATCTTTTAGTATAGTTTTAGTATATTTTTAATATGAAATGATATGAATTATATGAATTTTATCATATAAATCATTCTCTTTTTAATTTTATGAACTAACTTAAGCTTTTTCTGTATTTTTTAGGTTTTCTGGGCACTCTGAACAAAATATGCAAGTACACGCCCAAGGTCAAGGGCGTGACCAATGGGCGTGTAACCTATGAGGTGTTCCAGACCAGTTTCTGCCACCCCGGGGTCATTCCGTGGAGATTCGCCAAGTACACGCCCGCAGGTCACGGGCGTGACCTAAGGGTGTGACCCAGTGTCACGGCCGCGACCCTCCACCAGCATCTAGATCAGCCTGACACGACAATTAAAGTTACATGCCCCAGGTTACACCTGTGACCACTGGGCGTGTCATCCAGTACACGGGTGTGACTCATCCCTTCCCGCTGAAGCCTCCCGCCATCAGCTTATTTTAAAGTTACACGCCCCCAGGTCACGGGCGTGACCTAGGGGCATGACATGCACGTAACGCACGCAATTACTCCAGAAGGCGCCCTCTCTGATGCTGCTTTGATCATGCCTGTTACACGCCCCTTGGTCACGGGCGTGACCAAGGGCGTGTAACACCAACTTTTCACCTATTTAAAGGGAGCTTCTCCAGAACATCAGGGGCGGAATTTTTAGGACTTAGACTCTTCATTTCTTGTTTCATTTTCCTGTTTTAAGTAGTTTCTTATATTTCTCTTTAATCTTGTACTTGCAGTTTTCAATTCAATAGTTGTAACTTTCAATTCTTAGTTTGTAATTCCCTTTGCATCGATTAATAAAATAATTCTTATTTCTCTCATTCTCCTCTTCCTTCTTCATGTATCCTTTTATTTCTTTTGATTCATCCATCTCCATGAGTAACTAAATTTCTATTAGTACTCGATCGAGATGATCCAAGGAATAATATAAGTCATGAATTAATTTAGAGTTGCTCTTTCTCTTTTCTAATAAGCTTAAGATTTATCCTTGATTTTAAGATAACGAGATTATATTTTTGATATATAATTCTTGTTCTTGTTTTCATACCTAAGTTAGCCGAGAGGCTCGTAATACAAATCTATCACTCAAGGATAAAGAAGATTAGAATTCAACCCTCGAAAGAGGACGACGTTACCCTTCTGGATTGGAGTAAAAGCCAATAGCGAGATTCACCTCGTAAAGCGAGCTTTAGGGGTTTCGATTATAGAACGAAAGTTCGATTGATCAACCTAATCTCAGGTGAACGTATTCCTCGAGAGAGGTGCGTTCACAATTCGGGAATCTCCACGGTCAAGGCTATTTTAGTAAGATAACGCGATTTTATTTTTTTCGTCTTATTTTTATCTCCGAGGTGATTCAAGGATCGAGTGCTAATCGTCCTCATCGTTTCATATTATTTTAATTTTTGTTTTGTAAAACAAACCCAAAGTATTATTGATAAAATAATAGAGATTTTCTGAAGTAAAAGTACTCAACCGCCCCGAGTCTAATATGACCTTGGTTTCTATAACTTATACTACATTCGATACGGTACACTTGTCATTGTCGTTTGCGGATATAGTTTTGCGCATCAGGAACCCAAGTTACCTTGGGCCCTTTGCTTTTACCATTGTAGGGTTCAATGAAGGAATAGAAGGGTTTTTCATTATACCCTTCTGGATGATAAGGAATGGGTTTCCCAAACCTATTGTTTTGATACTTGTAATGAGTGTAAAATGTATCTAAATAATGAAGATCAGCATAATGTTTTATTATTCTAGGTTTTGCTTTAACCTTTTGGTTGTTGTTATTTGACTTCTCTACATTGTTCTTACCTAGGGGTCTTTCTTTCCTATTCAGATTTACTTGATTAGGTTTATCTATCCTTTCTGGATGACTGTTGACCTTACCCTTTGATGATGCACTCTTCTCACTTGATTGGTACTCACTAGGTCTAACAAATGACACTGGATTTTTCCAGGAAGGTTTCCTAGGTGCTTTTGTTCTAGTGGAGGGCTCTGCCCCTAACTCTAGGTGATTAAACCTCATAGAGAGATTTTCTGTGATGTCTTTGAGCTTCTGACTCCTCTCGTTGAGTGAGTCCTCAAAGGCCTTTGCCTTTGCTAGCACTTCTTTTAAATTTATGTTTTCTTCTCTAAGTTTAATCAATTCTAACTCTTTATTATTAATTTCATTTGTTAGGTTTTGATTTATTAGGTTCATTCATTTCTATTAAGTTTCTCTAACTCAGTTCTAGCTGTGTCTAATTTCTTTTCTACCCTAAGGTGATCAATGCAGAAATCTTTAAAATATGATTTAAAATCTTCTGAATTAAAATCAAATTCATCAAAAATAGATACCTGCTCATCTTCATCATCTGATGACATCCATAGTTCTATCATGCAAGCTGCTTCTGCTGCAGCTTCATCATCACTTTTAGATGATGAGGAGCTTAATTCTGCTTCAGAATCACTCCATGTTTCAGCAATGAACCCCTTGGCTTTGTTCTTGTCCTTTCCTCTGAAGGACTTCTTCTTCTTCTTCTCCTCATTGTTGCTGCTTATTTCCCTTTGCTCTTGTGGGCACTCAGGAGCAATGTGCCCTGGCTTGTTGCAAGTGAAGCAGATAATCTCCCTCTTTGGAGTTTTATCATACTTGGGCCTTGAATCTCTTTCTCTTCTCCTTGAGTCTTCAGTATTGACCCATTTCTGGAATACTACTTGTATTGTTCACTATGGACAAAAGAGATCAGAACATCATAGTTAATGCTATTGATGATTCCACATTTCAAAACTTGGTACATTGCACTACTGCCAAGGAAATGTGGGACACATTAGTAGTATATGTGGAAGGGATAGCTGAAGTGAGGGATGATAGAAAGTCACTCCTTAACCAAGAGTATGAATCCTTCAGGCAGCTCAACTAGGAGATCATCTCTATGTGCTATGAGAGGTTCTTCAGAATAGTCAATGAGCTGAGAACCTATGAGAGAGGGTTCACTGATTATGAGATGAATGATAAGTTCTTTAGATCCCTAACAAGGGATTGGGACACAAAAATCTGTGCTATCAGGGAAGTGGCTAGGCTTGGTGAGACCCCCACTCATACACTGTTTAGAAAGCTGCTCTCTTATGAGTTGCATATGTCTGCAAGAAAGGAATAGGACACCTCAACAAGGGCTCAGGCAAGGGAGAAATCTGTAGCTCTCAAAGCTGACAGCTCCAAGAAAAGTAAGAGTGGGATGGTGTCTCCTCCAAGGAGAGGTGCTGAATCTGAAAAATCTGAGATCAGCCCCTCAGATAGCTCTTCCTCTAATGAAGAGTTTGTTGCCTTCTCAAAGCAGTTTAAGAAGATGATGAGGAGGAGGAAGCAATGGAAGAACAAGCTCTCCTCCTCATCACACTCCAAGAGAGACCACAGTAAACCTGAAAGACAGCACCCAAAGGGTGACAGGTATGATTCCAAATATAGTAAACATGTTTCAAATAACATTATTTGATATTGTTGCAGCAAACATGGACATGTCATAGCTGACTGTCCAGCCAAAAGAAAGGAGAAGGGTGATAAGAAGCATCATCACCAAAAGGATAGGAAGGGTGAAAAATCCTTCCTAGCAAAGAAAGGAAAAAAGCTGGAGTGAATCTGAATCCTCAACTTCAGATTCAGAGAATGAAGAAAAAGCCTACATATGGCTGTTTGCAGCAAAAGAAGATGAAGATTATCATGCTGCCAAGGTTGGAGTCAGGGCCCCTCTATCACACTCAGATAGTGATATAGAGGAGGATGAAGAGGACAATGTTCAGCTAGGCCTCATGGCCATCACTGATGAGGAGGACAGTCAGAACATCTCAGAAAATGAACAGGTATTAATTCATTCCTTATCCTCTTCTGATTATGAGACTGGCCCAGAATCTAGAGGACCTTCATCAATTGATGGAAGTGATTCAGAAGCTGAGGTGAATGTCAATCAATTGATTGACAAGTATGATGCTCTCTTGGAAGCTCTGAAAAGGAGCAAAAAGCTAGCCAAGAGGCAAGCCCAAGAAATTGATTCCCTTAAGATGGAAAAACAAGAATGCACTGAACCTTCTACCAAGATGAGTCATATGTATAGGGAAATTAGCCATCTGAAGGGGATAACTATCACCCATCTGAGCACCATATCCCTGAAGAACAAGTTCATCAAGGATCTTGAGGAGAAGCTTGTGAAAGAAAGAAGCCTAGTGGCTCAATTATCCAAGCCAAAATCTGTATTATTGACTCCTTCTCTTCTCAATCCAATAGGAGTGGACTAGGATTCAATAAAATGGAAGCAGGAGAAGGGAGTGGAGAAAAGAGCAGGGGTAAGGCTAAGCCTCAAACCACATTTCAAAAGGTATTACTCCCTTCCAACAGGTATGACCATGAAAGCATGTATGGTCACTGGAAGAATGGAAGTACCTATAGGAAGGAAAACACTCCTTCCCATAGTGGAAGAAAGGGAATGGGATTGAGTGCTATGAAGGCTCCCCATGAGGAAATTCAAATGGCCCAACCTGGACCATTTGTATTTGGTAGATCAGCCCCTTCATTCAAGAATAAGAAAGCAAGCCCTTCTAAGGTTGATTCACCAAGAACATAACTGCTGTCAAATCAGTGGACATGTCTAATTGCTCAGTGTCTAATGCCATCAAAACTTGCATTGCCCAAAAGCCAAAGCAAGCTGATGCCATTAATACAAAGACCACTAAGACTGTCTACAAATTGACTTTCAGCCAAATTCTTGCTGAAAGAAACAAGAGAAAAGCTGATGTCTCTCCTCCTGAACATGTGGACTGTGTTGAACACCCCTCAAGAAATGTTCAGAAGAGGAGATACAACATTCATGAATGTTGGTGCTGTGATAAAGTTGGACACTTTGCCGTAGACTGTTGGCACAATCATAATGTGCCATATGCAAAGATGAGCCTTCCTGTAAAGGGTGCAGCTATTGTAAGGTCATTTCATCATACTAACAAGTACCTAGGACCCAAAGCTATTTGGGCTCCTAAGGATAACTAAACTTCTTCTTGCAGGTTAATTCAAGTACCAGCCTCAACCAAATTTGGTACTTGGACAGTGGGTGCTCAAGGCACATGACAGGAACAAGAAATCTTCTACAGGACTACAAGGTTGTGAAGAATGGACCCAAAGTTATCTTTGGGGGGTCAGAAAAGGGAATCACCAAAGGATATGGTATGATCTCCAATGGCATAGTCTCAATTACAAGGGTAGCTTATGTTGAAGGGTTGCAACACAACCTAGTAAGCATAAGTCAACTATGTGATCTAGGATATGTCATTGAATTCCACAATGACAAGTGCTTGATTAAAAAGTCTAAATACTTAGAGACCATTCTCTCAGGCACTAGGAGTGGGAATGTTTATTGCTTAGACTTTATATGCAGTAATTCTCTTACATCTGTTTGTCTAGTAGCTAATGAGAATGAGTCCATTTATGTTCAATGGCACAAGAGACTTGCTCACATTATAAGACAATGCATTGACTATTCTCTAAAATCCTTGTTAGAAATAGTCCTAATATAAAATGTATTAAAAGTGGGCCCTGTCATGCTTGTCAAATGGGTAAGCAAACAAGGGCCACCTTTAAAAGTATTGTCTCCAAAGACACTGAAAGATGTATTTATCTCTTGCATATGGACTTGTTTGGTCCTTTGCAAGTTCAGAGCTTAGGTGGGAAGTTGTATACTTTGGTGATTGTTGATGATCACTCAAAATATACATGGGTATTCTTCCTAAAGAAGAAGTATGATACTCTAAATATCTTTATAACTCATGTCAAAGCAATTCAGAATGACTTGCAATGTGCTGTGGTCAGGACTAGAACTGACCATGGCACAGAATTTCAATCTGAAGCTATGACAAGGTTTTGTCAAGAATATGGTATCACCCAAGAGTTATCCTCCCCAAGGACTCCACAACAAAATAGTGTGGCTGAGAGGAGGAATAGGACCTTCATAGAAGCTGGGAGAACACTGCTTAGTGACTCCTCACTCCCAGAATACTTCTGGGCTGAGGCAGTCAATACTACATGTCATGTTCTCAATAGAGCTTCCATCAATAAGGTTCATGAAATAACTCCCTATGAGATTCTGAAAGGCAAACAACCTACAATTTCATACTTTAGAATCTTTGGCTCCAAATGTTACATTCTAAACAATGAAAAATCTCAATTAACAAAGTTTGCACAGAAATGCAATGTGGGTGTTCTTGTTGGCTATAACTCACATAGTAGAACTTATAGAGTGTATAACAAGAAAACTCATGTTGTAGAGGAGTCTATGCATGTAGTATTTGATGAGACCAGCCTAATATATAAGGGCTAGTCTAGATCTTCAGTCTTGGCAAGAAATGAACAGGATTTGGAAAGGATGTCTATACAAGACACACCCAGCAGCAGCAAAGATTATTCTGATGTTGCCATCCCTGAAGAGGACGAAGTCAATGCTGATGAAGACACTGCTAAACTAGCAGAAATAGCACAGCAAGCTGAGAACAGATTGCCTACAGCTGTAAGACATCTAAGGGATCATCAAAGAGAACAAATAATTGGAGATTAGAATCAAGGTGTATTAACCAGAAGCAGGGCTCATAATGAAGCCCTGTTCTTGAGCTTCCTATCACAAATGGAGCCCAAGAAATTTGAAGAAGCCAACCAAAACACCTTTTGGATTCAAGCTATACAAGAAGAACTTCTACAATTCAAGAGATGCAAGGTACGGAAATTGGTGCCAAAACCTCAAGGACACAATATCATAGGTACCAAATGGATTTATAGGAACAAATTAGATGAAAATGGCACAATCATAAAGAACAAGGCAAGGCTGGTAGCCAAGGGGTATATACAGGAAGAAGGGATAGACTTTGATCAAACCTTTGCCCTTGTTGCAAGGTTGGAAGCAATTAGGCTATTCCTTGTCTATGCTGCCCACAAGGGGTTCAAAGTGTATCAAATGGATGTCAAATCAGCCTTCCTCAATGGTGACTTGAAGGAAGAGGTATATGTTGAGCAACCATCAAGTTTGGACATCCTACCCTCTCTAGTCATGTTTACTTACTTAGGAAAGCTCTTTATGGTCTTAAGCAAGACCCCATGGCTTGGTATGAGACATTGTCTAGCTTTCTCATCAAGAACAAGTTCTTGAGGGGAAATATAGATAGCACATTGTTTCTTAGGGAAACAAGGGGAAAGTGTCTCCTAGTCCAAATATATGTTGATGACATAATATTTGGGTCTACTGATGACAACCTGTGCAAAAGGTTTGCCAACCTAATGCAGGGGGAGTTTGAGATGAGCAGTATGGGAGAGCTCAAGTACTTTTTAGGCCTCCAAGTAAAACAGTCTGATGAATGTATATTCATTTCTCAGACCAAGTACACTAGGGAGCTTATCAAGAAGTTTGGGATGGAATCAGCTTCCACCATGAAAACTCCCATGGGGTCCAACATTTCCCTGGACAAGGATGAGAAGGGCAAGGCCTTTGATGAATCCATGAACAGGTGCATCATTGGATCCCTGTTACATTTAACTGCTAGTAGACCAGATATTATGTATGCTACATGTGTGTGTGCTAGGTACCAGACATGTCCTAAGGAATCTCACTACTCAGCTGCAAAGAGGATTCTGAGATACCTTAAAGGCAGCCTACATCTTGGCCTTTGGTACCCTAAGAACAATGATTTTGAACTAACTGGATTTTCAGATGCGGATTTTGCATGCTGCAAAGAAGACAGGAAAAGCACAAGTGGCACTTGTCAATTCCTAAGAAGAAGGTTGATATCATGGAGCAGCAAAAAGCAGACAAGTGTGGCTATCTCCACTGCTGAGTCTGAATACATTGCTGCAGGGAGTTGTTGTGCACAGCTATTGCGGATTCAACACCAGCTAGAGGACTACAACCTGAAGGTAACTCTCCTCTTTATTATGACTCATCCAGTGATATCTCTATTGCTAAGAATCCTATCTCTCACAACAGGACTAAGCATATAGAAATAAGATATTATTTTATAAGAGAACATGTAGAATCTCAAGATATCTGCCTTGAATTTGTCCCCACTGACAGTCAAGTGGCTGATATCTTCACTAAGCCATTGTGAAAGTGAGGTTAGTTCTTATTATTATTAAAACTCTTGTTTAACTTTGTTTCAAAATAATTGATATATATAAATATATATGAGTTTGTTAATTGAGTAATAAACACAAATAGTGAGTAAGCATATAAATAAACATAGCACAGAGCAAGTAAGAAACATAAACAAAAAACAAGCAAGGCACATCCAGATGACACAAGAAAATTTAGTAGTTCCCCTCAACTGGGTACATCTACTCTTCTACCCACTGGTAGGAATCCACTGGAGGTTGTTGATAAGGTTCCCTCACACCAAGGTGATTTTGATAAGGTGTCCACACACCAATGGAGGTTTGATCAGGTGCCCAATTCACCTATAAGCTTTTGATAAGGTACTTATAAACCAAGATGCAGGTTTTTGCTAAGGTGGCCTGTCACCGGGAGTAAACTTTTGATGGGAGTTTTAACCCTTTACAAGATGGGATAGAATAAAGGTAAACAGAAAAGGTTATAGTATTCTTCTCTTTTGCTGAGAAGACTTTTGATGATCCTGATGAGATGTTCAGTTGGATCTTGATGATGTTGAAGAAAGCTCCCCATGTCTGATTGAGTTTAGATGACAGCTTTGTATATGGAGCTTCTTCTCTAGATTGTGATACTCTTCTTCTTCTTCTCCCTGAGCAAATGATATTGATTTGGTGTCTCAGGTTGTAGAACCTCTGCAAGAAAGGGTTAGCAAAAAGAAGATAATATAATTTGATCTGCTTCTTTTTGCTCCTCTGTTTCTCTTCTTCTTCTCTTATTCCTATACAGCAATATAATATGTATGTGTTATGTCTATAATAATGAAATCTGTACAGCAATATATATTCTGTATATATATATATGTCAAGAGAGAACAGCTGTATATATTCTGATATATATTATCTGTTGTATAATAATATGACTCCTGATGTCGTATAAAAGAAGTTGTCTTCTTTCGACTAATTTGAATCCTTGCTACCAAAGAGGAAAGAAATAATATTTCTTTTATTTAGCAGATCCTCGAGCTGTCCTCTTTCCTTCTTTTGCTTGCTGCAACCACTACAACATTTATTATTTCTGCTGCCAGCGGCTATAGCATTTAATGCCTGCAACGGCTATATTATATATTCATAAAGAAAGACAATATATAGCAATATATAAATAGAAGTTACTTAAAATATTGCTTAGAATATTAATCGAGCTGAGATAGAAGGAATATAATTGATGTTAACAATTTCGTCGAGCTCAGCATCACTTTCGTCGACCTGAGAATTCTGTTCATCGACCGCAGTTGTATTGTTGTTCGTCGACCGCTGAGATCTTTGGATTTCATCGAACGCAGCCTTGAGTTCGTCGAACGGAACTTTTAGTCGACCGCTGAGACGGGATGATTTCGTCGACCACTGAGCCGCTGTTCTTCGACCGCTGAGATGGCTGGATTTCGTCGAACGCTGCTATAATATAATTCATCGATCGTCGTTCGACATTCGCAGAGCGCCGTTCGACGAACGCAGAGAACTTATGTATTTTTATTCTCTCTTATTATTTTCTGCCTATTAATATATATATAAATATTTCTTAGTATATTATATATATTATTGTATATTTCTTATTATATATATATTATATATAATTCTTTTCTGCCTATTAAAATATGTTTCTTTTCAGCCTTCTTTCTTAATGAGATTTAATCTAAGTTATAAGAGATATTATGAAATAAACTTAGACACTAAAGGTGGATCCTAACTCAAATCAAAACTAAGGTTCCAACATATTGGATGAGGCCAAGTTTAATGCCTTCAAGATTGAACTAGGAATGTTAAATGTAGAATAGTGTAAAACACTTCATTCTTCCAATCTTGATTTGATATAACTTAAAATGTTGACACATCAACCCTATGAGAGACATGATTAGGCATTCAAGTAATCCTATCTCCAATGATTTTAAAGTAGTATGATCAGCTTAACCAGAACAATCTGTTTCAGCTGAGCTTCAGGTTCACTTAGACAGCTGGGAAAAGTCTCAGTTCGACGAACTCTTTCCTGGGTTCGACGAACGTCGTGTTTCAGTTCGACGAAATTGCTCCTCAGCTCGACGAATTCAGTCTTCCAGCTAGTTCAGCAGATTCTGTCTTCAGTTCGACGAACTCTAGTTTGAGTTCGATGAACTCAGCTTTGAGTTTGACGAACTCAGATTTGTGTTCGACGAACTCAGCCTTATGATGTAGTTTCAGATGAACTCAGCTTTGATTCGACGAACTCAGCTTTGTGTTCGACGAACTCAGCCTTATGATGTATTTTCAGATGAACTCGGCTTTGTGTTCGACGAACTCCAGTTTGAGTTCGATGAACTCAGCTTTGAGTTCGATGAACTCAGCATTGTGTTCGACGAACTCAGCTTTATGATGTAGTTTCAGACGAACTCAGTTTTGTGTTCGACGAACTCAGTTTGTGTTCGACGAACTCAGTTTGAGTTCGATGAACTCAGCTTTATGATGTAGGTTCATTTACACTTACAATTATAAGAGCAATCAAATCCAATTACTAGGTTTAATTTTACATAAGTCTTAAGCCATATAAATAGCCAATCTGATTAGTGAAAAGCACACGACCCTTCTCCTCCAGGCGCCGAGACGAAAAACCTACTCTTCCGTCCCAGCGCATTCCTCCACCACTGCAATGACTCCCAAAAGCTCTAAAGATCTTCTTGAAGGATATGAGATAGTAAGGCATGGGTTTTCCCATGCTCCAGAAGAAATTAAGGGAGTGATTCAACTCCTAGAAGACCAAGGGCTGGAATTTCTACTATCTGAACTCTGTGTCATTCTCAGAACTGAAGTTCTGGAATGGTTTGGTAATGTCAAGTTGTCCACCTCCAAATACTCCCTCAAGTCAAAGATTGGAGAAGTTAGAATAAAGATAACCCCAACAAAACTACAAAAAGCATTACATCTTCCATCCTGCAGTCCAAGTGAGGAGGATGACATCTCTGAAAAAGACAAGAAAAGGCTCTAAAATGGACTGAGTACAATGATGCCAAAATTGGCTCATTGAAGAGAAAATTTTTCAACCAAAAGGGAAAAATTTTATCAGATATTGTGGGAAAAGCCATTCTTTGCAAACCAGGGTCCCATGATACAATCTCACAGTACAAGTTTGACCTCATGGCAAGAATAATTCTAAAAAAGAAAACCTCTTGGGGAGAGGTCATCTTTCAAAGAATAAAGGAATGCCTTCAGGCACCCAATATGGGAAGAATTCTCTCCTTATACCTCCTACAATCCCACCATGACAAGTTCAACACATCCAAAGGAGCCAATCATCACTATCTCAAGAGAATGGACATCAAGACTTTAGAAATATTCACCGGGGTATTGCCTATGAGTCAGCCCTCTGAAACTAGAGAAAAAGAGAAGACAACCCTCTCATCTTCTAAGAAAACAAGGCTGATCATGTCCAGTTCTGAGTCTGATCATTCAGACAAAGATGAAGATGTTGGTGCTGACATTGGGTCACACAGCATTCTTGACAAAGAGGCTACACCAAATGACCTGCCAACTGAACCTGTCCATCCACAGCAGCTGGTCAAATTCATAACTTCTGGTAACTAATTCAACTCCTCCTAACTCATTAATCATAGCTAATAATAATAGTTAGTCAAATCTGACATTTAATTAATGTGGAACCCAGATCCTCAACAACTGGTGTGTGCTTCATCTGAGGGGGAGTATCAACAAGAACCATCACCCATTGATATTACCAAAATCAATGATGATGATGTGAACACAAGACCATCACCTCAAAATTTACAAGGTCAGATTGACACAATTATCTTCAGTATTGAAGAAAGAATAAGAAACATTCCTAAAAATGCACCAGCCCTGTGGTCATTACCTTCACAAGGTTCATCTGATTCCCCATCTGAGGGGGAGCAGCCACAAGAGCCATCAGCTGATAAAGATCAGGTTATAGGTAAGACCTAAAAACCCAGCCTAAACATTCAGAATCATAAAATCTAACTTTACAATTCTTGTTCTAGAATTCCTAGATTCATCCATTCAAGTTGATTTATCTGAGGAGGAGGTGCAGAATGCTCCTCCTGCAGAGAAAGATAAAATTCTAGGTAAATCTTACATTATTATCCTTAGAACCTCTAAGTAGTTCAATCTAACTCCAACTCATTGTCACAGCATTCCTAGACTCAGAAAAGAATGCTCTCTCTGAGGGGGGGAGGATGATAATGCTGGTGATGTCAATCTAAATGATCATCAAGATGCTGACACTGAAGATGACCAGGATGATGCCCCAGCTGCTGTTATCAACAATCAGCAAGCCTCTTCCTCCACCTCACCCAATGAGGCTCTTCTCAGTGCCATAAACCTGCTACCACAGTCCCATCTCACCACCATGCAGTTACATGTAGATCAATCAATTACATCTGTCAGGGGATACATTGATCAGTCCATCTTGAATGTGAAAGTTGAGATCATGACTGAGGTCAAAGAAATAAAGGAAAACACTGACATGCTCACCAAATAGATGACCAGGTGGTTTGAACTTGCTAAAAATCAGTAATTTCTCAGAATACCATTCTAAGATCCATGGACAAATATCTCCATCTGTCTGAACAGGACATGGGATATGTCAAGAATTATGTAAGTAAGACAGATGAGGTGATAGAGAATTCAACCAATCATCTTCAAGAGTATGTCTATTCAACTGCTATGCAGTTAAATGAAGAAGCTGACAGGTACAAGGAAGAGCTGAGAGCATAAATTGCAACTATCTCTCAATCCATTGCTGCAAGAGCCACCTCTTCCCATCTGAATGAAGAAGTAGGCAAGTTAAAAGATGTACTTCAAGATGACCTTGAGAATGTATTCCAAACTCTCTCTGGCACAATAACAACAGCTAAGCAAGACCTCCATCAACAGATCTATGAAGAAGCCAGAAAGGGGTAGGATACAAATGCAGTCATCAATTCTGACCTCACATTGAAAGTCCTACAAGGTACAAGGATAGCTCTGAATCTTCATATATTAGATGTTAATAGGGCAGAAGACTGGGATTTCCCTCATCAAGAGGCAATAGCACAAAATGAGAGATTGAAAAAGAAAAGAGAAAGAGAGCATGTGTTGCTCACTGAGGAATTCATGGCCAAAAAAAGGGATGAAAATAGTAGAGACCCTAATTTTGAATATTGGAGTGATGACTCCAAAGAGATAATCCTAAATGCCTGGCTAAGTCATGGCCAAATAAGCAAAGACATTAATAAGCTATATGCATCTGAGGAATGGATAAAGCATTTAGAGAGGAACACAAAAAGAGATAAAGTATTCAAAGCAAACCTTGTAAGAAAAGATAACCCAAGAAGGATGCCATCTAAATACATCCCAAAGCCATTCATGTATTTTAAAAGGCAAGAGAACAAGAGGAAGATAGCTGATATTGAAGCAGCAAATGCTGAAAAGGACACAGCCACAAATCTGCCGGAAGACATGGTTGTACCTGCTGAAGATAAGGAGCCTCCAGTCCAAGAAGAAATGGTTGCTGAAAACATGGATGCTGCAGCAAACCAACTGGTCTCAGCTAAAGGAAAAGAAGCAGCTGCTGATATTCCTGAGTGCTCCTCTTCTAAGAAAAGAAAATTCTAAATGAATGTATAAATATCTTATGAATGGCTAGATGATAATTAAACTATAATTTGTATGAAATGTTTTATGAATATGTGAATGCAAATTGAACTATGATTTATTACCCTATCTGAATTGTAAATCTGAGTTATATCTAAACCTTACCCTGTTTTGATTGGTTAATTCAATCTATGTTGCATTGTTATGTTTATCAAATCTTACGGATGGATTGATTAAACTCTGTGGTAGAATCTTTTCATAACAACCATATGTCTTAAAATAATTGACGCACTAAGCATGATATGTTGAACTCATTATTGCAATAACACATATTAAGAATTTATGAATAATGTACTCTAGCATTTGAGGGTGTCCTGCCTTCTTCAAATAGGGGGAGATTGTTGGGAAAATGACCCTCAATGTTCCCTTGATTTGAATAGACCTCACACTCAATGCTAAGTACAAGTTGTAATTGATAAACCCTATTTCTATCTCATAAGTATGCAGGACTAGGGCACACCATGGTGTAACATATGATCAGCTGAGACGAGCTCTCTGTCTCAGCTGAACTGCTGAGACAAGACCAGGAGCTGCTAAAAAGGTGTCTGGGCAAGCTGAGCTACAGATAGAAGAAACCACTGAGACGAGACAGAAGCAACCGCTGAGATGGTTGACCATCTCAGCCCAACCGCTGAGACAAATTCAAAAGTGATCTGGCGGGTTCTGCTTTTGGCGCAAGCTACAGAAATGCATATTGGGGTCCATCAATCACTCGCATACCTGTCAGGAGGACAGCTAAGAGCCGTTGAGGGTCAGTGGTGTATAAAAGGAATAAGTTAGGGTTGAGAAAAGAACTTTTGCCATTGATCTTACTCTCCAGCACACAAACTCGAGAACAATACTGTTCCATTGTCGGCAGCCAAGAACTGATCTCACACAAGGCTGCAAGGAGAAAAGAGATTGCATATCTTGATTCATCTCAAGATAGAGCAAGTAGATCAAGTCCAATATCTGAAGGGATGATCAAGAAGAATCAAGTTGAAGTTGCTCTTCTCCTCCCTGGTTCTAGTGCAACAGCAGCTGTTAAGAAGAAGAAGAAGAATAAGGCATGATCTCTTCTTTCTTAAATCTGTAAACCTTATTATATCATTTGTATGAGTATTTGGGTTCTTAGACTGTAGGGCTTTATTGTCTGAGTGTGTAAGGCTGATTGGCCTGAGTTGTAGAGCTGAGAGGTCAGCTTGAGGTAGGACCAGGAGGTGGTCTGAGTTGTAGGAGGTGGATTCCTCTGAGGTAGGGCTGCTGTGCCTGAGGCAGGGTTTGGGAAAACCTGAGAGATCCTATGGGATCTGTACTGTAGGCTCTTGGAGCTAAGTTTGGAGAAGTTGGCCTTGTCTAACTCATTGTTAGAAAGGTGAAGAGGGAAAGAGGACTACTCAAGACACACTGTCTTGAGGAACCTCTGAAAGTGCACAGTTAACCTCACTAAAATTCTCTAGAAGGGGGTAAATAGAGATTTAAAAGTACTTTGTGCAAAGTTAACAAATATATATATATATAATAATCTCATATTTAAGCTTCCCACACACACCAACAAGAATTAAGTAAATAAAGAAAGAAATAGCAAAATGAAAATCACAGCACAACACAAAGAAATATAGTGGTTCCCACAACTTTGGGTATTCCACTCTTCTACCCCCTTGGTAGGAATTCACTATCTTGTACTTAGTCTTTTGATAAGGAGACACTTAGAACCAGCCGGAGTCTTTTGATAAGGAGACTCTTAGAACTAGTACAACTGAATTTTTTGAAGAGAGATTCTAAAAACTCTTTTACATTGTTTGAAAATGAAATGAAGATAAGAAGAAGTAGAAGAAGTAATTTTAAATAAGAAAGAATCTTCTTCCTAGCAAGAAGATTAGAAGCACAAAAATAGTGAATGAAATCTCTCTTCTATAGTGAGAAGGAGATTGTAGGTCTTTTTCTCTTTCAATGAGAGCTATCAGAGATTGCAGCAGTATGGCTTTAGAAAGAGGAGAAGGAGAAGGCTTGTTGTTGGCTTCAGCACACTATCACTTCTCTCAGCTTTTCTCACTTTTCTCTTGGGAGCTTTTCCTCTTTTTCAAATGTATGGAGTGGATCACTTCTTATTCTTCTCTGCCGACTTCCCTCTTATTTATAGATCTGTTTATTCAAAGAATACTATAGGAGAATAATCAATTAGCAGTTAGAGAAATGGTAAGAGAGAAAAGATTCCATAATCAATATTTCTGTAGAAGGAAAGAGATTATTCTGATATCCATAATAAAATTAATCAATTTAGCCAAGAATCATTTAGAAGGAAAGACTGATTCAAAACGGCTAGAAAAGAATAATATCGTTTCATAAAATTCAGATCTACAGATAGAAGGAAAGAAATCTGGCGTGTTTTGAATTTGACATAGAAATCGACGTACGTCGATTACTATTCGACGGAAGCGTCGATTTCAGTCTGGTTGGACGTCAAGAGGAGAATATGGAAGGTGCGTCGACTAAGATACGTCGACTTCACTAGATACGTCGACTAGAAGTCAGAGTTATGTCGACATAGGTTACGTCGAATTCTGTTTAGAGCTACTTCGACTCATTCTGAGAGGAACGTCGACTACACTTCGACGTTGCGTCGAATACTATTCGACGCATATTTACTTAGACTAATTTTTCATTCTTAGAATTTATATTCTACTCATTTTTAGGGGTTAAGATAAATCATTTCCCCAACAATCTCCCCCTATTTGTCTTAACCCTATTCAGGGAGAAATTGTACCAGCTTTTAATCAACACAGCAAGGCATTTATATAGGAAAGAATTATGTTAAGTACTCAGAAGAAAGTAGAATCATATACACAGACTTTATAAATAGTATTTAAACATGGAGGAAAAAAATATAGAGTATATCAACATTGTTCAACACATCACTCAGGAGGGGTAGGAGGAGTTTTTCTTTTCCTAGTGAATACTAAAGTTTTTAAAGAAGAGAGTTGCTCCTTCTCAGTAACATGTGGTTCACTCAGCTCCCCCTGAGTCACAGCAGTTTGCTCCACCTGAGATGGAATATCCTTTGAGCCTTCTACTTCTTCCTCTTCAGTTTATTTCTCAGCTCCAGCTTCAATTATGTCAGCATTTGGCTCCCCCTGAGCTTCAGCTTCTTTTTCTTTCTCAACTTCAGCATCAGTTTCCTTTTCAACTTTTGCTCTGCTAGCCTCCCCTTGAAAGAGGACTACTTGTTGTGTAGCTTCTCTTGATTTTGAAGTAGGAAGGGACTTGTGTGAGAGAGATTTGTGACTTGTGAGTTGCTCTTCATCTAATTTCTCCCCCTTCTTGACCTTCTTAGCCAAGGAGGTTAAGAAAGACTTGGTTACTTTGGAGGAAGAGACAGAGGACTTCAAGCTTTGCACAGAGGCATTAACCCCATCTATTTGGGTTTGCATGTGCATGATGGAGGAGTGAAGTTGGGAGAAGTGTGCATCCAGCATTTCTTGAAATTTTTGGGCTGCTGACTGGATACACTGGGTGATGAGAGTTTTAGTGGATGGAGATTGCTCAAGGGTTGTTGGAGTAGGAGATAATGGTGGAGGAGGAGGTGATGAAGGTGGAGAGAGGACTGTATCATTGTGATGAGGTGAGTTTGATGGAGGAGGTGGAGGAATAGAGGAGGGTTGAGCAGGTGGATGTGAAGATGTAGGTAGGATAGGAGTTGTGATGGTAGTAGAGACTATTGGTGTGGATGATGTAGGTAGGGAAGAGATGTATGTATGCTGAGGAGGAGGTGAGGATGGATGGCTAGGAGAGTTAGGAGGAGAGGGAGTCCTGTCAGGAATGGCACCAGGCTTGGGAATTTGCCTAGTCCATTTTGAGAAGAGGGCTATGGACATCCTTTTTCCAGGGGGAATGGGGATTCCTTTTGACCTACATAGGTCAGGGAAGGAATGGTGGAGTACCTGACTCATGATCCTCATATAGGCATTCTCTTTATGAGAATATTTGTAGCCTATCATTTTTAGTAAGCAGCTGGCCCAGTCAACCTTCTTTTTCAGCACAAGGGCCCCCATGATGTTCAGTTGCTGCTTGGGCACTGCATCATGGGCAGAGATCTTGCATAATAGAACTTTTCCTACTATGTCTGCCAATAGCCTATATTCCTCAGAAAAATCTATTTTCTTCAGGTGGATTGGTTTATCTTTGGAGAACTTCATGATGAGTAATAGATTCTTGGTTTCCTCAGGGGTGAGATCCACAGGTTCATCACTTGATAAGGGAATGATGATGAAGATTCATTTAGCTATTCTTAGAAGATAATTTGCTTTCCATTTGATTTGAAATAGAATAGTGTTGTTGTGTACCTGATGGAAGATCAAAGGTGTCCCTAAGGTGTTCTGCAGAGATTGAGACAGGTGTCTCATAGAGTGTTCCTGTGATCTCTCCTTGCTCAGATATCTGAACATGATTCATTAACTCAGTGAGTTCTGTCTCTAGGATTCTGCATCTTGTGGAAATGAGTTTGTCTAAACCAGCTTCCGTGAAGAGAGCTATGATGCTCTTATAGTTTTCAGCGGCGGCTTGGAAGGATTCAAGATCAATGTCGAAACCAGAGTTGATCTTGGGAGCCATTTAGGTCAGTGAGAGAGAGGAAGAGATGGCTGGACTGAGAAATGAGAAGGATGGGAGAAGCTCAGGAGTGTGCAGAATTTTAACTGAAGAGACTATTTAAGTCAGGTGAAACGTCGATACGAGACACAACCAGAGGTTTATTCGGTACAGCAGTAGATGTGATTGAAAATATTTTAGTATTGTCGCCTTTTTCATGAAGTCGACGTTGTGTCGAGTGGAAGTTAACGTATGCGTCGGTATAGTCTAATAGGGTTTCCTATCGACGTATGCGTCGATTAAGAGATCGACGTGACTTTTACTTTGTCTGAAAATTCCAGGTTTTTCTTCAGAGATTATTTCTTCCTAATCCTAAGATTTTCTAAGTCACCCTTGGACTAATTTTATAAACAGTTGGATTGATTGTGCCAACATTGTTTGGCAGTGTGGCCAATCTTATTACAGATATAACACCTAATTGTCTTTTGATTAAGGAAATTTGAGTTTAGGGAGGGATAGAGATGGTGATTAGGATAGAGTTGTTGATTAGGATAACAGTTTTGATCAGGATAGTAATTTTGATTATGAAAAGAGTTTTGATTAGGATAGAAGTTTTGATCAGGATAAAAGGGTCCTGAATGGGGGTTAAGATAGAGAGTTTTTGAAGAATAGCTATGTCTTGTATTTAAGTTACTCTGAGGTTTTATGCGTCGATATCTATTCGACGTATGTTGAGAGTTGCGTCGATATGTATTCGGCGCTTTCTCTAGATTGCATTGATCTGGAATCGATGCATAGAAATAGTTGCGTCGATTGTAAGTCGATGTACTGTTATTCATGCGTCGATTTGAGGTCGAAGCATCTAAGTGATTGCGTCGAGTAGAATTCGACGTACTATCATTCATGCGTCGATATGAAGTCGACGCAATTTTATCTTCACAGATATTATTTTTCCATTTTTCTGATTGGAGTTTTGTTTCTTTATAACTTGTTTCTTTTGGCATAGTTGCTTTCTC
The DNA here is from genome assembly GCA_033032865.1 of Dactylorhiza incarnata. Taxonomy (NCBI): domain Eukaryota; kingdom Viridiplantae; phylum Streptophyta; class Magnoliopsida; order Asparagales; family Orchidaceae; genus Dactylorhiza; species Dactylorhiza incarnata. The sequence continues at coordinate 1,988,641 of JAWHQI010000035.1, forward strand.
AGAGGTAGTTTGAGAGTCTTCTTCTGAATGGTATGATGATGATTCATTAAGGTGGTTTATCTCTTTGAAGGTGAGGTCTTCTGTATTTTGTGAGTCTTCTTCTAAGTTTTTTGATTTGATGGGTTTAGTGAATTTAACAGGGCTCATCCAAGCAGGTTTGGTAGATGGTATTGAACTAGTTGAAGGATCAGCTCCTAACCCCATATTCTTATGTCTGATTATTTGTTTTTCAGTGATTTCTTTAAGTGTTTGTCTTCTGACTTTTATAGATTCTTCAAAAGCTTTTGCTTGAGATACCTTCTTCTTAAGGAGTTGATTTTCTAATTTAGCACTATCAATTTTCTTTCTGTTTTATAGATTTTACACCTTAGTTCATAATTTTTTGAACATGTATCCTCTATTTTTCTCATATTAATTTGTTCTTTTAGATTCTTAATTTCTTGTTTAGCTTTTAGTTGATCTAAACAGAGTCTTTCAAAATCATTTTTAAAATCATCACATAGAAAATCTATTTCATCAAAAATGCTTACCTCATCCTTATCCTCAGATTCCTCTATGAGAATAAAGCTATTTGCTTTTGATGTTGAAGAGATGCTTCCTTCTGATCCTATTTCACTCCATGATTCAGCAACACATTCTTCTTCTGTGTTTCCAAGAGCCATTAAGCATAGGTCTTCTTACTTAGACTCTTCATTGTCACTTTTAGATGAAGTGTTGTCTTCAGAATCTGTCTCACTCCAAGCTTCGGCAATGAAGCTTCTTTCTTTCTTCTTCCCTTTCTTCTTGAGATCTTTCTTTTTCAGATCTTTCTTTTTCTCAGCATTTTTTGGACATTCTGGAGCAATATGACCAGTTTTCCTGCAGGAATAACAAACAATATCTTTGGTAGGAGTCTTATCATACCTTGGTTTTGACTCTCTCCTTCTAGACCCATCTGGCTTGACCCATTTCTTGAATCTTCTGGACAGGAGGCTGAATAGTTCTTCTTCAGTCACAGAGATTTCTTCTTCTGTTGCTTTTAATGCAATATTTCTATCTTTTGAAGAGGTTGGAGTGTTTTCCCTTCTTTCCTTCTCTTCTTTGGTTTTTAGTAGTTGCTCATAGGATTTGAGTTTTCCTAAGAGAGCATCTGTTGAGATTTCCTTTTGTCCTCTTATATCTCTTATTGCCCATATTCTTGAGTCCCATGAACTTGGGAGACTCATTAACAGTTTGTCATTGATCTCTGTGAGAGAGATCTCTCTATCCAAGCTCTTTAATTGATTGATGATCAGACTGAATCTGTCATACATCTCAGATATGCTTTCTTCATGCTTCTTTTGAAAGTTCTCATATTGGGAGATCAATAGAGCCTTTCTATCTTTCCTTTCATCAGCACTTCCTTCTACTATTTTTGTAAGAGCCTCCCAGATTTCTTGGGCTGATTCACAGTCAACAACCTTTTGAAAGATTTCATCTGAGAGTGTTGAGACAAGAATGTTCACAGCTTTTGCATCACTTGTTCCTGCCTTCTTTTCTTCAACTGTCCACTCAGCCCTTGGGACAAGTGTTTGAGTCACTTTACCACTTGAGTCCTTTCTATAGGGCTTAGGAGGATCTGTCAAAATAACATTGAACAAATCTTCATCAATAGAATTCATATAGATCCTAATTCTTGTTTTCCAAAGTGCAAACTTTTCAAGGTTGCAAATTGGTGGTCTGGTGGAAGCATAATCTTTGATTTGTGCCATGTGAAAATTAGTTTTTAGAAATCTATATATATATATGAGGTAGGATCTTTTTGATCAAGGAGTTACCCTTTTTAGATCAACCTCACTCTGATACCAATTGAAAGTGCACAGTTAACCTCACTAGAATTCTCTAGAGGGGGGTGAATAGAGATTTAAAAGTACTTTGTGCAAAGATAACAAATATATATATATATATGTGTAATAATCTCAGATTTAAGATTCCCACACATACCAACAAGAATTAAGTAAATAAAGAAAGAAATAGCAAAATGAAAATCACAGCACAACACAAAGAAATATAGTGGTTCCCCAAACTTTGGGTAGTCTACTCTTCTACCCCCTTGGTAGGAATTCACTATCTTGTATTGAGTCTTTTGATAAGGAGACTCTTAGAACCAGCATGAGTCTTTTGATAAGGAGACTCTTAGAACCAGTACAACTGAATGTTTTGAAGAGAGATTCTAAAAACTCTTTTACACTGTTTGAAAATGAAATGAAGATAAGAAGAAGAAGTAGAAGAAGTAATTTTAAATAAGAAAGAATCTTCTTCCTAGCAAGAAGATTAGAAGCACAAGAAATAGTGAATGAAATCTCAATTCTATAGTGAGAAGGAGATTGTAGGTCTTTTTCTCTTTCAATGAGAGCTATCAGAGATTGCAGCAGTATGGCTTCAGAAAGAGGATAAGGAGAAGGCTTGTTGTTGGCTTCAGCACACTATCACTTCTCTCAGCTTTTCTCACTTTTCTCTTGGGAGCTTTTCCTCTATTTCAAATGTATGGAGTGGATCACTTCTTATTCTTCTCTGCTGACTTCCCTATTATTTATAGCTCTGTTTATTCAAAGAATACTATAGGAGAATAATCAATTAGCAGTTAGAGAAATGGTAAGAAAGAAAAGATTCCATAATCAATATTTCTGTAGAAGGAAAGAGATTATTCTGATATCCATACTAAACTTAATGAATTTAGCTAAGAATCATTTAGAAGGAAAGACTGATTCAAAATGGCTAGAAAAGAATAATATCATTCCATAAAATTCAGATCTACAGATAGAAGGAAAGAAATCTGGCGTGTTTTGTTATTTGACATAGAAATTGACGTACGTCGATTACTATTCGACGGAAGCGTTGATTTCAGACTGGCTGGACGTCGAGAGGAGAATATGGAAGGTGCATCGACTAAGATACGTCGACTTCACTAGATACGTCGACTAGAAGTCAGAGTTACGTCGACATAGGTTACGTCGAATTCTGTTTAGAGCTACTTCGACTCATTCTGAGAGGAACGTCGACTACACTTCGACGTTGCGTCGAATACTATTCGATGCATATTTACTTAGACTAATTTTTCATTCTTAGAATTTATATTCTACTCATTTTTAGGGGTTAAGATAAATCATTTCCCCAACAACCTCTATAAATCTCTTTGTGCTTTCTGTGCTTGATAATTTGCTAACCTAAAATCAGAAAACCTTAAGCCTAAAATAAAAGAAACCTATTCACCCCCCCCCCCCCTCCCCCTCTAGGTGTGTAAGACTACATCCTATATAAACTATCAGTTTGTGTGGGCATACCTATAAATCAATGGTTTTATTTCTATTATGTATTTACCTACTTACCTTACTTATTCTTTACCTGCTCTTTAATATGCTTTATTTACTGCTTCAATTATTTATATACACATGTGTAGCGTAGATGTTCCTGTAGCTAGGCCATGTCACCTGTTTGTTGTATACCCCTTGCTGTCCTCCGCTTCATCCTTCCCGCACGGTGCCTAGGAGTCACCGGGGGAGGGGTGGGGGATTGGCTTAGTCTTTTTGACTAACGGTCGGTGGACCTTATCATTTTAGGGGACCGGGGAGACGGAGCAGCACCAGAGGCCGGTGCAGATGGAGGCGGATCAATCTAGCATGGGAGCACCGATGACAGGATCCGTGAGTGACTTATTAGTTTTGGTAGATCATGCTTCCGCGAGTGAAATTATAGTGAGGAATTGATGTATCGGGCAGGAGCCCATGTTGTTTCTATATTTTTATTCAGTTACTTTATGTGGACTTCTCTTTATGATGGTGTTTACTTTCTATGTGATGTGGACTTGGCTTCTATAAGATTATTTAAGTTTTACTTCTTTTGTGATCGACGTGGCCGGCAGGATCGTCGCTTTGTAGTGGCGGCCTTCCCGAGCGAGGGTGTCACTACAAAGCAGCGGTTCTGGGCATAAGACCCGGGTTTGGTAAAGAAAAAAAATGGGGTCTTACATACAGGACAAAGAATCCACTAGGTGCCTATACCTACTGCACATGGACTTATTTGGTCCTATGACAGTACCCAGCTTAGGAGGAGTGGCTTATACATTGGTTATTGTTGATGATCATTCTAAATTGGCCTAGGTATTCTTTTTGAAACACAAGTCTAATACCCTAAGTACATTCAAGAATTTTGTCAAACAAATTCAGAATGAAGTAGGCAGCTCTATGGTCAAAATCAGACGTGATCATGGAACTGAATTTCAGTCTGGGTCAATGACCAAATTCTGTGAAGAAGAAGGTATCTTACAAGAGTTTTCTTCTCCCAAAACTCCTCAACAGAATGTGGTGGCTGAGAGGAAAAATAGAACACTTATTGAAGATGGAAGAACCTTGCTAAGTGACTCCTCTCTCCCAGAATACCTATGGGCTGAGGCAGTTAACAATGCATGTCATGTGCAAAATAGATCACTCATCAATAAGAACCATAATAAGAGTCCTTATGAGCTAATTAAGGGTAAGAAGCCAACACTAGCTTACTTCAAAATCTTTGTGTTCGAGCCAAAAAATGCTCCAGGTCCACACTCGCTCAAGCTGAAAATAGGTGGAGGAAGGAAACTGTTAGATGGTTGGTTACTTTGAGCTATGATGGAAGACAAGAGGGAGGAGAAAAAGAGATGTTGAGGGTCTCTTGGGAGGAGATAGCAGAATCTGCTGAAAAAGAGGTAACGAGGTCTCAGAAATGAGATAGCTCCAGCTGCCGAAATGAGGTAATGACGATCTCAGAAATGAGACCGCCCCAGCTGCTGAAAAGAGTTATGATGGTCTCAGAAATGAGACCGCTCATGTCAAAGGCTAGGCTGGAAACTCTTCCAAAAGTCCCAAAACCAATGCCCCTACCCCTCTATTTATAGGAGAGGGGGCCTACCCAAACTGGCAGATCAAAAAGGAACGGGCTACCCGGGATCGAGACCTCCCGAGTCGAGGTCGCCCAAGGGGCGACTTCAGGGCGAGGTCGCGCGGAGCGACCTCCCAGGCAAGGTCGCGCAGAGCGACCTCAAGGGCAAGGCGAGGCGAGATCGCCCAGGGGCGACCTCAGGGAGAGGTCGCGCGGAGCGACCTCCCGAGGCGAGGTCGCCCAGGGGGCGACCTCAGGGCGAGGTCGCGCGGAGCGACCTCCCGAGTCGAGGTTGCCCATGGGGCGACCTCAGGGCGAGGTCGTGCGGAGCGACCTCCCAAGGCGAGGTCGCACAAGGGGCGACCTCAGGGCGAGGTCGCGCGGAGCGCGACCTCCCTAGGGGAGACTGTCCGGGAAGTGGGAGACCACCCGGGCTCGAAATCCTGGCGAGATAACTTGGGTCGTCGGGAGAGGTTGCTCGAGGACTGCGAGAGTATGTCGATTGCCTCGGTCACCTGCAAAAAAGCTAGCTCAAGGTGATCGCCGATTTCTGGGTAAACACTTTGGAAGTAAATGCTATGTGCTGAAAAACAATAAGCATTATATTATCAAATTCTCTGAAAAGAGCTATGAATGTGTCTTTGTAGGATATAGCAAGCACAGCAAGGCCTCCAAATTCTTCAATAAGAACGCTCTTACAATTGAGGAATCTATTCACATTATTTTTGATGAGAGCAGCATGCTGCATAATCCTTCCTCTAGTTCATCCAATGCAGGAATTGATGAAAGATTAGAGAACCTCAAAATCTGAGAAGAAGAACCAGTTGAGAAGAATAAGTCCTCCACAATGGACTCTATTCCAGAATCGGTTGAAGAGTTTACTGAGGAGCCAAATCCCCTAAATGTGCACCCTAAAGCAGAAGCTGAAGAAGTTGTTGAAACCAGAGAACCAGCAAGTGTAATGCCTATTACTATGAGACATCATAGAAATCATCCAACAAATCAGATAATTGGTGAGCTTACTGATGGAGTGAGAACAAGGAGAAGTGCACTAAATGAAAACTTGCATCTTAGTTTTATATCCCAACTTGAGCCCAAGAAATTTGTGGAGGCTAATAGAGACCAATTCTGGGTTATGGCTATGCAAGAAGAGCTAAATCAGTTCAAAAGGTGCAAGGTATGAAAACTTGTCACAAGGCCACAATGGCACAATATCATTGGGACAAAGTGGGTTTATAGAAATAAGATGGATGAAGTTGGACTGATTATAAAGAACAAGGCAAGATTGGTAGCTCAAGGATACAGACAGGAGGAAGGCATAGACTTTGATCAGACATTTGCACTTGTTGCTAGGTTGGAAGCCATCAGACTCTTTATAGCTTATGATGCATACAAGGGGTTCAAAGTTTATCAAATGGATGTCAAATCAGCATTCCTAAATGGAAATCTAAAGGAAGAAGTTTATGTAGCTCAACCACCAGGTTTTATCTCTCCAAACTTTCCTGATCATGTATATTTCCTCAAGAAAGCCTTATATGGGCTAAAGTAAGCCCCAAGGGCCTGGTATAAGACACTGTCTACCTTTCTCCTTGAAAACAAATTCTCAAGAGGAAAAATAGATAAGACTCTTTTCTTGAGAGAGTTGAAGGGCCAGATCATTTTGGTCCAGATATATGTTGATGACATTATATTTCGATCAACAGATGGGAGTCTTTGTAAAAAGTTTGCTAAACTTACGCAAAGTAAATTTGAAATGAGCAGTATGGGAGAGCTAAAGTATTTCTTAGGTCTCCAAGTAAAGCAATCTGAGGAAGGAATTTTCATTTCTCAGACCAAGCTTACCTTGGATATCATAAAGAAATTTGGTATTGATAACTCTACCCCTATGAGAACTCTTATGGGCTCTACTGTGTCTCTAAACAAGGATGAAAAGGGGAAACTCTATAATGAGTCCATGTATAGAATCATAATTGGCCCATTGCTTTATCTTACTATAAGTAGGACAGACATCATGTTTGCCACATGTGTCTGTGCAAGATATCAAGTGAACCCCAAAGAATCTCACTACTCAGTTGTAAAGAGAATTCTGAGATATCTAAAGGGGACTCCAAATCTGGGGCTCTGGTATCCCAAGTCAAATGATTTTGAGCTGTGTGGATATTCTTATGCCGACTTTGCTGGGTGCAAAGAGGACAGAAAAAGCACTTCAGGAACTTGTAAGTTCCTGAGGAGAAGGCTTATGTCCTAGAGTAGCAAAAAGCAAAACAGCATTGTCATCTCCACAACTGAATCAGAATATATTTCAGCTGGCAGTTGTTGTGCACAACTCCTGTGGATTCAACACCAATTAGAGGATTACAATCTGCACATCAAGAGAACACCTCTCTTTTGTGATTCCTCAAGTGTCATCTCAATTGCCAAAAATCGTGTGGCACACAGTAGAACAAAGCATATTGAAATTAGATATCATTTCATTAGGGAGCATGTTGAAAAAGAGGACATCTGCATTGAGTATGTTAATACTGAGAGGCAGATTGCTGACATTTTCACTAAACCCCTTGATGAGTCTAAATTCAATCAATTCAAAATTGAATTGGGCATGTTAAGTTCTTGAAATTGGGTATGTTGAATTCATTGTATTCCTCTTTAGTAAGTACGCCATATTTCGATAGGCTGGATCTCAAACAAGGTCCACCTTAAAATGATCTGAAAATCTTAGATTTTTTAAGACAGGAACACAGAAGGCACAACTTTAAGTCCCCTAGAGCAAAACAGCCTCTCAAAGAATATCGTCTTAATCAATAACAACGACATTGATGAAGTCTCGACGACAATATCCAAATCTCGATGACACGAATACAGACAACTCAACGATACTCTCGCCGATAAAGATACTCTCGACGACACTCCAGACTGACAAAATGACGTCATAAAACTCAACACAGTCATGATTGCGCCGCAATTACAAGATTTTCAAAACAATACAGGAGAATTTCAATAGGTGCGCGCCTCTTTACCTTCCCAATGCATTACTTAATATATTCGGCATTGTGTAAGCATAGAGATCACGTACACACAAAAACCTAGAATCCTTCTTTCTTATTCCTCCATGCGACAACCCTCTGCTAATGAAATGGCGCCGAAGAAGAATGATGAGAAACTCCCTTCCGGAGGAGATCTTCTAAAAAGAGGTTTTGAGCAGACCGGGGAAGACCTGGATATGGTTATAACTCTTCTATACGCATCAGAACTAGAATACCTCCTCACAGAGCCAACACATATCTACTATTCAGTCGTCTCAGCGTTCTTTAAAAATGCCGAATTTCACAAATCAGAAAGGGAAATTCGAACCGTTGTGTCTAGGCAGCACATTCAAATGACTGCTGAAAATCTATCCAAAATTCTACAACTTACTACCTTTGAAAAGGATGAGACAGAAGAAGACATCACCGATTCAGATGTCTGTGAAAGATTGAAATGGTGTGGTTTCGAAACGAAACCCTATGGTAGCTTGCAGAGAATGTAGATGAACAGGCAAGGCAAACTACGGACAGACATCATCGGAAAGGTACTGCTCTGTAAGACAGGCTCGCATGATCGAGTCTCAAAAGGAATGTTTGAAATTATGGTCAAAGTAATCTTAAATAAAAGGACTGATTGGGGAAAGTTATTGTTTGGCACGATTGCAGACAACCTCAACTCTCCATAATTTGGAAGAATTCTATCTTTATATCTCTCAAATACCATCCCGCATCTCCTAAAAATTTCAGAATCATTTCCTCTCCATTATCTCAAGAAAATAGATATCAGAATAGTGAGCAGGTGGGAGAAAAGGTTTACAAAGAAAGATGCAAGTGAGTTTTCTGATCAAGGCCCAAAGTCCCTTGACACAGAATCTCAAGTTCCTCAAGAATCCATTACTCCAGTTGAGGGAGCCTGCAAGAGAAGAAATCCCTAGAATGGTTAGTCCTTCTAGTCCTCAAGAAGAAGTGGATCCAGCTCATCTGGAGCTTCCTGAAACAGACACAAGAAGTCATCCAAATGCTGAAGAACATGAGCACCCCTCAGAAACCTGTCACAACCCGCATTTTCCCACGAATTTAATACATATTATCAGAGCAAAGGGAAAATACGCGCTATGATGCCACGTCAAGCAGGGGACAACTACCGATGCTCAGGCAAACACTCCTTATGATTTTTTGTTAAAAGACATAAATGTGCTTGGATAAAAAAGAGAATTTTACATTTTAGCTTAAAACCGTGTCCCTCGGTCCGGTGGATCATCTAGTACACAATAGAAAACTGTACATACGCAGCGGAAAATAGATTCATTTTAGCCTACATGAGCATGAAGATCAACATCCAAAAATGATATGCACGAATCTATGTTTAGTACAGTAAGAAAGGAATTTCTACGATCTTCAAAGTATGCGACATTTATTTAAAATCATGATATGCAAGAATGACATTTTTATACCAATAAAGTAACTAATGCATCCTAGCATAAAGCTTCCCAGAGAGCAAGTAGGTAAACAACCTGAAAGTAACTGCAAAACTACTAGCAAGTAAACTAAGCATAAAAGCCAAATGGGCGCCAACAACTGACACGAACCCGCAGGAAAGAAGGAAAACCTCCAAAAGAACGCAACAACTAAAGAACTGCCCCAAACCTAGAAGAGAGGAAGGGCCTCGACAGGAAAACTGTATGACACCGCTCTAACTCCTGCGGCAGCTAAAGACCTATACCTGAGACATTCATAAGAAAAGAATGTCTCAGCCCAAAGGGTGCAAGAAAACTAAGATTAGCAGCAATCAGAAATAAAAGAGTGCAGAAAGGAGAACTAAGCAGGTAAGCATGAATAATCTTACAACAACCCGAGCCAGCTCAAATGAGTGCACTCGGTAAGAGGAAAAGAAAAGCCTGCACCAGAAGGTATTAGCCAAAACAATCAAAGCCCACCACGTGTCTGCCATTGCGGCTCAGAGGTGATGGTCATATATATAATATCATAATACACATATATAAGCATATATCTTTATAAGAACTTGAGACTGATCAGCTCGAGGGAAAGCGTCCCCCAAAAGAAGGCACTGCGATGGTGGTATCTCCACTAACGCCCGCAGCCCAAAACTGGGTGGTGGTCCTTTATCCACTGCCACCCAAAAAACAAAACCGGGTGGTGGTACTCTATCCACTGCCACCAAAAAAAACCAAAACCGGGTGGTGGTCCTTTATCCACTGCCACCCAAAACTACCCACCGTGCAAGGCTTAAGACAAAGGTTCTAAATAATCAAATTAAGTTTCAATTAAGACACGGGACGTAACCCGAGATATCAGCACCAAAACACCCTAAGAATAGGGTCACAAAGGAATAAACACTACTCAACGATTCATTTGAAAACACATGGTGAGTCCAAACTTGACTCCCAACGAACATCCCGTAATAGTACGGTGAATAAGGCACGACAAGACACCATAAAAGACCGCTAACCAAAAACACGGCAACTCAAAGAATAGAGCATTGCTTTATCAAAAGTCTCAGCCAAAGGGACTTAAAAGGTTTGATAATATCGCTTAAGATACCCGGAAACACCCGGCGAAAGAACATATAAATATACACGGAATCAATTCAGAATAAACAATGAAATCCACAGAAAAACTTATCAAATGTTGACAGGGAAACTTAACAACAGTTGAAGGGAAAAGGCTTATATCAAAGTCGACGAGAAAGACTTATATCAAGTCGATGGGAAACTTCATAAAAGAAGAAGAAATTGTATGATCTTAGGGCGAGCAAACTTTACTAAACCTAGGGAAGTCTTATCAGACTACCTGGTAGCATAACTAAACAGGTATAGAAGCTATCCAGATTCCAAGGGGACGACAGTAGGAATCAAGAACCCAGAACACCAATAAGACCCCAAAAGGGAAACACAACAGCCACTAACCTAAAATCAATAGGTTAGGCAGACAAGGAAGAAGAAAGGACTGAAATGAAGGACTCTCAATCACCCAGCAAAATCAAGCCAAGGGGACTACTAATACTTGAAGGACACAACCAACAAGATAGTTTAGCATAACTAAGCTTCAGGAAACAAAGACATTAAGGAGAAGGACCGATATTTGCAGCCCACAACCAAAATGCAAACCACAGCCCCTAAAGCAGCCCCTAACCTAAGCAAACAGCAGCCACCCCATAATAGAAAACATAACAGCCCCCCATTTAACAAGGATAAGAGGCAGCCCCCCAACCATAACCCAAGTAGGAAGGATATACATATATATATAAGTATATAAATAAACCACAGTGCAGGTCACCAGAGAACACTCAGAACATTAGACAACGAAGATCATAGAGATCAAGAACCACTCACCAAAACTATCCCGGATAATTAGACAACATAGCATACTTAGCTCATAAATCCAACAGGACAAACAGAGGAGTGTTAGACAGGGAAAATAGGATGACAAATGGTTTTTATCCACAACTCAAGACAAGAGGATTAGTAAGCACTGGATTCAGCAGTTAATCAATAGATCAACACTTAACTTACAACAAGGTCGAAGAATTTAGCAAGACGACACCATGCAAGGCTTGGTGTCGGAACGAGACGAAGGGGAACTCATCACGAAGGCCAAACACCAGAACAATACTCAACGGTTCACTCAAAACCACTTTGGTGAGGGCCCCTACGTCCACCCACACTCCAGTCAAAATCATATCCAACAAAACTTGTTAGCAGCATGCGTGGTTTGACACTCAAAGAGGGTCTTGTGCTTAATATAGGGGGATGAACCTGCTACTGGTACATATGCAAACAAAATTATACAATAGCATTTGATATCTTACTACAAGTGTGAAACCGCCGACAACTGGTACGGATATAAAGTTCGAAGCCGAAATATACCTACATCTCTCTCAAGTTTAACGATTAAAGGCTTCATTGAATCATCGAGAACTAGGCACAGAAATTCCCATATCATTATTTATTTCTAGCTTCTAAAAAGCAAAATGCGCAGAATTTCGCAAGTAACATAACCCGAGACTAGCCAAAAAAGAACAAACATAAGATCTTAATGGCATAGATTTTGTTTTAGGAAGCTCTGCCAGCATAAGCCCGGGGCCAACAGCCCAAAGCTCCCCACAAAAGGGAAGGAAGATAAGCAATCTAAATAACCAAATTCCTGGAGGGACAAGTCAACAGCCTTCATTAGGCAAAAGTAAATATCCTAATAATAAACTTCCTGGAAGAGTAAAAGAATAGAACAATCCTAATAATAAACTTCCTGGAAGAGTAAGCCGACTAGCAGGTATAACCAAAAAGAAGGGGTCCAGAAATTTTTCAGCAATAGCCAAGAAGAATCTAACAGGTATAGCCACGGGGGTCCAGGAAAACTTCAGCATGAGACTAGATAACACATAGCAACATGAAGGAGGGATTTTAAGCATAAAACTAAGGAAAAGCTTAGAGCATACTCAGATATGAATATATACATTTCATCCATCCTGAACCCCATATAACAAAAATACAAAATTTCTTAAAATGTTTAGGATTAGGGACCACCCCAAGGCACCAAGCAGGTATACCCAATTAATGACCAGAAATCTCTTGCATATAAACCATGGAGTCTCCCATATGAAATCTAGTAAAAACCGAGTACCAGGAAAGCTTGCATATAAACCATAATCATAGCCATAATCCAGATAAGCAGAAGAAAAGAGGTGCAGGGAAGGAGGAGGAAAAGGTCTCTTGCCTCAAATCGACCGGCGACCCCGCCAAATCGCGGAAAAGACGCCCGGGGGCCGACTGCTAGCACAGCTCCGGCGACGAAGACAGGGCCCGGCAACCTCCCTAAGCCCCACCGACGGCCGAACCCTTCAATCTCAGCGGCTCCAACGAAAACCTAACTCTTCTCCCAAGAGTGTTCCAGGAATGCACGGGGGAAGAAAGGTGGGAAATGAAGAACGGCAAGGATACAGCTTCCCCACACACCCTCGATTTATATAAAAAAAAGGGTATTAATTTCTCATAAATTCTGCATCAATATCGATGCGAATATATGATGTATATTTTACCCCACTCAAACATATGATGCAAATAGATGATATATATGTATAATGTATGCAGGTACACATATTTAAACCCCTCTCCCCTAAAAAATTTTAAGCATACATACCAAAAGGGAATACATGTATTCATATACATTTATAGTAGCATGGTTATATAATTTTTATGCACGCTTATAATTTCATATGTATATATATACGTATTTATATTCACATTTACATTCATATATCCGCATTTACGCCCCCATCTAAGACTAACTCGCCGGACGACGACGACGATTCTGAAACGGTAACGCCCCCTCACATTTACACTACGCAATGATAATTTCATATTTAAGACATTATCGTCTCGTATTCCCCGCATAAAAGACCAAGAAAACCTAGGGCGTTACAAAACCCCTCCCACCAAAAGGTTTCGCCCCGAAACTTTGTCCTAACAATAAAACCAAACATTTTACCACTATCATCCATCACATACCCGCTTAGATTAATTATTAGAGAAAACCTGGGGCATTACAGTCACCCTACCAAGAAGGAAGTTTCGTCCCGAAACTTAGAACCGAAACTTAGAAAATAACGAATGAAAAGAGCAAACGGAGTGGTAAGCCCACACTCGCTAGATAGAAACGCTAACCGAAGAGGGCTAGGAAAACAGATGCGAGTAAGATTAACCAAAAGGAAAAGGACATTACCAAGAACTCGAAATGTCCAAGCCGAGAACAGAAAGCAGATCGTGGAACATCTGACTCGCGGAGTCCCAACTAAAGGAAGCCTAAACGAAGATCAGCCTTCAAAGACACCGAACTACCACGCAACTGGTCAAGCAAAATATCAATCTGAGGCAACGACTATCTACTCTTGACGGTCACCTTGATCAGTTCTCGATAATCGACACCCAATCTCACCGAACTAACTTTCTTCTTTACGAACAAGATGAGAGCACTCCAGGGCAAGGAAGTAGGCCAGGAAAAAAAATGACACTGCAACCACTCATCTAACTGAGTGCGCAACTCTCGCAACACATGCGGGGCCAAAGTGTACGGTGCCTTAGCAATAGGACGGGTACCCGGCTCAAGGTCAGAAACGAACTCCTCAACTCTCACAGGCAGAAAAAAACCAGGGGGATTAACTGGGAAGACATCAGGGAACTCCCGCGCCACAGAAAAAACCTCGATACACGGCAAACTGATAACGGTTTCTAGCATATAAATGAGGTAGGCAAACCAACTGGGAACTAAAAGGTTACGAGCACACACCGCGAAAAGAATCGGAGGAAAAACCTAGCGCGAAAAGCCAACGCACTCAAGGAAAGACCGATGTCCGGCTAAAGGACCAAACGCTTTACCTTGCGCGCACCCGAAGACTCGCCCTCTAACTGGGGAGTCGACTTCGACGCACTACGCTCTGGAGTCATCGACTACAATTACGAACAAACACCTCACTACACCTAGCTTAAGACACAACAGCTAGGAACTAGAATTTCCTAACTTGATGCAGATCAGAAAAGAGTAGATACTTGCTCTTGCTGTTACCTTGCTCTGGAAATTCATGAAATGATGTTATGCTTAACTTAGGATGATATACCATCATCCTATCAACTTATGTGCATATAATATAAATGCATGAATGCCAAATTTTATTTCAAACCATGTGTGTACGAGCGTCATCATGTATGTCTTTAACTTGGCACGTGTGCTAATGCTATGTTATGATGTACATGCAGTGCTATGCAATCTAAAAAGGCCTTAATGCATGCTATGAGCGGCGTACACATGCGATCTTATGCATCCCATACTACATATTATCGCATATAACGAAAAAGAAAAACGAGCTAATGGACACTCATGCAACCTACGTTATGCATCCCATACTACATAATAGTCGTATGTTGTCACCTATGAGGATCCATATACAAACATATATTATGCATCCCATACTACATAATAAGCCTTGTATACTTCTTATCATGCTATGAGTGTAGTGTTCATGCTTCAGCCAAGACATACTGATGACCCCTTGGTGTGTGTATGCAATGAATGACGATTCTCACCAGGCGGTTAACCGGGCCAACCAGACTATCCCAGCAACCTGGCTAACCTAGCTCTGATACCAACTGTCACAACCCGCATTTTCCCACGAATTTAATACATATTATCAGAGCAAAGGGAAAATACGCGCTATGATGCCACGTCAAGCAGGGGACAACTACCGACGCTTAGGCAAACACTCCTTACGATTATTTTATAAAAGACATAAATGTGCTTGGATAAAAAAGAGAATTTTACATTTTAGCTTAAGACTGTGTCCCTCGGTCCGGTGGATCATCTAGTCCACAATAGAAAACTATACATACGCAGTGGAAAATAGATTCATTTTAGCCTACATGAGCATGAAGATCAACATCCAAAAATGATATGCATGAATCTATGTTTAGTACATTAAGAAAGGAATTTCTACGATCTTCAAAGTATGCGACATTTATTTAAAATCACGATATGCAAGAATGACATTTTTATACCAATAAATTAACTAATGCATCCTAGCATAAAGCTTCCCAGAGAGCAAGTAGGTAAACAACCTGAAAGTAACAGCAAAACTACTAGCAAGTAAACTAAGCATAAAAGCCAAACGGGCGCCAACAACAGACACGAACCCGCAGGAAAGAAGGAAAACCTCCAAAAGAAGGCAACAACTAAAGAACTGCCCCAAACCTAGAAGAGAGGAAGGGCCTCGACAGGAAAACTGTACGACACCGCTCTAACTCCTGCGGCAGCTAAAGACCTGAACCTGAAGTATTCATAAGAAAAGAATGTCTCAGCCCAAAGGGTGCAAGAAAACGAAGATTAGCAGCAATCAGAAATAAAAGAGTGCAGAAAGGAGAACTAAGCAGGTAAGCATGAATAATCTTGCAACAACCCGAGCCAGCTCAAACGAGTGCACTCGGTAAGAGGAAATGAAAAGCCTGCACCAAAAGGTATTAGCCAAAACAATCAAAGCCCACCACGTGTCCGCCATTGCGGCTCAGAGGTGATGGTCATATATATAATATCATAATTCACATATATAAGCATATATGTTTATAAGAACTTGAGACTGATCAGCTCGAGGGAAAAGCATCCCCCAAAAGAAGGCACTACGACGGTGGTATCTCCATTAACGCCCACAGCCCAAAACCGGGTGGTGGTCCTTTATCCACTGCCACCCAAAAACCAAAACCGGGTGGTGGTACTCTATCCACTACCACCCAAAAAACCAAAACCGGGTGGTGGTCCTTTATCCACTGCCACCCAAAACTACCCACCGTGCAAGGCTTAAGACAGAGGTTCTAAATAATCAAATTAAGTTTTAATTAAGACATGGGACGCAACCCGAGATATCAGCACCAAAACACCCTAAGAATAGGGTCACAAAGGAATAAACACTACTCAACGATTCATTTGAAAACACATGGTGAGTCCAAACTTGACTCCCAACGAACATCCCGTAATAGTATGGTGAATAAGGCACGACAAGACACCATAAAAGATCGTTAACCAAAAACAGGGCAACTCAAAGAATAGAGCATAGCTTTATCAAAAGTCTCAGCCAAAGGGACTTAAAAGGTTTTATAATATCGCTTAAGATACCCAGAAACACCCGGCGAAAGAACATATAAATATACACGGAATCAATTCAGAATAAACGATGAAATCCACAGAAAAACTTATCAAATGTTGACAGGGAAACTTAACAACAGTTGACGGGAAAAGGATTATATCAAAGTCGACGAGAAAGACTTATATCAAGTCGATGGGAAACTTCATAAAAGAAGAAGAAATTGTACGATCTTAGGGCGAGCAAACTTTACTAAACCTAGGGAAGTCTTATCAGACTACCTGGTAGCATAACTAAATAGGTATAGAAGCTATCCAGATTCCAAGGGGATGACAGTAGGAATCAAGAACCCAGAATACCAATAAGACCCCAAAAGGGAAACACAACAGCCACTAACCTAAAATCAACAGGTTAGGCAGATAAGGAAGAAGAAGGACTGAAATGAAGGACTATCAATCACCCAGCAAAATCAAGCCAAGGGGACTACTAATACTTGAAGGACACAACCAACAAGAGAGCTTAGCATAACTAAGCTTCAGGAAACAAAGACATTAAGGAGAAGGACCGATATTTGCAGCCCACAACCAAAATGCAAACCACAGCCCCTAAAGCAGCCCCTAACCTAAGCAAACAGCAGCCACCCCCTGCTGAATCCAGTGCAGGTCACCAGAGAACACTCAGAACATTAGACAACGAAGATCATAGAGATCAAGAACCACTCACCAAAACTATCCCGGATAATTAGACCACATAGCATACTTAACTCATAAATCCAACAGGACAAATAGAGGAGTGTCAGACAGGGAAAACAGGATGACAAATGGTTTTTATTCACAACTCAAGACGAGAGGATTAGTAAGCACTGGATTCAACAGTTAATCAATAGATCAACACTTAACTTACAACAAGGTCGAAGAATTTAGCAAGACGACACCATGCAAGGCTTGGTGTCGGAATGAGACGAAGGTGAACTCATCACGAAGGCCAAACACCAGAACAATACTCAACGGTTCACCCAAAACCACTGTGGTGAGGGCCCCTACGTCCACCCACACTCCAGTCAAAATCATATCCAACAAAACATGTTAGCAGCATGCATGGTTTGATGCTCGAAGAGGGTCTTGTGCTTAATATAGGGGGATGAACCTGCTACTGTACATATGCAACAAAATTATACAATAGCATTTGATATCTTACTACAAGTGTGAAACCGCCGACAACTGGTACGGATATGAAGTTCGAATCCAAAATATACCTAAATCTCTCTCAAGTTTAGCGATTAAAGGCTTCGTTGAATCATCGAGAACTAGGCACAGAAATTCCCATATCATTATTTATTTCTAGCTACTAATAAGCAAAATGCGCAGAATTTCGCAAGTAACTTAACCCGAGACTAGCCAAAAAAGAACCAACATAAGATCTTAATGGCATAGGTTTCGTTTTAGGAAGCTCTGCCAGCATAAGCCCAGGGCCACCAGCCCAAAGCTCCCCACAAAAGGGAAGGAAGATAAGCAATCTAAATAACCAAATTCCTGGAGGGACAAGTCAACAGCCTTCATTAGGCAAAAGTAAATATCCTAATAATAAACTTCCTGGAAGAGTAAAAGAATAGAACAATCCTAATAATAAACTTCCTGGAAGAGTAAGCCGACTAGCTGGTATAACCAAAAAGAAGGGGTCCAGAAATTTTTCAGCAATAGCCAAGACGAATCCAACAGGTATAGCCACGGGGGTCCAGGAAAACTTCAGCATAAGACTAGATAACACATTGCAACAGGGAGGAGGGATTTTAAGCATAAAACTAAGGAAAAGCTCAGAGCATACTCAGATATGAATATATACATTTCATCCATCCTGAACCCCTTATAACAAAAATACAAAATTTCTTAAACTGTTTAGGATTAGGGACCACCCCAAGGCACCAAGCAGGTATACCCAATTAATGACCAGAAATCTCTTGCATATAAACCATGGAGTCTCCCATATGAAATCTAGTAAAAACAGAGTACCAGGAAAGCTTGCATATAAACCATAATCATAGCCATAATCCAGATGAGCGGAAGAAAAGAGGTGCAAGGAAGGAGGAGGAAAAGGTCTCTTGCCTCAAATCGACCGGCGACCCCGCCAAATCGCGGAAAAGACGCTCAGGGTCGACTACTAGCACAGCCCCGATGACGAAGACAGCGGCAACCTCCCTAAGCCCCACCGACGGCCGAACCCTTCAATCTCAGCGGCTCCGACGAAAACCTAACTCTTCTCCCAAGAGGGTTCCAGGAATGCACGGGGGAAGAAAGGGGGGAAATGAAGAACGGCAAGGCTACAGCTTCCCCAACACACCCTCGATTTATATAAAAAAAGGTATTAATTTCTCATAAATTCTGCATCAATATCGATGCGAATATATGATTTATATTTTACCCCACTCAAACATATGATGCAAATAGATGATATATATGTATAATGTATGCAGGTACACACATTTAAACCCCTCTCCCATAAAAAATTTTAAGCATACATACCAAAAGGGAATACATGTATTCGTATACATTTATAGTAGCATGGTTATATAAATTTTTATGCACGCTTATAATTTCATATGTATATATATACGTATTTATATTCACATTTACATTCATATATCCGCATTTACGCCCCCATCTAAAACTAACTCGCCGGACGACGACGACGATTCCGAAATGGTAACGCCCCCTCACATTTACACTACGCAATGATAATTTCATATTTAAGACATTATCGTCTCGTATTCCTCGCATAAGAGACCAAGAAAACCTAGGGCGTTACAAAACCCCTGCACCAATGGAAGGGGAGCATACTGGTCTGACAACAATGCTGCCTTCACCTCCAATAATAGAAGTTAACCCACATCATCCACCTAGCATAACTCCCACAGTTCCATTGTGTGACTTCCTGTCTCACATGGAAGGCATGTTGAACAGTCAAAGAGAAAAATTTGTGACATATGTACATCAGGATGTCACAAGCTGCAGAAATAATCTTTCTGCCAGAATAGATGTCCTTCAACAAGATATTCAGCATATAAATCATCAGAATGCAAATGTGTATCACACTACTGCAAATGTTGTTGCTGATACAGGGAATGAAATAGTACATATCAATGAAGCAACCCGTCTGTTTGGACAACAACTTAATTTAGTGCTGGATAGAATGAACACTCTTAGAGATAATCAACAAGCAATTCTTGAGAATCAGGATGTCTCTTTCAATGACTTTGAAGATACAGTGAATACTCTACTTCAAAGAATTTCATCCTCTGCTCAAATTACTCAAGAGTTAGTAAACAATGTTGGTGACACTCTACTGCACCAATTTCAAGTAACCCAAGGTCATCTGTCAAATTCTTTCCATCAAACTGTAAGGGCATCTCAGGGAACTCTCATAGATGTCATTGGCAATCTGAATAACATCCTGACCAGACAACTTCAAGCTTTTCAGGCATCCATCTCTAAAGAAATATTTTCAGAAGCTAGAAAGGGGGAGATAATCTCAAGCCACCATGCCATGTGGCTAGCTAATGAAGTTAGATTCTCCATGGAGCTTGAACCTATTGAATATGGGATTGCCTATCAACATCTAATTCCTGCCTATCAACATCCCATTCCTGAAGGCAATCTCCCTGCAAAAGCTCCTCTCAGTGCAATGTCTGAGGCCCCTGAAGAAGAGTATCAAGTGCCTGAGAATTATCAAGAGTATTTTGTTGATGAGCCTGCAAGTGGAAGCAGGCAAATCAGGAAAAGCAAAAGGCATTCTGTTGACCCTGAAGAGCAAGAAGATAAAAGGAGGAGAATGGAAGAGGTTAAGAAAAATCCAAACTTTGAAGAATGGAGCCCTTGCTCTAGAGATGTCATTTTAAATACCTGGAATTTGTTCCAACAAGAAAAGCATGATAGGGTCACCTTCTACATCTTAGATGAATGACACAAATATGAAATGAGTGGAGCTGATAAAAGGGTGTATTGGGACAAGATAAAAAGGGGAGATAAGTCAGTACCTGCACATGTACCTCTCAGATATCATCCCAAGTCCTTTAACTACTATGAAAGGCAAAGGCAGAAACAGAAAGAAGCTGAGAAATCAAAGAAGCGGGACCTTCTGAAAAAGGCAAAAATATTCAAGAGGATTGAAAAGAAGAAGGATATTAGAAATCACTTGCACATCTCTATGCCTTACACTCATGTATCTGATATATATTGTTAATGTATTGGACTGTCATGAATTAACATATGCAGTGATCATTTGCCAAATTTATTGTCGATTGTTATATTTGTTAGTATGGCCTATCTATACTTATAAGTTCTGGCTTCTTTAAATAGGGGGAGATTGTTGAGTATTATGTCTTCAATATCTCTAGATTTGAAGAAGAAACTCAAGTATAGAAAAGTCAAGTTGTTTTTGATAATGTGTTTAAGTTCATGATATGACATATACAACAAAGCTATATCACTAGTATATAAACGATAAAAATAATGAAAATGAACCAAGTAAAATACCGTCTCAAGACTCAGCAGAAGAATCGTGGAGAAAAGTATCATAACGTCGAAACAGTTTCGACGATATCATCATGATAAAAGCACATCGTCTTGAAGGATGAAGAAATCTTGTCGTAGATAAAGTTAAGTCCAGACGTCGACGACATCGTCGTAAAGAAAGCTTGTCGTAGATAAAGCTAAAGCTCTTATGTCGACGACACCGTCCAGAAGAAAGCTTATCGCAGACACAACTAAGATATCTCCAGTTGAGATATTGCTTAAAGCCTTGAAGAAGGATGTATGTCGACTTAATGGAAGCATACTACTTTGAATATCGAAGACATATTGCATATAAGGAAGTATCTCGGCGATATCGTCTAGAAGAAGCAATCTCATTGAGATAACCAGCCAAGTACTAAAGTAGAAAGTATATTGACGACATCGTCGTGAAGCATATCTATTGATCAAGACGATATCATCTTGAAGGAACAATATCGTCTTGACAATTGCAGAGCTGCATTTAATGCGCAGACATTCTTGGAAATGAATAATCAGAGAACGCATATGCCTCCTATCTTGCGCACAAATCAAGGATCCATAAATGAAATATTCTCTGCAGAATATAGTCGTTACACTGTAGTTAAGAAAGAGATTTATTATTTCTATTCTCTGCAAGTTCCAAGAAAGGCTAGTAATAATGACAAAGAATTTCCAATTCTGCAAAACGTTCTCAAACGAGAAATTGATTATGGAATAATCAATAAGGGGTTTTATGCAAGATTGCAGAGGATATAAAAGAAGATAATTTATTTACAGGACACTTCTTGATTGGAACTCTCTCAAGCTTTCACTCTCGAACATATTTTCCGAAGAGAAGAAGAAGTCTTCAATGCTGCTGGGTTGTAAAGTTCTACAGAAGATTCTAAAGAAAGGTTCATTGATCCACAAAATCCTTGGACTTAGAAGAAGAAGAAGATCTGTTATTCAAGTGTTCATTTTCTGAAGTCTTCTCTTCTACAACAACAATTCTGTATTACTTCGTAGGGCTCTTTGTGAGTCTGAGTTGGTAGGATCTAGTGAGATATCTGAGTTGGTAGGGTTCATGGTGAACCTGAGTTTGGTAGGATTTTGCTGAAGATCTGAGTTTGTAGGACTTGTAAAGTCTGAGCCTTGTAGGGTTCTGTGTGAACCTGAGTTGTAAGATCTGAATATAGTGAAAAGATCTGAGTTGGAGAAGTTGCCTAGTCTAGCACATTGCTAGATAGGTGGGAGGGATAGTGGACTACCTCTAGACACATTATCTAGTTGGTAACCACTATAAATCATTGTGTGTTTTCTGTGATGCTTGTGTGCTGAGGTAGATAAATTATTAAATAGAAAAGAAAATTGAAAACACCTAATCATCCCCCCCCCCCTAGGTGTAGTTTACAGTCAACCCATATCTTTCAGATCTGCTTTTTAATAATACTTAATTGAACTCAGAAGAACCCTGGCGGCGGCCTCAGATTTTTCAGACCGCCATTCCACAGATCGGAGCCATAAACATACAGTGGTGTTTTAGATCACTTATGATTTTTATAAAGTTCTGAAGGACTTTAGGCGGTGATCTCAATTATTCCAGACCGCCCCACTTCCAAAATAGTCAAAATACTTTAAGATTGGCAGTCTTCATTTTGCCAGACCGCCTGTTCAAAATAACAAACTTGAGAGGTGCAGAATCTGTAATGATCGAAAGGGCAGGTGCGGTCATGCTTCAAAGCTATGCCAACCTTGTTTTCCTCGAGAGATCATCACAATTCTAACACTTTTTAGAAAGAGAGAGAGGGAGAGAGGGAGAGAAAGAGAGAGAGGTGAATAACTCTAAATGATCAAAAGGGCAGGTGCGGTTACGGCGCAAAGGCTATACCGGCATTGCTTTCCCAAGAGATCACTAAGGTTGTAACACCCTAAATAGAGGGGGGGAGAAGAGAGGCGAACAACTATAAATGATCAAAAGGGCAGGTGTGGTTATGTCGCGGAGGCTATTCCGGCATTGCTTTCCTCAAGAGATCATTAAGGTTGTAACACCCTAGCCACTCAAGGGCTCAGATAGCGGCCATAGATGCAATCGACCATCACTTGGTTATCCTTACACAAATGAGTATTCGGGGGTTACAGGGCATGATGATCAGTAGGGCAGGTGTTGTTATGTCGCGGAGGCTATACAGGCATTGCTTTCCCTAAAAGATCATCAAGACTGTAACGATGTCCTGAAATGCATAACATAGCTGAACATTCACCCGGACCTCCCTTGATGCAGAGGTGTGTCAGATGTTAGCAAGGACCCGGCACCCGAAAGTTCCTCTGCACGAGCTTGGCAAGCTACTACTACACAAGTGTGAAATCTCCCCGCTACTTGTGGTCATGGTAGATTTACATCCCAAGCTTCAAGTCGAGGGGGCAGCAAGTAAGATCCGTCGATATCTCATTTGGTAGGATCTTTAGCCTTTGATAGTTAGTCAATATATCTTGATGCTTCCTTTCTGATATACATAATGCAAGAGGTTACATCCATATCATCATGATACTTGCAAAAAAGAGGGAAAGAAAGAGACGGAAAAAATACAAGTTTTTAAGAAAAGAAATGCTTGAGATCATCTCCACTCCAAGTATGAGATAGATCTTCCCCTTCATAAGTTTGGAGACGATAAGCTCCATTCTTGAGCGCTTCTTTAACAATGAATGGCTCTGTACAATTTGGATTAAGCTTCCCAACCGAGCCAGATCTTGTTGTTGCGTCTACCTTCTTAAGGGCAAGATCACCGACAGCAAACTCTTTAACTCTTAACATTTTTGTCGAAATATTTGGTCATTCTCCTTTTTACTTCTTCTTGCCCGATGGTTGTTGTATCCCTTAGTTCTTCAATAAGATCAAGGCTGCATCTCAACTCTTCATCATTTCCTTCCATCCAGTTATCTTGAAGTTGTTGAGATAATAATACCCTTGGACTCAACTTCAAACTCAACGGGAATGAGAGCTTCCGAGCCATAAGATAGTTTGAAGGGAGTTTCTCCGGTAGCTGAGGTTGGAGTCGTCCTCAGAGCCCACAACACCGAAGGTAATTGCTCTGCCCAATTGCCTCTGAGATTCTCAACTTTCTTCTTCAAGAGATTGATTATGAGTTTATTGGCGGCTTCTACCTGACCATTATATTGGGTTTTCATAAATACCATTCAAAATGATATGAACACATCAAATGTGCACAGCGGAAGAAATACTAGAACAACCCAAAGAGTAAGGATCTTGCGGATCTCATGAATCAAAAGATTAGGAAAGAAAAATGCAATATACCTTCGCGGGATTGAGTCAATACTCATCCAAGGTGCTCCAAGATGAAATCTGATTGACAAAATCTGAGTTCCAAGAACCGAAATGTATCGGCTCCTCTACAGTGATCCACACGAACGATAGAGAACCCCAAATCCTTGCCGAACAAGGAATGGGTCGGAGAAAGAACGTCCTCTGCGTCCCTACGAACTGTTAGATCAGTTGAAGGGGAGGCGGCGACTGACGGCGGCGATTAGGTCGGCGGACAAAACGAGAGCGATCAGAACACTTCTGTCTTCGGCTCTCAAGAAATTGCGAAAAGGCTCGATCTGTATCGTGTGCTTCGAAGACCTAATCGCGTTCCTTTTATACGCAAGGTATAAAATAGGCTATCCGCAGACCAGAGGAAAAACAGAACATTTCTGTCCAGATTTACATTCGCCGAATTCGACTAAACAATATAACTGAATTCGACTCAGATTTGGCGAAACCATTTCGATGAATTCATCTATATAAATTCAGCTATATAAATTCGGCGAAACCCTTTAGCCGAATTTGTCATTTATTCAACTAAACACTTTAGCCGAATTTTGACTTAGCTGAATTCGTCTAAACCCTTTAGCCGAATTCGTCTAAACCCTTTAGCCGAATTCGTCTAAACCCTTTAGCCGAATTCGCGTAAACCCTTTAGCCGAATTCGTCTAAATCCTTTAGCCGAATTATCTAGTATAAATCCATTCGTTTAAACACTTTAAACGATTTCCTTTTTGAGACATTCTCAACTTGATTCCAAGCAGTCACACGATTGGTCCTTCACTCATATCCAATATGAGTAAGGCCAACACAATCCTTTATCCAACTTCTCCAAACGATTTTATGTGCGGCCCTATAGGATCATATTGTGTTGGAAGTAAGACTAAGTGTTGATTGCTTTGAGATCACCTTAGAAACTCCAACAGTCTCCCACTTCATCACAAAGTATTAATAAAAGTCTCACAAACAATGAGCGGCATCTAGCAATACATCATTGCCACCCAAGCAATAAGAGTTCATAACTCAACAAGCCTGTCATGACCAATGTATCAGTGTTGTCATGTCCCTTTGTCCTTTACATCTGGATAGAACTAGAGGCATGGACTGTGTCACCCTCATAATTATTCAATCCCAATTTCCTGATCTAGAATAGACTGTCTGAAATTGGTGAGCTCAATATCATATATTGACTCAACCAAGCATGGCCATGCATTTCTCAGTCTCATTCCATCAAGGGGCCCATGGATGTAACTCCTGTCATACAGGAGGACAAATCCCATTTCTGCTCACGCACAAACATCCAAATGATGCGTAACATACCCAACAACCACCCTTATCGTCAACCTTTCTCAAGGGAAGACTTTAGATGGCATCAAAGTACGCTCTTCCTCACATGATGAATGCTATGACTTCAGGTCAAAGGACCACAAACACCATTGTCACTTGAGACCTACTTGTGACATGTTCATATAACAATCCACAAAGTAGTCTCACGGGGGTCTGTCCAGTACAACTTGTTCTTAACAAGTACCCATGTGATGACTTGATATCACAATATCATGACCTGTGAGAACCGGTCATCAATCAACGCACATGCTGGTCTTATGGTCTCATCCTCGCCCTAAATTTCTAGGATGATACCTCGACCAGGGACCATTTAAGAATGAAGCTTCATTTAAACATAGACCCTCACATTCAAGTCACGTACTTGAATTCCTATGGAAGCAAACATTCTAAGGGCATTCATTATGTTAATTAGTCTATCAAATAGAAACGGTTGACATAATAAAAGAACTTGCCATAAATGTAAAATGAAACATACAGTACATAACACAATTCATCAAATGAATAAACAACCGACAAACATACAATCCACAAGGCTCCCACTAAAGACGATCATTCAGGTATCTAATACCCTTTGATCTAACATGACCATCATGCTTCTTTTGCGCAAGAAGCTTTGTCAGTGGATCCGCTGTGTTTTCTTCAGTCGGTACTCTGCAAATGTTCACATCTCCTCAATCGACAATCTCTCGAATAAGATGGAACCGCCGAAGTATGTGCTTGGAGCGCTGATGAGATCTAGGTTCCTTAACTTGGGCAATTGCACCATTGTTGTCACAGTAGAGAACTACGGGACCAACAATGCTAGGAACTACATCTAGCTCGCCGATGAATTTCCTAATCCATACAGCCTCCTTTGTCGTATTTGCGGCAGCAATATACTCGGCTTCTGTCGTAGAATCAGCAACTGTCTCCTGCTTGGAACTCTTCCAGCTTACAGCTCCTCCATTAAGGCAAAATACAAAACCTGATTGAGACTTTGAATCATCCCTATCAGTTTGGAAGCTAGCATCTGTGTAACCATTTACAACGAGCTCTTCCTCTCCACCATACACCAAGAACATATCCTTAGTCCTTCTCAAGTACTTTAGAATATTCTTGACAGCTATCCAGTGACCATCACCAGGATCAGACTGATACCTGCTCTTCATGCTCAAAGCATAAGAGACATCGGGTCGAGTGCATAACATTGCGTACATGATTGATCCAATTGCCAAAGCATATGGAATCATCTTCATGTGTTCCTTATCTTCCAAAGATTTAGGACACTGGTCCTTAGAGAGACTCACACCATGTGACATGGGTAAGAACCTTTCTTGGACTCAAGCATGTTGAACCGTTTCAACAACTTGTCAATGTATATACTCTGGGTCAAACCCAACAACTTCTTTGATCTATCTATATAGATCTTAATACCAAGTATGTAAGTCGCTTCACGCAAGTCTTTCATAGAAAAGCAGTTCCCTAGGTTGTTCTTAACAACTTGCAGGGTCGGAATGTCATTCCCGATCAGCAGTATATCATCTACATAAAATATCAGGAAGAAAACAATGCTCCCACTAATCTTCTTGTAAACACAAGGCTCATCTTCGTTCTTGATGAAACCAAACTCTTTGATCTTCTCATCAAAATGCAGATTCCAACTTCGAGAAGCTTGTTTCAATCCATAAATGGATCGATTCAACTTGCATATTTTAGTGGCTTCACTTGGAGATTCAAAACCCTCGGGTTGTGTCATGTACACTTCCTCAAGGAGGTTTCCATTAAGAAAAGCCGTTTTGACATCCATTTGCCAGATCTCGTAGTCATAATACGCAGCAATAGCAAGTAGAAATCTGATGGACTTGACCATGGCCACAGGGGAAAAGGTCTCATCATAGTCAACACCATGAATTTTCCTGAAACCTTTAGCCACCAGCCAGCCATTGAATGTCTGTACATTCCCATCCATGTCGGTCTTCTTCTTGAAGACCCATTTGCACCCTATGGGTCGTACCCCTTCAGGTGGTTCCACCAAGGTCCAAACTTGGTTTGTGTACATGGAATCCATTTCAGATTTCATGGCCTCAAGCCACTTCTTGGAGTCTGGTCCATTCATAGCCTCTTGGTAGGTTGCAGGCTCATCATCATGATCCATAAGCAACACATTACCTATTTGAGTCATGAGAAATCCATATCTCTCAGGCTCAAATCTTGGTCTACCAGATCTACGTAGGACTTGTGTTTCTTGAGCAGACTCTCCAGCTACAACTTCTTGTAGTCCTTGCTCAGGTTCCAATTCTGGTTCGTTCATTGTTTGTGGCTCTTGAACTTCTTCAAGTTCTACCTTTACAGTCTTTCTGGATAAGAACTCTTTCTCCAAAAAGACACCAGTCCTTGCGACAAACACTTTGCCCTCAGACGGCAAGTAAAAGTAGTATCCTTTGGTTTCCCTAGGATACCCCACTAGATAAAATTTATCCGATTTGGGTTCCAGCTTATCAGGCATTTGGCGTCGCACGTATGCCTCACAGCCCCAAATTTTGATGAACGACATACTAGGACGCTTCCCAGTCCATATCTCATATGGTGTCTTTAGAACCATTTTTGTTGGAACTCGATTTAGTGTGAATGCAGCAGTCTCTAAAGCAAAACCCCAAAACGAAATGGGCAAATCTGCATGACTCATCATCGATCGCACCATGTCTAACAAGGTACGATTCCTCCTCTCAGAAACACCATTATGTTGAGGTGTTCCGGGCAGAGTGAGCTGTGATACAATACCAAACTCTTTGAGATGATCATGAAACTCATGACTCAGATATTCGCCACCTCGATCAGATCGGAGTGCTTTTATCCTTTTTCCCAGTTGGTTCTCTACTTCATTTTTAAACACTTTGAACTTTTCAAAGGTCTCGGATTTGTTCTTCATAAGAAACATGTATCTGTATCTACTGAAATCATCAGCAAATGTAACGAAGTAGTAGAACCCACCTCTAGCCATAGAACTCATGGGTCCACATACATCACTTTGTATTATACCCAAGAGATCATCAGCCCTCTCATTACAACTAGTGAAAGGAGCTTTCGTCATCTTGCCTAATAAACATGACTCGCATCTCTCAAATGATTCATAATCAAATGAGTCCAGTAGTCCATCTTTATGGAGCTTGGATATGCTTTTCTCGTTTATATGGCCTAAACAACAATGTCAAAGGTACGTAGGATTCGAATCATTTGTTTTTAGTCTTTTAATATTTTCTACATTATAGATCGGATGGTCTAAGTTCAAAACATATAAACCATTAAACAATTGGGCTACACCATAACAAACATCATTCATAAAAATCAAACAACAATTGTTCTTAATTATAAACGAAAAGCTTTTCATGTCAAGACATAATATGGATATAATGTTTCTAGTTATGGCTAGAACAAAATAACAGTTATCTAATTCTATTACAAGCCCAGTGGGCAAAGAAAGACAGTAGACACCAACAGCGACGGCAGCAACTCTTGCTCCATTCCCGACGTGCAGGTCTACCTCCCCTTTACCCAGCATTCTTCTCCTTCTCAGTTCCTGCACATTTGTACAAATGTGAGAACCGCATCCGGTATCCAATACCCAAGATGAAGGAGCAGAAAGGTTTATCTCTATAACATAAATACCTGAAGTGGAAGTCACACTTCCCTTCTTCTTTTGCAGATCCTCAATATAGAGGGGACAGTTCCACCTCCAATGCCCAGCCTTACAGAGTGGAGGCACTTTCCTTCCTTCGCCAGACCTTTCCTTTTCAGTGCAGAAGACTTGGGATCAAAAGGAGACTTAGATCCAATCTTCGTCTTCTTAGATCCTTTGGCCTTGCCCTTGCTCTTATGCACCATCAATATGGGGCTGGCAGGCTTGACCTTCTTCATGTTATTCTCGGCAGTTCTCAACATGCCAAGGAGCTCGGGCAGCGTCTTTTCTATTTCATTCATGTTATAGTTTAAGACGAACTGCTCATAACTGTCCGGCAACGATTGCAGGATCAGATCTGTGGCCAACTCTTGACCCAAGGGAAAACCTAGTCTTTCAAGGTTCTCGATATACCCAATCATCTTGAGTACGTGAGTCCCTACTGAGTCTCGAGCTCTGATGAATAGTAAATTATAAATATTTTAGTCTAGTTTTTAGCATGGTTTTAAGTAATATTGTACATATTTCATATAAATTATTGAATAAATGATTTGTTTTAGATCATTTTTATATTTATATATTTATATGTAAATATATATATTTAAGTATTTAAATATATAAGTAAATATATATATAGTATTTAAATATATATATATATATATATAAAGTATTTAAATATATATGTAAATATATATATAAAGTATTTAAATATATATGTAAATATATATATTTAAGTATTTAAATATATATGTAAATATATATAAAGTATTTAAATATATATATATGTAAATAAGTATTTAAATATATATGTAAATAAGTATGTAAATATATATAATAAGTATTTAAATATATATGTAAATAAGTATTTAAATATATATGTAAATAAGTATTTAAATATATATGTAAATAAGTATTTAAATATATATGTAAATATATATATATAGTATTTAAAAATATATGTAAATATTTATTTAATATAATTAAGTTAGTTATTGAATATGTATTAATATAAAAATTCTGTAAATATATATAATATATATAATATAGTTCTTGTGCTTACAGATATGAGCGCTTGGCTTAGTGGTTGTGGTCTGCTTAGCCTTTCTGGGGTGGTGCGAGATCGAAACCAGGCCAGCGCATTTTTGCCTGGATTTAATCCCGCAGCGCGCTACCCGCAGGCCAAACCGCTGAGACCCAGCCCAAACCGCTGAGACCCAGCCCAGAACCGCTGAGACTAGCCCAGAACCGCTGAGACCCAGCCCGGATCCGCTGAGACCAGCCCAGAACCGCTGAGACCCAGCCCAGAACCGTTGAGACCAGCCCAGAACCGCAGCTCACATGCCAGCTCACCTTCCACCTCTCTTCTTCTAGAACCTGCCAGCTTCTATCCGCACTCAACCAACTCTCAAGTCAAAGTTGCCAACCTCTCAAGTCTTCCAGCCAGCTGCCTTGCCAGCTCCTTTTTTTACTACTATTTGCAGCCCTCTTTTTGGCTATAAATATGAGGGGCTTTGCTTTTTTTTTAAAGGTTCATAAAAGTTAGAACCTAATTAAGTGTTGTTCTTGTGAGTTTTTGAGTGTTCCTGTCTAAGTGTTTTTCTTGAGTGTTTATATGAGTTTGTTTGTGTGTTTCCTAAGCCCTAGTTTGGGCTCTCTAAGTTTAGACTTTCTTGAAAAAGTTGTAATCTCTATTATACATATATATGAAAGTTCTTCTTTGTTCTTAAATTTCTTTTATTTTGTTCTTCTTTTCCTTTAAGTAAGTGTGTGTGAGTGTATGAGTTAGTGTTTTATTGTCTTTTGTTTTTAATTTATTTTTCATTTATTGTATGTGTGTGTGTAGGTGGATAAATTTTGTTTTTTATTTTTATTTTAATTTAGTTTTACTTATTGTTGTGTGTGTGAGTGTATGAGAGTAATTTATTTCATAGTTTAGTTTAATTTAGCTTTCAATTTAATAGCGTAACTTTTATTATTGTCACGCATTTATTTCCCCTCTACCGATTTGGGTAGAGATTGCTTTTATTTCCGATCTACCCATTTGGGTAGAACTTGCACCGTATTTATTTCCCCTCTACCTATTTAGGTAGAGATTGCACTTATCTTTTCTTTGTTTTTACTAACGCACGCAATCGCTTAATTAATCATCGTCATCGCTCTTTAAATTTTATAAAACTAATCGCTCATTTCATCGATAAAATAATAGCACGATCTTAAAAAGTAAAAATAATCAACACGTTCTTGGAAAAATACGACCTTGATATTTTCTATTAAATATCCCATATTATACGTGATGAGTCCTGATCATATACACATTTATGGACTCATCCGGGCCGTTATTTAGTCATTTCTCCGCACTTTAGCCATGTTATAGTTTATATTTGATAATCCATGCTAGGTGCACATCTTGGCCCACTTTGGTGTGATTTTCGTGCTTATTGTCATTAGTAGTATTCTTGTGCTGTTAAGTGCCACTTTCAGTGGATAGATCTGTGGTTGTGCTGGAATAGGAGTAGTGCAGGTGTTCCCGGTGCAATTCTGCACAGGAACACTGCGCACGATCACCGGTTCTATTGCGCACGACCACTGGTCGTGCGCCACTGATCGTGTGCACTTAACCCTTTTTCACGAGTTCTGTTTGGTGCAGTGCGCACGACCACCAACGTCAGTGCGCACGACCACCGGTCGTGCGCCACTGCTCGTGCGCACTTATCATTAAAATTCTTAGTTCTGTTTGCTGTATTGCGCACGACCGTCAACACTAGTGCGCACGACCACCGGTCGTGCGCCACTGGTCGTGCGAACATTTCATTTTACAAATTTCGTATCTTGCAGGTTCCACCCAGGCAGTGCGCACGATCGCAGAATTCCATTGCGCACGACCACTGGTCGTGCGCCAATGATCGTGCGCAGTATTTAATCCAGCGCCTATTTAAACGCCTGTTGCGATTTTTAGGGCAAAATATCAGCCGCGGGAGCGGGATTCCTGTTCCGTACGCCGCCGAACTCCACCGTGGGACGCCTCCACCTCATCTCCTACGCAAGGGGAAGCCTCCTCCACCCATTCCAAGACTTCCTCCATTGTCCGTGAGTGTTCTCCATCGTCCGCAAGCCTCCAAGCAACCATTCTCTCATTTCGCCCGGTGAGAAGAAGAAGGAACCTGAAGTCGAAGACGACGGAGCTACGTAGGGAGACCGTGACAGCTCTCTACGCCGGAAGCATTGTCCGCCCGAGTCCGGAGGTAGCCCGACAACCTACCATTCCGGCCGTGAACGGCCGCTAGTCTTCACCATCGGTTATTTCTTTCCTCTTTCCCCCATTGTACTCGTTGAACCGTGTAAACTCGAATATTATGATGATGTTTGTTGAAATGAATGTTTCCTTGTTGTTCTTCATGGTTTGTTTGTGATCCACTCCGTTCTCACTCACTCACTCGCACACGCACGCAAGGTGTTTGTTCCGTGTTAGCAAGAGCTAGCGACGGTTGTGAAGAGGTGTTTACGACCCTCACCCTTTCGCGCTAGAACACACTCCATTCCGCCTCACGAAGCACGGCATCGCGGCCGTTGCATCCATCTCACCTTGCGAAGCGGTGTTTTTGACCCGCATCTCTTTTACTGTTGTTAAGATTAGGACAAACCAACCAAAAACCCCCTTTTTCATGTGTGTTTCATTTGTGTAACAAGAGTCACGCTACGCGTTTTGTTCACCCAACCTGCATTCCTCAAGAGACCGACATTCGGGGAGGCCACTCTCCACATTTATTACTTGACAGCGACCGGTGCACTTGCCGACACGCATCAATACGCGATAAGGTGCACTTGCCTTCATCGAAAGATTAGTTTGGATATACAACAACAAAAACTTGCAAAACCTTCTCCTTTTCTATTTACACATATTTAGAGAATTCGGCGTCGTAGCCGAGGCGTAATCGTCGATATTTCGAAAGAAGAAAAGACCGTTACTTCTATTCATCGAAGTAGGATAACGGTTAGTTTCTCGAAGTAGGAGTACTCGCGAAACTCCTCGAAAACGCCCGTTTAATTCTAATCACATCACAAGAAAGGTTTTGCAAATCATAAAATTTTACCCATCAAGCTCCCATTTTGCACTGGAATAATGCCTTGGATGTGTCAAACCTCTCTTGCCGGGATTGCCCCTCGAACATTTTCTTGAGGTGCCCGATTATCTCATAACCACACATGCTCTCGTGTTGCTTCTGAAGCTCAGAGGACATGGTAGCAAGCATGAGGCATTCCACATCCAAGGTATCATCCTGATACTTCTTGTAAGCATCTCTATCTGCCCTCGAAGCATTTCCGGTCGGCTCTGTGGGGGCTTCACCTTCCAAGACATAGAGCTTGCGCTCTTGCCTGAGAACAATTCTCAGGTTCCTGTACCAGTCGAGTAAGTTCTTCCCGTTGAGCCTGCCCTTCTCAAGAATAGCTCTCAGGGACAGGGTGGAGTGAGATCCACTTGCCATGGAAATTCTACAATGAATTCGCAAAACTTTCAGTACTGTATTTCGAAATACATTTTATATTAATAAGGACTTTTATTAAAAGCTCCCACTATTTTTAATCAAATCGACAACCCTTTAATTCGATTAGGAGAGTTTATGCGAGCTACTCTCTTAGTGGACAAGATCCGTATTTCACCAACACAATGAGTCCGCTTTAGCGTTCCTCTCATAATGCGGTTATTTAGGTAGACAACATTTGTCAATTGCATCACTATGCAACTCTTGTATGGTTGGTGAATAACTCTTTATTCGCATCCATCATATGGAGCATGCCAACCCTATGCCTCTAGTTAAGTTAGACCCGATGTCGACAGTGGGATATCACAATTATCCGCTCGCACCCTTACCAAGATAGATTAATGCACCTTGCTTTGGCAAGCCCACATTTCATCGATCGAGGCAGGAAGAGTGTCATCCATCGGAAGGCATCTGTATACTTAATATTGGATAAGGGATTTTATCTTTCAATAGATGAACATTTCATCGTGATTAACATTTAATCACCATGCACATACACAAAACAAATGCATCCCATATGTGCACATAAAAGGATTATCAACTGTTTGATAAAAGGAGCTAAATCTGAATACTTAGAACACTTCTAAATCTCCAGATTTACATGCATTGAACACAAGCAAATCAACTCCCCTTGTGCAGTAGACAAGCTCGTCTCTCATGTCAGATTCAATAATCTAAACATTTGGTTTCATAAACCATATCGAGGGACGGTTACTGCAAAGGAGAAACAATCTCTGAAACAATGAAATCGCAACGCAATCACATGCGTTCCTGGCGGGGTTCCAAGGGGCAGCGCATCAAATGTGATGTTCCAAGAAGAAATCTATACATTTAGAACGCTTCCAAATTTCTAGATTTGCATGCACTTGATCGCAACCTACCTCTGATACCACTATTGGGTTTTCATAAATACCATTCAAAATGATATGAACACATCAATGTGCGTAGCGGAAGAAATACTAGAACAACCCAAAGAGTAAGGATCTTGCGGATCTCATGAATCAAAAGATTAGGAAAGCAAAATGCAATATACCTTCGCGGGATTGAGTCAATACTCAACCAAGGTGCTCCAAGATGAAATCGGGTAGACAAAATCTGAGTTCCAAGAACTGAAATGTATCGGCTCCTCTACAACAATCCACACGAACGATAGAGAACCCCAAAGCCTTGTCGAACAAGGAATGGGTCGTAGAAAGAACGTCCTCTGCGTCCCCACGAACTGCTAGATCAGTTGAAGGGGAGGCGGCGACTGACGGCGGCGATTAGGTCGGCGGACGGAACGAGAGCGATCAGAACACTTCCGTCTTAGGCTCTCAAGAAATCGTGAAAAGGCTCGATCTGTACCGTGTGCTTCGAAGACCTAATCGCGTTCCTTTTATACGCAAGGTATAAAATAGGCTATCCGCAGACCAGAGAAAAAACAGAACATTTCTCTCCAGATTTACATTCGCTGAATTCGACTAAACAATATAACCGAATTCGACTCAGATTCAGCGAAACCATTTCGACGAATTCTTCTATATAAATTCGGCTATATTAATTCGGCGAAACCCTTTAGCCGAATTTGTCATTTATTCAACTAAACACTTTAGCCAAATTTTTACTTAGCCGAATTCATCTAAACCCTTTAGCCGAATTCATCTAAACCCTTTAGACGAATTCGTATAAACCCTTTAGCCGAATTCGTCTAAATCCTTTAGCCGAATTATCTAGTATAAATCCATTCGTGTAAACACTTTAAACGATTTTCTTTTTGAGACATTCTCAACTTGATTCCAAGCAGTCACAGGATTGGTCCTTCACTCAGATCCAATATGAGTAAGGCCAACACAATCCTTTATCCAACTTCTCCAAACGCTTTTATGTGCGACCCTATAGGCTCATATTGCGTTGGCAGTAAGACTAACTGTTGATTGCTTTGAGATCACCTCAGAAACTCCAACACATTACTCCGAGGATGATGCACAGAAACAAATCGCAACTCAGTGCGGATTTCATCACAGAAATTTATAAGACTTGAGTTGTTGAATTGTAGACCATTATTTGTGATAATTCCCATGGGAATTCCGTTCCTACATACTATCTCCCCCTTGATAAAATTCCTCGCAACTTGAGTAGTAGTTTTAGCCAACACCTTTGTCTTGATCCATTTGCTAAAATAATCGATCATTACTAGGATGAACTTGCGCTGACCACTAGCCAAGGGAAAAGGTGCAATCAAATCCATTCCCCAAACCGCAAATGGCCATGGAGTTGCTATTGACTTAATTTGTTGAGCTGGTTGATGCTGAAGAGGAGCGAACTTTTGGCACTGAACACACTTCTTTGCGAACTTCTCTGCATCCTTCCTCATTTGAGGTCAGAAATAGCCTTGCCTTGGAATCCTTTTTTCCAGGGTTCTAGCTCCAGAGTGACTGTCGCACTCTCCCAAATGAACTTCCCGAATAACAACTGAATTTTCCTCTTCATAGACGCATCTTGTCAAAGGTGAGAGAAAAGTTTTCTTGTAGAGAATTCCTGCAATAAGATAATAATAAGCTGCTTTTAACTTAAACCGTTTGTTATCTTTTACCGCCAGATGGAATTCTCCACTTGAGAGAGAGAACAAGGGGATCCATCCAGTATGGTCGTTGATCAATCAGCATGATGTCTCCTTCTTCAACAGCTAGATGAAATAATTATGAAGTAGTTCCTCCTGAAAGGAGACCATATTTGGCCAACTCATCAGCTTATGTGTTCTCTTCTCTTGGAATATGTTGAATTGTGAAGCTTTTGAACTTTCCTATCTCAATCTTTACCAACATTTGATATTGCTTTAAAATAGAATCTCTAGTTTCATAGGTTCCATTTACTTGAGACGACATCACCAGGGAATCAGTTTTAACTTGGACATCCTCGATCCCTAGCTCTCTTGCAAATCTAAGACCGGCGAGCAAGGCTTCATACTCCGTCTGATTGTTCATTGTTGGAAAGTAGAACTTGAGAGCTTGATCCAATCTAATCCCATTGGGATTAATTAACACAATTCCAGCTCCTAATAAATTTCTCCCGGAAGCTCCATCCACGTAGATTGTCCATGCGAAAGGTTTTCCAACCTCTTTTTCTGAGCTAACTTCCTTTGCATCGATCATAAAATCTGCTAACACTTGAGCTTTGATCGTCACTCTAGGAATGTATGAGATATCGAACTCGCTGAACTCTATCTCCCACTTTGTCAATCTACCTGAATGTTCCAATTTTTCCAACACGCTCTTCGATGGAAGATCAGTGACAACCTGAATAGAATAAGATTGGAAATAAGGTCTTAGCCTTCGTGCTGAGATCACAATCATCAAAGCCAACTTTTCAAGGATCGGGTACCGAGCTTCCGCATCCTTCAAGATTTTACTCGCGTAGTAAACCGGATATTGCTTCTTCTTTTCTTCCCTTACCAACACAGATCTGATGGCATCAGAACCGACTCCAAGATATAAGAAGAGATCTTCTCCCTCTCTCGGGCTTTGGAGTAAAGGGGTAGATGTTAGCTGCTTTTTGATCAGATCAAAATCATCATCACATTCATTTGTCCATTCAAACTTAGCTCCTCCACAGAGAGTTTTAAAGAAAGAAGCACTCTTATCCCCTGAGTGGGAGATGAAACGGCTCAAGCCTGCCATCCTCCCACCCAGCTGCTGAACTTCCTTAGGGGTCTTGGGAGGTGACATTTCTAGGATAGCCTTCACCTTATCGGGATTTGGCTCCAATCCTTCGGGAGTAAGGAGATGGCTGAGAAATTTTCATTTACTAGCTCCAAAAACACATTTCAATGGGTTCAACCTCATATTGAAGGTTCGGAGGGTTGCGAACATTTCGTTTAGGTCGTTAAGATGAGTTGAGAAAAGTTTGTTTTTTATTAGAAGGTCATCGACATAGACCTCTAAATTTCTTCATTTTTGAGTTTTGAAAATGGTGTCCTTCATTTTCTGATAGGTAGCACCAACATTCTTTAGCCCAAAAGGCATTGCGAGATAGCAGAAGCAACCGTCATTCGTGTTGGAACATGCTTTCCACATCTCTTGGTTTGACAATAACAAATCCAATTGTATTTGATCATACTTGCATTGTGTTTATAGTGTGCAGGATCTTCAACATTCAATCCCCAAAGGAGTGGGAAAAAGAAAGACGTCGAAGCGACATCAGGGATGATTATCTATTGTTACCGCGGCGCGGTAACACTATCGCTGGCGCTAGCGGTTTGATGAAATGGAAACCGTTGAGAAGGAAACCGCTGAGAACGAAACTGCGTTCGACAAATTGTGAAGCCGTTCGATGAAATGAAACTGCGTTCGACGAAAAGAGAAGTGCTCTATCGCGGAGCGCTAGCACTACCGCCGGCGCTAGCGAATCAAAAACCGTTGAGAAGGAAACCGCTGAGAACGGAACTAGCGTTCGACGAAATTGCGTTCAACGAACTGCATGCTCTACCGCGGCGTTCGACGAACTGCATGCTCTACTGCGGCGCTCGACAAAATGCATACTATCGCGGAGCATTAACACTACCGCTGGCGCTAGCATAAATGGAAACAATTGACGAGAAGGAAACAGTGGAGAAAAAGGAATGTCGACGGGACGCTATTTTGGCAAGTACTATCGCGGCGCGTTAAGGACTAACGCCCGGCGGTAGCTTTTGAAATCCACCCATCTGCATGTATTTGAGAAGCAAATATGGAAGGAGATATTGGCTGAAGGAAGGTTATCTCGCTATCGCGGAGCGTTAGCGTTACCGCAGTGCGCTAGTCGGAGTTCAAAGTTTGGCGCTCAAACGTTGCATAAACTGCCACGATCCGCGTGCCTGATCATTGCCTAATGTGGCTAACGCGGGGCGGTAGTACTACCGTAGGTGGTAGCGGCTGATTCTATTTAAAAACACGCGTTGCCTCCGTTGTTGCTTGCTGTCACAGAAGGAATTGAAGCCACAAATTCAGAGCACTCGTTGTTGGGTTTTTCTAGAACCATACATCAAATGTAGGCGCAGCGGAAATGAAGAGAAACAACCCAAAAAGACTTTGGATCGGCCATGAATGTTGAATCAAGAAGTTAACAAAATGCTAGGTATGAAATTACCTTTGCGGGATTGGATCAAATCCAACCTAGATGCTCCACGAGTTGATTCCTGTCGTCGGCTATGCGAGTCCTCACGTAGAATAATATCTACGTCTCTACAGTGATCCACACGAGCCGGGAGAAGAATGACTGCACCTTGAACTTCCACGAACTACTAGGTTCGCTCCAGGAAGAACACACACGGCGACGATCGCCGGAGAGGAGGTCGGCGGACGCGATTCAGAGACGGCGGAACACTTCCGTCGGCTAGGGTTCGTAAGGCGAGAGCGGAACTCCTTCCGTCGGCCTTTTCTTTTCGTTAGTTATGAGAACCCTAAAACGAAGTCCTATTTATACCCAAAGGATAAACAGCTTCTAGAAGAATCGCTATCCGCAGACCACACAGCAGAATAAGGGCTTCTGTTACAATTCGTCGGAATTCCATGGAAGATCATTCGTCGAGATTTCACGGGACAATCCGACGAATCCGACGAATCAGATCAGACGGCAACATTTGCCGAGAAAATGATCTCTGTAACAATTCGTCGAGTCTTCACGGGACAATCCGACGAATCCGACGAATCAGATCAGACGGCAACATTTGCCGAGAAAATGATCTCTGTAACAATTCGTCGAGTCTTCACGGGACAACCCGACGAATCCCGACGAATCCCGACGAATCCAGACAGACGACAACATTTTGTCGAATGAAGGGTTTCTGTAATAATTCGTCGAGTGTTCACGGGACAATCCGACGAATCCCGACGAATCCGACGAATTCCATCCGTGTAAATCCGACGAATTCAGACAGCAACAACCTGCTGGATTTCCCCATTCTATATATGGTGATTGGTAACATTTACCAACACAGTCAATCTACCAACTTCTCCACATGCTCTTACGTGCGACCCTGCAAGCTCATATCGCGTTGGCAGTGAGATTACATGTTTGACCACTTCTAGATCACAATGGCAACTCCAACAGTCTCCCACTTGATCTTGAAAGTATCAAACCAAAAACCTCACAAACAATGAGCGGCATCTAGCAATGCATCATTGCTCCCCAAGCAATAAGAGTTCATAACTCATAAGCCTTTATGACCAATGTTCCAGCGTTGTCTTTGTCCCTTTGTCCCTTACATCCGGAAAGAACTAGAGGCATGGACCGTGTCACCCTCATAATAGCTCAATCCAAGTTTCTTGATCTAGAACGGACTTCCAGAGAATGGTGAGCTCAATATCACATATTGACTCTACCAAGCATGGCCATGCATTTCTCAGTCCAATTCCATCAAGGGGCCCATGGATGCAACTCCTGTTATATAAGAGGACAAATCCCATATCTGCTCACACCCAAACACCCAAATGATTCGTAACGTACCCAACGACCACCCTTATCATCAACCTTCTTCAAGGAAGACTTTAGATGACATCAAAGCACGCTCTTCCTCACTCGGTGAATGCTGTGACTTCAGGTCAAAGGACCACAACACCATTGTCAAATGAGACCTACTTGTGACACTTTTAAGTAACAATCCACAAAGTAGTCTCAGGTTGGGTCTGTCCAGTACAACTTGTTCACTAACAAGTACCCACGTGATGACTTGATATCACAATATCATGACCTGTAAGAACCGGTCATCAGTCAACACACATGCTAGTCTTAATGTATCATCATCACCCTTAGCTTCTACGATGATACCTCGACCAGGGACCTTTTAAGAATGAAGCTTCAAAATCATAGGCTCTCACATTCAAGTCACGTACTTGATGTCCTATGGAAGCGAACATTCTAAGGTTATTTATCACGAATTTTATTCTATCATATAGAAACAGTATATCGTAATAAAAGAACTTGCCATTAATTGTAAAAAGAAATAATTGGTACACAATTCATCATATGAATAAATAACAAACAGCCAACAGAATATTTATTTTACATGCAACCCACAAGACTCCCACTAGAGATGATCACTCAGGTATCGTATACCCATTGATCTAGTATGACCATCATGCTTTCTCTGCGCGAGAGGCTTTGTCAGTGGATCTGCAATATTCTCCTCAGTCGGCACTCTGCAAATGTTCACATCTCCTCGTTCGACAATCTCACGAATAAGATGGAACCGCCGAAGTATGTGCTTGGAGCGCTGATGGGATCTAGGTTCCTTAGATTGTGCAATTGCACCATTGTTATCACAGTAGAGAACTACGGGACCAACAATGCTAGGAACTACATCTAGCTCGCCGATGAATTTCCTAATCCATACAGCCTCCTTCGCTGCATTAGCTGCAGCGATATACTCGGCCTCAGTTGTAGAATCAGCAACTGTCTCTTGCTTGGAAATCTTCCAGCTCACAGCTCCTCCATTCAGGCAAAACACAAACCCTGACTGAGACTTTGAATCATCCCTATCAGTTTGGAAGCTGGCATCCGTGTAACCACTTACAACGAGCTCTTCCTTTCCACCATACACCAAGAATACATCCTTAGTCCTTCTCAAGTACTTCAGGATATTCTTTACGGCTATCCAGTGACATTCATCGGGATCAGACTGATACCTGCTAGTCATGCTCAAAGCAAAAGAGACATCGGGTCGAGTACATAACATTGCATACATGATTGACCCAATTGCCGAAGCATATGGAATCGACTTCATGCGGTCCTTATCTTCGCAAGATTTTGGACACTGGTCCTTAGAGAGATTCACACCATGAGACATGGGCAAAAATCCTTTCTTGGACTCAAGCATGTTGAACCGCTTCAACAGCTTGTCAATGTACGTACTCTGGGTCAAACCCAGCAACTTCTTCGATCTATCTCTATAGATCTTAATACCGAGTATGTAAGTCGCTTCACCCAAGTCCTTCATAGAAAAGCAGTTCCCTAGGTTGTTCTTAACAACTTTCAGGGTAGGTATGTCATTCCCGATCAACAGTATGTCATCTACATACAATATCAGGAAGACAACAATGCTCCCACTGATTCGCTTGTAAACACACGGTTCATCTTCATTCTTGACAAAACCAAACTCTTTGATCTTCTCATCAAAACGAAGATTCCAACTTCTAGAGGCTTGTTTCAATCCATAGATGGACCTATTCAGCTTGCATATTTTAGTGGCTTCATTTGGGGATACAAAACCCTCGGGTTGTGTCATGTACACTTCCTCAAGGAGGTTTCCATTTAGGAAAGCCGTTTTGACATCCATCTGCCAGATCTCGTAGTCATAATACGCAGCAATAGCAAGCAATATCCTAATGGACTTTACCATGGCAACAGGGGAAAAGGTCTCATCATAGTCAACACCATGAATTTGCTTGAAACCCTTAGCCACCAGTCGCCCTTTGAATGTCTGTACATTCCCATCCATGTCGGTCTTCTTCTTGAAGACCCACTTGCACCCTATGGGTCGTACCCCTTCAGGTGGTTCCACCAAGTTCCAAACTTGGTTTATATACATGGAGTCCATTTCGGATTTCATAGCCTCAAGCCATTTGTCGGAGTCCGGTCCATTCATAGCCTCTTGGTAGGTTGCTGGTTCATCATCATGATCCATAAGCAACACATTACCTATTTGAGACACGAGAAATCCATATCTCTCAGGCTCAAATCTTGGTCTACCAGATCTACGTAGGACTTGTGTTTCGTGAGCAGGTTCTCTAGCTACAACATCTTGTAGTCCTGGCTCAGAATCCAACTCTGGTTCATTCACTATTTGTGGTTCTTGAACTTCTTCAAGTTCTACCTTTTGCGTCTTTCTTGATAAGAACTCTTTCTCCAAGAAGACACCCGTCCTTGCGACAAACACTTTGCCCTCAGACGGTAGGTAAAAGTAATATCCCTTCGTTTCCTTAGGATATCCCACCAGATAACACTTATCTGATTTGGGTTCCAGCTTGTCAGGCATTTGACGTCGTACGTATGCCTCACAGCCCCAAATTTTAATGAACGACATACTAGGACGCTTCCCAGTCCATATCTCATATGGTGTCTTTAGAACCGTTTTCGTCGGAGCGCGATTCAGTGTCATTGCAGCAGTCTCTAAAGCAAAACCCCAAAAGGAAACAGGCAAGTCTGCATGACTCATCATCGACCGTACCATGTCTAACAGAGTATGATTTCTCCTCTCAGACACACCATTATGTTGCGGTGTCCTAGGTGGAGTGAGCTGTGATACAATACCACACTCTTTCAGATGATCACGGAACTCATGACTCAGGTATTCGCCACCTCGATCAGATCGGAGTGCTTTAACCTTTTTACCCAATTGGTTCTACACTTCATTCTTGAACTCTTTGAACTTTTCAAAGGTTTCGGATTTGCACTTCATAAGATACACGTATCCGTATCTACTGAAATCATCAGTAAATGTAACGAAGTAGAAATACCCACCTCTAGCCATAGAACTCATGGGTCCGCATACATCACTATGTACAACACCCAAGAGATCCTCAGCCCTCTCAGTATAACCAGTGAAAGGGGCTTTAGTCATCTTGCCTAATAAACAAGACTCACATCGCTCAAATGATTCATAATCAAATGAGTCCAATAGTCCATCTTTATAGAGCTTGGATATGCGCTTCTCATTTATATGGCCCAAACGACAATGCCAGAG
This sequence comes from Dactylorhiza incarnata, assembly GCA_033032865.1. NCBI lineage: Eukaryota > Viridiplantae > Streptophyta > Magnoliopsida > Asparagales > Orchidaceae > Dactylorhiza > Dactylorhiza incarnata. Next base: position 2,032,265 of record JAWHQI010000035.1, read on the forward strand.
ATATGTAGGATTTGAGTCATTTGTTCTTAGTCTTTTATTATTATCTACATTATAGATCGGATGGTCCAGGTTCAAAACATAAAGACCATTAAACAATTGAGCTACAGCATAACAAACATCATTCTTAAATATAGAACAACAATTGTTCTTAATTATAAAAGAAAATCCAATCATGTCTAAGCATGAAATGGATATAATGTTTCTAGTTATGGCCGGAACATAATAACAATTATCAAGTTCTATTACAAGCCCACTGGGCAAAGAAAGACGGTAAATCCCTACGGCTACAGCAGCAACTCTTGCTCCATTGCCGACACGTAGGTCCACCTCTCTTTTACTCAGCAATCTCCTCCTTCCTAGTTCCTGCACATTTGTACAAATGTGAGAACCACATCCGGTATCCAATACCCAAGATGAAGGAGCAGAAAGGTTTATCTCTATAACGTAAATATTCGAAGCGGAAGTCATACCTCCCTTCATTTTCCGCAGACCGTCAATGTACGAAGGACAATTCCTCCTCCAATGACCAGCCTTGCCACAGTGGTGGCATTTCCCTTCCTTCACGGTGCTCTTCTTTTTCAGCGCAGAAGATTTGGGCTCAAGATGTGACTTAGGTCCCACCTTCGTCTTCTTGAATCCCTTGGCCTTACCCTTGCCTTTATGTACCATCAATATGGGACTAGCAGGCTTGGCCTTCTTCATGTTTATTTCGGCAGTTCGCAACATGCCTAGGAGCTCGGGCAGTGTCTTGTCTATTTCATTCATGTTGTAGTTCAAGACGAACTGCTCATAATTATCCGGCAACGATTGCAGGATAAGATCTGTGGCCAACTCTTGACCCAGAGGAAAACCCAGTCTCTCCAGGTTCTCTATATACCCAATCATCTTGAGTACGTGAGTACCAACTGAGTCTCGAGCTCCCATTTTGCACTGAAATAATGCCTTCGTGACATCGAACCTCTCTTGACGAGCTTGCCCTTGAAACATTTTCTTTAGGTGCTCGTCAATCTCCTTGCACCCCATGTTCTCGTGTTGCTTCTGAAGCTCAGAGTTCATGGTGGCAAGCATAAGGCACTCGACGTCTAAGGCGTCATCGGTATACTTCTTATAAGCATCCTTATCAACACGGGACGAGTTCCCGGTCGGCACCTCGGGGGCTTCTTCTTCCAAGACGTAGAGCTTTCGCTCTTGCCTGAGAACAATTCTCAAGTTCCTATACCAGTCCATGTAATTCGTCCCACTAAGCTTGTCCTTCTCAAGGATAGCTCTTAGGGACAAGGTGGAATGTGAACCACTTGCCATGGAGTTCTACAAGAATTCATGCAGAATCTAATTAGTACCTTAATTTCAAAATACAATTTATTTTTAATTTGGACTTCAATTAAATACTCCCACTATTTTATTCAAATTGATAGCCCTCACTATCAATTCGGAGAGTCCATGCGAGCTACTCTCTTAGTGGACAAGATCCGTATTTCACCAACACCACGAGTCCGCTTTGGCGTTCCTCTCATAATGCGGTTATTTAGGTAGGCAACGCTTGCCAATTGCATCCTCATGCAACTCTTGTATGGCTGGTGAATAACTCCTTATTCGCATCCATCATATGGTGCATGCCAACCCTATGCCTCTAGGCACTCAACCTTTGAGGTCACCTAGTTAAGTTAGACCCGATGTCGACAGTGGGATATCACAATTATCCGCTCGCACCCTTACCAAGATAGATTAATGCACCTTGCTTTGGCAAGCCCACACTTCATCGATCGAGGCAGGAAGAGTGTCATCCATCGGAAGGCATCCGAACACTTAATATTTGATGAAGGGATTTTAATTTTTAATAATAGGTTAACACTTAACCATGATCAACATTTGATCAAAGTGCACATCCACAGAAAAACAAGCTTTCTAAAATCCACATGCATCCCTTATGTGCACAACATAAGACTATCAACCTTTGATAGACGAAAAGGCTAAATCTGGACATTTAGAACTCTTCCAAATCTTCAGATTTACATGCATTGGACAAAGGCAAAGACAACTCGACTTAAAGCAGTAGACAAGCTCGTCTCTCATTGTTGGATTCAAAATCCAAAACAATACAAGGGTTCATTAACCACTTGAGGGACGGTTACTGCTAAGGAGACAACAATTTCTAACAATTAGAAATTACCACGAAATCCCAGACGTTCATGGCGGGGTTCCAAGGGGCCGCGCCCCTGGCGGGGTCTTAGGGGCAGAGCCCCTAACGGGGTCCAAGGGGCAGCGCCCCTGGCGGTGGTCAAGGGGCAGAGCCCTTGCGGGGTGCGGGGCAGAGCCCCGACCAAATTTTCGAAATCCCACCACCAGAAACCACACAAAATCACATCAAATGTGATATTCCAAGAAGAAATCTTGACATTTAGAACGCTTCCAAATACCTAGATTTGCACGTGCTGGAATAACCAAACTTCTGAAACAAAATTCATGACCAGAACCTGGCTCTGATACCACTGTTGGGTTTTTCTAGAACCATACATCAAATGTAGGCGCAGCGGAAATGAAGAGAAACAACCCAAAAAGACTTTGGATCGGCCATGAATGTTGAATCAAGAAGTTAACAAAATGCTAGGTATGAAATTACCTTTGCGGGATTGGATCAAATCCAACCTAGATGCTCCACGAGTTGATTCCTGTCGTCGGCTATGCGAGTCCTCACGTAGAATAATGTCTACGTCTCTACAGTGATCCACACGAGCCGGGAGAAGAATGACTGCACCTTGAACTTCCACGAACTACTAGGTTCGCTCCAGGAAGAACACACACGGCGACGATCGCCGGAGAGGAGGTCGGCGGACGCGATTCAGAGACGGCGGAACACTTCCGTCGGCTAGGGTTCGTAAGGCGAGAGCGGAACTCCTTCCGTCGGCCTTTTCTTTTCGTTAGTTATGAGAACCCTAAAACGAAGTCCTATTTATACCCAAAGGATAAACAGCTTCTAGAAGAATCGCTATCCGCAGACCACACAGCAGAATAAGGGCTTCTGTTACAATTCGTCGGAATTCCACGGAAGATCATTCGTCGAGATTTCACGGGACAATCCGACGAATCCGACGAATCAGATCAGACGGCAACATTTGCCGAGAAAATGATCTCTGTAACAATTCGTCGAGTCTTCACGGGACAATCCGACGAATCCGACGAATCAGATCAGACGGCAACATTTGCCGAGAAAATGATCTCTGTAACAATTCGTCGAGTCTTCACGGGACAACCCGACGAATCCCGACGAATCCCGACGAATCCAGACAGACGACAACATTTTGTCGAATGAAGGGTTTCTGTAATAATTCGTCGAGTGTTCACGGGACAATCCGACGAATCCCGACGAATCCGACGAATTCCATCCGTGTAAATCCGACGAATTCAGACAGCAACAACCTGCTGGATTTCCCCATTCTATATATGGTGATTGGTAACATTTACCAACACAGTCAATCTACCAACTTCTCCACATGCTCTTACGTGCGACCCTGCAGGCTCATATCGCGTTGGCAGTGAGATTACATGTTTGACCACTTCTAGATCACAATGGCAACTCCAACACTCGTGAGAGCCTTCTCCAAGCAGCCCGAAGAACTCCGTCAACGTTCGTGAACGCAAAGAACTTGAAGACCGCTCCGATCACATCTACATCGACATCAAGTTCTTCTTTTGAGGGAGTTTTTAATTTGTGTTTTGTTTTAGTTTTCAAATTGTAACATTTATATCTTTTGTTCGGTAGAGGAATTTTCCACATGATGACTAGGGCCTTGCGGGGACTAGGGGAAATTCGCATCGCGTTGGCGACTAGGTCTAGGGTGTAGATCTAGGGAGTGATCGAGGCCTTTCCGGTGAGGGAAGGGCTAGAGCGGCTTGAGGCCTTATCTGGGAGAGATAGGCTAAAGCCAACCGGTCCTTGGGAGAAGGGTCGGTACAGAAAACCAAAAGAGTTTTTCGTTGGTCGCCTCTTTCCAAGCGTCATTGGGAAAAGTTTTGTAATCATAACTGTTTCAAATTAATATTAATGAAAATATGTTTATTTCTTCATCTCTGATTCGTGCTCTCTGATTTTCACTATTTTAACCTAAACGTATTTTCTCTGTCACTAACGCCGAGCGGTAACACTACCGTTGGCGGTAGCAACAGAGAATTATTTTCCTTAATAATCAGAAAAAGTTTAAATCCCTTATTCACCCCCGTCTAAGGGCGCCTACAGATCCAACAAGTGGTATCAGAACAAGTGTATCTCCCCCCTTTATCATGATCGTACGTCGTAGGATCTCTTGGATCATGTACACGTCAGGAGTCAGTGTTGTGACTAATGAAATTAAATCCTCTGCATCTCCTTGACCATGCAATACTTCATTCACTCGAGTCCAGTTCCGAAGTGTTCGAAACCTCTCTACGATATCCAAGAAATTACTACTCAACTCAAGACCAAACTCTGCACGTAAATCTTCATGTGTTATTACTATCTCATGACCTTGGACATAGGAACGTACTCCTCCTTCGAGATTCGTCCGAGCCGGATCCTCCAATCCTATGTAAAACTCCCTTACTAAAACTGAGGAAAAGCTATCCTCTATTATCACAGAGAGAATACTCGCATCAGCTAAATATTCGTAGATATGTGCATGAATGGGTAATTCTACCCCCACCATCATAGCCACTCTGATGGTAGCATCCTCAATACCGGGAAATATATTACCCCCCTCTCGATTCCGATCTATATTTGATCATCGAGCGCGACTACTGGAGGCAGCCATTCTCAAATCTGAACCAAAATAAAATTGAAGAAAAACATCAAAAATCTGGACACGAGATCTACCGCGGCGCGATAGCTTTCTAACACCGCGCGGTAGCTGACGAAACTATTGTTCGTCTTCCTCCTCCGATTTCACCCAAATAATTCTCCAAATCATTTCAAAAATGCTTGAAAATTCCAGATCTGAGGTATCTCAACTAATCTAACATGAATACTCAAACAATAACTCATAGATCTACCAAAATGACTTGAAAAATTTGTCAAAAATCCTCCTATGACTACATTGCCATGAAATTCCTTCAAATCCGCTAGATCCTAGCTTTAATCACTAACATGAAGCATAAATGAAAGTAAAATAACAAAAGAAAATCCTTACCTCTTACTAACGCCGGCGGAAGCTGGAGGAAAATACGAGATCCAAAACCCTTGACCAAATGAAATCTGACCGGGTCAAATCCTCTTATTTCACTCGAGCTACCGCGGCGCGGTAACTCTAGCGCGGCCGTTAGTGAATCTATTTCGTTCTTTATTTTTCTCTTTCATGTTTTCTTTTCTCTGCTGCTTTCTTTTTATTTACCTTTATGCATTTATTTATTTTCTGTTATTTTCTTCACGAAAACCTCAAATAAAAAAAATTAGAAAACAAATCAAAATCCAATCAAAAACATGATTTGCTTTTCTATATATCAAAACAAACTACAAAATTGAAAAACCAATTAAAACAACAAAAACATGCTTTATATTTGTTTTATTTTTGCTTTTGAAAAACTTAAAATTTTTATAAAAACTGATGTGCTTTTCAAGTATACAAGGATGATATGGTTTATCTTGCCAAGTTTAGTATACAATGTTTCATTCTCTATTTCAAGTATCTTAATAACATTGTTTTGTATCATGCCTTGATCATTATCTTACGTGTGCTTTGAAAATGATTATAGAAATCACATGTAGTATTGCATAGCATGCCTCTATCTATGAGTAAATGGTTTATATTTGATAATGATTTATTCACTCACATTTCTGATAAACTACATATGAATTTAATCTACTCTTACATGATTGTGTAGTGTAACCACCTAATCTTATTGTTATGCATGCTTAGTTTTACTTACACCACAAGTAAAAATCCTTTTTCATGCACCTATTTTTGAAGGTGTGTCTTTTCAAAAATCTTTTGTTTGCACCTACAAGTGAATTCGGAGACCTTTGTCGTTAAGCAAAAATTCAAATGAATAATTGACAAAGATAATTCCACCAAACACTACTCACCCTCCTGATAAGTCTTAATGAGCATTATGAGGTTGAGCACCTTGGAGAGAATTGTAAAGTGTCTTGTTGCAAACACTTTTTTTCACTACTTCTTCTTGTACACCGGATCACAAATAACTAAAACTCAAAATAATAATTGTGATTCCCCAAGCACTACTTTGCACCATGATAAGTCTTAATAAGCATTGTGTGTGCAGAGCACCTTGGTAGTTGTACTACTTTTCTATGTGCATTGAAAAACTTATATAGCTTTGTGGGTAGAAGTAACTCTAAAAATGCATTTTCAATAATGTTGTATTTATTCCATTATACATGTCATGTGTTTTGATTAACTCATATGTATACTTTTATCAAAAACACTATTTTGTACACATCATTATCATTTGTAAGCCTCTACTCATGAGAATTGGAGTCTATTGCATATCTACATGTATTCTCTAAATTCTTAAGTAAATGCACTAGATAGCTTTGCATGATCAATACAATGTATAAGTGTACTTGATTTCTCAATTTAAAACATTGTATTCTTCTATCTTGTTTTGATATGTTGTATCATGCTTACATTTTTTCCGCTACGCCATGTGTACTCTTCATTGCTTACCTTTCAAATCAAGTGTATGGTTATGTTGAAACTGAAATCATTTTGTGTACAAAAATTGCTACAACATCTAATTTTTGTCTAAAACTCTTAAGTATCTACTATACTTCACCATTCCTATATAGATGTTCACTTCAAAAATATATTTCTTCATGCTTTCCACCTCTTTACTACTTGTGCGCTCGATCATGAATATGTTTTCCCAACAAGTGGTTTCTTTATGACAATTTCTTCACATTCTTTTTTCACTCCTATATATTGTATTTTTTCCTAAGCGTTTAACTCTTTATCATGTTCATTCCCTCTCTACACATTTATTACACACGTTAACATTTGACTTTCTCTCCACCCTCTTTTGATAATACCAAAAGAGGGAGAATAAATTTCAAAGAAATTCACATGTTTGGGGAGTCAAGTTCATAGGAATTTTTGTTGTAGGGGGAGCATTCACTTAGGGGGAGCATTCATTTAGGGGGAGCATATGCACATGTCTTAAATTTCATGCTTATCCTTTTTAATAAACACAATTCCTATCTTTTGAGCTATTTCTTTCTAAAGGGATTTGTTATTATCAAAAGGGGGAGTTTGTTGGACACGCTTTCCGCATCTCATGGTATGACAATAACAAATCCTATTGTATTTGATCATACTTGCATTGTGTTTATAGTGTGCAGGATCTTCAACATTCAATCCCCAAAGGAGTGGGAAAAAGAAAGATGTCGAAGCGACATCGGGATGATTATATGTTGTTACCGCGGCGCGGTAACACTACCGTCGGCGCTAGTGGTTCGACGAAATGGAAACCATTGAGAACGAAACCGCTGAGAACGAAACTGCGTTCGACGAAATGTGAAGCCGTTCGACGAAATGAAACTGTGTTCGACGAAAAGAGAAGTGCTCTACCACGGAGCGCTAGCACTACCGCTGGCGCTAGCGAATCAGAAACCGTTGAGAAGGAAACCGCTGAGAACGGAATTGGCGTTCGACGAAATGAAAATTGCATTCGACGAACTGTCGTTCGACGAAATTGCGTTCAACGAACTGCATGCTCTACCGCGGCGTTCGACGAACTGCATGCTCTACTGCAGCGCTCGACAAAATGCATACTATCACGGAGCGTTAGCACTACCGCTGGCGCTAGCATAAATGGAAACAATTGACGAGAAGGAAACAGTGGAGAAAAAGGAATGTCGACAGGACGCTATTTTGGCAAGTACTATCGCGGCGCGTTAAGGACTAACGCCCGGCGGTAGCTTTTGGAATCCTCTCGTCTGCATGTAATTGAGGAGCAAATATGGAAGGAGATATTGGCTGAAGGAACGTTATCTCGCTATCGCGGAGCATTAGCGTTACTGCGGCGCGCTAGTCGGAGTTCAAAGTTTGGCGCTCAAACGTTGCCTAAACTGCCACGATCTGCGTGCCTGATCATTGCCTAATGTGGCTAACGTGGGGCAGTAGTACTACCGTAGGTTGTAACACCCTTCTAGTAAAAATAATATAACAGTAGGTCCGGTCGGGACCCCAAGCTATACTAACCACACTAGCTAGGCGTTAAAAGGAGATATACAGAAGAGAACTACACCAGAGTACTAACATAAACGGAAGCATAAGGATTTAACATTTCTATTAGAATAGTCCACTATCACAGGAATGAAACAATAAAGTGTAGAGTTACGGCCTTAAGGCCTTACATTCCAAAACGTACAAAACTCTCTAAACATACATCGGCGCGCAGGGCGGCAAAACATGAAAAGCGGAAAAGAGGCTGGCCTTCGAGGGCCAACGCAGCAAAAAGGGTCACCGCCCGCTATTTCCCGCTAGGCTCACCTGCACCTACATAAGACGATTCCACCAAGAGGTGGCAAACAAAGCAACGGTCAGCACAGCTGACCAAATTATAACGACCCCACCCCTTTCTCGGGGTGGCGGAGCTTCTTCCCTGCAAACAAGTCGTACTAGCAGCAAGTAGTACTATAAGGAAGGTGCAAACTACACAAGGTGAGGTTTCAAACACAATCAATCTTCTAGGTGTAGCAACAAATAGAGTTGATCCTGGGAATGCACATGATGTTGGTTGGGTTCACCCGAAGGTTCCCCACAACCGCCTAAGCAACGCATGAGGCTAATCATAACATCAATCCAAAACCATGACCGTGGGTTCTCACGACCACACGTAACCAGCTAAGTTAAAGAGCTTAGTGAACGCTTGAGCATTTACCTATTGGAGGAACCCTCCCAAACAGGTCTATCCCATGATCACACGGCGTCCCGAGGTTTCCCCCTCTCGCCGATACGCATGGTGCGGGTTCGGTACAAGCTTGTGCCCGTTGCTCAAATCATCGCGTTAACAACAACGATGCGGGTGTAGCTTTACTTCGACCCGTTCGCAAGGAAACACCGACGGGTGTTCCCAATCACAATAAGTTACGCACCTAAACCAACCAAGTGGACTTAGGCTTCACTAGAACAACCAACGAAGGAGGTATACAACGACTCACTTCAATTTCGTGGTGAAGGTTTGCATTCCACCACTCTCCAAGAAAGGGGCTTTCGTTAGGATCTTCACACGACGCCTAATCTCAAGTCCCGCAATACTATAGATGATCTCACAGAGTCATTCTCCGGCACGCATTCTAGGCCTAACCTAAATGCAATGTCGCAAATCAAGCATCACTGATTCGGGCTCACGGCCACGAATAGGCTTCACACACAATGCCTAAATCCGCACGACTACCGGATTTCTAAATGCAATATGCCGGGGACGGACAAATCGACCCGGAGTTCCGAAGAACTAGAGGAAATCCTACACTTCACCCATTTGGTGAAAGGGGGTCCTCATGCAAGCATAGAAAAAGAAAGAGAGGACAAAGAACACGTCCTAAGACCGGGAGAAAGAATCGTTACCCTTGGAGCTCTCTTCCCCGCCATAGATCAGAGATCCCACTCGGAGAGAAAGAACCGCGTCGCTGCACTTTCCAGATCTGGGAACGGCTCGCGAAATAGAGCTCCGTCAATGGCGGAATCTCCTTCTTCTTCCTCCTTGCCCTTTCTTCTTTCTCTAGCTTAGGAGAGAGGAAAGCTATGGAAATATGAGGGATTAACCCCTCTCCAAAGCCCTAAGACCCCCCCCCCCCCCCCCCCAGCAACAGCTCACAGCCGTTGGATCAAATTCCAAAGATTTTGATCGGTCGGATCGTCTTCTCCGCTCTTCTTTACGGAGCAGAATAAATAGGGTGCACGATCACTAGCACACGACCAGTGGTCGTGCGTGAAGAGGAGAAATGGTCGTGCGCACTGCTTTGGACAGTGAGCGTTCCGACAGCTCTCTTTGCCTCGACAAGAGCGCACGATCACTGGCTCACGACCAGTGGTCGTGTGCGAAGAGGAAATATGGTCGTGCGCACTGTTTTGACTGAAAATTTCAGCCTACTCCGAGCGCAGCACTACCACTCCGCCTACCTCGCTGAACTATGATTTTTGGGGTGTTACAACTCCACCTCCCTTAAAAGAATTTCGTCCGGAAATTTTGAAAACAGTATTAGCAGAAATTACAGTTATAATTACCTGAGAGAAATAGCTCGGGGTACTCCGCAAGCATCGACTGCTCTCTTTCCCAAGAGAGTTCCTCTCGCCCGCAATTATTCCAACGGACTTTCACCATCCGAATGGACTTGTTCTGCAATTGCTTCACTTCAGTGTCTTCAATGCAAATGGGTTTGACTTTCGTCGCTAGCCCACCATCTACCGACACTTCGCTGACCGCAGCAACAAGATTTGGCTCCTTTACAGCCTTCCGCAACACAGAGATGTGGAATACGTCATGCAACCCGCTCAGCTCCGAAGATAGAGCGAGCTGGTAGGCAGCTTCACCAATGCGCTCCAAGATCTCGAACGGTCCTATGTACCTCGGACTTAGCTTTTTCAAGCATCGGATCCTCGATACTCCTTTGAACAGTTTGATCTTGAGATAAACCTAGTCGCCAACGGCGAACTCGACATTCTGATGATTTGCATTGTAGTATTTTGCCTGCCGATCTTGGGCAATGAGCAATCGCTCCCGAATAGCCCGAATAGATGTATTTGCCTCCTCCACATCCTTGTGTTTCAACAACTTAGTGTCGCCCGTTTCAGCCCAAGATAACGGTGTGCGACATTTCCTACCATAAAGAGCCTCGAAAGGGGTCATCTTTATACTTGTTTGGTAGCTGTTGTTGTAAGCAAACTCAATCATATAGAGATGGTCCTCCCATCTCTTTCCGAAGTCCAGGGCGCACATCCTCAGCATGTACTCCATCGTCCTATTGGTCCTTTCGGTCTGTCCATCCGTTTGCGGGTGGAAGGTCGTGCTAAACTTTAGCTTGGTACCCAATAATTGATGAATCAGCCTCCAATCATTTGATGTGAACCGCCCATAGCGATCACTGACGATGCTACGGGGAATCCTGTGCAACCGTACGATGTTATCGACGTACAACTTTGCCAGCTTCTCCACAGAATCATCCTTCCGGTTCGGAATAAAGTGTGATACCTTCGTCAATCAGTCCACGATCACCCAGATGGCGTCGTTTCCATGTTGCGATCTCGGCAATCCGTGCACGAAATCCATCGAAATATCATCGAACTTCCATTCTGGAATCGGCAATGACTTCAGAAACCCACCGGGACGTTGACATTCCACCTTCACCAACACGCAAGTATGACACTTGGCCACGTAGAGGGCAATGTCTTTCTTCATACCCGGCCACCAGAAGAGTTTCTTCATATCCATGTACATTTTCGTGCTCCCAGGGTGGATCGAGTACTTGGTATGATGAGCCTCGTGCATCAACTCCGCCCGTAATGTACCAACATTTGGGACGCACAATCTGCCATTCTTCCACATAAGGCCATCTTCGAAAGAGAAATCAGCGTTTGACCCATCAACGGTCTCCGCTTTATAGCGTTTCAGGCTCTCATCCAGCTCCAATGCTTGTCGAACTCGGTCGGCGAGGTCGTATTGAACCTCCATCCAGTTCAAGCATGCTGAAGGAAACGCTCTTCTATCGACGCAAATGATCTCCATAACTTCTAGCTCGCGGATTAGACGCTCATCGTGCATCAAAATCCAATTTGCTTGAGCAGGAGCCCGACGACTCAACGCGTCCGCAACTACATTTCCCTTACCAGGAGTATAATTGATGTCGAAGGTGTAGTCCCCAAGGAATTCCATCCACCTCCTCTGGCGCATATTCAACTCCCTTTGATCCAGCAGGTACTTGAGGCTCTTGTGGTCAGTAAAGATATCGATCTTCACGCCATACAAGTAATTCCTCCAAAGCTTGAGGGCGAAAACCACGGCCGCTAGCTCCAAATCATGGACCGGGTAGTTCCTTTCATGAACCTTCAGTTGCCGGGAGCAGTAGTCAATTACCTTTCCGAACTGCACTAGGACGCAACCCAAACCACTCCCCGAGGCGTCACTATAAATTTCGTAGCCTTCCGTACCACATGGCGAGCATAGAATAGGCGTCGTGGTCAGACGGCTCTTCAGTTCTTCAAAAGCTCGAGCGCACTCGGGCGACCAGTCGAACTTGTGATCTTTCCTAGTCAGTTTAGTGAGAGGGAGTGCGACCCTCGAGAAGTTCTCGACAAAGCACCTATAATAGCCGGCAAGTCCTAAGAAACTTCGGACTTCCGCTACGTTTTTTCAACACAGGCCACGCTCGGATCGCTTCTATTTTCGACGGATCAACCGCAATTCCATCCCCACTAACAACATGACCCAGGAATGCTACTGACGATAGCCAAAACTCGCACTTGGAGAACTTGGCATATAATTGACTCCTCCTCAGGGTGCTCAAAACTGCGTGCAGATGCTCTGCATGCTCCTCCTCCGACTGAGAGTATACCAAAATGTCGTCGATGAAGACGATCACAAATTGATCCAAATACTCTCAGAATGTTCTATTCATTAAGTCCATAAATACCGACGGTGCATTAGATAGACCGAACGGCATAACGGTGAACTCATAGTGCCCAAAGCGGGTACTGAACGCTGCCTTTGGAATGTCACATTCCCTTATACGCAGTTGGTAATAGCCGGACCTTAAGTCTAGCTTAGAGTATACCGTCGACCCAACCAGTTGGTCGAATAAATCGTCGATTCTTGGAATCGGGTATCGGTTCTTCTCGGTCAACTTATTCAGCTCTCGATAGTCGATACATAGACGCAAGCTCCCGTCCTTCTTTTTCACAAAGAGGACCGGTGCACTCCAAGGCGATGAACTTGGACGTACGTAGCCTTGCTCTAGCAGCTCTTGCAATTGAACCTTCAGCTCTGCCAATTCCTTTGCCGCTATCCGGTATGGTGAGCGGGCCATGGGTTTGGCACCTGGCACCAGCTCAATACAGAAATCAATCTCCCGCTGAGGCGGAGCCCCAGGGAGTTCGTTAGGAAACACATCGGCGTACTCCGCTACAACTGGGACATCGCATAACCTAGGCTTTGGCTCCGAAGCCTCCAACAGAGTGAAGAACAATTCTGCGCCCTTTCTCACCGCCTTAACCACCTGGAGAGCAGACATCAGTGTCTTGGTCGCTCCTCGCATACCTGCGAACGTGGTTTCGTCTTCGGTGTTCTTTCCCAGAGTGATCTCCTTTGAATTGCAATCTATGCATGCTCGCTGCTCCGAGAGTCAGTCCATGCCGAAGATCACATCAAATTCAGCTAACGGTAATAACGACGCTTCCAAGTCGAAATCCTGATTTCTGATCTGCACCTTCACACGGCTCTTCCTATCCGCACTCATGCGAGACCCGTTAGGTAGCACTACCTCCAATCTATCTTTTGCTAAGGTTGACGGCACTCCGATTCGCACCACGAAGCCGGTAGACAGAAAAGAGTGTGATGCTCTCGTATCAAATAGAGCTCTCGTCGGATAGTTGAAAATTAGGACGAAACTTAATTGCACACAAATCAAACATAAAGTCGCACAACAGTATCAATCACACATAGCTATGTAAAAGCTAACATTTAATTCATACCTGTGACGACATCAGTTTGTCGTATGGCTTCTTGCTGGCCAAGCGAGTAAACTCTCAGCTGGGTCGGAATGTGCTGGGAAGCAGCAGACTCCGCAGCTTTGCCCTTTTCCGCATGACTCGCAGCACGAGCATAGTCCATCGCTCGGTTCTCTGGCCTCGGGGGACCACTGCGACACACGCTTGCTTTGTTTCCCACCTTTCCGCAAGTGAAACATGTAAATGGACCACGTGCAGTCGTAGCTCCCGACACATTTGAGCGAGTTGGTTCCGCAGACTTGAACTTCCTTTTGTTCCTCCTGAACTCAGATTTGGATTGAGAGGTCGGCGCATGAAATTCAGGTTTCTTTGCCACGCCCTTTGCTTGTACTCTCTTCATGTCCAACTCCAGAGATCTGGCGCTTTGCACCATCATATGGAAGTCAAACGTCATTGGGCCTGCAAGGAGCAGCCTCAACTCATCCCGAAGACCTTCATAAAACTTGTTCGTCTTCATTTCCTCATCTTCCACCAAAAACCCCGCATAGCGGCCCAATCTAGTGAACTCGTGCAAGTACTCGTCCACCGAGCTATCGCCTTGAGTTAACTTCAAGAACTAGTTCTGCAATGCAATGCGTTGGGCAGAGGGATATATCTCTGAAGAAACGACTTTGAGAACTCCTCCAAAGTGATCTCGGTAATATCCTTACCTTCAAACTTTTGCGCTTCCTGTTTGGCCCACCAAAGCTCTGCTTCTCCGTTAAGGAGAAAGGTGGCTAGGGTGACCATCATAGCTTCTTCCGTTGCTGTCGCCTTTAGAGTTTTTCTAAACGTTGACAGCCAGTCCTCCGCCTCCGTTGGGGATCCGGTCCCCGAGAAAGTTGGAGGGTGGAAGCTTAGAAAGTCCTGCAGTTGTTGATCACGCGCTCGCGCAACAGCTACACGCTCTACACGACGCTCCACCCTTGGTTGGCACCACCGCAGGTTCCACTGCAGCCACTGGCACAGGGGTCTCCATCCTCGGTTCCACCGCAGGTTCCACTGCAGGTTCGATCACCGGGGCCGCATCTGTAATAGGCGTAGCAGGTTGTGCAAGCCTTTGCGGTTGAGCATTGATTATCGCAAAGACAGCTTCTGCGATTAACCTGATCATCTCAGCAGGAGGAGTGGTCGCTGGCACCTCAGCCGACGCACTACTTTCAGCGGTGTTACGGGGTCGAGACTGCCCCGCAGCTCTCCTAGTCACCTATAATCGTGCAATACACAATTTAGTGACCGAAAACATAGCAAACAACAATCATAGAACGCTCAGGTTCCGCAAACAAGTATGTTTTTCCATTCCTAAGTGGACATTCTTATTAGTTTTTGTCGTTTTAGGTGAATGCACATCCCGTGCACACCACCCCTTAAAAGGAATTCATCCCGAATTCGCTAAACTACGGATCGACGCCCTAAGTCCGATACCAAATTGTAACACCCTTCAAGTACAAATAATATAACAGTAGGTCCGGTCGGGACCCCACGCTATACTAACCACACTAGCTAGGCGTTAAAAAGAGATATACAAAAGAGAACTACACCAGAGTACTAACATAAACGGAAGCATAAGGATTTAACATTTCTATTAGAATAGTCCACTATCACAGGAATGAAACAATAAAGTGTAGAGTTACGGCCTTAAGGCCTTACATTCCAAAACGTACAAAACTCTCTAAACATACATCGGCGCGCAGGCCGGCAAAACATGAAAAGCAAAAAAGAGGCTGGCCTTCGAGGGCCAACGCAGCAAAAAGGGCCACCACCCGCTATTTCCCGCAAGGCTCACCTGCACCTGCATAAGAAGATTCCACCAAGAGGTGGCAAACAAAGCAACGGTCAGCACAGCTGACCAAATTATAACGACCCCACCCCTTTCTCGGGGTGGCGGAGCTTCTTCCCTGCAAACAAGTCATACTAGCAGCAAGTAGTACTATAAGGAAGGTGCAAACTACACAAGGTGAGGTTTCAAGCACAATCAATCTTCTAGGTGTAGCAACAAATAGAGTTGATCATGGGAATGCACATGATGTTGGTTGGGTTCACCCGAAGGTTCCCCACAACCGCCTAAGCAACGCATGAGGCTAATCATAACATCAATCCAAAACCATGACCGTGGGTTCTCACGACCACACGTAACCAGCTAAGCTAAAGAGCTTAGTGAACGCTTGAGCATTTACCTATTGGAGGAACCCTCCCAAACAGGTCTATCCCGTTATCTTACGGCGTCCCGAGGTTTCCCCCTCTCGCCGATACGCATGGTGCGGGTTCGGTACAAGCTTGTGCCCGTTGCTCAAATCATCGCGTTAACAACGACGATGCGGGTGTAGCTTTACTTCGGCCCGTTCGCAAGGAAACGCCGACGGGTGTTCCCAATCACAATAAGTTACGCACCTAAACCAACCAAGTGGACTTAGGCTTCACTAGAACAACCAACGAAGGAGGTATACAACGACTCACTTCAATTTCGTGGTGAAGGTTTGCATTCCACCACTCTCCAAGCAAGGGGCTTTCGTTAGGATCTTCCCACGACGCCTAATCTCAAGTCCCGCAATACTATAGATGATCTCACGGAGTCATTCTCCGGCACGCATTCTAGGCCTAACCTAAATGCAACGTCGCAAATCAAGCATCATCGATTCGGGCTCACGGCCACGAATAGGCTTCACACACAATGCCTAAATCCGCACGACTACCGGATTTCTAAATGCAATATGCCGGGGACGGACACAATCGACCCGGAGTTCCGAAGAACTAGAGGAAATCCTACACTTCACCCATTTGGTGAAAGGGGGTCCTCATGCAAGCATAGAAAAAGAAAGAGAGGACAAAGAACACGTCCTAAGACCGGGAGAAAGAATCGTTACCCTTGGAGCTCTCCTCCCCGCCATAGATCAGAGATCCCACTCGGAGAGAAAGAACCGCGTCGGGCTGCACTTTCCAGATCTGGGAACGGCTCGCGAAACGGAGCTCCGTCAATGGCGGAATCTCCTTCTTCCTCCTTGCCCTTTCTTCTTTCTCTAGCTTAGGAGAAAAGAAAGCTATGGAAATATGAGGGATTAACCCCTCTCCAAAGCCATAAGACCCCCCAGCAACAGCTCACAACCGTTGGATCAAATTCCAAAGATTTTGATCGGTCGGATCGTCTTCTCCACTCTTCTTTACGGAGCAGAATAAACAGGGCGCACGATCACTGGCACACGACCAGTGGTCGTGCGCGAAGAGGAGAAATGGTCATGCGCACTGCTTTGGACAGTGAGCGTTCCGACAGCTCTCTTTGCCTCGACAAGAGCGCACGATCACTGGCTCATGACCAGTGGTCGTGCGCGAAGAGGAAATATGGTCGTGTGCACTGCTTTGACTGAGAAATTTCAGACTACTACGAGCGCAGCACTACCACTCCGCCTACCTCGCTGAACTACGATTTTTGGGGTGTTACACAGGTGGTAGCGGCTGATTCTATTTAAATACACGCGCTGCCTTCGTTGTTGGTTGCTGTCACAGAAGGAATTGAAGCCACATATTCAGAGCACTCGTGAGAGTCTTCTCCAAGAAGCCCGAAGAACTCCGTCAACATTCGTGAACGCAGAGAACTTGAAGACTGATCTGATCACATCTACATCGACATCAAGTTCTTCTTTTGAGGGAGTTTTTAATTTGTGTTTTGTTTTAGTTTTCAAATTGTAACCTTTATATTTTTTGTTCGGTAGAGGAATTCGTCACACGGCGACTAGGGCTTTGCGGGGACTAGGGGAAATTCGCCTCGCGTTGACGACTAGGTCTAGGGTCTAGATCTAGGGAATGCTCGAGGCCTTTCCAGTGAGGGAAGGGCTAGAGCGGCTTGAGGCCTTATCTGGGGAGAGATAGGCTAAAGCCAACCGGTCCTTGGGAGAAGGGTCGGTAAAGAAAACCAAAAGAGTTTTTCGTTGGTCGCCTCTTTCCAAGCGTCATTGGAAAAAGTTTTGTAATCATAACTGTTTCAAATTAATATTAATGAAAATATGTTTATTTCTTCATCTCTGATTCGTGCTCTCTGATTTTCACTGTTTTAACCAAAACGTATTTTCTCTGTCACTAACGCCGAGCGGTAACACTACCGCTGGCGGTAGCAACAGAGAATTATTTTCTTTAATAATCAGAAAAAGTTTAGATCCCTTATTCACCCCCCCCCCCCCCCTCTAAGGGTGTCTACAGATCCAATAATTCGTGATGAATGAGGTGTGATGGATATCGGGCTTATGCATTCTTATTTGGTGATAACCAGAGAATGCATCTAAAGAACTCATGCAAGAATACCCTACCGCATAATCAACTACAGAATCGATCTGAGGCAAAGGATAGCAATCTTTAGGGCAAGCTTTATTAAGTTTGGTAAAGTCCACGCACATTCGCCACTTCCCACCAGCTTTTTTCACCATTACAACATTCGATACTCAATCTGGGTATTGAATCTCCTTAACAAAATTAGCCTTGAGAAGCTTTTCCACCTCCTCCCGGATGGGTTGAGCTAAGGTCATTGCAACTGCTCTTTTCTTCTGCTTGACAGGAGTAAAAGCTGGATCAATATTGAGGTGATGGCAAGCGACGTCCGGATCAACTCCTGGCATATCATCCACTGACCAAGCGAATATATCTAGATTCTGCAGGAGGCAGGAGATAGGTTGATTCTTTTCAACTTCGCGCAATTCCGCATTGATTGAGAGTTTTCTACTCTCATCTTCATTGATGATGGGCACAGCTTTAGTTGCTTGGGCAGGTTCCAAGCGAACTCTATCTCTTGTCTTTTCCTCTACGGCCTCTTCCACAGCTTCGTCAGGATTGGAGACTTGAAAAACTGAAGAGGCTTCAGGTACCTGAGGGGAAAAAGATTCAGTCATATTAACTGACTTAACATAACATTCTCGAGCTTTCTTCGAATCACTCCTGATATGGTATTGCTTGTCGTTTAAGGCAAATTTCACAGCGAGGTGGTAAGTTGACACCACCGCTTGATATTTATTGAGAATTGGCCTTCCAAAATTGTTATGAATGTTATGCCTCCAAGCGTCACTGAGAGAGTGACGTTTCCTTCCACTTCCTTCTTCTCTCCAGAGAAACCATAGAGCGGCCCTCCGGTGGAAAGAAGAGTCTTCCTGATCTTCAGGGCCTCGAAAGCTGGTTTGAAGAGAATATTCATTGAGCTCCCAGTATCGATCAAAATATTTTCAACCGTATAATTCTCAATGACCGCCTTTATAACGACTGCGTCGTTGAAAGGGTTGGCAGTTACAAGAAGGTCTTCTTGCCCGAAAGTAACCGTCCCTCGGACCGGAGTAGAGGAGGTAACGGCTACTTCTGATCTACAAACTCTAGCCAAGCTAGCCTTCTTCGATGATTCTAGCCCTGCTCCCCCGTGAATGCAAAAAAGATAACCTAAAGTTCCCTCATCGTTTGCATTCATGCATTCACTTGGATAACCAACGTTGCAAAGGGGCCAACGACGTCAACCTCTTCACACTCCCAGTGGACTTCTGCCACTTCCTTGCTCTTGGAGGTGGGGGCTTTGGAAGGATCTGCTTTCTGCACTAGCCCCTGCAGCTTTCCCTCCTTCACGAGCTTCTCCACCAACATTCGAAGAGCCCTGCAATTTTCTGTCATGTGACCTTTCTCCCTATGATGCTCACAGTAGAGAGAAGGATTCCTGGATCTTGGGTCAGACTGCATGGGGCTGGCCTTTTGTAAAAAAGCTGCTTCTGGAGAATCTAGATTACCTCACTCATTGGGATATTGAGTTCGGTAAATGATTCTTGAGAATCATTATAAGAATGCTGAGGATGCGGGGGAGGTGGCTGAACAAAATGGATTTGATGAATTGGGATTTGCTGGGGAGCTGGGTGACTGGAGCTGGCAACAGAGGCACTTGAGGTTGGAACTGCTGATGCCCTTGGTAAGGACGATGATGACGAAAATTCCTTCCTCTTTGAGCTGGAGGTTGGAATTCTTGACGCGATGGCTTTGATGCTGGAGGGCTGGAGGAAAACCTGCGGAACCTTTCTGAGCGGCCTTGCATGTTAAATTGGAAACATAGACGGGGTTATTGACTTCCCCTTCTATGAACCTATTTGCAATGTTAATTAGCTCTTGATAAGAGCTTGGCTCTCTGATTGTGACCTCAAACTTGAGAGGTCCCTCCTGCAAACCATTTATCAAGGCTACCAAATACAACGAGGGATCAACATCCCTTATTCCCAGAATCTCTCTTTGGAAACGGTCAATGAAGCGGGCTGTGGTCTTGCCTTCATTCTGCTTAATCTTGAAGAGGGTCGCATGACCACTCTTCCTCTTTTTGAGGTAGCAAACCTCAGAAGAAGCTCATGCCTCAAAATAGTGAAGCAGGAGATGGACTGGGGAGGTAAATTATAGAACCACTCTCTTGCTTGTCCATCCAGAGAGGTGATTAACAACTTGCATCTCATCGCATCTGAGAGAGCCCTCATAGCGACTGCGGATTCGAAAGCTTGAAGATGAGAACTGGGATCGCTATCTCCAGTAAACATGGGCATTCTTGGCTCTCTAATACCATGGGGAGTTGGCTCCCAACGAATTCTATCAAAAAAAGGAGAAGGTTCTTCTGCTTCATAGACACCAGAAGGAGCAAGAGGGCAGCAGCGGGAGCTGGAGGATAGACATAATCCTCTTGAAAATTTAGGGCTCGAGTCGGAGATCCCTGGGCTGCTCCTCTGAAAAAATCTTGACGGGCAGCGAACTCTTCACCATGAGATCACAAGGGAGCTGCGGGCTGAGAGGTCGCACGGTCTAGAGGGTGACCGGCGGCGAACCAAACAGGGGTCGCGGCCTGATCGACTTGAGGCATCAATCTCTTGGAGAGCTCAGACAGTAATTGATTCATGGACTCAATCTGCCGAGCGGTCTCCTGGCGAGCTTGAGCGGCCTCCCAGCGGGCTTGAGCGAGGTGAAGCTCCATTCGAAGCTCAAGAGCTTCTAAAGAGGTCGCACTTACTGAAGAAGGGAGACCGTCGGCAACTTGACCGGTCTGCCCATCGCGGTCAGACATCTCGAATATCTGCTGATTTCACAACACTTTGGATCTGAAGGTCGCGTGTTCGTTCTGTTGGTACAAAAATTGTACCTCCAAAACTCACACTAAAAATAAATAGGGGAGACTGCAAAGTGCAGGTTACTTGAGACGGAGGGTGCCAGAGGAGAGACCTCTGAAGGAAAAAACTGCTTCAGTTAATCTCAAAAGAGATTACAAGATGGAGGTCTAGAACAGGTCGTATGGAGAGGTAAAAAAATAACAGAATTCGAGACCGCTTACACAGGTTGTAAGTTGGAGCCTCAAAGTCCAAAAGTCCCTTTTCAGGCACCCCCTACCCCTCTATTTATAGACGCGGGGGCTGCCCAAACAGACAGATCCAAAAATTACGGGCTGCCCAGGGTACAGGAGAGTCGGGGCAGAGATAAGGGATGCTAATAACAAAAAAGAAGAAAAGGAGCAGACTACCCGGTCTGGCGATCTCAACTGAGCCTGACCGCACGGGCCTTAGGCGAAAAAACCAGAGGAGAGGTTGACGATCTGGGCGGTCTCCAAAAACTGAGACGGCTGAAAATGACCATTCTGACTGAAGAGGAGAGGTCGCGGATTTACAGTCTCCAAAACCTGAGATGGCTGAAAATGACCATTCTGACTGAAGAGGAGAGGTCGCGGATTTACGGGCAAACATGTCTATTTGGATGCAAGGAATTAGGTTTCAGAAATTGGCCATCGGTCAATAGTAATACATGCAAGAATTAGCATTGTGCTAAATTCTAATTTAATTGAAATTGATAAATCATATTTTTCGAGTACAAGATGGAAAATTCGAGAAATGTCAACAATGCACATGAGAAATCCCACGTGTTTTTTACAATTTTTAGTTATAAAAAAACCATACAAACGGAGGAGTTTGCAAACATAAAAATGAAAATTAAATAATGAGAATCCAATTCATTCACAGGATCCAAGCATTGCACTCAAAGAGATTAAAATTAGAAACTGAAAGACTCAGTCCTCAACTCCAGGTCAGTCAATTGCTAGTCATTGCGGGGGAATCGAAAAGTGAAATTATCGTGTAGAGCTGCATTAGTAGAACTATATTCCGAAAAAAAAATATGCCCTAAATTGTTTTGAACCATTTACAAGAGAAAGAAGCTCAAATTTTCACTCAAATCCAAAATTTGAGTATAAATTTGAGAGTTATTGTCAAAAAAATAGTCCAAACTGATTCATGTCTGAACTTAGATGAACACAATAACATTTCACATGATGCTACCTTCATTTTTTTCTCTGAGTTCGAGTTCACGCAGCTGTGTCAGTTGAACTAACGTAATAATTTCTCAATTAGATAGCCCTTCTCTCAGCATTCATAAAACGAATAACGCCAGTAGCAATATCATGTGCAATCAGCTGATCCAGATAGAGGAATAGAAGGCTGATTAAGATTCTTACAATTTTGAATGCCTTCAAGTAAGGAAAATCCTGCCGTTGGCTCTAACAAATGCACTAAATATATAAAAACTTCCATCCTCGTCACATTCCTGTTAGCCTGCGTCAACATAGGCCAGACCTCAGCTGTTAAAATAAAAGATGGGGAGGAACAATTGGGACGAGTTTCGGACTGAACGTCCAAGATATATACAAAATGTGATTTTTTTTTGGCAGAATATAACCCATTTTTATGAAATACGGCTATTTTTCTGGCGAAATATATGATCATGTCACAACTCAGATGCGGAGACGGGTCTGAGACGCAAACCCAATCAGTTGTCGTGTTAGTCATATATTGGTAAGTACAGTATAGTATGGATTTTGGTTCAAAAAAATGAAAAATAAAAATTGTCTAACTAAAATTTAAATAACACAATTAATTTTCCACATGTTAACATTATATATACATAATAAAGTATGACTCACTAGAATATAATATGCAAAACACATTATGCTTTTGAAGACTAACAAGCATGCAACTTTTGTACTTTAAAAAAAAAATACAAAAAATACAAATTTAAGAAAAATGTCATTAAATTTCCGGTATCTTTCTAAATGTGTACCACTAGAAAAACATTGGAGGTTGCTAATATATTTGTCTGATTTCCATAGTTAATGCTTAATGGTATATTATACTCAGCAAATAACTCTTGCAAATATAATTAACTAATTTAGGATCTGTTTGGCACCATGGTAGCGGTCGTGAACGTGGCTGATTACGAACCTTCGTCCATTTAGTCCATTTAGCGCGGTGTTTTTGCTCCGGTAAGTTTGGTCAAAATGCCACTCATGAATATGGGTTTGAGATAACAACGGTTCTGACCGTCACCAAGGAAAAACAATATTTTTAAACATAAAGTAGATGCAATTCCTTAGATGAGGTCGAGCATTCACAAACGACAGTTCGTAAGCATCGCGTTCACGACCGCCACATGTGATTCGCTTCCTACTTAGTTCATATTACAATTTATATATAGTAAATAAAGATAATTGATTTTGAACAATCTTCTCACAACAGAATTGGCATAATTTCATCCATTAAAACTACTTCACTTAATCTAAAGTGCAATGAAAATTTCCTATAATTTTTCCAGAGAGTGATCGTCTCTTAAATGCAAAAAAGGGTATTCATCTTGTTTAATAAATCTTCTCTAAAAATAACAAAAAAATTGGATGATATATTAGTAAGAGTTAAAAGAATAGGGGCATACTAATAATTAATAAAATTAAGTGGTATATATATCACTTTATATGCATATATGTGAGAATAAATACCTCAACTACAAATCGCGCCCACACTTTATTGTCGCGAGATTCCATGACTCCTTTCAAGATGGTCAATCCTAAAGCTCGAATAGAGTCGGCTATCTCGAGAAAGAAACCTTTTTTCTTGCAGAGCATCTACAGAAACATGGCCGATATTTTAAAGGCTAGTTCTCCCAATGTATCACGCCAAAGCGAAAATAGAAACATCACCTCTACAAGCATGTGCCGAGGGGTGCTGAGATCCTCAACTACGATCGGGCAGATCACAGATCGACTGCCAACCTCAAATGCCCAGGTTGCTCCACCTTCGAAGTTATCCTTCAAGAGCAAGCCCTCATCATCACCGATGATCTGGAAGTGTGCATCAATAACAAAAGGATTGAGATTCATAGAGTAGAAATACATTCCAACAATGACTACAGAATTATGTTAAGAGCTGAACTTCTCTCAGATGGTAACAATTTAGTTCATCATTTATTCACTAGCGTCCATTTGCTTGATTGCCCCAAACATTCAATTCACTCAGCATCACCAACATCTAATTAGATATTTAAGTTAGGACAAGTTTGGCAGAGTGATGGGGGAGTGATGTAGTTGGCCCTGTTTGGGAGAGTGATGGGAAAGTGATGGCAACTGCAGTGTTTGGTTGTGTGGTCATAAACACTATTTTCCCAAAACAACGATTTAGGCCAAAACGTCACCAGTCATGCAAGTCTGATTAACCTTTAGCGCTAATGAAGGCCCAAATCTCAGAGAGTGGAATTTGGACCCAAAAAAGCTATCATGAAAGATAGACCGAAACTACTGTGTTTACTACCACAATTTCACCGGCACCGCTTAAACACCACAACTAGTTGTCCCAAAGGGAGCCTTGATCTCTATCATAATGTAGATAGCATTGTAGCAAAAACAATTTCATTGCAAATAAATCAAAATAATTAATAGATAATAAATCGTTTATTGTAATAGATAGAAGCATTTATAATGGTTTAACATCTGATTATATGCGGCTAACACATATCTAAAGAAAACTCCATGTTCCATTCATGTTGAGTGCTGCACCACGTGTTCACCATATTCTATGTAACTATTTTACTTCTATCCACATTAGCTTAGATCTTCATTTCCTAACCTACAACTATAGTTGTCACAGTTTTG
The DNA here is from genome assembly GCA_033032865.1 of Dactylorhiza incarnata. Lineage (NCBI taxonomy): Eukaryota > Viridiplantae > Streptophyta > Magnoliopsida > Asparagales > Orchidaceae > Dactylorhiza > Dactylorhiza incarnata. Next base: position 2,056,901 of record JAWHQI010000035.1, read on the forward strand.
GATTGATTTTGATTTCATTAAAGCCGATAATTGAACCGTCAAGGTAATGGTTCTTCAAATTAGAACTACAACTTTATTTGGTTTAACTGGTTCCCGTTCCGGTCCCAATAGCTTTTGGAACAGCAGTGTCTACGGTTCCGACTCAGGTTCAACAAGAACTATAACTAAATTATTCACTAGCGGTTCAGCCTGGTTCTATGAAGTTCCGATTCGGTTCTTATTCCTCTAATGAGTAAACATTACTAGACGCATGGTTAAATCACATACCAACTTGAGTCTTCTCCAAGAGTTCAGCTCCTTCTCTTTTCCTTCAATGCCTTGAAATACAATGCTTAATTGTTATTATTAGATCAGAGGGATAAGATTATTTTGATGGTCTTAATTGAAGATCATAAATGGATGGCTGAGATTGATTTAATGGTGCTAAATTTTTTCTTTTAAATAAATAGTATAGTATAATATTGTATGTGTTTATTAAATTAAATAGGTTGTAGTTCAATTCTGATTTGGTCCGTGTTAGGGGTAAGGCTTCACCCGTTACCGTGGGCAATACCAGCTGCTCAAATACTGCACCACACGAAGCAGTCCACGGCAATGATCCATAGTAGCCCCCAATCGGGATCCCCTAACAGGGCCGCGGCCCCCACACCCCAACCCGTCTCCTCAACCAGTTTAATTGAGGCGGGTTGTTGAGGTTGGGATTCGATCCCCAGACCTCCTTGATAAGGAGCCTTCAACACGGCTCTCATCACCAACTGAGCCGCGGCTCAGTTGGTGATGAGAGCCGTGTTGAAGGCTCCTTATCAAGGAGGTCTGGGGATCGAATCCCAGCCTCAACAACCCGGCTCAATTAAACTGGCTGAGGAGACGGGTTGGGCCACTATGGATCATTGTCGTGGACTGCTTCGCGTGGTGCGGTATTTGAGCAGCTGGTATTGCCCACCGGTACGGGAGAGCCTTACCCCTAACATAAAAGTGCACTTTTATGTTAGGGGTAAGGCTCTCCCGTACCGGTGGGCAATACCAGCTGCTCAAATACCGCACCACGCGAAGCAGTCCACGGCAATGATCCATAGTGGCCCCCAATCCGGAGCCACTAACAGGGTCACGGCCCCCACACCCCAACCCGTCTCCTCAACCAGTTTAATTGAGGCGGGTTGTTGAGGCTGGGATTCGATCCCCAGACCTCCTTGATAAGGAGCCTTCAACACGGCTCTCATCACCAACTGAGCCGCGGCTCAGTGTTAAAATTTTTGATTGGACCGTTTAGGAGTAAGCAGGAGTTGTATCAACAAGAGTTATAGCCAAACAACCACAAAGCCAAAACAACAACACAAGAAATCTTTATTGAAATAGAACTGCTTTACAATGCGAGGCATACATGGCGAGACATGATTCATAAGAATCACGGAGATGAGAAGAACGAACACACCAAAAAACAGAAACCAGCGGTCTGCCAGAAAGAGACCGCTCGGACTGCAACAAAGGCTCAGGCCGCCCGGCTTGTTCTGCTGTACTCCCAGACCGCTTGCACAGTCAGACCGCAGAAACACCTTGAGACCGCGCGAACAGAAGCAGACAAACTGCACTGCCAGACCGCAATCCCAGACCGCACGAACTGAAGCTTAATGGAACAAAGAACTGAAGCTGTTGCCAGACCGCAACTCAGACCGCCTAACCGCTGAAGCTCGCCTGATCCCTGAGTCCGCTGCAAACAGCACAAGAACACAATAACCCAGTTCGCTGACAGACCGCAGACGAACTGTTTATTCAAGCCACCGGAAATCACCAAGGAAGGAGACCGCACCCTGCTGACCGCAAACCTGCGAACACAACAAAGGTTAACTCGCATCCAAGTCGCGCGAACTCAAACTTGAGACCGCAAGAAACAATCCGGGCTCTGGTTCTTACAGTTCTTGTTAGGAATGATGGGTCATGCACCCCTATTTATAGGCGGGTGGACGGATGTCGTCACCGCACAAACCGGGATACAGTCACCACCCATCAGATCGCGAGCGGTCTCAAAAGACAGACCGCGCGAACAGACCTCTTGGACGATCACCCGACCAAGACGCAGATCAGCAGACAAGATCGCGCACAGGCCGCGCGAACACGAGACCGCGCACAAGCCGTGCGGTCTCAACAACGCTCCTTTCTTAGAACACCAGAAGCAACCAAGGATCATCTGGACGACTTCAGACAAGTCGCCAGATCGCCAAGATAGACCGCCCGGGTAGACGGTCATATAGGAACAACCCGCCCGGTCTCCCAACAAGGGAACCAGGCAAACCAGCAGACCTACTCGGGAACAACCCGCAACAGGTCGCCAACGACCAAACCACCAGAGCAAGCTAGCCGATCTCACCAGATCGCCAGAACCAAACCGCCAGATCACCAGCGCAGACCGCGCGGTCTCTGCGGTCTCTAGCCTTCAACCCGGCCGGACTCCTTTTCACTCCACTTCAACAATTTCAACACTCCCCCTTGAAGTGGGAAGTGGAAACTAGCCCGAGCAACTCCCTTAACCGTGTAAACGGTCCCTTCGCCAGCGGCTTTGTGAAGATGTCTGCGACATTGTCCGCACTCCGAACATGCTCGACCATAAGAGATCCTCCCAACACCTTTTCACGAATGAAATGATGCTCAATCTCTATATGTTTGGTCCTCGCGTGACAGACTGGATTTTTAACCAGCTTGAGAGCACTCTCATTGTCCCCGCGTAGCATAGTGGGACCTCGAACCTCCTGATGAACGTCCTCTACCAACCTCCTGAGCCAAATAGCTTCCTGAGCAGCTAAGGCCGAAGCCTTGTACTCCGCTTCTGTGGTAGATACAGACACCGAGTCTTGCTTATTGCTGCACCAAGAAATAGCTGTGGGACCTGTCATAAAGATAAAACCAGACGTTGATCTCCGATCATCCACGTCTCCCCCATAATCAGCATCCATGAAACCATGCAACTCCACGCTTGACCCTCTCCTATATAGGAGACCCAAATCAGAGGTCGACTTCACATACTTCAAGATGCCTTTAGCTGCTAGAAGATGAGGTTTCCGTGGTTCCGCCATGTACCGACTCACCTTGCCAACTGCATAAGCAATATCCGGCCTTGTGATCGTCAAGTAGATCAAGCTCCCAACCAGAGCTCGGAACACCAACGGATCAGATAAGACTCTCCCCTCATCCTTTCGAAGCTTATGATGTTGCTCCAAAGGTATAGAGCTGCTCTTTCCTTCCTCCATGCCAAATCGATTCACGATTCGCTCCGCATATCCTTCCTGAGAAATGAGCACTCCGCTCTCCCGCCTCTGGACCTCGAGTCCAAGAAAATGGTGAAGCTCCCCCAGATCCTTCATCTCGAATCTGATAGCAAGCTCAGCCCTGAGTCTTGCAACAGCTTCCTTCGAGTTCCCGGTGACAATCATGTCATCCACGTACAGCAGCACAATCACCCGAAGCACCCCCTCCTTCTTGATGAACAAGCTTGATTCAGAGTCTGAAGCAACGAATCCGCAGAATAAGAGATATTCTGCAATCTTCCCGTACCACGCCCGAGGCGCTTGCTTCAACCCGTACAGGGCCTTCTTCAATTTACAAACATAGTCCGGATACTCCTTCGAGATGAAACCTTGCGGTTGAGTCATGAAGATATCTTTGTCAATCTCGCCGTATAAGAAGACATTCTTCACGTCGAGTTGCCAAATCTCCCAACCACTCGAAGCCGCCAAGGCAATAACAAAACGAACCGAAGTCATCTTTGCCACTGGACTAAACGTTTCATCATAATCTTCTCCGTACTGCTGAGAGAACCCGCGAGCTACAAGGCGAGCCTTGTAACGCTCGATACTACCGTCAGCTTTCTTCTTCAGCTTGAAGACCCACTTACAAGTGACAGGAGTAGTGCCCTTGGGCTTGGGCACAAGAGACCAGGTCTCATTCTTCTCGAGAGCTGTCATCTCTTCTTGCATAGCAATGTCCCACTCCTTCACACCTCTGGCCTTTTCAAAGCTCGACGGCTCCCTTTCATCTAAGGGACCAGCAAAGAAACATGAAACGAAGTTCACCATATTTCTTCCTGTGTATCGATCTGGTGGTTGAATAGTCCTCTTCGACCTCCTAAGAGGTTGCACCTGACTAACCACCTCCTCAGCCGCTTCTTCTGTGCAAGCTCCTTTTCCAGATGAACTTGGAGCATCGCTCTCCCTGCTACCAGAACCTGAAGCCCCCATCTCAGAGCTTGACACAACTGGAGCTCCTGGTGAAACAGGCAGCTCCACTTGAAGACTTCCCGCAGCTTTTCCTCCTTCATCAATCCTGCTCTCTGGTAGTTCAACTCCTGAACTCCCCTTGTAGGAAGTCACTTCATCGAACACCACATCCCGAGAAACAATTGACCTCCGTGTCTCAGGATCCATGCATCTCCATCCCTTCTTCCGCTCATCATACCCAACAAAGACTAGCTTCCTTGCTTTCGCATCTAGCTTTGTTCGAAGAGTATCAGGAATATGCACATAGCAGGTTGACCCGAACACCCGAAGGTGAGCAACACTCGGCTTCTCTTTGAACATTAGTTCGTGAGGGGTCTTCATGTTGATAGGACTTAAAGGCAATCTGTTGATGACATAAGCTGCACAAGACATTCCCTCCGCCCAGAAGGACTTTGGGATATTCTTGGCATGAAGCCAGCATTTGCAAGTTTCCGTCAGATGACGGATCTTCCTTTCGGCAACGTCATTCTGCTGTGGAGTATGGGCACAAGTGAGCTCTCTCCGAACGTCGTGTTTCCTGCAAAAACTTGAGAACTCACCAGAAGTGAACTCCCCACCATTGTCAGTTCTCAATTTTTTCACTCGCAGGCCTAAACGACCTTCCACCAGCTCCTTGAACTCCACAAACCTTGCAAAGGCTTCTGACTTTTCTTTCAAGAAATACACCCAGACATATCTGGTGTAATCGTCAATCAACACCAACATATATCTATTGCCTCCAAGGCTTGGGGTGGCAGTTGGTCCCATCAAATCACCGTGGATGCATTCCAACGGTGCTTTGCACCTTGTTTGCGATTTGTCAAATGGAAGTCGATGAGACTTACCAAACTGACATCCTTCGCAGACATGACCGTCTCCATAGGAGGACAAGCTAGGCAAGCCATTGACAAGGCCCCTTACCGCCATAGCCTTCAATTTGTCCATGCCTACATGCCCCAACCTTTCATGCCAGATGGCAGCACAATCATTTGTCCTCATCTTATCAACATAGGTACTTGTCGATAAAACGAACAAGTCCTTCACCCGCTTGCCGACATGAATAACTTCTCCCTTTATTTCCGGTTGAGTTTTGAGAAACTTCACTTCTGTTGGGCCAAACAGAACGTGATAACCGGCATCGACCGCATTGGTCACAGAGAAGAGATTCTTCTTCATACCAGGCACGTGATAGACACTCCTCAACGTGAGTGGACCCTTATCACTGCTCAGAGAGACGACTCCTTCGTGCTCTACTGGATGAATAGAATTATCAGCCGTTATGATAGCATTGTTACCTGAGTAAGGTGCCAAAGAAGAAAACTTTGATCCATCCCCGGTGAGATGATGTCCACACCCTGAATCAACAATCCAGTCTTCTTCATAGTTGATGGAAGCTAAGGCCTTAACGGGCATCGCCGTTATATTAGACACAAAGGCTCCTCCCCATCCAACTTCACCAGACTTTGGCATCTCCTTCTCCACTGCATGTCCTGGCTGAAGATTCACCCGGCAATCTTTCTTGAAGTGCCCGGTCTTGTTGCATCTAAAACACCTCAGTCCCTCTCCTTTCTTCTTCCCATCAGATTTAGGAGCATAGCCCCTATCTTGCTGACCTGAAGTAGAGGGTCCATCATGACCCGGCTTCTTCTTTTCCCACTTCTTTTTCCTCTTCACAGAGAACATCACATCACTCTCTCCCCCGGAGATAGAAACCCCCGCCATCTGTCTTGCTAAACTTTCTTGCGAAGCAAGAAGGTTCTCCAGCTCCAACAACGACGGCTGATTTGCCCAACCCTGAACTGAAGTTACAAAAGCAAGATACTCCTTCCGCAATCCGCGGATGATATGTCTCTTCAGCTTTTTGCCTCAGAGATTGGCTCATCAGGGTCCAAAGCAGAAATCTCTGCCGTGAGGTTCTTCATCTTAAGGAAGAAGGTAGAAATAGAAAGATCGCCTTGAGAGGCTCTCGCCAACTCATTTTCAAGAAATTGTAGCCTCGCTACATTCTTCTTATTGAACAATCCATCCAAGGATGTCCAAATCTCAGCAGCAGACTTACATCCGATAATATGATCAAACAGCTCCGGTGAGATAGCCCTTTTGAGAGTGAACTCTGCCTTAGCATTCAACCTCCTCCAAAGTCTCACCTCTGCCATATTATCTCCTGCTAGAAACACCTCTTGTGTGTCTTCTCCGCCAACTACCTCCCAAAGATCCTCGCCAAGCAAGTAACTCTCCATACATGACTTCCACTTTTTAAAGTTAGTCGATGTGAGGAGTTCAATACCAAGACCTCTTGCGAATCCGCCTTCCATGGCAACCAATGTGGTCTCTCCTTCACAAAGACGATGGCAACTCTAGTTGATCACTGCTTATCCACTCCAGAAACCTGCCTCTGATACCATGTTAAAATTTTTGATTGGACCGTTTAGGAGTAAGCAGGAGTTGTATCAACAAGAGTTATAGCCAAACAACCACAAAGCCAAAACAACAACACAAGAAATCTTTATTGAAATAGAACTGCTTTACAATGCGAGGCATACATGGCGAGACATGATTCATAAGAATCACGGAGATGAGAAGAACGAACACACCAAAAAACAGAAACCAGCGGTCTGCCAGAAAGAGACCGCTCGGACTGCAACAAAGGCTCAGGCCGCCCGGCTTGTTCTGTTGTACTCCCAGACCGCTTGCACAGTCAGACCGCAGAAACACCTTGAGACCGCGCGAACAGAAGCAGACAAACTGCACTGCCAGACCGCAATCCCAGACCGCACGAACTGAAGCTTAATGGAACAAAGAACTGAAGCTGTTGCCAGACCGCAACTCAGACCGCCTAACCGCTGAAGGTCGCCTGATCCCTGAGTCCGCTGCAAACAGCACAAGAACACAATAACCCAGTTCGCTGACAGACCGCAGACGAACTGTTTATTCAAGCCACCGGAAATCACCAAGGAAGGAGACCGCACCCTGCTGACCGCAAACCTGCGAACACAACAAAGGTTAACTCGCATCCAAGTCGCGCGAACTCAAACTTGAGACCGCAAGAAACAATCCGGGCTCTGGTTCTTACAGTTCTTGTTAGGAATGACGGGCCATGCACCCCTATTTATAGGCGGGTGGACGGATGTCGTCACCACACAAACCGGGATACAGTCACCACCCATCAGATCGCGAGCGGTCTCAAAAGACAGACCGCGCGAACAGACCTCTTGGACGATCACCCGACCAAGACGCAGATCAGCAGACAAGATCGCGCACAGGCCGCGCGAACACGAGACCGCGCACAAGCCGTGCGGTCTCAACAACGCTCCTTTCTTAGAACACCAGAAGCAACCAAGGATCATCTGGACGACTTCAGACAAGTCGCCAGATCGCCAAGATAGACCGCCCGGGTAGACGGTCATATAGGAACAACCCGCCCGGTCTCCCAACAAGGGAACCAGGCAAACCAGCAGACCTACTCGGGAACAACCCGCAACAGGTCGCCAACGACCAAACCACCAGAGCAAGCTAGCCGATCTCGCCAGATCGCCAGAACCAAACCGCCAGATCACCAGCGCAGACCGCGCGGTCTCTGCGGTCTCTAGCCTTCAACCCGGCCGGACTCCTTTTCACTCCACTTCAACAATTTCAACACTCAGTTGGTGATGAGAGCCGTGTTGAAGGCTCCTTATCAAGGAGGTCTGGGGATCGAATCCCAGCCTCAACAACCCGCCTCAATTAAACTGGTTGAGGAGACGGGTTGGGGTGTGGGGGTCGCGGCCCTGTTAGGGGCTCCGGATTGGGGTCACTATGGATCATTGTCGTGGACTGCTTCGCGTGGTGCGGTATTTGAGCAGCTGGTATTGCCCACCGGTACGGGAGAGCCTTACCCCTAACAGTCCGGTCCAAATAGGGTTTAGAAATTTTGGAATCGTTTGAAACTTTTTGGTTCTGGTTCTGGTCCGAGTAATAATTTGAAGGAACCGCACTCGAACCATTGTTATTCACGGTTACAAAATTCAAATTGGACCAAATTAAATCACAGGCAGTTTAGCCCGATTATATGTGGTTACGGTTGGTTTACGGATCTCGGTTCTAAGTGACAATGTTGTGACCCCCTTTCTTAGACCTCGTGACCGGCGGAGGAGCAATGGCGGTGGAGGAGAACGCGTCGCTGATCGGGAGGGGGTGTACCTGCGCGGATTGCGGCTAGGGCCAACTCACGGTTTTTCCGTGGGTTAGAGAGAGAGAGAGAGGGAGGGAGAAGGGAATTAAGAGAGAGGGTGAGAGTTTTAGTTCTAATTTTCTTGTCTCCCAACAAAGCCCAACCGGGCACTATTTAAGTTCTCGCGACGCCCCCCATTTGGGCTTACGACAATGGGCACAAAACGTTATAAATAACACCGCAAAATAACATAACATAAAATTAAAGATACGAAGATAACTGGCGTCGTCACGCCCATAACATCGCCGCCCACGCCGGAAGACAGCTTGTCCTCAAGCTGGATCAAATGGTATTGCGGTGTGTTCTTCCTTTGTCTCGTCATCACTGGGAGGATCATCTACTTCGAGCCAGAATAAGCGTTTGCAACGATGTCCTGGTGTAAAGTGTTCATCACAATTGTAGCACAAGCCTTTCTCACGACGCGCGGCAATCTCCGAGCTGGACAAACGGCGGCGGACAGTGGGTCGCGGAGGATCATCCCAGAGTGGAGCCTTGGCAGGTAAACTGGCTGGAGAGTGAGCGCCCTGATAGTCCCGACGTCCCAAAGGTGGGCGATCTAATAGCAGTCGCCGTTCACAAGCCCTGGCGAGGCTCATAGCTGTGTTGAGATCACGTGGCAGCAGAAATTCCACATCCCAACGTAAACGCTCATGAAGGCCGGCAGTGAAGAGGTGCACTTGTTGTTCCGGTAGGATTGACGTCGCCCTAGAGAGAAGAAGTTGAAATTGTTCGAGATAGGTGTCAATGGAGCCGTCCTATTTGAGGTTCACCAGATCGCCGAGTGGGTTGCCCTGTAGAGGAGGACCAAACCTTAAGGTGCAGGCCGCACTGAAGTCCTCCCATGAAGTGTGGGGGTGTTCGCGCATAAGTTGGGTGAACCACAATTGCGCTGGCCCAAGTAAGTGGAAGGAGGCAATGTCGATGCGTTCTGCCTCCGGCGTGCATTGGTTTGCGAAGAAAATATCGCAGCGTGTGAGCCAAGGAAGGTCTTCACGTCCCTCGTAGATCGGAAAGTTCATCCGGAGAGATCGAACGTTGGCGGGGTAGTCCGCTCCTGTAGGAGTGGCGGAGTCCACACGGCTTGTCGAAGGGTGATCGGCCGTGTTCAGAGGCGGAGGAGAAGACACCCCTTGTAGGGCATCCAGACGTGCGTTGAGGGCGTCCATTTTGGCATTTTGAGTCGCAAACATGGTTTGGAAGAGTGCCATGACTTCGGCGAGCGAGGGAGTACTGTCCCCCATCTGTGCTAGGGCTGGACCGACGGTCGGTGGTGTTGGTAGTAGGCCGACGGAGGAGGAGAGGTGCGGGGTCGTTGTTGTAGGGCTGGGAATGGAAGCAGAAGCCGTGGAAGCGGAGGAAGAAGGATCCGCGGGTCGGGAAGGTGGGCCGGCGAGCGTGCAGAGCCCTGGGTGTGAGGTTGCAGGAACCAGTGCGCCCGGAGTGCTGGAAGACTGGGCGTCGGCGTAACTGGGTCGCGGTTTGGGGCGAGCCTGCGCGGAGGAAAGGCCGGAAAGTGAGCCGACGACGGGCTCTGATACCAGACTGTTGTGACCCCCTCTCTTAGACCTCGTGACCGGCGGAGGAGCAATGGCGGTGGAGGAGAACGCGCCGCTGATCGGGAGGGGGTGTACTTGCGCTCCGGGCCAACTCACGGTTTGGAAATTGGGTTAGAGAGAGAGAGGGAGAAGGGAATTAAGAGAGAGAGAGTTTTAGTTCTAATTTTCTTGTCTCCCAACAAAGCCCAACCGGACACTATTTAAGTTCTCGCGGCGCCCCCCATTTGGGCTTACGACAATGGGCACAAAACGTTATAAATAACACCACAAAATAACATAACATAAAATTAAAGATACGAAGATAACTGGCGTCGTCACGCCCATAACAGACAACTCCAGCTACAACACCAATTTTATCTACTTATTTAATGTAACATTTTAAAGGGGAGCCTTGGCACACCAATTGAGGTGTTGTTGTGTGACCTTGAGGTCACAGGTTCGAGTTCTGGAAGTAGCCTCCTGCAAAAACACAGGGTAAGGTTTGCCTACATTTCACCCTTGTGGTGTGACCCTTCCCTGGACCCTCACTGCGCGGAGATGTTTTGTGCACCGGGCTGCCTTTTTTATTTTATGTGTGCATTTTCTATCTATCAATGTGTGCAAACCAATTAAGTCTAATTTCAACCATATTTATCTTCAATATGCCACTCCAATTGTCATCTAATATAATCATACCTCATTTATAATTATATTTTTTTCCACAGCATCTATCTTAACATTCTCATTCATCATGCTAAACTTAGTTAACAATATTTCTTTGTCGACCTTCACTCGAGACATTCAACATCAGCAGCCCAATTCTTATTCTTCAAAATTCACCTTTAAATTTCTATAATGTCTTTTAATCACATAATACTCCTAAGATAAGATGGAAAATACCATTCAAGTAAATGTGTTATTCCACGAAACTTAGTTTAATTTCATTGAGCCCGACACTTGAGTCATTTCTACTCCATCCCTATGTGCAAGATAAATAAATCATATGAAAATTGTTTCCATCCTCTCTATAATGAATCTTTCTGATGGAGATCGTTCGCCTGACATTGACGACGATGACTGGATTGACATTTTTGGATCGTCAAATGGACGATTGGAATCCTTGATCGCGTCTAGCTCATTTTTCGGCATTTTTTTATACATATGCTTTTATCTTTCGGACACACATGTAATGCGATCGGCCGATTTGGGTTCAGATCATTTAACCTAACCCATATCTTTATATATTACTAATAGCTGACAGTTTGGCCATTGAGGTTTTAGGTTTCCAGAGAAGGACCGTTCAATCTTTGCTCTCTATGCGACACCGAAAGCAACTGCGGTGCGACGTCGCGTGTTTCCTACTCCGGGGGTGCCGACGCCCCTATCTGCAGCTTCCAACATCCCATGCAGCCTCCGAAGAGCCCCTTTCGTCCCCTTCCAGCACTTTTGTGGTCTCCCACCACCGCCTCCTTCCGCGGGACTCCTCCAGCCGTCGTATCCTGCCACGGGGCCCCTCCCAACCGCCGCCTCCCACAGCATAAGCTCCGACCAGCCCTCTTCCTTCCCTTCCCCAACCTCCCAGCCTATTCCAAGGTCAACCAGCACTCAAGTCATTTCTACTCTATCACTATGAGCAGGATAAATAAAATCATATGAAAAGTGTTTCCACGCTCTCTATAATGAATCTTTCTAATGGAAATCGTTTGCACAACATTGACGACGATGATTGGATTGACATTTTTGGATCGTCAGATGGATGATTGGAGACCGTGATCGCGTTGGGCTCATTTTTTGCATTTTTTTCATGAATATGCTTTTATTTTTCGGACACATATTTTGGGAATTAGGTCATGTAAGGCGTTCAGACAATTTGGGTCATTGGATCATTTAACTTAGCCCCTATCTTTATATACTACTCGCAACTTACAACTTGGGTACCAAGGTTTATGTTAAAGGAGGACCACTCGATCTATGGTGCGACGCCCCAGGTTTCCGCCTCCAAGGGTGTCGACGCCCCTATCCGCTGCCTCCGATTGCCCCTCCAGCCTTCGACGAGCATCCTTTTGTCCCCTTGCAGCGCCTCTATGGTCTCCCGCCCCTTCCCCCTTCTGCAGACTCCTCCAGTCGTTGTATACTACTAGGCTGTTGTTTAGAGCCTTATTTGTGTAAGTTAGATAAATCTGTTCTTAAATATAACTATTAACGGTGTAAGTTCTATGAATCTGTTCTCAAATATAATTATTACTTATAATGTTCAAAGCCTCCTTTCTGCATCCTACCAATATTTATTAAAAGTTATTTACTGCATTCATCTAGGGGTGTACTATTATTACTGCAGCATCTACATATATTGTTCGTTTAATATTCTTGGGCACACGACATTTGCATTTTAACCTTCTGAGCACGGGTCTTTAATTTCTTCGACAAGGGAACTTGAATTTTGTGTTTAATGAAAGGACATTTGTAATCAATTTATAAGCAGTTCATTGGAGTTCTGCAGTAGTTCACTGCCACTGAACTGTAGTGCTGAGTTCACTGCCTGAACTGCAGTGTTGTAGCTCATTGCATGTTAACTGCAGTGTGCTGAAGAACTACATGCAGTGAACTATGTCACTTTTGTCCTTGAAGTTAAGAATAAGTTTGTTTCCTGGGGCTCAGTGGACCTTGTCAAAGTTCTTTCTGTTTTGGGGGAAAATGAATGAACCACTTAAAAAAATCTATGTTTATGAGATTGTTAAGAATTATAGGAGTCATTGCATCACTTCTTAATTCTCCACTAACAGATCTAGTTATCCACTGATTATGTCTTCCAATGTTAAAAGAATTCTCTTTTTATAAAAGTTTGGGTGCTTGTGTTCAAGATCAGTCGATTGAGTTCTGATTTGAAATTATTTCAGGCCTTTTAGCTAAGATGATATTTTTTTACTATCATGATTGCAAAAAGCACATACTTGTTGTGGTTGTGAAGTACTTCAAACATAGTGTGAATTTTCAGAAGGAGATGCGATGATCGGAACGGATAAAATTGGGACCGCCTCTGCTTCCGCGCCCAGTCAAGGTATCATAGTCTTGAGTAATACCCATTTGCTTAATAAAAACTTCATTTTTGAGTTTAACGTGTGCATATTATAATTCTATCTCTAGGTTCAACTCCATCCAACCATAATGTGAATATTGTTACTCAATCTCCTCGAGTCATTTATGATTGTTCTAATAGTAATAAGAGGAAATGATCATAAATATAAGAAAAGTATTTCAGTAAAGATTTAGTAAATGCAAAGACAACTTGTCTTCATTGTCAGAAAGTTTTCGTTCACATATCAAGTAATGGAACTTCTACGCTTAGAAAGCATTTGCACTCCTGTTTGAATTACAAAAGAAAACAAATTGCACAAACACAATTAATAGGTAGTCATGAGTCTTCAAATGAATTGAGGATAATCATATTTAATCAAGAGCAAAGGCGAGATGACATCACTCGATGTATATTAATGTATGAACTTTCATTTTCTATTGTGGATCACCTGGCATTTAGAACCATGATTCAAAATCTTCAACCAGAGATTAATCTAAATCACAAAATAGTAAACGCGAAGAATATCTTACAATTTTATAGAAAAGAAGAGAAAATCCTACGGGATTTTATTCTTAAATCAAAAGTACGTTTTAGTCTTACTATCTGTTCAAAAGTACGTTTTAGGTGAGAGAGTGAGACAGAAAAACCTATACAAGGTGTGGGACTAAAGAGAAGGAGATCTAAATGGGTCTGTACATGGGCCTATTACATGGATTTCGCTAACACTCCCCCGCAAGCTGGAGCGTACAAATCGTAGGCACCCAGCTTAGATAAGAACTGGAGATATAGTGGCCGAGGAAGAGCTTTTGTTAGGATGTCAGCAATTTGTCTCGCAGCAGGAACATGCTCCAATTCTACCGTCTTTGCTTGAACTTTTTCTCTAATGAAGTGACAGTCAACCTCGATATGCTTTGTTCGCTCATGGAAAACTGGATTGTTGGCTATATGAATTGCAGCCTGACTGTCGCACCGAAGTGTTGTCGGAGAAGAAAGTCTAACACCCAAGTCACCAAGAAGACTTTCAAGCCATGTTAATTCTGACACAACAGCAGCCATAGCCCTGTATTCAGACTCAGCCGAGGAGCGGGCGACCACAGTCTGTTTCTTGCTTCGCCATGTTATGAGGTGCCCACCAAAATAAGTGCAAAAGCCAGTCGTGGAACGCCTATCATCAGGGGACCCGGCATAGTCAGCATCCGAGTAAGCAAGAAGAGATGGTGAGTTGGATGGTTTGTAGACAAGGCCTTGTCCCGGAGCAGTCTTTAGATATCTGAGAATACGCTCAACAGCTTGAAGGTGAGAAGTGCGCGGAGTATGCATGAAGCGACTCACAACACCAACAGCAAACGAGATATCCGGTCGAGTAACCGTTAAGTAGATCAGTTTCCCAACCAATCGTCGGTAATATTCTGGATTCTCAAGAAGCTGGTCAGAGTCTGACCCAGCAGCACACAATTTCTGATTAGCATCCATCGGAGTATCTGCAGGTTTGCACCCGGAGTATCCTGCTTCATGAAGTAAGTCGATGCAGTACTTCCGTTCGGACATAAGCAACCCATCGGGTCGTCGGGCGATTTCAATCCCAAGGAAGTATCTAAGATTTCCAAGATCCTTGGTCTAGAAGACCGAGTTCAGATGTTCTTTGAGATGTTGTATCCCAGAGAGGTCATCGCCGGTAATCAGGATATCATCAACGTAGACAAGAAGGATCACAGTGCCAGTTGGTCCATGCTTGGTGAATAGGGAGAAGTCGGCGGAGCTTCGAGTAAACCCAAGTGCTAAGAGAACCTTGCAGAACTTATCAAACCAAGCTCGTGGTGACTGTTTGAGACCATAAAGAGCTTTCAGAAGGCGGCAAACGCGAACTTCACGAGACTCCCCCGTGGTCTCAAACCCAGGAGGTTGGCACATAAAGACAGTTTCCTTTAAATCGCCGTTAAGGAAGGCATTCTTAATATCGATTTGAAGAAGGGGCCAATGGCGGTGCACAGCAACGGAGATAAGAACCCGAACAGTGTTGAGCTTTGCTACTGGAGAAAAGGTTTCCTCATAATCTTCAAACTTAATTGTGATCCTTCTTCAAACTTAGTGTAGAAATCGTAAATTCGTTTCTCAAACCAATTGGCACTTCACAAGTCTTCAAACTTAATTGAAAATTTTGTTAGAAATATGTTTGTTGAGAGTTTAGTAGCTTTAGTCTCATAATGAAAAACTCATATAATATCGTGAACTTAATATGAGTACTTCCACCTATAATCAATTAATTTTAAATTTGATGCAACGACGGATGACCAAGACGACGATGCCATTGGAGTAGACATGTGGAGATGGTAGATGTAGAGAAAGTGGGAAGATCGTCGAGGTAGTAGAGACCACCGTGTTCAGTCTCAATAGCAATCATCCTTTGCGAGTGAAGGTCCTGAAAATAACAAGCAGTATGAGATAATGAGATAGATCATTGCAATTGTCGTGAGAGAAAATTGACAGAAACAAATTGCAAGAAAAATCAGGAACAAATAGAGTGTCGTCCAACTGGAGAAGAGAGATGGTAGTCATAACTACAGAGCCACAAACTAAAGCAGGAGAGTTATTAGCGACAAAAACCAGAGGTAGCCCGTTATGTTTCTCGAGGTGTGAGAAAACAAGAGGGTTGATGTTACGGATCCGCCACCAGTTATCTTGCAGTGGACATACGCGCGGAGGAGCCCGCGTGGCGCGTCTACACGCGCAGGAAATCGACGGCCGAATCACCCACTACCCCACGGATCGATGACATGGCGGAGGCCCCTTAATTATTCCTTATTTTAATTATTTCCTATTTTGAATATTTCCTATTTTAATTGTTGCCTATTTTAATAGTTTCCTATTTTAAATATTTCTTATTTTAATTGTTGCCTATTTTAATAGTTTCCTATTTTAATTATTTCCTATTTTACACCCCTCTTACAGTTATAAAAGGGGATGTGGTATTGTATTTTGGGTACGCTTGGATTAATCGGAAAATTAGGGTTGCTCCCTAAGTCTCCTCTCTTTTCTTCCTCCTTTCTTCTCCCTCACCACTACCGGCCCCTTTCCCTTTCCGGATTCCTCCCGAGAAACTATCAAAACCGTAACATTGGTCCGACCTGCCCGTCCGCCCGCTATCGTAGCCGCCGGCCTTTCAACATCACCGCCGACGTCTGCCGTTCCCATCGATCCGCCGCTACCGCCATGGCCCCGTCAACGCAACTTCACCCGGATGCTTCTGGCGCGGATACCTCCGACGAGGTAGTCCAACGTCGCCTCGACGGCCACGATACCCAATTCGCCGCTATCCAGGCCACGCTCCAAGTAATCCTCGCCCGCCTGGAGGCCCGTCCCGCCTCGCCCGCACCTACCACCAGCGGAGGGTCTACCTCCCCTGCCGACGGCGGCACCAACCGGCCCCTCCGCCCCGCAGCCGATCCTCCCGTCGAAAGCGCACCGACCGCTGATGTTCCACCTCTCTCCACGGAGGTCGTCCCTCCACCGCTTCCACCACCTCTCTGGTTACCCGTGCCACCGCCTCCGGTAAACTCACCGCCTCCTCTACCGTCTTCGCCGGCCCCGGTCTTGCCGCCCCCTCCGGCCATTTCACATCTTCCTCTCCCGGCTCTTGCTCCGCCGGCCCTTGCCTTGCCGCTTGCACCGGTCGCATCGTCGCCTCTTCTGCCGCCCCGTGCCCCGCTGCCCCCGACTGATCCGTTCCTGCTGCCGGTCGTCGCGTCTCCGACATCCTTGTGGCTGCTGCTCACCACCGCCCCACCGATCTTGAGGAAGCCATTACTTCCACCGCCTGTCCTTCCGATGGCGCCGTCGCTAGTCGCCAACACCGCTGCCGCTACTACGTGCTACCTGGCCTTGTTCTGGCGGGAGGTCAAGGTACCAGATGATCCGGCCACCCGCGTGGTACACGAGCTTGAGGGCAAGCTCGTTTTGAAGGACGGATGGAGTGTTACGGATCCGCCACCAGTTATCTTGCAGTGGACATACGCGCGGAGGAGCCCGCGTGGCGCGTCTACACGCGCAGGAAATCGACGGCCGAATCACCCACTACCCCACGGATCGATGACATGGCGGAGGCCCCTTAATTATTCCTTATTTTAATTATTTCCTATTTTGAATATTTCCTATTTTAATTGTTGCCTATTTTAATAGTTTCCTATTTTAAATATTTCTTATTTTAATTGTTGCCTATTTTAATAGTTTCCTATTTTAATTATTTCCTATTTTACACCCCTCTTACAGTTATAAAAGGGGGTGTGGTATTGTATTTTGGGTATGCTTGGATTAATCGGAAAATTAGGGTTGCTCCCTAAGTCTCCTCTCTTTTCTTCCTCCTTTCTTCTCCCTCACCACTACCGGCCCCTTTCCCTTGCCGGATTCCTCCCGAGAAACTATCAAAACCGTAACAGTTGATTAGTGGCACCCGAGTCGATAAACCACTTACCCTGATTAGCAACATACGTGCTACCTGACGAAGTAGAAATTGAAGCAGATTGCTTGGAGGCATTGATGAGAGTCTCAATATCTGTCGAAGAGAACTAGCGGACAGACTCTTGTGGGTGGGTGGATGGTCAGGCAAAAGGCTCAGTCGCAATACTGTTGGCATGTGACTATGGACGGAGGTGAGGATGCTTGACAAAGCATTTTTTGACCAGATAGCCAAGCCGTCCACAATAACAGGAAAGAAGGCGAGGTCTCCTACGACCACTGGTGCGACCTACACAACCACGTTGAGCTCCACGACCGACCGCATGAGCAAAATTGTCGAAGGGCGGAGGGGACACGATCGGAGGCCGGCAGGCCGCTGCAGAAGGTTAGAAACCGCAGAGATGCGAGCGACAGTAGCATCCAAAGTTGGAGTGACAGGTTCTCCTAACATCTGTTGACGGATCATCTCATATGAATATGGAAGACTGCGAGGATAGCAAAAAACCAGGAGTTTCTGAAAATGTTTCTGCTGAGTGGCTAGGTCAGCAGAGAAGGGGCGATATTTGAGAAATTCTGCACTGAGAGATTGAATTTCCTGATACGCAGCATCGGAAGTGAGAGTTGGCCGAGCTAAAAGATCGGAATACATGGTCCCATGCGAAATGTTTTGGCTCCCTTGGCGTAAAAAGCAGCAAGATGGCACTATGCGGCCTTCACAGTGTCATCATGGCGGATAACAATTCATGTGCGAACAAGAGCATCACTGGCGTCCCCATCAGCATATACAAGAGACACGAGGTCAAGAGTAGCGTCAATGAGATGGTGGCATTTGCGCTGAGAGCGCAAAAGGAAGGTGAAGGAGACACTCATATCTGGATAATTTGGTCTAGTTAATTTTGACACCGTGCCGAGATTTTCAGAGGCACTGGAAATGACTGTGTGAGAAGCAGTGTTGGTGGTTGTAAGAGGGTGTAGTAGATTGGCCATATTTCGGCAAGCCACAGGAAGAGGTGGTGAGTTGGAAAGGAGAACATGTTGGAGTTTGCAAAACACGTGTGAGAGCACGCAGGAAGTTTCAACAGGTTCTTGCTGGAAGACATCGCAGAGACGGTAGAGGTCACACTGGGAGAATTCGCAAGAATTGGAGTACTCGCAACTTGCAGGAGATAGAACGCGCAGAACTGGCAGACAGTGGGAGCCTCGCTTGCGAGATGAAGGTGGGTTGTTCGACGATTCTAGGATGACGTCCACTGGATGGAGAAGGTGTGGTCTTGTCGCAGCGGAGACGCAGGAGAAGTCGCGGGCGGGAATGCTGGATAAGTCTGTGACGGTGTTGGATCGGCGAGTCAAGAGTTCGCAGTGGAGCTACTGGAGAAGTCGCGGAGGGTCTTATGATGCTTGCGGGAGAAGCCTCGCGGACGAGTCGCTAGAGAGAGGACTCGCGTATTGTAGGAGTTCCACGGGAGACGATGGTTGAAGCATAGCCTATAAATATCCCATGTGGGGGGAAGGGCTTATTGTGATCGTCGATGCCGAACCGGAAGGGCAGAAAATGGCGAGCTCTAAGCGGGCGGAGGTGAGTACATCTGGGGAGTGGGATTGTTAGACTTAATTTGATTGCACTGCGGGTCTTTGGGATTGATTTATTCGCGGGAGCGAGATTGTTGTCGTGTGAGACCGAGACTATTCACGTGAAATTGGAAAGATTTCGTGTGAGGCCGGGAATATTCAAGCGACAGGAGAGCAGTGAGTGATTTCTTCATGCTCTGATACCATGTGAGAATTTGAAATATTAAATGATATTATTCCAAAGAATTCTAAATAATTACATGAGAGCTCCCCTCTTTATATAGAGTAGAGGAAGAAGTATGTACATTTGGAGATGTGGGACAAAATACGAGGAACATTGCAATGGGCCCCTATGTGGGCTTTTGACCATGGGCTTTAACAGACACTTAGGTCACATTTACTATATTTGTCTAGGTCACAAACACTTCCATTTCTCTGATGAGGTGAATCAGAACTGTCATTGGAGTAAAAAAGGAGTACCAAACAGACCTTCAAAAGGTTTCATTCCAACTATTCATTTACAAAGTCATGAAGCACCAAAAAGACCCTCTCCATTAACTTGAGGAGCTTCACAAAACCCTTGAAGAGTAAAATACCACCAAAATCAGACAAAAGGAAGCATTTCTAAGTTTATCCCAAAGAAAATAAAAGACAATAGCATACCTTAGGCTTCATAGTTTCCTTGAGCTTATCTGCATGTTGGGTAACACTTTGCAAGAAAAGCATGTGCTTGATGGCTTTTTCCAGTAAAGCATCAATACTCATCTGAATCAAGAAATTAAACGGAAAGCAATTTTGTGATTTAGAAGTATAAATCAATTAACTTCACCTTGGGATCATTGAATGAAAAAAAAATTCTTGAGTAAGAAAACTAATAATAAACAATCACCTTGGCTCCATTTGGTACAATTTCTCTGAGCTCCTTCACACGATCTTGAATCATCTGGCGATCTTTGGGCCTTGGTCTGGGATTTTCTCCAGTTCTGAACCTTTTTCTATTCAACATACTTGTCTCATCTACTCCTTTACAATTTACATTAGATATTCCATCACCATTCATACTCCTGGCCTTTCCAACCCATTGACTCATTTGATATTTATATTTATCATCTCTAAGGGACCCTGCAGGTTCAGATTTTTCCACGCAGCATTCAGATTTACTAGAACGTGCACAAGCTTTTTGTGAATTGGGCGATACAAAATTTTCAGGTAACGATTCCGATAAAGTCAATGTGTCGCATTCTGGGTTACCGTTATGGAGCAAAATATTGCTCATCTTTGCTGGTGCAGTATTATAAGAAGTATTATCATCAGAGATGAGGTTACAAGTTGGCTTCACCTGCGAAACAATAGCATCCAACAGTTGGTCACTGCCACTTTCGGAAAATAACCCACCATTACAAGAAATTTCATCATTTGGCATATCACCAAAGGTAACTACATCTGTCTGACTTATGCAAGCAGGAACACAGGCAGTCAACTCACAAACTCCCACACTATTCAAAATTACAAAAGAATCATCTAGAAGTCTGTGATTGGAATTAGATGACTGATCAAGGTCAAACAAATCAAACAATGTTCTTCCAAAATTTTGCTGATGTGGATCAGAGGTTACTTCTATACATGGAGGAGACGGCATTTTCGTGTTACGACAAGACACGCTATTCTGACAATTAGCTAATGTATGGGAACCATTAGAACCATGTTTGTTTACTAGAGTGAAATTTGAATTATTCCACCTACCATCTGGCTTAAAACAATGCTCCAATCTGTTCCCAGATCCATGGACGTCTTCTTCAGTCAATGGCACTTCACGAGCTTGACAAATTTCACTGACATGATTCTCTTTACCTAAAGAAAACATAGACATGGAATTTTTTTCATGCGTCGAGCTAAAGCCACCAGAAAGCATAAAAATGCTATCAAAATTGTCTGTTGGGTTCAGAAATTGAGATATTTCACTGTTGTTAGAATTTCTGCTTTTGATGCGTTCTGTTATACAACTAGAATGTTTTGCAGTATCTCTACCGTTCTCTCCCTTGTTTGATGAACCACTTCTACCAAATGATGAAGCTTTTTCACAATCATTTACAGAATTGGAGAGTTTATTTTCAGGAGTACTCAAGTGAAGTGACTTGGATCTATCCACCATAGCTTCATGGCTATCAGCAGATTCATGTGTTCTCATATGATATATTTTGAATTGGTCTTCCAAGGATTTCAAGTGATCGGACGACAAAATGCCATTCACATATGCAGGTTGATGTGGCGAAGTTCTTTCCATTAACCTGGAATTGGAAGCTGCAATTGTTCCTGGATGTCCATACTCACTTTTTAGTTTGTTATTGGGATAAAAGTTAGGGTTTATAGCATGGCAACTTGATTGCAAAAGGTTGCTAAAAGGCAGTGCCCACTTTCTACTAATGTCATTGTTGATCGGCATTTGTTGAGAAGGTTTCGTAATAAATGTGGACTCATGGCCTCCAAAAAGTTGGATATCTCTTGTCGGTACAGAAGATTGCATGCTATCTGCCCGTTGGAGCTTATGGTTCAAGAGAGTACCACTAACATCACATAAATGTGTTTGCATCATACTTCCGGGCTGCATAAACAACTGCTGCACATAATTTACAAATCCGCTTTCCTCAGAAATCTGCACAAAAATAAAAGAATGAGTTACATTAACTGATAGCAGCCATTTTTTGGTGTCTCAATAGAATAATGGGGCTATAAATGATACGTGCATGCCGTGATGAGGTTATCGCAAGAAACAAGACGAAGGGCCCGGACCTAAAACAGGGAGTAACACAAGGCTCAGACGCCATGTTTTTATCTTCTATTAACCTTTGTTTAAGAATAAATTTTAACACTCCTCCATATAAGGGAGTGAGGAGGTAAGACTAGGGAATCAAAGTATCCATTCTTGGAGGAAGGTGTCGACCAAGCGGCTCCACTTGAGAACCATCTTGTAATCAACTCTCTATTAGTAATTTGCATTTCTTTGTTCCCATCTGTCCCTTGGGAGCCAAAGCCCCACACCACACCTCTCACGTTCGCCATCACCACGACATGCTTGGTACTAACAATAAAAGAGCATTCCAATGCATTAATCTCCCGAAATCATGTTAAATTCAGTAAATACAATCTATCTTTCTCTTCGAACAAATAAATGGTTTTTTAAGAATAGTTGAAAAGATAACAATGAGTAACCACAACTTTCTCTTCTTGACTCGTGCTATGCTCAAGTTATCTATTCCCTAATTCAGTTTGTGTAAAATATCAGACAATATCCAACTCTTAGCATGCTAGTGGTTCAAAAGAGAGGAGCACTCGTTGTAGGGGAAAGCATGTTTGCAATCAAATTTCATGTTGGAAGGAAGTTTAAGCAAAAAGAGAGGAAGGGAAGGAAAACTTACCAGCTGAGCGGAACCAAGTTGAAGAACACCATGTGGAAGAACAGGAATAACAGCTATTGTCTGAAAAAAGAATAGTAATATAAACTGAAGGTAACATGGAAAACAGAGAGATAAGTAGATGAGTAAGACATCAACAATCTACAGCAAAGACAACACATAATCTGCTAAATACATACATGTATGCCTGCTAGCAATTGTTGATTCATCTCACCCATATCCTGGATAAATAAAGCAATGCCATATGATCATTGTTAAAATATCAAAAAGTTAGTTGCATGCTTATTACATTGAGTAAGGTATGATGTCCGTAAACTTCGTTAGGAAAATTAAAGAACAATGAAAAAATGTTTTTTCTTCTAACTCGTGCATGAACATATTTTCACTAGGAATGTGGAACCAATATAGAATATAAAGCAATGGTAAACATATATTTTTATGAGTGCTGAATCAAATTAAAGATATAAGGTAAAGTTTTGGGGTGGAACACTAGTAAACGAAGATCAGCCAATTACTAAGCACTAACAAGAGCAAACAAAATAACATGTGCGCAGGAGAGTCGCATGGGCTTGAGCCTTAATCAGAAGAGAAAGAGCTAAAAACAACATGAGTCACATTCCCCATAAATTATTCTACCGAACTCGATTATTAGCTGTGAAACCCCTTTTTGAGGGTGGATGACAGGTGAACCAAGTTGGGGCCACTAAACGAATCGATAGACAAGTGATTCAAACTTTATGTAAATGCGTAAATGACAGTCACTACTGCACAAATAACTCAACTATACGTTTCAAATTGCTGAAAATGTGATTCAATATTGTACCATCATGGTGCAGCAGATAATGCACCGGATCTATGATGCATTGCATTGGATCCATTTATTGTGCTATTTTGAAGGAAAGATTCGCGTGGATTGTTTTGTCAGGCAGTTGGGAGAGGAAATAAAATGTCTTTTGAGGGACCTATGTGCTCAGCTTCATGTGTGTGTGTGTGTGTGTGCTTAGTTATTAAAGGCGCAAGGCACACCAAGGCACACCAAGGCGCAAAGGGGTCTTGGAGCCTAGGCGCAAGGCTCGAGGCGCAGGCGCGCGCCTGACGAAGGCAAGATGCAACCATATTCAATTTAAATAATCAGCATCAAACACCGCTTCATCTTCTTAATCAAATTTTTTTATTTATTCTACTCATTAATGATTCATTACTATCATTTATATCTCTTATAAAATAGAATCAATGTGATCACTTGCATCATATCTAAGTCTCAACACTCGATTATGTTTCGCAAACACTAAATCATGAAAAAAAATATTGAGTTCTTACATTATTTCTTTCTTTATTTTGAAAAAAAAAATTACAATAGAAATTGCACCTAGACGTGTCTTTTATGCTCCAAAGACGCACAAAAGGCGCACTAAGGCGCAAACCTCTGAGCCTGGTGAGCCTTGAGCCTTAGGCGCGCCTGAGGCGCGTGTGTGTGTGGTGGGGTGGGGTGGGGTGGGGTGGGGGGGGGGGGGGGGGGGGGGGGGGGGGGACCGGCCAACGGCAACATCATGGGTTAGATGCACTACTAGAAGGAGGATGGAGATGAGAGAGAGACCATAGACAAGGTTGCTGCATGCACTTTTGGGTGGCCTGTAACAAGCGACCGGCAGATCGAGAAGGTATGCAAGGATGTCGACTGTATCTAGTGAGGATTTCCAAGGATTCATTCCAACAATAAGAAGAAGGGGAAGAAGGACAGAATCCAAGAAAACTGTTCTTGGCCAACCCTGGGCTCTCAAAATTCTCACTCATCCAAGATACCATACAATAGAAGATGGTTGGGGTATTTAAACACATACACTGACATTAACGTAATAAAACGGAAATCAAAATAAGTGGGAATAAATTATAAAATAAAGATAATTGATGTCGTGTAAGCATCGCGGCCAAGTACGTTTAGATTCCTCTTTATTCCGCATGTCAACGTTAATGTCAACGTCTATGCTTGTTCTCCATAATAATATTCCCTGCGGGGAAATTTATCTTGACCCCAAGTGAAGTTCGGTGAAGCCCAAGATGGCATTAATACCGTGCAGTGGAAGAATATAGAAATTTGTTATAATGTGATAGGTACCCAGTTATAGCGAAAGGTGGCGACAGAAATCGCTCGTCGGAGTGTTGTGTTTGTCCCCCATGAGGATAGTTAAACCCGGAGACGGCTAGATTAGTAAGCGTAGCTGAGCTGACAGATCTTCGAACAGGAAATTATGGGTTGCCCAACTGCCTATCAAAAGCTGGAGGGTGTGACCCTGAAGCTCTCATATGAGGGGACGGGGTGTAATATCCCGTGTTTGGATAACCTGAATTAGAGATAATTAATAATGATTTTTTTGTACTTAATAAATGTGTTCGAGCACTAAATTATCCAACGAAGCCGAATTTTAGAAAACGGAGTCCACGGTTAGGTTCAAAAGGCCGAAAAACCTTAGAATAGACATATTATTTGCTAAAATCAAAGATCGTTAGAAGGAAAAAAACACACGATTTTCGACGCAACCAGCATGATTTTCGAAAAACGGAGCCCGCTAGTAGATTCAGAACGTAGAAAAACATAAGGATCAACATATAATTTGCAGAAATCAGAGTTCGTTAGAAAAAGTGCGATTTTCGGTGCCACCGATACGAATTTCGAGAAACCGAATTCGTCATTAGACTCAAAACGACAAAAAACAAAAGAATTGATATTTTATTTGTTAGAATCGGGTCACGTATGAAAAAAAGTACAAATTAGGTAATAATCGTGTGGAATTGGACGAAACGGAGGTCGGAAACAGGTCCAGAACATCAAAAAATCCTAAATTAGGTATTTTCGTGTTTTGATGTGTGGCTGCGCAGAAGCAAGCCACGTGGCATCCTGTGCCATGTGGCGCTGCAATGCAGCGCCACGCAAGCGCTGCAAGAAGCAGCACCTGGTTGTTGCTTCAACCGCCATGTGGCGCTGCCCACCACGTGGCAGGCTGCATGACGGCCACGCGGCGCCTCTATGCAGCGCCGCTACACGCGGGGATGTCGCGTGGCTGACATGCGTCGCCGCCATGCAGTGGGGACCGATGCATGGACGCCACGGAGAAGACCCGTGAAGGGCAAAGTGTTTTTTTGAGGTTTCTGGGAGTTCTAGAGCTCCGATTTAGGCGATTTTGGTGGCGTTGGAAAGCTATTATAAATACGGAGCCAGTGGAATGTTCAAATCACTTCAAATCAATTTCTAGAAAATCAAGAGAGAGGAGAGAGAAAGTGTCGGAATGCTGCGAAAATTTCTGAGAAGCTTTGGGAGTGTTTGTAGAGAGATTTCAGCCTTAGTTGGTGCTGAAGTGCTGCCCAAGTACTAATTTTTGAAGTCGAAGCCCGAATTCCTAGAAAGCACCGAAATATTGTCCGACATTAATTCAAGCGCCGAAATCAAGGTAAGTGAAAAATAATGCAATATTTACATCTTACACTAGCTATTATATTACGACGCCTCTACTATTAATTATTATGCTTAAATAATGCCGAAATACTCTCAACAATTTATTAGGTGTAACAAAGGGTTGAGTTGTTTGTGTTCAAGCGATAATGAGGCCTCGAGTTTTAGAATGCATGCATATTGATAACATGAGCATATTTGAAAAAGTTATCGTGCAAAAATAACACATGGAATTATTATAATTTGTTTGATATTAGAAAGATCAGTCTTATGATGGGTCTTTTGAGACCAGACTGATATATGACTATCTGATTGATTTTAAACGATAATAATTCGAGATGGCTAATAAGAGATGCACGATATTATGAACCATAGTAAATTACTATTATGTGATGATGTGTACTATTATGTTAGCCCAGTATTTGACTCTCATTACTCGAGTCCCCAATATTTCGAGGGGGAACATCTCGAGAGTAGCACTCCCATTCGGTGGGTTAGCCACCCACAATTTCAGGGCATTTGGCCGTAATGATCCTATAAGAATATATCATGGGAGTGGAGCTCCTATCTGGTGGACTCGCTATAAGAATATCCGCTAATTTGGCCTGTAGAGGCAAAGAGCCCCCCTGATTCAGCCCACCAACGTACTGTAAGTGCTAACTAGACTATAAATTATTTTGAATCTGTATATATATTGCGTTATTCTTTCAGGGTGAGCGAAGATGCTCACCAGCCTACTGGTGCTTTTAGGTACCGACGCGGAGGTGGGTGTCAGTGAGCAGTGAGGAAGACTACTATGATTATGTACAAGAAAAATGTTGTATCAGATATGATGATGTACATGTAACCTTTTTGAAATATGAATAAAATATGTTAAATTTGTTGATTCTTGCTCTTGAGATGTGTAACTGCAAAAGATCTTGAATCACATTTACTGCCCTGCCTCGTTAACTCGAGCTTACCGGGTCAGGGTGTGACAGAATGGTATCAGAGTGAGGTTACACATGAAAGAGCAGAAACAATTAAACAAAATGATTAGACCCCCTGAACGTAGGTTAGTCAACTAGAGTGGGGTAGACATAAGTAGGATCGAAACTAAGACATATTATAAAGTATTGTGCCTGCAAGATCGACATTTAAGTTATCTAATTGGTGTCTAGAAAGTGGTTAGATGTGAGCCAGTATCCCCCAAAAGGAAAGTGGGGTATAACAGTATATAGTGTGACCACTGACCTTAGGCTTACCTAGCAAATGGGTTACTTAAACTTGAAATTACATGTTACTTGTGTAATTGAAAATAATTAACATATATAGGGTTTAATTTTCTCGTTCGTCGTAAGTCCTACGACGCCTATTTCCTTTTCAGGAGATGTCCAACAACGATTCACAAGCATATGACCACGAGCAGACCAATGGAGGCAGTGATCAGGGTAGTCATCCACCGATGATGCCCGCACTCCCAACGACCCATAACATGGATGTTGTTACCCACCTTGTAGTAGTCCTGACCGAAGCACTACAAAGAGGATCAGCCCCGCCTCCGAGATCAGGGTCTGTCACAACCCATTCAAAAAGATGGTTGGCCGTCTTTATGTGGACGGGTCCCCCAAAATTCGTTGGATCGACGAACCCACTTGTCGCAGAGGAGTGGCTTCGTCAGGTGGAGAGGATCTTTAAAGGCATTGAGTGCCCGAAAGAGAAGGGAAATCGGGCAGCTAAGTCATAAAGCCAGCAGCCGAAGAAAGTGGTGAGCGGTGGCATGGCTAGTCGAACCAATGTTACTAAGTAGAAAATAGATGCATTCACAATAGAAATAATGGGATACAAAATCACGAAGAATGCTCATATTGTTACCTGTAGCAGAAAGCACTTGCACTAAACGAAATAACTGGATACAATCACGAGTATGCTCGTGTCCAACTTCAAGAGGTTGGTTCCTCCTAGAAGCCCCTCTCCAAATGAGAAATCTCAAATCTAAAAGGTAAAATCATAAAACTAACTCCCAAGCCACCTCCTTATATAGAGAGAGGAGCTCACATATCATTTACCTAAAACATACAATTTAAAAATAGGAAATACTATAATAATAATACACGCGCGCGTAACAATATATCCCGCCAGAAAATCGACCTTTACCCCAAGGTCGAAGTGTCGCCCGCCATCTAATAGTAAAGTGTCCGCGGATGGGCTGCCGCAGAGGTGCCCGGAGCTCCGTCCGGCGGTACATCCGTAATCATAAGGGCGTCAAAGTCAGCCATGCCGATCTCATCCAAGTCATCCCTGATGAGGACCCGGAACTCCTTGACAGGA
Organism: Dactylorhiza incarnata; assembly: GCA_033032865.1. NCBI lineage: Eukaryota > Viridiplantae > Streptophyta > Magnoliopsida > Asparagales > Orchidaceae > Dactylorhiza > Dactylorhiza incarnata. The sequence goes on from JAWHQI010000035.1 coordinate 2,085,161, forward strand.
TAATTATGATTGGGCGAGTAGGGTTGCTTGCAACGGTATCACAGACCCTTGCTCCGCAAGTCATTGTACTCTTGGTTGGAAAGGCAGTGAGTAGGGATATGGCGGTTGTTGTGTGGGCCCATAATGGTTGGCCGAGGTAGAGGAGGTGGCGGTGGTGGAGGTTTAAACGGGGAGGAAAATATGGTTGGTAGGGAGGGAAGTTTGGAAGGAGGCGATGGGGAAGGAGGGTCCCCAGACGTCGCCAGGAATTCGGCTTCCACTAGTGGGGAGAGGTTCATGGCTTGGTTGACAGTTAAAGGTTGCAGGGAGCGGAGGCGGGCACGGATATGGGGTTGTAAGACGTTCATGAAGTATGTCAAGTAATGGTCGGGTGGAAAACCTGGAACATGGATGAACAACTTGATAAATGTTACGCCCCCACTCGGCGGCCGGTTCCGAGGATTTCATTATGCGAGAAGACCAAAGGAGACGGCGGAGCAAGACAGGGCTGAACCATCCGGTTCAGCCCGCCAACGGTAATAAAGCAGAAGCGGGGCTGAAACACACTGGTTCAGCCCCTATGGGGGGCGGCCGGCCCCCTTGGTCCCGGGTTATATAATACCCGGGACCCCTTGTGGTGTAAGCATCAAGAAATATCCAAGGTAGTTGCTTTCTTCTTCCTAACCCTAATCCTCCTTCTCTTAATCTCTAGATCTCTCTACTTTCTCTTCTATTCTCCCGCTAGGATCATAACATTTGGTATCAGAGCATCGTTCCTGCGACAATAGTGACACGGACCGAGGCCGAAATCGCGTGACTCGCATCTCTCGAAGAAAATTATGTAGGGTTGGCGGATACGGTGGCGGCGATCGAGAAACAAGTGAAATCCTCCCAAAAAAATATGGAGGAACGCTTGGACGCTCGTATGGAGGAGGTCAAAGCCCTTCTCGTGCAAAATCTGAAAGGAAAGACCACCGTGGGGGACGGATCCAAGGTCGAAGCCTCGTACTAGCCGCCGATGCAACCCTACGGTGCGGGAATGGGGGATGGACGCAGCAGAGCACCGGATCGGGGTCAACAGGCGGACTCAATCCCGGATCCGGGTCGACAGGCGGCCTAGGTCTCGAAGCCGATCCCGCCAGGATCGGCGGCCCGCACTGCAGGACAGAAGACGCTTCCCCCGAGGTGTGCGGGAAAGTCTTGGCGTCCACCGGGGGACGGCTGGAGGCCGGCTACAGCCGGCCTGGAGACTGGCGGCCGGCGGAGTTTCCAGGAGGCCAAATCGGCCTGGGAGGAGTCCAGCCGGCCTGGAATGGGGTTGGAACTCGGCAGCAGCACACTTGGCGACCCCCAGGGCAGGGAGAGGCATTTCGACCCACGGGAGCGAACGTGGTCCCGATCGGAGATGTGGCAGGGATTTTACCACTTCCATAGGGTTTTGCCCCTCCTACGGGATACGACAACGGGAATCAGTGGCAGGAGAGGCCACCATGGCCCATCAGTGGGGCGGAGGACAGCATACGGTCAATGGACAGGATCGCGGGCGATTACCCCCTCGTGCGGGTCAGATGGGAATGCCTGCTGCAGCACCGCAGAGGCCACCCTTCCAACCGCGCGAGCAACGATGGCCAGCGGGCCATGATCTTGGGGAGAACGGGATGGCTCACCAAAGGGCGTATATGCAGCCAAAAAGGACTCGGATGAATTTCCCAAGGTTTCGAGGGGACGGGGACGCTTTGGAATGGGTGCAGAAGGCAGAGCTGTTCTTCAATTACCAGGAGATTCCCGAGGGGCAATGGGTCTAGTTGGCGGCCCTCCATCTGGAAGATGACGCCTACCAATGGACCAAATGGTTCCAACGCGGTCGCGCTTATGCACCTTGGGCGGAGTTCGTGGAGGCGTTCTCAGCCCGTTTCGGGCCGCTAGAGTATGAAGACGTTGAGGCAACACTGCAGAATCTTCGGCAGAAGAGCACGGTGACAGAGTACCGTACCGAATTCGAGCGGCTAGCCAATCGGGTGAACTGGGAAGAGAGGACGCTCCTGAGTTGCTTTGTTTCGGGACTGAAGGACTTCTTGCGTGACGAGGTGCATGCTTATATGCCTCGCATCCTGAGTCATGGCATCAGCTTGGCGCGGATACAGGAGGAAAGATTCAACCGGCAGAGGAACAGGTCCACTCTTCGGACCACCCCAGCAGCCCCAGCACCCGGGCGAGACCCACCAGCCGCTGGATGACCCACGGTGACCCGTTTGGCCAGAGCTACAGGCGAGGAAGGAAAAGGGGTTGTGTTTCAACTGCGATGAGAAATTTGCACCAGGCCACAGATGTCAGAAGGTCCAGGTGTACATGCTGTGTGAAGAGGACGGGAGAGGACGGTTGGGTTTTCTACATACCATTCAAAATGATAATAGCATGTCAAATATGTGCAGTGGAAGAAACAAGACAAGAACAACCCAAAAGAGTTACGGATCTTGCGATTTCATGAATCAAGAAATAAGGAAAGCAACACATTGCAATACCTGAAGGGGATTGAGTCAATACACAACCAAGATGCTCCAAGAAGAAATCTGGTAGACGAACTTTGAGTTAGTTCCAAGCACCGAAATGGATCGGCCCCTCTATAGAGATCCACACAAGTGAAGGAGAACCCCAATGCCTTGTCGTACAAGGGATGGGTCGGAGAAGAACAGTCATCTGCGTCCCCACGAACTGCTAGGCCCGTTGAAGGAGAGGCGGTGACGGTCGGCGAAGATCAAGGTCGGCGGACGGGGACGAGGTCTATCAGAACACTTCCGTCTTCGGGCTTTATAAAAGTCGCGAAAAGGATAGATCTACAGAAGACCTAATCGCTTTCACTTTTATACGCAAGGCATAAAACATGTTATCCGCAGACTCGAGAAAACAGAACAATTCCGTCAGGATTTATACATTCGTCGAATAATATATTTCGTCTAAACACTTTCGACGAATTGACACAATTCGTCGAAACACTTTCGACGATTTCGTCGAAACACTTTCGACGATTTCGTCGAAACACTTTCGACGATTTCGTCGATACAATTTCGTCGAAACACTTTCACTGAATTTGTATCTTATTCATCGAAACAATTTCGACAAACTCGATTGGACGAATTGACACATCTCGTTGAAACACTTTCACCGAATTTGTCAAGTATAAATCCATTCGTCGAAACACTTTCGACGATTTCACTAAGTCCTATAGAATTCGTCAAAACCATTTCGACGATTCATCAAGAGCATTTATTTCCCGTTAAGACATTCTCAATTTAATTCCGAACAGTCATAGGATTGGTCATCCACTCATATCCAATATGAGTAAGGCCAACACAATTCTTTCCCCAATTTCTCCAAACGCTTTTATGTGCGACCCTATAGGCTCATATTGCGTTGGCAGTAAGACTAACTGCTTGATTGCTTTGAGATCACCTCGGAAACTCCAACAAGGACGCCTTGGCGGCGGCCTTGGACGAGGAGTTGAACATGACCGAGTTCAGAGTTTCCCTTCAGGCTATGGAAGGGTGTACGGCCCCGCACACGCTACGCATTGCGGGTCGGGTGGGAACGGAGCGGGTGACCATACGGGTGGACAGCGGCAGCACTCACAACTTCATCAACCCTTCAGTGGCTGCCCAGGTAGGACATGATGTGGACCACGAGGCAGCCTTTCAGGTGATGGTGGCTGACGGCAGCAAACTTCGCTGCGAGGGCGTCATGAAGGGAGTCGAGATGAGGATCCAGGGGTACACCTGTCAGACTGATCTATACTTGCTTCCCATCCGGGGGTCAGATATGGTGCTAGGGGTGCCGTGGATGAGGCAACTGAGAAGAGTCACCACGGAATGGGAGCACATAACCATGGAGTTCACTCAGCAGGGGCGAGACTACTGTTTACACGGTCTCAGGACGTCTCCTCTGAAGGAGATTTCGCTCAGGAGCTTGGCTCGCTTGGAGGAGCAGGGGGGCCCGGTGGCTATGATAGTGGGGTGCACCCAGGCAGGACAGTCGGCTACTACTGTTCCAGATAAGATGTGGCATCTGTTGTCCCAGTACGAAGATGTATTTCAGGAGCCGAGCGTCTTACCCCCTCCGCGATTCAGAGACCATGCGATCCAGTTGAAAGAGGGGGCAGCACCCACCAACGTCAGGCCATACCGTTACCTGTACATACAGAAGGCGGAGATCAAGCGCAGCGTCCGCGAGATGCTGACAACAGGTATTATACGGGCGAGCATCAGTTCCTTCTCTTCGCCTATTATTTCGGTAAAGAAAAAGGATGGGTCTTGGCGCTTCTGTGTGGATTATCGCAGCCTGAATGAGTCCACCATCAAGGATAAGTTTCCCATACCCATGATTGAGGAGTTGTTAGATGAGTTACATGGGGCATGCCTGTTCACTAAGCTGGATCTGCATTCCGGCTACCACCAAATCAGGATGAAGGAGGAAGACATCCATAAGACAGCGTTTCGGACCCATGACGGTCATTACGAGTTTCTGGTAATGCCCTTCGGGTTGTTCAATGCGCCATCCACGTTCCAGGCAGTGATGAACGAGATCTTCAGGCCGCTCTTACGGCAATCAATGCTGATTTTCTTCGATGATATTCTGATCTATAGCCACAGCTGGGCGGAGCATCTGGAGCACGTGACGCAAGTACTTACCATCCTCGATCAGCATCGGTTGTATGCAAAAATGTCCAAATGTTCCTTCGGGCAGGCAGACGTGGAGTATCTTGGCCATCTTGTTTCGGTCCAGAGAGTGCGGGACGATCCAAGCAAGATCGAGAGTATGGTATCTTGGCCGCGCCCTACTACAGTGCGGGCCTTGAGGGGGGTTTTGGGCCTTACAGGGTACTACCGGCGATTCGTGAGGCATTATGGCAAGCTGTCCCGCCCTCTCACGCAACTTCTTCAGAAGGAGGCGTTCGGATGGCATGAGGACGCAGAGGCAGCGTTTCAGGCCCTCAAACGGGCCATGACGACAACACCGCTCCTAGCCCTCCCCGACTTCAGCAAGGAGTTTGTTCTAGAGACGGACGCGTCGGGAGTTGGCATTGGTGCAGTCTTGATGCAGGAAGGGAGACCGCTAGCCTACTTTAGCAAGGCCCTAGCCTCTCGCACCTTGGGGTTGTCTACTTATGAAAAGGAGATGCTCGCGATTCTTCACGTGGTAACCGTATGACGGCCTTACTTACTAGGGCACCATTTCAAGGTCCGCACCGACCACCAGAGCTTGAAGCACTTCTTGGAGCAAAGGCTGGTGTCCCCTCTTGAGCAAAAGTGGCTGACTAAACTTTTGGGATATGACTACGAGATCGTTTACAAGCAGGGAAAGGAGAACGTGGCCGTCGACGCCCTCTCGCGTCTTCCAGAGAGCGCTCTGGCCCACTTCTCAATCCCTTTGATTGCATACTTGGATGATATCCAAAGAGAGGTCTCTTTGGATCACGAGCTAGAACCCATGCTGGAGGCACTCCAACAGGGTCGGCCGACCCACCCCGGTTACCATCTGCACGGAGGACATCTGTATTACAAGGGAAGAGTCGTCATTCCCGCCACCTCCTCCTGGAAGACTGTTATGCACCAGGAGTTCACTCCTCACCAACAGTAGGCCATGCGGGAGTGTTTCATACCCTTCAGCGGTTGCGGGCCAACGTGTTTTGGAAGGGCCTACGTCGGGATGTGCAGCAGTTTGTGCAACAGTGCGAGGACTGACAGCATCAGAAGTATGAAACGACCTCGTCCGCCGGTCTTCTCACACCATTGGAGGTTCCACACCACATTTGGGAAACCATCTTGATGGATTTCATTGACGGCTTGCCCAAGTCCCAAGGCAAATCGGTGATTCTGGTGGTCGTAGACAAGTTGTCAAAGTGATGCGCCCTGCGACGCATCGTAATGTTTTATCTAATATTTATTTACGTATTTCATTATGTACGCATTTTTATTTCCCGGCCTATCGGTGTGACCACCCGATGGGACCCTAAATAAATAGGTCCGGTAATTTAGGTAGTAAGAACGCAAAAGGCAAGCTTAAAGTATTTAAAGAATGCATAAAATTAATAGAAGGTAATCTCAGACAAATCAATATAAACCCAAATCAAGAAGTTAATGAAGTGTTGTTTTAGAAAGAATTCTGTCAGCAGTAGTTGGAAAGTGATGTTTTTAGAAAGGATTTAATTTTAGAATATTATTTGGTGGACTAGCCAAGCTTGGAAAATAAATTAATAGGAGAAAATCATGGATTTCCCCTATTAATAATCCTCCTACCGTGAAGAGAAGACAGCCCGGGTAAAACAGAGGAACGACATTCCAGTCGCTCCCTCTGTCATACCGGCGAGACCCCTCCCGAAGAGCCACCGCCATCCGTTCCGACACCGCCGCCCTCGAAGCCGTGTCCGTCGTTTGCTTCAGCGTTCGTCGAACGTTTCATCGTTCGTCGAACGTGCCACTTCCGCCGCCTGTTTCACCGTTCGTCGAGCGTGCCACTTCCGCCGTCTGCTTCATCGTTCGTCGAACGTGCCACCTCCGCCGTCTGCTTCAGCGTTCGTCGAACGCTTCATCCCCAATTCCGCCGTCTGCTTCAGCGTCCGTCGAACGCTTCATCATTCGTCGAACGAGCCGACTCCGCTAACTGCTACAGCGTTCGTCGACCCCGGCTACCTTGTCCGACGCTACAGCCGCTGGCCCTCCTGCACCTGGACTGAACCGGCTCCTTCCTGCTGGGTAATTTCACCACTCGATTGCTCCTTAACATAAGCTTAATTTTATGCGTCTAAATTAATTAAAGCGTGCCTCGAACGTTCGGACCACCTTTTTTGTCGCTTATTCATAAATTATTGTCTGTGGTTTATGCTTGTGGATGTGCGAATCTCGCAACGACTCAACTCATAAAACGCTCGAAGAGTTTTCTCTCAAATAACGATTAACGGATTTGCGAACATCAAAAGCTGGAAAGTGAATTTGCGCGTCAAATTCGATTTGGCCGCTCGGCCTATTTTCAAAATTAAATAAAAACATCATATTTTTTTAATCCTATTTTTATTTTACAACAAATAAAATATTTTGCTTAAAAGTTATTTTATTTCAAAACCCTAAATCCGGTTTACATTAGTTTGGTATTAGATGCAAATTTGATTCGCTTATGCCGCAAATCAAGCGATCCGATTAAATATATTATATATGTTTAATATATTCTTTTTAAGAAAATTTATTTCCCTTATCATTTCAAAATTTTTGTGCTTTCTTTTAAAAAAAATTTAAAAAAATATAAAATAAAAATAAATTTTGTTTTCTATCGGCTCGGGTAAAATCTCATTTAAATTAAAAAAAAGTATAAAATAACTTTCTAAGATTTTGTTTCTTTGTTTGAAAATTATAATTATTTTTAGGAATTAAAATCAATTAAAAAAAATGGATAAGCGTGTCGATAATTTAGAAACTAGTGTTGGGGACTTAGCCCAACGAATGAATGAACTAATGAAAGCGGTAGAGACTATCACCACGGGTATGGGAAGTGTCACACACGTTATGAATGGGTTGCGTACTTCGGTTAATAATATCGAAGCCACCATACACATAAACCGCGCACCCGTGAACGAAGTAAACCCGAACCCTAGGCCGCTAGAGCTTGCACAACCTGAGCCCGAACCCGAACCCGAGCCACGTGACGAACCTCATGACCGTCCTCGTTGGGATATGAGAGTCAAGTTAGACGTCGGTGATTTTGAAGGGTACTTAGAACCCGAACGTTGTTTAGATTGGTGTGCCAGGATGGACCGCTACTTGGCTTGGAAGCAAATGCCCCGAGCTAGGCAGGTTGAGTACGTCACCATGAGACTTAAAGGTCCCGCGTTAGTTTGGTGGGAACAAATAGAGCGAACTAGGTTTAATTTAGGCATGCCACCCATCACCACATGGGCAGGATTTAAAGAACAAATTCGAAAACGGTATGTGCCTCCTGATTACATGCAAACCCTATATCGTAGGTTCCACAACCTAAGACAAGATAAGTCAACGGTAGACGAGTATACGAACGAGTTCCTAATACTCCAGTCTCGCCTCAATCTCCGAGAGGACGATGACATGGTTGTCTCTCGTTATCTAAACGGACTACGTTATTCCATTAGAGACCAGCTAGAGTTATTTGATTATAAGGATTTAGGGGAGATATCGAGTCGTGCACGGAGAGTGGAGGCCTCACAAAAATGGTCAACCGGAGTCAGATCTACTGATAGATCTACATCGAGTGTCACCACTACTACCCAGGCTAGGATCTCGGATTCCTCTCACCCGTCCGTCACTGTCGGGACTCCGACCACATCTACTATTCCCCCCAAGGGTAAAGAGATTATTGGGACTAAGCCCAACACTGGAGTATTCCGATGCTTCAAGTGCATGGAGCCGGGACACAAATCGTCTGAGTGCCCGCGACGTCACTCTGTCGCTATTATTGATTCCACGGATGGACGTGAGCCAGAGTATGGAGTTTATGTAAATGAGTCGCACCCTGAGCCTGAGCATGAACCCACGTCAGAGGATATCATAGAAGTGGAAGGCGAACACGCCGAACACTTAATTTGCGTCTTACGGTATAGTTTGATCACCCCTATTGAGTCTATGGAGGATGACCATAGAAGGCACGACATTTTCCGCATTACTGCACGCATTCAGGGACATTTTGTTCCATCATTATCGATAGTGGCAGCATGGAAAATTTTGTGTCTCAACACATGGTCGACACATTGGGCCTTAAGACACATCCGTTAGAACAACCCTACAACTTATCCGGAGTCAATAGTCACTTGACTATGCCCGTCACACACTACTGTCTAGTAGAGTTCTCTATAGGGAGCACGTATTCAGATAGAGTTTTATGTCATATTGCTGTCATGGATGTCTGTCACATCCTATTAGGGCGAGCTTAGCAGTACGACCGGCATGTCATGCACGATGGCACGAGGAACTCACATTCCTTCGAGCACCAAGGGCGCAAGATCATTCTTCTTCCTCAAAAGAACTGTCTTACTCCAACGACCTCACCGTCTTCTAGTTCACCTCCCGTAGCCTCCACCACATTACTACTCACCACACATATATCGATTCCCGACGTACCACCTGAAATTTCACAGTCTTTTGATACTATATCTGAAGACCACACACTTCGCACACCTCACTCTATTGATTTCATATTTAGAGACGACACTTTTATTTCACCTCACTATTATCTAGAGATAGATAAATTTGAGAAGTTACAACAATATATTAAATATTTTAAGTCATATTTTGAAAACATATTATGGGGTCGAAATGGAATCAAACACGAGTTTAGTCGCGCTTATCGCTCTCTAATCGATGGGTGGGCCGAGTTCGCTAATAAGAGTTTGGAGAACTTTCTTAGACGTCTAACTGATGAGAATCCGACGCAATGGGATCTCGTACCTCCACGAGCAAAATTCACATTTAATAATTCTAACAAAAATCGCACTTCTATTATATCTCCTTTCGAGATTACATATTTGCTATTCCACCCACCTGACCACCCTCATTTTTCATTCCCCGAACGTATTTTTTTCGATGTGCAAGCTCAGATTAATTATTTAAAAGAATCGCATAAAATTGCTACTAATATTTTGCGAGCAAACTTTGAACATTACAAACTCACGGTCGGTCGTTATCGCCATGAGTTGTACTTTTCAAATGGAGTTTTGGTGATTGATTATTGCAGGAGGTTGGGACTAGTTCATGTTCAGCAGCGCATTGAGCCACCAGTTGAGCCACCCATCGAGCTCCAGATATTCCACCCGACCTAGCACCAGCAACGATGTCAGATATCTCCACTGCCACTTTTTGCGAATTCTCGTCGGGGTCGAGCTCTTTCAACCCCGGGAGAATTGATGCGCCCTGCGACGCATCGTAATGTTTTATCTAATATTTATTTACGTATTTCATTATGTACGCATTTTTATTTCCCGGCCTATCGGTGTGACCACCCGATGGGACCCTAAATAAATAGGTCCGGTAATTTAGGTAGTAAGAAAGCAAAAGGCAAGCTTAAAGTATTTAAAGAATGCATAAAATTAATAGAAGGTAATCTCAGACAAATCAATATAAATCCAAATCAAGAAGTTAATGAAGTGTTGTTTTAGAAAGAATTTTGTCAGCAGTAATTGGAAAGTGATGTTTTTAGAAAGGATTTAATTTTAGAATATTATTTGGTGGACTAGCCAAGCTTGGAAAATAAATTAATAGGAGAAGATCATGGATTTCCCCTATTAATAATCCTCCTACCGTGAAGAGAAGACAGCCCGGGTAAAACAGAGGAACGACATTCCAGTCGCTCCCTCTGTCATACCGGCGAGACCCCTCCCGAAGAGCCACCGCCATCCGTTCCGACACCGCCGCCCTCGAAGCCGTGTCCGCCGTTTGCTTCAGCGTCCGTCGAACGTTTCATCGTTCGTCGAACGTGCCACTTCCGCCGCCTGTTTCACCGTTCGTCGAGCGTGCCACTTCCGCCGTCTGCTTCATCGTTCGTCGAATGTGCCACCTCCGCTGTCTGCTTCAGCGTTCGTCGAACGGTTCATCCCCAATTCCGCCGTCTGCTTCAGCGTCCGTCGAACGCTTCATCATTCGTCGAGCGAGCCGACTCCGCTAACTGCTACAGCGTTCGTCGACCCCGGCTACCTTGTCCGACGCTACAGCCGCTGGCCCTCCTGCACCTGGACTGAACAGGCTCCTTCCTGCTGGGTAATTTCACCACTCGATTGCTCCTTAACATAAGCTTAATTTTATGCGTCTAAATTAATTAAAGCTTGCCTCGAACGTTCGGACCACCTTTTTTGTCGCTTATTCATAAATTATTGTCTGTGGTTTATGCTTGTGGATGTGCGAATCTCGCAACGACTCAACTCATAAAACGCTCTAAGAGTTTTCTCTCAAATAACGATTAACGGATTTGTGAACATCAAACGCTAGAAAGTGAATTCGCGCGTCAAATTCGATTTGGCCGCTCGGCCTATTTTCAAAATTAAATAAAAACATCATATTTTTTGAATCCTATTTTTATTTTACAACAAATAAAATATTTTGTGTAAAAGTTATTTTATTTCAAAACCCTAAATCCGGTTTACATCACAAAGTATAGGCATTTCATCGCCCTGAGCCACCCTTACTCAGGTGAAACGGTGGCTGACTTATTCGCCAAGGAGATTGTGCGCTTGCATGGGGCTCCCCGTTCGATTATCTCGGACCGTGACCCAGTTTTCATCAGCAGTTTCTGGAAGGAGCTTTTCCGCCTACAGAGCACGCGTCTGCGTATGAGCACAGCTAACCACCCTCAGACTGATGGCCAGACGGAGGTGCTCAATCGGGGCGTGGAGACCTATCAACGCTGCTTTGTGATGGATGAGCTGCGCTCGTGGACTCGTTGGCTGCATTGGGTCGAATATTGCTATAACACGTCATATCACACGGCCAGCAAGCTCAGCCCATTCGAGGCCATCTACGGGCGTCCCCCTCCCTTGGCACCTACGAGACAGGCACTACAGCGCTTCCAGCGGTCGACCGCACTTTACATGACCGAGATCACACATTGGCCCTCCTCCGCGACAACCTCCGTATGGCGCAAGACAGGATGAAAGCCCGGGCAGACAAACATCGGACCGAGTGGGAGTTCTCGGTGGGCGACGAGGTTTTTCTTCGCTTACAACCTTATCGTCAACAATCAGTCTCCCGCCGGGCGAACCAGAAGTTGGCTCCGCGCTACTACGGACCTTTCCGCATTACTCACAGGGTAGAACCTGTTGCTTACACCCTTGCCCTGCCAGAGGGCTCCCGCATCCATCCGACCTTCCATGTCTCACTGCTCAAGAAGAAGCTGGGGGAGGCGATTCAAGCCAGTCCCCTCCTTCCCGAAGCCACCACTGGGGAACTACGTCTTATTCCTAAGGAGATCTTATTGTCCAAGTGGAAGAAGCGCGACTCTGAGTACCGCCCTGAAGTTCTGGTCAAATGGAAGAATCTCTCGGCAGCACACAACACCTGGGTTGACCTCCTGGACTTCCGCGAGCTCTTTCCAGATTTCCAACTTGAGGACAAGCTGACTCTTGATGGGGATGGGAATGTTACGCCCCCACTCGGCGTCCGGTTCCGAGGATTTCATTATGCGAGACGACCAAAGGAGACGTTGGAGCAAGACCGGGCTGAACCATCCGGTTCAGCCCGCCAACAGTAATAAAGCAGAAGCGGGGTTGAACCACATTGGTTCAGCCCCTATGGGGGGCCGGTCGTCCCCCTTGGTCCCGGGTTTTATAATACCCGGGACCCCTTGTGGAGTAAGCATCAAGAAATATCCAAGGTACTTGCTTTCTTCTTCCTAACCCTAATCCTCCTTCTCTTAATCTCTAGATCTCTCTACTTTCTCTTTTATTCTCCCGCTATGATCATAACAATAAATGCATCAACGTACGAGTAAATGAAGCTGGTCTGACGGACACCACAAAGGGCTCAATCATGGAGCCGGAGTAGCGGTGATCATACCGCTAAATGAGGTCCTCAATGAGAGTTGTCCAGGTGAGGCTGGGAGAGAACTGGCAGAGCTAGCGGACCCAATGGAGGGCGGACCCTTTCCATGCCGATAATTGTTGTGGAGACCTGCTGCGTCGGAGGAGTCTGGTGAATGTCAAAAAACTGTTCGGCGCGGGCAATCCAACCAAGGGGGTTTGTCCCGTTCAATGTGGGGATATCGAGGCGTGGGAGTTTCTAAGGCAATCTCGTCAATGCGGGATCTTCGGGGGCCAATGTGCTGGGGGATCCCAAGGCAGAGGCAACAGTAGGCCCGAAGTTCTGGCCGAGTTGCAAGTTGTGGAACATGGTCATAATCGACGTGAACGGTTCGGCTTAGGCCTCGAGACGAGAGTTGATGATGGTAAGGGTGTGTTCAAGGGATTCCACCCGGGATTCCATCCGGCCCTTTGGCATATGAAGAAGAGTGCACAAGAGCTGGAGGTTCACAGGAGAGCGTCGGAGCCGGCGGAGATGCGATAGCTGGCGGCAAATGAGGGAAGGAGTGGAAAGAAGACTGCAAAGCTACTGCGAGCTAGGAATTGATTGGGCTGCCGAGAGGAAACTATGGACTGCTCTGCTGGACGGGATCGGGTGCTGACCGAAGGAAACACGCGGATCTGGCGGGCGATGTCTGGATCGGACAGAAGCGAGCTGGGCGTTGGAAGCTACGGCGATCTGGACGACGGAAGGTCGAGGCGCAATCGACCGGAATCGAATGGAAGACGAAAGATGGGCAGGCTCGGTCAATGCAGGCTGATGCGCGTCTGTTGACGAGGACTGAAGCGGACATCGGATTGTTGATATCGACGAGGACGTCGGCGGCTCTATCGGAAGCAGACGTTGGATCGTTGATGTCGACGAAGACTGCAATTGCGAAACCCGGCGGGACGTGATGCAGGAGGGGAGGCTAGGTCGGACCAATGTTACCTGTAGGAGAAAGCACTTGCACTAAACGAAATAACTTGATACAATCATGAGGTATGCTCGTGCCCAACTTCAGAAGGTTGGTTCCGCCTAGAAGTCCCTCTCCAAATGAGAGATCTCAAACCTAAAAGATAAAAACATAAACCTAACTCCCAAGTCACCTCCTTATATAGGGAGGGGGGCTCACATATCATTTACCTAAAACATAAAATTTAAAAATAAGAAATACAATAATAATAATAATACGCGCGCACGTAACACATACCCTACTCCAGGAGGCTGGTTCTTTGTGAAGAACCTCTCACTTGAGAGATTCAAACCTAAATTATCCAAAAGATAATCCTAATACACCTCCTTACATAGAAAGGAGTCTCACTTGCAATTTATCTAAAAATCCCTTCATAAAGAAAAAAATGCACAGATAACTAAAATAAATATATTCTCGGTTGTCGTCGTTGTGCATGCGTAACAATTTACTAAATGTTCATCGTATCACCCATGTTAGGCGATTTCCTATTTGGGCAATCTATTGTAGAACAGCATAATATGTGCATGCACCAAGAACCATATTAAAACTTGCCCATCATAATCAATATCTCACCACCCATGATCCCCACTTCATTCAATTGTATCAAGGGATACCTTAGTTTTGGTACTAATTTAGTTTTCTTCTAACAACTTATCATTAAAATTGCATTGGTTTGCCAAAATACTGCATAATTCTCACATAGTATATTCAGAACATTGCCATGTAGGTACCTCATCCACCCACAGTGTGCAGTGTCCAACAACTCCTTTATCATTCCTTGTTAGTTTCCCTTTGATATATAATTATGTTGTTCCTTTAGGTCCTTTCTTAATTTGCTCACTCATTCCTAACTTTGGACATACTGAATGCATACTCCCGCTAATGTAGGATCTTCAGAAGGCCTGATGTGTGTAGTCTTGTCCCTGCATATGCAAAGAGGTTGTATCTATAACTTCAAATTGGGACCTCCACAACTACATTAGAGATAAATTAACCACATCTCCAGGCTAGCCCCATTCATGACTTCAACTCCAAAAAAAATCACATCATTAAATATAGTAAATATATTGGTGAATGCAAAACAAATAAATAATTTATATGACATATATACCTTTCTACAATAAGAATGACACATCCATTTACCAAATCTAGAATCACTAATAATGTCAAAGAATTTTTGTTCATTAAACTTAATCAAAAATCTTGCCCAAACATTTTCTTAAGATTTTAAACATGAAACTACCAAAATTTCATGTAAATCCTCAGAATAAGGCATAACTAGTAAATGTACCTTGGATGCTGAACAATTGTGCTCCGGGTCACCATGAAGAATCCACTCATGAACTCCTGTTGTAGCAACTTTACCAACTACCCTGTGAAAAAAAAAGTGATAGAATGCACATATTAATGTAAAGTGGCATCAACGTAGAAGAGTACCAAGAAGATAAATATTGTGAGGACAAGTTCCGTATACCCATTTCCCTCGATATGAACTTGGCTCGCCATCCTCTTGTGAACCAGCGTGTAGATTATGTCCTCTGCCGGGCGTCCAAGCTCGGGGAGGCGTTTGTCACCTCGAGAAGCACAAAGTCCCTTCTCCCTAATGAGTAAATCCATGGCTTCAAAACCAGACATTCTACCAGGCTTTCCTCCGCAATAGCCATCCTCCCAAATGAGATACCTAGAACATTACACAAATTTAATGGCTTCCACTTCTTTCTCATCAGAAGTTTTTCCAAACACACGCGCGTGGGCGCGCGCGCACACACACTCATCTTTTTCAGAAGAAAAAGAGGGAGCACAACAGATGCAATGGCAGCTCCTAAAATGGCGCATGTTCTACCGAGTATTCGCATTCATAAACAGTAACTGCGAGCTAAACTAAGGAACAAAAAGAAGAAATAAAATAGTACCCCAAAGAGTTCAAAGCATATATTGGCGAAAGAAAAGGGACAAAAATTCAATCTAACCTTTGCTGCTGGAGACCGACCGTCCTCCAGAAAACAGCATAGGACCACCCAATCTTGACGCAGAGGCGCCTCAATGCGTCTTGGAGTACAAGCCCCATTATGAATTGACCCACACAAAACCCTAACTCTCTAATGTCTCTCGAGAGATGAAGGACTGGAAACCGGCAATGCCTCAAATATCCGGTGGCCGAATCCCGTTCCTAGCTCCCCCTGTAAGAACCCCTTCCCGCCTGCTTCTCCCTGAGCCACTCGAGCGACTTCCTTGCCGCCTGCCGGCGACCCATGTACTGGTACAGTAGCACCGGAGAGAGCAGTTAAAGAGCAGAGAAAGAAGAATATTATAGAAAGGAGAGACCCCTGAATCCTATCTCGACAAACGGAACTACTCCTAATCAGCGCCGCTGGCACTATTCCCGTTGCCTGCCATCATTCCTTCATTGGGGAAGAATCGAAAATCGAGGAAATGTTCTACTAAAATCTCAGTGAAATAGGATCCTTATGAGAGATTTTAGGTACCTCAAACTTACCATGTTGTTATACGTCAAAATTTTCAGCCTTTAGATCCGACCGGAATGCCGAGATCCGGCCGGAGCTTATTTTAAAAAAAAAATACCTCCGATCGGAATGCCGAGATCCGGCCGGAGTTTATTTTTTAAAATATTTTTTTTTTAAAATGATCTTAAAATGTTTGTAAGCAAAATATAATTACTATTTAATAATTATTTTTGTAAAAAAATAATTAACTTGCTCTAAAAATGCATTTTTTATAATTTCAAACGCACCATGCCTGCTGTGCGTTTGACGTACCTAAAAATTTTTCCCCCATTAGAGTGATCCATCGAACTGTCCAGATTTATTTCTTGCTGATTCAACGGTTCAACAATCTCATTCTTTTATATTTTTTTAATTAAAATATTTTGCATCAGTAGATAAATTGAGAATGCATCTACACCATGAAATGTGTTATAAATTTGATTCAGGATTCTTATCCACTAGATTCTATATTAAGATTATATATATACATATTATATATATAGAAATATATATATATAATGATATAAATGATTTTTTAGGTTTAGGTTGTATAAAACCTATACCGTGAGAAATCAAGAGAAGCTGCATGCCGTGGAATTGTAGCCGCCTGGGAAAAAACCTTCATCGCCAACCTGTCTCTCTCTCTCTCTCTCTCGTCCGCCTCTCTCTCTCTCTCCCGTTCTCTCTCTCTCTCTCTTGTGCGACGGGGAGGCCGCCGGCCTTGGTGTTTCGTCGTTGGAGAGGGTGGTGTCGCCGGTCTTTGAGGTGAGCCGCCGGCGTTGGAGAGGGAGTCATCATCGGGCTTGGTGGAGATCGTTGTAGACGTTGAAGGCGTGTGCGAGTGCAGTTAGCATTGACGACGTTTGGTTTCCATTGGTGGCGTTTGGTCTCCGGTGGTGGCGTTTGGTCTCCGGTGGTGGCGTTTGGTCTCTGATAATGCTAAATCTAGTTAGTTTAATTAGGTTATTTTTTAGGTTATTTACTCTTACTTTTTGCTTATTGTTGTTTACCTAAATGCAATTTTGGTTCATTTTCCTATTTTTAGTGCTAACTTAAGTTTTCTGAATTTTCAGGTCAAAAATGCAAAATTTCCTAAGTCACGCCCTAGGTCACGCCCGTGACCTAGGGCGTGTAAGTTGCTGTTTCCAGTTAAGCTGCTGCCAACATAATTCAGAAGATCTGGTCAGACACGCCCAAAGTACACGGCCGTGACACACAAGTCACGCCCGTGACACGCAAGCCACGCCCGTGACCTAGGGCGTGTAAGTTGATGTTTCCAGTTAAGCTGATGCCAACATAATTCAGAAGATCTGGTCAGACACGCCCAAAGTACACGGCCGTGACACACAAGTCACGCCCGTGACACGCAAGCCACGCCCGTGACCAGCCCGTGAACAGCTCAGATTCGACCAGCTGACCACCGAATTGGTCACGCCACTGTTACACGGGCGTGCTTCCAGTCACGCCCGTGACTGCCACGTCAGCCAGCCGCCAGCGCCCATGATCGCCGCCAGCGCCCATGACCCGACTAACCACCGAAATGGTCACGCCCTCAGTCACGGGCGTGACCTAGGGCGTGACCCATCAAATCGCGTCAGAATCGTGCGCCGAACCTGATCCAAGCCGCAGAATTGATTAAACAATGTCACGCCCCTAGTCACGGGCGTGACTGAGGGCGTGACCGAGGCAGAAAAATTTCTATAAATTGAAATGACCTCCAAGCTTTCCCCATTCAGTTTTTGGAGAGAGAACTAGTGCTACTACTCTATTTTCAGTGTTTTTCATGTCATTTTATTCTCTTTCTCTCTCTCTCTCTCTTATTTCAATGCATTTCCTTTTCTAGTTTTCATATGAATGTTGTAATGCCTTTGTAATTTCCTTTTATAGTGTATTACTAATGCTTAGTAGGCTTTCTCTTTCTCTCTCTCTTATTTCAATGCATTATAAAAAATGCATTTTTTATAATTTCAAACGCACCATGCCTGCTGTGCGTTTGACGTACCTAAAAATTTTTCCCCCATTAGAGTGATCCATCGAACTGTCCAGATTTATTTCTTGCTGATTCAACGGTTCAACAATCTCATTCTTTTATATTTTTTTAATTAAAATATTTTGCATCAGTAGATAAATTGAGAATGCATCTACACCATGAAATGTGTTATAAATTTGATTCAGGATTCTTATCCACTAGATTCTATATTAAGATTATATATATACATATTATATATATAGAAATATATATATAATGATATAAATGATTTTTTAGGTTTAGGTTGTATAAAACCTATACCGTGAGAAATCAAGAGAAGCTGCATGCCGTGGAATTGTAGCCGCCTGGGAAAAAACCTTCATCGCCAACCTGTCTCTCTCTCTCTCTCTCTCGTCCGCCTCTCTCTCTCTCTCTCCCGTTCTCTCTCTCTCTCTCCCGTTCTCTCTCTCTCTCTCTCTTGTGCGACGGGGAGGCCGCCGGCCTTGGTGTCTCGTCGTTGGAGAGGGTGGTGTCGCCGGTCTTTGAGGTGAGCCGCCGGCGTTGGAGAGGGAGTCATCATCGGGCTTGGTGGAGATCGTTGTAGACGTTGAAGGCGTGTGCGAGTGCAGTTAGCATTGACGACGTTTGGTTTCCATTGGTGGCGTTTGGTCTCCGGTGGTGGCGTTTGGTCTCCGGTGGTGGCGTTTGGTCTCTGATAATGCTAAATCTAGTTAGTTTAATTAGGTTATTTTTTAGGTTATTTACTCTTACTTTTTGCTTATTGTTGTTTACCTAAATGCAATTTTGGTTCATTTTCCTATTTTTAGTGCTAACTTAAGTTTTCTGAATTTTCAGGTCAAAAATGCAAAATTTCCTATGTCACGCCCTAGGTCACGCCCGTGACCTAGGGCGTGTAAGTTGCTGTTTCCAGTTAAGCTGCTGCCAACATAATTCAGAAGATCTGGTCAGACACGCCCAAAGTACACGGCCGTGACACACAAGTCACGCCCGTGACACGCAAGCCACGCCCGTGACCTAGGGCGTGTAAGTTGCTGTTTCCAGTTAAGCTGCTGCCAACATAATTCAGAAGATCTGGTCAGACACGCCCAAAGTACACGGCCGTGACACACAAGTCACGCCCGTGACACGCAAGCCACGCCCGTGACCAGCCCGTGAACAGCTCAGATTCGACCATCTGACCACCGAATTGGTCACGCCACTGTTACACGGGCGTGCTTCCAGTCACGCCCGTGACTGCCACGTCAGCCAGCCGCCAGCGCCCATGATCGCCGCCAGCGCCCATGACCCGACTAACCACCGAAATGGTCACGCCCTCAGTCACGGGCGTGACCTAGGGCGTGACCCGTCAAATCGCGTCAGAATCGTGCGCCGAACCTGATCCAAGCCGCAGAATTGATTAAACAATGTCACGCCCCTAGTCACGGGCGTGACTGAGGGCGTGACCGAGGCAGAAAAATTTCTATAAATTGAAATGACCTCCAAGCTTTCCCCATTCAGTTTTTGGAGAGAGAACTAGTGCTACTACTCTATTTTCAGTGTTTTTCATGTCATTTTATTCTCTTTCTCTCTCTCTCTCTTATTTCAATGCATTTCCTTTTCTAGTTTTCATATGAATGTTGTAATGCCTTTGTAATTTCCTTTTATAGTGTATTACTAATGCTTAGTAGGCTTTCCATGCAATTGTAATCTCAGTTGAACTTTTGTTTAATAAAAATGGTATGTTTTTGTTCTCTTAAAATCTTCATCATTTCTCTCTCCTACCCCTCCACCATGAGTAACTAAATCCTCATAGTACTCGATCTTGATGATCTGAGGATGAGTTGATCAAGTTATGATCCTTTAGTCTTCTTTCACTTTCTAAAGTGTTGGGCCTTAGATTTACTCTTAATTAAAATTTAGTGGAGCTATATTATCGATATATAATCCCCACCTTTGCTTTCATTCTTGGCTAGCCGAGAGGCCGATAGTCTGAAGTGAGCACTTAAGAGTAAAGAGAGTTACACACATTTCTCGAGAGAGAATGACGTAAATCTCCTGGATTGGAGTCAAACCCAATAGCGGGGTTCACCACTTAAAGCGAGTTTTAGGTATTCGAATACGGGACGAGAGTTCGGTCGGATTTTCCTAAACTCAGTTGGGCATATCTTCGAGAGAAGCATGTTCAAACTATGGGAACCCCCACGGTCAAGCTGCCCTTACTTTATTAAGTTTTAAGTTTGCTTTTGAATTTTGATCAATTTAGGCCGAAGTAAGTCAAGATCGAGTGCTATTTCTTAATCATCGTTTAGCCGTACTTTTATCCAGCTTTTATTTCAACTTAGCAGACAAAACCATCCAAGAAATTATTAAGATAAAATAATAGTAATTCGTTTGAGTATAAGTAATCAACGGTTCTCGGATTTTAATACGACACTTGTGTTCCTATACTACAGTTCGATAGGTATACTTGCCTTCTCGGATTGCTAGTTCGGATTTTATTTCGTGCAAGCGGAATTTTAATCACCAGTCTCCGGTGGTGGCGTTTGGTCTCTGGTGGTGGTTGCGGTTGAAAGTCGGAGTTCGACGTCGAAGGTTCCGTTGAACCTTGTGCGTCCGCTAGGCGGATCGCAGTCCAGATCTTCTACTCTTCCGTGGATCGTGCGCGTCCGGCGCATTTGCGGGGTTTCACCGGACGGTTTTTCTTTTCCCGTTATTCTCTTGTAATTTTTTTTATATATTGATTGTTTAAAATATAATTGTGTTTGTGCGCTGGCGGAATTTGTCGGGCGTAGATTTGGCCACTTATTTGTGTTCTTGTTTCCCTGCAATTTTATAGTGGTGCCCTCTATGTTTGCACCTGATTTTACAACAATTGGTATCAGAGCGGAGGTTACGAGTAGGTGACTGATTGGACGTTCTGGTTTTAGGTTTGGGTCAATGGTAGGTGACGACATCGGTCCGCTCCCTATCTTCTCAGATCTGATCCGTGAATTAATCAAGATCGCCTAGAGGTGCTGAGGGAAGCTATGGCAGTGAAGAATCCAGTGTTGGTCAGGTACTCAGTGGAGAAGTTTGACGGCAACAGGAATTTCCTCCTGTGGCAGATTCGGGTCAAGGATATGCTGGTCGAGCAGGGTTTGATGTCAGTGATGCGGGGGGGGGGGGGGGGGGGGGGGGCGTGATGCTTTGCCCGCTCCGATGAAGGATTCTGAGTGGACTGATTTGGATGAGCGCACCACCAACGTTATCAGGATGTGTGTAGACGACAAAGTGTTGTTCAACATCGGAGTTGAAGAGTACGTTGTCAAGCTGTGGGAGAAGCTTGAGAGACTGTATATAAGTAAGTCGTTGACCACGAGGCTGTTGCTGAAGTAGCATTTGTACGGCCTGAAGATGCAGGAGGGTGGTAACCTGCAGGAACACTTCAATGTGTTCAATGGTCTTCTCAACCAACTACACGTGGTTGGTGTGAAGGTGGAGGAAGAAGACAAAATCTTACTGCTTCTTACCTCGCTCCCGTCGTCGTACGTGCACATGCAGACTGCACTATTTTATGGGAAGGACACAGTAGATATGGAACGGATTACATCTGCGTTACTGTCCAGTCAGATGCTGTCGGACCCCACTCCTGGGGGGCGAGCATGATTGGACTCTAAAGGATGCAGTTTTGCGGCGAGGGGTGGAGTCCTGACGGTGACGCAATGGTGCACCATGCTCATGCGAGCTGAGCAGCGTGGTAGTCTGTATCGGATGATGAGAACCACAATGCAAGGTGGTGTGCCCATGTTTTCTGCGGTCGACAGGGTGGATGGTCGAGGTAGTGCAGATGATCGCCCTTCTGGTTGTCTGACTAGGCGAGTCAGATTCAACGATCTGGTTGTATCGACATTCAGGGGTTGAGCCAGAGCAGAGATGAGTCGACTGGAGCAGGTCGGCTGACGCCTCAAGACTTTGGGGGGGGGGGGGGGGGGGGGGGGTTGTTGGGTATTGTAGCCACAATTACCTTGATTTGAAGAAGCGTTCCTTTGAACTAAGTTGAATTGAGTTGTATTTGATGATATTTTCAATTATGTGTTTGCAGGTTCTAAATGGTTAAGTGCAAACCAATGTCAGGTTTCAATAAGTTGTTAAACACAGGACTATACTATGTAGTTCCTCATGGTATAGACCAAAGTGTTAACTTATGTGAAATCTCTCTATTGGGGTGTACTTTATATTCAAACACAAAAGAAGGCTAAGAGAAAGTTGCTGCTAAGAGATAGTTGCTGGAAGAAAGAAATATTTTTCAAAGTATTAAAATTTTCGTCGAACACAAGTTTTCGTCGAACGCCAATATTCGTCGAACGCCGTTCGACGAACTGAAGATTTTCGTCGAACGCTATTTATATTCTGTCGACCGTTGTTTGCTGAAGACATTTCGTCGATCGCTGTTCGACGAAATTAAGATTTTCGTCGAACGCTATATATATTCCGTCGACCGCTGTTTGCTGAAGACATTTCGTCGATCGTTGTTCGATGAAATTAATATTTTCGTCGATCGCCATTTATATATACATTTTCATCGACCGCGGTTCATATATTTACTTCGTCGATCTCCGTTCGACGAAATGAAGGAAGTTTGTCGATCTCAATTCTGTTCGACGAAATTTTGACAGATTCCAGAAATTTCATTGCGCTGTTTCGAAATTCAAATTGATATCAAATCCTCATTAATGCTTCACAGATTTTCTTCCTTAAATCATGCAGACAGCTGTTAGTAGATTATTTGCCTTATTATTTGAAGATAGCCGTTGGAATATATTATTCCTAATTTATTTCTTGATTATAGCCGTTAGAATTGATTTAATTCCTTAACTTCTTTGAGATAGCCGTTGGAAATAATTCTTCCTTAATTATTTCTTTATAGCCGATTGGAAAGGAGTTCTATATATAATCCCTTTGGATTATTCGGTCAAAACTAATCGTAAAAAGGGAAGTGAAGAATACAAATAACATATACATAATTTCTTTCTCTTGTTCTGTTGGATGATATTATCTCTCAAGCAAGTTCTTCGTCTCCAACAAGAAAGTGGTTTGCGATTCTTCATCGCCAAGGGTAGTCGACAAGATCAAGCTATTCAGAATATCTCTACTATCTTCCTGATCAAGTCGACTCAAGTATTCAGATCAAGGTTTTTCAAGCAAGGTTTTTCTTCTTCTTCGATCTTCTGGTGCAAGACTTTATCTCTCAAGCAAGAAAGAAGAGGACCGATTTTCTCAGATCTGAAGTCAAATCTCTTTGAGATTTCAAGAAGTTTGTTTTACAACTATTTCTTTTTGTAGGAGTTGTTTTGCTCCGAGTTTTTGTAGGAGTTGTTTTGCTCTGAGTTTTTGTAGGAGTTGTTTTGCTCCGAGTTTTTGTAGGAGTTGTTTTGCTCCGAGTTCTTGTAGGAGTTGTTGTGCTCCGAGTTTTTGTAGGAGAGTTTGTTCTTCGAGATTATAGGAGTTTGACTCCGAGTTGTAGGATTGTTGATAATCCGAGATAGTGAAGTAGCCTAGTCTAGCCGGTCGTGCTAGATAGGTGAGGTGCAAAGTGGACTACCCAAGTACGGGGAACCATTATAAATCCTTGTGTGTACTGTGCTCTTTGGTTTTCTGTGCGCTTTTGTTGGGGAAATGATTTATCTTAACCCCCAAAAATGAGTAGAATATAAATTCTAAGAATGAAAAATTAGTCTAAGTAAATATGCGTTGAATAGTATTCGACGCAACGTCGAAGTGTAGTCGACGTTCCTCTCAGAATGAGTCGAAGTAGCTCTAAACAGAATTCGACGTAACCTATGTCGACGTAACTCTAACTTCTAGTCGACGTATCTAGTGAAGTCGACGTATCTTAGTCGACGCACCTTCCATATTCTTCTCTCGATGTCCAGGCAGTCTGAAATCGACGCTTCCGTCGAATAGTAATCGACGTACATCGATTTCTATGTCAAATTCAAAACACGCCAGATTTCTTTCCTTCTTTCTGTAGATCTGAATTTTATGGAATGATATTATTCTTTTCTAGCCGTTTTGAATCAGTCTTTCCTTCTAAATGATTCATGGCTAAATTGATTAAGTTTATTATGGATATTGTTGGGGAAATGATTTCTCTTAACCCCTAGAAATGAGTTAAAGAAAGAGTTTTATGAATGAAAAACAAGACTAAGTAAATACGCGTCGAATAGTATTCGACGCAACGTCGAAATGTAGTCGACGCTTTCTTCAGGTTATGTCGAAGTAACTTTAGGAAGATTTCGACGTATGTGTTGTCGACGCTACTCTGATTTCTAGTCGACGCATATAGAGAAGTCGACGCACCTTAGTCGACGCACCTTCCTTATTCCTCTCTCAACGTCCAGCCAGGATGAATTCGACGCTTACGTCGAATAGTAATCGACGCACGTCGATTTATATGACAGATTTAAATATGCGCCAGATCTCTTTCCTTCTTTCAGTAGATCTAATTTATATGGAATAATGTTAATATTTTATAGTCGTTCTGAATCATTCTTTCCTTCTATTTGATTCTTGGCTAATCTGATAAAGCTCATTATGGATATTATTTGAATTTGGAATGAATTCTTTCCTTCTATTGGTATGCTAATTATAGAAACATTTCTATTTTTCAAATTCTCTGACTGCTAATTAATTATCCTCCTATAGCATTATTTTAAAAACACAGAGCTATAAATAAAGAGGAGGTCGGCAGAAAAGAAAGAGAGTGGAGTGATCTACCACATACATTTTGAAATAGAGGAAAAGCTCCCAAGAGAAAAGAGAGAAATTGAGAAAAAGCTCTGCAGCAATATTCAATCATTTCTTCTTCTGCTCACTGCTGCAAAATCTGATTGCTCTCACTAAAAGAGAGAATGGCTACAAATCTTCTTCTCTCTATAGAAGAAAGATTTAATTCACTTCTTGTGCTTCCAATCTTCTTGCTAGGAAGAAGATTCGTTATTGTTTCTTTCTTTCTTTCTTTCTTACTTAAATATTGTAAAAGAGTTTTTAGAATCTCTCTTCAAAAAATTCAGTGTACTGGTTCTAAGAGTCTCCTTGTCAAAAGACTCAGTTGGTTCTAAGAGTCTCCTTGTCAAAAGACTCAGGGTGGTTCTAAGAGTCTCCTTATCAAAAGACTCAGTGCAAGATAGTGAATTACTACCAAGGGGGTAGAAGAGTGGACTACCCAAAGTTTGGGGAACCACTATATTTTCTTGTGTTGTGCTGTGATTTTCTCTCTTGCATTTACTTTAATTACTTGTCTAATTCTTGTGGTGTGTGGGAAGCTCTAATCTGTGATCATACATATATATATATATATATTAACTTTGCACAAAATATTTTAAATCTCTATTCACCCCCCCTCTAGAGAATTCTAGTGAGGTTAACTGTGCACTTTCAATTGGTATCAGAGGGAGGTTGATCTAAAAAGGATAACTCCTTGATCAAAAGATTCTACCTCTTATATATATATATATCTTCAAAACTATTTTTCACATGGCACAAATCAAAGATTATGCTTCCACCAGACCACCAATGTGCAATCTTGAAAAGTTTGCTGTTTGGAAAACAAGAATCAGAATCTATATGAATTCCATTGATGCTGACTTGTTCAATATTACTGTAACAGGTCCCCCAAAGCCTTACAGAAAGGATGCAAATGGCAATATCACACAAACACTTGTTCCAAGATCTGAATGGACAGAAGATGAGAAGAAGGCAAGAACTCATGATCTAAAGGCCATGAACATACTTGTCTCAACTCTCTCAGATGACATCTTTCAAAAGGTTGTTGACTGTGAATCATCCAAAGAAATTTGGGATGCCCTCACAAAGATGGTGGAAGGAAGTGCTGATGAAAAGAAAGACAAGAAGGCCCTATTGATCTCTCAATATGAGAACTTTCAAAAGAAGGCTGAAGAAAGCATCTCTGAAATGTATGACAGATTCAGTCTGATCATTAATCAACTAAGAGACTTGGATAGAGAAATCTCTCTCACTGAGATTAATAACAAAGTGCTAATGAGTCTCCCTAGTTCATGGGACTCAAGAATATGGGCAATAAGAGACACAAGAGGACAAAAAGAGATCTCAACAGACGCTCTCTTAGGAAAACTCAGATCCTATGAGCAGTTGCTGAAAACTAGAGAGGAGAAGGAAAGAAGAGAAAACACTCCAATTTCCTCAAAAAGCAGGAACATTGCACTAAAGGCAACAGAAGAAGGAACCCCTGTCACTGAAGAAGAATTATTCAGTTTCTTGGCCAGAAGATTTAAGAAATGGGTCAAGACAGATGGATCAAAAAGGAGGGAGTCAAAACCAAGGTATGACAAAACCCCCACTAAAGAAATTATTTGCTATTCTTGCAGGAAACCTGGACACATTGCCCCAGAATGTCCAGAGAATGCTGAAACAGGAAAGGATCTGAAAAATAAAGATCTGAAGAAAAAGGGGAAGAAGAAAGAAAGAGGCTTCATTGCAGAAGTCTGGAGTGAAACAAACTCTGAGGATAGTTCATCCTCTAAGAGTGATAATGAAGAATCTAGGCAAGAAGACCTATGCTTGATGGCCTTTGAAGACTCAAAGAATGATGATAAATCATGGAGTGAAACATGATCAGAAGAAAGCATATCTTCTGATGATGAAAAAGAAAAGAACCTCATTCTCATTGAGGAATCTGAGGATGAGGATGAGGTAAGCATGTTTGATGAAATAGATTTTCAATGTGATGACTTTAGAAATGATTTTATGGGAATGTACATAGATCAACTAAAAACAAAACAAGAAATCAAAGATCTAAAAGAACAAATTAACATGGTTAAGAACCAAAGTGATAAAGAGAAAATATGCTCAAAAGATTATGCACTAAAAGCTAAAGAAATAGAAAGGGCTAAAATAGAAAACCAGTTCCTTAAAGATAAGGTAATCCAGGCAAAGGCCTTTGAAGAATCAATAAAAATGAGAAGCCAAACTCTTAAGGAAATCACTGAAAAACAAAAACTGAGACACAAGAATCTTGGGCTAGGGGTTGATCCCTTAATCAGCCTAATTCCATCCAACAAACCTGCTTGGATGAGCCCTGTAAAATTCACTAAACCTGTTAATTTGTTAAACCCAGAAAAAGACCCACAGGAAGAAAACTCCTTCAAAGAAATAAAAGAATTGGATGAAACATCTTATTATTCAGCTGATGACTCACAAACTTCATCTGAAGAAACAATCAATCCGAGAAAAACAACACATAAAGGAGTAAAAACAGAGAAAAGCAAAATGAAAATTTGTGAAGGCACAGATGCGTCGACTTCATATCGACGCATGCACGATAGTGCGTTGACTTCTACTCAACGCAATCTTTCAGATGCTTCGATCTCTTCTAGACGGCTGAACAAAAGCACGTCGACTTCCAATCGACGCAACTTTTTTTATGCGTCAAAATCAGATCGACGCCATCTGGAGAAAGCGCCGAATACAAATCGACGCGACTATCAACATGCGTCGAATGGATATCGACGCACAAAAGTTCAGAGCAACTTAAATACCTTTCATCCAAAAACCTTTCACCCTAACCTCCATTCAGGACCCATTCATCCTGATCATGATCAACATCTCTATTCTAACCAAAATTTCTACCCAAAACTTAGTAAACAAAATTCTCATCCTAATTTTTTTCATAACCATAGTTTCTATCCAAAACAAAACTTCCATCCTAAACAAAGATTCTATCAAAATCAAGACTCTTACTCTAATCAATACCACCATCCCTATCTAAACTCAAACTTTCAAAATCTCAAAATACTCAAATGTTGTATATGCAACAAAAATGGCCACCTTGCCAAACAATGTTGGTATAATCAATCAAACTATCTGTAAAATCTAGTCCTAGGCTGACTTAGAAAACTTTAGGATTAGGAAGAGACAACAAGAAATAAGAACATAGAGTGGTTCTGAAAACCCAAAAGTCACGTCGACTTCTAATCGACGCACCGTCGATGACTCAGATCAACAGGTGTAATCGACGCATGCGTCGACTACTATCGACACATACGTCGATAGGAAACCCTATCATACCAAATCAGACCATATCGACGTTCAC
This sequence comes from Dactylorhiza incarnata, assembly GCA_033032865.1. Classification (NCBI taxonomy): domain Eukaryota; kingdom Viridiplantae; phylum Streptophyta; class Magnoliopsida; order Asparagales; family Orchidaceae; genus Dactylorhiza; species Dactylorhiza incarnata. The sequence goes on from JAWHQI010000035.1 coordinate 2,113,260, forward strand.
GTCGAAATTCCACTCGCCGTAACGTCGACTTCATGATAAAGAGCGACAACATTAGAATATTTTCGGTCACATCCACTGGAGTACCGAAAAAGCCTCGAATTGAGCCCTGTCTCGACGTTTCACCTGACTTAACAAGACTCTTCAGAAACCTCCACTACTCTGCATCTTTTATCCTCCGTGCTCCTTTGTCCAGCTGATTCTTCTTGCTCCTCTCTCACTGATCTTCAATGGCTCCCAAAATAAATTCTGGGTTCGACATCGATCTCGAATCCTTCCAAGCAGCAGAAGAGAACTATAAAAGCATCATTGCTCTCTTCACTAAAGCAGGACTGAACAAGCTCATCTCCACTAGGTGCAAGCTCCTGGAAACTGAGCTCACTGAGCTCATAACTCATGTTCAGATTTCTGAACAAGGAGAAATCCAAGGAACACTCTATGAGACACTAGTCTCAATCTCAGCAGACCACATTAGGGCCACCTTTGACCTCCCATCAGGTATATCCTAATGTCATCTTCATTTCAATAAAATAGGAAAAGAAAATGAGCCTTTCATGAATGACTCAACTAGTATAAATTATTCCCCTATTAGGTGATGAATCCATTGAACTCACACCTGATGAAGTCAAGCATTTACTTACCACCATGAAATTCTCAAAAGATAGACCAATCCATCTGAAAAAGGTAGACTTTTCTGATGAATATAGGCTGCTGGCTGATATAGTAGGGAAAGTTCTACTGTGCAAGATCTCAGCACATGATGCAGTACCAAAACAACAACTGAACATCATGGGGGCCCTTGTGTTGAAGAAGAAGGTAGACTGGGCCACATGGCTACTCAAGATGATAGGCTCTAAATACTCTCACAAAGAGAATGCCTACATGAGAATGATGAGTCAAGTACTGTTCCATTCCTTCCCTGACCTATGTAGGTCAAAAGGAATTCCCATCCCTCCAGGAAAAAGGATGTCCATAGCCCTATTTTCTAAATGGGCCAGGCAAATCCCTAAGCCTGGTTCCATTCCTGAAAGGACTCCATCTCATCCTATCTCTCCTGCTCATCCTACTCCTCCTCCTCCTTCTCAAACAGTCACATCTTCTGTACCTTCTTCATCCATACAAATACCATCTCAACCACATGCCCAAGTCTCATCTATTCCTCCACCTCCTCCATCAAATATACCTCCTCAAGATGATAGAATCCCCTCTCCACATTCATCATCTCCTCACTCTCCACCATCTGCATCCACTGAGGCTCTACTCACTCAGTGCATCCAATCTGCAGCTCAAAAATTCCAGGCAATGCTAGATGAGCATTGCTCCCAGATTCATTCCTCCATCCTTCACATGCACACCCAAATAGATGGGGTCAGTGCCTCTGTGCAAGATCTAAAGTCATCTCTCTCTTCCTCTAGAGTGACTAGGTCTTTCTTAACCTCCTTGGCCAAGAAGGTCAAGAAGGGGGAGAATCTAGATGAAGATCAGCTCTCCAATCCTAAATCTCCTTCTCACAAATCCCTTCCTACCTCAAAAACTGACAGTCTAGCACTGCTCAAAACCCTTGGGAATGAGATAGTACCTGAGCTCCATATTGATGAACAAACAATAGAGATACTCAACATAGCAAGAGATGCTGCAAATCAAATGACACCACTACAGGGGGAAGGAAGCAGAGCAGTGAATGAGGCTGAAAATGAAGCTGGTACAAATCTAGATGGAAATGAACCAGCTGATGGAACTGAGAAAGGAAATGAAGCTGATACTGGAAAAGAAAAAGAGACAGATATTCTGTTGGCTGAAGAAGAAAGAATAAAAGGAGCTCTATCCCAGGGGGAGCTACCTGCTCAGGGGGAGCTAAATGAACTTCTTACAAGTGGGAAAGAGAAATCCTCCTCTCCTCAAACATTAGTATTCAAGAGAAAAAGAAAGACTCCTCCTACCCCACCTGAGTAGTATTTGAAAACATTGCTGATATATCTCATCCTATAGTTGAAAATGAATTGGTATGAAAATGAAATCTGTTTATATGATTCTGGAGTATTTGATCTCCTTATCTAAATTTCACTTTTTAAAGTGACATACTTCTTATGCTAATACAATTTCTCTCTAAATAGGGTTAAGACAAATAGGGGGAGATTGTTGGGGAAATGATTTCTCTTAACCCCTAGAAATGAGTTAAATAAAGAGTTTTATGAATGAAAAACAAGACTAAGTAAATATGCGTCGAATAGTATTCGACGCAACGTCGAAATGTAGTCGACGCTTTCTTCAGGTTATGTCGAAGTAACTTTAGGAAGATTTCGACGTATGTGTTGTCAACGCTACTCTGATTTCTAGTCGACGCATATAGAGAAGTCGACGCACCTTAGTCGACGCACCTTCCTTATTCCTCTCTCGACGTCCAGCCAGGATGAATTCGACGCTTACGTCGAATAGTAATCGACGCACGTCGATTTATATGACAGATTTAAATATGCGCCAGATCTCTTTCCTTCTTTCAGTAGATCTAATTTATATGGAATAATGTTAATATTTTATAGCCGTTCTGAATCATTCTTTCCTTCTATTTGATTCTTGGCTAATCTGATAAAGCTCATTATGGATATTATTTGAATTTGGAATGAATTCTTTCCTTCTATTGGTATGCTAATTATAGAAACATTTCTATTTTTCAAATTCTCTGACTGCTAATTAATTATCCTCCTATAGCATTATTTTAAATACACAGAGCTATAAATAAAGAGGAGGTCGGCAGAAAAGAAAGAGAGTGAAGTGATCTACCACATACATTTTGAAATAGAGGAAAAGCTCCCAAGAGAAAAGAGAGAAATTGAGAAAAAGCTCTACAGCAATATTCAACCATTTCTTCTTCTGCTCACTGCTGCAAAATCTGATTGCTCTCACTAAAAGAGAGAAAGGCTACAAATCTTCTTCTCTCTATAGAAGAAAGATTTAATTCACTTCTTGTGCTTCCAATCTTCTTGCTAGGAAGAAGATTCATTATTGTTTCTTTCTTTCTTTCTTTCTTACTTAAATATTGTAAAAGAGTTTTTAGAATCTCTCTTCAAAAAATTCAGTGTACTGGTTCTAAGAGTCTCCTTGTCAAAAGACTCAGTTGGTTCTAAGAGTCTCCCTGTCAAAAGACTCAGGGTGGTTCTAAGAGTCTCCTTATCAAAAGACTCAGTGCAAGATAGTGAATTCCTACCAAGGGGGTAGAAGAGTGGACTACCCAAAGTTTGGGGAACCACTATATTTTCTTGTGTTGTGCTGTGATTTTCTCTCTTGCATTTACTTTAATTACTTGTCTAATTCTTGTGGTGTGTGGGAAGCTCTAATCTGTGATCATACACACATATATATATATATTAACTTTGCATAAAATATTTGAAATTTCTATTCACCCCCCCTCTAGAGAATTCTAGTGAGGTTAACTGTGCACTTTCAGATATTATTTGAAATCAGAATAATTTCTTTCCTTCTACAGAAATATTGATTATGGAATTTTTTCTCTCTTACCATTTCTCTAACTGCTAATTGATTATTCTCCTATAGTATTCTTTGAATAAACAGAGCTATAAATAAGAGGGAAGTCGGCAGAGGAAAAAAAAGAGAAGTGATCCATTCCATACATTTGAAATAGAGGAAAAGCTCCCAAGAGAAAAGTGAGAAAAGCTGAGAGAAGTGATAGTGTGCTGAAGCCAACAACAAGCCTTCTTCTTCTCCTCTTTCTGAAGCCATACTGCTGCAATATCTGATAGCTCTCATTGAAAGAGAAAAAGACCTACAATCTCCTTCTCACTATAGAAGAGAGATTTCATTCACTATTTCTTGTGCTTCTAATCTTCTTGCTAGGAAGAAGATTCTTTCTTATTTAAAATTACTTCTTCTACTTCTTCTTCTTCTTATCTTCATTTCATTTTCAAACAGTATACAAGAGTTTTTAGAATCTCTCTTCAAAAAATTCAGTTGTACTGGTTCTAAGAGTCTCCTTATCAAAAGACCCAGGCTGGTTCTAAGAGTCTCCTTATCAAAAGACTCAGTACAAGATAGTGAATTCCTACCAAGGGGGTAGAAGAGTGGACTACCCAAAGTTTGGGGAACCACTATATTTCTTTGTGTTGTGCTGTGATTTTCATTTTGCTATTTCTTTCTTTATTTACTTAATTCTTGTTGGTGTGTGGGGGAAGCTTAAATCTGAGATTATTACACATATATATATATTTGTTAACTTTGCACAAAGTACTTTTAAATCTTTATTCACCCCCCCCCCCCTCTAGAGAATTCTAGTGAGGTTAAGTGTGCACTTTCAATTGGTATCAGAGCCAGGTTGATCTAAAAAGGGTAACTCCTTGATCAAAAAGATCCTACCTCATATATATATAGATTTCTAAAAACAATATATTACACAACGCACAAATCAAAGATTATGCTTCCACCAGACCACCAATTTGCAACCTTGAAAAGTTTGCACTTTGGAAAACAAGAATTAAGATCTATATGAATTCTATTGATGAAGATTTGTTCAATATTATTTTGACAGGTCCTCCTAAGCCCTATAGAAAGGACTCAAGTGGTAAAGTGACTCAAACACTTGTCCCAAGAGCTGAGTGGACAGTTGAAGAAAAGAAGGCAGGAACAAGTGATGCAAAAGCTGTGAACATTCTTGTCTCAACCCTCTCAGATGAATTCTTTCAAAAGGTTGTTGACTGTGAATCAGCCAAAGAAATCGGGAGGCTCTTACAAAGATAGTAGAAGGAAGTGCTGATGAAAGGAAAGATAGAAAGGCTCTATTGATCTCCCAATATGAGAACTTTCAAAAGAAGCATGAAGAAAGCATATCTGAGATGTATGACAGATTCAGTCTGATCATCAATCAATTAAGGAGCTTGGATAGAGAGATCTCTCTCACAGGGATCAATGACAAACTGTTAATGAGTCTCCCAAGTTCATGGGACTCAAGAATATGGGCAATAAGAGATACAAGAGGACAAAAGGAAATCTCAACAGATGCTCTCTTAGGAAAACTCAAATCCTATGAGCAACTACTGAAAACCAGAGAAGAGAAGGAAAGAAGGGAAAACACTCCAACCCCTTCAAAAGATAGAAATATTGCATTAAAAGCAAGAGATGAAGAAACCTCTGTGACTGAAGAAGAACTATTCAGCCTCTTGGCCAGAAGATTCAAGAAATGGGTCAGGCCAGATGGGTCTAGAAGGAGAGAGTCAAAACCAAGGTATGATAAGACTCCTACCAAAGATATTGTTTGTTATTCCTGCAGGAAAACTGGACACATTGCTCCAGAATGTCCAGAAAATGCTGAGAAAAAGAAAGATCTGAAAAAGAAAGATCTTAAGAAGAAAGGGAAGAAGAAAGAAAGAAGCTTCATTGCAGAAGCTTGGAGTGAGACAGATTCTGAAGACAGCACTTCATCTAAAAGTGATAATGAAGAGTCTAAGCAAGAAGACCTATGCTTAATGGCTCTTGGAAGCACATAAGAAGAATGTGTTGCTGAATCATGGAGTGAAACAGGATAAGAAGGAAGCATCTCTTCAACAGCAAAAGCAAATAACCTTATTCTCATAGAGGAATCTGAGGATAAGGATGAGGCAAGCATTTTTGATGAAATAGATTTTCTATGTGATGATTTTAAAAATGATTTTGAAAGACTCTGTTTAGATCAACTAAAAGCTAAACAAGAAATTAAGGATCTAAAAGAACAAATTAATATGAGAAAAATAGAGGATACATGTTCAAAAAATTATGAACTAAGGTGTAAAATCTATAAAACAGAAAAAGAAATTGATAGTGCTAAAATAGAAAATCAACTCCTTAAGAAGAAGGTATCCCAGGCAAAAGCTTTTGAAGAATCTATAAAAGTCAGAAGCCAAACACTTAAAGAAATCACTGAAAAATAAATAATCAGACATAAGAATCTGGGGTTAGGAGCTGATCCTTCAACTAGTTCAATACCATCTACCAAACCTGCTTGGATGAGCCCTGTTAAATTCACTAAACCCATCAAATCAACAAACTTAGAAGAAGACTCACAAAATACAGAAGACCTCACCTTCAAAGAGATGAACCACCTTAATGAATCATCATCATACCATTCAGAAGAAGACACTCAAACTACCTCTGAGAAAGCAACTATGCCAAAAGAAACAAAACTCCAATCAGAAAAAGGGAAAAATAAAATATGTGAAGATAAAATTACGTCGATTTCATATCGACGCATGAATGGTAGTACGTCGAATTCTACTCGACGCAATCACTTAGATGCTTCGACCTCTAATCGACACATGAATAACAGTACGTCGACTTACAATCAACGCAACTACTTCTATGCATCGATTTCAGATCAACGCAATCTAGAGAAAGTGTCGAATACATATCGACGCAACTCTCAACATACTTCGAATAGATATCGACGCATAAAACCTCAGAGCAACTTAAATACAGGATATGAGTATTCTTCAAAAACTTTCTATCTTAACCCTCATTCAGGACCCTTTCATCCTGATCAAAATTTTTATCCTGATCAAAACTTCTATCCTAATCAAAAATCTTTTCATAATCAAAATTACTATCCTGATCAAAACTTTTATCCTAATCACCATCTCTATTCCTCCCTAAACTCAAATTTCCTTAATAAAAAGAAAATTAGGTGTTATATGTGTAATAAAATTGGCCACACTGCCAAACAATATTGGCACAATCAATCCAACTGTTTATAAAATTAGTCGAAGGGCGACGTAGAAAACCTTAGGATTAGGAAGAAATAACCCCTCAAGAAAAACCTGAGATTTTCGGACAAAGTAAAAATCAAGTCGATTCCTTAATCGACGCATCGTCGATAACTAAAAATGATTAGTAAACTCGACGTATGCGTCGACTCATATCGACGCATACGTCGATAGGAAACCCTATCAGACTATACCGACGTATACATCGACTTCCACTCGACGCAACGTCGACTTCATGAAAAAGAGCGGCAATACTGAAATATTTTCAGTCACATCTACTATTGTACCGAATAAACCTCGAGTTATGTCTCGTGTCGACGTTTCACCTGACTTAAATAGACTCTTCAGTTAAAATTCAGCACGCTCCTTGCATCTCTCATTTCTCAGTCCAGCTATCTCTTCCTCTCTCTCACTGACCTAAATGGCTCCTAAGATCAACTCTGGTTTCGACATTGATCTTGAATCCTTCCAAACCGCCGCCGAAAATTATAAGAGCATCATAGCTCTCTTCACTGAAGCTAGTTTAGATAAACTCATTTCCACAAGATGCAGACTCCTAGAGACAGAACTCACTGAGTTAATGAATCATGTTCAGATATCTGAGCAAGGAGAGATCACAGGAACACTCTATGAGACACCTGTATCAATCTCTGCAGAACACCTTAGGGACACCTTTGATCTTCCATCAGGTACACAACAACACTATTCTATTTCAAATCAAAAGGAAAGCAAATCATTTTCTAAGAATAGCTAAATGAATCTTCATCATCATTCCCTTATCAGGTGATGAACCTGTGGATCTCACCCCTGAGGAAACCAAGAATCTATTACTCATCATGAAGTTCTCCAAAGATAAACCAATCCACCTGAAGAAAATAGATTTTTCTGAGGAATATAGGCTATTGGCAGACATTGTAGGAAAAGTTCTATTATGCAAGATCTCTGCCCATGATGTAGTGCCCAAACAACAACTGCACATCATGGGGGCCCTTGTACTGAAAAAGAAGGTTGACTGGGCCAGCTGCTTACTAAAAATGATAGGCTACAAATATTCTCACAAAGAGAATGCCTATATGAGGATCATGAGTCAGGTACTTCTCCACTCCTTTCCTGACCTATGTAGGTCAAAAGGAATCCCCATTCCCCCTGGAAAAAGGATGTCCATAGCCCTCTTCTCAAAATGGACCAGGCAAATTCCCAAGCCTGGTGCCATTCCTGACAGGACTCCCTCTCCTCCTAACTCTCCTAGCCATCCATCCTCACCTCCTCCTCTTTATACAGACAACTCTTCTCTACCAACATCATCCACACCTATAGCTTCTACTACCCTCACACCTCCTATCCTACCTACATCTTCACATACACCAGCTCAACCCTCCTCTAATCCTCCACCTCCTTCATCAAACTCACCTTATCACAATGATACAGTCCACTCTCCACCTTCCTCACCTCCACCTCCACCATTATCTCCTACTCCAACACATCTTGAACCATCTCCATCCACTAAAACTCTCATCACCCAGTGTATCCAGTCAGCAACCCAAAAGTTTCAAGAAATGCTGGATGGACACTGCTCCCAACTTCACTCTTCCATCATGCACATGCAAACCCAAATAGATGGGGTCAATGCCTCTGTGCAAAGCTTGAAGTCCTCTGTCTCTTCCTCTAAGGTGACCAAGTCTTTCTTAACCTCCTTGGCTAAGAAGGTCAAGAAGGGGGAGAAATTAGATGAAGAGCAGCTCTCAAGTCACAAATCTCTCTCACACAAGTCCCTTCCTACTTCAAAAGCTGATAAGACAATTGGGAATGAATTAGTCCCAGAGCTACATACTGAGGACCAGATAACAGATGTACTCTCTATAGCAAGAGAAGCTATACAACAAGTAGTTCTATTTCAAGGGGAGGCTAGCAGAGCAGAGAGAGAAGTTGAAAAGGAAACTTTTGTTGAAAAATAAGCTGAATCTCAGGGGGAGCCAAATGCTGATATAATTGAAGCTGGAGCTGAGAAAGAACCAGAAGAGGCAGAAGTAGAAGGCTCAAAGGAAGTTCCATCTCAGGGGGAGCAAACTACTGTGACTCAGGGGGAGCTGAGTGAACCACCTGTTACTGAAAAGTAGCAACTCTCTTCCTTAAAAACTTTAGTATTCACTAGGAAAAGAAAAACTCCTCCTACCCCTCCTGAGTGATGTGAGGAACAATGTTGATATACTCTATATTTTTTTTCTCCATGCTTAAATACTGTTTATGAAGTCAATGTATATGATTCTATTTTCTTCTGATTACTTAACATATTTCTTTCCTATATATGAATGCCTTGGTGTGTTGATTAAAAGCTGGTAAAATTTCTCCCTGAATAGGGTTAAGACAAATATGGGGAGATTGTTGGGGAAATGATTTATATTAACCCCTAAAAATGAGTAGAATATAAATTCTAAGAATGAAAAATTAGTCTAAGTAAATATTCGTCGAATAATATTCAACGCAACGTCGAAGTGTAGTCGACGTTCCTCTCAGAATGAGTCGAAGTAGCTCTAAACAGAATTCGACGTAACCTATGTCGACGTAACTCTGACTTCTAGTCGACGTATCTAGTGAAGTCGATGTATCTTAGTCGACGCACCTTCCATATTCTTCTCTCGACGTCCAGCCAGTCTGAAATTGACGCTTCCGTCGAATAGTAATCGACGTACGTCGATTTCTATGTCAAATTCAAAACACGCCAGATTTCTTTCCTTCTATCTGTAGATCTGAATTTTATAGAATGATATTATTCTTTTCTAGCCGTTTTGAATAAGTCTTTCCTTCTAAATGATTCTTGGCTAAATTGATTAAGTTTATTATGGATATTATTTGAAATCAGAATAATCTCTTTCCTTCTACAGAAATATTGATTATGGAATCTTTTCTCTCTTACCATTTCTCTAACTGCTAATTGATTATTCTCCTATAGTATTCTTTGAATAAACAGAGCTATAAATAAGAGGGAAGTCGGCAGAGAAAAAATAGAAGTGATCCATTCCATACATTTGAAATAGAGGAAAAACTCCCAAGAGAAAAGTGAGAAAAGCTGATAGAAGTGATAGTGTGCTGAAGCCAACAACAAGCCTTCTTCTTCTCCTCTTTCTGAAGCCATACTGCTGCAATCTCTGATAGCTCTCATTGAAAGAGAAAAAGACCTACAATCTCCTTCTCACTATAGAAGAGAGATTTCATTCACTATTTCTTGTGCTTCTAATCTTCTTGCTAGGAAGAAGATTCTTTCTTATTTAAAATTACTTCTTCTTCTTATCTTCATTTCATTTTGAAACAGTATAAAAGAGTTTTTAGAATCTCTCTTCAAAAAATTCAGTTGTACTGGTTCTAAGAGTCTCCTTATCAAAAGACAAGATAGTGAATTCCTACCAAGGGGGTAGAAGAGTGGACAACCCAAAGTTTGGGGAACCACTATATTTCTTTATGTTGTGCTGTGATTTTCATTTTGCTATTTCTTTCTTTATTTACTTAATTCTTGTTGGTGTGTGTGGGAAGCTTAAATCTGAGATTATTACACATATATATATTTGTTAACTTTACACAAAGTACTTTTAAATCTCTATTCACCCCCTCTAGAGAATTCTAGTGAGGTTAACTGTGTACTTTCAGCTTTATTTCTTATATTTTTAATTCCGCAAGAAGACATAGAAACCACCTATTCACCCCCCTCTAGGTGATTTAGGTCGCAACTAGATACTTTCAGGGGTGCTTCGTGCAAAGAGTGCTTCATGCAGGTGGTGGCTCCGGATCCCGAACCAAGGTGGTGGATTGTTATAAATTTGGATCAAGATCCTAATCCACTAGATTCTATATTAAAATTATATATATATATATAGAAATATATATACATATATATATGGATTAATATAAATGATTTTTTAGGTTTTAGGTTGTATAAAACCTATAGCGTGAGAAATCAAGAGAAGCTGCATGCTTGGAATTGTAGCCGCCTGGGAAAAAACCTTCATCGCCAACCTGTCTCTCTCTCTCTCGTCCGCCCCTCCATCACTCTCTCTCTCTCTCGTTCTGTCGTTCTCTCTCTCTCTCCCTCTTGTGCGACGGGGAGGCCTCCGACCTTGGTATTTCTCCATTGGAGAGGGTGGTTTCGCCGGTCTTGGAGGTGAGCCGCTGGCGTTGGAGAGGGGGTCATCATCGGGCTTGGTGGAGATCGCCGTTGTCATAACCCGCATTTTCTCCGAATTTAGGAATATCAGAGTAAGGGAAAACACGTGTCATGATCCCACGTCGTGCAGGAGACAACTGCAGACGCTCAGGCGGGAACCTCGTACTTACTTAATCAAAACATGTTTACACGATAGATCATCATTTGAAATCATTTATTAGAGTTTGGGGGTAAGAACTATGTCTCTCAATTCGTGGACCAACTAGTCCACCGAGAAAATATATGTAATTGCAGCGGAAAATACTTGATTTAGTTCACTTAAGGTCCTAAATGCACGTGATGACAGGACATAAAGTAAATGATATGCACATATCTAGGCGTAGTATAAGTATCGAAAATATCTTTTAGGCGACTTTAAAGATAAGGATTTCAGTTAAAAGGTATGCAATGTGGATGAAAGAAAAGCCATTTTATAACTATAACGCACCTAGACATAAATCCTTCCCAGAGAGCAAGATACACAAGATCTAAAAAGTAGTAGCAATTAACTGGCAAGTAAACTATAAAGTATCAAAAGGGCATAATGGGCGTCAACAACCTGACACTAACCCGTTGGCTCCTGACTAGCATGTCTGAACACAAGAAGGAAACTAACCACAACTACCTTGCAGCAGCGGGGTAAAACTGCAACTAAAACTCCTGGAGACTCCGGGCTACACCACTAGCAGCTAAGGCTCTGAACCAGAGGCATTCAATAAAATAAAGAACGCCTCAGCAAGGGAATTACAAGTGGCAGAAAACAAGAAGTAAAGTAAATAAGGCATAAGGGGTACCAACCCAAGCCAGATTTACCGAAAGAGAAGCTCCAAACAAAGAACTAAGCAAAGCACAAAGTGCACCAAATACCATAAAGAGGAACAAGTAAAGTTCTTTTATCATGTTAAATTTATTTAAAGAGACTGATCAGCGCAAATTAGACGGGAGCGGTTACTTACCTCCGCCACCCAAAGCCCAAAACCAGATAGGGGTGTCACTAGACCCAACCACCCAAACACATCTACCGTGTAAGGCTATAACATTCCCCCCACTGTCCCCCAAACGTGACTACCGTACAAGGCTAAAGACAATGGTTCTTATTAATTAATTTCAATTAAAACACGGGACGTAGCCCGAAAAGAACAATCTCCAGGATACCCTAAGGATAGGGCCACAAATAATGTAAACACTGCAAAAGACGATTCATAAGAGAAGACATAAATTAATCAACCACAACGGGTATGAGGTTTCAAAGAGTAGAAGTAATCGGAGACATAACTCAAGTACCAAGAGGTAGAGGGCATTTCTCAAGAATCTAAAGGATAAGAACATAGTCCTCGATAAAAACCAGACAGTTCGTCGAACGTGCCGGGTCGTTCGACGAACGCCAGGCCGTTCGTCGAACAGGCCGTTCAACGAACGCGGCCGTTCGACGAATGCCTAGTCGTTCGTCGAACACACCAAATCAGCGGAAAACTGAGCCGTTCGACGAATTCCAAGCAGTTTGTCGAACGCTCCGATCGACGAATTTCATCCAGATCGACGAACTCCAAGGCGTTCGACGAATTTTAGGGAAAAAAACAAGCTGAAAAAGGCTGATTTCACGGGAAAACTCCATAAACGATACAAAAAACTTGCAGGAAGGAAGGAGGCAAATAATAAGAAGAGTACTTCAACAAAGGAAGAGTGCTTCAACAACCATAAGGAAGGAGGAACAAAAAAAATAGCCACTTGCCTTAAACCTTGCTAAACTCGAAGACCGCCGCTCCAAAAGCTATAGGTCGGCCAAGAACTCAACCGAGCACGAAAAATCCTGAAACTTTCGGGTCGAAAAGAGGAATTAGGTCACTACCATAACTCCAAAAATTCCACGAAATGGGAAACACTTACCACTAGAATGAAGATCTCGCCGAGAGCATTCCAAATCTATACTCCAAACGCGATTCCGACCACTACGACCTTCGAATCGTCGACCGGAAGATCTATGACACTCCGCACTCGCCTCTCTCGCTCGGCGGCTGGTTTGGTTCGACAAAGGAAGAAGAAGAATAGGGAGAGAATTTTAGGTATTTATATAACCCTAAATTCCATATTTAAATAATTAAATATATCTCACCTTTTACTCAAACAGCGAGGACGAGCAAAACACCTCGAATTTTCATGAAAATCGCACCTAAACTAAAAATCGGCGCTACGAATCCAACGGCGAAGTTAGAATTCAATTCCGACGATCCAAACTCGGGATAAAGCTTACTAAAGCTAAAGTCTTGATAACTACACAAAATCTTCTCTACAACTCGAAACGACGCGAAAACTCGCACGCTCGATCTAAATTACATACTTTAACTAAGCTAAGGCCCAAAACTAATCCTGACGAGCCGACGTAACGCCCTTACGCCAAAATTACGTCACAGCGGCCACGTAAATAATCAACAAAAATCAGTGGCGTACAATCACTCCCCCTAAAAAGAAGTTTCGTCCCGAAACTTAAAATGCTATGATCAAGAAAAAAAATACAGAATCAAATCCAAAGGTTACCTGACAGAAGATTTACCTGAAATCTAAGAGAAGAGGATAGGATGGGTCTCTCTCATGGAAGACTCCAGCTCCCAGGTTGCGCTTTCGACACCCTGATTCTTCCACAGAACCTTAACCATCTGAATCGTTTTCCTCTGCAATAAACGCTCCTGAGTCTCCAAGATTCAGACAGGCTCTTCAACATATGAAAGATTGGGCTGCGATACGGGCACTGAATCAAGAACAAGCCGATCACTATGCAGACACTTCCTCAGCTGACTCACATGAAACACATCGTGAACATTTGGGAAGGAAGCATGCAAATCCAATCTATAAGCTGACGCTCTGATGCGCTCAACAATCTGGAAAGGTCCCACATACAGGGGGTCCAACTTGTGGTTCCTACCAAATCTCTTAACGCCCGGCATCGGAGAAACTTTCAAGAACACTAAGTCTCCAACGACAAACTCAAGATACATCCTTCTCCGATTGACATACTTCTCATACCGCTCCTGAGCGATACGAAGCTTCTCGCGGATACGAGTCACGACAACGCTCATCTCTTCCAAAGCTTCTGGGCCTAACAATGGACTCTCACCAACCTTGGCCCAAAACAAGGGAGTTCGGCAATGCCTCCCATACAGAGCCTCAAAGGGGGCCATTTGCAAACACTCCTGATAACTATTATTGTAGGCAAATTCCATCAATCCAAGACGCTTATCCCAAGCTCCACCATGATCTAGAATATAGCACCTTGTCATATCCTCCAAAATTTGATTCACTCTCTCTGTCTGACCATTGGTCTGAGGATGGTAAGCGGTAGAGTATCTAAGGTCAGTGCCCAAAGCTCCCTGCAAACTCCGCCAGAAATGAGACATATACCTTGAATCTCGGTCCGACACAATGCTCACGGGCACACCATGCAGTCTGATAACTTCATCCAAATAAAGTTCTGCTATTTTCTCCATAGAAAAGCCTGTCTTAAAAGGCACAAAGTGAGCACACTTTGTCAATCTGTCAACTATAACCCACACAGAATCATGTCCTCCGGGAGACCTCGGCAAACCGGTAATGAAGTCCATTGAAATACTCTCCCACTTCCAACTTGGAACATCCAACGGGTTCAACTTACCACTAGGCCTCTTATGATCTGCCTTCACGCGCTGACAAGTTAAACATTCAGAAACATATCTGGATATATCATTCTTCATACCTGACCACCAAACGATCTGCTTCAAGTCTTTGTACATTTTCGTGGAACCAGGATGATAGGAAACACTAGAGTCATGCTCTTCACTACAGATCTTAGCCTGAATATCATCCAACGTGGGGATACAATATGTACCTCGGTACTTCAAAGTATCTTTATCATCGATCGAAAAATCTGGTAATTCCCCTTTCTCAGTCCTGCTTCGAAAATGCTGCAAGTCAGGATCTTCCTTCTGATGCAATCTCGTAAGGGTAATCCAAGAAGGCTCTTCAGCCTCTAAGCTCGAAGGCGCGGTACAACTACCGACTGAAATATCCATCAACATAAACTCTTCTACTAAGGACTGCACGGAAAGATTGAAGACATGCGTGATCTTTCTGCTCAGGGCATCAGCCACCACATTAGCATTACCCGGATGATACGGGATATCAACATCATAATCCGCAACATACTCCAACCACCTGCGTTGGCGCAAATTCAACTCTTTCTGGGTAAAGACATACTTCAGACTCTTGGTGAATTGAACAAGCTGACCGAGAAGAATAAGTATCCGCTTCCTCGAATCGATGACTTATTTGATCAGCTAGTGGGTTCGTCGGTATATTCAAAGTTGGATCTCAAATCTGGCTACTACCAGTTGCAAATTCGGGATTGTGATATCCCCAAGACGGCATTCAGTACCCGCTACGGGCACTATGAGTTTACAGTAATGCCGTTTGGATTGATGAATGCGCCGTCAGTATTTATGGATCTGATGAATAGGACCTTTCGAGAGTACCTGTATCATTTTGTCATCATCTCTATCGACGATATCTTGGTTTACTCTCAGTCTGAAGAAGAACACGCAATTCATTTGCGCGAAGTTTTGGAGACCCTACGACGGAGTCAGCTGTATGCCAAGTTCTCCAAGTGCGAGTTTTGGCTAGCTTCAGTAGCTTTCCTTGGTCATGTTGTTAGTGGCGAGGGTATCGCGGTGGATCCGGCAAAGATCGATGCAATCCAGAAGTGGCCCGTTTTGGCAACAGTAGCGGAGGTCAGGAGTTTCCTTGGACTTGCCGGCTACTATCGGCGCTTCGTGGAGAACTTTTTGCGGATCGCTCTACCTCTCACCACCTTGACAAGGAAGGATCAAAAGTTCGTTTGGTCACCGTAGTGTGGGCGAGCTTTTGAGGAACTTAAGAGTCGTCTGACCACGACACCAATCTTGTGTTTTCCATCTGGTACGGAAGGCTATGAAATTTACAGCGATGCGTCAGGGAGCGGCTTAGGCTGCGTACTTCTTCAGCATGGTCAAGTGATAGCTTATGGCTCTCGCCAGTTGAAAGTGCATGAGCGGAATTACCCGGTCCACGACTTGGAGTTGGCGGCCGTGATCTTCGCTCTGAAATTGTGGCGACACTACTTATATGGTGTGAAGGTTGACATCTTTACAGACCATAAGAGCCTTAGGTATCTGCTAAATCAGAAGGAGCTCAACATGCGACAGCGAAGGTGGATGGAGTTCCTGGGGGACTACACTTTCGAGATACACTATACTCCCGGGAAGGGAAATGTAGTCGCGGATGCTTTGAGCCGGAGGTCTTCTGCGCAGGCCAACTGGATTCAGATGTATGATCCACGTCTGATCAGTGACTTGGAAGCCTTAGAGATCTCCTGTGTGGAGAGGAGTTCTAGTGCAAGTGCGTGCTTGAACTGGACGGAGGTGCAATACGACCTCGCGGACAGAATATGACAAGCCTTAGAACTTGATTCAAGCATGCATCGCTATTTGGCAGAGTCTGAAGTTGGGACTGCTGCAGAGTTTGTGTTAAACGACGGTCTGATGTGGAAAGACGGTCGTTTGTGCGTCCCAAATGTGGGTAAGCTGCGAGAAGAATTGATGTACGAAGCGCACTTTACAAAGTACTCAATTCACCCAGGGAGCACAAAGATGTACCAAGACATGAAAAAGCTGTTTTTGTGGCCAGGACTGAAGAAAGACATCGCCTTGTATGTGGCAAAATGCAAAACTTACGCACTTGTGAAGGCGGAATGTCAGAAACCTGGAGGTTTCCTGAAGTCGTTGCCTGTGCCGGAATGGAAATTTGATGACATTTCTATGGATTTCGTGCACGGTTTGCCGAGATCGCAGAGTGGTAATGACGCTATTTGGGTGATCGTGGATCGCTTGTCGAAGGTAGCCCACTTTATTCCAAACCGGCGGGACGATTCAGTAGAAAAGTTAGGAAAGCTTTATGTTGATAGCATTGTACGCTTGCACGGTGTGCCCCGTAGCATCGTCAGTGACCGAGATGGGCGCTTTACTTCGAAGATTGGAGGCTAATCCACCAGTTGTTGGGTACAAAGTTGAAGTTTAGTACTGCCTTCCACCCTCAAACGGATGGACAGACTGAACGGACAAATAGAACTCTGGAGGATATGCTCCGTCTGTGCGTCCTGGATTTTGGTAACAAGTGGGAAGATCATCTTTTTATGATCGAGTTCGCTTATAATAACAGCTATCAGGCAAGTATAAAGATCACGCCCTTCGAGGCCCTCTATGGTATAGCTTGCCGCACTCCCTTAGCCTGGGCGGAGACAGGTGAAACAAAGCTGTTTAAGCGAATGGAAGTCGAAGATGCAAATTCGGCTATTCAAGCAATTCGGGAGAGATTGTTGATTGCGCAAGATAGGCAGGCAAAGTACTACAATGCCAAGCATAGAAACGTCGAGTTCGCCGTGGGCGACAGGGTTTACCTAAAGATCAAACCTTTCAAGGGTGTGTCTAGGATTCGACGCTTGAAAAAGCTGAGTCCGAGGTACCTTGGGCCGTTTGAAATTCAGGAGCGTGTTGGTGAAGCTGCCTATCGGCTCGCTCTTTCGACAGAGTTGAGCGGCTTACATGATGTGTCACATATCTGTGCTAAGGAAGGTAGTGCCAGAGCCTAACCAAGTGCTTGTGACAATTCAAGTGCCAGTCGATGAGGGGCTAAAGGTGAAAGTTGCGCCTATATGCATCGAAGACACTAATGTTAAGCAGTTGCGGAATAAACTGATCAAGATGGTCAAGGTCCGCTGGAATAATTGCGGTCGTGAGGAGCTTTCATGGGAGCGTGAGCACATGCGTGATGAGTTCCCCGAATTGTTCTGATAAGGTAAGAATTTTTCCCCGAATTATTTACTTGTGTATCTTGTTGTTATTTGCACTGTTAAAATTTCGGGACGAAATTCTTCGAAGAGGGGAAGAATTGTAAGACCCCATGTTCTAAGTGCAAAGAGTTAGAGGTGTGCTGAAGCTAAGGAGCTAGCGCCCGGCGCTAGTGCTAGCACCGACGGTAGCGCACCCATCGAGACGACGAGACGTCGAGGCGTCGAGACGTCGAGGCGTCGAGACGTCGAGGCGTCGAGACGTCAAGGCGTCGAGACATCGAGGCATCGAGACGGCGAGATGTCGATAGCGCCCGGCGCTAGTGCTGGCGTCGGCGGTAGTGATTTTCCGAGAAGTATGTCCTTTCTCGAGGAGGGTGGCATTTCGTGAGAAGTTTGTCAAGTAACGATAGCGCAGGCAGTAGCGCTAGCGCTAGTGGTAGTATTTCTCGCAAAATCCTTAAGCGGTAGAGCGGTACCGACGTTGAGCTAGCGCAGGCGCTAGTGGCTAGCGCCGGCGGTAGCGGAAATC
This sequence comes from Dactylorhiza incarnata, assembly GCA_033032865.1. NCBI lineage: Eukaryota > Viridiplantae > Streptophyta > Magnoliopsida > Asparagales > Orchidaceae > Dactylorhiza > Dactylorhiza incarnata. Next base: position 2,131,577 of record JAWHQI010000035.1, read on the forward strand.
TATTTAAGCACTCAAATTTGACTTCTCTCCTCATTTCTCTGAAACCCTCTGCTTTTCTGAGAGCTGTGGGCGGAGAGCTGGGAAGGAGATCTGTTGGAGGTGAGCCTTCGTTGTGTAGTGGGAAGATCCGTGGAGTAGATCGCTTGTGTGTTTGTGCCATCGTCGATTCTAGCCGAATATCTTGCTGACCATGGTGCAGAAACGAACTACAAGGGTAACGATTCTCGTCCCTCATCTTTGGACACGTTCGTCCTTTGATTTGCATAGTAGTAGGTAGATTTCACCTAACAAGTGGATAGATTTCTGCCGACGGGTCGATGTTATCCCCGTAGAAATTGCATATAGAGTCTGGAATTGAAGTACGGGCATAGGCATGCTGTGTGAAGCCCATCTGGACAAGTTGGTCTGGATTGGTGATGTTGATATGCTATTGCACTCCGGAGAAGACTCCGTGATTATGCTGTGTTTTCGGGTGTTATGTACTGTTTCGTACTGCCAAAGAGATCTGGAGGTGGTTCCCAGAAAATACCCGGAAAAGAGTAGAGAACTAGGTTCTGTTACTAGCGCCTGGCGTTAGCGTTAACGTCGGCGGTAGCTCGAGGTGAGCAGATTGCGTGACCCATTGTGGGTACAGTTAGACGAGCACAAGGGGAAGCCAAACCCGTGTCAGGCATAGTTGAATACTGACATTTATGAGCGCGGGCACAAGCTGAACCGAACCATTCCATAGCCGGTCAGTGACGAGGTCGCTCCTCCGGGTTCACTGAGGGAATTGTGGATTAGAAACCGTAAGGTAGTGCTAGCCTTGACGGTCGCAGCTCATAGTGTACATACGAGTTGAAAAAGTACTTGTCGATTAATGCGTCGCTTTCAGTATAAGTGAATGCTTCTATGCGGTGCTTAGACGCACCTGTGATATATATATACTGCTGTTGCTTGCCTGCAGGGAAGGAGCACCGCCGCCCCGTGCATGGGGTGGGGTCGTTATAAATCTTGGTTAGCTAAAACTGACCGATTACTTGTTTTCCCACCGCTCGGTGGATTTGTTTATACAGGTCCTGGCGAGACTAACCGGAAATAGCGGGCTGAAGCCCCTGTTGCTGTGCTGTACTGGCCCTCGAAGGCCAAAGCTTTTGTTTACTGTTTACATATGTGGCCGGCCTGCGCGCCGATGTTTGGAAACCACTTTTTTTATGCAAACAAACATTGTAAAGAACTTGTTATGTCTTTCATTCCTAGCAGCTATTGTGGACAATGTGTATACTGGTTTTAATTGAAATAAAATGCTTCCGTTGTGTGACTCTGTGTGCTGAGATGGTTGGTATTAACTGTTTAGTGCTAATTAAGTAACGCACTTTTCTGTTCGTTTAATATGGCGTGGGGTCCCGGCCGGACCTACTGCTATATTCTATGTAACAGGGAGGGTGTTACACTTGTGGTTCGTATAAATCTTGCATGACAATCCATATAATAGATGTCTCCAAAGCTTTAAAGCATAAATCACTGCAACGAATTCTAAGTCATGCGTAGGGTAATTCTTTTCATGAACATTTAATTGTCTAGACCCATAGGCAACCACCTTTCCTTCTTGCATCAAAACACACCCTAGTCCAATGTGAGATGCGTCCACATAAACAACATACTCTATTCCTTCGATTGGCAAGGCCAACACAGGTGCACTGCACAAATGCCTCTTTAATTCCTGAAAGGCTTTTTCGCACTTATCGCTCCAAATAAAAGTGGTTTTCTTCTGGGTAAGCTTAGTTAAAGGTGCCGACAGCACTGAGAATCCTTGCACAAATCTCCTGTTGTACCCAACCAACCCTAAGAAGCTCCTTATTTCCTTAGGCGTTGAAGGCGTCTTCCAATCCAACACATCAGAAATCTTAGCGGGGTCTACAGTAATTCCATCCTTGTTCACCACATGACCCAGAAAGGATACCTGAGGACGCCAGAACTCGCACTTACTCAGCTTCGCAAACAACTTGTGCTCTCTAAGAGTAGACAATACTAAACGCAAATGCGTAGCATGCTCCTCAGCACTTCTAGAATAAACCAGCACATCATCGATGAATACCACAACAAAATGATCCAGAAAATCCTTGAACACGCGGTTCATCATGTCCATAAACGCAGAGGGTGCATTCGTCAAGCCAAAAGACATAACCAGAAACTCAAAATGACCATAACGGGAACGAAAAGCAGTCCGGGGAATGTCCGACTCACGGATCCTCAATTGATGGTAGCCTGATCGAAGGTCAATCTTCGAAAACACTGTGCTACCACGCAACTGATCAAACAGATCATCTATCCTCGGCAACGGATACCTGTTCTTGATGGTCACTTTGTTTAACTCTCTGTAATCTATGCACAACCTCATGGAACCATCCTTCTTTTTCACAAACAACACTGGAGCACCCCAGGGCGAAGAACTTGGCCTAATAAAACCACACTGCAACAGCTCATCTAACTGAGTTTGCAACTCTTCTAACTCGCGCGGGGCCATATGGTACGGGGCCTTAGCGATAGGATGAGTACCAGGCTCAAGATCAATAATGAACTCCACATCTCTATCAGGTGGAAGGCCAGGAAGACTGACGGGAAAGACATCAGGAAACTCTCGCACCACCGGAATACCCTCAATACACGGCGATCCAATAACAGTTTCTACTACAGAAACAAGGTAAGCCAAACAACCGAAAATTAACAGTTTCCGAGCACATACCGCAGAAATTATGGGGGAACACTGGTACGGAGAACCAAAAACGCTCATGGGATGACCGTTGTCCATCACAAAGTCCAGACGCTTTTCCTTGCATCGGATGACCGCATCATAACTGGACAACCAGTCCATACCCAATATCACGACAAAGTCTTCTAAGTCCAACACCTTGAGATCGGCAACAACCAAGAAATCTCCTAAGAGAACGGGGCAACTTCGGACGCACTGGTTCGAGGATACCAAATCACCAGAAGGGAACTTAACGAGAAACAAATTGTTGCACAGCTCAGGGGTCAAACGGTGATGCTCGACGAAAACCCTTGCTACGAACGAATGGGTAGCACCCGAATCGAACAGAACACGCGCCCAATGATTCTTTACCTTAAATCTCCCTATAAGAGCGAAAAAGAAACTAGTCTAATATAGCGAAACTAAAAGGAATCAAGATTAAACAGTTGGCTTAAGGTCTAACTTGCGATCACTTGGGTTGAAGACTGCGCTTGCTCCTGGGTTAACACGTTCAGCTTTCCTCTTCCTTTATCCCGATGCTGCGGCAACGGCAAGATTCGAAGCGGAACTGGCTGCAACGGGGCTTGAACTCGCGGGCATTGAAACTTTATGTGCCCTTTCTGTCCGCACTGGAAGCAGACTTTCTCCTTGGTCCAACACTGGGCCACATCGTGCCCCTTCTGCTTACACAACTGGCAGAGCACCTCACCATTCGGAGCACCCTGAATTGCTAGCACTCGCTGCTGCTTCTGAACTCCTTTCCTCTTGAAACACTTCTCAACTGGATGGCCAGGGCGGCCACAGAAACTGCAGACCTCACCACCTCCTTTCTTCAAGACCCTGTCAGGCGCACCAGAATCTCCTTCTTCTCCAGCCTTTCTCTTTCCCTTCTTCACCACTGATCCTCGGTTCTTGGCATCATCAATTGCCTCAACCTTCAGCGCTGCTTCTACTACCTCGGCGTACTTCTCCGACCTGTATGCACTGGCCAGCTGCTGGATATCACTGCGGAGACCACCTAGAAATCTCTTTACTCTTCCTTCTTCTGAGGCTACCAGGGCCGGAGCAAACCTGTTCAACTTGCAAAATTCAATCTCGTACTCGCTCACCGAGAGCTTTCTCTGCTTCAGATGCAGGAAATCATTCATCAACCGGTCTTGCTCTACCGACGACAGAAACTTTCTTAACAACATTCCTTTGAAGGTTTCCCACGAACATCCTTCGAAAAGGTCTTCCTTCTCCCTCAACCACCAACTCTTTGCGAGACCCTTAAGCTGGTACGCGACAACCATCACCTTTTGATCCACGGTGATTCCTGAATATGAGAACATCTCTTCAATGGCTATAAGCCAATCGTCCAAGGCCACGAAATCAGCTCGTCCGTCATACGATGGAGGACCCAACCTTTGAAAGTGCGAAATGAATTTCATTTCCGGAGGTATCGCTACTGGGGGTACCAAGGGAGCAGGAGGAGTAGGTACTGTCTGTCCTACTATGGGGGCCTGCACTGCGGGTTGCTGCCTAGCACCGACAGACAACAACGCCTCAACTTGCGACTGCATCGCAACCATCTGCCTAGTCAGAGCCTCATTGCTCTGGCGCAGACTCTCGATCAAAGCTTCACTCTGCGCTCTGGATGACTCGCCCTCCGACTGGGGAGTCGACCTAGTCGCGTCTCGCTTGCGCGCCATCTCTGCTAATATACATAAGCCTATAATTAAAACTTAATCTTACACTAGAACTACACTGCTTGGTTCAGAACATACATGTACAGATACTTGCCATTGCTGCCACCTTGCTCTGGGATTTTCATGATGCTATGCTAAATTTGGGGATGATACTACATCACCCCGCTTGACTCATGTGCAAGGGTCATGAATGCATGCATTTTTCTGTTCATTTTGAAATCATGGGTGTACATGTGTCATCATATAAGTCTTTAACCTCACACATGTGCTTATGTAATGCAATGTAATGTATGTTGTGTTATGCATTCTAATAAAGGCCTTAATGCATGTTATGAGCGGCGTACACATGAAATATTATGCATCCCATACTACATAATATTGCATGTAACAAAAAGAAAACGTGCTAATGGGCATCCATGTGATGATGGTTATGCATCCCATACTACATAACTGTCACATGTTGCCACCTATGGTGGATCCATATACAAACACATATTATGCATCCCATACTACATAATATGCCCCGTATACTTCTTATCATGCTATGAGTGTAGTGTTCATGCTTCGGCTAAGACGTATTGATGACACATCAGTGTGTGTATGCAATGAAACCAAAACAACTACTATATCCGAATTTGTTGCCCGACCGACTTGTCGAACAACCTCGCTCTGATACCAACTGTCACAACCCGCATTTTCTCCGAATTTAGGAATATCAGAGTAAGGGAAAATACGCGTCATGATGCCTCGTCGTGCAGGAGACAACTGCAGACGCTCAGGCGGGAACCTCATACTTACTTAATCAAAACATGTTTACATGATAGATCATCATTTGAAATCATTTATTAGAGTTTGGGGGTAAGAACCGTGTCTCTCAGTCCGTGGATCAATTAGTCCACCGAGAAAATATATGTAATTGCAGCGAAAAATACTTGATTTAGTTCACTTAAGGTCCTAAATGCACGTGATGATAGGACATAAAGTAAATGATATGCACATATCTAGGCGTAGTATAAGTATAGAAAATATCTTTTAGGCGACTTTAAAGATAAGGATTTCAGTTAAAAGGTATGCAATGTGGATGAAAGAAAAAACAATTTATAACTATAATGCACCTTGACATAAATCCTTTCCAGAGAGCAAGATACACAAGATCTAAAAAGTAGTAGCAATTAATTGGCAAGTAAACTATAAAGTATCAAAAGGGCACAACGGGCGTCAACAACCTGACACTAACCCGTTGGCTCCTGACTAGCATGTCTGAACACAAGAAGGAAACTAACCACAACTACCTTGCAGCAGTGGGGTAAAACCGCAACTAAAACTCCCGGAGATTCCGGGCTACACCACTAGCAGCTAAGGCTCTGAACCTGAGGCATTTAATAAAACAAAGAACGCCTCAGCAAGGGCATTACAAGTGGCAAAAAATAAGAAGTAAAGTAAATAAGCCATAAGGGGTACCAACCCAAGCCAGATTTACCGAAAGAGAAGTTCCAAACAAAGAACTAAGCAAAGTACAAAGTGCACCAAATACCATAAAGAGGAACAAGTAAAGTTCTTTTATCATGTTAAATTTATTTAAAGAGACTGATCAGCTCAAATTAGACGAAAGAGGTTACTTACCTCCGCCACCCAAAGCCCAAACCAGATGGGGGTGTCACTAGACCCAACCACCCAAACACGACTACAGTGCAAGGCTATAACATTCCCCCCACTGTCCCCCAAACACGACTACCGTACATGGCTAAAGACAATGGTTCTTATTAATTAATTTCAATTAAAACACGGGACGTAGCCCGAAAAGAACAATCTCCAGGATACCCTAAGGATAGGGCCACAAACAATGTAAACACTGCAAAAGATGATTCATAAGAGAAGACATAAATTAATCAACCGCAACAGGTACGAGGTTTCAAAGAGTAGAAGTAATCAGAGACATAACTCAAGTACCAAGAGGTAGAGGGCATTTCTCGAGAATCTAAAGGATAAGAACATAGTCCTCGAGAAATCAAGGAGTGGGGTCATAAAGTTCTAGGGAAAACCAAAGCAAAATTCATACAGTTCTCGAGAGAAAGTAAGGGCAGAGAATAAGAAATTCCATAGAAGTCTAAGGGAAATACCCTTTTCTCGAGAAATCTCCAGCAGGGCTAAGTTTTCTCGAGAATTTAAATGCAGGGAAAGATGCTTCTCGAGAATTGAAATTCAGGGGGGGTTAAGCTTTTCGAGAAGTGAACGGACAGGGATCACTATTCTTGAGAAATTTAAAGCAGAGATAAAAGTTTCTCGAGAGAATTAAGGCAGGGGATAAAAACCAAACAGTTCGTCGAACGCGCCGGATCGTTCGACGAACTCCAGGCCATTCGTCGAATGGGCTGTTCGACGAATGCGGTCGTTCGACGAACGCCTAGTCGTTCGTCGAACACACCAAATTAGCGAAAAATCGAGCCGTTAGACGAACTCCAAGCAGTTCGTCGAACGCTCCGATCGACGAATTTCATCCAGATCGACGAACTCCAAGTCGTTCGACGAATTTCAGGAAAAAAATAAGCTGAAAAAGGCTGATTTCACGGAAAAGCTGATTTCACGGGAAAACTCCAGAAATGATAAAAAAAACTTGCAGGAAGGAAGGAGTCAAATAATAAGAAGATTACTTCACAAAGGAAGAGTGCTTCAACAACAATAAGGAAGGAGGAACAAAAAAATAGCCACTTGCCTTAAACCTTGCTAAACTCGAAGACCGCCGCTCCAAAAGCTATGGGTCGGCCAAGAACTCAACCGAGCACGAAATCCTGAAACTTTTGAGTCGAAAAGAGGAATTAGGTCACTACCATAACTCCAAAAATTCCACGAAACGGGAAACACTTACCACTAGAACGAAGATCTCGCCGAGAGCATTCCAAATCTATACTCCAAACGCGATTCTGACCACTACGGCCTTCGAATCACCGACCGGAAGCTCCACGACACTCCGCACTCCCCTCTCTCACTCGGCGGCTGGTTTGGTTCGACAAAGGAAGAAGAAGAATAGGGAGAGAATTTTAGGTATTTATATAACCCTAAATTTCATATTTAAATAATTAAATAAATCTCCCCTTTTACTCAAACAACGAGGACGAGCAAAACACCTCGAATTTTCATGAAAATCGCACCTAAACTGAAAATCGGCGCTACGAATCCAACGATGAATTCAGAATTATATTCCGACGAGCCAAACTCAGGATAAAGCTTCCCGAAGCTAAAGTCTTGATAACTACACAAAATCTTCTCTACAATTCGAAACGACGCGAAAACTCGCACGCTCGATCTAAATTACATACTTTAACTAAGCTAAGGCCCAAAACTAATCCCGATGAGCCGACGTAACGCCCTTATGCCAAAATTACGTCACATCGGCCACGTAAATAATCTATGAAAATCAGGGGTGTTACAGTTGTAGACGTTGAAGGCGTGTGCGAATGCAGTTAACCTTGACGACATTTGTGTTGGAACATGGTCTACCGCATCTCCTAGGTTTGAGAATAACAAATCCTATGTGTATTTTATCTTGTGTGTTTAAGTGTGCAGGAAACAAGGTTCATATGACTCAAGGATGACATAAGAAGGTTGCCCCCAAAATTGGGCTAATAATTCCAACATGCCCACTAGCGTCGGCGGTAGCACCTAGCGCCCGACGCTAGCGATGATTAGTGCAATCCCAGGAGTATATTTAGAAGGAGCTAGCGCTAGGCAGTAGCTTATAGCGCTGGCGGTAGCGCGGAGCACAAGAGGCAAGATAGAAATGTTTCCTCGGATTGAAGATTCCCCCGCGCAGAATATGTCCTAATCTGGGATAGCGTCGGCGGTAGCGTTAGCGCATGTGCTAGCGCTGAGGCTATAAATAGGACCCCTCTTCTCTTGTTTCATATAGATATCATAGAGAGAGATTGAATGCTAGAATTCCAGAGCCTGATTTGGCCGAAAGTTGATGTCCTACCAAAGCTCTGCGAATTTCTGAAGGAGAATCTCTTCATGCTGGATCCAAACAACGTCCTCTTCTACAATGCTTAATCTATAGCAGATCTTCGTCTGCAACTTCAGAAGTTCTTCAAGAGGGAGTTATTATTATTATCATTTCATATTTCTTGTAAACCGTTAGAGAATTTGCCTCGTGTTGGCGACTAGGTGGGTAGGACTTAGGGCAGAAATTCGCCTCGTGTTGGCGACTAGATCTAGGTTAGGTCTAGGGGGTGCTCAAGGCCATATCTGGGGTTGGATTGGCTAGAGAGGCTTGAGGCTGAATCTAGGGAAGGATAGGCTAGGGCCACCGGTTCGTGGGGATGCGAGTCGGGATAGAAAACAAAAAGAGTTTACTATTATTCGCCACCGATTTCTAGCGTTATAGAAATCAACTTTTGTAAAACCTTATTTCATATTAATAAAACACGCCTTCCCTTTATTTCAATTGTTTTGTTTGATTTCTCACTTTCTTATTCATGCATTATTTCAAAGATAATCAAGATATAACATAAGTTTAAAAAAACCTTATTCCCCCTCCCCCCCCCCCCCCCCCCCCCCCCCCCCCCCCCCCCCGCTCTAAGGGCACCTACCGATCCAACAAGTGAGAGCGGTTTTATTCCAATCGGTTTAACAACCAGGAATAATGGTGTCTCATGATCTCGCTTCTATTAGTGGGGTAAACTTTTATGAATAAGAAAAATCTCTTAAACCACCTTTATTCGAAGGGAGAAATTATAAAGGGTGAAATTTTTTAATGGAAAAGTTTATTAAAAATTTAGATATCAATGCATGGGATATAACAATTGTTAGACCAGCGGATGAATCAAATAAACAGGAACGTTATCTAAATGCAAAAGCTTTAAATAGTATTTTTTGTGCTTTATCTCACGAAATTTCAAAATTAATATATTGTTTTTCTAGTGCATACAAAGTATGTAAATTTCTTGAAGAAATGTATGATTCTCCATCAACAGGTATGAAACAAATGCAAAAAGTGGAGAACATACAAGATTGCACAAATGGTCAGGGAAGCTCCTCTCATGATGGATCAATGTAGTGCACATCAAGTGGAAAAGAAGAAATCCCATCTTTGGAAGAGGAATGCCAAAAAATGAAGATAACAAAGAAAATCCATGCTCAAATCTCACAGCATCCAAAAGCACTGTAAGGAAATCAAATCCTCTTATTGTTTGCAATTCTATTTCTACTTTACAATTGCTACAAATTACAAAGCGCAAAATGAAGAAATAAAAAAAATGCAAATTGCAAATTGCGCTTAGAAAATAAAGATTTAAAAGTAAAAGTTAAAGTAGAATCAAATTCTGATTTATCTAGCTTTACCCATGCCACTTCAATTGAAAATACAAAACCTTGTTTTAATTGTAATGATATTAACGAAAAATTTAAGGAACTTGAAAAAGAAATTATTTGTGTAAAAGAACATAATGAAAAATTATTTTTAGAAAATTCATTTTTGAAAAGTGATTGTGTTATGTGCCAAATTCTAAAATTGAGATCAAAGAGATGGACGAAACATTTGAGGAATTTAGAAATGACTATCAAAATCATATTGACTCTATTGTCTCTACTCTTAAAAATAACACAATAGCTTATAATAAAGCTAGGCATAATCTAAAGATCAAGAATGATGAATTAAAATCAAAAATCAACTTACTTATGAAAATTATAAATACAAATTCTCAATATCAAACTATATCTAAAAATAAGTTGAATATGAAGATGAATATCTTAAATAAGCCTAATAATGGAGTAAGAAACACAAAGTGTTTGTAAATCAAAATCAAAATCATCATTATTTACAAAATCATGTTTCTCCCAACTTAAAATTAAAATTACACAAATTTCCTATGAACAATACTTTTAATAATCATTACAATCATAATCATCAATATAAAGATTATCACAATGGAAGTTTGACATATAAGAATAACATTAAACCAAAGTTTGAATGGAGTCCCAAAATTAAAAATGAAACATTAACTTCACATGAAAGGACTCATTCATCACTAACTACCCACAAACATACACGATATATTTGGGTACCCAAAAGAACCACCACACTTGGTCCCCTTTGGATACATAAATCTCTTATTCATTAAGTATCACAAATGCATGAAGTACAATATTTTCAAAATGAAATATACAATTTTCTACTTCATGATATGCCTTAATGTCTTTCTATTTTTCTCTTTGTTTTCTTATTTTTTAAGCTATCATGTTATGGTCATCTTATATATTATAGGAAATATGATCTTATCTCTTAAAACTTAAGGAGTCTATAAATCAAATTGATCAAAATTCAAAATCATATTTTATTTTGACGACCTATCTATTATTCTTATATTCATTACTTATAAATATCTTATATTATCCATATGAATCAAACTCTAGATTTGTTATGAGATATTTATCTAAATTATCAAGAAAATCACAAAAGACATATTGAAAGATTAATTGTCTTAAATACTGATGCCACACACACCACCATGATTTATTGATGTCCTTTGATTAAAATTATCTAAAAATCATATATCATAATTCATATCAAAAATCATCTAAAAACAACTATCTCTATCACATGTATATGAATTATATGATAACAATTGGTATTATAATTATTTACCATGGTTGGTGTATTATGTGTGTATTGTGATTTTGTTTAAGTTTAGACCTTAGAATCATCTTGATATCAATAAGATCAAATCAAATAGAATATTCCCTTCATTCTAGGTCTATAAGTTAAAACACTATCAAACTTTGGCATAACATTAATCTCAAACTTATCATCATAGTGCACTTTTTTGATGCAAGACGTCGGGGCCCCGACCACACCCCGTGGCATCACACCAGCTAGCGGACCATGACCAAGCATGCCGGCTAGAAGAACTGTAGTCCAGACACCCCAACTCGTCTGTACTCCTGTTATCAGCGCGGCGGGTTGTTGAGGCTGAGGCTCGATCCCCAGACCTCCTTGATACGGCCACTTAGGAGTGGTTCTTATCAAGGAGGTCTGGGGATCGAGACCCAGCCTCAACAACCCGTCGCGCTAAGAATAGGCGCAGAGACGGGTTGGGGTGCCTGGACTGCAGTCCTTCTGGCAGGTGTGTTTGGCCGTGGTCCGCTAGCTGGTGTGTTGCCACGGGGTGCGGTCGGGGCCCCGACGTCCTGTATCAATTGTCACCTAAAGAATATTAATATCTATGTTAGGTTTTATATGTTATTATCTAGGGCATATCCATGTTACTCTTTGCAAAAACATCATCTCTTACTAATCATTCAAATCATGCTTATTTGGCCTATTCAAACTGATATCTTGTGCTTATATTTCCAATCATTTTCCGCATACATTATATTGATAAATATAAGCATTAGAAAAATCAAAATGAAGATATAAGAAAATATATATCATGGCATGGTCATCTAATATAATATTTGAAATTTGATTTTGTCCCCTAAAAGCCTAAATGAAGTTTGCAAAGCAAATTAAATCAAAAGTAAAAGTCAATTTTTCATTTATAAATGACCAATCTATTATCAATAAAATCATGCATATCTGTTTTGTTCAATCATGTCTTCTTTATTTGCATATCCTATAATATTAAGCTTAAATGGTTGTGCAAAACTCAAGAATTAAGGTTTAATGATATGGAGCTTTAATGAATATGAAACCCATGTTCTAAAATTTTAACTTTCACAACTTTTTGCGATTTCTTCTCGTCTCTTCACTTCATTAGACAGGCCTTACATTGCACAAACATAATTAAGCAAAATCGGAAGTAAAATCGAAGAAAATCTAGGCTATATGATTAAAATAAGCACTCTCTGTGAGCTAACGCAGGCGCTAGGACCTAACGCCGGCGCTAGCTCAAGTGTCCGATTTTCTGTAATTTTAAAATTTTGAAAAATCACTAAAAATATATTATTTTATATGTACTACTCATTTTTGCATTTCTGCCTATAATTGATTTTTTGAAAAATTAAAATACAAAAGTACAAAAGCCAAATTACAAAAAATATTTTTCTTACTTTGGTTATTTGTTTGATTTCTATTTCTATATGCAAAAATCAAATACAAAAATATAAAACAAAAACAAGTATGAACAAGTATTTTTTGAACTTACATTTTCTATTTACACGTATCTTGCGAAAGGGAGATTTGGGCTATCATCCCATCACATCTCCTAGTACCAGGCGAACCCCTCACAGGATAGACCTCGGGAAGTCCAAGATCAATCTTATGAGTTCAAACTTTAAATCAAAATTATTCTTCAAAATATCAAAAATACTGTATGGACTTCATTAAAAATCAAACATGATTTAACCCATCATTTAGACCTTCTACAATGTTACAATTCATCTTTTCAAACTACTTTGAACATTGTTTTTATCATGCTTTGATATATCTACTCATATGTGCACCAATTGTAATGAAAAGGCTGTGTAGAACCAAGCTTAGCATGCCTCTAAGTATGAGTAAATGTTTTATGGTTGATAATGATTTTTATTCACTCACTTATTTTGGCAAAGTCTACATGTGCTTTTAATCTAAGAATGCATGCTTGTGTATTGTAGATGTACAATGAATTAAACTTTTGTAACACACCCGTCCGTTAAGAAGCATATAGCAGAAGGTCCGGCCGGGGCCCCACGCCATATACTACAAAACAAACGGAAATGTCACTTAATTGAATATGCAACGACACTATACCACGAAGCCTAACTCAGAGCATTCTATGCGGAAGTAAAAGAGAGAGAGACATAATTATAAACCACAAGACCCGAACTCGGGTATGTACACTTCTATAAACTTGGAATAAAATGTTTTACAACACACAAAAGAGGCACGACGACCTTACAGTTTACCAACATCGACGCGCAGGCCGGCCATACATGAAAATAGAAGAAAGGACAAAAGGCCTTCAAGGGCCGCAACAGCGCAGGGGCTTCAGCCCGCCAAGGTCCCGCTCGGTCCAGCTCCTGTACAACAAGCCCACCAAAGACGGTGGCAAAACAAGGCAACGGTCAGCTAAAGATGACCAAGTTATAACGACCCCACCCCTTCGAGGGGGTGGCAGTTCTAAACGTCCCAGCAAAACAGTCTCAACAACATATATATATAAGAGTGCGACTAGACGAGCCCACAACATTTCATACATATGCAACAACACAAACGTGGGAATGGCCCCCACGTCCCGTGCTCTCAGGCACTCTTTGGTGTACTCCGCCTTCCACCACCATCCACTCTTGATGGCTTTGCCCTTCGAGGCTAAAGTCGGTGGCCCGAATACCAGGGCTCCCCCGTGCTTTAATTGTGAACATAACTTAGTCCGAAGACTCTGTCCCATTGCCTCCCGACATGCTGTCCGAGGCTTACTAATCAGGTGCTGCAATGGTGCGGTTTCAGGTTTGCCAAATGCCCGTTGTTCACAGCTCTCATTGTACAACACGAAAAGCGGGTATGGCGTCCCTTCAGCCCAGGTATTCTCAATTAGCCGGCTCCACGGGCCGCTAAGTCATCCACCAGGACACCCCCACAGGTCGGGTACACCGGCCTCAGGTCCCCTCAACAGGTGGGCACAACAACATCACCAGAACTCAGTCTGGGAAGCTGTCGCCCAGGCGACATTCACTGTCGCCAGCGACAGTGCACAAACCCTAATTTGGCTTCTAGCTGTGGGTGCTTCCCGGGGCACACCCCCAGGCATTGCTGCACATGCAGTAGCACTCCCACTGTCTCAGAACACCCAAATTCACCAGAACCCAATTCTGGGAAGCTGTCGCCCAGGCGACAGTCACTGTCGCGCCAACGACAGCTGGATAGAACTCCATTTCTGCCTTTTAACTTCGGGTGCTCCACGGGGCACACCCCCGGGCGTTGCTGCGTATGTAGTAGCACCCTCTAGCCCTTCGAGGCAAGTATAACAACGTTGGGTTTTTCCCCGGCACGCACAATACCAAAAAGTATCACCAATCCGGACGAACCGTCTCGGATGGGCTTCACACAGCGCGCCTACGTCCATCTCACGCGTGGACTCTACATGAATGCAACCTTTGACGGGGATAACATGAATCGATCCGTCGGAGGCCACGACCTCACCCTTTTGGGTAGGGGCCTCAACGATGCAAGGGAAAGGACTAAGGCATGTCCAAAAGAGGGTAGAAAAGTTCGTTACCCTTAAACGCCGCTTTGAGCCCATGGCTCGACGTTCCACACGGATGGAAAGGATCGCCTTGCCCTCCTCTACGCGTAGCCACCAACTTTGAAGGGATCAGATGAGTGTAGCTCCTCCAAACCCAAGCTCCAAGCTAGGGTTTACTATTCCTTCTTCTTCTCTAAGCTTCTCTCTCTCTCTCTCTCTCTCCAAAATAAAGCCTTAAGGAAATAATGAAAAGAGGAGGATTTTTGGCCTTCTAAGCTGCCACCGAGCCTCCCAAGCCAAAACCAGCCCCCAAAGTCAATAAGCAATCAATGCCCTTGATTTCGGCCACAATGTCCAACTTTGAGCTATCGCCGGGCGACAGCCATTGTCACCTGGGCGACAGCGTTATGAACCGACTTTGACCAGCCAGCAACACTGCTGCATGACCCCAGTCACCTTGTCGCCAGCGTTAGCCACCACCCGACAATGCTATCGCCGGGCGACAGCCACTGTCGCCTGGGCGACAACGTTAAGAACTCCAGAAATTTACCTTCCTGATTTGGTGTCTTACAACCCTCCCCTCCTTATATAAATTTCGTCCCGAAATTTTATAAAAACACACATATATACATATATATCAAAAAGTCTTTACACAAAGGGGAAAAAGAGATAAACGTCACCGAAACAGCTCGGGGAACTCCTCCATCATGGTCTGCTCACGCTCCCGTGAGAGCTCCTCGTGACCGCAGTTGTCCCAACGGACCTTTACCATACGGATCGCCCTGTTCCGCAACTGACGCACCTCAGCATCCTCGATGCTAACAGGCCTGACCGCCGTCTTAAGCCCACTATCCACGGGCACCTGAACCGCCGCGACCACCTGCGTAGGCTCTTGCACTGCCTTCCGCAATACGGAGATGTGGAATACATCGTGTAGCCCGCTCAGTTCCGCCGATAGCGCAAGCCTATAAGCCGCCTCGCCGACGCGCTCGATGATATCAAAAGGTCCAAGGTATCTTGGACTCAGCTTTTTCAAGCGCCGAATCCTGGACACGCCCTTGAATGGCCTGATCTTCAAGTAAACCCAATCGCCAACGGCGAACTGGATGTCACGGTGCTTCACATTATAGTACTTCGCCTGCCTATCCTGCGCAACCAAAAGCCTCTCCCGGATCAAACGCACCATCGAAGTCGCCTCTTCGACGTCTTTCCTCTTGAAGAGCTTCGTCTCGCCCGTTTCCGCCCAAGCTAAGGGAGTGCGACACTTCCTGCCATAGAGGGCCTCGAAAGGCGCCATCTGAATACTCGCCTGATAGCTGTTGTTGTACGCGAACTCAACAAGAAAGAGGTGATCTTCCCACCCCTTGCCAAAATCCAGGACGCACATCCGGAGCATGTCTTCCATCGTCCTGTTGGTACGCTCAGTTTGGCCATCCATCTGAGGATGAAAGGCCGTGCTAAACTGCAGCTTCGTACCCAAAAGACGGTTGACTAGCCTCCAGTCGCTCGAAGTAAAGCGTCCATCACGATCACTGATGATGCTACGGGGCACACCGTGCAGACGCACTATAGAATCAACATACAACTTCGCCAATTTCTCCACCGAGTCATCCCTCCGGTTGGGGATAAAGTGCGCCACCTTCGTCAGCCGGTCAACGACTACCCAGATGGCATCGTTCCCGCTCTGCGACCTCGGTAGTCCATGCACAAAATCCATGGAAATGTCATCAAACTTCCACTCCGGAACAGGCAATGACTGCAAAAAGCCACCGGGCTTCTGACATTCCGCCTTCACTAGCGCACAAGTGTGGCACTTGGCCACGTAGTGAGCGATGTCCCTCTTCATACCCGGCCACCAGAAAAGGACCTTCATGTCCTTATACATCTTCATGCTCCCCGGATGAACTGAATACCTGGTACGATGCGCCTCGTACATCAACTCATCGCGCAGCTCACCCACCATGGGGACGCACAAACGGTCACCTCTCCACTGCAACCCGTCTCGAACCTGAAACTGGGCATCCGGCCCACCACCAGCATCCTCCGCGTAGCGCTTTAAACTCGGATCGAGTTCAAAAGCCCGGCGGACTCTATCTGCGAGGTCGTACTGCACCTCAGTCCAACTCAAACAGGCACCGACACCGCCCCTCTTCTCTACGCAAGAAATACCCAAGGCCTCCAGGTCACGTATCAGGTGCTCATCATGCATCTGAATCCAGTTGGCCTGCGCTGGAGCCCTGCAACTGAGTGCATCCGCAACAACATTCCCCTTCTCGGGAGTGTAGTGGATCTCAAAGGTGAAGTCCCCCAGGAACTCCATCCACCTCTGCTGCCGCATATTCAGCCCTTTCGGCGTCAGAAGGTACTTCAGGCTCTTATGGTCCGTGAAGATATTGATCTTCAAGCCATACACATAATGCCGCCATAGCTTCAGGGCAAATATCACGGCCGCCAACTCCAAGTCGTGGACGGGATAATTCCGCTCGTGCACCTTCAGCTGGCGAGAGCTATACGCTATAACCTTGCCATGCTGCTGCAGAACGCAGCCAAGGCCGCTCCCAGAAGTGTCGGTGTAGATCTCGTAGCCCTCCGTGCCGCAAGGCAAACATAAGATCGGAGCCGTCGTAAGCCGTCGCTTCGACTCCTCGAAAGCCTGCGCACACGCGGGCGTCCAAATGAACTCCTGCATCTTCCGTGTCAGCGTCGTAAGAGGCAGCGCGATCCGGGAGTAGTTCTCCACGAAGCGCCTGTAATAACCGGCCAGCCCGAGGAAGCTACGGACCTCCGCTATAGAAGAAAGGACAGGCCACTCCCTGATGGCCGAAACCTTCACCGGATCTACCGCCACACCCGAACCACTAACCACATGGCCCAAGAACGCCACGGAAGGAAGCCAGAACTCGCACTTCGAGAACTTGGCATACAACCGGTTCCTCCTCAGAACCTCCAAAACTACTCGCAGGTGATCACTGTGCTCCTCCTCGGACTGAGAGTAGACTAGTATGTCATCCAGGAAGACGACCACAAACCGGTCGAGGTACTCTCGGAAAGTCCGGTGCATCAAGTCCATAAACACCGAAGGCGCATTAGACAACCCAAACGGCATCACGGTGAACTCATACTCCCCGTACCTCGTACTGAAGGCAGTCTTCGGGATATCGCACTCCCTGATCCGCACCTGATAATAGCCAGACTTCAAGTCCAGCTTCGAGTATACTGTCGAACCAACGAGCTGGTCGAACAAATCATCTATCCTCGGAAGAGGATGCTTGTTCTTCTTCGTCAGCTTGTTCAGCTCCCGATAGTCGATGCAAAGCCGCAAGCTACCGTCCTTCTTTTTGACAAAGAGGACCGGTGCACTCCAAGGTGAGGAACTCGGACGCACATAGCCCTGCTCAAGCAGCTCCTGCAACTGCAACTTCAACTCCGCCAACTCTTTCAGAGCCATACGATACGGCGAGCGGGCCACAGGCTTAGCGCCTGGCACCAACTCAATCATGAAATCTATCTCCCGCTGCGGTGGAGCACCGGGGAGCTCGCTCGGGAACACATCGGGGAACTCTGCTACTACCGGAACATCTACTAGGCTGGGCCTCGACGTTGAAGCCTCCACAAGAGCAAAGAATAACTCCGCTCCCTGTCGCACTACCTTGGACACCTGGAGAGCAGACATCCGCATCTTGCTCGATCCACGCATGCCCGCAAAGACCGTCTCACGACCGGCACCTTGCCCAAACCTCACCTCCTTGGTGGTGCAATCGATACACGCACGCTGTTCCGACAGCCAGTCCATACCGAAGATAACATCGAACTCAACCAGGGGGAGTAACGATGCCTTCAGGTCATACTCCCGACTACCAACTAGAACCTTTACGCAGCAACTCCTCTCCACACGCATCGAATATCCATTCGGCAGTAGGACCTCCAGTCCATCTGCAGAAGCTATCGACGACGCACCAATACGTTGGACGAAGTCTGACGATAAGAAGGAGTGCGAAGCCCCAGTATCGAAAAGCACTCTCGCAGGGACGCCTAAAATATTTACATAGCCTACGCCGCCAACAAGTTAGCATGAACATTAAAACAGGTGTATAAAATAGTAAAGACTGTATCTTAAATTGTACCTGTCACGACGTCCTTGGCTTTGATAGCCTCCTGCTGATCGAGACTAAAAACTCTGGGCTGCGGGGGAGCCATACGGGAAGCAGTGGACTCAGCTGCCTTCCCCTTCTCAGAATAAGCTGGCCCCGCCTTCTTCTCTGGCCTTGGAAGCCCACTTCGGCAATCCCGAGAGAAATGGCCAGGCTTGCCACAAGTGAAACAAATAAGAGGGCCACGTCCAGATGACGCGCCCGAAGCAGAGGGAGCTGGCCCAGATACTCGAGCCTTCTTCCAGCGACTCAACCTCCGCAACTTCGTCGCACTCGGCGCTTTGCCCTCCGGCACTGCCTCGACCACAACTGCCTTGCCCTTTTCCCTGAGCATGTGCTGCTCAAGGGCTCGGGCTGAACCAACGAGGGTCATGAAATCCTGCGTCAACGGCCCTGTCAGAAGATGCCGCAACTCAGTACGCAAACCTCCATAAAACCTGTTCACCCTTCTATCCTCATCATCGAAAGAAGTTCCAGCATAGCGCCCGAGGCGGGTGAACTCATGCAAGTAGTCATCAACCAGTCTACCACCCTGTGTTAGAGCCAAGAACTGGTTCTCCATCGCGATCTGCTGCGACTGAGGCACATACCTTGCGAGGAAGATTCTCGAGAACTCTTCCATCATCACATCAACAAGTCGCCTTCCCGCGAACTGGCGCCTCTCAACCTCATCCCACCACCGCCTAGCTTCCTTTTCTAGCAAGAAAGAAGCAAAGGTCACCTTCTGTGCTTCCTCTGACTGTGTCGCTGTTAGAATTCGCTTCACATGCGACAACCAGTCTTCGGCCTCAGTTGGGGATTCAACCCCGGTAAACGGAGGAGGTCGAAATCCCAGAAAGTGCTTCAGCTGTTGCTCAGGAGCACGCCTCACTGGGACTTGCTCCACTCTTAGTGGCTCAGGGGACACCTCTTGCACTGGCGGTTGGCCTTGCCTTTCAGGCTGGCCATTCAACGCAGCTAGAACGGCTTCAGTAACTAGCCGAACCAACTCAGCAGACGGAGCTGTAGGGGCCTCAGCAGACCCACTACTCTCATGCACATCACGGGGACGCGACGGTCCCGCTGCACTTCGAGTGCCCTACACAAGTGCAACACACAGTTAGGCGACAGCATAGTCGCAACTAACAACAAAAGGAACACTCAGGTTCCAAAATCATGCAATTATTGTTGGTTTGTTGTTACATTTTATTCCTAAGTGGACATTTTTGGGTTTATTTTACGTCTCAACGGTAGCGCACACACGTGCTCACCACCCCTTAAAAGAATTCGTCCACGAATTCTATAGAAGGATACGGATCCTTAGAAGCTGATACCAATTTGTAACACCCCCGCCCGTTAAGAAGCATATAGTAGAAGGTCCGGCCGGGGCCCCACGCCATATACTACAAAACAAACGGAAACGTCACTTAATTGAATATGCAACGACACTATACCACGAAGCCTAACTCAGAGCATTCTATGCGGAAGTAAAAGAGAGAGAGACAGAATTTTAAACCACAAGACCCGAACTCGGGTATGTCCACTTCTATTAACTTGGAATAAAATGTTTTACAACACACAAAAGAGACACGACGGCCTTACAGTTTACCAACATCGGCGCGCAGGCCGGCCATACATGAAAACAGAAGAAAGGACAAAAGGCCTTCAAGGGCCGCAGCAGCGCAGGGGCTTCAGCCCGCCAAGGTCCCGCTCGGTCCAGCTCCTGTACAACAAGCCCACTAAAGACGGTGGCAAAACAGGGCAACGGTCAGCTAAAGCTGACCAAGTTATAACGACCCCACCCCTTCGAGGGGGTGGCAGTTCTAAATGTCCATGCAAAACAGTCTCAACAGCATATATATATAAGTGTGCGACTAGACGAGCCCACATCATTTCATACATATGCAACAACACAAACGTGGGAGTGGCCCCCACATCCCGTGCTCTCAGGCACTCTTTGGTGTACTCCGCCTTCCACCACCATCCACTTTTGATGGCTTTGCCCTTCGAGGCTAAAGTCGGTGGCCCGAATACCAGGGCTCCCCCGTGCTTTAATTGTGAACATAACGTAGTCCGAAGACTCTGTCCCATTGCCTCCCGACATGCTGTCCGAGGCTTACTAATCAGGTGCTGCAATGGTGCGGGTTCAGGTTTGCCAAATGCCCGTTGTTCACAGCTCTCGTTGTACAACACGAAAAGCGGGTATGGCGTCCCTTCAGCCCAGGTATTCTCAATTAGCCGGCTCCACGGGCCGCTAAGTCATCCACCAGGACACCCCCACAGGTCGGGTACACCGGCCTCAGGTGCCCTCAACAGGTGGGCACAACAACATCACCAGAACTCAATCTGGGAAAATAGATGTGCCTTCAGGAAACAATTCCTACGGGAATAAATGTTGCCTTCGGGAAAATAATTCATACGGGAATGAAATGTTGCCTTCGAGAAAATAATTTTTACGGGAATAAATGTGGCCTTCGAGAAAATAGTTCCTACGGGAATAAATGTTGCCTTCGAGAAAATAATTCCTATGGTAATAAATGTTGCCTTCGGGAAAATAATTCCTACGGGAATGAAATGTTGCCTTCGGGAAAATAATTCCTACGGGAATGAAATGTTGCCTTTGAGAAAATAATTCCTACGGGAATAAATATTGCCTTCGGGAAAATAATTCCTACAGGAATAAAATGTTGCCTTCGAGAAATTATTCTTACGGGATTTAAATGGGCCTGGGGAGATTGTCGGATGGCCGATGAGTTTTACTCTAAGGCAACCCGCACGATGGACGGTCTGGGAGGGCAACCCGTGCGAAACTAATAGAACTACGTGGGTCTGAGACCGTACGTAGGATGATACGGAATACGTAGGCGGTGGTCGTGGGAAGACTGCCTCGACCCAATTAGAAGTGCAAATATTTCCTCCCTTATAAATGTTATTGTAACACCCCCATCCGTTCAGAAGCATATAACAGAAGGTCCGGCCGGGGCCCCACACCATATACTACAAAACAAATGGAAACGTCACTTAATTGAATATGCAACGACACTATACCACGAAGCCTAACTCAGAGCATTCTATGCGGAAGTAAAAGAGAGAGAGACAGAATTATAAACCACAAGACCCGAACTCGGGTATGTCCACTTCTATTAACTTGGAATAAAATGTTTTACAACACACAAAAGAGGCACGACGGCCTTACAGTTTACCAACATCGGCGCGCAGGCCGGCCATACATGAAAACAGAAGAAAGGACAAAAGGCCTTCAAGGGCCGCAGCAGCGCAGGGGCTTCAGCCTGCCAAGGTCCCGCTCGGTCCAGCTCCTGTACAACAAGCCCACCAAAGACGGTGGCAAAACAGGGCAACGGTCAGCTAAAGCTGACCAAGTTATAACGACCCCACCCCTTCGAGGGGGTGGCAGTTCTAAACGTCCCTGCAAAACAGTCTCAACAGCATATATATATATATATATATATATATATATATATATAAGTGCGACTAGACGAGCCCACAACATTTCATACATATGCAACAACACAAACGTTGGAATGGCCCCCACGTCCCGTGCTCTCAGGCACTCTTTGGTGTACTCCGCCTTCCACCACCATCCACTCTTGATGGCTTTGCCCTTCGAGGCTAAAGTCGGTGGCCCGAATACCAGGGCTCCCCCGTGCTTTAATTGTGAACATAACGTAGTCCGAAGACTCTGTCCCATTGCCTCCCGACATGCTGTCCGAGGCTTACTAATCAGGTGCTGCAATGGTGCGGTTTCAGGTTTGCCAAATGCCCGTTGTTCACAGCTCTCGTTGTACAACACGAAAAGCGGGTATGGCGTCCCTTCAGCCCAGGTATTCTCAATTAGCCAGCTCCACGAGCCGCTAAGTCATCCACCAGGACACCCCCACAGGTCGGGTACACCGGCCTTAGGTCCCCTCAACAGGTGGGCACAACAACATCACTAGAACTCAGTCTGGGAAGCTGTCGCCCAGGCGACATTCACTGTCGCCAGCGACAGTGCACAAACCCTAATTTGGCTTCTAGCTGTGGGTGCTTCCCGGGGCACACCCCCAGGAGTTGCTGCACATGCAGTAGCACTCCCACTGCCTCAGAACACCCAAATTCACCAGAACCCAATTCTGGGAAGCTGTCGCCTAGGCGACAGTCACTGTCGCGTCAGCGACAGCTGGACAGAACTCCATTTCTGCCTTTTAACTTCGTGTGCTCCCCGGGGCACACCCCCGGGCGTTGCTACGCATGCAGTAGCACCCTCTATCCCTACGAGGCAAGTATAACAACGCAGGGTTTTTTCCCCGGCACGCACAATACCAAAAAGTATCACCAATCCGGACGAACTGTCTCGGATGGGCGTCACACAACGCGCCTACGTCCATCTCACGCGTGGACTCTACATGAATGCAAGCTTTGACGGGGATAACATGAATCGACCCGTCGGAGGCCATGACCTCACCCTTTTGGGTAGGGGCCTCAACGATGCAAGGGAAAGGACTAAGGCATGTCCAAAAGAGGGTAGAAAAGTTCGTTACCCTTAAACGCCGCTTTGAGCCCATGGCTCGACGTTCCACACGGATGGAAAGGAGTGCCTTGCCCTCCTCTACGCGTAGCCACCAACTTTGAAGGGATCGGATGAGTGTAGCTCCTCCAAACCCAAGCTCCAAGCTAGGGTTTACTATTCCTTCTTCTTCTCCAAGCTTCTCTCTCTCTCTCTCCAAAATAAAGCCTTAAGGAAATAATGAAAAGAGGAGGATTTTTGGCCTTCTAAGCTGCCACCGAGCCTCCCAAGCCAAAACCAGCCCCCAAAGTCAATAAGCAATCAATGCCCTTGATTTCGGCCACAAAGTCCAACTTTGAGCTGTCGCCAGGCGACAGCCATTGTCGCCTGGGCGACAGCGTTATGAACCGACTTTGACCAGCCAGCAACACTGCTGCATGACCCCAGTCACCTTGTCGCCAGCGTTAGCCGCCACCCGACAACGCTATCGCCGGGCGACAGCCACTGTCGCCTGGGCGACAACGTTAAGAACTCCAGAAATTTACCTTCCTGATTTGGGGTCTTACAACTTTGCACAAGTATTGTATAACCCCGATATTCGCCAGGAGTTGGGCGTGGATTTGGGAAGTCAACAGGCGGAGGAGGTGACAAAGAAGGCGAGCCAGAGTCTCAGAGTTCGCTCGCAAGAAGGCGGGCGAGCCAGGCACTCGCCGACCGCTCGCAAGAAGGCGGGCGAGCCGGGCACTCGCCGACCGCTCGAAGGAAGGCGGGCGAGCCAGATATTCGTGGTCCGCTCGCAGCAGTCTTCTGGACGGGTTGGATTCTTTCCAAGTTTTCGTGTTCGGCGAACTCCAATCTGCGTTCGCCGAAATCCGTTCTGCGTTCGACGAATGCCCGACTTTAGCTGAGATCGACGAACTCAGCTCATCGTTCAACAAAATCCTTTCTTCATTCGACGAACGAAAATTGAATTTGCCTCAGCGGTGGGGCTGAGAGGGTCAGCCGACTCAGCGGCTATTTCGGTCCCATCTCGGAGGATCCGCTGGGACCAAGTTGAATCAGCGGTTTTCCTCCATCTGCAGCTCAGCTCGACAAGCTCAGTCTTCCTTCCAGTTCAGCACTCTCAAAAGGCCGAGGGGTGCTTGCAGGAAGGTGTGCGAGACCTGGCCTCGGAGGATGTCACCCGAAGAGGTGCGGGCGGGGTCTTCACCAAATGCTCGCCTAAGAGCGGTCAGATCCAATAGGTGGGAGAAGTAACAAAGAAGGCGAGTCAGAGCTCCAAGGATTGCTCGCAGGAAGGAGGGCGAGCCGGGTGCTCACCGACCGCTCGCGAGAAGGAGAACGGGCCAGATTTCTGTCAAGTACCCGTGTTCGACGAAATCCGTTCTCCGTTCGATGAACTCGCTTGACGTTCATAGTTCGGCGAATGGGCTTCTCAGATCGTCCAACTCAATCGTCCAGCCAGTTCAGCAGATCTCCACAAGGCCAAGCGAAGCTCGCGGGAAGGCATGCGAGTAATGTCCCTGCGGGCCAGAGTCTCAGAGTTCACTCGCAAGAAGGCGGGCGAGCCGGGCACTCGCCGACCGCTTGAAGGAAGGCGGGTGAGCCAGATCTCCACGATCGACGAATTACAGCTTGAGGTCGACGATCCCAGCTCTGTGTTCGACGCATGAGTAACAAGATGTTCAATTCGACGGAATTACTTCCCAAGCTCGACGAACTCGGTCATCTAGCCCGTTTAGTAAATTTTTGTAGGGCCGAGTGGAGCTCGCAAGGGTGAATGCGGGACCCGGCCTCGACGAACGTCGCCAGAGAGAGGGCGAGCGGGGCCTTCGCAGAGCGCCCGCTCAAGAAGGGTTTTGCGAGCCATACTCGTGAGGGGACTTGCGGGAGCTCTCGCGAGTAGCTCTCTCGCAGACCACTTACCATAGACAAAGGGGGTGAAATTACCCCTCTGCCCCTGATGGTCTACAGTCAGCCTTTCCAAACAGCGGAGTTTAGCTGTTAGCAGGCCAAATTGGGGTGCATTTAGTAAAACCAAAAGGCGGAATTCCGCTATTGACAGACCACGAGCAAAAAACTATAAATAGACCTTAATGGGCACCTTGGGAGAGGATTCCATTCTCAGTTCTCTGAGCTCTCCCTCCTTTGGTTTAGCTCTCTAGCTCTCCAAGGTGCCCAAGTCTCAGCTTTGGCTTGGGAGGGGAAGCGCTCAACGATCTTCCGGGTTTGTGGTGGGACCTCCTTGCTGTGGCTAAGGTCTCAGTCTGTTTCCGAATCCCCAGTCTGCCCTTCCGAGAGACTAGTAAGGGCTAGCTGCCCCTCAACTTGTTGAGGGACCGAGCTTCACAAGAGGCCGATAAATTGGTTTCAACAAGTATCTTACCTACACCACCTTTATTTGCACTCTTAATATTTAAGAAAAGTGGTTGTGCTTTCCAAATTACATTGGTTTGCAAAACAAGTGTATTCAGAGAACTTTGTACAAAAAATAATCATGAAATGAATTGACAAAGATAACTCCACCAAGCACTACTTGAACCTCCTGATAAGTCTTAATAAGCATTGTGAGGTTGAGCACCTTGGAAAGAATAGTAAAGTGTCTTGTGCAAACCCTCATTTTTACACCACTTATTCATTTTTACACCACTTATTCTTTCGACGAAATCCTTTCTTCGTTTGATGAACAAAAACTGAATTTGCCTCAGCGGTGGGGCTGAGAGGGTCAACCGACGCAACGGCTATTTCCGTCCCGTCTCGGCGGATCCGCTTGGACCAAGTTGACTCAGCAGTTTTCCTCCATCTGCAGCTCAGCTCGACAAGCTCAGTCTTCCTTCCAGTTCAGCACTCTCACAAGGCCGAGGGGAGCTCGCAGGAAGGTGTGCGAGACCTGGCCTCAGAGGATATCGCCGGAAGAGGTGCGGGCGGAGTCTTCAACGAATGCTCGCCTAAGAGGGGTTTCAGATCCAACAGGTAGGAGAAGTAACAAAGAAGGCGAGCCGGAGCTCCAAGGATCGCTCGCAGGAAGGCGGGCGAGCCAGGTGCTCGCTGACCGATCGCAAGAAGGTGAACGAGCCAGATTTCTTTCAAGTACCCGTTGCAACATCCCGACTTTTATTGGGTCACTAGGCCCTAGTGAGCCCAATAAAAGTAGGCCCGAATGGTAGAAATAACCCGGTATAGGGTTATGTGCTACGAACCCCGAATTGACTTCCGTCAGTCCCGTTAGACTCGTATGAACGATACAAGCGCAACGGAATTCGTTGCGCCTCGATCCGAGGTCGTTTAGAGAAAATGACCATTTTGAGTATCGTTGTGCGCCGCTACCACACTATAGTGGGATAGTGGCCAAACATACTCCGATCTGACTTCCGTCAGTCCCGTTAGACTCGTATGACCAATACGAGTGCAACAGAATTCGTTGCAACTCTATCCGAGGTCGTTTGGAGAAAACGACCATTTTGAGTGTCGTAGCGCGCCACTACCTCCTTATTATGAATAATGGCCATACGAACCCCGAATTGACTTCTGTCAGTTCCATTAGTCTCGTATGAACGATACAAGTGCAACGAAATTCATTGCGCCTTGATCCGAGGTCGTATGAAGAGTATGCCATTTTAGGACTATGCAGACCACCTCAGTGCAACGCACGAAATGTGAAGCACACAAACTCGGCATTGGCCCCGACAAATCTTGATGGACCCCGGGACCATGAAAGACCCCGCCCTAAGTTGACCTCGGTCAAGCCCCCCCACCCCCAAGCTTGAAATCTGTTGAGAAAAGAAAATAAAAGGGGGGGGGGGGGGAGAGAGAGAGAAGCCCCTCCCCCAAGGGAGGGGGCTGCCCATGGATAGGCAGCCCCTATTGGGGCAAGGGGGGCAGGAGAGAGAAGGTAGGGGGGGGGGGAGAAAATATCTCCCCCCACCCATCCCTTCCTTTTAGCCCACGTGGGCTAAAAGGAAGGAGAGGGGAGGCCTCCCCCTCCCCTATATAAGGAGGGGCTCAGCCCCCTCCCTGAGTACCAAACCCCCCCCCCCCCCCCCCCCCCCCCCTCTTAGCCTCCTCCTCCTCCTTCTCCCCTGCCGGCTAGCCCAGCCAGCCCCCCTGCCGGAGCCCTGCCCAACCAAACCGCCACCCTCCTCTCCATGGCAATCCACCACCGCCCCTCCACCTCCCGAGGTCAACCTCCATCACAGGTAGACGACCTTCCCCTCCTCCTTCCTACTCCCCTGAGCCACGCCGACCCCCTCCCCATCGCCGGAGCGCCGCCAGCACCACCCCGAGCCGTGCAAGGCTCGGGTGGAGGCATGACCGTGGAAGCCAACCCCCCCCCCCCCCCCCCCCCCCCCCCCCCCAGCGCCGGTGGTGGCGCTGGGGAAGCAGGTCCCCTCTCGGGGACCACGACGCCGACGAAGGGAGGCGGCCGGGCTACCGCAGGACGTAGCCCCGACGGCACCCGTGGCCCAGGCCCCCCCTCTGCTCCTTGTTTCCTGTACGGGGTAAAACCCCACCCCTGGCGGCGGCCGGCGGCGCCAGGCCGCCGGAACCCCGCTGGATGACTGCCCTCTACCCGATGCCCCAGCCAGGGGCGGCAGGGAGAGCCCTCCCAGCGGAGGAGGCGACGCAGCGAGCCTGCATGGCGCATGCAGGCCGCGCCACCGCCTCCCGCCCCTCTCTGTTCTAATTCCCGCTGGTAGCCGGCGACGCCAGCCCACCGGACCACCACCGGAGTGGTCGCCAGCCCCCGACGCACCGACCGGGGGCGGCGCCGGCCCCAGCCGGCCGCTGCCCGGCGGCGGCAGCGGCCGCCTCCCGTTTAACAAACGGGAGCCGCACGATCTCCCCCAGGAGATCGGGCGGCTCCTGTTTCCTGGTTTCCCGCCCCCGCCTTAACTTATGTGCCCCCCACAGCGGATCCACCGCAGATCCGCTGTGGGGGCCGCGGGAGGGCGCAGGGTGCAAGACCCCTGCGCCTTCTCCCTGCCTCTAACCGCACCCCACTCTCCCTTCCCCCTTTCCCATTTTTCTGAGGAAAAATAGGGCATTTTTGGCAAAAACTTCCTGAATGAAAAATGTGCCCCACTCTGAGGGGCAGCTCCAGTAATTTTTTGGGATTTTTAGGAAGTAATTTACTATTTTTAAAACCCTACCAAAAGTTTATTTTAAGAAATTTAAAGGCCAAAAGAGTTGGGAAAAATCACCAAAAATCATAGGCTCTAATTAAGGGTGTTTTACAACTACTATTAAAGTTGGGGAGTGTGACTTATTACCTTGGTCCTTTAAAAGCTTTTACAAGCAAAATAAATGCCCGAAAGGGGAGCGAAATTAATTGGAATAAATTGGCGTCCTCGCGACGCGTATTTTAGCGGTATAATAAAATTACGCGTATCGATCTAAGAAATCGATTAGGTTTAAAATATCGACATGAAAATTGGGACGAAATCGCAGAGCGACGCCGCAATGCAGTAATGCCAAGATAATAAAAAGAACGAATCAACTGCAAAGGGAAAATACTAAATCTCATGGAACGTAAATAAATTCCTGGGAATGGAGTAGAACCCCTATGAAAGGGAAGAAAGCAGAACCTTCTCCTAAGAATGGAGTCGACGTTGAAGCCTCCTCTTATGGAGCGATTGGACTACTAACCCTTTATTTATTTACTGCTTTCTGTACTTTCAATACTCCAGTCTCGCACTGGTCCTTAGTTATTGCTTTCAGTACTTTCATTTCTCCAGTCTCGCACTGGTCCTGATTTACTGCTTTCAGTACTTTCATTCCTCCAGTCTCGCACTGGTCCTTATTTACTGCTTTCAGTACTTTCATTTCTCCAGTCTCGCACTGGTCCTGATTTACTGCTTTCAGTACTTTCATTTCTCCAGTCTCGTACTGGTCCTGATATTATGGCCCCCCTGTTTCCGGCCTATTTTACTGCTCATACTGCACTTTTTGTATTTTAGTGCTAACCGCAGTTCTACGCGGGAAAACGGTGCTTCTCCTCCTTTCTGTGAGGCCTTAGTTGGGGAAGACCCGGAGTTGAGTCCCTCCTCCTGAGTCAGTCCCAAATAAGGAGCCCTCCTACCGCAGAGCCTCCCGGTCATGGGTCGAGTGACTGATCGAGTAAGAATGTCGCGTTAAATCTTAAAGCGCTTATTATGTATTTAAAGCAGTTGAAGATTGTTTGGAAGTGGCAGGTCGGTCATGCCCGCAGACCGTTCGTACCGGTGCAGGTGGGTTGACGACTCATGGCGACAGGGAGATGTGCACAGCAGGTTATCACCACTCCGAACCTGCAGTTTTGCCTCCGCTGGTCGGCCTTAAAATCGGTTCGCCGGATGTCGCTCACATCCAGTTAGTACACCAAGTTGTACAGGAGGTCCTGAGTGATACAGTACGACTACACTCAGAAGTGGCAAGACTGGCCACTGTCACCGACGGCCACATCGGTGAGGCCCGCGAGGTTAGCTCCCCTGCTTGAAATAAAGCGGTCTAAATTGTGTCGACACAGGGTCTTTTGTGTGTGTGCAGGTTTGAATACCTGGGTGCGAGTATGCGCGAGATAGCGTTGTGTATTTATTATACTGCGCAATTATGGATAGTAGGGCGGGAGGCCCTATTTATAGATATATATATATATATGTGTATATATATATATATGATTACCTGCTGCTAACCCTCTTCTTTGCTTTGGCTATTTATTTCTGTCCTTTAGCCCGCCCCCCGGATATGGATCCGGGGAGGGGACGTGTTTTCTAATTAGCTCTGTGAGCTTGTTTTGTCTTTTTCGATTGCTTCCGCTGTGCGTTCTGATGTGATGTTGTGATTCTTGTGCCTGACAAGGAGACCACTCAGTGCTTGAGAGGGTGGGTCGTTGCCATCTGGGATGCACTAGTGGCCATCTTTGGGCAGTAAGATCCCCCCTCCCTGAACCCGGTTCAGGTCTGGGGAGGGGGGGGGGGGGGGTCTTACAAATGGATCAGAGCTACCACGATCCTACCACATGGGGCAGTCTTTCGATCCTCCCTTCCCCGGTTCCGTTTCTTGGTTCGGGATGAACCAGGCAGCGGAAGCCTGGTGGACCCTTTAGGTTTAAGGTTAAGGATTCGAGACTGCACGGTAGTACACCCGCACACTTTCTACTTTCTTTTCGTTTCAGTCCTGCAAAATTCCCTTATTTTTGCAAGTACTGATGTTCGTTTGTTACTTCTCCAGATACCGGAGTCGAGTAATGAAAGGTACTCCTTTAGGGATCAGTACCACCCTGCCACTCCACCACCAGCCCCGACCACTCCATCCGCAGTTCCATTTGGGGATACAGAGCTAGGACGGACCCTGATAGCTTTGTTAGCCGCTTTACCAACGGCCACCCTACGGCCACCCCAGCAGGCCACCGTACTCACCGATCTTCTGACGACATTCCGGGGGCTAAGGCCCCCCACCTTCCGAGGTACCGAGTCAGCCATTCAGGACGAAGAGTGGGTGGAGAGGGTAGAGGAGCTCTTAGTCGGGATGATGTGCCCTGCCATAGCCGCAGTGTCCTTGGTGGTGACCATGCTAGAGGGCTATGCCCTAGATTGGTGGAGAGCAGCCAGCCGCTCCACATTTAGAGGGCGACCACTCAGCACAATCCTCTGGGGGTAATTCTCAGAGGCCTTCTTAGAGCACTTCATCTCGGATGCAGACAGGATCGCACTTCAGGAGCGTTTCTTACAGATCCGGCAAGGGGAGAGGACGATACAAGAGTACCAACGAGAGTTCATTCATTTGGCCCACTTCGCCGGGACTTTAGCAGTTACGGACAGGGATAGAGTGACTAGATTTTACCGAGGACTACGAGAAGATCTCCGTCAGGCCCTAATCATGATTTCTCAGGCATCCTTCCACACGATTGCCTCGCACGCCGCAGCTTTAGAGTTAGATCAGAGGATGGTGGCCCAACAGCGTAGGGGACATGCGGAGGTTCCCCGGGATCAGGGCCGAGAGAGAGGAGTAGCTCCTCGCAGATAAGACCGGGGTAGGAGACAGCGTCAGCGCCACCAGCCATATGGGCAGGCAACCCAACCCCGACCAACACCCCCATCCCCAACACCTCAGGCCGTCCCAGCCGCACGACGAGATGTCCCCTTTGCAGGGAACTGCTACCTATGTCAGCAGCCCGGGCACATACGAGCTTTTTGCTCTCAGGATACAGGGAGACCCGGTTTAGGAGCAATACAGAGAGCTGCGGAGAGAGGACGAGGTGGACGCAGAGGACGTCCCGCAGGCAGGAGGGAGCCACCTAGGCAGGGCAGAGCAGCATCGCTCGAGGCATACGCATTAGATCTCCAGCACGGTCCTGCAGCAGATGTAGTGATAGGTATCTACTTTCAGTAGTTACGATATCCTAAAAGCATGTTATAGTCATATATATATGTTGTGACCTTTTGTTTAGTCTCTACTCCTGTATATGTTAAAATTTTTGATTTGAATCGTTTAGGAGTAAGCAGGAGTTGCATCAACTGAGTTAAAGCCAAACAACCACAATGCCACACAACAGCACAAGAAGCTTTATTGAAACACAAACTTCATTTACAGTGCGAGGTATACATGGCGAGACATGATTCATCAGAATCACGGAGATGAGAAGAACAAAACACACCAAAAACAAATCTGGCGGCTAGACAAGCTGAGACCGCACTGACCGCTCGACTACAGAAGTCGCCCGGCTTGACCTGAGATCGCACGAACAGAAACCGTACAGACTGCCAACACTGTAAGACCGCACCTCAGACCGCACGAACTGGAGCTTTATTGGAACGAAGAACTGAAGCTGTCGCCAGACCGCAACTCAGATCGCCTAACCGCTGAAGGTCGCCTGATCGCTGAGCTCGCTGCGAACAACACAAGAATGAACATAAACCAGTTCGCAGATAGACCGCTGTCGAACTGTTTTATTCAAGCCGCTTGGAATCACCAAGGAAGAAGACCGCAACCTGCTGACCGTAAACCTGCGAACACAACAAACAATCAACTCGCTTCCGAGACCGCCCGACCTCAAAGTGAGACCGCACGAATTAACCCAGGCTCAGTTCTTACAGTTCTCGTTAGGAATGACGGGCCCTGCACCTCTATTTATAGGCGGGTAGACGGATGTCATCACCGCACAGGAGAGATACAATCACCACCCGTCAGATCGCCAGCGGTCTCATAAAGCAGACCGCGCGACCACACTACTTGGACGATTATCCGACCAAGACGCAGATCAGCAGACAGGTCGCGCACAGGTTGCGCGAACACGAGACCGCGCAAAAGCCGCGCGGTCACAAAGGGTACTCCTTCCTTAGACCACCAGGAGCAGACCAGGAACCATCTGGCCGACTTAGAACAAGTCGCTAGATCGCCAAGCACAAACCGCCCGGACAGGCGGTCACACATAGGAACAGACTGTTGGATCTTACGACGCCCTTAGAGGGGGGGGGGGGGGGGGTGAATAAGGGAATAAAATTCTTTTTATAATTTTTAAGATAATTACTAAGTTGTTTTTGATTAATAGGAAATAAGATGACAATTTAGTAATTACAATTTTGCAATAATGAAATTTTACGCCAATTAAGAGAAATCAAATAAACACAAATATAATCATGATTGCATTATATAAAAAGGGTGTTTACAAAATTTGATTTCAATATCGCTAGAAATTGGAGGCGTACAAAAATGAATTTCTTTTCCTTTTCTATACCGACTTGTATCCCCACAAATCGGTTGGCTTTAGCCTATCCTGCCCGAATAAAGCCTCAAGCCGCTCTAGCCAACCCAAACTCGGATATGGCCTCGAGCACTCCCTAGATCTAATCACTTAGACCTAGTCGCCAACACAAGGCGAATTTCCCCCTAAGTCCTACCCAGACCTAGTTGCCAACACAAGGCGAATTAACTAAACGGTTACAAAGAAAATATGGAATGGAAATAATGAAAACAATAATAAAACTCCCTATATGAGATCTCTGGAGTTGAGGATGAAGGATCGCTGTAGTATAAGCGAGGTTGAAGCTATCGTCCTTCGGATGTAGTGTGACATTGTCCTCCTCCAGAATTCTCCTTAAGCTTTTTGTGGGAGATCCATCTTTGGCAGCATAACAGCACTGGAATTGTGGTACAAGCAACCTCTCTGGGATGGATTTCCAAAACGATCGAAGTTGGCTCATTTTATAGAACTTGGAGATAGCGCCTGTAGTAGCTCCTAGGGCCTGCGATAGCGTTCGTGTGGAGCGGTTGCGAAACTGTCGGCTGCGTGGCTCTGTGCACGAACTTGAGATAGCTCCAGGCGGTAGCGATAGCGTTGGCGGTAGCGCTCGTGTGGAGCGGTTGCGAAACTGTCGGCGGCGTGGCGATCTGCACAAGCTCAAGCTAGCGACAGGCAGTAGCGATAGCGCTGGCGGTAGCGCTCGTGTGGAGCGGTTGCGAAACTGTCGGTG
Source organism: Dactylorhiza incarnata (assembly GCA_033032865.1). Lineage (NCBI taxonomy): Eukaryota > Viridiplantae > Streptophyta > Magnoliopsida > Asparagales > Orchidaceae > Dactylorhiza > Dactylorhiza incarnata. Next base: position 2,165,238 of record JAWHQI010000035.1, read on the forward strand.
GCATGGCGATCTGCACGAGCTCAAGCTAGCGCCAGGAGGTAGCGCTAAGGAACCACTGAGACGGAAGCTGAGATGAAAACTGCTGAGACAGAACCAACTGATCTAGCGCCTGGCGATAGCGCTAGCGCGGGCGTTAGTGCTGCTCCTTTCAAAAGTTTGATTCCATGCTGCTTTCTACCTGTGGAGTATTGCACATATAGTTCCTGCACACTATAAACACACTACAAGCAATATCAAATACAATATGGGATTTGTTATTCTCAAACAAAGGGATGTGACACACATGTCCAACAATCTCCCCCTTTTGATAATAACAAATCCTCTAAGCAAGAAATCAACAATAGTGTTTATAGTATATGATAAGCAAGATAAAAGTGCAACTATAGTAAATGATATGCATGATAATGTGCATACTCCCCCTATCTTAATGCTCCCCCTACATAAATGCAATTTATGTGTTACTCCACCTAAATGATAGATTTCATGAATTTATGTGTTACTCCCCTTATTTATCTATATTTCTCCTATATAGATTTCTTCAATTAATCTCCCCCTTTTGGTATTATCAAAAGAAGGTGGGGTGAGGGTAGTAAGGAGGCATTTTAAAAAGATAAAGCATGATCGAGCTTTTGTAATATAGACAAAGATAAAGAATTTAAGTATAGTATTGAAGAGATTTCAAATAAATAGATAAGAGTTTTAGCATAGCGGAAGATTATAAGAAACATCTTTTTGTAAGCATGAAAAACATAAGTAAAAATATGAGTTTTAGTTCAAAATTGAAAGATGTTTTAACCTTTTGAAATCTCAAAGTTTTTCATAAAGATACCAAGCATGAAATGAACATTTCAAAGAGAGATTATACTACAATGTTACTTAATTTTAAATTCAAGAAATACCAAAACATTGTAGAGATCATGCTAGGTTATCTAGTGCATTTCTTATATAAAGAGTAGTATAAATAAAGCATTAGAATCCAATACTCATGAGAAGAAGTGTTATGAAAGATAATGATGTGCACATAAGTGTATTTTGGGCAATGTTAACAATGGATTTAAATAATCAAAATACAAGACAAATGTAAAGTAAAGTGCACAATAAAACACAAGTAAATTACTTTCACACACTTTTAATGCACATAATTTTTAACAAAGTGGTGTAATAACCAAAGTTTGCACAAGACACTTTACTATTCTTTCCAAGGTGCTCAACCTCACAATGCTTATGAAGACTTATCAGGAGGTTCAAGTAGTGCTTGGTGGAGTTATATTTGTCTACATATATAAATTTTTTGTTCATATTTGTGAGACAACCTTCTCCGAATACACTTGTTTTGCAAACCCAATTTCTAACTTAACCACTTTTCTAAATTTCATAAGTGCAATTCAAATGTAGTGTAGGCAATAAGCTTATGCAAGTTTTAATTCATTGTACAAATACAATACACAAGCAAGCATTTTTAGATTTAGACACACATGTTGATTACCAAAATAAGTGAGTGAAATGTATCATTATCAATCATAAAACATTTACTCATACTTAGAGGCATGCTAAGCTTGGTTCTACACATTTTTCAATACAATTGATGCACTTTAAATAGATATATCAAAGCATGATAAACAAAACAATGTTCATAGTAATTTGAAAGAATGTGTTTTAACATTGTAAATAATTCTAAATAATAGAATTCATACATGCTTGATATTGGCAATAAAGATCATACAGTTTTTTTGTTTTGAATTTTTTAATAAAAACAGAAAAATCACACAAACATATTTTTGTATTTTTGAATTTTGAATGTTTGTAGTTGATTTTTCATAATTCAAATAAAACAAAAATAAAATAGACAGAAACACAAAAATAAATTTGCACAAATAAACTAACATATTTTTGTTGATTTTTAGAAATTTTAAAAAATAGAAAAATCACACACCCACGCTAGCGCTAGTGATAGCGCGGCAAACAGTACGTGATTTTTTGAGAATTTTAAATTTTTGAATTTTGATTTTGATTAAGTGTCCTTAGAGTAGTTCCATGCTGAAATTTCAGAATTTTTGGAGATCTCTAGGTGGATCAAATTTGCATGAAACTTTGGCTTTTTCAAATTCTTGTGTTTTACAAAACCATTTAATTATGAAAAGATAAGTTATGAAGACACAAGAGGACATTTTTTATTAAACAACCCAAAATATGCATGATTTAAGTGATAAGTAAATAAAATGATCATGCAACGAGTAATATAAGTATGTCCTAAGATTAAAGACTACCCCGACCAAATGTCTACACCCTAGCCCCGTACTAAGTGACGGATGGGCATGAGGAGCTGCACACATGTCGTAGGTTGGGGTGTTAATCCCATATGCACACACTAGAGAACGCTCAACCTAGCACTCTTTCCCCCCAGTGCCTCGCAAGGCCCCACTGGAACCCTCCCCGGTTAAGGACAAGACATGACTTAGAGGTTAGGTCTCTAATGTATACAACCCTACGCCCCCGCTATTGTGAGATATGAAGTCATATGTGAAATAATCTTTTGGACAACCTATGCTTTTAAATCTAAGGGTTGATATATAAACTATGGGTTTTGTTTAATGTGATGAGTTATATAAAGCCGCATAGTTTTTCTACTTTTATGAAATGACGATATGTGATAACTAGCACAATTAATAATATTCAATAAGTTATAAAGCTAGTAAGACGAGTTTAAGATTTAATTTCATGTCATAAGATTAATATTAATATTACATGTATTCCAAAGTAGAGTTTCAAATTATAGATCTAGAGTGGAGTGATGATTAAGTTTGATGTATCTTTATTATTCCTAAGTTGATTCTAGAATCTTCAAATATGAGAGATACATGCAATTAATATCAAAGCATATCCATACACCAACTAATGTAAAAAAAAACAATATTCATATTTTTATCATAAGATTCATAATTCCTAGGTGGTATATTGTTTTGAGATTTTTCTTGATAGAACATGAATTATGATTTATGATTATAGATAATTTTGCATAGAATATATCTTAGATCATCATGATGTATGTAAATTCTAATTCTTCTAGACTTAAGATATAGTGATATAGTGATTTTCTTTTAAATAAGCATGTTTGATTTTTAAGCCTAGAAAATGATGAACATGTAGTCATATCAAAGACAAAGATCACATATATAATGTTTTGAACTTTATATACAACATGCATTCAATAATTGAATATATTGATCTTTGGTTTTGCATGATAATATATGATATATATTCTAATGATTAATCCATAAACTATGTGTTTGTTGGAATTTTAGTACTCTATATAATTTCAAATCACATAGTTATCATGATATTTTAATAACATTGTAAATGTTATACCTAGCATATAAATTTAAGCATAAACTAAGAAGTAATGCTAGAATGATGAGTTTGAGTGCAAAGTTATTTTATATGATTTAATGGAGATAATGTTGCATGTAATAGGAGAAGTTTTCAAAATTTTTTTTAGACCTAGAATGAAATGATTAAACTTTTAATTTGATCTTAATGATACAAGATGATTCTAAGGTCTAAATTACATGCAAACATTGGTAACACACATCACACACATAATATAAGATATGAAACTATAATACCAATACCCATCATATATTTCATAATTCCTAAGGTTGATAGAAATAGTTGATTTAAGATAATTCTTGATAGATCATGAATTATGATATATGATAATAGTGAATTTTAGCATAGGATATTAATAGATCATGATGGTGTGTGAATAGTTCATATTCATCCTTTTAAAGAGACAAACAAATTTGATTAGATTATCTGAAAGTAGAAGACAATGATACTTAACACAGCAAAATAATTTTTTAGAAAATAATAAATAGAGAAATCAGAATTTTTAGGAAACTATGCTACCGCCAGCGTTAGTGATAACGCCTGGCGTTAGCAACAAAGTTACTATATTTGATTTAAAACTCATAGTTTTTGATATTATTTGATTCTGATTTTTCTCGATTATGATTTTCAATATAGGGGCTATTATATGCAGCAACAAAAAATAGACAAATATGCAATTAGTTGCGCATTTAATATTTTAGCCTAAGAACCCTAAACATCCATTTAAATCCAATTTTGAAAGTAATTTCATTAGTCTTGATAATATCATTTAGAAAATTTAGAATTCAATTTATAATGATAATATAAGACATTTATAGGTAATGGATTTAAAAAAGGATAAAATATATAAAAAGGAAAGATAGATCACTTATAAATTTTATGACTTTATATTTAGTTTTATTCAATTTTGATTTAATAAACATTAGGCTTAAAATGTAAAAGTCATATTTCATAATATATCTAAGTGACCTTAATGTGTTGGTTCGAAAAATAAAAAATAAACAAAAGAAAAGAGACAATAAGCATATCATGAAGTAGAGTATTGATATTTCATTTTTAATGGTTTCTACTTCATGAAAATGATTGGATACTAATGAATGAGAGATTTAGGTATCCAAAGGGGACCAAGTGGGATGATTCCTTTGGGTACCCAAATACATCGTGGTGGTTTTTTAGGAGACAAGGATAAATGGGCCCTTTCAATTAAAGTTGATGTATCATTTTCCTTTAAGGGTCTCCATTCATACCTTGGTGGTTTATCTTTTAAATTCATATTATGATTATGTGACATCTTTATATGATAATATTTGTTTGAAAAATAATTCATTTGAGATTTATGTTTATTCAAATTATTTTTCAAAATAGATTGATGTTGATAATCATAATGAATTTTATTATATGGATTCTTTGAAAGTTTATAAGAGTGGTTGTCTTTCTTTAGAAGTGATTGTTGAAAGAGTAGGTTACAATATGTTTTAAAAGATTGATTCTTATTTTGTTGATTTTCATTTCCACTCTTTCTTATAGACATGCTCTTATAATATGAAGGATTATATTTTGTAGTTTGATTTTCATGAAAAGGAGGTTTTAAATTTGAGTCATGATTGAAAATATATTGAGACTTATAATAGTGACTCTTAAGAATTTTATGAGGATCATAATTCTTTTTGAAACTAAACTCCTTTTGATTTAATGTGTGAAAATGGTCCTTTTTAGAAATGATTTTGTAAGTTAATTTATCCTTGTTATTCAAAATCTTATGATGAAATTCATTAGATGACATTTGAAATTTTTCAACAAAAGATTTTAATTGTATTAACTTACAAGTTAAAGCATCATTTTCAACTATCAATTTTTCATTATGTTCTTTAGAAACTAAGAGCCCTTCTTCAATTTCCTTGAATTTTTCTTTTAATAAATTGCAATCTAAACAAGGAATAGGAATTTTAACTAAAGAGCATGAAAGAGAATTTAACACATCAATTTTAGATTCTACTTTAGCGTTTGCTTTTAAAGTTTTATTTTCTAAACGTAATTTGGAATTAGCATGTTTCAACTTTGAAATTTTACGTTTAGCAAATTTAAGCACACGAAATGTAGAAATAGAATTTGTTACAAAAAGAGAAGATTTAGATTTTCTTACCTTGCTATAATTTCCATCTTCTCTTTTGCTTGATGTTTGGTCATCAAATGAGTCCAACATTGTGACGTTGTATTCTTCTTCCTTCAAGCATGAGTCCTCATCGATTTCTTCTCTTGGATCCATAAGGAATTCCTCATCGATTTCTTTCATAGATTTATCTTCCTCCAAGAATGAGTCCTTGTCGATTTCTTCTCTTGGATCCATAAGGAATTCCTCTTGTTCATCATCTGTGGAAGGAAGACTATAAGAATTCTCAAGAAATTTCCAAACTTCATAAGCAGTAGGAAATGTATAAATAAATTTGAAAATATTTTTATCTAATGCACAATATAGACTATTCATTGATTTGGCATTTAAAAAAATTTCATTTTTATTAAGAATACTTGGGGGCATTTTAATTGTAATATTCCATACTTCAATATCCAAAGATTTAAGAAATTTTTCCATAAGAAATTTCCACCCATTATAATTTTTGCCTTCAAATAAAGGTGGTGCTAAAGATTTTTCATTTAAAAGAAAGTTTCCCCCTCTAGTAGAAGCGAGATCATGAGACGCCATTATGCCTGGTTTTTAAACCGTTTAGAATAACCTGGCTCTGATACCACTTGTTGGATCTTACGACGCCCTTAGAGGGGGGGGGGGTGAATAAGGGAATAAAATTCCTTTTATAATTTTTAAGATAATTACTAAGTTGTTTTTGATCAATAGGAAATAGGATGACAATTTAGTAATTACAATTTTGCAATAATGAAATTTTACGCCAATTGAGAGAAATCAAATAAACACAAATATAATCATGATTGCATTATATAAAAAGGGTGTTTACAAAATTTGATTTCAATATCGCTAGAAATCGGAGGCGTACAAAAATGAATTTCTTTTCTTTTTCTATACCGACTTGTATCCCCACAAACCGGTTGGCTTTAGCCTATCCTGCCCGGATAAAGCCTCAAGCCGCTCTAGCCAACCCAAACTCGGATATAGCCTCGAGCACCCCATAGATCTAATCACCTAGACCTAGTCGCCAACACAAGGCGAATTTCCCCCTAAGTCCTACCCAGACCTAGTCGCCAACACAAGGCGAATTAACTAAACGGTTACAAAGAAAATATAAAATCGAAATAATGAAAACAATAATAAAACTCCCTGATGAATAGTAAATATACGCATTTTTCTTTATAATTTTTAGTATAATTTTAATTAGATTTCTAAATAATATATGTAAATTAATGAATAAAATGTTTGTTTTTGTTATTTTTGTTTTTAACTTAGTTTTATTTTAATTTTGTAAAGTTTTTGTAATTTTGTTAAGTCACGCCCTTGGTCACGCCCGTGTCCAAGGGCGTGTTCACTAATCCCTAACATTTTCTTTTCCCTGTTCTTTTTCCAACTCAAACATCAAGTCACGCCCTCGGTCACGCCCGTGACCGAGGCCGTGTACATCAGTCACGCCCGTGTTGAATGACCAAGCCCAGATTCGAGCCAAGATGTCAATGTCACGCCCAATGTCACGGCCGTGATCGGGTCACGCCCGTGGCCGAGGCCGTGACTCAGCAAATTCTTCCAGAAGAACAAGGACACGCAAGGTGTCACGCCCAGCACACTGCCGACATCGAACACGCCCGTGTTACTTGGAACACGCCCGTGTACTTCCGAAGTCGCCGGTCAAGCCTTCCAGATGCCTGCCTGGATCCAACTGTTCTGGCTATTCACACCCCAAGCCGTGTCACGCCCTCAGACACGCCCGTGTCCGAGGGCGTGTAATCCAAATTTTTTTTCTATAAATAGCCAGATTCAGCTGAGTCCAAGGGTTCAAAATTTTGGGAGCTTCTGTTAAGGTTTTGTTCCATTTTGCTGATTTTTGGTGTTTTGTAATTTTTGTAATTTTGCACTTTCTCTCTCTAGTTTTGTAACCCCTTTTTTGATGGAAATAAATTAAGCTTGTTTTGTAATTATTGTCTCTCTTTGTTTTAGTGTGTGTGTGTTCTCTTTTTGTTCTTTTTCTTTTTATTTTTAGTTTTATGTAATTTTGTAATTTTTGTTAAGTTGTCATTTTAATTTGGGTGTGTGTGTGTGTATGAGTGTAACTTTCTTATTTTTAGCTTTGTTGTAATTTTTAGATGATTTCATATTAGTGTGTGTGAGTGTAGGAGTTTAAATAGTTTTTTTTTGTTTTGTTTTGATTTGATGTTTTTACTTTCTTTTTTCCTTTTTTGTAAGTGTGTGTGTGTGTGTGTATGAGAGTAGATTTTCTTTTCTTTTTAACTTAGTTTCATTATTGTTGTGTGTGTGAGTGTATGAGTTTAGATTTGTTTTATTTTAATTAGATTTCATTAACGTAGAGTGGGTGTGTGTATGAGTATAAAGTTTGCGCCTTTTTTGTAATCGAATAGTTTCCATTTCCGTCACGCATTTATTTCCCGCCTATCCGTTTGGATAGGACTTGCTCACGCATTTATTTCCCGCCTATCCGTTTGGATAGGACTTGCTACGCATTTATTTCCCGCCTATCCGTTTGGATAGGACTTGCTCACGCATTTATTTCCCCTCTACCTATTTGGGTAGGGATCGCATTTCTCTAATTTCTGCAATTTACAGCTTTCGTTTTAATTCTGTAGAGTGTGTGCGTTTTCAATTAGTGCGTCTTTTATTTTTTATATATCATTGCTTTTTGCTTAATTCCGCTACCCGCTCAATCGCTTATTATCGCCGTAGTTATCATTATCGTTTTATAAAACCCTAAAAAATTCTAAGCAAAACTACTTTTTAAATTAACGTTTTCGTTCTTTTTCTTTTCATCGCTTTTCTTGGTTTTTGCTAAACGCACACCAAGCCCGCGATAGTTATCATTTTCGTCACTAACTTTTCTATAAAATCATAAAAATCAATTTCAAACTCTTTTCGATAAAATAATAGCGCGTTCCTAAGAAGTAGAAATAATCGATACGACCTTGGAAAAATACGACCTTGATATTTCAAAAAGAAATATCCTATACTACTATCGATAAGGTCCACTTGCCTTTATTGATTTTAGTCCGGATAATTACATAAACCCAAAAGCTTTCTCTCTAAAGCACTTTTTAAAACTCTCTTTTAAAAACACTAAAAAATTTGTTGCAACACCTCTTTGGTTGTTGCAACTAGCTCAAGGTAAAAGAAGTTTTAAAACGCTCTTAACGAATTGTTGCAACTACTCAAAAAATTGTTGCAACAATATTTTCAAAAAGCTTTCAATTTTAATTTCAACATAAAGCCCTTTTTCAATCTTTTCTACTTAGCTTTTGGCGACGCGGCCAAAGAGTAACCTTCGATATTTCGAAAGAGGAAAAGGCCGTTACTTCTATCTTTCGATAGGATAACGGGTAATTCCTCGAAGTAGGATTACTCGCGGGACTCTTCGAAAACGCCGCCGAATTCTAATAAAAGAAGAAAGCAAGGCTTCACACCTTTTTCAAAAAAAAACTAATTGTAACGCTATCAAGTTTTTGGCGCCGTTGCCGGGGACTTGTGTCGTTATTTTGAAATAGGAAACGCTATTAATTTTATCTTATATTTCATCTCTTTTTCTATCTAAAAAACCAAAAATTAAAAAAAATATATATTATCTAAGTAAAGAAAAAAAAAATATATATATACATATATTTTTCAATTTTCCTTTTTTACATATATTTTCGAATATAGCTACATATATTTTCATATAAAAGCCCCACAAAAATCAAACCCAAAAAAATATATATTTATATATTTTACTTAAGTAAAGAAAAACCCAAAAAAATATATTATTCTCTTTTACTTTCTTTCCTTTCTTTTTCATCTTTGTAAAAATATTTCTAAAACAAAAACAACAAAAAAATCTATAAAAGAAAAAAAAACTCTTCAAAAAATTAATTAAAAAAATAGTGTATGACCCGAGGCGAATCTTCGGATAATCCAATATTACCTTTTGATCCCGAAATCGAGCGCACGCTTCACGAGCGCCGCCGATCTCATAATCAAAATCTACAAATAGATCCCAAAGAATCCGTCGGCGATATACATATAGGCGTGATGGGCGATCCTAATCTAAATGCGGCCCCACAACGGACCATGGCATATTATGCTAGGCCAAATTTAGAGGATACAGGATCGAGCGTCACCCGCCCCGCGGTAGCTAATAATAATTTCGAAATCAAATCCAGTATAATCCAAATGGTACAACAGCCGATTCAGTTCGACGGTTTGCCAGATGAGGACCCAAACCAACACCTTAATAATTTTTTAGAAATTTGCGACACCTTCAAGATTAATGGCGTCAGCGATGACGCCATTCGCTTGCGCTTATTTCCCTTTTCCCTGCGGACAAAGGCGAAATCGTGGTTGACTTCTCTTCCGAGAGGGTCCATAACCACGTGGGCCGAATTGACGGAGAATTTTCTAACTAAATATTTTCCTCCGTCAAAAACCGCTAAATTACGCACTGATATCGCATCCTTCATTCAATTCGATTCCGAGTCTCTCTACGAGACTTGGGAATGTTTTAAAGAATATTTGCGTAGGTGTCCTCATCACGCGCTACCAACTTAGCTTCAGGTACAAACGTTTTATAACGGCTTGAATTTTTCAACGAGACAGATGATCGACGCAGCCGCCGGGGGAACGTTAAACAACAAAACCCCGGAGGCCGCTCAAGCTCTGATCGAAGAAATGGCCCTGAACGCGTACCAATGGAACGTGCCAAGGTCGCGTCCTCCTAAACCAGCTGGTATTTTCGAAGTGGATGCCACTACTCACTTAGCCTCGCAGGTAGAGCGGCTAAGTAAGCAAGTGGCGGAGATGACTGCTTCCTCCTCCACTCCCGCTTGGGCTAATAATCCTAATAATAATAATAATAATAATAATTTTAATAATCCAAATAATAATAATAATAATTTTAATAATCTTAATAATAATAATCTTAATAATAATATTAATAATAACAATAATTTAAGCGAGGAATCGGTGGATTACGTGGGCAATCAAGTGCGGGCGCCCTTCAACCCATATAGTAATAACTATAACCCGGGTTGGAGGAGCCACCTGAACTTCTCCTGGAGTAACCCTAATAATGCGCAACGCCCTCCACCTGCGATCCCGCAAGGATTTCCGCATGGATATCCCCAAGGATTTCAGCAGGGTTTTGCGCCTCCTCCTCCAAAATCTTCTCCGCTCGAGGAGATTTTTGCAAAATACATGGCTTCCAACGACGCAAATATCCGGAATATAACCGGATCGCTAAAAAATTTAGAAATGCAGGTTGGACAGCTTGCAAAAATGGTCTCCGAGCGGCCACTTGGAGCACTACCGGGGAACTCGGAGCAGAACCCGCGTGAAAATGCCCACGCCATTACCCTTCGCAGCGGCAAGGAGGTCGACTCCCCATTGCGGGTTGAGCATCAGGTAACTGTTTCGCCTCCGACCCCTGCACCCTCGTCTTTTATTTTATTAGATACGGAAAAAAAATTAGCGCCGGGCGTCTCGAGCCCGCAAATTCCGTACCCCGCAAAACTTAATAAAGAGAAGGAGGACGAACATTACAAAAAGTTTTTACAAATTTTTAAACAAATTCAAATTAACTTCCCCTTCTGCGAGGCACTCTCACAAATGCCGAAATATGCGAAATACCTTAAGGAGCTCCTTTCTAATAAAAAGAAGCTCGAGGGTATTTCGCGTGTTTCCTTAAATGCGGAATGCTCGGCGGTCCTACTTAATAAATTGCCGCCAAAACTAAATGACCCGGGAAGGTTTTCCATCCCGTGCCTATTCGGCAATTTATTAATAAAGTACGCCCTAGCGGACCTGGGAGCGAGCATCAATTTGATGCCCTTCTCCCTCTTTAAAAAACTCGATTTGGGAGTTCCCACCCCAACGAAAATGAGCATCCAACTCGCGGATCGCTCGATAAAATATCCTATCGGGGTAGTGGAGGACGTTCTGGTCAAGGTTGACAAGTTTATCTTCCCGGTAGACTTCGTCATCCTCGACATTGAGGAGGACGCCGAGGTACCAATTATCCTCGGTCGCCCTTTCCTCGCGACCTCCCGCGCATTAATTGATGTGAGTAACGGTCGCCTCCTCCTTCGGGTAGGGGACGACGAAGTTACCCTTCTTATTAATCCCTCGATGCGAAATTCATTATCGAACGATGATTCTTGCTTTCACTTAGAATCCGCGTTCGAGGATGAGTGTTCTTCGCTTGCTGAATTACTCGCTTTAAATTTAGACGAACCGGATTTGCCGGACCTCGCCCCTTTGGACGAGCTACCGCCCGATTCGCCTTTTGAATCTTTTAATTCTAAAAGTTTAAAAATAACAACTTCTTACGAAGAACCCCCGGTCTTGGAGCTTAAGCCACTCCCCGACCATTTAAATACGCTTTTCTCGCCGCGGACTTAAAACTCCCGGTTATTATTTCGTCTTCTTTATCTGATTCGGAAACCTCCGAATTAGTTAAAGTTTTGTCCACGCATCGCCATGCAATTGCATGGCAGATTTCCGATATTAGGGGGATAAATCCCTCTTTTTGCACGCACAAAATCTTCTTAGAAGATAATTCCCGCAAAACCATCCAGCCTCAGCGACGACTTAACCCGAATATGCGGGAGGTCGTTAAGGCTGAAGTAATAAAATTAATGGATGCGGGGATTATCTACCCTATATCCGACAGCACGTGGGTTAGTCCCATTCATGTCGTGCCTAAAAAGGGCGGTATAACGGTAGTGGCAAATGAACATAACGAATTAATTCCAACTCGTACTGTTATGGGTTGGAGGGTGTGCATCGATTACCGAAAATTAAATGATGCCACCCGCAAAGACCACTTTCCGTTACCGTTTATCGATCAAATTTTGGAGCGACTATCGGGTCATCCTTATTATTGTTTTCTCGATGGTCTATCGGGATTTTTACAAATTCCTATCTCCCCCGAAGACCAGGAGAAAACAACCTTTACGTACCCCTTCGGTACCTTCGCGTACCGAAGGATGCCATTCGGCCTCTGCAACGCGCCAGCTACATTTCAACGATGTATGATGGCGATCTTTGGAGAGCTCGTAGAGGATATTATGGAAGTCTTTATGGATGACTTCTCGGTTTTTGGAAGCTCCTTCCAAAACTGCCTCCAAAATTTAGATCGAGTCCTCCAACGATGCGAAGACACGAACTTGGTTTTAAACTGGGAAAAGTGTAATTTTATGGTTCGAGAAGGCTTAGTTCTCGGCCACAAAATTTCTGAAAGAGGGATGGAGGTCGACAAGGCCAAGGTCGAAATAATTGAAAAACTCCCCGCGCCCTCAAGTATAAAATCAATTCGTAGTTTTCTTGGCCACGCGGGTTTCTATAGGCGGTTTATTCAAAACTTTTCCAAAATAACAAAACCGCTAACCCACCTCCTGGAGAAGGAATCTCCATTTATTTTTGATAACGCGTGCGTAGAGGCATTCAATGCCATAAAAAATAAACTTATCCATTCTCCCATTCTGGTGGCGCCCGATTGGACCCTTCCGTTTGAGATTATGTGCGACGCGAGTGATATAGCAGTAGGGGCCGTATTAGGCCAACGCGTTAATAAATATTTTCATCCTATCTACTACGCGTCCCGCACGCTCACGGCCGCACAGGCTAATTATACGACAACGGAAAAGGAACTCCTTGCCGTCGTCTTCGCCATAGATAAGTTTAGGCCCTACGTCACGCTTTCAAAAATTATTATATTTACCGACCACTCCGCCCTAAAATATTTATTAGAAAAAATGGACGCTAAGCCCCGCCTTCTTCGATGGATCCTCCTATTATAAGAATTTGATTTAGAGATCCGCGATAAGAAGGGGGCCGAAAATTTAGCGGCCGACCACCTTTCTCGTTTAGAGCACCCAATCACGGAAGCGCTCTTCAAACTGGAAATCGATGATCGATTTCCCGAGGAGCGTCTTTTAGCTTTAAATAATTTAAAAACTTCTCCCTCGCCTTGGTTCGCAGACTACGCCAACTATTTAGTTGCGCGGGTGCTCCCGAAAGACTTTTCAAAATAGCAAAAGAAGAAATTCTTTTCTGATTTGAAAAATTACTTTTGGGAGCTTTCTTATTTCGCGTCTGCGCGGACCAAGTCGTGCGGAGATGCGTTTCGAACGAGGAGGGTGCGCAAATTTTGCGGCACTGCCACGAAGGGCCGGCCGGGGGGCATTATCAAGCCAACCGGACCGCGCAGAAGGCGCTGGAGGTGGGCTTTTATTGGCCCGCTCTCTTCAAAGATGCTCACACTTTTGTGAGCGCATGCGATAGCTGTCAACGGTCGGGTAACATCTCTCGTCGCGACGAGATGCCCCAAAATTTTTATTTAGAATGCGAGATTTTCGATTTATGGGGCATAGATTTCATAGGCCCCCTACCTCCTTCATATACAAATCGCTACATTTTAGTGGCGGTCGACTACGTATCTAGGTGGCGGAAGCGCAAGCTCTCCCCACCAACGATGCGAGAGTCGTCGTCAACTTTCTTAAAAAAATATTTTCTCGCTTCGGTACGCCCCGTGCGATAGTTAGTGATAGGGGTACGCACTTTTGCAACGCCCAGTTTGCAAAAATATTAACTAAATATGACGTCACGCATAAGCTCGCCACCGCCTATCACCCCCAAACGAGCGGCCAAGTGGAGGTAGTAAATCGGGAAATCAAACGCATATTAGAAAAAACCGTTTCAACTAATAGGAAGGATTGGGCACTTAAATTAGACGATGCGCTGTGGGCATATCGTACGGCGTACAAGACCGCAATCGGTTGTACGCCTTATCGATTAGTCTACGGCAAGGCATGCCATTTGCCCGTAGAATTAGAGCACCGCGCTTTTTGGGCGTTAAAACTCTTAAATCTCGATCATAATTTAACCGCCGAAAACCGGAAATTCCAATTAAACGAACTCGATGAATGGCGTGCGAACGCTTATGAGAGTAATAAATTTTATAAGGAACGCTCGAAATTTTACCACGACCGCAAAATTAAATTTCCAAAATCATTTGCGCCGGGCGATCTCGTCCTCCTATATAACTCACGTCTTCGTCTTTTTCCGGGGAAACTAAAATCCCGTTGGTCCGGCCCCTTTCAAGTGAAAGAGGTTTGGCCATACGGGACCGTCCTTATCACCCACCCGGAAAAAGGCGACTTAAAAGTTAACGGTCACCGACTAAAACTCTACCACGCGGGGGATCAACTGGGAGGGAAGTTAAATTCCATACCCCTCCCCCACCTCTAAAAAGATCGTACCCCGCCAACGAGTCAAGCTACGTGACGGTAAACAAAGCGCTCGTGGGAGGCACCCCCATATTTATCCAATTACGCCCCTTTTTTTATAAAACAAAAAAAAATGATGAAATAAATTTTCATTTAAAAAAAAATAAAAACTTAAACAAAAATAATAATAATAAAAAAAAATAATAATAATAAAATTAATAATTATGCATATTTTAAATTATCATTCCTTTTCAAAAATGAAACATAAAACAAAATAAAATAATGCAAAAACTTTAAAACAAAAATCAAAAAGAATTTTGGGAATTTTAAGATAAGACAATAGGAAGTTTCTCAAAGTAGGATTACTCGACAGACCCGAGAGGGGATTTTTGTCGATATTTCGAAACGAGAAAACCCCGTTGCTTTTACCTTTTTATTTCTCTTCTTTCTTCCTTGGTTTTTATCTTAAAGCCTTTTCTTTATTTTACCTTATTTTATCTTTCTTAAAATTTAGATATATTTTAAAACATGCATATTTTAAAATTAAAACCAAAACAACAAAAAAATACATATAATATAAATAATAACATAAAAAGATGATAAAAATTTATTTTTATCATACCAAAAAATATATGTTTTTTTTACTTCTTTTATACGTATTGTATTCGTGTTTTGTACATTTCGAAAAACTAAAACAACCCAAAAAAAAAACAATTTTGTATATATTCGTGGAGTTTTTTTTGTAACTATCCTTGTATATATTTTTTCTATTTTGTAATTAAAATTTTCATCCTCTTTTTTTTTTGTAAATATTTTCGTTCCTCACACTTACCTTCAACATTGAGGACAATGTTGGTTTTAAGTATGGGGGCGTGTTTTCCCTCTTTTTGTAATTATTTTTGCCCCTCCCATAATAAATCAAAATCCAAAAAAAAAAATGATGATGAAAAATATACTTAAAATTTTGTTATTACAAAATTCGTTTTGTTATAACACCAAAAATGTTTTTCCTGCTCTATTTTCTTTTCTTTTTCTTTTTTTTTTAAAATGTACATATTTTTAACAAAATAAAAAAATCAAAAAAATATATGTTGAAAAAAAAATTTCTTAGAAAAACTTATCAAAAATATTTTGTATATAACTTTTCTTAATTTTCTTCTTCCTCTTTTTAGTATTTATATATGTATTTTGTTATGAAAAATCAAAAATAAAAAAAAAATATCATATCTTAAAAAACTTCAAAAAAAAAAAAAAAACAAAAAAAAAAAATGATGAAAAACTTATCAAAAATCCAAAAATAAAATAAAACCCCTACTTAGCTTTTTGTTATTTCCAAGGCTAGGTTAGTTTTATCTTTAAGCGTTTTTCATTATTTATGATTTGCTAAAACAATTTTGTTTATTTCATAGTTTGAAAAATTTAAATCGAGGAATTTTTAGTAGTAAAGAAAATCTTGCGATCTTAATTTAATTTGAGAACAGAATTTTTAGCACTACCTCGGGTTTACCCTAAATAGATTCCTTTTTGTATTATATTGGCAAACCATCTTTAGATTCAATTATTCTAACTATAAACTTGTGAAACTTTAGGAATGTTTTTAATCTACTAAACTTGCTCTCAAAAATCTTTTTTATTAATCTAGAATTTCTCTTGAACCCCCCCCCCCCCCCCTTATAAACACCCCTTAGCTTGGCATAAAATTAATAAAAGTAGGAGTTTTAAAAGAAATCCCGTGTCAATGGGAATAAAGAGATTCCGTAAACACAGGCACCCAATATTGTTAAAAGAAATCCCGTGTCAATGAGAATAAAAAATTAATAATTCCGTAAACACGGGCATTTGGTTAAGTTGAGAAATGATTTTAATTCTCCCGCGTAAACCAACGCTGGGAATCAAAGCAAAGGCCACCAAAAGGTGGGGTGAGAGGAT
The DNA here is from genome assembly GCA_033032865.1 of Dactylorhiza incarnata. Classification (NCBI taxonomy): domain Eukaryota; kingdom Viridiplantae; phylum Streptophyta; class Magnoliopsida; order Asparagales; family Orchidaceae; genus Dactylorhiza; species Dactylorhiza incarnata. Next base: position 2,181,936 of record JAWHQI010000035.1, read on the forward strand.
AAAATCCGTCACCCCTAAATCCAAGCACTCTTCTTTTTGCCAAGGCTACCTTTTTTCCCCTACCCCTTAGCCAATAAAATTGTACCTAGATTTTAATTTAAAAAAGTTTGAGAGAGCATAATTAGTAGGCTTTATTTATTCTTAAAAACTTTCTTAAAAAAAAGGTTATAGTTTTATATAATTCTATTCTAATTAAAAGGTACCAAAGACTGCAATAATCGATGCTATTTAGCTAACTTTAGAAGTCTCGCTAAAAATTTTTCGCTCTTTTTAAATTACTTTCATAGTTTTGGACTTACCTCTTTAAATACCCTAAATTTATTTCGATCTTACTTTTGATTTAATAAAAACTTTAGTAAATTAGAAATTTTATTAAACGTCTTATAGGTATCTGATGAGTCCTGATCATATATACATTTATGGACTCATCCGGGCCGTTATTTTGTCAATATCACGCACTTTAGCCTTATTATAGTCTATATTTGATAACCCATGCTAGGTGCACATTTAGGCCCACTTTGGTGTGTTTTCGTGTGTATTATCTTTAGTAGTATTCATATGTTGTTAAGTGCCACTTTCAGTGGCTAGATCTGTGTTTGTGCTGGAATAGGAGGCGTGCAAGTGTTTCCGGTGCAATTCTACACAAGAACACTGCGCACGATCACTTGTTCTAGTGCGCACGACCACCGGTCGTGCGCCACTAATCGTGCGCACTTAACCCTTTTTCACGAGTTTTGTCTGGTGCAGTGCGCACGACCATCGACTCCAGTGCGCACGACCATCGGTCGTGCGCCACTGCTCGTGCGCATTGACCATTAAATTTCTGAGTTCTGTTTGCTGTGGTGCGCACGACCATCAACTCCAGTGCGCACGACCACCGGTCGTGCGCCACTGGTCGTGCGAACATTGTATTTTATAATTTCGTCTCTTGCAGGTTCTGTCCAGGCAGTGCGCACGATCGCAGAATTCCAGTGCGCACGACCACTGGTCGTGCGCCAATGATCGTGCGCAGTATTCAATCCAGCGCCTATTTAAACGCCTGTTGCGATTTTAGGGCGGATCGATCATTCCGGGAGCGAGGTTCCTGTTCCGTACGCCGCCGACCACCGCCCTGGAACGCCCCTACTTCATCTTCCACGCAAGGGGAAGCCTCCTCCATCCATTCCAAGCCTTCCTCCATCGTCCGTGAGTGTTCTCCATCGTCCGCAAGCCTCCAAGCAACCATTTTCGCTTTCCGCCCGGTGAGAAGAAGAAGAGACCTTGAGTCGAAGACGACGGAGCACGTAGGGAGATTGTGACAGCTCTCTACGCCGGAAGCATTGTCCGTCCGAGTCCGGAGGTAGCCCGACAACCTACCATTCCGGCCGTGAACGGCCGCTAATCTTCACCGCCTGTTATTTCTTTCTTCTTTCCCTTCATTGCACTCTTTGAACCATGTACTAGATGAATATTGTGATATTTACTTTGATGAAAATGAATATTTCTTTGTTTTTCTCCATGGTTTGCTCATGATTCATTCCGTTCTCACTCACTCACTCGCACACGCACGCAAGGTGTTTGCTCCGTGTTAGCAAGAGCTAACGACGGTTGTGAAGAGGTGTTTGCGACCCTCACCCTTTCGCACTTGAGTTCACTTCATCCGCCTCACGAAGCACGGCATCGCAGCCGTTGCATCCACCTCACTTTGCAAAGCGGTGTTCTCGACCCGCATCTCTGTTGTTGTTGTTAAAATTAGGAAAACCAACCAAAAACCCCTCTTTGTGTTTGTGAAACGCTTGTGTAACAATAATCACTGCGCGATTCGTTCACCCATCCTGCATTCCTCAAGAGACCGACATCCGGGGAATTTATTCTCCACAATTATTACTTGACAGCGACGGGTGCACTTGCCGACGCACATCAAGTTTTTGGCGCCGTTGCCGGGGAATGCAGACGTGTATCGTCTTGTGTAGTGATTTTCGTTATACGAGCTGTTGTCTTTGAACTTCCTTGTTTTCTTCTGTTTCTGACAGTGTATGCAGAGACAGACCGCCGGTGAACTCGCACCTTTTGACCCAGAAATCGAACGGACTGCTCGCGCGCGAAGGCGCGCTGCAGCCGTACAAGCGGCCATGGGTGATCAAGTAAACCCGAACGATGATGATGCGAGAGTGCCCAACGAGGGGCAACATCTGCCTAGTGACGAGCAGGAGGCGGCGAGGCCTCGACCCCGCACGATGAGAGACTACACCACCCCCACTGCTGGGAGTGTGTACCCGGGGTTTGGACCCAACATCATGAATAATCAGTTTGAGATCAAGCCAGCGATCTTAAACATTATCCGCAACAATGCTCAGTTTTCAGGGCTAGCTAGCGAAGACCCGCATCTGCATCTTGCAGAATTTTCTGATATCTGCGGAACCTTCCGCTATGCCGGGATTGCTGATGACACAGTCAAGCTGATACTGTTCCCCTTCTCTCTCTGGGACAAGGCAAAAGTGTGGCTTCACTCCATTCCGCCCGGGACTGCTGCAACTTGGGATGCCCTTGCATCCAAGTTCCTCGCTAAATTCCATCCTGTGGACAAGATCGTGAGCTTGCGGCGGGAGATCGCCACATTTCGTCAACTGGACCAAGAGACCCTTGCTGAAGCATGGGAGCGCCTTAACGAGCTCCTTCGCCGTTGTCCTGGCCACGAGCTCCAGCCATGGAATGTGGTCGAGTTATTCTACTTTGCAATCGAGCCCCACTACAGGGCAATGATCGATGCCGCAGCGGGTGGTACCCTGATGAACCACACTCCGGACGAAGCCCTTCGGATTTTGCGTGACACTGCCTCCCACAGTACGTTCTGGACTGCAGGGAGAAATGCCCCGAGAAGCGGCCGAGGTCTTTTCATGGTCGACTCACTCCCCACTCCGTCTGCGCCTGCTGCTATCATTACTTGTGAAGGATGTGGAGGCGAAGGCCATCATGCTTATGAATGTTCGGGGAATCACATGGTAGGTGATTTCGCACACTTGACCTTAAATGAATCTGTGAACTATGTAGGAAATCAACCCAAGGGGGCGCCTTACAATAACGCCTATAATCCGGGAGCGAGAAGTCATCCAAACTTCTCTTGGAATCCCAACACGCCCGGCCAACGATGGTCACCGGGGCAGCATCAAAATGATGCTTACGCCTCCGGGAGCCAACCGAGGCCGCCGCACCCGGATTATAACCAAGCACCCCCCACCCAAAAGAAAAGTAATTTAGAAGAGATGATGGAGAAATTCCTGCTTGCAGCTAATTCAAACATGGTAAATCAAACCGCATCTATGCGAAACTTGGAGACGCAATTGGGCCAATTGGCTCAAGCGCTAACCGAGCGTTCGCAGGGAACCCTTCCCAGCAACACGGAAAAGAACCCTATTGATCAAGGGAAAAGTCTGGGAGATGCGGTAGATGCCAAACCGAGTGAGCTGGTAATCTCGTGCTCCATCAATAAGGTTGAAACCAAAGCTTTATGCGATTCCGGTTCCTCCCGCAACGTTATTGCACTGCAAGATGTTGCGAAGTTACAGCTGGAGATGAACACGGAGGAAAGGAAATCGCTGATTCTCGCTAATGGCACGATTATCCAATCTGAGGGGGAAGTAAAGAATGTGGAGGTAACGGTTGAGGGGACAGCTGTAGTAGCTGATTTTCAGGTTCTGGGCCTGCGAGAAAACCAGTCCATTCCTATCTTGGGGGTGCCGTTCTTGAAAGAGAGTGGTGCTACCCTTGATTTTGCTACGGGGTGCATTTCCCTAACCAATGTGGTGCAGCAACCTACTTGCCCTGAAGCCACAACTGAAATATTCACTCCGCCCCCTCTCGTTATTTCTGATGAATTTCTAAGCGGTGCAGGAAAGATACATGTTCAAGAAACAGGTGAAGGAGGAATGGAAGAGTTCCAATCGGATGAGGAAGAAGAGATCGACTTCCGGAAAGAGTTCAACTCCGAGATGGAGGAAGACGACAGTTCGGGAAACGTTGACTTGAATATAGTTAGGGATGATATTTATTTATCTCCGTGTGATGAATCATGTAATAAACTATGTAAGCGCTCCATCTCGTGGGCCGATCCGGTAGTCACCACGATGCCGGAAGTGACGCCACCTGATTCTAAGGCAGAAAAATCTGAGAACTCTCAGCGGTGGCAGTCTCCAACTGTCACCAAACTTAAAAAGGAAAAACTTCTGCGTGACGCTCGTGCTGCTGCTCTCCGTGGCAAGGTGGCGGAGGTTAGGGGAGCATTGGGTAATACCAGTGCTGGCCCTAAAGCCTTCACCTCCCGCCTACGTGCTACGGGAGAAGCGCACCATAAGAGCGCTTTTAGTTGATGTGTGTTTTATTTGCTGTGATGAACTATTTTTGAGTATTTCTTTTTAATTCCTGCACTCTTTATAAACACTGTTAATACAGGTATTTGGTCCAGCTTAAGGACGTTAATGAAAGCGCTACTGGGAGACAACCCAGATTTCCGTTTTCGTATTTTTTTTTAGTTCAGCTTTTATATTTGCTTTTGTTGCCTTGAGTTTGTGCTTGCAGGTTTCGTGTTCGATGGCGGATGCTGCGGACTATTCTTGATCGTAAACGCCAATCGTCTGGTATGCTCATTTCTGAGCATTGGGTAACACTTCCTCCCCTCTTTCAGCTTCAAATTTCTAGATATCGTGTTTAGCTTAAGTCTGGGGGAGCGGTTGTTATTATCCACTGTGCACGAGCTGCATTGCATACTAGAAGGTTGCTTTTTATTTTTCATTATCATTATCATTGTTGCATTCCTTACACACCACTTCACCCACTTGAGTGCGTGCTTTTCTTTTTGTTATTCCGTTTAAAATTAGTTTGGTTGGAATGTGAAATAGTTTGTTAACATAGGAATTATTATTTGGAGCACGATGTCGACTCATGTAGTGTACTAGTCACGTCGCATGTTATGGTAGAATTTGAGTAGAACTAGATTTTCTTTATGCATCTAATTTATATTTAGTATTTCTGCGTAAATTTAGATTTAGTATACTCAAATGCTGAATTTGTATGAAATTGACGATAACCCGGTATTGTGTGTGCACGATTGCTAGTCATGTGTTGCTCGAGTCGGGAGGAAGGTTTATCTTTCTCGTGGGCTAAGAACTTGCCCCAAGCGACTCTCGAAGCATTGGTGAGAGCGACTCGTCGAGTTAAAAATGACGTAGGCCACCATTTGGCTAGTTTGAGCTTTGTTGTTCCATGTCCATTTCATTCACCTTTGCGAGCCAAATTTGTGCCTACCAATCCTTTGTTCAGCTCCTCTTCATCCACCAAAGCCTGAAGCCTATCCTACACCCGCAACCAAATTGTTTTTAACTGCGCTCATAAGTCTCAATGTGCGTGTCGTGTGGAATCATTTTGTTATGAAGGGAAAATATTGTCTATCCGCTGACTTTGAACCAACCGGAGGATACATAAAAGAAGAAAAAATATGTAAAAGAAAAAAAAAAGTAGTTTGAAAAAAAATCCTCCCGAGCTAAAAACAGAAAATCTGTTGGAATTTGTGAAGTAGGCCGTGCGCACACCTGGTTTTCATGATAAGTCTGGGGGTGTGTCACACGAGCGTAGTTTGTGGTTTTGTGGGGTGCAGCGTTCCGATAGCTCACTTGGGTTGCGCAGCCATCGTGTTTAACTTTGAATATCATACCGTAACCTAAGCCCCGTTTTAATCCTATAAGTCCTACTGATTTGATTTGTGAGTTTGCTAGCGCCGTGGTGAGAGTGTGACCGGGCAAGCGTATGGTTCACGACGTTGATGGATTTCAGCGGAGTTATTCCTAAGCCCCGATCTTGTGCAACACCCGCCTCAGTGTCTCGTCGCTTTCATACCGGGCATGATCGCCAAATTTGTCATAATTCACCAACTAAGTATAATTAAATCTCTACTTACGCTTTAATACTTACGTAAATTAGTTAGCATAGTTAGAATCTCTTTCTACTAGAATTTCTACTCGCATGCGTATGTTACTTCGCACCGTACTCCTTTGTGTAATTCTCTATGTTAATTATTCGTTTTCACATTCCACCGGATTCGTTTGCTCGGGACGCGCAAACAGTTAAGTCTGGGGGTGTGATGAGTCCTGATCATATATACATTTATGGACTCATCCGGGCCGTTATTTTGTCAATATCACGCACTTTAGCCTTATTATAGTCTATATTTGATAACCCATGCTAGGTGCACATTTAGGCCCACTTTGGTGTGTTTTCGTGTGTATTATCTTTAGTAGTATTCATATGTTGTTAAGTGCCACTTTCAGTGGCTAGATCTGTGTTTGTGCTGGAATAAGAGGCGTGCAAGTGTTTCCGGTGCAATTCTGCACAGGAACACTGCGCACGATCACTTGTTCTAGTGCGCACGACCACCGGTCGTGCGCCACTAATCGTGCGCACTTAACCCTTTTTCACGAGTTCTGTCTGGTGCAGTGCGCACGACCATCGACTCCAGTGCGCACGACCATCGGTCGTGCGCCACTGCTCGTGCGCATTGACCATTAAATTTCTGAGTTCTGTTTGCTGTAGTGCGCACGAGCATCAACTCCAGTGCGCACGACCACCGGTCGTGCGCCACTGGTCGTGCGAACATTGTATTTTATAATTTCGTCTCTTGCAGGTTCTGTCCAGGCAGTGCGCACGATCGCAGAATTCCAGTGCGCACGACCACTGGTCGTGCGCCAATGATCGTGCGCAGTATTCAATCCAGCGCCTATTTAAACGCCTGTTGCGATTTTAGGGCGGATCGATCATTCCGGGAGCGAGGTTCCTGTTCCGTACGCCGCCGACCACCGCCCTGGAACGCCCCTACTTCATCTTCCACGCAAGGGGAAGCCTCCTCCATCCATTCCAAGCCTTCCTCCATCGTCCGTGAGTGTTCTCCATCGTCCGCAAGCCTCCAAGCAACCATTTTCGCTTTCCGCCCGGTGAGAAGAAGAAGAGACCTTGAGTCGAAGACGACGGAGCACGTAGGGAGATTGTGACAGCTCTCTACGCCGGAAGCATTGTCCGTCCGAGTCCGGAGGTAGCCCGACAACCTACCATTCCGGCCGTGAACGGCCGCTAATCTTCACCGCCGGTTATTTCTTTCTTCTTTCCCTTCATTGCACTCTTTGAACCATGTACTAGATGAATATTGTGATATTTACTTTGATGAAAATGAATATTTCTTTGTTTTTCTCCATGGTTTGCTCATGATTCATTCCGTTCTCACTCACTCACTCGCACACGCACGCAAGGTGTTTGCTCCGTGTTAGCAAGAGCTAACGACGGTTGTGAAGAGGTGTTTGCGACCCTCACCCTTTCGCACTTGAGTTCACTTCATCCGCCTCACGAAGCACGGCATCGCAGCCGTTGCATCCACCTCACTTTGCGAAGCGGTGTTCTCGACCCGCATCTCTGTTGTTGTTGTTAAAATTAGGAAAACCAACCAAAAACCCCTCTTTGTGTTTGTGAAACGCTTGTGTAACAATAATCACTGCGCGATTCGTTCACCCATCCTGCATTCCTCAAGAGACCGACATCCGGGGAATTTATTCTCCACAATTATTACTTGACAGCGACCGGTGCACTTGCCGACGCGCATCAGTATCCCTTACTTTTGCTCTGGAATAGCAAAAGCTTAAGTATGGGGGTGTTTGATGAATAGTAAATATACGCATTTTTCTTTATAATTTTTAGTATAATTTTAATTAGATTTCTAAATAATATATGTAAATTAATGAATAAAATGTTTGTTTTTGTTATTTTTGTTTTTAATTTAGTTTTATTTTAATTTTGTAAAGTTTTTGTAATTTTGTTAAGTCACGCCCTTGGTCACGCCCGTGTCCAAGGGCGTGTTCACTAATCCCTAACATTTTCTTTTCCCTGTTCTTTTTCCAACTCAAACATCAAGTCACGCCCTCGGTCACGCCCGTGACCGAGGCCGTGTACATCAGTCACGCCCGTGTTGAATGACCAAGCCCAGATTCGAGCCAAGATGTCAATGTCACGCCCAATGTCACGGCCGTGATCGGGTCACGCCCGTGACCGAGGCCGTGACTCAGCAAATTCTTCCAGAAGAACAAGGACACGCAAGGTGTCACGCCCAGCACACTGCCGACATCGAACACGCCCGTGTTACTTGGAACACGCCCGTGTACTTCCGAAGTCGCCGGTCAAGCCTTCCAGATGCCTGCCTGGATCCAACTGTTCTGGCTATTCACACCCCAAGCCGTGTCACGCCCTCAGACACGCCCGTGTCCGAGGGCGTGTAATCCAAATTTTTTTTCTATAAATAGCCAGATTCAGCTGAGTCCAAGGGTTCAAAATTTTGGGAGCTTCTGTTAAGGTTTTGTTCCATTTTGCTGATTTTTGGTGTTTTGTAATTTTTGTAATTTTGCACTTTCTCTCTCTAGTTTTGTAACCCCTTTTTTGATGGAAATAAATTAAGCTTGTTTTGTAATTATTGTCTCTCTTTGTTTTAGTGTGTGTGTGTTCTCTTTTTGTTCTTTTTCTTTTTATTTTTAGTTTTATGTAATTTTGTAATTTTTGTTAAGTTGTCATTTTAATTTGGGTGTGTGTGTGTGTATGAGTGTAACTTTCTTATTTTTAGCTTTGTTGTAATTTTTAGATGATTTCATATTAGTGTGTGTGAGTGTAGGAGTTTAAATAGTTTTTTTTTGTTTTGTTTTGATTTGGTGTTTTTACTTTCTTTTTTCCTTTTTTGTAAGTGTGTGTGTGTGTGTGTATGAGAGTAGATTTTCTTTTCTTTTTAACTTAGTTTCATTATTGTTGTGTGTGTGAGTGTATGAGTTTAGATTTGTTTTATTTTAATTAGATTTCATTAACGTAGAGTGGGTGTGTGTATGAGTATAAAGTTTGCGCCTTTTTTGTAATCGAATAGTTTCCATTTCCGTCACGCATTTATTTCCCGCCTATCCGTTTGGATAGGACTTGCTCACGCATTTATTTCCCGCCTATCCGTTTGGATAGGACTTGCTACGCATTTATTTCCCGCCTATCCGTTTGGATAGGACTTGCTCACGCATTTATTTCCCCTCTACCTATTTGGGTAGGGATCGCATTTCTCTAATTTCTGCAATTTACAGCTTTCGTTTTAATTCTGTAGAGTGTGTGCGTTTTCAATTAGTGCGTCTTTTATTTTTTATATATCATTGCTTTTTGCTTAATTCCGCTACCCGCTCAATCGCTTATTATCGCCGTAGTTATCATTATCGTTTTATAAAACCCTAAAAAATTCTAAGCAAAACTACTTTTTAAATTAACGTTTTCGTTCTTTTTCTTTTCATCGCTTTTCTTGGTTTTTGCTAAACGCACACCAAGCCCGCGATAGTTATCATTTTCGTCACTAACTTTTCTATAAAATCATAAAAATCAATTTCAAACTCTTTTCGATAAAATAATAGCGCGTTCCTAAGAAGTAGAAATAATCGATACGACCTTGGAAAAATACGACCTTGATATTTCAAAAAGAAATATCCTATACTACTATCGATATGGTCCACTTGCCTTTATTGATTTTAGTCCGGATAATTACATAAACCCAAAAGCTTTCTCTCTAAAGCACTTTTTAAAACTCTCTTTTAAAAACACTAAAAAATTTGTTGCAACACCTCTTTGGTTGTTGCAACTAGCTCAAGGTAAAAGAAGTTTTAAAACGCTCTTAACGAATTGTTGCAACTACTCAAAAAATTGTTGCAACAATATTTTCAAAAAGCTTTCAATTTTAATTTCAACATAAAGCCCTTTTTCAATCTTTTCTACTTAGCTTTTGGCGACGCGACCAAAGAGTAACCTTCGATATTTCGAAAGAGGAAAAGGCCGTTACTTCTATCTTTCGATAGGATAACGGGTAGGCGTTATCCTATCGAAGTAGGATTTCCTCGAAGTAGGATTACTCGCGGGACTCTTCGAAAACGCCGCCGAATTCTAATAAAAGAAGAAAGCAAGGCTTCACACCTTTTTCAAAAAAAACTAATTGTAACGCTATCACTCCCTATATGAGATCTCTGGAGTTGAGGATGAAGGATCGCTGTAGTATAAGTAAGGTTGAAGCGATCGTCCTTCGGATGTAGCGTGACATTGTCCTCCTCCAGAATTCTCCTTAAGCTTTTTGTGGGAGATCCATCTTCGGCAGCATAACAGCACTGGAATTGTGGCACAAGCAACCTCTCTGGGATGGATTTCCAAAACGATCGAAGTTGGCTCATTTTATAGAACTTGGAGATAGCGCCTGCGGTAGCGTTCGTTTGGAGCGATTGCGAAACCTTCGGCTACGTGGCTCTGTGCACGAACTTGAGATAGCACCAGACGGTAGCAATAGCGCTGGCGGTAGCGCTCGTGTGGAGCGGTTGTGAAACTGTCAGCGGCGTGGCGATCTGCACGAGCTCAAGCTAGCGCCAGGCGGTAGCGATAGCGCTGGCGGTAGCGCTCGTGTGGAGCAGTTGCGAAACTGTCGGCGGCGTGGCGATCTGCATGAGCTCAAGCTAGCGCCAGGCGGTAGCGCTAGCGCTGGCGATAGCGCTAAGGAACCGCTGAGACGAGGCTAACCGCTGAGATGGAAGCTGAGATGAAAACCGCTGAGACGGAACCAACTGAGCTAGCGCCTGGAGATAGCGCTAGCGCTGGCGTTAGTGCTGCTCCTTTCAAAAGTTTGATTCCATGCTGCCTTCTACCTGTGGAGTATTGCACATATAGTTCCTGCACACTATAAACACACTACAAGCAATATCAAATACAATATGGGATTTGTTATTCTCAAACAAAGGGATGTGACACACATGTCCAACACAGACCGCCCAGCCTTCCAACAAAGAAGACAAGCCAACCAGCACACCAACTCGGAAACAGACCGCAGCGACAAAGAACAAACCGATAGAACCAGCAGTCCGCCAGAACAGACTGGCAGAGCCAAACTGGCAGAATACAAGCACAGACCGCGTGGTCTCGACAGTCTCCCAAAATCAGACCGCCCAGTCTCCACTTCACTTCAAAATTTCAACACTCCCCCTTGAAGTGGGAAGTGGAGACTAGCCCGAGTAAACTCCGCAATCGTGTAAACAGTCCCTTCGCCACCGACTTTGTGAAGATGTCTGCGATATTGTCCGCACTCCGAACATGCTCGACCATAAGAGATCCTCCCAACACCTTTTCACGAATGAAATGGTGCTCAATCTCAATATGTTTGGTCCTCGCGTGACAGACTGGATTGTTAACCAGCTTGAGAGCACTCTCATTGTCCCCGCGTAGCATAGTGGGACCTAAACCTCCTCATGAACATCCTCTACCAACCCCCTGAGGCAAACGGCTTCCTGAGCTGCCAAGGCCGAAGCCTTGTACTCTGCTTCTGTGGTAGAAATGGACACCGAGTCCTGCTTTTTGCTGCACCAAGAGATAGCTGTGGGGCCCGTCATAAAGTCATAACCAGACGTTGATCTCCGATCATACACGTCTCCCCCGTAGTCAGCATCCATGTATCCATGCAACTCCAAGCTTGACCCTCTCCTAAATAGGAGACCCAAATCAGAGGTTGACTTCACATATTTCAGAATCCCTTTTGCCGCTAGAAGATGAGGCTTCCGTGGCTCCACCATGTACCGACTCACTTTGCCAACTGCATAAGCAATATCAGGCCTCGTGATGGTCAAGTAAATCAAGCTCCCAACCAGAGCTCGGAACACCAACGGATCAGATAGAACTCTTCCCTCATCCTTTCGAAGTTTATGATGCTGTTCCAGAGGTATAGAGCTGCTCTTCCCTTCTTCCATGCCAAATCGTTGAACGATCCGCTCCGCATATCCTTCCTGAGAAATGAGCACTCCGCTCTCCCGCCTCTGGACCTCGAGTCCAAGGAAATGGTGAAGCTCCCCCAGATCCTTCATCTCGAACCTGATATCAAGCTCAGCTCTCAGCCTTGCTACCGCCTCCTTCGAGTTCCCGGCGACAATCATGTCATCCACATACAGCAGAACAATAACCTGAAGCGCTCCCTCCTTCTTGACAAACAAGCTAGAATCAGAGTCTGAAGCAAAGAACCCGCAGAATAAGAGATACTCCGCGATCTTTCCATACCACGCCCGAGGCGCTTGCTTCAACCCATATAAGGCCTTCTTCATTTTGCAGACGTAGTCCGCACGACCCTCCGAGATGAAACCCGGCGGCTGGATCATGAAGATATCCTTGTCAATCTCTCCATATAAGAAAGCATTCTTAACATCAAGCTGTCAAATATCCCATCCACAAGATGCCGCCAAAGCAATAACAAATCTGACCGAAGTCATCTTTGCCACTGGACTAAACATCTCATCATAATCTTCACCATACTGCTGTGAGAACCTGCGAGCTACAAGGCGATCCTTGTATCGCTCGATCGTGCCGTCAGCTTTCTTCTTGAGCTTGTAAACCCATTTGCATGTTACAGGGGTAATGCCCTTAGGCCTGGGCACTAGAGACCAAGTCTCATTCTTCTTGAGAGCATCCATCACTTCTTGCATAGCAATATCCCACTGCTTCACGCCTTTAGCTTTCTCAAAGCTCGACGGCTCCCTTTCATCCAAGGGACCAGCGAAGAAACATGAGACGAAGTTCACCATGTTTCCTCCTGTGTATCGATCTGGTGGCTTGATAGTCCTCTTCGACCTCCTAAGAGATTGCACCTAACTAACCACCTCCTCAGCTGTTTCTTCTATGCAAGCTCCTCTTCCAGACGAACTTGGAGCATCGCTCCCCCTGCTTCCACAACCTGAAGCCTCCATCTCAGAGCTTGACACAGCTGTAGCTCCTGGTTAAACAGGCAACTCCACTTGAAGACTTCCCACAGCTTTCCCTGCTTCATCAACCCTTCTCTCCGGTAGTTCAATTCCTAAACTCCCCTTGTAGGAAGTCACTTCATCGAACACCACATCCCGAGATACCACTGATCTCTGTGTCTCAGGATCCATGCACCTCCATCCTTTCTTCTGCTCATCATACCCAACAAAGACTAGCTTCCTTGCTTTCGCATCTAGCTTTGTCCGAAGAGCATCAGGAATTTGCACATAGCAGGTTGACCCGAACACCAGAAGGTGAGCAACACTCAGTTTCTCCTTGAACATCAGTTCGTGAGGGGTCTTCATGTTGATAGGACTTAGAGGCATTCTGTTGATGACGTAAGCCGCACAAGACATTCCCTCCGCCCAAAAGGACTTTGGGATACTCTTGGCATGAAGCCAACATTTGCAGGTTTCCATCAGATGACGTATCTTCCTCTCCGCAATGCCATTCTGCTGTGGAGTATGGGCATAAGTGAGCTCTCTCCTAACGCCTGTTTCCTGCAAAAACTTGAGAACTCACCAGAGGTGAACTCTCCACCATTATCAGTTCTCAATTTTTTCACCCGCAGGCCTAAACGACCTTCCACCAACTCCTTGAACTACACAAACTTCGCAAAGGCTTCTGACTTCTCTTTCAAAAAATACACCAGACATATCTGGTGTAATCGTCAATCAACACCAACATATATCGATTGCCTCCAAGGCTTGGGGTGGCCGTCGGTCCCACCAAATCACCGTGGATGCACTCCAACGGCGCTTTGCATCTATTTTGCGATTTATCAAATGGAAGTCGATGAGACTTACCAAACTGACATCCAGCACAAACATGACCGTCTCCATAAGAGGACAAGCTTGGCAAGCCCTTGACAAGGCCCCTTACCACCATAGCCTTCAATTTGTCCATGCCAACATGCCCCAACCTTTCATGCCAGATAGCCGCGCTATCGTTGGTCTTCATCTTATCAACATAGGTACTTGTCGATAACACGAACAAGTCCTTCACCCTCTTTCCAATATGGATAACATTTCCCCTGATCTCCGGTTGAGTTTTAAGAAACTTCACTTCTGTTGGGCCAAACAGAACGTGATAACCGGCATCGACCGCATTGGTCACAGAGAAGAGATTCTTCTTCATACCAGGCACGTGATAAACACTCCTCAAAGTGAGTGGACCCTTATCACTGCTCAGGGAGACAACACCTTCTTGTTCGACAAAATGAACAGAATTGTCAGCCGTAATGAGAGCATCATTACCTGAGTAAGGCGCCAAAGAAGAGAACTTTGATTCATCCCCGGTGAGATGATGTCCACACCCTGAATCAACAATCCAATCCTCTTCGAAGTTGATGGCAGCCAAGGCCTTAATGGGTGATGCGCAAATCTTAGCACACCGCTATAGGCGGTAGCAAGACTGCGGCACGAAACGGCAGTGTACCGATCGTTCAAGTAATATAAAATGTGGGAGTGAATCCCCAAGTATCGATCTCGAAGGAACACAGTAAGGTGGAGTTATCTATTGAGGAAGGACTTGAGATTGAAGTCCTTTAAGTCGGATGGATGCGGAAATGGGGGTTTTGGATTGTGGAAAATAAAGAGAAAATACTATAACTACTCCGATGCAATGCCACTATGCAATGCTTCGCCAGGCGGGATGAAAACTACGTAGGCCTTGAGCGCGCTACTTCGTAAGGGCGGATGGACGAGTAGGAAAACGGAATGAGGGTCGCAAGCACCTCTTCGACAAGCACGCCACTAGCAATTGCTAGTGCGGCAAACAAACGTGGTGGGATGGAGGATGGAATGAGGCGCTCCTCAAATCACATAAACCACAAAAGCATTTCACATAGACATGAAATATAGAAATACAAACAAGTTTATGTGCCACTTCATCATAATATTTAGATCTAACTACATACACATCAATAAGAGAAGAACAAGGCAAGAAATCGACCGAATCCGAAGGCTCGTTGTAGATTCATGGTTGGAATCGCCGGGTTGTCAATCCACGTCCAAGCTCAGTCCACAACTACGTCCGGTGTAGAGAGAGCTGTCACGACTCTCCAATGAACTCGTCTTCTTCGTCTCATGATCCGGTAAAGGTTGCAAACTTCCCCTTGCTTGATGCTAATGGCGGCTAGATCTCCCTTGAAGCTCTAGGATGAAGGAGGAGGCCAAAGGGACGAAACCCTAGTGGAGACGGCGAAATCAGCGCTGCTGTACGGTGTGTACGGAACTCTCCTGATTTAGGTTGAAGCTGCAACTTTTATAGGAAAACATCAGAAATTTGGTCATGCACGGTCGAACACACGACCGTGCGTGGACCGTGCGATACTTAAGCGCAGCAGGTGTGCAGTAGAAGAAGGAATGCACCCGTGCGTTTTACTCACGCACGGGCTAACCCGCCCGTGCGTCAAAAAGCACGAGTAAACTCTGAGGCTCCATTTTGCTGGGCATCATGAACGCACGACCGCAATTGACCGTGCACCAAGAAAACGCACGATCGCGCGATACATACAGAAATGAATTCTAGCACAATGGGGATCAGCCCTCATTTACAGCTCAAGCACAACCTGGGGAAATACTTCCAGCAGCACAGAAATACAGAAAATACGATGGGGAGTACGAAGTGCTTACCCCCAACAACAAAGTGCGCAATTGCACACAAAAACAGGCAAAGACATGTACTTCAAATAAAAGCATGAATGGAAGAAATATTGACGAGACTGAAGTACAAATGCAGGAAAACTAGCCTAAATGAGTCCGAAAACATGTATATAATAGGGACTCATCACACCCCCAGACTTACCTGTTTGCGCGTCCCGAGCAAACAAATCCGGCGGAGTATGAAAAAGGTAGCTAGAGTAGAAAATTGCAAAGACAGAGTAAGATGCGAAGTATCATACATATGCACATAAAAATTCTGTAAAAGAAGATTCTAACTATACTAACAAATTTACAAAAGTAAAAATGCGTAAATAGAGATTTATTTGTACTCAGATGGTGATTCGTGAAGAATTTATGCGGTCGTGCCCGGTGTGAAAGTAAACAAGCCACTCAGGAGGGTGTTGCGAAAGACCAGAATTAGGGAATAACTCCGCTGAAATCCATCAACGACGAGAACCATAAGCTTGCCCGGTTACACTCTCTCCATGGCGCTAGCAAACTCACAAGTTAAATCAATAGGGCTTTACGGTTATAATGGGGCTTAGGTTACGGTATGATATTCAATGATAAACAAGACGGCTACGCAACCCAATTGAGTCTAAGGATAACGCTGAACCCAAAACAAGACCACAAGAGATGCTAGTGTGACACACCCACAGACTTAGCTTGAAAACTGGGTGTGCACACAGCCTACTCCAGCAAATACCAACTGAATTTTCTATTACGCTCAAGTTGATTTCTTTTCATTCTAAATCTTTTTTTTTTATTTTTTTTCTTTTAACTTCATTATTCTCTTTTTTTTTTCTTTTTCTTTTATCCCCGGTTGGTTTACAAAAAGAAGTTCAGCAAATAATATAGATCATTCTTTCACATCGCAAAGGTTCCAAGCATCACATCCAAATATGAAATGTAATTTCAGTTAACACATTTTTTGGTTGCGATAATTTGATAAGCTTCAGGCTTTGGTGATTGAAAGAGGAGCTAAAACAAAGGAGGGGTAGGCACAAACTTGGCTTGCAAAGGTAAGCGCATGGGTCATGGAAAACAAGGCTCAAACTAGCCAAAACAAAGGCCTACATCATATTTAACAATATGAGTTGCTCTCACCCATGCTTCAAGAGTCGCTTGGGGCAAGTTCTTAGCCCACGAGAAAGGTAAACCTTCCTTCCGACTCGAGCAACACACAACTAGCGCTTGCTTACACACAACACCGTGCTACCATAAATTTCAGTCACATTCACCAAATGAGTAAAGTAAATCAATGATTACTCAAGAATACTTATTGTAAATTAAGAGCATAGAGGTAGTCTAATTTTACTCAAATTTCTATGGAAGCATGCGGATGCGACTAGAGCACTACAAGATTCAACATTATACTCCGAATTGCAATTCCTAAGCTAACATCCTATTTCACAGTCCAACCAAAATAAGTATGAACGGAAATACACATACAAGTTAGCTCGCTCAAAAGTGGGTGCTTTGTGTGCAGACAAAATGAACAAAAATATTTGAAATAAGACTTCTAGCATGCTGAATAAATGTGCACGTGAGTGGGTACACAAAAATATCTCCCCCAGACTTAAACTATGCATTAAGATATTCTAAAACAAAGTTAGGGGAAGAGGGTACCCAATGCTCAGCAAGAAAGCATTCCGGAAGCCTGTAGTGAAGCTCTACGAAGAATCACGGCCACCGCCTTCACAAATAGACAATACCTGCAAAGGGTGGTCTCCGCACAAGAAAACTAAAATAACACCTAACTAACTCGTTAGAGTGGGCGATAAAATAAAGGACAAGAAAAAGTATGATAACTACTGGGGTTATTGTCATCCCAGCATGATTTATTTAAAAACATAACAGTTCTAGCTAATGGGCGTATGAAAGAGAAAATGAACAGGTAACTGTTCTAATATGCGTGTCGGTAGCGGGTACCGATATGGAGACAGAACAGTTACCCCTCTACCTAAATAATAATACCTGCTAACACAGGTAGAGGAAATAGGAAGTAAGAAGAGGAGGAATGCTGGTCCTCACTCGTCTCACCACAAAATAAATCCTTGCCCAGCAAGGTGTCGTCTTCAGGGATGCGGCAGGAGGAGAAGGCAATGAGTGGAGCTTCCTCTACGGAGGGGGGATCAACCTCCTCACATAAGAGGATGCTCTCATCATTGACTTGAGCATAATGCTCCAAGTCCTCCTGAAGTACCTGTGAAGACTCAACCTGCACAGGCTCAGACGAAGAAAGGGGATCAAGAAATAAACGAGAAGAATGACTTAAATAAAAATTAAGCGGGGAAGTGGTCCCGGTCTCACTCCCATCAGGTTGGGAAAGTAAAATAATGTTTGCATTATCATTAATGCTACAAGGTTCGGCGGGATCAACAGTGGCCATGCCCAAGAGTTGGACTTCCTCTACCGGTGCTGAGGAAAGCTCCTCTTCACCTAGAAGGTTGTCCTCCTCCATAGGAACAAGCACAACACTTAGATCGCTAGCCTCATCCTGCGACACATCCTCAATAATGTCGTCTGAGACGAGTATAGTAGTATGCACAACAGGGGGAGGAATAGTGCTTGGATAAATGTCAAGCATCGATTCCTCACAAAGAATCAAATTCATGCATGGTGATATATGGACAGGGGAGATGGGCTCAGTCATGTCAGAGCCTAGATCATCCACACATCTGGTGACTGTGTCCACATCATACCCTTCAAAGCTTGAAGGTGAAATGGGCATATAACCAGATGTTGAAGGTGTGCTGCCAGAAGTAGGAGTCGGGATAATCCAGATATCCGGCTAGTCATCCTCGTCCAATTGGCGAAGATAAGCAGCACAATCCTTCAAGGCATGATCCATGCTCTGACAAAACAAGCACTGCCTTGCGGGCTTCTTTGGCACAGCAGGAGCTGAAGCCGAAAAGAAGTGTGACGGTAAAGGCTCGGCAGAATAGCCATAGGACTTACGCGCACCATATGGAGTACCAGACGAAGTCGGTGCTCCATATGCTGGGCCTTGAGTGCTAGGGCTATTATCTCCCTTTGAACATCTATCACTAGCGTGCGATACATCTCCACAAAAGCGACAACGAATATTAAAAGAAGCCTGCATAGTGTGAAGATAAAAATGATTCAAAATAAAGAGAACTAGTGTGCACAATACTACACTTAACAATATTTACTAAAGCAACCTAATAAAAACAGGGAAACAGAATAAGAAGAGATAAAGCAAAAGAATGCAATACACAAATGGAAGGGCTTTAATCTCAGATTCTCCCTCTCCAGAAAACTCACACGTCTGTGTTCCCCGGCAACGGCGCCAAAAACTTGATGCGCAAATCTTAGCACACCGCTATAGGCGGTAGCAAGACTGCGGCACGAAACGGCAGTGTACCGATCGTTCAAGTAATATAAAATGTGGGAGTGAATCCCCAAGTATCGATCTCGAAGGAACACAGTAAGGTGGAGTTATCTATTGAGGAAGGACTTGAGATTGAAGTCCTTTAAGTCGGATGGATGCGGAAACGGGGGTTTTGGATTATGGAAAATAAAGAGAAAATACTATAACTACTCCTATGCAATGCCGCTATGCAATGCTTCGCCAGGCGGGATGAAAACTACGTAGGCCTTGAGCGCGCTAGTTCGTAAGGGCGGATGGACGAGTAGGCAAACGGAATGAGGGTCGCAAGCACCTCTTCGACAAGCACGCCACTAGCACGTGCTAGTGCGGCAAACAAACGCGACGGTGGGATGGAGGATGGAATGGGGCGCTCCTCAAATCACATAAACCACAAAAGCATTTCACATAGACATGAAATATAGAAATACAAACAAGTTTATGTGTCACTTCATCATAATATTTAGATCTAACTACATACACATCAATAAGAGAAGAACAAGGCAAGAAATCGATCGAATCCGAAGGCTCGTTGTAGATTCACGGTTGGAATCGCCGGGTTGTCAATCCACGTCCAAGCTCGGTCCACAACTACGTCCAGGGTAGAGAGAGCTGTCACGACTCTCCAATGAACCCATCTTCTTCGTCTCACGATCCGGTAAAGGTTGCAAACTTCCCCTTGCTTGATGGTAATGGCGGCTAGATCTCCCTTGAAGCTCTAGGATGAAGGAGGAGGCCAAAGGGACGAAACCCTAGTGGAGATGGCGAAATCAGCGCTGCTGTACGGCGTGTATGGAACTCTCCCGATTTAGGTTGAAGCTGCAGCTTTTATAGGAAAACATCAGAAATTTGGTCACGCACGGTCGAACGCACGACCGTGCGTGGACCGTGCGATACTTAAGCGCAGCAGGTGTGCAGGAGAAGAAGGAATGCGCCCGTGTGTTTTACTCACGCACGGGCTAACCCGCCCTGGGCATCATGAACGCACGACCACAATTGACCGTGCGCCAAGAAAATGCACGACCGTGCGATAAATACAGAAATGAATTCTAGCACAATGGGGATCAGCCCTCATTTACAGCTCAAGCACAAACTGGGGAAATACTTCCAGCAACACAAAAATACATAAAATACGATGGGGAGCACGAAGTGCTTACCCCCAACAACAAAGTGCGCAATTGCACACAAAAACAGGCAAAGACATGTACTTCAAATAAAAGCATGAATGGAAGAAATATTGACGAGACTGAAGTACAAATGCAGGAAAACTAGCCTAAATGAGTCCGAAAATATGTCATCCAGCCAGTTTAGTAGATTTTTGTAGGGCCGAGTGGAGCTCGCAAGGGTGAATGTGGGACCCGGCCTCCCCGAACGTTGCCAGAGAGAGGGCGAGCGGGGCCTTCGCAGAGCGCCCTCTCAAGAAGGGTTTTGCAAGCCATACTCGCGAGGGGACTTGCAGGAGCTCTCGCGAGTAGCTCTCTCGCAGACCACTTACCCATAGACAAAGGGGTGAAATACCCCTCTGCCCCTCATGGTCTGCAGTTAGCCTTTCCAAACAGCATAGTTTAGCTGTTAGCAGACCAAATTGGGGTGCGTTTAGTAAAACCAAAATGCGGAATTCCGCTATTGACAGACCACGAGCAAAAAACTATAAATAGACCTTAATGGGCACCATAGGAGAGGATTCCAATCTCAGTTCTCCGAGCTCTCCCTCCTTTGGCTACTTTGGTTTAGCTCTCTAGCTCTCCAAGGTGCCCAAGTCTCAGCTTTGGCTTGGGAGGGGAAGCGCTCAACGATCTTCGGGTTTGTGGTGGGACCTCCTTGTTGTGGTTAAGGTCTCAGTCTATTTTCGAATCCCCAGTCTGCTCCTTCCGAGGGACTAGTAAGGGCTAGCTGCTTGATAAGTAGGATTTATGCTTATTTTAATTATAGTATTTAGGTTAAGTTTAATATAATTTTGTAAATATTATTTATATTTTAGTTAAAAATCACTTCTTTTATAATTTTAGTTCTAAATATAATTGTATTTTTGTTTTGCAGATTTTCTGGTGTTTTTGGACAAATTCCATAGTACACGCCCTAGGTCACGCCCGTGACCAAGGGCGTGTAACACTAAGATCAGTCCAGAAGTGTTGCCGAGCAGATTGAGCTAGTCCACAGCAAGTCACGCCCCAGGTCACGCCCGTGACACCAGGTCACGCCCGTGACCAAGGGCGTGTAATCTTAGAATCTTCCCAGCTGGCTACTGACGAGACGTGGAGATGCTGTCGAGGAGTTGACCCAAGTCACGCCCGTGACCAAAGAGTCACGCCCGTGATTTCCCGCGTGATCCCAGCTCCCTGCTGCGCCGAATTCAAGCCCACGCCACATTGATGGAGTTGACCCCAGTCACGCCCGTGACCCATGAGTCACGCCCGTGACTTTTCGCGCGTGATCGCTTTTCGCTGCAGCGCCGCATTGATGAAGCCGCCCAGGTACACGCCCGTGACCAAAGTTACACGGGCGTGTAATGTCCTTTTTCGCGACAGTCACGCAAGACCCACGCCGATGTCGCAGCCGTGCAGAACAAGTATTACACGCCCTAGGTCACGCCCGTGACCGAGGGCGTGTAACCTGGAAATTTTTCCTATAAATTCAGAGGTTCCCCTCCAGCATTCCATTCCCTTCCCCCTGCCCATTTGGGCTGTTCTTGTACAGTTTTCCTTATTTCTTCATGTTTTAGGGCTAGCTTTAATTTCATGTAATTTTGTTATTTCTTTTTTTCATTCCTTGTAATTTTATTTCATGAAAGCTAGCTTAGTTTCAATTCCATGCAATGTAATGTAGGTTTTATTTCATGTAATCTCTTTCTTTTATGGCAATGAAAATTTAATCTTTCTTTTATTTTCGCAAACTCTCTTTCTTCCTCTTTCTCTCTCTTTCTTGTTTTAATTTTTTTCCTTTAGCAATTATTTTGCAGTCTTGATTTTTAGCAAGCTTTGAATCAAAATCATCTCTTTCCTTATTATCGTATCTTCTCTCCTTCGATTTATTCTCGAAATATAACGATATCGAGTTCATATTCCGGTTATGAATTTCGGTATTTGTTTTCGTATTCTAGCTAGCCGAGAGGACGTGTGTACGAATCGATCACTCGAGAATAAAAAGAGTTGCACGCACCCCTCGAGAGAGGATGACGTAAATCTTCCGGATAGGAGTCAAATCCTATAGTGGGATTCACAGCGTAAAGCAAGTCTTAGGTAATCAATTATAGGACGAGAGTCCGGTTGATTTTTCCTAAGCTTAGTTGGGCATTAACCTCGAGAGAGGCATGTTCGAGCTTCGGGAATCCCCACGGTCAAGGCTTAGAGTTGAATGATAGTATTTATCTTTTAATTTCATTTCAAAGCGAGTTTTAATCAAGTTTTTTTTTCTTTCTTTATTTTCATTCTCTTTTATTTAGTAGCAATTTAGTTCTCTTTTCCGCTCTCTCTCCGATAAAATAATAGTCCGCTTTCTCGAAGTAGAAGTACTCGACAAACCCGAGTTTAATACGACCTTGGTATTTTTATAAAATATCCTATATTATATACGATAAGGTACACTTGCCTTCATCGAATATAGTTTTGGAAAATATCATCAAACTTCTTCGCATTTTTATAAATCATAAACCCTAGAAGAAGAAGTCTAATTTATCTTATCACTGCTCCTCAAGTTGTTGAGGGCCCGAGCTTCACAAGAGGCCGAGAAGTCGGTTTCAACATTTTGGTGCGGTGAGTGTGGAGTGCGGCCAGTCCAAGAAAGTTCCAGAGAAGGGACATGGCACGAGATGAAGAGCAGGGCGAGGAGTTCTACGGGTCACCCCCGGCGGTGATGCAAAGGATGTTCTCAGACTTCAGGAGGGAAGTCCTCGACACCCTCGGGTTCGCAGTCGCAGCGTTGCGTAGCGAGTTCATGACCCCAACGGTTCATGTGTCCCATCATCCGACAGCGGTTGGCGAGGATGCCCTGGGAGGAAGGGCTGGAAAGGAGGTGGCTGGGGGATCAGTGCAAGACCTGGAGGGGCGAGTGCTATTCGCCATTCCGGTGAGTTCGGTGCCAACAAGCGTGGCACAGGCAAGCGCGGGGCAGGCGGGCGTGGCGCAGGCGGGCATGGCACAGGTGAGTGCGGCGCAAGTAGGTGTGGTGCAGGCGAGCGCGATCCTGGCGGGCGCAACGCCCGTAGGAGTGGTCCCGGCGAGGGTGGCTCTCGCGAGTAGTGCCCCAGCAAGCTCCAGCTAGGTGAGGGAGCTCGGGGGCGGGGGGGGGGGGGGAGTGGAGGAGGAAAGGACAACAGGTAGAGGAAGCCCCTTCTGCGAGCTGGTGCTTTCCGCATCCATCCCGGAAGGGTTCGGGGAGTGGGACAGGGTCTACTACCACGGGCGGGACGACCCAGTCCAACACCTGCAGTCATTCGAGGACTCAGTCTCTATGAGGCCGATGTCAGACGCCTTCAAGTGTCGGCTCTTTGCCGTCACCCTAAAGGAGAAGGCCCGGGAGTGGTTCCACCAACTTCCTGTCGGATCAATCTACGCATTTGAGGATTTGCGTAGAAGTTTCTTGTTGCGGTTTTCAACTTCGAAGAAGAGGAAGAAGGACGCCGAGTCCCTCTTCAAGGTGAAGCAGGAGCCCAATGAGTCGCTGGCTCATTTTGCAGATCGGTTTCAGGAAGAAGTATTGCTCACCCAGGAGATGCCCGAGTTTGCCCTTTAACTCGCCTTCATGTTGGGGCTAAAGGAGAGTTTCTTCAAGATGGATCTAAAGAGAAAGGCCCCCATATCCTACGAGGAGTTGATGAAGAGGGTGGCGGAGGAGGTCGAGAGTGAGGAGGACAACCCGGAGCTCACCAAGAGGCTAGCAAAGCTCAGTGAGCCGGAGGTCAAGCAATAGGAGGTGCGGAGAAGGGAAGAGCCTCGGGCCCCAGAGGGGGGATGGAGGCAGCATGGCGGGGGGATGCAAGGTCAAGGAAGAGGTTACGCCTCGGGAGGGGGTAACTTCCATGGAGGGCAAGGAAGACCCCGACAGTTGGGATGGAGGCAGGGTCCGAGGCAGATGCCTCCCCCACCTCAACAGGCTATGGCGATCAGGAGAGTAAGATGAGGAAGAGGAAGGAGAGAAGGAGCGGAAGCAGGAGCAGGAAGGAGGAGGGGAAATAGGGCGGCAGAGGCCGGGAGGGGGGAGGTGGCGTTGCCATACTGTGACTTCCATGATGAGGAAGGTCACGCAACGACCACCTGCCCAGAATTCTTAGAGACAAAGAGGGCTAAAATGTCGGCTCCGCGACAGCAGCAGCAAGTGAGGATCGAGGAGGTCCTACCTCGGGAGGACAAGGAGGAGAGGTGTGAAGACAGGGTCGATTTGGGGACCCGAGGAGGGATCAGAGTGATCCACGGGGGAGTCGCGGTGGAGGCAACCTGCAAGGCGAGTATTCATACTATCTACCGCCGGAGCGTGGCTTCGACATCCACGGCCCCACCCCCAGCAGAAAAAATTACTTTCTCCCAAAGGGACATGCTGGTTCATGAGGACCCTTTCTGCGACGCACTGGTCATCTAGACCGCCATCGACAACTTCACGGTGTCCCGGATTCTCGTGGACAACGGAAGTTCCGTTAATGTCATCTTCAAGAAGCCGTTCGATGAGATGAAGGTGGAAACCAAGAGGGTGTTGGCCTCGGATGGCCTGTTGTTTGGGTTCTCCGGAGAGAGGAAGGAGGTCGAGGGGGGAGTGGGGCTCCACGTGGTTCTGGGCGGGCAATCTTGAAATTGCCTCTTCGTCATAGTGGATGCCCCCAACAGCTATAGTGCCATCTTTGGACGGCCACTAATCAGCGCTTTCCGCTGCGTCCCCTCCACCTTCCACCAATGTCTCAAGTTTAGCTCAAGTGGGGTCCAGATTCGAGTAAGAGGGGATCCGAAGGTAGCAAGGTAGTGCTACGTGACGGTGGTTAACACCATCTCCTGGATAGCCAAAGCAGAAAAGTGGGATCAGGAGGTTGGAGAGCCGGCGGGTCTGGAAGAGGCAGAAGAGCAGATGGGAGGAGAAGATGAGAAGGGAGCGGAGGAGAAAGAAGAGGTGGAAGGTCGGGCCCAGGAGGAAGGGGCGGAGGAAGTGATGAAGGTCCAGGAAGGAGAAGAAGAGGAGAAGGAAGAAGGTTGGGGAGAACAGTCCCGACTGGAGGCCGTGGAGGAAGTCGTAGAGCTCGAGGTCACCACCTGAGCTGGGGTGGTGGAGAAGGTCCGCATCAGCGGGGAGCTCGACCTCGAGGAGCAGAAGCAGATCCTGGCTTGCGTCCAGGAAAACATGGATGTCTTCGCTTGGAGTGCCGCGGAGATGCCCGGGATCAATGCAGATGTAGCTTGCCATCTCCTCAACCTCGACCCGGGCACCCTCCCCATCCGTCAAAAGAAGAGAGCCACATCAGACAAGTTGGAGGGATCCATCCAAGAGGAGGTGGGTAAGCTCCTACAGGCAGGTTTTGTATCGGTGATCCAGTATCCAGGCTGGGTCTCCAACGTGGTGATGGTAAAAAATGGAGGGGGTAAGTGGAGGATGTGTATCGATTTTTTCTTGCTTAATAAATCGTGTCCTAATGATTGTTATTCCTTGCTTAGAATCGACGCGCTGGTTGATTCAGCCGTCGGTTTTCCTGTAATGTCTTTTCTAGATGCTTTTTCAGGTTACCATCAGATCCGAATGCACCCTCCCCCCCCCCCCTGACATCAAAGATGTCTTCTTCATCACAGGAGATGGGTGCTATTGTTATAAGATGATGCCCTTTGGGCTCAAGAATGCAGGGGCCACGTATCAACGAATGATGGACAGGGTCTTCCGAGAGCAAAAGGGAAGAAACCTGGAAGTTTATGTTGATGACCTCATGATAAAGAGCTGGGATCTCAAGTCTCACCTCCAAGACCTAGAAAAGACCTTTGGGACCTTGCGGAAGTACAAGATGAAACTCAATCCCCTGAAGTGTGTCTTCGGGGATAGTAGGGGGAAGTTCCTGGGTCACTTGCTCACCCCGGCAGGGGTGGAGCCTAATCCAGATAAGGTTAAGGCCATCTTAGAATTGGGGTGCCAAGGAGCGCGAAGGAGGTTCAGCGCCTCACGAGGAAGTTGGCCAGACTCAGCAGGTTCCTCTCCAAGGCGGGTGAGAAATATGCGCCTTTCTTCAAGGTGTTATGGGGGAAACAAGAAGTTCGAGTGGACCTCAGAATGCGTGGAAGCTTTTCAAGCTTTGAAAGGGTAGCTCACCTGGGCTCCCCTACTCCAGGGACCAAGGCAAGGGGAGGATTTGTCCCTATACTTGGGGGTAGGATCTGAAGCAGTAAGTTCGGTGTTGGTCAGGGAAGAAGGGAGGAGGCAGTTCCCCAAATACTACGTTAGCCGGGTGCTGAGGAAGGTGGAGCTCCGATACCCAATCTTGGAGAAGTTGGCTTTCGCTTTAGTGGTATCGGCTCGAAAGCTCAGGCCATACTTCCAAGCACACTCCATTAAAGTGGTGACCGACCACCCGCTTCGCAAAGTCATGGAAGGGGTGGAGCATTCGGGGAGGCTAGCCAAATGGTCCGTAGAGCTAAGTGAGTTCGACATCACATTTGTGCCCAGGATGTCAATCAAGGCACAAGCGGTGGCGGACTTCATGGCGGACTACGCGACTGAAGTGGAGGAGCATGAATCACCTCCCCCGGTGGCCTGGAGGATATTGGTGGATGGCGCGTCAGGGAAGCACTCCGATGGAGGGGGAATCATCCTAATAAGCCCCCAAGCGACAAAGATCGAGCAGGCCTTGAGCATCCATTTCCCAATTACCAACAACCAGGCCAAGTACGAGGAAGTGATAGCGGGCCTGCGGTTAGCCGGGGAGCTGGGAGTGCAGGACGTGCAGGTCTCTACGAACTCCATGGTGGTAGCATGCCAAATCAGGGGAGAATTTGAAGCAAGGGAGCCGACCCTCCAACGCTACCTGGAGAAGGTTAAGGGGGTCATCAACCAATTTCGCACTTTCTCCATCACACATGTGCCGATGGAGGAGAGCACCCCGACAGACCTCCTAGCAAAGTTTGGTCCTCGGGCTGGAGGGACAGTAGCGGAACTCTTCCGACCTTCCATCGAAGAGGGGGAGATGATGGAGGTGGATCAGCGAGCATCGTGGATGGATCCCTTCGTCACTTTCCTGGCATCGGGAAAGTTCCCCGAAGGAGACGTAGATAAACGGCGCTTCAGGTACAAGTCAGCATATTATTCCTTACATGCAGGAGGACTATATAGAAAGACACTCTAGGGGCTCCTGGCCCGCTGCGTATCGGAGGAGGAGGTCCCGAGAGTCATCGAAGAAATCCACTCGGGGGAATGTGGCAGTCACTCCGGGAGCAGGACTCTGGAGGGAAGAGTGTTGAGGCAAGGCTATTTTTGGCCTACCCTCAGCAAGGATGCGGCAGAATTCACAAGGAAATGTTCAAAGTGTCAGCTCTATGCTCCGCTCCAACTCCTCCCAGCTCAAAGGCTCCGAACCATTACAGCTCCATGGCCCTTCGCTATATGGGGCTTGGACCTGGTAGGTCCCTTCCCGCAAGCTAGTGGCTAAAGGAGGTTCCTATTGGTAATGATTGACTATTTCTCCAAGTGGGTAGAAGTGAATGCGATGGCCAAGGTAACCTCCCAGGTGGTGAGAAATTTTGTATGGGGCGAGATTATTTGCAGGCACGGGTTGCCGTTGGCCATAGTGACGGATAATGGACCCCAATTTGCCAACGAAGAGTTTATTAGTTTTTGCACCCAACTCGGCATAGACCTCAGGTTCGCGTCGGTCCACCACCCAAGGAGCAACGGTCAGGTGGAGGCGGCAAATAAGATAATTGTCAACCTGCTGAAGAAGAGGGTAGAGAATCTCAGAGGCAATTGGGTGGAGCAGCTACCCTCGGTCCTATGGGCCTTGAGGACTACTCCAAGCACAGCCACAGGATAGACCCCCTTCAAACTGTCTCATGGGTCCGAGGCCGTCCTCCTGATAGAATTCAAAGTCAAAACCCCTAGGGTGATCACCGCGGGCGAAGGAGATGAAGAATGGCTAATAGAAAATGATGCAGAGCAAAGATTGTCCCTGGACCTGGTAGAAGAGCTCCAGGACCTCGCTACTGTCCGACAGGATGAAGTCAAGAGGCGGATGGCCCAGTACTTTGATCAACATATCAGAATAAAGCAATTCGAGAAGGGAGATTTGGTCCTGAAAAAGGTAGATGCGGCAGGGAGAGGAGCCGCTGTAGGTAAGTTAGAGACCAATTGGGAAGGGCCTTACATTGTAAGCGAAGTGCTTAAGTCGGGGGGGGGGGGGGGTACCACCTCTAGGATGTGGAAGGGGTATCTCTCTGCCGAGCCAGGAGTGGGGATGATTTGAAGAGATTTTACCCTTATCAAATTTTTGTGACTAACTTTTGTATGTTTCCTACTCAATACATATATTTTGAAGTAGTTCTTGAGCAGGTTACAAGTCCGTTGGTGCTGGAATGCCCCAGATCGATTCCGCTGACGGCCTCTCATAGACGGTGGGTCAGGTTGATCTCTGGAGAGGCTGGCAATGTTACAAGTCCTATGGTGCTGGAATGCCCCAGATCGATTCCGATGCCGGGCTCTCATAGATGGTGGGTCAGGTTGATCTCTTGAGAGGCTAGCAAGGTTACAAGTCCTTTGGTGCTGGAATGCCCTAGATCGATTCTGCTGCCGGGCTCTCATAGACGGTGGGTCAGGTTGATCTCTGGAGAGGCTGGCAAGGTTATAAGTCCTTTGGTGCTGGAATGCCCCAGATCGATTCCGCTGCCGGGCTCTCATAGACGGTGGGTCAGGTTGATCTCTAGAGAGGCTGGCAAGGTTATAAGCCCTTTGGTGCTGGAATGCCCCAGATCGATTCCGCAGCCGGGCTTTCATAGACGGTGGGTCAGGTTGATCTCTGGAGAGGCTGGCAAGGTTACAAGTCCTTTGGTGTTGGAATGCCTCAGATCGATTCCGCTGCCGGGCTCTCATAGACGGTGGGTCAGGTTGATCTCTGGAGAGGCTGGCAAGGTTACAATTCCTATGGTGCTGGAATGCCCCAGATCGATTCCACTGCCGGGCTCTCATAGACGGTGGGCCAGGTTGATCTCTAGAGAGGCTGGCAAGGTTACAATTCCTTTGGTGCTGGAATGCCCCAGATCAATTCTGCTATCGGGCTCTCATAGACGGTGGGTCAGGTTGATCTCTAGAGAGGCTAGCAAGCTTACAAGTCCTTTGTTGCTGGAATGCCCCAGATCGATTCCGCTGTCAGGCTCTCATTGACGGTGGGTCAAGTTGATCTCTGGAGAGGCTGGCAAGGTTACAAGTCCTTTGGTGCTGGAATGCCCTAGATCGATTCCGCTGGCGGGCTCTCATAGACGGCGGGTCAGGTTGATCTCTGGAGATGCTGGCAAGGTTACAAGTCCTATGGTGCTGGAATGCCCCAGATCGATTCCGCTGCCGGGCTCTCATAGACGGTGGGTCAGGTTGATCTCTGGAGAGGCTGGCAAGGTTACAAGTCCTTTGGTGCTGGAATGCCCCAGATCTATTCCGCTTCCAGGCTCTCATAGACGGTGGGTCAGGTTGATCTCTGGAGAGGCTGGCAAGGTTACAAGTCCTTTGGTGCTGGAATGCCCCAGATCGATTCCGCTGCCGGGCTCTCATAGATGGTGGGTCAGGTTGATCTCTGGAGAGGCTGGCAAGGTTACAAGTCCTTTGGTGTTGGAATGTCACAGATCGATTCCGCTGTCGGGCTCTCATAGACGGTGGGTCAGGTTGATCTCTGGAGAGGCTGGCTAGGTTACATATCCTTTGGCGCTCGAATATCCCAGAACGTTTCCGCCGCCGGGCTCTCATGATCGGTGGGTCAGGATGATCTCGGGAGGGGATGTGAAGTAAGTTGCTCCTAGTAGGGGACCTGGCTCGTAAACAACCTCAAGGCCCAGGAAAGGCGAGACCAGGAGTCCGTTTGCGTAAGAGAACAGGCCGCGACAGAGCAACTGAGCCTGTTGTTCGCAAGGCGCGCTAAGCCCGGCCCGAGTTCGCAAATTTACTAGTAAATTTTGGTGGCGTCAGTAAAAATGACAAATCAGGGAGGGCTCGTCGACGCGGCAGCCCATGAGTAACAAGGGAAGCTCGCGAGAAGCGAGAGTGAGCGAGGCGAGGTAATATTGACCCCGCTCGCAATGTTTCCTTGCGAGGTATAGTCTAAGTAAGGATGGTGTCCTAAAGTGTGATAGCCTTATCATCGCCGTGGAAGAGAAAAGCGCGAGAACGACCCAGATACAACACCGATATGGGGGAATTATTAAGCAAGGAGATGCGAACGCGAGTGCCAAATGAAAACGTTAAGACACGAGCGCAAGGAAAGCAGAAGCACAGAACGTTGGAATCACGCGAGCATAAAAAATGTGTGGGCGCGAGTAAAAGATAAAAAATAAGTTACACTTAAAAGATAGACAAAATATTTTCTTCATTGCTCAAAGATGTTTACAGTTAACGACGAACTCGCCGGTCAAAAACAAAAGTTTTTTACATTTGGCAAAAAATAGAAACATCAAAGCAGCCCGTCGTAGAATTCTTTAATCACTTCCGCGATCTTCCACCTCAGAGACCGGCGCGAACATATCAGGGACGTCCTCGGCGGTGAACTCCATTGCGTCAGGGACGATCAGACCCGCTCCTTTGAGGGTGTCGAAGACGAGTTCAGCGATACCTATCGAGTTCTTGCAGGCTGCCTCTTTTTCACCCCGCGACTGGCCTCGAGTCCCGGCTCGCGGAGGGGGCGGGGGGGGGGGGGGGGGGGGGGGGGGGGAGCACCGCCAGTGTTAGGTCGCGAACCTGGTCCTTGAGGTAAGTGTTCTTCATCTCCAGGTCAGAGATCCTCTTGGTTAGTTTGCTCACAGACTTGGCATCCTGCAGAAAGGATGTTAGGAAAGGCAAAGCGAAGCGAGACAGAAAAAGACTTTTGCAAGCATTACTTACCAGGTCGCCCTGAAGGCTGGCGAGGAGGCCCTCAGACAAGACCTCTTTTCCCTTAAGCTCCACGACCTCATCCGCGGACTTCCGGAGCTCGACGTTGAGCTCTCTGATTTCCCTGTCCGCGGTGAAGTACCGACGGCCCACCATGTGGGTAAGCTCCGTTGTCCGGAACTGGGCTCGCATGGCCTCATATACGAGCCCTTTCAGCGTGAAGGTCCTGAAGAGGTAGGTGTCCTCGCGGCCGTAGAGCCCGAAGGCGAGGGCGAACGCTTCGCCTACGATTTTGCCACTCTCCTCCCAAGACGGGAGGAGGGAGGATGATGGAGACGATGACCCTCAACATGATGACGACAGCAACTGCAACGCCAACGCCGCTACAACCTCCGCCCGCGGCACAATAATAATCTAATTAATAAATATAATTAATTAATAATAATTATTAATTAAATATTATCCCTATAATATTTAATTATAATTATCATTATTCAATTATGATTATTAATTAAATATTATCATGTCATATTTTAATGTTATTGTGTGAACCATATTTCATGTATGGTGTGTCTAGTATTAATTAATAAATATAATTAATTAATAATAATTATTAATTAAATATTATCCTTATAATATTTAATTATAATTATCATTATTCAATTATGATTATTAATTAAATATTATCATGTCATGTTTTAATGTTATTGTGTGAACCATATTTCATGTATGGTGCGTCTAGTATTTATTTTATTATGTTGGGCTGCATGTAGCCTTGTACGTTTATTTTGGTATGTTGTCATCGTTTATTTTGGTATGTTTTAATTTTGTAAGCCTATAAATAGGCCCCCCATGTAATAGAATAAGTCATGATATGAATGAATAAAATTTGAATTCCTCTTAATTGAGAAATCTCCTCTTGCCTAATATTCTCCCCTCTCCCTCCCTTGGATCTCTTGCCTAAAGTGTTCTATTCTCCCTCTCTAGGAATTTCGAAATTCCTCTTCTCCTCTTGCCTAAGATTTCTTCCCTCTTTCCTTTCTCCTTCATCCTCTTGGCTTTGGCCGAAATTCTCTTCCCTCCTTGCCTAAAATTCTCCTTCTTCTTCCTCCTCTTTGTGGTATTCGACCACCTTCTTCTCTTGCCACCACCACCTCTCCTCCTTCTCCTTTTGTTCAAGCCGCCACCATCATCCCTCCTCCACAAAACCCAGAAGCCATCATTTCCCTCTTCAAAAGGGGTCTTCTATTCATTCACCACCTTGTCTCTCTCCACCATCCTAATATTCAAGATTATTCGGCCACCACAAAGTCAAGGAACAAGGCGTGCATACTTTTCGTGGGATCTTAGAACGTGCAATTTTCCAAGGCCTACATCAATTTGGTATCAGAGGGAGGTTGTTTCAATTTCTTAATGGACACACGATCCATTGGAGGTTCAAGCCGGACGTACTACTGATGGATGCTACCTTCGTCTATTTTCCTCTCCTATGCCACTCATCGGGGATGAGTGATTTTGAGAGGGGGAGGATTGATGGAGACGATGACCCTCAACATGACGACGACAGCAACTGCAACGCCAACGCCGCTACAACCTCCGCTCGCGGCACAATAATAATCTAATTAATAAATATAATTAATTAATAATAATTATTAATTAAATATTATCCCTATAATATTTAATTATAATTATCATTATTCAATTATTATTATTAATTAAATATTATCATGTCATGTTTTAATGTTATTGTGTGAACCATATTTCATGTATGGTGCGTCTAGTATTAATTAATAAATATAATTAATTAATAATAATTATTAATTATCCCTATAATATTTAATTATAATTATCATTATTCAATTATGATTATTAATTAAATATTATCATGTCATGTTTTAATGTTATTGTGTGAACCATATTTCATGTATGGTGCGTCTAGTATTTATTTTATTATGTTGGGCTGCATGTAGCCTTGTACGTTTATTTTGGTATGTTGTCATCGTTTATTTTGGTATGTTTTAATTTTGTAAGCCTATAAATAGGCCCCCCATGTAATAGAATAAGTCATGATATGAATGAATAAAATTTGAATTCCTCTTAATTGAGAAATCTCCTCTTGCCTAATATTCTCCCCTCTCCCTCCCTTGGATCTCTTGCCTAAAGTGTTCTATTCTCCCTCTCTAGGAATTTCGAAATTCCTCCTCTCCTCTTGCCTAAGATTTCTTCTCTCTTTCCTTTCTCCTTCATCCTCTTGGCTTTGGCCGAAATTCTCTTCCCCCCTTGCCTAAAATTCTCCTTCTTCTTCCTCTCTTTGTCTTTGGGCCGAATTTCTTCTTCCTCCTCTTTGTGGTATTCGACCACCTTCTTCTCTTGCCACCACAAAGTCAAGGAACAAGGCGTGCGTACTTTTCGTGGGATCTTAGAACGTGCAATTTTCCAAGGCCTACATCAATTTGGTATCAAAGCGAGGTTGTTTCAATTTCTTAATTGACACACGATCCATTGGAGGTTCAAGCCGGACGTACTACCGATGGATGCTACCTTCGTCTATTTTCCTCTCCTATGCACTCATCGGGGATGAGTGATTTTGAGAGGGGGAGGATTGATGGAGACGATGACCCTCAACATGATGACGACAGCAACTGCAACGCCAACGCCGCTACAACCTCCGCCCGCGGCACAATAATAATCTAATTAATAAATATAATTAATTAATAATAATTATTAATTAAATATTATCCCTATAATATTTAATTATAATTATCATTATTCAATTATGATTATTAATTAAATATTATCATGTCATATTTTAATGTTATTGTGTGAACCATATTTCATGTATGGTGTGTCTAGTATTAATTAATAAATATAATTAATTAATAATAATTATTAATTAAATATTATCCTTATAATATTTAATTATAATTATCATTATTCAATTATGATTATTAATTAAATATTATCATGTCATGTTTTAATGTTATTGTGTGAACCATATTTCATGTATGGTGCGTCTAGTATTTATTTTATTATGTTGGGTTGCATGTAGCCTTGTACGTTTATTTTGATATGTTATCATCGTTTATTTTGGTATGTTTTAATTTTGTAAGCCTATAAATAGGCCCCCCATGTAATAGAATAAGTCATGATATGAATGAATAAAATTTGAATTCCTCTTAATTGAGAAATCTCCTCTTGCCTAATATTCTCCCCTCTCCCTCCCTTGGATCTCTTGCCTAAAGTGTTCTATTCTCCCTCTCTAGGAATTTCGAAATTCCTCTTCTCCTCTTGCCTAAGATTTCTTCCCTCTTTCCTTTCTCCTTCATCCTCTTGGCTTTGGCCGAAATTCTCTTCCCTCCTTGCCTAAAATTCTCCTTCTTCTTCCTCCTCTTTGTGGTATTCGACCACCTTCTTCTCTTGCCACCACCACCTCTCCTGCTTCTCCTTTTGTTCAAGCCGCCACCATCATCCCTCCTCCACAAAACCCAGAAGCCATCATTTCCCTCTTCAAA
Source organism: Dactylorhiza incarnata (assembly GCA_033032865.1). Classification (NCBI taxonomy): domain Eukaryota; kingdom Viridiplantae; phylum Streptophyta; class Magnoliopsida; order Asparagales; family Orchidaceae; genus Dactylorhiza; species Dactylorhiza incarnata. The sequence continues at coordinate 2,216,366 of JAWHQI010000035.1, forward strand.
AGGGGTCTTCTATTCATTCACCACCTTGTCTCTCTCCACCATCCTAATATTCAAGATTATTCGGCCACCACAAAGTCAAGGAACAAGGCGTGCGTACTTTTCGTGGGATCTTAGAACGTGCAATTTTCCAAGGCCTACATCAGAGGAGTAGAAGATCTTATTCTGCTCAGGATCCCACGCGAGCAACGACTCGCCAACTGCGTCTGGGAGCTTTACGCTGAGCCCAAAATTCTCGTGGCTCGTCGGCTTAGGCTTGCCGGCCACTTCTTCTGGCTCGCCACCCTCATAGGCGGGCTCCTGATTCACCAGCGGGGAAAGAGGGGGCTCTGATCTGGACAGATCAACGATGTTCTTCCCCTTAGTAGCAAAGGGGGCCTTCTTGGCCTTATTCGCCTGTCCCTGCTAGGCGGGCCGGCTCGGAGGATGAGGACGCTTCTTTCCCAAAGAAGAGCTCGGGAGGTCGCGAAACGCCTCGGCGACCACGCTCGCGAGCGGGCCAATGGCGAGGGAGGAAGAAGGCGCATGCGGGGGGTTGAGCAGAAGATCGCACTCTCCTGCAAAGGTGACTGAGAGCGTTAGATAACAAAAAGGAGGGGGAGGGAAGGGAAATTTGCGAGTGCGAGTCAGACCTTCCCCCTGGAGGACAGGCATCAACGAGTCCACCCGCTGCCGGAGGAAGACGGACTCGTCTCGCTGAAGTGGAGTGCAGGAGATGTTGCCGAAGGGACCCTTCACCAGGACGTACTTCTGCATCCAGTAATGGGATTTGTTGACGGTTTCGCAGAGGGTGACGTGTTGGCTCGCAAAGTGAGCCATCCCATCCCTGTATGCGCGGAACGAAAACACCTTGCGGAATATGAGTAGACTAAACTCAATCTTCTCGGCTCGCAAGTAGCTGGCGAACGCGACTAGGACGACGATCGCATTCGACGTCAGTTGGCTAAGCAGTACACCAAAATACTTGAGTACCTGGAAGAGTCCTTAAGGGTTAGAACACTGCTCGCGAAGCGATCCAGAAAATACTTAGAATATTCTTCGCTAAGCGAGCTAGAAAGGTATACCTGGCACACCTCAGGCCATATCGGGAGTCGCAACCCAGTCTCAAAGTGAGCAATGGGGATGGCGAGCTCGTCAGCGGGGGGATCATTGATAGTATCTCTGTCGGTGGTGCAGCGGGCCACGAACCCAGAGTGCAGGTATCTGTCCACTGTGGCTAAGTATTCCTCTCTAGTGAGGTTGGCGCAAAAGAAGGGGCCCTCGCGAAAGGCTCCAACACACTTGGCTCGCCCCTCTGTCTCCACGTCTGCGACCATGGCATTGAAGGGTTGCGAGTCAGAGAATTCGCGAGAGTGAGCTAGGGTTTGCGAGAGAGTTAGAAGAAGAGAAATGCGAAGGAAGAATAGTAAATGCGGTGGTTAGAAAGCAAAGAGGCAGGCTATTTATAGAAATGAAAAGAGCGGGAAGAATTCGAAGCGCCGGTAGCTGCGGATAGCGGATGCGCGCGGTATTTTTCCGCCTCCAGGGGCCCTGTCCACTCCTAGCGAGTTAGCGTCTCGCCAAAGTCCCTCCCGCTAGTCATCGGCGAGCTAGGGCCAGATAAAGAAATAAAGCGAAACAAGAGAGCGGGTCACGACAACGAGCGATAAAAGTATAATAATCGCCAGAAGTAATCAATGAGCAAGCGAGACAGACATAGCGAAGAAAAAGATAAATAAAAGCAGAAAGTACGGGCTCGCATGCGAGTCAAAGTATCATTATTACAGACCATTGAATTGTTTGCGACCCTCCCTATGAAGGGGAGGGTAAAGAAAAATAGATAAATAGAAAGCAAACTGCGAAGAGAGGTTCCTTAATAGCGTAACCACTTCCAGCGACCGCGACCTCGCACACCTGAGCGAGGGGGAACTCGCGGGCAGTGGTACTCCCTAACCGAACGGGCCGCGTGAGTCATTAGCCACACGTAATCCTCAATCCGAGCAATGTACACCCCGGGGAAAGTCACCTCGTCATGATCGACCGGCCGCACCTCGACGAGGAAGCGCGCGTTCACGTCCTCCATCGCAGCAAATCTTTCCTCAAACGCTAGTCGATCCAGCCGATTTTGTTCGTGTAGATCCCGCAGCAGGGAAGTATGCTTCTGGAATATCTCGGTGACCCGCCTCTTCATTTGCTCTGGATTACCGAGGTCCCCCAGAAAATCCGCGACTTGACTCGGCGAGGGGGGTGGCGACATGCCCAACGCTCCAGGCTCCGACTCGGTGGGCGGGGTCAGGGGATCACCTGCGAGGTAGAAATTAGCAAAGAGGTGGAAAAGGACACTCTGCAGGGACGGACTAACCTAAAGGAGAAATTTGGGTACTGGGCCGCTAGCGAGAGGTGCCCGGCCGGCCCTGGAACGCTTCGACGAAGGCAGGAGTGACGACCTTCCCCTGTCCAGGAGGGAACACGGTTTTGGCAGCGAGTCCTGGCTCGGGAAGTAATGTCCCTTCGGGGCTCCTTGGTCCCAGAATGCCGAATCTGTGAGTGATGATAGTCTGATTCGGCGGGGCCGGCAGGTCCGAGGAAGGAGGAATCCGGTCCTCCAAATTTACGACATCAGACACTGCATAAAAAGGGAAGCTTAGCGAGTGAGAAAATATGTTACACAGGAAGGCGAGGAGAGCTTCTCACCCCGTGGCGAAGGCGGGTCCCGCAGGTCAGCGACCCCCACATCCGTGAGAAGAGTACCAGCCCCACCAAGGGTGGGAGTGTGGGTCTCCATAATTGTTTTCCCCAGGGTATTCTCCCCGGGGAAGCGTTCTGCGAGTGAAGAAGCAATGCCAGAAGGGGAAGGCATTAAATCAGTGAACTGGGCAATAGTACCTGCGAGGCGAGCTCGTCAAAAGGGGATGGAGATGAAAAAGAGGACCTATCCTCGCTGGGCGAGCGTCGGATGGTCTTCGCCATTTTGATGGAGGGCGGAGGCGGCGCACGCAGGGGAGAGGCCTAGGAAGCGAGTGTGGTGGCTTTCCCTTTTTGTGCCGCCTGCGAAGCCTTCAGACGAGCCAACATCTCCTCCTTTTTGGACATCGCGTTGGGGCTCGCGGCGAGTAAGAAAAGGGATAGAGGAAGAAAAAGTTTGAACACCAGCCGGGAGGGGTGGTATTTATAGTGGTGAGCAAGGGCCCCACCAAAAGATTCGCGCCACGTCGTCGAAAGGCCGGTGAATATCCGAGGATGGATGATTCTTCGCGAGACCACGTAGCCTCGCGAAGAGCGGGGATTGTGTACAAACCCGATATTCGCCAGGAGTTGGTCGTGGATTTGAGAAGTCAGCAGGCGGAGGAGGTGACAAAGAAGGCGAGCCAGAGTCCCAGAGTTCACTCGCAAGAAGGCGGGCGAGTCGGGCACTTGCCGCCCGCTCGCAAGAAGGTGGGTGAGCCGGGCACTCGCCGAGCGCTCGAAGGAAGGCGGGCAAGCCAGATCTTCGCGGTCCGCTCGCAGCGGTCTTCTGTATGAGTCGGATTCTTTCCAAGTTTTCGTGTTCGGCGAACTCCAATCTGCGTTCGCCGAAATCTGTTCTGCGTTCGACGAACGCCCGACTTTAGCTGAGATCTACGAACTCAGCTCAGTGTTCGACGAAATCCTTTCTTCATTCGACGAACGAAAAGTGAATTTGCCTCAGCGGTGGGGCTGAGAGGTTCAGCCGACTCAGTGACTATTTCCATCCCATCTCGGCGGATCTGCTGGGACCAAGTCGACTCAGCAATTTTCCACCATCTGCAGCTCAGCTCGACAAGCTCAGTCTTCCTTCCAGTTCAGCACTCTCACAAGGCCGAGGGGAGCTCGCAGGAAGGTGTGCGAGACCTGGCCTCGGAGGATGTCGCCGGAAGAGGTGCGAGCGGGGTCTTCACCAAATGCTCGCCTAAGAGGGGTTTCAGATCTAACAGGTGGGAGAAATAACAAAGAAGGCGAGCCGGAGCTCCAAGGATTGCTCGCAGGAAGGCAGGCGAGCCGGGTGCTCACCGACCGCTCGCGAGAAGGCGAACGGGCCGGATTTCTATCAAGTACCCGTGTTCGACAAAATACGTTCTACGTTCGACGAACTCGCTTGACGTTAATAGTTCGGCGAATGGGCTTCTCGGCACGTCCAACTCAATCGTCCAGCCAATTCAGCAGATCTCCATAAGGCCAAGGGAAGCTCGCGGGAAGGCACGCGAGTAATGTCCCTGCGGGCCAGAGTCTCAGAGTTCACTCGCAAGAAGGCGGGCGAGCCGGGCACTCGCCGACCGCTCGAAGGAAGGCGGGCGAGCCAGATCTCCACGATCGACGAATTACAGCTTGAGGTCGATGATCCTAGGTCTGCGTTCGACGCATGAGTAACAAGATGTTCAATTCGACGGAATTACTTCCCAAGCTCGACGAACTCGGTCATCTAGCCAGTTTAGTAGATTTTTGTAGGGCGAGTGGAGCTCGCAAGGGTGAATGCAGGAACCGGCCTCGGTGAACGTCGCCAGAGAGAGGGCGAGTGGGGACTTCGCATAGCGCCCGCTCAAGAAGGGTTTTGCGAGCCATACTCGTGAGGGGACTTGCGGCAGCTCTCGCGAGTAGCTCTCTCGCAGACTACTTACCCATAGACAAAGGGGGTGAAATTACCCCTCTGCCCCTGATGGTCTACAGTCAGCCTTTCCAAACAGCGGAGTTTAGCTATTAGCAGGCCAAATTGGGGTGCGTTTAGTAAAACCAAAAGGCAAAATTCCGCTATTGACAGACCACGAGCAAAAAACTATAAGTAGACCTTAATGGGCACCTTGGGAGAGGATTCCAATCTCAGTTCTCGGAGCTCTCCCTCCTTTGGCTACTTTGGTTTAGCTCTCTAGCTCTCCAAGCTGCCCAAGTCTCAGCTTTGGCTTGGGAGGGGAAGCGCTCAACGATCTTCCGGGTTTGTGGTGGGACCTCCTTGCTGGGGCTAAGGTCTCAGTCTATTTCTGAATCCCCAGTCTGCTCCTTCTGAGAGACTAGTAAGGGCTAGCTTCCCCTCAACTTGTTGAGGGCCTGAGCTTCACAAGAGGCCGAGAAATCGGTTTCAACAAGTATCTTACCTACACCACCTTTATTTGCACTCTTAATATTTAAGAAAAGTGGTTGTGCTTTCCAAATTACATTGGTTTGCAAAATAAGTGTATTCAGAGAACTTTGTACAAAATATAATCATGAAATAAATTGACAAAGATAACTCCACCAAACACTACTTGAACCTGCTGATAAGTCTTAATAGGCGTTGTGAGGTTGAGCACCTTGGAAAGAATAGTAAAGTGTCTTGTGCAAACCCTCATTTTTACACCACTTATTCTTTAGTACACTGGATCACAAAAAATATATATATTGAAAAATAAAGTGTGTGATCTCCCAAGCACTACTTTGCACCCTGATAAGTCTTAATGAGCATTGTGTGTGCAAAGCACCTTGGTAGTTGTACAATTTTTTTGTGCATTGAAGTGTGTGGAAGTAAAATTATTTGTGTTTTATTGTGCACTTTACTCTACATATGTCTTGTATTTTTGATTAAATCATTTGTTTACTCTATTCAAAATACATTTATGTGCACATCATTATCTTCCATAACACATCTTCTCATGAGTATTGGATCCTAATGCTAAAATTCTATACTCTCTTTATTAATATAAATGCACTTAGATAACCTAGCATGCTCTCTACAATGTTTTATATGTTTTGAATTTGTGAATTAATATAACGTTGTAGTAATCTCTTTTTGATAACATTATTTCATGCTCGGTTACTTTATTGTCTAACTTAAAGATTTTAAATGCAAATTGATTTACAAAAACATCTTCATTTTTGGAATTTAACTCATATATCTTCTTATGTATCGTCATGTTTTTAAAAAGATGTTTTCTTGTATTTCTATAAGTCTTCTGCATCATAACCATATAATTGTTTTTACCTTGCGCTTTCATGCTTATTTAAAGTCTTTTCTTGTGTGTGCATCGTCACTTGAATCTTAAAATTCCTTTCTTTCAACAAGTGGTAGACTTGCTTGGTAAACTTTATATTCGTTGCTCTAAACATGAAAATATTGTAATGCTAAAACTCTGATTTATTAATGGATTTCAAATTAGCTCTGTGACCTATTCTTTAAAAATTCAAATTAAAATATAAACCCATAGGCTATGAACTCATCATTAGATTCAAACTCTAAATGTTTCCAATTATTATTATCCCATGATTACATATCTCACCATAGCGGGGGCGTAGGGTTGTAGACATTAGATTACCTGACCTCTAAGTCATATCTTGTCCTCAACCGGGGAGGTTTCCAGTGGGGCCTTGCGAGGCACTGGGGGGAAAGAGTGATAGGTTAAGTTTTGTCTAGTGTTTGCATATGGCAGTAACACCCCAACCTACGGCATGTATGCAGCTCCTCATGCCCATCCGTCACTTAGTACGGGGCTAGGGTGTAGACATATTGTCTGGGTAGATTGGTTACTTGGAAATCATTAACTTTTTTTTAAAACTCTTATATAAAGGGGAAGAACTAACATGATAATATTACTTGACAAATGTTATATTGTTTGTTGAAACCAATTTCTCGGTCTCTGTGGAGTTCGGGGCCCTCAGCAAGCTGAGGGGCGACCAACACTTACTCCCCCCAAGGGAGAGCTCTAGGTTGAAAGTTGAGGAACTATGGACTGAACCAAAGGCTTAGTGGGGGTGTCCCGCCACATACACGGAAGCCCCTTAGGAACTTCCCCTCCCAAGCCACTACTAAGCTTGGGCACCACTAGAGGCTCTCCTCACCCCCTAGAGAGACTCGGGGAGAGAGAGAGGGAGAGAGCTAGCTGATGCGTGTCGGCAAGTGCACCGGTCGCTGTCAAGTAATAATTGTGGAGAATAAATTCCCCGGATGTCGGTCTCTTGAGGAATGCAGGATGGGTGAACGAATCGCGCAGTGATGATTGTTACACAAGTGTTCAACAAACACAAAGAGGGGTTTTTGGTTGGTTTTCCTAATCTTAGCAATAACAAAAGAAATGCGGGTCGAAAACACCGCTTCGCAAAGTGAGGTGGATGCAACGGCCGCGATGCCGTGCTTCGTGAGGCGGATGAAGTGAACTCGAGTGCGAGAGGGTGAGGGTCGCAAACACCTCTTCACAACCGACGTTAGCTCTTGCTAACGTGGGTCAAACACCTTGCGTGCAGACGCGAGTGAGTGAATGAGAACGGAGTGAATCACAACCAAACCATGAAGAATAACAAAGAGACATTCATTTAAACAAATAACATCTCAACATTCGAGTTTTACACGGTTCAAAGAGTACAACGAGGAAAGAGGAAAGAAATAACCGATGTTGAAGACTAGCGGCCGTTCACGGCCGGAATGGTAGGTTGTCGGGCTACCTCTGGACTCGGACGGACAATGCTTCTGGCATAGAGAGCTGTCACGATCTCCCTACGTGCTCCGTCGTCTTCGACTTTAGGTTTCTTCTTCTTCTCACCGAGCGGAATGAAAGAATGCTTGCTTGGAGGCTTGCGGACGATGGAGAACACTCACGGACAATGGAGGAAGTCTTAGAATGGATGGAGGAGGCTTCCCTTTGCGTAGGAGATGAAGTGGAGGCGTCCCAAGGTGGAAATCGGCGGCGTACGGAACAGGAATCCCGCTCCCGGCATGAACCATCCGCCCTAAAATCGCAACAGGCGTTTAAATAGGCGCTGGATTAAATACTGCGCACGATCATTGGCGCACGACCAGTGGTCGTGCGCACTGGAATTCTGCGATCGTGCGCACTGCCTGGGTGGAACCTGCAAGATACGAAATTATAAAATAAAATGTTCGCACGACCAGTGGCGCACGACCGGTGGTCGTGCGCACTGGAGTTGATGGTCGTGCGCACTACAGCAAACAGAACTCGGAAATTAAATGGTAAGTGCGCACGAGCAGTGGCGCACGACCGGTGGTCGTGCGCACTGGCGTTGGTGGTCGTGCGCACTGCACCAAACAGAACTCGTGAAAAAGGGCTAAGTGCACACGATCAGTGGCGCACGACCAGTGGTCGTGCGCAATAGAACCGGTGATCGTGCGCAGTGTTCCTGTGCAGAATTGCACCGGGAACACTTGAACGACTCCTATTCCCGCACAACCACAGATCTAGCCACAGAAAGTGGCACTTAACATCACAAGAATATACTAAAGACAATAAACACGAAAATCACACCAAAGTGGGCCAAGATGTGCACCTAGCATGGATTATCAAATATAAACTAAAACAAGGCTAAAGTGCGGAGAAATGACTAAATAACGGCCCGGATGAGTCCATAAATGTGTATATGATCAGGACTCATCACACCCCCAGACTTAACTGTTTGCGCGTCCCGAGCAAACGAATCCGGCGGAGCGTGAAAACGATAGTTAACATAGAGAATTACACAAGGGAGTACGGTGCGAAGTAACAACGCATGCGAGTAGAGATTCTAGTAGAAGGAGAGTTTAACTATGCTAACTAATTTACATAAGTATTAAAGCGTAATTAAAGATTTAGTTATACTCAGTTGGTGAATTATGAAGAAATTGACGATCATGCCCGGTATGAAAGTGACGAGACACTGAGGCGGGTGTTGCAAAAGATCGGGGCTTAGGAATAACTCCGCTAAAATCCATCAACGTCGTGAACCATACGCTTGCCCGGTCACACTCTCTCCACGGCGCTAGCACTCTCGCAAGTCAAATCAGTAGGGCTTTTAGGAGTAAAACGGGGCTTAGGTTACGGTATGATATTTCAAAGTTAAACACGGCGGCTACGCAACCCAAGTGAGCTAACGGAACGCTGCACCACACAAGACCAACAAACTATGCTCGTGTGACACCCCCAGACTTATCATGAAAACCAGGAGTGCACACGGCCTACTTCACAAATACCAACAGATTTTCTGTTTTTAGCTCGGGAGGATTTTTTTTCAAAATACTCTTTTTTTTTTCTTTTACATATTTTACTTCTTTTATGTAACCCCCGGTTGGTTCAAAATCAGCAGATGGACGTTATTTTCCCATCATAACACAACGATTCCACACTCCACACAAGTTTAGAATTATGAGCGCAGTTAAAAACAATTTGGTTGCGGGCGTGGGATAGGCTTCAGGCTTTGGTGGATGAAGAGGAGCTGAACAAAGGATTGGTAGGCACAAAATAGGCTTGCAAAGGTGAATGAAATGGACATGGAATAACAAAGCTCAAACTAGCCAAAGGGTGGCCTACATCATGCTTGACTCAACGAGTAGCTCTCACCCATGCTTCGAGAGTCGCTTGGGGCAAGTTCTTAGCCCACGAGAAAGATAAACCTTCCTCCCGACTCGAGCAACACACGACTAGCAACCGCACACACACAACACCGGGTTATCGTCAATTCCATACAAATTCACCACTTGAGTATATTAAATCTAAATTCACGCAGAAATACTAAACATAAATTAGATGCATAAAGAAAATCTAGTTCTACACAAATTCTACCATAGCATGCGAAGTGACTAGAACACTACATGAGTCAACATCGCACTCCAAATAATAATTCCTGCGTTAACAACCTATTTCACATTCCAACCAAACTAGTTTAAACGGAACAACAACAAAAAGACAAGCACGCACTCAAGTGGGTGAAGTGGTGTGAGAAGAATGCAACGATGATAATGAAAATGATAAATAAAAAGCAACCTTCTAGTATGCGGTGCAACATGTGCACATTGGATAACAACAACCGCTCCCCCAGACTTAAGCTAAGCGATATATCTAGAAATTGAAGCAAAAAGATGGGAGGAAGTGTTACCCAATGCTCAGAAATGAGCATACCAGACGATTGGCGTTTATGATCACGAATAGTCCGCAGCATCCGCACCATCGAACACAAAACCTGCAAGCACAAACTCAAAGCAACAAAAGCAAATACAAAAGCTGAACTAAAAGAAGTTAGAAAAAAGGAAATACGAAAACAGGAAATCTGGGTTGTCTCCCAGGAGCGCTTTCATTTAACGTCCTTAAGCTGGACCCAAATACCTGTATTAGCAGTGTTTATAAAGTGCAGGAATTAAAAAGAAATCTCAAAAATAGTTCACCACAGCAAATAAAACACACATCAACTAAAAGCGCTCTTATGGTGTGCTTCTCCCGTAGCACGTAGGCGGGAGGTGAAGGCTTTAGGGCCCGCACTGGTATTACCCAATGCTCCCCTAACCTCCGCCACCTTGCCACGGAGAGCGGCAGCACGAGCGTCGCGCAGAAGTTTTTCTTTTTTAAGTTTGGTGACAGTCGGAGACTGCCACCGTTGAGAGTTCTCAGATTTTTCCTCCTTAGAATCAGGTGGCGTCACTTCCGGCATCGTGGTGACTACCGGATCGGCCCAGGAGATGGAGCGCTTAGATAGTTTATTACATGATTCACCATAAGAAGATAAATAATCAGCAACCCTAACTACATTCACGTCAACGTTTCCCGAACTGCCGTCTTCCTCCTTCTCGGAGTCGAACTCTTTCCAGAAGTCAACCTCTTCCTCCTCATCTGATTGGAGCTCCTCCTTTCCTCCTTCACTTGTTTCTTGATCTTGTATCTTTCCTGCACATCTTAGAAATTCATCAGAAATAACGAGAGGGGGAGGAGTGGATGTGTCAGCTGTAGCTTCGAGGCGAGTGGGCTGCAGCGCCTTGTTAGGTAGGAGAACACACCCCGTAGCGAAGTCAAGGGTGGCGCCGCTCTCTTTCAAGAACGGCACGCCCAAGATAGGAATGGATTGATTTTCCTGGGGGCCCAACACCTGAAAGTCCGCGACCACAGTCGTCCCCTCAACTATTACTTCCACATTTCTCACTTCCCCCTCAGATTGGACAATAGTGCCGTTAGCGAGAATAAGCGATTTCCTTTCCTCCGTGTTCATCTCAAGTTGTAATTTCGCAACATCTTGCAGTGCAATGACGTTGCGGGAGGAACCGGAATCGCATAAAGCTTTTGTTTCAACCTTATTGATGGCACAAGAAATTACCAGCTCACTCGGTTCAACCTCTACCACATCCCCAAGACTCTTCCCTTGATCAATTGGGTTCTTCTCCGTGTTGCTGGGAAGGGTCCCCTGCGATCGCTCGGTTAGCACTTGGGCCAATTGGCCCAACTGCGTCTCCAGGTTTCGCATGGATGCAGTTTGATTTGCCATATTCGAATTAGCTACTTGCATGAATTTCTCCATCATCTCTTCTAGACTACTCTTTTTTTTGAGTAGGGGGTGCTTGATTATAGTCCGGGTATGGTGGCCTCGGTTGGCTCCCGGAGGCGTAAGCATCGTTTTGATGCTGCCCCGGTGCCCATCGTTGGCCAGGTGTGTTTGGATTCCACGAGAAGTTCGGGTGACTTCTCGCTCCCGGATTATAAGCATTATTGAAAGGCGCCCCCCTAGGCTGATTTCCTACATAATTAACAGATTCGTTCAAGTTCAAGTGTGCGAAGTCACCTGCCACGTTGTTCCCCGAACACTCATACGCGTGGTGGCCTCCGCCTCCACATCCCTCGCAGGTAATGACAGCAGCAGTAGCGGATGGTGAGGGGAGAGAGTCGACCATGAAAAGACCTCGGCCGCTTCTTGGAGCATTTCTCCCTGCAGTCCAGAATGTACTGTGGGAGGCAGTGTCGCGCAGAATTCGAAGGGCTTCTTCAGGAGTGTGGTTCATCAAGGTGCCACCCGCCGCAGCATCGATCATTGCCCTGTAGTTGGGCTCGATCGCGAAGTAGAACAATTCAACCACATTCCATGGTTGGAGCTCGTGGCCAGGGCAACGACGAAGGAGATCGTTGAGGCGCTCCCATGCTTCAGCAAGGGTCTCTTGGTCAAGTTGGCGAAATGTGGCGATCTCCCGCCGCAAGCTTACAATCTTATCCACAGGGTGGAATTTAGCAAGGAACTTGGATGCGAGGGCATCCCAAGTTGCAGCAGTCCCGGGCGGAATGGAGTGGAGCCACACCTTTGCTTTGTCGCGGAGTGAAAAGGGAAACAGTCTAAGCTTGACCGTGTCGTCAGCAATCCCTGCGTAGCGGAAGGTTCCGCAAATATCAGAAAACTCCGCCAGATGCAGATGCGGATCTTCGCTGGCCAACCCCGAGAACTGAGCGTTGTTCCGGATGATGTTTAAGATCGCTGGCTTGATCTCAATCTGATTATTCATAATGTTTGGCCCGAACCCCGGATACACACTCCCAGCAGTTGGAGTGGTGTAGTCCCTCATCGTGCGGGGTCGAGGCCTGACTGCCTCCTGCTCAATCCCAGGCTGATGTTCCCCCACGCCGGGCATTCTCGGATCAACATCATTTGGGTCTACCTGATCACCCATGGCCGCTTGTACAGCCGCAACGCGCCTTCGCGCGCGAGCTGTTCGTTCGATTTCTGGATCAAAAGGTGCGAGTTCACCTGCGACCTGCCTCTGCATGAACTGTCAAAAACAAAAAGAAAAACAAAGAAAATAAAAAACAACTGCTCGTATAACGAAAGTCACAACACAAGACGAAACACGCCTGCATTCCCCGGCAACGGCGCCAAAAACTTGATGCGTGTCGGCAAGTGCACCGGTCGTTGTCAAGTAATAATTGTGGAGAATAAATTCCCCGGATGTTGGTCTCTTGAGGAATGCAGGATGGGTGAACGAATCGCGCAGTGATGATTGTTACACAAGCGTTCAACAAACACAAAGAGGGGTTTTTGGTTGGTTTTCCTAATCTTAGCAATAACAAAAGAAATGCGGGTCGAAAACACCGCTTCGCAAAGTGAGGTGGATGCAACGGCCGCGATGCCGTGCTTCGTGAGGCGGATGAAGTGAACTCGAGTGCGAGAGGGTGAGGGTCGCAAACACCTCTTCACAACCGCCGTTAGCTCTTGCTAACGCGGGTCAAACACCTTGCGTGCAGACGCGAGTGAGTGAATGAGAACGGAGTGAATCACAACCAAACCATGAAGAATAACAAAGAGACATTCATTTAAACAAATAACATCTCAACATTCGAGTTTTACACGGTTCAAAGAGTACAACGAGGAAAGAGGAAAGAAATAACCGATGTTGAAGACTAGCGGCCGTTCACGGCCGGAATGGTAGGTTGTCGGGCTACCTCCGGACTCGGACGGACAATGCTTCCGGCGTAGAGAGCTGTCACGATCTCCCTACGTGCTCCGTCGTCTTCGACTTTATGTTTCTTCTTCTTCTCACCGAGCGGAATGAAAGAATGCTTGCTTGGAGGCTTGCGGACGATGGAGAACACTCACGGACAATGGAGGAAGTCTTAGAATGGATGGAGGAGGCTTCCCTTTGCATAGGAGATGAAGTGGAGGCGTCCCAATGTGGAAATCGGCGGCGTACGGAACAGGAATCCCGCTCCCGGCATGAACCATCCGCCCTAAAATCGCAACAGGCGTTTAAATAGGCGCTGGATTAAATACTGCGCACGATCATTGGCGCACGACCAGTGGTCGTGCGCACTGGAATTCTGCTATCGTGCGCACTGCCTGGGTGGAACCTACAAGATACGAAATTATAAAATAAAATGTTCGCACGACCAGTGGCGCACGACCGGTGGTCGTGTGCATTGGAGTTGATGGTCGTGCGCACTACAGCAAACAGAACTCGGAAATTAAATGGTAAGTGCGCACGAGCAGTGGCGCACGACCGGTGGTCGTGCGCACTGGCGTTGGTGGTCGTGCGCACTGCACCAAACAGAACTCGTGAAAAAGGGCTAAGTGCACACGATCAGTGGCGCACGACCAGTGGTCGTGCGCAATAGAACCGGTGATCGTGCGCAGTGTTCCTGTGCAGAATTGCACCGGGAACACTTGCACGACTCCTATTCCCGCACAACCACAGATCTAGCCACAGAAAGTGGCACTTAACAGCACAAGAATATACTAAAGACAATAAACACGAAAATCACACCAAAGTGGGCCAAGATGTGCACCTAGCATGGATTATCAAATATAAACTAAAACAAGGCTAAAGTGCGGAGAAATGACTAAATAACGGCCCGGATGAGTCCATAAATGTGTATATGATCAGGACTCATCACTAGCCTAGAGTGATCCTCCTCCAAATGGTGCCCCCTTGGTCCTATTTATAGGATTCCTGAACTTGGGCTGCGAATAACCAAAAACTACCTGCGAAATTACCGAAACGCCCCCGGATTTGGCCTGCGGATAGCCAAATCCCACTGTTCTGCAGCGCTAAACGCAGAACAGAACACCCTCCCGGGGCCGGGCGAGAGGGGGCTGACCTCCTCCCTGTCTCTCCCCCCTGCTGGGGATGGGGGGCGAGAGGGAGGGTTCGACCCCTCCTGTCTCGCCCCTCTGCTGGGGATGGGGGGCGAGAGGGAGGGCTCGGCCCCCTCCTGTCTCGCCCCCCTGCTGGGGATGGGGGCGAGAGGGAGGGCTCGGCCCCCTCCTGTCTCGCCCCCCTACTGCGGATGGGGGCGAGAGGGAGGGCTCGGCCCCCTCCTGTCTCGCCCCCCTGCTGGGGATGGGGGCGAGAGGGAGGGCTCGGCCCCCTCCTGTCTCGCCCCCTGCTGGGGATGGGGGCGAGAGGGAGGGCTCGGCCCACCTCCTGTCTCGCCCCCCTGCTGGGGGTGGGGGTGAGAGGGAGGGCTCTGCCCCCTCCTGTCTCGCCCCCTACTGGGGATGGGGGCAAGAGGGAGGGCTCGACCCCCTCCTATCTCGCCCGCCTGTTGGGGATGGGGGCGAGAGGGAGGGAACGCCCCCCTCCTGCCTCGCCCCCTGCTGGGGGTGGGGGCGAGAGGGAGGGCTTGGCCCCCTCCTGTCTCGCCCCCCTACTGGGGATGGGGGCGAGAGGGAGGGCTCGGCCCCCTCCTGTCTCGCCCCCTGCTGGGGGTGGGGGCGAGAGGGAGGGCTCGACCCCCTACTGGGGATTGTGGTGAGAGGGAGGGCTCGACCCCCTCCTGTCTCGCCCCCCTGCTGGGGATGGGGGCGAGAGGGAGGGCTCGGCCCACCTCCTGTCTCGCCAGCATCGGGGATGGGGGCGAGAGGGAGGGCTCGACCCACCTCATTTCTCGCCCCCCTTAAGCTGGGGGCGGGGGCGAGAGGGGGGGGGGGGGGGGGGGGGGGGCTTGCCCCAGCTCCTCTCGCCTCCCTGGAACTTGCTAGAAACGATGTCAAAAAATACCTCGTGGAATCTGGGGGCCCACTCGGCGAATACAGGGTTGTACATTGTTCATCTTTAAGCTAAAAACTCTGATTTATTTCTATAAAAATTATTCTAAAACTCCTTATTATTTCCTTCTCTCTAAAAGCTCGATCATGCCTTTATCTTATTATCAAAACTTTTATGTGTTTGCTCCCTTTACCCACTTTTGCTAATAACAAAAGGGGGAGAACTAACATGATAAATAAAATCCGCTATCAAAATATGATTAATTAAGATGATAGCTTACATATTAGGGGAGCATTCACTTAGAGGGAGCAAGTATAAACACTAAATCACTAATTATCCTATGTCATCACTCTCTCTCACACACAAGTAGGTTTCATCATGCTTATATATTAATGCTCTGATTTATCATTAATGGATTTGTTATTATCAAAAGGGGGAGTTTGTTGGAACATGGTCTTCCGCATCTCCTAGGTTTGAGAATAACAAATCCTATGTGTATTTGATCCTGTGTGTTTAAGTGTGTAGGAAATAAGGTTCATATGACTCAAGGATGACATAAGAAGGTTTCCCCCAAAATTGGGGTAATAATTCCAACATGCCCACTAGCGCCGGCGGTAGCACCTAGCGCCCGGCGCTAGCGATGATTAGCACAATCCCGGGAGTACATTTAGAAGGAGCTAGCGCCAGGCGGTAGCAGATAGCGTAGGCGGTAGCGCGGAGCACAAGAGGCAAGAAAGAAATGTTTCCTCGGATTGAAGATTCCCCCGCGCAGAATATGTCCTAATCTGGGATAGCGTCGGCGGTAGCGATAGCGCAGGCGCTAGCGCTGAGGCTATAAATAGGACCCTCTTCTCTCATTTCATACAGATATCATAGAGAGAGATTGAGTGCTAGAATTCCAGAGCCTAATTTGGCCGAAAGTTGATGTCCTACCAATGCTCTGTGAATTTCTGAAGGAGAATCTCTTCACGTCGGATCCAAAAGACGTCCACTTCTACAACGCTTATTCTACAGCGGATCTTCATCTGCAACTTCAGAAGTTTTTCAAGAGCGAGTTTTTATTATTATAATTTCATATTTCTTGTAAACCGTTAGAGAATTCGCCTCGTGTTGGAGACTAGGTCTGGGTAGGACTTAGGACAGAAATTTGCCTCGTGTTGGCGACTAGATCTAGGTTAGGTCTAGGGGGTGCTCAAGGCCATATCCGGGGTTGGATTGGCTAGAGCGGCTTAAGGCCGAATCTGAGGAAAGATAGGTTAGGGCCACCGGTTCGTGGGGATGCGAGTCGGGATAGAAAACAAAAGGAGTTTACTATTATTCGCCACCGATTTCTAGCGTTATAGAAATCAACTTTTGTAAAACCTTATTTCATATTAATAAAACATGTCTTCCCTTTATTTCAATTGTTTTGTTTAATTTCTCACCTTCTTATTCACGCATTATTTCAAAGATAATCAAAATATAACATAAGTTTTAAAAACCCTTATTCACCCCCCCCTCTAAGGGCGCCTACTGATCCAACAGTTTGGTCTCCAATGGTGGCGTTTGGTCTCCGGTGGTGGTTGCGGTTGAACGTCGGAGTTTGATGTTGAAGGTTCCGTTGAACCTTGTGTGTCCCCTAGGCGGATTGCAGTCCAGATCTTCTACTCTTCCGCGGATCATGCGCGTCCGGCGCATCTGCGGTGTTTCACCGGACGGTCTTTTCTTCTCCTGTTATGCTCTTGTAATCTTTTTTATATATTGATTGTTTAATATATAATTGTGTTTGTGCACCGGCGGAATTTGTCGGGCGCAGATTTGACCACTTATTTTGTGTTCTTGTTTCCCTGCAATTTTATAGCGGTGCCCTCCGTGTTTGCAACCTGATTTTACAAGAGAAATGGACCTCCATTTAAGGCTCCGTGGAGAGGGATGTGAGTAGGCATGCAAGCAGTTCGGTTTTATGTAAAATCAAAATCGAACCAAATAGCCTCGATTTTTACACACCCAAAATCGAAATCGAACTGAATCCAATCGGTTCGGTTTTTTATCCGTCGGTTCAGTGTTCTACAAGTGGATGATCAGATGTTCTCCCCCTCCAAAACATTTTATAAAAAAACTTTTGTAAATAACGCTCAAGAAATTTTAACCATTTGATCCGCCTACTATAAATTCAATCGTCTGATTATACAAGTTCTCTCAAGCCCTATTTGTAAACCCTTACTCATCCCATGCGGCTCATTCCATCCCCCCTCATTCGAATTCGACGGCGCCTACCCCCACTCCATCTCCCGATCTTCCCCTGCTTCCACGCAGGGAAACACATACTTGAAGGAGGTCTCCCCCATTTCCACCTCCGCAGGGAACCTACGGCTTGACACCCGCCCACCTCCTCCCCCACTCTATAGCCCCAAAATCTTCGGACAACTCCCCAAGTGCATCGGTTCGGTTCAACCAATTTTTCCATGGTGAAATTCGGATCAAACCGAATATGGGTCGGTTTTCAGCCACCACAAACTGAAACCGACCGAACCGGTCGGTTCGGTACAAAAGTCGGTTCGATTGAATCGGTCGGCTCGGTTCGAGCGATTTCAGTTTTTTACGCACATGCCTAAGTGTGAGTGTGGAAAAGAAGGAAGAAGATATATCTAAGATAGACAGACCCGGAGCGGGTTTGGTGGGGTGCCCTCCCCAGGAGGGGAAAGGAGGGGATAAAGTGCGGGTGAAGCACTTTATGGTAAAGTGCGGGTGAAACACTTTACGGTAAAGTGCGGCTGAAGCACTTTATGGTAAAGTGCGGGCATCCAACGGTCTGCGTTGATACCCGCACACATCTCAAAATGCTTTGAGATGTGAACGCTTTGAGATGTGTGCATGTATCCACGCGGAACGTTGGATATGCGCACTTTATCGTAAAGTGCATCACCGCAATTTATCCCCCAAGAGTTCAATCCCTGATCTCGTTGTATATTTTTGTCAGCATGATTTTTCGCGCATGATTGATCAAAACTACCAACACTTTTCAATACGACCATATAACACAAGTACGGCAGTATATTTTTGCAAATAATCTACACCGTTTTAATCACGGATCATACGGCTATATTTGCTCCCGCACAGTGATCTATTATGATTACCGTATGTTACCCATACCTACATATCTCTCGAGTATGAGATGGAGAAATAAGAGGTCATGTACGATGCGCATCGTGTGGGGAGAATTTTGTCCGTCGAATTTACGATCGGACCTCCAGCCAAACATGGAGTTTACAAAAGAGTGGTGTTACAGGCACACCAATTTTGGCTATGGAGAACCAAAATTTATGTATAACCAAATTCAGCTATGTACACACCAACAGGCTATGAACACACCAATTATTAAAAATAGTCCATTTCACCTAAATCGAGAATGGCTACAAAAAATGGGCTTGAAATAATCACCTAAATCGACACCTCCACCACAAAAATCAGCTTGATAAACTTTGGGAAGAAAAGTGGATCATTGATCTGGATGTAAAAAAAACAAAAGATAATGCAAAAATGCATAGGGAAATGATCAAGTACTGTAAAAAAAATAGAGGGGAAAATGCTCTGCTAGTGTAGAAAATCTGGGCCTGAAGATCTGCTGCTCATCAAGGGTGGATCTGGGGTGAGGGGGGCGCAAAAATACTCTGACGGGAAATAACCCAACTGGAGCGCAAGCCGACCGTCGGAAGTAATGAAGGTGTTGCCCGGAAGGAAGAATGAAGGAGGATTTTTCAGGTAGATGGCGGATCTGCAAGGGGGAGGTGTAACGGTCCAGGCCCGCCAACACGGGACCCAGCTAGACCGCCGACACCCTCCTAGCCCAGGCCCGCCAACACGGGACCCAGCAATCGGGTTGTTACTGAAAGTATCTAGTTGCGGCCTAAATCACCTAGAGGGGGGGCGAATAGGTGGATTCTATGTCTTTATGCGGAATTAAAATTTAACACAGAAAAGTAAACAATCAAACACAGCACAGACACAAGGATTTTATAGAGGTTCCCCGATGTGGGTAGTCCTCTTTCACGCCTCGCCTATCTAGCACTACGAGGCTAGACTCGGCTACTTCACCAATCTCAGATTATAACTAATCTTACACCTCGAAGTCCAAAATCCTACAACTCGGAGTATATCACTCCTACAACTCGGAGTATAACAACTCCTACACCTCGGAGTAAACAACTCCTACAAATAATCTCGGAGTGAAAACTCCTACAAAAGAAAATATTGAAACAAAAAAATACTTCTTCTTAACCTCTAAAGAGATTAACTTCAGATCTTGAAAACTGAGTCTTCTTCTTAACCTTGAAAGAAAGCTTGGCACTTGAAAGAAGTGGAAGAGAGAAGACTTGGCTAACCAGATCTGAATAGGCCCTTTGACTTACTTGAAAGAATCTTCAATAAAGAGAGCAGCAATAAGATCAAAGGCCTTCTTCTGAGAAATCTCTTTAGCTTTTTCTTTTCTGAACTGTCGGCTGAAGAGAGATTTTAGATCGATTTTTTAAGATCATTCCCTAGCCCTAAAATAAGGAATTATTTATAGGGAGGACTTCAACGGCTCGTGCGACAATGAAGGAAGAGGCGACACGTGTACTGTTCATGGTGGCTAACCCTAATTTTCGAAAACGAAACAAAGATTTGAAATCCGTCTGTCCGTCATTCGTCGAGACTTCACGTGAACATCCGACGAATTGACTTAGCTGCATAATTTTCTTCATAACCCAGCCAAAATGACCTCTGTCAGCATTCGTCGGGATTCGTCAGAATGACCCGAGTAATCTCGACGAATGGACTTGGCTGCAGAATTTACTTCACAACTCAGACAAAATGACCTCTGTCAGCATTCGTCGGGATTCGTCGGAATGACCCGAGTCATCTCGACGAATGGACTTGGCTGCAGAATTTTCTTCTAAACCAAGACAAAGGTCTTCTATCTGGATTCGTCGGGATTCGTCGGAATGACCCGAGTCATCTCGACGAATTGACTCAGCAGAATTTTTCTTTTCTTCTAAAAACCTGCTCCACTCCTCAACCTTGAAAGCCTTCAGTTATGAGTATATGAAGTGCACCCCAAAAGAGAGATTACACATGGACCAACACTTTGTTCTATACAATGAGGGATTACATTGTCTAGAACTATGTTTGGTGATCCATTGCAACCTGACTTTGGTGAGCACTTAGTATTAAGGCCTGTCATAACACATCTAAACAAAAGTCATCAAATACAAATACAATTCATTTTAGTTTACTAGGGGATATCTTCAAATCAAGGTGATTGTGGACACAATACCCAACAATCTCCCCCTATTTGAAGATGTCATAACCCTAGACACTAACTTGAATTGCACAGAAAGAATACTAAATAAGAAAGCACAACCCTGGCAGTAATATGTAAGGAAAAACAGAATAGGACTGAATGTTTTAACTTAACACAAGAGAAATGTGTATATATATATATAAGCAAAGAAAACATCATGATTCCAGATAAGCACAGCTTATTCATGACCTTTGCCTTTCTTCTTTGCAAACATTCTGTCCACTGCCTCAGTTTTCTTCTTCAGTTCTGAATCCATTCTCTCAAAGAATGTCTTTGGCTTAGGCCAGTATTTGTCAGGAGCAGACTCTTTAGATCCACCATTCTTGAAGTGAATTCTTCTTTCATTTGTCCTCTTCTCAAACTTGCTCCATTCTTCTGAACTATAATGGTCACTGACTTTTTCATTCTGATTGCTGACTTTATCAAAAACAGAGAGAACAATACTTTTGGAGATGGGGCTCCAACTTTCTTGGAAGTTTCTAGGAGGAGGCCTATCATAAAATTCTCTGATCTTCTTATGTGGATTAGACCTCTTAGCAGATGGCTTATCAGCAAATAGCTTCCTTTTTAATGACTTGTCAGAGGGTTCAGCAAAATGTGAGCTGTCAGGATCTTGAACAGGAAATGGATCATCCCAAAATTCTTGATAAGATGAAGCAGGAATGACTTCATCAGCAAGAACAGAATCCTCAACAGGATTTGGAGAGAAACTAGGAGCCCTGGGTCCTGGAGCACTTGATGAGGGAAAATCTGATCCTTTATCCACAACAGTGAACCCAAGCATTCCAGCCACTTGCTTGAACATCCAGCTTTGGGCTTCATGAGTATACCAGTTCACATCCTTAACATTTTGTAAGATGTTTTCCTTGAGATCTTGCATTTGACTAGCTACAGTTTCATTCAAATCATTCATTTTGCTTACACTTTCTTCTAACTTGGATACCACACTCTCCTCCCCCTTTATGACATCTTCATGCAGGAGGGTATATAATCTCTTCAGCTGAGCTTCAACTTGATCATCCAAGTAAGTGATTCCTTGATCATGAGCAGAGCTAAGAGTAGAGAGAGCAGTAGTCAAATGTAGTACATCTTCACTAACCTGATGCAGATTCTTGAGAGCATGCCCAACAGCTTTATTTGTATGATCCAAATCTTTCCCTGCAGATAGCATCCAGGCTTCTTGATCACTCTTGAATCTTCCCATGTCATGCTTGATCTCAGCCATTTCCTGCTTCAGAGAACTATCAACAGAGTCAATCTTCTTATAGACTTGATTGATAGACTGATCAAAGTGATCAGTCTGAACCTTTAGCAGCCCTGCTATGGACTTCAGCAAAGAAGAGTGAGAGCTATCACCAGTCTCAACCTCTTCAGGAGAAATTCTATGAGCTACAAAACTTGAGGACTGTGCTTGCTTGTCAAGCACAGTTGCCCTTGGAGAAGTGCTCTTAGCCACAAGAACTTCTGGAGGAGGCAAAAGCAGCACAGAAGGAAAGACTTCAGGAGGAACAGATTCAGCCATGAAGATATCTTCCTGGTCTTTCTCCCCCTCAAATAGAGACATCTCCTTAGCCAACCTCAGCATAGCACCAAAGCTGCCCTTCTCCCCAGATTCAGATTGCTCATGAGGAGAGTCTAGCAAGATTTCATGATCTTCAGAATGAGAAACAACCATGGCAGGTGATCTCCTTGAATCTTCCAGCTCAGGAGACTCATCAAAAACAGCAGCAACCTCTGGGCCCTCCATGACAAGAGTAGCATCAGGGACAACAAAATCAACAGGATCAAGAGGTACTTGATCAGCATCACTTGGAGGAACATCTTCTGCAGCACCACTTCCTGCACCAATGTCTCTTGGGGTTGGAAACTCCCCCTCAACATGTGCATCTCTGCCCTGAGCAGGAGCTGGACTAAGTCCACTCCCCCTGGAGGATTGCCCTGCTTCAATAGACCTATGCTCATCAAGCAGAGGGGCCTCATCATCACTTACAGCAGCCCTAACTCCAGTATTCCCTAAGCCCTTGGGAATTACCCTTTCCCATTTGGAGAAAATGGTTGAGTTGATCTTCTTTGTGTGGTGGATGGGGATACCTCTTCCAAGATTAAAAAAAATCTGGATTGCTACTGTGGAGAAGCAGACTGAGAATTCTTCCAAAATTTGGAGCAAGAAAACTTTCTTTAATCTTCTCAAAGATTACTTCACCAAAATTGAAATTCTTTCGACAAATTATAGCGGTGTGAATTTTGAAAGCTTCTTCAGAGAGGTAGTCATGAGAGCCTACCTTGCATAATAATACTTTTCCTATAATATCACATAGAAGCTTACCTCCTTCATTCATGAACTTTCTTCTGATTTTGGAGCTTTGATCAAGAATGCCACAGAATCTTCTGGCTCTGAAAATATCTTCAACAGACAACTCTTCTGATTCAACTTCAGGCATCCTCAACGATCGGTTGATACCACTAGCCTTCAAAATGATTTTGCAAGACCTAACAGAGCTTTTGATCTTCTTACCTTGACTTGAGATTTTGGCATTTCGATAGAACTCCAGAATGTCCTGTTCTAAGATTTTAGCCGGCTCTTCTAAGATAAAACTGAGCCTGGCGACATCGAGCATCAAAATCACGTTCCGAAACTCATCTGAAGCTGAGCGGAAGGCGCCTCTCACCAACTCTCCCCCTGAATGCAAACCACCAGAAGCTTTGGGCGCCATTGATGTCGTCGAAGCCGCGGAAGAGAAACAGAGGAATCGCGAAAGAAGGAGACGAACGGTCGGGTAGGGTTTCACGGAGGTTCTCGTGAAATCGTGATGTTTTCTTTGATTTTTTTTTATATATATATAAATTGAAGTAGAGTACATAGCTGAAGGACGATAAAATCGTATTTAATAGGGAGATGATTCCATGGGAGATGAATTGAGAGGAGTAATATTTGTCCCGTGAACACCCGTGAAACTTCATGAAATTTTCTGAGTTAACAAGTGAAATCTCGTGCAATTTCGTGAAATCTCAACAGTCCCAACTTCAAGAGTCCTTGTTAAGTATTCCAAGTTCCATTTTGAAGAAATTGAATTTGGTTTCGTCCAGAGGCTTCGTAAAGATATCTGCAATTTGTTTGTCAGTATTAACATATAACAAATTTATGTCCTTACTCTCAATATGTTCCCGGATGAAGTGGTAGCGAAGCTCAATATGCTTCGTTCGGCTGTGAGAGACGGGATTATTTGCTATGGCAATAGCACTTGAGGAGTCACAGAACATGGGGATTTCTGAGAGCTTTAAATTATAGTCCTCAAGCTGATTTTTCATCCACAAAAGTTGTGCACAGCAACTACCGGCAGAGATATACTCTGATTCAGCAGTCGATATTGCAACGCAATTTTGCTTCTTGCTGCTCCAGGAGACGAGCCGTTTTCCTAAGAACTGGCAAGTTCCCGAAGTGCTCTTCCTATCATCTTTGCTTCCTGCAAAATCAGCGTCTGAAAAGCCAATTAGTTCAAAATCATTGCTTCTTGGGTGCCATAAGCCGAGATTTGGTGTACCCTTAAGGTATCTCAAAATCCTCTTTGCAGCGGCATAATGAGATTCCTTACAGTTCACCTGATACCTGGCGCAAACACATGTTGAGAACATTATATCAGGCCTAGTAGCAATGAGATAGAGCAAGGACCCAATTATGCTTCTGTACTTGGTTTCATCAAAAGGTTTCCCTTTCTCATCCTTGTCCAGAGACATACTTGAGCCCATTGGAGTCCTCATTGAGGTTGCACTCTCCATTCCAAATTTCTTAAGCAGCTCTTTGGTGAACTTCGTCTGAGAGATGAAGATTCCATCTTCAGATTGGTGCACCTGGAGTCCTAAGAAATATTTCAGCTCTCCCATACTGCTCATTTCAAACTTACCTTGCATCAAGTTAGAAAACTTTTTGCAAAGTTTGTCATCAGTAGATCCAAATATAATATCATCGACATAGATTTGCACTAGTAAAATCTCGCCTTTAACTTCCCTAAGAAACAATGTCTTGTCTATTGTTCCTCTTGTAAATTTGTTCTCAAGAAGAAACTTAGACAATGTCTCATACCAGGCTCGGGGTGCCTGTTTGAGACCATACAAGGCTTTATGTAAATAAAATACATGATCAGGAATGTTATGATCTACAAAACCTGGAGGCTGAGCTACATAAACTTCCTCTTTAAGGTCTCCATTCAGAAAGGCGGACTTTACATCCATCTGGAAAACCTTAAAGCCCTTATATGCAGCATAAGCCAGAAATAATCTGATCGCTTCAAGTCTTGCTACTGGTGCGAAGGTCTGATCAAAGTCAATCCCTTCTTCTTGCCGGTACCCTTGAGCAACCAGTCTTGCTTTGTTCTTGATGATGATGCCCTTTTCATCAAGCTTGTTCCGGTAAATCCATTTGGTTCCAATCACATTCTGTCCTTTGGGTCTAGGTACCAACTTCCAAACTTTACATCTCTTGAATTGGTTGAGCTCCTCTTGCATAGCAAGGATCCAGGAGGGATCGGTGTTTGCTTCTTCAAACTTCTTCGGCTCAATCTGTGAAAGAAAGCTTAAATGTAAAGCTTTGTTAGTTGTACCTCTTCTCGTTAGAACTCTGCTTGAAGGATCTCCGATGATTTGATCAGCTGGATGATCTCTCAAATGTCTGATCATTCCAACCTTTAGATGACCATGAGGTTCCTGCACTTCAGGTATATCTTCATCTTCCTAAGGGTCATCATCCTCACATGTAGAGGGAGCATTTACTTCAATAGATTGTGGAACGTCTTCCTTTACCACTTCTTCTGAGTGTAGTTCTTTGAACCTTGCATCTGCATCTTCAACAAAGACACTAGAAGAGCTGCTTTGAAGCATACTCATCTCATCAAATATAACATTGTAAGTTTCTTCTACAACCAGGGTTCTCTTGTTGAAAATCCTATATGCCTTACTATGGCTACTATAACCTACAAAAATACCTTCAAAACACTTTTCACTAAACTTAGTTTTGTAATATTTCCCATTGTTAAGCACGAAGCATTTACTGCCAAAGATTCTAAAATAAGACAGAGTTGGTTTCTTGCCTTTCAGAAGTTCATAGGGAGT
This sequence comes from Dactylorhiza incarnata, assembly GCA_033032865.1. Lineage (NCBI taxonomy): Eukaryota > Viridiplantae > Streptophyta > Magnoliopsida > Asparagales > Orchidaceae > Dactylorhiza > Dactylorhiza incarnata. The sequence continues at coordinate 2,241,964 of JAWHQI010000035.1, forward strand.
CTTATGATGATTTTTGTTGATCAGTGCTCTGTTTTGCACGTGGCAAGCAGTGTTGATACCTTCATCCCAAAAGTACTCCGGTAATGAAGAATCACTCAACATTGTCCTGCAAGTCTCTATGAGTGTTCTATTCTTTCTCTCGGCAACCCCATTTTGCTGTGGAGTACGGGGAGAGGAAAACTCATGAAAGATACCCAGACTTTCACAAAATTCAGTCATGGCCCCAGACTTGAATTCTGTACCATGGTCACTTCTGATTTTGACCACAGAACATTCTAATTCATTCTGAATTTGCCTGACGAATGAGGTGAAAGAATCATAGGTGTCTGACTTGTGTTTCAGAAAGAATACCCAAGCAAAACGTGAGTAATCATCGACAATGACCAACGTATAAGACTTACCCCCTAAACTCCGAATTGGCATGGGACCAAATAAGTACATATGAAGTAGATATAAACATCTGGTAGATTCTTTGCCAATAATGCTCTTAAAGCTAGCTCTCGTCTGCTTGCCCATTTGGCATGCGTGACAAGGTCTCTCTTTAATGCACTTAACATCAGGAGCATCACGAACTAAGTTGTGGGAAAATAACATATTTATAGTTTTGAAATTTATATGTGCTAGTCTCTTGTGCCACTGGTCACAAAGAGATGCACTATCTTTTGCTAAAAAGCACACTGGTGTAGAAGAGTCTAAACATAGAAAATTTAAGCAAAAAATATTTCTACTCCGAGTGCCTGTTAAAATAGTTTCTGACGTATCAGACGACTTTATCAAGCACTTGTCCTTGTAGAATTCTACCATATAGCCTTTGTCACAAAGTTGACTTATGCTAATGAGATTATGTTGTAATCCTTTAACATAAGCCACGTCTGTGAAAGAGACTATACCATTTGTGATCATACCGTAGCCTTTTGGGATTCCCCGATCAGATCCGCCAAAAATAACTTTTGGACAATCTTTCACCGGGGTATACTCTTGTAGTAGGCTTCTTGTTCCGGTCATGTGCCGTGAACATCCACTGTCCAAGTACCATATTGGATTTGAATTGGCCTTTGGACATACCTGCAATCAATAATCAATTGCCCTTAGGAACCCAAACCGATTTGGGTCCTTGGCTTCTTGTTAGATGACCACCACTTGGAATGTTAACATTGCGAGGGGTCATTCTTGCATTGTTAATCCGTGGAGTCGTGACATTTCTCGGATTAAACCAACAAATCTATGGCAAAGTGACCAACCTTGCCACAACACCAACAATCGAATCGATTGTACCTTCTCTTTGTCTCCTGTTTTGCCTTTTGAACGGGAGGTGCAACAGGAGTGACTTTCTTAGTGGAAGTTTTCTTAGAAGTGGGGGCCTCATGGTGACAGCACACACATGTCTCCAACTTCTTCTCAACATATTTGGGTGCAATCGTTTTAATTTTTGGTGCTTTCTTGTGAGCTGATCCGTGAACAAATGGACCATGATCTTTGAGGATTATTTCTTCATGAGGAGCTTTGAATGGAGAGTTGTCAAAGTTTCGGGGAAAGCTCCATCCTTGATATCTATTACTAGGTTCAACATGTGTTGGCCTAGCAAGATGACCGTAGGATGAATCAAAGTCAAACGGGTTTGATGGAAAAATGACCTTCCTGAATGAAGGTTGACTTTGATTGGCAGTTCCCTTCCCTTTCACGGCTCTCTTCTCAGCAGCCTTACTACTTTCAGCCTTATGACCAATTCCACTACCCTTCGCAGGAGCAGAAAACCTATCAATGAATGGAAGAATAGTCTTAGGCTTCGAGAAGCTTTCTACGAGCTTCCTTTCTGCCTTCAACTTATCTTCTAGTTCATTTATAGTTTTCTCCTTTAGATTCAACAACTCAGTGGAGCTTTTCAGTTCGTCTTTCAAGAGTTGGATTTCATCTTTGAGAGGAGTTAGTTGTTCAACTTCCTCCCTCAAAGCTAATTCCACTGTCTTGAGAGATTCAATTTCTTTTGACTTGGACTTGACGACCTTGCGGCACTTGTCAAATCCTTTCACAAGGGCTTCATACTGAGTTATTAACTTAGAGTCCTCCTCTGAGGAGTAGCCTTCATTTGCTATGGATGCAGTCTCATCTTCAGAAGCAGACAGAGGGGTATGAGAGTTTACCTTCCCCTTATAAGAGGAGTCGCCTATTTCTTCATCTAGATGTGCCATTAGCCCAAAGTAGGCTTCTTCATATGAGCTTGACGCATCAGAGTCACTTTCGCTCAGAGTCTTGGCCTTTTTGGCGAGGAGGCTCTTTTCTTTCTTCTTTCCTTTAAAGGATCTCTTTTCTTCCTTCTTTGATCCTTCTTTCTTTTTGTATGGACACTCGGCTATTACGTGTCCTGGCTTATTGCAGCAATAACAAATAATGTCAGTAGAATCAAATTTGTTCGGTTTAGATTTATACCTGTCATTATAGTAGTCCTTCTTGTGATGATCACCATCACATCTTTATCTTCTGTGATCAAATGCAGTGGATTGGCCTCTCTTCTGCTTTCTTTTATTCAGAAGTCTTTTGAATTGTTTGGAGAGAAGAGAAAATTCTCCATGAGACATCTCTGAACCTGAGGGGCTGGCATCAGACTCATCCTCATCAGAAGATGGTCTCCTGACAGGTGGGAGAGCCTTGCTCTTTCTTGAGCTTTCAGCTTTTAGGGCAGAGGACTTCTCCCTTCCAGAGGCCCTGACCCCCTCTTCTTCAGCTTTGCGGGAATTTAGCTTCAACTCATGGGACAGGAGCTTACCAAACAACATTTGTGGCTCCGTGGTTCCGAGCTTTCCGAATTCTCTGATGGCTATAACCTTGGTGTCCCATTCTTTCGTCAGGGATCTCAGAAATTTGTCATTTAGTTCGCCAGTTGTGAATTCTCTATCATAGTTCCTAAGACCATTTACGATCTTGAAGAACTTCTCGTAGGTGTCAGAAATGGAGTCTCTTGGATCTTGCTTGAATGCTTCGTATTCTTGGTTCAGCAACGATCTTCGGTCATCCCTCACTTCATCGGTCCCTTCCATCAGAACGACTATAGAATCCCACATTTCTTTAGCAGATTTGCAGTGAAGCAGATTTTGCAACATTGAATCATCAACTGCACCTGCTATGATATTCTTTGCTTTCTTGTCTAGGGCCACTAGAGCGATCTCATCTTTGTTCAGTTCCAACATCTTCTTCGGGATCATGATGGTGGAGTTTATTGAAGATGGTTTCATCGGAATATGGGGACCTTCTTCCACGATCTGAAAGATTCTTGGGTCGGCAGCTTCCATGTAGAATCTTACTCTTTCCTTCCATATGGGAAAGTTCTCTTTGGTGCAGACTGGCAACTTGACGGAATCCTTGGCCTTATCCATTCCAGACATATTTGCTTTAGAAACTAGATGAGGAGTCTTGTTCAAGGTGTTAGCCTTATAGCGAACAACCTACCTCTGATACCAATTGAAAGTATCTAGTTGCGGCCTAAATCACCTAGAGGGGGGGGTGAATAGGTGGATTCTATGTCTTTATGCGGAATTAAAAATTTAACACAGAAAAGCAAACAATCAAACACAGCACAGACACAAGGATTTTATAGAGGTTCCCCGATGTGGGTAGTCCTCTTTCCCGCCTCGCCTATCTAGCACTACGAGGCTAGACTCGGCTACTTCACCAATCTCAGATTATAACTAATCTTACACCTCGGAGTCCAAACTCCTACAACTCGGAGTATATCACTCCTACAACTCGGAGTATAACAACTCCTACACCTCGGAGTAAACAACTCCTACAAATAATCTCGGAGTGAAAACTCCTACAAAAGAAAATATTGAAACAAAAAAATACTTCTTCTTAACCTCTAAAGAGATTAACTTCAGATCTTGAAAACTGAGTCTTCTTCTTAACCTTGAAAGAAAGCTTGGCACTTGAAAGAAGTGGAAGAGAGAAGACTTGGCTAACCAGATCTGAATAGGCCCTTTGACTTACTTGAAATAATCTTCAATAAAGAGAGCAGCAATAAGATCAAAGGCCTTCTTCTGAGAAATCTCTTCAGCTTTTTCTTTTCTGAACTATCGGCTGAAGAGAGATTTTAGATCGATTTTTTAAGATCATTCCCTAGCCCTAAAATAAGGAATTATTTATAGGGAGGACTTCAACGGCTCGTGCGACAATGAAGGAAGAGGTGACACGTGTACTGTTCATGGTGGCTAACCCTAATTTTTGAAAACGAAACAAAGATTTGAAATCCGTCTGTCCGTCATTCGTCGAGACTTCACGTGAACATCCGACGAATTGACTTAGCTGCATAATTTTCTTCATAACCCAGCCAAAATGACCTCTGTCAGCATTCGTCGGGATTCATCGGAATGACCCGAGTCATCTCGACGAATGGACTTGGCTGCAGAATTTACTTCACAACTCAGACAAAATGACCTCTGTCAGCATTCGTCGGGATTCGTCGGAATGACCCGAGTCATCTCGACGAATGGACTTGGCTGCAAAATTTTCTTCTAAACCAAGACAAAGGTCTTCTGTCTGATTCGTCGGGATTCGTCGGAATGACCCGAGTCATCTCGACGAATTGACTCAGCAGAATTTTTCTTTTCTTCTGAAAACCTGCTCCACTCCTCAACCTTGAAAGCCTTCAGCTATGAGTATATGAAGTGCACCCCAAAAGAGAGATTACACATGGACCAACAGTTTGTTCTATACAATGAGGGATTACATTGGAACTGTGTTTCGTGATCCATTGCAACCTGACTTTGGTGAGCACTTAGCATTAAGGCCTGTCATTACACATCTAAACAAAAGTCATCAAATACAAATACAATTCATTTTAGTTTACTAGGGGATATCTTCAAATCAAGGTGATTGTGGACACAATACCCAACAGTTACATAACATATGTCAAAAGGTATATCAGTAAGACAGATGAGGTGGTAGAAAATTCAACCAATCATCTCCAAGATTATGTATACTCCACTGCCATGCAGTTGAATGAAGAAGCTGACAGGAACAAGGAAGAGCTGCAAGCAGATATTGCTAATATAGTCCAATCCCTTGCTGCAACAGTCACTGCCACCCAACTGAATGAAGAGGTAGTCAACCTTAAAGGTACACTTCAAGCAGATTTTGAGACTGTGTTCGAAACCCTCTCTGGCATAATAACAACAGCTAAGCAAGACCTCCATCAATAAATATATGAAGAAGCCAGAAAGGGGGAGGACACAAATGCTATCACAAATTCTGACCTTACACTGAAAGTTCTACAAGGTACAAGGCTAGCTCTGAATCTTCCTATCTTAGATGTAAATAGGGCAGAAGATTGGGATTTCCCACATCAAGAGGCAATTGCCCAAGATAAGAGCCTGAAAATGAGAAGGGAAAGAGAGAAAGTACTGCTGGCTGAGGAATTCATGGCCAAGCAAAGGAAGGTACATCACAGAGATCCACATCAAGAGGCAATTGCCCAAGATAAAGAGATCATTTTGAATGCCTGACTAAGCCATGAACAAATTGGAAAAGACATTGATAAGCTCTATCCATCTGAGGAGTGGATAAAACATTTAGAAAGAAATACAAAGAGAGACAAGGTTTTCAAAGCTAATCTAGTAAGAAAAGATAACCCAAGTAGAACACCTTACAGATACATTCCAAAGCCATTTATGTATTTCCAAAGGCAAGAGAATAAAAAGAAAATATCTGAGATAAAAGCTGCAAATGCTAAAGATAAGGATCTTCCAGCTCCAGAAGAAGAAGTAGTTGCTGAGAACATGGATGCTGCTGCAGATCAATTAACCTCAGATAAAGGAAAAGCAGCTGCTGACATTTCTGAGTGGTCTACTTCTTATAAGAAAAGAAAACTCTAATTGAATGTATAAATGTCTTATGAATGACTGGATGTAAATTGAATTATTTTATCTAAAATGTTTTAGAATTGAACTATGATTCATTACCTTTTCTGAATTGCAAATGTATTGTTGGTTAAATTAGTCACTTTATGTCCAAAGCTAATTTAAGCCTTAGCTTTATATTACCCTGTATTATTGGTTAAATCTGTCTGTGCTGCATTGTCATGTTTGTATAATCACACTGTTGGATTGTTAAACTCTGTGACTATATGACTTTCATAAACATTATCTGCTATAATATTTCTGATGCAATAAGTATGATATGATGTTCTCTATATAGTGAAGCTACATGTTAAGAATTTATGGGTTATGTACCTTAGCATTGAGGGTGTTCGACCTTCTTCAAATAGGGGGAGATTGTTGGGAAAATGATCCTCAATGTTCCCTTGATTTGAAGAGGCTTCACACTCAATGCTAAGTACAAGTTGTATTTGATAAACCCCACTTTATCTCATGATTATGCAAGGTTAGATCATACCAGGGTATGAAGAAAGTTCAGTTGGTTTGCTGCCAAAACCGCTGAGATGAGCTCTCAATCTCAGCTGAACCGCTGAGACAAGGCCAGGTGCCGCTGAGAAGAAGTCTGGGCCAGCTGAGCTGCGGATAAGGAAAATCCACTAAGACGGAACAGATCCAGCAGCTGAGACAGGAGACTGTCTCAACCCAACCGCTAAGACAGTTTCAAAAGAACTGACGGGCTTTACTTTTGGTGCAACACATGTAAAGCAAGAAGGGATGTTGCAATCTCTCTCATGCTGTGTCAGGAGGACATATAATAGCTGTTGAAAGGCGGGGGCAGTATAAAAGAATCAATTAGGGCTTTGTAAAAGCCCTCTCTCACACACTCTAAAGAAAGAACATTATTATTCCATTGACGGCAGCCAAGAAGCTTTCACTTCCTGTTTCCTGAAGCTGCAAGAAGAGAATAGATTGCTCCTCTTGATTAAATCAAGATAGAGCAAGTTGATCCTCACTCCTTCTCTGAAGAATAGAATCAGAAGAATCAAGGCTGAGGATTTGGACTCATCCAGATTCGAGACTGCTACTGCAGTTGTCCAGCAACAGAAGATAAAGTGTATTCCATCTTCTTTTGTTAATCATACTGTTGGGAAAACTCTTGATTTAACTTAACAAATTAATTAAAAGTGATTTTATCTACTAGGATTAAATTATCCATTGTATAGTGAGGGTAATATGGTCATTAGATGTCTTAGGATGTCACACTCAACCAAGAGTGTCAACACTAGACCAAGGGAAGCAAAAATGGCAGAAGTTAATAATTGCGTCGAATGGAATTCGACGCAACATCGAGTTCATGTCGACGCTACTTCGACTAGAAGTCCAAGTGGTTCAACTCTATTGTCGAAGTAACACTAGTCGGCGCTACGTCGAATAAGATATCGACGCAGAGACCAGGGACTTGTCGAAGGAACTTGAGAAGTCGACGCAGCTTCTACTTCGAACTCGACGCAGAAGGGAATACATGCCAAAGCCATATAAAGTCGACGCAATGTCAACTTCATCTCGACGCAGTTAATGGAAGTCAGAGTAGATGCTATTCAACTCGACGGGTGCGCTGATAAGGAATCGACACAACGTCGACTAGCTGAGTTCAGTCAGAGCACAGAAGAAATCGAAGCAGCTCTTAGATGAACTCGAAGCAGCATCGATAAGTGAGGAAGTTAATTCGATGCTACATCAAACACAGTCTGTGAAAGTTCAATCTTTACAGCTGTCTTTTTGATGCTTCTATCATGGCCCACATCTTTCAGATCGTTCTTCAACGGCCTAATAATTGCCTGAAGAAGAAGGAAACATTAAAGAAGGAGAAAAAGGCTTTCTTGGAAGCATACACCTTCTGGTTGGACGGGTCGAGAAGTAATTAAGGCAGGAAAGAGAATGTCTATCAAATATACCTTTTCTGGTCTTACCTAACAAGGAAACAAATTCAAAATAGAGACAGGGTATATAAGGATAAAGAAGGAAGAGAAAAAAGAGAACATTAATCACTATCAGCCGTCTCTTCTCAAATTAGGGTTTCCTGTCTTCTTCTTCCTCACTCTCAGGAACCCTAATACAAAGCTGTGAAAGAGAATAGAAGGAACTGGTGTTCTTCATCTGATAGACCATAAGATCCAACTGCTGCTTCTCATCACCATCATATAGCAGCAGGATCTGAGTTAGAACAAGTCAAAAAGGATATGACAAATAAAGTCTCTGCATATCATCACCATCAAAAGCAGGGGCTAATCAAGAGCAGATTCTGTGGGATTTCAAATTGGTTGTTCTTCAATCAGCCATCATAAGAATTCTGAGAACAGAATTCCTTCAACCTTCTTCTTTCTTCTTTCTCATTCTGTAAAAGAGTTTTATTAATCCCTCTTCAAAGGATTCAATGGTTCAAGATCTCCTTATCAAAAGATCTGATGGTTCATGATCTCCATATCAAAAGATCATTGGTTCTAAGAGTCTCCTGATCAAAAGACTCAGGCACAGATGGTGTATTCCTACCAGGTGGTAGAAGAGAGGACAACCCACATTTTGGGGAACCTCTATAAAATTCATTGTGTCTGTGCTGTCCAACTTTCTTATTCTGCACTTTATTTCCTGTATTCTTTATTCTGCATGGATTGTTAAACATAACTCTTTAGAGTAATTTATTGTTAAACACAGTTAGGATAGAAATAATTTTAAAACTCTATTCACCCCCCCCCCCCCCCCCCCCTCTAGAGGAATCTTAGAGGCACACTGTGCACTTTCAATTGGTATCAGAGGGAGGTTGATTAATAAGAGGGTAACACCTTGATCAAAAAGATCTCCTACTCTTATTTTCCTTTATAACAAATTTATTACATAAAGAAAATGAGCTCTAAGGATTATGCTTCAACAAGACCTCCAGTGTGTAATCTGAATATGTTTACACTCTGGAAGGCTAGAGTAAAGCTATATATGAATTCTATTGATGAGGAGATTTTTAATGTCATCCTACAGGTCCCCTAGTTCCAGTTAGGAAAGACACCAGTAGGAAAGTTATACAAACTTCAGTCCCCGGAGCAGAGTGGACTGATGAAGAGAAGAAGGTCAAGGCATGTGATGCCAAGGCAATGAACATACTGGTCTCAACCATGTCTGATGAGATATTTCAGAAGGTTACTGACTGCAACTCTGCAAAGGAAATTTGGGAATCTCTCTCCAGATTAGTTGAAGGAAGTTCTGATGAGAGAAAAGACAGAAAGGCCCTTCTTATATCCCAATATGAGAACTTCAAGAAAAAGACTGATGAAATCATTACAGAAATGTATGACAGATTCAGTCTCATCATAAATGAGCTGAGAGGGCTTGACAAGGAGATTTCTCTAACAGAAATCAATGACAAGCTTCTCATGTGTTTCCCAAGCACATGGGACTCTAGAATCTAGGTCATCAGAGATTATAGATGCCTCAGAGAAAGATCAACTGATGCTATCCTAGGAAAGCTCAAATCTTATGAGCTCATATTGAAAAGCAGGGCTGAATCAGAAGCCCATGAGAAGACACCAGCTTCTAAAGAAAGGAGCATGGCATTAAAAACTGAGGAAGCAGAATCCTCCACCACTAAAGAAGAAATGTTTAATCTCTTAGCCAAGAGATTCAAAAGGTGGGTGAGGACAGACGATTCCAGGAGGAGAGAGAAGGGTTCAAACAAGCCAAGGTATGATAAAACTCCAAAATAGGAGGTCATCTATTTTACTTGCAGGAGGCCAGGACACATCTCTACTGAGTGTCCTGAGGATGAAAAGAATAAGAAAACCAAACTGAGGAAGGAGTACAGGAAGAAATCCTTCATGAGGAAGGAAAGGAAAGGAGGTAAGGGCTTCATAGCTGAGACCTGGAGTGATTCAGACTCTGAATCAAGCTCCTCCTCATCTGATGATGAAGAAGAATGTGGACCAAGAGAAGCCTACTTAATGGCTCTAGAGGATTCCACTAGTGATGTTGAGGTAAGCATCTTTGAAGATTTTGACTTTTCTTCAAAAGATTTTAAAAGATGTTTTAAAGAATTCTGCCAAGACTATATTGACAATCAAAAAGAACTTATAATGATCAAGTCTGAAATAAAAGCTATTAGTTTAGATCCTTTATCCTCAGTTAACAATAATTTGAAATGTGAATTGTTTATGAAAGAAGAAGAAATGAGCTTCTTAGATAATGAAAATTTAGACCTAAGAAAAGAACTCTCAAAAGCAAAGGTCTTTGAAGACTCCATCAATGGAAGGAGCCAAAAGATCAAAGAGATCTCACAAAATCTCTCTAAGAGATTTGATCATCTTGATCAAGAATCACAACCACTCACAAGCAAATTTGTTTGTGACAGTCCAAGCACCTCTGTTAGATCTAGGCTTGTTAATTCATCAGAAACACGTGGAGAACATGATATAAATAACCTTAATAAAATCACCACATTCAATAGGGTAAACACTAGTGATGAATCAGGAATCCTAGATAAACTGCCCCTAGAAAGTTTGGATCTCCCTGTGGAGAATGAATGTGCTACATGCAGAAGTTATAAAAATGAAATACAAGAGATGGATGAAACTTTTGAGGAGTATAGAAATGACTACCAAGTCCATATTGATTATGTAATCTCCACTCTTAAAAATAGCACAAATGCCTATAATAAAGCTTGACATGATTTAATGATCGAGAATGACAAATTAAGGCCAGAAATCTACTTGCTTAAGAAAGTTGTAAGCTCAAAATCACAAGTCATGAATAATATGAATCACACGTCGAATAGAACTCGACGCAATCTTTGGGATGCGTCAAATGCATCTCGATGGACTCCAGCATGTGTGTCGACATCATCTCGGAGCAGCTATGTGGGTGCGTCGAATCTCTCTCGATGCAACCAATACCATACTTCGAATGATTATCGACGGGACTATGTAGGTACGTCGAACTTCACTCGACACAACTCTAACACTACGTCGATTTCTTCTCGACGCATAATTTCTGCACAGAATCTCAAAACATCAAAACCTTTTGTTGCTTTTGTACTCAGATGTTCCTGTTGTTCTAGAATAGGACATATTGCCAAGTATTTCTAGCATAATAATGCATCACTTCTTCACCAAAGGGGGAACAATGGAAGATCATCTCATTCTTTCATGTCTCTATATGATGATAGAAGAAAGAGACCCCATCATGAGAGGGTCTATACTAATGTTTAACCTAATGTGCAGAGAGAAGGCTGTTCTACCACACACCAGCAGTGGTATTTGGACAGTGGATGCTCCGTGCATATGACTAGAGCAAAGGGGTTGCTGGAAAATTTTCAAGCCAAGGAAGGGCCCAAGGTAATTTTTGGGAACTCCCACTCTGGGCAAACTAAAGGATATGGGTTGCTCAGAATTGGAGAAATCTCCTTCTCAAAAGTAGCTTATGTTGAAGGGCTTCAACATAATCTGATTAGTATCAGTCAGTTGTGTGATGGCGAATACAAAGTTGTATTCACCAAGTCTTTGTGTCATATAGTCAGCTCTAAGACTGATCAAACAGTCTTAACTGGTCTTAGAAAGGGCAAGGTATATGTTGTGGACTTTGAGTACAAAGTCTGAGATCTGCTTGTTTAATTCCCAGTTAGAAAACAGTGAGTTGTGGCATAGGAGATTGAGTCATCTCAACTTTAAGACCATAGCCAAACTCTCCAAATTGAACCTAGTCAGGGGTTTACCAAATGGTAAATTCAATAAAGACCATCCCTATAGAGCCTGCCAACTAGGGAAGCAGATCAAAGCTTCATTCAAACCAATTGGTAAGAATGATTCTCCTAGAATCCTTTTCCTGCTACACATGGACCTGTTTGGTCCTATCTCCGCTCAAAGCTTAGCAGGGAAATCCTACACCTTAGTTATAGTTGATGATTTCTCTAGATTCAGCTGGGTGTTCTTTCTGAAGGCTAAGCCAGATACTTTCAAGATCCTCTCAAGATTCATTAGACAGATTCAATCTGAACTCAATATACAGGTTGCTGTGATCAGAAGTGATAATGGCACTAAGTTTGAGAATCAGTTAATGTGTAGATTCTGTGAGGATGAAGGTATCAGGCAAAGTTTTCCAGCTCCTAACCCCCCCCCCCCCCCAACTAAATGGGGTGCCTGAGAGGAAGAATAGAACCCTGATTGAATCAGGAAGAACATTGTTGGCTGAATCTATCTTGCCAAAGTCCTTCTGGGCTGAGGCAGTCAATACTGCCAACTATGTTCTGAATAGGATTCTCATCCACAAGACTAAGTTGATGACTCCCCATGAGCTGTTGAAAGGTAAGGCACCTATTGTCTCTTACTTTAGAATCTTTGGATGTACTTGCTTTATCCTTAATAATGGGAAAAACCATCTTGCCAAATTTGACAAGAAGGCAGATGATGGAATATTCTTGGGATATTCTTCATCAAGCAAGGCCTATAAGTGCTTCAATAAAAGCTCTCTCAAAATTGAGGAGTCCATGCATGTAGCTTTTGATGAGACTAACATGGTTTACAAGGGGAAGGAAACTTCCACCAGTTCTATTCTATAGGAAGAAGACCAGCTTGCAGAGCAGGTTGAAAGGATGAGCTTAGTAGACCATTCTTCAGTATGTCAAGAAAAAGAACATCAGGAGTATGACACTGACTCTGGTGAGTAATCTGTAGTAGCTGAAGAGGAAGTAGCAGCACCTGGAGTACCAACCACAGATGATGCCCCAGTACATGAGGCTGATACCCCAACTATCTCTGAGCAAGTGACAGCACAGGAGGAAGAGAAGATCCTAGATCACTCAACAAGGACCGGGATGACTCAAAAAGACCATCCTTCATCCGACTGCAGGAGTCAAAACAAGGAGTCAACTCACAAGTGAGATTGTGTTGTAGTGCTTTCTATCACAATATGAACCCAAGAAGTTTGAAGAAGCAGTTAGTGATCCTAATTAGATATCTGCTATGAAAGAGGAACTGACTCAGTTTGAGAGAAACAAGGTGTGGACATTGGTTGAAAGACCAAAGAACTACCCAGTTATTGGCACCAAGTGGGTGTTCAAGAATAAAATGGACTCAACAGGAGTCATTGTCAGAAATAAGGCTAGACTTGTAGCTCAAGGGTACAGGCAAGAAGAAGGCATTGCCTTCAACCAGACATTTGCCACTGTAGCAAGATTGGAGGCAATCAGAATGTTCCTGGCTTATGCTGCCCACATGAAGATAAAGGTCTACCAGATGGATGTCAAGAGTTCCTTTCTCAATGGAAAATTACAAGAAGCAGTGTATGTGGAACAACCACCAGGTTTTGTCAATCCAACCTTTCCTTCTTTTGTATATAGATTAGATAAAGCACTATATGGTCTCAAGCAAGCTCCAAGAGCTTGGTATGATACCTTATCCATTTTTCTCCTAGAACAAAAATTTGAAAGGGGGAAGGTGGATAAAACCCTTTTCATAAGAGCACACAAGAACCAGCTATTACTTGTACAAATATATGTAGATGATATTATATTTGGGTCCACAGATCAAACTTTATGCAATAGGTTTGCATACCTAATGCAGTCAAGGTTTGAGATGAGTAGAATGGGGGAACTATCCTATTTTCTTGGACTTCAGGTCAAACAAAATTCAGATGGCATTTTCATATCCCAATCCAAATATACAAGAGAACTCATTAAAAGGTTTGGGATGGAGAATGCCTCTGTTATGAAAACCCTCATGGCCACTAATGCTATCTTAGATAGAGATGAACAAGGTAAGTCTTTTGATCAGAAGACTTACAGAGCAACCATTGGCTCTCTCCTCTATTTAACAGCTACCAGACCTGATATAATGTTTGCTACCTGTATTTGTGCAAGATTTTAGGTTGACCTAAAAGAATCCCACATGAGTTCTGTCAAAAGAATTCTTAGATATCTAAAAGGTACTCCTGAGCTTGGCTTATGATATCCAGCTGAATCTGAGTTTGAATTGATTGGATATTCAGATGCAGGTTGGATAGAAAAAGTACCTCAGGGACATGTCAGTTTCTGGGTGCCAGACTGATCTCATGGTTTAGCAAGAAGCAAACCACAGTCTCCACTTCTACAGCTGAGGCTGAGTATATTGTTGCAGGAAGCTATTGTTCACAAATCTTGTGGATGCAAAATCAGTTGTTAGATTACAACTTCTCACTTGTCAATTCCATAATATTTTGTGACAGCTCTAGTGCTATATCAATAGCTTCCAATCCTGTTCTCCACAGTAGAACTAAGCACATAGAGATAAGACACCACTTTCTCAGAGATAATATGGAGAAGGGCAAGATTATCCTTCAATACACTTCTACTGACACTCAAAGGGCTGACATCTTCACTAAGCCCCATGATGAAAGCAAACACAAGTTTTTCATCAATGCTCTGGGAATGCTTGATGGAGCTTTGTAGGTTCCCTATATTATGTATGCACACCTATTTTCTATAACAAACAATTGCTGGCAAAAACAACAATAATTTTACAGAGAATCATATCTACATAATTAAAGCTGCGTCGAATACAAATCAATGTTACGTCGAATTATACTCGACGCAAGCTTCGAGAGCACGTTGGAAAGTATCCTTCGAATATCATTCGATGTAACGTCGAATTCCTATCGACGCTTACGTCGATATCATCATTGATAACTTCTTCTCGAATCCACGTTGAGATCAACTCGACGCTCCATCGACATTGATAGGTCGCGCGCACTTCCATCTCTTTGGCGCGCTGAATTCGGCTCTTCTCGACGCTGCTTCGAATACAACCCTAAGTTGCGGCGATTCTTCTACTCAAAGCAACTATTGTGCCAAATTCTTCTGGTGCTATTCGAGATCTCTTTCCCTGCTCTCTTCTCTCTACCCTTGTTTACCCAGAAATCAGCAATCACCTTGAGCTAGCTTTTTGCAGGTAACTGAAGCAATCCACACCCTCTCCCGGCAGTCCAGGTATTTTTCGCCTAAGATTCATGCCCAGGAGGTCCCTCATTGCCCGGGTGGTCTCGTCTTTCGTCTCGTAGAGGTCGTGCTTCGCTCGACCTCGCCTAGAGGTCATGCCCTGCGTGATCCCTCCCTCGAGAGGTCACCCCTTTGGGGCGACCTCGACCTGAGGCAAATCGCCCCAGCTGGGGCGATCTCGGCCTGAGGTCGCCCTCTGGGCGACCTCGCCAGGTCGTCCCTTTGGGGCGACCTCGGCCTGAGGCAGATCGCCCCAGCTGGGGCAATCTCGGCCTGAGGTCGCCCTCTGGGTGACCTCGCCAGGTCATCCCTTTGGGGCGACCTCGGCCTAAGGCAGATCGCCCCAGCTGGGGCAATCTCGGCCTGAGGTCGCCCTCTGGGCGACCTCGCCAGGTCATCCCTTTGGGGCGACCTCGGCCTGAGGAAGATCGCCCCAACTGGGGTGATCTCGGCCTGAGGTCACCCTCTGGGCGACCTCGCCAGGTCGTCCCTTTGGGGAGACCTTGGATTGAGGCAGATCGCCCCAGCTGGGGCGATCTCGGCCTGAGGTCGCCCTCTGGGCATCCTCGCCAGGTCGTCCCCTCTGGGGCGATCTCGCCCTGAGGTTGCCCTCTGGGCGACCTCGCCAGGTCGTCCCTTTTGGGGCAACCTCAACCTGAGGCAGATCGCCCCAGCTGGGGCGATCTCGGCCTGAGGTCGCCCTCTGGGAGACCTCGCCAGGTCGTCCCCTCTTGGGCGACCTCAGCCTGAGGCAGATCGCCCTAGCTGGGGCGATCTCGGCCTGAGGTCGCCCTCTGGGTGACCTCGCCAGGTCGTCTCCTCTGGGGCGACCTCGGCCTGAGGCAGATCGCCCCAGCTGGGGAGATCTCGGCCTGAAGCAGATCGCCCCAGCTGGGGCGATCTCGGCCTGAGGTCGCCCTCTAGGCGACCTCGCCAGGTCGTCCCTTTGGGGCGACCTCGGCCTGAGGTAGATCGCCCCAGCTGGGGCAATCTCGGCCTGAGGTCGCCCTCTGGGCGACCTCGCCAGGTCGTCCCCCCTGGGGCGACCTCGCCAGGTCGTCCCCCCTGGGGCGACCTCAGCCTGGGAGGTCTTGGCTCCGGGCAGCCCATTCCTTCCTGACCTGCCCGCTTGGGCAGGCCCCCTCGCCTATAAATAGAGGGGTAGAGGCTTTGGTTTCGGGATCTTTGGAGAGTTTACAGCCCTTGTCTTTGACATAAGCGGTCTCATTTCTGAGACCATCATATCTCTTCCCAGCAGCTGGGGCGATCTCATTTTTGAGATCGTCAATACTTCATTTCAGCAGCTGGAGCTATCTCATTTCTGAGACCTCGTTACCTCTTTTTCAGCAGATTCTGTTATCTCCTCCCAGGAGACTCTCGACATCTCTTTTTCTTCTCCCTCTTGTCTTCCATCATATCTCAAAGTAACCAACCATCTAATAGTTTCCTTCCTCCACCTCTTTTCAGCTTAAGCGAGTGTGGACCTGGAGCATTTTTGGCTCGAACAACCCTCTCTTCGTCTCCTCCCTCTATTTTTGTGCAGGCACTCTCCAATTTCAAATGGCATTCCCGTCAAATCAGTAGGATGTGGAAGAGGCAGTTAATCTTGCAAGGAAAGCAGTTTTGTCCAAGTTTTGTTCCCTCTACCTTGATGTCTCAAATGACTGTTACCAGAAATTACGTGGTGATGCAGGCGCCGGGGCCCTGACCACACCCTGTGGCATCACACCAGCTAGCGGACCATGGCCAAGCACGCCTACCAGAAGGACTGCAGTCCAGGCACCCCAACCCGTCTCTGTGCCTGTTCTCAGCGCAGTGGGTTATTAAGGCTGGGGCTCGATCCCCAGACCTCCTTAGGTCAGATGGTGATAAGTCCAGTTAGGAGAGGTTCTTATCAAGGAGGTCTGGGGAACGAGCCCTAGCCTCAACAGCCCGCTGCGATGAGAACATGCGCAGAGACGGGTTGGGGTGCCTGGACTGCAGTCTTTCTGGCCGGCGTGCTTGGCCGTGGTCCGCTAGCTGGTGTGATGCCACGGGGTGCGGTCGGGGCCCCGGCGTCCTGCATCAAAAAAGTGCACTTTTTTGATGCAGGACGCAGGTCAGTTGGTGATAAGGCCTGTTAGGAGAGGTTCTTATCAAGGAGGTCTGGGGATCGAGCCCCAGCCTCAACAATCCGCTGCGCTGAGAACAGACTCAGAGACGGGTTGGGGTGCTTGGCCGTGGTCCGCTAGCTGGTGTGATGCCACGGGGTGCGGTCGGGGCCCCGACGTCCTGCATCATGTGGTCAACATAAGAGGTTGCAAGACCTCAATTCTGAGATAAAGGCCCTCGATGGTGCAGTAAGATCGGCAGCGGTGCCTGCTGATGTCTTTACATCCTTCATTCAGGATATAAAGCAGGGGGAGATGTCTACCAGCAGGCCGAAGATTCCATAGGACTCGGTTTATACAACTGCAATTCCTCTCTCCTTCATTTCTGAAGGAGAGCCTGCTGTAGTGTCCAAACTACAGCTCGCCATTGCAGAGATTCAGGGTGAGTCCTTACCTACAAAAGTTCTGTCTATGATACAGGTGGAGTCATCTAAACAGGGGGAGAGTCCTGCCTGCTCAGACGATCAGATCCATGTCATGCATCTTCGTGGATATATTGCTAATAATGAGACACCCATTCCTGATCCTCTTCAATTCAGGGTGTCTTCTGGTGATTCTTCTACAACACCTCCCCTGCCAAAGTTATTGATCATGAATATGATTCCACTGATTATGCTCTAAATCTTCCCGCAACAGACCCAATTTCACCACCAGCTCAACCTCCTTGTCCACCACCTGCTCCAAAACATACAACTGCTCCTCTCCTTCTAACACCTATCTTCAGAGGGAGACCTCCTTATCAAGCTAGAGGAAGAAGGGGCAGAGGAAGAATATCCATTTGGGAACAATATACAAAGGACCAAAGGAAACAATACAGAAAGGATAAATCATATTATAAGAAGCATGAAAAGGTTGAGATACCAGAAAATACAATGAAGACCTATACTGATCCAGGGCTGGATGCAATACTAGAAGACATTGGTGAAAGAGAAAAATATGAGTATGAGGTAGCTCAAAAGGAGCTTCAGGAAAAGAAAAACAGATTTATAGATATTTTGAAAAGAGGAAAGGAAGTAGTTGAAAAGGAGGAACTAGCCAAAGCTATTCCTATCAAACCTAGTTGGTTTGATCAGTCAAAATATACTGCAAAGAATCCTCATGCTAAGATGTTAGAAGGAGTCGGACAACTCCGCAGATGAGGCATTGGGTGCAACCCTAAGGAAGCTGTACAATTCTTTTAGAAAAGGAAGAAAAGGGAAGATTCACCTGAAAAGGAGAAGGAGATGAAGAAGATTATGTTGACAAAGGCATCAACCTCTAAGCAAGAAAAGACAACATTCAGTGAAACCCAAGTACTGCCTGTTGAACCAGAATTAGAGGAAGATCCAACATCAGCTGATCTGAATCTGGAACTCATAAACTTGTTGGTAGCCAAGGTGATTGGAATGGGTTGTACACTCAAGGATGTTCACCCCAGTACTACAGAAGAAGACCTGGAGAAGCTTTTCAAAGGGCATGCAAGGATACAGAAAAATCTAGAGAAAGCCATTCAAGCAAACTTCAAGTATGTGGAGAAGAAGTATAGAAGAGTGTATGAAGATCTATTCTTATTTCTCAAAGACAAGAAGTGATACTCACTCTAGGTAATCTATGATGAATTTGCTGACTATTATTAATCTATCATCTGTGCTGATATCAGATTATCTAGCTTGCTCATTTTCTTATGTCTCTACTGCATTATATGTATTGTTGTCTATAAAATTTGTATAAAATCACTTAGAACAAAATGTAAAATTTGTTAAGATAAATAGGGGGAGATTGTTGGAAAAAACCCTTGATTTAACTTTACAAATTAATTAAAAGTGATTTTATCTACTAGGATTAAATTACCCATTGTATAGTGAGGGTAATATGGTCATTAGATGTCTTAGGATGTCACACTCAACCAAGAGTGTCAACACTAGACCAAGGGAAGCAAAAATGGCAAAAGTTAATAATTGCGTCTAATGGAATTCGATGCAACATCGAGTTCATGTCGACGCTAGTTCGTCTAGAAGTCCAAGTGGTTCAACTCTACTGTCGAAGTAACACTAGTCGATGTTATGTCGAATAAGATATCGACGCAGAGACCAGGGACTTGCCGAAGGAACTTGAGATGTCGATGCAGCTTCTACTTCAAACTCGACGCAGAAGGGAATACATGTCAAAGACATCTAAAGTCAACGCAACATCAACTTCATCTCGACGCAGTTAATGGAAGTCAGAGTGGATGATATTCAACTCGACGGGTGCGCCGATAAGGAATCGACGCAACGTCGACTAGCTGAGTTCAGTCAGAGCACAGAAGAAATCGAACCAGCTCTTAGATGAACTCGAAGCAGCGCCGATAAGTGAGGAAGTTAATTCGACGCTACGTCGAATATAGTATGTGAAAGTTCAATCTTTACAGCTATCTTTCTGATGCTTCTATCATGGCCCACATCTTTCAGACCGTTCTCCAACGGCCTAATAATTGCCTGAAGAAGAAGGAAACATTAAAGAAGGAGAAAATGGCTTTCTTGGAAGCATACACCTTCTGGTTGGACGGGTCGAGAAGTAATTAAGGAAAGAAAGAGAATGTCTATCAAATATACCTTTTCTGGTCTTACCTAACAAGGAAACAAATTCAAAATAGAGACAGGGTATATAAGGATAAAGAAGGAAGAGAAAAAAGAGAACATTAATCACTATCAGCCGTCTCTTCTCAAATTAGGGTTTCCTGTCTTCTTCTTCCTCACTCTCAGGAACCCTAATACAAAGCTGTGAAAGAGAATAGAAGGAACTGGTGTTCTTCATCTGATAGACCAGAAGATCCAACTGCTGCTTCTCATCACCATCATATAGCAGCAGAATCTGAGTTAGAATAAGTCAAAAAGGATTTGACAAACAAAGTCTCTGCATATCATCACCATCAAAAGCAGAGGCTAATCAAGAGCAGATTTTGTGGGATTTTAAATTGGCTGTTCTTTAATCAGCCATTATAAGAATTCTGAGAACAGAATTCCTTCAACCTTCTTCTTTCTTCTTTCTCATTCTGTAAAAGAGTTTTATTAATCCCTCTTCAAAGGATTCAGTGGTTCAAGATCTTCTTATCAAAAGATCTGGTGGTTCATGATCTCCTTATCAAAAGATCATTGGTTCTAAGAGTCTCCTGATCAAAAGACTCAGGCACAAGTGGTGCATTCCTACCAGGTGGTAGAAGAGAGGGCTACCCACATTTTGGGGAACCTCTATAAAATTCATTGTGTCTGTGCTGTAATTTTCTGTGTTGTCCAACTTTCTTATTCTGCACTTTATTTCCTGCATTCTTTATTATGCCTGGATTGTTAAGCATAACTCTTTAGAGTAATTTATTGTTAAACACATTTAGGATAGAAATAATTTTAAAACTCTATTCACCCCCCCCCCCCCCCCCCCCTCTAGAGAAATCTTAGAGACACACTGTGCACTTTCACATATATTGTTGTTCTGTAGGAACTTAATAATTCTGAGTTGTAGGGCATCTTTGCCTGAGTGTGTAGGGATGTCTAGCCTGAGAAGTAGAGTTGTGTGTTCAGCTTGAGTGTAGGATCATTAGTTGAGCCTGAGGTAGGTCTGTTGAGCCTGAGGTAGGGCTGTTGAGCCTTATGTAGGGCTGTTGAGCCTGAGGTAGGGTTTGAGAAAACCTGAGAGATCCCGAGGGATTTGTGTTGTAAGCTCTTGGAGCTGAGTTTGGAGGTGTTGGCCTTGTCTAACTCATTGTTAGAAAGGTGAAGGGGGAAGATGACTACTCAAGACACCCTATCTTGAGGAACCTCAATAAATCTTTGTGTGTTTTCTGTGCTTGATACTTTACTAACGTAAAATTGAAAACAGCTAGCCTAAAATAAAAGAAACCTATTCACACCCCCTCTAGGTGACTAAGACTACATCCTAAACAAACTATCACATTTACTAGGCTACGAGGATTGCTTGGACTGTCTTCCACTTCCCACTTCAAGGGGGAGTGTTGAATTTTGAAGTGTAAGTGGGAGGTCGGGCGGTCTGGGCAGTAGACCGGGCGGTTTGTTTAACCGCAGAGTTCGAGTGGTCTGGATTGTAGACCGCGCGGGTTGTCTTCCTGCATTGGACTGGAGGATTGCCAGTGGCAGGTGGCCTTGATCTCTTGGCTATCTGGGGTCAGGTATCTGGTTGTAACCGGGCGAGTTGAAGCCGCGGTTATCACTAGGTGTTGTTGGTCTGACCGATTCTCTGCTCATGAACTAGCAATCTGTTGCTGGTGTTGTCGGGTTCTTGTAAGCTGTCTGCGCGACTTGTTTATAGTCGGCGGTCTGTTGGCAGGATTGTTCTCTTTAGTTCGCACGCGTAGAATGATACCCGCTGCTGTTGTGGGTGGTTATCCTATCGTATGGGGCGGTGACCACACTCCTCCTCGCGCCTATAATTAGGGCTCCCACCGAAGGAGACAGTCACGTGAATAGTAAGTGAGAGCTCGCAAGATTGATGCAGATAGAATTTCTGTTCGCGCGGTTTGAGATTGCCTTTGCTGTGTTCGCAGGTTGTGCGGCTTGCTTGTGGTTCAGATCTGATCAGAGGAGACCGCGACAGATAAGTCGATAGCGGTCACCGGCGGGTAGCAGCAGGAGGTCGCGGTTAGCTACAAGGCAGTTTTCTCTTTGGCGGCTTTTAATAAAGATCAGTTTGGGCGGTTAGGCGGTTTGCCTTTGCCGGTCTATTTTCTGTTCAGTTCTTCAGTAGCTTGTTCGCGGTTAGGAGCGGCCATGTGACATCGGTCAGGCGGCCTTGCTTGGGCGAACAAAGTGAGCCTTTGAATAACGTGTAGTCCGCATGTTGAGTTGTGGGTTGGTGATTTCACGGTTAGTCGCGCGGTCAGCTTGGCGACTTGGCGGTTTGTGCGGACAACCTTTGTTAGCCGGGCGGCTTGGCGGGTTCATGTTGTAACCGCCAGCTTCTTGTTATTTGTTTCTTTCTCCTTATTTGGTGTACTGATAAATCATGACTCGCCATGTATACCTCGCAATGTACAAAAGATAGTTGATTCAAGATTTCTCTTATTCCTTCATTGTTTCTGATTTCTGTTGCTTGGTATGGTTGAGAATGTTCCTGCGACCTGGTTCCCATTTTCCGCTTATTCAGAAATTTTAACATGCACGAAAAAATGTGCACCCGCGCGAAATATTCTCGCCTCGGCGAAAAATGCGCGCCCTGGCGAAAAATGTGAGTCCGGGCGAAAAATGCGCGCTGGGGCAAAAAAAGTGCTCCCGGGCAAAAAATGCGTGCCTGCGCGAAAAATGTGCGCTCGCGCGAAAAATGTGCGCTCGGACAAAAAATGCGCCCTTGCAAAAAATGTGCGTCCGTGCGAAATAATGTGCGCCCGGCCTAAAGATGTGCGACCTGGAAAAAAATATGCGACCGAGCGAAAAAATCGCGTCCGGGCTTAAAATGCGCCCATGGGCGAAGAAATACTCGCCCGGGCAGAAAAATGTTCGCACGGGAGAAAAATTTGTCTCGGACGGAAAATGCACTAACCTAGTATCTGGATGAGGAAGTATTTTTCGAAAAAGATGAAAAGTAGGGGACAAGTGACTTTTCAAAAAGAGGAGAGAAAACAGTTTCCCGCTGTAGCTTTTCCCATCGGTAGACAATCCAAACGGTTTAGTAGATGCGGTGACGTTTTTCAGAAAACGGAAAGGAGCTAAAAAACCCTCCCAAACAGACCCATAATCATCGCAATTAATTAAGATAACAAATATACAAAAAAATTTAATCACTATTATATAATACAATATATTATACCATATTTTTGTATTGCACGGCTAAATGTCCTCTAATATTAAATCGCAAATATCATTACCATCGGCATTTCCTTATGAACCACCGAAATAAAGTCTCGAACCCCCTCCATTTTCCCCATTTAGAGCAACTCCAATGGGAAATCTCTAAATATAGAGATCCCCTTGTACTATGTTCTCTAAATATAGAGAACATGGTAAAGCAACTCCAACCATATTTTCTATATTTAGAGAACATGATTATTATATATATATACTTTTATGTTTATCTATATATATATATATATATATATATTAAATTATTTTTATATGTATATTATATATATATATTTATATTTATAATAATAAATTATTAGTTTTATTATTAATTTATTTTATTTGATTACATTTTTAAGTTCTTTTTATTTCAAATTTTATTACAACAAAAATAAAAATAACGATAAAATACAACTTTCATTTGGAATTAATAACCACAAAATACAAATGACCAAAATAACCACAAAAAGAAATGCTAAAATACAAGTGAAGCTGAAAGATTTCGTGAGTTCCTAAATCGGCATACAAAGATCAAAGACAGGGATGCACATTTGTACTCCGAGATGCACTGATTGAACATTTGTGGGCGCGACTGTACAACCCCGATATTCGCCAGGCAAGGGTGGGCGTTTCGAGAGGTCAACATTGTGAAGAGAGTAATACGGGGAACAAGCCAGACAAGTCCTCGTAAGAGTCGGGCGGGCGAGACAAGCCCTCGCCGACTATTCGCCGGTAGGCTGGCGAGATGGGTACTCGTCGTGCATACGCGAGAAGGGCTGGCGAGCCAACCGCTCGCGGACCGCTTACAACAGTTCTGGGTTCGACGAAAGGCGTCCGACGAAATCAAGCGCGCTCGACGAGATCTGTTCTGCGTTTGACGAACTCGCTTCTCAGTTCGACGAATGTCAAGTTCAACCAGGTAAGCATATCTCGGCGGTTGGGCTGGGAGGGCCTATCGTTTCGGCGGCCCAGTCTTATCCCAGTGGATCCGCTGAGGAAGACAGTCATCTCGGGGGGACCCGGGTGAGCTCGCAGGAAGGCGCGCGAGACCAGGTCCCAGTGGATATTGCCGCAAAGGGTCCCAGGCGAGGTCTTAATGAAGCGCTCGCCAGGGGGGATGTCGCGGAAGAGATCCGCGAGAAGGCAGCGAGACCTCTCGCGAGTAATGTTCTCGCAAACACCTTGCCCGTAGGTTGTCAGGGAAGGATTACCTTTTTACCCACGGTGGTCTGCCATTAGCCTCCCCAAACAACGGATTTTGGCTGTTAGCAGACCAATTTTGGGGTGCGGATAGTAAACTCAAAAGGCGGAATCCTGCCATTTGTAGGCCAGTCCAGAAAATTTATAAATAAGACCCAAAGGGCACCTTTGGAGAGGACTTCTCTTTTTGGAGCTTCTCTCTCCTCAGGCTTTCCTTGGTTGGCATTTTCAGAGCTCTCCAAGGTGCCCGGGCTTCAGCATTAGCTTGGGAGGGGAAGCGCTCTAAAGATCTTCCGGGTGTGTGGTGGGTCCTCCCTGCTGAGTCTAAAGGTCTGTGTCTAGTTCCGAGGCTTCGGTCTGTCCCTTCGAGGGATTAGTAAGTTCCAGCTGCCCCCAACTCGTTGGGGGCCCCGAACTCCACAGAGACCATTTACTGGTTTCGACATTTTTGGTGCTGTGAGCGTGGAATTGCTCTCCCCAGGGCGGAGGAGGGGAAAGAGGGGGAGAAAGAAGAAGTGGCCCCGGGAGGAGGGGCAGAGGATTTGATGGTGGTAAGAGAGGAAGAGGTGGGGGAAGGAGCCAAAGCGCTCGTTTGTGGCGGAGAGAAGGACAGTGCCTGGGGAGAGCAATCCAGGTTAGAGGCAGTGGAGGAAGTAGTGGAGGTGGAAGTCACCACCAAGGCCGGAACAATCAAGAAGATAAAGATCAGTGGGGAACTCAGCCCCGAGGACCAGAGGAAGATCTCGGCTTGCGTTCAAGACAATGTGGATGTTTTCGCATGGAGTGTTGCAGAGATGTCGGGGATCGATGCGGATGTGGCGTGCCATCACCTCAACCTCGATCCCGGCACTCGCCCCATTTGCCAAAAGAAGAGGTATACCGCGTACAAGTTGTAGGTTCCTATCCGGGAGGAGGTGAGCAAGCTCATCAAGGCCGGTTTTGTATCGGAGATCCAGTACCCAGGCTGGGTCTCCAGTGTGGTGATGGTAAAGAAGGGGGATCGTAAGTGGCGTATGTGTGTTGATTTCTCTTTGCTTAATAAATCTTGCCCCAAAGATTGCTACCCCCTGCCTAGAATCGACGCGCTGGTTAACTCAGCCGTCAGTTTCTCTATGATGTCTTTGTAAATGCTTTTTAGGTTATCACCAAATTCGCATGCACCCTCCCGACATCAAGGATGTATCCTTCATCACCAGGGATGGGTGTTATTGTTATAAAATGATGTCGTTCGGTTTGAAGAATGCAAGGGCGACATACCAACGAATGATGGATAGAGTGTTTCGCGAACAGAAAGGCCGGAACCTAGAGGCCTACGTGGATGACCTGATGATAAAAAGTCGGGACCTTGAGTCTCACCTCAGAGACCTCGAAGAAACCTTTGGGACTTTGAGAAAGTTTAAAATAAAGCTTAACCCCTTAAAGTGTGTCTTCGGGGCAGGCCGGGGCAAATTCTTAGGTCATTTGCTCACCCCCTCGGGGTGGAACCTAATCCAGACAAGGTAAGGGCGATCCTCGAGTTGGGGTCCCCAAGGAATGTGAAGGAGGTTCAACGTCTGACTGGGAAGCTAGCAGGGTTAAGCAGGTTCCTTTCCAAGGCAGGAGAAAGATGTTCTTCTTTCTTCAAGGTGCTGAGGGGTAACCAGAAATTTGAGTGGACCCCCCGAGTGCGAGAAAGCTTTTCAAGCACTAAAGGAACAACTGACTCAGGCTCCGCTACTGCAAGGGCCGAGGCAAGGGGAGGACCTATACCTATACTTAGGGGTAGGGTCGGAAGCGATCAGCTCGGTGCTGGTCCGGGAAGAAGGGAAGAAACTGTTGTTTGTAGGGTGTCTACTTTATCACCTAGAGGGGGGGGGGGGGGGGGGGGTGAATAGGTTTTTCAAATTATATTATCCTATTTTTGGTGATCTTGATTTCTGGTTAGTAGATCTGTAAAGTAAAGAGCAAACCACAGAAAGCACACAAAAGATCTATAGAGGTTCCTCAAGATCAGGTGTCTTGAGTAGTCCTCTGTCCCTCTGCGCCTACCCAGCAGTGTGCTAAGATCGGCAAACTCTGCCAAAAACTTCAGGCCCTCAAGCCTTACAACTTGGACCCGCAAGTCCCAACAGCCTAGGCCCGTAATCCCCTACTACCCCGAGCCCGCAAGCTCGACACTCAGGCCCTCAAGCCCTACAATACAGACCCGCAAGTCCCAACAGCCTAGGCCCGCAAGCCCCTACTGCCCTCGAGCCCGCAAGCTCAACAAATCGCACCCGCAAGTGCACTGCCCTGGCCCTCAAGCCATACAGCTCTCCAGCTCGCAAGCTAGACGGTGTCGGACCCGCAAGTCCACTGCCCTGGCCCTCAAGCCTCACAGCTCTCCAGCCCTCAAGCTAGACAAATAGGCCCGCAAGCCTTTACAAGAGATTACAGTAATAAAACTGTTACTTCTGCCGGATGAAGATTGACAACTTTAGCCTGTTGAAGATTGGCTTCTTAAAGTTGAAGAAGATGCTTTTTGATCTGGAGATTCAACACTGGATCTTCTTCAGCCTTCACTTCTTTTTTCCTGGTGTTGATCGGCCACTTTTCAGTCGATGATGATGACTGATTCTTTAGAGAGCACTTGATGCTTGCTCTCTACTTGATCTTCTTCTTCTCCGCCGAGAATACTGTTCTATTCAAGTGTAGCGGCGGGATTCTTTCTTTTTCTTTTTCTATCTTTCTTGCGCCACTTGTACTGTTCGATTCGCAATATGCGTAAGTTCTTTCTTGTTTATCGATCGATCCCGTGCTAGGGCAACCTCTTATCTCTTTTATAAGACTGCGAGGTCCCCAACGGTCTTCTGAAAAAGTGCCTTAAGTGAGAGCACACGCTAATTAGATAATCAGGCGGCGACATTAAATGCTGAGAGCGCGTCTGCAACTTTTGAATCTGCCTCGACGATATTTCCATTGTCACGATGTCATGGACAATATCTCAACGACAGGACTTTGTCGATGCCTTGAACTTGGGTAAACCTTCAGTTCTTCTTGCTTCTGCCTCTGAAGCAGATATCTCGACGATTCGAGACATTCTGCCGCTTCTGCATATACAACGATATGCTGTCTCTGACTGTGTCGTCGTAATCATGATGCACAAAACTATACCCGCAAATGACAACTGCAAGTGTACCGTATCGAATGTAGTATAGGTTATAAAAACCAAGGTCGTATTAGACTCGGGGCGGTTGAGTACTCTTACTTCAAGAAAGTCTCTATTATTTTATCAAATAGAACTAGAGGTTGATTTTGCAAAAATAAAAATAAAAATAAGAATTAGAAGAACGATTAGCACTCGATCTTTGAATCACCTTGGAGATAAAAATAAGAACAAAGAATAAAAGTGCATTCTCTTAACAAAATAGCTTTGACCGTGGAAATTCCCGAATTATGAACGCACCTCTCTCGAGGATGCGCTCACCTGAGTTTAGGTTGATCAATCGAACTCTCGTTCTAGAATCGAAACCCCTAAAACTCG
Source organism: Dactylorhiza incarnata (assembly GCA_033032865.1). NCBI lineage: Eukaryota > Viridiplantae > Streptophyta > Magnoliopsida > Asparagales > Orchidaceae > Dactylorhiza > Dactylorhiza incarnata. The sequence goes on from JAWHQI010000035.1 coordinate 2,269,497, forward strand.
CCTTATCGAATTGAATCCCGCTATTGGCTTTTACTCCAATCCGGAAGGGTAACGTCGTCCTCTCTCGAGGATTGCATTCTACTCTTTTTTATCCTTGAGTGATCGATTCATCTTACGAGCCTCTCGGCTAACTAAAGAACGAAAAGAAGAACAAGAATTATATATCGAAAATATAATCTTGTTATCTTGAAATCAAGGGTAAATCTTAAGCATTTTCGAAAAGAGAAATAGCAACTATAGATTATTTCATGACTTATATCATTCCTTGGATCATCTCGATCGAGTACTAATAATATTTTAGTTACTCATTGAGATTTAGTAATTAAAGAAAATAAAAGAATACATGAAGAGGTGAGAAAGAAATGAGAGAATAAAATAACTATTTTATTAAATTGCTAAGAAAGTTACAGGCTAGGAATTGAAAATTACAAACTATTTTAATTGAATGTACCAATTGCAAGAAGAAAAGGGGTACAAGAACTACTAAAACATGAAAATAATGACATGAAATGAAAAGTCTAAGTCCTAGAAATTGCTCCCCGATCATCTGGAGAAGCTCCCTTTAAATAGCTGAATTTTTGGTGTTACGCGCCCTTGGTCACGCCTGTGACCAAGGGGCATGTAAGGGGCGTGATAGCAGCAGTGGAGAGGGCGCATTCTGGAGTAATTGCGAGCATTTCGGCCGTGTCATGCCCTAGGTCACGCTCGTGACCTGGGGTGTGTAACTTGAAATAGTGCTGCCGGCGGGAAACTCTGGCGGGAAGACGCGCGGGGCGAGTCACGCCCGTGACTTGATGTCACGCCCCATGGTCACGCCCGTGGCCTGGGGGTGTGTAACTTTAAATGACATGGCAGGTGTGCTGGCAGCTGGTGTCGGGGTCCCGGCCGTGACTTGGATGTCACGCCCCTGGTCACTCCCGTGACCTGGGGCGTGTTCTTGGCGAAACTTCACGGAATGCTCCCGGGATGGCAGAATCGGGTCTGGAACACGTCTAGGCTGTCACGCCCCATGGTCACGCTCGTGACCATGGGCGTGTACTTGACAATTGTACTCAAAGTGCCCAGAAAACCTGCAAAACATAAACTAAACTTAAATTAGTGGCAGAAATAAAAAGGAATGATTATTATAAGATAAAACATACAATTTATATAAAATTACATTAGAATTATATTAAAAGATGAGTACAAAAAGTACTCATCAAACACCCCCATACTTGAGTTTTTGCTATTCCAGAGCAAAAAAATGAGGGAAGAATTACAAGTCATCGGTATTATTTCTAATTTACTAAAATTTCGTTAAACCAAGAGTAAGTCAAAAGCAAATTTTAATAATTCAAGAATTAAGTCGTAAGTTATGTTGATAATTTTAAAAAGAGAAATTTGTTTAGCTAACTACTCCTCAAGATAACTATTTAGCAATCGAAATTATAGAAATTTTCAAACAAAATTAGATTGAAATTATAGACACTCTAACATAGAAGAAACTTAAGGAAAAAACACCTACCAAAATATTGCTCTCTTAATAATTTAGTTTAGGACTAGAAACAATGAAATTGGCTAGGGATGAGTTTAAACGGAAAGGCAAAATGAAGACAAGGGATATGAAGAGGATTTTGATTGGGGTGATGAATTTTATCCTCTCAACCCTTTTTTTTAGTATATGTAATACCAGAGAATGATATATTATTATCCTATCATTTCCACGACATATACACATTTTTCTCTCTTCATTTTTATTTTTGGGTTGCATATGTTTACTAGAGAATAAAGAACTAACATCTCCTTATTCCCATGACATATGATCTAACAATAGGGGAAAAGAAAAAAAATACCAAGGGTAAAGAAATACTTCTAGTTTATAAATTAAACTATTTTGAGAGCAACTTTTTAGTGGAATGAAATTTCCTAAGATCTTAAAGTTAAAAGAGAATATAAGAAATGTTTAGCCAATTTACCACAAAGTGAAGCTATTTAAAATTAAACGGAGAAGTAGTGCTAAATAGATTCTCTAATCAAATTAAAAACATAAAATATTTCTTAAATAAAAAATGTAGGAATACTTGTAATCGGACCTCAAACTAAATTTCTAGAATAAAAACAACAAGGCTAGGCGTATTTATTATTATTATTATTTTTTTTAAATATTATTTCTTGGACTTCCCGAGGGCTACCCGGTGAAGGGTTCGCAAGGTACTAGGAGCTGTGATGGGAGTTCAAGCCCAAAGCGCCCTTTCCAAGAAATTAGATTTTAATAATTTTTATAAAAAAAATTTCAAATAAAAATTCAATGAATGCGAAGCTACACCCCCATACTTAAAATTAAACATTGTCCCAATGTTTAAAACTAAGTATGAAGAACATTTGAAAGAAAACAAAAAGGAAAAATACTAAAAATTAAGGATAAGCAAGGGGTGCCTCCCAAGAGCGCTTTCTTTTTCCCGTCTTTAAGCTAGACGGTTATTGTTAGGAAAAAGGAAATTTAAAAGAGAGGTGGACAGGCAACTCCCTTAATTCGCGCGTAGGTGAATGTGCCAGCGTCAGTCGCACGGCGACTCCTCCGCTTAAAATGTGATTCTTCGTTTGTCTTTGATTTTGAATTTGCAAATCCAAATCACCTATATATACATACCTGAGGTGATTTGAATTCATACAGATGAGCGGCATATGGATCGTCGATTATTTGGGGTAGCAACGGCTCATCTTCAACCTAAAAATTGTTAGTGTATAAAGAATCACAAATAAACGATTCAGAAAATTTTTCGCAAGGAGGAGGTGCTTGCAAAAATATAAAATTAAGCTCTGGTTGTTCCTTTTCTAAAATAAAATTTTCATTGGAAGAATCTAGTGCACTACCAAGTGGAATAAGATTTTCGGACACTAAAATTTCATGAATTTCTGGTTGAATTAAAATAGAAGAGATTTGCGAAAACCCTAAACCCTAAGAAAATAAGATCCGGGTGAAGTGGGGGAAGAAACTTGTTCTTCTTCTACTTCATCCGGGGTGCCCATAACCTTAAGAAATTCTTGGTAAAATAAGTTTTCTTCATCCTTGGTAAAAGAAGTTATGTGATTACATGAAACCACATGTTCCTCCATAACTAAATTATCCAAAGATGGAGAAGAAACACTAGAAGAAATTAAATTTTCCTCTAAATTTTGGGGGGAATTATCAAATTGAATCGGTGGAGATTCCCCAAAATTAGAGAAAGGCAATTGCGGTGCAAAAGAAGAAGAACAAGAATTCGGATCTAAAGATTTATCTTCATCGCCCCGAAAACTATCCGGGTGACCTTGCCACCAAGAATAATCTACTTCGGGGCTAGAAGAAAAATTATTAGAAGCCGGAAAGTTATTCTCGTGAGAATTAGAAAAAGCACTAGACGAAATAATATTTTTCTCTAAATTTTGGGGGGAAGTATCTATTTGGATCTGCGAAATTTCCCCCAAATTAGAGAACGAAGACTGCGGTGTATAAGAAGAAAAACAAAAGTTCGGATCTACAAATTTATCTTCATTGCTCCGAGAACTATCCGGGTGAGCTTGCCACGATGAATAATCCACTTCGGAGCTAGAAGAACAATTATTAAATGCCAAAAAATTATTTTCATTAAAATTAGAAAAATTATTTTCATCAAATTTTGAAAAATTATTTGCATTAAAAGATGAAAAATTATGATCGTAATTATTATCAAAATTATTTGCATAATATTGAGGATAATTATTTTCATAATAATTATTTTGAGAATATGAATGTTAATAACATTCCTCACTTTGATGAGGCGCACCACAATAATAACAACTAAACTGGCGCCTTCGTATGGCTTGTAAGAGTTCAATTTGGTTTCAGAGCAAAGTAATTTTAATGACCGCTTCTACTAATTTCATAATAAGAATAAAAAAGGAAACAACTTTCACTTAAATGAATGGAATTTTTAAAAATAATTTTATTATATAATTTTTTTTCAAAAAGCGGGTTAAATTAGTCCCGGACTTCCCAAGATCTACCCGGTGAAGGGTTTGCAAGGTACTAGAGGCTATGATGGGAATTCAAGTCCAAAGCGTCCTTTTCGAGAATTTAGATTGCGCTTTTTAAGATTTTTTTTATATAAAAAAAATTAAAGAGAAAGGGGAGAAGAAAGAGAACGATAAAATTAATAAATATTTCTTTTTTCGAAATATCAACCGTGTCTCCGGCAGGTCGGACCATTATTTTTTTTTCTTTTTTTTTATAAAAAAAATAAAGAGAAAGGGGAGAAGAAAGAGAACGATAAAATTAATAAATATTTCTTTTTTCGAAATATCAACCGTGTCCCGGCAACAGAACCATTTTTTTTCTAAATAAAAAATACAGGGAATGCGAAGCTACACCCCCATACTTAAAATTAAACATTGTCCCCAATGTTTAAAACTAAGTATGAAGAACATTTGAAAAATGACCTTTTAAAAAGAAAAATGCAATAAAAATTAAAGATAAGCAAGGGGTGCCTCCCAAGAGCGCTTTCTTTTTCCCATCTTTAAGCTAGACGGTTGTTGTTAGGGAAACAGAAAATAAAAAGAGAAGTGAACATGCAACTCCCCTAATTCACGCGTAGGTGAATGTGCCGGCGTCAGTCGCACGGCTACTCCTCCGTTTATCTTGTGATTCTCCTTTTGTCCTTGAACTTGAATATGTAAATCCAAATCACCTATACATACCTGAGCTGATTTGAATTTATAAAGATGAGCGGCATATGGATCATCAATTAATTGGGGTAGCAATGACTCATCTTCAACCTGGAAATTACTAGTATAAAGAGAATCACAATTAAACTTGTCAGATAATATTTCGCAAGGAGGAGGCGCTTGCGAAAATAAATGATTAAGCTCTGGTTGTTCCTTTTCTAAAATAAAATTTTCATTAGGAAAATCTAGCGTATTACCAAGCGGAATAAAATTTTCGGACACAAAAATTTCATGAATTTCTGGTTGAATTAAAATAGAAGAGATTTGCGAAAAGTCATGATAAAGAAAAGAAGATCCGGGTGAAGTAGGGGAAGAAACTTGTTCTTCTTCTAGTTCATCCGGGGTGCCCAAAACATTAAGAATTTCTTGGTAAGAGAATTTTTCTTCATAATTGGGAAAAGAAACTATGGGAGTACATGAGCAATCATGTTCCTCCATAACTAAATTTTCCATAGACGAGGAGAAAACACTAGAAGAAAGAAAATTCTCATCTAAATTCTGGGGTGGAGTATCAAATTGAAAAAGCGGACATTCCCCAAAATTAGAGTACGAAAATTGCGGCGCAAAAGAAGAACAAGAATTCGGATCTAAAGATTTATCTTCATCGCCCCGAAAACTATTCGGGTGACCGTGCCACCAAGAATAATCTACTTCAGGGCTAGAAGATAAATTATTAGAGGCCGAAGAATTATTCTCCTGAAAATTAGAAAAATTATTTTCCTCTAAATTTTGGGGGGAAGTATCTATTTGGATCTGCGAAATTTCACCCAAATTAGAGAACGAAGACTGCAGAGTATAAGAAGAAAAACAAAAATTTGTGTCTAAAGATTTATCTTCGTCGCTCTGAGAATTATCCGGGTGAGCTTGCCACCAAGAATAATCTACTTCGGGGCTAGAAGACAAATTATTAGATGCCAAAAATTTGTTTTCATTATAATTAGAAAAAATATTTTCATCAAAGTTTGAAAAATTATTCTCATTAAAAGGGGAAAAATTATGATCGTAATTATTTTCAAAATTATTTGCATAATATTGAGAAAAATTATTTTCATAATAATTATTTTGAGCATATGAATGTAAATAACATTCCTCACTTTGATGAGGCGCATTACAATAATAACAACAATTTTGGCGTTTTTGTGCCGCTTCCAAAAGATATACTTGGCTTTGAAGCTCGGAAGCTTTTACGGCCAATTCAAGTGATTGCATAATAAAAAAAGGAAACAACCTTTACTTAAATGAATGGAATTTTATAAATATTTTTATTATATATATATATATATATTTTTAAAAAGCGGTTTAAATTAGTCCCGGACTTCCCAAGATCTACCCGGTGAAGGGTTTGCAAGGTACTAGAGGCTATGATGGGAATTCAAGCCCAAAGCGTCCTTTCCGAGAATTTAGATTGCGCTTTTTAAGATTTTTTATATATAAAAAAAATTAAAGAGAAGGGGGAAAAGAAAGAGAATGATAAAATTAATAAATATTTCTTTTTTCGAAATATCAACCGTGTCCCCGGCAACGGCGCCAAAAACTTGATGGGACAAAACTATATCTGCAAATGACAACGGCAAGTGTACCATATCGAATGTAGTATAGGTTATAAAACCAAGGTCGTATTAGACTCAGGGCGGTTGAGTACTCTTACTTCAAGAAAGTCTCTATTATTTTATCAAATAGAACTAGAGGTTGATTTTGCAAAAAGAAAAATAAAAATAAGAAATAGAAGAATGATTAGCACTCGATCTTTGAATCACCTTGGAGATAAAAATAAGAACAAAGAATAAAGCGCATTCTCTTAACAAATTAGCTTTGACCGTGGAGATTCCCAAATTATGAACGCACCTCTCTCGAGGATGCGCTCACCTGAGTTTAGGTTGATCAATCGAACTCTCGTTCTAGAATCGAAACCCCTAAAACTCGCCTTATCGAATTGAATCCCGCTATTGGCTTTTACTCCAATCCGGAAGGGTAACGTCGTCCTCACTCGAGGATTGCATTCTACTTTTTTTTATCCTTGAGTGATCGATTCGTCTTACGAGCCTCTCGGCTAACTAAAGAACGAAAACAAGAACAAGAATTATATATCAAAAATATAATCTTGTTATCTTGAAATCAAGGGTAAATCTTAAGCATTTTCGAAAAGAGAAATAGCAACTATAGATTATTTCATGACTTATATCATTCCTTGGATCATCTCGATCGAGTACTAATAATATTTTAGTTACTTATTGAGATTGAGGAATTAAAGAAAATAAAAGAATACATGAAGAGGTGAGAAAGAAATGAGAGAATAAAATAACTATTTTATTAAATTGCTAAGAAAGTTACAAGCTAGGAATTGAAAATTACTAACAATTTTAATTGAACGTACCAATTGCAAGAAGAAAAGGGGTACATGAACTACTAAAACATGAAAATAACGACATGAAATGAAAAGTCTAAGTCCTAGAAATTGTTCCCCGATCATCTGGAGAAGCTCCCTTTAAATAGCTGAATTTTTGGTGTTACACGCCCTTGGTCACGCCCGTGACCAAGGGGCGTGTAAGGGGCATGATAGCAGCAGCAGTGGAGAGGGTGCCTTCTGGAGTAATTGCGAGCATTTCGGCCGTGTCACGCCCTAGGTCACGCCCGTGACCTGGGGCGTGTAACTTGAAATAGTTCTGCTGGCGGGAAACTCTGGCGGGAAGGCGCGCGGGGCGAGTCACGCACGTTACTTGATGTCACGCCCCATGGTCACGCCCGTGACCTGGGGGCTTATAACTTTAAATGACGTGGCAGGCGTGCTGGCAGCTGGTCTCGGGGTCCCGACCGTGACTTGGATGTCACGCCCCCTGCTCGTGCCCGTGACATGGGGTGCGTTCTTTGCGAAACTTCACGGAATGCTCCCGGGATGGCGGAATCGGGTCTGGAACACGTCTAGGCTGTCACGCCCCATGGTCACGCCCGTGACCATGGGCGTGTACTTGACAATTTTACTCAAAGTGCCCAGAAAACCTGCAAAACATAAACTAAACTTAAATTAGTGGCAGAAATAAAAAGGAATGATTATTATAAGATAAAACATACAATTTTATAAATTCATATTAAAATTACATTAGAATTATATTAAAAGATGAGTACAAAAATTACTCATCAAATCACCTTCCTCTCTTGACGACATGAGTGATGTTATGTCGATGCTTTAGCAGCTGCTAGTCTTCAACTTGTCTTTCTTCAGTCGACATGCCTTCTTTAGTCTTCTCGACGACAAGGCCACTTTGGTGAAGTCGACGATACCGCGTCTTCTCTGCGTTCGACGATCTTGCCCAGTCTCAGCGGTCGATGATGTTGCCCAGTCTCAGCGGTCGACGATCTTGCCCAGTCTCAGTGGTCGACGATCTTGCCCAGTCTCAGCGTTCGACGATCTTCCTTCTGAGTTCGACGATCTTGCTTCTGCGTTCGATGAACGCGCCAAGTCTCAGCGGTCGACGTTCTTCCTTCTGAGTTCAACGATCTTGCTTCTGCGTTCGACGAACGCACCAAATCTCAGCGGTCGTCGATCTCCCTTCTGAGTTCGACTATCTTGCTTCTTCTTGACGATATATATAGTACTTACAGAAATAGTTAAAGTACTTGACATTTGTCGATCTCTACAAGCATGAGCTAGATGGAGCATTAAATATAGCTTGCACTTATCATTGAGCTGAGCACTTCTTCAAATCAGGAACATTGCTGGGCACTGTTCCCAACAATCTCCCCCTATTTGAAGAAGTCATAAATCACTCAATGATAAATGCCATTCACATAAAAAGGTTTAACATTTCAAGCAGATAAGCATGTAGTGATGATATTTCAGCTAAACATGAGTGAGCACAGAAATTTGGCGAATGTCACTTCATTTATAAATAGTGCCAAATGTTTTCAAAAGTTTTGACATTTCTACATTTAGCCCCTTAAAGTTTTAGCCATCTATTTCTCTGGTGCTCTCATATCAGCAGCATCCTTTGCTGTCTTGGCACTGGCTTCCTGCACCTTATCAGCTTGCCTAATGAAGTACTCAAACGGTTTAGGAAGATATTTTAAAGGTTCAGGAGTGTCAGCTGGAATACTTCCTGCTTGCTTATTTCTTCTGTGTTCTCTCCTTACTTATTCTTGATCTTCATGTTTAGCCCATTCTTGAGGATTGTATACATTGTACCTTTCACCTTTGTTAACTTTCACTTGCTCCCAAGCTTTTAGAATGATGGTCCTGGATATAGGACTCCATCTTTCATAGTCATCCTTTTTCTCCATTTCTTCCCTGTACTTTCTCTTCCTCACTTTTGTTTCTTCATCCTCCAGTGCTTCCTTGTCTTTACCTTTACTAGTAACAGGAGTATCTGTATGTTGCTCTTCAGCAGGCTCGTCATAATACAGAGGAGGGAGATTCATTGCTTCCCTGATGGTGTTGGTAGTCCAGATGGCATGATCACTACTGGCCTTTATCATTAATCTCTCCCCCTTTATTACTTCTTCAGATATCCCTCTGTGGAGATTCTCCTCGGATGCCAGTATTTTGTTCTTGAGCATGTGGATACCTGCTTCCAAGTGATTCTTGGTTTCAAGCAGATGACTGTCTAGATCTTTATTGTTTTGATCTAGACTTTCTTTGAGATCAGTTTTATGTTCAGCCATCCTCTTGGTGGATGCAATGTAGGCCTTTTCTATGCTACCGACAATCATTGACTGATTAGCCCCTAGGTTAGATATACCTTTGTGAGTACGGGCAGTGAATTCGTGCAGATTTTTCACATCATTACTTAGGGTTGCCGTTTCAGCACACAGTTCTCTTCTTAGATCATTGATAGCAGAGGTGACATAACTTTCAAGTTTTAATCTTTGCTCTTCCAGGAGCATCTTTATCTGAGATAATAGTGGGAGCTCCACTGGACTAACCTCTGGAGGTGAACCATCTTGTTCCTCTTCTTCATCCCCTTCAATTATTGGAGATAGAGATTTTCTTATTGGTGAGTGGTTTGGCTCATTCTCCACTTCAAGACTTTGCTGGTGTTTGCTAGTTCCATCTGCAGGGTTCTCTTGGTTGTACCCTGGCATTGCTGATTCAAAGTGACCAGTGTCCTCAGCTCTTATGATCTTATTGATCACTTCTTCAACTTGAGCAGGGAGCCCATTGTCCTTCTCCCCCTCAGTTTCAGCACTACCTTGATTTGATTTTGCTGTTGTCCTAGATCCCTGACTTGGAGCAGAGCTCTGGAGGACGACGTTCCTTGTCTCAACAACTGCCTCAGAGTTTGATGGAGGTGAGCTGCTGCCTGACTCATTTTCTTCAGAGGAGCTTCCTACCTTCCTTTTCACATCTTCTGCAGTCTTCAACTTCTTGGGAGGCCTAGTCATAACTTTTTCCCATCTTTCCAGTATTCTGATATCCATCCTTTTCTTGTGATGGATTTTTACTACATAATTTTTTTTAAAATTTTCAGGGTAGGAAAACAGAAAGTATAGTGATAAAATCCTTCCCAGATTTGGGGCTTGAAAGCTTTCTTGTATCCTATTGAAGATTTGCTGACCCCAGTTGGTCCTTTTACTCAGGATTATCCTTGTCATCATCTCGAACATGGGTTTGGATATCCTATCATGAGACCCTACCTTGCAGAGGAGAGCTTTTCCCACAATGTCTGCCAACACCTTTCCTTGTTGATTTAAGCTTTTCCTTTCGAGAGATCCATAGGTTTTGCTCGAATGGCCGCACCAAGCCAGAGCCTTGACAAGGTTTTCCTGAGTAATCTTTTCGTCTTCCTCCCCCTTGGCAAAGGCTGGCAACTGAAGAGCCCTGTTCAAAATTTTGGGATTCACCTTAACCTTTATCCCGTTAATTTCGCTCTTCACAGACGTTCCCTTCGAGCCACCCTTGGCTTTTGAGTAGAACTCCAGCACTTCTCTTTTTAATATTACCGTTGCTCAGAGAGGGCGAATTCCAGGTCGATGGTCTCGAGCGGCTTAATGGTGCCCTGGATTTCTTCTGAACATTCTGAGAATTCGTTCCTCACAACTTCATTTCCTTCGAATAGAAAATCTTCCTTGTTTGGCGCCATCTTTTGCTTGACCCCGGATGATTTCAGCACAGTCGACTCATTCACTCTTAGAAGGCGTGGAGAACACGGCGGCTTTTTAGGGCTAATGTAGAGAGTGTTTTAACCTTAAGACATTTGACTTTATTTATAGTGTCCGAGTTGGAAGTTGAAGTGTCATTTGTTAAATGTCTGACTAACTCGAATTTAGCTATAATGATTGAGCTTAGACCTAATTAAGAGTCTACTGACGATTGGATATCGTCGTGATGCAGATCTTTCGACGATACCAATCATCATTCCGACGATATGGTTTTTGAAAATTTCTTTTACAATACTAGATGAAGATGAGTTTATGTGTTAAACATTAACATGGTTACCATCACCTTGGCCTCTAAGTCTCCTTGAACTAGTGGCTCCCCCTCGATGGAATGTCGACTTATCTTTACTTCTAGCTCCCCCTAGATTAGTGCACTTTGGTATGTGGTAAGTTTTTCGTTGTCCAGAGCTGAGCCTGGAGCCCTTATTGTCCATTAGCCTTGTTTGCTTTTTAATGGCTAAATGGACTACCCTGCAAGACATATTTAATATCCCTTAGGAACCCAAGGTGACTTGGGTCCTAGGTTCTTGTTAGCATAATGGGGAATCCCTCTACTCACCGCAGCCCTTCCAGGAGGTCTCTCCTTTGCATTAGGCACACAAGGGTTGTGCCAACAGTCAATGGCAAAGTGTCCCACTTTTCCACAGCACCAACATTCATGGATGTTGTACCTTCTTTTCTGAACAATTTTTGAAGTATGTTCAGTAGAGAAGGCAACAACATTCTTCCTATCTCTCTCAGCCAAGAGCTGACTAGTTGCTCTAGTATCATTATTTCTTCTTGATTTTATCTGTTTGTCAACAACAGGTGTCAGCTTGGTAGCTGACAGGGTGTTGATAGCATCAGATATGTTCAAGTGAGAATTGATCATACTGGGGCTACCAGTCTACTCTTTATCTGGAAGAGATTGAGAAAATGTTGCACCTTTATCCTTGAGAGTGGGGGGCTGGGACACCAAATACAAATGGTCCATGATGGGCCATTTGAATTTCCTCATGGGGAGCCTTTAATGCACTCATCCCCATGCCTTTTCTCTTTCCATAGTCAGGAGCATTTTCATGACTAGTGGAGCTTCCATTCATCCAGTGACCGTGGACACTGTCTTGATCATACCTATTTGAGGGAAGCACTACCTTCTGATAGATGGTATGAGGCTCTGATTTAGTTTTGCCCCTTTCTCCATTCCCAGCATCTATTGCCCCTTCATTGTAACCCAATTCCCTCCTATATCCATAGGAGGAGAAGGTGTCAATGATGGGCAGTACAGTTTTGGGCTTAGAGAATTGATCCACCAAGCATCTTTCCTTAAGAAGGTCATTCTTAAGTTTCTTGATAAGTTCTTCCCTTCGATTTCTTTCATCATAAAGCTTATCTATGATTTTATTGAGCTCATTTGGATCTGTGTACTTGTTGTAGGATATACCCAGTTTCCTATCCAATTCAACCTTAAAAGGTCTGAGAGATTCTAGCTCCCTAGCTTGTTCCTTATCAAGCCTTTTGCTCTTTCTCAGAGCCTCCAAGAGATCACCAAACTGCTCTAATAGATCAGTATGATTCTTATTGTTGCAAGATGAGCAGTCTTTTGCATCATCTTCAGATGATGAACAATCACCTGATGCACTCTTGGTCTTCTTAAATGAAAATGAAGCAGGTAGTAAAGGTGTGTGAGTGATGCATACCTGATCTTGATGTGGTTCATCATGATTTTCTTCATCTGATAGAGCCATCAACCCACAGACTTACTCATCCTCAGAGTCACAGTCTATGAGAGTCAAGGGTGCTCTTATTCTTTCTCCTGCTCCAGAGCATTCTTCATCTTCTGATTCACTGTCTGAAGTGGTCAGTGGTGCTCTGATACATACCTCTTCATGAGAGGTTTCTTCTTCAAAATCTTCCTCTGACCCTTCCATGAGGACTTCTAAGGAATCCCACATGTCCTTTGCTGTAGTGCAATGACTTAGCTTCTGGAGTGTTGGCAGATCTACTCCACTAGCTAGAATGTTTCTGGCTTCCTTGTCCATGCTGCTTAGAAGAACCTCATCTTTTATCATAGCTATTGAGGTACATGGTTCTTCTTGAACAATCAAAAACATTCTGGGATCCATTACCTCCATATAAATTCTTGCTCTAACTTTCCAAAGGGCAAAGTTTTCTCTAGAACAGGTAACTATTCTTGATTCCATACTTATGATGCTTAGACACCCACTGGTAGATCTGTTCAAGCTGTTAAGCTTTATTTGAACAACCTCGCTTTGATACCACTTGTTGTTTGTAGGGTGTCTACTTTATCACCTAGAGGGGGGTGAATAGGTTTTTCAAATTATATTACCCCTTTTTGGTGTTCTTGATTTCTGGTTAGTAGATCTGTAAAGTAAAGAGCAAACCACAGAAAGCACATAAAAGATCTATAGAGGTTCCTCAAGACCGGGTGTCTTGAGTAGTCCTCTGTCCCTCTGCGCCTACCCAGCAGTGTGCTAGGATCGGCAAACTCTGCCAAAAACTTCAAGCCATCAAGCCTTACAACTCGTACCCGCAAGTCCCAACAGCCTAGGCCCACAAGCCCCTACTGCCCCCGAGCCCGCAAGATCGACACTCAGGCCCTCAAGCCCTACAATACGGACCCACAAGTCCCAACAGCCTAGGCCCGCAAGCCCCTACTGCCCCCGAGCCCGCAATCTCGAAAAATAGCACCCGCAAGTGCACTGTCCTGGCCCTCAAGCCTCACAGCTCTCCAACCCGCAAGCTAGACGGTGTAGGACCCGCAAGTCCACTGCCCTGGCCCTCAAGCCTCACAGCTCTCCAGCCCTCAAGCTAGATAAATAGGCCCGCAAGCCTTTACAAATAGGCCCGCAAGCCTTTCACTTCTTTTTGCCTGGTGTTGATCGACTACTTTTCAGTCGATGATGATGACTGATTCTTCAGAGAGCACTTGATGCTTGCTCTCTACTTGATCTTCTTCTTCTCCGCCGAGAATACTTTTCTATTCAAGTGTAGCGACGAGATTCTTTCTTTTTCTATCTTTCTTGCGTCGTTTGTACTGTTTGATTCGCAATATGTGCAAGTTCTTTCTTGTTTATCGATCGATCCCGTGTTAGGGCAACCTCTTATCTCTTTTATAAGACTGCGAGGTCCCCAACGGTCTTCTGAAAAAGTGCCTTAAGTGTCAGATGCTCCTTTCCTTGAGAGCACGCACTGATTAGACAATCAGGCGGCGGCATTAAATGCTGACAGCGCGTCTGCAACTTTTGAATCTGTCTCGATGATATTTCCATTGTCACGACGTCATGGACAATATCTCGACGACAGGACTTTGTCGATGCCTTGAACTTGGGTAGACCTTCAGTTCTTCTTGCTTTTGCCTCTGAAGCAGATATCTCGACGATTCGAGACATTCTGCCGCTTCTGCATATATAATGATATGTTGTCTCTGACTGTGTCATCGTAATCACCTTGCTCTCTCGACGAGATGAGTGATGTTATGTCAACGCTTCTGCAGTTGCTAGTCTTCAGCTTGTCTTTCTTCAGTCGACATGGCTTTTTTAGTCTTCTCGACGACAAGGCCACTTTGGTGAAGTCGACGATACCGCGTCTTCTCTGCGTTCGACGATCTTGCCCAGTCTCAGCGGTCGACGATCTTGCCCAGTCTCAGTGGTCGACGATCTTGCCCAGTCTCAGCGGTCGACGATCTTGCCCAGTCTAAGTAGTCGACGATATTCCTTCTGAGTTCGACGATTTTGCTTATGCGTTCGACGAACGCGCCAAGTCTCAGCGGTTGACATTCTTCCTTCTGAGTTCGACGATCTTGCTTTTGCGTTCGGGGAACGCGCCAAATCTCAGCGGTCAGCAATCTTCCTTCTGAGTTCGATGATCTTGCTTCTTCTTGACGATATATATAGTACTTACAGAAATAGTTAAAGTACTTGACATTTGTCGATCTCTGCAAGCATGAGCTAGATGGAGCATTAAATACAGCTTGCACTTATCATTGAGCTGAGCACTTCTTCAAATTAGGAACATTGTTGGGCACTGTTCCCAACAGAAACAACTCCCCATCTACTATGTTAGCAGGGTATTGAGGAAGGCCGAGCTCAGATATCCCATCCTGGAAAAGTTAGCATTTGTATTAGTGGTGTCGGCTAGGAAGCTCCGACACTACTTCCAAGCACATTCAATCAGAGTAGTGACCGACCATCCCCTTCGCGGCATCATGGAGGGGGTGGAGCATTCCGGCAGATTGGTTAAGTGGTCAGTGGAGCTGAGTGAGTTCAATATCTCCTACGTGCCCAGGGTATCCATAAAGGCGCAGGCGGTGGCGGATTTCATGGCTGACTATGTGACCGAGTTGGAAGAGTCTGAACTACTCCACCCAGTGGCCTGGAAAATGTTGGTTGATGGTGCGTCAGTAAAGCACTCCTTCGGGGGAGGGGTGGTATTGGTAAGTCTGTAGGGCACCAGAATAGAGCAGGCAATCAACATTCACTTCCCCCTCACCAATAACCAGGCTGAGTATGAGGCCGTGATAGCAGGCCTCCACCTAGCCCGGGAGTTGGGAGTGCAGGACTTGGAGGTCTCGACGGACTCCATGGTGGTGGCTTGCCAGATCAAGGGGGAGTTCGAGGTCAAGGAGCCAACTCTCCAGAGGTACCTGGAGAAGGTCAAGGGGGTCGTCGGGCAGTTTCACACTTTTCCATCAAGCACGTCCCAAGAGTGGAGAACACCCGGGCAGACCTCCTGGCCAAGCTCAGCACCCGGGCAGGGGGGACAGTATCGGAACTCTTCCGGCCTTCTATCTAGGAGGGAGAGCTGATGGAGGTGGATCGGCGGGTGTCATGGATGGACCCCTTCATCACCTACTTGACAACGAGGAAGTTCCCCGAGGAGGGGGTAGACAAGCGGCAACTCGGGTATAAATCGGCATATTACTCCTTGCATGCAGGGTCGCTATACCACAAGACTCTCTTGGGGCTCCTAGCTCGTTGTGTCTCGGAGGAGGAAGCCCCGAGGGTCCTAGAAGAGATTCATTCGGGGGAGTGCGACAGTCACTCAGGGGGCAGGACCCTGGAGGGAAGAGTACTAAGGCAAGGCTACTTCTGGCCCACCCTCAGCAAAGATGCGGCTGAGTTCTCTAAGAGGTGCTCCAAGTGCCAGCTCTACGCCCCCCTCCAGCTCCTTCCAGCTCAGAGGCTCCGGACCATCACGGCCCCCTGGCCCTTTGCGATGTGGGGGTTGGATCTGGTGGGACCTTTCCCCCAGGCAAGCGGCCAAAAGAGGTTCTTACTAGTGATGATAGACTATTTCTCTAAATGGATCGAGGTGAAGGCGATCGCTAAGGTAACATCCCAGGTAGTGAGAAACTTTGTTTGGGGTGAAATAATTTGCAGGCATGGACTCCCCCTAGCCATAGTCACAGACAACGGGCCGCAGTTTGCCTGCGAGGAGTTTGTTAACTTCTGTACCCAGCTAGGTATCGACCTTCGGTTCACGTCAGTCCATCACCCTAGGAGTAATGGGCAGGTGGAAGCGGCGAACAAGATCATCGTCAACCTACTCAAGAAGAAAGTGGAGAATCTCAAGGGGAATTTGTTGGAGCATGCGTTTCGCACTCTTCCGGTTTGATAATAACAAAATCCCGTTTGTATTTGATTCTTTTTTATTGATGGTGTGCAGGTAACAGGTATGAGATGTTCACAATTCTGATTGGAGCTCAATTTAACTGTATGGAGAATTTCGATGTCGGAATTTTCCAACATCTACTGTCGCCCAGGCGACAGGACAGAAGTTACAGCAGCAGCCCGCACGATAGTACGACGAGCAGTAGTTTGGCACTGTCAGAATTCCGACAGCGATGTCGCCAAGGCGACAGGACAGAAGTTACAGCAACACCCCGCACAACAGCACAACGAGCAGTAGTTTGGCGCTGTCGGAATCCGACAGCGATGTCGCCCAGGAGACAGTGAAAACTATAAATTGGTTCGTTTTGTTCGTGCATTCCAAGCTTTGAGAATTCTAAGTCCTTTCCTGAGTGCATACGAACCAGGGAGCTCCAGAACCTCATCAACTCCCATTTGTGCTTAGAAGGTTTGAAATTGAAGATGAGACCGGACGCGCTTCTACATCAACGATCATCTCGAGGCTTCAACCTTCCTTTCAGAGATCTGAATTTCTAGGGAGTTCTTCATTTGATTTTGTATTTTCATTTATATACATTTCACTTTGTATTGGTAGGGAAATCGTCTCCTTGTGCGTGACGTCTAAGTCCTTGCGTGGCTTAGGGGAAAATTGCTTCCTTATGCGGAGCATCCAAGTCCTTGCGTGGCTTGGTAGGAAATCGTGGCCTTGTGTGCTACGTCTAGATCTTGGGAAGATCTAAAGGATAGGCTTGGGCTTGGTCTAGGGAGAGACAAGTGATAGCCTTACGATCCTTGGGAGAAGGATTGGTAAACTCAAATTGTTAAAAGTTTATTATCATATTTGTGCCTTGATCTTAAGCATTGTTAAGATCATTTTTACTGTATGTGAATTTCATTGATTAAAAATTATGACTTTTTCTTTAATTGCAAATTTGGTTGATTAATCTTTAACTTAGAAATTTGTGTTTGAATTAATTTAAAATTTTCATAGTTTGAAAATTTTTATAAGTGATTTTTAGAAAAGCAAAATTTGTTTTAAAAATTCTTATGTAAAAATTATAATTTAAAAAGGCCCTTATTCACCCCCCTCTAAGGGCCCCACAAGATCCAACACGTGGTATCAGAAGGGAGGTTACTCCAAAATGGTTTTACCACCGGGAGTAATGGCGCACAACGATCACGCGTTCGTTGAGGGGCAAGGAATTAGTAGGCCACCACTTTTTACGGGCACAGACTATAACTATTGGAAAACCCGAATGCGGTGTTTTCTAATAGCTCTCGACATGGAAGTTTGGAATATGGTCGAGACGAGTTATACTTCCCCAACAATTGTTGTAGGAAATGTAACTGTGGACAAATCCAAAGACAAGTGGGATGACAATGATAAATTAAAATGTAAGAACAATGCAAAAGCCATGAATGCTTTATTTTGCGCACTAGATTGCACTGAATTTAATAGAGTTTGTGCTTGTGATACTGTATTTGAAATTTGGAATCTTTTAGAAATTACTCATGAAGGTACTTCGCAGGTAAATGATTCAAAGCTATTTCAACTGGAGTCAGAGTTTGAAAGATTCAAAATGGAGGTGGATGAAGAAATTAATACAATGTACACACGATTCACTAAAATCGTGAACGATTCAAAGGTGCTGGGTAAGGTTTTCTCCAATGGAGATTTAGTAAGGAAAATCTTAAGATCACTTCCCCCGAAGTTCAATCCTAAAGTGACTGCAATTTCTGAGTCACATGATCTTAAGACCTTACAATTGGAGAGCCTCATTGGGAATCTAAAAACCCATGAAGTGGAGTTGAAGATTCAAAGCCAAGAGTACAATTTGGAGCCCAAAAAGAAGAGCTTAGCATTGAAATCTAAAAAGGAAATTGAAAGTGAGACTGAAGAAAGTGAGGAAGATGAAGAAGGACTGTTTGTGAGGAACTTTAAGAGGTTTATGAGAAATCCTGAGAGGAGAAACTCATTTAGAAATTTTTTCAAAAAGAAGGATTTTTCCTACAATAAAGGCAAAGGAAAAATGGATGATGAAGAAGAACGTCCGCTACCGGAATGCTATTATTGCAAAAAGATTGGACATATAAGAAGCAAGTGCCCAAAATATCTGAGAGAGCAGAAAGAGAAGAGGCACGATAAGAAGTTCAAAAAGAAGGTTCTGAAGGCGGAGACTTGGGATGACACAACTTCTGAAGGCTCAAGTGAAGCAAGCGATAAAGATAAAGAAGAAGCAAATGTATGCTTGATGGGGAAAGAAAATGCGCCATCTGACGACGATAACAGCGTCCAAAGCGACACTGAGGTAACTCCTCCATTTTATGATGATTTATATTATGAATTTATGAAAACTTGCAAATTTTTGGATAAAGGCCTAAAGGAAATCGATTTTTTAAAATGTGAAAATAAAGATCTTTTGAAAGTAAATAAAAAGTTATCAAATGAGTTGAAATCTATTAGGAAGGAGAAGGTAATTTGTCAAGAGTGTGATCACTCTTTGACAAGGATAAAAGAACTTGAAAACACTATTTCTAAGTCCGATCAAAAAATTGATCAACTTCTAAAAGAGAAAAAAAGACTTAGAAAAGGTTGTCAAAACTTCTCATTCTCAATTAGAGAATTACAAGAAAAAGTTTGCAAATCGATGTGGCATGATAGTAAAAGAAAATTTAATTTTAAAGTCCAAAGTAAATGAATTGAACATGGCAATTGGAAAATTTGGTGTTGGGAAAAAATCTCTGGATATGATTTTAGGCAACCAATGCCATGGGTCAGCAAAATTTGGACTAGGATACATTTCTGGAAGCTCTGGAAGCTGTCGGAAATTTCCGAAAGCTGATGTCGGAACCAGCGACAGCGCCAGGTTCAGAAAACCTGTTTCTCAAAATAAAAATTCTTCTAAGTGCACATATAAAGATGTTTCCTCCAGCAAGAGTCCAGAGAAATCATTGAAAAATGGTTCCTCACTATTCATTGTATGTGCCAAATGTCATCGATTTGGTCACATCTCGGGCTCATGTTGGAAGAAAGGAAAAGTTCACGTTAAACAAATCTGGGTACCTAAGGCGTCCACCTATACCATGGGAGGGACCACTTGGGTAACCAGATCTTTACTCTCATCATCTTTTTAGGTGTGCATGCAGGCTAGGAACAAGGAAGACGTGTGGTATTTGGACTCTGGCTGTTCAAAACACATGACGGGCGATAAATCAAAGTTCCTAAGCCCGGAGATGAAAAAAGGAGGAACAGTGACCTTTGAAGATAATGGCAAGGGTAAAGTTAAAGGCATTGGAGTAGTAGGTAACGAAGAGTTTAAAATTTCAAATGTTTTATATGTTAAAGGTTTGAAACATAATCTAATCTCTATTAGTCAACTATTTGATAAAAATCTAAATGTCTTATTTGACTCTAGCTCAAACCTTTGCAAAATTATTGATTCCAAAACAAATGAAATTGTACTTACTGCACCAAGAATAAACAATGTCTATATAATAACTTTTCATGATTTATCTCATTCTACACTTAAATATTTTATTTCAAAGAATGATGAACTTGAATTATGGCATAGGATACTAGGACATTCTAGTGCTAAATGCATAGTAAAGCTTTCTAAAAATAAAATAATAAAAGGTTTACCAAATTTGAATGGAAAGCTTTCTTCATTATGTTCACCATGCCAAAAAGGAAAGTTTACAAAATCATCTTTTAAAAGCAAAATTGTTATTTCTACTACTAGACCTTTACAATTATTACATATGGACTTGTTTGGTCCAATTACTACACAAAGTCTAGGAGGTAGAAAATATACGTTTGTTATTATTGATGATTATTCTAGATTTTGTTGGACATCATTTTTAAATTCAAAATCTGATGCTTTTGATGAATTTGTAAAACTGATTTCACGTATTCAAAATGAGCTTGATTTAAAAGTAAAATGCATTAGATCAGATCATGGAGGAGAATTTGTTAATGAAAAATTTATTTCATATTGTAATGAATTTGGGATAAGACACAAAGTTTTTGCTCCTCGCATACCACAACAAAATGGTGTAGTGGAGAGGAAAAATAGAACACTTCAAGAATTAGCACGTACTATGCTTTGTGAATTTAAATTACCAAAATATTTTTGGGCCGAAGCCGTTAGTACTGCATGCTATATTATTAATCGTGTCATGATTCGTCCTACATTACAATTAACTCCTTATGAAATTTATTTTCAAAGAAAACCAAATGTATCTTACTTTAAAGTTTTTGGTTGTAAATGCTTTATTTTGAATATAAAAGATAACTTAGGTAAATTTGATGAAAAATGTGATGAAGGAATTTTCATTGGTTATTCTTCAACTAGTAAGGCTTATAGAGTTTATAATAAACATACAAAAGTAGTTGAAGAAACTATTCATGTAAAATTTGATGAAAATATTTCTTGTGTAGAAAATACTAAAGTTGCAGGTAATGAGAAAAATGAAGAAGATGTGGAACAAAATCTGAGGAAAAATGATGATGATGATGAAGAAAAAGTAGAGAAAGAAGAAGAAAAAGATGGTGAAGAAGAAGAAGAACAAGGATATGTACCTCCAACCGAACTAAGGTTCTCAAAAGATCGTCCACAAGAATTTGTTATTGGAGAACCATTAAGTGGGGTACGTACACGTTCTAGTTTACATGAAAGTTTTTCAAATTTATGTTTTGTCTCAAATATAGAACCAAAAGATGTTGCCACCGCTTTAAATGATGAATCTTGGTTTCTAGCTATGAATGAAGAACTTAACCAATTTGAAAGAAATAAAGTTTGGATTCTTGTAGATAGACCTAGTGATCATCCTGTGGTAGGAGTCAAATGGTTTTTTAAAAATAAATTAGATACTGACTCTAGGATCACTAGAAACAAAGTTAGGCTTGTAGCGAAAGGATACAATCAAATTGAAGGGGTAGATTTTGATGAAACTTTTGCACCCGTTGCACGATTGGAAGCCATTAGAATTTTTGCTGCATTTGCTAGTCATAAAAGATTTAAATTATTGCAAATGGATATTAAAACTGCATTTTTAAACTGGTTGATTAAAGAAGAAGTTTATGTTGAACAACCCCCAGGCTTTATAAATGAAAAATTTCCTAATCGCGTGTATTGATTACTAAAAGCTTTGTATGGTTTAAAACAAGCACCACGAGCATGGTATGATAGATTGACCTTATATTTATTACAAAATGGTTTTAAAATGGGTGGTGTTGATTGTACACTCTTCATTAAGCAAGTTGATGATGATTTAATTGTTTTACAAATTTATGTTGATGATATTATTTTTGGAGCCACTAATGAAGAGTTATGTAATTATTTTGTTAAAATGATGGAAAGTGAATTTGAGATGAGCATGGCAGGAGAACTAAAATATTTCTTAGGATTTCAAATTATTCAAAAACATGATGGAATTTTTATAAACCAATCAAAATATATACATGATGTTTTGAAAAGATTTGGATTTGAAAATCTTAAACAAGCTAGTACTCCTATGAGTTTCTCTTTAAAATTAGGAAAAGATGAAAGTGGAATATCCATAGATCAAACTTTATATAGAGGCATGATAGGTTCACTTTTATACTTAACCGTTTCTAGACCAGATATTATGTTTTCAGTTTGTTTATGTGCTAGATTTCAAGCCGATCCCAAAGAATCACATTTAAAAGCGGTAAAAAGAATTTTTAGATATTTAATTGGCACATCTAAACTTGGTTTGTGGTATCCTCATAGCGATGATTTTACTCTTTTTGGCTATTCTGATTCTGATTATGCCGGTTGTTCACTAGATAGGAAAAGCACTAGTGGCACTTGTCACTTTTTAGGCCCTTCACTCATTTCATGGTCGAGTAGGAAACAGAATTCTGTTGCCCTCTCAACCACCGAGGCCGAATACATCACACTTGGTAGTTGTTGTGCACAAGCTCTTTGGATGAAACAAACTTTAGAAGACTTTAACATTAAACAACAAACTATAGAGCTATGGTGCGCTAACAAAAGTGCAATTGATTTAACTTACAACCCGGTTCATCACTCTAGGTCTAAACATATTGACGTTAGGCATCATTTTATAAGAGACCACATTAAAAATAATCAGATTAAAATTTCCTTCATAGGAACGGATAATCAACTAGACGATATATTCACAAAACCATTGCTGGATTCCCGGTTTTCAATGCTAAGGCTTGAATTAGGAATCCTAGATATTTCAAACTAAGCATATCCAATATGACAAATCAAGTTTAATAAGATAAAGAACAATGGAAAAACATCATTTTAAATCAAAACATAGAATTTGAATGACTTAACAAAAATTCTCACATCATTAATAATTCATACAAATTGTTCCAGAAAAACAGTAGAAATAAACATAAGATTAAGTTCAGTAAACAGAAAATGAAATCTGGGTAAGTTCACTGTCGCCCAGGCGACAGTGAGTGTCGAAAAATTCCAACAGCTCCCAAACTTGATTTATCTTCAATTTTGATCTCTCTGATACTCTACACTAGTTTTATGTCATTATTAATGCCACAACTCATGAATTGATGCCAAACCATGTGCTTTTTATTTTTTAAAAAATGTCTATTTACATGATTATATGATTTCATTTCCACTCTATCATAGTATTGACACTCCTGCTAAGTGGTTTAGACTATTGGAAATTGTTTTCGCATGCCTCTAAGTATGGGAAATTGTTTATATATAATAATGAGCTATCACGTTCACTTATTTTGATCCATACATATGTCTTTCTATTTAATATATACATCATGTTTGCTTTAACATAATACAATAACATTTCATAAAAACTACTTTCAAGCTTGATTTGTTAGCACAACCAAATATACACCATCTTTTGCGATTCAAGTGAATTCGGAGATCCTTGGTCACTTAAAAATAAAACTATATATAAATATCTATACAAACTACAAAGTTAAGATATCACAAAATATGTGATCAACAAAAAGTTTAAATTGAGGACAAGGATACTCCACCAAGCACTACTTACCCTCCTGATAAGTCTTAATAAGCATTGTGAGGTTGAGCACCTTGGAAAGAATTGTAAAGTGTCTTGTGCAAAAGAAAAAATGGTATTCTATTCTTATTGTGCTATATCTTCAAGGTTAAAGTTATTTTTATATGCTTATATTATGTTTTCTATTCCAATGATCATGTAAATTAAATAATTTCATATGTTTGATCAAAGCAACACTTGTACACATCATTATGTTATATAAACCTTCATCTCATGAGAATTGGACCGAAAAGATTCCAAATTTCTATACACAATTGTGTCTTTCTATGCTACTTTAAAATGACATTAATCATGTTTAAGTTATTTTTTTATTCTACTACTTCATATGGCTATACCATCTCTTCATTAGTTTATTCAATACTATGGCATATTACTATTATTTCAAGACTTTCAATCATTTTCAACACAAGAGCTTCTGCCTACTCTTCTTTTCTACTTCCTATCTCTTCCCTTAAGAACTACTCATTCATTTCAAATTAACTTTTGCTAATACCAAAAGGGGGAGAATTATAAGTATATTCAGGAAATCAAAGAACAATAAGAACAATTCCACCTAAATCTTCCACCTAAACAATACATCATTTCACTTTACTATAACATTTAGGGGGAGCATTCATTTAGGGGGAGCATTCATCTAGGGGGAGCTTACAACCATATGTTAAAAACAACAACCTAAATAGACATGATTTCTTTTTATACGGATTTGTTATTATCAAAAGGGGGAGATTGTTTGAGCATGCGTTTCGCACTCTTCCAGTTTGATAATAACAAATCCTGTTTGTATTTGATTCTATTTTTATTGATGGTGTGCAGGTAATAGGTATGATATGTTCATAATTCTGATTGGAGCTCAATTTAACTGTATGGAGAATTTCGATGTCGGAATTTTCCGACATCTACTGTCACCCAGGCGACAGGACAGAAGTTACAGCAGCAGCCCGCACGACAGCACGACGAGCAGTAGTTTGGCGCTGTCAGAATTCTGACAGCGATGTTGCCCAGGAGACAGGACAGAAGTTACAGCAACAGCCCGCACGACAGCACGACGAGCGGTAGTTTCGCGCTGTCGGAATCCGACAGCAATGTCTCCCAGGTGACAGTGAAAAACTATAAATTGGTTCGCTTTGTTCGTGCATTCCAAGCTTTGAGAATTCTAAGTCCTTTCCTGAGTGCATACGAATCAGAGAGCTCTAGAACCTCATCAACTCCCATTTGTGCTTAGAAGGTTTGAAATTGAAGACGAGATCGGACGCGCTTCTAAATCAACGATCATCTCGAGGCTTCAACCTTCCTTTCAGAGATCTGAATTTCTAGGGAGTTCTTCATTTGATTTTGCATTTTCATTTATATATATTTCACTTTGTATTGGTAGGGAAATCGTCTCCTTGTGCGTGACGTCTAAGTCCTTACGTGGCTTAGGGGAAAATCGCTTCCTTGTGCGGAGCGTCCAAGTCCTTGCGTGGCTTGGTAGGAAATCGTGGCCTTGTGTGCTACGTCTAGATCTTGGGAAGATCTAGAGGAAAGGCTTGGGCTAGGGAGAGACAAGTGATAGCCTTCCGATCCTTGGGAGAAGGATTGGTAAACTCAAATTGTTAAAAGTTTATTATCATATTTGTGCCTTGATCTTAAGCATTGTTAAGATCATTTTTATTGTATGTGAATTTCATGATTAAAAATTATGACTTTTTCTTTAATTGCAAATTTGGTTGATTAATCTTTAACTTAGAAATTTGTGTTTGAATTAATTTTAAAATTTCATAGTTTGAAAATTTTTATAAGTGATTTTTAGAAAAGCAAAATTTGTTTTAAAAATTCTTAAGTAAAAATTATAATTTAAAAAGGCCCTTATTCACCCCCCTGGGCTAAGGGCGCCACAAGATCCAACAGAATTGGGTGGAACAGCTACCTTCGGTCCTCTGGGCCATGAGGACTACTCCAAACACGGCCACATGGGAGACTCCCTTCAAGCTGTCTCATGGGTCTGAGGTCGTCGTCCTGATAGAATTCGAGGTAAGGGACCCCAGGGTAGTCGTCGCGGGCGAAGGGGGTGAAGAATGGCTAATGGAAAACGACGCGGAGCAAAGGTTGTCCCTGGACCTGGCAGAAGAGATCCGAGATCTCGCTACTATTCGGCAGGAGGAAATCAAACGATGAATGGCTCGGTACTTTGACAAGCACATCCGAGTAAAGCACTTCCAGAAAGGAGACCTGGTCTTGAAGAAGGTCGATGCGGCCGGGAGAGGGGCCGCAGTGGGTAAGCTTAATCCCAATTGGGAGGGGCCATACATTGTAAGTGAAGTACTCAAGTCGGGGGGTACCACCTCCGGGATGTAGAAGGGGTACCCCTCGACCGAGCCAGAAGTGGGGATGACTTGAAGCGATTCTATCCTTAAAAAGTTTTATCATTTCACCTAATATATCTCTCATTTTCTGCACATTGTTCATAGTTATCTAGTAAGGTTGACAAGTTCTTTATGCTAGATTGCCCCGGATGATTCCGCTGCCGGGCTCTCACTAGCCGGTGGGTCAGGTTGATCTCACGGAGAGGCTGGCAAGGTTGACAAGTTCTTTATGATGGATTGCCCCGGATGATTCCGCTGTCGGGCTCTCACTAGCCGGTGGGTCAGGTTGATCTCACGGAGAAGCTGGCAAGGGTGGCAAGTTCTTTATGCTGGATTTCCCCAGATGATTTCGCTGTCGGGCTCTCACTAGCCGGTGGGTCAGGTTGATCTCGCGGAGAGGCTGACAAGGTTGACAAGTTATTTATGCTGGTTGCCCCGGATGATTCCGCTGCCGGGCTCTCACTAGCCGGTGGGTCAGGTTGATCTCGTGGAGAGGCTGACAAGGTTGACAAGTTCTTTATGTTGGATTGCCTTGGATGATTCCGCTGCCGGGCTCTCACTAGCCGGTGGGTCAGGTTGATCTTGCGGAGAGGCTGGCAAGGTTGACAAGTTCTTTATGCTGGATTGCCCTGGATGATTCCGCTGACGGGCTCTCACTAGCCGGTGGGTCAAGTTGATCTCTCGGAGAGGCTGGCAAGGTTGACAAGTTCTTTATGCTGGATTGCCCCGGATGATTCCGCTGCCGGGCTCTCACTAGCCGGTGGGTCAGGTTGATCTCGCACAGAGGCTGGAAAGGGTGGCAAGTTCTTTATGCTGGATTGCCCCGGATGATTCCGTTGCCGGGCTCTCACTAGCCGGTGGGTCAGGTTGATCTCGCGGAGAGGCTGGCAAGGTTGACAAGTTCTTTATGCTGGATTGCCCCGGATGATTCCGCTGCCAGGCTCTCACTAGCCGGTGGGTCAGGTTGATCTCACGAAGAGGCTGGCAAGGTTGACAAGTTCCTTATGTTGGATTGCCCCAGATGATTCCGCTGCCTGGCTCTCACTAGCCGGTGGGTCAGGTTGATCTCGCAGAGAGGCTGACAAGGTTGAAAAATTCTTTATGCTGGCAGGTCTCCGACTGGCAAATCTTTAGTACTGACCAGGGCCTTCTCGCTCGACAAAAAGAAAACATCTCGCATGACAAGGGGGCGAGAACCCTACCTGTGTAATCTCGGCGTTTAGTGCCCGGCAAGCGAGTGCTCACTGGAATCAAGCATGGCGAGGGGTCCTGCAAGGGGTGTCGCTCGCAAAGGCCAAAGAGGGTTAAGAAACAGGATCACCCCTCGCGAGTTCGGGATGACAGGGTGGTCCGAAGAACCTGCATCGCAAGGGTAAATAATGAAAAGCTAAGGCAGTCGAAAACGGGTTCTATACTGGAGCTGTACGATTACATAGTGCGTGAGAATGAATACCGCGAGAACACTAAAGAATATGCGAGAACGAGATATAATTATGGAAAAGACAATAAGGAAAAAAGAATGAACACAGTACAATGACAAAAATCTGCATTTACACTTCGCAGTTTAATTACAAGGTGCGGCGATCTCGCCAGCCAAAAATGTGGAAAAAAGCAAAATTAGAACAAAAATACAAGGCTTCAGAGGTCGCTCGCAGACTCCCCCTCACTGTCGCTACTCTTTACCGGCGAGAGCGGGATGAAGAGCTCAGGGACGATGTCCTCAAGGGTCAGGTCGGCCACATCGGCAGACAGCAGGCCGGCCCCTTCATCGTTTGGAAGATGTAGCGCGCCGACTGGGTAGACTCCTAGCGGATCTCCTCGTTTCGAGCTCGCCTCTCTTCCTTCAGGTGATGAGGAGAGGGGGGACGCACGCGCGGGCCAACTCGCGGTTGTGGGCCTTTAGCCCAGCAATCTCGCCCTCCAAACTGAGGATGCGGGCTACAGACCTCCCGGCAGTCTCGGCGTCCTACATAAGGAAAATAGAAGAAGTTTTAGAAAGGAAAGGGATGGAATGGGGAGAAGTGGCGAGGTCCGGAGGACTCACCACGCCACTTTCGGCGGCGAGCAGATTCTCCTTGAGTTGCGCATTCTCAGCATAGAGCCCCTGATAGGCTTTTGCAAGCTCCACGTTTTGGCGCTCCTGTAACGCCCCTGATTTTTCGTTAATTATTTTTACATACCCTCTATGTCATAATTTTGGCGTAAGGGCATTATGTTAGCTCGTCTGGTAGTGTTTCGAGTTTTAGCTTAGTTAAAGCTTGTGATTTAGGTCAAGCGTGCGAGATTTCGCGTCGTTTCGAGTTAAAGTGAAGATTTTGAGCGGATATCAAGATTTTAGCTTTGGGAGGCTTTATCCGGAGTTTGGCTCGTCGGAATGGAATTCTGACTTCGCCGTTGGATTCGTAGCGCCATTTTTCAGCTAGGGTGCGAATTTCATAGAAATCCGAGGTGTTTTGGTCGCCCTCGCAGTTTAAGTAAATTGGGGAATTAATTAATTACTTAAATAACAAATTTAGGTTTATATATAAGCCTAAAGCCTTCCCCTTTCCCTATTCATCCTCTTCCTCGATCAAAAGCAGCCGCCGTGGGTTAGGGCGAGAGCGGAGCTTCGTGGAGCCTTCAACCGGCGATTCCTAGGGCTGTAGTGGTCGGAATCGAGTTTGGTTTGAAGATTTGGAAAGCTCTCGGCGAGATCTTCGTTCTAGCGGTAAGCCTTTCTCGTTTCGTGGAGTTTTGGGAGCTTTGGTGGTGACCTAACCCCTCCTTTTGATCCAAAAAGTTTCAGGAATCTGTGCTCGTGTGTTTCCCTAGCCGATCCATAGCTTTCGGAGCGGAGATCTTCGAGTTTGCGAGGTTTAAGGCAAGTGGCTTCCTCCTCCTCTTTGTTTGGTTAAGTCGTGGTTTGTCTTTCTCCTGTTAGATGCTTGATAAACTGTGGGCTCGTGTTTTGAGCGTCTTGTGTGATAGTTAGAAACCCTAAATTTTCTTCCCCGCGTAGAGTCAGGGCATTTCTCCTGGAAGACACCGTCGTTCCCTGAATTTTAGCCGCTGTTTGGCCCTTCTCGAGAAGTCTTTGAGAGTCTCGAGCAGTTGTTTTAGCCAAGTTTTCGAGAAGACCCCTTTACCTCTCGAGAAATGCTTGATTTCTCGAGAAATCCCCTGATCCCTCTCGAGAAATCCCCTGATCCCTCTCGAGAAATCCCCTGATCCCTCTCGAGAAATGCTTGATTTCTCGAGAAATCCCCTGATCCCTCTCGAGAAATCCCTTGTCCTCTCTCGAGAAATCCCTGCCTACCTCTCGAGAACCCAAGAAATCCATCTCTCGAGAAATCCTTTATCTCTCGAGAAGTTCCCTGTAGTTTTCGAAAAGAAAAGATCCTACTCTTCTCTCGAGAAATTGCCCTTCTCTCGAGAAATTTCTCTTCTCTCGAGAAATTGCCCTTCTCTCGAGAAATTGCTCTTCTCTCGAGAAATTTACCCTTCTCTCGAGAAATTGCCCTTCTCTCGAGAAACCCTTTTATAGCGAGACCACCGCCAGGGGCGCTGCCCCTTGGACCCCGTTAGGGGCTCTGCCCCTAAGACCCCGCCAGGGGCGCGGCCCCTTGGAACCCCGCCAGGTGCGCATGTGATTTCGTTGCGATTCCCACGTTTTAATCTTTTGTCCTCTCTAGTGCACCTAGATGATTGTCATTGTCCCTTCGGTGCTCCTGATCTTGAATCCCTCTTGGTGGTATTCTTTTACTCGTTGTGGTCTGTTAACTTTTGAGTTACTCTTATAGTTCTTATTGATCGAGGCGTACTTTGCCTTGACCCTATTTTTTTCTTAGGGCCTTCCAGTGATTATCCTTTCGGGCTGCGTCCCGTGTTTAAATAAAATTTAAGTAATAAGAACTACTGTCTTTAGCCCTTCACAGTAGTTGTGTTTGGGGGACAGTGGGGGGAACTGTTATAGCCTTGCACGGTAGTCGTGTTTGGGTGGTTGGGTCTAGTGGTACCCCCACCTGCTTTTGGGCTTGGGGTAGCGGAGGTAGTTAACCGCTCCCATATAATTTGAGCTGATCAGTCTCTTTAATCGATGAAACTAAATAAATGGACATGTTTGTTCCTCTTTTGGTATATAGTGCACCGGATGCTTGTTGGTTCTTTGTTGGAGCTCTCTTTCGGTAAATTTGGCTTGGGTTGGTACCCCTTAAGCCTTGCTTGTTTTTCTGCTAGTTTTCTGCCACTTGTAATTCCTTGCTGAGGCGTTCTTTGTTTTATTGAATGCCTCAGGTTCAGAGCCGTAACGGCTAGTGGTGTAGCCGGAAGTTCAGAGTTTTTGGTAGCTGTCCACCCCGCTGCTGCGAGGTAGTTGCTGTAGTCAGCTCTCTTCTTGTTCAGACATACTAGTTTAGGCCAATGGGTTAGTGTCAAATTGTTGGCGCCCATTGTGCCTCTTTGGTACTTTCTAGTTTATTTGCCAGTTTTATGCCACTACTTTATGATCTGATACATCTTAATTTCTGGGGATGATTTATGTCTAGGTGCATTATAGTTATAAAATGACTTTCTTCATCTCCATATCACATCATTTTAACTGCAAAACCCTTATATTTAAAGTAACCTAAAGGTATTTTCTACACTTATACTACGCCTAGACATGAGCATATCATTTACCTTATGTCCTATCATCACGTGCATATAGGACCTTAAAATGAGTCAAATCAAGTATTTTCCGCTGCAAATATAATATATTTTTTTTGGGTGGACTAGTTGATCCACGAGCTGAGAGACACAGATCTTCCCCTAAAACTCTAATAAATGGTTCCCAAATGATAAATTTCCATGTGATCATGTTTTGAATTAATAAGTAAGAAGTTTCCGCCTGAGCGTCTGCAGTTGTCTCCTGCATGACGTGGCATCATGACGCGTATTTTCTCTTACTCTGATATTCTTAAATTCGGAGAAAAATGCGGGTTGTGACAGTGTCCCCTATGACCAGCCCGATGGTCATTTTCTACTTCTTTTACCTTGGAGTTCATTACTATTGCAAAAACGTCCTGGCAATTCTTTATCATGTACGAAGGAAAGCCTTGGGAGCATATGTCCCTCATCACCCTCCCCAAGTGATCTTCACAGATCAACTCCACCGAGGATTTTTGAAGAAGGAGAGTATGCAGGTGCAAGTATATTAGGAGCGAGTATGCAGATGCGAGCATGCGGGCGCGAGTACGAGCGAGCGAGTAGCTAACGTGCGTATAAGGTATGATCGTCGACCGCATCATCCAATCTTGCGCGTGCCTAGGAGCTTAATGAGCACTCAACCTCTCCTCGAGCCTAAGAGCCTACCTGGCATACAAACAAAGAAGCAAGAGCGATAATAGAAGGAGAGCAAAAAATTTGTATTCATTTCTTTTATAAGATTTTGAATTACATGTTCGGAAGAACAAAAATGTTTTACATCTTTTAAAAAGCTGTCAAAAAGGGACCCCGGTGACTATACATCATCATCGCCTTCATCATCGTCCTCGTCCTCTCCAACGACGTTGGCGTCTTCCTCGCCATCGTCGCCCTCAGAGTCTTCGTCCTCGGCTTCAAGAAACCTTTAACTTTCAACCTGCTCAGGACGACCTTCCCGGTCGCCCGCGCGATCTCTCGGCGAATGTGCGGCATCTCATCGCCGTGCATCCTGATTTGCTTGCCAACCCTGGAGGGGGACGCCTCTAAAGGCTGTTGCTCGGCAGGCCGAGTTTCCAGCTTGGCAATGCGGACTTGGGCAGCCTCCAAGGTCTGCCGAGTATCCTCCAGCTCCTTCTCCAGCTGAGATACTTTCTTCGCCATCTCGATCTCAGCGGCCTCCACAAATATAAAGACAGCAATTAGCAAACTAATCGGCATAAAGGCGAGTATTCCAGAAACCAGAAGGACAGCGAGCGAGTACCTCAAAATCTTTACACTTGTCAGCCTCTAGACCGAAGGAGATGAGCTTCTTGCTCTGCACTTTGATCATCTACTCATATTCAAGCAGCCTCCTCGCCGTCGCACGACCGAGCTCGGCGGCTCGCAGGTATGAGCGCGAGCTCTGATGAGCCAAATACTCGGTCGAAACATCCTGCAGAGCCTCGACATCCGCGCGACCATACAGGGCGAACATCACATCGAATGCCTCGCCGCTGTCTTCCCAATCCTCCGACCTGGCGGGGTGATTGGTGCTCAGGGTCACCTCGTCGGCGCGATCCGCCCAGTTCACCAGAGGGCGACCATAGCCATCCTCGTCACGTGTGCCCTCATTGAAGAGAGGGTGACTGTGAGGCTCGCCAGCCTCCGAAGGATCCGCCTTCGCGTTTAGGTCCCTCCTCACGACCTCCTTCTTCTTCCTCGCAGGTTCCGGGGACTTGGCCTTGCCCTTCCGCTTCTTAGAAGGCCCGACCTCATCAGCAGCGGTCATCGGATCATACTCGCCAACAAGAGACAAGATGATTTGGGAAGAATCCCCTCTCTCGCGTGCCGAGGTCCTGACTCCCACTTGAGACGAACTCGCCAACATCGCCGCCGAGAGAGGCTCGCTCGGCAAATAGCGAGTAGCTGGAAAAAAAACAGTGTAGGGACACGACGCTACCAACTCTCCCAAAAGCCAGGACTGTTAGGGAATGCGCATACCGCTCCTTTATAGAGCTGGCTATCCCAAGGCAGGACCCACGAGGCGGCCAGTTAGGCCCACAGGGGACACGCCCTTCTGCTTCGACTAGTGCCGCAACACCGGGGGCATTGCTGGACCATAGCCCGCAAGCCCTCGATCCCAATAATCCCCCCCAGCAATGACCCCCGGGGTTTCGAACTCGTGACCTGCTTTGATACCACTCGTAGGGACACGACGCTACAAACTCTCCCAAAATCCCGGACTGTTGGGGAATGCGCATACCGCTCCTTTATAGAGTTGGCAATCCCAAGGCAGGACCCACAGGGCGGCCACTTGTAGGGACACGGCGCTACCAACTCTCCCAAAAGCCTGGACTGTTGGGGAATGCGCATACCGCTCCTTTATAGAGCTGGCTATCGCAAGGCAGGACCCACGGGGCGGCCAGTTAGGACCACAGGGGACATGACCTTCTACTTCGACTAGTGCCGCAACACCGGGGGCATTGCTGGACCATTGCCCGCAAGCCCTCGATCCCAACAAACAGGACAGAAGAAGGTTAGAAGCCAGTTGAATACAAAGAGGTGAGTATAACCGATACTCGCTCAGAACACCTTCGCCCGGATACACCTCGGTAAGTTCATCTACTCGCCTCCTCCAGAAGACCACATCCAAGTGGTGATTCCGGAAGTAGATGAGTAGCTTCTCCCTGCTCTCCTCCAGGTAAGGAACGATGAAGGCGCTCTCCGCCGGCTGGAAGGACGAGCTCGGGATGGTCCCAAAGTCGCCCTTGATGACGACTAGTCGCTCGCCCCAGCGATGGTTCTTGTTCGTCGTGCCGACTAGCGAGCAGACGTGGCTGCACAGAAAGACGACACCCTCGCCGGTTGTGTTGAAGTGGAATACCCTCCTGAAGACAGAGAGATCGAAGGCAGTCCTCTCTTCTCGCAAGAAGCAGAGAAACCCCACGATCATCGCCACTCCGTTCGGGTTGATCTGGGCAGGGACTATCCAAAAGTAGCAGAGGATCTTACAGAACTCCGTCCACAATGGTAGTCGCAAGCAGAATTCAAACTGACGGACGGGGAACACGTTCTCGGTGGATGAGAAGGTGTTTTGTCGCTCATCTTCGTGAGGAAGCCTAGCGACATACCCCGGCGACATGTACTTATCGGAAAAATCCTCCAAGTCCTTTGGCCGAGTTATCTGCTTCTTGAAAGAGGTCGCCGCGAAGTTCTTGGCATGACTCGCACGCCGGATGGCCGCCTCATCCGCCATTCTGATAGCAAGGAACGAAGGTAAGCAAGTATCAGGAGGCGAGAAGGAGAGCAAATGAAGGATGCTCGCTAGGAATGAAGGAAGATCGCCGAAAGCGTAATTAATACGTACCCACCTGTTGGAGTTACCATTATGATCTAGAAGTGGTCAAACATGTAGTCTCACTGCCAACGTGATATGAGCCTGCAGGGTCGCACATAAGAGCATGTGGGGAAGTTGAAAGATTGACTGTGTTGGTAAAGGTTACCAATCACCATACAGAATGGGGTCCGGCAAATGTTGCCGAGGGATTCGTCGACTAAGGGAATTCGTCGGATATGATTCGTCGGATATGATTCGTCGGATATGATTCGTTGGATATGATTCGTCGGATATGATTCGTCGGATTTGATTTGTCGAGTATCATTAGTCGACGAATGCTGATACCCGACGAATTGTTCCAGAAACCCTATTTTTCTGTGGTCTGCGGATAGCGATTCTTTTAGGTCTGTTTATGCTTGGGTATAAATAGAACTTGTTTTAAGGGTTCAAGGGACGGTTACGCAAACAGGAAGTTCGCCTGACGGAAGAAGTTCTGCTTCGCTCGCCTACGCAGATCGCATCGCCGGCGATCGTCGCCGTGATTGTTCTTCCTGGAGCGAACCTAGCAGTTCGTGGAAGTGCAAGGTGCAGTCGTATTTCTCCCGGCTCGTGTGGACTGCCGCAGAGACGTAGACATTATTATACGTAAGGACTCTCGCACAGCCGACGACAGGACTCTTCTTCTTGGAGCACCTAGGTTGGATTCGATCCAACTCCACTAAGGTAATTTATGCCTAGTATTTTTGATTAGCTTCTTGATTCAATGTTCATGGCCCGATCCAAACTCTTTTGGGTTGTTCTCTTTATTTCCGCTGCGCCTACATATGATGTATGGTTGTAGAAAACCCAACAGTGGTATCAGAGCTAGGTTACGGTCATGAATGTTGTTTCAGAAGTTAGGTTATTCCAGTACGTGCAAATCTAGGTATTTGGAAGAGTTCTAAATGTCAAGATTTCTTCCTGGAACATCAAAAGTTGATGATTTTTCCAAGGGACCACCGCCAGGGGCGCTGCCCCTTGGACCCCGTTAGGGGCTCTACCCCTAAGACCCCGCCAAGGGCGCGGCCCCTTGGAACCCCGCCAGGAACGTCTGGCATTTCGTAGTAATTTCTAATTGTTAGAAATTATTGTTTCCTTAGCAGTAACCGTCCCTCAAGTGGTTAATGAACCCTTGTATTGTTTTGGATTTTGAATCCAACAATGAGAGACGAGCTTGTCTACTGCTTTAAGTCGAGTTGTCTTTTCCTTTGTCCAATGCATGTAAATCTGAAGATTTGGAAGAGTTCTAAATGTCCAGATTTAGCCCTTTCGTCTATCAAAGGTTGATAGTCTTATGTTGTGCACATAAGGGATGCATGTGGATTTTTAGAAAGCTTGTTTTTCTGTGGATGTGCACTTTGATCAAATGTTGATCATGGTTAAGTGTTAACCTATTATTAAAAATCCCTTCATCAAATATTAAGTGTTCGGATGCCTTCCGATGGATGACACTCTTCCTGCCTCGATCGATGAAGTGTGGGCTTGCCAAAGCAAGGTGCATTAATCTATCTTGGTAAGGGTGAGAGCGGATAATTGTGATATCCCACTGTCGACATCGGGTCTAACTTAACTAGGTGACCTCAAAGGTTGAGTGCCTAGAGGCATAGGGTTGGCATGCACCATATGATGGATGCGAATAAGGAGTTATTCACCAACCATACAAGAGTTGCATGAGGATGCAATTGGCAAGCGTTGCCTACCTAAATAACTGCATAGTGAGAGAAAAGCCAAAGCTGACTCATTGTGTTGGTGAAATACGGGTCTTGTCCACTAAGAGAGTAGCTCGCATGGAATCTCCGAATTGATAGTGAGGGCTATCAATTTGAATAAAATAGTGGGAGTATTTAATTGAAGTCCAAATTAAAATAAATTGTATTTTGAAATTTTGGTACTGATTAAATTCTGCATGAATTCTTGTAGAATTCCATGGCAAGTGGTTCACATTCCACCTTGTCCCTGAGAGCTATCCTTGAGAAGGACAAGCTAAGTGGGACGAACTACATGGACTAGTACAGGAACCTGAGAATTGTTCTCAAGCAAGAGCGAAAGCTCTACCTCTTGGAAGAAGAAGCCCCCGAGGTGCCGACCGGGAACTCGTCCCGTGTTGATAAGGATGATTATAAGAAGTATATATATGACGCCTTAGACGTCGAGTGCCTTATGCTTGCCACCATGAACTCTGAGCTTCAGAAGCAACATGAGAATATGGGGTGAAAGAAGATTGACGAGCACCTAAAGAAAATGTTTCAAGGGCAAGCTCGTCAAGAGAGGTTCGATGTCACGAAGGTATTATTTCAGTGCAAAATGGGAGCTCGAGACTCGGTTGGTACTCACGTACTCAAGATGATTGGGTACATAGAGAACCTGGAGAGACTGGGTTTTCCTCTGGGTCAAGAGTTGGCCACAGATCTTATCGTGAAATCGTTGCCGGATAGTTATGAGCAGTTCGTCTTGAACTACAACATGAATGAAATAGACAAGACACTGCCCGAGCTCCTAGGCATGTTGCGAACTGCCGAGATAAACATGAAGAAGGCCAAGCCTGCTAGTCCCATATTGATGGTACATAAAGGCAAGGGTAAGGCCAAGGGCTTCAAGAAGACGAAGGTGGGACCTAAGTCACATCTTGAGCCCAAATCTTCTCCGCTGAAAAAGAAGAGCACAGTGAAGGAAGGGAAATGCCACCACTGTGGCAAGGCTGGTCATTGGAGGAGTAATTGTCCTTCGTACATTGAGGGTCTGCAGAAAATGAAGGGAGGTATGACTTCCGCTTCGAATATTTACGTTATAGAGATAAACCTTTCTGCTCCTTCATCTTGGGTATTGGATACCGGATGTGGTTCTCACATTTGTACAAATATGCAGGAACTGAGAAGGAGAAGATTGCTGAGTAAAGGAGAGGTGGACCTGCGCTTCGACAATGGAGCAAGAGTTGCTGCTGTAGCCATAAGGGGTTTACCGTCTTTCTTTGCCCAGTGGGCTTGTAATAGAACTTAATAATTGTTATTTTGTTCCGGCCATAACTAGAAACATTATATCCATTTCATGCTTAGACATGATTGGATTTTCTTTTATAATTAAGAACAATTGTTGTTCTATATTTAAGAATGATGTTTGTTATGATGTAGCTCAATTGTTTAATGGTCTTTATGTGTTGAACCTGGACCATCCGATCTATAATGTAGATAATAATAAAAGACTAAGAACAAATGACTCAAATCCTACATATCTCTGGCATTATCGTTTGGGGCATATAAACGATAAGCGCAGATCCAAGCTCCATAGAGATGGACTATTGGACTCATTTGATTATGAATCATTTGAGCGATGCGAGTCTTGTTTGTTAGACAAGATGATTAAAGACCCTTTCACTGGTTATACTGAGAGGGCTGAGGATCTCTTGGGTGTTGTACATAGTGATGTATGTGGGCCCATGAGTTCTATGGCTAGAGGTGGGTATTTCTACTTCGTTACATTTACTGATGATTTCAGTAGATACGGATACGTGTATCTTATGAAGTGCAAATCCGAAACTTTTGAAAAGTTCAAAGAGTTTAAGAATGAAGTGGAGAACCAATTGGGTAAAAAGGTTAAAGCACTCCGATCTGATCGAGGTGGCGAATACCTGAGTCATGAGTTCCGTGATCATCTGAAAGAGTGTGGTATTGTATCACAGCTCACTCCACCTAGGACACCGCATCATAATGGTGTGTCTGAGAGGAGAAATCGTACTCTGTTAGACATGGTACAGTCGATGATAAGTCATGCAGACTTGCATGTATCCTTTTGGGGTTTTGCTTTAGAGACTGCTGCAATGACACTGAATCGCGCTCCGACGAAAACGGTTCTAAGGACACCATATGAGATATGGACTGGGAAGTGTCCTAGTATGTCATTTGGGGTTGTGAGGCATACGTACGACGTCAAATGCCTGACAAGTTGGAACCCAAATCAGATAAGTGTTATCTGGTGGGATATCCTAAGGAAACGAAAGGATATTACTTTTACCTACCGTCTGAGGGCAAAGTGTTTGTCGCAAGGACGGGTGTCTTCTTGGAGAAAGAGTTCTTGTCAAGAAAGACGCAAAAGGTAGAACTTGAAGAAGTTCAAGAACCACAAGTAGTGAATGAACCAGAATTGGATTCTGAGCCAGGACTACAAGATGTTGTAGCTAGAGAACCTGCTCAAGAGACACAAGTCCTACATAGATCTGGTAGACCAAGATTTGAGCCTGAGAGATATGGATTTCTCGTGTCTCAAATAGGTAATGTGTTGCTTATGGATCATGATGATGAACCAGCGACCTACCAAGAGGCTATGAATGGACCGGACTCCGACAAATGGCTTGAGGCTAAGAAATTCGAAATGGACTCCATGTATACAAACCAAGTTTGGAACTTGGTGGAACCACCTGAAGGGGTACGGCCCATAGGGTGCAAGTGGGTCTTCAAGAATAAGACCAACATGGATGGGAATGTACAGACATTCAAAGGGAGACTGGTGGCTAAGGGTTTCAAGCAAATTCATGGTGTTGACTATGATCAGACCTTTTCCCCTGTTGCCATGGCAAAGTCCATTAGGATATTGCTTGCTATTGCTGCGTATTATGACTACGAGATCTGGCAGATGGATGTCAAAACGGCTTTCCTAAATGGAAACCTCCTTGAGGAAGTGTACATGACACAACCCGAGGGTTTTGTATCCCCAAATGAAGCCACTAAAATATGCAAGCTGAATAGGTCCATCTATGGATTGAAACAGGCCTCTAGAAGTTGGAATATTCGTTTTGATGAGAAGATCAAAGAGTTTGGTTTTGTCAAGAATGAAGATGAACCGTGTGTTTATAAGCGAATCAGTGGGAGCATTGTTGTCTTCCTGATATTGTATGTAGATGACATACTGCTGATCGGGAATGACATACCTACCCTGAAAGTTGTTAAGAACAACCTAGGGAACTGCTTTTCTATGAAGGACTTGGGTGAAGCGACTTACATACTCGGTATTAAGAACTATAGAGATAGATCGAAGAAGTTGCTGGGTTTGACCCAGAGTACGTACATTGAGAAGGTGTTGAAGCGGTTCAACATGCTTGAGTCCAAGAAAGGATTTTTGCCCATGTCTCATGGTGTGAATCTCTCTAAGGACTAGTGTCCAAAATCTTGTGAAGATAAGGACCGCATGAAGTTGATTCCATATGCTTCGGCAATTGGGTCAATCATGTATGCAATGTTATGTACTCGACCCGATGTCTCTTTTGCTTTGAGCATCACTAGCAGGTATCAGTCTGATCCCAGTGAATGTCACTGGATAGCCATAAAGAATATCCTGAAGTACTTGAGAAGGACTAAGGATGTATTCTTGGTATATGGTGGAGAGGAAGAGCTCATTGTAAGTGGTTACACGGATGCCAGCTTCCAAACTGATAGGGATGATTCGAAGTCTCAGTCAGGGTTTGTGTTTTGCTTGAATGGAGTAGCTGTGAGCTGGAAGAGTTCCAAGCAAGAGACAATTGCTGATTCTACAACTGAGGCCGAGTATATCGCTGCGGCAAATGCAGCGAAGGAGGCTGTATGGATTAGGAAATTCATCGGCGAGCTAGATGTAGTTCCTAGCATTGTTGGTCCCGTAGTTCTCTACTGTGATAACAATGGTGCAATTGCACAATCTAAGGAACCTAGATCCCATCAGCGCTCCAAGCACATACTTCGGCGGTTCCATCTTATTCGTGAGATTGTCGAACAAGGAGATGTGAACATTTGCAGAGTGCCGACGGAGGAGAATATTGCAGATCCACTGACAAAGCCTCTCGCACAGAGAAAGCATGATGGTCATACTAGATCAATGGGTATACGATACCTGAGTGATCAACTCTAGTGGGAGTCTTGTGGGTTGCATGTAAAATATATATTATGTTGGCTGTTTATTATTTATTCATATGATGAATTGTGTACCAATTATTTCTTTTTACAATTAATGGCAAGTTATTTTATTATGATATACTATTTCTATATGATAGAATAAAATTCGTGATAAATACCCTTAGAATGTTCGCTTCCATAGGACATCAAGTACGTGACTTGAATGTGAGAGCCTATGATTTCGAAGCTTCATTCTTAAAAGGTCCCTGGTCGAGGTATCATCGTAGAATCTAAGGGTGATGATGATATATTAAGACTAGCATGTGTGTTGGCTGATGATCGGTTCTCACAGGTCATGATATTGTGATATCAAGTCATCACGTGGGTACTTGTTAGTGAACAAGTTGTACTGGACAGACCCAACCTGAGACTGCTTTGTGGATTGTTACTTGAACGTGTCACAAGTAGGTCTCATTTGACAATGGTGTTGTGGTCCTTTGACCTGAAGTCACAACATTCATCGAGTGAGGAAGAGCGTGCTTTGATGTCATCTAAAGTCTTCCTTGAATAAGGTTGATGATAAGGGTGTTCGTTGGGTACGTAACGAATCATTTGGGTGTTTGGGTGTGAGCAGATATGGGATTTGTCCTCCTATATAACAGGAGTTGAATCCATGGGCCCCTTGATGGAATTGGACTGAGAAATGCATGGCCATGCTTGGTTGAGCCAATATGTGATATTGGGCTCACCATTCTCTGGAAGTCCATTCTAGATCAAGAAACATGGATTGAGCTATCATGAGGGTGACACGGTCCATGCCTCTAGTTCTTTCCGGATGTAAGGGACAAAGGGACAAAGACAACGCTGGAACATTGGTCATAAAGGCTTATGAGTTATGAACTCGTATTGCTTGGGTATCAATGATGCATTGCTAGATGCCGCTCATTGTTTGTGAGGTTTTTGTTTGATGCTTTCAAGATCAAGTGGGAGACTGTTGGAGTTACCATTATGATCTAGAAGTGGTCAAACATGTAGTCTCACTGCCAACGTGATATGAGCATGCAAGGTCGCACATAAGAGCATGCAGGGAAGTTGAAAGATTGACTGTGTTGGTAAAGGTTACCAATCACCATACAGAATGGGGTCCGGCAAATGTTGCTGAGGGATTCGTTGACTAAGGGAATTCGTCGGATATGATTCGTCGGATATGATTCGTCTGATATGATTCGTCGGATATGATTCGTCGGATATGATTCGTCGGATATGATTCGTCGGATATGATTCGTCGGATATGATTCGTCGAGTATCATTAGTCGACGAATGCTGATACCCGACGAATTGTTCCAGAAACCCTATTTTTCTGTGGTCTGCGGATAGTGATTCTTTTAGGTCTGTTTATGCTTGGGTATAAATAGAACTTGTTTTAAGGGTTCAAGGGACGGTTACGCAAACAGGAAGTTCGCCCGACGGAAGTGTTCCGCCTCCCGAACCCTAGTCGACGGAAGAAGTTCCGCTTCGCTCGCCTACGCAGATCGCATCGCCGGCGATCGTCGCCGTGATTGTTCTTCCTGGAGCGAACCTAGCAGTTCGTGGAAGTGCAAGGTGCAGTCGTATTTCTCCCGGCTCGTGTGGACTGCCGCAGAGACGTAGACATTATTCTACGTAAGGACTCTCGCACAGCCGACGACAGGACTCTTCTTCTTGGAGCACCTAGGTTGGATTCGATCCAACTCCACTAAGGTAATTTATGCTTAGTATTTTTAATTAGCTTCTTGATTCAATGTTCATGGACCGATCCAAACTCTTTTGGGTTGTTCTCTTTATTTCTGCTGCGCCTACATATGATGTATGGTTGTAGAAAATCCAACACCACCTCCCCCCACCCCCTATTTATTTGAGTCAAGGAGACTTGGCTTGTCGGCTACGCCGCCGCGAGTACGAAGGAGGGTGGCGAGTATTAAGGAAAGTCGCCAAATTCATAACATGTACCAAATCACCAGCCTTCAGCACGCGAGTACCTGCATCGGAATATAATGAAGCTCGCCAAATAGGCGCGACATTCAACTACTACTCGCAAAAGCAGGTAAAGAAAAAAGATAGAAAAAACCCAGACATCACAACAGATAAGGAATGAAGGCGAGATTAAAGTACTCGCCAAAATAATATTGCATTAATAAATGTTCAAATTACAAAATACTCGCCAAGTGATGTCCATTCAACTACAAATAAAAGGAAAAAGAATCTAAGGAGGGCCCTAGAGGTTCGCCTGGGCATCGGGAGGTTGCGGGTGTCGCCCAACCCAGCCCATGCTGTGAGCTCGCTTGAAGTGGTCAAAGGCCAGGGTCATCGTGTCCTCTCCTTGCCGCAGCTGGTCCTCGATCCTCGCCAGCCGACCAACTGTGCCCATGATTGCGCGCATCCCCACCAGCTCGTCATGGTGCAGCTGTTGATGATACTCCATCCTGGCGACCCGGCGCTCCAAGTCGCTGACAGTCTGAAGGAGAGATTCTGCACCATCCAACTGAGTATCAAACTCTTCCAGCCGAGATACTCGCACCTCCAAATCAGTCAAGCGACGATGGGGCTCGTTGATCGCCAAGCGCTCGACCTTTGCCTACAGATCCAGGATGGCACGAGTATCCCTCTCCTGGTACTCGCGGGAGGAAAGCCCAACCGCATCAATTAATGCTCCCACATGAGTTTGAGCACGAGCTGCCAAAAGAAGTAGAGAGCATTAGTAGCGAGCATCAAAGGAAGATCGCAGCAACTTCGACAAAGCAACAATTAAGTTACCAGGTCTGCGAGCATCATTCCTCGAGCCATGAGGAGGACTGCGAGATCGCCGAGAAGGGGAGCCCCTTCCTCGATGAGGGGAGGCGCTGTGATGACCAGCACCTCGCCGGCTGGAGTAAGTTCCACTGGTTTGCTCCCTGCTGGGAGGCGTGTTCCCCCGACCGCGACCATCCACTGGTCGCCCTCCCCCTTTTGCGGTGAAGAACCCTGAAGATCCCCCAACCCCGCCTCGGCACGAGGACTCCCCCTGATGGGATGATGGGGGTCATAGAAGACAAAGTGCGATGATCACGCTAGCCGTCGAGAAAAGGCGACAATGGAGGTTGTGGCGGAAGTTCGCCCACGGGCAGTTGCGAGCTGCTCTCCAGTTCTGGTCGTTGTAGAGGCGGCGGCGGTGGAGGCACGTTGCTCGCCAAAGGAGCCCTATGCTCGCTCATAGGACACTTCTCGGATAGCGAACTATGAAGGATCCGCACAGAGCCGCCACAATGTGACCCCTCCCCAGCTCCCGACGAGATCATCGGAGATGATCGTAGAGGAGGTATGGACAGAGGCTCCTCCATAGCCCCGGTAGTCGGCGAATCTGCGAATAAGAATAAAGGATATCACAACCTAATCAGGCGACGTATAAGCAAGCAAACTTAAAAGTGGCAAGTATGGAGCTCCAACCTCGCGCAGGGGGGCATCGGGTTGAGCCTGAGTCAAGGCCCCCGCCAAACTCGCCTCTGGAGTGACATTTGGCGCAGGAGGATCTGGAGCAGGAGAGCTTCCCTCGTGAGAGAGACCCAGGTCGTCGAGCAGTTGTTGACGACGGCCGACTAGAGGATCAACGACATCCTCCACAACATCGTTCTTCTTTTTCTTCTTCTTCTTCTTCTTAGCGAACCGCTTCCTCTTCTTGGAGGCGAGGAAGTCTTCAAGCTCGGCGTCTATGCGAGCAGGAG
This sequence comes from Dactylorhiza incarnata, assembly GCA_033032865.1. Lineage (NCBI taxonomy): Eukaryota > Viridiplantae > Streptophyta > Magnoliopsida > Asparagales > Orchidaceae > Dactylorhiza > Dactylorhiza incarnata. The sequence continues at coordinate 2,313,006 of JAWHQI010000035.1, forward strand.
TCCGAAAAGGCAGGAAACCCAGGAGGTCAGCCATATCAGCATCAGCTTCCTCAGCCTGATTGCGCGGCATCTTGAGCGAGATCAGAAAAGCTGGGCCATCAGAGACCCCTCCCCCTTATAGAGTCAGGGTGACAGCAGCGAGATGCCGACTATAGACTGATACTCGCCAGCAACTACGTTACTCGCAAAGAGCGGGGATTGTGTACAACCCTTATTCTCCGAGGGTGGGCCCATTTAAAGCCACATAGACAGAAGTCAAGGTCAAAAGGTCTGCACAGAGGTCAACAGTCCAATACACAAGACAGCTCAGCCAGCAAGAGCAGAAGGATGCCTAGGCGAGTATGGGTGAGCTCGCGCGAGTAGCCCCAATACTCGCCAAGAGGTGGGCGACCATAGGTGATACTCGCCTCTCTCCAAGAGAGTTCGCCTCAATGTCGCCTGGTCTCCGAGTTGGTTGGGGTATAAATAAGACCCCCCTCTCTTTGGTTTGCCTATAAATAGGACCCAGGGGTACTAGAATTGGCACATGATCTTGAGCTTCTGGAACCCCATTTTTGAACTCTTGGACCTGTCATCATTGGTCGTTACTCTTGATACTAGCCAAGTCGGTGCCTTCCTCGTACCCTGCTCGACCATCTTTGGTTGTGGAGGGGAAGTCTCTTCTGAGCTTCTGGGTACGTGGTGGGACCTCTCTGCCGCAGCACCTGGGGTCCTGTTGTTTCCGTTCTAGTTCCGTCGTAGTTGGCAGTCAAGCCGTCTGGTTGGACTGCTGGGCAAGTAGCCTCCGACAGCATTGATCCGAATTTTGGAGTCGGGATTCTCCTGGCTTCAACATCACATATTCACCCCCCTCTAGGTGAAGACATCCTTGGACTTTCAAAAAACAATTCCAGTAGTCATGTGACATTCTCCAAGAGGAGGAAGGGGTACACACGTTAAGAAGGTCAGATCATGTTTGGATCCACACACGCTGTCCTCTAAAAGGGCTTCCTTCAGGTGAATATTGCCTAAGGTATGATTCTGATCACAAATCAGTCCTATAACAGCTGGAATCAGAGCATTTAGGTGGCTTGGGTATTGATGTTGCTTGAAGTGAGTCATTTGATCCGGAAGATCTCATTATGAAGTTTCCTAATGTGCTGATCACGCCACATGATGCAGGAGTAACAGAGTTCTCCTACAGAACAATGGCAAAAATATGTATGCTTATTATTCATGTTCCAACTTATGCGGAATTGTTTTTTGTTGCATCATGGTTGTTTTCTCACGTTTGTGCTGCAAGTTGCTTGTGATATTGCAATTCAGTTTCACGAGAGGAAGAACGCAATTACAGGATCAGAGTTTGTGAACTAAAGCCAAATCTTTCTTCCACAAACCCACCCCTCTCTCGTTCGCACCCCTTCAAATAGTTTGTGGATGATTCAGTTAATAGTTTAAAATTGATCCTACAATTTGTTGTTATTTCAAATAGCTTTTGTATTTAAAACAACATAAAAAGTTGTCAACTGCATCATAATATATTTTATATGTTCTTAAATATTAGCTCCAAGTTAATTTTTATGAGACAAATTTCTTTATATGTAATGACTTTGCATGCAATAAAAGGAACAATATTAACTAAAAGATTGTAGAAATTATTGTGCATGCATCTGAACTATTTGTTTTCGATCCAATGTGTGATTTTCAACCCCAAAGAGATTGTTTTTAATCATGAATAGAGAATATGAATCATAGTAAATAAATGATTGTCATAAGAGTTTTTATTTCCAAAAAACAACAATTCTTTAGTTTTATTAGCATGCAACCGCATCCCGCAAGAGGTCAACCTAATCGGAGGGTTTCAATTAATCCAATAGTGGCGAATTTGTTGAAGTATTTGACCTAATTATAGTTGGTTTCATTTTGAGGGATGTAATTCCAATGTACCCTTATTTTTAAGATTGTGCACATAATTTTGCATGTAATCTTTGATTAATATTACTTAATAAGATGTAAAGTTTAGTATCTATAGTTTGTCCTTTTTTGTGACTGCTTGAGATAGAGTTAAGGAAAAAGGAACCTTAAATCATTTCTCTTTGGTTTTCTTCTACTAATACCATGATTTATAAATCTTTGAGGTTTCCTTTTGTATCGATGACTTAGAGCTCATTCAGACATCATAAATTTTTTTTGAACTCTGATTATCTAGAGCATATCTACTTCCAAATATCATGATTTTTATAATTGGTGCATTGAAATGCATTAAGAAGTTGAATATTGAACTTCCTATTGGTCAATCATCAAAATCATTGGTCATACCCCAACTATGCGATGTTGACCTTCAAATACTGTTTTTTTCTCTTAAGTTGTTAGCTCTGGTTTATATTCTATAATTTTATCTTTTGTTGGTATTATTCTTATGGCCTCGAATATAATCATGTCATGATGTTTTATATTCATCTTAGGCTTTGTCAGGGACTGTTGTGATAGTATAAAACTGTGGTTGTAAATGCACTGGCGGTGGTTTACATGTATTTGAAACTTTGGTGATTATGTTTTTGCCAAAAATTCAATTTATGGGGTTTGGGTGTTCACGACCGCTAATGCTTGACCACACCCGCATGAATGTGGTGACGTTTTGTCTTAAACTATTGTTTTTGAAAATTGTGTTCACAACAACACCTACAATGTTATATGCATTTTTCATATTGTATTAACTAATTGATGATCCTTATGTTGATCCTAGTGTCATATGGGAAATTATGTCTTCTCACTTTAGGTTAAGTGGAAAGAACGTACTTGGAGAGTCAAAAGGTCGTGCGCCCCCACCAAAAGAATCTTGGTGGTGGAAAAAGAAAGTGCAAGACAAAGTGATGGCAAAGAGGGTCAGCTCCAAAAGTTATATGCTTGTAAGAATGATGAAAACTTGACAAAGTATAAAGTCGCCAAAAAAGAAGCTAAAAATGCAGTAAGTAAAGCAAGAAGTTAAGCTTATGAAGAATTTTACAAACGACTAGATACCAAAGATGGAGAGCGTGATATATATAAAATTGCTCGAGCTAGAGAGAGGAAGACAAGAGATTTAAGCCAAGTTAAATGCATAAAAGATGATTCAAATACAGTTTTGACGGATGATGTGGTTATTAAAGAGCAATGAAAAAGATGTTTTTATCAACTATACAATGAAGGAAAAGACAATAAACTGAACTTGGAAGAGTTAAGTAAATCAGAGGAGTATAGAAACATAACTTTTATCGTAAAATTCAAGCATCAGAGATAGATGACGCTCTGAAGAAGATGAAAAATGGAAAGGCGGTTGGGCCAGACAATATACCCATTGAAGTATGGAAATGCTTAGGGAGGGAAGGAATTTTATGGCTTACAAGATTCTTCAATAAGATACTAAAGACAAAGAGGATGCCAGACCAATGGAGAGAAAGTATTTTGATACCTTTGTATATGAATAAAGGAGATATACAAAATTGTGTCAATTACACAGGAATTAAATTAATGAGTCATACTATGAAACCATGAGAACGCGTAATAGAGAGAAGAGTTAGACGAGAGACTAACATCTCAGAGAATCAATTTGGATTCATGACAGGGAGGTTAACCATGGAAGCTATATATCTCTTGAGGAGACTCATTGACATTTATTAAGAAAGACAAAAAGATTTGCATATGTTGTTTATTGATCTGGATAAGGCTTATGATAGGGTTCCAAGAGAGGTCTTGTAGAGAGTCTTAGAAAAGATGTAAATGTTTCTTACATTGACGTAATCAAAGATATGTATACAAATTCAGTGACCAGGGTGAGGACATCTGGAGGATTAACACAGGAATTCCCTATCACCGTTGGCTTACATCAAGGGTCAGCTTTAAGCACTTATCTCTTTACCCTTATATTAGATGGGCTCACCGGACATATCCAACAAGCACTACCTTGGTGTTTATTATTTGTAGATGATATTGTTTTGGTCGATGAGACACGCGAGGGTGTAAACACGAAACTTGAATCTTGGCAAGAAACTTTAGAAAAGAAGGGTTTTAGGTTGAGCAGGACAAAGATAGAGTATATAGAGCTTAAATTTAGTAGTGCAAGAAGGTCAGATGACTCTGTCATTAAATTGGGTGACCAAGATATTTCTCGCAGTGAGTGCTTTAAATATCTGGGATCAATAATTCAAAAAGATGGAGGTGTAGATAAAGATGTGATACGTAGAATCCAAGCAGGTTGGTTGAAGTGGAGAGGCGCGTCTGGGATCTTATGTGATCGTAAAGTGCCATTAAAACTTGAAAGCAAGTTTTACAGTAATGCAATTAGGCCAGCAATGCTCTACGGTTCTGAGTGTTGGGCAGTGAATGGTGTACATGGGCAAAAAATGGGAGTTGCGGAGATGAGAATGCTTAGGTGGATGTGTGGTCACACGAGATTAGATAAAATTATGAATGAATCTATCAGGGATAAGGCAGGAGTGTAAGACCCTTTTTTTCTTTTATAAAAACCCAAGTCTTATGCCCAGAACCGCCGCTTTCCGGTGACACCCTCGCTCGGGAAGGTCGCCACTACAAAACGCCGATCCCGCCGGCCATATCGATCACAAAGAAGTAAAGCTTAAACAAACTTATAGAAACCATGTCCATATCACATAGAAAGTAAAACCATCATTAAGAGATGTCCACATCAAATATCTGAATAAAAGGTACGATAATAATAAAGGGCTCATGCCCTGTACATCAATTCCTCACTACATTTTCTCTCACGGAAGAAAAAATACTAAAGATAAACGATGCTCACGGATCCTTCCAATGGTGCTCCCGTGCTAGACTACCCCGTCTCCATCTGCACCGGCCTCTGGTGCTGCATCATCTCCTCAGTCCCCTAAAATGATAAGGTCCACCGACCGTTAGTCAAAAGACTAAGCCAATCCACCACCCCTCCCCCGGTGACTCCTAGGCACCGAGCGGGAGGAATGAAGCGGAGGACAACAAGAGGTGTAAACAATAGCAGATGACGAGAATGTATTCTACAGGGAATGTCTACCACTACGCAACATATATCATAACTGAAGTAGTAAGTAAAGTAGAGTAAGAACATGTAAAGTAAACAAGTAGAGCAAATATATAAAGGTATGTAAGGAAAAGTAACCGTTTATTTATAGGAATGCCCACACAAACCTATAGACCAAGGGGTTGTTTAGAAAAGCCTATCGTATAAGGAGTCCCATAACCAACTTATACAATAAGGGTAGGGGTTGAAATGCAATGTTTATGCCATGTCATGCAAGGTATGCAGTTAAATGTTATGTTCACATAAGTGCAACTCACACACTATGACTCTATGCGCACAGACCTTTAGTTCCCCCTTTTTGGAGCTAGCAAACTTCCAGGATACTCCCGTAGTGGCAAACAGAAGCGGTGGGTTGGGCCTCGCCCACCTCTAGGTTGGTATTTGCACTACCTAACCTAGACCTAATGTACACCTCAATGCTAAGAACACAACAATGGAGCTCCTGCGTACTCTTGCTGGTTAGACCACCAGACTTGTCTTGGTAAAGGGGTCCACACTTACCGAGCCCAAGTATTAATGTCGGTGCAACGACCATCAACACTAAGGACCCACCACCTTATGCACATGCAAACATGTTTACAATCTATCTCCGAGCCATAAGCTCCCCGAGCTAACCCGTCCGTCACAATAAACATTGTTGAGTCACAAACTCACCAGGCTAATGAGTCTACTGATACAACCATCGAGCTTACCGCTCGTAAAACCAAACTCACTAATGTACCCGTGACAATGGGGTGTGAGTGAGTATATTACTTATTTAATCTGATAGTTTATTTAGGATATAGTCTTAGACACCTAGAGGGGGGGGGGGGGGGGGTGAATAGGTTTCTTGTATGTTAGGCTTAGTGTTTTCTGAATTTAGGTTAGCAAAATATCAAGCACAGAAGGCACAAAGAGATTTATAGAGGTTCCTCAAAACATGGTGTCTTGAGTAGTCCTCTTTCCCCCTTCACCTTTTTAACAATGAGTTAGACAAGTCCAACTTTTCCAAACTCAGCTCTAAGAGCCTACAGCACAGATCCCACAGGATCTCTCAGGTTTTCCCAAGCCCTACCTCAGGCACAACAACCCTACCTCAGACATAATAGCTTTACCTCAGATCACACACTGATCCTACCTCAAGCTAACCTCTCAGCTCTACAACTCAGGCAAATTAACCTTACACACTCAGGCGATGAAGCCCTACCTCAGATCACACACTGATCCTACCTCAAGATGACCTCTCAGCCCTACAACTCAGGCCAATCAACCGTACACACTCAGGCAATAAAGTCTTATAGCCTCAGAACACACAAGTTCCTACAGATGATATAATAGGGGATTACAAATAGAAGGAAGAAGAGGTCAAGCATTGGTCTTCTTCTTCTTAACTACTGTTGTTGCAGACTTGAACCAGGGAGGAGAAGTGCAGCTCCAACTTGATTCTTCTTGATCAGCCCTTCAGATGATGGACTGGATCTACTTGCTATTTCTTGAGATGAATCAAGATAAGCAATCTCTTCTCTCCTTGCAGCCTTGTGTAAGCTCAGTTCTTAGCTTCTGACAATGAAATAGTATTGTTCTTCTTGCTTATGTGCTGGAGAGTAAGATCAATAGCAAAAAGTCCTTTGCTCAACCCTAACTTATTCCTTTTATACACCACTGATCTTCAATGGCTCTTAGTTTCCCTCCTGACAGATATGGGAGTGATTGGTGGACCCCCAAGATGCCTTTCTGCAGCTTGCGCCAAATGCAGAACTCGCCAGATCACTTTTGAATTTGTCTCAGCGGTTGGGATGAGATGGCCAACCGTCTCAGCGATTGTATCTGTCCCGTCCCAGTGGATCCACTGAGACAGACAGTTGTCTCAGTGGTTTTCTTCTATCTGCAGCTCAGCTTGCCCAGACACCTTCTCAGCGGCTCCTGGCCTTTTCTCAGAGGTCCAGCTGAGACTGAGAGCTCGTCTCAGCGGTTTTGACAGTAAACCAACTGAACATACATCACACCTTAGTATGTCCTAGTCCTGCATTGTCATGAGATAAAAATAGGTTTTATCAAATACAACTTGTACTTAGCATTGAGTGTTAGGCCTCTTCAAATCATGGGAACATTGAGGGTCAGTTTCCCAACAATCTCCCCCTATTTGAAGAAAGCAGAACACCCTCAAATGCTAGAGTACATTACTCATAAATTTTTTATATGTGTCATTGCAATAATGAGTTCAACATATCACGCTTAGTGCATCAGTCATTTTAAAACAGATGGTTGTTATGAAAGGTTTGTACCACAGAGTTTAATCAAACCATCAGTAAGATTTGATAAACATAACAATGCAACATAGATTAAATTATCCAATAAAAACCAGGGTAAGGTTTAGTTATAACTCAGATTTAGCTATGATACAAGATGATTACATTAACAATCCATCAATTGCAATCCAGATAGAATAGTAAATCAAAGTTCAGTTTGCATTCATATATTCATAAACTATTTTTAGACAAAGTATAATTAAGTTTGCATCCACACAGTCATAAGTCATTATAGTTTAATATTAATTAAATACATAAACTGTTTCTACATTCATTCAAAGCTTCCTTTTCTTATAAGAAGAACATTCAGGAGAATCAGCAGCTGCTTCTTTCCCTTTTACTGAAGCATCATCCATGTCATCAGCAACAATGTTATCTTGACTTGGAAGCTTCTTCTTTTCAGCATTGGCAGCCTTGATATCAACAATTCTTCTCTTGTTTTCTTGCCTTTAGAAATACATGAATGGCTTAGGAATATATCTGTAACATCCCCCAAACAACTAGACCCCTAAGTTGGTTTTTTCATGACTAGGTCATGACAAAACCATAGGAAGAGCTCAAGACCATTAGAGCTTAGGTGAGAAGGAGAAAACCCAAGTGGTCTGCAAATAGAAATTTTCAGTTATCAAGCCTAGGGTTGGACTTTAGGGCCCCACCTTGAACCTTGACCCTACCTATACCTTCCTAACCCTTTGGAGGGTCCCTTAGAGCATCAAAGACCCATTGGGGTCAACCAAAGAGGCCAAATTGACCAAAGTCAACCCTAACCATAAATTGGTCAAAGTAGCCTAATTAGGGTCAATTGGCCTCCACCATGCCAAATTGACCTTTCCCCTACCATTATAAGGTTATTAGGGATTCAATGGACCAAAAAGCTCCATCATGGGGCCACCAAGTTGGCCAATTTGACCTAAGTCAACTCTAGCTCTATTTTGGTCAAATTGCCCTAATGTGGTTCAATTGACCTCCACTTTGCCAAATTGACCCTACCTAGAACTTCCTAACCCTTAGGGGAGGCCAATGGGTCACAAGTCACCCATTGGGGTCAACCCAAATGGTCAAATAGACCAAAGTCAACTCCACCCTAAACTTAGGTCAAAATGACATGTTTTGACCTAATCAAGCCCAATCCACTTGGGCTAGACTCAATTGAGGTGGTCACCACCTAATGAGGTTGGGTGTTACTAAAATTGCCATTCAATTTCAAGAAATTAGGCCAGGAGAGAGAAAATCCCATTTTCCCCAAAAATGGTGGAGAGAGAAAGAGAGAAGTAATGACATTCATGGCCAAGAGGAGGCCAAAGGCCTCCCCAATTGATGAGATTCGCTCCCTCTATCAGTTATGAGAAGCTTAGGAGGTTTTCCAACCCACAAGGGGGCTGATTTTGGCTGTTTTAACCATGGCCGAAATTCTCCTTTGATGGTCATTAATGGCATTCAAGGTATATCCCCTCCTCTCCCTCGATTAAGCTCTCTATCATCTTCAAAAGACTGAGAGGAGTGAAACCCCCAACCTTCCAGAGGAAATCGTGCAGTGGAGGCTCAGATCGGCAAGGAGCACAACTTGAAGGGGGCGGCCTTGGCAAATCCAGGAAGCAACCACCATCATGCCCGATTGAAGGTCTGGTTCTTCTCCTCTCCCTCTATGGATATATCTTAGATCAAAATAGGTGAGAAATCGGGCTCAATTGAGCCCGATACAAGGGAGAAAATCTGAAATTTTCCATGAAAAAGATTTGGTGGGGTTCGCCGGAAACCGCCCCTCCGGCGGCCGTGCCGCCGCTTGGCGATAGCCACCACCTCAACGGAGGTGGTGGTGGGGGTGGCCGGCCAGGGAGGTGGCCGGATGGACGGGAAATGAAGGAGGAAATGCTACAGGTCGGTGCGATCCTGGCCCTTGGCTGGAGGAAGAAGATGAAGGGATGCCCTCGAAATTGCTTCAAGATCTGTGTTGGATCATATGATATAAATATTTATTTAATGTATTTTCTGTCACACTTTTTGCTGTACTTAGATTAATTTATTAAAATTACTTAGGCCCCTCTACAAAAGAAGTGGTCAAAACCAAAGTTGTATCCCGTGGAGTCTACATTATTTTAAAATTTATTTCACACCAAAAGAAGTTCTGTAGCTCCCTGTAGGTCCATTTTGGTGGGACTGGTCCCTAGTGTAGGACATCCACCATTTCTTGAATAACTTTTGATTGGGTCATGAGATTAACTTGAGAATTGAAACCTAGGCTATTTGTACCTACACCTATAACATATCCAAAGATGGGAATTATAGGAGAATCTTTTTATAAGGTTCTTTTAATAATTTCATAAAACAAATATTAATTAATTAGTGGGTCAAATGACCTCCAAATTTTGGTGGGTACTTCTTAGGGTTATCACATGACCCTGGTAAAAATCTCAGCCCAATTGGGACTGATTTAGTTTGGAAATTGGTTAACCTAAGTTGGGTCTAATTAGGTCAAAATTAGGGCATGGTGTTTATCTTGGGGTATTGTGGTCAAATCTCCTCACCATGAGTTGAAACCTTGGCCACTGGTTTAGGATCCCCTAAAACACCTTCATGAGTAATATGGGGTGGTGTATAGGTGGATATGCCCTAGAACCCTAGTTTTAGCCCTAGATGTGCATATAGGACCTTGTGAAGGACATGGGGTCAAATGTCCTTGAATGGTTATGAAACTTGGTGGATAAGTTCATAGGGGGTAAATAGGCCCTAGGTAATTTTATAAGAATTTTAGAAACAATTATTACCTTTGAAATAGGTCATAATCCCTTTAGGGAAATTCCTTATAAGAGAAATTTACATGCTTAAATAGTCTTGGATGATGATGAAACATTGGTAGTGTCTTTATTATCATGATATACACCTCTAGTAAACTTTGTGTAATTATTGAAATGATTTAACAAGTACTTCATTCACAAGGCATTTATTTTGTCTTAGGATTAAGAAAAACAAAAGAGGGTCCAATACTCTCTGATAAATTGTGCAAATTGGTGATAGGACATTTCAAATCCCTAGGACGCTCTGTGAATTTTTATATAATTTTTTGGAGACTTTTATCAGTAGGCTACTTCACAACTTATCCTAATTGGGTTTTTCTTAAAGAATTCATTTAAGTGAGAAAATGATTTTCATAAATTCTATAATTTAGTCAGTAGACTTTTCTGAGGAATACAAAGGTCTGGTAATTTTCCCATAATTTTGGTGTAAGTATTTTTGGTGGTTCCTTCATAAATCTACAAATTTGGATATAAGTTAAATATTAAAAGTAGAGGACATTTCCTTATTGTAAAATTGTGATATTCAATATTTACTATATCTTTGGCATGATAGATTTATCTTGATTTTATGGGGGTCATATCATAAGGATAGACTACACTTCATGTTCAATTTCATACTTGGCCAATGATGAGGAAATTAAAAATAAATGCCAAATAAATAGGGAAAATTATGATTCTCTGGATTTTGTCATATGATATCATGATAGACTCCCAGTAATAATCTTGGGTCAATTGGATGAATGTTTGGAGTACCTCCTCTTATGCAACTCATATAACTCATTTGGTCTACGTATAGTAAAACTGTGAAATTTGAGAATCAAGTGGATCCTTAGGAGGGAATGGGAGGTAAGTGGTTTACCTAGTTTAGTTGAAAAGGTGTGATGGTCAACAAGAAGGATTATAGATGGTAAAGGTGTGCTTGGTGATTTAGAGGTAAGTTGCACTCGGGGTCGACGAAAGATCGTCTTGGAAAGTCATAAGTCACTTAGGGTAATCCAAGTGTAAAGGTAAAAAGAAGGGTATTCTTATGGGTAGAAACCAATAACACTAAGTGTCTTGAGAAAGGGAACTTTGGGGTGTCATCCCATTATAGTTCTTAGTACCGTAGCGAGCCCCTTACAGGGTAATCCTCAGGAAGTCCAAGATTAACCATAAACTGTAGGAGTAATATGTTGTACAAGATTAACTTAATAATACGCACTCCCACACCCCGTAGTTACGGGAAGTTAGTTGGTTTGGTTGTATGAGCGATAGGCTTGGTGGTTGAAGCAGCGGAGTAGTTAGTCCGGTGAGCTTGTGATTCAGTAATGCTTGTTGGTACGGACGGGTTGGTCCGGCGAGCCATTGGCTTGGAAGGTTGTAATGACGGGAAGGTTAGCCCATGAAGTTTATGGCTCGGGATATAGTATAACATGTTGCATGTGCATGAAGGTGGTGGGTCTCCGGTATTGGACGGGCATTCACACCGACGTCAATACGTTGAATCGGCAAGTGTGGAATTTGCACTTAGCCATGGAAGTCTTGTGGTCCAGCCAGTAAGAGTACGCAGATGCTCCGCAGTTTTGCGTTGAGGCGTACGATAGGTCTATGTTAGGTAGTGTGAATACCAACCTAGAGGTGGGCGAGGCCCAACCCACCGCTTCCGTTTGCCACTACGGGAGTATCGTGGGAGTCTTGCTAGCTCCAAAAAGGGGGAACTAAAGGTCTGTGCGCATAGAGTCGAAGTGTGTGAGTTACACTTGTATAAACATAGCATAAACTGCATAACTCTGCATGTCATGGCATAAACATTGCATTTCAACCCCTACCCCTATCGTATACGTCGGTTATGGGACTTCTTATACGATAGGCCTTGCTAAACGACCCCTTGGTCTATAGGTTTGTATGGGCATTCCTATAAATCAATGGTTACTTTTCTATTATATATATGTCTTTACTTACTGCACTTTACTTATTCTTTACCATGCTTTATATTATTGCTTCAATTATTTATATACACATGTGTAGTTGTAGACATTTCCTATAGACAAGATCTGTCGTCACCTATTATTATTTATACCCCTTGCTGTCCTCCGCTTCATCCTCCCACACGGTGCCTAGGAGCCATTGGGGGTGGGGTGGGGAACATAAGGCTTAGTCTTTTTGACTAACGGTCGGTGGACCATATCATTTTAGGGGATTGAGGAGACGCATCAGCACCAGAGGCCGGTGCAGACAGAGGCGGGCCAGTCTTGTACAGGAGCACAGGATTCAGAATCATTGAGTGATTAGTAGTTAGCTTCCGCGAGTGATCTTATAGTGAGGACATGATGTACAGGGCATGAGCCCTTTATTATTGGAACATTGTTATTTCAGTTATACCATGTGGACATTTATTATATATAGCATGTGATTGTGGGCTTGAACTTCTATTTGTTCTTTTATACTTTTCTTCTTCTGCGATCGATATGGTCGGCAGGATCAGTGTTTTGTAGTGGCGACTTTCCCGAGTGAAGGTGTCACCGCAAAGCGGCGGTTCTGGGCATAAGACCCGGGTTTTTGAAAGAAAAAAAATGGGGTCTTACAATATCTAGGAGGCATTTTCTTAGGATTTTCTTTCCTTACCAGATTGGCTTTGAACACTTTTTCTCTTTTTGAATTTCTCTCAAGGTGCTTTATCCATTCTTCAGAAGGATAGAGCTTTTCAATATCCTTGCAGACCTGACCATGGCTTATCCAGGTATTCAAAATTATGTCCTTGGAGTCATCACTCCAATGCTCATAGTCAGGGTCTCTATCCTGCACCTCCCTTTGCTTGGACATGAATTCTTCAGCCAGCAGTGTTCTTTCCCTTTCCCTCCTCATTTTCAGACTCTTATCTTGGGCAATTGCCTCTTGATGAGGGAAATCCTAGTCTTCTGCCCTATTGACATCTAATATAGGAAGATTCAGGGCTATCCTTGTACCTTGGAGAACTTTCAGAGTGGGGTCAGAATTTATGATGGCATTTGTGTCCTCCCCCTTTCTGACTTCTTCATATATCTTTTGATGGAGGTCTTGCTTGGCTGCTGTTATTGTGCCAGACAGGGTTTGGAAGGAATTCTCAACATCAGAGTGAAGCACCTCTTGCAGTTTGCCCATTTTTGAATTGAAGTGAGAGGCAGTGACTGAGGCTGCAATAGATTAGAGACATTGGCAATGTCAGCTTTCAGCTCATCCCTGTACCTGTCAGCTTCTTGATCCAACTGCATGGCAGTGGAATAGATATAATCTTGAAGATGGTTTGTTGATTTCTCTATCACCTCATCTGTTTTGCTGACATAGTTTTTGACATAAGACATATCCTCTTCAGATAGTCTTAGTTGTTTGTCCATGGACCTTAAAATTGTATTTTGATTGATCATTGTCCTCTCAGCAAGTTCAAACCACTTGGTCATCTGTTTGGTGAGCATGTCAGTGTTTTCCTTTATTTCCTTGACCTCAGTCATGACCTCAGCTTTCATATTCAAGATGGACTGATCAATGTATCCCTTGATAGATGTAATTGATTGATCTACTTGTGTCTTCATGGAAGTTGGGTGAGACTATAGCAGCATGGAGATAGCATTCAGAAGATTCTCATTAGATGAGTTGGAGGTGGAGGCTTGCTGAATATTTATCACTTGGGCTGGGGGTCTTGGTGAGCTTGGAGGATTGATAATATTGAGCACTAGATGGACTGGTGTTTCATGCAGGACATCAACTGGGCATCCACCAGCTCAGCACCTGATGCCATTGCATCAATATGATCAGGGGGTGCTGATCATCATCCATATCATCATTATCATTATTTCCTTGCTCCTCCCCCTCAGAGAGAGCGTCCTTGTCAGATGAGTCCAGGAAGGCTGAGATAATTAGTTGAGGTTAGAGTTGAATTACCTAGAGATTCTTATGATAAGAGTGTTAGATTTACCTATAACTTCATCTTTCTCTGTAGGTGGCTCTTTCTGCACCTCCCCCTCAGATAGATCAACTTGAATGGATGAGTCCAGGAATTCAAGAACTTCATCTTCTTCAGCATTTGTCCCTTGGTGCTTCTCCCACTCAGATGGTGCACTGGATGTTCCTTGTGAAGGTAATGACCACAGGGCTGGTTCATTTTCAGGAATGTTTCTTATTCTTTCTTCAAGATTGAAGATAATTGTGTCAATCTGACCTTGTAAATTCTGAGGTGATGGTCTTGTGTTCACATCAACATCATTGATTTTTGTAATATCAATGGGGGATAGTTCTTGTTGATACCCCCCCCCCCCCCTCAGATGGAGCACACACCAGTTCTTGAGGATCAGAAGTTATGACTTTGTCCAGCTGCTGTGGATGGACAGGTTCAGTTGGAAGGTCATTTAGTGTAGCCTCCTTGTCAAGAATGTTGTGTGACGCAATGTCAGCACCAACACCTTCATCTTTATCTAAGTGATCAGACTCAGAACTAGACATGATCAACCTAGTTTTCTTAGAGGATTTAGTAGTCATTTTCTCTTTTCCTTTAGCCTCAGAGGGCTGAATCATTGGAAGGACCCCGGTGAATCTGTCCAATGTCTTAATATCCATTCTCTTGAGATAGTGAAGGCTTGATCCTTTGGAGTTGTTGAACTTGTCTGTGTAAGATTGGATGAGATACAGGGACAAGATTCTTCCCAAATTGGGAGCTTGCAAACATTCCTTCAACCTTTGAAAGATCACTACTCCCCAGGAGGTTTGTTTTTTTAGAATTATCCTAGTCATGAGGTCAAACATGTACTGGGATATAGTATCATGTGAACCAGGTTTGCATAGGATAGCTTTTCCCACAATGTCTGATAATAACTTCCCCCTCTGATTGAAGAATTTCCTCTTTAATGATCCAGTCTTTGCATCATTATATTCAGTCCATTTCAATGCTTTCTTCTTGTCCTTCTCAGAGATTTCTTCTTCCTCACTTGAGCTGCAGGAAGGAAGATGAAGGGCTTTCTCTATCTTAGCTGGGGTGACTTTTATCCTCTCTTCTCCTATCTTGGATTTGATGGATGACTTAGAGGAGGATATCTTGACATTACTAACCATTCCAGAATTTCAGTTCTGAGAATGGGGCTTGGTTCAGAGAGAAGAAATTCTAATCCTTGGTCTTCAAGGAGTTGAATCACTCCCTTGATGTCTTCAGAAGCATGGGCAAAGCCATTTTTGACAATCTCATAGCCTTCAAGAAGTTCTTTAGAACTCTTGGGTGCCATTGCTATTGTAGATGAATGCGTTGGGACGAAAGAGAAGGTGATTCGTCTCGGTGGCTGGAAGAGAAGGGTCGTGTGCCTTTCACTAAGCAGATTTGCTTTTTATATGGCTTGAGACTTAGGTAAAATTAAACCTAGTAATTAGATTTAATTGCTCTTATAATTGTTAGTGTAAGTGGGTCAACTGGGGTTGCACTTAGACAATTTATAATGACTCAAACCCGTCTCAGCGGAACCGCTGGGATGGTGACCTATCCGCTGGGACAGAACACTATCAGCCGTTGGGACAGATTTAGTCATCTCAGCGGTTCAGCTGAGATGTTTCCCAGCTGTCTCAATGGCTCAGCTGAAATAGATTGTTCTGCTTAAGCTGATCTTACTACCTTAAAATCATTAGAGATAGGATTACTTGAAGGCCTAATCATGTCACTCATAGGGTTGATGTGTCAACACTTTAAGTTATATCAAGTCATGCAGTATATCATACATGATTACAAGGATGAAGTGTTTTACACTATTCTACATTTAACATTCCTAGTTCAATTTTGAAAGCATTAAAATTGGCCTCATCCAATGGCTTAGTGAAGATATCAGGCACTTGATTGTCAGTGGGGACAAATTCAAGGCAGATATCTTAAGATTCTACATGTTCTCTTATAAAATGATATCTTATCTCTATATTCTTAGTCCTACTGTGAGAGACAGGATTCTTAGCAATAGAGATTGCACTGGATGAGTCACAATAAAGATTTGAGTTACTTACCTTGAGGTTGTAGTCCTCTAGCTGGTGTTGAATTCACAATAGTTATGCACAACAGCTCCCTGCAGCAATGTATTCAGACTCAACAGTGGAGATAGCCACACTTGTCTGCTTTTTGCTGCTCCATGATATCAACCTTCTTCCTAGGAATTGACAAGTGCCACTTGTGCTTTTCATGTCTTCTTTGCAGCCTGCAAAATCTGCATCTAAAAATCCTGTTAGTTCAAAATCATTGTTCTTAGGGTACCAAAGGCCAAGATGTAGGCTGCCTTTAAGGTATCTCAAAATCCTCTTTGTAGCTGAGTAGTGAGATTCCTTAGGACATGCCTGGTACCTAGCACACACACATGTAACATACATAATATCTGGTCTACTAGCAGTTAAATATAACAGGGATCTAATGATGCACCTGTACATGGATTCATCAAAGGCCTTTCCCTTCTCATCCTTGTCCACAGAAATGTTGGACCCCATGAAAGTTTTCATGGTGGAAGCTGATTCCATCCCAAACTTCTTGATAAGCTCCCTAGTGTACTTGGTCTGAGAGATGAATATACCTTCATCAGACTGTTTTACTTGGAGGCCTAAAAAGTACTTGAGCTCTCCCATACTGCTCATCTCAAACTCCCCCTGCATTAGGTTGGCAAACCTTTTGCAGAGGTTGTCATCAGTAGACCCAAATATTAAGTCATCAACATATATTTGGACTAGGAGACACTTGCCCCTTATTTCCCCTCAAGAACTTGTTCTTGATGAGAAAGCTAGACAAAGTCTCATACCAAGCCCTGGGTGCTTGCTTAAGACCATAAAGAGCTTTCCTAAGTAAGTAAATATGACTAGAGAGGGTAGGATGTACAAAACTTGATGGTTGCTCAACATATACCTCTTCCTTCAAGTCACCATTAAGGAAGGCTGATTTGACATCCATTTGATAAACTTTGACCCCCTTGTGGGCAGCATAGGTAAGAAATAGCCTAATTGCTTCCAACCTTGCAACAGGAGCAAAGGTTTGATCAAAGTCTATCCCTTCTTCCTGTTTATACCCTTTGGCTACCAGCCTTGCCTTGTTCTTTATGATTGTGCCATTTTCATCTAACTTGTTCCTGTAAATCCATTTGGTACCTATGATATTGTGTCATTGAGGTTTTGGCACCAATTTCCATACCTTGCATCTCTTGAATTGTAGAAGTTCTTCTTGCATAGCTTGAATCCAAAAAGTATCTTGGTTGGCTTCTTCAAACTTCTTGGGCTCCATTTGTGATAGGAAGCTCAAGAATAGGGCCTCTTTATGAGCCCTGCTTCTGGTTAATACACCTTGATTCTGATCTCCAATTATTTGTTCTCTTGGATGATCCGTTAGATGTCTTACAGCTGTAGGAAGTCTGTTCTCAGCTTGCTGTGCTGTTTTTGCTGGTTCAGCAGTGTCTTCATCAGCATGGACTTCTTCCTCTTCAGGGATGGCAGCATCAGAATTAGCTTTACTACTGCTGGGTGTATCTTGTATAGACATCCTTTCCAAATCCTTTTCATTTTATGCCAAGACAGAAGAACTAGACCAGCCCTTATATATTAGGCTGGTCTCATCAAATACTACATGCATAGACTCCTCTACAACATGAGTTTTCTTGTTATACACTTTATAAGCTCTACTATGTGAGCTATAACCAACAAGAACACTCACATTGCATTTCTCTGCAAACTTTGTTAATTGAGATTTTCCATTGTTTAAAATGTAGCATTTGGAGCCAAAGATTCTAAAGTATGAAACTATAGGTTGTTTGCCTTTCAGAATCTCATAGGGAGTTATTCCATGAACCTTATTGATGGAAGCTCTATTGAGAACATGACATGCAGTATTGACTTCCTCAGCCCAGAAGTATTCTGGGAGTAAGGAGTCACTAAGCAGTGTTCTCCCAGCTTCTATCAAGGTCCTATTCCTCCTCTCAGCCACACCATTTTGTTGTGGAGTCCTTGGGGAGGAGAACTCTTGGGTGATACCATATTCTTGACAAAACCTTGTCATAGCTTCAGATTGAAATTCTGTGCAATGGTTAGTTCTAGTCCTGACCACAGCACATTGCAAGTCATTCTGAATTGCTTTGACATGAGTTATAAAGACATTTAAAGTATCAGACTTCTTCTTAATGAAGAATACCCATGTATATTTTGAGTGATCATCAACAATCACTAAAGTATACAACTTCCCACCCAGGTTCTGAATTGGCAAAGGACCAAACAAGTTCATATGCAAGAGATAAAGACATCTTTCAGTGTCTTTGGAGCCAATACTTTTAAAGGTGGCCCTTGTTTGCTTACCCATTTGGCAAGCATGACAGAGACCACTTTTAATACATTTTAAATTAAGACTATTCCTAACAAGGTTTTTAAAGAATAGTCTATACATTGTCTTGTAGTTAATATGAGCAAGTCTCTTGTGCCATTGAACATAAAGGGACTCATTCTCATTATCTACTAGACAAACAGATGTAAGAGAATTACTACATATAAAGTCTAAGCAATAAACATTCCCACTCCTAGTGTCTGAGAGAATGGCCTCTAAGTCATTAGACTTTTTGATCAAGCACTTGTCATTGTGGAATTCAATGACATAGCCTAGATCACATAGTTGACTTATGCTTACTAGGTTGTGTTGCAACCCTTCAACATAAGCTACCCTTGTGATTGAGACTATGCCAGTGGAGATCATACCATATCCCTTCGTGATTCCTCTTTCAGATCCCCCAAAGATAACTTTGGGTCCATTCTTCACAGCCTTGTAGTCCTGTAGAAGATTTATTATTCTTGTCATGTACCTTGAGCACCCATTGTCCAAGTACCAAATTTGGTTGAGGCTGGTACTTGAACTATCCTGCAAGAAGGAGTTTAGTTACCCTTAGGATCCCAAACAACTTTGGGTCCTAGGTCCTTGTTAGCATGATGAAATGACATCTCACTAGCTTGCACCTTTTGCAGGAAGGCTCATCTTTGCACATGACACATTAGGATTGTGCCAACAGTCTATGGCAAAGTGTCCCACTTTACCACAACACCAACATTCATGAATGTTGTATCTCCTATTCTGAACATTTCTTGAGGGGTGTGCAGTACTGTGCATATGTTCAGGAGGAGAGACAACAACTTTTCTCTTGTTTCTTTCAGCAAGGATTTGGTTGAAAGTCAATCTGTGGACAGTCTTAGTAGTCTTTGTATTAATGACATCAGCTTGCTTTGGCTTTTTAGCAATGGACACTGAGCAATTAGACATGTCCACTGATTTGACAGCAGTCATGTTCTTGGCTGAATCAACCTTAGAAGGGCTTTCTTTCTTATTCTTGAATGAAGGGGCTGAGGTACCAAATACAAATGGTCCAGGTTGGGCCATTTGAATTTTCTCATGGGGAGCCTTCATAGCACTCAATCTCATGCCCTTTCTTCCACTATGGGAAGGAGTGTTTTCCTTCCTATAGGTACTTCCATTCTTCCAGTGACCATACATGCTTTCATGGTCATACCTGTTGGAAGGGAGTAATACCTTTTGAAAGGTGGTTTGAGGCTTAGCCTTACCCCTTCTCTTTTCTCCACTCCCTTCTCCTACTTCCATTTTATTGAATCCTAGTCCTCTCCTATTGGATTGAGAAGAGAAGGAGTCAATAATAGGGAGCACAGATTTTGTCTTGGAGAATTGAGCCACTAGGCTTCTTTCTTTCACAATCTTCTCCTCTAGATCCTTGATGACCTTGTTCTTCAGGGATATGTTGCTCAGATGGGTGATAGTTATCCCCTTCAGATGGCTAATTTTCCTATACATCTGACTCTTCTTGGTAGAAGATTCAGTGCATTCATGTTTTTCTATCTTAAGGGAATCAATCTCTTGGGCTTGCCTCTTGGCTAGCTTTTTGCTCCTTTTCAGAGCTTCCAAGAGAGCATCATACTTGTCAATCAATTGATTGACATCTACCTCAGCTTCTGAATCACTTCAACCAATTGATGAAGGTGCTCCAGATTCTGGGCCAGTCTCATAATCAGAAGAGGATAAAGAATGAATTAATACCTGTTCATTTTCAGAGATGTTCTGACTGTCCTCCTCATCAGTGATGGTCATGAGGCCTAGCTGAACATTGTCTTCATCCTCCTCTATATCACTATCTGAGTGTGATAGAGGGGCCCTGACTCCAACCTTGGCAGCAGGATAGTCTTCACCCTCTTCTGTTGCAAACAACCCTATGTAGGCTGCTTCTTCATACTCTGAATCTGAAGTTGAGGATTCCGATTCACTCCATCTTTTTCCTTTCTTTACTAGGAAGGAATTTTCACCCTTCCTATCCTTTTGGTGATGATGCTTCTTATCACCCTTCTCCTTTTTTTTGGCTGGACAGTCAGCTATGACATGTCCAGGTTTGCAGCAGTAATAGCAAATAATGTTATTTGAAACATGTTTACTGGATTTGGAATCATACCTATCACCCTTTGAGTGTTGTCTTTCAGATTTCATATGATCTTTCTTGGAGTGTGATGAGGAGGAGGGATTTTTCTTCCATTGCTTCCTCCTCATCATCTTCTTGAACTGCCTTGAGAAGGCGGCAAACTCTTCATCAGAGGAAGAGCTATCTGAGGTGCTGATTTTAGATTTTTCAGATTCAGCACTTCTCCTTGGAGGAGACACCATCCTTCCCTTGCTTTTCTTGGAGCTGTCAGCTTTGAGAGCTAAAGATTTCTCCCTTGCCTGAGCCCTTGTTGAGGTGTTCTCTTCCTTTCTTGCAGACAACTGCATCTCATAAGAGAGTAGCTTTCCAAACAGTGTATGAGTGGGTGTCTCACCAAGCCTAGCCACTTCCCTGATAGCACAGATTTTTGTGTCCCAATCCCTTGTTAGAGATCTAAGTAACTTATCATTCAGATCATAATCAGTGAACACTCTCTCATAGGTTCTCAGCTCATTGACTATTCTGAAGAACCTCTCATAGAACATAAAGATGCTCTCCTGGCTGAGCTGCCTGAAGGCTTCATACTCTTGGTTGAGGAGTGACTTTCTATCATCCCTCACTTCAGCTGTCCCTTCCATATATGCTACTAATGTGTCCCACATTTCCTTGGCAGTAGTGCAGTGTACTAAGTTTTGAAATGTGGAATCATCAATAGCATTAACTATGATGTTCTGGGCTCTTTTATCCACAGTGAACAGTATAAGTTCATCCTTGGTCAAGTCATTGAAGGCCTTGGCCACTCTCCTTGTTGGATCTATGGTGGAGGAAGTTTGAATGGTGAAAGGCCCTTGCTTTACAGTTATGTAGATTCTTGGATCAAATGCCTCCATAAATGATCTAACCCTTTGCTTCCATATGCCAAAGTTTTCGTTGTTGCATATGGGCAACTTCATGGATCCAATCTCCTTCTGCAATCCAGAGGAATCCATTGGATTGAAAAGACTATTCCTTTATAGGAACTGGTCAGACAGTTATGTCCTTCTTGACTAACCTAGCTCTTATACCACTTGATAGTTTATTTAGGATATAGTCTTAGACACCTAGAGGGGGGTGAATAGGTTTCTCTTATGTTAGGCTTAGTGTTTTCTGAATTTAGGTTAGCAAAATATCAAGCACAGAAAGCATAAAGAGATTTATAGAGGTTCCTCAAGACAAGGTGTCTTGATTAGTCATCTTTCCCCCTTCACCTTTCTAACAATGAGTTAGACAAGGCCAACTTCTCCAAACTCAGCTCCAAGAGCCTACAACACAGATCCCACAAGATCTCTCAGGTTTTCCCAAACCCTACCTCAGGCACAACAACCCTACCTTAGGCACAATAGCCCTACCTCAGATCACACACTGATCCTACCTCAAGCTAACCTCTCAGCTCTACAACTTAGGCCAATCAGCCTTACACACTCAGGCAATGAAGCCCTACCTCAGATCACACACTGATCCCACCTCAAGCTGACCTCTCAGCTCTACAACTCAGGCCAATCAGCCTTACACACTCAGACAATTAAGCCCTACAGTCTCAGAACATACAAGTTCCTATAGATGATATAATATGGGATTACAAATAGAAGGAAGAAGAGGTCAAGCCTTGGTCTTCTTCTTCTTAATTGCTGCTGTTGCAGACTTGAACCAGGGAGGAGAAGTGCAACTCCAACTTGATTCTTCTTGATCAGCCCTTCAGATGATGGACTGGATCTACTTGCTCTTTCTTGAGATGAATCAAGATAAGCAATCTCTTCTCTCCTTGCAGCCTTGTGTAAGCTCAGTTCTTAGCTGCCGACCATGAAATAGTATTGTTCTTCTTGCTTGTGTGCTGTATAGTAAGATCAATAACAAAAGGTCCTTTGCTCAACCCTAACTTATTCCTTTTATACACCACTGATCTTCAACGGCTCTTAGCTGTCCTCCTGACAGGTATGGGAGTGATTGGTGGACCCCAAGATGCCTTTCTGCAGCTTACGCCAAAAGCAGAACCTGCCAGATCACTTTTGAATCTGTCTCAGTGGTTGGGTTGAGATGGCCAGCCGTCTTAGCGGTTGTATCTGTCCAGTCCCAGCGGATCCGCTGAGATAGACAGTTGTCTCAGCGATTTTCTTCTATCTGCAGCTTAACTTGCCCAGACACCTTCTCAGCGGCTCCTGGCCATGTCTCAGCGGTTCAGCTGAGACTGAGAGCTCATCTCAGCGGTTTTGACAGTAAACCAACTGATCATACATCACACCTTGGTATGTCCAAGTCCTGCATTGTCATGAGATAGAAATAGGGTTTATCAAATACAACTTGTACTTATCATTGAGTGTGAGGCCTCTTCAAATCAAGGGAACATTGAGGGTCAGTTTCCCAACATAATTTTATATAACAACTTAGCCCTACAATTTATGGTTAACTTTGGACTTCCCGAGGATTACCCGGTAAGGGGCTCGCTACGGTACTAGGAACTATAATGGGATGACACCCCAAGGCTCCCTTTCTCAAGACACTTAATGTTATTGGTATCTGCCCATATGCATAACCCTCTTACCGTTTCACTTGTATTAACCCTAGGTGGTTTATGACACTTCCAGGGGGAAAGACGATCTTTCGTCAATCCCAAGCACGACCTTACCCTTAACCCACCAAGAACTCCAGTCACATAAATTCCCTTTTGGTAGCCTCAACCTCTTCAAGATGACCATATACACCAACTAAACCCCAATTCCTCTTAGTAGGTCACTAGTTACCCAAGTTTTACCATTTTACTATACGCAGACCAGACGAACTATATGAACCTCATAAGTAGATGTACTCCAAATATTCACCCACATGACATAAGATTATCACTGGAGGACTATCATGGTATTATAAGACTGAACCCAGAGATTCATATTTTTCCTTAATACTTTAGCATTTATTTTGATTTCTCCAATATTTGTCAGGTATGAAAATGAACATGAAGTGTAAGGTATTCTTATGATATGGCTCCCATAAAATTAAGATAAATCTATCATGTCAAATTAACAGTAAATACAGAATATCATAATTTTATAATCAGGAATTGTCCTCTATTTATAATATTTAGCATCCACCCAAAGTTGGAGGTTAATGAAGGAACCATCAAAATACTTATCCAAAAATTATGGAAAATTTACTAGACCTTCATATTAGTCAGAAAAATCTACTGGCCAAATTTCAGAATTTATAAAGGCAAATTAATCGCACAAATGAATATTCCAAAGAAACCCTTTCTAGGAAAAATTGTGAAGGAGCCTACTGTTAAATAATTCCAAAAATTATGAAAGAAATACCAGATCTCTAAGATGATCAGAAAGGCTTACTGACTGAGTTTCACAATTTATGGAAATCAAATTCTCATTTAATTAAATATTTAAGAGAATCCCAATTAGGACATGTTGTGAAGTAACATACTGGTAACAATCTCCAAAAATTCCATAAATATTCACAGAGCTTCCTAGTGCCCTGAAATGCCCTATCACCAAGTTGAAAATTTTTCTAGAGAGTATTGGACCCTCGATTATTTTTCTTAAGACTAAGACAAAATAAGTGCCTTGTGAATGAAGTACTGGTTAAATTACTTAATTAAATACACAAAAATTACCAGAGGTCTATCATGTGATTATAAATGCACTACCAAGGTTTCATCATCATCCAAGACCATTTGAGCATGTAAATTTCTTTTTTATTGAAATGCCCTAAAGGGGTTATAACCTAAACTGGGGGGAATAAGGGTTCTTAAAATCCTCCTAAAATTTCCTAGGGTATTATTACCTCCTTTGGACCTGTACACCAACTTTCATGACCATTCAATAACATTTGACCTCATGTCCTTCACAAAGTTCAACATGGAACCCTAAGGATAAAGCTAGGGTTTTGGGGGCATAACCACCCTTCATCACCCCAATCCACTCATGGAGGTGTTTTAGGTGGTCCTAAACCAGTGGCCAAGATTTCACATCATGTAGATGAGATTTGACCACAATACCCCAAAATGAGCACCATGCCCTATTTTGACCTAGTTTGACCAAACTTGGGTTAACAATTTACCCAACCAAATCAGTCCCAATTGGGCTAAAATTTTTACCAGGGTTATATAATAACCCTAAGGAGCACCCACCAAAATTTGGAGGGATTTGGAGGTTATTAGACCCTAAATTTAATTAACATATGAATTATGAAATTAATACAAAAACCTTAGAAAAATGTTCTCCTAAAATTCCCATCTTTGGGTATGTTAAGGGGCTGGTATAAATAGCCTAGGTTTCAGTTTTCATGCCCATGGCATTTCTCTATCAAGAGTTATTCAAGAAAAGGTGACTGCCCTATCCTAGGGACCCGTCCTACCAAAATGGCTCTATAGGGGGCTACAGTGCTCCTATTGACCTGAAACAAATTTTTAATTAAACTAGACACCCAAGGCTACAACTTTGATGTTGGGCACTTTTTCATTGGAGGGGCTCTACTATTTTTAATAATTAAAACAAAACACTGCTCAAAGTGTGACATAAATACATATCATAGCATAATATAAACATTTGATCTCTGCACGAATCTTGGCGCAGATCTGATGACTCCTGGTCATCTTCTACCTCCATCCAAGGGCTGGGATTAGCCCGTCCTGGGCTCACTTCCTCCTCTGAAAGTGAGGTTAGATCTTTGATTTACTCTAGAGGGGGGGGGGGGGAATAGAGTATTAAAAACCTTTTTCCTTAATTTTATAGCGGATTTAAAATTGTGTTATGTATATGTGTATAGAAGAGTGATTTATAAATACTAAATAAAGAAAACAATTCAGCACATCACAACACACAGAAAATAGACAAGCATTACAGACGACACAAAGAAATATAGTAGTTCCCCAATCAACCTGGGTACATCTACTCTTCTACCACACTTGGTAGGAATCCACTACAGGTTGTTGATCAGGTGCCCTGCCATCAAGGGAGTTTTGATCAGGTGTCCACACACCAAGTGAGTTTTTGATCAGGTGCTCTAACCCAACTACAGGTTTTTGATCAGGTGCCCTACCACCAATGGTTGTAACTTTTGAAGGGAGTTATAACTTTTTATACAGGTAAACGAAAACAGAAAATATACTGTTCTTCTCCTTGCTTGAGTAGACTCTAGAGATCCTAATGGGTTGTTGAGAATGGATCTTGATGATGTTGAAGAAGAGCTCCCCCTTACTTGATTAGTGTTGAGGAAGCTTCTTCACTTGATTGTAATAACTCTTTTTCTTCTTATGCAATTTTGATCCTGAGCAAGTGATCTTGATTGGTGTCTCAGGATGAAGATGTTCTGCAGAGAATAGCAAAAAGAAGATAAATAAAATATGTTGTTCTTATCAAGAACTCTGTATATGTGCTGCTTCTTTTTGCTGCTCTGTATTTTTGTATATTTCCTTCTTCCTGTTCTGGTTCAGCCTCCTTCTATTTCTTCTCTGTACTTCTCCTTGTATATTTATTCTGGAGCAGTTTGAAATCTTTTCCTGACAAAAGGAAAGAGATAACATCTCTTTAATTTCCTAGATTCCTTGAGAAGATAAATTATCGTCTTTTGCTTTTCTGCAACGGCTATAATATTTAATGCTTCTGCAACGTCTATAATATTTAATGATACAGAAGGGCAACAATATATAATTTAATCAAAATATTGCTTAATCAGACATAATAATATTAGCCAAGCTAAGAAATGAGATATTATAATAGCAGATAATAATTCGTCGATCTGAGCTTGAAGTTCGTCGATCTGATCATTTAGTTCGTCGTTCTGAGCTTCTGCTGAAGATTCGTCGAACACAGATTGGAGATCGTCGAACGCATATTTTCATCGACCGCTGAGACGTGCTGGATCATCGACCGCTGAGATATTGAGCTGTTCGTCGAACACAGATTGAATATAATTCGTCGAACCCAGAGAGCGAGCCGTTCGTGGAACGCAGAGAGCAAGCCGTTCGTCGAATGCAGAGAGCAAGCCGTTCGTCGAACCCAGGAAGGCGTTCGTCGAACCCAGAGAACTTGTATAGATTTCTCCTGTCTCCTGTCTTAATGGGATTTCGTCGATCATACAATAAATATAAAGATGGATCACGACTCAAATCAAAAACTAAGGTTCCAACATCCTCACTTTCCCGGCCACCTGAGCGCCGCCCCGGCCGACCAATGCCACCACCACCTTCGTTGAGGTGGTGGCCGACGATTAGGGGTGGTTGGCCGACCGGTGGTGGCCGGAGTGAGGAGTTTTTGCGGGGGAAAAAGGGCTCAAAATGAGACCTTTCGGAAGCGCGACCCGAGCCCAATTGAGCTCGAATCAAGCCCCAAATTATTAGAGGATCTAGCACTAAGAGAGGGGAAGCGGATCAGACCTGATTTATGGCCTGGTGGCGCGTATTCCGACGAGTCGCCATTTCCAGTGGTGGAGATTTTGGTGTCATGCCGATCTAGGCTTCTGGTGCTCGATTTCTTCGGGGAAGAGGGGGGTTTCACTCCTTTCCGACCTCTGAAGGTGTTAAAGAGATCAAATGGGGGAGGGGAGGAGCCATGACATCAATTGCCATTATCACCATTAATGGTGATTTCAGCCACCTCTAATTCTCCCATGATTCAGCTCCCCTAGCCCTGGAAACCTCAGGATTCAGTTTGTAACTGAAGGGGGAGGTGAATGCTCATCAATTGGGGGAGGATTGAAGGATCAAATGCATTCAATCACCATGAATGCTCTCCCTCTCTCTCCCAATTTGGGGGAAACCTCTATTTTCTCTCTCCTAATCATAATTTACAGAATTTGAGTGGTAAGTTCAGTAATTAACAAGCCCTCTAGGTGGTGGACAACTTTGGTTGGGCTTAGCTCAAATGGATTGGGTTTAATTTGGGCAAATTAGGTCATTTTGACCTAATTTGGGACAAGGTTGACTTTGGTCAAATTGACCATTTAGGTTGATCACAATGGGTGGGTAGTGACCCCTTGGACTCCCTCAAGGGTAGGAAGGTCTAGGTAGGGTCAATTTGGCAAGGTGAAGGTGAATTGCCCCTTAATAGGGCACTTTTGACCAAATTAGGGATAAGGTTGACTTATGTTTAATTGGCCAAATTGGAAGTCCCATGATGCGGCTTTTTGGTCCATTAGGTCCCTAGAATCCTCATAAGGGTAGGGGTAAGTCTAATTTGGCATGGTGGAGGCCAATTGGCCCTAATTAAGCTAC
This sequence comes from Dactylorhiza incarnata, assembly GCA_033032865.1. Classification (NCBI taxonomy): domain Eukaryota; kingdom Viridiplantae; phylum Streptophyta; class Magnoliopsida; order Asparagales; family Orchidaceae; genus Dactylorhiza; species Dactylorhiza incarnata. Next base: position 2,340,800 of record JAWHQI010000035.1, read on the forward strand.
TTTGACCACTTTAGGGTTAGGGTTGACTTTGGTCAAATTGGCCTCTTTGGTTGACCCCAATGAGTCCATGATGGCCTAAGGGGACCCCTAATGAGTTAGGGATACTATGGTGGGGTCAAGGTTCGAGGTGAGGCCCTAAAGTCCAACCCTTGGCTAGGTATCTGAAAACTGCTATTTGCAGACCACTTGAGTTTTCTCCTTCTCACCCAAGCTCACATGGTCTTGAGCTCTTCCTATGGTTTTGTCATGACCTAGTCATGACAAAACCAACTTGGGGGTCTAGTTGTTTGGGGGATTTTACAAATCCCAATACATAAAAATAAAAATTTCGTTTTGAAATTCAGGTTAAGCCTGTGAGGTTTCTACTACAAGTAAGAAAATGTAACATCCCAGAAATTTAAATTATACATGCTGCAAAAAGCTCCGGGTACTTTTGCTGCATCAGGTCCAGTGGCACCCAGGTATGCTCCTCCTGCCCATGATTCCTCCATTGGACCTTGACCAGCGGAACCTTCTTGCGCCGCAAGACTCGCAACTCCGTGTCGTCTATCCGAACCGGCTCCAGGTGAACCGATCGAATAGTAGCTACTATCCCCTCCGTAGTAGATACCTGTTGCTCTGACCGAAGTAGAGCCTTCCTAAGTGAGGAGACATGGAAAACATCGTGCAGTCCCTCTAACCCCGGCGGTAGCTCTAGTCTATAAGCCAAGGGACCGATCCACTCCAGGATCCTATAAGGCCCCATATATCTCGGACTGAGCTTCTTCCGCCCGCGAACCCACGAGACTCCATGCATCGGACGTATCTTCAAGAAAACCCAATCTCCCACCTGGAACTCTACCATACGATGTCGTGCATCGTAGTACTTGGCCTGCCTGCTCTGGGCCTCCAACATCCTGTCTCGAATCAGTCGCACCTGAGCCTCAGTGTGTGTTGTTGTATGAGAACTCGACTAATGGCAACAGTCTCTCCCATGGCTCCCCACGGTCAAGAATGCAAAGGCGTAGAAGATACTCTAGGGTCTGGTTGGTACGCTCCGTTTGCTCGTCTGTCTGGGGATGGAAAGCTTTCTTTAATGTGAACCGGGTGCCTAGGTAGGCCTGCACCGCTCTCCACTCCCTTGACGTAAATTGCCCATCTCGATCCAACACGATCATCCTAGGCATACCATGATACCGAACAAACTGCTCCACGAAACTCCGTACCAAAACACCGACCGGAGCGTCCTTCCTGACTGGAATGAATCTGTCCACCTTCGTCAATCTGTCGACGATCACCCAAATCGAGTCATTTCCCGCATGAGATCGGGGAAGACCGTGTATAAAGTCCATTGCGATGTCGTCGAACTTCCACTCTGGCACCAGGAGTGGCTACAATAATCCGGATGGGTTCCGGCACTCCGTCTTCACGAGTTGGCAAGACTCGCAGTGGGTCAAAAAATAGGTGATGTCCTTCTTCATACCCGGCTAATACATGGTCCTCTTCAGATCCGCTGTTATCTTGGTGATACCCGGGTGCACAAAATATCTACTGCAATGAGCTTCTGTCATAATATCCTCCAAAATCCGGCTCCCTGCCGGTATATACACTCGGCCTCTAAAACTCAACAGACCGTCCTTCAACGAATAGTCTCCAGCTGAGCCTGCCTCCAAGGCTCTGAATATCGGCTCTAGCTTGGCACCCAGCCTCTTCCCATCCCTGATGCGGTCCCGAATGTCATATGTGGTACTCATCACCGCTAAGTACTCTTCGTATAGCTCTAGATCGTCCTCAGATACTAAGGAGATCTGCATGTCTTCGAACATCCGTACTAGCTCCATGGCCATCAACTTGGGCTCTGCTCCTGACGTGGTAGCTCTCCTTCTCAGTGCGTCCGCTACTACATTCGCCTTCCCTGGATGGTAATGCATTGTGTACTGATAATCTGATAGGAATTCCACCCATAGCCTCTACCGGATGTTCAACTCCTTCTGCGTATCTACGTACTTCAGATTCTTGTGATCTGAGAATATGTCGCAGTGGACACCATGGAGGTATTATTGCCAGATCATTAGAGCGAATACAACTGCTCCCATCTCCAAGTCATGCACCGGGTAATTCCGCTCGTGATTCTTCAACTGGCGGGAAGCGTATGCTATCACGTGTCCGTTCTGCATCAGAAAGACACCCATCCCCTGGTATGATGCATCAGTGTACACCTGGAATCCTTCCCTCCTCGACGGAAGGGCAAGGATGGGGGCCGTAGTAAGTCGATCCTTCAGCTCCTAGAAGGCTGCCTCACACTGCGGTGTCCAAGTAAAAGTAGCATCCTTTTTTGTTAGGGATGTGAGCGGGAGGGCTATCTGGGAAAACCCATGCACGAACTTGTGGTAATAGCCGGCAAGTCCCAAGAAACTCCTCACATCGGTGGCCGACTTCAACGGCGGCCAATCCCGTACTGCCTGGATCTTTGCTGGATCCACTGCTAGGCCATCTCCACTGATAACATGGCTTAGGAAGGCCACCTCCTTCAGCCAAAACTGGCACTTGCTGAACTTCGCATACAGACGGTGCTCCCGAAGCTTCTCCAATGTTAGTGTCAAATGTCGTGCATGTTCCTCCTCCGTCCTCGAATAGATGAGGCTGTCGTCGATGAACATGATGACAAAAATGTCGAGATAAGGATCGAACAGCCGGTTCATCAGGCTCATAAATGTTGATGGTGCATTTGTGAGTCCGAAAGACATCACCGTGACCTCATATAATCCATATCGACTGTTGAAGGCCGTCTTCGGGTTGTCCTCCTCTTGGATCCTCAGCTGATAATACCCCAACCTCAAATCCAGCTTCGAGAAGCAGTGGGCTCCCTCTAGCTAGTCAAAAAGCCTATTCAGTGCTCTTTAGTCGATGCACAATCGGAGCGTCCCATCCTTCTTCTTTATGAATAGGGGCAGAGCTCCCCAAAGCGAGGAACTCGGTCTAACGAAACCAACTTCCACCAGCTCCTATAGCTGGCTTCGGAACTCTACTAACTCCTTCGGGGCCATCCGATAAGGAGCTCTAGATACTGGCTTTGCCCCCGACACCAACAAGATCTGAAAATCCTTCTCGCGGTGCGGTGGCAGCCCTGGCTATTGGAACATGGTCTTCCGCATCTCCTAGGTTTGAGAATAACAAATCCTATGTGCATTTGATCTTGTGTGTTTAAGTGTGCAGGATAACAAAGTCCAAATGACTCAAGGATTACATAAGAAGGTTGCCCCCAATGTTGAGCCAACAAATCCAAAACATCTACTAGCGCTGGCGGTAGTACTAGCGCAGGCGCTAGCTGTCATTCGATAAACTGTAAGCGGAGCTCGACGAAATGCTCATAACTGTCGTTCGACGAACATTGATGCCCGTTCCACGAAATTTCCGGTCGACGAATGTTGAAGCCCGCTCGACGAAATCCCGTTCGACGAAAATTCGTTCGATAAACTCTTAACGACGTTCGACGAATTCCCGTTCGACGAAATATTGGCTTAAAGTGAAATTACCGGGAGAACTTATAGAAGGAGATAGCGCCAGATGGTATCCGATAGCGCAGGCGATAGCGAGGAGCACAGTTGGCAAGGGAGAATTGTTTCCTCGGATTGAAGATTCTGCCGCGCAGAATGTGTCCTAATATGGGATAGCGCCGGTGGTAGCGCTAGCGCAGGCGCTAGCGCTGATGCTATATAATGAAACCTTCTCTTCTCGTGTGCGTGCTGATTCCTGAGAGAGGTCTTGTGCCAGAATTCCAAAGCCCTATATGACCGAGAGTTGATCTACCACCAAACGCTTAGAGAGTTTCTGAAGGAGGACTTCATAACGCTACATCCAAAGAGGGGTCGCTTCAACCTCGCTTATTCTACAGCGATCGTTCATCTCTGACTTCAGAAGTTTCTTAGAGGGAGTTTTAATATTGTTGTTGTTATTTTATTTCATATCTTTTGTAACGGTTAGTGAAATCGCCTCGTGTTGGCGACTAGGTCTGGGTAGGACTTAGGGCAGAAATTCGCCTTGTGTTGGAGACTAGGTCTCGGGTGTAGGTCTAGGGGGTGCTCGAGGCCATATCCGGGGAAGGGTTGGCTAGAGCGGCTTGAGGCCGTATTTAGGGAAGGATCGGCTAAAGCCAACCGGTTCGTGGGGATACGAGTCGGTATTGAAAACAAAAAGAGTCTTTCTATTAGCTTTGATTTCTAGCTTCGATAAGAGATCAAGTTTTGTAATCATGCTTCTCAAGTTAATAAAATCATTTCTTTACTTTTACTTCACTTGATTTGTCTTGATCTTCTCTAGTTTAATAATCAAAGCTTTTTCAAAGTTAATCAAAATATATTATAAGTTCTTAAAACCCTTATTCACCCCCCTCTAAGGGTGCCTACCGATCCAACAAGTGGTATCAGAGCTAGGTTATTCCAAATTGGCTTATTAACCGGGAATAATGGCGTCTCATGATCTCGCTTCTACTAGTGGGGTAAATTTTTATGAAGAAGAAAAATCTCCTAAACCACCTTTATTTGAAGGAACAAATTATAAAGGATGAAAAATTTTAATTGAAAATTTTATTAAGACTTTAGATGTCGATGTATGGAATTTAGCCATTGTAAGACCTACGGATGAATCAAATAAAAAAGAATGTCAACTAAATGTAAAAGCCAAACATTATTTATTTTGTGCTCTATCAAATAAAATTTTCAAATTAATATATTATTTTTCTAGTGCATACAAAGTTTGGCAATTTCTTGAAGAAATGTATGATTTTCCTCTCGCAGGTATAGAACAAACACAGTAGGAGAAGGACATGCAAGCATCCACTGTTATTCAAGAAGATCTCTCTCATAGCAAAACCATGGAGATCATGGAAATCAACTTAGAAAAAGAGAGCAATACATTAAGAGAAAAAGAAGATGAAAATGCATCAATGGAAGAGGAGTGCCAAAAGGATGTCAAAGGAGCTATTTGTTCAAATCTTGCCTCTTCTGATTGCACTGTAAGGAAATCAAATTCTCTTATTGTTTGTAATTCTATTTCTACTTTACAATTACTACAAATTACTAAGCGCAAAATTAAGAAATTAAAAAATGCAAATTGCAAATTGCGCTTAGAAAATAAAAGTTTAAAAACAAAAGTTAAAGAAGAATCAAATGCGAATTCATCCAGTCTTACCCATGTATCTTTAAATGAAACTATTACACCTCGTTTAGAATTTAATAATCTAAAAGAAAAATACAAGGGACTTGAGAAGGAACTTCTTATTGTAAAAGAACAAAATGAAAAATTATGTTTAGAAAATTCATCTTTGATAAATGATTGTGCTAAGTGCAAAGACTATAAAATTGAAATTAAAGAGATGGATGAAACATTTGATGAATATAGAAATAACTATCAAGATCATATAGATTCAATTGTTTCAACTCATAAAAATAGCACAATAGCTTATAATAAAGCTAGACATAATCTAAAGATCAAAAATGATGAATTAAAATAAAAAATCAACTTGCTTATGAAAATTATAAATACAAATTCACAATATCAAGAAATATCTAAAAGCAAGTTGAATATGAATATGAACATCTTAACTAAGTCTAATAATGGGAGCAAGAATCACAAAGTGTCTGTAAATCAAAATCAAAATCATCATTATTTACAAAATCATGTTTCTCCCAACCTAAAATTAAATGCAAACAAATTTCCTTCAAATTATAAATTCAAAAACCTTTTTGATCCAAATGTTCAAGTAAATGATTATGGAAATTTAAAAACTAAAAATAATGTTAAACCAAGATTTGAATGGAGACCCAAAGTTAAAGATGAAACACAAACTCCACTCAAAAGGGCTCATTCACTTCCATCTCCTCAAAGCAAACACGTTGTATTTGGGTACCCAAAGGAACCGTCACACCCGGTCCTCTTTGGATACCTAAATCTCTTATTCATTAGGTATCATCAATTGCATGAAGTAGAATCCTTTCAAAATGAAATATACAAATTTCTACTTCATGATGTGCTTTAATGTCCTTTTTATTATTGTTTTCCTTTTGAACTATCATGTCATGGTCATCCTATATAGTATTGAAAATATGATCCTATCTCTTAAAAGCTTAAAATGTTTATAAAATCAAATTGATCAAAATTCAAAAGTCATATCTAATTTTGATGACCTATCTATCTTTCTAATATTCACTGCTTATAAATATCTTATATTATCCATATGAATTAAACTCTAAATTTGTTATGAGATATTTATCTAAATTATAAAGAAAATCACAAAAGACATATTGAAAGATTAATTAAATACTAAGGCCACACGCACCACCATGATCTAGTGTTGTCCTTTTGATAAAATTCTCTAAAATCGTATATCATAATTCATATCAAAAAAAATTATAAAAAAAAACAACTATCTCTATCACATGTATATGAATTATATGACAACAATTGGCATTATAATTGTTTACCATGGTTGGTGTTATGGTGTATTATGTGTGTATTGTGATTTATTTCTAGTTTAGACCTTTGAATCATTTTGATATCAAATCAAATAGAATTGTCACTCCATTCTAGGTCTCTAAGTTGAAACACAATCAAAACTTGGTATAACATTAATCTCAAACTTATCATTCAAACATTGCCACCTAAAGAATATTTGTGTCTATGTTATGCTTTATTTGTTTACTAAGATATACATGCTGGGTATTCTCATCTAGGGCTTATCCATGGTATGATTATGCATGAACATTATTGTTAATCTCTAAAATCATGCATATTTGACTTGTTCATTCATGTCCAATCATGCTTACATTTCCTATCATTTTCAAACTACATTGGTAAATATAAGACTTAAAAATATTAAAATGGAGATATAATGAAATATATCACTTACAAAGTTTATTTGGAAAAGTCATATACAAAATCGCTAATGTTTCATGCAATTTAGACTATCTAGACATCTCCTAAAATTCTGAAATTTCTGCATGAAACTACTATTGGGACACTTAATTAAGATCAACAATTAAAAATTTCAAAATCATAAAAAATTGTGTACTGTTTCCCGCGCTAGTGCTAACGCCGGCGCTAGCGCATCTATGCATTTTTCTGTATTTTTAAAATTTTGAAAAATTCCTAAAAATATATTATTCTATATGTACTATTTATTTTTGCACTTCTGATTCTATTTTATTTTTGAAAAATCAAATACAAAAATACAAAAGACAAATTACAAAAATATGTTTTGCCTTTTTGTTTAAAGTCTCTTTTTATGCAAAAATCAAATACAAAATTACAAAAGCCAAATTACAAAAAAATATGTCTTGCTTTTTGTTTAAAGTCTATCTTTTATGCGAAAATCAAATAAAAAAATACAAAAGCCAAATTACAAAAAAATTATGTTTTTGCCTTTTTTATTTTTGTCATTTGTTTAAAGTTTATTTTTTGCAAAAATCCAATACAAAAATATAAAACATTAAAACAAAAAAAACTGTATGAATTTTCCTATGAATATTAAGCATGATTTAACGCATCATTTAGAACTTCTATAATGTTGCAATTTATCTTTTCAAACTACTTTGAACAATGGTTTCATCATGCTTTGATATATCTATTAATATGTGCATCAATTATATTGAAAAAGTTGTGTAGAACTAAGCTTAGCATGCCTCTAAGTATGAGTAAATGTTTTATATTTGATAATGATCGTTATTCACTCACTTATTTTGGCATTGTCTACATATGTGTTTAATCTAAGAATGCTTGTGTATGTTTTGTAATAGTACAATGAATTAAAATTGCACAAGTATCTTACCTACACAACCTTTACTTGCACTTTTAAAGTTAAGAAAAGTGGTTATGTTTTTATAAATTATATTGGTTTGCAAAACAAGTGTATTCAGAGAACTTTGTACAAAACAAAAAACATAAAATAAAGTGACAAAGATAACTCCACAAAGCACTACTTGAACCTCCTGATAAGTCTTAATAAGTGTTGTGAGGTTGAGCACCTTGGAAAGAATAGTAAAGTATCTTGTGCAAACCATAACTTTCTTTCAAAATAAAAACCACTTATTCTTAAGTACACCGGATCACGAGTCTCAACTTTAAAAATAAAATATGTGATCCCCCAAGCACTACTTTGCACCCTGATAAGTCTTAATGAGCATTATGTGTGCAAAGCACCTTGGTAGTTGTACTTTTGTTTGTGCATTGAAGTGAGTGGAAGTAAAATTATTTGTGTTTTATTGTGCTCTTTACTTTACATATTACTTGTATTTTTGATTAAAACATTTGCTTACTCTATTCAAAATACACTTTTGTGCACATCATTATCTTCCGTAACACTTCTTCTCATGAGTATTGGATCCTAATGCAAATTCTATACATCATTATCTTCCGTAACACTTCTTCTCATGAGTTGTGTCTAGTGTTTGCATATGGGACTAACGCCCCAACCTACGGCAAGTATGCAGCTCCTCATGCCCATCTGTCACTTAGTACGGGGCTAGGGTGTAGACATATTGTCTGGGTAGTTTAGTTAGTTGGAAATCATTACATTTTGGTTATACTACAAACTCTAATTTATGAAAATGTTGTAATACTCAAACTCTGATATATTTAAATGAAAAGTATTCTAAAACTCCTTATCATTTCCTTCTCTATAAGCTCGATCATGCTTTTATCTTATTATCAATTTTTAAGTGGTGTCTCCTTACCCGCTTTTGCTAATAACAAAAGGGGGGAGAACTAACATGATAAATATAATATGCTATCAAAATATCAAACTAACATGCTAAATTAAGATGATAGCTTACATATTAGGAGAGCATTCACTTAGGGGGAGCATGTATTTAGGGGGAGCAATTCTAAATGCTAAAATCGTAAATTATTCTAAGTCATCACTCTCACACACACACAAGTATGTTTCATCATGCTTATATATTAATGCTCTGATTTATCATTAATGGATTTGTCATTATCAAAAGGGGGAGTTTGTTGGAACATGGTCTTCCGCATCTCCTAGGTTTGAGAATAACAAATCCTATGTGTATTTGATCTTGTGTGTTTAAGTGTGCAGGATAACAAAGTCCAAAAGACTCAAGGATTACATAAGAAGGTTGCCCTCAATGTTGAGCCAACAAATCCAAAACATCTACTAGCGCTGGCGGTAGTACTAGCGCAGGCGCTAGCTGTCGTTCGACGAACTGTAAGCGGCGCTCGATGAAATGCTCATAACTGTCATTCGACAAACGTTGAAGCCCGTTTGAAGAAATTTCTGGTCGACGAATGTTGAAGCCCGCTCGACGAAATCCCGTTCGACGAAAATTCGTTCGACAAACTCTTAACGGTATTCGACGAATTCCCGTTCGACGAAATATTGGCTTAAAGCGCAATTGCCGGGAGAACTTATAGAAGGAGATAGCGCCAGGCGGTATCCGATAGCGCAGGCGATAGCGAGGAGCACAGTTGGCAAGGGAGAATTGTTTCCTCGGATTGAAGATTCTGCCGCACAGAATGTGTCCTAATATGGGATAGCGCCGGCGGTAGCGCTAGCGCAGGTGCTAGCGCAGGCGCTAGCGCTGAGTCTATATAATGAAACCTTCTCTTCTCGTGTCCGGTGCTGATTCCTTAGAGAGGTCTTGTGCCAGAATTCCAAAGCCTTATATGACCGAGAGTTGATCTCCCACCAAACGCTTAGAGAGTTTCTGAAGGAGGACTTCATCACACTACATCCAAAGAGGGATCGCTTCAACCTCGCTTATTCTACAGCGATCGTTCATCTCCGACTTCAGAAGTTTCTTAGAGGGAGTTTTAATATTGTTGTTGTTATTTTATTTCATATCTTTTGTAACGGTTAGTGAAATCGCCTCGTATTGGCGACTAGGTCTAGGTCGGACTTAGGGCAAAAATTCGCCTCGTGTTGGCGACTAAGTCTCGGGTGTAGGTCTAGGGGGTGCTCGAGGCCATATCCGGGGAAGGGTTGGCTAGAGCGGCTTGAGGCCGTATTCGGGGAAGGATCGGCTAAAGCCAACCGGTTCGTGGGGATACGAGTCGGTATAGAAAACAAAAAGAGTCTTTCTATTAGCTTTGATTTCTAGCTTCGATAAGAGATCAAGTTTTGTAATCATGCTTCTCAAGTTTATAAAATCATGTCTTTACTTTTACTTCACTTGATTTGTCTTGATCTTCTTTAGTTTAATAATCAAAGCTTTTTCAAAGTTATTCAAAATATATTATAAGTTTTTAAAACCCTTATTCACCCCCCCCCCCTCTAAGGGCGCCTACCGATCCAACACTGGCAACTTCTTTGGGAATACGTCATCTAAATCCCGCACTACTGGGATACTAACAGAATCCTTCGCCTCGATCGCCTCGAACAGCACGTGGTATACCTCATCTCCCTGTAGGTGGGCCTTGACGGCCTGAACTGATGATAAAAAGGTACGGGAGGGGGCTATGATACCTTCGACTACCACTTTCTTGTCCTCGTGCTTAAGAACAATCCTTCTCGTCGGGCAGTCAATCCTTGCCTGATTCCCGTGCAGCCAGTTCATGCCTAGGATCAGATCAAAGTCCTTCATCTTCAAAAGCGTCGCCGACGCTTCGAACAGCTTCCCTTCAATCTCCACATTCATGTTGCAATTTGCATTCGTTATTATCTCTGATCCGTCCGGGAACCGCACCCTCCTGAGTATGCCCTTGAAGTGCTAGACTTGGTCCAGGCCATCCACGAATTCTTTCGAGATGAACGAGTGTGAGGCACCTGTATCGAATAAGGTGTATGCGGGCTTGCCGCAGACAAGTACTATACCTGGGTGATTTTTGTTTGTTTTGGTTCAATGCTAAGGTAAAACTAAGGTTTGCTAGGTACTAACGAACAAAAACCCAATTGACATTAAAAGTACCTCTAATAACCCTTGCGGGGTCCCGGGGTTGAGCTAGGTCCAGAGCGTACATCTGGTCCCTGTTCTGCCTCCGATCACAGCCCTGAAATCCACGACCTCGTCCATGTCCCTGGCCCCCGAAATTCTAAGCCTGTGGGGCAGCCTGTAGTGCTGGTGGTGCGTTCCTCTGAGGGCAGTTTCTCCTGATGTGGCCGGTCTGGTGGCAGTGGTAGCACTCCAGAGGTGGCCCACCTCATCCAATCCATGCATCTCTTGCATCTGTAGAGGCTGAGGAGCCAACACTACCGGCTCCCTCTGCTCCTGTCTCTCCTCCTGGCGGGGTCGGACCTCCGTCCTTCTTTCCCCAGCATCTCGACCTCTCGGTTGGTCCCTTCTGCCTCCCCATCCCTGGTCCTCCATGGGTCTCTTCCTTCCATGAACAGTTTGCTTATAACACCCTCCCTGTTACATAGAACATAGCAGTAGGTCCGGCTGGGACCCCACGCCATATTAAACGAACAGAAGAGCGTGTTACTTAATTAGTTTCAAATAGTTAATAACATAACCATTTCAGCACACAAAGTCGTACAACGGAAGCATTTAATTATTTAAACATTTGACCAGATTACAAAAGTTGTCCACTTCTATACAGGGAATGAAAGTACAACAAGATTTGTTTATTACACTGTTTATATTAACTAGGTGGCTTTCAAACATCGGCACGCAGGCCGACCACACATGAAAACAGTAAACAAATCACTTGGCCTTCAAGGGCCAACAAAGCTCCGCAGCTGGGATTCCACCCTACTATTTTCCGCTCGTCTCGCCAAGACCTGTACGTCACAATCCACCAAATGGTGGGAAAAGAAGTAACCGACCAGCTTTAGTTGACCCAAAATATGATGACCCCACCCCATGCTCGGGGCGGCAGTGCTCCATCCCTACAAGCAAGCAATAATAGCATATATATTTCACAGGTGCATCTAAGCACCGCATAGAAATAATTATCATATGGTGATGACAAGTCACACGTCATGTGCACTCATGGCACGTCATCCTCGAGTCCTTTTTCAACTTGGATGATCAGATTGAGCTAGGCCATACACACGAAGTTCCGACACTCTTTGAGCTCGGTCGTACACACGAAGTTCCGGCACTATCGTTATGAGCTAGATGTCAGGATTCACCTATGCCTGGCCCGGGTTCGGTTCATCTTGTGCCCGCGCTCATAAATGTCAGGATTCAACTTAGCCTGACATGGGTTTGGCTTCCCCTTGTGCCCGACAAACTATAACCTCATAGGGTCATCACCTCAGCCTCAGTGGCTATTTTCGAGTTCCCCAAGCAATCTCAAGGATCACTGGCACTAGCGCCGACGCTAGCCAACAGAACGCATATATGTTAGCTCTTTCGGGTATTTCCTGAGGGTAACCTCCAGGACTCCCTGCAGTACATCACAGTACCAAGAACCCAAAAACATACATATGCGGAGTCTTCTCCGGAGTGCAATATTGCATTTCAACATCACCATTCCAGACCAACCTGTCCAAAAGGGCTTCACACAGCATGCCTATGCCTGTAATGCCATTCCGGACTCTATATGCAAATTATGGGGGAATAACTTCAACCCACCGGAAGATCTGATCTACTAATTAGTAGAAGTCTGCCAAACTATGCAAATCAAAGGACGCACATGTCCAAAGACTAGGGAGGAGAATCGTTACCCTGGGTGCTTGTTTCGGTTCCATAGAACTGAGAGGGACCCCACGCCATGTGAAACGAACAGAAGAGCGCGTTACTTAATTAGCATTTAAACAATTAACAATATAACCATCTCAACACAAAGATTCGTACAACAGAAGCATTTAATTTCTGGTAAAACCAGTTCATACATTGTCCACTTTTACAACTAGGAATGACATTAAAACAAAGTTTGGTTATTACACCCACTAGGTGGCTTACAAACATCGGCACGCAGGCCGACCACACATGAAAACAGTAAACAAATCAACTCGGCCTTCGAGGGCCAGCTCGGCACAACAAAACACAGCAGCAGGGGCTTCAACCCGCTATTTCCCGCTAGCCTTGCCAGGACCTGTACAAACAAATCCACCAAGCAGTGGGAAAACAAGTAACCGGTCAGCTTTAGCTGACCCAGACTTATAATGACCCCACCCCATGCTTGGGGCGGCGGTGCTCCATCCCTGCAAGCAAGAGTCAGCAGCATATAAACATATATATATATATATTCACAAATAACACCAACGGAGGCATCCAGAGCCATCCGCTTCGTGCTCTCAAGGTACACTTTGGCATACTCCCCGAGTTACGCCTCCAAGCTAAGTCTTATTTCAACTTAGATAACCAATTTGCGCTAGTTCGTACTCACAATCTTCCGGCATGCCATCCACAAGTCCTTTTTCAACTTGGATTTACATGAGCTGACTATCGTCAAGATTGGTCGACCTTGATGAGCCTTAGTCCCAAACGGCACATCGTGACCCGAGGTTGCAACCCTCATCACATGATGGCTAAGGGTCGGGTTTTGGTCCTGCCAGATTCCCGCGCTCATAAAATTAGGGATTATGATCACCTAAAATCGATACAGCTTTCCCTAACCCGCTCTTGACCCGCAAGGCCAACAAAGCAAGGTACACCAGGTGTTCGCCCGAATGATCGCAATATAAATTTTACAGGAGTTTGCGTGGTCTCACTTCTAAGACCGCTCAGTTCAGCCATCTTGCATAGAGAGAGTGGGCTTCACAGGTTTGGTTATCGGACTCCTCTTCGAAATAGCGCGGTCAGAACTTCCTACTCTTCCCAGCCACATTAAATCAGGTATCACCTTATCTCAGCTCAGCTACCAGAAATCCCGGGCAGCCCATAATTTTAGGAGCTACCCATTTGGGCAGTCTCCGAGCCTATAAATAGGGGGTAGGGCTCCCCTAGAGGGGACTTTTGGATCGAGTCTTGAGCAAGTTGCAGAAACAAGCGGTCTTGTTCTCATCTTGCTCCTTTTCCTTTTGCCCGGTCTGTTTCAAGTTTCCTGTAACCACTAGACTTTGTCTTTTTCAAGCAGTGCTGTCTCATAGCCAGGATCTTTTCATCACTCTCTATCTGACATATTTATACTCCTAGTAACCAACGGTCCCAAGTTTCCCCTCGAGTTTACGTGTAAGTTGTGGAGGTGCAATTTTTGCATCAATAGAACGAATAGGCGACCTTCAGATCGGGGTTTGTTGGTGAAGTGCGGCGGTCTGAGATGGCAGATCAGGAGTTGCGGAGTCAGATCGGTGTAGGTCATCCAGATGCAGGTCGCGCGACCTCGGAAGATCTGGAGAACGCTTCGAGCAGGCGATCGAGCAGACCCGTCAAGAGTTCGCTCGAGCTCAGCGTGAGACCGCCCAGCAGACGGAAGCCATGGGTAAAGCTCTGGAAGTGATGTCCCAGCGGCTAGCTCCTCCAGCTGTTGAGTTTGCTACACCAGTGGTTGTCCAACCTGCTCACGGTCAGGTTACTGACCGCGCGGATCCTGAGCCCGCTGCGCCTCTGCAACCACAGGGTGTCGAGTTCGCCGCCCGACAGGATTTCTAACAGGCAACTGCTCGGGGAAGTCCTGCCCGAGCTTTGAACTTTCGTGAAGGCACTGCACCTCTCCCTGTCGATCTTTGGGAAGAGCCTTCCCCTTTTATAGATCAAGTTAGGTGGGAGCCCATTCCCATAGGTTTTAGAGAGCCCCGACTTCCAGTCTATACTGGAAGGGATGATCCGATTTCGCACTTGCAAGCCTTTGAAGTTGCAGTGTCAATGAGGACCTTATCAAAGGCTCTTCGTTGCAAGCTGTTTGTTACCTCCCTCGGAGGCGAAGCAAGGGAGTGGTTTTTTAATCTTCTTGCAAGGTCTATTGCTTGTTTTGCAGATCACAGGAGAGAGTTTCTTTTGCTGTTTGCAACCTCAAAGAAACGGAAGAGTGGCCCCGCGACACTTTTTAAAATCAAGCAAGGTGAAAGCGAGAGTACAACATATTTCGCTGCCCGTTTCCAGGAGGAAATACTAGGCATCCGAGATGGTGGACCGGTCCTCCTCGAAGTTGCATTCATCGACGCTCTTCGAGAAGGCCCACTGAAGTTGAAGGTCACTACTAAGGAACCCCATTCCTACCAGGAGTTAATCGCAATCGTAAGTAGATTCATAGAGGATGAGATTTGTAATCCTGAATATGTCTCATGTCTCTCCAATATGGCCTATCAAGGTGGCAGCAACTCTTCATCTTCAGCACCTCAATGACAGCAAAGGCCGACTCGACAAGAATACCAACCTTAGGCTCCCAGAGGTAGGAATTTCCATCATCATCGCCCAGCTACCAACCATCAGCAGCTTACCCAATGCCAACAACCTGTTCAAGCTCAGCCATTGGCTAACCTCCCTCTCCTACCTTTCCCAGCTACCCAGGCAAGACAATCTTTTAATGACTCACAAGAATGTTTTGCAGATCTTCCCCTACCCATCTCAGAGATTTTAGAGGTCATAGAAAAACATCCCTTCTTTAAGAAACCAGCTCCAATGAGAACAGATATCAAGCTTAGAAATCCAAGCCTCTTTTGTGAATTCCATAAAGAAAGAGGGCATCAAACTGAAAACTGTCGGGCACTCAGGTTTCTAATAGAAAAACTCCTCAAGGATGGCAAGCTCCAGGACTTAATCAACAAGAAGGTTGAAGATCAGTCAAAGAAGTCGAAAACCATCGCTGAAGTCAGTTGGGAATGTGAGGAAGTGTAGGATGCTGGCCTCTTCGGCAGCCTCCATATCGGTTATGAATGCATAGAGGCAGACAACGAAGGGGAAAATGGATTGCTTTTTTGCATTCATGGAGGTGCAGGACTTGAATCTTCTAAGAAGACTAGCATGGCAAGAGTTCAGAGATGAAGTCTCAGCTGCCTCAACTTCAGCTCCAATTCCGGAGGTGGTTATCTTCAGCAAAGAAGATCTTCCACCCCACGGGAATCCCTTCAATGACGCTCTCATCATCAAGGCTGTGATAGAGAATTTCACAGTCGAAAGGATCCTAGTGGATACCGGAAGTTTAGTAAACATGTTGTTCAAGCCGACTTTCAAAGCCCTAAAGACTGGGAAGTCAATTCTCTCTACCGAAGGGCCCCTCTATGGCTTCTCGGGGGAGAAGAAAGAGGTCGAAGGGAAAGTTTCTCTGACGGTAATGATGGGTGGGGTCATCAAACATGCCGAATTCGTGGTAGTAGATGCTCCTAGCAGCTATTACGTGATTTTTGGCAGACCTCTCCTCAACCAATACAGAGTTGTAGTTTCAACGTTTCATCTCGCCCTCAAGTTTTTCGCTCAAGGAAAGCAGTTTAGGGTCAGAAGTGATCCTAGGCTGGCTCGAGAATGCTATGTCAAAACTGTCAGTTTTGTCGACATAGGGTCTCAGTCGGAGGTTGAAAGCAAGGTGTTGGTTCCCCCGAGTTCTGAATAAAGGAATTCCAAAGTTGGGATTCTTTGAGTTCGCTTTCAGCTTTTAAAATGTCTTCTAATTTTTTAGCTATAAAACTTCCCTGAGCCATCTCAAGGCTGTTGTTTGTAATTGAATTCGCTTCAATAAGATTTGTTCTTCACTCATTTTCTTTTTAGCAAATATTTATCTCTCTACATTAACTACTTTATGGGCATTCATCTACAATATTATTGGCCACCTTTTCCTAGGCCATTTTCTTTATTCTCTCACGCTTACTTCGAATTAATATAATCAGGTCAAAACATGGAAGATATGAGGGAATCTGATTTAGAAGACCAGGATGTTGAAATTGAAAGTGAAGTTGAGAGAGCTCGCTTAGAACCATCCCAAGATATACAGGCTGTGCCAATTAAAGGGAGATTAGGGAAAAACACTCTCAATTAATGCAGAACTTTCTGAAAATGAAAAAAGGGAGTTAATAACATGTTTATTTAGAAATCTGGATGTGTTCGCCTGGACAACAAATGATATGCCAGGGGTAAACCCTGATGTAGCTTGCCATCACCTGAATATAGATCCAACATTCAAACCAATTATACAGAAAAAACGAGCAACAACAGCCACCCTAGCCACACCAATTAGAGAAGAAGTTCAAAAGTTACTTAATGCTGGGTTCATCCAAGTGGCCAATATCCTGACCGGGTTTCAAATGTAGTGATGGTAAAAAAGCCTGGAGGAAAGTGGAGGATGTGTGTAGATTTCACGAAACTCAACAAGGCTTGTCCAAAAGATTGTTATCCATTACCCAGGATAGATTCCTTGGTTGATTCAGCAGTCGGGTTTTTGTATATGAGTTTTTTGGATGCATTCTCAGGCTATCATCAAATCAGAATGCATAAGCCAGATATTCCTCTCACCTCTTTTATAACGAACAATGGATGTTTTTGTTATAAAGTAATGCCTTTTGGTTTAAAGAATGCAGGTGCCACCTATCAACGGATGATGGATTTCACATTCAAAAAACAAAAAACCCGAAATCTTGAAGTATATGTAGACGATCTATGTTGAAATTGTTGAAGTGAAGTGAAAGGGAGTCCGGCCGGACTGAAGGCTGGAGACCGCAGAGACCGCGCGGCCTGCGCTAGTGCTCTGGCGGTTTGGTTCTGCAATCTCTCCCTGCTGTTCTGGCGATCTGCTGTGATCGGCCAGTTTGCTTCTTGGTTTGGTCGTTGGTTCTGGCGACCTGTTGCAAGTTCTTCCGGTCTTGTTCTGGGCGGCCTGTTCTTGGTTGTCCGCAGTGACCGGGCGGCTTGTTTGGGCTGTTCTGGCGACTTGGTTCAAGTCGGCCAGATATTTGTCCCTACGTAGGCGATCTCAGGAAGGGTGGTCGCTGTGTCCGCGTGGCTTGTGCGCGGACTGCTGCTGTCTTGCTGACTTGGGCTAGATCTTGTCCAAGTGTTGTGTCCGCGCGGCTTGTGCGCGGACTGCTGCTGTCTTGCGGACTTGTGCTGGATCTCGTCCAAGTGTTGTGTCCGCGCGGTCTGTCTTATGAGGCCGCTGGCGATCTGATGGGCGGTTATTGTATCCCAGTTTGTGCGGTGACGACATCCGTCTATCCGCCTATAAATAGGGGCGCAGGGCCCGTCATTCCTAATAAGAACTGTAAGAACAAGAGCCCAGATTGTTTCTTGCGGACTCAAGTTTGAAGTCGCGCGGTCTCGGAAGTGAGCTAACCGGTTGTTGTTTTCGCAGGTTTGCGGTCAGCAGGTTGCGGTCTCCTTCCTTGGTGATTTCCGGCGGCTTGAATAAACAGTTCGTCTGCGGTCTGTCAGCGAACTAGTTTATTGTGTTCTTGTGTTGTTCGCAGCTAGCTCAGTGATCAGGCGACCTTCAGCGGTTAGGCGGTCTGAGTTGCGGTCTGGCGACAGCTTCAGTTCTTTGTTCCAATAAGCTTCAGTTCGTGCGGTATGGGATTGCGGTCTGGCAGTGCAGCTTGTCTGCTTCTGTTTGCGCGATCTCAAGTTGTTTCTGCGGTCTGACTGTGCAAGCGGTCTGGGAGTACAGCAGAGCAAGCCGGTCGGCCTGAGCCCTTTTGCGGTCCGTGCGGTCTCTGCTTTGGCAGACCGCCAGTTTCAGTTTTGGTGTGTTTGTTCTCCTCATCTCCGTGATTCTTATGAATCATGTCTCGCCATGTATACCTCTCATTGTAAAGCAGTTCTGTTTCAATAAAGATTTCTTGTGTTGCTGTTTTTTGGCATTGTGGTTGTTTGGCTATAACTCTTGTTGATACAACTCCTGCTTACTCCTGAACGGTCTTTCAAAAATTTTAACATGGTATCAGAGCTAGGTTTCTGGAGTGGATAAGCAGTGATCAACTAGAGTTGCCATCGTCTTTGTGAAGAAGAGATCACATAGATTGCCATGGAAGGTGGATACGCAAGAGGTCTTGGTATTGAACTCCTCACATCAACTAACTTTAAAAAGTGGAAGTCGTGTATGGAGAGTTACTTACTTGGCGAGGATCTATGAGAGGTAGTTGGAGGAGAAGACACACAAGAGGTGTTTCTAGCAGGAGATAATATGGCAGAGGTGAGACTTTGGAGGAGGACGAATGCTAAGGCAGAGTTCACTCTCAAAAGGGCTATCTCACCGGAGCTGTTTGATCACATCATCGGATGTAAATCTGCTGCTGAGATTTGGACATCCTTGGATGGATTGTTCAATAAGAAGAATGTAGTGAGGCTACAGTATCTTGAAAATGAGTTGGCGAAGGCCTCTCAAGGTGATCTTTCTGTTTCTACCTTCTTCCTCAAGATGAAGAACCTCACGGCAGATATTTCTACATTGAACCCTGATGAGCCAATCTCTGAGGCAAAACTGAAGAAGCATATCATCCGCGGGTTGCAGAAGGAGTATCTTGCCTTTGTGACTTCAGTTCAGGGTTGGAAAAATCAACCGTCGTTGTTGGAGATGGAGAACCTTCTTGCTTCGCAAGAAAGTTTAGCAAGACAGATGGCGGGGGTTTCTATCTCCGGGGGAGAAAGTGATGTGATATTCTCTGGGAAGAAGAAGAAGAAATGGGAGAAGAAGAAGCCGGGTCATGATGGACCCTCCACTTCAGGTCAGCAAGATAGGGGCAATGCTCCTAAGTCTGATGGGAAGAAGAAAGGAGAGGGACCGGGGTGCTTTAGATGCAATAAGACCGGGCACTTCAAGAAAGATTGCTGGGTGAATCTTCAGCCGGGACATGCAGTGGAGAAGGAGATGCCAAAGTCTGGTGAAGTTGGATGGGGAGAAGCCTTTGCATCTAATATAACGGCGATGCCCGTTAAGGCCTTGGTTTCCATCAACTATGATGAGGACTGGATTGTTGATTCAGGGTGTGGGCATCACCTCAGCGGGGATGGATCAAAGTTCTCTTCTTTGGCGCCTTACTTAGGTAACAATGCTATCATTACGGCTGATAATTCTATTCATCTAGTAGAGCACGAAGGAGTCGTCTCTCTAAGCAGTGATAAGGGTCCACTCACGTTGAGGAGTGTTTATCATGTGCCTGGTATGAAGAAAAATCTCTTCTCTGTGACCAATAAGGTCGACGTCGGTTATCACGTTCTGTTTGGCCCAACAGAAGTGAAGTTTCTCAAAACTCAACCGGAGATAAAGGGAGATGTTATTCATGTCGGCAAGCGGGTGAAGGACTTGTTCGTTTTATCGACAAGTACCTATGTTGATAAGATGAGGACCAATGATGGCGCGGCCATCTGGCATGAAAGGTTGGGGCATGTAGGCATGGACAAATTGAAGGCTATGGCGGTAAGGGGCCTTGTCAATGGCTTACCTAGATTGTCCTCCTATGGAGACGGTCATGTCTGCGAAGGATGTCAGTTTGGTAAGTCTCATTGACTTCCATTTGACAAATCGCAAACAAGGTGCAAAGTGCCGTTGGAGTGCATCCACGGTGATTTTATGGGACCGACTGCCACCCCAAGCCTTGGAGGCAACAGATACATGTTGGTGTTGATTGACGATTACACCAGATATGTCTGGGTGTATTTTTTGAAGGAGAAGTCGGAAGCATTTGCAAAATTTGTGGAGTTCAAGGAGCTGGTTGAAGGCCGGCTTGGCCTGCGGGTTACAAAACTTAGAACTGACATTGGTGGGGAGTTCACCTCTGGTGAGTTCTCAAGTTTTTGCAGGAAGCATGGCATCAGGAGAGAGCTCACTTGTGCCCATACTCCACAACAGAATGGCGTTGCCGAGAGGAAGATCCATCATCTGACGGAAACTTGCAAATGCTGGCTTCATGCTAAGAGTATCCCAAAGTCCTTCTGGGCGGAGGGAATGTCTTGTGCAGCTTATGTCATCAACAGATTGCCTCTGAGTCCTATCAACATGAAGACCCCTCACGAACTAATGTTCAAGGAGAAGCCGAGTGTTGCACACCTTCGGGTGTTTGGATCAACCTGCTATGTGCATATTCCTGATGCTCTTCGAGCAAAGCTAGATGCGAAAGCAAGGAAGCTAGTCTTTGTTGGGTATGATGAACGGAAGAAGGGATGGAGATGCATGGATCCTGAGACACGGAGGTCAATTGTTTCTCGGGATGTGGTGTTCGATGAAATGACTTCCTACAAGGGGAGTTCAGGAGTTGAGCTACCAGAGGGCAGGGTTGATATAAGAGGGAAGACTGCTGAAGATCTTCAAGTGGAGTTGCCTGTTTCACCAGGAGCTCCAGCTGTGTCTAGCTCAGAGGCGGAAGCTTCAGGTTCTGGAAGCAGGGGGAGCGATGCTCCAAATTCGCCTGGAAGAGGAGCTAGTTCTGAAGAAGCAGCTGAGGAGGTGGTTAGTCAGGGGCAACCTCTTAGGAGGTCGAAGAGGACTATTCAACCACCAGATCGATACACAGGAGGAAACATGGTGAACTTTGTTTCATGTTTCTTTGCTGGTCCCTTGGATGAAAGGGAGCCATCGAGCTTTGAAAAGGCCAGAGGCGTGAAGGAGTGGGACATTGCTATGCAAGAAGAGATGGCAGCTCTCGAGAAGAATGAGACCTGGTCTCTTGTGCCCAAGCCCAAGGGCACCACTCCTGTGACATGCAAATGGGTCTACAAGCTCAAGAAGAAAGCTGACGGCAGTATCGAGCGGTACAAGGCTCGCCTTGTAGCTCGCGGGTTTTCACAACAGTACGGAGAAGATTATGATGAGACGTTCAGTCCAGTGGCAAAGATGACTTCGGTTCAATTTGTTATTGCCTTGGCGGCTTCAAGTGGTTGGGAGATTTGGCAACTCGACGTGAAGAATGCCTTCTTATACGGCAAGATTGACAAGGATATCTTCATGATCCAACCGCAAGGCTTCATCTCGAAGGAGTATCCGGACTACGTTTGTAAGTTGAAGAAGGCCCTGTATGGGTTGAAGCAAGCACCTCGAGTGTGGTACGGGAAGATTGCAGAATATCTCTTATTCTGTGGATTCTTTGCTTCAGACTCTCATTCTAGCTTGTTCATAAAGAAGGAGGGGGTGCTTCAGGTGAGTGTGTTGTTGTACGTGGATGACATGATTGTCACCGGGAACTCGAAGGAAGCTGTTGCAAGACTCAGGGCTGAGCTTGCTATCAGATTCGAGATGAAGGATATGTGGGAGCTCCACCATTTCCTTGGACTCGAGGTGCAGAGGCGGGAGAGCGGAGTGCTCATTTCTCAGGCTGGCTATGCAGAGCGGATTGTTCAGCGATTCGGCATGGAGGAAGGGAAGAGCAGCTCTATACCTCTGGAGCAACATCATAAACTTCGGAAGGATGAGGGGAGAGTTTTATCTGAACCGTTGGTGTTCCGAGCTCTGGTTGGGAGTTTGATCTACTTGACGATCACAAGGCCAGATATTGCTTATGCAGTTGGCAAGGTGAGTCGGTACATGGCGGAACCACGGAAACCTCATCTTCTGGCGGCAAAAGGCATCTTGAAGTATGTGAAGTCGACCTCTGATTTGGGTCTCCTATATAGGAGAGGGTCAAGCTTGGAGTTGCATAGTTTCATGGATGCTGATTATGGGGGAGACGTGGATGATCGGAGATCAACGTCTGGTTATGTCTTTATGACGGGCCCCACAGCTATCTCTTGGTGCAGCAAGAAGCAAGACTCGGTGTTTGTATCTACCACGGAAGCGGAGTACAAGGCTTCGGCTTTGGCAACTCAGGAAGCCGTTTGGCTCAGGAGGTTGGTGGAGGACGTTCATCAGGAGGTTCGAGGTCCCACTATGCTATGCGGGGACAATGAGAGTGCTCTCAAGCTGGTCAACAATCCAGTCTGTCACGCGAGGACTGATGAGTCCCAATTATATACACTTTTATGGACTCATCTGGGCCATCTATTTAGTCTTTTCACTGCACTTTAGCCCTGTTTTAGCTCATATTGGTCATTCTATGCTAGGTGCACTTATAGGCCCTATTTGGTGTAATTTCGTATCTTTCTTTGTTATTAGTTTTCTTGCGATGTTAAGTCCCACTTTTAGTGGCTAGACAGGTGTTGTACGCTGGAATAGGAGTCGTGCGAGTGTTTTCGGTGCAATTCTGCACAGGAACACTGCACACGATCGCCGGTTCTATTGCGCACGACCACTGGTCGTGCGCCACTGATCGTGTGCACTTAACACCTTTTTCATGAGTTCTGCTTGGTGCAGTGCGCACTACCATCAATGCCAGTGCGCATGACCACCGGTCGTGCGCCACTGCTCATGCGCACTTACCATTTAATTTCCGAGTTCTGTTTGCTGTAGTGCGCACGACCATCAACTCCAGTGTGCACGACCACCGGTCGTGCGCCACTATTCGTGCGCACTTAACAGTAATTTTATGAGTTCTGTTTCATCTATTGCGCACGGCCACCGACGATGGTGCGCACGACCACCGGTCGTGTGCCACTGGTCGTGCGAACATTTTATTTTATAAATTTCGTGTCTTGCAGGTTCCACCCAGACAGGCGCACGATCACAGGATTCTAGTGCGCACGACCACTGGTCGTGCGCCAATGACCGTGCGCACTGTTTATTCCAGCGCCTATAAAATGACCGGCTCGCGATTTTAGGTCAATCCTCCACATTTATCCGCGATTCTTCCGCCATTTTCTCGCTCCAGGGCTCCGATTTCGCCCCTCCACCATCGCCCACCATATAGAGGTACTCCGGGCTTGTTCCTCACGCCAACCTTGAGCCGGAGCTTCCTCTCGGCCTCCTCCTTCATCCTAGCGCTCCAAAGGAAGACCTAGCCGCCATCGCCATCAAGCAAGAGGAAGTTTGCAACCTCTACCGGATCGTGACATGAAGAAGACGGGCTCATTGGAGAGTAGTGACAGCTCTCTCTACCCCGGACGTAGTTGCGGACCGAGCTTGGACACGGATTGACAACCCGGCGATTCCAACCGTGAATCTACAACGAGCCTTCGGATTCGGTCGATTTCTTGCTTTGTTCTTTTCTTATTGATGCGTGTTTTGCTAGATCTAATCATGATGATGAAGTGGCACTTGAATTAGTTATATTTACATATATATTCCATGTCTATGTGATTGTGTAATTTATCTATTCGAGTTGCTTGAGGTGCGCCGCCATCCATTTCCATTCCGCCGCCGCGTTCGTGTGCCGCACTAGCAATTGCTAGTGGCGTGTTTGTCGAAGAGGTGCTTACGACCCTCATTCCGTTAGCCTACTCGCCCATCCGCCTACCGAAGCGTGGCATCGCGGCCCGTACTCCATCCCGCCTAACGAAGCAGCGCGCTCAAGGCCTGCATAGTTCGATCCGCTTGCCTACTCGTCCATCCGCCCTTACGAAGTAGCGCGTTCAAGGCCTACGTAGTCTTCCATCCCGCCGAGCGAAGCATTGCATAGCGGCATTGCATAGGAGTAGCTGTAGCTTTTTCTCGTTATTTTCCACAAACCAAATCAACCCCCGTGTCCGCAATTCATCCGACCCAAAGGACTTCGATCTCAAGTCCTTCCTCGAACGTTAACTCCACCTTACTGTGTTCCTTGAGAGATTCGATATTGGGGGATTTACTTCCTCATATTATTACTTGACAACGACCGGTTCACTGCCGTTCGGATCGCAGTCTCGCTACCGCCTATAGCGGTGTGCAGGATTTGCGCATCAAGTTTTTGGCGCCGTTGCCCAAAAACTTGATGCGATGATTCGCCAAGTGCACCGGTCGCGCAAGTAATAATAATGGGGGAAATCCCCGAGTGTCGGTCTCTTGAGGAACACAGTAAGGTGGAGTTAGGTTTCGAGGAAGGACTTGAGATTGAAGTCCTTAAATCGGATGGAATGCGGGGGAGTTGGGTTGGCTTTTGGAAAATAAAATAAAAGCTATCAACTACTCCTATGCAATGCCGCTATGCAATGCTTCGCTTGGCGGGATGGAGACTAGGCAGGCCTTGAGCGCGCTGCGTCGAAAGGGCGGATGGACGAGTAGGCAAGCGGAATCAAATTGTGCAGGCCTTGAGCGCACTGCTTCGTTAGGCGGGATGAAATACGGGCCGCGATGCCACGCTTCGGTAGGCGGATGGAGTGGTTCGCACCGGCGGAGTCGGAATGGATTACACGGGCCGCTATGCCACGCTTCGCTAGGCGGATGGAAGGGTAGGCATACGGATGAGGGTCGCAAGCACCTCTTCGAAAAGCACGCCACTAGCAATTGCTAGTGCGGCACCGGACGTGACGGCGGGATGGAGGATGGAATGGGGCGCACCTCAAGCACACAAATAAACAAAAAAGGGTATTTCACATAGACATGAAATAACTTTAAATAGCAAGGTCTATAGTGTTCTTCATCAAAATACAAAAGATCTAACTATTACAATAATCAATAAAAGGAGAACAAGGCAAGAAATCGACCGAATCTGAAGTCTCGTTGTAGATTCACGGTTGGAATCGCCGGGTTGTCAATCCGCGTCCAAGCTCGGTCCGCAACTACGTCCGGGGTAGAGAGAGCTGTCACGACTCTCCAATGGACCCGTCTTCTTCGTGTCACGATCCGGTAGAGGTTGCAAACTTCCTCTTGCTTGATGGCAATGGCGGCTAGGTCTTCCTTTGGAGCTCTTGGATGAAGGAGGAGGCCGAGAGGAAACTCCGGCTCAAGATTGGCGTGAAGAACCAGCCCGGAGCACCTCTAGATGGTGGGCGACGATGGAGGGGCGAAACTGGCACGGAACGGCGGAGCTGGGCGTGAAAACCCCATTCCATCCTCCATCCCGCCGTCACGTCCGGTGCCGCACTGGCAATTGCTAGTGGCGTGCTTGTCGAAGAGGTGCTTGCGACCCTCATCCGTATGCCTACCCTTCCATCCGCCTAGCGAAGCGTGGCATAGCGGCCCGTGTAATCCATTCCGACTCCGCCGGTGCGAACCATTCCATCCGCCTACCGAAGCGTGGCATCGCGGCCCATATTTCATCCCGCCTAACGAAGCAGTGCGCTCAAGGCCTGCACAATTTGATTCCGCTTGCCTACTCGTCCATCCGCCCTTTCGACGCAGCGCGCTCAAGGCCTGCCTAGTCTCCATCCCGCCAAGCGAAGCATTGCATAGCGGCATTGCATAGGAGTAGTTGATAGCTTTTATTTTATTTTCCAAAAGCCAACCCAACTCCCCCGCATTCCATCCGATTTAAGGACTTCAATCTTAAGTCCTTCCTCGAAACCTAACTCCACCTTACTGTGTTCCTCAAGAGACCGACACTCGGGGATTTCCCCCATTATTCTTACTTGCGCGACTGGTGCACTTGCCGAATCATCGCATCAAGTTTTTGGCGCCGTTGCCGGGGAACACAGTCGTGTGAGTTTTCTGGAGAGGGAGAATCTGAGAGAGAAGCCCTTCCATTTGTTTATCGCATCTTTTGTTTTATTTCTGTTCTCTTTATTCCATTTTCTTGTTTTATAGTAGGTTGCTTTAGTAAATTTTTGTTAGGTGTAGTATTTCGCACAATAGTGTTCTTCTTGTTGAATCGTTTTATCTTCGCACTATGTGGGCACATCTTAATTTCCGTTGCCGTTGGTGTGGAGCTACTTCCCACTCTAGTGATGAATGCCCTACGGAGAATAGTAGGCATAATTCTTATAGCCCAGCATATGGAGCACCGACTTCGTCTGGTACTCCATATGGTGCGCGTAAGTCTTATGGCTACTCTGCTGAGCCTTTACCGTCATACTTCTTTTCGGCTTCAGCACCCGCTGTGCCAAAGAAGTCTGCTAGGCAGTGCTGGTTTTGTCAGAGCACTGATCATGTCTTGAAGGACTGTGCCGAGTATTTTCGCCAATTGGACGAGGATGACGAGCCGGACATCCGGATCGTCCCAACTCCTAACTCTGGCGGCACACCTTCAACATCCGGTTATGTGTCTTTGTCACCTTCACATCTTGAAGGGTATGGCATGGACACGGTCACCGGATGTGCGGCTGATCTGGGCACCGACATTGCTGAGCCTATTCTCCATGTGCATCCACCACTTCTAGTGGATTCGATTCTTCTCCCTGTTGTGCATACTACACTCGTCCCTGACGACATTGTTGATGATGTGTCGCAAGAGGAGGCGGTTGATCTTAGTATTGTGCCTACTCCTATGGAGGAGGACAACCTTCTAGGTGAAGAGGAGTTTTCCTCAGCACCGGTGGAGGAAGTCCAAATCCTAAGCTTGGCCACCGTTGATCCCGCCGAATCTTGTAGCATTGATGACAATGCAAACATTATTTTACTTCCCCAACCTAATGGGAGTGAGACCGGGACCACTCCCCTGATTTTTGATTATTTTTGTCATTCTTCTCTTTTATTTCCTGACCCCCCTTCTTCATCTAAGCCTGTGCAGGTTGAGTCTTCACAGGTACATCAGGAGGACTTGGAGCATGATGCTCAAGTCAATGATGAGAGCATCCTCTCATGTGAGGAGGTTTATTCTCCCTCCGTAGAGGAAGCTCCACTCATTGCCTTCGCCTCCTGCTGCCTCACTGTTGACGACTCCTTGCTAGGCAAGGATAGTTTTGGTGAGATGAGTGAGGACCAGGCCTCCTCCTCTTCTTACTTTCTTTTCCCTCTACCCGTGATGGGCAGGTTTTATTTATATTCGGGTAGAGGCGTGACTGTTCTTTCTCCGTATAGGTACCCGCTACCTACACGCATATTAGAACAGTTACCTGTCCACTTTTTCTTTTCATAGGCCCATTAGCTAGAACTGTACAAATGCCAAATAAGTCGTGCTGGGATGACAATAACCCCAGTAGTTATCTTTCTTTTCTGCATTTTTATTTCCTCTAATCATGTTTAGTTAGTAGTATTTTCTTTTCAGTTTTCTTTTGTCTTTTGTTCTTGCGGAGCTGACCCCTGCAGGTACTTATTCTGGATGGCGGATGCTGCAGCTTCATTTTAGCTTACACGCCAATCTTCTGGTATGCTCATTTCTGAGCATTGGGTACTCTCTTTCCCTAGCTCTTTTCTGAATTTCATAGATATATATTGTGTGTATTGTCTAGTTTAAGTCTGGGGGAGAGTAGTTTTGTTTACCCGCTCACGTGCACTATTGCACTACATACTAGAAGATTTCATTTAAATTGTTGTTCATTTTCATTGCACACCACCGCACCCACTTGAGCACGTACTCGCCCGTATGCATGCTCTATAGTGAATTTAATTCTTCTGCTTATTTGGGAAAGTCTAGGTGATGGCTTAGGACTATGTAGCAGAGTAAAATGTTGACTCTAGTAGTGCTCCTAGTCGAGTGCTCGGTTGCATAGAGATTTGTGTAGAGTAGACTTCTCTTTATACTTATGGTTTTATATTTTTTCTTATTAGTGTAAATGTTGTTTACTCTACTCAAATGGTGAATTCGGTGGAATCAAACGGTAGCTTAGGGATGTGTGTAAACGATCGCTAGATTCGTATTGCTTGAGTCGGGAGAAAAGAGAATCTTTCTCGGTGGCTAGAATTTGCCCCAAGCGATTCTTGAAGCATGGGTATACGGTTAGTCAATTGCGTGAATGTGATATAGGCCATTATTTTGGCCCGGTTGAGCCTTTGTGCCTATCCCTACCGCTATATCCTCGCTAGCCCAGTTGTGCCTACCCGTTCTTTGATTCAGCCCCACTTTTATTTCACCAAAGCCCAAAAGCCAATCCTAGTCGCACACCCAAATCTGAGCTTTAGCTGTTTATTATTTTCATGAGTTGGGTTGTTGATGTGGTAATATGTTTGTGAAGATGTGGATGTGTCCTTTTGTTTATTTGCTGAAAATGATTAGAAAAGAAAAAAAAATGAGAAAAAGAAAAGAAGTTAAAAAGAAAGGAAAGAGAAGGAGTGTTTAATTGAAAATCTCTATGTATAGATTTATGTTTGGGAGTAGGCGGTGCACGCACCCATGCTATTAAGTCCAAGTCTGGGGGTGTTGTGTACCCGCGTGTTTGTGTGGTGAATGAGGATAGTTTCCTGCATTAGCTCATTTGGGTTTAGTATTTGAACCATCGTCTTTATCATTGTATACCTCACCTAAACCCAAGCCCCATTTAAAACCTAAAGTCCTATTGATTCACGCATTTGAGTCAAACTAGTGCCGTGGAGAGAATGTGACCGGGCAAGCCTATGGTCACCGACACCGATGCATTTCGGTGGAGTTTATCCGGCACCCCAATCTTGAGCAATGCTCATCTCAGCGTTTAGTTTACTTTCTCCGTATGCGTGACCGAATGATTCACCGTAGTTCACCATTTTGAGTAGTTATAATATGCTTTTACTCTTTTAGAAATATATAAACTGTTTTTATAGTCAGAAATCGTTTCTACTATTTTTCTTATGCACGTGAGCATGCGACTTCGCATGGTACTCTGTATTGTAGTTTTAAGCCATCTACTTTTCTTTCCCCGTTCGCATGGAATTTGTTTGCTCGGGACGCGCAACCAGGTAAGTCTGGGGGTGTGATGAGTCCCAATTATATACACTTTTATGGACTCATCTGGGCCATCTATTTAGTCTTTTCACTGCACTTTAGCCCTGTTTTAGCTCATATTGGTCATTCTATGCTAGGTGCACTTATAGGCCCTATTTGGTGTAATTTCGTATCTTTCTTTGTTATTAGTTTTCTTGCGATGTTAAGTCCCACTTTCAGTGGCTAGACTGGTGTTGTACGCTGGAATAGGAGTCATGCGAGTGTTTCCGGTGCAATTCTGCACAGGAACACTGCGCACGATCGCCGGTTCTATTGCGCACGACCACTGGTCGCGCGCCACTGATCGTGTGCACTTAACACCTTTTTCATGAGTTCTGTTTGGTGCAGTGCGCACGACCATCAATGCCAGTGCGCACGACCACCGGTCGTGCGCCACTGCTCGTGCGCACTTACCATTTAATTTCCGAGTTCTGTTTGCTGTAGTGCGCACGACCATCAACTCCAGTGCGCACGACCACCGGTCGTGCGCCACTATTCGTGCGCACTTAACAGTAATTTTATGAGTTCTGTTTCATCTATTGCGCACGACCACCGACGATGGTGCGCACGACCACCGGTCGTGCGCCACTGGTCGTGCGAACATTTTATTTTATAAATTTCGTGTCTTGCAGGTTCCACCCAGACAGGCGCACGATCACAGGATTCTAGTGCGCACGACCACTGGTCGTGCGCCAATGACCGTGCGCACTGTTTATTCCAGCGCCTATAAAATGACCTGCTAGCAATTTTAGGTCAATCCTCCGCATTTATCCGCGATTCTTCCGCCATTTTCTCGCTCCAGGGCTCCGATTTCGCCCCTCCACCGTCGCCCACCATATAGAGGTACTCCGGGCTTGTTCCTCACGCCAACCTTGAGCCGGAGCTTCCTCTCGGCCTCCTCCTTCATCCTAGCGCTCCAAAGGAAGACCTAGCTGCCATCGCCATCAAGCAAGAGGAAGTTTGCAACCTCTACCGGATCGTGACACGAAGAAGACGGGCTCATTGGAGAGTAGTGACAGCTCTCTCTACCCCGGACGTAGTTGCGGACCGAGCTTGGACACAGATTGACAACCCGGCGATTCCAACCGTGAATCTACAACCAGCCTTCGGATTCGGTCGATTTCTTGCTTTGTTCTTTTCTTATTGATGCGTGTTTTGCTAGATCTAATCATGATGATGAAGTGGCACTTGAATTAGTTATATTTACATATATATTTCATGTCTATGTGATTGTGTAATTTATCTATTCGAGTTGCTTGAGGTGCGCCGCCGTCCATTTCCATTCCGCCGCCGCGTTCGTGTGCCGCACTAGCAATTGCTAGTGGCGTGTTTGTCGAAGAGGTGCTTACGACCCTCATTCCGTTAGCCTACTCGCCCATCCGCCTACCGAAGCGTGGCATCGCGGCCCGTACTCCATCCCGCCTAACGAAGCAGCGCGCTCAAGGCCTGCATAGTTCGATCCGCTTGCCTACTCGTCCATCCACCCTTACGAAGTAGCATGTTCAAGGCCTACGTAGTCTTCCATCCCGCCGAGCGAAGCATTGCATAGCGACATTGCATAGGAGTAGCTGTAGCTTTTTCTCATTATTTTCCACAAACCAAATCAACCCCCGTGTCCGCAATTCATCCGACCCAAAGGACTTCGATCTCAAGTCCTTCCTCGAACGTTAACTCCACCTTACTGTGTTCCTTGAGAGATTCGATACTTGGGGATTTACTTCCTCATATTATTACTTGACAACGACCGGTTCACTGCCGTTCGGATCGCAGTCTCGCTACCGCCTATAGCGGTGTGCAGGATTTGCGCATCAAACATATAGAGATTGAGCACCATTTCATTCGTGAAAAGGTGTTGGGAGGATCTCTTATGGCCGAGCATGTTCGGAGTGCGGACAATGTCGCAGACATCTTCACAAAGCCGCTGGAGAAGGGACCGTTTACATGGTTAAGGGAGTTGCTCGGGCTAGTTTCCACTTCCCACTTCAAGGGGGAGTGTTGAAATTGTTGAAGTGAAGTGGAAGGGAGTCCGGACGGACTGAAGGCTGGAGACCACAGAGACCGCGCGGCCTACGCTGGTGCTCTGGCGGTTTGGTTCTGCGATCTCTCCCTGCTGTTCTGGCGATCTGCTGTGATCGGCCAGTTTGCTTCTTGATTTGGTCGTTGGTTCTGGCGACATGTTGCAAGTTCTTCCGATCTTGTTCTGGGCGGCCTGTTCTTGGTTGTCCGCAGTGACCGGGCGGCTTGCTTGGGCTGTTCTGGCGACATGGTTCAAGTCGGCAAGATGTTTGTCCCTGCGTAGGCGATCTCAGGAAGGGTGGTCGCTGTGTCCGCGCGGCTTGTGCGCGGACTGCTGCTGTCTTGCTGACTTGGGCTAGATCTTGTCCAAGTGTTGTGTCCGCGCGGCTTGTGCGCGGACTGCTGCTATCTTGCGGACTTGTGTTGGATCTCATCCAAGTGCTGTGTCCGCGCGGTCTGTCTTATGAGGCCGCTAGCGATCTGATGGGCGGTTATTGTATCCCGGTTTTTGCGGTGACGACATCCATCTATCCGCCTATAAATAGGGGTGCAGGGCCCGTCATTCCTAACAAGAACTATAAGAACAAGAGCCCGGATTGTTTCTTGCGGACTCAAGTTTGAAGTCGCGCGGTCTCGGAAGTGAGCTAACCGGTTGTTGTGTTCGCAGGTTTGCGGTCAGCAGGTTGCGGTCTCCTTCCTTGGTGATTTCCGGCGGCTTAATAAATAGTTCGTCTGTGGTCTGTCAGCGAACTGGTTTATTGTGTTCTTGTGCTGTTCGCAGCGAGCTCAGTGATCAGGCGACCTTCAGCGGTTAGGCGGTCTGAGTTGCGGTCTGGCGACAGCTTCTGTTCTTTGTTCCAATAAGCTTCAGTTCATGCGGTCTGGGATTGCGGTCTGGCAGTGCAGCTTGTCTGCTTCTGTTCGCGCGATCTCAAGTTATTTCTGCGGTCTGACTGTGCAAGCGGTCTGGGAGTACAGCAGAGCAAGCCGGGCGGCCTGAGCCTTTTTGCGGTCCATGCGGTCTCTGCTTTGGCAGACCGCCAGTTTCAGTTTTGGTGTGTTTGTTCTTCTCATCTCCGTGATTCTTATGAATCATGTCTCGCCATGTATACCTCGCATTGTAAAGCAGTTCTGTTTCAATAAAGATTTCTTGTGTTGCTATTTTTGGCATTGTGGTTGTTTGGCTATAACTCTTGTTGATACAACTCCTGCTTACTCCTAAACGGTCTTTCAAAAATTTCAACAATCTACTCATCAAAAGTAAGCAATTTAGCATACACTTGAAAGATCTGGAGGAGACCTTCTCAAATCTCAGAACATTCGACATGAGATTCAATCCATTGAAATGCATATTTGGAGCCAGCAAGGGAAAGTTCTTAGGACATCTCCTAACCCCGGACAGTCTTAAACCCAATCCAGACAAAGTAAAAGCAATTCTTGAAATGAAGCCTTCGAAGACACCAAAAGAAGTTCAACAGCTAGGAGGCAGAATGGCAGGGTTGAGCCGATTTATATCTCGATCAGGAGACAAAAGTGCACCTTTTTTCAAGACTCTTAGGAAAGCATCGAAATTCGAATGGACAAAGGAATGTGATTCAGCATTCGATCAGCTGAAAAAACAGTTAACTACAACTCCTCTTCTCCAAAGTCCTCATAAAGGAGAAGACTTATTCTTATATTTAGGAGTGGGCTCAGATGCAGTTAGTTCAGTCTTGGTTAGAGAAGCAAAGAAGAAACAGTTCCCAGTTTATTATGTCAGCAGGATTCTAAAGAAGGCAGAGATCAGATATCTGATACTAGAAAAACTTGCCATGGCTCTTATTATCTCAGCCAGGAAACTCAGACCTTATTTTTAGGCTCATTCCATTCAAGTGATCACAGATTTTCCTCTGAAAGGTGTGCTAGAGAAGCCGTAGCACTCGGGTAGATTGGCTAAATGGGCTATCGAGTTAAGTGAATTTAATATCTCATATATCCCTCGAACAACAATTAAAGCTCAGGTATTAGCAGATTTCTTAATTGATATAGCAGGGAGTGAATCAGAAAGTATTGTCAGAAAGCCTTTGCCTTGGACAATTTATGTCGATGGAGCTTCATGGAAAAGTTCCTCGGGTGCGGGAGTAGTCCCGATTAATCCGAATGGAGTCAAATTAAATCAAGCTCGGAGGTTTCATTTCGCAGTCACTAATAATCAAGCAGAATATGAGGCCCTACTAGCAGGACTCCGTTTTTCCAAAGAATTGGGAATTGAAGACGTTGAGGTAAAAATAGACTCATTGGTTGTGGCATCTCAGGTGAACGATGTCTATGAGACTAGGGAACCGGTCTTGAAAAAATATCAGAAGTTAGTAAAACAAAAAGTTGGGAAGTTCAAGAGTTTTACTATTCAACACATCCCGAGAGCAGAAAATTTAGATGAAGATCAGTTGGCAAAATTTCGGTTGTTATCAGGAGGGACTACCTCAGATCTGTTTCATCCTGCAGTTGAAGAGGATTCAGTGATGCAAATAGATCATAAGTCTTCCTGGATGGATCCGTTCGTCATATATCTCTCATTCGGAGAATTTCATTATAGCATCAAAGATAAGAAAAGGTTCAGATTAAAGGCGGCATATTATTATCTGATCTCAGGTATATTGTATCAAAAAACATTTGTAGCCCCTCTATCCAGGTGTATATCAGAAGAAGAAGTCCCAGTTGTCCTCCGTGAAATACATTCGGGAGAATGTTGCAGCCATTCAGGTGCAAGGACGCTAGAAAAAAGAATTTTAAGGCAAGGGTATTTCTGGCCTAAGATGAGAAAAGTTGCAGGTGATTACGCCAAAAAGTGCATTCAGTGTCAAAAATTTGCTCCGCTTCAGCATCAACCAGCTCAGCAGTTAAGGTCTATCATGACTCCTTGGCCATTCGTAGTATGGGGAATGGATCTTCTCGGACCCTTTCCAATTGCAAGTGGGCAAAGACGTTTTATCTTGGTGATGATAGATTATTTCAGCAAATGGATTGAGGCAAAAGCTCTAGCAAAAATAATAACCCAAATAGTAAAGAATTTTATCTGGGGGGAAGTAATCTGTAGGCGTGGGATTCCTATGGAAATAATAACAGATAATGGACCTCAGTTTAATAATTCTAAAATGATCAACTTCTGCGATGAAGTAGGAATCGAACTTCGATTTGCGTCAGTCCATCACCCAAAGAGTAATGGTCAGGTAGAAGCGGCTAATAAATGTGTCTTAAATCTCCTCGAGAAGAAAGTAGAAAATACCAGAGGTAATTGGGCAGAACAGCTCCCGGCAGTCCTTTGGACTCTTAGGACCACCCCAACAGGAGCGACTGGCGAAACTCCCTTCAAATTGTCACATGGATCAGAAGCTTTAATACCAGTTGAATTTAATGTAAGAAGTCCTAGAGTCTTATTGGGAATACAAAATGAAGATATCTGGATGGAAGGTAATGATGAGGACCTTAAATGTAGTTTAGATGTAATCGAAGAATTAAGGGATGAAGCCATAATAAGGCAAGAAGAAGTGAAAAGGAGAATGGCACGACACTATGATAAAAATATAAGAACTAAAGAATTCATTGTCAGAGATTTGGTTCTAAGAAAGGTCGATGCAGCAGCTAGATCTAGTTCAGTGGGAAAATTGAACCCAAATTGTGCAGGGCCTTACATCTTAAGAGAAGTACTGAAGAATGGAGCTTATCGACTCAATACTTATGACGGAAATGAACTCACTCGCACCTGGAGCGGAGATGATTTAAAACGCTTCTACTCTTGATAAGCTTTTATTTCTTCCTACCTATGCAGATGATGTATTTCCTTCTTATTTTTATATAGTCACTTATACAGAACAATTACTGACATTATTTCCTATTTGTTTTGTGAGGATACCCAGAGGTGGAAATAAGACGCGAACTTAAGTCGCACCAAGGCAGATATCGCCGGATGACACCTGAACCCCCATGAATTGATGATGAGCGTAACACCTACGTTGACCATGGATTGCGGGGAGATTTCACTTCCATGTAGCAGTAGCTCACCAATCTCATATGAGAGGGTTATATGTGATATCCCGAATCTCAGATGATATGTGAGCACAGCACTGCATCAAGGGAGGTCTTGGTGAATGCCACCTATGTCGTACCTACAGATAGTGACATCATGCCATCATAGCCTGTTACACTCGAATACTACTTGGCTAGCTTTTTCTTGAGATGAGTTCTATCTGAGATAGGGGCAGTCTTTCAACTAAGATTGTCATTTAAGAGAGGAGGAGAGGTGCCCATCTCCTTGAGAGTTTCGACCACTATAGTCAAACTCTCCCTTGAATCCTGGCCGAAAGGGTCACTTCGTCTGTCTCTCATCCCATGACCGCTCCTAGGTCATCTCTTCTGTTCTCCTATACGCGACCATAAGGTCGTTTCTTCTTCTCATTCGTCCTCATAAACTCCTAGATTATATTTTAAAGGTGATGAGTCAAAAATGGCCAGTATCTGTCAATGATTGATCATTCCAGATTACGCAATATTTTCTTCATTTGTCTGAGGTCGAGCGGTCTCAAAAGTCTTTGAAATACCAAAGGGAAACCTCAAAGTCGAGATCTCAATATATAAAATAAAGCGGACTTTGGCCAGAGATTATTGTTCCTAGAGCATGCAATATCATAAAAATGTTTTTTCCAAGTCTTTTTGGTAAAACAGATTCATGCTTCTAGGTTTTATCCTTGTCCAAGTCATCAATATCCAGTGAATTCGTCAACAAAGTAATTCAGCAGGATTGATCTGAAAATTGTAAATCATTCCATTATTCTCAGTATTCGACATTCCTCGTCGTGAATGTATGATCGACTGATATCATAGCATGATTCAAAATGACCGGATGAAAGAGAAATTAGTACGCGTAAAGTGAGAAAATTGAAGGACAAAGTCAGTTCAAAGCTCGCTCGATCTCAGTATTAGTTCGATACAGCTGTTGGGGAAACAATTTATGAGACCGCGTCAATCATATGATAAGAAGCATAAAATCAATTGAACATAAAGACAGATATAGCAAACAACAAAGGTATGCAAAAGTTACTTTCTCTTTTAAATTTCATTTGAAATGTCATTACAGGTAAAGCGATCTGAAAGTTTGATAATCTTCTTGAAAGATGAATAACATCAAAATAGAGGAAAAGTATCTTCCTATGTTTTTTTCTTTTTCTTCTTCTTGGAATGCTCTTCCTCTTCGGAAGAGTCAGAATTTGCACTGGATTCATCTGAGCTAGAGGACCCATCAAGAGATCCAACGATAGACTTTGCAGCCGAGCTCAACTCCTCGTCTGGATCAAATTGACATCCACTTGGCTCATCTTCACCGCAGTTAATCGGCACTCCAAAGTCCATATTGAGGAAATCATCTAATTCATCTTGCAAGGCCGCTCGACCCCCTTCGAGATCGTCCGATCTTACAAATTTTTCCCCTACATCATCTGCTTCAGAATTATTTTTATCACCATCTTCTTCTTCATCTTATGCATCTTTGTTCTTATCGAGATCTTCTTCTCCCTCACCTCCCTCTTCACTTTCCGCTTGAAGAGCAGCAGCTTTAGGAAACATTGTTGAAAAATTAACGTCCTCTGGAATCAGAACGCCACCGTCTCATTAATTGGAAATAGTCATCTCGACTGCTTCACTTATCTCTTTTAACATCACCTTCTGGTAAGCTGGATTGTTTTCATTGTACATTTCTTCCTTCGTTTTCTGTAAAATAGAATTACAGGTTAAGTTAAGAAGAAAAGTGGGATAAAAGGAATAGAAGATCGAGCGAACTGAGTACCTCGAGCTTGGCCTTAATGGCTTTATTCTCTTGCATATATCTACGCAATAATCTCCCCATATGATGGCAAAAAACCTCATGCCTAAGGCCAGTTTGCGAACACATATCAGGGATAAGACTATCTTCCCAGCTGTAGACCTCTTTAAAATTCTCTTCGCCGTATAAGGCAGCCGAGACCGCGCCAGCATGGCGGGATAGAGCACCACCCCAGTTTG
The DNA here is from genome assembly GCA_033032865.1 of Dactylorhiza incarnata. NCBI lineage: Eukaryota > Viridiplantae > Streptophyta > Magnoliopsida > Asparagales > Orchidaceae > Dactylorhiza > Dactylorhiza incarnata. Next base: position 2,378,145 of record JAWHQI010000035.1, read on the forward strand.
GGAGGCATGTTGAAACACCCACGCACTTAACTTTTTCGCCCCACTTCATCAGTGGTCTTCCCATAACGTCGGTCATGGAGTGCCTGTAACCGTACAAATCAAAGGCTTTATCTGAGTAGTTCGAATATCCAACGGTCCGGGTTTGATACCGTTCCTGATCTCTCTTCAGCCTTTTTTTCCCTTTGAGTGAGCTCACCATCCGGAGCATAAGGTAAAGTCAGAGGTATCTGCAAGATCGTTGCAGAGGAGAAGCTCCATTATAAGAATAAAAGATCTATCAAGAAGCGGTCTAAACATCGAGGTCGGAAAAGCTCACTGTGTTTTCGTTTGGTAGAAGAAACTTGCGACCAGAGTACTATGTAGTGCTCAAGATCGGCTTTACGATCTTTCAACATCTCCTTAATCTTATCTTCAACATCGGAGAGGGATTTCGGATTTTGAAAGATCGATTCATCTCGGCACTTGGGATAAGTTCGGAGACCACCCAATTTTCCCTGAAAAATTAAGAATCTCTCCGCCCAGTTGGAAACCTTATTAGGCAGGTTCACAACCTTCAGACCGCTGCAGGTGAAATATAGGAGACCCTTGAAATCTTCTCTCCTTGAACCTTCCTTCATCATTTTTAAAGTAAAGAGAGATCTAAACAGATATAATGTAAATGTCACCTTAACTGATCTCAAATAGCAGATATAAGTAAAGATCAACGCAATAGAGTTGGGTGGAAGCTGTCCGGGAACAAGACCAAAAAACATAATAATTTTATTTATCTCCCACGGCAATGGAAGGCAAAAGCCGTGGTTAAAATGGACGATCAGAATAGCGATCTCATCTTTTCCACAATGATTAAGGCGTTCACTGATGAGTCCCATATATATATATATATTTTTGGACTCATTTGGGCTGATATTCTAGTGTTTGCACCACATTTTAGGCACGTTTTCATTTATATGTACTAGTCCATGCTAGGTGCACCATTAAGCCCATTTCGGTGTGCAATTGCATTCCTCATTGTTGGGGGTAAGCACATTGTGCTCCCCTTCCCTTCTTTGATGTATTTCTGTGCTGGACGTGTATTCCCAGCTGGTATATCTTGTTTGCAGGTGACCTGATCGTCCCGTTTTCCCCCAAAAGTAATTTCTATGCATATCGCACGGTCGTGCGTTTCCTTGATGCACGGTCTGTGCGGTCGTGCGTTTGTGTCTGGGAAGAAAATGGAGCGTCGGAGTTTACTCGTGCGTTTTAACGCAGGGGCGAATTCGCCCGTGCGTGAGTAAAACGCACGGTCGACCTGTATCTTTGTGATTTCAGAGCGTCGGAATTTACCCGTGCGTTTGAACGCACGGGCGGCGTTGGTCGTGCATGAACAGATCGCACGGGCGGCGCAGCGTATTCTACAAGCCATATTTTATCCGTTAATATCGCACGGTCTGCGCACGATCGTGCGTTCGACCGTGCGTGACCAATTTTCAGCCTGTTTCCTATAAAAAGCAGGAATCGAGGCAGTCAAAAAGAAGGCGATAGAGGACGACCGGGAGCGATTCAGAGAGCGGGAAATCTCTTCCTTCCCGCTGCTCTTGAGGGCTGAAGGCTTCCCCTTCATTTCCTCCATCATCAAGGCCATTTCCGGTGATTTCCACCTCCATCCTTCCATCCTGGAGCATTAGGAAGCTTCATCCACCATTAGCTCAAGCATTCCTCGCCAAGGAGACCAAGGAAGCGTTGAAGATCGTAGGAGCGGTGACAGCCTCCTTCGAGCCAAGCTCACCATCTGAGGGCCGAGTCCGGAGAGAGCCCGACAACCACTCACTCCGGCCGTGAACCCAAGCCGTGACTTCTTCTTTATGGTCCTCTCTAACCTTGAATGTTTATACTTCATTTTTGTGTTGTATGAACGCGTGTAAGCTAATCTTAAGGAGTTTTGCTTTCCTTCATATGCACTAATGTTGTGGTGGCATGAATAGCCCCTTGTTCCTAGTGATTTTCTGTGATTCGTTGTGGGTGAAGCCACTAGCAATTGCTAGTGGTGATGTTTTGAGAAGAGGTGTGTGCGACCCTCAACCGTCATAGTGATTTCCCGTCCACGCGCCTTCCGAAGCACGGCATCGCGGCCGTTGCACCCATCTCGCCGTACGAAGCGGAGTTTTGACCCGCATCTTTCTTCATTCTGCAATAGCGTAGGAAACCAAATCAAACCCCCCGTTGTTACTCATTACTCCATTTAACTGAATTCCTGTTTTGAGCAAATCGTACTACCCAACTTGCGGTCCTTGAGAGATCGATACTTGGGGATAACTTCCCATTTTTATTACTTGAGCGACCGGTCCACTGCCGTCGTATCATATTTCGTGCCTGCTAATTAGCAGTGCCGAAATAGCGCATCAAGTTTTTGGCGCCGTTGCCGGGGACTGCAAGCGTGTGTGATTTGTTCATCTTTGGAGATCCGTTTTAAGGTCTTTTTGTTTTTTTTTGATTATCTGCTTTCGTGTTGAAGAAGTGTATGCATAGAAGAGATCCCGGTGAGTGTGCAACATTTGACCCTGAGATAGAGCGTACTCTGCGGGCGCGTCTACGTGCTGCTGCCACCATGGATGTTAATGGAAATCAGGCTAATCCCGGGGTGGGAAATGCACCGGCCGTGGCTCATGCTGCTGATGAGAATGAAGTGGCTAGGCCACGACCTAGGACTATGAGAGACTACACTACACCCACTGTTGGGAGTGTGTACCCTGGATTTGGCCCAGCTATCACCAACAACAACTTTGAGATAAAGTCGGCCATCCTGAACATGATCCGCAATTAGGCCCAGTTCTTTGGATTAGCAAGTGAAGACCCCCATCTTCACTTAATTGAATTCGCAGAAATTTGTGGAACATTTCGTTATGCAGGACTGGCTGACGAGGCAGTGAAGCTCAGGCTATTCCCTTTCTCTCTACGTGACAAGGCAAAGGCGTGACACCACACGATCCCTGCCGGTACAGCTACCACTTGGGATGCCCTGCAAGAGAAATTCTTGGCAAAGTTTCACCCTGTTGACAAAGTTGTGAACTTGCGGAGGGAAATAGCAACCTTCCAACAACTTGATCAGGAGGCTCTCTCAGAAGCTTGGGACAGGTTCATGAACCTTCTCCGGAAATGCCCCCGGCATGAGCTGCAACCATGGGCCATAGTAGAAAAATTTTATTTTGCTATTGAACCTAACTACAGGGCCATGATTGATGCTGCTGCAGGCGGAACTTTGATGAACCACACCCCTGAAGAAGCATTACGGATCATCCAAGATGTAACACCCTGCCAGTACAAAAAGTATAACAGCAGGTCCGGCCGGGACCCCACGCCATACAAACCACACTAGCTAGGAGTTAAAAGGTGATAACCAGAAAAGTAACAACTAACGAGAGTACAAAACGTAAGCGGAAGCATTAATTAAACCATTCAAATAGACATGTCCACTATCATTGGAATGAATCCAGAAATGAGAGTTACGGCCTTAGGGCCTTACATCAAATCAATGTACAAAACTCCAACAAAACATACATCGGCACGCAGGCCGGCAAAACATGAGAAAGCAGGAAAAAGGCTGGCCTTCGAGGGCCAACACAGCAAAGGGGCCAACGCCCGCTACTTCCCGCTAGGCTCACCTGCACCTGCATAAGAACATTCCACCAAGCGGTGGCAAACAAAGTAACGGTCAGCACAGCTGACCAATTTATAACGACCCCACCCCTTTCCCGGGGTGGCGGAGATTCTACCCTGCAAGTAAGCCATACTAGCACAAGTACTAAACTAAAGAAAGTGCAACTACACAAGGTGAGGTTTCAAGCACAATCAATCTTCTAGGTTGAGCATCAAAAAGAAGGGAACCTAGGTATGCACATGATGTTGGTTGGGTTCACCCGAAGGTTTCCCACAACCGCCTAAGCAATCGCATGAGGAACATAACATCGAATTCACAACACTCCACCCTAAGGGTCACATCCTTAGGTGGGAAACAAGAGCTTTTGGTCGGTCTAGGTATGACACCTTCCACGACCTCTCCCATGATCACACGGCTTTCATGAGGAAGGGACCTCTCGCCGATCTGCATGGAAACGGGTTCGGTTCAGCTTTGCCCGTGCTCTAATCGTCGCGATCTATCGCACGACGCGGGTACGGCTTCACCTCGGCCCGTAAGGGTTTAGCACTTTCAAGTGCTCCACAAAAATATACGCTACGCACCTAACCCCTTCACAAGGATCTAGGCTTCGCGAATTCTCAACAGAGGAGGTACATACGCTCCGCCTCAATAACGTGGTGAAGGTTTGCCTTCATCCAAAACTCAAAGCATGGGGCTTTCGTAGGGATCTTCACAAGACGCCTACACGTAACTCCCGCAATACTATAGGTGAGTTCACGGAGTCATTCTCCGGCGCGCATTCTAGGTCTAACCTAAATGCAACGTCGCAAATCAAGCATCACCGATTCGGGCTCACGGCCACGAATAGGCTTCACACAAAATGCCTAAATCCGCACGACTACCGGATTTTCTACATGCAATATGCCGGGGACGGACACAATCTACCCGGAGTCCCGAAGGACTTGAGGAAATCCTACACTTCACCCATTTGGTGAAAGAGATACCTCATGCAAGCAAAGAAAGAGAAATGAATGGACAAATACAAGTCCAAAGTTCGGGAGGAAGAATCGTTACCCTAGACGTGTTCCTCTTCGCCATGGATCCGAGATTCTACGCGGAGGGAAAGAACCGCACCGGGCTGCACTCTCCGGATCTGGAAACGGCTCGCGAAACGGAGCTCCGGAGCTCCGTCAATGGCGGGATCTTCCTTCTTCTTCCTTGCCTCCTTCTTCTTCCTCTAGCCTAGGAGAGAGAAACACCTCAAAATAATGAGGATTAATCTCCTCTCATAAGCCCTAATAGCCTCCAGCATCTAATCCTGGCCATCGGATCAGATCTCAAAAGATTTGGACGGCCCGATCTTCTTCTCCGCACAAAATCGCGGAACAGAATAAACAGGGCGCACGATCACAGGCGCACGGTCAGTGGTCGTGCGCGACGAGGGCAATGGTCGTGCGCACTATCCGGGACAGAACTCGATTCTCTTCTGAATTAACGCACGATCGCTGGCACACGATCACTGGTCGTGCGCGAAGAGGGAAATGGTCGTGCGCACTGTCCGAGACAGAACTCGATTCTCTTCTGAATTAACGCACGATCGCTGGCACACGATCACTGGTCGTGCGCGATGAGGCCACTGATCGTGCGCTAAGAGCAGACAGGGAAAATTCTAGCCTGCTTCACGTGCCGCACTACCACTCCGCCTACTTCGCGGAACTACCAGATTTGGGGTGTTACAACTCCACCCTCCTTAAAAGAATTTCGTCCCGAAATCCAGGAAACAGTAATAGCATAAATTACCGTTATACTTTACCTGAGGGAAATAGCTCGGGATACTCCGCAAGCATCGTTTGCTCTCTCTCCCAAGAGAGCTCCTCTCGGCCGCAGTTATCCCACCGGACTTTTACCATCCGAATGGACTTGTTCCGCAGCTGCTTTACTTCGGTATCTTCGATGCGTAAAGGCTTGACTTTCGTCGACAACCCACTATCGACCGGAACTTTGCCGACCGCAACGATGTGAGTAGGCTCTTGCACTGCCTTCCTCAACACTGAAATGTGGAACACGTCGTGCAGACCGCTCAGCTCTGCAGATAGCGCAAGCCGATAAGCCGCATCACCAACACGCTCCACGATCTCGAACGGTCCTAAGTACCTCGGACTGAGCTTTTTCAAGCGTCGAATCCTCGATACCCCTTTGAACGGTTTGATCTTCAAGTAAACCCGGTCACCGACGGCGAACTCTAAGTTCCTATGCTTGGCGTTGAAATACTTTGCTTGCCTATCCTGGGCAACCAATAGCCTTTCGCGTATAGCCCGGATCGTCGACGTTGCTTCTTCAGCATCCTTTCGCTTCAATAGCTTAGTATCGCCCGTTTCCGCCCAAGACAACGGCGTACGACACTTCTTACCATAGAGGGCCTCGAAAGGAGCCATCTTTAAGCTGGCTTGGTAGCTATTATTGTAGGCGAATTCGATCATATAGAGGTGATCCTCCCACCTCTTTCCAAAGTCTAGAGCGCACATTCGGAGCATATCCTCCATAGTCCTGTTGGTTCTCTCGGTCTGTCCATCCGTTTGCGGGTGGAAGGCCGTGCTGAACTTCAATTTTGTGCCCAACAGTTCATGGATAAGCCTCCAATCTTTCGATGTGAAACGCCCGTCACGATCACTGACGATGCTACGAGGGACACCGTGCAGTCTCACGATACTATCCACATAGAGCTTTGCTAGCTTCTCTACGGAATCATCCTTCCGGTTCGGAATGAAGTGTGATACCTTTGTCAAACGGTCCACGATCACCCATATGGCGTCGTTTCCATGTTGCGATCTCGGCAATCCGTGCACGAAATCCATCGAAATATCATCAAACTTCCATTCCGGAATCGGCAAGGACTTCAGAAACCCACCGGGACGTTGACATTCCGCTTTCACCAACGCGCAAGTATGACACTTGGCTACGTAAAGGGCAATGTCTTTCTTCATGCCCGGCCACCAGAACAGTTTCTTCATATCCATGAACATTTTAGTGCTCCCCGGGTGGATCGAGTACTTGGTATGATGAGCCTCGTACATCAATTCCGCCCGTAGAGTACCAACGTTTGGGATGCATAATCTTTCCTGCTTCCACATAAGGTCGTCTTCGAAGGAGAAATCAGCGTTTAACCCTTCAACGGTTTCCGCTTTGTATCGTTTCAAGCTCTCGTCCAACTCCAATGCTTGTCGAACTCGGTCGGCAAGGTCGTAGTGAACTTCCGTCCAGTTCAAGCATGCTGAAGTAGACGTTCTCCTATCAATGCATAAGATCTCCATATCTTCTAGCTCACGGATTAGACGCTCATCGTGCATCAAAATCCAATTTGCTCGTGCGGGAGCCCGACGACTCAACGCGTCTGCAACTACGTTTCCTTTACCGGGAGTATATTTGATATCGAAGGTGTAGTCCCCAAGGAACTCCATCCACCTCCTTTGGCGCATGTTCAACTCCCTTTGATCTAGTAAGTACTTGAGGCTCTTATGATCGGTAAAGATATCGATCTTCACGCCATATAGATAGTGCCTCCAAAGCTTGAGGGCAAAAACCACGGCCGCTAGCTCCAAATCATGGACCGGGTAATTCCTCTCGTGAACCTTCAGTTGCCGGGAGCCGTAGGCAATTACCTTCCCGAACTGCACTAGGACACAACCCAAACCACTTCCTGAGGCGTCGCTATATATTTCGTAGCCTTCCGTACCTTGTGGCGAGCATAGAATGGGCGCCGTGGTCAGACGGCTCTTTAGCTCTTCAAAAGCTCGTGCGCACTCGGGCGACCAAACGAACTTATTATCCTTTCTAGTCAGTTTTGTGAGAGGAAGTGCGATCCTCGAGAAGTTTTCCACAAAGCGCCTATAATAGCCGGCAAGTCCTAAGAAACTTCGGACTTCCGCTACGTTTTTCAACAAAGGCCACGCTTGGATCGCTTCTATCTTCGACGGATCAACTGCAATTCCTTCGCCACTAACAACATGACCAAGGAATGCCACTGACGGTAGCCAAAACTCGCACTTGGAGAACTTGGCATATAGCTGACTCCTCCTCAAGGTGTTCAGGACTGCGTGCAGATGCCCTACATGCTCCTCTTCCGACTGAGAGTATACCAAAATGTCGTCGATGAAGACGATCACAAATTGATCTAAATACTCACGGAATGTCCTATTCATCAAGTCCATGAATACCGACGGTGCGTTGGATAGACCGAACGGCATTACCGTGAACTCAAAGTGCCCAAAGCGGGTACTGAACGCTGTCTTTGGGATGTCGCATTCCCTTAGTCGCAGTTGATAGTAGCCGGACCTTAGGTCTAGCTTGGAGTAAACCGTCGACCCCATCAGTTGGTCGAAAAGATCATCGATTCTAGGAATCGGATATCGGTTTTTCTCGGTCAACTTGTTTAGCTCTCTAATCAATACATAGACGCAAGCTCCCATCCTTCTTTTTCACAAAGAGGACCGGTGCACTCCAAGGCGAAGAACTTGGACGTACGTAGCCTTGCTCTAGCAGCTCTTGCAATTGGACCTTCAACTCTGCCAATTCCTTTGGCGCTATTCTGTATGGTGAGCGGGCCACAGGTTTGGCACCTGGCACCAACTCGATACAGAAATCAATCTCCCGATGAGGCGGAGCCCCAGGGAGTTCGTTAGGAAACACGTCGGCGTATTCCGCTACAACTGGGACATCACACAACCTGGGCTTTGGCTCCGAAGCCTCCAACAAGGTGAAGAACAACTCGGCGCCTTTTCTCACCGCCTTAACCACCTGGAGAGCAGACATCAGCGTCTTGCTCGCTCCTCGCATACCGGCGAATGTGGTTTCATCGTCGGTGTTCGTTCCCAGAGTGATCTCCTTTGTATTGCAATCTATGCATGCTCGCTGCTCCGAGAGCCAGTCCATGCCGAAGATCACATCGAATTCAGCTAACGGTAGTAACGACGCTTCCAAGTCGAAATCTTGACTTCCGATCCGCACCTTCACACGGCTCTTCCTATCCGCACTCATTCGAGATCCATTGGGTAGCACTACTTCCAATCTATCCTCTACAAAGGTAGACGGCACTCCGATTCGCACCACGAAGTCCTCAGACAGAAAAGAGTGCGATGCACCCGTATCGAATAGAGCTCTCGCCGGATAGTTGAAAATTAGGACGAAACCTAATTGTACACAAATAACACATATAGTCGTACCACAGTAAGAATCATAACATAGCTGTAACAGCTAACTTCTAATTCGTACCTGTGACGACATCGGGTTGTCGTATAGCTTCTTGTTGGCCAAGCGAATAGACTCTCGGCTGAGTCGGAATGTGCTGGGAGGCCGAAGACTCTGCCGCTTTGCCCTTTTCCGCAGCCCGAGCATAATCCACCGCTCGATTCGCCGCCTTTGGGGGACCACTTCGACACACCGCAGCTTTGTGTCCCACCTTCCCGCAGGTGAAACACGTAATAGGAGTCCGCGCGGTCGTGGCTCCCGAAACATTCGAAGAAGCTGGTTCCGCCTGCTTGAACTTCCGCTTGTTCCTTCTGAAGTCCGGCTTGGACTGAGAGGCCGGCGCATGAAACTCGGGTTTCTTTACAACACTCTTTGCTTGTACCCTCTTCATGTCCAACTCCAAAGATCTGGCGGTTTGCACCATCACTTGGAAGCCAAACGTCATAGGGCCTGCAAGGAGCAGCCTCAACTCGTCCCGAAGCCCTTCATAGAATTTATTCGTCTTCGTCTCCTCATCCTCCACCAATGCCCCCGCATAGCGACTCAGTCTGGTAAACTCATGTAAGTAATCGTCAACGGAGCGATCACCTTGAGTTAACCTCAGGAACTGGTTTTGTAACGCAATGCGTTGGGCAGAGGGGATAAACCGCTGGAGGAACGACTTTGAAAACTCAGCCATTGATATTTCAGTAATGTCTCTATCGCCGAATTTGTGCAGTTCCTGCTCTTCCCACCACAGCACAGCCTCTCCGTCAAGAAGAAAAGTGGCTAAGGTGACCATCATGGCTTCGTCCGTCGCCGTCGCCCTCAGAGTTCTTCTAACTCTTGACAACCAGTCTTCTGCCTCCGTTGGGGACTCAGATCCCGAGAAGGTAGGAGGATTAAAGCTCAAGAAGTGCTTTAATTGTTGGTCACGCGCTCGCCCCGCAACTACTTGCGCAACTTGACGCTCCACCCTCGGTGCTAACGCCGGTTCCACTGCAGCTACTGGCACAGGGGCATCAACCCTTGGTGCTACCGCAGGTTCCACTGCAGGTTCAACTACCGGGGCTGCATCAGTAGTAGGCGTAGCAGGCTGTGCAAGCCTTTGCGGTTGAGCATTGATCATCGCGAAGACTGCTTCTGCGACCATTCTGATCATCTCAGCCGAAGGAGTGGTCGCTGGCACCTCAGCCGACCCACTACTTTCAGCGGTGTTACGGGGTTGAGACCGCCCCGCAGCACTTCTAGTCACCTATAATCATGCAAGGCACAATTTAGTGACCCTAAACATATCAAACATCAATCATGGAACGCTCAGGTTCCGCAAACAAGTATGTTTTTTCATTCCTAAGTGGACATTCTTATTAGTTTTTGTCGTTTTAGGTGAATGCACAGCCCGTGCGCACCACCCCTTAAAAGGAATTCGTCCCGAATTCGCTAAACTACGGATCGACGCCTTAAGTCCGATACCAAATTGTAACACCCTGCCAGTACAAAAAGTATAACAGCAGGTCCGGCCGGGACCCCACGCCATACAAACCACACTAGCTAGGAGTTAAAAGGTGATAACCAGAAAAGTAACAACTAACGAGAGTACAAAACGTAAGCGGAAGCATTAATTAAACCATTCAAATAGACATGTCCACTATCATTGGAATGAATCCAGAAATGAGAGTTACGGCCTTAGGGCCTTACATCAAATCAATGTACAAAACTCCAACAAAACATACATCGGCACGCAGGCCGGCAAAACATGAGAAAGCAGGAAAAAGGCTGGCCTTCGAGGGCCAACACAGCAAAGGGGCCAACGCCCGCTACTTCCCGCTAGGCTCACCTGCACCTGCATAAGAACATTCCACCAAGCGGTGGCAAACAAAGTAACGGTCAGCACAGCTGACCAATTTATAACGACCCCACCCCTTTCCCGGGGTGGCGGAGATTCTACCCTACAAGTAAGCCATACTAGCACAAGTACTAAACTAAAGAAAGTGCAACTACACAAGGTGAGGTTTCAAGCACAATCAATCTTCTAGGTTGAGCATCAAAAAGAAGGGAACCTAGGTATGCACATGATGTTGGTTGGGTTCACCCGAAGGTTTCCCACAACCGCCTAAGCAATCGCATGAGGAACATAACATCGAATTCACAACACTCCACCCTAAGGGTCACATCCTTAGGTGGGAAACAAGAGCTTTTGGTCGGTCTAGGTATGACACCTTCCACGACCTCTCCCATGATCACACGGCTTTCATGAGGAAGGGACCTCTCGCCGATCTGCATGGAAACGGGTTCGGTTCAGCTTTGCCCGTGCTCTAATCGTCGCGATCTATCGCACGACGCGGGTACGGCTTCACCTCGGCCCGTAAGGGTTTAGCACTTTCAAGTGCTCCACAAAAATATACGCTACGCACCTAACCCCTTCACAAGGATCTAGGCTTCGCGAATTCTCAACAGAGGAGGTACATACGCTCCGCCTCAATAACGTGGTGAAGGTTTGCCTTCATCCAAAACTCAAAGCATGGGGCTTTCGTAGGGATCTTCACAAGACGCCTACACGTAACTCCCGCAATACTATAGGTGAGTTCACGGAGTCATTCTCCGGCGCGCATTCTAGGTCTAACCTAAATGCAACGTCGCAAATCAAGCATCACCGATTCGGGCTCACGGCCACGAATAGGCTTCACACAAAATGCCTAAATCCGCACGACTACCGGATTTTCTACATGCAATATGCCGGGGACGGACACAATCTACCCGGAGTCCCGAAGGACTTGAGGAAATCCTACACTTCACCCATTTGGTGAAAGAGATACCTCATGCAAGCAAAGAAAGAGAAATGAATGGACAAATACAAGTCCAAAGTTCGGGAGGAAGAATCGTTACCCTAGACGTGTTCCTCTTCGCCATGGATCCGAGATTCTACGCGGAGGGAAAGAACCGCACCGGGCTGCACTCTCCGGATCTGGAAACGGCTCGCGAAACGGAGCTCCGGAGCTCCGTCAATGGCGGGATCTTCCTTCTTCTTCCTTGCCTCCTTCTTCTTCCTCTAGCCTAGGAGAGAGAAACACCTCAAAATAATGAGGATTAATCTCCTCTCATAAGCCCTAATAGCCTCCAGCATCTAATCCTGGCCATCGGATCAGATCTCAAAAGATTTGGACGGCCCGATCTTCTTCTCCGCTCAAAATCGCGGAACAGAATAAACAGGGCGCACGATCACAGGCGCACGGTCAGTGGTCGTGCGCGACGAGGGCAATGGTCGTGCGCACTATCCGGGACAGAACTCGATTCTCTTCTGAATTAACGCACGATCGCTGGCACACGATCACTGGTCGTGCGCGAAGAGGGAAATGGTCGTGCGCACTGTCCGAGACAGAACTCGATTCTCTTCTGAATTAACGCACGATCGCTGGCACACGATCACTGGTCGTGCGCGATGAGGCCACTGATCGTGCGCTAAGAGCAGACAGGGAAAATTCTAGCCTGCTTCACGTGCCGCACTACCACTCCGCCTACTTCGCGGAACTACCAGATTTGGGGTGTTACACAAGACACTGCCATTCATAGTTCCTTTTGGACTGCCGGAAGAAACGCTCCAAGGAACCCTCGCGGTCTTTTTGAGGTGAACACGTCTGGTACACCTGCTGAAAGTACCATGCTACTAAAGAGGCCTACCCTCCCTTCTGCCTCAGTAATGATGATCTCATGTCAAGGTTGTGGAAACCCAGGGCATCATGCATATGAGTGCCCCACAGGTGAGCAACCTACTGAAGTTTCCTTTGATGAAAGTGTTAATTATATTAATGATCAAAATCAAGGAGCACCATTCAATAACACTTATAACTCGGGCGTGAGAAGTCATCCGAACTTCTCTTGGAAACAAAATGTTCCAGGCCAACGATGGCAAGGAGGCTCGCATCAATACGATGCTCAAGCCTCCGGTAGCCAACCGCGGCCGCCTCAACCGAGTTATAATCATGGTGCCCCAACTCCTAAGAAGAGCAACCTTGAAGAAATGATGGAAAGGTTTATGCATGTGGCGAACTCTAACATGGTTAACCAAACCGCGTCCATGCGCAACTTGGAGACGCAATTGGGTCAATTGGCTCAATTGTTAACCGAGCGGTCGCAAGGGACCCTTCCTAGCAACACAGAAAAAAATCCTATAAATCAAGGGAAGAGTCTCACCGACACGGATGTGGTTGACCCAAATGAATTAGTCATCAATTGTTCTATTAATAATGTCCAAACTGCTGCCTTATGTGACTCCGGATCATCCCGCAACGTCCTTGCATTGCAAGACGTGGCTAAATTGCAACTCGAGATGAACTCGGATGATCGGAAGTCTTTGGTGCTCGCTAATGGGACCATTATTCAGTCGGAGGGAGAAGTGAAGAATGTTGAAATCATGGTTGAGGGGACGGTGGTGGTCGCGGACTTCCAAGTGTTGGGACCCCAGGAGAATAACTCTATCCCCATCTTGGGAGTGTCGTTCTTGAAAGAGAGCGGTGCCACTTTGGATTTTTCCGCTGGGAAAGTTATCATCCCTACTTGCCCCAAAATTGTGACTGAAACATTGCCTTGCTTTTCCCAAAGTGTTTCTGATAAATCTCTTAGTGATGCAGGAATCAAGGTTGAAATAGTACTGTTGGACGAAGAAATGGAGGAGAAACAATCATGCGGAGAAGAAGAAGAAATAGATTTGAGAAAGGAATGTGACCCAGAAAGGAAGGAAGATCTGGTGTCTGAACCCATTCAGCTGAACTTAACTCGGGACAATGTCCCATTCGTTTCTGCCAATAAATTTTGTAATAAACTTTTTAAACAGACGGTCTCTTGGGCTGACCCAGTTGCCACTACGGTAACGAGAGTGATGCCACCCACCACTAAGGTGGGAAAATCTGACGACTACCAATGTTGGCGCTCTCCTACCGTGGAGAAACTGAAACTTGAAAGAAGAGAGCGTAGTGCTCGCTCCACTGCTTCCAGTGGCAAGTTGGCAAAGGCTAGGGGAAAATTGGGTAATACCAATTTTGGCCCTAAAGTTTTCACCTCCAGCCTACAAGCCACTGGGGACGTGCACTACAAAAGCGCGTATAGCTGAGTTCTTTTTTTTTGTGCTGTGATCTGTATCTGTGAAACTTTTCTCTAGATTCTCTGCTATTTGAACAATGATTAATACATGTATTTGGTCCACCTTAAAGGACGTTAAACAAAAGGGCTTCTTGGGAGACAACCCATGGGAACCACCCGGTTCCGTCTATCTTTTTAATCCTTTTGCGTATTGTTATTTCAGTTTTGCTAACAATGTAGGTGAAGCTATGCTATCGCGTGGAAGGAGATTTATTTTTAAAGAAATTGGGATTACCGCACTTCTGGCATGCTCCTTTGTGAGCATAGGTCAACTCTTCCCCTCTCTTACTTATGTTTGAATTACTTCTTTTAGATGTTCTCAATCAAGTCTGGGGGAGAGAGCGAGCTGTGCACGTGCACGCACATTGAATGACATGCTAGAATGTGCTGAGTTAGGATTTATATTTTGTTGCATACACTTGCACCTAGTTCACGCGCACTTGATCACGCGTGCTTATTGGGTATCACTGCGAGGTTTTCCCGCTCATATGAATTGAATTGTTAGTGTTTGAGTGAGGAGTAGAGAAAAATGTTGACTCGAGTAGTGCTCTAGTCATGTGCTCCCGTCACGCCTAGAAATTCAATTAGGATAGAATAAAATTCAGAGTTGTAATGTAATTATTTCTGTTATAGTAGATGAAATTTATTTTACTTTAGTGGTGAATCTGGTGAATCCAACGGTAGCAATAGGTCGAGTGTAGCAGACTAGTAGTAGCTTATTACTAGGGTCGAAAGGAAGGACAACCTTTCTCGGTGGCTAGAACTTGCACTAGGCGACTCTCGACACGATTGTGTTGAAGTACTCGTCATGAAATGTGATATAGGCCATCTCTTGATCCATTTGTGCTTTAGAAATCCTTACCTATGTAATCACCATTGCAAGCCCATTTGAGCCTACTCTTCCTCCTTGTTTAGCTCCACTAATAATGTAACCAAAGCCATACAGCCGAACCTATGTTCGCACCAACCGTTGAGCTGAAAGAAATTTCTTTCTCGATCGCATTTGGTGTCTTCTATGTTGTGTATGACAGCTTTAATTTAGCTAAAGGAGTCATTTTATTGCGCTTAAAAATGTTCTTTTGCCGAAAAGAGAAAAGAAAAGAAAAGAAAGAAAAGAAAAGAAAAATAAAAGAGTTGTGCAATAATAATTTTCTCTCGGCAAAAATTGTTTGTATATCTGGCTCAACACGCACCTAATGTTCAGTTGAAGTCCGGGGGTGTCGTGTAAAAACTGAAAATGTTGTATTGGTGATTGTTATTCTCTTGAGTGCGACGGTTGTGTTGAGTGCGATTCCCATCGTCCTTCTACTTACCTAGCCTATACTCAACCTAAGCCCAATAATTGCCTATAAGTCCTATTGATTTTAGATACGAGTCGTCTCATGCAGTAGAGAGAGTGCGAACGTGCAAGCCAATGGACACCGACTTTGATGGATTTCTTAGGAGATTGTCCTTAGCTTCGATTTGAGTAATACTTTACTCATTAGTCACACTATTTCCCCTTTTTGCGCGACTGAAAGATTCACCAGGATTCACCATCCAAGTAAATTAAATTTCAGTTTACTGTTTTAGAAATAATTAGATACAATCTTGAGTTTAATTCTGTTCTAATGTATTTCTACGCACGAGAGCATGCGACTTCGCATAATTCTCTACCGCTCAAACTCATGCTAACATTCAATTGTTCCAATAGGAGAGCTGAGTAGTTTGCCCGAGACATGCAAATGGTTAAGTCTGGGGGTGTGATGAGTCCCATATATATATATATATATATTTTTGGACTCATTTGGGCTGATATTCTAGTGTTTGCACCACATTTAAGGCACGTTTTCATTTATATGTACTAGTCCATGCTAGGTGCACCATTAAGCCCATTTCGGTGTGCAATTGCATTCCTCATTGTTGGGGGTAAGCACATTGTACTCGCCTTCCCTTCTTTGATGTATTTCTGTGCTGGACGTGTATTCCCAGCTGGTATATCTTGTTTGCAGGTGACCTGATCGTCCCGTTTTCCCCCAAAAGTAATTTCTGTGCATATCGCACGGTCGTGCGTTTCCTTGGCGCACGGTCTGTGCGGTCGTGCGTTTGTGTATGGGAAGAAAATGGAGCGTCAGAGTTAACTCGTGCGTTTTAACGCACGGGCGAATTCGCCTGTGCGTGAGTAAAACGGACGGTCAACATGTATCTTTGTGATTTCAGAGCGTCGGAATTTACCTGTGCATTAGAACGCACGGGCGGCGCAGCGTATTCTACAAGCCATATTTTATCCGTTAATATCGCACGGTCTGCGCACGATCGTGCGTTCGACCGTGCGTGACCAATTTTCAGTCTGTTTCCTATAAAAAGCAGGAATCGAGGCAGTCAAAAAGGAGGGTGATAGAGGACGACCGGGAGCGATTCAGAGAGCGGGAAATCTCTTCCTTCCCGCTGCTCTTGAGGGCTGAAGGCTTACACTTCATTTCCTCCATCATCAAGGCCATTTCCGGTGATTTCCACCTCCATCCTTCCATCTGGGAGCATTAGGAAGCTTCATCCACCATTAGCTCAAGCATTCCTCGCCAAGGAGACCAAGGAAGCGCTGAAGACCGTAGGAGCGGTGACAGCCTCCTTCGAGCCAAGCTCACCATCTGAGGGCCGAGTCTGGAGAGAGCCCAACAACCTCTCACTCCGGCCGTGAACCCAAGCCGTGACTTCTTCTTTGTGGTCCTCTCTAACCTTGAATGCTTATACTTCATTTTTGTGTTGTATGAACGCGTGTTAAGCTAATCTTAAGGAGTTTTGCTTTCCTTCATATGCAATGATGTTGTGGTGGCATGAATAGCCCATTGTTCCCAGTGATTTTTTGTGATTCGTTGTGGGTAAAGCCACTAGCAATTGCTAGTGGTGATGTTTTGAGAATAGGTGTGGGCGACCCTCAACCGTCATAGTGATTTCCCATCCACGCGCCTTCCGAAGCACGACATCGCGGCCATTGCACCCATCTCGCCGTGTGAAGCGGAGTTTTGACCCGCATCTTTCTTCATTCTGCAATAACGTAGTAAACCAAATCAAACCCCCCGTTGTTACTCATTACCCCTTTTAACTGAATTCCTATTTTGAGTAAATCGTACTACCCAACTTGCGGTCCTTGAGAGATCGATACTTGGGGATAACTTCCCATTTTTATTACTTGAGCGACCGGTGCACTGCCGTCGTATCGCATTTCGTGCCTGCTAATTTGTAGTGCCGAAATAGCGCATCAAGTTTTTGGCGCCATTGCCGGGGACTGCAAGCGTGTGTGATTTGTTCTTCTTTGGAGATCCGTTTTAAGGTCTTTTTTTTATTATCTGCTTTCGTGTTGAAGAAGTGTATGCATAGATGAGATCCCGGTGAGTGTGCAGCCTTTGACCCTGAGATAGAGCGTACTCTGCGGGCGCGTCTACATGCTGCTGCCACCATGGATGTTAATGGAAATCAGGCTAATCCCGGAGTGGGAAATGCACCGGCCGTGGCTCAGGCTGCTGACGAGAATGAAGTGGCTAGGCCACGACCTAGGACTATGAGAGACTACACTACACCCACTGTTGGGAGTGTGTACCCTGGATTTGGCCCAGCTATCACCAACAACAACTTTGAGATAAAGCCGGCCATCCTGAACATGATCCGCAATCAGGCCCAGTTCTCTGGATTAGCAAGTGAAGACCCCCATATTCACTTAATTGAATTCGCTGAAATTTATGGAACATTTCGTTATGCAGGGCTGGCTGACGAGATGGTGAAGCTCAGGCTATTCCCTTTCTCTCTACGTGACAAGGCAAAGGCGTGGCTCCACACGATCCCTGCCAGTACAGCTACCACTTGGGATGCCCTGCAAGAAAAATTCTTCGCAAAGTTTCACCCTGTTGACAAAGTTGTGAACTTGCGGAGGGAAATAACAACCTTCCAACAGCTTGATCAGGAGGCTCTCCCAGAAGCTTGGGAGAGTTTCATGAATCTTCTCCGGAAATGCCCCCAGCATGAGCTGCAACCATGGGCCATAGTAGAAAATTTTTATTTTGCTATTGAACCTAACTACAGGGCCATGATTGATGCTTCTGCAGGCGGAACTTTGATGAACCACACCCCTGAAGAAGCATTACGGATCGTCCAAGACACTGCCATTCATAGTTCCTTTTGGACTGCCGGAAGAAATGCTCCAAGGAACACTCACGGTCTTCTTGAGGTGAACACATCGGGTACACCTGCTGAAAGTACCATGCTACTAAAGAGGCCTACCCTCCCTTCTGCCTCAGTAATGATGATCTCATGTCAAGGTTATGGAAACCCAGGGCATCATGCATATGAGTGCCCCACAGGTGAGCAACCTACTGAAGTTTCCTTTGATGAAAGTGTTAATTATATTTATGATCAAACTCAAGGAGCACCGTTTAATAACACTTATAACTCGGGCGTGAGAAGTCATCCGAACTTCTCTTGGAAACAAAACGTTCCAGGCCAACAATGGCAAGGAGGCTCGCATCAATATGATGCTCAAGCCTCCGGTAGCCAACCGCGGCCGCCTCAACCGAGTTATAATCATGGTGCCCCAACTCCTAAGAAGTGCAACCTTGAAGAAATGATGGAAAGGTTTATGCATGTCACGAACTCTAACATGGTTAACCAAACCGCGTCCATGCGCAACTTGGAGACGCAATTGGGCATATTGGCTAAATTGTTAACCGAGCGGTCGCAAGGGATCCTTCCTAGCAACACAGAAAATCTGACGACTACCAACGCTGGCTCTCTCCTACCGTGGAGAAACTGAAACTTGAAAGAAGAGAGCGTAGTGCTCGCTCCACTGCTTCCAGTGGCAAGTTGGCAGAGGCTAGGGGAAAATTGGGTAATACCAATTTTGGCCCTAAAGCTTTCACCTCCAGCCTACAAGCCACTGGGGACGTGCATTACAAAAGCGCGTATAGCTGAGTTCTTTTTTTTTGTGCTGTGATCTGTATCTGTGAAACTTTTCTCTAGATTCTCTGCTATTTTGAACAATGATTAATACAGGTATTTGGTCCACCTTAAAGGACGTTAAACAAAAGGGCTTCTTGGGAGACA
Source organism: Dactylorhiza incarnata (assembly GCA_033032865.1). Classification (NCBI taxonomy): domain Eukaryota; kingdom Viridiplantae; phylum Streptophyta; class Magnoliopsida; order Asparagales; family Orchidaceae; genus Dactylorhiza; species Dactylorhiza incarnata. The sequence continues at coordinate 2,397,190 of JAWHQI010000035.1, forward strand.
ACCCATGGGAACCACCCGGTTCCGTCTATCTTTTTAATCCTTTTGCGTATTGTTATTTCAGTTTTGCTAACAATGTAGGTGAAGCAATGTAGGTGGCATGCTCCTTTGTGAGCATAGGTCAACTCTTCCCCTCTCTTACTTATGTTTGAATTACCTATTTTAGATGTTCTCAATCAAGTCTGGGGGAGAGAGCGAGTTGTGCACGTGCACGGACGTTGCATGACATGCTAGAATGTGTTGAGTTAGGATTTATATTTTGTTGCATACACTTGCACCTAGTTCACGCGCACTTGATCACGCGTGCTTATTGGGTATCACTGCGAGGTTTTCCCGCTCATAAGAATTGAATTGTTAGTGTTTGAGTGAGGAGTAGAGAAAAATGTTGACTCGAGTAGTGCTCTAGTAATGTGCTCCCGTCATGCCTAGAAATTCAATTAGGATAGAATAAAATTCAGAGTTGTAATGTAATTATTTCTGTTATAGTAGATGGAATTTATTTTACTTTAGTGGTGAATCCGGTGAATCCAGCGGTAGCAATATGTCGAGTGTAGCAGACTAGTAGTAGCTTATTACTAGGGTCGAAAGGAAGGACAACCTTTCTCGGTGGCTAGAACTTGCACTAGGCGACTCTCTACACGATTGTGTTGAAGTACTCGTCATGAAATGTGATATAGGCCATCTCTTGATCCGTTTGTGCTTTTGAAATCCTTACCTACATAATCACCATTGCAAGACCATTTGAGCCTACTCTTCCTCCTTGTTTAGCTCCACTAATAATGTAACAAAATCCATACAGCCGAACCTATGTTCGCACCAACCGTTGAGCTGAAAGAAATTTCTTTCTCGATCACATTTGGTGTCATCTATGTTGTGTATGACATCTTTAATTTAGCTAAAGGAGTCGTTTTATTGCGCTTAAAAATGTTTTTTTGCCGAAAAGAGAAAAGAAAAGAAAAGAAAGAAAAGAAAAGAAAAATAAAAGAGTTGTGCAATAATAATTTTCTCTCGGCAAAATTTTTTTGTATATCTGGCTCAACACGCATCTAATGTTCAGTTGAAGTCCGGGGGGGTCGTGTAAAAACTGAAAATGTTGTATTGGTGATTGTTATTCTCTAAAGTGCGACGGTTGTGTTGAGTGCAATTCCCATCGTCCTTCTACTTACCTATCCTATACTCAACCTAAGCCCAATAATTGCCTATAAGTCCTATTGATTTTAGATACGAGTCGTCTCATGCAGTAGAGAGAGTGCGAACGTGCAAGCCTATGGACACCGACTTTGATGGATTTCTTAGCAGATTGTCCCTAGCTTCGATTTGAGTAATACTTTACTCATTAGTCACACTATTTTCCCTTTTTGCGCGACCGAAAGATTCACCAGGATTCACCATCCAAGTAAATTAAATTTCAGTTTACTGTTTTAGAAATAATTAGATACAATCTTGAGTTTAATTCTGTTCTAATGTATTTCTACGCACGAGAGCATGCGACTTCGCATAATTCTCTACCGCTCAAACTCATGCTAACATTCAATTGTTCCGACAGGAGAGCTGAGTAGTTTGCCCGAGACGTGCAAATGGTTAAGTCTGGGGGTGTGATGAGTACCATATATATATATATATATATATATATATATATATATATATATATATTTTTGGACTCATTTGGGCTGATATTCTAGTGTTTACACCACATTTTAGGCACGTTTTAATTTATATGTACTAGTCCATGCTAGGTGCACCATTAAGCCCATTTCGGTGTGCAATTGCATTCCTCGTTGTTGGGGGTAGGCACATTGTGCTCCCCTTCCCTTCTTTGATGTATTTCTGTGCTAGACGTGTATTCCCAGCTGGTATATCTTGTTTGCAGGTGACCTGATCGTCCCGTTTTCCCCCAAAAGTAATTTCTGTGCATATCGCATGGTCGTGCGTTTCCTTGACGCACGGTCTGTGCGGTCGTGCGTTTGTGTTTGGGAAGAAAACGGAGCGTCGGAGTTTACTCGTGCGTTTTAACGCACGGGCGAATTCGCCCGTGCGTGAGTAAAACGCACGGTCGACCTGTATCTTTGTGATTTCAGAGGTCGGAATTTACCCATGCATTTAAACCCACGGGCGGCGTTGTTCGTGCGTGAATAGATCGCATGGGCGGCGCAGCGTATTCTACAAGCCATATTTTATCCGTTAATATTGCACGGTCTGCGCACGATCGTGCGTTCGACCGTGCGTGACCAATTTTCAGCCTGTTTCCTATAAAAAGCAGGAATCGAGGCAGTCAAAAAGAAGGCGATAGAGGACGACCGGGAGCGATTCAGAGAGCGGGAAATATCTTCCTTCCCGCTGCTCTTGAGGGCTGAAGGCTTCCCCTTCATTTCCTCCATCATCAAGGCCATTTCCGGTGATTTCCACCTCCATCCTTCCATCCGGGAGCATTAGGAAGCTTCATCCACCATTAGCTCAAGCATTCCTCGCCAAGGAGACCAAGGAAGCGCTGAAGATCGTAGGAGCGGTGACAGCCTCCTTCGAGCCAAGCTCACCATCTGAGGGCCGAGACCGGAGAGAGCCCGACAACCTCTCACTCCGGCCGTGAACCCAAGCCGTGACTTCTTCTTTGTGGTCCTCTCTAACCTTGAATGCTTATACTTCATTTTTGTGTTGTATGAACGCGTGCTAAGCTAATCTTAAGGAGTTTTGCTTTCCTTCATATGCACTGATGTTGTGGTGGCATGAATAGCCCCTTGTTCCTAGTGATTTTCTGTGATTCGTTGTGGGTGAAGCCACTAGCAATTGCTAGTGGTGATGTTTTGAGAAGAGGTGTGTGCGACCCTCAACCGTCATAGTGATTTCCCATCCACACGCCTTCCGAAGCAAGGCATCGCGGCCGTTGCACCCATCTCGCCGTGCGGAGCGGAGTTTTGACCCGCATCTTTCTTCATTCTGCAATAGCGTAGGAAACCAAATCAACCCCCCCCCCCCCCCCCCCGTTGTTACTCATTACTCCTTTTAACTGAATTCCTGTTTTGAGCAAATCGTACTACCCAACTTGCAGTCCTTGAGAGATCGATACTTGGGGATAACTTCCCATTTTTATTACTTGAGCGACTGGTGAACTGCCGTCGTAACGCATTTCGTGCCTGCTAATTAGCAGTGCCGAAATAGCACATCATTCACCTGCGGAGGGCAGACGAATCATTATCTGAGAGCTCATGGGGTTTTCTTTCAAAATTTCATGGAACTCAGCTTGAGAAAGGCGACAAGGTCGCTGCTCAGACTCGATGAAGATCTTACAGGCACCAGCTCGCGCGGAAACCATTCCTTGAGGAATTTCAGACCGCGTAAATGAAGAGTGCTAAAGAAGCATATTAAATGAGACCACCAACCGGGTATTTATAGTTCACAGGGCAATCAAGGCATAATCATTGCAAAATTATGAGCTAAAAAATCGCGGCCTCAGATCGCGCGATTTGAATAAAACCAAAATTTAGCAGAAAACATATATCACATACACAGGAAAGAGTTTAAGATCAGAGATCGCAGCAAGAATCAAGCAGATCGAGCGATCTGATAATGAAAAATACATATATATATAACATAAGAGATAAAATGAATCGAAAAATAGAAGACTTTAATAACTCCAAAACATGATCCTCAGTTATTAGAGAACTGATTTTAGCTGTTGTATCATAACACACAAAAATTATTATAAGTCATTTCAAATGATCCTTCTTTTTTCCAAGAAAAGCAACCATGTTATGGAGTTTGTTGACCGCAGTAAGTGTCATACAGATACCAGTATTAGCATCAACGGCAAATCGCTGAAGGTCGCCTGCATCCCATCTCAACTCTTCTCCGTTAATAAGTTCTTCTTGGTCCGCGCGACCTTCGCAGATGATGTCCCTGCAAACAAGGGACCAAGAGGTCCCGCAGTTGGGAAAAGGCGGTGTACAAGGCGTCGGCTTTCCCTTTGAAGAAAACGGCCTCTTCTTTCGCTTCACGAAGCTTCTCGCGAAGAGCGATATTTTCTTCTTCAAGCTTTTTCTTGCCATCTCTTTCTAGATGTTCGAAGGACCTCCGTTGATCGGTCCGCTTTTTATCATATTGAGACGTGATTGCGCGAACTTCTTCAAAAGCATTCTCTTTCAATGAAATGGCTGCCAACAACGACTCATCCTTCTCCAGCAATCTCCTCTCAAGCTCCCTCTCACGGGCTTGGAAAATGTGAACCACCTGCATAAGCGGGGACGCGAGTACGGGAGGTGGAGGTAGGTAAACCTGGGGAGAGACCAATCCAGTCCCTTCCAGTAACCTCTGAGCCTCCTCATCTTCTCCTACAATCAGAAAAAAAGTATATTGACTTTTCAAGATCATAAAATGAGGAAAACAAACGCCACGACGATACTTGGAAAAAATGGAAATAGAGTAATCAGGGAGGTGATCTTGAATGGCTTTGGAAGACATAGGAGCAGCGGTCATATTCAGGCGATCTGATGGTCTTCGACGCTCAAGGTCAATCTTTTCTAAATATTTTTTCTGAAATTTTTCTCCCTCTTTCTTTCGCCTTTTTAACTCTTCAAAACTAAGGAGAATGTCGTCGGTTTCAATAAGAATGATCCCACATTGACAAATCGGAGATTGAGGTCTAATATAAATAGGGAGGGAAATATCAGGAGGAGCAACCAGGGAAAGCTTACCAGACCGGATCGCGGCCATTGCAACCGCACGATCTGCAGCCTGTCTCGCCAGTTCAATATTTTATTCTTCCTCTCCCTACCCCTCCTGTTCTTCTTCTTCTCTTCCGCAGTCCTCTTTCTCATTTTCAATTATTTCCCCTTCTTCATTCATCCCCTGAGTCGTATTCAAGATCGATTCGTTCTCAGCCGAGATCGCAGTAGCTTTCTTAAAAAAAATTCTCTTTTTCCTTCTTTTTTCTTCTTCTGATCCAGTCCCAAGAAGTCTCCTTCTTTTCTTTTCTCTTCTCTTCTCTTTGATTTTTTCTAACTCGACTTCCTCTTCCTTTCCTTCTTCTTCTTCTTCTTCTTCTTCTTTTTCTACACTCTTATCATCCCCTAACTCTGCGATTTGATCGTTAAATCGCGTGACCTCATCTTCGGCTAAGACGGTCTTAAGATCAACGTTCTCCTTGCCGAAAACAGCCAGCTCCTTTGAAGGATCTCCTCCTTTTTCTCTCTCAGAGACCTTTTTCTTTTCTTCCTCTTTTTCTCTCTTCTTCTTCTCAGGTTCTCCTTGCCGCTGTATCTCAGCATCGAGAGAAGCCCTAGATTGCTTGTCTATCTGCTCCATCCTCCGCCTCTCTAGATCAGCCCAATCCAGTTGGCTCTCGGTCTTAATTATAATAGGAGCAGCTGGAGTGGTATTCCCAGAGTCAAGCAGAGATAGAGATGCCACATTCTCAAAGGGGTCAAGGGACTGACAAAAAAGAAAAGGGGATATTAGCAAGAAGCATTAAAAAGAAGCATTGAGATCGCGACTACCGGTAAAGGAGCGATCTCAAGAGGCTCGACAGGAAATAGAACACCAGCAGGCTTGACCACCGAAGTTTTGGCAAGAAGATTCTTCTTCGCCAGATCTTGGTCTTTTATCTGCTGTCTCATTTTGATAGCTAGAGATACCTGTTTTTTGAGACCGACCGAAATCTCTTCAAAAGTCGCTCCTGCTATCTGGACTGGAGCCTCAGTTTTCTTCGGGGAATCGTGTAACAGAACTTTAGTCCGATCGAGCTCGACGGGTTTCAAAGGCGAGTCCGTGATACTCACAAAGCTTGAAGATGATAATGGAGGAGTCCGTGCCGACGTATCTCATACAGTGATGTCCTTAGTTATTCTCCGAACAGACTCAGCTACAGATGCATTCTTCGCAGGTAATTTGATCACATTGTCTTTTTTAGGTAATGATTTCCCTGAAGCAGCGTCATGGATCACTCCTTTCTCAGCCGTCACGCTCTTTAGTAAACACATAATCAGTACAGCAGCTGTGAACACAGAACAAAGACCGCTCAGGGGGAAAGTTAATCTCAGGGAGAGAAAAACGTGAATATGAATGAAAGGTCCTAAGGTCTATTTATAGCCCAAGCAATAAATATTAAAATATTCAAGAGCTTTGCGATCTCTGCGGGCTGGAAATAACATTTCCTAAGCTCCTCAGAACTTGGAAATGTGCGGGGATTATGTTCGCCCGAAAGATCGCAGTATAAATTTTACAGGAGTTCGCGCGATCTCACTTCTAAGACCGCTCAGTTCAGCCATCTTGCATAGAGAGAGTGGGCTTCACAGGTTTGGTTATCGGACTCCTCTTCGAGATCACGCGGTCAGAACTTTCTACTCTTCCCAGCCACATTAAATCAGGTATCACCTTATCTCAGCTCAGCTACCAGAAATCTCGGGCAGCCCGTAATTTTAGGAGCTACCCGTTTGGGCAGTCTCCGAGCCTATAAATAGGGGGTAGGGCTCCCCTAGAGGGGACTTTTGGATCGAGTCTTGAGCAAGTTGTAGAAACAGGCGGTCTTGTTCTCAGCTTGCTCTTTTTCCTTTTGCCCGGTCTGTTTCAAGTTTCCTGTAATCACTAGCCTTTGTCTTTTTCAAGCAGTGCCGTCTCGTAGCCAGGATCTTTTCATCACTCTCTATCTGACATATTTATACTCCTAGTAACCAACGGTCCCAAGTTTCCCCTCGAGTTTACGTGTAAGTTGTGGAGGTGCTATTTTTGCATCAACACCAGGCCCTTCTGCTTCTGCTGCTATAACCCAGTTCTTGGACATAGGCTTCACAGGCTCCACACAATGCTCACTAGGAGCTACCGCCGGCGCTAGCTCTAGCGCCCGACGTTAGTGACAGAACTCAGTTCTGCTACCCTTTTCTGGGAAACACCTCCAGACCTCTTTGCAGTACGAATCAGTACACAAAACCCGAAAAGCACAACATAGATCGCGGAGTCTTCTCCGGAGTGCAATAACATTTCAACATCACCAATCCAGACCAACCTATCCAGATGGGCTTCACACAGCATGCCTATGCCCGTACTTCGATTTCGGACTATATTTGCAATTTTTACGGGGATAACATCGACCCGTCAGCAGAAATCTATCCACTCGCTAGTGGAAATTTGCCTACTACTATGCAAATCAAAGGACGAACGTGTCCAGAGATGAAGGAGGAGAATCGTTACCCTCAGCGCTCGTTTCGGTGCCATAAAACCGGGAGGAAATCGGCTGGAATCTTTTGAAACAGCTTCCTCTCCACTGAATCGACGATGACACAAACACGCAAGCAATCTCCTCCATGGATTTGCCTTCGGCACAACAAAAGGCTTACCTCCAACTGATCTCCTTCCCATCTCTCAGCCCACAACTCTCAGAAATGCTGAGGGTCTCAGAGAAAATGAGAAGAAAAGTCAGATTTCGCTGCATATATACTTTCTTAGCTAACGCCGACCTTAGCACCTACCGCCGGGCGTTAGCCCCTAAGGCGGTGGCTGAACCTATCCTCACTCGCTTAAGTCTCGACGGCATTCGTCAAACGGCCTGGCGTTCGACGAACTCTTTGAAGCTGCGTTCGACGAACTTTTTGAAGCTGCGTTCGATGAACGGCTCGAGGCTGCGTTCGACGAATGGCCTGAAGGCTGCGTTCGACGAACGGCCTGAAGGCTGCATTCGACGAACGCCCTGAAGGCTGCGTTCGACGAACGGCCTGAAGGCTGCATTCGACGAACGGCCTGAAGGCTGCGTTCGACGAACGGCCGAAGGCTGCGTTCGACGAACGGCCGAAGGCTGCGTTCGACGAACGGCCGAAGGTTGCGTTCGACGAATGGCCTGAAGGCTGTGTTCGACGAACGACCTGAAGGCTGCGGCTCGACGAACGGCCTGGCCCTTTCTTTTTCTCGAGAAATGGCATTTCATGCCTTTTGATTTCTCGAGAAATTGCACTGGAAATTGAGGTGTTACAAATCTCCCCTCCTTTAAGAAAATTTCGTCCCGAAATTTTAGCAGTGCAAAGAAACCAAAAAGATACAAAACATAACTTGTACCTCAACGAAACAGTTCGGGGAAGTCATCCCGCATGGTTTACTCAAGCTCCCATGAAAGCTCCTCACGACCGCAATTGCCCCAGCGGACTTTGACCACTCGGATCATTTGATTCCGCAACTACCTGACATCAGTGTCTTCGATGCAAATAGGCGTGACCAACGTCTTCAGCCCATCATCGACCGGCACCTGATTAGCCACAAGCACTTGGCTAGGCTCTGGTACAGCTTTCTTCAGCACCGATATGTGGAACATATCGTGCAAACCACTCAACTCTATCGAAAGAGCGAGTCGATAGGCAGCTTCGCCAACACGCTCTAGTATTTCAAACAGTCCAAGGTATCTTGGACTCAGTTTTATTTCAAGTGTCGAAACCTGGACACACCCTTGACAGGTTTGATCTTGAGATATACCCAGTCGCCCACAGCGAACTCAACATTTCTGTGCTTGGCATTGTAGTATTTTGCATGCCTATCTTGTGCAATCAACAATCTCTCCCGGATTGTTTGAATAGTCGAATTTGCATCTTCAACTTCCTTCCGCTTAAAGATCTTCGTCTCGCTGTCTCCGCCCAAGCTAAGGGAGTGCGGCAAGCTCTACCATAGAGGGCCTCGAAGGGTGCCATCTTTATACTTGCCTGGTAGCTGTTATTATAAGCGAACTCGATCATGAAAAGGTGATCTTCCCACTTCTTACCGAAATCCAGGACGCACATATGGATCATATCCTCCAGAGTTCTGTTCGTACGTTCAGTCTGTCCATCCATTTGCGGGTGGAAGACAGTACTATACTTCAACTTTGTACCCAACAATTGGTGGATTAGCCTCCAATCCTCGAAGTAAAGCGCCCGTCTCGGTCACTAACGATGCTACGGGGCACACCGTACAATCGTACGATGCTATCAACATACATCTTTGCCAACTTTCTGACTGAATTGTCACTCCAGTTTGGAATAAAGTGGGCTACCTTCGTCAAGCGATCCACGATCACCCATACGACATCATTCCCACTCTGCGATCTCGGCAAACCGTGCACGAAATCCATCAAAATGTCATCAAATTTCCATTCCGGCACAGACAACGACTTCAGGAACCCACCAGGTTTCTGACATTCAGCCTTCACTAATGATAAGTAGTTTTTTGTCATAATATTTTAGATTAGTTTAGCATAATTTTCCCTAGGTTTAGTTATATTTGTATGTTTTTCATGTATGTTTGTTGTTAATCCTAATATTTTTTATGTTTGTTATGTTTTATATTTTTATATTTTCTAAACTATGTTATGTTGTGTCTTATTTTTGTTTTGTTATAATTTCTTATTTTATCAAAACTAAAACTATATTATATTTTACTTTGTAGGTTTGATGTTGCTCGTCACCGCCATCATCGCGCCTTCAATGTTCATTGTTGTCGTCGCCATCGCCATCGTCGCGCCGTCAATAATTATGCCGCATCGTCATCGCCGCACCATGCAAATTCAACCCAACAACATGATGCAGCACGAGCCCCCTTGCTGCCAACATCCAAACCGAGCCTCCTCCTTGCCAGCTCAAGCCCGACCCCCCCCCCCCCCCCCCTCCCCCTTGGTGAAGCTCAAACCCGTCAGCCCTCTACATGGTCAAACCCGCCACCTTTGCATGTATTCATGCATGCCTCCATTATTACATGGCCGACCACTTCTCTCTCTCTTATTTCTCTTCTTTGTTTTATATTTATTTCACTTCTTCTCTCTCTTTCATTCTCTTTTATTCACATACATTTCTCTTTCTTCATTTTTATTTCTTTTAATAAAAGAATGCATTGGAATTGGCCATTCTCTTTCCTATTCTCTCTCCCCCATTTAATCCATGCATTGAACTTTCTCCCCCTCTCTCTCCCTCATCAATATGATTCATGCATCTCCACCCCATGTGCCCCTTCATTTATTCCATCTAGAACATTCCCCCTCTTCTATATAAGGACCCCATTTCTCAAGCATGAAGAAGCTAATATAGTTGGAGTGTGGAGAGTTAGAGAGCTAGCTTCTATTTCTTTCAAGTATTTCTTCTTGTCTTGTCTTTATTTCTTCATGTAATAGTTAATATTGTTGTATTCTTATTTCAAGTTTAATGAATATGCACTTTGTTTCTTCTCCTCTCTTTTCTCCCTATATAATGCGTAGCTAATTTCTTTTTGTGTTCGATCGTAATGAACTTTGCAATGAAATAATATCTTTATTTTATGTTGGCATTTGTACTTTTTATTTCGATCCGACCTTGATTTATTTCGTATCGACTCCGTATTGCTAGTATACGATAGTAGATTCCGATCTCATATTTGAGCAACCGAGAGGCTCGTGAATGTGAAAGATCACTCAAGGAAGGAAGGAGTTGCACGCAACCCTAGAGATAGGACGACGTAAATCCTCCCGATTGGAGTCAAATCCAATAGTGCGGGTCACTTCGATAATGCGACTTTAGGCATTTTTGATTTGTAAAGAGATTTCGGTCAAAACGTCTAGAAGTTAGGAGACTTATTGCTCTAGCGAGAATATTTCTTAGTTTCGGATCCGTCACGTTCTTTATGAATTTGCAAATGTTAAACTAAATTTCTCTGTTATTTTATTTCAAAGTGAATCGTCGATCGAGCACTCTTTTTCAATAGTTTATTTCTCTTTTAATAAGTTAGTTTATTTTTATTCTCCAAAAACCCAATCAATCGTTCGGTAGGATAATAGAAACGTTGTGAGTAATAGTAGTTGCCTGCCCCGAGTTTTTATACGACCTTGATATATTTTATATCCTATGCTATATTTCGATAGGTACACTTGCCTTAATCGAGTATAGATTGGAGAACACAAATTTCTCTATCAAGTTTTTGGCGCCGTTGCCGAGGAATATTTTTGGCAATATTACGAAAGCACCGAGTTTATTACTTTTACCATTTTTCAAAAAAAAACATTTTTAAATTTAATTTTTCTACTTTCACCTAAATTGTCTTGGAAAGGACGCTTTGGGCTTGAATTCTCATCACAGCCTCTAGTACCGCTGCAAACCCCTAACAGGGCAGATCTCGGGAAGTCCAGGACTAACATAATCCGCCTAAGAAAAAAATTAATTAAATTTTCTCTTTCCTTTTTTGGTAATAGTTTTTGGAAACATGGAATCATCATCTTTTTGCGCTCTTTGCGGTTCTCCCGACCATTTTAATTTTGCATGTTTTTCGGGAACCCCTCCCTCATATGATTTCAATTTTTCTGGAGTAGGACAAAGTGGCCAATTTGACTCTTACTCCAATTTTTATCCTACATGGGAGGTGGGGAACCAGTCTTATTTTTTGCATGATTTTGCCCCGCAAAGCGCCGCGCCTCCAATTTTTAATTCTATCAATAATCAGTTTCTTGAATTGCAAACTTCTTTAAATAATATTAATTCGCATTTTAAGACCATTATTGATTATTTTTCTTGTGAGGCCGCGTCTTTTTCTTCGTCTTCTTCTCCGTCTCCTCCAATTTCTTTATATAATGAGTCACCGGATATCCCGGCTTGTCTTATTCCTCTCGAGGAAGATAACTATTCTGATGTTCCGGATTGTTTCCTTCCTCCTTTGGATGACACACATATGGATACTCCGGCGTGCTTCTTACCCTTTGAGGATGACGAGACGTCTCAAAATTTTCCTTCTTTTTCTGAAGACGTATGTGATTCCATGTCAAGTTTAATTTCAATTGTTCCAACTTTTTCTAGTTTTAGAGAGTCTTTTTCTTCTTCTTCTTTTATTTTAGATAATTTCTCTTTAGTTCTTTCTACCTCTTCTTCTCCCGAAATTTCACAAGATTCACTTTCTCCTTGTGAAATTTCCGTTAATGGAATTCCTTTTTCTACTTCTTTTATTCCTCTTTCTATTTCTTCCTCTTCTATTTCTTCTTTTTTTGACGACCCATTCTTTCCCCTTTTACAAACGGCGGAGTTCTTCTATAACTCCGTCCGTACATTTTTGGGTGTCATTCCTTTGAAGATTCCACCGCATGCCGGTGCGATTCTTCATTTCTTCTTTTTTCTTATTTACTCTCCTAAGCGCATACTTGGGGAGTTACCTCTTCATCTTAGTTTTTATTTTCCATTTAGCTAACCAATAACGTCGGGCTCAGACGACGTTAAACAAAGAGCGCTCTTGGGAGGCACCCCTTGCTTACCATTTTTGTTCTTTCTTTTTCTTTTTATTTTGTTTTGTAGGAATAAAACCTTCGGCGGTTCGTTTGGCTCCATCTTCTCTTCCTTAGGCCTGAGTCGGTTTCCAGCTCAAGCATGGGGGAGCGACATCAGCATTCGGCCTCACGAATCCGGGGAAGTCAGTTTTTTTATTTACTCTATTGCACCCCCCCCCCCCCCCCCCCCCTCTTTTTTTTCCTCATACTTACTATTCAACATTGAGGTCAATGTTGAACTTTAAGCATGGGGGAGTGTTTTCCCTTTCTTTGTAAGTCTTTCAAAAAAAACACACAAATTTTGAAAACAAAACAAAATAAAAAAATTTATTCTAGTACTATTTTGTTTCTTTAGCCTTATCAAAAATCCCAAAAAAAAATTTTGAAAAATGCAAAACCCAAAAAAAATAAAAAAAAAAAAGAAAAAAAAACTTGATCAACATGAGAACACAATATTTTTTCTTCTTTGTTTTTTTCCTCATACTTACTATTCAACATTGAGGTCAATGTTGAACTTTAAGCATGGGGGAGTGTTTTCCCTTTCTTTTTAAGTCTTTCAAAAAAAACACAAAAATTTTGAAAACAAAACAAAATAAAAAAAATTTATTATAGTACTATTTTGTTTCTTTAGCCTTATCAAAAATCCAAAAAAAAAATTTGAAAAATGCAAAACCCAAAAAAAATAAAAAAATTTAGAAAATTCCAAAAAAAAAAATCATATTTCAAAATCCAAAAAAAAATGAAAAATCCAAAATATAATAAACTCCTTGCTTAGTCTTTTTGTTATTTTTATAAATTTAGTTTGAGTTTGTTTGTAAGTATTTCTATTATCTTTGATTTGCTAATCTTTTATTTCATCATATTTAGTTAAATCTAATATTTAGTGATTTAGTTTTAAGAATTATCTTATGGTTTTAATTTGCTTAGAGTAACTTATTTAGCATCTTTTTCTCTTTTATTTTAAATAGTTTCAATTTTGTAGTAATTTTGCTTAACAATTTTGGATTCTAATTATTTCTACCGCATGCTTTTAGATTCTTAGGAAATTTCAATCTACAAGTGTTGCTCTCTAGTATTTTAGTTTATTTTCTAAAAAGTTTTATTTAACCTCTTATCCTTACCCCAATTCTCCTTTTTCTTTTTATTGTTAGATCATATGTCATGGGAATAAGGAGATGTTAGTTTCTTATTCTCTGGTAAACATATGCAACCCAAAAATGAAGAGAGGAATTAAAAGTTCATATATGTCGTGGGAAGTGATAGGATGTTAGTCTATCATTTTCTGGTATAACATATATATTTTATTTATAAGAAAATTTAGTGGAGTGTGAAAAAAATATTGATGATCACCTCCAATCAAAGACCTCTTCATGTTGATTTCCTCCCCAAATCCCTTAGCCAATAATATTGTCTTAGATTTTAAATTAAAATATTGGGAGAGCATAAGTAGTAGGTTGCACTTTTCCTTATGTTTCTTTTAAGTTATGGTTTTTATAATTTCAATCTAACCTTGTTTGCAATTTACTCAATCTTGAGTGCTAGTTAATTTATTAGAGAATTTTTGGCTAAATATTTCTCTCTTTTCATTTTAATTTCATAATTTAGGACTTAATTCGTAAATCCCTGAATTTTATTTTTGGCTAGATTTTGGTGTAAATAAATTTTTAGTTTAATTGAAAATTTTATAATTGTCTTATAAATATTTCTCATCTTTTGCTCCGGAATAGCAAAAGCCTAAGCATGGGGGAGTTTGATAAGTAGTTTTTAGTCATAATATTTTAGGTTAGTTTAGAATAATTTTCCCTAGGCTTAGTTATATTTTTATGTTTTTCATGTATGTTTGTTGTTAATCCTAATATTTTTATGTTTGTTATGTTCTATATTTTTATATTTTCTAAACTATGTTATGTTGTGTCTTATTTTTGTTTTGTTATAATTTCTTATTTTATCAAAACTAAAACTATATTATATTTTACTTTGTAGGTTTGATGTTGCTCGTCACCGCCATCATCGCGCCTTCAATGTTCATTGTTGTCGTCGCCATCGCCATCGTCGCGCCGTCAATAATTATGCCGCATCGTCATCGCCGCACCATGCAAATTCAGCCCAACAACATGATGCATCACGAGCCCCATTGCTGTCCACATCCAAACCGAGCCTCCTCCTTGCCAGCTCAAGCCCGAACCCCCCCTTGGTGAAGCTCAAACCCGCCAGCCCTCTACATGGTCAAACCCGCCACCTTTGCATGTATTCATGCATGCCTCCATTATTACATGGCCGGCCACTTCTCTCTCTCTTATTTCTCTTCTTTGTTTTATATGTATTTCACTTCTTCTATCTCTTTCATTCTCTTTTATTCACATACATTTCTCTTTCTTCATTTTTATTTCTTTTAATAAAAGAATGCATTGGAATTGGCCATTCTCTTTCCTATTCTCTTTCCCCCATTTAATCCATGCATTGAACTTTCTCCCCCTCTCTCTCCCTCATCAATATGATTCATGCATCTCCACCCCATGTGCCCCTTCATTTCTTCCATCTAGAACATTCCCCCTCTTCTATATAAGGACCCCATTTCTCAAGCATGAAGAAGCTAATGTAGTTGGAGTGTAGAGAGTTAGAGAGCAAGCTTCTATTTCTTTCAAGTATTTCTTCTTGTCTTGTCTTTATTTCTTCATGTAATAGTTAGTATTGTTGTATTCTTATTTCAAGTTTAATGAATATGCACTTTGTTTCTTCTCCTCTCTTTTCTCCCTATATAATGCGTAGCTAATTTCTTTTTGTGTTCGATCGCGATGAACTTTGCAATGAAATAATATATTTATTTTATGTTGGCATTTGTACTTTTTATTTCGATCCGACCTTGATTTATTTCGTATCGACTCCGTATTGCTAGTATACGGTAGTAGATTCCGATCTCATATTTGAGCAGCCGAGAGGCTCGTGAATGTGAAAGATCACTCAAGGAAGGAAGGAGTTGCACGCAACCCTAGAGATAGGACGACGTAAATCCTCCGGATTGGAGTCAAATCCAATAGTGCGGGTCACTTCGATAATGCGACTTTAGGCCTTTTTGATTTGTAAAGAGATTTCGGTCAAAACTTCTAGAAGTTAGGAGACTTATTGCTCTAGCGAGAATATTTCTTAGTTTCGGATCCGTCACGGTCTTTATGAATTTGCAAATGTTAAACTAAATTTCTTCGTTATTTTATTTCAAAGTGAATCGTCGATCGAGCACTCTTTTTCAATAGTTTATTTCTCTTTTAATAAAGTTAGTTTATTTTTATTCTCCAAAAACCCAATCAATCGTTCGGTAGGATAATAGAAACGTTGTGAGTAATAGTAGTTGCCTGCCCCGAGTTTTTATACGACCTTGATATATTTTATATCCTATGCTATATTTCGATAGGTACACTTGCCTTAATCGAGTATAGATTGGAGAACACAAATTTCTCTATCAACTAGCGCGCAAGATTTGCATTTTGCTACGTAAAGGGTGATGTCCTTCTTCAAACCTGGCCACCAAAATAGCCTCTTAATGTCCTGGTACATTTTTGTGCTCCCTGGGTGACTTGAGTATTTTGTAAAATGGGCTTCGTACATCAATTCCTCCCATAATTTACCCACATTTGGGACGCACAACCGACCGTATTTCCACATCAGACTGTCGTCCAACACAAACTCTACAGCAGACCCAACCTCAGACTCTGCCAAATTGCGATGCATGCTCGAATCAAGCTCCAGGGCCTGTCGTATTCTGTCCGCGAGGTCGTATTGCACCTCCGTCCGGTTCAAGCACGCACTCGCTCTAGAACTCCTCTCCCCACCGGAGATCTCTAAAGCTTCTAAGTCACTGATCACATACGAGTCATGCATCTGAATCCAGTTGGCCTGCGCAGAAGCCCTCCGACTCAAAGCATCTGCGACGACATTTCCCTTCCCGGGAGTATAGTGTAGGTCGAAAGTGTAGTCCCCCAGGAACTCCATCCACCTTCGCTGTCGCATATTGAGCTCTTTCAGATGTAACAGATACTTTAGGCTCTTATGGTCTGTTAAGATATCCACCTTCACACCATACAAGTAGTACCGCCACAATGTCAGAGCGAAGATCATGGCCGCCAACTCCAGGTCGTGGACAGGGTAATTCCGCTCATGCACTTTCAACTGGCGAGAGCCAGAAGCTATCACTTGACCATGCTGAAGAAGTACGCATCCTAAGCCGCTCCCTGACACATCGCTGTAAATTTCATAGCCTTCTGCACCACATGGAAAACACAAGATTGGTGTCGTGGTCAGACGACTCTTTAACTCCTCAAAAGCTCGTGCACACTCTGGTGACCAAACAAACTTCTGATCCTTCCTTGTCAAGGTCGTGAGAGGAAGAGTAGTCCACGAAAAGTTCTCCACAAAGCGCTGATAGTAGCTGGTACGTCCAAGGAAACCCCTGACTTCCGCTACTATCGTCAAAACGGGCCACTCTTGGATAGCAACTATCTTCGCTGAATCCACTGCAATACCCTCACCACTAACAACATGACCAAGGAACGCTACTGAGGCTAACCAAAACTCACACTTGGAGAATGTTGGCATACAGCTGACTCCGTCGCAGGGTCTCCAAAACTACACGTAAATGAATCGCGTGATCTTCTTCAGATTAAGAGTAGACCAGAGTATCATCAATAAAGACGATCATGAACCGGTCAAGGCATTCTCTAAAGGTCCTATTCATCAAAGCCATGAACACTGACGGTGCATTCATTAGTCCAAACGGCATAACAGTAAACTCATAGTGCCCGTAGCGGGTACTAAATGCCATCTTGGGAATGTCGCATTCCCGAATCCGCAATTGATAGTAGCCAGACTTAAGATCCAGCTTTGAATACACCGATGAACCCACTAGTTGATCAAATAAGCCATCGATTCGAGGAATCAGATACTTGTTCTTCTCGGTCAGCTTATTCAATTCACGGTAGTCGATATAGAGACGTAGGCTTTCGTCCTTCTTTTTCACAAATAGGACCGGAGCACCCCAAGGTGATGTACTTGTGCGTATGTAGCCTTGCTCTAGCAACTCCTGTAATTGAACTTTTAACTCTGCCATCTCCTTTGGCGCAATACGGTATGGAGAGCGTGACACAGGCTTGGCACCTGGCACCAGCTCTATAGTGAAGTCTATCTCTCGCTGAGGTGGCGCCCCAGGAAGATCTTTAGGAAACACATCAGGATACTCTGAGATAACAGGAATGTCACTCAGACTGGGCTGAGGATTTGCAGCACCCACTAGCACAACACACAAGTCTGCGCCTTGTCGAACTGCCTTGACTACTTGGACAGCAGACATCAACGTCTTGCTCGATCCACGCAAACCGGCAAACGTATTCACACGTTCGGTTTTCCGCCCCAGTGTGACCTCCTTAGAAGTGCAATCAATGTAGGCCTGCTGCGCCGACAGCCAGTCCATACCAAAGATCACATCGAATTCTGAAAGTGGCAGTATTAGTGCTTCCAAATTGAAATCTTGACTTCCTATTCGTACCTTTACAACACAGCCTCGATCCGCACGCATAGAACACCCATTGGGTAGCAACACATCTAATCACTCCTTTCTAAATGACGAAGGTACTCAAAGTTGCTGTATGAAGGCCTCCGATAGAAAGGAATGAGAAGCACCCATGTCAAACAGTTCTCTCGCCGGAGAGTTAAAGATTAGGAAAAAGCCTAATACATACAAGGTTACAAGCAATGCACAAGGTATGAAGTATAAAAGCAACAAAAGCTGTATACTAACGCATATCTGTCACCACATCGCTTTGTTTTATGACCTCCTGCTGGCCAAGATTATACACCCTAGGCTGGGCTGGAGTAGCATGGGATGCGGTTGACTCTGCCTCCTTCCCTTTCTCTGCTGCATAAGCCGCAGCCGCCTTTTTACCGCCATGACATTCACGTGCAATGTGGACCACCTTACCACAATTATAACAAGTGACTGGGCCTCTCCCAGTCTCCAACTTAGACTTCTGCATGATTCTACGGCGCCCAGCTTTGGAAGAGCCCTATACTTTGAACTCTGCCTTTGGAGAACCACTATGACAGTCTCGAGCTATATGTCCCACAATTCCGCAAGTGAAACACATAAGGGGACCTGTGAAGCCGTACCTCCCGTCACACCAGGAGGAGCCGAGTCCATCCATCTACACTTCCTCTTGTTCTTTGTCGTGCGTTACACACACGTCATAACTCCTTTTAGCGATCTTGCTGCGTTCACTAAGACGTGGAAGCAGAGTAACATTGGTCCTGCAAGTGCTATCCGCAAGTCATCTCGTAGACCGTTGTAGAACTTATTAACCTTTGTCTCCTCATCTTCCCATAAAGACCTGTCATACCAGCTCAGACAGATGAACTCAACCAAGTACTCATCCACTGTGTGCACATGCTCTCCCTGTTCTAGGTGTAGCCTCTGGTTCTGAATTGGCCTCCTTGGTTGTGCAGATCGCGCCGCCTCAACCACTTCTGCAGAAAGAGGGTGTGTAGACACACTACTCTCTAACGTGTGTCATGATTTGGATTGCCCCGCACCACTCATCGTCACCTAAAATCATGTCGGACATAACTTTAGTGACAAATTGCACAACATAGCAAGTAAGGAACACGCAGGTTCCACGAGCATGCTAAAATATAATTCATTCCTAAGTGGACATTCTGGTTATTTAAGTGAGTTAACGGCGACTCACACATGTGCTCACCACCCCTTAAAAGAATTTGACCACGAATTCAGATGGAAAGGGATCGAGACCCGGAGCTGATACCAATTTATAACACCCTCCCTGCTACATAACATATAGCAGTGGGTCCAGCCGGGACCCCACGCCATATGAAACGAATAGAAGAGCGCGTAACTTAATTAGCATTTAAACAGTTAAAAATATAACCATCTCAACACAAAGAGTCGTACAACGGAAGCATTTAATTTCTGGTAAAACCAGTTCATACATTGTCCACTTTTACAACTAGGAATGACATTGAAACAAAGTTTGGTTATTACACCCACTAGGTGGCTTACAAACATCGGCACGCAGGCCGACAAACACATGAAAACGGTAAATAAATCAACTCGGCCTTCGAGGTCCAGCTCAGCACAGCACAACACAGCAGGGGCTTCAGCCAGCTATTTCCCGCTAGCCTCTCCAGGACCTGTACAAACAAATCCACCAAGCAGTGGGAAAACAAGTAACCGATCAGCTTTAGTTGACCCAGACTTATAATGACCCCACCCCATGCTTGGGGCGGCGGTGCTCCATCCCTGCAAGCAAGAGTCAGCAGCATATAAACATATATATTCGCAAATAACACCAACGGAGGCATCCAGAGCCATCCGCTTTGTGCTCTCAAGGCACACTTTGGCATACTCCCTGAGTTACGCCTCCAAGCTAAGTCTTATTTCAACTTAGACAACCAATTTGCGCTAGGCCGTACTCATAATCTTCCGGCACGCCATCCACAAGTCCTTTTTCAACTTGGATTTAAATGAGCCGACTCTCGTCATGATTGGCCGACCTTGACGAGCCTTAGTCCCAAACGACACATCGTGACCCGAGGTTGCAACCCTCATCACATGATGGCTAAGGATGGGGTTTCGGTTCCGCCAGATTCCCGCGCTCATAAAATTAGGGATTACGATCACCTAAAATGGGTACGGCTTTCCCTAACCCGCTCTTGACCCGCAAGGCCAACGAAGCAAGGTACACTAGGCCCTTCTGCTGCTACAACCCAGTTCTTGGACATAGGATTCACATGCTCCACACAAAGCTCACTGGGAGCTACCGCTAACACTAGCTCTAGCGCCCGACGTTAGTGAAAGAACTCAGTTCTGCTACCCTTTTTCGGGTATTTTCTGGGAAACACCTCCAGACCTCTTTGCAGTACGAATCAGTACACAGAACCCGAAAAACTCATCATAGATCACGGAGTCTTCTCCAGAGTGCAATAACATATCAACATCACCAATCCAGACCAACCTGTCCAGATGGGCTTCAAACAGCATGCCTATGCCCGTACTTCGATTCCGGACTCTATATGCAATTTCTACGGGGATAACATCGACCCGTAGGCAGAAATCTATCCACTCGCTAGTGAAAATCTACCTACTACTATGCAAATCAAAGGACGAACGTCTCCAGAGATGAAGGAGGAGAATCGTTACCCTCAACGCTCATTTCGGTGCCATAGAACCGGGAGGAAATCGGCTGGAATATTTTGAAACAGCTTCCTCTCCACTGAATCGACGATGGCACAAACACGAAAGCAATCTCCTCCACGAATTTGCCTTTGGCACAACAAAAGGCTCAACTCCAACTGATCTCCTTCCCATCTCTCAGCCCACAGCTCTCAGAAATGCAGAGGGTCTCAGAGAAAATGAGAAGAAAAGTCAGATTTTGTTGCTTATATACTTTCTTAGCTAACGCCGGCGTTAGCACCTACCGCCGGGCGTTAGCCCCTAAGGCAGTGGCTGAACCTATCCTCAGCCGCTTAAGTCTCGATGGCGTTCGTCGAATGGCCTGGCGTTCGACGAACTCCTTGAAGCTGCGTTCGACGAACTCTTTGAAGCAGCGTTCGACGAACGACTCGAGGCTGCGTTCGACGAACGGCCTGAAGGTTATGTTCGACGAACAGCTTGGAGGCTGCGTTCGACGAACGGACTGAAGGCTGCGTTCGACGAACGGACTGAAGGCTGCATTCGACGTACGGCCTAAAGGCTGCGGTTCGACGAACGGCTTAGCCCTTTCTTTTTCTCGAGAAATGGTATTTCCTGCCTTTTGATTTCTCGAGAAATTGCACTGGAAATTGAGGTGTCACATGGAGCTAGCCCAAAGGCGGTACGGCTGACCTTAGCCACAGCCACTGAAGAGAGCCACTAGCGCTGGCGCTTGGGCTAATTCTACTGCCTGCGCTATCTTTCTTCGACGAATTTCTTGGGAAATGCCACATTCTTCGAGAAATGTCACATTGTTCGAGAAATGTCACATTCTTCGAGAAAGGACACATTTCTCGGGAAATGCACTACCGCCGGCGCTAACGCTAGCGCCTGGCGCTAGCTCATTTGCTCTATTCGTCGAGAAAGAACACATTTCTCGGGAAATGCACTAGCTTCTCGGGAAATGCATGGGTTTCTCGGGAAATACACTACCGCCGACGCTATCCCTAGCACGTGTCCTTCAAACCTGGCCACCAAAACAACTTTTTCATGTCTTGGTACATTTTCGTGATCCCTGGGTGAATTGAGTACTTTGTAAAATGGGCTTCGTACATCAATTCCTCCTGCAATTTACCCACATTTGGGACGCACAACCGACCGTCTTTCCACATTAGACCATCGTTCAACACAAACTCTGCAGCAGACCCAACCTCAGACTCTACCAAGTAGCAATGTATGCTCGAATCAAGCTCCAGGACCTATCGTATTCTGTCCGCGAAGTCGTATTGCACCTCCATCCAGTTTAAACACGCACTTGCACTAGAACTCCGCTCCACACAGGAGATCTCTAAGGCTTCCAGTTCTCTGATCAGACGCGAATCATGCATCTGAATCCAGCTGGCCTGCGCAGAAGTCCTCTGGCTCAAAGCATCTGCGATGACATTTCCCTTCCTTGGACTATAGTATATCTCGAAAGTGTAGTTCCCCATGAACTCTATCCACCTTCGTTGTCGCATATTGAGATCTTTCTGATTTAACAGATACTTTAGGCTCTTATGGTCTGTAGAGATATCCACCTTCACACCATACAATTAGTTCCACCATAATTTCAGAGCGAAGATCACGGCCGCCAACTCCAGGTCGTGGACCGGGTAATTCCGCTCATGCACTTTCAACTTGCGAGAGCCATAAGCTATCACTTGACCATGCTGAAGAAGTACGCAGCCTAAGTCGCTCCCTGACGCATCGCTGTAAATTTCATAGCCTTCTGCACCACATGGCAAACACAAAATGGGTGTCGTGGCCAGACGACTCTTTAACTCCTCGAAAGCTTGTGCACACGCTGGTGACCAAACAAACTTCTGATCTTTCCTTGTCAATGTCGTGAGAGGAAGAGCAATCCACAAAAAGTTCTCCACGAAGTGCCGATAGTAGCCGTCCAAGGAAACTCCTGACTTCTGCTACTGTCTTCAAAACGGGCCACTCCTGGACAGCAACTATCTTTGTTGTATCTACCGTGATACCCTCACCACTAACCACATGACCAAGGAACGCCACCGAGGCTAGCCAAAAATCACATTTGGAGAACTTGGCATACAGTTGACTCCATCGTAGGGTCTCCAACACTACGCGCAAATGAATCACGTGTTATTCTTCAGATTGAGAGTATACCAGAATATCGTCAACAAAGACGATCACAAACCGGTCATGGCACTCTCTAAAGGTCCTATTCATCAGATCCATGAACACTGATGGTGCATTCATCAGTCCAAACGGCATCATAGTGAACTCGTAGTGCCTGTAGCGGGTACTAAATGCCATCTTGGGAATGTCGCACTCTCGAATTCGCAACTGGTAGTAGCCAGACTTAAGATCCATCTTCGAATACACCGTTGATCCGACTAGCTGATCAAACAAGTCATCGATTCGATGAATTAGATACTTGTTCTTCTAGGTCAGCTTGTTCAATTCTCGATAGTCTATGCATAGACGCAGACTTCCGTCTTTCTTCTTCACAAAGAGGACCGGAGCACCCCATGGGGATGTACTTGGGCAAATATAGCCTTGCTCTAGCAACTCCTATAATTGAATCTTCAATTCCGTCATCTCCTTTAGCGCAATCCGGTATGGAGAGCGTGACACAGGCTTGGCACCTGGCACCAACTCTATAGTGAAGTCAATCTCGCGTTGAGATGGCGCCCCAGGAAGATCTTTCAGAAACACATCAGGATACTCCGCAATAACAGGAACGTCGCTCAAACTGGGTTGAGGCTTTGCAGCTCCCACTAGCACAAAACACACTTATGCACCTTGCCGAACTGCCTTGACTACTTGTACAGCAGACATCAATGTCTTGCTTGATTCTCGCAAACCAGCAAACGTAGTCGCATGATCGGTATTCTGCCCTAGTGTGACATCCTTAGAAGTGCAATCAATGTAGGCCTACTGCGCCGACAGCCAGTCCATACCAAAGATCACATCAAACTCTGAAAGCGGCAATATTAATGCGTCCAAATCAAAATCTTGACTTCCAATTCGCACCTTGACAGCACAACCTCGATTCACACGCATTGAGCAGCCATTGGGCAGCATCACATCTAATCGTTTCTTTCTAAATGACGAAGGCACCCCAAGCTGTTGTATGAAGGCCTCCGATAGAAAAGAATGTGAAGCTCTCATATCAAACAACGCTCTCGCCGGAGAGTTAAATATTAGGACAAAGCCTAACACACACAACGTTAACAAGCAATACACAAGGTAGGAAGTATCAAAAGCTACAAAAGCTATATACTAATGCATACCTGTTGTAACATCCCAACTTTGAAAAAGGGGTCTAGTCGGTTTAGTTGAACCCTTGGAGGAACCTAGGTCGGGTCATAGGGAAACCACGACCCGACCTTCACCACATAGTGGTGGTCATTTAGAGAAATGACTATTTTGGGTAGCATCGTGCTTCGCCACAACGTCAAAGTTGTTTATGGAGCATACGTGCTCCGAATTTACTTCTGTCAGTTGCGTTAGACTCGTACGGTTGATACGAGTGCAACATAATTTGTTTCGTTCCAATCCGATGTCATTTGGTGAAAGTGACCGTTTTGAGTACCGTAGCGCGTCACGACGACGCAGTTTTAGAATATGGAGCATACGTGCTCCGAATAGACTTTCGTCAGTTACGTTAGACTCGCATAGGTGATACGAGTGCAACGGAACTCGTTTCATTTCGATCCGAGGTCATATGTAGAATATGACTATTTTGAGTAGCGTAGCGCGTCACGACGACGCAATTTTAGAATATGGAGCATACGTGCTCCGAATTGACTTCCGTCGGTTGTGTTAGACTCGTATGGTCGATACAAGTGCAACGAAATTCGTTTCGTTGCAATCCGAGGTCGTTTCGAGATAACGTATTTTGAGTAATGTCGAGCGTCACAACAATGCCATTTTAGATTAATGAGCAAACGAGCTCCGAATTGAATTCTGTCAGTTGTGTTAGACTCGTATGGTCGATACGAGTACAACAAAATTCGTTTCGCTCAATTCCGACGTCGTTTAGTCAATTAATTAAAAATATTGCTCGTAAAATTATACGAAGCTTTGAGATACGTAAACGTTGGATTTCAACTCTACCACATTCATTGATGACCCGACACTCGACGACGCGGACCTATGTTGACTTTGACATGCATGAGGGACCCACTTCAGGTTGACTTTGGTCAAACCCTCCTTATAAATGAATTTCAAATGAGTGTAAGTTCAAATAAACTAAGTGCACCCAAGCCCACCAAACCAACTCCCCTCCCTCATGATCTGATGTGCACACATCCCTATACAAGGAAATAGGGGGGGAAGATATTTCCGGGACTAGTCCTAAGCTAATTGGCATCCAATCTCTCTCTCTACTTTTTTATCCCAACCAAAGGAAGAGAAAAACCATCATCCGTGTGATGAAATCTCATTGGTCAGCCAGGGCTATATAAAGATGGCAATGTGATCCTCTGGGAGGGGGGGGGGGGGGGGTTGCTCTTCACAGCTCACGACAAGGTATAGATGGCAAGGCACTCCAAATCGAATGGAGGTGGAATCTCTCTCTCTCTCTCTCTCTCTCTCTCTCTCTCTCTCTCTCTCTCTACCGCTTATCTCAAACCAAGGTGGAGAGGGACGCCACCAAAATCCCACCAGAGCTGGAACAAAAGTAGCCCCCATCACCCCTTGCAGCCGCCGTCTATGGAGAAGGAGGAGGGGAGCCTGAGCGCAACCCGTCACCCTCCCACCGCCTTGCATGGGAAAGTCTCCCCGCAGCTTCTAAGGCAGCTAAAGTGTTGTACTACCATGGAGAGGGGGCGCCGACACCTCTCAGGATGGTTTCAACGGGGCACCGCCGAAAAATAAAGCTCCGGCGGTGCCCGAATCTGTGTACCTGTAACTCTTCCTCCCGGAGGCGCCGGCGGCAGCGCATGGTCGCCGGACCACCGCCGGGAGATGCGCCTGCCTCCGGCAAACCGGACGGAGGCGGTAGCGCGGCCTACGGCTGGCCGGCCAGGGGTGGAGGAGGCCCGTAAGCCTCTCTCTATCGGGAGCCCCTATTATAATTGGAGCCCCTATTATAATTATACACAGGTATATAATTATAATATATGCTTAAGCATAAACATATTCATATATTTGGCTTGCTGTATAATTATATGCATGGGATGGGATTTGCTGTCTAATTTCATATATATATGCTTATAGTCGATCCCGAGATTGTAGGGTAATAATAATTTGCTCTCGGTTTCTCGCATTTTCCGGCGGTGGCCGGCGGCGTCTGGTCACCGGACCACCGCCGACTGAGTCGCCGGCCCCCGGCGAGTCGACCGGGGGCGGCGCCGACGACTGGCGTTAACCGGACGTCGGCAGCGGAGGCCACCGCCTCCTGCACCAACGGGAACCATTCCCACTGTCCGATCTTCATGTAGAAGATCGGATGGCTGGGAAAACCTCGTTTCCCGCCCCGCCTCAGCTTTTGCGCCCCCCACAGCGGATCTGTCCAGATCCGCTGCGGGGGCCGAAGAACGGAGCGCGCTCCCTACGGCTCCATCTCAGCCGCAGGATCTGGAACCAAGAATGGCTATTTGCACCCCGACCCTTATTAAAGCAGAAATGGTTTTTCTTTTTTCCGAGGCTTATTTTTCGAGCAAAACGAAAAACTCTGAATATCAAAGTTTTAAATCCCGTCAATGTCTATCTCCAGTAATTTTTTGGGATTTTTATAAAATGATTTGCTATTTTTAAAGGTCGTTACAATGTTTGTTTGGACAAATAAATGCCTTAAATATCTTGGAAAGTTTTAGAAAAAATTTCAGACTCCAACTAGGACCTCTCGGAGGTATTCTCAAATTTTGGGTTTTTACAAACTGAGTTGGTATTTTTAAAAGCCTAATTAATGCTTGGTTGAGCAAAATAAACCCCCTCAAAGGATCGAAAAGTTTTGAGAAAATTTATAAGCTTTTAAACGAGTATTTTGAACGTACTATCAAAATAATGGGATCGTTTGGACAAGGGTTTATACACATCAAATTTTCGGAATAAGTTGATCGTGTTTTCACTTGTCGATTTGTCGAAACTTGGGAGAAGAGGACGCAACACACAAATGAGTTATAATCGGTGGATAATATCACAATTAGAGAATGACCCGATAAATAAACGTACAAACTCAAGTTCGAAGCAACATGGGGTCTTATGATTCACCAAGCCGCGTTTAAAATAATTCTCGGATATCGGAAATCGTCTGTTGGAGAAGCTAAGGAACTTGTGATAACACATCCACCTAAAGCCATCTTTAAAAAGGAAGCAAATAAAACTCATGCTCGAACTATAATAAAGAGGCAGAATTCAGAAGAGAACTTTACCCCTATGAACGGGGAGAAAGCAGAACTTCGTCCTAAGAACGGAGTCGACAATAAAGCCTCCTGTTATGGAGTGATTGACTACTAACCCTTTATTTATTTACTGCTTCCAGTACTTTCAATTCTCCAGTCTAGCACTGGTCCTGATTTACTGCTTCCAGTACATTCAATTCTCCAGTCTCGCACTGGTCCTGATTTACTGCTTCCAGTACATTCAATTCTCCAGTCTCGTACTGGTCCAGTTCAGCTACTGCACTTTATTGTATTCTATTTCTTTATTGCCTATAATTTAGAGTTGACGTGAAGATGGGGCGTCCATTCAGGGTCAATCCTAAATATTGCCGAACTGGCCGCCGCTTGCAGAGCAGAGCGGTCAGGTCGACGTTTTGGCTTTTCCCTTATTTATTACCCATAATTTAGAGTTGGCGTGAAGATGGGGCATCCCTTCAGGGTCAACCCTAAATAGTGCCGAACTGGCCGCCGCTTGTAGAGCAGAGCGGACAGATCGATGACTTGGCTTTTCTTTAATTAGTGCCTATAATTTAGAGTTGACGTGAAGATGGGACATTCCTTTAGGGTCAACCCTAAATAGTTTCTGAACTGCGCGACATATGGTAAGAGGTTGTGAAGCTCACCAAGCTGAGCGAGGATCTTGGTTGCCGGCTTGCAACGGTTCAAGTGTTTCCATTATAACTGTTTATAGTTTTGCTCTCTTACTTTCATGTGTTTATGAGTTTTGAACCATGTGACATATGGTAAGAGGCTGTGAAGCTCGCCAAGCTGAGCCGAGGATCTTGGTTGCCGGCTCGCAACGGTTCAAGCATTTCCATTATAACTGTTTATAGTTTTGCTCTCTTACTTTCATGTGTTTATGAGTTTTGAACCATGTGACATATGGTAAGAGGCTGTGAAGCTCGCCAAGCTGAGCCGAGGATCTTGGTTGCCGGCTCGCAACGGTTCAAGCATTTCCATTATAACTGTTTATAGTTTTGCTCTCTTACTTTCATGTGTTTATGAGTTTTGAACCATGTGACATATGGTAAGAGGTTGTGAAGCTCGCCAAGCTGAGCCGAGGATCTTGGTTGCCGGCTCGCAACGGTTCAAGCATTTCCATTATAACTGTTTATAGTTTTGCTCTCTTACTTTCATGTGTTTATGAGTTTTGAACCATGTGACATATGGTAAGAGGCTGTGAAGCACGCCAAGTTGAGCCGAGGATTTTGGTTGCCAGCTTGAAATAGTTCAGCCGCTTAAAATATTTATGTTAGTAGAGCAGAGCGCTCGAGTTCGATGCCTTTACTTATTTTGTTTTGTTGCTGCCCATGAATTTGAGTTGACGTGAAGATGGGGCATTCCTTCTGCGTCAACCCTAAATAGTGCCGAACTGGCCGCCGCTTGTAGTGCAGCATGACGAATCAATGTTTTGAAGTCTATTCTTGTATTGACAGTAATAAATATTCCTACGGGAATATATTGAGCCTTTGAGAAAGTATTCCTACGGGAATATATTGAGCTACTTTACTATATATTGTTGACATAAGAGAGTTAGGAATTCTGAGCTTAAATGGTCTCAGCGGTTGGGCTTAAATGGTCTCCGCGGTTGGAATAATGGTCTCAGCGGTTGAGATAATGATCGAACACAAGAATGCAATTGTGCCTTATCTGGGCAAATGGGCTTCGATTACCAGCTGGGTTAAAATAGTAGTTCATCTTCTCTCCTTCTACTAAACTATAGGTGGATATATTGTTAAGCTTTAAGAGAATTCTCTTTTCTCCGCTTATGATGAAATATACTTCGAGAAGTAATTCCTACGGGAATGAAATGTTGCCTTCGAGAAGAAATTCCTACGGGGATGAAATGTTGCCTTCGAGAAGTAATTCCTACGAGAATGAAATGTTGCCTTCGAGAAGTAATCCCTACTGGAATGAAATGTTGCCTTCGAGAAGAAATTCCTACGGGGATGAAATGTTGCCTTCGAGAAGTAATTCCTACGGGAATGAAATGGTGCCTTCGAGAAGTATTAAAATATGCCTTGGGAGAATGTCAGATGGCCTATGAGTTTTACTCTAAGGCAACCCGCACGACGGACGGTCTGGGAGGGCAACCCGTGCCAAACTAATAGAACTACGTGGGTCTGAGACCGTATGTAGGATGATACGGAGTACGTAGGCGGTGGTCGTGGGAAGACTGCCTCGGCCCAATAAGAGTCCAGATATCCCCTCCCTTAAGAATGTTATATTATGTTTGTTTGTTAGTAAGAGTTGGATTCTGTTTGTGGTTCTAATAACTTGTCTTTGGCACAGGTAGCAGGTGCAGTGAGTGACAACACCTATATGTGGATGAAGCCACAAAGCAGGCTAAGTCAGGTAACAGGTGCGGATGAGTGACAGCACCTATGTGTGGATGAAGCCACAAAAGCAGGCTAAGTCAGGTACAAGTTGTTAAGCCGCATCCCTTTTGTTGTGCCCCACCTCACGACATCTATATATTGCCAATGAATCCTTGATGGACAGGATTTAATGCGGCAGAGGTATGAAAATTATTCATACAGGACTTGAGTTTAAGGTTTCTGTGATAGTTAATCTTCCGCTATAATACTACGTCTTCCGCTAAGTGCTATAAAGAGCACTCTTTGATGATGTCTTCCGCTAAGTGCTATAAAGTGCACTCTTTAATGATGTCTTCCGCTAGAATACTATTTCCTTACTCTGTTGATGTGTAGTGACTTTCGCTTAACACCACCCCTAGGCGTGACAACGGAGTGTTCAAGGAAGGGGGGTTGGAGAAGCTAGTACCTCCACCCTTCGGGATCGCTTCGGCGTCGTGCCGAAAGGGTGGTGTGCGATAAGATCCCCCGGTCGGACCACCGATTTGGGAGGGGGGGGGGGGTCTTACAAATGGTATCAAAGCAAGGTATGTAGTGGTTCGGGACGATCTTTTCGACCAAAAGTGATCACAGAAACAACTCTTTGTCCACCGGTCGTTATTGCGTGGTTCGGGACGAACCACTGCAGCGGAAGCGATGGTGGACCTTAAAGGTAAAAGTTGATGGCAAACTTAGCGTATATATGTAGTTATCCACTCATATTTGACAAAGTAAAAGTTAGTCATACAAATTTTTTATATAACTCATATCGACGCTTAAATGCATTTACCACATCTGATCTCAAATGATGATTTACCTTGTCCCCATAAAACCCTTTCATTAAACCCTGCAAAAGACCATTTCAAATTTTGAACCCCGGGTTTAAGCCTCTTTGTTTTATTGGGATTAAAATTCTCATTTTTTCAAAATTTCATTTGAGGTAAACTAAACAAATAAAATTTTGTGCGTATATGGAGAATTGCTCTGACGATTGCAAATATGAAATATGCTTTGACTTGATATAACATTTAAATTTGACGATCTGTTTAAAATAAAGCTATGCAATCGTAGAAGAGCTATGATGAAATGTTATGTCAATATTTCAGGAAATAATTACTAAGGCAATGTGCTGGATTGAAGAAAAATGGTGGCAAATTTAGAAAAGCTTGTATGCACCCCATCCCAGAAGTACATTGTTAGCATTCATGGGACTTGCGATATTGCATACTCGGCCAGCCAGAAAGCCTCGTTAGAAAGGGTAAGTCACTGCGGACCCGAATATGCTGGTTGCCTATTTTATTCATTGCTTTTACTGAAAATTACTTGCGGTGGAAAACTGGCGGGTCGGTCATGCCCGTAGACCGTACGTACCGGTGCGGGAGGGTTAACGACTATAGGCGATAGGGAGATGTGCACCCCGGGAGCTCGGTTGTATCTTATATGCCCCGCTGGGTCCCTCCGCTGGTTGGCCAAATTCAATTATTGTCGGACGTCTCCTACGACCGAGAGTACACGGGGTTGTACGTTGGGCCTGGGTAGTGCGGTACTTCCACACCCAGAAGTGGCAAGACCGGCCACTGTCACCGACGGCCACATCGGTGAGGCCCGCGGGGTTCGCTACCATGCTGGAAGAAAAGCGGTCAAAATAAGACAACATAAAGTGCAAACTGGTAAAATAATTGTATGTGATTATCGTGGCGGGTCAGTCATGCCCAAGGACCGTTCATACATGAATGGGAAGGTTGACGACTCACGAGGCACTAGGGAGTGTGTGAACCCCGGGAGGTCATTTATTATTTCCCCGGAAGGTCCCTCCGCTGGATAGCCGAATTTCAGAATCGCCGGATGTCGCTCACATCCAAGAGTACACGAAGTTGTACGTTGGGGCCTGGGTAGTGCAGTACGTCCACATCCAGAAGTGGCAGGACCGGCCACTATCACCGACGGTCACATCGGTGAGGCCCGCGGGGGTCGCTACCCTATTGGAAGAAAAGCAGTCAGACTGTATCAACGTAGGGAGTTGTGATGAGTCATGAGTACTCGTCGTGCATGGCTTGCATACGCATCATTTGCATCATAACATACATATTTACGTATACCATTAACATATAACCTTCGTATGGGAGTTGGTTATATGTTCATGGATTTACCCCGCTTACTTACATTTATGTTTATCTGTTCCACTAACATATAACCTTCGTATGGGAGTTGGTTATATGTTCATGTATTTTTCACTGCTTATGTGCAGTTTTTACATGTACCATCAACATATAACCTTCGTATGGGAGTTGGTTATATGTTCATGGGTTTACACTGCTTACTTGCACTTCTTGTTATCCGTACTATTAACATATAATCTTCGTATGGGAGTTGGTTATATGTTCATGGATTTACCCTGCTTACTTACATTTCTGTTTATCTGTACCATTAACATATAACCTTCGTATGGGAGTTGGTTATATGTTCATGGATTTATACCGCTTACTTGCATTTCTGTTTATCTGTTCCACTAACATATAACTTTCGTATGGGAGTTGGTTATATGTTCATGGATTTTTCACTGCTTATGTGCAGTTTTTACATGTACCGTCAACATATAACCTTCGTATGGGAGTTGGTTATATGTTCATGGGTTTACACTGCTTACTTGCACTTCTTGTTATCCGTACTATTAACATATAATCTTCGTATGGGAGTTGGTTATATGTTCATGGATTTAACCTGCTTACTTACATTTCTGTTTATCTGTACCATTAACATATAACCTGTTGGAGTTACCATTGTGATCTAGAAGTGGTCAAACATGTAATGTCACTGCCAACGCGATATGAGCCTGCAGGGTCGCACATAAGAGCATGTGGAGAAGTTGGAAGATTGACTATGTTGGTAAAGGTTACCAATCACCATATAGAATGGGGAAAGTCTAGCAAATGTTGCTGTCTGAATTCGTCGGGTTTACACGGATAGAATTCGTCGGATTCGTCGGGATTCGTCGGATTGTTCCGTGGAATCTCGACGAATTGTTATAGAGATCCTTAACTCGGCAAATGTTGCCGTCTGACATGATTCGTCGGATTCGTCTGGATTCGTCGGATTGTTCCGTGGAATCTCGACGAATTGTTACAGAGATCCTTAACTCGGCAAATGTTGCCGTCTGACATGATTCGTCGGATTCGTCGGGATTCGTCGGATTGTTCCGTGGAATCTCGACGAATTGTCACAGAGAGCATTAACTCGGCAAATGTTGCCGTCTGATGTGATTCGTCGGAATTCGTCGGATTGTCCCATGAAAACTCGACGAATGCTGTTCCGTGGAATCCCGACGAATTGTAACAGAAGCCCCTATTTTGCTGTGTGGTCTGTGGATAGCGATTCTTCTAGAAGCTGTTTATCCTTTGGGTATATATAGGACTTCTTTTAGGGTTCTGATAACTTACGAAATAGAAGCCGACGGAAGGAGTTCCGCTCTCGCTCGAACCCTAGACGGAAGTGTTCTGCCGTTCTGAATCGCCTCCGCCGACTTCCTCTCCGACGATTGTCGCCGGTGTTGTTCTTCCTGAAGTGGATCTAGCAATCCGTGGAAGCGCAAGGTGTAGTCTTCTTCTCCCGGCTTGTGTGGCCTGCTGTAGAGACGTAGACATTATTCTACGTGAGAACTCTTGCAAGGCCGACGAAGGAAATCTTCTTCTTAGAGCATCTAGGTTGGATTTGATCCAATCCCGCCAAGGTAACTTCAAACCTAGCATTTTGATTAACTTCTTGATTCAATATTCATGGTCGATCCGAATTTCTTTTGGGTTGTTTCTCTTCATTTCCGCTGCGCCTACATTTGATGTATGGTTCTAGAAAAACCCAACAGTGGTATCAGAGCCAGGTTCCGATCAGCGAGACCACCGCCAGGGGCGCTTCCCCTTGGACCCCATTAGGGGCTCTGCCCCTAAGACCCCGCTAGGGGCGCGGCCCCTTGGAACCCCGCCAGGAACGTCTGGGATTTCGTGGTTATTTCTAATTGTTAGAAATTGTTGTCTCCTTAGCAGTAACCGTCCCTCAAGTGGTTAATGAACCTTGTATTGTTTTGGATTTTGAATCCAACAATGAGAGACGAGCTTTTCTACTGCTTTAAATTGAGTTGTCTTTGCCTTTGTCCAATGCATGTAAATCTGAAGATTTGGAAGAGTTCTAAATGTCCAGATTTAGCCCTTTATTCTATCAAAGGTTGATAGTCTTATGTTGTGCACATAAGGGATGCATGTGGATTTTAGAAAGCTTGTTTTTTTTCTGTTGATATGCACTTGATCAAATGTTGATCATGGTTAAGTGTTAACATATTATTAAAAATTAAAATCCCTTCATAAAATATTAAGTGTTCGGATGCCTTCCGATGGATGACACTCTTCCTTCCTCGATCGATGAAGTGTGGGCTTGCCAAAGCAAGGTGCATTAATCTATCTTGGTAAGAGTGCGAGCGGATAAGTGTGATATCCCACTGTCGACATCGGGTCTAACTTAACTAGGTGACCTCAAAGGTTGAGTGCCTAGAGGCATAGGGTTGGCATGCACCATATGATGGATGCGAATAAGGAGTTATTCACCAGCCATACAAGAGTTGCATGAGGATGCAATTGGCAAGCGTTGCCTACCTAAATAACCGCATTATGAGAGGAACGCCAAAGCGGACTCGTGGAGTTGGGGAAATATGGATCTTGTCCACTAAGAGAGTAGCTCGCATG
Organism: Dactylorhiza incarnata; assembly: GCA_033032865.1. Classification (NCBI taxonomy): domain Eukaryota; kingdom Viridiplantae; phylum Streptophyta; class Magnoliopsida; order Asparagales; family Orchidaceae; genus Dactylorhiza; species Dactylorhiza incarnata. The sequence continues at coordinate 2,431,080 of JAWHQI010000035.1, forward strand.
GACTCTCTGAATTGATAGTGAGGGCTATCAATTTGAATAAAATAGTGGGAGTATTTAATTGAAGTTCAAATTAAAATAAATTGTATTTTGAAATTAAGGTACTGATTAAATTATGCATAAATTCTTGTAGAATTCCATGGCAAGTGGTTCACATTCCACCTTGTCCCTGAGATCTATCCTTGAGAAGGACAAGCTTAGTGGGACGAACTATATGGACTGGTATAGGAACCTGAGAATTGTTCTCAGGCAAGAGCGAAAGCTCTACGGCTTGGAAGAAGAAGCCCCCGAGGTGCCGACCGGGAACTCGTCCCGTGTTGATAAGGATGCTTATAAAAAGTATACCAATGACGCCTTAGACGTCAAGTGCCTTATGCTTTCCACCATGAACTCTGAGCTTCAGAAGCAACACGAGAACATGGGGTGCAAGGAGATTGACGAGCACCTAAAGAAAATGTTTCAAGGTCAAGCTCGTCAAGAGAGGTTCGATGTCACGAAGGCCTTATTTCAGTGCAAAATGGGAGCTCGAGACTCAGTTGGTACTCACGTACTCAAGATGATTGGGTATATAGAGAACCTGGAGAGACTGGGTTTTCCTCTGGGTCAAGAGTTGGCCACAGATCTTATCCTGCAATCGTTGCCGGATAGTTATGAGCAGTTTGTCTTGAACTACAACATGAATGAAATAGACAAGACACTGCCCGAGCTCCTAGGCATGTTGCGAACTGCCGAGATAAACATAAAGAAGGCCAAGCCTGCTAGTCCCATATTGATGGTACATAAAGGCAAGGGTAAGGCCAAGGGCTTCAAGAAGACGAAGGTGGGACCTAAGTCACATCTTGAGCCCAAATCTTCTGCGCTGAAAAAGAAGTGCACCGTGAAGGAAGGGAAATGCCACCACTGTGGCAAGGATGGTCATTGGAGGAGGAATTGTCCTTCGTACATTGACGGTCTGCAGAAATTGAAGGGAGGTATGACTTCCGCTTCGAATATTTACGTTATAGAGATAAACCTTTCTGCTCCTTCATCTTGGGTATTGGATACCGGATGTGGTTCTCACATTTGTACAAATGTGCAGGAACTGGGAAGGAGGAGATTGTTGAGTAAAGGAGAGGTGGACCTGCGCGTCGGCAATGGAGCAAGAGTTGCTGCTGTAGCCGTAGGGGTTTACCGTCTTTCTTTGCCCAGTGGGCTTGTAATAGAACTTAATAATTGTTATTATGTTCCGGCTATAACTAGAAACATTATATCCATTTCATGCTTAGACATGATTGGATTTTCTTTTATAATTAAGAACAATTGTTGTTCTATATTTAAGAATGATGTTTGTTATGTTGTAGCTCAATTGTTTAATGGTCTTTATGTTTTGAACCTAGACCATCCGATCTATAATGTAGATAATAATAAAAGACTAAGAACAAATGACTCAAATCCTACATATCTCTGGCATTGTCGTTTGGGCCATATAAACGAGAAGCGCATATCCATGCTCCATAAAGATGTACTATTGGACTCATTTGATTATGAATCATTTGAGCGATGCGAGTCTTGTTTATTAGGCAAGATGACTAAAGCCCCTTTCACTGGTTATACTGAGAGGGCTGAGGATCTCTTGGGTGTTGTACATAGTGATGTATGCGGACCCATGAGTTCTATGGCTAGAGGTGGGTATTTCTACTTCGTTACATTTACTGATGATTTCAGTAGATACGGATATGTGTATCTTATGAAGTGCAAATCCGAAACTTTGGAAAAGTTCAAAGAGTTTAAAAATGAAGTGGAGAACCAATTGGGTAAAAAGGTTAAAGCACTCCGATCTGATCGAGGTGGCGAATACCTGAGTCATGAGTTCCGTGATCATCTGAAAGAGTGTGGTATTGTATCACAGCTCACTCCACCTAGGACACCGCAGCATAATGGTGTGTCTGATAGGAGAAATCGTACTCTGTTAGACATGGTACGGTCGATGATGAGTCATGCAGACTTGCCTGTTTCCTTTTGGGGTTTTGCTTTAGAGACTGCTGCAATGACACTGAATCGCGCTCCGACGAAAACGGTTCTAAAGACACCATATGAGATATGGACTGGGAAGCGTCCTAGTATGTCATTAATTAAAATTTGGGGCTGTGAGGCATACTACGACGTCAAATGCCTGACAAGATGGAACCCAAATCAGATAAGTGTTATCTGGTGGGATATCCTAAGGAAACGAAAGGATATTACTTTTACCTACCGTCTGAGGGCAAAGTGTTTGTCGCAAGGACGGGTGTCTTCTTGGAGAAAGAGTTCTTGTCAAGAAAGACGCAAAAGGTAGAACTTGAAGAAGTTCAAGAACCACAAATAGTGAATGAACCAGAGTTGGATTCTGAGCCAGGACTACAAGATGTTGTAGCTGGAGAACCTGCTCAAGAGACACAAGTCCTACGTTGATCTGGTAGACCAAGATTTGAGCCTGAGAGATATGGATTTCTCGTGTCTCAAATAGGTAATATGTTGCTTATGGATCATGATGATGAACCAGCGACCTACCAAGAGGCTATGAATGGACCGGACTCCGACAAATGGCTTGAGGCTATGAAATCCGAAATGGACTCCATGTATACAAACCAAGTTTGGAACTTGGTGGAACCACCTGAAGGGGTACGACCCATAGGGTGCAAGTGGGTCTTCAAGAAGAAGACCGACATGGATGGGAATGTACAGACATTCAAAGGGCGACTGGTGGCTAAGGGTTTCAAGCAAATTCATGGTGTTGACTATGATGAGACCTTTTCCCCTGTTTCCATGGTAAAGTCCATTAGGATATTGCTTGCTATTGCTGCGTATTATGACTACGAGATCTTGCAGATGGATGTCAAAACGGCTTTCCTAAATGGAAACCTCCTTGAGTAAGTGTACATGACACAACCCGAGGGTTTTGTATCCCCAAATGAAGCCACTAAAATATGCAAGCTGAATAGGTCCATCTATGGATTGAAACAGGCCTCTAGAAGTTGGAATCTTCATTTTGATGAGAAGATCAAAGAGTTTGGTTTTGTCAAGAACGAGGATGAACCGTGTGTTTACAAGCGAATCAGTGGGAGCATTGTTGTCTTCCTGATATTGTATGTAGATGACATACTGTTGATCGGGAATGACATACCTACCCTGAAAGTTGTTAAGAACAACCTAGGGAACTGCTTTTCTATGAAGGACTTGGGTGAAGCGACTTACATACTCGGTATTAAGATCTATAGAGATAGATCAAAGAAGTTGCTGGGTTTGACCCAGAGTACGTACATTGAGAAGGTGTTGAAGCGGTTCAACATGCTTGAGTCCAAGAAAGGATTTTTGCCCATGTCTCATGGTGTAAATCTCTCTAAGGACCAGTGTCCAAAATCTTGCGAAGATAAGGACCGCATGAAGTTGATTCCATATGCTTCGGCAATTGGGTCAATCATGTATGCAATGTTATGTACTCGACCCGATGTCTCTTTTGCTTTGAGCATGACTAGCAGGTATCAGTCTGATCCTGGTGAATGTCACTGGATAGCCGTAAAGAATATCCTGAAGTACTTGAGAAGGACTAAGGATGTATTCTTGGTATATGGTGGAGAGGAAGAGCTCGTTGTAAGTGGTTACACGGATGCCAGCTTCCAAACTGATAGGGATGATTCGAAGTCTCAATCAGGGTTTGTGTTTTGCCTGAATTGAGGAGCTGTGAGCTAGAAGAGTTCCAAGCAAGAGACAGTTGCTGATTCTACAACTGAGGCCGAGTATATCGCTGCGGCAAACGCAGCGAAGGAGGCTGTATGGATTAGGAAATTCATCGGCGAGCTAGATGTAGTTCCTAGCATTGTTGGTCCCGTAGTTCTCTACTGTGATAACAATGGTGCAATTGCACAATCTAAGGAATCTAGATCCCATCAGCGCTCCAAGCACATACTTCGGCGGTTCCATCTTATTCGTGAGATTGTCGAACGAGGAGATGTGAACATTTGCAGAGTGCCGACTGAGGAGAATATTGCAAATCCACTGACAAAGCCTCTCGCGCAGAGAAAGCATGATGGTCATACTAGATCAATGGGTATACGATACCTGAGTATCATCTCTAGTGGGAGTCTTGTGGGTTGCATGTAAAATATATATATTCTGTTGGCTGTTTATTATTCATATGATGAATTGTGTACCAATTATTTCCTTTTACAATTAATGGCAAGTTCTTTTATTACGATATACTGTTTCTATATGATAGAATAAAATTTGTGATAAATACCCTTAGAATGTTCGCTTCCATAGGACATCAAGTACGTGACTTGAATGTGAGAGCCTATGATTTCGAAGCCTCATTCTTAAAAGGTCCCTGGTCGAGGTATCATCGTAGAAGCTAAGGGTGATGATGATACATTAAGACTAGCATGTATGTTGACTGATGACCGGTTCTCACAGGTCATGATATTGTGATATCAAGTCATCACGTGGGTACTTGTTAGTGAACAAGTTGTACTGGACAGACCCAACCTGAGACTACTTTGTGGATTGTTACTTAAAAGTGTCACAAGTAGGTCTCATTTGGCAATGGTGTTGTGGTCCTTTGACCTGAAGTCACAGCATTCATCGAGTGAGGAAGAGCGTGCTTTGATGTCATCTAAAGTCTTCCTTGAAGAAGGTTGATGATAAGGGTGGTCGTTGGGTACGTTACGAATCATTTGGGTGTTTGGGTGTGAGCAGATATGGGATTTGTCCTCCTATATAACAGGAGTTGCATCCATGGGCCCCTTGATGGAATTGGACTGAGAAATGCATGGCCATGCTTGGTAGAGTCAATATGTGATATTGAGCTCACCATTCTCTGGAAGTCCGTTCTAGATCAAGAAACTTGGATTGAGCTATTATGAGGGTGACACGGTCCATGCCTCTAGTTCTTTCCGGATGTAAGGGACAAAGGGACAAAGACAACGCTGGAACATTGGTCATAAAGGCTTATGAGTTATGAACTCTTATTGCTTGGGGAGCAATGATGCATTGCTAGATGCCGCTCATTGTTTGTGAGGTTTTTGTTTGATACTTTCAAGATCAAGTGGGAGACTGTTGGAGTTACCATTGTGATCTAGAAGTGGTCAAACATGTAATGTCACTGCCAACGCGATATGAGCCTGCAAGGTCGCACATAAGAGCATGTGGAGAAGTTGGAAGATTGACTATGTTGGTAAAGGTTACCAATCACCGTATAGAATGGGGGAAGTCCAGCAAATGTTGCTGTCTGAATTCGTCGGGTTTACACGGATAGAATTCGTCGGATTGGTCGGGATTCGTCGGATTGTTCCGTGGAATCTCGACGAATTGTTACAGAGATCCTTAACTCGGCAAATGTTGCCGTCTGACATGATTCGTCGGATTCGTCGGGATTCGTCGGATTGTTTCGTGGAATCTCGACGAATTGTTACAGAGATCCTTAACTCGGCAAATGTTGCCGTCTGACATGATTCGTCGGATTCGTCGGGATTTGTCGAATTGTTCCGTGGAATCTCGACGAATTGTCACAGAGAGCATTAACTCGGCAAATGTTGTCGTCTGATGTGATTCGTCGGAATTCGTAGGATTGTCCCGTGAAAACTCGACGAATGCTGTTCCGTGGAATCCCGACGAATTGTAACAGAGGCCCCTATTTTGCTGTGTGGTCTGCGGATAGCAATTCTTCTAGAAGCTGTTTATCCTTTGGGTATAAATAGGACTTCTTTTAGGATTCTGATAACTTACGAAATAGAAGCCGACGGAAGGAGTTCCGCTCTCGCTCGAACCCTAGATGGAAGTGTTCTGCCGTTCTGAATCGCCTCCGCCGACTTCCTCTCCGACGATTGTCGCCGGTGTTGTTCTTCCTGAAGTGGATCTAGCAATCCGTGGAAGCGCAAGGTGTAGTCTTCTTCTCCCGGCTCGTGTGGACTGCTGTAGAGACGTAGACATTATTCTACGTGAGAACTCTTGCAAGTCCGACGAAGGCAATCTTCTTCTTGGAGCATCTAGGTTGGATTTGATCCAATCCCGCCAAGGTAACTTCAAACCTAGCATTTTGATTAACTTCTTGATTCAATATTCATGGTCGATCCGAATTTCTTTTGGGTTGTTTCTCTTCATTTCCGCTGCGCCTATATTTGATGTATGGTTCTAGAAAAACCCAACATAACCTTCGTATGGGAGTTGGTTATATGTTCATGGATTTATACCGCTTACTTGCATTGCTTTTTATCTGTTCCACTAACACATAACCTCCGTAAGGGAGTTAGTTATATGTTTATGGGTTTTTGCTATATGCCTCTAGGACACAACTCATAAATTTTGCGTTTCAGATATGCAAACCTTGGAGGTATTCAACTATGCTAGAATTACTTACTCAATATAATTATCTATGCTGGTAATTCATTTAGCAAACCCTTTGGCGCACGAAATGTTCCCTCGAACAATATATATCAAAATTACGGCAGAATGGACATAGCTACGGTAAAACTACCTTTGTTCCACTTAAGCTGCTTATTATATTGCACGATAGAAGCAATCGATAAAGCTCATTTAGGTAAAACCAAACCTGTAGACCATTAAATTTTGGGATCGTTCGACACCTATAATGGTCTATAGTAGGTCCTGTTTTGAATCTCCATGACCCACTCGTATTTTCGGGGACGAAAATCTTCTTTGTTTTATTGGTTTGTAACATCCCAACTTTGAAAAAGGGGTCTAGCCGGTTTAGTTGAACCCTTGGAGGAACCTAGGTCGGGTCATAGGGAAACCACGACCCGACCTTCACCACATAGTGGTGGTCATTTAGAGAAATGACTATTTTGGGTAGCATCGTGCTTCGCCACAACGTCAAAGTTGTTTATGGAGCATACGTGCTCCGAATTGACTTCCGTCAGTTGCGTTAGACTCGTACGGTTGATACGAGTGCAACATAATTTGTTTCGTTCCAATCCGATGTCATTTGGTGAAAGTGACCGTTTTGAGTACCGTAGCGCGTCACGACGACGCAGTTTTAGAATATGGAGCATACGTGCTCCGAATAGACTTTCGTCAGTTACGTTAGACTCGCATAGGTGATACAAGTGCAATGGAACTAGTTTCGTTTCGATCCGAGGTCATATGTAGAATATGACTATTTTGAGTATTGTAGCGCGTCACGACGACGCAGTTTTAGAATATGGAGCATACGTGCTCCGAATTGACTTCCGTCGGTTGCGTTAGACTCCTATGGTCGATACGAGTGCAACGGAATTCATTTCGTTGCAATCCGAGGTCATTTCGAGAAAACGACTATTTTGAGTAATGTCGAGCGTCACAACGCCATTTTAGATTAATGAGCAAACGAGCTCCGAATTGAATTCTGTCAGTTGCGTTAGACTCGTATGGTCGATACGAGTACAACAAAATTCGTTTCGCTCAATTCTGACGTCGTTTAGTCAATTAATTAAAAATATTGCTCGTAAAATTATACGAAGCTTTGAGATACGTAAACGCTGGATTTCAACTCTACCACATTCATTGATGACCCGACACTCGACGACGCGGACCTATGTTGACTTTGACATGCATGAGGGACCCACTTCAGGTTGACTTTGGTCAAACCCTCCTTATAAATGAATTTCAAATGAGTGTAAGTTCAAATAAACTAAGTGCACCCAAGCCCACCAAACCAACTCCCCTCCCTCATGATCTGATGTGCACACATCCCTATACAAGGAAATAGTGGGGGAAGATATTTCCGGGACTAGTCCTAAGCTAATTGGCATCCAATCTCTCTCTCTCTCTCTCTCTCTCTCTCTCTCTCTCTCTCTCTCTCTCTCTCTCTCTCTCTCTCTCTCTCTATACTTTTTTATCCCAACCAAAGGAGGAGAAAAACCATCATACGTGTGATGAAATCTCATTGGCCAGCCAGGGCTATATAAAGATGGCAATGTGATCCTCTGGGAGGGGGGTTGCTCTTCACAGCTCACGGCAAGGTATAGATGGCAAGGCACTCCAAATCGAATGGAGGTGGAATCTCTCTCTCTCTCTCTCTCTCTCTCTCTCTCTCTCTCTCTCTCTCTCTCTCTCTCTCTCTGTGTGTGTGTGTGTGTGTGTGTGTCTCTACCGCTTATCTCAAACCAAGGTGGAGAGGGACACCACCAAAATCCCACCAGAGACGGAACAAAAGTAGCCCCCATCACCCCTTGCAGTTGCCGTCGATGGAGAAGGAGGAGGGGAGCCTGAGCGCAACCCGTCACCCACCCACCGCCTTGCATGGGAAAGTCTCCCCGCAGCTTCTAAGGCAGCTAAAGTGTTGTACTACCCTGGAGAGGGGGCGCCACACCTCTCAGGAGGGTTTCAACGGCGCACCGCAGAAAAATAAAGCTCCGGCGGTGCCCGAATCTGTCTACCTGTAACTCTTCCTCCCGGAGGCGCCGGCGGCAGCGCATGGCCGCCGGACCACCGCCGGGAGATGCGCCTGCCTCCGGCGAACCGGACGGAGGCGATAGCACGGCCTACGGCTGGCCGGCCAGGGGTGGAGGAGGCACGTAAGCCTCTCTCTACCGGGAGCCCCTATTATAATTATACACTGGTATATAATTATAATATATGCTTAAGCATAAACATATTCATATATTTGGCTCGCTGTATAATTATATGCATGGGATGGGATTTGCTGTCTAATTTCATATATATGCTTATAGTCGATCCCGAGATTGTAGGGTAATAATAATTTGCTCTCGGTTTCTCGCAATTTCCGGCGGTGGTCGGCGGCGTCTGGCCACCGGACCACCGCTGACTGTGTCGCCGGCCCCCGGCGAGTCGACCGGGGGCGGCGCCAACGACTGGCGTTGACCGGACGTCGGCAGTGGAGGCCACCGCCTCCTGCACCAACGGGAACCATTCCCACTGTCCGATCTTCATGTAGAAGATCGGATGGCTGGGAAAACCTCGTTTCCCGCCCCGCCTCAGCTTTTGCGCCCCCCACAGCGAATCTGTCCAAATCCGCTGCGGGGGCCGAAGAACGGAGCGCGCTCCCTGCGGCTCCATCTCAGCCGCAGGATCTGGAACCAAGAATGGCTATTTGCACCCCGACCCTTATTAAAGCAGAAATGGTTTTTCTTTTTTCCGGGGCTTATTTTTTGAGCAAAACGAAAAAACTCTGAATATCAAAGTTTTAAATCCCATCAATGTCTATCTCCAGTAATTTTTTGGGATTTTTATAAAATGATTTGCTATTTTTAAAGGTCGTTACAAAGTTTGTTTGGACAAATAAATGCCTTAAATATCTTGGAAATTTTTGGAAAAAATTTCAGACTCCAACTAAGACCTCTTGGAGATATTCTCAAATTTTGGGTTTTTACAAACTGAGTTGGTATTTTTAAAAGCCTAATTAATGCTTGGTTGAGCAAAATAAACCCCCTCAAAGGATCGAAAAGTTTTGAGAAAATTTATAAGCTTTTAAATGAGTATTTTGAACGTACTATCAAAATAAAGGGATCGTTTGGACAAGGGTTTATACACATTAAATTTTCATAATAAGTTGATCGTGTTTTCACTTGTCGATTTGTCGAAACTTGGGAGAAGAGGACGCAACACACAAATGAGTTATAATCGGTGGATAATATCACCATTAGAGAATGACCCGATAAATAAACGTGCAAACTCAAGTTCGAAGCAACATGGGGTCTTATGATTCACCAAGCCGCGTTTAAAATAATTCCCGGTTTTCGGAAATCGTCTGTTGGAGAAGCTAAGGAACTTGTGATAACACATCCACCTAAAGCCATCTTTAAAAAGGAAGCAAATAAAACTCATGCACGAACTATAATAAAGAGGAATAATTCAGAGGAGAACTTTACCCCTATGAACGGGGAGAAAGCAGAACTTCCTCCTAAGAACGGAGTCGACATTGAAGCCTCCTGTTATGGAGTGATTGACTACTAACCCTTTATTTATTTACTGCTTCCAGTACTTTCAATTCTCCGGTCTCGCACTGGTCCTGATTTACTGCTTCCAGTACTTTCAATTCTCCAGTCTCGCACTGGTTCTGATTTACTGCTTCCAGTACTTTCAATTCTCCAGTCTCGTACTAGTCCAGTTCAGCTACTGCACTTTATTTCAGTATTTCCTTTAATGTATTCTATTTCTTTATTGCCTATAATTTAGAGTTGACGTGAATATGGGGCGTCCCTTTAGGGTCAACCCTAAATATTGCCGAACTGGCCGCCGCTTGCAGAGCAGAGCGGTCAGGTCGACGTTTTGGCTTTTCCCTTATTTATTGCCCATAATTTAGAGTTGGCGTGAAGATGGGGCATCCTTTCAGGGTCAACCCTAAATAGTGCCAAACTGGCCGCCGCTTGCAGAGCAGAGCGGACAGATCGATGACTTGGCTTTTCTTTAATTAGTGCCTATAATTTAGAGTTGACGTGAAGATGGGACATTCCTTCAGGGTCAACCCTAAATAGTTTCTGAACTGCGCGACATATGGTAAGAGGTTGTGAAGCTCGCCAAGCTGAGCCGAGGATCTTGGTTGCCGGCTCGCAACGGTTCAAGCATTTCCATTATAACTGTTTATAGTTTTGCTCTCTTACTTTCATGTGTTTATGAGTTTTGAACCATGTGACATATTGTAAGAGGCTGTGAAGCTCGCCAAGCTGAGTCGAGGATCTTGGTTGCCGGCTCACAACGGTTCAAGCGTTTCCATTATAAATGTTTATAGTTTTGCTCTCTTACTTTCATGTGTTTATGAGTTTTGAACCATGTGACATATGGTAAGAGGCTGTGAAGCTCACCAAGTTGAGTCGAGGATCTTGATTGCCGGCTCGCAACGGTTCAAGCGTTTCCATTATAACTGTTTATAGTTTTGCTCTCTTACTGTCATGTATTTATGAGTTTTGAACCATGTGACATATGGTAAGAGGCTGTGAAGCTCGCCAAGCTGATCCGAGGATCTTGGTTGCCGGCTCGCAACGGTTCAAGGGTTTCCATTATAACTGTTTATAGTTTTGCTCTCTTACTTTCATGTGTTTATGAGTTTTGAACCATGTGACATATGGTAAGAGGCTGTGAAGCACGCCAAGTTGAGCCGAGGATTTTGGTTGCCAGCTTGAAATAGTTCAGCCGCTTAAAATATTTATGTTAGTAGAGCAGAGCGCTCGAGTTCGATGCCTTTACTTATTTTGTTTTGTTGCTGCCCATGAATTAGAGTTGACGTGAAGATGGGGCATTCTTTCTGCGTCAACCCTAAATAGTGTCGAACTGGCCGCCGCTTGTAGTGCAGCGTGACGAATCAATGTTTTGAAGTCTATTCTTGTATTGACAGTAATAAATATTCCTACGGGAATATATTGAGCCTATGAGAAAGTATGCCTACGGGAATATATTGAGCTACTTTACTATATATTGTTGACATAAGAGAGTTAGGAATTCTGAGCTTAAATGGTCTCAGCGGTTGGGCTTAAATGGTCTCAGCGGTTGGAATAATGGTCTCAGCGGTTGAGATAATGATCGAACACAAGAATGCAATTGTGCCTTATCTGGGCAACTGGGGTTCGATTACTAGTTGGGTTAAAATAGTAGTTCATCTTCTCTCCTTCTACTAAACTACAGGTGGATATATTGTTAATCTTTAAGAGAATTCTCTTTTCTCCGCTTATGATGAAATATACTTTGAGAAGTAATTCCTACGGGAATGAAATGTTGCCTTCGAGAAGAAATTCCTACGGGGATGAAATGTTGCCTTCGAGAAGTAATTCCTACGGGAATGAAATGTTGCCTTCGAGAAGTAATCCCTACGGGAATGAAATGTTGCCTTCGAGAAGAAATTCCTACAGGGATGAAATGTTGCCTTCGAGAAGTAATTCCTACGGGAATGAAATGGTGCCTTCGAGAAGTATTAAAATGTGCCTTGGGAGAATGTCGGATGGCCTATGAGTTTTACTCTAAGGCAACCCGTGTGAAAATTTCTCGGACCTTGTGAGAGCAAGCAGGAATAACAAATAGAGATACAAGCCAAAGCAACCAGAAACAATCTTAGGCAAACAAACGATCTTTATTGATAGCAAACTTTAATTACAGGGCAAGACATGTTTGACGAGACATGATTTCGTCAGCACAAAACTCCAAAGAGAAGTACAGAAAAAACTGATAACTGGAGACCGCCCAACCCGCGCGACCTCCCCTGCGATCTCTGATAGTTGCTAGACCGCAATTCTCTGTCGACAACAGAACACCACCAGACCGCTGCACAGACCGCTCCCTTCTTCCGACCTCCTGATACTCCCGAACTCCAGCACCACAACTCCAAGACGCAGACCGCCCGAACACTTTCAGAGGAAGAGGTGATCGCTGCTGCCCACACTATCCGCAGAAGCTGCACAAGAAGAGTTCAATCAGAGACCACCCGGTCAGAAATAAGCAGACCGCATGAACAAGAGCGAACTCAGCTTACACTTGGTGTGTCTACTTGCTGCTACAGTGGCCTCCTATTTATAGGCGTGGGACATGATCCAGTCACCACCCTATGAGATAGGAACACCACCCCACCAGACCGCGCGACCAGACCGGTCAACCCGCGCGATCAGCAACAGAACTCCTGCTTCAATTTTGGTGAACTCGCCAGCTTCAACATCGACCATGAGAGACCGCTACTCTCACAGCAGATCGCGACTTCAAGGAAGATCGCCAGACCGCCCGAAGCTATTCACCACCTGTGTTCGCACGAGACCGCGAACACAGCCAGTTCGCCATCAGATCGCGAACTCCTGTCCGCATGCCGATCTCCTCCTGAGACCGCGAACAGCAACTAGCTCGCATACCAGTCTCCTCCTGAGACCGCGAACTGAAATCGCGCGACTAAGACCCTTAGTCCGCGAATACCCCCAGAAAGCCCGGTCAGCTACCAGACCGCATTCCGGAGAGAACCTGGATCAAACTGTGCGGTCACACCAGACCGCCACAGCCTTGAAGAGGACAGCACGCCACGCGGTCACGCACAGACCGCGCGGCTCCACCTTCAGCATACTTTGGACAAGACCAGCGGTCAACCCGGGAGACCGCAGCTAGGCTTAGATCATCCAGACCGCAGATGCAGACTGCCAAGTCGCGCGAGCTCGCCAGACCGCCCGACCTCCTCCCAGACCGCCCAGGTCCAAAATCCTCCAAACTTCCACTTCAACAATTTCAACACTCCCCCTTGAAGTGGGAAGTTGAAACCAGCCCCAGTAAGCTCCTTAGCCGTGTGAACGGCCCCTTTGCCAGCGCCTTTGTGAAGATGTCTGCGACATTGTCCGCACTCCGCACATGCTCGACCGAAAGAGACCCCTCCAGCACCTTCTCCCGTATGAAGTGATGCTCGATCTCGATATGCTTGTTCCTCGCATGACAAACTGGATTGGTTACCAGTTTGAGAACACTCTCATTGTCACCGCGTAGCAGAGTCGGCTCCCGAACCTCCTTGTGGACGTCTCCTACCAACCTCCTAAGCCAGATGGCTTCCTGAGCTGCCAAGGCCGAAGCCTTGTATTCCGCTTCCGTGGTAGAGACTGATACGGAATCCTGCTTCTTGCTGCACCATGATATAGCCGTAGGGCCCGCCATGAAGACGAATCCAGATGTTGACTTCCGATCATCCGAATCTCCCCCGTAGTCAGCATCCATGTATCCATGCACCTCGAAGCCCGCATCCCTCCTGTATAGGAGACCCATATCCTAGGTCGCCTTGACATACTTCAGAATGTTCTTGGCCACTAGCAGATGAGGTACCCGTGGCTCCGCCATAAATCGACTCACTCTGCTAACTGCATATGCAATATCCGGCCTTGTGATCGTCAGATAAATCAAGCTCCCAACCAGAGCTCGGAACACCAACGGATCTTGCATAATCCTCCCCTCATCTTTCCGAAGCTTCATAGCCTTCTCCAGAGGTGTGGAAGTGCACTTCCCTTCCTTCATGCCGAATCGCTCCACGATCCGCTCCGCATATCCAGCCTGGGACACCAGCACTCCACCTTCCTTCCTCTGCACCTCGAGTCCAAGGAAATGGTGAAGCTCACCTAAGTCCTTCATCTCGAACCTGATAGCTAGCTCGGCCCGTAGCTATGCTACTTCCTCCTTCAAGTTTCCCGTCACGATCATGTCGTCGACGTATAGCAGCACGATGACTTGAAGCTCCCCGCTCTTCTTGACAAACAAGCTTGAGTCTGAGTCTAAAGCACAAAACCCACAGAATAGGAGATATTCTGCGATCTTTCCGTACCACGCCCTCGGCGCTTGCTTCAACCCATACAGGGCCTTCTTCAGCTTGCAGACATGCTCCGAAAAATCTTCAGACACAAAGCCTGGTGGCTGGACCATGAAGATGTCCTTGTCAATCTCGCCGTACAAGAAAGCGTTCTTGACGTCGAGCTGCCAAATCTCCCATCCACTGAACGCCGCCAAGGCAATGATGAACCGAACTGAAGTCATCTTTGCCACCGGACTGAAAGTCTCTTCGTAGTCTTCACCGTATTGCTGCGAGAACCCCCGAGCTACAAGACGAGCCTTGTACCGCTCGATACTGCCGTCAGCTTTCTTCTTCAATTTGTAGACCCATTTGCATGTTACAGGAGTAGTGCCCTTGGGCTTGGGCACAAGAGACCAGGTCTTATTCTTCTCAAGAGCTGCCATCTCTTCTTGCATTGCAACATCCCACTCCTTCACGCCTTGGGCCTTCTCAAAGCTCGACGGCTCCCTCTCATCTAAGGGACCAGCGAAGAAACATGAGACAAATCTCACTGCGTTTCCTCCTGTATAGCGATCAGGGGCAACGATTGCTCGCTTCGACCTCCTCAGCTCCTTCCCCTGAACCGCATTATCTCCAGCTGCTTCTTCCCTAGCTACTCTTCCAGACGTGCTAGGAGCATTGCTCCCCCTGCTCCCTGAACCAGAAGCCCCCGTCTCGGAACTAGAAGGAGATGGACCACCTGGTGACACAGGTAGCTCCACCTGAAGATTCTCCACAGCTTTCTCCGGCACCTCCACCCTGCTCTCTGGTAGCTCCACATCAGAAGACCCCTTGTAAGATGTCACCTCATCGAACATGACGTCGCGAGAAACAACAAATCTCCGCGTCTCCGGGTCCATGCACTTCCAGCCTTTCTTCCTCTCATCGTATCCCATGAAGACTAGCTTCCTTGCTTTCGCATCTAGCTTCGTCCGAAGAGCATCTGGAACATGCACGTAGCAGGTGGAACCAAATACCCGAAGGTGAGCCACGCTTGGCTTCTCCTTGAACATCATCTCATGAGGAGTCAACATATTGATGGGACTCAAAGGCATCTGGTTGATGACGTAGGCAGCACAAGACATTCCCTCCGCCCAGAAGGACTTTGGGATGCTCTTGGCATGCAGCCAACACTTGCAGGTCTCCGTCAGATGACGGATCTTCCGCTCTGCAACTCCATTCTGTTGTGGAGTATGAGCACAAGTGAGCTCCCTCCGGATGCCTGCCTTCCTGCAAAAACTGGAGAACTCAGCAGAGGTGAACTCCCCTCCGTTATCCGTCCTCAGCTTCTTGATCCGCAGATTCAGCCGACCCTCCACGAGCTCCTTGAACTCCACAAACTTGGCAAACGCCTCTGCCTTCTCTTTCAGAAAATAAACCCAGACATATCTGGTGTAATCATCGATCAACACCAGCATATACCTGCTGCCTCCGAGGCTTGGGGTAGCAGTTGGTCCCATCAAGTCACCGTGGATGCACTCCAAAGGCACACTACTCCTCGTCTGCGACTTATCAAACGACAGTCGATGAGACTTGCCGAACTGACATCCCTCACAAACATGACCTTCACCGTAGGAAGATAGATTTGGCAGGCCCTTAACCAGACCTCTCACCGCCATAGCTTTCAGCTTATCCATCCCTACGTGCCCCAACCTCTCATGCCATATCACGGCACCATCATTCGTCTTCATCTTGTCAACATAAGAACTTGTCGATAAAACGAACAAGTCTTTTGCTCTCCTCCCGACATGGACGACCTCGGCCTTCACGGCCTCTACATTACGTAGAAATTTCACTTCTGTTGGGCCGAACAGAACGTGATACCCAGCGTCAACAGCGTTGGTCACGGAGAAGAGGTTTTTCCTCATACCGGGCACATGATAGACACTCTTCAAGGTTAATGGCCCTCTATCACTGCCCAAGGAAACAACCCCGACCTTCTCGACTGCATGCACAGTATTATCTGCAGTAATAATATCATTGTTACCTGCGTAGGGCTCCGCTGAAGAAAGCTTCGATCCATCCCCGGTGAGGTGATGACCACACCCCGAGTCCATGATCCAGTCCTCCTGATAGTTGATAGGAACCGAGACTTCAATAGAAGCTGAGAAGGCTCCTCCCCATCCACCATCAATATGACTGGCCGGTGCTTCCTCCTTCTCAGCAGCATGCCCTGGCTGATTATTCAGCCTGCAGTCCTTCTTGAAGTGCCCAACCTTCCCGCATTTGTAGCATTTGAGACCTTCCTTCTTCTTCTTCTCCTCAGCCTTAGGAGGATAGCCCCTCTCCTGCTGTCCAGAAGTTGAAGGCCCATGGCCTCCAGCGGTCTTCTTCTTCTTATCCCACTTCTTCTTCTTTCCTGAGAAGAGAACCTCGCCATCTCCCCCAGACACGGATACCCCTGCCATCTGCCTTGCCAGACTTTCCTGCGACGCTAGCAGATTCTCCAGCTCTATCAAAGACGGCTGATTAGCCCAACCCTGCACCGACGTCACAAAGGCCACATATTCCTTCCGCAGGCCGCGGATGATGTGCCTCTTCAGCTTCGCCTCAGAAATGGGCTCATCAGGATCCAGTGCTGATATCTCAGCGCAGAGGTTCTTCATCTTCAGAAAGAAATTTGAGATAGAAAGATCACCCTGAGCCGACCTTGCCAGCTCATTTTCTAAGAACTGTAGCCTAGCTACATTCTTCTTGTTAAACAGCCCATCCAGGGCTCTCCAGATCTCGGCAGCTGATCCACACCCTAAGATGTGATCAAATAGATCAGGTGAAATGGCACGCTTTAAGGTGAACTCGGCCTTAGCATTGGTCTTTCTCCACGCCCTCACGGCCGGACCATTGTCACCCGCTTCTGTTGCCTTCACCTCTTCAGTAGCATCTCCTCCAACAACCTCCCAGAGGTCCTCCCCTAGAAGATAGCTCTGCATACACGACTTCCACTTCTTAAAGTTAGTCGATGTAAGCATCTCAATCCCAAGACCTCTTGCAAATCCACCTTCCATTGTTTTTCCTCTGGTTCCTTCTTCACAAAGGCGATGGCTACTCTAAGTTATTCGCTGCTCTATCCACTCCAACCTTCCTCTGATACCATGTGAAAATTTCTCGGACCTTGTGAGAGCAAGCAGGAATAACAACTAGAGATACAAGCCAAAGCAACCAGAGACAATCTTAGGCAAATAAACGATCTTTATTGATAGCAAACTTCAATTACAGGGCAAGACATGCTTGACGAGACATGATTTCGTCAGCACAAAACTCCAAAGAGAAGTACAGAAAAAACTGATAACTGGAGACCGCCCAACCCGCGCGACCTCCCCTGCGATCTCTGATAGTTGCTAGACCGCAATTCTCTGCTGACCACAGAACACCACCAGACCGCTGCACAGACTGCTCCCTTCTTCCGACCTCCTGATACTCCCGAACTCCAGCACCACAACTCCAAGCCGCAGACCGCTCGAACACTTTCAGAGGAAGAGGTGATCGCTGCTGCCCACACTATCCGCAGAAGCTGCACAAGAAGAGTTC
This sequence comes from Dactylorhiza incarnata, assembly GCA_033032865.1. Lineage (NCBI taxonomy): Eukaryota > Viridiplantae > Streptophyta > Magnoliopsida > Asparagales > Orchidaceae > Dactylorhiza > Dactylorhiza incarnata. Next base: position 2,448,847 of record JAWHQI010000035.1, read on the forward strand.
AATCAGAGACCGCCCGGTCAGAAATAAGCAGACCGTAAGAACAAGCGCGAACTCAGCTTACACTTGGTGTGTCTACTTGCTGCTACAGTGGCCTCTTATTTATAGGCGTGGGACCTGATCCAGTCACCACCCTATGAGATAGGAACACCCCCCCCCCCCCCCAGACCGCGCGATCAGCAACAGAACTCCTGCTTCAATTTTGGTGAACTCGCCAGCTTCAACATCGACCATGAGAGACCGCTACTCTCACAGCAGATCGCGACTTCAAGGAAGATCGCCAGACCGCCCGAAGCTATTCACCACCTGTATTCGCACGAGACCGCGAACACAGCCAGTTCGCCATCAAATCGCGAACTCCTGTCTGCATGCCGATCTCCTCCTGAGACCGCGAACAGCAACTAGCTTGCATACCAGTCTCCTCCTGAGACCGCGAACTGAAACCGCGCGACTAAGACCCTTAGTCCGCGAATACCCCCAGAAAGCCCGGTCAGCTACCAGACCGCAATCCGGAGAGAACCTGGATCAAACTGTGCGGTCACACCAGACCGCCACAGCCTTGAAGAGGACAGCACGCCACGCGGTCACGCACAGACCGCGCGGCTCCACCTTCAGCAGACTTTGGACAAGACCAGCGGTCAACCCGGGAGACCACAGCTAGGCTTAGATCAGCCAGACCGCAGATGCAGACTGCCAAGTCGCGCGAGCTCGCCAGACCGCCCGACCTCCTCCCAGACCGCCCAGGTCCAAAATCCTCCAAACTTCCACTTCAACAATTTCAACAACCCGCACAACGGACGGTCTGGGAGGGCAACCCATGCGAAACTAATAGAACTACGTGGGTCTGAGACCGTATGCAGGATGATACGGAGTACGTAGGCGGTGGTCGTAGGAAGACTGCCTCGGCCCAATAAGAGTCCAGATATCCCCTCCCTTATAAATGTTATATTATGTCTGTTTGTTAGTAAGAGTTGGATTCTGTTCGTGGTTCTAATAACTTGTCTTTGGCACAGGTAACAGGTGCGGTGAGTGACAACACCTATATGTGGATGAAGCCACAAAGCAGGCTAAGTCAGGTAACAGGTGCGGATGAGTGACAGCACCTATGTGTGGATGAAGCCACAAAAGCAGGCTAAGTCTGGTACAAGTTGTTAAGCCGCATCCCTTTTGTTGTGCCCCACCTCACGACATCTATATATTGCCAATGAATCCTTGATGGACAGGATTTAATGCGGCGGAGGTATGAAAATTATTCATACAGTACTTGAGTTTAAGGTTTCTGTGATAGTTAATCTTCCGCTCTAATACTACGTCTTCCGCTAAGTGCTATAAAGAGCACTCTTTGATGATGTCTTCCGCTAAGTGCTATAAAGTGCACTCTTTAATGATGTCTTCCACTAGAATACTATTTCTTTACTCTGTCGATGTATAGTGACTTTCGCTTAACACCACCCCTAGGCGTGACAACGGAGTGTTCAAGGAAGGGGGGTTGGAGAAGCTAGTACCTCCACCCTTCGGGATCGCTTCGGCGTCGTGCCGAAAGGGTGGTGTGCGATAAGATCCCCCGGTCGGACCGCCGATTTGGGAGGGGGGTCTTACACCTGTCACAACATCACTTTGCTTTATGGCCTCTTGATGGCCAAGGTTGTATACTCGCGGTTGAGTTGGAGTGTAGTGGGATGTAGACGACTCCGCTGCCTTCCCTTTCTCTGTCGCATAAGCCGCAGCTGCCTTTTTTCCGCCACGACAGTCTCGGGTTATTGTTCCGGCTTACCACAATTAAAGCAAATGAGTGGGCCTCGCCCAGTGGTCACACCCAAAGCAACAGATTGAGCTGACCTAGAAGGTCGCGCTCTGTTCCTCCATCTGCCTCGCCCAGACTTCGCAGAGCTCGGTACTTTGAACTCTGGCTTCACTATAGCTAATTCCTTTCTACTCTGGGACCGCTTCATATCCTTTTCCAGGGAACGAGCCGTATTGACCAGGGTCATAAACCCCTGTGTCATTGGCCCCGATAGAAGGAACCGCAACAGTTGCTCATGCGTATCTCCCCAACCGGGTAAACTCATGCAGATAGTCATCAATCATCCTATCGCCTTGAGTTAGACGGTTGAACTGGTTCTCCATTTCAATCTGTTGAGCAGGTGGGAGATACCGTGCCAAGAACATTCGCGAAAACTCATCAAAAGAGATATCTAATAGCTGCCTTCCTGCTAGCTAATGTAACTCTAGCTCGTCCCACCACAGCTGTGCTTCCCCATCCAAAAGGAAGGTTGCCAATGTAACCTTCTGCTCTTCCTCTGTGTTGAAACCGACAACATGTCTCTGAGTTCAGACCCACAGGGGGTGTAGCCTGCGCTTACTTCTCCCTCACTAAACTCTCCTGACTGAGGATGGAAAACCTAGAATAGACCCAAGGCTGTAGCGAGGAGGTCCCGCCACACACCCGAAAGATCTTAGAGAGCTTCCCCTCCCAAACCAATGCTCAGCCGGGCACCTTGGAGGGCACTAGCAGCCAACTCCAAAAATTTATAGATTTTCTAGTCTTGGACTACAAATAGCGTGGATCCGCCTTTTGGCTTTACTAACCGCACCCCAAATTGGTCTGCTAACAGCCTAACTCCGCTGTTCTGGAGGGCTATTGGCAGCCCACAGGGGCATTTAGGTAATTTTCCCCTCAAAGCCCTCTGGGCGAGTGGTCCGTGAAGGCACCACTCGCCAGGCCCCTTGCCCATCAGGGTTCGCCGGGCGAATGGTTTATGAGGTCATCACTCGCCATATGCTCGACTTGCTTAATGGGCGAGATCTTAGGCACCCTCGCCTATCTGTCATGATGCCTTATACGAGTGGCCGCTAGTGCGGGCCTCACTCGCCCAAAGACCTCTTGGACTCCTATTCCGCTCTTTGACCCTCCACGAGGTCTTGGGGACCCACTCAATGAATACGGGGTTATACACTCTGTATCCGTGGCCTTCAGGGTCTTTCTCACCCTTGATAACCAATCCTCAGCTTGAGTTGGGGTTCCTGCCCCCGTGAACGTAGGAGGATGAAAACTCAGAAAGTACTGCAGCTGCTGGTCCGGAGCTCTTCGTTATCTCACCGACACTGGTCTTTCAACCACTGGTTCAACTGCTACAGCCGGCACCGGAGCCACCCCTAGGGTAGGAGGTTGTCCAGGGACATGCCCTCCAGGTGGTGCAGTGAACATAGCAAACACCGCTTCAGCTATCATCCTAGACTGTCTCAGCAGAAGGAGTAGTAGGCACTTCAGCTGGTGCACTGCTAGCAGTCGAACGCGTGGGTCGAGACAGCCCCGCTCTACTCCCAGCCGCCTATATATGTGCACAAAACACAATTAGCAACTAAGAGATAGCATGGAATAACAAAGGAACACATAAGTTCAATCCCAATGCTTCAATCATACGAGTACATCATTCCTAAAGTGGATAGTTACTGGTTCGTTACATATCTTAACGACGATGCACACACGTGCTCACCACCCCATAAAAGAATTCGACCATGAATTTAGACAGAAAGGGATCGAGACCCACAGCTGATACCAAGTTGTAACACCCTCCCTGTTATATAGAACATATCAGTAGGTCCGGCCGGGACCCCACGCCATATTAAATGAACAGAAGAGCGCGTTACTTAATTAGTTTCAAACAGTTAATAACATAACCATTTCAGCACACAGAGTCGTACAACGGAAGCATTTAATTATTTAAACATTTAACCAGATTACAAAAGTTGTCCACTTCTATACAGGGAATGAAAGTACAAGAAGATTTGTTTATTACACTGTTTATATCAATTAGGTGGCTTTCAAACATCGGCACGCGGCTGGCCACACATGAAAACATTAAACAAATCACTTGGCCTTTAAGGGCCAACAAAGCTCAGCAGCTGGGATTCCACCCTGCTAATTTCCGCTCGTCTCGCCAGGACCTGTAAGTCACAATCCACCAAACGGTGGGAAAAGAAGTAACCGGTCAGCTTTAGCTGACCCAAAATATAACAACCCCACCCCATGCTCAGGGCGGCGGTGCTCCATCCCTGCAAGCAAGCAATAACAACATATATTTCACAGGTGCATCTAAGCACCGCATAGAAATAATCATCATATGGTGATGACAAGTCACACGTCATGTGCACTCATGGCACGTCATCCTCAAGTCCTTTTTCAACTTGGATGATCAGGTTGAGCTAGGCCGTACACACGAAGTTCCGGCACTCTTTGAGCTAGGTCGTACACATGAAGTTCCGGCACTATCATTATGAGCTAGATGCCAGGATTCACCTATGCCTGGCCCGGGTTCGGTTCAGCTTGTGCCCGCGCTCATAAATGTTAGGATTCAACTTAGCCTGACACCGGTTTGGCTTCCCCTTGTGCCCGACAAACTATAACCTCACAGGGTCATCACCTCAGCTTCAGGGGCTATTTTCGAGTGCCCCAAGCAATCTCAAGGATCACTGGCACTAGCACCGGCGCTAGAGCTAGCGTCGGGCGCTAGACAACAAAACGCATATTTGTTAGCTCTTTCGGGTATTTCCTGAGGGTAATCTCCAGGACTCCCTGCAGTACATCACAGTACCAAGAACCCGAAAACATACATACACGGAGTCTTCTCCGGAGTGCAATATAGCATATCAACATCACCATTCCAGACCAACCTGTCCAGAAGGGCTTCACACATCATGCCTATGTCCGTACTGCCATTCCGGACTCTATACCAGAAGATCCAATCTACCAATTAGTAGAAGTCTTCCAAACCATGCAAATCGAAGGACGCAGATGTCCAAAGACTAGGGAGGAGAATCATTACCCTTGATGCTTGTTTCGGTGCCATAGAAGTGAGAGGGAATCGGCTGAAATCCTTTGAAACAGCTTCCTCTTCACAGGATCGATGATGGCACAAGCACGCAAGATCTCCTTCGCGGATTTGCCCTTGGCACCACGATCTTCAACTGACCTCCTTCCCTGCTCTCAGCCAACTGCTCTCAAAAAGGCAGGGGATTCTCAGAAAATGAGAAGAAAAGTCAGATTTGGGTCTTATATGGTTTTCCTGCTACCGTCAGCGCTGATGCTAGCGCCTGGCGCTAGCCCAAAGGCGGTATGGCTGACCTTAGCCACATCCGCTGAAGAGAGCCGCTAGCACTACCGCCTGCGCTATCTTTCTTCGACGAATTTCTCAGGAAATGCCACATTCTTCGAGAAAGGACATATTTCTCGGGAAATGCACTACCGTCGGCGCTAACGCTAGCACCTAGCGCTAGCTCATTTGCTCCATTCATCGAGAAAGAATACATTTCTGGGGAAATGCACTAGCTTCTCGGGAAATACACTACCGCTGGCGCTATCCCTAGCGCGTGGCGCTAGCTCATTTGCTTCCGAGCACTCCCACTTTATTTGCGCACGAAAATTAGGGTCTTACATTGCTGGTCTACCTCTAGCTTCTTGGCCATCTCCAGGATCTTAGTCATACTGCCGTCGGAGACGAAGAGGAGGGCCTGCCTCAGCTCATCACGAAGGACCTTATAGAACCTCTTTGCGTATCCTGCATCATCCAGCTGATACGATACTACAAATCGGGATAGGTGGGTAAACTCCCGGTGATACTCCAGAACTCTCCTGCTCCCCTGCCTCAACTGCATAAATCTATCCTCTATCTCATCTCTTGCAAACTGCGACACAAAATTCTCCAGCAGTGCTGCCTTGAAATCATGCCAAGAAACATCTGCAGCCTCCAGTCCTGCATATGATGTGTCCAGGAACCTCTTCCACCATCTCTTTGCATGGGACTCCAAGCATGAGACCACCAGTGGTACCTCCATATCTGTCGGGCACTGAATCCCTATCAGCATCTCCTCCATGATGTCCACCCACTCTTCAGTCCTCACAACTGCCTCCGTCCCGAGGTATGATGGAGTGGAGTGACCTCGAAAGATGCTCAGCCAGTTGGCCCCAGGGTTTTGCTGAGGAGCTGGTCCCTGCTGTGCCCTGAATGTCTCCAGTATGGCAATCAGTGTTTGTCCTATCTCTATCTGCTGGAACGGAGTAGGAGCCAGTGGTGGTGGAACGACGTTTGGATTCGGTGGAACTCCATGCTGCGGTGTAGGGTTCGTCGCGGGCTACACAAGAAAATTTCATTGGTGAGGGACTTAGCTAAAGAATATTCAGTTAGAAGTGGACTCTTCATATGATTTCCTTTATGGGCACACCATTGCTTCCGCTGCTAGTTTGTCCTCAAACTAAGCTCGCGCGGGGTGGCCCAGGGTTTATGGACTTTGTTGGGAAAATGATTTCTCTTAACCCCTGAAAATGAGTCAAATATGAATTCCAAGAATGAAAAACAAGGCTAAGTAAATATGCGTCGAATAGTGTTCGACGCAACGTCGAAATGTAGTTGACGTCTCTTTCAGATTAAGTCGAAGTAACTCTAGGAAGATTTCGACGTATGTGTTGTCGACGTTACTCTGTTTTCTAGTCGACGCAACTAGTGAAGTCGACGCACCTTAGTCGACGCACCTTCCTTATTCACCTCTCGACGTCCAGACAGGATGTACTCGACGCTTGCGTCGAATGACAATCGACGCACGTCGATTTATTTGACAGACTTAAATATGCGCCAGATCTCTTTCCTTCTTTCAGTAAATCTGATTTGTATGGAATAATGTTAATATTTTATAGCCGTTCTGAATCATTCTTTCCTTCTATTTGATTCTTGGATAATCTGATTAACTCTATTTTGGATATTATTTGAAATCAGAATTCATTATTTCCTTCTACAGAAATAAACATTATGGAAACATTTTTTCTTTCTATTCTCTCTAACTGCTAATTGATTATCCTCCTATAGTATTATGTTGAATTAACAGAGCTATAAATAAAGAGGAGGTCGGCAGAAAATAAACAAGAGTGATCTACCACACACATTTGAAATAGAGGAAAAGCTCCCAAGAGAAAAGAGAGAAATTGAGAAAAAGCTCTGCAGCAACATTCAAGCACTTCTTCTTCTTCTGCTTCTGAAGTCATACTGCTGCAAAATCTGATAGCTCTCACAAAGAGAGAAAGGCTGCAAATCTTCTTCTCTCTATAGAAGAAAGATTCAATTCACTTCTTGTGCTTCCAATCTTCTTGCTAGGAAGAAGATTCTTTCTTGTTTTTATTTCTTCTCCTTTCTTTCTTTCTCACTTAAACATTGTAAAAGAGTTTTTAGAATCTCTCTCCAAAAAATTCAGTGTACTGGTTCTAAGAGTCTCCTTGTCAAAAGACTCAGTTGGTTCTAAGAGTCTCCTTGTCAAAAGACTCAGGGTGGTTCTAAGAGTCTCCTTATCAAAAGACTCAGTGCAAGATAGTGAATTCCTACCAAGGGGGTAGAAGAGTGGACTACCCAAAGTTTGGGGAACCACTATATTTTCTTATGTTGTGTTGTGATTTATTTTCTTGCATTTACTTTATTTTCTTGCTTAATTCTTGTTGGTGTGTGGGAAGCTCTAATCTGTGATCATACACATATATATTAACTTTGCACAAAATAATTTTTAAATCTCTATTCACCCCCCCCCCCCCCCCCCCCCCCCTCTAGAGAATTCTAGTGAGGTTAATTGTGCACTTTCAATTGGTATCAGAGGGAGGTTTATCTAAGAAGGATAACTCCTTGATAAAAAAAATCCTACCACTCATATATATATATTTTTCAAAACTATTTTATCATATGGCACAAATCAAAGATTATGCTTCCACCAGACCACCAATTTGCAACCTGGAAAAGTTTGCACTTTGGAAAACAAGAATTAGAATTTATTTAAACTCTATTGATGATGAATTGCTTAATGTGATCTTGACAGGTCCCCCCAAGCCATTCAGGAAGGATTCAAGTGGAAAAGTGACTGAAATACTTGTTCCAAGAGCTGAATGGACAGAAGATGAGAAGAAAGCCCAAGGACATGATGCCAAGGCTATGAATATCCTAGTCTCAACCCTCTCAGATGAAATTTTCCAAAAGATTGCTGATTGTGAGTCAGCTAAGGAAGTATGGGAAGCTCTCACCAAAATGGTAGAGGGAAGTGCTGATGAGAAAAAGGATATAAAGGCACTACTGATCTCCCAATATGAAAACTTCCAAAAGAAAGAAAGTGAAAGTGTTGCTGACATGTATTCAAGATTCAGCCTCATAGTCAATGAATTGAGAACACTTGAGAAGGACATATCTCTCACTGAGATAAATGATAAATTGCTGACTTGCTTTCCTAGCTCTTGGGACTCAAGAATCTGGCCAATCAAAGACTACAGAAGTCAAAAAGAAATATCAACAGATGTTCTGTTGGGTAAATTAAAATCCTATGAACAACTGTTGAAAACCAGAGCTGAGAAAGAAAAGGCCTCTCCACTCTCAAAAGAAAAGAGTATTGCATTGAAAGCTGTTGAAGGTGAACCATCTACTAGTGATGAGGAACTAATCAGCTTCCTGGCTAGGAAGTTCAAGAGGTGGATCAAAACAGAAGGATCCAGAGGAAGAGATTCAAAAACCAGGTATAATAAAACACCTACTAAAGAGATTATCTGTTACTCTTGCAGGAAACCTGGACATATTGCACCTGAATGTCCTAAGGAGAACAGCACTAAGAAAGATCTGAAAAGAACAGATCTAAAGAAGAAAAAGAAAGAAAGAGGATTCATTGCTCAATCTTGGAGTGATTCAGAATCTGAAGGAAGTACCTCATCAGACAATGATCAGGAAGAGGTCAAGCAAGAGGAAACCTGTCTGATGGCCACTGAGAAGCTTGATGATACATCTATGGTAAATATACTTGATGATATAGATTTCTCTTCTACTGATTTCAAACAAGATTTCAAAGAATTCTGTTTAGATCTAATCAAATCTGAAAAGAAGTAAAGAATTAAGAATTGAATTAAGAAATCTCAAACATGTGAATACACACTATGAAAACTATAAGCTCAATCAAGAGCTCTCAAAGAAGGAATTAGACAAAATCCATTCAGAAAATCTAACACTAAGGAAAGAGCTGGCAAAGGCTAAAGCCTTTGAGGACTCTCTGAATGGAAGAGGTCAGAAGCTCAAGAACATCTCTGAGAATCTCACTGATAGATTTAGACAACTAAAGCTGAATACTAATGAAGCATCTAAATCACAAATATTCAGCAAACCTGTCTGGAAACATCCCATTCAATTCACTAGGGAGAATCATCTAGCAGGAATTAGATCACAAGTAGGTCCAGAAACAACCACTGTTTTAATAAACCTAATCCCATTACAGATAAAGGAATCTTAGGAAAGTATCCTCACAAAAATTCTGAACATACGTCGAATTATTATCCACGTGCGTCGATTTCTAATCGACGCATACACCAAATCGCGTCGACCTCCACTCAACGTAATCTCTCACATGCTTCAACTAAAAGTAGACTCAGAATGATGGAAGCGTCGACCTCATATCGACGCAACCAGAAACCTACGTCGAATTCATATCGACGCAACCATAAGTCTACGTCGAATCCCTATCGACGCTATAAATCAGACAGAAAATTTTCTGTTTCCAAATAGGTCCCTCAATCCATGTCCTTCTATTATGAACACTATTTATGTGATATCATCCAAGAAGATTGGTATGATAAGCCAGTACCCCATAAGGAGGAAGGATATCCTGAAAAACCCACTCATTCTTTTATTAAATCTTTTACTAATGAGAGAAAGGGACCCCAGCTCAGCAGGGTCTAAACTAATGTTTAAACTTTTATGTGCAGATGTATCACATCTCCATGATGGTGTGGTACTTGGACAGTGGATGATCCATGCACATGACAGGTTGCAAAAACCTATTAATCAACTATGAGGATAGACTTGGACCATCAGTAACCTTTGGAGACTCTAGCTGTGGCCAAACCAAGGGATTTGGAGATTTCAAAGAAGGGAAAGTCACCTTCAAGAATGTGGCAGTAGTCAAAGGACTAAAACACAATCTGATAAGTATAAGTCAGATATGTGAGAATTGTAAGTATGAGGTAAAATTCACTACACTATTCTGCCATATTATAGATATCAAGACTGGTGCTACAGTACTAAATGGAATTAGAAAAGGGAGAGTATATGTAGTGAGCTTTAGCTCTTCACCCACAGAAGTTTGCTTATTCAACAATATTATTGATAAAAATGAATTATGGCATAGGAGACTAGGTCATCTAAACTACAAAACAATCAGTAAACTAGCTAAGAATAACCTAGTCAGAGGCTTACCAAAGGGTAGGTACTCTAAGGATTCTCCATGCAGACCTTGCCAACTAGGAAATCAAACCAAATCATCCTTCAAACCCATTGGTAAGGATGACTCTCCCAGGTCTTTATACTTACTACACATGGATCTCTTTGGTCCCATATCCACTCAAAGCTTAGGTGGAAAATCCTATACCTTGGTCATTGTTGATGATTATTCTAGTTTTAGCTGGGTATTCTTTCTAGGAGTTAAATCTGAAACCCATAAAATTCTCTCAAAATTCATAAGACAGATTCAATCTGAGTTCAATACAAATGTTTCAATTATAAGAAGTGACCATGGGACTGAATTTGAGAATCAGATGATTTATAGTTTCTGTGAGGAAGAAGGGATTAAACAAAGCTTCTCAGCACCTAGAACTCCCCAACAAAATGGAGTTGCTGAGAGGAAGAATAGAACCTTAATAGAATCAGGTAGAACCCTGCTTGCGGAATCAGGATTACCAAAAACCTTTTGGGCTGAAGTAGTCAACACTGCAAACTATGTTCTAAATAGAAGCCTCATACACAAAACTAAATCAAAGACTCCATATGAGCTCCTGAAAAATAAAACACCCACTGTTAAATATTTTAAAATTTTTGGATGTGCTTGCTTTATTCTAAACCATGGGAAAGATCATCTTGCCAATTTGACAAGAAGTCTGATGATGGAATATTTCTAGGATATTCATCATCCAGCAAAGCCTATAGGTGCTACAATAGAAGAACTCTTAAGATTGAAGAATCCATGCACATTGTATTTGATGAAACTAACATGCTGCTTAAGGGGGAGGAAACTCCCACCAGTTCTGTTTCACAGGAAAACAACAGCATAGAAACCCAGCTTGAGCAACTAGCTCTAGAGAACACAGAAAATGGAAAGGAAAACCAGTTAGAGGAACCAAGTGAGGAGTCTGAACAAGAAACCTCAGAAAAGAGCACTCAAGACCCTCTTCCACAAGAGGACATGGTCCAGGAAGAACAATTGAACAATGATCCCATTGAGAATGAAGTAGAAGAACAACTGACAAATTCAGGCAGAACAGGAATCAATTTGAAAGATCATCCACAAGCTCAAGTGATTAGAGATCCCAATGCAGGAGTAAGAGCAAGACACCATGTCTCCAATGGGATAATGCTCCAATGCTTCCTATCACAAGTTGAACCAAAGAAGTTTGAGGAAGCAAATTGTGATCCTCACTGGATTATGGCCATGCAAGAAGAACTAGGCCAATTTGAGAGAAACAAAGTATGGAACCTAGTTGAAAGACCAAGAAACTACCCTGTAATTGGTACAAAATGGGTATACAGGAACAAACTAGATTCCACTGGAATAATTGTGAGAAACAAGGCAAGACTTGTAGCACAAGGATATAGACAAGAAGAAGGGATCGACTACAATCAGACCTTTGCTCCAGTAGCCAGATTAGAGGCAATCAGGCTCTTTCTTGCCTATGCAGCCTTCATGAAGATGAAAGTCTACCAAATGGATGTCAAGAGTGCCTTTTTAAATGGAGATCTGCAAGAAGAGGTATATGTGGAGCAACCACCAGGTTTTGTTAATCCCTCTTCCCCTAACTTTGTTTATAGACTTAACAAAGCATTATATGGTCTTAAGCAAGCACCTAGAGCTTGGTATGAAACTCTCTGAAATTTTCTTTTAGAAAATTCCTTTGAAAGAGGAAAAGTAGACAAGACACTCTTTACTAGAACACATAAAAACCAACTCCTCCTTGTTCAAATATATGTAGATGACATTATCTTTAGCTCAACCCATCCTAAACTATGTAAAAGATTTGCTAATCTTATGCAATCTAAATTTGAAATGAGTAGTATGGGTGAACTCTCCTACTTCCTAGGGCTACAAGTAAAACAAAGTAGTGAAGGAATCTTTATCTCACAATCAAAATATACCAAAGAACTAATCAAAAAGTTTGGTATGGAATCAGCATCTACCATGAAAACACCCATGGCAACCAATGCCATCATAGAAAAAGATGATAAAGGAAAATCAGTAGATCAAAAGACTTATAGGGCCATCATTGGATCCCTTCTATGTCTAACAGCAAGCAGACCTGATATCATGTTTGCCACTTACATATGTGCTAGATTTCATGTTGAACCAAAGGAATCCCATCTCACCTCTGTAAAAAGGATTCTTAGATACCTAAAGGGAACCCCTGAACTAGGACCATGGTACTCAGCAGAAACTAACTTTGAATTAATAGGTTTCTCAGATGCAGATTATGCTGGATGTAGGGTTGATAGAAAAAGCACATCTGGTACCTGCCAATTTCTAGGTGACAGATTGATCTCATGGTTTAGTAAGAAACAAACCTCAGTCTCAACTTCAACAGCAGAAGCTGAATGCATAGCTGCTGGGAGCTGTTGTTCACAAATCCTGTGGATGCAAAATCAACTACTTGATTACAAATTGGAAATACACAACTCTAAGATCTACTGTGATAGCTCTAGTGCTATATCCATAGCATCCAACCCAGTCCTTCATAGTAGGACCAAACATATAGAAATTAGACATCACTTCCTTAGAGACAATGTTGAGAAGGGTAAAATAACCTTAGAATATATTCCCACAGACAATCAAAGAGCAGACATCTTCACAAAACCTTTAGATGAAACTAAGCATAACTATTTCATAAACACCTTGGGGATGCTTGATGGAAGCTTGTAAACCTCATTGTTAGGGAAATCTAAAGACATCGGAATATCTAAGAAAGTTTCCTGGAGATGCGTCGAATACATATCGACGTACCGTCGAGAAGACCTCGACGCTGGTTCTGATTTCTTTCATTTAAAGTTACGTCGATCCACTATCAACGTACCGTCGACTTCTTATCGACGCAAGTCTATGACCACGTCGACAAATCTTTAGACTGACAAAACCTTCACGGAATGCTGACTACATATCGACGCATACGTTGACATCAATTCGACGTAACGTCGACTTCTGGTTAAAATTGGAATCAAATCCTTACTTCCTTTTCTTTTACGGCTGGATTACCTTGATTTCTGTTTCCTTTCTCGACGTTTCATCTTCTTTAAATAGTACTTCTTATTTCATAACAAATACCTCTCTGGACCCGCCAAAACTGCGTCTTCTATCTCTCTCTCTTCCTGCATCAATGGCGCCTACTCCTGTTCAAACTGACCTTATCAAAGCAATGAACGATGCTCTGGAAAATCTTCTCAATGACTTCCAGACACGATTAACTAACTTCTCCAATGAATGTGCCAATATGATCACCTCCTGTGAAGCCAAATTGGCCACCCTGTCTGCCTCTCTTCCCGGGCTTCATCTTCTTCTTCAAGAGGAACCTCTGTCACCACAAAGGTTTACATCCTTCCTGAATGATATAAACCAGGGGGAGAGTTGCTCCAGAAACCCCTCTTGCCAGGTTTTTGATCTCAACTAAAAGCTCAGGTTTAAATCTCTTCTCTCCAACACTAAGTATTCTCTCTAACTCTCTTATAGGCTCCGCTCCTCTCAAATCACTCTGACTACACTTTCATCAAACATTTTGGTGAATCCTCCTCTTACAACACTGAAGGGGAGCATGCTGTGGATTCAGCATTCAGAATTGATGATCCTTATAACCAGGGGAGATTCCTGTAGTAAAGGACCCAGTAATCCAGGGGGAGGAAGAAGCAGCCACCTCTGATGATTGGAATGGGCAGATATGGATTGATGCACCCTTATGTGAGGAAGAACTTCAACATCACTCTTCTGGCTTCTCTGCCAGTTACATCAAGCTGAAGACACCTCTACTTGAGGACATCCCTACAAAAAAGTCTGGAGGAGACATTCATCCCTCAGCAGAGATCACCCTACCAGAAATCACTCTGCCCTCTATTGCAGAACATCTAAGAACTCTTCTTGAAATAACTCCCTCTCCACCCAAAGAGAAAACTCCTCCTTCCTCTCTTCCTCTTCCTCCTCCTCAACTTCCTCCTCTACCTTCTTCTCTACCTCCTCTGCTACCTCTACCTCCACAAGCAGCAAGACTCCCTAAACAGATCATACCTAGGCAAAGTACAAGAGGACAGATAAAAAGAAAAAGGGAAGTCACTCCCCACTGGAAAAATTTTTCTAAAGAAGAAAGGAAGGAGTTTGCAAAAGAAAAGAAGTATAGAAAAGCATGTGAGCAGATAAAAAGATTTGAAAAGATGCCTAGTATCTGTCCTAACAGTCCTGTCAAGGAGTACCATGATCCTGACATGGAAAAGAGGCATAAAGAGATAAGAGAAAGAGAAGTGTATGAATATGAAGCAGCTAGGAAAGAAGTGGAAGATAAAAGGAGGGCCTGGATGGAGAAGATTAACAAGGGCATGACTAAGGAACAAATTCTTGCTGAATCTTCTATCAGAATTCCAAATAGGTTGTTTGATATTGAAGCTTATCAAAAGAAAAATCCTCAGGCAGGGATTATCCTGGATAAGGGTCAAAAGGACAAGAAGGGTATAGGGTGTACAGAATAAACCTACATTCCCTATAAGAAGCCTACAAGGCCTGCAAAGCTAGACAAATGGCTTAACTCACCATGGAAAGGGAAAGGAAAAGGAAAGATGTATGAAGTTCCTGAGAAACAGGAACCAGAAAAGAAGAAACTCTATAGGCCAAAGGTTGATAACAAAGGACCTCCTGAGCCCAAGCCTGCACAAAAAGAATCTCACAACATTACCATTGAGATGATTGATGAAAAGGCAGCAATCATCATCAGCAAAGGGTACTCCATAAATGACACTATTCCTGATGGTGATAAACTCTTGGAAAAACTGCATACAATCATCAGGAATGTCCAGGAAAGACCTGATAGAGCCAGGGGATACATTTTTGATGCCATTAATGACTTATCTAGGAAACTTTATTCTGCTTTTGTCAACTTCATGTACAAAAAGAAGTTTCTAGTTTAATTCTTGTGAAAGACAAATACTTGTCATGTGCTTTCTTTTCCTAATTCTTTCCTTCTACTCAATATATTTCTTATCTATACAAATACTATGCTGTGTTAACTATATGCTAATAAAATTTCTCTCTAAGAAGGGTTAAGACAAATAGGGGGAGATTGTTGGGAAAATGATTTCTCTTAACCCCTGAAAATGAGTCAAATATGAATTCCAAGAATGAAAAACAAGGCTAAGTAAATATGCGTCGAATAGTGTTCGACGCAACGTCGAAATGTAATCGACGTCTCTTTCAGATTAAGTCGAAGTAACTCTAGGAAGATTTCGACGTATGTGTTGTCGACGTTACTCTGTTTTCTAGTCGACGCAACTAGTGAAGTCGACGCACCTTAGTCAACGCACCTTCCTTATTCACCTCTCGACGTCCAGAAAGGATGTACTCGACGCTTGCGTCGAATGGCAATCGACGCACGTCGATTTATTTGACAGACGTAAATATGCGCCAGATCTCTTTCCTTCTTTCAGTAAATCTGATTTGTATGGAATAATGTTAATATTTTATAGCCGTTCTGAATCATTCTTTCCTTCTATTTGATTCTTGGCTAATCTGATTAACTCTATTTTGGATATTATTTGAAATCAGAATTCATTCTTTCCTTCTACAGAAATAAACATTATGGAAACATTTTTTTCTTTCTATTCTCTCTAACTGCTAATTGATTATCCTCCTATAGTATTATGTTGAATTAACAGAGCTATAAATAAAGAGGAGGTCGGCAGAAAATAAACAAGAGTGATCTACCACACACATTTGAAATAGAGGAAAAGCTCCCAAGAGAAAAGAGAGAAGTTGAGAAAAAGCTCTGCAGCAACATTCAAGCACTTCTTCTTCTTCTTCTGCTTCTGAAGTCATACTGCTGCAAAATCTGATAGCTCTCACAAAGAGAGAAAGGCTGCAAATCTTCTTCTCTCTGTAGAAGAAAGATTCAATTCACTTCTTGTGCTTCCAATCTTCTTGCTAGGAAGAAGATTCTTTCTTGTTTTTATTTCTTCTCCTTTCTTTCTTTCTCACTTAAACATTGTAAAAGAGTTTTTAGAATCTCTCTCCAAAAAATTCAGTGTACTGGTTCTAAGAGTCTCCTTGTCAAAAGACTCAGTTGGTTCTAAGTGTCTCCTTGTCAAAAGACTCAGGGTGGTTCTAAGAGTCTCCTTTTCAAAAGACTAAGTGCAAGATAGTGAATTCCTACCAAGGGGGTAGAAGAGTGGACTACCCAAAGTTTGGGGAACCACTATATTTTCTTGTGTTGTGCTGTGATTTATTTTCTTGCATTTACTTTATTTTCTTGCTTAATTCTTGTTGGTGTGTGGGAAGCTCTAATCTGTGATCATACACATATATATATTAACTTTGCACAAAATAATTTTTAAATCTCTATTCACCCCCCCCCCCTCTAGAGAATTCTAGTGAGGTTAATTGTGCACTTTCAATTGGTATCAGAGGGAGGTTTATCTAAAAAGGATAACTTCTTGATAAAAAAAATCCTACCTCTCATATATATATATTTTTCAAAACTATTTTATCATATGGCACAAATCAAAGATTATGCTTCCACCAGACCACCAATTTGCAACCTGGAAAAGTTTGCACTTTGGAAAACAAGAATTAGAATTTATTTAAACTCTATTGATGATGAATTGTTTAATGTGATCTTGACAGGTCCCCCCAAGCCATTCAGGAAGGATTCAAGTGGAAAAGTGACTGAAACACTTGTTCCAAGAGTTGAATGGACAGAAGATGAGAAGAAAGCCCAAGGACATGATGCCAAGGCTATGAATATCCTAGTCTCAACCCTCTCAGATGAAATTTTCCAAAAGATTGCTGATTGTGAGTCAGCTAAGGAAGTATGGGAAGCTCTCACCAAAATGGTAGAGGGAAGTGCTGATGAGAAAAAGGATAGAAAGGCACTACTGATCTCCCAATATGAAAACTTCCAAAAGAAAGAAAGTGAAAGTGTTGCTGACATGTATTCAAGATTCAACCTCATAGTCAATGAATTGAGAACACTTGAGAAGGACATATCTCTCACTGAGATAAATGATAAATTGCTGACTTGCTTTCCTAGCTCTTGGGACTCAAGAATCTGGCCAATCAAAGACTACAGAAGTCAAAAAGAAATATCAACAGATGTTCTGTTGGGTAAATTAAAATCCTATGAACAACTGTTGAAAACCAGAGCTGAGAAAGAAAAGGCCTCTCCACTCTCAAAAGAAAAGAGTATTGCATTGAAAGCTGTTGAAGGTGAACCATCTACTAGTGATGAGGAACTAATCAGCTTCCTGGCTAGGAAGTTCAAGAGGTGGATCAAAACAGAAGGATCCAGAGGAAGAGATTCAAAAACCAGGTATAATAAAACACCTACTAAAGAGATTATCTGTTACTCTTGCAGGAAACCTGGACATATTGCACCTGAATGTCCTAAGGAGAACAGCACTAAGAAAGATCTGAAAAGAACAGATCTAAAGAAGAAAAAGAAAGAAAGAGGATTCATTGCTCAATCTTGGAGTGATTCAGAATCTGAAGGAAGTACCTCATCAGACAATGATCAGGAAGAGGTCAAGCAAGAGGAAACCTGTCTGATGGCCACTGAGAAGCTTGATGATACATCTATGGTAAATATACTTGATGATATAGATTTCTCTTCTACTGATTTCAAACAAGATTTCAAAGAATTCTATTTAGATCTAATCAAATCTGAAAAGAAGTAAAGAATTAAGAATTGAATTAAGAAATCTCAAACATGTGAATACACACTATGAAAACTATAAGCTCAATCAAGAGCTCTCAAAGAAGGAATTAGACAAAATCCATTCAGAAAATCTAACACTAAGGAAAGAGCTGGCAAAGGCTAAAGCCTTTGAGGACTCTCTGAATGGAAGAGGTCAGAAGCTCAAGAACATCTCTGAGAATCTCACTGATAGATTTAGACAACTAAAGCTGAATACTAATGAAGCATCTAAATCACAAATATTCAGCAAACCTGTCTGGAAACATCCCATTCAATTCACTAGGGAGAATCATCTAGCAGGAATTAGATCACAAGTAGGTCCAGAAACAACCACTGTTTTAATAAACCTAATCCCATTACAGATAAAGGAATCTTAGGAAAGTATCCTCACAAAAATTCTGAACATACGTCGAATTATTATCCACGTGCGTCGATTTCTAATCGACGCATACACCAAATCGCGTTGACCTCCACTCAACGTAATCTCTCACATGCTTCGACTAAAAGTAGACTCAGAATGATGGAAGCGTCGACCTCATATCGACGCAACCAGAAACCTACGTCGAATTCATATCGACGCAACCATAAGTCTACGTCGAATCCCTATCGACGCTATAAATCAGACAGAAAATTTTCTGTTTCCAAACAGGTCCCTCAATCCATGTCCTTCTATTATGAACACTATTTATGTGATATCATCCAAGAAGATTGGTATGATAAGCCAGTACCCCATAAGGAGGAAGGATATCCTGAAAAACCCACTTATTCTTTTATTAAATCTTTTACTAATGAGAGAAAGGGACCCCAGCTCAGCAGGGTCTAAACTAATGTTTAAACTTTTATGTGCAGATGTATCACATCTCCAGGATGGTGTGGTACTTGGACAGTGGATGATCCATGCACATGACAGGTTACAAAAACCTATTAATCAACTTTGAGGATAGACTTGGACCATCAGTAACCTTTGGAGACTCTAGCTGTGGCCAAACCAAGGGATTTGGAGATTTCAAAGAAGGGAAAGTCACCTTCAAGAATGTGGCAGTAGTCAAAGGACTAAAACACAATCTGATAAGTATAAGTCAGATATGTGAGAATTGTAAGTATGAGGTAAAATTCACTACACTATTCTGCCATATTATAGATATCAAGACTAGTGCTACAGTACTAAATGGAATTAGAAAAGGGAGAGTATATGTAGTGGACTTTAGCTCTTCACCCACAGAAGTTTGCTTATTCAACAATATTATTGATAAAAATGAATTATGGCATAGGAGACTAGGTCATCTAAACTACAAAACAATCAGTAAACTAGCTAAGAATAACCTAGTCAGAGGCTTACCAAAGGGTAGGTACTCTAAGGATTCTCCATGCAGACCTTGCCAACTAGGAAAGCAAACCAAATCATCCTTCAAACCCATTGGTAAGGATGACTCTCCCAGGTCTTTATAGTTACTACACATGGATCTCTTTGGTCCCATATCCACTCAAAGCTTAGGTGGAAAATCCTATACCTTGGTCATTGTTGATGATTATTCTAGGTTTAGCTGGGTATTCTTTCTAGGAGTTAAATCTGAAACCCATAAAATTCTCTCAAAATTCATAAGACAGATTCAATCTGAGTTCAATACAAATGTTTCAATTATAAGAAGTGACCATGGGACTGAATTTGAGAATCAGATGATTTATAGTTTCTGTGAGGAAGAAGGGATTAAACAAAGCTTCTCAGCACCTAGAACTCCCCAACAAAATGGAGTTGCTGAGAGGAAGAATAGAACCTTAATAGAATCAGGTAGAACCCTGCTTGCGGAATCAGGATTACCAAAAACCTTTTGGGCTGAAGTAGTCAACACTGCAAACTATGTTCTAAATAGAAGCCTCATACACAAAACTAAATCAAAGACTCCATATGAGCTCCTGAAAAATAAAACACCCACTGTTAAATATTTTAAAATTTTTGGATGTGCTTGCTTTATTCTAAACCATGGGAAAGATCATCTTGCCAAATTTGACAAGAAGTCTGATGATGGAATATTTCTAGGATATTCATCATCCAGCAAAGCCTATAGGTGCTACAATAGAAAAACTCTTAAGATTGAAGAATCCATGCACATTGTATTTGATGAAACTAACATGCTGCTTAAGGGGGAGGAAACTCCCACCAGTTCTGTTTCACAGGAAAACAACAGCATAGAAACCCAGCTTGAGCAACTAGCTCTAGAGAACACAGAAAATGGAAAGGAAAACCAGTTAGAGGAACCAAGTGAGGAGTCTGAACAAGAAACCTCAGAAAAGAGCACTCAAGACCCTCTTCCACAAGAGGACATGGTCAAGGAAGAACAATTGAACAATGATCCCATTGAGAATGAAGTAGAAGAACAACTGACAAATTCAGGCAGAACAGGAATCAATTTGAAAGATCATCCACAAGCTCAAGTGATTAGAGATCCCAATGCAAGAGTAAGAGCAAGACACCAAGTCTCCAATGGGATAATGCTCCAATGCTTCCTATCACAAGTTGAACCAAAGAAGTTTGAGGAAGCAAATTGTGATCCTCACTGGATTATGGCCATGCAAGAAGAACTAGGCCAATTTGAGAGAAACAAAGTATGGAACCTAGTTGAAAGACCAAGAAACTACCCTGTAATTGGTACAAAATGGGTATACAGGAACAAACTAGATTCCACTGGAATAATTGTGAGAAACAAGGCAAGACTTGTAGCACAAGGATATAGACAAGAAGAAGGGATCGACTACAATCAGACCTTTGCTCCAGTAGCCAGATTAGAGGCAATCAGGCTCTTTCTTGCCTATGCAGCCTTCATGAAGATGAAAGTCTACCAAATGGATGTCAAGAGTGCCTTTTTAAATGGAGATCTGCAAGAAGAGGTATATGTGGAGCAACCACCAGGTTTTGTTAATCCCTCTTCCCCTAACTTTGTTTATAGACTTAACAAAGCATTATATGGTCTTAAGCAAGCACCTAGAGCTTGGTATGAAACTCTCTGAAATTTTCTTTTAGAAAATTCCTTTGAAAGAGGAAAAGTAGACAAGACACTCTTTACTAGAACACATAAAAACCAACTCCTCCTTGTTCAAATATATGTAGATGACATTATCTTTAGCTCAACCCATCCTAAACTATGTAAAAGATTTGCTAATCTTATGCAATCTAAATTTGAAATGAGTAGTATGGGTGAACTCTCCTACTTCCTAGGGCTACAAGTAAAACAAAGTAGTGAAGGAATCTTTATCTCACAATCAAAATATACCAAAGAACTAATCAAAAAGTTTGGTATGGAATCAGCATCTACCATGAAAACACCCATGGCAACCAATGCCATCATAGAAAAAGATGATAAAGGAAAATCAGTAGATCAAAAGACTTATAGGGCCATCATTGGATCCCTTCTATGTCTAACAGCAAGCAGACCTGATATCATGTTTGCCACTTACATATGTGCTAGATTTCATGTTGAACCAAAGGAATCCCATCTCACCTCTGTAAAAAGGATTCTTAGATACCTAAAGGGAACCCCTGAACTAGGACCATGGTACTCAGCAGAAACCAACTTTGAATTAATAGGTTTCTCAGATGCAGATTATGCTGGATGTAGGGTTGATAGAAAAAGCACATCTGGTACCTGCCAATTTCTAGGTGACAGATTGATCTCATGGTTTAGTAAGAAACAAACCTCAGTCTCAACTTCAACAGCAGAAGCTGAATGCATAGCTGCTGGGAGCTGTTGTTCACAAATCCTGTGGATGCAAAATCAACTACTTGATTACAAATTGGAAATACACAACTCTAAGATCTACTGTGATAGCTCTAGTGCTATATCCATAGCATCCAACCCAGTCCTTCATAGTAGGACCAAACATATAGAAATTAGACATCACTTCCTTAGAGACAATGTTGAGAAGGGTAAAATAACCAGAATATATTCCCACAGACAATCAAAGAGCAGACATCTTCACAAAACCTTTAGATGAAACTAAGCATAACTATTTCATAAACACCTTGGGGATGCTTGATGGAAGCTTGTAAACCTCATTGTTAGGGAAATCTAAAGACATCGGAATATCTAAGAAAGTTTCCTGGAGATGCGTCGAATACATATCGACGTACCGTCGAGAAGACCTCGACGCTGGTTCTGATTTCTTTCATTTAAAGTTACGTCGATCCACTATCAACGTACCGTCGACTTCTTATCGACGCAAGTCTATGACCACGTCGACAAATCTTTAGACTGACAAAATCTTCACGGAATGCTGACTACATATCGACGCATACGTTGACATCAATTCGACGTAACGTCGACTTCTGGTTAAAATTGGAATCAAATCCTTACTTCCTTTTCTTTTACGGCTGGATTACCTTGATTTCTGTTTCCTTTCTCGACGTTTCATCTTCTTTAAATAGTACTTCTTATTTCATAATAAATACCTCTCTGGACCCGCCAAAACTGCGTCTTCTATCTCTCTCTCTTCCTGCATCAATGGCGCCTACTCCTGTTCAAACTGACCTTATCAAAGCAATGAACGATGCTCTGGAAAATCTTCTCAATGACTTCCAGACACGATTAACTAACTTCTCCAATGAATGTGCCAATATGATCACCTCCTGTGAAGCCAAATTGGCCACCCTGTCTGCCTCTCTTCCCGGGCTTCATCTTCTTCTTCAAGAGGAACCTCTGTCGCCACAAAGGTTTACATCCTTCCTGAAAGATATAAACCAGGGGGAGAGTTGCTCCAGAAACCCCTCTTGCCAGGTTTTTGATCTCAACTAAAAGCTCAGGTTTAAATCTCTTCTCTCCAACACTAAGTATTCTCTCTAACTCTCTTATAGGCTCCGCTCCTCTCAAATCACTCTGACTACACTTTCATCAAACATTTTGGTGAATCCTCCTCTTACAACACTGAAGGGGAGCATGCTGTGGATTCAGCATTCAGAATTGATGATCCTTATAACCAGGGGGAGATTCCTGTAGTAAAGGACCCAGTAATCCAGGGGGAGGAAGAAGCAGCCACCTCTGATGATTGGAATGGGCAGATATGGATTGATGCACCCTTATGTGAGGAAGAACTTCAACATCACTCTTCTGGCTTCTCTGCCAGTTACATCAAGCTGAAGACACCTCTACTTGAGGACATCCCTACAAAAAAGTCTGGAGGAGACATTCATCCCTCAGCAGAGATCACCCTACCAGAAATCACTCTGCCCTCTATTGCAGAACATCTAAGAACTCTTCTTGAAATAACTCCCTCTCCACCCAAAGAGAAAACTCCTCCTTCCTCTCTTCCTCTTCCTCCTCCTCAACTTCCTCCTCTACCTTCTTCTCTACCTCCTCTGCTACCTCTACCTCCACAAGCAGCAAGACTCCCTAAACAGATCATACCTAGGCAAAGTACAAGAGGACAGATAAAAAGAAAAAGGGAAGTCACTCCCCACTGGAAAAATTTTTCTAAAGAAGAAAGGAAGGAGTTTGCAAAAGAAAAGAAGTATAGAAAAGCATGTGAGCAGATAAAAAGATTTGAAAAGATGCCTAGTATCTGTCCTAACAGTCCTGTCAAGGAGTACCATGATCCTGACATGGAAAAGAGGCATGAAGAGATAAGAGAAAGAGAAGTGTATGAATATGAAGCAGCTAGGAAAGAAGTGGAAGATAAAAGGAGGGCCTGGATGGAGAAGATTAACAAGGGCATGACTAAGGAACAAATTCTTGCTGAATCTTCTATCAGAATTCCAAATAGGTTGTTTGATATTGAAGCTTATCAAAAGAAAAATCCTCAGGCAGGGATTATCCTGGATAAGGGTCAAAAGGACAAGAAGGGTATAGGGTGTACAGAAGAAACCTACATTCCCTATAAGAAGCCTACAAGGCCTGCAAAGCTAGACAAATGGCTTAACTCACCATGGAAAGGGAAAGGAAAAGGAAAGATGTATGAAGTTCCTGAGAAACAGGAACCAGAAAAGAAGAAACTTTATAGGCCAAAGGTTGATAACAAAGGACCTCCTGAGCCCAAGCCTGCACAAAAAGAATCTCACAACATTACCATTGAGATGATTGATGAAAAGGCAGCAATCATCATCAGCAAAGGGTACTCCATAAATGACACTATTCCTGATGGTGATAAACTCTTGGAAAAACTGCATACAATCATCAGGAATGTCCAGGAAAGACCTGATAGAGCCAGGGGATACATTTTTGATGCCATTAATGACTTATCTAGGAAACTTTATTCTGCTTTTGTCAACTTCATGTACAAAAAGAAGTTTCTAGTTTAATTCTTGTGAAAGACAAATACTTGTCATGTGCTTTCTTTTCCTAATTCTTTCCTTCTACTCAATATATTTCTTATCTATACAAATACTATGCTGTGTTAACTATATGCTAATAAAATTTCTCTCTAAGAAGGGTTAAGACAAATAGGGGGAGATTGTTGGGAAAATGATTTCTCTTAACCCCTGAAAATGAGTCAAATATGAATTCCAAGAATGAAAAACAAGGCTAAGTAAATATGCGTCGAATAGTGTTCGACGCAACGTCGAAATGTAATCGACGTCTCTTTCAGATTAAGTCAAAGTAACTCTAGGAAGATTTCGACGTATGTGTTGTCGACGTTACTCTGTTTTCTAGTCGATGCAACTAGTGAAGTCGACGCACCTTAGTCAACGCACCTTCCTTATTCACCTCTCGACGTCCAGAAAGGATGTACTCGACGCTTGCGTCGAATGGCAATCGACGCACGTCGATTTATTTGACAGACGTAAATATGCGCCAGATCTCTTTCCTTCTTTCAGTAAATCTGATTTGTATGGAATAATGTTAATATTTTATAGCCGTTCTGAATCATTCTTTCCTTCTATTTGATTCTTGGCTAATCTGATTAACTCTATTTTGGATATTATTTGAAATCAGAATTCATTCTTTCCTTCTACAGAAATAAACATTATGGAAACATTTTTTTCTTTCTATTCTCTCTAACTGCTAATTGATTATCCTCCTATAGTATTATGTTGAATTAACAGAGCTATAAATAAAGAGGAGGTCGGCAGAAAATAAACAAGAGTGATCTACCACACACATTTGAAATAGAGGAAAAGCTCCCAAGAGAAAAGAGAGAAGTTGAGAAAAAGCTCTGCAGCAACATTCAAGCACTTCTTCTTCTTCTTCTGCTTCTGAAGTCATACTGCTGCAAAATCTGATAGCTCTCACAAAGAGAGAAAGGCTGCAAATCTTCTTCTCTCTGTAGAAGAAAGATTCAATTCACTTCTTGTGCTTCCAATCTTCTTGCTAGGAAGAAGATTCTTTCTTGTTTTTATTTCTTCTCCTTTCTTTCTTTCTCACTTAAACATTGTAAAAGAGTTTTTAGAATCTCTCTCCAAAAAATTCAGTGTACTGGTTCTAAGAGTCTCCTTGTCAAAAGACTCAGTTGGTTCTAAGTGTCTCCTTGTCAAAAGACTCAGGGTGGTTCTAAGAGTCTCCTTTTCAAAAGACTAAGTGCAAGATAGTGAATTCCTACCAAGGGGGTAGAAGAGTGGACTACCCAAAGTTTGGGGAACCACTATATTTTCTTGTGTTGTGCTGTGATTTATTTTCTTGCATTTACTTTATTTTCTTGCTTAATTCTTGTTGGTGTGTGGGAAGCTCTAATCTGTGATCATACACATATATATATTAACTTTGCACAAAATAATTTTTAAATCTCTATTCACCCCCCCCCCCCCCCCCCTCTAGAGAATTCTAGTGAGGTTAATTGTGCACTTTCAGACTTCTTTTCTTTTCTCCGGATCGAGGTTTGCTTTGATAATCTCTTTTGTAGTGGCGACCTTCCCGAGCGAGGGTGTCACCGCAAAGCGGCGGTTCTGGGCATAAGACTCGGGTCTTACAAAGAGATGTACACATCAAATATCTGAATAAAAGGTACGATAATAATAAAGGGCTCATGCCCTGCACATCAATTCCGCACTACATTTTCTCTCACGGAAGTAAAAATACTAAAGCTAAATGATGGTCACGGATCCTTCCAATGGTACTCCCGTGCTAGACTGCCCCGTCTCCATCTACACTGGCCTCTGGTGCTGCATCATCTCCTCGGTCCCCTAAAATGATATGGTCCACCGACTGTTAGTCAAAAGACTAAACCAATCCCCCACACCTCCCCCGGTGACTCCTAGGCACCGAGCGGGAGGAACGAAGCGGAGGACAACAAGGGGTGTAAACAATAGCATATGACAGGAATGTATTCTACAGGGAATGTCTACCACTACGCAATATATATCATAACTGAAGCAGTAAGTAAAGTAGAGTAAGAACAAGTAAAGTAAACAAGTAGAGCAAATATATAAAGGTAAGTAAGGAAAAGTAGCCGTTTATTTATAGGAATGCCCACACAAACCTATAGACCAAGGGGTCGTTTAGCAAGGCCTATCGTATACGGAGTCTCATAACCAACTTATACAATAGGGTTAGGGGTTGAAATGCAATGTTTATGCCATGTCATGCAAGATATGCAGTTAAATGTTATGTTCACACAAGTGCAACTCACACACTACGACTCTATGCGCACAGACCTTTAGTTCCCCCTTTTTGGAGCTAGCAAAACTCCCAGGATACTCCCGTAGTGGCAAACGGAAGTGGTGGGTTGGGCCTCGCCCACCTCTAGGTTGGTATTTGCAATACCTAACCTAGACCTAACGTACGCCTCAACTCTAAGAACACAACAGCGGAGCTCCTGCATACTCTTGCTGGTTAGACCACCAGACTTGTCTTGGTAAAGGGTTGTCCACACTTATCGAGCCCAAGTATTAATGTCAGTGCAACGACCATCAACACTAAGGACCCACCACCTTATGCACATGAAAACATGTTTACCATCTATCTCCGAGCCATAAACTCCCCGGGCTAACCCGTCCGTCACAATAAACATTGCTGAGTCACAAACTCACCAGACTAATGAGTCTACTGCTACAACCACCGAGCCTACCACTCGTAAGACTAAACTGACTAATGTACCCGTGACAATGGGGTGTGAGTGAGTATATTACTTAGTTAATCTTATATAACAACTTAGCCCTACAATTTATGGTTAACCTTGGACTTCCCGAGGATTACCCGGTAAGGGGCTCGCTACGGTACAAGGAACTATAATGGGATGACACCCGAAGGCTCCCTTTCTCAAGACATTTAATGTTATTGGTATATACCCATATGCATAACACTCTTACCGTTTCACTTGTATTAACCCTAGGTGGTTTATGACACTTCCAAGGGAAAGACGATCTTTCGTCAATCCCAAGCACGACCTTACCCTTAACCCACCAAGCACTCCAGTCACATAAATTCCCTTTTGGTGGCTGATGAGTCCAAAATATATACACATTTATGGACTCATCTGGGCCGATTTTCTAGTCTATGCACTACACTTTAGGCATGTTTTCGCTCATATTTGTTATTCCATGCTATGTGCACTTCTAGGCCCGTTTTGGTGTTATTTCTTGTTTATCTTCATTATTAGTTTTCATGCATGGTTAAGTGTCACTTTCAGTGGTTTGATTAGTGTTGTATGCTGGAGCAGGAGTCGTGCAGGTGTTCCCGGTACAAATCTGTACAGGAACACTGCGCACGATCACTGGCTCTATTGCGCACGACCACTGGTCGTGCGCCACTGATCGTGTGCACTTACCCCCTGAAATCTGAGTTCTGTCTTCCTTATCGCACGACCACTTACGATTGCGCGCACGACCATCGGTCGTGCGCCACTGGTCGTGCGAACATTGTATTTTATAAATTTCTTACCTTGCAGGCTCCGTCCAGGCAGGCGCACGATCACAGGATTCTAGTGCGCACGACAACTGGTCGTGCGCCAATGACCGTGCACACTGTTTATTCCAGCGCCTATAAATGACCTGCTCGCGAATTTGGTCGGGGACTCACAATTCTTCCGCCGTTTCCTGCTCCAGAGCGCCCGTTTTCGCCCCATCCATCGTCGCCCACCATATGGAGGTGCTCCGGGCTTGTTCTTCACGCCAACCTTGAGCCGGAGCTTCCTCTCGGCCTCCTCCTTCATCCAAGAGCTTCAAGGAAGACCTAGCCGCCATTACCATTAAGCAAGAGGAAGTTTGCAACTTCTACCGGATCGTGACACGAAGAAGACGGGCTCATTGGAGAGTAGTGACAGCTTTCTCTACCCCGGACGTAGTTGCGGACCGAGCTTGGACGCGGATTGACAACCCGGCGATTCCAACTGTGAATCTACAACGAGACTTCGGATTCGGTCGATTTCTTGCCTTATTCTTCTCTTATTGATGTGTATGTAGTTAGATCTATGTATTAAGATGAAGTTGCACTTAAACTAGTTTGTATTTCTATATATTTCATGTTTATGTGAAATGTTTGTTGTTTGAGTTGCTTGAGGTGCGCCCCATTCCATCCTCCATCCCGTCGTCATGTTCGTGTGCCACACTAGCAATTGCTAGTGGCGTGCTTGTCGAAGAGGTGCCGGCGACCCTCATTCCGTTAGCCTACTCGTCCATCCGCCTATCGAAGCGTGGCATCGCGGCCCGTGTAATCCATCCCGCCTAACGAAGCAGCGCGCTCAAGGCCTGCATAGTTCGATTCGTTTGCCTACCCGTCCATCCGCCCTTGCGAAGTAGCGCGTTCAAGGCCTACGTAGTCTTCCATCCCGCCGAGCGAAGCTTTGCATAGCGGCATTGCATAGGAGTAGTTATAGTATTTTCTCTTTATTTTCCACAATCCAAAATCCCCGTTTTCGCATTCATCCGCTCGAAAGGACTTCAATCTCAAGTCCTTCCTCGATAATAAACTCCACCTTACTGTGTTCCTTTGAGATTCGATACTCGGGGATTACTCCTCGTTTTATATTACTTGAACGATCGGTACACTGCCGTTTCGTGTCGCAGTCTTACTACCGCCTATAACGGAGTGCTAAGATTTGCGCCATCAAGTTTTTGGCGCCGTTGCCGGGGATCACAGTCGTGTGAGTTTTCTGGAGAGGGAGAACCTGAGAGAGAAGCCCTTCCATTTGTAAATTGCATTTCTTTGTTTTATTTCTTTTTATTCCATTTTCCTGTTTTAATTAGGTTGCTTTAGTAATTTTTGTTAGGTGTAGTATTTTGCACAATAGCATTTTTATTTTTGAATCGTTTTATCTTCGCACTATGTGGGCACATCTTAATTTCCGTTGCCGTTGGTGTGGAGCTACCTCCCACTCTAGTGATGAATGCCCTACGGAGAATAGTAGGCATAATTCTTATAGCCCAGCATATGGAGCACCGACTTCGTCTGATACTCCATATGGTGCACGTAAGTCTTATGGCTACTCTGCTGAGCCTTTACTGTCTTACTTCTTTTCGGCTTCAGCACCCGCTGTGCCAAAGAAGCCCGCTAGGCAGTGCCGGTTTTGTCGGAGCACTGATCATGTCTTGAAGGACTGTGCCGAGTATCTTCGCCAATTGGATGAGGATGACGAGCCGGATATCCGGATCATCCCAACTCCTAACTCTGGCGGCACACCTTCAACATCCGGTTATGTGTCTTTGTCACCTTCACATCTTGAAGGGAATGGCATGGATATGGTCACTGGATGTGCGGCTGATCTATGCACCGACATTGCTGAGCCTATTCTCCATGTGCATCCACCACCTCTAATGGATTCGATTCTTTGTGAGGAATCGGTGCTCGACTTTTATCCGAGCACTACTCCTCCCCCTGTTGTGCATATTATACTCGTCTCCGACGACATTGTTGAGGATGTGTCGCAGGATGAGGCAGGCGATCTATGTGTTGTGCCTATTCCTATGAAGGAGGACAACCTTCTAGGTGAAGAGGAGCTTTCCTCAACACCGGTGGAGGAAGTCCAAATCTTGGGCATGGCCACTGTCGATCCCGCCGAACCTTGTAGCATTAATGACAATGCAAACATTATTTTACTTCCCCAACCTGATGGGAGTGAGACCGGGATCACTCCCCCGATTGATGTTTATTTATGTTCTTCGTCTTCTTTATTTCTTGATCCCCTTCCTTCATCTGAGTCTGTGCAGGTTGAATCTTCACAGGTACTTCAGGAGGACTTGGAGCTTTTTGCTCAAGTCAATGATGAGAGCATCCTCTCATGTGAGGAGGTTTATTCCCCCTCTGTAGAGGAAGCTCCACTCATTGCCTTCGCCTCCTGCTGCCTCCCTGTTGACGACTCCTTGCTAGGCAAGGATATTTTTGGTGAGTTGAGCGAGGATATCTTCTCCTCCTCTTCTTACTTCCTTTTCCCTCTACCTGTGATGGGCAGGTTTTATCTTTATTCGGGTAGAGGCGTGTCTGTTCTGTCGCCGTATCGGTACCCGTTACCGACACGCATATTGGGCCAGTTACCTGTCCACTTCTCCTTCCATACTCCCATTAGCTAGATATTATAAAGTTTTGAATAAGTCGTGTTGGGATGACAATAACCCCAGTAGTTATCTTAATTTTTCCAGCATTTTCATTTCTTTTCTAATTTTATTTAGTTAATTGCACTTTATTTCAGTTTTCTATTTTCTTTTGTTTTTGCGGAGCTAACCCCTGCAGGTATCTTTTCTGGATGGCGGATGCTGTAGCCTCATTTTAGCTTACACGCCAATCTTCTGGTGTGCTCATTTCTGAGCACTGGGTACTCTCTTTCCCTAGCCTTTGCTGCTTTTCATGTCATATATTATGCGGATTGTTTAGTTTAAGTCTGGGGGAGAGTAGTTTTGTTTACCCGCTCACGTGCACTATTGCACTGCATACTAGAAGATTTCCTTTAAAATGTTTTATTTATTTTCATTGCACACCACAGCACCCACTTGAGCGCGCTTAGCCGTTGGCACGTCGCGAGTTGAATTTGTCTTTTTGTGTGATTTGGAAAATCATTGTGCTGGCTTAGGATTATGAGGCGGAGTAAAATGTTGACTCCTGTAGTGCTCCTAGTCGAGTGCTCATGTCTCGTAGGAATTCGTGTAGATTCAATTTCTTTTTAAGCTTTTAGCTTATATTTTTCTATTAGCGTAAATATTGTTTACTTTACTCAAAATTTGGTGAATCCGGTGTGAATCAAACGGTAGCATAGGAATGTGTGTAGACGTTCGCTAGTCGCATATTGCTCGAGTCGGGAGAAAGGAGTATCTTTCTCGGTGGCTAGAACTTGCCCCAAGCGACTCTTGAAGCATGGGTATACGGTTAGTAAATTGCGTGAATGTGATATAGGCCATCATTTTGGCCCGGTTGAGCCTTTGTGCCTATTCCTACCGCTTTATCCTCGTTAGCCCAGTTGCGCCTACCCTTTCTTTGATTCAGCTCCACTGATTGTCTTACCAAAGCTTAAATGCCAATCCTAGTCGCACACCCAAATCTGAGCTTTAGCTGTTTATTATTTTCATAAGTTGGGTTGTTGATGTGGTGATATGTTTGTGAAAATGTGGATGTGCATTATTGATTAATTTGCTGAAAATGTTTTGAAAAGAAAAGACAAGAAAAAAAATGAGAAAAAGAAAAGAAGTAAAAAAAAAAGAGAAAAGAAAAAGGAGATGAACCTTATTGAAAAATCTGTGTATAGATTTATGTTTGGAGTAGGCGGTGCACGCACCCATGTTGTTAAGTCCAAGTCTGGGGGTGTGGTGTACCCGCGTATTTGTGTGGTGAATGAGGATAGTTTTCTGCATTAGCTCATTTGGGTTTAGTGCTTGAGCCGTCGTTTTTATCTTTGTTTATCCTCACCTAAACCCAAGCCTCATCTAAAACCTAAAGTCCTATTGATTCACGCATTTGAGTCATACCAGTGTCATGGAGAGAGTGCGAACGGGCAAGCTTATGGTCACCGACATTGATGGATTTCAATGGAGTTGTCCCGAGCCCGATCTTTGGCAATGCTCGCCTCAACGTTCAGTTTACTTTCTTCCTATGTACGACCTTTTGATTCACCGTGATTCACTTTTTGAGTAAATGTAATATATAAATACGTTCCTAGAAAATTATAAACTAATATGTATAATTAGAAATTTTGTCTACTGTATTTCTACGCGCATGAGCATGCGACTTCGCATGGTACTCCGCTTTTTAATTTCTTTTCCAGCTTATGTTTTTCTTGTCCGCGAGAGATGGTTTGCTCGGGACGCGCAAATAGTTAAGTCTGGGGGTGTGATGAGTCCCAAATATATACACATTTATGGACTCATCTGGGCCGATTTTCTAGTCTATGCACTACACTTTAGGCATGTTTTCGCTCATATTTGTTATTCCATGCTATGTGCACTTCTAGGCCCGTTTTGGTGTTATTTCTTGTTTATCTTCATTATTAGTTTTCATGCATGGTTAAGTGTCACTTTCAGTGGTTTGATTAGTGTTGTATGCTGGAGCAGGAGTCGTGCAGGTGTTCCCAGTACAAATCTGTACAGGAACACTGCGCACGATCACTGGTTCTATTGCGCACGACCACTAGTCGTGCGCCACTGATCGTGCGCACTTACCCCCTGAAATCTGAGTTCTGTCTTCCTTATCGCACGACCACTTACGATAGCGCGCACGACCATCGGTCGTGCGCCACTGGTCGTGCGAACATTGTATTTTATAAATTTCTTACCTTGCAGGCTCCGTCCAGGAAGGCGCACGATCACAGGATTCTAGTGCGCACGACCACTGGTCGTGCGCCAATGACCGTGCGCACTGTTTATTCCAGCGCCTATAAAATGACCTGCTCGCGAATTAGGTCGGGGACTCGCGATTCTTCCGCCGTTTCCTGCTCCAGAGCGCCCGTTTTCGCCCCATCCATCGTCGCCCACCATATGGAGGTGCTCCGGGCTTGTTCTTCACGCCAACCTTGAGCCGGAGCTTCCCCTCGGCCTCCTCCTTCATCCAAGAGCTTCAAGGAAGACCTAGCCGCCATTACCATCAAGCAAGAGGAAGTTTGCAACTTCTACCGGATCGTGACACGAAGAAGACGGGCTCATTGGAGAGTAGTGACAGCTTTCTCTACCCCGGACGTAGTTGCAGACCGAGCTTGGACGCGGATTGACAACCAGGCGATTCCAACCGTGAATCTACAACGAGACTTCGGATTCGGTCGATTTCTTGCCTTATTCTTCTCTTATTGATGTGTATGTAGTTAGATCTATGTATTAAGATGAAGTTGCACTTAAACTAGTTTGTATTTCTATATATTTCATGTTTATGTGAAATGTTTGTTGTTTGAGTTGCTTGAGGTGCGCCCCATTCCATCCTCCATCCCGCCGTCACGTTCGTGTGCCTCACTAGCAATTGCTAGTGGCGTGCTTGTCGAAGAGGTGTCGGCGACCCTCATTCCGTTAGCCTACTCGTCCATCCGCCTATCGAAGCGTGGCATCGCGGCCCGTGTAATCCATCGCGCCTAACGAAGCAGCGCGCTCAAGGCCTGCATAGTTCGATTCATTTGCCTACCCGTCCCTCCGCCCTTGCGAAGTAGCGCGTTCAAGGCCTACGTAGTCTTCCATCCCGCCGAGCGAAGCTTTGCATAGCGGCATTGCATAGGAGTAGTTATAGTATTTTCTCTTTATTTTCCACAATCCAAAATCCCCGTTTCCGCATCCATCCGCTCGAAAGGACTTCAATCTCAAGTCCTTCCTCGATAATAAACTCCACCTTACTGTGTTCCTTTGAGATTCGATACTCGGGGATTACTCCTCGTTTTATATTACTTGAACGATCGCTACACTGTCGTTTCGTGTCACAGTCTTACTACCGCCTATAGCGGAGTGCTAAGATTTGCGCCATCAGTGGCCTCAACCTCTTCAAGCTGACCATATACACCAACTAAACCCCAATTCCTCTTAGTAGGTCACTAGTTACCCAAGTTTTACCATTTTACTATACACAGACCAAACGAACTATATGAACCTCATAAGTAGATGTACTCCAAATATTCACCCACATGACACAAGATTATCACTGGAGGACTATTATGGTATTATAAGACTGAAACCAGAGATTCATATTTTCCTTAACACTTTATCATTTATTTTGATTTCTCTAATATTTGCCAGGTATGAAAATGAACATGAAGTGTAAGGTATTCTTATGATATGGTTCCCATAAAATTAAGATAAATATATCATGTCAAATTAATAGTAAATACAGAATATCACAATTTTACAATCAGGAATTGTCCTCTATTTATAATATTTAGCATCCGCCGAAAGTTGGAGGTTAATGAAGGAACTATCAAAAATACTTACCCAAAAATTATGAAAAAATTACTAGACCTTCATATTAGTCAGAAAAGTCTATTGGCCAAATTTCAGAATTTATAAAGGCAAATTAATTACACAAATGAATATTCCAAAGAAACCCTTTCTAGGGACAATTGTGAAGGAGCCTACTGTTAAATAATTCCAAAAATTATGAAAGAAATGCCAGATCTCTAAGATGATCAGAAAGGCTTACTGACTAAGTTTCACAATTTATGGAAATCAATTTCTCATTTAATTAAATATTTTAAGAGAATCCCAATTAGGACATGTTGTGAAGTAGCCTACTGGTAACAATCTCCAAAAATTCCATAAATATTCACAGAGCTTCCTAGTGCACTGAAATGCCCTATCACCAAGTTGCAAAATTTTCTAGAGAGTACTAGACCCTCAATTATTTTTCTTAAGACTAAGACAAAATAAGTGCCTTGTGAACGAAGTACTGGTTAAATTATTTAATTAAATACAAAAAAATTACCAGAGGTCTATTATGTGATTATAAAGGCACAACTAAGGTTTCATCATCATCCAAGACCATTTGAGCATGTAAATTTCTGTTATATTGAAATGTGAGAGTGGAGGTTTAGTTCATATTTATCTGTTTAAAACTCTTGTTTAAGTTTTTACTTTCAAAGTAAATGATATATATATATTGTGTTGTTTTTCTGATTGAGTAATAAAGCCAAACAGTTAAAGTACAAATAATACACAGCACAGGTAAAGAAGTAAAACAAGCAAAAATCAATCCAGAAGACCCAAGAAATTATAGTAGTTCCCCAAAACTGGATACATCTACTCTTCTACCCACTGGTAGAAATCCACTAGGAGTTTTTGATAAGGTGCCCTCACACCAAGGTGATTTTGATAAGGTGTCCACACACCAGGTGAGCTGTTTATAAGGTGCTATAACCAAGATGCAGGTTTTTGCTAAGGTGCCTTGTCACCGGGAGTTAACTTTTGAAGGGAGTTATAACCCTGTACAATAGGTGGAAAGGAATAGAAAGAAAAACAGAAAGATTTGTTGTCCTTCTCTGTATGAGAAGACTCTTGAAGATCCTGATTTGAAGTTGAATGGATCTTGATGAAGATGTTGAAGAGCTCCCCCTGTCTGATGTAAGTTGATGACAGTTCTGGAGTCCTCTTCTCTTGTGTAAAACCCCAAATTTCATGTGCACGCCAAAATACACAAAAATGAAAATATGGTGAAGTCAGGGAGCTAGCGCCAGGCGCTAGCGCTAGCACCGACGGTAGTGGCTCCAAGCGGTACCGACTCAAAGCTAGCGTCAGGCGCTAGCACTAGCGCCGGCGGTAGCGGGAAAATTACATATAGCTCGAAATCCGACTCTTCAGCTCATATTTTCTGAAATCCTCTCAAGAGCTGAGGGCAGAGGGCTGGGAGCAAGGAGGGAGATCCGTTGGCGTTGCACTTTTGTCGTGCCAGGAGGGAGATAGCATTTGCGTGCTTGTGCCACCGCAGATTCCAGCCAATCCAATCCCCTCTCAAGTCTATGGCGCGAAAACGACCAGCGAGGGTAACGAATCTCCTCCCTAATCCTTGGACATGTACGTCCTTTGATTTGCATGCGTTTTGGAAGACTTCTACTAATTAGTAGATCGGATCTTCCGGTGGGATGAAGTTATTCCCCCACAAATTGCATATAGAGTCCGGAACGGTAGTACGGGCATAGGCATGCTGTGTGAAACCCATCTGGACAGATCGAGCCGGATTGGTGATGTTTAAAGTGCCGGAAATAATTCCGTGTAAGTGCTGTGATTCAAGTTATGTGTACTATTTTGTACAAAAAAGGGTCCTGGAGACGTTTCCCAGGCAATACCCGAATTTGGTGGCAGAACTGAGTTCTGTCACTAGCGCCGGGCGCTAGCGTTAGCGCCGGTGGTAGCTCCAGGTGAGCTACCAGTGTTGATGTCTGGAGGTGTATTCCCAGAGGTAGCAGGGTTGACTTCTGTTACCAGTGCCGGGCAGAACTGGGTTCGGTTGCTAGCGCCGGCGGTAGCACCCAGCATGCAACTTGTGTAATTCAGTGTTACCCAATGTCCTGGGGACTGGATATATAGCTGATAAAGCTGTGGAATTTGCAAAGCCCAGCTTTAAGTGTCGGGCACAAGGTGACGCTTACCCGTATCGTGTAGAGTTGAATCGCGATAATTGAGCACGGGCCTAGCTGATCCGAACCCGCCCATAGTAGTGGTGAAGAGGTCGCCCCTCGGTACACCAGACTATGGAAGAGTGCCGGAACTTCGTGTGTACGGCCTAGCTCAATTTGCTTGTCTAAGTTGAAATAGGACTTAGCGTAAGGGCGTAACTCAGGGAGTATGCCAAAGTGTGCCTTGAGAGCACGAAGCGGGTGGCTTGGTTTGCCTCCGTTGGTTTTGTTTGCGGATATATATATATATATATATATATATATATATATATATATATATATATGCTGACTCTTACTTGCAGGGAAGGAGCACCGCCGCCCCGAGTGTGGGGCGGGGTCGTTATAACTCTTGGTCAGCAAAAGCTGACCGGTTGCTTGTTTTACCACCAATTGGTGGATTTGCTTATACAGGTCCGGTGAGTCTAGCGGGAGATAGTGGGCTGAAGCCCCTGCTGCTGTGCTGTGCTGGCCCTTGAAGGCCAAAGCTTTTGTTTACTTTTGTTCATGTGTGGCCGGCCTGCGTGCCGATGTCTGGAAGCCATCTTTTTGATGTAAACAAACTCATGTAATTAACTCTTGTTGTATTTCATTCCTAGTAGTAGTGTGGACTTGTTATAAACTGGTTTTAAATGAATCTAAACATGCTTCCATTATGCGACTCTGATGCTGAGATAGTTATAGTTTTAACTGTTTAATGCTAATTTTAGTAACGCGAACTTATGTTCGTTTCATATGACGTGGGGTCCCGGCCGGGCCTACTGTTTTATGCTATGTAACAGGGAGGGTGTTACAAATTGGTATCAGCTCCGGGTCTCAATCCCTTTCCGTCTGAATTCATGGTCGAATTCTTATACGGGGCGGTGAGCACGTGTGTGCGTCGCCTTTAACTCATATAAATAACCAGTTTTGTCCACTTTAGGAATGAATTACATGTATATGTGTAGCATTCAGATGGAACTTCTGTGTTCCTTTATTGCGTTATGCTATCTCTTAGTCGCTAATTATGTTTTGGGTACATATATAGGCGACTGGGAGTGGAGCGGGGCCTTCTTCGCCCCCTCGTTCGACTGCAAGTAGTGCACCAACTCCGGTGCTGACTCCTCCTTCGGCTGAAACCGTAAGGATGATCGCTGAGGCAGTATTTGCGATGTTCATGGCGCAGCCAGGAGGGCATGTCCCTGGACAGCCTCCTAATCCGGGAGCTGTTCTGGTGCAGGCTCCAGCAGCCGAACCTGCGGTAGAAAGGCCAGTGTCGTTGAGGGCACGAAGAGCTCCAGATCAACAGCTGCAATACTTTTTGAGTTTCCACCCTCCCACGTTCACGGGGGCAGGAACCCCGACGCAAGCAGAGGATTGGCTGTCAAAGGTGCTCAAAACCTTGAAGGCCACGGACACGGAGGAAGGACAAAAAGTGACTTTGGCAACCTTCCTACTAGATGGTGAGGCGCAGCTGTGGTGGGATGAGATGGAGATACATCAGCTAGCGGGAAGGCAGCTGACCGACATCTCTTTTGATGAGTTTTCCAGACTGTTCTTGGCGCGATATCTTCCACAGGCCCAACAGATAGAAATGGAAAATCAGTTCAACCGCCTGACTCAAGGTGATCGCATGATCAATGATTACCTCCATGAGTTTACACGGTTGGGGAGATATGCAGGAGCGACCATTGCCAATGAAACACGGAAGACAAATCGGTTCTATGAAGGTCTGAGATTAGAGTTACGATTCCTTCTGTCGGGGGCAATGACGCAGGGGTTTATGACCCTGGTTAATACAACTCGTTCCTTAGAAAAGGATATGAAGCGGTCCCAGACCAGGAAGGAGCTAACAGTTGTAAAGCCAGAGTTCAAAGTACCGAGCTCTGTGAAGTCAGGATGAGGCAAGTGGAAGAAAGAAGCGCGACCGTCTGGGTCAGCTCAATCTTCAGCATCGGGAGTGACTGGGCGAGGCCCAATCATCTGTTACAACTGCGGCAAGCCGGGACATATAGCACGTGACTGTCGTAGTGGGAAGTGTTGGGTTTTTCTAGAACCATACATCAAATGTAGGCGCATCGGAAATGAAGAGAAACAACCCAAAAAGACTTGGATCGGCCATGAATATTGAATCAAGAAGTTAATAAAATGCTAGGTATGAAATTACCTTTGCGGGATTGGATCAAATCCAACCAAGATGCTCCAAGAAGAAGATTGCCTTCGTCGTCTTTGCAAGAGTTCTCACGTAGAATAATGTCTACGTCTCTACAGCAGTACACACGAGCCGGGAGAAGAAGAGTACACC
Source organism: Dactylorhiza incarnata (assembly GCA_033032865.1). NCBI lineage: Eukaryota > Viridiplantae > Streptophyta > Magnoliopsida > Asparagales > Orchidaceae > Dactylorhiza > Dactylorhiza incarnata. Next base: position 2,487,525 of record JAWHQI010000035.1, read on the forward strand.
TTGCGCTTCCACGGATTGCTAGATCCGCTTCAGGAAGAACAACACCGGCGACAATCGTCGGAGAGGAAGTCGGCGGAGACGATTCAGACGGAACTCCTTCCGTCTAGGGTTCGAGCGGAACTCCTTCCATCGGCTTCTATTTCGTAAGTTATGAGAACCCTAAAAGAAGTTATATTTATACCCAAAGGATAAACATACTTCTAGAAGAATCGTTATCCGCAGACCACACAGCAGAATAGGGGCTTCTGTTACAATTCGTTGAGATTCCACGGAACAATCCGAAGAATCCCGACGAATCCCGACAAATCTCGACGAATCATGTCAGACGGCAACATTTGCCGAGTTAAGGATCTCTGTAACAATTCGTCGAGATTCCACGGAACAATCCGACGAATCCCGATGAATCCCGACGAATCATGTCAGACGGCAACATATGCCGAGTTAAGGATCTCTGTAACAATTCGTCGGGATTCCACGGAACAATCCGACGAATCCGACGAATCCGACAAATTCTATCCGTGTAAACCCGACGAATTCAGACAGCAACATTTGCTGGACTTCCCCCATTCTATATGGTGATTGGTAACCTTTACCAACATAGTCAATCTTCCAACTTCTCCACATGCTCTTATGTGCGACCCTGCAGGCTCATATCGCATTGGCAGTGACATTACATGTTTGACCACTTCTAGATCACAATGGTAACTCCAACAGTCTCCCACTTGATCTTGAAAGTATCAAACAAAAACCTCACAAACAATGAGCGGCATCTAGCAATGCATCATTGCTCCCCAAGCAATAAGAGTTCATAACTCATAAGCCTTTATGACCAATGTTCCAGCGTTATCTTTGTCCCTTTGTCCCTTACATCCGGAAAGAACTAGAGGCATGGACCGTGTCACCCTCATAATGGCTCAATCTAAGTTTCTGGATCTAGAACGGACTTCCAGAGAATGGTGAGCTCAATATCACATATTGACTCTACCAAGCATGGCCATGCATTTCTCAGTCCAATTCCACCAAGGGGCCCATGGATGCAACTCCTGTTATATAGGAGGACAAATCCCATATCTGCTCACACCCAAACACCCAAATGATTCGTAACGTACCCAACGACCACCCTTATCATCAACCTTCTTCAAGGAAGACTTTAGATGACATCAAAACACGCTCTTCCTCACTCGATGAATGCTGTGACTTCAGGTCAAAGGACCACAACACCATTGTCAAATGAGACCTACTTGTGACATTTTTAAGTAACAATCCACAAAGTAGTCTCAGGTTGGGTCTGTCCAGTACAACTTGTTCACTAACAAGTACCCACGTGATGACTTGATATCACAATATCATGACCTGTGAGAACCGGTCATCAGTCAACACACATGCTAGTCTTAATGTATCATCATCACCCTTAGCTTCTACGATGATACCTCGACCAGGGACCTTTTAAGAATGAAGCTTCGAAATCATAGGCTCTCACATTCAAGTCACGTACTTGATGTCCTATGGAAGCGAACATTCTAAGGGTATTTATCACGAATTTTATTCTATCATATAGAAACAGTATATCATAATAAAAGAACTTGCCATTAATTGTAAAAGGAAATAATTGGTACACAATTCATCATATGAATAATAAACAGCCAACAGAATATATATATATTTTACATGCAACCCACAAGACTCCCACTAGAGATGATCACTCAGGTATCGTATACCCATTGATCTAGTATGACCATCATGCTTTCTCTGCGCGAGAGGCTTTGTCAGTGGATCTGCAATATTCTCCTCAGTCGGCACTCTGCAAATGTTCACATCTCCTCGTTCGACAATCTCACGAATAAGATGGAACCGCCGAAGTATGTGCTTGGAGCGCTGATGGGATCTAGGTTCCTTAGATTGTGCAATTGCACCATTGTTATCACAGTAGAGAACTACGGGACCAACAGTGCTAGGAACTACATCTAGCTCGCCGATGAATTTCCTAATCCATACAGTGCTAGGAACTACATCTAGCTCGCCGATGAATTTCCTAATCCATACAGCCTCCTTCGCTGCGTTTGCCGCAGCGATATACTCGGCCTCAGTTGTAGAATCAGCAACTGTCTCTTGCTTGGAACTCTTCCAGCTCACAGCTCCTCCATTCAGGCAAAACACAAACCCTGACTGAGACTTCGAATCATCCCTATCAGTGTGGAAGCTGGCATCCATGTAACCACTTACAACGAGCTCTTCCTCTCCACCATATACCAAGAATACATCCTTAGTCCTTCTCAAGTACTTCAGGATATTCTTTACGGCTATCCAGTGACATTCACCAGGATCAGACTGATACCTGCTAGTCATGCTCAAAGCAAAAGAGACAGCGGGTCGAGTACATAACATTGCATACATGATTGACCCAATTGCCGAAGCATATGGAATCAACTTCATGCGGTCCTTATCTTCGCAAGATTTTGGACACTGGTCCTTAGAGAGATTTACACCATGAGACATAAGCAAAAATCCTTTCTTGGACTCAAGCATGTTGAACCGCTTCAACACCCTCTCAATGTACGTACTCTGGGTCAAACCCAGCAACTTCTTCGATCTATCTCTATAGATCTTAATACCGAGTATGTAAGTCGCTTCACCCAAGTCCTTCATAGAAAAGCAGTTCCCTAGGTTGTTCTTAACAACTTTCAGGGTAGGTATGTCATTCCCGATCAACAGTATGTCATCTACATACAATATCAGGAAGAAAACAATGCTCCCACTGATTCGCATGTAAACACACGGTTCATCTTCATTCTTGACAAAACCAAACTCTTTGATCTTCTCATCAAAACGAAGATTCCAACTTCTAGAGGCTTGTTTCAATCCATAGATGGACCTATTCAGCTTGCATATTTTAGTGGCTTCATTTGGGGATACAAAACCCTCGGGTTGTGTCATGTACACTTCCTCAAGGAGGTTTCCATTTAGGAAAGCCGTTTTGACATCCATCTGCCAGATCTCGTAGTCATAATACGCAGCAATAGCAAGCAATATCCTAATGGACTTTAAAATGGCAACAGGGGAAAAGGTCTCATCATAGTCAACACCATGAATTTGCTTGAAACCCTTAGCCACCAGTCGACCTTTGAATGTCTGTACATTCCCATCCATGTCGGTCTTCTTCTTGAAGACCCACTTGCACCCTATGGGTCGTAACCCTTCAGGTGGTTCCACCAAGTTCCAAACTTGGTTTGTATACATGGAGTCCACTTCGGATTTCATAGCCTCAAGCCATTTGTCGGAGTCCGGTCCATTCATAGCCTCTTGGTAGGTCGCTGGTTCATCATCATGATCCATAAGCAGCACATTACCTATTTGAGACACGAGAAATCCATATCTCTCAGGCTCAAATCTTGGTCTACCAGATCTACGTAGGACTTGTGTCTCTTGAGCAGGTTCTCTAGCTACAACATCTTGTAGTCCTGGCTTAGATTCCAATTCTGGTTCATTCACTACTTGTGGTTCTTGAACTTCTTCAAGTTCTACCTTTTGCGTCTTTCTTGACAAGAACTCTTTCTCCAAGAAGACACCCGTCCTTGCGACAAACACTTTGCCCTCAGACGGTAGGTAAAAGTAATATCCTTTCGTTTCCTTAGGATATCCCACCAGATAACACTTATCTGATTTGGGTTCCAGCTTGTCAGGCATTTGACGTCGTACGTATGCCTCACAGCCCCAAATTTTAATGAATGACATACTGGGATGCTTCCCAGTTGATGCGTGTCGGCAAGTGCACCGGTCGCGCAAGTAATAAAAATGGGGAAAATCCCTGAGTGTCGGTCTCTTGAGGAACACAGTAAGGTGGAGTTAGGTTTCGAGGAAGGACTTGAGATTGAAGTCCTTGAATCGGATGGAATGCAGGGGAGTTGTGTTGGCTTCTGGAAAATAAAGAGAAAATACTACGACTACTCCTATGCAATGCCGCTATGCAATGCTTCGCTTGGCGGGATGGAGACTAGGTAGGCCTTGAGCGCGCTGCGTCGAAAGGGCAGATGGATGAGTAGACAAGCGGAATCGAACTATGCAGGCCTTGAGCGCACTGCTTCGTTAGGCGGGATGGAATACGGGCCGCGATGCCACGCTTCGATAGGCGGATGGACGAGAAGGCTAGCGGAGTGAGGGTCGCAAGCACCTCTTCGACAAGCATGCCACTAGCAATTGCTAGTGCGGCACAACACAACTAACAATCCACACCACAAGGCACACCTCAAAATAATAAGCAAGAATACTCAAATCACATAGACATAATCAAGTATAAATGCTAATAATCAAGCACGCTTCATCATAATGTTAGATCTAACTACATATACATCAATAAGAGAAGAATAGAGCAAGAAATCGACCGAATCCGAAGGCTCGTTGTAGATTCACGGTTGGAATCGCCGGGTTGTCAATCCGCGTCCAAGCTCGGTCCGCAACTACGTCCGGGGTAGAGAGAGCTGTCACGACTCTCCAATGGACCCGTCTTCTTCGTGTCACGATCCGGTAGAGGTTGCAAACTTCCTCTTGCTTGATGGTAATGGCGGCTAGGTCTTCCTTTGGAGCTCTTGGATGAAGGAGGAGGCCGAGAGGAAACTCCGGCTCAAGATTGGCGTGAAGAGCAAGCCCGGAGCACCTCTAGATGGTGGGCGGCGATGGAGGGGCGAAGTCGGACGAACTGGAGCAGAAAATGGCGGAAGAAGACGATCGATCCGACCTAAATCGCGAGCAGCGGATTTTATAGGCGCTGGAATTAAACAGTGCGCACGGTCATTGGCGCACGACCAGTGGTCGTGCGCACTAGAATCCTGTGATCGTGCGCTCTGCCTGGACGGAGCCTGCAAAGGCAGAAATTGTAAAATAAAATGTTCACACGACCAGTGGCGCACGACCGGTGGTCGTGCGCACTAGCGTTGATGGTCGTGCGCAATACAGCAAACAGAACTCGGAATTTTAATGATAAGTGCGCACGAGCAGTGGCGCACGACCGGTGGTCGTGCGCACTGGCGTTGGTGGTCGTGCGCACTGCACCAAACAGAACTCGTGAAAAAGGGTTAAGTGCACACGATCAGTGGCGCACGACCAGTGGTCGTGCGCAATAGAACCGGCGATCGTGCGCAGTGTTCCTGTGCAGAATTGCACCGGAAACACTTGCACGACTCCTATTCCCGCACAACCACAGATCTAGCCACTGAAAGTGGCACTTAACAGCACATGAATACTACTAATGACAATAAGCACGAAAATCACACCAAAGTGGGCCTAGATGTGCACCTAGCATGGATTATCAAATATAAGCTATAACAAGGCTATAGTGCGGTGAATTGACTAAATAAATGGCCCAGATGAGTCCATAAAAGTGTATATGATCAGGACTCATCACACCCCCAGACTTACCTGTTTGCGCGTCGCGAGCAAACAAATTCTAAGCGAACGGGGAAAGAAAAGTAGATGGCTTAAAACTACAATACAGAGTACCATGCGAAGTCGCATGCTCACGTGCATAAGAAGAATAGTAGAGAAGATTTCTGATTATAAAAATAGTCTATATATTTCTAAAAGAGTAAAAGCATATTACAACTACTCAAAATGGTGAACAACGGTGAATCATTCGGTCATGCATACGGAGAAAGTAAATGAAGCGCTGAGATGAGCATTGCTCAAGATTGGGATGCCGGATAAACTCCACCGAAATCCATCGGTGTCGGTGACCATAGGCTTGCCCGGACACATTCTCTCCACGGCACTGGTTTGACTCAAATGCGTGAATCAATAGGACTTTAGGTTTTGAATGGGGCTTGGGTTTAGGTGAGGAAAAACAAAGATAAAAACGACGGTTAAAGCACTAAACCCAAATGAGCTAATGCAGGAAACTATCCTCATTCACCACACAAACACGCGGGTACACAACACCCCCAGACTTGGACTTAACAGCATGGGTGCGTGCACCGCCTACTCCCAAACATAAATTTATACATAAAGATTTTCAAGTAAACATTCCTTCTCTTTCCTTTCTTTTTAACTTCTTTTTCTTTTTCTCATTTTTTTTTCTTTTCTTATCATTTTCAGCAAATAAACAAAAGGACACATCCACATCTTCACAAACATATTACCACATCAACAACCCAACTCATGAAAATAATAAACAGCTAAAGCTCAGATTTGGGTGTGCGACTAGGATTGGCTTTTGGGCTTTGGTGAAATAAAAGTGGGGCTGAATCAAAGAACGGGTAGGCACAACTGGGCTAGCGAGGATATAGCGGTAGGGATAGGCACAAAGGCTCAACCGGGCCAAAATGATGGCCTATATCACATTCACACAATTGACTAACCGTATACCCATGCTTCAAGAATCGCTTGGGGCAAGTTCTAGCCACCGAGAAAGATTCTCCTTTCTCCCGACTCAAGCAATACGAATCTAGCGATCGTATACACACATCCCTATGCTACCGTTTGATTCCACCGAATTCACCATTTGAGTAGAGTAAACAACATTTACACTAGTAGAAAAAATATAAAACCATAAGTATAAAGAGAAGTCTAATCTACACGAATTTCTATGCAACCGAGCACTCGACTAGGAGCACTACTAGAGTCAACATTTTACTCTGCTGCATAGTCCTAAGCCATCACCTAGACTTTCCCAAATAAGCAGAAGAATTAAATTCACTACAGAGCACGCATACAGACGAGTACGCGCTCAAGTGGGTGCTGTGGTGTGCAATGAAAATAAACAAAACATTTTAAATGAAATCTTCTAGTATGCAGTGCAATAGTGCACGTGAGCGGTTAAACAAAACTACTCTCCCCCAGACTTAAACTAAACAATCCACAGAATATATGACATGAAAATCAGAAAAAGCTAGGGAAAGAGAGTACCCAGTGCTCAGAAATGAGCACACCAGAAGATTGGCGTTGAAACCACGACTAAGCTGCAGCATCCGCCATCCAAAAGAAGTACCTGCAGGGGTCAGCTCCGCAAAACAAAAGAAACAGAAAAAGATAAACTACAATACTACAGCTAACTAAACAGGATTGAATAAAATAAAATGCATGAAAAGTAAGATAACTACTGGGGTTATTGTCATCCCAGCACGACTTATTCAGATTTTGTACAGTTCTAGCTTATAGGCCTATGAAAAGAAAAGTGCACAGGTAACTGGCCTAATATCCGTGTCGGTAGCGGGTACCGATACGGAGAAAGAACAGTCACACCTCTACCCGAATATAAATACCTGCTCCTCACAGGTAGAGGGAAAAGAAAGTAAGAAGAGGAGGAGGCCTGGTCCTCACTCATCTCACCAAAACTATCCTTGCCCAGCAAGGTATCGTCCACAGCAGGTCCGTAGGAGGAGAAGGCAACGAATGAGGCTTCCTTAATGGAGGAGGGATCAACCTCCTCGCATAAAAGGACACACTCATCATTGACTTGAGCACAAAGCTCCAAGTCCTCCTGAAGTACCTGTGAAGATTCAACCTGCACAGGCTCGGGAGAAGAGGGGGGATCGAGAAATAAACAAGATGAAGAACATAAATAATCAAAAATCGGGGGAGTGGTCCCGGTCTCACTCCCATTAGGTTGGGGAAGTAGAATAATATTTGCATTGTCATCAATGCTACAAGATTCGGCGGGATCAACGGTGGCCAGGCTTAGGATTTGGACTTCCTCCACCGGTGCTGAGGAAAATTCCTCTTCACCTAGAAGGTTGTCCTCCTCCATAGGAATAGGCACAACACTCAGATCAACCGCCTCCTCCTGCGACACATCATCAACAATGTCGTCAGAGACGAGTGTAGTATGCACAACAGGGAGAGGAGTAGTGCTCGGATAAAAGTCGAGCACCGATTCCTCACAAAGAATCGAATCCACTAGAGGTGGTGGATGCACCGGGAGAATAGGCTCAGCAATGTCGGTGCCCAGATCAGCCACACATCCAGTGACCGTGTCCATGCCATACCCTTCAAGATGTGAAGGTGACAAAGAAACATAACCGGATGTTGAAGGTGTGCCGCCAGAGTTAGGATTCGGGACGATCCGGATATCCGGCTCATCATCCTCATCCAATTGGCGAAGATAAGCAACACAATCCTTCAGGGCATGATCTGTGCTCCGACAAAACTGGCACTGCCTAGCAGGCTTCTTTGGCACAGCGGGTGCTGAAGCCGAAAAGAAGTATGACGGTAAAGGCTCAGCAGAGTAGCCATAAGACTTATGCGCACCATATGGAGTACCAGACGAAGTCGGTGCTCCATATGCTGGGCTATAAGAATTATGCCTACTATTCTCCGTAGGGCATTCATCACTAGAGTGGGAGGTAGCTCCACACCAACGGCAACGGAAATTAAGATGTGCCCACATAGTGCGAAGATAAAACGATTCAAAAAGAAGAACACTATTGTGCGAAATACTACACCTAACAAAAATTTACTAAAGCAACCTACTATAAAACAAGAAAAAGGAATAAAAAGAATAGAAATAAAATAAGAGATGCAATTTACAAATGGAAGGGCTTCTCTCTCAGACTCTCCCTCTCCAGAAAACTCACACGTCTGTGTTCCCCGGCAACGGCGCCAAAAACTTGATGCGTGTCGGCAAGTGCACCGGTCGCGCAAGTAATAAAATTGGGGAAAATCCCCGAGTGTCGGTCTCTTGAGGAACACAGTAAGGTGGAGTTAGGTTTCGAGGAAGGACTTGAGATTGAAGTCCTTGAATCGGATGGAATGTGGGGTAGTTGTGTTGGCTTCTGGAAAATAAAGAGAAAATACTACGACTACTCCTATGCAATGCCGCTATGCAATGCTTCGCTTGGCGGGATGGAGACTAGGCAGGCCTTGAGCGCGCTGCGTCGAAAGGGCGGATGGACGAGTAGACAACCGGAATCGAACTATGCAGGCCTTGAGCGCACTGCTTCGTTAGGCGGGATGGAATACGGGCCGCGATGCCACGCTTCGATAGGCGGATGGACGAGAAGGCTAGCGGAGTGAGGGTCGCAAGCACCTCTTCGACAAGCACGCCACTAGCAATTGCTAGTGCGGCACAACACAACTAACAATCCACACCACAAGGCACACCTCAAAATAATAAGCAAGAATACTCAAATCACATAGACATAATCAAGTATAAATGCTAATAATCAAGCACGCTTCATCATAATGTTAGATCTAACTACATATACATCAATAAGAGAAGAATAGAGCAAGAAATCGACCGAATCCGAAGGCTCGTTGTAGATTCACGGTTGGAATCGCCCGGTTGTCAATCCGCGTCCAAGCTCGGTCCGCAACTACGTCCGGGGTAGAGAGAGCTGTCACGACTCTCCAATGGACCCGTCTTCTTCGTGTCACGATCCGGTAGAGGTTGCAAACTTCCTCTTGCTTGATGGTAATGGCGGCTAGGTCTTCCTTTGGAGCTCTTGGATGAAGGAGGAGGCCGAGAGGAAACTCCGGCTCAAGATTGGCGTGAAGAGCAAGCCCGGAGCACCTCTAGATGGTGGGCGGCGATGGAGGGGCAAAGTCGGACGAACTGGAGCAGAAAACGGCGGAAGAAGACGATCGATCCGACCTAAATCGCGAGCAGCGGATTTTATAGGCGCTGGAATTAAACAGTGCACACGGTCATTGGCGCACGACCAGTGGTCGTGCGCACTAGAATCCTGTGATCGTGCGCTCTGCCTGGACGGAGCCTGCAAAGGCAGAAATTGTAAAATAAAATGTTCGCATGACCAGTGGCGCACGACCGGTGGTCGTGCGCACTAGCGTTGATGGTCGTGCGCAATACAGCAAACAGAACTCAGAATTTTAATGATAAGTGCGCACGAGCAGTGGCGCACGACCGGTGGTCGTGCGCACTGGCGTTGGTGGTCGTGCGCACTGCACCAAACAGAACTCGTGAAAAAGGGTTAAGTGCACACGATCAGTGGCGCACGACCAGTGGTCGTGCGCAATAGAACCGGCGATCGTGCGCAGTGTTCCTGTGCAGAATTGCACCGGGAACACTTGCACGACTCCTATTCCCGCACAACCACAGATCTAGCCACTGAAAGTGGCACTTAACAGCACATGAATACTACTAATGACAATAAGCACGAAAATCACACCAAAGTGGGCCTAGATGTGCACCTAGCATGGATTATCAAATATAAGCTATAACAAGGCTATAGTGCGGTGAATTGACTAAATAAATGGCCCAGATGAGTCCATAAAAGTGTATATGATCAGGACTCATCACCAGTCCATATCTCATATGGTGTCTTTAGAACCGTTTTCGTTGGAGCGCGATTCAGTGTTATTGCAGCAGTCTCTAAAGCAAAACCCCAAAAGGAAACAGGCAAGTCTGCATGACTCATCATCGACCGTACCATGTCGAACAGAGTACGATTTCTCCTCTCAGACACACCATTATGCTGCGGTGTCCTAGGTGGAGTGAGCTGTGATACAATACCACACTCTTTCAGATGATCATGGAACTCATGACTCAGGTATTCGCCACCTCGATCAGATCGGAGTGCTTTAACCTTTTTACCCAATTGGTTCACCACTTCATTTTTAAACTCTTTGAACTTTTCAAAAGTTTCGGATTTGCACTTCATAAGATACACATATCCGTATCTACTGAAATCATCAGTAAATGTAACGAAGTAGAAATACCCACCTCTAGCCATAGAACTCATGGGTCCGCATACATCACTATGTACAACACCCAAGAGATCCTCAGCCCTCTCAGTATAACCAGTGAAAGGGGCTTTAGTCATCTTGCCTAACAAACAAGACTCGCATCGCTCAAATGATTCATAATCAAATGAGTCCAATAGTCCATCTTTATGGAGCTTGGATATGCGCTTCTCGTTTATATGGCCCAAACGACAATGCCAGAGATATGTAGGATTTGAGTCATTTGTTTGTAGTCTTTTATTATTATCTACATTATAGATCGGATGGTCTAGGTTCAAAACATAAAGACCATTAAACAATTAAGCTACAGCATAACAAACATCATTCTTAAATATAGAACAACAATTGTTCTTAATTATAAAAGAAAATCCAATCATGTCTAAGCATGAAATGGATATAATGTTTCTAGTTATGGCCGGAACATAATAACAATTATCAAGTTCTATTACAAGCCCACTGGGCAAAGAAAGATGGTAAACCCCTACGGCTACAGCAGCAACTCTTGCTCCATTGCCGACACGCAGGTCCACCTCTCCTTTACTCAGCAATATCCTCCTTCCCAGTTCCTGCACATTTGTACAAATGTGAGAACCACATCCGGTATCCAATACCCAAGATGAAGGAGCCGAAAGGTTTATCTCTATAACGTAAATTTTCGAAGCGGAAGTCATACCTCCTTTCAATTTCCGCAGACCGTCAATGTACGAAGGACAATTCCTCCTCCAATGACCAGCCTTGCCACAGTGGTGGCATTTCCCTTCCTTCACGGTGCTCTTCTTTTTCAGCGCAGAAGATTTGGGCTCAAGATGTGACTTAGGTCCCAACTTCGTCTTCTTGAAGCCCTTGGCCTTACCCTTGCCTTTATGTACCATCAATATGGGACTAGCAGGCTTGGCCTTCTTCATGTTTATCTCGGCAGTTCGCAACATGCCTAGGAGCTCGGGCAGTGTCTTGTCTATTTCATTCATGTTGTAGTTCAAGACAAACTGCTCATAACTATCCGGCAACGATTGCAGGATAAGATCTGTGGCCAACTCTTGACCCAGAGGAAAACCCAGTCTCTCCAGGTTCTCTATATACCCAATCATCTTGAGTACGTGAGTACCAACTGAGTCTCGAGCTCCCATTTTGCACTGAAATAAGGCCTTCGTGACATCGAACCTCTCTTGACGAGCTTGCCCTTGAAACAGTTTCTTTAGGTGCTCGTCAATCTCCTTGCACCCCATGTTCTCGTGTTGCTTCTGAAGCTCAGAGTTCATGGTGGCAAGCATAAGGCACTCGACGTCTAAGGCATCATCGGTATACTTCTTATAAGCATCCTTATCAACACGGGACGAGTTCCCGGTCGGCACCTCGGGGGCTTCTTCTTCCAAGACGTAGAGCTTTCGCTCTTGCCTGAGAACAATTCTCAGGTTCCTATACCAGTCCATATAGTTCGTCCCACTAAGCTTGTCCTTCTCAAGGATAGCTCTCAGGGACAAGGTGGAATGTGAACCACTTTCCATGGAATTCTACAAGAATTCATGCAGAATTTAATCAGTACCTTAATTTCAAAATACAATTTATTTTAATTTGGACTTCAATTAAATACTCCCACTATTTTATTCAAATTGATAGCCCTCACTATCAATTCGGAGAGTCCATGCGAGCTACTCTCTTAGTGGACAAGATCCGTATTTCACCAACACCACGAGTCCGCTTTGGCGTTCCTCTCATAATGCGGTTATTTAGGTTGGCAACGCTTGCCAATTGCATCCTCATGCAACTCTTGTATGGCTGGTGAATAACTCCTTATTCGCATCCATCATATGGTGCATGCCAACCCTATGCCTCTAGGCACTCAACCTTTGAGGTCACCTAGTTAAGTTAGACCCGATGTCGACAATGGGATATCACAATTATCCGCTCGCACCCTTACCAAGATAGATTAATGCACCTTGCTTTGGCAAGCCCACATTTCATCGATCGAGGCAGGAAGAGTGTCATCCATCGGAAGGCATCCGAACACTTAATATTTGATGAAGGGATTTTAATTTTAAATAATAGGTTAACACTTAACCATGATCAACATTTGATCAAAGTGCACATCGACAGAAAAATAAGCATTCTAAAATCCACATGTATCCCTTATGTGCACAACATAAGACTATCAACCTTTGATAGACGAAAAGGGCTAAATCTGGACATTTAGAACTCTTCCAAACCTTCAGATTTACATGCATTGGACAAAGGCAAAGGCAACTCGACTTAAAGCAGTAGACACGCTCGTCTCTCATTGTTGGATTCAAAATCCAAAACAATACAAGGGTTCATTAACCACTTGAGGGACGGTTACTGCTAAGGAGACAACAATTTCTAACAATTAGAAATAACCACGAAATCCCAGACGTTCCTGGCGGGGTTCCAAGGGGCCGCGCCCTTGGCGGTGGTCTCGCTGACCGATCAGCGAGCGGGGTCAAGGGGCAGAGCTCTTGCGGGGTGCGGGGCAGAGCCCCGACCAAATTTTTGAAATCCCACCACTAAAAACCACACAAAATCACATCAAATGTGATATTCCAAGAAGAAATCTTGACATTTAGAATGCTTCCAAATACCTAGATTTGCACGTACTGGAATAACCTAACTTCTGAAACAACATTCATGATCGGAACCTGGCTCTGATACCACTGTTGGGTTTTTCTAGAACCATACATCAAATGTAGGCGCAACGGAAATGAAGAGAAACAACCCAAAAAGACTTGGATCGGCCATGAATATTGAATCAAGAAGTTAATAAAATGCTAGGTATGAAATTACCTTTGCGGGATTGGATCAAATCCAACCAAGATGCTCCAAGAAGAAGATTGCCTTCGTCGGCTTTGCAAGAGTTCTCACGTAGAATAATGTCTACGTCTCTACAGCAGTCCACACGAGCCGGGAGAAGAAGACTACACCTTGCGCTTCCACGGATTGCTAGATCCGCTTCAGGAAGAACAACACCGGCGACAATCGTCGGAGAGGAAGTCGGCGGAGACGATTCAGACGGAACTCCTTCCGTCTAGGGTTCGAGCGGAACTCCTTCCATCGGCTTCTATTTCATAAGTTATGAGAACCCTAAAAGAAGTTATATTTATACCCAAAGGATAAACATACTTCTAGAAGAATCGTTATCCGCAGACCACACAGCAGAATAGGGGCTTCTGTTACAATTCGTCGAGATTCCATGGAACAATCCGACGAATCCCGACGAATCCCGACGAATCATGTCAGACGGCAACATTTGCCGAGTTAAGGATCTCTGTAACAATTCGTCGAGATTCCACGGAACAATCCGACGAATCCCAACGAATCCCGATGAATCCCGACGAATCATGTCAGACGGCAACATTTGCCGAGTTAAGGATCTCTGTAACAATTTGTCGGGATTCTACGGAACAATCCGACGAATCCGACGAATCCGACAAATTCTATCCGTGTAAACCCGATGAATTCAGACAGCAACATTTGCTGGACTTCCCCCATTCTATATGGTGATTGGTAACCTTTACCAACATAGTCAATCTTCCAACTTCTCCACATGCTCTTATGTGCGACCCTGCAGGCTCATATCGCGTTGGCAGTGACATTACATGTTTGACCACTTCTAGATCACAATGGTAACTCCAACAGGAAGAAGCTGGTTGCGGCCTATGCAGCAGAGAAAGGGAAGGCTGCAGAGTCAACCGCATCCCACGCTGCTCCAGCCCAGCCTAGAGTATACAACCTTGGCCAATAGGAGGCCATCAAATATAGCGATGTGGTGACAGGTATGTGATAGTATATAGCTTTTGTTGCTTTTTATACTTCATACCTTATGCATTGCTTGTTAATCATATATGTAGTAGGCTTTGTCCTGATCTTTAACTATCCGGCGAGAGCACTATTTGATACGGGTGCTTCACATTCCTTTCTATCGGAGGCCTTCATACATCAACTTGGAGTGCCTTCGTTGTTTAGACAGGAACGATTAGATGATTTGCTACCCAATGGGTGTTCGATGCGCGTGGATCGAGGTTGTGTGGTAAAGGTACGAATAGGGAGTCGAGACTTTGACTTGGAAGCACTGATACTCCCGCTCACAGAGTTCGATGTAATCTTTGGTATGGACTGGCTGTTAGCGCAGCATGCCTACATTGATTGCACATCTAAGGAAGTCATACTGGGGCGGAGTACCGAACATGCGACTACGTTTGCTGGTTTGCATGGATCGAGCAAGACACTGATGTCTGCTGTCCAAGTGGTCAAGGCGGTTCGGCAAGGCGCAGAGTTATGTGTTGTGCTAGTGGGGGCTGCAACGCCTCAACCCAGTCTGAGTGATGTTCCTGTGATTTCAGAGTATCCAGATGTGTTTCCGAAAGATCTTCCTGGGGCTCCACCTCAGCGAGAGATTGACTTCACTATAGAGCTGGTGCCAGGTGCCAAACCTATTTCACACTCTCCGTACCGAATTGCGCCAAAGGAGATGGCGGAATTGAAAGTTCAATTACAGGAGTTGCTAGAGCAGGGTTATATATGTCCAAGTACCTCCCCTTGGGGTGCTCCGGTCCTTTTTGTGAAGAAGAAGGACGGAAGCCTGCGTCTATGCATTGACTACCGAGAATTGAACAAGCTGACCGAGAAGAACAAATATCTGATTCCTCGAATCGATGACTTATTCGGTCAGCTAGTTGGGTCAACGTTATATTCAAAGTTGGATCTCAAGTCCGGCTATTACCAGTTACGAATTCAGGATTGTGATATCCCTAAGATGGCATTCAGTACTCGCTACGGACACTACGAGTTTACAGTGATGCCATTTGGATTAATGAATGCGCCGTCAGTATTTATGGATCTGATGAATAGGACCTTTCGAGAGTGCCTTGATCGGTTTGTCATTGTCTTCATTGACGATATCTTGGTGTACTCTCAGTCTGAAGAAGAGCACGCAATACATTTGCGCGAAGTTTTGGAAACCCTTCGATGTAGTCAACTTTATGCCAAGTTCTCTAAGTGCGAGTTCTGGCTAGCCTCAGTGGCGTTCCTAGGTCATGTTGTTAGTGGCGAGGGTATCGCAGTAGATCCGGCAAAGATTGATGCAATCCAGAAGTGGCCCGTTTTGGCGACAGTAGCGGAAGTCAGAAGTTTCCTTGGACTTGCTGGCTACTATCGGCGCTTCGTGGAGAACTTTTCGCGGATCGCTCTACCTCTCACCACCTTGACGAGGAATGATCAGAAGTTCGTTTGGTCACTGGAGTGTGCACGGGCTTTTGAGGAATTAAAGAGGCGTCTGACCACAACACCAATTTTGTGTTTGCCATCTGGTGCAGAGGGTTATGAAATTTACAGTGATGCGTCAGGGAGCGGCTTAGGCTGCATACTTCTTCAGCACGGTCAAGTAATAGCTTATGGCTCTCGTCAGTTGAAAGTGCATGAGCGGAATTATCCGGTCCACGACTTGGAGTTGGCGGCCGTGATCTTCGCTCTAAAGTTGTGGCGACACTACTTATATGGTGTGAAGGTTGACATCTTTACAGACCATAAGAGCCTTAAGTATCTGTTAACGCGGAAAGAGCTCAATATGCGACAACGAAGGTGGATGGAGTTCCTAGGGGACTACACTTTTGATATACATTATACTCCCGGAAAGGGGAATGTCGTCGCAGATGCATTGTGCAGGAGGGCTTTTTCACAGGCCAACTGGATTCAGATGTATGATCCACGTCTGATCAGGGACTTGGAAGCCTTGGAGATCTCCTGTGTAGAGAGGAGTTCTAGTGCGAATGCGTGCTTAAACTAGACGGAGGTGCAGTATGACATCGCGGACAGAATACGACAGGCCTTGGAGCTTGATTCGAGCATGCCACGCTATTTGGCAGAGTCTGGGGATGGGACTGCTGCAGAGTTTGTGTTGGACGACGGTCTGATGTGGAAAGACGGTCGGTTGTGCGTCCCAAATGTGGGTAAGTTGCGGGAGGAATTGATGTACGAAGCGCATTTTACCAAATACTCAATTCACCCAGGGAGCACAAAGATGTACCAAGACATGAAAAAGTTGTTTTGGTGGCCAGGATTGAAGAAAGACATCGCCTTGTACGTGGCAAAATGCAAAACTTGTGCACTGGTGAAGGCGGAATGTCAGAAACCTGGAGGTTTCCTGAAGTCGTTGCCTATACCGGAATGGAAATTTGATGACATTTCGATGGATTTCGTGCACGGTTTGCCGAGATCACAGAGTGGGAATGATGCCGTATGGGTGATCGTGGATCGCTTGACGAAGGTAGCCCACTTTATTCCAAACCGGAAGGACGATTCAGTTGAAAAGTTGGCAAAACTTTATGTCGATAGCATTGTCTGATTGCATGGTGTGCCCCGCAGCATCGTCAGTGACCGAGATGGGCGCTTTACTTCCAAGGATTGGAGCCTAATCCACCAGTTGTTGGGTACAAAGCTGAAGTTTAGTACTGCCTTCCACCCTCAGACGGATGGACAGACTGAACGTACGAACAGAATGCTGGAGGATATGCTCCGAATGTGCGTCCTGGACTTCGGTAGAAAGTGGGAAGATCATCTTTTCATGATCGAATTCGCTTACAATAACAGCTATCAGGCAAGTATAAAAATGGCACCCTTCGAGGCCCTCTATGGTAGAGCTTGCCGCACTCCCTTATCTTGGGAGGAGACATGTGAAATGAAGCTGTTTAAGCGAAAGGAAGTCGAAGAGGCAAATTCGGCTATTCAAACAATCCGTGAGAGATTGTTAATTGCGCAAGATAGGCAGGCGAAGTACTACAATGCCAAGCACAAAAACGTCGAGTTCGCCATGGGCGACTGGGTTTATCTCAAGATCAAACCTTTCAAGGGTGTGCCCCGGATTCGGCGCTTGAAAAAGCTGAGTCCAAGATATCTTGGACCGTTTGAAATACTGGAATGTGTTGGCGAAGCTGCCTATCGGCTCGCTCTTTCGACAGAGTTGAGTGGTCTGCACGATGTGTTCCACATATCGGTATTGAGGAAAGCTGTACCAGAGCCTCGCCAAGTGCTTGTGACTAGTCAGGTGCCGGTCGATGATGGGTTGAAGACAAAGGTCATACCTATTAGCATCGAAGACACTGAGATCAAACAGCTGCGGAATAAATTGATCAAGATGGTCAAAGTCCGCTGGAACAACTGCGGTCGTGAGGAGCTTTCATGGGAGCGCGAACAAACTATGCGTGAGGAGTTCCCCGAGCTGTTTCGTTGAGGTACAAGTCGTATTTTGTATCTTTTTGCAATGTTAGAATTTCGGGACGAAATTCTTTTAAGAGGGGAAGAATTGTAAAACCCCAAATTTCATGTGCACGCCAAAATACACAAAAATGAAAATATGGTGAAGTCAGGGAGCTAGCGCCGGCGGTAGTGGCTCCAAGCGGTACCGACTCAAGGCTAGCGCCAGGCGCTAGCACTAGCGCCAGCGGTAGCGGGAAAATTACATATAGCTCGAAATCTGACTCTTCAGCTCATATTTTCTGAAATCCTCTCAAGAGCTGAGGGCAGAGGGCTGGGAGCAAGGAGGGAGATCCGTTGGCGTTGCGCTTTCGTTGTGCTAGGAGGGAGATAGCATCTGCATGCTTGTGCCACCGCAGATTCCAGCCAATCCAATCCCCTCTCAAGTCTATGGCGCAAAAACGACCAGCGAGGGTAACGAATCTCCTCCCTAATCCTTGGACATGTACGTCCTTTGATTTGCATGCGTTTTGGAAGACTTCTACTAATTAGTAGATCGGATCTTCCGGTGGGATGAAGTTATTCCCCCACAAATTGCATATAGAGTCCGGAACGGTAGTACGGGCATAGGCATGCTGTGTGAAACCCATCTGGACAGATCGAGCCGGATTGGTGATGTTTAAAGTGCCGGAAATAATTCCATGTAAGTGCTGTGATTCAGGTTATGTGTATTGTTTTGTACAAAAAAGGGTCATGGAGAAGTTTCCCAGGCAATACCCGAATTTGGTGGCAGAACTGAGTTCTGTCACTAGCGCCGGGCGCTAGCGTTAGCGCCGGCGGTAGCTCCAGGTGAGCTACCAGTGTTGATGTCTGGAGGTGTATTCCCAGAGGTAGCAGGGTTGACTTCTGTTACCAGTGCCGGGCAGAACTGGGTTCTGTTTCTAGCGTCGGGCGCTAGTGCTAGCGTCGGCGGTAGCGCCCAGCATGCAACTTGTGTGATTCAGTGTTACCTAATGTCCTGGGGACTGGAATTTGCAAAGCCTAGCTTTAAGAGTCGGGCACAAGGTGACGCTTACCCGTATCGTGCAGAGTTGAATCGCGATAATTGAGCACGGGCATAGCTGATCCGAACCCGCCTATAGTATTGGTGAAGAGGTCGCCCCTCGGTACACCGGACTATGGAAGAGTGCCGGAACTTCGTGTGTACGGCCTAGCTCAATTTGCTTGTCTAAGTTGAAATAGTACTTAGCGTAAGGGCGTAACTCAGGGAGTATGCCAAAGTGTGCCTTGAGAGCACGAAGCGGGTGGCTTGGTTTGCCTCCGTTGGTGTTGTTTGCGGATATATATATATGCTGCTGACTCTTACTTGCAGGGAAGGAGCACCGCCGCCCCGAGTGTGGGGCGGGGTCGTTATAACTTTTGGTCAGCAAAAGCTGACCGGTTGCTTATTTTCCCACCAATTGGTGGATTTGCTTATACAGGTCCCGGTGAGACTAGCGGGAGATAGTGGACTGAATCCCCTGCTGCTGTGCTGTGCTGGCCCTTGAAGGCCAAAGCTTTTGTTTACTTTTGTTCATGTGTGGCCGGCCTGCGTGCCGATGTCTGGAAGCCATCTTTTTGATGTAAACAAACTCATGTAATTAACTCTTGTTGTATTTCATTCCTAGTAGTAGTGTGGACTTGTTATAAACTGGTTTTAAATGAATCTAAACATGCTTCTGTTATGCGACTCTGATGCTGAGATAGTTATAGTTTTAACTATTTAATGCTAATTTTAGTAACGCGCTCTTCTGTTCGTTTCATATGACGTGGGGTCCCGGCCGGACCTACTGTTATATGCTATGTAACAGGGAGGGTGATACATCTTGATTGTACAAACACTCCTTTCTTCTTATGTAGTGATGATCCTGAGCAAATGGTTGTGATTGGTGTCTCAGGATATATGTGATCTGCAAGAAGATGTTAGCAAAAAGAAGATATACAAGAATTGATCTGCTTCTTTTTGTATCTGTGTGTACTCTGTCTATATATTCCTATTTCTCTCTATCTATGTATTTTATATTTTCTGCTCTTCTCTTTTTATATATAATCCGGAGAAGGCTTTTTATTTTTTGAATTCTTGCTGAGGAATAAGGAAAGAGATAAAGTCTCTTTAATTTGATTCCTTGGGAAGAGGAGTTTCCGTCTTTGACTCTTCTGCAAACGACTATAAACTTTATTGCCTGCAACGGCTATATCAGAAAAGCATGTTAATAATAATGTTAGTACAGCTGTTATAATAAGAATATTGCTGACAACATTTTTTGTCGAGCGCTATTCTAAAGGATTTGTCGACCGCTGGCTGGCTTGAATTTGTCGAGCGCCGTTCAGAGAATGCCTGGCCGTTGAGATTTATTCTGACTGAATTCGTCGAGCGCTGTTCTGATAGAAATTTGACGAGCGCTGGCTGGCTTGAATTTGTCGAGCGCCGTTCGACATTCGTCGAACGCAGAGAGCTTATATTATTTTCTTATATTTTCTCCGATTCAATTGCATTATATTTAATTGATGTTTTCTTAGTTTTCTTACTTAAGGAAATTGATCTAAGTTATGATGTGTTTTAAGATGGAAACTTAAATCTTAAATATGAATCCTAACTCAAGTTATTATCAGTTTTCTTATCTTAGTGAGATTTGGTCTAAGTTATTTGATGAATTATGACCAAAGGGATGGATCCTAACTCAAATCAAAAACTAAGGTTCCAACAATCTCCCCCTATTTGAGTTGGGATCCTAAATCAAATTAAAACTAGTGGCCTGGTAATCTCCAAAACTAGTGGCCTGGTAATCTCCAAAACTTGTGGCCTGGTAATCTCCCCCTATTTGGTTTTGGATGCCGACTATTTTAATTTTTATATTCTCCTTTTCTCTCTCACTTGGTTTCTCTGATTTTCTCATTTTCTCTCTCACTTGACAGTAATAATTTTTTATTCTTTAAAATTATTTGAGCAACTTTGCTTTCCTAGATTTTGATTTCTAAAGATCTGAATTAAAATTTTCAATTGCAGCAACCTTTAATGGATTCTAAGGAATGAAAAAAAATTGTCTGATACCTTCCTTCTTAAGAATCCCCTTATCAGAAGAGACTCACACTCAGTGCTCTGATTATTTCTAATCAATACAACTACAGTAGAATGCTCAACATAATTTGGAGAAGGTCTGTAAGAACATTGAAGTTATCTGACACTGTTTTAATGATAAAAGCATTCAAATGAATTTTATGTTTGCTATTTAGTTTAGGAATGGAGTTTATTGGTGAAAAACTTTTTGATACCATTTGAAAGTTCTTTTGGAAATATATGTTTTAAGAACGTTAAAATCTGATTTTTGATACCAATTGAAAGTTTTCTTTTGTAGTCATTAAAATATATGTTTGATATTATTTTAAATTTTTCTTGATAATCATTAAGCAATTTAGCCTTAATTGATTTGTTTGGTGCTCTTGAATTTTCTTCAGATTTGTTATCTACAGAAGTTAAATAGTTTATGTTTGTTAACTTCTTTTTAATTTCTTTGTTTGATTTTATTGAAACTGTAAATGTTATCTTAAAGACAGATTTGTAATTTTTAGAGGTAGGGTTGTGAATTGAAATTACCTCATTTACCTTTTCTGTTTCAGCTTTTGCATCTGGATTTTGGTATGAACCCTATATGGCCATCATGCAGATTGCTCTAGCTCTGTGTTCTTCTTCTTTTTCTTCTTCACTTAGTTTGGTTGATGGTTCTGCATCATAAATATAGTTAGTGAAAGAAGTAGAAGAAGGTTCATTTACCATCCTAGAGAGGGAGTTCCAAATGCCCCTTGCTGAGGTGCAATCATCAATTCTTTGAAAAATGTCTTTTGACATTGATTGGGCCAATATCTGCATAGCCTTTGCATTGGCACTTTTCAGTTTTTCTTGATCAGATGAAGGGATTGAGGAAGAAAATCCTGTCAAAATAGATTTGTAAATATTTTCATCTATGACATTCATATATAACTTAATTCTAATTTTCCATAAAGAAAAACTATCCAAATTACATATAGGTGGATCAGAGAATAGAAAATCTGCTTGTGCCATTAAAAAAACTTTTAAAAATAAATTTAAGAACTAGGTGATCTTTGTGATTTCAGGTGTTAGCCTATAAAGAATCAACACCCTCTGATACCAATTGAGAGTGGAGATTTAGTTCTTATTTACCTGTTTAAAACTCTTGTTTAAGTTTTTACTTTCAAAGTAAATGATATATATATATTGTGCTGTTTTTCTGATTGAGTAATAAAGCCAAACAGTTAAAGTACAAATAATACACAGCACAGGTAAAGAAGTAAAACAAGCAAAAATCAGTCCAGAAGACACAAGAAATTATAGTAGTTCCCTAATACTGGGTACATCTACTCTTCGACCCACTGGTAGGAATCCACTGGGAGTTTTTGATAAGGTACCCTCACACCAAGGTGATTTTGATAAGGTGTCCACACACCAGGTGAGCTATTGATAAGGTGCTCTAACCAAGATGCAGGTTTTTGCTAAGGCGCCCTGTCACTGGGAGTTAACTTTTGAAGGGAGTTATAACCCTGTACAAGAGGTGGAAAGGAATAAAAAGAAAAACAGAAAGATTTGTTGTTCTTCTCTGTATGAGAAGACTCTTGAAGATCCTGATTTGAAGTTGAATGGATCTTGATGAAGATGTTGAAGAGCTCCCCCTGTCTGATGTAAGCTGATGACAGTTCTGGAGTCCTCTTCTCTTGATTGTACAAACACTCCTTTCTTCTTATGTAGTGATGATCCTGAGCAAATGGTTGTGATTGGTGTCTCAGGATATATGTGATCTGCAAGAAGATGTTAGCAAAAAGAAGATATACAAGAATAGATCTGCTTCTTTTTGTATCTGTGTGTACTCTGTCTATATATTCCTATTTCTCTCTATCTATGTATTTTTATATTTTCTGCTCTTCTCTTTTTATATATAATTCGGAGAAGGCTTTTTATTTTTTGAATTCTTGCTGAGGAATAAGGAAAGAGATAAAGTCTCTTTAATTTGATTCCTTGGGAAGAGGAGTTTCCGTCTTTGACTCTTCTGCAAACGGCTATAAACTTTATTGCCTGCAACGGCTATATCAGAAAAGCATGTTAATAATAATGTTAGTACAACTGTTATAATAAGAATATTGCTGACAACATTTTTCGTCGAGCGCTGTTCTGAAGAAGATTTGTCGACCGCTGGCTGGCTTGAATTTGTCGAGTGCCGTTCAGAGAATGTCTGGCCGCTGAGATTTATTCTGACTAAATTCGTCGAGCGCTGTTCTGATAGAAATTTGCCGAGCGCTGGCTGGCTTGAATTTGTCGAGTGTCGTTCGACATTCATCGAACGCAGAGAGCTTATATTATTTTCTTATATTTTCTCCGATTCGATCGCATTATATTTAATTGATGTTTTCTTAGTTTTCTTACTTAAGGAAATTGATCTAAGTTATGATGTGTTTTAAGATGGAAACTTAAATCTTAAATATGAATCCTAACTCAAGTTATTATCAGTTTTCTTATCTTAGTGAGATTTGGTCTAAGTTATTAGATGAATTATGACCAAAGGGATGGATCCTAACTCAAATCAAAAACTAAGGTTCCAACAAAATGCCTTAAAGGGGTTATAACCTAAATCGGGGGAATAAGGGTTCTTAAAATCCTCCTAAAATTTCCTAGGGTATTATTACCTCCTTTGGACTTGTACACCAACTTTCATGACCATTCAATAACATTTGACCCCATGTCCTTCACAAAGTTCAACATGCAACCCTAAGGATAAAGCTAGGGTTTTGGGGCATAACCACCCCACATCACTCCAATCCACTCATGGAGGTGTTTTAGATGGACCTAAACCAGTGTCCAAGGTTTCACATTATGTAGATGAGATTTGACCACAATACCCCAAAATGAGCACCATGCCCTATTTTGACCTAGTTTGACCAAACTTGGGTTAACAATTTACCCAACCAAATCAGTCTTAATTGGGCTGGAATTTTTACCAGGGTTATATAATAACCCTAAGGAGCACCCACAAAAATTTGGAGAGAGTTGGAGGTCATTAGACCCTAAATTTAATTAACATATGAATTATGAAATTAATACAAAAACCTTAGAAAAATGTTCTCCTAAAATTCCCATTTTTGTGTATGTTAAGGGGGTTGGTATAAATAGCCTAGGTTTCAATTGAAAAACTTTTTGATACCATTTGAAAGTTCTTTTGGAAATATATGTTTTAAGAACGTTAAAATCTGATTTTTGATACCAATTGAAAGTTTTCTTTTGTAGTCATTAAAATATATGTTTGATATTATTTTAAATTTTTCTTGATAATCATTAAGCAATTTAGCCTTAATTGATTTGTTTGGTGCTCTTGAATTTTCTTCAGATTTGTTATCTACAGAAGTTAAATAGTTTATGTTTGTTAACTTCTTTTTAATTTCTTTGTTTGATTTTATTGAAACTGTAAATGTTATCTTAAAGACAGATTTGTAATTTTTAGAGGTAGGGTTGTGAATTGAAATTACCTCATTTACCTTTTCTGTTTCAGCTTTTGCATCTGGATTTTGGTATGAACCCTATATGGCCATCATGCAGATTGCTCTAGCTCTGTGTTCTTCTTCTTTTTCTTCTTCACTTAGTTTGGTTGATGGTTCTGCATCATAAATATAGTTAGTGAAAGAAGTAGAAGAAGGTTCATTTACCATCCTAGAGAGGGAGTTCCAAATGCCCCTTGCTGAGGTGCAATCATCAATTCTTTGAAAAATGTCTTTTGACATTGATTGGGCCAATATCTGCATAGCCTTTGCATTGGCACTTTTCAGTTTTTCTTGATCAGATGAAGGGATTGAGGAAGAAAATCCTGTCAAAATAGATTTGTAAATATTTTCATCTATGACATTCATATATAACTTAATTCTAATTTTCCATAAAGAAAAACTATCCAAATTACATATAGGTGGATCAGAGAATAGAAAATCTGCTTGTGCCATTAAAAAAACTTTTAAAAATAAATTTAAGAACTAGGTGATCTTTGTGATTTCAGGTGTTAGCCTATAAAGAATCAACACCCTCTGATACCAATTGAGAGTGGAGATTTAGTTCTTATTTACCTGTTTAAAACTCTTGTTTAAGTTTTTACTTTCAAAGTAAATGATATATATATATTGTGCTGTTTTTCTGATTGAGTAATAAAGCCAAACAGTTAAAGTTCATGGTGAGGCCCTAAAGTCCAACCCTAGGCTAGGTATCTGAAAACTGCTATTTGCAGACCACTTGGGTTTTCTCCTTCTCACCCAAGCTCACTGTTGAAATTGTTGAAGTGGAAGTTTGGAGACTTTTGGACCTGGGCGGTCTGGGAGGAGGTCGGGCGGTCTGGCGTGACCGCTCGACTTGGCGGTCTGCCTCTGCGGTCTGGCTTGTCTTAGCCTAGCTGCGGTCTCCTGGCTTGATCGCTGGTATGGGTCCAAGGCGGCTAAAGGTGTAGGCCGCGCGGTCTGTCTGTGACCGCGTGGCGAGCTATTCATCTTCAGGTGTGTGCGGTCTGTGCGTGACCGCATGGTGATCTGTCTTCTTCAAGGCTATGGCAGTCTGGTGTGACCGCACAGTTTGATCCAGGTTTTCCAGAATGCAGTCTGGTAGCTGACCGGGCTTTCTGGTGGTATTCGCGGACAAAGGGTCTTAGTCGCGTAGTCTCAGGTTGCGGTCTCAGGAGGAGACTGGTATGCAAGCTGGATGTTGTTCGTGGTCTCAGGTGGAGACCGGCATGCGGACAGGAGTTCGCGGGTTGATGGCGAACTGGCGCTATTCGCGGTCTCAGGTGGAGACCGGCATGCGGACAGTAGTTCGCGGGTTGATGGAGAACTGGCTGTGTTCGCGGTCTCGGGCGAACACAGGGGGTGAACAGCTTCGGGCAGTCTGGTGATCTCCTTTGGAGTCGTGATCTGCTGTGAGAGTGGCGATCTCTCATGGCTGATGTTGAAGCTGGCGAGTTCACCAAAATGAAGCAGGAGTACTATTGCTGATCGTGCGGTGTGACCGGTCAGGTCGCGCGGTCTGCTGGGTGGTGATCCTATCTCATAGGGTGGTGACTGGTTCAGGTCTCACGCCTATAAATAGGACCCATTGGCAGCAATAATCAAGGCACACCAAGTGTAAGCCAAGTTCTCTTCTTTCCTGCGATCTCTATTTGTCTGACCGGGCGGTATGCTGATTGAACTCTTATTGTGCAGCTTCTGCGGATAGTGTGGGCAGCAGCGATCACCTCTTCCTCTGAAAGTGTTCGGGCGGTCTGCAGCTTGGAGTTGTGGTGCTGGAGTTCTGGAGAATCAGGAGTTCGGAAGAAGGAGAGTGGTTTGGTGGTGTTCTGTGATCGGCAGGTCGCTGCGGTCCGGCAGCTTGCTCAAGTCACAGGGAGGTCGCGCGGTCTGAGCGGTCTCAAGTTATCTTCAACTTTGTAATTTTCTCTTTGGTGTTTGTGCTGGCGAAATCATTTCTCGCCAAGCATGCCTTTCCTTGTAATTGAAGTTCTACTATCAATAAAGATTACTTGTTTGCCTCCATTTGCTTCTGGTTGTTTGGCTTGTGTACTCTAAGTTGACTAACTCCTGCTCGCTCCATAAAGATTCGAAAAATTTCACATGGTATCAGAGGCAGGTTTGAGTGGATAGAGCAGTGAGTGACTTAGAGTAGCCATCGCCTTTGTGAAGAAGGAACCAGTGGTAGAGCAATGGAAGCGAGAGGTCTTGGAATTGAGATGCTTACATCGACTAACTTCAAGAAGTGGAAGTCGTGTATGTAAAGCTATCTTCTAGGCGAGGACCTCTGGGAGGTAGTTGGAGGAGATCAGACGCAGGAAGTTGTCCCGGAAGGGGATAATGGGGCTGAGGTGAGAACTTGGAGGAGGACGAATGCGAAGGCAGAGTTCACTCAGAAGAGGGCAATTTCACCTGATCTGTTTGATCACATTTTGGGGTGTGGATCAGCTGCGGAGATCTGGAGAGCCCTGGATGGGCTGTTTAACAAGAAGAATGCAGCAAGGCTACAGTTCTTGGAGAATGAGCTGGCAAGGTCGGCTCAGGGTGATCTTTCTATTTCCACTTTCTTTCTGAAGATGAAGAACTTGTGCGCTGAAATCTCAGCATTGGATCCTGATGAGCCTATCTCTGAGGCGAAGCTGAAGAGGCACAGCATCCGCGGCTTGCGGAAGGAATATGTTGCCTTTGTGACGTCGGTGCAGGGATGGGCAAATCAGCCGTCTCTGTTAGAGCTGGAGAACTTGCTTGCATCGCAAGAAAGTTTGGCAAGGCAGATGGCGGGAGTGTCAGTGGCTGGGGGAGATGGCGAAGTGCTCTTCTCAGGCAAGAATAAGAAGTGGGATAAGAAGAAGAAGACCGCTGGAAGAGGCTATGGGCCTTCAACTTCTGGGCAGCAGGAAAGGGGGTATGCTCCCAAGGCTGACGGGAATAAGAAGGGTGAAGGTCCGAAGTGCTTCAAGTGTGGCAAGTACGGCCACATCAGGAAGGATTGCAAGGTGGTCACCCAAGCTAGGCATGCTGCGGAGAAGGAGGAAGCTGAGGCCAGGCACTTTGAAGGAGGTTGGGGAGGTGCCTTCTCGACTTCTGTTGGAGCTTCTGCTCCTATCAACTATCTGGAGGACTGGATCGTGGACTCGGGGTGTGGTCATCACCTCACCGGAGACGAGACCAAGCTTTCTTCTGCACATCCCTATACAGGTAACAATGCAATCATTACTGCTGATAATACTGTGCATCCAGTAGAGAAGGTGGGGGTTGTTTCCATGGGCAGTGATAGAGGGCCACTTACTTTAAAGAGTGTCTATCATGTGCCTGGTATGAGGAAAAACCTCTTCTCCGTGACTAACGCTGTAGACGCTGGGTATCACGTTCTGTTCGGCCCAACAGAAGTGAAGTTTCTACGCAATTTTGAGGCTGTAAAGGCGGAGGTCGTCCATGTCAGGAGATGGGCAAAGGACTTGTTCGTTTTATCGACAAGTTCCTACGTCGACAAGATGAAGACGAATGATGGTGTCGTTATATGGCATGAGAGGTTGGGGCACGTAGGGATGGACAAGCTGAAAGCTATGGCGGGGAGAGGTCTGGTCAAGGGCCTGCCAAATCTATCTTCCTACGGTGAAGGTCATGTTTGCGCGGGATGTCAGTTCGGCAAGTCTCATCGACTACCGTTTGACAAGTCGCAGACAAGGAGTAGTGTGCCGTTGGAGTGCATCCACGGTGACTTGATGGGACCAACTGCTACCCCAAGCCTCGGAGGCAGCAGATATATGCTGGTGTTGATCGATGATTACACCAGATATGTCTGGGTATATTTCATGAAGGAGAAGGCGGAGGCGTTTGCCAAATTTGTGGAGTTCAAGGAGCTCGTGGAGGGTCGGCTAAGACTGCGGGTGAAGAAGTTGAGGACTGACAACGGAGGGGAGTTCACCTCCAGTGAGTTGTCTACTTTTTGCAGGAAGGAAGGCATCCGGAGGGAGCTCACTTGTGCACATACTCCACAGCAGAATGGGGTTGCAGAGCGGAAGATCCGTCATCTGATGGAGACCTGCAAGTGTTGGCTGCATGCCAAGAGTATCCCAATGTCCTTCTGGGCGGAGGGAATGTCTTGTGCTGCCTACGTCATCAACAGGATGCCTTTAAGTCCCATCAACATGTTGACTCCGCATGAGATGATGTTCAAGGAGAAGCCAAGCGTGGCACACCTTAGGGTGTTTGGATCCACCTGCTACGTGCATGTTCCAGATGCTCTTAGGACGAAGCTAGATGCGAAAGCAAGGAAGCTAGTCTTCATGGGATACAATGAGCGGAAGAAAGGATGGAAGTGCATGGACCCTGAGACGCGGAGATTTGTGGTATCTCGCGACGTCGTGTTCGATGAGGTGACATCTTACAAGGGGTCTTCTGATGTGGAGCTACCAGAGAGCAGGGTGGAGGTGCCAGAGAAAGCTGTGGAGGATCTTCAGGTGGAGCTACCTGTGTCACCAGGTGGTCCATCTCCTTCTAGTTCCGAGACGGGGGCTTCTGGTTCAGGGAGCAGGGGGAGCGATGCTCCTAGCACGTCTGGAAGAGGAGCTAGGGAAGAAGCAGCTGAAGACAGTGCGGTTCAGGGGAAGGAGCTGAGGAGGTTGAAGCGAGCGATCGTCGCCCCTGATCGCTATACAGGAGGAAACGCAGTGAGCTTCGTCTCATGTTTCTTCGCTGGTCCCTTGGATGAGAGGGAGCCGTCGAGCTTTGAGAAGGCCAGAGGTGTGAAGGAGTGGGACATTGCAATGCAAGAAGAGATGGCAGCTCTTGAGAAGAATGAGACCTGGTCACTTGTTCCCAAGCCCAAGGGCACCACTCCTGTTACATGCAAGTGGGTCTACAAGCTTAAGAAGAAGGCTGACGGCAGCATCGAGCGGTACAAGGCTCGTCTTATAGCTCGGGGGTTCTCGCAGCAATACGGTGAAGACTACGAGGAGACATTCAGCCCGGTGGCAAAAATGACTTCAGTTCGGTTCATCATTGCCTTGGCGGCATTCAGTGGATGAGAGATTTGGCAGCTCGACGTCAAGAACGCTTTCTTGTACGGCGAGATTGAGAAGGATATCTTCATGATCCAGCCACCAGACTTTGTGTCTGAAGATTTTCCGGAGCATGTCTGCAAGTTGAAGAAGGCCCTGTATGGGTTGAAGCAAGCGCCGAGGGCGTGGTACGGGAAGATCGCAGAATACCTCCTATTCTGTGGATTTGGTGCTTCAGACTCAGACTCAAGCTTGTTCGTCAAGAAGAGCGGGGAGCTTCAAGTCATCGTGCTGTTATACATCGACGATATGATCGTGATGGGGAACTCGAAGGAGGAGGTAGCGCAGCTTCGAGCCGAGCTGTCCATCAGGTTCGAGATGAAGGACTTAGGTGAACTTCACCATTTCCTTGGACTCGAGGTGCAGAGGAAGGAAGGTGGAGTGCTGGTGACCCAGGCCGGTTATGCGGAGCGGATCGTGGAGCGATTCGGCATGAAGGAAGGGAAGTGCACTTCCACACCTCTGGAGAAGTCTATGAAGCTTCGGAAGGATGAGGGGAGGATTATGCAAGATCCGTTGGTGTTCCGAGCTCTGGTTGGGAGCCTGATCTATCTGAAGATCACGAGGCCAGATATTACATATGCAGTTGGCAGAGTGAGTCGATATATGGCGGAGCCACGGGTACCTCATCTGCTAGCAGCCAAGAACATTCTGAAGTATGTCAAGGCGAACTCGGACATGGGTCTCCTATACAGGAGGGATGCGGGCTTCGAGGTGCACAGGTACATGGATGCTGATTACGGGGGAGATTCGGATGATCGAAGTCGATGTCTGGATTCGTCTTCATGGCGGGCCCTACAGCTATATCATGGTGCAGCAAGAAGCAGGATTCCATATCGGTCTCCACCACAGAAGCGGAATACAAGGCTTCAGCCTTGGCAGCTCAGGAAGCCATATGGCTTAGGAGGTTGGTGGGAGACGTCCACAAGGAGGTTCGGGAGCCGACTCTGCTACGCGGTGACAACGAGAGTGCTCTCAAACTGGTTACCAATCTAGTTTGTCACGCGAGGACCAAGCATATCGAGATCGAGCATCACTTCATACGGGAGAAGGTGCTGGAGGGATCTCTTTCGGTCGGGCATGTGCGGAGTGCGGACAACGTGGCGGACATCTTCACAAAGGCGCTGGCAAAGGGGCCGTTCACACGGCTAAGGAGCCTACTGGGGCTGGTTTCAACTTCCCACTTCAAGGGGGAGTGTTGAAATTGTTGAATTGGAAGTTTGGAGACTTTTGGACCTGGGCGGTCTGGGAGGAGGTCGGGCGGTCTGGCGTGACCGCATGACTTGGCGGTCTGCCTCTGCGGTTTGCCTCTGCGGTTTGCCTCTGCGGTTTGCCTCTGCTGTCTGGCTTATCTTAGCCTAGTTGCGGTCTCCTGTCTTGATCGCTGGTATGGGTCCAAGGCGGCTGAAGGTGTAGGTCGCGCGGTCTGTCTGTGACCGCGTGGCGGGCTATTCATCTTCAGGTGTGCGCGGTCTGTGCGTGACCGCGTGGTGATCTATCTTCTTCAAGGCTGTGGCGGTCTGGTGTGACCGCACAATTTGATCCAGGTTTTCCAGAATGCGGTCTGGTAGCTGACCGGGCTTTTTGGTGGTATTCGCGGACTAAGGGTCTTAGTCACGCGGTCTCAGGTTGCGGTCTCAGGAGGAGACTGGTATGCAAGCTGGACGTTGTTCGCGGTCTCAGGTGGAGACCGGCATGCGGACAGGAGTTCGCGGGTTGATGGCGAACTGGCGCTGTTCGCGGTCTCAGGTGGAGACCGGCATGCGGACAGGAGTTTGCGGGTTGATGGCGAACTGGCTGTGTTCGCGGTCTCATGCGAACACAGGGGGTGAATAGCTTCGGGCGGTCTGGCGATCTCCTTTGGAGTCGCGATCTGCTGTGAGAGTGGCGATCTCTCATGGCTGATGTTGAAGCTGGCGAGTTCACCAAAATGAAGCAGGAGTACTATTGCTGATCGCGCGGTGTGACCGGTCAGGTCGCGCGGTCTGGTGGGTGGTGATCCTATCTCATAGGGTGGTGAATGGATCAGGTCTCACGCCTATAAATAGGACCCATCGGCAGGAATAATCAAGACACACCAAGTGTAAGCCAAGTTCTCTTCTTTCCTACGGTCTCTATTTGTCTGACCGGGCGGTCTGCTGATTGAATTCTTATTGTGCAGCTTCTGCGGATAGTGTGGGCAGCAGGGATCACCTCTTCCTCTGAAAGTGTTCGGGCGGTCTGCGGCTTGGAGTTGTGGTGCTGGAGTTCGGGAGAATCAGGAGTTCGGAAGAAGGAGTGCGGTTTGGTGGTGTTCCGTGATCGGCAGGTCGCTGCGGTCTGGCAGCTTGCTCAAGTCACAGGGAGGTCGCGCGGTCTGAGCGGTCTCAAGTTATCTTCAACTTTGTAATTTTCTCTTTGGTGTTTGTGCTGGCGAAATCATGTCTCGCCAAGCATGCCTTGCCTTGTAATTGAAGTTCTGCTATCAATAAAGATTACTTGTTTGCCTTCATTTGCTTCTGGTTGTTTGGCTTGTGTACTCTAAGTTGACTAACTCCTGCTCGCTCCATAAAGATTCGAAAAATTTCACACTCACATGGTCTGGAGCTCTTCCTATGGTTTTGTCATGACTTAGTCATGACAAAACCAACTTGGGGGTCTAGTTGTTTGGGGGATGTTACAAGGAGTGACGGCAATTGTAGAGAAGATGCGAGAAGCTCATTTAAGATGGTTCGGACATGTACATATGAGACCATTAGAGGCACCTGTTAGGCGTTGTGAGAGTTTAGTCACTAGACATGTTAAACGGGAGAGGGGTAGGCCAAAAAAGACTTGGAATGAAACTATAAGGAAATATATGATGTACTTAGGTATTAATGAGGCTATGATTAAAGATAGGGCGCAATCGCGACAAAGGATCCATATAGGCGACCCCACTATGGTGGGATAAAGGCTTGAGTGGTGTTGTTGTGTTGTTGTTGTATTAACAATCTCCATTGCTCTCTCAGACATGACATTAACGTTTACATGTTTTAAAACTCAACTTAGCATTAAATTCTTTGTTTTTTTTTTCTTTTATTGTGATGCCAATCAGGTTTAGCTCTGTTACATTATTCCATTGACTCTGTGAGGTACACTATACATTCTTAATATTTATGAATATTATTATATTACTGAATCTCGAGGAATAGTACTGCTCCAAAGCTTCTTCATTGAACCATACTCTGAGAATGCACTGAATCAAATGCATTGAATTAAATACATTTTTATTTCCATGCATCTGCAAGATATATGAATTGTGTATATGAGACTTCTGAAATCCTTCCCAAGTTTGGAACAAAATCAATGCAGAAACTGTGTTCATTTGTGTATGGGTGTGGGTTTTTAGAAGATGGATTCTCTTTCGATGAGTCCTATATTATTTTGTCATTTCTTCATCATCAATTACTATTGATGCTTCTTATTACAGTTTTGACAAATTTTTAGAATCCATAGAAGTTGGTTGCACATGTTTTTTTCTTCTAATTTTTATTGTTTGAATTCTCCACTAATATCTCCCAGATAAGTCCTGCTTTCACTTTTTAGGCATGTTGCAATTATTATTAGTGCAGATGCCCAATTCTCCATCAAAAGCTTAAGTGGAAAAATGATTGTTAAGTGGAAAACCTTATTATTTTCGGATAAAACAAAAATCTCCAACTAGGGAGGTATACATGCCTATCAGGAAAGCGAGAAGGAGCTTAGCGAGCAACCTCCTTAGATGTGCTTCCATCAAATGTAATATTATAATGATGTAATATTTAAGCTTAAAAGATGATGCATATTTAAAAAAAAAGTTATAATACTGATGATCATATAAAGTTTATTGGACAATATTATTTCATCTAAACATCTATGAAAAACTTGCTTCATGTACATATATATTGTGCTTTTATATTCAATTTAACTTAGTCATGCTTGCAGATTCTTATGGGCATAATAATCTTAGTATGAAAAGTTTGTTGCACATCTCTTAAGATCATTGTGCTCCTTTTAATATTTTTTTTCAAATTATCAAATCAAAATCTCATATTTTTTATGAACCTTAAAGTTTTGTTTTCTTGATTATTTTTTGTAGCAGGATAATTGCGCACATGCTGTGAGCCTGTGATTGAGATCTCACAACATGTGATTGTAATCAGGGCCCTTGCAATGTAACCTTGGGTGCGCACAAGTAACCCAAGGCAACCCTCGAACGGGCTCCGCCCGTTCGCAACCAAATGCATTCACCATGGTCGGAGCCATTTTTTTGTGGACGCAGCCCGCAAGGGAGCATCAAGCACAGACGAATGTCGCCACCCTGCCAAATGTCGTAGCCCCTCCGAATGTTGTCGCCCCGCCGAATGTTGTAGCCCCGTTGAATGTCGCTGCCCCGCCGAATGTCGCCGGCCCCAGGGCGGAGGCCCGCCCCACTAAATCTCAGAAATAAGGCATTCACAACATACTTAATGCTTCCACTAAAAAAAATTAAATAAAAAATCAAAATTAAAGCACCAAGAACAGAAACATTAGCTATCCCTCCTTCCATATTGCCGTCTATTTAATCAATCAACGAGTTAGGTTCTGTTTGGCTTGGTGGTGGCGGTCGTGAACGCGGTGGTTATGAACCATCACTCGTGACTTCCCGACCTCATCTAAGGAAAACCTCATCCACTTTTATGTTCAAAACTAGTTTACTTTTCTTGGTGGCGGTCATAACTGCTATCATGCTAAACATACGTTCTATGGCGGGAGCATTTTTGTCAAAACTCACCGGAGCAAAAACGTCGTGCAAAACGGAGCCTTAATCCCATTCCAAATCAACCCAATCCAATCAAGTTGCATTTGGGATGTAACGGTCCTGAGCCGTTATGAGATCGCAAACGAGTCGGCTGGCGCCGGAAGAGAAAAAGGGCGAGCCTTCTCAATCTAATTCCTAATTACTTCTCCTATTATAATCTAATCTAAGAGACCAAACTAAAAGATAACAAACATATTCATTCATTCCAAAACTAATACAAAATGATCTCTTTTTATAGAGCCATTGCAGGTTCCAAATAGCTGTTAAAGGTTGCCAGCTGAACATTTTACAACCTGCTACAGATGCCCAAGTTGCACGACCCCTCGATGGGCCCCGCCATCGCATTGGATCCAATGAGCACCTCGTCGTCCAAGCTGGGATGGCAATCCGGCGTGCGCCCAGCCTCCACCGCCGCGAGGCACTTCTCGCATAGCGATAGATGGGCCACCTCCATCATTGCCTCCATCGCTC
Source organism: Dactylorhiza incarnata (assembly GCA_033032865.1). Classification (NCBI taxonomy): domain Eukaryota; kingdom Viridiplantae; phylum Streptophyta; class Magnoliopsida; order Asparagales; family Orchidaceae; genus Dactylorhiza; species Dactylorhiza incarnata. The sequence goes on from JAWHQI010000035.1 coordinate 2,522,322, forward strand.
TCGCTGCCGCTGCCGCCACCATCTGCGCCGCCTTCACAGCCTCCTTGGCCCTCAGAAGTCTCTCGCTCCGATCCTCCTCGTGATTACGCAGCCCCGTCGCGACCACGTCCGGCAAACTCCTGACCGACAGAGCATCAAACCCTCCTGCGCCGGGGATTGGTCCCTCTGGGATTTCCATCGAACTTGCAAGAAGAGGCCGGATTCCGGTAGAGCGCGGGATGAAGGGAAGTAGTGGGATGAAGGGTAAGAGTGGGGTGGGGTTGGCTTTTATAACCTGCGAATTTGGCAAGTTGTTACGGAGGTCACAGAAAGTGTAGGATCCATCATCCACATATTGCTTTATTTGGATTTGACCCTTTCCCATTCTATTTTTAGTTTTTTATTTTGTGTTCAAATCGGTTCCCCCTAAAATTAAGAATCGATCGTACATGTTTGGTTTCGATTTTTGGGAACCAGAACAAACCTATAGAACCAAATCTAAACCGAAAAGCTCGGCTTGGTTCCGATTTATTTTCGATTCTACTCATGCTTCATATTTTTTTTCGCATATACTCTTGTGTTAGTATACATTTCAAATTAGGGATGTGCAAAAATAACTAAAGAACCGAGAATCGGATCGGAATTGAACCGAACCGAACCGAATTGAATGGTTTGGGTCGGTTCCAAATACGTTCGGTTCAGGTCCGGTTCTCATAATACCAGAACCGACAATTCGGTTCAGTTCCTGGTTCCAAGGGTTGGGTACCCAGAACCGATCCGAGAATCGACTATCAATGCTACATAAATTATTTTGAGACAACGGTAAAATCAAATACGATTTTGGTACTAATTTAAAGAACCGTTACCTTAGCGGTTCGGTTCACAGTTTTTGTAGAACTGGAACTGAATAGGAACCGTGGCAGTCTATATGGTAAGAGTAGTGATATGCACCAGTGTATTTATAACCGCTCTCGGGGTGCGTTTAGAGGAGGCTCCACTAAGGAGTAGTGAAGTTAATGGGGTCAAAGTCCAAGCCATGATCATGGGAGTGGAGGAATCCGCTGGCACGCAGCTCACACTCCATCAGCATCAGGCGCGGTCAAAGTTGCACCCCACTACTCGGTGCGATTAGTACCGTACCCCACTAGTGGGGTGCGGATAGCCCACACCCCCATGATCGGGCCCCTTGGGGATGCGGCTAAACCGATGGGGGTGCGCCCAAATTGCACCCCCATGGAGGTGCACCCAAACCGCCCCCCATTTAGCGGGGTGCGGTCGGAGCCCCCTTTCCCCTAAGTGGTGCGGTTACCTATTTCTCGAAAGATGCGACTTTCAGAGGGCACGTCCTCGCTTTCATAGCAAGTGCTTTTCAATCACACTCGCTCGATCTCCGTTCTCCTAGTACTCTCCCGTGTTCGTTGTGCACTCAGAGCGCTCCCGTGCTCGTTGCGCGCTCAGAACGATCTCGTGGTCGTTGCGCGCTCAGAACGCTCACGTGCTCGTTGAGCACTCAGAACACTCACATGCTCGTTGCGCGCTCACAACGCTCCCGTGCTCGTTGCGCGCTGAGAATGCTCCCGTGTTCGTTGCGCGCTCAGAGCGCTCCCGTGTTTGTTGCGCGCTCAGAACACTTCCGTGTTCGTTGCGTGCGCGACAGTTAACCTTTCTTTATTTCTCAGATTATAGGTCTTGTTTGTCGCCTTCATAGCCGTCTTCAAAGCTGCCCGAACCGCTAAACTTGCCCGAACTGCCCGAAGGGCGAAACACTCATTTACGAAAAATGGCGATCCGTGTGCTCCAAATCGACTAGTATGATTCACCCGTCAGGTGGTTACGGTGGTTACAATGACGAAATTACCAAGCTACCCCTGCCCAAGGCTATAAAAGGAGCTCAGAGCCTTCATTTTAAGACACCTTGCCTTATACACCCGATAGAGCTCTGTTAAAGATTTCCTCTGAGTTCTCCTTCAACGCTTGAAGATCTCCTTCGGCTTTTGAAGATCTCCTTCGAGGCTTCGAATATCTCCTTCGGCTTTTGAAGATCTCCTTCGAGGCTTCGAATATCTCCTTCGAGTGCTTGAAGATTTCATTCACTTCAGAAGACAATCTTCCTAAGCAATTGAGAATCCTTCGGGTCCAGAAAGGCGACTCAGTCATCTCTGAAAGATTATATAGGTATATGATCTAATTCACCTAGAGGGGGGGGGGGGGGGGGGGGTGAATAAGTCTTTTGATTTTTGCTTGTTTGATTTAGATGTTTAAAGTTATTCTAAGCAAGTAATCAAGCACAACCAGAAAACACACAAGTGTTTATAGTGGTTCCCCAAGACAATGTGTCTATGGGTAGTCCACTTTCCCCCTTCACCCTTCTAACAGTGTGTTAGACAGGGCTATCTCCTCCAAACTCGGCTCCAAGAGCTTACAGCACAGATCCCTCAGGATCTCTCTGGTTTTCCCAACCCTACCTCAGACACAGCAGCCCTACCTCAGATCAGCCACTGATCCTACAACTCAGACCACAGCAGGTCCTACAAACTCAGGCCTAAACATCCCTACCTCAGAGGAATCCACCTCCTACAACTCAGACCCCTTCCAGGTCCTACCTCAGAGGAATCCTCCTCCTACAGCTCAGGTAATAATTGTTGGAGTTACCATTGTGATCTAGAAGTGGTCAAACATGTAATGTCACTGCCAACGCGATATGAGCCTGCAGGGTCGCACATAAGAGCATGTGGAGAAGTTGGAAGATTGACTATGTTGGTAAAGGTTACCAATCACCATATAGAATGGGGGAAGTCCAGCAAATGTTGCTGTCTGAATTCGTCGGGTTTACACGGATAGAATTCGTCGGATTCGTCGGGATTCGTCGGATTGTTCCGTGGAATCTCGACGAATTGTTACAGAGATCCTTAACTCGGCAAATGTTGCTGTCTGATATGATTCGTCGGATTCGTCGGGATTCGTCGGATTGTTCCGTGGAATCTCGACGAATTGTTACAGAGATCATTAACTCGGCAAATGTTGTCGTCTGATATGATTCGTCGGAATTCATCGAATTGTCCCGTGAAAACTCGACGAATGCTGTTCCGTGGAATCCCGACGAATTGTAACAGAAGCCCCTATTACGCTGTGTGGTCTGCGGATAGCGATTCCTCTAGAAGCTGTTTATCCTTTGGGTATAAATAGAACTTCTTTTAGGGTTCTCAAACTGACGAAATAGAAGCCGACGGAAGTGTTCCGCTCTCGCTCGAACCCTAGACAGAAGTGTTCCGCCGTTCTGAATCATCTCCGCCGACTTCCTCTCCGACGATTGTCGCCGGTGTTGTTCTTCCTGAAGCGGATCTAGCAATCTGTGGAAGCGCAAGGTGTAGTCTTCTTCTCCCGGCTCGTGTGGACTGCTGTAGAGACATAGACATTATTCTACATGAGAACTCTTGCAAAGCCGACGAAGGCAATCTTCTTCTTGGAGCATCTTGGTTGGATTTGATCCAATCCCGCAAAGGTAATTTCATACCTAGCATTTTGATTAACTTCTTGATTCAATATTCATGGTCGATCCGAATCTTTTGGGTTGTTTCTCTTCATTTCCGCTGCGCCTACATTTGATGTATGGTTCTAGAAAAATCCAACAGTGGTATCAGAGCCAGGTTGCGATCATGAATGTTGTTTCAGAAGTTAGGTTATTCCAGTACGTGCAAATCTAGGTATTTGGAAGCGTTCTAAATGTCAAGATTTCTTCTTGGAATATCACATTTGATGTGATTTTGTGTGGTTTCTGGTGGTGGGATTTCAAAAATTTGGTCAGACCACCGTCAGGGGCGCGGCCCCTTGGAACCCCGCCAGGAACGTCTGGGATTTCGTGGTTATTTCTAATTGTTAGAAATTGTTGTCTCCTTAGCAGTAACCGTCCCTCAAGTGGTTTTATGAACCATTGTATTGTTTTGGATTTTGAATCCAATAATGAGAGACGAGCTTGTCTACTGCTTTAAGTCGAGTTGTCTTTGCCTTTGTCCAATGCATGTAAATCTGAAGGTTTGGAAGAGTTCTAAATGTCCAGATTTAGCCCTTTCGTCTATCAAAGGTTGATAGTCTTATGTTGTGCACATAAGGGATGCATGTGTATTTTAGAATGCTTGTTTTTCTGTGGATGTGCACTTTGATCAAATGTTGATCATGGTTAAGTGTTAACCTATTATTTAAAATTAAAATCCCTTCATCAAATATTAAGTGTTCGGATGCCTTCCGATGGATGACACTCTTCCTTCCTCGATCGATGAAGTGTGGGCTTGCCAAAGCAAGGTGCATTAATCTATCTTGGTAAGTGTGCGAGCGGATAATTGTGATATCCCACTGTCGACATCGGGTCTAACTTAACTAGGTGACCTCAAAGGTTGAGTGCCTAGAGGCATAGGGTTGGCATGCACCATATGATGGATGCGAATAAGGAGTTATTCACCGACCATACAAGAGTTGCATGAGGATGCAATTGGCAAGCGTTGCCTACCTAAATAACCGCATTATGAGAGGAACGCCAAAGCGGACTCGTGGTGTTGGTGAAATACGGATCTTGTCCACTAAGAGAGTACTTCGCATGGACTCTCCGAATTGATAGTGAGGGCTATCAATTTGAATAAAATAGTGGGAGTATTTAATTGAAGTCCAAATTAAAATAAATTGTATCTTGAAATTATGGTATTGATTAAATTCTGCATGAATTCTTGTAGAATTCCATGGCAAGTGGTTCACATTCCACCTTGTCCCTGAGAGCTATCCTTGAGAAGGACAAGCTTAGTGGGACGAACGATATGGACTGGTATAGGAACCTGAGAATTGTTCTCAGGCAAGAGTGAAAGCTCTACGTCTTGGAAGAAGAAGCCCCCGAGGTGCCGACCGGGAACTCGTCCCGTGTTAATAAGGATGCTTATAAGAAGTATACCGATGACGCCTTAGACGTCGAGTGCCTTATGCTTGCCACCATGAACTCTGAGCTTCAGAAGCAACACGAGAACATGGGGTGCAAGGAGATTGACGAGCCCCTAAAGAAAATGTTTCAAGGGCAAGCTCGTCAAGAGAGGTTCGATGTCACGAAGGCCTTATTTCAGTGCAAAATGGGAGCTCGAGACTCGGTTGGTACTCACGTACTCAAGATGATTGGGTATATAGAGAACCTAGAGAGACTGGGTTTTCCTCTGGGTCAAGAGTTGGCCACAGATCTTATCCTGCAATCATTGCCGGATAGTTATGAGCAGTTTGTCTTGAACTACAACATGAATGAAATAGACAAGACACTGCCCGAGCTCCTAGGCATGTTGCGAACTGCCGAGATAAACATGAAGAAGGCCAAGCCTGCTAGTCCCATATTGATGGTACATAAAGGCAAGGGTAAGGCCAAGGGCTTCAAGAAGACGAAGGTGGGACCTAAGTCACATCTTGAGCCCAAATCTTCTGCGCTGAAAAAGAAGAGCACCGTGAAGGAAGGGAAATGCCACCACTGTGGCAAGGCTGGTCATTGGAGGAGGAATTGTCCTTCGTACATTGACGATCTGCGGAAATTGAAGGGAGGTATGACTTCCGCTTCGAATATTTACGTTATAGAGATAAACCTTTCTGCTCCTTCATCCTGGGTATTGGATACCGGATGTGGTTCTCACATTTGTACAAATGTGCAGGAACTGGGAAGGAGGAGATTGCTGAGTAAAGGAGAGGTGGACCTGCGCGTCGGCAATGGAGCATGAGTTGCTGCTGTAGCCGTAGGGGTTTACCGTCTTTCTTTGCCCAGTGGGCTTGTAATAGAACTTGATAATTGTTATTATGTTCCGACCATAACTAGAAACATTATATCCATTTCATGCTTAGACATGATTGGATTTTCTTTTATAATTAAGAACAATTGTTGTTCTATATTTAAGAATGATGTTTGTTATGTTGTAGCTCAATTGTATAATGGTCTTTATGTTTTGAACCTGGACCATCCGATCTATAATGTAGATAATAATAAAAGACTAAGAACAAATGACTCAAATCCTACATATCTCTGGCATTATCGTTTGGGCCATATAAACGAGAAGCGCATATCCAAGCTCCATAAAGATGGACTATTAGACTCATTTGATTATGAATCATTTGAGCGATGCGAGTCTTGTTTATTAGGCAAGATGACTAAAGCCCCTTTCACTGGTTATACTGAGAGGGCTGAGGATCTCTTGGGTGTTGTACATAGTGATGTATGCGGACCCATGAGTTCTATGGCTAGAGGTGGGTATTTCTACTTCGTTACATTTACTGATGATTTCAGTAGATACGGATATGTGTATCTTATGAAGTGCAAATCCGAAACTTTTGAAAAGTTCAAAGAGTTTAAAAATGAAGTGGAGAACCAATTGGGTAAAAAGGTTAAAGCACTCCGATCTGATCGAGGTGGCGAATACCTGAGTCATGAGTTCCGTGATCATCTGAAAGAGTGTGGTATTGTATCACAGCTCACTCCACCTAGGACACCGCAGCATAATGGTGTGTCTGAGAGGAGAAATCATACTATGTTAGACATGGTACGGTCGATGATGAGTCATGCAGACTTGCCTGTTTCCTTTTGGGGTTTTGCTTTAGAGACTACTGCAATGACACTGAATCGCGCTCCGACGAAAACGGTTCTAAAGACACCATATGAGATATGGACTGGGAAGCGTCCTATTATGTCATTCATTAAAATTTGGGGCTGTGAGGCATACGTACGACGTCAAATGCCTGACAAGCTGGAACCAAAATCAGATAAGTGTTATCTGGTGGGATATCCTAAGGAAACGAAAGGATATTACTTTTACCTACCGTCTGAGGGCAAAGTGTTTGTCACAAGGACGAGTGTCTTCTTGGAGAAAGAGTTCTTGTCAAGAAAGACGCAAAAGGTAGAACTTGAAGAAGTTCAAGAACCACAAGTAGTGAATGAACCAGAGTTGGATTCTGAGCCAGGACTACAAGATGTTGTAGCTAGAGAACCTGCTCAAGAGACACAAGTCCTACGTAGATCTGGTAGACCAAGATTTGAGCCTGAGAGATATGGATTTCTCGTGTCTCAAATAGGTAATGTGTTGCTTATGGATCATGATGATGAACCAGCAACCTACCAAGAGGCTATGAATGGACCGGACTCCGACAAATGGCTTGAGGCTATGAAATCCGAAATGGACTCCATGTATACAAACCAAGTTTGGAACTTGGTGGAACCACCTGAAGGGGTACGCCCCATAGGGTGCAAGTGGGTCTTCAAGAAGAAGACCGACATGGATGGGAATGTACAGACATTCAAAGGGCGACTGGTGGCTAAGGGTTTCAAGCAAATTCATGGTGTTGACTATGATGAGACCTTTTCCCCTGTTGCCATGGTAAAGTCCATTAGCATATTGCTTGCTATTGCTGCGTATTATGACTACGAGATCTGGCAGATGGATGTCAAAATGGCTTTCCTAAATGGAAACCTCCTTGAGGAAGTGTACATGACACAACCCGAGGGTTTTGTATCCCCAAATGAAGCCACTAAAATATGCAAGCTGAATAGGTCTATCTATGGATTGAAACAGGCCTCTAGAAGTTGGAATCTTCGTTTTGATGAGAAGATCAAAGAGTTTGGTTTTGTCAAGAATGAAGATGAACCGTGTGTTTACAAGCGAATCAGTGGGAGCATTGTTGTCTTCCTGATATTGTATGTAGATGACATACTGTTGATCGGGAATGACATACCTACCCTAAAAGTTGTTAAGAACAACCTAGGGAACTGCTTTTCTATGAAGGACTTGGGTGAAGCGACTTACATACTCGGTATTAAGATCTATAGAGATAGATCGAAGAAGTTGCTGGGTTTGACCCAGAGTACGTACATTGAGAGGGTGTTGAAGCGGTTCAACATGCTTGAGTCCAAGAAAGGATTTTTGCCCATGTCTCATGGTGTAAATCTCTCTAAGGACCAGTGTCCAAAATCTTGTGAAGATAAGGACCGCATGAAGTTGATTCCATATGACTTCGGCAATTGGGTCAATCATGTATGCAATGTTATGTACTCGACCCGATGTCTCTTTTGCTATGAGCATGACTAGCAGGTATCAGTCTGATCCTGGTGAATGTCACTGGATAGCCGTAAAGAATATCCTGAAGTACTTGAGAAGGACTAAGGATGTATTCTTGGTATATGGTGGAGAGGAAGAGCTCGTTGTAAGTGGTTACACGGATGCCAGCTTCCAAACTGATAGAGATGATTCGAAGTCTCAGTCAGGGTTTATGTTTTGCCTGAATGGAGGAGCTGTGAGCTGGAAGAGTTCCAAGCAAGAGACAGTTGCTGATTCTACAACTGAGACTGAGTATATCGCTGCGGCAAACGCAGCGAAGGAGGCTGTATGGATTAGGAAATTCATCGGCGAGCTAGATGTAGTTCCTAGCATTGTTGGTCCCGTAGTTCTCTACTGTGATAATAATGGTGCAATTGCACAATCTAAGGAACCTAGATCCCATCAGCGCTCCAAGCACATACTTCGGCGGTTCCATCTTATTTGTGAGATTGTCGAACGAGGAGATGTGAACATTTGCAGAGTGCCGACTGAGGAGAATATTGTAGATCCACTGACAAAGCCTCTCGCGCAGAGAAAGCATGATGGTCATACTAGATCAATGGGTATACGATACCTGAGTGATCATCTCTAGTGGGAGTCTTGTGGGTTGCATGTAAAATATATATATTCTGTTGGCTGTTTATTATTCATATGATGAATTGTGTACCAATTATTTCCTTTTACAATTAATGGCAAGTTCTTTTATTACGATATACTGTTTCTATATGATAGAATAAAATTCGTGATAAATACCCTTAGAATGTTCGCTTCCATAGGACATCAAGTACGTGACTTGAATGTGAGAGCCTATGATTTCGAAGCCTCATTCTTAAAAGGTCCCTAGTCGAGGTATCATCGTAGAAGCTAAGGGTGATGATGATACATTAAGACTAGCATGTGTGTTGACTGATGACCGGTTCTCACAGGTCATGATATTGTGATATCAAGTCATCACGTGGGTACTTGTTAGTGAACAAGTTGTACTGGACAGACCCAACCTGAGACTACTTTGTGGATTGTTACTTAAAAGTGTCACAAGTAGGTCTCATTTGACAATGGTGTTGTGGTCCTTTGACCTGAAGTCACAGCATTCATCGAGTGAGGAAGAGCGTGCTTTGATGTCATCTAAAGTCTTCCTTGAAGAAGGTTGATGATAAGGGTGGTCGTTGGGTACGTTACGAATCATTTGGGTGTTTGGGTGTGAGCAGATATGGGATTTGTCCTCCTATATAACAGGAGTTGCATCCATGGGACCCTTGATGGAATTGGACTGAGAAATGCATGGCCATGCTTGGTAGAGTCAATATGTGATATTGAGCTCACCATTCTTTGGAAGTCCGTTCTAGATCAAGAAACTTGGATTGAGCTATTATGAGGGTGACACGGTCCATGCCTCTAGTTCTTTCCGGATGTAAGGGACAAAGGGACAAAGAAAATGCTGGAACATTGGTCATAAAGGCTTATGAGTTATGAACTCTTATTGCTTGGGGAGCAATGATGCATTGCTAGATGCCGCTCATTGTTTGTGAGGTTTTTGTTTGATACTTTCAAGATCAAGTGGGAGACTGTTGGAGTTACCATTGTGATCTAGAAGTGGTCAAACATGTAATGTCACTGCCAACGCGATATGAGCCTGCAGGGTCGCACATAAGAGCATGTGGAGAAGTTGGAAGATTGACTATGTTGGTAAAGGTTACCAATCACTATATAGAATGGGGGAAGTCCATCAAATGTTGCTGTCTGAATTCGTCGGGTTTACATGGATAGAATTCGTCGGATTCGTCGGATTGTTCCGTGGAATCTCAACGAATTGTTACAGAGATCCTTAACTCGGCAAATGTTGCCGTCTGATATGATTCGTCGGAATTCATCGGATTGTCCCGTGAAAACTCGACGAATGCTGTTCCGTGGAATCCCGACGAATTGTAACAGAAGCCCCTATTACGCTGTGTGGTCTGCGGATAGCGATTCCTCTAGAAGCTGTTTATCCTTTGGGTATAAATAGAACTTCTTTTAGGGTTCTCAAACTGACGAAATAGAAGCCGACGGAAGTGTTCCGCTCTCGCTCGAACCCTAGACGGAAGTGTTCCGCCGTTCTGAATCGTCTCCGCCGACTTCCTCTCCGACGATTGTCGCCGGTGTTGTTCTTCCTGAAGCGGATCTAGCAATCCGTGGAAGCGCAAGGTGTAGTCTTCTTCTCCCGGCTCGTGTGGACTGCTGTAGAGACGTAGACATGTTTCTATGTGAGAACTCTTGCAAAGCCGACGAAGGCAATCTTCTTCTTGGAGCATCTTGGTTGGATTTGATCCAATCCCGCAAAGGTAATTTCATACCTATCATTTTGATTAACTTCTTGATTCAATATTCATGGTCGATCCGAATCTTTTGGGTTGTTTCTCTTCATTTCCGCTGCGCCTACATTTGATGTATGGTTCTAGAAAAACCCAACAATAATGCCCTACAACTCAGGCTAAACAGCCCTACAAGCTCAGTCCTTCAGCCCTACAAACTCAGGCCAACAAGCCCTACAAACTCAGACAAATAGCCCTACAAGCTCAGGCAAAAAGCCCAACAGTAAAAGTTTTGTTGAAGCTTACTACAACAGACAGTAGAAGAAGTCCCTTGTAGTTCCTGCACACCTGGTGTTTTCTTGTAGCTGGAGATGTTGATGGCAGCTACTAACTGATCTTCCTCTTCAGTTGAGGAGCTTTCTTTTTCTCTCTCTTTCTTCTTGCTTGTACAGTGAGCAGGAGGAGAAAGACGAGAGCGGCAGCCGTCAATGGAATAGTGAAATGTTCATTCTTTTTCGGCGCCTTCAAAAGTGCCCTAACTCTTTCTTTTATACACCCTTGATCTTCAACGACTCTCAGCCGTCCTTCTGACGAGTATGGGAGAGACTGGTGGACCCCACACTGACATTCTGCAGCTTGCGCCACAGGCAGAACTCGCAATCTGCGTTCGACGAACTCGCCATACTGCGTTCGACGTCCAACTCTGCGTTCAACGAACTCGCCATACTCCGCGTTCGACAATCTTGCCATACTCTGCATTCGACGAACTCGACATACTCTACGTTCGACGATCTTGCCATACTCTGCGTTTGACGAACTCGCCATACTCTGCGTTCGACGAACTTCATCCTTCGTTCGATGAACACACCAAGTCTCAGCGCTGGCTTATGTTCTGTCTCTGCATTCGACGAACTGTGTTCTGTGGTCGACGAACACGCCAAGTCTCAGCTGTTTCTTCTGTCTCGTCTCAGCGTTCGACGAACTGAGTTCTGCGTTCGATGAACACGCTAAGTTTCAGCTGTTTCTTCTGTCTCGTCTCAGCGTTCGACGAACAGAGTTCTGCGTTCGACGAACAGAGTTCTGCGTTCGAAAAACTGTGTTCTGCTTTCGACGAACACACTAGATCTCATCTATCTGCAACTCCTTTCCCGTCTCAGCAGATCCGCTGAGACAGTGAGCTCGTCTCAGCGATTTTGACCCTTCGTCTCAGCGGTTCTGCTGAGATAATTCTTCATCTCTCAGGATTTGATTTCTCCTGAACTAAGGGCATGATTGGCCCTTTCTTAGCTGATTAAATAGCACATCTTTGAATCTATTCCAGTGTATGGAATATCATTTCCCTGTATTATACTTAAGACAAAATAGAATGTATCAAATACAATATGTCCTTAGCATTGTGAGTGATGCCTCTTCAAATCAAGGGAACATTGAGGGCAATATTCCCAACAATCTCATTTTTTTCTCACTTTTGTTCTTAGAAGAAGAAGCGTTCAACTTTTCTGAGAGGTTGCATGTCACCCTCATAGTTCTCTCTCTCTTTCCACCATTGTAACTGTTGGATCTATAGGCGCCCTTAGAGGGAGGGGGGGGGGTGAATTAGGGTTTTAAAAACTTTTGTTATATTTTATAAGACTTGAAAAACTAAGAGATCAAAATAGAGAAAAACCAAACAAATCAAGTGAAATAAAATAGAGACATGATTTTATTAATTTGAAATATAAGATTACAAAACTTGATTTCTTATGACGCTAGAAATCAAAGGCGAAAAGTAAAATGACTTTTTGTTTTCTATCCCGACTCGTATCCAAACGAACCGATGACTTTAGCCTATCCTCCCCCGGATCCGGCCTCAAGCCGCTCTAGCCAATCCTCCCCCGGATACGGCCTCAAGCACTCCCTAGATCTACACTCTAGACCTAGTCGCCAACACAAGGTGAATTTCTGCCTAAGTCCTACCCAGACCAAGTTGCCAACACGAGCCGAATTCACTACACGATTACACGTGTTATGAATTGAATTAAACAACAATATGAAAGTTCCCTCTAAGGAACTTCTGAAGTCGGAGACAAGAGATCGTTGTAGAATAAGCGTTGATGAACCGATCGTCGGTCGGATGCTGCGTGAAGAAGTCCTCCTTCAGAAACTCACAGAACCTTTGGTGGGAGATCAATTCTCAGTAGAATAGAGCTCTGGAATTTAGGCACTCAACCTCTATCTAGCATGTGTGTTGAAAACGAGAGAAGATGGCTCCTTTTATAGGAGAGCGAGCTAGCGCCTGCGCTAGCGCTACTGCCGACATTATCTTGAATTAGGAAATATTCTCTGCGCGCTTATCTTTCATTCCAAGGAAACCCTGCCTAAATTCCTCTTGTGCGTCGAGCTACCGCCTGCGCTAGCAACTACCGCATGTGCTAGCAAATACTGCATGCGCTAGCAACTACCGCCTGCGATATCAATTATCGCATGCGCTACCGCCTTCTATAACTGCCTACCGAAATTGCTCTAATCAGGGCTAGCGCTTGCGCTAGTGGCTACCGCCGGCGCTAGTGGGCATGCTGGAATTTTGGCTTCAAACTTGGGGGCAACGTTCTTTTGTTATCCTTGAGTCATATGACATTGTTTCCTACACACTTAAACACACAAGATCAAATACACATATGATTTTTTATCCTCAAACCAAGGAGATGCGGAAGACCATGTTCCAATAGTAATGAGCAGTGGCATGTCGCGCTCAAGTTTTTAATTTCAAACTGTAACACCCCCGAAGATAGTGGAGTTTGGTCGACACAGCTCTGACTGCGTGGTTTTTCACCCTTTCTAGGTTTTCCATGTTAAAAGTCCTTGTGTCTTTTACTAACTTCTTTCATTTACTGTTTGCGCGCTCGGTTCGCTTTCGAGCTAAGGTGATTCAATTGGACCAGTCTACCAGAGCACCCGAGCGACCCACAATAGTTTGGCGCCATCTGTGGGAATGTGTTCCCAAAAACTCTGCAAAAGGCTTCCTGGAGACAACACCCACTTCACAACAATACTCGGGACCGGCAGGAATTGACACCCACCAGGAACATCCAGACGCTTGTAGTTCCTCCATCCCTGCGGGCTTAGGGGAGAAAGCGTTCATCGATGCGCCCATCTTGCCCCAGTGTCCTAGCATAGACGACAAACAGTCTCCTCCAACAACAGAGCAGGATTCGAATGCTGTCACGCTCCAGCTAGAGCGATCCCCCCTGTCAAGACCAATCTTGAAGTATCTGATCCTCCCATGGATTAAGCTCCCACTCTATAGAGAGTTTCACGGAACAGAAAACCCATACGAACACGTTAACTGCTTCCTGACAACAGTGGAGACGTTCGGGCTTTCTGACCAAATTAGCTGCAAGTTCGCAGAAACACTACGCGGAGGCGCTCTCAGCTAGTATCGGTCCCTGCTTGAGGGAACCATTCACAACTTCACTGAGCTATCCCAATTATTCACTCGATGGCATGAAGCTCGCAAATAAAGAATCCAAAGAGATAAACGAGCATGAGAGGAGCTCGAGTCAAGTGGATCCTGTTGGGTCTTCTAATACCATTTTCAAAAATGATAATACAACATATCATATATGTGCAGCGGAATAAATAACTAGAACAACCCAAAGAGTTAAGGAACTTGCGATTTTACTGATTCAAGAAATAAAATAAGATCCACATCACAGTGCAGAAATTATACCTGAAGGGTATTTGAGTCGATACTCAAACCAAGATTATCCTCACTGAGTCTGGTAGAACCAATCTTGAGTTGCAAGAATCGAAATAGATCGGCCCCTCTACAGAGATCCACACAAGTGCTGGAGAACCTCGATGCCTTGTTGAACAAGGAATGGGTCGGAGAAGAAAAGTTCTCAGCGTCCCCACGGACTGCTAGATCCGAGACAGGGGAGGCTGCGACTGTCGGAAGAGGAGAGAAGCCCTAGCGGAACACTTCCGGCGCTGCTCTCTCAAAACACGAAACGGGTCGGTTACAAAATCTGTCTCACCTTTTCAACCCAAAGACCGTGATCTGCTTATATACTAAAGGCTGCGTTCGACGAACTCAAGGAGATCTGCATTCGACGAACTCAAGAAGATCTGCGTTCGACAAACTCAAGAGATCTGCGTTCGACGAACTCAAGGAGATCTGCGTTCGACGAACTCAAGGAGATCTGCGTTCAACAAACTCAAGCAGATCTGCGTTCGACGAACTCAAGGAGATCTGCGTTCGACGAACTCAAGAGATCTGCGTTCGACGAAGTCAAGGAGATCTGCGTTCGACGAACTCAAGGAGATCTGCGTTCGACGAACTCAAGAGATCTGCGTTCGACAAACTCAAGGAAATCTGTGTTCGACGAACTCAAGAGATCTGTGTTCGACAAACGCGCTACACTAGCCCTCTGTCGTCTCAACGGTCGACGAACGCGCTACACTAGCCCGTTGTCGACGAAGGCGCTACACTAGCCCTTTCCGTCTCAGCGGTCAACAAATGCGCTACACTATCCCGTTCTGTCTCAGCGATCGACGAACGCGCTACACTAGCCCGTTCCATCTTAGTGGTCGATGAACGCGCTACACTAGCCTGTTCCGTCTCAGCGGTCGACGAACGCCTTCAGATTTAATTTCTTCCTCCAATTTCACCAAGCACTTTTATATGCGACCCTATAGGCTCATATTGCGTTGGCAGTAAGACTAACTGTTGATTGGTTTGAGATCACCTCAGAAACTCCAACAGTCTCCCACTTGATCACAAAGTGTCAACAAAAGACTCACAAACAATGAGCGACATCTAGCAATACATCATTGCTACCCAAGCAATAAGAGTTCATAACTCAACAGGCCTGTCAGGATCAATGTATCAGTGTTGTCATGTCCCTTTGTCCCTTACATCTGGATAGAACTAGAGGCATGGACCGTGTCACCCTCATAATTGTTCAATCCTAGTTTCCTGATCTAGAATAGACTGATAAAAATGGTGAGCTCAATATCATATATTGACTCAACCAAGCATGGCCATGCATTTCTCAGTCTCATTCCATCAGGGGGCCCATGGATGTAACTCCTGTCATAAAGGAGGACAAATCCCATGGATGTAACTCCTGTCTTCTAATGCCATTTTTAAAAATGATATGTTGTATTATCATTTTTGAAAATGGTATTAGAAGACCCAACAGAGTTAAGGAACTTGCGATTTTACTGATTCAAGAAATAAAATAACATCCACATCACAGTGCAGAAATTATACCTGAAGGGGATTTGAGTCGATACTCAAACCAATATGCTCCTCACTGAGTCTGGTAGAACCAATCTTGAGTTGCAAGAACCAAAATAGATCGGCCCCTCTACAGAGATCCACACAAGTGCTGGAGAACCTCGATGCCTTGTCGAACAAGGAATGAGTCGGAGAAGAAAAGTTCTCAGCATCCCCACGGACTGCTAGATCCGAGACAGGGGAGGCGGCGACTGTCGGAAGAGGAGAGAAGCCCTAGCGGAACACTTCCGGCGCTGCTCTCTCAAAACTCGAAACGGGTCGGTTACAAAATCTGTCTCACCTTTTCAACCCTAAGATCGTGATCTACTTATATACTAAAGGCTGCGTTCGACGAACTCAAGGAGATCTGCGTTCGACAAACTCAAGGAGATCTGCGTTCGATGAACTCAAGAGATCTGCGTTCGACGAACTCAAGGAGATCTGCGTTCGACGAACTCAAGAGATCTGCGTTCGACGAACTCAAGGAGATCTGCGTTCGACGAACTCAAGGAGATCTGCGTTCGACGAACTCAAGGAGATCTGCATTCGATGAACTCAAGGAGATCTGCGTTCGACGAACTCAAGAGATCTACGTTCGACGAACTCAAGGAGTTGTGCGTTCGATGAACTCAAGGAGATCTGCGTTCGACGAACTCAAGAGATCTGCGTTCGATGAACTCAAGGAAATCTGCGTTCGACGAACTCAAGAGATCTGCGTTCGACGAACGCGCTACACTAGCCCTCTGCCGTCTTAGCGGTCGACGAACGCGTTACACTAGCCCGTTCCGTCTCAGCGGTCGACGAAGGCGCTACACTAGCCCTTTCCATCTCAGTGGTCGACGAACGCGCTACACTAGCCCGTTTCGTCTCAGAGGTCGACGAACGCGCTACACTAGCCCGTTCTGTCTCAGCGGTCGACGAAGGCACTACAATAGCCCATTTCGTCTCAGCGGTCGACGAACGCCTTTAGATTTAATTTCTTCCTCCAATTTCTCTAAGCACTTTTATGTGCGACCCTATAGGCTCATATTGCGTTGGCAGTAAGACTAATTGTTGATTGCTATGAGATCACCTCAGAAACTCCAACAGATCCCCCCATCCAAGGCAGGCAAAGCATGACGAGCAGCAAGAGGAGGTCGTCATAAGCTTCCACCAAAAGCACATCCACGAAGGGTTGGACTTTGCCCTGCACACAAGCATCGGCAGCCTGGCCTGCGAGTTAAGGAGGGCGTTAATAAGCCACCACATCTCATTCAACATCTTGTTCATGGAAACTGTGGTACAACTCAAACTCCTTGATGGGAACCTCAAGCTCAGAGCAAGCAGCGCAAAACTCCCAGACGGAACAGTAATACCCACCATAGGATTTTATGGATCGGTAGGCGCCCTTAGAGGGGGGGGGGGGGGTGAATAAGGGTTTTCTAAACTTTAGTGATATTTTAAAAACTTTGTAATAATGCAAGATTAAGACAATAGAAAGTCAAGTAAAACAATTGAAATAAAGTAGAGACATGCTTTATTAATATCAAATAAGGTTTTACAAAAGTTGACTTCTATGACGTTAGAAATCGGTGGCGATGAATAGTAAACTCTTTTTGTTTTCTATCCCGACTCGCATCCCCACGAACCGGTGGCCCTAGCCTATCCTCCCCGGATTCGGCCTCAAGCCGCTCTAGCCAACCCCTCCCCGGATGTGGCCTCGAGCACCCCCTAGACCTAGCCTAGATTTAGTCGCCAACACGAGGCGAGTTTCCCCCTAAGTCCTATCCAGACCTAGTCGCCAATACGAGGCGATTTCATTAACCGTTTACAAGAAAGATATGAAATGAAAGTAAATAAAAACTCTCTCTTGATGGACTTCTGAAATTGGAGACGAAGATCCGCTGTAGAGTAAGCGTTGTAGAAGCAGACTTCATTTGGATCCGGCGTGATGAGATTCTCCTTTAGAAGTTTGCAGAACTTTGGTAGGACATCAACTTTCGGCCAAGATAGCCTCTGGAATTCTGGCACTCTATCTCTCTCTCTGATGTCTCTCTGATGTCAGTGTCAAACGAGAGAAGAGGGGTCCTTTTTATAGCCTCAGTGCTAGCGCCTGCGCTAGCGGTACCGCCGGCGCTATCCCATATTAGGACACATTCTGCACGGCAGAATCTTCAATCCGAGGAAACAATTCTCCCTTGCCTACTGTGCTCCTCGCTACCGCCTGCGCTATCGGATACCGCCTGGCGCTATCTCCTTCTATAAGTTCTCCCGGCAATTGCTCTTAAGCAATCCATTTCGTCGATCGAAATTTCGTCGAACGGAGCAAAGAGTTAGTCGAGCGAATTTTCATCGAACGCCGTTATGAGCATTTCGTCGAGCGCCGCTAACAGTTCGTCAAACGCAGCTAGTGCCTGTGCTAGTACTACCGCCAGCGCTAGTAGATGTTTTGGATTTGTTGGCTCAACTTTGGGGGAAACCTTCCTGTGTAATCCTTGAGTCATGTGGACTTAGTTATCCTGCACCCTTAAACACACAAGATCAAATACACATAGGATTTGTTATTCTCAAACCTAGGAGATGCGGAAGACCATGTTCCAACAAACTCCCCCTTTTGATAATAACAAATACATTTAACGATAAATCAGAGCATTAATATATAAGCAAGAAGAAACATACTTGTGTGTGTGAGAGAGTGATGACTTAGGATAAATGTCGATTTTAGCATATAGAATTGCTCCCCCTAAATACATGCTCCCCCTAAGTGAATGCTCTCCAAATATGTAATCTATCATTTTAATTAAGCATTATATTTTGATAGCAGATTAATATTTATCATGTTAGTTCTCCCCCTTTTGTTATTAGCAAAGGCGGGTAAGGAGACACCACTAAAAAGTTGATAATAAGATAAAGGCATGATCGAGCTTGTAGAGAAGGAAATGATAAGGAGTTTTAGAATTCTTTTCATTGAAATAGATCAGCGTTTGTGTATCACAATATTATTTTTATAAATCAGAGTTTGTAGCATAAACAAATACAAGGTAAATGTAAAGTTGCGGAAGACTTCAAAAATACAAGCAAACATCTTTTGTAAGTCATGATGATTCAAAAAGGATATATGAGATAAATTTCATAAAGAAGATGTTTTTGTTCAAGTAAAATCTTTAAATCCAATAAGAAAGTAACCAAGCATGAAATAATGTTATCAAAAAGATAGTACTACAATGTTATGTTAATTCACAATTTCAAAACATACTAAACATTGTAGAAAGCATGCTAGGTTATCTAGTGCATTTCATAAATAAAGAGTAGTATAGAATATGCATTAGGATCCAATACTCATGAGAAGAAGTGTTATGGAAGATAATGAAGTGCACAAAAGTGTATTATTGAGTAGAGTAAACACATGTTTTAATCAAAAATACAAGTAATATGTAAAGTAAGAGCACAATAAAACACAAATAATTTCACTTCCACACACTTTAATGCAGAAACAAAAATGTACAACAACCAAGGTGCTTTGCACACACAATGCTCATTAAGACTTATCAGGGTGCAAAGTAGTGCTTGGGGGATCACCTATTTTATTTTTAATGTTGAGACTAGTGATCCGGTGTACTTAAGAATAAGTGATTTTTTATTTTGAAAGAAAGATTTGGTTTGCACCAGATACTTTATTATTCTTTCCAAGGTGCTCAACCTCACAACGCTTATTAAGACTTATCCGGAGGTTCAAGTAGTGCTTGGTGGAGTTATCTTTGTCACTTTATTTTATGATTTTTGTTTTGTACAAAGTTCTCCGAATACATTTGTTTTGCAAACCAATATAATTTATGAGAAAGATAACCTCTTTTCTTAATTTTTTAAAGTGCAAATAAAGGAGTGTAGGTAAGATACTTGTGCAATTTTAATTCATTGTACTAATACAAAACATACACAAGCATTCTTAGATTAAACACATATGTAGACAATGTCAAAATAAGTGAGTGAATAAAGATCATTATCAAGCATAAAACATTTACTCATACTTAGAAGCATGCTAAGCTTAGTTCTACACAACTTTTACAATATAATTGATGCACATATTAATAGATATATCAAAGCATGATGAAAATAATGTTTAAAGTAGTTTGAAAAGATAAATTGCAATATTATAGAAGTTCTAAATGATGAGTTAAATCATGCTTTATTTTCATAGGAAAATCCATACAGTTTTTTTGATAGTTTTAATGTTTTATATTTTTGTATTGGATTTTTGCAAAAAATAGACTTTAAACAAATGGCAAAAACAAACAAGGCAAAAATATAATCTTTTTTTTGTAATTTGGCTTTTGCATTTTTGTATTTGATTTTCGCATACAAGATAGACTTTAAACAAAAAGCAAGACATATTTTTTGTAATTTGGTTTTTGTAATTTTGTATTTGATTTTTGCATAAAAAGAGACTTTAAACAAAAAGGCAAAACATATTTTTGTAATTTGTCTTTTGTATTTTTGTATTTGATTTTTCAAAAATATAATAGAATCAGAAGTGCAAAAATAAATAGTACATATAGAATAATATATTTTTAGGAATTTTTCAAAATTTTAAAAATACAGAAAAATGAATAAGTACGCTAGCGCCGGCGTTAGCGCTAGCGCGGGAAACAATACACGATTTTTTATGATTTTGAAATTTTTAATTGCTGATCTTGATTAAGTGTCCCAATAGTAGTTTCATGTGGAAATTTTAGATTTTTAGGAGATGTTTTCGATGGTTAAAAACAGCCAAAATTGTGTTTTGTGAATGTGGTTTAACTCGAAAGATCTAGGACACTTAACTTAAGTCGTAATAATTGAAATCTTGCATCGGAAAGAGGTTTAGTAAATATGTCAGCGAGTTGAGAGTCCGTGCCAATGAAACTTACTTTTACATGCTCTTTCTTAATGTGATCCCTAATGAAATGATGACAAACATCGATGTGTTTAGATCTAGAATGGTGTATGGGATTATATGTGAGGTCTATTGCACTTTTGTTGTCATATTTAAGATCAATGTTTTTAAGATGAAATCCAAAATCCTCTAGTGTTTGACTCATCCATAATGCTTGTGCATAACAACTAACAAGTGCGATATATTCGGCCTCCGTGGTAGAGAGTGCAACCGAAGATTGTTTCCTACTAGACCAAGCTACTAAAGAGGGTCCTAGAAAGTGACAAGTACTGCTAGTGCTTTTTCGATCTAGTGAACAACCGACGTAGTCCGAATCGGAATAGCCGTGGAGTGTGAATGAATCATTGTGTGGGTACCATAATCTTAATTTAGATGACCCTAATAGATAATGAAAAATACGTTTTACCGCTTTTAAATGAGATTCTTTTGGATTGGCTTGAAAGCGAGCACATAAACATACGACAAACATTATATCTGGTCTAGATGCACTTAAGTAAAGAAGAGATCCTATCATTCCTCTATATAATGTTTGATCAATTGAAATTCCGGATTCATCTTTTCCTAGTTTTAAACAAGCACTCATAGGAGTAGAAGCTTGTTTAAGATTTTCAAATCCAAATCGTTTAAGCATATCGTGAACATATTTTGTTTGGCAAATAAAGATACCATCAGTTCATTTTGAGATTTGAAAACCAAGAAAATATGATAGTTCTCCTACAAGACTCATTTCAAATTCATTTTTCATTACTAAGACTACTTCATTACACAACTCTTCATTAGTGGCTCCAAAAATGATATCATCAACATATATTTGTAAAATAATTAGATCGTTATTATTATGCTTAATGAAGAGTGTGTTGTCTGCACTTCCCATAACATACCCATGTTTTAACACAAATGATGTAAGTCGATCATACCATGCATGGGGCGCTTGTTTAAACCATAAAGCGCTTTTTCTAATTTGTAAACATGATTAGGGAATTTTTCATTTATGAAACCGGGGGGTTGTTCTACATAAACTTCTTCTTTTATAAACCCGTTTAAAAAGGCACTTTTAACATTCATTTGAAATAATTTTATTCTTTTAAAACTCGCAAATGCCAAAAATATTCGTATAGATTCTAAGCGAGCAACGGGTGCAAAAGTTTCTTCAAAATCTACCCCCTCGATTTGAGAATAACCTTGAGCAACTAATCACGCTTTATTTCTTATAATCCTAGATTCACCATCTAATTTATTTTTAAAGATCCATTTTACACCGATAATTGGATGATTAGATGGTCTATCTACTAGATTCCAAACTTTATTTCTTTCAAATTGTCCTAACTCTTCATTCATAGCCAAAAACCAAAATTCATCATTTAAAGCGGTGGAAACGTTTTTAGGTTCAATTTCCGATACAAAGCAAATATTCGAAAATGTTTCATGAAGAGGGTTCCCCAACGACTAGTTCTTTTGGATGATTTTTTGAGAAGTTCAACACGCTTGGAGGTACATATTCAACTTCATTGGACTTCTCCTCTTCTTTGGACGGTTCCTCTTCGTCGTGCTCCAAAGATGGCAAAGGTTCATCATTTGTACCTGTAGAAAGCTTCTCTGCACATGGAATAAACTCATCAAATTTAACATTAATAGACTCTTCAACCTTACTCGATCTTGTATTAAATATTCTATAGGCTTTACTGGTTGAAGAATATCCAAGAAATATTCCTTCATCACATTTCTCATCAAATTTTCCCAAAGAATCTTTTGTATTAAGAATAAAACATTTACATCCAAATACTTTAAAATATGATACGTAGGTTTCTTTTGAAAATATAGTTCATACGGTGTGAGATTTAGTGATGGGCGAAGCATAACTCTATTCATTACATAGCCTGATGTGCTTACGGCTTCGGCCCAAAAAGAGTTAGGTAATTTATATTCAGATAACATGGTGCGTGATAGTTCTTGGATTGTCCTATTTTTCCGTTCTACAACACCGTTTTGTTGAGGTGTGCGTGGAGCAGAGAACTCATGTTTAATACCTAACATTTCACAAAAAGATTTAAAATTTTCATTTTCAAATTCACCTCCATGATCTGAGCGAATGCATTTTATTTTTAAATCTAGTTCATTTTGAATACGAGTACATACTTTTGAGAATTCGCAAAACGCATCAGGTTTTGAAGTAGAAATTTCATTTTTGCTTTTAAAAGATCATTTTGTAAATTTTCCTTTTTGGCATGGAGAACATAGTGAAGATAAATTTCCATTCAACTTAGGCAATCCTCTAATCAATTCCCTTTTTGCTAGTTTTAAAATGAGCTTTGTACTAGCGTGACCTAAACGTCTATGCCATAGTTCTAGTTCATCATTTTTTGTTATAAAACATTTTATAGATGATTTTGAAAGATCATGAAATGAAACTATGTAAACATTGTGAATTCTAGGTGCAGTTAGTAACATATCTTTTGATTTAGGATTAACTATTTTGCAAAGATTAGTGGATGATTCAAATAATACGTCGAATCCTATATCACATAGTTGACTTATAGATATTAAGTTATGTTTCAAACCTTTAACATAAAGAACATTTGAGATAAGAAAAGATTCGTTACCCACTGTACCAACTCCCATGATCCTTCCTTTACCGTTATCACCAAACGTTACGATCCCTCCTTTCTTCTTTTCTAGGCTAAGGAATTTTGCTTTGTTGCCCATCATGTGCTTGGAGCAGCCTGAGTCCAAGTACCACACGTCCTTCGTTTCCTTAGCCTTCCTGCAAATCTAGAGAGAAGATGAGAGTAAAGATCCAGATACCCAAGAGGTACCACCCATAGAATAAGTGGATTTCTTAGGTACCCAGATTTGTTTTAACGATCGTTGTTTCATATTCCTGCAAGAGCTAGACGTGTGTCCAAACTTAAGACATTTAGCACACGAAATAAAGGGGGTTGAGACCCTTTTCTGAGTTTCTACGTTGCTCTTGCATTATGATGTTTGAACATTAGAGAAATCAGAAGATTTTTTAACAGTTGAGCTACCGCCGGTGTTAGCGGCTAGCGCTGGGAAGTAGGGTTCACATTTATATCCGACCCCAAATTTTCCAGAACCATAACATTGGTTTCCCAAAATCATATCCAGGGATTTTTGACCTATCCCGAATTTTTTTATGGCTATATTGAGGTCATGATTTTGTTTGTTAAGAAAAGTATTTTCTTGTACAATCATAACACATTTATTTTTAAATCCCTATTTATTATTTTCAATTTGTAAAAGAGTGGTTTTTAGTTTTCTCTCCAAGTCCCCCTTTTCTTTTGCAATAGTTTTGTTTTGTGTGAGGGCCTTAGAAAGAGAAACTTCAAGTTCTTTTGTCTTAAATAAAGAGTGCTCACACTCTTGACATGAAACATTTCTCTTTTCAAGGGAAATCAATTTTTTTTGTGAGCTTATGATTTTCTTTGATAATAGATTCATTTTCACGATTTAATATAATATTATCTTTTATACTTTGATCATAGGATTTGCAAGTTAAAACAAATTCATCATAGAGTTCTTCGAAAGTAGGAGGAATTACCTCAGTGTCGCTAAGAACACTGGTGTCGTCATCGTTGCTTTTTGCCATTAAGCATAAGTTTGCTTCCTCCTCGCTACTTGACTCATACTCGTTTGACTTTTCAGAGGAAGAATCATCCCAAGTTGCGGCTTTCAGTACTTTCTTCTTCTTTTTTGCTTAGTGTTGTGCTTTTTGCTCCTTTTGATACTTTGGGCACTGGCTCCGAATGTGCCCGGTATTTCTGCAGTGGTAGCACTCTGGTGGTGGTCTTTCTTCTTCATCTTCGCTTCCTTTTTCTTTCCTTGATGAAGAGGAAGATCCCTTTCGTCGAGTATCCTTTTGGAAGTATTTTCGGAATGTGTTCCTTCTTTCCGGATTCCTGATGAACTTCCTGAAGTTCTTTACCAGGAGACCTTCTTCATCTTCATCATCATCTTCGATGCTCTCCTTCTTTGACTTTAGTGCTAGCGCCTTTTTCTTTGGCTCTTTGGTGTATTCATCGTGTTGAATCTGGAGTTCCACCTCATGGGTTTTGAGATTCCCAATAAAGTTCTCGATCTCGAGAGTTCTTAAGCTGTGCGACTCCGAGATGGCTGTCACCTTTGGATTGAACCTTGGAGGTAAGGAGCGAAGGATTTTCCTCACCAAGTCCCCGTCTGAGTAGGTCATTCCGAGTGCCTTTGAAGCGTTGATGATCTTGGTGAAGCGAGTGTACATCGAGTTAACGTCCTCTTCGGTATCCATCCTGAATTTTTCATATTCAGATTCTAGTTGGAATAGCTTTGCATCTTTAACATGCGATGTACCTTCATGAGTAACTTCTAATTGATTCCAAATATCATAAGCAGTTGTGCATGTAGAAATTCTATTAAACTCAGTCCTATTTAAAGCGCAATATAAAGCGTTCATTGCTTTAGCATTATTTTTACACCTTAATTTACCGTTATCATCCCATTTATCTTTAGGTTTTAGTAATGTCGCTTCTCCCACTACAGTTGTAGGAGGAGAGTTCCGAACTTCTACCACGTTCCATACTTCTACATCCATGGTCATAAGAAAACACATCATTCAATTTTTCCAGTAGTTAAAATCAGACCCAGTAAAGAGAGGTGGTCGACTAATCCCTTGACCCTCCGGAAAAGCGAGATCATGAGACACCATTATTCCCGATTGTTAAGCCGATTGGAATAAAACTCCTCTGATACCACTTGATGGATCGGTAGGCGCCCTTAGAGGGGGGGGGGGGGGTGAATAAGGGTTTTCTAAACTTTAGTGATATTTTAAAAACTTTGTAATAATGCAAGATTAAGACAATAGAAAGTCAAGTAAAACAATTGAAATAAAGTAGAGACATGCTTTATTAATATCAAATAAGGTTTTACAAAAGTTGACTTCTATGACGGTAGAAATCGATGGCGATGAATAGTAAACTCTTTTTGTTTTCTATCCCGACTCGCATCCCTACGAACCGGTGGCCCTAGCCTATCCTCCCCGGATTCGGCCTCAAGCCGCTCTAGCCAACACCTCCCTGGATGTGGCCTAGAGCACCCCCTAGACCTAGCCTAGATCTAGTCGCCAACACGAGACGAGTTTCCCCCTAAGTCCTATCCAGACCTAGTCGCCAACACGAGGCAATTTCATTAACCGTTTACAAGAAAGATATGAAATGAAAGTAAATAAAAACTCCCTCTTGATGGACTTCTGAAGTTGGAGACGAAGATCCGCTGTAGAGTAAGCGTTGTAGAAGCGGACTTCGTTTGGATCCGACGTGATGAGATTCTCCTTCAGAAGTTTGCAGAACTTTGGTAGGACATCAACTTTCGGCCAAGATAGCCTCTGAAATTCTGGCACTCTATCTCTCTCTCTGATGTCTCTTTGATGTCTGTGTCAAACGAGAGAAGAGGGGTCCTTTTTATAGCCTCAGCGCTAGCGGTACCGCCGGCGCTATCCCATATTAGGACACATTCTGCGCGGCAGAATCTTCAATCCGAGGAAATAATTCTCCCTTGCCTACTATGCTCCTCGCTACCGCCTGCGCTATCGGATACCGCCTGGCGCTATCTCCTTCTATAAGTTCTCCCGACAATTGCTCTTAAGCATTCCATTTCGTCGAACGGAGCAAAGAGTTCGTCGAGCGAATTTTCGTCGAACGCCGTTATGAGCATTTCGTCGAGCGCCGCTAACAGTTCGTCGAACGCATCTAGCGCCTGCGCTAGTACTAACGCCAGTGCTAGTAGATGTTTTGGATTTGTTGGCTCAACTTTAGGGGCACCCTTCCTATGTAATCCTTGAGTCATGTGGACTTAGTTATCCTGCACACTTAAACACATAAGATCAAATACACATAGGATTTGTTATTCTCAAACCTAGGAGATGCGGAAGACCATGTTCCAACAGGAGTCATTGTCCTCCCCATCCACGTGGGAGCACTCCCAGAATCGGTCCTGTACGACGTCCAATCCGCCATCGCAGAAGGAGGTTCACCATACGACGCAATATTCAGGAGCATCCTACTCGACGCCCTCCAGCACGATGCCTCCATGGCAGGCCGAATGACAAGCAAAGGGAAAATCCTCCAAAAGTTAGTTTGCAGTCTCAGCGCTACAGCAGTCAAAGTTCCTTGGATCAGCCATTGGCCGTCACAGAGACCAAGTCCTGAGAAAGACTGCCCACAAGAAAGCCGTGCAGCCCCAGCTCTGACAGTAGTAGCCAATCTCACAGTATCAGCAAACCCGCGACAACTTGAAATCATGAGTTGAAAGAGGAAGGGACAACTGCTGCGAAAGGCTGGTCGGCTGAACTGTCCCCGAGAGTCGACGAACCAAAGAACCCAGATCTACACACCGTTAAATGCTTCCCGCGATCATATCTTGTCAGTAATCTACAACATCAAGATCGTCAAGTGGCCAAGACCGCTTCCCCAAAATGCAGGGTATCAATCCTTGTTCTTTGATTTTCACAAGGGCCTGGTGCACCGTACGAAGCAATGTCTCAGCCTAAAATACGAGGTCGAGTGCCTTGTCCAATCAGGACACCTCAAGGATTTTAGCCAAATATCTCGCAAAAAGGCAGCCGGGGGCTAGCCACCGAACTGATCAGCACCTAGACCACTGCTGCGCTTCACGCTGGGTGTTCCAGAAAACTCGTGCAAGCGCTGCTCAGAAAGACCAGGAACCGGTAAAAGGAGCCTTGTATTATTTACACTCTCGTTTAGTTTGTATTAAAAAATCAATCGCTAACTCCAAAGCCGCAAGATTACACTTGCGCATTGACGAGTCCCATTTATATACACATTTATGGACTCACCTGGGCCGTATTTCTAGTCGATGCACTACACTTTAGGCACGTTTTTCATCATATTTGTTATTCCTTGCTAGGTGCACTCTTAAACCCGTTTCGGTGTGCATTTGTGCTCCTTGATATTGGGGGTAAGCACATGGTGCTCCCCAATCCTTTTCCTGTGTTTATTTGGTGCTGGAGGTGTTTTCCCAGCTATTTTGTCTTGTGTGCACGCGTTCGGATCATCCAGTTTTCCCCTTGAATTCATGATTGTGTACAAAGCACGAATGTGCGTTTCCTTGACGCACAGACGGTTGCGGTCGTGCGTTCTCATCTGGGCAGAAAATAGGCGATCTGAGTTTAGTCGTGCGTTTTTACGCACGGACGGATTTACTCGTGCGTGAGTAAAACGCATGGTTGCCTATTTCTTCTTGTTGTTTTAGCATTTCTGAATTTACTCGTGCATTTTACGCACATGCGGGTTTACCCGTGCGTGAGTAAATCGCATGGGCGGCGCAACTTTGTCTTCAAGCCTGTTTTTATCATTAAATAACGCACGGGCAGCGCACGATCGTACGTTCGCCCATGCGTGACCAAAACTCTGCTGTTTAGTATTTAAAGCAGGAAGAGCTGCAGTCAACAAAAGCCCCCGATCCCCCTCGCGGGAAAGCGAGGAATCCCGCCATTTTCGTCCCTTCCATCGGAGGAGATGAGAGGAGACCATTTCCGGCGATCTCCTTCACCATTCCTCCGTCCGGGAGCATTTGCAAGTATTCTCCGCCACTAGTTCAAGCATTCTTCGTCGTGGAGGCCATAGAAATGATGTAGATCGTTGGAGCGGTGACAGCCTCCTTTGAGTCCGCACACCATCTGAGGGCCGAGCCTGGAGAGAGCCCGACAACCTCTCATTCCGGCCGAGAACCCAAGACGCGGTGACATCCTCTTGTTGGTCCTTTCTAAACTTTGATGCTTGCGCTTTCTCTTTGTGTTGTTGTAATGAATGCTCGTTAGATTAATGTTATAGATCCTTGCTTGTTGTTCATGTGCAATGATGCTGTGGTGGTGAGAATAGCTTTCCTTGCTGTGATATTCTAAATTGTTTGTGTGTGAAGCCATCTAGCAATAGCTAGTGGTGATGTTGGCGAAGAGGTGAATACGACCCTCACAAAATCCTGCTCTGTGGCCACTCCACCCGCTTACCGAAGCATGGCATCGCGGCCACTGCACTCACCCACACCTTGCGAAGCGGTGCTTCTCAACCCGTATTTCTCTCATTTCCGCAATAGCTTAGGACACCAATCACAACGCCCCTGTTTTATTTTATTCGCTCGTGTAACAATCGACTCACCACACGTTTCATTCACCAGAACCTGCATTCCTCAAGAGATCGACATTCGGGGAAGCTATTCCCAAATTTATTACTTGACAACGACCGGTGCACTTGCCGAACGTGCATCAAGTTTTTGGCGCCGTTGCCGGGGAATGCAGGCGTGCAACGTTTTGTGTTGTGAATCATTGTTATAGGAGCAGTTGTTTTTTATTTTTGTTTTTCTTTGTGTCTTCTTTTTGTGTATGCAGAGACAAGCCGGAAGGGAATTAGTACCCTTTTATCCTGAGATTGAACGTACTGCGTGCGCACTAAGGCGCGTTGCAGCCGTGCAAGCGGGTATGGGAGATAATATGGAACTTGGAGGTGTGCCGAGAGTACCCAATGATCGGGAAGAAGTGAATCCTGGAGTACCCCATGTGGGGCAAAATCATCTAAGGGATGAGCAGGAGGCGGTTAGACCGAGGCCCCAGACCATGAGAGATTATACCACTCCAACAGCTGGGAGTGTGTATCCAGGATTTGGGCCTATCATCATGAATAACCAGTTTGAGATCAAACCGGCCATCCTGAACATCATCCGCAATAACGCTCAGTTCTCTGGGATGCCTAGTGAAGACCCACATCTTCACTTGGCGAAGTTCGCCGATATCTGCGGAACCTTCCATTACGCAGGAATTTATGATGAAACAGTCATGTTGAGACTGTTCCCTTTCTCGTTGCGTGATAAAGCTAAGGTCTGGCTCCACTCTATTCCCCCAGGGACTGCTGCAACTTGGGATGCTCTCGCGTCCAAATTTCTAGCTAAATTCCACCCGGTGGACAAAATTGTGAGCCTTCGGCGTGCGATCGCCACTTTCCGGCAAGCTGAGCAAGAAACTCTCGCAGAAGCTTGGGAGCGTCTTAGTGACATCGTGCACAATTGCCCAAATCACGAGCTTCAGCCGTGGAACATCGTGGAAACCTTCTACTTCGCCATCGAGCCCAACCACCGGGCAATGATTGACGCGGCTGCGGGGGGACCTTGATGAACCATACGCCAGAGGAAGCTCTAAGAATTCTGCAGGACACTGCCTCTCACAGCACCTTCTGGACTGCGGGGAGAAATGCGTCGAGAAGTGCTCGGGGACTGTTTGTGGTGGACTCACTACCTCCCGCTGCTGTTGAAATTTGTTGAAGTGGAGTGGAAAGGAGTCCGGCCGGTCTGAAGGCGGGAGACCGCAGAGACCGCGCGGTCTGCGCCGGTGCTCTGGCGGTTTGGTTCTGGCGATCTGGTGTGATCGGCCAGCTTGCTTCTTGGGTTTGGTCGTTGGTTCTGGCGACCTGATGCGGGTTGTTTCCGGTCTTGTTCTAGTCGGTCTGTTCCTGGCTAACTGCTGTGACCGGGCGGCTTGGTTGTGTTGTTCTAGCGACTTGGTTCAAGTCGGCCAGTTGCTTCTCTGTGTTGGCGATCTCAGGAAGGGTGATCGCTGTGTTCGCACGGCTTGTGCGCGGCTTGCTGCTGTCTTCGGTCTTGGACTGAATTTTGTTCAAGTGCTGTGTTCGCGCGGTCTATCTTTTGAGACCGTTCGCGATCTGATGGGTGGTGACTGTATCCTGGTTTGTGCGGTGACGACATCCGTCCACCCGCCTATAAATAGGGGTGCATGGCCCGTCATTTCTAACAAGAACTGTAAGAACCAGAGCCCGGATTGTTTCTTGCGGTCTCAAGTTTGAGTTCGCGCGACTTGGATGCGAGTTAACCTTTGTTGTGTTCGCAGGTTTGCGGTCAGCAGGGTGCGGTCTCCTTCCTTGGTGATTTCCGGTGGCTTGAATAAACAGTTCGTCTGCGGTCTGTCAGCGAACTGGGTTATTGTGTTCTTGTGCTGTTTGCAGCGGACTCAGGGATCAGGCGACCTTCAGCGGTTAGGCGGTCTGAGTTGCGGTCTGGCAACAGCTTCAGTTCTTTGTTCCAATAAGCTTCAGTTCGTGCGGTCTGGGATTGCGGTCTGGCAGTGCAGTTTGTCTGCTTCTGTTCGCGCGGTCTCAAGGTGTTTCTGCGGTCTGACTGTGCAAGCGGTCTGGGAGTACAGCAGAACAAGCCGGGCGGCCTGAGCCTTTGTTGCAGTCCGAGCGGTCTCTTTCTGGCAGACCGCTGGTTTCTGTTTTTTGGTGTGTTTGTTCTTCTCATCTCCGTGATTCTTATGAATCATGTCTCGCCATGCATGCCTTGCATTGTAAAGCAGTTCTATTTCAATAAAGATTTCTTGTGTTGCTGTTTTTGGCATTGTGGTTGTTTGGCTATAACTCTTGTTGATACAACTCCTGCTTACTCCTAAACGGTTCAATCAAAAATTTTAACATGGTATCAGAGGTAGGTTGCTGGAGTGGATAAGCAGTGATCAACTAGAGTTGCCATCGTCTTTGCGAAGAAGAGATCACATTGGTTGCCATGGAAGGCGGATTCGCAAGAGGTCTTGGTATTGAACTCCTCACATCGACTAACTTTAAAAAGTGGAAGTCATGTATGGAGAGTTACTTGCTTGGCGAGGATCTATGGGAGGTAGTTGGCGGAGAAGACACACAAGAGGTTTTTCTAGTAGGAGATAATATGGCAGAGGTGAGACTTTGGAGGAGGTTGAATGCTAAGGCAGAGTTCACTCTCAAAAGGGCTATCTCACCGGAGCTGTTTGATCATATTATTGGATGTAAGTCTGCTGCTGAGATTTGGACATCCTTGGATGGATTGTTCAATAAGAAGAATGTAGCGAGGCTACAATTTCTTGAAAATGAGTTGGCGAGAGCCTCTCAAGGCGATCTTTCTATTTCTACCTTCTTCCTTAAGATGAAGAACCTCACGGCAGAGATTTCTGCTTTGGACTCTGATGAGCCAATCTCTGAGGCAAAGCTGAAGAGGCATATCATCCGCGGATTGCGGAAGGAGTATCTTGCTTTTGTAACTTCAGTTCAGGGTTGGGCAAATCAGCCGTTGTTGTTGGAGCTGGAGAACCTTCTTGCTTCGCAAGAAAGTTTAGCAAGACAGATGGCCGGGGTTTCTATTTCCGGGGGAGAGAGTGATGTGATGTTCTCTGGGAAGAGGAAAAGAAGTGGGAAAAGAAGAAGCCGGGTCATGATGGACCCTCTACTTCAGGTCAGCAAGATAGGGGCTATGCTCCTAAATCTGATGGGAAGAAGAAAGGAGAGGGACCAAGGTGCTTTAGATGCAACAAGACCGGGCATTTCAAGAAAGATTGCCGGGTGAATCTTCAGCCAGGACATGCAGTGGAGAAGGAGATGCCAAAGTCTGATGAAGTTGGATGGGGAGGAGCCTTTGTGTCTAATATAACGGCGAGGCCCATTAAGGCCTTGGCTTCCATCAACTATGAAGAAGACTGGATTGTTGATTCAGGGTGTGGACATCATCTCACCGGGGATGGATCAAAGTTCTCTTCTTTGGCACCTTACTCAGGTAACAATGCTATCATAACGGCTGATAATTCTATTCATCCAGTAGAGCACGAAGGAGTCATCTCTCTGAGCAGTGATAAGGGTCCACTCACGTTGAGGAGTGTTTATCACGTGCCTGGTATGAAGAAGAATCTCTTCTCTGTGACCAATGCGGTCGATGCCGGTTATCACGTTCTGTTTGGCCCAACAGAAGTGAAGTTTCTCAAAACTCAACCGGAAATAAAGGGAGAAGTTATTCATGTCGGCAAGCGGGTGAAGGACTTGTTCGTTTTATCGACAAGTACCTATGTTGATAAGATGAGGACAAATGATAGTGCTGCCATCTGGCATGAAAGGTTGGGGCATGTAGGCATGGACAAATTGAAGGCTATGGCGGTAAGGGGCCTTGTCAATGGCTTGCCTAGCTTGTCCTCCTATGGAGACGGTCATGTCTGCGAAGGATGTCAGTTTGGTAAGTCTCATCAACTTCCATTCGACAAATCGCAAACAAGGTGCAAAGCACCGTTGGAATGCATCCACGGTGATTTGATGGGACCAACTGCCACCCCAAGCCTTGGAGGCAATAGATATATGTTGGTGTTGATTGACGATTACACCAGATATGTCTGGGTGTTTTTCTTGAAAGAAAAGTCAGAAGCCTTTGCAAGGTTTGTGGAGTTCAAGGAGCTGGTGGAAGGTCGTTTAGGCCTGCGGGTGAAAAAATTGAGAACTGACAATGGTGGGGAGTTCACTTCTGGTGAGTTCTCAAGTTTTTGCAGGAAACACGGCGTTCGGAGAGAGCTCACTTGTGCCCATACTCCACAGCAGAATGGCGTTGCCGAAAGGAAGATCCGTAATCTGACGGAAACTTGCAAATGCTGGCTTCATGCCAAGAATATCCCAAAGTCCTTCTGGGCGGAGGGAATATCTTGTGCAGCTTATGTCATCAACAGATTGCCTTTAAGTCCTATCAACATGAAGACCCCTTACGAACTAATGTTCAAGGAGAAGCCGAGTGTTGCTCACCTTCGGGTGTTCGGGTCAACCTGCTATGTGCATATTCCTAATGCTCTTTGAACAAAGCTAGATGCGAAAGCAAGGAAGCTAGTCTTTGTTGGGTATGATGAGCGGAAGAAGGGATGGAGATGCATGGATCCTGAGACACGGAGGTCAATTGTTTCTCGGGATGTGGTGTTCGATGAAGTGACTTCCTACAAGGGGAGTTCAGGAGTTGAACTACCAGAGAGCAGGATTGATGAAGGAGGAAAAGCTGCGGGAAGTCTTCAAGTTGAGCTGCCTGTTTAACCAGGAGCTCCAGTTGTGTCAAGCTCTGAGATGGGGGCTTCAGGTTCTGGTAGCAGGGGGAGCGATGCTCCAAGTTCATCTGGAAAAGAAGCTTGCACAGAAGAAGCGGCTGAGGAGGTGGTTAGTCAGGTGCAACCTCTTAGGAGGTCGAAGAGGACTATTCAACCACCAGATCGATACACAGGAGGAAATATGGTGAACTTCGTTTCATGTTTCTTTGCTGGTCCCTTAGATGAAAGGGAGCCGTCGAGCTTTGAAAAGGCCAGAGCTGTGAAGGAGTGGGACATTGCTATGCAAGAAGAGATGACAGCTCTCGAGAAGAATGAGACCTTGTCTCTTGTGCCCAAGCCCAAGGGCACTACTCCTGTCACTTGTAAGTGGGTCTTCAAGCTGAAGAAGAAAGCTGACGGTAGTATCGAGCGTTACAAGGCTTGTCTTGTAGCTCGCGGGTTCTCACAGCAGTACGGAGAAGATTATGATGAAACGTTTAGTCCAGTGGCAAAGATGACTTCGGTTCGATTTGTTATTGCCTTGGCGGCTTCGAGTGGTTGGGAGATTTGGCAACTCGACGTGAAGAATGCCTTCTTATACGGCGAGATTGACAAAGATATCTTCATGACTCAACCGCAAGGTTTCATCTCGAAGGAGTATCCGGACTATGTTTGTAAATTGAAGAAGGTCCTGTACGGGTTGAAGCAAGCGCCTCGGGCGTGGTACGGGAAGATTGCAGAATATCTCTTATTCTGCGGATTCGTTGCTTCAGACTCTGATTCAAGCTTGTTCATCAAGAAGGAGGGGGTGCTTCGGGTGATTGTGCTGCTGTACGTGGATGACATGATTGTCACCGGGAACTCGAAGGAAGCTGTTGCAAGACTCAGGGCTGAGCTTGCTATCAGATTCGAGATGAAGGATCTGGGGGAGCTTCACCATTTCCTTGGACTCGAGGTCCAGAGGCGGGAGAGCGGAGTGCTCATTTCTCAGGAAGGATATGCAGAGCGAATCGTGAAACGATTTGGCATGGAGGAAGGAAAGAGCAGCTCTATACCTTTGGAGCAACATCATAAGCTTCGAAAGGATGAGGGGAGAGTCTTATCTGATCTGTTGGTGTTCCGAGCTCTGGTTGGGAGCTTGATCTACTTGACGATCACAAGACCGGATATTGCTTATTCAGTTGGCAAGGTGAGTCGGTACATGGCGGAACCACGGAAACCTCATCTTCTAGCGGCTAAAGGCATCTTGAAGTATGTGAAGTCGACCTCTGATTTGGGTCTCCTATATAGGAGAGGGTCAAGCTTGGAGTTGCATGGTTTCATGGATGCTGATTATGGGGGAGACGTGGATGATCGGAGATCAACGTCTGGTTTTGTCTTTATGACAGGTCCCACAGCTATTTCTTGGTGCAGCAAGAAGCAAGACTCGGTGTCTGTATCTACCACAGAAGCGGAGTACAAGGCTTCGGCCTTAGCAGCTCAGGAAGCTATTTGGCTCAGGAGGTTGGTAGAGGACGTTCATCAGGAGGTTCGAGGTCCCACTATGCTACGCGGAGACAATGAGAGTGCTCTCAAGCTGGTTAACAATCCAGTCTGTCACGCGAGGACCAAACATTTAGAGATTGAGCACCATTTCATTCGTGAAAAGGTGTTGGGAGGATCTCTTATGGTCGAGCATGTTCGGAGTGCGGACAATGTCGCAGAAATCTTCACAAAGCCGCTAGCGAAGGGACCGTTTACTCGGTTAAGGGAGTTGCTCGGGCTAGTTTCCACTTCCCACTTCAAGGGGGAGTGTTGAAATTTGTTGAAGTGGAGTGGAAAGGAGTCCGGCCGGTCTGAAGGATGGAGACCGCAGAGACCGTGCGGTCTGCGCTGGTGCTCTGGCGGTTTGGTTCTGTCGATCTGGTGTGATCGGCCAGCTTGCTTCTTGGGTTTGGTCGCTGGTTCTGGCGACCTGATGCGGGTTGTTTCCGGTCTTGTTCTAGTCGGTCTGTTCCTGGCTAACTGCTGTGACCGGGCGGCTTGGTTGTGTTGTTCTGGCGACTTGGTTCAAGTCGGCCAGTTGCTTCTCTGTGTTGGCGATCTCAGGAAGGGTGATCGTTGTGTTCGCACGGCTTGTGCGCGGCTTGCTGCTGTCTTCGGTCTTGGACTGAATTTTGTTCAAGTGCTGTGTTCGCGCGGTCTATCTTTTGAGACCGTTCGCGATCTGATGGGTGGTGACTGTATCCCAATTTGTGCGGTGACGACATCCGTCCACCCGCCTATAAATAGGGGTGCATGGCCCGTCATTTCTAACAAGAACTGTAAGAACCAGAGCCCGGATTGTTTCTTGCGGTCTCAAGTTTGAGTTCGCGCGACTTGGATGCGAGTTAACCTTTGTTGTGTTCGCAGGTTTGCGGTCAGCAGGGTGCGGTCTCCTTCCTTGGTGATTTTCGGTGGCTTGAATAAACAGTTCGTCTGCGGTCTGTCAGCGAACTGGGTTATTGTGTTCTTGTACTGTTTGCAGCGGACTCAGGGATCAGGTGACCTTCAGCGGTTAGGCGGTCTGAGTTGCGGTCTGGCAACAGCTTCAGTTCTTTGTTCCAATAAGCTTCATTTCGTGTGGTCTGGGATTGCGGTCTAGCAGTGCAGTTTGTCTGCTTTTGTTCGCGCGGTCTCAAGGTGTTTCTGCGGTCTGACTGTGCAAGCGGTCTGGGAGTACAGCAGAACAAGCCGGGCGGCCTGAGCCTTTGTTGCAGTCCGAGCGGTCTCTTTCTGGCAGACCGCTGGTTTCTGTTTTTTGGTGTGTTTGTTCTTCTCATCTCCGTGATTCTTATGAATCATGTCTCGCCATGTATGCCTCGCATTTTAAAGCAGTTCTATTTCAATAAAGATTTCTTGTGTTGCTGTTTTTGGCATTGTGGTTGTTTGGCTATAACTCTTGTTGATACAACTCCTGCTTACTCCTAAACGGTTCAATCAAAAATTTTAACAGCTGCTACGCCCGCGACTAACATTGCTTGTGAAGGATATGGAGGCGGCGGTCACCACGCATACGAGTGCCCAAGTAGCGGGCTATAAAGTGAATTCTCTCAACTTAATTTAAATGAATCGTTAAATTTTGTTGGAAATCAAGCTAAGGGGGCACCCTACGACAATGCCTATAATCCGGGTGTGAGAAATCACCCCAATTTTTCCTGGAATCAAAACACTGTGGGCCAACGGTGGTAACCGGGCCGAGGCTGCCTCATCCGGGTTATAATCAAGGTGCTCCGACCCCTAAGAAAAGCAATTTGGAAGAAATGATGGAGAGGTTTATGGAAGCCGCCAACTCGAATATGGCCAACCAAACTGCGTCCATGTGGAACTTGGAGACATAATTGGGCCAATTGGCTCAAGTGCTAACCGAGCGTTCGCAAGGGACCCTTCCCAGTAATACTGAAAAGAATCCAATTAACCAAGGGAAGAGTCTCATCGATGCAGGAGCGTGTGACCCAAATGAGTTGGTAATCTCATGCACCATTAATAATATTGAAACAACGGCCCTATGTGATTCTGGTTCATCTCGCAACGTCCTTGCATTGCAGGATGTTGCTAAATTAGAACTTGAAATGAACATAGATGATCGGAAATCCCTAGTGCTTGCGAGCGGGACCGCCATTAAGGCCGAGGGAGAAGTTAGAAATGTTGAAGTTATAATTGAAGGGACGGTGGTGGTCGCCGACTTCCAAGTTTTGGGACCTAGTCAAAATCAATCTATTCCCATCTTGGGATTACCGTTCTTGAAAGAGAGCGGTGCCACCTTGGATTTTTCTAAGGGGTGTGTTGTCTTACCTGGTAAGGTAACACCCCCTACTTGTCCCAAGATTGCTTCCGAAGCATTAACTCGCTCTCCCCTTTTTATTATTGATGAATTGTTTAGTACTGCTGAAGCCAGAAAAGAAAAAGAATTGTTAGTTGGAGAGAAGAAAGAAAAGGCGAAGCAGGTCGTGAATGAAGAGGTGAAGAAGGCAAGAGAAAGCAGCGAGAGTGAGGTTTGGAACAATAAGGGAGAGGGCGGAGCAAAGCGCCTTATGAATAATTTTCTTAGTCATAATGAGAACTGTAAACAATTTAAAAAGGTCCATTGGGCTGATCCAGTTGCCACGGTGGCAACGGAATGATGCCACCCACCACCAAGGTGGGAAATTCTGACGATTATGAACGTTGGCGCTCTCCAACCGTGGAAAAGCTGAAACAAGAAAGATTGTTGCGTGGAGCACGCTCTGCTGCCCTCCGGCACGAGAAGGAGGAGGTTAGGGGCAAGGGGGAGACATCCTCCTTGGGCCCTAAAGCCTTCACCTCCTTCCCATCTCGCGTGGCTGGGGAGAACCACCACAAATCAGCATATAGCTGATGCATGATGGGGTCTCCGGGTTTTGGTTGTGCTGTTTCTTCTATTCTGTTTTTTGTGTGCCTTGTTACTCGGCCTTGTTATGTTGTGTTTTTATTCAGTCCGAAACAATCTTTATAACTGCTGCTATCAAACTTTAATGCAGGTATTTGGTC
The DNA here is from genome assembly GCA_033032865.1 of Dactylorhiza incarnata. Classification (NCBI taxonomy): domain Eukaryota; kingdom Viridiplantae; phylum Streptophyta; class Magnoliopsida; order Asparagales; family Orchidaceae; genus Dactylorhiza; species Dactylorhiza incarnata. Next base: position 2,560,252 of record JAWHQI010000035.1, read on the forward strand.
CACCTTCAAGGATGTTAAACAAAAGGGCTTCTTGGGAGACAACCCATAGGAACCAACCGGTTCTGTTTGCCTTTTAATTTCTTGTATATTCTGTTATTTCCTTGTTGCTAACATCGTAGGCTGAAGCTCTCGCGTGATGGATGAGGAAGGAGAAAATATAAAGATGGAATTACCGCACTTCTGGCATGCTCATTTGTGAGCATAGGTCCACTCTACCCCTCTTCTCCTTATGTTTGAGTTTTTTATTTGGTTTCGATCAAGTCTGGGGGAGAGAGCGAGTTCTGCACGTGCACACACTTTGCATGGCATGTTAGAATGTGCTGAGTTAGGAATTTTCAATTTATTTATGCACATTGCATGCACTTGCACCTAGTTCACGCGCACTTGATCACGGGCGCTTATTGGGTATTGCTGCGAGGTTCCCCGCTCGTAAGAATTGGATTGTTAGTGTAGGAGTGAGAAGTAGAGAAAAATGTCGACTCGAGTAGTACTCTAGTCGAGTGCTCCCGTCACGCCTAGAAATTCAATTAGAGTAGAATAAAATTCAATGTTATAATTTTATTATTTCTATTATAGCAGCTGCAATTTATTGTACTTTAGTGGTGAATACGGTGAATCCAACGGTAGCATAGGGTCGAGTGTAGCTGGACTAGTAGTAGCTTATTACTAGGGTCAGAAGGAAGGACAACCTTTCTCGGTGGCTAGAACTTGCACTAGGCGACTCTTGAAACGATTGCGTTGAAGTACTCGTTATAAAGTGTGATTTAGGCCATTTCTTGATCCGTTTGTGCTTTTGAAATCCTTACCAATGTAATCACCATTGCAAGCCTACATGAGCCTACCTGGCCTCCTTGTTTAACTCCACTAAAATCTCACTAAAGCCATACGGCCAAACCTATTTTCGCACCAACAAATGAGCTGAAAGGAATTTAGTTATCTATCACTTTTGGTGTTATCTCTGTGGTGTATGGTAGCCTTGAAAAAGCTGAAGGAGAAGTTTTTATTAAGCCTACAAAAGATATTCTGTCGAGTAGAGAAAAGGAAAGAGAAGAAAAAATATTGTTCAAAAAGAACTTTCAATTACTTTCTCTCGACAAAAACGAAGTATGATTGGCTTATCACGCACCTAGTGTTCAGTTGAAGTCTGGGGGTGTTGTGTAGTTCGTGAAAATGTTGTATTGGTGATTTTTATTCTCTTGAGTGCTCAGGTTATGTTGAGTGCGATTCCCATCGTCCTTCTACTTATCTTGCCTAAACTCAACCTAAGCCAAATCGTAACCTATAAGTCCTATTGATTTTAGATATGAGTCGTCTCATGCAGTAGAGAGAGTGCAAACGTGCAAGCCCAAGGACACCGACTTTGATGGATTTCTTAGGAGATTATCCCGAGCTTTGATTCGAGTAATACTCTACTCATTAGTCACGCTATTTTCCCTTGTGCGCTACCGAAAGATTCACAGGGATTCACCATCCAAGTAAAGTAGATTTCAAATTACTGTTCTAGAAATAGTTAGATATAATCTTGAGTTTAATTCTATTCTAATGTATTTTTACGCATGTGAGCATGCGACTTCGCATGAGTCTCCACCACTCAATCACACTCTAACATTCAATTGTTCCGACAGGAGAGCTGAGTAGTTTGCCCGGGACGTGCAAATGGTTAAGTCTGGGGGTGTGATGAGTCCCATTTATATACACATTTATGGACTCATCTGGGCCGTATTTCTAGTCAATGCACTACACTTTAGGCATGTTTTTGATCATATTTGTTATTCCTTGCTAGGTGCACTCTTAGGCCCATTTCGGTGTGCATTTGCGCTCCTTAGTATTGGGGGTAAGCACATGGTGCTCCCCAATCCTTTTCCTGTGTTTATTTGGTGCTGGAGGTGTTTTCCCAGCTGTTTTGTCTTGTGTGCACGCGGTCCGATCATCCAGTTTTCCCCCAGAATTTATGATTGTGTACAACGCACGGTCATGCGTTTCCTTGACACACGGACGGTTGCGGTAGTGCGTTCTCATCTGGGCAGAAAACAGGCGATCTGAGTTTAGTAGTGCATTTTTACGCACGGGAGGATTCACACGTGCATGAGTAAAATGCACGGTTGCCTATTTCTTCTTATTGTTTTAGCGTTTCTGAATTTACCCATGCGTTTTATGCACGGGCGGGTTTACCCGTGCGTGAGTAAATCGCACGGGCGGCGCATCTTCATCTTCAAGCCTGTTTTTATCATTAAATAACGCACGGGCAGCGCACGATCGCGCGTTCGCCCATGCATGACCAAAACTCTGCCTGTTTAGTATTTAAAGCAGGAAAAGCTGCAGTCAACAAAAGTCCCCGACCCCCCTCGTGGGAAAAGCGAGGAATCCCACCATTTTCGTCCCTTCCACTGGAGGAGACGAGAGGAGACCATTTCCGGCGATCTCCTTCACCATTCCTCCATACGGGAGCATTTGCAAGTATTCTCCGCCACTAGTTCAAGCATTCTTCGTCGTGGAGGCCATATAAATGCTGTAGATTGTTGGAGCGGTGACAGCCTCCTTCGAGTCCACACACCAGCTGAGGGCCGAGCCCGGAGAGAGCCCGACAACCTCTCATTCTGGCCGAGAACCCAAGACACGGTGACATCGTCTTTTTGGTCCTTTCTAAACTTTGATGCTTGTGCTTTCTCTTTGTGTTGTTGTAATGAACGCTCGTTAGATTAATGTTATAGATCCTTGCTTGTTGTTCATGTGCAATGATGTTGTGGTGGTGAGAATAGCTATCCTTGTTATTGTGATAGTCTAAGTTGTTTGTGTGTGAAGCCATCTAGCAATAGCTAGTGGTGATGTTGGCGAAGAGGTGAATACGACCCTCACAAAATCCCGCTCGGTGGCCACTCCACCCGCTTACCTAAGCGCGGCATCGCGGCCGCTGCACTCACCCACACCTTGCGAAACGGTGAATTTCGACCCGCATTTCTCTCATTTCCGCAATTGCTTAGGACACCAATCACAACGCCCCTATTTTATTTTATTCGCTCGTGTAACAATCGACTCACCACATGTTTCGTTCACCAGAACCTGCATTCCTCAAGAGATCGACATTCGGGGAAGCTATTCCCAAATTTATTACTTGACAGCGACCGATGCACTTGCCGAATGCGCATCACGCATGTATCAATGTTTATTTTAATTAAATATGCTTTACTTGTTTTTAACTCCTCTACCGCAGGAACATTCTGGGTTCTTGCCCCTAGGACTTCGCACTGCTGCCGATCGAAGGTCTTCCCTTCTACCCTAGTAAGGTCCCGACGTCATAAGTGCCTTCCCCTCTCACGGCCATCAACGGTTTGAACGAACACGCTCTTCACCGGCCATTTTGGGGCCCTGCCCCTAGGACTTCACACTATCGCCGATCGAAGGTCCGCCCTTCTCTTCGCAGTAAGGTCACGTCGTCATAAGGGCCTGCCCCTCTTGCGGTCGTCAACGGTTTGAACGAACACGCTCTTCACTGGCCATTTTGGGGCCCTTCCCCGAGAACTTCACACTGCCGCAGATCGAAGGTTCACCCTTCTCCCTGCAGTATGGTCCCGGCATCGTAAGGGCATGCCCCTCTTGCGGTTGTCAATGGTTTGAATGAACACGCTCTTCAGTGGCCATTCTGGGGCCCTACCCCTAAGACTTCACACTGTCGCCGATCGAAGGTCCGCCCTTCTCCCCGTAGTAAGCTCTCAGCGTCGTAAGGGCCTGCCTCTCTTACGATCATTAACGGTTTTAATACACACTCTTCACCAGCACTCTGGGGGCCTGTCCCTCTAACCACCACTCCGAAGATAGTTAAGACCATAAAACCATCAATGACACACCAAAATAAAAGCTGTATAATAAAATACAAAAGATCATAATGTAACATCTCTAATCCTACTAGACCCCATAAAGGTGTTAGGACATAATATGAGGAGAGAAGGGTGAGTGGAGGCAAGGAGATGACCTTAGGGTTCATTAAGTTGGGTTGAACTCACATAGTGCTCACTAGTGAGCACAAGACAACTTAGGTCAAATTAGCCAAATTGAACTCACAAAAAATAATTGACCTCACCACTATGATCCTAACAATAATAGAGACTCATTTGACCAAGAACCCCAACAATTGGTCAACCGAATAGGCCAAATTGACCAAAGTCAAGCATAGGTCAACATAACCCTATTCAACACAATTAGACTCAATTGACCTTCACTACCTCAAATTGACCTTACCTATGTTCCCCTAACCACTAAGGAACGTCATTAGCTCAATAATCACTAATTGTTTCCACCCAATTTCAAGGTATTAACCAAAGTCAACTTTTGGTCAACTTAGCCCAAATCAACTCAATCAAGGACCAAATGGCCTTTAATTGGTCAAATTGACTTCAACCCAAGCCTTCTAACCTCATTAGGGATTTATTGGACCCAAAGCCCTATCAAGTGGTCAACCAATCCACCAAATTTGACCAAAGTCAAACTTAGGCTAATTTGGGCTAAACTCACACCATATGGATCAATTAACCAAATTGGAGCCACACTAATAAACTTTGGGTAAGGTCATATGACCCATGACCATCAAGTGTGGCTAACCCACCCATCAATTTGACCATGTCAACTCAAAAGTTAACCATGGTCAACATAAGACCTTAATGAAGAAATTGTCAAATGAAATCCAAGTGATCCAAGGCCCCACCCCATGCATAACCAACATGCCACAAGTTTATTTGCACCACACATTTGAATTTGGAGAGAGAGAATGGGCTTGGGGGAAAAATTGCCATTATCCCCTTAAGGTGAATAGGTACCTTTGAGTAAGGGAGCTTCAATGGCCCCTTACCACCTTCCCCAAGCCCTCAGCTGACCTCCTCAGACTGTGAACAGTCTTTGAGCATGGCTACGACTCAATTGCTGAAGGAAGGCTGTACAATCTATGGACGACCCCCCTCCCCCCACCCACGCACACAGTCCACCTTCTCTTTACATCCATCACCACCTCCATTTGACCATCCCATTAGCTTCAGAGGGTCCTTAGCAGTCTAGCCAACCCCTTGGATCAGAGCAATTGGTGGGGAAGCCACAGATCAAGAAAGCTCGTCGGAGTTGGAGAGATCCATGGCCACTTGTCGGAGCACCCGCCGCTGAGCCACAATTGAGGTCTGTTTCTCCTCCTCTCCCTCTGTGCTAGTTCTCTAGATCATTAGGCTGAGAACTCGGGCTCAATTGAGCCGCGATCCATGTGAGATAGATGTTGTTTTGTGGAGCTCTTCAACCCTCTCGGGTTTGCCGGAGACACCTCCTCCGGTGGCCATGTCGCCGCTAATCGATAGCCACCACCTCAAAGGAGGTGGTGGTGGCCGACTGTGGTGGCCCTCAGGAGGCCGACAATTACAAGGAGAAAAGCTTCAGGAAAATGAAATCCTGGCCGTCACCCTATTGGGGACGATGACTGCTAGCCGTCCGATCTCAGCTGATGTTTATACGCAGACCACTTTAATATAAATGAAATATTTATGTCACACTATATATAGAAGTTAGATTAATTATTTAGGCTACTTAGAGGCCATCTTATGCAAAAGTTACTGAGAAAACTTTTGTAGACCTTGAGGTCTACTATCTATAGGGCTTTGAATCACCAGGTTTGGTAGCATACAACGCATTGTAGGGCCATTATACTGAGGTGTGTCATAAAGGGCGACCAGGACTTATTTTGTAGATCTAGATAACATAGATGATTGGATTGGTCTAATATTTTGGACATAAGTTTATATGACATGTATACATCCCCTGCCCAAAAATCATAATTTTCGGGCAACAATTTTTCTAATGTTTTGTGTTAAATATGATTTTATCAAATTAATGAAATAAATGAGGTCAAATAAACTCAAAATATCCCAAATCTTGGGTGATGTGTTTGCTAGGTCATAAAACATCTCATGTAAATTGTTGAGGTCATTTGGACCACTGTAGAACATTATACTTCACATACATAGGAATGGGATGTATGGAAGGTACCGCATATAACACCTTTGAGTGTTTTGTGAATTTATCACTAAAGACTTGTTGTATGCTCATAATATTTGGGCAATACACCTATTATGATGGAGGGCATTATCCCCAGAAATGATAGGATTTTTGGAAGGAAAAATCCTAAGTTTCTAAGCAATAGCATTAAAGTCACATAAATGTATTAATCAAATAAAAGTGATCAAATGACATGATAAATTTGATTTCCTGTCATATGATGTTTTAGAGTATTATATACCTCTGGAAATTTTTATTGGGATTTTTGGAGTTGATTTCCCTAGCTATATGAGCATAATTGATTTTGTCACATAAGTATATAAATGAAATAAACATCATCTAAAGTCTAGAGAAAAATCCAATATTCTGTCATATGATGTTTTACATTGAAATATATCTCTGGAAAGTTTGGTAGAATTTTTGGAAGTCATTTACACTGTAAATTACCAAAAATGTCCTTTGTTACACTTATGTATTAATGAAATTTATATGGTTAATATTATCTGGAAAATTCTGAAAATTTGTATAAACTGTTTTTGGATCATTGTAAGTCTATGGTAATTTTTCTAATATTTTTGAATTAGTTATTTTGGCATTTGCTGTGTAATGTGACCAATTGACATAAATGTTTAAATATTTAAATTATGGTCATAAATTTTATGGAAAATTAAAACATTCAGTCAGTCATAATATTTTTATATTACATCTCACCGATAACTTATTGGGAGCACTTTGACCAATGGAAGTTGTACTTCATGTGTAAAGTGAGGTGTACATTATCATTAAAGTATTTTTATAAATGACCAAAATAATTGGGAAAATTATGAATTTCTGACCATCTCTTAATTGCATCATGATTAACCTATGATATAAATTTTAGGGCAATTGGCGAAGTTATAGCGAAGTTCACAACATAGAGATCAATACAGTTCAATGCTTGAGTTGGACTGCGAATAACAAAAACTTGGGGTAGTGTTTAGACTAGCCAGAATATGTAGAAATGGAATGAAATTTGGAACATAAGATTAGGGAATACATAACATCAATCCCTATAAGTTGTAGTCTTATTGGACGAATTCTGCCCTATAGAAAATAGGTAACTAGTAGTACGTCTCGATGAACAATTGAAGTATTTTGGGAGTTTCCTACCCTAGGCACTTATAATAACATTTAGAATGATAATATGATCATGATGCATTTCAAGGTTAGAGTTGTACATATAGATGAATATCTAAGAGTTTGCACCATGCACCGTAAAAAGGACGGCAGGCTGTCTAAAAGAATTTTAAGCCATTCTTAAGTAATCTAGATCAACCATGATGATAACCTTAACAATGGGTAGTTACCAATATATGTAAATATTCTGAGAAAGGAAGGTCTGGGATGTTACCCCTGAATACCATCTTGTACCGTTGCGAGCCCTTCACCGAGTAGACCTCAGGAAGTCCAGAATTCACCTTAAATCACTATGATCGCCTAAGTAACAAACTAGAGTAACTTTAAATAAGAAAAGTTGAGGAAAGTAAACCTCGTCCTATTACATAGCACAGAATGGTTCAGGAGTAGATGGTTTTGCGGGCTGGAGTATCAGGTAGTGTGATAAACCTTGCATGTGCATAAACTAGTGGAGGGTCTTCGGTATGGGTCCATTTATCACAACAATGATAGTACATTGAATTTGGCGGGGTATGGCGTGTTAGAGGGCCAGTAGGTTACTTTACCACGGTCTGGTAGACAATCCCTATTAACCCACCCCGACCATAAAAGACTGGCAGGATTCCAGCAAAAGTACGCAAGAGCTCACGGAAGTGCACCTAGGACATGTACAACAACGTATGTAAGGTCTAATTCTGGTAGTGTGTATACCCCCTATAAGTGGAGTGCCTGATCCACTAATTCTGTTGCTATGGTAGAAATACCTGAGAGGCTTGCTACCTCCGAAAAGTGGGAACTAAAGGTCTGTGCGCGCAGAGTCATGTGAGTGAGTTGCACTGTATGAACATAGTATATCATATCATAACATTCATACATCCTATAGACATATTCATTTGCAGACCCTAATCATATAAATTAGTATGAGCTCTTTTATATGATAAGTTACAATTCCAGAAATCTTAACTTATAAGTTTGTATGGGCATTCATATAAGTTAAGGTACTCTAGATGATAGCATAGTAGTTTACTTATTACCTTTACTTGCGCTGCATTTACATACTTAATGCTTATTTATTACCTATTGTTGTCATACTTATTGCTCATATATTACCTACTACTATTATACTTACTACTCGTTCATTCATTATGCTGTTAGTATAATCCATGTCACATATCTCTTTCTTTTACCCCTTGTCCTTCGCTTCGTCCTCCCACTCGGTACCTAAGAGTCGCGGCGGGGGGGGGGGGGGGGGGGGGGGGGGGGGGGGGGGGGGGGGGGGGGGGGGGGGGGGGGGGGGGGGGGGGGGCGAGGCGATGACAAAATGGCTTAGTCTTTTGACTAGCGGTCAGATGTGGCCGTAACACCTGGAGTTCGATGATCAGTAGCCGTCGTACGTCAGGCAGGACAGGATGGTAGACCCTGAGGAGCAGATGTCGCGCATCACTACTACCACACGACCACATGTTGGAGAGTATTTTGTGTAGCTTCCGCATAGTGTAGAGTGAGAGAGTGTTTTTTTATTTCCTTTTAGACTTGTACCATGCTTAAGCCCTTGCACTCTTTTGTTTTGTTCTCATTGCGGACTATTTGCACTCTTCTTATATATATATATTTGTGTTGTGGTTGTGGACTTATCGTATTTGTATTTATTACTTATTGCAAAATTGGCCTGTGATATGATCAATAGCTGACAGGATCGGCGTTGAGCGGTGACAGCTAACCCGTGAGTTGGGGTCACCATAAGACGATGGTTCTGGGCATAAGATCCGAGAACTCTCCGGTAAGGAGGAGGGGGATCTTACACACAATCACACCAGCTCAACGTTGTACATAAGCAGAAAATTATAGCAAACAACGAGAAAGCAGTAAGATGGAAAACAATAAATACAAATATCAATCTTTGGCTACATCCGAGCAGTCGTCCTACGAAAGGTCGCCAACACCGAGACCCGCGATAGCATAATTGAACTTTTTCTTCATCATACAGAGAGTCTTCTGAATGCCTCTCTGAAAGGCAACCTCGCACTCATCTCCCAGCAACGGCTTCACCTCCTTTGGCATAATCTCGGCGCAAAGCTCCTTCGACATCTGGAACCGCTCCTCCACAAAAGCTAAGGAGTCCTTATATTCGACAACTCCCACGGCTTTGGTCTCTTTGATGCTCCTCTCAGCATATGATAACCTGTCCACCTCACTTCTCCGGAAGCTGAACTCGCCCTCCTGACGAAATATCTCCCCTTGAGCCTCCGATAGTTGGCGAAGAGCATCCTGGGCAAGTGCCCTATCACCGCTGGGCTCCCCTCGTAGCTTCTTAACCTTCGATCGCGAAGAAGAGATATCTGACTCAAGCTGTCAGATATGGGCAAAGTCATGATCTCTCTTCTTCTTCAAAGCAGACAAATAACTCTTCGCCGCGCGCAGCTCCTCCTAAAGTACGAAGTAATTATCCTTGAGTTCCACATAGCAATCATTCCATGTAAGGGCAACACTAGTCAGAACGCCGACCTGTGAAGAAAATAAGCAGTCAGAATACATAGACAATTGATAATTATTTTGCAGTTTTGAAATTTAGTGAAGGTTTGAGATTTTCTCCAAAACTATATCCGATAAAGGCAAGTGTACCTTATCGTCTATAGTATAGGATATTTAGGAATATCAAGGTCGTATTCCACGGGGCGCGTTGATTACTTCTACTTCGAGGAAAATCACTATTATTTTATCGACGAAAAATTGAGGTTTTGATTACTTAGCTAAAAAGAGAAACTAATTGCAGGCTAAATGAGAAGATTAAACATTGCATGAAGGGAAAGGAAAATTAACATTCATAAAAGAGAAAATACTAAGGAGAGAAAGAGAACATGAAAGAGGAAACTTAATTTTATTGAAAACCAAAACGATTACAAGCTTAAAGAGATATTACAAAGCTAGGAAAGTAAAGTTACAAGCTTTAATTAACTAGTGCAAGCAAGAAATAAAAACTAGTACATTACATGAAAAAGAGAACATGAAAGCTTAAGGAAGAACATGAACATGAACATGAAAGACTCACTATCAGCTCTAGCAGCACCTCCCCCACTCCAAAATTCTGAACCCTGGACTCAAGGAGAGCCTCTGAATTTATAGGCGAAAATTTCAAGTTACATGCCCTTGGTCACGGGCGTGACCTAGGGCGTGACTACACTATTCACATCGGATCTGACAGCGGCGTGGGCTTTCTGGACGGCGCGGCAAAAAGTGGACATTATACGCCCGTGTAATTTTGGTCACGGGCGTGACTTTGGACGGCTTCATTAAATGCAGCGTGGGCTGGAATTCGGCGTGGCGGCGAAGCAGGGATCACATAGGCAAGTCACGGCCGTGACATGTGGGTCACGGGCGTGACTTAGGTTGCCTTCTTGACAGCATCTCCACGTCTCGTCAGCAGCCAGCTGGGAAGATTCTAAAATTACACGCCCCCAGTCACGGGTGTGACACTGGGTCACGGGCGTGACCGAGGGTGTGACTCGCTGTGGACTAGCTCAATTGTCGCGACATCGACTCTGGACTGATCTTTAGGTTACACGCCCTTGGTCACGGGCGTGTACTTATCAATTTCTCCAATTTGTCCCAAAATTCTGAAAAAATTGAAATTAAGCTAAATTAGAAACAGAATTACAAAATAAACACTTATGACCTAGAAATGACATAAAAAAGGAAAATACAAATTAAATATTTACAAAATATTCTATTAAATAGTTATAAAAATATTACTTATCAAATACCCTCATACTTGAGGTTTTGCTATTCCAGAGCAAAAGTGTGAGACATAATTTATAAGACATCCTTAAAAAAATTTTAATTTAAAACTAAAATTTCATTTAAACCAAAAGTTAAGTTAAGAAAAAATTCAAGGAGTTAAGTCTTAAATTATGATGATGATTTGAAAAGAGGGAAAAAATGTTTAGGCAAGGACTTCTCAAGAAAATTAATTAGTTTAACAAAATTGTAGAAATTATAAAACTAAATTAAATTAAAATTATAAGAACTCTACCTTAAAAGAAACTTAAGGAAAAGTAACTTACTAAATATTGCTCTCTACATAATCTTAAACTAAATCTAGAACAATGATAATTGGCTAAGGGGAATTTCATAAAATTTGGCATAAGAAGAGATATTTTTGAATGGAGGAAATGGAATTTATCCTCATTATGAATATATTTTTTTTTCTCCTTTTTTTTTCTTCTAATAAAAACCCAAAATGTATATGTTTAGGAGTAATGAATTTTATCCTCTTACTCCATGCCATATAATCTTTTAAATGATTTTGGGTGCATATGTTTAGGGAATAATGAATTTTATCCTCTTATTCCCATGACATATGATCTTTTAAAATACTTTTTTATGCCATCAAAGGGGTAGGGTAGAGAAAATAAATCTAGCTAGCTTTAAATTATTTTGAGAGCAAATTCTAGAAAAATTAAATTTCCTAAGATCTAAAAAGTTAGAAGAAAATATAATTGAAATCTAAAGAGGTTTAACAAATTCACTACAAAATGAAGCCATTTAAAAGTAAAAAGAGAAGTCATGCTAAATAAGTTCTCTAATCAAGTTAAAATCATAAGATGATTCTTAAAACAAGATTACCTCAAATTTAAAATTAACAAACTATGATAATCAAAATTTTAGCTAATTAAAAACCTAAACATGCTTATAAATATTCTCAACTAGATTTCTAAGAAATCACAAAAACAACAAATAGGAGAGGTATAAGATTTTTGTATTATTTTTTTTTTTGGTTTTTCTTTCTAAGTTTTTCATATATATTTTTGTTTGAATTTTTATATTATCTTTTTTTTTTTGGATTTTTGAAAAGAAATAACAATAAAAACATATACTAAAAAGCTTAAATTTTTTTTGTTAATTCTTGGACTTTCCGAGGTATACCCCGTGAAGGGTTCTCACGGTACTAGGAGGTGAGATGGGGTGAGGTCCCAAACGTCCCTTTCCAAGATTTAAAATTTTCAATTTTCTAAATTTTTTTGAGTTTTTGGGTTTTACAAGTGCTAAAATAGAAGAAAACATAAGACAAAATTATTTTATTATTATTATATTTTTTTTTGAAATTTTTCTAATTTAACATCTATTTACAAAGAACTATTTACACCCCCATACTTAAAGTTAAACATTGTCCCCAATGTTTAAAACTAAGTATGAAGTAAAAGAAAATAAAGTGCAAGACAAAACAAAAAGGAAATGCATGATAAAAGTGAAGGAAGAAAGAGAAATGGCTTCCCTGATTTTTTTTTGAAGTTTGCGCGGGGAAGCGGCGATTACCTATAAAATATGTTAAAGAACAAGAGAAAACAATAAAAAGATAACTTTGGGGTGCCTCCCAAAAGCGCTTTGTTTAAGGTCGCGTAGCTTGACCCACTTGCCGATCATATTATAGGTTGAAATATAATCAAATCACTCTTTTCATTAGTTAACTCTCCCATAAGATATAATTTAAGGCGGTGCCCGTTAACTTTGAAGGAACCTTTTTCCGGGTGGGAAATTAAAATTGTCCCATAGGACCAAACCTCTTTAACAACAATAAAGGGTCCGGACCATCAGGATTTTAGTTTTCCCGGAAAAAGGCGAAGGCGAGAATTATAAAGTTGGACGAGATCGCCCGGCGAAAAAGTTTTTGGAAATTTTATATGCTTATCGTGATAAAACTTTGTTCGCTCCTTATATAATTTATTGCTCTCATACGCATTTGCTCGCCATTCATCTAACTCGTTCATTTGAAATTTTCTTTGATCGCCCGCTAAAGTGGAATCGAGGTTTAAAAATTTAAGCATCCAAAATGCGCGGTGTTCTAATTCGACAGGAAGGTGGCAAGCCTTGCCATAAACCATTCGATACGGTGTACAATCGATAGCGGTCTTGTACGCCATTCGATAGGCCCATAGCGCGTCGTCGAGCTTTGTTGCCCAATCCTTCCGATTCATAGAAACTGTTTTTTCTAAAATCCGTTTTAATTCTCGATTAACAACTTCGACTTGGCCGCTCGTTTGTGGGTGATATGCAGTGGATAATTTGTGCGTGACACCATATTTTGCTAAGATTTTTATAAATTGACTATTGCAAAAATGGGTGCCCCGATCACTCACAATAGTGCGCGGCGTGCCAAATCGAGAAAATAATTTTTTTTAAGAAATTAACGACGACTCGCGCATCATTGGTGGGGAGAGCTTGCGCTTCCGCCCACCTCGACACGTAGTCGACCGCCACTAGAATATATTTATTTGAAAAAGAGGGAGGGAGAGGACCAACAAAATCGATACCCCAAAGGTCAAAAATTTCGCATTCTAAGAAAATGTTTTGGGGCATCTCATCCCAGCGAGAGATGTTACCCGACCGCTGGCAGCTGTCGCGAGTACTCACAAGGGTGTGAGCATCTTTGAAGAGTGTGGGCCAATGAAAGCCCGCCTCCAGCGCCTTCCTCGCAATTCGGTTTGAATGATAATGACCACCGGTGGGTCCCTCATGACAATGACGTAAAATTTTAAGGCCTTCCTCACTTGAAACACATCTTCTCACAACCTGGTCTGCGCAAACACGGAATAAAAAGGGGTCCTCCCAAAAGTAATTCTTTAAATCAGAAAAGAATTTCTTCTTTTGCTGACTCGAGAATTCTTTTGGCAGGACCCGGGCTACTAAATAGTTAGCCAAGTCCGCAAACCAGGAGGTAGAAGCTGAATTAATATTTTCAAGAGCTAGGAGGCGCTCTTCGGGAAATTTATCGTTAATGTCGGCTTCTATTAATGCTTCCGAGGAGGGAATTTCTAAACGAGAAAGGTGATCGGCCGCCAAGTTTTCGGCTCCTCTTTTATCCCGGATCTCTAAGTCAAACTCCTGCAAGAGGAGGATCCACCACAAAAGAAGAGGCTTGGCGTCCGATTTACTTAAGAGATACCTAAGCGCGGAGTGATCTGTGAAGACGATAACTTTTGAGAGAGTGATATTGATGCGATAATTTCGGCAAGTGCACCGGTCGCGCAAGTAATAATAATGGGGAAAATCCCCGAGTGTCGGTCTCTTGAGGAACACAGTAAGGTGGAGTTAGGTTTCGAGGAAGGACTTGAGATCGAAGTCCTTAGTCGGTGCTACAATGAGTGAGTGGTTTGATTTGCAAGTAATTAAATAAAATATTATGCCTACTCCTATGCAATGCCGCTATGCAATGCTTCGATTGGCGGGATGGAGACTAGGCAGGCCTTGAGCGCGCTGCGTCGAAAGGGCGGATGGGCGAGAAGGCTAACGAATTGAGGGTCGCAGACACCTCTTCAACAAGCACGCCACTAGCAATTGCTAGTGCGGCACCGGACATGGTAATGGAGCGGAAAATCAATCGGGGCGCACCTCATTAACACAAATGAACAAAATGATTTCATAATCATGAAATAAGCAATCTTAAACATCATTCATAGCGTTCATCATCGATATAAAGAGAATACAACACTATAACCACATAAGTAGAGGAAAAAAGGGCGAGAGATACGACCGAATCCGGAGTCTCGTTGTAGATTCATGGTAGGAAGCACCAGGTTGTCAATCCGCGTCCTAACTCGGTCCCAACTGCGTCCGGGGTAGAGGAGGGTTGTCACACCTCCCAATGAACCCGTCTTCTCCAGCGATTTACCATCCGGCCACGTCTCAAGCGAAGAACCTCTTCATTAGCGATCAAAGTGAGTGTAGGAACCCTTCTTTCAAGCCCTTGGATGATGGAGGAGGCCTAGGGGATGAAATCCCTCTGAAAACGGCGAAAACGGCGGACGGAACGGAGCCAAATTGCGTCCCCCCCGACCTAATTCGCGATCAGGTCATTAAATAGGCGCTGGATTGAATACTGCGCACGATCATTGGCGCACGACCAGTGGTCGTGCGCACTGGAATTCTGCGATCGTGCGCACTGCCTGGACAGAACCTGCAAGAGACGAAATTATAAAATACAATGTTCGCACGACCAGTGGCGCACGACCGGTGGTCGTGCGCACTGGAGTTGATGGTCGTGCGCACTACAGCAAACAGAACTCAGAAATTTAATGGTCAATGCGCACGACCAGTGGCGCACGACCGGTGGTCGTGCGCACTGGAGTTGATGGTCGTGCGCACTACAGCAAACAGAACTCAGAAATTTAATGGTCAATGCGCACGAGCAGTGGCGCACGACCGATGGTCGTGCGCACTGGAGTTGATGGTCGTGCGCACTACAGCAAACAGAACTCAGAAATTTAATGGTCAATGCGCACGAGCAGTGGCGCACGACCGATGGTCGTGCGCACTGGAGTTGATGGTCGTGCGCACTACAGCAAACAGAACTCAGAAATTTAATGGTCAATGCGCACGAGCAGTGGCGCACGACCGATGGTCGTGCGCACTGGAGTCGATGGTCGTGCGCACTGCACCAGACAGAACTCGTGAAAAGGGTTAAGTGCGCACGATTAGTGGCGCACGACCGGTGGTCGTGCGCACTAGAACAAGTGATCGTGCGCAGTGTTCCTGTGCAGAATTGCACCGGAAACACTTGCACGCCTCCTATTCCAGCACAAACACAGATCTAGCCACTGAAAGTGGCACTTAACAACATATGAATACTACTAAAGATAATACACACGACAACACACCAAAGTGGGCCTAAATGTGCACCTAGCATGGGTTATCAAATATAGACTATAATAAGGCTAAAGTGCGTGATATTGACAAAATAACGGCCCGGATGAGTCCATAAATGTGTATATGATCAGGACTCATCACACCCCCAGACTTAACTGTTTGCGCGTCCCGAGCAAACGAATCCGGTGGAATGTGAAAACGATAGCTAACATAGAGAATTACACAAGGGAGTACGGTGCGAAGTAACGTACGCATGCGAGTAGAAATTCTAGTAGAAGAAGATTCTAATTATGCTAACTAATTCACATAAGTATTAAAGCGTAAGTAAAGATTTAGTCCTACTCAGTTGGTGAATTATGAAGAATTTGACGATCATGCCCAGTATGAAAGTGACGAGACACTGAGGCGGGTGTTGCAAAAAATCGGGGCTTAGGAATAACTCCGCTGAAATCCATCAACGTCGTGAACCATACGCTCGCCCGGTCACACTCTCTCCACGGCGCTAGCAAACTCGCAAATCAAATCAGTAGGACTTATAGGATTAAAACGAGGCTTAGGTTACGGTATGATATTCAAAGTTAAACACGATGGCTGCGCAACCCAAGTGAGCTATCGGAACGCTGCACCCCACAAAACCACAAACTACGCTCGTGTGACACACCCCCAGACTTATCATGAAAACCAGGTGTGCACACGGCCTACTTCACAAACACCAACAGATTTTCTGTTTTTAGCTCGGGAGGACTTTTTTTTTTCAAACTACTGTTTTTTTTTTCTTTTACATATTTTTTCTTCTTTTATGTATCCTCCGGTTGGTTCAAAGTCAGCGGATAGACAATATTTTCCCTTCATAACAAAATGATTCCACACGACACGCATATTGAGACTTATGAGCGCAGTTAAAAACAATTTGGTTGCGGGTGAAGGATAGGCTTCAGGCTTTGGTGGATGAAGAGGAGCTGAACAAGGGATTGGTAGGCACAAATTTGGCTCGCAAAGGTGAATGAAATGGACATGGAACAACAAAGCTCAAACTAGCCAAATGGTGGCCTACGTCATTTTTAACTCGACGAGTCGCTCTCACCAATGCTTCGAGGGTCGCTTGGGGCAAGTTCTTAGCCCACGAGAAAGATAAACCTTCCTCCCGACTCGAGCAACACACGACTAGCAATCGTGCACACACAATACCGGGTTATCGTCAATTTCATACAAATTCAGCATTTGAGTATACTAAATCTAAATTTACGCAGAAATACTAAATATAAATTAGATGCATAAAGAAAATCTAGTTCTACTCAAATTCTACCATAACATGCGACGTGACTAGTACACTACATGAGTCGACATCGTGCTCCAAATAATAATTCCTATGTTAACAAATTATTTCACATTCCAACCAAACTAATTTTAAACGGAACAACACAAAAGACAAGCACGCACTCAAGTGGGTGAAGTGGTGTGTAAGGAATGCAACAATGATAATGATAATGAAAAATAAAAAGCAACCTTCTAGTATGCAATGCAGCTCGTGCACAGTGGATAATAACAACCGCTCCCCCAGACTTAAGCTAAACACGATATCTAGAAATTTGAAGCTGAAAGAGGGGAGGAAGTGTTACCCAATGCTCAGAAATGAGCATACCAGACGATTGGCGTTTAAGATCAAGAACAGTCCGCAACGTCCGCCATCATGAGAAACAAAGGCCACCTGAAAGTTATACACTAGAGCAACAAAAATAGTGAAAACTGAACTAAACATGTGAGAGCACAAAAAGAAAAAAATCAAGAAATCTAAGTTATCACTCATGGGAGTGAACTTGTTCCTGCCATTAATATTGAGCACTCGCACACAAAATAAGGGAACAGAAAAAACTTAATAAATAAACTATGCCCAGAAGAGCACTCCACAAGCAAAATGTTATTATTACAATTAATAAAAGATAAGGAGTTCAAACGACTCAACAAAAGAAACTAAACAGAAAACAAGGCTTAGAATATCTCGCATGCAGGGGGGGAAGATCACTCGTCGTCGCTGTCGCTATCTAACACCACAACGGACGGCGACCGTCTGGAAGATGATGCGGCCCGACCCGGAGGTGGGGGAATATTTAGCCCTCCCCGCAATGCCTGCTGATAGACGAAATCCGTAAGCCAGTACTGGTTTGCCTCCAAATCGGAGAGGCGCTGATCGAAACTTGGCACCTCCGGTGCTCTAGAAGAACTGCCCTCTTCCTTGGCTCTCCGCTCCTGCTGAAATGAATGCCTTCGCGGCTGCAGAAGGGCTACCTCGCGGTGAGTATTTGGCGGCTCAGCCGGCTCTCCGTGCTCCTCGCCGCCTTGCCTCTCCCTAGGCGCATCTCCCGGCATCACGACCACAAAGTGTCTACTACTCTTCTTCCCCACGACCCGTAATAGATGGAAACTCACCATGGTGGCCCGCGTGATGAATGAGGGTGCAGTCACCTGCACCATCGGAGGCAGATGACTCCAGATCCCCAAGCTTTTGGCAATGCGGGTGATATAGTAGGCACCACCAATGGCGCCTGTGAGACCGTAGGTAGCCTCGTGATGGAAGAAGAAGGCCAACATGTAGCCGAGATGCAAGGGCTGCCGAAATTCCATACTATAGAGGGAGATCAGATCTTGCCACCCTACTACATTCTGACTAAGGGCACGGGCAACAAGAGAGTGGCTAAGGACGTGCTGCAGGTATCGGAGAGCAGGCGCGACGATCCATGTGGATTTGCTTTTTCTGGCCACGTATTCCTCATCACGACCCGTAAGAGCACCCCACGCAGCACGCGGAGTAACGCCATCTGGGAAGGAGACATCCAAGTCCAGAAAAGGGATCGTCGCGGCCTCGGCTTCAGTGTAAAATCCAGCGCACACCGCCAACTCGGATAAGGAGAGAGTGTAAACCTTGCCCAAAATTCGGAAAGAGCACTTTCCCGGACGTTGGCCGGAGGGCAACACTTCCCACTCAAATGTAGCGAGAAATTCCAAGGAGAGCTCCCGGTAGCCGAGATCATCGCACCCAAGCACCCCACTCCAGTGATCGAAGGAATAACGTTGGCGGACGGCCTCGCATAACTCTCCATTATCGCCGATAGAATTCAACTCGTTCCAATCCACTAGACGCTGCGATAGGAACGGCTTCTCCTTAAGAGAGTTGAATCGCCTCGTGTGCGAATCTTTGGAGAAGGTAGCCATCCTAGCGAGGATCTGAGCGGGAGAGGCGGAAGTTCGGCCGGAGCGTTGGTAGACATTTTGACGACCACGGGAGCTCATGGTGGTAGGAGGCCGAAGGAAGGAGGAGAAATAGAGGATGAGCTCACCGGAAGGGAAGGAGGTGCACGATCGGCGGCAAGCGGGCAGAAGCGGCGCACGGGCGATCGCGAACGAGAACCCTAGGTCGTGCGCGAAAGGCTCGGGCGGACGGGCTTTTTTATAAAAATCTGGGCCGATCGCACGACCAGTGGTCGTGCGCTATAAGTAGTGCGCACGATCAGTGATCGTGCGCTTTAGGAATTTTTCACCGGCCAAAATTTTAGTAAAAACTCCATTCACCGTGCAGTTTACGCACAAACAGGAGTCAGCACACGCAGCGAGACATTCATAGCCTTAACAAAAACTCAACTAAACCAAACAAAATAAAGTTTCAGGAAAAATAAGGATAACTACTGGGGTTAATGTCATCCCAGCACGACTTATTCGAAAGTATAAAAGTTCTAGCTAATGGGCCTATGGAAGGAGAAGTGCACAGGTAACTGTTCTAATATGCGTGTCGGTAACGAGTACCGATACGGTGATAGAACAGTCACCCCTCTACTTAAATAAAGATACCTGCTCCTCACAGGTAGAGGGTAGAGAACGTAAGAAAAGGAGGAGGCCTGGTCCTCGCTCATCTCACGAAACACATCCTTGCCTAGCAAGGTATCGTCAACAGGGAGGTAGCAGGAGGAAAAGGCAATGAATGGAGCTTCCTCTACGGAGGGGGAATAAACCTCCTCACATGAGAGGATGCTCTTATCATTGACTTGAGCAACCAGCTCCAAGTCCTCCTGAAGCACCTGTGAAGACTCAACCTGCACCGGCTCAGATGACGAAAGGGGGTCAGGAAATAAAAGAGACGAAAGACGTAAATGATCAAACATCGGGGGAGCGGTCCCGGTCTCACTCCCATCAGGTTGGGGAAGCAAAATAATGCTTGCATTGTCATCAATGCTACAAGGCTCGGCGGGATCAACGGTGGCCAAGCTTAGGATTTGGACTTCCTCCACCGGTGCTAAGGGAGACTCCTCTTCACCTAGAAGGTTGTCCTCCTCCATAGGAATAGGCACAACACTCTGATCAACCGCCTCCTCGTGTGACACCTCATCGACAATATCGTCGGAGACGAGTGTAGTGTGCACAACAGCGGGAAGAATCGAATCCACTAGAAGTGGTGGATGCACTGGGAGAATAGACTCAGCAATGTCGGTGCCCAAATCAGCCACACATCTGGTGACTGTGTCAACGCCATACCCTTCAAGATGTGAAGGTGGCAATGACACAAAATCGGATGTTGAAGGTGTGCCGCCAGAGTTAGGATTCGGGACGATCCGGATATCCGGCTCGTCATCCTCATCCAATTGGCGACGAAAAACAGCACAATCCTTCAGGGCATGATCTGTGCTCCGACAAAACTGGCACTGCCTAGCGGGCTTCTTTGGCACAGCGGGGGCTGGAGCCGAAAAGAAGTATGACGGTAAAGGCTCAGCAGAGTAGCCATAAGACTTACGCGCACCATATGAAGTACCAGATGAAGTCGGTGCTCCATATGCTGGGCTGCAGGAACTATGCCTACTATTCTCCGTAGGGCATTCATCACTAGAGTGAGAGTTATCTCTACACCAACGGCAACGAATATTGAGATGTGCCCACATAGTGTAAAAATAATACGATTCAAGATAAGAATGCTATTATGCAGACACTATACCAAACAGAAATTACTAAAGCAACCTAATACTAAATAAGGAAGCGGAATAAAAAGAACAGAAATAAAATTTAAAGGATGCAATTTACAAATGAAAGGGCTTCTCTCTCAGATTCTCCCTCTCCAGAAAACTCACACGACTGTATTCCCCGGCAACGGCGCCAAAACTTGATGCGATAATTTCGGCAAGTGCACCGGTCGCGCAAGTAATAATAATGGGGAAAATCCCCGAGTGTCGGTCTCTTGAGGAACACAGTAAGGTGGAGTTAGGTTTCGAGGAAGGACTTGAGATCGAAGTCCTTAGTCGGTGCTACAATGAGTGAGTGGTTTGGTTTGCAAGTAATTAAATAAAATATTATGCCTACTCCTATGCAATGCCGCTATGCAATGCTTCGATTGGCGGGATGGAGACTAGGCAGGCCTTGAGCGCGCTGCGTCGAAAGGGCGGATGGGCGAGAAGGCTAACGAATTGAGGGTCGCAGACACCTCTTCAACAAGCACGCCACTAGCAATTGCTAGTGCGGCACCGGACATGGTAATGGAGCGGAAAATCAATCGGGGCGCACCTCATTAACACAAATGAACAAAATGATTTCATAATCATGAAATAAGCAATCTTAAACATCATTCATAGCGTTCATCATCGATATAAAGAGAATACAACACTATAACCACATAAGTAGAGGAAAAAAGGGCGAGAGATACGACCAAATCCGGAGTCTCATTGTAGATTCACGGTAGGAAGCACCAGGTTGTCAATCCGCGTCCTAACTCGGTCCCAACTACGTCCGGGGTAGAGGAGGGCTGTCACACCTCCCAATGAACCCGTCTTCTCCAGCGATTTACCATCCAGCCACGTCTCAAGCGAAGAACCTCTTCATTAGCGATCAAAGTGAGTGTAGGAACCCTTCTTTCAAGCCCTTGGATGATGGAGGAGGCCTAGGGGATGAAATCCCTCTGAAAACGGCGAAAACGGCGGACGGAACGGAGCCAAATTGCGTCCCCCCGACCTAATTCGCGATCAGGTCATTAAATAGGCGCTGGATTGAATACTGCGCACGATCATTGGCGCACGACCAGTGGTCGTGCGCACTGGAATTCTGCGATCGTGCGCACTGCCTGGACAGAACCTGCAAGAGACGAAATTATAAAATACAATGTTCGCACGACCAGTGGCGCACGACCGGTGGTCGTGCGCACTGGAGTTGATGGTCGTGCGCACTACAGCAAACAGAACTCAAAAATTTAATGGTCAATGCGCACGACCAGTGGCGCACGACCGGTGGTCGTGCGCACTGGAGTTGATGGTCGTGCGCACTACAGCAAACAGAACTCAGAAATTTAATGGTCAATGCGCACGAGCAGTGGCGCACGACCGATGGTCGTGCGCACTGGAGTTGATGGTCGTGCGCACTACAGCAAACAGAACTCAGAAATTTAATGGTCAATGCGCACGAGCAGTGGCGCACGACCGATGGTCGTGCGCACTGGAGTCGATGGTCGTGCGCACTGCACCAGACAGAACTCGTGAAAAGGGTTAAGTGCGCACGATTAGTGGCGCACGACCGATGGTCGTGCGCACTAGAACACGTGATCGTGCGCAGTGTTCCTGTACAGAATTGCACCGGAAACACTTGCACGCCTCCTATTCCAGCACAAACACAGATCTAGCCACTGAAAGTGGCACTTAACAACATATGAATACTACTAAAGATAATACACACGAAAACACACCAAAGTGGGCCTAAATGTGCACATAGCATGGGTTATCAAATATAGACTATAATAAGGCTAAAGTGCGTGATATTGACAAAATAACGGCCCGGATGAGTCCATAAATGTGTATATGATCAGGACTCATCAGATATATGACCTAAACTTATCGAAGGCAAAAACGATTGCTAGAAGTTCCTTCTCGGTCGTGGTGTAGTTTGCTTGTGCCGACGTGAGTGTTTTGCTCGCATAATAGATCAGGTGAAAATACTTACTCACCCGTTGGCCTAAAACGGCACCAACCGCAATATCACCCGCGTCGCACATGATTTCAAAAGGGAGCGACTAGAATCGGGGAGTTTATAAGTTTCTCTTTGATAAGTTGACAGGCTAAATGGCAATCATCGTTAGAAAGAACAGATGATTCTTTCTCGAGAAGATGGGTTAACGACTTTGTGATTTTGGAAAAAATTTGTATAAAGCGTCGATAGAACCCCACGTGGCCTAGGAAACTCCTAATAGCTTTTACGTTTGTTGGAGGGGGGAGTTTATCAATTACTTCAATCTTGGCCCTATCGAACTCGACCCCCTTGCCGAAAATTTTATGGCCAAGGACTAGTCCTTCCTTGACCATAAAATCGCATTTCTCCCAATTAAGCGCTAAATTCGTTTCCTCACATCGCTGCAACACGCGCTCGAGATTTTTTAAACAGTTTTTAAATGAGTTTCCGTACACGGAGAAGTAGTCCATAAACACTTCCATCACCTCCTCTACTTGTAAGACCCTCTTTTTTTTTGCTTTGAAACTGGGTCTTACCGCCCAGAACCGCCGTCTTGCGGTGACACTATTACACCCAATGGTCGCCGCCACAATACGCTGATCCTGCCGGCTATCCATCATCATCCAGGCCAACCACAATTCATAGTAATAGAAGCAAAATAGAAGAAACTAGTCCACAAATCACATTAAATATGTAAATTACATGTTTACAATGTCCATGATGAGAAATAAAGTAAAAGAGGGCATATACCCATTACAAGTTCAAATATAGTACAACAACACTCTCAGTCTACTTCTATGCGGAAGCTATCAACTCTGTCTTCATACAACTGTGGTTGCTGCTGCGACGACGTGTAGTGGTTGTTCTGCTTCATCCCGTCTTCCTGTCCTGTCTCCTGAACGAGATCCTGCTGTTCCGACACATCATCCCTAAGATGATGAGGTCCACCGACCGTCAGTCTATAAGACTCAGCATATTCCTCACCGCCTCCACCCGCGACTCCTAGGCACCGTGCGGGAGGAGGAAGCAGAGGACATCAAAGGGTAATTCAAAAGTAGGTGACAGTGGCGAGACTAGCAAGTATATAGATACTAAACAAGTAATGGAAACATCTCTACCCTAGCAGGAGTATGTATAAAAGCAATAAGTAAAGAGCGGTATAAGTAAAAGAGCAGGTATAAGAAATAAGAGCAGCTACGAGAGTAACCTTAACTTATATGCACACACAAAAGCACATAAGCTAAGGGATCTGGCAAGAAGTAAACTCATCGTATAAAAGAGCCCATACCGATTTATACGATGAGGTCTCTGTTCATGCAGAAATGCTATGCTATGATGTGTAATGCAATGATGCAATGTTTGTATTATTATTTCATACACATGCAACTCACCCACACGACTCTGTACGTACAGACCTTTAGTTCCCACTTTTCGGAGGTAGCTAACCTCTCGGGCACCTCCCGTCGTGGTCAAACGGTGGCAGAGGAGCGGGCGTCTCCTCACCTAGGTGGGTAAGTCACACTACCAGACCCAGGCCCTAACGTACGCTGTGATATCGGTACCCGGTACTCATGAGCTCCTGCGTACTAAACTGAATTGGCCAGGCAGGATTTAGGGAATCCGTCCCGTCAGACGCGCAGTAAGATAACTTGGCCCCATAAAACCACTAGCACTGCATCGAACTGCTTTCAGTGTGATGACTAAGACAGAACCGAAGACCCACCACATCTTACACACAAGCAACATGTATTAGCCATTTACTACCGAGCCTCCAGCTCACAAATCTATATCAACATTTATAAAGTAGAGCCTACCGCTCGCCAGGCTATACCAGCCTTATATTTAAACTACGAGCCTACCGCTCGCTAGACTACACTAGTTTTATATTTAGACTACGAGCCTACCGCTCGCTAGACTTCACTAGTCTTATATTTAAACTGCGAGCCTACCGCTCGCTAGACTACACTAGTCTTATCTTTAAACTACGAGCCTACCGCTCGCTGGACTACACTAGTCTTATATTTAAACTACGAGCCTACCGCTCGCTAGACTACACTAGTCTTATCTTAAAACTATGAGCCTACCACTCGCTAGACTACACTAGTCTTATCTTTAAGCTACGATCTCACCGCTCGCAGGACTATCCCAGTCCTTTCTTAAAACTCGAGCCTACAACTCACAGGACTATCCCAATCCTTCCTTATAACCCGAGCCTACCGCTCGCAGGACTATCCCAGTCCTTCCTTATAACCCGAGCCTACTGCTCGAAGGACTATCCCAGTCCTTCCTTATAACCCGAGCCTACCGCTCGCAGGACTATCCCAGTCCTTCCTTATAAAATGTTCGGGTTTGGGATGGAAGTTAACTTATCATGTTCTCCTACTTAACTAGTCTTGTCTATAATTTAGTTGATCTTAGAAGCTTTAGGGTTAGCCTTGGACTTTCGGAGGGTTACCCGGTGAGGGGCTCGCAGCGGTACTGGGAAGTGTGACGGGCTGACACCCCAAACTTCCTCTTTCCAAGGCACTTAATCTTGTTGGTATCTACCCCTTTTTACTTGATCCCCATTTTCCCCTCCACTTTCATTAAATCTCTAAGATGAGTTAAATTGGCACTTAGGAGTGGGGGAGTTCATTTGAACTCCAACACCACCAACTGTGACCGGGTGCTGACTCTCTCGTCATCACATTCTAGCTCGAGTTCCCTTCTTCACCGAGGAACTGCACACATACACTTAGCATTCTCAACCTTAATTGGACCCACACTCCTATTCTCCGACATCCTTAACCCGGGGTTTGCCTTAGATGTTTCCCGACTTCACCCTTGAGTTTCACCCTAAGATAGCTCACCCGGCTAAGTGCAGTTCTACTTTCATATGGTCACTTAATACCGATGAGTTGTGTGTGGGGTCCCTGTTGAGGTCTAACCTCCTCTTCATGTCACTGTAAATTCATACACTTATAGTTTGCAAAACGCACCCCAATCCTTATTTCCCATGATGCCCCTAGAGGTGTTCCTCCAAATAATCTGAGCCTTCATAATAATCATGGAATTAATAGTTCTATGTGTGAAGGTCAGTGGTGGTCTAAATCATATAAATCAGTTTTACTATTCGCAGACCAAAATAAGATTGAGCTAGATTTGACTCCTAAGGTGCAATCTTGATCACATCATATCCAAATGAGTTCCAATTATTACATGGGTTCGCAATGAGTAGTGATCTAACAACCTCAAATCCTAATCTCATGAATTCTCCAGGGAATCTTAAATCTTAGTCTCTAATAAAATAGAAGACGTGCAGATAGTGATTTATGCATCGACTGTCAACTAATGATCTCATAAATTCTGATAGATTCACTGTAGCATAATATTGGTCTAAAAACTTCAAACCCCAAATTTCACATTTTTACAAGAACTATTTAGCCATAATTTCTGTTTAACATAAATGGGGTGCAAATAGGGATTTACACTACAGATGCTATGTTAAGACTTCAATAAATTCTGGGAAAATTACTATAGCACAATATTGGTCTAAAAACACCAGATCCTAGGTTTCATATTAATCCAAGGAGTAATTATCCATAATTACTATTTATTACAAATGGTGTGCCAATAATGACTTTACACTACAAGTACTGAAATTTGACTTCCTAAAATTCTGGAAAAAATATAGTAGTATCATATTGACATAAAAACACTATTTCCAGAATATCACAATTTTCCAATCATTTTAAACCCACAATTTCTATTTATCTTTAAAGGGTACCAAAAATGACTTTACACAACAAATACTGAAATTTTGACTTCCTAAAATTCTGGAAAAATTACAGTAGTACCATATTGACATAAAAAAACTATTTCCAGAAGATCACAATTTTTCAACAATTTTAAACCCACAATTTCTATTTATCTTTAAAGGGTACCAAAAATGACTTTACACTACAAGTACTGAAATTTGACTTCCTAAAATTCTGGAAAAATTACAGTAGTATCATATTGACATAAAAACACTATTTCCAGAAGATTACAATTTTCCAACCATTTTAAACCCACAATTTCTATTTATCATGAATGCACATTATTATGAAATTACAAAAGAAATACAAGAAATAATCACTCATAAATTCTGATAAAATTACCATAGGCTTATATTAGCATCATGACCTACTGTGATTTATCTCAAATTTGTCAGACCAATAAAAACTCAGTAATTGCACAAGATTCATAAGGGGTATATTTGTAATTTTGACTATTTATAACATGAAATATTTCCCAACAATTCTCAGAAAATTCATGCAGCCACAATAGTGAAATCAGAGACTAAACCCTAAGTTTCACTTCATTCTAAATCATATGACCCCCTTTTCATCTTATAACCTAAATTAGGGGTAAATTTAGTAAATTCCACATTTTGGGATTTTTGTACCCAAAAATCCCCAAATAACTTTTGGGAAGTCATATTACTGCCATGGACCCATGTCCAGCATTTCAAAGCCATTGGGTCAACCCCCAAGGCTTGGGGCCCTCTCCACCCCAAAATTTGCTAAGGCACACATTAAGGTCTTTAGCCTAGCTCTTGCATGGCTCATAACCCCACATGCACAAGGCCAAATGGTCTCAAATTTCTACCAGTGGTCTAGATATATATAAAGATCTTACCAACCAAATTTGGGGGTGTTTGGAGTTATACAACTCCATAAATACCAAATATTTACTTTTGCTAATAAATGAAATAACTCAGTGGATATACATCCATAATTTCTCAAATTTAAACCCTAGGTGTGCCATAATACCATGCATGCATGGTGTAAATTTCAAGGGATTTGGTTCAGCCATTTAAAAGATATAGCACTTTTAATTTCTGCCCTTCACAAGAAGCAACCCTAGGAAAAAGAGTGCCTTGTAGTCCACAATGCACCAAATCATTTGATTCAAGTGGCAAATGAAAGTAGACTCATCGGGCTACAGAAGTCATCTCAGCCACGTTTTGAAAATATGGCCTCTAAGGGCCTCAAATTTAGCTTACAATGTCGGATATAAAACGTGACAGTTTAATACAATTAATAATAATACATATATAAAAGATTATATTGATCCAGCACGAATCTCAGCGCAAGATCGATGGCATCGGGTCATCTTCCCCAGCCAGCCGATGGTCCAGATCGATCCCGCCTGGGCCATCTTCTCCGGCCATTTCCCGGCAACCTGCAGCACCTCACGGCCGGCCACCGCCTCCACCACCTACGTTGAGGTGGTGGCTAGCGTTTGACGGCGACACGGCCACCAAAGATGGCCTCTCCGGCGATCCCGAGCAAGAAGAAAAGCTCGAGAAAACTCCCACTATCTCACATGGAATCGTGCTCCTTTGAGCCCGATATCTCTCCTAGATGGGTCTAGAATCTAGAACAGATGGAGGGGGGAAGGAACTTGCCTTTGATTGGGCTTGATCTTGAAGAAGAACGAGAAATGCCATGGCCGAATCCTCCATTAGAGCACCTTGCCGATCTCCCAATTCAGCATCGTTTCCTTCACTTCAAAGCTCCATTCCAACTCCTCTCAGGCTTCTAAAGCTGATGGTGAGCTCAGTTGAGAGCGATGGGGAGTATTAAGTGGGTTGCCATTAAGGCATTTTCGGCCAGCTCCTTGGACGCCCCTTACAGCCAATGGAACTCCATCCCCACTGCCCCAAACTGAGGGAAATTACTCCCCCAGCTCGGAGGAGAGCTCAGGGAATGCAAAGGGGGTGTCATTTGGCACCCATCCCTTCAATTCCTCCTCCTTATTTCCTTGTCTTCTTCCTCCAATTTTGACACTTGGACAAAGCCTCCTTTTTCTCCAATTTCGAATTTTCAGCATGCCAATGGTCTGGTCACCATGTGGGATGACCACTTGAGCCATGGGATTGGGCTAAAACTACTTGATTTGAGTTTTGGGCTTACTTGACCCAAATAGGCCAAATTGGGGATTTTTGGGTTTGGGCTTGACTCAAGCTCGCACACCTTAATATGACTGACCCGCATTATTGCCTTGGACCCTATGGACCTATTCCAAGAGGAATTGAGTCATGGTGGGGTCATATGGGGCTTGATTGCACTTATTTGCTTATAGGGGCAATTTGAGTATTTTGGTGTTTTTGTCCTAATTCTCCAAATTTGGATGTGCACCGTGGCTTGCTTATGTC
Organism: Dactylorhiza incarnata; assembly: GCA_033032865.1. Lineage (NCBI taxonomy): Eukaryota > Viridiplantae > Streptophyta > Magnoliopsida > Asparagales > Orchidaceae > Dactylorhiza > Dactylorhiza incarnata. The sequence goes on from JAWHQI010000035.1 coordinate 2,589,224, forward strand.
TCATTCACTCCCCTTTGTGTTTAGGTAGGGTTGTGCTAGGTTAATTTGGCCAATTTGGGGCTAATTAGAACCTAAAAGTGTATAATTGGTGATTTGGGCAAATTGGTAATTTGCCCAATTTCCTCAAAATTGGCTTACACCAAGGGTCCACTGTGGGGCCATTAGACTCCCTAAGTGGACCCAGTGTGTTAGGGTGATCAATTTGATCGCAATGGGTCAATTGAAGTTCAATTTAAGTTTTTAGCACATTTAGGTCAATTTGGGGCTTTTTAGAAATTTGGCCCAATTTCCCCAAATTGATGGCCCTAGGATGGGGCTTTTGGGTCCATTAGGTCCCCTATGATGTTATAAGGCTAGGGGTGAAGTCAATTTCATGTTTTGTTGGTCAATTGGACCTATTGGTGAAGGTTTGACCTTTAGGGCACTTTGGTCAATTTGGGCCAATTGGTGACCCCATGATTGGGCTTTTGAGTCCTTTGTACTCCAACTAAGTTTTTAGTACATTGGTGGGGTTACTTTGATCATTTGAAGTTCAAAAATCAAGTCATAAGCTATGGAGTCAAATTTGGCTATTTGCACACCAAGGTGATTTTCACTTATTCACCTTGGTTCTTAGGGCCATTTTGGTCTCTTAGGGACATTTTGGTCTCTTAGAGGAATGTCATGACCTTGACATGACAAAATGCACTTCAGGGGTCTAGTTGTTCTGGGGATGTTACAAATCCCAATAAACGAAGAAACAATTTCGTCCCCGAAATTTAGGTTGGGTCTACGGGAGTCTGAGTTCAGAATATACCCAGAAGATTTGATAGTTCATGTGCAACATGACTCCCGACTAATATTGGAAATGGTTAGGTCTAGTTCACATCGCCTCATCCTCATTTTTCTCCCAAGTGCACTTTTCATTAAATCTTACTACGTCCGTAGTCACGATCTTCTTCCTGATGGTGTCCCTAAATATTTATCAGTTTGATGACGATATATATAGTGGAGGGAAGATCTAGATTGAAGTGAATTTACACATTCACAAGGCGAGTGAGTAACTCAAACGAGCCTTATAATCTATAGTATGATGTCTTTGTATGTATACAATTCTCGATCCGGAGAGTACATCGTCATGTTCACCGTCAATACTTTCAATACCATCCTTACTAACACTTTGGATCTAACTTTCCGGTGGTTCACAATCATTGTAACGTGATGTCAGTACTCATATTTGTTAGGTGTTTGCAATTAGAATTTTGACTTGTCTTCCAAGATCAGGATATGCTTATGGTTTGATCAGTACTGGTTTTCCTAATTTTTATGACATCGTCATTCCTTTAATATTTTATGTCAACGCTTAGTCATGCTCCTAGACTCTGAAATGACAGTTAATAATTGTAAATACGTCCACGGTCATTTACCAAACCAAAGGATGCTCTAGTAATAGTCAATACTTAGTTCTGGTACTTGATTTCATGTGGGTCATCATTTCCAAGGCTCACAATTTCATATTATTGTCCTGAAACCTCATTCCTGATTTTTATCCCAAATCATGTGTTATTAACTGTCAGGTCTATAGTCCTCATTTTTGTTAAACGCAAAACAAGCTCAAATTTTTGCACGAGACCTATCACCTATGAATCAACTATCGTAAATATGTCGTGAATCGATCTCTAAATTATTTCCCAAGTCCTGTATGTGATAATTTACAGATTTCAACTTTTCATAATGTCATATTTGTTTTGGCCTCATTCTTATTTCTTTCATAATTATGGGGTCCCTAATTTGTACACCAGGTATCAGTTATCATGGGCCAATAAGTTTAACCGAATTTTCAGAGACTAATCATGATCCAAGACAGTGTTCAGTAGGAATTCATTATTTTTCTCCTTATAATAATTCCAGAAGATTACTTATTTGTGGCTAAGGGTGCAAAACCCATTTTGGGAAGGAAGCAGGATAACTAATCAATAGTTAAGTATAATAAAATTTTCAGAAGTTTAAGGGAGACCACGAGTCTATCTACTCATTTCTGTAATATTCCAGATTTTTATAATGATCTAGGGGAACATGACCCTGGAATTCTCAATACTGCTTAATGTAACAAGAGTTCACAAACCCCAATTTCCTACGGGATTCAATCCTCAAAGTCTTTGATTCCATCAGAGATGAAAGATCTCTTGATAATAAGTACATGTTTCTAATTTCAAGAGAGTTGACCAAGGAAAAAAAAATTCTTATCCATAAACTCTATGTGTGTGACATGGGGATTGTCTTAAGCTACCTTGGTCTGCATGTGGGACCCACCAATATGTAGGGGTCCAAATGGCCTCAAATTTGTCCAGGGACCTTTCTTTCCGAGACCCACCATCCATAAAAGGTTTGAGTGGATTGGTTTCCATTAAGCCTTAGGTCCATCACAATCGTATGTAATGAAATCATTTCCAAATCCATAGAATTTTATCTTCAAAATTCTGATTCTTGGACGACATATGTATCGTACTAAATTTACATGTACAGTGTAATGTTCAGATTATTTGGATAAGATTGATGGTGGGGCACACAGATTTGGGTTTAGGTTTCACTTTATATACCCTGCACCAAAATAGGTGCCCGGGGAGTTATATTGCAGAGGCTTTTATGTTTCCAAGACAACCCAAGTTAACGTCATAGTGATCCAATAAACGAAGAAACAAGATTAGCCTCCCATAAATCTTGTGATGAATTTCTTATATCTGAAAATTTGGACATCTCGTGTATTTACATAATCCTTATGGGTATACAGTCCTTGAGATTTGTGTATATGGTGAGGTTCTCTACCCTCAAAATGCCATTTACCGCAATTTTCCAAGGATCGTGTGCCTATTAAGTGGTCGTCTCTAAGTTGGAAATCTCATTCCACATTTGACATCCTTTCTTTGTGATGATTTTCCGAGGGTGTAAGTGTGGAGTAATAGCTTCTAAGCACATAAGTAAAGCCTTACAAGTCTCCTACTAATCCGATAGTACAATCGCAAGTACCAAATCCACCTAAGATTGTCCTATTTGTTCGTGTGACGGGTGTTAATATCACTTAGGAAGTGACGTGGGGATATCAGGGAGTAAGCCCCGAACACTTACACACGCTTTCAACTCCTTCTATTAGTCCCTTTGGGGGTATCCTACTACTTGGTCAAAATATACTTGAGGTTGATGTTGGACTAGGATACCTTATGAGATGTCTTGCTAAGTAAAACTGATACGGTGTACTAGTCAGGTTGGCCTAATCTCATCGTTAAGTGGACACAGTTATGTGATTTCCCGTATGGGCACACCACTACTTCCGCTGCTAGTTTGTCCTCAAACTAGCTCGAGCGGGGTGGCCCAAGGTTTGTGGACTTTGAAAGTGGAGTGTTTTAGTTCTTATTTACTTTATTAAAAGATCTTGATTAAGTTTTGGTTTCAAAAATAAATGACATGTATATTTATATGTGTTTGTTTTATGAGTGATTAACACAAGCAGTGAAAGTGCACAACACAAATAAAACATAAAACAATGAACAAACCAAAACGATCCAAATGACACAGAGAAATATTGTAGTTCCCCTCAACTGGGTACATCTACTCTTCTACCCACTGGTAGGAATCCACTAGGAGGTTGTTGATAAGGTGCCCTCTCACCAGGTGAGCTGTTGATAAGGTGCTCTAACCAGACTGCAGGTTTTTGCTAAGGTGCCCTATCACCGAGATTAACTTTTGAAGGGGGTTATAACCCTGTACAAGATGGGAAGGAAAAAGGAAAATGAAAAACAGAAAATATAATGTTCTTCTCTGTATGAGAAGACTCTTGAAGATCCTGATATGGTGTTGAATGGATCTGAATATTATGTTGAAGAGCTCCCCCTATCTGATATAGAGGGATGACAGTTCTGGAGGTCTCTCCTCTTGATTGTACACAGTTTCTTTCCTTTTGTGCAGTGATGATCCTGAGCAAGTTGTTGTGATTTGTGTCTCAGGATGTATGTAATCTGCAGTAAAGTGTTAGCAAAGAAAAGAATAGATTTTTGCTCTGTGTTTCTGTCGTGTGTGTACTTCATATATGTTTCTTTCTCCTTTTTCTTCTTCTTTATAATCTGAGGACCCTTGCTCTTAATTTGAATTCTTCTCTCGGGAAGAAGGAAAGAGCTTAGGTCTCCATCAATGATTTGATTCCTCGAGAAGATAACCTACCGTTTCTGTTCATTAAAGCTGATCTGCAACGGCTATAGTATTTATTGATCTGCAACGGCTAAGTTAAATATTATAAAGAAAGATAGCAGAATAAAACAATATTAGTCGAGCTCTGGCTAGAATTTGTCGAGCACTGAACGGCATTTGTCGAGTGCCTTTCTGAAGATTTGTCGAGCGCCTTTTGATGTGCTGAGCAGTCTTCACTTGTCAACTGCTGAGACTGGCTAGATTGAGTTTGTCGAGTGCCGTTCAGAGAATGCCTGCCCGCTCCAATTGTTCTGACTGGATTCGTCGAGCGTCGTTCGCTATTTGTTGAACGCCGTTCTGATGAATATTTGTCGAGTGCTGTCTGGCTATTTGTCGAGCGCCGTTCAACATTTGTTGAACGTAGAGAACTTATATTATTTGCTTAAGTATATTCTCCAATTCGATCGCATCATATTTAATTTGTGTTAATTTAGATTGATCTAAATTATTAGATTTAACAAAAGGATGGATCCTAACTCAAATCAAAAGCTATGGTTCCAACAATCTCCCCCTATGTGAGTTGGGATCAAATCAAAACTAGTGACCTGGTAATCTTAAAATGGCTTTTAGAATTTTCAGTTGCAGCAGCTCATTTCTTGAAGTTAAAATTTTAATTTCATCCTATTTAAAATTTTTAATTGCAGCAACCTTTATACAGATTTAAGTCTTGTTTGAGATTTGTGTTTCTCATTTTCTCTCTCACATGGCTTCTCTGATGTTCTCCTTTTCTCTCTCACTTGGTTTTAGTTTTCAATTTTCTTCTGTAGACTCTTAAATTATTTTATTTAAGCAACTCATTTGATCTAGATTTGAGTTAATATGTTTTTAATATCTTGAATTGCTACAACTATTAATGGATTTTAAGGAATGCTTTAGATTATAAAAACATTGCAGACATTTTCTTTCTCATAGAATCCCCTTATCAGAAGAGACTCACACTCAGTGCTATGATCAATACTGATCTATGCAGCTACAGTAGAATGCTCAAACTGACTTGGAGAAGTCTGTAAGAATACAAAGTTGTCTTAACATAGTTTTTATGATGGAAACAATCCATGTAAATTTTAGATTTGCTGTTTGAATTGGGATGGAGTTTAATGGTGAGAAACTTATTAATTAGAAAACTTCTTTGAATTTTATTAGAGTTGAAAGGTTTAGCATTTGAAATATATTAGCCTTTTTATTTCATTAAAATATAAATTTGATTTTTTAAAAATTTGTTCAAACCTTTTGGCTTGCATTTTGAGATTTCTCCCATTAGTTGTGCTTGCCATGAAAGATTTGTTTAAAATTTTTATTTCTGTTATTTCTTTTAAGATTTCTTTTTCAGAAATTATTATTTTAAAATTAGATTTGAAAGTAATAGAGGTAGAGTTGGGAGTTAATTTTACCTCATTTACCTTTTCTGATTTAGCTTCTGCATCTGGGATTTGATGTGAACCACCATATATGACCATCATGCAGAAAGCTCTAGCTCTAAGTTCTTCTTCTTCTTCTTCTTCTTCTTCTTCACTTAGGTTTGTTGATGGTTCTGCATCAAAAATACAATTAGTTGAAGAGATGGAAGAAGGTTTATTTACCATCCAAGAGAGGGAGGTCCAGATTCCTCTTGTAGAGGTGCAGTCTTCAAGCTTTTGAAGAATGTCTTTTGACACTGACTGAGCCAAGATCTGCTTGGCTTTGGCATCTGCTTCTGAGGATGGAGAAGGTTCTGTAGATGGGGAAGGTTCTTTATGTTTATCAGTCCGCCCATCATCAGTACCAGCTTTGAATTTATCTGGCTTCATTTTGCAAACACGGGCAGTGACATCAGTTCTCTGTTGCCACGTTTTATTTCGGTAGTTTTCTTTGAAGAAGATATATCAGCGCCAACATAAATAGGCCCTGTCAAGATAGATTTGTAAATTTCTTCATCTATGGCATTCATATATAACTTAATTCTAACTTGCCATAAAGAAAAATTATCCAAATTAAGTATAGGTGGATCTGAAAACAGAAATTTTACTTGTATCATTTTAGAAAAACTTTTTAGAGCTGATTTAAGAACTAAGTGATCTTTGTGATTTCAGGTGTTAACCTGTGTGACAAATCAACTTCTCTAATACTAATTGAAACAGGAGTTTTTAATTTTGAAAGTATTAGATGCTAGAAATTGAAATGGTAAAATCAACACCCTCTGATACCAATTGAAAGTGGAGTGTTTTAGTTCTTATTTACTTTATTAAAAGATCTTGATTAAGTTTTGGTTTCAAAAATAAATGACATGTATATTTATATGTGTTTGTTTTATGAGTGATTAACACAAGCAGTGAAAGTGCACAGCACAAATAAAACATAAAATAATGAACAAACCAAAACGATCCAAATGACACAGAGAAATATAGTAGTTCCCCTCAACTGGGTACATCTACTCTTCTACCCACTGGTAGGAATCCACTAGGAGGTTGTTGATAAGGTGCCCTCTCACCAGGTGAGCTGTTGATAAGGTGCTCTAACCAGACTGCAGGTTTTTGCTAAGGTGCCCTGTCACCGAGATTAACTTTTGAAGGGAGTTATAACCTTGTACAAGATGGGAAGGAAAAAGGAAAATGAAAAACAGAAAATATAATGTTCTTCTCTGTATGAGAAGACTCTTGAAGATCCTGATATGGTGTTGAATGGATCTGAATATTATGTTGAAGAGCTCCCCCTGTCTGATATAGAAGGATGACAGTTCTGGAGGTCTCTCATCTTGATTGTACACAGTTTCTTTCCTTTTGTGCAGTGATGATCCTGAGCAAGTAGTTGTGATTTGTGTCTTAGGATGTATGTAATCTGCAGGAAAGTGTTAGCAAAGAAAAGAATAGATTTTTGCTCTATGTTTCTGTCGTGTGTGTACTTCATATATGTTTCTTTCTCCTTTTTCTTCTTCTTTATAATCTGAGGACCCTTGCTCTTAATTTGAATTCTTCTCTCGGGAAGAAGGAAAGATCTTAGGTCTCCATCATTGATTTGATTCCTCGAGAAGATAACCTACCATTTCTGTTCATTAAAGCTGATCTGCAATGGCTATAGTATTTATTGATCTGCAACGGCTAAGTTAAATATTATAAAGAAAGATAGCAGAATAAAACAATATTAGTCGAGCTCTGGCTAGAATTTGTCGAGCACTGAACGACATTTGTCGAGCGCCTTTCTGAAGATTTGTCGAGCGCCTTTTGATGTGCTCAGCAGTCTTCACTTGTCGACTGCTGAGACTGGCTGGATTGAGTTTGTCGAGTGCCGTTCAGAGAATGCCTGCCCGCTCCAATTGTTCTGACTGGATTCGTCGAGCGCCGTTCGCTATTTGTCGAACGCTGTTCTGATGAATATTTGTCGAGCACTGTCTGGCTATTTGTCGAGCGCCGTTCGACATTTGTCGAACGTAGAGAACTTATATTATTTGCTTAAGTATATTCTCTGATTCGATCGCATCATATTTAATTTGTGTTAATTTAGATTGATCTAAATTATTAGATTTAACAAAAGGATGGATCCTAACTCAAATCAAAAGCTATGGTTCCAACAGACTTCTTTTACTTGGATCGAAAGTCGGCTAAGCTTTGATACCAGTTTGTAAGACCCTCTTTTTTTTTTGCTTTGAAACTGGGTCTTACCGCCCAGAACCGACGTCTTGCGGCGACACCATTACACCCAATGGTCTCCGCCACAATATGCCGATCCTGCCGTCTATCCATCATCATCCAGGCCAACCACAATTCATAGTAATAGAAGCAAAATAGAAGAAACTAGTCCACAAATCACATTAAATATGTAAATTACATGTTTACAATGTCCATGATGAGAAATAAAGTAAAAGAGGGCATATACCCGTTACAAGTTCAAATATAGTACAACAACACTCTCAGTCTACTTCTATGCGGAAGCTATCAACTCTGTCTTCATACAATTGTGGTTGCTGCTGCGACGACGTGTAGTGGTTGTTCTGCTTCATCCCGTCTTCCTGTCCTGTCTACTGAACGAGATCTTGCTGTTCTGACACATCATCCCTAAAATGATGAGGTCCACCGACCGTCAGTCTATAAGACTCAGCATATTCCTCACCGCCTCCACCTGCGACTCCTAGGCACCGTGCGGGAGGAGGAAGCGGAGGACATCAAAGGGTAATTCAAAAGCAGGTCACAGTGGCGAGACTAGCAAGTAAATAGATACTAAACAAGTAATGGAAGCATCTCTACCCTAGCAGGAGTATGTATAAAAGCAATAAGTAAAGAGCGGTATAAGTAAAAGAGCAGGTATAAGAAATAAGAGCAGCTACGAAAGTAACCTTAACTTATATGCACACACAAAAGCACATAAGCTAAGGGATCTGGCAAGAAGTAAACTCATCGTATAAAAGAGCCCATACAGATTTATACGATGAGGTCTCTGTTCGTGCAGAAATGTTATGCTATGATGTGTAATGGAATGATGCAATGTTTGTATTATTATTTCATACACATGCAACTCACCCACACGACTCTGTACGTATAGACCTTTAGTTCCCACTTTTCGGAGGTAGCTAACCTCTCGGGCACCTCCCGTCGTGGTCAAACGGTGGCAGAGGAGCGGGCGTCTCCTCACCTAGGTGGGTAAGTCACACTACCAGACCCAGGCCCTAACGTACGCTGTGATACCGGTACCCGGTACTCACGAGCTCCTGCGCACTAAACTGAATTGGCCAGGCAGGGTTTAGGGAATCCGTCCGGTCAGACGCGCTGCAAGACAACCTGGCCCCCATAAAACCACTAGCACTGCCGAGTCAAGGAACTGTTGTCGGTGTGACGACTAAGACAGAATCGAAGACCCACCACATCTTACACACAAGCAACATGTATTAGCCATTTACTACCGAGCCTCCAGCTCACAAATCTATATCAACATTTATAAAGTAGAGCCTACCGCTCGCCAGGCTATACCAGCCTTATATTTAAACTACGAGCCTACCGCTCGCTAGACTACACTAGTCTTATATTTAGACTACGAGCCTACCGCTCGCTAGACTACACTAGTCTTATATTTAAACTACGAGCCTAGCGCTCACTAGACTACACTAGTCTTATCTTTAAACTACGAGCCTACCGCTCGCTAGACTACACTAGTCTTATATTTAAACCATGAGCCTACCGCTCGCTAGACTACACTAGTCTTATCTTTAAACTACGAGCCTACCGCTCGCTAGACTAAACTAGTCTTATCTTTAAGCTACGAGCCCACCACTCGCAGGACTATCACAACCCTTACTTATAACCCAAGCCTACAGCTCGCAGGACTATCCCAGTCCTTCTTTATAACCCGAGCCTACCGCTCGCAGGACTATCCCAGTCCTTCCTTATAACCCGAGCCTACCGCTCACAGGACTATCCCAGTCCTTCCTTATAACCCGAGCCTACCGCTCGCAGGACTATCCCAGTCCTTCCTTATAAAATGTTCCGGTTTGGGATGGAAGTTAACTTATCATGTTCTCCTACTTAACTAGTCTTGTCTATAATTTAGTTGATCTTAAAAGCTTTAGGGTTAGCCTTGGACTTCCGGAGGGTTACCCGGTGAGGGGCTCGCAACGGTACTGGGAAGTGTGACGGCCTGACACCCCGAACTTCCTCTTCCCAAGGCACTTAATCTTGTTGGTATCTACCCCTTTTTACTTGATCCCCATTTCCCCCTCCACTTTCATTAAATCTCTAAGATGAGTTAAATTGGCACTTAGGAGTGGGGGAGTTCATTTGAACTCCAACACCACCAAATGTGACCGGGTGCTGACTCTCCCGTCATCACATTCTAGCTCGAGTTCCCTTCTTCACCGAGGAACTGCACACATACACTTAGCATTCTCAACCTTAATTGGACCCACACTCCTATTCTCCGACATCCTTAATCGGGGGTTTGCCTTAGATGTTTCCCGACTTCACCCTTGAGTTTCACCCTAAGATAGCTCACCCGGCTAAGGGCAGTTCTACTTTCATATGGTCACTTAATACCGATGAGTTGTGTGTGGGATCCCTAATGAGGTCTAACCTCCTCTTCATATCACTGTAAATTCATACACTTATAGTTTGCTAAACGCACCCCAATCCTTATTTCCCATGATGCCCCTAGAGGTGTTCCTCCAAATAATCTGAGCCTTCATAATAATCATGGAATTAATAGTTCTATGTGTGAAGGTCAGTGGTGGTCTAAATCATTAAATCAGTTTTACTATTCGCAGACCAAAATAAGATTGAGCTAGATTTGACTCCTAAGGTGCAATCTTGATCACATCATATCCTATTGAGTTCCAATTATTACATGGGTTCGCAATGAGTAGTGATCTAACAACCTCAAATCCTAATCTCATGAATTCTCCAGGGAATCTTAAATCTTAGTCTCTAATAAAATAGAAGACGTGCAGATAGTGATTTATGCACCGATTGTCAACTAATGATCTCATAAATTCTGATAGATTCACTATAGCATAATATTGGTCTAAAAACTTCAAACCCCAAATTTCACATTTTTACAGGAACTATTTAGCCTTAATTTCTGTTTAACATAAATGGGGTGCAAATAGGGATTTACACTACTGGTGCTATGTTAAGACTTCAATAAATTCTGGGAAAATTACTATATCACAATATTGGTCTAAAAACACCAGATCCTAGGTTTCTTATTAATCCAAGGAGTAATTATCCACAATTACTATTTATTACAAATGGTGTGCCAATAATGACTTTACACTACAAGTACTGAATTTTGAATTCCTAAAATTCTGGAAAAAAAATGCAGTAGTATCATATTGACATAAAAACACTATTTCCAGAAGATCACAATTTTCCAATTATTTTAAACCCACAATTTCTATTTATCTTTAAAGGGTACCAAAAATGACTTTACACTACAAGTACTTAAATTTGACTACCTAAAATTCTGGAAAATTTACAGTAGTATTATATTGACATAAAAACACTATTTCCAGAAGATCACAATTTTCCAACCATTTTAAACCCACAATTTCTATTTATCTTTAAAGGGTACCAAAAATGACTTTACACTACAAGTACTGAAATTCAACTTCCTAAAAATCTGGAAAATTTACAGTAGAATGCACATTATTATGAAATTACAAACGAAATACAAGAAATAATCACTCATAAATTTTGATAAAATTACCATAGGCTTATATTAGCATCATGACCTACTGTGATTTATCTCAAATTTGTCAGACCAATAAAAACTCAGTAATTGCACATGATTCATAAGGGGTATATTTGTAATTTTGACAATTTATAACATGAAATATTTCCCAAAAATTCTCAGAAAATTCATGCTGCCACAATAGTGAAATCAGAGACTAAACCCTAAGTTTCACTTCATTCTGAAATCATATGACCCCCTTTTCATCTTATAACCTAAATTAGGGGTAAATTTAGTAAATTCCACATTTTGGGATTTTTGTACCCAAAAATCCCCAAATAACTTTGGGAAGTCATATTACTGCCATGGTCTCATGTACAACATTTCAAAGCCATTGGGTCAACCCCCAAGGCTTGGGGCCCTCTCCACCCCAAAATTTGCTAAGGCACACATTAAGGTCTTTAGCCTAGCTCTTGCATGGCTCATAACCCCACATGCACAAGGCCAAATGGTCTCAAATTTATACCAGTGGTATAGATATATATAAAGAGCTTACCACCCAAATTTGGGGGTGTTTGGAGTTATACAGCTCCATAAATACCAAATATTTACTTTTGCTAATAAATGAAATAACTCAGTGGATATACATCCATAAATTCTCAAATTTAAACCCTAGGTGTGCCATCATACCGTGCATGCATGGTGTAAATTTCAAGGGATTCGGTTCAACCATTTAAAAGATATAGCACTTTTAATTTCTGCCCTTCACAAGGAGCAGCCCTAGGAAAAAGAGTGCCCTGGAGTCCATAATGCACCAAATCATTTGATTTAAGTGGAAAATGAAAGTAGACACATAGGTCCACATAAGTTATCTCTGCCACTTTTTGAAAATATGCCCTCTAAGGGCCACAAATTTAGCTTACAATGTCGGATATAAAACATGACAGTTTAATACAATTAATAATAATACATATATAAAAGATTATATTGATCCAGCACGAATCTCAGCGCAAGATCGACGGCATCTGGTCATCTTCCCCAGCCAGCCGACGGTCCAGATCGATCCCGCCTGGGCCATCTTCTCCGGCCATTTCCCGACAACCTGCAGCACCTCACGGCCGGCCACCGCCTCCACAACCTCCGTTGAGGTGGTGGCTAGCGTTTGACGGTGACACGGCCACCGGAGATGGCCTCTTCGGCGATCCCGAGGAAGAAAAGCTCGAGAAAACTCCCACTATCTCACATGGAATCGTGCTCCTTTGAGCCCGATATCTCTCCTAGATGGGTCTAGAATCTAGCACAGATGGAGGGGGGAAGGAACTTGCCTTTGATCGGGCTTGATCTTGAAGAAGAATGAGAAATGCCATGGCCGAATCCTCCATTAGAGCACCTTGCTGATCTCCCAATTCAGCATCGTTTCCTTTACTTCAAAGCTCCATTCCGACTCCTCTCAGGCTTCTAAAGTTGATGGTGAGCTCAGTTGAGAGGGATGGGGAGTATTAAGTGGGTTGCCATTAAGGCATTTTCGGCCAGCTCCTTGGCCGCCCCTTCCAGCCAATCGAACTCCATCCCCACTGCCCCAAACTGAGGAAAATTACTTCCCCAGCTCAGAGGAGAGCTTAGGGAATGCAAAGGGGGTGTCATTTGGCACACATCCCTTCAATTCCTCCTCCTTATTTCCTTGTCTTCTTCCTCCAATTTTGACACTTGGACAAAGCCTCCTTTTTCTCCAATTTCGAATTTTCAGCATGCCAATGGTCTGGTCACCATGTGGGATGACCACTTGAGCCATGGGATTGGGTTAAAACTACTTGATTTGAGTTTTGGGCTCACTTGACCCAAATTGGCCAAATTTGGGATTTTTGGGTTTGGGCTTGACTCAAGCTCGCACAACTTAATATGACTGACCCACATTATTGTCTTGGACCCTATGGATCTATTCCAAGAGGAATTGAGTCATGGTGGGGTCATATGGGGCTTGATTGCACTTATTTGCCTATAGGGGCAATTTGAGTATTTTGGTGTTTTTGTCCTAATTCTCCAAATTTGGATGTGCACCTTGGCTTGCTTATGTCTCATTCACTCCCCTTTGTGTTTAGGTAGGGTTGTGCTAGGTTAATTTGGCCAATTCGGGGCTAATTAGAACCTAAAAGGGTATAATTGGTGATTTGGGCAAATTGGTAATTTGCCTAATTTCCTCAAAATTGGCTTACACCAAGGGTCCACTGTGGGGCCATTAGACTCCCTAAGTGGCCCCAGTGTGTTAGGGGTGATCAATTTGATCGCAATGGGTCAATTGAAGTTCAATTTAAGTTTTTAGCATATTTAGGTCAATTTGGGGCTTTTTAGAAATTTGGCCCAATTTCCCCAAATTGATGGCCCTAGGATGGGGCTTTTGGGTCCATTAGGTCCCCTATGTTGTTATAAGGCTAGGGGTGAAGTCAATTTCATGTTTTATTGGTCAATTGGACCTATTGGTGAAGGTTTGACCTTTAGGGCACTTTGGTCAATTTGGGCCAATTGGTGACCCCATGATTGGGCTTTTGAGTCCTTTGTACTCCAACTAAGTTTGTAGTACATTGGTGGGGTTACTCTGATCATTTGAAGTACAAAAATCAAGTCATAAGTTGTCACAACCCGCATTTTCCCAAAATTTAAAATGCTATCAGAGTAGGGAAAGCTACGCGTTGTGATGCCACGTCACGTAGGGGACGCCTACTGACGTTAAGGCAATTCATCCTCCTTCGCAGTTCAAGCAATGTTATTATTAACTCAAAGAGATTCAAATAAAATTTATGCAGAAAAATTTAACAAGCCGCGTCCCTCAGCTTGGTGGATCAATTAGTCCACGCTTTTAAAATATAGTTTTACGCAGCGGAAAAATACTTGATTTAATTACTTAGTGGCCTACTTGGACATAAAAACCTAGTGAGGTGCACCATGCAAGATCGAATGTGTGGATTTACTAGATATAAAAGTAGATTTATCACGCGCAGAAATTAGTGAGATTAACATTTCAAAATATGATATGTAATGCTACTATTACCTTAGCATATCTAACCAGGGGGCCATAAAGCCAACCAATATCTAACCATTCCAGAACAAGTGTTCAAAAGTGAACAACAAGTAACAGCAGCAGTGAAACAAAAATCTAACTAAACGGCACCACGAGCGTCAACACCTGACACGAACCCATTGGCCGACAAGTCCACAGAATACTCTACCTCAAGAGAGTCAGAAGACAGCAACTGAAGCAGCTCTGCACTAACACCTGCTACTGCTCAGAATCTGAGGCATTCAAAGAAAGAATACCTCAGAAGCAAGTTACAAGTGGTGCAGAAAACAAGAAAGTAAGCAAACCTCCGCGAGACCGGAGGGAAACAGTAGCTGCAAGGGTCAGTGATGTCAAAGCTAGCAGCAAATAATCAACAGGAAGAGAAACAGCAGAAAAATCGAATAATCGGCAGAAAATCACCCACCAAACAAAGGTGAGAAAAACAGGCAAGGTCAGAACTCGCCATCAGCAAATATTCATCAACAATCATATTATTAATCATGTTACTCTTGTTCAGAATTATAGAGACTGATCAGCTCTTCAGAAAAAAAGAGAAGCCGTGCGGGGATAAATCCCTCTCGCATCGTCACGACCCTCAGAGCACCGCACCGGTGGCATCGCCAACATCGTGTACGACCTCCAACAGAATTTATTAAATTAAAAGAGCATAGCACCGGTGGCACCGCCAACATCGTGTACGACCTCCAACAGAATTCATATTTTCATGCAATTTCAAAGGAAAAGGGGCGTGGCCCATCAGAACATAAGGCAACATTTTCTTGGTTAACAAGATGAGCAAGATTATATTGAGTAAAAAAGGAGCAAAACAAAGAGGCGGATGACAAAATTCAGCATAAAACTATTTTCTGGAAGCAAGGGCGAGAACAAAAAAATAAATGGGTTTTAGCAAAGTGAAGGTGCAAGATCACCACTTGCCTTCAAATCATCGGAATCGTTCTCCGAACAACTCCTCGTCGTAGATCAGCCCAAAAGGAGGCACGACGAGGCGAGATCTACAGAAAAATGGCCAAAGCGAAGGTTAGGGCCGAAAAAACCTAATGAAAAAGTTTCACGAAACGGAAGGAAATTACCACGAGGACGAAGCTCTCGTCGAGAGCTTTCCGAATCTATGCTCGACACGCGATTTCGACCACCGGAGCTCCGTCGGCGGCGTCCGGAAGACTTAAGAAATCGCCACTCCCGTCGCTCGTTTTTTTCTCTCTGGTTCAGACAGAATGAGGAAGAAGAAAGGGGCTGGGCTCGTTTTCTTTTATGCATCATAACATATTTTACAAAAATAATAATAACAATAATAATAATAATATCATTATTATTATTAATAATAAAATAGCAATAAGGCTCAGAAAGGAGAACCGCTGAGAAGGAGGGGGGCTAGTCGAACGGGCAGATGTGTATATATATATAAATAAGGATTTGTCGAACGCAAGCTGCAGGGGGGAGGTCGACGAATGGATTGCAAGCATGGAGGGGTTCGACGAATTGGATTGCAAGCATGGGGGGGGGTGATCAACGAACTGGATCGCATAAATATATACATATATAAAGAGTTCGACGAATGGGTGATTTGTCGAGCAGATGAGGATGAGATGAGGATGAGATGAGGATGAGATTGACGAATGGTTGGCGGTTCTTCGAACAGAGCATGCACAAATGTGTATATAATTATAAGATAATAATAATAATATTAAATAATATTATTATTATGATTATTTTATCACCAAAAATTAAACGGACGCCGAATCCAACGAAAATTTCGCCTAAGGTGAACGGCGGCGCTGCGAATCCAACGGCGAAGTCGGAATCAAAATCCGACGTGCCATTTTCGAGATATGAATGGCGAAAATTACGGCGAGCTTTAAATATATACAAAACTTCTAAAATGCGCCGAGACTCCAAAATGGCTCGGATCGCGACGAAACTTGATAGGCAAGTCTAAAATTAAATAATCTAATTTCCTAACGTAAAATTTTCCAATTCCGGGTCGTCGCAAAATTTGGTCGACTTGACCCAAACGGATGCGAAAACGCGCAAACGGCAACGCGCCGCTAACTCGACGTTAAAAGTAACGCCCCGACGTCATTAACACGCCATCACTGAATTAAACAAATACCGAAAAAATCAGGGGCGTTACACCACTCCCCCTAAAAGAAAGTTTCGTCCCAAAACTTGACATAAGGGCAGAAAACAACATTAAGATAGGTACATGGTGCAAGAAAGGGAATTTAAGTTGTATAATTAATTGGTGCTGGAACAACATTTGGGCAAAATAAATGGTACAGGAAAGAAAATCCATCTGAGCTAATTAAATGAAAAGATGAAAGGTGCAGGAAGAAGATTTACCTGAGCTAATTAATTGAAAAGGTGAGGATGAGACTCTCGCATAGCTGATTCCAGCTCCCATGTTGCGCTCTCGATGTCATGATTCCGCCAAAGAACTTTTACCATGGGAAAAGATTTCCTCTGCAACACCCGCTCTTGGGTTTCCAAAATGCGAACAGGCTCCTCAACATATAAGACAACTTGGGCTGAATCTGAGGCACTGAATCGAGGACTTGACGATTGCTGCAGACACACTTCCTTAACTGACTCACATGAAACACATCATGGACGCCAGGGAAGGTAGCAGGTAACTCCAATCTATAAGCAAACACCCCGATGCGCTCAACAACCTGAAATGGTCCAACATATCTGGGATCCAACTTGTGGTTCTTCCCAAATCTTTTAACGCCCGGCATCGGAGAATCTTTCAAGAACACCAATTCCCCAAAAAAATCCTAACATATAGATGCAGTATTTCATAATCGAGAGTTTAATTTAGGAAGAAACAAGGGGGATGCACATAGCTGCTACTATAAGGCCAAGAAGTTCACCAAACTCCCCACTAAATCAATGACTGTTAGCATGAGTCAAAAATAAATTTATCAAACTCCCCTCTTAATCCATAGCAGCTAATCAATAAGCCAAGAAAATTAGATTCACCAAACCTCCCCTCATCATAAACCATGGCAGCTACTAAGCAAATCACGAGACTAGCATCCTAAAACGGCTTATAAAAACATCATCCTAACACCCATGAGAAAGATCGTAGCAGCTCGCCATATAGAGATTTAAACTCCCAACTGATTAAGCATAACAGCCCCATAATTAAAATCCCGATTAGATTAAGTATATGCAGCAGCCCCCAAATTAATCCAAAATTCTATAAGACAGCCCCAAAATAAATCCCAACATGAATGATATATATAGCAGCCCCTAACTGGAATTATACAAACCAGCCCCTAAATGAAATTTCATAAAACAGCCAGCAGCCTTAAACCAAAACTGAAGCATAAACCAGCTCTCAAGTAATGAATCCCTAATACCAAAACTGGACGGAAAAACCGAGCAGCACCAGCACTCAATCCCCCTAAAAAGAACAAAAGAAACATTTCTAAAGAAGCAACCTGGAGGATAAATCAGCAGCCACCAGTCCAATTTCCCAAGACAAACAGAGGAAATCCCAAATTATGAGATTCCTGGAAGAATAACCAACAGCCACCAGCCCAAAATAATGAGATTTCTAATGAATGCAAACCTTGGAGCAAAAACTCAAACAACAAGCAATGAATAATGAGATTGCCAATAACAACACTTTCCTGATAACTGTTATTGTAGGCAAATTCCATCAATCCAAGACTCTTATCCTGAGTTCCACCATGATCCAGAGTATAACACCTAATCATATCCTCCACGATCTGATTCACTCTCTCCGTCTGACCATTTGTCTGCGGTTGGTAAGCGGTAGAATACCGGAGGTCGGTGCCCAAAGCTCCTTGCAAGCTCTGCCAGGATCGCGACAAAAAAAAAACAATTCCTGGGGTTTCGATCTAACTCAAGACTTAAAGGCATAATTCACTCATACATTTACGATAGATCACAAAAAAAATTGTGTCTCCGGGAAGACCTCATCAAATCGGTAACAAAACTAATACCGGCAAACAATATGTTTCAAATCTCTATACATCCTAGTAAAATCCGGGTGGTAACGAATGCCAATGCCAGAATTCGCAATATATTTTAATCATTTTCTCTGGCGCAGAATCAACTCCTTCTGAGCGAAGATATGCTTCAATTCTTATGGTCCGTAAACCTTACAAAACACGTCATACAAAAATAATCTTCGAGGTTAAATGCTTAGATTACTGGGGTAAATTCCAAATCACGCGCATGATAATTCTCTTCATGAATCTTCGATTGCCTTAAACCATATGCGATCACTTTTTTTCGAGACATACCTAGGCTCAACATACAACTCATCTACATAAACGGTACACCACTCCTTCAGTAGGTATGATCCAACACTGGAGCAGTGCTCAATCTTCTCTTCAATTCCTGAAAGGCTCCTTCGCACTAGTCACCCCTAACAAAAGTTAAGTTTTCCTACATAAACGTAACCAAAGATGCAAATAATCACAGGAATCATTACACAAGCCATCTATATCATCCTGCCAACCCTACAAAGTTCGCTATTCTCTCGAATGTTGTAAATCTCTTCCCAATCAATCACTCAACGATCTATACTGGGTCCGTCGAAAACTCATCCTCATTAATAACATGACTCAAATAGGTAACTAAAGAAATCCAAAACTTGTGCTTGCTCATCTTGACAAACGAACTTGCGCTCTCACGACGTAGACCGCACCCAATCACAAATGCTTAGCACGATCCTCTGCACTTTTAGAGTGTATCAACACCACTTCTAAGGACGGCCACAAGATGGTCTGAAAATTCTGTTAACATTCTATTCATCGAATTCATGAAGGCAAAAGAGACATTAGCTAAATCGAAGGTCGCCACTAAGATCTCAAAGTAAAGCCCATAACGGGAACGAACAGGCAGTCCATGGAACATCCGACTCATGGATCCTTTACAGACAAAAGTCTATACGGAGGCCGATCTCCGAGAACACGGATCTATCTCGCAACTGATTAAGAAAATCATCTATTCGAGGCGATGAACATTTATCTTGATAGTCACCTCATTCAACTATGCTCAATTTGCTCATAATCTTCTAGAAACATTCTCCTAGCTCACGAAGGGCCATGCGGCAAGGTGCCCTCATAAAAAGACAAGTATCTGGCTCAAGACCTTAAAACAAACTCCGCCTTTTTCTCAAGGGGAAGACCGAGAAGACTAGTCGGAGAAACAATTGAAGCTCTCACACAACAGAAAACGCGGCACAACGAGAGCATTTTTCTAGAACAGAAACAAAGACGAGAAAAGACTCGCTGCCATACTCTAAGGATTGACGAGCACGAACCGCAGAAATAACCGGAGAATCTTGATACAGGAATCCAACACTCAAGGGTTGGTCAATATCCAACTAGAAGTCCAGGCGCTTATCCTCTCACCGGTCTACAACGCCAAACTAGATCTCTGATCCATGCCCAAGAAATCATACTAACATCTTCCAAATCTGGCACTTTCAATCGACATACTATAGAAATCAAACCCAAGGAATGGTTCAACACCACTGAGTCACCCGAGGGAAAACATAGCACGAAACAAATCACTAACTCGATCGGGAGTCAAGAAATGAGCATTACAAAGATCCTAGCCACGAACAAGTGGATAACACCAAAATCAAAAGAACGCGTGCTCATCGGTTAATTATCTTAACTTCCCTAAAAATCGCACGCATAGCCAGCTGAATAGAAATCGAGATAGCGAGGAACGATTAACTGAATCAGAATCTAACCTAAGATCACCAGGGTTGAAGACTGAGCTTCTCCCTCGCTCACCACGATCAGTTTATCCTTCCCTTCATCCGACACCGGATCTCATCGAGCCCCTCTTTATTAATTGTAGTGCAAACCAAATCACTTTTAGGTGCGTCTTGAATTATGATTACCCGTTGCTGCTTCTGAGCTCCTAGTTTCTTGAAACATTTTCTGAGGGAATGGCCTGACCAGCCACAGAAACTACACACTTCCTTTCGTCCTTTCTTTGGGGTGGGGCCAGATGCCCATAGGCTTCCACCATCCCCAACCTTCCTTTTTTTCCAGCAATGAGGACATACCGCGATCTTTGGCATTTCCAATAACCTCAAACTTAAAGGCAGCTTCAACTGCTTTCACATCAGTCTCAGATTGCTAAGCGTTAGCAAACTGCTGGATGTTACCTTGAAGATCACCCAAGAAATTTCTAACCTTGCACTCCTTAGCAGCCATCAACTCATGAGCGAATCTATTCGATTTACCGATCTCACTCTGGTACCCAACCAACACAGGAAACTGCACACCAGGTTGCTGCCTCAAGGTGGCAGTAAGCAATGCCTGCAACTGTGTTTGCATTACCAACACCTGTCTTGACATTGTTTCAATGCTCTGACGCAGTTCATCTAGCATCGCTTCGATACGAGAATCCAAAAACTCACCCTCAAACTGGGAAATTGCCCCCATTGCAAAACGCTTCGGGGTCATCTTCTACAAATACAAACAGTGACTCATCAAGACCTAGCATAAGACACCTAAGCTAGCAACCTCGACCGCGTTGCTCTCCTACGAGACATGTCTACAAGATAGATGGACATCCAATCAGAAATAGGCTTAAGACGCTTAAGCCAAACAG
Organism: Dactylorhiza incarnata; assembly: GCA_033032865.1. Classification (NCBI taxonomy): domain Eukaryota; kingdom Viridiplantae; phylum Streptophyta; class Magnoliopsida; order Asparagales; family Orchidaceae; genus Dactylorhiza; species Dactylorhiza incarnata. The sequence continues at coordinate 2,610,258 of JAWHQI010000035.1, forward strand.
ACTCGGAAATATCCCGGATCAATTCGGAACAGGAAAGAAAGAACCTGCTATTGTTGTTAACTTGTTCTGAAATTTCATGAAATAATGCAATGATTAAACTTAGGATGATGCACCATCATCCTATTGACTCTTGTGCTATGACATGAGTGCATGAACATTTAAATTCCTTTTCATATCATGTGTGTACATATGTCATCTGGTATGTCTTTAACTTGGCACGCATGCTTATGCGATGATATGAATGTATGCAGTGCTATGCATTCTAGAAAAAGGCCTTAATGCATGTTATGAGCGGCGTACATATGTAATGTTATGCATCCCATACTACATAACATTACATGTAACGAAAAAAGAAAACGTGCTAATGGGCATCTATGTAATGGTGGTTATGCATCCCATACTACATAACCGTCACATGTTGCCACCAATGGTGGATCCATATACAAACACATATTATGCATCTCATACTACATAATATGCCCCGTATACTTCTTATCATGCTATGAGTATAGTGACTATGCCTCGGTCAAGACATACTGATGACATATCGGTGTGTGTATATAATGAAATGATCTTATGAGGTTCTGCTTAGGATAGTGGTCGTTTGGCTCACGCGCCAAACCACCCAACTACCTTTTTCACAGAACCTCCCTCTGATACCAACTGTCACAACCCGCACTTTCCCAACATTTGAAATGCTATCAGAGTAGGGAAAGCTACGCGTTGTGATGCCACGTCACGTAGGGGACGCCTACTGACGTTAAGGCAATTCATCCTCCTTCGCAGTTCAAGCAATGTTATTATTAACTCAAAGAGATTCAAATAAAATTTATGCAGAAAAATTTAAAAAGTCGCGTCCCTCGGCTTGGTGGATCAACTAGTCCACGCTTTTAAAATATAGTTTTACACAGCGGAAAAATACTTGATTTAATTACTTAGTGGCCTACTTGGACATGAAAACCTAGTGAGGTGCACCATGCAAGATCGAATGTGTGGATTTACTAGATATAAAAGTAGATTTATCACGCGCAGAAATTAGTGAGATTAACATTTCAAAATATGATATGTAATGCTACTATTACCTTAGCATATCTAACCAGGGGCCATAAAGTCAACCAATATCTAACCATTTCAGAACAAGTGTTCAAAAGTGAACAACAAGTAACAGCAGTAGTGAAACAAAAATCTAACTAAACGGCACCACGGGCGTCAACACCTGACATGAACCAATGGGCCGACAAGTCCACAGAATACTCTACCTCAAGAGAGTCAGAAGACAGCAACTAAAGCAGCTCTGCACTAACACCTGCTACTGCCCAGAACCTGAGGCATTCAAAGAAAGAATACCTCAGAAGCAAGTTACAAGTGGTGCAGAAAACAAGAAAGTAAGCAAACCTCCGCGAGACCAGAGGGAAACAGTAGCTGCAAGGGTCAGTGATGTCAAAGCTAGCAGCAAATAATCAATAGGAAGAGAAACAGCAGAAAAATCGAATAATCGGCAGAAAATCACCCACCAAACAAAGGTGAGAAAAACAGGCAAGGTCAAAACTCGCCATCAGCAAATATTCATCAATAATCATATTATTAATCATGTTACTCTTGTTCAGAATAATAGAGACTGATCAGTTCATCAGAAAAAAAGAGAAGCCGTGCGGGGATAAATCCCTCTCGCATCGTCACGACCCTCAGAGCACCGCATCGGTAGCATCGCCAACATCGTGTACGACCTCCAACAGAATTTATTAAATTAAAAGAGCATCGCACCGGTGGCACCCCCAACATCGTGTACGACCTCCAACAAAATTCATATTTTCATGCAATTTCAAAGGAAAAGGGGCGTGGCCCATCAGAACATAAGGCAACATTTTCTTGGTTAACAAGATGAGCAAGATTATATTGAGTAAAAAAGGAGCAAAACAAAGTGGTGGATGACAAAATTCAGTGTAAAACTATTTTCTGGAAGCAAGGGCGAGAACAAAAAAATAAATGGGTTTTAGCAAAGTGAAGATGCATGATCACCACTTGCCTTCAAATCACCTGAATCGTTCTCCGAACAATTCCTCGTCGTAGATCGACCCAAAAGGAGGCACGACGAGGCGAGATCTACAGAAAAAAGGCCAAAGCGAAGGTTAGGGCCGAAAAAACCTAATGAAAAAGTTTCACGAAACGGAAGGAAATTACCACGAGGACGAAGCTCTCGTCGAGAGCTTTCCGAATCTATGCTCGGCTCGCGATTTCGACCACCGGAGCTCCGTCGGCGGCGTCCGGAAGATTTAAGAAATCGCCACTCCCGTCGCTCGTTTTTTTCTCTCTGGTTCAAACAGAATGAGGAAGAAGAAAGGGGCTGGGTTCGTTTTCTTTTATGCATTATAACATATTTTACAAAAATAATAATAATAATAATAATAATAATAATAATAATAATATCATTATTATTAATAATAAAGTAGCAATAAGGCTCAGAAAGGAGAACCGCTGAGAAGGAGGGGGGCTAGTCGAACGGGAAGATGTGTATATATATATAAATAAGGATTTGTCGAACGCAAGCTGCAGGGGGGGAGGTCGACGAATGGATTGCAAGCATGGAGGGGTTCGACGAATTGGATTGCAAGCATGGAGGGGGGGTGATCAACGAACTGGATCGCATAAATATATACATATATAAAGAGTTCGACGAATGGGTGATTTGTCGAGCAGATGAGGATGATATGAGGTTGAGATCGACGAATGGTTGGCGGTTCTTCGAACAGAGCATGCACAAATGTGTATATAATTATTATTTTATCACCAAAAATTAAACGGACGCCGAATCCAATGAAAATCTCGCCTAAGGTGAACGGCGGCGCTACGAATCCAACGGCGATGTCGGAATCAAAATCCGACGTGCCGTTTTCGAGATATGAATGGCGGAATTTACGGCGAGTTTTAAATATATACAAAACTTCTAAAATGCGCCGAGGCTCCAAAATGGCTCGGATCGCGACGAAACTTGATTGGCAAGTCTAAAATTAAATAATCTAATTTTCTAACGTAAAAATTTTCAATTCTGGGTCGTCGCAAAATTTGGTCGACTTGACCCAAACAGACGCGAAAACGCGCAAACGGCAACGCGCCGCTAACTCGACGTTAAAAGTAACGCCCCGACGTCATTTACACGCCATCACTGAATTAAACAAATACCGAAAAAATCAAGGGCGTTACATAAGCTATGGAGTCAAATTTGGCTATTTGCACACCAAGGTGATTTTCACTTATTCACCTTGGTTCTTAGGGCCATTTTGGTCTCTTAGAGGAATGTCATGACCTTGACATGACAAAATGCACTTCAGGGGTCTAGTTGTTCTGGGGATGTTACACTACTAACTCGTCAAATATTGCCAGCATACATCTTTGGAATGTAGCTGGCGCGTTACAAAGGCCGAACGACATCCTTGATAAGCGAAGGTGCCAAAGGGACAAGTGAAAGTGGTTTTCTCTTGGTCGTCGGGCGAAATCGGAATTTGGAAGTATCCCGACAAACCATCGAGAAAACAGTAGTAGGAGTGACCCGAAAGGCGCTCTAAAATTTGGTCGATAAATGGTAGAGGGAATTGATCCTTACGAGTGGCATCATTTAGTTTCCGATAGTCGATGCACATACGCCAACTCGTAACAGTACGGGTTTGATCAATTCGTTATTTTCGTTCGCAACTACCGTGATGCCACCTTTCTTTGGCACGACTTGTACTGGGCTAACCCAAGTACTGTCCGATATCGGGTAGATGATTCCCGCGTCCAGAAGTTTTATAACTTCGGCCTTAATGACTTCTTTCATGTTCGGGTTTAGTCGTCGTTGAGGCTGGACTGAGTTGCGGGAATTTTCTTCGAGAAATATTTTATGAGTGCAGAAAGATGGGTTTATACCCTTAATGTCCGATAATTGCCATGCAATTGCGTGGCGGTGCTTTCTTAAGACTATAGTCAACTCAGAAATTTCTGAGTTGCTAAGATCGGATGAAATGATGACGGGTAGCTTAGACTCTTTTTCCAAAAACAAGTATTTAAGGTGAGGGGGGAGTTGTTTCAACTCTAATACTGGTGGTTCTTCATAAGAAGTCTTGATTTTTAATTTTTCTAAAAGTAATGGTTCGGGTGGTGTGGGGTGAGAAACTTCTTCTTTATCATAAAAGAGCTCTATGGGTTCGGAATCACTACTCGCCGATGAAACTAACTCGAGGGATGAATCGAACTCACAACACTCTTCCAAGTAAAAGCACGAATCGTCATTTTCTAGTGTGTTCCGCATCGAGGAATTTATGCCGAATGTAACTTCATCGTCTCCAACCCGTAGGAGGAGCTTTCCGTTACTTACGTCTATAATAGCGCGGGAGGTGGCAAGGAAGGGGCGACCGAGTATGAGGGGTACTTCGGCATCCTCTTTGATGTCAAGAATGACAAAATCCACCGGGAAAAGATGAATTTGTCAACCTTGACGAGCACGTCCTCCACTATTCCTATCAGATATTTTAAAGAATGATCCGCTAATTGAATACTCATTCGAGTGGGCCTTGGATTTCCTAGACCTAGCTTTTTGAACAAAGAAAACGGCATAAGGTTGATGCTTGCTCCAAGATCCGCTAAGACATGTTTTACTAACGAATTGTCAAATAGACATGGGATGGAAAACCGTCCCGGGTCATTTGCTTTTTTAGGCAATTTGTTTAGTACAACCGCGGAGCATTCTGCGTTCAAAGAAATATGCGAAATATCTTCTAACTTTTTCTTATTGGAGAGCAACTCCTTAAGATATTTCGCATATTTAGGCATTTGAGAGATAGCCTCGCAGAAAGATACATTAATATGGATTTGTTTTAAAACAGCTAAAAAAATTTTATAACTTTTTTCGGCGCTTTCATTTTTAAAGTTAGATGGATACGGAATATTAGAAGTAGGAGCACGCGGATTTAAAATAGAAGTGTGCGGAGCTATCGTAGCGGGCAAATTCGAAGATGAATTAAAAGTAGGAGGAGGAGAGGAAATTACCTTGGGTTCGTCCTGTTTTTGAATCACCTCCTTCCCGCTTCGGAGTGTAATCGCGTGCGCGCTCTCCTTTGGATTTTGCTCAGTATTCCCCGGTAGTGCTCCTTGTTGACGCTCAGAAATCATCTTTGCGAGCTGGCCCACTTGATTCTCTAAAATTTTGATCGATCCGGTAAGGTTCCGGATGTTCGTTTCATTTGTAGCAACATATTTTGCAAAAACCTCTTCAAGCGGAGAGAGTTTTTGCTGTTGCGGTGGAAAACCGGGTGGATTAAAATTTTGAGAAATCAAATTTGGAGGCGGAGTTAAGTTAAGAAGTTGATTAGGGGGGAGGTTGATTTAAATTCATAGGACGCTGAGCATTTCCTTGGTTGCTCCACGAGAAATTCGGATGACCCGCATTGTATGCGTTGTTATACGGAGCGGTGTTGGGGTTATAGGAAGGCCGAGGCAGATTTCCCATGTAGTCAACATGTTCTTCAATTAAAATGTTATTAGCCCAAGGAGGAGTGGCGGAGGAAGCAGACATCTCCGCCACTTGCTTTGTTAAGCGCTTAACTTGTAAAGCCAAATTTGCGTTAGCGTCTATTTCAAAAATTCTGGCCGGCTTATTAGGCCGCGCTCGGGGCATGTTCCATTGGTACGCATTTGTGGCCATCACTTCGAAAAGCTCTTGAGCGGCGACCGGGGTTTTGTTATTTAATGTCCCCCTGGCGGCCGCATCAATCATTTGCCTCGTTTGGAGATTTAAGCCATTATAAAATATTTGCACTTTCTGCCAAGTGGCAAGTGCGTGGTGTGGGCATCGCCGCAAAAGCTCCTTGAAGCGCTCCCATGTGTCATAGAGAGTCTCCGAGTCGATTTGCATGAACGACGCAATATCCGTGCGTAATTTAGCGGTTTTTGAAGGTGGGAAATATTTATTGAGAAATTTTTCCGCAATTTCGGCCCATGTAGTGATGGATCCCCTAGGTAGGGAGCCCAGCCACTGCTTGGCCTTAGACCGCAAAGAAAAAGGAAAAAGATGTAATCGAATGGCGTCATCGGTGACGCCATTGATCTTAAAAGTGTCGCAAATTTCAAGAAAGTAAGAAATATGCGAATTAGGATCCTCGTCCGGTTGACCATCGAAGGTCACCGATTGTTGCACCATTTGTATGATGCTGGACTTGATCTCAAAATTATTGTTCACCACCGTGGGGCGAACAATACTCGACTGTGTGCCTTCCAAATTCGGCCGTGCATAATAGGACATGGTCCGTTGCGCGTCCTCATTAGGATTTGGCTCGTTAAGATTAAGAGGATTAAGATTATGATCCATATTTGCTGCGTTATTGTCCCCGATCGACTCTTCGAATTCTACTTGATTTTCCTGATCACGAGAACGACGGTGCCTCAAAAAAGTTCGCTCGATCTCTGGATCAAAAGGAATAATCGAAGTGCTACCGCGGGTCATACACTAAAAAGAGAAGGAAGGAAGAGAAAAAAACTAATTTTTTTTCTTTTTGAAATTTAGAAAAAGCAACATAAAATAAAAAGAAGCATGATAAAATTAATAGCTATCCTCTTTTCAAAATATCTACGCAAAATCCCCGGCAACGGTGCCAAAAACTTGATATAGATTTTGCGGTTTTGAAATTTAGTGAAGGTTTGAGATTTTCTCCAAAACTATATCCGATAAAGGCAAGTGTACCTTATCGTCTATAGTATAGGATATTTAGGAATATCAAGGTCGTATTCCACGGGGCGCGTTGATTACTTCTACTTCGAGGAAAATCACTATTATTTTATCGACGAAAAATTGAGGTTTTGATTACTTAGCTAAAAAGAGAAACTAATTGCAAGCTAAATGAGAAGATTAAACATTGCATGAAGGGAAGGAAAATTAACATTCATAAAAGAGAAAATACTAAGGAGAGAAAGAGAACATGAAAGAGGAAACTTAATTTTATTGAAAACCAAAATGATTACAAGCTTAAAGAGAGATTACAAAGCTAGGAAAGTAAAGTTACAAGCTTTAATTAACTAGTGCAAGCAAGAAATAAAAACTAGTACATTACATGAAAAAGAGAACATGAAAGCTTAAGGAAGAACATGAACATGAACATGAAAGACTCACTATCAGCTCTAGCAGCACCTCCCCCACTCCAAAATTCTGAACCCTGGACTCAAGGAGAGCCTCTGAATTTATAGGCGAAAATTTCAAGTTACACGCCCTTGGTCACGGGCGTGACCTAGGGCGTGACTGCACTATTCACATCGGATCCGACAGCGGCATGGGCTTTCTGGACGGCGCGACGAAAAGTGGACATTACACGCCCGTGTAATTTTGGTCACGGGCGTGACTTTGGACGGCTTCATTAAATGCAGCGTGGGCTGGAATTCGGCGCGACAGCGAAGCAGAGATCACGCGGGCAAGTCACGGCCGTGACATGTGGGTCACGGGCGTGACTTAGGTTGACTTCTCGACAGCATCTCCGCATCTCGTCAGCAGCCAGCTGGGAAGATTCTAAAATTACACGCCCCCAGTCACGGGCGTGACACTGGGTCACGGGCGTGACCGAGGGCGTGAATCGCTGTGGACTAGCTCAATTGGCGCGTCATCGACTCTGGACTGATCTTTAGGTTACACGCCCTTGGTCACGGGCGTGACTGAGGGCGTGTACTTGTCAATTTCTCCAATTTGTCCCAAAATTCTGCAAAAATTGAAATTAAGCTAAATTAGAAACAAAATTACAAAATAAACACTTATGACCTAGAAATGACATAAAAAAGGAAAATACAAATTAAATATTTACAAAATTTTCTATTAAAAAGTTATAAAAATACTACTTATCAACAATAATAAAGAAGAAAGGTAGGAATTGAAAAGAAAGAAGTTCTACTCACCGCAGAGGTCATCACTTGAAGAGAAGACGAAGCTTGCCTCGCTGTCGACGAAGGAGGAGGGAGTGACAAGTCTTCTTGCGGGATCTGATCAGCAAGAGGAGACGCTAAAATCTCGATATTAGGATCTGCTGGAACCGGTTCCACCCTGCGGTTGCTTGGACCGGCCTCGTGATCATGGCTCCTAGGCGCTAGTGGGATGGACCTCGGACTGGAATTCCCATTCTTAAAGACAACCTTTCTCTTCTTACCACGTGCCAGGGGAACGGCGGCCGCACGCTCGGCATCCCAAGAAAGTGCCACTTAGAGTAATCTGCTCTCCTCCATTCCGCTGGCAATACAGTACAAGCCCTTCGACAACCCCTCTCGGCCAAGAAATCCATGGATGGGCAAAAACTCATCTTCCCGCACCGTCTGCCGGCGACAGCGACCCGGAAGCACTATCCATACCTCTGACAATTCCCAATGGTTCTGGTCATACCCATAAAGGGTATTCCCATACCTGTAGTCGCTCTTCTCCCCAAAATGGAACCAACTCTTATTACTTTGAACTTAAATACGACCGCCTGGGTAAGTTAAAACCTCGCACCAGTCTTTGAAGACCTCTAGAGAAAACTGTGTGCTATGCTCCCAGAAAAACACTATCAATCCCATTATCCTCGCCATCCCAGCTGGGGTGAACTGGGTAATCGGAATGCCACAGAACCGAAACACCTCAATAGCCTCCTCCGATGGAGGAAAGCGAAACCTGGACTTCAAGCAACTCTCCGAGAGAGTCATAAATCAGGTTGGAGGGTTCTGGGTGCGCTCTTCCGCTCGAGGAATTTTCACCTCAATACTAGAGGGAAATCCCAGACGCTTGCGCCTCATGTCGACCCGCACGCTGTCAAGAGTCGAGCGCAGTCGCATTGGCCTCGACTGGCCGCTCCGATTTGGGGCCTGAAAAAAATAAAATCAATTTTTTACAAAAAAGTCAGAGAAAAAAATACATGAAAATCAACTCGACGTCTTCCGAGCGCGTGCGCTCCTTGGGAATGATAGACGCATGTTACACAACCAGCCACATTTGGCACACGGGAAAGCACACCCTCCCAGTTGCGCACGCCCGAACGGGTACCAACCATTCATGCAGCCCGGGCACACCAAACGCACCACCTGGGCACCATCCGGCGCGCGATCCTATGCGTCGACTGAGCAAAACCCGTCGCGCGAGCCCGCGCGCAGGCTGAGCACCACTGGTGCGTGAGCCTATGCGCCACATGGGCGCGAGCCCGCACGCCGGTCAAGCACCACCCAGGCACCATCCGCCGTGAGACCGTGCGCCGGCCGAGCACCACCTGGCACGCGCGCCTGCGTGCTGGCCGAGCACCGCCTGGCATGCGAGCCCACGCGTCGACCGAGCACCGCCCGGCCTGCGACCCCGAGCACCGGCCGCGCACCGCCCATCGCGCGACCCCGCGCGCTAGCCGTGCACCGCCTAGTGCACGACCCTTCATGCCAGTCGTGCACCGCCCGATGCGCATTGGTTGTGCACCATATGGTACGCCAGCCACACACCGCCCGACATGCTTGATTAGTCGTGCTCCCCAGCGGATGACCAGCCAGACGCGCGCTGACCGAAAATTGGTCGTGGGCGCTCTGGCCGGTCACCACCCGACGTGCGACCAAGCACGCCGGGGGGGGGGGGGGACCTCGCACGCACCTTGACCGCTCGACGCCCCGCCGTTAGCACTTCGATTGGTCTCCCACGCGCCAGAGAAACAGCCTTGGCGTGGTCTTTTCTCCCTCTTTCATTTTCTTTTCTTCCTCATAAGAGACGGGGAATCACTTACCTCCGACATGGTACGACGCGTCGTGAGAAGATGATAATGACCTGAATCACCGCAGAGAACTCAAAACCTCCAAACTCCTCCACGCAGTATTCCGAACTCCGAAGGTTTGAGGGGCTCTTGATATGCACCCGTGTATTTATAAGCGCTCTCAGGGTGCGTTTAGAGGAGGCTCCACTAAGGTGTAGTGGAGTTAGTGGGGTCAAAGTCCAAGCCATGATCATGGGATTAGAGGAATCCACTAGCATGCAGCTCGCACTCCATCAGTGTCAGGCACGGGCAAAGCAGCACTCTAGTACTGAGGTGCGATTAATACCGCACCACACTAGTTTGGCCGCACCCCCCCTTGCGTATGCGGCCAAACCGCACCCCCCATAAGGGTGCGGCCAATTTGCACCCCCCACGGGGGTGCAGCCAAACTGCCCCCTTTAGCGGGGTGCGATTAGAGCCCCCTTTCCCCTAAAGGCGCGGTTCCCTATTTCTCGAATGACGTAACTTTCAGAGGGCACGTCCTCGCATTCATAGCAACAACTTTCTAATCAAACTTGCTAGATTTCCGTTCCTCTAGAATGCTCCCATGTTCGTTGCGCTCAGAGCGCTCCCATGCTCGTTACGCGCTCAGAATGCTCCCGTATTCGTTGTGCACTCAGAGCGCTCACATGCTCGTTGCACGCTCAGAACGCTCCCGTGTTCATTGCGCGCTCAGAGCGATCCCATGGTCATTGGGCACTCTGAACTCTCCCGTATTCATTGCGAGCTCAGAACGCTCCCGTGTTCATTGCACGCTCAGAACGCTCCCGTGATCGTTACGCGCTCAGAATGCTCCCATGTTCGTTGCGCTCTCAGAATGCTTCCATGTTTGTTGCGCGCAAGCAATTAACTTTTCTTTATTTCTCAGATTGCAGGTCTTGTTTGTCCTCTTCATTGCCATCTTCAAAGCTGCCCAAACCGCTCAACTTGTCCGAACTGTCTAAAGGGAGAAACAGTCATTTACAAAAAATGGCGATCTGTGTTCTCCAAATCGACAAGCATGATCCACCTGTCAGGTGGTTATGTGGTTACAATGAAAAATTTACCAGGCTACACCTGCCCAAGGCTATAAAAGGAGCTCAGAGCCTTCATTTCAAGACACCTTGTCTTCTTTACCCGAGAGAGCTCTGTTGAAGATTTCCTCTGAGTTCTCCTTCAGCGCTTGAAGATCTACTTTGGCCTTTGAAGATATCCTTTGAGGATTCGAAGATCTCCTTCGAGTCCTTGAAAATTTCCTTCACTTCAGAAGACAATCTTCCAAAGCAATTGGGAATCCTTTGGGTCCAAAAAGACGACTTAGTTATCTTATTTGTGTTCTCACTTTTGTTCTCAGAAGAAGAAGCGTTCAGCTTTCTGAGAGGTGGCCTGTCACCCTCATTGTTCTCTCACTTTCTACCATTGTAATGAGTAGCGTCCTATCATGCTCGAGTTCTTAATTTCAAACTGTAACACCCCAAAAGAAAGCAGAGTATGGTCGGCATATCTCTGACCATGTGGTTTTTCACCCTTTCTGGGTTTTCCACGTTAAAAGTCCTCATGTCATTTACTAAATTCTTTCATTGACTGTTTGCGCGCTCGATTCGCTTCCGAGCAAAGGTGGTTCAATTGGACCAGTCTACCTACATCAAGTAGATTGAATTAAATTTTAATCCGATATCTCTTAAACTTCAAAGGCCTAATTTTAATAACCAGTTCTTGGTCGATTCTCGGGTACCCCAGCAGGAGAACTGAACTGAAGTATCGTGTTCTGATTTTTTTGGATCCGAAACCGAACTGAGAGACCCATTAGAATCGACCTGATCCACTCAGTTTGATTCGATTTCGGTTCAATTCTCGGTTCTTCGGTTATTTTTTCATACCCATATTTAATGGTGATATATATATATATATATATATATATATATATATATATATACGAGTGACAGGGCACGCCCCCCCTGTGTGGGCGGCGACATTCGGTAGGTGCGGCAACATTCGGTGTGGGTGACATTCGGCAGGGGCGGCGACTTTCTGCGGGGGCTATTGAAACCAGAGAACTGGTCTCGACGTTCGAAAGGGAGATGCAGCTAACCCTTACTTGACATGTACAACCCGGGGTATTCGCCAGGCTGATAGGAGGGCAAGATAAGAGGGCGAGATGAGTACTCGCCGAGTACCTGCGAGACGACCTATTCTCGGCAACATGGGGGTTTGCGAGGTCGGATCCCGGCATGCGGCCTCCAAGAGAGGGACTCGTGGACCAGCGAGCGAGGCGCGCGAGAGGACAACGCGGGCTCTCGCGAGTACTGTCCTCGCATGCCCTTTGTCCCTAGGCAAATGAAGGAAATTATCCTTTTACCCTCGTGGCCTGCCAATAGCCCCTCCGAACAGCGGAGATTGGCTATCAGTAGACCAAATCTGGGGTGCATATAGTAAAATCGAGAGGCAGATTCCTGCTATTTGCAGGCCAGATCAGAAAGTCTATAAATAGGATCCAAAGGGCACCTTTGGAGAGGACTTATTCTTTTTGGAGCTTCTTTCTCCTCAGGCCTTCCTTGAGCTCTCCAAGGTGCCCAGGCTTCAGCTCTTGGCTTGGGAGGGGAAGCGCTCCAAAGATCTTCCGGGTATGTGGTGGGTCCTCCTTGCTGAGCCTTAGGATCAGTGTCCAACTCCGAGGCTCCGGTCTGTTCTCTCGCGAGATTAGTAAGTGCCAGTCGCTCCCCAACCCGTTGGGGGCTCCGAACTCCACCGAGACCATTTATTGGTTTCAACATTTTTGGTGCGGTGAGCGTGGAGTGCGGCTAGCTCAAGAAAATCTCAGGGAAAGCATGACCGGATAGGACGAGCGGGACGCGAACCCCGGAGGCTCGCCACCCCCAGGAGCACCAGCCACAGTGGAGATGTTGGCGGATAATAGGTGAGATCTTCTTGGAGCTTTTCAGAGCGCTCTCGCCACTGCGCTCGGCGGTTTCGCGACCCCGGCGCCCCAGGTGGCTCATCAACCTAGAGTCGGCGAGGGCGAGCCAGCTCATCAAGCGGGAAAAGAGGTGGCGGCCAGGGAGGAGGGCGAGATCTGTCTGGGCGAGAGCTGTTCCCCAGCCCTGCTGGGGGAAGCGAGAATTCGGCAAGGGAGACTCTGGCGGGGGGAAGCTCGGCCAGGGAGGTCCCGGCGAGCTATCCTCTGACGAGATGGGCAGGAGTAGGGTCACCCGAGGAGCCCGCGAGAAGGGTAGAGCAAGTTCAGGGGGTGAGTGGGGGAAGTCCTTTCTGCGAGATGGTGCTCTCGGCACCACTCCCCGATGGGTTCAGGGAGCCTAACATGATGTTGTATTCTGGCAATGACGACCCCATTCAACACTTGCAGTGGTTCGAGGATATGGTATCGATCAGACCCATGTCGGAAGCCTTCAAGTGTCGACTCTTTGCTACTACCCTGATGGAGAAGGCGAGGGACTGGTTCCACCAGATTCCCTCAGGATCGATCTATACCTTCGAGAACTTGCGTAAAGGTTTTCTCTTATGTTTCTCCGCCATGAAGAAAAGAAAGAAGGATCCAGAGTTGCTCTTCGACATCAAGCAGAGGTCAGGAGAGTCGTTGGCTCATTATCTGGAGCGGTTCCGAGAGGAGGTCCTCCTTGTCCAAGAGGTCCCGGGGTATACCCTCCAGCTCGCCTTTACATTGGGGCTGAGGGAAGGCTTCTTCAAGATGGACCTCAAGAAGAAGGCTCCTCAATCTTATGAAGAACTGATGGAGAGAGCGGCAGAGGAGGTAGAAGGGGAGACAACAAACCCCGAGTTTGCGAAGAGATTGGCACGACTGAGCGAGCTGGAAGGGAGACTGAAAGAGCCAAGGAGGAGAGAGGAAGCGAGGGCCCCAGAGTTGGGATGGAGGCAGCAGGGTGGAGGAATGCAAGGCCCAGGGAGGGGTTTCCCCCACGGGGGAGGTAACTTCCAAGGAGGGCAGGGAAGACCTCACCAGCTAGGGTGGAGACAGGGCCCGAGGCCATTTCCACCCCCCTGCCCTCATCAGGCAATGGAGATCGGTAGAGGAAGAGTAGGAAGAGGAAGAGGAGGGGGAGCCAGAGGAGCTGGCCCCAGAAGAAGGAACCGAGGAGTCGGGGATGAGGCAAGGGGGGTGGCACTGCCGTACTGTGACTTCCATCAGGAGGAAGGCCACGCAACGGCCACCTGCTCTAAGTTCTTGGAAGTCAGAAGGGCTAGATTCCCAGCACCACAAGCACAGCAAGGGGGAGAAAGGACAGAGGAGATTCTACCTCAGGGAGATGAGGATGAAAGCTGCGAGGATCGGGCGGACGTAGGGACCCGAGGAGGGATCAAAGTGATCCATGGGGGGGTGGGGGTCGAGGCAACCAGGAAGGCCACGCAACGACCACCGCCAGGGGCGCTTCCCCTTGGACCCCGTTTGCCCCTAAGACCCCGCCAGGGGCGCGGCCCCTTGGAACCCCGCCAGGAACGTCTGGGATTTCGTGGTCATTTCTAATTGTTAGAAATTGTTGTCTCCTTAGCAGTAACCGTCCCTCAAGTGGTTAATGAACCCTTGTATTGTTTTGGATTTTGAATCCAACAATGAGAGACGAGCTTGTCTACTGCTTTAAGTCGAGTTGTCTTTGCCTTTGTCCAATGCATGTAAATCTGAAGATTTGGAAGAGTTCTAAATGTCCAGATTTAGCCTTTTCGTCTATCAAAGGTTGATAGTCTTATGTTGTGCACATAAGGGATGCATGTGGATTTAAGAAAGCTTGTTTTTCTGTGGATGTGCACATTGATCAAATGTTGATCATGGTTAAGTGTTAACCTATTATTAAAAATTAAAATCCCTTCATCAAATATTAAGTGTTCGGATGCCTTCCGATGGATGACACTCTTCCTGCCTCGATCGATGAAGTGTGGGCTTGCCAAAGCAAGGTGCATTAATCTATCTTGGTAAGGGTGCGAGCGGATAATTGTGATATCCCACTGTCGACATCGGGTCTAACTTAACTAGGTGACCTCAAAGGTTGAGTGCCTAGAGGCATAGGGTTGGCATGCACCATATGATGGATGCGAATAAGGAGTTATTCACCAGCCATACAAGAATTGCATGAGGATGCAATTGGCAAGCGTTGCCTACCTAAATAACCGCATTATGAGAGGAACGCCAAAGCGGACTCGTGGTGTTGGTGAAATACGGATCTTGTCCACTAAGAGAGTAGCTCGCATGGACTCTCCGAATTGATAGTGAGGGCTATCAATTTGAATAAAATAGTGGGAGTATTTAATTGAAGTCCAAATTAAAATAAATTGTATTTTGAAATTAGGGTACTAATTAAATTCTGCATGAATTCTTGTAGAACTCCATGGCAAGTGGTTCACATTCCACCTTGTCCCTGAGAGCTATCCTTGAGAAGGACAAGCTAAGTGGGACAAATTACATGGACTGGTATAGGAACCTGAGAATTGTTCTCAGGCAAGAGCGAAAGCTCTACGTCTTGGAAGAAGAAGCCCCCGAGGTGCCGACCGGGAACTCGTCCCGTGTTGATAAGGATGCTTATAAGAAGTATACCGATGACGCCTTAGACGTCGAGTGCCTTATGCTTGCCACCATGAACTCTGAGCTTCAGAAGCAACATGAGAACATGGGGTGCAAGGAGATTGACGAGCACCTAAAGAAAATGTTTCAAGGGCAAGCTCGTCAAGAGAGGTTCGATGTCACGAAGGCATTATTTCAGTGCAAAATGGGAGCTCGAGACTCAGTTGGTACTCACGTACTCAAGATGATTGGGTATATAGAGAACCTGGAGAGACTGGGTTTTCCTCTGGGTCAAGAGTTGGCCACAGATCTTATCCTGCAATCGTTGCCGGATAGTTATGAGCAGTTTGTCTTGAACTACAACATGAATGAAATAGACAAGACACTGCCCGAGCTCCTAGGCATGTTGCGAACTGCCGAGATAAACATGAAGAAGGCCAAGCCTGCTAGTCCCATATTGATGGTACATAAAGGCAAGGGTAAGGCCAAGGGCTTCAAGAAGACGAAGGTGGGACCTAAGTCACATCTTGAGCCCAAATCTTCTGCGCTGAAAAAGAAGAGCACCGTGAAGGAAGGAAAATGCCACCACTGTGGCAAGGCTGGTCATTGGAGGAGGAATTGTCCTTCGTACATTGAGGGTCTGCAGAAAATGAAGGGAGGTATGACTTCCGCTTCGGATATTTATGTTATAGAGATAAACCTTTCTGCTCCTTCATCTTGGGTATTGGATACCGGATGTGGTTCTCACATTTGTAAAAATGTGCAGGAACTAGGAAGGAGGAGATTGCTGAGTAAAGGAGAGGTGGACCTACGTGTCGGCAATGGAGCAAGAGTTGCTGCTGTAGCCGTAGGGGTTTACCGTCTTTCTTTGCCCAGTGGGCTTGTAATAGAACTTGATAATTGTTATTATGTTCCGGCCATAACTAGAAACATTATATCCATTTCATGCTTAGACATGATTGGATTTTCTTTTATAATTAAGAACAATTGTTGTTCTATATTTAAGAATGATGTTTGTTATGCTGTAGCTCAATTGTTTAATGGTCTTTATGTTTTGAACCTGGACCATCCGATCTATAATGTAGATAATAATAAAAGACTAAGAACAAATGACTCAAATCCTACATATCTCTGGCATTGTCGTTTGGGCCATATAAATGAGAAGCGCATATCCAAGCTCCATAAAGATGGACTATTGGACTCATTTGATTATGAATCATTTGAGCGATGTGAGTCTTGTTTATTAGGCAAGATGACTAAAGCCCCTTTCACTGGTTATACTGAGAGGGCTGAGGATCTCTTGGGTGTTGTACATAGTGATGTATGCGGACCCATGAGTTCTATGGCTAGAGGTGGGTATTTCTACTTCGTTACATTTACTGATGATTTCAGTAGATACGGATACGTGTATCTTATGAAGTGCAAATCCGAAACCTTTGAAAAGTTCAAAGAGTTTAAGAATGAAGTGGAGAACCAATTGGGTAAAAGGGTTAAAGCACTCCGATCTGATCGAGGTGGCGAATACCTGAGTCATGAGTTCCGTGATCATCTGAAAGAGTGTGGTATTGTATCACAGCTCACTCCACCTAGGACACCGCAGCATAATGGTGTGTCTGAGAGGAGAAATCGTACTCTGTTAGACATGGTACGGTCGATGATGAGTCATGCAGACTTGCCTGTTTCCTTTTGGGGTTTTGCTTTAGAGACTGCTGCAATAACACTGAATCGCGCTCCGACGAAAACGGTTCTAAAGACACCATATGAGATATGGACTGGGAAGCGTCCTAGTATGTCATTCATTAAAATTTGGGGCTGTGAGGCATACGTGCGACGTCAAATGCCTGACAAGCTGAAACCCAAATCAGATAAGTGTTATCTGGTGGGATATCCTAAGGAAACAAAAGGATATTATTTTTACCTACCGTCTGAAGGCAAAGTGTTTGTCGCAAGGACGGGTGTCTTCTTGGAGAAAGAGTTCTTATCAAGAAAGACGCAAAAGGTAGAACTTGAAGAAGTTCAAGAACCACAAATAGTGAATGAACCAGAGTTGGATTCTGAGCCAGGACTACAAGATGTTGTAGCTAGAGAACCTGCTCACGAAACACAAGTCCTACGTAGATCTGGTAGACCAAGATTTGAGCCTGAGAGATATGGATTTGTCGTGTCTCAAATAGGTAATGTGTTGCTTATGGATCATGATGATGAACCAGCGACCTACCAAGAAGCTATGAATGGACCGGACTCCGACAAATGGCTAGAGGCTATGAAATCCGAAATGGACTCCATGTATACAAACCAAGTTTGGAACTTGGTGGAACCACCTGAAGGGGTACGACCCATAGGGTGCAAGTGGGTCTTCAAGAAAAAGACCGACATGGATGGGAATGTACAGACATTCAAAGGGCGACTGGTGGCTAAGGGTTTCAAGCAAATTCATGGTGTTGACTATGATGAGACCTTTTCCCCTGTTGCCATGGTAAAGTCCATTAGGATATTGCTTGCTATTGCTGCGTATTATGACTACGAGATCTGGCAGATGGATGTCAAAACGGCTTTCCTAAATGGAAACCTCCTTGAGGAAGTGTACATGACACAACCCGAGGGTTTTGTATCCCCAAATGAAGCCACTAAAATATGCAAGCTGAATAAGTCCATCTATGGATTGAAACAAGCCTCTAGAAGTTGGAATCTTCGTTTTGATGAGAAGATCAAAGAGTTTGGTTTTGTCAAGAATGAAGATGAACCGTGTGTTTACAAGCGAATCAGTGGGAGCATTGTTGTCTTCCTGATATTGTATGTAGATGACATACTGCTGATCGGGAATGACATACCTACCCTGAAAGTTGTTAAGAACAACCTAGGGAACTGCTTTTCTATGAAGGAGTTGGGTGAAGCGACTTACATACTCGGTATTAAGATCTATAGAGATAGATCGAAGAAGTTGCTGGGTTTGACCCAGAGTACGTACATTGACAAGGTGTTGAAGCGGTTCAACATGCTTGAGTCCAAGAAAGGATTTTTGCCCATGTCTCATGGTGTGAATCTCTCTAAGGACCAGTGTCCAAAATCTTGCGAAGATAAGGACCGCATGAAGTCGATTCCATATGCTTCGGCAATTGGGTCAATCATGTATGCAATGTTATGTACTCGACCCGATGTCTCTTTTGCTTTGAGCATGACTAGCAGGTATCAGTCTGATCCCGGTGAATGTCACTGGATAGCCGTAAAGAATATCCTGAAGTACTTGAGAAGGACTAAGGATGTATTCTTGGTGTATGGTGGAAAGGAAGAGCTCGTTGTAAGTGGTTACACGGACGCCAGCTTCCAAACTGATAGGGATGATTCAAAGTCTCAGTCAGGGTTTGTGTTTTGCCTGAATGGAGGAGCTGTGAGCTGGAAGAGTTCCAAGCAAGAGACAGTTGCTGATTCTACAACTGAGGCCGAGTATATCGCTGCAGCTAATGCAGCGAAGGAGGCTGTATGGATTAGGAAATTCATCGGCGAGCTAGATGTAGTTCCTAGCATTGTTGGTCCCGTAGTTCTCTACTGTGATAACAATGGTGCAATTGCACAATCTAAGGAACCTAGATCCCATCAGCGCTCCAAGCACATACTTCGGCGGTTCCATCTTATTCGTGAGATTGTCGAACGAGGAGATGTGAACATTTGCAGAGTGCCGACTGAGGAGAATATTGCAGATCCACTGACAAAGCCTCTCGCGCAGAGAAAGCATGATGGTCATACTAGATCAATGGGTATGCGATACCTGAATGATCAACTCTAGTGGGAGTCTTGTGGGTTGCATGTAAAATAAATATTCTGTTGGCTGTTTAAAATTTGTTCATATGATGAATTGTGTACCAATTATTTCTTTTTACGATTAATGGCAAGTTCTTTTATTACGATATACTGTTTCTATATGATAGAATAAAATTCGTGATAAATACCCTTAGAATGTTCGCTTCCATAGGACATCAAGTACGAGACTTGAATGTGAGAGCCTATGATTTCGAAGCTTCATTCTTAAAAGGTCCCTGGTCGAGGTATCATCGTAGAAGCTAAGGGTGATGATGATACATTAAGACTAGCATGTGTGTTGACTGATGACCGGTTCTCACAGGTCATGATATTGTGATATCAAGTCATCACGTGGGTACTTGTTAGTGAACAAGTTGTACTAGACAGACCCAACCTGAGACTACTTTGTGGATTGTTACTTAAAAGTGTCACAAGTAGGTCTCATTTGACAATGGTGTTGTGGTCCTTTGACCTGAAGTCACAGCATTCACCGAGTGAGGAAGAGCGTGCTTTGATGTCATCTAAAGTCTTCCTTGAAGAAGGTTGATGATAAGGGTGGTCGTTGGGTACGTTATGAATCATTTGGGTGTTTGGGTGTGAGCAGATATGGGATTTGTCCTCCTATATAACAGGAGTTGCATCCATGGGCCCCTTGATGGAATTGGACTGAGAAACGCATGGCCATGCTTGGTAGAGTCAATATGTGATATTGAGCTCACCATTCTCTGGAAGTCCGTTCTAGATCAAGAAACTTGGATTGAGCTATTATGAGGGTGACACGGTCCATGCCTCTAGTTCTTTCCGGATGTAAGGGACAAAGGGACAAAGACAACGCTGGAACATTGGTCATAAAGGCTTATGAGTTATGAACTCTTATTGCTTGGGGAGCAATGATGCATTGCTAGATGCCGCTCATTGTTTGTGAGGTTTTTGGTTTGATACTTTCAAGATCAAGTGGGAGACTGTTGGAGTTGCCATTGTGATCTAGAAGTGGTCAAACATGTAATCTCACTGCCAACGCGATATGAGCCTGCAGGGTCGCACATAAGAGCATGTGGAGAAGTTGGTAGATTGACTGTGTTGGTAAATGTTACCAATCACCATATATAGAATGGGTAAATCCAGCAGGTTGTTGCTGTCTGAATTCGTCGGGTTTACACGGATAGAATTCGTCGGATTCGTCGGGATTCGTCGGATTGTCTCGTGAACACTCGACGAATTATTACAGAAACCCTTCAGTCGGCAAAATGTTGTCGTCTGTCTGGATTCGTCGGGATTCGTAGGGTTGTCCCGTGAACACTCGACGAATTGTTACAGAGATCATTTTCTCGGCAAATGTTGCCGTCTGATCTGATTCGTCGGATTCGTCGGATTGTCCCGTGAAATCTCGACGAATGATCTTCCGTGGAATTCCGACGAATTGTAACAGAAGCCCTTATTCTGCTGTGTGGTCTGCGGATAGCGATTCTTCTAGAAGCTGTTTATCCTTTGGGTATAAATAGGACTTCGTTTTAGGGTTCTCATAACTAACGAAAACAAAAAGCCGACGGAAGGAGTTCCGCTCTCGCCTTACGAACCCTAGCCGACGGAAGTGTTCCGCCGTCTCTGATTCGCGTCCGCCGACCTCCTCTCCGGCGATCGTCGCCGTGTGTGTTCTTCCTGGAGCGAACCTAGCAGTTCGTGGAAGTTCAAGGTGCAGTCATTCTTCTCCCGGCTCGTGTGGATCACTGTAGAGACGTAGATATTATTCTACGTGAGGACTCGCATAGCCGACGACAGGAATCAACTCGTGGAGCATCTAGGTTGGATTTGATCCAATCCCGCAAAGGTAATTTCATACCTAGCATTTTGTTAACTTCTTGATTCAACATTCATGACCGATCCAAAGTCTTTTTGGGTTGTTTCTCTTCATTTCCGCATGCGGCCTCCAAGAGAGGGACTCGTGGACCAGCGAGCGAGGCGCGCGAGAGGACAACGCGGGCTCTCGCGAGTACTGTCCTCGCATGCCCTTTGTCCCTAGGAAAATGAAGGAAATTATCCTTTTACCCTCGTGGCCTGCCAATAGCCCCTCCGAACAGCGGAGATTGGCTATCAGTAGACCAAATCTGGGGTGCATATAGTAAAATCGAGAGGCAGATTCCTGCTATTTGCAGGCCAGATCAGAAAGTCTATAAATAGGATCCAAAGGGCACCTTTGGAGAGGACTTATTATTTTTGGAGCTTCTTTCTCCTCAGGCCTTCCTTGAGCTCTCCAAGGTGCCCAGGCTTCAGCTCTTGGCTTGGGAGGGGAAGCGCTCCAAAGATCTTCCGGGTATGTGGTGGGTCCTCCTTGCTGAGCCTTAGGATCAGTGTCCAACTCCGAGGCTCCGGTCTGTTCTCTCGCGAGATTAGTAAGTGCCAGTCGCTCCCCAACCCGTTGGGGGCCCCGAACTCCACCGAGACCATTTATTGGTTTCAACATTTTTGGTGCGGTGAGCGTGGAGTGCTGCTAGCTCAAGAAAATCTCAGGGAAAGCATGACCGGATAGGACGAGCGGGACGCGAACCCCGGAGGCTCGCCACCCCCAGGAGCACCAGCCACAGTGGAGATGTTGGCGGATAATAGGTGAGATCTTCTTGGAGCTTTTCAGAGCGCTCTCGCCACTGCGCTCGGCGGTTTCGCGACCCCGGCGCCCCAGGTGGCTCATCAACCTAGAGTCGGCGAGGGCGAGCCAGCTCATCAAGCGGGAAAAGAGGTGGCGGCCAGGGAGGAGGGCGAGATCTGTCTGGGCGAGAGCTGTTCCCCAGCCCTGCTGGGGGAAGCGAGAATCCGGCAAGGGAGACTCTGGCCAGCCCACCTCATTCATCCGAGCGGAGGTATCCAGGCGGACCTACCTTCAACCCCTAGCCAGGGCTGCAGCCCAACCAAGCCCAACCCCTCTCCTCCCCTGATCCCAGGAAGGCGGGTTGTTGAGGTCGCCCCTGGGATTCGATCCCTCGACCTCCTTGATAAGAAGCTCTTAACGCAGCCCTCATCACCCAACTGCGCTGCAGCGTAGCTGGGTGATGAGGGCTGCGTTAAGAGCTTCTTATCAAGGAGGTCGAGGGATCGAATCCCATGGGCGACCTCAACAACCCGCCTTCCTGGGATCAGGGGAGGAGAGGGGTTGGGCTTGGTTGGGCTGCAGCCCTGGCTAGGGGTTGAAGGTAGGTCCGCCTGGATACCTCCGCTCGGATGAATGAGGTGGGCTGGGCCGCACCCCTTTCTAACAACGGCCACCTGCTCTGAGTTCTTGGAAGTCAGAAGGGCGAGATTCCCAGCACCACAAGCACAGCAAGGGGGAGCAAGGATAGAGGAGATTCTACCTCAGGGAGATGAGGATGAAAGCAGCGAGGATCGGGCGGACGTAGGGACCCGAGGAGGGATCAAAGTGATCCATGGGGGGGTGGGGGTCGAGGCAACCCGGAAGGCGAGCCTCCATGCCATGTACCGTCGTAGTGTAGCTTCGACATCCCAAGCCCCACCCCCCGCGGAGAAGATCACCTTCTCCCAGAAGGACCTGCCCGGTCACGAAGACCCATTCTACGATGCGCTGGTCATCCAGACAGCCATCGAGAACTTCACCGTCTCTCGAATCTTGGTGGACAACGGGAACTCGGTCAATGTTATTTTCAAGAAGGCGTTCGATGGGATGCAGGTAGAGCCCAGGAGGGTGTTGGCCTCGGATGGCCCGCTGTTCGGATTCTCAGGAGAAAGGAAAGAAGTAGAAGGGGGAGTAGGACTTCATGTGACCCTGGGAGGGCAGTCCCGGAACTGCCACTTTGTGATAGTGGATGCCCCCAGTAGCTATAGCACCATCTTGGACGGCTTCTTATCAGCGAGTTCAGCACGGGGGGAATCCAGGTCCGGGTCAGGGGAGATCCCAAGGCGGCGAGGCAATGCTGTGTGACCGCCGTCAACACCATCTCTTGGATGGAGGAGGCGGAGGAGTGGGATAAGGTATTGGAAGAAGTGGCCGCGACGGAAGAGGTAGAGGAGGAAGTAGTTCGTGCCCAGGGAGGGGTCGGTGAGGGACCCAGGGCGGGGGAGGAAGAAGGAGAGCAGGGAGAAGAGGAGGCCCCTGAGGGGAGGGGCGGAAGAGCTAATGGAGGTAGGAGAGGAAGGGGGGAGAGAAGTAGTTCATGCCCAGGAAGGGGTCGGTGAAAGGCTCAGGGCGGGGCTGAAAGAGGGAGAGAAAGAAGAGGAGCAGAGCCCCTGGGGGGAGCAGTCCAGGCTAGAGGCTGTAGATGAAGTGGTGGAGGTGGAGATCACCACTAAGGCCGGGGCGATCGAGAAGATCAAGATCAATGGGGAGCTCAGCCCGGAGGATCGGGCGAAGATCTTGGCTTGCGTCCACGACAATGTGGACGTCTTCGCATGGAGCGCTGCAGAGATGCCGGGATTCGACGCGGATGTGGCGTGTCATCGCCTCAACCTCGATCCCGACGCTCACCCCATCCGCCAGAAGAGGAGGTCCACGGCGGACAAGCTGGAGGTGCCCATCCGGGAGGAGGTGAACAAGCTCCTTAAAGATGGTTTGTATCAGAGATCCAGTACCCTGGCTGGGTCTCCAATATTGTGATGGTAACAAAGGGGGAGGGTAAGTGGAGAATGTGTGTGGACTTTTCTTTTCTTAATAAATCGTGCCCCAAGGACTGTTATCCCTTGCCTAAAATCGACGCGCTGGTTGACTCAGCCATCGGTTTTTCTGTGATGTCTTTTTTAGATGCTTTTTCAGGTTATCACCAGATCCGCATGCACCCTCCCGTAATTAAAGATGTGTCCTTCATCACCGGGGATGGGTGCTATTGTTACAAAATGATGCCGTTCGGTTTGAAGAACGCAGGGGCCACATATCAGCGTATGATGGATAGGGTGTTTCGCGAGCAGAAGGGAAGGAACTTAGAGGTCTATGTGGATGACCTAATGATCAAGAGCCAGAATCTTGAGTCCCATCTCAGTGACCTCGAAGAGACTTTTGAAACCTTGAGAAAGTTTAAAATGAGGCTTAACCCCTTCAAGTGTGTCTTCGGGGCCAGTCGAGGGAAGTTCTTGGGTCATTTGCTCACCCCTCTTGGAGTGGAGCCTAATCCAGACAAGGTAAAGACGATCCTTGAGTTGAGAGCTCCACGGAGTGCGAAAGAGGTCCAACGTCTGACAGGGAAGTTAGCCGGGCTGAGCAGGTTCCTTTCCAAGGTAGGAGAAAAATGTTATTCCTTCTTCAAGGTATTAAGGGGTAACCAAAAATTCGAATGGACTCCCGAGTGCGAAAAGGCTTTTCAAGCGCTAAAGGAATAACTGACCCAGGCCCCATTGTTACAAGGGCCGAGACAAGGGGAAGATCTATACCTGTACTTGGGGGTAGGGTCGGAAGCGGTTAGCTCAGTGTTGGTTCAAGAGGAGGGGAAGAAACAACTCCCCATTTACTACCTCAACAGGGTACTCAGGAAGGCCGAACTCAGATATCCTATCCTCGAAAAGTTAGTGTTTGCCTTGGTAATGTCGACTAGGCGGCTCAGACCTTACTTTCAGGCACACTCAATCAAAGTGGTGACTGACCACCCCCTTCGTGGCATCATGGAAGGGGTAGAGCACTCTGGGAGGTTGGCAAAGTGGGCGGTAGAATTGAGTGAGTTTAATGTCTCCTACGTGCCCAGGGCATCCATAAAGGCACAGGCGTTGGCGGATTTCATGGCCGACTACGTGACCGAGTTAGAGGAATCTGAAATACCCCACCCGGTGGCTTGGAAGATGCTGGTCGATGGTGCGTCGGGAAAGCATTCCTTCGGAGGAGGGGTGGTGTTGGTGAGTCCCCAAGGAACCAGGATAGAGCAAGCGATAAACATCCATTTCCCCCTCACTAATAACCAAGCCGAGTACGAGGCCGTGGTAGCAGGCCTCCGCCTGGCACAAGAATTGGGGGTGCAGGACGTGGAGGTCTCGACGGACTCCATGGTGGTGGCGTGCCAGATCAGGGTGGAATTCGAAGTCAAAGAACCAACTCTCCAAGGGTACCTGGAAAAGGTTAAAGGGATAGTGGGACAGTTTCGCACCTTCTCCATCAAACACATCCCAAGAGGAGAAAGTACCCAGGCGGACCTCCTAGCCAAGTTCGGTCCCCGGGCCGGGGGAACAGTGTCAGAGCTTTTCCGACCCTCCATCGAGGAGGGGGAGGTGATGGAGGTGGACCAGCGGGTGTCGTGGATTGATCCCTTCATCACCTACTTAACAACGGGGAAGTTCCCCGAGGAAGAGGCAGACAAGCGCCGGCTCAGGTATAAATCAGCTTACTACTCCTTGCATGCAGGGGTACTGTATAGAAAGACCCTCTCGGGGCTCCTGGCTCGTTGTGTCTCGGAGGAGGAAGCCCCAAAGGTCCTGGGGGAGATTCACTCAGGAGAGTGTGGCAGCCACTCAGGAAGCAGGACCCTAGAAGGAAGAGTTCTGAGGCAAGGCTACTTTTGGCCCACCCTCAGCGAGGATGCGGCCGAGTTCTCCAGGAGGTGCCCCAAGTGCCAACTCTACGCTCCTCTCCAACTCCTCCTAGCTTAGAGGCTAAGAACGATCACGGCTCCTTGGCCATTTGCAATCTGGGGACTAGACCTGGTGGGACCTTTCCCCCAGGCAAGCGGTCAAAGGAGGTTCTTGCTAGTGATGGTCGATTACTTCTCCAAGTGGATCGAGGCGAAGGCACTGGCCAAGGTAACCTCCCAAGTGGTAAAGAATTTCATTTGGGGTGAGATTATTTGCAGGCACGGGCTTACTCTAGCCGTTGTCACGGATAACGGGCCACAGTTCGCCAGTGATGAGTTCGTTAGTTTCTGTACTCAGCTCGGCATAGATCTCAGGTTCGCATCGGTCCACCACCCAAGGAGCAATGGGCAAGTGGAGGCGGCGAACAAAATTATAGTAAACCTCCTCAAGAAGAAGATTGAGAACCTTAGAGGGAGTTGGGTGGAGCAACTTCCCTCGGTCCTCTGGGCACTGAGGACCACCCCAAACACAGCTACCGGGGAGACCCACTTCAAGCTGTCCCACGGATCCGAGGCTGTCCTCCCGGTTGAGTTTGAAGTCAAGACACCTAGAGTGGTCGCCGTAGGGGAAGGAGGTGAAGAATGGAGAGCGAACAATGAAGAAGGCCAAAGATTGTCTTCGGACCTAGTGGAGGAACTCCGAGACCTGGCCACCGTTAGGCAGGAGGAAGTGAAAAGGCGGATGGCCAAGTACTTTGACAAATATATCCGAGTAAAACATTTCCAAAGGGGGACTTGGTACTAAAGAAGGTTGATGCGGCCGGAAGGGGGGCCACGGTAGTTAAGCTCAATCCCAACTGGGAGGGCCCATATATTGTAAGTGAACTGCTAAAGTCAGGAGGGTACCACCTCCGGGATGTGGAAGGGGTACCCCTCGGTCGGGCCAGAAGTGGGGATGACTTAAAGCGTTTTTATCCATAAAGTTCCTTTTCTATACACGTTCTAATATATTATTTCTCATGTGCTGTTTCTTCGACTATGGGTCCCAGGTGACGAATTCTTTTATGCTGGATTGCCCCGGACGATCCCACTGCCGGGCTCTCACTAGCCGGTGGGTCAGGTTGATCTCGCGGAGAGGCTGGCGAGGTTGACAGGTTCTTTTATGCTGGATTGCCCCGGACGATGCCGCTGCCGGGCTCTCACTAGCCGGTGGGTCAGGTTGATCTCGCGGAGAGGCTGGCGAGGTTAACAGGTTCTTTTATGCTGGATTGCCCCGGACGATCCCGCTGTCGGGCTCTCACTAGCCGGTGGGTCAGGTTGATCTCGCGGAGAGGCTGGCGAGGTTGACAGGTTCTTTTATGCTGGATTGCCCCGGACGATCCCGCTGCCGGGCTCTCACTAGCCGGTGGGTCAGGTTGATCTCGCGGAGAGGCTGGCGAGGTTGACAGGTTCTTTTATGCTGGATTGCGCTGGACGATCCCGCTGCAGGGCTCTCACTGGCCGGTGGGTCAGGTTGATCTCGCGGAGAGGCTGGCGAGGTTGACAGGTTCTTTTATGCTGGATTGCCCCGGACGATCCCGCTGCCGGGCTCTCACTAGCCGGTGGGTCAGGTTGATCTCGCGGAAAGGCTGGCAAGGTTGACAGGTTCTTTTATGCTGGATTGCCCCGGACGATCCCGCTGCCTGACTCTCACTAGCCGGTGGGTCAGGTTGATCTCGCGGAGAGGCTGGCGAGGTTGACAGGTTCTTTTATGCTGGATTGCCCCGAATGATCCCGCTGCCGGGCTCTCATTAGCCGGTGGGTCAGGTTGATCTCGCGGAGAGGCTGGCAAGGTTAACAGGTTCTTTTATGCTGGATTGCCCCGGACGATCCCGCTGTCGTGCTCTCACTAGCCGGTGGGTCAGGTTGATCTCGCGGAGAGGCTGGCGAGGTTGACATGTTCTTTTATGCTGGATTGCCCCGGACGATCCCGCTGCCGGGCTCTCACTAGACGGCAGGTCAGGTTGATCTCGCGGAGAGGCTGGTGAGGTTGACAGGTTCTTTTATGCTGGATTGCCCCGGACGATCCCGCTGCCGGGCTCTCACTAGCCGGTGGGTCAGGTTGATCTCGCGGAGAGGCTGGCAAGGGAGGGGAGTTTGGTTCCTAAGAGAGTTCGAAAGCGAGGATAACTTCTCGTTTTGGCGAGAAGGGGGGTCCTCGACACAAGATAATAATGAGAAGGGGGTTTGGTCCCTAAGAAATATGGTCGGAAATTTAGGGCAACTTCTCGCTGGGCGAGAAACGGAATTCTCGGCATATATAAAATAAGCGAGACGGCAAGGAGCGAGTACTATACACAAACTAGCGAATAAAAATGAAATCAAAGAAAATACCAAGCAAGAAAGAACAGTGCAAAAAATTTCCATTCCAATGTAAGAGTTTAGTTACATTAGGCGGCGATCTCGCCAGCCCCAAAAATATACATTAAAAACAAAATGAAAATTGTCTCCTATGCCTCGCTCAGAAACTCCTCGTCGTCGCTATACTTCACCGGTGGGAGCGGCTTGAAGAGCTCCGGGACGATGTGCTCGACCGTCACGCTCTCGGCCTCGGCAACCAACAGTTCAGCTCCTTTCATGGCCTGGAAGACGAAATGAGCCGCATTCGTCGACTCTACGCGAAGCGCCTCGTCGCGGTCTCGCCTCTCTTCCTTTAAACGGTGGGGAGAAGGGGGGACGGCGGCGCAAGCAAGGTCGCGGTTGAGTGCCTTCAGCCCGGCGACCTCACCCTCCAGGCTCAGGACCCGAACATCCGAAAGCCTGGCCATCTCGGCATCCTGCGAACAAGAAACGCGTAAGACAAAACAAGTTGGGGAGAAAGGAGATGTTGTAGATAAATGACTCACCACCCCGGTGTCGGAGGCAGCTAGCTCTTCCTTCAACTCGTCGACTTTCGCCTGGGAGGCCTTGTAGGCCTCGGCAAGCTCTGCATACTCGCGATCCAGCTGCAGGCATCTTCTCCCCGTCATGTGGGCGAGCTCCATAGCCCGCAAGTGGGACCTCGCGCTTTCATAGGCGAGGCCTCTCGCGGTTTCTTCCTTATAATCTGTGGTGTCCTCACGACCGTACATGATGAAGGAGAAGTTGAAGGCGTGGGAGGTTGCGACGTCCTTCTCCACCCAAGTGGGAAGTATGGAGGAGACGTCGATCCGGTTGACCTCTTCTCTCCAGCGCACTAGGCGCTCGCCGGTTTCATCCTGGGCTCGTTCGCCGAGGCCGAAGTGCAGGTGGTTCGACGGAAGTGGCGGTGCCGAGGTCCTGACGGTGACCTCGGTTGGCTCCTCGGCTTCCAGATCCTCGGGGAGCGCGGAAGTACCGACCTCACGACCCGAGAGCTCGATAGGGCGCTTCCCCTTCACGGAAGCGCGCGAGGTCTCGCCCTTCTTGGGTTTCTTTGGAGTTGGCTGGCGGGAGGGTTTGCTACTCGAGGCCTCCACCCTCTTCTTAGAAGTGGTAGTGGTCGCGGGGGTAACCTCTCAGCATGCTGCCGCCCCCATGGTAGCGAGAGCGAGGTCGGCGGAGGGTTTTATGTTGCTCGCATAAGGAGGGTGGAGGGGGATGTCTCACTCACCTGACAAGAGTCGTGCTAGAAAGAATGCCGAGAACTAAAGAGAAACCGAGTGGTGGGGCGAGATCCTTACCTTCCCCGGGGAGCACCGGTAGTAGCTTGTCAACGTTGCGGCGGAGATGGCCCAACTCGAAGTTCTTCTTCTGAAAGAACTGATAGAGGTCGGCATCGTGGCCGCCGAGAACGGGAGGGCGGTAGACGCTGTCGTTGTACTGGATAGGCGAGGTGGGGATATTGCCGAAGTTCCCCTTTACAAGGAGAAACTTCTGGGCCCAGAAGTGGGCCTTGTTGACGGTCTCGACGACCTTACACCCCGAGCCTACAAAGTAGACGGTGCCCTCTGTCTAGGCGCGGAATGAGAACAGTTTTCGGAAGACCAGAAGGCTAAATTCGATGCGCTCCTCGCACAGGAAGCAGGCGAAACCACGATCACCGCCATCGCGTTAGGGGTGAGTTGGGTGAGAACTACACCATAGTGCCTGAGCACCTGGAAAACCACAGACGATGAAAACAGTTGCGAGCGAGACTAATCCCGTGAGAAGAATGAAGAGGAAAAGAGAACGTACCTGGCGAATCTCAGGCCAGAGGGGAAGTCGCAGGCCCACCGCGAAATGTGCGATGGGGATGGCAATCTCGTCGGGCCGGAGGGTGTTAATCACCTCGTCTTCCCCCGGCCGGGGAGCTGTGAACTCGGGTGGGGGGGGGGGGGGGGACGATGTCGGCCAGGGAAGTGAGGTATTCGTCCTCGCTCATATTGCATCAAAAGAAGTCGTGTTCGCAGAAAGCCCAGGCGCATTTTAGCCGACCTTCGGCCTCGCGGTCGTCCTTCCCGGTTTTCACCATCTGGAATACCTGCGGGAACTAGAATGGAGGAATGCGAGAACACACTGGCGAGAGCTCTGCAACTGAGAGGAAGGAATAGTCTGAGGGAGACGGTAGATAAGCGGCATTAATGAGAAGCTATTTATAGGAAAATGGAAATGGCGGGAAGAAGCCCAAGCGCCGGGGGTATGGTTAGTCAAAACGTCACATCAGGGTGACGCGCGAAAATGAGAATCATTCCACCAATGACCGGCGAGCGAAATTAATCTGCAGGGTTAGTCCAAATAAATGATTCGCGAGCAGAAACAGTACTAGAAGGCGAGAACAAGATAAAGGATAGGCAGCAGTATGGAAGCCGCAAGCAATAGCACATTTAATGATTGTTCACAGTTCTTAGTAAGCGAAAACTAATAGAGGCCACAACCATGCGAGATTGTTCGAAATAATAATACAGAAATAACGAAAATGTTTCGCGAAGAAAAAACTAAAGTTTGCGAGATCAGTAAGGCAGCCACTGCCATCGGCCGCCGCCTCGCGGTCCCATCCTCGGCGGCCTCCTGGGGTTATGGAATTCAGCGGCAGCACTGGCATCGCGATCAATCAGGTGGGCGAAATCTTTGATCCTCGCTATGAGTATCTCCTCGGAGGTCGCAGACTCATCAGGATCGCGAGGCATCGCAGCACGAAGTTTATCGCACTCATCCATCAGAGAAGCATATTTCTCCTCGGCGGCCCGTCTGTCCACTCTCGCCTGGATGTTGAGGTCCTGCAGCATCTGGTTTTGCTTTTGGAATAACTCTGCGGTTCGCTGTTTTATCACCTCGGGTTCTCGCGAATCGCCCAGGAAGTCTTCCACCTGCTCAGGAAAGGGGGACATTTCCTCATCCCCGAACTCGGAGTCGGTGTGTTGGGTCTCGCAGTCCGCTAAAGAGGGTTGCACGCGAGGTTAGGAGGGACAAATATCAGGGTGAATATCGGAGATGTGAGAAGACTTACCCGGGGGAGAGCGAAAAGAACCCGGCGGAGGATCGAAGGTGGTACCATAGTAAGGGATGTGAGTTTTCCCCTTTCCAGGGGGGTATTTCGCTGTACCTACGAGGGGACCTTTCGGCCGGTGCGAGCCGCCTGAGTCCTCATTGGCGAGAAGGCTAAAGTTCGGTACCAGGATGGTCGCGTCCAGGCATTTAGGGGAAGGAGTTCGCTGACCCTGTTGCCCCGGGCTCGCAGGGGGCGGAGCTGAAGAAGAAAAATAAAGAGGTAAAAAACATCATCGGGTAACACGATTTAAGTAAAATTGGCGAGATCAAGTAATGTACCGTCAGGATTCTCGCCAACGGTATTCACATTTTCCCGAGGAGTAGTGGGGGGTTCGTTCGAGGGCCCGCCAGCATCCCTGTTGGTCTTAATGATCTACAGAGGCGAAGCTTAGAAACAGTAATCGAGTATTCTCGCGTGACGGGTAATCCTTACCTTGTCGACGGATTTGTCGCTAGGGAAAGACTCCAGGTCGACAGTATCGTCTCCCAGTCGGCGAGCGGCCTTCGCCTTCTTCATTTTCGGCACAGAAGAGGGGGACGGGCGACTCATCCACGCCGGGGGCTTCATCATCATCGACACCTCGCGAGCCTTGGAAGCCTTCAGGCGAGCCTCCATTTCTTTGGAGAGAGGCATCGGAGGACAGCTACAGTGAGGAGAAGAATAAGGGGGAGAAGAAAGCGAAGACACCCTTCAGCTCGAGTGGTATTTATAGCCTAACGGTGAGGCCCACAGAAAGATTCCCGACAAGACAGCTGTCGTCAAGTGAATACCCAGGGTTGGATGATTCTTTGCGAGCTTAGGACAACCTCGCAAAGAGCGGGGATTATGTACAACCCGGGGTATTCGCCAGGCTGATAGGAGGGAGAGATAGGAGGGCGAGATGAGTACTCGCCGAGTACCCGCGAGACGACCTATTCTCGGCAACATGGGGGTTTGCGAGGTCGGATCCCGGCATGCAGCCTCCAAGAGAGGGACTCGCGGACCAGCGAGCGAGGCACGCGAGAGGACAACGCGAGCTCTCGCGAGTACTGTCCTCGCAGGCCCTTTGTCCTTAGGCAAATGAAGGAAATTATCCTTTTACCCTCGTGGCCTGCCAATAGCCCCTCCGAACAGCGGAGATTGGCTATCAGCAGACCAAATCTGGGGTGCGTATAGTAAAATCGAGAGGCGGATTCCTGTTATTTGCAGGCCAGATCAGAAAGTCTATAAATAGGATCCAAAGGGCACCTTTGGAGAGGACTTCTTCTTTTTGGAGCTTCTCTCTCCTCAGGCCTTCCTTGAGCTCTCCAAGGTGCCCAGGCTTCAGCTTTTGGCTTGGGAGGGGAAGCGCTCCAAAGATCTTCCGGGTATGTGGTGGGTCCTCCTTGCTGAGCCTTAGGATCAGTGTCCAACTCCGAGGCTCCGATCTGTTCTCTCGTGAGATTAGTAAGTGCTAGTCGTTCCCCAACCCGTTGGGGGCCCCGAACTCCACCGAGACCATTTATTGGTTTCAACATGACCCGAGCTAGACCCTCGACCAGTCACTGAGAACCGAAGAACATTACCCTTGAAGAACACCCTTGAAGAACACCTAAGTCCACAAACGGAACCCTTAAGCTGCAGCGTGGAGGTCCCACCACATACCCGGAAGCTCCTAAGGAACTTCCCCTCCCAAGTCAATGCTGAGCCTGGGCACCTTGGAGGGCACTAAGGATCACCTCACCGTCCACCTTCAATGACAAGGGGGAGGGGAGGGGTAGTGCTTGCTCACAACACACACGCGAGGGAGGGGGGGGGGGGTACCAACTACCTTTCTCAAGGTGCCCATGGGGGTCTATTTATAGACTTCCCAAAAATTGGGCTGTGGATAGCCAAAAATTTATTATCCACAGCCCAACAACTAACCCGAACGACCGAAATAGGAGGGCGGGGGGGGGGGGGCGAGTGGAGCTCGAGACGTCCACTCCCCCCTTGCCGGGGGTCAGATGGGTGGATCAGGGTCCACCACCTGTGCTAGGCGAGTGGACCATAGGGCCACTCGCCCAGCTGCCCGGGCGAGTGGACCATAGGGCCACTCGCCCAGCTGCCCGGGCGAGTGGACCACAGGCCAACTCACCTGCTGGCCTGGGGGCGAGTTGAACTTGAGTCCACTCGCTCCCCGCCTTGGGCGAGTGTACCCAAGGTCCACTCGCCCCCTTGCCCGAGCGAGTGCACCGATGGTCCACTCGCCCGGGGCCCTGGGCGAGTGGACCCAAGGTCCATTCGCCCAAGAGAGCTTGCCCCCCGGGCTTTCTCTTTTCGTTCCTTGATGATCTCCGATGGTTTGGTCCACTCGCCCCTTACATGTGCTAAGCCATGTCGGCTCGACAAATATGAGGGTTGTAAACAATCCTCGCTCTTTTCGAGCTTATTCTAAGCTCGGAAAGAAAGCCCAACCCACCTATTTGATGAGTCAAGTGGGGTCTTTGGGGAATCTATTGAGGGTCCCGCAGGACGGCTATAAAAAGCCTCCAGAGGGGAGGTGAGGAGAGCACCCTTCCTGAGAGTTCTCCCTTCCCCCCTTCGTTCGAGTCAGATGGACCTTCCTCGATATTTTAGAGCCCGCTTCAAAGCCCTTGCTGGGAGGGACCAGAATGACTTGGCAGAGCTCAGGGCCATGGTCAGCGGCCTTCCTCCCTCTCCTACTTGGCCGACGGTGCGATCGCCGTGGAAGAAACTCCGACCCGATTTGGTGAAAGAGGTGGCGTCGTCATCCTCCCACGGGGTGACCGACTTTGTGCGGTACCTGGAGCTGGATGCGGTATCGACTCATTCCTTACCTTTGCCTCCTTTTCACGGTCATACTGCGCTAATCAAGACATGCTTCGTGAATGCTAACAGCTTTTTCCGAACCACCCCGAGGTGACCCTGAGTGTGATGGAAACGTCTGGTGCGGGCGTTCGAGCAAGTCCTACCATTCTCGCTCAGGATCCTGCTGCTCTCTCAACTGCCCATGACAACCCTTCCTCGAAAAGCCAAGGGATCGAGGATTCACAAGGTAATGTTACTGCGAGAGCCTTTATCGGGGTGAGTTCTTCGGTGTCTAAAGCCATACTTTTTGCAGGAGGGGACAAGACCTCGACGGGTCAGTAGAGCCGGAGGGAGGTCTCCCCACCACTCCTATCCCCTACCATGGTTGAGGAACCTGTCGAGGACCAGGACGCGTCTGAATCTTCTGGCTGATACGGTGCGGAGGCAGGAGGCCTTTCTTCTTGAGCTGCGTGATGGAAGGTGGTCCGCCAGACCTGACCCTCTCGCCCGCGTCTGCGCGATGGAGTGACGGATGGAGAGGTTGGAAAACGAGCTTAATCTCCTAAGGGGGAGGTCCGGATTGCGTCCGGAGGTATAGTTGCGCCACTCACAGACCACATATGCCGGGTTGAGGCTGCCGTTCGCACCGTGGGCGAGGAGATTGCCGCAAAGAAAGAATGCATCGGGTCTATGCAGGGGGTGTCGTTGTGCACCCAGGATCAAGGTTTCTGGAAGTGGATGCCGCGTTGAATGGCTTTTATTTACGCTCATCTATTTGTTGTGTAATAATAGGGATTAGCCTTGCATGGTGGTTCAGTCCACCTTGCGACCGGACGCTTTGACCTGACTCTGCTTCTATTAAAATGCTTTGTTGCTTTCGTTCATTCGTGCTTCGCAGGTCGTCGAGCGTTGGATGATTAAGTGCCAGGGTAAGCAACATGACGTCGGGGTAGTGCATATGAGGACGGGAGGTAGTGGCCTTAGATGAGTGTCCTCTAGATGAGGTAGAGGAGTGGGGTTAGGTGGAAGCATAGGCGAATGGACCTCGAGGTCCTCGACCCTGAACCAAGCGAGCGGACCATAGGGTCCGCACACCTCTGCCGGGCGAATGGTCCACGAGGACCACTCCCATGCAACGGGCGAGTGGACCTCATGGTTCACTCGCCCGTGCCCCGGGCGAGTGGACCTCATGGTCCACTCGCCCGTGCCCCGGGTGAGTGGACCTCGTGGTCCACTCACCCACTTTGTACCCCCCTATAAATACCCCCCTTTTCTTCTACTTCACCATCACGTTCGCCCCCTTCCCTTGCCTTGCATTCCCCTTGAGGTCGACTCTCTTCCCTCTCTCTTACCCCGCGAGATGGCCCCCAACCGCCCTCCTGTTGCTAGGAATGGCCGGGAGCAATGTGCGGCCAGTTTTTCTGGACATTCCTTTCCCGAAGGGAATGTTTCTAAGGAGGAGTTCTCATCATTCAAGAGCTCCTACCTTCCTAAGGGGTGGATGTCTCGACGTCCATCCCAAGGTGAGGCCATTAACTCTTTCTATGAGAACTGGCTCGCCTTCCCGCTTGCCCACTTTGAAGCTGGCCTACGGCTTCCCCTATGGCCCGAGGTGAAAGAGTTTTTGAACTACTTCGGCGTGGTCCCGACCCAGGTTAACTCTAATGCGATCTCGATGTTAACGGCCTATGCTTGCTATCTGCGAGAGGAACGGGTTGAGTTTGACCTAACCGTATTTCGCAAGGTGTTCGTCTTCCGAGCGACCACTGATGTGGTATGTTTCCTCACCGGCACGCACGTGAAGGTGTGCGAGACCTCCAACAAGGTCCATCACTGGAACGACACCTTTGTGTTCATCCAAGGTGACTTCGGTGACATCCCCCTCTCACCCATCCCGAGGTCTGAGAAGGCCTGCAAGGCCCCTCACTTAGGTGGGGAGGCAGCCGTACTTCATAGCTATCTTGAGGGCGCGAGCTTCGAGGTCGAGCACCTTAGGAGGAACATCGGCCGGCTTACCTATGTTGAGCCTGGGCCAGGTATCCCCTCCCTTCTGATGTCCTCCCTATTTTTCCTTCCTCATTCATACATGTGGATACTTACCTTTACCTTGATTCATTCAGGTGAGCGGACTCTTCCATGGCACCCTCCCTTCGCAAGGGGGAGCTCTTCATCCGCCCGCTGGTTCGTTAAGGAGGCTGCCGCTGTATGCGCCTCCGCCCCTAAGGTCCCCACGACGAGGCAACAGAGAGAGAAGGAGCAGGTGGTGGAGGAGGCTATGCTTTCTTCCTCGCCAAGAGGACCAACGATGCGGCGGGGGAAGGCTGTCCGCAGGGAGGGTTCAGTGGTAGCGCCGAGGGAGAAGGGGGAATGGAGTGACCCTGACGCGCTGGCGAATCACCCCAACTTCGAGATGGGGGGGGGGGGGGGACGCCACCGACTCCTTCGGTGACCCTATCCTTCACTGGGATGAGGCCATGAACCGGGTCTTGATCACCTCCCATCAGCCCTCCTGGATAGAGACTGAACCTCTCGGGGATGCCGCGTACAACCTCTCCTTTGGCCTCTATGGCCAACAGGATGCGGCCGCTTACAAGAAGAAGTCCATGCGTGACCTTGCCTGCATGAGCTCGCAAGCCCTGCTTCGCGCAGCCGAACTCTCGCATATGACTACCCGCCGAGGTCTTAGTCTCTCGAAGAAGCTAAGGCAAGCCGATGCGTCGAGTCGGGCTACTGAAGAGAGGGCTGCTGACCTCACCACACGCCTAGTCACCTCTGAGAGGCTCCTGGAGCAGTCATCCGGTGGCCTGGTTCGTGCTTGCTTTGGTGGCCCTTCCCTTCTTTTTCACCTCTCTTTTCTTAAGCGGTTGTAACCTTTTCACCTTTTTCACCTGCAGGGACCAGAGGCTGCTGACTCGCTCAGGAGGCGATGCGAGGAGTCAGATCGAAAGGTGCAGGACCCGAGGGCTCAGCTTGCTAAAGCCCAGAGTCAGTTGCAGGAGGGGGAGAGAGGCAGACCCTCGCGGATGGCGGTGCTCGTCCCACCTTCCCCTGCTATGGATGAGAGCACCCGGAGGGAGATTGCGAAGAAGACGACCGAGGCCTTGGTGGTTTCCCTTCATAGGGCGGACGCCCTTCGTGAAGGTTGGAGGGGGGGGGTCTCCGCTAGCGATATCCTTTTTGAGCTATACCCCTCCCCCGTGCGTTCCAGCTCGCCCCCTTCCAGCGACGGCTATTCCCCCTAAATGTCGGAGTTGCTAGGAACCTCCTCTCTTTTTTATTCTTCGCAGGCCATGACTACATTGTATCTTCATCCGTGTGCTAACTATTAAGGGCAAAGTGCCTGTCTATGTAATCAGTATTATCCCTGAACACGCAACTATTTGGCAAACCTTCTAGTTTCTTCAACTATTCGCTGTTCAAGCATAACAACTGTCTGGTTTGAGATCTCTTCCTACGATGAAGAGGGTTTACTTTCTTGTCATACCTTAGACCAACTTGCTAGAACAACCAGGAGAGGAGAGCCGGTCCACGTCCTAGGGGCTTAGCTTACCTGGAGGCAGAGGAATTCAACACCTTTTCAAACCACTTGGGGGCGGAGTACCCGTCCACGCCTTAGGGGCTTAGCTTTCCTGGAGGCGGAGGAACCCATCACCTTCCCAAACCAACTAGGGGCGGAGCACCCCTTCCTGTCCTAGGGGCCTAGCTTACCTGGGGGCGGAGGAACTCAACACTTTTTCAAACCAACTGGGGGTGGAATGTCCATCCACATCCTAGGGGCCTAGCTTACCTGGAGGCGAAGGTGCTCATCATCTTTCTAAGTCGCTTGGTTAAGTAGCGAGTCGACTCGATGAGTCTCCCATCTGCCGGTATGACTAAGCCCGGAGAATGGTCTCTAGTCGGGGATCTTACCAAATGGGAGCGGAGTACCCATCCACGTCCTAGGTGTTTACCTTCACCTGGAGGCAGATGAACTCAACACCTTCCTAAGCCACTTAGTCAAGTAGCGAGTCGACCCGACGAGTCTCCCATCTGCCAGCATGACTGAGCCCGGAGAATGGTCTCTAGTCGGGGATCTTACCAAATGGGGGCAGAGTACCCATCCACGTCCTAGGTGCTTACCTTCACCTGGAGGCAGAGGAACTCAATACCTTCCCAAGCCACTTAGTCAAGTAGCGAGTCGACCCGATGAGTCTCCCATCTGCCGGCATGACTGAGCCCGGAGAATGGTCTCTAGTCGGGGATCTTACCAAATGGGGGCAGAGTACCCATCCACATCCTAGGTGCTTACCTTCACTTGGAGGCAGAGGAACTCAACACCTTCCCAAGCCACTTAGTCAAGTAGCGAGTCAATCCGATGAGTCTCCCATATGCCGGCATGACTGAGCCCGGAGAATGGTCTCTAGTTGGGGATCTTACCAAATGGGGGCGGAGTACCCATCCACGTCCTAGGTGCTTACCTTCACCTGGACGCAAAGGAACTCAACACGTTCCCAAGCCACTTAGTCAAGTAACGAGTCGACCCGATGAGTCTCCCATCTGCCGGCATGACTGAGCCCGGATAATGGTCTCTAGTCGGGGATCTTACCAAATGGGGGCGGAGTACCCATCCACGTCCTAGGTGCTTACCTTCACCTGGAGGCAGAGGAACTCAACACCTTCCCAAGCCACTTTGTCTAGGCATTACCTGAAACCTTTTTCATTCATCATCGTGCAGCCACCTGCTTATTACAACGCGCCTCTCTGGGCCTACTTGGTCACATGCACCTTGACCATCTCCTTCACTACTTCCTCCATCCTCTTCGTCTTCTTATTCCTTTTCTTTCTCCTGGTCCTTCCTGCTTCGCTTGTCAACCTGGAGGCGGAGGACTTGTTCCTGAAATCGATCCACGTTGCTTCCTAGCGCCTCCTCCTGCCCCTGTCGAATCAAGAACAGGGCCTCCGTTCCCTTCCACCTCTTCTTCGAGGTGGAGAATCTCAGCAAGAAGCTTCAGCGCAGGTCCTTGAAGCTGTAGATGACACCTGAAGGGACTGGTGGAGCCAGTCATTCGCCTCTCCTTTGAAAGTGCTGGCGAAGAGCATGCACTTGGAGGCGTCCGGCAACCGCCTGATCGAGGCTATATCTTCGAACCGCTGGAGGTGCTGGAGAGGGTCATCTTTCCCTGCGTAGTAGGACACGACAGGCTCGCCGAAACCATCTTCTTCTGAGGCCGGTTCCTTCCCTTCTCGACGTGCTTGATTTGCCTTCTCTACTTCCTCTTCCCCTATCAACGACCGCGACCTGTTGGGAGGAGGTGAGTTCCTTGGCTCTTCGCTTCCAGCCATGGGACTTGCCCAGAGCTTTCCGAACTAGCTGCTTCCACGCTCACCGCACCAGAATGTTGAAACCAGAGAACTGGTCTCGGCGTTCGAAAGGGAGATGCAGCAAGCACTTACTTGACCCGAGCTAGACCCTCGACCAGTCATTGAGAACCGAAGAACCTTACCCTTGAAGAACACCTAAGTCCACAAACGGACCCCTTAAGCTGCAGCGTGGAGGTCCCACCACATACCCGGAAGCTCACAAGGAACTTCCCCTTCCAAGCCAATGCTGAGCCTGGGCACCTTGGAGGGCACTAAGGATCACCTCACCGTCCACCTTCGATGATAAGGGGGAGGGGAGGGGTAGTGCTTGCTCACAACACACACACGAGGGAGGGGGGGGGGGGGGGGGGGGGTACCAAGAAACTTTCCCAAGGTGCCTATGGGGGTCTATTTATAGACTTCCCAAAAATTGGGCTGCGGATAGCCAAAAATCTACTATCCGCAGCCCAACAACTAACCCGAACGACCGAAACAGGAGGGGGGGGGTGTAACGCCCCTGA
The DNA here is from genome assembly GCA_033032865.1 of Dactylorhiza incarnata. Lineage (NCBI taxonomy): Eukaryota > Viridiplantae > Streptophyta > Magnoliopsida > Asparagales > Orchidaceae > Dactylorhiza > Dactylorhiza incarnata. The sequence goes on from JAWHQI010000035.1 coordinate 2,649,917, forward strand.
TTTTCAGCTATTATTTTAATTGTTTTAATTGTCATAATAATGATGTAAGTGCGTTACGCTAGTGCAGAGTTAACGACGCATCGCTGTTACTGCGTTCTCGTGTCCGTTTGGTCAAGTCGAGAAAATTTTGAAAGTTACCGAAATTGGAAAATTTTACGATAAGAAATTAAGTTGTTTAATTTTAGAAATTCCTGTTAGGTGTCGTCGCGATCCGAGCAATATTAGAGCCTCGGTGAATTTTCAAAGATTTGCTTATTTATCCATCGCCGCAAACTTCAGAAATTGATACCTCGAGAACGGTACGTCTTATTTGATTCCGACTTCGCCGTTGGATTCGTAGCGCTGACTTTCTCCTACGGAGCGATTCTCGTCGAATTCGGTGTGTGTTTTTCGGCGTTAGTTGGTTTGGTAATAATATAATAATAATATTATTATTATTAGAAATATCATCTATATATATATATATATATACATAAACCTTACTCGATGACCCCTCATTTCATTAATTCTCTACCTGCGGTTAATTGATATTTATTACAAAAATATTTCATAACTAAATAATCAATATCATCACCACCTAAGTTATTATCACCTCCAGTAGCAATAACTTGTAAGACACCTGTTTGCATATTTAAAATCGATACATCAAACGTACTTCCTCCTAAATCATATACTAAGTAATAACCAAGGCTTTTTTTTATTAAAACCATAAGCATAAGCTGCAGCTGTTGGTTCAGCTATTAACCTTAATACCTCAAATCCAGCAATTTTTGCAGCTAGCATATTACTATTATTATATTACGATTATCTATATAAAAAAAGGGGCATCGCCCCTCCCCCTCCTCATTTTCTCCTGACCGAACCAGAGAAAGAAAGGAGTGGGCGGAGCCCTCTTCCCCGTGGACCTTCCGGTGGTCGCCGCCGGTGATCCAGAGCTCGAAATCTTCGATCGAGAGTAGATCTGGAATGCTCTTGACAAGAGCTTCGCTATAGAGGTAAGTTTTCCCCGTTTCCTCGACGTTTTCTCGTGAGGGTTTTCGACCCTAACCCCTATTTCGCCCGATTTCTTGTAGATTTCAACCTCTCCCGTCTTCTTTTGCCCCGATCTACGATGTGGCGCGATTCGGAAGACGTCTCCGGCGAAACCAAGGCAAGTGGTGGTTTCTCCCTCCTCCTTTCTCTTCCGATCATGGTAAAACCCCCCTTTGTCCATCATTTATAATTTATACTTGACGCGTTGTCATGCTCGATCCGTGTTGTTACACCGAAAGTTTCAGTAATCGCTGTGAAGGAGTTCTTGAGGCTGTCTCTAGAAGATTTGGACGAGTAAGGCCGGTTTTCCGTCGATCTAGGGCAAGTGGTGATTATGCACTCTCTTCCTCACTTTACTCTCTTAAAGTTAGATATTTCACAGAATTGTATTCACCTAATACATTACCTCGTTGCTGCGATAACTCACTATCATTTTGTTCGCCTCGTCATTTTGATTGTAGTGTCACTTTATCCGTCGTATTAACTTGAATGTTACACTTGTAAGTTTGTATCGTTATTTTGATCCTTGCGTAGGTTAGCGAGTCGAATCACTTAAACTGTTGTGTCAATGCAACCAAAGGTGTCGCCTCCTCCGTCGTTGAAATTTATTTATAAACCTTAGAGTTCATGTCTAGCTGAAGGTGGTGCTTATTAAACCTCAAGCAAGGTTTGCTCGGAATTTGGTATTTAATTCGGCTACATGCTCCTGGTATCCCTTTTTGTCTGCATCATTGCTTTGATTGTGCATCATGAGTTCTGTCTGGATTAAATCCTTGTCGATTGCCTTCCTTATAGGTCCAGTCTTCATCGGTCTGCATCCCCTCCCATCGATTTCATAATTTCTTTGTTCTTATACACACATTCTACCTATTAACTGCGTGTATTCGGCCTGTTGACCGCCTAATTTTATCATCGGCATGATTTTAGACTTCATACCGTCCGTATGACTTTATACTCCCCTTTCTCTTGCATATCCCAATTTAAATTAATATTTGTTTTCTTAGCCCTTGTATCCGCCTAACCTGATTTCGATTGCATAAGTTCGATTGCTTAAGTCCTTCGTCGAGTGTGTGTATGAAGGTATCTTCTTTGTCGTGGGCTGTCTGTATGTGGTTGATTTATCTCATAATGATTGCACGATGATTCTGCACAGGTTGTGCTTTGATAATTACTGGCGTCAGGTTCGCTGACCGCAAGACTTCACTTACTTATCCCTTACCCACTATATGATCCCGATTCGTCCCCTTGTACAATTTAAGTCATGTATTGGCTGCTTTTCGGTTCGGTAAGCATCGTTGGTTGACCGCTTGGCTATTCCCAATAACGATTGTATCGTTCATAGTCTTTTAGGATGATTCCATGTGAGGGTTTTGTCGGGTTCTGCCCGTAGGTTGCTTTCTCCTTGTAGTGTTTCGACGCTAAATCTTGTATGACGTCGTCTTGCTGAAATCTTCAACTCGCTTAAGTAGAATGTTAGTCTAGGAGTTGAACTTTGAATAGTGTGCATCTAGTTGTCGTGTCAACTGGGTCATCTCGTCTTTTGGATCGTCGCCTCGTTAGGCGGAATGATTTAACTGAATTGTCTCGGTATCGGAATACCGTCAGATGGCTAGTGTTTCCCCGTTTATTTTGGAAATATGTGTTGTTAGGGCCTTGGACTTGTACATGGATGGTCTGCGTAGTTACGTCAACCGTATTTTCAGTTTGGCCTGAGTTCTTTGTCGGCTTCGTAGTTCAGAACCGTCATATTAAAATGCATAGGTTTATATATGTATATGTATATGATGTGGTTTGGGCTGTGCGCATCGTGGCTTACACCATCGGCACAGTGCCCTTTTGTTGGGGGCTATACTCGCCCTGTTTGTGAGCTATACTCGCTCTATTTTTACTATTGGTGGGCAGTGGATTGAGGACTTCCACCTCAGTTGTTTGGAGCCATACTTGCTCCGTTTGGGTCGGTTAATCGTGTGAGCTAAGAGTCACCGCCGCAGTGCCTCTGTTCTGGACTGTTGGTTTGTGTGGACTAGAGTCGCCGACACGAGACCCTTGTTGCTTAGAGCTGATCAGTCTCTTATGAATATGAACACGAATATGATTATGAAATCTGGTAAAATATATATATATATATATATAGCTATGCATTTCTTTTGTTTCTGTTAGTGAGCTCTCTTGATTTTAGCCATTTAGCTGGTTTCTCTCCCTGTTTCTGCACTCTAGTACTGACTTCTGTTGCAGGCTGTTTGTTTATCTCCCGTTTACGTGGAGGTTTGTTTAGCTCTTTTTTGCTTTCTTGCACCACTTGCAACTTGTTTCTGAGGTGTTCTTCTTTTGAATGCCTCAGGCTCAGAGCAGTAGCAGGTCCGTCTTGTAAAGCTCGAGGTTTCTGTGCTGCATATTGTGGCAGCGGTTGCCACACCTCCTCCAGTGAGGTAGTTTGGTCTTTCTGACTAGATTTTGTTCCTATGGGTTCGTGTCAGTATTGACGCCCATAGTGTTTTGTTTTATGTTAGACTACTTGCTCGTGTTTACTGTTGTTACCTATTGTTGGTTCTTACCCTTGCTCTCTAGGAAGGATTTATGTTAAGATGCATGTTAGTTACTTTAAATATAAAAAGCTGCATTTAACTTAGATTCATCGCATATCTTAAACTGAAAGCCACCATATTTTGAACGTTATAAAACCTTTTTTATTACTTATAATAAATCTAGAGTCATGCATAACATTAGCTGTATGTTAGGTCTTCGGGCTCATTTAGGACCATAAAAGAATTGAACCAAGTATTTCTCCGCTGCGACCACATATACTTTTACTCGTGGACTAGTTGATCCACTGAACCGAGGGACACGGTTCTCAAATTAAACTTAAATATTATTTTATCATAATAACATGTGTTTTCATAAAAGAGCATTAGATTAGGAGTTTGCCTGAGCGTCTGCAGTTGTCCCCTGCACGGCGTGGCATCACGGCGCATATTTTCTCTCACTCTGATATATTTTAAATATTGAGAAAATGCGGGTTGTGACAGGGGGGGGCGAGTGGAGCTCGAGACGTCCACTCCCCCCTTGCCGGGGGCCAGATGGGTGGATCAGGGTCCACCACCTGTGCTGGGTGAGTGGACCATAGGGCCACTCGCCCAGCTGCCCGGGTGAGTGGACCTAGGTTCCACTTGCCAGCTGGCCTGGGGGCGAGTGGACCTTGAGTCCACTCGCTCCCCGCCTTGGGAGAGTGGACCCAAGGTCCACTCGCCCCCTTGCCTTGGGCGAGTGGACCCAAGGTCCAGTCGCCCAAGAGAGCTTGCCCCCTCGGGCTTTCTCTTTTCGGTCCTTGACGATCTCCGATGGTTTGGTCCACTCGCCCCTTACATGTGCTAGGCCACGTCGGCTCGACAAATATGAGGATTGTATAGGGGCGATCTATATTTATATCAGTATATATAAAACTTAATTTAATTTTGTTTAACAAAAACCATATGGTGTGATGGTTGTCATCTTTGGTTGACATAGTGGAGACATGGGTTCAATTCTCACCATTGTCAAATTTTGTGAGATTAAAAAATAGGTCATATGACACTCATTTTTCAATAAATTTAGGGGTAAAATCGTAATTTCATGTTGTAGGGTACTTTACACCTTCATAGTTTTAGGTCACCCCCTAGTAGGTTTAGGAGACCTTTGAACAAGTGGAGAGAGAGGGAGCGGTTTTATCCGACGGCTGATGAAATATCATGACAGATTCAATGGCCGTGATCATTTCAACGGCTTTGAAATTCATGGGTTTGATATTTCTTTATATATGGTAAAGATATATATATATATATTTACAATATTAAAAGAGAAAAATTTCCGTTGGTGAAACATTAAAAATTGCTAAATATATCCTATTTTTTTTAATTTAATGATTTAACATATATTATAATCTATTAAAAAATTTGCAATATTCTTTCAAGTAATTACATCATATCCCAAAATTAAAATTAATGATGAAAATCCATAAAATCTAAAAAGTTTTTTGTAGAGCTCCTACGCATATTATGGTAGGCTGTCATTAGGCATGTCAACGGTATTTAAAAAAAAAGCTGTCATTAGGCATGTCAGTGGTCTTTTCGATGAGTAACCATTAAGCAAAATAATTTTAATAAAGTTGGTTTGACATGCATGATAATATATACACCAGAATGAGTAATTTTTTTAACAAAAATTAAAAAGTGATGTTGATGAGTCCCATTTATATATATATTTATGGACTCATCTGGGCCGATTATCTAGTCTTTGCACCACACTTTAGGCACGTTTTCATTCATATTCACTATTCCCTGCTAGGTACACTATTAGGCCCGTTTCGGTGTGCAATTGCGCTCCTTGTTATTGGGGGTAAGCACATGGTGCTCCCCTTCCATTTCTCTATGTTTATCTGGTGCTGGAGGTGTATTCCCAGCTTGTTTTTGTTGTGTGCAGGTGGCCGGATTGTCTTGTATCCAGTTTTCTCCCAGATTTCATAACTATGTGAAACGCACGGTCGTGCGTTTTCCTTGACGCACGGTCTGCTGCGGTCGTGCGCTCTCATCTGGGCAGAAAACTGGCGATCCGAGTTTACTCGTGCGTTTTGACGCACGGTCGGAATCGCCCGTGCGTGAGTAAAACACACGGTCTCCTGTTTCTGCTGTTTTATGTCATATCTGAATTTGCCCGTGCGTTTTGACGCACAGACGGATTTGCCCGTGCGTGAGTAAATCGCACGGGCGGCGCAGCTTCGTCTTCACGCTAGTTTTTATCATTAATTAACGCACGGTCTGCGCACGGTCGTGCGTTCGACCGTGCGTGACCATTTTTCTGCATGTTTAGTATTTAAGCAGGAAATGTTGCTGCCATTGGTGTGACGGGACAGAGCTCGATCCCCCTTGCGGGAAAGGCTGGGAATCCCGCCATTTTCACCCTTCCCACTGTAGGAGGCAAGAGGAGACCATCTCCGACGATCTCCTTCATCATCTTTCCATCCGAGAGCGTTTGCAAGCTTCCGCCGCCGCTAGCTCAAGCATTCCTCGCCGAGGAGACCATAGAAGCGCTGAAGATCGTTGGAGCGGTGATAGCCTCCTTCGAGTTAGCACGCCATCTGAGGGCCGAGCCCGGAGAGAGCCCGACAACCTCTTATTCCGGCCGTGAACCCAAGACGCGGTAACATCTTCTTTGTGGTCCTCTCTAACCCTTGATGCTTATACTTATTTATGCGTTGTATGAATGCTTGTTAAGTTAATCTTAAGGATTATTGCTTGTGTTCATGTCCAATGTTGATGCGGTGGCAAGGATAGCCCTTGTTTGTTATTGTGATAGACTAGGTTGCTTGTGTGTGAAGCGACTTAGCGATTGCTAGTGGTGATGTTTGCGAAGAGGTGAGTACGACCCTCACGAACCCCACACTGTGGCCACTCCACCCGCTTTCCGAAGCGCGACATCGCGGCCGCTGCACTCACCCACACGTTGCGAAGCGGTGCTTTTCGACCCGCATTTCTTTTCATTCTGCAATAGCTTAGGAACCCAAATCACAACCCCCCTTTGTTTCTTATTAATCCTTTTAACTGATTTCCTGGTTTGAGCAAATCGCACTACCCAACTTGCGGTCCTTAGAGAATGATATTCAGGGAGTTCCTTCCTATTTTATTACTTGAGCGACCGGTGCACTGCCGTCGTATCGCATTTCGCGCTTGCTAATTAGCAATACCAAAATAGCGCATCAAGTTTTTGGCACCGTTGCCGGGGACTGCAAGTGTGTATGATTTGTTCTTCTTGGAAATTCGTTTTAAGGACTGTTGAAACCGATTTCTCGGTCTCGTGTGGAGCTCGGGGCCCTCACCGAGATGAGGGGCAGCTAGCCCTTACCGGTCCCTCGGGAGAGGTAAGGTTGACGACTCGAGCAAAGAACAAAGACCCTAGTCTCAGCGAGGAGGTCCCTCCACTAACCCGGAAGATCGTTGAGCGCTTCCCCTCCCAAGCCAAAGCTAAGACTCGGGCACCTTGGAGAGCTGGAGAGCCCAAACCAAAGCGACCTAGGGAGAGAAGAGCTCAGATAATGAACCGATCTCCTCCAAGGTGCCCTTTGGGGTCTATTTATAGATTTCAGTTTTGTGGTCTGTCAATAGCCAAATCCCGCTGTCCAATCTTACTATCCGCACACCGGATTGGTCTGCTAACAGCCAAACTCCGCTGTTTGAGGAAGCTAACCGCAGACCACCAGGGGCCTCTTGGTAAAAATCCCTTCCCGGACTTTTACTGGGCGAACCGGCCTGCCCCGAGGCCTTCCTCGCGAGAGGAGCTCGCAAGCCTGCGCCACCTCGGCGAATCCCAGGATGGCTATCCGCACCCCAAAATGGCTAACTGTACCCCAAGACGGCCTTCCTCGCGAGTGGAGCTCGCGAGCCTGCGCCACCTCGGCGAATCCCAGGATGGCTATCCGCACCCCAAAATGGCTAACTGTACCCCAAGACGGCCTTCCTCGCGAGTGGAGCTCGCGAGCCTGCGCCACCTCGGCGAATCCCAGGATGGCTATCCGCACCCCAAAATGGCTAACTGTACCCCAAGACGGCCTTCCTCGCGAGTGGAGCTCGCGAGCCTGCGCCACCTCGGCGAGCTTCAAAGAAGCTGGTTAACTCCCCTCCGCTGGGCTCGCCCCCTCGAGCGCGAGTGGCGAACATCGGGGTTGTACACAATCCCCGCTCTTCGCGAGGTTGTTCTAAGCTCGCGAAGATACATCCAACCCATGATGTTCGCTGATTCTGCTGACGTGGCGGGAATCTTTCCGGTGGGCCCCATGCCTGAAACTATAAATACCGCCCACCGTGGCTAGTGGTCGAGCCTTTCCTTCCCCTTCCTTCTCGCCGAAATCCTTCTTCCTTTAGGATGTCTACCAAGCAGAGCGCGTTGGAACGGCTGAAGGCTTCCAGGGAGATGGCGAAAGCTCGGGCCGCCGAGCACAACGCCTGGATATTCAACCCTGACGCCTCTTCTTCCCCCCAGACTAAGAAAGCTAAGTCGGTTAGGAGGTCGCCGGGGGAGGACGCGACATCGCCACTTGACTCGTCCCCTCCGCCGAATACCGAGCTTGCACAACAGGTATCCTTTGCCTAAAGCCTTTACATCGACTCCTTGCTCATTCTCTTCCTTTTCGCAGAATTTTCCACTCGAGGACCGCATGGCGAGCCTCGCGCTGACAACTTCCCATGCTTCGTCCCCCGTGAAGCTGGGATCGCTAGATGCTGGGGTCGGGACCTCGTCCCAACAAGCGCCTCTCTCGCAACCTCGTAAGTCGCTCGTCTCCTCCATTATTTCTGCATGTCCCGGCGGTATCTACGCGTTTGTGGTCCATGTAGGTACCCCATCGCCGAGCCCCAAGGAGAAAAGCTCTACACCGGCGAACTCGCCGGTCCCGCCTAAGGTTAGCGTGGTGACCCCTGGCTTCGGTCTGATGGGGAAGCGAAGTCCAGGCGGCTCGCTTCTCGACGGTGCCAAAGTCGCGGAGAGAGTGGTATACCCTCCTGGTCTGGGGAAACCCCACGTCTCGGGATTCCGCGGAAACTTCCGGGGTTGGCCGGAGTCTTCGTGCAAGCCCCATCGCGAGTCCCCCTCCTCGCCAGGTTGGCATGTTTTCGCGAGCTCCCATCTCTTGCTTGCCTTCAGATCCTACTAACTCTCTCCGCTGAAATCCCAGGAGCCACCCCTGAGTCAGAGCACGGGAGGATGGAGATGTCACCACCGCCTTCGCCCAGCCAGATTGAAGATTTCTTGGGTGACCCCGGCGACCCCGTGCGGATGAAGAGTCGGGTGTCCGAGGTGCTTCAGAAGCACGGCATGATGTTACGCGAGTTGGAAGAGCGGTATGACGCGGATCGGGCTGCCTTTGACGAGAGGTTCGCCGTGTTGGAAGACGCGAATGCGCGCTTGATCGCCGAGGCGGAGCCGGTGCCTCGCGCCGATGTTACCTCACCCGGCGTGCACATCTCGCGGGGCGAGGATCAAGCGCACCTGATCCTGCGCGAGTTTAAAGCGCTTCGCGACTACCATTATCCGAGAGTGCCGCCGCGTGCGGGGAAGCGAGGCCGGGGTCGCTGGAAGTGGCTTCCTTACCCCTGAGACCGCCGCGGGTTGAATGCTACTATCCCGCTGTTTTTGCTTCTTTTATGACGTCTGTATGAACAATATTTGGCGTGGTAATACTTGCGAGTCTATCGTGACTCGCCTTTTATCGTTTTTCTTTTATTCTTCTATTTGTTTCGGCGGTGTGCCTGTGGTTTGTTTAGTTCGTTCGCTGTGTTTGATACGTTCGCCCTCGTGGAGCGTTTGTGAGTTTTTATGCAACGCTAGGCATAGACCCTTTTTCCTCGCAGGCTGGCCGCGGCGAGCTTGGGTTCGCAAGACTACTGTACTATCGGGTAGGATTTTACTTTATCTCCGTTATCCGCACTCCTGACGCTTCGATTCCCGTGCCCATCAGAGCCCTCTATAAATAGTTTGGATTCAATCCTCTACCCGTCGCATTTATTTCTCCCGTCTTCTCGCGCCTATGCTCATCTCCGTTCTCGCAAGATCGTGTTCGCGTTCGCTGCTCGTAGGCTGTCTTTTCCTGACTCGATGCGGACAAATCAGCAAGTGGGAGCGGATGGCGAGAGCGAGGGGCGGTCAAAATGCGCCTCAGCGTTTCAAGCCCACGAGTTCTACTGCGCGAACATCACAGCCGAGGAGTATAAGCTCGCGGTGGACCGATATCTCCCGGAGGGTTACTCGGCTCGCTGTCCAAGCGAGAACTCCACCTTAAACGAGACCGAGGCTGACGAGCTCGCGATCCCCATCGCGCATTTTGAGAATGGGTTGCGACTCCCTCTGTGGCCTGAAATCCGTCAGGTATTTCGCCTGACCTTCTCGCTGCCTCGTGTTCGCTATCGCAACTTTCTCATCGTTCTTTGTAGGTGTTGCGATATTATGGGGTGTTGCCGAGCCAGTTGACCCCAAATGCGATCGCGGACATTGTCGCGTTCGCCTGTTATCTGCGGGAAGAGAGGATCGAGTTCAGCCTCCTTGTCTTCCGCAAAGTATTTTCTTTCCGCGCCTTCCGAGATGGGACTACCTATTTCGCGAGCCAGCACGTCACCGTCTGCGAGACGGTGAACAAGAGCCACTATTGGACCCAGAAGTTCCTCCTAGTGAAAGGACCCTTCGGCAACCTCCACTTCACCCCCATCCAGCGGGATGACGCCACTTACCGCCCTCCGAGCTCGCTGGGCGGCGCCGACGCCAAACTCCTCCAATACCTCTCCGGCAAGAACTTCGAAGTCGCCTATCTGCGGCGCAACGTCGATTCGTTACTCTCCGTTCCTCAAGGGGAAGGTAGGGTTCGCTCGCGCCTCACTTTCTTTTCCCTTTCTTCATCGTATAACGCTTACTTTACAGGTGAGCGCGAGGTCCCCGTCAATCCCCCGCACGCGCAGGGCATCACCCTCACGATGGATACTCTCGCGACCGCGGCGGCAGAGGCTTGCCGCGACCTTCCCGCCGTCGGGTCCGGCAAGAAGCGGCCCCCTTCTGCGAGTCAGCCGAGTTCGCGGTCCTCCAAGAAGCTGAAAGGAAAGACCTCCGCTGTTAAGGATAGGAGCGCAGTCGTCTATCTGAGCGAGACCGACGGCTCGCCTCCTTCCCCTGCGGAAAAGCTTGACCCCCCGGTGAACCAGGGTGCTGGGAGTTCCTCCGTGACCCCTCAACCCAAAGGTGACAGGAACTTTGGTCTAGGCGAGAAAGTTTCCGACCTCCTTGGCGAGCCCCTGCTCGCCTGGGACCCCAATGCCAACCGAATTTCCTGCTCCACCCTTCACCCTTCCTGGGTGGAGCTCGGTAAGGCCGGGGAGGAGGCGTTCTCCATCTCCTTCGGCTTATATGGCCGCGAGGACGCCGCCGCCTACAAAGAGATGGGGCCCAGACAGTTGGTCTATGAAGAAATGCGAGCCCAATTCCGCTCGACGGAGCTCGCACATATGGCGGGGTGCCGATATCTGCAGGCGGACAGGGACATCCGCGCGTACAGGGAAGAGCTGAAGAAGGCTCGCGAGGAAATCAAGGGCCTCAAGGAGAAAGAAGAAGTGACGGAAACCCTTCTCGCCGGGATGCAGGGCAAGATGGTACGCGACCCCCGGGTTTCTTTTCTTTGCTGTTTACGATCTCTGGCCTTCCCCTAACTCGTTTGATGCTCAGGATGCCGACGTGGCCACCAAGCTCCTCGCTCGCAACGGCGAGCTGGAGTTGGAGAATATCATGTTGAAGGCTTGAGTGGATGAGCTGGTCCGCGGCGTGCTACCTCCCTCTCCTGGGCGAGTCGGCTCTCAACAGAGGGCTGCCGAAAGTGAGGAGCAGAGGCGGCGGGATGCACAGGAGGTCGCCAACCTTGTTTTCACGACCCTTAAGGATGCAAGCCTGCTAGCCGAGGACGCGATGGAGTTCACAGCGGAAGACGTCTGTCCGGACCTCTTCGCCATGGCGCCCTGGTTGGGGACTCGCAAAGACGGCGAGGGCCCCCCAGGATGAGCTCTTTTCTTCTTTCCCCCTTTTCGCAAATGTATATCATTTTTTGGGCTGGCGAGATTGCTGCCGAACATATAGTCATAACTTTTTGTTAACCTTTATGATCATGCTTGTGTTTATTTCTTCTCGTGGATTTCTTTTCCAACCTCATAACTAATCGTCACGTGGTGGTGCTCCCGGAGAGTTCGCGAGCGCGCGTGCCTGGGCTCGCCTCGCCGAGGTTTTCTTTTCTATGGGTCTCGCGAGCCCGGGTTATCACCGCCCGCGAGCACTGCCCGGCGAGCCTAACTTTGGTGAGTATGGGTAGTCATCCCGTAAGCTGAGATTCCCTGACTAGTATTCCAACCTGTTATCTTAGTCCTTGACCCTTATTGCTAGCCTTGCCAGCCTTTCCAGGGGTTAACCAGAACCCCCCGTCTAGGTGAAAGCCCGGGAGCGGAATCGATCTGGGGCATTCCAGCACCAACATATCCAACCTTGCCAGCCTCTCCAGAGATCAACCAGAACCCCCCGTCTAGGTGAAAGCCCGGGAGCGGAATCGATCTGGGGCATTCCAGCACCAACATATCCAACCTTGCCAGCCTCTCCAGAGATCAACCAGAACCCCCCGTCTAGGTGAAAGCCCGGGAGCGGAATCGATCTGGGGCATTCCAGCACCAACATATCCAACCTTGCCAGCCTCTCCAGAGATCAACCAGAACCCCCCGTCTAGGTGAAAGCCCGGGAGCGGAATCGATCTGGGGCATTCCAGCACCAACATATCCAACCTTGCCAGCCTCTCCAGAGATCAACCAGAACCCCCCGTCTAGGTGAAAGCCCGGGAGCGGAATCGATCTGGGGCATTCCAGCACCAACATATCCAACCTTGCCAGCCTCTCCAGAGATCAACCAGAACCCCCCGTCTAGGTGAAAGCCCGGGAGCGGAATCGATCTGGGGCATTCCAGCACCAACATATCCAACCTTGCCAGCCTCTCCAGAGATCAACCAGAACCCCCCGTCTAGGTGAAAGCCCGGGAGCGGAATCGATCTGGGGCATTCCAGCACCAACATATCCAACCTTGCCAGCCTCTCCAGAGATCAACCAGAACCCCCCGTCTAGGTGAAAGCCCGGGAGCGGAATCGATCTGGGGCATTCCAGCACCAACATATCCAACCTTGCCAGCCTCTCCAGAGATCAACCAGAACCCCCCGTCTAGGTGAAAGCCCGGGAGCGGAATCGATCTGGGGCATTCCAGCACCAACATATCCAACCTTGCCAGCCTCTCCAGAGATCAACCAGAACCCCCCGTCTAGGTGAAAGCCCGGGAGCGGAATCGATCTGGGGCATTCCAGCACCAACATATCCAACCTTGCCAGCCTCTCCAGAGATCAACCAGAACCCCCCGTCTAGGTGAAAGCCCGGGAGCGGAATCGATCTGGGGCATTCCTGCACCAACATATCCAACCTTGCCAGCCTCTCCAGAGATCAACCAGAACCCCCCGTCTAGGTGAAATCCCGGGAGCGGAATCGATCTGGGGCATTCCAGCACCAACATATCCAACCTTGGCACCGCAGCAGTCAAAAACACAACAAACGAAAGTAAGATATTGATTGAATGACATAATAAAGTTTTTAAGGGTAGAATCGTTTCAAATCATCCCCACTCCGAGCTCGGTCAAGGGGTATCCCTTCCACATCCTGGAGGTGATACCCCCCCGACTTGAGCACCTCGCTTACGATATATGGGCCTTCCCAGTTGGGGTTAAGCTTACCCACTGTGGCCCCTCTGCCGGCCGCATCGACCTTCTTCAGGACTAGGTCCCCCTTCTGAAAGTGTTTGACCCGGATATGTTTGTCAAAATATCGAGCCATCCGCCTCTTGACCTCTTCCTGCCTGATGGTGGCCAGGTCCCGGAGCTCTTCCACCAGGTCCAAGGATAGCCTCTGCTCGACATTGTTACCTTCTAGCCACCCTTCATCCCCCTCGCATGCAGCGGTCACCCGGGGGGTCTTTACCTCGAACTCTATGGGGAGAACGGCCTCGGACCCGTGGGAGAGCTTGAATGGAGTCTCCCCGGTGGCGGTGTTCGGAGTAGTCCTCATGGCCCAGAGGACGGAGGGTAGTTGTTCCACCCAACTTCCTCGTAGGTTTTCCACTTTCTTTTTTAGCAGGTTGACGATTATCTTGTTTGCCGCCTCCACTTGCCCATTGCTCCTCGGGTGGTGGACTGAGGCAAACCTGAGGTCAATGCCGAGCTGAGTGCAAAAGCCGACGAACTCTTCACTCGCAAACTGTGGCCCATTGTCCGTTACTATGGCTAGAGGGAGCCCATGTCTGCAGATTATTTCCCCCCACACAAAATTCCTTACAACCTGAGAGGTCACCTTAGCTAGCGCCTTCACCTCTACCCACTTGGAGAAGTAGTCGATCATGACTAGCAGGAACTTCCTCTGACCGCTGGCTCGGGGAAAGGGGCCGACCAGGTCTAACCCCCATATGGCGAAAGGCCAGGGGGCCGTGATGGATCGGAGCCTCTGAGCGGGGAGGAGTTGGAGCGGAGCATAGAGTTGGCACTTCTGACACTTTCTTGTGAACTCTGCTGCATCCTTGCTGAGAGTGGGCCAGAAGTAGCCTTGTCTCAACACCCTCCCTTCCAGGGTCCGACTCCCGGAGTGACTGCCGCACTCCCCGGAGTGAATTTCTTCCAGCACCCTCGGGACCTCTTTCTCGGAGACACAACGAGCCAGAAGTCCTGAGAGAGTCTTTCTATATAGCCCCTCTGCATGCAAAGAGTAATAGGCAGACTTGTACCTGAAGCGCCTCTTGTCCACATCCTCTCCAGGGAACTGTCCGGAGGATAGGAAGGTGATGAATGGATCCATCCATGAGGCCTGCTGATCCACTTCCATCGACTCTCCCTCCTCGATGGAGGGCCGGAAGAGTTCCGAAGTCGTTCCCCCCGCTCGAGGACCGAACTTGGCTAGGAGGTCCGCCTGGGTGCTCTCCTCCCTCGGCACATGTTTGATTGAGAAGGTGCGGAACTGCCCGATGACTCCCTTAACCTTCTCCAGGTATAGTAGGAGGGTTGGATCCTTTGCTTCAAACTCGCCTTTGATCTGGCATGCCACCACCATGGAGTCTGTGGAGACCTCCACGTCCTGCACACCCAGTTCCCGGGCCAGCCGAAGGCCCGCTATCACTGCTTCGTACTCCGCCTGGTTGTTGGTAATTGGGAAATGGATGTTTAAGGCTTTCTCAATCCGAGTCCCCTGAGGACTCACTAGGACTATTCCCCCCCCGAAGGAGTGTTTTCCCGACGCTCCGTCCACCAACATCTTCCATGCTTCCGGGGGAGGTGGCTCGTGCTCCCCCACTTCGGCCGCGTAGTCGGCCATGAAGTCTGCCACTGCTTGAGCCCTGATGGATGTCCTGGGTACGAAGGTGATATTGAACTCGCTTAACTCCACGGACCACTTTGCCAACCTTCCTGAGTGTTCCACCCCTTCCATGATTTTGCGGAGCGGATGGTTGGTCACTACTTTAATTGAATGGGCTTGAAAGTAAGGCCGGAGCCTCCGGGCCGATACCACCAAGGCGAAGGCTAACTTTTCTAGGATTGGGTATCGGAGTTCCGCCTTCTTCAGCACTCGACTAACATAGTAGATTGGGAACTGTTTCTTCCCCTCCTCCCGGATTAGCACGGAACTTACTGCCTCGGATCCTACCCCTAGGTATAGAGATAGGTCCTCTCCTGGTCTCGGTCCCTGGAGTAGAGGGGTTTGAGTGAGCTGTTCTTTCAGGGCTTGGAAGGCCTCTCGCACTCCGGGGTCCATTCGAACTTCTTGTTTCCCCGCAGTACTTTGAAAAAAGGTGCACATTTTTCTCCCGCCTTGGAGAGGAATCTACTGAGCCCAGCCAATTTCCCTGTGAGGCTCTGGACCTCCTTCGGGTTCCTCGGCGACTCTAACTCCATCACCGCTTTAACTTTGTCCGGGTTGGGCTCCACTCCCGCGGGGGTGAGCAAATGGCCCAGGAACTTCCCTCGGCTTGCCCCGAAGACACACTTCAAGGGATTGAGCTTCATCTTGTACCGCCGCAGGGTCCCGAATGTCTCTTCGAGGTCTCGGAGGTGGGTCCCGAGGTCTCGGCTCTTAACCATGAGGTCGTCGACATAGACCTCTAAATTTCTTCCTTTCTGTTCGCGGAAGACCCTATCCATCATCCTTTGGTATGTTGCCCCTGCGTTCTTGAGCCCGAAGGGCATCATCTTATAGCAATAACATCCATCCCCCGTGATGAAGGAAACGTCCTTAATGTCCGGGGGATGCATGCGGATTTGATGGTAACCTGAAAAAGCATCTAAGAAGGACATTACAGTAAAACCGACGGCTGAGTCAACCAGCGCGTCGATTCTGGGCAAGGGGTAGCAATCTTTCGGGCATGCTTTATTAAGAAGTGAAAAATCGATACACATACGCCACTTACCTCCACCCTTCTTCACCATAACGACATTGGAGACCCAGCCTGGATACTGGATCTCCGATACAAATCCGGCCTGCAGGAGTTTGCCCACCTCCTCGCGGATGGGCCCTTCTAGCTTGTCTGCGACGGCTCTCCTCTTCTGGCGGATGGGGCGGGCACCGGGGTCGAGGTTGAGGCGATGGCACGCCACATCTGCATCGATCCCGGGCATTTCGGCGGCGCTCCAAGCGAAGACGTCCACGTTCTGTTGCACGCAAGCTAGAATCTCCGCTTGATCTCCTGGGCTGAGTCCTCCGCTGACCCGGACTTTTTCCACCACCCCCAGCCGGGTGACGACCTCGAGCTCCACGACCTCGTCCACGGCCTCCAACCGGGACTGCTCCCCCCAAGCCTTCTCTTCCTCGGCACGAGCGGGAGCCGGGATCTCTTCCTCGACTCCCTCCCCTAACACCATCAGCTCTTCCGCCCTTTCCTCCTGGGTCTTCTCCTCTTCTTCCTTTCTCTCCGCCCGGGGTATCTCAGCCACCCCTTCCTGGGCATGAACTTCACCTCCCTTCTTCTCTTCAGCCACCTCCAGACCTCCGGCTTCGGCTACCTCCTCCATCACCTTATCCCACTCCTCGGCTTCTCCCATCCAGGAGATGGTGTTGACGACCGTCACGTAGCACTGTCTTGCTACCTTGGGATCCCCCCGGACCCGCACCTGGACCCCTCCGTCGTTGAACTTGAGGCACTGATGAAAAGTGGAGGGGACGCAACGGAATGCGCTGATGAGTGGCCGTCCGAAGATGGCGCTGTAACTGCTCGGGGCGTCCACTATGACAAAGCGACAGTTCCGAGACTGCCCCCCCAGGGTCACATGGAGCCCTACCCCTCCTTCTACTTCCTTCCTTTCTCCCGAAAATCCGAACAGAGGGCCATCCGAGGCCAACACCCTTCTGGGCTCCACCTCCATCTTGTCGAATGCCTTCTTGAAGATGACATTGACCGAACTCCCATTGTCCACTAGGATCCGGGAGACGGTGAAGTTCTCGATCGCCGTCTGGATGACCAGTGCGTCGCAGAACGGGTCTTCGTAGCTCGGCATGTCCTTTTGGGTGAAAATAATTTTCTCGGTCGGGGGTGGAGCGGTGGATGTTGACGCCACGCTCCGGCGGTAGATGGTATGGAGACTAGCCTTGCGGGTCGCCTCCACCCCTACCCCCCCATGGATCACTCCGATCCCTCCTCTGTTCCCCAGATCTGCTCTATCCTCACATCTTTCATACTCCTCCCGAGGTTCCACCTCCACGATCCTTAATGGCTGCTGCGGTGGTGGCGCGGGTGCTCGGCCCCTCTTCACCTCCAGGAACTCCGGACAGGTGTCCGTGGAGTGGCCTTCCACATCGTGGAAGATGCAATAGGGTACCGCCGCTTCCCTTGCCCCGGTCTCTGCTATCCTGTTCCTTCTTCTCCTAGCGGCCGCCGCCTCCGCTTCTCCTCTTCCCCTTGCTCTTCCCCGGCCAATTGCCATGGCCTGTTGAGGTGGGGGAGGCAACTGCATTGGGCCTTGCCTCCACCCCAACTGGGGGGGTCTCCATTGTCCCTCGAAACGGTTACCCCTTCCTGGGCCATAACCCCTTCCTTGCCCCTGCACTCCTCCACCCTGCGGCCTCCATCCCCCCTCCGGGGCCCGGGGCTCCTCTCTTCTTCTGACCTCTTGCTGCCTCACCTCCGGCTCACCGAGCTTGGCCAGCCTCTTGGTGAGCTCTGGGTTGGCTTCTTCGCTTGCTACTTCCTCCGCCACCCTCTCCATCAGCTCCTCATAGGAGACGGGGGCCTTTCTTTTCAATGCCATCTTGAAGAAACTTTCCTTCAACCCGACCGTGAAGGCGAGTTGAAGTGCAAACCCGGGCACCTCCTGAGTGAGCTGCACTTCCTCCTGGAACCGATCCGCGTACTGAGCCAACGTCTCCCTGGACTCCTGCTTCACCGCGAAGAGGGAATCAGCGTCCTTCTTCCTCCTCTTTGAAGTTGAAAATCTCAACAAGAAACTACGGCGCAGGTCCTCGAACGCGTAGATGGAGCCTGCCGGAAGTGAGTGAAACCAGTCCCTGGCCTTCTCCTTGAGAGTGACGGCGAAGAGCCGACATTTGAAGGCATCGGACATCGGCCTGATGGAGACCGAGTCCTCGAAAGACTGCAGATGCTGAACTGGGTCATCTCTGCCATTGTAGTACACTCTATCCCATTCTCCGAATCCCGCCGGAACGGGTGCAGACAACACTAATTCGCAGAAGGGGCTTCCCCCTCCTACCATCTTCTCTCGCTCGGCTCGCGGACCCAGCTCGCTCGCCAAGCTTGGGATCGCACTCGCGAGGGCGACGCTCGCCTGAACCACCCCGACTGTCGTCGCGTTTTCCTGGCGTGCGCTCGCCTGTGTCGTGCTCGCTGGGGCAGAGCTCGTCGGCGCCGAATTCGCCGGCGCGGAGCTCGCTAACACCGGGCTCGCCGGACTGGCGAACAACACTCGCCCTTCCCGGTCATGTCCTGGTTCAATGGCAACTTCTTTTCCAGCCCTTCCTCCTGGTGCCCTCTCGCCGACTGCTGTTGGGGGAGTGGTCGCCTGAGGTGCCGGGGTTGCGAACTCACTCCGCAGAGCCGTGACCGTGAACCCCAAGGTGTCGAGCACCTCCTTCCTGAAATCCGCGAACATCCTAGCCATTGCTTCCTGAGGGGTCTCGCCGAACTCCTCGCCCTGCTCTTCATCCCCAGCCATAACTCTTCCTTGGGACTTTCTTGAACCAGCCGCGCTCCACGCTCACCGCACCAAAATGTTGAAACCGATTTCTCGGTCTCGTGTGGAGCTCGGGGCCCTCACCGAGATGAGGGGCAGCTAGCCCTTACCGGTCCCTCGGGAGAGGTAAGGTTGACGACTCGAGCAAAGAACAAAGACCCTAGTCTCAGCGAGGAGGTCCCTCCACTAACCCGGAAGATCGTTGAGCGCTTCCCCTCCCAAGCCAAAGCTAAGACTCGGGCACCTTGGAGAGCTGGAGAGCCCAAACCAAAGCGACCTAGGGAGAGAAGAGCTCAGATAATGAACCGATCTCCTCCAAGGTGCCCTTTGGGGTCTATTTATAGATTTCAGTTTTGTGGTCTGTCAATAGCCAAATCCCGCTGTCCAATCTTACTATCCGCACACCGGATTGGTCTGCTAACAGCCAAACTCCGCTGTTTGAGGAAGCTAACCGCAGACCACCAGGGGCCTCTTGGTAAAAATCCCTTCCCGGACTTTTACTGGGCGAACCGGCCTGCCCCGAGGCCTTCCTCGCGAGAGGAGCTCGCAAGCCTGCGCCACCTCGGCGAATCCCAGGATGGCTATCCGCACCCCAAAATGGCTAACTGTACCCTAAGACGGCCTTCCTCGCGAGTGGAGCTCGCGAGCCTGCGCCACCTCGGCGAATCCCAGGATGGCTATCCGCACCCCAAAATGGCTAACTGTACCCCAAGACGGCCTTCCTCGCGAGTGGAGCTCGCGAGCCTGCGCCACCTCGGCGAATCCCAGGATGGCTATCCGCACCCCAAAATGGCTAACTGTACCCCAAGACGGCCTTCCTCGCGAGTGGAGCTCGCGAGCCTGCGCCACCTCGGCGAGCTTCAAAGAAGCTGGTTAACTCCCCTCCGCTGGGCTCGCCCCCTCGAGCGCGAGTGGCGAACATCGGGGTTGTACAAGGACTTTTTGTTTTTTTTGTTGAGGAAGGTGTATGCATAGAAGAGATCCTGGTGAGTGCGCAGCATTTGACCCTGAAATAGAGCGTACCCTGCGGGCGCGTTTCCGTGCTGCTGCCACCATGGATGTTAATGGAATTCCGGCTGAACCTGGAGTGGGAAATGTACCGGTCGTGGGTCAGGTAGCTGACGAGAATGAAGTGGTCAGGCCGAGACCTAGGACCATGAGAGATTACACCACTCCTACAGCTGGGAGTGTGTATCCAGGATTTGGGCCTAACATCATGAACAACCAGTTCGAAATCAAGCCCACCATCCTGAACATCATCCGTAACAACGCGCAGTTCTCTGGGATGTCCAGTGAAGACCCACATCTTCACTTGGCAGAGTTCGCCGACATTTGCGGTACCTTCCGGTATGCTGGAATCACTGACGAAACAGTCAAGTTGAGACTGTTTCCATTCTCATTGCGTGACAAAGCCAAGGTATGGCTCCATTCTATCCCTCCAGGAACTGCTGCTACTTGGGATGTGCTCGCGTCAAAATTCCTCGCCAAATTCCACCCGGTGGACAAGATTGTGAGCCTTCGGCATGAGATCGCCACCTTCCGGCAAGCTGAGCATGAAACCGTCGCAGAAGCTTGGGAGCGTCTTGGTGACCTCCTGCGCAAATGCCCAAATCACGAGCTCTGGCTGTGGAACATCGTGGAGACCTTCTACTTCGCCATCGAGCCCAATCATCGGGCGATGATTGACGCTGCTGCAGGAGGAACCCTGATGAACCACACGCCTGAGGAAGCTCTCAGAATTCTGCAAGACACCGCGTCCCCAACACATTCTGGACTGCGAGGAGAAATGTGCCTAAAAGTGCGCGGGGACTATTCGTGGTGGATTCACTACCTCCCGTTGTTGCGCCCGCGTCTAACATTACATGTGAAGGATGTGGAGGCGGTGGTCACCACTCATACGAGTGCCCAGGTAGCGAGCCATCAGGTGAATTCTCTCAGCTTTGTTTAAATGAATCTATAAATTTCGTTGGAAATCAAGCTAGGGGGGCACCCTACAGAAATGCTTATAATCCGGGTGTGAGAAATCACCCCAATTTTTCATGGAACCAAAATGCTGCAGGCCAATGATGGCAACCGGGCCAGCATCAATACGATGCTCAAGCGTCCGGAAGTTAACGAAGGCCGCCTCAGCCGGGTTATAATCAAGGTGCCCCAGTCCCTAAGAAAAGTAATCTGGAAGAGTTGATGGAAAAGTTTATGGAAGTCGCCAACACTAATATGGTGAACCAAACTGCGTCCATGCGTAACTTGGAGATGCAAGTGGGCCAAATGGCTCAAGTGCTAACCGAGCGTGTGCAAGGGACCCTTCCCAATAATACCGAAAAAAATCCAATTAACCAAGGGAAGAGTCTCTCCGACGCGGGAGTAGGTGAACTAATTGAATTGGTAGTCTCATGCTCCATTAATAATACTGAAACAGCAGCCCTATGTGACTCCAGTTCATCTCACAACATCCTCGCTTTGCAGGATGTTGCTTAACTGCAACTTAAAATGGATACGAATGAACAGAAGTCAATAGTGCTTGCTAATGGTACTATAGTTAAGGCTGAGGGAGAGGTCAGGAATGTGGAAGTTACAATTGAAGGGACGGTGGTATTTGCCGACTTCCAAGTCTGGGGACCAAGTCTGAATCAATCCATTCCCATCTTGGGAGTACCGTTCCTAAAAGAGAGCGGTTCCACCTTAGACTTTTCTAAGGGGTGTGTTGTCTTACCCTGTAAGGTGACGCCCTCCACTTGCCCCAAGATTGTATCAGAAGCTGTAATCCACTCCCCCCTTGTTTTTTACTGAGAAACCATCCAGTGATGCAGAAGCCGAGAAAAGAACAGACTCGCCAGAAGGAGCAAAGAAAGAAGAAAAGTTGCAAGTTGTGACGGAAGAGGGGAAGGAGGCAAGAGACAGCATTGCGACCAAAATATTGAATGACGAGGGAGAAGGCAGAATAAAGCGCCTTATGAAAATTTGCCCAAGTCAAAGTAACAAATGTAAACATTTTAAGCAGGTCCATTGGGCTGATCCGGTTGCCACGGCTGCAACGGAAGTGAAGCCACCCACCACCAAGGCGGGAAATTCTGCCAGTTATCAACGTTGGCGTTCTCCAACTGTGGAGAAGCTGAGGCAAGAAAAATTGATGCGTGAAGCATGCTCTGTGGCCCTCCGGCGCGAGAAGGAAGAGGTTAGGGGCAAGGGGGAGACATCCTCCTTGGGCTATAAAGCCTTCACCTCTCTCCCATCTCGCGTAGCTCGGGATAACCACAAATCAGCATACAACTGATGCGTGATGGGGTCTCGGGGTTGTGATTGTGCTGCTTCTTCGGTCTGATTTTGTGCTCTATTTTGTCTCTTTGCTGTGTTGGTTGTTCTTATTTTAGTTTGGGACAATCTCTTTAACTGCTGCTATCGAACTTTAATACAGGTATTTGGTCCACTTTGAAGGACGTTAAACAAAAGGGCTTCTTGGGAGACAACCCATGGGAACCACCCGGTTCCGTCTGCTTTTTAATTCCTTTTATGCACTACTATTTCTGTTTTGCTAACATTGTAGGCGGATGCTCTCTTGTGGAGGATGAGGAAAGTATGAAAAATATTAATGTTGGAACTACCGCACTTCTGGCATGCTCTTCTATGAGCATAGGTCAACTCTACCCCTCTCTTACTTATTTCTGAATCGGTTATTTTAGTTAGTTTTGATCAAGTCTGGGGGAGAGAGTGATCGGTGCACGTGCACACACTTTGCATGGCATGTTAGAATGTGATGAGTTAGGATTTGTATTTTGTTGCACATATTGCATACACGTGCACCTAGTTCACGCGCACTTGATCACGCGTACTTATTGGGTATCACTGCGAGGTTCCCCGCTCATAAGAATTGGATTATTAGCGTATGAGTGAGGAGTAGAGAAAAATGTTGACTCGAGTGGTGCTCTAGTCAAGTGCTCCCATCACGCCTAGAAATTCAATTAGAGTAGAATTAAATTCAGAGTTATAATTAAATTATTTCTATTGTAGTAGCTGCAATTTATTTTACTTTAGTGGTGAATCTGGTGAATCCAACGGTAGCATAAGGTCGAGTGTAGCTAGACTAGTAGTAGCTTATTACTAGGGTCGGAAGGAAGGACAACCTTTCTCGGTGGCTAGAACTTGCACTAGGCGACTCTCAAAACGATTGCGTTGAAGTACTCGTCATAAAATGTGATATAGGCCATTTCTTGATCCGGTTGTGCTTTTGAAATCCTTACCTACATAATCACCGTTGCAAGCCCACTTGAGCCTACCCTTCCTCCTTGTTTAGCTCCACTAAAATTTAACCAAAGCCATACGGGCGAACCTATTTTCAAACCAACCTTTGAGCTGAAAGAAATTTCTTTTTCGATCGCATTTGGTGTCATCTTTGTTGTGTATGGTAGTTTTGAATTAGCTAAAGGAGCTGTTTTTTTGTACTTACAAATGTCATTTTGTCAATGAGAGAAAAGAAAAGAAAAGAAAGAAAAGAAAAGAAAAAAAAAGTGGTGCAAAAATAATATTCTCTCAGCAAATTCAAATTATTTTTGGCTTAGCACGCACCTAGTGTTCAGTTGAAGTCTGGGGGTGTTGTGTAATTCTTGAAAATTTTGTATTGGTGATTGTAATTCTCTTGAGTGCTCAGGTTGTGTTGAATGAGATTCCCATCGTCCTTCTACTTACCTAGCCTATACTCAACCTAAGCCAAATTCTAACCCATAAGTCCTATTGATTTTAGATACGAGTCGTCTCATGCAGTAGAGAGAGTGCGAACGTGCAAGCCTGTGGACACCGACTTTGATGGATTTCTTAGGAGTTTGTCCCGAGCTTCGATTCGAGTAATACTCTACTCATTAGTCACGCTATTTTCCCTTTTGCGCGACCGAAAGATTCACCAGGATTCACCATCCAAGTAAAATGAATTTCAAACCACTGTTCTAGAAATAGTTAGATATAATCTTGAGTTTAATTCTGTTCTAATGTATTTCTATGCACGTGCGCATGCGACTTCGCATTGGTCTCTACCGCTCACACTCACGCTAACATCCAATTGTTCCGACAGGAGGGCTGAGTAGTTTGCCCGAGACGTGCAAATGGTTAAGTCTGGGGGTGTGATGAGTCCCATTTATATATATATTTATGGACTCATCTGGGCCGATTATCTAGTCTTTGCACCACACTTTAGGCACGTTTTCATTCATATTCACTATTCCCTGCTAGGTGCACTATTAGGCCCGTTTCAGTGTGCAATTGCGCTCCTTGTTATTGGGGGTAAGCACATGGTGCTCCTCTTCCATTTCTCTATGTTTATCTGGTGCTGGAGGTGTATTCCCAGCTTGTTTTTATTCTGTGCAGGTGGCCGGATTGTCGTGTATCCAGTTTTCTCCCAGATTTCATAACTGTGTGAAATGCATGGTCGTGCGTTTTCCTTGAAGCACGGTCTGCTGCGGTCGTGCGCTCTCATCTGGGCAGAAAACTGGCGATCCGAGTTTACTCGTGCGTTTTGACGCACGGTCGGAATCGCCCGTGCGTGAGTAAAACGCACAGTCTCCTGTTTCTGCTATTTTATGCCGTATCTGAATTTTTCCATGCATTTTGACGCACGGACGGATTTGCTCGTGCGTGAGTAAATCGCACGGGCGGCGCAGCTTCGTCTTCACGCCAGTTTTTATCATTAATTAACGTACGCTCTGCGCACGGTCGTGCGTTCGACCGTGCGTGACCATTTTTCTGCCTGTTTAGTATTTAAGCAGGAAATGTTGCTGCCATTGGTGTGACGGGACAGAGCTCGATCCCCCTCGCGGGAAAGGCTGGGAATCCCGCCATTTTCACCCTTTCCACTGTAGGAGGCAAGAGGAGACCATCTCCGGCGATCTCCTTCATCATCTTTCCATCCGAGAGCGTTTGCAAGCTTCCGCCGCCGCTAGCTCAAGCATTCCTCACCGAGGAGACCATAGAAGCGCTGAAGATCGTTGGAGCGGTGACAGCCTCCTTCGAGTTAGCACGCCATCTGAGGGCCGAGCCCGGAGAGAGCCTGTCAACCTCTTATTCCGGCCGTGAACCCAAGACGCGGTGACATCTTCTTTGTGGTCCTCTCTAACCCTTGATGCTTGTACTTGTTTATGCATTGTATGAATGCTTGTTAAGTTAATCTTAAGGATTATTGCTTGTGTTCATGTCCAATGTTGATGCGGTGGCAAGAATAGCCCTTGTTTGTTGTTGTGATAGCCTAGGTTGCTTGTGTGTGAAGCCACTTAGCGATTGCTAGTGGTGATGTTTGCGAAGAGGTTAGTACGACCCTCACGAACCCCGCACTGTGGCCACTCCACCCGCTTACCGAAGCGCGGCATCGCGGCCGATGCACTCACCCACACGTTGCGAAGTGGTGCTTTTCGACCCGCTTTTCTTTTCATTCTGCAATAGCTTAGGAACCCAAATCACAACCTCCCTTTGTTTCTTATTAATCCTTTTAACTGATTTCCTGGTTTGAGCAAATCGTACTACCCAACTTGCGGTCCTTAGAGAACGATATTCGGGGAGTTCCTCCCTATTTTATTACTTGATCGACCGGTGCACTGCCGTCGTATCGCATTTCGCGCTTGCTAATTAGCATTGTCGAAATAGCGCATCAGATGTATAACTATATTTCGCATTAATTAATTAATATTGTGTTTATTTTATGCTTCATTAAATATTTGATAGGGGTAGAGCCCCGAGCCTATAACGACCGGGGTACTGTCCCGAGCCTATATACGAGTGATAGACACGGGGCTCCGCCCCTACGACCAACCACGACAGTATCTCGACCGAGAGAGGCACTATCAATTAATTAATGCGAAAAATAGTTATCCATCACATTTTATTTTTGGCAAAATCACCAAATCAGTCCCTCAAGTCATGTCACTTTATGAAATTTGTCCCTCAAGATATGAAAGCAAGAAATTAGTCCCCACCTTTAACAAAATGCTGAAATGAGTCCTAGTTAACGGAAAGCACTAACGAAAAGCAACTTATTTGATGATCTATAGACCTAAAAATTAACAAAATAGCGTCATTTGATCTTAATTTTTCTAATAGCATCATATCATAAGACATTTTATATGATAATTTTTAAATAGTGTCATACATTATCAGTGTATTTCATATCATAAATTCTTATATGATATATCTTTAAATGATATTTATGAATACAAACGTAGTTACAAATGATTTTCTATTACCATTTTGCTTACATTCAAAATGTGGAAGGTATCTCAATTATTCAATTCATGGAGAATATGTTAAAATTTTAAGGCAAAATACGTTGACTCATTTATAATTCTCATTGTCATGCTTCAAACAAAATTTTCCACCATTAGTTAGTATCAAAGCACAAAGGCGTTCTCATACTACATCACTCATCTATGACGCCATATTGCGTGTGATTTCATAGAAAATCATGCCAGTAGCAAATCAAATGGGATGTCAGCTTGCTCGTGTGGCCTATCTGGATTCAAAATTCTGGTTAATTGAGGCATAAGTGATACCTCTTCTGATGAAAAACTCATCTCCTTTGAAGAAATTGAACAATGATGGGAAAAACCCTTGTGATTTATCTAACAAATTATTTAAAGTGATTTCACCAGTTAGGTTATATTACCCACATTGTATAGAAAGGGTTGGTAATTAGATGTCTTAGGATGTCATACTCATCTTGGAGTGTCAATGTCAGGTCAAGATAATCACCAAGTCAGTTAAGTTAAGACTTTCGTTGAATGAAAGTCGACGCAACTTCGACTTGATGTCGATGCAACTCTGACTAGATGTCTAAGCAACTTAATCAGCCTGTCAAAGTATTAGTCAAATCGACGCAACGTCAAAAGGGACTCTACGTAGAGGGATGAGTTTGTCGAAGCCATCTTAGAAGTCGACACAACTTCGACTTCAATTCGACGCGGAAGATAAAGTTCAAGTCCAAGTCTTCAACTCGACGGATACGTCGATAAGGAATCGACGCAACGTCGACATCTGATTTCAGCCAGAGCTAAGAAGGAATTCAAAGCTACACCTATAAGAACTCAGAGGTGCGTCCACATGAAGAATGATGAAGTTGACGCAGCGTCGAATACAATCTGAAAAGGAAGGTTTTTTGCTGTCATTTTAACACCTTTTTAGAAGGACCACAAAGCTAAAGACAGTTCTCCAACCACTTGTTTATTGCCAAGAATGGAATGACGTATTCCAGGACACAACAAAAACATTCTCGGAAGGTATTCAAATCTGATGGACGAGTCAGAATCAAAAGAAGAAAAGGGAAATCAACTGTCCAATAAGAATTCCTTTTCAGGACAGCCAAAAGGAGAAAGAAATTCAAATTCCAAATGTACAGAATAAGTATGCTGAAGAGGAGAAGAAACATAGAATATTGATCACATTATTCTTCATCTGTCGAAAAGGGTTCTTCTTCTTCTTCCTCCTTCAACCCTAAGAAAGAAAAACAAGTGTTCTCCCTGCACAGGAAAAGAATACAGCTGCTTCTTCAACTTCATCACACAACATCTAGTTTACAAGAAGTGCTCAGAGAATAAGGATCAAGCAAATAACCCTTGCAATCATCACAATCATAAGCAAGGGTTAATCTTATTCAGATCCAGTGAAAAACAGAAGCTGGAGTTCATGAGAAATTGCTTCTGAAGAATTCTGAAAGCAAAATTCTATTCTTCCTCTTCTTTCTATCTTCTCCTTTATTCTTCAACAGTAAAAGAGTTTTATTAATCCCTCTTTCAAAGGATTCAGTGCTTCTAAGAGTCTCCTTATCAAAAGACTCAATGGTTCTAAGAGTCTCCTTATCAAAAGACTCAGTGGTTCTAAGAGTCTCCTTATCAAAAGACTCAGGCACAAGTTATGCAATCCTACCAGGGAGGTAGAAGAGAGGAGTACCCACCTTTTGGGGAACCTCTATAAAAATTCATGTGTCCTCTGTGTTTGATTTTCTGTGTTGTCCCTATTTCTAGTTTTCTGTGTTTATATTTCCTGCAATTTATGTTTACTTTATTCTGTCTTTTGGATTATTGATTGCATAATACTTAGTGTTTTTATTGTGTGTGCAAAATTAGGGTAGAAAATATTTAAAACTCTATTCACCCCCTCTAGAGAATACTCAGAGGCACACTGTGTATTTTCAATTGGTATCAGAGGGAGGTTGATCATTAAAATGTTAACACCTTGATCAAAAGATCTCCTCAATCACATTTCTTTATTTTAAATTAGTTAAAAACTATTTTCTAAAGAAAATGAGTTCTAAGGATTATGGATCAACAAGACCACTAGTGTGTAACCTAAATATGTTTACACTCTGGAAGGCCGGAATAAATCTTTACATGAACTCTATTGATGAAGACATTTTTAATGTCATTATTACAGGTCCCCTAATCCCAGTGAGAGAAGATGTTAGTGGGACAGTAACACAAACTGCAGTCCCCAGAGCAGAGTGGACTGACGCTGAGAAGAAGGTGAATGCATGCGATGCCAAAGCCATGAATATCCTAGTGTCAACTATATCAGATGACATATTTCAAAAAGTTGCAGATTGTAACTCTGCCAAAGAAATCTGGGAATTTCTTTTCAGATTAGTAGAGGGAAGCTCTGATGAAAGAAAGGACAAGAAGTCCCTTGTCATATCCCAATATGAGAATTTTATGAAAAGGGTTGATGAAAGCATAAATGAAATGTATGACAGGATCAGCTTCATCATCAATGAGCTCTTACTAAAAAGCTGGGCTGAGTCAGAAGCCCAGGATAGAATCTCAACTCCTAAAGAAAGGACATTTGCACTAAATACTGCTGAAGCAGAGCCTTCCACCTCTGAAAAAGAGATGTTTAATCTCTTGGATAAAAGATTCAAGAGATGGGTCAAGACGGAGGACTCCAGAAGGAAAGAGAACAGTTCAAGCAAAACCAAGGTATGACAAAACTCCTAAACATGAAATTATCTGCTTCTCTTGCAGAAAACTTGGACACTTTGCCACTGAATGTCCTGAAGAAGAAAAGAACAAAAGCAACAAGCAGAAGAAAGATCACAAGAAGAAATCCTTCATGAGGAAGGATAAGAAAAGAGGAAAAGGTTTCATTGCTGAAACCTGAAGTGATTCAGAGTCTGGGCCAAGCTCCTCCTCATGTAATGGTGATGAAGAGTGTGGAACTAAAGAAGCCTGTTTAATGGCTCTAAAAGACTCTACTCCTGAAAATCAGGTAACAATTTTTGATGATTTTGACTTTTCTTCAGAAGATTTTAAAGACTGTTTCAAAGAATTCTGTCAAGATTACATTAACAGTCAAAAGGAACATAACATTATCAGAATAGAACTGGAAGACCATAGGAAAAACATGATGTACTCAGTTAACTATGATCTGAGAGGTCAATTGTTTAAGAAAGAAAAAGAAATATACACATTAATTAATAAAAATTTTGATTTTGAGAAAGAACTTACAAAGAAAACAACCTTTGAGGACTCACTCAATGGAAGGAGTCAAAAGCTTAAGGATATCTCACAAAATCTCTCCAAGAGATTTGATCATCTTGATCTAGAATCACTACCATCCATAACAAACTTGCTTGGAAAATTCCTGTAGCATTCATTAGGTCTAGCATGAATCAACCTAATAACAACTTAGAATAAGGTGAAAAACAAATTAATAACCCTAATAAACTCACTATATTTAATAGGGTAAACACTTCTAACCAATCAGGGATTCTAGGTAAACACCCCTTAAAGAAGACAAACAAAAATTATAAAAATCTTAGTAACAAGAATCATACATCGACTAGAACTCAACGCAGTTTTAAAGATGCGTCGAATGCAACTTGACGGAGTTCAGCATATGCGTCGACATCAACTCGAAGCAAGTATGAGGGTGCGTTGAATAATATTCGACGCAACCAATATTCTGCAACGAATTATAATCGATGTAACTATGCAGACACGTCAAATTACACTCGACGCAACTCTATAGATGCGTTAATTTCTTATCGACGCATGCTTCCAGCAAGAAATTTTTAGACATCTAAATCTCTCTCTCTATTCTTACATTCCTAGATGTTTATATTGTTCTAAAATTGGGTACATAGCCAAATGTTGTTGGCATAATAATGCAACACTTCTTCACTTTAAGGGGTATACTGAAAGACCATCTTATTCTTTCATAACTCCATATGATGATAGAAGAAAGCGACCCCAACAAGTGAGGGTCTATACTAATGTTTGATTTCATGTGCAGAAAGGATACTGTTCAACAACAAACCAGCAGTTGTATCTGGACAGTGGATGCTCCATGCATATGACTGAAGCAAAAGAATTGCTGGACAACTACAAGGCTAAGGAAGGGCCTAAGGTAATTTTTGGGAATTCCCACTCTGGTTAAACCAAAGGATATGGTTTGCCCAGGATTGGGGAAGTCTCTTTCTCTAAGATAGCTTATGTTGAAGGACTTCAACATAATCTAATTAGAATTGGTCAGTTTTGTGATGGTGAATACAAAGTTGTATTCACTAAGTCTTAATGTTATATAGTTAGCTCTGTAACTGACCAAATTGTGTTGACTGGCCCTAGGAAAGGTAAGGTTTATGTTGAAGACTTTGAGTATACTAAGTCAGAGATCTGCTTCTTCAACTCTCAGTTAGAAAATAATGAGTTGTGATATAAGATACCCAATCATCTTAATTTTAAAACCATTGTTAAACTCTCTAAGCTTAACCTTGTAAGCGGCTTATCAACAGGTAAGTTTAATAAAGACCATCGTTGTAGAGCCTGCCAACTAGGAAAGCAGATCAAATCATCATTCAAACCAATTGGTAAGAATGAATCCCCTAGAATCCTATACCTGTTGCACATAGACCTATTTGGTCCTATATCCAATCGGAGCTTAGTAGGTAAGTCCTATACTCTAGTCATTGTTGATGACTTTTCTAGATTCAGCTGGGTGTTCTTTCTAAAATCTAAGCCAGACACCTTCAAGATCCTCTCAAGATTCAATAGACAGATTCAATCTGAATTCAACACTCAGGTTGTTGTGATCAAAGATGATCATCGTACTGAGTTTGAAAATCAGTTAATGTATAGATTCTGTGAGGATGAAGGGATAAGACAAAGCTTTTCAGCTCCTAAAACCCCCCCTTCCTAACAAAATGGGGTGGCTGAAAGGAAAAATAGAATCTTAATTGAATCAGGAAGGACATTATTGGCTGAATCCAATTTGCCAAAGTCCTTTTAGGATAGGACAGTGAACACTGCTGTTGAAACCGATTTCTCCCCCTCTTGTGAAGCTCGGTGCCTTCACCGAAATGAGGGGCAGCTAGCCCTTACTAATCCCTCGAAGAAGGTAGACTGAAGACTAGGAAAATGACTAAGACCTTAGTCACAGCGAGGAGGTCCCTCCGCTAACCCGGAAGATCATTGAGCGCTTCCCCTCCCAAGCCAAAGCTGAGACTAGGGCACCTTGGAGAGCTCTAGAAATGCTAGCCAAGGAGAGCCTGAGGAGAGAGAAGCTGAAGTCAAGTCCTCTCCAAAGGTGCCCTTTAGGTCTTATTTATAGATTCTCTGATCTGGCCTGCAACTAGTAGGATTCTGCCTTTTGATTTTACTATCTGCACCCCGAATTGGTCTGCTAACAGCCAAACTCCTCTGTTTGGAGAGGCTAGAGGCAGACCACCAAGGGTAAAAGAGGTAATTTTGCCTCATCGACCTATGGGCACGAAGCTGCGAGAGCACTACTGCCGAAGCTCTCGCGGGCCTTCTCGCGAGTCCTGTTCGCGATACCTCTCCTAGGAGATCGCCCTGCGAGGACCTCGCTAACCCCCCTTTGGAGGTATCTACCGAGGTCTGGTCTCGCGAGCCTTTCTGTGAGACCGCCTCTTGACTTCGTCGTGCAAAGAACACAATTTGCTGAACCCAGAAGAGCTCGACGAATGCAGATTGTTAAACCGTTCGTCGACCACTGAGACGAGCAGTTCGTCGACCGCTGAGATGTTAAGATTGAAGCAAGCCGTTCGTCGAACGCGGGAAACAATTCATCGAACATAGAATTGAGCTCGCCGGACGCTGAGGCCCAGTCTCGCGAGCCTTCCTGCGAGACCGCCTCTTGACTTTGTCGCGCACTGAGCACATTTCGTTGAACACCTCTTTACCGAACATAGGTCTTCTTCTGCCGGCGGCTTGTGAGGTATTGGTTTGCCAGCCCTCGCTTGGCCCAGTCTTTTGAAGAAATCTGCCGAGGTTTGGATCTATGCGACTCCTCTTGCGAGAACATCCCTTTATCTTTAATGAGCATAGAACACTTCTTCGTCTTTTGATGATTTCGCCGAACAGGGGTGAGCTCGACGACTGAGGTGAGCTCGACGAACACGGGAGAGTTTGTCGAACGCGGGACTCCTTTCGTCGAGCTCGGAAATATTCCTCGAACTGCCCGCGAGCATTTATCTCGCCGACCATTCTCGATCGCCTATCAGCGAGCCTTCCGAGAGAGAATTCTCCAAGGCCCCTCTCACGAGGTCTTTGGCCCTATGGCCTTCCTCTCTTATTACTTCCTTCGTCATGTTGCCTTCTTAAACCGCGCCTCTTTTCCTGGTGAATATCAGGGTTGTACACAATCCCTGCTCTTCGCGAGGCTATTTAGGCTCGCGAAGAAACATCTAACCCCTGGTATTCGCCAGTCTTCTTGATGATCTGTCAGGAATCTTTGGTAGGACCCACCCTGGGGGCTATAAATATCATCCCGAGCCTCAGTGACGCGCGCCGTCACTCTTTTCCTCCTTTTTGCCCCGTACTGTAGCTGTCAGGAGATGCCGCTTTTCGAAGAAGCTGAGGCTCGCATGAAGGCTGTGAGAGTTGGCGGGATACCCTCCACGACCAGGGTCCCCGCCTGGATGAATCGGCCACCTCCTGCTTAGTCGCCGAAGACTAAAAAGGCGAAAGCGGCCTGCCAAACCGGGGACGACTCCGTGCTGCTGGACTCTTCCCCGGATAACCATCCCTCCGAGAAGGTATGAGCTATTCCTCTAGCTTAGTCACTAAATTTGCATGTGATTCGTGCTTACTCGCAGGAGATTTTGCCGAACAAGGAAATTGGCGAGCTTGGAGGTGGGTCTCGCCGAAGTCCGCCAGCTGACACACATCTCGCTGGCAAAAACGCCGAAGGTACGCCCTTAACCTCGCTCACTGACTCTCCTTTCGTTGACTATCGACCTCTTACTCCCTGTTTTTCACAGTCCCGCCCCGGAAGACCCCGGCTCGCAAAGATTCACAGCTTCTGTCTCTGTCCCTTCCCGACACCACTGTGGATATGCCGAGATTCAATCTCCTGGGGAGCGAGGGAACTGGCGGCTCTCGACCGCCAAATATTCCCACAATTAACAACGCAGCCTACCCTCCCGGCTTAGGCGAATCCCTCTATCCTCACTACGACAACGTCTTCCAGGTTCACCCTGAGAGTTCTCGCCCCCCCTGCGGGTAAGCATTCCGACGCCCCCATGCCATGCGCGAACCTGAACGCGCTATCTAACCTTTCTGTAATATTTTGCAGAGAGTTCCGAAAATCCGCCCACCGATTCAGAGTTTGTCGACAACGAGGTGTCCCCCCTCCCAGACCAAGTGGAAGACTTCTTAGGGTACCCGCGAGATCCTGAGATGATGAAGCGGAGAACCGCAGAGTTGCTTCGGAAACATGGTAGGATGCTGATGGACCTCAATCTTCAAGCGAGATGGGATAGGGAGGTCGCTGAGGACAGGCAAGCTGTCATGATGGAGGAGTGCGCGAGACTCCGAGCCGCGGTGCCTCACGCCCAAGATGAGATGGCCACATCGCCGGAGGTGCACATCGTGAGGATGAGGGATTACGCCTACCTCATGGACCGGGAGGGCCACGCGGCCCAGGATTACTATAATTCCAGGGTACCACCGCGGTCCGGGTCGTGAGGTGGCGGTAGATGGAAATGGCTGCCCCACGATTCTCGCTAACTTCTATATTTCTGCGAACTCTTATTGTTTGTTAATGCTTGTCGCTGCGTTGGACGATCTCGTAGTTACTTGCAATTTATATTTGTGAGTTCTCGCATAGCAGTAATTATTGATAGCCATCTATTAGTTCTCGCTCGTGACTTACATATATGCGTCCTTCCCTTGTTACTCTATTCTCGCAACGAGCCAATCTCCTCTTGCTTAAAACTATCTCGCGGTGGCTTATTTTCGTTATTTCGTTCGTTCACACTGCCTTTGCAAAGAATTTGCTTATGCTAACCTCGCAGGGAGTTCTCGCCTACGATCCTGATGTGATATTTTGGCTAACCGTACTCAGTGGCGCTTGGGCTTCTTCCCGCTCTTTTACTTTTGCTATAAATAGGTTGTCATAACTGTGCCAACCACCACATTTACCGTCGACCCTCTTCTCTCACTACCCCGGAGATCTCGCATTTCCCCCTCTTTCTTGCGCTATTCTTTTCCACGTAAGTCTTCAAAATGGTTGGCAACCAGGGCGAGGTTGAGGGCAGGCTGAAGTGTGCATGGGCCTTCACCGACCACCCCTTCTTCCTGGCGAACCTGACGGAGGAGGAATATCTCACCGCCATCGCCGACTTTGTCCCCCCAGAGTTTACCGCTCGCCAACTTACCAAGGACGACGTGATAAATGTCCCCCTGCCTGATGAACTCGCGATCCCCATAGCCCACTTCGCGGTGGGTCTGAGGCTACCTCTGTGGCCAGAGATTCGCCAGGTAACTATTAAACTCGCCTTCCTTTCCTCATGTGATAATGGATTCTTCCTCGCTTAACTGACGGTCTCGCCATTTTGCTCACCAGGTGTTGAGACACTATGGTGTGGTGCTGGGTCAACTGACCCCCAACGCGATGGCGGTCATCGTCGCCCTCTCCTGCTACATGCGCGAGGAGCGCATCGAGTTCAGCCTTCCAGTTTTCCGGAAGCTATTCTCTTTCCGTGCGTATAAGGACGGGACAACCTACTTTATGGGCTCGGGTCCTAAGGTTGACGAGACCGTCAACAAGGATCACTTCTGGGCTCAGAAGTTCCTCTTCGTCAAGAGGAACTTTGGCAACATCCCTTTCTCGCCTGTTCAGTACAGCGAGACTACTTACTGCCCTCCGACTCTCGGCGGCCACGACGCCGCCTTATACCAGTTCTTCTGCAAGAAGAACTTTGAGGTTGTGTATCTTCGCCACAACCTCGACTCGCTACTCCCAGTGCTCTCCGGGGAAGGTAACGATCTCGCCCGCTAACTTCCATGATCTCAACGTTTTCCGCGCTAGATGTCTAACCCTCACTTTTTCAGGTGAGCGAGATCTACCACTCAACCCCCCTATACAAGCAAACAGAAGTCTACCTCCACTCACGCTCTCGCGACCATGGGAGCGAAGGCCTGCCGTGATACCACCACCTCGACTGAGCCCTCTTCTCGCAAGAGACCGGAGGCCTCCAGCAGCCGGGGCCCAGCCTCAAAGTCTCTGCCCAGGAAGAGAGGCAAGAAGAGCCAAGGCTCGCTCGCCCCCTCTAAAGGAAAGGGGCACTCCGAAGCCGCCCCTGGCGTGATCGACCTAACCATCCTCTCCGAGGAGAGGGGGGTCGATGAGGAGAGCGAGGAGGACGCGAAGGCCTCTTACCCGCTCATTCCAGTTAACCACTAGAACTTTGGGCTCTGCCAGAGACGTAGGGATGAGACCGTCGAGTTCCTGGTGTATTGGAAACCGGAGGTTAACCAGGTTGAAGTCTCCACCATCCTTCCTTCCTAGGTGGAGAAGCCGACCGTCAGCGGCCATGCCTATGACTTCTCCTTCGCCCTTTATGGGCGCGAGGATGCCGGGTCCTACAAGGACGAGACCTCAAAGACCCTCGCCTATAAGAGTGCGAGGTCCCAGCTGCGCTCCGGTGAGCTCGCCCATATGACAGGAAGGCGATGCCTGCAACTAGAGCAACAGAATGTGGAGCTCGCGAGGGCTTATCAGGTGCTCCTCACCGAGAATGCGCAGCTGAAGGAGAAGCTGCTCGCCACAGCGAGCGGTGTGGTGTGTTACCTAGACCTCGCCATTTCTCTCTTTCAACCCTTTCACTTTCTGAACTTGTCTTTCGCTTATAGGACACCGCAGCTGCCAAAAGAACTGACGCTCGCATTCAAAGCCTAGAGGGCGAGGTGGCCGGATTAAAAGCTCTTAATCGCGAGCTGTCCCGTGCCACCATTCCCCCTTCCCCCCGCCGCCTGAA
This sequence comes from Dactylorhiza incarnata, assembly GCA_033032865.1. Taxonomy (NCBI): domain Eukaryota; kingdom Viridiplantae; phylum Streptophyta; class Magnoliopsida; order Asparagales; family Orchidaceae; genus Dactylorhiza; species Dactylorhiza incarnata. The sequence goes on from JAWHQI010000035.1 coordinate 2,685,988, forward strand.
GGAAGCGCGGCGAGCGCGAGACTAGGAAATCCGCGGGGAGTCCACCGAGTCGGCTCGCTATATCTTCCAGACGATGAAGGCGACCGGCCTTCTATCCGCCGACGCGGCCGACATTACTCTGGAAGACATCATCCCGGAGCTCTTCATTCCGCTCCCGCCAGTGAAGAGTAGCGATGACGAGGGGAGGTCTGCGAGCGATTCCTGAAAGTCATCATTATTTCTGTTTTTGTTTAACTTTTGGCTAGTGAGATCGCCGCAAATTGTAATTGAACTGCGAAATGTAAATACAGTTTTTGCCTTGTTCATTGTGCTTGTCTTTTCTGTCTTGTTATTTTCATACGCTTATATCACGTTCCTGTGTATTTTTATCATTCTCGCCAAGCCGATCCTTGCGTACTTCGACAGTTCGGGCGTAGACTCCGCTTTCAATTGGTCTCACTTTTTCTCATGCCTTGGGATTAGGTATTTTAGGGCTACCCTCTCCTTAGGGCCTCGCACGGTATGCTCCCTCCCGGCGAGGACTCCTCTCTCACCTTTAGGGTTCTTGCAGGACTTCTCGCGGATCCTGCTCGCAATACCTCTCCTAGGCGATCGCCCTGCGAGGACCTCGCTGGCCCCTTTATTGTGGTGCGAGATCCTTTCTGCGAGACGAGCGAGAAGGCACTGGTCAATACAGAGGATTGGAAACCTGAGGCTTTCCAACCTGCCTTTATGAGAAACTCATCACCCTGCCAGCCTCTCCAGAGATCAACCTGAAAGCCCCCATCTAGTGAGAGCCCGGGAGCGGAATCGATCTGGGGCATTCCAGCACCAATAATTATCACCCTGCCAGCCTCTCCAGAGATCAACCTGAAACCCCCCGTCTAGTGAGAGCCCAGGAGCGGAATCGATCAGGGGCATTCCAGCACCAATACTTATCACCCTGCCAGCCTCTCCAGAGATCAACCTGAAACCCCCCGTCTAGTGAGAGCCCGGGAGCGGAATTGATCTGGGGCATTCTAGGATCAATACTTGTCACCTTGCTAGCCTCTCCAGAGATGAACCTGAAACCCCCCGTCTAGTGAGAGCCCAAGAGCGGAATCGATCTGGGGCATTCCAGCATCAATACTTATCACCCTGCCAGCCTCTCCAGAGATCAACCTGAAACCCCCCGTCTAGTGAGAGCCCGAGAGCGGAATCAATCTGGGGCATTCTAGAATCAATACTTGTCACCTTGCCAGCCTCTCTAGAGATCAACCTGTAACCCCTCGTCTAGTGAGAGCCCGGGAGCGGAATCGATCTGGGGCATTCCAGCACCAAAACTCATCACCCTGCCAGCCTCTCCAGAGATCAACCTGAAACCCCCCGTCTAGTGAGAGCTTGGGAGCGGAATCGATCTGGGGAATTCCAGCACCAATTCTTATCACCTTGCCAGCCTCTCCAGAGATCAACCTGAAACCCCCCGTCTAGTGAGAGCCCGGGAGCGGAATCGATCTGGGGCATTCCAGCACCAATACTTATCACCTTGCCAGTCTCTCCAGAGATCAACATATAACCCCCCGTCTAGTGAGAGCCCGGGAGCGGAATCGATCTGGGGCATTCCGGCACCAATATTTATCACCTTTGTTATCATCGCACCGCTGTTATAACCATCGCACAAAGAAGTAAGATATTTAACATACGACATAGTAAAAAACTTTCAAGGGTAGAATCTGCAACGCCCCTGATTTTTTGTTAATTATTTTGCGTAGCCGCTGTGACGTAATTTTGGCGTTAGGGCGTTACGTCAGCTCGTCAGGTTTAGTATTGAGCCTTAGCATAGTTAAAGTATGTAATTTAGATCGAGCGCGCGAGTTTTCGCGTCGTTTTGATTTGTAGAGAATATTTTGTGTAGATATTGAGAATTTAGCTTCGGGAAGCTTTTGCCCGAGTTTGGCTCATCAGAATTGAATTCTGACCTTGCCGTTGGATTCGTAGCGCCGTGTTTCAGTTATGGTGCGAATTTCGTAGAAATCCAAGGTGGTCTAGTTTCCCTCATAGTTTAAGTAAATTGGGGTATTATTTATTATTTAAATAATACATTTAGGTTTTCATATAAATACCTAAACTTCTTTCCCTATTCACCTTCTTCTCCATCGACCCCAAATCAGCCGCCGAGCGAAAGAGCGAGAGCGGAGCATCGAGGAGCGTTCGGTCGTCGATTCCTAGGGCTGTAGTAGTCGGAATCGTGTTTGGAGAGTGGATTTGGAAAGCTCTTGGCGAGATCTTCGTCTTAGTGGTAAGCTTTTCCCATTTTGTGGAATTTTTGGAGTTAGGGTAGTGGCCTAACCCCTTCTTTCGACCCGAAAAGTTTCAGGTTTTGTGCTCAGGTGTTTTCTTGGCCGGATCCTTAGCTTCCGGAGCGGAGATCTTCGAATTTGCAAGGTTAAAGGCAAGTGGCAATTTCTTTCTCCTTCTCTTGATGTTGAAGTGTTGTTTCTTGCTTGAGTTTGTATTGCATTATCTCAACTCTTGATCTTGGGTGTTACTTGTCTAATTTAACTCTTAGAATCCCTTTGGAGATCTCCCTAAATGTCTGTTTTTCCCCCTCAATCGAGTCCGTCTGCAGCTTAGACCTTCGGTTTTTTTTTCGAGAAGTCCCATGATTTTTCGAGAAATCCTCTGGTGTTCTCAAGAAATCCTCCTCGTCCCTCAAGGAAAACCCTGGAGAGATCCTTTTTGATTTCTCGAGAAATCCTCTCTTCCTCTCGAGAAGTCCGCTCTCTCTCTCTCTCGATAAATCCCTGCACCTCTCGAGAAGTACCCTCTCGAGAAGTCCTCTCTCTCTCTCGAGAAGTCCTCTCTCTCTCTCGAGAAGTCCCCTCTCGAGAAGTCCCTTCTCGAGAAGTTCTCTCTCCCTCTCGATAAGTGTCTCTCCCTCTCGAGAAGTCCCCTCCCTCTCGAGAAGTCCCTGTCCTGCTCTCGAGAGATCCGTGTTGATAACCCCTTGGTTTTTCCGAGAACTCCTTTTACCTTCCCTCGAGAAGTGTCTTCTCCTTCTCGAGGAATGCGTGCTTTGTGCCCGTGGTCATGATTACTTCTACCCTTTTGAAACCTCGTACTTGTTGTGGTTAAACCAAATTATGAGTTCTCTTATGTTTAGTATTGGAAGAATGTTTACCTTGTTGTGACCCTACCTCTTAGGGCATCCTAGTGATTATCCTTTCGGGCAGCATCCCGTGTTTAATTGAAATTTGATTAATAAGAACCGTTGTCTTTAGCCTTACACAGTAGTTGTGTTTGGGGTACAATGAGGGAAATTTTATAGCCTTGCACCATAGTCGTGTTTGGGTGGTTGGGTCTAGAGCACCCCCACCCGGATTTTTGGGCTTTGGGTGGCGGAGGTAGATAACTGCTCCTGTTTAATTGAGCTGATCAGTCTCTTTAAATATACTTATCAAGATAAATGAACTTACTTGTCCCTCTTCTGGTATTTAGTGCACTCGGTGCTTGTTAGTTCTTTGTTTAGAGCTTCTCTTTCGGTAAATCTGGCTTGGGTTGGTACCCCTTATGCCTTGCTTATTTTTTTGCTAGTTTTCTGCAAGTTGTAATTCCTTGCTGAGGCGTTCTTTGTTTTATTGAATGCCTCAGGTTCAGAGTCGTAGCAGCTAGTGGTGTAGCCTGAAGTTTAGAGTTTTAGTAGTTGTTCACCCCGCTGCTGCGAGGTAGTTGTTTTTTTAGTTTCTTCTTGTGCTCAGGCATACTAGAAGGTGCCAATGGGTTAGTGTCATGTTGTTGATGCCCTTTGTTCCCTTTTTGTGCTTTTTAGTTTATTTGCAAGTTAAATGCCACTACTTTTAGATCTTGTGTATCTTACTCTCTGGGAATGATTTATGTTAGGTGCACTATAGTTATAAAATGGTTTTGCTTCAGCCTCATTGCATTCTTTCTAACTGAAACCCTTAACTTTAAAGTCGCTTAAAGGTATTTTCTACTCTTACAATACACCTACTTATGTGCATATCATTTACCTTATGCTCTGTCGTTTGCATACATTTAGGACATTAAGTAAACTAAATCAAGTATTTCCGCTGCAGTTATACATACTTTCTCGGTGGACTAGTTGATCCACGAACTGAGAGACACAGTTCTTACCTCAAAACCCCTAATAAATGATTTCAAATGTTGACTTATCATATAATCATGTTTTGTTTAGTTAAGTAATAGGTCCCTGCCTGAGCGTCTGCAGTTGTCTCCTGTATGATGTTGCATCTTGACGTGTATTTTCTCTTACTCTGACATTCTTAAATTCGGAGAAAATGCGGGTTGTGACAGAATCGCTTCAGATCATTTCCACTCCTGGCTCGGCCGAGAGGTACCCCTTCCACATCCCGGAAGTGATACCCCCCCGACTTGAGCACTTCACTTACAATGTATGGACCCTCCCAATTGGGGTTAAGCTTACCCACCGCGGCTCCTCTTCCGGCCGCGTCGACTTTCTTCAGGACCAGATCTCCTTTTTGGAAGTGCTTTATTCGGATATGCTTGTCGAAATACCGGGCCATTCGTCGCTTGACTTCCTCTTGCCTGACGGTGGCTAGGTCCCGGAGTTCCTCCACCAGGTCCAAGGATAGCCTTTGTTCCGCATCATTAGCCACTGTCCACTCGTCATCCACCTCGCCTGCAGCGATCACCCTGGGGGTCTTTACCTCGAACTCTATGGGAATGACAGCCTCGGACCCATGAGAAAGCTTGAACGGAGTCTCCCCGGTGGCAGTGTTCAGAGTAGTCCTCAAGGCCCAAAGGACAGAGGGTAGCTACTCCACCCAGTTCCCCCGGAGGTTCTCCACCTTTTTCTTTAGTAGGTTGACGATTACCTTGTTCGCCGCCTCCACCTGGCCATTACTTCTCGGATGGTGAACCGATGAGAACCTGAGGTCGATGCCAAGCTGTGTGCAGAAGTTAACAAATTCTTTGCTAGCAAATTGTGGCCCATTGTCTGTCACTATAGCCAGAGGGAGGCCGTGCCTGCAAATTATTTCTCCCCACACAAAATTCTTTACAACTTGAGATGTTACCTTGGCCAGCGCCTTCACTTCTACCCATTTGGAGAAGTAATTGATCATGACTAGTAAGAACCTCCTCTGGCCACTAGCTTGAGGGAAAGGGCCGACTAGGTCCAACCCTCATATGGCAAAAGGACAGGGAGCTGTGATGGTCCGGAGCCACTGAGCTAGGAGGAGTTGGAGTGGAGCATAGAGCTGGCACTTTGTACATTTCCTTGCGAACTCCGCTGCATCTTTGTTGAGGGTAGGCCAGAAGTATCCTTGTCTCAACACCCTCCCCTCCAGAGTTTGGCTCCCAGAGTGACTGCCACACTCCCCAGAGTGAATTTCTTCTAAGACTCTCGGAACCTCCTCTTCGGAAACACAACGGGCCAGGAGTCCCGAGAGAGTTTTCCTATATAGCCCTCCCGCATGCAAGGAATAATAAGCCGACTTATACCTGAAGCATCGTCTGTCTATGTCTCCTTTAGGGAATTTTCCTGATGATAGGAAGCTGAGGAAGGGATCCATCCATGAGGCCTGCTGATCTATCTCCATCAGCTCTCCTTCCTCGATGGGGGGGGGGATCGGAAGAGTTCCGAAACCGTTACCCCTGCTCGGGGACCGAACTTGGCTAAGAGGTCGAGGGGTGCTGTCTTCTCTTGGCACGTGCTTGACGGAGAAAGTGCGGAATTGCCCGATGACCCCCTTGACCTTCTCCAAGTACCACAAGAGGGTCGGATCCTTTGCCTCAAAGTCTCCCCTGACTTGGCATGCTACCACCATGGAGTCCGTCGAAACCTCCACATCTTGCACTCCTAGTTCTCGAGCTAACCGCAGGCCTGCTATTACCGCCTCGTACTCTGCTTGGTTGTTGGTAATCGGGAAGTGGATGTTCGAAGCTTGTTCGATCTTTGTCCCTTGGGGGCTAACCAAGATGATTCCCCCTCCATGTGAGTGCTTTCCTGACGCACCATCCACCAACATCTTCCATGCCACTAGGGGGGGGGGATTCATGCTCCCCTACTTCGGTTGTGTAGTCAGCCATGAAGTCTGCCACTACTTGGGCCTTGATCGACGCCCTGGGTATGAACGTAACATTGAACTCACTCAGCTCCACGGACCACTTTGCCATCCTTCCTGAGTGCTCCACCCCTTCCATGACTTTGCGAAGCGGGTGATCAGTCACTAACTTGATCGAATGTGCCTGGAAGTAAGGTCGGAGTCTCCGGGCTGCCACTACCAATGCGAAGGCCAACTTTTCCAGGATCGGGTACCGGAGCTCCGCCTTTCTCAGCACTCGGCTGACATAGTAGATGGGGAATTGCCTTCTCCCCTCCTCCCGGACCAATACTGAACTTACTGCCTCGGAGCCTACCCCCAAGTATAGGGATAGGTCCTCTCCCGGCCTCGGCCCTTGGAGTAGGGGAGTTTGGGTGAGTTGTTATTTCAAAGCCTGAAAGGCTCCCTCGCACTCCGGGGTCCATTCAAATTTTTTGTTTCCCCTTAACACATTGAAAAAGGGTGCACACTTGTCTCCCTCCTTGGAGAGGATCCTACTAAGTCCGGCCAGCTTTCCAGTGAGGCTCTGAACCTCCTTCGAATTTCTGGGCGACCCCAACTCCATTATTGCCTTGACCTTGTCCGGGTTTGGCTCCACCCCCGACGGGGTAAGCAGGTGACCTAGGAATTTCCCTCGGCTAGCCCCGAAGACACATTTCAAGGGGTTGAGCTTCATCTTATACTTCCGCAAAGTCTTAAAAGTCTCTTCAAGGTCTCGGAGGTGAGCTTCAAGGTCCCGATTCTTAACCTTGAGGTCATCGACGTAGACCTCCAGGTTTCTCCCCTTTTGATCTCGGAAGATCCTGTCCATCATTCTTTGGTACGTGGCACCTGCATTCTTGAGCCCGAAGGGCATCATCTTATAACAGTAACATCCATCCCCCGTGATGAAGGAGACATCCTTAATGTCTGGGGGGTGCATGCGGATCTGATGATAACCTGAAAAAGCATCTAAGAAAGACATTACAGGGAAACCGACGGCTGAGTCAACCAGCGCGTCGATTCTAGGCAAGGGGTAGCAATCTTTGGGGCACGATTTATTAAGTAAGGAAAAGTCGATACACATTCTCCACTTACCTCCCCCTTCTTCACCATGACCACGTTAGAGACCCAGCCTGGACTATGACAAAGCGGAATGCGCTAATGAGCGGCCGCCCGAAGATGGCGCTATAGCTGCTGGGAGCATCCACTATGACAAAGAGGCAGTTCCTGGACTGCCCCCCCAAGACCACGTGGAGTCCTACTCCTCCCTCCACTTCCTTTCTCTCCCCGGAGAATCCGAACAATGGACCATCCGAGGCCAACACCCTTCGCGCCTCCACCTCCATCCCATCGAAAGCCTTCTTGAAAATAACATTGACTGAACTTCTGTTATCCACAAGGATTCGAGAAACAGTGAAGTTCTCGATCGCCGTTTGAATGACCAACACATCGCAGAATGGGTCCTCATAACCCGACATGTCCTTCTGGGTGAAAGAAATCTTTTCTGCAGGGGGCGGGGATAGGGACGTCAAAGCTACCCTACGACGATAAATGGTATGGAGGCTTGCCTTCCGGGTTGCCTCAATCCCCACCCCCCCATGGATCACCCCGATCCCCCCTCGGGACCCCAAATCGGCCCTATCCTCGCACCTCTCCTCTTCTTCCTCCCGAGGCTCGACCTCCTCAATCCTCACAGGCTACTGCTATCGCGGCGCGGGCACTCGGGCCCTTTTTATCTCCAGGAACTCCAGGCAGGTGCCCGTCACGTGACCTTCCTCATCATGAAAGTCACAATACGGTAATGTCACCTCCCTCGCCTCGGCATCTGCCATCCTATTCCTCCTTCTCCTTCCAGCCCCTGCTTCTTCTCTCGCCTCCCCTATCCTTCCTCTTCCTCCTCTTCCCCACCCGATTGCCATGGCTTGCTGGGGTGGAGGAGGCATCGCCCCCGGACCCTGCCTCCATCCCAACTGATGGGGCCTTCCTTGACCCCCATGGAAGTTACCCCTCCCTGGAGCGTAACCCCTTCCTTAGCCCTGCATTCCTCCGCCATGCTGCCTCCAATCCCCCTCCGGGGCCCTGGGCTCTTCCCTTCTCCTTACCTCCTGCTGCCGGACCTCTGGCTCACTGAGCTTTGCTAGCCTCTTGGTGAGCTCCGGGTTGGCCTCCTCACTCTCGATTTCCTCCGCCACCCTCTCCATCAACTCCTCGTAGGAGACGTGGGACTTCCTTTTCAGAGCCATTTTGAATAAACTTTCCCTCAGCCCAACCGTGAAGACGAGCTGGAGTGCAAACCCAGGCATCTGCCGAGTGAGCAGTACTTCTTCCTGGAACCGATCCGCATAGCGAGCCAACGACTCCTTGGGCTCCTGCTTTACCTTGAAGAGGGACTCAGTGTCCTTCTTCCTCTTCTTCGAAGTTGAAAACCGCAGCAAGAAGCTCCTGCGCAAATCCTCAAATGCGTAGATTGACCCAACAAGGAGTTGTGTGGAACCAATCCCTGGCCTTATCTTTAAGGGTGACGGTGAAGAGCCGACACTTGAAGGTGTCTGACATCGGCCTGATAGAGACCGAGTCCTCGAAAGACTGGAGGTGCTGGATAGGATCATCCCTGCCGTTATAGTACACCCTATCCCACTCCCCGAACCCTACCGGGACAGGTGCAGAAAGTACCAACTCGGAGAAGGGACATCCCCCTCCTGCCACCTTTTCTCGCTCCACACGCCCCCCGAGCTCTCTCGCCAGACTCGAGCTTGCGGGGACTGCGCTCACGGCTACGGTGTTCGCCTGAACCACTCCCACAGTCGCTGCATCCTCCGGGCGCGCGCTCGCCTGCGCCGCACTCACCAGCACAGAGCTCGCCGGCACGGAGCTCACCGGGCTGGCGAACAGTACTCGCCCCTCCAGGTCTTGCACTGAACCTCCGTCGATTTCCTTTCCGGCCCTTTCCCCCAGGGCATTCTCGCCAACCGCTGTTGGGGGAGGGTTCGCCTGAGGTGCTGGGGTCGCGAACTCACTTCGCAGCGCCGCGATAGTGAGTCCGAAAGTGTCGAGCACCTCCCTCCTGAAATCTGCGAACATCCTCGGCGTCACCACCTGTGGTGACTCGCTGAACTCTTGACCTTGATCCTCGCCTCCTGCCATATCTGCTCCTTTGAACTTTCTTGGACCAGCCACGCTCCACGCTCACCTCACCAAAATGTTGAAACTAATTTCTCGGCCTCTTGTGAAGCTCGAGGCCCTCACCAAAATGAGGGGCAGCTAGCCCTTACTAATCCCTCGGAGAAGGTAGACTGAAGACTAGGAAAATGACTAAGACCTTAGTCACAGCGAGGAGGTCCCTCCGCTAACTCAGAAGATCGTTGAGCGCTTCCCCTCCCAAGCTAAAGCTGAGACTCGGGCACCTTGGAGAGCTCTGGAAATGCTAGCCAAGGAGAGCCTGAGGAGAGAGAAGCTGAAGTCAAGTCCTCTCCAAAGGTGCCCTTTAGGTCTCATTTATAGATTTTCTGATCTGGCCTGCAAATAGCAGGATTCCGCCTTTTGATTTTACTATCCGCACCCCAAATTGGTCTGCTAACAGCCAAACTCCGTTGTTTGGAGAGGCTAGAGGCAGACCACCAAGGGTAAAAGAGGTAATTTTGCCTCATCGACCTATGGGCACGAAGCTGCGAGAGCACTACTGCCGAAGCTCTCGCGGGCCTTCTCGTGAGTCCTGTTCACGATACCTCTCCTAGGCGATCGCCCTGCGAGGACCTCGCTAACCCCCCTTTGGAGGTATCTACCGAGGTCTGGTCTCGCGAGCCTTTCTGCGAGACCGCCTCTTAACTTTGTCGTGCACAGAACACAATTTGCTGAACCCAGACGAGCTCGACGAACGCAGAATGTTAAACCGTTCGTCGAGCGCTGAGACGGGAGGTTCGTCGACCGCTGAGACACTAAGATTGAAGCAAGCCATTCGTCGAATGCGGGAAACAATTCGTCGAACATAGAATTGAGCTCGCCGGACGCTGAGGCCCGGTCTCGCGAGCCTTCCTGCGAGACCGCCTCTTGACTTTGTCGCGCACTGAGCACATTTCGCTGAACACCTCTTTACCAAACATAGGTCTTCTTCTGCCGGTGGCTTGTGAGGTATTGGTTTGCCAGCCCTCGCTTGGCCCAGTCTTTTGAAGAAATCTGCCGAGGTTTAGATCTCGCGACTCCTCTTACGAGACCATCCCTTTAGCTTTAATGAGCATAGAACACTTCGTCGTCTTCTGATGATTTTGCCGAACAGGGGTGAGCTCGATGACCGCAGGTGAGCTCGATGAACACTGGAGAGTTCGTCGAAAGCGGGACTCCTTTCGTCGAGCTCGGAAATCTTCCTCGAACTGCCCGCGAGCGTTTTTCTCGCCGACCATTCTCGCTCGCCTATCAGCGAGCCTTCCGAGAGAGACTTCTCCAAGGCCTCTCTCGCGAGGTCTTTGGCCCTATGGCCTTCCTCTCTTATTACTTCCTTCGTCATGTTGCCTTCTTAAACCGCGCCTCCTTGCCTGGCGAATATCTGGGTTGTACAACTGCCAACTATGTTCTGAATAGAATCCTCATTCACAAGACAAAGTTGAAGACTCCCTATGAGTTATTGAAGGGAAAGGCAACTATAGTCACTTACTTTAGGATCTTTGGTTGTACTTGCTTTATCCTAAACAATGGGAAAAGTCATCTTGCCAAATTTGACAAGAAGGCTGATGATGGAGTATTTTTGGGATATTCCTCATCAAGCAAGGCCTATAGGTTCTATAATAAAATCTCTATCAAGATTGAGGAGTCTGTGAATGTGGTCTTTGATGAAGCTAACATGTTTTATAAGGGAAAGGAAACTTCTACCAGCACTATTCTGCAGGAAGAAGACCAACTAGCAGATCTAGTTGAAAGGCTCAGCATCATGGACAATTCATCAGTATGTCAAGACAAAGAAAACAAAAAGTTGACACTAATTCAGATGAAGACTCTGCAGCCGATGAAAAGGAACTTACAACACCTGAATTACCAGCCACTAAGATCTTTCTAAAGAATGAAGATGGCGCTCCCACTGTCAATGAGCAAGTGGATCTTCAAGAAGAAGAGAATATCCTTAATAACTCAACAAGAACCAGGATTACCCTAAAGGATCATCCTTCAACACAAGTTATAGGAGATTTGACAGTGGGAGTGAAGACAAGGAATTAGCTAACAAATGAAACAATGCCACAATGTTTTCTCTCTCAATATGAACCTAAGAAGTTTGAAGAAGCAGACAGTGATCCCCACTAAATATATGCAATGCAAGAAGAGCTAACCCAATTTGAGAGAAACAAGGTCTCGACATTGGTTGAGAGACCAAGGAATTACCAGTCATTGAAACAAAATGGGTATTCAAAAACAAGATGGATTCAACAGGAGTCTGATGCGTGTCGGCAAGTGCACCGGTCGCTGTCAAGTAATAAATGTGGAGAATGGAATCCCCGGATGTCGGTCTCTTGAGGAATGCAGGTTGGGTGATCGAATCGCGTAGTGTGACTATTGTTACACTAGCGTTAACAAACACAAAAAGGGGGCTTTGGTTGGTTTTTCCTACTCTTAACAACAGTAAAAGAATTGCGGGTCGAAAACACCGCTTCGCAAGGTGAGATGGATGCGACGGCCGCAATGCCGTGCTTCGAGAGGCGGATGGAGCGTGCTCAAGTGCGAGAAGGTGAGGGTCGCAAACACCTCTTCACAAACGACGTTAGCTCTTGCTAACGCGGATCGAACACCTTGTGTGCGTGAGTGAGTGAGTGGAAACGAAGTGATTCACAAGCAAGCAATGATGAAGTGCAAAGAAACATTCATTTCAAATAAACCAAACATCATACTATTCAGGTTTACAAGATTCAACGATTACAACGAAGGAAAGAAGGAAGAGATAACCGATGGGTGAAGACTAGCGGCCGTTCACGGCCGGAATGGTAGGTTGTCGGGCAACCTCCGGACTCGGGCGGACAATGCTTCCGGCGTAGAGAAACTGTCATGATTTCTCTACGTAGTTCCGTCGTCTTCTTCCTCAGATTTACTCTTCTTCTCGCCGGACTGGAATGGAAAACAGTTGCTTGAGGGCTTGCGAATGGTGGAGAACGCTCCCGGACAATGGAGAATAGCTTGGAATGGTTGGAGAAGACTTCCCCTTGCGTAGGAGATGAAGTGAAGGTGTCCAAGAAGGGTAGTCGGCGGCATACGGACTGGGAAATCCGCTCCCGGCGGCTCTATCTGACCTAAAAGCGGAACAGGCTTATATATAGGCGCTGAAATGAATACTGTGCACGGTCATTGGCGCAAGACCAGTGGTCGTGCGCACTGGAATTCTGCGATCGTGCGCGCTGCCTGGGCGGAGCCCTGCGAGGAAAGAAAATTATAAAATACATGTTCGCACGACCAGTGGCGCACGACCAGTGGTCGTGCGCACTATCGTAAGTGGTCGTGCGATAAGCCAGACAGAACTCATAAAAAGGGCGTTAAGTGCGCACGATCAGTGGCGCACGACCAGTGGTCGTGCACAATAGAACCAGTGATCGTGCGCAGTGTTCCTGTACAGAATTGTACCGGGAACACCTGCACGACACCTGTTCCAGCATACAACACCGGTCTAGCCACTGAAAGTGGAACTTAACAACACATGAAAACTAATAACGAAGTTAAGCACGAAATCACACCAAAACGGGCCAAACGTGCACCTAGCATAGAATGATCAATATGAACTATAACAGGGCTAAAGTGCGGTGAAATGACTAAATAAATGGCCTAGATAAGTCCATAAAAGTGTATATGATCAGGACTCATCACACCCCCAGACTTACCTGTTTGCGCGTCCCGATCAATCGAATCCAGTGGAGTGTGAAAATGGTAGTTAACATAGAAAATTACACAGAGGAGTACGGTGCGAAGTAACATACGCATGCAAGTAGAAATTCTAGTAACAAGAGATTCTAACTATGCTAACTAGTTTACGAAAGTATTAAAGCGTAACTAGAGATTTATCAAAACTCAGTTGGTGAATGATGAAGAATTCGAACGATCATGCCCGGTGTGAAAGTAACAAGACGCTAAGGCGGGTGTTGCACAAGGTCGGGGTTTAGGAATAACTCCGCTGAAATCCATCAACGTCGTGAACCATACGCTCGCCCGGTTACACTCTCTTCATGGCGTTAGCAAACTCACAAGTCAAATCAATAGGGCTTTTAGGAGTATAATGGGGCTTAGGCTGCGGTATGATATTCAAATTTAAACACGATGGCTACGCAACCCAAGTGAGCTAACGGAACGCTGCACCACACAGAACCAAAAACAACGCTCGTGTGACACACCCCCAGACTTATCATGAAAACTAGGTGTGCACACGACCTACTTCACAATAACCAACAAATTTTCTATTTAGCTCGGGAGGATTTCTTTTCAATATACTTTTTCCAGATTTTTTTTTCTTCTTTTTTACAATATACTTTTCTTCTTTTACTTATCCCCCAGTTGGTACAATTTCAGCGAAATGACGTTAATTTCCCCTTCTCATCACAATGATTCCATACATCACACCAAATGTAGAAAATGAGTGCAGATAACATCTATTTGGTGCGATAGTGGGATAAGCTTCGGGCTTTGGTGGATGAGGAGGAGCTGATCAAAGGAGTGGTAGGCACAAATTTGGCATGCAAAGGTGAGCGAAAAGGACAGGGAATGACAAGGCTCAAACTAGCCAAAAGGTGGCCTACATCACGTTTAACTCGACGAATCGCTCTCGCCCATGCTTCGAGAGTCGCTTGGGGCAAGTTCTTAGCCCACGAGAAAGATAAACCTTCCTCCCGACTCGAGCAACACACGACTAGTGCTCGCACACACACAACACCGGGTTATCGTCAATTTCATTCACATTCACCACTTGAGTATCATAAATCTAAATCTACGCAAAAATATTAAACATACATTAGATGCATAAAGATAATCTAGTTTTACTCGAATTCTATCATAGCATGCGAAGTGACTAGAACACTACACGAGTCATCATCGCGCTCCTGATAGTAATTCCTACGTTAACATCCTATTTCACATTCCAACCAAAACAGGTCTTTCAGAAACAGACAAATAGGTAAGCGCGCACTCATGTGGGTGAAGTGGTGCGAGAAGCATGAAAATGATAATGATGAAAATAAATAATACACAAACTTCTAATATGCAGTGCAACTCGTGCAAAGTGGATGACAACATACTCTCCCCCAGACTTAGTCTAAACAATACATCACAGAAATTGGAAGCTAAGGAGGGGAAGAAGTGTTACCCAATGCTCATAATTGAGCATACCAGACGATTGGCGTTCAAGATCAAGCGCAGTCCGCAGCGTCCGCACCAAAGAACACAAGACACCTGCAAGCACAAAACTAAAAACAGCAAAAAGCAAATATAAAAACTGAACTAAGCATGTTAGAAAAGAAATAAAATCAGGAAATCTGGGTTGTCTCCCAGTAGCGCTTTTATTTAATGTCCTTAAGCTGGACCAAATACCTGTATTAACATTGTTTATATGGTGCAGGAATTACATAAAAGAAGTTCACAAGCAGCTTCACAAACTCAGATCACACAAATCAGCTATAAGCGCTCTTATGGTGCGCGTCTCCCGTAGCGCGTAGGCGGGAGGTGAGGGCTTTAGGGCCAACACTGGTGTCACCCAGTGTTCCCCTAACCTCCGCCCTCTTGCCACGGAGAGCGGCAGCGCGAGCGTCGTGCAGAAGTTTCTCCTGTTTAAGTTTCGTGACGGTCGGGGACTGCCACCGTTGAAAGTTTTCAGATTTTTCCCCCTTGGTGGCGGGTGGCGTCACTTCCAGCATCGCGGTGACTACCGGATCGGCCCAGGAGATGGAGCGCTTAAATTGTTTATTACAGGAATCAAAACAAGAAGATAATGGGACATTGTCCCGAACTAAATTCAAGTCAACGTTTTTCGAAATGCAGTCTTCTTCCGTCTCGGAACCAAATTCTCTCCGAAGATCAACTTATTCTTCCTCACTAGACAGGTGCTCCTCCTTTTCTACTTCAATTGATTCTTTAACTTCTTCATGTCCTGCACAGCTCAAAGATTCATCAAAAATAAAAAGAGGGGGAGGAGTGGATGTTTCAGTTGTAGCTTCGGGGCAAGTGGGCTGCGACACCTTATTGGGTAGGAAGACACACCCCGTAGCGAAATCAAGGGTGGCACCGCTCTCTTTCAAGAACGGCACACCCAAGATAGGGATAGAGTGATTTTCCTGAGGGCCCAACACCTAAAAATCAGCAACCACAATCGTCCCCTCAACTATCACCTCTACATTTTTCACTTCCCCCTCAGATTGTATAACAGTCCCATTAGCAAGCATAAGGGATTTCCTTTCCTCCGTGTTCATCTCAAGTTGTAGTTTAGCAACATCTTGCAATGCAATGACGTTGCGGGAGGAACCGAAATCGCATAGAGCTTTCATTTCAATATTGTTGATGGAACAGGAAATCACCAACTCACTTGGATCAGCCTCTACCACATCACCAAGACTCTTCCCCTGATCTATTGGGTTCTTTTCCGTGTTGCTAGGATGGGTCCCTTGCGACCGCTCGGTTAGCACTTAGGCCAATTGGCCCAGCTGCGTTTCCAAGTTTCGCATGGATGCAGTTTGGTTCACCATATTCGAGGCAGCCGCTTGCATGAATTTATCCATCATCTCCTCCAGATTACTCCTTTTTTGGGCAGGGGGGCTTGGTTATAATCCGGGTGTGGTGGCCTCGGTTGGCTCCCGGAGGCGTAAGCATCGTTTTGATGCTGCCCTGGTGCCCATCGTTGGCCAGGCGTGTTTGGGTTCCACGAGAAGTTCGGGTGACTTCTCGCTCCCGGATTATAAGCATTATTAAAAGGCGCCCCCTTAGGCTGATTTCCTACATAATTAACAGATTCATTCAAGGTTAAGTGCGTGAAGTCACCTGCTACATTGTTCCCTGAACATTCATACGCGTGGTGGCCTCCGCCTCCACATCCTTCGCAAGTAATGACAGCAGCAGGCGCGGGAGTAGGAGGAAGTGAGTCAACCATAAAGAGACCACGACCGCTTCTTGGAGCATTTCTCCCTGCAGTCCAGAATGTACTGTGGGAGGCGGTGTCGCGCAGAATCCGAAGGGCCTCCTCTAGAGTGTGGTTCATTAAAGTACCACCTGCCGCAGCATCGATCATTGCCCTGTAGTTGGGCTCGATCGCAAAGTAAAATGTTTCGACCACATTCCAGGGTTGAAGCTCGTGGTTCGGACAACGGCGGAGAAGATCGCTAAGGCGCTCCCACGCCTCAGCAAGGGTCTCCTGGTCAAGTTGGCGAAAGGTGGCGATCTCCCGTCGCAAGCTCACGATCTTATCCACAGGGTGGAATTTAGCAAGGAACTTGGATGCGAGGGCATCCCAAGTCGCAGCAGTCCCGGGCGGAATGGAGTGGAGCCACACCTTGGCTTTGTCACGGACTGAGAAGGGAAACAGTCTAAGCTTGACCGTGTCGTCAGTTATCCCTGTGTAGCGGAAGGTTCCGCAAATATCAGAATACTCCACCAGATGCAGATGCGGATCTTCGCTGGCCAACCCAGAGAACTGAGCGTTGTTCCGGATGATGTTCAAGATCGCAGGTTTGATCTCGAACTGATTGTTCATAATATTGGGCCCAAACCCAGGATACACACTCCCAGTAGTTGGAGTGGTGTAGTCTCTCATCGTGCGGGGTCGAGGCCTAACCGCCTCCTGCTCATCTCCAGGCTGGTGTTGCCCCTCATTGGGCACTCTCGCATCAACATCATTTGGGTCTACCTGATCACCCATTGCCGCTTGTACGGCAGCAGCGCGCCTTCGCACGCGAGCGGTCCGTTCGATTTCCGGATCAAAGGGTACGAGTTCCCCTGCGGCTTGTCTCTGCATGCACGATCACAAACAAAAAGAAAAACAAAGAAAATAAAAAACAACTGCTCGTATAACGAGAGTCACAACACAAGATGATACACGCCTGCATTCCCCAGCAACGGTGCCAAAAACTTGATGCGTGTCGGCAAGTGCACCGGTCGCTGTCAAGTAATAAATGTGGAGAATGGAATCCCCGAATGTCGATCTCTTGAGGAATGCAGGTTGGGTGATCGAATCGCGTAGTGTGACTATTGTTACACAAGCGTTAACAAACACAAAAAGGGGGCTTTGGTTGGTTTTTCCTACTCTTAACAACATTAAAAGAATTGCGGGTCGAAAACACCGCTTCGCAAGGTGAGATGGATGCGACGGCCGCGATGCCGTGCTTCGAGAGGCGGATGGAGCGTGCTCAAGTGCGAGAAGGTGAGGGTCGCAAACACCTCTTCACAAACGCCGTTAGCTCTTGCTAACGCGGATCGAACACCTTGTGTGCGTGAGTGAGTGAGTGGAAACGAAGTGATTCACAAGCAAGCAATGATGAAGTGCAAAGAAACATTCATTTCAAATAAACCAAACATCATACTATTCAGGTTTACAAGATTCAACGATTACAACGAAGGAAAGAAGGAAGAGATAACCGATGGGTGAAGACTAGCGGCCGTTCACGGCCGGAATGGTAGGTTGTCGGGCTACCTCCGGACTCGGGCGGACAATGCTTTCGGCGTAGAGAAACTGTCACGATTTCTCTACGTAGTTCCGTCGTCTTCTTCCTCAGATTTACTTTTCTTCTCGCCAGACTGGAATGGAAAACAGTTGCTTGAGGGCTTGCGGATGGTGGAGAACGCTCCCGGACAATGGAGAAAAGCTTGGAATGGTTGGAGAAGACTTCCCCTTGCGTAGGAGATGAAGTGGAGGTGTCCAAGAAGGGTATTCGGCGGCGTACGGACTGGGAAATCCGCTCCCGGCGGCTCTATCTGACCTAAAAGCGGAACAGGCTTATATATAAGCGCTGAAATGAATACTGCGCACGGTCATTGGTGCACGACCAGTGGTCGTGCGCACTGGAATTCTGCGATCGTGCGCGCTGCCTGTGCGGAGCCCTGCGAGGAAAGAAAATTATAAAATACATGCTCGCACGACCAGTGGCGCACGA
The DNA here is from genome assembly GCA_033032865.1 of Dactylorhiza incarnata. Classification (NCBI taxonomy): domain Eukaryota; kingdom Viridiplantae; phylum Streptophyta; class Magnoliopsida; order Asparagales; family Orchidaceae; genus Dactylorhiza; species Dactylorhiza incarnata. The sequence goes on from JAWHQI010000035.1 coordinate 2,704,124, forward strand.
CCAGTGGTCGTGCGCACTATCGTAAGTGGTCGTGCGATAAGCCAGACAGAACTCATAAAAAGGGCGTTAAGTGTGCACGATCAGTGGCGCATGACCAGTGGTCGTGCGCAATAGAACTAGTGATCGTGCGCAGTGTTCCTGTACAGAATTGTACCGGGAACACCTGCACGACACCTGTTCCAGCATACAACACCGGTCTAGCCACTGAAAGTGGAACTTAACAGCACATGACAACTAATAACGAAGTTAAGCACGAAATCACACCAAAACGGGCCAAATGTGCACCTAGCATAGAATGATCAATATGAACTATAACAGGGCTAAAGTGCGGTGAAATGACTAAATAAACGACCCAGATGAGTCCATAAAAGTGTATATGATCAGGACTCATTAGAGTCATAGTCAGGAACAAGGCCTGACTCATGGCACAAGAATATAGACAAGAGGATGGGATTGACTTCAACCAGACATTTGCTCTAGTAGCAAGACTGGAGGACATTAAAATGTTCCTTGTATATGCTGCACACATGAAGATTAAAGTCTATCAAATGGATGTGAAGAGTGCTTTCTTAAATGGAACTCTTCTGGAAGAAGTGTATGTGGAGAAACCCCCAGGTTTTGTCAATCAATCTTTTCCCACCTTTGTATATATGTTAGATAAAGCACTGTATGGCCTCAAGCAAGCTCCAAGAGCTTGGTATGAGACCCTATCCACCTTCCTTCTGGAACAATCCTTTGAAAGAGGGAAAGTGGATGAAATACTCTTCATAAGAGCACATAAGAATCAGCTCTAACTAGTATAGATATATGTAGACGTATTATATTTGGGTCCACAGATCAATCACTATGCAAAAGGTTTGCATACCTAATGCAGTCTAGATTTGAAATGAGTAGCATGGTGGAATTATCCTATTTCTTTGGCCTCTAAGTAAGGCAGACTGCAGATGACATCTTCATATCCATATCCAAGTATACAAGAGAACTCATTAAGAGGTTTGGGATGGAAAGTGCCTCTGTAATGAAAACCCCCATGACTACTAATGCTGTTTTAGATAGAGATGAAAATGGTAAGTCCTTTGATCAGAAGACTTACAGAGCAACCATTAGCTCTCTTCTCTATTTGACAGCCAGCAGACCAGATATAATGTTTGCTATCAGTATATATGCTAGGTTCCAGGTTGACCCCAAAGAATCCCACATGAGCTCTGTAAATAGAATACTCAGATATCTGAAAGGTCCACCTGAACTTGGCTTGTGGTATCCAACAGACTCTGGATTTGATCTAGTTGGCTCTTCAGATGCAAACTATGCTGGATGTAGGATGGATAAAAAAGCACCTCAGGAACATGTCAATTCCTGGGTGCTAGACTGATCTCATGGTTTAGCAAGAAGCAAACCACATTCTCCACTTATACAACTGAAGTTGAGTATATAGCTGCAGGAAGCTGCTGCTTATAAATACTGTGGATGCAAAATCAATTGTTAGACTACAACTTCTCCCTTATCAATTCCACAATATTTTGTGACAGCTCTAGTGCTATTTCTATAGCTTCCAATCCTGTTCTCCATAGCAGAACTAAGCACATAGAGATAAAGCACCACTTTCTCAGGGACAATTTTGAGAAGAGTAAGATCAATCTTCAATACATTTCCACTGATATTCAAAGGGCAGACATCTTCACTAAGCCACTTGATGAAAGTAAGCACAAGTTCTTCATCAATGCACTGGGAATGCTTGATGGAGCTCTATAGGTCACCACTATTATGCATTCAAACTTATTTTCAATAGAAAGGTATTGCTGGAAAAAACAGCAAAATTTTTAAGGGTAATAAAATATTTATTCAGAGTTGCGTCGAATACAAATCGACACACTGTTGATTTCTACTCGACGTCAACTTTGAGAGATGACTGGGTTGGTCATTCGAATAGCACTCGACGTAGCATTGAATACATATCGACGCTTACGTCGATATCATAGTTGCTGACTATCTTGGAGCCACGTTGACTTACATTCAACATTACGTGGACTTTGCAAAGCGTGCGCAGACTGCTTCCATGAGCGACATCGACATGTTTTGGCGTGCTGAATTCATCTCTTTTCGATGGTGCTTCGAGTATAACCCTAAGTTGCGACGATTCATCTACTCAAAGCAACTCAGGCATTCGACTTTATTGTGCTTTTCAAATTCTCTCCCTCTCGCTCTCCTCCATCTTCCATTCTCCTTATCTCTTTTTGTTTTAGTGCAGGTACTCATAGGACATCAATGACATCTCCTCCAAACCAAAGAGATATTATTGAAGCAGTTGATCTAGCTCTAGAGACTTTGTTATCTCAATTCAGTTCTCACTGTTGGACATGTGTGTCACATCCCTTTGTTTGAGAATAACAAATCCCAAATTGTATTTGATCTTATATTTTGTGTGTTTAGAGTATGCAGGAACTATAGGTGCAATACTCCATAGGTATAAAACAGATTGGAGATTATTCTCTGGAATATGTGCTAACGCTCGCGTTAGTAATTAACGCCCAACGTTATCAACCGCTGAGAAGAAAACCGCTGAGACGAAAACCGCTGAGAAGGAAACTGCGTTCGACGAATTGAACTTGCGTTCGACGAACTCTAAAGGAGCTCCACAAAATCTGAAGGAACCTGCGTTCGACGAACTCTGAAGGCGCTCGACAAAACCTGAAGGAAGCTGGGTTCGACGAACGAGGAGTTCCGTTCGACGAAATTTCCTGCGCTCGATGAACTTGAGCTCGACAAGCTGCGTTCGACGAATGAGGAGTTCTGTTCGACAAACTGAGCCTGCGCCTGACAACTACGTTCGACGAACTGGAAGTTCCGTTCGACGATATTGCTTCCGTTCGACGAAAGTTTGTTCGGTCACGATCCCGACGGTTTGCACGATCCTGACGATTGCGGTTCTTCCGTTCGACAAAGCGTGCATTCGACGAAGGCTTGTTCGACGAAATCAGTCCCGTTTGACAAAATTGGTTATGTCACGCTCCCGACTTTATCCACAATGTCAGCAACTGCCGTATAAGATTCATTAATGTCGGGCGGTAGCCTTAACGCACGCGTTAGCTCCAGTGGTTATTTAAAGACATAATTTCGTTGTTGCTAGAAGTGGGGCTGGAAGTATTATTGAAGCATCAATTCCAGAAATTTGAGAGAGCTTCCAGAAAGCATACTTGCGCCAAAACTCTATTATTGTTTATGCTACCAAAGAAGGATCTCCCACAAAAAGCTTAAGGAGAATTCTGGAGGAGGACTACGTCACGCTACATCTGAAGGACGATCGCTTCGACCTCGCTTATACTACAGCGATCCTTCATCTCCGACTTCAGAAGATCTCATATAGGGAGTTTTATTATTGTTATCTTTATTTTCATTCCATACTTTTTGTAATCATTTAGTTAATTAGCCTTGTGTTGACGACTAGGTCTGGGTAGGACTTAGGGGGGAATTCGCCTTGTGTTGGCGACTAGTTCTAGGTGATTAGATCTAGGGGGCTCGAAGCCATATCCGGGGAAGGATTGGCTAGAGCAGCTTGAGGCCTTATCCGGGGAAGGATAGGCTAAAGCCAACCGGTTTGTGGGGATAAAAGTCGGTATAGAAAAGGAAAAGATATTTACATTTGTACGCCTCCGATTTCTAGCGATATTGAAATCAAATTTATGTAAACACTTTTTTTCATATAATACAATCATGTCTCTTTTTGTGTTTACTTGATTTCTATCTTTTGGCATAATCTCTACTATATTAGTTACAAAGTTTTCAATTCATATCACTTTATCTAAATTGTGTATTTCAATCTCTTTCATCATAAAACAATTTAGCACTTGTTTCTAAATCTTAAATTGGCAATTACAATAATCTCTTTCTTTAACTAAATTGTTATTCTGCCTTCTCCTATTATAAAACAATTTTGTAATTTTCATAACATTTTTAAAAAAGAATTTTATTCCCTTATTCACCCCCCCTCTAAGGGCGCCGTAAGATCCAACACGTGGTATCAGAGCAAGGTTATTCCAATACGGTTTCACAACTGAGAATAATGGCGCTTCATGATCTCGCATCTTCTAGAGGGGATAATTTTTATGAAAATGAAAAATCATTATGTCCACCATTATTTATGGGTGAAAATTATAATGGGTGGAAAATCTTTTGGAAAAATTTCTTAAATCTTTGGATATTAAAGTATGGAATATTACAATTACAATGCCCCCAAGTATTTTGAATAAAAATAAAATGTTTTTAAATGCCAAATTTATGAATAGTCTATATTGTGCTCTAGATCAAAATATTTTCAAACTTATTTATAGGCTCCCTACTGCTTTTGAAATTTGGAAATTTCTTGAGAATACTTATAGTCTTCCTTCCACAGATGATGAACAAGAGGAATTCCTTATGGATCCAAGAGAAGAAATCGACGAGGACTCATTCTTGGAGGAAGATCAATCAAAGAGAGAAACAATATTTGACTCATTTTTTGGCAACACATCAAGCAAAAGAGAAGACTATAATTCAACTATGGAAGAGGAATGCGAAGAGGATGTCAAAGGAACCCTTGGTTCAAATCTTGTCTCATCCTATAGCAATGCAAGAAAATCAAAAACTTCTTTTTGTAATAAATTCTATTTCTACATCTCGTATGCTTAAAATTGCTAAACGTAAAATTTTAAAGTTGAAAATTACTAATTCCAAATTACGTTTAGAAAATAAATCTTTAAAAGCAAACGATAAAGTAGAATCAAATATTGATGTGTTAAATTCACTTTCATGCTCTTTAGTTGAAGTTCCTACTCCTTGTTTAGATTGCAGTCTATTAAAAGAAAAATTCAAGGATACTGAAAAAGGGCTCTTAGTTTCTAAAAAGCATAATGAAAAATTGATAATTGAAAATGTTGCTTTAACTTGTAAGTTAAGACAATTAAAATCTTTTGTTGAAAAAGTTCTAATATCTAGTAATGACTTTCATCATAAGATTTTGAATAACAAAGATAAATTAACTTGCAAAATCATTTCTAAAAGGGACCATTTTCATACATCAACTCAAAAGGAGTTTAGTTTCAAAAAGAACTATGACCCTCACAAAATTCTTAAGAGTCACTATTATAAGTCTAATATATTTTCAATCATGACTCAAATTTAAAAACTCCTTTATATGAAAATCAAACTACAAATATTATCCTTCATATTATAAGAGTATGTCTATAAGAAAGAGTGGAAATGAAAATCATGAAAATAATAATCAATCTCTTAAAACATATTGTAACCCACTCTTTCAACAATCACTTCTAAAGAAAGACAATCACTCTTATAAACTTTCAAAGAATCCATGTAATAAAATTCATTATGATTATCAACATCAATCTATTTTGAAAAATAATTTGAATAAACATAAATCACAAATGAATTATTTTTCAAACAAATATAATCATATAAAGATGTCACATAATCATAATATGAATTTAAAAGATAAACAACCAAGGTATGAATGGAGACCCTTAAAGAAAAATGACACATCAACTTTAATTGAAAGGGCCCATTTATCCTTGTCTCCTAAAAAATCATCATGTCATATTTTGGTACCCAAACGAACCATTACACATGGTCAACTTTGGATACCTAAATCTCTTATCATTTAGTATCTTTCAAATGCATGAAGTAGAAACTATAAAAAAATCAAATATCATTACTCTACTTCATGATATGTTTAATGTCTTTTTCCTTCTATTTATTTTTATTTTTTGAACAAACATGCTATGATCACTTTATATATCATGAAATATGACTTTCACATATTTAGCCTAATGTTTAACAAATCAAATTAAATTAAATTGAACATAAAGTCATATGATTTTAAAAAGTGATCTATCTCTCATCTTTGTTGTTATTTTTTTATCCTTTTTTATCCTTTACTCATAAATGTCTTGAATTATCATCATAAATTGAATATTGAAATTATTATCAAGACTAATGAAATTATTTTAATGAATAGATTTAAATGGTTTATTAAAGGGCTTAAACTAAAAATTAAATGATAGCCCTTATAATGAAGAATATTATCTAGAAAAATTGAAAGCAAAAATTCATCTAAACGCATGTTTTATCTTTCAAAAAATGCGAGTTTACAATCAAAACTTCAAACAGCCATATCTTTTGATCCGCTCGTCCGATTTTTGCGTTTAATATATTTTTGGAAAGAGCACAGAAATCTCCATCCAGCGGCGAACTAGACTTGCCCATTTGAGTTTGTTTGGTGCTGTCAATCTGACCAATTTCAACTCCGTTTTAAAAGCTATCTTAGTTTGCTTGATTCAGAAATTTCTGTGTTTATGGATTTTTCATCACATGATATCCTTAGTATAATTGTGTGATGTGTGTCACCATTGGTTGCATGCAATTTAGACCTTAGAATCATCTTGTATCATTAAGATCAAATCAAAAGTTTAATCATTTCATTCTAGGTCTAAAGAATATTAATTTGGAACCTTCTAATATAACATGCAACATTATCTCCATTAATCCTATGTAATAACATTGCATTCAAACTCATCATCCTAGCATCACTTCTTGGTCTATGCTTATATATTTATGCTAGGTATAATGTTTACAGTGTTATTCAAATTTCATGATAACTATGTGATTTTGAAATTATAATAGAATACCAAAATTCCAAACAAACACATAGTTTATGGATTAATCATTAGTATATATATGAATTGTGTATTATGAATAATATATTATCATGCAAAACCAAAGATCAATAAATTCAATTATTAAATGCAATTTTATTATAAAATTCAAAATGTTATATTTGTGATCTTTGTCTTTGATATGATTGCATGATCATCATGTTGTAGACTTACAAATTAAACTTGCTCATTCAAAAGAAAATCATCAAATCATAAGTGTCATAAGTCTAGAAGGAATAGAATTCACATACATCATGATGATCTAACATATATTCTATGCAAAATTCTCTATAATCATAATTCATAATTCATGTTCTATCAAGAAATATCTCAAATCAATGATGTCTATCACCTAGGAATTATGAATCTTATGATAAAAACATGAATATTGTTTTCTTTACATTATTTGATGTATTGATATGCTTTCCTAGCGACTGCATCTCTCATATTTGTAGACTCTAGAATCAACTTTGTAATGAAAGTATAAATCAAACTTAGTCATCACTCTATTCTAGATCTATAATTTGAAATTTTATTTTGGAATACATACAATATTAATATTAATCTTATGACATGACATTAAACCCAAAACTCATCATAATAGCTTTATCACTTATTGAATATTAGTAATTGTGCTAGTTATCTCATATCGTCATCTCATAAAAGTAGAAAAACTATGCGGCAATATATAACTCATCATATTAAACAAAACACAGTTTATAAATCAACCCATAGTTTAAAAGCATAGGTTGTCCAAAGATTATTCACCTATGACTTCATATCTCACAATAGCGGGGGCGTAGGATTGGATGCATTAGAGACCTAACCGCTAAGACATGTCTTGTCCTTAACCGGGGAGGGTTCCAGTGGGGCCTTGCGAGGTACTAGGGGAAAGAGTGCTAGGTTGAACATTCTCTAGTGTGTGCATATGGGATTAACACCCCAACCTACGACATGTGTGCAGCTCCTCATGCCCATCCGTCACTTAGTACGGGGCTAGGGTGTAGACATTTAGTCGCGATAGTTTTTAATCTTAGGACATACTTATATTACTCTTTGCATGATAATTTTATTTACTTATCGTTTAAATCATGCATATTTTGGGTTGTTCAATAAAAGTCCTCTTGTGTTTGCATAATTTATCTTTTTGAGCTTAAATATTTTTGTAAAACACATGTATTTGAAAAAGCTAAAGTTTTATGCAAATTTGAGCAATCAAGACATCTCCAAAAATTACAAAATTTCTGCATAAGACTACTCTAAGGACTCTTAATAAATATCAAAATCAGATTTTTAAAATTTCTAAAAATCCTTAAAAATATGTTAGTTTATATTTACTAATTTGTTTTTGAATTTCTGACATTTATTATCTTTGTTTTAATTTATATTTTAGAAAATCAACTACAAAAATTCAAAATTCAAAAATAAAAAAAAATGTTCTTGAGATTTGTGTTTTATTCGTATTATGAAAAATCAACTACAAAAGTTCAAAAAAAAAAATATGTGTTTGTGATTTTCTGTTTTTATCTCATTAAAAAATGATAAAACAAAAAAAACTGTGTAGTGTTCATTGCTAATATCAAGCATGAATGAATTCCATTATTTAGAATTATTTATAGTGTTAAAATTTATTCCTTCAAATTACTATGAACATTGTTTTGTTTATCATGCTTTGATATATCTATTTAAAGTGCATCAATTGTATTGAAAAATATGTGTAGAACCAAGCTTAGGATGCCTCTAAGTATGAGTAAATGTATTATGATTGATAATGATACCTTTCACTCACTTATTTTGGTAATCAACATGTGTGTTTAAATCTAAAAAAGCTTGCTTGTGTATTGTATTTGTACAATGAATTAAAACTTGCATAAGTTTATTATCTACACTACATTTGAATTGCCTTAAAAATTAAGAAAAGTGGTTAAAATTTTTTATGTTGGGTTTGCAAAACAAGTGTATTCGGAGAATGTTGTCTCACAAAAGTGAACAAAAATAGACAAATATAACTCCACCAAGCACTACTTGAACCTCCTGATAAGTCTTCATAAGCATTGTGAGGTTGAGCACCTTGGAAAGAATAGTAAAGTGTCTTGTGCAAACCTTGTTTATTACACCACTTTGTTAAAAATTATGTGCATTAAAAGTGTGTGAAAGTAATTTACTTGTGTTTTATTGTGCACTTTACTTTACATATGTCTTGTATTTTGTCGATTTAAATTAATTGTTAACATTGCCCAAAATACACTTATGTGCACATCATTATCTTTCATAACACTTCTTCTCATGAGTATTGGATTCTAATGCTTTATCTATACTACTCTTTATATAAGAAGTGCACTAGATAACCTAGCATGATCTCTACAATGTTTTGGTATCTCTTAAACTTAAAATTAAGTAATATTGTAGTATAATCTCTCTTTGATATGTTCATTTCATGCTTGGTATCTTTATAAAAAACTTTGAGATTTCAAAAAGGTTAAAACATCTTTCAATTTTGAACTAAAACTCATATTTTTACTTATGTTTTTCATGCTTACAAAAAGATGTTTCTTATTATCTTCCGCTTGCTTACAACTCTTATCTTTTTATTTGAAATCTCTTATATATACTATGCTTAAAATCTTTATCATTATCTATATTACAAAAGCTCGATCATGCTTTATCATTTATAAGAAATGCCTCCTTACTACCCTCACCCTACCTTTCTTTTGATAATACCAAAAGGGGGAGATTAATTGTAGAAATCTATATAGGAGAAATATAGAAGAATACGGGGAGACTAATTCATGTAATCGATCATTTAGGGGGAGTAAAACATAAATTGCATTTATGTAAGGGGAGCATTAAGATAGGGGGAGTATGCACATTATCATGCATTTCAAATACTATAGTTGCACTTTAATGATTTCTTACTAAGAGGATTTGTTATTATCAAAAGGGAGAGATTGTTGGACATGTGTGTCACATCCCTTTGTTTGAGAATAATAAATCCCAAATTGTACTTGATCTTGTATTTTATGTGTTTAGAGTATGCAGGAACTATAGGTGCAATACTCCATAGGTATAAAACATATTGGAGATGATTCTCTGGAATATGCGCTAACGCTCGCGTTAGTAATTAACGCCCAGCGTTATCAACCGCTGAGAAGAAAACCGCTGAGATGAAAACCGCTGTGAAGGAAACTGCGTTCGACGAATTGAACCTATGTTCGACGAACTCTGAAGGAGCTCGACGAAATCTGAAGGAACCTGTGTTCGATGAACTCTGAAGGCGCTCGACGAAACCAGAAGGAAGCTGCTTTCGACGAACGAGGAGTTCCGTTCGACGAAATTTCCTGCGCTCGACGAACTTGAGCTCGACAAGCTGCGTTCGACGAACAAGGAGTTCCGTTCGATGAACTGAGCCTGCGCTCGATGACATTGCGCCCGACAACTACGTTCGACAAACTTGAAGTTCGGTTCGACGAAATTGCTTCCGTTCGACGAAAGTTTATTCTGTCATGATCCCGACGGTTTGCACGATCCTTACGGTTGCGGTTCTTCCGTTCGACGAAGCATGTGTTCGACGAAGGCATGTTCGACGAAATCAGTCCCGTTCGACGAAATTGGTTCTGTCACGCTCCCGACTTTATGCACGATGTCAGCAACTGTCGTACACGATTCACTAACGTCGGGAGGTAGCCTTAACGCACGCGTTAGCTCCAGTGGTTATTTAAAGACATAATTTCGTTGTTGCTAGAAGTGGGGCTGGAAGTATTATTGAAGCATCAATTCCAGAAATTTGAGAGAGCTTCCAGAAAGCATACTTGCGCCAAAACTCCATTATTGTTTATTCTACCGAAGAAGGATCTCCCAAAAAAAGCTTAAGGAGAATTCTGGAGGAGGACTACGTCACGCTACATCCGAAGGACGATCGCTTAGACCTCGCTTATACTACAACGATCCTTCATCTCTGACTTCAGAAGATCTCATATATGGAGTTTTATTATTGTTATCTTTATTTTCATTCCATACTTTTTGTAATCATTTAGTTAATTCGCCTTGTGTTGGCGACTAGCTCTGGGTAGGACTTAGGGGGGAATTCGCCTTGTATTGACGACTAGTTCGAGGTGATTAGATCTAGGGGGCTCGAGGGCATATCCGGGGAAGGATTGGCTAGAGCGGCTTGAGGCCTTACGGGGAAGGATAGGATAAAGCCAACCGGTTTGTGGGGATACAAGTCGGTATAGAAAAGGAAAAGATATTTACATTTGTACGCCTCCGATTTCTAGCAATATTGAAATCAAATTTATGTAAACACTTTTTTTCATATAATACAATCATGTCTCTTTTTGTGTTTACTTGATTTCTATCTTTTGGCATAATCTCTACTATATTGGTTACAAAGTTTTCAATTCGTATCACTTTATCTAAATTGGGTATTTCAAACTCTTTCATCATAAAACAATTTAGCACTTGTTTCTAAATCTTAAATTGCAAATTACAATATTCTCTTTCTTTAACTAAATTATTATTCTGCCTTCTCCTATTATAAAACAATTTAGTAATTTTCATAACATTTTTAAAAAAGAATTTTATTCCCTTATTCACCCTTCCCCTCTAAGGGCGCCGTAAGATCCAACACTCACCACCTTGATTTCTCAAAAGACTGCAATCGAAAGTTGTGTGCTCAACACAAAAGGTTGCGAGACCTAACTGCCCAAATAAAGGCAATTGATACAAAAATAAGATCGCCAGTATTGCGTGATGTTGTCTTTATATCCTTTTTTAACGATATAAAACAGGGGGAGAAGTGTACCAGTAGGCCACCTCAAGACTTAGTATACACTACAACTCTCCCCTTATCCTTTGTTTCTGAAGGAGAGCCTGCCATCACCTCCAAGTTTCTTCCACTCCGAGCATCTTCCTCTCCTCCAAGAACCCTGCCTTTGATACAGGGGGAGTCATCAAAATAGGGAGAGAGTGACCTATTCTCAGATGACAATGGTTACTTAGAGAGTGTACAATAGCAAAATGAGTCCAACGAACTATCCATTCCTGAGACACAAGGGTTCTGGACCTACTCTGAAGAATATACAACAACACCATCCCCAATCAAGCCAGCTGATCAGGTCCCTAAATTTGTTCCATCATCTCCACCACCAGCTCAGCTCCCTCCTGATCCTACTCGAGCACCCATTCCAATTGTCCAAGCACCTGCCTTCAGAGGAAGATCTCCATACAGAGGAAGAGGGCAGGGAAGAAATTTCAGAGGAAGAGATGGAAGAGGAAGAGTATATGGAAGGAATATACCCATCTGGGAGAGGTATACAGAAGAGTAAAGAAAAATGTATAAGAAGGACAGATCCTATTACATAACTTATGAGAAAGTTGAAATTCTTGAAAATACAATGAAGGAGAATATTGATCCAAAACTTGACAGTGCCCTAGATGAAATCATAGAAAGAGATAAATATAAATTTGAAGCTTCTCAAAGAGAGCTTGAAGAAAAGAGAAGACTGTTCATTGAAAGGCTGAAGAAGGGTAAAGAGGCTGTGGTAAAAGAACAATTAGAAGAGGCAATCTAGATTCCTAACACTCTATTTGATCTCTCTAAATATACTGCAAAGAACCCTCAGGCTAAGCTCAGGGATGAGAAAGTGCAAAAAGGTACAAAGGGTCTTGGAATCTGTAAAGATTTAGAAGTCCTTCCATATCATAAGTAAAGAAAGATCACATTTAAACAGCTTCAGTTTCAGGCATTCCTCAGTCAACCTTCATAGTACCAAATCCTGATGCAGAGGATATAGACCTGGAAGAAATCAACTTGCTGACTGCTAAAGTCATCAGTATGGGATCCAAACTTAGTGATGTGTATTCTGAAATAGAAACAGATCTGGAAAAGCTTTTCAAGGGACATGAGAGAATTCAAAAGATTCAGAGAAAGCCATTCCAGCAAACTACAAATATGTGGAGAGGAAATCCAGGAAGGTCCATGAGTCCTTGTCAACTTTTCTCAGAAATAAAATGTAAATCATGGCATGGGTAATTAACTCTGATAAACATTCAGTTGTGTCAATCAGATGTTTTTCAGTTTATTATACTTTTCTGTCTTATGTATAGTTGTTTGTGTTTTTGTCAAAGCATATTTGAAATCACTTACTTTATTTTGTAAAATTTGTTATGATAAATATGGGGAGATTGTTGGGAAAAACCCTTGTGAGTTATCTAACAAATTATTTAAAGTGATTTCACCAGTTAGGTTATATTACCCACATTGTATAGAAAGGGTAAATTGGTAATTAGATGTCTTAGAATGTCATACTCATCTTGGAGTGTCAAGGCTAGGTCAAGATAATCATAAAGTCAGTTAAGTTAAGACTTGCGTCGAATGAAAGTCGATGCAACGTCAACTTGATGTTGACACAACTCTGACTAGAGGTCCGAGCAACTTAATCAGCGTGTCGAAGTATAAGTCAAGTCAACGTAACATCGAAATGGATTCGACGTAGAAGGAAGAGTTTGTCGAAGCCATCTTAGAAGTCAACGCAACTTCGACTTCAATTCGACGCGGAAGATAAAGTTCAAGTCCAAGTCTTCAACTCGATGGATACGTCGATAAGGAATCGATGCAACATCGACATCTAAGTTCAGCAAGAGCTAAGAAGGAATTTGAAGCTTATCCTATAAGAACTCAGAGGTGCGTCGACATGAAGAATGATGAAGTCGACGCAGTGTCGAATACAGTCTGAAAAGGAAGTTTTTTCTGCTATCCTTTTAACACCTTTTCAGAAGGACCACAAAGCTAAAGACAGTTCTCCAACGACTTGTTTATTGCCAAGAATTGAATGGATTATTCCAGGATACAGCAAAAAACATTCTTGGAAGGTATCAAATCTGATGGACGGGTCAGAATCAAAAGAAGAAAGGGAAATCAACTCTCCAATAAGAATTCCTTTTCAGGACAGCCTAAAAGGAGAAAGAAATTTAAATTCTAAATATATAGAATAAGTATGCTGAAGAGGAGAAGAAACATAGAATATTGATCACATTATTATTCATCTGTCGAAAAGGGTTCTTCTTCTTCTTCCTCCTTCAACCCTAAGAAAGAAAAACAAGTGTTTCGCCCTGCACAGGAAATGAATACAACTGCTTCTTCTTCTTCATTTCACAACAGCTAGTTTGCAAGAAGTGCTTAGAGAATAATGATCAAGAAAATAACACTTGTAATCATCACAATCATAAGCAAGGGTTCATCATATTCAGATCCAGTGAAAAACAGAAGCTGTAGTTCATGAGAAATTGCTTTTGAAGAATTCTGAAAGCAGAATTCTATTCTCCCTCTTCTTTCTATCTTCTCCTTTATTCTTCAATTGTAAAAGAGTTTTATTAATCCCTCTTTCAAAGGATTCAGTGGTTCTAAGAGTCCCCTTATTAAAAGACTCAGTGGTTCTAAGAGTCTACTTATTAAAAGACTTAGTGGTTCTAAGTGTCTCCTTATCAAAAGACTTAGTCACAAGTTGTGTAATCCTACCAGGGAGGTAGAAGAGAAGAGTACCCACATTTTGGGGAACCTCTATAAAAATTCCTGTGTCCTCTGTGTTTGATTTTCTGTGCTGTTCCTATTTCCAGTTTTCTGTGTTTATATTTCCTGCAATCTGTGTTTACTTTATTCTGCCTTTTGGATTGCTGATTGCAAAATACTTAGTATTTTTATTGTGTGTACATAATTAGGATAGAAAATATTTAAAACTCTATTCACCCCCTTTAGAGAATACTCTGAGGCACACTGTGCACTTTCAAACAATCTTCAGAACCAGTCGGTCTTGTTGATTTGGCAATGGAGGAGAATTTGGATTCCAAAATCATCTCAAATGAAGCATCTGCTTCAGAAAATAATTCTGGAAATGCTTCATTTGAGAAGTTACATATCAGGGATTCAATGATAAGAGAGTAGTTGGATGCCTAGGAAGGAACCATGAATTGATGGGAACAGTGGATCTGCTAGCTGAATTTGCTCCAAACTAAATTGTCTAGACTCATCTTTAGTAATTGACATCATTCGTGTTTGCCTCCGTGACCTCTCCTCCCCAGCCAGAATGACCCTTCCCAGCGGTCTCATCTTTTGGAGACCGCCCAGACCGTCGGCCTCCACTCCAGTTTTCTTGTCTAAGGCCCGTGCGGTGAGGATCTGCTGAGACCGCCAGACCGTGCGGTCTGCCATTTTTTATCTTTTTGCTATTAACTCTCTTTACCACTGCGCCAACTCTCCTGTTTCCCGGGCAACCCATAATTTTTGGATCTGCTCGTTTGGGCAGCATACGCATCTATAAATAGTGGGTATGGGTACCTAAAAAGTGACTTTTGCTTCGAGTCTCCAATTTACAACCTGTATAAGCGGTCTCGAATTCTGTCACTTTTCTACCTCTTCCTCTAGCCTGTTCAGGATTTTTGATCTTGTAACCTCTCTTGAGATTAATGAAAATAGTTTTTCTCGTCAGAGGTCTCTCCTCTGGCATCTTCTGTCTTGAGTAACCTGCACTTCACAGTTTTTTCCATCCCTTCTCTAGTGTGAGTTTTGAGTGTACATTTTTTGTACACATAGAACGGACACGCGATCTTCAGATTTGAAGTGTTCAGGTGAAATCAGTAGACCTTTGAGATGTCAGACCGCAAAGGTCAGAACGGTCAGTTCGCTGGCGATCTCCCCTCTTCAGCGAGTGCGACCTCTTTAGAAGCTCTTGAGCTTCGAATGGAGCTTCATCATGCTCAAGCCCACCGGGAGGCCACTCAAGCTCGCCAGGAGACCGCTCGGTAGATTGAATCCATGAATCAATTAATGTCCAAACTCTCCAAGAGGTTGATGCCTCAAGCCGATCAGGTCGCAACCACTGATCAGTTGGCTGCCGATCAGCTGCTAGACCGTGCGACCCCTCAGCCCGCTGCTCCCTTACGGTCTCAAAATGCAGAGTTCATTGCTCATCAGGACTTTTTTAGGGAAGCAAACCAGGGATCTCCAGCTCGAGCCCTAAATTTCTAAGAGGATTTGTCTATCCTCCAGCCCCGGCTGCTGCCCCTTTTGTTTCTTCTGGTGTCTATGGGGCAGACGATCACTCTCCTTTTTCTGATAGGATCCGTTGGGACCCAACTCCCCATAGTTTTAGAGAGCCAAGAATGCCCATGTTTACTGGAGACAGTGATCCTAATTCCCATCTTCAAGCCTTTGAGTCTGCAGTCTCTCTGAGAACTCTCTCAGATGCGATGAGGTGTAAATTGTTGATCACCTCTCTGGATGGGCAGGCAAGGGAATGGTTCTACAATTTACCTCCCCAATCCATCTCTTGTTTCATAGTTCTGAAGCAGGAGCAACTTTTGAGGTTTGCCACCTCAAAGAAGAGGAAGAGTGGTCCTGCAACCCTCCTCAAAATCAAGCAGAATGAAAGCGAGACTACAGCTCGCTTCATCGACCGTTTTCATAGAAAGATTCTGGGAATAAGGGATGTTGATCCCTCGTTATATCTAGTCACCTTGATAAATGGTCTGCAGGAGGGACCTCTGAAGTTTGAAGTCACAACAAGAGAGCCGAGCTGTTACCAGGAACTAATCAGCATCGCGAATAGGTTCATGGAAGGGGAAGCAAATAATCCCGTCTATATTTCCAATTTAACATGCAAGGTAGTTCAGAAAGGCTCTGTAGGTTTTCCTCCAGCCCCTCCGTCGTCAAAGCCGCCGCGTCAAGAGTTCTAACCTCCAGCTCAAAGAGGAAGGAATTTCCGTCACCATCGTCCTTACCAAGGGCATCAACAGTTTCAGCCTCAAGTGCCCATATTACCTGCTCCAGTCACTCCAGCTCCTCAAAAAGCTTCAATTCAACAAATTCATTTTGTTCAGCCTCCTCCCCCGCTCCCTCAGCATTCCTAAAATGATTCTCAAGAATCATTCACCGAACTCAACATCCCAATGAGTTAGGTGATTCAGATCCTCCAGAAGCATCCTTTCTATAAAAGGCCCGCACCCATGTAATCTGATCCCAAATTCAGGAACCCTTCTCTCTATTGTGAGCATCATAGAGAGAAAGGTCATCTGACAGAGAACTGTAGAGCTCTCCACATGTTGGTGGAGAAGCTCATGAAGGAGGGTAAGTTGCAGGGATTAGTTCAGAAAGCATATCCTTCCAAGGCCTCCACTTCAAAGAGCAAGGAAGTGGTTGTAGTTCACTGGGAATGTGAAGAGGTCGACAATGTTGGCCATCTCGGCAATGTTGGATATCCTGGTGAATGTGTGGATGCAAATAATGAAGGAACTTTGGGTTATCTTTTTTGCATCCATGGAGGAGAAGGCCTAATATCTTCAAAGAAGGCCATCATGGCTAGAGTTTTCAGATCAGATGTTGCCGCTACGTCCGCCTCTGCTCCGGTCCGTGGAATGGTCACTTTTGGGCAAGAAGATCTTCTTCCTACTGCAAATCCTTTCAATGATGCAGTCATTATAAAGGCAGTCATTGAAAATTATACAGTGGAAAATATTCTGATCAGCGGGAGTTCAGTAAATCTCCTCTTCAAACCAGCTTTCGAGGCCGTGAAGACCAGGAAGACTCTTCTTTCCACCGAAGGGCCGCTCTATAGTTTCTTCGGAGAGAAGAAGGAAGTGGAAGCAAATGTCACGCTCTCAGTGACGCTTGGAGGCATCACAAAGTTAGTCAAATTCATAGTCGTTGAAACTCCGAGTAGCTACAACGCAACTTTTGGGAGCCCTATCTTGAATGAGTATCAAGCGGTGGTTTCCACTTACCGCCTCACAGTGAAGTTTGCTCTGAATGATAAACAATACCGAATTAGTAGTGTTCCGAGGAAATCCCGGGAATGCTACGTCAAATCAGTTAATATGACAGAATGTTTTCCCCCTCAGGTAGCTGAAACTTCTTCAGCTTCTCAAGTCCCTAATCCTGCTAAAGCTGAAGAAGTGGTCGAGTAAGAAGAGGAAAGAGATGGAGATCGCTTGAAATCTGTCCATGCAACTCAATTTGTGCCCATCGATGATGAAGATGAAAGCAAGAGGCTTTCAATCAACGCTGAATTACCCGAAGCTGAAAAGAATCAGCTCATCTCTTGCCTACTGCAAAATCTGGATATATTCGCTTGTTCAGCGGATGAAATGCCAGGATTTGATCCAGACGTTGCTTGCCACCATCTTAATATAGATCCAACTTTTACTCCGGTAAATCAAAAGAAAAGAGAGGTTGCAATGACCTTAGCTCAACCAATTCGGGAGGAGGTGGAAAAGCTTCTCAAAGCCAATTTTGTTAAGGAAATTCAATACCCATAGTGGATATCAAATGTTGTAATGGTGAAAAAAGCTGGGGGAAAATGGAGAATGTGTGTAGACTTTACCAAATATAATAAAGCTTGCCCTAAATATTGTTACCCCTTGCCTCAGATAGATTTTTTAGTTGATTCTGCTGTTGGGTATTCATGTATGAGTTCTTTAGATGCATTCTCTGGTTATCACCAAATAAGAATGCATATGCCTGATATCCCTCACACCTCATTCATCACGAATGATGGTTGCTTCTGCTACCACATAATGCCTTTCAGGCTAAAGAATGCAGGTGCCACTTATCAGAAAATGATGGAAACCATTTTCAAAACTCAAAAAGGGAGAAATTTAGAAGTTTACGTTGATGATCTTCTAATAAAAAGCAAGTTTTTCTCAGCTCACCTTAATGACTTGAATGAAACTTTTGCTAGACTCCGAGCTTTTAATATGAGGTTGAATCCTTTGAAATGTGTTTTTGGGGCTAGTAAAGGAAAATTTATCGGCCATCTCCTCACTCCGGAAGGTTTAGAACCAAATCCTGATAGAGTGAAGGCTATCTTAGAAATGTCACCTCCCAGGAACCCTATGGAAGTTCAGCAGCTGGGTGGGAGGATAGTAGGCTTGAGTCGTTTCATCTCCCGCTCAGGATATAAGAGTGCTCCTTTCTTAAAAACTCTCCGTGGAGGAGCTAAGTTTGAATGGACGAAGGAGTGTGATGATGCATTTGATCTTCTCAAAAAGCATCTAACTTCCACCCCTTTACTCCAAATCCCGAGAGAAGGAGAAGATCTCTTTTTGTATCTGGGAGTCAGTTCTGATTCTATCAGCTCTATATTGGTAAGGGAAGAAAAGAAGAAGCAAAATTCGGTTTATTACGTGAGTAAAGTCTTAAAGGATGCGGAAGTTCGGTACCCGATGATTGATAAGTTAGCCTTGATGCTTGTGGTTTCAACTCGAAGGTTGAGACCTTATTTTCAAGCTCATTCTATTCAGGTCATCACTGATCTCCCGTTAAATAATGTGTTAGAAAAGCAAGAACATTCGGGTAGATTGGCAAAGTGGGTGATAGAACTCTGTGAGTTTGATATCTCCTACATTCCTATAGTGACGATCAAAGCTAAAGTGCTAGTAGATTTTATGATTGATGCCAAAGAAGTCAGCTCTGAAAAAGACGTTGGAAAATATTTATCTTAGACAATCTACGTAGACGGAGCTTCCGAGAGAAATTCGTCAGGAGCTGGAATTGTGTTGATTAATCCCAATGGGGTTAGATTGGATCAAGCTCTCAAGTTTCACTTCCCAACAACAAACAGTCAGGCGGAGTATGAAGCCTTGCTCGCCAGTCTTAGATTTACAAGAGAGCTAGGAATCGAGAATGTCCAAGTTAAAACTGATTCTCTGGTGATGTCGTTTCAAGTGAATGGAACCTATGAAATTAGAGACTCTATTTTAAAGCAATATCAAATGCTGGTGAAGATCTAGATAGGAAAGTTCAAAAGCTTCACTATTCAGCATATCTCAAGGGAAGAGAACATGGAAGCTGACGAGTTGGCCAAATTCAGTCTCCTTTCAGGAGGAACTACTTCAGAATTATTTCATCCAGCTATTGAAGAAGGATACATCATGCTGATTGATCAATGACCGTCTTGGATGGACCCTTTTGTTCTCTATCTCTCAAGTGGAGAATTTCACCCACCGGTAAAAGATAAAAAGCGATTTAAGTTAAAGACAGCTTATTATTATCTTGTTGCAGGAATCCTCTACCGGAAAACGTTTCTCTCACCTTTGGCAAGATGTGTCTCTGAAGAGGAAATTACTATTATTCTTTGAGAAGTACATTCGGGAGAGTGCGACTAGAGAGTGCAGTAGTCACTCTGGAGCTAGAACCTTGGAAAAAAGGATTCTAAGGCAAGGTTATTTCTGGCTTCAAATGAGAAAAGATGCAGAAAAATTCACGAAAAAGTGTGTTCAATGCCAGAAGTTTGCACCTCTCCAACATCAGCCAGCTCAGCAACTTAAGTCAATATCAACCCCATGACCATTTGGGGTTTGGGGAATGGATTTGATCGGACCCTTTCGTTTAGCTAGTGGCCAACGCAAGTACATTCTAGTGATGATTGATTATTTCAGCAAATGGATCGAGGCAAATGCACTAGCTAAAACTACTACTCAGGCTGTGAAGAATTTTATCTGGGTGGAGATAGTATGCAGACATGGAATTCCAATGGAAATTATCACAAATAATGGTCCTCAGTTTAACAACTCCAATCTGATAATTTTCTGTAATCAAATTGGCACCGAGTTGCGGTTCGCCTCTGTGCATCATCCAAGAAGTAATGGGCAAGTGGAAGCCGCTAACAAATTGATAATTAACCTCTTGAAGTAGAAAGTTGAAAATCTCAGAGGAAACTGTGCAGAACAATTACCTTTGGTGTTATGGGCTCTGAGGATGACTCCAACCTCAGCTACTGGAGAAACTCCCTTCAAATTATCTCATGGATCGAAAGCTCTCATTCCCTTTGAGTTTGAAGTTAAAAGTACAAGGGTATTACTATCTCAACAACATCAAGATGATTGGATGGAAGGAAATGATGAAGAATTGAAATGCAGCCTTGATCTCATCGAAGAGCTAAGGGATACAACAACAATCAGGCAGGAAGAAGTAAAAAGAAGAATAACCGAATAGTTTGACAAGAATGTTCGAGTTAAAGAGTTTATTGCTGATGATCTCGTCCTCAAGAAAGTTGATGCAACAACTGTTGAAATTTTGAAGTGAAGTGGAGGTGTCCGGGCGGTCTGTCATTGGGTGACCGCCGAGACCGCGCGGTATGTGTTTATATTCAGCCGGTCTGGCTCTGCCGGTCTGGCTCTGCCGGTCTATTCTGGCGGACTACTGGTTCTGCCGGTTTGTTCTTGATTGCTGCGGTCTGTTCCTGAGTTGGTCTGCTGGTTGGCCTGTCTTCTTTGTTGGAAGACCTGGCGGTTTGTTCTTGTGTGACCGTCTATCCGGGCGGCCTGTATTGGCGATCTGGCGACTTGTTTGTAGTCGGCCAGATGGTTCCTGGTTTGCACCTGGTGGTCTAAGGGAGGAGTACCTTTGCGTCGGCGCAGCTTGTTCGCGGTCTCGTGTTTGCACGACCTGTGCGCGATCTGCATGCTGATCCGCGGTCTTGGTCGGATGGTCGTCCAAGTAGTGTGATCACGCGGTCTACCTTGTGAGACCGCTGATGATCTGACGGGTGGTGATTGTACCTCTCCTGTGCGGTGACGACATCCATCTACCCGCCTATAAATAGGGGTGCAGGGCCCGTCATTCATAACGAAAACTGTAAGAACTGAGCCTGGGTTAATTCGTGCGGTCTCAACTTTGAGGTTGGGCGGTCTCGGAAGCGAGTAAACTGTTTGTTGTGTTCGCAGGTTTGCGGTCAGCAGGTTGCGGTCTCCTTCCTTGGTGATTCCCAGCGGCTTGAATAAATAGTTTGGCAGCGGTCAGTCTGCGAACTGGTTTATGTTTGTTCTTATGCTGTTCGCAGCGAGCTCAGTGATCAGGTGACCTTCAGCGGTTAGGCGATCTGAGTTGCGGTCTGGCGAAAGCTTCAGTTCTTCATTCCAATAAAGCTCCAGTTCATGCTATCTGAGGTGGCAGTCTTGCTGTGCAGGCGGTCTGTCTGTTTTCTGATCGCGCGGTCTCAGGTTAAGCCGGGCGATCTCTGGAGTCGAGCGGTCTGTGCGGTCTCAGCTTGTCTAGCCGCCGGATTTGTTTTGGTGTGTTTTGTTCTTCTCATCTCCGTGATTCTTATGAATCATGTCTCGCCATGTATACCTCGCACTGTAAATGAAGTTTGTGATTCAATAAAGTTTCTTGTGTTGTTGTGTGGTATTGTGGTTGTTTGGCTTTAACTTAGTTGATGCAACTCCTGCTTACTCCTAAATGATTCTAATAAAAAATTTTAACATGGTATCAGAGGGAGGTTGTTGGAGTGGATAAGCAGTGATCAACTTGAGTTGCCATCGTCTTTGTGAAGAAGAGACCACATAGATTGCCATGGAAGGTGGATACGCAAGAGGGCTTGGTATTGAACTCCTAACATCGACTAACGATAAGAAATGGAGGTCGTGTATGGAGAGCAGTTTACTTGGCGAGGATCTATGAGTGATAGTTGGAGGAGAAGACACATAAGAGGTGTTTCTAGCAGAAGATAATATGGCATAGGTGAGACTTTGGAGGAAGACTAATGCTAAGGCAGAGTTCACACTCAAGAGGGCTATCTCACCAGAGCTGTTTGACCACATCATTGGATGTAAATCTACTGCTGAGATTTGGACGTCTTTGGATGGGATGTTTCATAAGAAGAATGTAGCTCGGCTATAGTTTCTTGAAAATGAGTTGGCGAAGGCCTCTCAAGGCGATCTTTCTATTTCTACCTTCTTTCTCAAGATGAAAAACCTCACAATAGAGATTTATGCATTGGACTCTGATGAGCCCATCTCGGAGGCAAAACTGAAGAGGCATATCATTCGCGGGTTGCGGAAGGAGTATCTTGCCTTTGTGACTTCAGTTCAAGGTTGGGCAAATCAACCATCTCTGTTGGAGCTGGAGAACTTACTTGCTTCGCTGGAAAGTTTGGCAAGATAGATGGCGGGGACTTCTATCTCTGGAGGAGATAGTGAAGTGTTGTTCTCTGGGAAGAAGAAGAAAAAGTGGGAGAAGAAGAAGCCAGGTTAGGATGGACCCTCTACTTCAGGTCAGTAGGATAGGGTTATGCTTCTAAGTCTGATGGGAAGAAGAAGGGAGAGGGACCAAGGTGCTTTAGGTGCAATAAGACCGGCCACTTCAAGAAGGATTGCCGGGTTAATATTCAGTCGGGACATGTAGCGGAGAAGGAGAAGCCAAAGTCTGATGAAGCGGGATGGGGAGGAGCCTTTGCGGCTAATATGACGGCGATGCCCAGTAAGGCCTTGGCTGCCATCAACTTCGAAGAGGATTGGATTGTTGATTCAGGGTGTGGACATCATCTCACCGGGGATGAATCAAAGTTCTCTTCTTTGGCGCCTTACTCATGTAACGATGCTATCATTACGGCTGATAATTCTGTTCATGCTGTCGAACAAGAAGGTGTTGTCTCCCTGAGCAGTGATAAGGGTCCACTCACATTGAGGAGTGTTTATCACGTGCCTGGTATGAAGAAGAATCACTTCTCTATGACCAATGCGGTCGATGCCGGTTATCACGTTCTGTTTGACCCAACAGAAGTGAAGTTTCTTAAAACTCAACCGAAGATAAAGGGAGATGTTATCCATGTTGGAAAGCGGGTGAAGGACTTGTTCGTGTTATCGACAAGTACCTATGTTGATAAGATGAAGACCAACGATAGCGCGACTATCTGGCATGAAAGGTTGGGTCATGTTGGCATGGACAAATTGAAGGCTATGGCGGTAAGGGGCCTTGTCAAGGGCTTGCCTAGCTTGTCCTCTTATGGAGATGGTCATGTTTGTGCTGGATGTCAGTTTGGTAAGTCTCATCGACTTCCATTTGATAAATCGCAAACAAGGTGCAAAGCGCCATTGGAGTGCATCCACGGTGATTTGATGGGACCGACAGCCACCCCAAGCCTTGGAGGCAACAGATATATGTTGGTGTTGATTGATGATTACACCAGATATGTCTGGGTGTATTTTCTGAAAGAGAAGTCGGAAGCCTTTGTGAAGTTTGTGGAGTTCAAGGAGCTGGTGGAAGGTCGGTTAGGCTGGCGGGTGAAAAAATTTAGAACTGACAATGGTGGGGAGTTCACCTCTGGTGAGTTCTCAAGTTTTTGCAGGAAACACGGCGTTCGGAGAGAGCTTACTTGTGCCCATACTCCACAGCAAAATGGCATTACGGAGAGGAAGATCCATCATTTGACAGAAACCTGCAAATGCTGGCTTCATGCCAAGAGTATCCCAAAGTCCTTTTGGGCGGAGGGAATGTCTTGTGCGGCTTACGTCACCAACAGAATGCCTATAAGTCCTATCAACATGAAGACCCCTCACGAACTGATGTTCAAGGAGAAACCGAGTGTTGCACACCTTCGGGTGTTCGGGTCAACCTGCTATGTGCATATTCCTGATGCTCTTCAGACAAAGCTAGATGCGAAAGCAAGGAAGCTAGTCTTTGTTGGGTATGATGAGCGGAAGAAAGGATAGAGATGCATAGATCCTGAGACATGGAGATCAGTGGTATCTCGGGATGTGGTGTTCGATGAAGTGACTTCCTACAAGGGGAGTTCAGGAGTTGAATTACCAGAGAGCAGGGTTGATGAAGCAGGGAAAGCTGCGGGAAGTCTTCAAGTGGAGTTGCCTGTTTCACCAGGAGCTCCAGCTGTGTCAAGCTCTGAGATGGAGGCTTCAGGTTCTGGAAGCAGGGGGAGCGATGCTCCAAGTTCGTCTGGAAGAGGAGCTTGCACAGAAGAAGCAGCTGAGGAGGTGGTTAGTCAGGTGCAACCTCTTAGGAGGTCAAAGAGGACTATCAAGCCACCAGATCGATATACAGGAGGAAACATGGTGAGCTTCGTCTCATGTTTCTTCGCTGGTCCCTTGGATGAAAGGGAGCCGTCGAGCTTTGAGAAAGCCAAAGGTGTGAAGCAGCGGGATATTGCTATGCAAGAGGAGATGGATGCTCTCAAGAAGAATGAGACTTGGTCTCTAGTGCCCAGGCCCAAGGGCATTACCCCTGTGACATGCAAATGGGTTTATAAACTCAAGAAGAAAGCTGACGGTACGATCGAGCGATACAAGGCTCGCCTTGTAGCTCGTGGGTTCTCACAGCAGTATGGTGAAGATTATGATGAGACGTTTAGTCCAGTGGCAAAGATGACTTCGATCCGATTTGTTATTGCTTTGGAGGCATCTTATGGATGGGAGATTTGGCAGCTCGACGTGAAGAATGCTTTTCTATACGGAGAGATTGACAAGGATATCTTCATTATCCAACCGCCAGGCTTCATCTCGGAGGATTGTCCAGACTACGTCTGCAAACTGAAGAAAGCCCTGTATGGGTTGAAGCAAGCGCCTCGGGCGTGGTATGGGAAGGTCGCGGAGTATCTTCTTTTCTGCGGGTTCTTTGCTTCAGACTCTGATTCTAGCTTATTCGTCAAGAAGGAGGGGGCTCTTCGGGTTATTGTGCTGCTATATGTGGATGACATGATTGTCACCGAGAACTCGAAGGAGGCGGTAGCAAGGCTGTGAGCGGAGCTTGCTATCAGGTTCGAGTTGAAGGATCTGGGGAGCTTCACCATTTCCTTGGACTCGAGGTCCAGAGGCGGGAGAGCAGAGTGCTCATTTATCAGGAAGGATATGCGGAGCAGATCGTTTAACGATTCGGCATGGAAGAAGGGAAGAGCAGCTCTATACCTCTGGAACAGCATCATAAACTTCGGAAGGATGAGGGAAGAGTTCTATCTGATCCGTTGGTGTTCCGAGCTCTGTTTGGGAGCTTGATTTACTTGACCATCACGAGGCTTGATATTGCTAATGCAGTTGGCAAAGTGAGTCCGTACATGGCGGAGCCACGGAAGCCTCATCTTCTAGTGGAAAAAGGAATTCTGAAATATGTGAAGTCGACCTCTGATTTGGGTCTCCTATTTAGGAGAGGGTCAAGCATGGAGTTGCATGGATACATGGATGCTGACTACGGGGGAGACGTGGATGATCAGAGATCAACATCTTGTTATGTCTTTATGACGGGCCCCACAGCTATCTCTTGGTGAAGAAAAAAGCAGGACTCGGTGTCCGTATCTACCACAGAAGCGGAGTACAAGGCTTCGACCTTGGCAGCTCAGGAAGCTGTTTGGCTCAGGAGGTTGGTAGAGGACGTTCATGAGGAGGTTCGAGGTCCCGCTATGCTACGCGGGGACAATGAGAGTGCTCTCAAGCTGGTTAATAATCCAGTCTGTCACGCGAGGACCAAGCATATTGTTGGAGAAATGATTTCTCTTAACCCCTAGAAATAAGGTGAATATGAATTCTAAGAAAGAACAACAAGGTTAAGTAAATATGCGTCGAATAGTATTCGATGCAACGTCGAAATATAGTCGACGTTTCCTTCAGATTGAGTCGAAGTAACTCTAGGAAGATTTCGACGTATGTGTTGTCGACGCTACTCTGATTTCTAGTCGACGCATCTAATGAAGTCGACGCACCTTAGTCGACGCACCTTCCTTATTTTCCTCTCGACGTCCAGCCAGGATGAATTCGACGCTTACGTCGAATGGTAATCGACGCACGTCGATTTATGTGACAGATTTATATATGCACCAGATCTCTTTCCTTCTTTCAGTAGATCTGATTTGAATGGAATAAATGTCAATATTTTATAGCCGTTCTGAATCATTCTTTCCTTATATCTGATTCCTGGCTAATTTGATTAAACTTATTTGGACATTATTTGAAATCAGAATTAGTTCTTTCCTTCTACAGAAATAAATATTATGGAAACATTTTCATCTTTCTATTTCTCTGACTGATAATTGATTATCCTCCTATAGTATTATTTTGAATTAACAGAGCTATAAATAAAGAGGAGGTCGGCAGAAAAACAAGAAGTGATTCACCATTTTTACATTTGAAAAAGAGGAAGAGCTCCCAAGTATAGAGAGAAAATTGAGAAATTGTTCTGTAGCAATATTCAAGCACTTCTTCTTCTCCTGCTTCTGAAGTCATTCTGCTGCAAGTTCTGATAGCTCTCACAAAGAGAGAAAGGCTACAAATCTTCTTCTCTCTATAGAAGAAAGATTTAATTCACTTCTTGTGCTTCCAATCTTCTTGCTAGGAAGAAGATTCCTTCTTGTTTTTATTCATTTCTTCTTCTTCTTCATTCTTCTTATTTAAACATTGTAAAAGAGTTTTTAGAATCTCTCTCCAAAAAATTCAGTGTACTGGTTCTAAGAGTCTCCTTGTCAAAAGACTCAGTTGGTTCTAAGAGTCTCCTTGTCAAAAGACTCAGGGTGGTTCTAAGAGTCTCCTTATCAAAAGACTCAGTACAAGATAGTGAATTCCTACCAAGGGGGTAGAAGAGTGGACTACCCAAAGTTTGGGGAACCACTATATTTTCTTGTGTTGTGCTGTGATTTCTTTTCTTGCATTTACTTTATTTGTTTAATTCTTGTTGGTGTGTGGGAAGCTCTAATCTGTGATCATACACATATATATATATTAACTTTGCACAAAATAATTTTTTAATCTCTATTCACCCCCCCCCCCCCTCTAGAGAATTCTAGTGAGGTAAACTGTGCACTTTCAATTGGTATCAGAGGGAGGTTGATCTAAAAAGGGTTAACTCCTTGATCAAAAAGGTCCTACCTCTTGTTTATATATATATACTTTTCTAACAATCAATTTTTACATGGCACAAATCAAGGATTATGCTTCCATCAGACCACCAATGTGCAATCTTGAAAAGTTTGCAGTTTGGAAAACAAGAATCAGAATTTATATGAATTCCATTGATGCTAACTTGTTCAATATTACTGTGACAGGTCCCCCAAAGCCTTATAGAAAAGATGCAAGTGGCAATGTCACACAAACACTTGTTCCAAGATCTGAATGGACAGAAGATGAGAAGAAGGCAAGAACACATGATCTAAAGGCCATGAACATACTTATCTCAACTCTCTCAAATGACATCTTTCAAAGGGTTGTTGACTGTGAATCATCCAAAGAAATTTGGGATGCTCTCACAAAGATGGTGGAAGGAAGTGCTGATGAAAAGAAAGATAAGAAGGCCCTATTGATCTCTCAATATGGGAACTTCCAAAAGAAGGATGAAGAAAGCATCTCTGAAATGTATGACAGATTCAGTCTGATCATCTGTCAACTAAGAGACTTGGATAGAGAAATCTCTCTCACAAAGATCAATGACAAATTGCTGATGAGTCTCCCAAGCTCATGGGACTCAAGGATATGGGCAATAAGAGACACAAGAGGTCAAAGGGAAATTTCAACAGATGCTCTCTTAGGAAAACTCAGATCCTATGAGCAATTGTTGAAAACTAGAGAAGAGAAGGAAAGAAGAGAAAACACTCCAATTTCCTCAAAAGGCAGGAACATTGCTCTAAAGGCAATAGAAGAAGGAACTCCTGTCACTGAAGAAGAACTATTCAGTTTCTTGGCCAGAAGGTTTAAGAAATGGGTCAAGACAGATGGATCAAAAAGGAGGGAGTCAAAACCAAGGTATGACAAAACCCCCACTAAAAAATTATTTGCTATTCTTGCAGGAAACCTGGACATATTGCCCCAGAATGTCCAGAGAATGCTGAAACAAAGAAAGATCTGAAAAAGAAAGATCTCAAGAAAAAGGGGAAGAAGAAAGAAAGAGGCTTTATTGCAGAAGCCTGGAGTGAAACAGACTCTGAGGATAGTTCATCCTCTAAGAGTGACAATGAAGAATCTAGGCAAGAAGACCTATGCTTGATGGCCTTTGAAGGCCCGAAGAATGATGATGGTGCTAAATCTTGGAGTGAGACAGGATCAGAAGAAAGCATATCTTCTGAAGATGAAAAAGAAGATAGCCTTATTCTCATAGAGGAATCTGAGGATAAGGATGAGGTAAGCATGTTTGATAAAATAGATTTTCAAAGTGATAACTTTAGAAATGAGTTTATGGGAATGTATCTAGATCAACTAAAAGCAACACAAGAAATTAAAGATCTAAAAGAACAAATCAATGTAGCTAAAAGCCATAGAAACAGAGAAGTTAAATGCTCTAAAGATTATGAATTAAGGGCTAACATCATAGAAAAGGAGGTAGAAAAGGCTAAAATAGAAAATCAGTTCCTTAAGGATAAGGTTTCCCAGGCAAAGGCCTTTGAAGAATCAATAAACATGAGAAGCCAAACTCTTAAGGAAATCACTGAAAAACAAACATTAAGACACAAAAATCTTGGGCTAGGGGCTGATCCATCAATCAGCCTAATTCCATCCAACAAGCCTGCTTGGATGAGCCCTGTAAAATTCACTAAACCCATCAAATCAGCAAACCAAGAAAAAGAATCGCAACATAGGAAAGAACACCTCTTCAAGGAAATAAAGGAATTTGATGAAACATCATATTATTCAGCTGATGACTCACAAACTTCATCTGAAGAGACAACTAAACCAAAAGAAACAACATACAAAGGAGTAAAAATAGAAAAAGGTAAAATGAAAATTTATGAAGACACAGTTGCGTCGGCTTCATATCGACGCATGAATGATTGTGCATCGACTTATACTCGACGTAACCTCTCAGATGCCTCGACCTCCACTCGACGCTTGAATAAAGATACACCGACATTAAATCGACGCAACTTCCTCCATGCGTCGATACTAGATCAACGCAATCTGAGGAATGCGCCGAATATAAATCGACGCAACTATCAACATACGTCGAATAAATATCGACGCATAAAAACTCAGAGCAACATGAATACCTATATCCCAAAATTCTTCCATCTTAACCCCCATTCAGGACCCATTCATCCTGATGATGTTTTCTATCCTAATCAACATTCTAATCAAAATTTTTACCCAAAACTTGGTAACCAAACTTCCCATCCTAATGAAACCTTCTATCCTAATCAACACTGGTATCCTAGTCAACACTTCTATTTCCCTTTAAACTCAAACTCTCACAAAAGTAAGATACTCAAGTGTTACATATGCAACAAAAATGGCCACCTTGCCAAGAAATATTGGTATAATCAATCAAATTGGTCTTAAAACCCAGTCCTAGGCTAACTTAGAAACCTTTAGGATTAGGAAGAGATAAGAAGAAATAAACACCTAGAACTTTTCAGGAAAATTAAAAGTCACGTCGACTTCCAATCGACGCACTGTCGATAACTCAGATCAATAAGTACAATCGACGCATGCGTCGACTACTATCGACGCATACGTCGATAAGAAACCCTTGCATCCCAGAACAGACTAAATCGACGCTCACGTCGAATTCCACTCGACGTAACGTCGACTTCATAAAAACGAGCGGCAAGACTAAATTATTTTCGGTCACATCCACTGAAGTACCGAATAAGCCTCGAGTTGAGTCCTGTTTCGACGCTTCACCTGACTTAAATAGATTCTTCAGTTAGAAACCTTCACGACCTCTGCATCTTTCATCATTCTTGCTCCTCAGTCCAGCCACCTCTTCCTCTCTCTCTCCAACCTAAAATGGCTCCCAAAACTAACTCTGGCTTCGACATTGACCTCGAATCCTTCCAAGCCGCCGCCGACAACTTTAAGAGCATAATAGCTCTGTTCACTGAAGCTGGTCTGGATAAGCTCATTTCAACAAGATGCAAGCTTCTGGAGACAGAACTAACAGAGCTCATAGCCCATGTTCAGATAACTGAACAAGGGGAAATTTCAGGCACAATCTATGAGACACCTGTATCAATATCTGCAGAACACATAAGGACCACCTTTGATCTTCCATCAGGTATATCCTAATATCATCTTTGTTTAAATGAAATAAGGAAAGAAAATGAGCTTCTAAAAAGAATGACTAACCATGTCTTAATTACTCCCCTATTAGGTGATGAATCCATTGAACTCACACCTGATGAAATCGAGCATTTACTCACCACCATGAAATTCTCAAAAGATAGGCCAATCCATCTGAAAAAGATAGATTTTTCTGATGAGTACAGATTGCTGGCAGATATAGTAGGGAAAGTTCTACTATGCAAAATCTCAGCACATGATGCAGTACCCAAACACCAACTGAACATCATGGGGGTCCTTGTGCTGAAGAAGAAAGTAGACTGGGCCTCATGGCTACTCAAGATAATAGGCTCTAGATATTCTCACAAAGAGAATGCCTACATGAGGATTATGAGTCAAGTACTCTTCCACTCCTTCCCTGACCTCTGTAGGTGAAAAGGAATTCCTATCCCTCCTGGAAAGAGGATGTCCATTGCCCTCTTCTCCAAATGGACCAGGCAAATCCCCAAGCCTGGCTCCATTCCTGAAAGGACTCCCACTCCTCCTAACTCTCCTGCTCACCCTTCTCCTCCTCCTTCTCCTCAAAGAGACAATTCTTCTCTACCACCATCATCCACTCAAATAGCCTCTACAACCCTCACAACTCCTACTTTACCTACTTCTTCTCAAACACCTGCTCAGACAACAGTTTCTCCTTCTCTCCCTCCTCCTATTTTCCATCTTCTTTACCTCCATTACCACCCATACCTCATGTATCAACTCACTTCTCTCCTCCTCCATCACCTCTTCCGCCATCATCACCTCCTCACCTTTCACACCATGAATCATCTCCATCCACTGAGGCTCTCCTCACTCAGTGCATCAAATCGACAGCTGAAAAATTCCAAGTGATGCTGGATGAGCATTGCTCTCAAATTCATTCCTCCATCCTTCACATGCACACCCAAATAGATGGGGTCAGTGCCTCTGTGCAAGGCCTAAAGACCTCTCTCTCTTCCTCTAGAGTGAAAAGGTCTTTCATAACCTCCCTGGCCAAGAAGGTCAAGAAGGGGGAGAATCTAGATGAAGAGCAGCTCTCCAATCCTAAATCTCTCTCTCACAAGTCCCCTCCTCCAAAATCTGACAAAATCCTTGGGAATGAGACAGTACCTGAGCTACATAATGATGAACAAACAATAGAGGTACTCAACGTAGCAAGAGATGCTGCAAATCAAATGGCACTACTACAAGGGGAGGGAAGCAGAGCAGAAAGTGAGGCTGCAAAGGAAGATGGTGAGAAAGATAAAGAAATTGAACTTCAGGGGGAGCTGGAAGCTGTGTTAGCTGAAGAAGGAGCTAAGGATACTATTATAAATGAAGCTGAGACTTAGGGGGAGCAAATGGCTGAGACCCAGGGGGAGCTAGGAGAACTTCCTACAAATGAGAAAGAGAAACTCTCCTCTCCTAAAACAGTAGTATTCAAGAGAAAGAGAAAGACCCCTCCTACCCCTCCCGAGTAATATTTGAAAACAATGCTGATATATTTTTGAGTACTAATTGGAGTGAACATGACATCTGTTTATATGATTCTGGAACATTTGATCTCTTCTTCTAAATTTCACTTTTTGATTATTTGATATATTTCTTTTCTACCCAAATGCTGTGCTGGATTGATTTTATGCTAATACAATTTCTCTCTAAGTAGGGTTAAGACAAATAGGGGGAGATTGTTGGAGAAATGATTTCTCTTAACCCCTAGAAATAAGGTGAATATGAATTCTAAGAAAGAACAACAAGGTTAAGTAAATATGCGTCGAATAGTATTCGATGCAACGTCGAAATATAGTCGACGTTTCCTTCAGATTGAGTCGAAGTAACTCTAGGAAGATTTCGACGTATGTGTTGTCGACGCTACTCTGATTTCTAGTCGACGCATCTAATGAAGTCGACGCACCTTAGTCGACGCACCTTCCTTATTTTCCTCTCGACGTCCAGCCAGGATGAATTCGACGCTTACGTCGAATGGTAATCGACGCACGTCGATTTATGTCACAGATTTATATATGCACCAGATCTCTTTCCTTCTTTCAGTAGATCTGATTTGTATGGAATAAATGTCAATATTTTATAGCCGTTCTGAATCATTCTTTCCTTATATCTGATTCCTGGCTAATTTGATTAAACTTATTTGGACATTATTTGAAATCAGAATTAGTTCTTTCCTTCTACAGAAATAAATATTATGGAAACATTTTCATCTTTCTATTTCTCTGACTGATAATTGATTATCCTCCTATAGTATTATTTTGAATTAACAGAGCTATAAATAAAGAGGAGGTCGGCAGAAAAACAAGAAGTGATTCACCATTTTTACATTTGAAAAAGAGGAAGAGCTCCAAAGTATAGAGAGAAAATTGAGAAATTGTTCTGCAACAATATTCAAGCACTTCTTCTTCTCCTGCTTCTGAAGTCATTCTGCTGCAAGTTCTGTTAGCTCTCACAAAGAGAGAAAGGCTACAAATCTTCTTCTCTCTATAGAAGAAAGATTTAATTCACTTCTTGTGCTTCCAATCTTCTTGCTAGGAAGAAGATTCTTTCTTGTTTTTATTCATTTCTTCTTCTTCTTCATTCTTCTTATTTAAACATTGTAAAAGAGTTTTTAGAATCTCTCTCCAAAAAATTCAGTGTACTGGTTCTAAGAGTCTCCTTGTCAAAAGACTCAGTTGGTTCTAAGAGTCTCCTTGTCAAAAGACTCAGGGTGGTTCGAAGAGTCTCCTTATCAAAAGACTCAGTACAAGATAGTGAATTCCTACCAAGGGGGTAGAAGAGTGGACTACCCAAAGTTTGGGGAACCACTATATTTTCTTGTGTTGTGCTGTGATTTCTTTTCTTGCATTTACTTTATTTGTTTAATTCTTGTTGGTGTGTGGGAAGCTCTAATCTGTGATCATACACACATATATATATATATATTAACTTTGCACAAAATTATTTTTTAATCTCTATTCACCCCCCCCCCCCCTCTAGAGAATTCTAGTGAGGTAAACTGTGCACTTTCACATATTGAGATTGAGCACCATTTCATTCGTGAAAAGGTGTTGGGAGGATCTCTTATGGTCGAGCATGTTCGGAGTGCGAACAATGTCGTAGACATCTTCACAAAGCCGCTGGCAAAGGGACCATTTACACGGTTGCGGAGATTACTCGGGCTAGTCTCCACTTCGCACTTCAAGTGGGAGTGTTGAAATTTTGAAGTGAAGTGGAGGTGTCCGGGCGGCCTGTCTTTGGGTGACCACCGAGATTGCGCGGTCTGTGTTTATATTCAGCTGGTCTGGCTCTGCCAGTCTGTTTTTGCAGACTGCTAGTTCTGTCGGTCTGTTCTTGATTGCTGCGGCCTGTTCCCGAGTTGGTCTGCTGGTTGGCCTGTCTTCTTTGTTGGAAGACCGGGCGGTTTGTTCTTATGTGACTGTCTGCCCGGGAGGCCGGTATTGGCGATCTGGCGACTTGTCTGTAGTCGGCCAGATGGTTCCTGGTTTGCTCCGAGTGGTCTAAGGGAGGAGTACCTTTGTGTCCGCACGGCTTGTGCGCGGTCTCATGTTCGCTCGACCTGCACGCGATCTGCATGCTGATCTGCGGTCTTGGTCGGATGGTCGTCCAAGTAGTGTGATCGGGCGGTCTGCCTTGTGAGACCGCTGGCGATCTGACGGGTGGTGATTGTACCTCTCCTGTGCGGTGACGACATCCATCTACCCGCCTATAAATAGGGGTGCAGGGCCCATCATTCATAACGAAAACTGTAAGAACTGAGCCTGGGTTAATTCATGCGGTCTCAACTTTGAGGTCAGGCGGTCTCGGAAGCGAGTTGACTATTTGTTGTGTTCGCAGGTTTGTGGTCAGCAGGTCACGGTCTCCTTCCTTGGTGATTCCTAGCGGCTTGAATAAACAGTTCGGCAGCGGTCAGTCTGCGAACTGGTTTATGTTTGTTCTTGTGCTGTTCGCAGCGAGCTCAGCGATCAGGCGACCTTCAGCGATTAGGCGATCTGAGTTGCGTTCTGGCGACAGCTTCAGTTCTTTGTTCCAATAAAGCTCCAGTTCGTGCGGTCTGAGGTGGCAGTCTTGCAGTGCAGGTGGTCTGTCTGTTTTCTGTTCGCACGGTC
This sequence comes from Dactylorhiza incarnata, assembly GCA_033032865.1. NCBI lineage: Eukaryota > Viridiplantae > Streptophyta > Magnoliopsida > Asparagales > Orchidaceae > Dactylorhiza > Dactylorhiza incarnata. Next base: position 2,738,718 of record JAWHQI010000035.1, read on the forward strand.
TCAGGTTAAGCCGGGTGATCTCTGGAGTCGAGCGGTCTGTGCGGTCTCAGCTTGTCTAGCCACCAGATATGTTTTGGTGTGTTTTGTTCTTCTTGTCTTCGTGATTCTTATGAATCATATCTCGCCATGTATACCTCGCACTGTAAATGAAGTTTGTGATTCAATAAAGTTTCTTGTGTTGCTGTGTGGCATTGTGGTTGTTTGGCTTTAACTCAGTTGATGTAACTCCTGCTTACTCCTAAATAATTCAAATCAAATATTTTAACAACAATAAGATCTGGCTCGGTTGGAAAGCTGAACCCAAATTGGACAGGACCATTTATCATTAAATAAGCACTCAAGAATGGAGCTTATCATCTCCAAAATTATGAAGGGGAAGATCTATCTCACACTTGCAGTGGAGATGATCTCAAGCACTTCTTTTCTTAAAAAAATTGTTTTCTTCCCCGTCTTTCTTCTTTTCTTCATTTTTGCAAGCATTACGTTATGGTTGTAACCTCTTGCATTACGTATATTGGAAAGGAGGAATGAAGGATATATTTACTAAGTATCAAAGGCTAAAGATCCTACCAAACGAAATATCGACGAATCCTACTTGCTACCCCCTCTACTTGAAGCTTGAGAAGTAAATTTACCATGACCATAAATAACAGGGTGATTTTGCACTTTTGTAGTAGTAGCTCGCCATGCTCGTGCGAAGGAACTTTAGGATGTCGGGTCCTTGCTAATATCTGACACACCCCTGCATCAAGGGAGGTATGGGTGAATGTCTAGCTCTGTTATGCATTTCAGGACATTGTTACAGTCTTGATGATCTTTTAGGGAAAGCAACGTCGGCATGGCCTCCGCAACATAACCACACCTGCCCTATGAATCATCATGCCCTGTAACCTTCGAATACTCATTGGTGTAAGGATAGCCAAGAGGAGGCCGGTTGAATCTATGGTCATTTTTAGAGCCCTTGAGTTGCTAGGGTGTTATTATTTTAATGATCTCTTGAGGAAATCAATGTTGGTAAAGCCTCCGCGACATAAACCACACCTGCCCTTTTGATCATTTAGAGTTGTTCACGTCTCTTCTCTCCCTCTCTGTTTATCGTGATTACAACCTTAGTGATCTCTTGAGGAAAGCAATGCTGGCATAGCCGCACCTGCCCTTTAGATCATTAGGAGTTGTCCATCTCTCTCTCTCTTTCTCTCTCTCTCTCTCTCTCTCTGAAAAGTATTAGAATTGTGATGATCTTTTGAGGAAAGCAATGTTGGCATAGCCGCACTGCCCTTTAGATCATTATAGATTCTACCTTTCAAGCTTTTATTTTGAAGGAGCGGTCTGATGTTTGTGGAGACCATCAGTCTCAGTGTTGGATCATTTTGGGAATGGAGCGGTCTAGAGCAATTGAGACCACCGCCTAGAGTTCTTCAAAACCTTATGAAATTTTCAAGTGGTCAAACTTTACAGTATGTTTATGATTCCAAGCTATGATAGGGCGGTCTGGGAAATCTGAGATCGACGCCAGGACTTTTCTAAGTTCAAGTATTGTCTTAAGAAAGCAGGATCGTATATAACTCTTCGAATATCTGTTCTCATAACAGTTGATCAAAAAAGTATGAGATCGCCTGGTTATTCGACCTCAGGAGCATTTGAGAATCATTATTTTTCGAATTGTGGTTTTTTATCTCTACAGGCCTTGAAGGCTGGAATAACGATCAGAAAAATAAGAGATCGCTGGTCATCTTCTTTGAAAGGATCATTTCTATCTAAATATCATCCAAGGAAGAAGCGGTCTGAATCATTGAAGATCGCCACTTTTGTTCTTGTTAGAGGCTATTCAGGAATCAACATTTGTGGATTATGATTTTTTATCTCTGAAGATCATAAAAGCTCAAGATCGCAATATGACAATTGGTCTCGTACAAGTTATCATAAAACTCGTACAGATTCCCATCATACTTCAGGTGGTTTAACAATTACGAGACCGCTACTATTGATTGTTATTCTCCAACTATTATGCAACATTATCTAATAGTCATTTATTCGAGCTCAACAAGACCTAAAAGCATTGAGATCGAATGCTATTTTCAATCTCATAAAATCTAGACCGCTGAGATGAGGACTTGATGAAAGTTATCGCCAAGATGAGTTATTCAATAAAGACCACAAATGATGAAAATTAGTTCGCTTTCAGAAAGGAAATGATCGACATAAACACAGGTAAATATAAGAATTCATCCACAAAAGAGAGTTATGTCAAAATTCCATTTATATTTCATAGTTATTACACTGTTCGTCTGGTCTCAATACCCGTGATCGAAAAAATACAATAAACAATTACAAAAGAAATGTCTATTTGCTTCTTGATCTTTTTGGAGACCGCTCATCTGATGAAGAAGTACCGGTCTCGTTTGAAGATTCTTTTGAATCTCCAGGAGAAACTTTAGATCCAGAACTTGAGTCCGCGACGGAGCTTGTATCATTGCCTGCAACGTACTGGCTTCCACTCATTTCATCAGCATTTTCTTCAATATCCACACCTCCTTCCTCTTCTTCTTCTTCTCCTTCAGCAACGATCTCACCAGTTGTGATCGACTGTTTGTCTATTACCCTTGCCGCATCTGGGAAAATATCAGCGAACTTAACATCTTTATATTCATCAACAAAAGCACCGCAGGCACGAAGATCGGAGATTGTCTGCTCCATGGTCTCTTTTATATGATGCATTAAGGAATTCTAGAAATCTTCATTATCCGCATCATATGCTCCTTTCTTTGATCGCTGCAAGAAAAAGAATAATTAGATAGCGCGGTCATGATAAAAGAAAAAGATGGAAATCTCAGGTAAAGGGCTTTACTTTTAACTCTTCTTGTAGGCGTTTGTGCTCCCTCAGGGCACCCCGAAGAGATCGCCCCATATGATAATTCAAGACTCTGCTCTTGGCGATCTCTTGTGCGTAGATATGAGGGAGCATATCAGTCTTGATACCGTAGGCTTCTCTGGCGTTGCTTTTTCCGTAAAGGGCAGTAGTGGATCTTATTAGGGAGATTCAAAACTTTTATTTCATTGCAAGAAAAATATACTATTTCTTTAAATTCGTCTTTTTTCCTGCCCTTCTTTCAGCGACTTCATGGTGAAGATCACACGGAAAATAGCCATGGAAAACTTTATCTTTTCCGATCTCAAATAATTTACAAAAACATTCATGAGGCCGATTGAGTTGGGAGGCAATTGGGCGAGCACAAAACCATAGTATTCCATCACTTCCAAGATTTCCCAGGAAAGAGGGAATTTTAGGCCATATTCAAAGTGATAGATAGGGATTATATATGTATTCTCCTCTCCAAAGCTTAATCCTTCACCATCCGTTGGCGGTCTCACCACGATCTGGCTCTGTATCATATGCTTTGCTAGAAAAGACAAATATTCATGCTTTGAAAGTTTTGAAGACTTGTGATCGGCAGTTAAGAAAGTTTCAGCTGAAGAAGCTCAGGAGGACACTATTATGAGAGACCGCGGAGATCAGTGTTTTGGTCGCATTCAAGAAAGCATAAATGAAGAAGTTAAAGCTAGCTATTTTTAAGAAAAGAAGGGCGATTTCGTAATCATTAAAATTTTACGAGACCGCCCAGGAAGCGCGCTAGGCTGCTGAACCCGTTGAAGAAATAAAACACAACATACAATAGCTCCGATCTCAAAAAGGAGAGATCACAATAATTATCTAATAAGCAGCATAGAAATAAACAAAGTAAAGAGATCGACATCACAACAATTAAAGAGATCACATCAAATCAAGGACAAATTGTCGTAATATATTATAAGATCAAATTGTTCAGAATCATCGTTTCAAGACCGCTTGAAATAAAAAAACGAATATCTATCTCCTCGTCTGGAGCTTTCTACCGATGAAGGCTGCAACATCTTGCATTTCGTTGACAATGGACAGAACGGTCGCCAAGCTTTGATTGGCTGACATTGCAGCACAATGGATCTTAGCGACCTCCTTATCTACCTGCTCCATGGGGATGACCATGAATTCTGAGGTCGGCCTTTCTTCTGGGTGACCGCCAGAAGTTCCTAGTTTCGTCACTATGGGAGAAGAGCCAACTCTAAGAGAGTCGACCTCAGCGGTCAGGGCAGCGGACTTCCCTTTATAGTAATCAACATATCTTTCTGCCCTGCGAAGTGCCCTGGTAAAATCGCCAATGTTTAGCTTACTTTCCTCGCGGACTTGTTTTTCTTTGGCTCCCAGCTTATCTTCAAAATCAGCAGCCATTACCCGAAGTTGATCCTCAAGAGCCCGCTCCTGAACCCATATTATTCTGACATCCTCAAACATAGGTTTGAGAACATTGGCGAACTTAGGAGGAAAAATCAGCGCTTGCTGCTGAATTTCTCCCGCTTCAAGAGTTGTGTCGGTCTCATCAACATCTGCGGTCAGAAGCAAAGAACAATTAGTCCAGCCTCAAACAAAACAAAAGTAAAAGAGCTCGCGCAAAGAGAAATACTCGAAAGGAAATCAAGACCGCTGTTGCGTAAGTTATTTTCAATATATTTTGTGACTGTAGGGTCCGCGGTTAGCAAAAGGCAGTTTGACCCCCTGAAACGCTCAAGGTTCATTCTTTCCAATTCCCTCTTCTGCGAACTCTCTCCCTCTTTTTGCCTTCTTTTTAATTCGGCATTGCTAACGAGGATGCCATCTGTTTCAATAATGACGATCTCATGACGCTTTTGTAGAGACCTAGGTCGAGGAGCAGGTAATGGAAAGAACTCAAGTGGTCTCACGGTTGGCCCTGCCTTACCAGTTCGCAGGGTTGTGACTGCTGTAGCACAGTTTGCCGCTGCTTTATCCAGCTAAGCGTCCAGGTCGGCAGAGGCGTTCGTCAGACCGTCAGTTAGCACGGTCTTCTCTTTCTTAATCTGTAGGATTCATTCGATCTCCGCTCCCCCTCAGTGGTCTTCTTTTTCTTCTTATTCTTCTTCTCATTTTCTTTTTCTTTGGCGACCTACGTCGCCTTTTCATCTTCCCTTTTCTTATCAGCAGTGACCTATGCTGCCTTCTTCTCCTCCTCCTTCAGTTTCTGGGTAGCGATCTCTGCTGCCCTCTTGTTGGGTATTGTGTCCACAATCACCTTGATTTGAAGATATCCCCTAGTAAACTAAAATGAATTGTATTTGTATTTGATGACTTTTGTTTAGATGTGTTATGACAGGCCTTAATGCTAAGTGCTCACCAAAGTCAGGTTGCAATGGTTCACCAAACACAGTTCTAGACAATGTAATCCCTCATTGTATAGAACAAAGTGTTGGTCCATGTGTAATCTCTCTTTTGGGGTGCACTTCATATACTCATAACTGAAGTCTTTCAAGGATGAGGAGTGGAGCAGGTTTTCAGAAGAAAAGAAAAATTCTGCTGAGTCAATTCGTCGAGATGACTCGGGTCATTCCGACGAATCCCGACGAATCCAGACAGAAGACCTTTGTCTTGGTTTAGAAGAAAATTCTGCAGCCAAGTCCATTCGTCGAGATGACTCGGGTCATTCCGACGAATCCCGACGAATGCTGACAGAGGTCATTTTGTCTGAGTTGTGAAGTAAATTCTGCAGCCAAGTCCATTCGTCGAGATGACTCGGGTCATTCCGACGAATCCCGACGAATGCTGACAGAGGTCATTTTGGCTGGGTTATGAAGAAAATTATGCTGCTAAGTCAATTTGTCGGATGTTCACGTGAAGTCTCGACGAATGACGGACAGACGGATTTCAAATCTTTGTTTCATTTTCGAAAATTAGGGTTAGCCACCATGAACAGTACACGTGTCGCCTCTTCCTTGATTAACGTACGAGCCGTTGAAGTCCTCCCTATAAATAATTCCTTATTTTAGGGCTAGGGAATCATCTTAAAAAAATCGATCTAAAATCTCTCTTCAGCCGACAGTTCAGAAAAGAAAAAGCTGAAGGTCGATCTCCTTTCTCGTTTGCTGAACAAGATTTCTGAGACCTAACATATTTTGCTCAAGATCCTTTCTCTATTGTTGTTAGAGATTTCTCAGAAGAAAGCCTTTGATCTTATTGCTGCTCTCTTTATTGAAGATTCTTTCAAGTAAGTCAAAGGGCCTATTCAGATCTGGTTAGCCAAGTCTTCTCTCTTCCACTTCTTTCAAGTGCCAAGCTTTCTTTCAAGGTTAAGAAGAAGACTCAGTTTTCAAGATCTGAAGTTAATCTCTTTAGAGGATAAGAAGAAGTATTTTTTTGTTTCAATATTTTCTTTTGTAGGAGTTTTCACTCCGAGATTATTTGTAGGAGTTGTTTACTCCGAGGTGTAGGAGTTGTTATACTCCGAGTTGTAGGATTGATATACTCCGAGTTGTAGGAGTTTGGACTCCGAGGTGTAAGATTAGTTATAATCTGAGATTGGTGAAGTAGCCGAGTCTAGCCTCGTAGTGCTAGATAGGCGAGGCGGGAAAGAGGACTACCCACATCGGGGAACCTCTATAAAATCCTTGTGTCTGTGCTGTGTTTGATTGTTTGCTTTTCTGTGTTAAATTTTTAATTCCGCATAAAGACATAGAATCCACCTATTCACCCCCCTCTAGGTGATTTAGTCCGCAACTAGATACTTTCAATTGGTATCAGAGGGAGGTTGTTCGCTATAAGGCTAACACCTTGAACAAGACTCCTCATCTAGTTGCTAAAGCAAATATGTCTGGAATGGATAAGGCCAAGGATTCCATCAAGTTGCCAGTCTGCACCAAAGAAAACTTTCCTATGTGGAAGGAAAGAGTAAGATTCTACATGGAAGTTGCCGACCCAAGAATCTTTCAGATCGGGGAAGAAGGTCCCCATATTCCGATGAAACCATCTTCAATAAACTCCACCATCATGATCCCGAAGAAGATGTTGGAACTGAACAAAGATGAGATCGCTCTAGTGGCCCTAGATAAGAAAGCAAAGAATATCATAGCAGGTGTAGTTGATGATTCAATGTTGCAAAATCTGCTTCACTACAAATCTGCTAAAGAAATGTGGGATTCACTAGTCGTTCTGATGGAAGGGACCGAAGAAGTGAGGGATGACCGAAGATCGTTGCTGAACCAAGAATACAAAGCATTCAAGCAAAATCCAAGAGACTCCATTTCTGACACCTACGAGAAGTTCTTCAAGATCGTAAATGGTCTTAGGAACTATGATAGAGAATTCACAACTGGCGAACTAAATGACAAATTTCTGAGATCCCTGACGAAAGAATGGGACACCAAGGTTATAGCCATCAGAGAATTCAGAAAGCTCGGAACCACGGAGCCACAAATGTTGTTTGGTAAGCTCCTGTCCCATGAGTTGAAGCTAAATTCCCGCAAAGCTGAAGAAGAGGGGGTCAGGGCCTCTGGAAGGGAGAAGTCCTCTGCCCTAAAAGCTGAAAGCTCAAGAAAGAGCAAGGCTCTCCCACCTGTCAGGAGACCATCTTCTGATGAGGATGAGTCTGATGCCAGCCCCTCAGGTTCAGAGATGTCTGATGGAGAATTTTCTCTTCTCTCCAAACAATTCAAAAGACTTCTGAATAAAAGAAAGCAGAAGAGAGGCCAATCCACTGCATTTGATCACAGAAGATCAAGACATGATGGTGATCATCACAAGAAGGACTACTATAATGACAGGTATAAATCTAAACCAAACAAATTTGATTCTACTGACATTATTTGTTATTGCTGCAATAAGCCAGGACACGTAATAGCCGAGTGTCCATACAAAAAGAAAGAAGGATCAAAGAAGGAAGAAAAGAGATCCTTTAAAGGAAAGAAGAAAGAAAAGAGCCTCCTCGCCAAAAAGGCCAAGACTCTGAGCGACAGTGACTCTGATGCGTCAAGCTCAGATGAAGAAGCCTACTTTGGGCTAATGGCACATCTAGACGAAGAAATAGGCGACTCCTCTTATAAGGGGAAGGTAAACTCTCATACCCCTCTGTCTGCTTCTGAAGATGAGACTGCATCCATAGAAAATGAAGGCTACTCCTCAAAGGAGGACTCTAAGTTAATAACTCAGTATGAAGCCCTTGTGAAAGGATTTGACAAGTGCCGCAAGGTCGTCAAGTCCAAGTCAAAAGAAATTGAATCTCTCAAGACAGTGGAATTAGCTTTGAGGGAGGAAGTTGAACAAATAACTCCTCTCAAAGATGAAATCCAACTCTTGAAAGACGAACTAAAAAGCTCCACTGAGTTGTTGAATCTAAAGGAAAAAACTATAAATGAACTAGAAGATAAGTTGAAGGCGGAAAGGAAGCTCGTAGAAAGCTTCTCGAAGCCTAAGACTATTCTTCCATTCATTGATAGGTTTTCTGCTCCTGCAAAGGGTAGTGGAATTGGTCATAAGGCTGAAAGTAGTAAGGCTGCTGAGAAGAGAGCCGTGAAAGGGAAGGGAACTGCCAATCAAAGTCAACCTTCATTCAGGAAGGTCATTTTTCCATCAAACCCGTTTGACTTTGATTCATCCTACGGTCATCTTGCTAGGCCAACACATGTTGAACCTAGTAATAGATATCAAGGATGGAGCTTTCCCCGAAACTTTGACAACTCTCCATTCAAAGCTCCTCATGAAGAAATAATCCTCAAAGATCATGGTCCATTTGTTCACGGATCAGCTCACAAGAAAGCACCAAAAATTAAAACGATTGCACCCAAATCTATTGAGAAGAAGTTGGAGCCATGTGTGTGCTGTCACCATGAGGCCCCCACTTCTAAGAAAACTTCCACTAAGAAAGTCACTCCTGTTGCACCTCCCGTTCAAAAGGCAAAACAGGAGACAAAGAGAAGGTACAATCGATTCGATTGTTGGTGTTGTGGCAAGGTTGGTCACTTTGCCATAGATTGTTGGTTTAATCCGAGAAATGTCACGACTCCACGGATTAACAATGCAAGAATGACCCCTCGCAATGTTAACATTCCAAGTGGTGGTCATCTAACAAGAAGCCAAGGACCCAAATCGGTTTGGGTTCCTAAGGGCAATTGATTATTGATTGCAGGTATGTCCAAAGGCCAATTCAAATCCAATATGGTACTTGGACAGTGGATGTTCACGGCACATGACTGGAACAAGAAGCCTACTACAAGAGTATACCCCGGTGAAAGATGGTCCAAAAGTTATTTTTGGCGGATCTGATCGGGGAATCACAAAAGGCTACGGTATGATCACAAATGGTATAGTCTCTTTCACAGACGTGGCTTATGTTAAAGGATTACAACATAATCTCATTAGCATAAGTCAACTTTGTGACAAAGGCTATATGGTAGAATTCTACAAGGACAAGTGCTTGATAAAGTCGTCTGATACGTCAGAAACTATTTTAACAGGCACTCGGAGTAGAAATATTTTTTGCTTAAATTTTCTATGTTTAGACTCTTCTACACCAGTGTGCTTTTTAGCAAAAGATAGTGCATCTCTTTGTGACCAGTGGCACAAGAGACTAGCACATATAAATTTCAAAACTATAAATATGTTATTTTCGCACAACTTAGTTCGTGATGCTCCTGATGTTAAGTGCATTAAAGAGAGACCTTATCACGCATGCCAAATGGGCAAGCAGACGAGAGCTAGCTTTAAGAACATTATTGGCAAAGAATCTACCAGATGTTTATATCTACTTCATATGGACTTATTTGGTCCCATGCCAATTCGGAGTTTAGGGGGTAAGTCTTATACGTTGGTCATTGTCGATGATTACTCATGTTTTGCTTGGGTATTCTTTCTGAAACACAAGTCAGACACCTATGATTCTTTCACCTCATTCGTCAGGCAAATTCAGAATGAATTAGAATGTTCTGTGGTCAAAATCAGAAGTGACCATGGTACAGAATTCAAGTCTGGGGCCATGACTGAATTTTGTGAAAGTCTTGGTATCTTTCATGAGTTTTCCTCTCCCCGTACTCCACAGCAAAATGGGGTTGCCGAGAGAAAGAATAGAACACCCATAGAGGCTTGCAGGACAATGTTGAGTGATTCTTCATTACCGGAGTACTTTTGGGCTGAAGGTATCAACACTGCTTGCCACGTGCAAAACAGAGCACTGATCAACAAAAATCATCATAAGACTCCCTATGAACTTCTGAAAGGCAAGAAACCAACTCTGTCTTATTTTAGAATCTTTGGCAGTAAATGCTTCGTGCTTAACAATGGGAAATATTACAAAACTAAGTTTAGTGAAAAGTGTTTTGAAGGTTTTTTTATAGGTTATAGTAGCCATAGTAAGGCATATAGGATTTTCAACAAGAAAACCCTGGTTGTAGAAGAAACTTACAATGTTATATTTGATGAGACGAGTATGCTTCAAAGCAGCTCTTCTAGTGTCTTTGTTGAAGATGCAGATGCAAGGTTCAAAGAACTACACTCAGAAGAAGTGGTAAAGGAAGACGTTCCACAATCTATTGAAGTAAATGCTCCCTCTACATGTGAGGATGATGACCCTCAGGAAGATGAAGATGTACCTGAAGTGCAGGAACCTCATGGTCATCTAAATGTTGGAATAATCAGACATTTGAGAGATCATCCAGCTGATCAAATCATCGGAGATCCTTCAAGCAGAGTTCTAACGAGAAGAGGTACAACTAACGAAGCTTTACATTTAAGTTTTCTTTCACAGATTGAGCCGAAGAAGTTTGAAGAAGCAAACACCGATCCCTCCTGGATCCTTGCTATGCAAGAGGAGCTCAACCAATTCAAGAGATGTAAAGTTTGGAAGTTGGTACCTAGACCCAAAGGACAGAATGTGATTGGAACCAAATGGATTTACCGGAACAAGCTTGATGAAAAGGGCATCATCATCAAGAACAAAGCAAGACTGCTTGCTCAAGGGTACCGACAAGAAGAAGGGATTGACTTTGATCAGACCTTCGCACCAGTAGCAAGACTTGAAGCGATCAGATTATTTCTGGCTTATGCTGCATATAAGGGCTTTAAGGTTTTCCAGATGGATGTAAAGTCCGCCTTTCTGAATGGAGACCTTAAAGAGGAAGTTTATGTAGCTCAGCCTCCAGGTTTTGTAGATCCTAACCTTCCTGATCATGTATTTTATTTACATAAAGCCTTGTATGGTCTCAAACAGGCACCCCGAGCCTGGTATGAGACATTGTCTAAGTTTCTTCTTGAGAACAAATTTACAAGAGGAACAATAGACAAGACATTGTTTCTTAGGGAAGTTAAAGGCGAGATTTTACTAGTGCAAATCTATGTCGACGATATTATATTTGGATCTACTGATTACAAACTTTGCAAAAAGTTTTCTAACTTGATGCAAGGTAAGTTTGAAATGAGCAGTATGAGAGAGCTGAAATATTTCTTAGGACTCCAGGTGCACCAATCTGAAGATGGAATCTTCATCTCTCAGACGAAGTTCACCAAAGAGCTGCTTAAGAAATTTGGAATGGAGAGTGCAACCTCAATGAGGACTCCAATGGGCTCAAGTATGTCTCTGGACAAGGATGAGAAAGGGAAACCTTTTGATGAAACCAAGTATAGAAGCATAATTGGGTCCTTGCTCTATCTCACTGCTACTAGGCCTGATATAATGTTCTCAACATGTGTTTGTGCCAGGTATCAGGTGAACTGTAAGGAATCTCATTATGCCGCTGCAAAGAGGATTTTGAGATACCTTAAGGGTACACCAAATCTCGGCTTATGGTACCCAAGAAGCAATGATTTTGAACTAATTGGCTTTTCAGACGCTGATTTTGCAGGAAGCAAAGATGATAGGAAGAGCACTTCGGGAACTTGCCAGTTCTTAGGAAAATGGCTCATCTCCTAGAGCAGCAAGAAGCAAAATTGCGTTGCAATATCGACTGCTGAATCGGAGTATATCTCTGCCGGCAGTTGCTGTGCACAACTTTTGTGGATGAAAAATCAGCTTGAGGACAATAATTTAAAGCTCTCAGAAATCCCCATGTTCTGTGACTCCTCAAGTGTTATTGCCATAGCAAATAATCCCGTCTCTCACAGCCAAACGAAGCATATTGAGCTTCGCTACCACTTCATCCGGGAACATGTTGAGAGTAAGGACATAAATTTGTTATATGTTAATACTGACAAACAAATTGCCGATATCTTTACGAAGCCTCTGGACGAAACCAAATTCAATTTCTTCAAAATGGAACTTGGAATGCTTAACAAGGACTCTTGAAGTTGGGACTGTTGAGATTTCAGGAAATTGCACGAGATTTCACTTGTTAACTCAGAAAATTTCATGAAGTTTCACGGGTGTTCACGGGACAAATATTACTCCTCTCATTCATCTCCCGTGGAATCATCTCCCTATTAAATACGATTTTATCGTCCTTCAGGTACGTACTCTACTTCAATTTATATATATATATATATATATATATATATATATATAAATCAAAGAAAACATCACGATTTCACGAGAACCTCCGTGAAACCCTACCCGACCGTTCGTCTCCTTCTTTCGCGATTCCTCTGTTTCTCTTCCGCGGCTTCGACGACATCAATGGCGCCCAAAGCTTCTGGTGGTTTGCATTCAGGGGGAGAGTTGGTGAGAGGCGCCTTCCGCTCAGCTTCAGATGAGTTTCAGAACGTGATTTTGATGCTCGATGTTGCCAGGCTCAGTTTTATCTTAGAAGAGCCGGCTAAAATCTTAGAACAAGACATTCTGGATTTCTATCGAAATGCCAAAATCTCAAGTCAAGGTAAGAAGATCAAAAGCTCTGTTAGGTCTTGCAAAATCATTTTGAAGGCTAGTGGTATCAACCAATCATTGAGGATGCCTGAAGTTGAATCAAAAGAGTTGTCTGTTGAAGATATTTTCAGAGCCAGAAGATTCTGTGGCATTCTTGATCAAAGCTCCAAAATCAGAAGAAAGTTCATGAATGAAGGAGGTAAGCTTCTGTGTGATATTATAGGAAAAGTATTATTATGCAAGGTAGGCTCTCATGACTACCTCTCTGAAGAAGCTTTCAAAATTCACACCGCTATAATTTGTCGGAAGAATTTCAATTTTGGTGAAGTAATCTTTGAGAAGATTAAAGAAAGTTTTCTTGCTCCAAATTTTAGAAGAATTCTCAGTCTGCTTCTCCACAGTAGCAATCCAGATTTTTTTAATCTTGGAAGAGGTATCCCCATCCACCACACAAAGAAGATCAAATAAACCATTTTGTCCAAATGGGAAAGGGTAATTCCCAAGGGCTTTGGGAATGCTGGAGTTAGGGCTGCTGTAAGTGATGATGAGGCCCCTCTGCTTGATGAGCATAGATCTATTGAAGCAGGGCAATCTTCCAGGGGGTGTGGACTTAGTCCAGCTCCTGCTCAGGGCAGAGATGCACATGTTGAGGGGGAGTTTCCAACCCCAAGAGACATTGGTGCAGGAAGTGGTGCTGTAGAAGATGTTCCTCCAAGTGATGCTGATCAAGTACCTCTTGATCCTGTTGATTTTGTTGTCCCTGATGCTACTCTTGTCATGGAGGGCCAGAGGTTGCTGCTGTTTTTGATGAGTCTCCTGAGCTGGAAGATTCAAGGAGATCACCTGCCATGGTTGTTTCTCATTCTGAAGATCATGAAATCTTGCCAGACTCTCCTCATGAGCAATCTGAATCTGGGGAGAAGGGCAGCTTTGGTGCTATGCTGAGGTTGGCTAAGGAGATGTCTCTATTTGAGGGGGAGAAAGACCAGGAAGATATCTTCATGGCTGAATCTGTTCCTCCTGAAGTCTTTCCTTCTGTGCCGCTTTTGCCTCCTCCAGAAGTTCTTGTGGCTAGGAGCACTTCTCCAAGGGCAACTGTGCTTGACAAGCAAGCACAGTCCTCAAGTTTTGTAGCTGATAGAATTTCTCCTAAAGAGGTTGAGACTGGTGATAGCTCTCACTCTTCTTTGCTGAAGTCCATAGCAGGGCTGCTAAAGGTTTAGACAGATCACTTTGATCAGTCTATCAAGCAAGTCTATAAGAAGATTGACTCTGTTGATAGTTCTCTGAAGCAGGAAATGGCTGAGATCAAGCATGACATGGGAAGATTCAAGAGTGATCAAGAAGCCTGGATGCTATCTGCAGGGAAAGCTTTGGATCATACAAATAAAGCTGTTGGGCATGCTCTCAAGAATCTGCATCAGGTTAGTGAAGATGTACTACATTTGACTACTGCTCTCTCTACTCTTAGCTCTGCTCATGATCAAGGAATCACTTACTTGGATGATCAAGTTGAAGCTCAGCTGAAGAGATTATATACCCTCCTGCATGAAGATGTCATAAAGGGGGAGGAGAGTGTGGTATCCAAGTTAGAAGAAAGTGCAAGCAAAATGAATGATTTGAATGAAACTGTAGCTAGTCAAATGCAAGATCTCAAGGAAAACATCTTACAAAAAGTTAAGGATGTGAACTGGTATACTCATGAAGCCCATAGCTGGCTGTTCAAGCAAGTGGCTGGAATGCTTGGGTTCACTGTTGTGGATAAAGGATCAGATTTTCCCTCTTCAAGTGCTCCAGGACCCAGGGCTCCTAGTTTCTCTCCAAATCCTGTTGAGGATTCTGTTCTTGCTGATGAAGTCATTCCTGCTTCATCTTATCAAGAATTTTGGGATGATCCATTCCCTGTTCAAGATCCTGACAGCTCACTTTTTGCTGAACCCTCTGAGAAGTCATTAAAAAGGAAGCTATTTGCTGATAAGCCATCTGCTAAGAGGTCTAATCCACATAAGAAGATCAGAGAATTTTATGATAGGCCTCCTCCTAGAAACTTCCAAGAAAGTTGGAGCCCCATCTCCAAAAGTATTGTTCTCTCTGTTTTTGATAAAGTCAGCAATCAGAATGAAAAAGTCAGTGACCATTATAGTTCAGAAGAATGGAGCAAGTTTGAGAAGAGGACAAATGAAAGAAGAATTCACTTCAAGAATGGTGGATCTAAAGAGTCTGCTCCTGACAAATACTGGCCTAAGCCAAATGCATTCTTTGAGAGAATGGATTCAGAACTGAAGAAGAAAACTGAGGCAGTGGACAGAATGTTTGCAAAGAAGAAAGGCAAAGGTCATGAATAAGCTGTGCTTATCTGGAATCATGATATTTTCTTTGCTTATATATATACACATTTCTCTTGTGTTAAGTTAAAACATTCTGTCCTATTCTATTTTTCCTTATATATTACTGCCTGGGTTGTGCTTTCTTATTTAGTATTCTTTCTGTGCAATTCAAGTTAGTGTCTAGGGTTATGACATCTTCAAATAGGGGGAGATTGTTGGGTATTGTGTCCACAATCACCTTGATTTGAAGATATCCCCTAGTAAACTAAAATGAATTGTATTTGTATTTGATGACTTTTGTTTAGATGTGTTATGACAGGCCTTAATGCTAAGTGCTCACCAAAGTCAGGTTGCAATGGATCACCAAACACAGTTCTAGACAATGTAATCCCTCATTGTATAGAACAAAGTGTTGGTCCATGTGTAATCTCTCTTTTGGGGTGCACTTCATATACTCATAACTGAAGGCTTTCAAGGATGAGGAGTGGAGCAGGTTTTCAGAAGAAAAGAAAAATTCTGCTGAGTCAATTCATCGAGATGACTCGGGTCATTCCGACGAATCCCGACGAATCCAGACAGAAGACCTTTGTCTTGGTTTAGAAGAAAATTCTGCAGCCAAGTCCATTCGTCGAGATGACTCGGGTCATTCCGACGAATCCCGACGAATGCTGACAGAGGTTATTTTGTCTGAGTTGTGAAGTAAATTCTGCAGCCAAGTCCATTCGTCGAGATGACTCGGGTCATTCCGACGAATCCCGACGAATGCTGACAGAGGTCATTTTGGCTGGGTTATGAAGAAAATTATGCTGCTAAGTCAATTCGTCGGATGTTCACGTGAAGTCTCGACGAATGACGGACAGACGGATTTCAAATCTTTGTTTAGTTTTTGAAAATTAGGGTTAGCCACCATGAACAGTACACGTGTCGCCTCTTCCTTGATTGTCGCACGAGCCGTTGAAGTCCTCCCTATAAATAATTCCTTATTTTAGGGCTAGGGAATCATCTTAAAAAAATCGATCTAAAATCTCTCTTCTGCCGACAGTTCAGAAAAGAAAAAGCTGAAGGTCGATCTCCTTTCTCTTTTGCTGAATAAGATTTCTGAGACCTAACATATTCTGCTCAAGATCCTTTCTCTATTGTTGTTAGAGATTTCTCAGAAGAAGGCCTTTGATCTTATTGCTGCTCTCTTTATTGAAGATTCTTTCAAGTAAGTCAAAGGGCCTATTCAGATCTGGTTAGCCAAGTCTTCTCTCTTCCATTTCTTTCAAGTGCCAAGCTTTCTTTCAAGGTTAAGAAGAAGACTCAGTTTTCAAGATCTGAAGTTAATCTCTTTAGAGGTTAAGAAGAAGTATTTTTTTGTTTCAATATTTTCTTTTGTAGGAGTTTTCACTCCGAGATTATTTGTAGGAGTTGTTTACTCCGAGGTGTAGGAGTTGTTATACTCCGAGTTGTAGGAGTGATATACTCCGAGTTGTAGGAGTTTGGACTCCGAGGTGTAAGATTAGTTATAATCTGAGATTGGTGAAGTAGCCGAGTCTAGCCTCGTAGTGCTAGATAGGCGAGGCGGGAAAGAGGACTACCCACATCGAGGAACCTCTATAAAATCCTTGTTTCTGTGCTGTGTTTGATTGTTTGCTTTTCTGTGTTAAATTTTTAATTCCGCATAAAGACATAGAATCCACCTATTCACCCCCCTCTAGGTGATTTAGGCCGCAACTAGATACTTTCACCTCTTTTCTTCTTCTTTCTTCTGCTCAATAGCGATCTGCTTCGCCTTATACTCCTCCTCTTTCTTCTCCTTCTCCTTCTCTTTCTTCTCTGCCTCAGCCTTTTGCCTGATCGCCTCTTCCGCGATCTTCCTCTCTTGCTCCTTGGTGGCCTCTCGAAGGCTTTCTCTTTCAAAAGGATCGATCACTTGCAAGAACGGGCGGACAAGGCCATTAGAAGAATCATAATCAAGATAATCAATTAATTTTGGGTCCGCTTCCCCAGAAGGAAGAGAGATCGTAGAAGAAAAAGGAAGATCGGTCTGCCTTACCTTCTCAGGAGCCTTTGCACGAAGTGGAGGATTCACACTTTCAGGGAGTAAGACCGCCACCTTAGCGGTCACATCTTTACTCTCCTCATTTTTTCTTTTCTTAGTAACTTTGCTAGAAGGGCTTGTGTTTTTCCTTTTTGTCCCAGCCGTAACTTCTTGTTTATCCGTGATCTGCTGCCTCAACTTTCCAGTCGAGGGCGGCTGTCCTTGCAGACGAGCTTTTATTACTTCAGCAGACGCGGTCTATCCGGTATATTCAGTAGCCTACTTGAGATCTTCTTCAGATTTATGATAATCAAAAGTGATAGTCAAATCTGTAAGATCAAGCACAGGAGGTCCAGAAGAAGTGGCCGACAAGTTTACAAATTTTGAGATCAGCAAGACCACATTTCCCAGCAGTGCAGTTTGCTTTTCAGGAGCATTGGCGATCTCCTTCGCCGCTTCCACCTTGGCAGTATCTCTTGGAGGCTTGACCACTAATGTTTTCTTAGAACTGGAAGTTTCCTTCTTCTTCCCTTTCAGAGATGCCTTAGGAGACCGCTTGGAGATCCGATCTGGCACACTCAACATTTTTGTTCTCGTTTCGGATTCAAAAGTATTGACCGCTCAAACAGCTTGCTCGCTTTTCTTTTTAGAAGCTTCTGTACTCTGGAGCCCCCCGAGCCGTATTTATAGTTTCCCTCGCATTTATGGCGGTCACGGTCTCAGCGGTCAAAGTAAACATTTCCGAAGTTCCAACGAAATTTGAAAATGTGCGGGGATCATGTTTGCCTGGAAATCCGCGACCTATCCTCCCCAGGAAGAATGATCCTTCTGATCGGTCTCAGCTTTTGGAGACCGCCCAGACCGCCAGCCTCCATTCCGATTTTCTCATCTACGACCCATGCGGTCAGGATCTGCTGAGACCGCCATACCGTGCGGTCTGTCGTTCTTTCTCTTTTTTGCTATTAGCTCTCTTTACCACTGCCCCAACTCTCCTGTATCCCGGTTAGCCCGTAATTTTTGGATCTGACCATTTGGGAAGCCTTCGCATCTATAAATAGGGGGTAGGGGTACCTGAAAAGTGACTTTTGCTTCGAGGATCCAGCTTACAACCTGTGTAAGCGGTCTCGAATTCTGTCACTTTTCTACCTCTTCCTCTGGCCTGTTCAGGATTTTTCATCTTGTAACCTCTCTTGAGATTAATGAAAACAAATTTTCTCGTTAGAGGTCTCTCCTCTGGCATCTTCTGTCTCGAGTAACCTGCACTTCACAGTTTTCTCCCTCCCTTCTCTAGTGTGAGTTCTGAGGGTACATTTTTTGTACCAACAATTCGTATTACAAGGCTACCAGACTCATTCGTATTATAAGGCTTCAGTACTCACCAAACATGTTTGTTTGGAAAAACATTCTCTTGATTTATCGTACAAATTATGTAAAAGTGATTTTTCATCCTCTATGATTCATTAACCATGTTGCATAGTGAGGGTAATATTGTCTTTAGATGTCCTAGGATGACATACTCACATTAGAGTATCAAAGTCTAGTCAAAAGGAGAGCAAAATCTAGTTGAGTTAATTCCACGTCGAAAAGAAGTCGACACAACTTCGATTGAAAGTTGAAGTAACTTCAAATAGAAGTAAAGAGAACTCAGACTGGCAGTCAATGCATTATTGGAAGTCGACAAAACATCAAATTGAATTCAACGCAGAAGCTAGAGTCAGTCGACACATCATTATAAGTAAACACAACTTCGAATTGTATTCGACGCAGAAGTCAGAGTTCAAAGTCTACGTCTTCATCTCGACGGATATGTCCATAAGGAATCGACGCAACGTCGATAGCAGAGTTAAACTCAAAGCTGAGAAAGATTTCAAAGTTGCTTCTAGTAGAACTCATAGGTGCATCGATAAGAAGTCAGAAGCTATTCGACGCAACATGGAATACAATCACAGTTTTGGAAAACTTCCTGGAATAGATTAGTATGCTTATTTAGAAGTTTTATATGGAAGATATTTGAATTTTAACGGGTCGTACATGAATAAGAAGAGAACAAATAATTCTAGAGATTCAATAATGATGAAATTGGAAATTCTACAAAGGATTTTGACGGCCTGAGAACACAAATAGAAAGAGAACAATAATTCCTCTTGGACATTCCAGCTGGAGAAAGATCAGAAGAGGAAAGTCATTCTTCTCCATTTCGACAGAAGAATAATACATACAGAATTCAAAAAGAAAGAAGATTACAACCATTATTATTTTTCTTCTCCAACTCTCTCTCTAATAGCATACACGACAGATCTTTGCACATAACATTTTTCAACAAAAGGCTTCTTCTTCCTACTCTCTCTCTCTCTGAAAGAAGCATACAAAATATATATATAGATCAGCAACTGGATCAGGGCTATCATAATCCCTACATCTTTCTCTAAGCAAGGATTCATTGATTGAAGAAGGATCCAGAAAACACTTAGTGCCTACAATCCTCATCGACTGTTGCAAGAGGATTTATCTTAGAAAAATAATCTTCATCATCTTCTTCTTACTCCATTTCTAACTTCTTGTAAATTGAGTGAAGAGTCTTAAGAATCCATCTTCAATGGATTTAGCCTGGTCCAAGATCTCCTTATCAGAAGATCTAGTTTGGTTCAAGATCTCCTTATCAAAAGATCTAGTTTGGTTCTAAGAGTATCCTTAACAAAAGGCTCAGATCCTGGTTCTAAGAGTCTCCTTATCAAAAGACTCAGGCACTGTGATAGTGTATTCCTACAAGGCGGTAGAAGAGTGGAGTACCCAGATTTTGGAGAACCACCATAGCTCTTGTCTCCTCTGTGTTGTGATAATTTTCTATGCTGTCTCTTGTTTAGTTTTATTATTTTGTGTTTATTTTATTCTGGTTGGACTTTTGGATGCTCAGCAATTAGAACTTTTATTTTTTTGTGCACATTTTATTAAAAAGTTTTAAATCTCTATTCACCCCCTCTAGAGAATACTCATGGGAGTCACTATGCACTTTCAATTGGTATCAGAAGGAGGTTGATCAGAAAAAAAAACACCTTGATCAAAAGATCCTCTCACTAAAATTTTTATATTTTAAAATATTTTTAGAAAATGAGTTCTAAGGACTATGCATCCACTAGACCACCAGTGTGTATAATAAAGCTATATATGAATTCTATTGATGAGGACATTGTTGGGAATACTATTCACAATGATCCAGTTTTTTGGAGAAGTCCCTAAGTCAATGATAAGTACAATTTGTATTTGATATATATTTGATATGACATGAGCAGGTTAGGACATATTAAGTATAATGTATTAAGATCAATCAAAAATGACTAAGGCATATATCGTCGTGTCAACAAGGTACACACGACGATATCGTTGAGAGAACTCGCAGAAGGCAACATAAGAAGTCAAGTCAAATATTGACGTGACAATAAGAAGAACACGATGATATCATCGTGTCAACAAGGTACACATGACAACATCGTTGAGAGAACTCAAAGAAAGCAGCTAAGGCACATATCGTCTTGTCAACAAGATACACATGGTGATATCATTGAGTGGACTCAAGAAGAAAAAACTAAGTCAAGAATCATCGTGACAATAAGAAGAACACGATGATATCATCGTGACAATAAGTATCACATGACGATATCGTTGTGAAGACTCAAGAAGGGCTAGCTAAGTTAAATATCATTGTGAGAATATGTATCACACAATGACATCGTTGTGAAGACTCAAGAGGGATAGCTAAGTCAAATATCATCGTGACAACCAGTATCACACGATGAAATCGCTGTGAAGACTCAAGAAAGCTTGCTAAGTCATTTATCATTGTGTAAACTATCTTCACACGATGATATCATCTTAACAAGCTCAGAAGGCAGGATTTCAAATCGACAAAAGTGACAAAATCAAATGTCAAATCAATCATGTCTAAGAAGCGGCCGAGACAAAACTTTTCAGACCCCTATTGGGAATATTGCCCCTCAATGTTCACTAGATTTGAAGATGCAGCACACTCAATGCTAAGTACATATTGTATATGATAAGCCCTTTCTATATCATGTTTATGCAGGCTTATGTCATTCCAGATATTGGAATATGTCTTTGGTTTTCACTGTCAAAACTACTGAGACAACAGTCTGGTCTCAGTTGAACCGCTGAGACGCAACAAAATTGCCGCTGAGAAGGATTCTGTCTCAGCTGAGCTGCATATAGAGAAAAACCGCTGAGAAGACTATCTGTCTCAGCGGATCCGCTGAGACGAAGTCCACTCTGCCGCTGAGACTGGAGCCTGTATCAGCCCATCCACTGAGACAATTTCAAATATGAATGTCTCTCCGTTGGGATTTATTTTTGGCGTAATTGGTTAGAAAGCAAGATAATGTATTCTATTCCTGTCCATGCTATGACTAGGAAATGGAAAGTGACGTTGATGCCTGGTAGAGGTATAAAAGGGAATGATAAGTCAATAAAACAGTAAGCTTGTACATCTCACAAAAAGGACAAAGGATTGACGGTGACTAAGAGCAAGCTGTAGTTGTAAGATAAATCACAAGAAGTTCAGTAATCTCTCTCAAGCTGACAATAAATCATTCAAGGGAGACAGGTTGTTCTTGCTGGATCAAGTTCAGAAGAACAAGTGGATCTTTTCCTTCAACTGAAGAGGAAGATCAAGTGGAGCAGTATTGAAGCTTTTTCAAGCTCTACTTAATACATCATCTGATGTGCTCTTTAACAGAAGATTAAAGCTGAAGGATTATACATATCTTCTTCTGTTGCAAAAGTTTAACAAATCATATCTGTAAGAACTTTATAGTTCTGAGCTGTAGGGCCTTTTGAGCCTGAGTGTGTAGCGCTATCCTCCCAGTCCAAGGCAGGGCTTCTTGATAGTCTTGAGGTAGGAAACCAAAAGGGTTTCTGAGCTGTAGGAGTTGGAAAACTCTGAGTAGTAGGGCTGCTGGCCTGAAGTAAGGTTTTGGAGAAAACCTGAGAGATCCTGAGGGATCTGTGTTGCAACCTCATTGAGATGAGTTTTGGAGGAGTTTGCCTTGTCTAACACACTGTTAGAAAGGTGTAGAGCGAAAGTGGACTACCGATAGACACACTGTCTTGGGGAACCACTATAAATAGCTGAGTGTTTTCTGTGAGCTTTATTCTAACTTGCTAAAACAACTAAAAACACTCTACATAAGTAAAAAAAGAAAAGGAATCTATTCACCCCCATCTAGGTGAGTTAGACTACTACCAAGTAAACTATCAAGTGGTATCAGAGGGAGGTTGGTCAAAAAGAACTTAACAGTCTGACCAGATCCTAAAAGGTATAGTCTACTTCTGCTTCATGGCTGCCCCTGGAATTCAGAAGGAGATGGGCTCCATGAAGCTTCCCATATGTAGGAAAGAATCCTTTGGACAGAAGAAAAGGGTGAGGCTATTTATGGAAGACTCAGACCCTAGGATCTACATAACAGTGAAGGAAGGTCCTTTGGTGTTCCTAAAGGCCTCCACTATATATCCAACTAGACAAGTGCCCAAGACATATGCTGAAATGACCAAGGATGAAATTTCCCTTGCTACTATGGATAAGGGAGCTCAAAATATCATAGTAAGTGCAATTGATGATTCCACATTCCAAAACTTGGTGCACTATGAAACATCCAAGGAGATGTGGGATACACTCATTGTGTATATGGAAGATACCACAGAGGTAAGGAATGATATGAAATCCCTCCTTAATCAGGAGTATGAAGCCTTCATGCAGCACAGCCGGAAAAGCATAACTACGTGCTATGAAAGATTCTTCAACAATTATGAGCTGAATGATAAGTTCCTAAGGTCTCTAACTAATGATTGGCACACAAAAATATGTGCCATCAGGGAAGGGGCCAAGCTTACTGATTCTCCTCCCCCACACTGTTTGGAAAGCTGCTCTCATATGAGATGCAACTATTTGTAAGAAAGGAGGAGGAAACCACTTCCAGGACTCATGAAAAGGAGAGATCTGTGGCTCTCAAAGCTGAGGGATCCAAGAAGAGCAAGGAGAGAGTTCCCTCTCCTCCAAGAAGGCAAGCTGACTCAGAAAATTCTGAGCCCAACACATCTGACAGCTCCCTGTCAGATGGGGAGTTTGCTGCCTTCTCCAAACACTTCAAGAAGTTGATGAAGAGGAAGACATGGAAGAACAAACCTTCCTCCTCTTCACATCCCAAGAAGGAACATAGCAAATCTGGGAGGTTGCACCCCAAGGGTGACAGGTACGAATCCAAACGTGTTAAACATATTTTAAGTAATATTATTTGTTATTGTTGCAGCAAACCTGGACATGTCATAGCTGACTGTCCAATCAAAAGACAGGAGAAATGTGATAAGAAGCATCACCAAAAGGGCAGGACTGGTGAAAATTCTTTCCTAGCAAAAAAGAAAAGAAGCTGGAGTGATTCTGAATCTTCGTCCTCAAATTCACAAGAAGATGAAGAAGCCTACATAGGGTTGTTTGTACCTATTGAGGATGAGGACTACCCAGCTGCAAAGATAGGCATCAGGTCCCCTCTGTCACATTCAGACAGTGACATTGAGGTGTATGAAGATGTCAAAGAATGTTGTGGCTTGATGGCCATATCTGAAGGAGAAAATAGTCAGGACAATTCTGATCCTGAATAGGTACTAATTCATTCCATTTCTTCTTCTGATTATGTGTCAATTCCAAAATCTGAAACAGCTGCATCTAGTGATGAAAGTGGTTCAGAAACTGAGGTGGATGTCAATCAATTGATTGACAAGTATGGTGCCCTCTTGGAAGCTCTGAAAAAAACCAAGAAGCTTGCCAAGAGGCAAGCTCTAGAAATTGCTTCCCTTCAGCAGGTAAAGCCTGAAAGCACTGAGTCTGCTACCCAGCTGGCACAAATGAGCAGAGAAATTAGTTAGTTGAAGGGAATAACAATCATCCAACTGAGCACCATAAGACAGAAGAACCAGATCATCAAGTATCTTGAAGAGAAGCTTCTCAAGGAGAAAAGCTTAGTGGCTCAATTCTCTAGGCCCAAATCTGCACTGCCCATCATTGACACCTTCTCTTCCCATACAAATATGAGGGGATTGGGTTTCAATGAAGGGGAAGTAGATGCATGGAATAAAGGAAAGAGCAAGGCTGAAACCAAGCCTCATACCACCGTTCAAAATGTGTTGTTTCCCTCTAACAGGTATGAACAGGACAACATGTATGGTCTCTAGAAGAATGGAGGCTCTTATAGTAAGGGGAATACTCCTAACTATGGTAGGAGAAAGGGCATGAGGATGAGTTCTTTGAAAGCTCCTCATGAGGAAATTCAAATGGCCCATCATGGACCATTTGTATTTGTTGGAGCCTATGTTCCGCATCTCTTGGTTTGAGAACAACAAATACCGTGTTGTATTTGATCTTGTATTTTGTGTGTTTATAGTTTGTAGGTTGTACATGAACTATAGCTACTCATCCCTATGAGTAGTATACTGAATGGAGATGACTCTCTGGAAAGAGAGCTAACGCCCCGCGTTAACTTCCGTCGAGAAGGAATCCATCGAGAAGAAATGCCGTCGAGAATGAATCCGTCGAGAAGCCAGAGACAACGCCAGGCGTTAGGTCTTAATGTTGGGTGCTAGCCGTTCGACGAAATGAGATGCCGGTCGATGAAATTGCGTTCGACGAAATGAGATTCCGTTC
Organism: Dactylorhiza incarnata; assembly: GCA_033032865.1. Classification (NCBI taxonomy): domain Eukaryota; kingdom Viridiplantae; phylum Streptophyta; class Magnoliopsida; order Asparagales; family Orchidaceae; genus Dactylorhiza; species Dactylorhiza incarnata. The sequence goes on from JAWHQI010000035.1 coordinate 2,763,441, forward strand.
GACAAAATTGCGTTCGACGAAATTTGATGACGTTCGATGAAATAAGATGCCATTCGACGAAATGGCGTTCGATGAAATGAGATGTCGTTTGACGAAATGGCGATCAGTGGGATGAGATGCAGTTCGACGAAATGGCGTGCCAGCTGTTTAAAAGGAGAATGAAACTCAACGCCAGTGTTGACTCTTAACGCCCGCGTTGAGTCCACAAACTGCCACGATCTTGGCGGTTGTGCACATTCAGCCAAAACAGTGCACTTTTACTAACGCCGGCGTTAACTCTTATCGCCACGCATTAGCTTTCGTGGCTATTTAAAGTACAACTCCTCTCATTCTATTGTGAGATGATTCCAGAATTCTAATAATTTTAAGAGAGGCTCGTATACAACATTTGAGAGATCTCCCTTGGGCTATCATGAAGATCTAAAGAGGATTTTGAAGGAGAAGGTCTACAACGCATATCCCATACGAAAGACGATCTTTTCAAGAACGCCAACATCTACATCGCCTTCGTCTTCACCTTCAGAATTTCTTGTGGAGCTTCTCATTACTTTATCTTGTAATCTTTTATTTTATTCTCTTTGTATTTTGGTGTGGAGAAATCGTTCGGGGAGAACGTCGGATTCCTGGAAGGATTTCATTGATAAATTCGCCGCGGTTGTTGGCGACTAGGTCCTTGTGCGACTTAGGGGGTAATTCGCCGCCTTGTGCGTGTCGACTAGGTCGAGGGTATATCTAGGGGGTGGCTAGAGGCCTTATCTGGGGTAAGATAGGCTATAGCCAACCGGTCCTTGGGAGAAGGACCGGTGAAACAACAAAAAGTGTTTTTATATATTCTCGCATTGATTTCTAGCGTTATAGAAATCAAACATTTGTGTATTCAATTTATTATGAAATAAAATCATGTCTTTTAATGTTCTATTCAATTGATTTTATTTCCTCTTCAAGAATGTCTTAATTTATGTTTTCATCAAAGTATTAAAATTAACATTTGTGTAATTATCTTTGAAATACAATAATCATTTTCATTATCTCTGATTTTATGGAATTGTATTTCATTTTAGATTTCATAAGTAAAATCACTGTGACAATCTTTTTGTGCTAAGGAAAATTTTCTAGAGAGCTAACGCCCAGCATTAACACTTAACGCTAGGCTTTAGCAACAGTTAACAAAAAGTTGTGTTTCTCTTGTTTAAAAAAGGAATCTTCAATACAATCTGTTCTGAGATATCAAAATATATTTTCTTATAAAATATTCCTAAACTTTGGTCACAAACTTTGATAAATTTAATTAAGATTTAAAATTCCATAAAACCCTTATTCACCCCCCTCTAAGGGCGTCGTAAGATCCAACACGTGGTATCAGAGGGTAGGTTATTCCAATACGGCTTCACAATCGGGAATAATGGCGCTTCATGATCTCGCATCTTCTAGAGGGGATACGTTTTATGAAAATGAAAAATCTTTATCACCACCTTTATTTATGGGTGAAAATTATAATGAGTGGAAAAAGCTTATGGAAAAATTTCTTAAATCTTTGGATATTGAAGTTTGGAATATTACTATTAAAATGCTCCGAATTATTCTAAATAAAAATGAAATGTTTTTAAATGCCAAATCTATGAATAGTCTATATTGTGCGCTAGATCAAAATATTTTCAAACTTATTTATACGCTTCTTACTGCTTTTGAAGTTTGGAAATTTCTTGAGAATACTTATAGTCTTCCTTCCACAGATGATGAACAAGAGGAATTCCTTATGGATCTAAGAGAAGAAATCGACGAGGACTCATGCTTGGAGGAAGATCTATCTAAGAGAGAAACAATATTGAACTCAATTGATGGCAAAACATCAAGCAAAAGAGAAGAAGGAAACTATAGCAAGGTAAGAAAATCTAAATCTTCTCTTTTTGTAACAAATTCTATTTCTACATTTCGTGTGCTTAAATTTGCTAAACGTAAAATTTCAAAGTTGAAACATGCTAATTCCAAATTACATTTAGAAAATAAAACTTTAAAAGCAAACGCTAAAATAGAATCTTATATTGATATTTCAAATTCTCTTTCATGCTCTTTAATTAAAAATGTTAAACCTTGTTTTGATTATAATACTCTTAAAGAAGAACTCAAGGTTTTGGAAAAAGGTCTTTTAACTTCAAAAGAGCATAATGAAAAATTGATAAAAGAAAATGATAATTTAAAGGATAAATTAGAATCATTAAAAATGTTTATTCAAAATTTTTCATATAACAAAAAATCTTTTATTTATAGTTTATCAAATTATCAAAAGTTTAAAAGTTTAACTTCATATTATAAGAGTATGTCTATAAGAAAGAGTGGAAATAAAAATCATCAAAATAAGAACCAATCATTTAAAACATATTGTAACCCACTCTTTCAACATTCAATTCTTAAGAAAGACCATCACTCTTATAAACTCCCAAAGAATCAATATAATAAAATTCATTATGATTATCAACATCAATGTATTTTGAAAAATAATTTGAATAAATATAAATCCCAAATGAATTATTTTTCAAACAACTATCATCCCAAGAAGATGTCAAATGATCATAATATGAATTTAAAAGATAAACAACCAAAGTATGAATGGAGGCCCAAAATAAAAAATGAAACACTAACTCCACTTGTAAAGGCCCATTCATCACTATCTCCCCAAAAGCCAACATAATGTATTGGTTACCCAAAGGAACCATCACAGTTGGTCCCCTTTGGATACCTAAATCTTTCATTCACTAGGAATCATTGTAATGCATGAAGTAGAAATAAATTAAAAATAAAATATCATTACTCTACTTCATGATATGCTTAATTGCTTTTTCTTTTGTTTATTTTTTATTTTTGAGCCAACACACCATGATCACTTTATATATCATGAGATATGACTTTCATTTTAAGCCTAATGTTTAACAAATCAAATTGAATTAAATTGAACATAAAGTCATAATTTTTAAGTGATCTATCTTTTCTTTTTCTATGTTTTATCCTTGTTAAATCCATTGCCTATAAATGTCTTATATTAGCATTATAAATTGAATGCTAAATTTGCTAAATGATATTATCAAGACTAATAAAATTACTTTCAAAATTAGATTTAAATGGACTTTTAGGGGTCTTAGGCTACAATATTAAATGCACAACTAATTGCGTAATTGTCTATTTTTTGTTGCTGCATATAATAGCCCCTATAATGAAAAATCATAATTGGAAAATTACAAAAATTTTGAATATGATTTCACACACTCCACCTTGATCTATTAATATCCTATGCTAAAATTTACTATTATCATATATCATAATTCATGATCTATAAAGAATTATCATAAATCAACTATTTCTATCAACCTTAGGATTTATGAAATATATAAAGGTGATTGGTATTATAGTTTCACATCTTGTTTAGTGAGTGTGATGTGCATCTCTATTGTTTGCATGTATCTCAATATCTTTAGACCTATGAATTAACTTGATATCAATAAGATGAAATCAAATAGAATTGTCGCTTCTTTCTAGGTCTATGAAAATTCAAAACTCTATGTTTGAATACATGCAATTCAATTATATATTTGTCCAACTTTACTTAGCTTTGCACCTTGTTGTCCAAATTCATCATACTAGCATCATCACTTACCATTGGTAGAAATCAATGTCCATGCTAGTTATATCTTGCAATGCTAAAGTAAATTATATTTCTAAAGTCTAAAAATCATAATTTCCTTTGTAGTTATTTGCATGAATAAAAATGTTCTAAATGGATTTAAAATCAACAATCTTAGATATAAGTGTAAATCCAAAACTAATCATGCAATTATACCATAGTTTATATATTTAAGGCTTACACACTTAGTATGTCCATAATCATTAAACCTATGACATGTGTCTCACAATAGCGAGGGCGTAAGATTTATGTGCATTAGAGACCTAACCTCTAAGTCATGTCTTGTCCTTAACCGAGGAGGGTTCCAGTAGGTCCTTGCGAGGCACTGGGGGAAAGAGTGCTAGGTTGAGCATCATCTTTTATATGCATATGGGATTAACACCACAACCTACGACATGTGTGCAGCTCCTCATGTCCATCCGTCTCTTAGAACGGGGCTATAGTGTGTAGAAATGTAGTTAGGGTATATTATTCTTGGGTATACTCATATTATATTCATTGCATGAATATTATCTGAATCTTTATACTTAAATCATGCATATTTGTTTTTGTTCTAACATTGCATCTTGTGTTTGCATATTTTATTATTTTGAGCTTTAATGATTTTACAAAACACAAGTATTTGAAAAATCACCAAAAACATGCTAAAAGAGCCTTCAAATCTAATCAATATACTCTGAAATTTCAACTGAAGGAAGGTCTCTTTATAATACAAGTGAATTGTGAAAAATGTTTTTTTTTCAAAACATCAAAATTTGTAGTTTTGTCTCGGCGTTAAGAAGCTAACGCCTGGCGTTAGCTCCTTTGCTCCAAATTTTTTTTTGTTTTGAATAATTTCTGGTATTATTTTAATGTTTTGTGTTTGCTTTATTTTCTCTATTTGTAAAAAGTTTTCTATCTTTTTATTTTCTTTAAAACAAAATTTTATTTCTTTTCAAAAAAATTTGTATTTTCTCATGCTTTATTTTGGGTGTATCTCTCTGGCATAGAATATCATTTACTGAAAGGGCTATTAACGACTTCTATGTTTTCCAGAGAATATATATAAGAAAAAAACAAATACAAAATTACAAAACAATTTCAAAGAACACAAATATGTTTTTTCTCTTTATGTGTGCTTATTGTTTTGTGTTTATATACAAAAGATTCTTAAAAATGTATAAAAAAATTGATTGTTATTCATTGCCATTGTCATTAATTATATCAATTAAAGATTAAATACAATGTTTAATTTAACTTTCAAGTTTCTTAAAAAAAAACATTGTTTTGTATTTGTCATGCCATGAAAATTATCTTGTTATGTGCAATGAAATTGATTGTAGATAAACATGTGTAGAAATGCTTAAAATGCCTCTAAGTATGAGTAATGTATTATGTTTGATAATGATTCAATCACACACTTATATTTTTGATAACTTACATGTGTTTACAATCTTATTCTTGCATGATTGTATAGTGTAATAACATAAGTAATTAAAATTCTTAAATAGATTACCTACACAACATTGAATTGGTTATTACAATTCTTTGTCTTTCATGCACTTATTCTTTAGAGAAATGTGGTTTAAAATGCTATGTTTGCAAAACAAGTGAATCCGGAGTCCTTAGTCACTAAACTAAAAAGCTAATAATAAATGACAAGGAAAACTCCACCAAGCACTACTCAGCCTCCTGATAAGTCTTAATGAGCATTGTGAGGTTGAGCACCTTGGCCTAAGAATTGTAAAATATTTTGTAGCAAATAATTATACATCACTTCTTTTAGTACACCGGATCACAAATAAAATTTGAAAATAATGCTAAAAAGTATAAAAGTGATCCCCAAGCACTACTTTGCACCCTGATAAGTCTTAATAAGCATTGTGTGTGTAGAGCACCTTGGTAGTTGTACTCTTTATTCATGTGCATTGAAATATTGTGGAAATAATAATATTTGTGTATTTTAATGTTGTGTTATTCATTATATATGTCATGTGTTTTTTGATTGATTGATATGTATGCTTTATCAAAACACTATTTTGTACACATCATTATTTTTCCTAAAACTTCTACACATGAGAATTGGATCATAGGAGGTGCATACACTATCATATGCTCGATCATGACAATCCTTCAATAAGTGGTTCCTAATCAATCTTAGTAAATATACACTCATCCCTACCCACGTTTGCTAATAACAAAGGGGGAGAAGAAATTGAGAAATCTAAAAATAGATATTTAGGGGGAGTAAATTATAAGAGAACACTTTTGTAGGGGGAGGAATTCATATCGAAAGAGTATGCATTATCGATATCAAATCTATCACGCTCTTAACCTATTATTCATGCATATCTTATTACCACACTTATCTATAAACACAAATGGTCTTAAGTTCACTAATTTCTCATACAGGTATTTGTTATTATCAAAATGAGGAGATTGTTGGAGCCTATGTTCCGCATCTTTTGGTTTGAGAATAATAAATACCGTATTGTATTTGATCTGGTATTTTGTGTGTTTATAGTGTGCAGGTTGTACAAGAACTATAGCTACACATCCCTATGAGTAGTATACTGAATGGAGATGACTCTCTGGGAAGAGAGCTAACGCCCCGCGTTAGTAGTTAACGCCCCGCATTAACTTCGGTCGAGAAGGAATCCGTCGAGAAGAAATGCCATCGAGAATGAATCCGTCGAGAAGCCAGAGACAATGCCAGGCATTAGGTCTTAACGATGGGCGCTAGCCGTTCGACGAAATGAGATGCTGGTCGATGAAATTTAGTTCGACAAAATGAGATTCCGTTCGACGAAATTGCTTTCGACGAAATTTGATGATGTTCGACGAAATAAGATGCCGTTCGATGAAATAGCGTTCGACAAAATGAGATGCTGTTCGACGAAATGGCGATCGACGGGATGAGATGCAGTTCGACGAAATGGCGTGCCAGCTGTTTAAAAGGAGAACGAAACTCAACGCCAGCGTTGACTCTTAACGCCCGCGTTGAGTCCACAAACTGCCATGATCTTGGCGGTTGCGCGATTTCAGCCACGACAGTGCATGTTCACTAACGCCAGCGTTAACTCTTAACCCCACGCGTTAGCTTCCGTGGTTATTTAAAGTACAACTCCTCTCATTCTATTGTGAGATGATACCGGAATTCTAATAATTTTAAGAGAGGCTCGTGTACAACATTTGAGAGATCTCCCTTGGGCTATCATGAAGATCTAAAGAGGATTTTGAAGGAGAAGGTCTACAATGCATATCCCATACAAAGGATGATCATTTCAAGAACGCCAACATCTACATCGCCTTCGTCTTCACCTTCAAAATTTCTTGGGGAGTTTCTCTTTACTTTATCTTATAATCTTTTATTTTATTCTCTTTGTATTTTGGTGTGGAGAAATCGTTAGGGGAGAACGTCGGATTCCTGGAAGGATTTCGTGGGTAAATTTGTCGCGGTTGTTAGCGACTAGGTCCTTGTGCGGCTTAGGGGTTAATTCGCCGCCTTGTGCGTGGCGACTAGGTCGAGGGTAGATCTAGTGGGTGGCTAGAGGCCTTATCTGGGGTAAGATAGGCTATAGCCAACCGGTCCTTGGGAGAAGGACCGGTGAAACAACAAAAAGTGTTTTTACATATTCTCGCCTTTATTTTTAGCGCTATAGAAATCAAACATTTGTGTATTCAATTTATTATGAAATAAAGTCATGTCTTTTAATGTTCCATTCAATTGATTTTATTTTCTCTTCAAGAATGTTTTAATTTATGTTTTCATCAAAGTATTAAAATTAACATTTGTATAATTATCTTTGAAATACAATAATCGTTTTCATTATCTCTTATTTTCTGGAATTGTATTTCATTTTAGATTTCATAAGTAAAATCACTGTGACAATCTTTTTGTGCTAAGGAAAATTTTCTGGAGAGCTAACGCCCAGCATTAACACTTAACGCTAGGCATTAGCAACAATTAACAAAAAGTTGTGTTTCTCTTGTTTAAAAAGGGAATCTTCAATACAATCTTTTCTAAGATATCAAAATATATTTTCTTATAAAAATATTCCTAAACTTTCGTCATAAACTTTGATAAATTTAATTAAGATTTAAAATTCCATAAAAACCTTATTCACCCCCCCCCCCTAAGGGTACCGTAAGATCCAACAGTATTTGGTACTTCAGTTCCCACATTCAAGGGCGAGGAAGCTGCTTTTTCTTAATCTCATCCAATAATACCCATGGCTGCTGTTAGGCCTATAATCAAGTATGACAGTAAAATGTCTGATGCCATCAACTCATGATTAGCTGCCAAACTAAGACTAGCTAATAATAAAAGAACTTGCCATAAATATAAAATGAATCATACAGTACATAACACAATTCATCAAATGAAAAACAACCGACAAGCATGCAATCCACAAGGCTCCCACTAAAGATGATCATTCAGGTATCTAATACCCATTGATCTAACATGACCATCATGCTTCCTTTGCGTAAGAGGCTTTGTCAGTGGATCCGCTATGTTATCTTCAGTCGGTACTCTGCAAATGCTCACATCTCCTCGATCGACAATCTCTCAAATAAGATGGAATCGCCGAAGTATGTGCTTGGAGCGCTGATGAGATCTAGGTTCCTTAGCTTAGGCAATTGCACCGTTGTTGTCATAACAGAGAACTACGGGATCAACAATGCTAGGAACTACATCTAGCTCGTCGATGAATTTCTTAATCCACACAGCCTCCTTTGCCGCATTTGCGGCAGCAATATACACGGCTTTTGTCGTAGAATCGGCAATTGTCTCTTGCTTGGAACTCTTCCAACTTACAGCTCCTCTATTGAGGCAAAATACAAAACCTGATTGGGACTTTGAATCGTCCTTATCAGTTTGGAAGCTAGCATCCGTGTAACCACTTACAACGAGTTCTTCCTCTCCACCATACACCAAGAACGTATCTGATGAGTCTCCATTATATACATGTTTTAGGACTCATTTGGGCTTATTATCATGCATAGGTACTGCATATTAGGATGATTATTGATCATATTGGTCTAGTTGTGCATTTGCGTAGATAGTACCTTCCATAGCCTAATTCTGTGTGTTATCTTGGATGGTTCCCTTTTATTCTTTTTAGTGCATATTTTATGCCGCTGGGGAGCTTTGTTTCTATACCCCAGCGGGTATGTTTGAGTTTGCTGCAGGTGCAATGATCATGTGAACGCTCGGAATGGTTTGGGGCGAATTTTAGCCTAAAAGCCACTGATCGTGCGTTTTCCTTCGCGCACGATCAGGCGCACGACTACTGATCGTGCGTTAATTCTGTTGGAGTTACCATTGTGATCTAGAAGTGGTCAAACATGTAATGTCACTGCCAACGCGATATGAGCCTGCAGGGTCGCACATAAGAGCATGTGGAGAAGTTGGAAGATTGACTATGTTGGTAAAGGTTACCAATCACCATATAGAATGGGGAAGTCCAGCAAATGTTGCTGCCTGAATTCGTCGGGTTTACACGGATAGGATTCGTCGGATTGTTCCGTGGAATCTCGACGAATTGTTACAGAGATCTTTAAGTCGGCAAATGTTGCCGTCTGACATGATTCGTCGGATTCGTCGGGATTCGTCGGATTGTTCCGTGGAATCTCGACGAATTGTCACAGAGATCATTAACTCGACAAATGTTGCCGTCTGATGTGATTCGTCGGAATTCGTCGGATTGTCCCGTGAAAACTCGACGAATGCTGTTCCGTGGAATCCCGACGAATTGTAACAGAAGCCCTTATTACGCTGTGTGGTCTGCGGATAGCGATTCCTCTAGAAGCTGTTTATCCTTTGGGTATAAATAGAACTTCTTTTAGGGTTCTCAAACTAACGAAGACTTGAGCTGACGGAAAGAGTTCCGCCTTCGCCCTAGCCGACGGAAGTGTTCCGCCGACCGTTCGCCTCCGCCGACCTCTTCTCCGGCGATCGTCGCCGTGATTGCTCTTCCTGGAGCGAACCTAGCAGTTCGTGGAAGTGCAAGGTGTAGTCTTCTTCTCCCGGCTCGTGTGGACTGCTGTAGAGACGTAGACAATATTCTACGTGAGGACTCGCATAGCCGACGGAGGCAATCTTCTTCTTGGAGCATCTTGGTTGGATTTGATCCAATCCCGCAAAGGTAATTTCATACCTAGCATTTTATTAACTTCTTGATTCAATATTCATGGTCGATCCGAATCTTTTGGGTTGTTTCTCTTCATTTCCGCTGCGCCTACATTTGATGTATGGTTCTAGAAAAACCCAACAGTGGTATCAGAGCTAGGTTCCGATCATGAATGTTGTTTCAGAAGTTTGGTTATTCCAGTACGTGCAAATCTAGGTATTTAGAAGCGTTCTAAATGTCAAGATTTCTTCCTGAAACATCAAAAGTTGATGATTTTTCCCATGGGAAATCGGTGGTGATTTTGAAAAAAAATTTTGAACCCCGCCAGGAACGTCTGGGATTTCGTGGTAATTTCTAATTGTTAGAAATTATTGTCTCCTTAGCAGTAACCGTCCCTCAAGTGGTTAATGAACCCTTGTATTGTTTTGGATTTTGAATCCAACAATGAGAGACGAGCTTGTCTACTGCTTTAAGTCGAGTTGTCTTTGCCTTTGTCCAATGCATGTAAATCTGAAGATTTGGAAGAGTTCTAAATGTCCAGATTTATCCCTTTCGTCTATCAAAGGTTGATAGTCTTACGTTGTGCACATAAAGGATGCATGTGGATTTTAGAAAGCTTATTTTTCTGTTGATGTGCACTTTGATCAAATGTTGATCATGGTTAAGTGTTAACCTATTATTAAAAATTAAAATCCCTTCATCAAATATTAAGTGTTCGGATGCCTTCCGATGGATGACACTCTTCCTGCCTCGATCGATGAAGTGTGGGCTTGCCAAAGCAAGGTGCATTAATCTATCTTGGTAAGGGTGCGAGCGGATAATTGTGATATCCCACTGTCGACATCGGGTCTAACTTAACTAGGTGACCTCAAAGGTTGAGTGCCTAGAGGCATAGGGTTGGCATGCATCATATGATGGATGCGAATAAGGAGTTATTCACCAGCCATACAAGAGTTGCATGAGGATGCAATTGGCAAGCATTTCCTACCTAAATAACCGCATTATGAGAGGAACGCCAAAGCGGACTCGTGGTGTTGGTGAAATACGGATCTTGTCCACTAAGAGAGTAGCTCGCATGGACTCTCCGAATTGATAGTGAGGGTTATCAATTTGAATAAAATAGTGGGAGTATTTAATTGAAGTCCAAATTAAAATAAATTGTATTTTGAAATTAAGGTGTTGATTAAATTCTGCATGAATTCTTGTAGAATTCCATGGCAAGTGGTTCACATTCCACCTTGTCCCTAAGAGCTATCCTTGAGAAGGACAAGCTTAGTGGGACGAATTACATGGACTGGTATAGGAACCTGAGAATTGTTCTCAGGCAAGAGCTAAAACTCTACGTCTTGGAAGAAGAAGCCCCCGAGGTGCCGACCGGGAACTCGTCCCGTGTTGATAAGGATGCTTATAAGAAGTATACCGATGACGCCTTAGACGTCGAGTGCCTTATGCTTGCCACCATGAACTCTGAGCTTCAGAAGCAACACGAGAACATGGGGTGCAAGGAGATTGACGAGCACCTAAAGAAAATGTTTCAAGGGCAAGCTCGTCAAGAGAGGTTCGATGTCACGAAGGCCTTATTTCAGTGCAAAATGGGAGCTCGAGACTCAGTTGGTACTCACGTACTCAAGATGATTGGGTATATAGAGAACCTGGAGAGACTGGGTTTTCCTCTGGGTCAAGAGTTGGCCACAGATCTTATCCTGCAATCGTTGCCGGATAGTTATGAGCAGTTTGTCTTGAACTACAACATGAATGAAATAGACAAGACACTGCCCGAGCTCCTAGGCATGTTGCGAACTGCCGAGATAAACATGAAGAAGGCCAAGCCTGCTAGTCCCATATTGATGGTACATAAAGGCAAGGGTAAGGCCAAGGGATTCAAGAAGACGAAGGTGGGACCTAAGTCACATCTTGAGCCCAAATCTTCTGCGCTGAAAAAGAAGAGCACCGTGAAGGAAGGGAAATGCCACCACTGTGGCAAGGCTGGTCATTGGAGTAGGAATTGTCCTTCGTACATTGACGGTCTGCGGAAAATGAAGGGAGGTATGACCTCCGCTTCGAATATTTACGTTATAGAGATAAACCTTTCTGCTCCTTCATCTTGGGTATTGGATACCGGATGTGGTTCTCACATTTGTACAAATGTGCAGGAACTGGGAAGGAGGAGATTGCTGAGTAAAGGAGAGGTGGACCTGCGTGTCGGCAATGGAGCAAGAGTTGCTGCTGTAGCCGTAGGGGTTTACCGTCTTTCTTTGCCCAGTGGGCTTGTAATAGAACTTAATAATTGTTATTATATTCCGGCCATAACTAGAAACATTATATCCATTTCATGCTTAGACATGATTGGATTTTCTTTTATAATTAAGAACAATTGTTGTTCTATATTTAAGAATGATATTTGTTATGCTGTAGCTCAATTGTTTAATGGTCTTTATGTTTTGAACCTAGACCATCCGATCTATAATGTAGATAATAATAAACGACTAAAAACAAATGACTCAAATCCTACATATCTCTGGCATTGTCGTTTGGGCCATATAAACGAGAAGCGCATATCCAAGCTCCATAAAGATGGACTATTGGACTCATTTGATTATGAATCATTTGAGCGATGCGAGTCTTGTTTGTTAGGCAAGATGACTAAAGCCCCTTTCACTGGTTATACTGAGAGGGCTGAGGATCTCTTGGGTGCTGTACATAGTGATGTATGCGGACCAATGAGTTCTATGGCTAGAGGTGGGTATTTCTACTTCGTTACATTTACTGATGATTTCAGTAGATACGGATATGTGTATCTTATGAAGTGCAAATCCGAAACTTTTGAAAAGTTCAAAGAGTTTAAAAATGAAGTGGAGAACCAATTGGGTAAAAAGGTTAAAGCACTCCGATCTGATCGAGGTGGCGAATACCTGAGTCGTGAGTTCCGTGATCATCTGAAAGAGTGTGGTATTGTATCACAGCTCACTCCACCTAGGACACCGTAGCATAATGGTGTGTCTGAGAGGAGAAATCGTACTCTGTTAGACATGGTACGGTCGATGATGAGTCATGCAGACTTGCCTGTTTCCTTTTGGGGTTTTGCTTTAGAGACTGCTGCAATGACACTGAATCGCGCTCCGACGAAAACGGTTCTAAAGACACCATATGAGATATGGACTGGGAAGCGTCCTAGTATGTCATTCATTAAAATTTGGGGCTGTGAGGCATACGTACGACGTCAAATGCCTGACAAGCTGGAACCCAAATCAGATAAGTGTTATCTGGTGGGATATCCTAAGGAAACGAAAGGATATTACTTTTACCTACCGTATGAGGGCAAAGTGTTTGTGGCAAGGACGGGTGTCTTCTTGGAGAAAGGGTTCTTGTCAAGAAAGACGCAAAAGGTAGAACTTGAAGAAGTTCAAGAACCACAAGTAGTGAATGAACCAGAGTTGGATTCTGAGCCAGGACTACAAGATGTTGTAGCTAGAGAACCTGCTCAAGAGACACAAGTCCTACGTAGATCTGGTAGACCAAGATTTGAGCCTGAGAGATATGGATTTCTCGTGTCTCAAATAGGTAATGTGTTGCTTATGGATCATGATGATGAACCAGCAACCTACCAAGAGGCTATGAATGGACCGGACTCCGACAAATGGCTTGATGCTATGAAATCCGAAATGGACTCCATGTATACAAACCAAGTTTGGAACTTGGTGGAACCACCTGAATGGGTACGACCCATAGGGTGCAAGTGGGTCTTCAAGAAGAAGACCGACATGGATGGGAATGTACAGACATTCAAAGGGCGACTGGTGGCTAAGGGTTTCAAGCAAATTCATGGTGTTGACTATGATGAGACCTTTTCCCCTGTTGCCATGGTAAAGTCCATTAGGATATTGCTTGCTATTGCTGCGTATTATGACTACGAGATCTGGCAGATGGATGTCAAAACGGCTTTCCTAAATGGAAACCTCCTTGAGGAAGTGTACATGACACAACCCGAGGGTTTTATATCCCCAAATGAAGCCACTAAAATATGCAAGCTGAATAGGTCCATCTATGGATTGAAACAAGCCTCTAGAAGTTGGAATCTTCGTTTTGATGAGAAGATCAAAGAGTTTGGTTTTGTCAAGAACGAGGATGAACCGTGTGTTTACAAGCGAATCAGTGGGAGCATTGTTGTCTTCCTGATATTGTATGTAGATGACATACTGTTGATCGGGAATGACATACCTACCCTGAAAGTTGTTAAGAACAACCTAGGGAACTGCTTTTCTATGAAGGACTTGGGTGAAGCGACTTACATACTCGGTATTAAGATCTATAGAGATAGATCGAAGAAGTTGCTGGGTTTGACCCAGAGTACGTACATTGAGAGGGTGTTGAAGCGGTTCAACATGCTTGAGTCCAAGAAAGGATTTTTGCCCATGTCTCATGGTGTAAATCTCTCTAAGGACCAGTGTCCAAAATCTTGTGAAGATAAGGACCGCATGAAGTTGATTCCATATGCTTCGGCAATTGGGTCAATCATGTATGCAATGTTATGTACTCGACCCGATGTCTCTTTTGCTTTGAGCATGACTAGCAGGTATCAGTCTGATCCCGGTGAATGTCACTAGATAGCCGTAAAGAATATCCTGAAGTACTTGAGAAGGACTAAGGATGTATTCTTGGTATATGGTGGAGAGGAAGAGCTCGTTGTAAGTGGTTACACAGATGCCAGCTTCCAAACTGATAGAGATGATTCGAAGTCTCAGTCAGGGTTTGTGTTTTGCCTGAATGGAGGAGCTGTGAGCTGGAAGAGTTCCAAGCAAGAGACAGTTGCTGATTCTACAACTGAGGCCGAGTATATCGCTGCGGCAAACGCAGCGAAGGAGGCTGTATGGATTAGGAAATTCATCGGCGAGCTAGATGTAGTTCCTAGCATTGTTGGTCCCGTAGTTCTCTACTGTGATAACAATGGTGCAATTGCACAATCTAAGGAACCTAGATCCCATCAGCGCTCCAAGCACATACTTCGGCGGTTCCATCTTATTCGTGAGATTGTCGAACGAGGAGATGTGAACATTTGCAGAGTGCCGACTGAGGAGAATATTGCAGATCCACTGACAAAGCCTCTCGCGCAGAGAAAGCATGATGGTCATACTAGATCAATGGGTATACGATACCTGAGTGATCATCTCTAGTGGGAGTCTTGTGGGTTGCATGTAAAATATATATATTCTGTTGGCTGTTTATTATTCATATGATGAATTGTGTACCAATTATTTCCTTTTACAATTAATGGCAAGTTCTTTTATTACGATATACTGTTTCTATATGATATAATAAAATTCGTGATAAATACCCTTAGAATGTTCGCTTCCATAGGACATCAAGTACGTGACTTGAATGTGAGAGCCTATGATTTCAAAGCTTCATTCTTAAAAGGTCCCTGGTCGAGGTGTCATCGTAGAAGCTAAGGGTGATGATGATACATTAAGACTAGCATGTGTGTTGACTGATGACCGGTTCTCACAGGTCATGATATTGTGATATCAAGTCATCACGTGGGTACTTGTTAGTGAACAAGTTGTACTGGACAGACCCAACCTGAGACTACTTTGTGGATTGTTACTTAAAAGTGTCACAAGTAGGTCTCATTTGACAATGGTGTTGTGGTCCTTTGACCTGAAGTCACAGCATTCATCGAGTGAGGAAGAGCGTGCTTTGATGTCATCTAAAGTCTTTCTTGAAGAAGGTTGATGATAAGGGTGGTCATTGGGTACGTTACGAATCATTTGGGTGTTTGGGTGTGAGCAGATATGGGATTTGTCCTCCTATATAACAGGAGTTGCATCCATGGGCCCCTTGATGGAATTGGACTGAGAAATGCATGGCCATGCTTGGTAGAGTCAATATGTGATATTGAGCTCACCATTCTCTGGAAGTCCGTTCTAGATCAAGAAACTTGGATTGAGCTATTATGAGGGTGACACGGTCTATGCCTCTAGTTCTTTCCGGATGTAAGGGACAAAGGGACAAAGACAACGCTGGAACATTGGTCATAAAGGCTTATGAGTTATGAACTCTTATTGCTTGGGGAGCAATGATGCATTGCTAGATGCCGCTCATTGTTTGTGAGGTTTTTGTTTGATACTTTCAAGATCAAGTGGGAGACTGTTGGAGTTACCATTGTGATCTAGAAGTGGTCAAACATGTAATGTCACTGCCAACGCGATATGAGCCTGCAGGGTCACACATAAGAGCATGTGGAGAAGTTGGAAGATTGACTATGTTGGTAAAGGTTACCAATCACCATATAGAATGGGGAAGTCCAGCAAATGTTGCTGCCTGAATTCGTCGGGTTTACACGGATAGGATTCGTTGGGATACGTCGGGATTCGTCGGATTGTTCCGTGGAATCTCGACGAATTATTACAGAGATCTTTAAGTCGGCAAATGTTGCCGTCTGACATGATTCGTCGGATTCGTCGGGATTCATCGGATTGTTCCGTGGAATCTCGACGAATTGTCACAGAGATCATTAACTCGGCAAATGTTGCCGTCTGATGTGATTCGTCGGAATTTGTCGGATTGTCCCGTGAAAACTCGACGAATGCTGTTCCGTGGAATCCCGACGAATTGTAACAGAAGCCCTTATTACGCTGTGTGGTCTGCGGATAGCGATTCCTCTAGAAGCTGTTTATCCTTTGGGTATAAATAGAACTTCTTTTAGGGTTCTCAAACTAACGAAGACTTGAGCCGACGGAAAGAGTTCCGCCTTCGCCCTAGCCGACGGAAGTGTTCCGCCGACCGTTCGCCTCCGCCGACCTCTTCTCCGGCGATCGTCGTCGTGATTGCTCTTCCTGGAGCGAACCTAGCAGTTCGTGGAAGTGCAAGGTGTAGTCTTCTTCTCCCGGCTCGTGTGGACTGCTGTAGAGACGTAGACAATATTCTACGTGAGGACTCACATAGCCGACGAAGGCAATCTTCTTCTTGGAGCATCTTGGTTGGATTTGATCCAATCCCGCAAAGGTAATTTCATACCTAACATTTTATTAACTTCTTGATTCAATATTCATGGTCGATCAGAATCTTTTGGGTTGTTTCTCTTCATTTCCGCTGCGCCTACATTTGATGTATGGTTCTAGAAAAACCCAACAAATTCCCCTTACCAGACAGAGCGGTTCGCACGATCAGGCGCACGACCACTGGTCGTGCGCCACTGCCCGTGCGTTAATTCCCTATCTCTCCCTCTGATGCAGGTTGACCGCGCACGAACATAAGCATCCCTTCGCGCACGACCACTAGTCGTGCGCCCCTGATTGTGCGCTGTATTTTCTCTGCTCTGTATTTAAAGACCGACTCCGCGATTTTAGGGCAAGCCAGCACAGTTTGGGCGCGAATTCTTCCGCAAGCTTCCGCCATTTTCCCTCTCCAAGCTCCATCCATCCATCCTCCTCCCGGGGAAAGCTTCATCCATCGATCCTAAGCTCCATCAAGGGTCTTAGAAGCATTCTCCGCCATCTACAACAAGAATTTGAAGGTGAGACATCTCCATTGAGCTAAGTGGAAGAGACCCAGCTCTGAGAAGAAGACAGATGATGTTTAGAGGTAGTGACAGCCTCTGAACCCCGGAAGCAACCAAGGACTGAGCTCGGAGGAGGCGTGACGACCCCCCATTCCGACCAAGATCTACGGCGATGCTTCTCATCTCGTGGTTTCCTCTACCCTCTCTTTCTTTTTGGAAATGTACTTTTGATTGTTGTAATGAACTGGATTGTTCTCTATTTGTCTATGAATAGAAGCTTTTTCTTGTTTCGTTCTTCATTTGATGCTTTGTTGTGATGCGCTCCGCCTCCACTCCACTTCCACACACGCGTTCTAGCTAACTCACTCTAGCAAAAGCTAGAAGTGAGAGTGAAGAGGTGCCTTCGACCCTCACAAAACCCTGCACTGTAGCCATTTCACCCACATACCGAAGCACGACATTGCGGCCGCTGCACTCACCCCCACTTTGCGAAGAGGTGTGTGCGACCCTCAATCGTCACAGTTACGTTCCGTCCACGCGCCTTCCGAAGCACGGCATCGCAGCTGTTGCATCCATCCCGCCTTGCGAAGCAGAGTTTTGACCCGCATTTCTTATTTCTGCAATAGCTTAGGACACCATCACAACGCCCTTGTTCTATTCGCTCGTGTAACACTCGACTCACTTTATTTTCTTATCACCACATCCTGCATTCCTTTGAGAATGATATTTGGGGAATTCCTCCATAATTTTATTACTTGATAATGACCGGTGCACTGCCGTCGTACCGCATTTCATGCTTGCTAATTAGCGGTGCTGAAATCGCGCGTCAAGTTTTTGGCGCCGTTGCCGGGGAATGCAAGCGTGATGAGATTTTGGTTGTGATTTGATTATTTTCGATCGAGTCGTTTATCCTTTTTAATTAATTCTTTTTCTTGCTATTTTCTACTTCTATATCATGTGGGCACATTTGAATATCTGATGTCGTTGGTGTTGGGACACATCCCACGCTAGTGATAGGTGTCCCAAAGAGTATGGTGTTGTTCAGAAACCGTACAGGCCCCATAAATCTTTTGGCTCCTCTACTGCGCCTACGATGTCGCACTATTATGCGGCTACCGCACCTTGGGTGCCGGCAAAGCCGGTAAAGCAGTGTTTATTTTGCAAAAGTAGAGAGCACGCCTTGAAGGACTGTGCGGATTATCTTCGCCAATTGGCGGATGACAATGAGCCGGATATCCGGATCGTCCCATCCTCGAATTCGGCGAACACAGCTCCTTCCTCTGGTTACGTGTCCCTTCCACCTTCACTGCTTGAAGTCTCTGGAATCGACACGTGCATCAGTGTTCCTCGTGACTCTGTTGAAAATGTTGAAGTGGAAGTTTTGGGAGTTGGCGGTCTGGGAGGATGATCGCGCGGTCTGGTGAGACCGCATGTCTGGCGATCTGCTCTGCGGTCTGACTTGTCTTAGTCTAGCTGTGGTCTCCTGGCGTGACCGTCATTCTGTGTCCAAGGTGCTGGGGTAAGGCCGCGCGGTCTGGTCTGCGACCGCGTGGCGGGCTATCTATCTCAGGGCTGTGCCGGTCTGGTGTGACCGCACAGGTTGTTTTAGGTTTCCAGAAGCCGGTATTATGGCTATCCAGGTTCCTGGTTGTTCTCGCTGGCTAAGGCATCTTAGTCGAGCGGTCTCTGTTCGCGGTCTCAGGAGGAGGCTGGCAGGAGAACATATTGTGTTCGATGTAACGTTGGCGAACAAGTTGTGTTCGCGGTCCCGTTGGCGAACATTGGTGGTGGGCGGATTCATTGTGGGAGTGGCGATCTCCTGCGGTCTGTGTTGAAGCCGACTGTCACAACCCGTATTTTCCCGAAATATATATTAATATCAGAGTAAAGGGAAAAACACGCGTCGTGATGCCACGTCCAGTAGGGGACAACTACGGACGTTCAGGCGAGCAATCAAACGAACTTCTTCACAAAAAAAATGTGAATTTATAAAAGAATTATCTTTTAAGATTATTTTCATTAGATTAGGAAGCTGTGTCCCTCGGCCATGCGGTTTATCTAGCCGCTCCTTATAAAAGACAAGCATACGCAGCGGAAGAAAATAAGTCCACTTTATACCTAACGGCGCTGAAGACCGGAGATGTCTCCAGGGCGATCGCCGATCTACATTTAGTATATAATAAAGAAATATCATTATATTCTGTTTTACGATTTGCAAATAAGTGATACTTAATAGTAATGCAACAAACAATTAAAATGTTAACTTCTTATAATGCCAAAGGAACTGCATTAATAATCAGCAAAATCGGCTTTTCCCAGAGTGTACATATACAAATAACCAAGTAGCAGTAAAGGAAAACTAGCAGTAGTAGCAGCAAGTAAACCAAACAACAAGCCGTACGGGCGTCAACATCTGACACGAACCCGCAGGCGAACAAGCAACAGGCAAAAGACAAGCTACAACAAAAAAGAGCTGAATCCTTACCCACAAGAGAGGGAAGGCCTCGACAACGAACAGAGCGACCCTGCTCAACTCTAGCGGCAGCTACTAACCTGAACCTGAGGCATCCATAAGAAAAGAATGCCTCAGCCCAAAGGGTGCAAGAAAACAGCATAGGTAAAAGTAAGAGCAGGAGAGGTAACCGGTGACATAACCAAGCTGAAGAGGGTATATAAATACATATATATATACATATACACATATATATAACTATATATATATACGCTTATATAAAGACTTCAGTAATAGAAGGTTAGGAAGATCCCGCATAAAACCAGCCCAAGAAGCAAGAGCATAACTAAACTTGGCATATTGTGCAGAAATGGACCAGTGGTGGCGGACCCAAGCAATGTCACTACCCACACACATAAAGGGGACATTCGCCCCAAATAAGAAATAGGCGCCGTGGTGGTGGTTTGATCATCCTACCAACCACTATTAACATAACTATGATGGAGGACCCCATTGTTCCCTATATCCATCATTCCAGTGCAAACAAGTCCATCAATATTTAGCCAAGTAGTTATGAGAGGTATGTAGAAGTTGATAAGTAACCACGATTCAGGACTAGCATAACCAAACTCAAGGAGGAGCCCCCCTTAACAAACATACAACAGCAGTTCCCCATTAGATCAAAAGGAAACAAAAGCAGCCCCTCATAAAAAAAACACAGCAGTAACCCTCTAATTAAAACAACATACTTACTTTACAACTAGATCTCACCCTTAGCTGCAATGTGATTTAGCACAAGAGAAAATAAATGACCTTATAACGTAACCAACGTCTAAGTAAGTAAGTATAATTGCTGAGCATGACATCCATATTCCTTTATAACCAAGGCCATATATGAATCTAGATTTTTAGCAAAACCATTGCTAATGAAACATGCAGGATTAGCCACGCAAAATTGATCAGGAACAAGACACTTAAACCAAGCATATATGAATCCAGACTTTTTGCAAACAAAATTCCAAGAAATTTAGCCAATAAAACCACCAGAACTTAGCCAACAAAAGGGGTCCAGGATCAGGACTTTAGCCAACGAAAGGAAAAAAAGTGCAGGATCGGAATTTAGCCTTGCTAATACCTGAACAAAGCTATCAAGACTTAGCCAACGAAACCATCCATATTTAGCAAATAAAAAATGCTCAGGATTTAGCAAATAAATATGATCAGGATCTAGCTAACATGAACCAAGCATACAACCAGGAATTTTTTTACTAGCATGAACCAGAAATTTTGTTAACATCACCCAGAATACTAAGCATATAACCAGGAAAACCTGAGCATAACTTCATAATCAGGGCCAAGATTGATTAAGAAAGAAGGAAAGAGATGAAGGAGAAGAAGAGGAAGAGTCTTCTTGCCTCGATTTCAACCGGCGACCCGCAGATCGCGGCAAGATCAACGAGGGCCGAGCGAAAGGGCTGCCCCGGTGACGAATATAGGGCCCGGTAACAACCCAAGTCCCCTCCGACGGCCTAGCTCTCCGACCTCCGGCGACAGCGACGAAGCCCTAGCTCACACTCCTAAACACGCTCCAGGCTTGCACGGGAAGAAGGGAAGAATGAAGAGGAAAAAAAGAAAAGGGGTTGCCGATCCCCAATAACACCCAGCATATATATATATTTATATCCTTATTAAAAATTTTTTTTTGCACTAAAGCTTGAATATAATTTATGTATCTACGTATACACTTAAAATGGCATATTTATATATATATGGATTTTCATTCATGCTTATATACGTACATACATATGTGTGTATACATATATATCTGCATATACGCTTTCATCTAGAATTAACTCGCCGGATGACGACGACAACGACGTTTTCCAAAATGGTGACTTCCCCCTCACATTTACACAACATAACAATGATTTCATAATTAAGAAATTATCATTTTTGTATTCCCCGCTTAAAAGATTATAAGAAAAGCTGGGGCGTTACACCGACGATGTCACCTAAGCAGAATGATCTGTAGCTGATCGCGCAGGTTGACCGGTTCTGGTCCCGCGATCTGGAGGGTGGTGATCCTATCTCATAGGGTGGTGACTGGATCAGGTCTCACACCTATGAATAGGAGCCAATGCAGCAACATTAACATCGCACCAAGTGTAAGCTGAGCTCGCGTATAATTCTTGCGGTCTCAATTCTTGTGACCGGTCGGTCTTGCTGATTGAATTTTCCTTGTGCAGCTTCTGCGGATTGTGCGGGCAGCAGTGATCACCTCTTCTTCTGAAAGTGGTCGGGCGGTCTCGTGGCTTGCAGTGTGGGTTGCTGGAGTTCGGGAGAATCAGTGGAGAAGGAGGTCGCAGAAGCTCAGCGGTCAGGAGTGTTGATCAGTGACTGGCAGAGTTTGCGGTCAGGCAGCTATCAGAGATCGGCAAGCAGACCGCGCGATCTGCGGTCTCAGTTATCTTTCTTTTCAGCATTGTAATTTTCCCTTTGGTTTTGTGTACTGGCGAAATCATGTCTCGCCATGTATACCTCTCCCTGTAATGAAGATCGTTGTTATCAATAAAGACTTTATTTCCTTCATGTGCTTCTGGTTGTTTGGCTTGTGAACTCTAAGTTGTATGATTCCTGCTCATTCCATAAAGATTCGGAAAATTTCACATGGTATCAGAGCTAGGTTGGAGTGGATAGAGCAGTGAGCAACTTAGTGTAGCCATCGCCTTTGTGAAGAAGGAACCAGTGGTAGAGCCATGGAAGCGAGGGGTTTTGGAATTGAGATGCTAAACTCGACCAACTTTAAGAAGTGGAAGTCTTGTATGCAGAGTTATCTTCTGGGAGAGGACCTCTGGGAGGTGGTTGGAGGAGAGAGCACGGAGGAAGTTTTTCTGGTTGGAGATAACCATCATGAGGTGAGGAACTGGAGGCGGCTTAATGCCAAAGCCGAGTTCGCCCTGAAGAGGGCAATATCACCTGATTTGTTTGATCACATCTTGGGGTGTGCATCAGCTGCAGAGATCTGGAGAGCCCTGGATGGGATGTTTAACAAAAAGAATGTGGCAAGACTTCAATTCCTGGAGAATGAGCTGGCCAGATCGACTCAAAGTGACCTTTCTATTTTACGTTCTTCTTGAAGATGAAGAACTTGTGCGCCGAGATTTCAGCGCTGGATCCTGATGAGCCAATTTCAGAGGCGAAGCTGAAGAGGCACATCATCCGTGGCTTGCGGAAGGAATATGTTGCTTTTGTGACGTCGGTGCAGGGTTGGGCAATTCAGCCGTCTCTACTGGAGCTGGAAAATCTGCTTGCTTCGCAGGAGAGTCTGGCAAGGCAGATGGAGGGGGTGTCAGTGTCTGGGGGGGATGACGAAGTTCTCTTCACGGGAAAGAAGAAGAAGTGGGATAAGAAGAAGACCGCTGGAGGAGGCAATGGGCCTTCAACTTCTGGACATCAGGAGAGGGGCTATGCTTCTAAGGCTGAAGGGAAGAAGAAGGGGGAAGGTCCCAAGTGCTTCAGGTGCGGAAAGGTTGGTCATATCAGGAAGGAGTGCCGGGTGAATCTTCAGCCGTGGCATGCTGCTGCAGGAAAGGGGGAAGCTGAAGCCAGGCAGGTTGATGAAGGATGGGGAGGAGCCTTCTCGGCTTCTATTGGAGCTGAGGCTCCTATCAACTATCAGGAGGTCTGGATCGTGGACTCGGGGTGTGTTCATCACCTCACTAGGGACGAGTCAAAGCTTTCTTCAGCGCAACCTTATTCAGGTAATGATGCTATTATTACTGCTGATAATACTGTGCATGTTGTAAAGAAGGTGGGGGTTGTTTCCTTGGGCAGTGATAGGGGGCCACTAACTTTGAAGAGTGTCTATCATGTGCCCGGAATGAGGAAAAACCTCTTCTCCGTGACCAACGCTGTAGACGCTGGGTATCACGTTCTGTTTGGCCCAACAGAAGTGAGGTTTCTTCGGAATGTGGAGGCGGTGAAGGCTGAGGTAGTTCATATGGGGAGGAGAGCTAAAGACTTGTTCATTTTATCGACAAGTTCTTATGTTGACAAGATGCGGACGAATGATAGTGCCGTGATATGGCACGAGAGGTTAGGGCACGTAAAAATGGATAAGCTGAAAGTTATGGCGCTGAAAGGTCTGGTCAAGGGCCTGCCTAGTCTATCTTCCTATGGAGGTGGTCATGTGTGCGCAGGATGTCAGTTCGGCAAGTCTCATCGACTACCGTTTGACAAGTCGCAGACAATGAGTAGTGTGCCATTGGAGTGCATCCACGGTGACTTGATGGGACCAACTGCTACCCCAAGCCTCGGAGGCAACAGATATATGCTGGTGCTGATCGATGATTACACCAGATATGTTTGGGTATTTTTCTTGAAGGAGAAGGCGGAGGCGTTTGCCAAGTTTGTGGAGTTCAAGAAGCTCGTGGAGGGTCGACTTGGACTGCGGGTTAAGAAGCTGAGGACTGACAACGGAGGGGAGTTCACCTCTGGTGAGTTCTCTAGTTTTTGCAGGAAGGCGGGCATCAGGAGGGAGCTTACTTGTGCGCATACTCCACAACAAAACGGAGTTGCAGAATGGAAGATCCGTCATCTGACGGAGACCTGCAAGTGTTGGCTGCATGCCAAGAGTATCCCAAAGTCCATCTAGGCGGAGGGAATGTATTGTGCTGCCTACGTCATCAACAGGATGCCTCTCAGTCCCATCAATATGAAGACCCCGCATGAATTAATGTTCAAGAAAAAGCCAAGCGTGGCGCACCTTCAGGTGTTTGGGTCCACCTGCTACGTGCACGTTCCAGATGCGCTTCGGACGAAGCTAGATGCGAAGGCAAGGAAGCTAGTCTTCGTGGGTTATGATGACCAGAAGAAGGGCTGGAAGTGCATGGACCCAAAGACGCGGAGATTTGTTGTATCTCACGACGTCATGTTCGACGAGGTGACATCTTACAAGGGGGGTTCTGGTGTTGAGCTACCTAAAAGTAGGGTGGAGGAGCCGGAGAAAGCTGTGGAAAATCTTCAGGTGGAGCTACCTGTGTCACAAGGTGGTCCATCAATATCTAGTTCTGAGACAGAGGCTTCTGGTTCAGGAAGCAGGGGGAGCGATGCTCCTAGTACGTCTGGGAGAGGAGCTAGGGAAGAAGCAGCTGAAGATACTGCGAGTCAGGGGAAGGCATTGCGGAGATCGAAGCGAACCATCATTGCCCCTGATCGCTACACAGGAGGAAACATGGTGAGCTTCGTCTCATGTTTCTTTGCTGGTCCCTTGGATAAGAGGGAGCCGTCGAGCTTTGAAAAGGCCAAAGGCGTGGAACAGTGGGATTCAGCTATGCAGGAAGATATGAGTGCTCTTGAGAAGAATGAGACATGGTCTCTGGCGCCCAAACCCAAGGGCATCACCCCCTGTGACATGCAAGTGGGTCTACAAGCTTACGAAGAAGGCTGACGGCAGTATCGAGCGGTACAAGGCTCGCCTTGTGGCTCGGGGTTTCTCGCAGCAATACGATGAAGACTATGAAGAGACTTTCAGTCCGGTGGCAAAAATGACTTCAGTACGAGTTGTGATTGCCTTGGCGGCGTGTTGGGGGTGGAAGATCTGGCAGCTCGACGTAAAGAATGCGTTCTTGTACGGCGAGATTGACAAGGACATCTTCATGGTCCAGCCTCCAGGCTTCATATCTGAAGATTTTCTGGAGCATGTCTGCAAGTTGAAGAAGGCACTGTATGGGTTGAAGCAAGCGCCGAGGGCGTGGTATGGAAAGATTGCAGAATATCTCCTATTCTGCGGGTTTTGTGCTTCAGACTCAGACTCAAGCTTGTTCGTCAAGAAGAGCGGGGAGCTTCAAGTCATCGTGCTGCTTTACGTCGACGATATGATCGTGACGGGGAATTCGAATGAGGAGGTAGCGCAGCTTCAGGCAGAGCTATCTATCAGGTTCGAGATGAAGGATTTAGGTGAGCTGCACCATTTCCTTGGACTCGAGGTGCAGAGGAAGGAGAGTGGAGTGTTGGTGTCCCAGGCTGGATATGCGGAGTGAATCGTGGAGCGGTTCGGCATGAAGGAAGGGAAGTGCATCTCTACACCTCTGGAGAAGGCTATGAAACTTCGCAAGAATGAGGGGAGGATTTTGGGAGATCCGCTGGTATTCCGGGCTCTGGTTGGGAGCTTGATCTATCTGACGATTACCAGGCCGGATATTGCGTATGCAGTTGGCAGGGTGAGTCGTTATATGGCGGAACCATGGATGCCTCATCTTCTAGCGACCAAGAGTATATTGAAGTATGTCAAGGCGACTTCGGATATGGGTCTCCTTTACAGGAGGGATGCGGGCTTCGAGGTGCATGGGTACATGAACGCTGATTATGGGGGAGATTCGGATGATCGGAAGTCGACGTCTGGATACGTCTTCATGGCGGGCCCCACGACTATATCATGGTGCAGTAAGAAGCAGGATTCTGTGTCTGTCTCAACCACGGAAGCGGAATACAAGGCTTCGGCCTTGGCAGCTCAGGAAGCCATCTGGCTTAGGAGGTTGGT
This sequence comes from Dactylorhiza incarnata, assembly GCA_033032865.1. NCBI lineage: Eukaryota > Viridiplantae > Streptophyta > Magnoliopsida > Asparagales > Orchidaceae > Dactylorhiza > Dactylorhiza incarnata. Next base: position 2,789,721 of record JAWHQI010000035.1, read on the forward strand.
TGGAGACGTTCATAAGGAGGTTCGGGGTCCGACTCTGCTCCGCTGCGATAACGAGAGTGCTCTCAAACTGGTTAGTAATCCAGTTTGTCATGCGAAGACCAAGCATATCGAGATTGAGCATCATTTCATTCGTGAGAAGGTGCTGGAGGGGTCTCTTTCGGTCGAGCATGTTCGGAGTCAGGATAACGTTGCTGAAATTTTCACAAAAGGCGCTGGTGAAGGGGCCGTTCACTCGGCTGAGGAGCCTACTTGGGCTGTTTTCAACTTCCTACTTCAAGGGGGAGTGTTGAAAATGTTGAAGTGGAAGTTTTGGGAGTTGGCGGTCTGGGAGGATGATCGCGTGGTCTGGTGAGACCGCACGTCTGGCGATCTGCTCTGCGGTCTGACTTGTCTTAGTCTAGCTGCGGTCTCCTGGCGTGACTGCCATTCTGTGTCCAAGGTGTTGGGGGTAAGGCCGCGCGGTCTGGTCTGTGACCGCGTGGCGGGCTGTCTATCTCAGGGTCGTGCCGGTCTGGTGTGACCGCACAGGTTGTTTCAGGTTTCCAGAAGCCGGTCTTATGGCTATCCAGGTTCCTGGTTGTTCTCACTGGCTAAGGCGTCTTAGTCGAGCGGTCTCTGTTCGCGATCTCAGGAGGAGGCTGGCAGGCGAACAGATTGTGTTCGATGTAACGTTGGCGAACAAGTTGTGTTCGCGGTCTCGTTGGCGAACATTGGTGGTGGGCGGCTTCATTGTGGGAGTGGCGATCTCCTGCGGTCTGTGTTGAAGCCGGCGATCTCACCTAAGCAGAATGATCTGTTGCTGATTGCACAGGTTGACCGGTTCTGGTCGCGCGATCTGGAGGGTGGTGATCTTATCTCATAGGGTGGTGACTGGATCAGGTCTCACGCCTATAAATAGGAGCCACTGCATCAACATTAACATCGCACCAAGTGTAAGCTGAGCTCGCGTATAATTCTTGCGGTCTCAATTATTGTGACTGGTCGGTCTTGCTGATTGAATTTTCCTTGTGCAGCTTCTGCGGATTGTGCGGGCAGCAGTGATCACCTCTTCTTCTGAAAGTGGTCGGGCGGTCTCGTGGCTTGCAGTGTGGGTTGCTGGAGTTCGGGAGAATCAGTGGAGAAGGAGGTCGCAGAAGCTCAGCGGTCAGGAGTGTTGATCGGTGACCGACAGAGTTTGCGGTCAGGCAGCTATCAGAGATCGGCAAGCAGACCGCGCGATCTGCGTCTCAGTTATCTTTCTTTTCAGCATTGTAATTTTCCCTTTGGTTTTGTGTACTGGCGAAATCATGTCTCGCCATGTATACCTTTCCCTGTAATGAAGATCGTTGTTATCATTAAATACTTTATTTCCTTCATGTGCTTCTGGTTGTTTGGATTGTGAACTCTAAGTTGTATGATTCCTGCTCACTCCATAAAGATTCGGAAAATTTCACAGACTCTGTTTCTGATGCGACCCCCATACCTCTTCGGTTCACGTACCACTTTGCGTGGATTTGTGCCCTTGTGTGGAGAGTGAGCCCAAACTCTTAAGAAGCACGTCTTCTCCCACTACACACGAATCTATATCTATTTCTGATATTGTCATTGAGGTCAATTTGCAGGATGTTGCAACTCCAATCTAACTCAGAGGTTGTAGTATTTCAAAATGAAGATGATCAGGTTGCTGAAGAAGTAGCTACTATAGATGAAATACAGTAGGTTGCTGACACATGGTCTGCAACAACCAGGCATCCGAGGGATCATCCAAGGAACCTGATTATTGGAGATGAGAACCAAGGTGTGATCACTAGAAGTAGGGCTCACAATGAAGCTCTATTCTTGAGTTTCCTATCTCAGGTTGAGCCCAAGAAGTTTAAGGAAGCAAACCAAGATACCTTCTGGATTCAAGCTATGCAAGAGGAGCTACAACAATTCAAAAGGTGCAAGGTATGGAAGTTGGTGCCATAACCTTAAGGACACAATATAATTGGCACCATGTGGATTTACAGGAACAAGTTAGATGAGAATGGTGTCATCATCAAGAACAATGCTAGATTGGTAGACAAATGGTACAGGCAAGAAGAAGGCATAGACGTTGACCAAACCTTTGCTCTAATTGCAAGGTTAGAGGCCATAAGGCTATACCTTGCCTATGCTGCGCACAAGGGGTTCATGGTCTACCAAATGGATGTAAAGTCTGCATTCCTAAATGGAAATATGAAGTAAGAGGTATATGTGGAGGAACCCTCAGTTTTTCTTCATCCAACTCTAACCTCTCATGTTTATTTACTTAAGAAAGCTTTATAATGTCTAAAGCAAGCCCCTAGTGCCTGGTATGAGACCTTTTCTAGCTTACTCATCAAGAACAAATTCTTAAGGGGAAAGTGTAATGCCCCTGATTTTTTCCGGTAATTATTTAATTCAATGATGGCGTGTTTATGACGACAGGGCATTACATTTAATGTCGAGTTTGTGGCGCGTCGCCGTTTGCGCGTTTTCGCGTCCATTTGGGTCAAGTCGACCAATTTTTGAGACGACCCGGAATTGGAGATTTTTTACGTTAGGAAATTAGATTATTTAATTTTAGACTTGCCCGTCAAGTTTCGTAGCGATCCGAGCATTTTGGAGCCTCGACACATTTTAGAAGTTTTGTATGTATTTAAAGTTTGCCCAAAACTTCGGCCATTTATATCTTGAGAACGGCACGTCGGATTTTGATTCCGACTTCACCGTTGGATTCGTAGTGCCGCCGTTCACCTTAGGCGAAACTTTCGTTGGGTTCGTCGTTCGTTAATTTTTAGTGTTAATATAATATTAATAATATTATTATTATAAAAATCTAATATATATATATATATTCATATTAATGCGTTCGTCGATCCCCCTTCAGCATTCGTCGATCCCCCTTCAGCATTCGATGAACCCCCTTCAGCATGCATTAGTCGATCACCAGCTTCTCCCCTTTATGCCGTTCGACGAACCAGCTTCTCCCCTCCGCTCAACAAATCTGCCGCTCGACAAATCTGCCGCTCGACAAACCCTTCGTTCGACGAAAACCCCTCCTTATCAGCGGTCCGTCCGACTTTAGCCTCCTCCTTCTCAGCGGTTCTCCTTTCTGAGCCTTATTACTATTTTATTATTAATAATAATAATATCATTATTATTATTGTTAAAATATGTTATGTTGCATAAAAGAAAACAAACCCAGCCCCTTTCTTCTCCATTCTGACCGAACCAGAGAGAAAAATGAGCGACGGGGGCGGCGATTTCTTGAATCTTCCGGACGCCGCCGGCGGAGCTCCGGTGGTCGAAATCGCGAACCGAGCATAGATCCGGAAAGCTCTCGGCGAGAGCTTCGTTCTCGTGGTAATTTCCTTCCGTTTCGTAAAACTTTTTCGTTAGGTCTTTTGTGCCCTAACCTCTTTTAGCCCGATCTCTTGTAGATCATGACTCCTTTCGCCTTCCCTTACCCCGATCTACAACGTGGAGCGATTCAGAAAGTTTTTCCAGCAAAACCTAAGGCAAGTGGTGTTCTTGCTCTTGCTCTTTCTCTTTGCCATATAACAGCTCCAAGCTGGTGCTCTTGATCTAGCTGTGCCATATCTCCATATTACTCTATAATTAATGCTGCTAATAAATTGGCATTTTGCCAGATAATAGGAGGATTTCTTTTTCTAGCACTATTCATATACAATTACATTATAATCTGCTGTTTTGAGCATTTTTGCTACTTCAATTGTGCCACGATCTACTCCTCCAGAAAATAATGATGGAACTCCTTGCAATTTGGTAGGCTATTTCCTGATGGGCCTCAACCCATCTTCTTTGAAAGAATCATTAAAATAATAATTCTGTTGGAGGTCGTACATGATGTTGGCGGTGCCACTGGTGCGGTGCTCCAAGGGTCGTGACAATGTGAGATGGTATTATCCCCGCATGGCTTCTCTCTTTCTGATGAGCTTATCAGTCTCTATAATTCTGAACAAGAGTAACATGATTAATACTGTGAATGTTGATGGTTATTTGCTGATGGCGAGTTTTGACCTTGCCTGTTTTCACACCTTTGTTTGGTGAGTGATTTTCTGCTAATTTTTAGATTCTTCTGCTGTTTATTTTCGTGTTGATTATTTGTTGCTAGCTTTGTCGTCACTGATCCTTGCAGCTATTGTTTCCCTCTGGTCTTGCGGAGGTTTGCTTACTTTTTTTGCTTTCTGCACCACTTGTAACTTGCTTCTAAGGTATTCTTTCTTTGAATGCCTCAGGTTCGGGGCAGTAGCAGGTGTTAGTGCGGAGTTGCGTTGGTCGCCATCTTCTGATCCTCTTGAAGTAGGATTCTCTGTGAACTTGTCGGCCTGTGGGTTCGTGTCAGGTGTTGACGCCCATGGTGCCGTTTGGTTAGAGTTTTGCTGTAACATCCCCCAGACAGCTAGACCCCCCAGGTGAATCTGTCTTGAAAAGGTCGTGACAAGGCCTTGGTAGTGTAGAAATCCATTTGACTTAGGCAAAATTAGGGTTGAAAGTGCCTTGGACTGCAAATTGCAATTTCCAGTGACCAAGATTATGGTTGGACTTTAGGGCCTCAACTTGACCATTTGACCCCACCATAGTATCCCTAACCCATTAGGGGTCCCCTTAGGGCACCAGGGGCCCATTGGGGTCAACCAAAGAGGCCAAATTGACCAAAGTCAACCCTAACCCTAAATTGGTCAAGGTAGCCTAATTAGAGTCAACTGGCCTCCTCCATGCCAAATTGACCACTCCTCTAGGTCTAAAATATCATAAGAAACCTAGTAGACCTAAAAGCCCCATCATGGGACCCCCAGTGGTGCAAATTGACCAAAATGCCCTTTTAGGTCAAAATGGCAATTCTTCACTAAGTGCCCTAATTGACCATCACCATATTAAATTGACCCTACCCATAGTGTTATCATATAATAGGGGACCCAGTGGACCAAAAAGCCCCATGACTGGGCCAACCCTAGGGCTCAATTTGACCAAAGTCAACTTAACATGTTTTGGTCAAATCAACTTAAATTGGGTCAACTAAGGCTCATGTGACCAAATTGACCCCACCAGTAGTTTCTAAACCTAATTTGGAATCCAATGGACCCAAAAGCCCCATCCTAGGGTCACCCAATTGGTCAATTTGACCAAAAGTCAAACTTGCCCAAATTAGGTCAAATCTCTTAAACCTAGCCCAATCCCATTGGGCTAGCCCAAATTGAGTGGTCAACCAGCATGCTTGATTGATAATTAACCCTGGTGAGAGAGAAAAAAATTGGCCATGGTGATTAGGAGAGAGAAAAATCAATTTTGGTGGAGAGAGAAAGAGAGAGAAAGATGGCCATTCATGGCCAAAGGAGACCAAGGGCCACCCTTTCCTCTCCCAATTGATTGGTGCATCTCCCCTCTTCAGTTTGGGGAAGATAGATAGTCATTCAAGGCCACAAGGGGGCTGAATTTGGAGGGTTTTCATGGTGGCCGAAATTCACCTTTAATGGCCATTAATGGCATGGCCGAATTTTGTTTCCCTCAAATCCCCCCTATACAGCCACCCTTTCTCAAATCCAACTCCACCATTCGCTTCAAAAGATGGATGGCAGTCGAAATAACGTATTGGATCGAATGTTTTGGTGGAGAATCGAGGGATCGGGCAATCTCGCCGGAGAGGGGAAAAACCATGGTCGACCACCGCCGCCACCGTCGCCGGGCTCCAATCAAGGTCTGGTTCTCCTCCTCTCTTTCTTTGGATATATCTTAGATCAAATAGGAGAGAAATCGGGCTCGATTGAGCCCGATCCGGTGAGCGAAATCCATGAATTTTCATGGAATTTCTTCCGTCGAGTTCGCCGGAATTGGCCCCTCCGGCGGCCGTGCCGCCGCCCGGCGATAGCCACCACCTCAACGGAGGTGGTGGTGGTGGTGGCCGGCCAGGGAGGTGGTCGGATGGCCGGAAATTGCCGCTGGAAAAGCTACAGGAAATGGGAAAATTCGGACTGGTTTTTGTTCGGGTTGGAGAAGATGAACAGTGCCACTCTTTATAATAATGTTTTATTGTTTTAGTCTCATTATTATTCAGTGAATGGTTCTAATTTTTAAAAATACTTAGGCCCTTCAAATGAAAAAGTGTTCAACACCAATGTGGCAGCCCTTGATGTCTAGTTTAATACAAAATTGAGATCACTTGGTTTGGAGCCCTGGTTAGGTCACATCACTCATTTTGGTGGGGACTGTTCGTAGGGCTGACCAGAGATTGTTTTGGATGCCCACAACAATCCAGAACTCCAAATAGATTGAAATATGGGGTGTAGGCTATTCTTATATACATCTAACACCTATCCAAAAATGGGAATTTTTGGAGAACTTTTCCCTAAAGTTTTTGTAAAAATTTAATAATCCTTGTATAAATTATTTGGAGGGTCAAATGACTTCCAATCTCCACCAAATTTGGGTGGGGCGTTATTAGGGTCATGATAAACCCCTGGCTAAAATTTCAACTCATTTGGGGTTCATTTGATTAGGTAGTCATTGAGCCAAAAATTTGTCCAATAAGGGGAAAATTGTGATTAGGGTTATTTGGGGTTTTTCATGGTCAAACCACCTCCAATTGGAGTGCAATTTTGGCTACTTCCCTAATACCACCCAAAACACCTCCAAGTGAGTTTTGGGGTCATGGGGAGTTGGATTGCCCTAGGACATGAAGTTGGAGCACCTTGGGGTGCACTTAGCCAAGTAGAGAACCATTGGCCAAATGGGCCCATAGAGACTTGAGTATTCTTGGGAAGGTCAGTGGGATCAATTTGAGACCCCATGAGAAAGATTGGTGTGCATTGGAGTTGATTTGCTCAAGGCCATAGGGTTGATCCCTATGGAGTGGAATTTAGGGTTGTGAAGGACATATGAGAGTTTGTCCTTGGAGAGGGGTGTATTGGACTCCTCTGAGTTTTATGAGTGATATAACACCCTCACAAGAAGTTTGGGTGGATTTGGGGAAGTTTTGACCATAACCCTAGGTTAAACCCTAAAGGGGGTGCAGATATAGGTCAATGAAGGAAGAGGGGTCAAACCTTAATGGTTTGACTTGAAATTTTGGGGAGATGGTCATGGTGACCAGAGAGTACTACGGAGATAAATTAGTAGGGTTTGGAGTTGCCTACCCTAGGTAATAAATCCTTGGGTAGATTTGTAAATATTTAGGTTTTGGGGATTTAGGAAGAAATAATACTTAGTGATTAACCATCTTCTGTCACCAACTTAGTTTTGATGTTATTAATCCCTGGAGATTCTATTAGAACCATTGGAAGACTTTTGGATGTCCAAATTGTAATTATTCATACTGTTGGCAATTATTGGGATGATTAATTGTAGGGTGATAGTTTTCTGTAATTTCATGAAACTTTGTTGGATTTCATTTAATACCACTATGAACCCACAGTAATTTTCTCATAATTTTTGGATTGATATTTCTGGTATTCTTAGTTCAATTTGGAATTAATTGCAAATATGTCCTTGGTGGAAATTTCAAATGTAACCTCTATGGAATGAGGTCGAACTTAGTAGGTCTGCATATTTTAGTATGAATCACCTCTGTATAAATTTTCATAAGGTTTGGAGTTCATATGAGGGTACCTCCTTTGGAATTTATTGGAAATAAATGGGATTTGGAATTTTTAATAATAGTAAAGCTTGCTGGAATTTCCTAAAATTTCACATCTACTGATTATTAGGTACCCTTGATTTATCTAAAAAGTTTGGTAGGCATTGGAAGTCAGAAAAGTGTACTTGTAGTTCAAACCTTAGGAGGTTGTATTTTTGGAAAATTGCTTTAAATATTAATAATGTTGGAAAAAAATACGATTCTCTGGAATTAATCTTATAACATCATGATAGACCTCCAGTAAATAGCTTGGGTCAGTTGGATGAATATTTGGAGCACCTATAGTAGTGAGCTTCGTATAATTGGTTTGGTCTGCGTATAGTAAAGTCGTGAAATTTGAGAATCAAGTGGATCCTTAGAAGGGATGGGAGGTATGTGGTTTACCTAATTTAGTTGAGAAGGTATGATGGTCAACAAGGATTATAGATGGTAAAGTGTGCTTGGTGAGTTGAGGGTAAAGTGGTGCTCGGGATTGACGAAGGATCGTCTTGGGAAGTCGTAAGCCACCTAGGGTTAATTCAATTTTAATAACAAGTAAGGGGTTCTTATGGGTAGATATCAACAACACTAAGTGTCCTGAGAAAGGGAACCTTGGGGTGTCATCCTATCGTAGTTCCTAGTACCGTAGCGAGCCCCTTACGGGGTAACCCTCGGGAAGTCCAAGACTAACCCTAACTTATAGGGGTAAGACGATGTATAAGATTAACTAATAACACACTCATCCACAACCTGTGGTTACGAGAAGTAAGTTGGTTTGATCTTACGAGCGGTAGGCTCGGTGGTTGAAGGAGCGGATTGCTGAGTCAGGTGAGCTTGTGACTCAGTAGTGTTTTGTAGGCACGGACGGGTTGGTTCGGCGAGCCGATGGCTCGGCAGGTTATTGATGGCGGGCAGGTTAGCCCGGGGAGCTTATGGATCAGAGATAGGAAGTAGAACATGTTGCATGTGCATTGAAGGTGGTGGGTCTTCGGTATTGGACGGTCGTTCACACCGACGTCAATACGTTGACTCGGCAAGTGTGGTATTTACACTTAGCCTTGAAAGTCTGGCGGTCCAGTCAGCAAGAGTACGCAGACGCTTCGCGGGTTTTGCGAGAGGCGTACGATAGGTCTAGGTTAGGTAGTGTGAATACCAACCTAGAGGTGGGCGAGGCCCAACCCACCGCTTCTGTTTGCCACTACGGGAGTATCCTGGGAGTCTAGCTCGCTCCAAAAAGGGGGAACTAAAGGTCTATGCGCATAGAGTCGTAGTGAGTGAGTTGCACTGTATGAACATTGCATAACAGCATACTTTGCATGTCATAGCATAAACATTGCATTCAACCTACCCCTAACGTATAAGTCGGTTATGGGACTTCTTATACGGTAGGCCCTGCTAAACGACCCGTTGGTCTATAGGTTTGTATGGGCATTCCTATAAATCAATGGTTACTTTTATATTACTTTACTTGCCATTATATATACTGCTTACTGTTCTTTACATGCACTTTACTATGCTTACTTACTGCTTCATATATATATACACCTGTGTAGTTGTAGATCCGCCGCCACCTGCTTTTGTTTTTACCCCTTGAATGTCCTCCGCTTCCTCCTCCCCATACGGTGCCTAGGAGCCATTGGGGGTGGGGTGGGGAACATAAGGCTTAGTCTTTTTGACTAACGGTCGGTGGACCATATCATTTTAGGGGTCGAGGAGACGCAGCAACACCAGAGGCCGGAGCAGACGGAGGCGGGCCAGTTTAGTACAGGAGCACAGGATTAAGGATCTGTGAGTGATTAGCAGTTAGCTTCCGCGAGTGATCTTGTAGTGAGGATATGATATACAGGGCACGAGCCCTTTATTATTGTGCCTTTGTTATCTTTTTATTCAGTTATATCATGTGGACGTTTATATTTCATGTTGATTCTGTGGACTTGTCTTCTTTAATGTACTTTTCTTCGTGATCGATTTGGCCGGCAGAATCGGCGTTTTGTAGTGGCGACCTTCCCGAGTGAAGGTGTCACCGCAAAGCGGCGGTTCTGGGCCTAAGACCCGGATGTTTGAAAAGAAAAAAAAAACGGGGTCTTACATTTGCTACCCTGCTGCTGTTACTTGTTGTTTACTTTTGAACACTTGTTCTGGAATGGTTAAATATGGGTTGGCTTTATAACCCCTTTATTAGATATGCTAAGGCATTTGGAGCATTGTGCATCATGATTGGAAATGTAAAGCTCACTAATTTCTGCGTATGATAAAGCTACTTTTATATATAGTAAATCTAGACGTATGATCTTGCATGGTGCACCTCACTAGGTCTTCATGTACACCTAGGCCACTAAGTAACTAAATCAAGAATTTTTCCGCTGCGTAAAATCTATATTTTTAAAAAAGCGTGGACTAGTTGATCCACCTAGCCGAGGGACGCGACTTGTTAATTTTCTGCATAAATCATTTTGAAATAACTTTGAGTTGATAATAATAATTGCTTGAACTACGATGAAGGATGAGTTGCCTTAACGTCAGTAGGCGTCCCCTACGTGATGTGGCATCACGATGCGTAACTTTCCCTACTCTGATAGCATTTTAAATGTTGGGAAATGCGGGTTGTGACAGTTGGTATCAGAGGGAGGTTTTGTGAAAAAGGTATTTGGGTGGTTTGTCGTGTGAGCCAAATGACCGCTATCCTAAGCAGAACCTCATAAGATCATTTTATTGTATACACACACCGATATGTCATCAGTATGTCTTGATCGAAGCATGATCACTACACTCATAGCATGATAAGAAGTATATGGGGCATATTATGTAGTATGTGATGCATAATGTGTTTGTATATGGATCCACCATAGGTAGCAACATGTGACGGTTATGTAGTATGGGATGCATAACCACCATTACATGGATGCCCATTAGCACATTTTCTTTTTCGTTACATGTAATGTTATGTAGTATGGGATGCATAACATTACATGTGTACGCCGCTCATGACATGCATTAAGGCCTCTTTCTAGAATGCATAGCACTCCATACATTCATATCATCGTATAAGCATGCGTGCCAAGTTAAAGACATACCAGATGACATATGTACACATATGTTTTGAAAAAGGAATTTAAATGTTCATGCACACGTGTCATAGCACAAGAGTCAATAGGATGATGGTGCTTCATCCTAAGTTTAATCATTGCGTCATTTCATGGAATTCTAGAACAAGGTAACAACAATAGCTAGTTGTTTTCATTCCTGTTCCGAATTGATCCGTGATATTTCCGAGTCTGTTTGGCTTAAGCGTCTTAAGCCTATTTCTGATTGAATGTCCATCAATCTTGTAGGCATGTCTCATAGGAGAGTGACACGATCGACTCCCCTGCCTGAGGGAGAGTCTTCTGGTGGTCAGAGTGATTCCATGATCGAAAGTCTGCGACAGAGCAATGAGGCTTTGACCAGACAGTTAGTTGCGATGCAGACTCAGATTCAGTCTCTGGTGTCTGCTGCCTCGGTGCAGCAGCCTGTTGTGCAAGAACCGGTGGTGAGTCCAGCCGTTCCTGCTCCCCTAGTGCCTCCAGTGGCATTGCCACCGGAGATGAACTTCATTTCGCACTTTCAGCGTTTGGGACCTCCTATCTATGATGGTAGGGCAGACTTCATGGCCTTGGATGATTGGGTGATCATCATGGAGGAGATGTTCTCCTATTCAGGTATCTTGGAAGCTTCGAAGGTGATGGTGGATGCATATCAGCTGAAGGGTTTGATGAAAGGTTGGTGGATTAGGGAGAAGGAAGGTCTCGCCGAGGGATGCTCTTGGGAGACGTTTAAGAGGTTGTTGCTAAAGAAGTTCCTCCCTTCGGTTGAGTGTGAACAACTTTCTGCATCTGAAGCAGAGGCAGCTCACCGTCAGTGAGTACGAGATTGAGTTCAGCAAGTTGAGCAGATTCTCCCCTGAGTTGGTGGCCTCGAAGGAAGGAAGGGTAAAGCGGTTTTTGGGTGGTCTCACTGGCGACGTCCATGAGTGGGCTAGCTCCTATGGGTCAAAGACCTATGCCGAAGCGGTGGAGGCCGCATTGAAGGCCGAGTCGATTGAAAAGATGAAGACTCGTGGGCCGCAGGCAAAGAGTGATAAGAGAAAATTGGATGATACGGAGAGTTCCAAGACATCTCACTCGGACTTAAAGAAGAGGGGTGTGGGGCACTGTAGCTTCTGTGGCAAGCGGGGCCATCCGTGTGAGAGGTGTTTCAAGAGGCTTGAGGTGCTGGAGACATTAAAGGTTAGTGCAAATCAAGACGCACCCAAGGCGGTCCCAGTGTGCTAATACTGTTCTAATCCCGGGCATGAGATGGCTCGATGTTACAAGAAGACTGGGTGTTGTTTCCTGTGTGGACAAAGAGGACATCGTAGGGCCAACTGCCCGAACTCTCAGACCGTGACTTCAGCAGTTCTTCTGCAGACCTTGCCACCGCCCCCATAGTTCGTGGGAAAGGCTAAAGGCAAGCTTAATGTGCTGACTAGAGAGGAAGCTCAAACCTCATCGCACGTGATATCTGGTTAGTTTCTTTCTTCCAAACTTGTTCTCTTTCTTCTAGATTTAACTTACTAGTTGTCTAGTGGTATATGCTTATTTAGGTGAATTCAAGGTGAAGAATAAGTGGGCGCATGTCCTGTTTGATTCAGGAGCGTCTCACTCTTTTGTTACCAGGAGTTTTGTTGATAGGCACCGATGGTCCGTTGATCGGTTGGATGGTGCCTTGTCCGTTAAGTTTCCGTATGGAGATCAGGTTACGTCAGATCGGGGTATCCGGGAGTGCCCCATTTCTTTGGGTGGTGTCCAGGTTCTAGCGGATTTGAAGATGCTAGATTTGGCAGATTTTGATGTGATTCTCGGAATGGACTGATTGTCCAAGTATGATGTCGTGATCAAGTGCAAGGAGAAGCGGCTAGATTTCAAGTTGGGCGACGGACGTCCTTTGAGCGTTTATGGTTTACCTCGGGAGTGTTCTCTGATTATTTCTGCGGTACGTGCTCGCCGATCTTTAGCTTCTAGTTGTTTGGGTTTTCTGGTTTCTATCTGTGCTGTGGATGCTTCTCGTGTGGAGCCAACCGTGGAGGGTATCCCGGTGGTGCGAGAGTTTCCCGATGTTTTTCCTGACAACCTCTCCGACCTCCCTCCCAAAAGAGAGGTGGAGTTTACCATAAAACTCGAGCCAGGCACCCGGCCCATTGCCAAGGCACCGTACCGCATGGCGCCTCGTGAATTAGAAGAATTGCGTGTTTAGCTGGATGAACTTCTGGAGTGTGGCTTCATCAGACCGAGTACCTCTCCATGGGCTGCTCCTTTTCTCTTTGTGAAGAAGAAGGACGGTTCCATGAGGCTGTGTATCGACTATCGAGAGTTGAACAAGGTGACGATCAAGAATAGATATCCGTTGTCGCAGATTGATTATTTGTTCGATCAGCTGCGTGGGTGCACCAAATTCTCGAAGATTGATCTTCGTTCAGGCTACCACCAAATGAGGGTTCATGAGTCAGACATACCTCTGACGGCTTTTAGATACCGGGACGAACATTTTGAGTTCCTCGTGTTGTCCTTTGGTTTGACCAACGCGCCATCTGCCTTCATGGTCTGATGAACCGGGTATTCAAGGATTTTCTTGACAGTTTTGTGGTCATCTTCGTCGATGACATTCTCATCTATTCTCGCAGTGATGATGAGCGTGCCTATCATTTGCGTCAGGTTCTGTCTATCTTGAGAGAGCATAAGTTGTATGCAAAGCTGAGCAAGTGCGAGTTTTGGCTGCCTCAGGTGTCCTTTTTAGGACATGTGGTGAGCAAGGATGGAATCTCTGTTGATCCCACCAAGATTTCAGCGGTGATGGATTGGAATAGACCTTCTACTCCAAAGGAGATCAGAAGTTTCTTGGGCTTGGCCAGATACTATAGGAGGTTTGTGGAGGGTTTCTCCACATTGTCCGCTCTGATGACCCGGCTTACGCAAAAGAATACCGCCTTCATTTGGAGTGATAAGTGTGAGGAGGCTTTCCAAGAGTTGAAGAGAAGGTTGTGTACTGCCCCAATTCTGATTCTGCCCATTGAGGGAGTGGAGTATGCGGTGTATGTTGATGCTTCCCACAATAAACTTTGTTGCATTCTGATGCAAGAGGGGAGAGTGATCGCCTATGGATCTAGGCAATTGAAGGTCCATGAGAAGAATTACCCTACCCATGATTTGGAGTTTGTGGTGGTGATCTATGCCCTGAAGCTGTGGAGACACCTACTATATGGCACTGTGTGTAAGATTTATACCGATCATAAAAGCTTGAAGTATGTATTCACACAAAAGGAGATGAATTTGCGCCAACGCCGGTGGTTGGAGTTTGTTGCTGACTATGAAGTGGACATCCTTTATCATTCTAGTAAGGCCAATGTGGTGGCCGTTGCATTGAGTAGGAAGATGGCTCAGATCTTCAATTTATCTGTTCAAGCCATGGTTGAGGAGTTTCTTTTGATGGATATTTTGGTGGTGAGCCATGGCGAGCCCTCTCGCTTGGAGGCAGAAGAGCCTTCATGGATCACCCTCACAAGGTTACATCAGAAAGAAGACCCAGATCTTCAGCATCTCCGGGGAAGGACCGAGAGAGGAGAACTATCTGATTTCTCCACTGATGAGCTTGGCACCCTCTTGTATAGAGGTAGATTCTGTATCCTAGCGGTGGGAGATATTCGAGTGTTGATTTGCAGAGAAGCTCACGGATCTAGTGTGGCCTAACACCCGGGTTCCACCAAGATGTATAGAGACCTGAAGCAAATCGTGTGGTGGTCGAGCATGAAGAAAGACATCGCCAAATTTGTATCGGAGTGCTTCACGTGCAAGCGGGTGAAGGCCGATCATGGCAGGCCTGGAGGAAAACTGACCCCTTTGGAAATTTCCAGGTGGAAATGGGAAAATATATCGATGGACTTTATTAAAGAATTACCAAGGTCCCCTCGTGGACATGATTTAGTCTGGGTTATAGTTGATCGATTGACGAAGTGTGCTCATTTCGTCCCCTTCAAAATCGGCTATTCAATGAAGAAGATAGCAGAGTTATATTTGGATGAGGTCATCCATTTGCATGGAGTGTCAGTGAGAATCATGTCAGATCGAGACTCCAGGTTTACGTCGCAATTCTGGCAGAGCTTACAGGGAGCTTTGGGCACCGACCTCAGGTTTTGGGCCGAAGTCAGTGAGAGGCCGTTGCTAGGTCCGGAATCTTTGATGGAAATGGAAGAGGCGGCGACTAGCATTCGGGAAAAGCTCTACGTTGCTCAGGAGCGGTATGAAAAGTATGCCAATCAAAGAAGGGCGGATCTGGAGTTTGAGGTTGGGGACAATGTTTTTTTAAAGGTCTCTCCGATGCCGGGCGTTAAAAGATTTGGGAAGAACCACATGTTGGATCCCAGATATGTTGGGCCATCTTAGGTTGTTGAGCGCATCAGGGTGTCTGCTTATAGATTGGAGTTACCTGCCACCTTCCCTGGCGTCCATGATGTGTTTCATGTGAGTCAGTTAAGGAAGTGTGTCCGCAGCAATCGTCAAGTTCTCGTTTCGGTGCCTCAGATTCAGCCCAATTTGTCTTATGTTGAGGAGACTGTTCGTATTTTAGAGACCCAAGAGCGATTGTTGCGGAGGAAATATATTCCCATCGTAAAAGTTCTTTGGCGGAATCATGACGTCGAGGGCGCAACATGGGAGCTGGAGTCAGCTATGCGGGAATCTCATCCTCACCTTTTCAATTAATTAGCTCAGGTAAATCTCCTTTCCTGCACCATTTAATCATCTATATTAAATCTCATTTCCTGCACCATTTAATCATCTATCTTAAATCTCATTTCCTGCACCATTTAATTATCTATCTTAAATTTCCTTTCCTGCACCATTTATCTATCTTAATGTTGTGGTAAATCTCCTTTTCTGCTCTTACGTCAAGTTTCAGGACGAAACTTTCCTTTAGGGGGAGTGGCTGTAACGCCCCTGATTTTTTCCGGTAATTATTTAATTCAGTGATGCCGTGTTTATGACGACAGGGCGTTACTTTTAACGTCGAGTTAGTGGCGCGGCGCCGTTTGCGCGTTTTTGCGTCCGTTTGGGTCAAGTCGACCAATTTTTGAGACGACCCGAAATTGGAGTTTTTATGTTAGGAAATTAGATTATTTAATTTTATACTTGCCCGTCAAGTTTCGTAGCGATCTGAGCCATTTTGGAGCCTCAGCGCATTTTAAAAGTTTTGTATGTATTTAAAGTTTGCCGAAAACTTCGGCCATTTATATCTCGAGAACAGCACGTCGGATTTTGATTCCGACTTCACCGTTGGATTCGTAGCGCCACCGTTCACCTTAGGAGAAATTTTCGTTGGGTTCGGCGTTCGTTAATTTTTAGTGTTAATATAATATTAATATTATTATTATTATAAAAATCTTATATATATATTCATATACATGCGTTCGTCGATCCCCCTTCATCATTCGTCGATCCCCCTTCAGCATTCGATGAACCCCCTTCAGCATGCATTAGTCGATCACCAGCTTCTCCCCTTTATGTCGTTCGACGAACCAGCTTCTCCCCTCTGCTCGACAAATCTGCCGTTCGACAAATCTGCCGCTCGACAAATCCTTCTTTCGACGAAAACCCCTCCTTCTCAGCGGTCCGTCCGACTTTAGCCCCCTCCTTCTTAGCTGTTCTCCTTTCTGAGCCTTATTACTATTTTATTATTAATAATAATAATATCATTATTATTATTGTTAAAATATGTTATGTTGCATAAAAGAAAACGAACCCAGCCCCTTTCTTCTCCATTCTGACCAAACCAGAGAGAAAAACGTGCGACGGGGGCGGCGATTTCTTGAATCTTCCGGATGCCACCGGCGGAGCTCCGGTGGTCGAAATCGCGAACCGAGCATAGATCCGGAAAGCTCTCGGCGAGAGCTTCGTTCTCGTGGTAATTTCCTTCTGTTTCGTGAAACTTTTTCGTTAGGTCTTTTGTGCCCTAACCTCTTTTAGCCCGATCTATTGTAGATCTTGACTCCTTTCGCCTTCCCTTACCCCGATCTACAACGTGGAGCTATTCGGAAAGTTTTTCCAGCAAAACCTAAGGCAAGTGGTGTTCTTGCTCTTGCTCTTGCTCTTTCTCTTTGCCATATAACAGTTCCAAGCTGGTGCTCTTGATCTAACTGTGCCATATCTCCAAATTACTCTCTAATTAATGCTGCTAATAACTTGGTATTTTTCCAGATAATAAGAGGATTTCTTTTCCTAGCACTATTCATATACAATTACATTATAATCTGTTGTTTTGAGCATTTTTGCTACTTCAATTGTGCCACGATCTACTCCTCCAGAAAATAAGGATGGAATTCCTTGCAATTTGGTAGGCTATGTTCTGATGGGCCTCACCCCATCTTCTTTGAAAGAATCATTAAAATAATAATTCTGTTGGAGGTCGTACACGATATTTGCGGTGCCACCGGTGCGGTGCTATAAGGGTCGTGACGATGTGAGATGGTATTATCCCCGCACAGCTTCTCTTTTTCTGATGAGCTGATCAGTCTCTATAATTCTGAACAAGAGTAACATGATTAATAATGTGAATGTTGATGGTTATTTGCTGATGGCGAGTTTTAACCTTGCCTGTTTTCACACCTTTGTTTGGTGAGTGATTTTCTGCTAATTTTTAGATTCTTCTGCTGTTTATTTTCCTGTTGATTATTTGCTGCTAGCTTTGTCATCACTAATCCTTGCAGCTACTGTTTCCCTCCGGTCTTGCGGAGGTTTGCTTACTTTTTTTGCTTTTTGCACCACTTGTAACTTGCTTCTGAGGTGTTCTTTCTTTGAATACCTCAGGTTCAGGGCAGTAGCAGGTGTTAGTGCGGAGTTGCGTTGGTCGCCATCTTCTAATCCTCTTGAGGTAGGTTTCTCTGTGAACTTGTCGATCCGTGGGTTCATGTCAGGTGTTGACGCCCATGGTGTCGTTTGGTTAGACTTTTGCTACCCTGCAGCTGTTACTTGTTGTTTACTTTTGAACACTCATTCTGGAATAGTTAAATGTGGGTTGGCTTTAAAACCCCTTTATTAGATATGCTAAGGCATTTGGAGCATTGCGCGTCATGATTTGTAATGTAAAGCTCACTAATTTCTGCATATGATAAAGATACTTTTATATATAGTAAATCTTGACGTACGATCTTGCATGGTGAACCTCACTTGGTCTTCATGTACACCTAGGCCACTAAGTAACTAAATCAAGAATTTTTCCGCTGCGTAAAATCTATATTTTTAAAAAGCATGGACTAGTTGATCCACCTAGCCGAGGGACGCGGCTTGTTAATTTTCTGCATAAATCATTTTGAAATCACTTTGAGTTGATAATAATAATTGCTTGAACTGCGATGAAGGATGAGTTGCCTTAACGTCAGTAGGAGTCTCCTACGTGATGTGGCATCATGACGCGTAGCTTTCCCTACTCTGATAGCATTTTAAATGTTAGGAAAATGCGGGTTGTGACAGTTGGTATCAGAGGGAGGTTCTGTGAAAAAGGTAGTTGGGTGGTTTGTCGTGTGAGCCAAACGACCGCTATCCTAAGCAGAACCTCATAAGATCATTTCATTGTATACACACACCGATATGTCATCAGTATGTCTTGACCGAAGCATGATCACTACACTCATAGCATGATAAGAAGTATACGGGGCATATTATGTAGTATGGGATGCATAATATGTGTTTGTATATGGATCCAACATAGGTGGCAACATGTGACAGTTATGTAGTATGGGATGCATAACCACCATTACATGGATGCCCATTAGCACGTTTTCTTTTTCGTTACATGTAATGTTATGTAGTTTGGGATGCATAACATTACATGTGTACGCCGCTCATGACATGCATTAAGGACTCTTTCTAGAATGCATAGCACTGCATACATTCATATCATCGCATAAGCACCCATGCCAAGTTAAAGACATACCAGATGACATATGTACACACATGTTTTGAAAAAGGAATTTAAATGTTCATGCACTCATGTCATAGCACAAGAGTCAATAGGATGATGGTGCATCATCCTAAGTTTAATCATTGCGTCATTTCATGAAATTCCAGAACAAGGTAACAGCAATAGCAGGTTGTTTTCATTCCTGTTCCGAATTGATCCGTGATATTTCTGAGTCTGTTTGGCTTAAGCATCTTAAGCCTGTTTCTGATTGAACGTCCATCTATCTTGTAGACATGTCTCATAGGAGAGTGACATGATCGACTCCCCTGCCTGAGGGAGAGTCTTCTGGTGGTCAGAGTGATTCTGTGATCGAAAGTCTGCGACAGAGCAATGAGGCTTTGACCAAACAGTTAGTTGCGATGCAGACTCAGATTCAGTCTCTGGTGTCTGCTGCCTCGGTGCAACAGCCTGTTGTGCAAGAACCAGTAGTGAGTCCAGCCATTCCTGCTCCCCTAGTGCCTCCAGTGGCATTGCCACCGGAGATGAACTTCATTTCGCACTTTCAGCATTTGGGACCTCCTACTTATGATGGTAGGGCAGACTTCATGGCCTTGGATGATTGGGTGATCAGCATGGAGGAGATGTTCTCCTATTTAGGTATCTCGGAAGCTTCGAAGGTGATGGATGCTGCATATCAGCTGAAGGGTTTGGCGAAAGGTTGGTGGATAAGGGAGAAGGAAGGTCTCGCCGAGGGATGCTCTTGGGAGACGTTTAAGAGGTTGTTGCTTAAGAAGTTCCTCCCTTCGGTTGAGCGTGGCCGATCGATGAACAACTTTCTGCATCTGAAGCAGAGGCAGCTCACCACCAGTGAGTACGAGATTGAGTTCAGCAAGTTGAGCAGATTCGCCCCTGAGTTGGTGGCCTCGGAGGAAGGAAGGGTAAAGCGGTTTTTGGATGGTCTCACTGGCGACGTCCATGAGTGGGCTAGCGCCTATGGGTCAAAGACCAATGCTGAAGCAGTGGAGGCCACATTGAAGGACGAGTCGATTGAAAAGATGAAGACTCGTGGGTAGCAGGCAATGAGTGATAAGAGAAAATTGGATGATCCAGAGAGTTCCAAGACATCTCACTCGGACTTAAAGAAGAGGGGTGTGGGGCACTGTAGCTTCTGTGGCATGCGGGGACATCCGTGCGAGAGGTGTTTCAAGAGGCTCGAGGTGCTGGAGCCATTAAAGGTTAGTACAAATCAAGACGCACCCAAGGCGGTCCCAGTGTGCTCATACTGCTCTAAGCCCGGGCATGAGGAGGCTCGATGTTACAAGAAGACTGGGTGTTGTTTCCTGTGTGGACAAAGAGGACATCGTAGGGCCGACTGCCCGAACTTTCAGACCGTGACTTCAGCGGTTCCTCTGCAGACCATGCCACCGCCCCCACAGTTCGTGGGCAAGGCTAAAGGCAAGCATAATGTGCTGACTAGAGAGGAAGCTCAAACCTCAGTGCACGTGATATCTGGTTAGTTTCTTTCCTGCAAACTTGTTCTCTTTCTTCTAGATTTAACTTACTAG
Source organism: Dactylorhiza incarnata (assembly GCA_033032865.1). Lineage (NCBI taxonomy): Eukaryota > Viridiplantae > Streptophyta > Magnoliopsida > Asparagales > Orchidaceae > Dactylorhiza > Dactylorhiza incarnata. The sequence goes on from JAWHQI010000035.1 coordinate 2,809,866, forward strand.
TTGTCTAGTGGTGCATGCTTATTTAGGTGAATTCAAGGTGAAGAATAAGTGGGCGCGTGTCCTGTATGATTCGGGAGCGTCTCACTCTTTTGTTGCTAGGAGTTTTGTTGATAGGCACCGATGGTCCGTTGATCGGTTGGATGGTGCCTTGTCCATTAAGTTTCCGTCTGGAGATCAGGTTACGTCAGATCGGGGTATCCGGGAGTGCCCCATTTCTTTGGGTGGTGTCCAGGTTCTGGAGGATTTGAAGATGCTAGATTTGGCATATTTCGATGTGATTCTCGGAATGGACTGGTTGTCCAAGTATGATGTCATGATAAAGTGCAAAGAGAAGCGGCTTGATTTCAACTTGGGCGACAGACGTCCTTTGAGCATTTATGGTTTACCTCGGTAGAGTTCTCCGATTATTTCTGTGGTACGTGCCCGCCGAGCTTTAGCTTCTGGTTGTTTGGGTTTTCTGGTTTCTATCTATGCTGTGGATGCTTCTCGTGTGGAGCCAACCATGGAGGGTATCCCGGTGGTGCGAGAGTTTCCCGATGTCTTTCCTGACAAGCTCTCTGACCTCCCTCCCGAAAGAGAGGTGGAGTTTACCATAGAACTCGAGCCAGGCACCCGGCCCATTGCCAAGGCACTGTACCGCATGGCGCCTCGTGAATTAGAATAATTGCGTGTTCAGCTGGATGAACTTCTGGAGTGTGGCTTCATCAGACCGAGTACCTCTCCATGGGCTGCTCCTGTTCTCTTTGTGAAGAGGAAGGTCGGTTCCATGAGGCTGTGTATCGACTATCGAGAGTTGAACAAGGTGACGATCAAGAATAGATATCCGTTGCCGCGTATTGATGATTTGTTCGATCAGCTGTGTGGGTGCACCAAATTCTCGAAGATTGATCTTCGTTCAGGCTACCACCAGATGAGGGTTCGTGAGTCAGACATACCTCTGACGGCTTTTAGATCCCGGTTCGGGCATTTTGAGTTCCTCGTGTTGTCCTTTGGTTTGACCAACGCGCCTTCTGCATTCATGGATCTAATGAACCGGGTATTCAAGGATTTTATTGACCATTTTGTGATCGTCTTCATCGACGACGTTCTCATCTATTCTCGCAGTGATGAGGAGCATGCCTATCTTTTGCGTCAGGTTCTGTCTATCTTGAGAAAGCATAAGTTGTATGCTAAGCTGAGCAAGTGCGAGTTTTGGCTGCCTCTGGTGTCCTTTTTAGGACATGTGGTGAGCAAGGATAGAATCTCTATTGATCCCGCCAAGATTTCAGCGGTGATGGATTGGAAGAGACCTTCTACTCCAAAGGAGATCAGAAGTTTCTTGGGCTTGGCTAGATACTATAGGAGGTTTGTGGAGTCTTTCTCCACATTGTCCGCTCCGATGACCCGGCTTACGCAAAAGAATGCCGCCTTCATTTGGAGTGATAAGTGTGAGGAGGCTTTCCAAGAGTTGAAGAGAAGGTTGTGTACTACCCCAATTCTGATTCTGCCCATTGAGGGAGTGGAGTATGAAGTGTATGTTGATGCTTCCCACATTGGACTTGGTTGCGTTCTGATGCAAGAGGGGAGAGTGATCGCCTATGGATCTAGGCAATTGAAGGTCCATGAGAAGAATTACCCTACCCATGATTTGGAGTTTGCGGCGGTGATCTATGCCCTGAAGCTGTGGAGACACCTACTATATGGCGCTGTGTGTAAGATTTATACCAATCATAAAAGCTTGAAGTATGTATTCACACAAAAGGAGCTGAATTTGCGCCAACGCCGGTGGTTGGAGTATGTTGCTGATTATGAAGTGGACATCCTTTATCCTCCTGGTAAGGCCAATGTGGTGGCCGATGCATTGAGTAGGAAGACGGCTTAGATCTTCAATTTATCTGTTTAAGCCTTGGTTGAGGAGTTTCTTTTGATGGTATTTCGGTGGTGAGCTGTGGCGAGCCCTCTCGCTTGGAGGCAGAAGAGCCTTCGTGGATCACCCTCACAAGGTTACATCAGAAAGAAGACCCAGATCTTCAGCATATCCGGGGAAGGACCGAGAGAGGAGAACTATTTGAATTCTCCACTGATGAGATTGGCACCCTCTTATATAGAGGTAGATTCTGTATCTCGGCGGTGGGAGATATTCAAGTATTGATTTGCAGAGAAGTTCACGGATCTAGTGTGGCCTACCACCCGGGTTCCACCAAGATGTATAGAGACCTGAAGCAAATCGTGTGGTGGTCGGGCATGAAGAACGACATCGCCAAATTTGTATCGGAGTGATTCACGTGCAAGCGGGTGAAGGCCGATCATGGCAGGCCTGGAGGAAAACTGACCCCTTTGGAAATTCCCAGGTGGAAATGGGAAAGTATATCGATGGACTTTATTGCAAGATTACCAAGGTCCCCTCGTGGACATGATTCAGTCTGGGTTATAGTGGACCGATTGACGAAGTGTGCTCATTTCGTCCCCTTCACAATCGGCTATTCTATGAAGAAGATAGTAGAGTTATATTTGGATGAGGTCATTCGTTTGCATGGAGTGCCAGTGAGTATCATTCAGATCGAGACTCCAGGTTTACGTCGCGATTCTGGCAGAGCTTACAGGGAGATTTGGGCACCGACCTCAGGTTTTCGACCGCATACCATCCACAGACCAATGGTCAATGGCCCCTATTGAAGCGTTGTATGGGAGGCGCTGCAGGACTCCCTTGTTTTGGGCCAAAGTCGGTGAGAGGTCGTTGCTAGGTCCGGAAGCTTTGATGGAAATGGAAGAGGCGTCGACTAGCATTCGGGGAAAGCTCCGCGTTGCTCAGGAGTGGTATGAAAAGTATGCCAATCAAAGAAGGGAGGATCTGGAGTTTGAGGTTGGGGACAATGTTTTTATGAAGTTCTCTCCGATGCCGGGCGTTAAAAGATTTGGGAAGAACCACAAGTTGGATCCCAGATATGTTGGGCCATTTCAGGTTGTTGAGCGCATCGGGGTGTCTGCTTATAGATTGGAGTTACCTGCCACCTTCCCTGGTGTCCATGATGTGTTTCATGTGAGTCAGTTAAGGAAGTGTATCCGCAGCAATTGTGAAGTTCTCGATTCGGTGCCTCAGATTCAGCCCAATTTGTCTTTTGTTAAGGAGCCTGTTCGTATTTTAGAGACCCAAGAGCGGGTGTTGCGGAGGAAATCTATTCCCATGGTAAAAGTTCTTTGGCGGAATCATGACGTCGAGGGCGCAACATGGGAGCTGGAGTCAGCTATGCGGGAATCTCATCCTCACCTTTTCAAATAATTAGCTCAGGTAAATCTCCTTTCCTGCACCATTTATTCATCTATCTTAAATCTCATTTCCTGCACCATTTAATCATCTATCTTAAATCTCATTTCCTGCACCATTTAATTATTTATCTTAAATTTCCTTTCCTGCACCATTTATCGATCTTAATGTTGTGGTAAATCTCCTTTTCTGCTCTTACGTCAAGATTCAGGACGAAACTTTCCTTTAGGGGGAGTGGTTGTAACGCCCCTGATTTTTTCCGGTAATTATTTAATTCAATGATGGCGTGTTTATGACGACAGGGCGTTACTTTTAACGTCGAGTTAGCGGCGCGTCGCCGTTTGCGCGTTTACGCGTCCGTTTGGGTCAAGTCGACCAATTTTTGAGACGACCCAAAATTGGAGATTTTTATGTTAGGAAATTAGATTATTTAATTTTAGACTTGCCCGTCAAGTTTCGTAGCGATCCGAGATATTTTGGAGCCTCAGCGCATTTTAGAAGTTTTGTACGTATTTAAAGTTTGCCGAAAACTTCGGCCATTTATATCTCGAGAACGGCACGTCGGATTTTGATTCCGACTTCACCGTTGGATTCGTAGCGCCGTCGTTCACCTTAGGCGAAAATTTCTTTGAGTTCGGCGTTCGTTAATTTTTAGTGTTAATATAATATTAATATTAATAATATTATTATTATTATAAAAATCTTATATATATATATATATACTCATATACATGCGTTCGTCGATCCCCCTTCAGCATTCGTCGATCCCCCTTCAGCATTCGACGAACCCCCTTCAACATGCATTAGTCGATCACCAGATTCTCCCCTTTATGCCGTTCGACGAACCAGCTTCTCCCCTCCGCTCGACAAATCTGCCGCTCGACAAATCTGCCGCTCGACAAACCCTTCGTTCGACGAAAACCCCTCCTTCACAGCGGTCCGTCCGATTTTAGCCCCCTCCTTCTCAGCGGTTCTCCTTTCTGAGCCTTATTACTATTTAATTATTAATAATAATAATATCATTATTATTATTGTTAAAATATGTTATGTTGTATAAAAGAAAACGAACACAACCCCTTTCTTCTCCATTCTGACCAAACCAGCGAGAAAAACGAGCGACGGGGGCGGCGATTTCTTGAATCTTCCGGACGCCGCCGACGAAGCTCCGGTGGTCGAAATCGCGAACCGAGCATAGATCCGGAAAGCTCTCGGCGAGAGCTTTGTTCTCGAGGTAATATCCTTCCATTTCGTGAAACTTTTTCGTTAGGTCTTTTGTGCCCTAACCTCTTTTAGCCCGATCTCTTGTAGATCTTGACTCCTTTCGCCTTCCCTTATCCCGATCTACAATGTTGAGCGATTCGGAAAGTTTTTCTAGCAAAACCTAAGGCAAGTGGTGTTCTTGCTCTTGCTCTTTCTCTTTGCAATATAACAGCTCCAAGATGGTGCTCTTGATCTAACTGTGCCATATCTCCATATTACTCTCTAATTAATGCTGCAGATAACTTGGCATTTTGCCAGATAATAAGGGGATTTCTTTTGCTAGCACTTTTCATATACAATTACATTATAATCTGCTGTTTTGAGCATTTTTGTTACTTCAATTGTGCCACGATCTACTCCTCCAGAAAATAAGGATGGAACTCCTTGCAATTTGGTAGGCTATGTTCTGATGGGCCTCGCTCCATCTTCTTTGAAAGAATCATTAAAATAATAATTCTGGTGGAGGTCGTACACGATGTTGGCGGTGCCACCGGTGCGGTGCTCTGATGGTCATGACGATGTGAATGGTATTATCCCCGCACGGCTTCTCTTTTTCTGATGAGCTGATCAGTCTCTATAATTCTGAACAAGAGTAACATGATTAATAATGTGAATGTTGATGGTTATTTATTGATGGCGAGTTTTGACCTTGCCTGTTTTCACATCTTTGTTTGGTGAGTGATTTTCTGCTGATTTTTAGATTCTTCTGCTATTTATTTTCCTGTTGATTATTTGCTGCTAGCTTTGTCATCACTGATCCTTGCAGCTACTGTTTCCCTCCGGTCTTGCAGAGGTTTGCTTACTTTTTTTGCTTTCTGCACCACTTGTAACTTGCTTCTGAGGTGTTCTTTCTTTGAATGCCTCAGGTTCGGGGCAGTTGCAGGTGTTACTGCGGAGTTGCGTTGGTCGCCATCTTCTAATCCTCTAGAGGTAGGATTCTCTGTGAACTTGTCGGCCCGTGGGTTCGTGTCAGGTGTTGACGCCCATGGTGTCGTTTGGTTAGACTTTTGCTACCCCACTGCTGTTACTTGTTGTTTACTTTTGAACACTTGTTCTGGAATGGTTAAATGTGGGTTGGCTTTATAACCCCTTTATTAGATATGCTAAGGCATTTGGAGCATTGCGCATCATGGTTTGAAATGTAAAGCTCACTAATTTCTGCGTATGATAAAGCTACTTTTATATATAGTAAATCTAGACGTACGATCTTGCATGGTGCACCTCACTTGGTCTTCATGTACACCTAGGCCACTAAGTAACTAAATCAAGAATTTTTCTGCTGCTTAAAATCTATATTTTTAAAAAGCGTGGACTAGTTGATCCACTTAGTCGAGGAACGCGACTTGTTAATTTTCTGCGTAAATCATTTTGAAATCACTTTGAGTTGATAATAATAATTGCTTGAACTGCGATGAAGGATGAGTTGCCTTAACGTCAGTAGGCGTCCCCTATGTGATGTGGCATCACGACGCGTAGCTTTCCCTACTCTGATAGCATTTTAAATGTTGGGAAAATGCAGGTTGTGACAGAAAGATATATAGTACATTATTTTTTAGGGAAACAAAGGGCAAGTGTCTCCTAGTCCAAATTTACGTAGATGACATAATTTTTGGGTCTACTGATGAGGAGAGCTCAAGTACTTTTTAGGCCTCCAAGTGAAACAGTCTCATGAAGGGATTTTTATCTCTCAGATTAAGTTCGCAAGGAAGCTTATTAAGAAATTTGGGATGGAGTCAGCCTCCACCATGAAAAATCCCATGGTGTCCAACATTTCCCTGAACAAGGATGAAAAGGGAAAACCCTTTGATGAATCCATGTACAGATGTATTATTGGATCCCTATTATATCTGACTACTAGTAGACCAGATATTATGTATGCCACATGTGTTTGTGCTAGGTATCAAGCTTGCCCTAATGAATCTCATTACTCTGCTGCAAAGAGGATCTTGAGATACCTTAAAGGCACCCAACATCTTGGCCTTTGGTACCCTAGAAACAATGAATTTGAACTAATTGACTTTTCAAATGCAGACTTTGTAGGTTTCAAGAAGACAGGAAGAGTATAAGTGGGTCTTGTCAATTTCTAGACAGGAGACTAATTTCATGAGCAATAAGAAATTGACTAGTGTGTCCATATCCACTGCTGAGTCTAAATATATTGTTGTAGGGAGTTGCTGTGCACAGATATTGTGGATACAAAACCAGCTAGAGGACTACAACCTCAAGATAAGTCACTCTCCATTGTATTGTGATTCATCCAGTGCAATTTCTATTCCTAAGAATCCCGTCTCTCATAGCAGGACTAAACATATAGAAATTAGATATCATTCAATTAGAGAGCATGTAGAAAGTGAAGATATGAGCCTTGAATTTGTCCCGACTAACAATCAAGTAGCTGATATTTTTACAAAGCCATTGGATGAGACTAAATTTAACTTCTGTAAAATTGAGTTGGGAATGTTGAATGTGGTATAGTCATTAACATCTCATAGTGTTCACCATATATCTGACTATGTAGCTCTGCTAGGATTTGTTGCCATCTAAAACTCTAATTAGCATGATTAGGACTAAAAACAATCCTACTTAAATGATTCACTGTTTGGGCAGTGAGCTCAGCTGAAACAACTGGGAAAGTTTCAGCTGAACCACTGAGACAGCTGAGAGAGTCTCAGCTGAACCACTGAGATAGCTGAGAGAGTCTCAGCTGAACCGCTGAGACAACTAAGTTATCTCAGTGGTTGATATTACCTTGTCCCAGCGATTTAATTCTCCGTCTCAGTGAATTCTTCGAGTCGGGCTATGGTTATTAAATAAATTAAATACTAAGTCAAATTAACACCTCTTCCTAAGGAAAACTTAAACGCTTAAACCAAACCTCTATAAATAGTGCAATGTTGATTAAATCATCTACAAACCCTAAGACCTAATAAGCCGTCGAGACGACCTCCCCCCTGCCTCAGCGACATGTCTTTCTTATGAAATGGCACCAAAGAATGCAAGAGATTTGTTGGAAGGCTATGAGATTGTTAGGAATGGATTTAATCAAACCCCAACTGATATCAAGGAAGTGATTCAGTTGTTGGAAGATCAAGGGTTAGAATACCTTTTGTCTGAACCATCTGTAATTCTGAGAACTGAGGTTCTAGAATTTTATAGCAATGTGAAATTATCTTCTATCAAAACCTCTCTGAATTAAGGATTGGAAGTGACAAGATTAAAATAACCCCTAGAAGATTAGGGAAAGCACTGAAGTTTCCATCAACAAGACATGATGAAGAGGATGATGTTTCTAAAAAGGAAAAAGTTAAAGCATTGAATGTTGGAACATGGTCTTCTGCATCTCCTAAGTTTGAGAATAACAATCCTATGAGTATTTGATCTTGTGTGTCTAAGTGTATAGGAAACAAAGCCATATGACTCAAGGATATCATAAGAAGGTTACCCCTAAATTTGAAGCTAGAATTCCAACATGTCCACTAGCGCCGACGGTAGCACCTAGCGCGGGCGCTAGCTCTGATTAGGCAAGTTCAGGTGGCAATTATAGAAGGCGATAGCGCTGGCGGTAGTGCAGATTTTTGGAAAGGTTTACTTGGAATGAAGACGTGTACGTGAAGAAGGTTTCCTAATTCGGGATAGCGCCGACAATAGCGCTAGATCCAAGGCTATAAAAAGGACCCCTTGGCTCCGTATATTTCATCACCTTACACCCCTAAATTCTAGAGCTTTGTGCCACATCATATAGAGGAAGGTTTAGATAGATACTCCCATAAATCCATGAAGGCTTAAGGAGATCCGTGGAGAAGATTTCAACATGTGTCATCATCGTGACGAAAGACCGGATCGATTACGATCATACTCTGCGAGTCTTCGTCTACTTCTCAAAGAGATCCACATAGAGGGAGTTTTTCATATTGTTGTTTCATTATTATTGTAATCACGTAGTAAATTCGCCTTGTGTTGGCGACTAGGTCTGGGTAGGATTTGGGCAGAAATTCGTCTCGTGTTGGCGAATAGGACTAGGGTGTAGATCTAGGGGGTTCTCGAGGCCGTATTCGGTGGAGGATTGGCTAGAGCGGCTTGAGGACGTATCCGGGTGAGGATAGGCTAAAGCCACCGGTTCATAGGGATACGAGTCAGGATAGAAAATGAAAACACTTTTTACTTCTTTGCCTTCGATTTCTAGCATCATAGAAATCTAGTTTTGTAATCAATTTTATTAATAGTAATCATGTCCTCTTTGTGTAATAAAATTGAATTGTTCTTCATTTCTCTAAATTGTTTATTATCTTCTCTCTCATTATAAATCAATTTAGATCTTTATTCAAAATCCGTATTTTAATTTCTTATTATTTCAAGTATATTAAAATTTATAAAAAGTTTTAAAACCCTTATTCACCCCCCTCTAAGGGTGCCTACAGATCCAACAAGTGGTATCAGAGCGGTTTATTCCAAACGATCTAACAACCGGGAATCATGGCGTCTCATGATATCGCTTTTACTAATGGGGAAGATTTTTATGTTGAAGAAAAATCTCTTGCGCCTCCTTTATTTGATGGGAAAAATTATAAAGGGTGGAAAAATTTAATGAAAAAGTTTATTAAAGCTTTAGATATCGAATCGTGGAATATATGAATAGTAAGACCAACAGATGAAACAAATAAAAAAGAACATCACCTAAATGCAATGGCCTTGAATTGTATTTTTTTTGCTTTATCTCAAGAAATTTTCAAATTGATATATTGCTTCTCTAGTGCATACAAAGTATGGAAATTTCTTGAAGAAATGTATGATTCTCCATCTATAGGTATGAAACAAATGCAAGAATTGGAGAACATACAAGCTTGCACAGATGTTCAAGAAAGCTCCTCTCTTGTTGAATCAATGGAGTGCACATCAAGTGGAAGAGAAGAAAAAATCTTATCTTTGGAAGAGGAGTGCCAAAAAGATGTCAAAGGAACTATTTGTTCAAATCTTGCCTCTTCCGATAGCAATGCAAGGAAATCAAATTTTTCTCTTTTTGTGACAAATTCCATTTACGCATTACATCTACTACAAAGTACTAAAGCTAAAATGAAGAAATTGAAAATCGCTAATGAGAAATTTCGCTTAGAAAATAAAGGTTTAAAAGCAAAAATTAATGAAGAATCATATTCTAATTCATCTAGTTTTACCCATGTCTGTTTAAAAGAAACTATCACACATTGTATAGAATTGAATGATTTAAAAGAAAAATACAAGGAACTTGAAAAAGAACTTCACTTTGTAAAAGAACATAATAAAAAATTGTCTTTAGAAAATTCAACTTTGAAAAGTGATTGTGCTAGATGCCAAAACTATAAAATTGAAATCAAGGAGATGGATGAAATATTTGAGGAATTTAAAAATAACTATCAAACTCATATTGACTCTATTGTTTCCACTCTTAAGAATAACACAATTACTTATAATAAAGCTAGACATAATCTCAAAGTTAAAAATTATGAATTGGAAACTAAAGTTAACTTGCTAAAGGAAATTATAAAGAAAAATTCTCAACACATAAACTCAAAATATCAAGCAAATTCCAAAGACAAGTTAAATATGAATTTTCATATTCTATCTAAGTAGAATATAGGAAATAAAAACAACAAAAGCTTGTAAATGAAATTCCAAATCCCTATCATCATTATCCTTTACAACATAATTGTTATTCCAACATAAAATTAAATGCAAACAAATTTTCTTTAAATAATAAATTCAAAAATTATTTTTATCCAAATATTCAAGTTAATCACAATGGAAATTTTGTTGCATAAGAATAACATAAAACCAAGGTTTGAATGGAGACCTAAAATTTAAAATGAAACATTAACTTCACATGATAGGACCCATTCATCAATACCTACCCACAAACCTACACGTTATATTTGGGTACCCAAAGGAACCACCACACTTGGTCCCCTTTGGATACCTAAATCATGTGAAGTTAATCACAATGGAAATTTTGTTGCATAAGAATAACATAAAACCAAGGTTTGAATGGAGACCTAAAATTAAAAATGAAACATTAACTTCACATGATAGGACCCATTCATCAATACCTACCCACAAACCTACACGTTATATTTGGGTACCCAAAGGAACCACCACACTTGGTCCCCTTTGGATACCTAAATCTCTTATTCATTAGGTATCAACAAATGCATGGAGTATAATCCTTCCAAAATTAAATATACAAATTTCTACTTCATGATATGCTTTAATGTCTCTTTATTTTTCTTTTTGTTTTCTTTTTAAGCTATCTTGTCATGGTCATCTTATATATTATTGGAAATATGATTTTATCTCTTAAAGGTTAATAAGTTTATAAACCAACTTAATCAAAATTCAAAGTCATATTTTATTTTGATGACCTATCTATCTTTCTTATATTCATTGCCAATAAATATCTGATATTATCAACATAAATCAAACTCTAAATTTATTTTGAGATATTTATCTAAATTAATAAATCATGAACGTCGTTTTTCTTTTTTGAAAAATTTTGAGTCTATAAATTTTAAATATTTTGTTTGGGTAGCAACCAATAATACTTAAATATCTTAAGAAAGGGAGATTTGGGATGTCATCCCATCACATCTCCTGGTATCGGCGTGAAACCTTCGTAGGGTAGACCTTAGGAAGTCCATGATCCACTTTAAATTGCTAAGTCCAACTAAAAGTCTTGCAAAGATCAAATTAATTAATTATAGACTCGTGCGTACTCTTACAATAATCGAAAAAGAAAAACTATCATTATCTTGCATTTTAGGAAATTATATATATTCATAATTCGTGATTGAAAATAAAAAAGTCATATTGATCAAATATATCATCATTCTAAAAATTCAAATAAGCTCATAATTTAAACCTAATCATTTTATATGTCCATGATCATATACCAATATTGTATATCTCACAATAGCGGGGGCGTAAGTTTGGATGCATTAGAGACCTAACCTCTAAGTCATGTCTTATCTTTAATCGTGGAGGGTTCTAGTGGGGCCTTACAAGGCACTAGGGGGGTGGGGAAGAGTGCTAGGTTGAGCGTTCTCTAGTGTATGCATATGGGAGTAACGCCACAACCTATGACATGTGTGCATCTCCTCATGCCATTTGTCACTTTGTACGAGGATAGAGTGTAGACATATAGTCTGGGTATTTTTATCCAGGGCATACTTATTTTTATGCATGAACATTATCTTTTAATCACTAAAATCATACATATTTGATTTGTTCAATCATGTCTTCTTGTGTTTATATTTCCTATCTTTATCAGTTTAGATTATTTTGATAAACACAAGCCTTAGAAAAATCAAAATGAAGATTTAGGAAAATATATCTCATGCGATGTTTAGTCATATAAGAAAATGCTAACTTTCTTGTAATTTGCATTATCTAGATATCTCCAAAAATTCTGAATTTTTTGCGTGAATCTAATTTTTGGACACTTCATCAAAATCATAAAACAAAATTTTCAAAATCTCAATATTTTGCTCAATGTCGCCCACGCTAGCACTAGGGCCGACGCTAGCTCGAGTGTCCAATTTTCTGTGTTTTTAAAATTTTGAAAAATCACTAAAAATATGTTATTTTATATATACTACTTTTTTGCATTCCTGTCGTTAATTGATTTTTGAAAAATTAAAATAAAATAAAAAATTACAAAAGTCAAATTACAAAAAAAAACTATATGAATTTTATTGTTCATATCAAGCATGGTTTAATCTATCATTTAGACCTTCTACAAAGTTGCAATTCATCCTTTTCAAACTACTTTGAACATTATTTTTATCATGCTTTGATATATCTAATCAAATGTGCAACCATGGTATTGAAAATGTTGTGTAGAACCATGCTTAGCATGCCTCTAAGTATGAGTAAATGTTTTATGGTTGATAATGATATTTATTCACTCACATATTTTGGCAAAGTCTACATGTGCTTTTAATCTAAGAATGCTTGCTCGTGTATTGTAATTGTACAATGAATTAAAATTGCACAAGTATCTTACATACAACACTTTTATTTTCCCTCTTAATATTTAAGAAAAGTGGTTGTGCATTCAAAATTTCATTGGTTTGCAAAACAGGTGTATTCGGAGAACTTTGCACAAAAAAATCATGAAATAAATTGACAAAGATAACTCCACCAAACACTACTTGAACCTCCTGATAAGACTTAATGAGCATTGCGAGGTTGAGCACCTTGGAAAGAATAGTAAAGTGCCTTGTGCAAACCATAAGCTTTCTCTTTACACCACATATTCTTAAGTACACCGGATCACAAAAAATCAATATTGAAAAATAAAGTGTGTGATCCCCAAGCACTACTTTTCACCCTGATAAGTCTTAATGAGCATTGTGTGTGCAATGCACCTTGGTAATTGTACATTTTATAGTTTGCATTAAAGTGTGTGGAAGTAAAATTATTTGTGTTTTATTGTGCACTTCACTCTACATATGTCTTGTATTTTTGATTAAATCATTTTTTTACTCTTTTCAAAATACACTTATGTGCACATGATTATCTTCCATAACACTTCTTCTAATGAGTATTGGATCCTATTGCTAATTCTATACTATCTTTATATATAAAATGCACTAGATAACCTGACACGCTCTCTACAATATTTGGTATGACTTGAATTTATGACTTGAAATAACATTGTAATAGCTTCTTTTTGATATCCTTCATTCCTGCTTGGTTACTTTATTATCAAACTTAAATATTTTAAATGAATAATGATTTACAAAAACATCTTGCTTTTTGGAACAGTAACTCATATCTCTTCTTATGAATTATCATGATTACAAAAAGATGTTTCTTGTATTTTTATAAGTCTTCCGCATCATTACCATATATTTTTACCTTGCGCTTTCATGCTTATTTAAAGTCTTCTCTTTTTGTTTGCATCATCACTTGAATCTTAAAATTCATTTCCTTCAACAAGTGATAGACTTGCTTGGTAAAATCTATATTGGTTGTTCTAACACGCATATCATTTTTATGCTAAAAACTCTAATTTATCTCTATGAATTTTTTTTGACTCAAAACTTCTTATCATTTCATTTCCCTAAAAGCTCGATCATGGCTTACATTTTTTTATCAAAAATCCTATTTTTATGTCTCTTGCTTCCTTATCCACTTTTGCTAATGACAAAAGGGGGAGAACTAATATGATAAATAATAATCGCTATCAAATGGGAAAACTAACATGATTAATAACCAAGAAGATATATTACATATAAGGGGAGCATTCACATAGGGGGAGCATGTTTTTAGTGGGAGCAATTCTAAATACTAAAAATGATAATTATCCTAAGTCATCACTCTCTCACACACACAAATAGGTTTCATCAATCTTATGTATTCATGCTATGATTTATCATTAATGGATTTGTTATTATCAAAAGGGGGAGTTTGTTGGAACATGGTCTTCCACATCTCCTAGGTTTGTGAATAAAAAATCCTATGTGTATTTGATCTTGTGTGTCTAAGTGTGCAGGAAACAAAGCCATATGACTCAAGGATAGCTTAAGAAGGTTGCCCCCAAATTTGAAACCAGAATTCTAACATGTCCACTAGCACCGACAGTAGCACCTACCACGAGCGCTAGCCCTGATTAGGCAAGTTCATGCAGGCAACAATTATAGAAGGAGATAGCGCCAGGTGGTAGAGGATATCGCTGGCGTTAGTGTGGATTTTTTGAAAGATTTCCTTGGAATGAAGATACGCACGCGGAGAAGGTTTCCTAATTCGGGATAGCGTCAGCGGTAGCGCTAGCACATGCACTAGCTCCAAGGCTATAAAAAGGACCCCTTGGCTCATATTTTTATCACCTTACACCCTTAAATTCTAGAGCTTCGTGTCACATCATATAGAGGAAGGTTTAGAGAGATACTCCCATAAATCCATAAAGGCTTAAGGAGATCAGCGGAGATGATTTCAACATGCGTCATCATCATGATGAAATACCGCATCGACTACAATCATACTCCGCGGGTCTTCGTCTACTTCTCCAATAGATCCAAATAGAGGGAGTTTTTCATATTGTTGTCTCTTTATTATTGTAATCATATAGTAAATTCGCCTCATGTTGGCGACTAGGTCTGGGTAGGACTTAGGGATGAAATTCACCTCGTGTTGGCGACTAGTTCAAGGGTGTAAATCTAGGGGTGCTCGAGGCCGTATCTGGGGGAAGATTGGCTAGAGCGGCTTGAGGCTGTATCCGGGGGAGGATAGGCTAAAGCCACAGGTTCGTGGGGATACGAGTCATGATAGAAAATGAAAAGACTTGTTACTTCTTTGCCTTCGATTTCTAGCGTCATAGAAATCTAGTTTTGTAATCAATTTTATTATTAGTAATCATGTCTCTCTTTGTATAATAAAATTGATTTGTTCTTCATTTCTCTAAATTATTTATTATCCTCTCTTTCATTATAAATCAATTTAGATCTTTATTCAAAATCTCTATTTTAATCTCTTATTATTTCAAGTATATCAAAATATATAAATAGTTTTAAAACACTGATCCAACACTGAAGTGCGCATACAGATCCAACACTGAAGTGGTGTGAGTATAGTAATGCTAAAACTGGCTTACTGAAATAAATCCAATAGTGGGGTTCATAGCGTAAAGCGAGCCTTAGGTATTCGATTTAAGAATTAGAGTTCGGTCTTTTCTTCCTAAACTTAGTTGGGCACTTTCTCGAGAGAGGCATGGTCATGCTTCCGGAACCTCCATGGTCAAAGAATTTTATTTAAAGAGAATTAGAGTTTTGTTATTTACTTTTTGATTATTCTCTCGTCAAGTATTGTCCGCCTAGCGATTGCGAACAATAACTTTGAGATCAAGTCTAGCATCATACAAATGGTGCAACAATTTGTGACCTTTGATGGTCTGTCGGACGAAGATCCGAACTTTCACATCTCTAATTTCCTCGAAATTTACGACACTTTCAAAATCAATGGCTTTACTGATGACGCCATTCAATTACGTCTTTTTCCTTTTTTTGCGGTCAAAGGCCAAGCAGTGGTTGGGCTCTCTTCCGAAAGTGTCCATCACTACATGGGCCGAGATGGCGGAAAAATTTCTCACTAGTATTTCCTGCCTGCTAAGACCGCCAAAATGCATACCGATATTGCTTTATTTATGCAAATCGACTCAGAGACTCTCTATGAAAGATGGGAGCGTTTCGACGAGCTTTTGCGTAGATGCCCTCATCACGCACTTCCAAATTGGCAACAAGTGCAAATCTTTTATAATGGCTTAAATTTCCAAACAAGGCAGATGATTGATGCAGCCGTCGGGGGTATGTTTAATAAGAAGACCCCAGAGGCTACTCAAGAGCTTTTTGAGGAGATGGGCATGAACGCATATCAATAGAGTATGCCCCGAGTATGACCTATCATGTCGTTCGATATTTTTGAAATTGATGCTACTACAAATTTAGTTTTACAAGTTGAGCGCTTAACTAAGCAAGTCACGGAGATGTCTGCTTCCTCCGCCACTCCTCCTTGGGCTAATAATTTTATAATCGAAGTGCAAGTTGATTACATGAGAAATCCACCTCGGTCTACCTTTAACCCAAAAATCGCTCCGTATAACAACACATACAATGCGAGTTATAAGAATCACCCAAATTTCTCATGGAGCAACCAAGGAAATGCTCAGCGCCCGTTAAACCTAAATCAGCCTCTAAATTTAACTCCCCCTCTAAATTTTAATCCACCCGCTTTTCCACCACAACTAGTGAAGCCCTTCCACTTGAAGAGCTCTTCCCTAAATATGTTGCTATAAATGAGTCGAACATCCGGAACCTCACCATATCGATCAAAAATTTAGAGAATCAAGTGGGATAGCTAGTGAAAATGTTTTCTAGCATCAGCATGGAGCTCTACCAGGAAATACTGAACCAAATCAAAATTATAGCACAAATGTGATTACCCTCGACAGCGAAAAGGAGGTAGCCTCGAAAAATGATGAAACCGAGGTACTTATCTTTACTCCTCCCTCTCCTCCTATTTTATCTTTGAATTTGCTCGCTACTTCAGCTACGCACGCTTCTACTTTGAATGTTCCATATTCATCTAAGCTTAGGAATGAGTGTGCCGATAAAAAATATAAATAATTTTTTAGAAATTGTGAAAAAAATTCATATTAATATTCCCTTCTGCGAGGTTATCTCTCAAATGTTAAAATATGCAAAATATCTCAAGGAGTTGCTCTCCAATAAGAAAAAGCTTGAGGATATTTCACATATTTCCCTTAATGCAGAATACTTCGTGGTTGTACTCAACAAATTGCCCCAGAAAGTAAATGACCCGGGGCGGTTCTCCATCCCATGTCTATTTGGCAATTCGTTGGTAAAACACACCTTAGCTGATTGGAGCGATTTTTAATCTTATGCCTTTTTCTTTATTTAAAAAGTTAGGTCTAGGAAATCCTAGCCCCACCCGAATGAATATCCAACTCACAGATTGATCACTGAAATATCTAGTAGGGATAGTGGAGGACGTGCTTGTCAAGGTTGATAAGTTCATCTTTCCTGTGGACTTTTCCATTCTTGATATCGAAGAGGAAGCTGAAGTTCCCCTCATACTCGGTCGCCCCTTTATCACCACATCCCGCGCGATTATTGACGTTTGTAATAGAAAGCTCCTCCCACGGGTTAGAGATGATGTAGTTAAGTTTAGCATAAATCCCTCGATGTGAAATTCTTTAGAAAATGACGATTCATGTTTCTACTTAGAAGTGTGTTATGAGAATGAGTTTTCTTTGCTTCCCGAGTTAGTCTCCTCATCTAGTGATGATTCCAAGCTCGTTGAGCTCTTCTATTTAGAAGAAGTTTCTCACCCCACTCCACCAGAGCCACTGCCTTAGAAAAATTGAAAATTAAAACTTCGTATGAAGAACCACCCATCTTAGAATTAAAGCAACTCCACCTCATCTAAAATATTTGTTTTTAGAAAAAAAATCTAAACTACCCGTCATCGTCTCATCTGAGCTGAGCGATTCAAAAATTTATGAATTGACTCTAGTTTTAAGTAATAACCGCCACGCAATTGTGTGGCAGATATTTGATATCAAGTGGATTAACCCCTCTTTCTGCTCTCACAAAATCTTCCTTGAAGATATATCCCGCAACACAGTCCAGGCTCAATGATGGCTCAACTCGAATATGAAAGAAGTCATTAAGGCTGAGGTTATCAAACTCTTAGATGCGGGGATCATCTACCCAATCTCAGATAGTACTTTGGTTAGCCCAGTACAAGTCGTTCCAAAGAAAGGCGACATAACAGTAGTCGTAAACGAAAATAATTAATTAATCCCAACCCATACCGTGATGGTTTGGCGAATGTGCATAGATTATCGGAAATTAAATGATGCCACCCAAAAAGATCACTTCTCATTGCCTTTTATCGATCAGATATTAGAATGCCTTTCGGGTTACTCCTACTACTATTTCCTCGATGGCCTGTTGGGATACTTCCAAATCCCTATTTTGCCCGATAAATAGGAGAAAACAACATTTACTTATCCCTTCAGCACCTTTGCCTATAGGAGGATGTCATTTGGCCTTTGTAACACGCCAACTATATTCCAAAGATGTATGCTGGCAATCTTCGACGAGTTAGTAGAGGAGGTGATGGAAGTCTTTTTGGACAACTTCTCTGTCTTCGAAAATTCCTTCCAAAATTGTTTAAGAAATCTCGAGCGCGTGCTTCAGCATTGTGATGAAACGAATCTAGTTCTCAACTAGGAGAAATGCCATAAAATGGTCAAAGAGCGATTAGTCCTCGGTCATAAAATATCAGGCAAAGGGATTGAGTTCGATAGGGCCAAGATCAAAGTTATCGAAAATCTCCCCTCTCCAATGAATGTTAAAGAAATTAGAAGTTTCCTAGGCCACGCAGGGTTTTATCGGCGCTTTATACAAAACTTTTCAAAAATCACAAAGCTACTAACCCATCTTGTTGAAAAAGAGTCTTCCTTCGTTTTCAACAATGATTGTCTTTTTGCTTCTAATCTTATAAAAGAAAAACTTATAAATTCTCCAATTCTAGTCGCACTGGATTGGTCGCTACCTTTCGAGAACATGTACAATGCGAGTGATATTGCGGTAGGTGTTGTATTAGGACAACGTGTAAACAAGTATTTCCACCTGATTTATTATGCGATTAAGACACTCACGTCTGCACAGGCTAATTACACCACCACCGAGAAGGAGCTTCTAGCTATCATTTTTGCCTTCAATAAGTTTAGGTCATACATCACTCTCTCCAAATTAATTATATTCACATATCACTTTGCTCTTAGGTACCTGCTAAGTGATGCGGACGCCAAGCCCTGTTTATTACAATGGATCCTCCTCTTGCAGGAGTTCAATTTAGAGATCCGGGACAAGAGGGGAGCTGAGAACTTGGCGGCCGACCACCTTCTCGTTTAGAGAATCCCACCACAGAAGCGTTAGTGGAGGGTGATATAAATGATAAATTCCCTGAAGAGCGCCTCCTTGCTCTCGAATAGGTAATGTCATCTTCCACCCTCTGGTTTGTGGACCTGGCTAACTATCTAGTAGCCCGGGTGCTGCCAAAAGAGTTCTCGAGCCAGCAAACGAAGAAATTTTTTTCTGTCTTAAAGAATTATTTTTGGGTGGACCCCTTTTTATTCCATGTTTGCGCAGATTAGGAAGTGAGAAGATGTGTCTCGAGTGCGGAAGATTCGAAACTTTTGCAGCACTACCACAACGGACCAACCAGTGGACACTATCAAGCAAATCAGATCGCGGGGAAGGCCCTAGAGGCGGGCTTCTTTTGGCCCGCACTCTTTAACGATGCTCAAACCCTTGTGAGTACTTGCGACAGCTACCAGCGGTTGGTTAACATCTTCCCCGAGATGAAATTCCCTAACTTTTTTTAGAATGCAAAATTTTCGACCTTTGGGGCATCGATTTCGTTGGTCCTCTCCCTCCCTCTTTTACGAACAAATATATTCTCGTTGAGGTCGACTACGTATCAAGTTGGGAGGAAGCACAAGCTCTCCCAAACAATGATGCGAGAGTCATCATTAACTTCCTAAAAAAATATTCTCTCATTTTGGTATACCACACGCCATAGTTAGTGATAGAGGCACCCATTTCTGCAATAGCCAATTCCCTAAGATTTTAGCGAAATATGGCATCACGCACAATCTCTCCACTGCTTATTACCCACAAATGAGCGACCAAGTAGAAGTTGTAAAGCGTGAGTTGAAGCGAATTTTAGAAAAAAGTAGTATCTGTTAATAGGAAGGATTGGGCACTTAAGCTCGATGATGTGCTATGGACCTATCGAACGACATACAAGACCGTCGTCAGTTGTACACTGTATCGATTGGTGTATGGAAAGGCTTGCCACCTTTCGGTCGAGTTAGAGCACCGCGTATTTTGGGTGCTTACATTCTTAAACCTTGATTCCACCTTAGCAGCTGAGCACCGCAAGCTTCAACTTAATGAACTCGATGAGTGGCGCATAAATGCCTACGAGAGCAACAAATTTTATAAGGAGCGAACAAAGTTCTACCATGATAAAAATATAAAATTTCCTAAAACTTTTTCGTCGAGCGATCTAGTCCTCCTTAATAATTCTCATCTTCGCCTTTTTCTGGGAAAATTGAAATCTCGATGGTCTGACCCCTTTATCGTCAAAGAGGTTTGGTCATATGGGACAGTTTTCATTTCCCACCCAAAAAAAGACTCCTTCAAAGTAAATGGGCACCGACTTAAGTTGTATCTTCTAGGAGAGATCTCGAATGAGAAGAGTGAATCATTCATCCTTCCACCTATAACTTGAACGCCAAATGGGTCAACCTACGCGACCTTAAACAAAGCACTTTTGGGAGCACCCCTTAGTTATCTTTATTTATTTCTGCTTACTTTTTCTTTTATTTTAACAAATTTTGCATTACTTTGTTATGGCCTCCCCGACTTCGCTAGTAGGGAACTTTTCTTTCCCCTCCTTCCTCCTTAGCTTTTACCTTTACACTTTTATCTATTATTTGCACTTTTTCAACCTTTCTTCATACTAAGTTTTAAACACTGGGGACAATGCTTGACTTTAAGTATTTGTGTGTGTGTGGGGGGGGGGGGGGGGGGGTCTTTCTTGAATTTAGAAAATAAAAATTTAGAAAACTAGAAAATTTCAAAAAAATTATAAAACCCCCAAAATTAATATTTTTTCTAGCTTTTGTATATAGTTTATTTTGAAAAAAAATCAAAATCCAAAAAAAGAGACAGAAAAAACTTTTGAAAAAAAATACCTTGCTAAGTTAAGTTAATGTTTGCCAGATCTTGTACCCCTTAACTTGACATTTTGTTGTCTTTAATCTTATGTCTACTTGTTTAGTTAGAATGAAGTAGATTAATTTTTATTTTAACTATGTTTAGCGAGTAGATGCAAAACAGTCTAGACGCTTGTTATCATCATTTTCATGAAGAGCAAATTTTCCTTATTTTTTATTTTAAAAACTTACATCTTTGGAATTTTTCAAAACTTTACTTTTAGTAAACTTAGAAGTATGAAAAGGATTTAGGCATTCTTTTTCATTATGTTTGAGTATTTGCAATCCACACCTACAATATTTATCGTTGCTAGCCACGTTGTACTTTTTCCCATTCCTTTTTGTAGCCCCACTTATCTTTCACTAAAGCCCAATAGCCTACCTATGTTGCACACTTAAATTATTTTTGAGATTTGATTTTATTAATAGTGTGTTTCATTTTGTGAAATAGTGTATAACTATTGTTATCTTTTTGCTACAAAAGAAGGATGACACTTTGTAAGTGAGAAAAATGATGAAAAAAATAAAAGAAGAAAAAACAATGTTTGGAAACACAAACGAGGAAAAATAGAAAAAAATTAGGAAATAAAAAATTACTTTCTAGCAACCAAAAAAGTCTTTTTGCAAAGCTCACCTCTCTTGTTTAAGTGTGGAAAAAATAAAACCATTCTTTTTTATCTATTGACTACCCCACCCTTAAACCTAAGCCAAACCTTACACCTAATTAAACTCCTGTTGATTCTTGCTTCCTAAGTTTGCTTTTAGTATAGTAGCAAGAAAGAAGATTGTGTAAGTTTTTAGATAGGAATATTGAATTTTAGCATAAATTGATATGATTATAAAATGTCTCTTAGACTTTATAGCGACTCAATGCATTTTTTCTTTAGTCACTTTTTTAAGTTTTTTAATTCTGTTTGAAATTTGGGATGATTTGTTTTTATGATTAGTGAAAACTATAAAATCTTGTGCTAAGATTAAGTAATAAATTTCAATTTCCTTTCAAAAAAAGTCTCTACTTCTAATTTCACATCGTACTTGTGTATAGTATGGTTAAACCATTCGATTAATCCTTTTTATTCTAACTAACTAGTACTAACTAGTTTTTCTTTGCTTGAGGACAAGCAAGATAATAAGTATGTGGGAATTTGATTAAGCTAATTTAGCTTAATTTATTAGGTTAAAAATATGTATTTTCTTACTTAAATTTATGCACATTATGAATTTGGAGCCTATAATTAGTTTATTTTTCAAAATATTATTCTAACTTATTCCAAGTAAACGCCCCAAGTCACGGGCGTGACTTGAGGCGTGTAACCCGATCTCGACGCAGATGTGATCTCGAGCCCAAACCAGAAGAAAATCAGATTACACGCCTAGTGTCACGGGCATGACCAAGGGCGTGTTCCTCAAGTTCCAAGCTCTGACCGATCCAGCGCATCTCCAGCCGGAAGTCAACTTAATATTACACGCCCTAGATCACAGGCATGACCAACGGCATGTACTTTGCAAAATTTTTTCTATAAATTCCAGCAGCTCCCATGAATTCAGTGTTCAAAAATTTGGAGTGGGGAGGTGCTGCTAGTATCTGTTCTTGCTATTTTTGAGTTTTTCCCTTATGTTCTCATTTTTCTCCCTTCTTTTCATGTAATTTTCTCTTAGTTTATTTTCATGTAACCTCTTTTAGTGAACTTGTAATCTCTTTTCATTATTGTTGTAGCCTCTTTTTGCTCTTGTAATCAACTTTTAATATTAATAGAATTTTATTTCTCTTTTATTAAATCTCTCTCTCCTTTAGTAATTTTCATTCAAATTTATTTCATGCCTTCCTCTTACCCCTCCACCATGATTAACTAAATTCTCATAGTACTTGATTGAGATGATCCGAGGATGAGATAATCAAGTTATGATCTTCAAGCCCAACATTTCTCTTTAAAATAAACACTCTTGATTTACCCTTGATTTTTAAATTAGTGAGGCCATATCTTCGATATATGGTTTTTACATAGGTTTTCATACTTAGTTAGCCAAGAGGCTCAAGTATGAATCAACCACTCAAGTGTAAAGTGAGATGCACGCACGCCTTGATAGAGGATGACGTAAATCTCCTGGATTTGTGTCAAATCCAAAAGTGGGGTTCATAGCGTAAAGCGAGCCTTAGGTATTCGATTAAAGAACGAGAGTTCAGTCGTTTCTTCCTAAGCTCAGTTGGGAACTTCCTTGAGAGAGGCGTTTTCGTGCTTCGGGAACCTCCACTGTCAAAGTATTATATTTAAAGAGAATTAGAGTTTTGTTATTTACTTTTAGAATATTCTCAAGCCGAGGTGATTCAAGATCGGGTACTAATCTTTTAATCATTACCAAAACCCTTTCCTTAATCTTGCAAGTTATTTCTCTTGTATTTAGAAATAGAATTTAAACAAATGAACAATAACAAAAAATTAAAAGAAATATTTTTGTAATTTTGGCTTTTGTAATTTTTGTTTTAACTTTGCAAAAATCAATTTGAAACAGAACTGCAAAACTATATAGTACATATAATAAAGAATAATTTTAGGTATTTTAGAAAATTTTAAGAATACATAAAAACTAAGCCAAGCGATACCGCTCGCGCTAACAATAACGATAGCGCTGGCGGTAGCGCTGCTTTATTTAATTCCCTTTTTACTTTCTTATTTCGGACATTGCTCCTCAAGCTCTCCCGAAAAAACCCTAGAAGATACTGCAACCCACGTATAGATCTAAGGTAAAACTTCATCATTTCTTATGATTTTTGTTTTAAACTTTGATTTTGATGTTCAAGATGAAGATATTTGAGGTTATCAAGTGGTTTTAGATGCTAAATCTACAATGCTTGATTCTTTTATTTTTGAAGAGAGGATCTAGAACAAATCTTCATCTTTTTTATGGTTCTTGTTCTAAATACTTGATTTTGATGTTTGTGATGAAGATATATGAACTCAAAAAAAAAAAAACTTTTTATTTTGATGATAGATCTAGAATAAGGTTAGATCAAAAAGAGGATCTTCACAATTTTAATAATTTTTATGAAGATTTTTAGTTTTGATTTTAGCTTAGATTATGTGGGTTTCTTGGATCTAGCAATTTAGGATTTGGAAATATTTTATAGTAGAGAGATCTAGAAATTTTAGATCAGAGAACTAGCGTCGGCGCAACTGCAGGCGCTAGTGCTAGCGCCGGGCGCTAGTGCTGGCGCTAGTGAATTTTGCTTAATTTTAATTTCTCTTATAATATGGCAGATGGCTCCTGGATCAAAAGGGAAGAAACAAGAAGGACTAGCTGTGGAGTCAGCCATAGTTGGTGTTCCATATTACGTGGAATTTTCCATGCCAAGACACCATCATATCATGCAACTATTCACAACCTCCGGAGTGTTGAATGTGTTTTCGGAGGGGTTTTCTTCAGAGTTAGTATGAGAGTTCTATATACACTGGGAAGACCCATCGCAGACTAATATGGATGGAGGAGTGCGCTCATAGGTGCAGGGAAAAGTGGTTACTATTACTCATGATGATTTGAGGGAGACGTTTGGGTTGACCGAGCATCCAAACAAGTTGGATGTGGTTGAAAAGTTTTGAGTTGATAGGGATTGCACTCATCTAAATATGGTACTCCACCACAGGGAATGCAAGAGTTTGATCCAAATAGTGGGGTCACTTACATTGGATGCCCTTACTGTGCAGGACGTTTTCACCAAACTATCATGCTGAAATTGGGTGACACGGCAAAGATTACAGCACAACATAGTCTTATCTCGTATTTTATTCTTGAGGAGGAGAGATTCGATGTAGCAGACTTGTTGCTTTCATTGATCAGCTATACATACAATTTGCGGGATCCTTCTCGTTAGAGATACAACAACCTCCCGCTCGGTGACATAATACAGGGTTATTCTTCATAGGTACCCTTCTATTGGGATTGGTTTTTACTTGATAGATTGCTTTCCTCCTATATATAGTACCTCACACCTACGAGCTACATCCATCCCGGATGAGCCATCAACATCTACTCGACCACCACTCGGATGAGGAGTGTCATCCCGAGGGGCTCGAGATGATTCATTTGAATCTTTTCGAGAAGAAATGGGAGATCGAATGACAAGAGTGGAGAAAGATGTTTCTGGTATAAAGAAGATGATGAAGTTCATGATCAAGGCATTAAAGCTAAATCCATCAACGCCAGAGCGAAGAGAGTGGGATAGCCTAGTACAGGATCCACCGTATCATTCGATTCAGAGGATTCGCAGAAGACGATCTCCAAGTGCTAGTGTGGAGGAGATAGACGAGACAGAGTAGAGGAGTAGGAGTGTCCTGAGGGAAACTAGTATTCAAGTTGTGTAATAATATAGGAATTTGAACACATGTTTATTGGATACTGTCTGCTAGCGCCTACGCTACCAGCTAGCGCTAGAGCTATCTGTAATGTTTAATTTTGTTATTTTTGGATGTTTGACTATTTTTATCTGGTCCTTCTTTGGTAGTTTTTGAAGGTTTTGTTTTACGTTTTATTTATAAATTTGAAGTCATATGAAGATATTTAAGCAAATTTGAAATCATATGAAGTAGTATGTGTTTGAAATCATATGACTTGAGATTTTAATATCACATAGAAAATTTTGAACTCAATTTATGATATATATATACAATGAGTTTTGGAAGAATAGATTGGTCATTAGAAATAAAGGGTATGACTTTAAAATTTGATAATTTGATTTATAAATGTTAAGTGATAAATTCTTGTGTCTATATGATGATTATACCATGATAGCAAAACAAATAAGAGAACGAAACAAATAAATTAAGACATATCATGAAGTAGTAATTTGTATATTTTATTTTGAAAATATTCTACTTCATGCATTTGGTGATACCTAATGAATAAGAGACTTAGGTATCCAAAGGGCACCAAGTGTGGTGGTTCCTTTGGGTACCCAAATATAATGTTTAGGTTTGTGAGTAGATATAGATGAATGGGTCCATTCATGTGAAGTTAAAGTTTCAGTTTTAATCTTGGGCCTCCATTCAAACCTTGGTTTCTTATGCACCAATTTTTAATTGTGATAATCTTTATGTTGAAGATTATGATTGTATTGATTAGGAAATTTGTGTAATGTTGTTGTTAAGTTGGGAGAAACATGATTTTGTAAATAATGGTGATTTTGATTTAAAAATCCGTTGTGTTTCTTATTTCCATTATTTGGTTTAGTTAAAATATTCATGTTCATATTCATATTCAACATGTTTTTAGATATTTCTTGATATTGTGAATTTTTATTTATAATTTTCATAAGTACGTTGATTTTTTATTTTAGTTCATCATTCTTAATCTTTAAATTATGCCTAGCTTTATTATAATCTATTGTGCTATTTTTAAGAGTGGAAATAGTAGAATCAATATGATTTTGATAGCCATTTCTAAATTCCTCAAATGTTTCGTCCATTTCTTTGATTTCAATTTTATAATTTTGGCACATAGCACAATCACTTTTCAAAGTTGATTTTTCTAAAAATAATTTTTCATTATGTTCTCTTACACAAATAATTTCTTTTTCAAGTTCCTTAATTTTTTCTTTAATATCATTACAATCAAAACAAGGTTTTGTATTTTCAATTGAAGTGACATGGGTAAAGCTAGATAAATCAGAATTTGATTCTGCTTTAACTTTTGCTTTTAAATCTTTATTTTCTAAGCGCAATTTGCAAATCGCATTTTTTAATTTCTTAATTTTGCGCTTTGTAATTTGTAGCAATTGTAAAGTAGAAATAGAATTGCAAACAATAAGAGGATTTAATTTCCTTACAGTGCTTTTGGATGCTGTGAGATTTGAGCACGGATTTTCTTTGTTGTCTTCATCTATTTGACATTCCTCTTCCAAAGATGGGATTTCTTCTTTTCCATTTGATGTGCACTCCATTGATCCATCATGAGAGGAGCTTTCTTTCTCCACTTCTTGCATTTGTTCCATACCTGTAGATGGAGAATCATACATTTCTTCAAGAAATTTCCATACTTTGTATGCACTAGAAAAACAATATATTAATTTTGAAATTTCTTGAGATAAAGCACAGAAAATACTATTTATAGCTTTTGCATTTAGATGGCGTTGCTGTTTATTTGATTCATCTGCTGGTCTAACTATTGCTATATTCCCTGCATTGATATCTAAATTTTTAATAAAATTTTCTATTAGAAATTTCCACCCTTTATAATTTCTCCCTTCAAATAAAGGTGGTTTAAGAGATTTTTCTTCTTCATAAAAATTTACCCCACTAATAGAAGCGAGATCATGAGACGTCATTATTCCTGGTTGTTAAGTCGATTGGAATAAAACCTCTCTGATACCACTTGTTGGATCGGTAGGCACCCTTAGAGGGGGCGGGGGTGAATAAGGGTTTTTAAAACTTATATTATATTTTGATTATCTTTGAAATAATGCGTGATTAAGAAGGTGAGAAATCAAACAAAACAATTGAAATAAAGTAGAGACATGCTTTATTAATATGAAATAAGGTTGTACAAAAGTTAATTTCTATAACGCTAGAAATCGGTGGTGAATAATAATAAACTCTTTTTGTATTCTATCCCGACTCACATCCCCACAAATCAGTGGCCCTAACCTATCCTTCCTGGATTCGGCCTCAAGCCGCTCTAGCTAATATAACCTCAGATATGGCCTTGAGCACACCCTAGACCTAACCAAGATCTAGTCGCCAACACGAGGCGAATTTCTGCCCTAAGTCCTACCCCGACCTAGTCACCAACACGAGGCGAATTCTCTAACGGTTTACAAGAAATATGAAATGATAATAATAAAAACTCCCTCTTGAAGAACTTCTGAAATTGGAGATGATGATCCGCTGTAGGATAAGCGTTTTTGAAGCGGACGTCGTTTAGATTCGGCGTGAAGAAGTCCTCCTTCAGAAATTCGCAGAGCTTTGGTGGGAGATCAACATTCGGCCAAATCAGGCTCTGGAATTCTAGCACTCAACCTCTCTCTCTAATAGGTGTATGAAACCAGAGAAGAGGGGTCCTATTTATTGCCTTAGCGTTAGCGCTACCGCCGACGCTATCCCATATTAGGACATATTCGCTGCGGGAGAATCTTCAATCCGAGGAAACATTTTCTTCTTCCCTTCTGTGCTCCGCGCTACCTCCTGCGCTATCTGCTACCGCCAGGAGCTAGCTCCTTCTTAATGTGCTCAAAGAATTGCGGTAATCATCCCTAGCGCCGGGTGCTAGGTACTACCGCTGGCTCTAGTGGGCATGTTCGATTTGCTGGCTCAAATTTGGGGGCAACCTTCTTATGTTATCCTTGAGTAATATGGACTCTGTTTCCTGCACACTTAAACAAACAAGATCAAATACACATAGGATTTGTTATTCTCAAACCTAGGAGATGCGGAAGACCATGTTCCAACAGGGTGGTGGCCAGGCGGAGAGGTAGCTTCACCTCATCGCTGGTGGTGGCGCTGGGGGAGCAGTACCCCGCCAGGGGATTTTCCCCGGCGGTGGTCTACGGCCGTGCCGCTGGAGAACGCATCTCCGGCGGCACCCGCAAGCGCCCCATCCATTCCCCTACTACGAAGTTCTGCTGACAGCGGCTGGCGGCACCAGGCCACCGGAACACCGCCGGAGACACGGCCGACCCCCGACGAGCCGGCCGAGAGAAGCAGACCCGACCATCACCAAGGGAGTGGCGGCGCGGCACCAATAGTAATGGCGCAGGCCGCGCTACCCGCCCTTTGGTTGAGAAGTTCCGGCGGTGGCCGGCGGTGGAAGGCCGCCAGACCACCGCCATACAGATCGCCAGCCCCCGGCGATTCGGCAGGGGCAGCGCCGGTGCCTGGCGGCCGCTTCCCAGCGGTAGCATTGACCGCCACTTCTCGTATAGCCGGCGGTGGGTGGTGGCCATCCGATCTCCACGATGAGATCGGACGGCCCATGCATTCTTAATTCCCCCTGCATTCTTAATCCCCCCTACATAAAATTACACGCCCGCTTCCCCCATAATTGATCGGCTCCAGATCTACTGTGGGGATCCAGGCACGCGCGCCATCCGACGCACTCTTCTCTCCCAGAATCCTCTATCCGCAGACCACTCCTAGCAATTCTTTCCTGATTTTTCTGAGAGGAATCTTGGCCCCTAGGGAAAAAGCTTTGAACTAGAAAAAACATTCCCTCTTGTGAGGGCTAGCTCCAATAAATATTTGGGATTTTTCTGAAATGTTTTGCTATTTTTAAAGTCTTTTGCAAGATTTATTTGAATAAAATAAATAAGCTAAATACCTTGGAAAATTCTTGGAACAATATAGGCTCATGCTTGGGGCCTCTTGGAAGTACTATCAATTTTTGGGATTTTTACAAACTGAATTGGTATTTTTTTATGGCCTAAATAATTTTATTTGGACAAATAAACCCCTAAAAGATCGAAATTTTTTGGGAAAATTTATAGGCTCTTAATTGATTATTTTGAAGGTACCATCAAAACAAGGGGAACATCCGGATGAAAGTTTTGTAAACATCACATTTTCAGGGTAAAATGATCGCGTTTTATTTTAAATTATCAAATTCTCAAGCATGGAAGAAGGGATCGTTATACGCAATAGAGTGATAATCGGTGGATAATATCACGAATAAATGATGACCCGATAAATGGAAATGCAAACTCAAGATCGATGCAAGGTTGGATTTTTGTGAACCGTCGAGTTGCGTTTAGAATATTTCCCAGATATTGGAAGTCGTCTTCACAGAGAAATTAAGGGACTCATAATAACGTCCCTCCAAGCTATGTTTAAAAGGTGCAATTCAAATTTATGACCGGACTATAATTAAAGAGGCAGAATTTGGAAGAGACTCCTATGAATGGAGATAGAACAGGGCTTTCCTCCTATGAACGGAGATGGAACCGAAGCCTCCTAAATATGGAGTGAAGGACTATTAACCTTTTTGTTTATTTTATTGCAACTCCTTTGATTCCAGTATCGTACTGGTTGTAACATCCCCTAAACAATTAGACCCCTAGGATGGTTTTGTCATGACTAGGGCATGACAAAACCATTGGAAGCACAAAAGGTGCATAAAAGTTTAGGAAGGAAGGTGGAAACCACAGTGGTCTGCAGATAGCAATTCTCAGCTACCAAGCCTAGGGTTGGACTTTAGGGCCTCACCTTGACCCTTTTACCCCACCATAGCATGCCTAACCCTTTAAGGGATCCCTTAGAACATTAAGGACCATTGGGGTCAACCAAAGTGGTCAAGTTGACCAAAGTCAACTCAACCTAATTTTAGGTTAAAATGACCTATTTTGGCCTAATCAAGCCCAATCCACTTGGGCTATGTCCAATTGGAGTGGCCCAATAGCTTCATGAGCCTGATATTTACTTAATGGGTCAAACAATTTCTGAAAATGATGAGTAGGACAGAGAAAGTGCAATTTCCCCAATTTTGAAGAGAGAGAAAGAAGAGAGAGAAGGTCATTAATGGCCATACGAGGCCAAAGGCCTCCCCTCTTCATCTCCAATGGCTTTGTACCTCCCCCCTCATCAGTTTTGAGGAGTTCAATAGCCATGGCCGGACACCCAAGTGGCTGATTTAATGGAATTTTAGTTTTGGCCAAAAACTCCTAATCACCATTAATGGTGAAATTGGAGGTTTCACCTCTTCCCCTCCCACAAAGTGGCTCTTTAAAAAGCTTCACAAGGCTGTGAGGATGATTTTCCCCCACTCACTAGAGAGAATCGAGCTTGTTGGTGTGGAGGATGTAGAGGCACCAATCTTAGGATCGACCATGGCAAGGAAGGGATTTGGCAAGACTTTAAGGCTCCACGCAGGTCTGGTCCCTCCTCTCTTCTCTAGTGGATAGATCCACATCAAAAATGGCAGGGATTGGGGCCAAATGGTCCCCTATCGGGTTGGCCTAAAACCTCCTTTTTGGAGCTTTATTTTCCTAGCCTAAAGCCTGATTCTGGCCACCTCCGGGCGGTCAAACCCCGTCTATCGCCGACCACCACCTCAATGGAGGTGGTGGTGGCACTGGCCGGCCGGGGCGGCGCTCAGGTGGCCAGGAAATCATCTCATAAGTTGCTACAGGAACGAGCAATCTGAGTCGTCGGCTCTGTGGAGAAGATGAAGGGATGCCGTTGAATTTCCTGTACATCAGATTTTATAATAATGTATTATTATTCCTATTTTCTATTCTATTACTAGCAGTAGGTAGAATTAAATATAGAAAATATATAGAGCCCTAACTTGGAAAAGTGGTCAACATAAAAGTAGTAGCCCTTGAAGTCTAGTTTATTTTAAAATTGATTTCAACACATTTGGGTCAGTGGTTTGTCCACAACACTCAAATGGTTCAGTCTATACATAGGGTTGACCAGAGCTTGATTTGAGTTCCCCCATCAGTCCAGCCATCCAAATGCTCTGAAATTTGGAGCATAGCCTACTTATAAACACGCCCTCAACATATCCAAAAATGAAAATTTTTGGAGGACCTTTTTCTAAAGTTTTTGCAAACATTTAATAATTCATGTATGAAATAATTTTAGGGTCGAATGACATCCAAACTCTACCAAATTTTGGTGGGAGGTCCTTAGGGTCATGATATGACTCTGGTAAAAATTTCAACCCGGCCATTTGGGATTGATTTGGTTGGGTAATTATGTAACCCAAAATTGGTCAAACTAAGGGAATATTAGGTCAAGGTGCACTTGTTGGGTTGAGTGGTCAAATCTCATCCAAAAGTGATGAAACCTTGACCACTAATTTAATATCACATAAAACACCTCCACCCAAGAATTGGGGTGAGTTGGAGTAGATGCGCCCTAGAACCCTAGCCCAAGCCTTAGGGTTGTATATTGAACCTAATGAAGGACATAGGCTCTTATCTCCTTGGATTGACTTGAAGTTTGGTAGAGAGGTTCATAGGGTGGTATTAAGTCCTAGGTAATTTATTTGGAATTTTTAGAGACATTTATATTCTCTGATTTAATTAAGAATCATTTAGGGCACTCCCTTACAAGAAGGAATTACATGGTCATATAACCTAGGATGGTTATCAAACTTTTTCAGTACGTTTATATTGATGATTTTGTTCTCTGATAATTTTCCTAAAAATTTTGAAGTGTTACATATAGTACTTCATTCATAACCCCAAATATTTCCCTAGTTGTATAAGAATTAATTATGGGTTAAATACTCACTAGAAAAACATGAAACTTGGTTAGAGGACTTTTAGGGCATTTATATGATCTGTTAATTTTAGCATAAGTTTTGGAAGAAATTATATATGGATTCCTTCACAAAGTGCCCTTGGATTGGCCTATTTAAATAAAAGATTAATGTAGTTAAATGGATATAGAAAATTATCGAACTCAAGCAGTAGACTTTTCTGATCATCCTAGATACATGTTAATTTTCTTGTAATTTTTGAATAAGAATTTCTAGTAGTTTCTTTGTTAATCCTTGATCTTGATTAATTAGTTAATATTTTAATTGGAGGTCAAAACCTTTTTAGAAATTTGTGAAATTCTTGTATGGCTGTTATTTTATTGTTATTTAGTTGTACAAATTTTAGTGAAGCCATACCTTGTCAGAAAACCATACTTGATGTCCAAAATCATAGGTTCCCTAATTTTGGAGAAATTATAATAAATACCAAATTAAGTAGGAAACTTATGAATTTCTGGAGATGGTGTTAGGATGTCATAACACACCCCCAATAATAGTCTTTTGTCATTTGGATAATTATTTGGGGTACCTCATCTCGTGCACCTCATATAGCCCATTTGGTCTGCGCATAGTAAAATTGTAAAGTTAAGATAACCCGGAGACCATTTTGTAGGACTGAGTGGTAGTTGGTGTACCTGGACTGGTCGAAGAGATTGGAGGTCACCAATAGGAGTCTAGGTGTTGAGTGTGCCCGGAAGTTAAGGGCTAGATTGTGCTCGGGATTGACGATAGATCGTCTTTCCCTTGGAGAGTCATAAAACACTTAAGGTTAATTCAAGTGAAATGGTAAGAGGGGTACGCTTATGGGTAGTTACCAACAATATTCAGTGTCTTGTGAAAGGGAGGTTTGGGATATCATCCCATCGTACCTCCTAGTACCGCTACGAGTCCCTCACAAGGGTAGACCTCGTGAAGTCCAAGATTAACCCTAAACTTTAGGAATAAATTATTATGCAAGATTATCTTATTAAAACACTCACCCACATCTTGTTGATATAGGAGGTTAGTTGGTTTGGTCTGATGAGCAGTAGGCTCAGTGGATGTAGTTACATACGGGTTTGTCCGGCGAGCAGGTGGCTCAAAAGGCTGTAATGACAGGCAAGTTAGACCGGGGAGCTTATGGCTTGGAGATATGTGGTAATCTTATTGCATGTGCATAAAGGTGGCGGTTCTTCGGTATTAACGGTCATTCACACCGACGCCGATACGCTGACTCGGCAAGTGTGGATTTACACTTAGCCATGAAAAGTCTGGTGGTCCAGCCAGTAAGAGTACACAGGCGCTTCATGGTTTTGCGTTGAGGCGTACGATAAGTCTAGGTTAGGCAGTGTGAATACCAACCTAGAGGTGGGAAAGGCCCTACCCAACACTTTTGTTTGCCACTACGGGGGTATCCTGAGAGTCTTGCTAGCTCCAAAAAGGGGGAACTAAAGGTCTGTGCGTCTAGAGTCGAAGTGTGTGAGTTGCACTTGTGTGGACATAGCATAAACTGCATAACTCTACATATCATGGCATAAACATTGCATTTCAACCCCTACCCCTATCGTATAAATCAGAACGGGACTTTTATACGATAGGCCTTGCTAAAGGACCCCTTGGTCTATAAGTTTGTATGGACATTCCAATAAATCAATGGTTCTTTTCTATTATATACTTGTCTTTACTTACTGCTCTTTACTTGCTCTTTACCATGCTTTATTTACTGCTTCAATTATAAATATACACTGGTGTAGTGGTAGACATTTCCTGTAGACTAGATCCGCAATCATCTACTTTGTTTTATACCCTTTGCTGTCCTCCACATCATCCCTCCCGCACGGTGCCTAGTATCCACTGGGGGATGGTTGGTGGGACATAAGGCTTAGTCTTTTGACTAACGGTCAGTGGACCATATCATTTTAGGGGATCAAGGAGCAGCACCAGGAGACGCAGCACCAGCGGAGGCCGGTGTAGTTGGAGGTGGGCCAGTCTAGTAAAGGAGCACCAACTTCAGGATCCATGAGCATTTAATAGTAGATTTGCTTCCGCGAGTGGCCTTGTAGTGAGGGCATGATGTATTGGGCATGAACCCTTTATTGTAACCTTTGTTATTTCAGTTATATCATTTGGACATCTATTTTTATAGCATGTAGACTTGTCTTCTTTTGTATTGTTCTCTTTTCTGTGATCGATAAGGCCGGCAAGATCGACATTTTGTAGTAATGACCTTCCCGAGTGTTGGTGTCACCGCAAAATGACGATTCTGGGCATAAGACCTGGTTGCGAAGCAAAAAATGGGGTATTACACTAGTCCCGTAATTACTGCTCTTCATTTAATTCTTTTCGATACTCCAGTCTCATACTGGTCAAGTAATTACTGCCCTTGTTCAATTCTTTTCGATACTCCAATCTCGTACTGGTCAAGTGATTACTGCTCTTTATTTAATTCATTTTGATACTCCAGTCTCGTACTGGTCATGTAATTACTGCTCTTTATTTAATTCTTTTCGATACTCCAGTCTCGTACTGGTCAAGTAATTACTGCTCTTATTCAATTCTTTTAGATACTTCTCGTACTGGTCAAGTAATTACTGCTCTTTATTTAATTCTTTTCGATACTCCAGTCTCGTACTGGTCAAGTAATTACTACTCTTGTTCAGTTCTTTTCGATACTCCAGTCTCATATTGGTCAAGTAATTACTGCTCTTGTTCAGTTCTTTTCGATACTCCAGTCTTGTACTGGTCAAGTAATTACTGCTCTTGTTCAATTCTTTTCAATAGTCCAGTCTCATACTGGTCAAGTAATTACTGCTCTTGTTCAATTCTTTTCGATACTCCAGTCTCGTACTGGTCAAGTAATTACTGCTCTTTATTTAATTCTTTTCGATACTCCAGTCTTGTACTGGTCAAGTAATTACTGCTCTTGTCCAATTCTTTTCGATACTCCAGTCTCATATTGGTCAAGTAATTACTACTCTTGTTTAATTCTTTTCGATACTCCAGTCTTGTACTGGTTAAGTAATTACTGCTCTTTATGTAATTCTTTTCGATACTCTAGTCTCATACTGGTCAAGCAATTACTGCTCTTGTTCGATTCTTTTCGATACTCCAGTCTTGTACTGGTCAAGTAATTACTGCTCTTTATTAAATTCTTCTTGATACTCCAGTATCGTACTGGTCAAGTAATTACTGCTCTTGTTCAGTTCTTTTCGATACTCCAGTCTCGTACTGGTCAAGTAATTACTGCTCTTGTTCAGTTCTTTTCGATACTCCAGTCTCATACTGGTCAAGTAATTACTGCTCTTGTTCAGTTCTTTTCGATACTCCAGTCAAGTACTGGTCAAGTAATTACTGCTCTCATTCAAATCTTTTTGATACTCCAGTCTCATGCTGGTCAAGTAATTACTGCTCTTGTTCAATTCTTTTCGATACTCCAGTCTCATACTAGTCAAGTAATTACTGCTCTTGTTTAATTCTTTTCGATACTCCAGTCTCATACTGGTCAAGTAATTACTGCTCTTTGTTCAATTCTTTTCGATACTCCAGTCTCGTACTGGTCAAGTAATTACTTCTCTTTGTTTAAATCCCTTCGATACTCCAGCTTCGTACTGGTCAAACGATTACTGTAATTCATCATACCTACAACGCTAGCCCGGGTTCTGCTCTAACGAGCGGACATTCCTATTTTATAGAGCCTCAGTTGGGGATAACTGAGAGTTGAATATCTCCTCCAGTGTTAGCACCAAATAATGTGCCCTCATGCCCGTGGCAGGCCCAAAGTGTGTGTTCTTTCATTAATTAGTTGTTTGTAAAATGCTTGCGGAAAAAGTGGTGGGTTGGTCATGCCTACAGACCGTTCGTACCGGTGCAGGAGGGTTGATGACTCATGGCGACAGGGAGATGTGTACCGCGGGTAATCACCACTCTGTACCCGTTGATTTGCCTCCACTGGTCAACCTAAATCTCAGAATCGCCGGATGTCGCTCACATCCAAGTAGTTGATGAATAGTAATTTATGCATATTTGCTATATAGTTTTTGTATAGCTTTATTTAAAATTGTGAATATTATATGTAAATTAGGGAATAAATTGCTTGTTTTAATTTATTTTAATTTCTAACTTAACATTCCTATCTTTTTTTCTGTTGTTTTTTTGTTAGTTCACGCCCTAGGTCACACCTGTAACATCCCACAAACAACTAGACCCCTAAGTTGGTTTTGTCATGACTAGGTCATGACAAAACCCTAGGAAGCACAAAAGACCATGTGAACTTAGGCAAGAAGGAGGAAAACCACAGTGGTCTACAAATAGCAATTTCGAGTTACCAAGCCTAGGTTTGTACTTTAGGGCCTCACCTTGAAGTAGCCTAATTATGGTCAATTGACCTTCACCATGCCAAATTGACCTTGCCCCTACCCTTATAAGCATATTAGGAACCCAATGGACCCAAAATCCCCATCATGGGGCCACTAATTTGGCCAATTTGTCATAAGTCAACTCTAGCCCTAATTTGGTCAAAGTGGTCAATTAAGGATCAATTGGCCTCCACCTTGCCAAATCTACCCTACCTAAACCTTCCTAACCCCTTAATAGAGGCCAATGGGTCACTAGCCACTAATTGGGGTCAACCCAGATGGTCAAATTGACCAAAGTCAACCCCACCTTAAATTTAGATCAAAATGACATATTTTGACCTAATCAAGCCCAATCCACTTGGGCTAGACCCAATTGAGGTGGTCCACTAGCTAATGGGGTTGGGAGTTACTGAAATTGTCATATAATTTCAGGAAATTCGACCAGGAGAGAGAAAACTCCATTTTCCCCAAAAATGGAGGAGAGAGAAAGAGAGGGAGTAATGACATTCATGGCCAAGGGAGGCCAAAGGCCCTCCCAATTGATGGGGATTCATCTCCCCTGACTGTTACAAGAATTTTAGGGGGTTTCCAGCCCACATGGGGGCTGAATTGAGGGGTTTTCACTTTGGCCGAAAATGGCCATTAATGGCCTTCATGACAATTGCTGTCTTGACCCTCCCTCTCCCCAAATTGGCCAATTTAAAACCTTTGGATGAATTTAAAACCTTTAGGACTGAGAGGACATTCCTATTTAGAGCTAGTTGGTGTAGAAGTTCCATGGCACCCAAGAGCTCCAAGGCCGACCATGGTGAGGAGGCAATCATCAAGGCTTCAAGCCTCCAGCAAGGTCCTCCCCTCCTCCTCTCTCTCTCTGTGGAAAGATCTTAGATCAAATAGGTGAGAAATCGGGCTCAATTGAGCCCGATTCTGTGAGAATACTCCAAGAAATTCCATGGAATTTCTTCCCATCAGGTTCGCGAGAATTAGCCCCTCTGGTGGCCGTGCTGCCGCCCGGTGATTGCCACCACCTCAATGGAGGTGGTGGTGGCGGTGGCCGGACGGCGAGGTGGTCGGATGGCCGGGAAATTGAGGAAGGAAGTGGTATAGGCGCGACGAATCTGGGTCGTCGGCTAGCGGAGAAAGATGAGTGTCTGCCCTCCAATCTTTCGTCAAGATGTGTGCTGCAGATTGTTATCATTTGTTTTATTAATTCATATTTCTGTTTTTTATTATGCTGAACATTAAATTATTTATAGAAAATACTTGGAGCCCTCACCTGGGAAAGTGGTCAACACTAAACTTGTAGCCCCTGAAGTTTACTTTAATGCAAAATTGATTTCATGCAATTTGGTTCAGTGGTCTGACCACAACACTCACAATGGTGCAACCTATATAAAGGGTTGACCAGAGCTTGATTTGTGTGCCCCCATCAATCCAGCCATCTAAACGCTCTGAAATTTGGAGCATAGCCTACTTATACCCCACACCCTTAACGTATCCAAAAATGAGAAGTTTTGGAGGAACTCTTTCTAAGGTTTTTGCAAACATTTAATAATTCATGTAATAATTAATTATAGGGTCTAATTAACACCAAACCATTCCAAATTTTGGTGGGTGGTCCTTAGGGTCATGATGTGACTCTGGTAAAAATTTCATCCCATTTGGGATTGAATTGGTTGGGTAATTAATTAACCCAAGATTGGTCAAACTAGGGGTTATTAGGTCAAGAGTGCACATGTTGGGTTTGAGTGGTCAACCCTCATCCAAAAGTGATGAAACCTTGGCCACTGAATTAATATCACATAAAATACCTCCACCAATGATTTGGGGTGGATTTCCCAAGGACCCCAGTTCAAACCTTAGGGTTGTGTTTTGAATCCATTGAAGGACATCGGGTCATATGGCCTTGGATTGACTTTAATTTAGTAGAGAAGTTCATAAGGTGGTATGGGCCCTAGGTAATTTATTTGGAATTTTTAGAGGCATTTAGTCTCTCTGAATTACTTAAGAGTCATTTAGGGCACTTCCTTACTAGAAGGAATTACATGCTCATATAGCTTTTGATGTTTATGAAACTTTGGCAGTGAGTTTATATTGATGATATTATGCTCTGATAATTTTACTAGGAATTTTGGAGTGTTATATACAGTACTTCATTCACAAACCCCAATGTTTGCCCTAGTTGTATGAAAATTAATTATGGATTTATACTCGCTGGAAAATCATGAAACTTGGACAGAGGACTTTTTAGTGCAAGTACTTGATATGTTAATTTTAGTATAATTTTTGGAGTAAGGTATGTATGGTCTCCTTCCCAAAGTTCCCTTAGACTGATTTGTTTAACTAATAGAATTATGTGGTAAATTGATTTAGGAAATTGTGGGACTCCATCAATGAAATTTTCTGACCATGTTGGACACCATGTAATTTTCTTGGAATTGTTGAATAAGAATTTCTAGTACTTTCTTTGTAAATCCTTGAATTTGATTAATTAGTTAATATTTTAATTGGAGGTCAAAACCTTTTTGGAAACTTGTGAAATTTATATATGGCTGTTATTTTACTGTTATATAGTTGTACAAATTTTAGTAAGGTCATATCTTATCAGAAAACCATATATGATGTTCAAAGACATATGTTCCCTAATTTTGGATAAATTATATTAATTACCAAATATATTAGGAAAATTATGAATTTCTGGAGTTGGTCATATAATGTCACAACACACCCCCAATAATAATCTTGAGTCATTTGGATGATTATTTGGAGTACCTCCTCTCATGAACCTCATATAGCTCATTTGGTCAGCATATAGTAAATCTGTAGAGTTAAGATAATCGGTAGACCATTTGGTGGGAATAAGTGGTAGTTGATGTACCTAGTCTGGATGAGGAGATTTGAGGTCACCAATAGGAGTTTATTGTTGAGTGTGCCAGGTAGTTAAGGGCAAGTTTGTGCTTGGGATTGACGAAAGATCGCCTTTCCCTTGGACAGTCATAAAACACTTAGGGTTAACTTAAGAGAAATGGTAAGAGGGGTATGTTCAAGGGTAGACATCAATAAAAAAATAAGTGTCTCGGAAAGGGCAGTTTGGGCTATCATCCCATCGTACCTCCTAGTACCGCTGCAAGCCCCTCACAGGGTAGACATCGAGAAGTTCAAGATTAACCCAAAGCTGTAGGAATAATTTGTTACACAAGATTAACTTAATAATATACTCACTCACATCCCGTCGC
The DNA here is from genome assembly GCA_033032865.1 of Dactylorhiza incarnata. NCBI lineage: Eukaryota > Viridiplantae > Streptophyta > Magnoliopsida > Asparagales > Orchidaceae > Dactylorhiza > Dactylorhiza incarnata. The sequence continues at coordinate 2,849,529 of JAWHQI010000035.1, forward strand.
TATGGGTGGTTAGCTGGTGTGGTTGTACGAGCGGTAAGTTCAGTGGTTGTAGGCACTGACGGGTTGGTCCGGCGAGCCGATGGATCAGATGGTTATGGTGACGGGCGGGTTAGCCCAGAGATCTTATGGATCAGAGATAGATGGTAATCATAATTGCATGTGCATAAAGGTTGTGGGTGTAACGCCCCTGATTTTCGTTAATTATTTTACGTACCCTATATGTCATAATTTTGGCGTAAGGGCGTTATGTCAGCTCGTCTGGTAGTGTTTCGAGTTTTAGCTTAGTTAAAGCTTGTGATTTAGGTCAAGCGTGCGAGATTTCGCGTCGTTTCGAGTTAAAGTGAAGATTTTGAGTGGATATCAAGATTTTAGCTTTGGAAGGCTTTATCTGGGGTTTGGCTCGTCGGAGTGGAATTCTGACTTCGCCGTTGGATTCGTAGCGCCGTTTTTCAGCTAGGGTGCGAATTTCATAGAAATCCGAGGTGTTTTGGTCGCCCTCGCAGTTTAAGTAAATTGGGGAATTAATTAATTATTTAAATAACAAATTAGGGTTTATATATAAGCCTAAAGCCTTCCCCTTTCCCTATTCTTCCTCTTCCTCGATCAAAAGCAGCCGCCGAGGGTTAGGGCGAGAGCGGAACTTCGTGGAGCCTTCAACCGGCGATTCCTAGGGCTGTAGTGGTCGGAATCGAGTTTGGTTTGAAGTTTTGGAAAGCTCTCGGCGAGATCTTCGTTCTAGCGGTAAGCCTTTCTCGTTTCGAGGAGTTTTGGGAGCTTTGGTGGTGACCTAACCCCTCCTTTTGATCCAAAAAGTTTCAGGAATCTGTGCTCGTGTGTTTCCCTAGCCGATCCATAGCTTTCGGAGCGGAGGTCTTCGAGTTTGCGAGGTTTAAGGCAAGTGGCTTCCTCCTCCTCTTTGTTTGGTTAAGTCGTGGTTTGTCTTTCTCCTGATAGACGCTTGATAAACTGTGGGCTCGTGTTTCGAGCGTCTTGTGTGATAGTTAGAAACCCTAAATTTTTCTTCCCCGCGTAGAGTCCGGGCATTTTCTCCCGGAAGACACCGTCGTTCCCTGAATTTTAGCCGATGTTTGGTCCCTCTCGAGAAGTCTTTGAGAGTCTCGAGCAGTTGTTTTAGCCAAGTTTTCGAGAAGACCCCTCTACCTCTCGAGAAATGCTTGATTTCTCGAGAAATCCCCTGATCCCTCTCGAGAAATCCCTTGTCTTCTCTCGAGAAATCCCCGCCTTCCTCTCGAGAACCCAAAAATCCATCTCTCGAGAAATCCTTTTATCTCTCGAGAAGTTCCCTGTAGTTTTCGAAAAGGAAAAATCCTTCTCTTCTCTCGAGAAATTGCCCTTCCCTCGCGAAATTGCACTTCTCTCGAGAAATTGCCCTTCTCTCGAGAAATTTCACTTCTCTCGAGAAATTACCCTTCCCTCGAGAAATTGCACTTCTCTCGAGAAATTGCCCTTCTCTCGAGAAATCCTTTTATCTCTCGAGAAGTTCCTTATAGTTTTCAAGACGTCCTAAATTCTGCTGTGTTTTTGTGTGGTTTCTGGTGGTGGGATTTCAAAATTTTGGACCACCGCCAGGGGCGCTGCCCCTTGGACCCCGTTAGGGGCTCTGCCCCTAAGACCCCGCCAGGGGCGCGGCCCCTTGGAACCCCGCCAGGTGCGCATGTGATTTCGTTGCGATTTCCATGTTTTAATCTTTTGTCCTCTCTAGTGTACCAAGATGATTGCCAGTGTCCCTTCGGTGCTCCTAATCTTTGAACCCTCTTGGTTGTATTCTTTTACTCGTTGTGGTCTGTTAACATTTGAGTTACTCTTATGATTCTTATTGATCGAGGTATACTTTGCCTTGACCCTATTTTCTTAGGGCCTTCCAGTGATTATCCCTTTCGGGCTGCGTCCCGTGTTTAAATAAAATTTAAGTAATAAGAACTACTGTCTTTAGCCCTTCACAGTAGTTGTGTTTGGGGGACAGTGGGGGGAAATGTTATAGCCTTGCACGGTAGTCGTGTTTGGGTGGTTGGGTCTAGTGGTACCCCCACCTGCTTTTGGGCTTGGGGTAGCGGAGGTAGTTAACCGCTCCCGTATAATTTGAGCTGATCAGTCTCATTAATCGATGAAACTAAATAAATGAACATGTTTGTTCCTCTTTTGGTATATAGTGCACTTTATGCTTGTTGGTTCTTCGTTGGAGCTCTCTTTCGGTAAATTTGGCTTGGGTTGGTACCCCTTAAGCCTTGCTTGTTTTTCTGCTAGTTTTCTGCCACTTGTAATTCCTTGCTGAGGCGTTCTTTGTTTTATTGAATGCCTCAGGTTCAGAGCCGTAACGGCTAGTGGTGTAGCCTGAAGTTCAGAGTTCTGGTAGCTGTTCACCCCGCTGCTGCGAGGTAGTTGTTGTAGTCAGCTCCCTTCTTGTTCAGACATACTAGTTTAGGCCAATGGGTTAGTGTCAAATTGTTGGCGCCCATTGTGCCTCCTTGGTACTTTCTAGTTTATTTGCCAGTTCTATGCCACTACTTTATGATCTGATACATCTTAATTTCTGGGGATGATTTATGTCTAGGTGCATTATAGTTATAAAATGACTTTCTTCATCTCCATATCACATCATTTTAACTGCAAAACCCTTATATTTAAAGTAACCTAAAGGTATTTTCTACACTTATACTACGCCTAGACATGAGCATATCATTTACCTTATGTCATATCATCACGTGCATATAGGACCTTAAAATGAGTCAAATCAAGTATTTTCCGCTGCAAATATAATATATATTTTTTTTTGGTGGACTAGTTGATCCACGAGCTGAGAGACACAGTTCTTCCCCTAAAACTCTAATAAATGGTTCCCAAATGATAAATTTCCATGTGGTCATGTTTTGAATTAATAAGTAAGAGGTTTCCGCCTGAGCGTATGCAGTTGTCTCCTGCATGACGTGGCATCATGACGCGTATTTTCTCTTACTCTGATATTCTTAAATTCGGAGAAAATGCGGGTTGTGACAGTGGGTCTTCGGTATTGACGGTCTTTCACACTGGCCTTGATACGCTGACTCGGGAAGTGTGGATTTGCACTTAGCCAAGAAAGTTTGGTGGTCCATCCAGTAAGAGTACGCAGGCGCTCCGTGGTTTTGCGTTGAGAGATGCGATAGGTCTGGGTTAGGTAGTGTGAATACCAACATAGATGTGGGCGAGGCCCAACCCACCGCTTCCGTTTGCCCCTACGGGGGTATCCTGGGAGTCTTGCTAGCTCCAAAAAGGGGGAACTAAAGTTCTGTTCTCATAGAGTCGAAGTGTGTGAGTTGAACTTGTGTGCACATAGCATAAACTACATAACTCTGCATGTCATGGCATAAGCATTGCATTTCAACCCCTACCCTCATATAAATCGGTATGGGACTTTTTTTACGATAGGCCTTGCTAAATGACCCCTTGGTCAATAGGTTTGTATGGGCATTCCTATAAATCAATGGTTACTTCTCTATTATATACTTGTCTTTACTTACTGTTCTTTACTTGTTATTTATCCTGCTTACTTATTGTTTTCTTCATATATAAACACCTGTGTAGTGTAGATAGTCCTGTAGCTAGGCCATGTCATTTGCTTTGCTTTATACCCCTTGTTGTCCTTCGCTTCATCCCTCCCGCACGGTGCATAGGAGCCATTGAGGGATGGGTGGTGGGACATAAGGCTTAGTCTTTTGACTAATGGTCGGCATGGTGCCTAGGAGCCACTAGGGGATGGTTGATGAGAAGAACAAGCAACAAAACAAGCTTCTGGCAGCTAGAAGATCTGAGACCGCACAGACCACTCGAACTCAGCAAGACCACTGGCTTCCCTAAGACCGCACGAACAGAACAGGTCGCTGGCATGTTCTCTGCCAAACCACCAATCACAAACCGTACAATCTGCTCCTTATTGAACTGCTGAAAACAAAGCTGTCTGCACTTCTTGATCGCCAGACCGCACAGTTATGATCACAGAAGAACCCATGAACACAAGATGAACTGCTCACTGCTGTAAGACCACACCTCAAGACCGCCTGACCACTTAAGGTCGCATGATCAACTAAGTCCGCTGCAAACATACCAAGAACTTCAAAATACAGTTCACCCAGACGAGACCGCTGGCGAACTGGTTTATTCAAAGCTGGAAAGAAGGAAGAATGCTGACGGTAGACTGCTGGCCGCCTAACCTGCAACCACAATAAACTAGTCAACAACTTCAACCCGCGTGACCTCTAAAATGAGACCGGCACAATCAAACCAACTTTAGTTCTTACAGTTCTTGCATATGAATGGCTACCCCTGCACCCCTATTTATAGGCAAATTAACGGATGTCGTCACCGCTCAAGAGGGATCCAATCACCTTCCTTATTGGGAACTCGCCTCCAGAGCCAGACCGCGCGGTCTCAATAAGATCTTATTACACTTAAGCAACTGTCCAACTAAGACATCACTCTTATTTCAAACCGACAGACCTAAGTACAAGACCGTCGAAGCGACCTCTAGTACTAGACTGCCCGGTCTCTACCAAGCAGGAACACTTGGGAAGAACTGATGAACAGAAGCAGATCACCAACACCAGAGGTGCGCAGACCGCGCGGTCTCTGTGGTCTCAAAATAAAGATTGCCCGGACACTCCACTTCCACTTCAAAAAAGTTAACACTCCCCATTGAAGTGGGAAGTGGAAATCAACCCAAGTAGACTCCTCAACCGATCAAACAGTCCCTTCGACAATGACTTCGTAAAGATGTCTGAGACATTATCCTTGCTCTGCACATGCTCAACCATAAGAGATCCCTCCAACATCTTCTCCCGAATGAAATGATGTTGAATTTCTATGTGCTTGGTTCGTGCATGACAAACTAGAATGTTCACCAGTTTGAGGGCACTCTCATTGTCACCCCGAAGCAGAGTAGGACCTCACACCTCCCTATGAATGTCCTCCATAAGCCTACTTGCATATGATGGTGGTTTGATCCGCACGGCCCTAGTAATATCAAACTCGTACTGTGCTCGCGGGGCATGTTCGCGATTATTATTATGATTAATACTCCCTTCTTCAATTGGCGTACTGCAGGATTAGGAGGGGCAGGTTTATGAATGTTTTTATTGTTAAAATTCCCTTCTACCTGTTAGCGGGCTGCTTGATTTTGAGGTGCCCTTTGGGATAACCTTATCTCGTGAAGCATCTCCCGAATGTCCGTTAACTGGTCATTAAACTCCTGATGGAGTTCATCAACAGTTGTTGGACCGTGACTCGTGTCCTGCTCGTCCATCATCTGGGAAGAGGATGTGGGATACTCCGTGCCTAGTCTCGTATGCATACAATTTTAGAACAACGATGAATCTGACTAGAAAATTTTATAAAATAATAATTTATTCCCGCCTAATAACTAGGGTAAGTAAAATTTTTTTTGATTTTCTTTTAGAAAATATTACGCAGATTTTCCAGAAATTTGGTTTTTGATTTTCGTAGAAAAATAAGAATTCTTGGCCGCTATTCGCAGACAAGAAATTAAAATTTTGAAATTTTGAACACGAAAAGGTGCTACGATTGTGTGTGCCGGAGAACTAAGAAAAAAATTAGGAATGCGTCAATTGAGAAATTGACACGAACCTAGCTCTGATAACAAATTGATGCAGGCTACACACTCCGACACGTTCGCAACGAACAAGCACGCATTCTCTCTCAACGCTCCAACCTTTACGTTCGCACAAAATTAACTGCAGCATACACGCAACGCAATACTTATCAATTAGATGCTAACGAACGGGTAGTCACACCTCTAGAGGTCGAATAATTGGCTATAGGCCAAAATTCTTCCCGACTAAAAGGACCCACCCGGTCCGAACGAGCTAGGATTGTACCAAAAGAGATCCACCAAAAATTACGATTCAAAAAGGGTAGATCTCTCCCAACAAAAAGTCGATGTTCGCCAATTCTCTTCGAAAATTAAATAGATTAAGATGAACTCAAAAATCGATCGAAGAAACCACGATTAATCAAGTTATTCGAAGATCACGCCAAAAATTACCACCACGGGAATTAACGAGAGGGAATCTCAAGAGTAGAAATTTCGTTACCCCGCTTGAGATAGGATTACCCTCAAGCATGCACTCGCCTAAATCATTCTTCAACGGGTCCATCGGAGCCGCGTCGGATGGAGCGAAACTCGTTCGCCTTCGTCGCTTCACGCCGGATCTAGGTTCCACGAGATCACACCTTGATTTCTCCTTGGTCGAAATTCCCAAGGATGTTACGGGATGAAGGGAAGATGGCTATGGCGAAGACTGATCTAATAGAGCGAAAGAAAAAGGGGGGAGGTGGAGTAGTGGTCGGCGGCCAAGAAGAATAGGGGCAAGAGAGAGGGGCGGCCAAGAGAGAGGGGAGGCCGAAATTCTTGAGAGGGCAGAGAGAGGGTGGTCGCTAGGAGGAGGGAAGTCCAATAGAGAAGATTAGGGTTTTGATTTTTGTTTTATCATTCAATAATCCATAAATCTAATACAAGATAGCCTTTTATAGGCTAGCCAACAAAAATGGCTAAACGATGTCCGAAATTAAAATAAAACATGAGCATGGCTAAACACAGTCCAAAATTAAAATAAAACATGGACATAAACAAAGTCCAAAATAAAAGACAAAGATTGATAAAATTTTAATTAATAATTATAATAAATTAATTATAATTGTTAATTATTAATCTTGCGCCGCGGACGAAGGCTGTAACGGTGATGGCGTTATTCATGACGTAGGTCATTGGTTGGAGAGGCGCCATCATCCGTAAGCGCGTCGATACCAACATCTTCATGTTGAGGGTCGTCGTCGCCATCATTCCTAATCCATATGACTTCCTGAGCTGCCAAAGCTGAAGCTTTGTACTCCGCTTCCGTGGTAGAGACAGACATAGAATCCTGCTTCTTGCTGCACTATTATATAGCTGTAGAGCCTGTCATAAAGACATATCCAGAAGTCGATCTCCGATCATCTGAATCTCCTCCATAATCAGCATCCATGTATCCATGCAAGAAAAAGCCCGAGTCCTACCCATAGAAGAAACCCAAAATAGAGGTTGACTTTACGTATTTCAAAATACTCCTAGCCACCATAAGATGAGGTTTTCGAGTCTTTGCCATAAACCGACTCACTCGGCCAACTGCATATAAGATATCTGGCCTTGAGATCGTCAAATATATCAGACTTCCAACCAAAGCCCGGAACACAAAAGGATCAGAAAGAACCTTCCCCTCATCACGTCGAAGTATCATACCAACTATTGGGTGTCAACTAATCACCTAGGGGGGGGGGTGAATAGGTATTTTCAAATTATCTTATCCCCTTTTTGGTGTTCTTGATTTCTGATTAGTAGATCTAAGAGTTATAAAGCATAACACAGAAAACACACAAAGATATATAGAGGTTCCTCAAGACCGGGTGTCTTGAGTAGTCCTCTGTCCCTCTGTGCCTACCCATCAGTGTGTTAGGCTCGGCAAATGCTACCAAAAACTTCAGGCCCTCAAGCCTTACAACACGGACCAGCAAGTCCAACATTCTAGGCCCGCAAGCCCCTACTGCCCCCGAGCCCGCAAGCTCGACACTCAGGCCTTCAAGCCCTACCTAGCTCAGACCCGCAAGTCTAGCCTCTGCCCGGCCCTCAAGCCTCACAGGTCTCAAGCCCTCAAGCTTGACAAAAGGGCCCGCAAGCCTTACTTAGCCAGACCCGCAAGTCTAGCCTCTGCCCTGGCCCTCAAGCCTCATAGGTCTCCAGCCCTCAAGCTAGACGGTGTCGGACCTGCAAGTCCACTGCCCTGGCCCTCAAGCCTCACATCTCTCAATCCCTCAAGATAGACAAATGGGCCCGCAATCCTTACAAAGATTACAGTGATAAAAGACTGTTACTTCTGCCGGATGAAGATCGGCAACTTTAGACTGTTGAATATCGGCTTCTTTAGGTTGAAGGAGATGCTTCTTGATCTGGAGTTTCAGCACTGGATCTTCTTCAACCTCCTCTTAGCCTGATGGTGATTGGCTTCTTGTCAGTCGATGGAGATGACTGATTCTTCATAGAACACTTGATGCTTGTTCTCTACTTTATCTTCTTCTCTTCTTCTCCGCCGAGAAAATACTGTTGTATTGAAGTGTAGCGGCGAGATTCTTTTCTTTCTTTTTATCTATGCAAAGAACTGCTTTTCTAGGGCATCACTGTTCTCTTTTATATGACAGATGAGCCGCATAACGGTCACATGTTATGTCCTTTAATGTCAGACGCCCTTGACTTAAAAGCACGCGCTGATTGGACAATCAGGCGGCGACAATAAATGCTGACAGCGCGTCTGCAACTTTTGAATCTGTCTCGACGATATTTCAAATGTTACAACGACATGGATGATATCTCGACGACAGGTCTTTGTCGGTGCCTTATGCCTTGGTAGATCTTCAATTCTTCTTGCTTATTCCTTTGATGCTGGTATCTCGACGATACCAGACATTCTGGTGCTTCTGCATATACGACGACATGCTATCTCTGACTGTGTCGTTGTGATCTTCTTTCTTGCAGACTATCATCATAATCACGTTGCTTTCTCGACGACATGAGTGATAACATGTCAACGACGACATGCCTTCTTTTCGACGATGTCCTTTGCCATCAGTCATACTTAGCCTTTTCAGGGACAAGGCTTCTAAGTTGATGTCGACGATGCTGCATCTTCTTGACGACATTTCTTCCTTTGTCGTCATTCTTCTCCGCGTTCGATGAACAACAATCTTCGTTCGACAGACAACATTCTGTGTTCGACGAACTTCATTCTTCTGTCACGTCTCTGCGTTAGATGAACTCCATCCAGCGTTCGACGAACACGCAAAGTCTGCGTTCGACGAACTTGCTTCTGCGTTTGAAGATCTTGCTTCTGCGTTCGACGATCTTGCCGAGTTTCAGCTTTTTCTTTGCCCATCATTATGACGACAAGCATACTTTGTCGATGACATCTCCTTCTTCCCAAGGATATAGTACTTACTGAATTAACTAAAGTACTCAACATATTGTCGATCTCTGCAAGCATGAACTAGATGGAACATTAAATACAACTTGCACTTATCATTGAGCTGAGCACATCTTCAAATCAGGAACATTGTTGGGCACTGTTCCCAACAATCTCCCCCTATTTGAAGAAGTCATAACTCACTCAATGATAAATGCTATTCACATAAAAGGTTTAACATTTTAAGCAAATAAGCATGTAATGATGACATTTCAGCTAAAATTGAGCGAACATAGAATCTTAACAAATATTACTTCATTTATAAGTAGTGCCAAATGTTTTCAAAAAAGTTCTGACATTTCTACAATTAGCCCCCTGAAGGTTTAGCCATCTATATCTCTGGTGTGCTCATATCAGCATCGCCCTTTGCTTTCTTGACACTAACTTCCTGCTCCTTATCAGCTTGCCTGATGAAGTACTCAAACGGTTTAGGATGATATTTTAAGGGTTCAGGAGTGTCAGTTGGAATTCTTTCTGGTTGCTTATTTCTTCTGTAATCTTTCCTTACTTCGACCTTTATCCCGTTGATTAAGCTTTTTTACGGATGTTCCTTTTGAGCCACCCTTGGCGTTTGAGTAGAACTCCAACACTTCTCTTTTGAGTATCACAGTTGGTTTGGAGAGGGAAAATTCCAGGCAGACGTCGTTCAATAGCTTGATGGCATTTTGAATCTCCTCTGGTCCTTCCACGAAACTGCCTCTCACTACTTCGCATCCTTCAAAGAGGAATCCTTCCTTCTTTGGTGCCATCTTGTGCTTGATCTTAGAGGGTTTCAGTACCGTCGACTCATTCACTCTTGGAAAGGTGTGGAGAACATGACGACTTTTTAGGGTTAATGTAGAGAGTGTTTTAACCTTAAGACATTTGACCTTATTTATAGTGTCCGAGTTGGAAGTTGAAGTGTCATTTGTTAAATGTCTAACTAACTCGAGTTTAGCTGAAATGACTAAGCTTAGGTCTATTTAAGAGTCTGCTGATGATTGGATATCATCGAGATGCTAAGTCGAGGGTCATTTCGACGATACCAATCATCGTTCTGACGACATGGTTTTTGAAAATTACTTTTACGAACTTAGATCAAGACGAAGTTATGTGTTAAACATTAACATGGTTACCTTCACCTTAGCCTTTAAGTCTTCTTGAGCTAGTGGCTCCCCCTCGATGGAATGTCCACTTATCTTTACTGTTAGCTCCCCCTTGATCAGTGCATCTTGGTGTCTGGTGAGTTTTCTTAGTCCAGAGTTGAGTCTAGAGCACTTATTGTCCAATAGCCTTATTCACCTTTTATTGGCTAAATGGACTATCCCCTGCAAGAAAGATTTAATAATCCTTAGGAACCCAAGGTGACTTGGGTCCTAGGTTCTTGTTAGCATAAAGGGAATTCTTCTACTCACCTGAGCCCTTCCAGGAGGTCTCTCCTTTGCATCAGGCACACTAGGGTTGTACCAAAAGTTAATGGCAAAGTGTCCCACTTTGCCACAGCACCAACATTCATGGATGTTGTACCTTCTTTTCTGAACACTTTTTGAAGTATGTTCAGTAGAGAAGGCAGCATCATTCTTCCTATCTCTCTCAGCCAAAACCTGACTGGCTACTCTAGTATTATTGTTTCTTCTTGAATTTATCTGTTTGTCAGCAACAGATGTCAGCTTGGTAGCTGACATGGTGTTAATGGCATCAGATATGATCAAGTGAGAATTAATCATACTGGGGCTACTAGTCTGCTTCTTATCTGGAAGAGATTGGGAAGATGTTGCTCTACTATCCTTGAGAGTGGGGGCTGGGACACCAAACACAAATGGTCCATGATGGGCCATCTGAATTTCCATGTGGGGAGCCTTTAATGCACTCATCCCCATGCCCTTTCTCTTTCCATAGTCAGAGGCATTTCCATGAATAATGGAGTTTCCATTCATCCAGTGACCATGGACACTGTCCTGATCATACCTGTTAGAGGGAAACACTACCTTCTAAAAGGTGGTATGAGGCTCTGCTTTAGTTTTGCCCCTTTCTCCATTCCCAGCATCTATTGCCCCTTCATTGTAACCCAATCCCCTCCTATTTCCATAGGAGGAGAAGGTGTCAATGATGGGCAGTACAGTTTTGGGCTTAGAGAATTGAGCCACCAAGCTTCTTTCCTTAAGAAGGTCATTCTTAAGTTTCTTGATAAGTTCTTCCCTTCGGATTCTTTCATCATAAAGCTTGTCTATGATTTTGTTGAGCTCATTTGGATTGGTGTACTTACTGTAGGACATGCCCTGTTTCCCATCCAATTCAACCTTAAAAGGTCTGAGAGATTCTATCTCCCTAGCTTCTTCCTTAACAAGCATTTTGCTCTTTCTCAGAGCCTCCAAGAGATCACCAAACTGCTCTAATAGATCAGTATGATTCTTATTGTTGCAAGATGAGCAGTCTTCTGCATCATCTTCAGATGATGAACAATCACCTGATGCACTCTTGGTATTCTTAAATGAAGCAGGTAGTAAAGGTGCGTGAGTGGTGCATACCTTATCATGATGTGATTCATCATGATTTTCTCCATCTGATAGAGTCATCAACCCACAAACTTCCTCATCCTCAGAGTCAAAGTTTGTGAGGGTCAAGGGTGATCTTATTCTTTCTCCTGCTCCAGAGCATTCTTCAGCTTCTGATTCACTGTCTAAAGTGGTCAATGGTGCTCTGATACATAACTCTTCATGAGAGGTTTCTTCTTCAAAATCTTCTTCTGACCCTTCCATGAGGTCTTCTAAGGAGTCCCACATGTCCTTTACTGTTGTGAAATGACTCAGCTTCTGGTGTGTTTCCAGATCTATTGCACCAGCTAGAATGCTTCTTGCTTCTTTGTCCAAGCCGACTGGAAGAGTCTCATCTTTTAACATTGTCATGGAGGGACCTTTTTGAACGATCAAAAACATTCTTGGATTCATTGCCTCCATGAATATTCTTGCTCTAACTTTCCAAAGGGCAAAGTTCTCTCTAGAGCACATAACTATTCTTGACTCCATACTTATGAAACTTAGACACCCACTGGCAGATCTGTTCAAGCTGTTAGGCTTTTCTTTGAATAACCTAGCTTTGATACCACTTGTTGTTTATTGGGTGTCCATTAATCACCTAGAGGGGGTGAATAGGTTTTTCAAATTATCTTATACCCTTTTTGGTGTTCTTGATTTCTTATTAGTAGATCTAAAAGCTATAAAGCATAATAAAGAAAACACACAAAGATATATAGAGGTTCCTCAAGACCGGGTGTCTTGAGTAGTCCACTGTCCCTCTGCACCTCTCCAGCAGTGTGTTAGGCTTGGCAAACGCCGCCAAAAACTTCAGGCCCTCAAGCCTTACAACACTGACCCGCAAGTCCAACAGCCTAGGCCCGCAAGCCCCTACTGCCCCCGAGCCCGCAAGCTCGACACTCAGGCCCTCAAGCCCTACCTAGCTCAGACCCGCAAGTCTATCCTCTGCCCCGGCCCTAAGCCTCACAGGTCTCAAGCCCTCAAGCTTGACAAACAGGCCCGCAAGCCTTACCTATCCAGACCCACAAGTCTAGCCTCTGCCCTGGCCCTCAAGCCTCACAGGTCTCCAACCCTCAAGCTAGACGGTGTCGGACCCGCAAGTCCACTGCCCTGGCCCTCAATCCTCACAACTCTCCATCCCTCAAGCTAGACAAATAGGCCGGCAAGCCTCACAAAGATTACAGTGATAAATGACTGTTACTTCTGCCGGATGAAGATCGACAACTTTAGCCTGTTGATGATCGGCTTCTTTAGGTTGAAGAAGATGCTTCTTGATCTGGAGTTTCAGTACTGGATCTTCTTCAGCCTCCTCTTTGCCTGCTAGGGGATTGGCTTCTTGTCAGTCGATGGAGATGACTGATTCTTCAGAGAACACTTGATGCTTGTTCTCTACTTGATCTTCTTCTCTTCTTCTCCGCCGAGAAAATACTGTTGTATTGAAGTGTAGCGGCGGGATTTTTTTCTTTCTTTTTATCTATGCAAAGGACTGCTTTTCTAGGGCATCACTATTCTCTTTTATATGACAGATGAGCCGTATAACGGTCACATGTTATGTCCTTTAATGTCAGACGCCCATTCCTTAAAAGCACGCGCTGATTGGACAATCAGGCGGCGACAATAAATGCTGACAGCGTGTCCGCAACTTTTGAATCTGTCTTGACGAAATTTCCAATGTTACGACGACATGGATGATAGCTCGACGACAGTTCTTTGTTAGTGCCTTACGCCTGGGTAGATCTTCAATTCTTCTTGCTTCTGCCTTTGATGCTGGTATCTCGACGATACCAGACATTCTGGCGCTTCTGCATATACGATGATATGCTATCTCTGTCTCTGTCATCGTGATCTTCTTTCTTGCAGACTGTCGTCGTAATCATGTTGCTTTCTCGACGACATGAGTGATAACATGTCGACGACGACATGCCTTCTTTTCGGCGATGTCCTACGCCATCAGTCATACTTAGCCTTTTCAGTGATAAGGCTTCTAAGTTGATGTCGACGATGCTGCATCTTCTTGACGACTGATGATTTTGGTTGGACTTCTTCTTTTGTTTTATAAATAAAAGATAACCTTTGTATTAAGAGTTTAGAATTGGCGGATGTTTTCGAAGAGTCTTGCAAGTACTCCTACTTTGAGAAATTAACCGTTATCCTATTGAAGGATAGAAGTAACGGTCTTTTTCTTCTTTCGGAATATTGACAATTACGCCTCGGCTACAACGCCGATTTCTATTGAATTGAAAAGTAAAAAAGGAGAGTTTTGCACTAAATGAGTTTGGAAAGTTGTATTTGAATTCTTAGTCCAAATTAATCATTTGATAAAGGCAAGTATACCTTATCGCAAGTAATACAGGATATTTTTTTTTGAAAATATCGGGATCGTATATTTCCGCGGGTCGTGTTGATTATGCTACTTCGAGGAACGAACTATTATTTTATCGGAATAATATTTTTAGTTGGTTTAACAAAAATTCTAAGTGATAAAATGCGAAAGACGATAATAAGCGATTAACTAGAGTTCTAAGCGATGAGAAAGATAGCGCGCGACGTCGAATTACCTTGAGACGAAAATAGATTTTTTTCGTAGAATTAAAAGTGATGACTTTTCAAAATATTAAGATGACTTGACCGTGGAGGTTCCATAATTATGAACGCTCCTCTCTCGAGGGTACTCCCACCTGAGATTATGAATATTCGACCGAACTCTCGTTCTACAATCGAATGTTCTTAATACTCGCTTTATGTTGTGAACCCCGCTATTGGGTTTTTATTTCCAATTCGGGAGAATTACCTCGTCCTCTCTCGAGGGTAGAGCGCATTTCTCTTTACCCGTGAGCGATCAATCCGTACGCACGAGCCTCTCGGCTAACTAGGTACGAAAACGGAAATGAAAACCACACATCGATTATGTGGCTCCACTCAACGTGATTCTCGGGTAAACCTTAAGCGTTAATTATTTTAGAAAGAGATGTTTTAATTTTATAGAAAAACTATTTTTGTGTCCCAATGCTCTTCGATGTCGTGTGCTAAAAGAAATTAGCCACTCATCGGAATGGAGATGACATTATCGGTTGAAAAATACATGTTTAATGATTAAAGCAGATATAAGCGGATAAAAAGGAAATAAAAAGACTTATATAAAAAACAGTAATAGTATCCGTCCCAACCACCTTAAACAAGCGCTAAAAAGTTCTTAGCCTCTTATTCAAGAAGGGGGTGGTATAGAAATGAAAAGACTTATAAAGGTGCAGAAATAATATCTGTCCCAACCGACTTAAATAAATGCTAAAGTTAATTAGCCTCTTATTCAAGATGGGGGTGGTATATAACAGTTATATGAAGACTGAAATAAAACTAAGTTACAAAAAAAAGAAAAATATAATCTCATACACGCACACACTCTAAAAAAAGACTGAAAAGAAAGCGTTTAAAATGAAAGCGATAAAATAAAGCGAAAAAGAAAACGATAAAACTATTTTATGAAAGCTTGTAAATCTAAGCTATGAAAACAGTAAACCTAGATTATGAAAGCAATAAACCTAACTATAAAAGCAATAAAACTAAATTATGAAAGCAATAAAGCTAAACTCATACACGCACACGCGCTAACATTAATAAAAAGGAAGATGATCCAAATGAGAAAAACATCATTTTATTTCTGAAATCAGCATTACAACTAGACTAGGAAGACGAAAAAAACTTAAAACGAACTTAAACTGAATTGCATAAGAGAAGCTCACAATCACTCAAAAGAACTCACAATACAACAAGAACTACTCAAAATTTGGATGAAAAATACTTCAGCCGAGCCCCTCTATTTATAGGGAAAATTTGAGTTTTACACGCCCTAGGTCACGGGCGTGACTTGAATGTCACGGCCGTGACTTAGGGCGTGACAATTGCTCGGCTGTATTCGCCGCCTTCTGGAAGGTCTGGCCGTCAAACATGGCTGCACACGGGCGTGACTTGGTATGTCACGGGCGTGACTTTGTGAGTCACGGGCGTGACTATGGGTGGCTGATGTCGGCAGCATGGGCGCGACTTCGAGACGTGACGCGCTGGCGGCTCACGGGCGTGACTCTGCTGGAACACGGGCGTGACTTGTAGAGTCACGGGCGTGACTTGGTCAACTGGAGTGAGCTGAAGAGAAATTCGTCGGGCGCAGAGCTTTAAATTTACACGCCCTTGGTCACGGGCGTGACCGAGGGCGTGACTTGAGCGATTTGTCGGGATTTGATCTGAATCGAGCCGTCCCGTTGATATTTGATCTTTAAAAATTACACGCCCTTGGTCACGGGCGTGACTGAGGGCGTGACCTGGGAAAATTTTGCAAAAAAAATGCAAAAACAAAAATAAAACTAAGTTAGAAACCAGAAATAATAAAGAAGCAATTTATTCATTAATTTACATAGAAAATTCACAATATTAATTAAAACTATACTAATAATTATACTAAAAATACATATATTTTATTACTTATCAACGACATTTCTTCCTTTGTCTTCGTTCTTCTCTGCGTTCGACGAACGCCAATCTTTGTTCGATGGACAACATTCTATGTTCGACGAACTTCATTCTTCCGTCCCATCTCTGCGTTAGACGAACTCCATCCAGCGTTCGACGAACATGCCAAGTCTGCGTTCGACGAACTTGCTTCTGCGTTCGACGATCTTGCCGAGTTTCAGCTTTTGCTTTGCCCATCATTATGACGACAAGCATACTTTGTCGATGACATCTCCTTATTCTCAACGATATAGTACTTACTGAAGTAACTAAAGTACTCGACATATTATCGATCTCTGCAAGCATGAACTAGATGGAACATTAAATACAACTTGCACTTATCATTGAGCTGAGCACTTCTTCAAATCAGGAACATTGCTAGGCACTGTTCCCAACACCAACCTCCAGCGGAGTAGAGTTCCTCTTCCCCCCTCCATGCTGAATCGCTTCACAATTCGTTCTGCATAGCCTTTCTTGGATACAAGCATTCCGCCCTCTTTCCTCTCCACTTTGAGTCCAAGGAAATGGTGAAGCTCACCCAAGTCTTTCATCTCAAATCTGATAGCTAACTCAACTCGAAGTCTAGCTACCTCTATCTCAGAATTTCCCATGACGACCATATCATCAACATAAAGCAACACCAAGACCTAAAACTCCCCCGTCTTCTTTGCGAACAAGCTTGAATCAGAATCAGAAGCAAAGTAACCGTAGAACTGGAGGTATTCTGCTATCTTGTCGTACCACGCCCGAGGCTCCTGCTTCAAGCTGTAAAGAGCCTTCTTGAGCTTGCACACATGTCTTGGGTAGACTTCAGAGATATAACCAGGTGGCTGATCCATGAAAATATCCTTGTCAATCTCTCCATAAAGGAAAGCATTCTTCATGTCGAGTTGCCAAATTTTCCACCCTTGGCAAGCCGCCAATGCGATCACCACCCGAACTGAAGTCATCTTGGCAATATGGCTGAAGGTTTCTTCATAATCCTCCCCATACTTCTGAGAGAAACCTTGAGCTACAAGGCGAGCCTTATATCGCTCAATGCTACCATCGGCCTTCTTCTTCAACTTGAAAACCCACTTACAAGTCATCGGAGTAACACCCTCAACCATAGGCACCAAGTTCAAGTCTCATTATTCCTGATGGAAGCCATCTCTTCATCCATGGCCACTTCCCACTCCTTGACTCCAATGGCATTTTCAAAACAAGATGGCTCTCTCTCATCCAGGGGACCTGCCAAGAAACATGAGACAAAGCTCACCAAGTTTCCCCCTATATACCGATCTGGTGGAATGATAGTCCTCTTGGACCTTATCTAAGATTTACTCTGATCCACCTCTTCCACTGCAACTTATGGACTAGCTCTCCTTTTAGGTATACTTAGAGCATTGCTCCCCATGCTTCGAGAACCTGAAGCACCTGACCCAGAGCTAGAAGCAACTAGAGCACCTAGAGAAATAGACAACTCCACCAGAACTTCCTTTGCAGCTTCTTCTAGTCCACAATCCAACCTGTTATCTTGTAACTCAATAGAAGATCTACCCAGGTATAATGTCAGTTCATCAAATACCACATCCCTTGAAACCACAGCTCTCTGTGTCTCTGGATCCATGCATCTCTAACCTTTCATCTGGTCATCATAACCAATGAACACTAGCTTCCTTGCTTTCACATCTAGCTTCGTTCTGAGGGCATCAGGAACATGCACATAGCAGGTAGATCCGAACACTCGAAGGTGTTCCACCGTAGGCTTTATCTTGAACATCAACTCACGAGGGGCTTTCATGTTGATTGGACTAAGAGGCATCTGATTGATGACATAAGTTGCACAAGACATTCCCTCTGCCCAAAAAGACTTCAGGATATCCTTTGCATGAAGCCAACAATTGCAGGTCTCCATCAGATGACAGATCTTCTGCTCTGCAACTCCATTCTGTTGTGGAGTGTGAACACAAGAGAGCTCTCTCTGAATGCCATGCTTCCTGTATAAGTTGAAGAACACCTTTGAGGTGAACTCTCCTCCATTGTCGGTTATGAACTTCTTAATCCGTAGGTTAAGCCGGCCTTCCATTAGCTCCTTGAACTCCACAAACTTTTCAAAAACTTCCAACTTCTCCTTCAGAAAATATACCCAAGTATATCTAGTGAAGTCATCAATTAAGACTAGCATATACCTGCTACCTCCAAGACTGACAATGTTGGTGGGTCCAAACAGATCACCATGATTACACTCCAATGGTGCTTTGCATCTCCTTTGTGATTTGTCAAAAGGAAGGCGATAATCCTTACCATATTGACAACTTGCACAAACGTGACCTTCACCGAAGGATGACAAACAAGGCAAGCCTCTCACAAGGCCTCTCCCCGCCATAGCTTTCAACTTGTCCATCCCAACATGTCCAAATATTTCATGCCAGATAGCAGTTCTATCATTAGTCCTCATCTTATCAATTTAGGAACTTGTAGATAACACAAACAAGTCCTTCACCCGTCTTCCAACACGAGTTACTTCAGCCCTCACTGCTGGCACATTTCGAAGAAACTTCACTTCTGTTGGACCAAAGAGAATGTGATATCCAGTATCAACATCATTGGTCACTGAGAAGAGGTTTTTCTTCATCCTCGGAACATGATAGACACTCTTTAATGTGAGTGGACCTCTATCTCCGTTTAAAGAATCTACACCCTCCTTCTCAACATCATGTATAGTATCATCAACAGTAATGATAGCATCATTACCTGAGTATGCCTGCAAAGAGTAGAAATTCGACTCGTCTCCAGTTTGGTGATGACTAGAGCCCGCGTCCACAATCCAATCATCTTGGTAGTTGATGGAAGCCAAAGCCCGAACACAAGTGCACGTCATAAAAGCTCCATCACTCCACCTATCTCCTGCATTGGAAGCAACCTCTTCTTTTCCCGTAGCATGCCCTGGCTGAAGATTGACTCTACAGTCCCTCTTGAAATGACCAAGTTGGTTGCACCTGTAGCACCTTGGTCCTTCCTTCTTCTTTCCATCACGCTTAGGAGTATTACTCCTTTCTTGCTGATATGAAGTTGAAGGTCCATCGCAAACAGATGACTTCTTCTTCTTGTCCCATCTCTTCTTCTTGCCGGAGTATAGAACCTCACTTTCTCCTCCAAAGATAGATATCCCAGCCATTTGCTTTGCCAAGCTCTCTTGCGAAGCCAACAAGTTCTCCAGCTCTAGCAACGATGGCTGATTTGCCCAACCTTGAACATAAGTGATAAAGGCCACATACTCCCTCCACAAGCTGCAGATTATGTGTCACTTCAACCTCGCTTCTGAAATAGGTTCATCCGGGTCCAAAGTTGGTATCTCTGCGCACAAGATCTTCATTTTCAAGAAGATAGTTGAAATGGACGAATCTCCCTGAGTTGTTTTCGCCAACACATTTTCAAGAAACTGTAGCCGAGCTATGTTCTTCTTGATGAACAAGCCATCCAAGGCTGTCCAAATCTCAGCAGCTGACCTACAACCAATAATGTGGTCAAACAACTCTGGAATGATAGCACGCTTTAAAGTGAACTCTGCCTTTGCATTCTTTCTCTTCCAAGCTTTCACCTTCCCAGCATTCCCCTCAGCAACTACAATAGCTTGTCTATCAACTCATCTGTTGGAACAACCCTATTACTGATTTGTGCTAGGATCACTATCTGTTGACTAGGGCTATATTGACCCCAATGTATAGTCCAAAGTTTTAGGCTGTCTGAGTTAGCTAGAACTTAGGAAAAATCTAAGTCTCTGCGTTCGACGAACTCCATCCTACGTTCGATGAACTCCATCCTGCATTCGACGAACTCCATGCTCCAGTTCGACGAACTTTCCAAGTCTCTGCGTTCGACGGACTTCATTCTACGTTCGACGAACTTCTCTCTGCGTTCGACGAACGTCATGCTTTAGCTTGATGCACTCAGTTCTCCAGCCAGTCCAGCAGTTTATTCTTCAGTTCAATGAACTCCAGTTTGAGATCGACGAACTCATCTCTGCGCTCGACGAATAAGTATCAAGATGTTCAGATCGACGAAAGTGCTTCTCAGATCGTCGAACTCAGTTCTTCCAGCCAGATTCATCAGATTATCTTTCAGTTCGACAAACTCTAGATTGAGATCGACGAACTCCAGATTGTGTTCGATGAATTAATTAAGTTTGACGAACTCAACATTCAGTTCGACGAACTCAACATTCAGTTCGACGAACTCAGTTCTCAGATCGACGAATTTTATCCTCAGCTCAAAATTTCAGAAGGATCAGTTATATTATTCTCTGAACTCAGATCGACTAATCAGCAACGGATCTATTCCTATCAGATAAGTCAGGATTTAATCATTTACTTTTATTATTATCTTTTTTCGAGAAAGTAGCCACTAACATATATTGGAAAAGGACACTTTCATGGAAAAGGAAAAAGGATTAAAGTGTATTTCCTGAATCAGATTGCGGTTCCAAGAATATCTTTTCAGAATATTTTATTCCTTAATTAAAAGATTTGAATTTCAAATCAGTCAGAGATTCTTTAAGGAAAAAGGAAGAAGAAGATTTACAGCATTACAGCAAGATAGAAAGAATATAGAAGAACACAGTCGAAAGAGAAATAGCAAAAAAGAAAAAGCTTTTCAGATCTTCATCCTCAACAGCAACAATCTCATTCTCTGAGAACAACAACACAAATCATTCTCTCAGTTTTCAGCTACTGATTTCTTAATCTTCAAGAGCAACAATAATCTGAGGAACTCTTTGTCTCTCAGATTCATCGGCTATCAAGGAAGATTTATTCTACATTCAGAAGGAAGCTCCATCCATTATCTGTCAAGAAATTCTATCAGACAGGGGGAGTTTCACAACAACAAAACCACTAGTCTTCTCATAGCTTGTTGACAGAGAAGAACTTCATAAACCCTCTTTATCCCATCTTGTACAGGGTTCTAACTCCCTTCAAAAGTTAACCCTTTGGTGCCAGGGCACCTGATCAAAACCTGTGATTGGTTTGAGCACCTGATCAAAAGCTCAGTGGTGTTTGGGCACCTGATCAAAACTCCATTGGTGTTTGGGCACCTGATCAAAACTCCATTGGTATAGGGCATCTGATCAAAAACCTAGTGGATTCCTACAAAGGGTGGTAGAAGAGTAGATGTACCCAAGTTGATTGGGGAACTACTATAGATCCTTGTGTCTTCTGTGTTTGTGTTTATTTTCTGTACTGTGCTGTGCTATGATTTGTATTTTGTTTTTACACTCACTCTCTTATACACATATATATCAGTATTTTAATTCCGCTATAAAATAAGTTAAAAACTTTTTAATACTCTATTCACCCCCCTCTAGAGTAAATCTACGATATAACCTCTCTCTCATTTAGTATCAGAGGACTTTCAATTGGTATCAGAGGTTGGTTGATTATTTACAGGCTAACACCTGAATCCAAAGATCAATCAGATCTTAATTTCCTCTAGAGTTTTCTTTTGCTAAAACACATGGCACAGAACAAAGAATACTCAAGCAAAAGACCTCCTATGTGCTATATAAATAAGTTTGCATTATGGAAGGCAAGGATCAGAATATATATGAACTCTATTGATGAAGAAATTTTCAATTCTATTTTGACAGGACCCCCTACTCCTACAGCAACAAGTGCTGAAGCAACAACAAATAATAATGTTGTTACACCTCCTAAGTGGATAGAAGCTCAAAAGAAGCAAAGAAGTGCAGATGCCAAAGCAATGAATATCTTGGTACAGACAATGTCTGATGACATTTTTCAAAAGGTTGTGGAATGCACCTCAGCCAAAGATATTTAGATTTCCCTCAACAACATGGATGAAGGATCTGTAGATGAAATAAAAGACAGAAGATCTCACCTCATCTCTCAATATGAGAATTTCAAAAAGGGAGAAACTGAAACTGTTGCTGATATGTACAATAGACTCAGTCTCATAATTAATGAACTGAAGACTTTGGACAAAGTGATCTCAATCACTGAATTCAATGATAAGATCCTAATGTTCTTCCCCAGCACATGGGACTCTAGGATCTAGCCAATCAAGGAAGCCAGAATCCTTAATGAGATCTCTACTGAGACCTTATTAAGCAAGCTCAAATCCTATGAGCGGCTTATCAAGTCCAGAGAAGCTGAACAATCTACCTCCTCTTCAGCATCCAAGAAGGAAAGAAGCATTGCTTTCCAAGGAACTGAAGAGGAAGACAAAGCTCCAGGAGAAATGGAGTTTATGAGCCTACTAGCCAAAAAGGTTCTACATGATGGCTAGAAAAGGCTTCAGAAAGAAGGATTCCAGATCAAAAGAAAAACCAAGGTATGACAAATCAAATTCTAAATAAATTATCTGTTTTGGTTGCAGGAAACCTGGACACATTCTACCTGAGTGTCTAGAGAATCAAAAGAAGGACAAAAGAAAAGAGAAAGAAGAAAAGAGGCACTCCAGCAAGTCATCCACCCACAAACACAAACATAAGGGAAGAGGCTTTGTAGCTGAAACATGGAGTGAGACAGACTCAGAATCTTCATCCAGCTCTTCTGATAATGAAGAGAATGCAAATGACAAAGATCAATGCTTGATGGCTATCTATGACTCAAGCAGTAAGTCAGAACTTGCATCTTCATCCAGCTCTTCTAATGATGAAGATGATGCAGATGAAAGAAGTTTCTGCATGATGACTATCAATGCCTCAGGAAGCAATTCTGAAGAATCAGAATATGATAATGACAGTGATCAGGTAATATCTAACTTTGATTTTAATTCAAATGATTTCAAAAATGAATTCAAAACTCTTTGTTTAGATTTAATTAAATCTGAGAAGGAGATAATCTCTCTCAGAAATAGGTTGGTTGAAATGAACAACTGGCTGAAGATAATGCCAATCTTAAGAAAGAATTGCCTGCCTCCAGAGAACATATTATTCTCATTGAGAACAAACTATCAAAGGCTAAGAAATTTGAAGAATCCCTAAATGGGAGAAGTATCAAACTGATGGACATCACAAGCACAGTGAATGCCAAACTCAGTGGCAAACTGGGCTTGGGTGCATCATCAAGTGAGCCACATCTTCTTAAGAAGAATACTTTATCTACACCAGTAAAGTTCATCTCTGCCAAGGGCAAAGAGGTAGTAGAAATAAATAAAAATATCTCAAGCAAGGCTATTAAGAATAAAGGAATTCAATAGAATTCGTCGAACGGAGCTTGACGAAATCACTTCATTTCATCGAACGGCGATCGACGAACGCTGAAGACAGATTTTTCAGTATAGTTATTATTCGAACGGCGCTCGACGAAATCACTTCAATTCGTCGAACGACGATCAACGAACTCTGAAGCCAGACATTCAGTATATTTATTATTCGAACGACGCTCGACAAAATTACTCTAATTTGTTGAACGGCAATCGACGAACTCACCAGAATTCGTCGAACGAAAAATATACTGAATTTCAGAAGAATTCTTATTCTCAACAAACTAAAAATCCTTTCACTGAGTGGATCGTTCCTCCAAGGAAATATCATCCACAAGGCTATAAGGATCAGCCGAAGATGTCTTTCATTTCAGAATTTTGTGGAAAGATAAAAGGACCCAGGGTAGTCTGGGTCAAAACAACTAGTTTATTTTCTGTTGTGCAGGTACAAGGCTATCAAAACATAAAGGAACAATGGTATTTGGATAGTGGGTGCTCAAAGCATATGATAGGAAACAAGGCCAACTTAAGCAATTACAAGGCAAAGATTGGACCCAAAGTGATTTTTGGAGACTCCAACTGTGGACAAACCAAAGGATATGGACAAATCAAAGTTGGAGCGGTTACCTTCAAAGAGGTAGCATATGTCAAGGGTCTCAAGCATAACCTTATTAGCATAAGCCAGTTATGTGATGAAGTTTATCAGGTAACTTTTAACCATTCCTTATGTCTTATTACCAATAATAAAAACACTAATGTGTTATCTGGTATTAGACATGGAAATATTTATTTAATCAATTTTGACTCTGCCAATTCAGACATTTGTTTATTTAATTCTATAAGTAAAACAAATGAATTATGGCATAAAAGGCTAGGAAATATTAACCTTAGAAATATATCTAAGCTCTCTAAGGACAATCTTGTTAGAGTACTGCCTTCTGGTTCATACAAGATGGAAGGACTCTGCAGGGCTTGTCAACTAGGAAAGCAGACCAAGAGTAGTTTTAAATCTTTATCCAAGAGTGATTCACCTAGGATTTTGTACTTACTGCATTTGGATCTCTTTGGACCCACTGCAATACAGAGTCTAAGAGGGAAGCATTACACCTTAGTTATTGTAGATAATTTCTCAAGATTCACTTGGGTGTTCTTTCTTAGGAACAAGTTTGACACCTTCAGTGTTCTGACAGACTTTCTCAGGTCCATCAAGATTGAGTACTCTACTCTAGTTGCATTGATTAGAAGTGATCATGGAACTTAGTTTGAATCTCTTCTGATGAGAGAATTCTATGGAAAAGAAGGGATCATACAATGTTTCTCTTCTCCTAGAACTCCTCAACAAAATGGGGTAGCTGAAAGGAAAAATAGAACATTAATTGAATCAGCAACTACATTGTTTGTTGATGCTCACTTGCCACTCTCTTTTTGGGCAGAGGCAGTGAACACAGCAAATTAGGTGTTGAACAAAATTTTGATACATAAACTCAAGGGTAAAACACCATATTAATTACTTAAGAATAAAAAGCCTAAGGTTAACTATTTTAAGATTTTTGGTTGTAAATGCTATGTGCATAACAATGATAAGAAATATCTAAGGAAATTTGAAGCAAAGTCTGCTGAAGGTATATTCCTTGGATACTCTCTTTCTAGTAAAGCATATAGAGTTTATAACAAATCAACTCTTAAGATAGAAGAGCCATGCATGTATCTTTTGATGAAACTAATATGTTAAATAAGGAGAGGAATACCACCTCTACCAAAGATACTTTGCAGGTACCAGCTCTATGTGAAGAGCTCAATGGATTAGATCTACAGAGTAAAGATTCTCTACTTCCATCAAATGAAATTATTGAAGACAGTGAAGAAGAGGATAATCCAGATCTTGCTGACAATTCCAATCAAGTGACAGCTGATCATATCCCTCAAGAGGAAACTATTGCTGAACCCACTCCAACTGTTGATCACATCACAGTTAGAGATCATCCAATATCCCAAGTCATTGGAGATATTTCAGCAGGTGTTCAAACAAGGCATCAACTACACCAAAATCTGATGCATACTTGTTTCCTATCACAAGTTGAACCTCAATCGATAGAAGATGCAGAACAAGATCCAAACTGGATTCTTGGAATGCAAGAGGAACTCAACCAATTTGAAAGGAACAGGGTTTGGGATTTGGTTCCAAGACCAAAGGGCCATCCGGTCATTGGCACTAAATGGGTGTTCAGGAACAAGCTAGATGATCAAGGCATAATAATCAGAAATAAAGCAAGATTGGTAGCCCAAGGATACTCTCAGGAAGAAGGAATTGATTATGATCAAACCTTTGCTCCTGTTGCTAGACCTAAAGCTATAAGAATATTTCTTGCATTTGCTGCCTTCAAGAAATTCAAAGTATATCAGATGGATGTGAAGAGTGCTTTTCTTAATGGAGATATCAAAGAAGAAGTCTATGTGGAACAACCACCAGGTTTTATCTCTCCAACTCACTCTTCCTATGTCTTTAAGCTTAATAAAGCTCTCTATGGTCTCAAGCAAGCTCCCAGAGCATGGTATGAGACCTTAGCTAATTTTGTTTTGGAGAACATATTCTGTAGAGGCATTGTTGATAAAACCTTATTTTTCAGGATACATAAAAATCAAACTCTACTAGTTCAAATTTATGTAGATGATATTATTTTTGGCTCTACTGATTCAAATCTATGCAAAAGGTTTTCTGACCTAATGCAATCTAAATTTGAAATGAATAGTATGGGTGAGTTATCTTACTTCCTTGGCCTTCAAGTGAAGCAAATTCCAAATGACATATTCATATTACAATCTAAGTATGCTAAGGAATTAGTGAAAAGATTTGGTATGTCTGATGTTTCTACCATGAAAACACTCATGCCCTCCAATGATGTTGTTGGCAATGATGAATCAGGGAAACCCGTTGATCAGAAAGTATATAGAGCAATTGTTCGCTCATTACTTTACTTAACAGCTAGTAGGCCTGACATAATGTTTGCTATATATATTTGTGCTAGGTTCCAAGTTAACCCCAAAGAATCTCATCTAATTTTATTAAAAAGAATTTTGAGATATATAAAGGGTTGTCCAAATCTATGACTCTAGTATCCAACTACATCAGAATTTGAATTAACTGGATTCTCATATTCTGATTATGCTGGATGCAGAGTAGACAGAAAAAGCACATCATGAACTTGCCAGTTCCTTAGTGATAGGCTAGTGTCTTGGTTTTGTAAGAAACAAACATCTGTTTCTACATCAACAGCTGAAGCAGAATATATTGCTGCAGGCAGTTGCTGCTCACAAATATTGTGGATACAAAATCAACTTCTAGATTATGGTATCAATCTAAATAAATCAATTATATTTTGTGACAATACTAGTGCAATATCTATAGCAGAAAATCCAGTACTCCATAGTAGGACTAAACACATAAAAATTAGGCACCACTTTATCAGAGATAAAGTTGATAAAAATAAAATTTGCCTACAATTTATTCCCACTGACTTACAAAGAGCTGATATTTTCACCAAACCATTGGATGAAAAGAAGCATTTTTGTTTATAAATCAGCTAGGAATGATAGATGGAGATTCAATCAATTAAAAAAATTATATCTTTTATTTATCCCCCAATGTGTGAAGTAAGTTCCGTCGGTTTGCTGTCAAAACAGCTGAGACAAGCTCTCAGTCTCAACTGAGATAGCTGAGACAAGCTCTTAGTCTCAACTGAACCGTTGAGACAAGGCCTAGGGCCACTGAGAAGTTGTCTGTCTCAGCCCAACCGCTGAGACGATACCTATTAGATCCAGGGATCGACGAAGACAAGCTCGATCATCAAACTGAGATCGACAAAAATTATTTTTTCGACGAATGCAGTCTGATGAATGCTAAGTCTTTTCGACTTATGTTCTCTCTATATAATCAATCTTTTAATTCTTTTTTACTTTATGCCTACAGAATCTGCTTCTCCTTCCAGTTCCTTTGCACTTGATCTCTTTTTCTTTTGCAGGAACAATGACAATCTTTCTTCTAAAATTGCATCCTTCCCTACTGATGAGTCCCAATTATAGACACATTTTTGGACTCATCTGGGCCGATTATTTAGTCAAAGCACTACACTATAGACATATTTTCGCTCATATTTGATAGCCATCTATTATTCCACGCTAAGTGCACTTTTAGGCCCATTTTTTGTGTATTTTCTTGTTTATCATTCTTATTGTCTTTCATGCTGTGTTTTGTGCCACTTTCAGTGGTTTCGATCAGTGTTTATGCTCGAACAGGGGTCGTGCAGGTGTTCCCGGTACAAATCTGTATAGGAATACTGCGCACGATCACTGGCTATACTGCGCACGACCACTGATCGTGCGCCGCCGATCATGCGCATTCATTTCCAGCCCAAAGTTGCTTTCTGAATTTGGTCGTGCGTTCGATCGTGCGCTTTATTATTTTCTGTAGTTTTGTTTTGCAGGTTTTCGGGCACAACGTGCACTATCATTAACTTTCAGTGCGCACGACCACTGGTCGTGCGCCACTGATCGTGCGCCCTATTTTCTATAAATATACAGCCCGCGAAATTAGGTCGGACGACGTTTTCCTCCGCCGCTTTGGAGCCCTGTTCGCCTCTTCCGCTACCTGCATCATCTTCCACCACTAGGAGGTGCTCCGGGGCTATTCTTCACGCCTATCTTAAGCCCGGAGATCACCTCGCCCATCTCCATCATCCACAAGCTTCAAAAGGAAGGATCTCCGCCCATATTTCATCGTCAAGCTTGGGAGCCATGTATTGAAGCCGAGCGGATAGTGACACGAAGAAGATGGGTCCATTGGGAGGTAGTGACAGCCCTCCTCTACCCCGGACGTAGTTGCGGACCGAGCTTGGATGGGGATTGACAACCTTGCGATTCCAACCGTGAATCCCAACGAGCCTTCGGATTCAGTCGATTTCTTACTCTCTTTCAACTTGTAATGATATTGTAGGGTAGATTCTTGTATTTTTGGATGATATGCACAATGATCTTTATTTGCAATGTTTATTTCATATTTCTATGAAACCATTTGGTTATTTGTGTATATGAGGTGCGCCACCACTTCATCCACCACTCCATCCACTAGGTTCGTGTGTTGTACTAGCAATTGCTAGTGGCGTGCTTATCGATGAGGTGCTTGCGACCCTCACTCCGCATGCCTACTCGCTCATCCGCTTAGTGAAGCGTGGCATAGCGGCCCGTGTAATCCATTCGCCTAACGAAGTAGCGAGCTCAAGGCCTGCACAGTTCGATTATGTTTGCCTACTCGTCCATCCGCCCTTTCGAAGCAGTACGCACAAGGCCTGCCTAGTCTCCATCCCGCCAAGCGAAGCATTGCATAGCGGCATTGCATAGGAGTAGTTTAGTTATTTTCTTTTATTTCCACAACCAAAACCCCCCGTTTCCGCAACCCATTCGACTTAAAAGACTTCAATCTCAAGTCCTTCCTCGATAGATAGCTCCACCGTACCGTGTTCCTTTGAGATCGATACTTGGGGATTCATTCCCATTTTATATTACTTGAACGATCGGTACACTGCCGTTTCGTGCCGCAGTCTTGCTACCGCCTATAGCGGTGTGTTAAGATTCGCCATCAAGTTTTTGGCGCCGTTGCCGGGGAACACAGTCGTGTCAGTTTTCTAGAGAGGGAGAATTTGAGATTAAAGCCCTTCCATTTATGTATTGCATTCTTTCTTTATTTTATTTCTTGTTATTCCTTTTTCCTATTTTATATTAGGTTGCTCTAGTAAATTTTTGTTAAGTGTAGTATTTTGCACAATAGTGTTTTTATTTTGAATCATTTTATCTTCACACTATGTGGCCTTCATTTAATATTCGTTGTCGTTGGTGTGGAGATATCTCTCACACTAGTGATAGATGTCCAAAGGGAGATAATAGCCCTAGCACTCAAGGCCCAGCATATGGAGCATCGACTTCGTCTGGTACTCCATATGGTGCGTGTAGGTCCTATGGCTATTCTACCGAGCCTTTACCGTCATACTTCTTTTCGGCTTCAGCACCTGCTGTGCCAAAGAAGCCCGCAAGGCAGTGCTTGTTTTGTCAGAGCACGGATCATGCCTTGAAGGAT
Source organism: Dactylorhiza incarnata (assembly GCA_033032865.1). NCBI lineage: Eukaryota > Viridiplantae > Streptophyta > Magnoliopsida > Asparagales > Orchidaceae > Dactylorhiza > Dactylorhiza incarnata. Next base: position 2,878,934 of record JAWHQI010000035.1, read on the forward strand.
TGTGCTGCTTTCCTTCGCCAAATGGATGAGGATGACGAGCCGAATATCCGGATCGTCCCGACTCTTACTTCTGGCAGCACACCTTCAACATCCGGTTATGCGTCCATTTCACCTTCAAGTTTTGAAGGGTATGATGTGGACACAGTCACCAGATGTGTGGCTGATCTAGGCTCCGACATGGCTGAGCCCATCTCCCCTGTGCATATATCACCATGTGTTGATTTGATTCTTTGTGAGGAATCGGTGCTTGACATTTATTCAAGCACTATTCCTCCCCCTGTTGTGCATACTACATTCGTCTCTGATGACATTGTTGAGGATGTGTCGCAGGATGATGCTGGCGATCTATGTGTTATGCCTGCTCCTATGGAGGAGGAAAACCTTCTAGGTGAAGAGGAACTTTCCTCAGCACCGGTGGAGGAAGTCCAACTCTTGGGCATGGCCGCTGTTGATCCCGCCGAACCTTGTAGCATTGATGACAATGCAAACATTATTTTACTTTCCCAGCCTGATGGGAGTGAGACCGGGACCACTCCCCCGATTGATTTTTATTTATGTTCTTCTTCTTCTTTATTTCTTGATCCCCTTTCTTCATCTGAGCCTGTGCAGGTTGAGTCTTCACGGTACTTCAGGAGGACTTGGAGCATTATGCTCAAGTCAATGATGAGAGCATCCTCTTATGTGAGGAGGTTGATCCCCCCTCCGTAGAGGAAGCTCCACTCATTACCTTCTCCCCCTGCTGCCTCCCTGGAGATGATGCCTTGCTGGGCAAGGATAGTTTTGGTGAGTTGAGTGAGGATTCCTCCTCTTCTTACTTTTTATTCCCTCTACCTGTGACGAGCAGGTATTATTTATATTCGGGTAGAGGCGTGACTGTTCTATCGCCGTATCGGTACCTGCTACCGACACGCTTATTAGAACAGTTACCTGTGGACTTTTCTTTTCATAGACCCATTAGCTAGAACTGTTTAAATTTGAATAAGTCATGCTGGGAAGACAATAACCCCAGTAGTTATCTTACTTTTCTTGCATTTCTATTTCATCTAGTTTAGTTAGTTGTATTTCATTTTATTCTGTATATTTTCTTTTGTTTTTGGCGGAGCTCACCCCTACAGGTCCTTCCTCTGGATGGCGGACGCTGCAGCGTTGTCTTGGTTTACACGCCAATCTTCTGGTATGCTCACTTGCTGAGCATTGGGTACTCTCTTCCCCTAGCCCTCATTTAAATTTCATGTTGATATTTTATGCTGGTTGGTTTAGTTGAAGTCGGGGGGAGAGATATTTATTGTACCCACTGCACGTGCACATCTCAGTGCATGCTAGAAGTATATTATTTCAGTTATTTAATTTGTTCATCTTCATCGCACACCACTACACCCACTTTAGCGCGCACTCGCTTGTTTGTATGATCCTGTATATTCAATTCTTGGTTGTGATGTAGAAATTGCTGTGTTAGCCTAAAAATTGCAAGATGGAGTGGCATGTTGACTCTTGTAGTGCTCTAGTTGAATACTCGTGTCTTGCCTAGGAATTCGAGTAGAATTAGTTTTTATTTATGCTTCAAATTTATAATTAGTAGATTTGCGTAGATTTTAATTTATTTTACTCAAAATGGTGAATGTGGTTGAATCTAGTGGTAGCGTGGTATTGTGTGTAGGCGAGCACGAGGTTCGTGTTGCTTGAGTCGGGAGGAAGGATTACCTTTCTCGGGGGCTAAGAACTTGCCCCAAGCGACTCTCGAAGCATGGGTGCGAATGACTTGCAAGTTGAGCGTGACATAGGCCATCTATTTGGCAAGCTTGAGCTTTGTTCTACCATTCCTATGCGCTAACCATTGCTAGCCTATTTTGTGCCTACCCGATCTTTTGGTTCAGCTCCACCATACTTCACCAAGGCCTAAAAGCTAATCCTATTATCGCAACCAAAAATTAAGCTAAAAGCATTTATGAATTGTAACTTTCCAATGCGGTGCGGTGATGCGACACTTCAGTGTTGATGTGGAAGTTTTAAAAATGTCTATGTGCTTAAAATTGTGCTATTAGATATGGGGATGAAAAGAAAAGAAAAAGAAAAGCAAAGTAAAAAAAAATAGATTTATATCCCCAGCGTTTTAATTGAAACATCTAAATAGTATTGATTGTTGTAGGCCGTGTGCACACCGGGTTTCAAAGTCAAGTCTGGGGGTGTGTTACACGTGTATTATTGTGGCAACTTTGATTTAGCACTTTTGTGAGCTCATTTGGGTTGCGATTAGCCTTCACATTTATCTTTGCATTCCAAACCGTAACCTAAGCCTCGTGTAAACCCAAAGTCCTATTGATTCATCTTGTGAGTTCACTAGCGTCGTGGAGAGAGTGTGACACGGCGAGCTTATGGTTCTCGACGTTGATGGATTTCAACGGAGATAATTCCGAGTTCCGGTCTTGGGTAACATTCACCTTCGGGACTTGCTTACTTTCGCACTACGTGTGACCACGAGATTCATCAACATTCCATTTTTGAGTAAAAATAAATTTCTTTTTACGCATTTACACTTTTATAAATTAACTAGCATATGTAGAAACTTCTTCTAATGAATTACTTTGCACACAAGTATGCAACTTCGCATACTACTCCATGTCGCAGTTTTTTTTAGCTAGCTATGCTTTTCCTACTCCGCTGGATTTGTTTGCTCGGGACGCGCAAACAGGTAAGTCTGGGGGTGTGATGAGTCCCAATTATATACACATTTTTGGACTCATCTGGGCCGATTATTTAGTCAAAGCACTACACTATAGACATATTTTCACTCATATTTGATAGTCGTCTATTATTCCACGCTAAGTGCTCTTTTAGGCCCGTTTTTGTGTATTTTCATGTTTATCATTCTTACTGTCTTTCATGCTGTGTTTTGTGCCACTTTCAGTGGTTTCGATCAGTGTATATGCTGGAACAGGGGTCGTGCAGGTGTTCCCGGTACAAATCTGTACAGGAATACTGCGCACGATCACTGGCTATACTGCGCACGACCACTGATCGTGCGCCGCCGATCGTGCGCGTTCATTTGCAGCCCAAAGTTGCTTTCTGAATTTGGTCGTACGTTTTTACGCACGGTCGTGCGTTCGATCGTGCGCTTTATTATTTTCTGTAGTTTTGTTTTGCAGGTTTTCGGGCACAGCGCGCACGATCATTAACTTTCAGTGCGCACGACCACTGGTCGTGCGCCACTGATCGTGCGCTCTGTTTTCTATAAATATATAGCCCGTGAAATTAGGTCGGACAATCGTTTTCCTTCGCCGTTTTCGAGCCCAGTTTGCCTCTTCCGCTACCTGCATCATCTTCCACCACCAGGAGGTGCTCCGGGGCTATTCTTCACGCCTATCTTAAGCCCGGAGATCACCTCGGCCATCTCCGTCATCCACAAGCTTCAAAAGGAAGGATCTCCGCCCATATTTCATCGTCAAGCTTGGGAGCCATGTATTGAAGCCGAGCGGATAGTGACACGAAGAAGACGGGTCCATTGGGAGGTAGTGACAACCCTCCTCTACCCCGGACGTAGTTGCGGACCGAGCTTGGACGCGGATTGACAACCTTGCGATTCCAACCGTGCATCCCAACAAGCCTTCGGATTCGGTCGATTTCTTACTCTCTTTCAACTTGTAATGATATTGTAGGGTAGATTCTTGTATTTTTGGATGATATGCACAATGATCTTTATTTGCAATGTTTATTTCATATTTCTATGAAACCATTTGGTTATTTGTGTATATGAGATGCGCCACCACTTCATCCACCACTCCATCCACTATGTTCGTGTGCCGCACTAGCAATTGCTAGTGGCGTGCTTGTCGGCGAGGTGATTGCGACCCTCACTCCGCATGCCTAGTCGCCTATCCGCCTAGTGAAGCGTGGCATAGCCGCCCGTGTAATCCATTCGCCTAACGAAGCAGCGCGCTCAAGGCCTGCACAGTTCGATTCTGTTTGCCTACTCGTCCATCCGCCCTTTCGAAGCAGCGCGCTCAAGGCCTGCCTAGTCTCCATCCCGCCAAGCGAAGCATTGCATAGCGGCATTGCATAGGAGTAGTTTAGTTATTTTCTTTTATTTCCACAACCAAAACCCCCCGTTTCCGCAACCCATTCAACTTAAAGGACTTCAATCTCAAGTCCTTCCTCGATAGATAGCTTCACCTTACCGTGTTCCTTTGAGATATATACTTGGGGATTCATTCCATTTTATATTACTTGAACGATCGGTACACTGCCGTTTCGTGCCGCAGTCTTGCTACCGCCTATAGCGGTGTGCTAAGATTCGCGCATCACCTACCTCCTATACAACTGTCCCTTCTTCTAGGGGCCTAGCTTCAGGTCTCCCTGAAACTAGGCAGGGGGAGATGTTTTATGAAGAAGCTCCAGTTTCAGGGGGAGATACTTTATGAAGAAGCTCATTTTGATAGAGTGAATAATGATTCAGTGATGATTGATATTGATGCTGATATGATTTTGATAGAAGCTGTTTCAGTTTTTGATGAAGAAGTTCTAGCAGATTCAAATGCGGATTCAGATATGACAGATACAACTTTGATAATCAAAGCAAAAGTAGAAAACAAGGATTTTCATCAGTTGTCTACAATGTCAGAATTCAGAAAGCAAAATTTTGAAAGTGTAAATTTTTTTCTAAACTCAGGGTGATATATTTTCTATCTGCTGAAATGATTTAATTTCTGTCAGATATATATGCTCTGTTGTTTGTTTGTTTTAATTTTTGTCAAATAGTATGCTAACCCAAATAGGGGGAGATTGTTGGAACAACCCTATTACTGATTTGGGCAAGGATCATTATCTGTTGACTAGGACTATGTTGACCCCAATGTATAGTCTAAGGGTCAAAGTTTTAGGATGTCTGAGTTTGCTAGAACATAGGAACACTCTAAGTCTCTGCGTTCGACGAACTCCATCCTGCGTTTGACAAACGTTGTGCTCCAGTTCGATGAACTTGCCAAGTCTCCGCGTTCGACGAACTTCATTCTGCGTTCGACGAACTTCTCTCTGCGTTCGACGAACGTCATGCTTTAGCTCGACGCACTCAGTTCTCCAGCCAGTCCAGCAGTTTATTCTTCAGTTCGACAAACTCCAGTTTGAGATCGACGAACTCAGCTCTGTGCTCGATGAATAAGTATCAAGATGTTCAGATCGACGAAAGTGCTTCTCAGATCGACGAACTCAGTTCTTCCAGCCAGATTCAGCAGATTATCTCTCAGTTCGACGAACTCCATGTTAAAAAACTTGAGGTCCAGAGATGAAGTAAAAATGTGGAACACGCTTCACAAAACCTTCCACAAGTGTAGCACAACAATGACAATGAGAAGACCGAATAGTATTATGGTATTAACTATCTCTTTGCAAAGCGAGGTATACATGGCGAGACATGATTCATAAGAATCACGGAGGAGAGAAGCACAAAACACAAAGGTAAACAAGCTGCAGCGACCTGACAACTTGAGAACGCCAGACTGCGCGAACAGACAAGCCAGACGGTAGCACCTGAGACCGCGTGAACAGAGTACAAGCCGCACATGCCAGACCACAACCACAGACCGCTGACCTACTGCTTTATTCCTCTGCTGAAAACTACTAGTTCGCACTCCTTGATCGCCCAGACCGCACTGTCTTGATCACAGAAGAACTCGCGAACTCTGAACAAAGAACTGCAACCTGCCACAGACCGCAACTCAAGATCGCCTGGGCACTTAAGACCGCCTGATTAACTGAGTCCGCTGCACAAACCAAGAACACCTAAACACAGTCCGCCCGGACTGGTTTATTCAATGCTGGAAGAAGGGAGACAAGCTGACCGCGAGCTGCTAGCCGCTAACCCGCGAACACACAAACCGGTCAGACAAAATCTCAGACCGCACGACCTCAGAATGAGACCGGCACAATCAAGCCAACTTGGGTTCTTATAGTTCTCGTTATTAATGACGGGCACTGCACCCCTATTTATAGGCGAACAGACGATTGTCATCACCGCACAAACCGGGATACAATAACCGCCCATCAGATCGTGAGCGGTCTAGCAAAGCAGAACGCCCGAGCTCAGCATAGCTCACAGCTTCATTATTAAACCTTGCGGTTATAACCAAACTGCTCGGTCACCGTGGTCTCAACAAAGCAGACCGCCCGATCTTCTTCCAAAGAAGGCAGACCAAGAACATCTGGCCGACTTAGGATAAGTCGCCAGACCAACCCGTGCAAGTCGCTCGGACAGATAATGGTATCCCAGATCAGACAGCCTCAAACAAACCACTGAGACAGAACCGACCAGAGAACCAGCACAGACCGCGCCATCTCTGCGGTCTCCAACCTGCAGACCGCCCAGCACCATTCCACTTCCACTTCAAAAATTTAACACTCCCCCTTGCAGTGGGAAGTGGAAGTCAGCCCAAGCAAACTCCGCAACCGACAAAATGGTCCCTTCGCCAGCGGCTTAGTAAATATGTCAGCAACATTCTCCTTGCTCTGCACATGCTCCATAATCAGAGATCCCTCCAACACCTTCTCACGAATGAAATGGTGATGAATCTCTATGTGCTTCATACGCGCGTGACAAACTGGATTGTTCACCAGTTTGAGAGCACTCTCGTTGTCACCACATAACAGAGTAGGACCTCGCACCTCCCTATGAATGTCCTCCACAAGCCTCCTAAGCCAGATGGCTTCCTGAGCTGCCAAAGTCAAAGATTTGTACTCTGCTTCCGTGGTAGAGACAAACACAGAATCCTGCTTCTTGCTGCACCATGATATAGCTGTAGAGCCTGTCATAAAGACATATCCAGACGTCGATCTCCTATCATCCGAATCTCCTCCATAATCAGCATCTATATACCCATGCAAGCAAAAGCCCGAATCTCTCTCGTAGAAGAGACCCAAATCCGAGATGGATTTGACATACTTCAATATACTCATAGCCGCCACAAGATGAGGCTTCCGAGGCTCTGCCATAAACCGACTCACCCTGCCAACTGCATAAGCAATATCTGGCCTTGTGATCGTCAAGTATATCAAGCTTCTGACCAAAGCCCGAACACCAAAGGATCGATAATAACCTTCCCTTCATCTCGCCGAAGATGAACTCCTACCTCCAGTGGAGTAGAGCTGCTCTTCCCCCCCTTCCATGCCGAATCTCTTCACGATTCGATCTGCATAGCCTTTTTGGGAAACAAACATACCACTCTCTTTCCTCTTCGCTTCGAGCCTAAGGAAATGGTGGAGCTCAGCCAAATCCTTCATCTCAAATTTGATAGTTAGCTCAGCACGAAGCCTAGCTACCTCCACTTCAGAATTCCCTGTGACGATCATATCGTCAACGTACAGCAGCACCAAGACCTGAAGCTCCTCCGTATTTTTTACGAATAAGCTTGAATCAGAATCAGAAGCAAAATATCTGCAGAACTGGAGGTATTCTGCGATCTTCCCGTACCACGCTTGAGGCGCTTGCTGCAAGCCGTAAAGAGCCTTCTTGAGCTTGCAAACATATCTTGGGTGCTCTTCAGATACATAACCAGGTGGCTGATCCATGAAGATATCCTTGTCAATCTCGCCATATAAGAAAGCGTTCTTCACGTCGAGTTGCCAAATCTTCCACCCTTGGCATGCTTCCATTGTGATCACCACCCAGACCGAAGTCATTTTGGCAACGGGGCTAAACGTTTCTTCATAATCCTCCCCATACTTCTGAGACAAACCTCGAGCTACAAGGTGTTCCTTGTACCGCTCAATACTTCTATCAGCCTTCTTCTTCAATTTGAAAGCCCACTTGCAAGTCACCGGAGTAACTCCCTCAACCTTAGTCACCAAGTCCCAAGTCTCATTCTTCCTAAGGGCATCCATCTCTTCATCCATGGCTCCTTCCCACTCCTTGACTCCAACGGCATTTTCATAACAAGATGGCTCTCTCTCATCCAGGGGTCCTGCGAAGAAACATGAGACAAAGCTCACCAAGTTCCCGCCCGTATACCGATCAGGTGGAATAATGGTCCTCTTGGACCTCCTCAGAGCTTGACTCTGAACCACCTCTTCCACTGCAGCTTCTGGACTAGATCTCCTTTCAGGTAAACATGGAGCATCGCTCCCCCTGCTTCCAGAACCTGAAGCACCTGATCCAGAGCTAGAAATACCTAGAGCACCTTGAGAAACAAGCAACTCCACCATAGCTCAACAGAAGAGCTACCTTGGTATGACGTCAGCTCATCAAATACCACATCCCTAGAGACCACATATCTCCATGTCTCGGGATCCATGCATCTCCACCCTTTCTTCCGGTCATCATAACCGACGAAGACCAGTTTCCTTGCCTTAGCATCTAGCTTCGTTCGAAGGGCATCCGGAACATGCACATAGCAGGTAGAACTAAACACTCGAAAGTGTTCCACGCTTAGCTTCTCCTTGAACATCAACTCATGAGGGGTCTTCATGTTAATGGGACTGAGAGGCATCCGGTTGATAACATAGGCCGTACAAGACATTCCCTCTGCCCAGAAGAACTTTGGGATACTCTTGGCATGAAGCCAACATTTGCAGGTCTGCGTCAGGTGAGGGATCTTCCGCTCTGCAACTCCGTTCTATTGTGGAGTGTGAGCACTAGAAAGCTCCCTTTGGATGTCATGCTTCATGCAGAAGTTACAGAATGCCTTGGAGGTAAACTTCCCTCCGTTGTCAGTTCTGAACCTCTTCACCCGCGGGTTTAGCCGACCTTCCACCAGCTCCTTGAACTCCACAAACTTCTCGAACGCCTCCGACTTCTCCTTCAGAAAATAGACCCAAGTATATCTGGTGAAGTCATCAACCAAAATCAGCATATACCTGCTACCTCCAAAACTGGCAGTATTGGTAGGTCCAAAGAGATCACCATGGATGCACTCCAATGGTCTTTTACATCGGCTTTGTGATTTGTCAAATGGAAAGCGCTAAGCCTTACCAAACTGAAAACCTGCACAAACGTGACCATCTCCAAAAGATGACAAGCTAGGCAGACCTTTTACCAGGCCTCTTCCCGCCATAGCTTTCAACTTATCCATCCCAACATGCCCAAGTCTTTCGTGCCAGATAGCAGCGCTGTCGTTAGCCCTCATCTTATCAACATAAGAACTTGTTGAAAGAACAAACAAGTCCTTCACACGTCTCCCAACATGAGTGACCTCAACTTTCACAGCTGAAACATTTCAGAGAAATTTCACTTCTGTTGGACCGAACAGAACGTGATAGCCAGCATCCACCGCATTGGTCACCGAGAAGAGGTTCTTCTTCATTCCCGGAACATGATAGAAACTCTTCAACGTAAGAGTACCTCTATCATTGTTCAATGAAACCACACCCTCCTTCTCAACTGCGTGAACAGTATCATCAGCCGTAATGATAGCGTCATTACCTGTATATGCCTGCAATAAGGAGAACTTTGACTCATCCTCGGTAAGGTGATGACCACACCCATAGTCCACTATCCAATCATCCTGATAGTTGATGGAAGTCATAGCCCGAACACACGTGCCCGTCATGAATGCACCTCCACCACCCCAACTACCTTCAGAGTTGGAACTAGCCTCCTCCTTCCCTGCAGCATGCCCTGGCTGAAGATTGACCTTGCAATCTCTTTTGAAATGACCAAGTGTGTTGCACCTGAAGCATCTAGGTCCTTCCTGCTTCTTCCCATCACTCTTAGGAGCAAAGCTCCTCTCCTACTGATATGAAGTAGACGGACCATCATCTCCAGATGTCTTCTTCTTTTTGTCCCATCTCTTCTTCTTGCCAGAAAAGAGAACCTCACCTTCTCCCCTAGAGACAGACATCCCAGCCATTTGCTTAGCCAAACTTTCCTGCGAAGCAAGTAACTTCTCCAGCTCCAGCAATGAAGGCTGATTGGTCTAGCCTTGAACAGAAGTAACAAAGGCCACATACTCCCTCCACAAGCCGCGAATTATGTGCCTCTTTAGCTTAGCTTTCGAGATAGGCTCATCCGTGTCCAAAGCCGATATCTCTGCATAAAGGTTCTTCATCTTCAAGAAGAACGTTTAGATAGACAAATCCCCCTGAGTTGCTTTCGCCAACTCATTCTGCAAGAACTATAGCCTAGCTACATTCTTCTTATTGAACAAGCCATCCAAGGCTGTCCAAATCTCAGCAGCTGATCCACACCTGATGATGTGATCAAACAACTCCGGAATGATAGCTCTCTTGAGTGTGAACTCCGCCTTAGCATTCGTTCTCCTCCAAGCCTTCACGAGCTCAGCATTCCCTTCAGCAGGAACAACAGCTTGTCTTGCTTCTCCTCCTACAACCTCCCACAAATCCTCGCCAAGAAGATAGCTCTCCATGCAAGACTTCCACTTCTTAAAGTTAGTCTTCGTAAGGAGCTCAATACCAAGACCTCTAGCATATCCTCCTTCCATTTCTATCCCACTGATTGCTAACCACTTGAGAAACCCGAGAGAAGTATCAGCAATCAACCTCATCAACCTAGCTCTGATGCCATGTTAAAAAACTTGAGGTCCAGAGATGAAGTAAAAAAGCGGAACACACTTCACAAAACATTCCACAAGTGTAGCACAACAATGACAATGAGAAGACCGAATAGTACTATGGTATTAACTATCTCTTTACAAAGCGAGGTATACATGGTGAGACATGATTCACGAGAATCACGGAGGAGAGAAGCACAAAACACAAAGGTAAACAAGCTGCAGCGACCTGACAACTTGAGACCGCCAGACGCGCGAACAGACAAGCCAGACCGTAGCACCTGAGACCGCGCGAACAGAGTACAAGCCGCACCTGCCAGACTGCAACCACAGACCGCTGACCTGCTGCTTAATTCCTCTGCTGAAAATAACTAGTTCGCACTCCTTGATCGCTCAGACCGCACGGTCTTGATCACAGAAGAAGCCGCGAACTCTGAACAAAGAATGCTACCTGCCACAAACCGCGACTCAAGATCGCCTGGCCACTTAAGACCGCCTAATCAATAGAGTCTGCTGCACAAACCAAGAAAACCTAAACACAGTCCGCCCGGGCTGGTTTATTCAAAGCTGGAAGAAGGGAGACTGAGCGATCGCGAGCTTCTAGCCGCTAACCTGCAAACACACAAACCAATCAGACAAAATCTCAGACTGCACGACCTCAGAATGAGATCGACACAATCAAGCCAACTTGGGTTCTTACAATTCTCGTTATTAATGACGGGCCCTGCACCCTTATTTATAGGCGAATAGACGGATGTCGTCACCGCATAAACCGGGATACAATAACCGCCCATCAGATCGCGAGCGGTCTCGCAAAGTAGATCGCCCGAGCTCAGCATAGCTCACAGCTTCCTTATTAAACCTTGCGGTTATAACCAAACCGCTCGGTCACCGCGGTCTCAACAAAGCAGACTGCCCGGTCTTCTTCCAAAGAAGGCAGACCAAGAACATCTGTCCAACTTAGGACAAGTAGCCAGACCAACCCGTGCAAGCCGCCCAGACAGATAATGGTCTCCCAGATCAGACCGCCTCAAACAAACTGCTGAGACAGAACCAACCAGAGAACCAGCGTAGACTGTGCGGTCTCTGCGGTCTCCAACCTGCAGACCGCCCAGCACCATTCCACTTCCACTTCAAAAATTTAACACTCCAGCTTGAGATCGACGAACTCTAGATTGTATTCGATGAATTAATTAAGTTCGACGAACTCCAGATTCAGTTCGACGAACTCAACATTCAGTTCGACGAACTCAGTTCTCAGATCGATGAATTTTCTCCTCATCTCAAAATTTAAGAAGGTTCAGTTAAATTATTCTCTGAACTCAGATTGACTAATCAGCAACGGATCTATTCCTATCAGATAAGTCAGGATTTAATCCTTTCCTTTTATTATTCTCTTATTTCGAGAAAGTAGTCGGTGACATATATTGGAAAAGGACACTTTCATGGAAAAGGAAAAAGGATTAAAGTTTATTTGCTGAATCAGATTGCAGTTCCAAGAATATCTTTTCAGAATATTTTATTCCTTAATTAAAGGATTTGAATTTCAAATCAGTCAGAGATTCTCTAAAGAAAAAGGAAGAAGAAGATTTACAGCATTACAGCAAGATAGAATGAATATAGAAGAACACAGTCGAAAGAGAAATAGCAGAAAAGAAAAAGCTTTTCAGATCTTCATCCTCAACAGCAGCAATCTCATTCTCTGAGAACAACGACACAAATCATTCTCTCAGTTTTCAGCTGCTGATTTCTTAATCTTCAAGAGCAACAATAATCTGAGGAACTCTTTGTCTCTCAGATTCATCAACTATCAAGGAAGAATTATTCTACATTCAAGAGGAAGCTCCATCCATTGTCTGTCAAGAAATTCTATCAGACAGGGGGAGCTTCACAACAACAAATCCACTAGTCTTCTCTAAGCTTGTTGACAGAGAAGAACTTCATAAGCCATCTTTTTCCCATCATGTACAGGGTTCTAATTCCCTTCAAAAGTTAACCCTTTGGTGGCAGGGCACCTGATCAAAAACCTGTGATTGGTTTGAGCACCTGATCAAAAGCTCAGTGGTGTTTGGGCACCTGATCAAAACTCCATTGGTGTATGGGCACCTGATCAAAACTCTATTGGTGATAAGGCACCTGATCAATAACCTAGTAGATTCCTACCAAGGGTGGTAGAAGAGTAGATGTACCCAGGTTGATTGGGGAACTACTATAGATCCTTGTGTCTTCTGTGTTTGTGTTTATTTTCTGTACTGTGATGTGCTGTGATTTGTATTTTGTTTTTACACTCACTCTCTTATACACATATATATATCAGTATTTTAATTCCGCTATAAAATAAGTTAGAAACTTTTTAATAAACTATTCACCCCCCCCCCCTGTAGAGTAAATCTAAGATCTAACCTCTCTCTCATTTAGTATCAGAGGACTTTCATCCTCCGACTACCTCGCATAAATCTTTGCCAAGAAGATAGCTCTCCATGCACGACTTCCACTTCTTGAAGTTAGTCTGCATAAGGAGCTCAATTCCAAGACCTCTTGTATTACCTCCTCCCACTGCTATCACACTGGTTAACAACCTTTCAGAGCAAGAAGCAAGATTCTGTGGCTGATCACTGCTACAAACCTACCTTTGATACCATGTTAAAATTTCGGAGAAGGATCGAAGACACAACGGAAGACTTCAATTCAATTCAAAATAGTTAACCAGTGACAAAGAAGGACAAGAGAATCTCAATTGACTACTATGAATACATGGCGAGACATGATTTATAAGAGAACACTTAGATGAGAAGTACAAGCAACAGAACAAGATTTTGGCAGCTAGAAGATCTGAGACCGCACAGACTGCTCGAACTCAGCAAGAACGCCGACTTCCCTGAGAGCGCACGAATAGAATAGGTCGCTGACCTGTACTCTGCCAAACCGCCAATCACAGACCGCACAATCTGCTCCTTATTGAACTGCTGAAAACAAAGCTTTTCGCACTTCTTGATTGCCATACCGCACGGCCAAGATCACAGAAGAACCCGCAAACACAAGATGAATAGCTCACTGCTGCAAGACCACAAATCAAGACCACCTGACCACTTAAGGTCGCCTGATCAACTGAGTCCGCTGCAAACAGACCAAGAACTTCAAAACACAGTTTGCCCAGACGATACCGCTGGCGAACGGGTTTATTCAAAGCTGGAAAGAAGGAAGAATGCTGATGGTAGACTGCTGGCCGCCTAACCTGCGAACACAATATACCGGTCAACAACCTTAACCCGCGCGACCTCAAAAACGAGACCGGCACAATAAAATAAACTTTAGTTCTTACAGTTCTTGCATATGAATGGCTACCCATGCACCCCTATTTATAGGCAAATGAACGGATGTCATCACCACCTAAGAGGGATCCAGTCACCTTCCTTTTTAGGAACTCGCGGTCTCCAGAGCCAGACCACGCGGTCTCAATAAGACCTTATTACACTTAAGCAACTGTCCAACTTAGACAACACACTTATTTCAAACCGGCAGACCGAAGTACAAGACCGCCGAAGCGACCTCCAGTACTAGACCGCCCGGTCTCTGCTGAATAAGAACACTTGGGTAGAACGGATGAACAAAAGCAGATCGCTAACACCAGAGACGTGCAGACCGCGTGGTCTCTATGAGCTCCAAATACAGATCGCCCGGACACTCCACTTCCACTTCAAAAAATTTAACAGTTATTAGTAGATTTGCTTCCGCGAGTGACCTTGTAATGATGATATATTGTACTGGGCATGAGCCCTTTATTATTGTTATCTTTTTATTCAGTTACCATCTGTGGACTTTATTACAATGAGAATTATATATCATGTGATGTCGACTTGAACTCTTATATGTTCATTTGTCCTCTTCATTTTCTATGATCGATATTGCTGGCAGGATCGGCATTTTGTAGTGACGACCTTCCCGAGTGTTAGTGTCACCGCAATGCGGCGTTTCTGGGCATAAGACCTGGTTATGTAGCAAAAAAAAATGGGGTCTTAACAACTGGTATCAGAGCCAAATCTCGATCCGAAGAAAAGAAGTCCATAAACACTGGGCCACCCAGCGCGAGCTTAGTTTGAGGACAAACTAGCAGCGAAAGAAATGGTGTGCCCATATGGGGAATCACATGAAAAGTCCACTTTTAACTGAATATTATTTTTGACAAGCCCCCTTACGAGTGTAATTTTTTATGTAGCCTGCGACGAACCCTACACCACAGCATGGAGTGCCTCCGACTCCAAGCGTCATCCCACCACCACTGGCTCATACTCCGTTCCAACAGATGGAGATGGGACAAACACTGACGGCCATATTGGATGCATTTAGAGCGCAGCAGGAACCTACTCCTCAGCCAAACCCTGGGCCAACTGGTTGAGCATCTTCCGAGGCCTCTCTCCTCCATCATACCTCAGGACGGAGGCATTTGTGCGGACCGAGGAGTGGGTAGACATCATGGACGAGATTCTGGCAGGAATTCAATGCCCGACAGAGATGGAGGTGCCCATAGTGTTCTCATGCTTGGAGTCCCATGTGAAGAGATGGTGTAAGTCGCTGCTAGACACCACTTATGCTGGATTAGAGGATGTCGACATTTCATGGGATGATTTCAAGGCAGCGCTGCTGGAGCATTTCGTGCCGCAGTGTGAAAGATATGAGTTGGAGGACAGATTCCTGCAGTTGAGGCAGGGGAGCAGGACAGTTCTGGAGTGCCACCGGGAGTTTACCCACTTGGCCAGTTTACGGACTCGTATCAGCTGGATGACACAGGGTACACAAAGAGGTTCTACAAGGGCCTCCGTGATGAGCTGAGGCATGCCCTCCTCTTTGTTTCGGACTGCAGTATGGCCAAGATCTTGGAGATGGCCAAGAAGCTAGAGGCATACCAACACACCATTTGTGGAAGGAAGAGACCGATAGAGGACCATGGACGGGGTGGCAGGAGAGACCTGCAGAGAGGTCGAGATGTCAGAGAAAGGAGGACGAAGGACTGACCCCGCCAGGAGGAGAGGTAGGAGCAGAGGGAGTCGACAGTGTTGTCTCCTCAGCCTGTACAGATGCAGGAGGTGCTGAGGATATGAGGAGGTGGACCACCTCCCCCACAAGAGTTCGACCAGTGTCATCAGCTGAGCCATATCTGGAGGAACTACCCTCAAAGTAATGCACCACCAGCACTACAGGCTACCCAACAGGCCCAACATTTTGGCGGCCGAGGATGTGGACGCTGAGCATTTCCTTGATTGCTCCATGAGAAGTTCGGATGATTCCTATAACCCGCATTGTAGGTGTTATTATACGGAGCGGTGTTCGGGTTATAGGAAGGCCGAGGTGGATTTCCCATGTAATCAACTTGCTCTTCAAGTAAAATATTATTAGCCCAAGGAGGAGTGGCGGAGGAAGCAGACATCTCCGCCACTTGCTTTGTTAAGCGCTCAACTTGTAAAGCCAAATTTGCGTTAGCGTCTATTTCAAAAATTCCGGCCGGCTTATTAGGCCGCGCTCGGGGCATGTTCCATTGATACGCATTTGTGGCCATCTCTTCGAAAAGCTCTTGAGCGGCGATCGGGGTTTTGTTATTTAATGTCCCCCCGGCGGCCGCATCAATCATTTGCCTCGTTTGGAGATTTAAGCCATTATAAAATATTTGCACTTGTTGCCAAGTGGCAAGTGCGTGGTGAGGGCATCGACGCAAAAGCTCCTTGAAGCGCTCCCATGTATCATAGAGAGTCTCCGAGTCGATTTGCATGAACGATGCAATATCCGTGCGTAATTTAGCGGTCTTTGAAGGCGGGAAATATTTATTAAGAAATTTTTCCGCCATTTCGGCCCATGTAGTGATGGATCCCCTTGGTAGGGAGCCCAGCCACTGCTTGGCCTTAGACCGCAGAGAGAAAGGAAAAAGACGTAATCGAATGGCATCATTGGTGACGCCATTGATCTTAAAAGTGTCGCAAATTTCAAGAAAGTAAGAGATATGTGAATTTGGATCCTCGTCCGGTTGACCATCAAAGGTCACCGATTGTTGCACCATTTGTATGATGCTGGACTTGATCTCAAAATTATTGTTCGCCACCGCGGGGCGAACAATACTCGATTGTGTGCCTTCCAAATTCGGCCGCGCATAATAGGACATGGTCCGTTGCGCGTCCTCATTAGGGTTTGGCTCGTTAAGATTAGGAGGATTAAGATTATGATCCATATTTGCTGCGTTAGTGTCCCCGATTGACTCTTCAGATTCTACTTGATTTCCTTGATCACGAGAACGGCGGTGCCTCAAAAGGGTTCGCTCGATTTCCGGATCAAAAGGAAGAATCGAAGTGCTACCACGGGTCATACACTAAAAAGAGAAGGAAAGAAGAAGAAAAAGAGAGAATATTTTTTGTTCTTTTTAGGCGGATTAAGTTAGTCTTGGACTTCCCAAGATCTACCCGGTGAAGGGTTTGCAAGGTACTAGAGGCTGTGATGGGAATTCAAGCCCAAAGCGTCCTTTCCAAGAATTTTAATTTCACCCTTAAGATTTTCAAAAATAGAAAAACTAAAATAAAAACAACATGATAAGATTAATAGCTATCCTTGTTTCAAAATATCTACGCAAAAGTCCCCGGCAACGGCGCCAAAAACTTGATATATATTTTTACGGTTTTGAAATTTTAGTGAAGGGTTGAGATTTTCTCCAAAACTATATCCGATAAAGGCAAGTGTACCTTATCGTCTATAGTATAGGATATTAAGAAATACCAAGGTCGTATTCCACGGGGCGCGTCGATTACTTCTACTTTGAGGAAAGTCACTATTATCTTATCTAATGATATTTTGGGGTTTTGGTTCTTAGCTAAAAAAAAGAGAAATTGCAAGCTAAATTAAGGGTTTAGATGATGATAAAAGAGGCTAGTACTCAATCAAAAGCCACCTTGGAGTGAGAAAAGACAAGTAAAAAGAAATTAAATCTAATTCCGTTTAAATTGAACTACTTGACCGTGGAGGTTCCCGAAGCTCGAACATGCCTCTCTCGAGGTTAATGCCCAACTAAGATTAGGAAAAATCAACCGGACTCTCGTCCTATAATCGATTACCTAAAACTTGCTTTACGAGGTGAACCCCACTATTGGATTTGACTCCAATCCGGGAGATTTACGTCATCCTCTCTCGAGGGGTGCGTGCAACTCTCTTTACCCTTGAGTGATCGATTCATACTTTGAGCCTCTCGGCTAACTAAATATGAAAACTTAAGCGAAAACCATATATCGAAAGTATGGCCTCACTAATTAAAAATCAAGGATAATTCAAGTGTTTATAAAAACGGAAAAAGAAAACTTTAGAAAATCATAACTTGTCTAACTCATCCTCGGATCATTTTGATCGAGTACTAATGAGGATTAGTTAATCATGGTGGAGGGGGAAGAGGAAGAAAAATAAAAATGCATATTAAGAAATTTTAGCTAAGGAGGAGACAAAATAAAGAGAACAAACTATTTTTTTTTATTTAAATGAAAAACTATTACAAGACTTAAGAAAGGAAATTGCAAGCTAGGAAAAACAAGATTACAAGCTTAAACTAGACTATTGCACTAAAGGAAAGCTAATACATTGCATTAGAAAAGGAAGAGAGCATGAAAATAAAGAGACATGAACATGAACATGAAAAAGGAGAACTACTCAAGATTGGCTCCAGCAGCACCTTCCCCACTCCAAAATTCTGACTTTTGAACTCAAGGAGAGCCTCTGAATTTATAGGCAAAAATTTCATGTTACACGCCCTCGGTCACGGGCGTGACCTAGGGCGTGTAATCTCTGCAGCATCGGATCCGGTCGCGGCGTGGGCTTGGCGTGACGGCGGGAGAAAATCGCACATGTCACGGGCGTGACTCAGGAAGGCTTCATTTAATGTGGCATGGGCTAGCCAGACGCCGCGGCGGCGTGCTTGGATCACGCGGGAAGGTCACGGGCGTGACTTTGGGTCACGGGCGTGACTCAAGTTGACTTCTCAACGGCAGCTTCTCGTCTCGACGGCGGCTCCACGTGGCAGATGCTGAAATTACACGCCCCCGGTCACGGGCGTGACTTTGGGTCACGGGCGTGACCTGGGGCGTGACTGGGTGTGGACTAGCTCAACAGCACGGCTGCGACTCTGGACTGATCTTCAGGTTACACGCCCTTGGTCACGGGCGTGACCGAGGGCGTGACATGTGATTTTTCCCGATTTGTCCCAGAAATCTGCAAATATTAAAATTAGGCTAAGTTAGAATCAAAATTACAAAAAGAACTACTTATAACCTAAAATTGACATAAAAAGGAAAATTCAAATTAAATAATTACAAAATTTTCTATTAAAAACTTATATAAAAACTACTTTATCAAATACCCCCATACTTGAGGTTTTGCTATTCCAGAGCAAAAGTGTGAGACATAATTTATAAGACATCCTTAAAAAAAATTTTAATTTAAAACTAAAATTTCATTTAACCAAAAGTTAAGTTAAGAGTAAATTCAAGGGGGAGTTAAGTCCTAAATTATGATGATGATTTGAAAAGAGGGAAAAAATGTTTAGGCAATAACTTCTCAAGAAAATTAAGTAGTTTGACAAAATTGTAGAAATTATAAAACTAAATTAAATTAAAATTATAAGAACTCTATCTTAAAAGAATCTTAAGGAAAAGTAAATTACTAAATATTGCTCTCTCCATAATTTTCAACTAAAACTAGAACAATGATAATTGGCTAAGGGTGATTTCATAGAATTTGGCATAAGAAGAGAAATTTTTGAATGGAGGAAATGGAATTTATCATGAAATTTCCCCTTTTTTTTTCTTTTCTCTCTTTTTTTTTTTCTCTTCTAATAAAAACCCAAAATGTATATGGTTTAGGAGTAATGAATTTTATCCTCTTACTCCATGCCATATAATCTTTTCAAATATTTTGGGTGCATATGTTTTAGGGAATAATGAATTTTATCCTCTTATTCCCATGACATATGATCTTTTAATACACATTTTTTTTATGCCATCAAAGGGGGTAGGGTAGGGGAAAAATAAATCTAGCTAGTTTTAAATCATATTGAGAGCAAATTCTAGTAAAATTAAAATTCCTAAGATCTAAGAAGTTAGAAGAAAGTATAATTGAAATCTAAAGAGGTTTAGGAAATTTACTACAAAATGAAGCCATTTAAAAATAAAAAGAGAAGTCATGCTAACAAAATTCTCTAATCAATTTAAAATCATAAGATGATTCTTAAATCAAGATTACCTCAAATTTAAAATTAACAAACTATGATAAGCAAAATTTTAGCCAATTAAAAACTTAAACATGCTTATAAACATTCTCAACTAGATTTCTAAGAAATCACAAAAACAACAAGGAGGGAAATAAGAATTTTTTGAATTTTTGATATTATCTTTTTTTTTGAATTTTTCTCATTAAAAACTATTTACAAAGAAAGGAAACTAGATTTAAAACTTAACAAATTTTTTTGCAAGTCTTGGACTTCCCAAGGGCTACCCGGTGAAGGGTTCGCAAGGTACTAGGAGGTGTGATGGGATAAAATCCCAAACGTCCCTTTCCAAGATTTAAATTTTTCTGTTTTCTATTTTTTTTTTTTTTTGAGTTTTGGGTTTTACAAGTGCTAAAATAGAAGAAAAACATAAGAAAATATATATATATATTTTTTTTTTTTTTTTTGAAAATTTTCTAATTTAACAACTATTTACAAGAATTTACAAAGGGCTATTCACACCCCCATACTTAAAGTTAAACATTGTCCCCAATGTTTAAAAATAAGTATGAAGTAGGAAAAGATAAAAAAAAATGCAAAAACGAAAGAAGAGAAGGAAAAAGGGCTTCCCTGATTTTTTTGAAGCTTTTGTGGGGAAGCCGCGATTACCTGCAAAAGTTGTTAAAGCAGAAAAGAAGAGACAAGAGAAAATAACAAAAGATAACTTTGGGGTGCCTCCCAAAAGCGCTTTGTTTAAGGTCGCGTAGCTTGACCCACTTGCCGATTATGTTATATGATGAAGAAAAATCGCATCACTCTTGTCATTAGGTACGTCTCCCGGAAGATACAATTTAAGGCGGTGCCCGTTAACTTTGAAGGAGCCTTTTTCCGGGTGGGAAATTAGGATTGTCCCATAGGACCAAACCTCTTTAACAATAAAGGGTCCGGACCATCGGGATTTTAATTTTCCCGGAAAAAGGCGAAGGCGAGAATTATAAAGGAGGACGAGATCGCCCGGCGAAAAAGTTTTCGGAAATTTTATATGTTTATCGTGATAAAACTTTGTTCGCTCCTTATATAATTTATTGCTCTCATACGCATTCGCTCGCCATTCATCTAACTCGTTTATTTGAAATTTCCTTTGTTCACCCGCTAAAGTGGAATCGAGATTTAAAAATTTAAGCGCCCAAAATGCGCGGTGTTCTAATTCGACCGGAAGGTGGCAAGCCTTGCCATAGACCATTCGATATGGTGTACAACCGATAGCGGTCTTGTACGCCGTACGATAGGCCCAAAGCGCGTCATCGAGCTTTATTGCCCAATCCTTCCGATTAATAGAAACCGTTTTCTCTAAAATTCGCTTTAATTCTCGATTAACCACTTCGACTTGGCCGCTCGTTTGTGGGTGATATGCAGTGGATAGTTTGTGCGTGACACCATATTTTGCTAAAGTTTTTGTGAATTGAGTATTGCAAAAATGGGTGCCCCGATCACTCACAATAGCGCGCGGAGTGCCAAATCGAGAAAATAATTTTTTTAAAAAGTTAACGACGACTCGCGCATCGTTGGTGGGGAGAGCTTGCGCTTCCGCCCACCTTGACACGTAGTCGACCGCCACTAGAATATACTTATTTGAAAATGAAGGAGGGAGAGGACCAACGAAATCAATGCCCCAAAGATCGAAAATCTCGCATTCTAAGAAAATATTTTGGGGCATCTCATCCCGGCGAGAGATGTTGCCCGACCGCTGGCAGCTGTCGCAAGTACTCACAAGGGTGTGAGCATCTTTGAAGAGCGTGGGCCAATAAAAGCCTGCCTCCAGCGCCTTCCTCGCGGTTCGGTTCGAATGATAATGACCACCGGATGGTCCCTCGTGACAATGTCGTAAAATTTTAAGACCCTCCTTACTCGAGACGCATCGTCTCACCACTTGGTCTGCGCATACACGGAATAAAAAGGGATCCTCCCAAAAGTAATTCTTTAAATCAGAAAAGAATTTCTTCTTTTTTTGACTCGAGAATTCTTTTGGCAAGACCCGGGCTACTAAATAGTTAGCCAGATCTGCAAACCAGGGGGTAGACGACGTATTAATATCTTCGAGAGCGAGGAGGCGCTCTTCGGGAAATTTATCATCGATGTCAGATTCTATCAAAACTTCCGAGGCGGGGTTTTCTAAACGGGAGAGATGATCGGCCGCCAAGTTTTCGGCTCCTCTTTTGTCCCGGATCTCTAAGTCAAACTCCTGCAAGAGGAGGATCCATCGCAAAAGACGAGGCTTGGCGTCCGATTTGCTTAAAAGATACCTAAGTGCGGAGTGATCCGTGAAGACAATAACTTTTGAGAGGGTGATATATGACCTAAACTTATCGAAGGCAAAAACGATCGCTAGAAGCTCCTTTTCGGTTGTGGTGTAATTCGCTTGTGCCGACGTGAGTGTTTTGCTCGCATAATAAATAGGGTGGAAATACTTACTCACCCGTTGGCCTAAAACGGCACCAACCGCAATGTCACTCGCGTCGCACATGATTTCAAAAGGAAGCGACCAATCCGGCGCGACTAGAATCGGGGAGTTTATAAGTTTCTCTTTGATGAGTTTAAAAGCCAAATGGCATTCATCGCTAAAAATAAACGAGGATTCTTTTTCAAGAAGGTGGGTTAACGGCTTTGTGATTTTTGAAAAATTCTGTATAAAGCGCCGATAAAACCCCGCGTGGCCTAGGAAACTACGAATAGCTTTTACGTTTGTTGGAGGGGGAAGTTTTTCAATCACTTCGATCTTGGCCTTATCGACCTCGATCCCCATGCCCGAAATTTTATGACCAAGGACTAGCCCTTCCTTGACCATAAAATGGCATTTCTCCCAATTAAGTGCTAAATTCGTTTCCTCGCATCGCTGCAACACGCGCTCAAGATTTTTTAAACAATTTTTAAATGAATTTCCGAACACGGAAAAGTCGTCCATAAACACTTCCATCACCTCCTCTACTAACTCATCAAATATTGCCAGCATACATCTTTGGAATGTAGCTGGCGCATTACAAAGACCAAATGGCATCCTTCGATAAGCGAAGGTGCCAAAGGGACAAGTGAAAGTGGTTTTCTCTTGGTCCTCGGGCGAAATCGGTATTTGAAAATATCCCGACAAACCATCGAGAAAACAGTAGTAGGAGTGACCTGAAAGGCGCTCTAAAATTTGATCGATGAATGGTAGGGGGAAGTGATCCTTACGGGTGGCATCATTTAGTTTTCGGTAATCGATGCACATCCGCCAACCCGTAACAGTACGGGTTGGGATTAACTCGTTATTCTCATTAGCTACTACCGTAATGCCACCTTTCTTTGGTACGACTTGTACTGGGCTAACCCAAGTACTATCCGATATCGGGTAGATAATTCCCGCGTCCAATAGTTTGATCACTTCGGCCTTAACGACTTCTTTCATGTTAGGGTTTAGCCGTCGTTGAGGCTGGACCGAATTTCGGGAATTATCTTCGAGGAAGATTTTATGAGTGCAGAAGGAAGGGTTTATACCCTTTATATCCGAAATTTGCCACGCAATTGCGTGGCGGTGCTTTCTTAAGACAATAGCCAACTCGGAAATTTCTGAGTTGCTAAGTTCGGATGAAACGATGACGGGTAGCTTCGACTCTTTTTCTAAAAATAAATACTTAAGGTGAGGGGGAAGTTGCTTTAGTTCCAAAACGGGTGGCTCTTCATAAGATGTTTTGATTTTTAATTTTTCTAAAAATAGTGGTTCGGGTGGTGTGAAACGAGTGACTTCTTCTTCTTCCAGACAAAAGAGCTCGGCGAACTCGGACTCGTGACTCGAGGTGGAGACTAACTCGGGAGGGGAATCGAATTCCCAACACTCTTCCAGGTAAAAACATGAATCGTCGTTTTCTAATGTGTTCCGCATCGAGGAATTTATTCCGAAAGAAACTTCATCATCTCCAACCCGAAGGAGGAGCTTTCCGTTACTTACGTCAATAATGGCGCGGGAGGTGGCAAGGAAGGGGAGGCCGAGTATGAGGGGTACTTCGGCATCCTCTTCGATGTCAAGAATGACAAAGTCCACCGGGAAGATGAACTTGTCGACCTTGACGAGCACGTCCTCCACTATTCCTACCGGATATTTTAAAGAGCGATCCGCTAATTGAATACTCATTCGAGTGGGGCTTGGATTTCCTAGACCTAGTTTCTTAAATAATGAAAAAGGCATGAGATTGATACTTGCTCCCAGATCCGCTAAAGCGTGTTTTACTAACGAATTGCCAAATAAACACGGGATGGAAAACCGTCCCGGGTCATTCACTTTTGTAGGCAATTTGTTGAGTACAACCGCGGAGCATTCTGCGTTCAAAGAAATGTGCGAAATATCTTCTAATTTTTTCTTATTGGAGAGCAACTCCTTAAGATATTTCGCATATTTAGGCATTTGAGAGATAGCCTCGCAGAAGGGTACATTAATGTGGATTTGCTTTAAAATATCTAAAAACTTTTTATAATTCTTTTCGGCGCTCTCGCTTTTAAACTTAGATGGATACGGAACATTAGAAGTAGAAGCGCGCGGAGCTAACGTAGTAGGTAAAATTGAAGATAAAATAGGAGGAAGAGGAGGAGAGGAAGTTACCATGGGTTCGTCCTGCTTAGAAGCCACCTCCTTCCCGCTTCGGAGTGTAATCGCGTTTGCGCTCTCCCTTGGGTTGGGCTCCGTGTTTCCCGGAAGGGCTCCTTGCGGTCGCTCGGAGATTATCTTTGCTAGCTGGCCCACTTGGTTCTCTAAATTTTTGATCGATCCGGTGAGGTTCCGGATGTTCGCTTCAGTTGTAGCAACATATTTTGCAAAAACCTCTTCAAGCGGAGAGGGTTTTTGCTGTTGCGGTGGAAAACCGGGTGGATTAAAATTTTGAGGGGGAGTTAAATTGAGAAGTTGATTTGGAGGTTGATTTAAATTTAAGGGACGCTGAGCATTTCCTTGATTGCTCCATGAGAAGTTCGGATGATTCCTATAACCCGCATTGTAGGTGTTATTATACGGAGCGGTGTTCGGGTTATAGGAAGGCCGAGGTGGATTTCCCATGTAATCAACTTGCTCTTCAAGTAAAATATTATTAGCCCAAGGAGGAGTGGCGGAGGAAGCAGACATCTCCGCCACTTGCTTTGTTAAGCGCTCAACTTGTAAAGCCAAATTTGCGTTAGCGTCTATTTCAAAAATTCCGGCCGGCTTATTAGGCCGCGCTCGGGGCATGTTCCATTGATACGCATTTGTGGCCATCTCTTCGAAAAGCTCTTGAGCGGCGATCGGGGTTTTGTTATTTAATGTCCCCCCGGCGGCCGCATCAATCATTTGCCTCGTTTGGAGATTTAAGCCATTATAAAATATTTGCACTTGTTGCCAAGTGGCAAGTGCGTGGTGAGGGCATCGACGCAAAAGCTCCTTGAAGCGCTCCCATGTATCATAGAGAGTCTCCGAGTCGATTTGCATGAACGATGCAATATCCGTGCGTAATTTAGCGGTCTTTGAAGGCGGGAAATATTTATTAAGAAATTTTTCCGCCATTTCGGCCCATGTAGTGATGGATCCCCTTGGTAGGGAGCCCAGCCACTGCTTGGCCTTAGACCGCAGAGAGAAAGGAAAAAGACGTAATCGAATGGCATCATCGGTGACGCCATTGATCTTAAAAGTGTCGCAAATTTCAAGAAAGTAAGAGATATGTGAATTTGGATCCTCGTCCGGTTGACCATCAAAGGTCACCGATTGTTGCACCATTTGTATGATGCTGGACTTGATCTCAAAATTATTGTTCGCCACCGCGGGGCGAACAATACTCGATTGTGTGCCTTCCAAATTCGGCCGCGCATAATAGGACATGGTCCGTTGCGCGTCCTCATTAGGGTTTGGCTCGTTAAGATTAGGAGGATTAAGATTATGATCCATATTTGCTGCGTTAGTGTCCCCGATTGACTCTTCAGATTCTACTTGATTTCCTTGATCACGAGAACGGCGGTGCCTCAAAAGGGTTCGCTCGATTTCCGGATCAAAAGGAAGAATCGAAGTGCTACCACGGGTCATACACTAAAAAGAGAAGGAAAGAAGAAGAAAAAGAGAGAATATTTTTTGTTCTTTTTAGGCGGATTAAGTTAGTCTTGGACTTCCCAAGATCTACCCGGTGAAGGGTTTGCAAGGTACTAGAGGCTGTGATGGGAATTCAAGCCCAAAGCGTCCTTTCCAAGAATTTTAATTTCACCCTTAAGATTTTCAAAAATAGAAAAACTAAAATAAAAACAACATGATAAGATTAATAGCTATCCTTGTTTCAAAATATCTACGCAAAAGTCCCCGGCAACGGCGCCAAAAACTTGATATATATTTTTACGGTTTTGAAATTTTAGTGAAGGGTTGAGATTTTCTCCAAAACTATATCCGATAAAGGCAAGTGTACCTTATCGTCTATAGTATAGGATATTAAGAAATACCAAGGTCGTATTCCACGGGGCGCGTCGATTACTTCTACTTTGAGGAAAGTCACTATTATCTTATCTAATGATATTTTGGGGTTTTGGTTCTTAGCTAAAAAAAAGAGAAATTGCAAGCTAAATTAAGGGTTTAGATGATGATAAAAGAGGCTAGTACTCAATCAAAAGCCACCTTGGAGTGAGAAAAGACAAGTAAAAAGAAATTAAATCTAATTCCGTTTAAATTGAACTACTTGACCGTGGAGGTTCCCGAAGCTCGAACATGCCTCTCTCGAGGTTAATGCCCAACTAAGATTAGGAAAAATCAACCGGACTCTCGTCCTATAATCGATTACCTAAAACTTGCTTTACGAGGTGAACCCCACTATTGGATTTGACTCCAATCCGGGAGATTTACGTCATCCTCTCTCGAGGGGTGCGTGCAACTCTCTTTACCCTTGAGTGATCGATTCATACTTTGAGCCTCTCGGCTAACTAAATATGAAAACTTAAGCGAAAACCATATATCGAAAGTATGGCCTCACTAATTAAAAATCAAGGATAATTCAAGTGTTTATAAAAACGGAAAAAGAAAACTTTAGAAAATCATAACTTGTCTAACTCATCCTCGGATCATTTTGATCGAGTACTAATGAGGATTAGTTAATCATGGTGGAGGGGGAAGAGGAAGAAAAATAAAAATGCATATTAAGAAATTTTAGCTAAGGAGGAGACAAAATAAAGAGAACAAACTATTTTTTTTTTATTTAAATGAAAAACTATTACAAGACTTAAGAAAGGAAATTGCAAGCTAGGAAAAACAAGATTACAAGCTTAAACTAGACTATTGCACTAAAGGAAAGCTAATACATTGCATTAGAAAAGGAAGAGAGCATGAAAATAAAGAGACATGAACATGAACATGAAAAAGGAGAACTACTCAAGATTGGCTCCAGCAGCACCTTCCCCACTCCAAAATTCTGACTTTTGAACTCAAGGAGAGCCTCTGAATTTATAGGCAAAAATTTCATGTTACACGCCCTCGGTCACGGGCGTGACCTAGGGCGTGTAATCTCTGCAGCATCGGATCCGGTCGCGGCGTGGGCTTGGCGTGACGGCGGGAGAAAATCGCACATGTCACGGGCGTGACAATTGGGTCACGGGCGTGACTCAGGAAGGCTTCATTTAATGTGGCATGGGCTAGCCAGACGCCGCGGCGGCGTGCTTGGATCACGCGGGAAGGTCACGGGCGTGACTTTGGGTCACGGGCGTGACTCAAGTTGACTTCTCAACGGCAGCTTCTCGTCTCGACGGCGGCTCCACGTGGCAGATGCTGAAATTACCCGCCCCCGGTTACGGGCGTGACTTTGGGTCACGGGCGTGACCTGGGGCGTGACTGGGTGTGGACTAGCTCAACAGCACGGCTGCGACTCTGGACTGATCTTCAGGTTACACGCCCTTGGTCACGGGCGTGACCGAGGGCGTGACATGTGATTTTTCCCGATTTGTCCCAGAAATTTGCAAATATTAAAATTAGGCTAAGTTAGAATCAAAATTACAAAAAGAACTACTTATAACCTAAAATTGACATAAAAAGGAAAATTCAAATTAAATAATTACAAAATTTTCTATTAAAAACTTATATAAAAACTACTTTATCAACCCTCCTAGTTTAGGAAAATCTCACTTCCCTCTCTACGGCAATGTTTTTGAGGGTCGTCCTGGATCTTCTCGCCTTGGGCCTTTTCGCCCTCCGCTGGGTGAGGATTTCTGGATCCTCGCAATATATGGGGATTTCCTCTGACTGCTAAAACTATCTATTTTCTCTCGCAGAGAACTCCGAGACCGCGCACACCGACTCGGATTTCGGGTACGAAGATATGTCCCCCTTCCCTAAGCAGATGGAGGACTTCTTGGGTGATCGGCGAGATCCTGAGGAGATGAAGTGGCGAACTGCCGAGTTATTCCAGAAGCATGGTTGGATGCTGCTGGACCTCAACCTTCAAGCAAGACGAGACAGAGAGACGGCCGAGGAGAGGCATGCTGCCCTGGTGGATGAGTGCGCGAGACTCCGTGCTGCATTACCTCGTGACCACGATGAGGCTTTCACGTCGCCAGAGGTGCACATCGCGAGGATGAGGGATTATGCCTACTTAATGGATAGGGAGGGACGGGCGGCCAGGATTATTATAACTCCAGGGTACCGCCGCGATCCGGTTCGCGGGGTAGCGGCAGATGGAAATGGTTGCCTCATTAGTCTCGCGAACCCCTCCCCTATCATCTGCGAATCCTTTGTGTTTGCGAAAGTTTACTATTAAATTGGACAACCCCGCGACCTTTTTCATATTGTGTTTATGAATTCTTATTTAGTAGCTATTGATAATTTTTTATGGGTTCTCGCTATGCTATTCTGCTTACTCGTGCTGTTCTTGCTGAATATTTGGTCATGCTATCCTCGCACGGTGTTCTCGCCCGCATGTCATTTTTGAAAACCATTTGTGTTTTCGCACGCGATCACACGGTGACGCTTTGCTAACGGCACCCTTCTGCGCTTGGACTTCTTCCCGCCCTTTTTGTTTTGCTATAAATAGGGTCTCATAATTGAGAGCCACCTACCGCTTTCTTCGTCAACCATCCTTCTTACCTTGTCTGAGAGATCTCGCCGTCTCTTCCTCTCGCTCCTTTCTTTCGCAGGCTTTCAAGATGGTCGCCAATGCTGCCGAGACCGAGGGTCGGCGTAAGTGTGCTTGGGCTTTCTCTGACCACCTTTTCTTCAGTTGCAACTTGACTGAGGAGGAATACTTCACCGCGGTCGCTGACTTTGTCCCCCCAGGGTTCACGGCTCGTCGTATTAGCGAGTGTGAAGTGATCAACACCCTCTTCGCCGATGAGCTAGCCATCCCCACGGCCCATTTTTCGGTTGGCCTGCGCCTGCCCCTGTGGCCTGAAATTCGCCAGGTACCGATTAATCTCTCCTACCTCTCCCTCCTGCTGAATTAATCTCGCTCGCAGTGTATTGACCTCGCTTTCTATTGTTCGCCAGGTGTTCAAGCACTATGGCGTCGTTCCAGGTCAGCTCACCCCCAACGCTATGGCGGTCATCGTGGCCTTCGCCTGCTACATGCGCGAGGGGCGCATTGAGTTCAGCCTGCCAGTTTTCCGGAAGCTGTTCTCCTTCCGGGCCTAGAAAGATGGCACCGCCTACTTTGTGGGCTCGGGACCCAAGGTCGTCGAGACTGTGAATAAGGCCCAATACTGGGCACAAAAGTTCATCTTCGTGAAGGGGAACTTTGGCAATATCCCCTTCTCGCCGATTCAGCACGGCGAGACCACTTACCGGCCACCGACTCTCGGTGGCAACGATGCAGCTTTGTACCAGTTCTTCTGCAAGAAGAACTTCGAGGTGGTCCATCTTTGCTGGAACCTCGACTCGCTGCTTCCAGTTCTTCCTGGGGAAGGTAATAACTCCGCTCGCTAACTTGCATTATTTCAACTTTTTGCCACCTCTTATCTTTCTTAATTACAGGGGAGCGAGATCTTCCAAACAATCCCCCTTACTCAAGTAGCAGGAAGCCTTCCTCCACCCTCGTTCTCGCGACAATGGGAGCGGAGGCCTGCCGCGAGACCATCACCCCGCCTCCGCCGTCTTCTCGTAAGAGATCGGGGGCCTCCAGCAACCTGGGCCCACCCCCAAGATCACCGCCAAAGAAGAAGGCCAAGCAGAGCCGTGGCTCGCTCCCCTCCGCGAAGGGGAAGGAGCATACTAAGGTTGCCCCCGGCGAGATCGACCTCACCATCCTCTCTGAGGAGAGGGAGGTTGACGATCAGAGCGAGGAAGCCACCCGGACCTCCGACCCGCCTATTCCAGTCAACCACTGGAACTTTGGCCTCGGCCAGAAATGCAAGGATGACTCCGGCGAGCTCCTGTGTGCTGGAGGCCGGAGGTTAACAAAGCTGACATATCCACCATCCTCCCCTCATGGGTGGACAAGACGGCCATCAGCGGCCACACCTTCGACCTTTCCTTCGCCCTTTATGGAGGCGAGGATGCCGGGGCCTACAAGGATGAGACCGCGAGGACTCTCGCCTTTGAGAGTGCAATGTCTCAGCTGCGCTCCTTGGAGCTCGCCCACATGACGGGAAGGCGATGCCTGCAGCTGGAGCGCCAAAACGTGGAGCTTGCAAAAGCCTACCATGGCCTCTCTGCCGAGAATGCGCAACTCAAGGAGAACTTGCTCGCCGCCGAAGGTGGTGTGGTGAGTCCTCTGGACCTTGCCACTTCTCTCCCTTTCATCCTTTTCTTTTCTAAAGCTTCTTCTTTATGCAGGATGCCAAGACTGCCGGGAGGTCTGAAGCCTGCATCCTCAGCTTGGAGGGCGAGGTCGCTGGCCTGAAGGAAGAGAGGCGAGCTCGAAACGAGGAGATCCGCGGGGAATCTACCCAGTCGGCGCGCTACATCTTTCAAGCGATGAAGGGGGCTGGCCTGCTATCTGCTGATGCGACTGACTTGACCCTTGAGGACATCGTCCCCGAGCTCTTCATCCCGCTTTCACTGGTGAAGAGTAGCGACATTGAGGGAGAGTCTGTGAGCGACCTCTTAGCCCTTGTAATTTTTATTTTATTTTCGTTTTTTGTCACATTTTTGGTTGGCGAGATCGCCGCTCTGTTGGGTTTTCTGTAACCCTTCATAAGGGATGACATATCAAATATGCGCAGCGGAAATGAACAAGAACAACCCAAAAAGAGATCAACGGATCTCGCGGTTTTCATGATTCAAGAGAATAAGCAAATAGAATACAATGTATACCTTCGCGGGATTGAGTCAATACTCAACCAAGGTGCTCCAAAGAGAAATCCGAAATCTGCCTTTGAGTTCTTCAAGGATCGAAATAGATCGATCCCTCTACAGAAGTCCACACAAGCAAAGAAGAACACTAGCTTCTTATCTTACAAGAACTAGGTCGGAGAAGGATGCTCTCAACATCCCCACAGACTGCTAGATCCGATCCAGGGGAGGCGGCGACTGACGGCGGCGACAAGCAGCGGCGGGAAAACGATCGGCGGACGGGAAGAACGTGCCCTCGCGCGGAACGGTTCCGGTCGGCAGTTCTCGTCTTCGCGGAAAGATGAAGTCATACCGAAGACCTAATCGCATTCCCTTTTATAGGCAAGGTATAAAATAGGCTATCCGCAGACCAGAGGAAAAACTGTCCAGACTTACATTCGCCGAATTCGACTAATCAAATTAACCGAATTCGACTAATCACTATAACCGAATTCGGCGAAACCATTTCGACGAATTCGACTATATATAAATTCGGCTATATAAATTCGGCGAAACCCTTTAGCCGAATTTGCCATTAGCCGAATTCGTCTAAACCCTTTAGCCGAATTCGGTTGATGTCATTAGTCGAATTCGTCTAAACCCTTTAGCCGAATTCGGTTAATGCCATCAGCCGAATTCATCTAAACCCTTTAGCCAAATTCGGTTAATGCCTTTAGCCGAATTATCTAGTGTAAATCCGTTCGTTTAAACACTTTAAACGATTTCCCTTTTGAGACATTCTCAACTTGATTCCAAGCAGTCACAGGATTGGTCCTTCACTCATATCCAATATGAGTAAGACCAACACAATCCTTTCTCCAATTTCTCCAAACGCTTTTATGTGCGACCCTATAGGCTCATATTGCGTTGGCAGCAAGACTAACTATTGATTGCTTTGAGATCACCTCAGAAACTCCAACAGTCTCCCACTTGATCACAAAGTATCAACAAAAGTCTCACAAACAATGAGTGGCATCTAGCAATACATCATTGCTACCCAAGCAATAAGAATTCATAACTCATATAAGCCTGTCATGACCAATGTATCAGTGTTGTCATGTCCCTTTGTCCTTTACATCCAGATAGAACTAGAGGCATGGACCGTGTCACCCTCATAATTGTTCAATCCTAGTTTCTTGATCTAGAATAGACTCTCTGAAACTAGTGAGCTCAATATCATATATTGACTCTACCAAGCATGTCCATGCATTTCTCAGTCTCATTCCATCAAGGGGCCCATGGATGTAACTCCTGTCATACAGGAGGACAAATCCCATTTCTGCTCACACACAAACATCCAAATGATTCGTAACATACCCAACAACCACCCTTATCGTCAACCTTTCTCAAGAGGACTTTAGATGGCATCAAAGTACGCTCTTCCTCACATGATGAATGCTATGAATTCAAGTCAAAGGACCACAAACACCATTGTCATATGAGACCTACTTATGACACGTTCATATAATAATCCACAAAGTAGTCTCATGGTGGTTCTGTCCAGTACAACTTGTTCTTAACAAGTACCGATGTGATGACTTGATATCATGACCTGTGAGAACCGTTCATCAGTCAACGCATATGCCGGTCTTATGGTCTCATCCTCGCCCTAAATTTCTAGGATGATACCTTGACCAGGGACCATTTAAGAATGAAGCTTCATTTAAACATAGATCCTCACATTCAAGTCACGTACTTGAATTCCTATTGAAGCAAACAATCTAAGGGCATTTATTATGCTAATTAATCTTATCAGACAGATATAAATGACATAATAAAAGAACTTACCATAAATATAAAATGAAATACATAGTACATATTACAATTCATCCAATGAACAAACAACCAACAAATATGCAATCCACAAGGCTCTCACTAAAGATAATCATTCAGGTATCTAATACCCATTGATCTAACATGACCATCATGATTCTTTGCGCAAGAGGCTTTGTCAGTGGATCAACTATATTTTCTTCAGTCGGTACTCTGCATATGCTCCCATCTCCTCGATCGACAATCTCTCGAATAAGATGGAAGCGCCGAAGTATGTGCTTGGAGCGCTGATGAGATCTAGGTTCCTTAGCTTGTGCAATTGCAACATTGTTGTCACAGTAGAGAACTACGGGATCAACAATGCTAGGAACTACATCAAGCTCGCTGATGAATTTCCTAATCCATACAGCCTCCTTCGCCGCATTCGCTGCAGCGATATACTCGGCCTCAGTTGTAGAATCAGCAACTGTCTCTTGCTTGGAACTCTTCCAGCTTACAACTCCTCGATTAAGGCAAAACACAAAACCTGACTGTGACTTTGAGTCATCTCTATCAGTCTGGAAGCTTGCACCCATGTAACCCTTTACAACGAGCTCTTCCTCTCCACCAAACACCAAGAATGTATCCTTAGTCCTTCTCCAGTACTTTAGGATATTCTTGACTGCGATCCAGTGACCATCACCCGGATCAGACTGATACCTGCTAGTCATGCTTAAAGAATATGAGAGGTCGAGTACATAACATTGCGTACATGATTGATCCAATTGCCGAAGCATATGGAATCATCTTCATGCGGTCCTTATCTTCCAAAGGTTAAGGACACTGGTCCTTAGAGAGACTCACACCATGTGACATGGGTAAGAATCCTTTCTTGGACTCAAGCATGTTGAACCGTTTCAAGACCTTGTCAATGTATGTGCTCTGGGTCAAACCCAGCAACTTCTTCGATCTATCTCTATAGATCTTAATACCAAGTATGTAAGTCGCTTCGCCCAAGTCTTTTATAGAAAAGCACTTCCCTAGGTTGTTCTTAATAACTTGCAGGGTAGGAATGTCATTCCCGATCAGCAGTATGTCATCTACATACAATATCAGGAAGACAACAATGCTCCCACTAATCTTCTTGTAAACACAAGGCTCATCTTCGTTCTTGATGAAACCAAACTCTTTGATCTTCTCATCAAAACGTAGATTCCAACTTCGAGAGGCTTGTTTCAATCCATAAATGGATCGATTCAACTTGCATATTTTAGTGGCTTCACTTGGAGATACAAAACCCTCGGGTTGTGTCATATACACTTCCTCAAGGAGGTTTCCATTAAGGAAAGCCATTTTGACGTCCATTTGCCAGATCTCGTAGACATAATACGCAGCAATAGCAAGTAGAATTCTGATGGACTTGACCATTGCTACAGGGGAAAAGGTTTCATCATAGTCAACACAATGAATTTGCCTGAAACCTTTAGCCACCAACCGGCCTTTGAATGTCTGTACATTCCCATCCATGTCGGTCTTCTTCTTGAAGACCCACTTGCACCCTATGGGTCGTACCCCTTCAGGTGGTTCCACCAAGGTCCAAACTTGGTTTGTGTACATGGAGTCCATTTCAAATTTCATGGCTTCAAGCCACTTCTCAGAGTCAGGTCCATTCATAGCCTCTTGGTAGGTTGCAGGCTCATCATCATGATCCATAAGCAACACATTACCTATTTGAGTCATGAGAAATCCATATCTCTCAGGCACAAATCTTGGTCTACCAGATCTACGTAGGACTTGTGTTTCTTGAGCAGGCTCTCCAGCTACAACTTCTTGTAGTCCTTGCTCAGGTTCCAATTCTGGTTCGTTCATTGTTTATGGCTCTTGAAATTTTTCAAGTTCTACCTTTGCAGTCTTTCTGGATAAGAACTCTTTCTCCAAAAAGACACCAGTCCTTGCGACAAACACTTTGCCCTCAGACGGTAAGTAGAAGTAGTATCCTTTGGTTTCCCTAGGATACCCCAAGAGATAACATTTATCCGATTTGGGTTCCAGCTTGTCAGGCATTTGACGTCGCACGTATGCCTCACAGCCCCAAATCTTGATGAACGGCATACTTGTACGCTTCCCAGTCCATATCTCATATGGTGTCTTTAGAACCGTTTTCGTTGGAACTCGATTTAGTGTGAAAGCAGCAGTCTCTAAAGCAAAACCCCAAAAGGAAACGGGCAAATCTGCATGACTCATCATCGATCGCACCATGTCTAACAAGGTACGATTCCTCCTCTCAGAAACACCATTATGCTGAGGTGTTACGGGCGGAGTGAGCTGTGATACAATACCACACTCTTTCAGATGATCACGAAACTCATGACTCAGATATTCGCCACCTTGATCAGATCGGAGTGCTTTTATCCTTTTTCCCAGTTGGTTCTCCACTTCATTTTTAAACACTTTGAACTTTTCAAAGGTCTCAGATTTGTTCTTCATAAGAAACACGTATCCATATCTACTCAAATCATCAGTAAATGTAACGAAGTAGTAGAACCCACCTCTAGCCATAGAACTCATGGGTCCACATACATCACTATGTATTATCCCCAAGAGATCACCATCCCTCTCATTACAACTAGTGAAATGAGCTTTCGTCATCTTGCCTAATAAACATGACTCGCATCTCTCAAATGATTCATAATCAAATGAGTCCAGTAGTCCATCTTTATGGAGCTTGGATATGAGTTTCTCGTTTATATGGCCTAAACGAAAATGCCAAAGGTACGTAGGATTCGAATAATTTGTTTTTAGTCTTTTAGTATTTTCTATGTTATAGATCGGATGGTCTAAGTTCAAAACATATAAACCATTAAAATTTGGGCTACGCCATAACAAACATCATTCTTATAAATAGAACAACAATTGTTCTTAATTACGAAAGAAAAACCAATCATGTCCAAACATGAAATAGAAATAATGTTTCTAGTTATGGCGGGAACATAATAACAATTATCTAGTTCTATTACAAGCCCTGTGGGCAAAGAAAGAAAGTAAACACCAACGGCGACGGCAGCAACTCTTGCTCCATTCCCTACGCGCAGTTCTACCTCCCCTTTACCCAGCATTCTTCTCCTTCTCAGTTCCTGCACATTTATACAAATGTGAGAACCACATCCGGTATCCAATACCTAGGATGAAGGAGCAGAAAGGTTTATTTCTATAACGAAAATACCTGAAGTGGAAGTCATACTTCCCTTCTTCTTTTGCAGATCTTCTAGATACTGAGGACAGTTCCTCTAATGCCCTGCCTTACCACAATGGTGGCACTTCCCTTCCTTAGCCAAACCTTTCCTTTTCAGTGCTGAAGACTTGGGATCAAGATGTGACTTAGGTCCTACCTTAGTCTTCTTGGTTCCCTTGACCTTTCCCTTGCCTTTATGCACCATCAGTATGGGGCTAGCAGGCTTGGTCTTCTTCATGTTGATCTCGACAGTTCTTAACATGCCTAGGAGCTCGGGCAGTGTCTTGTCAATTTCATTCATATTGTAATTTAAGACAAACTGCTCGTAACTGTCCGACAATGATTGCAGGATCAGATCAGTGGCCAACTCTTGGCTCAAAGGAAACCCAGTCTTTCAAGGCTCTCTATATACCCAATCATCTTGAGTACGTGAGTTCCTACTGGGTCTCGAGCTCCCATCTTACACTGAAATAATGCCCTGGATATATCGAACCTCTTTTGGCGAGCTTGCCCTTGAAACATTTTCTTCAAGTGCTCAACCATCTCATAACAACTCATGTTCTCATGTTGCTTCTGAAGCTCAGAGTTCATAGTCGCGAGCATAAGGCATTCAACATCCAAGGAGTCAACTCCATTCTTCTTATCAGCATCTTTATCTGCACGTGGTGCATTAGAGGCTGGCTCTTCAGGGGGATCTTCTTCCAAGACATAGAGCTTGCGCTCTTGCCTGAGAACAATTCTCAGGTTTCTATACCAGTCAAGGAAATTTGTCCCATTTAGCTTATCCTTCTCAAGGATCGCTCTCAGGGACAAGGCGGAGTGAGATCCACTTGCCATGGATATTCTACAAGGAATTTTGCAAAGTGAAATTTTAGTACTATATTTCAAAATACATTTTATATATATTTTAATAAGGACTTTTATTAAAGAGCTCCCACTATTTTAATCAAATCAATAACCCTTTATATCGATTCGGAGAGTTTATGCGAGCTACTCTCTTAGTGGACAAGATCTGTATTTCACCAACACCACGAGTCCGCTTTGGCGTTCCTCTCATAATGCGGTTATTTAGGTAGACAACATTTGTCAATTGCATCACTATGCAACTCTTGTATGGTTGGTGAATAACTCTTTATTCGCATCCATCATGTGGAGCATGCCAACCCTATGCCTCTAGGCACTCAACCTTTGAGGTCACCTAGTTAAGTTTGACCCGATGTCGACAGTGGGATATCATAATTATCTGCTCGCACCCTTACCAAGATAGATTAATGCACCTTGCTTTGGCAAGCCCACACTTCATCGATCGAGGCAGGAAGAGTGTCATCCATCGGAAGGCATCCGAATACTTAATATTGAATAAGCGATTTTATTTTTCAATAGATGAACGTTGCATCGTGATTAACATTTAGTCACCATGCACATACACAAAACAAATGCATCCCCAATGTGCACATAAAAGGATTATCAACAGTTTGATAAAAGGGGGTTAAATCTCAATACTTAGAACACTTCTAGATCTTCAGATTTACATGCATTGAACATAAGCAAAGCAACTCCACTTGTGCAGTAGACAAGCTCATCTCTCATGTCAGATTCAATAATCTAAACATTTGGTTTCACAAACCATTTTGAGGGACGGTTACTGCAGAGAAGAAACAACCTCTGAAACATGAAAATCGCAACGCAATCACATGCGTTCCTGGCGGGGTTCCAAGGGGTCGCGCCCCTGGTGGGGTCTTAGGGGCAGAGCCCTTGCGGGGTGCGGGGCAGAGCCCCGACTAAAATTTTGAAATCCCACCACCAGAAACCACACAAAATCACATCAAATGTGATATTCCAAGAAGAAATTAGGGCATTTAGAACACTTCTAAATGTCCCAATTTACACGCACTTGACCGCAACCTGGCTCTGATACCACTATTAGGTTTTCTGTATCCCTTCATAAGGGATGACATATCAAATATGCGCAACGGAAATGAACAAGAACAACCCAAAAAGAGATCAACGGATCTTGCTGTTTTCATGATTCAAGAGAATAAGCAAATAGAATACAATGTATACCTTCGCGGGATTGAGTCAATACTCAACCAAGGTGCTCCAAAGAGAAATCCGAAATCTGCCTTTGAGTTCTTCAAGGATCGAAATAGATCGATCCCTCTACAGAAGTCCACACAAGCAAAGAAGAACACTAGCTTCTTATCTTACAAGAACTAGGTCGGAGAAGGATGCTCTCAACATCCCCACAGACTGCTAGATCCGATCCAGGGGAGGCGGCGACTGACGGCGGCGACAAGCAGCGGCGGGAAAACGATCGGCGGACGGGAAGAACGTGCCCTCGCGCGGAACGGTTCCGGTCGGCAGTTCTCGTCTTCGCGGAAAGATGAAGTCATACCGAAACCTAATCGCATTCCCTTTTATAGGCAAGGTATAAAATAGGCTATCCGCAGACCAGAGGAAAAACTGTCCAGACTTACATTCGCCGAATTTGACTAATCAAATTAACCGAATTCGACTAATCACTATAACCGAATTCGGCGAAACCATTTTGACGAATTCGACTATATATAAATTCGGCTATATAAATTCGGCGAAACCCTTTAGCCGAATTTGCCATTAGCCGAATTCGTCCAAACCCTTTAGCCGAATTCGGTTGATGTCATTAGCCGAATTCGTCTAAACCCTTTAGCCGAATTCGGTTAATGCCATCAGCCGAATTCGTCTAAACCCTTTAGCCGAATTCGGTTAATGCCTTTAGCCGAATTATCTAGTGTAAATCCGTTCGTTTAAACACTTTAAACGATTTCCCTTTTGAGACATTCTCAACTTGATTCCAAGCAGTCACAAGATTGGTCCTTCACTCATATCCAATATGAGTAAGACCAACACAATCCTTTCTCCAATTTCTCCAAACGCTTTTATGTGCGACCCTATAGGCTCATATTGCGTTGGCAGCAAGACTAACTATTGATTGCTTTGAGATCACCTCAGAAACTCCAACACGCTCCTTATAATTAAGCTGCGAAATGAAAATGCAGATTTTTGATATTATACTGTGTTCATTCTTTTTTCCTATCTTTTCTATACTTATATCTCATTCTCACATATTCTTTTGTGTTCTCGCGTTGTTCATTCTCGTGCGCTACGTAAACGGATAGCTCCGATCAAGAACCCATTTTTGAGTGCCTTCGCTTGTCATTATTCACCCCTGGACGGCAGGTTCTTCGAACCACCCTTTCCTCCTGACCTCGCAAGGGATGATCCTTTGTGAGCGACATCCTTCTTAGCCTTTGCGAGCGATACCCCTTGCGGGACCCTCGTCCTGCTTAATTCCAGCGAGTGCTCGCTTGCCGAGCACCAACTACCGAGGGTGAGCAGGCGGAATTCTCGCCCCTATTTGTTATGCGAGACATTTTCTTCTTACCCAGTGAGACGGCTCTGTTCAGTACCAAAGACTTGCCAGCCAGAGACCTGCCCCTCCTGCCATCACAAAGAACTTGCCAACCTTGCCAGCCTCTCCGCGGGATCAACCTGACCCACCGGCTAGCGAGAGCCCGGCAGCGGATTCATCCGGGGCAATCCAGCATAAAGAGCTTGCCAACTGTGCCAGCCTCTCCGCGAGATCAACCTGACCCACCGGCTAGCGAGAGCCCGACAACGGGATCGTCCGGGGTAATCCAGCATAAAGAACTTGCCAACCTTGTCAGCCTCTCCGCGAGATCAACTTGACCCACCGGCTAACGAGAGCCCGACAGCGGGATCGTCCAGGGCAATCCAACATAAAGAACTTGCCAACTGTGCCAGCCTCTCCGCGAGATCAACCTGACCCACCGGCTAGCGAGAGTGTTGAAACCGATCTCTCGGTCTCCCGTAGAGCTAGGAGCCCTCACCGAGATGAGGGGCGGCTATCCTTTACTGATCCCTCGAGGAGGGTAGACGGAAGATTAGGGAATTGACTAAGACCTTAGTCACAGCGAGGAGGTCCCTCCACTAACCCGGAAGATCGTTGAGCGCTTCCCTTCCCAAGCCAAAGCTGAGACTCGAGCACCTTGGAGAGCTCTGGAAATGCTAACCAAAGGAAGCCTAAGGAGAGGGAAGCTGAAGTGAGATCCTCTCCAAAGGTGCCCTTGAGGTCCTATTTATAGATTTTCTGATCTGGCCTGCAAATAGCAGGATTCCGCCTCTTGATTTTACTATCCGCACCCCGAATGGGTCTGCTAACAGCCAAACTCCGCTGTTTAGAGAGGCTAAAGGCAGACCACCAAGGGTGACAAGGTAATTTGGCCGATCCCGATGACTCAGGAAGGGATCTGACTTGCTCGTCTTCTCCCGACCCATCGATGAGTTCTTGACCCGCTCGCCTCCTTGCGAGCACTCGGCGGGTTCTTGACTCGCTCTCTTCCGAGCGAGCGCTTGGCCGGTTCTTGACTCGCTCGCTTCCCAGCGAGCACTTGGCGAGTTCTTGACTCGCTCGCTTCCTAACGAGCGCTTGGTCGGTTCTTGACTCGCTCGCTTCCCAGCGAGCACATGGCGAGTTCTTGACTCGCTCGCTTCCTAGCGAGCGCTTGGCCGGTTCTTGACTCGCCGGCGCCTCTGGCTCGCTCGCCTTTGGTTGCCCGTCCTCTAGGCGAATATCGGGGTTGTACACAATCCCCGCTCTTCGCGAGGCTTTTTAGGCTCGCGAAGAATCATCCAACCCTTGATATTCGTCGGACCCTTGGTGACGTGGCGAGAATCTTTCGGTGGGTCCCATGCCCACCACTATGAATACCACTCTCCTTGGCCGTCATTCGAACTTTTCATTTTTCTCTGGCTTTTCTTACTCGCCGCGGGCCCCAACGCGATGTCGAAAAAGGACGAGATGCTGGCCCGCCTAAAGGCTTCGCAGGTGGCCCAGAAGGGGAAGACCGCTGTCATCGCCTCCTGGAATTCTCCGCGACGCTCTCCGCCTCACCCTTCCCTAAGGACGGCAAAGGCCGTCCGGCGCCCGGCTGGTGGGGGTGGGTCTTCCTCTTCGCCGCACTCTCCGGATGACGAGTGCGCCTCTCAGGTATTATCGCCCAGTTGCTTATTTGGTGCTCTTCCTTTTCGTCCTTATTTATCATATTCGCAGAATGATCATCCGGGCGAGAGCGAATCGGGAAGGCCAAACACAGAGATCCATCTCTCCTCTACGGGTGGGGGTGACGCTCTTCTTGCGGATACGAGGGCCGTTGATAGACAGGACTCGCCTTCGCAACGAGGTGAGCGAACTACCTCATTTTCCCTTACGTTCCTTGACTCGCTAAGTCGTACTTACTTTTCATGCAGTGTCTTCCCTCGCGGCACCAGAGAATCAAGTTACTCCTCCAGCGAACTCGTCCCTCATGCCGAATCAAAATATCCCCACTCCTGGATTCGGCGTCCTGGGTCAGAGGAGCCGAGGAGGGACGTTGATTGCCGAGCCTGAACTTGGCTTCAGACCCGCGCTCGCCCCTGGTCTGGGTAAGGCCCTCACCCCTGCCTTTATTGATGCATTCCGGGGTCAGCAGGGCACCTCCCGCCAGCGGCCCAGTACTCCAATTCCTCCACTAGGTTAGACTGTTGTCACTGAGTGTTGCTCTTCACTTTGTCGCTGATTCCTACTTCGCAGGTAACCCGACGACCCCTCTCTCCGAGTCAGAGTCTGGAGCGCTGGAGATGTCTCCACCCCCTTCGCCGAGCCAGGTTGCTTACTTTTTGGCGGATCCCAGCGATCCGGAGAGAATGAAGAGGCGAGTCACGGAGATATTTCAGAAGCATACCACCCTGCTAAGGGATCTACACGAGCAGAATCGGCTAGACCAGCTCGCCAATGAAGAAAGGTTTGCCGCGATGGAGGACGCGAACGCGCGCGTTCTCGCTGAGATACGACCGACCGATCAGGGCGACGCGACCTCCCCCGGGGTGTATATTGCTCGCATCGATGACTACATGCGGCTGACGAGCCAGGCGAACCGGTCACTCCGCGAGTATCACTACCCGCGAATCCCCCCTCGCTCCGGTGTCCGGGGTCGCGGTCGCTGGAAGTGGTTGCGATATTGAGGATCTTCGTATTGTTCTCATTTTTTTTGTTTTTCTTCCCCCCTCCTCTTCATTAGGAGGGGTCGCGAACAATCTTTATGAGTCTGTAATAACAGTACTTTGACTCGCTTGCGAGCCTCTTATTTTTTTTGCTTTTTATCTCGTTCTTTTTTCTCCGCTTGGTTTGCTCTCGTGTGAATTACATCTCTATTACTCGCACTCGCGCACCTCCCTTGCTCTTTCCCTTTATGATTCATTGTTTT
Source organism: Dactylorhiza incarnata (assembly GCA_033032865.1). Classification (NCBI taxonomy): domain Eukaryota; kingdom Viridiplantae; phylum Streptophyta; class Magnoliopsida; order Asparagales; family Orchidaceae; genus Dactylorhiza; species Dactylorhiza incarnata. The sequence goes on from JAWHQI010000035.1 coordinate 2,921,220, forward strand.
TAGTGTTAGCTCGCCAATGGGGAAAAGCTTTTAACAGGTTGTCGACTCGCAGGGAGCGAATTGGATCCCTGGAGGCGGGAGAGTACCGCGCGGATCCGCTATCCGCAGGTAACGACGCTTCGGCTTCTTCCCGCCTTCCTTATTCCTATAAATAGCCGACCGTTTTTCTTTTCAACCACCGCATTTACTGTTTCCTCCTCGCGCTCTTTCTCCTTCTGTTTCTCTCGTAGATTTTAGCTCGTCTTCGCGACCTTTGTGACTCGGCGGATCACACACTATGGTTGGCGAGGCGGAAACAGAGGGGCGAGCCAAGTTCGCCAAGGCCTTCCTCGACGGCATTTTCTACTGCGCCAACCTCACGAAGGAGGAATATCGGGCCGCCGCTGACCAGTTCATCCTTTCCAATTTCGTGGCTCGCTGCCCTACCGATAGGGATTCCCTCAGCGACCCGCAGCCGGACGAGCTCGCAATTCCCGTCGCCCATTTCGAAAATGGGTTTCGACTCCCTCTCTGGCCGGAAGTGCGCCAGGTATTATTTATTTCTCATCCCTGGCTTTCCCGAATTGCTTTGCGAACGGCGCTTAAAGTTTGTCGACTTTTCCAGGTGCTAAAGTACTTCGGCGTCTTGCCGAGCCAGCTAACGCCGAACGCGATCGCCGTGGTGGTCGCGTTCGCCAGTTACCTCAGGGCGGAGAGGATCGAGTTCAGCCTGCTCGCCTTCCGCAAGATCTTCTCATTTCACGCGAACAGGGACGGAACGGCTCACTTTGCGAGCCAGCATGTTACCGTCTGCGAGACGGTGAACAAAACTCATTACTGGATGCAGAAGTTCATCCTGGTGAAGGGTCCCTTCGGCAACATCTCTTACACCCCTATCCAGCGAGACGAGGCTGCCTACCGCCCTCCGATCTCGCTAGGTGGTTGCGATGCGGCACTGTACCAGTTCCTCAAAGGAAAAAACTTCGAAGTCGCCTTCCTCCGAGAGCGAGTGGACCTCCTGCCACCCGTCCCTCCGGGAGAAGGTTTGACTCGAACTCGTCAACTTTCTTAATCCTCTTTCTTTTGATCGTCTAACGCTCCTTGTTATCTTTGTAGGAGAACGCGATCTTCCCCTCAATCCGCCTCATGCGCCTCCCTCTTCTCTTTCTCCTAGCTCGCTCGCGCGCGTGGCCGCCGAGGCCTGCCGTGACGTCCCGAGCTCTTCCTCGAGAAAGAAGCGTCCTCCCCCCCCCCCCCAATGCCAGCCTACTTCGCAGGGGGAGGGGAAGAAGGCCAGGAAGACTCCCTCTGCTGCCAAGGCGGAGGAGGTCGTGGACCTGTCTGACCATGACCTCCCCTCTCCTTCTGTGGATCAGGAGCTCGCCAAAGAGGGGGGTGAGCCAGGGAAGACTGTTGCCCGGCCCAAGCCGTCGAGCCATACTAATTTCGGGCTCGGCATGAAGCTGGTGGATGCGGTCGGTGAGCCGGTGCTCGTGTGGGACCCTGACCAGAATAAGATTGCCTGCTCCTCTCTGCTCCCCTCTTGGGTAGAGGATGGTAAGGCCGGGGGGGGGGGGGGGGGGGGGGAGGCGTTCGCGCTCGCCTTTGGTCTCTATGGTCGCGAGGACGCCTCCCTTTTTCGATCCTTCATGCCGAGGGGGGTCGTGTATGAGGCGATGCGAGCCCAGTTCCGGGCGACGGAGCTAACTCACATGGTGGGTCGTCGGTATCTCACGGCGGATAGGGAGATCAAGGAGCTCAAAGTCGAGCTTCAGAAGTCCGCGGATGAAGTCACAGAGCTTAAGGGGAAAGAGGCCTTATCAGAGGGCCTCCTCGCCAGCCTTCAAGGCGGGCTGGTAAGTATTGCTCGGTGGAAGTGTCTTCCAGTTTGGATCCGTTCTCCTCTCGCTAACCCGCCTCTTGCAGGATGTCGAGTCCGTCGGTCAGCTCCACGCGCGGATTGCTGACTTGGAGTTGGAGAACACTTGTCTCAAGGCCCAGGTCCACGACCTGGCCTCGGCGGTGCTACCTCCCCCTCCTCCGCGAGCTGGGGCTCGCGGTCAGTCGCGGGCAGAGAAGGAAGCCACCGCAAGAGGTCGATGGAGATCTCGGAGCTTGTCCTCGACATTCTCAAGGGAGCGGGCATGATCATTCCCGATTCCATGGAGTTCACCGCGGAGCAAGTCGTTCCCGACTTGTTCGCGCCCATCTCTGAGGCAGAGGGTCGAGAGAGCGATTGAAGAGCTGCCCGGCGAGCCGCCTTGATTTTTTCTTCTTGTTAATGATGTAAGAGTTTTCCTTTCTTTTTGTTTCCGGCGAGACCGCCGCCGAATTGTAATCTTTTGTGTGGAATGAAAGGGAACGTTTCGTCAATCTTTTTCTGTGTTATGTTTTATTCATGGTTCGCACGCAATCTTTTCCGTTATGCCGGTGAGGTCCCTATCTTTTTATGTTCGTGTTTGTGGATCTTCATTTAGCTCTCGCGCTCGCCCCTATTTTGTTGGCGGCCTTTCCTCGTTGTGTTATATCTGGGTCGCTCTCTCCTACCTCGTTCGCACTTGCCACTGGCGGGTCCCCGCCGATACCCGCGGTTCGTCGCGAGAACAGACTCCTCCCGGGTCATTTTCCTTATTCGCTTCGATACCTTTTGCGAGTGACCTTTGCGAGCCATCGACTCTATTACCCTGCCGCGAATGATCCTCGTGCGCGAGCGGACCTCTGGTCTCGCCTCGCCCGGGTCTTGGGGTCGCTCGCGAGCCAGAATCCCCTGGCATGAGTATCTTGTCTTACCTGCCCAACCCGCGTACGACTTTGCCGGCTTCTCCAGAGATCAACCTAAACCCCCCGTCTAGTGAGAGCCCGGGAGCGGAATCGATCTGGGGAATTCTAGCACCAATACTTGTCACCATGCCAGCCTCTCCAGAGATCAACCTGAACCCCCCGTCTAGTGAGAGCCCGGGAGCGGAATCGATCTGGGGCATTCCAGCACCAACACTTGTTACCTTGCCAGCCTCTCCAGAGATCAACCTGAACCCCCCGTCTATTGAGAGCCTGGGAGCGGAATCGATCTGGGGCATTCCAACACCAACACTTGTTACCTTGCCAGCCTCTCCAGAGATCAACCTGAACCCCCCGTCTAGTGAGAGCCCGGGAGCGGAATCGATCTGGGGCATTCCAGCACCAACACTTGTTACCTTGCCAGCCTCTCCAGAGATCAACCTGAAACCCCCGTCTAGTGAGAGCCCGGGAGCGGAATCGATCTGGGGCATTCCAGCACCAACACTTGTTACCTTGCCAGCCTCTCCAGAGATCAACCTGAACCCCCCGTCTAGTGAGAGCCCGGGTGCGGAATCGATCTGGGGCATTCCAGCACCAACACTTGTTACCTTGCCAGCCTCTCCAGAGATCAACCTGAACCCCCCGTCTAGTGAGAGCCCGGGAGCGGAATCGATCTGGGGCATTCCAGCACCAACACTTGTTACCTTGCCAGCCTCTCCAGAGATCAACCTGAACCCCCCGTCTAGTGAGAGCCCGGGAGCGGAATCGATCTGGGGCATTCCAGCACCAACACTTGTTACCTTGCCAGCCTCTCCAGAGATCAACCTGAACCCCCCGTCTAGTGAGAGCCCGGGAGCGGAATCGATCTGGGGCATTCCAACACCAACACTTGTTACCTTGCCAGCCTCTCCAGAGATCAACCTGAACCCCCTGTCTAGTCAGAGCCCGGGAGCGGAATCGATCTGGGGCATTCCAGCACCAACACTTGTTACCTTGCCAGCCTCTCCAGAGATCAACCTGAACCCCCCGTCTAGTGAGAGCCCGGGAGCGGAATCGATCTGGGGCATTCCAGCACCATCATATCCAACCTTTGTCATGTCGGCACGGCAGTAGTTATAAGCATTATAGAAAAAGGAGTAACACATTCAGTAAATAATATGGCAAAGCTTTTAAGGGTAAAATCATTTCAAATCATCCCCACTCCTGGCTCGGTCGAGGGGCACCCCCTCCACATCCTGGAGGTGATATCCCCCCGACTTGAGCACCCCGCTTACAATATATGGACCCTCCCAATTGAGGTTAAGTTTACCTACCGCGGCCCCTCTGCCGGCCGCATCGACCTTCTTCAGGACCAGATCCCCTTTCTGAAAGTGTCTGATCCGGATATGTTTGTCAAAATATCGAGCCATCCGTCGTTTGACCTCTTCCTGCCTAATGGTGGCCAAGTCCCGGAGTTCTTCCACCAGGTCCAAGGACAGCCTCTGCTCTGCATTGTTACCTTCTAGCCACTCTTCATCCCCCTCGCTCGCAGCGATCACCCGTGGGGTCTTTACCTCAAACTCTATGGGAAGAACGGCCTCGGACCCGTGAGAGAGCTTGAATGGAGTCTCCCCGGTGGCGGTATTCGGAGTAGTCCTCATGGCCCAGAGGACGGAGGGTAGCTGTTCCACCCAGTTTCCCCGAAGGTTCTCCACTTTCTTTTTTAATAGGTTAACGATTATTTTGTTCGCCGCTTCCACCTGCCCATTGCTCCTCGGGTGGTGGACCGACGCGAACCTGAGGTCGATGCCGAGCTGAGTGCAGAAGCCAACAAACTCTTCACTAGCAAACTGCGGCCCATTGTCCGTCACTATAGCTAGAGGTAACCCGTGCCTGCAAATTATCTCTCCCCATACAAAATTCCTTACAACCTGAGAAGTTACCTTAGCGAGTGCTTTCACTTCTACCCACTTGGAGAAGTAGTCGATCATGACCAGCAGGAACTTCCTCTGGCCGCTGGCTTGGGGAAAGGGACCGACCAGATCCAGCCCCCATATGGCGAAGGGTCAGGGAGCCGTGATGGTTCGGAGCCTTTGAGCTGGGAGGAGTTGGAGCGGAGCATAGAGCTGGCACTTCGGACACTTTCTCGCGAACTCTGTCGCATCCTTGCTGAGAGTGGGCCAGAAGTAGCCTTGCCTCAACACCCTCCCTTCCAGGGTCCGACTCCCTGAGTGGCTGCCGCACTCCCCGGAGTGGATTTCTTCCAGGGCTCTCGGAACCTCCTCCTCGGAATCACAGCGGGCCAGGAGTCCCGAGAGAGTTTTCCTATATAGCCCTCCTGCATGCAAGGAGTAATAAGCGGACTTATACCTGAAGCGCCTCTTGTCCACGTCCTCTCCAGGGAACTGCCCGGAGGATAGGAAGGTGATGAACGGATCCATCCACGAGGCTCGATGATCCACCTCCATCAGTTCTCCTTCCTCGATGAAGGGACGGAAGAGTTCCGAAGTCGTCCCTCCCGCCCGGGGGCCGAACTTGGCTAAGAGGTCCGCCTGGGTGCTCTCCTCCCTCGGCACGTGCTTGATGGAGAAGGTGCGGAACTGCCCGATGACCCCCTTAACCTTCTCCAGGTATAGCAGGAGGGTCGGGTCCTTTGCTTCAAACTCTCCTTTGATCTGGCATGCTACCACCATGGAGTCCGTGGAGACCTCCACGTCCTGCACTCCCAGTTCTTGGGCCAGCTGAAGGCCTGCTATCACCGCTTCGTACTCAGCCTGGTTGTTGGTGATTGGGAAACGGATGTTCAAGGCTTGCTCAATCCGAGTCCCCTGAGGACTTACCAGGACCATTCCCCCTCCATAGGAGTACTTTCCCGACGCCCCGTCCACCAACATCTTCCATGCCTCTGGGGGAGGTGGCTCGTGCTCCCACACTTCAGCTGCATAGTCGGCCATGAAGTCTGCCACCGCCTGAGCCCTGATGGACGTCCTGGGCACGAACGTGATATTGAATTCACTTAGCTCCACGGACCACTTTGCCAACCTCCCTGAGTGCTCCACTCCTTCCATGATTTACCGGAGCTCTGCCTTCTTCAGCACTCGGCTGACGTAGTAGATAGGAAACTGTTTCTTCCCCTCCTCCCAGATCAACACGGAACTTACTGCTTCGGACCCCACCCCCAGGTACAGGGATAGGTCTTCTCCTGGCCTCGGTCCCTGGAGAAGAGGGGTTTGGGTGAGCTGTTCTTTCAGAGCCTGGAAGGCTTCCTCGCACTCCTGGGTCCATTCAAACTTCTTGTTGCCCCGCAGCACCTTGAAAAAAGGTGCACACTTTTCTCCCGCCTTGGAGAGGAACCTGCTGAGCCCAGCCAACTTCCCTGTAAGGCTCTGAACCTCCTTTGGATTCCTTGGTGACCCCAACTCCATTACCGCCTTAACCTTATCCAGGTTGGGCTCCACCCCCGCGGGGGTGAGTAAGTGGCCTAGGAACTTTCCTCGGCTTGCCCCGAAGACACACTTCAAGGGATTGAGTTTCATCTTGTACCGCCACAGGGTCCCGAACGTCTCCTCAAGGTCTTTGAGGTGAGACCCAAGGTCTCGGCTCTTGACCATGAGGTCATCAACATAGACTTCTAAATTTCTTCCTTTCTGCTTGCGGAAGACCCTATCCATCATCCTTTGGTACGTAGCCCCTGCGTTCTTGAGCCCGAAGGGCATCATCTTATAGCAATAACATCCATCCCCCGTGATGAAGGAAACATCCTTGATGTCTGGGGGGTGCATGCGGATTTGATGGTAACCTGAAAAAGCATCTAAGAAAGACATTACAGAAAAACCAACGGCTGAGTCAACTAGCGCGTCGATTCTGGGCAGGGGGTAGCAATCTTTCAGGCATGATTTATTAAGAAGCGAAAAGTCGATACACATACGCCACTTACCTCCTCCCTTTTTTACCATAACGACGTTGGAGACCCAGCCTGGATACTGGATCTCCGATACAAAACCTGCCTGCAGAAGTTTACCCACCTCCTCTCGGATGGGTCCTTCCAGATTGTCGGCGATAGCCCTCCTCTTCTGGTGGATGGGGCGGGTGCCGGGATTGAGGTTGAGGCGGTGGCAAGCCACATCCGCGTCGATCCCGGGCATTTCCGCGGCGCTCCAAGCGAAGACGTCCACGTTCTTCTGTACGCAAGCCAGAATCTCCGCTTGATCTTCCGGGCTGAGTTCTCCGCTGACCCGGACTTTTTCCACTACCCCCAGCCAGGTGGTGACCTCGAGCTCTACGAACTCATCCACAGCCTCCAACCGGGACTGCTCTCCCCAAGCCCTCTCCTCTTCGGCACAAGTGGGAGCCTGGGTTTTCTCCTCCACTTCCTTCTCTACCACCATCAGCTCTTCCGCCCTTCCCTCCGGGGCCTTCTCTTCTTCTTCGTTTCCTTCCGCCCGGGGTACCTCAGCTACCCCTTCCTGGGCATGGACTTCATCTCCCTCCATCTTCTCCTCGGCTACCTCCATACTTCCGGCTTCGGTCGTCCCCTCCATCATCCTACCCCACTCCTCAGCTTCTCCCATCCAGGAGATGGTGTTGATAGCCGTTACGTAGCACTGTCTTGCCACCTTGGGATCCCCCCTGATACGCACCTGAACCCCTCCGTCGTTGAACTTAAGGCATTGATGAAAGGTGGAAGGGACACAGCGGAACGCGCTGATGAGTGGTCGTCCGAAGATAGCGTTGTAACTGCTTGGGGCGTCCACTATGACAAAATGACAGTTCCGGGACTGCCCACCCAGGGTCACATGAAGCCCTACTCCCCCTTCTACTTCCTTCCTCTCCCCCGAGAATCCGAACAGAGGGCCATCTGAGGCCAACCCTCCTGGGCTCCACCTCCATCTTGTCGAACGCCTTCTTGAAGATGACGTTGACCGAACTTCCGTTGTCCACTAGGATCCGGGAGACGGTGAAGTTCTCGATCGCCGTCTGAATAACCAGCGCGTCGCAGAACGGGTCCTCATAGCCCGGCATGTCCTTCTGGGTGAAAACGATTTTTTCGGCCGGGGGCGGAGCGGTGGATGTCGAAGCCACGCTTCGGCGGTAGATGGTATGGAGGCTAGCCTTGCGGGTCGCCTCCACCCCTTCCCCCCCATGGATCACCCCGATCCCTCCTCTACTTCTCATATTGGTTCTATCCTCATACCTTTCCTCATCCTCCTCTCGAGGTTCGACCTCCACGATCCTTACTGGCTGCTGCTGTGGTGGCGCAGGCGCTCTGCCCCTCTTCACTTCTAGGAACTCCGGACAGGTGTCCGTCGAGTGACCTTCCACATCATGGAAGATACAATATGGCAACGCCACTTCCCTTGCCTCGGCCTCTGCCACCCTATTCCTTCTCCTCCTAGCGGCTGCCATTTCCGCCTCTCCTCCCCTTCCTCTTCCTCTTCCTCTTCCAATTGCCATGGCCTGTTGGGGAGGGGGAGGCATTTGCATCGGACCTTGCCTCCACCCCAACTGGGGGGGGGGGGGGGGGCCTCCATTGACCTCCAACATGGTTACCCCTTCCTGGGTCGTAACCCCTTCCCTGCCCTTGCATTCCTCCACCTTGCGGCCTCCATTCCCCCTCCGGGGCCCGGGGCTCTTCCCTTCTCCTGACCTCCTGCTGCCTCACCTCCAGCTCACTGAACTTTGCTAGCCTCTTGGTGAGCTCCTGATTGGCTTCCTCACTCGCGACTTCCTCCGACACCCTCTCCATCAGCTCTTCAAAGGAGACGGGGGCTTTTCTCTTCAACGCCATCTTGAAGAAACTCTCTTTCAACCCGACCGTGAAGGCGAGTTGGAGTGCGAACCCAGGCATCTCCTGAGTGAGCTGCACTTCCTCCTGGAATCGATCGGCATACTGAGCCAGCGATTCCCTGGGTCCCTGCTTCACTGCGAAGAGGGAATCAACGTCCTTCTTCCTCTTTTTTGAGGTCGAGAACCTCAACAAGAAACTTCGGCGCAAATCCTCGAACGAGTAGATTGACCCTGCAGGGAGATGATGGAACCAGTCCCTGGCCTTCTCCTTGAGGGTGACGGCAAAGAGCCGACACTTGAAGGCATCTGACATCGGCCTGATGGAGACCGAGTCTTCGAAACTCTGCAGGTGCTGGACACTCGGTCCCATTCTCCAAATCCCCCCGGGACGGGTGCGGAAAGCACCAACTCGCAAAAGGGGCTTCCCCCTCCTGTCACTCTTCCTGGCTCCACTCGTCCCCCAAGCTCGCTCGCCAAACTTACGCTCGCCGGGACTGTGCTCGCGAGGGCGGTGCTCGCCTGAACCACCCCGACAGTCGCCGCTTCCTCTTGGCGCGCACTCGCCAGTGTCGCGCTCGCTGGGACGGAGCTCGCCAGCACTAAGCTCGCAGGCACGGAGCTCGCCGGACTGGCAAACAACACTTGCCCTTCCTGGCTCTGACCTAAACCAATGGCACCTTCCTTTCCAGCCCTTCCTCCTGGTGCCTTCTCGCCGACAGCTGTTGGGGGAGGGGTCGCCTGAGGTGCTGGGGTCGCAAACTCACTTCGCAGAGCTGTGACCGTGAACCCCAAGGTGTCGAGCACCTCCTTTCTGAAATCCGTGAGCATCCTAGCCATCGCCTCCTGAGGAGTCTCGCCGAACTCCTCGCCCTGCTCCTCATCTCCTGCCATAACCCTTCTCTGGAACTTTCTTGAACCAGCCACGCTCCACGCTCACAGCACCAAAATGTTGAACCGATTTCTCGGTCTCCCGTAGAGCTCGGGGCCCTCACCGAGATGAGGGGCGACTAGCCCTTACTGATCCCTCGAGGAGGGTAGACGGAAGATTAGGGAATTGACTAAGACCTTAGTCACAGCGAGGAGGTCCCTCCACTAACCCGGAAGATCGTTGAGCGCTTCCCCTCCCAAGCCAAAGCTGAGACTCGAGCACCTTGGAGAGCTCTGGAAATGCTAACCAAAGGAAGCCTAAGGAGAGGGAAGCTGAAGTGAGATCCTCTCCAAAGGTGCCCTTGAGGTCCTATTTATAGATTTTCTGATCTGGCCTGCAAATAGTAGGATTCCGCCTCTTGATTTTACTATCCGCACCCCGAATGGGTCTGCTAACAGCCAAACTCCGCTGTTTAGAGAGGCTAAAGGCAGACCACCAAGGATGACAGGGTAATTTGGCCGATCCCGATGACTCAGGAAGGGATCTGACTTGCTCGTCTTCTCGCGACCCATCGGTGAGTTCTTGACCCGCTCGCCTCCTTGCGAGCACTCGGCGGGTTCTTGACTCGCTCGCTTCCTAGCGAACGCTTGGCCGGTTCTTGACTCGCTCGCTTCCCAGCGAGCACTTGGTGAGTTCTTGACTCGCTCGCTTCCTAGCGAGCGCTTGGCCGGTTCTTGACTCGCTCGCTTCCCAGCGAGCACTTGGCGAGTTCTTGACTCGCTCGCTTCCTATCGAGCGCTTGGCCGGTTCTTGACTCGCCGGCCCCTCTGGCTCGCTCGCCTTTGGTTGCCCGTCCTCTAGGTGAATATCGGGGTTGTACAGAGAGCCCGACAGCGGAATCATCCGGGGCAATCTAGCATAAAAAACTTGCCAACTGTGCCAGCCTCTCCGCGAGATCAACCTGACCCACCGGCTAGCGAGAGCCCGGTAGCGGGATCGTCCGGGGCAATCCAGCATAAAGAACTTGCCAACCTTGCCAGCCTCTCCGCGAGATCAACCTGACCCACCAGCTAGCGAGAGCCCGGCAGCGGGATCGTCCGGGGCAATCCAGCATAAAGAACTTGCCAACTGTGCCAGCCTCTCCGCGAGATCAACCTGACCCACCGGCTAGCGAGAGCCCGGCAGCGGGATCGTCCGGGGAAATCCAGCATAAAGAACTTGCCAACCTTGTTAGCCTCTCCGCAAGATCAACCTGACCCACCGGCTAGCGAGAGCCCGACAGCAGGATCATCAGGGGCAATCCAGCATATAGAACTTGCCAACCTTGCCAGCCTCTCCGCGAGATCAACCTGACCCACCGGCTAGCGAGAGCCTGGCAGCGGGATCGTCCGGGGCAATCCAGCATAAAGAACTTGCCAACCTTGCCAGCCTCTCCGCGAGATCAACCTGACCCACCGGCTAGCGAGAGCCCGACAGCGGGATCGTCCGGGGCAATCCAGCATAAAGAACTTGCCAACTGTGCCAGCCTCTCCGCGAGATCAACCTGACCCACCGTCTAGCGAGAGCCCGGTAGCGGGATCGTCCGGGGAAATCCAGCATAAAGAACTTGGCAACCTTGCCAGCCTCTCCGCGAGATCAACCTGACCCACCAGCTAGCGAGAGCCCGGCAGCGGGATCGTCCGGGGCAATCCAGCATAAAGAACTTGCCAACTGTGCCAGCCTCTCCGCGAGATCAACCTGACCCACCGTCTAGCGAGAGCCCGGTAGCGGGATCGTCCGGGGCAATCCAGCATAAAGAACTTGCCAACCTTGCCAGCCTCTCCGCGAGATCAACCTGACCCACCAGCTAGCGAGAGCCCGGCAGCGGGATCGTCCGGGGCAATCCAGCATAAAGAACTTGCCAACTGTGCCAGCCTCTCCGCGAGATCAACCTGACCCACCGGCTAGCGAGAGCCCCGCAGCGGGATCGTCCGGGGAAATCCAGCATAAAGAACTTGCCAACCTTGTTAACCTCTCCGCGAGATCAACCTGATCCACCGGCTAGCGAGAGCCCGACAGCAGGATCATCCGGGGCAATCCAGCATATAGAACTTGCCAACCTTGCCAGCCTCTCCGCGAGATCAACCTGACCCACCGGCAAGTGAGAGCCCGGCAGCGGGATCGTCCGGGGAAATCCAGCATAAAGAACTTGCCAACCTTGCCAGCCTCTCCGCGAGATCAACCTGACCCACCGGCTAGCGAGAGCCCGACAGCGGGATCGTCCGGGGCAATCCAGCATAAAGAACTTGCCAACTGTGCCAGCCTCTCCGCGAGATCAACCTGACCCACCGGCTAGCGAGAGCCCAGCAGGGGGATCGTCCGGGGCAATCCAGCATAAAGAACTTGCCAACCTGCTTGAGTAGTTATGAGTAGTATGCAGAAAATGAGACACTCAATAGGCAAAATGATAAAACTTCTTAAGGATTAAATCGCTTTAAGTCATCCCCACTCCTAGCTCGGTCGAGGGGTACCCCTTCCACATCCCGGAGGTGGTACCCCCGCGACTTGAGTACTTCGCTTACAATATATGGCCCCTCCCAATTGGGATTAAGCTTACCCACCTCGACCCCTCTTCCGACCGCATCGACTTTCTTCAAGACCAAGTCTCCTTTCTGGAAGTGCTTTACTCGGATGCGCTTGTCAAAGTACCGAGCCATTCGCCGTTTGGTTTCCTCCTGCCGAACCGTAGCGAGGTCTCGGAGCTCCTCCACTAGGTCCAGGGACAACCTCTGTTCCGCGTCGTTTTCCATTAGCCACTCTTCATCCCATTCGCCCGCGGCGACCACCCTGGGGGTTATTACCTCGAATTCTATTGGAAGGATGGCCTCGGACCCATGAGACAGCTTGAAGGGAGTCTCCCCTGTGGCCGTGTTTGGAGTAGTCCTCATGGCCCAGAGGACCAAAGGTAGCTGTTCCACCCAATTTCCCCTAAGATTCTCCACTTTCTTCTTGAGTAGGTTGACGATGATGTTATTTGCCGCTTCCACCAGCCCATTACTCCTAGGGTGATGGACTAACGCAAATCGAAGATCGATGCCTAGCTGGGTGCAAAAGCTTTCAAACTCCTCGCTGGCAAACTGCGGCCCATTGTCCGTGACTATGGCTAGAGGGAGCCCATGCCTGCAAATGATTTCTCCCCAAACAAAATTTCTCACTACCTGGGATGTTACCTTAGCAAGCGCCTTTACCTCAATCCATTTAGAAAAATTGTCTATCATTACCAGTAGGAACTTCCACTGACCGCTTGCCTGGGGGAAAGGTCCCACCAGGTCCAACCCCCATATTGCAAAGGGCCAGGGGGCCGTGATGGTCCGGAGCCTCTGAGTTGGAAGGAGCTGGAGGGGGGCATATAGCTGGCACATGGAGCACCTCTTAGAGAATTTCATCGCGTCTTTGCTGAGGGTGGGCCAGAAGTAGCCTTGCCTTAGTACTCTTCCCTCCAGGGTCCTGCCCCCCCCCCCCCTGAGTGACTACCGCACTCCCCCGAATGAATCTCTTCCAGAACCCTCGGGGCTTCCTCCTCCGAGACACAATGGGCTAGAAGCCCCGAGAGATTCGTGCGATATAACGACCCTGCATGCTAGGAGTAATATGTCGATTTGTACCTGAGCCGCCGCTTCTCTACCCCCCCTCGGGGAACTTTCCTGTCGTCAAGTAGGTGATGAAGGGATCCATCCAAGACTTCCGCTGATCCACCTCCATCAGCTCTCCCTCCTCGATAGAAGGCCGGAAGAGTTCCGACACCGTCCCCCCTGCCCGGGGACCGAACTTGGCCAGGAGGTCCGCCTGGGTGATCTCCTCTCTCGGGACGTGCTTGATGGAGAAAGTGCAAAATTGTCAAACGACCCCCTTAACCTTCTCCAGGACCGCTGGAGAGTTGGCTCTTTGACCTCAAACTCCCCCTTGATCTAGCAAGCCACTACCATGGAGTCCGTTGAGACCTCCACTTCCTGTACTCCCAACTCCTGAGCTAGCCGGAGGCCTGCTACACGGCCTCATATTTGGCCTGGTTGTTGGTGAGGGGGAAGTGAACATTGATTGCTTGTTCTATCCTGCTCCCCTGGGGACTTACCAACAGCACCCCTACCCCGAAGGAGTGCTTTCCCAACGCGCCATCAACCAGCATCTTCCAGGCCACCGGGCTGGGTACCTCAGACTCCTCCAACTCGGTTACATAGTCAGCCATGAAATCCTCCACCGTTTGTGCCTTTATGGATACCCTGGGCACGTAGGAGATATTGAACTCACTCAGCTCTACTGACCACTTAGCCAATCTTCCGGAGTGTTCCACCCCCTCCATGATGCTGCGAAGGGGGTGGTCGGTCACCACTCTGATTGAATGTGCTTGGAAGTAGGGCCGGAGCTTCCTAGCCGACACCACCAATGCAAATGCTAACTTTTCCATGATAGGATATCTGAGCTCGACCTTCCTCAATACCCTGCTAACATAGTAGATGGGGATTTGTTTCTTCCCTTCTTCCCGGACCAACACCGAGCTGACCGCTTCCTACCCTACTCCTAAGTACAGGTATAGGTCCTCCCCTTGCCTCGGCCCTTGCAGTAGCGGGGCCTGAGTCAATTATTCATTTAGTGTTTGAAAAGCTTTCTCGCACTCGGGGGTCCACTCGAATTTCTGGTTACCCCTCAACACCCTAAAAAAAGAAGAACATTTTTCTCCTGCCCTGGAAAGGAACCTACTTAATCCGGCCAGCTTCCCTGTCAGGCGTTGAACTTCCTTCACATTCCTCGGATACCCCAACTCGAGGATCGCCCTTACTTTGTCTGGATTAGGATCCACCCCGAGGGGGGTGAGTAAGTGACCTAAGAATTTCCCTCGGCTTGCCCCGAAGACACACTTTAAGGGCTTAAGCTTCATTTTAAACTTTCTCAAAGTCCCAAAGGTTTCGTCGAGGTCCCTGAGGTGAGACTCAAGGTCCCGACTTTTGATCATCAGGTTATCCACGTAGACCTCCAGGTTCCTACCTTTCTGTTCGCGAAACACTCTATCCATCATCCGTTTGTATGTTGCTCCTGCGTTCTTTAAACCGAACGACATCATTTTGTAGCAATAGCACCCATCCCCGGTGATGAAGGATACATCCTTGACGTCGGGGGGGGGGGGGGGGGGGGGGGGGGGGGCATGCGAATTTGGTGATAACTTGAAAAAGCATCTAAAAAAGACATCACAGAGAAACCGATGGCTGAGTCAACCAGTGCATTGATCCTAGGCAGGGGGTAGCAATCCTTGGGGAAAGATTTATTAGGCAAAGAGAAATCAACACACATACGCCACTTACCATCTCCCTTCTTTACCATCACTACATTGGAGACCCAGCCTGGATACTGGATCTCCGATACAAAACCGGCCTTGATAAGCTTGCTCACCTCCTCCCGGATAGGAACCTCCAGCTTGTCCGCGATGGACCTCTTCTTTTGGCGAATAGGGCGAGTGCTGGGATCGAGGTTGAGGCGATGGCACGCCACATCCGCATCGATCCCCGGCATATGCGCAGCACTCCATGTGAAGACATTCACATTGTCTTGGATGCAAGCCGAGATCTTCCTCCGGTCCTCGGGGATGAGCTCCCCACTGATCTTGATCTTCTCGATGGTTCCGGCCTTGGTGGTGACCTCCACCTCCACTACTTCCTCCACGACCTCCGACCTGGATTTCTCCCCCAGGCACTCTCCTCTTCCCTGCCACACGCGAGCGCTTTGACTCCTTCCTCCAACTCTTCCTCTCTCACAATCATCAATTCCTCTGCCCCTCCTCCCTTGGCCTCTTCTTCTTCCTCTCCCTCTTTCCCCTCCTCCGCCCTGGGCCTCTCATCGACCCCTTCCTAGGCATGAACTACTCCTTCATCCATCCTTCCTTCCAACTTCTCCTCCTCCTCGGCCTCGGCCACTTCTTCCATCACCCTATCCCACTCCTCCGCCTCTTTCATCTAGGAGATGGTATTGACGGCGGTCACATAGCACTGCCTCGCCACCATGGGTCTCCCCTGATCCGGACGTGGACTCCTCCATCATTGAATTGAAGGCATTGGTGGAATGTGGAGGGGACACACCGGAACGCACTGATGAGCGGCCGTCCAAAGATGGCGCTATAGCACTGGGGGCATCTGCTATGATAAAGCGGCAGTTCCTGGACTGCCCTCCCAGAACCACATGGAGTCATACTCCTCCTTCGACCTCCTTCCTCTCCCCGGAGAATCCGAACAACAGACCGTCCGAGGCCAACACCCTTCGTGCCTCCACCTCCATCCCGTCAAACGCCTTCTTAAAGATGACGTTGACTGAGCTCCCATTGTCCACAAGGATTCAGGAAATGGTGAAGTTCTCGATTGCCGTCTGAATGACCAGCGCATCGCAGAATGGGTCTTCATAACCCGGCATGTCCTTCTGGTTGAAATAAATCTTCTCTATTGGGGGCGGGGCCATGGATGTCGAGTTCACGCTACGACGATAGATAGTATGGAGGCTCGACTTCCGGGTTGCCTCAATCCCTACCCCCCATGGATCAACCCGATCCCCCCTCGGGACCCCAAATCGGCCCGGTCCTCGCACCTTTCATCTTCATTCTCCTGGGGTGGAATCTCCTCTATCCTCACCAGTCGCTGCTGCGGCTGCGGTGCTGGGACCCTTGCATTCCCTGCTTCTATGAACTCTGGGTAGGTGATTGTTGAGTGACCTTCCTCCTGGTGGAAGTCACAGTACGGCAGCGCCACCCCCCTCTCCTATCCTCCTACTTCTCTGTTCCTTCTTCGTGGCCCGGCTCCTCCAGCTCCTTCCCCTCTTCCTCTTCCTCTTCTCCCTCCTCCTATCTCCATTTCTTGCTGAGGTGGGGGAGGAGGTGGTCTAGGACCTTGCCTCCACCTCAACTGATGCGGCCTTCCTTGACCTCCTTGGAAGTTACCACCTCCATGGGGGAACGCGCTTCCTGGACCCTTCATCCCCCCACCTTGCTGCCTCCACCCCAACTCCAGGGCCCTCGCTTCTTCTCTCCTTCTCGGCTCTATCTTCCTGCCTTCTGGCTCGCTCAGCCGTGCTAACCACTTCGTGAACTCGGGGATTGCTTCCTCCCCATCCACTTCCTCCGCTGCTCTCTCCATCAATTCCTCATAGGACAGAGGAACCCTCCTTTTGAGATCCATCTTTAAGAAACCCTCCCACAACCCTAAAGTAAAGGCAAGTTGGAGTGTGTATCCTGGCACCTCCTGGACGAGGAGAACCTCCTCCCTGAACCGCTCCAGATACTGGGCTAACGATTCTTCGAACTTCGGCTTGATGGTAAAGAGTGACTCAGGATCCTTCTTCATTTTCTTCGAGGTGGAGAAGTGCAAGAGAAACCCCCGACGCAAGTCTTCGAAGGCATAAATCGACCCCGAGGGCAGCTGGTGAAACCAGTCCCTCGCCTTGTCCTTCAAGGTGGTAGCAAAAATTCGGCACTTGAAGGCGTCCGACATAGGTCTTATCGAGACCATATCCTCGAACCATTGCAAGTGCTGAACGGGGTCATCCTTGCCGGTATATAGTGTCATGGCCGGCTCTCTGAATCCTTCGGGGAGTGGTGCCGAGAGCACCAACTCGCAAAAAGGGCTTCACCTGCTCACCCTATGGACCTGCTCCACTCTCCCTGCGAGCTCCCCTGGCGACCCTGCTCCTGCCGACCTCGGGCTCGCCAAAGGACCACTCACTGGGGCCCCACTGGCCGGGACCCCCTCTGCTTGGACGACCCTTGCCGGGACCTCGCTAGCTCTCTCCGGGCTGGGGAAAAGTTATCGCCCGGAGAGGTCTCGCCCCGCACCCTGGGTTGCCGCCTCCCTTCCGGCTAGCGGAGCTGGGGCATTCTCGCCAACCCCAGGCGAAGGAGCCACCTGGGTCGCTGGGGTCGTGAGACCATCGAATGCCGTGATGAGAACGCTCTGAAAAGCTCCAAGAAGATCTCGCCTAAGGTCTGCCAGCATTTCCACCGTCGCTGGCGCTCCTCGGGGTGGCGAGCCTCCAAGTCTCGTGTCCTGCTCGACCTCTCCTATCCTGTTTCCTCCTTGAGATTTTCTTGAACCAGCTGCACTCCACGCTCACTGCACCAAAAATGTTGAAACTAGTAAATGGTCTCTGTCGAGTCCGGGGGCCCCCAACTAGTTGGGGGGCAGGGGGAACTTACTAATCCCTCGAAGGGAAAGACTGAAGCCTCGGAACTAGACACAGACCCTTAGACTCAGCAAGGAGGACCCACCACACACCCGGAAGATCATTAGAGCGCTTCCCCTCCCAAGCCAAAGCTGAGACTTTGGCACCTTGGAGAGCTAGAGAGCTAAGCCAAAGTAACTGATGGAAGAAGAAGCTTAGAGAACTGAGATCCGAATCTTCTCCCACGGTGCCCATTAAGGTCTATTTATAGTTTTTTGCTCGTGGTCTGTCAATAGCGGAATTCCGCCATTTGATTTTACTAAACGCACCCCCAAATTGGTCTGCTAACAGACAAACTCCGCTGTTTGGGGAGGCTAATGGCAGACCACCGGGGGTAAAAAGGTAATCCTTCCTTGCCCACCTGTGGGCAAAGGGGTTTGCGAGAACATTACTCGCGAGGACTCTTGCTGCCTTCTCGCGACCTCCTCTGCGACACTCCTCATGGCGAGCACGTCGTTGAGACCTCGCCTGGGACCCTTCTGGCAGCATCTGCTGAGACCTGGTCTCGCGTGCCTTCTTGCGAGCTCACCCTAGTACCCATCTCGCCAGTCTACCAGCGAACGGTCGGTGAGGGCTTGCCTCGCCCGCCCGATTCTTGCGAGAACTTGCCTGGCTTGTTCTCATTGCTTTCTTCACCGCATTGACCTTCTCGAAACACCCTTTCCCGCTTGCCTGGCGGATATCGGGGTTGTACAGGTGTCGTTCTGATGCAGAACGGACACGTGATAGCATACGCCTCCCGACAGTTGAAGAATCATGAGCGGAACTACCCGGTGCATGATTTGGAGATGAGAGCGGTTATATTCGCTCTAAAGATCTGACAACACTACTTCTATGATGTTTATTGCGATATATTCTCAGATCACAAGAAGGTGATGTACGTAGACATGCAAAAGGAGCTGAACATCTGACAGAGGCGGTGGGTGGAGTTCTTATCCGACTACAATACACGATGCATTACCACCCAGGGAAGGAGAATGTGGTTGCTGACGCACTGAGAAGGAGATCTACCACATCACGAGTGGAGCCCCAGTTGATCCCCATGGAGCTGGTACGGATGCTGGAGGACATGCAGGTCTCATTGTTGTCCGAGGATGACCCTGAGCTCTACGAGGAGTACTTGGCGGCGATGAGTACCACAGATGATATTCGAGATAGGATGTTGGATGCCCAGAGCAGGAAGGCCAAGTATTACGATGCGCAACATCGTATGGTAGAGTTCCAGGTGGGAGATTAGGTATTCTTGAAGATACGTCCGATGCATGGTGTCTCGCGGGTATGTGGGTGAAAGAAGCTCAGTTCGAGATATATGGGGCCCTACAGGATCCTGGAGCGGATCGGCCCCTTGGCTTATAGGCTGTAGCTATCGTCGGGATTAGCTTGATTGCACGACGTCTTCTACGTCTCCTCACTTAGGAGGGCTCTACTACGGCCAGAGCAGCAAATATCTACTACAGAGGGGCCAACAGCTACTTATCGATCGGTTCACCTAGAGCCGGTCCGGATAGATGACTCGGAGATGCGAGTCTTGTGGCGCAAGAAGGTTCCGCTAGTCATGGTCCTGTGGAGAAATCATGGACAGGAGGAGCACACCTGGGAGCCACTAGACTTGATGCATCAAAAGTATCTGGAGCTCTTTACGACAGGTATAATTTAAATTTTGGGATGATACATTTAATCACTTGCGGTAGGAACCCCGCAGACCTAACCTGAATTTCAGGGATGAAATTTTTATTTTTATGTATTAGGATTTGTAGCATCCCTCAAACAACTAGACCCCTAAGTTGGTTTTGTCATGACTAGGTATAAAAGACCATGTGAACTTAGGCAAGAAGGAGGAAAACCACAGTGGTCTACAAATAGCAATTTCCAATTACCAAGCCTAGGGTTGGACTTTAGGTCCTCATCTTGACCCTTTGACCCCACCATGACATCCCTAACTAATTAAGGGGTTCCTTAGAGCACCAATGACCACTTTGGGTCAACGAAAGTGGCCAAGTTGAACAAAGTAAATCCTAGCCCTAAAATGGTCAAAGTAGCCTTATTAGGGTCAATTGACCTTCACCATGGCAAATTGACCTTGTCCCAACCCTTATAAGGATATTGGGAACCCAATGGACCAAAAAGCCCCATCATGGGGCCCCAAATTTTGCCAATGGACACAAGTCAACTCTAGCCCTAATTTGGTCAAAGTGGTGTATTAAGGCTCAATTGGCCTCCACCTTGCAAAATTGACCCTACCTAGACCTTTGTAACCCTTATGAGAGGCCAATGGGTCACTAGCCACTCATTGGGGTCATCCCAAATGGTCAAATTGACCAAAGTCAACCCCACCTTAAATTTTGGTCAAAATGACCTATTTTGACCTAATCAAGCCCAATCCCTTTGGGCTAGATCCAATTGAGGTGGTCCACTAGCTAATGGGGTTGGGAGTTTCTGAAATTGTCATTTAATTTTAGGGAATTTGACCAGGAAAGAGAAAACTCCATTTCCCCAAAAATGGAGAAGAGAGAAAGAGAGGGAGTAATGGCATTTATGGCCAAGGGAGGCCAAAGGCCCTCCCAATTGATGGGGATTCATCTCCCCTGACTGTTACAAGAAGTTTAGGGGGTTTTCCAGCCCACATGGGGGGCTGAATTGGGGGTTTTTCACTTTCATTAATGGCCTTCATGGCAATTGCTGCCATGACCCTCCCTCTCCCCAAACTGGCAAATTTAAAACCTTTAGGGGACTGAGAGGGTGAGTTTCCCCCGATTACTTGAAGATTTCGAGCTAGTTGGTGTAGAAGTTCCATGGTACCCAAGAGCTCCAAGGACTGCCACGGTGAAGAGGCAATCGTCAAGGCTTCAATCCTCCAGCAAGGTCCTCCCTTCCTCCACTCTCTCTGTGGAAAGATCTTAGATCAAATAGGTGAGAAATCGGGCTCAATTGAGCCCGATCCGGTAAGAAAAATCCAATAAATTCCATGGAATTTCTTCCTGTCGGGTTCGACGGAATCGGCCCCTCCGGCGGCCGTGCCGCCGCCCGGCTGTAGCCACCACCTCAACGGAGGTGGTGGTGGCGGTGGCCGGACGGGGAGGTGGCCGGATGTCCGGGAAAATGAGGAAGGAAGTGGTACAGGCATGGCGAATCTGGGCCATCGGCTAGAGGAAGAAGATGAGTGGATGCCCTTCAATCTTGCGTCAAGATGTGTGTTGCAGATTGTTATCATTTGTTTTATTAATTCGTATTTTTATCTTGTATTATGCTGAAATTTAATTATTTATAGAAAATACCTAGGGCCCTCACCTGGGAAAGTGGTAAACACCAAACTTGTAGCCCTTGAAGTCTACTTTAATTCAAAATTAATTTCATGCAATTTGGTTCAGTGGTATGACCAAAGCACTCAAAATGGTGCAACCTATATAAAGGGTGGACCAGAGCTTATTTGTGTACCCCCATCAATCCAGCCATCCAAATGCTCTGAAATTTGGATCATAGCCTACTTATACCTACACCTTAACATATCCAAAAATGAGAATTTTTGGAGGAACTTTTGCTAAGGTTTTTGCAAACAATTAATAATTCATGTAATAATTAATTATGGGGTCTAATGACCTCCAAACCCTTCCAAATTTTGGTGTGTGGTCCTTAGGGTCATTATATGACTCTGGTAAAAAATTTATCCAATTTGGGATTGAATTGGTTGGGTAACTAATTAACCCAAGATTGGTCAAACTAGGGGTTATTAGGTCAAGAATGCACATGTTGGGTTTGAGTGGTCAACCCTCATCCAAAAGTGATGAAACCTTGGTCACTGACTTAATATCATATAAAACACCTCCACCAATGATTTGGGGTGGTTTGGGGTGGATTTGCCCCAAGACCCCAGCTCAAACCTTAGGGTTGTGTTTTGAACCCATTGAAGGACATATGGTCATATGACCTTGGATTGACCTAAAATTTGGTAGAGAAGTTCATAATGTGGTATAAAGCCCTAGGTAATTTATTTGGAATTTTTAGAGGCATTTAGTCTCTCTGGATTATTTAAGAGTCATTTAGGGCACTTCCTTACTAGAAGGAATTACATGCTCATATAGCCTAGGATGTTTATGAAACTTTGGCAGAGAGTTTATATTGATGATATTATGCTTTGATAATTTTACTAGGAATTTTGGAGTGTTATATACAACACTTCATTCACAAACCCCAATGTTTGCCCTAGTTGCATGAAAATTAATTATGGGTTTAATACTCACTGGAAAATCATGAAACTTGAACATAGGACTTTTAGGGAAAGTACTCGATCTGTTAATTTTAATATAATTTTTGGAGTAAGGTATGTATGGTCTCCTTCACAAAGTGCCCTTAGACTAATTTGTTTAAATAATAGAATTATGTGGTCAAATTGATTTAGGAAATTGTGGGACTCCATCAGTAAACTTTTTTGACAATGTTAAACACCAACTAATTTTCTTGGAATTGTTGAATAAGAATTTCTTATACTTTCTTTGTAAATCCTTGAATTTGATTAATTAGTTAATTTATTAATTGGAGGTCAAAACCTTTCTGGAAACTTGTGAAATTTATATATGGATGTTATTTTACTTTTATATAGTTGTACAAATTTTAGTAAGGCCATATCTTATCAGAAAACCATACATGATGTTCAAAGACATAGGTTCCCTAATTTTAGAGAAATTATAATAATTACCAAATATAGTAGGAAAATTATGAATTTCCGGAGTTGGTCATATAATGTAATAACACACCCCCAATAATAATCTTGAGTCATTTTGATGATTATTTGGAGTACCTCACCTCATGCACCTCATATAGCTCATTTAGTCTACACATAGTAAATCTGTAGAGTTAAGATAATCGGTAGACCATTTGGTGGGAATTAGTGGTAGTTGATGTACCTAGTGTGGATGAAGAGATTTGAGGTCACCAATAGGAGTCTATGTGTTGAGTGTGCCTGGTAGTTAAGGGCAAGTTTGTGCTTGGGATTGATGAAAGATCTCCTTTCCCTTGGAGAGTCATAAAACACTTAGGGTTAAATCAAGTGAAATGGTAAGAGGGGTATCTTCAAGGGTAGACATCAATAAAAAATAAGTGTCTCAGAAAGGGCGGTTTGAGATATCATCCCATCGTACCTCCTAGTACCGCTGCGAGCCCCTCACAAGTTAGACCTGGGGAAGTCCAAGATTAACCCAAAGCTGTAGGAATAATTTGTTACGCAAGATTAACTTAATAATATACTCACTCACATCTCGTCACTATGGGTGGTTAGCTGGTTTGGCTGTACGAGCGGTAGGCTCGGTGGCTGTAGGCACACACGGATTGGTCCGGCGAGCCGGTGTCTCGGAAGATTATGGTGACGGGCGGGTTAGCCCCGGGAGCTTATGGCTAGGAGATAGATGGTAATCATAATTGTATGTGCATAAAAGTGGTGGGTATTCGGTATTGACGGACTTTCACACCGACGTTGATACGCTGACTCAACAAGTGTGGATTTGCACTTAGCCAAGAAAATGTGGTGGTCCAGCCAGTAAGAGTACGCAGGTGCTGCACGGTTTTGCATTGAGGCATACGATAGCTCTAGGTTAGGTAGTGTGAATACCAACCTAGAGGTGGGCGAGGCCCAACCCACCGCTTTCGTTTGCCACTACGGGGGTATCCTGGGAGTCTTGCTAGCTCCAAAAAGGGGAAACTAAAGGTCTTTGCGCATAGAGTCGAAGTGTGTGAGTTGCACTTGTGTGAACATAGCATAAACTGCTTAACTCTGCATGTCATGGCATAAGCATTGCATTTCAACCCCTACCCCTATCGTATAAATTGGTATGAGACTTTTTATACGATAGGCCTTGCTAAACGACCCCTTGGTCTATAGGTTTGTATGGGCATTTGATAGTGCATTATTTATAGTTATTTTTATATAATATTTTAGTAGTAATTAATTAGTTCTTATATAATTTTAGTTTAATATATATCTAATTCGCTTTATTTTGTGTTTTCAGGTAATCTGGGGCTGCTAATAGCAAATTCAAGCCCACAGCTGTGTTCAGGGGAAATTCCAGAACAAATCTGCAAAAATCCTAAGTACACGCCCCAGGTCACGGGCGTGACCTGGGGGCGTGACCTTCATCACGGACGTGCTCCGCATTCAGCTCCCGGATGACATTGCCATGTCGGTTTATGATTACACGCCCCAGGTCATGGGCGTGACCTGGGGCGTGACCTTCAGGTCACGGGCGTGACTCGCCCAGCAAGCATTCAATACAAGCAGTTTCCGCCGCTGAGTCGTTCCAGTTTACACGCCCTTGGTCACGGGCGTGACCAAGGGCGTGACCTCTCTCGCAACTGCCAGATTAACTCCAGATCACGCCGTTTCCCGCCGTTTCCTGACTCGGTCAAGACACGCCCTAGGTCACGGGCGTGACCTAGGCCGTGACCCATCGAGATGATCAATTTTGGCGGTTTTTCTTCCCCAACATTCCCGGGATTTCATGACGCAGTTACGCAGCGTACACGCCCTTAGTCACGGGCGTGACCAAGGGCGTGACTCACCAATTTTCTGCCTATAAAAGCCAGCTGCTGCCAAAGTGATGGAAATCCAGTCCTTGCTTCGATTGGGTCATTTCTAGTATAGTTTCTCTGCATTTTTAGTGTAACTTTATTTTATGTCTTGTCCTTTTAATTCCTAGCTTAGATTTACTTTACTTGCAATTATTCTTTTCTTTACATAGAAATAAGAATGTTTTCTTCTCAATTCTGTTTAGCTAATTTTCATAGCATTAGATCGGATGACTTTTTAAGCTTTTATATTTCGTAATCTCTTTATAGTTTAGTTTTGGAAAACTAAGATTTACCGTTGATTAGCAATTATTGGTTTCATATTTCTAGGGTATGATAATCAAGTTTGATCCGTATTTTAGTGTATCGAGAGATCCGTAAATACGGGTAGATCGCTCATCGGTAAAAAGAGTTGTATGCAATTCTTGAGAGAGGGTGACGCAAATCTTTCGGATTGGAGTCAAATCCAATAGTGGGGCTCACCGCATAAAGCAAGCTTAGGGGTTTCGACTGGCCGAGGGGTCTTAATCGATCAACCTAAGGTTAGGTGGTAGTTCTCTCGAGAGAGGCTCTATCATATTTTGGGAACCTCCATGGTCAAGTTTGTCCAAATCATTTTATATGATGTTTACGAAATATTTTACTTAAGAAGAATTCTCGATCAAATGTTTCATTTCTTTTATTATTTCTTTTATAAAACCTTTTAACTATTTTTCTGATAAAATAATTATAATTTGCGTGAGTAGAAGTACTCAACAACCCCGTGGAATACGACACTTGATATTTATTTCTAAATATCCTATACTATGAATGATAGGTGCTCTTGCCTATAGTTCGTAGAATTTGGAGAAATTATTTATATCGTAAATTTTACGTATCAGCCTTCCTATAAATCATTGATTACTTTTCTATTATATACTTGTCTTTACTTACTGTTCTTTAGTTGTTCTTTATCCTGCTTACTTATTGTTTTCTTCATATATATAAACACCTATGTAGTTTTGATAATCTTGTAGCTAGGCCATGTCATCTGCTTTTTTTATACCCCTTGCTGTCCTCCGCTTCATCCCTCCCGCACGGTTACTAGGAGCCACTGTGGATGGGTGGTGGGAAATGAGGCTTAGTCTTTTTGACTAACGATCGGTCGACCATATCATTTTAGGGGACCGAGAAGATGCAACAACACTAGAGGCCGGTGTAGATGGAAGCGGGCCGGTCTAGTATAAGAGCCTCATTCTCAAGATCAGGGAATGGTTATTAGTAGATTTGCTTCCGGGAGTGACCTTGTAGTGAGGATATATTGTACTGGGCATTAGCCCTTTATTATTGTTATCTTTTTATTCAGTTATCATCTGTGGACTGTATTACTCTGAGATTTATATATCATGTGATGTGGACTTGAACTCTTATATGTTCATTAATACTCTTCATTTTCTGTGATCGAAATTGTCGGCAGGATCGGAGTTTTATAGTGGCGACCTTCCCGAGTATTTGTGTCACCTCAAAGCGGTAGTTCTGGGCATAAGACCCGATTATGTAGTGAAAAAAATTGGGTCTTACAATGCCCGTGACCAAGGGCGAGTCAGCTTTAAGTTCAAATTCCAGCTCCCAGCGGTTTTCACACAACATCTCGACGAATTGCCAAGTCACGCCCTCGGTCACGTCCGTGACCGAGGCCGTGTACTTTGTCACACCCATGTACTAATCGTCTTAATGGCAGACCGCGTCTTCTTGACGTATTTTACTCGACGTCTCCACGAATCCAGGTCATGCCCTCGGTCACGCCTGTGACCGAGGCCGTGTAACCCGTGACATGCCAAAGTCTTTCTGAAGAACAAGGACATGCCAGCCATCATCCCCAGCTGCCGCCGATCAAGGTCACGCCCATGACAACTTGGGTCACGCCCGTGCTCGGCCATCTCTTCAGTCAAAGCTTCAGAAGACCTTCCAAATATGCCAGCTGGTCCGGTTTCTTCAACACACCCCTGATCACGCCCTAGGTTACGATCGTGACCGAGGGTGTGTACTTCCAAGTTTTGCTTATAAATAGAGGCTAATCCCCTCACCAATTCCCCCTCTTGGATTGCCCTTTTGGGATGATCTTCCACAATATTTCTCCACTTTTTATATTTTTTCTTTTTTTGTAATTTCCCTTCTAATTGTTTTGTAATTTTATTTTTAGTGTAATTTTCTTTTATTTCTTGTAATCTCTTTTATTATGGCAATAAATAAGTTTAGTTTTTATTTCGTGCATTTTCAATTCTGTCATTTCAATTTCGTAGCGTAATTTCAATTCTGCAATTTCCTTTCTGTCATGCAATTTCTATTCCTAGATTAGCTTCAATTTCCGCAATTTCAATTCCTGCATTTTTTCTTTCTTAGCTAAGTTTATTTATTGTCGTAATATTGTTTTTTTCGCTATGATTCGAATTTATTCGCCTTTGTAATTGTATTTCTTTTTCTTCCTTGACGCGGTAGAGCTTAGAGCCGAATATTAAGTTTTCGTTTATTTTCATTTCAAAGCAATTTCCGTTCTCGTTATTTTCGTTTCGTTGATTTCTGTTTTCGTTATTTTCCATCTTTGTTATTTTCCGTTTTCGTCATTTTATGTTTTCGTATATTTCTATTTTGGTTTTAGTTTTATTAGCTTATGCATTTCCTTTAATAGCATAGTTTTTTATTTTTCCGCATTTATTTCTCGTCTACCCGTTTGGGTAGAACTCGCTCATGCATTTATTTCTCCTCTACCTATTAGGGTAGAGATTGCACTTCTATCTTTCAATTATGCAATTTCGATTTCCTATTTTAATTTTACATTTTCAATTATGTAATTTCAATTTCTTCAATTCACGCAATCCATCGATAGAACAATAGCCCGTTTTCTCAAAGTAGAAGTACTCGACAGACCCGGATCTAAATACGACCTTGATAATTTTCTAAAAAAAATATCCTATACTACACACAATAAGGTATAATTGCCTTTATCGAATGAGTAGTTTGGATAAACGATATAATAACTCCGCAAGAAGCTTTTCCATTCCATTTCTTTTTTTCTCCTTTTTAAAAGTTTTTGGCGCCATCGCCGTGGCGTAATCGTCGATATTCCGAAAGAAGGAAAGACCATTACTTCTATTCCTCGAAGTAGTATAAAGGTTAGTTTCTCGAAGTAGGAGTACATGTGAGGCTCCTCGAAAATGCCCGCCAAATTCTATCCTCATCAACAAAAGCTTTTCCTGCATCGAAACTCAAATTTAATTCATCAGTAGTACACTGGGTTGTCTGGGAGGGCCTGGGTGGTGCGATGCGACCACACACAGAAGTGGCAGGACTTGTCACTGTCACCGACGACCACATCTGTGAGGATCGTTGGGTTCACTACCCTGCTGGAAGTGAAGTGGTCCAAACTTTGTCAGCATAGGGTTTTGTAAGCAGGTTTTGAATACCTGCGGTGTGTATGCAATTTGTGGTTATCAATGTTATTACTGTTACTAGCAGAGCATTTTCCCTAAATAACTGTTGATATTATTAGTATTTCCAGTTATTCATATGCTGCTAACCCTTCTTACTTCGGTTATCTATTTACTATTTGGGTACTTAAGCTCATCCCCAGGATACGGATCCGGGGAGGAGATTTGTTTTCCACTTAGCTCTGTGACTAACAGTTGTTATTATAACCATTCATAGGAGATGGGACAACGTGAAGCCCCCATACCGCATGACAGTATACCGGCTCTCGAGATTGCCCGATCAGATACACTAGCCTCACCTCCCATCTTCCTTGATGAGAGTCCTAGGGTATATGACTAAATAAGGAGTGTCAGGGTTGTAGTAGTTATCCTTAGCCCACGGAGCCACTTATGTAAACAGTCGGCTACAGACTTTGCTTATGTATATACATATATCTTGTTTGTTTTCCTTATGATTGCTTCCACTTTGTGTCTCTGATGTGATGTGTTGATTCTCTTGCCTGACAAGGCAACCGCTCAGTGCTTGAAAGGGTGGGTCATTGCCACCCGGGAAGCGCTGAGTGTCCATCTTGGGTTGCAAGACCCCTCTCCCCCGACCTGGGTTCAGTTTGGTAGGGGGGTGGGGACCTTACAAATGGATTAGAGCTATCATGATCCATACACACTGCGCAGTATTTGGATCCTTCCTTCCCATATTCCATTTCTTAGTTCGGTACGAACCACGTAGTGGAAGCTCGGTGGACTCATAGGTTAGAAGCTTAAGGATTCTAGACTGCACAGTACTACACCCACACATGTTCCGCTTTTATTTCCGTCAGTTTTTGCAAAATTCCCTTACTTTTGCAAGTACTGATTTTTTGTTTGTTGCTTCTCTAGATACCGGAGTCCAATAACGGGAGATCATCCTCTAGGGACCAGTACCACCGTACTACTCCACCACCAGACCCGGTTGCTCCAGCTGTAGTTCAATTCACCGAGACCCACCTGGGTCCGACCTTGACAGCACTACTAACCACTTTCCATACTACCATCTTACAACCACCCCAGTAGCCTACTGTGCCAACAGATCTTCTGACAACCTTCCGGGGGCTAAGGCCTCCCATATTCTGAGGCACCAAATCTGACATGCAGGCAGAGGAGTGGGTGGAAAAGGTTGAGGAACTAGTAGTCTACATGATGTGCCCCGCCATTGCCGTAGTGTCCCTAGTGGTGACAATATTAGAGGGCTATGCTCGAGAATGGTGGAGGGAAGCTAGCAACTCCACATTCACAGGCCGAACACTTAGCATAATTCTCTGTGGAGAATTTTCCGAGGCCTTCCTGGAGCACTTCATATCATACGCCGACCGAGCCGCACTCCAGGAGCGATACCTCCACATCTAACAGGGAGAGAGGACCATACCAGAGTACTAGCGTGAGTTCATTCACTTAGCCCGCTTCGCAGGGAAATTGGATATCAAAGATAGAGATAGAGCCACTAGGTTCTACTGGGGACTACACGACGACCTAAGACAAGCCTTGATCATGATTTCACTGTCGACCTTCCACACGATCGACACGCATGCCGCCGCATTAGAGATGGACCATCGGATGGTGGCCCAGCTGTGGAGAGGATAGGTGGAGGTTCCCCGGACACAGGGTCGAGAGAGAGGGATTGCCCCTCGAAGATAGGACCGAGATAGTAGGCAGCGTCATCGCCACCAACCCTACAGGCGGACACATCAGCATCGACATGCACCTCTAGCCCCAGCACCCCGACCAGCTCTAGCACCCTGACCAGCCCCATCACCCCAGCCCGCACCAGCCGCACGACGAGATGTTCCCTTTGCAGGGAATTGCTTCCTTTGCCGGTAGCATGTGCACATTAGAGCTTTCTACCCTTATGCTATAGGTAGGCCAGGCTTAGGAGCAGTGCAAGGAGCATCGGAGAGAGGACGAGGAGGTCATAGAGGACGACCTGCAGGCAGGAGGGACCAGCCCAGGTAGTGCAGAGCAGCACCATTTGAGGCGTACGGACTAGACCTCCTGCATGGACCCGCACCAGATGTAGTTATAGGTATATAATTTCGGCATTAATTGTAATATACCTGGATGATGTAATCAGGTAGAAGTTATGTGATATAATTTTGTTTTGACATACATGTATCTTAGCTGTATATCTTTAAAAGCCCTGTGATCATAGTATATATATATAACCAGGTTTACTTCTGGTAGATGGCCACCATGCTAAAACATTATTCGATACCGAAGCCAAACATTCCTTCGTCTCCCAGGATTTCGTCGCAACCAAAGAGAACACCGTCCGATCGTCCGGAATGTCAATACTAATCTGACTCCCATACGGGTCGGACATGAAATCCACAGAAAAGTGCTCATTCCAGGCTATGCTAGGAGGCATGGAGTTCGAAATCTTCACAACTATTCTAGCCATAACCAGGTTCGACATCATCCTAGGGATGGATTGGCTGGTCGAACACATGGCCCAGATAAATTGCTCGACCCGAGAAATCAACCTTCAGAACCCAAATGGTTAGTCTATCACCTTGGAAGGTATACCGTCTGTCACCCGCATTATTCTAATGTCCGCATAAACTGTCAAATCGATCAGATGAAAGGATGAAATGTACCTGATCTACTTCGAAATGGAGGACAAAACTCGAGTGCTCACAGAGGTGCCCGTAGTCTATGACTTTCCAGATGTTTTTCCAGAATCCCTTCCAGTGTTATCCCCGTAGCGAGAAGTAGACTTCCAAATCAAGCTTGCACCTGGAGCTTGACCAGTGTCCCGGGCACCTTACCGAATTGCCCCAAATGAACCGACTGAGCTCAAGATACAACTGCAAGAATTAATCTTTGCAGGTTTTGTCCGTCCAAGTACCTCACCCAGGGGAGCCACCGTGCTTTTCGTCAAGAAGAAGGATGGGTCACTGCGTCTATGCATCGATTATAGGGAACTAAATAAACTTACCATCTGAAATACCTATCTCCAACCAAGGATAGATGAATTATTCGATCAGTTGCAAGGTGCGTCTGTATTGTCCAAAATGGATCTAAGGTCTGTGTACTACCAATTTCGAGTACGAGAGAAGGACATCCCCAAAATAGCCTTTAGCTCCTGCTACGGTCTTTATGAGTTTATGGTGATGCATTTTGGGCTAACCAACGCCCAGTCCGCTTTCATGACATTAATGAATAAAGTGTTTGAGCCATTTCTGGACCATTTCGTAATCGTCTTCATAGATGATATACTCATCTACTCAAGGAGCAAGGCAAACCATTCCAGGCATCTTCAAATGGTACTCCTAAAACTAAGAGAACATTCACTCTTCGCAAAATTCAGCAAGTGCGAGTTCTAGATGGAGTAAGTCGGGTTCTTAGGGCACACCATCAATAAGAATGGGTTGACAGTGGATCAGGACAAAGTACAGGCAGTACGAAATTGGTTGCCATTTAAGTCAGCGACAGATATCAGGAGCTTCCTGGGTCTCGCCGAATACTACCGTAAGTTCGTGTAAGGGTTCTCAAGAATCTCCTTACCCCTCACTACTCTCACCAGAAAGGATACTGTGTTCTGATGGACACCCGAGTGCGAAGCAGCATTCGTTGAATTAAAGAACCTCTTAACCTCTACTCCAATTCTCACACTCCCCTTAGGCGCCGAGGGCTTTCAGATCTACACAGACGCATCGCTGAAGGGGTTAGGAGCTGTACTAATGCAGCATGGTAGGGTTGTCGCCTACGCATCACGATAGTTGAAGCCTCACGAGCATAACTACGAAACCCATGACTTAGAGTTGGGTGTTGTGGTCTTTGCGCTAAAAATCTGGAGGCATTACCTGACGGAGTGAGATGTGAGATATTCTCCGACCACAAAAGCCTCAAATACATTTTCACCCAGAAGGAGCTGAACCTTTGACAACGTCGGTGGCTAGAATTTCTGTGCGATTACGACTTCTCCCTCCAATATCACCCCGCCAAGGTGATGGACAAAAACTATGCTTGTAAACGATAACGGCAAGTGTACCGTATCGAATGTAGTATTGGTTATTAAAACAAAGTCGTATTAGACTCGGGGCAGTTGAGTACTCTTACTTCGAAAAATCTCTATTATTTTATCGAATAAAACGTGTGGTTGGTTGGTTGCGAGAAAGAGAAATAGCTTATTTAAAATGATGAGTTAAAGGTTAGTACTAAACCTTGAATCACCTTGGGAAAATAAAATATAAAAAGAACAACTTCTAAATCTCTTAAGAGAATACTTGACCGTGGAGGTTCCCGATTTATGAATACACCTCTCTCGAGGATACGCTCAACTGAGTTTAGTTGATCAAACGAACTTTCGTTCTAGAATCAAAATCTAAAACTCGCCTTATTGTAGTGAACCCCTCTATTGGATTTGACTCCAATCCGTGAAAATTATGTCATCCTTGCTTGAGGAGTGCATTCAACTCTCTTTAGTCTTGAAATGATCGATTCGAAATCAAAACCTCTCGGTTATTAAATTGCGAAAACAAAGATGAGAATTATATATCGACAATATAATCTCAATCCAATAAAAGTTCAAGAATAAATCTAAAGTATTCTAAGGAAGAGAAAGAGAAGCTAGAAATTAAATCATGAATTATATTTTCCTTGGATCATCTCGGTCGAGTACTAATAGAAATTTAGCTACTCATGGAGATTGAGGAATCATAATAAATAAAGAGCACATCATAAAAGAGAGAGGGAATGAGAGAAGAAAAGAACTACTTTATTAAATTTGCTAAAGAATAGTTACAAGCTAGGAATTGAAAATTACAAACTATTTTAATTGAACGTACCAATTGCAAGAAGAAAAGGGCTACGAGAACTACTAAAACATGAAATTAAAGACATGAAATGAAAAGTCTAAGTCCTAAAAACTGGTCCTCGAAGATCTGGAGAATCTCCCTTTAAATTGGCAGAAATTTGATGTTACACGCCCTTGGTCACGCCCATGAACAACGGGCGTGTAAGGGGCGTGATAGCAGCAGCAGCGGAGAGGGCGCCTTCTGGAGTAATTGCGAGCATTTTGGCCGTGTCACGCCCTAGGTCACGCCCGTGACCTGGGGAGTGTAATCTTGAAATAGTGCTGCTGGCGGGAAACTCTGGCGGGAAGAAGTGCGGGGCGAGTTAGGCCCGTGACTTGATGTCACGCCCCCTGGTCATGCCCGTGACCAGGGGCGTGTAATTTTAAATGACGTGGAGGCATGCTCGGGATGCTGGTGGTGGGTCCCGGCCGTGACACTGTGTCACGCCCTAGGTCACGCCCGTGACCCGGGGCGTGTACTTGGCGAATTTTCACGGAATGCTCCCGGGGTGGCGGCATCAGGTCTGGAACACATCTAGGCTGTCACACCCCTTGGTCACGCCCGTGACCTTGGGCGTGTACTTGACAATTTTACTCAAAGTGCCCAGAAAATCTGCAAAACATAAACTAAACTTAAATTAGTGGCAGAAATGAAAAGGAATGATTATTATAAGATAAAACATACAATTTATATAAATTCATATTGAAATTACATTAGAATTATATTAAAAGATGAGTACAAAAAGTACTCATCAAACACCCCCATACTTGAGCTTTTGCTATTGCAGAGCAAAAGAGTGAGGAAAGAATTACAAGACATCGATATTATTTTTAATTAACTAGAATTTCATTAAATCAAGAGTAAGTTAAAAGTAAATTCTAGGAATTCAAGAATTAAGTCATAAGTTATGTTGATAATTTAAAAAGAGAAATTTGTTTAGCTACTACTTCTCAAGATAACTATTTAGCATTCGAAATTATAGAAATTTTCAAACAAATTAGATTGAAATTATAAACACTCTAACATAAAAGAAACTTAAGAAAAAGACACCAACTAAAATATTGCTCTCTTAATAATTTAGTTTAGGACTAGAAACAATGAAATTGGCTAGGGATGGGGTTAAACGGAATGGCAAAATGAAGACAAAGGATATGGAGAGGTTTTTGATTGGGGTGATGAATTTATCCTCTCTACCCCCCCCCCCCCCCCCCCCCCTTTTTAATTATATGTAATACCAGAGAATGATAGACTATTATCCTATCATTTCCACGTCATATAGACATATTTTCTCTCTTCATTTTTATTTTTGGGTTGCATATGTTTACCAGAGAATAAATAACTAACATCTCCTTATTCCCATGATATAAGATCTAACAATAGGGGAAAAGAAAAAAATTGCCAAGGGTAAAGAAATACTTCTATTTTGTAAATTAAACTATTTTGAGAGCAACTTTTTTAGTGGAATGAAATTTCCTAAGATCTTAAAGTTAAAAGAGAATATAATAGAAATCTAGAGATGTTTAGCCAATTTACCACAAAGTGAAGCTATTTAAAATTAAACGGAGAAGTAGTGCTAAATAGATTCTCTAATCAAATTAAAAACATAAAATATTTCTTAAAACCAAATTACTTCAAATTTAAATTTAACAAATTCTGATAAAACGAAATATTAGCTAAATCAAAAATATAGGAATACTTGTAATCGGACCTCAAACTAAATTTCTAGAACATTAAAAACAACAAGGCTAGGCGTATTTATTATTATTATTATTATTATTTTTAAATATTATTTCTTGGACTCCCCGAGGGCTACCTGGTGAAGGGTTCGCAAGGTACTAGGAGCTGTGATGGGAGTTCAAGCCCAAAGCGCCCTTTCCAAGAAATTAGATTTTTATAATTTTTATAATTTTTTTTTCAAATAAAAATTCAATGAATGAGAAGCTACACCCCCATACTTAAAATTAAACATTGTCCCCAATGTTTAAAACTAAGTATGAAGAACATTCGAAAGAAAACAAAAAAGAAAAATACTAAAAATTAAGGATAAGCAAGGGGTGCCTCCCAAGAGCGCTTTCTTTTTCCCGACTTTAAGCTAGACGGTTATTGTTAGGAAAAAGGAAATCTAAAAGAGAGGTGGACAGGCAACTCCCCTAATTCGCGCGTAGGTGAATGTGCCGGCGTCAGTCGCACGGCGACTCCTCCGCTTAACATATGATTCTTCGTTTGTCTTTGATTTTGAATTTGCAAATCCAAATCATCTATACATACCTGAGGTGATTTGAATTCATACAGATGAGCGGCATATGAATCGTCGATTATTTGGGGTAGCAACGGCTCATCTTCAACCTGAAAATTGTTAGTGTATAAAGAATCACAAATAAACGATTCAGAAAAATTTTCGCAAGGAGGAGGCGCTTGCGAAAAAATAAAATTAAGCTCTGGTTGTTCCTTTTCTAAAATAAAATTTTCATTGGAAGAATCTAGTGCACTACCAAGCGGAATAAGATTTTCGGACACCAAAATTTCATGAATTTTCGGTTTAATTAAAATAGAAGAGATTTGTGAAAATTCATGATAAAGAAAAGAAGATCCGGGTGAAGTGGGGGAAGAAACTTGTTCTTCTTCTAGTTCTTCCGGGGTTCCCAAAACATTAGGAATTTCTTGGTGAGAGAATTTTTCTTCATCTTTGGAAAAAGAAATTATGGGAGTACATAAACAATCATGTTCCTCCATAACTAAATTTTCCAAAGGCAAGGAAAAAGCTTTAGGAGAAAAAAAATTTCATCTAAATTCTGGGGTGGAGTATCAAATTGAAATAATGGATATTCCCCAAAATTAGAGAAAGAAAATTGCAGCGCAAAAGAAGAAGAACAAGAATTCGGATATAAAGATTTATCTTCATCGCCCCGAAAACTATCCGGGTGACATTGCCGCCAAGAATAATCTACTTCGGGGTTAGAAGAAAAATTATTAGAAGCCGAAAAGTTATTCTCGTGAGAATTAGAAAAAGCACTAGATGAAATAATATTTTCCTCTAAATTTTGGAGGGAAGTATCTATTTGGATCTGCGAAATTTCCCCCAAATTAGAGAACGAAGACTGCGGAGTATAGGAAGAAAAACAAAAATTTGTGTCTAAAGATTTATCTTCGTCGCTCCGAGAATTATCCGGGTGAGCTTGCCACCAAGAATAATCAACTTCAGAACTAGAAGAACAATTATTAAATGCCAGAAATTTGTTTTCATTATAATTAGAAAAATTATTTTCATCAAAGTTTGAAAAATTATTCTCATTAAAAGGGGAAAAATTATGATTGTAATTATTATCAAAATTATTTGCATAATATTAAGAAAAATTATTTTCATAATAATTATTTTGAGCATATGAATGTAAATAACATTCCTCACCTTGATGAGGCGCATTACAATAATAACAGCAATTTTGGCGTTTTTGTGCCGCTTCCAAAAGAAATACTTGGCTTTGAAGCTCAGCAACTTTTACGGCCAATTCAAGAGATTGCATAATAAAAAAAAAGGAAACAACCTTTACTTAAATGAATGGAATTTTATAAATATTTTTATTATATATATTTTTTTGAAAAAGCTGGTTAAATTAGTCCCGGACTTCCCAAGATCTACCCGGTGAAGGGTTTGCAAGGTACTAGAGGCTATGATGGGAATTCAAGCCCAAAGCGTCATTTCTGAGAATTTAGATTACGCTTTTTAAGATTTTTTTTATTTTAAAGAGAAGGGGGAGAAGAAAGAGAACGATAAAATTAATAAATATTTCTTTTTTCGAAATATCAACCAAATTCCCCGGCAACGGCGCCAAAAATTTGATGGACAAAAACTATGCTTGCAAACGATAACGGCAAGTGTACCGTATCGAATGTAGTATAGGTTATTAAAACAAGGTCGTGTTAGACTCGGGGCGCTTGAGTACTCTTACTTCAGAAAATCTCTATTATTTTATCGAATAAAACTTGTGGTTGGTTGGTTGCGAGAAAGAGAAATAGCTTATTTAAAATGATGAGTTAAAGGTTAGTACTCAACCTTGAATCACCTTGGGAAAATGAAATATAAAAAGAACAACTTCTAAATCTCTTAAGAGAATACTTGACCGTGGAGGTTCCCGATTTATGAACACACCTCTCTCGAGGATATGCTCAACTAAGTTTAGTTGATCAAAAAAACTTTCGTTCTAGAATCAAAATCTAAAACTCGCCTTATCGTAATGAACCCCTCTATTTGATTTGACTCCAATCCGGGAAAATTATGTCATCCTCGCTTGAGAAGTGCATTCAACTCTCTTTATTCTTGAAATGATCGATTCGAAATCAAAACCTCTTGGTTATTAAATTGCGAAAACAAATATGAGAATTATATATCGACAATATAATCTCAATCCAATAAAAGTTCAAGAATAAATCTAAAGTATTCTAAGGAAGAGAAAGAGAAGCTCGAAATTATATCATGAATTATATTTTCCTTGGATCTTCTCGGTCGAGTACTAATAGAAATTTAGCTACTCATGGAGATTGAGGAATCAAAATAAATTAAAGAGCACATCATAAAAGAGAGAGGGAATGAGAGAAGAAAAGAACTACTTTATTAAATTTGCTAAAGAAAAGTTACAAGCTAGGAATTGAAAATTACAAACTATTTTAATTGAACGTACCAATTGCAAGAAGAAAAGAG
Organism: Dactylorhiza incarnata; assembly: GCA_033032865.1. NCBI lineage: Eukaryota > Viridiplantae > Streptophyta > Magnoliopsida > Asparagales > Orchidaceae > Dactylorhiza > Dactylorhiza incarnata. The sequence goes on from JAWHQI010000035.1 coordinate 2,958,390, forward strand.
CTACAAGAACTACTAAAACATGAAATTAAAGACATGAAATGAAAAGTCTATGTCCTAAAAATTGGTCCTCTAAGATCTGGAGAAGCTCCCTTTAAATAGGCAGAAATTTGATGTTACACGCCCTTGGTCACGCCCATGACCAAGGGGCGTGTATGGGGCGTGATAGCAGCATCAGCGGAGAGGGCGCCTTCTGGAGTAATTGCGAGCGTTTCGGCAGTGTCACGCCCTAGGTCACGCCCGTGACCTGGGGCGTGTAATCTTGAAATAGTGCTACTGGCGGGAAACTCTGGCGGGAAGAAGTGCGGGGCGATTCACGCCCGTGACTTGATGGCACACCCCCTGGTCACGCCAGTGACCAGGGGCGTGTAACTTTAAATGACGTGGAGGCGTGCTCGGATGCTGGTGGCGGGTCCCGTCCGTGACACTGTGTCATGCCCTAGGTCACGCCCGTGACCTGGGGCGTGTACTTGGCGAATTTTCACGGAATGCTCCCGGGGTGGCGGCATTGGGTCTGGAACACATCTAGGCTGTCACGCCCCTTGGTCACGCCCGTGACCTTGGGCGTGTACTTGACAATTTTACTCAAAGTGCCCAGAAAACCTGCAAAACATAAACTAAACTTAAATTAGTGGCAGAAATAAAAAGGAATGATTATTATAAGATAAAACATACAATTTATATAAATTCATATTGAAATTACATTAGAATTATATTAAAAGATGAGTACAAAAAGTACTCATCACAAGGCCAACAAAGTTGTAGATGCCTTAAGTCGCCAACCCCCAGTAGTCGAGAGCTGGCTAGAGCTGATACCGGGGGAGTTAATCCAATCCTTGGCAAACTTAGGCATCACCCGCAGGGATCCTATGGACTACCAAGCCCAGCTATTTTGGATGGAAATACAGTGTGACATCCGGGAAAGAATACAAGAGGCTCAAAAGGTCAATCTAGAAGCGGCTTCGATCATCCAAACCCTGCAAGACGACACTCAAGATGACTATAACATGTATTATGGTATTCAACAATACAAGCATTGTGTGTTCATCCCTTCCATCGAGGGGATCCGAGAGGAGATACTATGTGAAGCACACCAGTCGAGATATTCTATCCATCTAGGGGTAGTAAAGATGTATACAGATTTACGGAGGACGCTATATTGGCCGGGTATAAAGAGGGACGTCACCAATTACATAACACACTGCTAGACCTGTCAACTGGTTAAGGCAGAATGTCGCAGCCCAGGAGGTTTACTGCAACCCCTGCCCATACCAAAATGGTAGTTTGAGGACATCTCTATGGATTTTGTCCATGGCTTGCCATGATCTCGTGCAGGGAACGACTCCATATGGGTCATGGTGGATCGCCTTACCAAGATAGCTCGTTTCATCCCAAACCAACAAAGCGACGGTGTCGATGTTCTAGCCAAGCTTTTCATAGAACAGGTAGTCCGATTCCATGGAGTACCCAAGTCAATTGTATCTGACCGCAATGGACGTTTCACTTCAAAGGAATGGAGGAGGGTGCAAGCTTATCTGGGGACCCAATTAGCTTTTAGCGCCACTTTCCATCCTCAAATGGACGAACCAATGGAAAGAAGAAATTGGACGATGGAGGACCTCCTCCGACTATGCATAGTAGAACACAACGAACCTTGGGAACAGGTGCTACCCTTTGTAGAATTTTCCTATAACAACAGCTTCAAGGAGAGTATTAAGATGGAACCATACGAAGCTCTGTATGGAAGATGTTTCCAAACTCAGATGTCATGGGCAAAGATGAGGACCCAGAAGATTTGGGGGTCTCATACATAGATGACACCACGACAACAATAAGGTTAATCCGAGATCGAATGCTGGAAGCGCAGAGCCGCCAAGCAAAATATTATGATGCACGCCATCGACCGGTGGAGTTTAGTGTGGGAGATATGGTATTCCTAAATATTAAACTGATGCAAGGGATCTCCCGGATAAAGAAACAAAAAAAGTTGGATCCTCGCTACCTAGGCCCATATTAGGTCATAGAAAGAATTGGCCCCGTTGCATACCGATTAGCTTTGCCCGCTGAATTGGGAAACCTTCACGATGTTTTTCATGTTTCATCATTGAGACGTGTTCTCCGACAACCAGATCAACATATCAGACCTTGGATTGCGTAGAAGATGTAGTTTTGGTTACGATAAAATAAATGTTTGTACCGACCAGACATCTTTAACGAGTAATATCTTGTAGAAGAGGGAATGTCACATCCCAGTCTGTCAGCGCCCATAGGTATAGGATTCCAAGTAGGCTTTATGCAAGGAGACCAATTTTGTTGAGTAGATTTAGGGAATACTTGTGTTGGGAGAGAACAATGGTGTTACTGCATCTCGTAATTTTTATTCCAAGGAAATATTTAGGAGGACTCATATCTTTTGTAACCAAATATGTATGAAGATGTTTATTTGTTATCTCTTATTCTACAGGAATCATCTTCGGTATGTAGAATATCATCTACGTAGATAGCAAGAATAGCAAATCCTTAGTCGGTCTTCCTTGCAAAGAGAGAGTGATCAACATTGCTTCTAGAAAACTAATGATAGAGATGAACTAACTGAATTTGTCAAACCATGCTCGAGGGTTTTGTTTAAGACCATAGATGGTCTTCTAAAGCTTACACACATGAAACTCCCCATGAGCAACATAAACGGGAGGTTGCTCCATATAGACTTCTTTGTGCAAAACACCAAATAGAATGATATTTTTCACATTGAGATGAGACGTTTGTCAATTCTTGTTAACAGCAATGAAGACAAGTACCTAGACGCTTCTCCTATCCGGCGTCCTCTCATCGGTTAGCCACAGCTGGTGCGGCTTGTTACCACCTCCCTCCTCTTTATGAAGATGTAGAGGATCCTTCTCCATTCAGTAATGAAGTTCAGGGAGAGCCAGCTCCAAGTAATTTCAGGGAACCTTGGTTGCCGACCTATAGTGGGGAATCTGATCCAGCGGCTCATCTCCAAGCTTTCGAATCAGTTGTTGCCCTAAGAACCCTTACTGACGCTATAAAATGTAAACTCCTCATAACATCCTTTGATGGACAAGAGAGGGAGTGGTTTTATGGATTGCGCCCTCAATCCATCAGTTATTTTGTTGAGCTGTATAGAAAATTTATTTTAAAATTCTCTACCTCGAAGAAAAGGAAAAGTGGCCCAGCGGCCCTATTTGAAATTAAGCAGCGAGAAGAAGAGTCATGGGCTCATTTTGTTGATCGATTTCAGAAAGAAATCATAGAAATCCAGAACATTGACCCATAATTGTATAGATCTAAGAGTTACAAACAATAATGAAACTAAAACATCAAAAACTCCCTCATATGTTGAACTTGAATATGATGTAAGCATGATCGATCCTTCTTCAAGTTCTTCGGGTTCGTCAACCCTAGCTCGCTTTGTGGATCGCTTTTAGAAGAGATCCTTGGAATAAGGGACGTTGATCCCTCCCTCTATATGGTAGCTTTGGTGAATGGCCTCCAGGAAGGCCCTCCTAAGTTTGAAGTCACCAACCGGGAGCCTAGCTCTTACCAAGAGCTAATCAGCATCGCAAACCAATCCATTGAAGGGGAGATCAGCAACCCCAACAATGTTTCCAACTTGACGTTCAGAGCCGGCCAAAAGGGCTCTGATGGTTTCTATCCTGCACAGCAATTGACGAAACTGACTCATCAAGAGTTCCAGCCTCCAAATCAAACAGGGTGGAACTTCCGCCATCACCGTCCGTATCAGGGTCATCAGCAGTTCCAGCCAAAGGGGCCTTTTCTGCCAACCCTAGCTGCTCCAGCTCCTCAACCAACACATGTTCATAAAGTCCAGTTCTTCCAGCCGCCTCTCCCAACCTCTTCTCATCTTTCTTTTGATGACTCTCAAGAGTCATTTACCGATCTCAATATGTCCAAGACTGAGGTTTTCTAGTTGCTTCAAAAGCATCCTTTTTACAAAAGGCCTTCTCCACTACAATCAGATCCCAAATTCAGGAATCCCTCCCTCTATTGTGAACATCACAAGGAGAGGGGTCATTTTAAAGAGAATTTTTGAGCTCTCCGCATGCTGGTGGAGAAGCTCCTTAAAGAAGGAAAGTTATAGGGCATAACTCTGAAAACTGACTATGCAAAAGATGCAGTTGCTAAGAATAAAGAAGTAGTAGAAACTCACTAGGAATGTGAGGAAATAAACGATGTTGGCCACCTTCACAATGTTGGATACCCGAATGAATGCGAGGAATGTAATGATGAGGGTGACTTGGGCAACCTCTTCTGTATTCACGGAGGAGTAGGGCTCGAATCCTCCAAGAAACCTAGTCTCACAAGAGTCAATCGTTCAGAGGTCGCTATTACATCCTCTTCTGCTCCTATTTGGGGGACGGTCACATTCAGGCAAGATGACCTTCCTACTACAGCCAATCCCTTCAATGAAGATGTAGTCATTAAGGCTGTAATAGAAAATTATACAGTGGAGAACATTCTGATTGATTATGGAAGCTTGGTGAATCTCCTGTTCAAACAGGCATTTGAGGCCCCGAAGACTGGGAAGACTCTTTTTTCCACCGAAGGGCCACTCTATGGTTTCTCTGGGGATAAAAAGGAAGTGGAAGGAAATGTCATGATCTCGGTGATGCTTGGAGGCATCGCAAAATTGGTCAAATTAATAGTCATTGAAGCTCCGAGCAACTACAACGCAATCTTCGGAAGACCAATTCTGAATGAGTATCAAGTTGTGGTTTCCACTTATCACCTGGCTGTGAAGTTTGCTTTGACTGGAAAACAATATTGAATCAGAAGTGATAAGAAAAAAGCTCAGGAGTGTTATGTGAAGACGGTCAACGTAACCGAATCATCTCCCCCAGAGATAGTTGAAGCCTCTTCAGCTATCAAGTCTCTGATCATGCCAAAGTTGCTGAAGAAATAATAGAAGAAGATGTCAGAGATTGAGTTCGCTTGGAACCTGCCCAAGCGACTCAAGCTTTTCCCATCAGCAAAGAAGATGAGAGCAAGAAGCTCTCTATCAATGTAGAGCTATCTGAAGCAGGTACAAGTCAGCTCGTCTTCTTCCTTCTAAATTACCTAGATGTCTTTGCTTGGTCAGCAGACGACATGCCAGGAGTCGATCCTGACGTTGCCTGCCACAACCTCAACATCGACCCAAACTTCACTCCTATCAAGCAAAAGAAAAGAGCCGTGGTGGTGACCTTAGCTCAACCATCCGGGAGGAAGTGGAAAAGATCCTGAAGGCCAAGTTCATCGAGGAAATTCAATATCCGGATTGGTTGTCGAATGTAGTATTGGTTAAAAAATCTGGGAGAAAGTGGAGAATGTGTGTTGTTTTCACAAAACGTAACAACGCTTGTCTGAATGATTACAACACCTTGCCTCAGGTAGATTCATTAGTTGATTAGGCGGTAGGGTTGTAAGACCCCCTTTTTTGCTTTTGATTCTGGGTCTTACCGCCAAGAACCGCCGCCTTGCGGTGCTCCCTCTACTCGGGGAGAACTCCACCAAGAGACGCTGATCCTGCCGGATAATAATCTATCCAGGCCAACCACACATAATAAGAATAAATAAGAGAGGCATGTCCACAATAATCACATAATATTTTAATGTTTAAATACTTATCCACATGAGATAGAATAAATCAAAGTATTGAATGGGAAGGCTAGAAAATAAGCAGGGCTTAAACCCGATACATCATATTTTTCTTGGCCTCTCTCTTGTTAAAGATAAAACACTATAAACACTGACACAGACTAATGCCTGTTAAAAAAACTTGAGGTCCGGAGATGAAGTAAAAAATGCGAAATCACTTCACAAAACCTTCCACAAGTGTAGCACAATAATGACAATGGGAAGACCGAATAGTGCTATGATATTAACTTTCTCTTTACAAAGCGAGGTATACATGGTGAGACATGATTCATAAGAATCACGGAGGAGAGAAGCACAAAACACAAAGGTAAACAAGCTATTGCGACCTGACAACTTGAGACCGCCAGATCACGCGAATAGACAAGCCAAACAGTAGCTCCTGAGACCGCGCGAACAGAGTACAAGCCGCACCTGCCAGACCGCAACCACAGATCGCTGACCTGCTACTTTATTCCTCTGCTGAAAACAACCAGTTCGCACTTCTTGATCGCCCAGACCGCACGGTCTTGATCACAGAAGAACCCGCGAACTCTGAACAAGGAAACTGCTATCTGCGACAGACCGCAACTCAAGATCGTCTGGCCACTTAAGACCGCCTGATCAACTGAGTCCGCTGCACAAGACCAAGAACACCTAAACACAGTCCGCCCAGACTGGTTTATTCAAAGCTGGAAGAAAGGAGACAAGCTGACCGCGAGCTGCTAGCCACTAACCTGCGAACACACAAACCGGTCAGACAAAATCTCAGACCGCGCGACCTCAAACTGAGACCAGCACAATCAAGTCAACTTTGGGTTCTTACAGTTCTCGTTATTAATGACGGGCCCTGCACCCCTATTTATAGGCGAGAAGATGGATGTCGTCACCGCACAAACCGGGATACAATAACCGCCCATCAGATCGCGAGCGGTCTAACATACCAGACCGCCCGAGCTCAGCAACTCTAAGCAGCTCCCTTATTAACCATACGGTTATGTACAAACCACCCGGTTACCGTGGTTTCCTAAAACAGACCGCCCGGTCTTATTACAAAGGCAAAGAACTCCTTCAGTAACCAGACCGACTAGAACAGTCGTCAGACTGCCTGGTCACTGCAAGAAGGCAGACCTACTTTAACACCTGGCCGACTTGAACAGGTCGCCAGAACAACCCGCGCAAGCCGCCCGGTCCGATAACGGTCTCCCAGATCAGACTGCCTCAAACAAACCGCTGAGACAGAAATGACCAGAGAACCAGCGCAGACTGCACGGTCTCTGCGGTCTCTAACCTGCAGACCACCCAACACCATTCCACTTCCACTTCAAAAATTTAACACTCCCCCTTGAAGTGGGAAGTGGAAATCAGCCCAAGCAAACTCCGCAACCGACCAAATGGTCCCTTCGCCAGCGGCTTAGTAAATATGTCAGCAACATTCTCCTTGCTTTGCACATGCTCCACAATCAGAGATCCCTCCAACACCTTCTCACGAATGAAATGGTGATGAATCTTTATGTGCTTCGTACGCGCGTGAAAAACTGGATTGTTCACCAGTTCGAGAGCACTCTCGTTGTCACCACGTAGCAGAGTAGGACCTCGCACCTCCCTATGAATGTCCTCCACAAGCCTCCTAAGTCAGATGGCTTCCTGAGCCGCCAAAGCCGAAGCTTTGTACTCTGCTTCCGTGGTAGAGACAGACACAGAATCCTTCTTCTTGCAGCACCATGATATAGTTATAGAGCCTGTCATTAAGACATATCCAGATGTCGATCTACGATCATCTGAATCTCCTCCATAATCAGCATCCATGTACCCGTGCAAGCAAAAGCCCGAATCTCTCCCATAGAAGAGACCCAAATCCGAGGTGGATTTGACATACTTCAATATACTCCTAGCCGCCACAAGATGAGGCTTCCGAGGCTCTACCATAAATCGACTCACTCTGCCAACTGCATAAGCAATATTTGGCCTCGTGATCGTCAAGTATATCAAGCTTCCGACCAAAGCCCGAAACACCAAAGGATCGGTAAGAACCTTCCCTTCATCTTGTCGAAGATGAACTCCAACCTCCAGTGGAGTACAGCTGCTCTTCCCCCCTTCCATGCCGAGTCTCTTCACGATTCGATCCGCATAGCCTTTTTGGGAAACAAGCATACCGCTCTCTTTCCTCTCCACTTCGAGCCCAAGGAAATGGTGGAGCTCACCCAAATCCTTCATCTCAAATCTGATAGCTAGCTCAGCACGAAGCCTAGCTACTTCCACTTCAGAATTTCCCGTGACGATCATATCTTCAACATACAGCAGCATCAAGACCTGAAGCACCCAAATCCTTCATATTCTGCGATCTTCCCATACCACGCCCGAGGCGCTTGCTTCAAGCCATAAAGAGCCTTCTTGAGCTTGCAAACATATCTTGGGTGCTCTTCAAATACATAGCCAGTTGGCTGATCCAAGAAGATATCCTTATCAATCTCGCCTCATAAGGAAGCATTTTCACATCGAGTTGCTAAATCTTCCACCTTTGGCAAGCTGCCAATGCGATCACCACCCGGACCGAAGTCATCTTGGCAACGGGGATAAACGTTTCTTCATAATCCTCCCCATACTTCTGAGAGAAACCTCGAGTTATAAGGCGAGCGTTGTACCACTCAATACTTCCATCAACCTTCTTCTTCAGTTTGAAAACCCACTTGCAAGTCACCGGAGTAACTCCCTCAACCTTAGGCACCAAGTCCCAAGTCTCATTCTTCCTGAGGGAAGCCACCTCTTCATCCATGGCTCCTTCCCACTCCTTGACTCCAACGGTATTTTCATAACAAGATGGCTCTCTCTCATCCAGGGGACCTGCGAAGAAACATAAGACAAAGCTAACCAAGTGCCCGCTCGTATACAGATCAGGTGGAATAATGGTCCTCTTGGACCTCCTCAGAGCTTGACTCTGAACCACCTCTTCCACTGTAGCTTCTGGACTAACACTCCTTTCAGGTAAACATGGAGCATCGATCCCCCTGCTTCCAGAACCTAAAGCACCTGATCTAGAGCTAGAAATACCTGGAGCACCTAGAGAAACAGGCAACTCCATGAGAGCTTCCCTTGCAGTTTCCTCTGGTCCACTATCTACCATGCTTCCTTGTAACTCAACAGAAGAGCTACCTTGGTATGATGTCAGCTCATCAAATACCACATCCCAAGAGACCACATATCTCCATGTCTCGGGATCCATGCATCTCCACCCTTTCTTTTGGTCATCATAACTGACGAAGACTAGTTTCCTTGCCTTAGCATCCAGTTTCGTTAGAAGGGCATCCAGAATAAGCACATAGCAGGTAGAACCAAACAATCGAAAGTGTTCCACGCTTGGCTTCTCCTTGAACATCAACTCATGAGGGGTCTTCATGTTGATGGGACTGAGAGGCATCCGGTTGATAACATAGGCCGCACAAGACATTTCCTCTGCCTAGAAGGACTTTGGGATACTCTTTGGCATGAAGCCAACATTTGCAGGTCTCCGTCAGGTGACGGATTTTCCGCTCTGCAACTCCGTTCTATTGTGGAGTGTGAGCACAAGAAAGCTCCCTTTGGATGCCATGCTTCCTGCAGAAGTTAAAGAACGCCTTGGAGGTGAACTCTCCTCCATTGTCAGTTCTGAACTTCTTCACCCACAAGTTTAGTCGACCTTCCACCAGCTCCTTGAACTCCACAAATCTCTCGAACGCCTCTGACTTCTCCTTCAGAAAATATACCCAAGTATATCTGGTGAAGTCATCAACCAAAATCAGCATATACCTGCTACCTCCAAGACTGGCAGTGTTGGTAGGTCCAAACAGATCACCATAGATGCACTCCAATGGTCTTTTACATCTGCTTTGTGATTTGTCAAATGGAAGACGTTGAGCCTTACCAAACTGACAACCTACACAAATGTGACTATCCCCGAAAGATGACAAGCTAGGCAGACCTTTCACCAGGCCCCTTCCCACCATAGCTTTCAACTTATCCATCCCATCATGCCCATGTCTTTTGTGCCAGATAGCAGCGCTGTCATTAGCCCTCATCTTATCAACATAAGAACTTATTGAAAGAACAAACAAGTCCTTCACCCGTCTCCCAACATGAGTGACCTCAGCTTTCACCGCTGAAACATTTCGAAGAAATTTCACTTCTGTTGGACCGAACAGAACGTGATAGCTAGCATCTCGCACATTGGTACCGAGAAGAGGTTCTTCTTCATCCCCGGAACATGATAGGCACTCTTCATTGTAAGAGTACTTCTATCATCATTCAATGAAACTACACCCTCCTTCTCAACTGCATGAACAATATCATCAACTGTAATGATAGCGTCATTACCTGTATATGACTGTAATGAGGAGAACTTCGACTCATCCCCGGTGAGGTGATGACCATACCCAGAGTCCACTATCCAATCATCTTGATAGTTGATGGAAGTCATAGCCCGAACACACGTGCTCGTCATGAATGCACCTCCACCACCCCAACTACCTTCAGAATTGGAACCAGCCTCCTCCTTCCCAGTAGCATGCCCTGGATGAAGATTAACCTTGAGGTCTCTTTTGAAATGACCATGCTTGTTGCACCTGAAGCATCTAGGTCCTTCCTGCTTCTTCCCATCACGCTTAGGAGCATAGCTCCTCTCTTGCTGATATGAAGTAGATGGACCATCATCTCCAGAAGTCTTCTTCTTCTTGTCCCATCTCTTCTTCTTGCCAGAAAAGAGAACCTCACCCCCCCCCCAGAGATAGACATCCCAGCCATTTGCTTAGCCAAACTTTCTTGCGAAGCAAGTAAGTTCTCCAGCTCCAGCAACGAATGCTGATTGGCCCAGCCGTGAATAGAAGTAACAAAGGCCACATACTCCTTCCGTAAGCCGCGGATTATGTGCCTCTTCATCTTAGCTTCTGAGATAGGTTCATCCGGGTCCAAAGCAGATATCTCTGCGCAAAGGTTCTTCATCTTCAAGAAGAATGTTGAGATAGACAAATCTCCCTGAGTTGCTTTCGCCAACTCATTCTCCAAGAACTGTAGCCTAGCTACATTCTTCTTATTGAACAAGCCATCCAAGGCTGTCCAAATCTCAGCAGCTGATCCACACCCGATGATGTGATCAAACAACTCCGGAATGATAGCTCTCTTGAGAGTGAACTGCGCCTTAGCATTTGTTCTTCTCCAAGCATTCCCTTCAGCTGCACCTGCCAAACGGTAGCTCCTGAGACTGCATGAATAGAGTACAAGCCGCACCTGCCAGACCGCAACCACAGACTACTGACCTACTGCTTTATTCCTCTGCTGAAAACAACCAGTTCGCACTTCTTGATCACCCAAACCGCACGGTCTTGATCACAGAAGAACCCGCGAACTCTGAACAAGGAAATTGCTTTCTGCGACAGACCGTAACTCAAGATCGCTTGGCCACTTAAGACCGCCTGATCAACTGAGTTCGCTGCACCAGACCAAGAACTCCTAAACACAGTCCGCCCAGACTGGTTTATTCAAAGCTGGAAGAAAGGAGACAAGTTGACCGCTAACCTGCGAACACACAAACCGGTCAGACAAAATCTCAGACTGCACGACCTCAAACTGAGACCGACACAATCAAGCCAACTTTGGGTTCTTACAGTTCTCATTATTAATGACGGGCCCTACACCCCTATTTATAGGCGAGAAGACGGATGTCATCACCGCACAAACCCGGATACAATAACCGCCCATCAGATCCCGAGTGGTCTCACAAACCAGACCGCCCGAGCTCAGTAAAACTAAGCAGCTCCCTTATACAAACCGCCCGGTTACCGCGATCTCCTAAAACAGACTGCCCGGTCTTATTGCAAAAGCAATAATCTCCTTCAGTAGCTAGACCGACTAGAATAGTCGTTAGACCGCCCGGTCACTGCAAGAAGGAAGACCTACTTTAACACCTGGCCAACTTGAACAAGTCGCCAGAACACCCGCGCAAGCCGCACTGACTGATAATGGTCTCCCAGATCAGACCGCCTCAAACAAACCGCTGAGACAGAATCGACCAGAGAACTGATGAGTCTCATTTATATACACATTTATGGACTCATCTAGACCGTATTTCTAGTCGATGCACCACACTTTAGGCATGTTTACGATCATATTTGTTATTCCATGCTAGGTGCACTCTTAGGCCCGTTTCAGTGTGCATTTGCGCTCCTTGTTATTGGGGGTAAGCACATGGTGCTCCCCAATCCTTTTTCTGTGTTTATTAGGTGCTGGAGGTGTATTCCCAGCTGGTATGTCTTATGTGCAAGTGGCCGGATTGTCCCGTTTTCCCCCAAAATTTATGTCTGTGCATATCACACGGTCGTGCGTTTCCTTGATGCACGGACGGTTGTGATCGTGATTCTGTATCTTGGCTGAAAATGGACAATCTGAGTTTAGTCGTGCATTTTTACGCACGGGCGGATTTGCCCGTGCGTGAGTAAAACGCACGGTCGACCTGTTTCCTCCTGTTTTTAGTCATTCTGAATTTACCCGTGCATTTTTACGCAAGGGCGTATTTGCCAGTGCGTGAGTAAAATTCACGGGCGGTGCAGCGTCTCCCTCAAGTCAGAATTTATCATTTAATAACGCACGGTTCACGCACGGTCGTGCGTTCGAACGTGCGTGACCATTTTTCTGCCTGTTTAGTATAAAAAGCAGGATAAGCTGCAGTCAATGGGAGAGCCCTCGAGGGGAGCGGGAAATCAGGTCCTTCCCGCCGTTTCTGAGGTCTGAAGGCTTCTCCTTCACCTCCACCACCAGGGAGACCATTTTCCGGCGATTTCCACCACAATTCTTCCATTCGGGAGCGTTAGAAAGCATTCTCCACCAAGTTTTCAAGCATCCCTCATCGTGGGAAGCCATAGAAGTGTTGTAGGTCGTTGGAGCGGTGACAGCCTCCATCGAGTCCGCACACCATCTGAGGGCCGAGCCCGGAGAGAGCCCGACAACCTCTCATTCCGGCTGAGAACCCAAGATGCGGTGATATCTTCTGTTTGGTCCTCTCTAAACTTGATGCTTGTGTTTTCTCTTAGTGTGTTGTAATGAACTATTTTTAGAGTAATGATTTAAATCCTTGCTTGTTCATGTGCAATGACGCTGTGGTATGAGAATAGCTTTTCCTTATTGTTGTGATTTTCTGAGTTCGTTGTGTGAAGAAGCCACCTAGCAATTGCTAGTGGTGATGCTTGGAGAAGAGGTGTGTGCGACCCTCACCCATCACAGTTACTTTCCGTCCATGCGCCTCCCGAAGCACGGCATCATGGCCATTGTATCCATCTCGCCTTGTGAAGCAGAGTTTTGACCCGCATCTCTCTTTTCCGCACTAGCTTAGGAAACCAATCACAAAGTCCTTGTTGTTATTTTCTTCCCTCGTATAACAATCGATTCACCACACGTTTCGTTCACCAGAACCTGCATTCCTTGAGAGACGATATTCGGGGAAGCGATTCCCAAATTTATTACTTGACAGCGACCGGTGCACTTGCCGAATACGCATCAAGTTTTTGGCGCCGTTGCCGGGGAATGCAGGCGTGTAACGCTTTGTGTTGTGAATCCTTGTTATAGGAGCAGTTGTTTTTTATTTTTGTTTTTCTTTGCGTCTTCTTTTTGTGTATGCAGAGGCAAGCCGGAAGGGAATTGGTACCCTTTGATCCGGAGATTGAATGTACTGCCGGCGCACTAAGGCGTGCTGCAGCCGTGCAAGCGGCTATGGGATATAATATGGAACTTGGAGGTATGCCAAGAGTACCCAATGATCGGGAAGAAGTGAATCCTAGAGTACCCCATATGGGGCAAAATCATCTAAGGGATGAGCAGGAGGCGGTTAGACCGAGGCCCCGGACCATGAGAGATTATACCACTCCAATAGTTGGGAGTGTGTATCCAGGATTTGGGCCTAACATCATGAATAACCAGTTTGAGATCAAACCGACCATCCTGAACATCATCCGCAACAATGCTCAGTTCTCTGGGATGCCTAGTGAAGACCCACATCTTCACTTGGCGGAGTTCACCAACATTTGCGGTACCTTCCGGTATGCAGGAATTACTGACAAAACAGTCAAGATGAGACTGTTCCCTTTCTCGTTGCGTGACAAAGCCAAGGTTTGGCTCCATTCTATCCTTCCAGGAACTGCTGCCACTTGGGACGCGCTTGCTTCCAAATTTCTTGCCAAATTCCACGCGGTTGACATAATAATGAGCCTTCTGCGGGTGATCGCCACTTTCCGGCAAGCTGAGCAAGAAACTCTCGCAGAAGCTTGGGAGCGTCTTGGTGACCTCCTTCGCAAATGCCCAAATCACGAGCTCCAGCCGTGGAATATCGTGGAAACCTTCTTCTTCGCCATCGAGCCCAACCACCGGGCAATGATTGACGCTGCTGCAGGAGGGACCCTGATGAACCATACGCCAGAGGAAGCTCTCAGAATTCTGCAGGACACTGATTCACACAGCACCTTCTGGACCGCTGGGAGAATTGCGACGAGAAGCTCTCGGGGACTGTTCGTGGTGGACTCATTTCCTCTCGCCGTTGCGCCCACGACTAACATTTCTTGTGAAGGATGCGGAGGCAGTGGTCACCACGCATACGAGTGCCCAGGTAGCGGGCTATCAGGTGAATTCTCTCAGCTTAATTTAATGAATCGGTAAATTTTGTAGGAAACCAAGCTAGGGGGCACCCTATGGCAATGCCTATAATCCGGGTGTGAGGAATCACCCGAACTTTTCCTGGAATCAAAATACTGCAGGCCAACGATGGCAACCGGGCCAGCATCAATACGATGCTCAAGCGTCCGGAAGCCAACCAAGACCGCCTCATCCGGGTTATAATCAAGGCGCCCCGGCCTCAAAGAAAAGTAATCTGGAAGAAATGATGGAGAAGTTCATGGAAGCCGCCAGCTCTAGATTGGCGAACCAAACCACGTCCATGCGTAACTTGGAGACGCAATTGGGCCAATTGGCTCAAGTGCTAACCGAGCGTTCGCAAGGGACCCTTCCAAGTAATACTGAAAAAAATCCAATTAACCAAGGGAAGAGTCTCTCCGATGTGGGAGTGAGTGACCCAAATGAGTTGGTGATCTCATGCTCCATTAATAATATTGAAACGGCGGCCCTATGTGATTCCGGTTCATCTCGCAACGTCCTTGCATTGCAGGATGTTGCTAAATTAAAACTTGAAATGAACACAGATGATCGGAAATCCCTAGTGCTTGCTAATGGGACTGTCATTCAGGCAGAGGGAGAAGTAAGGAATGTGGAAGTTACAATCGAAGGGACGATCGTGGTGGCGGACTTCCATGTTTTGGGACCAAGTCAGAATCAATCTATTCCCAGCTTGGGAGTACCATTCTTAAAAGAGAGCGGTGCCACCTTAGATTTTTCTAAGGGGTGTGTTGTCTTACCTTATAAGGTAACACCCCCCACATACCCCAAGGTTGTTTCCGAAGCAGTAATCCGCTCTCCCCTTATTATCACTGATAAATCATCTAGTGACGCAGAAGCAAGGAAAGAAAAAAGATCGCTAGAAGGAGAGAAGAAAGAAGAGGAGTTGCGGGTCGTGAATGAAGAGGTGATAAAGGCAGGAGAAAGCGGTGAGACCCAAGCGCTAAACGATGAGAGAGAAGGCGGAGCAAAGCGCCTTATGAACAGTTTTTTGAGTCATAACGACCACTTTAAACATTGTAAACAGGTCCATTGGGCTGATCCAGTTTTCACGGCGGCAACGGAAGTGATGCCACCGACCACCAAAGGGGGAAGTTCTGACGACTATCAACGTTCGCGCTCTCTAACTATGGAGAAGATGAAGCAAGAAAGATTGTTGCGTGGAGCACGCTCTGCTGCCTTCCGGCGCGAGAAGGAGGAGGTTAGGGGCAAGGGGGAGACATCCTCCTTGGGCCCGAAAGCCTTCACCTCCTTCCCATCTCGCGTGGCTGGGGAGAACCACCACAAATCAGCATACAGCTGATGCGTGATGGGGTCTCCAGGTTTTGTTGTGCTGTTTCTTCTGTCTGATTTTGTGCTCTGTTATATTACATTGCTGTGTTGTGTTTTTATTAAGTATGGAACAATTTTATAACTGCTGCTATCAAACTGTAATACAGGTATTCTGTCCACCTTTAAGGACGTTAAACAAAAGGGCTTCTTGGGAGACAACCCATGGGAACAACCCGGTTCCGTTTGCTTAGTCTATTTCTTTTAGACTTGTTATTTTTCTTTTTGCTAACATTGCAGGTTAAAGCTCTCGCGTGGTAGATGCGGAAAGAGAAAAATTTAAAGAAGGAATTACCGCACTTCTGGCATGCTCATTTATGAGCATAGGTCCACTCTACCCCTCTACCCCTATTTTCCTTATTCCAGAATTCCCTATTTTATTTAGTTTTGATCAAGTCTGGGGGAGGGATCGAGCTATGCACGAGCACACATTTGCATAGCATGTTAGAATGTGCTGAGTTAGGATTTATCATTTTGTTGCACACATTGCATACACTTGCACCTAGTTCACGCACACTTGATCACGCGCGCTTATTGGATATTTCTGTGAGGTTCCCCGCTCGTAAGAATTGGATTGTTAGTGTAGGAGTGAGGAGTAGAGAAAAATGTCGACTCGAGTAGTGCTCTAGTCGAGTGCTCCCTGTTGGAACACGGTCTTCCGCATCTCCTAGGTTTGAGAATAACAAATCCAATGTGTGTATTTAATCTTGTGTGATCTAAGTGTGCAGGATAACAGGTCAAAATGACTCAAGGTTTACATATGGTGGTTGCCCCCGAAATTGAGCCATCAACTCCAAACTGATCACTAGCGCAGGCGATAGTGGATAGCGCCGGCGCTAGCTCGATGCACAGAAGGCATGCTGGAATTGTTGCCTCGGATTGAAGATTCTGCCGCGCAAAAAGTCTCCTAATATGACATAGCGCCGGCGGTAGTGACTAGCGCAGGCACTAGCGCTAGTCTATAAAAAAGACCCAAGTCCTCTCGTTTCAAACACACATCAGAGAGAGATATTGAGTGCCAGAATTCCAGAGGCTATCTTGGCCGAAAGTTGATGTGCTAGCGAAGCTCTGCAAAACTTCTGAAGGAGATTCTCGTCACGCCGGATCAGATCGAAGTCCGCTTCTACAACGCTTATTCAACGGCGGATCTTCGTCTCCAACTTCAGAAGTCCATCTTGAGGGAGTTCTTATTTCTTTATTGTTATTTCATATTCCTCTTTGTAAACGATTAGTGAAATCGCCTCGTGTTGGCGACTAGGTCTGGGTAGGACTTAGGGGGAAAATCGCCTCGTGTTGGTGACTAGATCTAGGCTAGGTCTAGGGGGGCTCGAGGCCACATCCGGGGAGGGATTGGCTAGAGCGGCTTGAGGACGAATCCGGGGAGGATAAGGCTAGGGCCACCGGTTCGTGGGGAAGCGAGTCGGGATAGAAAACCAAAAGGTGTCTTTTCAATTTAGCTTTGATTTCTAGCTTTCATAAGAGATCAAGTTTTTGTAATCATGTCTCTCAAGTTAATAAAATCATGTCTCTATTCTTACTTTACTTGATTAGTCTTGATCTTCTTTATTATCATATTCAAAGCTTTTTCTAAAATAATCAAAATAGTTTTAAAATCTTTAAAACCCTTATTCACCCCCCCCCCCCCCCATCTAAGGGCGCCTACCGATCCAACAAGTGGTATCAGAGCGGTTTTATTCCAATCGGCTTAACAACCGGGAATAATGGCGTCTCATGATCTCGCTTTTTTGGAGGGTCGAGGGGTTAGTCGACCACCTCTCTTTACTGGGTCAGATTTTAACTACTGGAAAAATCGAATGATGTGTTTTCTTATGACCATGGATGTAGAAGTTTGGAACATGGTAGAAGTTCAGTACTCTCCTCCAACAATGGTAGTAGGAGATGCGACTTTACTAAAACCCAAAGATAAATGGGATGATAACGACAAACTAAGATGCAAAAATAATGCTAAAGCAATGAACGCTTTGTATTGCGCTTTAAATAGGACTGAGTTTAATAGAATCTCTGCATGCATAGCTGCTTACGATATTTGGAATCAACTTGAAGTTACTCATGAAGGTACATCGCAGGTAAAAGATGCAAAGCTATTCCAACTGGAATCTGAATATGAAAAATTCAGGATGGATACCGAAGAGGATATCAACTCAATGTACACCCGCTTCACCAAAATCGTCAACGCTTCAAAGGCACTTGGAAAGATCTACTCAGACGGGGACTTGGTGAGGAAAATTCTTCGTTCCTTACCCCCAAGGTTCAATCCAAAGGTGACAGCCATCTCGGAGTCGCACAACTTGAGGACACTCCAGATCAAGAACCTTATTGGGAATCTAAAAACCCATGAGGTTGAACTCCAGATTCAACATGATGAATACAATAAAGAGCCAAAGAAAAAGGCGCTTGCACTAAAGTCAAAGAAGGAGAACGTCGAAGATGATGATGAAGATGAAGAAGGTCTCCTGGTGAAAAACTTCAGGAAGTTCATCAGGAATCCGGAAAGAAGGAACACTTTCCGCAAATACTTCCAAAAGGATACCCGGCGAAAGGCATCTTCCTCTTCATCAAGGAAAGAAAAAGGAAGCGAAGATGAAGAAGAAAGACCACCACCCGAGTGCTACCGCTGCAGAAAGACCGGACACATTCGAAGCCAGTGCCCAAAGTATCAAAAGGAGCAAAAAGAACAATACAAAGCAAAAGAGAAAAAGAAAGTACTGAAAGCCGCAACTTGGGATGACACTTCCTCTAGAGAATCAAGAAAATCTGAATCAAGCGACGAGGAAGAAGCAAACCTGTGCTTAATGGCAAAGAGCAACGATGATGACACCAGTGTTCTTAGCGACACTGAGGTAACTCCTCCCTCTTTTGAAGAACTTTTTGATGAATTTGTTCAAACCTGCAAAGCCTACAATAAAAGTGTAAAAGATAATATTATCTTAAATCGTGAAAATGAATCAATTATGGAAGAAAATCATAAACTAACAAAGAAATTAATCTCTCTTGAAAAGAAAAAGATTTCCTGTGAAGAGTGTGAGCTCTCTTTGTGCAAAACAAAAGAACTTGAAAGCTCTCTTTCTAAAGCCCTCCTACAAATCAAAACTATTGCAAAAGAAAAGGGGGAATTAGAAAGAAAGCTAAACTCCTCTCTCCTACAAATTAAAAATAATCAGAAGGGATTTGAAAACAAATGCGTTACGATAGTTCAAGAAAACACCTTTCTTAAAAAACAAAATAACGACCTCAATGTAGCCATAAAAAAATTTGGGATAGGCCAAAAATCCCTGGATATGCTTTTGGGATACCAATGTTATGACTCTACAAAATCTGGGCTCGGTTTTCAATGTGAGCCCTACCGCCCGGCGCTAGCCTCTAACGCCGGCGGTAGCTCAACTCTAAAAAAAATCTTCTGTTGTTCAAACATCATCTAGCAAGGGCAAGAAAGAAATTCAGAGAAGGGTCTCAACCCCCTTTATTGCTTGTGTAAACTGCCTTTTGTTTGGACACACTTCTAGCTCATGTAGAAATGCAAAACAACGCTCTTTAAAACAAATCTGGGTACCTAAGAAATCCACTTACTCTATGCGTGGTAACTCTTGGGTATCCGGATCTTTACTCTCATCTTCTTTCTAGATTGCAGGAAGGCTAAGGAAATAGAGGACGTGTGGTACTTGGACTCAGGTTGCTCCAAGCACATGACAGGCAATAAAGCTAAATTCCTTAGCCTAGAAAAGAAGAAAGGAGGGATCGTAACATTTGGAGATAACGGTAAAGGAAGGATCATGGGCGTAGGCACAGTGGGTAACGAATCATTTCTTATCTCAAATGTTCTTTATGTAAAAGGATTAAAACATAACTTAATATCTATAAGTCAACTGTGCGATAAAGGATTAGACGTACTATTTGAATCATCCACTAATCTTTGCAAAATTGTTAATCCTAAATCAAAAGATGTATTACTCACTGCACCTAGAATTCATAATGTTTGCATAGTTTCGTTTCATGATCTTTCCAAATCATCTATAAAATATTTTATAACAAAAAATGATGAATTAGAACTTTGGCATAGACGTTTAGGTCATGCTAGTACAAAGCTTATTTTAAAACTAGCAAAAAGAAATTTGATTAGAGGACTACCTAAACTAAATGGCAATCTATCTTCATTATGTTCTCCATGCCAAATGGGAAAATTCACAAAATCATCTTTTAAGAGCAAAAATGAAATTTCTACTTCTAAACCACTACAGCTAATTCATATGGATTTATTTGGTCCCGTTAACACCACAAGTCTTGGTGGTAAAATTTACACTTTTGTTCTAATAGATGATTTCTCTAGATATTGCTGGACTTTATTTCTCTCCGCTAAATCTGATGCATTTTGCGAATTCTCAAAATTATGCACTCGTATTCAAAATGAACTAGATTTAAAAATAAAATGCATTTGCTCAGATCATGGAGGTGAGTTTGACAATGAAAATTTTAAATCTTTTTGTGAAATGTTAGGAATTAAACATGAGTTCTCAGCACCACGCACACCTCAACAAAACGGTGTAGTAGAACGGAAAAATAGGACAATTCAAGAACTGGCATGCACCATGCTATCTGAATATAAAACACCTAAGTCATTTTGGGCCGAAGCCGTAAGCACATCATGCTACGTAATGAATAGAGTTATGCTTCGCCCATCACTTAATCTCACACCATATGAACTATATTTTCAAAAGCAACCTAACGTATCATATTTTAAAGTATTTGGATGCAAATGTTTTATTCTTAATACAAAAGACACTTAAGGTAAATTTGATGAGAAATGTGATGAAGGAATATTTCTTGGTTATTCTTCAACCAGTAAATCCTATAGGATATTTAACAAAAGATCAAGAAAGGTTGAAGAGTCTATTAATATTAAATTTGATGAGTTTACTCCATGTGCAGAGAAGCTTTCTACAGGTACAAATAATGAACCTTTGCCCTCCTTGGAGCACGACGAAGAAGAACCATCCATCGAAGTGGAGGAGAAGACCAAAGAATTTGAAGTTGTTCCTCCAAGTGTTTTGAACTTCTCAAAAGATCATCCAAAAGAACTAGTCATTGGGGAACCTTCTACTGGGGTAAGAACTCGCTCCTCCCTTCATGAAACATTTTCAAATATTTGCTTTGTTTCAGAAATAGAACCTAAAAATGTTTCCACCGCTCTAAATGACGATTTTTGGTTCATGGCTATGAATGAAGAGTTAGGACAATTTGAAAGAAATAAAGTTTGGAATCTAGTAGAAAGACCATCTAATCATCCGATCATAGGTGTAAAATGGATCTTTAAAAATAAACTAGATGGTGAATCGAGAATTATAAGAAATAAAGCACGCCTAGTCGCTCAAGGATATTCTCAAATCGAGGGGGTAGATTTCGAAGAAACTTTTGCACCCGTTGCTCGCCTAGAATCTATACGAATATTTTTGGCATTTGCGAGTTTTAAAAGAATAAAATTATTTCAAATGGATGTTAAAAGTGCCTTTTTAAACGGGTTTATAAAAGAAGAAGTCTATGTAGAACAACCACCCGGTTTCATAAATGAAAAATTTCCTAATCATGTTTACAAACTAGAAAAAGCGCTTTATGGATTAAAACAAGCGCCCCATGCATGGTATGATAGACTTACATCGTTTTTGTTAAAGCACGGTTATGTTATGGGAAGTGCCGACAACACACTCTTCATTAAGCATAATAATAACGATCTAATTATTTTACAAATCTATGTTGATGATATCATTTTTGGAGCCACTAATGAAGAGTTATGTAATGAAGTAGTACTAGTAATGAAAAAAGAATTTGAAATGAGTCTTGTAGGAGAATTGTCTTATTTTCTTGGTTTTCAAATCTCATAACAAAGTGATGGTATATTTATTTGCCAAACAAAATATGTTCACGATATGCTTAAACGATTTGGATTTGAAAATCTTAAACAAGCTTCTACTCCTATGAGTGCTTCTTTAAAACTAGGAAAAGATGAATCCGGAATTTCAATTGATCAAACGTTATATAGAGGAATGATAGGATCTCTTCTTTACTTAAGTGCATCTAGACCAGATATAATGTTTGCCGTATGTTTATGTGCTCGCTTTCAAGCCAACCCAAAAGAATCTCATTTAAAAGCGGTAAAACGGATTTTTCGTTATCTATTAGGGTCATCTAAATTAGGTTTGTGGTACCCACACAATGATACATTCACACTCCACGGCTATTCCGATTCGGACTACGCCGGGTGTTCACTAGATCGAAAAAGCACTAGTGGTACTTGTCACTTCTTAGGACCCTCCTTAGTAGCTTGGTCTAGTAGGAAACAATCCTCGGTTGAACTCTCCACCACGGAGGCCGAGTATATTGCACTTGGTAGTTGTTGTTCACAAGCACTGTGGATGAGTCAAACACTAGAGGACTTTGGATTTCATCTTAAAAACATTGACCTTAAATGTGACAACAAAAGTGCAATAGACCTCACATATAATCCTGTACATCATTCTAGATCCAAACACATCGATGTTCGTCATCATTTCATTAGGGATCACATTAAGAAAGAGCATGTAAAAGTAAGTTTCATTGGCACGGACTCCCAACTCGCTGACATATTTACTAAGCCTCTTTCCGATGCGAGATTTCGATTATTACAACTTGAGTTAGGTGTCCTAGATCTTTCGAGTTAAAACACTTTCACAAAACACAATTTTTTGCATTTTTCACCATCGAAAACACCTCCTACAAATCTGAAATTTCAGCATTAAACTACTATTGGGACACATAATCAGGATCAACAATCAAAAAATTTAAACTCCTCGAAAATCGTGTGCTGTATTCCGCGCTAGCGCTAGCGTCGGCGCTAGCGTGACTTTCTGATTTTCTGCATTTTTAAAATTTTGAAAAATTCCTAAAATTATGTTAATAGATATGTACTATTTGTTTTTGCACCACTAATTTTATTTAAATTTTGAAAAATCAAAAACAAAACTATAAAAGACAAAATTTCAAAAATATGTTTTGCTCTTGTTTAAAGCTTTTGTCATTTACCAAAATCAAATATAAAATTACAAAAGACAAAAACCAAAAATATGTTTTGCTTTTATTTAAAGTTTTTTTTAAACAAAATACAAAAACATAAAACTTGAAAACAAATCCAAAATTTTGTATGTTTTTTTATGAACATCAAGCATGATTTAAATCTATTCTTTAGAGTCTCTATAATGTTACAATTTATTTTTTCAAACTTCTTTAACATTGCATTTATCATGCTTTGATCTATCTATTAATATGTACATCAATAATAATTAGAAAAGTTTGTGTAGGACTAAGCTTAGCATGCCTCTAAGTATGAGTAAATGTTTTATGTTTGATAATGATATTATTTCACTCACCTTTTGGCTTAGTCTACTTGTGCTTCTTAATCTAAGAATGCTTGCTAATATATTGTAATTGTACATAAAATTAAAATTGCACAAGTATCTTACCTACACAACATTTATTTGCACTATTAAATATTAAGAAGAGTGGTTAAAATTTCTTTTTTAAAGTGTTTGCAAAGCAAGTGTAATCGGAGAACTTTGTTCAAATCAAAACTCATCATAACCTTGACAAAGTCACCTCCACTAAGCACTACTTGAACCTCCTGATAAGTCTTAATAAGCATTGTGGGGTTGAGCACCTTGGATAGATTAGTAAAGTGTCTTGTGCAAACTCTTCATTTTAAAAATAAAACCACTTCTTCTTAAGTGCACAGGATCACAACATAAAAAAAAATCCCCTTGATAAATTAACTTGTGTGATCCCCCAAGCACTACTTTGCACCCTGATAAGTCTTCATAAGCATTGTGTGTGCAAAGCACCTTGGTTGTTGTACTTTTTAATTTGTGCTTAAAAGTGTGTGGAATTAAAATTATTTGTGTTTTTATTGTGCACTTTACTCTATATTTGTCTTGTATTTTTTTGGTTAACACACTTGTTCACTTTATTCAAAATACACTTGTGCACATCATTATCTTCCATAACACTTCTTCTCATGAATATTGGATCCTAATGCTAATTCTATACTTACTCTTTATTTATAAAATGCACTAGATAACCTAGCATAATTTCTACAATGTTTAGTTTGTTTTTGAAATTATGAATTACCATAACATTGTAGTACTCTCTCTTGTGATAATATTTATTCATGCTTGGTTTCTTCATTGGTGAAATTAAACTCTTGTTTAACCTTTGATGTACAAAACATCTTCTTTATGAAATTAAAACTTCAATATTTTTTGAATTATCACTTCTTATACAAGATGTTTCCTTTTAAGTCTTCCGCACCTTTGCATTATGCTACAAAACTCCGATTTATGAAAATACAGATACTCAAACTCTAATCTAATTCAATGAAAAGAATTCTACAACTCCTTATCATTTCCTTCTCTCAAAGCTCGATCATGCCTATTAAACTTATTACAACAGCTTGAAGTGGTGTCTCCCTACCCGCTTTTGCTAATAACAAAGGGGGAGAACTAACATGATAAAATGCAAAAGGGGGAGAACTAACATGATAACATATCTAACATGCTTAATTCTGTTAAGAACATATTAGGAGAGCATTCACTTAGGGGGAGCATGTATTTAGGGGGAGCAATACTAAAATGCTATAATCATTATTTATCCTAAGTCATCCTTTTCACACACACACAAATATGTTTCTTCATGCTTATTTAGATTAATGCTTTGATTTATCATTATTGGATTTGTTATTATCAAAAGGGGGAGTTTGTTGGAACACGGTCTTCCGCATCTCCTAGGTTTGAGAATAACAAATCCTATGTGTGTATTTAATCTTGTGTGATCTAAGTGTGCAGGATAACAGGTCAAAATGACTCAAGGTTTACATATGGTGGTTGCCCCCGAAATTGAGCCATCAACTCCAAACTGATCACTAGCGCAGGCGATAGTGGATAGCGCCGGCGCTAGCTCGATGCACAGAAGGCATGCTGGAATTGTTGCCTCGGATTGAAGATTCTGCCGCGCAAAAAGTCTCCTAATATGACATAGCGCCGGCTGTAGTGGCTAGCGCAGGCGCTAGCGCTAGTCTATAAAAAGGACCCAAGTCCTCTCGTTTCAAACACACATCAGAGAGAGATATTGAGTGCCAGAATTCCAGAGGCTATCTTGGCCGAAAGTTGATGTACTAGCGAAGCTCTGCAAAACTTCTGAAGGAGATTCTCGTCATGCCGGATCAGATCGAAGCCCGCTTCTACAACGCTTATTCAACGGCGGATCTTCGTCTCCAACTTCAGAAGTCCATCTTGAGGGAGTTCTTATTTCATTATTGTTATTTCATATTCCTCTTTGTAAACGATTAGTGAAATAGCCTCGTGTTGGCGACTAGGTCTGGGTAGGACTTAGGGGGAAAATCGCCTCGTGTTGGCGACTAGATCTAGGCTAGGTCTAGGGGGGCTCGAGGCCACATCCGGGGAGGGATTGGCTAGAGCGGCTTGAGGCCGAATCCGGGGAGGATAAGGCTAGGGCCATCGGTTCGTGGGGAAGCGAGTCGGGATAGAAAACCAAAAGGTGTCTTTTCTATTTAGCTTTGATTTCTAGCTTTCATAAGAGATCAAGTTTTTGTAATCATGTCTCTCAAGTTAATAAAATCATGTCTCTATTCTTACTTTACTTGATTAGTCTTGATCTTCTTTATTATCATATTCAAAGCTTTTTTCTAAAATAATCAAAATAGTTTTAAAATCTTTAAAACCCTTATTCACCCCCCCCTCTAAGGGCGCCTACCGATCCAACACTCCCGTCACGCCTAGAAATTAAATTATATTAGAATAAAATTCAATGTTGTAATTTAAGTATTTCTATTATAGTGGCTGCAATTTATTTTACTTTAGTGGTGAATCCGGTGAATCCAACGGTAGCATAGGGTCGAGTGTAGCTGGACTAGTAGTAGCTTATTACTAGGGTCGGAAGGAAGGACAACCTTTCTCGGTGGCTAGAACTTGCACTAGGCGACTCTTGAAATGATTGCGTTGAAGTACTCGTTATAAAGTGTGATATAGGCCATTTCATGATCCGTTTGTGCTTTTGAAATCCTTACCAATGTAATCACCTTTGCAAGCCCACTTGAGCCTACATTTCCTCCTTGTTTAGTTCCACAAAAATTTCACCAAAGCCATACGGCCAAACCTATTTTCGCACCAACAAATGAGCTGAAAGAAATTTATATATCTATCTTGTTTGGTGTCATCTCCATGTTGTATGATAGCTTTGAAAAAGCTGAAGGAGAAGTTTTTAGTGTGCCCACAAAAGAAATTCTGTCGAGAAAAGAAAAAAAAAAGAGAAAAAGAAGAAAAATTGTTCAAAATGAACTTTCAATTACATTCTCTCGACAGAGACAATGTATGATTGGCTTAGCACACACCTAGTGTTCAGTTGAAGTCTAGGGGTGTTGTATACTTCTTGAAAATGTTGTATTGGTGATTGTAATTCTCTTGAGTGCTCAGTTATGTTGAATGTGATTCCCATCGTCCTTCTACTTATCTAGCCTAAACTCAACCTAAGCCCAATCCAAACCCATAAGTCCTATTGATTTTAGATATGAGTCGTCTCATGCAGTAGAGAGAATGCGAACATGCAAGCCTATGGACACCGACTTTGATGGATTTCTTAGGAGTTTGTCTCGAGCTTTGATTCGAGTAAAACTCTACTCATTAGTCATGCTATTTTCCCTTTTGCGCGACCGAAAGATTCACCAGGATTCACCATCCAAGTAAAGTAAATTTCAATTTACTGTTCTAGAAATAGTTAGATATAATCTTGAGTTTAATTCTGTTCTAATGTATTTCTATGCACGTGTGCATGCGACTTCGCATAGGTCTCTACCGCTCAAACTCACTCTAACATCCAATTGTTCCGATAGGAGAGCTGAGTAGTTTGCCCGAGATGTGCAAATGGTTAAGTCTGGGGGTGTGATGAGTCCTATTTATATATATATTTATGGACTCATCTGGGCTGTATTTCTAGTCGATGCACCACACTTTAGGCATGTTTACGATCATATTTGTTATTCCCTACTAGTTGCACTCTTAGGCCCATTTCGGTGTGCATTTGCGCTCCTTGTTATTGGGGGTAAGCACATGGTGCTCCCCAATCCTTTTTCTGTGTTCATTTGGTGCTAGAGGTGTATTCCCAACTGGTATGTCTTATGTGCAGGTGGCCGGATCGTCCCGTTTTCCCCCAAAATTTATGTCTGTGCATATTGCACGGTCGTGCGTTTCCTTTACGCACGGACGGTTGCGATCGTGCTTCTGTATCTGGGCAGAAAACGGACAATCTGAGTTTAGTCGTGCATTTTTATGGACGGGCGGATTTGCCCGTGCGTGAGTAAAATGCACGGTCGACCTGTTTCCTCCTGTTTTTAGTCATTCTGAATTTACCCGTGCATTTTTACGCACGGGCAGATTTTCCCGTGCGTGAGTAAAACGCACGGGCGGCGCAGCATCTCCCTCAAGTCAGAATTTATCATTTAATAATGCACGGTTCACGCACGGTCGTGCGTTCGATCGTGCGTGACTATTTTTCTGCCTGTTTAGTATAAAAAGCAGGATAAGCCACAGTCAACGGGAGAGCCCTCGAGGGGAGCGGGAAATTAGGTCCTTCCCTCCATTTCTGAGGTCTGAAGGCTTCTCCTTCACCTCCACCACCAAGGAGACCATTTTCCGGCGATTTCCACCACCATTCTTCCATTCAGGAGCGTTCGCAAGCATTCTCCACCAAGTGTTCATGCATCCCTCATCGTGGGAAGCCATAGAAGTGTTGTAGGTTGTTGGAGCGGTGACAGCCTTGATTGAGTCCGCACACCATCTGAGGGACGTGCCCGAAGAGAGCCCGACAACATCTCATTCCGGCCGAGAACCCAAGATGCGGTGATATATTCTATTTGGTCCTCTCTAAACTTGATGCTTGTGTTTTCTCTTAGTGTGTCATAATGAACTATTGTTAGAGTAATGATTTAAATCCTTGCTTGTTCATATGCAATGATGCTGTGGTATGAGAATAGCTTTTCCTTCTTGTTGTGATTTTCTGAGTTCGTTGTGTGAAGAAGCCACCTAGCAATTGCTAGTGGTGATGCTTGGAGAAGAGGTGTGTGCGACCCTCACCCGTCACAGTTACTTTCCATCCCCCCGCCTCCCGAAGCATGGCATCGCGGCCATTGCATCCATCCCGCCTTGTGAAGCAGAGTTTTGACCCGCATCTCTCTTTTCTGCACTAGCTTATGAAACCAATCACAAAGTCCTTTTTGTTATTTACTTCGCTCGTATAACAATCGATTCACCACGCGTTTCGTTCACCAGAACCTGCATTCCTTGAGAGACGATATTCGGGGAAGCGATTCCCAAATTTATTACTTGACAGCGACCGGTGCACTTGCCGAATACGCATCAAGTTTTTGGCGCCGTTGCCGGGGAATGCAGGCGTGTAACGCTTTGTGTTGTGAATCCTTGTTATTGGAGCAGTTGTTTTTTATTTTTGTTTTTCTTTGCGTCTTCTTTTTGTGTATGCAGAGGCAAGCCAGAAGGGAATTAGTACCCTTTGATCCGGAGATTGAATGTACTGCCCGCGCACTAAGGCGAGCTGCAGCCGTGCAAGCGGCTATGGGAGATAATATGGAACTTGGAGGTATGCCGAGAGTACCCAATGATCGGGAAGAAGTGAATCCTAGAGTACCCCATATGGGGCAAAATCATCTAAGGGATGAGCAGGAGGCGGTTAAACCGAGGCCCCGGACCATGAGAGATTATACCACTCCAACAGTTGGGAGTGTGTATCCAGGATTTGGGCCTAACATCATGAATAACCAGTTTGAGATCAAACCGACCATCCTGAACATCATCCGCAACAATGCTCAGTTCTCTGGGATGCCTAGTGAAGACCCACATCTTCACTTGGCGGAGTTCACCGACATTTGCGGTACCTTCCGGTATGCAGGAATTACTGACGAAACAGTTAAGATGAGACTGTTCCCTTTCTCGTTGCGTGACAAAGCCAAGGTTTGGCTCCATTCCATCCCTCCAGGAACTGCTGCAACTTGGGACGCGCTTGCGTCCAAATTTCTTGCCAAATTCCACGCGGTTGACATAATTGTGGGCCTTCGGAGGGAGATCGCCACTTTCCGGCAAGCTGAGCAAGAAACTCTCGCAGAAGCTTGGGAGCGTCTTGGTGACCTCCTTCGCAAATGCCCAAATCACGAGCTCCAGCCGTGGAACATCGTGGAAACCTTCTTCTTCGCCATCGAGCCCAACCACCGGGCAATGATTGACGCTACTGCAGGAGGGACCCTGATGAACCATACGCCAGAGGAAGCTCTCAGAATTCTACAGGACACTGCTTCACACAGCACCTTCTGGACCGCTGGGAGAAATGCGACGAGAAGCGCTCGGGGACTGTTCGTGGTGGACTCATTACCTCTCGCTGTTGCGCCCGCGACTAACATTTCTTGTGAAGGATGCGGAGGCAGTGGTCACCACGCATACGAGTGCCTAGGTAGCGGGCTATCAGGTGAATTCTCTTAGCTTAATTTAAATGAATCTGTAAATTTTGTAGGAAACCAAGCTAGGGGCACCCTATGGCAATGCCTATAATCCGGGTGTGAGGAATCACCCGAACTTTTCCTGGAATCAAAATACTGCAGGCCAACGATGGCAACCGGGCCAGCATCAATACGATGCTCAAGCGTCCGGAAGCCAACCAAGGCCGCCTCATCCGGGTTATAAAAGGCGCCACGACCTCAAAGAAAAGTAATCTGGAAGAAATGATGGAGAAGTTCATGGAAGCCGCCTGCTCTAGTTTGGGGAACCAAACCGCGTCCATGCGTAACTTGGAGACGTAATTGGGCCAATTGGCTCAAGTGCTAACCGAGCGTTCGCAAGGGACCCTTCCAAGTAATACTGAAAAAAATCCAATTAACCAAGGGAAGAGTCTCTCCGATGCGGGAGTGAGTGACCCAAATGAGTTGGTGATCTCATGCTCCATTAATAATATTGAAACGGCGGCCCTATGTGATTCCTGTTCATCTCGCAACGTCCTTGCATTGCAGGATGTTGCTAAATTAAAACTTGAAATGAACACAGATGATCGGAAATCCCTAGTGCTTGCTAATGGGGCTGTCATTCAGGCAGAGGGAGAAGTAAGGAATGTGGAAGTTACAATCGAAGGGACGATCGTGGTTGCCGACTTCCAAGTTTTGGGACCAAGTCAGAATCAATCTATTCCCATCTTGGGAGTACCATTCTTAAAAGAGAGCGGTGCCACCTTAGATTTTTCTAAGGGGTGTGTTGTCTTACCTTGTAAGGTAACACCCCCCCACTTACCCCAAGATTGTTTCCGAAGCAGTAATCTGCTCTCCCCTTATTATCACTGATAAATCATCTAGTGACGCAGAAGCAAGGAAAGAAAAAAGATCGCGAGAAGGAGAGAAGAAAGAAGAGGAGTTGCGGGTCGTGAATGAAGAGGTGATAAAGGCAGGAGAAAGCGGTGAGACCCAAGCACTAAACGATGAGAGAGAAGGCGGAGCAAAGAGCATTATGAACAGTTTTTTGAGTCATAACGACCACTGTAAACATTTTAAACAGGTCCATTGGGGTGATCCAGTTGTCACGGCGGCAACGGAAGTGATGCCACGGACCACCAAAGGGGGAAGTTCTGACGACTATCAACGTTGGCGCTCTCCAACTGTGGAGAAGCTGAAGCAAGAAAGATTGTTGCGTGGAGCACGCTCTGCTGCCCTCCGGCGCGAGAAGGAGGAGGTTAGGGGCAAGGGGGAGACATCCTCATTGGGCCCTAAAGCCTTCACCTCCTTCCCATCTAGCGTGGCTGGGGAGAACCACCACAAATCAGCATACAGCTGATGCCTGATGGGGTCTCCAGGTTTTGTTGTGCTGTTTCTTCTGTCTGATTTTGTGCTCTGTTATATTACATTGTTGTGTTATGTTTTTATTAAGTATGGAACAATTTTATAACTGCTGCTATCAAACTGTAATACAGGTATTCTGTCCACCTTTAAGGACGTTAAACAAAAGGGCTTCTTGGGAGACAACCCATGGGAACAACCCGGTTCAGTTTTCTTAGTCTATTTCTTTTAGTCTTGTTATTTTTCTTTTTGCTAACATTGCTGGTTAAAGCTCTCGCGGGGTGGATCCGGAAGGAGAAAAATTTAAAGAAGAAATTACCGGACTTCTGGCATGCTCATTTATGAGCATAGGTCCACTCTACCCCTCTACCCCTATTCTCCTTATTCCAGAATTCCCTATTTTATTTAGTTTTGATCAAGTCTGGGGGAGGGATCGAGCTATGCACGAGCACACATTTGCATAGCATGTTAGAATGTGCTGAGTTAGGATTTATCATTTTGTTGCACACATTGCATACACTTGCACCTAGTTCACGCACACTTGATCACGCGCGCTTATTGGATATTGCTGTGAGGTTCCCCGCTCGTAAGAATTGGATTGTTAGTGTAGAGTGAGGAGTAAAGAAAAATGTTGACTCGAGTAGTGCTCTAGTCGAGTGCTCCCATCACGCCTAGAAATTCAATTAGATTAGAATAAAATTCAATGTTGTAATTTAAGTATTTCTATTATAGTAGCTGCAATTTATTTTACTTTAGTGGTGAATCCGGTGAATCCAACGGTAGCATAGGGTCGAGTGTAGTTGTACTAGTAGTAGCTTATTACTAGGGTCGGAAGGAAGGACAACCTTTCTCGGTGGCTAGAACTTGCACTAGGAGACTCTTGAAACGATTGCGTTGAAGTACTCGTTATAAAGTGTGATATAGGCCATTTCATGATCCGTTTGTGCTTTTGAAATCCTTACCAATGTAATCACCTTTGCAAGCCCACTTGAGCCTACATTTCCTCCTTGTTTAGTTCCACAAAAATTTCACCAAAGCCATACGGCCAAACCTATTTTCGCACCAACAAATGAGCTGAAAGAAATTTATATATCTATCTTGTTTGGTGTCATCTCCGTGTTGTATGATAGCTTTGAAAAAGCTGAAGGAGAAGTTTTTAGTGTGCCCACAAAATAAATTCTGTCGAGAAAAGAAAAAAAAAGAGAAAAAGAAGAAAAATTGTTCAAAACAAACTTTCAATTACATTCTCTCGACAGAGACAAAGTATGATTGGCTTAGCACACACCTAGTGTTCAGTTGAAGTCTGGGGGTGTTGTGTACTTCTTGAAAATGTTGTATTGGTGATTGTAATTCTCTTGAGTGCTCAGTTATGTTGAATGTGATTCCCATCGTCCTTCTACTTATCTAGCCTAAACTCAACCTAAGCCCAATCCTAACCCATAACTCCTATTGATTTTAGATACGAGTCGTCTCATGCAGTAGAGAGAGTGCGAACGTGCAAGCCTATGGACACCGACTTTGATGGATTTCTTAGGAGTTTGTCCCGAGCTTTGATTCGAGTAAAACTCTACTCATTAGTCATGCTATTTTCCCTTTTGCGCGACCGAAAGATTCACCAGGATTCACCATCCAAGTAAAGTAAATTTCAATTTACTGTTCTAGAAATAGTTAGATATAATCTTGAGTTTAATTCTGTTCTAATGTATTTTTATGCACGTGTGCATGCGACTTCGCATAGGTCTCTACCGCTCAAACTCACTCAAACATCCAATTGTTCCGATCGGAGAGCTGAGTAGTTTGCCCGAGATGTGCAAAAAGGTTAAGTCTGGGGGTGTGATGAGTCCTATTTATATATATATATTTATGGACTCATCTGGGCCGTATTTCTAGTCGATGCACCACACTTTAGGCATGTTTACGATCATATTTGTTATTCCCTGCTAGGTGCACTCTTAGGCCCGTTTTGGTGTGCATTTGCGCTCCTTGTTATTGGGGGTAAGCACATGGTGCTCCCCAATCCTTTTTCTGTGTTTATTTGGTGCTAGAGGTGTATCCCCAGCTGGTATGTCTTATGTGCAGGTGGCCGGATCATCCCGTTTTCCCCCAAAATTTATGTCTGTGCATATCGCACGGTCGTGCGTTTCCTTTATGCATGGACGGTTGCGATCGTGCGTCTGTATCTGGGCAGAAAATGGACAATCTGAGTTTAGTCGTTCATTTTTATGGACGGGCGGATTTGCCCGTGCGTGAGTAAAATGCACGGTCGACCTGTTTCCTCCTGTTTTTAGTCATTCTGAATTTACCTGTGCATTTTTACGCACGTAAAACGCACGGGCGGCGCAGCATCTCCCTCAAGTCAGAATTTATAATTTAATAATGCATGGTTCACGCACAGTCGTGCGTTCGACCGTGCGTGACCATTTTTCTGCCTGTTTAGTATAAAAAGCAGGATAAGCCGCAGTCAACGGGAGAGCCCTCGAGGGGAGCGGGAAATTAGGTCCTTCCCGCCGTTTTTGAGGTCCGAAGGCTTCTCCTTCACCTCCACCACGAAGGAGACCATTTTCCGGTGATTTCCACCACCATTCTTCCATTCGGGAGCGTTAGCAAGCATTATCCACCAAGTGTTCATGCATCCCTCATCGTGGGAAGCCATAGAAGTGTTGTAGGTCGTTGGAGCGGTGACAGCCTCGATTGAGTCCGCACACCATCTGAGGGCCTAGCCCGGAGAGAGCCCGACAACATCTCATTCCGGCCGAGAACCCAAGATGCGGTGATATCTTCTGTTTGGTCCTCTCTAAACTTGATGGTTGTGTTTTCTCTTAGTGTGTTGTAATGAACTATTGTTAGAGTAATGATTTAAATCCTTGCTTGTTCATGTGCAATGACGCTGTGGTATGAGAATAGCTTTTCCTTCTTGTTGTGATTTTCTGAGTTCGTTGTGTGAAGAAGCCACCTAGCAATTGCTAGTGGTGATGCTTGGAGAAGAGGTGTGTGCGACCCTCACCCATCACAGTTACTTTCCATCCCCTCAACTCCCGAAGCACGGCATCGCGGTCGTTGCATCCATCCCGCCTTGTGAAGCAGAGTTTTGACCCGCATCTCTCTTTTCTGCACTAGCTTAGGAAACCAATCACAAAGTCCTTGTTGTTATTTTCTTTGCTCGTATAACAATCGATTCACCACGCGTTTCGTTCACCAGAACCTGCATTCCTTGAGAGATGATATTTGGGGAAGCGATTCCCAAATTTATTACTTGACAGCGACCGGTGCACTTGCCGAATACGCATCAAGAACCAACGCAGACCGCGTGGTCTCTGCGGTCTCCAGCCCGCAGAGTGCCCAGCACCATTCCACTTCCACTTCAAAAATTTAACAATTCCCTCATGAATGTATAACTCCTTGCTCTGCCCAGGGTAGATATGAAGATTGGATGTCGGAAGAGGGTTGCTCACTGGTGCTCTCCCCGCAGCAGCTGAGAGTCCAAGTCATGGACATGTTACTATGTCAGGTACCTCCCTCCTGTTGAGGGTTTTCTCTTCTTTGCACTCCTATTTATTATGCAACAACCGGCCATCAGTCTATAAGACTCAGCAAGTTCCTCACCGCCTCCACCTGCGACTCCTAGGCACCTTGCGGGAGGAGGAAGTGGAGGGCAATAAGTGGTAAAAGAAAGCAAGCAGGTGACATGGGTCTATCTAACAAGTGTATATATATACCTCAAGCACCTTTTCTCTAGTCATTTTCAGGAGTAAAATATAAGTACAATAATATGACGTGAGTATACTACATCAGTTTATGGTGTTCCAAAAATAGTATAAGAAACATCAAGTAGGGAAACATATCTAGTGTATATAAAAAGGTAGCGACATCATGTGAAAAGAGCAGCTATAAAAGTAACCTTAACGTATATGTGTACACACAAGGCACATAAGTTAAGGGATCTGGCACAAAGATAATCTAATCATATAAAAGAGCCCATACAAATTTAAACGATGATGTTTTTTTATGTAAGGATGTTATGCAATGCTATGCAATGCAATGATGCAACTCACCATCCAGACTCTGTACGTACAAACCTTTTGTTAGTTCCCTCTATTTAAGTATGTTAACTCAGGTACCTGGTTGAGACAAATAGGGCAGTGGATCAGGCTTGTCCACTTCTAGGCTTAAGTCACATCTCCCAGCCTACACCTTACATACGCCACTAAGAACACACAGGGTATCCGCATACTATCTGGAACACCACCTCTATCCTGCTTTTTGAGTCTCAGCTCAGGTACACCCCGTTGAGGCAAACAGGGGCAGTGGATCGGGTCCTCCACTCCTAGGACAGTATGACACCTCCTAGCCTAGACCTTACATACGCCCCTAAGAACACACATGGTATCCGTGTACTACTTGATACAACAATGCCTCTAAGTGTAACACCGAGCCCTTACCTCGGAGGACTTGATCAGTCCTTCCTTATACTACTGAGCCTTCTGCTCGCAGGACTAATCAGTCCTTCTTATATAGCATCGAGCCTACTGCTTGCAGGATAACCCGTCTTGTCATCATAAAATTCCCGAGCCTCCAACTCACAGAACTTAACCCGTCCTTGTACCATTCCATCCCAAATTTGGGGTGATGTTTACTTATCAAGTTTCCTCTACTTACTACTCTTGTCTATAGTTTAGTTGAACTTAGAAGTTTTAGGGTTAACCTTGGACTTCTAGAGGGCTACCAGGTGAAGGGCTTGCAGCGGTACTAGGAGGTGCGATGGGATGATGTCCCAAACCTCCTTTCTTAAGATATTTAGTATTATTGGTGGCTAAACTTTTTTACATGCCCACTACCTCTCTAGTTACTCTAAAATCCTAAGGTGGATTACAAATAGGCTAGACAGACGAGTGTCAGTGTTCAATTAAACATCGAACCCTATCTTTTTTAGTGGCCGAACATTTTTGCGTGTCATCACTCAACACCTACTTAAGAACCCAATTCATACATCTATCACACTTCGGCTTACTGATGGGTCATTCCTCACATCTCCTATCATATCATTGTCAATTCCCGAATTGATGATTTTATTATACGCACCCCAACCCCTTTCTTCTAATATATGTCAGTAATGGTTAATCTTTTAATCCATCTATGCCTTCATAATGATCAATGTGTTAATAGTGGTATGTGTGATGGCCAGGAGTGGTCTAAATCACGTAATTTAGTTATTACTATTCGCATGTCGGTTTGCCTTTAAGTGAAACCACATGTCCTACAAGGTTGACTATATGATTACCAACTAAGTATGAAACCATTTTAGTTCCAGAGATTCATGTTGGTGTTAAGGTTCTATGTACAAATTTCTATGATATTCCAGCATTAATAATGCAAGGAATTAATTTCTCAAATTATAAGTCCAAATGTTACTTTATGAAGGAAGTATGAAGTTTGCTCAGAGATTAATTCTAATAAAATTTCCATAAATTCATACTGATAAAAAAGGGCCATATACAAAATTTCATAACATTCCAGTATCAGTACTTCAGGGAATTAATTTCTCAAGTTATTGGTCCAAATGCTACTTTGTGAAGGAAGTATGAAGTTTACTCAAAGATTAATTCTAATAAAATTTTCATAGCTTCATGCTGATATAAAAAGACCATATACAAAATTTCATAACAATCCAGCATCAGTAATTCAGGGAATTAATTTCCCAAGTTATAAGTCTAAATGTCACTTTATGAAGGACCTATGAAGTTTACTCAGGGATTAATTCTAAACAAATTTCCATAGTTTCATACTGATATAAAAAGACCATATACCAATATTCATAATAATACCGCATCAGTAATTCAGGGAATTAATTTCTCAATTTAAAAGTCCAAATGTTACTTTGTGAAGGAAGTATGACGTTTACTCAGAGATTAACTCTAATAAAATTTGCATAGCTTCATACTGATATAAAAAGACCATATACAAAATTTCATAACAATCCAGTAAGCTTTTACCCTATAAATACTCACTTGGGGTTATGTGACCAAATCATATGAAATCAAGTTCCCTAGGGAAATCAACCCAAAGGTTGATGATTTTTTTAGTATAGAGTATTGACCTATGGTCCTAAGTGCATGTTTTAAATTTCATGAAAGTTGACCAACGGAAAACCTTTAAATACTCAAAGCATTATTACTTAAGAGTCTTATTGTTCACCTATTATCACCTAGGTTTGGCATGTGAATTTCATTCATATACAAGAGTCCAATTGGGCTCAACCATTAACTAGGGCATATTCATGGTCTTGTTGTCATGGCACCCAAAATTTTGGTTATGATTGGTTGATTCATCTAAGTAAATCTAGTGCTACATGGTAATGCTATATGCACACCAAATTTCCCTTAAACATGCATGTGGGATAAACCAACATGCAATGGTTCAAATGACCTTAAATTTTAACCATGGGCTAAATTAGATCTCAATGACATTCTACCCAAAATTTGGGTCCATTTGAGTTGATTTACACATGTAAATCTAATACTACATGTTTATGCTATATGCACAACAAATTTCCCTTACACATGCATGCGAAATAAACTGACATGCAAATGTCCAAATGACCTTAAATTTTAACCATGGACTATTATTCACATAATCAACCTCCCAAAGGATATTTGGGGTGATTTAAGTCCAAATCACCCATAATATACACCATGCATAATTTATTAAATTTCTACAAAAACTTTATAAAAATTTGCCCCAAAAATTCTGATTTTTGGTCACATAGTAGATCTAGGGTGCATATACACGTGATTAAATTTTCAACCTCATTTCATATTCTATATAAAAGTTATTTACAATATAAGATCTGTCCTTCTCTAGGACCAGCCTTACTAAATCTGCCCTACAGAGAGTTATAGGGCACCAAATGGGGTGATTTCACTTCCTACAGATATTAGACACAAAGACCTACAAAAGTTTTCTCTGCCAACGTTTTCTTTTATGGCCTCTAAGTGCCTCAAAGTTTGAGTACAAAAACCCTAAAAATCTGTGACAATTATTTCCTATATCATATATGTGGGCTGTGTATAGCCATCAAATAGGATACAACGGCTGGGTGTCATCGCACCCAACCAGCCAAAGGCCCAGATTGCATGCGCCTGCCATATTTGGCTTCGATTTCCCATCCACCCTCACACCACCACGGCCAGCCACCACCTTCGTCGAGGTGGGGGCCACCGGGATTGGGCTTCAGGCAGGACGGCGGTGGCCAGAATAGAAATCTAACACAGGAAAACTTCGACTGAATTTCTGTCGAAGGAGAAGCTTGATCCTAGCTCAATTGAGCTGGGATATTCAATCTAAACATATGGGAAGCTAACAGATATGGAGAGGGAGAGGAGCTTGCCTTGTTTTGGGCTTGATTGCTGGTGGGTGCACTGGTTGCTATTGCCGACCTCAACCTTCTTGGTGCCATCACGATTTGTGCTTGCAGAGCTCGAAATTCCTCTCTGGAAGGGGGGTTCATCTCCTTGGGAAGCTCTGAAGGTGATGGGGTGGAGAAAAGAGAAGGGGTTGGTGTATATGGATTTATGCCAATAATGGCTCTCGGACACCCCATTGCCGCCACCTCTTGCCAATCCAATCCTCCTTCTCATTTCCCTAAACAGATGGCAATTAACTCCCCAGCTTAGGGGAGAGCTTGGGGAAGGTAAGTGGGGTGCCATTTGGCACCCATCCCCTATTTTCCTCTTTCTTGTTTCCCTTGTCTTCTTCTTCCCAACTTTAATTCAAAATACTTTGAAATTAACCCCTTAATTTCAAAATTTCAAAGGGTCTAAGGTTCAGATCTCATGAGGGCTTGCTAAAAGGCTCTTTGGGTGGGGCTAAGTCCAATAGGTCTTTAGTTTTGGCTTATCTGACCCAAATTAGGACTTTTGAGTTTGGGCTTGACTCAAGCTCACCCCAACCAATGTGGTTGACCCGCATTGGTGCCTTAGACCCTATGGACCTATTCCAAGGGGAATTAAGTCATGGTGGGGTCATATGGGGCTTATTTGCACATAATTGCTTACATGGGCAATTTGGGCATTTTTCTGATTTTGCCATATTCTTCAAAAATTGAATGTACAACATGGTTCATTTAGGTCTCATATACCCCCCTTAGGGTTTAGGAAGGGTTGTGCTAAGTCAATTTGCCAATTTATGGCCAATTGAACCATATAGGGTAAAAACTGTCATTTGGGCCAGTTTGGTAATTTTGCCTAATTTCTCTAAATTGGTTTATCAAAATGGTCCAATATCTACCCATTAGACTCCCTAAGTGATCTTGGAGTATTATGGGTGATCAATTTTTGACCACATATGGCCAATTGAATGTCAGATTGAGGGAATTGTCTCAATTAGGTCAAATTGGGTCTTTTTTGGTAATTGGCCCAATTTCCCAAAATTGACCAGTTCCATTAGGTACATTCTATCTCATTAGTCTATCCTACTGTTTAGGAAGGTGTGGTGTGGTCAATTTCACCATACTCAGGCTAATTGACCTAGACTAGGGTGAAGTATGTCAAGTTGGGCCTGTATGTGTAACTTGACCTAGTCAGGTCAACGGTTCCTATAGTGATCAAGGGGAACCCTTTTTGGTTCATGGAACCATTTATGTCACCAAGCAAGCTCTAATTTAGCCTAGATGTTTC
The DNA here is from genome assembly GCA_033032865.1 of Dactylorhiza incarnata. Classification (NCBI taxonomy): domain Eukaryota; kingdom Viridiplantae; phylum Streptophyta; class Magnoliopsida; order Asparagales; family Orchidaceae; genus Dactylorhiza; species Dactylorhiza incarnata. The sequence continues at coordinate 2,997,660 of JAWHQI010000035.1, forward strand.
GCCATGGTTATAGGTGATGCATATCGTGCTTTAGTCCTCCTGAGTTACCCTTAAATTCTCCTTAAATTGGAATGACCCATGGTGGCTAAGTGCACACCATGGTGTTCTCCACCTATTCTACTTGTTTCCAAGGTACCCTAGGTCAGTTACCCTATTTTTGTCATGACCTGGTCATGACAAAAATTCCCTAGGGGTCTAGTAGTTTGGGTGATGATACAAATCCCAATACAAAAGAAAAAAATTTCGTCCCTGAAATTAAGATCGGGTGTCGGGGTTTTAGATTTGAAAATTTCTGGGTATTGTTGCTGCATCAGGTCCAGTGGTTCCCATGTATGCTCTTCCCGGTCGTGATTAGACCAAAGGACCATTACGAGCGGAACTTTCTTTTGTCGCAATGCTCGAACGGCTGTGTCATCAATCCATATTGGCTCCAAACGGACTATTTGGTCGGATGTTATCGGGCCCGTTGTAGCAGTAATTAGTTGTTCTGGTCAAAGGAGTGCCCTCCTAAGCGAGGAGACATGAAAGATGTCGTGCATCCTGGGCAACTCCTATGGCAGCTCCAGTCTATAGGCCAAGGGGCCGATCCGCTCTAGGATCCTATATGGCCCCATGTATCTTGGACTATGCTTCTTCAGTCGCCGCACCCGTGTGACCCCGTGTGTCGGACATTTTTTAAAAAATACTCTGTCTCCTTCCTGGAATTCCACCTTACGATGCCGCGCATCGTAATATTTAGCTTGCATGCTTTGCGCCTCCAACATCTAATCTCATATTAGTCGTATTTGGGCGTCTGTGTCTTCAATATATATTGACGCTAGCGCCTTCAGGTCTTCATCCTAAACCCATGAAAGTGGTGTCCTGTACTTTCTGCCTTAGAGAGCTTCGTAGGGAGCCATGCCAATGCTGGATTGCTGGCTATTTGTCACAACCCGCATTTTTCCCATGAATTTAATAAATATTATCAGAGTAAGGGGAATACACGCGTTATGATGCCACATCCTGCAGGGGACAACTACAGACGCTCATGCAAACACTCCTTATGAATAATTTGTAAAGACATGAATATGATCGAGTTAAATAGAAAATTTACATTTTTTAGCTTAGGACCATGCCCCTCGGTCTAGTGGATCAACTAGTCCACGAATAGGAAACTATACATATGCAACGGATAAATAGGTGCATAATACCCTTCATGAGCATGACGATCAAATAATTCAGAAATGATATGCAATATCTAAATTTAGTATAAGTATGGAAGGATTTTTCTATGATCTTCAAAGTAGGTGATATTTACCTAAAATCATGCTATGCAAGAATGCCATTTTCTATACATAAAATAACTCATGCATCCTAACATAAAACTTCCCAGAGAGCAAGTATATAATTAACTATAATGTAACAGCAAAAAGCTAACAAGTAATCTCACACTGGAAAACCAAAGCTACAACAGAAGCAAAGGAACAACTACCTCACAGCAGTGAGGGGAGAACGAACAACTACAACTAACTGCAGCTCCGATGACACCAACTCTACCACCCAAACCGCTACAGCTCCGATCCTGAGACATTCAAAAGAAAAGAATGCCTTATCAAGAAAGTGCAAGTGGCAGTAAGAATAAAAACAAAGATTCTATACAAGGGTTAGAAGCAATCAAACTAATAGATTCCAGAAAAGAAAACTAAAAAGATATGCATTTATTAGCTTACAACAACCCGAGCCAGCTCAAACGAGTGCACTCGGTAAGAGAAATGCCTGCACCAAAGTAATGGCCAAATTGATCAAAACCAACCACATGTCCATTACTACGGCTCAGAGGTGGTGGTCAAACATAATATAATACACACATATATAAGCATATATGTTTATAAGCACTTGAGACTGGTCAGCTTGAGAAAAGGGCATCATTTAACGTCGGGCAATACACAAGGCCTCAGGTGTATGATCCACAAATGGGCACTGAGGTGGTGGTCCTTTATCCACTGCCAACCTTAGCCCAAAAAACCAAACCAGGGGTGTTGTGGTAGTGACTCCAGTCCACACAAACCAACAGCCCAACATAGACACTGTGGCGGTGACTCTTAGCTCACACAACCAACAGACCCCAACAAAGCATACCTGACTCTCAATATTCAACAGAGCAAGCATTGCTCTTCATATCCATCAGGCCAAACAAAAGAGAGCCAGGCAGGAAAATAGGATTACAGATGGTTTAACCACAACTCATGACGAGAGCATCAGAAAGCACTGTTGGAGCATGCGTTTCGCACTCTTCCGGTTTGATAATAACAAAATCCTGTTTGTATTTGATTCTATTTTTATTAATGGTGTGCAGGTAACAGGTATGAGATGTTCACAATTCTGTTGGAGCTCAATTTAAGTGTATGAAAATTTCGATGTCGGAATTTTTCGACAGCTGATGTCGCCCAGGAGACAGTAGAGAAGTTACAACAACTTCCCCCATGGCAACGCGATGAACGGCAGTTTTGAGCTGTCGGAAATCCGACAGCGATGTCGCCCAGGCGACAGCTCGGAGGTTACAGCAACTGCCCGCACGACAGCACTACGAGCGGCAGTTTTGCGCTGTCAGAAATCCGACACAGATGATGCCCAGGCGACAGCTCGGAGGTTACAGCAACTGCCCGCACGACAGCACTACGAGCGGCAGTTTAGCACTGTCGGAAATTCCGACAGCTGATGTCGCCCAGGCGAAAGTGAATTTCTATATATTGGCTCCTTTTGTTCGTGCATTCCAAGGATTGAGAATTTCAAGTCCCTTCCTGAGTGCATACGAACCAGAGAGCTCCAGAACCTCATCAACTCCCATTTGTGCTGATAAGGTTTGAGATTGAAGACGAGATCGGGCGCGCTTCTACATCAACGATCATCTCGAGGCTTCAACCTTCCTTTCAGAGATCTGAATTTCTAGGGAGTTGTTCTTTTCATTTTGTATTTTCATTTATATACATTTCATTTTGTATTGGTAGGGAAATCGTCTCCTTGTGCGTGACGTCTAAGTCCTTGCATGGCTTAAGGGAAAATTGCTACCTTGTGTGGAGCGTCCAAGTCCTTGCGTGGCTTGGTGGGAAATCGTGGCCTTGTGTGCTACGTCTAAATCTTGGGAAGATCTAGAGGATAGGCTTGGGCTTGGTCTAGGGAGAGACAAGTGATAGCCTTCCGATCCTTGGGAGAAGGATTGGTAAACACAAATTGTAAAAGGGTTATTATCATATTTATGCCTGGTTCTTAAGCATTGTTAAGATAATATTATTTGTATGTGAATTTCATGATTATAAAATTATCACTTTTTCTTTAATTGCAAATATGGTTGTTTAATCTTTAACTTAGAAATTTGTGTTTGAATTAATTCAAAAATTACATTGGTTTGAAACTTTTATAAGTAATTTTTAGAAAAGTAAAATTTGTTTTAAAATTCTTAAGTAAAAATCGCATTTTTTAAAAAGGCCCTTATTCACCCCCCCCCCCCCCCCCCCCCCCCCCCCCCCCCCCCCTCTAAGGGCGCCACAAGATCCAACACGTGGTATCAGAGCGAGGTTACTCCAGAACGGTCTTACCACCGGGAGTATTGGCGCACAAAGATCACGCGTTCGTTGAGGGGCAAGGAATTAGTAGGCCACCACTTTTTACGGGCACGGACTATAACTATTGGAAAACCCGAATGCGGTGTTTTCTAATAGCTCTCGACATGGAAGTTTGGAATATGGTCGAGACGAGTTATACTTACCCAACATATGATGTAGGAAATGTAATAATGGACAAACCCAAAGACAAGTGGGATGACAATGATAAATTAATATGCAAAAAAATGCAAAAGCCATGAATGCTTTATTTTGCGCACTAGATCGCACTGAATTTAATAGAGTTTGTGCTTGTGATACTGCATATGAAATTTGGAATCTTTTAGAAATCACTCATGAAGGTACTTCGCAGGTAAAAGATTCAAAGCTATTTCAACTGGAGTCAGAGTTCGAAAGATTCAAAATGGAGGTGGATTAAGAAATTGATACAATGTACACACGATTCACTAAAATCGTGAACGATTCAAAGGTGTTGGGTAAGGTTTTCTCCAATGGAGATTTAGTAAGGAAAATCTTAAGATCACTTCCCCCGAAGTTCAATCCTAAAGTGACTGCATTTTCTGAGTCACATGATGTTAAGACCTTACAATTGGAGAGTCTCATTGGGAATCTAAAAATCCATGAAGTGGAGTTGAAGATTCAAAGCCAAGAGTACAATTTGGAGCCCAAAAAGAAGAGCTTGGCGTTGAAATCTAAAAAGGAAATTGAAAGTGAGACTGAAGAAAGTGAGGAAGATGAAGAATGACTGTTTGTGATGAACTTTAAGAAGTTTATGAGAAATCCGGAGAGGAGAAATTCATTTAAAAGATTTTTCAAAAAGAACAATTTTGCCTACCAAAAAGGCAAAGGAAAAATGGAGAATGAAGAGGAGCGTCCGCTACCAGAGTGGTACCATTGCAAGAAGATTGGTCATATCAGAAGCAAGTGCCCAAAGTATCTGAAAGAGCAAAAAGCAAAGAGACACGATAAAAGTTACAAGAAGAAAGTGTTAAAGACAGAGACTTGGGATGATTTTTTGTCTGGTGAAGAAAGTGATTCCTCAACACAGGAGGAAGAGGAGGCAAATGTCTGCTTGATGGGGAAAGGAAATGCGTCATCTGACGACGATTGCAGTGTCCAAAGCGACACTAAGGTAACTCCTCCATCTTATGATGATTTATATTCTGAATTTATGAAAACTTGCCAATTTTTGGATAAAAGTCTAAAGGAAATCGATTTCTTAAAATGTGAAAACAAAGTTCTTTTGAAAGTAAATAAAAAGTTATCAAATGATTTGAAATCTATTGGGAACGAGAAGGAAATTTGTCATGAGTGTGATCACTCTTCGACAAGGATAAAAGAACTTGAAAACACTATTTCTAAGTCCGATCAAAAAATTGATCAACTTCTGAAAGAGAAAAGGGACTTAGAAAAAGTTGTTAAAACCTCTCATTCTCAATTAGAGAATTATAAGAAAAGTGTTGCAAATAGATGTGGCATGATACTAAAAGAAAATTCAATTTTAAAGTCCAAAGTAAATGAGTTGAACATGGCAATTGGAAAATTTGGTGTTGGAAAAAATCTCTGGATATGCTTTTAGCCAACCAATGCCATGGGACAGCTAAATTTGGGCTAGGATACGTTTCTGGAAGCACTGGAAGCTGTCGGAAATTTCCGACAGCTGCTGTCGGAACCAGCGACAGCTCCAGTTCAGAAAACCTATTTCTCAAAATGAAAATTTTTCTTAATCCACACATAAAGATGTTTCCTCCAACAAGAGTCCAGAGAAACCATTAAAGAATGGTTCCTCACTATTCATTGCATGTGCCAAATGTCATCGGTTTGGTCACATCTCGGACTCATGCTGGAAGAAAGGAAAAGTTAATGTTAAACAAATCTGGGTACCTAAGGCGTCCACCTATACCATGGGATCGACCACTTGGGTAACCAGATCTTTACTCTCATCATCTTTTTAGGTGTGCGTGCAGGCTAGGAACAAGGAAGACGTGTGGTATTTGGACTCTGAATGTTCAAAACACATGACGGGCGATAAATCAAAGTTTCTCAGCCTAGAGATGAAGAAAGGTGGAACAGTGATATTTGGAGATAATGGCAAGGGTAAAGTCAAAGGCATTGGAGTAGTAGGTAACGAAGAAATTAAAATTTCAAATGTTTTATATGTTAAAGGTTTGAAACATAATTTAATTTCTATTAGTCAACTATGTGATAAAAATCTAAATGTTTTATTTGACTCTAGCTCAAACCTTTGCAAAATTATTGATTCTAAAACAAACAAAAATCATACTTACTGCACCAAGAATAAACAATGTCTATACAATCACTTTTCATGAATTATCTCATTCTACACTTAAATGTTTTATTTCAAAGAATGATGAACTTGAATTATGGCATAGGAGACTGGGACATTCTAGTGCCAAACGCATAGTAAAGCTTTCTAAAAATAAAATTATAAAAGGTTTGCCAAACTTGAATGGAAAGCTTTCTTCATTATGTTCACCATGCCAAAAAGGAAAGTTTACAAAATCATCTTTTAAAAGCAAAAATGTTATTTCTACTACTAGACCTTTACATTTATTACATATGGACTTGTTTGGTCCAATTTCTACACAAAGTCTAGGAGGTAGAAAATATACGTTTGTTATTATTGATGATTATTCTAGATTTTGTTGGACATTGTTTTTAAATTCAAAATCTGATGCTTTTGATGAATTTGTAAAACTAATTTTGCGTATTCAAAATGAACTTGATTTAAAAGTAAAATGCATTAGATCAGATCATGGAGGAGAATTTGATAATGAAAAATTTATTTCATATTATAATGAATTTGGGATAAAACATGAATTTTCTGCTCCTCGCACACCACATCAAAATGGTGTAGTGGAGAGGAAAAATAGAACACTTCAAGAATTAGGACGTACTATGCTTTGTGAATTTAAATTGCCAAAATATTTTTGGGCCGAAGCGGTTAGTGCTGTAAGCTATATTATTAATCGTGTCATGATTCGTCCTACATTACAATTAACTCCTTATGAAATTTATTTTCAAAGAAAACCAAATGTATCTTACTTTAAAGTTTTTGGTTGTAAATGCTTTATTTTGAATACAAAAGATAACTTAGGCAAATTTGATGAAAAATGTGATGAAGGAATTTTCATTGGTTATTCTTCAACTGGCAAGGCCTATAGAGTTTATAATAAATGTACTAAAGTGGTTGAAGAATCTATTCATGTAAAATTTGATGAAAACATTTCTTATGTAGAAAATACTAAAGTTGCAGGTAATGAGAAAAATGAAGAAAATGTGGAACAAAATCTGAGGAAAAATGATGATGATAATGATGATGAAGAAAAAGTGGAGAAAGAAGACGAAAAAGATGGTGAAGAAGAAGAAGGAGAACAAGGATATGTACCTCCGATCGAGCTAAGGTTCTCAAAAGATCATCCGCAAGAACTTGTTATTGGAGAACCATTAAGTGGGGTACGTACACATTCTAGTTTACATGAAAGTTTTTCAAATTTATGTTTTGTCTCAAATATAGAACCAAAAGATGTTGCCACCGCTTTAAATGATGAATCTTGGTTTCTAGCTATGAATGAAGAACTTAACCAATTTGAAAGAAATAAAGTTTGGATTCTTGTAGATAGACCTAGTGATCATCCTGTGGTAGGAGTCAAATGGATTTTCAAAAACAAATTAGATAGTGACTCTAGGGTCACTAGAAATAAAGCTAGGCTTGTAGCGAAAGGATATAATCAAATTGAAGGGGTATATTTTGATGAAACATTTGCACCCGTAGCACGATTGGAAGCAGTTAGAATTTTTGTTGCATTTGCTAGTCATAAAAGATTTAAATTATTGCAAATGGATATTAAAACTGCATTTTTAAACGGGTTGATTAAAGAAGAAGTTTATGTTGAACAACCCCCAGGATTTATAAATGAAAAATTTCCTAATCGCATATATAGATTGTTAAAAGCTTTGTATGGTTTAAAACAAGCACCACAAGCATGATATGATAGATTGACTATATATTTATTACAAAATAGTTTTAAAATGGGTGGTGTTGATTGTACACTCTTCATTAAGCAAGTAGATGATGATTTAATTGTTTTACAAATTTATGTTGATGATATTATTTTTGGAGCCACTAATGAAGAGTTGTGTAATTATGTTGTAAAAATGATGGAAAGTGAATTTGAGATGATTATGGTAGGAGAATTAAAATATTTCTTAGGATTTCAAATTGTTCAAAAACATGATGGAGTTTTATTAACCAATCAAAATATATTCATGATGTTTTAAAACGATTTGGATTTGAAAATCTAAAACAAGCAAATACTCCTATGAGTGTATCTTTAAAATTAGGAAAAGATGAAAATGGAATATCAATAGATCAAACTTTATATAGAGGCATGATAGGTTCACTTTTATATTTAACTGCTTCTAGACCGGATATTATGTTTTCAGTTTGTTTATGTGCAAGATTTCAAGCCGATCCCAAAGAATCACATTTAAAAGCGGTAAAAAAAATTGTAGATATTTAATTGGCACATCTAAGCTTGGTTTGTGGTATCCTCATAGCGATGATTTTCCTCTTTTTGGCTATTCTGATTCTGATTATGCCGGTTGTTCACTAGATAGGAAAAGCACTAGTGACACTTGTCACTTTTTAGGCCCTTCACTCATTTCGTGGTCGAGTAGGAAACAGAATTCTGTTGCCCTCTCAACCACCGAGGTCGAATACATCGCACTTGGTAGTTATTGTGCACAAGCTCTTTGGATGAAACAAAGTTTAGAAGACTTTAACATTAAACAACAAACAATAGAACTATGGTGCGATAACAAAAGTGCAATTGATTTAACTTACAACCCGGTTCATCACTCTAGGTCTAAACATATTGATGTTAGGCATCATTTTATAAGAGACCACATTAAAAATAATCAGATTAAAATTCCATTTATAGGCACGGATAATCAACTAGCGGATATATTCACTAAACCGTTACCGGATTCCCGTTTCTGTATGCTTAGGCTAGAATTGGGAATCCTAGACATTTCACAATGATTATATCACTACTTATGACCTATAAAATTAAAAAAATACACAAAACCTATACATTTAAAAAAAATAAACTAAATTTTAAATCAAACCATAGAATTTAGAAGACTTAAGAAAAATTCTCACATCATTAATATTACATAAAAATTGTTCCACAAAAACAGTAGAAATCAACATAGGATCAAGTTCAGATAACAGAAAATGAAATCTGGGCAAGTTCACTGTCGCCCAGGCACAGTGGATGTCGAAAAATTCCGACATCAGTCAGAAGCAGCACCCTGCTGAAAACTACTCAGAATCCTCATATCCAGCCCCGCTGCTCTCTGGACAGTCTTCTGGAGGTCCACATCTTATGGCCTTACCACGTCGAGTCCACCTCACCGATTGGCGTGGCGGTTCTTCATCTGGGATTTCCCATTCGGCCGCTTCTTCAGGAGTAGTCTTTAACTTTAGGCCCTTAACCAGAAATTTCATAAACTTCTGCATTCTACTGCGATCTTTCTTCACTTCTTTCTTGTGATCCTCAAATGAATCACGAAGATCATCTATAGACTCTCGTAGTGAACCTCCCCTAGGAATTGTAGGCTCTCTAATCTCTATTCCAGGATGAGGCTTTTTATGAGTCTTCTTCACTTTCATGGTACCCGTATAGTATATCTCAGGAACACAATCATCAAAGTATGAATCTTGAACTATCCATTCATACTTCTTATATAGTATACGTTGAATTATAGCCCCCATTGGCAAAGTATGAATCTTCACCCATTTTAGATGTTTTAATCTAAAAGCATAACAAATATGGGCAAGGATGAGATCCGCTACATCAAAGGGTTCCTCTTCCATAATAAAATATGTAATCAGCGTCAACTGTGCGGTAATACTCCTTGTATCTCCACTTTTTAACATAACTGAGTTTCTCAATATGTCTTGGACTAAATACGCATCAGGAGTGAGTGAAGAAACTTCAGTGATTAGGGTCTTCTTTTAACTTCCATGTAAACTCATGTTTACAAGAGCCCAATCTTTATCCTTTCTATAACTCTCTACTATATCTGGCATATGCTCACTCATGAGAAGACCAAATTCATCTCTAAGATCAACATGTGTTATTTCCACTTGTTGACCTTGGATTCTCGATCTCACTCCCCCATCCAATTCAGTGTAACTCGGGTCTTCCAAATAATTATAAAACTCTCGGATCAAAAAAGATGAGAACATATCTACTGAGATTACTGATATTATACCTGCATTAGCAAGACGAGCATAGATATGATCGTGCTTAGGAGAGTCAAATTCTACATATTTTGACACTCCAATTATTGCTTTCTCAATCCCAGGGTATACTTGATAAGAACTATGCGCATCTTCAGACATACTCTTACGTGCCTTAGAACTGGAAGCCATTCTGCAAACATAACAAAACAAAAGTAAGTTAAATAAGTTCTGTGCACTGGGAAGCTGTCGCCCAGGCGACATTGACTGTCGGAAAATTCCGACAGTACTCCAGTGAACTTTTTTTTCCCTTTCCTATAAAATTTTTCAACTAGACTTCCAGATCTACTCAAAATCAAGCTATGTTTCTGTTAAAAATTTTTTTTTGAACAAAACTACATCTTCTCACATATCCTTTACTATTCATCTTCTTCAACCTTCTTCAAAAGGAAAAGCTTCAGTTTTTCAAATTACACCATATAAAAATACAAAACTTAAACCCCAAAAATCACAAAATCCAAACATATTTCACCAAGATCCAACAAGATCCACTTGATTTACACTAGATCTACACCTTTTATACACAAAACTTCAAAGATCTACACCATTCATCAAAAGTAAAATGAAAAACACATTTTTCATCTTCTCTCCTTTCCAAAATCACAAATCTCTAAAAAATTTTTGAGTCCAAAACTTCAAAATAAAAAAAACCCATACCTTAAATCTAGGGTTGTCGCCGAACTCCGACAGCTTCCTCTCGCCTTTCAGTCCAGAAAATGATGTACAATAGGGTTTGACTAGGTTTTAAGCCGTATTTATATTTTTGGCTGTCGCCCAGGCGACAGTGACTGTTGAAAATTTCCGACAGCTCCCGATTTGCTTAAAATTCAGATTTGGTTCCTATGATGCATTACAATAGTTATATGTCATTATTAATGCTACAACTCATGCATTGATGCCAAACCATGTGATTTTTTTTTAAAATGGCTATTTACATGATTATATGATTTCATTTCCACTCTATCATCGTATTGACACTCCAACTAAGTGGTTTAGACTATTGGAAATTGTTTTCGCATGCCTCTAAGTACGAGAAATTGTTTATATATACTAATGAACTATCATGTTCACTTCTTTTGATCCATACATATGTCTTTCTATTTAATATATACATGAATCATATTTGCTTTAACATAATACAATAGCGCTTCTTAAATACTACTTTCAACCTTGATTTAATAGCACAACCAAATATACACCATCTTTTGCGATTCAAGTGAATTCGGAGATCCTTGGTCAATTAAAAATAAAAATCATAACTATCTCCAAGTTAAGATATCACAACATGTGTGATCAACAAAAAGATAAAATTGAGGACAAGGATACTCCACCAAGCACTACTTACCCTCCTGATAAGTCTTAATAAGCATTGTGAGGTTAAGCACCTTGGAAAGAATTGTAAAGTGTCTTGTGCAAAAGAAAATTGGTATTCTATTCTTACTTGTGCTATATCTTCAAGGTCAAAGTTGTCTTTATATGCTTATATTATGTTTCTATTCCAATGATCATGTACATTAAATAATTTCATATGTTTGATCAAAGTATCACTTGTACACATCATTATGTTATATAAACATTCATCTCATGAAAATTGGACCGAAAATATTCCAAATTTCTATACACAATTGTGTCTTTCTATGATACTTTAAAATGACATTAATCATGTTTAAGTTATTTTGTTTTATTACTTCATATGGCTATACCATCTCTTCATGAGTTTATTCAATACTATGGCATATTACTATTACTTCAAGACCTTCAATCATTTTCCCAACAAGTGGTTCCGCTTACTCTTATTTTCTACATCCTATCTCTTCCCTTAAGAACTACTCATTCATTTCATATTACCTTTTGCTAATACCAAAAGGGGGAGAATTATAAGTATATTCAAGAAATCAAAGAACTATTACACCTAAATATTCCACCTAAACAATACATCATTTCAACTTACTTTAACATTTAGGGGGAGCATTCATTTAGGTGGAGCATTCATTTAGGGGGAGCATTCATCTAGGGGGAGATTACTTTTAAGAGGAATATATCATGTTATTTTTGTGCACAAACCATATGTTAAAATCAACAACCTAAATAGACATGATTTCTTTTTATACGGATTTGTTATTATCAAAAGGGGGAGATTGTTGGAGCATGCGTTTCGCACTCTTCCGGTTTGATAATAACAAAGTCTCGTTTGTATTTGATTCTATTTTTATTAATGGTGTGCAAGTAATAGGTATGAGATGTTCACAATTCTGCTGGAGCTCAATTTAATTGTATGAAAATTTCAATGTCGGAATTTTTCGACAGCTGATGTCGCCCAGGCGACAGCAGAGAAGTCACAACAACTTCCCCCAGGGCAACGCGATGAACGGCAGTTTTGAGCTGTCAGAAATCCGACAGCGATGTCGCCCAGGCGACAGCTCGGAGGTTACAGCAACTGCCCGCACGACAGCACTATAAGCGGAAGTTTTGCACTGTCGGAAATCCGACACCGATGACGCCCAGGCGACAGCTCGGAGGTTATAGCAACTGCCCGCACGACAGCACTACGAGCGGCAGTTTAGCGATGTCGGAAATTCCGACAGCTAATGTCGCCCAGGCGACAGTGAATTTCTATATATTGGCTCCTTTTGTTCATGCATTCCAAGGATTGAGAATTTCAAGTCCCTTCCTGAGTGCATACGAACTAGAGAGCTCCAGAACTCATCAACTCCAATTTCTGCTTAGAAGGTTTGAGATTGAAGACGAGATCGGGCACGCTTCTTCATCAATGATTATCTCGAGGCTTCAACCTTCCTTTCAGAGATCTGAATTTCTACGGAGTTGTTCTTTTCATTTTGTATTTTCATTTATATACATTTCATTTTGTATTGGTAGGGAAATCGTCTCCTTGTGCGTGACGTCTAAGTTCTTGCGTGGCTTAGGGGAAAATCACTTCCTTGTGTGGAGCGTCCAAGTCCTTGCGTGGCTTGGTGGGAAATCGTGGCCTTGTGTGCTACGTCTAGATCTTGGGAAGATCTAGAGGATAGGCTTGGGCTTGGTCTAGGGAGAGACAAGTGATAGCCTTCCGATCCTTGGGAGAAGGATTGGTAAACACAAATTGTAAAAGGGTTATTATCATATTTGTGCCTTGATCTTAAGCATTGTTAAGATCATATTATTTGTATGTGAATTTCAAGATTATAAAATTATCACTTTTTCTTTAATTGCAAATATGGTTGTTTAATCTTTAACTTAGAAATTTGTGTTTGAATTAATTCAAAAATTACATTGGTTTGAAACTTTTATAAGTAATTTTTAGAAAAGTAAAAATTGTTTTAAAATTCGTAAGTAAAAATCGTATTTTTTTAAAAGGCCCTTATTCACCCCCCCCCCCCCCCCCCCTCTAAGGGCGCCACAAGATCCAACAAGCACGAGATTCAACAATCAATCATTAGATCAACATTCAACTAAATAACAGGTTGAAGATTTCAGCAAACCGGCACCATGCAAGGCTTGGTGTCGGAACAAGACAAAGATAAGCTTAACACGGAAGACAAACACCAAAATATTACTCAACGGTTCACTAGAAAACACTTGGTGAGTCCAAACCTGACTCCCAACGAACTTCTCGCAACAACACAACGAATAATGCATAACTTCACCTAAAGTCTCAACGAAGGGACTCAAAATGCTAGATAACATGGCTTAAGATACCCGGGAACACCCGACAAAAGAACATAAAAAATGATGAAACAATTCAGAATATGTGACAAAGTCGACGGGGAAAGACTTATATAAAAGTCGAATGTAAAGCTTACAATAATCGATAGGAAAGATTTATAATCAAGGTCCACAGGAAGAAAAGTCGACGATAACACTAAGTCATCAGGAAAGCTTAAGAAAAAGTCGACGGGAAAGATTTATTAAAATCAACTGGAAGAGTCTTCAAAATTGACGGGAAGACTTGACTCATGCGATGGAAAGATTTACCTCATAATCGACAGGAAAGGACTTATAAAAAGTCGACGGGAAGACTAACTCAAAATCGATGGGAAACTTACTCAATCGACGGGAAAGCTTACATTAGCATTCGACGGGAAAAGTCATTACTCAAGTCGACGGGAAAGCTTAGAGAAAATCGGCTGGAAGAGGGCCCGATCGACGGGACGGTAGCCCGATCGACAGGACCGAAGGTCGATCTTAACTTGAACTTTACAAAATTCTTCTACCTACCCCAACAATCGACGGGAAAGCTTACATTAATATTGACGGGACAGGATGAGCTAACATAAAAACGACGGGAAAAGCTTATATAAAATCCACGGGAAGAACTATGACAAAATCGACTGGAAGCTAAGTCAACGGGAAGCTTTAGTCATAATCAACGGGAAAAGGCTTTAGTCAAAAGCAGTGGCTAGAAGAGGGCCCGATCGACGGGATGGGATCCCGGTCGATGGGATGGGAGCCTGATCGACGGGTGTCCCATCGATTCTTACTTAGAATCTCGACAAAATGTGAACTCCCTGCCCTCTCTCGCCGATCAATGGGACTGGGTGTCGATCGACGGGATGAGACTTCAAATAGAAAAAAAATCCAGGAAAAAGCTAAGTAAAAAAATTAATTGGATAATCTGAACTCATTTCTTAGCCTTTAGCTACAAGCCAGTAGAAGTTTATGAAGGTAAAATTTCTAAGCATAACCTTATGATTTAGGCACAAAATCTATATATCTAAATCAGTGAATTAATTGGCTAAAACTAAAGGAAATATAAAAAAAAAGAATAAGTAAGAAGATCTATAGAGATCAAAATACGGGAGCAAACCACCACTTTCCTTTACTCGAAGCACCGAAATACGACCTCTCAAGCCCTCCACGCCGAGGATCGGCTCAACCACGGCCTAAGCATGAGGAATCTACGAAGATCAGACAAAATATAGAATTAGGGCCGCTAACCCTAGCGCCAAAAAACTAAGAAACAGGCAAAACTTACCACCCACACGATGAGCACGGCGAGAGGTTTCCAAAGCTATGCTCCGACGAAGATTTCGTGCACCGGAGCTCCTTCGGCGGAGGTCGAAAAGCTCAGAAAAAGCCCAAACACACCCTCTTTCTCTCTCTCAAAACCTCTGGCTCGAAAAACCAGGAAGTGTTGAAACCAGTAAATGGTCTCTGTGGAGTCTGGGGCCCCTAACTAGTTGGGGGCAGCTGGAACTTACTAATCCCTTGAAGGGATAGACTGAAGCCTCGGAACTAGAAACAGACCCTTAGACTCAGCAAGGAGGACCCACCACACACCCGGAAGATCTTTAGAGTGCTTCCACTCCCAAGCCAAAGCTGAGACTTGGGCACCTTGGGGAGCTAGAGAGCTAAGCCAAAGTCACCGAGGGGAAAAGAAGCTCAGAGAACTGAGATCCGAGTCCTCTCCCAAGGTGCCCATTATGGAATATTTATAGTTTTTTGCTCGTGGTCTGTCAATAGCGGAATTCTGCCTTTTGATTTTACTAAACGCACACCCAAATTGGTCTGCTAACAGCCAAAATCCACTGTTTGGGGAGGCTCATGGCAGACCACTGGGGGTAAAAAGGTAATCCTTCCATGCCCACCTGTGGGCAAAGGGGTTTGCGAGAACATTACTCGCGAGGACTCTTGCTGCCTTCTCGTGGACCTCCTCCGCGACACTCCTCCTGGAGAGCATGTCGTTGAGACCTCGCTTGGGACCCTTCTGGCGGCATCCGCTGAGACCTGGTCTCGCGTGCCTTCTTGCGAGCTCACCTTGATACCCATCTCGCCAGTCTACCAGCGAATGGTTGGCGAGGGCTTGCCTCGCCCGCCCGATTCTTGCGAGGACTTGCCTGGCTTGTTCTCATTGCTTTATTCACTGCGTTGACCTTCTCGAAACCCCCCTCCCCCTTTCCTGGCGGATATCGGGGTTATACACAATCCCCGCTCTTCACGAGGCTATCTAGGCTCGCGAAGAAATATCCAACCCCTATATTCGCCAGCTTCTTGATGATCTATCAAGAATCTTTGGTAGGGCCCACCCGATGGCTATAAATATCACCCCAAGCCATAGTGACACGCACCATCATTTCCTACCTCTTCTCCTTTTTCCCTTACTGTAGCTGTCGAACAATGCCGCTTTCCAAGTAGCAGGAGAATCGCCTACGAGCCTCCAAGGCTGGCGGGCAGTCTTCCATGGACAACATTCCCGCATGGGCGAATCATCCGCCTCCTGCTCCGGTGCCGACAACTAAGAAGGTGAAAATGGTTCACCGAACCGGGGATGAGTCTGTACTGCTGGAATCTTCCCCAGATAACCGCTCCCCCGAGAAGGTATGAGCCCCAATTCTAGCTAAGCCCATAAATCAACTTCTCTGAATCTCGCTTGATCGCAGGATCACGCCACCAAAAAGGGAAGTGGCGACCCCGAAACTGAGTCTCCCAACATTCCGCCAGCGAGCACCGACCCCGTTGATAAAAATGTTGCAGGTATGGCGCTATTCTCGCTCGCTCGCCCTCATTTTATGGACTAACGACTGTTGGTTTCTTGTTCTTTGCAGTCTCACCCCAGAAGACCCCGTCTCGACAAGACTCGCGACCTCAGTCATTGGTCCCCCTTGATACGGTCTTAAAAATGTCGGGGTTCAATCTCCTGGCAAGTGAGGACTCAGGTGGCTCAAGACCACCAAAGATTCCCCCAATCAACAGCGCGGCATACCCTCTTGGTTTAGGCAAATCTCACTTCCCACTTTACGGCAATGTTTTTGAGGGTCGTCCTGGATCTTCTCGCCATGGGCCTTTTCACCCTCCTCTGGGTGAGGATTTCTGGATCCTCGCGATATATGGGGATTTCCTCCGACTGCTAAAACTATCTATTTTCTCTCGCAGAGAACTTCAAGACCCCTCACACTGACTCGGATTTCGGGGACGAAGAGATGCCCCCTTCCCCGAGTAGATGGAGGACTTCTTGGGTGATCTGCGAGATCCTGAGAACATGAAGCGGCGAACTGCCGAGTTATTCCAGAAGCAAGGTCGGATGCTGCTGGACCTCAACCTTCAAGCGAGACGAGACGGAGAGACGGCCGAGGAGAGGCATGCTGCCCTAGTGGATGAGTGCGCGAGACTCCGTGCCGCGTTACCTCGTGACCACAATGAGACTGTCACGTCGCCGGAGGTGCACATCACGAGGATGAGGGATTATGCCTACTTAATGGATAGGGAGGGCCGGGCGGCCCAGGATTATTATAACTCCAGGGTGCCGCTGTAACATCCTCAGAACTTATAGACCCCTTAACTTCAAATAGGGTGAGACAAGTGGTGAGGGTTGTGAGTTTGTGCTAGGTTGCAACCTTAGGACACATAGGGTTAGGTGAACTCACATGTGATCTACTAAAGGGCTCAAGTCAACCTAGGTCAAACTAGCTCAACAATGAACTCACACTTGCAAATTGACACTACCAATAGATGATAAACACTCAAAGGAATGTTATGGACCCAAAAGCCCCATCATGGAGTCAACACTTTGACCAAATTGACCAAAGTCAATATTTCTCCAATTTTGGTCAAAATCACACCTATTGGTCAAATTAGCTCACTTAGGTCTTCACCATGACTCAACCAACCTTGGGTAGTGTCAATAGACTCAATACCATCACATTCGACCAGTCAACTCATCAATTGACCAAGTCAAACCCTAAAGTCAACTCTAGGTCAAAATTGGGCTAAGAATGGGTAATTGAAAGAATTAAGCCAAGCCATATGGGCTAAAGCCCCCAAAGTCAGCCCACTCTGAAGCCCATATGCATAATGACCAGCCTTGCCCACTGAATCCAACATGCAATGACATGCAAAGGGGTAACATGGTCATTTTCCCCTTCCTCCATTAGAGACAAAGATGATTTTGAGGAATGGAGGCCATGTGGCTCTCCATTTCTCTGCCCAAAGCCCTCTCTGAGCTCCCCACATGAATGCCAGCCGAATTCTTGCTGGGGCAATGCCATGTGGTGGCTGGGAGGAGCATCCAAGGTGGAGGCCGAAAACCACCAGCTCAAAACCATATGTATATCCCTTCTCAGCCTCTTTAGACCTTTTCATCAGCTTCAGAATGTTGAGAGGAGTGGAGCTAGTGCCTTGGAGTGAAGGAAATGGTGTTGTATCGGGAAATCGGGGAGGATCGCCGGAGGAGAGAAGATCCATGGCCAACAGTCGCCGCCGCCGCCGCCAAGCCCCACTAAGGTCTGGTTTCTCCCCCTCTCCCTCTGTGCTAGATGTTAGATCCACCTAGGAGAGATATCGGGCTCAATTGAGCCCGATCCCATGTGAGCTAGAGGGCGTTTTTACGATCTTTTGTTCTTGCTCGGGATCGCCGGAGATTGGCTCCCCGGCGGCCGTGTCGCCGTCAAACGATGGCCACCACCTCAACGGAGGTGGTGGAGGCGGTGGCCGGCGGTGATGGGCTATAGGTTGCCGGGAATTGCCAAATCTAGTTGGCCCAGGCGGGAGAAATCCTAGCCATTGGCTATCGGGGAAGAAGACGGGATGCTGTCGGATTTGTGCCAGGATTCATGCAAATGTTTTGATATATATATATATATTATTCATGAATATTATAGGAATTCTGTCACACTTCCATATGATTTTTCAGGCCTGATTTTAGGGCCCTTAGATGCCTTTTTAGGAAAAGTTGCCTGAGACAACTATTGTAGCCTTGATGTCTACTTTCTTTTGAAACTTAAATCAGGCCATTTGGACCACTGTAGGTCCCACAGTACTCATTTTAATGAGGCTGGTCAAAACAAAAATCGGATCTTTGAATGTGTATAACTTTTAAATGCAAGTCTGATGGACCTGAGATTTTAGCCATGCATGTATGTGCAATATACCTAGCTTAGGTTCAAATATCAGAATTTTTGGAGACAATTTTCTATAGTTTTATTCAAAATATGGAAAATTAAATAAATGAAATAATTAGAGCTATATAACTCCAAATGACCCCAAACTTGGGTGTCACCTTCATTTAGACAATAGTAAACTTTGGTTAAAATTTGAGACCAAATGGATCTCTACATGAGAGGTAAATCCTCATTGCATGTATCTACCTACAAGGGACAATGGTGTACCAATAGACAATGGTCTATTTTGCTTATTCAGAAGAAATGGCTAGGTGTTAGCCTCTGAAACTTTGGTGGCACCTTCCTTATATCAAAACACACCACCTCAAAGAATATTGGGATTTTTGGGATCAAAAACCCCACATTTTGGATTAATGTGAATTAGGTCACATATTAGTGTTCATGAAAGATTCATGATAAATATCTTGTAGAAAACTATAGAACTCTGGAGAAATTATAGTCATGACATGCAGGACCTCTGGAAATTTTTTGTAGAAAATTTCAGAGGCTTTACATTTAGTAAATGACAAAAATACCCTTAGGCCACAAATCTGAATACTAGGGTTTCACTGAGCTAATGCATGAGAAGGTTGTGAAACTATGGAAGATTGTTAGAAATACAATTATAAACCTCTGGGATTTTTGATTGATTTTTAGGGACATTATTCATATTGAAATACCCTTTATTCACTTTGTCACCCCTTTATTGATAAATAGAAAGTATGGGTTTAAATTTGTTGGAAAAATATGATCTTCTGGAATTAATGTTTTGATATCATTATAGTGCCACTATAATTTTCTCAGAATTTTAGGAAGTCAAAATGTAGTACTTGATGTACAAGGTCACTTTGTCACCCCTTTAATGATAAATACAAATTATGGGCTTAAATTTGCTGGAAAAATATGATCTTCTGGAATTGATGTTTTGATATCATTATAGTGCCACTGTAATTTTCTCAGAATTTTAGGAAGTCAAAATCTAGTACTTGATGTACAAGGTCACTTTGTCACCCCTTTAATGATAAATGGAAATTATGGGTTTAAATTTGCTGAAAAAATATGATCTTCTGGAATTAATGTTTTGATATCATTATAGTGCCACTGTAATTTTCTCAGAATTTTAGGAAGTAACAATCTTGTACTTGATGTGTAAAGCTATATTTTCATTCATTTATTGAAAATTCGAAATCATGATTATATAACTGCTGGAAAATTATGAAACATTGGGAATCTTATTATTATGTCAAATATCACCTCTGGTAGAATATTTAGCAAGTTTGAATTCACTAGCCTGGTACCTCCTTCACATTTTAGATTGAGATTATTAATTAATGAATTTTTATGGAGGTCAAAATTATATGAAACATGCTTAGATTCTGATCATCCCTTATTATATCCATTATGAACTTATGACAAAAATTAGACATCATTTGGAAGTGATTTGACATAGGTTCCAACATAGGAATCAAAGTTAGTTATATGCCATGGTCTGCGGATAGTGAAAACTCAATATGATGATTAGGGCATCAAGATCACATAGGAAATTAGTGAAATTTGGATTATAACAAGATATGAGTATAGACCACTTAGAGGACGAAGAATTGCAAGAGTTGAGCACCTTTCAAAAGAACGGTTGCTTAGGAGTGAGATAAAACATAAGGCGCGAAATCACCTAAGTTATAAAGAGTAATGAGAAGGTGGAAATTTAGGTCTGGGTAGTCACCAATAATATTAATTGTCCTAAAAAGGGGTTGGGCATCATCCCATCACATACCCTAGTACCTTGCGAACACTTCACCAGGTATACCTCGGGAAGTCCAGGATTCACCGAAAACTTCTAAGCATAATAATGATTAGACAAGAGTAGTCTAATTAGGTAAATTAAGAGACATAATAGACTTCATCCCGAGTTAGGGATGGGAGATTGAATATCCGGACGAGTTAGTCCTGCGAGCGGTAGGCTCGGGTTATAAGAAAGGACTGGTCGAGTCCTCCAAGCTAAAAGCTTGGTGTATCATTAGAGGTGGTGCTTACCGGATAGTACGCGGATACCATGTGTGTTCTTAGGGGCTTACGTAAGGTCTAGGTTGGGTGGTGTCACACAAGCCTAGAAGTGGACAGCCCGGTATACTACCCTGTTTGCCTCAACAGGGTACCTGAGAGGAGACTCGAATAGAGGGCTAGAGGTGGTGCTTACCAGATAGTACGTGGATACCCTGTGTGTTCTTAGGAGCGTACGTAAGGTCTAGGTTGGGTGGAGTTACACAAACCTAGAAGTGGACAACCCGGTCCACTGCCCTATTTGCCTCAACTGGGTACCTGAGTTGACACACTCGAACAGAGGGAACTACAAAAGGTCTGTACGTACAGAGTCGTGTGCGTGAGTTGCACCATTGCATTGCATATCATAGCATAACATTCTTGCATAAACAGAGACCTCATCGTATAAATTAGTATGGGCTCTTTTATACGATGAGTTTACCTTAGTGCCAGATACCTTAACTTATGTGCTTTTATGTGTGCATATAAGTTAAGGTTACTTTCGAAGCTGTTCTTATTTATTGTACCTGCTTCTTTTACTTATATTGTCTCTTACATATCGCTGTCACACTTACTCATGTTATTATAGAATTGTTATTATATGCTTGCTAGCGTAGAACTCTTATCACCTTCCTTGTTTTCTATTAACCCTTGTTTTTCCTCCGCTTCGTCCTCCCGCACGGTGCCTAGGAGTCATGGGGGGAGGCGGGCACAAAATTGGCTTAGTATTTATGACTAACGGTCGGTTGTGAACGTAGGTGCCCGAAGTGATGGAGCCCCAGCTAGAAGAGGAGACAGGACCAGAGGAGCAGACGCCGCGCATTCTTCTACTACAAGACAGGTGTTCGAGAGTTGAGAGTTTGTTTAGCTTCCGCACAGATGTAGAGTGAGAGAGTTTTTGTACTTTACTTGGATATGTACCGGGCTTAAGCCCCTTCTCTCCTTTACTTGTTGTACTCATTGATGGACTTTTTTATATTTTGTTGTATAAATGTGTGATTGTGGACTTGGTTTTGTTTTTTTTTTCTTCTTATCTCTTGTTGGCCAGTTGATCGTTCTTGCCGGCAGGATCGGCGTCTTGCGGAGGCAGCTAACTCAGGTGTTAGTGTCACCGTAAGGCGGCGGTTCTGGGCATATGATCCGGAAGCTCTCCAAGTGCGGGAGAGGGATCTTATAACCGCCGCGATCCGGCTCGCGAGGTGGCGGTAGATGGAAATGGTTGCCTCATTAGTCTCGCGAACCCCTCACCTATCATCTGCAAATCCTTTGTGTTTGCAAAAGTTTACTCTTAAATTGGACAGCCCCACGACCTTTTTCATATTGTGTTTATGAATTCTTATTTAGTAGCTATTGATAATTTTTTATGGGTTCTCGCTATGCTATTCTGCTTACTCGTGATGTTCTTGCTGAATATTTGCTCATGCTAACCTCACAGGGTGTTCTTGCCTGCATGTTATTTTTGAAAACCATTTGTGTTTTCGCACGCGATCACGCGGTGATGCTTTGCTAACCGCACCCATCGACGCTTGGACTTCTTCCCGCCCTTTTTGTTTTGCAATAAATATGGTCTCATAATTGAGAGCCACCT
The DNA here is from genome assembly GCA_033032865.1 of Dactylorhiza incarnata. Taxonomy (NCBI): domain Eukaryota; kingdom Viridiplantae; phylum Streptophyta; class Magnoliopsida; order Asparagales; family Orchidaceae; genus Dactylorhiza; species Dactylorhiza incarnata. The sequence goes on from JAWHQI010000035.1 coordinate 3,020,091, forward strand.
ACCGCTTTCATCGTCAACCCTCCTTCTTCCCTTGTCTGAGAGATCTCACCGTCTCTTCCTCTCGCTTCTTTCTTTCGCAGGCTTTCAAGATGGTCTCCGATGCTGCCGAGACCGAGGGTCGGCGTAAGTGTGCTTGGGCTTTCTCTGACCACCTTTTCTTCAGTTGCAACTTGACCGAGGAGGAATACTTCACCGCGGTCACCGACTTTGTCCCCCCAGGGTTCACGGCTCATCATCCTAGCGAGGACGACGTGATCAACACCCTCTTCGCCGACGAGCTAGCCATCCCCATGGCCCATTTTTCAGTTGGCCTCCGCCTGCCCCTGTGGCCTGAAATCTGCCAGGTACCGATTAATCTCTCCTACCTCTCCCTCCTGCTGAATTAATCTCGCTCGCAGTGTATTGACCTCGCTTTCTATTGTTCGCCAGGTGTTCAAGCACTATGGCGTCGTTCCAGGTCAGCTCACCCCCAATGCTATGGCGGTCATCGTGGCCTTCGCCTGCTACATGCGCGAGGAGCGCATTGAGTTCAGCCTGCCGGTTTTCCGGAAGCTGTTCTCCTTTCGGGCCTACAAAGATGGCACCACCTACTTTGTGGGCTCGGGTCCCAAGGTCGTCGAGACCATGAATAAGGCCCATTACTGGGCACAAAAGTTCATCTTCGTGAAGGGGGACTTTGGCAATATCCCCTTCTCGCCGATTCAGCACGGCGAGACCACTTACCGGCCGCCGACTCTCGGCGGCCACGATGCTGCTTTGTACCAGTTCTTCTGCAAGAAGAACTTCGAGGTGGTCCATCTTCGCCGGAACCTCGACTCGCTGCTTCCAGTTCTTCCTGGGGAAGGTAATAACTCCACTCGCTAACTTGCATTATTTCAACTGTTTGCCACCTCTTATCTTTCTTAATTACAGGGGAGCGAGATCTTCCAAACAATCCCCCTTACTCGAGTAGCAGGAAGCCTTCCTCCACCCTCTCTCTCGTGACAATGGGAGCGGAGGCCTACCGCGAGACCATCACCCCGCCTCCGCCGTCCTCTCGTAAGAGATCGGGGGCCTCCAGCAGCCAGGGCCCACCCCCAAGATCACCACCAAAGTAGAAGGCCAAGAAGTGCCAGGGCTCGCTCCCCTCCGCAAAGGGGAAGGAGCATGCCAAGGTTGCCCTCGGTGAGATCAAGCTCACCATCCTCTCTGAGGAGAGGGAGGTTGACGATCAGAGCGAGGAAGCCGCCCGGACCTCCGACCCGCATATTCCAGTCAACCACTGGAACTTTGGCCTCGGCCAGAAACGCAAGGATGACTCCGACGAGCTCCTGGTGTGCTGGAGGCCAGAGGTTAACAAAGGTGACATCTCCACCATCCTACCCTCACGGGTGGAGAAGACGACCGTCAGCGGCCACGCCTTCGTCCTTTCCTTCGCCCTCTATGGATGCGAGGATGTTGGGGCCTACAAGGATGAGACCGCGAGGACTCTCGCCTATGAGAGTGCAAGGTCTCAACTGCGCTCCTTGGAGCTCGCCCATATGACGGGAAGGTGATGCCTGCAGCTGGAGCGCCAAAACGTGGAGCTTGCAAAAGCCTACCAGGGCCTCTCTGCCGAGAATGCGTAACTCAAGGAGAAGTTGCTCGCCGCCGAAGGTGGTGTGGTGAGTCCTCTGGACCTCGCCACTTCTCTCCCTTTCATCCTTTTCTTTTCTAAAGCTTCTTCTTTATGCAGGACGCCGAGACTGCCGGGAGGTCTAAAGCCCGCATCCTCAGCTTGGAGGGCGAGGTCGCTGGACCAAAGGCCCGCAACTGCAAGCTGGACCATGAGTGCGTCCCCCCTTCTCCTCCCCACTTGAAGGAAGAGAGGCGAGCTCGAAACGAGGAGATCCACGAGGAATCTACCCAGTCGGCGTGTTACATCTTTCAAGCGATGAAGGGGGCTGGACTGCTATCTGCTGATGCGGTTGACTTGACCCTTGAGGACATCGTCCCCGAGCTCTTCATCCCGCTTTCGCCGGTGAAGAGTAGCGACATTGAGGGAGAGTCTGCGAGCGACCTCTGAGCCCTTGTAGTTTTTTTTTTCGTTTTTTGTCACATTTTTGGCTGGCGAGATCGCCGCTCCTTGTAATTAAACTGCGAAATATAAATGCAGATTTTTGATATTGTACTGTGTTCATTCTTTTTGCCCGTCTTTTCTATACTTATATCTCGTTCTCGCATATTTTTTGTGTTCTCGCGATGTTCATTCTCGCGCGCTACGTAATCGGATAGCTCCGATCTAGAACCCGTTTTTGACTGCCTTCGCTTGTCATTATTTACCCATGGACTGCAGGTTCTTCGAACCACCCTTTCCTCCTGACCTCGCGAGGGATGATCCTTTGTGAGCGATATCCTTCTTATCCTTTGCGAGCGATACCCCTTGCGGGACCCCTCGTCCTGCTTAATTCCAGCGAGTGCTCGCTTGCCGAGCACCAACTACCAAGGGTGAGCAGGCAGAATTCTCGCCCCTTTTTTTATGCGAAACGTTTTCTTCTTACCGAGCGAGACGGCTCTGTTCAGTACCATAGACTTGCCAGCCAGAGGCCTGCCCCCCTGCCATTATAAAGAACTTGCCAACCTTGCCAGCCTCTCCGCGAGATCGACCTGACCCACCGGCTAGCGAGAGCCCGGCAGCAAAATCATCCGGGGCAATCCAGCATAAAGAACTTGCCAACCTTGTCAGCCTCTCTGCGAGATCAACCTGAACCACCGGCTAGCAAGATCCCGGCAGCGGGATCGTCCGGGGCAATCCAGTATAAAGAACTTGCCAACCTTGCCAGCCTCTCCGCAAGATCAACCTGACCCACCGGCTAGCGAGAGCCCGGCAGCGGGATCGTCCAGGGCAATCCAGCATAAAGAACTTGCCAACTGTGCCAGCCTCTCATCGAGATCAACCTGACCCACCGGCTAGCGAGAGCCCGGCAGCGGGATCGTCCGGGGAGCAATCCAGCATAAAGAACTTGCCAACCTTGCCAGCCTCTCCACGAGATCAACCTGACCCACCGGCTAGCGAGAGCCCGACAGCGGGATCGTCCGGGGCAATCCAGCATAAAGAACTTGCCAACCTTGCCAGCCTCTCCGCGAGATCAACCTGACCCACCGGCTAGCGAGAGCCCAGCAGCGGGATCGTCCGGGGCAATCCACAATAAAGAACTTGCCAACCTTTCCAGCCTCTCTGCGAGATCAACCTGACCCACCGGCTAGCGAGAGCCCGACAGCGGGATCGTCCGGGGCAATCCGTCATAAAGAACTTGCCAACCTTGCCAGCCTCTCCGCGAGATCAACGTTACCCACCAGCTTGCGAGAGCCCGACAACGGGATCATCCGGGGCAATTTAGCATAAAGAACTTGCCAACCTGCTTGAGTAGTTATGAGTAGTATGTAGAAAATGAGACACTCAATAGGCAAAATGATAAAACTTCTTAAGGATAAAATCGCTTTAAGTCATCCCCACTCCTGGCTCGGTCGAGGGGTACCCCTTCCACATCCCGGAGGTGGTACCCCCCCCCCCCCCCGACTTGAGTACTTCGCTTACAATGTATGGCTCCTCCCAATCGGGATTAAGCTTACCCACCGCGACCCCTCTTCCGGCCGCATCGACTTTCTTCAAGACCAAGTCTCCTTTCTGGAAGTGCTTTACTCGAATGTGCTTGTCAAAGTACCTTGCCATTCGCCATTTGGTTTCCTCCTGCCGAACCGTAGCGAGGTCTCGGAGCTCCTCCACTAGGTCCAGGGACAACCTCTGTTCCACGTCGTTTTCCATTAGCCACTCTTCATCCCCTTCGCCCGCAGCGACCACCCTGGGGGTTCTTACCTCGAATTCTATCGGAAGGAAGACCTCGGACCCATGAGACATCTTGAAGGGAGTCTCCCCTGTGGCTGTGTTTGGAGTAGTCCTCCTCGCCCAGAGGATCGAAGGTAGTTGTTCCACCCAATTTCCCCTGAGATTCTCCACTTTCTTCTTGAGTAGGTTGACGATGATCTTATTTGTCGCTTCCACCTGCCCATTACTCCTAGGGTGATGGACTGACGCGAATCGAAGATCGATGCCTAGCTGGGTGCAGAAGCTAACAAACTCCTCGCTGGCAAACAGCGGCTCATTGTCCCTGACTATGGCTAGAGGGAGCCCATGCCTGCAAATGATTTCTCCCCAAACAAAATTTCTCACTACCTGGGATGTTCCCTTAGCGAGCGCCTTTACCTCAATCCATTTAGAAAAATAGACTATCATTACCAGTAGGAACTTCCTCTGACCGCTTGCCTGGGGGAAAGGTCCCACCAGGTCCAACCCCCATATCGCAAAGGGCCAGGGGGCCGTGATGGTCCAAATTCTCTAAGCTGGAAGGAGCTGGAGGCGGTGTAGAGCTGGCACTTGGAGCACCTCTTAGAGAATTCCGCCGCGTCTTTGCTGAGGGTGGGCCAGAAGTAGCCTTGCCTTAGTACTCTTCCCGCCAGGGAACTGCCCCGCTAGTGACTGCCGCACTCCCCCGAATGAATTTCTTCCAGAACCCTCGGGGCTTCCTCCTCCAAGACACAACGGGCTAGGAGACCCGAGAGAGTCTTGCGATATAATGACCCTACATGCAAGGAGTAATATGCCGATTTGTACCTGAGCCGCCGCTTGTCTACCCCCTCCTCGGGGAACTTTCCTGTCGTCAAGTAGGTGATGAAGGGATCCATCCAAGACTTCCACCGATCCACCTCCATCAGCTCTCCCTCCTCAATAGAAGGCCGGAAGAGTTCCGACACCGTCCCCCGTGCCCGGGGAGCGAACTTGGCCAGGAGGTCCGCCTGGGTGCTCTCCTCTCTCGGGACGTGCTTGATGGAGAAAGTGCGAAATTGCCCAACGACCCCCTTGACCTTCTCGAGGTACCGCTGGAGAGTTGGATCTTTGACCTCGAACTCCCCCTTGATCAGGCAAGCCACTGCCATGGAGTCCATTGAGACCTCCACGTCCTGTACTCCCAAATCTCGAGCTAGGCGGAGGCCTGCTATCACGGCCTCATATTCGGCCTGGTTGTTGGTGAGGGGGAACTGAACATTAATTGCTTGTTCTATCCTGGTCCCCTGGGGACTTACCAATACCACCCCTCCCCCGAAGGAGTGCTTTCCTGACGCTCCATCAACCAGCATCTTCCAGGCCATCGGGCGGGGTACCTCAGACTCCTCCAACTCGGTTACATATTCAGCCATGAAATCCGCCACCGCTTGCGCATTTATGGATACCCTGGGTATGTAGGAGATATTGAACTCACTCAGCTCTACTGACCACTTAGCCAGTCTTCCGGAGTGTTCCACCACCTCCATGATGCCGCGAAGGGGGTGGTCGGTCACCACTCTGATTGAATGTGCTTGGAAGTAGGGCCGGAGTTTCCTAGCCGACACCACGAATGCAAATGATAACTTTTCCAGGATAGGATATCTGAGCTCGGCCTTCCTCAATACCCTGCTAACATATTAGATGGGGAGTTGTTTCTTCCCTTCTTCCTGGACCAACACCGAGCTGACCGCTTCCGACCCTACTCCTAAGTACAGGTATAGGTCCTCCCCTTGCCTCGGCCCTTGCAGTAGCGGGGCCTGGGTCAGTTGTTCCTTTAGTGTTTGAAAAGCTTTCTCGCACTCGGGGGTCCACTCGAATTTCTGGTTACCACTCAGCACCCTAAAAAAGAAGAACATTTTTCTCGTGCCCTAGAAAGGAACCTACTTAATCCGGCCAGCTTCCCTGTATGGTGTTGAACTTCCTTTGCATTCCTTGGAGACCCCAACTCGAGGATCGCCCTTACCTTGTCTGGATTAGGCTCCACCCCGAGGGGGGTGAGTAAGTGACCTAAGAATTTCCCTCGGCTTGCCCCGAAGACACACTTTAAGGAGTTAAGCTTCATTTTAAACTTTCTCAAAGTCCCAAAGGTTTCCTCGAGGTCCCTGAGGTGAGACTCAAGGTCCCGACTTTTGATCATCAGGTCATCCACGTAGACCTCCAGGTTCCTACCTTTCTGTTCGCGAAACACTCTATCCATCATCCGTTGGTATGTTGCTCCTGCATTCTTTAAACCGAACGGCATCATTTTATAGCAATAGCACCCATCCCCGGTGATGAAGGATACATCCTTGATGTCGGGGGGGGGGGGGGGGGGGGGGGTGCATGCGATTTTGCTGATAACCTGAAAAAGCATCCAAAAGAAACATCACAGAGAAACCGACGGTTGAGTCAACCAGCGTGTTGATCCTAGGCAGGGGGTAGCAATCCTTGGGGCAAGATTTATTAAGCAAAGATAAATCAACACACATACGCCACTTACCATCTCCCTTCTTTACCATCACTACATTGGAGACCCAGCCTGGATACTGGATCTCCGATACAAAACTGGCTTTGATAAGCTTGCTCACCTCCTCCCGGATAGGAACCTGCAGCTTGTCCGCGATGGACCTCTTCTTTTGGCGAATGGGGCGAGTGCCGGGATCGAGGTTGAGGCGATGGCACGCCACATCCGCATCGATCCCCGGCATCTCCGCAGCACTCCATGCGAAGACATCCACGTTGTCTTGGATGCAAGCCGAGATCTTCCTCCGGTCTTCGGGGCTAGGCTCCCCACTGATCTTGATCTTCTCGATGGTTCCAGCCTTGGTGGTGACCTCCACCTCCACTACTTCCTCCACGGCCTCCAACCTGGATTGCTCCCCCCAAAAACTCTCCTCTTCCCTGCCACAAGCGAGCGCTTTGACTCCTTCCTCCACCTCTTCCTCTCTCACCATCATCAATTCCTCCGCCCCTCCTCCTGGGGCTTCTTCTTCTTCCTCTCCCTCTTTCCCCTCCTCCGCCCTGGGCCTCTCATCGACCCCTTCCTGGGCATGAACTACTCCTTCATCCATGCTTCCTTCCAGCTTCTCCTCCTCCTCGGCCCCGGCCACTTCTTCCATCACCCTATCCCACTCCTCCGCCTCTTCCATCCAGGAGATGGTGTTGACGACGGTCACATAGCACTGCCTCGCCACCTTGGGGTCTCCCCTGATCCGGACTTGGACTCCTCCATCATTAAATTTAAGGCATTGGTGGAATGTGGAGGGGACACACCGGAATGCGCTGATGAGCGGCCGTCCGAAGATTGCGCTATAGCTGCTTGGGGCATCCACTATGACAAAGCGGCAGTTCCTGGACTACCCTCCCAGGATCACATGGTGTCCTACTCCTCCTTCGACCTCCTTCCTCTCCCTGGAGAATCCGAACAACGGACCGTCCGAGGACAACAACCTTCGCGCCTCCACCTCCATCCCGTCAAACGCCTTCTTAAAGATGACGTTGACTGAGCTCCCATTGTCCACAAGGATTCGGGAAACGGTGAAGTTCTCGGTCGCCGTCTGAATGACCAGCGCATCGCAGAACGGGTCTTCATAACCCGGCATGTCCTTCTAGGTGAAAGAAATCTTCTCTGTCAGCGGCGGGGACAGGGATGTCGAAGCCACGCTACGACGATAGATAGTATGGAGGCTCGCCTTCCGGGTTGCCTCAATCCCTACCCCCCCCCCCCTATGGATCACCCCAATCCCCCCCGGGACCCCAAATTGGCCCGGTCCTCGCACCTTTCATCTTCATCCTCTTGGGGCGGAATCTCCTCTATCCTCATCGGTCGCTGCTGCGGCTGCGGTGTTGGGACCCTTGCATTCCTTGCTTCTAAGAACTCTGGGCAGGTGACTGTTGAGTGACCTTCCTCCTGGTGGAAGTCACAGTACGGCAGCACCACCCCCCTCTCCTCTGCTCCTACTCCTCTGTTCCTTCTTTGGGGCCCGGCTCCTCCAGCTCCTGCCCCTCTTCCTCTTCCTCTTCTCCCTCCTCCTATCTCCATTGCTTGCTGAGGTGGGGGAGGAGGTGGTCTAGGACCTTGCCTCCACCCCAACTGATGCTGCCTTCCTTGCCCTCCTTGGAAGTTACCACCTCCGTGGGGGAACCCCCTTCCTTGACCCTGCATCCCCCACCTTGCTGCCTCCACCCCAACTCCAGGGCCCTCGCTTCTTCTCTCCTTCTCGGCTCTATCTGCGTGCCTTCTTGCTCGCTCAGCCGTGCTAACCTCTTCATGAACTCGGGGTTTGCTGCCTCCCCGTCCACTTCCTATGTTGCTCTCTCCATCAATTCCTCATAGGACAGAGAAACCCTCCTTTTGAGATCCATCTTGAAGAAACCCTCCCGCAGCCCCAAAGTAAAGGCAAGCTGGAGTGTGTATCCTAGCACCTCATGGACGAGGAGAACCTCCTCCCTGAACCACTCCAGATACTGGGCTAACGATTCTCCGAACTTCTGCTTGATGGTAAAGAGTGACTCGGGATCCTTCTTCCTTTTATTCGAGGTGGAGAAGTGCAAGAGAAACCCCCGACGCAAGTCTTCGAAGGCATAAATCTACCCCGAGGGCAGCTGGTGAAACCAGTCCCTCGCCTTCTCCTTTAAGGTGGTAGCAAAAAGTCCGCACTTGTAGGCATCCGACATAGGTCTGATCGAGACCATATCCTCGAACCAATAGCAAGTGCTGAACGGGATCATCACTGCTGGTATATAGTGTCATGGCTGGCTCTCTGAATCCTTCGGGGAGTGGTGCCGAGAGCACCAACTCGCAAAAAGGGCTTCCCCCGCTCACCCTATGGACCTGCTCCACTCTCCCTGCGAGCTCCCCTGGCGTCCCTGCTCCTGCCGACCTCGGGCTCGCCAAAGGACCGCTCACCAGGGCCCCACTGGTCGGGACCCCCTCTGCTTGGATGACCCTTGCCGGGACCTCGCTAGCCCTCTCCGGGCTGGGGAAAATTTCTCGCCCGGAGAGGTCTCGCCCCGCACCCTGGGTTGCCACCTCCCTTTCGGCTCGCGGAGCTGGGCATTCTCGCCAACCCCAGGCTGAGGAGCCACCTGGGTCGCTGGGGTCGCGAGACCATCGAGTGCCGTGATGAGTGATGAGTCCCATTTATATACACATTTATGGACTTATCTGAGCCGTATTTCTAGTCGATGCACCACACTTTAGGCATGTTTATGATCATATTTGTTATTCCCTGCTAGGTGCACGTTTAGGCCCGTTGTGGTGTGCATTTGCACGTGCTAGTGTTGGGGGTAAGCACATCGTGCTCCTCATTCTCTTTTTTGCTTTATTTCCTGTGCTGGAAGGGTATTCCCAGCTTTGTTGTGGCTAATGCAGGTGGACGTTTCATCAATTTTATCCTGAGTTCATATCTGTGTATATCGCACGGTCGTGTGTTATGTTGGCGCACAGTCGGTTATGGTCGTGCGCCCTTTGCTGAGGAGGAAATTTATGATCTGATCTTGATCGTGCGTCTTTATGCACGGGCAGTTGCCCGTGCGTGAAGGAATCGCACGATCAACCTGTTTAGCCTTGTTTTTAGCTTTTCTGAATTTACCTGTGCGTTTTGACACACGGGCGGATTTGCCCGTGCGCGAGTAAATTGCACGGGCGCTCCAGGTCGTCTTCCTGCGCTGTTCTCTATTATTAATATCGCACGGTCTACGCACGGTCGTGCGTTCGACCGTGCGTGACCTGTTTTCTGATCTTTTTCTATAAAAGCTGCAGTTTTCGACCTAAATCGAGAGAGACCGTTGATGAGTCCCAAATATATACACATTTATGGACTCATCTGGGCTGATTTTCTAATCTATGCACTACACTTTAGGCATGTTTTCGCTCATATTTGTTATTCCATGCTATGTGCACTTCTAGGCCCGTTTTGGTGTTATTTCTTGTTCATCTTCGTTACTAGTTTTCATGCAGTGTTAAGTGCCACCTTCAGTGGCTAGACTGGTGTTGTATGCTGGAACAGGAGTCGTGCAGGTGTTCCCGGTACAATTCTATACAGGAACACTGCGCACGATCACTGGCTCTATCGTGCACAACCACTGGTCGTGCACCACTGATCATGCGCACTTAACGCCCTTTTTATGTGTTCTGTCTGGCTTATCGCACGACCACTTATGACAGTGCGCACGACCACTGGTCGTGCGCCACTGCTCGTGCAAACATTGTATTTTATAATGTCTGACCTTGCAGGCTCTGCCCAGGCAGAGCGCACGATCACCAAATTCTAGTGCGCACGACCACTGGTCGTGCGCCACTGATCGTGCGCACTGTTTATTCCAGCGCCTATAAATAGCCCTGCTCGCGATTTAGGTCGGATCCTTCGCCGTTCTTCCGCCCGACTCCGCCGTTCCGACTATTTTCGCTGGTTCTCCGCCCCCCTAGGCCTCCTCCATCATCCACGAGCTTCAAGGAGGATATTCCACGCATCTTCATCGCCAAGCAAGGAGTTCTTCGCATTAGACGTGGCCGGATGGTAAAGCGCTGGAGAAGACGGGTCCATTGGGAGGTGTGACAGCCCTCCTCTACCCCGGACGAAGTTGGGACTGAGCTAGGACGTGGATTGACAACCCAACGATTCCTACCGTGAATCTACAACGAGACTCCGGATTCGGTCGTATCTCTTGCCTCTTTCTTCTACTTGTGATGATGTAATGTTTGTAATCTTCTATCTTTTGATGATGTACACTATGAATCTTGCTTATTAATGTTTATTTCATGTTTATGGAATCATTTTATTCATATGTGTTTATGAGGTGCGCCCCCATCTAAGTTCCATTCCACCACCGTGTCCGGTGCCCCACTAGCAATTGCTGGTGGCGTGCTTGTCGAAGAGGTGCTTGCGACCCTCATTCCGTTAGACTACTCGTCCATCCGCCTACCGAAGCGTGGCATCGCGGCCCGTATTCCATCCCGCCTAATGAATCAGCGCGCTCAAGGCCTGCATTGTTCGATTCTGCTTGCCTACTCGTCCATCCTCCCTTGCGACGCAACGAGCTCAAGGCCTGCCTAGTATCCATTCCGCCAAGCGAAGCATTGCATAGCGGCATTGCATAGGAGTAGTTGTAGTTGTTTTATTTTATTTTCCAAAAGCCAACCCAACTCCCTCGCATTCCATCCGACTAAAGGACTTCAATCTCAAGTCCTTCCTCGATAGATAACTCCACCTTACTGTGTTCCTCAAGAGACCGACACTCGGGGATCTTCCCCATTATTATTACTTGCGCGACCGGTGCACTTGCTGAAAATATCGCATCAAGTTTTTGGCGTCGTTGCCGGGGAACACAGTCGTGTGAGTTTTCTAGAGAGGGAGAACCTGAGAGAGAAGCCCTTCCATTTGTAAATTGCATTTCTTTGTTTTATTTCTTTTTATTCCATTTTCCTGCTTTAATTAGGTTGCTTTAGTAATTTTTGTTAGGTGTAGTATTTTGCACAATAGCATTTTTATTTTTGAATCGTTTTATCTTCGCACTATGTGGGCACATCTTAATTTCCGTTGCCGTTGGTGTGGAGCTACCTCCCACTCTAATGAAGAATGCCCTACGGAGAATTGTAGGCATAATTCTTATAGCCCAGCATATGGAGCACCGACTTCGTCTGATACTCCATATGGTGTGCGTAAGTCTTATGGCTACTCTGCTGAGCCTTTACCGTCTTACTTCTTTTCGGCTTCAGCACCCGCTGTGCCAAAGAAGCCCGCTAGGCAGTGCCGGTTTTGTCGGAGCACTGATCATGTCTTGAAGCACTGTGCCGAGTATCTTCGCCAATTGGATGAGGATGACGAGCTGGATATCCGGATCGTCCCAACTCCTAACTCTGGCGGCACACCTTCAACATCCGATTATGTATCTTAGTCACCTTCAAATCTTGAAGGGAATGGCATGGATACGATCACCGGATGTGCGGCTGATCTATGCACTGACATTGCTGAGCCTATTCTCCATGTGCATCCACCACCTCTAGTGGATTCGATTCTTTGTGAGGAATCGGTGCTCGACTTTTATCCGAGCACTACTCCTCCCCCTGTTGTGCATATTATACTCGTCTCCGACGACATTGGTGAGGATGTGTCGCAGGATGAGGCTGGCGATCTATGTGTTGTGCCTATTCCTATGAAGGAGGACAACCTTCTAGGTGAAGAGGAGCTTTCCTCAACACCGGTGGAGGAAGTCCAAATCTTGGGCATGGCCACTGTCGATCCCGCTGAACCTTGCGGCATTGATGACAATGCCAACATTATTTTACTTCCCCAACCTGATGGGAGTGAGACCGGGATCACTCCCCCGATTTCTGATTACTTTTGTCCTTCTTCTCTTTTATTTCTTGACCCCCCTTCTTCACCCGAGCCTGTGCACGTTGAATCTTCACAGGTACTTCAGGGGGACTTGGAGCTTTGTGCTCAAGTCAATGATGAGTGTGTCCTTTTATGCGAGGAGGTTGATACCTCCTCCATTAAGGAAGCCTCATTCGTTTCCTTCTCCTCCTGCGGACCTGCTGTGGACGATACCTTGCTGGGCAAGGATAGTTTTGGTGAGATGAGTGAGGACCAGGCCTCCTCCTCTTCTTACTTTCTTTTCCCTCTACCTGTGAGGAGCAGGTATCTATATTTAGGTAGAGGGGTGACTGCTCTGTCTCCGTATCGGTACCCGCTACCGATGCGCATATTAGAACAGTTACCTGTGCACTTTTCTTTTCATAGGCCTATAAGCTAGAACCGTGCAAAACCTAAATAAGTCGTGCTGGGAGGACAATAACCCCAGTAGTTATCTTACTTTTCCTGCATTTTTATTTCTTCTAATCATGTTTAGTTAGCTGTAGTTCATTTTAGTTTGTCTTTTTCTTTTGTTTTTGCGGAGCTGACCCCTGCAGGTATCTTTTCTGGATGGCGGATGCTGCGCTCATTTTAGCTTACACGCCAATCTTCTGGTGTGCTCATTTCTGAGCATTGGGTACTCTCTTTCTCTAGCCTTTGCTGATTCTCATGTCATATATTATGCGGATTGTTTAGTTTAAGTCTGGGGGAGAGTAGTTTTGTTTACCCGCTCACGTGCACTATTGCACTGCATACTAGAAGATTTCATATAAAATGTTTTGTTTATTTTCATTGCACACCACAGCACCCACTTGAGCGCGCTTAGCCGTTGGCACGTCGCGAGTTGAATTTGTCTTTTTGTGTGATTTGGAAAATCATTGTGCTGGCTTAGGATTATGAGGCGGAGTAAAATGTTGACTCCTGTAGTGCTCCTAGTCGAGTGCTCATGTCTCGTTTAGAAATTCGTGTAGATTCAATTTCTTTTTATGCTTTTAGTTTATATTTTTTCTATTAGCGTAAATATTGTTTACTCTACTCAAAATTGGTGAATCCGGTGTGAATCAAACGGTAGCATAGGGATATGTGTAGATGTTCGTTAGCCTCGTATTGCCCGAGTCGGGAGAAAGGATTATCTTTCTCGGTGGCTAAGAACTTGCCCCAAGCGATTCTTGAAGCATGGGCATACGGTTAGTCAATTGCGTGAATGTGATATAGGCCATCATTTTGGCCTGGTTGAGCCTTTGTGCCCACTCCTATCGCTTTATCCTCGTCAGCCCAGTTGTGCCTACCCTTTCTTTGATTCAGCCCCACTATTGTCTCACCAAGGCCTAAATGCCAATCCTAGTCGCACACCCAAATCTGAGCTTTAGCTGTTTATTATTTTCATGAGTTGGGTTGTTGATTTGGTGATATGTTTGTGAAGATGTGGATGTGTTTTATTGTTTAGCTGCTGAAAATGATAAGAAAAGAAAAGAAGAAAATGAGAGAAAGAAAAGAAGTGAAAAGAAAAGAAAAAGATATGAGCTTTAATGAAAAATCTGTGTAAAAATATATGTTTGGGAGTAGGCGGTGCACACACCCATGTTGTTAAGTCTAAGTCTGGGGGTGTGGTGCATCCGCGTATTTTGCGGCTACTTGGATAGTGTTTTGCATTTGCTCATTTGGGTTTTTGTGTTCTAAGCCTTCATGTTTATATTTGTTTACCTCACCTAAACCCAAGCCTCATCTAAAACCTTAAGTCCTATTGATTCACGCATTTGAGTCAAACCAGTGCCGTGGAGAGAGTGTGAACGGGCACGCTTATGGTCACCGACATTGATGGATTTCTATGGAGTTGTCCCGATCCCCGATCTTCGGCAATGCGCGCCTCAGCGTTCAGTTTACTTTCTTCCTATGTACGACCTTATGATTCACCGTGATTCACTTTTTGAGTAAATGTAATATATAAATACGCCCTTAGAAAAGTATAAACTAATATGTACAATTAGGAATTTTATCTATTGTATTTCTACGCGTGTGAGCATGCGACTTCGCATGATACTCCGCTTGTTAATTTCTTTGTCAGCTATGTTTTTCCTGTCCGCGAGAGATGGTTTGCTCGGGACGCGCAAACAGTTAAGTCTGGGGGTGTGATGAGTCCCAAATATATACACATTTATGGACTCATCTGGGCCGATTTTCTAATCTATACACTACACTTTAGGCATGTTTTCGCTCATATTTGTTATTCCATGCTATGTGCACTTCTAGGCCCATTTTGGTGTTATTTCTTGTTCATCTTCGTTACTAGTTTTCATGCAGTGTTAAGTGCCACCTTCAGTGGCTAGACTGGTGTTGTATGCTGGAACAGGAGTCGTGCAGGTGTTCCTGGTACAATTCTGTACAGGAACACTGCGCACGATCACTGGCTCTATCGCGCACGACCATTGGTCGTGCGCCACTGATCGTGCGCACTTAACGCCTTTTTTATGAGTTCTGTCTGGCTTACCGCACGACCACTTACGACAGTGCGCACGACCATTGGTCGTGCGCCACTGCTCGTGCGAACATTGTATTTTATAATTTCTAACCTTGCAGGCTCCGCCCAGGCAGAGCGCACGATCACCAAATTCTAGTGCGCACGACCACTGGTCGTGCGCCACTGATCGTGCGCACTGTTTATTCCAGCGCCTATAAATAGCCCTGCTCGCAATTTAGGTCGGATCCTTCGCCGTTCTTCCGCCCGACTCCGCCGTTCCGCCTATTTCCGCTGGTTCTCCGCCCCCCTAGGCCTCCTCCATCATCCACGAGCTTCAAGGAGGAGATTCCGCGCATCTTCATCGCCAAGCAAGGAGTTCTTCTCATTAGACGTGGCCGGATGGTAAAGCGCTGGAGAAGACGGGTCCATTGGGAGGTGTGACAGCCCTCCTCTACCCCGGACGCAGTTGGGACAGAGCGAGGACGTGGATTGACAACCCAACGATTCCTACCATGAATCTACAACGAGACTCCGGATTCGGTCGTATCTCTTGCCTCTTTCTTCTACTTGTGATGATGTAATGTTTGTAATCTTCTATCTTTTGATGATGTACACTATGAATCTTGCTTATTAATGTTTATTTCATGTTTATGGAATCATTTTATTCATATGAGTTTATGAGGTGTGCCCCCATCTAAGTTCCATTCCACCACCGTGTCCGGTGCCCCACTAGCAATTGCTGGTGGCGTGCTTGTCGACGAGGTGCTTACGACCCTCATTCCGTTAGACTACTCGTCCATCCGCCTACCGAAGCGTGGCATCGCGGCCCGTATTCCATCCCGCCTAACGAAGCAGTGCGCTCAAGGCCTGCATTGTTCGATTCTGCTTGCCTACTCGTCCATCCGCCCTTGCGACGCAGCGCGCTCAAGGCCTGCCTAGTATCCATTCCGCCAAGCGAAGCATTGCATAGCGGCATTGCATAGGAGTAGTTATAGTTGTTTTATTTTATTTTCCAAAAGCCAACCCAACTCCCTCGCATTCCATCCGACTAAAGGACTTCAATCTCAAGTCCTTCCTCGATAGATAACTCCACCTTACTGTGTTCCTCAAGAGACCGACACTCGGGGATCTTCCCCATTATAATTACTTGCGCGACCGGTGCACTTGCCGAAAATATCGCATCAACCGTACACGCCATATAGTTGCGCCGTTTTCGCCACTTCCACTGAGGTTTCATCCCTTTGGGCCTCCTCCATCATCCTTAAGCTCTAAGGAGAGAGATTCAACTCTACATCCACCAAGATCCAAGGAGAAGGAAGCTAGGTCGTTTCCGGATCGTGACACGAAGAAGACGGGCCATTGGAGGGTAGTGACAGTCTTCTCTACCCCGGACACAGTTGAGGACCGAGCTTGGACGCGGATTGACAACCCGGCGATTCCAACCGTGAATCTTCAACAAGACTTCAGATTCGGTTGATTTCTTGCTCTCCCTAACTTTGTATTGGTAGTTATAGTTAGTAGATCTCTTGTATTTTGATGATGTACACTATGAACCATGTTATGTAATGCTAATTTCATTTGTATGAAATTATCTTTTGTTTATATGTGTGTATGAGGTGCGCCGCCATCCATTTTTCATTCCGCCGTCATGTTCGTGTGCCGCACTAGCAATTGCTAGTGGCGTGCTTGTCGACGAGGTGCTTGCGACCCTCATTCCGTTTGCCTACTTGTCCATCCGCCCTAGCGAAGTAGCGCATTCAAGGCCTACGTAGTCTCCATCCCGCCTCGCGAAGCATTGCATAGCGGCATTGCATAGTAGTAGTTGCAGTATTTTCTCTTTATCTCCACCAACCAAAACCCCCCATTTCCGCAACCCATCCTACTTAAGGACTTCAATCTCAAGTCCTTCCTCAATAATTTACTCCACCTTACTGTGTTCCTTCGAGATCGATACTTGGGGATTCACTCCCACATTTTATATTACTTGAATGATCGGTACACTGCCGTTTTGTGTCGCAGTCTTGCTACCGCCTATAGCGGTGTGCTAAGATTTGCGCATCAAGTTTTTGGCGCCGTTGCCGGGGAACACAGACGTGTGAGTTTTCTGGAGAGGGAGATTCTGAGAGAGAAGCCCTTCCATTTGTAAATTGCTTCCTTTCTTTATTTTATTTCTTGTTATTCCTTTTTCCTATTTTATATTAGGTTGCTTAGTAAATTATTGTGGGGTGTAGCATTTTGCACAATAGTGTTTTTCTTTTGAATCTTGTTATCTTCACACAATGTGGGCTTCATTTAATATTCATTGTCGTTTGTGTGGAGATATCTCTCATGCTAGTGATAAATGTCCAAAGGGAGATAATAGCCCTAGCACTCAAGGCCCAGTATATGGAGCACCGACTTCGTCTGGTACTCCATATGGTGCGCATAAGTCCTATGGCTATTCTGCTGAGCCTTTACCGTCACACTTCTTCTCGGCTTCATCTCCTACTGTGCCAAAGAAGCCCGCAAGGCAGTGCTTGTTTTGTCCGTGCATGGATCATGCCTTGAAGTATTGTGTTGTATTCCTTCGCCAATTGGACGAGGATGATGAGCCGGATATCCGGATCGTCCTGACTCCTACTTTTGGCAGCACACCTTCAACATCTGGTTATGTGACCATTTCACCTTCAAGCTTTGAATGGTATGATGTGGACACAATCACCAGATGTGTGGCTGATCCAGGCTCGGACATGATTGAGCCCATCTCCCCTTTACATATATCACCATGCATAGATTCGATTCTTTGTGAGGAATCGGTGCTTGATATTTTTCCAAGCCCTATTCCTCCCCCTATTGTGCATTCTATTACATTTATTTCTGATAAACATTGTTGAAGATGTGCCGCAAGAGGAGGCGGGCGATCTTTGTGTTGTGCCTATTCCAATGGAGGAGGACAACCTTCTAGGTGAAGATGATTTTTCCTCAGCACCGGTGGAGGAAGTCCAACTCCTGGGGAAGGTCACCATTGATCCCACCGAACCTTGTGGCATTTTCAACAATGCCGACATTATTTTACTTCCCCAATCTAATGGGAGTGAGATCGGGACCACTCCCCCGATTTTTGATTGTTTATGTCATTCTTCCCTTTTATTTCTTGATCCCCCTTCCCTTTCTGAGCCTATGCAGGTTGAGCCTTCACAGGTTATGCAGGAGGTGGTGCAAATTGCACCATTCAATGTTGTGCACATCTTCTTGTGTGAGGAGGTTAATTCCCCCTCCACAGAGGATATGCCATATATTGTATTTCCCTCCTGCTACCTCCCTGAAGATGACACCTTGCTAGGCAAGGAAATTTATTTTGGTGAAAGTAGAGTGGAGGACTCTCCCTCCTCCTCTTTCTTTCTCTCTCCTCTACCTGTGTCTAGCAGGTATTATTATTTAGGTAGAGGAGTAGTGGTTCTATCACCGTATCGGTACCCGCTACCGACAGGGAAATTAGAACAGTTGCATGTCCACTTCTCGTTCCATACTCCCATTAGCTAAAACCCTCGCCTTTCTGAATAAGTCGTGCTGGGATGACAATAACCCCAGTAGTTATCTTACTTTTTCCTGTCTTTTATTTTACCGCCTGTAAAAATTAGTAGTTGTGTTTTATTTTAGTTGTTTTTGCGGAGCTCACCCCCTTGCAGATATTTTTTATTTGTGCAGGCGGTGGTTGTGATTCTTCGTAGGGCTTCACTCCAGGCTTTCGGCATGCTTACTTGCTAAGCATTGGGTACCCTCTTCCCCTAACTTTGTTTTAGAATATCTTAATGCGTAGTTTAAGTCTGGGGGAGACCTTTTTGTGTACCCAATCACTTGCACATTTATTTAGCATGCTAGAAGTTCTTATCTAGATTGTTCTGTTTATTTTGTATGCACACAATGCACCCACTTGAGCGCGTGCTTATCCTTTAGTGCGTCACGAGTATAACTCATTTCTTTTTGTAGTCTGGAAAATGATTGTGCTAGCTTTTAAAATTATGTAGTGGAATAAAATGTTGACTCCGGTGTTTCTAGTCAAATACTCATGTGAGTATAGGGATTCATGTAGATTAGATTTCTTTTTATGCTATCAGCTTTATGCATTTTTATTAGTATGAATATTGTTTACTCTACTCAAATGGTGAATCCGGTGTGCATCAAATGGTAGCATAGGGATGTGTGTAAATGATTGTTAGATGAGTATTGCTCGAACCGGGAGGAAAGATAATCTTTCTCGGTGGCTAAGAACTTGCCCCAAGCGATTCTCGAAGCATAGACATAGGATAGTTCTAGTGCGTGAGAATGATGTAGGCCATCATTTTGTCCTGGTTGAGCCTATGTGCCATTCCTATCATCTTATCCTCGTTAGCCCAGTTGTGCCTACCCATTTCTTGATTCAGCTCCACCTTTATCACACCAAAGCCTAAAAACCAATCCTAGTCGCACACCCAAAATTGAGCTTTAGTTGTTTGTTATTTCATGATTAGGGTGTTGATGTGGTGTTATATTTTGTGAAAATGTGGCTGTGCTTTCTTGCCAAATTTTGCTGAAAATAAAGAAAAGAAAAGAAAAAATAAAAAAAGAAAAGAAAAGAGAAAAAAAAAAGATGAGCTTAATTGAAAATCTGTGTAAGTTTATGAATGAGAGTAGGCGGTGTACACACCCATGTTGCAAAAATCTAAGTCTGGGGGTGTGGTGCACTTGCATTCGATGTTGGTGTGCGAGAAGTTGTTTTAAAAGCTCATTTGGGTTTAGTGTTTGAGCCGTCATTTCTATCTTTGTTTATCTCACCTTAACCCAAGCCCCATTTTAAAACCTAAAGTCCTACCGACTCGCGCTATGAGCCAACTTAGCGTCGTGGAGAGAATGAGAACGGGTGAGCTTATGGTCTCCGACACCGATGGATTTCGGTGGAGTTTGTCTAAAACCCCAGCTTTGGCAATGCTTGTCAGCGATTATTCTACTTTCTCCATATGTGTGACCGGATGATTCACCGTGATTCCCATTTTGAGTAGAAGTAATATTTATTTACTCTTTTAGAAATTTATAAACTATGTGTATAAATTAGAAATCTTCTCTCGTATTTTTCTATGTACATGGGCATACGACTTCGCATAGTATTTCACTTTGTAATTTTAAGTTAGCTATTTCATGTTCCTGCCTGCTTAGGATTTGTTTGCTCGGGACGTGCAAATAGGTAAGTCTGGGGGTGTGATGAGTCTCATTTATATACACATTTATGGACTCATCTGGGCCGTATTTCTAGTCGATGCACCACACTTTAGGGATGTTTACGATCATATTTGTTATTCCCTGCTAGGTGCACTTTTAGGCCCGTTGTGGTGTGCATTTGCGCGTGTTAGTGTTGGGGGTAAGCACAACGTGCTCCTCATTCTCTTTTTTGCTTTATTTCCTGTGCTGGAAGGGTATTCCCAGCTTTGTTGTGGCTAATGTTTTGTGGACGTTTCATCAATTTTATCCTAAGTTCATATCTGTGTATATCGCACGGTCGTGCGTTATGTTGGCGCACGGTCGGTTGTGGTCGCGCGCCCTTTGCTGAGGAGGAAATTGATGATCTGATCTTGATCGTACGTCTTTACGCATGGGCAGTTGCCCGTGCGTGAAGGAATTGCACGATCAACCTGTTTAGCCTTGTTTTTAGCTTTTCTGAATTTACCCGTGCGTTTTGACGCACGGGCGGATTTGCCCGTGCGCGAGTAAATCGCACGGGCGCTCCAGGTCGTCTTCCTGCACTGTTCTCTATTATTAATATCGCACGGTCTACGCACGGTCGTGCGTTCGGCCGTGCGTGACCTATTTTCTGATCTTTTTCAATAAAAGCTGCAGCATTCGACCTAACTCGAGAGAGACCGTACACGCCATACTGCTGCGCCGTTTTCGCAACTTCCACTGAGGTTTCATCCCTTTGGGCCTCCTCCATCATCCTTAAGCTCTAAGGAGAGGGATTCAACCCTACATCCACCAAGATCCAAGGAGAAGGAAGCTAGGTCATTTCTGGATCGTGAGACGAAGAAGACGGGCCATTGGAGGGTAGTGACAGCCTTCTCTACCCCGGACGCAGTTGAGGACTGAGCTTGGATGCGGATTGACAACCCGGCGATTCCAACCGTGAATCTTCAACAAGACTTCGGATTCGGTCGATTTCTTGCTCTCCCTAACTTTGTATTGGTAGTTGTAGTTAGTAGATCTCTTGTATTTTGATGATGTACACTATGAACCATGTTATGTAATGCTAATTTCATTTGTATGAAATTATCTTGTGTTTATATGTGTGTATGAGGTGCGCCGCCATCCATTTTTCATTCTGCCGTCATGTTCGTGTGTCGCACTAGCAATTGCTAGTGGCGTGCTTGTCGACGAGGTGCTTGCGACCCTCATTCTGTTTTGCCTACTCATCCATCCCCCCTAGCGAAGTAGCGCGTTCAAGGCCTACATAGTCTCCGTCCCGCCTTGCGAAGCATTGCATAGCTGCATTGCATAGGAGTAGTTGTAGTATTTTCTCTTTATTTCCACCAACCAAAACCCCCCGTTTCCGCAACCCATCCGACGTAAGAAGACTTCAATCTCAAGTCCTTCCTCAATAATTAACTCCACCTTACTGTGTTCCTTCGAGATCGATACTTGGGATTCACTCCCATATTTTATATTACTTGAACGATCAGTACACTGCCGTTTCGTACCGCAGTCTTGCTACCGCCTATTGCGGTGTGCTAAGATTTGCGCATCAACGAGAACGCTCTGAAAATCTCCGAGAACATATCGCCTAAGGTCAGCCAGCATTTCCACCGTCGCTGGCGCTCCTGGGGGTGGCGACCCTTCAGGTCTCGTGTCCAGCTCGTCCTCTCCTGTCATGTTTTCCCCTTGAGATTTTCTTGAACCAGCTGCACTCCATGCTCACCGCACCAAAAATGTTGAAACCAGTAAATTGTCTCTGTGGAGTCTGGGGCCCCAACTAGTTGGGGGCAGCTGGAACTTACTAATCCCTCGAAGGGACAGACAGAAGCCTCGGAACTAGACACAGACCCTTAGACTCAGCAAGGAGGACCCACCACACACCCGGAAGATCTTTAGAGCGCTTCCCCTCCCAAGCCAAAGCTGAGACTTGGGCACCTTGGAGAGCTAGAGAGCTAAGCCAAAGTCACCGAGGGAAGAAGAAGCTCAGAGAACTGAGATCCTAGTCCTCTCCCAAGGTGCCCATTAAGGTATATTTATAGTTTTTTGCTCATGGTCTGTCAATAGAGGAATTCCGCCTTTTGATTTTACTAAACGCGCCCCCAAATTGGTCTGCTAACAGCCAAACTCCGCTGTTTGGGGAGGCTAATGGCAGACCACCGGGGGTAAAAAGGTAATCCTTCCTTGCCCACCTGTGGGCAAAGAGGTTTGCGAGAACATTACTCGCGAGGACTCTTGCTGCCTTCTCGCGGACCTCCTCCGTGACACTCCTCCTAGCGAGCGCGTCGTTGAGACCTCGCCTGGGACCCTTCTGGCGTCATCCGCTGAGACCTGGTCTCGCGTGCCTTCTTGCGAGCTCACCCTGGTACCCATCTCGATAGTCTACCAGCGAACGGTCGACGAGGGCTTGCCTCGCCCGCCTGATTCTTGCGAGGACTTGCTTGGCTTGTTCTCATTGCTTTCTTCACCGCGTTGACCTTCTCGAAACGCCCCCTCCCCCTTGCCTGGCGGATATCGGGGTTGTACAGGAAGGAAGAAGATGGAGAAGAAGAAGAATAATATATATATGTAGATAGTGGAGAAGGATATTTATATATGATATATATATAAAGAGAGATGGAGGAAGACAACCATTATACTGTAATATGGTTTAATAAAAATAATAAGAAGAAAAGAATGGCCGAACAAACGGTCACCGATTCCAATGAAAATCGCACCGAAGACAAACGTCGGCACTACGAATCCAACGGAGAAGTAAAAATCAAATTCCGACGAGCCAAACTCAAGATATAAATTTCTGAAGTTTACGGCGAACGATAATTATATAAATCTTTGAAAAAAAACAGCAGGGCTCTGATGGCGCAAATCTTAGCACACCGCTATAGGCGGTAGTAAGACTGCGATACGAAACAGCAGTGTACCGATCGTTCAAGTAATATAAAACGAGGAGTAATCCCCGAGTATCGAATCTCTCAAGGAACACAGTAAGGTGGAGTTAACGTTCGAGGAAGGACTTGAGATCGAAGTCCTTGAGTCGGATGGAATGCGGAAACGGGGTGATTTGGCTTTTAGAAAATAAAAGAAAACAACTACGACTACTCCTATGCAATGCCGCTATGCAGTGCTTCGCTTGGCGGGATGGAGACTAGGCAGGCCTTGAGCGCGCTGCGTCGCAAGGGCGGATGGACGAGTAGGCAAGCGGAATCGAACTGTGCAGGCCTTGAGCGCACTGCTTCGTAGGGCGAATGGATTACACGGGCCGCTATTCCACACTTCGCTAGGCGGATGGAAGAGTAGGAATACGAATGGAATGAAGAGAACGGCGAAATGAGGGTCGCAAGCACCTCGTCGACAAGCACGCCACTAGCAATTGCTAGTGCGGCACACGAACGTGACGGCAGGATGGAGGATGGAATGGGGCGCACCTCAAGCAACTCAAACAGTAAAATATTTCACACAGACATAAAATGTATAGAAATGCAAATAAAGTTAAGTGCTACTTCATCATAATGTTAGCTCTAGCTACATATACATCAATAAGAGAAGAATATGGCAAGAAATCGACCGAATCCGAAGTCTCGTTGTAGATTCACGGTTGGAATCGCCGGGTTTTCAATCCGCGTCCAAGCTCGGTCCGCAACTACGTCCGGGGTAGAGAGAGCTATCACTACTCTCCAATGAGCCCGTCTTCTTCGTGTCACGATCCGGTAGAGGTTGCAAACTTCCTCTTGCTTGATGGCGATGGCGGCTAAACCTTCCTTGAAGCTCTTGGATGAAGGACGAGGCCGAGAGGAAGCTCCGACTCAAGAATGGCGTGAAGAACAAGCCCGGAGCACCTCCCGATGGTGGGCGGCGATGGAGGGGCCAAATCGGGCGGAACGGAGCAGGAAACGGCGGACTCGGGCGGAAGAAAATCGGAGGTTTCGACCTAATTCGCGAGCAGGAGTATTTAAAGGCGCTGGAATAAATAGTGCGCACGGTCATTGGCGCACGACCAGTTGTCATGGGCGCTGGAATCCTGTGATCGTGCGCCTGCCTGGGTGGAGCCTGCAATGTAAGAAATTTATAAAATACCATGTTCGCAAGACCAGTGGCGCACGACCGATGGTCGTGCGCACTATCGTAGGTGGTCGTGCGCACTGGTCGAAACAGAACTCATAAAATTGATGTTAAGTGCGCACGAACAGTGGCGCACGACCGGTGGTCGTGCGCACTATCGTAGGTGGTCGTGCACACTGTCTGAGACAGAACTCATAAAATGGGGTTAAGTGTGCACGAACAGAGGCGCACGACCAGTGATCGTGCGCAATAGAACCAGTGATCGTGCGCAGTGTTCCTGTACAGAATTGTACCGGGAACACCTGCACGACTCCTGTTCCAGCACAACCACGAATCCAGCCACTGAAAGTGGCACTTAACAATGCATGAAAACTGCTAAAGAAGAAGAACATGAAATAACACCAAAAACGGGCCTAGGAGTGCACTTAGCATGGAGTATCAAATATGAGTGAAAACATGTCTAAAGTGAAGTGCATAGACTAGAAAATCGGCCCAGATGAGGCCAAAAATGTGTATATATTTGGGACTCATCACACCCCCAGACTTAACTGTTTGCGCGTCCCGAGCAAACCATCTCTCGCGGACAGGAAAAACAT
Organism: Dactylorhiza incarnata; assembly: GCA_033032865.1. Classification (NCBI taxonomy): domain Eukaryota; kingdom Viridiplantae; phylum Streptophyta; class Magnoliopsida; order Asparagales; family Orchidaceae; genus Dactylorhiza; species Dactylorhiza incarnata. The sequence goes on from JAWHQI010000035.1 coordinate 3,044,577, forward strand.
ATGCTGGCGAAGAAATTGTAAAGCGGAGTATCATGCGAAGTCGCATGCTCATGCGCGTAGAAATACAGTAGACAAAATTTCCAATTGTACATATTAGTTTATACTTTTCTAGGAGCGTATTTATATATTACATTTACTCAAAAAGTGAATCACGGTGAATCATAAGGTCGTACATAGGAAGAAAGTAAACTGAACGCTGAGGCGCGCATTGCCAAAGATCGGGGCTCGGGACAACTCCATTGAAATCCATCAATGTTGGTGACCATAAGCTTGCCCGTTCGCACTCTCTCCACGGCACTGGTTTGACTCAAATGCGTGAATCAATAGGACTTTAGGTTTCAGATGGGGCTTGGGTTTAGGTAGGTATACAATGATAAAATGACGGCTTACACACTAAACCCAAATGAGCTAGCATAGAAAACTATCCTCAAGCACCACAAAAAGACACGCGGGTACACCACACCCCCAAACTTGGACTTGAACATGGGTGTGTGCACCGCCTACTCCCAAACATAAATCTATAAGAATTTTCAATTAAGCACTGCTTTTTCTTTTCTTTTTACTTCATTTCTTTTTTTTTTCTTTTCTTTTTTCTTTTTCTTTTCTCTTCTTTTCAAAACATTTTCAGCAAAATGGGCAATGAAGTGCATCCACATTTTCACAAAAAATAACACCACATCAACACCCCAATCATGAAAATAGTAAACAACTAAAGCTCAAATTTGGGTGTGCGACTAGGATTGACTTTTAGGCTTTGGTGAGATAAAAGTGGGGCTGAATCAAAGAACGGGTAGGCACAACTGGGCTAACGAGGATAGAGCGATAGGAATGGGCACAAGAGCTCAACCGGGCAAAAATGATGGCTTATATCACATTCACGCGATTGACTAACCATATACTCATGCTTCAAGAGTGGCTTGGGGCAAGTTCTTAGCCACCGAGAAAGATAATCCTTTCTCCCGACTCAAGCAATACGAGTCTAGCGATCGTTTACACACATTCTTATGCTACCGTTTGATTCACTCCGGATTCACCAAAATTTTTTTGAGTAAAGTAAACAATATCTACACTAATAGAAAGATATAATCTAAAAGCATAAAAAGAAATTGAATCTACACGAATTTTTATGCGAGGCATGAGCACTCGACTAGGAGCACTACAGGAGTCAACATCTTACTCCGCCTCATAATCCTAAGCCAGCATGATGATTTTTCAAATCACACAGAAGAGACAAATTCGACTCGCGACGTGCCAACAGCTAAGCGCACGCTCAAGTGGGTGCTGTGGTGTGCAATGAAAATAAACAAAACATTTTAAATGAAATCTTCTAGTATGCAGTGCAATAGTGCACGTGAGCAGGTAAACAAAACTACTCTCCCCCGGACTTAAACTAAACAATCCGCATAATATATGACAGGAAAATCAAAATAGGGCTAGGGGAAGAGAGTACCCAATGCTCAGCAAGTGAGCATACCAGAAGATTGGCGATTAACTCTAGACCAAGCTGCAGCACCCAACCAGAAGAATACCTGCAGGGGTCAGCTCCGCAGAAACAAAAGAAAATAGAAAACTGTAAGAATAGAATACTACTAACTAAACTAAATAATACGAAATAAGAAATGCAGGAAAAGGTAAGATAACTACTGGGGTTATTGTCATCCCAGCACGACTTATTCGGATTTTATACAGTTCTAGCTTATAGGCCTATGAAAAGAAAAGTGGACAGGTAACTGTTCTAATATGCGTGTAGGTAGCGGGTACCTATACGGAGAAAGAACAGTCACGCCTCTACCCGAATATAAATATCTGGTCTTCTCAGGTAGAGGGAAAAGAAAGTAAGAAGAGGAGGAGGCCTGGTCCTCACTCATCTCACCAGAAACATCCTTGCCTAGTAAGGTGTCGTCAACAGGGAGGCAGCAGGAGGAAAAGGCAACGAGTGGAGCTTCGTCTACGGAGGGGGAATAAACCTCCTCACATGAGAGGATGCTCTCATCATTGACTTGAGCAAAAAGCCCCAAGTCCTCCTGAAGTACCTGTGAAGATTCAACCTGCACAGACTCAGGTGAAGGAAGGGGATCAAGAAATAAAGAAGACGAAGAACATAAATAAACATCAATTGGGGGAGTGGTCCCGGTCTCACTCCAATCAGGTTGGGGAAGTAAAATAATGTTTGCATTGTCATCAATGCTACAAGATTCGGCGGGATCAACAATGGCCAAGCTAGAGATTTGGACTTCCTCCACCGGTGCTGAGGAAAACCCCTCTTCACCTGGAAGGTTGTCCTCCTCCATAGGGACAGGCATGACACTAAAGTCACCAGCCTCCTCTTGCGACACATCATCAACAATGTCACCAGAGACGAGTGTAGTATGCACAACAGCGAGAGGAATAGTGCTCGGATAAAAGTCGAGCACCGATTCCTCACAAAGAATCGAATCCACTAGAGGTGGTGGATGCACATGGAGAATAGGCTCAGCAATGTCGGTGCATAGATCAGCCGCACATCCGGCGACCGTGTCCATGCCATACCCTTCAAGATGTGAAGGTGACAAAGACACATAACCGGATGTTGAAGGTGTGCCGCCAGAGTTAGGAGTTGGGACGATCCGGATATCCGGCTCATCATCCTCGTCCAATTGGCGAAGATACTCGGCACAGTCCTTCAAGACATGATCAGTGCTCCGACAAAACCGGCACTGCCTTGCGGGCTTCTTTGGCACAGCGGGGGCTGAAGCCGAAAAGAAGTATGACGGTAAAGGCTCAGCAGAGTAGCCATAAGACTTACGCGCACCATATGGAGTACCAGACGAAGTCGGTGCTCCATATGCTGGGCTATAAGAATCATGCCTACTATTCTCCGTAGGGCATTCATCACTAGAGTGGGAGGTATCTATGCACCAATGGCAACGGATATTGAGATGTGCCCACATAGTGTGAAGATAATACGATTCAAAATAAAAAGCTATTGTGCAAAATACTACACCTAACAAAAAATTACTGAAGCAACCTAATATAAAACAAGAAACAAAATACGAGGAAATAAAACAAAGGAATGCAATTTACAAATTGAAGGACTTCTCTCTCAGGTTCTCCCTCTCCAGAAAACTCACACGACTGTGTTCCCCGGCAACGGCGCCAAAAACTTGATGGCGCAAATCTTAGCACACCGCTATAGGCGGTAGTAAGACTGCGGCACGAAACGGCAGTGTACCGATCGTTCAAGTAATATAAACGAGGAGTAATCCCCGAGTATCGAATCTCTCAAGGAACACAGTAAGGTGGAGTTAACGTTCGAGGAAGGACTTGAGTCGGATGGAATGCGGAAACGGGGATTTGGCTTTTGGAAAATAAAAGAAAACAACTACAACTACTCTTATGCAATGCCGCTACGCAGTGCTTCGCTTGGCGGGATGGAGACTAGGCAGGCCTTGAGCGCGCTGCGTCGCAAGGGCGGATGGACGAGTAGGCAAGCGGAATCGAACTGTGCAGGCCTTGAGCGCACTACTTCGTAGGGCGAATGGATTACACGGGCCGCTATGCCACGCTTCGCTAGGCGGATGGAAGAGTAAGCATACGAATGGAATGGAGAGAACGGCGAAATGAGGGTCGCAAGCACCTCGTCGACAAGCACGCCACTAGCAATTGCTAGTGCGGCACACGAACGTGACGGCGGGATGGAGGATGGAATGGGGCGCACCTCAAGCAACTCAAGCAGTAAAATATTTCACCAAGACATCAAATGTATAGAAATGCAAATAAAGTGAAGTGCTACTTCATCTTAATGTTAGCTCTAGCTACATATACATCAATAAGAGAAGAATAAGGCAAGAAATTGACCGAATCCGAAGTCTCATTGTAGATTCACGGTTGGAATCGTTGGGTTGTCAATCCGCGTCCAAGCTCGGTCCGCAACTACGTCCGGGGTAGAGAGAGCTGTCACTACTCTCCAATGAGCCCGTCTTCTTCGTGTCACGATCCGGTAGAGGTTGCAAACTTCCTCTTGCTTGATGGCGATGGCGGCTAAACCTTCCTTGAAGCTCTTGGATGAAGGAGGAGGCCGAGAGGAAGCTCCGGCTCAAGAATGGCGGGAAGAACAAGCCCGGAGCACCTCCCGATGGTGGGCGGCGATGGAGTGGCGAAATCGGGCGGAACGGAGCAGGAAACGGCGGACTCGGGCGGAAGAAAATCGGAGGTTTCGACCTAATTCGCGAGCAGGAGTATTTAAAGGCGCTGGATTAAACAGTGCGCACGGTCATTGGCGCACGACCAGTTGTCGTGCGCGCTGGAATCCTGTGATCGTGCGCCTGCCTGGGTGGAGCCTGCAATGTAAGAAATTTATAAAATACCATGTTCGCAAGACCAGTCGCGCACGACCGATGGTCGTGCGCACTATCGTAGGTGGTCGTGCGCACTGGTCGAAACAGAACTCATAAAATTGATGTTAAGTGCGCACGAACAGTGGCGCACGACCGGTGGTCGTGCGCACTATCGTAGGTGGTCGTGCACACTGTCTGAGACAGAACTCATAAAATGGGGTTAAGTGCGCACGAACAGAGGCGCACGACCAGTGATCGTGAGCAATAGAACCAGTGATCGTGCGCAGTGTTCCTGTACAGAATTATACCGGGAACACCTGCATGACTCCTGTTCCAGCACAACCACGAATCCATCCACTGAAAATGGCACTTAACAATGCATGAAAACTGCTAAAGAAGAAGAACATGAAATAACACCAAAAATGGGCCTAGGAGTGCACTTAGCATGGAGTATCAAATATGAGAGAAAACATGTCTAAAGTGAAGTGCATAGACTAGAAAATCGGCCCAGATGAGTCCAAAAATGTGTATATATTTGGGACTCATCAGGCTCAAATAATGCTCGGATCGCAACGAAACTTCGACGAGCCTTTCTAAAATTAAATAATTTAATTTCCTAACGTAAAATTTTCCAAATCAGGCACACTCCAAAATTTGGTCGAATTGACCGAATGAATGCGAAAACATGCAAACGACGGCGCACTGCTAACTTCGCACTAACGTAACACCCTTACATCAAAAATGAAATCAAAGAAGGATTAAAATAATTTCTAGAAATTCAGGGGCGTTATACTACTATTGTAGGAGAATTCGACGAGTGGCAGCAGTCTCTCCCACGGTTCCCCACTATCTAGTATGCACAACCTTAACAAGTCTTCCATAGTCCGGATGGTTTGACGAATTGTTCCACGAATAACCATACTAGTACACTGACAGGAGCACCCTTTTTGATGGGAATGAGTCTAGACACCTTTGTCAACCTGTCCACAATGACACAGACGGAGTCATGCCCAGAGCGGGAGCGAGGTAACCAATGTACGAATTCCATGGAAATGTCCTCGAACATCCACTCAGGCACCGATAATGGATGTAATAACCCTCCCGGTCTCTTGCACTCGGTCTTTACTAGTTGACGTGGATCACAATGGGTCATGAAGAGGACAATATCCCACTTCATCCCTGGCCAATACACCGTTCTTCTCAAGTCCGCAGTCACCTTGGTGATCCCGTGGTGTACTGAATACCTGCTATGATGTGCTTCTGTTTGAATATCCTCCCAGATGTTATCCCCCACTGGTATATAAATTCTACCCTAGAAGTGCAGGATGTCATCCTTCAGCGAATATTCCCCCTGGTGCCCGATTCCAAGGCCTTGAAGACCAGTTCTAATTCCGCATCACATCCCTATGCAGCTTTAATCCAATCCCAGATATCGCAAACAAAGCACATCGAGGCTAGATATTTCTAGTAGACCTCAGGATCATCTCTGGATACTAGTGTAATATGCATGTTGTTCAGCATCTGTACTAGTTCCATGGCCATTAACTGAGGCTTTGTGTCCGAGGTACTAGCCCTCCTACAAAGTGCATCTGCCACCGTGTTTGCCTTTCCGGGATGGTAATGCATCGTGTACTGATAATCACACAGAAACTCTACCCATCTCATATGCTGGATGTTTAAGTCCTTCTGAGTGTCTACGTATTTCAGGTTCTTGTGGTCTGAAAAGATGTCATAGTGAACCCCATACAGATAGTGTATCCAAATTTTTACCACAAAAATTACAGCTCCCATCTCTAAGTCGTGCACTAGTTCTGCTCGTGCTTCATTAATTGTCGTGAAGCATAAGCGATCACATGCCCGTGCTGCATTAAGACCGCACCCATCCCCTGGTATGATGCATCCATGTACACTTAAAATTCTTCCTTCCTAGATGGAAGTGCATGAATCGGAGCGGAGCATTTGTGAGGCCAAAGAGCATTACCGTTAACTCGTAGAGACCATACCAACTGCTAAAAGCCGTCTTCGGAATATCTTATTCTTGGATCCATAGTTGATAGAAACCCGATCTCAACTCAAGTTTTGAAAACCAATGTGCTCCTTCCAACTGGTCAAACAACTCGTCGATCCAGGGCAAAGGGTAAGTGTTTCGCACAATTAGTCTGTTGATTTCACGGTAGTAGATGCACAACCGAAGAGTCCCGTCCTTCTTTTTTACAAACAGCACCAGAGCTCCCCATGGGGACGAGCTCAGTTTGACGAACCCTGAGTCCACTAACTCCTGCAGTTGGGTGCGGAACTACTCCAACTCATTTGGGGACATCCAGTAGGTGCTCTAGATACGGGTCTAGCTCCTGGCACTAACTGAATCTGAAAGTTCTTTTCCCTGTGAGGCGGTAACCCGGGTAGTTTTTCTGGTAATATGTTGGGAATGTTTTGAACTACAGGGATATCAGTTAAGGGAATGTCTACCTCCTTCATCTCAAAACAAACCATGTACACTTTGCCAACCTGTAAATGGGCCTTGACGTCCTGAGTAGGTGAAAGTAAATGACGAGAGGTGGGTCTAATACCTTCGATCACAACTTCGGAGTCCTCGTGTCTTAACACAATTTTCTTTGTCGGGCAGTCGATCTTAGCATGGTTCCTATGTAGCAAGTTCATGCCCAAGATCAAATCATAATCAGATTATAAGATCCCATTTTTTTGCTTTCAATTCCGGGTCTTACCGCCCGAAGCGGCGCCTTGCGGTGCTCCCTGCACTCGGGGAGAACTCCACCACAAGACGCCAATCCTGTCAGCTAATAATTCGTCCAGGTCAACCACACATAATAAGAATAAATAAGAGATACATGTCCACAACAATCACATAATATTTAAATGTTTAAATACTTGTCCACATGAGATAGAATAAATCAAAGTACTGAATGGGAAGGCTAGAAAATAAGCAGGTCTTAAACACGATACATCATATTTTTCTTGGTTTCTCTCTTGGAAAAGATAAAATACTATAAACACTGACAAGAACTAATGCCCTCACGAATGTATAACTCCTTGCTCTGCCCAAGTTAGATGTGAAGAGTGGGTGTCGGAAGAGGGTTGTTTACCGGTGGTCTCCTCGCAGCAGCTGAGAGTTCAAGTCATGGCCTTGCTGTCGTGTAAGGTACTTCCCTCCTATTGAGGGCGTACTCTTCTTGGAGCTCCTATTTGTTATGCCACAACTGGCTGCTAGTCTTTAAGACTCAGCATGTTCCTCATCTCCTCCACCCGCGACTCCTAGGTACCGTGCGGGAGGAGGAAGCGGAGGACAACAAGGGGTAAAAGAAAGCAAGCATGTGACATGGGTCCATCTAACAAGTGTATATATATAGATCAAGCACCTTTTCTCTAGACATTTTCAGGAGTAAAATATAAGTGCAACAGTATGACGTGAGTATACTACATTAGTTCATGCGGTTCCAAAAACAGTATAAGAAACATCAAGCATGGCAGGCATATCTAGTGTATATACAAGAAAGCGACATCATGTAAAAAGAGCATCTATAAAACTAACCTTAACTTATACGCGTACACACAAGGTCCATAAGCTAAGAGATCTAGCACTAAGATAAACTCATCGTATAAAAGAGCCCATACTAATTTATACTATGAGGTCTTTGTTTTATGCAAAGATGCAATGCAATGCTATGTTGTGCAATGCAATGATGCAACTCACCCACCCAACTCTGTACGAACAGACATTTTGTTAGTTCCCTCTGTTTGAGTGTGTCATCTCAAGTACCCGGTTGAGGCAAACAGGGCAGTGGATCAGGCTTGTCCACTTCTAGGCTTAAGTCCCACATCTCCCAGCCTAGACCTACGTATGCCCCTAAGAACACACAGAGTATCCGCGTATTATCTAGAACACCACCTCTATCCTGCTTTTCGAGTCTCCGCTCAGGTACACCCCATTGAGGCAAACAGGGGCAGTGGATCGGGTCCTCCACTCCTAGGCCAGTATGACACCTCCTAGCCTAGACCTTATGTACGCACCTAAGAACACATAGGGTATCCACGTACTACTTGATACAACAATGCCTCTAAGTGAAAAACTGAGCCCTCGGCTCTGAGGACTTGACCAGTCCTTCCTTATACTACCGAGCCCACTACTCGCAGGACTAATCAGTCCTTCTTATATAGCAATGAGCCTACTGCTTGCAGGACAACCCATCATGTCATCATAAAATTCCCGAGCCTCCAGCTCGCAGGACTTAACCCATCCTTGTACCATTCCGTCCCAAATTTGGGGCGATGTTTACTTATCAAGTTTCCTCTACTTACTACTCTTGTCTATCATTTAGTTCGACTTAGAAGTTTTAGGTTTAACCTTGGACTTCCTGAGGACTACACGGTAAAGGGCTCGCAGCGGTACTAGGAGGTGCGATGGGATGATGTCCCAAACCTCCCTTTTTCAAGATATTTAGTATTGTTGGTGGGTAACCTTTTTTACATACCCAATACCTCTCTAGTTACTCTAAAATCCTAAGGTGGATTACAAATAGGCCAGACAGACAAGCATCGGTGTTCAATTAAACATCGAGCCCTATCTTTCTTAGTGGTCGAACATTTTTGTGTGTCATCACTCAACACCTACTTAAGAACCCAATTCATACTTCTATCACACTTATGCTAGCTGATGGGTCATTCCTCACATCTCCTATCATATCATTGTCAATTCCCGAATTGATGATTTTACTAAACGCACCCCAACCCCTTTCTTCTAATATATGTAGGTAATGGTTAATCCTTTAATCCATCTATGCCTTCATAATGATCAATGAGTTAATAGTTGTATTTGTGATGGTCAGGAGTGGTCTAAATCACGTAATTCTGTTTTTACTATTCGCATACCCGTTTGCCATTAAGTGAAACCACATGTCCTACAAGGTTGACTATATGATTACCAACTAAGTATGAGACCATTTTAGTTCCAGAGATTCATGTTGGTGTCAAGGTTCTATGTACAAATTTATATGATATTCTAGCGTTAATAATGCAAGGAATTAATTTCTCAAATTATAAGTCTAAATGTTACTTTATGAAGGAAGTATGAAGTTTGCTCAGAGATTAATTCTAATAAAATTTCCATAGTTTCATACTGATATAAAAGAAGCATATACAAAATTTCATAACAATCCAGTATCAGTACTTCAGGGAATTAATTTCTCAAGTTATAGGTCCAAATGCTACTTTCTGAAGGAAGTATGAAGTTTACTCAAAGATTAATTCTAATAAAATTTCCATAGCTTCATACTGATATAAAAAGACCATATACAAAATTTCATAACAATCCAGCATCAATAATTCATTGAATTAATTTCCCAAGTTATAAGTCCAAATGTCACTTTATGAAGGAACTATGAAGTTTACTCCGGGATTAATTCTAAAAAAATTTCCCAAGCTACATACTGATATAAAATGACAGTATACCGAATTTCATAATAATCCCGCATCAGTAATTCATGGAATTAATTTCTCAATTTAAAAGTCCAAATGTTACTTTGTGAAGGAAGTATGAAGTTTACTCAGAGATTAACTCTAATAAAATTTCCATAGGTTCATATTGATATAAAAAGACCATATACAAAATTTCATAAGAATCCAGTAAGTTTTGACCCTATAAATACTCACTTGGGGCCTATGTGACCAAATCATATGAATTCAAGTTCCCTAGAGAAATCAACCCAAAGGTTGATGATTTTTACTATAGAGTATTCTCCTATTGTCCTAAGTGCATGTTTTAAATTTCATGAAAGTTGACCAAGGGAAAACCTTTAAAAACTCAAAACAATATTACTTAAGAGTCTTATTGTTCACCTTTATCACCAAGGTTTGGCATGTGAATTTCATTCATATACAAGAGTCCAATTGGGCTCAACCATTAACTAGGGAATATTCATGGTCTTGTTGTCATGCCACCCAAAATTTGGGTTAAGATAGGTTGATTCATATAAGTAAATCTAGTGCTACATGGAAATGCTATATGCACACCAAATTTCCCTTACACATGCATGTGGGATAAACAAGCATGCAAAGGTCCAAATGACCTTAAAATTTAACCATGGACTAAATTAGATCTCATTGACATGCTACCCAAAATTTGGGTCCATTTGAGTTGATTTACATGTGTAAATCTAATACTATATTGTTAGGCTATATGCACACCAAATTTCCCAAACACATGCATGTGAAATAAACTGACATGCAAAGGTCCAAACGACCTTCAATTTAAACCATTGACTATTATTCACATAAACAACCCCTCCCATAATGAGATTTGGGGTAATTTGAGTCCAAATCACCCATAATATACACCATGCATAATTTATTAAATTTCTACATAAACTTTTGAAAAATGTCCCCCCAAAATTCTGATTTTTTAACACATAGTAGATCAAGGATGCATATACACACAGCTAAATTTTCAACCTCATGTCATCTGTTAAATAAAAGTTATTTACAATATAAGATATGTCCTTCTCTAGGACCAGCCTTACTATGCCTGCCCTATCGAGAGTTGTAGGGCACCAAATGGTGTGATTTTACTTCCTATAGTTGGTAGACACAAAGGTCTACAAGAGTTGTCTCTTCCTACTATTCCTTTTAAGGACTCTAAGGGCCTCAAAATTTGAGTAAAAAAACCCTAAAAAACTGTGACAATTATTTCCTATATCTTATATTTAGACTGCGTATAGCCATCAACTAGGATACAACGGTTGGAGGTCATCATCTCCAACCAGCCAAAGGCCTAGATTGCTTGCGCCTGGGCCATCTTTGGCTTCGATTTCCCGGCCAACCTCACACCACCACGGCTAGCCACCACTGTCATCACCTTTGTCGATGTGGGGGCCACCGGGATTGGGATTCAGGCAGGCCAGCGGTGGGGGCCGGAATAGAAAACTAACACAGGAAAATTTTGACTGAATTTCTGTCGAAGGAGAAGATTGATCCCAACTCAGTTGACCTGGGATCTTCAATCTAAACATATCAGAATCTAGCACATATGGAGAAGGAGAGGAGCTTGCCTCGTTTTGGGCTTGATTGCTGGTGGTTGCACGGGTTGCCATTGCTGACTTCAGCCTTCTTGGTTCCATGGAGATTTAGGCTTGCAGATCTCAAATTCCTCTCTAGAAGGGGGGCCGTCTCCTTGGGAAGCTCTGAAGGTGATGGGGAGGAGAAAATAGAAGGGGGTGGTGTATTTGACTTTATTCCATTAATGGCTCTCGGCCACCCCCTCGCCGCCAGCTCTAGCCAATCCAATCCTACTTCGCACTGCCCCAAACTGATGGCAATTAATTCCCCAGCTCAGTGGAGAGCTTGGGGAAGGGAAGTGGGGTGCCATTTGGCACCCATCCCCCATTTTCCTCTTCCTTGTTTCCCTTGTCTTCTTCCTAACTTTAATTCAAAATTCTTTGGATTTAATCCCCTTAATTTCAAAATTTCAAAGGGCCCAAGGTTCAGATCTCATGAGGGATTACTAATAGGCTCTTTGGGTGGGGCTTAGTCCAATAGGTCTTTTTTGGGTATTGAATACACAATAGCCTAGATTTGTGAGAAGTCGCCCTTGAACCAAGGTGAATTGCTAGGGTATTTGATATTGTCTTCTAGTTAAGATCTTGCAGGTTATAAATGCTAAGTGTAGACCAATGTCAGATCACAATGGGTCATTAAACACAGTCTCATGCAATATAATCCCTCATTGTGTGGAACAAGGTGTTGACTCATGTGTGATCTCTCTATTGGGATACACATTATTTTCAAGACTCTTGAAGCTTGGAAGATGGAAGAGTTGTAGGTGTTCTAGAAAAGAAAGGAGAAAAGTTCAGAAATTTTTCTAAGGGTATTTCTCGAGAAATCAAAGGTATCTTTCGAGAAATTCAAATCATTTCTCGAGAAGTCCGGTTTAGTTTTTGAGAAATCCTTCTCTGTTTTCTATTCCTGTACTTCTAAGTAATTTCTCGAGAAGTCCTTTATTTCTCGAGAAGTTGAATTCATTTCTCGATAAGTCTTAATTGTTCTCAAGAAATCTTCTCTATTTTCCTTTTAAAGTTTTCTCAGCCGTTTCTCGAGAAGTCGTATGTTCTCTCAAGAAATCATATCCATTTCTCGAGAAGTCCCATTATTCTCGAGAAATTCTCATCCAGTTCTCTCGAAAGCTTTTTTCAGCCTTATCTTGGTTTCTTGCAGCCATTTCTCGAGATGTAAAGTTCATTTCTCGAGAAGTAAATTCTATTTCTCGAGAAATCCATTTGTTCTCGAGAAAATTATTTTGTTCCTGTGCTGCTTTGAAATCTGATTCCTGACAGGATTTTAATATCTTCTGACGGACTTGACAGCGCGTGTGAGTGATGTTAAGGTTAATCCTACCTTAAATCAAGGCCTATTAGCTGTTACTTGTGATTGCTATATAAGCTTTCTATCATGTCTTATCTCAACCCTAATTGTTATCTTTCTATTCTATTCAATCGGATCATCATGAAGAATCTGCTGCCTCCAGCCATTGTTGAAGGATCTCTCTCTCTCTCTCTCATTCAATCGATTCCTTCTAAAAAAAAAGATTCGACAGATCAGCGCTCTAATTATTTACAACAATCTATTGGATCGTGTCGAATAGTAGAAATCAGATCTGGGATTTCAATCGTTTATCCCTCTTCTTCTAGCCAAAGTTTTTCAAGACTCAAGGAGGAAGAAGATCTCAGAAGTTCAGATCTGTACAAGTTTTGTTAAGTATTTCATTATACTCAATCTCATTTTCTTGTAGGAGAGTTTTTCTCCGAGTTGTAGGAGAGTGTTTCTCCTAGTTGTAGGAGTGTTGCCTCCGAGTTTGTAGGAGATTTGTCTCCGAGTTGTAGGAGTTGTGACCCTGAGATTGTAGGATCGTTCTTAATTTGAGTTTTTGAGAAATAGCCAAGGCTAGCTGTTGTGCTAGATTGGTGAGGCTGGAAAGTGGAGTACCCAAGATCGGGGAACCACTATAAATTCCTTGTGTCGTCTGTGATTGTGATTTGCTTTCTGTGATTATCTTTTTATCAAGTTTTTATTCCGCAAAAGACGAAGAATTCACCTATTCACCCCCTCTAGGTGATTTAGGTAGGCAACTAGATACTTCATCAATTGGTATCAGAGGGTCACTGTTCGTTTCTAGGTTAACACCTTGAACAGGATCCATCCATTCTAGGTTCTAGCATATCATGGAAAGAAGCAAGGATTCCTCCTCGTTAAAACTGCCAATCTGCACAAAGGCTAATTTTCCCATGTGGAAAGAAAGAGTCAGATTTTACATGGAAGACGCAGATCCGAGAATATTTCAAGTTATGGAAGAAGGCCCTCATGTGCCTATGACTGCCTCTACAATTGACCCTACGGTTCAGTTGCCAAAGAAAAAGATGTACCTATCTAAGGATGAGATCGCTATAGTAGCCTTGGACAAAAAGACGAAGAACATTATTGCTAGTGCAGTAGATGAATCTATGTTACAAAACTTGATTCACTGCAAATCAACCAAAGAGATGTGTACATCCTTAATTATTCTCATGGAAGGTACCGAAGAGGTAAGGGGCGATAGAAGATCTCAACTCAACCAAGAGTATGAGGCCTTCAAGCAGAGTAAGAAGGAGTGCATTGCTGATGCCTATGAAAGGTTCTTCAAAATTGTTAACGACCTAAGAAACTATGGCAGGGAATTCACAAACAGTGAACTCAATGACAAGTTCCTGCGATCCTTGATGAAAGAATGGGATAGCAAGATCGTTTCCATTAGGGAGTTTGGAAAGCTGCCAAATATTGAACCACAGAATCTGTTCAGGAAGCTATTATCCCATGAGTTGCATATGAATATCGGCAAAACAGAAGAAGATGGGAATCGAACTTCTAGCAAGGAAAGGACCTTGGCTCTGAAGGCCGAAAGCTCTAGGAAAGGCAGAACCATGTCTCCTACTAGGGCACAAGAATCTGATGAAGAAGAAGAATCAGAAGTCAGCTCCTCCTGCTCAGAAATGTCAGATGGGGAATTTTCTCTAATCTCTCGTCAATTCAAGAAGCTGCTAAACAAGAGAAGGCTTATGAAGAACAAGCCCTCTTCCTCTGACTATAGACATTTTCATCGTGATGGAGATCATCACAGGAAGGGCTCAAGCAGCCATGACAGGTATAAGTCTAAACCGAACAAACACATTTCTTTTGACATTATTTGTTATTGTTGTATTAATCCAGGGCATATGGTCACTGAATGCCCTTACAAAAAGAAAGAAGGTGGAAGAAGAAAAGAAAAAAAAAATCCACCCACGTGAAAAAGAAAACTGAAAGAACCTTAGTCGCTAAGAAGTCCAAAACTCTCAGCGACAGTGACTCAGAGAAGTCAAGTGATGATGAAGAAGCCTACTTCGGGCTGATGGCTATGACTGACGACGAAGAAGAACCTCCATACAAAGGGAAGGTAAATGCTTGCACTATCTTTTCTGAATCTGATTATGCCTCAGCTGAACAAGAGAACTACCACTCAGATGTGGATTCAGAACTCATGACTCAATATACTGAATTGCTTAAAGCCTTTGACAAATGCCAAAAGGTCGTCAAAATCCAGGCCAAGGAGATTATGTCTCTCAAGGAAGTGGAATCTAATCTGAAAGAAGAAGTTGCACAACTTACATCTCTCAGGGAGGAAATCCTAATCCTGATAGACAAAATCAAAAGCTCAGATGAGCACCTTGCCCTAAGAGAGAAAAGTATCAAAGAGCTGGAAGAATAGCTAGCTGCTGAGAAAATGCTAGTTGAAAAGTTCTCCCAACCTAAAATTATTCTTCCAATCATTGATAGATTCTCCTCTAAAGCAAGTGGAAGTGGATCAGGTCATATGGCTGAATCTAGTAAATCTTCTACAAGCATACTAGCCAAGAAGAAAAATAAGAGTGCAAAGAAATCCACCGCCGAAGAGAAAGGGAAAGCCCATCTGGATCAGACAACTTTTAAGAAAGTCATCTTTACTACTAATGTCTATGATCTGGAAAGCTCATATGGTCACTTGACTAGACCAATTGTGTATGGGCCTGTCAATGACTACAAGGGGTGGACTCGTCCCCGAAACTTTGGTGCAAGTGCATTCAAGGCACCCTATGAGGAAATTAATCTGAGAAGTTATGGTCCTTTTGTTCATTGACCTAGTGCAAAGAAAGCACCAACAGTGAAGACTGTTGCTCCTAAGGCAAAGGAGTCTATTATACCATGTGTATGCTGCACGCATGAGAGAACCTCATCAAAAAGTAATGCTCCTGCAAAAACTAACGTTTAAAAAGTAAAGCAGGAGAATACAAAGAGGAGATACAACAGATTTGATTGTTGGTGTTGCGGCAATATTGGTCACTTTGCCGTAGATTGCTGTTTCAATCCTATTAATTTTAAGAGACCACAGGTAAACATTGCAAGAAAGACCACTCACAATGTTAACGTTCATCATGGTGCTCAACTAACAACAGACCAAGGACCCAAATTTATTTAGGCTCCTAAGGCAAAGTAATCTGTTTTTGCAGGTATGTCCAAAGGCCAACAAAAATCCTATCTGGTATTTGGACAGTGGTTTCTCTCGGCACATGACCGGGACAAGAAGCCTATTACAGAACTATATTCCAGTTGAGAGCGGTCCAAAAGTTATTTTTGGCGGATTCGACAGAGGAATAACAAAAGGCTACGGTATGATCACTAATGGTAATGTATCCTTTTCCGATGTTGCTTATGTGGAAGGATTAGAACATAATCTGATAAGCATAAGTCAACTATGTGATAAAGGATACACAGTAGATTTTTGTAAAGACAAGTGTTTGATAAAATCGGCAAAAAATTCTGAAACGATATTATCAGGCACTCGTTGTAGAAATATTTTCTGCTTGAATTTTCTTTGTTTATCCTCTTCTACACCAGTGTGTCTTTTAGCAAAAGATAGTGCATCTCTTGTTGACCAATGGCACAAGAGACTAGCACATATTAATTTCAAAACTATAAATAAATTATTTTCTCAAAACTTAGTGCGTGATCCGCCGAATGTTAAGTGCATTAAAGATAAACCTTGCCATGCATGTGTAAAAGGCAAACAAACAAGAGCTAACTTTAAGAGCATTATTGGCAAAGATTCAACCAGGTGTTTGCACCTGCTACAATGGACTTGTTTGGTCCATTGCAAATTAGAAGTTTTGGAGGTAAGTATTACACATTGGTTATTGTAGATGATTACTCACGTTTTGCATGGGTATTCTTTCTAAAACATAAGTCAGATATCTTTGATACTTTCACCAAATTTGTTAAGCAAATACAGAATGAATTAAATTGTTCGGTGGTCAAAATCAGAAGTGACCATGGAACAGAATTTGAATCTGGAGCCATGACAGATTTCTGTGAAAGCCTTGGTATCTTTCATGAGTTTTCCTCTCCACGAACTCTACAACAAAATGGGGTAGCTGAGAGAAGGAACAGAACACTCATTGAGGCTTTTAAATCAATGTTGAGCGACTCTTCACTTCCGGAATACTTCTGGGCTGAAGCCGTCAACACTGCATGCCACGTGCAAAACAGAGCACTCATAAATAAAAACCATGAAAAGACTCCCTATGAACTACTAAAAGGCAAGATACCCACCATCTCTTATTTTATAATCTTTGGTAGTAAATGCTTTGTTCTTAATAATGGGAAACATTACAAAACCAAGTTTAGTGAAAAGAGCTTTGAAGGTATTTTCATAGGCTATAGTAGCCATAGAAAACCTTATAGAGTTTTAATAAGAAAACCCTGGTTGTATATGAATCTATTAACGTTGTATTTGATGAGACGAGCATGCTACATAGCAGCACTTCTAGTGCTTCTGTTGAAGATGACGGTTCAAAATTGCAAGACTCAAGCTTGGATGAGTCAGTTAAAGAGAATGCTCAAACCTTCGTCAAGATCTCTCCCCCAACCTCAACAGAAGAGGAAGATCACCAAGATGAAGAGCCAATTCTAGTGGAAGAAGACATTCTAGTAGTAGAAGAAGTTCCTGGTGTCCCAATTGATGCAAGGAATCTTGAGTTCAGAGATATGAGGGATCATCCGGTTGATCAGATCATCGAAAATCCTCAAGTCGGTATAAGAACAAGAAGAGATACTACTAACGAAAATATGCATTTGAGTTTTCTCTCACAGGTTGAACCAAAGAAGTTCCAAGTAGCAAATGAAGATACCCATTGGATACTTTGCAATGGAAGAAGAATTGTATCAATTCAAGCGATGCAAAGTGTGGACTCTTGTTCCAAAACCCAAAGATAAGAATATCATTGGAACAAAATGGTCTACAGAAACAAATTGGATGAAGACGGAATAATAATCAAGAACAAAGCCAGACGTGTGGCAAAAGGATACAGACAGGAAGAAGGGATCGACTTCGATCAGACTTATGCTCTTGTAGCAAGACTCAAAGCGATCAGGCTGTTCCTAGCTTATGCTGCATTCAAGGGATTCACCGTATACCAAATGGACGTCAAGTCAGCATTCCTCAATGGTAATATAAAAGAAGAAGTATACGTTGAAAAACCCCCAGGTTTTGTGGATTCTGAACATCTTGATTATGTTTATTTACTGCAAAAAGCTTTATAAGGTTTGAAACAAGCTCCTCGAGCTTGGTATGAAACGATGTCTAACTTTCTTCTTGAGAACAAATTCACAAGAGGGAAGATAGATAAAACGTTATTTCTTAGGGAAGTTAAAGGCAAGATTTTGCTAGTGCAAATCTATGTCGATGATATTATCTTTGGCTCTATGGACGACAACCTTTGCAAGAAGTTCTCCAAACTTATGCAAGAGAAGTTTGAAATGAGCAGTATGGGTGAGCTGAAATATTTCTTAGGACTTCAAGTGAAACAATCTGAAGATGGAATTTTCATCTCTCAGACGAAATTCACCAAGGAGTTGGTAAAGAAATTTGGAATGGAGAGTTTATCCTCTATGAGGACTCCAATGAGTTTAGGTATGTCTCTGGACAAGAATGAGAAAGGGAAACCTTTCAATGAAACCAAGTACAGAAGCATAATTGGCTCTCTGCTCTACCTTACTACTAGTAGTCCCGATATAATGTTCTCTACATGTGTATGTGCTAGATATCAGGTGAACTCTAAGGAATCTCACTATACCGCTGCAAAGAGGATTTTGAGACACCTTAAGGTTACACCAAATCTTGGCTTATGGTACCCAAGAAGTAACGATAGCAAACTAATTGGTTTTTCATATGCAGACTTTGTAGGTAGCAAGGATGATAGAAATAGCACTTCCGAGACTTGTCAATTTCTTGGGAGGAGGCTTATTTCTTAGAGCAGCAAGAA
Organism: Dactylorhiza incarnata; assembly: GCA_033032865.1. Lineage (NCBI taxonomy): Eukaryota > Viridiplantae > Streptophyta > Magnoliopsida > Asparagales > Orchidaceae > Dactylorhiza > Dactylorhiza incarnata. The sequence continues at coordinate 3,063,265 of JAWHQI010000035.1, forward strand.
GCAGAATTATGTTGCAATATCAACCGCCGAGTCAGAATACATTTCTACAGGGAGTTGTTGCGCACAACTTCTCTGGATAAAGAATCAGCTTGATGATTATAACTTGAAGTTCAAGGACATCCCAATATTTTGCGACTCCTCCAGTGCTATTGCAATTGCTAATAATCCACTCTCTCACAACCGGACAAAGCATATTGAATTGAGATATCATTTCATCCGGGAGCATGTGGAGAATGGGGACATCAATCTAAGTTATGTCCCTACGGATAAGCAAGTTGTGGATATTTTCATGAATCCGCTGGATGAGACCAAGTTCTCTTTCTTCAAGACAGAACTTGGAATGCTCTACTTGGAGTCCTAATCAACTCATAAATGAAGCAAGGATGATCTTCAGCTCTTCAATCTATCAAGAGAGCAAAGATTTGAAGATTTCTATGAAAGTTCAAGTTAAGTCTGAGATTTCTCGAGAATTACTTTATATCTCGAAAAATCATTCTCATATCTCGGGAAATGGGTAAATCCCTCGAGTATTGACTTCAAAGTAACTCTGCAACAGATTTCTTGAGAAGCCACTTAAATTTCTAGAGAAATACCATTTATCTCGAGAAATGATCATAAAATTCTCGAGAAATACAAATTATCTCTAGATCAAGACTTCTAAGTGCTGACACTACAATTTCTTGAGAAATACAATACATCTCGAGAAACAAATTCTGATTTCTCGAGAAATCAATTTGACCTCTCGAGAAATAGGTATTATTTTTCTGAAAACAACTATTCATTCCCTTGAAGTCGAAAGGTCAGGTACGCGCAAAAGTTTATTTCTTTTATTTTATTTCCGTCAAATCAAGGTTTATATATAAATACGTTTAGTCAAAAGGATTAGAGTTCACGCAATCTGTCCCTCCGAGAAACCCTAAACCTCTCACGACATCCCCGATCTCCTGGATTTCTCCCGACCCCTCTCATCAATTCCTTTTCAACTTCATCAAGCTCAAGATTTCTTCTCGATCAATGGCGCCTCATCATCGACCAAAGATCGGAGTTGGCCGTGAGCTGGTGCGTGCAGGCTTCAGCTCGATCTCAGATGAATTCCAAAATATGTTTTACCTCTTGGATGCTACAGGTTTGACATTTCTTCTTGAGCAACCAAGTAGGATTCAATTCAAGGAAGTAGAAGAGTTCTTTATCAACATTAAAGTTCACAAGGATAGGAAATTGATGAAATCCACAGTGAATAATTCAATCAAGCTCAGCTCCAGGTCAATTTCCAAATATCTGAGATTGCCAGTAGTAGATTCTGAAGACATTATAGAAGATGCAGACTGGGCAAGAGCACTGACTTTTTGTGGTCTGGATAAACCTGCTACATCAGTTCGGAGGCAGAAAATGAATGATGTAGGCATGCTCTTGGATGATATTATCTCTAAAGTACCCCCTCTGCAATACAGGTAGCTTGGGTTATGTCTCTACAGATGTCTTCTGCCTAATGACGGCAGTTATCTGTGGAAAGAAGTGTGACTGGGCAACTCTCCTCTTCTCAAAGGTTAAAGAAAGCCTTCTTGCTCCAAACTTTGCAAGAATTTTCTCTCTTTATCTGAATCAGCTGAATCAGGAAGTTTTTGACTTGTCCAAAGGAGCAGTTCTCCACCATTTGAAGAAAATAGATGTCACCACAATACAGAGGTGGGACATAAGAATCACTAAGCCAGTGCATGCAGGTGCAACTTCCAAGGGGGGCCTGAGCCTTCTAATGATGATGGAAATCAACAAGATTCAGCTCCCCTCCCCTCTTCTCAGCCTTCAGGTGCTCCACCAGTTCTTCCTCAAAAACCAGCTTTACCTCAACAACAAGTACCACCTCAACACACAGTTCATCAACAAGATCCATCTCCAACTCTGAGTTCAGTTCCATCTCCATCAGTTCCTGAAATTCTCCTTGAAGATACCATTCCCTCCACCATAGACATTATAGCAGACACTGTGGCAGACATTGAAAGGAATTTTCATGAAGAGCACAGTCCTAGTTTCCATCAGGCAGGGTCAGGGGCTGACCTAAAATTTGCTGATAATGAAGATGTAGACTCAGTGCAAGGGCACTCTCCTCCCCCAACAGATGTTGAGGGGGGAGAAGGAGTCTGTTTTGGGTGAAGGCCAGGCTGCTATTTCTGAGCATGCCAGTGAGGGAGAGGATGAGATTCCATTCTTTGCCCAGAGGAAAGTCAGTACTGTTATTCTAGAAGAAATTCCAGATTGGAGGACTAATATTCTACCTCCTTCACCTCCTATGCATGATGTTGAACCTCTTCTTGGACAGATTGAAATCATGTTGAATAAGCAAAGGGAGAAGTTTGAAAGTTCTATTCAAGGTGTGTATGCCAGAATATCTGCTGTTGAAAAGGAGATGAGCAAAGGATTAGCTGAAGTTCAAGCTAACACGGAAAGTCTTAAGAATCTTGTCACTCATGGTGGCAAAGCAATAGATCACTTATTTCAGTGCATGGGCAAAGTCTTTGAATAAACTATTCAGGTCCAAAAGGTTGAAGACTCCATTGAAGGAAAAGCTGAGGAAAATACTTTTAAGATCATAGATGAGATTGGACAGTTCAAGGAATTTGTACTCCAAACCCTATCTGTAGAAGTCAGAAAGGGGGAGGATAAAATGGCAGAGCTTTTGGATTTTCAAGTCTCTCAGCTTCAAAGGAATTGGGCTGATCAGCTTGAGCAGTTAAGTTTTGGTGTTCAGAAACAGATTGCAGATATCAATGCTCACATTACAAAGACTGTTGTGTGGATGCATAATGAGATTTTTCCTGAGTTTGCAATTCATCCTGATCAACCTCAATTTTCACCTAGACCTGAAGGGCAACCTGGATATGTTCCTCCTGTTGACTATACTCAAGTCTGGCCAGCAGACCAATCTGAAGTTCAGTCCAGAGTGTCGGGGTCAAGGAAAAGGAAGTATGGAGAAGGTCCTTCTGCCAGTAGGTCTATGCCTGTAAGAAGTTCTGAAGGATCATGTAAGGGTGTTGTTGTAGAAGCTGTTGAAACCTAGAGTCCAGATTCAAGGGTAATCATTCTTGACACCCTCAAGCTAGTAAATGATGGAGGCATGAAGGTACAAGACTACTACAGTCAGGAAGAGTGGAAGAAGTATGAAATGAGCATGACCAAGAGAAGGATTCATTATAGAACCCATGGTTATGACAATCCAGAAGGTCCACCTCCTCCTCCAAAGTATCATCCCAAGCCTTATGCCTATTTCAAGAGACAAGAAAAGAAGAAAAGGAGCCATTGAAGGATAGGATCTTAGACCTTTCAAAATCTTATATTAGAGATTATGTGAACTTTAATCCACTTAAGACAATATTGTTTATATATATAATTTTTTATTTTGATGGTCTCTGCTGTTTCTTTATTATTTTTCTTCTGTGATGAGTAGTTTATATCTTTTATCATGTTGCAATTCATCTTAGTGCACAGGGTTCTGATTTCTACAAATAGGGGGAGATTGTTGGGTATTGAATCCACAATAGCTTAGATTTGTGAGAAGTCACCCTTGAGCCAAGGTGAATTGCTAGTGTTGAAAATGTTGAAGTGGAAGTTTGTGGAGTTGGCGGTCTGGGGGGGAGACCACGCGATCTAGTCTGACTGCACGGTATTGCGGTCTCCTCTGGCGGTCTGACCTCTCTGGTCTAGCCGCGGGCTATTCCGCGTGACCGTCGTTCTTCTGTCCAAGGGTGCCGAGGTGAGGGCGCGCGGTCTGGTCGTGTGACCGCGTGGCGAGCTGTCTTCTGTTTGGTGTAATCTCACGATCTGGTGCTTGTGATCGCGTGGTGGGGGCAGCCCGGTCTGGTGGCTGTCCAGTTTCTCTGTGGTGCGCGCGGACTAAGGTCTTCTTAGTCGCGCGGTCTCCGGTTTGTGTTCGCATAGCTGGTCCTTCGGCGATCTGCTGGTATATGCGATCACAGGTGTTTGGTCGACTTGGTGGGCTGTTGTCCTAGTCGGCCTGGTGTGTTCGCGGTCTATGGAGGAGGTCAGGTGGCGAACACAGGTGGTGAGCGTCATGACCGGGCGAGTTGTCATGATCGCGCGACTTCTGTTGAAGTCGGCGAGCACACTAAGCAGGAGGATCTTTTTGCTGATCGCGCGGGTTGACCGGCCTGGTCGCGCGGTCAAGGGTGGTGACTCTATCTTATAGGGCGGTGACTAGATCAGGTCGCCCGCCTATAAATAGGAGTCAATGTAGCAGCAAAATCATCGCACCAAGTGTAAGCAGAACTCACGGCTAGTTCTTGCGGTCTCTTTTTTTGTGACCGGTCGGTCTTGCTGATTGAACTTCTTTTGTGCAGCTTCTATGGATTGTGTGGGTAGTCGCGGTCACCTCCTCTTCTGAAAGTGTTCGGGCGGTCTCGCAGCTTGCAGTGAGGGTTGCTGGAGTTCGGGAGTTTACGGGGTTTTCAGTTGGTGTTGTTCAAGTCGCAGGCAGGCAGTTCGGGCGGTCTTGTTCTCTAGCCGAGCGGACTGTCAGGTCGAGCGGTCAAGCAGTCTCATTTGGCAGACCGCTGGTTATCTTTTCAGCTTGTATTTCTCTTCTGTTTTTTTGTGTACTGGCGAAATCATGTCTCGTCATGTATACCTCACCCTGTAATGAAGAATTTTGCTTGATCAATAAAGATTGTGTTTGCTTCATGTGCTTCTGGCTGATTGGCTATAACTTGTAGTTGTACAATTCCTGCTCACTCCTAAATCTACGGAAAATTTCACAGCTAGTGTATTTGATATTGTCTTCTAGTTTTGATCTTGCAGGTTATAAATGCTAAGTGTAGACCAATGTCAGATCACAATGGGTCATTAAACACAGTCTCATGCAATGTAATCCCTCATTGTGTGGAACAAGGTGTTGACTCATGTGTGATCTCTCTATTGGGATACACTTTATTTTCAATACTCTTGAAGCTTGGAAGATGGAAGAGATGTTGGTGTTCTAGAGAAGAAAGGAGAAAAGTTCAGAAATTTTTCTAAGGGTATTTCTCGAGAAATCAAAGGTATCTCTCGAGAAATCCAAAGATTTCTCAGTCCTCTTTAGTTTTCGAGAAATCCTTCTTTGTTTTCTATTCCTTTGTTTCTAAGTAATTTCTCGAGAAGTCCTTTATTTCTCGAGAAGTTGAATTCATTTCTCGATAAGTCTTAATTGTTCTCAAGAAATCTTCTCTATTTTCCTTTGAAAGTTTTCTCAGCCGTATCTCGAGAAGTCTTATGTTCTCTCGAGAAATCATATCCATTTCTCGACAAGTCCCTTTGTTCTCGAGAAATTCTCTTCCAGTTCTCTCGAAAGCATTTTTCGAGATGTAAAGTTCATTTCTCGAGAAGTCAATTCTATTTCTCAAGAAATCCATTTGTTCTTGAGAAAATTATTTTCTTCCTGTGCTGCTTTGAAATCTGATTCCTGACGGGATTTTAATTTCTTCGGACGGACTTGACGGCGCGTGTGAGTGATGTTAAGGTTAATCCTACCTTAAATCAAGGCCTACTAGCCGTTACTTATGATTGTTATATAAGCTTTCTATCCAGTCTTATCTCAATCCTAATTGTTATCTTTCTATTCTATTCGATCGGATCATCGTGAAGAATCTGCTACCTCCGACCATTGTTGAAGGATCGATCTCTCTCTCATTCAATCGATTCCTTCTAAAGAAAAGATTCGACAGATCGGCACTCTAATCATCTACAACAATCTATTGGATCATGTCGAATCCTAGAAATCAGATCTGGGATTTCAATCATTTCTCCCTCTTCTTCTAGCAAATTTTGTGAAGACTCAAGGAGGAAGAAGATCTCAGAAGTTCAGATTTGTACAAGTTTTGTTAAGTATTTCATTATACTCCATCTCATTTTCTTGTAGGAGAGTTTTTCTCTGAGTCGTAGGAGAGTGTTTCTCCGAGTTGTAGGAGCGTTGCCTCCGAGTTTATTGGAGATTTGTGTCCGAGTTGTAGGAGTTGTGACTCCGAGATTGTAGGATCGTTCTTGATCTGAGTTTTTGAGAAGTAGCCAAGGCTAGCTGTGGTGCTAGATTGGTGAGGATGGAAAGTGGAGTACCCAAGATCAGGGAACCACTATAAATTCCTTGTGTCGTCTGTGATTGTGATTTGCTTTATGTTATTGACTTTTTATCAAGTTTTTATTCCGCAAAAGACGCAGAATTCACCTATTCACCCCCCTCTAGGTGATTTAGGTAGGCATTTAGATACTTCACTCTTGAGTTTGGGCTCATTTGACCCAAATTGACCAAATTAGGACTTTTGAGTTTGGGCTTGACTCAAGCTCACCCCAACCAATATTATTGACCCACATTGGTTCCTTAGACCGTATGGACCTATTCCAAAGGGAATTAAGTCATGGTGGGGTCATATGGGGCTTATTTGCACATAATTGCTTATAGGGGTAATTTGGGCATTTTGGTGATTTTGTCATATTCTTCCAAAATTGAATGTACACCTTGGTTCATTTAGGTCTCACATACTCCCCTTAGGGTTTAGGAATGGTTTTGCGAGTTCAATTTGGCCAATTGATGGACAATTTAACCATATAGGGCAAAAATTATAACTTGGGGCAGTTTGGTAATTTTGCCTAATTTCTCAAAATTGGTTCATCCCAAGGGTCCAATGTGGACCCATTAGACTCCCTAAGAGATCTTGGAGTATTATTGGTGATAAATTTGACCACATATGACCAATTGAATGTCAGATTGAGGGAATTAGGTCAAATTGCGGCTTTTTTGGTAATTGGCCCAATTTCCCAAAATTGACCAATCCCATTAGGTCCATTATGTCTCATTAGTCTATCATAGTGTTTAGGAAGGTGTGGTGTGGTAAATTTCACCATACTGAGGCTAATTGACCTATACTAGGGTGAATTTTGTCAAGTTGGGCCTTTATGTGTAACATGACCTAGTTAGGTCAAAGGTTCCTATAGTGATCAAGGGGCACCCTTTTTAGTTCAAGGAACCATTTATGTCACCTAGCAAGCTCTAATTCAACCTAGGGGTTTCTCCATGGTTATAGGTGTTGCATGTGCTTTAGTTCTCCTGAGTTACCCTTAAATTCTTCTTAAATTGGAATGACCCATGGTGGCTAAGTCCACACCATGGTGTTCTCCACCTATTCTACTTGTTGCCAAGGTACCCTTTGTTGGAACATGGTCTTTCGCATATCCTAGGTTTGAGAATAACAAATCCTATGTGTATTTAATCTTGTGTGTTTAAGTGTGCAAGAAAATAAATCCACATGACTCAAGGATAACATAAGAAGGTTGCGCCAAAATTTGAAGCCAAAATTCCAACATGCACGCTAGAGCCCTCGCTAGCTCTGATTTGAGAAAATTTTGGGAGATGATGAGTCCGAGAATTACACTGTTTTTGGGACTCATCTGGGCTATTCTTCACGCTTGTGCACTACACTTTTAGCTACTTTTCGTTCATATTGATCTATATAGGATTTCACGCACGAGTGCACTATTTTGCCAAGTGTTTGCATGTTATTAATAATTTCCTAAGTTTTTACTGTTGAATGCCTAATTTCTGGGATCCTTGGGAGTTTTCATTGCAGCCTGGAGTCATTTGGGAGAGATCGGGCCTTTTCGTGCACTTCTAACCAAACGCACGGTCGTGCGTTTTTGAACGCACGGTTTGCCGACCGTGCGCGAAGAAGGGCTCAGAATCGGGGGCCTGTCTTTACCCGTGCGTTTTTGTTCATGCATGGGCACCTGCCCGTGCGCGAAGGAGAATGCCCATGCGTTTTTGACGTTTCTCTTTTTATAAATAGGGGCTCTCCCTAATGTCGCGGCATCCATCTCCGCCCCGTAGCCGCCCATCCACGGATATTTGGGAGTTTTTCTCCCCCCCATTCAGCTCCCTTCGTCCATCCATCCTCCGTTCAAGATCCGGGCATCGATTCATCATCCGAACGCTCCGCATCCTCCACTCCGGCGAGTTCTCAACCAAGCAATGCTATTCCGGTGAAAAGACGAAGAAGACGCAGAGATTCGGTGCAAGTTTCAGAGGTTCAAGTGAAGAAGACGGGACGTTAGCGGAAGGTTGACAACCCTTCGAGTATCTCGGATGTTAGCCGAAGCCGAGCCCAGATCCGGATTGACAACCCAGAATTCCGGCCGAGAACGATGGCGAGTCTTCATCCTTTGGTGACGAAACCTCTATCTCTCATTTCCATATTATTATTCGTTGTGTAATTTCTGAGATTTTGATGTATTGAACAATTAATTTTGATAATATAATCATGTCTCGTTATGTTATTGGTTGATGATCTCGTTGTGATAATCGTTCCATTTCATTCACGTTCACAATCCATACTATAGCAAAAGTGCTATCAGCATTTGCGAAGAGGTGTGTTCTACCCTCAATCATCATGGTTACTTTCTGTCCACGCGCTTTTCGAAGCACGGCATCGCGGTCGTTGCATCTATCCCGAATTGCGAAGCGGAGTTTTGACCCGCATCTCATTTCTGTGTAGTAATTTAGGAAACCAAAATCAAAGCTCCGATTTTTCCTTTAATTTACTCTCGTAATTATTTTCTCAATCCGAAGAGTCAAACTAACCACGCGCATTCCTTGAGAGACGATATTCGGGGAAACTATTCCCATAATTATTACTTGACAGCGATCGGTGCACTTGCCGAACGCGCATCAAGTTTTTGGCGCCATTGCCGGGGAATGCAGGCGTATTTTGATTTTGGTGTTTTAGTTAATAGTTATAGGAGTTGTTGTTTTTTTTATTTCTATTGTTTTCCGGTTGTGTGTATGCAGGAGCGATGTCATGTTCTTTACTGCCTCTGTCACAACATGATGAGGATACAACCTATTTGGAGGAGAAATTCTTTAAATTTGCTCAAATTATAATTCAATGCCTTGAAACGCAGCAAGAGTATATTGATAGATTGACTATGCAGGTTGAGACTTTGTTGTCTCTTGCCTCAGCCGTGTTGCAAGAACCTCCTCATGATGTGATAGTTGTACTATCAGAACCTGCAGGGAGTGAAACCGGGATCACTCCCTCAACCAATAATTCTTTATGTTCTTCATCTAGTTTGTTTCTTGACCCTCTTTCATTGGTTATAATTCAACAGGAAGAGTTAGCGTTGGTCATCCAGGTGGAATCTGATCATCTCTCACCGGAGGATGTCACTTGTGACATTTCTTCCTCCTGTTTTGCTCCTACGGATGTTGAGTCTACTCTCGCTCCATCTCTGAAAGACTTTATTTAAGGGTAGCTAATCACCTAGAGGGGGGGGGGGGGGGGGTGAATAGATTATTTTAAAATCTACTTGCAATTCTGAATTAAACCCTAAATGAATGTGAATAAAGATCAGAGCTTTCAAGAAACAAACACAAACACAAACACATAGAATTTTATAGTGGTTCCCCTACCTTGGGTAATCCACTTTCCCCCTTCTCCCCTCTAGCAGTGTGCTAGATAGGGTTAATATCTCCTCCAGATCTCAGACCATCAAAAAGGTCTTACGGCTCAGATCTCAACAGATCTTACAGTCTCAGATCTCAACAGATCTTACAGTCTCAGATCTCAACAGATCCTACACTCTCAGATCTCAACAGATCCTACAATCTCAGATCTCAACAGATCCTACCTCAGCCTTTATAACAATAGGCTTACACTCATATTCACCCCTAAATCTTACAACTCAGATCACACCTGATCCTACACATCAGATCCTTGAATGATCCTACACTCAGATCTGACAACTCAGATCCTACAGAAATTGAAAGAAGTAGAAATAACACTTAGACTCAGATTCTTCAATGTATTAAGTCTTCTTGATCTATCTGAAAGATCAGATAGAAATCTTCAGCAGAACAGCAACAGCGAAATGATCTTCTTGAATTGCACAGGCTGTGATGACTGTTCTTCTTTAGGAAGACATTTTCTTCCTCCTTAACCTTCTCTCTTCAGAAAATAAACTCAGCACCAGATTGCTAAAGAAATTTCTTGTAGTACGATTCTGAAAGATGAGATGGCTTCTTCAGATTCTTCCTCAGATTTTCTCTCGAACGACGGAGAAGATAATAGCCTTCAATAGGAATGTTCAACTTCTAAATCATAGGTCTTGCCTTCTATTTATAACCCACCATCCGTGACATCTGAGACGTTCCTCCACATCAGCATGACGCAAGATCTTCAACGGTCTTTAATGGCTTCAGATTAAAAGAGGAGATTAGACATGTTCATCATCTCAACATGGCTCAGCTTGCTGTAGATGTACTGATACTAATATCTGAACTCAGCGCTTTTCAGGAAATAGGCGTTGAGCACTGTGTATCTCTGTCGACGCTTTTTCTATAAGGTGTCGAGCGATGTGTAGATGCTCGACACTTTCTACTTAGACTGAATTTCTCAACACCTCCTTCTTAGGCGTCGAGCAATCTTTAGTCGTTCAACGCTTTTTATCTGTAGGAGTGAAGCAATGTATAGGAGCTCGACGCTTCTTAACTGTTCCTTCACATCTAGACTCTTTTTGCTAACGTTGAGCTACCTGACATTAGTCAACACTTCTTATTCCACGGCGTCGAGCAATATTCCTTAGCTCGACGCTTCTTGACTTGGTCTCAGATCTTCAGCAGCAACCTTGTCTTTTTGAGACAGCAGACATGGGTCGACGCTTCTAGGTCACAGGCGTCGAGCGATGTGTAGTGTCTCGATGCTTGTGAACTTAGATGAATTTCTTGAGCACCAAGCTTGACCTGATCTCCTGCACAGTGATTCTAGAAAGTATATCAAATACATTCTGAGGTATATCTTTGACTTAGGAATGGACTTCTCCAAATCTAGGACATTGTAGGCAATGGTCCCAACAATCTCCCCCTATTTGAAGAAGTCATAACCTTAGTCAATGATATACCCCTTTTTACAAAGATAACCAATACTTACAACATAGGCAATCATAATATGATGAGTATAATACTTTATAAAAGCAGATTACCATAACATTCTAACAAAAGAAATTATCTCAGACATGATTTATGATATGAGCACAAAATCACAAGCACTTCAGAATAAATCATGTAAATATAAGGAAAGAATCACATCACAGGCATATATAAATATGATGATAATAAAAGATAGTTTGCTCTGGGAACTCATCAAGATTATCCAAAATTATATCAAGTACATTCTGTGAGAACTTTTAAGAAAGATTCAAATCCTAAAGCTATTCAGGTTCCCTGATATCTATTCCTCTTTTGGCTCTCTTGGATAGGGCTTCAGCAACTTCTTTCCTTCTCTTGAAGTAACCAAATGGCTTTGGGAAATATCTGATTGGCTCCTTATCACTTGCCTGAACTTTCCCAGCCAATTTGTCAGCTTTTAACTTTATCTTCATCTCCTTCTGATCCCTGTGCTTCATCCACTCAACTTCAGAGTACCATTTTCCCCTTTCTCCTGGATTACCTTTCACAGCTTCCCATGCTGCCAGAATAATTTCCCTTAATGAGGGATACCAATGTTCAAAATCATCTCTTGATTCAACTTCTTCTCTGAATTTCCTTTTGCTAGATTCTACTTGCTCATAAGAGATGTTCTTTTTCTTGTGCTTGTCTTCAGGACTGTACATCTTTGCAATTTGCTTTTGAATTTGTGTAGGAGATGCAGGCTTAGATTCAGATACTTGATCATCATAGTAGATGGGAGGATGACCAAAAGTTTCTCTTATGGGATTAGAGGTCCAAATAGCATGCTCAGAGCTGGCTTTAATCATTGACCTCTCCCCCTTTGTGACTTCTTCAACTATATGATCTCTTAGAACATTTTTCTAAAATCTACTCTGACCCTCCAGATGATTTACTCCTCCTTCAATAATTTTCTTAACTTTAAGAAGATGATGATCAATGGTATCTGTATTCATTTTTACTTGATCCTTTAGGGTAGAGGAGCCCACATCAACCTTGGCTAGCATATCAGCATCATGTTTTTGCAACCTTGCTTCTATTTTGGCAGTGCCTGTTAGAATTTGAGCAACTTGTTCTTTGTATAACACCTTCATGTTGTTGCTCAAGATTCCTTGATTCTTTTGAACAACATCTGCAGTCTTTGCAATATCTGATTGTGTTGCTTTAATATCCTTTGAAGTATCTTTTATTGAATCTAGCTGTTCAGTTGTATAGTCCACAGAAGCACCAGCTCTTTTGAAAATTTTTACCATTTCCTCTCTCAATGCATTCATCTGATGATTGACTTCGAATCTTACCAATGTCATCTGAAAATCTACTTCATTATTCATTTTTGTATTATTTTCTTCAATATACTGCTCCAGTAATCTTCTTTGATTATTGAGCAACTCCTCCAGCCGAGGTAGTATTGGACTTAGATCCACATTGATTTCTCTTGCTATTCCAGCACTTCTACTACTTTCCTCTCTGATGAAAGATGTTGGGTTTTCTGTATCCCTTCATAAGGGATGACATATCAAATATGCGCAGCGGAAATAAACAAGAATAACCCAAAAAGAGATAAACGGATCTTGCAGTTTTCATGATTCAAGAGAAAAGAAAGCAAATGCAATATACCTTCGCGGGATTGAGTCAATACTCAACCAAGGTGCTCCAAGAGAAATCTGAAATCTGTCTTTGAGTTCTTCAAGGATCAAAATAGATCGATCCCTCTACAGAAGTCCACACAAGCAAAGGAGAACCCTAGCTTCTTGTCGTACAAGAACTAAATCGGAGAACGATGCTCTCAACGTCCTCACGGACTGCTAGGTCCGATCCAGAGGAGGCGGCGACTGACGGCGGCAACCAGCGGTGGCGGAGGGACGATCGGCGGACGGAACGAGAATGATCGAAACACTTCCGTCTTTTCTCTCTCGCAAAAGGGCTCGATCTGAAAACGTATGTCTCGAAGCCCTAATCACGTTCATTTTATACGCAAGGCATAAAATCGGCTATCCGCAGACTAGAGGGAAAAACAAAAAATCTGTCCAGATTTACATTCGCCGAATTCGACTAATCAAATTAACCGAATTCGACTAATCACTATAACCGAATTCGACTAATCACTATAACCGAATTCGGCTAAACACTATAACCGAATTCGGCGAAACCATTTCGACGAATTCGTCTATATATAAATTCGGCTATTTAAATTCGGCGAAACCATTTAGCCGAACTTGACTTTAGCCGAATTCGTCTAAATCCTTTAGCCAAATTCGTTTAAAGCCTTTAGCCGAATTCGTCTAAACCCTTTAGCCGAATTCGTCTAAACCCTTTAGGCGAATTATCTAGTGTAAATCCATTCGTTTAAACCCTTTAAACGATTTCCCGTTGAGACATTCTCAACTTAATTCCAAGCAGTCACAGGATTGGTCCTCCACTCATATCCAATATGAGTAAGGCCAACACAATCCTTTCTCCAACTTCTCCAAATGCTTTTATGTGCGACCCTATAGGCTCATATTGTGTTGGCAGCAAGACTAACTGTTGATTGCTTTGAGATCATCTTAGAAACTCCAATAGTCTCCCACTTGATCACAAAGTATCAACAAAAGTCTCACAAACAATGAGCGGCATCTATCAATACATCATTGCTACCCAAGCAATAAGAGTTCATAACTCATATAAGCCAGTCATGACCAATGTATCAGTGTTGTCATGTCCCTTTGTCCTTTACATCCGGATAGAACTAGAGGCATGGACCGTGTCACCCTCATAATTGTTCAATCCCAATTTCTTGATCCAGAATAGACTATCTAAAAATTGGTGAGCTCAATATCACATATTGACTCTACCAAGCATGGCCATGCATTTCTCAGTCTCATTCCATCAAGGGGCCCATGGATGTAACTCCTGTCATACAGGAGGACAAATACCATTTCTTCTCACACACAAACATCCAAATGATTCGTAACATACCCAACAACCACCATTAGCGTCAACCTTTCTCAAGAGAAGACTTTAGATGGCATCAAAGTACGCTCTTCCTCACCTGATGAATGTTATGACTTCCCAAGGTATATCAGTATATAAGTCGCTTCGCCCAAGTCTTTCATAGAAAAGCACTTCCCTAGGTTGTTCCTAACAACTTGCAGGGTCGGAATGTCATTCCCGATCAACAGTATGTCATCTACATACAATATCAGGAAGACAATAATGCTCCCACTAATCTTCTTGTAAACACAAGGCTCATCTTCGTTCTTGATGAAACCAAACTCTTTGATCTTCTCATCAAAACGCAGATTCCAACTTCGAGAAGCTTGTTTCAATCCATAAATGGATCGATTCAACTTGCATATTTTAGTGGCTTCACTTGGAGATACAAAACCCTCGGGTTGTGTCATATACACTTCCTCAAGGAGGTTTCCATTAAGGAAAGCCGTTTTGACATCCATTTGCCAGATCTCGTAGTCATAATACGCAGTAATAGCAAGTAGAATTCTGATGGACTTGACCATGGCCACAGGGGAAAAGGCTCATCATAGTCAATACCATGAATTTGCCTGAAACCTTTAGCCATCAGCCGGCCTTTGAATGTCTGTACATTCCCATCCATGTCGGTCTTCTTCTTGAAGACCCACTTGCACCCTATGGGTCGTACCCCTTCAGGTGGTTCCACCAAGGTCCAAACTTGGTTTGTGTACATGGAGTCCATTTCAGATTTCATGGCCTCAAGCCACTTCTTGGAGTCGGGTCCATTCATAGCCTCTTGGTAGGTTGCAGGCTCATCATCATGATCCATAAGCAACACATTACCTATTTGAGTCGTGAGAAATCCATATCTCTCAGGCTCAAATCTTGGTCTACCAGATCTACGTAGTACTTGTGTTTCTTGAGCAGGCTCTCCAGCTACAACTTCTTGTAGTCCTTGCTCAGGTTCTAATTCTGGTTCGTTCATTGTTTGTGTCTCCTGAACTTCTTCAAGTTCTACCTTTGCAGTCTTTCTGGATAAGAACTCTTTCTCCAAAAAGACACCAGTCCTTGTGACAAACACTTTGCCCTCAGACGGTAAGTAGAAGTAGTATCCTTTGGTTTCCTTAGGATACCCCACGAGATAATATTTATCTGATTTGGGTTCCAGCTTGTCAGGCATTTGACGTCGCACGTATGCCTCACAGCCCCAAATCTTGATGAACGACATACTAGGATGCTTCCCAGTCCATATCTCATATGGTGTCTTTTGAACCATTTTTGTTGGAACTCGATTTAGTGTGAAAGCAGCAGTCTCTAAAGCAAATCCCCAAAAGGAAATGGGCAAATCTGCATGACTCATCATCGATCGCACCATGTCTAACAAGGTACGATTCCTCCTCTCAGAAACACCATTATGTTGAGGTGTTCCGGGCGGAGTGAGTTGTGATACAATACCACACTTTTTCAGATGATCACGAAACTCATGACTCAGATATTCGCCACCTCAATCGGATCGGAGTGCTTTTATCCTCTTTCCCAGTTGGTTCTCCACTTCATTTTTAAACACTTTGAACTTTTCATAGGTCTCGGATTTGTTCTTCATAAGAAACACGTATCCATATCTACTGAAATCATCAGTAAATGTAACGAAGTAGTAGAACCCACCTCTAGCCATAGAACTCATGGGTCCACATACATCACTATGTATTATCCCCAAGAGATCACCAGCCCTCTCATTACAACTAGTGAAACGAGCTTTCGTCATCTTGCCTAATAAACATGACTCGCATCTCTCAAATGAATCATAATCAAATGAGTCCAGTAGTCCATCTTTATGGAGCTTGGATATACGTTTCTCGTTTATATGGCCTAAACGACAATGCCAAAGGTACGTAGGATTCGAATCATTTGTTTTTAGTCTTTTAGTATTTTCTATGTTATAGATCGGATGGTCTAAGTTCAAAACATATAAACCATTAAACATTTGGGCAACGCCATAACAAACATCATTCTTATAAATAGAACAACAATTGTTCTTAATTACGAAAGAAAAACCAATCATGTCCAAACATGAAATAGAAATAATGTTTCTAGTTATGGCCGGAACATAATAACAATTATCAAGTTCTATTACAAGCCCTGTGGGCAAAGAAAGACAGTAAACACCAACGGGGACGGCAGCAACTCTTGCTCCATTCCCGACTCGCAGGTCTACCTCCCCTTTACCCAGCATTCTTCTCCTTCTCAGTTCCTGCACATTTATACAAATGTGAGAACCACATCCGGTATCCAATACCCAGGATGAAGGAGCAGAAAGGTTTATTTCTATAACAAAAATACCTGAAGTGGAAGTCATACTTCCCTTCTTCCTCTGCAGATCTTCTAGATACTGAGGACAGTTCCTCCTCCAGTGCCCTGCCTTACCACAATGGTGGCACTTCCCTTCCTTAGCCAAACCTTTCCTTTTCAGTGCTGAAGACTTAGGATCAAGATGTGACTTAGGTCCTACCTTAGTCTTCTTGGTTCCCTTGACCTTGCCCTTGCCTTTATGCACCATCAGTATGGGTCTAGCAGGCTTGGTCTTCTTCATGTTGATCTCGGCAGTTCTTAACATGCCTAGGAGCTCGGGCAGTGTCTTGTCAATTTCATTCATATTGTAATTTAAGACAAACTGCTCGTAACTGTCCGACAACTATTGCAGGATCAGATCAGTGGCCAACTCTTGGCTCAAAGGAAACCCCAGTCTTTCAAGGCTCTCTATATACCCAATCATCTTGAGTAGGTGAGTTCCTACTGGGTCTCGAGCTCCCATCTTACACTGAAATAAAGCCCTGGATATATCGAACCTCTCTTGGCGAGCTTGCCCTTGAAACATTTTCTTCAGGTGCTCAACCATTTCATAACAACTCATGTTATCATGTTGCTTCTGAAGCTCAGAGTTCATAGTCGCGAGCATAAGGCATTCAACATCCAAGGAGTCATCTCCATACTTCTTATAAGTATCTTTATCTGCACGTGGTGCATTAGAGGCTGGCTCTTTAGGGGGATCTTCTTCCAAGACATAGAGCTTGCGCTCTTGCCTGAGAACAATTCTCTGGTTTCTATACCAGTCAAGGAAATTTGTCCCATTTAGCTTATCCTTCTCAAGGATTGCTCTCAGGGACAAGGCGGAGTGAGATCCACTTGCCATGGATATTCTACAAGGAATTTTGCAAAGTGAAATTTTAGTACTATATTTCAAAATACATTATATATATATTTTAATAATGACTTTTATTAAAGAGCTCCCACTATTTTAATCAAATCAATAACCCTTTATATCGATTCGGAGAGTTTATGCGAGCTACTCTCTTAGTGGACAAGATCTGTATTTCACCAACACCACGAGTCCGCTTTGGCGTTCCTCTCATAATGCGGTTATTTAGGTAGACAACGTTTGTCAATTGCATCACAATGCAACTCTTGTATGGTTGGTGAATAACTCTTTATTCGCATCCATCATATTGAGCATGCCAACCCTATGCCTCTAGGCACTAAACCTTTGAGGTCACCTAGTTAAGTTTGACCCGATGTCGACAGTGGGATATCACAATTATCCGCTCGCACCCTTACCAAGATAGATTAATGCACCTTGCTTTGGCAAGCCCACACTTCATCGATCGAGGCAGGAAGAGTGTCATCCATCAGAAGGCATCCGAATACTTAATATTGAATAAGTGATTTTATTTTTCAATAGATGAACGTTTCATCGTGATTAACATTTAATCACCATGCACATACACAAAACAAATGCATCCCCTATGTGCACATAAAAGGATTATCAACAGTTTGATAA
The DNA here is from genome assembly GCA_033032865.1 of Dactylorhiza incarnata. Lineage (NCBI taxonomy): Eukaryota > Viridiplantae > Streptophyta > Magnoliopsida > Asparagales > Orchidaceae > Dactylorhiza > Dactylorhiza incarnata. Next base: position 3,081,027 of record JAWHQI010000035.1, read on the forward strand.
AAGGGGGTTAAATCTGAACACGTAGAACACTTCTAGATCTTCAGATTTACATGCATTGAACATAAGCAAAGCAACTCCACTTGTGCAGCAGACAAGCTCGTCTCTCATGTCAGATTCAATAATCTAAACATTTGGTTTCACAAACCATTTTGAGGGACGGTTACTGTAGAGGAGAAACAACCTCTGAAACATGAAAATCGCAACGCAATCACATGCGTTCCTGGCGGGGTTCCAAGGGGCCGCGCCCCTGGCGGGGTCTTAGGGGCAGAGCCCCTAACGGGGTCCAAGGGGCAGCGTCCCAATTTACACGCATTTGACCGCAACCTCCCTCTGATACCACTGTTGGGTTTTCTGTATCCCTTCATAAGGGATGACATATCAAATATGCGCAGCGGAAATAAACAAGAACAACCCAAAAAGAGATAAACGGATCTTGCGGTTATCATGATTCAAGAGAAAAGAAAGCAAATGCAATATACCTTCACGGGATTGAGTCAATACTCAACCAAGGTGCTCCAAGAGAAATCCGAAATCTGTCTTTGAGTTCTTCAAGGATCGAAATAGATCGATCCCTCTACAGAAGTCCACACAAGCAAAGGAGAACCCTAGCTTCTTGTCGTACAAGAACTAGGTCGGAGAAGGATGCTCTCAACGTCCTCACGGACTGCTAGGTCCGATCTAGAGGAGGTGGCGACTGACGGCGGCGACCAGCGGCGGCGGAGGGACGATCGGCGGACGGAACGAGAACGATCGGAACACTTCCGTCTTTTCTCTCTCGCAAAAGGGCTCGATCTGAAAACGTATGTCTCGAAGCCCTAATCACGTTCATTTTATACACAAGGCATAAAATCGGCTATCCGCAGACCAGAGGGAAAAACAGAAAATCTGTCCAGATTTACATTCGCCGAATTTGACTAATCAAATTAACCGAATTCGACTAATCACTATAACCGAATTCGGCTAATCACTATAACCGAATTCGGCTAAACACTATAACCGAATTCGGCGAAACCATTTCGACGAATTCGTCTATATATAAATTCGGCTATTTAAATTCGGCGAAACCATTTAGCCGAACTTGACTTTAGCCGAATTAGTCTAAATCCTTTAGCCGAATTCGTTTAAAGCCTTTAGCCGAATTCATCTAAACCCTTTAGCCAAATTCGTCTAAACCCTTTAGCCGAATTATCTAGTGTAAATCCATTCGTTTAAACCTTTTAAACGATTTCCCGTTGAGACATTCTCAACTTAATCCAAGCAGTCACATGATTGGTCCTCCACTCATATCCAATATGAGTAAGGCCAACACAATCCTTTCTCCAACTTCTCCAAACGCTTTAATGTGCGACCATATAGGCTCATATTGCGTTGGCAGCAAGACTAACTGTTGATTGCTTTGAGATCATCTCAGAAACTCCAACAAAAGAGTCATCTCTATGGCTCATATGTGAGCAAGAGGATTCTATCTTGATCACCTTCTCAGTCTCTCTTCTTGTGGCTTCAGGCTCTCCTTCCACATCCATGGCATCAACAACAGGATTCTCTTGAGCAGGGATCTCAGGATGATACTCCCCCTTAAATGCTGCATTGTACTGGTCAATATTCCCTTGAGCAGGGATCTCTTGCTGATGCTCCCCCTCAAATGGTGCATTTTCTGGATCAAGATTCTCAGGGGCAAGGATCTCATGCTGAGACTCCCCCTCAAATGGTGCATTTTCTGGATCAAGATTCTCAGGGGCAAGGATCTCATGTTGAGACTCCCCCTCAACATCTGCATTGTTAAAATCAGTATTGTCGGGAGCAGGGATCTCATCCTGAGCCTCCCCCTCATTTCTAGTAGGGGATCCAGATTGACCTCCTCTCTCTTCTTCTTCTTTCTCTTTCCCATCTTTTTCTTTGTTGTTCTTGTCAACCCCTTTCAGTATTGGATCAGTACCTGTTGGTGTGTCAGGAATACTATCCCTAGGTTTGTTTCCTTCTTCTTCTTCTTCAGATTTTGTGAGATTAGGATCGTGGATTGGAGAGGATTTCGATTTCCTTTTGGAGTAGGATGATCTTGAAGAGCTGGAAGAGACCTTCTTCTTCTTTTTCTTCTAACATTTCTTCTTCTTGGAAGAAGATTCTGCTGGTGGATGACTTGACAGGATCTTTCCCATCTTTCTAGCATTCTGATGTCCATTTTCTTCATGTGATTTTTTTTGACCCAAGTTTGTTGTTTAAAGAATCTGGAATTACCTTTACTAGGTACAAAGACAATATCCTACCCATGTTGGGTGCTTGGATACATTCGATCACTCTGTCAAACACCACCCTTCGCCAATCAGTTCTCAATGTATGAATAATTCTGGTCAGTAGAACAAACATTTTCCTGGAGATTTTATCATGGGACCCTGTCTTGCATAATAGTACCTTTCCTATTACATCTGTCAGCAGCTTTCCACTTGAGTTCATCCCTTTCCTCAGTATACTTCCAGAAATTTCGTGTGATGTTTCAATTCCACACCATACTTGGGCTAAGTTTATTTGCTCAGAACTCACCTCTTCTTCTTCTTCATTACTTTTGAGTATTGGTAGTTCTAGTGCCTTAGCGAGTCTTGTAGGAGAAATTTTAATCTTCTTACCATTTACAGTAGTTTTAAGCTTCGAGTTGGTGGTGTTTATTACAGCATTGGAGAAAAGTTCTAAAAACCTCTCATTTCCAGATTAGAGACGATTCAGATAGAACAAATTCTAGCCCTGATTTGTAAATTAGCTCGATGGTTGTCTTGATTTCCTCTAGTGTTGTTTGGAATCCATTGCGAACGAGCTCGCCTCCTTTGTAAAGGTAATCACTACTCTTGGGAGGCATTGTAGTTGTTGATTTTTTATTGGAAGTGTTGAAGGAGAGATTCTCTAGGGCAGGTAATTTCGAACTGGGAATTCTAGGGCATGGGTACTGACAAAGTGTCTTCCCTATTTATAGAATTTCTAGTTCAAGAAGATGAATAGCCGCACGCCAGACTTGTTTAATAAAATTGATCAAATGGTTCAGATTTACCCTGTCGAGACGGCCTAGCTCTTTTCGCACAAGCGTTGAGATTGCTTGACGTAAGTTATCCTCGCTCGATTCCATTTATCTTCGCTCGATGCTAGGTATCTTCTCTAGACGCCAGGTATCTTCGCTCGACGCCAGGTATGCTTGCTCGACGCCAGGTATAACTCCACTCACCTTTTTAGGACTTAATTATTATTTTCATTTATTTATTACATTTTCTGTACTTATTTGAGAATTGTCAGTTATTCTAACTTTATTTTATTTTGTTTCATGACAACTGCATTCCATTTTAAGCATTCCTACTTCAATTTTGAAGTTATTGAATTTTGTTTCATCCAGGGGTTTAGTGAATATATCAGCCACTTGTTTGTTTGTGGGGATATATTCAATTGTGATGTCTCCATTTTCTACATGTTCTCTTATGAAGTGATATCTAATTTCTATGTGCTTTGTTCTGCTATGTGATACAGGGTTATTAGCTATAGCAATAGCACTAGTAGAATCACAATATAAAGGAGATTTACTTAGCTGCATTTTATAGTCTTGGAGTTGGTGTTGAATCCATAGTAGCTGAGCACAGCAGTTTCTAGCTGAGATGTACTCAGATTCAGCTGTAGAGATAGCTACACTGGTCTCCTTCCTGCTACTCCAAGATATTAGTCTTTTGCCAAGGATATTGATAGGTGCCTGATGTGCTTTTTCTGTCCTCCTTGCATCCTGCAAAGTCAGCATCTGAAAAACCAGTCAGTTCAAAGTCATTGCTTCTAGGATACCAAAGGCCAAGATTAAGAGTACCCTTCAGATATCTCAGGATCCTTTTGACAACAATGTAGTGAGATTCTTTAGGGTTCACTTGGTACCTAGCACATACACATGTTGAGAACACAATGTCTGGCCTGCTAGCAGTTAGGTAGAGTAATGAGCCAATGATGCCTCTGTACAAGGTTTCATCAATAGGTTTCCCTTTGTCATCCTTGTCCAGTGACATATTGGCTGCCATTGGGGTTTTCATGACAGAGGAATTTTCCATTCCAAACTTCTTGATGATCTCTTTGGTGTACTTGGTCTGAGAAATGAAGATTCCTTCCTCAGACTGTTTCACTTGAAGTCCCAAGAAGTATTTGAGCTCACCCAAGCTGCTCATTTCAAATTTCCCTTCCATAAGACTTGCAAACCTTTTGCAAATGTTATTATCAGTTGAGCCAAAAATTATGTCATCTACATATATTTGTACTAGAAGAATATGACCTTTAACTGCCCTAAGAAACAATGTCTTGTCTATCTTTCCCCTTGAGAATTTGTTCTCAATGAGAAATCTAGATAATGTCTCATACCAGGCCCTAGGTGCCTGTTTTAGACCATACAAAGCTTTTAATAAAAGATAGACATAGTTTGGATGAGTAGAGTCAATAAAACCTGGTGATTGTTCTACATATACTTCCTCCAGTATTGTTCCATTAAGGAATGCTGACTTCACATCCATTTGATAAACTATGAATCCAATATGTGCTACAAATGCCAGGAATAGCCTGATTGCCTCCAATCTTGCCACAGGAGCAAACACTTGATCAAAATCTATGCCTTCCTCCTGTCTATATCCTTGGGCAACCAACCTTGCTTTGTTCTTGATAATCACACCATTTTCATCCAGCTTATTCTTAAATACCCATTTGGTCCCTATGACTTTGTGTTTCTTTGGTCTTGGAACCAATATCCAGCCCTTGCATCTTTCAATTGATTTAGCTCTTCTTGCATAGCCAATATCCATGAAGAGTCCTTATTGGCTTCATCAAACGTCTTAGGTTCTATTTTGGATAGGAAGTTGTGATGCAATGCCTCATGTATTGAGTTCCCTCTTCTGGTTTGCACACCTTCATTTGGATTTCCTATAATCTGTTCTTTGGGGTGATCCTTCAGGTGCTTGGTTGCATTCCTCCACCTCTCATTCTCCCTTTGTAATTCTGGTGCATCTGTTTGAGTTGGCTATTCTAGAGGTTATGGATGTTGTGGTTCTTCAACAGCAATTGGTTCTTCATGTTTGTCTTCTTCTTGAGACTCATCCTCTCTAGTCACAATCACAGTCCCATTAGTTTCTTCATTGCTTTCAATGTGCTGTTCATTGATACTCATCTCCTTCAATTTCTGTGTAGAACCTGTATTACTAGAGAGACTTCCCAGATCCTTATAAATAAGGATGGTTTCATCAAATACAACATGTATAGATTCTTCTATCTTATTTGAGCTTTTGTTGAAGATTCTATAAGCTCTACTTTGAGAGCTATAGCCAACAAAGATTCCCTCAAGGGCCTTTTCAGCAAACTTAGTAATATGGTGCTTTCCATTATTTAATACAAAGCACTTACTTCCAAATATTTTGAAGTAAGCTAAAGTGGGTTTTCTACCTTTCATTAACTCATAAGGGGTCTTATTCAGTCTTTTGTTGATAAGTGCCCTATTCTGCACATGGCATGTTGTATTTACAGCTTCAGCCCAGAAATACTCAGGAAGAGAGGAATCACTCAGCATACTCCTACTGGCTTCAATGAGAGTTCTATTTCTTCTCTCAGCAACCCCATTTTGTTGGGGAGTTCTAGGAGCTTAGAACTCTTGTGAGATGCCATGATTTTCACAAAATTTGGTCATTGCACCTGACTGAAATTCAGTCCCATGGTCATTTCTAATTTTGACTACTGTATTTCCTATTTCATTTTCGATTTGCCTAACAAAGCTAGTGAATACTACTAGAGTGTCTGACTTGTGTCTTAGGAAGAATACCCATGTGAATCTAGAATAATCATCAACAATTACAAGGGTGTAAGTCTTTCCTCCTAGGCTATGAATTGGCATTGGTCCAAATAGGTCCATGTGAAGTAGGTATAGACATCTAATGGAATCCTTCTCACCAATTGGTTTGAAGGATGACTTCGTTTGCTTACCCATTTGACAAGCATGGCAGGGACCCTCCTGCACACACTTCCACTTAGGCCCAGCTCTCACTAGGTCTCCTGAAATGAGCTTATTTATAGTCTTATAGTTTATATGAGCTAACCTTTTGTGCCATTGTACAGTACTAGAGATTTTATTCTCAGCTACTAAGCATATTGGATTTTCTTGTTCAGAACATATAAAATTTAAGCAGTAAATGTTGCTACTCCTAGTGCCTGAGAGGATTGTCTCATTCTTTTTCATAATTAGGCACTCATCCTTGTGGAATGAAATGTCATACCCAAGATCACATAATTGACTTATGCTGATGAGATTGTGTTGCAATCCATCAACATAAGCAACTTTGGTGATGGTGACAATTCCATTTGTGATTTTACCATAACCTTTAGTCTTACGTCTGTTGGATCCTCCAAATACAACCTTTGGTCCATTCTTCACAGAGGTATAGTCATTCAGTAGACTTCTTGTTCTAGTCATGTGCATGGAACACCCATTGTCCAAATACCAGATAGGAATTTGATTGGTCTTTGGACAAGCCTGCAATAAGAAAATTACTTTTTTTAGGAACCCACACAGAGTTGGGTCCTAGAACCTTGTTAGTATTAGCTGGTATCTTTACTTGTTGTTTGATCCTTTGTGTTGTGTATGTTGCCACTGGTCTGAGTACTGGTTTCCCAGAATTAATTCTTGGAATAGTTGGGTTGAACCAGCAGTCAAGAGCAAAATGGCCAACCTTTCCACAGCACCAACATTCATATTTGTTATATCTCCTTAGAGGTCTTCTCACCTCTTTGGGTTGACTCACATTTTGTTCAATTGCCTTATTCAATGGATTTTTGTAAAGTGTTTTAATGAAGTTTGCTGATTGAATTTTCTTGACAGTAGTAGTTTTCACTACTGGTCTCAGTTCCTCTCCTTTGAATTTGGTGTTTGCTCCAAATACAAAGGACTCATGATGAGTTAATCCTATTTCTTTGTATAGGGATTTGGCATCACTAATGCTTTGTTGAATTGAGTGAGCTTTGCTAGTGGAACACTCACCCTTCCAATGCTCATGCACACCTTCTAGATCATGCTCATTTGTGATAAGCATGGCTTTGTTGAATTTTATAGGTTGCATGGGTGCCTTGTCATTATTTTTAGATTTATTTTCTGCCTTCCCATTGTATCCTATGCCACATCTGTGTTGTGCAGAGAATGTGTCTATTATGGGAAGGATAGTTTGTGGTTTTGAGAATTTTGCATAAGCTTCCTTTCAGCTAGGAGTTTTGCTTCAAGTTCTTTTATTAATTTCTCCTTAGTGCATAAAGTCTGAATGTGAATGATAGACATAACTTTCAATTTGCTAAGCTCCTTGCTTACCTGATTCATCCTTTCAGCTACCTCAGAGTATTGGGAGTTAGTCTTCTTTAGTTCAGATATTTCTTTGTGTAGCTTTTTGTTATGCCTTTTGCTCTTTTTGAGGGCTTTAAATGAAAGTTAGATTTTGAGTCACTCTCATCAGAAGAAAGTGAATTTGCCTCAGGTTTAGAAATAGTTTCATGTTCAGATTCAGAATCAGATAAAGGAGTTCTATCATGTACCTTTACATTGGAGATTGTCTACTGATCTTCTTCATCACTGAGGGCCATGAGTCTTATGTTTTCTTCTTCATCCTCCTCACTATCAGACTTTAATAGTGGGGATCTTATCATAGATCCCTGGTTCAGAATGTCTTCACTTTCATGGACAGCCATCAGTTCTATGAGTGCCTCTTCACTGTCTGAATCAGATGATTGAGACTCACTGTTTTGGGGACTCGACGCAACCAACTCGACCAAAAGCCCGGACTGTTGGTGAAGGCGCAATCTATCCTTAATAGAGCTGGTCACCCGAGCAGGATCCACGGGACAGCCGATTAGGCCCACGGGGGACACGCCCTTCCGCTTCGACTAGCGCCGCAACGCCGGGGGAAATTCTGGCAGCACCAACAATCCCCCCCCCCCCAGAAACGACCCCAGGGTTTCGAACCCGCGACCCCCTCTGATACCACTTTTTGGGGACTCGACGCAACCAACTCGACCAAAAGCCCAGACTGTTGGTGAAGGCGCAATCTATCCTTAATAGAGTTGGTCACCCGAGAAGGATCCACGGGGCAGCCGGTTAGGCCCACGGGGGACACGCCCTTCTGCTTTAACTAGCGCCGCAATGCCGGGGGCAATTCTGGCAGCACCAACACACTATCACTGAGAATGACTTTTCCTTTCTTGGCTATTAAGCTCCTCTCATGTTTCTTGTCAGACTTGTGCCTCCTTTCATCAGACTTCTTGTTGTTCTTTCTTTTTGATGGACAATCAGCAATCATGCGCCCATATTTCCTGCATCCAAAGCACACAATTTCTTCTGAATTAGATTTATTATGCTTAGAGTTATACCTGTCCTTCTTGGAATCTGGTTTGAATCCTTTTGAATAGTTGGAGTGCTTCTTGGATCTGGATGACTGAGAAGGCCTAGTTTTCCAGTGTTGTTTTCTTCTGAGCATTCTTTTCAGTTGTTTGGTGAAAAGTGCCAGTTCACCATCTGATATTTCAGAGTCAGAGTTGCTTGTCACTGATCCTTCAGATTCAGATGGTATTCTGGGAGGTGATGACATCCTCTCCTTGCTTCTTTTGGAACTTTCTGTCTTCAGAGCAATGGGATTTTCCTTGCTGTGTCCTTCTTCAGCTTTTCTGGTATTCAGGTGAAGTTCATGGGACAGAAGTTTCCCATATAGATTCTGTGGCTGAATGTTTCCCAGATTTCCCATTTCCCTGATAGCACAGATCTTGATATCCCATTCTTTGTTCAGGGATCTTAAGAATTTATCATTCAACTCATAATCTATAAATGTTCTTCCATAGGTTTTTAAACCATTTACAATCTTGAAGAATTTCTCATAGCAGATTGCTATTGAATCTTTCTTGTCTAGTCTGAAAGCCTCATATTGCTGATTCAGAAGAGACTTCCTGTCATCTCTGACTTCTTCAGTCCCTTCCATATAAACAATGAGAGAATACCACATTTCTTTGGCAGTTTTGCAGTGTACTAAATTCTGGAAGGTTGAATCCTCAATTGCACTCACAATGATGTTCTGAGCTCTCTTATCCATGGTGGCCAGAATCACTTCATCTTTAGTCATTTCAGAATATGTTTTGGGAGTCTTGATATTTCCATCTGTGAATGAGACCTTAATTGGAACAAAAGGTCCTTCTAGTACTGTGATGTATATCCTAGGGTCAGAGGCTTCCATAAATAATCTGACCCTTTCCTTCCAAATCCCAAAGTTCTCTTTACTGCAGATTGGTAACTTCATTGATGTGAATTCCTTGTTCCCTTCACTGTTAGCCATCACAGCTTAACAAATCTACCCTTAGGAGGTCTTGTTCAGGCTGTTAAACCTTTTCTTGAACAACCTACCTCTGATACCACTTGAAAGACTTTATTTAAGGGTAGCTAATCACCTAGAGAGGGGGGGGGGGGGGGGGGGGGGGGGGGGGGTGAATAGGTTATTTTAAAATCTACTTGCAATTCTTAATTTAATCCTAAATGAATGTGAATAAAGATCGGAGCTTTCAAGAAACAAACACAAACACAAACACACAGAATTTTATAGTGGTTCCCATATATTGGGTAATCCACTTTCCCCCTTCTCCCCTCTAGCAGTGTGCTAGATAGGGATTATATCTCCTCCAGATCTCAGACCATCAAAAAGGTCTTAGGGCTCAGATCTCAACAGATCTTACAGTCTTAGATCTCAACAGATCTTACAGTCTTAGATCTCAACAGATCCTACACTCTCAGATCTCAACAGATCCTACAATCTCAGATCTTAGCATAGCCTACCTCAGCCTTTACAATAATAGGCTTACACTCAGATTCACCCCTGAATCTTACAACTCAGATCACACCTGATCCTACACCTCAGATCCTTGAAAGATCCTACTCTCAGATCTGACAACTCAGATCCTACAGAAATTGAAAGAAGTAGAAATAACACTTAGACTCAGATTCTTCAATGTATTGAGTCTTCTTGATCTATCTGAAAGATCAGATAGAAATCTTCAGCAGAACAACAACATCGAAATGATCTTCTTGAATTGCATAAGCTGTGATCACTGTTCTTCTATAGGAAGACAGATTCTTCCTCCTTAACCGTCTCTCTTCAGAAAATAAACTCAGCACCAGATTGCTAAAGAAATTTCTTGAAGTACGATTCTGAAAGATGAGATGGCTTCTTCAGATTCTTCCTCAGATTTTCTCTCGAATGATGGAGAAGATAATAGCCTTTAATAGGAATGTTCAACTTCTAAAACATAAGTCTTGCCTTCTATTTATAACCCGCCATCCATGACATCTGAGAAGTTCCTCCACGTCAGCATGACGCAAGATCTTCAATGGTCTTTAATGGCTTCAGAATAAAAGAGGAGATTAGACATGTTCATCATCTCGACATGGCTCAGCTTGCTGTAGATGTACTGATACTAATATCTGAACTCAACGCTTTTCAGGAAAAAGGCGTTGAGCACTGTGTATCTCTGTCGACGCTTTTTCTATAAGGTGTCGAGCGATGTGTAGATGCTCGACACTTTCTACTTAGACTGAATTTCTGAACACCTCCTTCTTAGGCGTCGAGCAATCTTTAGTCGTTCAACGCTTTTTATCTGTGGGAGTCAAGCAATGTATAGGAGCTCGCCGCTTCTTAACCATGCCTTCACATCTATACTCTTTTTGCTGACGTTGAGCTACCTGACATTAGTCGACACTTCTTATTCCACGGCGTCGAGCAATATTCCTTGGCTCGACGCTTCTTGACTTGGTCTCAGATCTTCAGCAGCTACCTTGTCTTTTTGAGACAGCAGACATGGGTCGACGCTTCTGGGTCACAGGTGTACAACCCTCATTCTCCGAGAGTGGACCCCCCCCCAAGGCCACGTAGGCAGAAGTCAAAGTCAAAAAGGTCAACACAGAGCCCGGCAGTTCAAGGCAGAGAAGAGAAGACCTCGGCGAGTATGCAGGCAATACTTGCCAGGTTAGCGAGTATGGAACAGAAGACCTGGCGACTATTGGCCCAGCGTGTGTAAGAAGCACCCAATACTCGCCAGATGGGCGACTATGGCATGATAATCGCCGAGTAACCCATAGTCGCCGGGTTGGGGGCTGGGCTATAAACCCCTCCCCCCTACCCCTTGGTTTTCCTATAAATAGGACCCCAGGGGTACTTGGATTGGCACCTGGACTTGAGCTTTCGAAACCCTGCTGTTGCATTCTGGAACCTGTCACACTTGGCCGCTACTCCCGGTACTAGCCAAGTCGGTGCCTTCCTCGTACCCTGCTCGGCCGTTCTTTGGTCTTGGAGGGGAAGTCTCTTCGGAGCTTCTGGGTACGTGGTGGGACCTCCCTGCCGCAGCACCTGGGGTCCTGTGTGTTGCTCTTCTAGCTCTTCAGTAGTCGCTAGCTTAGTCGTCTCGTTGGACTGCTGGGCGAGTAGCCTCCGGCTGCATCAGTCCGAATCTTGAGGTCAGGATTTTCCTGGCATCAACACTTTGGTGCGGTGAGCGTGGGCCGCAGTCAGAGAAGGAAAGTTCGGTAAGAAGGCGAGATGGTCGTAGGTGGCGACCATGAGGAGGAGGTCGGCAACTCGACGGGAACTGGCAGGTTCATGACGCTGGAGGTTTTCGAAGCCTTCGCGCAGCGCATGGAGGGAGCCATGCGAGCAGCGTTTCAGCCGCGCGCCGAGGTCACTGCGACCTCGCCGCATCGCCCAGTTCCGTCCGAGGTAGGGATTCCCCCTCGGCGAGCAGGAAAGGAACACGTGGAGGATGAAACTGAGCGACCAAGGAGGTCGCAATTCTACCAGCCAACCTCGCAAGGTATTCGCTTCCGCGAGCCGTGCGAGCAGGGGAGATACCAGGATACTCGCCCATACAGCGAGTATGGAGGTGATACTCGCCAAGTTGAGGATCGTCGCCGGGCAGGAGGGAGGAGCCCCTTCTGTGAGGAGATCCTTGCCGCGCCAGTGCCAGAGGGGTTCAGGGACCCCGCCTTGAATTACTATTCGGGGAAGGAGGACCCCGTCAGGCATATCCAATGGTTCGAGGATATTGTCTCTATCCAAACCATGTCGGACGCCTTCAAGTGCAGGTTGTTTGCCATCACCTTCCGTGCAAAGGCCTGGGACTGGTTCCATCAGTTGCCCACCGGCTCGATCTACTGCTTTGAAGACCTGTGCCGTGGGCTGACAACCCGTTTCGACACGGCCCGGAAGCTGAAGAAGGAGGCAACGACCTTGTTTTATCTGGTGCAAAAGCCAGATGAGGCGTTGGGACCTTACTTCGAGCGCTTTCAGGAGGAGGTTCTCCAGATCCAGGAGGTGGATAGCAACATCCTGTTGCTAGCCTTGACGTTCGGCATAAGTCAAGGCCTCTTCAAGTTGGAGCTCAGTGAGAATCCCCCCTACTCCTACGACAACCTTATTCAGAGGGCCAATAAGTTTGTCCGGGGAGAGGCCTCCAACCCTGACTTCTTGGCAAGGTTGGCGCGGGTGACCAGAGGCGACTGTGGAGAGAGGGATGGAATCCCTGAGAAGAGGAAGAGAGAAGAGCCCCGGAGGGAGGAAAGGAAGAGGCCGGAGCGGCAAGAAGAAAGGGGAAGAGCAGAGAAGAAGAGGGAGGAGCTTTGGAGGAAGGAAACCAGGAGGAACGTGGAGAGAAGGCCCGTCGAGTCCCCTGAGCGTCAAGAAGAGGGAAGGCGCCACCAGGTCCCCGTCAACCGGCCACCTTGGAGGCCAGCTGGACGGCCCCAGCGTCGGGATCAAAGGGGGAGATCCCCGGAGAGAAGGCCCTTTCGCCAGCCAGAAAGGCGTCAGGAGAGAAGAAGAGACAAAGCGATGTCGGTAGCCGGGCGTGGCCGTCGTCAAGGAAGGAAGAAGCAGAAGCCGAGGAGACAGCCAGCAGAAGAGGTTCCCCTCTACTGTGACTTCCACCAGGTGGGGGGACATGCCATGGCTGCCTGCCCAGACTTTTGGGAAGCCCGGAGGAGGCTGGCAGCAGGAGAAGCTGGAGGAGAGCAGCGGAGGATAGAGGCCCCTGCCGAGCCTCAGGCAGGGCAAGCTGCCGTCGTTCGAAGGAGGAACGAGGACCGGGTCGACCAGGGAGGTCGGGGAGACCAGGGTCAGGGAGGCAGAGTTGGAGTAATCCATGGGGGAGCAGGGCTGGAAGCTTCCCGCAAGGGGAGCCTCCATCAGATCTACCGCAGGAGTGTCGCCTCGACCTCACAAGCACCACCCCCGATGGAGGAGATTACCTTTTCCGAGGAGGACATGCTAGGGAACGAGAATCCCTTCCATGATGCCCTCGTGATTCAAGCCGCGGTGGAGGACTTCACCGTTGATCGAATTCTGATCGACAACGGTAGCTCTGTAAACGTCATCTTCAAGGGGACGTTTGGCGGACTGGGAGTCGAAGCTGCCAGGGTTCGGGCACCTGATGGTCCCCTCTTCGGCTTCTCCGGAGAGAAGAAGGAAGTGGAAGGAGGAGCTGATCTCCTTGTAACGCTCGGTGGCACCTCCATCAGTTGTCGATTCGTCATCGTCGACGCCCCGAGCTGTTACAGGGCCATCTTTGGGAGGCCGCTTCTCAACGCCTTCAAAGCCGTCCCATCCTCCTACCATCAGTGCTTGAAGTACTGTAAGGGAGACGTCCAGGTGAGGATCAGGAGCGATCCAAGAGCCGCTAGAGAGTGCTATCTTAGCGCCGTCAGTACCATCAGCTGGATGGCTGACACGGAAGAGTTCGGAAGAGTGCTGGAGAGCCCGGCCAGGCTGGAAGTGGCTGAAGAGGTCAAGGAGATCGAGGTACTCTCCACAGCAGGAGTGCCGGGGCTGCTGAAGATTGGCGGATCGCTGAAGACCGAGGAAAAGATCGAGAAGGCGGCGTGTCTGCAAAAGAACGTCGACATCTTTGCTTGGAGCGCAGCTGAGATGCCAGGAGTCGACCCTGAGGTTGCGTGTCATCGCCTCAACCTGGATCCCACTGTCCAGCCCGTCCGCCAGAAGAAGAGGAGAATCGCCACCATCCTCGCCAAGCCAATTAGGGAGGAGGTTAAAAAACTGCTCGATGCAGGTTTTGTATCGGAGATCCAGTACCCAGGCTGGGTCTCCAATGTTGTAATGGTGACAAAGGCGGGGGGAAGCTGGAGAATGTGTGTGGATTTTTCCTTAATGAATAAAAGCTGCCCGAAGGATTGTTATCCCTTGCCTCGAATCGACGTGCTGGTTGATTCAGCCGTCAGTTTTTCTGTGATGAGTTTCCTTGATGCGTTTTCAGGATATCACCAGATCCGGATGCATCCCCCCGATTGCCGCGATGTCTCCTTCATCACCGACGATGGCTGCTACAGCTACAAAATGATGCCCTTCGGTTTGAAGAATGCGGGAGCCACCTATCAACGGATGATGGACCATATTTTCAAGGAGCAAAAGGGGAGGAACCTGGAAGTGTATGTGGACGACCTCTTGATCAAAAGCAAGAGTGTCCAGGAACACATAGCCGATCTGGTAGAGACCTTCACGACGCTAAGAAGATTCAGGATGCGACTCAATCCGGCGAAGTGCGTCTTCGGAGCAGGAAGGGGAAGTTCCTGGGGCATCTCCTTACCTCGGAGGGCGTAGAGCCTAACCCCGACAAGGTTAAGGCAATCCTGGAGATGCCATCCCCGAAGACGATGAAGGAAGTCCAAAGGTTGACAGGAAAGCTGGCGGGTCTTAGCCGCTTCCTCTCTAAGGCCGGAGAGAAATGCTCTCCATTCTTCAAGACACTCCGCAAAGCGGAAAGCTTCGAGTGGTCCGAAGGATGTGAGATGGCGTTTGGGAAGCTGAAGGAGCAGTTGACTCAGACACCTCTCCTCCAGAGCCCGAAAGAAGGCGAAGACCTGCTCGTCTACCTGGGAGTAGGAGCAGAGGCGGTGAGCTCCGTTTTGGTCCGGGAGGAAGGAAGGAAGCAGTTACCCGTCTACTATGTCAGCCGGGTACTGAAGAAGGCGGAGCTGAAGTATCCAATCCATGAGAAGCTTGCCTTCGCCTTGGTGGTGTCGGCGCGAAAGCTCCGGCCTTATTTTCAGGCTCACTCCATCCGAGTGGTGACTGATCATCCTCTCCGCAATGTCCTAGAGGGAGTGGAGCATTCAGGGAGGTTGGCGAAATGGTCGGTAGAACTCAGCGAGTTCGACATTTCCTTCTCTCCCCGAGTGGCGATCAAAGCCCAGGCAGTAGCAGACTTCTTGGCTGACTTCTCGGTGGAAGCGGAGCCAGGAGAAGAGGAGCTCAATCCAATTCCTTGGAAGATGTTTGTTTATGGAGCTTCGGGCAAAAGCTCTGTGGGGGTGGGCATCGTGCTCGTCAGCCCACGGGGAACAAGAATCGAGCAAGCCGTCGAGATCCTCTTCCCCGTCACAAACAACCAGGCAGAGTACGAGGCCATAGTGGCAGGCTTGCGCCTTGCCAAGGAGCTGGGGATCCTTGATGTCCGGGCTTTCACGGATTCAATGGTGGTCGCGTCGCAGATTCGAGGCGAGTTCGAGGTGCGCGACACCACCTTGCAGAAGTACTTGGTAAAAGTGAAAGGGCTGATGGGAGGCTTCCAATCCTTCTTCGTCGAGCATGTGCCAAGGGAGGAGAACTCGGCAGCAGATCGCCTCGCCAAGTACGGGCCAAGGGCTGGAGGAACTATCACCGAGCTATTCCGCCCATCCATTGAAGAGGGAGAGATGATGGACATCGAGCAACGCCCCTCGTGGATGGATCCCTTCGTGGCATTCCTGGCCAGCGGCCAGCTCCCGACAGACGAACGGGATAAAAGAAGATTTCGGTACAAGGCGGCATACTACCTCCTGCAAGATGGGGAACTGTACCGCAAGACCATCTCGGGCCCCCTGGCCAGATGTGTTTCTGAAGACGAAGTACCCCGAGTGTTGGAAGAGATCCACTCGGGAGAGTGTGGAAGTCATTCTGGGACTCGCAATTTGGAGCAGAGGGTCTTGAGGCATGGTTACTTCTGGCCTACTATCCGGAAGGATGCTGAGATCTTCTCGAAGAAGTGCCAGAAGTGCCAGCTCTTCGCCCCCCTTCAGTTGCAGCCGGCCCAGCAGCTCCGATCGATCATCTCCCCATGGCCGTTCGCCATCTGGGGGATGGACTTGATCGGCCCTTTCCCTCAAGCCAGTGGACAATGAAAGTTCGTTCTCGTCATGATCGACTACTTCTCCAAGTGGATCGAGGCCAAAGCCCTGGCCAAGACCACCACTCAAGTCATCAAAAACTTCATCTGGGGAGAGATCGTCTGCAGATTCGGGATCCCTCTCGCCATCATCACCGACAATGGTCCCCAGTTCGCCAGCTTGGAACTGGAAGACTTTTGCAGGCAACTAGGAACCGACCTTCGATTCGCCTCCGTGCATCACCCAAGGAGTAATGGTCAGGTGGAGGCCGCCAACAAACTGATCATTAACCTACTGAAGAAGAAGGTGGAGAACCTAAGAGGTAACTGGGCAGACAAGCTCCCCTCGGTCCTGTGGGCTCTGAGGACCACTCCTAGCTCAGCCACAGGGGAAACACCGTTCAAACTCTCTCACCGGTCGGAAGCTCTCATTCCAGTAGAGTTCGAAGTCAGAAGCCCAAGGATGGTAGCTGCGGAGGACGGAAGCGAAGAATGGCGACTAGAGAATGAAGAGGTTCAAAAGCTATCTCTCGACTACATCGAAGAACTCCGAGATTTAGCTTCGGCCAGGCAAGAGGAGATCAAGCGCCGGATGGCAAAACATTTTGACAAAAATGTCCGCCTCAAACACTTCCAAGCAGGTGATCTGGTCCTGAAAAAGGTGGACGCAGCAGGAAGGTTTGCGGCCGTCGGGAAGCTCAATCCGAACTGGGAAGGACCTTTCATCATCCAGGAAGCACTCCTGACAGGAGGATACCGCTTGCAGAACTAGGAAGGCGAGCTGCTAGGGAGCACCTGGAGCGGCGATGACCTGAAAAGGTTTTATACCTAAGGGGAAATGTGTATATCCCATCCTTATAAATTCATTTCTTTGAATAAAATCTGCATCTCCCTGAAACATGGGACGAGGCAGCTTCTTTCGCATCAACAAAGTTTTCAAAATAAAGAAGTCAGGTGAAGTCAATCTCCACGCTAGGTTGGAAAATGAGCCTCCGACTTAACCCTCGTAAAAACTCAGAACGGATGATGGGACAGTGCCTCGGGTGTGCGTTCCCTTAAGACCAAGCCTCTGCAATGACGACCGAGATCAGCTCCCCCCTTGCATGTTGGCCTCGGTTCCCACCGACTGCATTTCTCGTCTGACTGTAGAGATTACCAGGAAGAAGTCTGGACGCCGACCTTCCGATTCGGCGAAGGGATGATCGATTTCGCTAGCTCAGGGGACCCTTGAAAAAAGGCGTCATGTACCCTCGAGAGCTAAAAGCTCGCAGCAAAGCATTTCATTTTCGAAATTATTGTGTCAGATCATACGAGTTATTGTGCCTAAAGTGTGCTTAACTCCCTGCTAAACTCATCGAGCAACAGGAAGCAGGTCCGATCCACATCCAGCATCCAAGTAGGATGGAGGCCTCGAGATGGTGTGTCCCCTTGGATCTCCCCGACTGCCACTCCCTGCTTGACGTCGTCCTACATCAACATTCACCGCCGCAGGTTGGAAGACGAGCCTCCGACTTGACCCTCATAAAAACTCAGAACGGATGATGGGACGGTGCCTCGGATGTGCGTTCCCTTAAGACCAAGCCTCTGCAATGACGGCCGAGATCAGCTCCCCCCTTGCATGTTGGTCGCGGTTCCCACCGACTGCATTTCTCGTCCGGCTGTAGAGATTACTAGGGAAAAGTCTGGAAGCCGATACTCCAACTTGAGAAGGGAAGCGATCGATTCGACCGGCCAAAGGATGGAGACGTTCCAGCACCCAAGTAGGGTGGAGACCTCGGGAGGGTGTGTCCCCTTGGATCTCCCCGACCGTCATTCCCTACTTGACGACATCCTCCGTCGACATCTGGTATCCAAGAAGGATGGAGGCCTCGGGAGGATATGTCCCTCCGGACCTCCCCGACTTCCATTCCCTATCCCTTCTCATTAAATGATTTTTATAGGCTCTTCACCAGGTACAGAGCGAGGCCTTGAGAGCATGTATCCTTCGGAACCCTCCAAGTCGCCTCCACAGCTCGACTCCACCAAGGGAAATATTGAAGAGTGCGAGTATACATGCGCGAGTATCTAGGCGAACATACATGCGCGAGTACCTAGGCGAGTATACAGGAGCGAGCATGATATGCGAGCATACAGTGCGAGAATGAAGAAATGCTCCATCTCGCCGTGATCCTAAGAGCCTAGCGAGCACTCACTCTCGCCTCGAGCCTAGGAGCTTAAGCGGCATTCAGACAATAAAGCAAACACCAAGGAAACAGGCGAGCAAAAGTTTTGACTTTTTCATATGTAAATATTTAATGTCTATAACAAAAGAATCTTCAAGGTGTTTACAAAAGGTTGCCGGGCGAGCAAAAAAGAGTGCCCAGGCGACTAGGCGACATTCTCGCCATCAATATCTACATCTGGCTCGCCGCCACCATCGTCGTCATCAACATCATCATCGCCGTCATCATCATCATCGCCGTCATCATCATCATCGTCATCCTCATCCCCGGAATCGTCATCCTCAGCACCACTGGACGGCGGTGAGGGTGCTCGCAAGGGGGAGGTGGACTCCTCGGCGAGCAGCGCCGGGATGATGTCCTCCACTGTCAACTCCATTGTCGCCGGCTTCAGGAGATCGTCCGCCTTCAGCTGACTCAGGATGACGGTCCCAGTAGCTCGCGTGATCTCTCGACGAACGTGTGGCATATCGTCGCCATGCATCCGGATCTGCTTGCCGACCCTAGAGGGGCCCGCCACCGCTGGCTGTTGCTCGGCAGGCCGAGTTTCCAGCTCAGCGATGCAAACTTGGGCGGCCTCCAAGGCCAGCCGAGTGTCATCCAGCTCCTTCTCCAGCTGGGACACCTTTGTCGCCATCTCCACCTCAGCGACCTACAAAAACAAGAAGACACACAAAGTCAGCAAGTTATTCGGCAAAGTGGCGACTATCCCGGAGGCGAGTAGCATAGAGAAGCGAGTACCTCATGCTCCTTCGCCTTGAGCCCCATGGCGATCATTTTCTTTGTGCTGATCCGGATCAGCTCCTCGTACTCCAGCAACCTCCTCGCCGTCATGTGCACTAGCTCGGCAGACCGCAGCAGAGATCGCGAGGTCTGGTGCGCCAGGTACTCAGAAGACTCCTCTCGCAGCCTCTCAGGCTCCTCACGACCATAGATGGCATGAAGCACGTCAAAGGCCTCGCCCTGATCCTCCCAGTCCTCTGACCAGGGCGGAAGGTTGGAGCTCAGAGAGACCACATGGTCGCCCTCCGACCAGGCGACTAGGCGGCGACCATAGACGTCCTCACCACGAACACCCAAGTTGAAATTAGGGTGGGTATAGGGCTCGCCGGCCTCAGAAGGGCCCGCCTTCTTGCCAAGGTCCCGGTGAGCGACCTCCTTCTTCTTCCTCGAGGGCTCGGAGGGCTCTACCCTCTCCTTCTGCTTCTTCGAAGGCCCAGATCCTTCGCCGATGATCAAGGGCTCATCGCCTCCTGGCGACAAGTCTATGGGCGAGTAGACCCCTTCCCCGCGAACAGAAGTCCCAGCACCTCCCTGTGTGGAAGCCATCGCCTTCACCACCACAGGAAGAAGCTTGCGCGGCAGGACATGGAATGCTGCAGCAAGAAGAGTAATAAGTCCAGTTAATCGCCAAGATGAAGACGAAGAGCGAGTATTGCGAATACTCGCGCAGTGGATTACCTTCGCCTGCGAAAACCTCAGCGAGTTCATCTACTCGCCTCCTCCAGTACACCACATCAAGGCGGTGACCTTTGAAAGCCTCGAGCAGCTTCTTGCCACCCTCGCTTAGGAAGGAAACCCCGAAGACGCTCTCCGGTGGCTGGAAGGACTTGTTAGGGACGGCTTGAAAGTCGCCAGCGATGACGACTATTCGCTCTCCCCAGCGATGATTCTTGTTAGCAGTGCCGACCAGCGTGCAGACGTGGCTGCAGAGGAAGACGACGCCCTCGCCAGTCGCCATGAAATGGAATACTCGCCTAAAGACCGACAGGTCGAAGGCTATTCCCTGGTCGCGCAGGTAGCAGAGGAAGCCCACGATCATCGCCACCCCATTGGGGTTGATCTGGGAGAACACCGTCCACAATGGTAGTCTCAAGCCCACCTCGAAGTGGCGAGTAGGGATCACCCGCTCATTAGTCAAAAGGTGTTTAGTCGCTCGCCCTGGCGAGGAAGCCTCGCGACATACCCTGGCGGGAGGTACTTCGCCCTGATGACCTCCAAATCTTTCTCAGTCGTGACTGCCTTCTTGAAGATGGTCGCCGCAAAATTCTTGGCGTGATTGGCACGCCGGATGGTCGCCTCGTCAGTCATCTTTGAAAGGAAGGAAAGAAAGGCGAGTATCAAAGAAGAGAAGGGGAAAGTGAGACGGAGGATACTCGCGCAAGAGTTAGGAAATCGCCAAAGCGTAATTAAGACTCACCCACCCCCCCCCCCCCTATTTATAGTGGTCGGGTAGCTTGGCGTATCGAGCACGACGGCGTGATCGGGATTAAGGGGGTAGCGAGTATCAAGTTATAATCGCCAAGATCAGCAAGCTCGCCATGCCTAAGGCGACGCGCAGACAATACTAGCCAATGTAAAAGAAGATAGAAAAAATC
Organism: Dactylorhiza incarnata; assembly: GCA_033032865.1. NCBI lineage: Eukaryota > Viridiplantae > Streptophyta > Magnoliopsida > Asparagales > Orchidaceae > Dactylorhiza > Dactylorhiza incarnata. The sequence goes on from JAWHQI010000035.1 coordinate 3,101,833, forward strand.
AAGAAAACCATCGCAGAAGAAGAAAGCAGAAGCAAGTAATAAAAGGCGAGTTTCTGATACTCGCCGAATAAATATTAATCAAATAGTTCAAGCAGTACAGAGATACTCGCCAAAAGGCGACATGACCTAGAAAGAAGAAAAATAAAGAAAAAGCAACATCTAGGGAGGAGCTTGCAGGTTCGCCTGAATGTCTGGCTGTTGAGGTTGTCGCCCGACCCATCCCAAGCCGCGAGCTCGCCTGAAGTGCTCAGAGGCCACAGACATCGCGTCCTCGCCCTGACGTAGCTGGTCTTCGATCCTCGCCAGCCGACCAACCGAGCCCATGCTCGCGCGCATCCCCACCAGCTCGTCATGGTGCAGTTGTTGGCGATGTTCGACCCTCCCAAGTCTGCGCTCAAGCTCGTTGACCGACTGAAGGCGAGATTCCGTAGCGACCAGCCGAGTATCGAACTCCTCCAGTCGAGAAACCCGCGCCTCCAACTCAGCCAGACGACGATGAGCATCGCTGCTCGCCAAACGCTCTATGCGCGACTCCACTTCAGTCAAACGATGATGAGCAAAAATGCTCGCCAAGCGCTCAAACCGCGATTCGACATCAGTCAGGCGGCGATGAGGCTCGCAGATCGCTAAGCGCTCTAGCTTGGATTCCAGCTCTAGGATTGCGCGAGTAGCCCTCTCCTGGTACTCGCGAGAAGGAAGCCCGACCGCGTCGATCAAGGCTCCTATGGGAGTACGAGTGCGAGCTGCAAAGAGGGCAAAAATATCAGAGCTTTGACGACTGAAGGAACCAAGTGAAAATAGTGGCGACTATCATGAATGGCGACCAAATACCTGGCCGAGGACTACGAGAGCGATGGCGAGGAGAGCCCCTGCCTCGCTGGGGAGACGTGCTATGATGAAGATCGCCTCGCCGAGCAAGATGGGATCCAGCCGTCTAATCCCGGCTAGGAGGCGCGTTCCCACGACCGCGACTATCGCCTGGTCGTCCTCCTCCCCTTGGAGGAAAGAAGCCCGAGGAGCCCCCAGTCTCGCCACGGCGCGAGGACTCGCCCTGATGAGTAGAAGGCGCAGTAGAAGTCGAAGGGCGCTGGTCGCCCTGAAGAATTTCGGAAGGAGGGAACGGAGGAGGTGGCGGAAGCCCTCCTACGGGCAGTTGCGAGCTACTCGCTGTCCCCACAAACTAAAGAGGCGGTGGTGGTGGAGGTGGAAGCACGATGCCCGCCAAAGGAGCACGTTGCTCGTTCATCGGCCTCTTCTCCAGCGAGGAGCTGTGAAGAACTCGCCCTGAGCGACCTCCACCCCTAGGCGAGATCATGGGCGACGATCTCAGAGGAGGTGCGGCTAAAGGCTCCTCCTGAGCACCGATGGTGGAAGAATCTACGAACATAGAAGAAATATTCAGCAACCCGGACCAAGTCGAGGTCAGTTAAAAAAGGTGGCGAGTAGATTAATCGCACCTCGCACAGAAGCGAGATTCTCCAATGGATTCTGGGCCACGATCTTAGGAACGCTCGCCCCCTCGGCGACATTTGGAGCAGGAGGATCAGCGGCCGGCGAGTCGCCCTCATTAGAGAGCCCCAGGTCGTCCAGCAGCTGCTGGTGTTGGTCGCCCAAAGGAGCAGCGACCTCTTCCTCGGCGGCTTTCTTCTTCTCCTTCTTCTTCTTCTTCTGGGCGATCCTCTTCCTCTTCTTGGAAGATGGAAGGTCGCCAGATGCGGGATCCAGGCGTGGAGGGAGCGAAGAGCCATCAAAAAGGCCGACAAGACCAGCCATGGCCGCCTTAGCCTCGGCAGCATAGTCGCGCACCATCTTGAGCGAGTTCAGAAAAGACGTACCATCAGAGACCCCTGCCCCTCTATTTATAGAGCTCGAGCGTCGGCCAGGGAGATGGCGTGTATAGGACAATAATTGCCAGTAGGCAAGCTCGTCGAATGAAGGTTGGATGGTTCTTTCCGAGCAACTACGTTACTCGCAAAGGGCGGGGATTGTGTATAACCCTCATTCTCCGAGGGTGGACCCCCCCAAGGCCACGTAGGCAGAAGTCAAAGTCAAAAAGGTCAACACAGAGCCCGGCAGTTCAAGGCAGAGAAGAGAAGACCTCGGCGAGTATGCAGGCAATACTCGCCAGGTTAGCGAGTATGGAACAGAAGACCTGGCGACTATTGGCCCGGCGTGTGCGAGCAGCACCCAATACTCGCCAGATGGGCGACTATGGCATGATACTCGCCGAGTAACCCATAGTCGCCGGGTTGGGGGCTGGGCTATAAACCCCCCCCCCCCTACCCCTTGGTTTTCCTATAAATAGGACCCCAGGGGTACTTGGATTGGCACCTGGACTTGAGCTTTCGAAACCCTGCTCTTGCATTCTGGAACCTGTCACACTTGGCCGCTACTCCCGGTACTAGCCAAGTCGGTGCCTTCCTCGTACCCTGCTCGGCCGTTCTTTGGTCTTAGAGGGGAAGTCTCTTCGGAGCTTCTGGGTACGTGGTGGGACCTCCCTGCCGCAGCACCTGGGGTCCTGTGTGTTGCTCTTCTAGCTCTTCAGTAGTCGCCAGCTTAGTCGTCTCGTTGGACTGCTGGGCGAGTAGCCTCCGGCTGCATCAGTCCGAATCTTGAGGTCAGGATTTTCCTGGCGTCAACAACAGGCGTCGAGCGATGTGTAGTGTCTCGATGCTTGTGAACTTAGATGAATTTCCTGAGCACCTAGCTTGACCTGATCCCCTGCACAGTGATTCTAGAAAGTATATCAAATACATTCTGAGGTATATCTTTGACTTAGGAATGGACTTCTCCAAATCTAGGACATTGTGGGCAATGGTCCCAACAATCTCTTCCTGTTATTTCTAAAATCGTTTCATTTATTCCCCCGCAGAATTTGGAATATGCTGACCCATTTTTGGGCAGTCGGATGATGCATTCCTGGATGGATAAGCATGTTGCAGTGGCAGACGATATTGCTTTGTCCACTCCAGCGTCACCGCATGTGCTTCCCCTAAAGGACTGGCTGCAGGGGGGAAAGCGATTTTTCTTTGAAGAAATACTCTTGTAAGAGAGAAAGAGAGCAAAAAAAGAGGAGACTTGGGGATGGAGGCTAAACCTCTTACTTCGCTGCCATCAGTTGTGGGTCTCCGAACCTTTTCTTCTATCTGCAGTTACTATTTTAAATCAACGTATAGTTGATTTCACTGTATGGTTGTGTAATAATACTACGTAGACTTGGATGATCTCCTCTCATTAATATTGCGTGAACAATTCTATAATCTGCTAATACAGGTATTTGGTCCACCCTAAGGACGGTAAACAAAAGGGCTTCTTGGGAGACAACCCATGGGAACCACCAGGTTCCGTTTGCTTATTTAATTTCTATTATGTTTTGTTTGTCTGTTTTTATGCTAATAATGCAGGTGTGAACTCGCTTGGAGGAGGGAGAACCTTAAAGATGGAATTGACCTCTCTTCTGGCATGCTCTTATAAGCATAGGTACTACTAACCTAGCTTTATTTTTGCTATGAAATGTTATATTTGATGTGTTTTTCAAATCAAGTCTGGGGGAGCGGGCCTTTGCTTACGCTACACGCACATACATGCTAGAATGTTGTGTTAGGAAATTTATATTGATTGTCTCATTGCATAACACACACCACGCGTGTTGGGGAAATGATTTCTCTTAACCCCTAGAAATAAGTTGAATATGAATTCTAAGAAAGAAAAACAAGGTTAAGTAAATATGCGTCGAATAGTATTCGACGCAACGTCGAAATATAGTCGACGTTTCCTTCAGATTGAGTCGAAGTAGCTCTAGGAAGATTTCGACGTATGTGTTGTCGACGCTACTCTGATTTCTAGTCGACGCATCTAATGAAGTCGACGCACCTTAGTCGACGCACCTTCCTTATTTTCCTCTCGACGTCCAGCCAGGATGAATTCGACGCTTACGTCGAATGGTAATCGACGCACGTCGATTTATGTGACAGATTTATATATGCGCCAGATCTATTTCCTTCTTTCAGTAGATATGATTTGTATGGAATAAATGTCAATATTTTATAGCCGTTCTGAATCATTCTTTCCTTATATCTGATTCCTGGCTAATTTGATTACACTTATTTGGACATTATTTGAAATCAGAATTAGTTCTTTCCTTCTACAGAAATAAATATTATGGAAACATTTTTATCTTTCTATTTCTCTGACTGATAATTGATTATCCTCCTATAATATTATTTTGAATTAATAGAGCTATAAAAAAAGAGGAGGTCGGCAGAAAAACAAGAAGTGATTCACCATTTTTACATTTGAAAAAGAGGAAGAGCTCCCAAGTATAGAGAGAAAATTGAGAAATTGTTCTGCAGCAATATTCAAGCACTTCTTCTTCTCCTGCTTCTGAAGTCATTCTGCTGTAAGTTCTGATAGCTCTCACAAAGAGAGAAAGGCTACAAATCTTCTTCTCTCTATAGAAGAAAGATTTAATTCACTTCTTGTGCTTCCAATCTTCTTGCTAGGAAGAAGATTCTTTCCTGTTTTTATTCATTTCTTCTTCTTCTTCATTCTTCTTATTTAAACATTGTAAAAGAGTTTTTAGAATCTCTCTCCAAAAAATTCAGTGTACTGGTTCTAAGAGTCTCCTTGTCAAAAGACTCAGTTGGTTCTAAGAGTCTCCTTGTCAAAAGACTCAGGGTGGTTCTAAGAGTCTCCTTGTCAAAAGACTCAGGGTGGTTCTAAGAGTCTCCTTATCAAAAGACTCCGTACAAGATAGTGAATTCCTACCAAGGGGGTAGAAGAGTGGACTACCCAAAGTTTGGGGAACCACTATATTTTCTTGTGTTGTGCTGTGATTTCTTTTCTTGCATTTACTTTATTTGTTTAATTCTTGTTGGTGTGTGGGAAGCTCTAATCTGTGATCATACACATATATATATTAACTTTGCACAAAATAATTTTTAATCTCTATTCACCCCCCCCCCCCCCCCCCCCCCCTCTAGAGAATTCTAGTGAGGTAAACTGTGCACTTTCAATTGGTATCAGAGGGAGGTTGATCTAAAAAGGGTTAACTCCTTGATCAAAAAGGTCCTACATCATGTTTATATATATATATACTTTTCTAACAATCAATTTTCACATGGCACAAATCAAGGATTATGCTTCCACCAGACCACCAATGTGCAATCTTGAAAAGTTTGCAGTTTGGAAAACAAGAATCAGAATTTATATGAATTCCATTGATGCTGACTTGTTCAATATTACTGCGACAGGTCCTCCAAAGCCTTATAGAAAGGATGCAAGTGGCATTGTCACACAAACACTTGTTCCAAGATCTGAATGGATAGAAGATGAGAAGAAGGCAAGAACACATGATCTAAAGGCCATGAACATACTTGTCTCAACTCTCTCAGATGACATCTTTCAAAGGGTTGTTGACTGTGAATCATCCAAAGAAATTTGGGATGCTCTCACAAAGATGGTGGAAGGAAGTGCTGATGAAAAGAAAGATAAGAAGGCCCTATTGATCTCTCAATATGAGAACTTCCAAAAGAAGGATGAAGAAAGCATCTCTGAAATGTATGACAGATTCAGTCTGATCATCAGTCAACTAAGAGACTTGAATAGAGAAATCTCTCTCACAGAGATCAATGACAAATTGCTGATGAGTCTCCCAAGCTCATGGGACTCAAGGATATGGGCAATAAGAGACACAAGAGGTCAAAGGGAAATTTCAACAGATGCTCTCTAAGGAAAACTCAGATCCTATGAGCAATTGCTGAAAACTAGAGAAGAGAAGGAAGGAAGAGAAAACACTCCAATTTCCTCAAAAGGCAGGAACATTGCTCTAAAGGCAACAGAAGAAGGAACTCCTGTCACTGAAGAAGAACTATTCAGTTTCTTGGCCAGAAGATTTAAGAAATGGGTCAAGACAGATGGATCAAAAAGGAGGGAGTCAAAACCAAGGTATGACAAAACCCCCACTAAAGAAGTTATTTGCTATTCTTGCAGGAAACCTGGACATATTGCCCCAGAATGTCCAGAGAATGCTGAAACAAAGAAAGATCTGAAAAAGAAAGATCTCAAGAAAAAGGGGAAGAAGAAAGAAAGAGGCTTTATTGCAGAAGCCTGGAGTGAAACAGACTCTGAGGACAGTTCATCCTCTAAGAGTGACAATGAAGAATGTAGGCAAGAAGACCTATGCTTGATGGCCTTTGAAGGCTCAAAGAATGATGATAAATCATGGAGTGAAACAGGATCAGAAGAAAGCATATCTTCTGAAGATGAAAAAGAAGATAGCCTTATTCTCAAAGAGGAATCTGAGGATAAGGATGAGGTAAGCATGTTTGATAAAATAGATTTTCAAAGTGATAACTTTAGAAATGAGTTTATGGGAATGTATCTAGATCAACTAAAAGCAACACAAGAAATTAAAGATCTAAAAGAACAAATCAATGTAGCTAAAAGCCAGAGAAACAGAGAAGTTAAATGCTCTAAAGATTATGAATTAAGGGCTAACATCATAAAGGAGGTAGAAAAGGCTAAAATAGAAAATCACTTCCTTAAGGATAAGGTTTCCCAGGCAAAGGCCTTTGAAGAATCAATAAACATGAGAAGTCAAACTCTTAAGGAAATCACTGAAAAACAAACATTAAGACACAAAAATCTTGGGCTAGGGGCTGATCCATCAATCAGCCTAATTCCATCCAACAAGCCTGCTTGGATGAGCCCTGTAAAATTCACTAAACCCATCAAATCAGCAAACCAAGAAAAAGAATCACAACATAGGAAAGAACACCTCTTCAAAGAAATACAGGAATTTGATGAAACATCAAATTATTCAGCTGATGACTCACAAACTTCATCTGAAGAGACAACTAAACCAAAAGAAACAACATACAAAGGAGTAAAAACAGAAAAAGGTAAAATGAAAATTTATGAAGACACAGTTGCGTCGACTTCATATCGACGCATGAATGATTGTGCGTCGACTTCTACTCGACGTAACCTCTCAGATGCCTCGACCTCCACTCGACGCTTGAATAAAGATACGTCGACATTAAATCGATGCAACTTCCTCCATGCGTCGATACCAGATCAACGCTATCTGAGGAATGCGCCGAATATAAATCGACGCAACTATCAACATACGTCGAATAGATATCGACGCATAAAAACTCAGAGCAACATGAATACCTATATTCCAAAATTCTTCCATCTTAACCCCCATTCAGGACCCATTCATCCTGATAATGATTTCTATCCTAATCAACATTCTAATCAAAATTTTTACCCAAAACTTGGTAACCAAACTTCCCATCCTAATGAAACCTTCTATCCTAATCAACACTGGTATCCTAGTCAACACTTCTATTCCCCTTTAAACTCAAACTCTCATAAAAGTAAGATACTCAAGTGTTACATATGCAACAAAAATGGCCACCTTGCCAAGAAATGTTGGTATAATCAATCAAATTGGTCTTAAAACCCAGTCCTAGGCTAACTTAGAAACCTTTAGGATTAGGAAGAGATAAGAAGAAATAAACACCTAGAACTTTTCAGGAAAATTAAAAGTCACGTCGACTTCCAATCGACGCACCGTCGATAACTCAGATCAATAAGTACAATCGACGCATGCGTCGACTACTATCGACGCATACGTCGATAAGAAACCCTTGCATCCCAGAACAGACTAAATCGACGCTCACGTCGAATTCCACTCGACGTAACGTCGACTTCATAAAAACGAGCGACAAGACTAAATTATTTTCGGTCACATCCACTAAAGTACCGAATAAACCTCGAATTGAGTCCTGTTTCGACGCTTCACCTGACTTAAATAAATTCTTCAGTTAGAAACCTTCACGACCTCTGCATCTTTCATCCTTCTTGCTCCTCAGTCCAGCCACCTCTTCCTCTCTCTCTCTAACCTAAAATGGCTCCCAAAACTAACTCTGGCTTCGACATTGACCTGGAATCCTTCCAAGCCGCCGCCGACAACTTTAAGAGCATAATAGCTCTGTTCACTGAAGCTGGTCTGGATAAGCTCATTTCAATAAGATGCAAGCTTCCGGAGACAGAACTAACAGAGCTCATAACTGATGTTTAGATAACTGAACAAGGGGAAATTTCAGGCACAATCTATGAGACACCTGTATCAATATCTGCAGAATACATAAGGACCACCTTTGATCTTCCATCAGGTATATCTTAATATCATCTTTTTTAAATGAAATAAGGAAAGAAAATGAGCTTCTAAAAAGAATGACTAAACATGTCTTAATTAATCCCCTACTAGGTGATGAATCCATTGAACTCACACCTGATGAAATTAAGCATTTACTCACCACCATGAAATTCTCAAAAGATAGGCCAATCCATCTGAAAAAGATAGATTTTTCTGATGAGTACAGATTGCTGGCAGATATAGTAGGGAAAGTTCTACTATGCAAAATCTCAGCACATGATGTTGTACCCAAACACCAACTGAACATCATGGGGGTCCTTGTGCTGAAGAAGAAAGTAGACTGCGCCTCATGGCTACTCAAGATAATAGGCTCTATATATTCTCACAAAGATAATGCCTACATGAGGATTATGAGTCAAGTACTCTTCCACTCCTTCCCTGACCTCTGTAGGTCAAAAGGAATTCCTATCCCTCCTAGAAAGAGGATGTCCATTGCCCTCTTCTCCAAATGGACCAGGCAAATACCCAAGCCTGGCTCCATTCCAGAAAGGACTCCCACTCCTCCTAACTCTCCTGCTCACCCTTCTCCTCCTCCTTCTCCTCAAAGAGACAATTCTTCTCTACCACCATCATCCACTCAAATAGCCTCTACCACCCTCACAACTCCTACTTTACCTACTTCTTCTCAAACACCTGCTCAGACAGCAGTTTCTCCTTCTCTCCCTCCTCCTATTTTCCCATCTTCTTTACCTCCATTATCACCCATACCTCATGTATCAACTCACTTCTCTCCTCATCCATCACCTCTTCCTCCATCATCACCTCCTCACCTTTCACACCATGAATCATCTGCATCCACTGAGGCTCTCCTCACTCAGTGCATCAAATCAGCAGCTGAAAAATTCCAAGTGATGCTGGATGAGCATTGCTCTCAAATTCATTCCTCCATCCTTCACATGCACACCCAAATAGATGGGGTCAGTGCCTCTGTGCAAGGCCTAAAGACCTCTCTCTCTTCCTCTAGAGTGACAAGGTCTTTCTTAACCTCCCTGGCCAAGAAGGTCAAGAAGGGGGAGAATCTAGATGAAGAGCATCTCTCCAATCCTAAATCTCTCTCTCACAAGTCCCCTCCTCCAAAATCTGACAAAATCCTTGGGAATGAGACAGTACCTGAGCTACATAATGATGAACAAACAATAGAGGTACTCAACATAGCAAGAGATGCTGCAAATCAAATGGCACTACTACAAGGGGAGGGAAGCAGAGCAGAAAATGAGGCTGCAAAGGAAGATGGTGAGAAAGATAAAGAAACTGAACTTCAGGGGGAGCTAGAAGCTGTGTTAGCTGAAGAAGGAGCTAAGGATACTATTATAAATGAAGATGAGACTCAGGGGGAGCAAATGGCTGAGACCCAGGGGGAGCTTGGAGAACTTCCTACAAATGAGAAAGAGAAACCCTCCTCTCCTAAAACAGTAGTATTCAAGAGAAAGAGAAAGAGCCCTCCTACCCCTCCTGAGTAATATTTGAAAACAATGCTGATATATTTTTGAGTACTAATTGGAGTGAACATGACATCTGTTTATATGATTCTGGAACATTTGATCTCTTCTTCTAAATTTCACTTTTTGATTATTTGATATATTTCTTTTCTATACAAATGCTGTGCTGGATTGATTTTATGCTAATACAATTTCTCTCTAAGTATGGTTAAGACAAATAGGGGGAGATTGTTGGGGAACTGATTTCTCTTAACCCCTAGAAATAAGTTGAATATGAATTCTAAGAAAGAAAAACAAAGTTAAGTAAATATGCGTCGAATAGTATTCGACGCAACGTCGAAATATAGTCGACGTTTCCTTCAGATTGAGTCGAAGTAACTCTAGGAATATTTCGATGTATGTGTTGTCGACGCTACTCTGATTTCTAGTCGACGCATCTAATGAAGTCGACGCACCTTAGTCGACGCACCTTCCTTATTTTCCTCTCGACGTCCAGCCAGGATGAATTCGACCCTTACGTCAAATGGTAATCGACGCACGTCGATTTATGTGACAGATTTATATATGCGCCAGATCTCTTTCCTTCTTTCAGTAGATCTGATTTGTATGGAATAAATGTCAATATTTTATAGCCGTTCTGAATCATTCTTTCCTTATATCTGATTCCTGGCTAATTTGATTAAACTTATTTGGACATTATTTGAAATCAGAATTAGTTCTTTCCTTCTACTGAAATAAATATTATGGAAACATTTTCATCTTTCTATTTCTCTGACTGATAATTGATTATCCTCCTATAGTATTATTTTGAATTAACAGAGCTATAAATAAAGAGGAGGTCGGCAGAAAAACAAGAAGTGATTCACCATTTTTACATTTGAAAAAGAGGAAGAGCTCCCAAGTATAGAGAGAAAATTGAGAAATTGTTCTGCAGCAATATTTAAGCACTTCTTCTTCTCCTGCTTCTGAATTCATTCTGCTGCAAGTTCTGATAGCTCTCACAAAGATAGAAAGGCTACAAATCTTCTTCTCTCTATAGAAGAAAGATTTAATTCACTTCTTGTGCTTCCAATCTTCTTGCTAGGAAGAAGATTATTTCCTGTTTTTATTCATTTCTTCTTCTTCTTCATTCTTCTTAGTTAAACATTGTAAAAGAGTTGTTAGAATCTCTCTCCAAAAAATTCAGTGTACTGGTTCTAAGAGTCTCCTTGTCAAAAGACTCAGTTGGTTCTAAGAGTCTCCTTGTCAAAAGACTCAGGGTGGTTCTAAGAGTCTCCTTGTCAAAAGACTCAGGGTGGTTCTAAGAGTCTCCTTATCAAAAGGCTCAGTACAAGATAGTGAATTCCTACCAAGGGGGTAGAAGAGTGGACTACCCAAAGTTTGGGGAACCACTATATTTTCTTGTGTTGTGCTGTGATTTCTTTTCTTGCATTTACTTTATTTGTTTAATTCTTGTTGGTGTGTGGGAAGCTCTAATCTGTGATCATACATATATATATATATATATATATATTAACTTTGCACAAAATAATTTTTAATCTCTATTCAACCCCCTCTAGAGAATTCTAGTGAGGTAAACTGTGCACTTTCAACACGTGTTTTATTTTTTATTCGTGCGCAATTATCGTGTAAGTGCTTGATGTATAAGTTTAGAAGTTTGATTGTTAGTTTAGGATTGTGTGGCAGAACAGGATGTGACCCGTGCGGTGCTACAAGTAGACGCTCATGCAGCATAAAAATTCACGTAGAATAGATTTAATTACAAAGTTATAGTTTTATTTACTTCATTTGTGTAATTACTTGATACTCTACTCAAACGGTGAATTTGGTGAATCTAGCGGTAGCCCTAGGTCAAGTGTAGAAGAGCTGTTAGCCTCGTGTTGTTTGAGTTGGAAGGAGAGGAGACCTCGCTCGGTGGTTAAGAACTTGCCCCAAGCTATTTTCAAAACGAGTGCGTTGAATGATCTTGTTGGGAGCATGACGTAGGCCATCATTTGGTCCGGTTGAGCTTTGATTTCCCAACCTAACGTCATCCTTTGCTAGCCTCATTGAGCCTTACCTCTCCTATTTGTTATACTCCACTAAACTTTCACCAAGGCCACATATCCTAACCTAATATGCACTAGAGTCAAACTTTGGAATATATACATATTTATGATGATTTTTTGTTGCGGAGAAATATTTGTGTGCGCGCGAAAAAAATGAGAATGAGTTAACATTTTGATCGATCCTAACTTTTTATGGATCTAAAAAAAAGAGAGTAAGAGAACTCAAAAAAGAATCAAACCACAAGTGTGGTAGTCTCGCGCGCACCATCGTGCTTAAATGAAGTCTGGGGGAGTGTGCTTTAAGGTGAAGATGTTGAGGTTGAAATTTGTTATTTACCGGAGGATGAGTGTGTTTAACCTACGTTCTTCTACATCATTACCGTACCTCAACCCAAGCCCTATGTCTAGCCTAAAAGCCCTACTGATTCTTGATAAGATCGTCTCATGCAGTGGAGAAGGTGCGAAAGGGCAAGCATATGACCACCGCTTGGAGAGCTCTTCCTTGAGATCCAATTTGAGCAACGCTCACCTCAGCAGTTCACGCTATTTTCCCTAGGGCACGACTGTTCGATTCACCAGTGATTCACCTCAGAGTAGTAGTATTTTGTATTTTACACTTGTAGAAGTTCTTAAAATATAGTCTTTGTTTTAAAATCTTTTCTACTTTATTTTTACGCTCGTTAGTTCTTTACTTCCCATCATGTTTTGCCTGCACAGTTGCTTCTTTAACATCAATTTTCTATCATAGGATTGAGTGTTTGCCCGAGACGTGCAAATGAGTAAGTCTGGGGGTGTGATGAGTCCGAGAATTACACTATTTTCGGGACTCATCTGGGCTATTTTTCACGCTTGTGCACTACACTTTTAGCTACTTTTCGTTCATATTGATCTATATAGGATTTCACGCACGAGTGCACTATTTTGCAAAGTGTTTGCATGTTATTAATAATTTCCTAAGTTTTTACTGTTGAATGTCTAATTTCTGGTATCCTTGGGAGTTTTCATTGCAGCCTGAAGGCATTTGGGAGAGATCAGGCCTTTTCGTGCACTTCTGACCAAACGCACGGTCGTGCATTTTCGAACGCACGGTTTGCCGACCGTGCGAGAAGAAGGGCTCAGAATCGGAGGCCTTTCTTTACCCGTGCGTTTTTATTCACGCACGGGCACCTGCCCATGCGCGAAGGAGAATGCCCGTGCATTTTTGACGTTTCTCCTTTTATAAATAGGGGCTCACCCTAATGTCGCGGCATCCATCTCCGCCCCGTAGCCGCCCATCCACGGATATTTGGGAGTTTTTCTCCCCACATTTGCCTCCCTTCATCCATCCATCCTCCGTTCAAGATCCGGGCATTGATTCATCATTCGAACGCTCCGCATCCTCCACTCCGGCGAGTTCTCAACAAAGCAATGCTATTCCGGTGAAAAGACGAAGAAGACGCAGAGATTCGGTGCAAGTTTCAGAGGTTCGAGTGAAGAAGACGGGATGTTAGCGGAGGATTGACAACCCTTCGAGTATCCCGGACGTTAGTCGAAGCCGAGCCCGGATCCGGATTGACAACCCAGAATTCCGGCCGAGAACGATGGCGAGCCTTCATCCTTTGGTAACGAAACCTCTATCTCTCGTTTCCATATTATTTTTCGTTGTGTAATTTCTGAGATTTTGATGTATTGAACAATTAATTTTTATAATATAATCATGTCTCGTTATGTTATTGGTTGATGATCTCGTTGTGATAATCGTTCCATTTCATTCACGTTCATAATCCACGCTATAGCAAAAGTGCTATCAGCATTTGCGAAGAGGTGTGTTCAACCCTCAATCATCACGGTTGCTTTTCGTCCACGCGCTTTCCGAAGCACGGCATCGCGGCCGTTGCATCCATCCCGCCTTGCGAAGCGGAGTTTTGACATGCATCTTATTTCTGTGTACTAATTTAGGAAACCAAAATCAAAGCTCCGATTTTTCCTTTAATTTACTCTCATAATTATTTTCTCAATCTGAAGAGTCAAAGTAACCACGCGCATTCCTTGAGAGACGATATTCGGGGAAACTATTCCCACAATTATTACTTGACAGCGACCGGTGCACTTGTCGAACGCGCATCAGGAGCAGTTATAAAAGGTGCTAGCGCCAGGCGATAGCTGCTAACGCAGGCGGTAGAAGCAAGCACAGGAGGTATCGGCTAGCGCAGGAGGTAGCGCAAAGCACAAGAGGAAGGCGGCCAGCTTGCTTAAAATGAAGGATTCTGACGCGGAGAATATTGCCTAATCTGGGATAGCACCAGCGGTAGCGATACCGCAGGCGCTAGCTTCAAGGCTATTTAAAGGATCCCTTGGATTCATCTTCTTCATCCCTCTCCCGCTCCCAAATTCCAGAGCTTCGTGCCACATCATATAGAGGAAGGTTCATCTATACTCTGACAAATCCATGAAGGCTTAAGAAGATCCATGGAGAAGATTTCAACACGTGTCATCATCGTGATGAAAGACCGCATTGACTATGATCATACTCTACGAGTCTTCATCTACTTCTCCAAGAGATCCATATATGGAGTTTTTATATTGATGTTATTTATTTCACATCTTTTCTTGTAATCGTTTAGTGAACTAGCCTCGTGTTGGCGACTAGGTCTGGGTAGGACTTAGGGAAGAAATTTGCCTCGTGCTGGCAACTAGGTCTAGGGTGTAGATCTAGGGGGTGCTTGAGGCCATATCCAGAGAAGGATTGGCTAGAGCGGCTTGAGGTCGTATCTGGGGAAGGATCGGCTAAAGCCAACCGGTTCGTGGGGATACGAGTCGGTATAGAAAATAAAAAGAGTATTTCATATTTCGCCTTGATTTCTAGCGTCATTGAAATCTAATTTTGTAATCAATTTTATTAATAATAATCATGTCTCTCATTGTGTAATAAAATTTATTTGATCTTCATTTCTCTAAATTGTTTATTATCCTCTCTTTCATTATAAAACAATTTAGATCTTTATTCAAAATCACTATTTTGATCTCTTATTATTTCAAGTATTCCAAAATATAATATAAGTTTTTAAAACCCTTATTCACCCCCCCCCCCCCCCCCTCTAAGGGTTCCTACCGATCCAACAAGTGGTATCAGAGTGGGTTATTCCAAATCGGCTTAACAACTGGGAATAATGGCCAGCAAAAAGAGTATAGATGTGAAGGCACAGTTAATAAGGGTTAGAGGGGGGTGAATAAGGGTTTTAAAAACTTATATTATATTTTGGGCTACTTGAAATAATAAGAGATCAAAATAGTGATTTTGAATAAAGATCTAAATTATTTTATAATGAAAGAGAGGATAATAAACAATTTAGAGAAATGAAGATCAAATCAATTTTATTACACAATGAGAGACATGATTATTATTAATAAAATTGATTACAAAATTTGATTTCAATGACGCTAGAAATCAAGGCGAAATATGAAATACTCTTTTTATTTTCTATACTGACTCGTATCCCCACGAACCGGTTGGCTTTAGCCGATCCTTCCTCAGATACGACCTCAAGCCGCTCTAGCCAATACTTCTCTGGATATGGCCTCAAGCACCCCCTAGATCTACACCCTAGACCTAGTTGCCAACACGAGGCGAATTTCTTCCCTAAGTCCTACCCAGACCTAGTCGCCAACACGAGGCGAGTTCACTAAACGATTACAAGAAAAGATGTGAAAGAAATAACATCAATATAAAAACTCCATATATGGATCTCTTGGAGAAGTAGATGAAGACTCGCAGAGTATGATCATAGTCAATGCGGTCTTTGGTCACGATGATGACCCGTGTTGAAATCTTCCCCACAGATCTTCTTAAGCCTTTATGGATTTGTGAGAGTATAGATGAACCATCCTCTATATGATGTGGCATGAAGCTCTGGAATTTGGGAGCGGGAGAGGGATGAAGAAGACGGATCCAAGGGATCCTTTAAATGGCCTTGGAGCTAGCGCCTGCGGTATCGCTACCGCTGGCGCTATCCCAGATTACGCAATATTCTCCGCGTGAGAATCCTTCATTTTAAGCAAGTCGGCCGCCTTCCTCTTGTGCTTTGCGCTACCGCCTGCGCTAGCCGATACAGGCTGTGCTTGCTTCTACCGCCTGCATTAGCAGCTATCCCGTGGCGCTAGCACATTCTATAACTGCTCCTGATGCGCATTCGGCAAGTGCACCGGTCGCTGTCAAGTAATAATTATGGGAATAGTTTCCCTGAATATCGTCTCTCATGGAATGCGCGTGGTTAGTTTGACTCTTCAGATTGAGAAAATAATTACGAGAGTAAAGGAAAAATCAGAGCTTTGATTTTGGTTTCCTAAATTACTACACAGAAATGAGATGCGGGTCAAAACTCTACTTCGCAAGGCGGGATGGATGCAACGTCCGCGATGTCATGCTTTGAAAAGCGTGTGGACGGAAAGTAACCGAGATGGTTGAGGGTCGAACACACCTCTTCGCAAATGCTGATAGCACTTTTGCTATAGCGTGTATTATGAACGTGAATGAAACGGAACGATTATCACAACGAGATCATCAACCAATAACATAACGAGACATGATTATATTATAAAAATTAATTGTTCAATACATCAGAATCTCAGAAATTACACAACGAAAAATAATATGGAAACGAGAGATAGAGGTTTCGTTACCAAAGGATGAAGGCTCGCCATCGTTCTCGGCCGGAATTCTGGGTTGTCAATCCGGATCCGGGCTCGGCTTCGACTAACGTCCGGGATACTCGAAGGGTTGTCAATCCTCCGCTAACATCCCGTCTTCTTCACTCGAACCTCTGAAACTTGCACCAAATCTCTGCGTCTTCTTCGTCTTTTCACCGGAATAGCATTGCTTGGTTGAGAACTTGCCGGAGTGGAGGATGCGGAGCGTTCGGATGATGAATCAATGCTCGGATCTTGAACGGAGGATGGATGGACGAAGGGAGGCGAATGGGGGGAGAAAAACTCCCAAATATCCGTGGATGGGCGGCTACGGGGCGGAGATGGATGCCGCGACATTAGGGCGAGCCCCTATTTATAAAAAGAGAAATGTCAAAAATGCACGGGCGTTCTCCTTCGTGCACGGGCAGGTGCCCGTGCGTGAACAAAAATGCACGGGTAAAGACAGGCCTTCGATTCTGAGCCCTTCTTCGCGCATGGTCGGCAAACTATGCATTCGAAAATGCACGACCGTGTGTTTGGTCAGAAGTGCACGAAAATGCCTGATCTCTCCCAAATGCCTACAGGATGCAATGAAAACTCCCAAGGATCCCAGAAATTTGTCATTCAACAGTAAAAACTTAGGAAATTATTAATAACATGCAAACACTTGGCAAAATGTGCACTCGTGCGTGAAATTCCAGAGCTTCGTGCCACATCATATAGAGGAAGGTTCTTCTATACTCTCACAAATCCATGAAAGCTTAAAAAGATCCGCGGAGAAGATTTCAACACGTGTCATCATCGTGACGAAAGACCGCATTGACTATGATCATACATAAGTTCTAATTTTTGGCTATCATATTATTTAATCAAAAGAGACCGAAAAATAATAATACATGGTATAAAGAGTTTAGTCCTAAATTACGCAAATAATTTAAGTAGGGAAAATGTCCTGGCCAAAAGACTTCTTGATTAACCAAATACCAAGTAAAATTACAATTGTTAGTGAACGAGATTAGATCAAAATTATAGAAACCCTTGCGTTTAAGAATTTTTGAGGAAATAATACAAGTTACTAATTATGCTCTGAAAAGATTTTTAAATTAAGTCTAAGAACAAGAAATTGGTTAGGGGAAAGGGGGGTGTTAAATTTTTGAAGTGGAAGTGGACTGTTCGGGCGGTCTGTTCTTTGAGACCGCACGACCTGTGTTGCGGTTTACTTCTGGAATCTGCGAGCTCGGTGTGGCAACCTGGTTGGTGTGGTCGCGTGTTTCTGGTATTGGCGACCTATGTTTGGTCAGCTTATTTTGCCCATGTATCCCTGTTCTGGTTTAGATCGGGCGGTCTCGTACTACGGATTGCATAAGCTTGTTCTGGTGGTCTGTTCCTAGTCGGTCAGATGCTCATGTCTGTTCTTATATGAGGTCGGGCGGTCTGTCGGGTTATCTAGGCAAGCTGTCTTTCTTGGACAGTTTTACTTTAAGTAAATAAAGGTCTTATAAGAGACCGCACGGTCTGATTCTGGAGACTGCGTGCTTCAATAAGGAAGGTGATTATATCCCTTGGGGTGGTGACGACATCCGTTCGTTTGCCTATAAATCGGGATGCCGGGGTAGCCATTCATACGCAAGAACTGTAAGAACCGAAGTTAGCTTGATTGTTCTTGTCTCACTTTGAGGTCGCGCGGTTTGAGTTGTCTGACCGGGTTGTTCTGTTCGCAGGTTAGCATCTAGCAATCACCGTCAACATTCTCCTTTCTTTCTAGCTTTGAATAAACCAGTTTGACAGCGGTCTGTCTGTGCGAACTGTGTTTAGGAGTTCTTGGACTATGCAGCGGACTCAGTTGATCAGGCGGCCTTAAGTGGTCGGGTGGTCTTGAGATGCAGTCTTGCAGTAGGAAGCAGTTCTTCGTCAAGTGTTCGCGGCTTCTTCTGTGATCTTTAGACCGTGCGGCCTGGGCGATCAAGAAGGGAGGATAGTTGTTTTCAGCAGTTGAATAAAGCAGCGAGTTGTAGGGTCTGTGGTTGCGGTCAGACAGCAGCGTCTTGTGCTCTTTTCTTGCAGTCTCAGGGATAGCCGTGCAGCTTGCCTGTTCGAGCGGTATGGCAGTCTCTGCCTTGGCAGTTCGCTGGCGGCTTGTTTTTGTTTCTTTTGCTTCTCTCCTCTATGATTCTTATGAATCATGTCTCGCTATGTATGTCTCGAGTTGTAAAGAGATAGTAAATAACAAGAGCACTATTCTATCTTCCCATTGTCTTTGATTGTCATGCTTGTGGATTATGTTGAAGTGTTCTGCATTATTAATTCACTCCGGACCTCTAAAATTTTAACATGGTATCATAGGTAGATTTCTGAGCAGTAATCAGTGTTGTCTTCTGCTTAGATTTCTGCAAGTTGTTTATCAATCAGTGAGATAGCAATGGAAGGAGGATATGATAGAGGTCTTGGTATTGAGCTCCTTACGCAGACTAACTTTAAAAAGTGGAAGTCGTGCATGGAGAGCTATCTGCTTGGCGAGGCCTTATGGGAGGTAGTTGGAGGAGAAGCAAGACAAGTTGTTGTTCCTACTAAGGGGAATGTTGAGCTCATGAAGGCTTGGAAGAGAACAAATG
Organism: Dactylorhiza incarnata; assembly: GCA_033032865.1. Lineage (NCBI taxonomy): Eukaryota > Viridiplantae > Streptophyta > Magnoliopsida > Asparagales > Orchidaceae > Dactylorhiza > Dactylorhiza incarnata. Next base: position 3,120,824 of record JAWHQI010000035.1, read on the forward strand.
CGAAGGCTGAGTTCACTCTCAAGCGAGCTATCATTCCCGAGTTGTTTGACCACATCATTGGGTGTAGGTCAGCTGCTGAAATTTGGACAGCCTTGGATGGCTTGTTCAATAAGAAGAATGTAGCTCAGCTACAGTTCTTGGAAAATGAGTTGGCGAAAGCAACTCAGGGAGATTTGTCAATCTCAACGTTCTTACTGAAGATGAAGAACCTTTGCGCGGAGATATCGGCTTTGGCCCCGGATGAGCCTATTTTCAGAAGCTAAGTTGAAGAGGCACATAATTCGCGGCTTGCGAAGGGAGTATGTGGCCTTTGTCACTTATGTTCAAGGCTGGGCCAATCAGCCATCGTTGGTAGAGATGGAGAACTTGCTGGCGTCGCAAGAGAGCTTAGCAAAGTAAATGGCTGGGATGTCTGTCTCTGGAGAAGAGAGCGAGGTTCTTTATTCGGGCAAGAGGAAGAGATGGGACAAGAAGAAGAAGTCATCTGGTAACGTTGGTCCATCTACTTCATATCAGCAAGAGAGGAGTTATGCTTCTAAGTCTGAAGGGAAGAAGAAGGAAGGACTGAGATGTTACAGGTGCAACAAGCTTGGTCACTTCAAAAGAGACTACAAGGTCAATCTTCAGTCAGGGCATGCTGCAGGAAAGGAGGAGGTTGGTTCCAATGCAGATGATAGATGGGGTGATGGAGTGTTCATGATGGGCACATGTGTTCGGGCTATGGCTTCCATCAACAATCAGGATGATTGGATAGTGGACTCAGGTTATGGTCATCACCTAACCGGAGGCGAGTCAAAGTTCTCTTCTTTGCAGGCATATACAGGTAATGATGTTATTATTACAGCTGATGATACTATACATGCAGTAGAGAAGGAGGGTGTAGTTTCTTTGAACGATGATAGAGGTACTCTTATGTTGAAGAGTGTCTATCATGTTCTGGGGATGAAGAAAAACCTCTTCTCGGTGACCAATGTTGTGGATGCTGGATATCACGTTCTGTTTGGTCCAACATAAGTGAAGTTTCTTAGAAACTTGTCAGTAGTGGAGGCAGAAGTCACTCATGTTGGTAGAAGGGTGAAGGACTAGTTTGTGTTGTCTACAAGTTCTTATGTTGATAAGATGAGGAATAATGATAGTGCTGCTGTCTAGCATGAAAGACTCGGACATGTTGGGATGGACAAGTGGAAAGTTATGGCAGGGAGAGGCCTTGTGAGAGGTTTGCCTAGTTTGTCATCCTTCGGCGAAGGTCATGTTTGTGCAGGTTGTCAATACGGTAAGGCTCAACGTCTTCCATTTGACAAATCACAAAGTAGATGTAAAGAACCATCGGAGTGTATTCATGGTGATCAATTTGGACATACCACAACTATCAGTCGTGGATGCAGCATGTATATGCTAGTTTTGATTGATGACTTCACTAGACATACTTGGGTATATTTTCTGAATGAGAAATCGGAAGCTTCGTGAGGTTTGTGGAGTTCAAGGATCTAGTGGAGGGTCGGCTCAACTTGCGGGTCAAGAAGTTCAGAACTGTTAATGGAGGGGAATTTACATCCAAAGTGTTCTTTAACTTCTACAGGAAGCATGTCATCCAGAGAGAGCTCTCTTGTGCCCACACTACACAACAGAATTGCATTGCAGAATGGAAGATCCGTCATCTGACGGAGAACTGCAAATGTTGGCGTCATGTGTAACACCCTCCCTGTTACATAGCATTAACAGTAGGTCCGGCCGGGACCCCATGCCATATGAAATGAACAAAAGAGCGCGTTACTAAAATTAGCATTTAAACAGTTAAAGACATAACTATCACAGCATCAGAGTCGCATAACGGAAGCATATCTAATTTCATTTAAAACCAGTGTATAACATGTCCACATCGTTACTAGGAATGAAATACATAAAAGTTATTTACATTGTTTGTTTACATCATAAAGGTGGCTTTCAGACATCACGGAAGCCTCATCTGATGGCGGCGAGGAGCATTTTGAAGTATGTCAAGACCACCTCTGATTTGGGTCTCTTCTATGGAAAGTACTCAGCCTTTTGCTTGCATGGATATATGGATATTGATTATGGAGGAGATTCAGATGATCGGAGATTGACTCCTGGATACGTCTTTATGATGGCTCAACAGCTATATCATCGTGCAGCAAGAAGCAGGATTCTGTGTCTGTCTCTACCACGGAAGCAGAGTACAAAGATTCGTCTTTGGCAGCTCAGGAAGCCATCTGGCTTAGGAGGCCTGTGGAGGACATTCATAGGGAGGTGCATGGTCCTACTCTGCTTCGGGGTGACAATGAGAGTGCCCTCAAACTGGTGAATAATCCAGTTTGTCATGCGCGAACCAAGCACATAGAGATTCAACATCATTTCATTTGGGAGAACGTGTTGGTGGGATCTCTTGTGGTTGAGCATGTGCAGAGCAAGGATAATGTCGCAGACATATTTACAAAGCCGTTGTCGAAGGAACCGTTCACACGGTTGAGGAGGTTACTTGGGTTGACTTCTACTTCCCACTTCAAGGGGGAGTGTTAAATTTTTGAAGTGGAAGTGGACTGTCCGGGCGGTGTGTTCTTGGAGACCGCAGAGATCGCGTGACCTGTGTTGCAATTTACTTCTAGAATCCGCGAGCTCGGTGTGACGACCTGGCTGGTGTGGTTGCATGTCTCTGGCGTTGGCGACCTGTGTTTGGTCTGCTTTTTTTGCCCAAGTATCCCTGTTCTGGTTTAGAACGGGCGGTCTCGTACTGCGGATTGCATGAGCTTGTTCTGGCGGTCTATTCCTAGTCGGTCAGATGCCCATGTCTATTTTTATATGAGGTCGGGTGGTCTGTCGGGTTGTCTTGGCAAGCTGTTTTTCTTGGACAGTTTTTCTTTAAGTAAATAAAGGTCTTATAAGAGACCGCGCATTCTGATACTGGAGACCGCATGCTTAAATATGGAAGGTGACTGTATCCCTTGGGGTGGTGATGACATCCGTTCGTTTGCCTATAAATAGGGACGCTGGGGTAGCCATTCGTACGCAAGAACTGTAAGAACCAATGTTGGCTTGATTGTGTCAGACTCACTTTGAGGTCGCGCGGTTTGAGTTGTCTGACCGGGTTGTTCAGTTTGCAGGTTAGCGGCTAGCAGTCATCGTCAGCATTCTACTTTCTTTCCAGCTTTGAATAAACCAGTTCAGCAATGGTCTATCTGTGCGGACTGTGTTTAGGAGTTCTTGGACTGTGCAACGGACTCAGTTGTTCAAGTGGCCTTTAGTGGTCGGGCGATCTTCAGTTGCAGTCTTGCAGCAGGAAGCAGTTCTTCGTCAAGTGTTCGCGGGTTCTTCTGTGATCTTGAGACCGTGCGGTCTGGGCAATCAAGAAGTGCGGACAATTGTTTTCAGCAGTTGAATAAAGCAGCAAGTTGTGCGGTCTATGGTTGTGGTCTGACAACAACGGCTTGTGCTTTGTTCGTGCGGTCTCAGGGATAGAAGTGGGGCTTGCCTCTTCAAGCGGTCTAGCGGTCTCTGCCTTGGAAGGTCGCTGGAGACTTGTTTTTGTGTCTTGTGCTTCTCTACTCTGTGATTCTTATGAATAATGTCTCTCTATTTATGTCTCGAGCTGTAAAGAGATAGTAAATAACAAGAGCACTATTATGTCTTCTCATTGTCATTGATTGTCACGCTTGTGGATTGTGTTGAAGTGTTCTGCATTATTACTTCACTCCGGACCTCTAAAATTTTAACAGGGTGCAAAGCTTTGGCAAAAGAAGAAATTTGAATTAGGGGTGATGAATTGTATCCTCTCACCCCTCCTTTTGAATTTTTTTTGCGCCCGTCGTGGTTTACGGGGGGAAACAAATTCAATAATTTTTTATTAACCCAATGCTTATGTTTACGGAATGAAATCTTATTCCCATTGACATAAGATCTTTTTTAAAATTTTATTGGGTGCCTATGTTTGCCGAACGAAATCTTATTCTCATTGACATAAGATCTTTTTAATTTTTGAAATGGAATTTCTTCTTCTATTTTTCTATGCCAAGCTATTTGGGTGAATGATACTGGTTTTCAAGAAAGATTCTAGAGTTTAATAAAAAAAATTAAGAGCAACCTTAGTAGTTTGAACGTTCCTGAATTTCTAATGGCATAAAATAAAGATAATTAAGGTCTAAGGTTGTTTTGCTAACATAATACACATGTCTCTATTTTAGACAAATTAGAAGTAGTGCTTGAAAACAAATCCTCTATTTAAATAAAAATGCAATTTATTCTTTGAAACTTAACTCCGAACGTTTAAATCTATCAATCTTAGATAAATAAACAAATAGCAAACTAGGAATTATGAAAATCCATAGATAAAAACTCTCGAAACTAAATGCTTTAAGAATAAAAACAAAGTAGGGTTTTATTATATATTTGGTTTTTCTATTACGAAGTGAACTTGTTTTTTTGTTTGCAAATTTTTGGGGTTTTGTAATATTTTTTTTGTTTTTTCTAAGTTTTAATACTACAAAGTAACTATATTTTGAGATTTTTATAAAAATTTTTTATTTTCTTAATTTTTAAGTTATGAAATAAACTATATTATTATTTTTTGGGTTTTTTTTAAAAATTTTTGGATTTTTTAAGTCTTTCTGTTAAAACAATTGGGTTTTGGGGATTTAAAATATTTTTGGAGTTTCAAAAGTATTTATGTACAAAAGTATCTAATTTGTTTTTTCATTTTTGGGTTTATTAGAATTTTCTTTTTTTTTTGGATTTTCTAAGTTATTTATTTACAAAATATAAATTTTGTGGATTTTTGGGTTTTTTAGAATTTGTTTTTGGATTTTCTGAGTTATTTATTTACAAAATATAAATTTTGTGGATTTGGGAGTTTTTTAGATTATTTTTTGGATTTTCTAAGTTTTTTATTTACAAAATATAAATTTTTTTTGAATTTTGGGGATTTTTAGATTTTTTTTTGGATTTTCTAAATTAATTGAAGAACGGGAAAAGATACCCCCATACTTAAAACCTAACATTGTCCCCAATGTTGTAATTTATGTATGAGGAGGTGAAAAGGAAAAACTTGTTTGTACAAAAATAAAAGACGAGAAATGCAAGAAACCCTGCAGAAAGATATTAGAAGCAGAAAAGTAATGAAAATATTAGATAAATATGGGGTGCCTCCCACGAGCGCTTTGTTTACCGTCGCGTAGCTTGACTAATTTAACGGGGTGAGATTGTTTAGAAGTGGGGGAGAGTTATAGATTCGAGTTTACCGCCCACTGGAACGCCCACAACATAAAGTTTTTGACGGTGACCGTTGACTTTAAATTCATCTTTTTCGGGGTGGGAGATAAGAATGGTCCCATACGACCAAACTTCTTTGAATTCAAAGGGGCTGGACCATCGGGATTTTAGCTTACCCAGAAAATGACGAAGGTGTGAATTATAAAAAAGGACAAGATCGCCTGGTGCAAATGTTTTTGGAATTTTGATTTTTTGATCGTGATAGAACATAGAGCGCTCCTTATAAAATTTATTACTCTCATAAGTGTTCACACGCCATTCATCGAGTTCATTTAATTGGAATTTCTGACTTTCGGAGGCTAAGTTCGAATTGAGGTTTAAAAGTTTTAAAGCCCAAAAAGCATGGTGCTCTAACTCAATGGGTAAATGACATGCCTTGTCGTAGACTAATCGATAGGGAGTACAATCGACGACAGTTTTGTATGTTGAGCGATACGCCCACAGTGCGTCGTCGAGTTTAAACACCAATCTTTTCTATTCGTCGAAACAGTTTTTTCCAAGATGCGCTTAATCTCTCGATTAACTACCTCTACTTGGCCACTTGTTTGGGGGTGATAGGCGGTGGCGATTATATGCGTGATGCCATATTTAGATAAGATTTTTGAAAATTGGGCATTGCAGAAGTGCGTACCCCTATCACTCACTTTCGCGTGAGGCGTACCGAAGCGAGAAAATGATTTTTTTTTAGAAATTTGACTACTCTCGCATCGTTGGTGGGGAGAGCTTGCACTTCCACCCACCTAGATACGTAGTCGACCGCCACTAAAATGTAGCGATTAGTATAAGAGGGAGGTAGGGGTCCTACAAAGTCTTTGCCACATAGATTGAAGATCTCGCATTCTAAATAAAATTTTTGGGGCATCTCATCGCGATGAGAGATGTTATCCGACCGCTGGCAGCTATCGCATTGTCTTCGCATCGTTGGAGGACTCGATCTAGATTCTGCAAGCAGTTTAAAAAGGAGCTCCCGAATACGGAGAAGTCATCCATAAAGACTTCCATTATATCCTTTACGAGCACCCCAAAGATCCCCAGCATGCATCGTTGGAATGTAGCTGGCGCATTGCTGAGGCCGAACGACATCCTTTGATATGAAAAGGTGTCGAAGGGGCACGTGATAGTTGTTTTCTCCTGGTCTTCGGGGAAAATAGGAATTTGAAAAATCCCGAAAGACCGTCGAGAAAACAATATTATGGATGACCCGAAAGTCTCTCCCAAATCTGATCGATAAACGGTAACTGGAAGTGGTCCTTTCAGGTGGCATCCTTTAACTTTCGGTAGTCGATGCACACCCGCTAACTCATAACAGTTCGGGTTGGGATTAATTCATTATTCTGATTGGCCACTACTGTTAAACTGGCCTTCTTTGGCAGACATGTATGGGGTTAACCCATGTACTGTCCGATATAAGGTAGATAATCCCCGCATCTATGAGTTTTATTACTTCAGCCTTAACGACATCCATCATATTCGGGTTAAGTCGTCGCAGAGGCTTGATGGTTTTGCGGGAATTATCTTCTAGAAAAATTTTGTGTGCAAAAAGAGGGGTTTATCCCCCTAATATCTGAAAGTTGCCATACAATTGCATGGCGATGCTTATACAAAACCTCAACTAATTCGAAGGTTTCCGAATTGGTTAAAGTAGACAAAATAATAACCGGAAGTTTTAAGTTTGCGGCGAGAAAAGCGTATTTTAAATGGCCGGGGAGTTGCTTAAGCTCCAAGACCGGGGGTTTTTCATAAGATGTGGAGATTTTTAACTCTTTCGAATTGAAAGGCTCGAAGGGCGAATCTGGCGGCAATTCGTCTAAAAAAGGTTGATTTGCCAGATCTGAATCGTTTAGCGTTAATGATAATAATTCTGAAAGAAAAGAACACTCATCTTCAAACACGGATTCCAAATTAAAACAGGAATCGTCGTTCGATAAGGAGTTCTGCATGGAGGAATTAATATGATGTGTAACTTCGTCGTCTCTGACCTGAAGGAGGAGGCGACCATTACTTACATCAATTAATTCTCGGGAGGTCGCGAGGAAAGGGCGACCGATGATAATTGGTACCTCAGCGTCCTCCTCAATATCGAGGATGAAGAAGTCTACCAGGAAGATAAACTTGTCAAACTTGACAAGGACGTCCTCCACTACCCCTATAGGATATTTATCGAGCGATCCACGAGTTGGATGCTCATTTAGTTGGGCTAGGAGTGCCCAAATCTAGTTTCTTAAAAGGGAGAAGGGCATTAAATTTATACTTGCGCCTAGGTCTGCTAAGGCGTATTTTATTAACAAATTGCCGAAATGACACGGGATGGAGAACCTTCCCAGGTCATTCAATTTGGGCGGCAATTTGTAGAGTAGGACCGTCGAGCATCTCACATTAAGTGAAACACGCGAAATACCCTCGAGTTTCTTTTTATTAGAAAGCAACTATTTTAAGTATTTCACGTATTTCGACATCTGAGAGAGTGCCTCGCAGAAGGGGATCGAGAAGGCCCCGCTCCACTCCCAGCCGCCTAAACATGTGCACAAAACACAATTAGCGACTAAGAGAAGGCATGAATCAATAAAGGAACACAGAAGTTCCATCCGAATGCTACACATATGTTGGAACATGGTCATATGCATCTCCTAGGTTTGAGAATAACAAATCCAATGTTTATTTGATCTTGTTTGTTCAAGTGTGCAGGTTTACTAGGTCCACATGACTCAAGGAGTACACATGATGACTGCCCCCAAAATTGATGCCAAAATTCGAACAAGCTCACTATCGCCGGCGGTAGCGATAACGCCCGGCGATAGCGTTGATTAGTGCCATTCCGTAAGCAATTTAAGAAGGATGCTAACGCCTGGCGGTAGCGGATAACGCCGTCGGTAGCGATGAACACAGAAGGAATAAAAGCAAGGTTACCGTGGATTGAAGATCCTGACGCGCAAGAAGTTTCTTAATCGGGGATAGCGTCGGCGGTAGCTGCTAGCGCTGGCGGTAGCATGGCGCACAAAAGGCATTGAGCAAAACGTTGCCGCGGATGGGAGATCCTGCCGCGCAAATTGTTTCCTAATCCGGGCTAGCACCGGCGGTAGCGCTAGCGCCGGAGGTAGCGTGAAGGATATAAATTGGATGCCTTGGCTCCGAATTCTTCATCCTCTAGAGATCCTAAACTCCAGAGCTTCGTGTCACAGTAGAGAGAGGAAGATTTAGAGAGATACTCCCACAAATCCACACAGCCGCAAGGAGATCCGTGGAGAAGATTTCAACACGCGTCATTATCGTGACGAAAGACCGCATCGACTACGATCATACTCTGCGGGCCTTCGTCCACTTCTCCAGGAGATCCTCATTAGGACTTTTCATATTGTCGTTATTTTATTTCTTTCACAACTTTTATTCTTGTAAACTTGTAGTAAATTCGCCTCGTGTTGGCGACTAGGTCTGGGGTAGACTTTGGGCTGAAATTTGCCTCGTGTTGGCGACTAGATCTAGGCTAGTTCTAGGGGGTGCTCGAGGCCTTTCTGGGGATAGATTGGCTAGAGCGGCTTGAGGCCGTATCTGGGGAGAGATCGGCTAAAGCCAACCGGTTCGTGGGGATACGAGTCGGTATAGAAAACGAAAAAGGATTTTTATTATTCGCCTCCGATCTCTAGCGCCATTGAGATCAAGTTTTGTAAAACATTATTTGATATTAGTAAAGCATGTCTCTTCATTATTGTTTTACTTGATTTCTCATTGTTTCAAATATTGCAAAGTTTTTCTAAATAAAATCTAAAGTTTTTGAAAACCCTTATTCACCCCCCCCCCTAAGGGCGCCGACCGATCCAACAAGTGGTATCAGAGCAGGTTATTCCAAATCAGCTTAACAACCGAGAATAATGGCATCTCATGATCTCGCTTCTACTAGTGGGGTAAATTTTTATGAAGACGAAAAATCTCCTAAACCACCTTTATTCGAAGAGAGAAATTATAAAGGGTGGAAATTATTAATGGAAAAATTTATTAAGACTTTAGATATCGAAGTATGGAATTTAGCCATTGTAAGACCTGCGGATGAATTAAATAAAAAAGAACGTCAACTAAATGCAAAAGCCAAACATTATTTATTTTGTGCTCTATCAAATGAAATTTTCAAATTAATATATTGTCTTTCTAGTGGATACAAAGTTTGGAAATTTCTTGAAGAAATGTATGATTTTCCTCTCACAGGTATTGAACAAACACAGGAAGAGAAAAATGTCCAAGCATCCACTATCATTCAAGAAGATCTCTCTCGGAGCAAAGCCATGGAGAATATTGAAATAAAAAAGGAGAACAATACACCAAGAGAAAGAGAAGATATAGATCCATCTATAATGGAGGAAGAACTAAAAGATGATGAAGGAAGTTCATGTTCACAATCTGCCTCCTCCAAAAGCGTTGTAAGGAAGACTAAATCTTCTTCTTGTGTGATAACTTCCATTTCTAGTTTCAATATACTAAAAACTGCTAAACGTAAGATCAAGAAATTGAAAATTACTAATAAAAATTTACGTTTAGAAAATAAGAAATTAAAAGCTAATGTTAATTTAGAATCAAATTGTGATGTGGTTTCACCATCTTGTCCTTTACTTGAAAACACAAAACCTTGTTTTGATTGTGATAATTTTAAGGAAAAACTTAAGGAACTTGAAAAAGAAATTATTTTTATAAAAGAACAAAATGAAAAATTATGTTTAGAAAATTCATCTTTGATAAATGATTGTGCTAAGTGCAAATACTATAAAATTGAAATTAAAGAGATGGATGAAACATTTGATGAATATAGAAATAACTATCAAGATCATATAGATTCAATTGTTTCAACTCTTAAAAATAGCACAATCAATTATAATAAAGCTCGACATAGTTTAAAAATCAAGAATGATGAATTAAAATCAAAAATCAACTTGCTTATGAAAATTGTAAATACAAATTCCCAATATCAAACTATATCTAAAGACAAGTTGAATATGAATATGAACATCGAAACGAAGTTTAATAATGGGAGTAAGGAACATAAAGGACTTGCAAATCAAAATCAAAATCACCATTATTTACAAAATCGTGTTTCTCCCAACTTTAAAATAAAACTACACAAATTTCCTATGAACAACACTTTTAATAATCATTACAATCATAATCATCAATATAAAGATAATCTCAATGGAAATGTGATGAATAAGAATAGCATTAAACCAAGTTTTGAATGGAGGCCTAAAATTAAAAATGAAACATTCACTTCACATGAAAGGACTCATTCATCTTTGTCTTCACAAAAATCATCACGATGCATTTGGGTACCCAAAGGAACCATCACACATGGTCAACTTTGGATACCTAAATCTCTTATCTACTAGTATCATCCAAATGCATGAAGTAGGATATTTTCAAAATGAAATATAGAAATTTCTACTTCATGATATGCCTTAATGTCTTTTCTTTTTCTTTTTGTTTTCTTATTTTTAAGCTATCATGTTATGGTCATCCTATATAGTATCGAAAATATGATCCTATCTCTTAAAAGCTTAATATGTTTATAAAATCAAATTGATAAAAATTCAAAAGTCATATCTAATTTTGATGACTTATCTATCTCTCTCGTATTCATTATCTATAAATATCTTTTATCATTCATATAAATCAATTTCTAAATTTGCTATAAGATATTTTAAAATTAAATCAAGTCATTTGGCTATTATGCTGTTTAGCCCTCACCAACAAGTGGTTTAGAGAAATAACATAATCTATAAGAAAGTTCAAGTTCTAAATAAAAGCTCAACTTTCTATATGATTATCTTTGTTTGCAACAAAAATTATACTGTGTTCACTCCTTGATGTCAAACATGATCTAAACCATCACTATTGTTCACCTATCAAAAATCACATATATATATATTCAAAATTCTTAATTAAAAGAAAATCACTAAAATGTATTGAAAGAATTTATAATTAATATTGATGTCACTCGCACCACCATGATCTATTGATGTCTGTTGCTAAAATTCTCTAAAATTATATATCATAACTCACATCAAATATCTTCTAAAAACAACTATCTATATCACATCCATATGAATTATATGATGACAATCGACATTATAATTGCTTACCATGGTTAGTGTTATGGTGTATTATGTGTGTATTGTGATTTATTTCAAGCTTAGACCTTAGAATCATTTTGATATCAAATCAAATAAATCATCACTTCATTCTGGGTCTATAAGTTGAAACACTATCAAACCTTGGTATAACATTAATCTCAAAATTATCATACTAACATTGTCGACTAAAGAATTTTTGTGTCTATGTTAGGCTTTATATGTTTACCAAAATATACAGGCTGGGTATTCTCATCTAGGGCTTATCCATGTTATTATTGTGCATGAATATTATTGTTAATCTCGAAAATCATGCATATTTGATTTATTCATTCATGACCTCTCATGCTTACATTTCATATCATTTTCAAACTACATTGGTAAATATAAGCCTTAAAAATATTAAAATGGATATATAATGAAATATATCACTTACAAAGTTTAGTTGGTAAAGTCATATACAAAATCGCTAATGTTTCATGAAATTTGCACTATCTAGACATTTCCTAAAAATCTGAAATTCCAGCATGAAACTACTATTATGACACTTAATCAAGATCCAAAATTGAAATTTCCAAAATCCTAAAAAATCATTCACTGTCTCCCGCGCTAGCGCTACCGCAGGCGCTAGCGTCCATGTTCGATTTTCTATATTTTTTAAAATTCAAAAAATCCATAAAAATATATAAATCTATATTTTCTATTTAGTTTTGCACTTCTGTTTTTCTTTACTTTTTGAAAAATCAAATACAAAAATACAAAAGCCAAATTACAAAAATATTATATATTTTGCCTTTGTGGTTTGTCATTTGTTTAAATTCTATTTCTTAAAGCAAAAATCAAATACAAAAATATAAAACAAAAAAATTATCAAAAATTGTTAGTTTTTGAACTTAACTTTTTACTCGTATCTTGCGAAAGGGTGATTTGGGCTATCATCCCATCATATCACCTAGCACCAGGCGAACCTTTTACAAGGTAGTCCTCGGGAAGTCCAAGATCAACTTGTATGAGTTCAATCTTTAAATAAAAATTATTCCTCAAAAATATCAAAAAATATTGTATGGACTTCATTGAAAATCAAGCATGATTTAATCTATTATTTAGAACTTCTATAATGTTGCAATTTATCTTTTCAAACTACTTTGAACATTGCTTTCATCATGCTTTGATATATCTATTAATATGTGCATCAATTATATTGAAAAAGTTGTGTAGAACTATGCGTAGCATGCCTTTAAGTATGAATAATGTTTTATGTTTGATAATGATCGCTATTCACTCACTTATTTTGGCATTGTCTGCTTATGTGTTTAATCTAAGAATGCTTGTGTATGTTTTCTAATAGTACAATGAATTAAAATTGCAAAAGTATCTTACCTACACAACCTTTATTTGCACTTTTAAAAGTTAAGAAAAGTGGTTATGTTTTTCATAAATTATATTGGTTTGCAAAACAAGTGTATTCGGAGAACTTTGTACAAAACAAAATCATACAATAAAGTGACAAAGATAACTCCACCAAGCACTACTTGAACCTCCTGTTAAGTCTTAATAAGCGTTGTGAGGTTGAGCACGTTGGAAAGAATAGTAAAGTATCTTGTGCAAATCAAATCTTTCTTTCAAAATAAAAACCACTTATTCTTAAGTACACCGGATCACTAGTTTCAATATTAAAAAAAATTAAAATATGTGATCCCCCAAGCACTACTTTGCACCCTGATAAGTCTTAATGAGCATTGTGTGTGCAAAGCACCTTGGTAGTTGTACATTTTTTTTGTGCATTGAAGTGTGTGGAAGTAAAATTATTTGTGTTTTATTGTGCTCTTTACTTTACATATCTCTTGTATTTTTGATTAAAACATTTGTTTACTCTATTCAAAATACACTTATGTGCACATCATTATCTTCCATAACACTTCTTCTCATGAGTATTGGATCCTAATGCTAATTTTATACTACTCTTTATTTATGAAATGCACTAGATAACCTAGCATGTTTTCTACAATGTTTGATATGTTTTGAAATTGTGAATTAAAGTAACATTGTAGTAATCTCTTTTTGATAACGTTATTTCATGCTTGATTACTTTATTGTCAAACTTAAATATTTTAATTGAAAAATGATTTACAAAAACATCTTCTTTTTGAAATTTAATTCATATATCTTTTTATGGATCATCATTGATTACAATAAGATGTTTCTTGTATTTCTACAAGTCTTCCGCCTCATAACCATATAATTGTTTTACCTTGCACTTTCATGCTTATTTAAAGTCTTTTATTTTGTGTGCATCATCACTTGAATCCCCAAATTCCTTTCTTGCACCAAGTGGTAGACTTGCTTGGTAAACTTTATATTGGTTGAATTTGTTTTGCTATAAAACTCTGATTTATTTCTATGAAAATATTATTACACTAAAAACTCTGATCTATTAATGGACTTCAAAATAGCTATGTGAGTGCTTTCATAAATTCAAATAAAAATATAAATCCATATGCTATGAAATTTCCCATTAGATTTAAATGCTTAGTGTTTCCAATAATTATTATCCGTGACTTCATATCTCACCATAGCGGGGGCGTAGGGTTGTAGACATTAGATAACCTTATCTAGTCATGTCTTGTCCTTAACCGGGGAGGGTTCCAGTGGGGCCTTGCGAGGCACTGGGGGGAAAGAGTGCTAGGTTGAGTTTTTTCTAGTGTTTGCATAAGGGACTAACACCCCAACCTACGGCTTGTTTGCAGCTCCTCATGCCCATCCGTCACTTAGTACGGGGCTAGGGTGTAGACGTATTGTCTGGGTAGATTGGTTACTTCGAAAACACTATTTTTTATGATTAAAACTCTTATATAAAGGGGAAATCGTTACTTTTGCTCAAACTAACAACTCTGATATATTTATACAAAAATTATTCTAACAAGTGGCTCTAAAAATCCTTATCATTTCCTTCTCACTCAAAAGCTCGATCATGCTTTATCTTATTATCCAACTTTTCTGTGGTGCATCCCTACCCACTTTTGCTAATAACAAAGGGGGAGAACTAACATGATAAAATGCAAAAGGGGGAGAACTAATATGATAAATATAATCCGCTATCAAAATAAAAACCCAACATGATTGATTATGTTGATAGCTTACATATTAGGGGAGCATTCACATAGGGGGAGCATGTATTTAGGGGGAGCAATTCTAAATGCTAAAATCAATAATTATCCTAAAGTCATCACTCTCACACACACACAAGTATAGTCTCATCATGCTTATCGATTAATGTTTTGATTTATCATTAATGGATTTGTTATTATCAAAAGGGGGAGTTTGTTGGAACATGGTCTTCCGCATCTCCTAGGTTTTAGAATAACAAATCCTATGTGTATTTGATCTTGTGTGTTCAAGTGTGCAGGTTTACTAGGTCCACATGACTCAAGGAGTACACATGATGACTGCCCCCAAAATTGATGCCAAAATTCGAACAAGCTCACTATCGCCGGCGGTAGCGATAACGCCCGGCAATAGCGTTGATTAGCGCCATTCCGGAAGCAATTTAAGAAGGATGCTAACGCCTGGCGGTAGCGGATAACGCCGGCGGTAGCGATGAACACAGAAGGAATAAAAGCAAGGTTGTCGCGGATTGAAGATCCTGCCGCGCAAGAAGTTTCTTAATCGGGGATAGCGCCGGTGGTAGCTACTAGCGCTGGCGGTAGCATGGCGCACAAAAGGCATAGAGCAAAACGTTGCCGCGGATAGGAGATCCTGCCGCGCAAATTGTTTCCAAACCGGGCTAGCGCCGGCGGTAGCGCTAGCGCCGGCGGTAGCGTGAAGGCTATAAATTGGATGCCTTGGCTCCGAATTCTTCATCCTCTAGAGATTCTAAACTCCAGAGCTTCGTGCCACAGTAGAGGGAGGAAGATTTAGAGAGATACTCCCACAAATCCACAAAGCCTCAAGGAGATCCGTGGAGAAGATTTCAACACGCGTCAACATCGTAACGAAAGACCGCATCGACTACGATCATACTCTGCGGGCCTTCGTCCACTTCTCCAGGAGATCCTCATAGGGAGTTTTCATATTGTCGTTATTTTATTTCTTTCACAACTTTTATTCTTGTAAACGTGTAGTAAATTCGCCTCGTGTTGGCGACTAGGTCTGGGGTAGACTTAGGGCTGAAATTCACCTCGTGTTGGCGACTAGATCTAGGCTAGTTCTAGGGGGTGCTCGAGGCCTTTCTGGGGATAGATTGGCTAGAGCGGCTTGAGGCCGTATCTGGGGAGAGATCGGCTAAAGCCAACCGGTTCGTGGGGATACGAGTCGATATAGAAAACGAAAAAGGATTTTTATTATTCGCCTCCGATCTCTAGCGCCATTGAGATCAAGTTTTGTAAAACATTATTTGATATTAATAAAGCATGTCTCTTCATTATTGTTTTACTTGATTTCTCCTTGTTTCAAATATTGCAAAGTTTTTCTAAATAAAATCTAAAGTTTTTGAAAACCCTTATTCACCCCCCTCTAAGGGCGCCGACCGATCCAACAAGTGGTATCAGAGCAGGTTATTCCAAATCAGCTTAACAACCGGGAATAATGGCGTCTCATGATCTCGCTTCTACTAGTGGGTTAAATTTTTATGAACAAGAAAAATCTCCTTAACCACCTTTATTCGAAGGGAGAAATTATAAAGGGTGGGAATTATTAATGGAAAAATTTATTAAGACTTTAGATATCGAAGTATGGAATTTAGCCATTGTAAGACCTGCGGATGAATTAAATAAAAAAGAATGTCAACTAAATGCAAAAGCCAAACATTATTTATTTTGTGCTCTATCAAATGAAATTTTCAAATTAATATATTGTCTTTCTAGTGGATACAAAGTTTGGCAATTTCTTGAAGAAATGTATGATTTTCCTCTCACAGGTATGGAAGAAACACAGGAAGAGAAAAATGTCCAAACATCCACTATCATTCAAGAAGATCTCTCTCGGAGCAAAGCCATGGAGAATATTGAAATAGAAAAGGAGAACAATACACCAAGAGAAATAGAAGATATAGATCCATCTATAATGGAGGAAGAACTAAAAGATGATGAAGGAATTTCATGTTCACAATCTGCCTCCTCCAAAAGCGCTGTAAGGAAGACTAAATCTTCTTCTTGTGTGATAACTTCCATTTCTAGTTTCAATATACTAAAAACTGCTAAACGTAAGATCAAGAAATTGAAAATTACTAATAAAAATTTACGTTTAGAAAATAAGAGATTAAAAGTTAATGTTAATTTAGAATCAAATTGTGATGTGGTTTCGCCATCTTGTCCTTTACTTGAAAACACAAAACCTTGTTTTGATTGTGATAATTTTAAGGAAAAACTTAAGGAACTTGAAAAAGAAATTATTTTTATAAAAGAACAAAATAAAAATTTATGTTTAGAAAATTCATCTTTGATAAATGATTGTGCTAAGTGCAAAGACTATAAAATTGAAATTAAAGAGATGGATGAAACATTTGATGAATATAGAAATAACTATCAAGATCATATAGATTCAATTGTTTCAACTCTTAAAAATAGCACAATAAATTATAATAAAGCTAGACATAGTTTAAAAATCAAGAATGATGAATTAAAATCAAAAATCAACTTGCTTATGAAAATTGTAAATACAAATTCCCAATATCAAACTATATCTAAAGACAAGTTGAATATGAATATGAACATCGAAACGAAGTTTAATAATGGGAGTAAGGAACATAAAGGACTTGCAAATCAAAATCAAAATCACCATTATTTACAAAATCGTGTTTCTTCCAACTTTAAAATAAAACTACACAAATTTCCTATGAACAACACTTTTAATAATCATTACAATCATAATCATCAATATAAAGATAATCTCAATGGAAATGTGATGAATAAGAATAACATTAAACCAAGTTTTGAATGGAGGCCTAAAATTAAAAATGAAACATTCACTTCACATGAAAGGACTCATTCATCTTTGTCTTCACAAAAATCATCACGATGCATTTGGGTACCCAAAGGAACCATCACACATGGTCAACTTTGGATACCTAAATCTCTTATCTACTAGTATCATCCAAATGCATGAAGTAGAATATTTTCAAAATGAAATATAGAAATTTCTACTTCATGATATGCCTTAATGTCTTTTCTTTTTCTTTTTGTTTTCTTATTTTTAAGCTATCATGTTATGGTCATCCTATATAGTATCGAAAATATGATCCTATCTCTTAAAAGCTTAATATGTTTATAAAATCAAATTGATCAAAATTCAAAAGTCATATCTAATTTTGATGACCTATCTATCTCTCTCGTATTCATTATCTATAAATATCTTTTATCATTCATATAAATCAATTTCTAAATTTGCTATAAGATATTTTAAAATTAAATCAAGTCATTTGGTTATTATGATGTTTAGCCCTCACCAACAAGTGGTTTAGAGAAATAACATAATCTACAAGAAAGTTTGAGATCTAAATAAAAGCTCAACTTTCTATATGATTATCTTTGTTTGCAACAAAAATTATACTGTGTTCACTCCTTGATGTCAAACATGATCTAAACCATCACTATTGTTCACCTATCAAAAATCACATATATATATATATATTCAAAATTCTTAATTAAAAGAAAATCACTAAAATGTATTGAAAGAATTTATAATGAATATTGATGTCACTCGCACCACCATGATCTATTGATGTCCGTTGCTAAAATTCTCTAAAATTATATATCATAACTCACATCAAATATCTTCTAAAAACAACTATCTATATCACATCCATATGAATTATATGATGACAATCCACATTATAACTGCTTACCATGGTTAGTGTTATGGTGTATTATGTGTGTATTGTGATTTATTTCAAGCTTAGACCTTAGAATCATTTTGATATCAAATCAAATAAATCATCACTTCATTCTGGGTCTATAAGTTGAAACACTATCAAACCTTGGTAAAACATTAATCTCAAACTTATCATACTAACATTGTCGACTAAAGAATTTTTGTGTCTATGTTAGGCTTTATATGTTTACCAAGATATACAGGCTGGGTATTCTCATCTAGGGCTTATCCATGTTATTATTATGCATGAACATTATTGTTAATCTCGAAAATCATGCATATTTGATTTATTCATTCTTGACCTCTCATGCTTACATTTCATATCATTTTCAAACTACATTGGTAAATATAAGCCTTAAAAATATTAAAATGGATATATAATGAAATATATCACTTACAAAGTTTAGTTGGTAAAGTCATATACAAAATCGCTAATGTTTCATGAAATTTGCACTATCTAGACATTTCCTAAAAATCTGAAATTCCAGCATGAAACTACTATTATAACACTTAATCAAGATCCAAAATTAAAATTTCCAAAATCCTAAAAAATCGTTCACTGTCTCCCGCGCTAGCGCTATCGCAGGCGCTAGCGTCCATGTTTGATTTTCTATATTTTTTAAAATTCGAAAAATCCATAAAAATATATAAATCTATTTTTTCTATTTAGTTTTGCACTTCTATTTTTCTTTACTTTTTGAAAAATCAAATACAAAAATACAAAAGCCAAATTACAAAAATAGTATATATTTTGCCTTTGTGGTTTGTCATTTGTTTAAATTCTATTTCTTAAAGCAAAAATCAAATACAAAAATATAAAACAAAAAAATTATCAAAAATTGTTAGTTTTTGAACTTAACTTTTTACTTGTATCTTGCGAAAGGGTGATTTGGGCTATCATCCCATCATATCACCTAGTACCAGGCGAACCTTTTACAAGGTAGTCCTCGGGAAGTCCAAGATCAACTTTTATGAGTTCAAGCTTTAAATAAAAATTATTCCTCAAAAATATCAAAAATTATTGTATGGACTCCATTGAAAATCAAGCATGATTTAATCTATTATTTAGAACTTCTATAATGTTGCAATTTATCTTTTCAAACTACTTTGAACATTGCTTTCATCATGCTTTGATATATCTATTAATATGTGCATCAATTATATTGAAAAAGTTGTGTAGAACTATGCGTAGCATGCCTCTAAGTTTGAGTAATGTTTTATGTTTGATAACGATCGCTATTCACTCACTTATTTTGGCATTGTCTGCTTATGTGTTTAATCTAAGAATGCTTGTGTATGTTTTGTAATAGTACAATGAATTAAAATTGCACAAGTATCTTACCTACACAAGCTTTATTTGCACTTTTAAAAGTTAAGAAAAGTGGTTATGTTTTTCATAAATTATATTGGTTTGCAAAACAAGTGTATTCGGAGAACTTTGTACAAAACAAAATCATACAATAAAGTGACAAAGATAACTCCACCAAGCACTACTTGAACCTCCTGATATGTCGTAATAAGCGTTGTGAGGTTGAGCACCTTGGAAAGAATAGTAAAGTATCTTGTGCAAATCAAATCTTTCTTTCAAAATAAAAACATTTATTCTTAAGTACACCGGATCACTAGTTTCAATATTAAAAAAAAAATTAAAATATGTGATCCCCCAAGCACTACTTTGCACCCTGATAAGTCTTAATGAGCATTGTGTGTGCAAAGCACCTTGGTAGTTGTACATTTTTTTTTGTGCATTGAAGTGTGTGGAAGTAAAATTATTTATGTTTTATTGTGCTCTTTACTTTACATATCTCTTGTATTTTTTATTAATACATTTGTTTACTCTATTCAAAATACACTTATGTGCACATCATTATCTTCCATAACACTTCTTCTCATGAGTATTGGATCCTAATGCTAATTTTATACTACTCTTTATTTATGAAATGCACTAGATAACCTAGCATGCTTTCTATAATGTTTGGTATGTTTTGAAATTGTGAATTAAAGTAACATTGTAGTAATCTCTTTTTGATAACGTTATTTCATGCTTGATTACTTTATTGTCAAACTTAAAGATTTTAATTGAAAAATGATTTACAAAAACATCTTCTTTTTGAAATTTAATTCATATATCTTTTTATGGATCATCATTGATTACAATATGATGTTTCTTGTATTTCTACAAGTCTTCCGCCTCATAACCATATAATTGTTTTACCTTGCGCTTTCATGCTTATTTAAAGTCTTTTATTTTGTGTGCATCATCACTTGAATCCCCAAATTCCTTTCTTGCAACAAGTGGTAGACTTGTTTGGTAAACTTTATATTGGTTGAATTTGTTTTGCTATAAAACTCTGATTTATTTCTATGAAAATATTATTACGCTAAAAACTCTGATCTATTAATGGACTTCAAAATAGCTATGTGAGTGCTTTCATAAATTCAAATAAAAATATAAATCCATATGCTATGAAATTTCTCATTAGATTTAAATGCTTAGTGTTTCCAATAATTATTATCCGTGACTTCATATCTCACCATAGCGGGGGCGTAGGGTTGTAGACATTAGATAACATTATCTAGTCATATCTTGTCCTTAACCGGGGAGGGTTCCAGTGGGGCCTTGCGAGGCACTGGGGGGAAAGAGTGCTAGGTTGAGCTTTGTCTAGTGTTTGCATAAGGGACTAACACCCCAACCTACGGCTTGTTTGCAGCTCCTCATGCCCATCCGTCACTTAGTACGGGGCTAGGGTGTAGATGTATTGTCTGGGTAGATTGGTTACTTGGAAATCACTATTTTTTATGATTAAAACTCTTATATAAAGGGGAAATCATTACTTTTGCTCAAACTAACAACTCTGATATATTTATACAAAAATTATTCTAACAAGTGGCTCTAAAAATCCTTATCATTTCTTTCTCACTCAAAAGCTCGATCATGCTTTATCTTATTATCCAACTTTTCTGTGGTGCATCCCTACCCACTTTTGCTAATAACAAAGGGGGAGAACTAACATGATAAAATGCAAAAGGGGGAGAACTAACATGATAAATATAATCTGCTATCAAAATAAAAACCCAACATGATTGATTATGTTGATATCATACATATTAGGGGAGCATTCACATAGGGGGAGCATGTATTTAGGGGGAGCAATTCTAAATGCTAAAATCAATAATTATCCTAAAGTCATCACTCTCACACACACACAAGTATAGTCTCATCATGCTTATCTATTAATGTTCTGATTTATCATGAATGGATTTGTAATTATCAAAAGGGGGAGTTTGTTGGAACATGGTCTTCCGCATCTCCTAGGTTTGAGAATAACAAATCCTATGTGTATTTGATCTTGTGTGTTCAAGTGTGCAGGTTTACTAGGTCAACATGACTTAAGGAGTACACATGATGACTGCCCCCAAAATTGATGCCAAAATTCGAACAAGCTCACTATCGCCGGCGGTAGCGATAACGCCCGGCGATAGCGTTGATTAGCGCCATTCCGGAAGCAATTTAAGAAGGATGATAACGCCTGTCGGTAGCGATGAACACAGAAGGAATAAAAGCAAGGTTGCCACGGATTGAAGATCCTGTCGCGCAAGAAGTTTCTTAATCGGGGATAGCGCCGGTGGTAGCTACTAGCGCTAGCGGTAGCATGGCGCACAAAAGTCATAGAGCAAAACATTGCCGCGGATGGGAGATCTTGTCGCGCAAATTGTTTCCTAATCCGGGCTAGCGCCGACGGTAGCGCTAGCGCCGGCGGTAGCGTGAAGGCTATAAATTGGATGCCTTGGCTCCGAATTCTTCATCCTCTAGAGATCCTAAACTCCAGAGCTTCGTGCCACAGTAGAGAGAGGAAGATTTAGAGAGATACTCCCACAAATCCACAAAGCCTCAAGGAGATCCGTGGAGAAGATTTCAACACGCGTCATCATCGTGACGAAAGACCGCATCGACTACGATCATACTCTGCGGGCCTTCGTCCACTTCTCCAGGAGATCCTCATAGGGATTTTTCATATTGTCGTTATTTTATTTCTTTCACAACTTTTATTCTTGTAAACGTGTAGTAAATTTGCCTCGTGTTGGCGACTAGGTCTGGGGTAGACTTAGGGCTGAAATTTGCCTCGTGTTGGCGACTAGATCTAGGCTAGTTCTAGGGGGTGCTCGAGGCCTTTTTGGGGATAGATTGGCTAGAGCGGCTTGAGGCTGTATCTGGGGAGAGATCGGCTAAAGCCAACCGTTTCGTGGGGATACGAGTCGGTATAGAAAACGAAAAAGGATTTTTATTATTCGCATCCGATCTCTAGCGCCATTGAGATCAAGTTTTGTAAAACATTATTTGATATTAATAAAGCATGTCTCTTCATTATTGTTTTACTTGATTTCTCATTGTTTCAAATATTGCAAAGTTTTTCTAAATAAAATCTAAAGTTTTTGAAAACCCTTATTCACCCCCCTCTAAGTGCGCCGACCGATCCAACAACATATACATGTAATTCATTCCTAAAGTGGACAATTACTGGTTATTTACATGAGTTAAAGGCGACGCACACACGTGCTCACCACCCCTTAAAAGAATTCGACCACAAATTCGAACGGAAAGGGAGCGAAACCCAGAGATGATACCAATTTGTAACACCCTCCCTGTTACATAGCATATAAGAGTAGGTCCGGCCGGGACCCCACGCCATATGAAATGAATAGAAGAGCGCGTTACTAAAATTAGCATTTAAACAGTTAAAGACATAACTATCTCAGCATCTGAGTCGCATAACGGAAGCATATCTAATTTCATTTAAAACCAGTGTATAACATGTCCACATCATTACTAGGAATGAAATAAATAAAAGTTATTTACATTGTTTGTTTACATCATAAAGGTGGCTTTCAGACATCGGCACGCAGGCCGGCCACACATGAACAAAAGGGTAAGCAAAAGCTTTGGCCTTCAAGGACCAGCACAGCACAGCAGCAGGGACTTCAGCCTGCTAGTTCCGGCTAGGCTCATCGGGACCTGTATAAACAAATCCACCAAACGGTGGGAAAACAAGCAACCGGTCAGCTTTAGCTGACCAAGATTTATAACGACCCCACCCCACACTCGGGGCGGCGGTGCTCCTTCCCTGCAAATAAGAGTCAGCAGCATATAAATATATATCCGCAAACAACACCAACGGAGGCATACCAAGCCACCCGCTTCGTGCTCTCAAGGCACACTTTGGCATACTCCCTGAGTTACGCCCTCACGCTAAGTCTTATTTCAACTTAGACAATCAATTTGAGCTAGGCTGTACACACGAAGTTACGGCACTCTTCCATAGCCCGGAGAAGCTGTGGAATTTGCAAAGCCCAGCTTTAAGTGTCGGGTATTAGGTGAAGCTTACCCGCATCGTGCAAAGTTGAAGCGCGATGATTGAGCTAGGCCGTACACACGAAGTTCCGACACTCTTCCATCGCGCTTCAACTTTGCACGATGCGGGTAAGCTTCACCTAATACCCGACACTTAAAGCTGGGCTTTGCAAATTCCACACCTTCTCCTGCTACGTATCCAGTCCCCAGGACTTTCGGTAGCACGGAATCACACAATCTTTGTGATGGGCGCTACCGCCGGCGCTATTGCTAGCGCCCGGTGCTAGCAACAGAACTTAGTTCTGTTCGGCAATGGTAACAGAACTCCGTTCTGATACCTCTGGGGAAAACACCTCCAGAAATCAACAATAGTAGCTCACCTGGAGCTACCACCGGTGCTAACGCTAGCGCCCGGCGCTAGTAACAGAACTCAGTTCTGCTACCAAACTTTGGGTATTACCTGGGAAACACCTCCAGGATGTTTTGCTGTACAAAATAGTACAGAAGACCCAAACCACAGCCTATACATGGAGTCTTTTCCACGCGATAAACATCACCAATCCGGCTCGGTCTTTCCAGATGGGCTTCACACAGCATGCCTATGCCCGTACTTCGATTCCAGGCTCTATATGCAATTTATAGGGGAATCACTTCAACCCACTGGAAGATCCGATCTACTAATTAGTAGAAGTCTTCCAAAACATGGAAATCAAAGGACACACAAGTCCAAAGGCTGGCGAGAAGATTCGTTACCCTAGTTGGTCGTTTTGGCGCCATAGAACTGAGAGGGAAATGGCTGAAATCCGCGGTGGCACACGCACGCAGACCCTTCTTCACAAATCCCTCCTAGCACAACGAAAACTCAACTCCAACGGCTCTCCTTCCCTGCTCCCAGCTCTCTGCCCTCAGAACTGCAAAGCTCTCAGAGAAAATGGGCTGAAGAGTCGGATTTTGAGGTATATAAGAATTTCCCGCTACCGCCGGTGCTAGTGGCTAGCGCTGGCGCTAGCGACAAAGTCGGTACCGCTTAGGGACGCTACCGCCGGTGCTAGCACTAGCGCCTGGCGCTAGCTCCAAGAATTTAACTCACTTTGATTTTGTGTGCACATGAAATTTGGGGTCTTGCATCATGCCAAGAGTATCCCAAAGTCTTTCTGGGCAGAGGGAATGTCTTGTGCAACCTATATCATCATTCGGATGCCTCTCAGTCCCATCAACATGAAGACCCCTCATGAGTTGATGTTCAAGATAATGCCTACAGTGGAACACCTTTGAGTGTTTGGATCTACCTGCTATGTGCATGTTCCTGATGCCCTCAGAACGAAGCTAGATGCGAAAGCAAGGAAGCTAGTTTTCGTCGGTTATGATGACCGGAAGAAGGGTTGGAGATGCATGGATCCAGAGACATGGAGAGATGTGGTCTCAAGGGATGTGAAATACGACGAGCTGATGTCATACCAGGGTAGCTCTTCTATTGAGCTACAAGGAAGCAGGATAGATGGTGGACTAGGAGAAGCTACAAAGGAGGTTCTGGTGGAGTTGCCTGTTTCTCCAGGTGCTCTAGGTGCTTCTAGCTCTGGGTCAGGTGCTTTAGGTTCTGGAAGCAGGGGGAGCAATTCTCCAAGTATACGTGAGAGGAGAGCTAGTTCAAAATAAGTAGCTGAAGAGGTGGTTCAGAGTCAAGCTCTGAGGAGGTCCAAAAGGACTATTATTCCACCAGATCGGTATACGGCGGGAAACTTGGTGAGCTTCGTCTCATGTTTCTTCGCAGGTCCCTTGGATGAGAGAGAGCCATCTTGTTTTGATAATGTCGTTGGAGTCAAGGAGTGGGAAGTGGCTTTGGATGAAGAGATGGCTTCCCTCAGGAAGAATAAGACTTGGGACTTGGTGCCTAAGGTTGAGGGTGTTAATCCGGTGACTTGCAAGTGGGTTTTCAAGCTGAAGAAGAAGGTTGATGGTAGCATTGAGTGGTACAAGGCTCGCCTTGTAGCTCGAGGTTTCTCTCAAACGTATGGGGAGGATTATGAAGAAACCTTCAGCCCCATTGCCAAAATGACTTCGGTTATGGTGGTGATTGCATTAGCAGCTTGCTAAGAATGGAAGGTTTGGCAACTCGACGTACAGAATTATTTCTTGTATGGCGAGATTGACAAGGATATCTTCATGGATCAGCCACCAGGTTATGTTTTCGAAGAGCACCCAAGATATGTGTGTAATCTCAAGAAGGCTCTTTATGGCTTGAAGCAGGCGCCTCAGGCATGGTATGGCAAGATAGCAGAATACCTCCAGTTCTGCGGATACCTTACTTCTGACTCAGATTCAAGCTTATTCGTAAAGAAGACAAGAGAGCTTTCGGTCTTGGTGTTGCTGTACGTTGATGATATGATCATCACAGGAAATTCTGAGTTGGAGGTAGCAAGGATTCGAGCTGAGCTGGCTATCAGGTTTGAGATGAAGGACTTGGGTGAGCTCCAACATTTCCTTGGGCTCGAAGTGGAGAGGAAAGAGAGCGGAAAGCTTGTTTCCCAAATGGGGTATGCAGATTGAATTGTGAAGCGATTCGGCATGGAAGGGGGGAAGAGCAGCTCTACTCCACTAGTGGTTGGTATTCATCTTCGACGAGATGAGGGGAAGGTTCTTTCTGATCCTTTGGTGTTCCGGGCTTTGGTTGGGAGTCTGATATATTTGACGATCATGAGGCCGGATATTGCTTATGCAGTTGGCCGGGTGAGTCGGTATATGGCAGTGCCACGGAAGCCTCATCTGATGGCGGCGAGGAGCATTTTGAAGTATGTCAAGACCACCTCTGATTTGGGTCTCTTCTATGGAAAGTACTCGGCCTTTTGCTTGCATGGATATATGGATATTGATTATGGAGGAGATTCAGATGATCGGAGATTGACTCCTGGATACGTCTTTATGACGGGCTCAACAGTTATATCATGGTGAAGTAAGAAGCAGGATTCTGTGTCTGTCTCTACCACGGAAGCAGAGTACAAAGATTCGTCTTTGGCAGCTCAGGAAGCCATCTGGTTTAGGAGGCTTGTGGAGGACATTCATAGGGAGGTGCATGGTCCAACTCTGCTTCGGGGTGACAATGAGAGTGCCCTCAAACTGGTGAACAATCCAGTTTGTCATGCGCGAACCAAGCACATAGAGATTCAACATCATTTCATTCAGGAGAAGGTGTTGGAGGGATCTCTTATGGTTGAGCATGTGCAGAGCAAGGATAATTTCGCAGACATATTTACAAAGCCGTTGTCGAAGGAACCGTTCACACGGTTGAGGAGGTTACTTGGGCTGACTTCCACTTCCCACTTCAAGGGGGAGTGTTAAATTTTTGAAGTGGAAGTGGACTGTCCGGGCGGTGTGTTCTTAGAGACCGCAAAGACCGCGTGACCTATGTTGCAGTTTACTTCTAGAATCCGCGAGCTCGGTGTGGCGACCTGGCTGGTGTGGTTGCATGTCTCTGGCGTTGGCGACCTGTGTTTGGTCTGCTTATTTTGCCCAAGTATCCCTGTTCTGGTTTAGAACGGGCGGTCTCGTACTGCTGGTTGCATGAGCTTGTTCTGGCGGTCTATTCCTAGTCGGTCAGATGCCCATGTCTGTTCTTATATGAGGTCGGGTGGTCTGTCGGGTTGTCTTAGCAAGCTGTCTTTCTTGGACAGTTTTGCTTTAAGTAAATAAAGGTCTTATAATAGACCGCGCAGTCTGATACTGGAGACCGCGTGCTTAAATATGGAAGGTGACTGTATCCCTTGGGGTGGTGATGACATCCGTTCGTTTGCCAATAAATAGGGACGTTGGGGTAGCCATTCGTACGCAAGAACTGTAAGAACCAAAGTTGGCTTGATTGAACCGGACTCACTTTGAGGTCGCGCGGTTTGAGTTGTCTGACCGGGTTGTTCAGTTTGCAGGTTAGCGGCTTGCAGTCATCGTCAGCATTCTACTTTTTTTCCAGCTTTGAATAAACCAGTTCAGCAATGGTCTATCTGTGCGGACTGTGTTTAGGAGTTCTTGGACTGTGCAGCGGACTCAGTTGTTCAAGTGGCCTTTAGTGGTCGGGCGATCTTGAGTTGCAGTCTTGCAGCAGGAAGCAGTTCTTCGTCAAGTGTTCGCGGGTTCTTCTGTGATCTTGAGACCGTGCGGTCTGGGCAATCAAGAAGTGCGGACAATTGTTTTCAGCAGTTGAATAAAGCAGCAAGTTGTGCGGTCTATGGTTGCGGTCTGACAGCAGCGGCTTGTGCTTTGTTCGTGCGGTCTCAGGGATAGTCGTGGGGCTTGCCTGTTCAAGCGGTCTAGCGGTCTTTGCCTTGGCAGTTCGCTGGCGACTTGTTTTTGTGTCTTGTGCTTCTCTACTCTGTGATTCTTATGAATCATGTCTCTCTATTTATGTCTCGAGTTGTAAAGAGATAGTAAATAATAAGAGCACTATTATGTCTTCTCATTGTCATTGTTTGTCACGCTTGTGGATTGTGTTGAAGTGTTCTGCATTATTACTTCACTCTGGACCTCTAAAATTTTAACAGGGTGCAAAGCTTTGGCAAAAGAAGAAATTTGAATTAGTGGTGATGAATTTTATCCTCTCACCCCTCCTTTTGAATTTTTTTTGCGCCCGCCGTGGTTTACGGGGGGAAACAAATTCAAATATTTTTTATTAACCCAATGCTTATGTTTACGGAATGAAATCTTATTCCCATTGACATAAGATCTTTTTTAAAATTTTATTGGGTGCCTATGTTTGTCGAATGAAATCTTATTCTCATTGACATAAGATCTTTTTAATTTTTGAAATGGAATTTCTTCTTCTATTTTTCTATGCCAAGCTATTTGGGTGAATGATACTGGTTTTCAAGAAAGATTCTAGAGTTTAATAAAAAAAAATTTAAGAGCAACCTTAGTAGTTTGAACGTTCCTGAATTTCTAATGGCATAAAATAAAGATAATTGAGGTCTAAGGTTGTTTTGCTAAAATAATACACATGTCTCTATTTTAGACAAATTAGAAGTAGTGCTTCAAAACAAATCCTCTATTTAAATAAAAATGCAATTTATTCTTTGAAACTTAACTCCGAACGTTTAAATCTATCAATCTTAGATAAATAAACAAATAGCAAACTAGGAATTATGAAAATCCGTAGATAAAAACTCTCGAAACTAAATGCTTTAAGAATAAAAACAAAGTAGGGTTTTATTATATATTTGGTTTTTCTATAACAAAGTGAACTTGTTTTTTTGTTTGCAAATTTTTGGGGTTTTGTAATATATTTTTTTTTTCTAAGTTTTAATACTACGAAATAACTATATTTTGAGATTTTTATAATTTTTTTTATTTTCTTAATTTTTAAGTTATGAAATAAACTATATTATTATTTTGGGGGGGGGGGGGGTTTAAAATTTTTTGGATTTTTAAGTCTTTCTGTTAAAAAAATTGGGTTTTGGGGATTTAAAATATTTTTGGAGTTTCAAAGGTATTTATATGTACAAAATTATCTATTTTTTTTTCATTTTTGGGTTTATTAGAATTTTCTTTTTTTTTTGTATTTTCTAAGTTATTTATTTACAAAATATACATTTTGTGGATTTTTGGGTTTTTTAGAATTTTTTTTTGGATTTTCTGAGTTATTTATTTACAAAATATAAATTTTTTTTGAATTTTGGGGATTTTTAGATTTTTTTTTGGATTTTCTAAATTAATTGAAGAACGGAAAAAGATACCCCCATACTTAAAACCCAACATTGTCCCCAATGTTGTAATTTATGTATGAGGAGGCGAAAAGGAAAAAGCTGTTTGTACAAAAATAAAAGACGAGAAATGCAAGAAACCCTGCAGAAAGATATTAGAAGCAAAAAAGTAATGAAAATATTAGATAAATATGGGGTGCCTCCCACGAGCGCTTTGTTTACCGTCGCGTAGCTTGACTAATTTAACGGGGTGAGATTGTTTAGAAGTGGGGGAGAGTTATAGATTCGAGTTTACCGCCCACTGGATCGCCCACAACATAAAGTTTTTGACGGTGACCGTTGACTTTAAATTCATCTTTTTCGGGGTGGGAGATAAGAATGGTCCCATACGACCAAACTTCTTTGAATTCAAAGGGGCCAAACCATCGGGATTTTAGCTTACCCAGAAAATGACGAAGGTGTGAATTATAAAAAAGGACAAGATCGCCTGGCGCAAATGTTTTTGGAATTTTGATTTTTCACTTAGAGCGCTCCTTATAAAATTTATTACTCTCATAAGTGTTCACACGCCATTCATCGAGTTCGTTTAATTGGAATTTCTGACTTTCGGAGGCTAAGTTCGAATTGAGGTTTAAAAGTTTTAAAGCCCAAAAAGCATGGTGCTCTAACTCAATGGGTAAATGACACGCCTTGTCGTAGACTAATCGATAGGGAGTACAATCGACGACAGTTTTGTATGTTGTGCGATACGCCCACAGTGCGTCGTCGAGTTTAAAGACAAATCTTTTATATTCGTCGAAACGGTTTTTTCCAAGATGCGCTTAATCTCTCGATTAACTACCTCTACTTGGCCACTTGTTTGGGGGTGATAGGCGGTGGCGATTATATGCGTGATGCCGTATTTAGATAAGAATTTTGAAAACTGGGCATTGCAGAAGTGCGTACCCCTATCACTCACTTTCGCGTGAGGTGTACCGAAGCGAGAAAATGATTTTTTTTAGAAATTTGACTACTCTCGCATCGTTGGTGGGGAGAGCTTGCACTTCCACCCACCTAGATACGTAGTCGACCGCCACTAAAATGTAGCGGTTAGTATAACAGGGAGGTAGGGGTCCTACAAAGTCTTTGCCACATAGATTGAAGATCTCGCATTCTAAATAAAATTTTTGGGGCATCTCATCAGATGAGAGATGTTACCCGACCGCTGGCAGCTATTGCATTGTCTTCGCATCGTTGGAGGACTCGATCTAGATTCTGCAAGCAGTTTAAAAAGGAGCTCCCGAATACGGAGAAGTCATCCATAAAGACTTCCATTATATCCTTTACGAGCACCCCAAAGATCCCCAGCATGCATCGTTGGAATGTAGCTAACCCATGCATTGGCCACTACTGTTAAACTGGCCTTCTTTGGCAGACATGTATGGGGCTAACCCATGTACTGTCCGATATAAGGTAGATAATCCCTGCATCTAGGAGTTTTATTACTTCATCCTTAACGACATCCATCATATTCGGGTTAAGTCGTCGCAGCGGCTGGATGGTTTTGCGGGAATTATCTTCTAGAAAAATTTTGTGTGTGCAAAAAGAGGGGTTTATCCCCCTAATATCTGAATGTTGCCTTGCAATTGCATGGCGATGCTTATACAAAACCTCAACTAATTCGAAGGTTTCCGAATTGGTTAAAGTAGACAAAATAATAACCGGAAGTTTTAAGTTTGCGGCGAGAAAAGCGTATTTTAAATGGCCGGGGAGTTGCTTAAGCTCCAAGACCGTGGGTTTTTCATAAGATGTCGAGATTTTTAACTCTTTTGAATTGAAAGGCTCGAAGGGCGATTCTGGCGGCAATTCGTCTAAAAAGGTTGATTTGCCAGATCTGAATCGTTTAGCGTTAATGATAATAATTCTGAAAGAGAAGAACACTCATCTTCAAACACGGATTCCAAATTAAAACAGGAATCGTCGTTCGATAAGGAGTTCTGCATGGAGGGATTAATATGATGTGTAACTTCGTCGTCTCTGACCTGAAGGAGGAGGCGACCATTACTTACATCAATTAATTCTCGGGAGGTCGCGAGGAAAGGGCGACCGATGATAATTGGTACCTCAGCGTCCTCCTCAATATCGAGGATGACGAAGTCTACCAGGAAGATAAACTTGTCAAACTTGACAAGGACGTCCTCCACTACCCCTATAGGATATTTATCGAGCGATCCGCGAGTTGGATGCTCATTTAGTTGGGCTAGGAGTGCCCAAATCTAGTTTCTTAAAAGGGAGAAGGGCATTAAATTTATACTTGCGCCTAGGTCTGCTAGGGCGTATTTTATTAACAAATTGCCGAAATGACACGGGATGGAGAACCTTCCCGGGTCATTCAATTTGGGCAGCAATTTATTACGTAGGACCGTCGAGCATCCCACATTAAGTGAAACACGCGAAATACCCTCGAGTTTCTTTTTATTAGAAAGAAACTATTTTAAGTATTTCGCGTATTTCGACATCTGAGAGAGTGCCTCGCAGTCGGGGATCGAGAAGGCCCCGCTCCACTCCCAGCCGCCTAAACATGTGCACAAAACACATTTAGCGACTAAGAGAAGGCATGAATCTATAAAGGAACACAGAAGTTCCATCCGAATGCTACACATATACATGTAATTCATTCCTAAAGTGGACAATTACTGGTTATTTACATGAGTTAAAGGCGACGCACACACGTGCTCACCACCCCTTAAAAGAATTCGACCACGAATTCGAACGGAAAGGGAGCAAAACCCGGAGCTGATACCAATTTGTAACACCCTCCCTGTTACATAGCATATAAGAGTAGGTCCGGCCGGGACCCCACGCCATATGAAATGAACAGAAGAGCGCGTTACTAAAATTAGCATTTAAACAGTTAAAGACATAACTATCTCAGCATCTGAGTCGCATAACGGAAGCATATCTAATTTCATTTAAAACCAGTGTATAACATGTCCACGTCGTTACTAGGAATGAAATACATAAAAGTTTTTTACATTGTTTGTTTACATTATAATGGTGGCATTCAGACATCGGCACGCAGGCCGGCCACACATGAACAAAAGGGTAAGCAAAAGCTTTGGCCTTCAAGGGCCAGCACAGCACAGCAGCAGGGACTTCAGCCCGCTAGTTCCGGCTAGGCTCACCGGGACCTGTATAAACAAATCCACCAAACGGTGGGAAAACAAGCAACCGGTCAGCTTTAGCTGACCAAGATTTATAACAACCCCACCCCACACTCGGGGCGGCGGTGCTCCTTCCCTGCAAATAAGAGTCAGCAGCATATAAATATATATCTGCAAACAACACCAACGGAGGCATACCAAGCCACCCGCTTCGTGCTCTCAAGGCACACTTTGGCATACTCCCTGAGTTACGCCCTCACGCTAAGTCTTATTTCAACTAAGACAATCAATTTGATCTAGGCCGTACACACGAAGTTCCGGCACTCTTCCATAGCCCGGTGCACCGAGGGGCGACCTATTCACCACCACTATGGGCGGGTTCGGATCAGCTAAGCCCGTGCTCAATCATCGCGCTTCAACTTTGCATGATGCGGGTAAGCTTCACCTAATACCCGACACTTAAAGGTGGGCTTTGCAAATTCCACAGCTTCTCCTGCTACGTATCCAGTCCATGACCTCCCGAACTCCACTGATTCTCCCGAACTCCAGCAACCCACACTGCAAGATGCAAGACCGCCCGGACACTTTAGAAGAAGAAGTGACCGCTGCTATCAGCACAATCCGCAGAAGACTTGGTGCGATATAATTGCTACTACAGCGACACCTATTTATAGGCGTGGGACCAGATCCAGTCACCATCCAATGAGATAGAGTCAACGCTATGATCGTGCGACCAAGATCGGTCTACCCGCACAGTCAGCAGAAGATCGCACTGCGCTTTGTGAGCTCGTCGGCTTCAATCCTGACCAGGAGATTTCCACTCCACCAAGAAGCCGCGTGATCATGACATCCCGCATGGTCATGATGCCCACCACCAGTGTTCGCATACATCAGCAGATCGCCAAGGGACCAGCTTATGGAAACACAAAGGGCAGACCGCGCGATTAAGAAAACCTTAGTCGGCGCGCACCACCAAGAACCCGGACAGTCAACAGACCAGACTGCCGGATACCAGAACAACAACCCTGTGCGGTTAACAGCTTAACCCGCACAGTACTGAATAACAGCTCGCCACGCGATCACATGATCCAGACTGCGCGGCCTCACCTCGGCAGCCTTGGACAGAGAGAAAGGCGGTCAGGCCAAATAAATAGGAGACTGCAGACAGACCGCGCGACAACCTCCCAGACCGCCAACTTCACACATCAGCATTTTCAACACTCCCCTTGAAGTGGGAAGTTGAAAACGGCCCAAGTAAACTCCTCAGCCGAGTGAACGGCCCCTTCGCCGGCGCCTTTGTGAATATGTCAGCAACGTTGTCCAGACTCCGAACATGCTCGACCGAAAGAGACCCCTCCAGCACCTTCTCACGAATGAAATGATGCTCGATCTCGATATGTTTGGTCCTCGCGTGACACACTAGATTAGTAACTAGTTTGAGTGCACTCTCTTTGTCGCCGCGGAGCAGAGTTGGACCCCGAATCTCCTTATCGACGTCTCCCACCAACCTCCTAAGCCAGATGGATTCTTGAGCTGCCAAGGCTGAAGCCTTGTATTCCGCTTCCATGGTCGAGACAGACACGGAATCCTGCTTCTTGCTGCACCATGATATAGTCATAGGGCCCGCCATGAAGACGAATCCAGACGTCGACTTCCGATCATCTGAATCTCCCCCGTAATCAGCATCCATGTACCCATGCACCTCAAAGCCCGCATCCCTCCTGTATTGGAGACCTATATCCGAAGTCGCCTTGACATACTTCAAAATATTCTTGGCCGCTAGTAGATGAGGCATCCGTGGTTCCACCATATAACGACTCACCCTGCCAACTGCATAAGCAATATCCGGCCTAGTGATCGTCAGATAAATCAAGCTGCCAACCAGAGCTCGGAACACAATCGGATCTTCCAGAATCCTCCCCTCATCCTTCTGAAGTTTCGTGGCCTTCTCCAGAGTTGTAGAAATGCATTTCCCTTCCTTCATACCGAATCACTCCATGATTCGCTTCGCATATCCAGCCTGGGACACCAGCACTCCACTTTCCTTCCTCTGCACTTCGAGTCTAAGGAAATGGTGGAGTTCACCCAAGTCCTTCATCTCAAATCTGATAGATAGCTCAGCCCGAAGCTTTGATACCTCCTCCTTCGAATTCCCCATCACGATCATATCGTCGACGTAAAGCAACACGATGACTTGAAGCTCCCCGTTCTTCTTGACAAACAAGCTTGAGTCAGAGTCTGAAGCACCGAATCCACAGAATAGGAGATATTCTGCGATCTTCCCGTACCACGCCCTCGGCGCTTGCTTCAACCCATATAGGGCCTTCTTCAGCTCACAGACATAGTCTGGAAAATCCTAAGATACAAATCCTGGCGGCTGGATCATGAAGATATCCTTGTCAATCTCGTCGTACAAGAAAGCATTCTTTACGTCGAGTTGCCGAATCTCCCACCCACAAAATGCCGCCAAGGCAATAATGAACCGTACTGAAGTCATCTTCGCCATTGGACTAAATGTCTCTTCATAATTTTCACTGTATTGCTGCGAGAATCCACGAGCCACAAGGCGAGCCTTGTATCGCTCGATACTGCCGTCTGCCTTCTTCTTGAGCTTATAGACCCATTTGCATGTCACAGGGATGATACCCTTGGGCCTGGGCACCAAAGACCAGGTCTCAATATTCTCAAGAGCTGCCATCTCTTCTTTCATATCCGAATCCCACTGTTTCATGACTTTGGCCATTTCAAAGCTCACTGGTTCCCGCTCATCCAGGAGACCAGCAAGAAACATGAGACAAAGCTTACCATGTTTCCTCCTGTATAGTGATCAGGGGCAATGATCGTTCGCATCGATCTCCTCAACACCTTCCCCTGACTCGCATTATCCTCAGCTGCTTCTTCCCTATCTCCCCTTCCAGACGTACTAGGAGCATCGCTCCCCCTGCTTCCTGATCCAGAAGCCTCCGTCTCAGAACTAGAAATGGATGGACCACCTGGTGACAAAGGCAGCTCCACCTGAAGATTTTCCATAGCTCTCTCCGGCTCCTCCACCCTGCTTTCTGGTAAATCAACACCAGAACTTCCCTTGTACGACGTCACCTCGTCAAACACAACGTCGTGAGATACAACAAATCTCCATGTCTCCGGGTCCATGCACTTCCAGCCCTTCTTCCGATCATCATATCCCATGAAGACTAGCTTCCTTGCTTTTGCATCTAGCTTCATCCGAAGCGCATCTGGAACGTGCACATAGCATGTGGAACCAAACACCCGAAGGTGCGTCACGCTTGGCTTTTCCTTGAACTTCATCTCATGCGGGGTCAACATGTTGATGGGACTGAGAGGCATCCTGTTGATGACGTAGGCGGCACAAGACATTCCCTCCACCCAGAAGGACCTTGGGATACTCTTGGCATGCAGCCAACACTTGCAGGTCTCCGTCAGATGACGGATCTTTCGCTCTGCAACTCCATTTTGTTGTGGAGTATGCGCACAAGTAAGCTCCCTCTGGATGCCCGCCTTCCTGCAAAAACTAGAGAACTCACCAGAGGTGAACTCCCCCCCCCCCCCCCCCCAGTTATCAGTTCTCAGCTTCTTTATCCGCAGGCCTAGCCAACCCTCCACTAGATCCTTGAACTCCATAAACTTGGCAAACGCCTCCGCCTTCTCCTTCAGGAAATAGACCAAGACATATCTGGTGTAATCGTCGATCAACACCAGCATATACCTGCTGCCTCCGAGGCTTGGGGTAGCAGTCGGTCCCATCAAGTCACCGTGGATACACTCCAATGGCACATTACTCCTTGTCTGCGACTTATCAAACGGCAGTCGATGAGACTTGTCGAACTGACATCCCGCGCAAACATGACCGTCACCGTAGGAAGATAGACTAGGCAGGCCCTTGACTAAACCGTTTATCGACATAGCCTTCAGCGTATCCATCCCTACATGCCCCAAACTCTCGTGCCATATAACGACACTATCATTTGTCCTCATCTTGTCAACATAAGAACTTGTCGATAAAACGAACAAGTCTTTTGCCCTTCTCCCGACATGAACGACATCAGCCTTTACCGCATCAACATTTCGTAGAAACCTTACATCTGTTGGACCGAACAGAATGTGATACCCAGCGTCTACAGCGTTGGTCACGGAGAAGAGGTTTTTCCTCATTCCGGGCACATGATAGACACTCTTCAACATTAGTGGCCCCCTATCACTGCCCAAGGAAACAACCCCCACCTTCTCGACAGTATGCACAGTATCATCAGCAGATATGATAGCATCAATACCTGAGTAAGGCTGCGCTGACGAAAGCTTCGACTCATCCCCGGTGAGGTGATGACCACACCCCGAGTCCACGATCCAGTCCTCCCGATAGTTGATAGGAGCCGCAGCTCCGACAGAAGCCAAGAAGGCTCCTCCCCATCCTCCATCATTTGGCCTGACCTCAGTTTCCTCCTTCCCTGCAGCAGCGTGCCCTGACTGAAGATTCACCCGACAGTCCTTCCTGATGTGACCAAGCTTTCCGCACTTAAAGCATTTGGGTCCTTCTCCCTTCTTCTTCCCTTCAGCCTTGGGAGCATAGCCCCTCTCCTGCTGTCCAGAAGTTGAAGGCCCATTAGCTCCTGCGGTCTTCTTCTTCTTATCCTATCTCTTCTTCTTCCCTGTGAAGAGTACCTCACCTTCTCCCCCAGACACTGACACCCCCGCCATCTTCCTTGTCAGGCTCTCCTGCGACGCAAGTAGATTCTCTAGCTCCAGCAGAGACGGATGATTTGCCCAACCCTGCACCGACGTCACAAAGGCCACATACTCCTTCCACAAGCCACGGATGATGTGTCTCTTCAGCTTCGCCTCAAAAATTGGCTCATCAGGATCCAGTGCTGAAATCACAACGCACAGGTTCTTCATCTTCAGGAAGAACGTAGAGATAGACAGATCTCCCTGAGCCGACCTAGCCAGCTCATTTTCCAGGAACTGTAACCTCGCTACATTCTTTTTGTTAAATAGCTCGTTCAGGGCTCTCCAGATCTCGGCAGCTGATCCACACCCTAAGATGTGATCGAATAGGTCAGATGATATTGCCCTTTTCAGAGTGAACTCTGCTTTCGCATTAATCCTCCTCCAATTCCTCACCTCATGACCATTATCCCCAATTGGGAAAACTTCCTGCGTACTATATCCTCCAACAAACTCCCAGAGGTCCTCGCCCAGAAGATAACTCTACATGCACAACTTCCACTTCTTGAAGTTAGTCGACGTGAGCATCTCAATTCCAAGACATCTTGCAAAACCTGCTTCCATGGCTCTACCACTGGTTCCTTTTTCACAAAGGCGATGGCAACTTTGAGTTGTTCGCTGCTCTATCCACTCCAACCTCGCTCTAATACCATGTGAAATTTTTTCGTAGATCTTGGAGTGAGCAGGAATCGTACAACTTATAGTTATAGCCAACAACCAGAAACACATGAAACAAAACAATCTTTGTTGATAACAGTAGGAATCTTCATTACAGAGCGAGGTATACAAGGCGAGACATGATTTCTCCAGTACATAAAACCAAAAGAAAAAATACAATGCTGAAGAAAGATAACTGGCGGTCTGAACACAGAAGCCGCAAAACCGCGCGACAAGGGTGTTCGCGCGACAAGAAGAGGAGACCGCGCGAACAGTCTGCCGGCAACTTGAACAACACAACTGAAGCTCCACGACCTCCCGAACTCCACTGATTCTCCCAAACTCCAGCAACCCACACTGCAAGCCTCAAGACCGCCCGGACACTTTAGAAGAAGAAGTGACCGCTGCTGTCAGCATAATCAGCAGAAGACTTGGTGCGATATAATTGCTGCTACAGTGACACCTATTTATAGGCGTGGGACCAGATCCAGTCACCACCCAATGAGATAGAGTCACCGCTCTGATCGCACGACCGAGGTCGGTCAACTCGCGCGGTCAGCAGAAGATCGCTCTGCGCTTAGTGAGCTCGCTGACATCAATCCTGACCAGGAGATCGCCACTCCACCAAGAAGCCGCGCGATCATGACATCCCGCATGGTCATGACGCCCACCACCAGTGTTCGCATACATCAGCAGATCTCCAAGGGACCAGCTTATGCGAACATAAAGGGGAGACCGCGCGACTAAGAAAACCTTAGTCGGCGCGCACCACCAAGAACTCGGACAGTCACCATACCGGACTGCCGGATACCAGAACAGCAACCCTGTGCGGTTAACAGCTTAACCCACACAATACTGAATAACAGCTCACCACGCGGTCACACAATCCAGACCGCGCGGCCTCACCTCGACAGCCTTGGACAGAGAGAACGACGGTCAGGCCGAATAAACAGGAGACTGCGACCAGACCGCGTGACAACCTCCCAAACCGCCTACTTCATACATCAACATTTTCAACAATCTCCGCCACTTGCTTAGTCGATCTACCTGCGAGGCTAAGTGAGTAGTGGCATCCACTTCAAAATTCCAGCCAGTTTATTAGGATGCGACCTTGGCACATTCCATTGATACACGTTCATGGCCATTTCCTCGAAAAGATCTTGGCACATTTTCAGGGTTTTGTTATTTAACGTTCCCCCGGCGGCTGTTACAATTTTGGAGTAGGATCTAAGACAATACAGCGGAAGAATTCAATTCAATTCAAAATAGTTAACTAGCGACAATGAAGGACGAGAAGATCTTTATTCAAATTGACTATCTTTTTACAATGCGTTGCATACATGGCGAGACATGATTTATAAGAGAAAACTAGATGACAAGACAAAGCAACAGAACAAGCTTCTAGCGGCTAGAATATCCAAGACCATACCGACCACTCGAACTTAGCAAAGCTGCACAGCACCCAGGAGACCGCATGAACAGAAAAGGTCGCTGACCTGAAATCTACCAGACCGCCGGTCACAGACCACACAACCTGCTCCTTATTGAACTGCTGAAACAAAGCCCTGTCCGAACTTCTTGATCGCCCAGAACGCACGGTCTCTAGATCACAGAAGTATCCCACAAACAGAAGAAGAAGAATTGCTCACTGCTGCAAGACCGCAACTCAAGACCGCCTGACCGCTGATGCCACAACCCGCATTTTCTCCGTATTAAATAATACGTCAGAGTAGGAGAAAATACGTGTCATGATGCCACGTCAAGCAGGGGACAACTGAGACGCTCCGGCATCTCTACTTTTACATTTTTCTTTAAAAAGCCATGAACTTCATGTTAAAAACTTAATTTAAGTTTAAAGTTTTCAAACACCGTGTCCCTCGGTTTAATGGATCAACTAGTCCATAAATAAGAAAGTATAGATTTACGCAGCGGAAAATATATAATTTACTTTAATTTACCCTATATGAGCATGATGAAACTAATTAACATTCTGATGATATGCACTTCTAGATTTAGTATAAGTATAAAAAGTTTCCTTAACGTGCTTCAAAATAGAGTGATAACAGTTTAAAAGGAGATATCATGTAGTAAGAATTAAGCAGTTTTGTATATAGAATAACTACTATGCATCCTAACATAAAACCTTCCCAGAGAGCATATGCATAAGTAGCAAACAATGGTAGTAGCATAAAAATAGCAAGAACAAGTCTAACATAAAAGAACTCAGGCTATGAGCATCAACAAACTGACACTAACTCACAACCCTAACAAGTCTGAAAGGAAACAACAAACTACCTCTCAAAGTGAGAGCAAGGAAACAACTACTGCAAATCTGAAGAAGACAGATCTCGGTCAGCTCAACCTGGTACTGATCCGAACCTGAGGCATTCAAAAGAAAGGAATACCTCAGCACAAAGGCATGAAAAGACATCATAATCAAAGAGTAAGAGAAAACTCAACAAAAGAGGATTACCAACCCAATCAAGAATAGCTGTGAACATGAGCAAAACTAATAAGGAAGTATTAGCATCCAATAGTAAGGAATGACTAGCACAAAGTGCGGTCAAAGTTGCATTGCAACAACATTCAAAAGGAAAGGTGCCGAGTTGCCCAAGAAGTGAATTCCTATCCTAGCCATAAAACAGTACTGAGGCGGAGGCATTATTTCCAATCAACCATTAGACCAAAACATCCGAGGTACAAAAGCACTATGGCGGGGGTTGCATCCCACCAAGCAATAGTCTACAGGTACTGAGGCGGAGGCATTCGTTCCAACCAACCATCAGACCAAAACATCCAACTGGGAATAGAGGTTCACAAAAATCCTGACCAAAACAAACACCACAGAAAAACCCAGAAACAATTCCAAGAGAAACCCATCCATACGACGTATTCGTCGAAGTACATTCGACGAATCCAAGGAATATCGACGAATTTGTCGAAATACTATCGACGAACCTCATGAAAGTGGAGGTTAGATCTTAACCTACTCTAGAGGGGGGTGAATAGAGTATTAAAAATTTTTATTAGTTTTTAAAGCGGAATTAAATTACTGATGTATATATATATATGTGTAATGCAAAGTGTGATATGTAATTTGAATAAAGAAAAGCACACAGCACAGAAACAATACAGAAAATCACAAGCACAGGGGACACAAGGAATTTATAGTAGTTCCCCAATAAATCTGGGTACGTCTACTCTTCTACCACAGCTAGTAGGATATCCACTAGGAGTTTTTGATAAGGTGTCCACACACCACAGAGCTTTTGATAAGGTGCTCAAGACCAGGGGTTTTTGATAAGGTGTCCACACACCAATAAGCTTTTGATAAGGTGCTTAAAAACCACACAATGATTTTTTGATAATGTGTCTTGCCACCACTGTGTAAACTTTTGGAGGGAGAATTAACCCTATACAAGATAAGGTAAGAAGGTTTAGAGTGTTCTTCTCTGTCAATATTTCTGAGAGAAGACAAAATATGTTGAGGATGAAAGCTCCCCCTGTCTGTTTGAAGTTGTTGACAGCTTGAGGATGAAGCTTTCTCTAAAACAGAACTCTTCTGTGCAGATTAATCTGGAAGAAGTAAATCTTCAGATTGTTGTTGCTCTTTAGAAGATTTGAACTTGCAGCAGATCTGAGAGAATGAATGTTGTTCTCAGAGAGATGAAGATGCTGCTTTTAGGAAGAAGAAGACTGGAAGTATATGTTCTCTGTGTGTATATTCTTCTTCTTTCTCTAATCCTTCTGTATTCTTGTTGTTCTACAGAACTGTATGTCTGAGAAACTCTTTTGAATAACTGTATAAGATGTCTGTCTGAAAAAGTACACGACTGTTTATTTTTTGTATATATTTTCTTCTGCGATGGATTTCTAATTTCAAATTCAAATCATCTGTCCTTAAGGAATATATTATTCTGGCTTAAATCCTTCTTGGAACTGTAACAGCCACCAAAACGATTTTGGCAGGTCCTTTTTGATTCCTTTGATGTGAAAGATGTCGTAACATTAAATGTCAACGACTATTCTTGTCTTGGAATAGAAGGAATAAAAGAATATAATAAACGAATAAGATATCCTTACTAAATTGACTGGATACGTCCAAAAGAACTTGAATAGATCCGTTAAGGTCATGGATTTGTGATCAGAGAGTTGACAAAATAACTAATATAGATGATCTGGACTTGTATCTGTCGAACTGAGCTTTCATATAAAATTTGTCGAGCTCTGGCTGGAATTCATCGAACGCTGCTTGCCATTTGTCGAACGCTGCTCAGAGAATGTCGAGCGCTGGAACTGGCTATAATTCTTCAGTCTGCTGAGAAGAATTTGTCGAACGAAGCTAGTTATTCGTCGAACGCCACTCGTCATTTGTCGAATGCTGGGAACTTGAATATTCCTTAAGTTCTAGCTAATCAATCAGCCTAAATACTTGACCCTTAAGCTGTACAGTGGGGTCAACTTGATCCTTAGTTAAAACATAGTGATCCTAGCCCAAAACAGTAATAGGGTTGTTCCAATAATCTCCCCTATTTGGGTTAGGATACTATTTGACAATTAATCAAATAAATACAATAGAAAACATAAACAGCAGAGCATAAAATATATGTATCTGACATAATGAAAAATTCATTTCAGCAGATTGAATAAAACTAGTGCTCTGAGTTCATTACAATCAAAATGTTTAACAGCAACAAAATTAAATAAGTCTTAACCTCTTTTACTTTTTTGTTGATGGAGGTTTGAAGATGATTATCCTGTTTGGATCTTCAGACTTCTTCTTGCTTATGTAGAGATCTTGAGCTCCCAGTATAGTTTGAGATTTAACATGAGGGACAAAAGCTCCTGGGTGCTTTTCAAGATATCCTTCACCATTGAATAACTCTTTGGAGTTGTACTTGTCAAGTTCTTTCCTTCTATAATCAGACATGGTAGAAATGTTTGTAAAATCTTTACCTTCTGATTTTGCTTTGTTAATCTTGGCATAAGCAATTGATTCTTTGAGTCTTTCCATTTGAAATAATCTTTCCTCTTCAGGATCTGGAAGATAAGGAACATATTCTGAATTATCAACTTGATCTTGAAGATCACTTTAAGGATTTCTGATCTTGTGGAAAGATCCATCAGAAATATGAAGTTTGTATTCTGAAGATATTTGAGGTGAAACAATGACTGGACTTTCTTGTGAAGCAACTGCTGATTTCTTAGAAGGAGGATTACTGGCTGATCCTAATACTTGAGATCCACTTGAACTACCAGATTTCCTTGAGTGCTGAGAGCTGGGCTTCTGAGAAGTAGAAGAAGATCTTGCTGAGCCTGCTGATCCTGCTGGTGGAGGAGGAGGAGGATGGTTATATTTGACAGGCTTGTCAGAATAGTAACCAGTCTTTCTCATCCTCTTTCTTCTTTTATTCTCATTCCTTGAGAATTTCATCCAATGAGGTGTATCTTTGTCAAGAGTAATGTTATGAAGAATATAATAGGGGACATCATTCTCAGGATTTGGAGGCTTGGGAACAGCCTTTGACTTTGCTTTTCTTTTCTTTCTCTTCCTTGATAAAGTATCATCAGAATCACTGTCATTTTCTTCTTCATCAGAATCAGAAGAGGGAATTGGATTATCATATAAATCATTGATCATTTTAAGAGCTTTGATTCTTTGCTCTTCAGCTTCATAAGCTTCATCTTCTGCTCTCCAGATTTCATCAAAGTCTGGAATTGGTGATTCATCAAAGACAAAAGTTGGGGATTCAAAATTATTGATAATTTGTTCTGAAATTTTAACTGACTCATCTGCAAGACTTTGAACTGGAACTGGAATAAGAGCTGGAACTGCTCTTTGAACTGCAAAACTACTAATAATCTTTTTTAGCAAAGTTTTGTCAATTGGAGCAGTATAGGGGACAATTTCTTTAGAATGAATTTGATGTTTTGGCAGAGCTGAGGAGGCAAAACTGAACTTAGACAGTAAGGAAATAATATCTAGGGAGGGATGAATATAGATATTATTTATCTTTTCTATGATTGGTACTTCTGGAGTTTCTTCATACATATCTGCATCAGAAGTTTGAACTGTTTCTTCAGCATCCTCTTCAACAAAAACTGTATCTGAAATAAAAACTGTATCCTCTGAAATTATGCCTTCTGGAACTTCTTCATATGGCATCTCCCCCTGCCTAGCTTCAGGGAGACCTGAATCTAGGCCCCTAGAAGAAGGGACAGAGATGCAAGAGGGAATTGAAGATATAGTAGAGGAGAGTTCAGAGATTGCTTGAAGAATTGGAGCAATTTTTGCATCCGATGTGGAGTCAAGAGTAGAAAGAATGTTATAGACTAGAGCAAGTTTTGCATCCAGGATTTGATCAATTTTTGGAAGAATATAGTCAAGAATTTGATCTGCAACAGATTGAAAATGTAAAAATAACATTTCAGGTTGTTGAGATGAAGGTGGTTGAGAAGTGGATGGAAGGGGGGTTGGTACAAAAATGTTTGCAACATTTGCATGTTGTTGAGGGATGTTAGAATGAATGGGGCAAGAGTGATGGATGGATGAATGATAGTCATCATGCATTGGAGATGGAGGTGGAGAAGTATGGGTGGTTAGAAGGGTAGATGAGGAT
Organism: Dactylorhiza incarnata; assembly: GCA_033032865.1. Lineage (NCBI taxonomy): Eukaryota > Viridiplantae > Streptophyta > Magnoliopsida > Asparagales > Orchidaceae > Dactylorhiza > Dactylorhiza incarnata. The sequence continues at coordinate 3,165,275 of JAWHQI010000035.1, forward strand.
GGAATTTCATCAATGAGTGTGGGAGAGTTTGGAGGTGGAGATTGTGCAGGGGAAATATTTTGAGGTGGAGATGGGAGAGGAGAAGAGGAAACAATAGGAGGAGGAGAAGAGGCTTATAGAAGGGGTGAGGGAGCTGTGTTCTTCTTGATAAATACCCTGTCCCACTTAGCAAAGAGAGTTGAGGTCAGCTTCTTGCTAGCATTAATTGTCACCTTGGGAGAGACCATAAGGTCTTGGTGTCTTTCCTGCAAAACAATTCCTAAGATCCTTCCAAAGCAGACATTGTCCTTTGAAATCTTCTTCTTAATCAATCCAAAGAAGATTGATCCCCAATTCACTTTCTTCTTTTCCATTATGGCCACCATCAGCGTAAATTGGTGCCTATTAATATAATCATGTCCTGTTGTTTTTCCTAACAACACTTTGCCAACTATATCAAAAAGAAACTTATAATCTACAGATAAGTTCTTCTTAAGCAGGTGATTAGGGTTTCCAGTGGAATGACCCATTTTAATCAATGCTTCACTAGTTTCAACAGAGCTGAGCTCTATTTCATCATCACCATTAACAAAACCAAAAACTTCAGTTAAGATGTTAGGGGTAAGAGAGATCTGGTGTCCTGAGATAGTTCTTGTCAGACTTTCATCTTCCTGCTTAGCTGTAAAACACCATTCCTTGATTTCTGCTGTGTGCAGCTTAATCCTCATGCTCATTAACTTCTTTAACTGCTGCTCTTCAAACAGTTGAAAAATATCCTTGAAGATTTGGTCAGATTGAGTAAAGGATTCCATGTCGATGTCGAACCCGGTATCGAACTTCATCGAATATAGCGCGGCTTGAGAAATCGCAATTTGTACCTGCAAGAGAGAAAGATCAAGTGCAGAGAGGAACTGGAGGGAAACGATTTCTGTAGGCACAATTTATTACGAAATAGAAAAAGATATTATATTGATCGGAGAAGGGGGCACATTTGAGGAGCGGGGTTCGGCAAAAACCTAATAAAAACAGAAGTCGAAAAGACTTTAGGTCTCCGTCAGACAGCGTTCGACAAAAGTATCCTTTTCGTCGACCACCGTTCGACAAATGAAATTGTCTTTATCGATTCTGAGGTTAACAGGTTTTGTCGTGCCATTCGACAAATGGTTCAAATTCATCATCCTCCGTTCGACAAATTTAGAGGATAAATAGAAATATTAATTTTTAACATATTGAATCTCCATCTATCATTCCTAGTTGATTTATAAAGAAGATGTGCTTCTTTTCATCAAAGGGCTTGGTGAAAATGTCAGCTCTTTGTAAATCAGTGGAAATAAACTGTAGGCAAATTTTATTTTTATCCACATTATCCCTAAGGAAGTGGTGCATAATCTCTATGTGTTTAGTCCTGCTATGGAGAACTGGATTTTGTGCTATAGATATTGCACTTGTATTTTCACAAAATATAGTTGATTTATTTAAGTTGATACCATAGTCTAGAAGTTGATTTTGTATCCACAACATCTGTGAGCAGCAACTGCCAGCAGCCATGTATTCAACTTCAATTGTTGATGTAGACACAGATATCTGCTTTTTACAAAACCAAGACACAAGCCTATCACCAAGAAACTGACAAGTTCCTGATGTGCTTTTCCTGTCTACTATGCATCCAGCATAATCTAAATCTGAGAATCCAGTTAATTCAAATTCAGATGTTGTTGGATACCAAAGTCCTAGATTAGGGCAACCCTTTATATATCTCAAAATCCTTTTTAATCAAATTAAGTGAGATTCTTTGGGGTTAACTTGAAATCTAGCACAAATACAGGCAAACATTATGTCAGGTCTACTAGCTGTTAAATAAAGTAGTGAGCCAACAATTACTCTGTATACTTTTGAATCAACAGGTTTCCCTGATTCATCATTAACAATAACAGCATTTGAGGGCATGGGTGTTTTCATGGTGGAAGAATCAGATATACCAAATCTTTTCACTAATTCCTTAGCATACTTAGATTGGGATATGAAGATTCCATTTGGAGTTTGCTTCACTTGAAGAACAAGGAAGTATGATAACTCACCCATACTACTCATTTCAAATCTTGACTGCATTAGATTGGAAAATCTTTTGCACAAATTTGAATCAGTAGATCCAAAGATAATGCCATCTACATATATTTGAACTAGTAAAGTTTGATTCTTATGTACTTTGTAAAATAAGGTTTTGTCTACTATGCCTCTACAGAAACTGTTTTCCAAAAGAAAACTAGCTAAAGTTTCATACCATGCTCTAGGAGCTTGTTTGAGACCATAGAGAGCTTTCTTAAGTTTAAATACAAAAGAGGGTTGAGTTGGAGAGATAAAACCTGGTGGTTGTTCCACATAAACTTCTTCTTCGATTTCTCCATTTAGGAATGCACTCTTTACATCCATTTGATAGACTTTGAATCTTTTGTATGCAGCAAATGCAAGGAAGATCCTGATTGCTTCTAACCTTGCAACTGGTGCAAATGTCTGATCATAGTCTATCCCTTCTTCCTGTGAGTATCCTTGAGCTACTATCCTAGCTTTGTTTCTCACAATATTTCCCTCTGTATCAAGCTTGTTCCTGTAGACCCATTTGGTTCCAATTAGTGGATAATTCTTTGGTCTTGGAAGCAAATCCCAAACCTTGTTCCTTTTAAATTGGTTGAGCTCCTCTTGCATTGCAAGAATCCAATTTGGATCTTGTTCTGCATCTTTTATGGTTTGAGGTTCAACTTGTGATAGGAAACAAGTATGCATCTGATTTTGGTGTAGTTGATGCCTTGTTTGAACACCTGTTGAAATATCTCCAATTACTTGTGAAATTGGATGATCTCTAATTGTGATGGGATCAACAGTAAGAGTTGGTTCAGCAATTGTATACACTTGGGGAATTTGTTCAGCTGTTATATCTTGTGAAGAATGATCTGCTGTTGTCTGTTCTGAACTTTCAGCAAAAACTGGGAAATTTTCTTCTTCACTTTCTTCATCATTCTGCTGTTCAAGATTCAGAATTCCTTCATGTAGAGCTAATTGATCTAGCTGCTCACATAATATAGGTACCTGCAGATTTTCTATGGTAGAAGGAATCTTCTCCTTGTAAAACATGTTAGTTTCATCAAAAGAGACATGCATAGATTCTTCTATTTTAAGAGTAGATTTATTATAAATCCTATATGCTTTACTGATTTGAGAGTATCCTAAGAAAATTCCTTCATCTGATTTTGGTTCAAATTTCCTAAGGTATTTCTTATCATTATTGTGAATATAACATCTACAACCAAATGTTCTAAAATAGTTAACTTTAGGTTTCTTCCCTTTAAGTAATTCATAAGGAGTCTTTCCCTTAAGTTTGTGTATCAAACTTCTATTCAGAACATAATTTGTTGTGCTAACAGCCTCTGCCCAAAAGGATAGGGACAGATTAGCATGTGCAAGCAATGTTCTTGCTGATTCAATTAGAGTTCTATTTTTCCTTTCAACTACCCCATTTTGTTGAGGAGTTCTGGGAGCTGAGAAACAATGCCTGATACCTTCCATCTCACAGAATTCTTCCATAAGAAGAGACTCAAACTCAGTACCATGATCACTTCTGATCAATGCAACTACAGTAGAGTACTCAATCTGTATGCTCTTAAGAAAGTCTGTAAGAAATTTAAAGTTATCTGACTTTTCTCTCAAAAAGAACACCCAAGTGAATCTAGAGATGTCATCTACAATAACTAGAGTGTAAGACTTGCTTCCTAAACTCTTTGTTGCTATAGGTCCAAAAAGGTCCATATGTAGCAAATATAAGATTCTAGGTGAATCACTTTTAGATAATGATTTAAAACTATTCTTAGTTTGCTTACCTAGTTCACATGCCCTACAAAGACCTTCTTTCTTGTAATGATCCTGCGGGTAATCCTCTAACAAGATTGTCCTTAGATAGTTTAGCAATGGTCCTAATGTTTACATGTCCTAGTCTCTTATGCCAAAGTTCACTAGATTTGCTTCCATCACTAAATAAACAAACTTCTGAAGTAGATGAATTTAAATTCACTAAGTACATGTTACCTTGCCTAATACCTGATAGAACAGTAATATTATCAGTAGATTTAATAAGGCAATTCAATTTATTATAGGTTACCTGATACCATTTATCACATAATTGACTTATGGTGATGAGGTTGTGCTTCAGTCCCTTGACATAAGCTACCTCTTTGAAGGTGACTTCTCCAACCTTGACTTTTCCATAGCCTTTGGTCTGTCCACAGTTGGAGTCTCCAAATACAACCTTTGGTCCAAGCTTTGCCTTGTAGTTGTTCAGGTTGGCCTTGTTTCCTATCATATGCTTTGAGAAGCCACTATCCAAATACCATTTTTCATTTATTTTTGGATAGCTGTGTACCTGCAATGACAGAAAAATAAACTAGTTGTTTTTTACCCAGACTACCTTGGGTCCATTTGCTTGTCCACAATATTCAGATATACAGGTTATTTTAGGCTGATCCTTATAGCCTTGTGGGTGGAATCTCCTTAGAGGTATTACCCACTCAGTAAGAGGATTTTTAGCTTATTTAGAATTAGAATTCTTAGAACTTTCTGTATAATATCTGTTCGACAAATTTGGGTAAATTCGTCGACCGCCGTTCAACGAATGTGCATGTTTTTGTCGAGCGCCGTCCATATTATAACTATACTAAAAGTCTGTTCTCAGTTTTCGTCGATCCCCGTTCGATAAATTTGAATCTTTTTCTCGAACTTCGTTCGACGAATTCTTCTGAATTCTCTTATTCTTAATATTCTTGCTTGAAATATCTTTATTGGCTTCAGTAGCCTCTTTGCCTTTAGCAGAGACGAATTTTATGGGTGTAGAGAGGATGTTTTTCTTAATTAGAGGTGGCTCACTTGATGAAGCACCCAAGCCCAGTTTGCTATTGAGTCTAGCATTGACAGTGCTTGTGATGTTCATCAGTTTGATACTTCTCCCATTTAGGGATTCTTCAAATCTCTTGGCCTCAGATAATTTATTCTCAATGAGAATAGTATGTTCTCTGGAGGCTGCCAGCTCTTTCTTAAGAGTAGCATTCTCTTCACTTAAGTTATTCATTTCAGCTAGCTTAAGTCTGAGTGAGATTATTTCCTTCTCAGATTTAATTAAGTCTAGGCAAAGGACTTTGAATTCATCCTTGAATTCAATAGAAGTAAAGTCAAAGTTTGCTATTACCTGATCAGCATCATCTTCTGCTTCTGATTCTGATTTTTCTTCATCAGAATTATTGGCTGAGGCATTGATTGCCATCATGCAGAAATTTTTCTCTTCTTCATCATCATTGGAGCTGGATGAAGAAGCATATCCTGACTCACTGTCTGAGTCATAAATGGTCATTAAGCATTGGTCATTTTCTTTTGTTTCTTCATCAGAAAAGCAGGATGAAGATTCTGATTCAGATTCTGTTTCACTCCAGGATTTTGCTACAAATCCTCTCCCTTTCTTTTTGTGATTGTGGGAGGAAGATTTGCTGGAGTTTCTCTTTTCTTCCTTTTCTTTTCTCTTTTCCTTCTTGCCCTTCTTGTTTTGAATTTCTGGACAATCAGGTGCAATGTGTCCTGGTTTCCTGCAACCAAAACATATAATTTCATTAGCATGATTTTTGTCATACCTTGGCTTGTCATAGTTTCTGGATGACTTTTTCCTGAAGTCTTTATTAGCCATCTTGTAAAATCTTTTGGCTATTAGACTCATAAACTCCTCATTGTCAGGAGTTTTTCCTTCTTCTGCATCAGCTGCCTTGAAAGCTATGCTCTTCTCTTTCCTTGTTGTTGGAGATGTAGTGGATGATTCTGCTTCCCTGTACTTGATGAGCTGCTCATAAGATTTGAGCTTGCCCAACAGTGCTTCTATGGTAATCTCATTGAGACTCCTGGCATCCTTGATTGGCCAGATTCTTGAGTCCCATGTGCTGGGGAAGCACATCAAGATCTTGTCATTTATTTCAGTGATAGAAATCATTTTGTCCAAGGTCTTCAGCTCATTTATTATGAGACTGAGTCTGTTGTGCATGTCAACCACTGTCTCCGTGTCTCCTTTCTTGAATTTTTTATACAGAGAGATCAAGTGCGATCTTCTGTTCTTTCTCTCATCTGCAGAACCTGCAACCATGTTGTTCAGAGAAATCCAAATTTCTATAGCTGATGTACATTCAACCACATTTTGAAATATATCATCAGACATGGTTTGAGCCAATATGTTCATGGCTTTAGCATCTGCATTTCTTTGCTCATTTTGAGTTTCTGTCCACTCAGGAGGTGGGACAGCATGATTGTCTCCTGTAGCTTCAGTGCTGGTTGATGCTGGAGGCCCCGTCAAAATAACTTTAAAAATCTCTTCATCAATGGAGTTCATATAAAGTCTAATCATTGCTTTCCAAAGTGCAAACTTGCTAAGGTTGCACATTGGAGGTCTTGTGCTTGAGTATTCCTTGTTTTGTGCCATGAGTTTTTAATAAACAAAAACTCTAGATATATTTAAGATCTAATTGATCTTTGTGATTCAGGTGTTAGCATGTAAAGAATCAACAACCTCTGATACCAATTGAAAGTGGAGGTTAGATCTTAACTTACTCTAGAGGGGGGGGGGGGGGGTGAATAGAGTATTATTTTTTTTTTTAGTTTTTAAAGCGGAATTAAATTACTGATGTATATATATATGTGTAATGCAAAGTGTGATATGTAATTTGAATAAATAAAAGCACACAGCACAGAAACAATACAGAAAATCACAAGCACAGGGGACACAAGGAATTTATAGTAGTTCCCCAATAAATCTGGGTACGTCTACTCTTCTACCACAGCTGGTAGGATATCCACTAGGAGTTTTTGATAAGGTGTCCACACACCACATAACTTTTGATAAGGTGCTCAAGACCAGGGTTTTTTGATAAGGTGTCCACACACCAATAAGCTTTTGATAAGGTGCTTAAAAACCACACAAGGATTTTTTGATAAGGTGTCTTGCCACCACTGTGTAAACTTTTGGAGGGAGAATTAACCCTGTACAAGATAAGGTAAGAAGGTTTAGAGTGTTCTTCTCTGTCAATATTTCTGAGAGAAGACAAAAGGTGTTGAGGATGAAAGCTCCCCCTGTCTGTTTGAAGTTATTGACAACTTGAGGATGAAGCTTTTTCTAAAACAGAACTCTTCTGTAGCAGATTAATCTGGAAGAAGTAAATCTTCAGATTGTTGTTGCTCTTTGAAAGATTTGAACTTGCAGCAGATCTGAGAGAATGAATGTTGTTCTCAGAGAGATGAAGATGCTGCTTTTAGGAAGAAGAAGACTGAAAGTATATGTTCTCTGTGTGTATATTCTTCTTCTTCTTCTTTCTCTAATCCTTCTGTATTCTTGTTGTTCTACGGAACTGTATGTCTGAGAAACTCTTTTGAATAACTGTATAAGATGTCTGTCTGAAGAAGTATACGACTGTTTTTTTTTGTATATATTTTCTTCTGTGATGGATTTCTAATTTCAAATTCAAATCATCTATCTTTAAGGAATATATTATTCTGGCTTAAATCGTTCTTGGAACTGTAACAGCGACCAACACGATTTTGGCAGGTCCTTTTTGATTCCTTTGATGTGAAAGATGCCGTAGCATTAAATGTCAACGGCTATTCTTGTCTTGGAATAGAAGGAATAAAAGAATATAATAAATGAATAAGATATCCTTACTATACTGACTGAATACGTCCAAAAGAACTTGAATAGATCCGTTAAGGTCGTCGATCTGTGTTCAGAGAGTTGACAAAATAACTGATATAGATGATCTGGACTTGTATCTGTCGAACTGAGCTTTCATATAAAATTTGTCGAGCTCTGGCTGGAATTCGTCGAACGTTGCTTGCCATTTGTCGAACGCTGCTCAGAGAATGTCGAGCGCTGGAACTGGCTATAATTCTTCAGTCTGCTGAGAAGAATTTGTCGAACGAAGCTAGTCATTCGTCGAACGCCACTCACCATTTGTCGAATGCTGGGAACTTGAATATTTCTTAAGTTATAGCTAATCAATCAACCTAAATACTTGACCCTTAAGCTATACAGTGGGGTCAACTTGATTCTTAGTTAAAACATAGTGATCCTAGCCCAAAACAGTAATAGGGTTGTTCCAACAACTCAAGGGCACCTAGCGAAAATACTAACTAAGGAGAACGACGAAGTCGGCGAAAGCCTAATCCTATCGGCGAATTCGTCGAAATGATATCGACGAATTTGACTATAATGAAAACGGCGAATCTGCTTATGGGTATTTCGATGAATCTATTTAAGTCAATTTCGGCGAATTCAGCGGAACACAATCGATGAATCATGACTTAGAGGGAAATCGGCGAATTTGTATATTTTTGACAAACTTGATAAATTACTTGGTTAATCGGGTCATATACACAATTTTTAGCAGAAAACGACATATAATATATCCTGTCTAAATTAGATAGAGGTAAAATCAGTAAAGAATGAACAACCATATGGCAAGGGGGAAGAATCCACCACTTACCTCAAACTTTTCGAAGAAGATGGCCTCCAACGCGCTCCACGTCGCAGATCGACCGCTAGAAAACCTCGAGGAAGAATTTCTGAAATTTTTGGTGCGAAAAAGGAGGGTTAGGGCTACCGGCTCCAACCTCAGAAATCTACGAAACTCAAAATACTTACCGCACACACGAAGAGCTCGGCGAGAGCTTTCCAGATCTATGCTCCGGCGAAGATTTCGTGCTCCGGAGCTCCGGTGGCGGCGATCTAAAGTCTCACGGAAAAAGCGTCTCCGCTCTCAGTTCGCAAGAATGTCGGGAAGAAGATGAATAGGGGGTCTCGGTTTTCTTACGGAAAAGGAGAAGAGCTATTTATATATGTATATACAAATATATTTATAATAATAATAAGTAATAATTTTTATATATATAAAAAAATAACAAGGGGAAACAGGGTTCGATGAATTAAACCTGGCTTTAGAAGAATGGTTATATATATATATATAAACGAATTTATATTTATATAAACGATTCGATATATATAGTTGAGATGCTTTCCTATAAACGAATTCATATTAACGGAATCAATTATAATAGTTATAATTGAAATTCATATAAACGAATTTATATTTATATAAACGTTTCAAAATATATATAGTTGAGATGCTTTCCTATAAACGAATTCAAATTAACCGAATCAATTATAATAGTTATAATTGACATTCATATAAACGAATTTATATATAAAATTGATATATATAAACGAATCGAGATATTTATGTTATTAGAAATAATTATTATTATTATTATAAAAATATAACATTCTGCTAAAACTACATGAATGCCGAAACCAACGAAAATCGCACCTTAGGCGAACGCCGACACTACGCACGCAACGGCGAAGTCGGTGTTCGCCCGGAAGATCGCAACATAAGCTTTTTAAGGGAGTTCGCACGGTCTCAATATCTGAGACCGCCCAGTTCAGCCATCTTGCATAGGGAAGTGGGCTTCACAGGTTTGGTTACCGGTCTTCCCTTCGAGATCGCGCGGTCAGAACTTCCTAACTCTTCCCAGCCACAGAAAGTCAGGTATCTTCTCACCTCAGCTCAGTTATCTGAAATTTCGGGTAGCCCGTAATTTTAGGAGCTACCCGTTTGGGCAGCCTCCGAGCCTATAAATAGGGGGGTAGGGCTCCCCAAAAAGGACTTTTGGATTGAGTCTTGAGCAAATTGCAGAAACAAGCGGTCTTGTTTTCAGCTTGCTCCTTTTCTTTTTGCCCGGTCTGCTTCTAGCTTCCTATAATTTCTAGCCTTTATCTTTTTCAAGTAGTGTCGTCTCATAGCCAGAGTCCCTTCATCACTCCCTACCTGACATACTTAGACCCCTAGTAACCAACGGTCCCAAGTTTTCCCCCGAGTGTGAGTGTAAGTTGTGGAGGTGCAATTTTTGCATCAACAAAATGAACACGCGACCTTCAGATCAGGATTTGTTGGTGAAGTGCGGCGGTCTGAGATGGCTGATCGGGAGTTGCGGAGTCAGATCGGTGGAGGTCATCCAGATGCGGGTCACGCAACCTCAGAAGATCTGGAAGCACGCTTCGAGTGAGCGATCGAGCAGACCCGTCAAGAGTTCGCTCGAGCTCAGGGTGAGACCGCCCAGCAGATGGAAGCCATGGGAAAAGCTCTAGAAGTGATCTCTCAGTGGCTAGCTCCTCAAGTCGTTGAGTTCACTACACTAGTGGCTGTCCAACCTGCTTGCGGTCAGGTTACTGATCGCGCGGACCCCGAGCCCGCTGCGCCTCTGCGGCCTCAGGGTGTTGAGTTCGCCGCTCAGCAGGATATCTATCAGGCAGCTTCCCGGGGAAGTCCTGCCCGAGCTCTGAACTTTCTTGAAGGCACTGCGCCTCTCCCTGTCGATCTTTGGGAAGAGCCTTTCCCGTTCATAGATCAACTTAGGTTGGAGCCCGTTCCCACGGGTTTCAGAGAGCCCCGACTTCCAGTCTATACTGGAAGGGATGATCCGATTTCGCACTTGCAGGCTTTCGAAGCTGCAGTGTCAATGAGGACCTTATCTGAGGCTCTTCGTTGCAAGCTGTTTGTTACCTCCCTCGGAGGCGAAGCAAGGGAATGGTTTTTTAACCTCCTTGCAAGGTTTGTTGCTTGTTTTGCAGATCTCAGGAGAGAGTTTCTTTTGTGATTTGCAACCTCAAAGAAACGGAAGAGTGGCCCCGCGGCTCTTTTTAAAATCAAGCAAGGTGAAAGAGAGAGTACAGCTCATTTCGCTGCCCATTTCCAGAGGAAATACTAGGCATCCGAGACGTTGGTCCCGTCCTCTTCCAAGTTGCATTCATCAACGCTCTTCGAGAAGGCCCTCTGAAGTTGAAGGTCACTACTAAGGAACCCCATTCCTACCAGGAGTTAATCTCAATCGTGAATAGGTTCATAGAGGGTGAGATTTGTAATCTTGAATATGTCTCATATTTCTCCAATATGGCCTATCAAGGTGGCAGCAGCTCTTCATCTTCAACACCTCCACTACAGCAAAGGATGGCTCGACAAGAATACCAACCTCAGGCTCCCAGAGGTAGGAATTTCTGTCATCATCGCCCAGCCACTAACCATCAGCAGCTCACCTAATGGCAGCAACCTGTTCAGGCTCAGCCATTAGCTAGCCTCCCTCTCCTACCTTTTCCAGCTACCCAGGCAAGACAACCTTTTAATGACTCACAAGAATATTTTGCAGATCTCCCCCTACCCATCTCAGATATTTTAGAGATCATAGAAAAACAACCTTTTTTTAAGAAGCCAGCTCCAATGAGAACGGATATCAAGTTTAGAAATCCGAGCCTCTTTTGTGAATTCCATAAAGAAAGAGGGAATCAAACTGAAAACTGTCGGGCACTCAGGTTCCTAATAAATAAGCTCCTTAAGGACGGCAAGCTCCAGGACTTGATCAACAAGAAGGTTGAAGATCAGTCGAAGAAGTCAAAAACCGTCGCTGAAGTCGGTTGGGAGTGCGAGGAAGTGGAGGATGTTGGCCTCTTCGGCAGCCTCCATATTGGTTATGAGTGCGTAGAGGCAGACAACGAAGTGGCAAATGGATTGCTTTTTTGCATCCATGGAGGTGCTGGACATGAATCTTCTAAGAAGACCAGCATGGCCAGAGTCTTCAGAGATGAAGTCTCTGCTGCCTCAACCTCAGTTCCAATTCTGGAGGTGGTTATCTTTAGCAAAGAAGATCTTCCACCCCACGTGAATCCTTTCACTGACGCTCTCGTCATCAAGGCTGTGATAGAGAATTTCACAGTCGAAAGGGTCCTAGTGGATACCGGAAGTTCAGTAAATCTGTGGTTCAAGCTGACTTTCGAAGCCCTAAAGACTGGGAAGCCAATGCTTTCTACCGAAGGGCTCCTCTATAGCTTCTCGGGGGAGAAGAAAGAGGTCGAAGGGAAAGTTTCTCTAACGGTAATGATGGGTGGGATCATCAAGCATGCTGAATTCGTAGTAGTAGATGCTCCTAGCAGCTATTACGCAATTTTGGCAGACCCCTCCTCAACCAGTATAGAGATGTCGTTTCGACGTTTCATCTCGCCCTCAAGTTTTCCGATCAAGGGAAGCAGTTTAGGGTTAGAAGTGATCCTAGGCTGGCTCAGGAATGCTATGTCAAAACTGTTAGTTTTTTCGACATAGGATCTCAGTTGGAGGTTGGAAGCAAGGTGTTGGTTCCACTGAGTTCTGGATAAAGGAATTCTAGTGTTTGGGTTTTTTGTGTTCGTTTCCAGCTGTTAACATGCCTTCTAATTTTTTGGCTGTAAAACATCCCTGAGCCATCTCAAGGCTGCGCTTTGTAATTGAATTTGCTTCAATAAGATTTGTTCTTCATCTATTTTCTTTTTTAGCAAATATCTACCTCTCTACATGAACTGTTTTATGGATATATATCTGCAATACTATCGGCCACCTTTCTTAGGCCACTTTCATTGTTCTCTCATGCTTATTTTGAATTAACACACTCAGGTCAAAACATGGAAGATATGAGAGAATCTGATTTAGAAGATCAGGATGTTGAAATTGAAAATGAAATTGAGGGAACTCACATAGAACCAGTCCAAGATATACAGGCCGTGCCAATTAAGGGAGATGAGGGAAAAACACTTTCAATTAACGCAGAACTCTCTGAAAATGAAAAAAAAGGATCTAACAGCATGTTTATTATGAAATCTGGATGTGTTCGCCTCAACAGTAAATGATATGCCAGGAGTAAATCCTAATGTAGCTTGCCATCACCTGAATATAGATCCAGCATTCAAACCAATTATTCAGAAAAAATGAACGACATCAGCTACCCTAGACGCACCAATTAGAGAAGAAGTTCAAAAGCTACTCAAAGCTAGGTTCATCCAAGAGGTTCAATATCCTGACTGGGTATCAAATGTAGTGATGGTAAAAAAACCTGGAGGAAAGTGGAGGATGTGTGTAGACTTCACAAAACTTAATAAGGCTTGTCCAAAGGATTGCTACCCATTACCCAGGATAGATTCTTTGGTTGATTCAGCAGTCGAATTTTCGTGTATGAGCTTTCTGGATGCGTTCTCAGGCTATCACCAAATCAGAATGCATAAGCCAGATATTCCTCACACTTCTTTTATAACGAATGATGGATGTTTTGCTATAAAGTAATGCCTTTTGGTTTAAAGAATGCAGGTGCCACCTATCAACGGATGATGGATTTCGCATTCAAGAAACAAAAGACTAGGAATCTTGAAGTATACGTAGACGATCTACTCATCAAGAGTAAACAATTTAGCATACACTTGAAGGATCTGGAAGAGACCTTCTCAAACCTTAGAGTATTCGACATGAGATTGAATCCATTGAAACGCATATTCGGAGCCAGCAAGGGAAAGTTTTTAGGACATCTTCTAACCCCGGATGGTCTTAAACCCAATCCAGACAAAGTAAAAGCAATTCTTGAAATGAAATCTGATGAGTCTCATTTATATACACATTTATGGACTCATCTGGGCCGATTATCTAGTCTATGCACTACACTTTAGGCATGTTTTCATTCATATTTGTTATTCCTTGCTAGGTGCACTCTTAGGCCCGTTTCGGTGTGCATTTGCGCTCTTTATTATTGAGGGCAAGCACATGGTGCTCCCTTCCATTTCTCTATATTTATCTGGTGCTGGAGGTGTATTCCCAGCTATTTTATCTTGTATGCAGGTGGCCGGATTATCTTGTATCCAGTTTTCTCCCAGAATTCATGACTGTGTGAAACGCACGGTCGTGCGTTTTCCTTGACGCACGGGCTGTTGCGGTCGTGCGCTCTGATCTGGGTAGAAAATGATCGATCTGAATTTACTCTTGCATTTTGACGCACAGGCGGATTTGCCCGTGCGTGAGTAAATCGCACGGGCAGCGCAGCTTTGTCTTCACGCCAACTTTTATCTTTAATTAACGCACGGGCAACGCACGGGCGTGCGTTCGATCGTGCGTGACCAAAATTCTGCATGTTTAGTATTTAAAGCAGGAATTGCTGCTTCCATGGAGGAGAGGACGCAGAGCTCGATCCCCCTCGCGGGAAAAGCCTGGAATTCCGCCATTTTCGCCCCTTCCACAGTAGGAGACAAGAGGAGACCTTCTCCGGCAATCTCCTTCATCATTCCTCCATCCGGGAGCATTTGCAAGCTTTCTCCGCCACTAGCTCAAGCATTCCTCGCCGAGGAGACCATAGAAGCGCTGAAGATCATTGGAGCGGTGACAACCTCCTTCGAGTTAGCACACCATCTGAGGGACGAGCATAGAGAGAGCCCGACAACCTCTCATTCCGTCCGAGAACCGAAGACGCGGTGCCATCTTCTTTGTGGTCCTCTCTAACCCTTGATGCTTGTACTTTCTTGGTGTTGTTGTATGAACACATGTTAGGTTAATATTATGTATTTTTTCTTGTGTTCATGTGCAATGATGATGTGGTGGCAAGAATAGCCCTTTTTGTTGTTGTGATAGCCTAGGTTGTTTGTGCGTGAAGCCACCTAGCGATTGCTAGTGGTGATGTTAGCGAAGTGGTGAATACGACCCTCACAAAACCTCGCACTGTGGCCACTCCACCAGCTTACCGAAGCGCGGCATCGCGGCCGCTGCACTCACCCACACCTTGCGAAGCGGTGCTTTTCGACCCGAATTTCTCTTCATTTTGCAATAGCGTAGGAACCAAAATCACAACCCCCCCCGGTTGTTACTTAGTTATCCTTTTAACTAATTTCCGATTTGAGCAAATCATACTACCCAACTTGCGGTCCTTTGAGAACGATATTCAGGGAGTTCCTCCCTATTTTATTACTTGAGCGACCGGTGCACTGCCGTCGTATCGCATTTCGTACTTGCTAATTAGCAATGCTGAAATAGCGCATCAAGTTTTGGGCGCCATTGCCGGGGACTGCAAGCGTGTATGATTTGTTTTTCTTTGGAAATTCGTTTTAGTTTTTTTTTTGTTTTTTTTTATTATCTTCTTTTGTGTTGAACAGGGTGTATGCATAGAAGAGATCCCGGTGAGTGCGCAGCATTTGACCCTGAAATAGAGCGTGCCCTCCGGGCGCGTCTCCGTGCTACTGCCACCATGGATGTTAATGGAAATCAGGCTGAACCTGGAGTGGGAAATGTACCGGTCGTGGGTCAGGTAGCTGACGAGAATGAAGTGGCTAGGCCACGACCCAGGACTATGAGAGATTACACTACACCCACTGTTGGGAGTGTGTACCCTGGATTTGGCCCGGCTATCACCAACAACAACTTTGATATAAAGCCGGCCATCCTAAACATGATCCGCAACCAGGCCCAATTCTCTGGGTTAGCCAGTGAAGACCCCCATCTTCACTTGGTTGAATTCGCAGAAATCCGTGGGACATTTCGGTATGCAGGGCTGGCTGACGAGACGGTGAAACTCAGGCTGTTCCCTTTCTCTCTACATGACAAGGCAAAGGCGTGGCTCCACACGATACCACATGGCACAGCTACCACTTGGGACGCTCTGCAAGAAAAATTTCTGGCGAAGTTCCATCCTGTCGATAAAGTTGTAAACTTGCGGAGGGAAATTGCAACCTTCCAACAGCTTGATCAGGAGGCTCTCTCAGAAGCTTGGGAGAGGTTCATGAACCTTCTCCAGAAATGTCCCCAGCATGAGCTGCAACCATGGACCATAGTAGAAAATTTTTATTTTGCTATTGAGCCTAACTTCAGGGCCATGATTGATGCTGCTGTAGGTGGAACTTTGATGAACCACACCCCCGAAGAGGCATTACGGATCGTCCAAGACACTGCCATTCATAGCTCCTTTTGGACTGCTGGAAGAAACGCTCCAAGGAACGCTCGGGGACTCTTTGAGGTGAACACGTCTGGTGCACCTGCTGAAAGTACCATGCTACTAAAGAGGCCTACCATCCCTTCGGCCTCAGTAATGATGATCTCATGTCAAGGTTGCGGAAACCCAGGGCATCATGCATATGAGTGCCCCACAGGTGAGCAACCTACCGAAGTCTCTTTTGACGAAAGCGTTAATTACATTAATGATCAAAATCATGGAGCACCGTTTAATAATACCTATAACTCGGGCGTGAGAAGTCATCCGAACTTCTCATGGAAACAAAACGTTCCAGGCCAACGATGGCAAGGAGGCTCGCATCAATTCGATGCCCAAGCCTCCGGTAGCTAACCCCGGCCGCCTCAACCGAGTTATAATCAAGGTGGTCCAACTCCTAAGAAGAGCAACCTTGAAGAAATGATGGAAAGGTTTATGCATGCCGCGAACTCGAATATGGTTAACTAAACCGCGTCCATGCGAAGCTTGGAGACGCAATTGGGCCAATTGTCTCAATTGTTAACCGAGCGTTCGCAAGGGGTGTAAAACCCCAAGTTTCGTGTGCAAAGAAAGTGGAAATGTGCAGAAGCTAAAGAGCTAGCGCCTGGCGCTAGCAATAGCGCCGGCGGTAGTGCATTTCCCGCTAAACCTGTTTAGTTCTCGAGGGACAAGTGCATGTCCCGAGAAATGAAGCATGCTGAAAGAGATGAGCTAACGCCAGCGTTAATGCTAACGCCTGGCGCTAGCCCAACTTCGTCGAATACAGTTCACTGTTCATCGAACGCAGGCAGAAGCCTTAAGCGGCTGAGGATAAGCTCAGCCACCACCTTAAAGCTAACGCCAGGCGCTAGCGATAGCGCCGGCGGTAGTGTTTTTCCGAGAAGTGTGTTTCTCGAGGAGCGTGGCATTTCATGAGAGGTTTGTCAAATAAAGATAGCGTAGGCGGTAGCGCTAGCGGTAGTGATTTCTCGCAAAATCCTTAAGCGGTAGAGCGATACCGACTCTGAGATAGCGCCAGGCGCTAGTGGCTAGCGCCGACGGTAGCGGAAAATTATATAAACACTCAACTTCGACTTTCCTTCTCATTTTCTACGAATCTTCTGCCATTCTGAGAGCACTGAGCAGAGAAGGAAGTCCGTTGAAGGTTATTGTGCCAAGGGCAAATCCGCGAAGGAGTTCTTGAGCGCTTGTGCCATCGTCGATCTATTGAAGAGGAAGCTATTTCAAGGGATTCCAACTGATTCCCTCTCAGTTCTATGGCACCAAAACGAGCGCCAAGGGTAACGATTCTCCTCCCTCATCTTTGGACACGTTCGTCCTTTGATTTGCATAGTAGTAGGTAGATTTCCACTAGCAAGTGGATAGATTTCTGCCGACGGGTCGATGTTATCCCCGTAGTAATTGCATATAGAGCCTGGAATCGAAGTACGGGCATAGGCATGCTGTGTGAAGCCCATCTGGACAGGTTGGTCTGGATTGGTTATGTTGATATGCTATTGCACTCCGGAGAAGACTCCGTGATCTATGCTGTGTTTTTCGGGTGTTATGTACTGTTTCGTACTGCAAAAGAGATCTGGAGGTGTTACCCAGAAATATCCGGAAAAGAGTAGCAGAACTGAGTTCTGTCACTAGCGCCGGGCGTTAGCGCTAACGCCGACGGTAGCTCCCAGTGAGCTGTGTGAAAGCCTGTGAAGCCTATGCGCATGAACTGGGTTGAGCAGCAGAAGATGAAGGACCGCGTACCTTGCTTCATTGACCTTACGAGTCAAGAGCGGGCTAGGGAAAGCCGTACCCGTTTTAGGTTGATGTTATCCCTAATATTATAAGCGCAGGCATCTGGCGGAACCGAAACCCCACCCTTAGCTATTATGAAGAGGATTGCAACCTCGGGTCACGATATGCCGTTTGGAACTAGACTCATCAAGGCCGGCCATCCTTGATGAGAGTCAGCTCATAGTGAGAATCCGAGTTGAAAAAGGACTCGTCAATTGCGTGCCGTGAGTGCACAAAGCGGGTAAGCCTATATCCGAGTTGAAAAAGCACTTGTCGATAAACGCATCGCTCTCAATAAAAATGAATGCTTCTATGCGGTGCTTAGACGCACCCGTGATATGTATACTGTTATTGCTTGCCTGCAGGAAAGGAGCACCGCCGCCCCGAGCATGGGGTGGGGCCGCTATAAATCTTGGTCAGCTAAAGCTGACAGGTTACTTGTTTTCCCACCGCCCGGTGGATTTGTTTATACAGGTCCTGCCGAGACTAGCGGGAAATAGCGGTCTGAGTCCCCTGCTGCTGTGCTGTACTGGCCCTCGAAGGCCAAAGCTTTTGTTTACAGTTTACATGTGTGGCCGGCCTGCGCGCCGATGTTTGGATACCACTTTTGTTATGCAAACAAACATTGTAAAGAACTTGTTATGTCTTTCTTTCCTAGTAGTTATTGTGGACAATGTGTATACTGGTTTTAATTATAACAAAATGCTTCCGTTGTGTGACTCTGTGTGCTGAGATGGTTAGTATTAACTGTTTAACGCTAATTAAGTAACGCGCTCATCTGTTCGTTTAATATGGCGTGGGGTCCCGGCCGGACCTACTGCTATATTGTATGTAACAGGGAGGGTGTTACAAATTGGTATCAGCTCCGGGTCTCATTCTTTTATGGGGTGGTGAGCACGTGTGTGCGTCACCGTTAACTCATGTAATTAACCAGTAATTGTCCACTTTAGGAATGACATACATGTAGGTGTGTAGCATTGGGATGGAACTTTTGTGTTCCTCTAGTGATCCATGCTATCTCTTAGTCGCTAATTGTGTTTTGGGCACTTATAGGTGACGGGGAGTGGAGCGGGGCCATCTCGACCCCCGCGTTCGACTGCTAGTAGTGCACCAAATGCGGTGCCGACTCCTCCTTCTACTGAGACAGTAAGGATGATAGCCGAAGCAGTGTTTGCAATGTTCACTGCGCAACCTGGAGGGCATGTCCCTGGACAGCCTCCTACTCCTGGAGTGGCTCTAGTTCGGGTTGCGGCAGCTGAACCTGCGGTTGAAAGGCCAGTGTCGGTGTGGGCACGAAGAGCTCCAGACCAACAACTGCAGTATTTTCTGAGTTTCCATCCTCCTACGTTTACGGAGGCAGGAACCCCAACGCAAGCTGAAGATTGGCTATCAAAGGTGCGCAAGACCTTGAAAGCCACTGACACGGAGGAAGGCCAGAAGGTTACCTTAGCAACCTTCCTACTAGATGGGGAGGCGCAGTTATGGTGGGATGAGATAGAGCTACATTACTTGGCAGGAAGGCAGCTGGTGGACATCTCGTTTGACGAATTTTCGAGATTGTTCTTAGCGAGGTATCTCCCACCTGCTCAGGAAATCGAGATGGAGAACCGGTTCAACCGCCTGACTCAAGGTGATCGCATGATCGATGATTACCTCCATGAGTTTACACGGTTGGGGAGATACGCAGGAGCGACCTTTGCCGATGAAGCTCGGAAGACAAATCGGTTCTATGAGGGTCTGCGAGAAGAGTTGCGGTTCCTTCTGTCGGGGGCAATGACACAGGGTTTTATGACACTGGTTAATACGGCTCGTTCCTTAGAAAAGGATATGAAGCGGTACCAGACCAGGAAGGAGCTAGCAGTTGTAAAGCCATAGTTCAAAGTACCGAGCTCTGCGAAGTCTGGGAGAGGCAAATGGAAGAGCAAAGCGCGACCTTCTGGGTCAGCTCAATCTGCGGCCTCGGGTATGACAACTGGGCGAGTCCCATTCACTTGTTATAACTGTGGTAAGCCAGGTCATATAGCCCGAGAATGTCGTGGAGGCAAGAAGGCGGCTGCGGCTTATGCGGTAGAGAAAGGGAAGGCAGCGGAGTCAACCGCATCCCATGCTGCTCTAGCCCAGCCTAGAGTGTACAATCTTGGCCAGCAGGAGGCCATCAAACAAAGCGATGTGGTGACAGGTATGCGTTAGTATACAGCTTTTGTTTCTTTTTATACTCATACCTTGTGCATTGCTTGTAATCGTTTGTGTATTAGGCTTTGTCCTAATCTTTAACTCTCCGGCGAGAGCACTGTTTGATACGGGTGCTTCACATTCATTTCTATCGGAGGCCTTCATACAGCAACTTGGAGTGCCTTCGTCATTAACAAAAGAACGATTAGATGTGATGCTACCCAATGGCCGCTCGATGCGTGCGGATCGAGGCTGTGTTGTAAAGGTGCGAATAGGAAGTCAAGATTTTGATTTGGAAGCACTGATACTGCCACTTTCGGAGTTCGATGTAATCTTTGGTATGGACTGGCTGTCAGCGCAGCAGGCCAACATTGATTGCACTTCTAAGGAGGTCACACTGGGGCGGAATACCGAACGTGCGACTACGTTTGCTGGTTTGCGTGGATCGAGCAAGACACTGATGTCTGCTGTCCAAGTGGTCAAGGCGGTTCGGCAAGGCGCAGAGTTATGTGTTGTGCTAGTGGGGGATGCAAAGCCTCAACCCAGTTTGAGTGATGTTCCTGTGATTTCAGAGTATCCAGATGTGTTTCCGAAAGATCTTCCTGGGGCGCCACCTCAGCGAGAGATTGACTTCACTATAGAGCTGGTGTCAGGTGCCAAGCCTGTTTCACGCTCTCCGTACCGAATTGCGCCAAAGGAGATGGCGGAATTGAAAGTTCAATTACAGGAGTTGCTAGAGCAGGGTTATATACGTCCAAGTACATCCCCTTGGGGTGCCCCAGTCCTTTTTGTGAAGAAGAAGGACGGAAGCCTGCGTCTATGCATTGACTACCGAGAATTGAACAAGCTGACCGAGAAGAACAAGTATCCCATTCCTCGAATCGATGACTTGTTTGATCAGCTAGTGGGGTCAACTGTGTATTCAAAGTTGGATCTCAAGTCCGGCTATTACCAGTTGCGAATTCGGGATTGTGATATCCCCAAGACAGCATTCAGTACCCGCTACGGACACTTTGAGTTTACAGTGATGCCGTTTGGATTAATGAATGCGCCATCAGTATTTATGGATCTGATGAATAGGACCTTTCGAGAGTACCTTGATCGGTTTGTCATTGTCTTCATTGACGATATCTTGGTGTACTCCCAGTCTGAAGAAGAGCACGCGATTCATTTGCATGAAGTTTTGGAAACCCTGCGACGTAGTCAATTATATGCCAAGTTCTCTAAGTGCGAGTTCTGGATAACCTCAGTGGTGTTCCTTGGTCATGTTGTTAGTGGCGAGGGTATCGCAGGGGATCCGGCAAAGATTGATGCAATCCAGAAGTGGCCCATTTTTGCGACAGTAGCGGAAGTCAGGAGTTTTCTTGGACTTGCCGGCTACTATCGGCGCTTCGTGGAGAACTTTCACGGATCGCTCTACCTCTCACCATCTTGACGAGGAAGGATCAGAAGTTCGTTTGGTCACCGGAGTGTGCACGGGCTTTTGAGGAACTGAAGAGGCGTCTGACCACAGCACCAATTCTGTGTTTGCCATCTGGTGCAGAGGGTTATGAAATTTACAGTGATGCGTCAGGGAGCGGCTTAGGCTGCGTACTTCTTCAGCATGGTCAAGTGATAGCTTATGGCTCTCGACAGTTGAAAGTGCATGAGCGGAACTATCCGGTCCACGATTTGGAGTTGGCGGCCGTGATTTTCGCTCTAAAGCTGTGGCTGCACTACTTATATGGTGTGAAGGTTGACATCTTTACAGACCATAAGAGCCTTAAGTATCTTCTAAATCAGAAGGAGCTCAATATGCGACAACGAAGGTGGATGGAGTTCCTGGGGGACTACACTTTTGACATACACTATACTCCCGGGAAGGGAAATGTAGTCGCAGATGCTTTGAGCCGAAGGGCTTATGCACAGGCCAACTGGATTCAGATGTATGATCCACGTCTGATCAGGGACTTGGAAGCCTTGGAGATCTCCTGTGTGGAGAGGAGTTCGAGTGCGAGAGCGTTCTTAAACTGGACGGAGGTGCAATATGACCTCGCGGACAGAATACGACAAGCCCTGGAGCTTGATTCGAGCATGCAACGCTATTTGGCAGAGTCTGAAGTTGGGTTCGAGCATGCAATGCTGCAGAGTTTGTGTTAGACGACGGTCTAATGTGGAAAGACGGTCAATTGTGCGTCCCAAACGTGGGTAAATTACGGGAAGAATTGATGTACGAAGCACACTTTACAAAGTACTCAATTCACCCAGGGAGCACAAAAATATACCAAGACTTGAAGAAGCTGTTTTGGTGGCCAGGCCTAAAGAAAGACATCGCCTTATACGTGGCAAAATGCAAAACTTGCGCACTTGTGAAGGCGGAATGTCAGAAACCTGGAGGTTTCCTTAAGTCGTTGCCAGTACCGGAATGGAAATTTGACGATATTTCTATGGATTTCGTGCACGGTTTGCCGAGATCACAAAGTGGGAATGATGCTATTTGGGTGATCGTGGATCGCTTGACGAACATAGCCCACGTTATTCCGAACCGACGGGACGATGCGGTAGAAAAGTTGGCAAAACTTTATGTGGATAGCATTGTACGATTACTCGTTGTGCCCCGTAGCATCATCAGTGACCGAGATGGGCGCTTCACTTCGAAAGATTGGAGGCTAATCCACCAGTTGTTGGGGGCAAAGTTGAAGTTTAGTACTGCCTTCCACCCTCAAATGGATGGGCAGACTGAACATACGAACAGAACACTGGAGGATATGCTCCGTATGTGCGTCCTAGATTTCGGTAAGAAGTGGGAAGATCATCTTTTTATGATCGAGTTCACCTATAATAACAGCTATCAGGCAAGTATAAAGATGGCGCCCTTCGAGGACCTCTATGGTAGAGCTTCCCGCACTCCCTTAGCCTGGGCGGAGACAGGTGAAACGAAGCTGTTTAAGTGAAAGGAAGTCGAAGATGCAACTTCGGCCATTCAAACAATCCGGGAGAGATTGTTGATTGCACAAGATAGGCAGGCAAAATACTATAATGCCAAGCACAGAAACGTCGAGTTCGCCGTAGGCGATTGGGTTTATCTAAATATCAAACCTTTCAAGGGTGTGTCCAGGATTCGGCGCTTGAAAAAGCTGAGTCTTAGGTACCTTGGACCGTTTGAGATTCTGGATCGTGTTGGTGAAACTGCCTATCGGCTCTCTCTTTCGACAAAGCTGAGCGGACTGCATGATGTGTTCCACATATCTGTGCTACGAAAAGCTGTGCCAGAGCTTAGCCAGGTCCTGGTAAAGAATCAAGTGTCAGTCGATGATGAGCTAAAGACGTTAGTCACGCCTGTTTGCATCGAAGACACTGATGTCAGGAAGTTGCGGAATAAAATGATCCGAATGGTCAAAGTCCGCTGGAACAATTGCGGTCGTGAGGAGCTTTCGTGGGAACGGGAGCAAACCATGCGAGATGAGTTCCCTGAATTGTTCTGTTAAGGTACAAATTCTGTTTTGTATCTTGTTGTTCTTTGCACTGTTTAAAATTTCGGGACTAAATTTCATTAAGGAGGGGAGAATTGTAAAACCCCAAGTTTCATGTGCAAAGAAAGTGGAAATGTGCAGAAGCTAAAGAGCTAGCGCCTGACACTAGCAATAGCACCGGCGGTAGTGCATTTCCCGCTAAATCTGTTTAGTTCTCGAGGGACAAGTGCATGTCCCGAGAAATGAAGCATGCTGAAAGAGATGAACTAACGCCAGCGTTAATGCTAACGCCTGGCGCTAGCCCAGCTTCGTCGAATACAGTTCACCATTCGTCGAACGCAGGCAGAAGCCTTAAGCGGCTGAGGATAAGCTCAGCCACCACCTTAGAGCTAACGCCAGGCACTAGCGATAGCGCGCGGCGGTAGTGTTTTTTTCGAGAAGTGTGTTCTTTCTCGAGGAGCGTGGCATTTCGCGAGAGGTTTGTCAAATAAAGATAGCGCAGGCTGTAGCGCTAGCGCTAGCGGTAGCGATTTCTCGCAAAATCCTTAAGCGGTAGAGCGATACCGACTCTGAGATAGCGCCAGGCGCTAGTGGCTAGCGCCGGCGGTAGCGAAAAATTATATAAACACTCAACTTCGACTTTTCTTCTCATTTTCTATGAATCTTCTGCCATTCTGAGAGCACTGAGCAGAGAAGGAAGTCCGTTGAAGGTTGTTGTGCCAAGGGCAAATCCACGAAGGAGTTCTTGAGCGCTTGCGCCATCGTCGATCTATTGAAGAGGAAGCTATTTCAAGGGATTCCAACTGATTCCCTCTCAGTTCTATGGCACCAAAACGAGCACCAAGGGTAACGATTCTCCTCCCTCATCTTTGGACACGTTCGTCCTTTGATTTGCATAGTAGTAGGTAGATTTCCACTCGCAAGTGGATAGATTTCTGCCGACGGGTCGATGTTATCCCCGTAGAAATTGCATATAGAGCCTGGAATCGAAGTACGGGCATAGGCATGTTGTGTGAAGCTCATTTGGACAGGTTGGTCTGGATTGGTGATGTTGATATGCTATTGCACTCCAGAGAAGACTCCGTGATCGATGCTGTGTTTTTCGGGTGTTATGTACTGTTTCGTATGAAAAAGAGATCTGGAGGTGTTTCCCAGAAATATCCGGAAAAGAGTAGCAGAACTGAGTTCTGTCAATAGCGCCGGGCGTTAGCGCTAACGCCGGCGGTAGCTCCCAGTGAGCTGTGTGAAAGCCTGTGAAGCCTATGCGCATGAACTGGGTTGAGCAGCAAAAGATGAAGGACCGCGTACCTTGCTTCATTGACCTTACGAGTCAAGAGCGGGCTAGGGAAAGCCGTACCCATTTTAGGTTGATGTTATCCCTAATATTATGAGCGCGGGCATCTGGCGGAACCGAAACCCCACCCTTAGCTATTGTGAAGAGGATTGCAACCTCGGGTCACAATATGTCGTTTTGGACTAGACTCATCAAGGCCGGCCATCCTTGATGAGAGTCAGCTCATAGTGAGAATCCGAGTTGAAAAAGGACTCGTCGATTGCGTGCCGTGAGTGCACAAAGCGGGTAAGCCTATATCCGAGTAGAAAAAGTACTTGTCGATAAACACATCGCTCTCAATGAAAATGAATGCTTCTATGCGGTGCTTAGACGCACCTGTGATATATATACTGTTATTGCTTGCCTGCAGGGAAGGAGCACCGCCGCCCCGAGCATGGGGTGGGGTCGTTATAAATCTTGGTCAGCTAAAGCTGACTGGTTACTTGTTTTCCCACCGCCCGGTGGATTTTTTTATACAGGTCCTGGCGAGACTAGCGGGAAATAGCGGGCAGAGGCCCCTGCTGCTGTGCTGTACTGGCCCTCGAAGGCCAAAGCTTTTGTTTACTGTTTACATGTGTGGCCAGCCTGCGCGCCGATGTTTGGAAACCACTTTTATTATGCAAACAAACATTGTAAAGAACTTGTTATGTCTTTCATTCCTAGTAGTTATTGTGGACAATGTGTATACTGGTTTTAATTATAACAAAATGCTTCCGTTGTGTGACTCTGTGTGCTGAGATGGTTGGTATTAACTGTTTAACGCTAATTAAGTAACGCGCTCATCTGTTCGTTTAATATGGCGTGGGGTCCCAGCCGGACCTACTGCTATATTCTATGTAACGTGGAGGGTGTTACAAGGGGCCCTCCCCAGCAATGCGGAAAAAAATCCTGTTAATCAAGGGAAGAGTCTTACCGAAACGGAAGTGGTTAACCCAAGTGAATTAGTAATCACTTGTTCTATTAATAATTTCCAAACTGCTGCCTTATGTGACTCCGGTTCATCCCGCAACATCCTTGCATTGCAAGACGTTGCTAAATTGCAACTCGAGATGAACACGGACGATCAGAAGTCTTTGGTGCTTGCTAATGGGACCATTATTCAGTCGGAGGGAGAAGTGAAGAATGTTGAAGTCATGGTTGAGGGCATGGTGGTGGTCTCTGACTTTCAAGTATTGGGACCCCAGGAGAATAAATCTATCGCCATCTTGGGAGTGCCGTTCTTGAAAGAGAGTGGTTCCACTTTGGATTTCTCTGCTGGGAGAGTTATCATCCCTACTTGCCCCAAGATTGTGACCGAAACATTGTCTCGCTCTCCCCAAAGTATTTCTGATAAATCTCTCAGTGGTGCAGGAATCAGGGTTGAAATAGCATCGTCGGAAGAAGAAAAGGATGAGAAGCAATCATGCGAAAAAGAAGAAGAGGTAGATTTGCGGAAGGAATGTGACCCGGAGAGGAAGGAGAGCCTCGTTTCTGAACCTGCTAAGCAGAACTTAACTCGGGACAATGTCCCATTTTTATCTAACAAGAAATCTTGTATTAAACTTCTTAAACAGACGGTCTCTTAGGCTAACCCAGTTGCCACTGCTGTAACGGGAGTGATGCCACCCACCACCAAGGTGGGAAAATCTGACGACTACCAACGCTGGCGCTCTCCTACTGTGGAGAAACTGAAACAAGAAAGAAAATTGCGTGGTGCACGCTCCACTGCTTCAGTGGCAAGATGGCAGAGGCTAGGGAAAAATTGGGTAACACCAATTTTGGCCCTAAAGCTTTCACCTCCAGCCTACGAGCCACTGGAGACCTGCACTACAAAAGCACGTATAGTTGATGTTCTTTTCTTATGCTGTGATCTGCGTTTGTGAAACTTTTCTCAAAATTTTCTGCTCTGTGAACAATGCTTAATACAGGTATTTGGTCCACCTTTAAGGACGTTAAACAAAAGGGCTTCTTGGGAGATAACCCATGGGGACCACCTGGTTCTGTTTGCCTTTTAATTCCTTTTATGTTTTGTTATTGCCTTTTTGCTAACATCACAGGTGGAAGCTCTCGCGTGGAGGATGAGGAAAGTGAAAAATTTAATGTTGGAACTACCGCACTTCTGGCATGCTCTTTTATGAGCATAGGTCAACTCTACCCCTTTCCTACTTATTTTTGAATTGTTTATTCTAGTTGGTTTTGATCAAGTGTGGGGGAGAGAGTGATCGGTGCACGTGCACACACTTTGCATGACATGTTAGAATGTGCTGAGTTAGGATTTGTATTTTGTTGCACACATTGCATACACTTGCACCTAGTTCACGCGCACTTGATCACGCGTGCTTATTGGGTATCGCTGCGAGGTTCCCCACTTGTAAGAATTGGATTGTTAGCGTATGAGTGAGTAGTAGAGAAAAATGTTGACTCGAGTAGTGCTCTAGTCAAGTGCCCCTGTCACGCCTAGAAATTCAATTAGAGTAGAATAAAATTCAGAGTTATAATTTAATTATTTCTATTATAGTAGCTGCAATTTATTTTACTTTAGTGGTGAATCCGGTGAATCCAACGGTAGCATAAGGTCGAGTGTAGCTAGACTAGTAGTAGCTTATTACAAGGGTCGGAAGGAAGGACAACCTTTCTCGGTGGCTAGAACTTGCACTAGGCAACTCTTGAAACGATTGCGTTGAAAGTACCCGTTATAAATTGTGATATAGGCCATTTCTTGATCCGTTTTGTGCTTTTGAAATCCTTACCTACGTAATCATCGTTGCAAGCCCACTTGAGCCTACCTTTCCTCCTTGTTTAGCTCCACTAAATTTCACCAAAGCCATACGGCCGAACCTATTTTCGCACCAACCTTTGAGCTGAAAGAAATTTCTTTTTCGATCGCATTTGGTGTCATCTTTGTTGTGCATGGCAGATTTGAATTAGCTAAAGGAGCTGTTTTATTGAGCATATAAAAGTTATTTTGTCGAAAAGAGAAAAGAAAAAAAAATTGTGCAAAAATAATATTCTCTCGACAAATTCAATTTATATTTGGCTTAGCATGCACCTAGTGTTCAGTTGAAGTCTGGGGGTGTTGTGTAATTCCTGAAAATATTGTATTGGTGATTGTAATTTTCTTGAGTGCTCAGGTTGTGTTGAATGCAATTCTCATCGTCCTTCTACTTACCTAGCCTAAACTCAACCTAAGCCCAATCATAACCCATAAGTCCTATTGATTTTAGATACGAGTCATCTCATGCAGTAGAGAGAGTGCGAACATGCAAGCCTATGGACACCGACTTTGATGGATTTCTTAGGAGTTTGTCCTGAGCCTCGATTCGAGTAATACTCTACTCATTAGTCAAGCTATTTTCCCTTTTGCGCACTGAAAGATTCACCGGGATTCACCATCCAAGTAAAGTAAATTTTGAACTACTGTTCTAGAAATAGTTAGATATAATCTTGAGTTTAATTATGTTCTAATGTATTTCTATGCACGTGCGCACACGACTTCGCATAGGTCTCTACCGCTCAAACTCACGCTAACATCCAATTGTTCCGACGGAGAGCTGAGTAGTTTGCCCGAGATGTGCAAATGGTTAAGTCTGGGAGTGTGATGAGTCCCATTTTTATACACATTTATGGACTCATCTGGGCCGATTATCTAGTCTATGCACTACACTTTAGGCATGTTTTCATTCATATTTGTTATTCCTTGCTAGGTCCACTCTTAGGCCCGTTTCGGTGTGCATTTGCGCTCCTTATTATTGGGGGAAAGCACATGGTGCTCCCCTTCCATTTCTCTATATTTATCTGGTGCTGGAGGTGTATTCCCAGCTATTTTATCTTGTATGCAGGTGGCCGGATTATCTTGTATCCAGTTTTCTCCCAGAATTCATG
The DNA here is from genome assembly GCA_033032865.1 of Dactylorhiza incarnata. NCBI lineage: Eukaryota > Viridiplantae > Streptophyta > Magnoliopsida > Asparagales > Orchidaceae > Dactylorhiza > Dactylorhiza incarnata. The sequence goes on from JAWHQI010000035.1 coordinate 3,193,727, forward strand.
ACTGTGTGAAACGCACGGTCGTGCGTTTTCCTTGACGCACGGGCTGTTGCGGTCGTGCGCTCTGATCTGGGAAGAAAACGATCGATCTGAATTTACTCGTGCGTTTTGACGCACGGGCGGATTTGCCCGTGCGTGAGTAAATCGCACAGGCGGCGCAGCTTCGTCTTCACGCCAACTTTTATCTTTAATTAACGCACGGGCAACGCACGGGCGTGCGTTCGACCGTGCGTGTTCTGCCTGTTTAGTATTTAAAGCAGGAATTGCTGCTGCCATGGAGGAGAGGACGCAGAGCTCGACCCCCCTCGCGGGAAAAGCCTGGAATCCCGCCATTTTCGCCACTTCCACCGTAGGAGACAAGAGGAGACCTTCTCTGGCGATCTCCTTCATCATTCCTCCATCCGGGAGCATTTGCAAGCTTTCTCTGCCACTAGCTCAAGCATTCCTCGTCGAGGAGACTATAGAAGCGCTGAAGATCGTTGGAGCGGTGACAACCTCCTTCGAGTTAGCACACCATCTAAGGGCCGAGCCCGGAGAGAGCCCGACAACCTCTTATTCCGGCCGAGAACCCAAGACGCGGTGACATCTTCTTTGTAGTCCTCTCTAACCCTTGATGCTTGTACTTTCTTTGTGTTGTTGTATGAACACATGTTAGGTTAATATTATGTATTTTTGCTTGTGTTCATGTGCAATGATGATGTGGTGGCAAGAATAGCCCTTTTTGTTGTTGTGATAACATATGTTGTTTGTGCGTGAAGCCACCTAGCGATTGCTAGTGGTGATGTTAGCGAAGAGGTGAATAAGACCCTCACAAAACCTCGCACTGTGGCCACTCCACCCGCTTACTGAAGCGCGGCATCGCGGCCGCTGCACTCACCCACACCTTGCGAAGCGATGCTTTTCGACCCGCATTTCTCTTCATTTTGCAATAGCGTAGGAACCCAAATCACAACCCCCCCGGTTGTTACTTAGTTATCCTTTTAACTAATTTCTGGTTTGAGCAAATCATACTACCCAACTTGCGGTCCTTTGAGAATGATATTCGGGGAGTTCCTCCCTATTTTATTACTTGAGCGACCGGTGCACTGCCGTCGTATCGCATTTCGTACTTGCTAATTAGCAATGCTGAAATAGAGCATCAAAATCTCCGAAGACACCAAAAGAAGTTCAACAACTCGGAGGTCGAATGGTAGGATTGAGCCAATTTATATCTCGATCAGGAGACAAAAGTGCACCTTTCTTCAGGACTCTTAGGAAGGCTTCGAAATTCGAATGGACTAAGGAATGTGATTCAGCATTCGATCAACTAAAAAAATAGTTAACTACAACTCCTCTCCCCCGGAGCCTTCATGAAGGAAAAGACTTATTTTTGTATTTAGGAGTGGGCTCAGATGCGGTTAGTTCAGTGTTGGTTAGAGAAGAAAAGAAGAAACAATTCCCAGTCTATTTTGTCAGTAGGATTCTAAAGAAGGCAGAGACCAGATATCCGGTACTAGAAAAACTTGCCTTAGCTCTTATTATCTCAGCCAGGAAACTCAGACCTTATTTTCAGGCTCATTCCATTCAGGTGATCACGGATTTACCTCTGAAAGGTTTGTTAGAGAAGCCGGAGCATTCGGGTAGATTGGCTAAATGGGCTATCGAATTAAGTGAATTTAGCATATCGTATATTCCTCGAACAGCAATTAAAGCTCAGGTGTTAGTGGATTTCTTAATTGATATAGCGGGGAGTGAATCAAAAAGTAGTGTCAAGAGACCTTTGCCTTGGACAATTTATGTTGATGGAGCCTCAGGAAAAAGTTCTTCAGATGCAGGAGTAGTCTTGATTAATCCAAATGGAGTCAAATTAAATCAAGCTCTAAGGTTTCATTTCGCAGTCACCAATAATCAAGCAGAATATGAGGCTCTATTAGCAGGACTTCGTTTTGCCAAAGAATTGGTAATTGAAGATGTTGAGGTAAAAATATACTCATTGGTTGTGGCATCTCAGGTGAACGATGTCTATGAGACCAGGGAACCGGTCTTGAAAAAATATCAGAAGTTAGTAAAACAAGAAGTTGGGAAGTTCAAGAGTTTTACTATTCAACACATCCCAAGAGCAGAAAATTCAGATGCAGATCAGTTAGCAAAATATGTGTTGTTATCAGGAGGAACTACCTCAAATCTGTTTCATCCAGCAGTTGAAGAAGTTTTAGTGATGCAAATAGACCATAAGTCTTCCTGGATGGATCCATTTATCCTATATCTCTCATCAGGAGAATTTCATGATAAAATCAAAGATAAGAAAAGGTTCAGACTAAAGGCGGCATACTATTATCTGATCTCAGGTATATTGTATCGAAAAACATTTTTAGCTCCTTTATCCAGGTGTATATCAGAAGAAGAAATCCCGGTTGTCCTCCATGAAATACATTAGGGAGAATGTGGCAGCCATTCAGGTGCAAGGACGCTAGGAAAAAGAATTTTAAGGCAAGGGTATTTCTGGCCCAAGATGAGAAAAGATGCAGCTGATTACGCCAAAAAGTGCATTCAATGTCAAAAATTTGCTCCGCTTCAGCATCAACCAGCTCAGCAGTTAAGGTCTATCATGACTCCCTGGTCGTTCGCAGTATGGGGGATGGATCTTCTCAGACCCTTTCCAACTGCAAGTGGGCAAATACGTTTTATCTTGGTGATGATAGATTATTTTAGCAAATGGATTGAGGCAAAAGCTCTAGCAAAAACAACAACTCAAATAGTAAAGAGTTTTATCTGGGGGGAAGTAATCTGTAGGCATGGGATTCCTATGGCAATAATAACAGATAATGGACCTTAGTTCAATAATTCTGAAATGATCAACTTCTGCGATAAACTAGGAATTGAACTTCGGTTTGCGTCAGTCCATCACCCAAGGAGTAATGGCCAGGTAGAAGCGGCTAATAAATGTATCTTAAATCTCCTCAAGAAAAAAGTAGAAAATACCAGAGGCAATTGGGCAGAACAGCTCCCGGCAGTCCTTTGGACCCATAGGACCACCCCGACAGGAGCAACTAGTGAAACTCCTTTCAAATTGTCACATGGATCAGAAGCTTTAATACTAGTTGAATTTAACGTAAGAAGTCCTAAAGTCTTGTTGGCAAAACAAAATGAAGACATCTGGATTGAAGGCAATGATGAGGACCTTAAATGCAGTCTTGATCTAATCGAAGAGTTAAGAGATGAAGCTGTAATAAGGCAGGAAGAAGTGAAAAGGAGAATGGCACGACACTATGATAAAAATATAAGAACTAAAGAATTCATCGTCGGAGATTTGGTCCTAAAAAAGGTCAATGCAGCAGCTAGGTCTAGTTTAGTGGGAAAACTGAACCCAAATTGGGCAGGACCTTACATCATAAGAGAAGTGCTGAAAAATGGAGCCTATCGACTCAATACTTATGATGGAAATGAACTCACTCACACCTGGAGTGGGGATGATTTAAAACGCTTCTACTCTTGATAAGTCTTTATTTCTTCCTACCTATACAGACGATGTATTTCCCTTTCTTATAGTTACTTATACAGTACAATTACTGACATTATTTCTTATGTGTTTTGTGAGGATACCCAGAGGTGGAAATAAGATGCGAACTTAAGTCGCACCAAGGCAGATATCGCCGGATCACACCTGAACCCCCATGAATTGATGCTGAGCGTAACACCTACATTGACCATGGATTGTAGGGAGATTTCGCTTCCATGTAGCAGTAGCTCACCAATTTCATATGAGAGGGTTCTATGTGATATCCCAGATCTTGGAAGATACGTGAGCACACCACTGCATCAAGGGAGGTCTTCGTGAATGCCACCTATGTCGTACCTATAGATAGTGGCATCAGGCCATCATAGCCTGTTACACTCGAACACTACTTGGCTAGTCTTTCTTGAGATGAGTTATATCTTAGATAGGGGCAGTCTTAAGCTAAGATTGCCACTTAAGAGAGAAGGATAGGTGCCCATCTCCTTGAGAGTTCCGACCACTGTAGTCAACTCTCCCTTGAACCCTGACCGAAAGGGTCACTTCGCCTGTCTCTCATCCAATGACCGCTCCTATGTCATCTCTTCTATTCTCCCACACACGACCATAAGGTCATTTCTTCTTCTCATTCATCCTCATGACCTCCTAGATTATACCTCAGAGGTGATGAGTAAATAGTAAGTATCTGTCAATGATTGATCATCCCAGGCTGCGCAATATTTTCTTCATTTCTCTAAGGTCGAGCGGTCTCAAGAGTCTTTGAAATACCAAAGGGAGACCTCGAAGTTGAGATCTCGGTATATAAAATATGCGGACTCTGGTCAGAGATCGTTGTTCCTGGAGCATGCGATATCATAAAATGTTTTTTCTAAGCCTTTTTGATAAAATAGTTTCATGCTCGCTAGGCTTTATCCAGAGCAGATTCCGAAAATTGTCGAAGTCGCCAATATCCAGTGAATTCATCGACAGAGTGTTTCAGCAAGATCGATCTGAAAACTAGAAGTCATTCCATCATTCTCCATATTAAACTCTCCTTACCGTGAATATACGATCGACTGGCCTTAGAGCATGATTCAGAACGTCCGAACGCAAGAAAAATTGGTGCACGTGAAGTAAGAAAATTGAATGGCAAAGTTAATCCAAAACATCGCTCGATCTCGTTCTTAGTTCGAAGCAGCCGTTGGAGAAATAATTTATGAGATCGTGTAAATCATACGATAAGAAGCATGAAATCAAATGAACATAAAGACAGATGTGGTGAATGGCAAAGGTATGCAAAAATCACTTTCTCATTTTTAATTTCATTTGAGATGTCATTATAGGTAGGGCGATCTGAAAATTTGATCGTCTTCTCAAAAGATGAATACATCAAAAGAAAGGAAAAATATCTTCTTATGTTTTCTTCTTTTTCTTCTTCTTGGAACTCCATTCATCTTTAGAAGAGCCAGAATCTGCACTAAATTCATCTGAGGTGGAGGACCCATCAAGAGAGCCAACGTTAGACTTTGCAGCCGAACACAGCTCCTCGTCTGGGTCAAACTGACTTCCACATGGCTCGCCTTCACCGTAATCAATCTGCACTCTAAAATCCACATTGAGGAAATCATCTAATTCTTCATGCAAGATCGTTCGATCTTCTTCGAGATCGTCCGGTCTCACCTGTTTTCAGCCCACATCATCTGCTTCAGAATTATTCCTGCCTCCATCTTCCTCTTCGCCCTCTGCATCCTTGTTCTTATCAAAATCTTCTTCTCCCTCACCTCCCTCTTCACCTTCCGCTTGAAGAGCAGCAGCCTTAGGAAACATTGTTGAAAAGTTGACATCTTCTGGAATCAGAACTCCGTCGTCTCGTAAATTGGAGATAGTCATCTCAGCCACTTCATTTATCTCTTTTAGCATCAGCTTACGGTAAGCTGGATTATTTTCATTATGCATTTCTTCCTTCGTTTTCTGCAAAATAAAATTATATGTTGAGTTAAGAAGAAAAGAGGAACAAAAGGAATGGAAGACCGAGCGAACTGAGTACCTCAAGCTCGGCCTTAATGGCCTTGTTCTCTTGCATATACCTACGCAAAACCCTCCCTATATGATGGCAGAAAACCTCATGTCTAAGGCCGGTTTGCGAACACATATCGGGGATAAAACTGTCTTCCCAGCTGTCGACTTCTTTGAAATTCTCCTCACCGTATAAGGCAGCCGAGATCGAGCCAACATGGCGGGATAGATCACCACCCCAGTTCGGGAGACACGTTGAAACTCCCACGCGTTTACCTTTTTCGTCCCACTTCATCAGCGGTCTTCCCATAACATCAGTCATGGAGCACCTATAACCGTACAAATCAAAGGATTTATCAGAATAGTTCGAAGATCCAGCGGTCCGGGTTTGATACCGCTCTTGATCTCTCTTTAGCCTCTTCTCCCTCTGAGTAAGCTCACCATCCGGAGCATAGGGTAAGGTCAGAGGTATCTGCAAGATCGCTGTAGAGGAAAAACTTCACTGTAAGAATAAAAGATTTGTCAAGTAGCGGTCTAAACATCGAGGTCGGAAAAGCTCACTATGTTTTCGTTTGATGGAAGAAACTTGCGCCCAAAGTACTATGTAGTGTTCAAGATCGGCTTTGCGGTCTTTTAGCATCTCCTTAATTTTATCTTCAACGTTAGAGAGGGATTTTGGCTTTTGAAAGATCGATTCGTCTCAACACTTGGGATAAGTCTGGAGACCGCCCAACCTTCCTTGAAAGATCAAGAATCTCTCCGCCCAGTTGGAAATCTTATTAGGTAGGTTCACAACTTTCAGACCGCTGCAGGTAAAATACATGAGACCCTTAAAATCTTCTCTCCTTGAACCTTCCTTCAGCATCTTCAAAGTAAAGAGAGATCTAAACAGATCTAGGGTAAATGTCACTTTAACCGATCTCAAATAGCAGATATAAGTAAAGATCAGCGTAATAGAATTGGGCGGAAGCTGTCCAGGAACCAGACCAAAAAACTGGAAAATTTTCTTTATCTCCCACGGCAAGGGAAGGTAAGAGTCGTGGTTAAAGTGGTCGATCGGAATAGTGACCTCATCTTTCCCACAATGATTAAGGCGTTCACCTGCGGCGGGCAGACGAATCATTATCTGAGAACTCATGGGGTTCTCCTTCAAAAATTCATGAAACTCAGCTTAAGAAAGGCGGCAAGGCTGCTGCTCAGATTCAATAAAAATCTTACAGGCACCAACTCACGCGGAAACCATTGCTTAAGAAATTTCAGACCGCTTGAACGAAGAGTGCTAAAGAAGCATATTAAATGAGTCCACCAACCGGGTATTTATAGTTCAAAGGGCAATCAAGACATAATCATTGCAAAATTATGAGCTAAAAGATCGCGGCCTCAGATCGCGCGATTTGAATAAAATCAAAATTTTATAGAACATATATGACAAACACAGGAAAGATATTAAGATCAGAGATCGCAGCAAGAATCAAGCGTAATATAAAGACCAGATCGAGCGATCTGATAATAAAAAAATACCTAAGGGATAAAATTAATTGAAAAATAAAAGATCTCAAAATCTCCAAAATATGATCCTCAGTTATTAGAGAACTAATGATAGCTGTATCAGAACACACAAAAATAATTATAAGTCATTTCGAATGATCTTTCTTTTTTCCAAGATAAGCAACCCTGTTTTGGAGTTTGTTGACCGCAGTAAGTGTCATACAGATGCCAGTATTAGCATCAACGACATATCACTGAAGATCGCCCGCATCCCGTCTCAACTCTTCTCCGTTGATAAATTCTTCCTGGTCAGCGCGATCTTCAAGAGGAGCAGATGACGTCCCTACAAACAAGGGAGGAAGAGGTACCGACCTCAGTTGGTAAAAGGCGGTGTGCATGGTGTCGGCCTTCCCTTTGAAGAAAATTGTCTCTTCTTTCGCTTCGCGGAGCTTCTCGTGAAGAGCGACATTTTCTTCTTCAAGCTTTTTCCTACCATCTCTTTCTCGATGTTCGAATGACCTCCATTGATCGGTCAATTTTTTGTCATATTGAGCCGTGATCACGCGAACTTCTTCAACAACATTTTCTTACAATGAAATGGCCGCCAGCAATGCCTCATCAACTTTCTCCAGCAATCTCCTCTCAAGCTCCCTCTCACGGGTTTGGAAAATATGAACCACCTGCATAAGCGGGGACGAGAGTATGGGAGGTGGAGGCAGGTCGACCTGGCGAGAGACCAATCCAGTCCTTTCCAGCAACCTCTGAGCCTCCTCATCTTCTCCTGTAGTCAGAAAAAATATATTGGTCAAACGACGATCATAAAATGAGGGAAACAAATGCCATGACCATACTTGGGAAAGTGGAAATAGAGTAATCAGGGAAGTGATCTTGAGCGGCTATGGAAACCATAGGAGCAGCGGTCTTATTCAGGCGATCTGAAGGTCTTCGACACTCAAGGTTAATCTTTTCTATATATTTTTTCTGAGATTTTTCTCCTTTTCTTCGTCTTTTCAGCTCTTTAAAACTAAGGAAAATGTCATCGGTCTCAATAAGAACAATCCCACGTCGACGAACCGGAGATTGAGGTCTATTATAGATAGGGAGGGAGATATCAGGAGAAGCGACCAGGGAAAGCTTACCAGACCAGATCGCGGTAATTGCAACCGCGTGATCTGCAGCCTGTCTCGCCAATTCAGTATTTTCTTCTTCCCCTTTCTCCCCCTCATGGTCTTCTTCTTCTCTTTCACAATCCTCATTTCCACTTTCTATTATTTCCCCTTCTTCATTCTTCCCCTGGGCAGTATCTAGGATCATTTCGGTCTCAGTTGAGATCGCAGTAGCCTCCTTAAAACCCTTCTCTTTTTCCACCTTTTTCCTTCTTCTGACCCAATTCCAAGAAATCTCCTTCTCTTCTTTTCTTTTCTCTTCTCCCTAGTCTTTTTTAGCTCGTTCTCCTCTTCCTTTCCTTCTTCTTCTTTTTCTGCACTCTTACCATCCCCTAACTCTGCGACCTGATCGTTTTATCGCGCGACCTCATCTTCAACTAAGGCGGTCTCGTTCCAAAGTTTCGCGCTCTCCTTGCCGGAAACAGCCAGCTCCTCTGAAGGACCGCCTCCTTTTTCTCTCTCAGATTCTTTTTTCTTCTCTTCCTCTTCCCCTCTCTTCTTCTTCTCGGCTTCTCCTTGCCGCTGTATCTCAGCATCGAGAGAGGCCCTAGATTGCTTATCTATCTGCTCCATCCTCCGCCACTCCAGATCAGCCCGATCCAGTTGACCCTCGGTCTTAACTATAATAGGAGCAGCTAGAGTGATGTTACCAGAATCAAGCAGAGACAGAGAGGCCGCATTCTCAAAGGGGTCAAGGGACTGACAAAAAATGAAAGGAAATATTAGCAAAGAGCATTAAAAAGAATCCTTGAGATCGCGACTACCTGTAAAGGAGCGATCTTAAGAGGCTCGGCAGGAACTAGAACACCACCAGGCTTGACCACGGAAGTTTTGGCAAGATGCTTCTTCTTCGCAAAATCTTGGGACTTTTATCTGCTGTCTCATTTTGATAGCTAAAGATACCTGCTTTTTGAGACCGTCCGAGATCTCTTCAAGAGTCACTCCAGCTATCTGGATTGGAGCCTCGGTTTTCTTTGAGGAATCGTTTATCAGAACTTTAGTTCGATCGAGCTCGTCGGGTTTCAAAGGCGAGTCCGTGATATTCACAAAGCTTGAAGATGATAATGGAGGAATCCGCGCCGACGTGTCTCCTACAATGATGTCCTTGGATACTCTCCGTAAAGGTTCAGTTACGGATGTATTTTTCACAGGTAATTTGACCGTTTTATTTTTTTTAGGTAATAATTTTCCTGAAACAGCGGCAGGGATAACTCCTTTCTCAGCCGTCACACTCTTTAGTAAACCCATAATCAATACAGCTGCTGCGAGCTTAGAACGAAGACCGCTCAGAGGGGAAATTAATCTCTGGAAAGCAAAATGTAGATGTGAATGGAAGATCCCAGGGTCTATTTATAGCCCGAGCAAAAAATATTAAAATATTCGAGGACTTTGCGATCTCCGCGGTCTGGAAATAACATTTCCCAAGCTCCTCAGAACTTGGAAATGTTCGGGGATTATGTTCGCCCGGAAGATCGCAACATAAGCTTTTTAAGGGAATTTGCACGGTCTCAATATCTGAGACCGCCCAGTTCAGCCATCTTGCATAGGGAAGTGGGCTTCACAGGTTTTGTTACCGGTCTCCCTTCGAGATCGCGCGGTCAGAACTTCCTAACTCTTCCCGGCCACAGCATGTCAGGTATCTTCTCACCTCAGCTCAGTTATCTGAAATCCCGGGCAGCCCGTAATTTAAGAGCTACCCGTTTGGTCAGCCTCCGAGCCTATAAATAGGGGGTAGGGCTCCCCAAAAGGACTTTTGGATTGAGTCTTGAGCAAATTGCAGAAACAAGCGGTCTTGTTTTCAGCTTGCTCCTTTTCTTTTTGCCAGGTCTGCTTCTAGCTTCCTATAATCTCTAGCCTTTATCTTTTTCAAGTAGTGTCGTCTCATAGCTAGAGTCCCATCATCACTCCCTACCTGACATACTTAGACCCCTAGTAACCAACGGTCCCAAGTTTTCCCCTGAGTGTGAGTGTAAGTTGTGGAGGTGCAATTTTTGCATCAACAGTCGGAATCAAAATCCGACGTACCATTTTTGAGATATAAATTTCTGAAGTTTACGACGACGCCAAAAACATGCAAATCTTCTAAAAATTACTGAGGCTCTAAAATCGCTCAGATCGCCACGAAACATTAAGGCCCTTTCGAAAATTAAATAATCAAATTTCTTAACGTAAAATTTTCCAATTACAGGTAGTTTCAAAATTCGGTCGACGCGACCCAACGGATACAAAAATGCACAAACGACGACGCTCGCTAATTCCGGGCTAACGTAATGCCCTACGTCATAATGACATCATCAATATAATTAAATTAATAGCCGAAAATTCAGGGGCGTTACAGCCGCTCCCCCTAAAAAGAAGTTTCGTTCCAGAATTTTAACAAATAAATCGAAAACAACAGGCAGAAGCGAGTAACTACAAAACTCATGAATGAAAACACTCACCAAAGATAACTAAGAGAAGAGATGAGGATGAGATGTTCTCATAACCGATTCTAGTTCCCAAGTCGCGCTCTCGGCTTCTTGGTTTCACCAAAGAACTTTGACCATAGGAATTGTCTTCTTCCGCAACACTCGGTTCTGAGTCTCCAGAACACGAACAAGCTCTTCAACATAAGAGAAATTTGGTTGCAACTGGGGCACCGAGTCAAGGACATGACGATCATTATGCATGCACTTTCTCAACTGGCTTAAATGAAATACATCATGAACACCTGGAAAGAAGCGGGCAACTCCAGCCTTTAAGCTGACACTCTGATGCACTCAACAACCTGGAAAGGTCCCACATACCGGGGATCCAACTTGTGGTTCCTTCCAAATCTCTTATCACCTGGCATCGGAGAAACTTTCAGAAAAACCATGTCCCCAACTGCGAACTCCAGATCAACCCTTCTCCGATTAGCATACTTTTCCTAACGCTTCTGAGCAATGTGAAGCTTCTCACGGATATGCGTCACGGCAACATTCATTTCTTCCAAAGCTTCTGGACCTAACAACGGTCTCTCACCAACCTCGGCCCAAAACAAAGGAGTTCGACAACGCCTCCCATACAAGGCCTCAAAGGGGCCATCTGCAAGCTCTCTCGATAACTGTTATTATAAGAAAATTCCATCAGTCCAAGACGATTATCCCAAGCTCCACCATGATCCAATATATAACATCTGATCATATCTTCCAAAATCTGATTCACTCTTTCCGTCTGACCATTGGTCTGAGGGTGCTAAGCAGTATATTATCTAAGGTCAGTGCCCAAGGCTCTCTGCAAACTCTGCCAGAAACGAGACATATACCTGGAATCTCAATTTGACACTATACTTACGGGCACGCCATGCAATCTGATGACCTCATCCAGATAAAGCTCTGCTATTTTCTCCATAGAATAGCCAGTCTTAAAAGGCACAAAGTGAGCACACTTTGTCAATCTTTCAACAATGACCCATACCGAATCATGTCCTCCAGGAGATCTCGACAAACCGGTAATAAAGTCCATTGAAATACTCTCCCACTTCCATCTTGGAATATCCAAAGGGTTCAATTTACCTTTAGGCCTCTTATGATCTGCCTTAACACGCTGGCAAGTAAAACATTCCGAAACATACTTAGCTATATCATTCTTCATACCTGACCACCAAACAATCTGCTTCATGTCCTTATACATCTTTGTGGAACCAGGATGATAGGAAACACTAGAATCATGCACTTCACTACAGATCTTTGTTCTAATATCCTCAATCGCGGGAATACAATACCTACCCCGAATCTTCAAGGTATTTTTATCATCAATTGAAAAATCTGGTAATTCCCCTTTCTCAGTTCTATTTCGGAGATGCTGCAAATCAGGATCATCCTTCTGATGCAGTCTTGCAAGGGTAATCCAAGAAGGTTCTTCAGCTTCTAAACTCGAAGGTGCGGTACTACTACCGACTGAGATATCCATCAACATAAACTCCTCCATTAAGGATAGCACAGAAAGATTGAAGACATGCGCGGTCTTTCTACTCAGGGCATCGACCACCACATTAGCCTTACCCGAATGATACAAGATATCAACTTCATAATCTGCAACATACTCTAACCATCTGCGCTTGCGCAAATTCAATTCTTTCTGGGTAAAGACATACTTCAAACTCATATGGTCCGTGAAAATCTTGCATGACACTCCATATAACATATGTCTCCAAAGCTTTAAAGCATAAATTACTGCTGCAAACTCTAAGTCATGCGTAGGGTAATTCCTTTCATGAACTTTCAATTGTCTTGACCCATAAGAGATCACCTTTCCTTCTTGCATCAAAACGCAACCTAGTCCACCATGAGACGCGTCCACATAAACGACATACTCTACTCCTTTGGTCGGTAAAGCCAGAATGAAAGCGGTGCACAACTTCCTTTTCAATTCCATAAAGGCTTCCTCGCACTTATCGCTCCAAACAAACGATGAATTCTTCTAGGTAAGCTTAGTCAGAGGTGCCGACAACACCAAAAATCCTTGCACAAATCTTCTATAATAACCTGCCAACCCTAAGAAGCTCCTTATCTCCTTAGGCGTTGTAGGCGTCTTCCAATCTAAAATAGCAGAAATCTTTGCTGGGTCTACAGAAATTCCATCCTTTCCCACTACATGACCCAGGAAAGACACTTGCGAAAGCCAGAATTCACACTTACTCAATTTCGCATACAACTTGTGCTCTCTTAGAGTAGACAATACTAAGCGCAAATGTGTAGCATGCTCCTCAACACTTCTTGAATACACCAACACATAATCAATAAAAACCACCACAAAATGATCTAGCGAATCTTTGAACACTTTGTTCATCATATCCATAAACGCAGAGGGTGCATTAGTCAAACCAAAAGACATTACTAAGAACTCATAATGTCCATAACGGGAACGAAAAGCGGTTAGAGGAACGTCTGACTCACAGATACTCAACTGATGGTAACCTGAATAAAGATTGATCTTTGAAAACACTGAACTACCACGCAACTGATCAAACAAATATGGATTCACGGCAATGGATATCTATTCTTGATGGTTACCTTATTCAACTCCCTATAGTCTATTCACAACCTCATAGAACCATCCTTCTTTTTCACGAACAATACTGGAGCACCCCAGGGCGAAGAACTCGGCCTAATAAATCCATACTGCAACAAATCGTCTAACTGGGTACGCAACTCTTCCATCTCACACGGGGGCATACGGTACGGTGCCTTAGCAATAGGATGAGTACCAGGCTCAAGATCAATTACAAACTCCACATCTCTCTCAGGCGGAAGACTAGGAAAACTAACAGGGAAAACATCAGGAAACTCTCGCACCATAGGAACATCATTGATACGCGGCAGACCGCTAACAATTTCTAATATAGAAACAAGGTAAGCCAAACAACCGGAATCTAAAAGTTTCCGGGCACATACCGCAGAAATAATTAGGGAATCTTGGCGCAGAAAGCCATACACGCTCATGGGTTAACCGTTGTCCATATTGAAGTCCAAACGTTTAACCTTGCATTGGATAATCGCATCATATGTGGACAACCAGTCCATGCCCAAAATCACGTCGAAATCTTCCAGATCTAGCACCTTTAAATCAGCAAAAGCTAAGAAGTCACCAAGGAGGATAGGGCAATTCTGGATACACTGGTCCGACACCACAAAGTCGCCAGAAGGAAACTTAACGCGAAACACATCGCCAATCTGATCGAGGATCAAACGGTGACGCTCTACAAAAGTCCTAGCCAAGAACGAGTGGGTAGCACCAGAATCAAAGAGAACGCGCGCCAAACGTTTCTTTACCTTAAATTTTCCTATAAAATCGAATAAATAACTAGCCGAACGGAAAACGAGACAAAAGATGAAGGCTAAGAGAATTTAAAGTCTAACCTGAAGTAACTTGGGGGGAATTTTGAGCTTCTTCCCTAGTCATCACATTCAACTTATCATTTCCTCTATCCTGACGCTGCGGCTGTGGCGGCGGCAAAGCCTGAAGTGGCACTGGTTGTAGAGTAGGCTGGAAACGTGGGCATTTTGACTTAACATGCCCCTTCTGTTCACTAAAAACACACCTTATCTTTCAACCAACAATGGGCAATATCGTGCCCCTTTCGCTTACAGAAGGTACAGGTCAGATCTCCTCTGGGAGCACTCTGTATTGCCGACACTTGCTGCTGCTTCTTGGCTCCCAACCTCTTGATGCAATTTTCAAACGGATGGCTAGGGCGACCACAAAAACACAAACTTCGCCACTCCTTTTCTTTGGAGCGGGGCCAGATACCTTGGGGCTTTCCCTCTCTTTGGCCTTCCTCTTGTCCTTTCTGATCAACGCGCCTCTATTCTTGACGTTGTCGATGGCCTCGACCTTCAGCGCCGCTTCTACTACTTCAGCATAGCTTTCAGATCTATATGTGCTAGCCAATTGCTGAACGTCGCTACGAAGTCCTCCGAGAAATCGCTTCACTCTTCCATCCTCTGAAGCTACTAAATCTGGAGCAAATCTGCTCAGCTTACTGAATTCAACCTCATACTCACTAACCGTGAGTTTCCTCTGCTTCAGGTGTAGGAAATCATTCATCAGACGGTCTTGCTCGACTGACGGAAGAATCTTCTTTAACACCATTGCCTTAAATGACTCCCACGAACATCCATCTACAAGGCTTTCTCTCTCCCTGATCCACCAGCTCTTAGCAAGTCCCTTCAGCTGGTAAGCAGCGACCATCACCTTTTGGCCCGCAGAGATTCTTGAGTACGCGAACATCTCTTCAATGGCATCTAGCCAGTCATCCAACGCTATGAAATCAGCCCTTCCGTCATACGTAGGAGGTCCTAGTCGCTAGAAATGCGATATAAAGTTCATCTCTGGTAGAAGCAGGATTGGAGGCACCAAAGTAGGGGGAGTAATAGGCACAGTCTAACCCACTACACTGCTACACAGTGGCTGCAGTCATCAACATCTGAATCTGTGATTGCATCGCCACTAACTTCCTGGACAGAGCCTCATTACTTTGTCGCAGACTCTCGATCATAGCTTCACTCTGTGCACCTAAAGACTCACCCTCCGATTGGGGAGTCAACCTCGTCGCAACACGCCTCAGCGGCATAACTATAAATATGAATAAACAGCTCATCAAAACCCTAGCTTGGAACTGGAACTACTCAACTTAGCTCGAACCAATCAAGAAAAAAACACTTGCTCTAATTACTACGTTGCTCTGGGATTTTATACAAATGATGTTATGCTTTAACTTAGGATGATATACTATCATCCTTTGACTCTTGTGCATATCACATGCATGCATGAATATTTAAATCTTTATTTCAAATCATGTGTGTACGAGTGTCATCATGTATATCTTTAGCTTGGCACGGGTGCTTTTTGCGATATTATGATACGTATGTTGTGCTATGCATTCTAAGAAAAGCCTTAATGCATGTTATGAGCGGCATACGCATGAAATATTATGCACCCCATAATACATAATATTGCATATAACAAAAAAAGAAAAATGTGCTAATGGGCATCCATATGATGATGGTTATGCATCCCATACTACATAACTGTCACATGTTGCCACCTATGGTGGATCCATATACAAACACATATTATGCATCCCATACTACATAATATGCCCTGTATACTTCTTGTCATGCTATGAGTGTAGTGTTCATGTTTCAGCCAAGATGTGTGGATGACACTTCGGTGTGTGTATGCAATGAGACAAGATGATTAGCACCTGATCAGAAAAAGTCGTTCGACCAATTTGTCAAACAAACCTGGATCGGATAACAAATGTCACAACCCGCATTTTCTTTGTATTAAATAATACGTCAGATTTGTTGGATTGTGAGGCGCCCTTAGAGGGGGGGGGGGGGGGGTGAATAAGGGTTTTTAAAACTTATACTTTATTTTAAAACATTTGTAGTTAGAAAAAAAACTCAAGTAATATAAAAGAGAAACATGATTTTATTAAACTTGAGATATGAAATTACAAAACTTGATTTCTTATGACGCTAAAAATCGTTTGCGATAAATATAAAAATCCTTTTTGTTTTCTATCCCGACTCGTATCCCCACGAACCGGTGGATTTAGCCTATCCTCCCCCGGATATGGCCTCAAGCCGCTCTAGCCTTTCTATCCCTAGAAAAGGCCTCGAGCACCCCCTAGATCTATGACCTAGACCTAGTCGCCAACATAAGGCGAATTCACTCCACGATGGTAATAAAAAGAGTTACAAAAGAAAATACAAAATATTATAAATACTCCATATAAGGAATTCTAGAGAAGGTGAAGGCTCGATGGATGTTCTTGAAGTCGAAGCATGCGTCCTTCACATTGCATAAGCGTTGATCTGGCTCTCCTTTAATTCTTCTTGTTGAAACTTGTGTGGGAGAAGATGGTTTGGAAATACGGCCCTTGCAGAGATTATCAAGTGCTGGAATAGGGATCTCCAAAATATGTAGTAAGGGAAGACAAATTTCATCTATTTATAGGCCAGGAGGCTAACGTCGGTGTTGACGCTAACGCCTGGCGTTGACCCAGTTTGGAAATGTTTTGATGGCTCGGATCTTCAATATAGGAATGAGATTCGGCACTTTAGGAAACTTTCATTTTAGGCAACCCTAACGCTGGCGTTGAGGCTAACTCTGGCGTTAGGTTAAATCATTCCTAAAGTGCTCCTTCAATCACGGCTGCTTCCCATCCTGCCATAAACATCAAGCGTTAACGCCCGACGTTAAGTCCTAACGTCTGGCGTTGATCTTTTCTCATTTCTTAAGTCAGCAAGCCATCCAGTCGATCGGCAGACCATCCCGTCGAACCCCAACGCCCAGCGTTAAGCATAACGCTTGGCGTTAGAATATATTCATTTAATCATGTGGACAGTTCCAGACCAATGGAGCAGCAACCTAGTGTCATACATGTTCAAAACATGCATGCTAAAAACATAAAGGCAAGCAAGATCAAATACAAGTAGGATTTGTTATTCTAAAATCAAAGGGATGCGGAAAACCATGTTCTAACAATCTCCCCCTTTTGATAATAACGAATCTAATAGAGATAAATCAGATTCATAGATAAAGAATTTGTGTTTTTATAAAGATATATGACACTAAGCAATTATAAGATAATGATAAGAATTATAGCTCATTTATGAATGCTCCCCCTATGAAAATGCTCCCCCTTAGTGTATACTCCCATATACTAGATACATGCTCCCCCTTAATCTAGTGAATCCTACTCCGTTGAATTAATATGATTTAGCACTTTATTCTCCCCCTTTTGTTATTAGCAAAAGAGGGTGGAGTTTAAATTAAAAACTAGAGGAAGGAAGACACAAATGAGGGACAAAACTAAGAGAGAATTTAACAGTTTTAGTTTAAATATAAAGAGAGTCGTGATCGAGCTAAGGAAGAGAGTACCACAGCGGAAATAGATATGATAAGCGTGAATGAACATTATTCCAATCCATTGTTGTGATTAATAGAAGAAACCACATACTTTGCAAAAAATAATGTTTATAAGCTTGTTTGCAACAAAAAAAATTCCTAGAAGTAGGCATGATAAACCATAAGAACACATAGCATAGTCAAATAGGAATGCGGAATAAGATAAGGCACATAAATATAGAAGAATGTTTTTTAGGAAATAATATGTTTGACACTAGGTTTTTCACAATAGAGCAATAACACTGTAAGTTCTTATAACAAGTAGGCAAGCTTGATTTATCATACACAACAAGATAATAACTACAATGAAATCAATTTGAATTTCAAGTGAAGAAAACATTGTAGAAATCATGCATTACAATCTAGTGCTTTTACTTGAGTTTTTAGAGAATTTTGTAAGTTTGCAATAGGTTCCAATTCTCATGAGTAGAAATTTTATGAAAATCAATGATGTGTGCATAGAGTGTTTTGATAAAAGTATACAAATGATATAATCAAAACACATGACATATATAATGAAATAGAAACAATACTATTAAGGATATAACCTTATGTTTACTCGCACACATCAACACAAGAATAAAATTTCAAGGCACAACAAAATAGGTACAATAACCAAGGTTCTTTGCCCACACAATGCTCATTAAGACTTATCAGGGAGCGAAGTAATGCTTGGGGATCACAGAAGCAATTTTATTGAATTTTTATTTTTAGTGTTCCGGCGTACAAATAGAAGTGATAAAAAATAATGTGTTTACACAAGACACCTTACAATTCTTTCCAAGGTGCTCAACCTCACAATGCTCATTAAGACTTATCAGGAGGGTGAGTAGTGCTTGGTTGAGTTATCTTTGGCTTTATATTTCATATTAGTGTAATAGTGGCCCAAAGGTCTCGGAATTCACTTGTTGTTGTAAACACAATATACTATTTTTGAAAGTAATCACTTCTATATGTGCAAGAAATTTATTGTTTGAGTGAAGGTGTTAGTAATGTAGATAAATATCTTAATAGATTAAAACTATTACATTACACAATCATGCAAGTTGAAGATTATGAATATATGTAGATTATCAAAAAGTGAGTGTATGGATCATTGATTAGCATAAAATATTGCTCATGCTTAGAGGCATGCTAGGCAAAACATACACAATTATCTATAGACTATTTCATTACACATAATTAGAGTAAGGTCAAGGCATGAAAAATAGGACAATTTTTAATAAATTTGAAATTAAAATTGCTCATTTAAGAAACTCTTTTTGTGTATGCACAAATAAGATTGACCATTTGAAGCATAGATGAATAAGATGTCGTGCTCATGTGAAGACATATAGTCAAACAATAATTTAATATAGATAATCAACAAAAAAATATTTTTGGGTTTTGGATTATATATATTTTTGTTGAATTTTATAATAGTCCTAACAACAAAATTAGAGAGAAACAATACCCAAAAAACAATTTGGCAAAAACCCCCCAAAAAGTTTTCACATTTGCAAAGAGGGCTAACGCCTGGCGTTAAGTTGTTAACGCCGAAACAGGAACCTATTTTTAAAAGTTTTTGAAAAAGAATTTGTTGGAATAAATAACATGGATATATGCCTTCATAGTGTAGAAATTTCAGAGAATTTTGAAAAGACTAGAAGGCAAAACAGGCATGTTTTTGGTAATTTTTTAAAATGGTTTTATATATTTTTTATTTGTATTTTAAGTAAAAAATTATAAATCAAGAGGCCAATTAATTTGAGAAAATATTAGTAGAGAAATACCAAAAATATGGTAGAGAAGACAAAATTTTAATCTGATAAAAAAAGCTAACGCCGAGACAGTACACGATTTTTAGAGATTTTTGAAAAAAAATTCTATGGAAGGAGTATGTACATAGACTTTCTTAGGGTAAAAATTTCAGAGAAAATGGAAATGAGTAGAAGGCTTATTTAAGCATATTTTGGTGGTTTTTAAAATAGTTTTATCTTCTTTTTTTTAATTCTCATGAGTTTTCAATTTGTTAAGTCTAAGACTCCTAATTCTAATCTAAGTAGAGCAAAGTGGGAGTCAGGCAGAAGCTTGGTAAAGATGTCTGCAAGTTGGGATTCAGTTCCAATAAAGTTTATATGAACATGTTCCTTTTTTATGTGATCCCTAATGAAGTGATGTCTAACGTCTATGTGTTTTGATCTTGAGTGATGAACGGGGTTGTTGGTTAAATCAATAGCACTCTTGTTGTCACACTTGAGTTCAATATTAGTTAGATGAATTCCGAAATCTTCTAAGGTTTGAGTCATCCATAAATCTTGGGCACAACAACTTCCTAGTGCAATATATTCCGCCTCGGTGGTGGAGAGGGCAACAGAATTTTGTTTTCTACTTGACCAGGCAACTAGAGAAGGACCTAAGAAATAACATGTGCCACTAGTGCTTTTTCTATATAGAGAGCAACCCGCATAATCGGAATCGGAATACCCATGTAATAGAAAAGAATCATTAGTTGGATACCAAAGTCCTAGTTTAGGTGTGCCAATAAGATATCTAAATATTCATTTTACCGCTTTTAAATGAGATTCTTTTGGGTTTGCTTGAAATCTAGCGCATAAGCAAACGGCAAACATAATATCCGGTCTAGATGCACTAAGGTATAATAAGGATCCAATCATCCCTTTATATACAGTTTGGTCAATGGAAATTCCAGTTTCATCTTTTCCTAATTTTAGTTATGCGCTCATTAGAGTAGTAGCTTGTTTTAAGTTTTCAAATCCAAATCGTTTTACCATATCATAAACATATTTAGATTGACATACGAAGATTCCATCATTTTTTTGGTTTATTTGAAAGCCTAAAAAATAAGTTAATTCACCAACTAGGCTCATTTCAAATTCATTTTGCATTATGATGGCGCGAATCTCACACACCGCTATAGGCGGTAGCTCGACTGCGACACGAAACGGCAGTGTACCGATCGTTCAAGTAATATAAAATGAGGAGTAATCCCCGAGTATCGAATCTCTCAAGGAACACAGTAAGGTGGAGTTAACGTTCGAGGAAGGACTTGAGATCGAAGTCCTTGAGTCGGATGGAATGCGGAAACGGGGTGATTTGGCTTTTGGAAAATAAAAGAAAACAACTATAACTACTCCTATGCAATGCCGCTATGCAGTGCTTCGCTTGGCGGGATGGATGACTACGTAGGCCTTGAACGCGCTACTTCGTAAGGGCGGATGGACGAGTAGGCAAACGGATCAAACTATGCAGGCCTTGAGCGCGCTGCTTCGTTAGGCGGGATGGAATACACGGGCCGCTATGCCACGCTTCGGTAGGCGGATGGGCGAGTAGGCTAACGGAATGAGGGTCGACGGCACCTCTTCGACAAGCACGCCACTAGCAATTGCTAGTGCGGCACCGGACACGGTGGTGGAGTGGAAAATGGATGGCGGCGCACCTCATTCACACATATGAATAATATGATTCCATAAACATGAAATAAACATTAATAAACAAGATTCATAGTGTCATCATCTAAATATAGAGATTACAAACAAATACATCCACACAAGTAGAAGAAAGAGGCAAGAGATACGACCGAATCCAGAGTCTCGTTGTAGATTCACGGCAGGAATCGTTGGGTTGTCAATCCACGTCCTAGCTCGGTCCCAACTGCGTCCGGGGTAGAGGAGGGCTGTCACACCTCCCAATGGACCCGTCTTCTCCAGCGTTTTATAATCCGGCCACGTCCGATGCGAGGAACTCCTTCTTTGGCGATGAAGATGAGTGTAGAATCTCTTCCTTGAAGCCCTTGGATGATGGAGGAGGCCTAGGGGGCGAAAACCTGCGGAAATGGGCGGAACGGCAGAGCTGGGCGAGAAAAACGGCGAGGATACTGACCTAAATCGCGAGCAGGGTACTTTATAGGCGCTGGAATAAACAGTGCGCACGGTCGTTGGCGCACGACCAGTGTTCGTGCGCACTAGAATCCTGTGATCGTGCGCCTGACTGGACGGAGCCTGCAAGGGAAGAAAATTATAAAATACAAAGTTCGCATGACCAGTAGCGCACGACCAGTGGTCGTGCGCACTGTCGTAAGTGGTCGTGCGATAAGCCAGACAGAACTCATGAAATGGGCGTTAAGTGCGCACGAGCAGATGAGCACGACCAGTGGTCGTGCGCGAAGGAGCCAGTGATCGTGCGCAGTGTTCCTATACAGAATTGTACCGGGAACACCTGCACGACTCCTGTTCCAGCATACGCACCAGTCAAGACACTGAAGGTGGCACTTAACACAGCATGACAACTAGTAACAAAGATAAACAAGAAATAATCACCAAAACGGGCCAAGACGTGCACCTAGCAGAGAGTGATAATTATGAGCTAAAATGGGGCTAAAGTGCAGTGGAATGAATGGAAAAATAGCCCGGATGAGTCCACATATGTGTATAAGATGAGGACTCATCACACCCCCAGACTTACCTGTTTGCGCGTCCCGATCAAACAAATTCCTCAAGCGGCTGAGAAAAAAATACATAGGTGGCATAGAAATTGTAAAGCGGAGTATCATGCGAAGTCGCATGCTCATGCGCGTAGAAATACAGTAGACAAAATTTCTAATTGTACATATTAGTTTATACTTTTCTAGGGGCGTATTTATATATTACATTTACTCAAAAAGTGAATCACGGTGAATCATAAGGTCGTACATAGGAAGAAAGTAAACTGAACGCTGAGGCGAGCATTGCCAAAGATCGGGGCTCGAGACAACCTCCATTGAAATCCATCAATGTCGGTGACCATAAGCTTGCCCGTTTGCACTCTCTCCACGGCACTGGTTTGACTCAAATGCGTGAATCAATAGGACTTAAGGTTTTAGATGAGGCTTGGGTTTAGGTGAGGATAAACAAATATAAACATGAAGGCTTAAAACACAAAAACCCAAATGAGCTAATGCAGAAATTCTCCTTATTCACCACACAAATACACGGGTACACCACACCCCCAGACTTGGATTTGACTACATGGGTGTGTGCACCGCCTACTCCCAAACATACATTCATACACAGATTTTTTCAATAAAGCTCATATCTTCTTCTTTTCTTCTCACTTCTCTTCATTTTCTTATTTTCTTTTTCTTTTCACATATTTTCAGCAATCTAAACAATGATGCATATCCACATTTTCACAAACATAACACTACATCAACAACCCAATCATGAAAGTAATATACTAGAGCTCAAATTTGGGTGTGCGACTAGGATTGGCATTTAGGCTTTGGTGAGACAACAGTGGGGCTGAATCAAAGAAAGGGTAGGCATAACTGGGCTAACGAGGATAAAGCGATAGGAGTGGGCACAAAGGCTCAACCGGGCCAAAATGATGGCCTATATCACATTCACGCAATTGACTAACCGTATACCCATGCTTCAAGAATCGCTTGGGGCAAGTTCTAGCCACCGAGAAAGATAATCCTTTCTCCCGACTCGGGCAATACGAGGCTAACGAGCATCTACACACATTCCTATGCTATCGTTTGATTCACACCGGATTCACCAATTGAGTAGAGTAAACAATATTTACGCTAATAAAAAAAATAAACTAAAAGCATAAAAAGAAATTGAATCTACACGATTTTCTAAACGAGACATGAGCACTCGACTAGGAGCACTACCGGAGTCAACATTTTACTCCGCCTCATAATCCTAAGCTAGCACAGTGATTTTCCAAATCACATGAAAAGAAATGAGTTCGGCTCAAGACGTGCCAACAGCTAAGTGCACGCTCGAGTGGGTGTAGTGGTGTGCAATGCAATTGAACATAACTAAATAATTGAAATAGAAATACTTCTAGCATGCAATGCAATAGTGCACGTGCGTGGGCACACAGAACTACTCTCCCCAGACTTAAACTAAACAACCCACATAATATATGACATGAAAATCAAAATAGGGCTAGGGAAAGAGAGTACCCAATGCTCAGAAATGAGCATACCAGAAGATTGGCGTGTAAGCTAAAATGAAGCTACAGCATCCGCCATCCAGAAAAGATACCTGCAGGGGTCAGCTCCGTAGAAACAAAAGAAAATAGAGAACTGAAATAAAGTGCAATTAACTAAATAAAATTAGAAAAGGCATGAAAATGCAAGAAAAAAATAAGATAACTACCGGGGTTATTGTCATCCCAGCACGACTTATTCAAAACTTTATAATATCTAGCTAATGGGAGTATGGAAGGAGAAGTGGACAGGTAACTGGCCCAATATCCGTGTCGGTAGCGGGTACCTATACGGAGATAAGGCAGTCACCCCTCTACCTAAATAATAATAATACCTGCTCCTCACAGGTAGAGGGAAAAGAAAGTAAGAAGAGGAGGAGGCCTGGTCCTCACTCATCTCACCAAAACTATCCTTGCCCAGCAAGGTATCGTCCACAGCAGGTCCGCAGGAGGAGAAGGCAACGAATGAGGCTTCCTTAATGGAGGAGGAATCAACCTCCTCGCATAAAAGGACACACTCATCATTGACTTGAGCACAAAGCTCCAAGTCCTCCTGAAGTACCTGTGAAGATTCAACCTGCACAGGCTCGGGTGAAGGAAGGGGATCAAGAAATAAAGAAGACGAAGAACATAAATAAACATCAATCGGGGGAGTGATCCCGGTCTCACTCCCATCAGCTTGGGGAAGTAAAATAATGTTGGCATTGTCATCAATGCCGCAAGGTTCAGCGGGATCGACAGTGGCCATGCCCAAGATTTGGACTTCCTCCACCGGTGTTGAGGAAAGCTCCTCTTCACCTAGAAGGTTGTCCTCCTCCATAGGAGTAGGCATAACACATAAATCGCCAGCCTTATCCCGCGACACATCCTCAACAATGTCGTCAGAGACAAAAGTAGTATGCACAACAGGGGGAAGAATAGTGCTCGGATAAAAGTCGAGCACCAATTCCTCACAAAGAATCGAATCCACTAGGGGTGGTGGATGCACTGGGAGAATAGGCTCAGCATTGTCGGTGCATAGATCAACCGCACATCCGGTGACCGTGTCCATGCCATTCCCTTCAAGATGTGAAGGTGACAAAGATACATAGCCGGATGTTGAAGGTGTGCCGCCAGAGTTAGGAGTTGGGACGATCCGGATATCCGGCTCGTCATCCTCGTCCAATTGGCGAAGATACTCGGCACAGTCCTTCAAGATATTATCAGTGCTCCGACAAAACCGGCACTGCCTAGCGGGCTTCTTTGGTACAGCGGGTGCTGAAGCCGAAAAGAAGTATGGCGGTAAAGGCTCAGCAGAGTAGCCATAAGACTTACGCGCACCATATGGAGTATCAGACGAAGTCGGTGCTCCATATAATGGGCTATAAGAATTATGCCTACTATTCTCCGTAGGGCATTCATCACTAGAGTGGGAGGTGGCTCCACACCAACGGCAACGGAAATTAAGATGTGCCCACATGGTGTGAAGATAATACGATTCAAAAATAAAATGCTATTGTGCAAAATACTACACCTAACAAAAATTACTAAAGCAACCTAATTAAAACAGGAAAATGGAATAAAAAGAAATAAGACAAAGAAATGCAATTTACAAATGGAAGGGCTTCTCTCTCCGGTTCTCCCTCTCCAGAAAACTCACACGACTGTGTTCCCCGGCAACGGCGCCAAAAACTTGATGGCGCGAATCTCACACACCGCTATAGGCGGTAGCTCGACTGCGACACGAAACGGCAGTGTACCGATCGTTCAAGTAATATAAAATGAGGAGTAATCCCTGAGTATCGAATCTCTCAAGGAACACAGTAAGGTGGAGTTAACGTTCGAGGAAGGACTTGAGATCGAAGTCCTTGAGTCGGATGGAATGCGGAAACGGGGTGATTTGGCTTTTGGAAAATAAAAGAAAACAACTATAACTACTCCTATGCAATGCCGCTATGCAGTCCTTCGCTTGGCGGGATGGATGACTACGTAGGCTTTGAACGCGCTACTTCGTAAGGGAGGATGGACGAGTAGGCAAACGGATCGAACTATGCAGGCCTTGAGCGCGCTGCTTCGTTAGGCGGGATGGAATACACGGGCCGCTATGCCACGCTTCGGTAGGCGGATGGGCGAGTAGGCTAACGGAATGAGGGTCGCCGACACCTCTTCGACAAGCACGCCACTAGAAATTGCTAGTGCGGCACCGGACACGGTGGTGGAGTGGAAAATGGATGGCGGCGCACCTCATTCACACATATGAATAATATGATTCCATAAACATGAAATAAACATTAATGAACAAGATTCATAGTGTCATCATCTAAATATAGAGATTACAAACAAATACATCCACACAAGTAGAAGAAAGAGGCAAGAGATACGACCGAATCCGGAGTCTCGTTGTAGATTCACGGCAGGAATCGTTGGGTTGTCAATCCACGTCCTAGCTCGGTCCCAACTGCGTCCGGGGTAGAGGAGGGCTGTCACACCTCCCAATGGACCCGTCTTCTCCAGCGTTTTATAATCCGGCCACGTCCAATGCGAGGAACTCCTTCCTTGGCGATGAAGATGAGTGTAGAATCTCTTCCTTGAAGCCCTTGGATGATGGAGGAGGCCTAGGGGGCGAAAACCTGCGGAAATGGGCGGAACGGCGGAGCTGGGCGAGAAAAACGGCGAGGATACTAACCTAAATCGCGAGCAGGGCACTTTATAGGCGCTGGAATAAACAGTGCGCATGGTCGTTGGCGCACGACCAGTGGTCGTGCGCACTAGAATCCTGTGATCGTGCGCCTGACTGGACGGAGCCTGCAAGGGAAGAAAATTATAAAATACAAAGTTCGCACGACCAGTGGCGCACGACCAGTGGTCGTGCGCACTGTCGTAAGTGGTCGTGCGATAAGCCAGACAGAACTCATGAAATGGGCGTTAAGTGCGCACGAGCAGAGGCGCACGACCAGTGGTCGTGCGCGAAGGAGCCAGTGATCGTGCGCAGTGTTCCTGTACAGAATTGTACCGGGAACACCTGCACGACTCCTGTTCCAGCATACGACACCAGTCAAGACACTGAAGGTGGCACTTAACACATCATGACAACTAGTAACAAAGATAAACAAGAAATAATCACCAAAACGGGCCAAGACGTGCACCTAGCAGAGAGTGATAATTATGAGCTAAAATGGGGCTAAAGTGCAGTGGAATGAATGGAAAAATAGCCCGGATGAGTCCACATATGTGTATAAGATGAGGACTCATCACATTACAAGTACAACTTCATTATATAGCTCTTCATTAGTGGCTCCAAAAATAATATCATCAACATATATTTGTAAGATAATTAAATCATCATTAATTTGCTTAATGAAGAGCGTATTGTTGGCACTGCCCATTTTATAACCGTTCTTTAATAAAAAAAGATGTTAGACGTTCATACCAAGCACGGGACGCTTGTTTTAGACCATAAAGCGCTTTTTCTAATCTATAGACATACTTTGGAAAAATTTCATCTATAAAACCTGGGGGTTGTTCTACATAGACTTCTTCTTTAATTATCCCATTTAAGAATTCACTTTTTACATCCATTTGAAATAGTTTAAACTTCTTATAACTGGCAAATGCAAGAAAAATTCTAATCGAATCAAGGCGAGCAACGGGAGCAAATGTTTCATCTAAGTCGGCCCCCTCAATTTGTAAATAACCTTGTGCTACAAATCTAGCTTTGTTCCTAGTGATTCTAGAATCTCCATCTAATTTATTTTTAAATATCCATTTGACACCAATAACTGGGTGAATAGATGGTCTTTCTACAAGCTTCCAAACCCTATTGCGTTCAAATTGATTTAATTCTTCATTCATAGCAATAAACCAAAAATCATTATTTAAAGCGGTAGAAACATTTTTAGGTTCTATTTCAGAGACAAAGCATAAATTAGAAAACGATTCATTAAAGGAAGAGCGTGTAGTTACCCCTCTTTATGGTTCTCCAATGATAAGCTCCCTTGGATGATCTTTTGTGAATCTAAGCATGCTTAGAGGCACAAACTCTTCTTGCACTGGTTCTACTTCTTTGTCCTTTCCAACTGATTCATCGTCATCAAGCTCCAAAGGTGAAGGGTGTTCATCTTCTTTTCCTGCACTATTAGAATCTACACAAGGCATAATTTCATCAAACTTCATATGAATAGACTTTTCAACCTTTTTAGATTTCTTATTATATATCCTATATGCCTTGCTAGTAGATGAGTAACCAAGAAAGATTCCTTTATCGCATTTTTCATCAAATTTAGCTAATGCATCTTTGGTATTTAAGATAAAACATTTACATCCAAAAACATGAAAGTACGATACAGTAGGTTTCTTTGGTAATATAATTCATATGGAGTTAATTTCAAAATAGGGCGAAGCATGATACGATTTATAACATAATAAGATGTATTTACTACTTCAGCCCAAAAGGATCTAGGCAACCCATACTCGGATAACATAGTACGTGCGAGTTCTTGAAGGGTTCTATTTTCCCTCTCCACCACACCATTTTGTTGGTGGGTGCTTGGAGCGGAAAATTCATGCTTGATACCTAGATTATTACAGAAGGTGGTGAAACTATCATTTTCAAATTCCCTTCCATGATCCGACCTTATGTACTTTATTTTTAGGTCTAATTCATTTTGAATGCGTTTACAAAGTTTTGAAAATTCAGAAAAAGCATCAGATTTGGAGGTGAGAAATAAAGTCCATGTGAATCTAGAGAAATCATCAATCAATACAAAAGTGTACTTTTTACCCGCAAGTCTACAAGTGTTAATTGGCCCAAAGAGGTCCATGTGAATTAGTTGCAAAGCTCTTGTGGTGGATATTTCACTTTTACTTTTAAATGATGTTTTTGAAAATTTTCCTTTTTGGCAAGGCAAGCATAAAGAAGATAGATTTCCAGTTAGTATTGGCAACCCTCTAATAATTTTATTTTTTGGCAATTTTAAAATCAATTTAGTGCTAGAGTGACCAAGACGCCTATGCCACAATTCAAGTTCTTCATTTTTGAAATAAGACTTTTAAGTGATGCACGTGATAGATCATGAAAAGTAATTAAATAGACATTATGAACTCTTGGTGCAGTGAGTACAATATTATTAGACTTAAGATCAATAATTTTGCACAGATTTGAAGAAGACTCAAATAACACATTCAGTCCTTTATCGCATAGTTGACTAATAGAAATTAAGTTGTGTTTTAAACCTTCTACAAATAACACTTTTGTAAGATAGAAAGATTCGTTACCCACTGTACCGGTGCCTAATATTCTTCCTTTTCCATTGTCACCAAACGTCACGGTTCCTCCTTTTTTCTTAGAGAGGATAAGGAACTTTGCTTTATCGCCCGTCATGTGCTTGGAGCAACCTGAGTCCAAGTACCACATGTTTCCTTTGTCCTTAGCCTGCCAACATACCTAAGAAGAAAATGTTAGTGAAGATCCGGATACCCGTGAGGTTCCTCCCATAACATAGGTGGAGACCTTAGGTACCCAGATTTGTTTTATAGTGCGCTTTCCCTTCTTCCTACAAGAGTCTGTGGTGTGTCCAAACAATAAGCAATTGGCACAAGCAACAAAAGGGGTTGAGACCTTTTTGTGACTGTTGTTGACTCTTGCTGGTATACACAGAGGTGGAGGGAGTAAAGGAATTATATTTAGAAAACAATTTTTGATTCTTGGAAACAGAGCTAACGCCAGCGTTAGTAGTCAACGCTGGGCGGTAGGTTTCAGAGACAAATCCCAGCCCAGACTTAGCAGACCCATGGCACTAGTTGCCCAAAATCATGTCCAGTGATTTTTGGCCAACCCCAAATTTGTTTATTGCCATATTAAGATCATCTATTCGGGCTTTTAAGGCAAAGTTTTCGCTTACTAGATTTCCACATCGTTTTGCAAAAATTTTCTTTTCATTTTCAATTTGAGAAAGAGATATGTTCAACCTTATTTCTAAGTCTCCCTTTTCTTTCATGAGTGATTCGATATTGTTGAGAGCCTTAGAAAGATCGTTTTCAAGTTCCTTTGCTTTTGTCAAATGATTGTCACTCTTTTGGCAAGACATTATTTCTTTATTCAAATTTTGATTTTGTTTCAAGAGTATTTTATTTTCTGTTTTAAGAAGCTCAAAATCTTTTAAATTTTTACCAAATGATTTGCATGTATTTAAATATTCAACATAAAGATCATCATAAGTTGAAGGGATTACCTCAGTGTCGCTTTGGACACTGCACTCATCATCAGTTGGTTCTTGGTTCCTCCCCATGAGACACAAATTTGCCTCATCATCCTTGCTTAAACTCGAATCGTTTGAGCAACCAGATGAAGAATCATCCCATGTTGCCGCCTTCAAGACCTTCTTCTTCTCCTTTCCTTTATGTCGCTTTTCTTTGTGCTCCTTCAGGTATTTTGGGCATTGGCTTCTTATATGTCCGGTCTTCCTGCAGTGGAAGCACTCGGGAGGAGGTCGCTCTTCATCATCGTCGCTTGATTTTTCCTTTTTCTCCATTTTGGAAGATGATCCTTAACGAAAGTACTTGCGGAAGGTATTCCTTCTTTCTGGATTCTTCATGAACTTTGTGAAGTTTCTCACAAAGAGACTCTCCTCGTCTTCTTCATCATTATCATCCTCTTTTCTCGACTTTAGTGCCAAAGCCTTCTTCTTTGGTTCCTTATTATATTCTTCATCTTGAATGTTGAGTTCGACCTCATGGGTTTCTTTAACGTGCTTCAAAATAGAGTGATATCAGTATAAAAGGAGATGTCATGTAGTAAGAATTATGCAGTTTTGTATGTAGAATAACTACTATGCATCCTAACATAAAACCTTCCCAGGGAGCAATTGCATAATTAGCAAACAACGGTAGTAGCATAAAAATAGCAAGAACAAGTCTAACATAAAAAAACTCAGACTATGGGCGTCAACAAACTGACACGAACCCACAACCCTAACAAGTCTGAAAGGAAACAACAAACTACCTCTCAAAGTGAGAGTAAGGAAACAACTATTGCAAATCTGAAGAAGACAGATCTCGGTCAGCTCCACCTGCTACTGATCCGAACCTGAGGCATTCAAAAGAAAGGAATGCCTCAGCACAAAGGCATGAAAATACATCATAATCAAAGAGTAAGAGAATACTTAACAAAAGATGGTTACCAACCCAATCAAGAATAGATGTGAACATCAGCAAAACTAATAAGGAAGTATTAGCATCCAATAGTAAGGAACGACTGGCACAAAGTGCGGTCAAAGTTGCATTGCAACAACATTCAAAAGGAAAGGTGCCGAGTTGCCCAAGAAGTGAATTCCTATCCCAGCCACAAAACAGTACTGAGGCAGAGGCATTATTTCCAACCAACCATCAGACCAAAACATCTGAGATACAAAAGCATTGTGGCGGGGGTTGCAGCACACCAACCAACAGTCTACAGGTAATGAGGCGGAGGCATTCGTTCCAACCAACCATCAGACCAAAACATCCAACTGGGAATAGAGGTTCACAAAAATCCTGACCAAAACAGACACCATAGAAAAACCCGGAAACAATTCCAAGAGAAACCTATCCTTACGACGAATTCGTCGAAGTACATTTGACGAATCCAAGGAATATCGACGAATTCGTCGAAATACTATCGACGACCCTAAAGGGCACCTAGCGAAAATACTAACTAAGAAGAACGATGAAGTCGACGAAAACCTAATCCTATCGGCAAATTTGTCGAAATGATATCGACGAATTTGACTATAACGAAAACGGCGAATCTGCATACGAGTATTTCGACGAATCTATTTAAGGGAATTTTGATAAGGATACTCCCCTCTTCTACCACATGGTAGGCAAGCACACCTGTGCCTGAGTCTTTTGATAAGGATACTCCCCTCTTCTACCACCTGGTAGGCAAGCACACATGTGCCTGAGTCTTTTGATAAGGAAATTTCTCTGACAGAAATTAATGACAAGCTTCTCATGTGCTTCTCATGTGCCTATAGCCATTATTTGATCTCTAAGGGCGTTGCAGACCCGTATGTTAGCCTTTAATTGTTAATCATTGCATAGCGTGAGGGCTGTGAATAATTATTTGTGCGGACGTAGGATTGGAACGTAGAGGGAAAATCCTTGTTTATCCGTATTAACCGTGTGGGAGAGCATAGTCTGCATCAATTTGCTATCAGAGCTAGGTTCGTGTCAATTTCTTAATTGACACATTCCTACAATTTTATTAGAACACCGGCACACACAATCTTCACATGATTTCGTGTTCAAAATATCAAAATTTGTATTTGGTGGTCTGCGAATAGCGACCTGAATTTTTTTTTATTTTTCTGCGAAAATCAAAAAACTAAAATTCTGGAAACTCTTCATATTTTTCTCAGTAAGAAAATCAAAAAAATATTTTAATTACCCTAGTTATTGAGCGGGAATAAAATTATCTTTCATAAAATTTTGGCGTGTTTAAAATTTCAGGTCTGCAAATAGCGGCCTAAAATTCTCATTTTTCTGCGAAAAATTAAAAAAATAATTCTGGAAATTCTCTATATGTTTCTCAGTAAGAAAATATATAAAAATATATTTTCCTTACCCTAGTTGCTAAGCGGGAATAAAATCATCTTTTATAAATCTGTCTAGTTCAGATTCAAAAAATTTCTATCATTGCATGTTCACTAGTTCTGTTCCCGAGTACACACCTACTCACTCCGAGTATAGCTCAAGACATTTATGTTTCCCGATTAGATTATTTGTATGATAAAGTTATGTCTAATCACACTCCAACTTCGCCTACATGTCATAGGAAAACCAACCGTCCAAGCACTTTTCCTCACACGAGAAAACAGGCACCAACTTATGACGGTTATGGGCATCCACAAATTTTTCGGGATTGGCTTAAGGAAATGGAATATTATATTGATTGTCATGATTGGGACACCACCAAAAGGTTGTCGTCACCCGAGAGAGGTTAGTAGGTCAAGCCCAGGTGTTTTAGCTGAACGAAGAGCGTCGTGTGGGTGATTATCAATATGCTTGGCCGCAAATGCGTAGCCTTCTCACATCTCAATATGCCCCTGACTAACTCTGTACTACTAGCACAAAGTTCGCGAGTGCGTACAACTCCAAGCCCGCGTGTGGGTATAACACCACAACCGTGAATAAGTATAATTACGACACTAGACCTGTATCTGCTTATAGGAGTGACCATATGCCTCAGGCTAGATCCTTTCCTCACAAATGTAGGACTATCCAAAGTGTGTCTACTTCCACCTTTAGGGAAAATAAGCAGTTTAGGCCCTATGTTTCAGACTCGATAGATATTACCGTTAGGGATGCCATGAGCCCGCGTGGTGAGAGTATTCCGGATAGTGAGGGCTATCCCTTAATTTTTACACACAATGCGTCGGGAATGTCTCCTTCCGAACTTCCTGATATTGTTTTTGAATCTTCTGACAATACTGAGTTTGTACCTGTTGGATCGGTCGGCGCCCTTAGAGGGGGGGTGAATAAGGGTTTTCAAAAACTTTAGATTTTATTTAGAAAAACTTTGGAATATTGCAATATTAAAACAAGAAGACAAGTAAAACAAAAAGAGAGACAAGCTTTATTGATATTAAATAAGTTTTACAAAATTTGATCTCAATGTCGCTAGAGATCGGAGGCGAATAATAAAAGTTCTTTTTTTGTTTTCTATACCGACTCGTATCCCCACGAACCGGTTGGCTTTAGCCGATCTCTCCCCAGATACGGCCTCAAGCCGCTCTAGCCGATTTATCCCCAGAAAGGCCTCGAGCACACCCTAGACCTGGCCTAGATCTAGTCGCCAACACGAGGCGAATTTCAGCCCTAAGTCCTACCCCAGACCTAGTCGCCAACACGAGGCGATTTCACTACCGTTTACAGAAAAGATATGAAATGAAAAGACAACAATATAAAAACTCCCTCTATGTGGATCTCTTGGAGAAGTGTACGAAGGCCCGCAGAGTATGATCGTAGTCAATGCGGCCTTTCGTCACGATGATGACGCGTGTTGAAATCTTCTCCACGAATCTCCTTAAGGCTTTATGGAATTGTGGGAGTATCGCTCTGAATCTTCCTCTCTCTGATGTGGCATGAAGCTCTGGAGTTTGGGATTGGAGGAGGATGAAGAATTCGGAGCCAAAGCATCCAATTTATAGCCTTAGCGCTACCGCCGGCGCTAGCTCTACCGCCGGCGCTAGCCCGGATTAAGAAACAATTTGCGCGGCAGAATCTCCAATCCGTGGCAACATGCTGCACTATGCTTTATATGCGTCACGCTACCGCCGGCGCTAGTAGCTACCGTCGGCGCTATCCCCGATTAAAAAACTTCTTGCGCGGCAGGATCTTCAATCCGTGGCAACCTTGCATTTATTCCTTCTGTATTCATCGCTACCGCCGGCGTTATCCGCTACCGCCAGGCGTTAGCGCCTTCTATAACAGCTCCTGGAATTGCGCTCTTCATCGCTAGCGCCCGTCGCTAGTTGCTACCGCCGGCGCTAGTGAGCCTCTTCAAATTTTGGCCTCAATTTTTGGGGCAGTCGTCATGCGTACTCCTTGAGTCATGTGGACTATGCTAACCTGCACACTTGAACACACAAGATCAAATACACATAGGATTTGTTATTCTCAAACCTAGGAGATGCGGAAGACCATGTTCCAACAAACTCCCCCTTTTGATAATAACAAATCCATTAATGATAAATCAAAGCATTAATAGATAAGCATGATGAAACTATACTTGTGTGTGTGTGAGAGTGATGACTTTGGATAATAATTGATTCTAGCATGTTAGACTTGCTCCCCCTAAATACATGCTCCCCCTAAGTAAATGCTCCCCTAATATGTATGCTATCAACTTAATCAATCACGTTGGGTTTGCATTTTGATAGCGGATTATATATTTATCATGTTAGTTCTCCCCCTTTTACATTTTATCATGTTAGTTCTCCCCCTTTGTTATTAGCAAAAGTGGGTAGGGAAACAAAGCACTAAAAATGTGTAAATAAAAGATAAGGCATGATCGAGCTTTTTAGGTAAATGATAAGGAGATTTAGAATTGTCTTTCATTGAAAATGATCAGAGTTATGACTTATTTTATCCCTTTTGTTTGTAGTTCTCCCCCTTTTATAAATCAGAGTTTAGCAAAAAATAATGATTTCCCCTTTAAATAAGAGTTTTAAGCCTAAAAAAAATCATGATTTCCAAGTAACCAATCTACCCAGACAATATGTCAACACCCTAGCCCCGTACTAAGTGACGGATGGGCATGAGGAGCTGCAAACATGCCGTAGGTTGGGGTGTTAATCCCATATGCAAACACTAGACAAAAACTTAACCTAACACTCTTTCCCCACAGTGCCTCGCAAGGCCCCACTGGAACCCTCCCCGGTTAAGGACAAGACATGACTAGAGATAAGGTTATCTAATGTCTACAACCCTACGCCCCCGCTATGGTGAGAAATGAAGTCAAGGATAACAATTATTAGAAACATTAAGCATTTAAATCTAATGGGAAATTTCATAGCATATGGGTTTATATTTAAAAATAAAATACTCTTAGCTATATTGAAATTCATGAATGAATCAGAGTTTGAGCATTGCGGAAGAAAAAAGAAACATCATAATACTAAATAAGAGTTTAAGTTCAAAAAGGAAATGTTTTTGAATTTCAAAATGAACTTTATAAAGATAAGAGTTGAAGCATTTTCGAATAAAGAAACAACATCCTTTT
The DNA here is from genome assembly GCA_033032865.1 of Dactylorhiza incarnata. Classification (NCBI taxonomy): domain Eukaryota; kingdom Viridiplantae; phylum Streptophyta; class Magnoliopsida; order Asparagales; family Orchidaceae; genus Dactylorhiza; species Dactylorhiza incarnata. Next base: position 3,229,026 of record JAWHQI010000035.1, read on the forward strand.
AGCAATTAGAAGTAAGAGGTAAAATTTGATTTGAAATTCAATAATAAGAGGATGTTTTTATAAGTAATATTTTACTTGTTGGAGGAGTGTTTAGCATGAAAGTTTTCAGAGTTATAAGCAAAAAATTCAACCAATATAAAGTTTACCAAGCAAGTCTACCACTTGTTGCACGAAAGGAATTTGAAGAGTCAAGTGATGATGCTCACAAGATGAAAGATTTTAAATAAATATTAAAGTGCAAGGTAAAACAATTATATGGTTATGATGCGGAAGACATATAGAAGTACAAAAAACATCTTATGGTAATCAATGATGGTTCATAAAAAGATATATGAGTTCAATTTCAAAAAGAAGATGTTTTTGTAAATCATTTTGCATTTAAAATTTTTGTTTTGACAATACAGTAACCAAGCATGAAATAATCTTATCAAAAAGAGATTACTACAACGTTACTTTAATTCACAATTTCAAAACATACCAAACATTGTAGAAAGCATGCTAGGTTATCTAGTGCATTTCATAAATAAAGAGTAGTATAGAATTAGCATTAGGATCCAATACTCATGAGAAGAAGTGTTATGGACGATAATGATGTGCATAAAAGTGTATTTTGAATAGAGTAAACAAATGTTTTAATCAAAAATACAAGTAATATGTAAAGTAAAGAGCATAATAAAACACAAATAAATTTACTTCCACTCATTTCAATGCATAAAGAAAAATGTACAACTACCAAGGTGCTCTGCACACACAATGCTCATCAAGACTTATCAGGGTGCAAAGTAGTGCTTGGGGGATCACATAGTTTTATTCTTCAAGATTGATTTTTATTGTGATCCGGTGTACTTAAGAATAAGTGGTTTTTATTTTGAAAGAAAGTTATGGTTTGCACAAGATACTTTATTATTCTTTCCAAGGTGCTCAACCTCACAACGCTTATTAAGACTTATCAGGAGGTTCAAGTAGTGCTTGGTGGAGTTATCTTTGTCACTTTATTTTATGATTTTGTTTTGTACAAAGTTCTCCGAATACACTTGTTTTGCAAACCAATATAATTTATGAAAAAGATAACCACTTTTCTTAACTTTTAAAAGTGCAAATAAAGGTTGTGTAGGTAAGATACTTGTGCATTTTTAATTCATTGTACTATTACAAAACATACACAAACATTCTTAGATTAAACACATAAGTAGACAATGCCAAAATAAGTGAGTGAATTGCGATCATTATCAAACATAAAACATTACTCATACTTAGAGGCATGCTACGCATAGTTCTACACAACTTTTTCAATATAAATTATGCACATATTAATAGATATATCAGAGCAGGATGAAAGCAATGTTCAAAGTAGTTTGAAAAGATAAATTGTAACATTATAGAAGTTCTAGATAATAGATTACATCATGCTTGATTTTCAATGAAGTTCATACAATATTTTTGATATTTTAAAGAGTAATTTTTATTTAAAGTTTGAACTCATAAAATTGATCTTGGACTTCCCGAGGACTACCTTGTGAGAGGTTCGCCCGGTACTAGGTGATATGATGGGATGATAGCCCAAATCACCCTTTCGCAAGATACATAGAAAAGTTAAGTTCAGAAGAATAATTTTGATACTTGTTTTTGTTTTGTTTTATATTTTTGTAGTTGATTTTTACAAATAAAAGCATATTTTTGTAATTTTTGCTTATGTAATTTTTATATTTGATTTTTGCATAAAGATGAACTTTAAATAAAGGAAACAACACAAGCGAAAAACCAAAAAATATGTTTTGTAATTTGGTTTTTGTAGTTTTGTATTTGATTTTTCAAAAAATAAAGAAACACAGAAGTGCAAAACTAAGTAGAAAATATAGATTTATATATTTTAAGGGATTTTCAAAAACACAGAAAAATGAACATGGACGCTAGCGCCTGCGGTAGCGCTAGCGCGGGAGACAGTGAACGATTTTTTTGGATTTTAGAAATTTTGATTGGTGGTCTTGATTAGGTGTCCCAATAGTAGTTCCATGCTGAAGTTGCAGATTTTTAGGAGATGTTTTGGATGGTCCAAATTGCATGAAACGTAAGCGATTTCTTATATGACTTGACAAAATAATCATTGCATGAGATATATTTACTTATGTTTTCATTTTGACTTTTCTAAAGACTTGTGCTTATAAAAAATAGGAAATGAGAACCGAAGATATCATGTTTGAACAAATCAAATATGCATAGTTTCAGAGATTAACAATAATGTTCATGCACAATCATACTATGAATAAGTCCTAGATGAGAATACCCAGCCTGTATATCTTGGTAAACAAATAAGGCCTAACATAGACACAAATATTCTTTAGGTGGCAATGTTAGAATGATAAATTTGAGATTAATGTTATACCAAGTTTTGATTGTGTTTCAACTTAGAGACCTAGAATGGAGTGACAATTCTATTTGATTTGATATCAAAATGATTCAAAGGTCTAAACTAGAAATAAATCACAATACACACATAATATACCAACCATAGCAAGCAATTATAATACCAATTGTCATTATATAAAATGTGATAGATGATTCTTGATATGAATTATGATTTTAGAAAGTTTTAGCAAAAGATATCAATAGATCATGGTGGTGCGTATGGCATCAATATTTATGACAATTAATCTTTCAATATGTCTTATGTGTTTTTCTTTTTAATTTAGATAAATATCTCATAGCAAATTCAGAATTTTATCCACTTGTTGGTGAAGGCTAAAAATCTAGTAACCAGATTTAATTTGAAATATCTTATAGCAAATTTAGAGTTTGATTCATATGGATAATATAATATATTTAGAAGCAATGAATATAATAATAAAAGATAGGTTATCAAAATATGATTTTGAATTTTGATCAATTTGTTTTATAAAACCATATTAAGCTTTTAAGAGATAAAATCATATTTTCAATATTGTATAGGATGACCATGACATGATAGTTTAAAAGAAAACAAAAAGAAAAAAATAGAAAAGGCATTAAAGCATATCATGAAGTAGAAATTTGTATATTTCAATTTGTAAGGTTTCTACTTCATGCATTTGATGATACTAGTAGATGAGAGATTTAGGTATCCAAAGAGGACTGGGAGTGACGCTTCCTTTGGGTACCCAAATACATCGTGTTTTCTTTTGGGGAGATGTGATTGAATGGGCCCTTTTGATTTGAGTTTGTGTTTCATCTTTAACTTTTGGCCGCCATTCAAACATTGGTTTAATATTATTCTTATTTATCAAATTTCCATGACGATTTTGCAAAACATTCTTTATAGGAAATTTGTTTATCTTTAAATTTATGTTGGGTGAGTGGTTATTTTGTAAATGATAATGATTTGGAATTTTATTTTCAAGCATTTGATATTCTTTATTTCCTTTGTTGGATTTATCAACATTTTGAGAAATTATATTCAACTTGCTTTTAGATATACCTTGAGATTGTGAATGAATGTTTTGAGCGTTTTTCTTAATGATTTCCTTAAGCAAGTTGATTTTTGATTTTAGTTCATCATTCTTGATTTTTAAATTATGTCTAGCTTTATTATAATTTATTGTGCTATTTTTAAGAGTGGTAACAATTGAGTCAATATGTTTTTCATATTTATCCCTATACTCATCAAATGTTTCATCCATCTCTTTTATTTCAATTTCATAGTCCTTACACTTAGCACAATTAATTTTAAAGATGAATTTTCTAAACATAATTTTTCATTTTGTTCTCTTATAAAAATAATTTCTTTTTCAAGTTCCTTAAATTTTTCTTTAATATCATTACAATCAAGACAAGGTTTTGTATTTTCAATTGAAGTGACATGAGTAAAGCTAGATAAATCGGATTTTGATACTACTTTAACTTTTGCTTTTAAATTTTTATTTTCTAAGCGCAATAATTTATTAGCATTCTTTAATTTCTTAATTTTGCGCTTAGTATTTTGTAACAATTGTAATGAAGAGATAGAAGTACAAAATATAGAATTTGATTTCCTTACATTGCTTTTGGATGAGGGAGGATTTGAACATATTGTTCCTTTTTCTTCTTCATGGTACTCCTCTTCCAAAAGTAAGATTTCTTCTCCTTTTTCTCTTGGTGTATTGTTCTCCTTTTCTATTTCAATATTCTCCATGGCTTCGCCCCGAGAGAGATCTTCTTGAATGATAATGGATGCTTGTACGTTCTTTTCCTCCTGTGTTTGTCCCATACCTGCGAGAGGAAGATCATACATTTCTTCAAGAAATTTCCATATTTTATAAGCACTAGAAAAGCAATACACAAATTTGAAAACTTCATTTGAGAGACCACAAAATAGATAATATTTAGCTTTTGCATCTAAATGAAGTTCCTTTTTATTTGATTCATCCACACGTCTTATAATTGCTAAGTTCCATACTTCGATATCTAAAGTTTTAATAAATTTTTCCATTAAAATTTTCCATCCTTTATAATTTGTTCCTTCAAATAAAGGTGGTGCAAGTGATTTTTCCTCTTCACAAAAATCTCCCCCACTAGTAGAAGCGAGATCATGAGACGCCATTATTCCCGGTTGTTAAGCCGATTGGAATAAAACCTACCTCTGATACCACTTGCTCGATCGGTCGGCGCCCTTAGAGGGGGGGGGGGGTGAATAAGGGTTTTCAAAAACTTTAGATTTTATTTAGAAAAACTTTGGAATATTGCAATATTAAAACAAGAAGACAAGTAAAACAAAAAGAGAGACAAGCTTCATTGATATTAAATAAGTTTTACAAAACTTGATCTCAATGTCGCTAGAGATCGGAGGCGAATAATAAAAGTTCTTTTTTTGTTTTCTATACCGACTCGTATCCCCACGAACCGGTTGGCTTTAGCCGATCTCTCCCCAGATACGGCCTCAAGCCGCTCTAGCCGATCTATCCCCAGGAAGGCTTCGAGCACCCCCTAGACCTAGCCTAGATCTAGTCGCCAACACGAGGCGAATTTCAGCCCTAAGTCCTACCCCAGACCTAGTCGCCAACACGAGGCGATTTCACTACCATTTACAGAAAAGATATGAAATGAAAAGACAATAATATAAAAACTCCCTCTATGTGGATCTCTTGGAGAAGTGTACAAAGGCCCGCAGAGTATGATCATAGTCGATGCGGCCTTTCGTCACGATGATGACGCGTGTTGAAATCTTCTCCACGGATCTCCTTAAGGCTTTATGGAATTGTGGGAGTATCGCTCTGAATCTTCCTCTCTCTACTGTGGCACAAAGCTCTGGAGTTTGGGATTGGAGGAGGATGAAGAATTCGGAGCCAAAGCATCCAATTTATAGCCTTAGCGCTACCGCCGGCGCTAGCGCTACCGCCGGCGCTAGCCCGGATTAAGAAACAATTTGCGCGGCAGAATCTCCCATCCGTGGCAACATGCTGCACTATGCCTTATATGCGTCACACTACCGCCGGCTCTAGTAGCTACCGCCGGCGCTATCCCCGATTAAAAAACTTCTTGCGCGGCAGGATCTTCAATCCGTGGCAACCTTGCATTTATTCCTTCTGTGTTCATCGCTACCGCCGGCGTTATCCGCTACCACCAGGCATTAGCGCCTTCTATAACAGCTCCTGGAAATGCTCCCTTCATCGCTTGCGCCCGGCGCTAGTTGCTACCGCCGGCGCTAGTGGGCCTCTTCGAATTTTGGCCTCAATTTTGGGGGCAGTCATCATGTGTAGTCCTTGAGTCATGTGGACTATGCTAACCTGCACACTTGAACACACAAGATCAAATACACATTGGATTTGTTATTCTCAAACCTAGGAGATGCGGAAGACCATGTTCCAACAGTACCATTGACTGAGCCTACTGCTGAGTGCGATGTCATTATTAAGGAAGATCTTAGCGATGATGAGGAGTTTGTTTACCCTTGTGATATGGAAGAGGACCTTACCTCTGATCCAGTTTTAGAATTGACTGATGATTCTTATTTGGAGGACGTACCTAGTACATTGCAAGAGTTAGCTAGTGAGGGAAGGATACTTTTAGATGACCTAAATGGAGCAAACTCGGAGGAACTTGTTTTGAGGTTGCCACCGTTACAGGAATATCAATATGACTTAAATTTTCTCTTGGGTTCGATTTATGCGATTTCACCAACCCTTCCTCTTGAACCTTTGACGCGATTAGCGGATTATAATTTTGGACACGAACTTGTTATGACTAGTCTACGGTGTTGTGTTATTCTGATGGATGCTTGCCATGTGTTGCTTGGACGTCCATGGTGTAACATCCCCAATCCTTCTAGACCCCTAGTTGGTATTAGGTCAGGGGTGGTGTGCTGAGTGGCCACCAAGGCCCATGGACCAAGTGGAGTGTGTAACATCCCCCAAACAGCTAGACCCCTAAGTTGGTTTTGTCATGACTAGGTCATGACAAAACCATAGGAAGAGCTCAAGACCTTGTGAACATAGGTGAGAAGGAGAAACCACCTTGGTCAGCAAATAGCAATTTCCAGTTAGCAAGCCTAGGATTGGATTTAGGGGCCCCACCTTGAAGCTTGGCCCCACAATATCATCCCTAAACCATTAGAAGTCTCCTTGAAGCACCAGTGACCCATTGGGGTCAACCTAAGAGGCCAATTTGACTAAAGTCAACCTTAACCCTAAATTGGTCAAACTAGCTCAATTAAGGTCAATTAGCCTCCACCATGCCAAATTGACCATTCCCCTACCCTTGTATGGGTACTAGAATCGTAATGGACCAAAAAGCCCCATCATGGGGCCTCCAATTTGACCAATTTGCCCTAAACCTCAATTTGGTCAAAGTGCCCTAATAAGGGGAAATTCACCCTCACTTTGCCAAATTGACCCTACCTAGACCTTCCTAACCCTTCAGGGAAGCCAATGGAGCCCAAGCCATCCTTTGGGGTCAACCCACTTGATTAATTTGACCAAAGTCAAATTTGCCTTAATTTAGGTCAAAATAACCGAGTTTGCCCAAATTGGACCCAATCCACTTGGGCTAGGCCCAATTGGAGTAGCCCAGTAGTCTAGGAGGCAGGCCAGTGTAGTACAGGAGCACAGGATTCAGGATCAGTGAGTGGTTAGGTGTTAGCTTCCGCGAGTGATCTTGTAGTGAGGATATGATGTACTGGGCATGAGCCCTTCCTTCTTCTTATTTATTGTAACCCTTGTTATCTTATTATCCAGTTATATCATGTGGACATTCTTATATTTTTCATGTCGATTCTGTGGACTTGTCTTCTTTAATGCACTTTTCTTTGTGATCAATTTGGCCGGCAAGATCGGCATTTTGTAGTGGCGACCTTCCCGAGTGAAGGTGTCACCGCAAAGCGGCGGTTCTGGGCCTAAGACCCGGTGTTTGGAAAGAAAAAAAATGGGGTCTTACAAGTGGTATCAGAGGGAACCTCGATCCGAAGAAAAGAAGTCCACAAACCCTGGGCCACCCCGCGCGAGCTTAGTTTGAGGACAAACTAGCAGCGGAAGCAGTGGTGTGCCCATATGAGAATCACATTGAAAAAGGTCCACTTTTAACTCAATCTTCTTGGTCAGTTTCCCCCTGCGAGTGTCAAGTTTTCTGTTGTAAGCCTGCGACGAACCCTGCCCCCAGCAGGGAACACCTCCGGCTGCAAAGATTTCCTTAGTTAGTCCTTTAGGCAACGAGTTAGACTCAAACCCACTAGGATACGTGACTTACCTTAACAATTTATACCGTGACCTAGTCTGAAATAGACCGTAGGTATAACCTTTAGTGAAGGTACGAGGATACCCCAAAGAGGCTAGAGAAAGAGAGTTGACAAATAAGCAGAATGGTATGAGACTCGTAGATTCAACCCTCGTACCGGTGACAGGATTACATTAAGACAACCACCATGACAAACACCGAGGGTCGGATGAGAATTGAAGTTCAGGAGGGACCCGTTTGGGATTGGGTGACATACTGACCTTGATAAGGTTGTCGTAAAAGGTACCTAGAAGAGCCTAAGGTGTGGAGTATACCAATGAGCCTCAAGATAGAACCCCAAGTCTAAGGTTGTGTTCCCTAAGAATTGCTTGCATACTTGGGACGAGTATAACATGATGATATCGAAGATACTTCGCCCAAAAATAGATAGAGACTAATCTTTTGTTTATTGGGGCTTACCTTTTGTTTATTGGGCAAATTAATGACGGACTTGGATTTCCCTTAGTCCTAAGTTAGAAAAATTTTGTGTCGTGAACAATAATGATTTTGAGGTTGATCATATTCGATGTCTCTTGGACAAAGATGAGATGGTGTAAAACTAGGTCATACATGTCATAGTTATATTGGAAGTTCTTGTGGTTTGGGGCATTCAGAAGTGATCAACTTATGGTTAAAAATCACGCCCTATCTTGGTAGATAATTTTAACTACAATAATAGCCCTAATACCTTGGGAGCTTTGATGACGGATAACCAGAGATCTTAGACGATGACCTATTTAATTTAGAATCTAGTGTTTGAGTCGACTGATAAGGAAAAATCTAAGTTTATCTTACCTTGGACCATTCGAAAGTGATCGAGACTAGCATATGTGAAAGTGATGGGAATTTGGTGAAATAAACGTGAAGATACTTTCTTGATGAAATTGACTTGTGAAAAATCTTAGGGTTTCAAAAATTTTACCCGTATACCTTATGAATCAAACTCCATGTAGAAAATGATTGGGGGTCGTCTTACCAACATGGATACTAATTGTGGTTGGTTAACATATACTCATAAAGGTTCACAAGTGCCCCCATTAAAATTTAGAGATGATTGGGATGCTAGATGATTTGATTAGCTCCATCAGTAGTAAGAACTGGAAAAGTTGTAGAGTAGAGATGAGTGCTTACTCGGGCATACCTGAAGGAGTAAGAAATTGAACATGTGAAGAAATCGTTAGAGGCATAACAATCTGCCCAGGTTAGAGTGGAAGCTCGAGGATAGATTGACCAAGGTAGCTAGGTCACCCCGATCAGGATAGATGATTCGACAGTGCGAGTCTTGCGACGCAAGAAGATTCCGTAGGTAAAAATCATGTTATAAAATTATGGATAGGAGGAGCACACCCAGGAGCCACTAGAGCTGGTGTGGCAGAGATAGTCGGTGCTCTTCGAGCCAGGAATAGTTTCAGTTCTTAGGGGATGTTACGTTCAGTCACTCTCGGTGAAAACCCGCAAGCCTAACCTGAATTTCGAGGACGAAATTATTCTTTTTGTTTATTGGGATTTGTAACATCCCCCAAACATCTAGACCCCTATGTTGGTTTTGTCATGACTAGGTCATGACAAAACCATAGGAAGAGCTCAAGACCTTGTGAACATAGGTGAGAAGGAGAAACCACCTTGGTCTGCAAATAACAATTTCCAGTTAGCAAGCCTAGGATTGGATTTAGGGGCCCCAACTTGAACCTTGGCCCCACAATATCATCCCTAAACCATTAGAGGTCTCCTTGAAGCACCAGTGACCCATTGGGGTCAACCTAAGAGGCCAATTTGACTAAAGTCAACTTTAACCCTAAATTGGTCAAACTAGCTCAATTAAGGTCAATTAGCCTCCACCATGCCAAATTGACCATGCCCCTACCCTTGTATGGGTACTAGAATCCTAATGGACCAAAAAGCCCCATCATGGGGCCTCCAATTTGACCAATTTGCCCTAAACCTTAATTTGGTCAAAGTGCCCTAATAAGGGGCAATTCACCATCACTTTGTCAAATTGACCCTACCTAGACCTTCCTAACCCTTCAGGGAAGCCAATGGAGCCCAAGCCATCCTTTGGGGTCAACCCACTTGACTAATTTGACCAAAGTCAAATTTGCCTTAATTTAGGTCAAAATAACCTAGTTTGCCCAAATTGGACCCAATCCACTTGGGCTAGGCCCAATTGGAGTAGCCCATTAGTCTAGGAGGCAGGCCAGTGCAGTACAGGAGCACAGGATTCGGGATTAGTGAGTGGTTAGGTGTTAGCTTCCGCGAGTGATCTTGAAGTGAGGATATGATGTACTGGGCATGAGCCCTTCCTTCTTCTTATTTATTGTAACCCTTGTTATCTTATTATCCAGTTATAGCATGTGGACATTCTTATATTTTTCATGTCGATTCTGTGGACTTGTCTTCTTTAATGCACTTTTCTTTGTGATCGATTTGGCCGGCAGGATCGGCGTTTTGTAGTGGCGACCTTCCCGAGTAAAGGTGTCACCGCAAAGTGGCGGTTCTGGGTCTAAGACCCGGTGTTTGGAAAGAAAAAAAATGGGGTCTTACAGAGTGTGTTAAGCGCACACCAAGGGCACAAAATCAACATAGCCCAATACCACTCCCTTAGGCCAATTGACCCTCAATTCACCAAATTGACCTCCCCCATACCACCCTAACCACTGAGGAAGACCATTACCTTGAGAATTGAACTTGGGTGGGACCCAATTGCATGAAATTGACCAAAGTCAATAATAGGTCAACATTAACCAAACTAAGTCAATTAGGGTTCAATTGACCCAATATGTTCAAAATGACCTTACCACCACACTCTAAACACTTTAAGGAACTTATTGGACCCAAAAGCCCCATCACTTGGTCAACCAATTGACCAATTTGACAAAAGTCAACTATAGCTTAAATTAGGTCAAAATCACACCTTAAGGCTAAATTGGCCCAATTGGGGCCCCACCATGGACCAACCAATGTTGGGTGAGGTTAAGGGTCCCATGACCCCCACCATGGTTGACCAAAGACAACCATGGTCAACATAGCCCATTAAAGGTGAATTCTAGGCCCAAATAGAATGGGACCCAACCCCCATCATCTAGCCAATTATACATGGACCTAAGGCATGCCCATCAGCCCTAGACTGAACCCTAACATGGAGCTTGATTAATCAAATGGAAGGGGGGACCAAAAGTTGATCAAAAAGCATAAAGTATAAAGCAAAAGGAAAAGCAATCACCCCCTCCTCCACACTCCTCCTCCAATCAGCCTTGGGCCCTCCCCTGATTGTTGTGGGTCTGAGCTTGACCCAGGTGGAAGCAAGGAGCCAGCTAGTGCAGGAGGGTGGCAGCCATGAGACAACCAAGGGGGCTCCAATTCAAAACCACCTTTAGAGGCCTCTTCATCCCAATCCAACCACACCTCAAGCTTCAGGAGGTCGAGAGCAGACGGGAACACCCCTTGGAGCAGAGCTTTAGCTTAGGAAACGAGATCGGGAGCGGGGTCGCCGGAGCTAAGCTTTTCCATGGCAAACCGCCGCCGGAGCCGCCGCCACGCGCCGATAGTGGTTCGTTTCTCCTCCCCTCCCCCCATGCTAGCTTCCCATCAATAAACGAGGAAGGATCGGGCTCGATTGAGCCCGGATCTACCTCTGAAATCCAAGGATTTCGCAGCAAAATGAGACCCCTGGGATCGCCAGGAACCGCCACCACCGGCCACCAGTCGCCGGTGGATGATAGCCCCGACCACCACGAAGGTGTCGGTGGTGTTGGCCGGTAGTGGTGGTGGCTGGATCGCCGGTAATCCCCCTCGCAATATCGCCCAGCGCGGTTGAATCGCAGTCGTTGGCTGGAGGAGGAATATGATGCCGCTGCCGCCAGATCTGCTGTAAGATTCGTGCGGCCATCATTTTCCTTTACTTTATTAATTCAATGTATATGAATTTCTGGCTCTATTATTCAGTCAACTTCAAATAGAAATTAAGACCACTTAATAGCTGATTTAGAAAAGTGCCCAACATGAAAGTTGTAGGCCTTGGTCTTAACTTTCATTTGGACTTAAGTTTGGGTCATTTGGTGACCTACAGCCCCCTAGGGAGCTGTTTTACTAGGACTGGTCCTACACTAGGTTAGTCCATTAGAAAATTTACCTAGGTCAAACAATTCAAGCTTTGGAGCTGTGCTTTTAACCATGGGTTGGTATACCCTAGGGGCACCCCCTGCCAAAGGGACAGCCCTTGGTGGACACTTTTACCTAGGGTTTTTGTGGTAGTTAGAATATTTAAATTAAGTTGATGTTTGGAGCATATGATGTCCAAATGACACCAAACTTTGTTGGCATACTCTTTTGTACATGAGTTGTGCCTACCTAAAATTTCACTCTATTTGGAGTTGATTTGATTTGGAAAATTGGAAACCCTAATGAGGGCCTTTCAGGGTCAAATTAGGGTTTAGGTCATTTTGAGGAGTAGAGTGTATTAGCCTCCTCCCATCATGATGGTATGTACGTATGGATATACAAATGCTTGTGTCACACCCTAATGGTCCATTTGGAGCCATTAGGGTGGTGTGACCTAAAACCCTAAGGGTAAACCCTTAAGGGTGCAAAGTTGAGATTTGTGAAGAAAATAGGACCAAATATTCAAGCCTTGGCTCAGAACTTTGTAGATATGTTTGTAAGGGCATAAAATGTCTTAGATAATTTAATGGGAATTTTTAGAGGCATTTAAGTAATTTTCCTACTAATAAATGAAATTACCACCCTTTCCTTAATAAAACGAAATACATGGTCATATGACCTTGTATGAGTTTGATATACTATCAGTGGCTGAAATATGGTGAAATAAGGCTATGGTAATTTTGTCATGAGTTATGGAAATGTTATTCCTTGTATAGGAAATTTTCAGTGCTTGCTAGCTTAAGGGAATTTAACTTTGAAAAATGTCAAATCATGGGGCAAAATTGTGATACTTGGCTACCTGTAATTTATGTTAATATATGCCCATGATAATTGTTTGGAAGCTTGTAGATTTATATTTCATGTACCTCATGTAGAAATTGTAATTTACAAGACTTGAGTATTAAATCATTTTAAAATATCAAATCATGGGGAAATGTTATGGTACTTGGTTAACTGTAGTTTTATGTTAATATATGCCCATGACAACAGTTTGGAAGCTTGTAAATTTATAACTCATGTACCTCATGTAGAAATTGGTAATTGCTACCTTTGGATGTTTAATTATTTTAAAATATTAAATCACATGGTAATGACACAATCCCTTGGTAGAGGACTCTAGATTTTCATCTGGACACTTGGTAATTTTTGGAGAATTTTCAGAAGTAAAATACTATTATTCCTAATTATCGTGGCATTTTGGTAATTATACAACTATGATGATTTAGTAAGCCAAATCACACCCTAGGATCATGGAACTCAGTGAACCACCATGATATGGGATATTACCTTACTGATAATTTTCATGTAGCATGAAGAATCATTTTGAGGGTAGTTCATGTGTAATGTGACTTAAGGCCTTAACTACTTAAAATTATATTAAATACCAATTTAATATGGAAAATTATGGAAATTGGAACATACCTTACTAAGGTCAGTGGGAGCCTAGGATAATTATTATATACCTTGGTGATGAGTTTTTAGAAGGGTTCCCTTATGGGGTTGAGGGATAGTTCAACTTAGTGGTCTGCGTTTAGTAAAAACAAAATTTTGATCTTTAGACAACTCAGACCCCTAAGTAGTGTTTAGGAGTTATATCCAATCAATAAATGAGTTGTAGCACATCAAGATTCACGGAGGGTCTATCTTAGGGTTAGTTGTGAGGTTGTGTTGGGGTTAGTTAATGAGGTATGCAGGTACGTCCAACCCCATTGGGTCGGACGGGTGTTGAGCTAAGTCACTCCAAGTATATGAAATAATGAGGGTGAACCAAATGTTAACCACCAACTAAAGTAATTGTCTTGAGGAGGATAATGGGGTTGAGCCCATTGATCTGTAGTACCGTTAGGGGGCCCTTACGGAGTACACCGGGGGAAGTCCAAGATTCACCTTAAATATAACGCTAACTAAATTGTAGGCAAGAGTAGCCTAAGTAGGTCTGCAAACTGGTATGGATCTCCTCCGGGAAGGAGATGGGTTGGATCAGCTTGTGAGTTAGTCCCGAGCCGGAAGCTCGGGTGGGCATGTTAAACACCTGTTACATTTCAATTAGTGGCGAGTCTTCGGTACTAGGCTAGTCGTGTCACCGACGGTAGTACGTTGACTCAGGTGAGGGTGAGGTTTGGAGGGCCAGTAAGTTGAGTACCGCGGTCTGGAAGACAATACCTAATAACCCACCCCGACCTTAAAGTCTGGTGGATTCCAGCAAGAGTACGCAGGAGCTCCGCTGTTGTGTTCTTAGCGTTGAGGCGCATATGAGGTCTAGGCTTGGTAGTGACAATACCCGCCTAGGATGTGGAGTGCCCGATCCACTGCCACCATGAGCCACGACGGTCGGTACCCAAAAGGTTGGCTTCCTTTCAAACAAATTGGGAACTATAAAGGTCTATGCGCATAGAGTCGTGTGGGTGAGTCACATTGCATAATCACATTAAAACATCATAATCATAGCATAGCATAACATACGCATTAGCATACCCCCATCATATAAATTAGTATGGGCTCATTTATATGATGGTTGCCTGGACATCTTAACTTATATGTCGTATGGGCGTTCATATAAGTTAAGGTACGATCTGTGACGGTAGCTTAGCTTTACTTCTGCACCGCACTTTCTTTCTATTTACTACTTACTTCATTGCTCTACATTACTGCCTTATACTTGCACCATACTGCTAGATAGCTTTTACTGCTTTACTTATACCTGCTAGTTAGTGTCATGTCACTTTCTTTTGATTACCCCTTGTTGTCCTCCGCTTCTTCCTCCCGCTCGGTACCTAGGAGTCATGGAGGGAGGCGAGGACAAAATGACTTAGTCTTTATGACTAACGGTCGGTGTGACCGCAGGAGTCCGAGGAGACGGAGTTGTCCCGTGCGCAGCAGGACGAGATGGCCGGACCTGAGCAGCGGATGCAGCGTACTACCACGACGCACAGGTTGATGATTAAATAGTTAGACTTCCGCATTTAGAGAGTTTTGATGTAGTTTCCGCATGTTGTAGAGAGAGAGAGACAGTACATTATTTTGGATATGTATCGGGTATAAGCCCCTTTTTGCTTGTACTTCTCTTTTGGACTTTCTGTTATTCATTATATATATATATGATGCTGTGATTGTGGACATGCCTTCATTTATGTACTTACTTCTTTTGGCATATTTTACTTATGATCGTATAGCCGGCAGAGTTTGTGCTGAGCGGTGTTAGCCAACCTGTGTGTTGGCGACATCGCAAGGCAGCGATTCTGGGCGAAGATCCACCTCAACCGTGCGATGCGGGAGAGGTTCGAGTTTTCAAGTACTCGAACGGGTTTTGGAAAAAGAGATCTTACAAATGGTATCAGAGAACGAACGATCACAAGAGAACAGTCCACAAGATACTGGGTCACCCCGCTCGAGTGTAGTTTGCGGACAAACTTTGCAGCGGAAGCTGTGGTGTGCCCATGTATGAAATCACATAAAATAGTCCACTCAGCAGCAAGTTAGGTCAAATTTTGACTTATTTAGACAATTTAGTGACGCACCCTAGTCTAAAGAGCGACCTTGGGTCTAGATTTGGTTGAAGGTTAAGGATACCCAACGTAGCTAAGGGAAGAAGTTTGTATAAGTCTTGACGTGGAGACTTTCACGCTGAGGGTTACGCTTTACTATCAAATGGTAGGACCATCTCGAGGAGATTGGGTGTCTGTAGTCTTCTTTAGAGAAATAGAAGACCCATAAGCATAACCCCCTTACCATAACTTGATACTTTCCTTTACAGTACGTTGAGACAACCACCAAAAAATACCAGAGGTCGAATTGGAATTTGAATTTTTTTTTGTTTTGAAAAGGCCCCTTTCCTAGTTAATCATATAGGGAACTCGGAAAAGTTAGCATAATTTATAACATTGGGAGCCTGAGTCTTATCATAACAATATTATATGCCCTAAAGTTTATGTACGTATGTAAGATGAATATACCGTAGAAGTACTGAAAAGACTTAGCCCAAATCGGTAGGGGCTTATCCTTTTGTTTATTGGGCCAATAAAATACTGACTTGGATTGCCCTTTGACGTTGTTTAGAAAAGGTTATGACATTTTCGTAGTAATCTCGAGGTTTGGAGTATTCAATGATACTCAGGTGATGATGAGATCTTATTCATATACTTTTGATTTGTGGACCAACCCTCCTTAGAAGTTTGAGTCCCTTGGAGAATTACTTCACCTTAATTAGCAGGGATTGTTTATACCAAGTTGTGATCGCTATAGTTATACTGGCAAGTTAAGTAAATGGTACACTTCAAGAGTGAGCGTGTACTCATCTTATTGCTCCAAGGCTGATTCTAAGTCGTCAAAAGTGATCAACTTGTTAATCATTGGAGTATACGTAAAGGGTTGTCCAGTGTATGGGCATAAGACTCTCGGAATCAAGAAAGCTAGGTTAAGAATTTAGGGAATTTCACTAACTTCCTGATCCAAGCAATGTTGTCTTGTCTTTTATAAGGACGTTTGGTCATCAAGCGCTTACCAGTCACAAGGGAAGGATGTCATAAGCGGCAAATTCAGTGCAGGATCAAGTAAGATTTAGATTGGATAAAGGTAAGACTAAGCTATAAGTTCTCATGACCATAAGAAATAATCAGTTTATCTTAGAAAACTTGCTAGTGTGTTGTTGTAAATACATCTTCTTAACCTCGAGACATCGATTTGTAGAGTTACCGGAATCAATTAATAAATATTGACGTCCGATCAAATGCCTCGTTTTAATCAAGTACTGAAAATAAGAAGAATACCAGGTTTAGTAGCTTGGGATAAATGTGTCACATCGTGAAATTTTGAGAATTGGAATCAAGTTTTCGCAAGTAAAATTATAACTAGAGTTGCTTACACTTCAGGGCTCTCAAAGGTAATCTTCAGATAGTATTTTTAATTAAAATTCAAGCCCTCTCCTTGGTGAAAATTTAGTTAAGATCATTTTACTCTTAGATTTGGTTTATGCACAATCGGAGAGCTTAGGAAGGTGACTCTTTGGTCTTGTAATATGATGGTATAAACTACTTAGGGCTAAGATGGAGAATCTTACTATGTTCGGATCTCGGGAAAAATGGCAACGACCATCATGTGCTAAAATGTTGAGGATTAGAGAGTTAAAATAAACGGCTAGTTGTTGTTTCTATCAACTCCCACTTGAAATTATTAAGATTACTTAATGAGATTTATCGATGTAACTTTGGACGACACAACTAAGAGAAGGGTCGTTATGATGAATCCTTTAATCCATAATTTATAGCTTAAGTGAGATGAGACTACTTGGCTTTGAAAGTTTAGCCCACTCGTTATTGGGAATCTAAGGTGAAATTTGACGAATGGTATATTGAAGATATATAATTTACATACGATCCTCCGATCTTAAGAGCCGGAACTTACAATTTCCCCCAAAACATTATAATCCCAGATAAGAAGATTCAAGAATAAGGGAGACAGGTTTGATTTCCAGATATAAATGGTGAAACTTCTTGAGGATTAACGGGTTTTAATGAGACACCCTTCATGTTGAAATCAATTTGTGTCAATTCATGTCATGATAAAAAGGGTTTTACCCTCGTGAGTTATGAACCAAATGGACATGGAAAGTTGATGGGAGTCATCTCATGATCATCATTTTAAACTGAAGGCGTTATGTTCCTCAAGGAAGCTCGGAGGTTATTTGCATTTATTTAACGGGAGGGAGCGTAAACCTTATGTAACGTTCGTAGGACATAAGAGACTCTGGCCCAAGTGTAATCAAGTTTATGTTATTGGTTTGTAGCTGATAAACCTGGCCTTGTATCCGCGGAGTCGGAAACGGTTTATTAGCAGAATATTATGTAATCATGGTTCGTGAATATAACCTTATGAAGTTAAGTTGAACTAGAAGAACTTCGGTGCCATCTAGCGCGGCATGATAGTATAAATTAACTATGTAGGGCCTTATGTATTACAGATAGATCCTCCTCCAGGGGGTGAAGTAATTTTATTAACACCCACACCTGGTTAGCCTGTTTTGATTTTGTAGTGTATATTTCCTATTTATTACCGGGATGGAGCAAGTAGAACCCGCGTTGTGATTAATGGCACGATGGTCTGAACGGAGGGTTAAACCTTCAATTAACCCCTAGTGGGAATATTGCCGACAATCTTAGCGAGGAATGGTAGAAGTGCCATGATAAGTTTTGGTAAAGAATGTTGTTTCAGTTTAAGTTCTCTTTTAGTAGAGGTCCGAGTTCTTCCGTGGAAGGAGGTTCTGATGTCCGATTATTACGGTTCAATCATGGGCAAGAGGAGCACAGCTGGGTGCCCTTGGACTTCATGCAACAACATTTCCCGGAACTCATCACCTCAATTAAAACGTGTTTGAAATCCTTTACTCTTATAAGTACTTGCAACCCGTAGACCCGAACCTAAATTTCGAGGACGAAATATTTCTTTTGTTTATTGGTATTTGTAACATCCCCAATCCTTCTAGACCCCTAGTTGGTATTAGGTCAGGGGTGGTGTGCTGAGTGGCCACCAAGGCCCTTGGACCAAGTGGAGTGTGCTAAGCGCACACCAAGGGCACAAAATCAACATAGCCCAATACCACTCCCTTAGGCCAATTGACCCTCAATTCACCAAATTGACCTCCCCCATACCACCCTAACCACTGAGGAAGACCATTACCTTGAGAATTGCACTTGGATGGGACCCAATTGCATGAAATTGACCAAAGTCAATAATATGTCAACATTAACCAAACTAAGTCAATTAGGGTTCAATTGACCCAACATGTTCAAATTGACCTTACCACCACACTCTAAACACTTTAAGGAACTAATTGGACCCAAAAGCCTCATCACTTGGTCAACCAATTGACCAATTTGACCAAAGTCAACTGTAGCTTAAATTAGGTCAAAATCACACCTTAAGGCTAAATTGGCCCAATTGGGGCCCCACCATGGACCAACTAATGTTGGGTGAGGTTAAGGGTCCCATGACCCCCAAGTGGGGTCAACCCACTCACCATGGTTGACCAAAGTCAACCATGGTCAACATAGCCCATTAAAGGTGAATTCTAGGCCCAAATGGAATGGGACCCAACCCCCATCATCTAGCCAATTATACATGGACCTAAGGCATGCCCATCAGCCCTAGACTGAACCCTAACATGGAGCTTGATTAATCAAATGGAAGGGGGGGGGGGGGACCAAAATTTGATCAAAAAGCATAAAGTATAAAGCAAAAGGAAAAGCAATCACCCCCTCCTCCACACTCCTCCTACAATCAGCCTTGGCCCTCCCCTGATTGCTGTAGGTCTGGGCTTGACCCAGGTGGAAGCAAGGAGCCAGCTGGTGCAGGAGGGTGGCAGCCATGAGACAACCGAGGTGGCTCCAATTCAAAACCACCTTTAGAGGCCTCTTCATCCCAATTCAACCACACCTCAATCTTCAGGAGGTCGAGAGCAGATGGCAACACCCCTTGGAGCAGAGCTTTAGCTGAGAAAACGAGATCGGGAGCGAGGTCGCCGGAGCTAAGCTTTTCCATGGCAAACCGCAGCCGGAGCCGCCGCCACGCGCCGATAGTGGTTCGTTTCTCCTCCCCTCCCCCATGCTAGCTTCCCATCAATAAACGAGGAAGGATCGGGCTCAATTGAGCCCGGATCTACCTCTGAAGTCCAAGGATTTTGCCGCAAAATGAGACCCCTGGGATCGCCGGAAACCCCCACCACCGGCTACCAGTCGTCGGTGGATGATAGCCCCGACCACCACGAAGGTGTCGGTGGTGTTGGCCGGTAGTGGTGGTGGCTGGATCGCCGGTAATCCCCCTCGCAATATCTCCCAGCGCGGTTGAATCGCAGCCGTTGACTGGATGGGGAAGATGATGCCACTGCCGCCAGATCTGCTGTAAGATTCGTGCGGCCATCATTTTCCTTTACTTTATTAATTCAATGTATATGAATTTCTGGCTCTATTATTCAGTCAACTTCAAATAGAAATTAAGACCACTTAATTGCTGATTTAGAAAATGTGCCCAATATGAAAGTTGTAGGCCTTGGTCTTAACTTTCATTTGGCCTTGAGTTTGGGTTATTTGGTGACCTACAGCCCCCTAGGGAGCTGTTTTACTAGGACTGGTCCAACACTAGGTTAGTCCATTAGAAAAATTACCTAGGTCAAATCATTCAAGCTTTGGAGCTGTGTTTTTAACCATGGGTTGGTATACCCTAGGGGCACCCCTGCCAAAGGGACAGCCTTTGGTGGACAATTTTACCTAGGGTTTTTGTGGTAGTTAGAATATTTAAATTAAGTTGATTTTTGGAGCATATGATGTCCAAATGACACCAAACATTGGTGGCATACTTTTTTGTACATGAGTAGTGCCTACCAAAAATTTCACTCCATTTGGAGTTGATTTGATTTGGAAAATTGGAAACCCTAATGAGGGCCTTTAAGGGTCAAATTAGGGTTTAGGTCATTTTGAGGAGTAGAGTGTATTAGCATCCTCCCATCATGATGGTATGTAGGTATGGATATACAAATGCTTGTCACACCCTAATGGTCCATTTGGAGCCATTAGGGTGGTGTGACCGAAAACCCTAAGGGTAAACCCTTAAGGGTGCAAAGTTGAGATTTGTGAAGGACATAGGACCAAATGTTCAAGCCTTGGCTCAGAACTTTGTAGATATGTTTGTAAGGGCATAAAATGTCTTAGATAATTTAATGGGAATTTTTAGAGGCATTTAAGTAATTTTCTTCCTAATAAATGAAATTACCACCCTTTCCTTAATAAAATGAAATACATAGTCATATGACCTTGTATGACTTTGATATACTATCCGTTGCTGAAATAGGGTGAAATAAGGCTATGGTAATTTTGTCATGAGTTATGGAAGTGTTATTCCTTGTATAGGAAATTTTAAGTGCTTGCTAGATTAAGGGAATTTAATTTTGAAAAATGTCAAATCATGGGGCAAAATTGTGATATTTGGTTACCTGTAATTTTATGTTAATATATGCCCATGATAATTGTTTGGAAGCTTGTAGATTTATATTTCATGTACCTCATGTAGAAATTGGAATTTACAAGACTTGAGTATTAAATCATTTTAAAATATCAAATCATGGGGCAATATTATGGTACTTGTTTAACTGTAGTTTTATGTTAATATATGCCCATGACAATAGTTTGGAAGCTTGTAAATTTATAATTCATGTACCTCATGTAGAAATTGGTAATTGCTACCTTTGGATGTTTAATCATTTTAAAATATCAAATCACATGGTAATGACACAATCCCTTGGTAGAGGTATCTAGATTCCTATTTGGACACTTGGTAATTTTTGGAGAATTTTCAGAAGTAAAATACTATTATTCCTAATTATAGTGACATTTTGGTAATTATACAACTATGATGATTTAGTTGGCCAAATCACACCCTAGGGTCATGGAACTTAGTGAACCACCTTGATATGGGATATTACCTTACTGATAATTTTCATGTAGCATGACGAATCATTTTGAGGGTAGTTCATGTGTAATGTGACTTAAGGCCTTAACTACTTAAAATTATATTAAATACCAATTTAATATGGAAAATTATGGAAATTGGAACATACCTTACTAAGGTCATTGGGAGCCTAGGATAATTATTATAGACCTTGGTGATGAGTTTTTAGAAGGTTTCCCTTATGGGGTTGAGGGATAGTTCAACTTAGTGGTCTGCGTTTAGTAAAAACAGAATTTTGATCTTTAGACAACTCAGACCCCTAAGTAGTGTTTAGGAGTTATATCCAATCAATAAATGAGTTGTAGCACATTAAGATTCAAGGAGCGTCAATCCTAGGGTTAGTTGTGAGGTTGTGTTGGGGTTAGTTAATGAGGTATGGAGGTACGTCCAACCCAATTGGGTCGGACGGGTGTTGAGCTAAGTCACTCTAAGTATATGAAATAATGAGGGTGAACCAAATGTTAAACACCAACTAAAGTAATTGTCTTAAGGAGGATAATGGGGTTGAGCCCATTGATCTGTAGTACCGTTAGGGGCCCCTTACGGAGTACACCGCGGGAAGTCCAAGATTCACCTTAAATATAACACTAACTAAATTGTACGCAAGAGTAGCCTAAGTAGGTCTGCAAACTGGTATGGATCTCCTCCGGGAAGGAGATGGGTTGGATCAGCTTGTGAGTTAGTCCCGAGCTGGAAGCTCGGGTGGACATGTTAAACACCTGTTACATTTCAATTAGTGGCGAGTCTTCGGTACTAGGCTAGTCGTGTCACTAATGGTAGTACGTTGACTCAGGTGAGGGTGAGGTTTGGAGGGCCGGTAAGTTGAGTACCGCGGTCTGGAAGACAATCCCTAATAACCCACCCCGACCTTAAAGTCTGGTGGATTCCAGCAAGAGTACGCAGGAGCTCCTCTGTTGTGTTCTTAGCGTTGAGGCGTATATGAGGTCTAGGCTTGGTAGTGACAATACCCGCCTAGGATGTGGAGTGCCCGATCCACTGCCACCGTGAGCCACGACGTTCGGTACCCGAAAGGTTGGCTTCTTTTCAAACAAATTGGGAACTATAAAGGTCTATGCGCATAGAGTCGTGTGGGTGAGTCACATTGCATAATCACATTAAAACATCATAATCATAGCATAGCATAACATACGCATTAGCATACCCCCCATTATAAATTAGTATGGGCACTTTTATATGATGGGTTGCCTGGACATCTTAACTTATATGTCGTATGGGAATTCATATAAGTTAAGTTACGATCTGTGACGGTAGCTTAGCTTTACTTCTGCACCTCACTTTGTTTCTATTTACTTCTTACTTCATTGCTCTACTTTACTCCCTTATACTTGCATCATACTGCTAGATAGCTTTTACTGCTTTACTTATACGTGCTAGTTAGTGCCATGTCACTTTCTTTTGATTACCCCTTGTTGTCCTCCGCTTCTTCCTCCTGCTCGGTACCTAGGAGTCGTGGAGGGAGGCGAGGACAAAATGACTTAGTCTTTATGACTAACGGTCGGTGTGACCGCAGGAGTCCGAGGAGACGGAGTTATCCCGCGCGCAGCAGGACGAGATGGCCGGACCTGAGCAGCGGATGCAGCGTACTACCACGATGCCACAGGTTGATGATTAAATAGTTAGACTTCCGCATTTTGAGAGTTTTCATGTTGTTTCTGCATGTTGTAGAGACAGAGAGACAGTACATTATTTTGGATATGTATCGGGTATAAGCCCCTTTTTGCTTGTACTTCTCTTTTGGACTTTCTGTTTTTCATTATATATATATATATATATATATATATGCTGTGATTGTGGACATGCCTTCATTTATGTACTTTCTTCTTTTGGCATATTTTACTTATGATCGTATAGCCGGCAGAGTTGGTGCTGAGCAGTGTTAGCCAACCCGTGTGTTGGCGACATCGCAAGGCAGCGATTCTGGGCGAAGATCCACCTCAACCGTGCGATGCGGGAGAGGTTCGAGTTTTCAAGTACCCGAACGGGTTTTGGAAAAAGAGATCTTACACATGGTTTTTTGATCATAATGTGATAATTTTTGGAAAAGCTAAAATTTATGAGATAAACTTTAATGGCAAGCAGATCATTTTGAAAACCGCGCTAAGTTTGATGGAGAATAGAGAGATTGTTCGTGAATCTTTTCTTGGTGGTAATAAGACTAATATGTTAGTGGAGAATACATTTTTTTGTCACGTTTACACGTACTGATTCACAAGATAATTAAAGACTATCTCACATGCCAACTCGTTGATAACAATCCTCCAAATCAGTTTATCGGTTTTGCGCCGCCTGTACTCGTGCATGGATATAAGGCACCAATGCCACTTGACTTGATTACGCTACCCCCATCTTATAAGTTAAGTTAATTTGCACAGGATTTTGCCTCTCATGTTCACCATTTACATAAGCACATTAATGAAGCGCTAACCACACAATATGCATCTTATCAATCACATGCTAACGTACATAAGAGAGTGTCTCACTTGAAGGTTGGCGATTTAGTCTTGGTGCGTCTCATCCCTGAACGGTTGCCTTTGGGCGCCATAAAAGTTGGCAAATCGGCGAGCTAGTCCATTTCGAATCTTAAAGAAATTAGGAGAAAACTCATATCTTTTGGAGTTACCCACTAATTGAGGAATTTCCCATATTTTCAATGTTTCGGATTTAACGCCTTATGTTTCTCCACCGATTGAATTGTTTGTCTCACCATTTGGTTCCAATGAGTTTTCTAATGGGTTTGGGTGTGAGCTTGTTACTGGATCGCTCTCTCTATCGGTCTCCATTGGAGGTACGTCAAATGTTGATGATGAAACTTTTTCTCCTTATTTGCCTAACACATTTCCAAGGGTTCCACAGACCTTTTCTTCGTCTGACAGGTATTGGCTGATGGTCCACTCATCGGTGATGAGTGATTTTGAGTGGGAGAGGATTGATGGCGACGACGCCCCTCCATTTGTTCGTGACCATGATCATGACCAGTTCCTTGACGACACCGACTCGACGCATTATTTTGATCGCTGCCGCAACATTACATTTGAAGACTCGGAAAGACGATGTCGTGACAACAATCATGGTGCACGCCATTGCAGCGACAACCATTTTTAAGAACGCCATCGCCGCACCATTGTGAAGACACCATCGCCGCTACAACCTCCGCCCACGACGCATGAATATTTAATTAATATTTAAAATTATTCTACTATAATTATTAAATAATTATTGTCGTGTTTTCTTTATTAATAGTTGTATTGTTTGGACTTTATTTTATGTTGGTGTGCATTTAGGCAATGTTTTGTTTTGTTTTTTAATTTGGGCAGCATATAGCCTCTTTTATTTGTAAGCCTATAAATAGGCCATGATGTAGAAGGATTTGAACAATGATGATTATATTTGAAATTTGAAATTGAAATCCAATTCTGGAACTCTCCTCTTCTCCTCCTTTCTCCTTATTTTCCCCCTCCCTCTTCCTCTCAAAATTTCGGCCACCTCCTTTTCCCCCTTCCTCTTCATCTATTCGAATTATTCCTTTCCACTCCTTTCCCTCCACTCTATTATGTGCAACTCGAAGGATATTTTCTTCCTCCTCTCTTGAAGAAATCAGCCATCCTCAAATCTCCACCATCCTTGAAGATTTTCGGCCAAGGTGCAAAATCCCGAGGCTTCGGGAAAATCCATTTTTGGCATGAAGCGAGGAAGGCAGGCGAGTTTCTTTCCATCCGACATGAATCCGGTGGAATCGGTGAAGAGCGATTTGAGCGGTTATATGCTTGAGAAATCTCATCTCAAGCGGGGTAACGAAATTTCTACCTTGTGTGATTCTCTCTAGATAAATCTTGTGGTGGAATAATTTTGCGTTGATTTCGATAGCGTTGATTTTATCGTAGTTTTCTTCTCTCGATCTTGTGTTTACCTTGATTTCATTTAAGTTCGTGAGGATTGGAGAACCTCATCTCCTTTTTGTTGGGAGAGATCTACCTTTTTCCGAATCGTAATATTTGGGTGGATCTCTTTTGGTACAATAATTGCTCGATCGTATTGGGTGGATCCATTTGGCTAGAAAGAATATTGGCCTATAGCCATTATTTGATCTCTAACGGCATTGCCGACCCGTACGTTAGCCTTTAATTGATAATCGTTGCATAGCGTGAGGGCTGTGAATAATTATTTGTGCGGACGTAGGATTGGAACGTAGAGGGAAAATCCGTGTTTATCCGTATTAACCGTGTCAGAGAGCGTAGCCTGCATCAATTTCAAATTTGAATAGAGGAAAAGGGAGGGGAAAAGGAGGTGGCCGAAATTTTGAGAGGAAGAGGGAGGGGGAAAATAAGGAGAAAGGAGGAGAAGAGGAGAATTCCATAATTGGATTTCAATTTCAAATTTCAAATATAATAATCATTGTTCAAATCCTTCTACATCATGGCCTATTTATAGGTTTACAAATAAAAGAGACTATATGCTGCCCAAATTAAAATTAGAAGAGGAGAATTCCAGAATTTGATTTCATCAATTTCCTCTATTCGAATTTGCACTTTTTGATGCAGGACATCGGGGCCACGACCGCACCCCGTGGCATCACACCAGCTAGTGGACCACGGCCAAGCACGCCGGCCAGAAAGACTGCAGTCCAGGAACCCCAACCCGTCTCCTTGCCTATTCTCAATGCGGCGGGTTGTTGAGGCTGGGGCTCGAACCCGCCGCACTGAGAATAGGCGCGGAGACGGGTTGGGGTGCCAGGACTGGAGTCCTTCTGGCAGGCGTGCTTGGCTGTGGTCCGCTAGCTGGTGTGATGCCATGGGGTGCGGCCGGGGCCCCGACGTCCTACATCAGGGGGGGTGAATAAGGGTTTTAAAATACTTTAGGATTTTAAGAAATTATTTTGTTATTTTCTAAGAAGCAAATTGAAACAAAAGTAAAGTGGTAGAAATAAGAAATGAAATCAATTTTGTTGAACATGAAAAGTCATGATTATCAATTATAAAATTGATTATAAAATCTGATTTTATATCACTAGAAATCAAGGCGAATATGAAATACTCTTTTGGTTTTCTATATCGTCTCTTCTCACTAAGAACTGATTGGCTTTAGCCGATCTTTCCCCTAATATGGCCTCAAGACGCTCTAGCCTTTCTATCCCCAGACAGGCCTCGAGCACCCCCTAGATCTACTCCCTAGACCTAGTCGCCACAACCACGGCGAATTCTCCCTAAGTCGTGCACGGACCTAGTTGCCAAAAACCATGCCAAATTCACTAAACAATCATATTGAAAGAGGTGCACCAAAATATAAAAGTCAAGTAAAAACTCCCTATGAAGAATTTTGGAGACGGCGAAGACCCACTGAATATTGTCGAAGTCGAAGCGTGCGTTCTTCGCATTGGGTGAGCGTTGATCTGATCCACCTTCGAATTATTCTCTTGAATTTGTGTGGGAGATAGTGGTCTAGAAAATATGGCCTTCACAGAGTTTCTGAAGTGCTGGAATAGGGCTCCTTGGGATCTATCCTTGAAGAGAATGAATGCCACATATTTATAAGACTGGAAGCTAACACTGGCGTTAAGGCTAATGTCAGCCGTTGACTCAGTATAGAAACAACATGATGGCTCGGATCTTCAAAACAGGAAGGAGATTCTGCATCTTTGGAAACATTTATTTTAGGCAAACTTAACGGTGGCGTTGAGGCTAATGCTGGCATTAAGTCAAATCATTCCCAAAATGCTCATGCAATCACGACAGTTTCCCTCCATATCATTTTCATCTTGGTGGGAACGAAAGTCAACGCTGGCGTTAAGTCCTAACGCATGTCGTTAGACCATATTCATCATTTCATCGTGTGAGCAAGTCCAGACCAACAATGCAGCATCCTAGTGTAAATTTTGTTCAAACCTGCATGCTAAAAACACAATGGCAAACAATATCAAATACAAGTAGGATTTGTTATTCTCAAATCAAAGGGATGCGGAAAACCGTGTGTTAAAATTTTTGATTTGAATCGTTTAGGAGTAAGCAAGAGTTGCATCAACTGAGTTAAAGCCAAGCAACCACAATGCCACACAGCAACACAAGAAACTTTATTGAAACACAATCTTCATTTACATTGCGAGGCATACATGGCGAGACATGATTCATCAGAATCACAGAGATGAGAAGAACAAAACACACCAAACCAAATCTGGCGGCTAGACAAGCTGAGACCGCACAGACCGCTTGACTCCAGAAGTCGCCCGGCTTGACTTGAGATCGCACGAACAGAAACCGGACAGATTTCCAGCACTGCAAGGCTGCACCTCAGACCGCACGAACTAAATCTTTATTGGAACGAAGAACAGAAGCTGTCGCCAGACCACAACTCAGATCGCCTAACCGCTGAAGGTCGCCTGATCGCTGAGCTAGCTGCGAACAG
Source organism: Dactylorhiza incarnata (assembly GCA_033032865.1). Classification (NCBI taxonomy): domain Eukaryota; kingdom Viridiplantae; phylum Streptophyta; class Magnoliopsida; order Asparagales; family Orchidaceae; genus Dactylorhiza; species Dactylorhiza incarnata. Next base: position 3,256,812 of record JAWHQI010000035.1, read on the forward strand.
CACAAGAACGAACATAAACCAGTTCGCAGACAGACCGGTGATGAACTCTTTATTCAAGCCGCTGGGAATCACCAAGGAAGAAGACCGCAACCTGCTGATCGCAAACCTGCGAACACAACAAACAGTCAGCTCGCTTCCGAGACCGCCCGACCTCAAAGTGAGACCGCACGAATTAACCCAGGCTCAGTTCTTACAGTTCTCGTTAGGAATGATGGGCCCTGCACCTCTATTTATAGGCGGGTAGACGGATGTCGTCACCGCACAGGAGAGATACAATCACCACCCGTCAGATCGTCGGCGGTCTCATAAGGCAGACCGCGCGATCAGACCTCTTGGACAATCATCCGACCAAGACGCAGATCAGTAGACAAGATCGTGCACAGGTCGCGCGAACATGAGACCACGTACAAGTCGCGCGGTCACAAAGGTACTCCTTCCTTAGACCACCAGGAGCAAATGAGGAACCATCTGGCCAACTTCAGACAAGTCGCCAGATCGCCAGGACAGACCGCCCGGATAGACGGTCATATAAGAACAACCCGCCCGGTCTTCCAACAAGGAAGGCAGGCCAACCAGCAGAACAACTCGGGAACAGATTGCAGCTACAAGGAATAGACCGGCAGAACCAGCAGACCGCCAGAACAAACCGGCAGAACCAGACCTGCAGATAATATACATAAGCCCCGCGGTCTCCGCGGTCTCCCAAACCGGACCGCCCGGTCTCCTCCACTTCACTTCAAAATTTCAACACTCCCCCTTGAAGTGGGAAGTGGAGACTAGCCCGAGTAAACTCCGTAACCGTGTAAACGGTCCCTTCGCCAGCGGCTTTGTGAAGATTTCTGCGATATTGTCCGCACTCCGAACATGCTCGACCATAAGAGATCCTCCCAACACCTTTTCACGAATGAAATGGTGCTCAATCTCTATATGCTTGGTCCTCGCGTGACAGATTGGATTGTTAACCAGCTTGAGAGCACTCTCATTGTCCCCGCGTAGCATAGTGGGACCTCGAACCTCCTCATGAACATCCTCTACCAATCTCCTGAGCCAAACGGCTTCCTGAGCTGCCAAGGCCGAAGCCTTGTATTCCACTTCTGTGGTAGATACGGACACCGAGTCCTGCTTTTTGCTGCACCAAGAGATAGCTGTGGGGCCCATCATAAAGACATAACCAGACGTTGATCTCCGATCATCCACGTCTCCCCCGTAGTCAGCATCCATATATCCATGCAACTCTAAGCTAGACCCTCTCCTAAATAGGAGACCCAAATCAGAGGTCGACTTCACATATTTCAAAATCCTTTTTGCCGCCAGAAGATGAGGCTTCCGTGGCTCCGCCAGGTACCGACTCACTTTGCCAACTGCATAAGCAATATCAGGCCTCGTGATGGTCAAGTAAATCAAGCTCCCAACCAGAGCTCGGAACACCAACGGATCAGATAGAACACTTCCCTCATCCTTCGGAAGTTTATGATGCTATTCCAGAGGTATAGAGCTGCTCATCCCTTCTTCCATGCCAAATCGTTTCACGATTCGCTCCGCATATCCTTCCTGAGAAATGAGCACTCCGCTCTCCTGTCTCTGGACCTCGAGTCCAAGGAAATGGTGAAGCTCCCTCAGATCCTTCATCTCGAACCTGATAGCAAGCTCAGCTCTCAGCCTTGCTACTGCCTCCTTCGAGTTCCCGGTGACAATCATGTTATCCACATATAGCAGCACAACAACCCGAAGCGCCCCCTCCTTCTTGACGAACAAGCTAGAATCAGAGTCTGAAGCAAAGAACCCGCAGAATAAGAGATACTCCGCGATCTTTCCATACCACGCCCGAGGCGCTTGCTTCAACCCATATAAGGCCTTCTTCAGTTTGCAGACATAGTCCGGACAATCCTCCAAAATGAAACCCGGCGGCTGGATCATGAAGATATCCTTGTCAATCTCTCCGTATAAGAAAGCATTCTTAACATCAAGCTGCCAAATCTCCCATCCACAAGATGCCGCCAAAGCAATAACAAATCGGACCGAAGTCATCTTTGCCACTGGACTAAACATTTCATCATAATCTTCACCATACTGCTGTGAGAACCGGCGAGCTACAAGGCGAGTCTTGTATCGCTCGATTGTGCCGTCAGCTTTCTTCTTGAGCTTGTAAAACCATTTGCATGTTACAGGGGTAATGCCCTTAGGTGTAAGATCTCTTTTCTCAAAACCCGTTCGGGTACATGAAAACTCGAACCTCTCCCGTATCGCACGGTTGAGGTGGATCTTCGCCCAGAATCGCCGCCTTGCGGTGTCACCAACACTCGGGTTGGATAACCCCGCTCAACACCGACTCTGTCGGCTATACGATCATAAGTAAAATATGCCAAAAGTAAGTACATAAAAGAAGGCATGTCCACAATCACAGCATCATATAAATATATATAATGGAAACAGAAAGTCCAAAAGAGATGTGCAACAAAAGGGGCTTAAGCCCGATACATATGCAAAGTAATGTATTATCTCTCTCTCTCTCTACAACATGCGGAAGTCTACATCAAAAGCTCTCAAAAAGCGGAAGTCTAACTATCTAATCATCAACCTGTGGCGTCGTGGTAGTGCGCTGCATCTGCTGCTCAGGTCCTGCCATCTCGTCCTGCTGCGAGCGGGACAACTCCGTCTCCTCGGACTCCTGCGGTCACACCGACCGTTAGTCATAAAGACTAAGCCGTTTTGTCCTCGCCTCCCTCCACGACTCCTAGGAACCGAGCGGGAGGAAGAAGCGGAGGACAACAAGGGGTAAACAAAGGAGGTGGTGACATGGCACTAATCTAGCAGGTATAAGTAAAGCAGTAAAAACTAGCTAGCAGTATAGTCCAAGTATAAGGCAGTAAAGTAGAGCAATGAAGTAAGCAGTAAATAGATAGAAAATGCAGTGCAGTAAGTAAATCTGAACTACCATCACAGATTCGTACCTTAACTTATATGAACGCCCATACGACATATAAGTTAAGATGTCCAGGTAACCCATCATATAAAAGAGCCCATACAAATTTATATGATGAGGGTATGCTAATGTGTATGTTATGCTATGATATGGTTATGATGTTTTAATGAGTTTATGCAATGTGACTCACCCACACGACTCTATGCGCACAGACCTTTATAGTTCCCAATTTGTTTGAAAGGAAGCCAACCTTTCGGGTACCGACCGTCGTGGCTAACGGTGGTAGTGGATCGGGCACTCCACATCCTAGGCGGGTATAGTCACTACGAAGCCTAGACCTCATGTACGCCTCAACGCTAAGAACACAACAGCGGAGCTCCTGCGTACTCTTACTGGAATCCACCAGACTTTAAGGTCGGGGTGGGTTATTAGGGATTGTCCTCCAGACTGTGGTACTCAAACTTACCGGCCCTCTAAACCTCACCCTCACCTGAGTCAACGTACTACCGTCGGTGACACGACTAGCCTAGTACCGAAGACTCGCCACTATTTGAATAAGTAACAGGTGTTAACAATGTCCACCCGAGCTTCCGGCTCAGGGACTATCACACAAGCTGACCCAACCCATCTCCTTCCCGGAGGAGATCCATACCAGTTTGCATCCCTACTTAGGCTACTCTTGCCTACAATTTAGTTAGTGTTATATTTAGGGTGAGTCTTGGACTTCCCGCGGTGTACTCCATAAGGGGCCCCTAACGGTACTACGGATCAATGGGCTCAACCCCACCATCCTCCTCAAGACAATTACTTTAGTTGGTGGTTAACATTTGGTTCACCCTTCATCATTTCATATAGTTAAAGTGACTTAGCTCATCTCCCGTCCCACCCAATCGGGTTGGACGTACCTTCATTCCATCTACATTAACTCTAGCACCAGTGCACCACCCCACAAGTAACCCTAGGATTGACCCTCCTTGAATGATGGTGTGCTACAACCCATTTACTGATTGGATATACCTCCTAAACACTACTTAGGGGTCTGAATTGTCTAAAACTCAAAATTCTGTTTTAACCAAACGCAGATCACAAATTTGAACTATCCATCAACCCCATAAGGGAACCCTTCTAAAAATTCATCACCAGGGTCTGGTATAATTATCCTAGGCTCCCACTGACTTCAATATGGTATGTTCCAATTTCCATAATTTTCCATATTAATTTGGTGTTTATTATAATTTAAAGTAGTTAAGGCCTTAAGCCAAATTACACATGAACTACCCTCAAAATGATTCTACATGCTACATGAAAATTATCAGTAAGGTATTATCCCATATCAAGGTGGTTCACTGAGTATTATGACCCTAGGATGCCATTTGGCCTACTATATCATCATAATTGCATAATTACCAAAATGCCACTATTATTAGGAAAAATAGTAATTCACTTATGAAAATTCTACAAAACTTACCAAGTTTCCATATGGGGACCTAGAGTGCTCTGCCAAATTATTGTGTCCTTACCATGTTATTTGATATTTTAAAATGATTAAACATCCAAAGGTAGCAATTACCAATTTCTACATGAGGTACTTGATTTATAAATCTACAAGCTTCCAAACTGTTGTCATGGGCATATATTAACATGAAATTACAGTTAACTAAGTCTCATAACATTGCCCCATGATTTGATATTTTAAAATGATTTAATACACAAGTCTTGTAAATTCCAATTCCTACATGAGGTACATGAAATATAAATCTACAAGCTTCCAAACAATTATCATGGGCATATAATAACATAAAATTACAGTTAACCCAGTATCACATCATTGCCCCATGATTTGGTATTTTAAAAAGATTAAATTCTCAAGTGGTGTAAATTCCAATTTCTACATGAGGTACAAGAAATATAATTCAACAAGCTTCCAAACAATTATCATGGGCATAACTTAACCTAAAACTACAGATAACCAAGTATCACATCATTGCCCCATGATTTGGTATTTTAAAAAGATTAAATTCTCAAGTGGTGTAAATTCCAATTTCTACATGAGGTACAAGAAATATAATTCAACAAGCTTCCAAGCAATTATCATGAGCATAAATTAACCTAAAACTACAGATAACCAAGTATCACATCATTGCCCCATGATTTGTTATTTTAAAAAGATAAAATTCTCAAGTGGTGTAAATTCCAATTTCTACATGAGGTACAAGAAATATAATTCAACAAGCTTCCAAACAATTATCATGGGCATAAATTAACCTAAAACTACAGATAACCAAGTATTACATCATTGCCCCATGATTTGGTATTTTAAAAAGATTAAATTCCCTTAAGCTAGCAAGCACTTAAAACTTCCTATACAAGGAATAATGATTCCATAACTCGTAACAAAATTACCATAGCCTTATTTCACCCTCATACAGCCATTGATAGCATATCAAATTCATACAAGGTCATATGACCTTGCATTTTATTTTATTAAGGAAAAGGGTGGCCATTTCATTTATTAGGAAGAAAAGTACTTAAATGCCTCTAAAAATCCCCATTAAATTACCTAAGACATTTTATGCCCTTGCAAATATACCCACAAAGTTCTGAGCCAAGGCTAGAACATTTGGTCCTATGTCCTTCACCAATCCCAACTTTGCACCCTTAAGGTTTACCCTTAGGGTTTTAATTCACACCACCCTAATGGCTCCAAATGGACCATTAGGGTGTGACACAAGAATTTATATATCCATACCCACATATCCAATATGATGGGAGGAGGCTAACACACTCAACTCCTCAAATTGATTTAAACCCTAATTTGACCCTTAAAGTCCCTCATTAGGGTTTCCAATTTTCCATATCAAATCAACTCCAAATGGAGTAAAATTTTAGGTAGGCACTACTCATGCACCAAATAGTATGTCACCAAAGTTTGGTGTCATTTGGACATCATATGCTCCAAAAAGCAACTTAATTTAAATATTCTAACTACCACAAAAACCCTAGCTAAAAGTGACCACCAAGGGCTGTCCCTTTGGCAAGGGGTGCCCCTAGGGTATACCAATCCATGGTTAAAAGCACAGCTCCAGAGCTTGAAGGGTTTGACCTAGGTAATTTTTCTAATGGAGTGACCTAGTGTAGGACCAGTCCTAGCAAAACAGCTCCCTAGAGAGCTGTAGGTCACCAAATGACCTAAACTCAGGGCCAAATGAAAGTTAAGACCAAGGCTACAACTTTTATGTTGGGCACTTTTTCTAAATCAGCCATTAATTGGACTTAATTTCTATTTGAAGTTTACTGAATAAAATAGGGAGAAGTCTAATGAAATGAATTAATTAATTAAAGGATAAAAAGAGATCTGCACGAATCTTGGCGCGGATCTAACGACAGCGCGTCGTCTTCCTCCTTGAACCGACGGCCAGGATTCAACCGCGCTGGGCCGACTTTCTCCCCCATTTCCCGGCCACCTGGTGGCCACCACGGCCGGCCACCACCGCCACCACCTTCGTGGTGGTCGGGGCTACAACTCCCGGCGACATGGCGGCCGGAGGGGGCATTTTTCGGCGAGCCTGGGTGGCTTGATTTGAGCCGATTTCCATGAAATCGACGAGTGGATTCGGGCTCAATTGAGCCCAATCCTTCAATCTTTTGTGATCAGAAGCTAGCATGAGGGGAGGGGAGGAGAAATGAACCATTGCTGGTGCGTGGTGGCGGCTGGCCATGGAAAAGCCTTGCTCTGGCGATCCCGCTCCCGAACTCGTTTCTTCAGCTAAAGCTCAGCTTCAAGGCTTGTGCCCGTCTTCTCTCGACCTCCTGAAGCTAGTGGTGTGGCTGGAATGAAGTGAGGAGGGCTCTTTGGTTGGTTTTGAACTTGAGCTTCCTCGGTTCTCCCATGGCTGCCACCCTCCTGCAGCTGCCAGCCTCCTTGCTTCCATCTGGGTCAAGGTCAGATCCCAAACAATCTGGGAAGGGTCCAAGACTGATTGGGGGAGGAGTGTTGAGGAGGAGGTGATTGCTTTTGCTTTATGCCTTTTGCTTTTGGCTTTTTAATCAACTTTTGGTCCCCCTCCATTGATTAATCACACCATAGTTTAGGGTTCAGTCTAAGGCTGATGGGCAAGACCTATGTCGATGATTAATTGGTTAATTGATTGGTGTTGGGGTTCATTTCAATTTAGGCTTGAAATCCACCTTTAATGGGCTATGTTGACCATGGTTGACTTTGGTCAACCATGGTGAGTGGGTTGACCCCACTTGGGGGGTCATGGGTCCCTTAACATCACCCAACATAGGTTGGTCCATGGTGGGGCTCCAATTGGTTCAATTCAATCAAAGGGTGTAGATTTGACCAAAATTGGGTAAAGTTTGACTTTGGTCAATTGGGGTCAATTGGTCCCACCATGATGGGGCTTTTTGGTCCAATGGGTTCCTTATGGTGTTTAGAGTGTGGTGGTAAGGTCAATTTGAACATTTGAGGGTCAATTGGCCTAAGGGAGTGGTATTGGGCTATGTTGATTTTGTGCCCTTGGTGTGCACTTAGCACCCTTCACTTGGGCCAAGGGCCCTAGTGGCCACTCTGCACATCACCCATGCCCTAACACCCTCTAGGGGTCTAGAAGAATTGGGGATGTTACAAATCCCAATAAACAAAAGAAATATTTCGTCCTCAAAATTTAGGTTTGGGTCTACGGGTTGCAAGTACTTATAAGAGTAAAGGATTTCAAAAATGATTAATTTGCACCTAAGGTGAAGAGTTCTGGGAAACATTGTTGCATGAAGTCCAAGGGCACCCAGGTGTGCTCCTATTGCCCATGATTGAACTATAATAATCGGACATCAGAATCTCCTTCCACGGAAGAACTCGGACCTCTACTATATGAGAACTCAAACCGGAGCAACATTCTTTACCAAAATTTCTCATTGCACTTCTACTATTCTGATTCTTCACTACGACTCTCTTACACGTAGGTGTTCAACACCACCTACACCAAGAGACCTTATCCTTTAACATATGAGGTCTCGGCTGATAAACCGTTTCCGGCTCCGCGAATACAAGGTCAGGTTTATCATCTACAAAACAATAACATAAACCTTGATTACACTTGGACCAAAGTCTCTTATGTCCTACGAATGTTACACGAGGTTAACGCCTCTATACGTTAAATAAATGTAGATATCTTCCAAGCTTTCCTTGAGGAACATACGTCTGTAGTTTAAAATGATGTTCGCGAAATGACTCCCAACTACTTTCCAAATCCCTTTATTTCGTAACTCGCGAGGGTAAAACCCTTTTTATCATGACAGTTTTGGCACAATTTGATTTCAACATGAAGGGTGTCTCATAAAAACCCATTAATCCATGAGAAGTTTCATCAATTATATCTGGAAATCAAACTTGTCTCCCTTATTCCTGAATCTTCCTAACTGGGACTATAAATATTTGGAGAAATTGCAAGTTCTGGTTCTTTAGATCGGAGAATTGTATGTAAATTATATATCTTCAATATATCATTCGTCAAATTTCACTTTAGATTTCCAATAACGGGTGGGCTAAACTTTCAAAGTCAAGTGGTCTCATCTCACTTATGCTATAAATTATGAATTAAAGATTTCATCGTAATGACCCTTCTCTTAGTTGTGACGTCCAAAATTACATCGATAAATCTCATTAAGTAATCTTAATAATTTCAAGCGGGAGTTGATAGTAGCAACAACTAACCGTTTATTTTAATTCTCAAATCCCCAACATTTTAGTACATGATGGTCGTTGTCATTTTTCCTGAGATCCGAACATAGTAAGACTCTCCATCTTAGCCCTAAATAGTTTATACCATCATATTACAAGATCCAAAGGGTCACCTTCCTAAGCTCCCTTGTTGTGCATAAACCAACTCTAAGAGTAAAATGATCTTAACTAAATTTTCACCAGGGCGGGAGGGCTTGAATTTTAATTAACAATACTATCCGAAAATTACCCTTGAAAGCCCTGGAGTGTAAGAAACTCTTGTTGTAATCTTTACTTGCGAAAACTTGATTCCAATCTTCCAAATTCCATGATGTGACACCTTTATCCCAAGCCACTAAACCCGGCATTCTTTCTTGTTTTCAATACTTGACTAAATCGAGACATTTGTTCGGACGTCAATGATTATTAATTTCTTGGATAACTCTACCAATCGATGTCTCGAGGTTAAGAAGGTGTATCTACAACAATACACTAGCGAGTTTGTTACGATAAACTGATTATTTCTTATGGTCATGAGAACTTATAGTCCAGACTTACTTCTATCCATTCTAAATCTTACTTGGTCTTGCACTGAATTCGCCGTTTATGACGTTCTTCCCTTGTGACCGGTAAGAGCTTGATGACCAAATGTCCTTATAAAAGACAAAACCACATTACTTGGATCAGGAAGTTAGTGAAATTCCCTAAATTCTTAACCTGACTTTCTTGATTCCGAGAGTCTTATGCCCATACACTGGACAACCCTTTACGTATAATCAAATGATTAACAAGTTGATCACTTTTGTCGCCTTAGAATCATCCTTGGAGCAATAAGATGAGTGCACTCTCACTCTTGAAGTGTACCATTAACTTAACTTGCTCGCATAACTAAAGCGATCACAACTTGGTATAAATACTCCCTGCTAATTAAGGTGAAGTAATTCTCCAAGGGTCTCAAACTTCTAAGGAGGGTTGGTCCACAAATCAAAAGTGTAAGAATAAGATCTCGTCATCACCTGAGTTTCATTGAATACTCCAAAACTCGAGATTACTACGAAAATGACATAACCTTTTCTAAACAAAGTCTAGGGGGTAATCCAAGTCGGTATTTTATTGGCCCAATAAACAAAAGGATAAGCCCCTACCGATTTGGGCTAAGTCTCTTCAATACTTCTACGGTATATTCATCTTGCATACGTGCAAAAACTTTAGGGCATATAATCTCTGACTTGGTGTTCCACCCTGAGACATATTGTTATGATAAGACTCAGGCTCCCAATGCTATAAATTATGCTAACTTTTCTGAGCTCCCTATATGATTAACTAGGAAAGGGGCCTTTTCCAAAACAAAATATTCAAATTCCAATTCGACCTCTGGTATTTTATGGTGGTTGTCTCAACGTACTGTAATGGGAAGTATCAAGTTATGGTAAGAGGGTTATGCTTATGGGTCTTCTATTACTCTAAAGAAGACCACAGACACCCGATCTCCTCGAGATGGTCCTACCACTTGATAATAAAGCGTAACCTTTAGCGTGAAAGTCTCAACGTCAAGACCTATACTAACTTCTCCCCTTAGCTACGTTGGGTATCCTTAACCTTCAACCAAATCTAGACCCGAGGTCGCTCTTTGGGCTAGGGTGCGTCACTAAATTGTCTAAGTAAGTCAAAATTTGACCTAACTTGCTGCTTAATGGACTGTTTTATGTGATTTCATACATGGGCACACCACACTTCCGCTGCATAGTTTGTCCGCAAACTACACTCGAGCGGGGTGACCCAGTATGTTGTGGACTGTTCTCTTATGATCGTTCGTTCAGTGATACCATTTGTAAGATCTCTTTTCTCAAAACCCGTTCGGGTACATGAAAACTCGAACCTCTCCCGTATCGCACGGTTGAGGTGGATCTTCGCCCAGAATCGCCGCCTTGCGGTGTCACCAACACTTGGGTTGGCTAACCCCGCTCAGCACCGACTCTGCCGGCTATACGATCATAAGTAAAATATGCCAAAAGTAAGTACATAAAAGAAGGTGATATTTAATTTGGTATTTTTTGAAATTTAGTGAAAGGTTGAGATTTTCTCCAAAACTATATCTGATAAATGCAAGTGTACCTTATCGTCTATAGTATAGGATATTTAGGAATATCAAGGTCGTATTCCACGGGGCGCGTTGATTACTTCTACTTCGAGGAAAATCACTATTATTTTATCGACGAAAATTTGAGGTGGTTTGTTTTCGCTTAACTAAAATTAAAACTAAATTCAAACTAAATGAAAAGCTTGAACATTGCATGAAAAGAAAGAGAAATTGACATTGCATAAAAAAAAGAACATTACTAAGGAGAGAAAAATTTAACCTTGCATAAAAAGGAAGAAATTACTTAAGGAGAAAAAGAACATGAAAGAGAAAACTAATTTTATTGAAAATCAAAGAACTATTACAAGCCTTAAATTAAGAGTGCAAGGCTAAGGAAAATGAAAATTACAAGCTTAAGAAAACTAGTACACGAAAGTTACACTACAACATTGCATGAAAAAGGGAAGGAGGAGAACATGAAAGCCTTAAGAAACATGAACATTAACTTGAAAAACTCACTCTCAGCTCTAACAGCACCTCCCCATCTCCAAATTTCTGAACCCTGGACTCAAGGAGAGCCTCTGAATTTATAGGCAAAAATTTCAAGTTACACGCCCTCGGTCACAGGCGTGACCAAGGGCGTGTAATCACTGTAACATTGGATCCGGCAGCGGCGTGGGCCTGGCGTGACGGCGGGAGAAAATCGGACATGTCACGGGCGTGACATATGGGTCACGGGCGTGACTCAGGACGGCTTCATTTAATGCGGCATGGGCTAGGCAGACGGCGCGGCGGTAGAGCAGGGATCACGCTGGAAAGTCACGGGCGTGACATGTGGGTCACGGGCGTGACTTAGGTTGACTTCTCGACAGCATCTCCTCGTCTCCACGGCGGCTCCACGTGGACGATTCTAAGATTACACGCCCCCGGTCACGGGCGTGACTTTGGGTCACGGGCGTGACCTGGGGCGTGACTTGGTGTGGACTGGTTCAAACAGTGCGGCATCGATTCTGGACTGATCTTCAGCTTACACGCCCTTGGTCACGGGCGTGACCGAGGGCGTGACATGCCATTTTTCCCGATTTGTCCCAAAAATCTGCAAATATCGAAATTAAGCTAAGTTAGAATCAAAATTACAAAAAGAACTACTTATAACCTAAATTTGACATAAAATAGAGAATTCATATTAAATATTTACATGATTTTCTATTAAAAATTTATAAAAATACTACTTATCAAATACCCCCATACTTGAGGTTTTGCTATTCCAGAGCAAAAGTGTGAGACATTATTTATAAGACATCCTTAAAAAAAATTTTAATTTAAAACTAAAATTTCATTTAACCAAAAGTTAAGTTAAGAGTAAATTCAAGGGGGAGTTAAGTCCTAAATTATGATGATGATTTGAAAAGAGGGAAAAATGTTTAGGCAATAACTTCTCAAGAAAATTAAGTAGTTTGACAAAATTGTAGAAATTATAAAACTAAATTAAATTAAAATTATAAGAACTCTATCTTAAAAGAATCTTAAGGAAAAGTAAATTACTAAATATTGCTCTCTCCATAATTTTCAACTAAAACTAGAACAATGATAATTGGCTAAGGGGGATTTCATAAAATTTGGCATAAGAAGAGAAATTTTTGAATGGAGGAAATGGAATTTATCATGAAATTTCCTTCTCTTTTTTTTTACTCTTTTTTTTTCTCTTCTAATAAAAACCCAAAATGTATATGGTTTAGGAGTAATGAATTTTATCCTCTTACTCCATGCCATATAATCTTTTCAAAAATTTTGGGTGCATATGTTTTAGGGAATAATGAATTTTATCCTCTTATTCCCATGACATATGATCTTTTAATACATTTTCTTTATGCCATCAAAGGGGTAGGGTAGGGGAAAAAAATCTAGCTAGCTTTAAATCATATTGAGAGCAAATTCTAGTAAAATTAAAATTCCTAAGATCTAAGAAGTTAGAAGAAAATATAATTAAAATCTAAAGAGGTTTAGGAAATTTACTACAAAATGAAGCCATTTAAAAATAAAAAGAGAAGTCATGCTAACAAAATTCTCTAATCAATTTAAAATCATAAGATGATTCTTAAATCAAAATTACCTCAAATTTAAAATTAACAAACTATGATAAGCAAAATTTCAGCCAATTAAAAACTTAAACATGCTTATATACATTCTCAACTAAATTTCTAAGAAATCACAAAAACAACAAGAAGGAGGGAAATAAGAATTTTTTGGAATTTTTGATATTATCTTTTTTTGAATTTTTCTCATTAAAAACTATTTACAAAGAAAGGGAACTAGCTTTAAAACTTAAAAAAAAAATTTTTGCAAGTCTTGGACTTCCCAAGGGCTACCCGGTGAAGGGTTCGCAAGGTACTAGGAGGTGTGATGGGATAAAATCCCAAACGTCCCTTTCCAAGATTTAAATTTTTCTGTTTTCTATTTTTTTTTTAGTTTTTGGGTTTTACAAGTGCTAAAATAGAAGAAGACATAAGAAAAAATATAAATATTTTTTTTGTTTTGAAAATTTTCTGATTTAACAACTATTTAAAAAAACTATTTACACCCCCATACTTAAAGTTAAACATTGTCCCCAATGTTTAAAACTAAGTATGAAGTAAAGGAAAAAAAAAAGTGCAAAACAAAATAAAAAGGAAATGCATGATAAAAGAGAAGGAAGAAAGAGAAGGGGCTTCCCTGATTTTTGAAGTTTGCGCGGGGAAGCGACGATTACCTACAAAATATATTAAAGAACAAGAGAAGACAATAAAAAGATAACTTTGGGGTGCCTCCCAAAAGCGCTTTGTTTAAGGTCGCGTAGCTTGACCCACTTGCCGGTCATATTAAAGGTTGAAAAACAATTGAATCACTCTTTTCATTTGGTAACTCTCCCGGAAGATATAATTTAAGGCGGTGCCCGTTAACTTTGAAGGTACCTTTTTCCGGGTGGGAAATTAAAATTGTCCCATAGGACCAAACCTCTTTAACAATAAAGGGTCCGGTCCATCGGGATTTTAGTTTTCCCGGAAAAAGGCGAAGGCGGGAATTATAAAGGAGGACGAGATCGCCCGGCGAAAAAGTTTTTGGAAATTTTATATGCTTATCGTGATAAAACTTTGTTCGCTCCTTATATAATTTGTTACTCTCATACGCATTCGCTCTCCACTCATCTAATTCGTTCATTTGAAATTTTCTTTGTTCTCCCGCTAGAGTGGAATCGAGGTTTAAAAATTTAAGCGCCCAAAATGCGCGATGTTCTAATTCGACCGGAAGGTGGCAAGCCTTGCCATAAACCATTCGATACGGTGTACAACCGATAGCGGTCTTGTACGCCGTTCGATAGGCCCATAGCGCGTCATCGAGCTTTATTGCCCAATCCTTCCGATTAATAGAAACCGTTTTTTCTAAGATCCATTTTAATTCTCGATTAACAACTTCAACTTGGCCGCTCGTTTGTGGGTGATATGCAGTGGATAATTTGTGCGTGACACCATATTTGCTAAGATTTTTGTGAATTGAGTATTGCAAAAATGGGTGCCCCGATCACTCACAATAGCGCGCGGAGTGCCAAATCGAGAGAATAATTTTTTTAAAAAGTTAACGACGACTCGCGCATCGTTGGTGGGGAGAGCTTGCGCTTCCGCCCACCTCGACACGTAGTCGACCGCTACTAGAATATACTTATTTGAAAACGAAGGAGGGAGAGGACCAACGAAATCAATGCCCCAAAGATCGAAAATTTCGCATTCTAAGAAAATATTTTGGGGCATCTCATCCCGGCGAGAGATGTTGCCCGACCGCTGGCAGCTGTCGCAAGTACTCACAAGGGTGTGAGCATCTTTGAAGAGCGAGGGCCAATAAAAACCCGCGGTTCGGTTTGAATGATAATGGCCACCGGATGGTCCCTCGTGACAATGTCGTAAAATTTTAAGACCCTCCTCACTCGAGACGCATCGTCTCACCACTTGGTCTGCGCATACACGGAATAAAAAGGGGTCCTCCCAAAAGTAATTCTTTAAATTAGAAAAGAATTTCTTCTTTTGCTGACTCGAGAATTCTTTCGGCAGGACCCGGGCTACTAAATAGTTAGCCAGATCTGCAAACCAGGGGGTAGACGATGAATTAATATTTTCGAGAGCGAGGAGGTGCTCTTCGGGAAATTTATCATCGATGTCAGATTCTATCAATACTTCCGAGGAGGGATTTTCTAAACGAGAAAGGTGATCGGCCGCCAAGTTTTCGGCTCCTCTTTTGTCCCGGATCTCTAAGTCAAACTCCTGCAAGAGGAGGATGCATCGCAAAAGACGAGGCTTGGCGTCCGATTTGCTTAAAAGATACCTAAGTGCGGAGTGATCCGTGAAGACGATAACTTTCGAGAGGGTGATATATGACCTAAACTTATCGAAGGCAAAAACGATCGCTAGAGGCTCTTTTTCGGTAGTGGTGTAATTCGCTTGTGCCGACGTGAGTGTTTTGCTCGCATAATAAATAGGGTGGAAATATTTACTCACCCATTGGCCCAAAACGGCACCAACCGCAATGTCACTCGCGTCGCACATGATTTCAAAAGGGAGCGACCAATCCGGCGCGACTAGAATTGGGGAGTTTATAAGTTTTTCTTTAATAAGTTTAAAAGCCGAATGACATTCATTGCTAAAAATAAATGAGGATTCCTTTTCAAGAAGATGGGTTAACGTCTTTGTGATTTTGCAAAAATTTTGTATAAAGCGCCGATAGAACCCCGCGTGGCCAAGGAAACTCCTAATAGCTTTTACGTTTGTGGGAGGGGGGGGGGTTTCAATTACTTCAATCTTGGCCCTGTCGACCTCGATCCCCTTGCCCGAAATTTTATGGCCAAGGACTAGTCCTTCCTTGACCATAAAATGGCATTTTTCCCAATTAAGCGCTAAATTTGTTTCCTCACATCGCTGCAACACACGCTCGAGATTTTTTAAACAATTTTCAAAAGAACTCCCGTATACGGAAAAATCGTCCATAAATACTTCCATCACCTCCTCCACTAACTCGTCAAAAATTGCCAGCATACATCTTTGGAATGTAGCTGGCGCGTTACAAAGACCGAATGGCATCCTTCGATAAGCGAAGGTGCCAAAGGGACAAGTGAAAGTGGTTTTCTCTTGGTCGTCGGGCGAAATCGGAATTTGGAAGTATCCCGACAAACCATCGAGAAAACAGTAGTAGGAGTGACCCGAAAGGCGTTCTAAAATTTGGTCGATAAATGGTAGAGGGAAATGATCCTTACGGGTGGCATCATTTAATTTCCGATAGTCGATGCACATCCGCCAACCCGTAACAGTACGGGTTGGGATCAATTCGTTATTTTCGTTCGCAACTACCGTAACACCACCTTTCTTTGGCACGACTTGTACTGGGCTAACCCAAGTACTGTCCGATATCGGGTAGATGATTCCCGCGTCCAGAAGTTTTATAACTTCGGCCTTAACGACTTCTTTCATGTTAGGGTTTAGCCGTCGTTGAGGCTGGACTGAATTTCGGGAATTATCTTCGAGAAATATTTTATGAGTGCAGAAAGATGGGTTTATACCCTTAATGTCCGATAATTGCCACGCAATTGCGTGGCGGTGCTTTCTTAAGACTATAGTCAACTCAGAAATTTCTGAGTTGCTAAGATCGGATGAAATGATGACGGGTAGCTTAGACTCTTTTTCCAAAAACAAGTATTTAAGGTGAGGGGGGAGTTGTTTCAACTCTAATTCGGGTGGTTCTTCATAAGAAGTCTTGATTTTTAATTTTTCTAAAAATAATAGTTCGGGTGGTGTGGGGTGAGAGACTTCTTCTTCATCTCAAAAGAGCTCTACGGGCTCGGAATCACTATTCGCCGATGAAACTAACTCGAGGGATGAATCGAACTCACAACACTCTTCTAAGTAAAAACATGAATCGTCATTTTCTAGCGTGTTCCGCATCGAGGAATTTATGCCGAAAGTAACTTCATCGTCTCCAACCCGTAGGAGGAGCTTTCCGTTACTTACGTCGATAATAGCGCGGGAGGTGGCAAGGAAGGGGCGGCCGAGTATGAGGGGTACTTCGGCATCCTCTTCGATGTCAAGAATGACAAAATCCACCGGGAAGATGAATTTGTCAACCTTGACGAGCACGTCCTCCACTATTCCTATCGGATATTTTAAAGAACGATCCGCTAATTGGATACTCATTCGAGTGGGCCTTGGATTTCCTAGACCTAACTTTTTGAACAAAGAAAATGGCATAAGGTTGATGCTTGCTCCAAGATCCGCTAAGGCGTGTTTTACTAACGAATTGCCAAAAAGACATGGGATGGAAAACCGTCCCGGGTCATTTGCTTTTTTCGGCAATTTGTTGAGTACAACCGCGGAGCATTCTGCGTTTAAAGAAATATGCGAAATATCTTCTAACTTTTTTTTATTAGAGAGCAACTCCTTAAGATATTTCGCATATTTAGGCATTTGTGAGATAGCCTCGCAGAAAGGAACATTAATATGGATTTGTTTTAAAACATCTAAAAACTTTTTATAATTTTTTTCGGCGCTTTCATTTTTAAATTTCGATGGATACGGAATATTAGAAGTAGGAGCGCGCGGATTTAAAATAGAAGAGTGCGGAGCTATCGTAGCGGGCAAATTCGAAGATGAATTAAAAGTAGGAGGAGGAGGAGAGGAAATTACCTTGGGTTCGTCCTGTTTTTGAACCACCTCCTTCCCGCTTCGGAGTGTAATCGCGTGCGCGCTCTCCTTTGGATTTTGCTCGGTGTTTCCCGGTAGTGCTCCTTGTTGACGCTCAGAAATCATCTTTGCGAGTTGGCCCACTTGATTCTCTAAATTTTTGATTGATCCGGTAAGGTTCCGGATGGTCGTTTCATTTGTAGCAACATATTTTGCAAAAACCTCTTCAATCGGAGAGAGTTTTTGCTGTTGCGGTGGAAAACCGGGTGGATTATAATTTTGAGAAATCAAATTTTGAGGCGGAGTTAAGTTAAGAAGTTGATTAGGGGGAGGTTGATTTAAATTCATAGGACGCTGAGCATTTCCTTGGTTGCTCCATGAGAAATTCGGATGATTCCTATAGCCCGCATTGTAGGTGTTATTATACGGAGCGGTGTTCGGGTTATAGGAAGGTCGAGGTGGATTTCCCATGTAGTCAACATGTTCTTCAATTAAAACGTTATTGGCCCAAGGAGGAGTGGCGGAGGAAGCAGACATCTCCGCCACTTGCTTTGTTAAGCGCTCAACTTGTAAAGCCAAATTTACGTTTGCGTCTATTTCAAAAATTCCGGCTGGCTTATTAGGCCGCGCTCGGGGCATGTTCCATTGATACGCATTTGTGGCCATCTCTTCGAAAAGCCCTTGAGCGGCGATCGGGGTTTTATTATTTAATGTCCCCCCGGCGGCCGCATCAATCATTTGCCTCGTTTGGAGATTTAAGCCATTATAAAAAACTTGCACTTGTTGCCAAGTGGCAAGTGCATGGTGAGGGCATCGACGCAAAAGCTCCTTGAAGCGCTCCCATGTGTCATAGAGAGTCTCCGAGTCGATTTGCATGAACGATGCAATATCCGTGCGCAATTTAGCGGTCTTTGAAGGCGGGAAATATTTATTAAGAAATGTTTCCGCCATTTCGGCCCATGTAGTGATGGATCCCCTAGGTAGGGAGCCCAGCCACTGCTTGGCCTTAGACCGCAAAGAAAAAGGAAAAAGACGTAATCGAATGGCGTCATCGGTGACGCCATTGATCTTAAAAGTGTCGCAAATTTCAAGAAAGTAAGAGATATGTGAATTTGGATCCTCGTCCGGTTGACCATCAAAGGTCACCGATTGTTGCACCATTTGTATGATGCTGGACTTGATCTCAAAATTATTGTTCGCCACCGTGGGGCGAACAATACTCGATTGTGTGCCTTCCAAATTCGGCCGCGCATAATAGGACATGGTCCGTTGCGCGTCCTCATTAGGATTTGGCTCGTTAAGATTAGGAGGATTAAGATTATGATCCATATTTGCTGCGTTAGTGTCCCCGATCGACTCTTCGGATTCTATTTGATTTCCCTGATCACGAGAACGGCGGTGCCTCAAAAGGGTTCGCTCGATCTCCGGATCAAAAGGAAGAATCGAAGTGCTACCTCGGGTCATACACTAGAAAGAGAAGAAAGGAAGAAGAAAAACTAAAAATATTTTTTTTTCTTTTTGAAAGTTAGAAAAAGCAAATTAAAATAGAAAGAAGCATGATAAAATTAATAGCTATCCTCTTTTCAAAATATCTACGCAAAGTCCCCGGCAACGGCGCCAAAAACTTGATATTTAATTTGGTATTTTTTGAAATTTAGTGAAAGGTTGAGATTTTCTCCAAAACTATATCCGACAAAGGCAAGTGTACCTTATCGTCTATAGTATAGGATATTTAGGAATATCAAGGTCGTATTTCACGGGGCGCGTTGATTACTTCTACTTCGAGGAAAATCACTATTATTTTATCGACGAAAATTTGAGGTGGTTTGTTTTCGCTTAACTAAAATTAAAACTAAATTCAAACTAAATGAAAAGCTTGAACATTGCATGAAAAGAAAGAGAAATTGACATTGCATAAAAAAAAGAACATTACTAAGGAGAGAAAAATTTAACCTTGCATAAAAAGGAAGAAATTACTTAAGGAGAAAAAGAACATGAAAGAGAAAACTAATTTTATTGAAAATCAAAGAACTATTACAAGCCTTAAATTAAGAGTGCAAGGCTAAGGAAAATGAAAATTGCAAGCTTAAGAAAACTAGTACACGAAAGTTACACTACAACATTGCATGAAAAAGGGAAGGAGGAGAACATGAAAGCCTTAAGAAACATGAACATTAACTTGAAAAACTCACTCTCAGCTCTAACAGCACCTCCCCATCTCCAAATTTCTGAACCCTGGACTCAAGGAGAGCCTCTGAATTTATAGGCAAAAATTTCAAGTTACACGCCCTCGGTCACGGGCGTGACCAAGGGCGTGTAATCACTGTAACATTGGATCCGGCAGCGGCGTGGGCTTGGCGTGACGGCGGGAGAAAATCGGACATGTCACGGGCGTGACATATGGGTCACGGGCGTGACTCAGGACGGCTTCATTTAATGCGGCATGGGCTAGGCAGACGGCGCGGCGGTAGAGCAGGGATTACGCTGGAAAGTCACGGGCGTGACATGTGGGTCACGGGCGTGGCTTAGGTTGACTTCTCGACAGCATCTCCTCGTCTCCACGGCGGCTCCACGTGGATGATTCTAAGATTACACGCCCCTGGTCACGGGCGTGACTTTGGGTCACGGGCGTGACCTGGGGCGTGACTTGGTGTGGACTGGTTCAAACAGTGCGGCATCGATTCTGGACTGATCTTCAGCTTACACGCCCTTGGTCACGGGCGTGACCGAGGGCGTGACATGCCATTTTTCCCGATTTGTCCCAAAAATCTGCAAATATCGAAATTAAGCTAAGTTAGAATCAAAATTACAAAAAGAACTACGTATAACCTAAATTTGACATAAAATAGAGAATTCATATTAAATATTTACAAGATTTTCTATTAAAAATTTATAAAAATACTACTTATCAGAAGGCATGTCCACAATCACAGCATCATATAAATATATATAATGGAAACAGAAAGTCCAAAAGAGATGTGCAACAAAAGGGGCTTAAGCCCGATACATATGCAAAGTAATGTATTATCTCTCTCTCTCTACAACATGCGGAAGTCTACAGCAAAAGCTCTCAAAAAGCGGAAGTCTAACTATCTAATCATCAACCTGTGGCGTCGTGGTAGTGCGCAGTATCTGCTGCTCAGGTCCTGCCATCTCATCCTGCTGCGAGCGGGACAACTCCGTCTCCTCGGACTTCTACGGTCACACCGACCGTTAGTCATAAAGACTAAGCCGTTTTGTCCTCGCCTCCCTCCACGACTCCTAGGAACCGAGCGGGAGGAAGAAGCGGAGGACAACAAGGGGTAAACAAAGGAGGTGGTGACATGGCACTAATCTAGCAGGTATAAGTAAAGCAGTAAAAACTAGCTAGCAGTATAGTGCAAGTATAAGGCAGTAAAGTAGAGCAATGAAGTAAGCAGTAAATAGAAAAAAAATGTAGTGCAGTAAGTAAATCTAAACTACCATCACAGATTCGTACCTTAACTTATATGAACGCCCATACGACATATAAGTTAAGATGTCCAGGTAACCCATCATATAAAAGAGCCCATACTAATTTATATGATGGGGGTATGCTAATGTGTATGTTATGCTATGCTATGGTTATGATGTTTTAATGAGTTTATGCAATGTGACTCACCCACACGACTCTATGCGCACAGACCTTTATAGTTCCCAATTTGTTTGAAAGGAAGCCAACCTTTCGGGTACCGACCGTCGTGGCTCATGGTGGTAGTGGATCGGGCACTTCACATCCTAGGCGGGTATAGTCACTACCAAGCCTAGACCTCATGTACGCCTCAACGCTAAGAACACAACAGCGGAGCTCCTGCGTACTCTTGTTGGAATCCACCAGACTTTAAGGTCGGCGTGGGTTATTAGGGATTGTCCTCCAGACCGCGGTACTCAAACTTACAGGCCCTTTAAACCTCACCCTCACCTGAGTCAACGTACTACCGTCGGTGACACGACTAGCCTAGTACTGAAGACTCGCCACTATTTGAATAAGTAACAGGTGTTAACAATGTCCACCCGAGCTTCCGGCTCAGGGACTATCACACAAGCTGACCCAACCCATCTCCTTCCCGGAGGAGATCCATACCAGTTTGCATCCCTACTTAGGCTACTCTTGCCTACAATTTAGTTAGTGTTATATTTAGGGTGAGTCTTGGACTTCCCGCGGTGTACTCCATAAGGGGCCCCTAACGATACTACGGATCAATGGGCTCAACCCCACCATCCTCCTCAAGACAATTACTTTAGTTGGTGGTTAACATTTGGTTGACCCTTCATCATTTCATATAGTTAAAGTGACTTAGCTCATCTCCCGTACCACCCAATCGGGTTGGACGTACCTTCATTCTTTCTACATTAACTCTAGCACCACCCCACAAGTAACCCTAGGATTGACCCTCCTTGAATGATGGTGTGCTACAACCCATTTACTGATTGGATATACCTCCTAAACACTACTTAGGGGGTCTGAATTGTCTAAAACTCAAAATTCTGTTTTTACTAAACGCAGACCACAAATTTGAACTATCCACCAACCCCATAAGGGAACCCTTCTAAAAATTCATCACCAGGGTCTGGTATAATTATCCTATGATCCCACTGACTTCAATATGGTATGTTCCAATTTCCATAATTTTCCATATTAATTTGGTATTTATTATAATTTAAAGTAGTTAAGGCCTTAAGCCAAATTACACATGAACTACCCTCAAAATGATTCTACATGCTACATAAAAATTATCAGTAAGGTATTATCCCATATCAAGGTGGTTCACTGAGTTTCACGACCCTAGGATGCCATTTGGCCTACTATATCATCATAATTGCATAATTACCAAAATGCCACTATTATTAGGAAAAATAGTAATTCACTTCTGAAAATTCTACAAAAATTACCAAGTGTCCATATGGGGACCTAGAGTCCTCTGCCAAATTATTGTGTCCTTACCATGTGATTGGATATTTTAAAATGATTAAACATCCAAAGGTAGCAATTACCAATTTCTACATGAGGTACATGATTTATAAATCTACAAGCTTCCAAACTGTTGTCATGGGCATATATTAACATGAAATTACAGTTAACCAAGTCTCATAACATTGCCTCATGATTTGATATTTTAAAATGATTTAATGCTCAAGTCTTGTAAATTCCAATTCCTACATGAGGTACATGAAATATAAATCTACAAGCTTCCAAAAAATTATCATGGGCATATAATAACATAAAATTACAGTTAACCCAGTATCACATCATTGCCCCATGATTTGGTATTTTAAAAAGATTAAATTCTCAAGTGGTGTAAATTCCAATTTCTACATGAGGTACAAGAAATATAATTCAACAAGCTTCCAAACAATTATCATGGGCATAAATTAACCTAAAACTACAGATAACCAAGTATCACATCATTGCCCCATGATTTGGTATTTTAAAAAGATTAAATTCTCAAGTGGTGTAAATTCCAATTTCTACATGAGGTACAAGAAATATAATTCAACAAGCTTCCAAACAATTATCATGGGCATAAATTAACCTAAAACTACAGATAACCAAGTATCACATCATTGCCCCATGATTTGTTATTTTAAAAAGATTAAATTCTCAAGTGGTGTAAATTCCAATTTCTACATGAGGTACAAGAAATATAATTCAATAAGCTTTCATACAATTATCATGGGCATAAATTAACCTAAAACTTCAGATAACCAAGTATCACATCATTGCCCCATGATTTGATATTTTAAAAAGATTAAATTCCCTTAAGCTAGCAAGCACTTAAAACTTCCTATACAAGGAATAATGATTCCATAACTCATAATAAAATTACCATAGCCTTATTTCACCCTCTTACAGACACTGATAGCATATCAAAATCATACAAGGTCATATGACCTTGCATTTTATTTTATTAAGGAAAAGGGTGGCCATTTCATTTATTAGGAAGAAAAGTACTTAAATGCCTCTAAAAATCCCCATTAAATTACCTAAGACATTTTATGCCCTTGCAAATATACCCATAAAGTTCTGAGCCAAGGCTAGAACATTTGGTCTATGTCCTTCACCAATCCCAACTTTGCACCCTTAAGGTTTACCCTTAGGGTTTTAGGTCACACCACCCTAATGGCTCCAAATGGACCATTAGGGTGTGACACAAGCATTTATATATCCATACCCACATATCCAACATGATGGGAGGAGGCTAACACACTCAACTCCTCAAATTGATTTAAACCCTAATTTGACCCTTAAAGGCCCTCATTAGGGTTTCCAATTTTCCATATCAAATCAACTCCAAATGGAGTGAAATTTTAGGTAGGCACTACTCATGCACCAAATAGTATGCCACCAAAGTTTGGTGTCATTTGGACATCATATGCTCCAAAAATCAACTTAATTTAAATATTCTAACTACCACAAAAACCCTAGGTAAAAGTGACCACCAAGGGCTGTCCCTTGGCAGGGGGTGCCCCTAGGGTATAACAACCGATGGTTAAAAGCACAGCTCCAAAGCTTGAAGGGTTTGACCTAGGTAATTTTTCTAATGGACTGACCTAGTGTAGAACCAGTCCTAGCAAAACAGCTCCCTAGAAAGCTCTAGGTCACCAAATGACCTAAACTTAGGGCCAAATGAAAGTTAAGACCAAGGCCTGCAACTTTCATGTTGGGCACTTTTTCTAAATCAGCCATTAATTGGCATTAATTGCTATTTGAAGTTGACTTAATAAAATAGGCAGAAGTCTAATGAAATGAATTAATTAATTAAAGGATAAAAAGAGATCTGCACGAATCTTGGCGCGGATCTAACGACAGCGCGTCGTCTTCCTCCTTGAGCCGACGGCCAGGATTCAACCGCGCTGGGCCGACTTTCTCCCCCATTTCCCGGCCACCTGGTGGCCAAAACGGTCGGCCACCACCGCCGGCCACCATCGCCACCACCTTCTTGGTGGTTGGGGCTACAACTCCCTGCGACATGGCGGCCGGAGGGGGCGTTTTCCGGCGAGCCTGGGTGGCTTGATTTGAACCGATTTCCGTGAAATCGACGAGTGGATTCGGGCTCAATTGAGCCCAATCCTTCAATCTTTTGTGATGAGAAGCTAGCATGAGGGGAGGGGAGGAGAAACGAACCATTGCTGGTGCGTGGCGGCGGCTCCGGCGGCTGTTGGCCATGGAAAAGCCTTGCTCCAGAGATCCCGCTCCCAAACTCATTTCTTCAGCTAAAGCTCAGCTTCAAGGCTTGTGCCCATCTGCTCTCGACCTCCTGAAGCTAGTGGTGTGGCTGGAATGAAGTGAGGAGGGCTCTTTGGTTGGTTTTGAACTTGAGCCTCCTCGGTTCTCCCATGGCTGCCACCCTCCTGCAGCTGCCATCCTCCTTGCTTCCATCTGGGCCAAGGTCAGACCCCCAGCAATCAGGGAAGGTTCCAAGACTGATTGGGGGAGGAGTGTGGAGGAGGAGGTGATTGCTTTTGCTTTATGCCTTTTGCTTTATGCCTTTTGCAATCAGGGATCGTATCAAGTTTTTGGCGCCGTTGCCGGGGACTGCAGACGTGATGAATTCGTTTGTGTGAAGAATCGTTGCACGAGGCATTATTTTTATTTCTCTTTGTTTACCTCTGTTATCTTTGTTTCTTTTTTTGATACGCACATCGAATTACCTTCATTCCTTGATACGATGTTCGGCAAGTGCACCGGTCGCTGTCAAGTAATAAATGTTGGGAATAGAATCCCCGAGTGTCGGTCTCTTGAGGAATGCAGGTTGGGTGAACGAATCACATTGTGTGACGATTGTTACACAAGCGGGA
The DNA here is from genome assembly GCA_033032865.1 of Dactylorhiza incarnata. Taxonomy (NCBI): domain Eukaryota; kingdom Viridiplantae; phylum Streptophyta; class Magnoliopsida; order Asparagales; family Orchidaceae; genus Dactylorhiza; species Dactylorhiza incarnata. The sequence continues at coordinate 3,282,053 of JAWHQI010000035.1, forward strand.
ACAAACACAACAAGAGGGGGTTTTGATTTGGTTTCCTATTGTTAACAACAATAAAAGAAGTGCGGGTCGAAATCACCGCTTCGCAAGGCGAGATGGGTGCAACGGCCGCGATGCTGAGCTTCGTGAGGCGGATGGACGGTGCGCAAGCGAGTGAAGTGATCACTAGTGCGGAGAGTGAGGGTCGCAGACACCTCTTCACAAATCGCCGCTAGCTCTTACTAACGTGAATCGAACACACTGAGTGCGTGAGTGAGTGAGTGGAGGTGAAACGAATCACAAGCAAATGTTGATGAACAGAGAAGAAACAAGCATTGCATTTAAACTAAACATCATGATATTCAAGTTCAAATGATTCAAAGAAATACAACAAAGGGGAGAAGAAGAAGATAACCAATGGCCGAAGACTAGCGGTCGTTCACGGCCGGAATGGTAGTTTGTCAAGCTACCTCCGGACTCGGGCGGACTGTGCTTCCGGCGTCGAGAGACTGTCACGATCTCTCCACGTGCTTCCGTCGTATTCTACCTCAGGATTGCTGTTCTTCTCACCGGACTGAAATGGAGACAGCTTGCTTGAGTGCTTTCGGATGGCGGAGAATGCTTCTGGACGATGGACAAATGCTTAGGATGGTCGGAGACGACTTCCCCTTCCTGAGAAGATGAGGTGGAGGTGGCTGGAAGTGGAAAACGGCGGCGTACAGACTGGAAATCGTGCTCCCGGAAGCCCGGCTATCCCTAATTAGCGGAAAAGGTCATTATATAGGCGCTGGCAAAAACACTGCGCGCGGTCATTGGCGCACGACCAGTGGTCGTGCGCGCTGGAGTTCTGTGATCGTGCGCCTGCCTGGGCGGAACCTGCAACGTATGAAATTTATAAAATAACATGTTCGCAAGACCAGTGGCGCACGACCAGTGGTCGTGCGCACTATCGTAAATGGTCGTGCGTTCGGTCAAGACAGAACTCAAATTTTGGGGGTTGAGTGCGCACGACCAGTGGTCGTGCGCAATAGAACTAGTGATCGTGCGCAGTGTTCCTGTAAAGAATTGTACTGGGAACACCTGCATGACTCCTGTTCCTACAGAAATGCTAATCAGGCCACTGAAAGTGGCACTCAACAATACGATAAGGCTAACAAAGGAGAATAAACATAAAAACACGCCAAAATAGGCCAAGAAGTGCACCTAGCATAGAATGACAAATATGAGATAAAACAAGGCTAAAGTGCAATGGAATGAGAAGAAAAACGGCCCAGATGAGTCCATATATGTGTATATAATTGGGACTCATCACATCACACAACATAGGTTGGTCCATGGTGGGGCTCCAATTGGTTCAATTCAATCAAAGGGTGTAGATTTGACCAAAATTGGGTAAAGTTTGACTTTGGTCAATTGGGGTCAATTGGTCCCACCATGATGGGGCTTTTTGGTCCAATGGGTTCCTTAAGGTGTTTAGAGTGTGGTGGTAAGGTCAATTTGAACATTTGAGGGTCAATTGGCCTAAGGGAGTGGTATTGGGCTATGTTGATTTTGTGCCTTTGGTGTGCACTTAGCACCCTTCACTTGGGCCAAGGGCCCTAGTGGCCACTCTGCACATCACCCATGCCCTAACACCCTCTAGGGGTCTAGAAGGATTGGGGATGTTACATTAGGCCTGGGCACTAGAGACCAAGTCTCATTCTTCTTGAGAGCATCCATCTCTTCTTGCATAGCAATATCCCACTGCTTCACGCCTTTGGCTTTCTCAAAGCTCGACGGCTCCCTTTCATCCAAGGGACCAGCAAAGAAATATGAGACGAAGCTCACCATGTTTCCTCCTGTATATCGATCTGGTGGCTTGATAGTCCTCTTCGACCTCCTAAGAGGTTGCACCTGACTAACCACCTCTTCAGCTGCTTCTTCTGTGCAAGCCCCTCTTCCAGACGAACTTGGAGCATCACTCCCCCTGCTTCCAGAACCTGAAGCCTCCATCTCAGAGCTTGACACAGCTGGAACTCCTGGTGAAACAGGCAACTCCACTTGAAGACTTCCTGCAGCTTTCTCTGCTTCATCATCCCTGCTCTCTGGTAGCTCAATTCATGAACTCCCCTTGTAAGAAGTTACTTCATCGAACACCACATCCCGAGATACCACAGATCTCCGTGTCTCAGGATCCATGCACCACCATCCTTTCTTCCGCTCATCATACCCAACAAAGACTAGCTTCTTTGCATTCGCATCTAGCTTTGTCCGAAGAGCATCAGGAATATGCACATAGCAGGTTTACCCGAACACCCGAAGGTGTGCAACACTCAGTTTCTCCTTGAACATCAGTTCGTGAGGGATCTTCATGTTGATAGGACTTAGAGGCATTCTGTTGATGACGTAAGCTGCACAAGACATTCCTTCCGCCCAAAAAGACTTTGGGATACTCTTGGCATGAAGCCAGCATTTGCAGGTTTCCTTCAGATGACGGATCTTCCTCTCCGCAACGCCATTCTGCTGTGGAGTATGGGCACAAGTGAGCTCTCTCCGAACGTCGTGTTTCCTGCAAAAACTTGAGAACTCACCAGAGGTGAACTCCCCACCATTGTCAGTTCTCACTTTCTTTATCCGCGGGCCTAATCGACCTTCCACCAGCTCCTTGAACTCCACAAACTTCGCAAAGGCTTTCGACTTCTCTTTCAAAAAATACACCCAGACATATCTGGTGTAATCGTCAATCAACACCAACATATATCTATTGCCTCCAAGGCTTGGGGTGGCTGTCGGTCCCATCAAATCACCATGGATGTATTCCAACGGCGCTTTGCATCTAGTTTGCGATTTATCAAATGGAAGTCGATGAGACTTACCAAACTGACATCCAGCACAAACATGACCGTCTCCAAAAGAGGACAAGCTAGGCAAGCCCTTGACAAGGCCCCTTACCGCCATAGCCTTCAATTTGTCCATGCCAACATGCCCCAACCTTTCATGCCAGATAGCCGCTATCATTGGTCTTCATCTTATCAACATATGTACTTGTCGATAACACGAACAAGTCCTTCACCCTCTTTCCAATATGGATAACATCCCCCCTTATCTCCGGTTGAGTTTTAAGAAACTTCACTTCTGTTGGGGCAAACAGAACGTGATAACCGACATCGACCGCATTGGTCACAGAGAAGAGATTCTTCTTCATACCATGCACGTGATAAACACTCCTTAAGGTGAGTGGACCCTTATCACTGCTCAGGGAGCCAACACCTTCTTGTTCTACTGCATGAACAGAATTATCAGCCGTAATGATAGCATCGTTCCTGAGTAAGGCGCCAAAGAAGATAACTTTGATTCATCCCCGGTGAGATGATGTCCACACCCTGAATCAACAATCCAATCCTCTTCGAAGTTGATGGCAGCCAAGGCCTTAACGGGCATCGCCGTCATATTAGCAAAGGCTCCTCCCCATCCAGCTTCATCAGACTTTGGCTTCTCCTTCTCTGCTACATGTCCCGACTGAAGAATAACCCGGCAATCCTTCTTGAAGTGGCCGGTCTTATTGCACCTAAAGCACCTTGGTCCCTCTCCCTTCTTCTTCCCATCAGACTTAGGAGCATAACCCTTATCCTGTTGACCTGAAGTAGAGGGTCCATCATAACCCGGCTTCTTCTTCTCCCACTTCTTCTTCTTCTTCCTAGAGAACAACACATCACTATCTCCCCCAGAGATAGAAGTCCCCGCCATCTGTCTGCCAAACTTTCTTGCGAAGCAAGTAAGTTCTCCAGCTCCAACAGAGATGGTTGATTTGCCCAACCTTGAACTGAAGTCACAAAGGCAAGATACTCCTTCCGCAACCCGCGGATGATATGCCTCTTCAGCTTTGCCTCCGAGATGGGCTCATCAAGGTCCAAAGCAGAAATCTCTGCTATGAGGTTCTTCATCTTGAGAAAGAAGGTAGAAATAGAAAGATCGCCTTGAGAGGCCTTCGCCAACTCATTTTCAAGAATCTGTAGCCGAGCTATATTCTTCTTATTAAACAACCCGTCCAAAGATGTCCAAATCTTAGCAGCAGATTTACATCCGATGATGTGATCAAACAGCTCCGGTGAGATAGCCCCCTTGAGAGTGAACTCTGCCTTAGCATTCGTCTTCCTCCAAAGTCTCACCTCTGCCATATTATCTCATACTGGTTCGTCGGAAAGACTACCTTCTTGAAGGAAAGTTGACTTTGAGGAACCCTTCCCTTACCTTTGGCGGCTCTTCTCTTAGCATCCTTACCCTTCTCGGCTTTATGACCAACACCACAACCCTTCACAGCAGCTAAGAATCCATCAATAAGCGGAAGGATAGTTTTTAGCTTGGAGAAGCTTAGTACAAGCTTCCTTTCAACAACTAACTTTTCTTCCATTTCATCAATGAACTTCTCTTTCAGATGTAATAGTTCAGTAGAGCATTTGAGTTCATCTTTCAAGGATTGGACTTCATCTCTAAGAGGAGTCAATTCCTCAATTTCCTCCCTCAGATCAGAATCCACTGCCTTGAGTGTCTCAATTTCCTTGGCTTGAGATTTAACTACCTTGCGACATTTGTCAAATCCTTTCAATGACGCTCTATACTGTACCAGTAGATCTGAATCTTCCTCAGAAGAGTAACTCATCAGTATTGGATCCTATCTTTGATTCAGATAGAGGAGTGCTAGAATTTACCTTCCCATCATAAGGGGTGTCACAGTTATCCTCATCTGAGTGAGCCATAAGCCCAAAATAGGCTTTTTCATCTGAACTTGACTCGTTTGAGTTGCTTTTGCTAAAAGTCTTTGACTTCTTTATGATGAAACTCTTTTCTTCTTTCTTCTTACCTTTGAAGGATCTCTTCTCTACCTTCTTAGATCCTTCCTTCTTCTTGTATGGACATCCCGCAATCATATGTCATGGCTTATTACAACAATAACAAACGACGTCAAGAGAAGTATGTTTGTTAGGTTTAGATTTATACCTGTCGTTGTTGCTGTAGTTTGTTGAAAATGTTGAAGTGGAAGTTTGTGGAGTTGGAGGTCTGGGGGGTAGACAGCGTGGTCTGGTTTGACCGCACGGTCTTGCGGTCTCCTCTAGCGGTCTGACCTCTCTGGTCTAGCCGCGGGCTTCTCGGCGTGACCGCCATTCTTCTGTCCAACGGTGCCGAGGTGAGGCCGCGTGTTCTGGTTGTGTGACCGTATGGTGAGCTGTCTTCTGTCCGTAGTAACCGCGCGGTCTGGTGCTTGTGATCGCGTGGTGGGGGCAACCCGGTCTGGTGGCTGTTCGGTTTCTTTGTTGTGCGCGTGGACTAAGGTCTTCTTAGTCGCGCGGTCTCCAGTTTGTGTTCGCATGGCTGGTCCTTCGGCGATTAGTTGGTATATGCGGTCACAGGTGGTTGGTCGACTTAGAGGGTTGTTGTCCTAGTCGGCCTGGTGTGTTCGCGGTCTCTGGAGGAGGTCGGGTGGCGAACACAGGTGGTGAGCATCATGACTGGGTGAGTTGTCATGATCGCGCAGCTTCTGTTGAAGTCGGCGAGCTCACTAAGCAGGAGGATCTTTTGCTGATTGCGCGGGTTGATGGGTCTTGTCGCGCGATCAAGGGTGGTGACTCTATCTCATAGGGCGGTGACTGGATCAGGTCGCCCGCCTATAAATAGGAGTCACTGTAGCAGCAAAATAATCGCACCAAGTGTAAGCTGAGCTCGCGTCCTGTTCTTGCGGTCTCTTTTCTGTCACCGGCCGGTTAGCTGATTGAACTTGTTTTGTGCAGCTTCTGCGGATTGTGTGGGTAGCAGCGGTCACATCCTCTTCTGAAGGTGTTCGGGCAGTCTCGCGACTTGCAGTGCGGGTTGCTGGAGTTCGGGAGGATCAGCGGAGTTCAGGCATTCGCGTGGTTCTCAGTTGATGTTGTTCAAGGCGCAGGCAGGCAGTTCGGGCGGTCTTGTTTTCTAGCCGGGCGGACTGTCAAGTCGAGCAGTCAGGCGGTCTCGAGAAGTCAGATCGCTGGTTATCCTTTCAGCTGTTTTTCTCTTCTGTTTTTTGGGTACTGGCGAAATCATGTCTCGCCATGTATACCTCGCCCTGTAACGAAGAATTTTGCTTAATCAATAAAGATTGTGTTTGCTTCATGTGTTTCTGGTTGATTGGCTTGAACTTTTAGTTATACAATTCCTGCTCACTCCTAGATGTACGGAAAATTTCACATGGTATCAGAGCTAGGTTGGAGTGGATAGAGCAGTGAATAACTAAAAGTTGTCATCGCCTTTGTGAAGAAGGAACCATTGGTAGAGCTATGGAAGCAAGGGGTCTTGGAATTGAGATGCTTACATCGACTAACTTTAAGAAGTGGAAGTCATGTATGAAAAGTTATCTTCTGGGTGAGGACCTCTGGGAGGTGGTTGGAGGAGAGAGCGCAAAGGATGTTATCCTGATTGGGGACAATGGTCACGAGGTGAGGAACTGGAGGCGGATTAATGCCAAAGCGGAGTTCGCCCTGAAGAGGGCAATATCACCTAACCTGTTTGATCACATCTTGGGGTGTGGATCAGCTGCAGAGATCTGGAGAGCCCTAGATGGGCTGTTTAATAAGAAGAATGTGGCAAGACTTCAATTCCTGGAGAATGAGCTGGCCAGATCGGCTCAAGGTGATCTTTCTATCTCTATATTCTTCTTGAAGATGAAGAACTTGTGCGCCGAGATTTCAGCGCTGGATCCTGATGAGCCAATTTCTGAGGCAAAGCTGAAGAGGCACATCATTCGTGGCTTGCGGAAGGAATATGTTGCCTTTGTGACGCCGGTGCAGGGTTGGGCAAATCAGCCGTCTCTGCTGGAGCTGGAAAATCTGCTTGCTTCGCAGGAGAGTCTGGCAAGGCAGATGGTGGGGGTGTCAGTGTCTGGGGAAGATGGCGAGGTTCTCTTCACGGGGAAGAAGAAGAAGTGGGATAAGAAGAAGACCGCTGGAGGAGGCAAGGGGCCTTCAACTTCGGGACAGCAGGAGAGGGGCTATGCTCCTAAGGCTGAAGGGAAGAAGAAGGGAGAAGGACCCAAGTGCTTCAGATGCGGGAAGCTTTGTCACATCAGGAAGGATTGCCGGGTGAATCTTCAGCCGGGGCATGCTGCTGCAGGAAAGGACGAAGCTGAGGCCAGACAGATTGATGGAGGATGGGGAGGAGCCTTCTCGGCTTCTGTTGGAGCTGTGGCTCCTATCAACTATCAGGAGGACTGGATCGTGGACTCGAGGTGTGGTCATCACCTCACCGGGGACGAGTCAAGGCTTTCCTCAGCTCAGCCGTACTCAGGTAATGATGCAATTATTACTGCTGATAATACCGTGCATGATGTCGAGAAGGTGGGGGTTGTTTCCTTGGGCTGTGATTGTCACAACCCGCATTTTCTCCGAATTTAAGAATATCAGAGTAAGAGAAAATACGCGTCATGATGCCACGTCATGCAGGAGACAACTGCATACGCTCAGGCGGAAACCTCTTACTTATTAATTCAAAACATGACCACATGGAAATTTATCATTTGGGAACCATTTATTAGAGTTTTAGGGGAAGAACTGTGTCTCTCAGCTCGTGGATCAACTAGTCCACCAAAAAAAAATATATTATATTTGCAGCGGAAAATACTTGATTTGACTCATTTTAAGGTCCTATATGCACGTGATGATAGGACATAAGGTAAATGATATGCTCATGTCTAGGCGTAGTATAAGTGTAGAAAATACCTTTAGGTTACTTTAAATATAAGGGTTTTGCAGTTAAAATGATGTGATATGGAGATGAAGAAAGTCATTTTATAACTATAATGCACCTAGACATAAATCATCCCCAGAAATTAAGATGTATCAGATCATAAAGTAGTGGCATAGAACTGGCAAATAAACTAGAAAGTACCAAGGAGGCACAATGGGCGCCAACAATTTGACACTAACCCATTGGCCTAAACTAGTATGTCTGAACAAGAAGGGAGCTGACTACAACAACTACCTCGCAGCAGCGGGGTGAACAGCTACCAGAACTCTGAACTTCAGGCTACACCACTAGCCGTTACGGCTCTGAACCTGAGTCATTCAATAAAACAAAGAACGCCTCAGCAAGGAATTACAAGTGGCAGAAAACTAGCAGAAAAACAAGCAAGGCTTAAGGGGTACCAACCCAAGCCAAATTTACCGAAAGAGAGCTCCAACAAAGAACCAACAAGCATCAAGTGCACTATATACCAAAAGAGGAACAAACATGTTCATTTATTTAGTTTCATCGATTAAAGAGACTGATCAGCTCAAATTATACGGGAGCGGTTAACTACCTCCGCTACCCCAAGCCCAAAAGCAGGTGGGGGTACCACTAGACCCAACCACCCAAACACGACTACCGTGCAAGGCTATAACATTTCCCCCACTGTCCCCCAAACACAACTACTGTGAAGGGCTAAAGACAGTAGTTCTTATTACTTAAATTTTATTTAAACACGGGACGCAGCCCGAAAGGATAATCACTGGAAGGCCCTAAGAAAATAGGGTCAAGGCAAAGTACACCTCGATCAATAAGAATCATAAGAGTAACTCAAATGTTAACAGACCACAACGAGTAAAAGAATACAACCAAGAGGTTTCAAAGATTAGGAGCACCGAAGGGACACTGGCAATCATCTTGGTACACTAGAGAGGACAAAAGATTAAAACATGGAAATCTCAATGAAATCACATGCGCACCTGGCGGGGTTCCAAGGGGCCGCGCCCCTGGCGGGGTCTTAGGGGCAGAGCCCCTAACGGGGTCCAAGGGGCAGCGCCCCTGGCGGTGGTCTCGCCCAAAATGTTTTTTTTGAAATCCCACCACCAGAAACCACACAAAAACACAGCAGAATTTAGGACGTCTTGAAAACTACAAGGAACTTCTCGAGAGATAAAAGGGTTTCTCGAGAGAAGGGCAATTTCTCGAGAGAAGTGCAATTTCTCGAGAGAAGTGCAATTTCGCGAGGGAAGGGCAATTTCTCGAGAGATAAAAGGGTTTCTCGAGAGAAGGGCAATTTCTCGAGAGAAGAGCAATTTCTCGAGGGAAGGGCAATTTCTCGAGAGAAGAGTAGGATTTTTCCTTTTCGAAAACTACAGGGAACCTCTCGAGAGATAAGAGGATTTCTCGAGAGATGGATTTTTGGGTTCTCGAGAGGAAGGCAGGGATTTCTCGAGAGAAGACAAGGGATTTCTCGAGAGGGATCAGGGGATTTCTCGAGAAATCAAGCATTTCTCGAGAGGTAGAGGGGTCTTCTCGAAAACTTGGCTAAAACAACTGCTCGAGACTCTCAAAGACTTCTCGAGAGGGACCAAACAGCGGCTAAAATTCAGGGAACGACGGTGTCTTCCGGGAGAAAATGCCCGGACTCTACGCGGGGAAGAAAAATTTAGGGTTTCTAACTATCACACAAGACGCTCGAAACACGAGCCCACAGTTTATCAAGCGTCTATCAGGAGAAAGACAAACCACGACTTAACCAAACAAAGAGGAGGAGGAAGCCACTTGACATAAACCTCGCAAACTCGAAGACCTCCGCTCCGAAAGCTATGGATCGGCTAGGGAAACACACGAGCACAGATTCCTGAAACTTTTTGGATCAAAAGGAGGGGTTAGGTCACCACCAAAGCTCCCAAAACTCCACGAAACGAGAAAGGCTTACCGCTAGAACGAAGATCTCGCCGAGAGCTTTCCAAATCTTCAAACCAAACTCGATTCCGACCACTACAGCCCTAGGAATCGCCGGTTGAAGGCTCCACGAAGTTCCGCTCTCGCCCTAACCCTCGGCGGCTGCTTTTGATCGAGGAAGAGGAAGAATAGGGAAAGGGAAAGGCTTTAGGCTTATATATAAACCCTAATTTGTTATTTAAATAATTAATTAATTCCCCAATTTACTTAAACTGCGAGGGCGACCAAAACACCTCGGATTTCTATGAAATTCGCACCCTAGCTGAAAAACGGCGCTACGAATCCAACTGCGAAGTCAGAATTCCACTCCGACGAGCCAAACCCCAGATAAAGCCTTCCAAAGCTAAAATCTTGATATCCACTCAAAATCTTCACTTTAACTCGAAACGACGCGAAATATCGCACGCTTGACCTAAATCACAAGCTTTAACTAAGCTAAAACTCGAAACACTACCAGACGAGCTGACATAACGCCCTTACGCCAAAATTATGACATAGAGGGTACGTAAAATAATTAACGAAAATCAGGGGCGTTATAGTGATAGAGGGCCGCTTACGTTGAAGAGTGTCTATCATGTGCCTGGAATGAGGAAAAACCTCTTATCCGTGACCAACACTGTAAACGCTGGGTATCACGTTCTGTTTGGCCCAACAGAAGTGAGGTTTCTTCGAAATGTTGAAGCGGTGAAGGCGGAGGTCATTCATGTCGGGAGGAGAGCAAAAGACTTGTTTGTTTTATCGACAAGTTCTTATGTCGACAAGATGCGGACGAATGATAGTGTTGTCATATGGCACGAGAGGTTGGGGCACGTAAGGATGGATAAGCTGAAAGCTATGGCACTGAAAGTTCTGGTCAAGGGCCTGCCTAGTCTATCTTCCTACGGAGATGGTCATATTTGCGCGGGATGTCAGTTCGGCAAGTCTCATCAACTACCATTTGACAAGTCGCAGACAAGGAGTAGTGTGCTGCTGGAGTGCAACCATGGTGACTTGATGGTACCAACTGCTACCCCAAGCCTCGGAGGCAGTAGGTATATGCTGGTGCTGATCGATGATTACACCAGATATGTTTGGGTATATTTCTTGAAGAAGAAGGAGGAGGCATTTGCCAAGTTCGTGGAGTTCAAGGAGCTTGTGGAGGGTCGGCTTGGCCTGCGGGTTAAGAAGCTGAGGACTGATAACGGAGGGGAGTTCACCTCTGGTGAGTTCTCTACTTTTTGCAGGAAGGCAGGCATCCGGAGGGAGCTTACTTATGCGCATACTCCACAACAAAACGGAGTTGCAGAGCGGAAGATCCATCATCTGATGGAGACCTGCAAGTGTTGGCTGCATGCCAAGAGTATCCCAAAGTCCTTCTGGGCGGAGGGAATGTCTTGTGCTGCCTACGTCATCAACAGGATGCCTCTTAGTCCCATTAATATGAAGACCCCACATAAATTGATGTTCAAGGAAAAACCAAGAGTGGCACACCTTCGGGTGTTTGGTTCCACCTGCTATGTGCACGTTCCAGATGCGCTTCGGACGAAGCTAGATGCGAAAGCAAGGAAGCTAGTCTTCGTGGGTTATGATGATCGGAAGAAGGGCTGGAAGTGCATGGACCTGGAGACGCGGAGATTTATTGTATCTCCCGACGTCGTGTTCGACGAGGTGACATCTTACAAGGGGGGTTCTGGTGTTGAGCTACCAGAAAGCAGGGTGGGGACGCCGGAGAAAGCTGTGGAAAATCTTCAGGTGGAGCTGCCTGTGTCACCAGGTGGTCCATCAATATCTAGTTCCGAGGTGGAGGCTTCTGTATCAGGAAGCAGGGGGAGAGATGCTCCGAGTACGTCTGGAAGGGGAGCTAGGGAAGAAGCAACTGAAGATACTGCGAGTCAGGGGAAGGCGTTGCGGAGATCGAAGCAAACTATAATTGCCCCTGATCACTATACAGGAGGAAACATGGTGAGCTTTGTCTTGTGTTTCTTTGCTGGTCCCTTGGATGAGAGGGAGCCGTCGAGCTTTGAAAAGGCCAAAGGCGTGGAACCATGGGATTCAGCTATGCAGGAAGAGATGAGTGCTCTTGAGAAAAATGAGACTTGGTCTCTGGTGCCCAAGCCCAGGGTATCACCCCTGTGACATGCAAGTGGGTCTACAAGATTAACAAGAAGGCTGACAACAGTATCGAGCGATACAAGGCTCGCCTTGTGGCTCGGGGGTTCTCACAGCAATATGGTGAAGACTATGAAGAGACATTCAGTCCGGTGGCAAAAATGACTTCAGTTCGGGTTGTGATTGCCTTGGCGGCGTGTTGGTGGTGGGAGATTTGGCAGCTCAACGTAAAGAATGCGTTCTTGTATGGCGAGATTGACAAGGACATCTTCATGGTCCAACCGCCAAGCTTTGTATCTGAAGATTTTCCGGACTATGTCTGCAAGTTGAAGAAGGCTCTATATGGGTTGAAGCAAGCGTCGAGGGCGTGCTATGGAAAGATAGCAGAATATCTCTTATTCTGCGGGTTTGGTGCTTCAGACTCAGACTCAAGCTTGTTCGTCAAGAAGAGCGGGGAGCTTCAAGTCATCGTGCTGCTTTACGTCGACGATATGATCGTGAAGGGGAATTCAAAGGTGGAAGTATCAAGGCTTCGGGCTGAGCTTTCCATCAGGTTTGAGGTGAAGGATGATGAGTCCTGATCATATACACTTTTATGGACTCATCTGGGCCATCTATTTAGTCTTTTCACTGCACTTTAGCCCTGTTTTAGCTCATATTGGTCATTCTATGCTAGGTGCACTTATAGGCCCTATTTGGTGTAATTTCGTATCTTTCTTTGTTATTAGTTTTCTTGCGATGTTAAGTCCCACTTTCAGTGGCTAGACTGGTGTCGCACGCTGGAACAGGTGTCGTGCAGGTGTTTCCGGTGCAATTCTGCACAGGAACACTGCGCACGATCACCGGTTCTATTGCGCACGACCACTGGTCGTGCGCCACTGATCGTGTGCACTTAACACCTTTTTCATGAGTTCTGTTTGGTGCAGTGCGCACGACCATCAATGCCAGTGCGCACGACCACCGGTCGTGCGCTACTGCTCGTGCGCACTTACCATTTAATTTCCGAGTTCTGTTTGCTGTAGTGCGCACGACCATCAACTCCAGTGCGCACGACCACCGGTCGTGCGCCACTATTCGTGCGCACTTAACAGTAATTTTATGAGTTCTGTTTCATCTATTGCGCACGACCACCTACGATAGTGCGCACGACCACCGGTCGTGCGCCACCGGTCGTGCGAACATGTTATTTCATAATTTCTGTCTTTGCAGGTTCCGTCCAGGCAGAGCGCACGATCACCGAATTCTAGTGCGCACGACCACTGGTCGTGCGCCAATGACCGTGCGCACTGTTTATTCCAGCGCCTATAAATCGACCTGCTCGCGATTTAGGTCAAATCGACTGCCGTTTTCACGCCCAGCTCCGCCGTTCCGCGCCAGTTTCGCCCCTCCATCATCGCCCACCATCTAGAGGTGCTCCGGGCTGGTTCTTCACGCCAATCTTGAGCCGGAGTTTCCTCTCGGCCTCCTCCTTCATCCAAGAGCTCCAAAGGAAGACCTAGCCGCCATTGCCATCAAGCAAGAGGAAGTTTGCAACCTCTACCGGATCGTGACATGAAGAAGACGGGTCCATTGGAGAGTCCTGACAGCTCTCTCTACCCCGGACGTAGTTGCGGACCGAGCTTGGACGCGGATTGACAACCCGGCGATTCCAACCGTGAATCTACAACGAGACTTCGGATTCGGCCGATTTCTTGCCTTGTTCTCCTCTTATTGATTATTGTAATAGTTAGATCTTTTGTATTTTGATGAAGAACACTATAGACCTTGCTATTTAAAGTTATTTCATGTCTATGTGAAATACCTTTTTTTGTTTATTTGTGTGCTTGAGGTACGCCCCATTCCATCCTCCATCCCGCCGTCACGTCCGGTGCCGCACTAGCAATTGCTAGTGGCGTGCTTGTCGAAGAGGTGCTTGCGACCCTCATTCCGTTAGCCTACTCGCCCATCCGCCTACCGAAGCGTGGCATTGCGGCCCGTGTATTCCATCCCGCCTAACGAAGCAGCGCGCTCAAGGCCTGCATAGTTCGATCCGTTTGCCTACTCGTCCATCCGCCCTTACGAAGTAGCGCGTTCAAGGCCTACGTAGTCATCCATCCCGCCAAGCGAAGCACTGCATAGCGGCATTGCATAGGAGTAGTTATAGTTGTTTTATTTTATTTTCCAAAAGCCAACCCAACTCCCCCGCATTCAATCAGATTTAAGGACTTCAATCTCAAGTCCTTCCTCGAAACCTAACTCCACCTTACTGTGTTCCTCAAGAGACCGACACTCGGGGATTTTCCCCATTATTATTACTTGCGCGACCGGTGCACTTGCCGAATCATCGCATCAAGTTTTTGGCGCCGTTGCCGGGGAACACAGTCGTGTGAGTTTTCTTGAGAGGGAGAGCTGAGAGAGAGAAGTTTCTTCCAGTGTTTATAGCCGCCTTTTTATTTTTGTTTGCTTTTTAAATTTATATTGTTTGTTATTATTTCTTCTCTCCTATTTTAAATTTTTAAGCAAGTTTAATCCAAGGAGTTTTATTAGTTTGTGTAGATTTCCTTGCAAAGAATTTCAGCCTCTTTATATCTGCTTTTATTATTGAAAATGTCGTCATGGGATATTTCACCTAGCTTTAATGATAAGATGGTTTATTATATAGACCAAATGAATGAGTTGAATGCTAGGCAGTGTAGGAACATTGTTTGCTTGTTGTGTCGAGGAGAGGGTCATGAATTGAAGGACTGTCCTAGTCTTTTCAAGCCTGACCGCCGCTCCTCCACTCATGACGACATTGTCCCTATCACTCATTCTTTACCCATGGAGGCAATTGTTCCCTCTACCCCTGAGCTTGTCTCGTGCACGGACTCCTCACTCCCTGTGTGTGGCTTCACTCCTAGTGATGATGATCACTCATCTGTTAGCCAACAAGGAGAGGAATGGGAGCTCCTAGATGCACCTGAGTCTGATGAGGAAAGTATTCTTTCCATCGGGGAGGCTTTAGCAGATCTTTTTGCGGAGGAACCGAATATTTTTGTCCCTCCAGATTCTTTGCAAGATTTTTCTACACATATTCTTTATGATCCTATCGAAGTAAAGGAGCTGGGTGATGCTTCTGACTCGGAGGGTGCTCCAAAGTGGGATGAGGATGTCATTTTCCCTAAGGGGGAGAATGAATACTTTGAACACGATGATGCACCTCGGTGGGATGAGGAGGATACTCTCTCTGATGAGGAGGTTTGCACTTCTTCATGGGACGAGGAGGTCCAAATCACCACTGAGGCTCCTGAGTTCTCAAGTCCCCCTTGCTATGATATTTACGATGATGATAGTGATCTACCCTTGGATCTTGCTGGGAGTGAGACCGGGACCACTCCCCCGATTTTTGATTATTTATGTCATTCTTCTCTTTTATTTCTGGACCCCCCTTCTTCTTCCGAGCCTGTGCAGGTTGAGTCTTTACAGGTGCCCCAGGAGGACTTGAAGCTTTTTGCTCAAGTCAATAATGAGAGTATCCTCTCATGTGAGGAGGTTTATTCCCCCTCCGTTGAGGAAGCTCCACTCATTGCCTTTTCCTCCTGCTGCCTCCCTGCTGACGATACCTTGCTAGGCAAGGATGTGTTTTGTGAGATGAGTGAGGACCAGGCCTCCTCCTCTTCTTACATTCTCTACCCTCTACCTGTGAGGAGCAGGTATCTATATTTAGGTAGAGGGGTGACTGTTCTATCACCGTATCGGTACCCGCTACCGACACGGATATTAGGCCAGTTACCTGTCCACTTCTCCTTCCATAGGCCCATTAGCTAGAACTGTTTTAATTTAGAATAAGTCGTGCTGGGATGACAATAACCCCAGTAGTTATCTTTCTTTTCTGCATTTTTATTTCTTCTAATCATGTTTAGTTAGCTGTAGTTTATTTTAGTTTGTCATTTTTCTTTTGTTTTTGCGGAGCTGACCCCTGCAGGTATCTTTTTCTGGATGGCGGATGCTGCAGCTTCATTTTAGCTTACACGCCAATCTTCTGGTATGCTCATTTCTGAGCATTGGGTACTCTCTTTCCCTAGCTCTTTTCTGAATTTCATAGATATATATTGTGTGTATTGTCTAGTTTAAGTCTGGGGGAGAGTAGTTTTGTTTACCCGCTCACGTGCACTATTGCACTGCATACTAGAAGATTTCATTTAAATTGTTGTTCATTTTCATTGCACACCACCGCACCCACTTGAGCACGTACTCGCCTGTATGCATGCTCTGTAGTGAATTTAATTCTTCTGCTTATTTGGGAAAGTCTAGGTGATGGCTTAGGACTATGTAGCAGAGTAAAATGTTGACTCTAGTAGTGCTCCTAGTCGAGTGCTCGGTTGCATAGAGATTTGTGTAGATTAGATTTCTTTGTATACTATGGTTTTATATTTTTCTTATTAGTGTAAATGTTGTTTACTCTACTCAAATGGTGAATTCGGTGGAATCAAACGGTAGCATAGGGATGTGTGTAAACGATCGCTAGATTCATATTGCTTGAGTCGGGAGAAAGGAGAATCTTTCTCGGTGGCTAGAACTTGCCCCAAGCGATTCTTGAAGCATGGGTATACGGTTAGTCAATTGCGTGAATGTGATATAGGCCATCATTTTGGCCCGGTTGAGCCTTTGTGCCTATCCCTACCGCTATATCCTCGCTAGCCCAGTTGTGCCTACCCGTTCTTTGATTCAGCCCCACTTTTATTTCACCAAAGCCCAAAAGCCAATCCTAGTCGCACACCCAAATCTGAGCTTTAGCTGTTTATTATTTTCATGAGTTGGGTTGTTGATGTGGTAATATGTTTGTGAAGATGTGGATGTGTCCTTTTGTTTATTTGCTGAAAATGATAAGAAAAGAAAAAAAAATGAGAAAAAGAAAAGAAGTTAAAAAGAAAGGAAAGAGAAGGAGTGTTTAATTGAAAATCTCTATGTATAGATTTATGTTTGGGAGTAGGCGGTGCACGCACCCATGCTGTTAAGTCCAAGTCTGGGGGTGTTGTGTACCCGCGTGTTTGTGTGGTGAATGAGGATAGTTTCCTGCATTAGCTCATTTGGGTTTAGTATTTGAACCATCGTCTTTATCATTGTATACCTCACCTAAACCCAAGCCCCATTTAAAACCTAAAGTCCTATTGATTCACGCATTTGAGTCAAACCAGTGCCGTGGAGAGAATTTGACCGGGCAAGCCTATGGTCACCGACACCGATGGATTTCGGTGGAGTTTGTCCGGCATCCCAATCTTGAGCAATGCTCATCTCAGCGTTTAGTTTACTTTCTCCGTATGCATGACCGAACGATTCACTGTTGTTCACCATTTTGAGTAGTTGTAATATGCTTTTACTCTTTTAGAAATATATAGACTATTTATATAATCAGAAATCTTCTCTACCATTCTTCTTATGCACGTGAGCATGCGACTTCGCATGGTACTCTGTATTGTAGTTTTAAGCCATCTACTTTTCTTTCCCCGTTCGCATGGAATTTGTTTGCTCGGGACGCGCAAACAGGTAAGTCTGGGGGTGTGATGGGTCCTGATCATATACAATTTTATGGACTCATCTGGGCCATCTATTTAGTCTTTTCACTGCACTTTAGCCCTGTTTTAGCTCATATTGGTCATTCTATGCTAGGTGCACTTATAGGACCTATTTGGTGTAATTTTGTATCTTTCTTTGTTATTAGTTTTCTTGCGATGTTAAGTCCCACTTTCAGTGGCTAGACTGGTGTCGTACGCTGGAACAGGTGTCGTGTAGGTGTTTCCGGTGCAATTCTGCACAGGAACACTGCGCACGATCACCGGTTCTATTGCGCACGACCACTGGTCGTGCGCCACTGATCGTGTGCACTTAACACCTTTTTCATGAGTTCTGTTTGGTGCAGTGCGCACGACCATCAATGCTAGTGCGCACGACCACCGGTCGTGCGCCACTGCTCGTGCGCACTTACCATTTAATTTCCGAGTTCTGTTTGCTGTAGTGCGCACGACCATCAACTCCAGTGCGCACGACCACCGGTCGTGCGCCACTATTCGTGCGCACTTAACAGTAATTTTATGAGTTCTGTTTCATCTATTGCGCACGACCACCTACGATAGTGCGCACGACCACCGGTCGTGCTCCACCGGTCGTGCGAACATGTTATTTCATAATTTCTGTCTTTGCAGGTTCCGTCCAGGCAGAGCGCACGATCACCGAATTATAGTGCGCACGACCACTGGTCGTGCGCCAATGACCGTGCGCACTGTTTATTCCAGCGCCTATAAATCGACCTGCTCGCGATTTAGGTCAAATCGACCGCCGTTTTCACGCCCAGCTCCGCCGTTCCGCGCCAGTTTCGCCCCTCCATCGTCGCCCACCATCTAGAGGTGCTCCGGGCTGGTTCTTCACGCCAATCTTGAGCCGGAGTTTCCTCTCGGCCTCCTCCTTCATCTAAGAGCTCCAAAGGAAGACCTAGCCGCCATTGCCATCAAGCAAGAGGAAGTTTGCAACCTCTACCGGATCGTGACACGAAGAAGACGGGTCCATTGGAGAGTCGTGACAGCTCTCTCTACCCCGGACGTAGTTGCGGACCGAGCTTGGACGCGGATTGACAACCCGGCGATTCCAACCGTGAATCTACAACGAGACTTCAGATTCGGTCGATTTCTTGCCTTGTTCTCCTCTTATTGATTGTTGTAATAGTTAGATCTTTTGTATTTTGATGAAGAACACTATAGACCTTGCTATTTAAAGTTATTTCATGTCTATGTGAAATACCCTTTTTTGTTTATTTGTGTGCTTGAGGTGCGCCCCATTCCATCCTCCATCCCGCTGTCACGTCCGGTGCCGCACTAGCAATTGCTAGTGGCGTGCTTGTCGAAGAGGTGCTTGCGACCCTCATTCCGTTAGCCTACTCGCCCATCCGCCTACCGAAGCGTGGCATTGCGGCCCGTGTATTCCATCCCGCCTAACGAAGCAGCGCGCTCAAGGCCTGCATAGTTCGATCCGTTTGCCTACTCGTCCATCCGCCCTTACGAAGTAGCGCGTTCAAGGCCTACATAGTCATCCATCCCGCCAAGCGAAGCACTGCATAGCGGCATTGCATAGGAGTAGTTATAGTTGTTTTATTTTATTTTCCAAAAGCCAACCCAACTCCCCCGCATTCCATCCGATTTAAGGACTTCAATCTCAAGTCCTTCCTCGAAACCTAACTCCACCTTACTGTGTTCCTCAAGAGACCGACACTCGGGGATTTTCCCCATTATTATTACTTGCGCGACAGGTGCACTTGCCGAATCATCGCATCAAAGGACTTGGGTGAGCTTCACCATTTCCTTGGACTCGAAGTGCAGAGGAAGGGAAGTGGAGTGTTGGTGTCCCAGGCTGGATATGCGGAGTGAATCATGGAGCAGTTCGGCATGAAGGAAGGGAAGTGCATTTCCACACCTCTGGAGAAGGCCATTAAACTTCGCAAGGATGAGGGGAGGATTCTGGAAGATCCGCTGGAGTTCAGGCTCTGGTTGGGAGTGTTAAAATTTTTTATTTGAATCGTTAGGAGTAAGCAAGAGTTGCATCAACTGAGTTTAAGCCAAAAAACCACAATGCTACACAGCAACACAAGACACTTTATTGAAACACAAACTTCATTTACAGTGCGAGGTATACATGGCGAGACATGATTCATCAGAATCACGGAGACGAGAAGAACAAAACACACCAAAACAAATCTGGCGGCTAGACAAGCTGAGACCGCACAGACCGCTCGACTCCAGAAGTTGCCCAGCTTGACCTGAGATCGCACGAACAGAAACCGGACAGACTGCCAGCACTGCAAGACCGTACCTCAGACCGCACGAACTGGAGCTTTATTGGAATGAAGAACTGAAGCTGTCGCCAGACCGCAACTCAGATCGCCTAACCACTGAAGGTCGCCTGATCGCTGAGCTCGCTGCGAATAGCACAAGAACGAACATAAACCAGTTCGCAGACACACCGCTGCCGAACTATTTATTCAAGCCGCTGGGAATCACCAAGGAAGGAGACTGCATCCTGCTGACCGCAAACAGTTCTCGTTAGGAATGACGGGCCCTGCACCTCTATTTATAGGCGGGTAGACGGATGTCGTCACCGCACAGGAGAGATACAATCACCACCCGTCAGATCGCCAGCGGTCTCATAAGGCAGACCGTGCGATCAGACCACTTGGACGATCATCCGACCAAGACGCAGATAAGCAGACAAGTCACGCACAGGTCCCGCGAACACGAGACCGCGCACAAGCCGCGCGGTCACAAAGGTACTCCTTCCTTAGACCACCAGGAGAAAACCAGGAACCATCTGGCTGACTTAGAACAAGTCGCCAGATCGCCAAGAATAAACTGCCCGGACAGGCGGTCACACATAGGAACAGACCGCCCGGTCTTCCAACAAAGAAGACAGGCCAACCAGCACACCAACTCGGAAACAGACCATAGCTACAAAGAACAAACCGGTAGAACCAGCAGTCCGCCAGAACAGACCGGCAGAGCCAGACTGGCAGAATACAAGCACAGGCCGCGCGGTCTCGGCGGTCTCCCAAAATCAGACTGCCCAGTCTCCACTTCACTTCAAAATTTCAACACTCCCCCTTGAAGTGGGAAGTGGAGACTAGCCCGAGTAAACTCCGCAACCGTGTAAACGGTCCCTTCGCCAGCGGCTTTGTGAAGATGTCTGCGACATTGTCGGCACTCCGAACATGCTCGACCATAAGAGATCCTCCCAACACCTTTTCACGAATGAAATGGTGCTCAATCTCAATATGCTTGGTCCTCGCGTGACAGACTAGATTATTAACCATCTTGAGACCACTCTCATTGTCCCCGCGTAGCATAGTGGGACCTCGAACCTCCTCATGAACGTCCTCCACCAACCTTCTGAGCCAAATGACTTCCTGAGCAGCCAAGGCTGAAGCCTTGTACTCCGCTTCTGTGGTAGATACGGACACCGAGTCCTGCTTTTTGCTGCACCAAAAGATAGCTGTGGGGCCGGTCATAAAGACATAACCATACGTTGATCTCCGATCATCCACGTCTCCCTTGTAGTCAACATCCATGTATCCATGCAACTCCAAGCTTGACCCTCTCCTAAATAGGAGACCCAAATCAGAGGTCGACTTCACATATTTCAAAATCCCTTTTGCCGCCAGAAGATGAGGCTTCCGTGGCTCTGCCATGTACCGACTCACTTTGCCAACTGCATAAGCAATATCATGCCTCGTGATGGTCAAGTAAATCAAGCTCCCAACCAGAGCTCAGAACACCAACGGATCAGATAGAACTCTTCCCTCATCCTTCTGAAGTTTATGATGTTATTCCAGAGGTATAGAGATGCTCTTCCCTTCTTCCATGCCAAATCGTTGAACGATCCGCTCCGCATATCCTTCCTAAGAAACGAGCACTCCGCTCTCCCGCCTCTGGACCTCGAGTCCAAGGAAATGGTGAAGCTCCCCCAGATTCGTCATCTCGAACCTGATAGCAAGCTCAGCTCTCAGCCTTGCTACCGCCTCCTTCGAGTTCTCGGTGACAATCATGTCATCCACATACAGCAGCACAACAACTTGAAGCACCCCCTCCTTCTTGACAAACAAGCTAGAATCAGAGTCTGAAGCAAAGAACCCGCAGAATAAGAGATGCTCCGCAAACTTTCTATACCACGCCCGAGGCGCTTGCATCAACCCATATAAGGCCTTCTTCAGTTTGCAGACGTAGTCCGGACGATCCTCCGAGATGAAACCCGGCGGCTAGATCATGAAGATATCCTTGTCAATCTCTCTGTATAAGAAAGCATTCTTAACAACAAGCTACCAAATCTCCCATCCACAAGATGCCGCCAAAGCAATAACAAATCGGACCGAAGTCATCTTTGGCACTGGACTAAATGTCTCATCATAATCTTCACCATACTGCTGTGAGAACCCGCAAGCTACAAGGCGAGCCTTGTATCGCTCGATCGTGCCGTCAGCTTTCTTCTTGAGCTTGTAAACACATTTGCATGTTACAGGGGTAATGCCCTTAGTCCTGGGCACTAGAGACCAAGTCTCATTCTTCTTGAGAGCATCCATCTCTTCTTGCATTGCAATATCCCACTGCTTCACGCCTTTGGCTTTCTCAAAGCTCGACAGCTCCCTCTCATCCAAGGGACCAGCAAAGAAACATGAGACGAAGCTCACCATGTTTCCTCCTATGTATCGATCTGGTGGCTTGATAGTCCTCTTCGACCTCCTAAGAGGTTGCACCTGACTAACCACCTCCTCAGAAGCTTCTTCTGTGTAAGCTCCTCTTCCAGACGAACTTGGTGCATCGCTCCCCCTGCTTCCAAAACCTGAAGCCTCCATCTCAGAGCTTGACACAGCTGGAGCTCCTGGTGAAATAGGCAACTCCACTTGAAGACTTCCCGCAGCTTTCCCTGCTTCATCAACCCTGCTCTCCGGTAATTCAACTCCTGAACTCCCCTTGTAGGAAGTCACTTCATCGAACACCACATCCCGAGATACCACTGATCTCCGTGTCTCAGGATCCATGCATCTCCATCCTTTCTTCCGAAGCACCTTGGTCCCTCTCCCTTCTTCTTCCCATCAGACTTAGGAGCATAACCCCTATCCTGCTGACCTGAAGTAGAGGGTCCATCATAACCCGGCTTCTTCTTCTCCCACTTCTTCTTCTTCTTTCCATAGAACAACACATCACTATCTCCCCCAGAGATAGAAGTCCCCGCCATCTGTCTTGCCAAACTTTCTTGCGAAGCAAGTAAGTTCTCCAGCTCCAACAGAGATGGTTGATTTGCCCAACCTTGAACTGAAGTCAAAAAGGCAAGATACTCCTTCTGCAACCCGCGGATGATATGCCTCTTCAGTATTGCCTCCGAGATGGGCTCATCAGGGTCCAATGCAGAAATCTCTGCTGTGAGATTCTTCATCTTGAGAAAGAAGGTTGAAATAGAAAGATCTCCTTGAGAGGCCTTCGCCAACTCATTTTCATGAAACTGTAGCCGAGCTACATTCTTCTTATTAAACAACCCGTCCAAAGACGTCCAAATTTCAGCAGCAGATTTACATCCAATGATGTGACCAAACAGCTCCGGTGAGATAGCCCTCTTGAGAGAGAACTCTGCCTTAGCATTCGTCCTCCTCCAAAGTCTCACCTCTGCCATATTATCTCCTGCTAGAAACACCTCTTGTGTGTCTTCTCCTCCAACTATCTCCCATAGATCCTCGCCAAGTAAATAGCTCTCCATACACGACCTTCATTTCTTATAGTTAGTCGATGTAAGGAGTTCAATACCAAGCCCTCTTGCGAATCCACCTTCCATGGCAATCTATGTAGTCTCTTCTTCACAAAGACTATGGCAACTCAAGTTGATCACTGCTTATCCACTCCAACAACCTGACTCTGATACCATGTTAAAATTTTTGATTTGAATCGTTTAGGAGTAAGCAGGAGTTGCATCAACTGAGTTTAAGCCAAACAACCACAATGCCACACAGCAACACAAGAAACTTTATTGAATCACAAACTTCATTTACAGTGTGAGGTATACATGGCGAGACATGATTCATCAGAATCACGGAGACGAGAAGAACAAAACACACCAAAACAAATCTGGCGGCTAGATAAGCTGAGACCGCACAGACCGCTCGACTCCAGAAGTCACCCGGCTTGACCTGAGATCGCACGAATAGAAACCAGACAGACTGCCAGCACTGCAAGACCTCACCTCAGACCGCACGAACTGGAGCTTTATTGGAACGAAGAACTGAAGTTGTCGCCAACTCAGATCGCCTAACCGCTGAAGGTCGCCTGATCGCTGAGCTCGCTGCGAATAGCACAAGAACGAACATAAACTAGTTCGCAGACAGACCGCTGCCGAACTGTTTATTCAAGCCGCTGGGAATCACCAAGGAAGGAGACCGCAACCTGCTGACCGCAAACAGTTTTCGTTAGGAATGACGGGCCCAGCACCTCTATTTATTGGCGGTTAGACAGATGTCGTCACCGCACAGGAGAGATACAATCACCACCCATCAGATCGCCAGCGGTCTCATAAGGCAGACCGCGCGATCAGACCACTTGGACGATCATCCGACCAAGACGCAGATCAGCAGACAAGTCGCGCACAGGTCATGCGAACACGAGACCGCGCACAAGCCACGCGGTCACGAAGGTACTCCTTCCTTAGACCACCAGGAGCAAATTAGGAACCATCTGGCCGACTTAGAACAAGTCGCCAGATCGCCAAGCACAAACCGCCCGGACAGGCGGTCATACATAGGAACAGACCGCCCGGTCTTCCAACAAAAAAGACAGGCCAACCAGCACACCAACTCGGAAACAGACCGCAACTACAAAGAACAAACAGGTAGAACCAGCAGTCCGCCAGAACAGACCGGCAGAGCCAGACTGGCAGAATACAAGCACAGGCGGCGCGGTCTCGGCGGTCTCCCAAAATCAGACCGCCCAGTATCCACTTCACTTCAAAATTTCAACAGGGAGCTTGATCTATCTAACGATTACCAGGCTAGATATTGCGTATGCAGTTGGCAGGGTGAGTCATTATATGGCGGAACCACGGATGCCTCATCTTCTAGCGGCCAAGAATATATTGAAGTATGTCAAGGCGACTTCGGATATGGGTCTCCTTTACAGGAGGGATGCGGGCTTCGAGGTGCATAGGTACATGGATGCTGATTACAGGGGAGATTCGGATGATCGGAAGTCGACGTCTGGATACATCTTCATGGCGGGCCCCACGGCTATATCATGGTGCAGCAAGAAGCAGTATTCCGTGTCTGTCTCTACCACGGAAGCGGAATACAGGGCTTCGGCCTTGGCATCTCAAGAAGCCATCTGGCTTAGGAGGTTGGTAGGAGACATCCATAAGGAGGTTCGGGGTCCGACTCTGCTCCGCGGCGATAATGAGAGTGCTCTCAAACTGGTTACTAATCCAGTTTGTCATGCGAGGACCAAGCATATTGAGATCGAGCATCATTTAATTCGTGAGAAGGTGCTGGAGGGGTCTCTTTCGGTCGAGCATGTTTAGAGTCAGGATAACATTGCTGACATCTTCACAAAGGCGCTGGCGAAGGGGCCATTCACTCTGCTAAGGAGTTTACTTGGGCTATTTTTAACTTCCCACTTCAAGGGGGAGTGTTGAAAATGTTGAAGTGGAAGTTTGTGGAGTTGGCGGTCTGGGGGGGAGACCGCGCAGTCTGGTTTGACCGCACGGTCTTGCGGTCCCCTCTGGCGGTCTGACCTCTCTGGTCTAGCCGCGGGCTTCTCGGACTGACCGCCATTCTTTTGTCCAAGGGTGCCGAGGTGAGGACGCGCGGTCTGGTTGTGTGGCCGCGTGGCGAGCTATCTTCTGTTCTGAGTAATCACGCGGTCTGGTGCTTGTGACCGCATGGTGGGGGCAGCCCGGTCTGGTGGCTGCTGGTTTCTTTGCGGTGCGCGTGGACTAAGGTCTTCTTAGTCGCGCTGTCTCTGGTTTGTGTTCGCATGGCTGGTCCTTCGGCGATTAGCTGGTATATGAGGTCACAGGTGGTTGGTCGACTTAGCGGGTTGTTGTCCTAGTCGTCCTGGTGTGTTCGCGGTCTCTGGAGGAGGTTGGGTGGTGAACACAGGTGGTGAGCATCATGACCGGGCGAGTTGTCATGATCGCGCGGCTTCTGTTGAAGTCGTCGAGCTCACTAATCAGGAGGATCTTTTGCTGATTGCGCGGGTTGACCGGTCTGGTCGCGCGATCAAGGGTGGTGACTCTATCTCATAGGGCGGTGACTGGATCATGTCGCCCGCCTATAAATAGGAGTCACTATAGCAGCAAAATAATCGCACCAAGTGTAAGCTGTGCTCGCGCCCTTTTCTTACGGTCTCTTTTTTGTGACCAATCGGTTAGCTGATTGAACTTGTTTTGTGCAGCTTCTGCGGATTGTGTGGGTAGCAGCGGTCACCTCCTCTTCTGAAGGTGTTCGGGCGGTCTCGCGGCTTGCAGTGCGGGTTGCTGGAGTTCGGGAGGATCAGCAGAGTTTGGGCGTTCGCGTGGTTCTCAGTTGGTGTTGTTCAAGGCGCAGGCAGGTAGTTTGGGCGGTCTTGTTTTCTAGTTGGGCGGACTGTCAGGTCGAGCGGTCAGGCGGTCTCGAGAAGTCAGATCGATGGTTATCCTTTCAGCTATTTTTCTCTTCTGTTTTTTGTGTACTGGCGAAATCATGTCTCACCATGTATACCTCGCCCTGTAATGAAGAATTTTGCTTAATCAATAAAGATTGTGTTTGTTTCATGTGCTTCTGGTTGATTGGCTTGAACTTTTAGTTATACCATTCCTGCTCACTCCTAGATCTACGGAAATTTTCATATAGTTTTTCTTATGATGATCACTATCACAACGTGATCTTCTGTATTCAAAAGAGGAGGACTAATTTTTTTCCTTTGTCTCCTCTTGTTGAGCATTCTCTTGAATTACTTGGAGAGTAACAAGCACTCTCTATCTGACATTTCAGAGCTTGAGTGGTAAGCCTCTGAGTCATCATTCTTATCTGAGGTCTATGTCCTGACAGGTGACACAGATCTACCTTTTCTTGACCCTTTGGCCTTCAGTGTTATAGACTTCTCTCTACCAGAAGTCTTGCTTCCCTCTTCTTCTACTTTTTTTATGTTCAATTTAAGCTCATAGGATAGAAGTTTCCCAAATAGAATTTGTGGCTCCATGGTAGCCAACTTACCAAATTCTCTAATGGCAAATGCATTTATGTCTCATTCTTTCGTCAGGGATCTCAAGAACTTGTCATTTAGTTCGCCATTGGTGCATTTACAACCATAATTTCTTAGGACGTTGACGATCTTGAAAAACTTCTCACATCTATCAGCAATAGTATCCCTTCTGTCTTGCTTGAAGGCCTCGTACTCTTGATTGAGCAGAGATCTTCGATCATCCCTTACTTCCTCAGTTCCTTCCATGGGAACAACTGGAGAATCCCATATATCCTTGGCAGACTTGCAGTGAAATAGATTTTGCAACATTGAGTCGTCTACTGCACTAGAAATTATGTTCTTTGCCTTCTTATCCAAGGCGATGGGAGCGATTTCATCTTTGGTTAGATCCAACATTTTCTTAGGAATCAGCTCACTTGTATTTATGGTTGATGGAGTCGTAGGAGTATAAGGACCTTCTTCAACTATTTGAAATATTCTTGGATCAACGACTTCCATGTAGAACTGTATTCTTTCCTTCCACATGAGGAAATTTTCTTTGGTGCACACATGCAATTTCAGAGAGGATACATCTTTGCTTCTATCCATTCCAGGCATGTTGTTCTCTTAACAACTAGATAGAGATCTTGTTCAAGGTGTTAGCCTTTAATGAACAACCTATCTTTGATACCAATTGAAAGTATCTAGTTGTCTAGCTAAATAGCATAGAGGGGGGTGAATAGGTGAGTTCTATGACATTAAACAGAATTAAAATACTTTAAATATTATCCACACAGAATAAGAGAGAACACACAGCAAGGACACACGAATTTATAGTAGTTCCCTAGGATGGGTAGTCCACTTTCCCGCCTCGCCTATCTAGCACTTCGGGCTAGACTCGGCTACTTCACCAAACTCAGATTTCAATAAATCTTACACCTCGGAGTCTTCAACTCCAACAAGCTCGGAGACAACATCCCCTACAAAAGCTCGGAGAACAACCTCTCCTACACTCGATCCTTTATTCAAGGATCTACAAAACTCTGAAGAAAAACATCCTACAGGAGTTGTGAAAATGTTTCTTTACAAACACAATAGATTTTAAACAATCTTCTTAGAAATCTCAAAGAGATTCAACTTCAGATCTGAGAAAATTATTCTTCTTCCTTGCTTAAGAGAGAAACTTAAACTTGAAGGTTGAAGGAGAAGAATACCTTGAGCTTTTGAAAACTTGATTTGAATCTTGAGAATTGACTTGATCTGAATTCAACTTTGAAGTATCTGAAAAAAGAGATCATGTCGAAACTTTCCTTTGAGAGGAATCGTGAATTGAGTTGTCGGTGATGAGTTCTTCATGTTGCGAATATGAAAAATGACGACAATAATAATAATGCAATTTCTTGATCTATTTATGATTAGGGTTTTCTGAAATTAACCCTTAAGTATTTATAGAAATTCCTCTCCTAACGGCTAGAACAAAACTTCAGGACTGAGCTCCACGTGTATTGTTCCTGGTCGATGCCCTAAAGGAAAGCCGCCAACATATTCAAAATCAAAAACCTGTTAAGTCCATTCATTGAGTGTTCATGTGTAACACCCGACTTTTCCCAAATAAGGGTTGAAGTGAAGTACTGTAAGGATTCGTCAAAATGTCTCGAGTGGTCTCGACGAATTGGACTTATTCGACAAATTGTGACCGAATACTCTCGACGAATCATCGAGTGATCTCGACGAATCGTCGAATGGTTTCAGCTAGTCTCTAGTTCTGGTTTAGTTTCAACGAATCGTCGAAATGTCTCGAGTGGTCTCGACGAATCGTCGAAGTGTCTCGACAAATTCGTCGAAACATCTCGACGAAAGCTATTGTCTCTATGAATTGTCGAAAGGACTCGACGAAAGCAGACAGAGCGATGATTTCGCTTGTTTTGATTTTGATGGAAACGTAAGTGCCGATCCTTCATCCCAGCTGTCCAAATCCACTTGAAATGTCGAACCGATGACTATCATGATTTTGAAATTCTTTATAGAGGTTTGGAAGATAACTTTAGGTTTATTTCTACTTTTACACTCTCTCTCCAAATGTAAGAAAACTGAGAGCTCATGGAAGAAGAAGAAGGCATCTTTTGCCATTGACGGGGCTCCGAACTCTGAATTGCGAGACGTTTCCAGATCTACGGAGAGCAGCCCGGTGCGATTCTTTCCATCTGATTGAAATCTCAAATTCATGGCACCAAAGAGAGCGGGAAGGGTAACGATCCTTCCTCTCGGTCTTAGGACGTGTTTGGTCCTTTCATTCATTTTCTATACATATTGAGGTTGTCACTTTCACTAATTAGTGAAGTGCATGACTTCCTTTAGTTCTTCGAAACTCTGGGTAGATTTTGTTTGTCACCGACATTGTTTGCATGTAGAAATCCGGTAGATGAATAGGTTTAGGCAGTTTGTGTAAATCCTACTCGTGGCCGTTAGACCGGATCAGTGATGCTTGATTATGAAGTGCATTTAGGTTAAGCCTAAAATGCGTGCCGGAGAATGACTCTGTGAGAAATAGCATCGTAATGCGGGACTTGAGATTTAGGTGTTCTTCGAAGAGCCTAACGGAAGCCCCATGCTTGGAATGTGGTTGAATGCAAACCTTT
This sequence comes from Dactylorhiza incarnata, assembly GCA_033032865.1. NCBI lineage: Eukaryota > Viridiplantae > Streptophyta > Magnoliopsida > Asparagales > Orchidaceae > Dactylorhiza > Dactylorhiza incarnata. Next base: position 3,311,145 of record JAWHQI010000035.1, read on the forward strand.
ACAACGAGATTTGAAGTGGAGCGGTTTTGTACCTCCTTCATTGGATATGTGTGCGAAGCCTAAGTCCTCTTGGATGGTTTGGGTGTGTAGCCATCATTTTGTGTAGCACTTGAATGGGTTAAACCCTTACGGGCCGAGGCGAAGCTGTACCCGCATCGTGCAGTAAGACCACGATGACTAGAGCACAGGCAAAGCTGAACCGAACCCATTTCCATGCAGATCGGTGAGATGTGCCAACCTCTAGTACACCGTATGATCATGGGAGAGGTCGTGGAAGGTGCTTACCTAGACTGGCCAAAAGCTCTTTTTCCCACCTAAGATCGTGTTGCTTAGGGTGGAGTGTCTGTGGATTGATGTTGTGTTAGCCTCATGCGGTTGTATAGGCGGTTGTGGGAATCCTCTGGGTGAACCCAACCAACATCATGTGCATACCTAGGTTCCCCTTATTTTCTGTTCAACCTAGAAGATTGATTGTGCATGAAACCTGACCCTGTGTAGTGTAGTGCACTTTCTTTATTTGATTACATGTTGTGTGTACTGCTTGCTTGCAGGATTAGCGGTGACATGCCCCTTTGCTGGTTATATGGCCGGGGGGGGGGGGGGGGGGGGGGGGGTTAGATTGTTACGCGTTTTGTGGTCAGGTCATAGCTGACCCACGTTCACCTTTTATTGGATGTTGGTGCAGGTGTTGGTGAGCCAAGTGGAATGTAGCAGGCAGAAGCCATATGCTGTGTTGGCCCTTGAAGGTCAAACTCTCTTTTATTGCTTTCCTTATATTATCGGCCTGCGTGCTGAAGTATGTTTTGAGTTAAAGGCATTTTATGAATGTAAGGCCTTAAGGCCGTAACTCTTTATTGTTTCATTCCTGGGATAGTGGACAATTCTGAAAGTAATAATATTTAATGCTTCCGCTTCGCTGTGATAGTCTCGTGTAGTTTATTTCTGTTATCATCTTATTAACATTTAGCTAGTGTGATCAATATGGTGTTGGGTCCCGGACGGACCTACTGTAATATAGTTTGTACTGGCAAGATGTTACAATTTGGTATCGGACTTTAGGAGTCGATCCGTCGTTTAGCGAATTTGAGGCCAAATTGCTTTTAAGGGGTGGTGTGCACCTGATTTGCATTCACCCAAAATGATAAAAACTAATAAGAATGTTCACTTAGCATTGAAAAACATGCTTGTTTGCGGAACCTGAGCGTTCCTTGATTGTTTGTTGCTATTTTTTCGATCACTAAATGGTGTATCGCATGATTATATGTGACTAGGAGTGGTATGGGGCAGTCTCGACCCTGTAACACTGTTGAAAGTAGTGCATCCGCTGAGGTACCAATGACCACTCCTTATGCTGAGATGATTAGATTAGTCACTGAAGCGGTCTTCACGATGTTTAATAATCAGCCAGGATGTGGTACACAACCTACTACTCCTACTCTTGATGTGGCCCTGGTGCCTGTTTCTGCTGTGGAACCGAGAGTGGAACCCGCGGAGAGCCCAGGGTGGAACATAGAGTCGAATATGTAGATGTGAGACGAGCACGTGACCAGCAATTGAAGCACTTTCTAAGCTTCAATCCTCCAACCTTCTCGAGGACCGAATCCCCAACCGAAGTAGTGGATTGGCTATCATGAGTAAAGAAAACTCTGAGGGCGGCAGCAACTAAAGAGGCGATGATAGTCACCATATCCACTTTCCTTCTGAATGGAGAGGCGACGCTTTGGTGGGAAGAACTTGAAGCGCATAAGTTGGCCGGTAGAGATATCATTGATGTCTCGATGGCAGAGTTTTCTGAATTGTTCCTCCATAGTTTATCCCCTCTGCCCAGCGTGTCGCATTGCAAAATCAATTCTTGCGGTTAACTCAAGGTGATCGTTCAGTAGATGACTACATGCATGAGTTTACCAGACTGAATTTCTATGCGGGAGATTTGGTGGAAGATAAGGAGACAAAGACAAATAAGTTCCACGAAGGACTTTGAGATCAGTTAAGCCTGCTTCTAGCAGGCCCAGGGACATTTGGCTTTCATGTTTTGGTGCAAACGACCAGATCATTAGAATTAGATATGCAGAGAGTACAACACACGAAAGGCCTCAACGCAAAGAAGATAGAGTTTCACGCGCAGACCTCTCAATCAAAGCTTGAGTTTAGAAGAAACGAGAGGAAGTCTAGGTTTGCGGAACCAGCTCCCTTTAGCGTATCGGGAGGAACTATTGCACGGGGTCCTATTACGTGTTTCACTTGTGGAAAAGTGGGACACAAAGGCCGAGCATGTCGAAGTGTTCCCCCGAAGGCAGAAAACTGAGCAGTGGACTATGCTCGTGCGGTTAGTCCATCTTATGCGGAGAAAGGCAAAGCTGCGGAGTCTTCTGCATCCCAGCAACCTCCGACCCAGCCGAGAGTCTACTCTCTTGGCCAACAAGAAGCCATCAGACAGAATGACGTCGTCACTGGTATGAGTTATAATTTAGCTTGTACAACTTGACGTGATTTATACTTCGTGTGCGACTATACGTTTGTTGTTACGAAATTAGGCTTCATCCTAATTTTCAACTATCGGGCGAGAGCTCTTTTTGATACTGGAGCATCGCACACCTTCTTGTCTAAGGACTTCGTGGTGCGAATCGTAGTACAGTCTACCCTGGTGAAGGATAGATTGGAGGTAGTGCTGCCCAATGGATCTCGCAAGAGCGCAGATAGGTTGAGTCATGTAAATGTGCGGATAGAGAATCAAGATTTCGACTTGGAAACATCATTACTACCACTAGCTGAGTTTGACGTAATCTTTGGCATGGACTGGCTCTCGAAGCAGCGAGCATGCATAGATTGCAATCAAAAAGAGATTACTCTAGGAAAGAACACCGAAGATGAAACCACAATTGCTGGAATGCGAGGAGAGACGAAGACGCTGATGTCTTCCCTCTAGGTGGTTAACGCTGTTAGAAAAGACGCAGAGTTGTTCTTCACATTGTTGGAGGCTTAAAAGTCTAAGCCCAGTATAAGTGATGTCCCGGTAGTGGCGGAGTACGTCGACGTGTTTCATAACGAACTCCTTGGGGCTCCCCCTCAGCAAGAGATTGATTTTTGTATTGAGTTTGTGCTAGGTGCCAAGCCTTTGTCACGCTCACCGTACGGGATAGCGCCAATAGAATTAGCAGAGTTAAAAGTTCAGTTACAAGAACTGCTAGAGCAAGGCTATGTATGTCCAAGTTCATCCCCTTGGAGTGCACCAGTTCTCTTTGTGAAAAAGAAGGACGGGATCTTGTGTCTATGCATCGATTGTAGAGAACTGAATAAGCTGACAGAGAAAAACTGTTATTCAATTCTGAGAATCGATGACTTGTTTGACCAGCTGGTTGGGTCGACGATGTATTCTAAGCTAGACTAGAGGTTCGGCTATTATCAGCTGAGAATAAGGGAATGTGATATTCAAAAGACAGCGTTTAGTACCCATTATGGGCACTACTAATTCACGGTCATGTCGTTCGGTCTTTCCAACGCACCATCGGTATTTATGGACTTGATGTATAAAACGTTCCGAGAGTACTTGGACCGATTTGTGATCGTCTTCATCGATGTCATCTTGGTATACTCTCAGTCCAAAGAGGTGCATGCAGAGCATCTGTACGCAGTTTTTGAAAGACTTTATTTAAGGGTAGCTAATCACCTAGAGGATGAATAGGTTATTTTAAAATCTATTTGCAATTCTTGATTAAATCCTGAATGAATGTGAATAAGGATCAGAGCTTTCAAGAAACAAACACAAACACACCGAATTTTATAGTGGTTCCCCTATCTTGGGTAATCCACTTTCCCCCTTCTCCCCTCTAGTAGTGTGCTAGATAGAGTTTATATCTCCTCCAGATCTCAGACCACCAAAAAGGTCTTACAACTCAGATCTCAGCAGATCTTACAGTCTCAGATCTCAACAGATCTTACAGTCTCAGATCTCAACAGATCCTACACTCTCAGATCTCAATAGATCCTACACTCTCAGATCTCAACAGATCCTACAATCTCAGATCTCAACAGATCCTACCTCAGCCTTTATAACAATAGGCTTACACTCAGATTCACCCCTGAATCTTACAACTCAGATCACACCTGATCCTACACCTCAGATCCTTGAAAGATCCTACACTCAGATCTGACAACTCAGATCCTACAGAAATTGAAAGAAGTAGAAATAACACTTAGACTCAGATTCTTCAATGTATTGAGTCTTCTTGATCTATCTGAAAGATCAGACAGAAATCTTCAGCAGAACAGCAACAGCGAAATGATCTTCTTGAATTGCACAGGCTGTGATGACTGTTCTTATTTAGGAAGACAGATTCTTCCTCCTTAACCTTCTCTACAGAAAATAAACTCAGCACCAGATTGCTACAGAAATTTCTTGTAGTACGATTCTAAAAGATGAGATGGCTTCTTCAGATTCTTCCTCAGATTTTCTCTCGAACGACAGAGAAGATAATGGCCTTCAATAGGAATGTTCAACTACTAAATCATAGGTCTCGCCTTCTATTTATAACCTGCCATCTGTGACATCTGATACGTTCCTCCACATCAGCATGACGCGAGATCTTCAACGGTCTTTAGTGGCTTCAGAATAAAAGAGGAGATTAGACATGTTCATCATCTCGACATGGCTCAGCTTGATGTAGATGTACTGATACTAATATCTGAACTCAGCGCTTTTCAGGAAAAAGGCGTTGAGCACTGTGTATCTCTGTCGGTGCTTTTTCTATAAGGTGTCGAGCGATATGTAGATGCTCGACACTTTCTACTTAGACTGAATCTCTCAACACCTCCTTCTTAGGCGTCGAGCAATCTTTAGTCATTCAACGCTTTTTATCTATAGGAGTCAAGCAATGTATAGGAGCTCGACGCTTCTTAACTGTGCCTTCTTATCTAGACTCTTTTTGATGGCGTTGAGCTAATTGATATTAGTTGACACTTCTTATTCCACGGCGTCGAGCAATATTCCTTGGCTCGATGCTTCTTTACTTGGTCTCAGATCTTCAGCAGCGACCTTGTCCTTTTGAGATAGCAGACATGGGTCGACGCTTCTGGGTCACAGGCATCGAGCAATGTGTAGTGTCTCGACGCTTGTGAACTTAGATGAATTTCTTGAGCACCTAGCTTGACCTGATCTCCTGCACAGTGATTCTAGAAAGTATATCAAATACATTCTGAGGTATATCTTTGACTTAGGAATGGACTTCTCCAAATCTAGGACATTGTGGGCAATGGTCCCAACAATCTCCCCCTATTTGAAGAAGTCATAACCTTAGTCAATGATATACCCCTTTTTACAAAGATAACCAATACTTTCAACATAGGCAATCATAATATGATGAGTATAATACTTTATAAAAGCAGATTACCATAACATTCTAACAAAAGAAATTATCTCAGACATGATTTATGATATGAGCACAAAATCACAAATTACATGATCTATATCACAAGCAGTTCAGAATAAATCATGTAAATATAAGGAAAGAATCACATCATAGGCATATATATATGATGATAATAAAAGATAGTTTGCTCTGGGAGCTCATCAAGATTATCCAAAATTATATCAAATACATTCTGTGAGAACTTTTAAGAAAGATTCAAATCCTAAAGCTGTTCAGGTTCCTTGATATCTATTCCTCTTTTGGCTCTTTTGGATAGGACTTCAGCAACTTCTTTCCTTCTCTTGAAGTAGCCAAATGGCTTTTGGAAATATCTGATTGGCTCCTTATCACTTGCCTGAACTTTCCCAGCCAATTTGTCAGCTTTGAACTTTATCTTCAGCTCCTCCTGATCCCTGTGCTTCAACCACTCAGCTTCAGAGTAACATTTTCCCCTTTCTCCTGGATTACCCTTCACATCTTCCCATGCTACCATAATCATTTCCCTTGATGAGGGAGACCAATGTTCATAATCATCTCTTGATTCAACTTCTTCTCTGAATTTCCTTTTACTAGATTCTACTTGCTCATAAGAGATGTTCTTTTTCTTGTGCTTGTCTTCGGGACTGTACATCTTTGCAATTTGCTTTTGAATTTGTGTAGGAGATGCAGGCTTAGATTCAGATACTTGATCATCATAGTAGATGGGAGGATGGCCTAAAGTTTCTCTTATGGAATTAGAGGTCCAAATAGCATGCTCAGAGCTGGCTTTAATCATTGACCTCTCACCCTTTGTGACTTCTTCAACTATATGATCTCTTAGAACATTTTTTTGAAATCTAATCTGACCCTCCAGATGATTTACTCCTCCTTCAATAGTTATCTTAACTTTAAGAAGATGATCATCAATGGTATATGTATTCATTGTTACTTGATCTTTTAGAGTAGAGGAGGTCACATCAACCTTGGCTAGCATATCAGCATCATGTTTTTGCAATCTTGCTTCTATTTTGGCAGTGCCTGTTAGAATTTGAGCCACTTGTTCTTTGTATAACACCTGCATATTGTTGCCAAAGATTCCTTGATTCTTTTGAACATCATCTGCAGTCTTTGCAATATCTGTTTGTGTTGCTTTAATACCCTTTGAAGTCTCTTTGATTGAATCTAGTTGTTCGCATGAATAATCCACAGAAGCACCAGCTCTTTTGAAAACTTTTACCATTTCCTCTCTCGGTGCATTCAACTGATGATTGACTTCAAATCTTACCAATTTCATTTGAAATTTTACATCATTTTTCAATTTTGTATTATTTTCTTCAATATACTGCTCCAGTAATCTTCTTTGATTATTGAGCAACTCCTCCAGCTGAGGTAGTATTGTACTTAGATCCACATTGATTTCTCTTGCTATTCCAGCACTTCTACTACTTTCCTCTCTGATGAAAGAGTCATCTCTCTGGCTCACATGTGAGCTAGAGGATTCTATCTTGATCACCTTCTCAGCCAAGCTCTTTCCTTGTGGTTTCAGTCTCTCCTTCCACATCCATAGCATCAACAGCAGGATTCTCTTGAGCAGGGACCTCAGGCTGATACTCCCCCTCAAATGCTGCATTGTACTAGTCAGTATCCCCTTGAGCAGGGATCTCATCCGGAACCTCCCCCTCATTTTGAAACTTCCCCTCATCTCTAGCAGGGGAACCAGGTTGACCTCCTCTCTCTTCTTCTTCTTTCCCTTTCCCATCTTTTTCTCCGCTCGATGGAGCTCGCGCACATGGCGAGCCGCAGATATCTACAGTCGGATCACGACCTCCGCGCGTACAGGGAGGAGCTGAAGAAGGCCCATAACCAGATCAAGGGCCTCGGGGAAAAGGAGGAGCTATCCAAGAGCCTCCTTGCCGGGATCCAGGGCAGGATGGTAAGCGACCCCGGGCCCCCTCACTCATCATTATTCGCGACCTTCAGATATTCGCCTAACTGTTTTTTGTACACCTTTCAGTATGCCGCCACCACCACCAAACTTCTCGCTCGCAACGCCGAGCTGGAGCTGGAGAATACAATGTTGAAAGCCCAGGTACAAGAGCTGACTCGCGCGATGCTTCCACCCTCTCTGGGGCCAGCACGCGAGAGCGAGAACATGAGGCGGAGAGATGCACAAGAGGTCGCCAACCTCGTCTTCGACACTCTCAAGAACGCCGACCTCCTTGCAGAAGACGCCATGGAGTTCACAGCCGAAGATGTGTGCCCAGACATTTGTTGTTCTTGTCAACCCCTTCCAGTATTGGATCAGTACCTGTTGGTGTGTCAGGAATACTGTCCCTAGATTTATTCCCTTCTTCTTCTTCAGATGTTATGAGATTAGGGTCGTGGATTGGAGAGGAATTCGATTTCGTTTTGGATGATGATAAGCTTGAAGAGCTGGAAGAGACCTTCTTCTTCTTTTTCTTCTGACCTTTCTTCTGCTTGGGAGAAGATTCTGCTGGTGGATGACTTGACAAGATCCTTTCCCATCTTTCTAGCATTCTGATGTCCATTTTCTTCATGTGATTTATTTTTGACCCAAGTTTGTTGTTTAAAGAATCTGGAATTACCTTTTGTTGGGTATATTGCCCTCAATAGTACCTTGATTTGAAGAGGCATCACTCTCAATGCTAAGGACATATTGTATTTGATGAGCTACACTTGTGTAAGATATATAGGTGCAGGTGACTCAAAAGGAAGGGCCAAACATGCCCTTAGATGTGGAGAAATCATCTTCCAAAAGATGAAGTTTTGTCTCAGCCGAACCGCTGAGACGAGGGGGGCAAAACCGCTGAGACGAGGAGCCGTCTCAGCATATCCGCTGAGAAGAAGGTGCCTCCGCTGAGAAGTTCATTATACGTTGAGAATCAGCCTGGTCATCGAACTGGGCTCTACATTCGTCGAACTGGGCTCGACATTCGTCGAACTGGGCTCGACATTCGTCGAACTGGGCTCGACATTCGTCAAACTGGGCTCGACATTCGTCGAACTAGGCTCGACATTCGTCGAATATTGTACGCCGTTCGTCAACCGCTGAGACGAGATCAAAGCTGAAGCCGCTGAGAAGACACACTAGGCAAGATCGTCAAACGTTGAACGTCGTTCGACAAACGCTGAGACGTGGAGCCGTCTCAGTGAAGCCGCTGAGAGGACACACAAGGCAAGTTTATCGAGCGCTGAGCTGGAAAGATCGTCGAACGCAGGGGACAGCTGGTTCGTCGAACACAGAGTGTTCCACGTTCGTCGAGCGCAGTCCTTCTCTACGGAAATGTAGGGCGGCGGGTCCTGCGGCTTGGACTAGTTGCAGAAAAGCTGTGTGGGGTCCACCAGCTTCTCCCATACCTCTCTGCAGATCAGATAAGAGCCGTTGAAGATAAGAGATGTATAAAAGGAAGAGTTAGGGCACATTTGAAACTCTCGGCAACGTGTGAAAGAGATCAACTATTACATTGACGGCTGAAGCTCTCGTCTTGTTCCTCCTGCTCACTGAACAAGAAGAAGAAAACAGAGAAAGAAAGTTAGCTCCTCTGCAAGAAGGATCAAGGTGATCTTCCATCACTCTGTCGAAGAGGAAGATCAAGTTAATTGTTGTAACCAACATCTTCAGCAATAGGAAGCACAGTCAGTGCAGGATGTACAGGAGAGTACCTCTACTATAGAATAAATTTCTAAATCATTTATCTGTAGGGCATCTTGCCTGAGCTGTAAGACCATTTGGTCTGAGTTTGTAGGAACCTGAGGGTTCTGAGCTGTAGGGCTGAAGGCCTGAGTGTAGGATCTGGAGCAGATCTGAGGTAGGGCTTACAAGCCTGAGGTAGGACCAGGAGCTGGTCTGAGCTGTAGGAGGAGGAGTACTCTGAGTGGTAGGGCCTGGGAGAGGTCTGAGTTGTAGGACATTATTATCTGAGCTGTAGGAGGTGTTATCCTCTGATTTTGTAGGGCAGCTGTGCCTGAGGTAGGAGCTGGTGATAGCTCTGAGTTGTAGGGACTTGTGTCCTGAGGTAGGATCATTCTTGATCTTAGAAGTTCTGAGGAACTTGTGTTGTAAGCTCTTTGAGCCGAGTTTGGAGAAGTTGGCCCTGTCTAACACACTGTTAGAAGGGTGGAGGGGGAAAGTGGACTACCCATAGACACATTGTCTTTGGGGAACCACTATAAATTATTGTGTGCTTTCTGTGTTTGCTGATTTGCTTGAACCAACTATGAAAATAGCTAAAGCTAATCAAGTAAAATTTAAAAGACCTATTCACCCCCCCCCCCCCCCCCCTCTAGGTGACTTAGACTTCAAACCTTATATTCTATCAAGTGGTATCAGAGCCAGGTTGGTCAAAAAGGACTTAACAGTCTGACCAGATCCTAAAAGGTTTAGTCTAGTCAAATCTCAATGGCCTCCAGTGGATCGCAAAAGGAAATGTGGTCCATGAAGTTTCCCATATGCAACAAAGAGAATTTTGGCATATGGAAGCAAAGGATCTGGTTGTTTATGAAAGCATCTGATCCAAGGATCTTCATTACAGTTGAAGAAGGACCTTTCACCTTTCATACTGCATCCACTATTGATCCAACAAGAAGAGTGCCAAACTATTCAAAGATCTGACCAAGGATGAACTTGAGTTGTTCACCATGGACAAGAGGGCCCAGAACATCATTGTCAATGCTATTGATGATTCCACCTTTCAAAACTTGGTACACTGCACTTCTGCCAAGGAAATGTGGGATACTCTAATAGTATATATGGAAGGGACAGCTGAAGTTAGGGATGACAGGAAGTCATTCCTAAATCAAGAGTATGAAGCCTTCAGGCAGCAGAGCCTGGAAAGCATATCCATGTGCTATGAGAGGTTCTTCAGAATAGTCAATGAGCTGAGAACCTATGAGAGGGCTTTCACCAACTATGAGCTTAATGACAATTTCCTTAGATCTCTCACAAGAGACTGGGACACAAAGATATGTGCCATCAGGGAAGTGGCCAAGCTTGGTGAGACCCCAACTCACACTCTGTTTGGGAAGCTACTTTCCTATGAAATGCAGCTGTCTGCAAGGAAGGAAGAGTACACCTCTTCAAAGGCAAAAGCATTGAAGAATTCTGTGGCTCTCAAAGCTGACAGCTCCAAGAGAAGCAAGGGGAGGATAGTGTCTCCTCCAAGGAGAAGAGCTGAACCTGAAGTCAACACCTCAGGAGGCTCTTCCTCTGATGAAGAATTTGCTGCCTTCTCTAGGCAGTTCAAGAGGATGATGAAGAGGAAGACATGGAGGAACATGCCCTCCTCATCATCACACTACAAAAAGAACAGCAGCAGATCTGAAAGACTGCACCCAAAGGGTCACTACTAGAAAATTGCCTTTTAGCCACGCTCGTATTGCCCACGGACATTTGCCGTGGCAAACAGTCCAATTATCGTGGCTAAAAGTCTAAAATCGTGGCTAAAAGTCATAGAAAAAGGGTATTTGCCACAGAAAGAGCATGGCAAATACTTTTTTGCCACGCTCGTTTTGCCTACGCCCATTTGCCACGGCAGTCCGTGGCTAAAAGACTTTTGCCATGATTTTGGACTTTTAGCCACGGTAATTTGCCCTGGCTAAAAGTCAATTTTCTAGTTGTGGGTGACAGGTATGATTCAAAACCCAGTAAACATTCTACTAATAATATAATCTGTTATAGCTGCAGCAAGCCTGGACATGTCATAGCTGACTGTCCAGTCAAAAGAAAGGATAGTGGTGAAACAAAGCATCATCACCACAAGGATAGGAAGGGAGAAAAGTCACTCCTACAAAGAAAGAAAGAAGCTGGAGTGAGTCTGATCCTTCAACATCAGGTTCAGACAATGAAGAAGAAGCCAACATTGGGCTATATGCAGCAGAAGAGGATGAAGACTATCCAGCTGCAATGGTTGGAATCAGAGCCTTTCTATCACACTCAGATAGTGATGAAGATGAGGATGAAGAATACACTATTCAGCTAGGCCCTCACTGATGAGGAAGGGAGTCAGAATGCTTCTGACAAGGTTCAGGTACTATCTCATTCCACTTCATTTCCTGATTATGAGACCAGTCCAGAATCTGTTGCACCTTCATCAATTGATGGAAGGGGCATGGATGTTGAGGAAGAACTAAATCAATTGATTGATAAATATGGTGTTCTTTTGGAGGCTCTAAAGAAGAGCAAGAAGCTTGCCAAGAGGCAAGCCCAGGAAATTGTTGATCTCAAAATGACTAAGGATGTCAACACTGAACCTACCACCCTGGTGGCTCAGATGAGCAGACAAATTAGTCATTTACATGGGTTAACTATGGTGCAAATAAGCATTATTTCCCTGAAGAACAAGGTCATCAAGGACCTTGAGGAAAAGCTTGAGAAGGAGAAGAGCCTGGTGGCTCAATTCTCCAAGCCCAGATTTGTGCTTCCTATCATTGACACCTTCTCCTCTCAAACCAATAGGAGAGGACTAGGATTCAAGAAATTGGAAGTAGGAGAAGGGAGTGGAGTTAAGATCAAGGAGAAGGCTAAGCCTCAACCCACCTTTCGAAAGGTGATACTTCCCTCCAACAGGTATAACCATGAAAGCATTTATGGTCACTAGAAGAATGAGAGGTGCTATAAGAAGGAAAATGCTCCTTCATATAGTGGAAGAAAGGGAATGGGATTGAGTGCCATGAAGGCTCCCCATGAGGAAATTCAAATGGCCCAACATGGACCATTTGTTTTTAGTACTTCAGCCACTTCATTCAAGAATGAGAAGGCAAGCCCTTCTAAGGTTGGATCTGTCAAGAACATGACTGGTGCCAATTCTGTAAACATATCTGAGTGCTCAGTGTCAGATGCCATCAAATCTTGTATGGCTGCCAAGTCATTGCAAGCTGATTCCATCAGGACAAAGAGCATCAAGATAGCACACAGAATGACATTCAGTCAAATAATTGATGAGAGGAACAGGGAGAATGCTGATGTATCTATTCCTGAACATAAGGACTGTGCTACACAATCCTCAAGAAATGCTCAGAAAAGGAGATACAACATTCATGAATGTTGGTGTTGTGGTAAAGTGGGACACTTTCCCATAGATTGTTGGTACAACCCCAATGTACCTAATGCAAAGAAGAGCCTTCCTGTAAAGGGAGCTGCCAGAGTCAGGTCATTTGATCATGCTAATAAGAACCTAGGACCCAAGTCACCTTGGGCTCCTAAGGGATATTAAACTCTATTTTGCAGGATAGTTCAAGTACCAGCCTCATACATAAGTGGTACTTGGACAGTAAGTGCCCATGGCACATATAAGGAAGAAAGTTGACTTCATAAAGTCAACATCAGTAGAGGACTAAATCCTTAAGGTAAGTATCTCTCTTGTGAATTTATCATCAAATACTATCTATAATAGTGTTAAAATAGGATGATAGAATTAACCAGTGCAATCTGCTTAGCTAAGGTTCAAATTCGCCTAAAATCTAGGTAAAGTCTGGGTTCGACAAATGTCGAGCTCAGTTCGACAAATTTAGCCCGGGTTGAAGCATTAGTTGAATCGTCTCAGCTGAACCACTGAGTCGATTAGGTCAACACTCTGGCCCACTATATAAACCCTTGACGGGATTAAATGACCCTTCACATTCTCTCGCACCACCCTAGCCATCGAGATGAAACCTCTACTCTTCCGTCCCAGCATCTTCGTTTTTCTCATTCGATTAAGATGGCGCCCAAGATTGCGAAGGAATTGCAAGAAGGTTGTGAGTTGGTGAGGGATGGGTTTCTTCATGCCTCACCAGAGATTTTGAGTGTTATTTCGTTGATTTCTGATGCGGGACTAGACTTCTTGCTGTCTGAACCCTCTCAGATATTCAAGCAAGAAGTGCTAGAGTTCTTTGCAAATGCCAAGCAGTCGTCTTCTAAGGATGGCTTAACTTCTATGGTTGGTGAAATTAGGGTGAAACTGTCCCCTAAGAGACTTGAAAAAGTACTGCACCTTCCTAGAGTGGAAGAAGAGGAAATATCTGCAGAAGACAAGGAGCATGCCTTGAAGTGGTGTGAATACAGTGCTCCCCAGACCTCATCATTGAAGAAGAAATTCTTCAATCAAAAAGGGAAGTTGTTATGTGACATTGTGGGAAAGGCACTCCTGTGCAAGCCAGGCTCACATGACACAATCTCTCAACCCATGTTTGAGCTGATTGTTAGGATCATTTTAAAGAAAAGGACATGCTGGGGAAATGTTCTGTACCAAAGGATTAAGCAATGCATGCAGGCTCCTAACCTAGGAAGGATCATTCCTCTCTACCTGCTGAAGGCATATCCTGGAGAATTCTCCTCAATCAAAGGTATTAATATCCATTACCTGAAACGGTTGGATATTAAGACTCTAGATAGATCCACAAGGGTTCTCCCCATGAGCCAACCCTCTGTGTTGGCAGAGATGAAGGAGAAGAAGAAGAGAGCTCTGAGTGGAGAAGGAGGTGCTGAATCCTCCAAGAAGAAAGGTGATCCCCAAGAGCACATGGAAGATGAAGAAGGAGAAGATGTCCCCAGGACAAGTAGGGATGAGGAGCCCCATAGATGAGCTGAACCCAATCCTGAGCCAACTCAGATGAATACTGGTCCAGCTGTTCCTCAAACTGAAGATGAACTTCCCAATTCACCTATCCATGGTAAAGTAGGATTTCAGTTAGGCTTCTCCTCTCTAACAATAGTATAGTCTAGGTGTTTAACCCATCAATCATCTTTCAGGTTCTCCTAGTCAAGACTCTCCATATAGGGATGCTCCAAGTGAGGGGGAGCATAGCCCTCTCTTTGGTGATATTGGTGGGGGCGCTAGTGAGGGGGAGCACAACCAAAGTGTTGAAGATCTGCATATACCAGAACCTGGAATGGAGAAAGAAGTGGACCAGGAAAGGCCTGCTACTTTGCTAGACACATCTGATATGCTGAACTCAATTAAATCTTTCATTGAGGGTCAGATGTTGTCTATGAAAGAGATAGTTGCTGAAAAGGTCATTATGTCTCTGCTCAGATAAGGAATGAGTTGTATGCAACAAGAGCTGCACTAACTTAGGAGATCCAGGCCAGTGAGCAAAGAATGGAGTCAAGAGTGGCTGCAGTGACGACTGAGCTGAATACCCAGGTTAATGATGTCAAAACTGCATCAGATCATATCCTCCTGCAAATGACAAGATGGTTTGAAATGGCCAAATGCACAGTTAGTGCTCAGCATACTGTACTGAAGCAAATTGCTGATCATCAAGAGGTCACCACCAAAGACATCACATATGTAAAGAATCGTCTTTACAAAAACCAAAATGTCTGGGAGAATGCAGTTGCCAGAATGGCACAAGTGGTCAACACATCTAGTAGCCAAGTCAAGTCCCACATTGACAAGGCAAAGGAATACATTTTGGATGATGTGGACAGCTCTTTTCAAACTCTCTCCCAATCCATAATAGATCAACACTCTGAAATAGAGAAGAAGATAATGGAAAGTGGCAAAGAGGGGGAGGAGAAGGTTACCAATCTAGATGCTAAGATGAAGGGTGCTCACATCAAGCTGTATAACAACATGGAGTCTGCCCACAAGATGATACTCTCCAATCAAGCAGAAGCCAGCAAGCAAGTGGTGGAAGTGGTCAACAATGCTTCCAATGTTATTCAAGAAAATATCCTTACCTTGGTAAAAAAAGGTCACTGATACTCAGTGGGACTCATGCTTAAAAGTGCTGCAAGGAACAAGAATTGCTTTGAATCTTCCAATCTTGAACCCCAGCAGAAATGAAGACTTTGACTTCCAAAGTCAATCAAATCTGATTGCTGATGAGAGAGCAGCAAAGAGGAGAAGGGCATAGGGCCTTCAAACTGCTGAAGAATATATGGCCCAGAAAAGAATGGAAAGATTAGAGGATCCACTCCATGAAGATGACAATCTGGAGTTGGACACAATTGTTGTCAATACTTGGGTGAGTCATGGCAATCAAATGAAGGACATTGACCATGTCTATTCAGTTGCTGAATGGATTAAGCACCTTGAGAGGGAATCCTTAAGGGAAAGGATTCTCAAAGAAAACTTGGTGAGAAGGGAAACTCCTGTAAGGATTCCCACAGGATATCTTCCCAAGCCTCTTCTATACTTCAAAGTAAAGGAGAAGATCAAGGTTGCTGCTGAAGCTATGAAGAGGAAGTCCAAAGATGGAGAATGCTCTTCCCATGGTCCATCTAAGAAGACCATGCCTTGAAATATTTTCTTTTACCTATCATCAATTGTATTATTTGAAATATCTGTACTGATCATTTAAATTGGAATGATATTTCATCTTTTGATCATAATGTTGTGTTTGTTACTATTGCTATATGTACTCTGTACCTTTATCTTTAGTATTCAGGAGCTAGAATGGGATGTTCAATTTGAACAGGTTCAGTTATTACAGAAATTGCTCACCAATTAAGGGGGAGCATATTCCCTGCTCAGGTTGAGGGGGAGATGGCAAATGCCAAGATTGTATAGGTTGTCCTATAAGTTGATCCAAAGGGATCTATAGATGTTGCCTCCCAATCCCTAATGGGATAAATAGTTGAAGAAACCAGAAAGGGGGAGAAAGAGCCATTGCTAAGTAAGAACCTATGCTTAGGATATTAGCAAGAGGGAGATAGGGCCTATGCTTCACAGATCATTTTTTCTGTGATATATTTTTTTTGTTATTAATGTACCTTAGCATTGGGGATGTTCTGCCTTCTTAAAATAGGGGGAGATTGTTGGGTATAATGCCCTCAATAGTACCTTGATTTGAGGAGGCATCACTCTCAATGCTAAGGACATATTGTATTTGATGAGCTATACTTGTGTAAGATATACAGGTGCAGATGACTCAAAAGGAAGGGCCAAACATGCCCTTAGATGTGGAGAAATCATCTTCCAAACGATGAAGTTTTGTCTCAGCCGAACCGCTGAGACGAGGGGGGTAAAACCGCTGAGATGAGGAGCCATCTCAGCGTATCCGCTGAGAAGAAGGTGCCTCCGCTGAGAAGCTCATTATACGCTGAGAATCAGCGTGGTCGTCGAACTGGGCTTGACATTCGTCGAACGCTGTACGTTGTTCATCAACCGCTGAGACGAGATCAAAGTTGAAGCTGCTGAGAAGACACACTAGGCAAGATCGTCAAACACTGAACGTCGTTCGACAAATGCTGAGACGAGGAGCCGTCTCAGCGGAGCCGCTGAGAAGACACACAAGGCAAGTTTGTCGAGCGCTGAGCTGGAAAATCGTCGAACGCAGGGGACAGCTGGTTCGTCGAACGCAGAGTGTTCCACGTTCGTTGAGCGCAGTCCTTCTCTATGGAAAAGAAGGGCGGCGGGTCCCGCGGCTAGGACTAGTTGTAGAAAAGCTGTGTGGGGTCCACCAGCTTCTCCCTTACCTCTCAGCAGATCAGCTAATAGCCGTTGAAGATCAGAGATGTATAAAAGGAAGAGTTAGGGCACATCTGAAACTCTCGGCAATGTGCGAAAGAGATCAACTGTTACATTGACGGCTGAAGCTCTCGTGTTCTTACTCCTGCTCACTGAACAAGAAGAAGAAAATAGAGAAAGAAAGTTAGCTCATCCGCAAGAAGGAGCAAGGTGATCTTCCATCACTCAGTCAAAGAGGAAGATCAAGTTAGTTGCTGTAATCAACATCTTCAGCAACAGGAAGCACAATCAATGCAGGATCTACAGGAGAGTACCTCTACTGTAGAATAAATTTCTAAATCATTTATCTGTAGGGCATCTTGCCTGAGCTGTAAGACCATTTGGTCTGAGTTTGTAGGAACCTGAGGGTTCTGAGCTGTAGGGATGAAGGCCTGAGTGTAGGATCTGGAGCAGATCTGAGGTAGGGCTTAACAGCCCGAGCTAGGACCAGGAGCTGGTCTGAGCTGTAGGAGGAGGAGTCCTCTGAGTGGTAGGACCTGGGAGAGGTCTGAGTTCTATGATAATATTATCTGAGCTATAAGAGGTGTTATCCTCTGAGTTTGTAGGGCAGCTGTGCCTGAGGTAGGAGCTGGTGATATCTTTGAGTTGTAGGGACTTGTGTCTTGAGGTAGGATCATTCTTGATCTGAGAAGTTCTGAGGAACTTGTGTTGTAAGCTCTTTGAGCCGAGTTTGGAGAAGTTGGCCCTATCTAACACACTGTTAGAAGGGTGGAGGGGGAAATTGGACTACCCATAGACACACTGTCTTTGGGGAACCACTATAAATTATTGTGTGCTTTCTGTGTTTGCTGATTTGCTTGAACCAACTCTGAAAATAGCTTAAAGTTAATCAAGTAAAATTTAAAAGACCTATTCACCCCCCCCCCCCCCCTCTAGGTGACTTAGACTTCAAACCTTATATTCTATCACCATTACTAGGTACAAAGACAGTATCCTACCCATGTTGGGTGCTTGGATACATTCGATCACTCTGTCAAACACCACCCTTCCCCAATCAGTTCTCAATGTATGAATAATTCTGGTCAGTAAAACAAACATTTTCCAGGAGATTTTATCATGGGACCCTGTCTTGCATAATAGTCCCTTTCATATTACATCTGTCAGCAGCATTCCTCTTGAGTTCATCCCTTTCCTCAGCATACTTCCAGAAATTTCATGTGATGTTTCAATTCCACACCATAGTTGGGCTAATTTTATTTGCTCAGAACTCACCTCTTCTTCTTCTTCATTACTTTTGAGTATTGGTAGTTCTAGCGCCTTAGCGAGTCTTGTAGGAGAAATTTTAATCTTCTTACCATTTACAGTAGTTTTAATCTTCGAGTTGGTGGTGTTTATTACAGCATTTGAGAAAAGTTCTAAAACCTCTCGTTTCCAGATTAGAGACGATTCAGATAGAACGAATTCTAGCCCTGATTTGTAAATTAGCTCGATGGTTGTCTTGATTTCCTCTGGTGCTGTTTGGAATCCATTGCGAACGAGCTCGCCTCCTTCGTAAAGGTAATCACTGCTCTTGGGAGGCATTGTAGTTGTTGATTTTTGATTGAAAGTGTTGATGGAGAGATACTCTAGGGCAGATAATTTCGAACTGGGAATTCTAGGGCATGGGTATTGACAAAGTGTCTTCCCTATTTATAGAATTTCTAGTTCAAGAAGATGAATAGCCGCGCGCCAGACTTGTTTAACAAAATTGATCAAATGGTTCAGATTTACCCTGTCGAGATGACCTTACTCTTTTCGCACAAGCGTTGAGATTGCTTGACGTAAGTTATCCTCGCTCGACGCCATTTATCTTCGCTCGACGCTAGGTATCTTCTCTCGACGCCAGGTATCTTCGCTCGATGCCAGGTATCCTTGCTCGACGCCAGGTATAACTTCACTCACCTTTTAGGACTTAATTATTATTTTCATTTATTTATTTCATTTTCTGTATTTATTTGAGAATTGTCATTTATAATAGCTTTATTTTAGTTTCAAGACAACTTCATTCCATTTTAAGCATTCCTAATTCAATTTTGAAGTTATTGAATTTTGTTTCATCCAAGGGTTTAGTGAATATATCAGCCACTTGTTTGTCTGTGGGGATATATTTAATTGTGATGTCTCCATTTTCTACATGTTCTCTTATGAAGTGATATCTAATTTCTATGTGCTTTGTTCTGCTATGTGATACAGGATTATTAGTTATAGCAATAGCACTAGTTGAATCACTATATAAAGGAGATTTACTTAGCTGGATTTTATAGTCTTGGAGTTGGTGTTGAATCCATAGTAGCTGAGCACAGCAGTTTCCAGCTGAGATGTACTCAGATTCTGCTGTAGAGATAGCTACACTGGTTTGCTTCCTGCTACTCCAAGATATTAGTCTTTTGCCAAGGAATTGATAGGTGCCTGATGTGCTTTTTCTGTCCTCCTTGCATCCTGCAAAGTCAGCATCTGAAAAACCAGTCAGTTCAAAGTCATTGCTTCTAGGATACCAAAGGCCAAGATTAACAGTACCCTTCAGATATCTCAGGATCCTTTTGACAGCAGTGTAGTGAGATTCTTTAGGGTTCACTTGGTACCTAGCACACACATGTTGAGAACACAATGTCTGACCTGCTAGCAGTTAGGTAGAGCAATGAGCCAATGATGCCTCTGTACAAGGTTTCATCAATAGGTTTCCCTTTGTCATCCTTGTCCAGTGACATATTGGCTGCCATTGGGGTTTTCATGACAGTGGATCCATTCCAAACTTCTTGATGATCTCTTTGGTGTACTTGGTCTGAGAAATGAAGATTCCTTTCTCAGACTGTTTCACTTGAAGTCCAAAGAAGTATTTGAGCTCACCCATGCTGCTCATTTCAAATTTCCCTTGCATAAGGCTTGCAAACCTTTTGTAAAGGTTATTATCAGTTGAGCCAAAAATTATGTCATCTACATATATTTGTACTAGAAGAATATGACCTTTAACTACCCTAAGAAACAATGTCTTGTCTATCTTTCCCCTTGAGAATTTGTTCTCAATGAGAAATCTAGATAATGTCTCATACCAGGCCCTAGGTGCCTGTTTTAGACCATACAAAGCTTTTAATAAAAGATAGACATATTTTGGATGAGTAGAGTCAATAAAATCTGGGGGTAGTTCTACATATACTTCCTCCAGTATTGTTCCATTAAGGAATGCTGACTTCACATCCATTTGATAAACTATGAATCCAATATGTGCTGCAAATGCCAGGAATAGCCTGATTGACTCCAATCTTGCCACAGGAGCAAACACTTGATCAAAATCTATGCCTTCCTCCTGTCTATATCCTTGGGCAACCAACCTTGCTTTGTTCTTGATAATCACACCATTTTCATCCAGCTTATTCCTAAATACCCATTTGGTCCCTATGACTTTGTGTTTTTTTGGTCTTGGAACCAATATCCAGACCTTGCATCTTTCAAATTGATTTAGCTCTTCTTGCATAGCCAATATCCATGAAGAGTCCTTATTGGCTTCATCAAACTTCTTAGGTTCTATTTTGGATAAGAAGCTGTGATGCAATGCCTCATGTATTGAGTTCACTCTTCTGGTTTGCACACCTTCATTTGGATTTCCTATAATCTGTTCTTTGGGGTGATCCTTCAGGTACTTGGTTGCATTCCTCCACCTCTCATTCTCCCTTTGTAATTCTGGTGCATCTGTTTAAGTTGGCTGTTCTAGAGGTTGTGGATGTTGTGGTTCTTCAACAGCAATTGGTTCTTCATGTTTGTCTTCTTCTTGATACTCATCCTCTCTAGTCACAATCACAGTCTCATTAGTTTCTTCATTGTCTTCAATGTGTTGTTCATTGATATTCATCTCCTTCAATTTCTGTGTTGAACCTGCATTACTAGAGAGACTTCAAGGATCCTTATAAATAAGACTGGTTTCATCAAATACAACATGTATAGATTCTTCTATCTTATTTGAGCTTTTGTTGAATATTTTATAGGCTCTACTTTGAGAGCTATAGCCAACAAAGATTCCCTCACGGGCTTTTTCAGCAAACTTAGTGAGATGGTGTTTTCCATTATTTAGTACAAAGCACTTACTTCCAAATATTTTGAA
The DNA here is from genome assembly GCA_033032865.1 of Dactylorhiza incarnata. Classification (NCBI taxonomy): domain Eukaryota; kingdom Viridiplantae; phylum Streptophyta; class Magnoliopsida; order Asparagales; family Orchidaceae; genus Dactylorhiza; species Dactylorhiza incarnata. Next base: position 3,332,078 of record JAWHQI010000035.1, read on the forward strand.
GTAGGCTAAAGTGGGTTTTCTACCTTTCATTAACTCATAAGGGGTCTTATTCAGTCTTTTGTTGATAAGTGCCATATTCTGCACATGGCATGCTGTGTTTACAGCTTCAGCCCAGAAATTCTCAGGAAGAGAGGAATCACTCAGCATACTCCTACTGGCTTCAATGAGAGTTCTATTTCTTCTCTCAGCAACCCCATTTTGTTGGGGAGTTCTAGGGGATGAGAACTCTTGTGAGATGCCATGATTTTCACAAAAGTTGGTCATTGCACCTGAATGAAATTCAGTCCCATGGTCACTTCTAATTTTGACTACTGTATTTCATATTTCATTTTCGATTTGCCTTACAAAGCTAGTGAATACTTCTAGAGTATCTGACTTGTGTCTTAGGAAGAATACCCATGTGAATCTAGAATAATCATCAACAATTACAAGGGTGTAAATCTTTCCTCCTAGGCTATGAATTGGCATTGGTCCAAATAGGTCCATGTGAAGTATGTATAGACATCTAATGGAATCCTTCTCACCAATTGGTTTGAAGGATGACTTGGTTTGCTTACCCATTTGACAAGCATGGCAGGGACCCTCCTGCACACACTTCCACTTAGGCCCAGCTCTCACTAGTTCTTCTGAAATGAGCTTATTTATAGTCTTATAATTCAAATGAGCTAACCTTTTGTGCCATTGGACACTACTAGAGACTTTATTTTTAGCTACTAAGCATATGGGATTTACTTGTTCAGAACATATAAAATTTAAGCAGTATATGTTACCACTCCTAGTGCCTGAGAGAATTATCTCATTCTCCTTCTTAATCAGGCACTCATCCTTATGGAATGAAATGTCATACCCAAGATCACATAATTGACTTATGCTGATGAGATTGTGTTGCAATCCATCAACATGAGCAACTTTGGTGATGGTGACAATTCCATTTGTGATTTTACCATAACCTTTAGTTTTACCTTTGTCCGACCCTCCAAAGATAACTTTTGGTCCATTCTTCAGAGAAGTGTAGTCATTCAGTAGACTTCTTGTTCCTGTCATGTGCATAGAGCACCCATTGTCCAAATACCAGATAGGAATTTGATTGGTCTTTGGACAAGCCTGTAATAAGAAATTTACTTTTTCTTAGGAACCCACACAGAGTTGGGTCCTAGAACCTTGTTAGTATTAACTGGTATCTTTACTTGTTTTTTGAACCTTTGTGCTATGTATGTTGCCACTGGTCTAAGTACTGGTTTCCCAGAATTAATTCTTGGAACAGTTGGGTTGAACCAGCAGTCAAGAGCAAAATGGCCAACCTTTCCACAGCACCAACATTCATATTTGTTATACCTCCTTTGAGGTCTTTTCACTTCTTTGGGTTGACTGACATTTTGTTTAATTGCCTTATTCAATGGATTTTTGTAAAGTGTTTCAATAAAATTTGCTGATTTAGTTTTCTTGACAGCAGTAGTTTTCACTACTGGTCTCAGTTCCTCTCCTTTGAGTTTGGTGTTAGCTCCAAATACAAAGGAGTCATGATGAGTTAGTCCTTTTTCTTTGTATAGAGATTTGGCATCACTAATGCTTGGTTGAATTGAGTGAGCTTTGCTAGTGGAACACTCACCCTTCCAATGCTTATGCACATCTTCTAGATCATGCTCATTTGTGATAAGCATGGCTTTGTTGAATTTTATAGGTTGCATGGGTGCCTTGTCATTAATTTTAGATTTATTTTCTGCCTTCCCATTGTATCTTATGCCACATCTGTATTGTGCAGAGAATGTGTCTATTATGGGAAGGATAGTTTGTGGTTTAGAGAATTTTGCCACAAGCTTCTTTTCAGCTAGGAGTTTAGCTTCAAGTTCTTTTATTAATTTCTCCTTAGTGCATATTGTCTGAATGTGAATGATAGACATAACTTTCAATTTGCTAAGCTCCTTGCTTACCTGATTTAGCCTCTCAGCTGTCTCAGAGCATTGGGAGTTAGTCTCTTTTAGTTCAGCTATTTTATTATGTAATTTTTTGTTAATCTTTTTACTCTTTATGAGAGCTTTAAGAATTGACTCATATTTCTCAAACATTTCATCTAGTGAAATAGTTTTATGTTCAGATTTAGAATCAGATAAAGGAGTTTTATCAAGTACCTTTACATTGGAGATTGTCTCCTAATCCTCTTCATCACTGAGGGCCATGAGTCCTATTTTTTCTTCTTCATCCTCCTCACTATCAGACTTTGATAGTGGGGCTCTTATCATAGATGTCTGGTTCAGAATGTCTTCACTTTCTTGGACAGCCATCAGTGCTATGAGTGCCTCTTCACTGTCTGAATCAGATGATTGATACTCACTGTCACAGAGAGTGACTTTGCTTTTCTTGGCAATTAGGCTCCTCTCATGTTTCTTGTCAAACTTGTGCCTCCTTTCATCAGACTTCTTGTTGCTCTTTCTTTTTGATGGACAATCATCAATCATGTACCCAGATTTCCTGCATCCAAAGCACACAATTTCTTCTGAATTAGATTTATTATGTTTAGAGTTATACCTGTCCTTCTTGGAATCTGGTCTGGATCCTTCTGAGTAGTTGGAGTGCTTCTTGGATCTGGATGGCTGAGAAGACCTAGTTTTCCAATGTTGTTTTCTTCTGAGCATCCTCTTCAGCTGTTTGGTGAAGAGTGCCAGTTCACCATCTGATATTTCAGAGTCAGAGTTGCTTGTCACTGATCCTTCAAATTTAGATGGTATCCTGGGAGGTGGTGACATCCTCTCCTTGCTTCTTTTGGAACTTTCTGCCTTCAGAGTAATGGGATTTTCCTTGATGTGTCCTTCTTCAGCTTTTCTGGTATTCAGGTGAAGTTCATGGGACAGAAGTTTCCCATATAGATTCTGTGGCTGAATGTTTCCCAGATTTCCCATTTCCCTGATAGCACAGATCTTGATATCCCATTCTTTGTTCAGGGATCTTAAGAATTTATCATTCAGCTCATAAACTTTAAATGTTCTTCCATAGGTTTTCAGACCATTTACAATTTTGAAGAATTTCTCATAGCAGATTGCTATTGAATCTTTCTTGTCTTGTCTGAAAGCCTCATATTGCTGATTCAGAAGAGTCTTCCTGTCATCTCTGACTTCTTTAGTCCCTTCCATATAGACAATGAGAGAATCACACATTTCTTTGCAGTGTACTAAATTCTGGAAGGTTGAATCCTCAATTGCACTCACAATGATGTTCTGAGCTCTCTTATCCATGGTGGCCAGAATCACTTCATCTTTAGTCATTTCAGAATATGTTTTGGGAGTCTTGATAATTCCATCTGTGAATGAGACGTTCATTGGAACAAAAGGTCCTTCTAGTACTGTGATGTATATCCTAGGGTCAGAGGCTTCCATGAATAATCTGACCCTTTCCTTCCAAATCCCAAAGTTTTCTTTTCTACAGATTGGTAACTTTATTGATGTGAATTCCTTGTTCCCTTCACTGTTAGCCATCACGACTTAATAAATCTACCCTTAGGAGGTCTTGTTCAGGCTGTTAAACCTTTTCTGGAACAACAACCCTCTGATACCACTTGAAAGACTTTATTTAAGGGTAGCTAATCACCTAGAGGGGGGTGAATAGGTTATTTTAAAATCTATTTGCAATTCTTGATTAAATCCTGAATGAATGTGAATAAATATCAGAGCTTTCAAGAAACAAAAACAAACACACAGAATTTTATAGTGGTTCCCCTATCTTGGGTAATCCACTTTCCCCCTTCTCCCCTCTAGCAGTGTGCTAGATAGGGTTTACATCTCCTCCAGATCTCAGACCACCAAAAAGGTCTTACAGCTCAGATCTCAACAGATCTTACAGTCTCAGATCTCAACAGATCTTACAGTATCAGATCTCAACAGATCCTACACTCTCAGATCTCAACAGATCCTACAATCTCAGATCTCAACAGATCCTATAATCTCAGATCTCAACAGATCCTACCTCAGCCATTATAACAATAGGCTTACACTCAGATTCACCCCTGAATCTTACAACTCAGATCACACATGATCATACACCTCAGATCCTTGAAAGATCCTACACTCAGATCTGACAACTCAGATCCTAAAGAAATTGAAAGAAGTAGAGATAACACTTAGACTCAGATTCTTCAATGTATTGAGTCTTCTTGATCTATCTGAAAGATCAGACAGAAATCTTCAGCAGAACAACAACATCGAAATGATCTTCTTGAATTGCACAGGCTGTGATGACTGTTCTTCTTTAGGAAGACAGATTCTTCCTCCTTAACCTTCTCTCTTCAGAAAATAAACTCAGCACCAGATTGCTAAAGAAATTTCTTGTAGTACGATTCTGAAAGATGAGATGGCTTCTTCAGATTCTTCCTCAGATTTTCTCTCGAACGACGGAGAAGATAATGACCTTCAATAGGAATGTTCAACTACTAAATCATAGGTCTCGCCTTCTATTTATAACCTGCCATCTGTGACATCTGAGACGTTCCTCCACATTAGCATGACGCAAGATCTTCAACGGTCTTTAGTGGCTTCAGAATAAAAGAGGAGATTAGACATGTTCATCATCTCGACATGGCTCAGCTTGCTGTAGATGTACTGATACTAATATCTGAACTCAGCGCTTTTCAGGAAAAAGGCGTTGAGCACTGTGTATCTCTGTCGGTGCTTTTTCTATAAGGTGTCGAGCGATATGTAGATGCTCGACACTTTCTACTTAGACTGAATCTCTCAACACCTCCTTCTTAGGCATCGAGCAATCTTTAGTCGTTCAACATTTTTTATCTATAGGAGTCAAGCAATGTATAGGAGCTCGACGCTTCTTAACTGTGCCTTCATATCTAGACACTTTTTCCTGGCGTTGAGCTAATTGACATTAGTCGACACTTCTTATTCCACGGCGTTGAGCAATATTCCTTGGCTCGACGCTTCTTGACTTGGTCTCAGATCTTCAGCAGCGACCTTGTCCTTTTGAGATAGCAGACATGGGTCGACGCTTCTGGGTTACAGGCGTCGAGCAATGTGTAGTGTCTTGACGCTTGTGAACTTAGATGAATTTCTTGAGCACCTAGCTTGACCTGATCTCCTGCACAGTGATTCTAGAAAGTATATCAAATACATTCTGAGGTATATCTTTGACTTAGGAACGGACTTCTCCAAATCTAGGACATTGTGGGCAATGGTCCCAACAGTTTTAATCACTTTAAGGAGGAGTCAGCTATATGCCAAGTTCTCCAAATGCAAGTTTTGGCTATCATCAGTAGCATTCCTAGGTCATGACATTAGTGGTGAATGAATCAAGATTAATCTGTCGAAGATAGTGGCTATCCGAGAGTGGCCTGTGTTGAAAAATGTGGCGGAAGTCCAAAGTTTCTTAGGACTTGTCAGCTACTATAGGCGCGTCATGGAGAACTTCTCGAGGATTGCACTTCCTCTCACTAAATTGACTAGGAAAGATCAGAAGTTTGTTTTGTCGCCCAAATGCGCCCGAGCTTTTGAGGAGCTAAAGATTCGTCTAACCATGGTGCCCATTTTATGCTCGCCATGTGGAATGGAAGGCTATGAAATATATAGCGACGCCTCAGGGAGTGGCTTTGGTTGCCTCCTAGTGTAATTTGGGCAGGTAATCGTATATGATCCCGACAGTTGAACGTACATGAGAGGAACTACCCGATCCATGACTTGGATTTAGCGGTCATGGTATTCACTCTTAAGTTATGGAGGCAATACTTATACGGCGTGAAGATCGACATCTTTAAGGACCACAAGAGCCTCAAGTACCTGTTGGATCAAAAGGAGTTGAATATGCGACAAAAACGATGGATGGAGTTCCTTGGGGATTACACCTTTGACATATATTACACTCTCGGGAAGGGAACCGTTGTTGCTGATGCATTGAGTCTTCGGGCTCCCGCGCAAGAAATTTGTATTTTAACGCATGATGAACATCTAAACCGCGATCTAGAATCCATGGGGATCACTTGTGTCGATAGGAGAGCGTCTACACCAGCATGCTTGAAATGGATGGAGGTTCAATACGATCTTGCCGACCGAGTTTGACAAGCTTTGGATCTGGATGAAAGCATGAAACGTTACAAAGTGGAGACTATGGATGGTTCTAACACTGAGTTCTCGTTCGACCATGGTCTTTTATGGAAAGATGCTAGATTGTGGGTCCCAAAAGTTGCCAATCTACTGGAAGAATTGTTGTACGAGGCTCACTTTACCAAGTACTTGATTCACCCTGGGAGAACAAAGATGTATATGGATATGAAGAAACTCTTCTGGTGGCCAGGAATGAAGAAAGATATTGCTCTCTACGTGGCAAAGTGTCAAACTTGCGCGTTAGTGAAGGTTGAATGTCAAAGACCTGGTGGGTTTCTCAAGTATTTATCGATTCCAGAATGGAAGTTTGACGACATTTCGATGGATTTAGTGCACGGATTGTCGAGATAGAAGCATGGAAATGACGCCATTTGGGTGATCATAGATCGTCTAATGAAAGTATCGCACTTTATTTCAAACCAGAAAGATGATTTCGAAGAAAAGCTAGCAAAACTGTATGTTGATAATATAGTACGATTGCACGGAGATCCCCATAGCATCATGAGCGATCATGGTGGACGTTTCACATCTAATGACTGGAAGTTGATCCACCAACTATTGGGTACTAAGCTACAGATTAGCACGTCCTTCCACCCGCAAATGGATGGACAGACCGAAAGGACCAATAGGATGATGGAAGACATGCTAAGGATGTGTGCCTTGGATTTTGTAAAGAGGTGGGAGGACCATCTCTATATAATTGAGTTCGCCTACAACAACAACTACCATTCAAGTATTAAAATGGCTCCGTTCGAATCCCTTTATCGTAGGAAGTGTCGTACGCCGTTGGCTTGGGCTGAAATAGGCGACACGAAGTTGTTAAAGCGCAAAGATGTGGATGAAGCGAATACATCAATTCGGGCAACATGAGAGCGGTTGCTCATTGGCCAGGATAGGCAGACAAAGTACTACAATGCAAATCACCAGAACGTCGAGTTTGCCGTTGGTGAACTGGTTTATTTAAAGATCAAATCGTTTAAGGGAGTATCAAGGAACCGATGCTTGAAAAAGCTAAGCCCAAGGTACGTAGGACCGTTTGAGATCTTAGAACGCATTGGTGAAGATGCCTACCAACATGCTCTATCTGAGGAGTTAAGTGGTCTACATGACATATTCTACATCTCCGTGTTGAGAAAGGCCGAGAAAGAGCCTACTCATATTATTGCGGTTGACAAAGTGCTGATTAGTGGTGGGCTAGAGATGAAGCAATTGTGGAACAAGGCCATCTGAATGGTAAAGGTTCGTTGGAACAATTGTGGGAAAGAGGAACTCTCTTGGGAAAGAGAGCAAACCATGCTTGCGGAGTACCCCGAGCTATTTCCCTCGGGTATAAATTTAAGTTTTAATACCATACTGTTTTCATAATTTCTGGAAAAAATTCTTTTAAGGGAGGTGGAGTTGTAACACCCCACTTTTCCCAAATAAGGTCTGAAGAGAAGTACTGTCAGGATTCGTCGAAATGTCTCAAGTGGTCTCGACAAATTAGACTTAATCAACGAAATATGACCGAGTACTCTCGACGAATCGTCGAATGATCTTGATGAGTCGTCGAATGGTTTCAGCTAGTATCGACGAACTCAGGTTCTGGTTTAGTTTCAATGAATCATTGAAATGTCTCGAGTGGTCTCGATGACTTATCGAAGTGTCTCGACGAATTCATCGAAACATCTCGACAAAAGCTATTGTCTCGATGAATTGTCGGAAAGACTCGACGAATGTAGACAGAGCGATGATTTGGCCTGTTTCGATTTTGACAGAAAAGTAAGTGTCGATCCTTCATCGCTGCTATCCAGATCCACTTGAAGTGTCGATACGATGGCTATCATTATTTCGAAATCCTTTATAGAGGTTTGGGAGATAACTTTAGGTTTATTTCTACCTTTACACTCTCTCTCCAAACATTAGAAAACTGAGAGCTCAAGGAAGAGGAAGAAGGCATCTTCCGCCATTGACGGAGCTCCGAAGCTTTGAATCGCGAGATGTTTCCAGAACTATAGAGAGCAGCCTGGTGCGGTTCTTTCCATCCGATTGAAATCTCGGATTCATGTCGCCGAAGAGAGCGGGAAAGGTAACGATCCTTCCTCCCGGTCTTAGGACGTGTTTGGTCGTTTCAATCTTTTTCTATGCATATTGAGGCTATATCTTTCACTAATTAGTGAAGTGCAGGACTTCCTTTAGTTCTTCAGAACTCCGGGGAGATTGTGTCCATCCCCGACATTGTTTGCATGTAGAAATCCAGTAGACTAACGGATTTAGGCATTTTGGTTGAAGCCTACCTGTGGCCATTAGCACGAATCGGTGATGCTTGATTGTTTCGTGCATTTAGGTCAAGCCTAGAATGCGTGCCGGAGAATGAATCCATGAGAAATGGCATCGTAATGCGGGATATGAGATTTAGGTGTCTTTCGGAGAGCCTAACAGAAGCCCCATAATTAGAATGTGGTTGAATGCAAACCTTCACCACAATATTTGAAGTGGAGCGATCTTGTACCTCCTTCATTGGATACGTGTGTGAAGCCTAAGTCCTCTTGGAAGGTTTGGGTGCGTAGCCATCGTTTTGTGTATCACTTGAATATGTTAAACCCTTATGGGCCGAGGCGAAGTTGTACTCGCATCGTGCAGTAAGACCGCGACGACTAGAGCACAGGCAAAGCTGAATCGAACCCATTTCCATGTAGATCAGTGAGAGATGTCAACCTCTGGTACACCGTGTGATCATGGGAGAGGTCGTGGAAGGTGCTTACCTAGACCGGACAAAAGCTCGTTTTCCCACCTAAGATCGTGTTGCTTAGGGTGGAGTATCTATGGATTGATGTTTTGTTAGCCTCATGTGGTTGCTTAGGAGGTTGTGGGAGTCCTCCGGGTGAACCCAACCAACATCATGTGCATACCTAGGTTCCCCTTATTTTGCTACTCAACCTAGAAGATTGATTGTGCTCGAAACCTCATCCTGTGTGGTGTAGTTGCACTTTCTTTATTTGATTACATATTGCATTTACGGCTTGCTTACAGGATTAGTGGTGACATGCCCCTGAGTCAGCTAGATGGCCGGGGGGTGGGATCGTTATGCGGTTTGTGGTCACCTCATAGCTGACCCTCGTTTACCTCTTATTGGATGTTGGTGCGGGTGCTGGTTAGCCAAGTGGAAGGTAGTGGGCAGAATACATATGCTGTGTTGGCCCTTGAAGGCCAAACTCTCTTTTACTGCTTTCCTTATATTATTGGCCTGCATGCTGAAGTATGTTTTGATTTGAAGGCATTGTATGAATGTATGTCCTTAACGCCGTAACTCTTTATTGTTTCATTCCTGGGATAGTGGACAATTTTGATAGTAATAATATTTAATGATGTTAGAACATGGTCTTCCGCATCTCCTAGGTTTGAGAATAACAAATCATTTGTGTATTTGATCTTGTGTGTTTAAGTGTGCAGGAAACAATGTCATATGACTCAAGGATAACATGAGAAGGTTGCCCCCAAGTTTGAAGCCAAAATTCCAGCATGCCCACTTGCGTCGGCGATAGCCACTAGCGCAGACGCTAGCCTTAGCGCAGACGCTAGACACTACCGCTGGCACCATCCCTGAACAGGCAACTTCGGGAGGCAGTTATAGACGCTAGCGACGGCGGTAGTGGCTAGCGCATGCGGTAGTGCGACGCACAAAAGGAATTTTGGCAAGGTTTCCTTGGAATGAAAGATACGCACACGGAGGATATTTCCTAAACTGGGATAGCGCCGAAGGCAGCGATAGCGCAGGCGCTAGCTCCAAGGCTATTGATGAATAGCAATTTATATGTATTTTCTATATAGCTTTTGTATAGTTTTATTTAAAATTGTTAATTTTATATGTAAATTAATGAATAAATAGCTTGTTTTTATACATTTTCTTTCCTAACTATAATTTTCTAATTTTTTTCTATGTTTTCTAATTTTTTTCTATAGGTCACATCCTCGGTCACGCACATGACGAAGGGTGTGTCAACTTTAATGCCGAAATTCTAGCTCTCAGTGGTTTTTGTCTCGACGTCTTGACAAATCCAAAGTCCCGTCATCGGTCACGCCCGTGACCGAGGCTGTGTACTTAGTAACGCCTGTGTACTTCTCATCTCGATGGCCAACCAGACCCTCTCGACGATATGGATCAACATCTCGACGAATTGGATAAGTCTCGCCCGTGACCGAGGCCGTCACCCATCAAATCCTTTCAAACCCATCATACACGCTAGCCGTCACGCCCTCATCCACTGCCGCCTGCCGACAATAAGTCACACCCGAGACAGTCGGGTCACGCCCGTGTTCCTCCACCTCTCCTGTGAAAAGCTTCCAGAATCATCCAGAAGATGCCAGCTGGTGCCCTATATCTTCAACCCATAGGTCACGCCCTCGGTCACGGCCGTGACCGAGGGCGTGTAATTCCAACAAAAATCTATAAATACCAGGACTCAGCTGATGGTGGGGGTTCACAATTTTTGTCTATTTTTGGAGTTGTGGACCACTTTTTGCTGTTTTTTGCTTTTATGTAATTATTCATTTTCTTGTATTTTCTCTCTCCTAGGTTGTAATATTTTCTTTTGATAATGAAATAGCTTGTTTCCTTGAATTGTCTCCTCTCTTTCTTAATGTTTGGGTGTGTGAGTATAAGAGTGTAATTTTCTTATTTTTCTTTTAATTTAGTATTATTTTTCTTATTTTATTTTTGTTTTTCTCCTTTCCCTTTTTATGTAAGTTTGTGTGTGTATGAGAGAAATTTCTTTTATAGTTTTGTTCTCCTTTTAATTTAGCTTGTTTTTATGTTTGTGTGTGAGTGTAAGAGTTTAATTTTAGCTTTTGTTTTTGTCTTTTTGTTTTTGTTGTTTTCATTTAGTTTTTCCTTTATATAAGTGTGTGTGTGTAGGTGAATAATTTTTTTTTAGTTTTTGATAACTTAGTTTTTTAATTCAAAGTTGTGTGTATGGGTGTATGAGTATAATTTTTGCTTTCTTTTAATTTAGTTTCCGTTTATGTTGTGTGTGTGAGTGTAAGAGTTTAGATTTTCTTTCTTTTAATTTAGCTTTCAATTATCGTAGAGTGGGTGCGTGCATGATATAGCTTTTCTTCTTTATTGATTTCAGTCATTTCATTTCCATAGAGTGTGTGCGTGTAAGGGATAGCTTTTATGCTTTATTTATTTCAGTCATTTAATTTTCGTAGAGTGGGTGCATTCTGTTCTGGTATATTTATTTCAGTCATTTAAATTTCCGTAGAGTGCATGAGTTTTTAATTTAGTGTGCTCTTTTCATTTTTCTCCTTATAATTGTTTTCTTTGTTTTGCTAATGCACGCAATCGCTTAAATTATTATAGCCATCACTCTTTCAAATTCGCAAAATTAATCACTCGTTTAATCGATAAAATAATAGCGCATTCTTAAAGAGTAAAAATAATCAACAGGATCCGGAAAAATACGACCTTTGTATTTTCTAAAAAATATCCTATACAATACGCGATAAGGTATACTTGCCTTCATCGAAAGATTGGTTTGGATAATAATTACAAAAGCTTGCAAAACTCTCCTTTTCTATTTACATATTTAAAGAACTCGGTGTCGTTGTCGGGGCGAAATCGTCGATATTTCGAAAGAAGAAAAGACTGTTACTTTTATCTTTAAAGAGGATAACGGTTAGTTTCTCGAAGTAGGAGTACTCGCAAGACTCCTCGAAAATGCCCGCCTAATTCTTATTCTCCCATCAAAAAGGAATTTGCAGCGCATAAATTGAACCATCAAGTTTTTGGCGCCGTTGTCGGGGATCTGTTGTTATTTCAAAAAAAGAATCGTTATTAATGTTAACTTTTACTTCTTCCTCCCCATTTTTCTCTCGTACATATATTTTCTAAACAAAAAATAAAAAAACTTAAAAAAAGATCACAAAAATTTCAAAAAAATAAAATATCACATCATCTATATATATTTTTGTCGAAAAAGGTTAAAAAAAATTAAAATAGCTCTTTCTTTGTCTCTTATATCTATTTTCTACACAAAAAACTCAAAAAATAGAAAAAGCTCGAAAAATTCAAAAATCGAATCATCTATATATATATTCATCAAAAAAAATTAAAATGCTTTTTCTTTCTTTTATTTATATTATCATCAAGAGCCCACAAAATCAAATCAAAATATTTTAAAACCTTTTTCTCTCTTTTGCTCTTGAATATATTATCTTTGACAAAAAAACTAAAAATCATAACAATTTTTTGTCTATAAAAGTCCTTTCTCTTTCTCTTTCTCTTGTATTTATATTTCTCTCCAAAAAACCCAAAAATAAAATAAAAATCAAAGGAAAACCTTTTTCTATAAAAGTACATGGCCCGGGGAAACTCTTCGGATAATCTGCGAATTGCTTTTGATCCTGAAATGGAGCGCACCCTTCGAGAGCGCCTCCGATCTCGTGATCAACATCAACCCTTAAATCTTGAAGAGTTAATCGGCGATACTATAGCAGAGAATATGGCGGAACCCAATCTAAATGCGGCCCCGCAGCGGACCATGGCTTATTATGCATGACCAAATTTAGAGGATATTGGATCAAGTGTCACTCGCCCCATTGTATCTAAAAACAATTTTGAAATAAAATTCAGTATAATCCAGATGGTACAACAGTCGATATAGTTTGACGGTTTGCCAGATGAGGACCCAAATCTGCATCTCTCAAATTTTTTAGAAATATGCGACACATTTAAAATTAATGGCGCCACTGATGATGTCATTCGCTTGTGCTTATTTCCTTTTTCTTTGCGGACAAAGGCCAAAATGTGGCTGACTTCTCTTCCAAGAGGGTCCATAACTACGTGGGCCGAGTTGACGGAAAAATTTTTAACTAAGTATTTTCCTCCGTCAAAAACCTCTAAATTACGCACAGATATCGCATCCTTTATACAATTTGATTCTGAGTCTTTTACGAGACTTGGGAGCGTTTTAAAGAATGTCTACGTAGGTGTCCTCATCACGCGCTGCCATCTTTGCTACACGTCCAAACATTCTATAACGACAGGAATTTCCAAACTCGACAAATGATCGATGCGGCCGCTGTTAAATTTTTGAAGTGGATGTGGAGTGTCTGGGCGGTCTGACTTTGGAGACCGCAGATACCGCGCGAGCTCTGGTATGGCAATCTGGATTAGTGATCGCACGTCTCTAGTGTTGGCAAGCTATTGTGGTTTGCCGGTTGTGCCCAAGTGTTCTTGTTCTGGTTGAGACCGGGCGGTCTTGTACTAGAGGTCGCTTCGGCGGTCTGGTACTACGGTCTGCATGAGTTTGCTCTAGAGATCAACTGTGGTAGGCCAGGATGTTCATATGGTTCCAATCTTATGGGAGACCGGACGGGTTGTATGATCCTATTTTTGGCAGTCTGTTCTCGAACTGGTCAGATGCTCATATGGTTCTTCTCTTATAAGAGACTGGAAGGTCTGCGGTTTGATATTGGCAAACTATCTTACTTGGATAGTTTTTCTTGTGTAATAAGGTCTTATGAAGACCGTGTGGTCTGGTTCTGGAGACCGCGTGATTTCAATAAGAAAGGTGATTGCATCCCTCGTGGGCGGTGAGGACATCCGTTCATTTGCCTATAAATAGGGGTGCAGGTCCAGCCATTTGAATGCAAGAACTATAAGAACTAAAGTTTGGATTGATTGTGTAGGTCTCATTTTTTGAGGTCATGCGGTCTGAAGGTTGTTGACCGTTTGTTGTGTTCGCAGGTTAGGCGGCCAGCAGTCCATCAGCATTCTTCCTTCTTTCCAGCTTTGAATAACCCAGCTCATTATCGGTCTGTCTGGGCGGTCTGCGTTTGTGGTTCTTGATCTGTTTGCAACGAGCTCAGTTGCTCAGGCGACCTGAGCGGTCAGGCGGTCTTGAGTTGCGGTCTTGCAGCAGTGAGCAGTACTTCTTCTTCTGTTCGCGGGATACTTCTGTGATCTAGAGACCATGCGGTTTAGACGATCAAGAAGTTCATACAGGGCTTTGTTTCAGTAGTTCATTAAGGAGCAGGTTGTGCGGTCTGTGACTGGCGGTCTGGTAGATTTCAGGTCAGCGACCTTTTATGTTCGTGTGGTCTTAGGGGTGCTGTGCAACTTTGCTGAGTTCGAGCGGTCTGTGCGGTCTCAGATGTTCTAGCCGCTAGAATCTTGTTCTGTTGCTTTGTCTTCTCATCTAGTTTTATCTTATAAATCATGTTTCGCCATGTATGCAACGCATTGTAAAAAGATAGTCAATTTAAATAAAGATCTTCTTGTCCTGCATTGTCACTGGTTAATTGTTTTGAATTAAATTGAAGTCCTCCGCTGTATTGTCTTTGTTCCTACTCCAAAATTTTAACATGGTATCAGAGCTAGGTTCCAAGCAGTGATCAGCCACAGAATCTTCCTTGTGTCTGATGTCGCGGCATCTCCACCACCTGAGGATGATAGACTGGAAATGGATGTGCTGCAACATAAAGATTTCAGGCATCATAACGACACATTGGCTGCTAATGGAATGAAATGTTACAACCTCCGTCCACGGCGCGCAAAGCTTATTTGAAGTCTCTCCAAAGCATATTTTCAGTTCATAATTCACTACAACAAACTGCACTTATAGTAAGGACCTAATTCGTTACAATAAGTGCCAAAATTCGTTACAAAAACTCTTTGGTAACGAAAAAACTTTAAGTAACGGTCCTCCTCTAAAGCTCGACGCTAAAGGTTCTTGTAACGAATGTATGCATGTCGTTACAAATAAAGTAATTGTAACAAATGATACTTTCTCACCAAAAAGAGATTCTTCCTCACAATAAATATTATTTCGTTACGAATGTTATTTTTTCCTCACAAAAAAATAGTTATGATTAAAACTATTTCGTTACAAATGTTTTATTTTTTCCTCACTAAAAATAAAATAACTTCGTTACAATAAAGTATAATAAACATTATTTCGTTACAATAGATTAAACAATAGTAACAAAAAAATCGTTACATTTGTTTTCCATTCTTCTTACTACAGCCAATTCATAATTTAGATGGGTACGCATGATTTTATAATAAATATGAAATATTATTTAAAGTATAATATAGTTTTATATTATGTAATAATATTTTATACTCATTGATATATAATTTGTAATTAAAATATTTAAAAATAGAAATCATTATAGGTTTAAAGAACTAATATACTTTTCATATATAAAATTTGAATCAAGTACGGGAAGGGAAAAAATATGCCAAATTAATAAAAAGAAAACGCATTACAAATATTAAATTTGAAATACTTGCAGTAGCTAGATAGAGTACAAGTGTCATCTCATCTATAACAAAACAATATTACATAACAACAATAAGATCAAGATATTTTACAAAACACATCAACTTCTACACTTTCTGACTAATGCATCTTCTTCCATCACTTTTCGCTCCAAGCTCCAACTCCCTAGAAATAAAAGAGAGCATAAAAGGTAGCAACACTTTAAAGGGGCAAAAATATAATAAAAAGAGGATTCATGGGTGTGATGTGAAAATGTGTAAGCTTTACAAGACATAAAGGTTTAAAACTAAAATTTAGATGAAATTTAATACAAAAATAGTTCATTTGATCATTACAATACATAAGCATTGAATAAAGTAGCTGAATAAGTAGTTGAAGAACCCTAAACATGCAAGTTCATTTGAGTAATACAATGATAGTTGCAACAAACTACATGAAGCAAATCAAGTGATTAATTCCTATACTACATGAAGCAAATCATTATTCAGTAAATAATACTGAATACAGCACAAAACCGGAGTAATTAACCAACAAAAGTGCCAATAGTGAATGCTAGTAATTATCATTGTTCTCTCCTGAGATATATTACCCCATGAAGGTCTGATGAAATAGTAGTTACTCCTTTTCCGTTACTCACTCAATCTTCTGCCAGTTCACAACACAACACACTCACTGGACAAAAAATAACACTCACTTCACAACACAGCACTCAACGCAGCTGCACACACATTACTCACAGTTGCACACACAACACAAATGCACACACAACACTCAGCACAACTGCACACACAACATTCACACCGAAGAGTTTGCTACACCTGCAGCAAACTGTATTTTGCTGCAGCTGCAGCGAACCCGCTGCTGCAGTTTACTGCAGCTGCAGCGAACCCGCTGCTGCAGTTTGCTGCAGCTGCAGCGAACCCACTGCTGCAATTTACTGCAGCTGCAGCGGGTTACTGCAGTTTGCTGCAACTGCAGCGAAACCGCTGCTGCAGTTTGCTGCAGCTGCAGCGAACCCGCTGCTGTAGTTTGCAGCTGCTGCAACAAACCCGCTGCTGTAGTTTGCTGCAGCTGCAGTTTTCTGTAGCTGCAGTAAACCCACTGCTGCAGTTTGCTAAATCCGGAGCAAACTCGTTGCAGTTTGCAAACTCGCTGCATATTTATTTCTAAAAAAGACTTGGATAGAAACTATAAGGAAAGACATGATAGGGGGTTTGCCCCTAAACGGACAAATATTTCTATACAACCCAATACAAATAACTTGAAAGAAAACATAAAATAAAAGCTCTAAGACATGATTTATACAAAAATTGACATTTGAATTCTTTCATATATCATGCACATTCAGAACAAACTATTTGATATTCAGTATTTAGATAAGATTAAAACTAATATGTTAGAAACATTGAAGGAATTGGTGATGTCATGTGCAATACCTCCTTGTAGAGTGTTGATACCACCTCCCTTAGATCATCCGTGCAATACCTAATTGTAGAGTGTTGATACCGGCGCTTTTAAGTAATCCTGCACCCAAGGTAGACTGTATTTAGTGAAATTGAGAAATCAAGATGAACATAAAGAAGAATGTGGAAGGATTTCATAATACCTTGTGAGACTATTGGATGGGGGGTCATGTGATGAAGCTTTCAACTCTACCATTGAAGGAATTGATGATTTCATCCTGCACCCAACATAGACCACACCGAGTGAAAATGAGTTAATAAAAAAAGAGGCATTTGATGTGTTCTGTTTCTTGCTCGCATACATTGTTTTCATGATTAGTGCAAATGACCTCACAATTACATGGAAGACAACTTAAACAAAACACAAACGGTTTAGTAATGTGATATGGAAACACCCATTCAGTTCCTTGAATTGCATTTCCAGCCTGCCCACAGTCTTCTCCCAGCCCCATTCCAAGAAGCGCCATCTTATTAAAGTTGTTCAAAAAGCTCATAAAACGACCATCCTTTTTTACTAAAGGAAAATATAACCGAGTTTGTCTATTATATGTGACAAGAAATGAGGCAAAGACTTTATGATGAAATAGATAAGCATTAAATACAATATAGTTTTGAATAGATAAGCAAAGACTTTATGATGAAATATAACAGGGTTTGTCAAAACCTTAGTTTAATGCTACTAGTATCAAATGAATTCCTTAAAATAAGCACCTATTGTATTTGAGCACAGACAGCTACTCCCCAACATGTTCGAAATGAAACAAATGCTGCTGAAATGATAGATTTTGCATCTTTCTTAATACAGATACACACAAAATGCTGCGAGGATGTTTACTCCTACTCAAATATCAAATTAAAACAATAAGCCTACCCTAAGGAGGACACCTCCAATCTACTCCAAGTGACACCTTGCCAACGAATCCTAATACAAGATTCAACCCAAAACAGATACGCACAGAACTGCATTATTTTATTCATACTTCAGATTACTAGCTAGTCTACCTAATATTGGGTTGTGAACAGGGAGATAATAGAGAAATTGTTTTATCATGCAAGTTTATTAAAATAAAAACAGTGACCTCAGTAAGTGCAGTGTTTAAAACCCATCACGAAAGCTACCGGGCCTAAAGGCGGCAACAATCACTAAGTATAAGTGTATAACCATAACCATCATTGGCCAAAAATAGAAAAATTAGTGCACATCCACAACACTAAGCAGTGTAAACAAATACAATATGCATACCTGGAGAACCAAACCCAACAGCAAAACAAAAACATAGCTGAATGCACAGAAAATCTGCCTTTGGTGTCCATTATTATTTATTTTTCAGGGCATACTCTAATGTTATAGCTGAAACAAACAAGGCCAGGCACAAAACCTGCCATCTAACAAAACCTGAACTGAAACTAGTAAATATCACCAAAATAGATTAGTAATAAACTGTGTTTCAGTTACATTCCAGCCCTTACAACAGGTGCAGTTTGTTGTAGTGATTATTTCTTTAAAATGCAAAACTTGTAATCTTTTATTTTTCATGCTTTAATATTTTTGGTGTGCTATTAAACATTTATGGTGTGCTATTAGCCATCCGGATTGATGAGATCATCAATCATCTCAATCTTGGATGGTTGGATCTATTTTGTAACTCCTATATATAGGAGGGTTTTAAGAGAAGGAATGATGATTTGGAAAACCCTAAAACAAATCAGCCCCCCTCTTGGGATTTTCGGCCAAGGCTTGTGAAAAGCCGCCCCCCCCCCCCCCCCCCCCCCCCCCCCCCCCTTGTCTCCCTCTTCTCCATTTTGGCCTCCCCTCTCATGGAGCTTCCGGCGTGGCTTCTTGGTGCGACTCCAAGGAAGAAGGACGGCAACCCCACTCGGTGCGACGTCGGTGGACCATTTAGTGCGACGCCAGTGGAAATCGTGGAGAGAGTGATTCCCCCACAAGTTATCAAGTGTGTGTACCTCCAAACGGTTGGGTAAAATCTTCCCCTCTTCTAGTGATTCTTCTTTAGAATTGTGGAGGTTGAACCATCGTGTTCTCCGCGGTTTTAAAATCTTCATCACTTTCAAATCTCTGAAATAAATCGTTATTGACCGCGTTTCTATTTCTGGATCGGTTTGATCCATCTTGCTTGAGCGGATCTTGGCCTATAGCCCTTGTCTTGCCCTCAAAAGGATTGGCAACCTTTGCGTTAATTTTGGGAGCACGTTGACTCTTTCTTTGATCGCTGTTTTAGAGTCGACACTCCTCCGAATGGATTGGTGTTTGTGTGCGAAGGGATGACGTATGTGTGGGTGATAGATGCTTGTGTAGGTGCGACCGATCAAGAGTGCGTTGATAGGAGAATTAGAGTTTTCTTGTGTCGATCTCTGCAGCGACGTACGCTGCATCAATTTGGTATCAGAGCAGGTCGTGTCAATTTCTCAATTGATACAACCTAGATACTCATTTCTGTGGCGCAAACTAAGCTAGAAAATTAAAAAAAAAACTGTGGTCTACCAATAGCGGGCTAAAATCTTTAATTTTCGTCAAAAATAAAAAAAATATCTGGAGGTTCTCCCTTTTAGTCACATCCCGAAAATATTTTTCTGCCAAAATCTTGAGTTTTAATCGACACTACAAAAATTCACTCCTTATTATTTTGTCCAACCCTGCATGCGCACTAGGCTAGGAACGGAGTACACTACACCTTCATCGTCTAGGATGGCTGCGAATGAGCACGAGGATCCCAACGCTGAGGCCATAAAGGGGATACGTAATGATATGACTGAGCTTAGGACCATGTTAGCACAAATCCTACTGAATCAAGGAGGGCCGCCACCTCCACCTGTTAATGTTGGGCAGCCCAACCGGCACCAACAGGCCCATGATTCGGATTCCGATGGGGACTCTCCACGAGTGCCCCCTCGAGAACACCGCCCCGAGCGTGGCTTCGATATCACTGGGTCCATTAAGACTAACGCCCCCATGTATGATCGGTTGGGATATCCCCAGATCTTCCTTAGCTGGGTAGTGGACATGGAATGCTACTACGAATGGCACAACCTTACGGACCCTCAAAAGGTCCAAGTTGCCAGGATGAAGTTAACGGGTCGTGCGAAGACTTATTGGCTGAATGAGGAGAGGAGATTAGGAGCTAGGCATGGAGTCCCACTTATAGGTTGGCCAGTGATGAAGAATTTGCTAATCGATCAGTACGTCCCTGCGTACCACCGAACACAGATGTTCGATGAGCTTGCCACCCTGCGGCAGGGCTCAAATTCGGTAGCTGAATATATGGGAGAGCTGAAGGACCGTATGGTGCATTGTGAACTTAGGGAAATTCCCGAGGTCACCTTATCTAGATTTCGTAAGGGGCTTCAACCCGATATTCAAAGGAAGCTCCTGCGCTATAGTCATATGGACCTGAACATGACTTTCAATGCCGCCCTCAACATTGAAAAACATCTAGCCTCGAAGGCCCACTCTCGTTATTCCCACACGAAGAATAAGTCCATCGTTGGAGCGTCTTCCTCCACGTATCCGGATAAGGAGAAGTTTAGGTCCACCGAGTCAAAGTCTGTAGTGATCACTGCTAGGAACACTAAGAATCCCGCGAGTGAGCGTATCCCCATAGGGAAGGTTAGCAAGTCCAATACTACATGTTACTCTTGCGGCATTCAAGTTCACTATGACTTTGAATTCCCAACGAAGACTAAGGCCATAGCCCTTTTAGAATCGACTATCGACCTCGCTGATTTCGTATATGAGGCTGCAGAGGAGAGTGACCCAGAAGGGGTCCCAAGTGATTTAGAGGACGACCACCACCTTATGGTGATGCGTTGTATCTTGACCACGCCTCGTTCGGTAGATGGTTGGAAGAGGACGAGCATATTTTCTCTGATTTTTAAGAGTGGTGATAAACTTTGCAAGCTGATTATTGATAGTGGTAGCTGTGTGAATGTCATTTCGGAGAACGCCGTCACACGTATGACCTTGACCACAGAACCACACCCGACCCCATATCAGGTAGCTTGGATCAGCAAGGTCACCGTCCTGGTTACCAAGATATGGCTGGTCCCCCTCTCATTCAAATCTTATACTGATGAGGTTTGGTGTGATGTCCTACCGATGGACGCTTGTCATGTATTACTAGGCTGCCCTTGGCTCTATGACCGTGATGTGACGCATTTTGGTAAAGCCAACACGTATGAATTCAAATTCAATGGCAAAACCTTCACCTTGAGGCCGACCAACCCGAAGGAGCCAGTAGTTTTGGCTAAGGACACCACTGTCCTAGTGGAGAGGAGGGCGTTGAGTCTAGTTGGTAGGAAGGAATTTGTGAAGGATCCATTTCTTGACGGGATGATGTACGCACTAGTTCTTATAAGTGGGAACACAGATTCGGGAGCGTTGGATGACTTACCTAGAGAGCTACGAGTGTTGTTGGAAGAATATAAGGACGTTTACCCGGATGAGCTGCCTTCGACGTTACCCCCGCTTAGGGATATACATCATCCAATAGAACTTATCCCTGGTTCGTCCCTACCCAATCAGCCCCATTATATACTTCATCCCGCTGCCCATAAGGAGTTACAGACCAAGATTGAGGACTTGTTGAAGAAGGGGTTCATTCGGACTAGCATGAGTCCATGTGCTGTTCCAGCCCTGCTTGCCCCCAAGAAGGATGGAACATGGTGGATGTGTGTTGATAGTCGTGCTATCAACAAGATTACTATCAAGTATAGGTTTCATATTCCACGATTAGATGACCTCTTAGATGTCTTATCTGGCGCCACTGTCTTTTCGAAGTTAGATTTATGGAGTGACTATCACCAGATTAGAATCCGTGAGGGAGATGAGTGGAAGACTGCGTTAAAGTCTAAGGATGGGTTATATGAGTGGCTTGTGATGCCCTTTGGGTTATCCAATGCCCCCAGCACCTTCTCCCGGATGATGACACATGTCTTTCATCTTTACATGGGGAAGTTTGTGGTAGTTTATTTCGATGACATCTCAGTCTATAGAACCACCAGTGTCGAGCACATCTCCCACATGAGAGTGATTCTTTCCACCTTGAGGAAGGAAACATTGTTTATAAACCTTAAGAAATGCACTTTCTATGTCCCGGAGGTAGAGTTCTTGGGTTATATAGTCGGGTCTGAGGGTATACGAGTTGACCCCGGAAAGGTTCAAGTGATAAGGGACTAGCCCGAACCAACTAGCCTACGAGAGGTGCGTAGTTTCCATGGATTAGCTACTTTCTATTGCCATTTCATACGAGACTTTAGTAGCATTATGGAACCTATTAGAGATTGCATGAAGAAGGGTGAGTTCGCATGGACGAAGTCCACCACCTTTGCCTTCCAACGTATTAAGAAGCTTAGGACCGAGGCACCGGTGTTACGTCTACCTGACTTCACCAAAGTCTTTGAGCTTACCTGCGATGCATCTGGGGTGGGAATAGGAGGTGTCTTAAGTCAAGAAGTTCACCCGGTCAGTTACTTTAGTGAGAAGTTAGCGGGCACCAAGTTGAATTATTCAAATTACGATAGGGAGTTCTATGTTGTTGTTAGGTGTTTGCACCATTGGAGGCACTATCTCCTCTCCAAGGAGTTTGTGATCCTCTCTGACCATGATGCCTTGCGATTCATAAATGGTCAGCACAAAATCAGCCCGCGTCACGCTAAGTGGTTAGCTTTCTTACAAGGATACACGTTTAATCTCAAGCACCTTTAAGGGTTTCGATAATCGAGTTGTCGATGCACTTAGTCGCCTCACCCTATTGCTATCCACCATGCAAGTCCACATTGTAGGGTTCGAGCGCATTAAGGATGAATATGCCACTTGCCCAGATTTTCAAGAGTTGTATTTATCCGCCCAGGACAGCTCCCCCATGACTATTTCGGCCTTTACTCTTAGGGACGGTTATCTCTTTAAGCACGGGAAGCTGTGTATTCCGCGATCCTCTTTGCGGCTCCACATTATTTGGGAGTTACGTAGCGGAGGCTTGAGTGGGCACTTTGGGAGGTATAAAACCATTACACTCGTTGAGGAAAACTTTTACTGGCCTAAACTTAAGGCGATGGTTGGGAGAGTAGTGAGTAGTTGTCGTACATGTCAAGTCTCGAAGGGCACTAAATCTAATGTTGGATTATGCACCCCTCTAACTAATCCTTCCATACTATGAGAAGACGTGAGCATGGATTTCGTATTAGGCCTCCCCTCCACCCTTCGATGTCACGGTTCTATTCTCGTAGTTGTGGATAGGTTTTCTAAAAGGGCATACTTTCTCACGTGTAGAAAGACCAACGACGCATCTCACATAGCAAAATTATATTTTCAGAAGGTCGTTAGCCATCGCGGAGTGCCGGAGACAATAGTCTCGGATAGGGATGTGAAATTCACTAGCTATTTTTGGAAGACCTTATGGATTTTAATGGGGACAAAATTATTATTCTTCGCTGCTTATCATCCGCAAACCGATGGGCAGTCGAAAGTGGTCAATCGGAGTTTAGGGAACCTTCTTAGGTGTCTTGTGAGCGATCACAAGGGCATGTGGGATCTCCTTATTCCCCATGCCCAATTGGCGTACAATAATTCTAAGAATAGGTCCACAGGTACGTCCCCTAATGAGATTGTTCACGGGTATAAGGCTCTGGTGCCCCTTGACTTGGTTCCATTACCACCAACATATAAAACAAGTCAATTTGCACAATCCTTCGCCCAACATATTCATGATTTGCATGCACATATCCGAGCAACCTTGACCTCCCAATACGAATCCTATCAAACGCATGCTAATCAACATAGGAAAGTGTCACACTTTAAGGTCGGCGATCAAGTCTTAGTCCGCTTAGTTCCCGAGCGAATGCCAACTGGCACCATTAAGAAGTTAGCGCCAAAGCGAGCCGGCCCTTTCCGGATTATAAAGAAACTAGGCGATAATGCTTTTATCTTAGATTTGACTGCTGATTGGGGTGTTTCACCCATTTTTAATGTCTCAGATTTAACGATATTTGTTTCGGCTCCACAAGAGGTTATTTCTTTTTCGTCTCCTCCTTCCACTAAAATTTCTATGGGTTTGGGGAGTGGTAGTACGGATGATCTCTCTCCTATGGTTTCCACAGGTTTGGCGTCGGATGGTAAGTTGCATTATTTCCCTACTGCTGACATGTTTCCAAGGTTTCCCAAAACCTTTCTTATACCTGACAGGATACTTGACGCTGAACCGCTCACTACTGACGATGGTGCTACTCGCCGCTTTCTCATCCGTTGGCAAGATCGCCCCCCTTCCGACGATTCATGGGTACTCGAGTCGGAGCTTCAACGTTTGGATGCTGCCCTTCTCCACTGCTATCTCCTGGACCACGCATCGGTGATACATGAAGTTGAGCAGGGGAGGATTGATGTCGCGGCATTTCCACCACCTGAGGATGATAGACCGGAAATGGATGTGCTGCAACATAAAGATTTCAGGCGTCATGACGACACATTGGCCGCTAACAGAAAGCAACATTACAACCTCCGTCCGTGGCGCGCAAAGCTTATTTGAAGTCTCTCCAAAGCATATTTTCAGTTCCTAATTATTTCATTAAAATGCAAAACTTTTAATCTTTTATTTTTCATGCTTTTATATTTTTGGTGTGCTATTCAACATTTATGGTGTGCTATTAGCCATCCAGATTGATGAGATCATCATCTCAATCTTGGATGGTTGGATCCATTTTGTAACTCCTATATATAGGAGGGTTTTAAGAGAAGGAATGATGATTTGGAAAACCCTAAAACAAACCAGCCCCCCCCCCCTCTTGGGATTTTCGGCCAAGGCTTGTGAAAAGCTGCCCCCCCTGTCTCCCTCTTCTCCATTTCGGCCTCCCCTCTCGTGGAGCTTCCGGTGTGGCTTCTTAGTGCGACTCCAAGGAAGAAGGACGGCAACCCCACTCGGTGCTACGCCGGTGGACCATTCGGTGCGACGCCGGTGGAAATCGTGGAGAGATTGATTCTCCCACAAGTTATCAAGTGTGTGTACCTCCAAACGGTTGGGTAAAATCTTCCCCTCTTCTAGTGATTCTTCTTTAGATTTGTGGAGGTTGAACCATCGTGTTCTCCGCGGTTTTAAAATCTTCATCACTTTCACATCTCTGAAATAAATCGTTATTGTCCGCGTTTCTATTTCCGGATCGGGTAGATCCATTTTGCTTGAGCGGATCTTGGCTTATAGCCTTGGTCTTGCCCTCAAAAGGATTGGCAACCTTTGCGTTAATTTTGGGAGCATGTTGACTCTTTCTTTGATCGTTGTTTTAGAGTCGACACTCCTCCGAATGGATTGGTGTTTGTGTGTGAAGGGATGGCGTATTTGTGGGAGATAAATGATTGTGTAGGTGCGGCCGATCAAGAGTGCGTTGATAGGCGAATTAGAGTTTTCTTGTATCGATCTCTGTAGCGACGTACGCTACATCAGTGTCTCTGAAGTTTGGGTTAACCAGTGTGATAGCAATGGAAGGAGAATATACAAGAGGTCTTGGAATTGAGCTCCTTACGCAGACTAACTTCAAGAAGTGGAAGTCGTTCATCGAGAGCTATCTTCTTGGCAAAGATTTTGGGAGGTAGTCGGAGGAGATGCTAGACAAGCAGTTGTAGACGCTGAAGGGAATTCTGAGCAAGTGAAGGCTTGGAAGTGAACAAATGCTAAGGAAGAGTTTGCTCTCAAGCGTGTTATCATTCCGGTGATGTTTGACCACATAATTGGATGTCGGTCAGCTACTGAGATTTGGATAGCCATGGATGGCTTGTTCAACTAGAAGAACGTAGCTCGGCTATATTTTCTTGAAAATGTGTTGGCAAAAGCAACTATAGGAGATTTGTCCATTTCATCTTTCTACTTGAAAATGAAGAACCTGTGCGCAGAGATATCAGCTTTGGACCCGGATGAACCTATTTCAGAAACAAGGTTGAAGAGGCACATTATCCGCGACTTGTGGAGGGAGTATGTGGCTTTTGTCACTTTGATCAAGGTTGGGCAAATCAGCCATCGTTGCTAGAGCTGGAGAAATTGCTGGCTTCGTAAGAGAGCTTGGCAAAGCAAATGGCTGGGATATCTGTCTCTGGAGGAGAAAGCGAGGTTATCTATTGTGGAAAGAAGAAGATATGGGACAAGAAGAAGAAGACATCTGTTAGCGATGGACCTTCAACTTCATATCAGTAGGAGAGGATCAATGCTCATAAGCGTGATGGATAGAAGAAGGAAGAACCAAGGTGTTATATGTGCTATCAGCTTGGTCATTTCAAGAGAGATTGTAGAGTCAATCTTCAGCCAGGGCATGCTGCAGGGAAAGAAGAGATTGCTTCCAATGCAGGAGATAGGTGGAATGATAGATCTTTTATGACGGGTACTTGTGTTCAGGATTTGGCTTCTATCAACTATCAAGAAGATTGGATTGTGGACTCGGTTTATGGTCATCACCTAACCAGAGATGAGTCGAAGTTCTCTTCTTGCAGACATACTCAGGTAATGATGCTATCATTACTGCTGATGATACTATACATACAGTTGAGAAGGAGGGTATAGTTTCTTTAAACGGAGATAGAGGTTCACTCACGTTGAAGAGTGTCTATCATGTTCCGGGGATGAAGAAAAACCTCTTCTCGGTGACCAACACTGTTGATGCTGGCTATCACGTTCTGTTTGGTCCAACAGAAGTAAAGTTTCTTTGAAACGTGTCAGCGGTGAAGGATGAAGTCACTCATATTGGAAGACGGGTGAAGGACTTGTTTGTGTTATCTACAAGTTCCTATGTTGATAAGATGAGGACTAATGATAGTGTTGCTATCTGGCATGAAAGACTTGGACATGTTGGGATGCATAAGTTGAAAGCTATAGAGGGAAGACGCCTTGTGACAGGTCTGCCTAGTTTGTCATCTTTCGGTGAAGGTCATGTTTGTGCAGGTTGTCAATATGGTAAGGCTCATCGCCTTCCATTTGACAAATCACAAATCAGATGCAAAGCACCATTAGAGTGTATTCATGGTGATCTGTTTGGACCTACCGCAACTGTCAGCCTTGGAGGTAGCAGGTATATGCTAGTCTTGATTGATGACTTCACTAGATATACTTGGGTATATTTTTTGAAGGAGAAGTCGGAAGCCTTTGAAAAGTTTTTGGAGTCAAGGATCTAGTGGAGGGTCGGCTTAACCTGTGGATAAAGAAGCTCAGAACCGATAATGGAGGGGAGTTCACCTCAAATGTGTTCTTCAACTTCTGCAGAAAGCATGGAATCCAGAGAGCTCTCTTGTGCTCACACTCCACAATAGAATGGAGTTGCAGAGCGGAAGATCCATCATCTGACAGAGACTTGCAAATGTTGTCTTCATGCCAAGAGTATCCCAAAGTCCTTCTGGGCAGAGAGAATGTCTTGTGCAACTTATGTCATCAATCAGATGCCCCTTAGTCTAATCAACATGATGACCCCTCATGAGTTGATGTTCAATATAAAGCCTACGGTGCAATACCTTCAACTGTTCGGTTCTACCTACTATGTGCATGTTCCTGATGCCCTCGGAATGAAGCTAGATGCGAAAGCAAGGAAGTTGTTCTTCGTCGGTTATGATGACCTGAAGAAGGGTTGGAGATGCATGGATCCCGAGATACAGAGAGTTTTGGTCTCAAGGGATGTGGTATTTGATGAATTGACATCATACCAGGGTAGCTCTTCTATTGAGTTACAAGAAAACAGGTCAGATGAAGGACAAGGAGAAGCTACTAAGGAGGTTCTGGTGGAGTTTCCTATTTCTCCAGGTGCTCCAGTTGCTTCTAGCTCTGGGTCAGGTGCTTCAGGTTCTGGAAGCTGGGGGAGAGACGCTCCAAGTATTCCTGAAAGGAGAGCTAGTCCAGAACAGGTAGCTGAAGAGGTGGTTCAAAGTAAAGCTCTGAGGAGGTCCAAGAGGACAATCATTCCACCAGATCGGTATATAGGGGGAAAATTGGTGAGCTTCGTCCCATGTTTCTTCGCAGGTCCCCTAGATGAGAGAGAGCCATCTTGTTTTGAAAATGTCATTGGAATCAAGGAGTGGGAAGAGGCCATGGATGAAGAGATGTCTGCCTTCAGGAAGAATGAGACTTGGGACTTGGTGCCTAAGGTTGAGAGTGTTACTCCTGTGACTTGCATGTGTGTTTTCAAGCTGAAGAAGAAGGTTGATGGTAGCATCCAGCGATACAAGGCTCGACTTGTAGCTCGAGGGTTCTCTCATAAGTATGAGGATGATTATGAAGAAACCTTCAGTCATGTTGCCAAGATGACTTCAGTTCGGGTGGTGATCGCATTGGCAGCTTGCCAACGGTGGAAGATATGGCAACTCGACGTGAAGAATGCTTTCCTTTATGGCGAGATAGATAATGGCATCTTCATGGATCAGCCATCTGGGTATGTTTCTAAAGCTCATCCAAGGCATGTGTGTAAGCTCAAAAAGGCTCTTTACGGCTTGAAGCAAGCATCTCGGGCTTGGTATGGCATGAGAGCAGAATACCTCCAGTTCTGCGAATAGTCTGCTTCTGATTCTGATTCAAGCTTGTTCGTAAAGAAGACGGGGGAGCTTCAGGTCTTGGTGTTGTTATATGTTGACAATATGATCGTCACGGGAAATTCAGAATTGGAGGTAGCTAGACTTTGAGCTGAGTTAGCTATCAGATTTGAGATGAAGGACTTGGGT
This sequence comes from Dactylorhiza incarnata, assembly GCA_033032865.1. Classification (NCBI taxonomy): domain Eukaryota; kingdom Viridiplantae; phylum Streptophyta; class Magnoliopsida; order Asparagales; family Orchidaceae; genus Dactylorhiza; species Dactylorhiza incarnata. The sequence continues at coordinate 3,360,594 of JAWHQI010000035.1, forward strand.
GAGCTCCACCATTTCCTTGGACTAGAAGTGGAGAGGAAAGAAGGAGGGATGCTTGTATCCCAGAAGGGCTATGCAGAATGAATTGTGAAGCGATTCAGCATGGAAGGTGGGAAGAGCGGCTCTACTCCACTGGAGGTTGGTATAATACTTCGACATGATGAGGGGAAGGTTCTTTCTGATCCTTTGGTATTTCGAGCTCTGGTTGGAAGTCTGATATACTTGACGATCACAAGGCCAGATATCTCTTATGTAGTTGGCCGAGTGAGCCGGTTTATGGCAGAGCCTCGGAAACCTCATCTTATGGCGGCTAGGAGCATTCTGAAGTACGTAAAGCCCACCTTTGTTTTGGGTCTCTTCTATGGAAGGTCTCGGGCTTTTGCTTGCATGGATACATGAATGCTGATTATGGAGGAGATTCAGATAATCGGAGATCGACCTCGGGATATTTCTTTATGACAGGCTCTACAGCTATATCATGGTGCAGCAAGAAGCAGGATTTTGTGTCTGTCTCTACCACGGAAGCAGAGTACAAAGCTTCGGCTTTGGCAGCTCAGGAAGCCATATGTCTTAGGAGGGTTGTGGAGGACATTCACGGGGAGGTGCGAGGTCCTACTTTGCTTCGTGGTGACAATGAGAGTGCCCATAAACTGGTGAACAATCTAGTTTGTCACGCACGAACCAATCACATGGAGATTCAACATCATTTCATTCGGTAGAAGGTGTTGAAGGGATCTCTTATGGTTGAGCATGTGCAGGGCAAGGATAATGTCGCGGACATCTTTACGAAGCCATTGTAGAAGGGACCGTTTTTGATCGGTTGAGGAGTCTACTTGGGCTGACTTCTACTTCCCACTTCAAGGGGGAGTGTTAAATTTTTGAAGTGGAAGTGAAGTGTCAAGGCACTCTGACTTTGGAGACCATAGAGACTGCGCGAGCTTGGGCATGGCGATCTGGCTTAGAGATTGCGAGTCTCTAGTATTGGCAAACTATTGTGGTTTGTCGGTTGTACCCAAGTGTTCCTGTTCTGGTTGAGACCTGGCGGTCTTGTACTGGAGGTCGCTTCGGCGGTCTGGTATTGCGCTCTGCATGAATTCCCTCTAGCGATCAGCTATGGTAGGACAGGATGTTCATGTGGTTCTGATCTTATGGGAGACTGGGCGGGTTGTATGAGCCTATTTTTGGCAGTCTGTTCTCGAACTGGTCAAATGCTCATATGGTTCATCTCTTATAAGAGACTGTGCGGTCTGCCGGTTTGATATTGGTGAACTGTCTTACTTGGACAGTTTTGCTTGTGTAATAAGGTCTTATGAAGACCACGCGGTCTGGTTCTGGAGACTGCACGATTTCAATAAGGAAGGTGATTGTATCCCTCGTGGGCAGTGACGGCATCCGTTCTTTTGCCTATAAATAGGGGTGCATGACCAACCATTTGAATGCAAGAACTGTAAGAACTAAAGTTTGGATTGATTGTGCCAGTCTCGTTTTTTGAGGTCGTGCGGTCTGAAGGTTGTTGACCATTTGTCGTGTTCGCAGGTTAGGCGTCCAGCAGTTCGTCAGCATTCTTCCTTCTTTCCAGCTTTGAATAACCCAGCTCGCTAGCGGTCTGTCTGGGCGGTCTGTGTTTGTGGTTCTTGATCTATTTGCAGCGAGCTCAGTTGATCAAGCGACCTCAGCTATAACGCCCCTGAATTTTTGGCTATTAATTTAATTATATTGATGATGTCATTATGATGTATGGCGTTACGTTAGCGCGGAGTTAGCAGAGCGACGTTGTTTGTGCGTTTTTGTATCCGTTGGGTTGCGTCGACCGAATTTTGAAACTACCCGGAATTGGAAAATTTTATGTTAGGAAATTTGATTATTTAATTTTAGAAATGGCCTTAAAGTTTCGTGGCGATCCGAGCGATTTTAGAGCCTCGGTAATTTTTAGAAGATTCGCATGTTTTTGGCGTCGCCGTAAACTTTGGAAATTTATATCTCGAAAATGGTACGTCAGATTTTGATTCCGACTTCGCCGTAAACTTTGGAAATTTATATCTCGAAAATGTTTTTGGCGTTCGCCTAAGGTGCAATTTTTCGTTGGTTTCGGCATTCGTGTAGTTTTTGCAGAATGTTATATTTTTATAATTATTATTATAATTATTTCTAATAACATAAGTATATCGATTCGTTTATATATATATATATATATATATATATCGATTTTATATATAAATTCGTTTATATGAATGCCAATTATAACTATTATAATTGATTCGGTTAATATGAATTCGTTTATAGGAAAGCATCTCAACTATATATATCGAATCGTTTATATAAATATAAATTCGTTTATATATATATAACAATCCTTCTAAACCCTAGTTTAATCCATCGAACCCTGTTTCCCCTCTTGTTATTTATATATATATATATATATATATAAATATATATATATATATATATATATATATATGTTATATATATATATATATATATATATATATATATATATATATATGTTATTACTTATTATTATTATAAATATATTTGTATATACATATATAAATAGCTCTTTTCATCTTCCGTAAGAAAACCTAGATAGCCAAATGACTTAGGAATATATCTTCTTGGTTCTGGAGGAGCATCCTCTTAACCATGCTTGTAGTTCCTTTTATGGATTCTTCATCTAGATTCCTGCAATTCATACTTTTTATGTTCTTCAGTGCTGTAATACTTATCCCTGTCCTTTTATCTTTGCCAAAATTTTCCCATGTCCATAAGATAATTGATCTTGACTCAGGACTTCAGACTTCAAAACTTGTATCTTTCTCTCTTTCTTCTCTGAATCTTTTCTTACTAGACTGAGCTTTAAATGTGGCTGGTCTCTTTCCTTTTCTAGGATCTGCCACAATGTGAACTACTGTAGCATAACCAACATCATATTGCTCTGGAGGCTGATAAGGATATTCTGAATAGGGCTGTTCTGGGGGCATAAAAGGTTGATAACCAAGAACTTGATGAATCATATTCAACAACCAGTAAGCTTGATCAGCTCCCATCGTCTCCCCCTTCCTGATTTCTTCAAAAATACTCTATAGAAGGAAGCTAATAGCACTTTCAAGGTCATCCACAAAGGATTGTTGTTCATGGTGAGTGCTTTCCAACTTCTCATCCAGGGACTTTAGAGCATTGTAGTTATTGCTAACTGTAGAAGTTACTCTTGTAAACCAGCTTGTGATTTGAGCATTTATATGATCAATATCATTTTTGATAGCATTTATCTTTTCAGACAACTCTACCTTCACTTCCTTTATTGCTTTATCCACATAAGTTTCAAAGTGAGTTCTTTGCTAAGCTAGAAGCATCCTCATTTGGTCAATCATAGAACCAGAAGGTTCTTCTTGAATACTTGGACCTAAGGAGCTTGGGATTTCTGATCCTTCTAGCCTTTCATCTTTTTTCAATACTTCATCCATTACATAATTATCAAACAAATCATCTGGAGTATCTGGATGATGGATAGGTCTTCCATCACTTTGCTCCTCACTGACTTGTTGATCTTTGAATAATATCAACTCTCTGCAGCTGTTCTCAACTTCCACAGCAATGAATATAAGATATTTATAGGCAATATAAGATATTTAGAGTTTGATTCATATGGAAAATATAAGATATTTATAGGCAATGAATATAATAAAAATAGATAGGTCATCAAAATAAAATATGATTTTGAATTTTGATCAATTTGATTTATAACCTCATTAAGTTTTAAGAAATAAGATCATATTTCCAATAATATATAAGATGACCATAACATGATCTGTTGAAACTGATTTCTCGGTCTCTTGTGAAGCTCGGGCTCTCAACAAGTTGAGGGGCAGCTAGCCCTTACTGGTCCCTCGGAAGGAGCAGAGTGGAGACTCAAAAATAGACTAAGACCTTAGTCACAGCGAGGAGGTCCCACCACAAACCCAAAAGATCGTTGAGCGCATCCCCTCCCAAGCCAAAGCTGAGACTTGGGCACCTTGGAGAGCTAGAGAGCTAAACAAAAGTAACAAAAGGAGGAAAAAGCTCAGAGAACTGAGATTGGAATCCTCTCCCAAGGTGCCCTTTAAGGTCTATTTATAGTTTTTTGTTCGTGGTCTGTTAATAGCAGAATTCCGCCTTTTTGTTTTACTAAACGCACCCCAATTTGGCCTGCTAACAGCCAAACTCTGCTGTTTGGAGGGGCTAATGGCAGACCACCAGGGGCAGAGGGGTAATTTCGCCTCCTTAGCCTATGGGCAAGTGGCCTGCAAGAAGGCTACTCGCGAGAGCTCCCGTGAGTCTCCTCGCAAGTATGGCTCGCAAAACCCCTCTTAGGCGAGCGCTCTGCGAAGGCCCCGCTCGCAACCCTTCTGGCGACATCCACTGAGGCCCGGTCTGGCGTGCCTTCCTTTGAGCTCCCCTCGGCCCTGTGAAAATCTACTGAACTGGCTGTAAGGTTGAGCTCAATGAGCTGAGAAGCAATTTCGTCGAACTGAACATCTTGTTACTTATACGTCGAGCACAGAGCTGAGTTCGTCGATCTCAAACTAGAGTTCTGTGGGGACTCAACGCAACCAACTCGACCAAAAGCTCGGACTATTGGTGAAGGCGCAATCTATCATTTATAGAGCTGGTCACCCGAGCAGGATCCACGGGGCAGCCAATTAGGCCCACGGGGGACACGCCCTTCCGCTTCGAATAGCGCAGCACGTCGGGGCAATTGCTGACCGCAGCCCAACAATCCCCACCCCTCAGCAATGACCCGGGGTTTTGAACCCGCGACCCCCTATGATACAACTTGTGGGGACTCGACGCAACCAACTTGACCAAAAGCCCGGACTATTGGTGAAGGCGCAATCTATCATTTATAGAGCTTGTCACCAGAGCAGGATCCACGGGGCAGCCAGTTAGGCACATGGGGGACACACCCTCCGCTTCGAATAGCACAGCACGCCAGGGAAATTGTTGAACGCAACCCAACAAGTTTGTCGAACTGAAGACAAAATCTGGGGAGCTGGCTGGAAGATTGAGCTCGTCGAGCTGAAAGGCAATTTCGTCGAACTGAAGTGTGACGTTCGTCGAACTGAAGTGTGACGTTCGTCGAACGCAGAACGGATTTCGTCGAACGCAGATTGAAGTTCGTCGAACACAGGAACTTGGAAAGAATCCGGCTCGCCCAGAAGACCACCGTAAGCGTACCGTGAAGATCTGGCTCGCCCACCTTCCTCGCGAGCGGTCGGCGAGTGCCCGGCTAGCCCGCCTTCTTGCGAGCGGTCGACGAGAGCCCGGCTCGCCCGCCTTCCTGCAAGCGACCTTTGAGACTCTGGCTCGCCTTCCTTGTTACTTCATTCGCCTGTTGACTTCTCAATCTATGCCCATCTCCTGGCGAATATCGGGTTTGTACACAATCCCCGCTCTTCGCGGGGCTACCTAGGCTCGCGAAGAAACATCTAACCCCTGATATTTGTCAGCCTCTTGATGACGTGGCGCGAATCTTCTGGTGGGGCCCAGGCCTGTAGCTATAAATACCATTCCTCCCAGCTGGTGTTCAAACTTTTTCTTCCTCTTGTGAAGCTTTTACCCCTCGTCGTGAGACTCGGTGCGATGTCCAAAAAGGAAGAGGTGCTGGCCCGCCTTAGAGCCTCGCAGATGGCTCAGAAGGCCAAGGCAGCCGCGCTCGCTTCCTGGGCCTCGCCGCAGCGTGCTTCACCTCAGACCCTCACAAAATGGCAAAAACCGTCTGGCTCTTGCCCGGCGAAGATGGGTCTTCTCCTCTATCTCCATCCTCCCATGACGAACTCGCCTCGCAGGTACTAATGCCAAACTCGCTAATTTAACGTCTTTTTTGCCTGACATTGCTTCTTCGCTCGCAGAACACTCTCCCGGGAGAGAATACACTGGAGAAAACAACTTCGGAGATTCGCACCTCCACCCCTGGGAGGATTGACCCCGCGTCCTGGGCCGTGGGGACCTCTGATATGCGGGCCCCACCCTCGCAGTCAGGTGAGTAGTTCTCCTCGCCTTCCTTTGTAATATGTTTCCTTACTCACTAAGTTTCCCTTATCCCTTATGCAGTGCCTCTTCTCGCAAATGCGGAGGAGCGGATTCCTCCTCCCGCGGACCCGCCGGCCACGCCGAATCAGACCATCATCACTCCCGGATTCGGTATTCAGGGACAAAGGAGCCCCGGAGGGACATTACTTGTCGAGCCCAGACTCGCTGCCGAAGCCGCGTCCCCCCCCCCCCCCCCCGGGTCTCGGGAAGGCTGTTACCCATGCCTTCGTCGAAGCGTTCCAGGGCCGGTCGGGCACCTCTCGCCAGCGGCCTAGTACCCAAGTTCCCACACCAGGTTAGACCATCCCCGCCGAGTGCCATTTCCACCTCCTCCTCGCTGATTTCTACCTCGCAGGTGATCCCCCTACCCCGCTCACCGAGTCGGAGTATGGAGAGGTGGAGATGTCGCCACCCACCTCGCCGGGTCAGGTCGCGGATTTTTTGGGGGACCCCGGCGATCCAGAGTAAATGAAGAAGCGGGTAACCGAGATATTCCAGAAGCACACTTCCATGCTGTGGGAGTTATACGAACAAAATCGGCTGGATCGGCTCGCGTATGAAGAGAGATTTGCTGAGATGGAGGACGCAAACGCGCGCATCCTTGCCGAGGTGCGGCCGTTCGACCGTAGCGAGGTGACCCCCCCCCCCCCCCCTGGGGTGCACATCGCTCGGATTGAGGATTACGCGCGGCTGATAACTCGCGCTGCCCAGTCAGTTAGCGAGTACCACTACCCGCGAGTCCCCCCACGCTCAGGTGTGCGGGGCCGCGGTCGCTGGAAGTGGCTTCGTTACTGAAAATCTTCTCTTTGTAATTCGTTGTTGGCTTCCTCTTCCCCTCCTCTTTATGGGGGGATTAAACAATTTGATGATTTGTAATATTAAGACTTTCTTGGCTCGCTTGCGAGCCCACCTTTTCTATTTTCATTGCATCCATCGCTATGTCCACCTCGTTCGCCCTTTGCAAACTTTTCTCTTAACATCTATATTTGGTCGCCTTACTTTCGCGATTCGTTCTCGCGACTCGCTCTCGCTTTACTACTTTATACAGGTCTTTCTCGCCCCAGGGCTAGCTGGAGGGATTTCGTTTTGCGGGGCGCCAACTCGCTAGGTGCGGATAAGGCTCCGGGAGGTTTGAAGAATACAGCGCGGATCCGCAGGCCTTTGCTCTTCGAATCCTTCCAGTCGTTCCCATTTCTATAAATAGTCTTCGTCTTTATCTTTCTAACCACCGCATTTATTGCTCTTCCTTCGCTCTTCTCTTCTTTCGGCTCTCTCGCAGATCCTAGCTCGCGCTCGCTGACTTTTGACTCACAGCCCTACATCGTCATGGTCGCAGATGTGGAATCAGAGGGGCGGGCCAAGTGCGTTGGTGCCTTTCGCGAGGGCCATTTCTTCTGCGGCAACCTCACTTCGGAGGAACTTGCCACGGTGGAGAAGTATATCCCTCCTGGATTTGTGGATCGCCGCCCTATCGAGCGAGATACCATCAGTGATCCCTACTCCGACGAGCTCGCAATCCCCATCACCCATTTTGAAAATGGGCTATGACTCCCACTCTGGCCCGAAGTGCGACAGGTATATATACATTTTTTCCTTCCATGGCCGTAATATTCCTGGCTCGCCTCGCGAAGAGTATTCTAACCCTTACCGATTTTTTTAGGTACTCAAGTACTTCAGCGTTCTGCTGAGCCAGCTGACGCCGAATGTGATTGCAGTGGTAGTCGCTTTCGCCAGCTATCTGTGAGCGGAGACGATCGAGTTCATCCTATTCATCTTCCGTAAGGCGTTCTCTTTCTGCGCTTACAAGTACAGGACGGCCCACTTTGCGAGCCAGCACGTCACCATCTGCGAGACGGTGAACAAGACTCACTATTGGACGCAGAAGTATATCCTAGTGAAGGGTCCATTCGGCAACGTCTCCTACTCTCCCCTCAAGCGGGATGAGGCCACCAACCGCCCGCCCGCCTCGCTGGTGGCGATGCGCGAAGCTGTACCAATATCTGACGGGGAAGAACTTCGAGGTCGCCTTCCTCCAGCAGAGAGTGGACTCGATGATGCCCGTCCCCCAGGGAGAAGGTTTGACTCGCACTCGCCGACTTCCCCTCACCCTTTCTTTCTTGTTTGCTAACGTTTCTAACTTCTTTTCAGGAGAGCGCGATCTTCTGCTCAACCCCCCGCACGCGCCGTCCTCGACCCTCACCACTGGCTCGCTCGCGAGCGCGGCCTCTGAGGTGTGTCGTGACATCCCGAGCTCTTCGTCGGGAAAGAAACGTCCCCCTCCTCCAGGCTGACTCGCCTCGCAGGGATTGGCGAAGAAGACCAAGAAAGCACCCCCCGCGCCTAAGGGAAAATACATAGTGGATCTGTCCGAGCCGGAGATCCCCCTCTCCCCATCGGCGAACCAGAAGCCCGCTGATGAGGGTGGCGAGCCCGGTGGCGCCTCCGATAAGCCCAAGCGGACGAGCCACAAGAATTTCGGGCTCGGCGCCAAGCTCCTGGACGCAGTCGGCGAGCCAGTGCTCGCGTGGGACTCCGAGCAAAATAAGGTTGTTTGCTCCTCGCTCCTCCCCTCCTGGGTGGAGAGTGACAAAGTTGGGGGTGAGGCGTTCGCCCTCGCTTCGGGATCTACATCCGCGAGGACGCCTCCCTCTTCAGGGCCTTCAAAACCAAAGGGCTCGTGTATGAGGCTATGCGAGCCCAGCTCCGGGCGACGGAGCTTGCCCATATGGTGGGTCGCCGGTACTTCACCGCGGACAGGGAGATCAAAGAGCTCAATGGAGAGCTCCGGAAAGCGATGGATGAGGTCGCGGAGCTTAAGGGAAAGGAGGCCATGTCTGAGTGCCTCCTCGCCAGCCTCCAAGGCGGCCTGGTAAGTAATGTCTCTAAAAGTCTTTTTGTCTCACTTCGTTTTGCCTTTGCTAACTTCCTTTCTACAGGATGTCGAGTCCGTGAGCAAACTAACCGCGAGGATATCAGAACTGGAGATGGAGAACACTTACCTCAAGGCCTAGGTTCGCAACCTGGCCCTGGCGGTGCTCCCCCCGCCCCCTCTACGAGCCGGGACTCGAGGCCAGTTGCGGGGTGAAAATGAGGCAGCCAGCAGGAACTCGATGGGGATCGCCGAACTCGTCTTCGACACACTCAAAGGAGCGGTTCTGATCGCCCCTGACGCATTGGAGTTCACCGCCGAGGACGTCGTCCCTGATCTGTTCGCGCCGGTCTCTGAGGTGGAAGATCGCGAGAGCGATTGAAGAATTCTCTGGTGGGCTGCTTTGATGTTTTTATTTTTTTCCAAATGTAAAAACTTTTGTTTTTGACCGGCGAGTTCGCCATTAACTATAAACATCTTTGAGCAATGAAGGAAATATTTTCTCTATCTTTTAAGTGTAATTTCTTTTTTGTCACTTACTCACACCCGCATATTTATTCATGCTCGCGTGACTCTTTGTCTTATCGATTCCCTTATTTCTGAACTCTTTTGCTAAGAAATTTCGTTAGATTGACCCGCCTAACATTTCTGACCGAGGTGAGGCCGGGCCCGCTTCACTCCTTCGGCTCGCCCCTTAGAGAAACTTGTGAGCGGGTATCAACGTTACCCTACCTCGCTCGCGTTCTCTTTTTGCGAGCCCCCCATGTCTTTTTGACTGTTGCGCAGACGGGCCCTTTTTGGCTCGCTGCTTTTACATATGCCACCGAAATTTGTAAGCATATTCGCAAGCCTGGGCTCGTCTCGGCGAGCTTCGCGACCACCATGCACAGTCGCCCCGCCTTTACCCTTGGACTTAGGTACTTCTTATCCGTTGTTTTTTTTCTTCCCCACGAGCAAGCCTCCAGGCTCGCCTCCCCTAGGCCTTGAGACTTTTGCGAGCCGAGTCCCTTAGTATGAATAACTTACTTGTTAGCTGGTCCTTGAGACCGACTTACTCCACCGGATAGTGAGAGCCCAGCAGCGGAATCATCCGGGGCACTCCGGCACCGATACTTGCTACCTTGTCAGCCTCTCTAGAGATCAACCTGACCCACCATCTATGAGAGCCTGGCAGCGGAATCGATATGGGGCATTCCAGCACCAAAGAACTTGCCACTTGCCAGCCTCTCCAGAGATCAACCTGACCCACCGTCTATGAGAGCCCGGCAGCGGAATCGATCTGGGGCATTCCAGCACCAAAGAACTTGCCACTTGCCAGCCTCTCCAGAGATCAACCTGACCCACCGTCTATGAGAGCTCGACAGCGGAATCGATCTGGGGCATTCCAGCACTAAAGAACTTGCTACCTGCCAGCCTCTACAGAGATCAACCTGACCCACCGTCTATGAGAGCCCGGCAGCGGAATCGATCTGGGGCATTCCAGTACCAAAGAACTTGCCACTTGCCAGCCTCTCTAGAGATCAACCTGACCCACCGTCTATGAGAGCCCAGCAGCGGAATCGATCTGGGGCATTCCAGCACCAATGAACTTGCCACTTGCCAGCCTCTCCAGAGATCAACCTGACCCGCCATCTATGAGAGCCCGGCAGCGGAATCGATCTGGGGCATTCTGGCACCAAAGAACTTGCCACTTGACAGCCTCTCCAGAGATCAACCAGACCCACCGTCTATGGGAGCTCGGCAGCGGAATCGATCTAGTGCATTCCAGCACCAAAGAACTTGCCACTTGCCAGCCTCTCCAGAGATTAACCTGACCTACCATCTATGAGAGCCCGGCAGCGGAATTGATCTGGGGCATTCCAGCACCAAGGAACTTGCCACTTTCCAGCCTCTTCAGAGATCAACCTGACCCACAGTCTATGGGAGCCCGACAGCTGAATCAATCTGGGGCATTCCAGCACCAAAAAACTTGCCACTTGCCATCCTCTCCAGAGATCAACTTGACCCACCGTCTATGAGAGCACGGCAGCGGAATCGATCTGGGGCACTCCAGCACCAAAGAACTTGCTACTTACCAGCCGCTCCAGAGATCAACCTGACCCACCGTCTATGAGAGCCCAGCAGCGAAATCGATCTGGGGCATTCCAGCACTAATGCTTGTTACCATGCCAGCCTCTCCATAGATCAACCTGACCCACCGTCTATGAGAGCCTGCCAGGGAAATCGATCTGGGACAATCCAGCACCAAAGAACTTTCCACTTGCCAGCCACTCCAGAGATCAACCTGACCCACCGTCTATGAGAGCCCGGCAGCGGAATCGAACTGGGACATTCGAGCACCAAAGAACTTTCCACTTGCCAGCCGCTCCAGAGATCAACCTGACCTACCGTCTATGAGAGCCCGGCAGCAGAATCGATCTGGGGCATTCCAGCACCAATGTTTGTTACCTGCTCAAAAACGACTCCAAAATCTATGTATGGATAATGAAACACACAATAAGTTAGTTATAAATGTTTTATGGATAGAATCTTTTCAAATCATCCCCACTCCTGGCTCGTCTAAGGGGTATCCCATCACCTGCTACCCTTTCCTGTTCCACTCGCCCCCCCCCCCCCCCCCCCCCCCCCCCCGAGCTCTCTCGCCAGGCTTGAGCTCGTCGGGGCCATGCTCGCGAGAGCCACACTTGTCGGAGCCGCTCCTACGCGCGCCGCGCCCGCCAGAGTCGCACTCGCCTGCGCCGCACCCGCCTGCGCCACACTCGCCTGTGCCGCACTCGCCTGCCCCGAGCTCGTCGGTGCTGAGCTCGCCGGAACTGAGCTCGCCGGAACTGAACTCGCCGGACTGGCGAATAGCACTCGCCCCTCCCGATCCTGCACTAACCCCCCGGCCACCTCCTTTCCAACCCTTCCTCGCGGGGCATCCTCGCCAACCGCTGCTGGAGGATGGAACGTCTAGGCCGCCGGGGTCGTGAACTCACTTCGCAACGTTGCGACTACAAACCCAAGGGTGTCGAGGACTTCCCTCCTGAAGTCTGAGAACATCCTTGGTGTCACCACCGGGGTGACCTGAAAAACTCCTCGCCCTGATCTTCATCTCCTGTCGTGTCTTTTCCTAGGAACTTTCTTAGACCAGCCACACTCCACGCTCACCACACCAAAATGTTGAAACTGATTTCTCGGTCTCTTGTGAAGCTCGGGCCGTGATGAGTCCCAATTATATACTCTTTTATGGACTCATCTGGGCCGATTATCTAGTCTATGCACTACACTTTAGGCATGTTTTTGTTCATATTTGATGTTCCATGCTACGTGCACTTCTAGGCCCGTCTTGGTGTATTTTCTTGTTTATCTTCTTTATTATCTTTCATGCATTGTTAAGTGCCACTTTCAGTGGTTTGATTGGTGTTTATGCTGGAACAGGAGTCGTGCAGGTGTTCCCAGTACAAATCTATACAGGAACACTGCGCACGATCACTGGTTCTATTGCGCATGACCACTGCTCGTGCGCCACTGATCATGCGCACTTAACCCCTCAAATCTGAGTTCTGTCTTGACCAGCGCACACGACCACGTACGATTGTGCGCACGACCACTGGTCGTGTGCCAATGGTCGTGCGAACATTTTATTTTATAAATCTTTGCTTTGTAGGCTCCACCCAGCCAGCGCGCACGATCGCAGAACGCCAGCGCGCATGATCACTGGTCGTGCGCCAATGACCGTGCACACTATTTTTGCAATCGCCTATTTAAAGCCCTGTTCCGCGAAATTAGGGATCAAACTCCGCCCACTCCGCCGTTTTCTGCCATTTCCGCAGGTATTCCGCCCTTTTTGGCCTCCTCCATCATCCTCAAGCTCCAAGGAGAGAGATTTAGCCCTACATCCACCAATATCCAAGGAGAAGGAAGCTTGGTCATGCGGCCGGATCGTGACACGAAGAAGACGGGCCATTGGAAGGTAGTGACAGCCTTCTCTACCCTGGACGCAGTTGAGGACCGAGCTGGGACGCGGATTGACAACCTTGCGATTCCAACCGTGAATCTTCGACAAGGCTTCGGATTGGGTCGATTCCTTGCTCTCTCTCTCTCTCTCTTTGTATTGGTAGTTGTAAATGTTAGATCTCTTATCTGTTGATGATGTGCACTATGAACCATGCTTTATAATGACTATTTCATTGTTAAGAAATTATATTGTTCATATGTGTGTATGAGGTGCGCCCCATCCATTTTCCATCCACCACTTCATCCACCACTCCATCCACTACGTTCGTGTGCCGCACTAGCAATTCCTGGTGGCGTGCTTATTGACGAGGTGCTTGCGACCCTCACTCCGTCGGTTCGACCTACTCCATCTACAAGCCTACTCGTCCATCCGCGCAGCGAAGCGGTGCATAGCGGCCCGTGTAATCCATTCGCCTCACGAAGCAGTGCGCTCAAGGCCTGCACAGTTCGATTCCACACTTATTCACCTCATCCGCTTGCCTACTCGCTCATCCGCCTTGCGAAGCAGTGCGCTCAAGGCCTTCCTAGTTTTCATCTCGCCAAGCGAAGCATTGCATAGCGGGATTGCATAGGAGTAGTTTAGTTATTTTCTTTTATTTCCACAAACCAAATCAACAACCCATCGTAACCCCGACCTATTGGACTTCGATCTCAAGTCTTTCCTCAATAGTTAACTCCACCTTACCGTGTTCCTTTTAGATTCGATACTTGGGGATTCACTCCCACATTTTATATTACTTGAACGATCGGTACACTGCCATTTTGTGCCGTAATCTCGCTCCCGCCTATAGCGGTGTGCTAAGATTTGTGCATCAAGTTTTTGGCGTCGTTGCCGGGGAACACAGTCGTGTGAGTTTTTTGGAGAGGGAGAATCTGAGAGAGAAGCCCTTCCATTTGTAAATTGCATCCTTTTGTTTTATTTCTTCGCATTCTGTTTCCTGTTTTACATAGGTTGCTTAGTAAATTATTGTTGGGTGTAGTATTTTGCACAATAGTGTTTTTCTTTTGAATCTTGTTATCTTCACACAATGTGGGCTTCATTAAATATTCATTGTCATTGGTGTGGAGATATCTCCCATGCTAATGATAGATGTCCAAAGGGAGATAATAGCCCTAAGACTCATGGCCCAGTATATGGAGCACCGACTTCGTCTGGTACTCCATATGGTGTGCGTAAGTCCTATGGTTATTCTGCTGAGCCTTTACCGTCACACTTCTTTTCGGCTTCAGCACCCGCTGTGCCAAAGAAGCCCGCAAGGCAGTGCTTTTTTTGACAGAGCACGGATCATGCTTTGAAGGATTGTGCTGCTTATCTTCGCCAATTGGACGAGGATGACGAGCCGGATATCCGGATCGTCCCGACTCCTAACTCTGGCGGCATACCTTCAACATCTGGTTATGTGTCTGTGTCACCTTCACATTTTGAAGGGTATGGCGTGGACACAGTCACCAGATGTGTGGCTGATCTAGGCACTGACATTGTTGAGCCCATCTCCCCTGTGCATATATTACCTTTGCACGGATTCGATTCTTTGTGAGGAATCAGTGCTTGACTTTTATCCAAGCACTATTCCTCCTATTGTACATTCTACTACATTTGTCTCTGACGACATTATTGAGGATGTTTCGCAGGATAAGGCAGATGATTTATGTGTTGTGCCTATTCCTATGGAAGAGGATATTTTCCAAGGTGACGAGGATTCTACCTCAGCACCGGTGGAGGAAGTCCAAATCGAGGAGAAGGTCACTAATGATCCTACTGAGCCTTGCAGCATTGTCGATGATACTGACAATATCTTATTTCCCCAACCTCTTGGGAGTGAGACCGGGACCACTCCCCCGGTTTTAGATCATTTATGTTTTTCTTCTCTTTTATTCCCTAACCCCCCTTCTCTATTCGAGCCTATGCAGGTTGAGTCTTCACAGGTACCCCAGGAGGACTTGGAGCATGATGCTCAAGTCAATGATGAGAGCATCCTCTTATGTGAGGAGGTTGATCCCCCCTCCGTAGAGGAAGCTCCACTCATTGTCTTCTCCTCCTGCTGCCTCCCTGGAGATGACACCTTGCTGGGCAAGGATTTATTTTGTAGTGAGATGAGTGAGGACCAGCCTTCCTCCTCTTCTTACTTCCTATTTCCTCTACCTATGTTAAGAAGGTATTATTATTTAGGTAGAGGGGTAAATGTTCTGTCGCCGTATCGGTACCCGCTACCGACACGCATATTAGAACAGTTACCTGTTCATTTCCTTTTTCATACGCCCATTAGCTAGAACTGTTATGTTTTTAAATAAGTCGTGATGGGAGGACAATAACCCCAGTATTTATCTTACTTTTCATGTATTTCGTTTTTTTTCAATCATGTTTAGTTAGCTGTAGTTTATTTTAGTTTGTCTTTTCCTTTTGTTCTTGCGGAGCTGACCCCTGCAGGTATCTTTTATGGATGGCGGATGCTGCAGCTTTGTCTTGGTTTACACGCGTCTTCTGGTATGCTCATTTCTGAGCATTGGTACTCTCTTCCCCAATCTCTTTTTTGAATTTCATAGCTATATATTGTGTTGGATTGTTTAGTTTAAGTCTGGGGGAGAGCTATTTTATGTGCCAGCTCACGTGCACTATTGCACAGCATGCTAGAAGCTTCTATTGAAGTTATTGTTCATTTTCATTGCACTTCACAGCACCTACACGAGCGCGCGCTTAGCCATTGGCATGTCGCTAGTTGAATTTGTCTCTTCTGTGTGATTTGAAAAATCATTGCGCTGGCTTAGGATTATGAGGCGGAGTAAAATGTTGACTCCTGTAGTGCCCCTAGTCGAGTGCTCATGTCTCGCATAGAAATGCGTGTAGATTCAATTTCTTTTTATGCTTTTGGATTATATTTTTCTATTAGCGTAGATATTGTTTACTTTACTTAGAAATTGGTGAATCTGGTGTGAATCAAATGGTAGCATAGGAATGTGTGTAGACGTTCGTTAGCCTCATGTTGCCCGAGTCGGGAGAAAGGATTATCTTTCTCGGTGGCTAAGAACTTGCCCCAAGCGACTCTTGAAGCATGGGTATATGGTTAGTCAATCGATTGAATATGATATAGGCCATCATTTTGGCCCTGTTGAGCCTTTGTGCCCATTCCTATCGCTCTATCCTCGTTAGCCCAGTTGTGCCAACCCGTTCTTTGATTCAGCCCCACTTTTATCTCACCAAAGACTAAAAGCCAATCCTAGTCGCACACCCAAATTTGAGCTTTAATTATTTATTATTTTCATGATTGGGGTGTTGATGTTGTGATATTTTTGTGAAAATGTGGACGCGCTTCATTGATCATCTTGCTGAAAATGTTTGAAAAGAAAAGAAGAAAAAAATGAGAAAAAGAAAAGAAGTAAAAAGAAAAGAAAACGAAGAAGTGTTTAATTGAAAATTTTTATAGATTTATGATTGGGAATAGGCGGTGCACATACCCATGTAGTCAAGTCCAAATCTGGGGGTGTGGTGTACCCGCGTATCTTTTTGTGGTGCGTGGATAATTTATTTTGCGCTAGCTCATTTGGGTTTAGTGTTTGCGCCATCGTTTTTATCATTGTATACCTCACCTAAACCTAATCCTCATCTAAAACCTAAAGTCCTATTGATTCACGCATTTGAGTCAAACCTATGCCGTGGAGAGAGTGCGAACGGGCAAGCTTATGGTCACTGACATTGATGGATTTCAATGGAGGTTGTCTGAGCCCCGATCTTTGGCAATGCTCACCACAACGTTCAGTTTACTTTCTTCCTATGTACGACCTTATGATTCACCATGATTCACTTTTTGAGTAAATGTAATATATAAATATGCCCCTAGAAAAGTATAAATTAATATGTATAATTAGAAATTTTTTCTACTGTATTTCTACGCGCATGAGCATGCGACTTCGCATGGTACTTCGCTTTACAATTTCTATGTCAGCTTGTGTTTTTCTTGTACGCGTAAGAGATGGTTTGCTCGGGACGCGCAAACAGGTAAGTCTGGGGGTGTGATGAGGCCCAATTATATACACTTTTATGGACTCATCTGGGCCGATTATCTAGTCTATGCACTACACTTTAGGCATGTTTTTGTTCATATTTGATGTTCCATACTATGTGCACTTCTACGCCCGTCTTGGTGTATTTTCTTGTTTATCTTCTTTATTAGATTTCATGCATTGTTAAGTGCCACTTTCAGTGATTTGATTGTTGTTTATGCTGGAACAGGAGTTGTGCAGGTGTTCCCAGTACAAATCTATATAGGAACACTGCGCACGATCACTGGTTCTATTGTGCACGACCACTGCTCGTGCGGCACTGATCGTGTGCACTTGACCCCTCAAATCTGAGTTCTATCTTGACCAGCGCGCACGACCAATTACGATATTGCGCATGACCACTGGTCGTGTGCCAATGGTCGTGCGAACATTTTATTTTATAAATCTTTGCTTTGTAGGCTCCGCCCAGCCAGCGCGCACGACCGCAGAACGCCAGCGCGCACGATCACTAGTCGTGCGCCAATGACCGTGCACACTATTTTTGTCAACGCCTATTTAAAGCCTTGTTCCGCGAAATTAGGGATCAAACTCCGCCCGCTCCGCCGTTTTCCGCCATTTCCGCAGGTATTCCGCCCCTTTTGGCCTCCTCCATCATCCTCAAGCTCCAAGGAGAGAGATTTAGCCCTACATCCACCAATATCCAAGGAGAAGGAAGCTTGGTCGTGCGGCCGGATCGTGACACGAAGAAGACGGGCCATTGGAAGGTAGTGACAGCCTTCTCTACCCCGGACGCAGTGGGGACTGAGCTTGGAGGCGGATTGACAACCCTACGATTCCAACCGTGAATCTTCGACAAGGCTTCGGATTGGGTCGATTCCTTGCTCTCTCTCTCTCTCTCTCTCTTTGTATTGGTAGTTGTAAATGTTAGATCTCTTATCTGTTGATGATGTGCATTATGAACCATGCTTTATAATGTTTATTTCATTGTTAAGAAATTATATTGTTCATATGTGTGAATGAGGTGCGCCCCCATCCATTTTCCATTCACCACTTCATCCACCACTCCATCCACTACGTTCATGTGTCGCACTAGCAATTGCTAGTGGCGTGCTTATTGACGAGGTGCTTGCGACCCTCACTCCGCCAGTGCGACTCACTCCATCCACTACGTGCATAGCTGCCCGTGTAATCCATTCGCCTCACGAAGCAGTGCACTCAAGGCCTGCACAGTTCGATTCCACACTTATTCACCTCATCCGCTTGCCTACTCGTCCATCCGCCTTGCGAAGTAGTGCGCTCAAGGCCTGCCTAGTTTTCATCTCGCCAATCGAAGCATTGCATAGCGGCATTGCATAGGAGTAGTTTAGTTATTTTCTTTTATTTCCACAAACCAAATCAACCACCCATCGTAACCCCGACCTATAGGACTTCGATTTCAAGTCCTTCCTCAATAGTTAACTCCACCTTACCGTGTTCCTTTGATATTCGATACTTGGGGATTCACTCCCACATTTTATATTACTTGAACGATCGGTACACTGCCATTTCATGCCGTAATCTCGCTCCCGCCTATAGCGGTGTGCTAAGATTTGCGCATCAGGCCCTCAACAAGTTGAGTGGCAGCTATCCCTTACTGGACCCTCGGAAGGAGCAGACTGGAGACTCGGAAATAGACTAAGACCTTAGTCACAGCGAGGAGGTCCCACCACAAACCCAGAAGATCGTTGAGCGCTTCCCCTCCCAAGCCAAAGCTGAGACTTGGGCACCTTGGAGAGCTAGAGAGCTAAACCAAAGTAACCAAAGGAGGAAGAAGCTCAGAGAACTGAGATTGGAGTCATCTCCCAAGGTGCCCTTTAAGGTCTATTTATAGTTTTTTGTTCGTGGTCTATTAATAGGGGAATTCCGCCTTTTGGTTTTACTAAACGCACCCCAATTTGGCCTGCTAACAGCCAAACTCTGCTATTTGGAGGGGAACGGCAGACCACTAGGGGC
Organism: Dactylorhiza incarnata; assembly: GCA_033032865.1. Lineage (NCBI taxonomy): Eukaryota > Viridiplantae > Streptophyta > Magnoliopsida > Asparagales > Orchidaceae > Dactylorhiza > Dactylorhiza incarnata. Next base: position 3,379,516 of record JAWHQI010000035.1, read on the forward strand.
AGAGGGGTAATTCCGCCTCCTTAGCCTATGGGTAAGTGGCCTGTGAGAAGGCTACTCACGAGAGCTCCCGTGAGTCTCCTCGCGAGTATGGCTCGCGAAACCCCTCTTAGGCGAGCACTCTGCGAAGGCCCCACTCGCACACCTTTTGGCGACATCCACCGAGGCCTGGTCTCACGTGCCTTCCTGCGAGCTCCCCTCGGCGCTGTGAAAATCTGCTGAACTGGCTGGAAGATTGAGCTCGTCGAGCTGAGAAGCAATTTCGTCGAACTGAACATCTTGTTACTTATACATCGAGCACAGAGCTGAGTTCGTCGATCTCAAACTGGAGTTCGTTGAACTGAAGACAAAATCTAGGGAGCTGGCTGGAAGATTGAGCTCGTCGAGCTGAAAGGCAATTTCGTCAAACTGAAGTGTGACGTTCGTTGAACACAGAACGGATTTCGTCGAACGCAGATTGAAGTTCGTCGAACACAAAAACTTGGAAAGAATCTGGCTCGCCCAGAAGACCACTGTAAGCGGACTGCGAGGATCTGGCTCGCCCACCTTCCTCGCGAGCGGTCGGCGAGTGCCCGGCTCGCCCGCCTTCTTGCGAGCGATCGGCGAGTTCCCGGCTCGCCCGCCTTCCTGCGAGCGACCTTTGAGACTCTGGCTCGCCTTCCTTGTTACTTCCTTCGCCTGTTGACTTCTCAATCTATGCCCATCTCCTGGCGAATATCGGGGTTGTACATGATCACTTAAAAAATAAGAAAACAAAAAGAAAAAGAAAAAGACATTAAAACATATCATGAAGTAGAAAATTTGTATATTTCATTTTTGAAAATATTCTACTTCATGCATTTGGTGATACCTAATGAATAAGAGATTTAGGTATCCAAAAGGGACCAAGTGAGGTGGTTCCTTTTGGTACCCAAATATAACGAGATGACTTTTGGGGAGATGAGAATGAAAGAACCCTTTCAAGTGGAGTTAACATTTCATCTTTAATTTTGGGTCTCCACTCATACTTAGGTTTAATGTTATTCTTATGCATCAAATTTCCATTGTGATTATTTTTATTTTGAAGATTATGATTGAAAGTATTGTTTATAGGAAATTTGTTTAAATTTATTTTTAAGTTAGGAGAAACATGATTTTGTAAATAATGGTGATTTTGATTTTGATTTACAAATACTTTATGTTTCTTACTCCCATTATTAGGCTTATTTAAGATATTCATATTCAACTTGATTTTAGATGTAGCTTGATAGTGTGGATTTGTATTTATAAGTTTCATAAGCAAGTTGATTTTTTATTTTAATTCATCATTCTTGATTTTTAGATTAAGCCTAGCTTTATTATAAGCTATTGTGCTATTCTTAAGAGTGGAAACAATAGAGTCAATATGATTTTGATAGTTATTTCTAAATTCTTCAAATGTTTCATCCATCTCTTTAATTTCAAATTTATAACTTATACACATAGCACAATCATTTTTCAAAGTTGATTTTTTTAAAGACAATTTTTCATTGTGTTCTTTTACAATAAGAAGTTCAGTTTCAAGTCCCTTGTATTTTTCTTTTAAATTATTAAATTCTAAACAAGGTGTAATAGTTTCATTCAGAGAGACATGGGTAAAACTAGATGAATTAGTATTTGATTCTACATTAACTTTTGCTTTTAAACATTTATTTTCTAAGAGCAATTTGCATTTTGCATTTTTCAATTTTTTAATTTTGCGCTTTGTAAATTGTAGCAATTGTAAAGTAGAAATAGAATTACAAACAATAAGAGGATTTGATTTCCTTACAGTGCTTTTGGATGCTATGAGGTTTGAGCACATATTTTCTTTGTTATCTTCATCTATTTGGTATTCCTCCTCCATAGATAGGATTTCTTCTTTTCCACTTGATGTGCTCATTCATCAAGAGAGGAGCTTTCTTGAACATTTGTGCAGACTTATATGTTCTCCAGTTCTTGCGTTTGTTCCATACCTGTAGATGAAGATTCATACATTTCTTCAAAAAATTTCCATACTTTGTATGCACTTGAAAAGCAATATATTAATTTAAAAATTTCTTGAGATAAAGCACAAAAGATACTATTCAAAGCATTTGCATTTAGGTGACGTTCCTTTTTTTTTTGTTTCATCTGCTGGTCTTACTATTGCTATATTCCATGCTTCGATATCTAAATTTTTAATAAACTTTTTCATTAAAAATTTCCACCCTTTATAATTTCTTCCTTCAAATAAACGTGGTGCTAGTGATTTTCCTTCTTCATAAAAATTTCCCCCGCTAATAGAAGCGAGATCATGAGACGTCATTGTTCCTAGTTGTTAAGCCGATTGGAATAAAACTGCTCTGATACCACTTGTTGGATCGGTAGGCGCCCTTAGAGGGGGGTGAAGAACGGTTTTAAAAAAATTTCTTATATTTTGGAATACTTGAAATAATAAGAGAAAAAAATAGTGATTTTGAATAAAGAACTAAATTGTTTTATAATGAAAGAGAGGATAATAAACAATTTAGAGAAATGAAGATCATGTCAATTTTATTACACAAAAAGAGACATGATTATTATTAATAAAATTGATTACAAAATTCGATTTCAATGACGCTAGAAATCATGGCGAAATATGAAAGACTCTTTTTGTTTTCTATACCGACTCGTAACCCCCACGAACCGGTTGGCTTTAGCCAATCCTTCCCTGGATACGGCCTCAAGCCGCTCTAGCCAATCCTTCCCCGGATATGGCCTCGAGTACCCCTTAGACCTAACCTAGATCTAGTCACCAACACGAGGCAAGTTTCTGCCCTAAGACCTACCCAGACCTAGTCGCCAACACGAGGCGAGTTCACTAAACGATTTCAGAAAAAGATGTGAAATAAAAAGACAACAATATAAAGACTCCCTATATGGATTTCTTGGAGTTAGTAGATGAAAACCCGCAGAGTATGATCGTAGTCGATGCGGTCTTTCTTCACGATTATGACGCATGTTGAAATCTTCTCCAAAGAAGTCCTTAAGCCTGCATGGATTTGTGGGAGTCTCTCTCTGAACCTTCCTCTATATGATGTGGGACGAAGCTCTGGAATTTTAGAGTGGAGAGGGATGATGAAGACGGATCCAAGGGGTCCTTTTTATAGCCTAAGTGCTAGCGCCTGCGCTATCGTTACCCGCTGGCGCTATCCCATATTAGGACATATTCTGCGCGGGAGAATCTTCAATCCGAGAAAACATTTCCGTCTTGCCTCTTGTGCTCCGCGCTACTGCCTGCGCTATCCGCTACCGCCTGGCGCTAGCTCCTTCTAAATGTGCTCCCGGGATTGCGCTAAACATCGCTAGCGCCGGGCGCTAGGTGCTACTGCCGGCACTAGTGGGCATGTTGGAATTATTGGCTTAATTCTGGGGGCAACCTTCTTATGTTATCCTTGAGTCATGTGGACTTGTTTTCCTGCACACTTAAACACACAAGATCAAATACACATAGGATTTATTATTCTCAAACCTAGGAGATGCGGAAGACCATGTTCCAACACTACCTTGGTCTTTTCTCTAGACAGAAACACTTTCTCTAGAAAAACACCACTCCTTGCGATAAACACTTTGCCCTCAGATCGCAGATAGAAGTAATATCATTTTGATTCCCTATGATATCCCACAAGATAACACTTATCCGACTTGGGTTCCAGCTTGTCAGGCATTTGTTGTCGCACGTATGTCTCACAGCCCCAAATTTTAATGAAATACATACTAGGACGCTTCCCAGTCCATATCTCATATGGTGTCTTTTGAACCGTTTTTGTCGGAACACAATTTAGTGTGAAAGCAGCTGTCTCTAGAGCAAACCCCCCAAAAGGAAACGAGAAAATATGCATGACTCATCATCGACCGTACCATGTCTAACAATGTATGATTCCTCTGCTCAGAAACACCATTATGTTGTGGTGTTCTAGGTGGAGTGAGTTGTGATACAATACCATACTCTTTCAGATGATCATGAAACTACTGACTCAAATATTCGCCACCTCGATCAGATCGGAGTGCTTTAATTGTTCTTCCTAGTTGGTTTTGTACTTCATTCTGTAACTCCTTGAACTTTTCAAAGGATTCAGATTTGTTCTTCATAAGAAACATGTATCTGTATCTACTGAAATCATCAGTAAACATAATGGAGTAGTGAAACCCACCTCTAGCCATAGAACTCATGTGCTCGCATACATCACTATGTATAATACCCAAAAGATCATTAGCCCTCTCAGTATGACCATTGAAAGGGGCTTTAGTCATTTTGCCTAATAAGCAAGACTCGTATCTCTCAAATGATTCATAATCAAATGAGTCCAGTAGTTCATCTCTATGGTGCTTGGATATGTGTTTCTCGTTTATATGGCCTAAATGACAATGCCAAAGGTACGTAGGATTCGAGTCATTTGTTCTTGGTCTTTTAGTATTTTTTATATTATAGATCGGCTGGTCTAAGTTCAAAACATATAAACTATTAAGCAATTGGGCTACACCATAACAAACAACATTCATAAAAATTGAACAACAATTGTTCTTAATTATAAATGAAAAACCTTTCATGTCAAGACATGAAATGGATATAATGTTTTGAGTTATGGATGGAACAATATAACAGTTATCTAGTTCTATTACAAGCCTAGTGGACAACGAAAGACGATAGACTCCAACGACAACGACAACAACTCTTGCTCCATTTCCAACGCGCATGTCTACCTCTCCTTTACCTAGCATTCTTCTCCTTCCCAGTTCCTATACATTTGTACAAATGTGAGAACCGCATACGGTATCCAATACCCAAGATGAAGGAGCAGAAAGGTTTATTTCTATAACAAAAATACCTGAAGCGGAAGTCATACTTTCATTCTTTTTCTGCAGATCCTCAATATAGAGGGGACAGTTACTCCTCCAATGCCCTGTCTTACCGCAGTGGTGGCACATCCCTTCCTTAGCCAGACCTTTCTTCTTCAGTGTTGTAGACTTGGGATCAAGGTAAGACTTAGATCCTATCATCGTCTTCTTTGATCTCTTGGCCCTGCCCTTGCCTTTAAGCACCATAAGTATGGGGCTAGCAGGTTTGGCCTTCTTTATATTGTTCTCGGCAGTTCTCAACATGCCAAGGAGCTCGGGCAGTGTCTTGTCTATTTTATTCATGTTGAAGTTCAAGACGAACTGCTCATAACTGTCTGACAACGATTGCATGATCAGATTAGTGGCCAACTCTTGGCCCAAGGAAAAACCCAGTATTTCAAGGTTCTCAATATACCCAATCATCTTGAGTGCATGAGTTCCTACTGAGTCTCGAGCTCCCATTTTGCACTGAAACAATGTCTTGGATATGTCAAACCTCTCTTGTCGAGCTTGCCCCTCGAACATTTTCTTGAGGTGCTCAATTATCTCATAACCACACATGCTCTCGTGTTTCTTCTGAAGCTCAGAGGGCATGGAAGCAAGCATGAGGCATTCCAAATCCAGGGTATCATCCTGATACATCTTGTAAGCATCTTTATCTGCTCTGGGAGCATTCCCTGACGGCTTCGTGGGGGCTTCCTCTTCCAAAACATAGAGCTTGCGCTCTTGCTTGTGGACAATCCTCAGGTTCCTATATCAGTCAAGGAAGTTCGTCTCGTTGAGCTTGTCCTTCTCAAGGATGGCTCTCAGGGACATATTGGAGTGAGATCCACTTGCCATGGAAATTCTACAATAAATTTGCAAAATGTTTTAGTACTATATTTAAAAAAACATTTTATTTTAATAAGGACTTTTATTAAGACCTCCCACTATTTTATTCAAATAGATAACCCTTAATATCAATTCGGAGAGCTTATGCGAGTTACTCTCTTAGTGTACAGGATCTGTATTTCACTGCCATCGTAAGTCAGCTTTGGCTGATCACCCACAATGTGGCTATTTAGGTAGACAGCGCTTGTCAATTGCATCACTATGCAACTCTTATATGGTTAGTAAATAACCCTTTATTCGCATCCATCATATGGTGCATACCAACCTTATGCCTCTGACACTCAACCTTTGAGGTCACCTAGTTAAGTTGGACCCGATATCGACAATGAGATTTCACAATTATCCGCTCGCACCCTTACCAAGATAGATTAATGCACCTTGCTTTGGCAAGCCCACACTTCATCGACCGAGGCAGGAAGAGTGTCATCCATCGGAAGGCATCTGAATACTTAATATTAATTTTAAGGGATTTTTATGATGTTTGAATAACAATTAATCTCGATTAACATTTAATCAATGTGCACACAATTCGCAATCATGAAAGAAACAACAAGCATAACCCAGATATATTCCAGATGCACAAAACCATCAACACTTGATGATATGGATCAAATCTGAATATATAGAGCACTTATAAATCTTCGGATTTACATGTATCGGATGTCAGCACAGGAAAACACCCTTATGGCAGTAGACAAGCTCGTCTGTCTATGCTTTAGTTTCACAAACTAACATAGAGAAAGATGGTTACTGCGAAAGGAACAATTTCTGAAACATGGAAATCGCACGAACCTCCCTTTGATACTACTGTTGGGTTTTCCTTAGAGGTAGACACATCAGATGTGCGTAGCGGAATATTCAAGAACAACCAAAAAGAGTGATAACATGATCTTTCTTTAACCATGAATCAAGAGATTGAAGTAATACATAAATTACCTGTGTGGAATTGAGTCACTACTCAATATGATGCTCCAAGAAAATTCTTCTCGGAATCGGAATCCTATTCCGTTTCTTCTTCCTTGTTCCTGCAACTCTGTCGAGATCGGCAAGCTTGTCTGGGGGAATTAGCACAGAAGTAAATCCGCACCTCTACAGAATTCCACACTATCTTTCGGAGAACCCTAAGTTCTTGTCAAACGAGAACTAGGTCAAAGATGGAATGCCCTCTACGTCTCCACGGATTACTAGATCCGTCTAAGGAGAGGCTGTGACGGGAATGGACCAACGGGTCGTGGCAAAATCTCACAGGAACCCTTCATATTGACCTCCAAAAGCGACAAGATCATTTCAGAACCTTTCCTTCACGATCTCCAGGAGCGGCGACAGATTTCTCACATGAGAATCGGGAATGCCCTCCTCGTTTTGCGTCCTTCACTTCCCTTCTCACTCTTTTTCTGATAACCTAAATTATGGCCTTTTATACACACGAGTACAAGGACAAAAGGCTTCTCTATCCGCAGACCCAGCCCTAACAGAATATCAAAGTTTCGTCGGGATCAATTCATTCGCCGAGACAGTCTCAACGAAATCATTGAAACAGTATCGACGAAACCGTCGAGACAACTCGACGAATTCTATCATTCGTCGAGACAATCTCGACGAAATGACCAGTGACAGTCTATGTCGTCGAGACAGTCTCGACCACATGGATCATTCATCGAGACAGTCTCGATGAACTCGTTGAGACATTGTCGACGAAATATCCATAATTCTATGTCGTAGAGACATTCTCGATGACATTGATCACGAGTTGATATTCACAATATCGGCTTGCGATCCCGACATCATGCATTCTGTCACGACGACATTCACAATGTAGTCTTAAAGTCTTCTCGCAAGATATTCACAATATTGTCTTGAAACCTTTTTCGACATGCTCCATACAATTTTTGCTATATCTAAGGAGTAGTCTTCCCGAACCAACTATATTCCAAATGGTCAAAAACTTGACCCTTTCACTCATATCCAATATGAGCAAGGCCAACACAATTCTTTCTCCAATTTCTCCAAATGCTCTTATGTGTGACATTATAGGCCCATATTGCGTTGGCAGTATGACTAACTACTTAATTACATCCGGATCACCATAGAAACTACAACAAAAATACCTAAAATCTCTCTTTTTAGATATAATCTTAGTCTAGTTTAGATGTTTACGATGAGGACCCGCTCCATCAGTTCTCTTTTTAGAGCGGTCTCCAATGCCTTCCTGTTCCTCCGCCACATTTTCTAAGTGGAGTCAAACCTGCCTTGCCATCTCCGCATAACTCCTAAAGAATTTCGTCTCCGAAAAACCGCTTTCGGAGAGCACTAGCTCTGGTTGCTGGACATCGCCGGAGAGTTGGACATGTGCGTCACATCCCTTTGTTTGAGAATAACAAATCCCATATTGTATTTGATCTTGCTTGTCATGTGTTTATAGTGTGTAGGAACTATAGGTGCAATACTCCACAGGTAGCTAGCAGCTTCAAATCAAATTCTCTGAAGGAGAGCTACCGCCAGCGCTAGGGATACCGCCTGGCGCTAGCGCTACCACCAGAGCTAGTGCTACCGTCTGGCGCTAGCTCAAGTTCGTGCACAACGCCACGTCGCGACGGTTTTGTAACCACTTGCACACGAACACTACCGCAGGCGCTATGTGCTCCAACAGTTCTCTTTTTAGAGCGGTCGCCACTACCTTCCTGTTCCTCCGCCACGTTTTCCAAGTGGAGTCAAACCTGCCTTGCCATCTCCGCATAACTCCTAAAGAATTTCGTCTCCAAAAAACCGCTATCGGAGCGCACTAGCTCTGGTTACTGGACATCGCCGGAGTGTTGGACATGTGCGTCACATCCCTTTGTTTGAGAATAACAAATCCCATATTGTATTTGATCTTGCTTGTCATGTGTTTATAATGTGTAGGAACTATAGGTGCAATACTCCACAGGTAGCTAGCAGCTTCAAATCAAATTCTCTGAAGGAGAGCAACCACCGGCGCTAGGGATACCGCCTGGCGCTAGCGCTACCACCAGAGCTAGTGCTACCGCCTGGCTGTAGCTCAAGTTCGTGCACAACGCCACGTCGCGACGGTTTCGTAACCGCTTGCACACGAACACTACCGCAGGCGCTATCTCCAAGTTCTATAAATTGATGGTTTCTCTCTCGTTTTGGTTAGAGCTTTCAGAGAGATTACTTGTGCCAAAATTCCATAGCTTCTACTCTGCCGAAAGTTCATCTTGTTGGAGTTTCTAAGATGATCTCAAAGCAATCAACAGTAAGTCTTGCTGCCAACGCAATATGAGCCTATAGGGTCGCACATAAAAGCGTTTGGAGAAATTGGAGAAAGGATTGTGTTGGCCTTACTCATATTGGATATGAGTGGAGGACCAATCCTGTGACTGCTTGGAATCAAGTTGAGAATGTCTCAAAAGGGAAATCGTTTAAAGTGTTTAAACGAACGGATTTTACACTAGATAATTCGGCCAAAGGCATTAACCGAATTCGACTAAAGAGTTTAGACGAATTCGGCTAATGGCAAATTCGACTAAAGGGTTTCGCCGAATTTATATATAGTCGAATTCGTCGAAATGGTTTCGCTGAATTCAGTTATAGTGAATAGCCGAATTCATATATAGTCGAATTCGTCAAAATGGTTTCGCCGAATTCGGTTATAGTGATTAGTAGAATTCGGTTAATGTGATTAGTCGAATTCGGCGAATGTAAATCTGGGCGGATTTTCTTTTGGTCTGCGGATAGCCTTTCCTATACCTTGTGTATATAAAGGCATGCGATTAGTTCTTCGAGAGATACGTTTTTTCAGATCGAGACCTTTTGCAAGAGAGAAAAGACGGAAGTGTTCCGATCGTTCTCGTTCCGTCCGCCGATCGTCCTTCCGCCGCCGCTGGTCACCGCCGTCAGTCGCCGCCTCCCCTGGATCGGATCTAGTAGTCCGTGGGGACGTTGAGAGGATCCTTCTCCGACCTAGTTCTTGTACGACAAGAAACTAGGGTTCTTCATCGCTTGTGTGGACTTCTGTAGAGGGATCGATCTATTTCGATCCTTGAAGAACTCAAAGCAGATTTCGGATTTCTCTTGGAGCACCTTGGTTGAGTATTGACTCAATCCCTCGAAGGTATATATTGTATTTGCTTTCTTATTCTCTTGAATCATGAAAACCGCAAGATCCGTTGATCTCTTTTGGGTTGTTCTTGTTCATTTCCGCTGCGCATATTCGATATGTCATCCCTTATGAAGGGGTATAGAAATCCCAACAGTGGTATCAGATGGAGGTTGCGGTCAAGTGCGTGTAAATTGGGACATTTAGAAGCGTTCTAAAAGCCCTAATTTCTTCTTGGAATATCACATTTGATGTGATTTTGAGACCACCGCCAGGGGCACTGCCCCTTGGACCCCGTTAGGGGCTCTGCCCCTAAGACCCCGCCAGGGGCGCGGCCCCTTGGAACCCCGCCAGGAACGCATATGATTGCGTTGCGATTTTCATGTTTCAGAGGTTGTTTCTCCTCTGCAGTAACCGTCCCTCAAAATGGTTTGTGAAACCAAATGTTTAGATTATTCAATCTGACAAGAGAGACGAGCTTGTCTACTGCACTTGTGGAGTTGTTGTTCATATGTCCAATGCATGTAAATCTGGAGATTTAGAAGTGTTCTAAATGCTCAGATTTAGCAATGTTTTGTCAAAGTGTTGATAGACTGTTTTTGTGCATATCTGGGATGTATCTGGAATGTGAATGTTGTATCTTATTTTCTGATTGTGCACTGTGATTAAATGTTAATCATGATTAAAATGTTAATCACGATGAAACGTTCATCTATTGAAAACTAAAATCCCTTATCCAATATTAAGTATACGGATGCCTTCCGATGGATGACACTCTTCCCGCCTCGATCGATGAAGTGTGGGCTTGCCAAAGCAAGGTGCATTAATCTATCTTGGTAAGGGTGCGAGCGGATAATTGTGATATCCCACTGTCGACATCGAGTCTAACTTAACTTGGTGACCTCAAAGGTTGAGTGCCTAGAGGCATAGGGTTGGCATGCTCCATATGATGGATGCGAATAAAGATTTATTCACCAACCATACAAGAGTTGCATAGTGATGCAATTGACAAATGTTGTCTACCTAAATAACCGCATTATGAGGGGAACGCCAAAGCGGACTCGTGGTGTTGGTGAAATGCGGATCTTGTCCACTAAGAGAGTAGCTCGCATTAACTCTCCGAATCGATATCAAGGGTTATTGATTTGATTAAAAATTGTGGGAGCTCTTTAATAAAAGTCCTTATTAAAATTATATAAAATGTATTTTGAAATATAGTACTAAAAAAAAATTTCACTTTGCAAAATTCCTTGTAGAATATCCATGGCAAGTGGATCTCACTCCGTCTTGTCCCTGAGAGCGATCCTTGAGAAGGATAAGCTAAATGGGACAAATTTCCCTGACTGGTATAGAAACCTGAGAATTGTTCTCAGGCAAGAGCGCAAGCTCTATGTCTTGGAAGAAGATCCCCCTGAAGAGCCAGCCTCTAATGCACCACGTGCAGATAAAGATACTTATAAGAAGTATGGAGATGACTCCTTGGATGTTGAATGTCTTATGCTCGCGACTATGAACTCTGATCTTCAGAAGCAACATGAGAACATGAGTTGTTATGAGATGGTTGAGCACCTGAAGAAAATGTTTCAAGGGCAAGCTCGCCAAGAGAGGTTCGATATATCCAGGGCGTTATTTCAGGGTAAGATGGGAGCTCGAGACCCAGTAGGAACTCACGTACTCAAGATGATTGGGTATATAGAGAGCCTTGAAAGACTGGGGTTTCCTTTGAGCTAAGAGTTGGCCACTGATCTGATCCTGCAATTGTTGTCGGACAGTTACGAGCAGTTTGTCTTAAATTACAATATGAATGAAATTGACAAGACACTGCCCGAGCTCCTAGGCATGTTAAGAACTGCCGAGATCAATATGAAGAAGACCAAGTCTGTTAGCCACATACTGATGGTGCATAAAGGCAAGGGCAAGGTCAAGGGAACCAAGAAGACTAAGGTAGGACCTAAGTCACATCTTGATCCCAAGTCTTCAGCACTGAAAAAGAAAGGATTGGCTAAGGAAGGGAAGTGCCACCATTGTGGTAAGGCAGGGCACTGGAGGAGGAACTGTCCTCAGTATCTAGAAGATCTACAGAAGAAGAAGGGAAGTATGACTTCCACTTCAGGTATTTTCGTTATAGAAATAAACCTTTCTGCTCCTTCATCCTGGGTATTAGATACCGGATGTGGTTCTCGCATTTGTATAAATGTGCAGGAACTGAGAAGGAGAAGAATGCTGGGTAAAGGGGAGGTAGACCTGCGCGTCGGGAATGGAGCAAGAGTTGCTGCCGTCGTCGTTGGTGTTTACTGTCTTTCTTTGCCCACAGGGCTTGTAATAGAACTTGATAATTGTTATTATGTTCCCGCCATAACTAGAAACATTATTTCTATTTCATGTTTGGACATGATTGGTTTTTCTTTCATAATTAAGAACAATTGTTATTCTATTTATAAAAATGATGTTTGTTATGGCGTTGCCCAAATGTTTAATGGTTTATATGTTTTGAACTTAGACCACCCGACCTATAACATAGAAAATACTAAAAGACTAAAAACAAATGACTTGAATCCTACGTGCCTTTGGCATTGTCGTTTAGGCCATATAAACGAGAAACGCATATCCAAGCTCCATAAAGATGGACTACTGGACTCATTTGATTATGAATCATTTGAGAGATGCGAGTCATGTTTACTAGGCAAGATGACGAAAGCTCCTTTCACTAGTTGTAATGAGAGGGCTAATGATCTCTTGGGTATATTACATAGTGATGTATGCGGACCCATGAGTTCTATGGCTAGAGGTTGGTTCTACTACTTCGTTACATTTACTGATGATTTCAGTAGATACGGATACGTGTTTCTTATGAAGAACAAATCCGAGACCTTTGATTCAAAGTGTTTAAAAATGAAGTGGAGAACCAACTGGGAAAAAGGATAAAAGCACTCCGATCTGATCGAGGTGGCGAATATCTGAGTCATGAGTTTCGTGATCATCTGAAAGAGTGTGGTATTGTATCACAGCTCACTCCACCCAGAACACCTCAACATAATGGTGTTTCTGAGAGGAGGAATCGTACTTTGTTGGACATGGTGCGGTCGATGATGAGTCATGCAGATTTGCCCATTTCCTTTTGGGGATTTGCTTTAGAGACTGTTGCTTTCACACTAAATCGAGTTCCAAGTAAAATGGTTCTAAAGACACCATATGAGATATGGACTGGGAAGCGTCCTAGTATGTCGTTCATCAAGATTTGGGGCTGTGAGGCATACGTGCGACGTCAAATGCCTAACAAGCTGGAACCAAAATCGGATAAATGTTATCTCGTGGGGTATCCTAGGGAAACCAAAGGATACTACTTCTACTTACCGTCTGAGGGCAAAGTGTTTGTCGCAAGGACTGATGTCTTTTTGGAGAAAGAGTTCTTATCCAGAAAGACCGCAAAGGTAGAACTTGAAGAAGTTCAAGAGCCACAAACAATGAACGAACCAGAATTGGAACCTGAGCGAGGACTACAAGAAGTTGTAGCTGGAGTGCCTGCTCAAGAAACACAAGTCCTACGTAGATCTGGTAGACTAAGATTTGAGCTGGAGAGATATGGATTTCTCGTGTCTCAAATAGGTAGTGTGTTGCTTATGGATCATGATGATGAGCCTGCAACCTACCAAGAGGCTATGAATGGACCCGACTCCGAGAAGAGGCTTGAGGCCATGAAATCTGAAATGGACTCTATGTACACAAACCAAGTTTGGACCTTGGTGGAACCACCTGAAGGGGTACGACGCATAGGGTGCAAGTGGGTCTTCAAGAAGAAGACCGACATGGATGGGAATGTACAGACATTCAAAGGTCGGCTGGTGGCTAAAGGTTTCGGGCAAATTCATGGTGTTGACTATGATGAAACCTTTTCCCCTGTAGCAATGGTCATGTCCATCAGAATTCTACTTGTTATTGCTGCGTATTATGACTACAAGATCTAGCAAATGGATGTCAAAATGGCTTTCCTTAATGGAAACCTCCTTGAGGAAGTGTATATGACACAACCCGAGTGTTTTGTATCTCCAGATGAAGCCACTAAAATATGCAAGTTGAATCGATCCATTTATGGATTGAAACAAGCTTCTCGAAGTTGGAATCTACGTTTTGATGAGAAAATCAAAGAGTTCGGTTTCATCAAGAACGAAGATGAGCCTTGTGTTTACAAGAAGATTAGTGGGAGCATTGTTGTCTTCCTGATATTGTATGTAGATGGCATACTATTGATCGGGAATGACATTCCGACCCTGCAAGTTGTTAAGAACAACCTAGGGAAGTGCTTTTCTATGAAAGACTTGGGTGAAGCGACTTACATACTTGGTATTAAGATCTATAGAGATAGATCGAAGAAGTTGCTGGGTTTGACCCAGAGTACATACATTGACAAGGTGTTGAAACGGTTCAACATGCTTGAGTCCAAGAAAGGATTCTTACCCATGTCACATGGTGTGAGTCTCTCTAAGGACCAGTGTCCTAAATCTTTGGAAGATAAGGACCGCATGAAGATGATTCCATATGCTTCGGCAATTGGATCAATCATGTACGCAATGTTATGTACTCGACCCGATGTCTCGTATGCTTTAAGCATGACTAGCAGGTATCAGTCTGATCCGGTTGATGGTCACTGGATCGCAGTCAAGAATATCCTAAAGTAGTTGAGAAGGACTAAGGATACTTTCTTGGTGTTTGGTGGAGAGGAAGAGCTCGTTGTAAAGGGTTACACGGATGCAAGCTTCCAAACTGACAGAGATGACTCAAAGTCACAGTCAGGTTTTGTGTTTTGCCTTAATGGAAGAGCTGTAAGCTGGAAGAGTTCCAAGCAAGAGACAGTTGCTGATTCTACGACTGAGGCTGAGTATATCGCTGCAGCGAATGCAGCGAAGGAGGCTGTGTGGATTAGGAAATTCATCAGCGAGCTTGATGTAGTTCCTAGCATTGTTGATCCCGTAGTTCTCTACTGTGACAACAACGGTGCAATTGCACAGGCCAAGGAACCTAGATCTCATCAGCGCTCCAAGCACATACTTCGGCGCTTCCATCTTATTCGAGAGATTGTCGATCGAGGAGATGTGAGCATATGCAGAGTACCGACTGAAGAAAATATAGCGGATCCACTAACAAAGCCTCTTGCACAAAAGAAGCATGATGGTCATGTTAGATCAATGGGTATTAGATACCTGAATGATTATCTTTAGTGGGAGCCTTGTGGATTGCATATTTGTTGGTTTTTTATTGATAGGTAAAATTTAGGATATAAAATTTCTCTAAATTCTACGAACTATAGGCAAGAGCACCTATCGGTCATAGCATAGGATATTTAAAACAAATAAATATCAAGTGTCGTATTCCACGGGTCTGCTGATTACTTCTACTCACGCAAATTAATATTATTTTATCGGATGTAAAATAGAGTTTTGTAAATAATTAAAAGAAGAGAAACATTTGATCGGGAATCCTTCTTAAGCAAAATATTTCGTAAATCTAGAATTCGAAAGAAATCGATTTAGACAAACTTGACCATGGAGGTTCCCAAAATATGATAGAGCCTCTCTCGAGAGAACTACCACCTAACCTTAGGTTGATCGATTAAGACCCCTCGGCCAGTCGAAACCCCTAAGCTTGCTTTATGCGGTGAGCCCCACTATTGGATTTGACTCCAATCCGGAAGATTTGCGTCACCCTCTCTCGAGGAGTGCGAACAATTCTTTCTACCGATGAGCGATCTACCGTATTTACGGATCTCTCGATACACTAAAATATGGATCAAACTTGATTATCATACCCTAGAAATATGAAACCAAAAATTGCAAATCAACGGTAAATCTTAGTTTTCCAAAATTAAACAATGAATAAGAGATTACGAAATATAAAAGCTTAAGAATTCATCCGATCAAATGCTATGAAAATTAGCTAAACATGATTTAAAAAGAAGAACAATTTTATTTCTAAGAAAAGAAATAACACTTACAAGAAATAAAATTCTAAACTAAGAATTAAAAAGTGCAAGACAAAAAAGTAAACTGCATAAATAAAATTACACTAATAAAATGCAGAAAAACTAAGCTAAGAATGATCCAATCGAAGCATGGACTGGATGCCCATCACTTTGGCAGCAGCTGGCTTTTATAGGCAGAAAATTGGTGAGTCACGCCCTTGGTCACGCCCGTGACCAAGGGCGTGTAAGCTGCGTAACTGCGTATTGAAAGCCCGGGAACGTTGAGGAAGAGAAACCGCCAAAAATCAATTGCATGGCGGGTCACGGCCTCGGTCACGCCCGTGACCAAGGGCGTGTCTTGAACGGGTCTGGAAACGGCGGGAAACGCTGCGATCTGGAGTTAATCTGGCGGTTGCAGAAGAGTCACGGCCTCGGTCACGCCTGTGACCGAGGGCGTGTAAGCTAGAAATGGCGGGAATTGATTGCTGGCTGAAATGAATGCATTTCGGGAAAGTCACGCCCGTGACATTGAGGTCACGCCCTCTGTCACGCCTGTGTTAGAGGGCGTGTAATTTTAATCTGACGTGGCGGCTAACATCTTCAACTGGAATACACGGGGCTGGTTCACGGCCGTGACATAAAGTCACGCCCTTGGTCACGCCCATGACCAAGGGCGTGTACTTTGCGATTTTGGCTGAAATTCTCCTGATTACTCTTATGAGCTTGAAATTGCTATTAACAGCCCCAGATTACCTTAAAACACAAAACAAAGTGAATTAGACATATATTAAACTAAAATTATATAAAAACTAATTAATTACTACTAAAATATTATATAAAAATAACAATAAATAATGTACTATCAAATACCCCCATACTTAAGCTTTTGCTATTCCAGAGCAAAACTAATTTAAAAGCATGAGAAGAATTTATAGGACATTCCAAAAAGATTTACTTCCAATTATGTATTCCAAATTTTATAAGACTCATATCAAATTAAGTTAAGAAATTAAAATTTAGATTTATTAGAAATAATTTATAATTCATAAATTGAAATAAGTAGAATAAATATTAGTTTCAAAATTCTCTAACTAAATCTTCATAAACAAAATTGCATTGAATTAAGTAAAATAATCCAAGATTAAAATTATATAAACTTTACAATCATGAGAAACTTTTAGAAAACTACAAAAAATTAACTATGCTCTCTCAAAAATATCTTGGATAAGCAAATAAACTTGGCTAATTGGGGTAAAATTGGCATTGAAGAAGTTACTTTGAATATAGGAAATGATGAATTTTATCCTCTCATTTCCATCTTTTTTTTAAATTCCTTCTTCTTTAATATCCATGACATATGATCTTTTCAAACCTTTTTTTTTATGCCAAATAAAGGGTCAAATAAGAAGGTAGGGGAAGGGATAGGGTTTAAAGGCTACAAAAATTCCAAAGATACATTTTAAGAACATAGAAAACAAATTGAGCAATCTATAAGAAACTATGAGTTCAAGTTAATATAAGTAAAATCTAAAGATATTTAACACAATTACTACAAAATTGAATTATGATATTTTAAAGAGAGAAAGAAAAACTAAGAAATATTCTAAACAAATCAAGATAATGAAAAACTCATTAAATCAAATTCATCTAAAAATTAAATCTAACATATTTTGAAGAGAAATATAAGATTAAAACTACATAAAAAGAAAACTCTTTAAAAATCCTATAAAGAAAACTCATAATTAAAATCAATTTTGCATAAATGAAGTTTGGAGAAATTTAATATTACAAAATTTATTTTATTGGAAATTAAAATAGTTTTTTAAATGAAAACATTTTTTTTGAATTTTGTAAATTTTTATAACAAAATTGAGAATAAAGAAAAAAAATAAATCAATTTTTTTATGAGTTTTGAAAAAGATTTTCTAATTTTTTTGGATTTTTAATAAAAACTGAATATAGGAGAATACACCCCCATACTTAAAAATAAACATTGTCCCCAATGTTTATAAGCCAAGTAGGAGGGAAAAGAAAATAAAATGCGGAAAAAGTAAAGTGCAAGAAAAATAAAGATAAGCAAGGGGTGCCTCCCAAGAGCGCTTTCTTTTTCCCGTCTTTAAGCTAGATGGTTATTGTTAGGAAAAAGGAAAATAAAAAGAAAGGTACACAGGCAACTCCCTTAATTCATGCTCAGGTGAGCATGCTGAAATCCGCTGCCCGACTACTCCTCCGCTATTGTCGTGATTCTTTGGTTGTCCGTTAGCTTGAAATTGTGAATCCAAATTACCTATACATACCTTAGGTAATTTGGATTGCTGGAGATGAGCGGCAAATGGATCGGTGAAAACGTTTGGTTGCAACGGCTCATCATCTACATGAAAATCGTTAGAAGAAAAAGAATCAAAATTAAGCGAGTCAGAAAATATTTCACAAGGAGGAGTTTCTTGTGAAAACACATGATCAAGCTCCGGTTGTACATTTTCAAAAATAAAATTCGGATCCAAAAATTTATTTGAAATTCCAAGTGAACTAAATTCATGGGACACAATATTTTCATGAATTTCACTTTCAAAGTGAATAATTGGCGAGAGAGAAAATTCATGAAAATAGGAGGAGATTCGGGCGGAGGAGGTGAATAAACATGTTCTTCATCAATTTCGTCCGGTGTCTCCATGACTCTTTTAAATTCGTGGCAAAGAAGTTCTTCTTGAGCTTGGGTATAAATATTTAAATTTTGATAACTAGAATCTGGAGAATACCCAAGAGTAGAAGAAAAAGAATTTTGTGGGGTAAAAGAGGAGGAATGAAAATCTTGATTGACTGAATTTCCTTCATCGCACTGAAAACTATCCGGGTGATCTTGCCACCATGAATAATTAATATCGGAGCAAGAAGAAAATTATTAGAATCGGAAAAATCATTCGCATGAAAACTAGATGAATTATTTTCATCAAAGTTTGAATAATTATTTTCATAAATAAACTCAAAATTATTTCCATAAGAAAAATTTTGAGAGTAAAAATTGATATAACAATCCTCACTTCGATGCGGTGCTCCACAAAAATTACAATTAACTTGGCGCTTTCGTGCGGCTTCCAAAAGATTGACTTTATGTTGAAGCTCGGCAACTTTGGCGGCCAATTGAGATAACATTTTTGAAGAAAGAAAATTGAACAACCGTCACTTAATAGAATGAAATTTGAAAATAAATCAAAAAGAGAAATGGGGGCGGAGAAAGAGATTGATAAAAGTAATAAAATTCACGCTTTCAAAATATCAACAAAAATATTTCCCCGGCAACGGCGCCAAAAACTTGATAGGTAAAATTTAGGATATAAAATTTCTCTAAATTCTACGAACTATAGGCAAGAGCACCTATCGGTCATAGCATAGGATATTTAAAACAAATAAATATCAAGTGTCGTATTCCACGGGTCTGTTGATTACTTCTACTCACGCAAATTAATATTATTTTATCGGATGTAAAATAGAGTTTTGTAAATAATTAAAAGAAGAGAAATATTTGATCGGGAATCCTTCTTAAGCAAAATATTTCGTAAATCTAGAATTCGAAAGAAATCGATTTAGACAAACTTGACCGTGGAGGTTCCCAAAATATGATAGAGCCTCTCTCGAGAGAACTACCACCTAACCTTAGGTTGATCGATTAAGACCCCTCGGCCAGTCGAAACCCCTAAGCTTGCTTTATGCGGTGAGCCCCACTATTGGATTTGACTCCAATCCGGAAGATTTGTGTCACCCTCTCTCGAGGAGTGCGAACAATTCTTTTTACCGATGAGCGATCTACCGTATTTACGGATATCTCGATACACTAAAATATGGATCAAACTTGATTATCATACCCTAGAAATATGAAACCAAAAATTGCAAATCAACGGTAAATCTTAGTTTTCCAAAATTAAACAATGAATAAGAGATTACGAAATATAAAAGCTTAAGAATTCATCCGATCAAATGCTATGAAAATTAGCTAAACATGATTTAAAAAGAAGAACAATTTTATTTCTAAGAAAAGAAATAACACTTACAAGAAATAAAATTCTAAACTAAGAATTAAAAAGTGCAAGACAAAAAAGTAAACTGCATAAATAAAATTACACTAATAAAATGCAGAAAAACTAAGCTAAGAATGATCCAATCGAAGCATGGACTGGATGCCCATCACTTTGGCAGCAGCTGGCTTTTATAGGCAGAAAATT
Organism: Dactylorhiza incarnata; assembly: GCA_033032865.1. Lineage (NCBI taxonomy): Eukaryota > Viridiplantae > Streptophyta > Magnoliopsida > Asparagales > Orchidaceae > Dactylorhiza > Dactylorhiza incarnata. The sequence continues at coordinate 3,399,533 of JAWHQI010000035.1, forward strand.
GGTGAGTCACGCCCTTGGTCACGCCCGTGACCAAGGGCGTGTAAGCTGCGTAACTGCGTATTGAAAGCCCGGGAACGTTGAGGAAGAGAAACCGCCAAAAATCAATTGCATGGCGGGTCACGGCCTCGGTCACGCCCGTGACCAAGGGCGTGTCTTGAACGGGTCTGGAAACGGCGGGAAACGCTGCGATCTAGAGTTAATCTGGCGGTTGCAGAAGAGTCACGGCCTCGGTCACGCCCGTGACCGAGGGCGTGTAAGATAGAAACGGCGGGAATTGATTGCTGGCTGAAATGAATGCATTTCGGGAAAGTCACGCCCGTGACATTGAGGTCACGCCCTCTGTCACGCCCGTGTTAGAGGGCGTGTAATTTTAATCTGACGTGGCGGCTAACATCTTCAACTGGAATACACGGGGCTGGTTCACGGCCGTGACATAAAGTCACGCCCTTGGTCACGCCCATGACCAAGGGCGTGTACTTTGCGATTTCGGCTGAAATTCTCCTGATTACTCTTATGAGCTTGAAATTGCTATTAACAGCCCCAGATTTCCTGAAAACACAAAACAAAGTGAATTAGACATATATTAAACTAAAATTATATAAAAACTAATTAATTACTACTAAAATATTATATAAAAATAACAATAAATAATGTACTATCATTTATTCATTGGATGAATTGTAATATGTACTATGTATTTCATTTTATATTTATGGCAAGTTCTTTTATTATGTCATTTATATCTGTCTGATAAGATTAATTAGCATAATAAATGCCCTTAGAGTGTTTGCTTCCATAGGAATTCAAGTACGTGACTTGAATGTGAGAGCCTATGTTTATAAGAAGCTTCATTCTTAAATGGTCCCTGGTCGAGGTATCATCCTAGAAATTTAGGGCGAGGATGAGACCATAAGACTAGCATGTGCGTTGACTGATGACCGGTTCTCACAGGTCATGATATTGTGATATCAAGTCATCACATGGGTACTTGTTAAGAACAAGTTATACTGGACAGACCCCCCGTGAGACTACTATGTGGATTGTTATATGAACGTGTCAGAAGTAGGTCTCAAGTGACAATGGTGTTTGTGGTCCTTTGACCTGAAGTCATAGCATTCATCAGGTGAGGAAGAGCGTACTTTGATGGCATCTAAAGTCTTCTCTTGAGAAAGGTTGACGATAAGGGTGGTTGTTGGGTATGTTACGAATCATTTGGATGTTTGTGTGTGAGCAGAAATGGGATTTGTCCTCCTGTGTGACAGGAGTTACATCCATGGGCCCCTTGATGGAATGAGACTGAGAAATGCATGGCCATGCTTGGTTGAGTCAATATATGATATTGAGCTCACCAATTTTTAGACAGTCTATTCTGGATCAAGAAACTAGGATTGAACGATTATGAGGGTGACACGGTCCATGCCTCTAGTTATATCCAAATGTAAAGGACAAAGGGACATGACAACACTGATACATTGGTCATGACAGGCTTATATGAGTTATGAACTCTTATTGCTTGGGTAGCAATGACGTATTGCTAGATGTCGCTCATTGTTTGTGAGACTTTTGTTAATACTTTGTGATCAAGTGGGAGACTGTTGGAGTTTCTGAGATGATCTCAAAGCAATCAACAGTAAGTCTTGCTGCCAACGCAATATGAGCCTATAGGGTCGCACATAAAAGCGTTTGGAGAAATTGGAGAAAGGATTGTGTTGGCCTTACTCATATTGGATATGAGTGGACGACCAATCCTGTGACTGCTTGGAATCAAGTTGAGAATGTCTCAAAAGGGAAATCGTTTAAAGTGTTTAAACGAACAGATTTTACACTAGATAATTCGGCTAAAGGCATTAACCGAATTCGACTAAAGAGTTTAGACGAATTCGGCTAATGGCAAATTCGACTAAAGGGTTTCGCCGAATTTATATATAGTCGAATTCGTCGAAATGGTTTCGCCGAATTCGGTTATAGTGAATAGCCAAATTTATATATAGTCGAATTCGTCGAAATGGTTTCGCCGAATTCGGTTATAGTGATTAGTCGAATTCAGTTAATGTGATTAGTCGAATTCGGCGAATGTAAATCTGGGCGGATTTTCTTTTGGTCTGCGGATAGCCTTTCTTATACCTTGCGTATATAAAGGCATGCGATTAGGTCTTCGAGAGATACGTTTTTCAGATCGAGACCTTTTGCAAGAGAGAAAAGACGGAAGTGTTCCGATCGTTCTCTTTCCGTCCGCCGATCGTCCTTCCGCCGCCGCTGGTCGCCGTCGTCAGTCGCCGCCTCCCCTGGATCGGATCTAGCAGTCCGTGGGGACGTTGAGAGGATCCTTCTCCGACCTAGTTCTTGTACGACAAGAAACTAGGGTTCTTCATCGCTTGTGTGGACTTCTGTAGAGGGATCGATCTATTTCGATCCTTGAAGAACTCAAAGCAGATTTCGGATTTCTCTTGGAGCACCTTGGTTGAGTATTGACTCAATCCCTCGAAGGTATATATTGTATTTGCTTTCTTATTCTCTTAAATCATGAAAAACGCAAGATCCGTTGATCTCTTTTGGGTTGTTCTTGTTCATTTCCGCTGCGCATATTCGATATGTCATCCCTTTTGAAGGGGTGTAGAAAACCCAACACATCTCCCGCTTAAAGCCAAAGAAGATTTCTGGAGAAGGAAGCCGTCACGCTAAATCTAAAGAACGATCGCTTCAACCTCTCTTATGCTACTGCGATCCTTCATCCTCATCTTCAGAAATCTCATTGAGGGAGTTCTTGTTATTTACTTTATTTCATTATTGAGAATTTTGTAGTAAAATCGCCTTGTGTTGGCGACTAGGTCCTTGTGCGGCTTAGGGGGTAATTCACCGCATGAGTTGGCGACTAGGTCTAGGAGATTAGATCTAGTGGTGCTCGAGGTCATATCCGGGATAGGATAGGCTAGAGCGGCTTGAAGCCATATCCGGGGAAGGATAGGCTAAAGTCAACCGGTTTGTGGGGATACAAGTCGGTATAGAAAAAAAAAAATATTTACTCTTGCACGCCTCTGATTTCTGGCGATATTGAAATCAAATTTATGTAAACACTTTCTATATAATTGATGAGTCTCATTTATATACACATTTATGGACTCATCTGGGCCGGTATTTGAGTCAATGCACTACATTTTAGATCCATAATCACTCATATTTGTTCTCTACCTGTTATTCCAAGCTAAGTGCACTTTTAGGCCCGTTTCGATGTATTTTCTTGTTTATCTTACTCATGCTTTATGTTGCAATTCAATTTCTATATTTGAGAATGTGTGGAATGCCCATTTACGTGGCCTGACGATCTTTAATGTTGATACGGGGGTTGTGCGATTGTTCCGGGGCGCAAAAACTGCACAGGAACACTGCGCACGACCACTGGACATAGTGCGCACGACCACTGGTCGTGCGCTAGTGATCGTGCATTAATTCCCACCTAAAAAGTGGCCTGACTGGCTTAACGCACGACCACTGGACATAGTGCGCACGACCACTGGTCGTGCGCCACTGATCGTGCGCATTGAAAACCTGCACCTGTCTATAAATAGCTGCTCCGCAAAAACAGCCGTAACTTCTTCGTTTCTAGGTCTTTTTGAGCGCCGTTTTTTGCGTTTTTTCGTTCTAAGCCTCCTCTATTCATATAGGGACTTCAAGGAAGAGATTGGATCTTACTTGCATCATCAAGGAAGGTTTAAAGAGCATTTGGACATCGCCGGGTCGTGACACGAAGAAGACGGGCCATTGGGAGGAAGTGACAGCCCTCCTTTACCCCGGACGCAGTTGAGGACCGAGCTTGGACGCGGATTGACAACCCAGCGATTCCAACCGTGAATCCCAGCAAGGCTTTGGAGTCGGTCGAATCTCTTACTCTTTATTCTTTTGAAATGATGTTTGTATGCTAAACTCTCTATTTTTTGGATGAAGAGCTTGATAAATCCATATATGTAACTTTTATTTCATGTTTATGAAATTACTTTTGATTTATTCAAGTGTATGAGGTGTGCTATTGTCATTCATCTTCCATCCTCCATTACCCTCCATTCCATTCCGCTTAACTTCTCTTCCACTACGTGAGCCTACTCTTCCATTCGCCAAGCTAAGCGGTGCTAACGGCCCGTGTAATCCACTTCATTTCCGCTAGTGCGAACCACCTCATCCGCTTGCCTACTCGCCCATCCGCCTACCGAAGCAGTGCATCGCGGCCTGCATAGTTTCCATCCGCCCGGCGAAGCAGCGCATAGCGGCCTGCATAGGAGTAGTGATTTAGTTGTTTTATTTTGTTTTCCGCAAATCAAACCAACCCTAGCCTTTCGCATCCATCCGACTTAAGGACTTCAATCTCAAGTCCTCCTCAATAGTCAACTCCACCTTACTGTGTTCCTTCCGAGATCGATACTCGGGGATTTACTCGTCGTTTTATATTACTTGAACGATCGGTACACTGCCGTGTCGTGCCGCAGTCTAGCCACCGCCTATAGCGGTGTGTGAGATTTGCGCCATCAAGTTTTTGGCACCGTTGCCGGGGAACACAGACGTGTGAGTTGCTGTAGGGGGAGACAAGAGTTAGAAGTTCTTCCATTGTGTATAGTCCTCTTGTCATTTTGTTTGTTTTCTATTTAATTTTTGCGTTAATTAATTTTACTATTTCCCTTTTCCTGTTTAATTTTTTTAAGGAAGTTTAATCCAAGGAGTTTTATTAGTTTGTGTAAATTTCCTTGCAAAGAATTTCAGCTTCATTTTATCTGATTTAATTATTGAAAATGTCGTCATGGGATATTTCACCTAGCTTTAATGACATGGTTTATTATATGGACCAAATGAATGAGTTGAATGTTAGGCAGTGTAGGAACATTGTTTGCTTGTTGTGTCGAGGAGAGGGTCATGAATTGAAGGACTGTCCTAGTCTTTTCAATCCTGAACGCTGCTCCTCCACTCATGACAACAGTGTCCTTATCGCTCATTCTGTGCCCATGGAGGCAATTGTGCCCTCTACCCCTGAGCTTGTCTCTTGCATGGACTCCTCACTCCCTGTGTATGGCTTCACTCCTAGTGATGATGATCACTCATCTGTTAGCCAACAAGGAGAGGAATGGGAGCTCCTAGATGCACCTGAGTATGATGAGGAAAGTATTCTTTCCATCGGGGAGGCGTCAGCAGATCTTTTTGCGGAGGAGCCAAATCTTTGTGTTCCTCTAGTTTTTTTGCAAGAATTTTCTACACGCATTCTTTATGATCCTATCAAAGTAAAGGAGTGGGGTGATGCTTCGGACTCGGAGGACGCTCCAAAGTGGGTTGAGGAGGATACTCCTTCTGATGAGGAGGTTTGCACTTCCTCATGGGACGAGGAGGTCCAACTCACCACCGAGGCCCTTGAGTTCTTGGGTTCCCCTCGCCATGATACTTACGATGATGATAGCGATCTATCCTTGGATCCTGCTGGGAGTGAGACCGGGACCACTCCCCCGATTTCTGATTATTTTTGTCCTTCCTCTCTTTTATTTCTTGACCCCCCTTCTTCACCCGAGCCTGTGCAGGTTGAATCTTTACAGGTACCCCAGGAGGACTTAGAGCATGTTGCTCAAGTCAATGATGAGTGTATCCTCATATGTGAGGAGTTTGATCCCCCTTCGTAGAGGAAGCTCCACTCATTTCCTTCTCCTCCTGCTGCCTCCCTGGAGATGATACCTTGCTGGGCAAGGATAGTTTTGGTGAGTTGAGTGAGGATTCCTCCTCTTCTTATTTTTTATTCCCTCTACCTGTGACGAGCAGGTATTATTTATATTCGGGTAGAGGCGTGACTGTTCTGTTGGCGTATCGGTACCCGCTACCGACACGCATATTAGAACAGTTACATGTGCACTTCTCTTTTCATAGACCCATTAGCTAGAACTGTTTTCAATTTGAATAAGTCGTGCTGGGAGGACAATAACCCCAGTAGTTATCTTACTTTTCCTGCATTTTTATTTCTTCTAATCATGTTTAGTTAGCTGTAGTTTATTTTAGTTTGTCTTTTTCTTTTGTTTTTGTGGAGCTCACACCTGCAGGTACTCATTGCAAATTCTGAATGGCGGGTTTGCTTCAGATTTCCACGCACCTTCTGGTATGCTCACTTGCTGAGCATTGGGTAACTTCTTCCCTAGCTTTCGATTTTGATTTTCACTGTCATATCATTATGTTGTATTGTTTATATTAAGTCTGGGGGAGAGCCGTTATATGTTACCCACTGCACGTGCACATCTCATTTGCATACTAGAAGTATTTTAATTTCAGTTATTTAGTATTGTTCATCTTCACTGTACACCACTGCACCCACTTTAGCGCGCACTCGCTTGTTTGTATGCTTCCGTATATTCAATTCTTGGATGTGATGTAGGAAGTGCTGTATTAGCCAAAATAATTGCAAGATGGAGTGGAATGTTGACTCTTGTAGTGCTCTAGTTGAATACTCGTGTTTGCATAGGGATTTGAGTAGAATTAGTTTTTGTTTATGCTTCTAATTTATAATTTGTAGATTTGCGTAGATTTTAATTTATTTTACTCAAAATGGTGAATGTGGTTGAATCTTGCGGTAGCGTGGTATTGTGTGTAGGCGAATGTGAGGTTCGTGTTGCTCGAGTCGGGAGGAAGGATTACCTTTTTCGGGGGTTAAGAACTTGCCCCAAGCGACTCTCGAAGCATGGGTGTGAATGAATTGCAAGTTGAGCGTGACATAGGCCATCTATTTGGCAAGTTTGAGCTTTGTTCTACCACTCCTATACACTAACCGTTGCTAGCCTATTTTGTGCCTACCCGATCTTTTGATTCAGCCCCACCATACTTCACCAAGGCCTAAAAGCTAATCCTATTATCGCAACCAAAAATTAAGCTAAGAGCATTTATGAATTGTAATTTTTCAATGCTGTGCGGTGATGCGTAACTTCAGTGTTGATGTGGAAGTTTTAAAAAAAAATGTCTTTGTGCTGAGAATTGTGCTAATTAATTTGGGGATAAAAAGAAAAGAAAAAGAAAAAGAAAAAGAAATATATATATATATATATATATATATATATTTATCCCTAGCGCTTTAATTGAAGCATATTTTGGTATTGATTGTTGTAGGCCGTGTGCACACCCGGTTTCAAAGTCATGTCTGGGGGTGTGTTACACGTGTATTATTGGGGCTGCTATGATTTAGCACTTTTGTGTGCTCATTTGGGTTGCGATTAGCCTTCACGTTTATCTTTGCATTCCAAACCGTAACCCAAGCCTCATGTATACCTAAAGTCCTATCGATTCGTCTTGTGAGTTCACTAGCGCCGTGGAGAGAGTGTGACCGGGCGAGCATATGGTTCTCGACGTTGATGGATTTCAACGGAGATAATTCCGAGTTCCGGTCTTGGGTAACATTCACATGCGCGTCTAGCTTACTTTCGTACTACGCGAGACCACGAGATTCACCAACATTCCATTTTTGAGTAAAAATAAATTCCTTTTTACGCATTTTCACTTTTATAAAGTAGCTAGCATATGTAAAATTTCTTCTAATGAACTTCTATGCACACTAGTAGGAAACTTCGCATTCTATTCCATGTTTGCAATTTTTCTGGTTAGCTATGTTTTTCCTACTCCGCCGGGTATGTTTGCTCGGGACGCGCAAACAGGTAAGTCTGGGGGTGTGATGAGTCCCATTTATATACACATTTATGGACTCATCTGGGCCGGTATTTGAGTCAATGCACTACATTTTAGATCCATAATCACTCATATTTGTTCTCTACCTGTTATTCCAAGCTAAGTGCACTTTTAGGCCCGTTTCGATGTATTTTCTTGTTTATCTTACTCATGCTTTATGTTGCAATTCAATTTCTATATTTGAGAATGTGTGGAATGCCCATTTACGTGGCCTGACGATCTTTAATGTTGATACGGGGGTTGTGCGAGTGTTCCGGGGCGCAAAAACTGCACAGGAACACTGCGCACGACCACTGGACATAGTGCGCACGACCACTGGTCGTGCGCTAGTGATCGTGCATTAATTCCCACCTAAAAAGTGGCCTGACTGGCTTAACGCACGACCACTGGACATAGTGCGCACGACCACTGGTCGTGCGCCACTGATCGTGCGCATTGAAAACCTGCACCTGTCTATAAATAGCTGCTCCGCGAAAACAGCCGTAACTTCTTCGTTTCTAGGTCTTTTTGAGCGCCGTTTTTTGCATGTTTTTCGTTCTAAGCCTCCTCTATTCATCTAGGGACTTCAAGGAAGAGATTGGATCTTACTTTCATCATCAAGGAAGGTTTAAAGAGCATTTGGACATCGCCGGGTCGTGACACGAAGAAGACGGGCCATTGGGAGGAAGTGACAGCCCTCCTTTACCCCGGACGCAGTTGAGGACCGAGCTTTGACGCGGATTGACAACCCAGCGATTCCAACCGTGAATCCCAGCAAGGCTTTGGAGTCGGTCGAATCTCTTACTCTTTATTCTTTTGAAATGATGTTTGTATGCTAAACTCTCTATTTTTTGGATGAAGAGCTTGATAAATCCATATATGTAACTTTTATTTCATGTTTATGAAATTACTTTTGATTTATTCAAGTGTATGAGGTGTGCTACTGTCATTCATCTTCCATCCTCCATTACCCTCCATTCCATTCCGCTTAACTTCTCTTCCACTACGTGAGCCTACTCTTCCATTCGCCAAGCTAAGCGGTGCTAACGGCCCGTGTAATCCACTTCATTTCCGCTAGTGCGAACCACCTCATCCGCTTGCCTACTAGCCCATCCGCCTACCGAAGCAGTGCATCGCGGCCTGCATAGTTTCCATCCGCCCGGCGAAGCAGGGCATAGCGGCCTGCATAGGAGTAGTGATTTAGTTGTTTTATTTTGTTTTCCGCAAATCAAACCAACCCTAGCCTTTCGCATCCATCCGACTTAATGACTTCAATCTCAAGTCCTCCTCAATAGTCAACTCCACCTTACTGTGTTCCTTCCGAGATCGATACTCGGGGATTTACTCCTCGTTTTATATTACTTGAACGATCGGTACACTGCCGTGTCGTGCCGCAGTCTAGCCACCGCCTATAGCGGTGTGTGAGATTTGCGCCATCAATAATACAATCATGTCTCTATTTGTGTTTACTTGATTTCTTTCATTTGGCGTAAATTTTATTATTGCAAATTGCTTTTTGCTAAATTGTTATTTTGATCTTATTTATTCCTAAACAATTTATTAACTTCTTTAAAATTATAAAAAGAATTTGTATTCCCTTATTCACCCCCACCCCCCACCCCCTTTATGGGCGCCTATCGATCCAACAAGTGTTATCAGAGCGTAGGTTTTTCCAAACTATTTAAAAACTAGGAATAATGGCATCTTATGATCTCGCTTTTTCCGAGGGACAGGGAATTAGTAGACCTCCACTATTTACTGGGTCAGATTATAATTATTGGAAAAATAGAATGAGATGTTTTCTTATGACCCTAGATATTGAGGTTTGGAATATGGTAGAAGAGGAATACTCTCATCCTACAATTGTAGTTGGAGAAGTAACATTAGAAAAACTTAAGGATAAGTGGGATGATAGGGATAAACTTAAATGCAAAAATAACGCCAAGGCCATGAATGCTTTATTTTGTGCGTTAGATAGAAATGAATTTAATAGAATTTCCGCTTGTACTACTGCATATGATATTTGGAATCATTTGAAAATTACTCATGACGGTACATCGCAGGTTAAAGATTCAAAGCTTTTCCAACTAGAGTCGGAATATGAAAAGTTCTGGATGGATGAAAGTGAAGATGTTGATGCCATGTACACGCGTTTCACCAAGATCGTCAATGCCTCCAAAGTTCTTGGAAAGACCTTCTCCAACGGCGACATGGTCCAAAAGATTCTTCGATCCCTTCCTCCATAATTCAATCTGAAGGTAACCGTTATCTCGGAGTCGCACAATCTAAGAACGCTCTAAGTTGAGAGCATCATTGGGAATCTCAAAACCCATGAGGTAGAACTCAAGATCCAACACAACGAATACAATAAGGAGCCAAAGAAGAAAGTGTTGGCACTAAAATCAAAGAAGGAGTGTCAAGAGGATGAAGATGAAGAAAGCCTTTTAGTAAAGAACTTCCGAAAGTTCATGAGAAATCCGGAAAGGAGAAACACCTTTCGAAAATATTTCCAAAGGAAGGAAAATGGAAAGGGTCCTCTTCAAAGAAGGAAAAGGAGAGCGATGATGAAGAAGAAAGACCTCCACCAGAATGATATCACTGTAGGAAGACCGGGCATATTCGGAGCCAGTGCCCAAATTTTTTGAAGGAGAAAAAGGATAAACGGAATAAAGGAAAAGAAAAGAGGAAGGTACTAAAAGCAAAAACATGGGATGAGTCCTCCACCTCCGAAGAATCAAGCGGGTCTTCATCAAGCGAAGATGAGGAAGCAAACATGTGCCTCATGGGACATGGAAATGACGACGACGCCAGTGTTCTTAGCGACACTGGGGTAACTCCTCTCACTTATGATGAACTTTTCAGTAAATTTCTTGAAACTTGCAAAGCTTTTGATGGAAATATGAAAGATAGTATTTTATTAAATCGGGAAAATGAATCCTTAATTAAAGAAAATCAAAAACTTTCCAAAAAATTAATTGTTTTAGAAAAAAGAAAGGTCTTTTGCCAAGACTGTGATCACTCCATTAAGATGGCAAAGGATATTGAAGATTCTCTTTCTAAATCCATCTCCCATGCCAAAATTCTTATAAAAGAGAAGGGGGAATTAGAAAGGAAATTATAAGCCTCTCTTGTGCAAGTAAAAAATAATAAAAAAGGTTTTGAAAATAGGTGTCATGTTTCTGAAAGAAAACTTATCACTTAAAGCACAAGTTCATGATCTCACCATGGCCATTAAAAAATTTGGAATGGGACAAAAATCTCTGGATATGATTTTAGGGAGCCAGTGCTATGGTTCTGGAAAATTTGGGCTTGGATATATAGGTGAGGGCTACCGCCCGGTGCTAGCCACTAACGCCGGCGCTAGCACCTCATACAAAAATCCAAAGATTTCTTTTGCAAAATCTTTTTCTTCTGTAAATCTGATTCCTTCCAGCAAGAAAAAAATCCAGAAAAGGGTCTCAACCCCCTTTATTTCGTGTGTAAACTGTTTTAGGTTAGGTCACATGTCTAGTTCTTGCAGGAAAGTAAAAAAAATACTTTAAAACAAATCGAGGTACCTAAGGCTTCCACTTATTCTATGGGTGGTACCACTTGGGTATCCGGATCTTTACTCTCATCTTCTTTCTAGATGTGCAGGAAGGCTAATGATGATGAAGACGTGTGGTACTTGGATTCTAGATTCTCCAAGCACATGACGGGAAATAAAGCAAAATTTCTTAGCCTAGAAAAGAAGAAGGGAGGGATCGTGACGTTTGGCGATAACGGAAAAGGAAGAGTCATGGGAAGTGGTACAGTTGGTAACAATTCCTTTACCATATCTAATGTTCTTTATGTTAAAGAGCTAAAACACAATCTAATTTCTATTAGCCAATTATGCGATAAAGGATTAGATGTTTTATTTGAATCTTCCACTTATTTATGCAAAATATCCAATCCTACTACAAAAGATATTTTACTAACTGCACCAAGAATACATAATGTTTATCTAGTTTCTTTTCATGATCTTTCTAAATCATCTATAAAATGCTTTATCACTAAAAATGATGAATTAGAACTTTGGCATAGACGGCTAGGGCATGCTAGCACAAAGCTTATTGTTAAACTTGCCAAAAGTGATTTAATTAGAGGATTGCCTAGGTTAAATGGAACTTTACCTCCACTTTGTTCACCATGTCAAAAAGGTAAATTTACTAGATCCTCTTTCAAAATTAAAAATTTCATTTCTACTACAAGACCCTTGCAATTAATTCATATGGATCTTTTTGGTCCCGTTAGCACTGCAAGTCTTGGTGGTAAATTATATACATATGTTTTAATAGATGATTTTTCAAGATATTGAAGGACATTATTTCTCTCTTCCAAATCCGATGTGATTTGCGAATTTGAAAAATTATGTACTCGTATTCAAAATGAAAGTGATTTAAATATTAAATGCATTCGCTCGGATCATGGAGGAGAATTTGAAAATGAAAAGTTTACATCTTTTTGTGATATGTTAGGTATTAGACATGAGTTCTCCACATCACGCACACCACAACAAAATGGTGTTGTAGAAAGAAAGAATAGGACACTTCAAGAACTAGCACGCACTATGCTATGTGAATATAAATTGCCTAAGTCTTTTTGGGCCGAAGCCATAAATACATCATGTTATGTTATTGAATAGAATCATGTTTCGCCCATCTCTTAATCACACACCTTATGAACTTTATTTTCAAAAGAAGCCTAACGTATCCTACTTTAAAGTTTTTGGTTGTAAATGTTATATTTTAAATACTAAAGAAAGCTTGGGAAAGTTTGATGAAAAATGTGATGAAGGAATTTTTCTTGGATATTCTTCAAATAGTAAAGCTTATAGAATTTTTAATAAAAGAACTAGAAAAGTTGAAGAATCAATTAATGTGAAATTTGATGAACTTGTTCTTTGTATAGAAATACTTTCCGCAGACAAAGAGGATGATCACTTACCACCTTTGGAGCATGGTGACGAGGAACCTTCCAAAGAAGAGGAAGAGGAGGCCAAGGAAGATGAATATGTACCTCCAAGTGCTTTGAAATTCACAAAGGATCATCCATGGGAATTAATAATTGGTGAACCATCCATCGGGATAAGAACTCGCTCTTCTCTTCATGAATTTTATTCAAATATTTGTTTTATTTCCGAAATTGAACCAAAAAATGTTTCAACTGCTTTAAATGATGAATTTTGGTTTTTGGCTATGAATGAAGAGTTAGAACAATTTGAGCGACATAATGTTTGGAAATTAGTAGAAAGACCATCTAATCACCCGGTTATAGGTGTAAAATAGATTTATAAAAATAAATTAGATGGTGAGTCTAGAATCATTAGAAATAAGGCACGCTTAGTAGCACAGGGATATTCTCAAATCGAGGAGATAGATTTTGATGAAACTTTTGCACCCGTTGCTAGATTGGAATTTATATGAATTTTTCTAGCATTTGCCAGCTTTAAAAGAATAAAATTATTTCAAATGGATATAAAAAGTGCTTTTCTAAACGGGTTTGTAAAAGAAGAAGTTTATGTTGAACAACCCCCCAGTTTTATTAGTGAAAAATTTCACAATCATGTTTATAAACTAGAAAAAATGCTTTATGGTTTAAAACAAACACCTTGTGCATGGTATGAAAGACTTACATCATTTTTATTAAAGCACGGTTATATTATGGGAAGTGCCCATAATACTCTCTTCATTAAGCACAATTATGATGATTTGATTATTTGCAAATATATGTTGATGATATAATCTTTGGATCTACTAATGAAGAGTTGTGTAATGAAGTTATTTTAGTGATGAAAAATGAATTTGAAATGAGCCTAGTAGGAGAACTTTCTTATTTTCTTGGTTTTCAAATATCACAAAGAAATGATGGTATTTTTTATGTCTTTGATATGCTTAAACATTTTGGATTTAAAAACCTTAAACAAGCTTCTACTCCAATGAGTGCATCACTAAAATTAGGAAAAGATGAATCGGGAATTTCAATTGATCAAACTTTATATATAGGTATGATAGGATCTCTACCCTATCTAAGTGCAACTAGACCCGATATTATGTTTGTCGTATGTTTATGTTCTCGATTTCAAGCCAATCCAAAACAATCTCACTTAAAAGCGGTTAAACGAATTTTTAGATATCTAATTGGGTCATCTAGATTAGGATTATGGTACTGGCATAATAATTCATTTACACTTCACGGCTATTCCGATTCGGACTACGCCGGTTGCTCACTTGATAGAAAAAGCACTAGCGGTACTTACCATTTTCTAGGACCTTCATTAGTTGCATGGTCTAGTAGGAAGCAAAATTCGGTTGCACTCTCCACCACGGAGGCCAAATACATTGCATTAGGGAGTTGTTGTGCACAAGCACAATGGATGAGCCAAACTCTAGAGGACTTTGGTTTTCATCTAAAACATATTGAATTAAAATGGGACAATAAAAGTGTCATTGATCTTACAAATAATCTGGTACATAATTCTAGATCCAAACATATAGATGTACGTTATCATTTCATAAGGGATCACATTAAAAAGGAAAATGTTAGAATAAGTTTCATTGGCACGGACTCTCAACTTGCTGATATATTAACTAAACCTCTTCCCGATGCAAGGTTTCAAATGTTAAGGTTGGAATTAGGAGTCTTAGACATCTTAGGATGAGTTATTTGAAAAACGCTAAAGTTTTATGCAATTTGAGCAATCAAGACATCTCCATAAATTACAAAATTTCTACATAAGACTACTCTAAGGACTCTTAATTAAGATCAAAAAGTGAAAATTTGAAATTCTCAAAAACTCACTTTCTATTTTCGGCGCTAGCGTGGGTGTTCATTTTTTCTGTTTTTTAAAATTTCTAAAAATCTATAAAAATATGTTAGTTCATATGTACTACTTAGTTTTTGTGTTTCTGACTTTTGTTATTTTTTTATTTATATTATGAAAAATCAACTACAAAACTTCAAAATACAAAAATACAAAAATATGTTCTTGTGATTTTCTGTTTTTCTTTCATTAAAAATTTTTCAAAAAAACAAAAAAACTGTATGATCTTTATTGCTAATATCAAGCATGTATGTATTCTATTATTTAGAATTATCTACAATGTTAAAACTTGTTTCTTCATATTACTATGAACATTGTTTTGTTTATCATGTTTTGATATATTTAATTAAGTGCATCAATTGTATTGAAAAATATGTGTAGATCCAAGCTTAGCATGCCTCTAAGTATGAGTAAATGTTTTGTGATTGATAATGATACATTTCACTCACTTATTTTGGTATCTCTTAAACTTGAAATTAAGTAACATTGTAGTATAATCTCTTTTTGATATGTTCATTTCATGCTTGGTATCTTTATGAATAACTTTGAGATTTCAAAAAGGTTAAAACATCTTTACATTTTTTTAATTTAAACTCATATTTATACTTATGTTTTTCATGCTTTCAAAAGAATGTTTCTTATAATCTTCCGCTTGCTTTCAACTCTTATCTTTTTTATTTGAAATCTCTTATATATCCTATGCTTAAATTCTTTATCATTTCATACAAAAGCTCGATCATGAATTCTCATTTATAAAGAATGCCTCCTTACAACCCTTACCCCACCTTCTTTTGATAATACTAAAAGGGGGGGGGGGGGATTAATTGAAGAAATCTAGAGGAGAAATCTAGAAGATTAAGGGGAGACTAATTCATGTAATCTATCATTTTAGGGGGAGTAAAACATAAATTGCATTTATATAGGGGGAGCATTAAGATAGGGGGAGTATGCTCTTTTTCATGTTTATCAAACACTATAGTTGCACTTTTATCTCGCTTATCATATACTATAAACACCTTTGTTGATTTCTTGTTAAGAGGATTTGTTATTATCAAAAGGGGGAGATTGTTGGACATGTTTGGACATGTGTGCACATCCCTTTGTTTGAGAATATAACAAATATCATATTGTATTTGATCTTACTTGTCATGTGTTTATAGTGTGCAGGAACTATAGGTGCAATACTCCACAGGTAGCTAGCAGCTTCAAATCAAATTCTCTGAAGGAGAGCTACCGCCAGTGCTAGGGATACCGCCTGGCGCTAGCACTACCGCCATCGCTAGTGCTACCACCTGGCGCTAGCTCAAGTTCGTGCACAATACCACGTCGCGACAGTTTTGTAACCGCTTGCACACGAACACTACCGCAGGCGCTAGGAGCTACCGCAGGCGCTATCTGCAAGTTCTATAAATTGATGGCTTCTCTCTCGTTTTAGTTAGAGCTTCTAGAGAGATTACTTATGCCACAATTCTAGAGCTGCTACTCTGTCGAAAGTTCATCTCCCACCCAAAGCCAAAGAAGATTTCTGGAGAAGGAAGTCGTCACGCTGCATCCGAAGAACGATCGCTTCAACCTCGCTGATGCTACGGCGATCCTTCATCCTTATCTTCAAAAATCTCATAGAGGGAGTTCTTCTTATTTACTTTATTTCATTATTGTAAATTTTGTAGTAAAATCGCCTTGTGTTGGCGACTAGGTTCTTGCGCGGCTTAGGGGGTAATTCGTCGCGTGAGTTGGCGACTAGGTCTAGGAGATTAGATCTAGGGGGTGCTCGAGGCCATATTCAGGGTAGGATAGGCAAGAGCGGCTTGAGACCATATCCGGGGAAGGATAGGCTAAAGCCAACCGGTTTGTGGGGATACAAGTCGATATAGAAAAGGAAAAGATATTTACTCTTGTACGCCTCCGATTTCTAGCGATATGGAAATCAAATTTATATAATCATGTCTCTATTCGTGTTTATTTGATTTCTTTCATTTGGCGTAAAATTTTAATATTGCAAATTACTTTTTGCTAAATTGTTATTTTGATCTTATTTATTCCTAAACAATTTAGTAATTTTCATAAAATTATAAAAAGATATTGTATTCCCTTATTCACCCCCCCCCCTAGGGCGCCTATCGATCCAACACGGAGAAGATTGCTTCCATTTTATGATGAACCAAACCCAAATACTTACCCTTGCAGAAGTCCCCAAATTGCAATTTCCTCTCAAAACACTCTCTTTGCCCGAGAAACTTGAACTTCATGACATCCGTGAAGAACTATTGGCAGTCTGGAACCGGACCACCGAGGCGACAAAGGTTGGGGTTATGCCAGGTTGTTAAAATTGGAATGCGAGGTTGTTAATATTGGGGTTATGTCGGCGGCAAAGGTCATGCTGGATAGTGATGGTGGCAGCGTCGAGATCCCTGGCGGCAAATTTCATTCCATGATGCATTTCTTTCGTATGTGGAAAATGCTCTCGGTATCTTAAGAAAGTCATCTCCTTGATTCTAACATAAATGTTTGATGTTTCTGTGACTTTTGGGTTTTATATCCTCAGTGCGAATTTCCTCAGTGGGAAATTCGTCGCGCCAAACTAGGCCTTAATAAGCCAGGCTTATTGCGTCAAGAGTGAATTACTTAAGAAAACCCAAGAATATTAGTTCTCTTAATCCACGGTCATTGAAAAAAATCAGTTATATTTGTCTTTTGGAATATGGCATAATCGCTAAACTCTCGTTAATATGGCGTTTAAGACTTAATTCCATTTCCACAGCCTCAATATTAATATTTTTTATCTTGGGCATTGAAAATAAAGGTGCCCACAAAATGTGGAGTCTAATGATCTTTTTTACTTTAGGAACATTGTTAAATTGCCTTAAGAAAATGGTCTCCAAAGAATCGCTATAACTTCTACGTTTTTGAACGGATTGAGGTAAAAAACTTAAGAGCAATGTTATAAGCTGTTCGAATTTGGTTATTTGCCTCCAAAAAACACCTTAAATCTCTCTTTTTAGATATAATCGCAGTCCAGTTTAGATGTTTACGTTGAGGACCCGCTCATTTCACATCTTAGAGAGATCGCCACCGCCTGCCTGTTCCTCCGCCGTGCTTTCCAAATGAAGGATTCAAACCCTCCTTGCCATCTCCGCAAATTTCCTGAAGATATTCGTCTCTGGAACCCCACTACAGTTGTTGGACATCACGGGAGAAGATTGCCTCCATCTTATGATGAGCCCCAAATATTTACCCATGCAGAACTCCCCCAAATTGCAATTTCCTTTCAAAACTAACACTCTCTCTGCCCGAGAAATTGGAACTCCATGAAATCCGTGAAGAACTGTTGGAGGTCTGGACCAGACCACCAAGGCGGCAAAGGTTGGGGTTATGCGAGGTTGTTAAGATTGGATGCGAGGTTGTTAAGATTGGGGTTGTCTGCATCAATTGTCATGTTGGATAGTGTCGAGATCCCCGCCGGCAAATTTCATTCCGTCATGCATTCCTTTCGCATGTGGAAAATGCTATCGGTGTCTTAGAAAGTCATTTTCTTGATTCTAAGGCTCCGTTTGGGGGGGGGGGGGGGGGGGGGGGGGGGGGGGGGCTTATTTTCACCGGTCAGGTTAACCGACCGCATGAATCGGACCTTAATTAAGGTCCGGTTCATACGATCGTAACCGCTTGAACGGTGAAAAAAAGTCCCCCCAAACATAACCTAAATGTTTGATGTTTTGTGACTTTTGGGTTATATCCTCTCTTAATACCTATATAATAATGTGGACCTTTCAATCGTCTTGCATGTTGATTAGTGCAAGCTATTTTTGAATAAGATATTTGACTGTGAATAAGCATATTGGACTGCAAATATATTGTTTGGACTACTAATAGAAATGAACTGTGAATAGTCTTTTTAAGACTCTTTTATAACATTGCCCAAAAAATAAACTTAAACACTCTGTTTGATGGTGTACGTTAAGCCCGACTTAGAAATTTTAAATAGCAGAATAATTTGAGCACATTAATTTATACTTTTTTCAATATAAATAAAATTTAATTAACTGTATGCCGTATGGTAGACTACGTAGGATATGGTATTTCGCATATGTGCAATAAAATTAATAATAATTAATACAAACGTATACTTCTCAAACTCATCACAGCCGCAGATTTTCCATCCACTTGATAGATGGAGAAGAACAGAGAATAGAAGGCAGGAGCTGGAAACAGCCTCCCGTAGTCCAAAATCCCGCCCAGTCCCCACACTCCGCCAGTCTCTACCCAGAAAAAAAGGTTAATCCAATGGCGAGAGCTCTTCTTCTTCCCCAATCAACACCCCTCCATTCTTTAAAACGTCGCCAGGCCGTCAACGACCCACCTTCTTCTTCATATCCCCTTCCAAATTAACTCCGCCTCCCCTCCATGGCCGAATCCAAAGAGGCGCACCTCAACCAACCCTACTACGGCGCCACCACAATCCCTCCGGCTCAAATCCCACCCCACGAATCCCATCCTCCCCCCGGACGCAACTTCGACGCCTACTCATTGCTCTGCGCCTTCACCAAGATCACCACCATCTTCATCATCATCATCGGGCTCATCGTCCTCGCCCTCTGGCTCATCTACCAGCCCCAAAGCATCAAGGTCTTCGCCGAAACCGCCTCCCTCTCGACCTTCAATCTCTCCGCAGCCGGAAACGACTCCCTCCTAACCTACAACGTCGCCGTCAATTTCACCTTTCGAAATCCTAATCGGAAGTACAGTATCTACTACGAGCGATTAGATGCCCAAGCTTTCTACGGGCTTCACCAGATCGGATCCATGGGATTTCCACGGCTCTATCAGAGGCGGAAGGACACCATGCCGGTGAGCATGGCGTTTGAGGGGATGGTGGTGGTGGCAGCCGGAGATGAGTCTGTGGCGGGAAGCTATAGCAGGGAGAAGGAAGGAGGGTTTTTTAATGTTCGGGTTAAGATGTATGTGGTGGTGAGGTTGAAGATGGTGGTTGTGAAGAGCGTGAAGTTTAAGCCGGACGTGGATTGCGATCTGTGGATTCCGGCGCCGGGGAATGCTACCTCGTTGGCCGCCGGTTTTGCCCGAACAAAGTGTGATGTAAATAATTTCTCTTAGAAGATTTCCTCGTGAAAGATTTTTTTTAGAAAACAAAAAAAATATTATTAGTGATTCCTAGGCTTCATTTGGCGCATTTGGAGACGCTGCTGCAAGGCGGGTAACCAACCGCCCGGCGGTGATGTTTCCCGTGTCTCCTCCCGTCGCGCCCTGCGAAATGGAGCAAAACGCTCCATTTCGAGCCCCACGTCCTCCCCTCCGGTCCCAACCCAGAATCTCCACCCGCCGCTTGCTCCCGCCACCACCGAATCAAACGAAGCCCTGATCCCAAACAATAACGCCTTGTGTCATATGACAAATTTTACATCTTTGCTATAACGCCTTGTCCTCACCTCTCGAGCGCTCGCGTACGAGAGCGTGCGAGCTCAGCTTCGCGGGCCGGAGCTCGCCCATATGGTCGGTCGCCGCTGCCTGACGACGGAGAGGTGTAACGCCCCGGGTTTTCGCTAATTATTTTAAACTAATTATTAATTATTTTAAATATAATTATCTTCGAAATGGTGGTGTGAGGGCGTTACCGTTTTGAGGTGCGTATAAATAATTAATAAAGAGCAAGAACTAAAATAAAAGAATAGAAATAATAATAAGATATATATATATTATATAATATATATATAATATGTTTATACATGATAAAATAGCTTATAACGGAATGATAATATTCTTATTTTCTATATACTCTCATTATCTTGATTAATCATAATGATTAAAATGTTAAGATAATATAAAACAATTAAATACTTGTGATGTTTCCAAAAAAATTTATATGAAAGTGTTATATGTATAGGTATATAAAATAATAAGATAATCTAAAATATATATAACAACACTATGCCGCATTGCCTTGTTTGGCCCATCTACGCCCATATATAAGAGCCCTAATTTAATTATATATAATAAAATCATAAATTATTATTGTTACATATCCATAAAGGCCTTGGGGTGCGTATAGAGAAAATCCCGCTAAAGAGAGGTGGGGCCAGCAGTCAAGCCCATGATCGCGGAAGTGGAGGATCCGTCGCGCAAGCACGTCACACCGTGAACGGCGCCGGGAGTGCACGGAGCCGCGCCCCGCTACCGAGGTGCGTTCGCACCCCACCAAGTGGGGTGCGGATAGCCCGCCCCCCCCACTCACGTGGGGTGTGGCCAGGTCGGCCAAGCCGCACCCCCCATGGGGGGGTGCGGCCAATCCGCACCCCCATAGGGGGTGTGGCCCAGCCGCACCCCTCATAGGGGGGTGCGGCCCAACCGCACCCCCCCCCCCCCCGATGGGGGGTGCGGCGAAACCGCGCCCCTCATAGGGGGGTGCGGCCAAACCGCCCCCCCCCCCCCCCCCCCCCGCCCCCCATGGGGGGTGCGGCCAAACCGCGCCCCCCACATGGGGGTGCGGCCAAACCGCGCCCCCCATGGGGGATGCGGCCAAACCGCGCCCCCCATGGGGGATGCGGCCGAGTCTCCTTCCGCGGGGGATGCGGCCGAAACCGCATCCCCTCGCCAGGTGTGGTCGGAGTTCGCTTTCTTCTTAGGGGGCGCGACTCTCCGTTCCACCGTTCGCTCAGAACGCCTCGCAACGTGACCAAAGCGTTTCAATGTTCGTTGCGCACTCAGAACGCTTCTGAGCGCGCTCAGAGCACGCTCACTTTTCCGACTCGTCTCGCTCACTTTTTGTCTTTCTAGCACTCTCACTTTTCCGACTCGGCTCGCTCACTTTTTGTCTTTTTCAGTTTCTCACTTTTCAGGAATAGCTTGTCGCCTTTCGTCGAAGGGCAGCATGGTCATTTACGAAAAATGGTGATCCGTGGGCCCTGAACCGGAAAATATGATTCGTCCTCCCATGTGGTTATGACAGTTACAACGGCAAAATTACCGGGCTACCCCCGGCCAAAGCTATAAAAGGACCCCCCAGGCTTCATTTGAGAGGATCCGGACTGAATGCCCAGAGAGAGCTCCTTGAAGATTTCCACGGATTTCTCCTTCGGCGCTTGAAGATCTCTTTCGTGGACTTGAAATTTGCCGTCTTCACGAAAGCGGGCAAGGTTCTCACTTTCGTCTCCACGAAAGAGGACAAGGCTTTCTCACTTTCGTCTCTACGAAAGCGGACAAGGCTTTCTCACTTTCGTCTCCACAAAAGCGGACAAGGCTTTCTCACTTTCGTCTCCACGAAAGCGGACAAGGCTTTCTCACTTTCGTCTCCACGAAAGCGGACAAGGCTTTCTCACTTTCGTCTCCACGAAAGCGGACAAGGCATTCTCACTTTCGTTCTCTGTCGTTCTCAGAAGGAAAGGACTTAGTTTTTCCGAGAGGTGGCCTGTCGCCCTCGGGACGTTCTCTCTCTCGTTCTCTCTCTCTCTCTCTCTCTGATATTGTAACGAGCAGCGGCCTGTCGCGCTCGACTTCTAAATCTCTAATTATAACCCCCCAGAAGATAGTAGAAGTTTGGTCGGCACAGCTCCGGCCACGTGGTTTTTTACCCTTTCCGGCTTTTACATGCTAAAAAGTCCCAGTGCACTCAACGAATCTTAAATTGACTGTTTGCGCGCTTGGTTCGCTCCCGAGCTAAGGTGGTTTAATTCGACCGGTCTACCAAGAGCCCTAAGCGACCCGCAACAGTTTGGCGTCGTCTGTGGGAATGGATTCCCAACTACCGAACAAAGGATTTCCGAACGCAATTCCCGCTTCACCGGAGTTCACGGAACCGGCAAGGGTGGACACCTCCCCCGAACTATCTGATGCATGCAGTTCCTCAATCCCTGAAGGCCCAACGAAAAGAGCGCTCATCGCTGCACCAATCCAGCCCCAGTGGGATGGACCGACTAGCAAGCCGGCCCCTCTCACAGCGGGGCAGGATCCGAACGATATCGTGCACCAGCAAAGGCGGTCCCCCCTGTCAGAATCAATTTTGGCATACCCAGTCCCGTCGTGGCTAAAGCTCCCGCACATAAAGGATTTCCATGGAGCTGAAGACCCGTACGTGCACGTTAATCACTTCTTGATGACGGTGCGGACGTTCGGACTTCCCGACCAAATCAGCTGCAAAATCTTCACCAAGACACTGCGCGGGAGCGCCCTCCGCTGGTATCAATCCCTACCAAATGAAGCGATTCACAACTTCACCGAGTTGTCCCAGCTGTTCATTGAATGGCACGAAGCGCACGCGCCAAGGATCCAGGAAGAAGAGTGAGAAAAGCCCGGCACGGACGAACCGCCCCGCCTAAGGGAGGCGGAGTGGAGCACGCAACAACAGAAGATCCGCACAAATTTTCACCAGGGGCGTCCCTGCGCATGGATGGACTTCTCCTTGGACGCAAGCATATGCAGTCCACCCTGTGAGCTAAGGAGAGCGTTGGTAACTCACCGCATCTCCTTTAACATGCTATTCCTGGCTGTCGTAGTACGGCTCAAACTCCTAAGCGGGAACCTCAAACTCAGGGCCAGCGACGCGGAGCTCCCAGACGGAACTACGGTACCCACCGTAGGAATCATCACCCTCCCCGTCCAAGTAGGGATGCACGCAGAACCAGTCCAGTACGACGTTCAGTTCATCGTCGCCGAGGCAGACTCCCCCTACGACGCAATATTTGGGAGCCTCTTACTGGATGCCCTGGACCACGACGTTTCCATGTCCGGACGCATGGCAAGCAAAGGGAGTATCCTCAGGAACGCGATCCACGGTTTCGACACACCCGCCTCCAAGCTCCCTTGGATCAACAACGATCCATCACCAAAACCGAAGTCTGAGAAGCAAGGCGCACGGAAGGATCGCGCAACTCCCACGTTGGCTGAAGAAGCCAAATTTCAGGCATCAGTAAATCCGTTGCAGTTTGATACGTGTCGCAATAGAAAGGGACAACAACAACAGTTCGAGAAAGTCGTACCGCCCATTCAGAACCAAGCGGACCGCTCCCGAGGGCTAGCAAATCAAGGCTCCCAGAGCTTTACCCCGCTGAATACCCCCCGCGAGCACATATTGTCTGTAATGAGCAATAGCAAGATTATCAACTGGCCCAAACGGCTCTCCCTGCACAGGGGAGATCAAGCCCAATTTTGCCACTTCCACAAAGGCCGAGGGCACCGAACAGAGCATTGTGCAAGACTGAAAGAAGAAATTGAACGCCTCGTCCAGTTAGGGCATCTGGAGGCTTTCCGTGAAGAGGCACAGAGGGATGCCACCAAAGATCAGTCGTCGGGTCACCGCCGCCCACCATGCTGAATGACCTAAAAGGTTCGAGCAAGCGCAGCACAACGGGAGCTCGACGTTACCTCCTCTCTCGTAAAATATGTATTAGAAGCTTACTGGCTCAAAAGCCGCAAGATTGCACTTGCGCATGTATCAATGTTTTCTATTTATGTTCTATATGTTCTAAACTGTTCTACTACAGGAACCGCTTCGGGGCCCTGCCCCGGGGACTTTGCACCGTCGTCGATTGAAGGTTCGCCCTTCTCCTCCGTCGTCGAGTCCCGGCGTCGTAGGGGCCTGCCCCCCTTACGTTCGCCCCCGGTTTGAATACACCCGCTATTCACCGGCCACTTCGGGGGCTTGCCCCGGGGACTTTGCACCGCCGTCGATTGAAGGTTCACCCTTCTCCTCCGCCGTCGAGTCCCGGTGTCGTAGGGGCATGCCCCCTTACGTTCGCCCCCGGTTTGAATACACCCGCTATTCACCGGCCACTTCGGGGCCTTGCCCCGGGGACTTTGCACCGCCGTCGATTGAAGGTTCGCCCTTCGCCCCGCCGTCGAGTCCTGGTGTCGTAGGGGCCTGCCCCCCTTGCGTTCACCCTCGGTTTGAATACACCCGCTATTCACCGACCACTTCGGGGCCTTGCCCCGGGGACTTTGCACCGCCGTCGATTGAAGGTTCGCCATTCTCCTCCTCCGTCGAGTCCCGGTGTCGTAGGGGCCTGCCCCCCTTGCGTTCACCCTCGGTTTGAATACACCCGCTATTCACCGGCCAAGACGCGAGCACAGACTCGTGCAAAAAAAAAGCCGCAAGCACAGACTTGCGCAAGCTAATTTTCTATAAAAGCCGCGGGCTCAGAACCGCGCAAGTTCATCTGTTATTTTGCAGAAAGCACCCAACCTATTCGGATATCAATGCTAGGCAGCGAGCCAGCAACAATCTCAGGGAACCAACGCCCTTCACCGACCAATTTAAAGTGTCTTCCCTCAATCAACACTTCGTCAGCAACTAGGGCAGCAGGACCATCAGGGGGCTATCACAACTCAGTGCAGAGCGAGAAACGCCTAACCAGAACAAAGAAACAAAGTCAACCACACACTCACCCTTCGACAGCAAATCCTACCCAAGGCGCCGTGAATAGAGCAGTGGATAAAGCCGCCACGGAAAAATCAAAACCTTCGAACTCCTCGCACAGAGATTCGGACTCCGAAGGTTTGGGGTGTAACATCCCAACTTTTATTGGGCCACTAGACCCTAGTGAGCCCAATAAAAGTAGGCCCGAGCAGTAGAAAACTACCATCTTAAGTAACGTTGCATGCCGCAACTAAATCATTGGGGTACAGTGACCAAACAAACCCCGATTGGACTTCCGTCAGTTCCGTTAGACTCGTATGGACAATACAAGCGCAACGGAATTCGTTGCACTTCGATCCGAGGACGTTTGGAGAAAACGACCATTTCGGGTGTCGTAGCGCGCCACTACCTCATTATTATGAATAGTGACCGTGCGAGCCCCGAATTAACTTCTGTCAGTTCTGGAAAACTCGTACGAACAATACGAGCGCAACGGAATTAGTTGGGCCTCGATTAAAGGTCGTATGGAGAGTATGTCATTTTACGACTATGCAGATCGCCTCAGTGCAACGCACGAGATATAAGGCATACGAACCCGGCCTCGGCCCCGGCAACTCTTGTTGGACCCCGGGGGCCAAGGAGGACCCCTCCCTAAGTTGACTTGGTCAACCCCCCCCCCCCCCCCCCCGGTATAAAATTAGTTGGAAGAAAGACGAAAAGAAAGGGGGGGAGAGAGAGAGAAGCCCCTCCCCCAAAAGGAGGGGCTGCCCAAGAATGGGCAGCCCCCCCTATTTGGGCAAAGGGGGCAGGAGAGAGAGGAGGGAGGGGAGGGGGAGAAATATCTCCCCCTCCCTTATCCCCACGTGGAGGAAAAGGAGGGGGGGGGGGAGAGCTCCCCCCCCCCCCCCCCCCCCCCCCCCCTTTCCTATAAAAGGAGGGGCAGCGCCTCTCAAACCCCCACCCCACTCTCTCCCTCTCAGCCTCTCCCTGCCGGCAGCCCAGCCCTCCTCCTCCTCCACCTTGCCGGAGCAAGCCAACCCCAAGCCGCCACCTCCTCCTCCTTCCTCATGGCCGGCCACCGCCCCTCCACCTCTCGAGCCCCACCTCACCTCCAGGTAGAATCGCCCCCCCCTCCTCCTTCTTACCTCCTGGAGCCAAGCCGCCCCCTCCCCGTCGCCGGAGCGCCACCAGCGCCACCCCGAGCTTGCTCGGGTGGCGGTGCTGGCCGTGGAAACCAACCCCCCCCCCCCCCCCCCCCCCCCCCCCAGCGCCGGTGGTGGTGCTGGGGGAGCAGGTCCCCACTCAGGGACCTCGGCGCCGACGAAGGGGAGGAGGCTGGGCCGCCGGAGGACGCAGCCCCGGCGGCGCCCGAGTCCTCCTCCCCCCTACTCTTTTCCTGTAGGGGAAACCACGCCAACCCCAGCGGAGGCCGGCGGCGCCAGGCCGCCGGACCCCCGCCGGAAGTCTGCCCCCTCCCTGGCGCCCCGACCTGGGGTGGCAGGGAGGGCCCTCCCCGAGGAGGCGGCGGCGCGGCCAGCTTGCATGGCCCATGCAAGCTGTGCCGCGCCTTCCCGCCGCCTCCTGCCCTAATTTCCGGTGGGGTCTGGCGGCGCCAAGCCGCCGGACCACCACCGGAGTGGTCGCCGGCCCCCGGCGCACCGTCCCGGGGCGGCACCAGCCCCTCTCCCCTCGGGGGCGGCGGCGCGGCGGCATGCATGGTGCATGCAGGCCTCCGCCTCCCGCCCCCCTTCTTTCGCTCTAATTTCGGCGGCGGCCGGCGGCGCCAGGCCGCCGGACCACCACCGGAATGGTCGCCGACCCCCGGCGTATCGTCCAAAGGCGGTGCCGGCCCCAGCCGGCCGCTGCCCGGCGGCGGCTGCGGCAGCCACCCGAGATCAATCGGGGGCCGCACGATCTCCCCCAGGAGATCAAGCGGCCCCCGTTTTCTTAACTCCCGCCTTCCGCCTCAGCATTCGTGCCCCCCACAGCGGATCCGTCGCAGATCCGCTGCGGGGGCCGCGGGAAGGCACAGGGTGCAAGACCCCTGCGCCCCCTCCCTTTCTCTAATCGCACCCCAGCCCGCCCCCTTCCTTTTCCTAACCGCACCCCAATTCCCCTTTCCCCTTCCCCAATTTTTTGAGGAAAAATGGGGTAGTTTCAGAAAAAGTTTTCTAAATAGAAAATGTGCCCCACCCTAAGGGGCACCTACTGTATTTTTTTGGAATTTTTAGGAGGAATTTTACTATTTTTAAAACCCTTTATAGAGTTTATTTTGAGAAAATAAACGTCCGAACAAGTTCGCAAAAATCACCAAAAATTAGGGGCTCTATCTAAAGGTGTTTTACAACTACTATAAAAATTGGGAGGTGTGGTTTCTTATTTTGGTCCTCCAAAAATATTTTACAAGCGAAATAAACGCCCGAAAAAGAGCGAAATTCATCGAAATAAATCGGCGCCCCCTCGACGCATATTTCTAAATGCCTATTAAAAATTGTGCGTATCTATCCAAGGAATCGACTAAGCTCGAAATATCGACGCGAGAATCGGAACGAAAGCGCGGCGCGGCGTCACGAGTTGAATTTGTCTTTTTTGTGTGATTTGGAAAATCATTGTGCTGGCTTAGGATTATGAGGTGGAGTAAAATGTTGACTCTTGCAGTGCTCCTAGTCGATTGCTCATGTCTCGTAGGAATTCGTGTAGATTCAATTTCTTTTTATGCTTTTAGATTATATTTTTCTATTAGCGTAGATATTGTTTACTTTACTCAAAAAGTGGTGAATCCGGTGTGAATCAAACGGTAGCGTAGGGATGTGTGTAAACGATCGCTAGACTCGTATTGCTTGAGTCGGGAGAAAGGAGAATCTTTCTCGGTGGCTAGAACTTGCCCCAAGCGATTCTTGAAGCATTGGCATAGGATAGTTCTAGTGCGTGAGAATGACGTAGGCCATTATTTTGGCTCGGTTGAACTTTTTATTTCATGCCTATCGTCTACCCTTGCTAGCCCCTTTGTGCCTACCCTTTTCTTGATTCAGCTCCACATTTATCTCACCAAAGCCTAAAAGCCTAGCCTAGTCACACACCCAAATCTGAGCTTTAGTTGTAGTTTCATTTACATTTTAGGGGATGTTGATTGTGGTGTCTATTATGTGAATCTGTGGATGTGCTCATTTGAAAATTTTGCTGAAAGGAAAAAAAAAAGACAAGAAAAAGAAAGATAGAAAGAAAAATGAAAAAAAAAGAGAAGAAAGAAAAATGAGTTTTATTGAAAAATCATGTAGAAAAATTATGTATTGGGAGTAGGCGGTGCACACACCTATGTTGCAAAAGTTCAAGTCTGGGGGTGTGGTGCTCTTGCATTCGATTTTGGTGCGCGGGTAGTTATTTTTAAAGCTCATTTGGGTTATGTGTTTAAGCCATTTTGTTTATCATCGTTTACCTCACCGTAACCCAAGCCCCATCTCTAACCTAAAGTCCTACTGACTCACGCTATGAACCAATCTAGTGTCGTGGAGAGAATGTGACCGGGCAAGCCTATGGTCACCGACACCGATGGATTTCGGTGGAGTTTGTCCGGCATCCCAATCTTGAGCAATGCTCATCTCAGCGTTTAGTTTACTTTCTCCGTATGCATGACCGAACGATTCACCGTAGTTCACCATTTTGAGTAGTTGTAATATGCTTTTACTCTTTTAGAAATATATAGACTGTTTATATAATCAGAAATCTTCTCTACTATTCTTCTTATGCACGTGAGCATGCGACTTCGCATGGTACTCTGTATTGTAGTTTTAAGCCATCTACTTTTCTTTCCCCGTTCGCATGGAATTTGTTTGCTCGGGACGCGCAAACAGGTAAGTCTGGGGGTGTGATGAGTCCTCATCATATACACATATTTGGACTCATCCGGGCCATTTTTCCAATCATTCCACTGCACTTTAGCCCCACTTTAGCTCATAATTATCACTCTCTGCTAGGTGCACATCTTGGCCCGTTTCGGTGTTATTTTCTTGTTCATCTTTGTTACAAGTTTTCATGCTGTGTTAAGTGCCGCCTTCAGTGGCCAGACTGGTGTCGTATGCTGGAACAGGAGTCGTGCAGGTGTTCCCGGTACAATTCTGTACAGGAACACTGCGCACGATCACTGGCTCCTTCGCGCACGACCACTGGTCGTGCGCCTCTGCTCGTGCGCACTTAACGCACGACCACTTACGACAGTGCGCACGACCACTTACGACAGTGCGCACGACCACTGGTCGTGCGCTACTGATCGTGCAAACTTTGTATTTTATAATTTTCTTCCCTTGCAGGCTCCGTCCAGTCAGGCGCACGATCACAGGATTCTAGTCCGCACGACCACTGGTCGTGCGCCAATGACCGTGCGCACTGTTTACTCCAGCGCCTATAAAACGACCTGCTCGCGAATTAGGTCGGGATCCCGATTTTCTGCCGCCGTTTTCTCGCTCCAGGGCTCCGATTTCGCCCCTCCACCGTCGCCCACCATATAGAGGTGCTCCGGGCTTGTTCTTCACGCCAATCTGGAGTCGGAGTCTCCTCTCGGCCTCCTCCTTCATCCAAGTGCTTCAAGAAAGGTTTAGTCGCCATCGCCATCAAGCAAGAGGAAGTTTGCAACCTCTACCGGATCGTGACACGAAGAAGACGGGCTCATTGGAGAGTAGTGACAGCTCTCTCTACCCCGGACGTAGTTGCGGACCGAGCTTGGACACGGATTGACAACCCGGTGATTCCAACCGAGAATCTACAACGAGCCTTCGGATTCGGTCGATTTCTTGCTTTGTTCTTTTCTTATTGATGTGTGTATTGCTAGATCTAATCATGATGATGAAGTGGCACTTGAATTAGTTATATTTACATATATCTTTCATGTCTATGTGATTGTGTAATTTATCTATTTGAGTTGCTTGAGGTGCGCCGCCGTCCATTTCCATTCCGCCGCCGCGTTCATTGCCGCACTAGCAATTGCTAGTGGCGTGCTTGTCGAAGAGGTGCTTGCGACCCTCATTCCGCCGTTCTCTCCATTCCATTCCGTTAGCCTACTCGCCCATCCGCCTACCGAAGCGTGGCATCGCGGCCCGTACTCCATCCTGCCTAACGAAGCAGCGCGCTCAAGGCCTGCATAGTTCGATCCGCTTGCCTACTCGTCCATCCGCCCTTGCGACGCAGTGCGCTCAAGGCCTGCCTAGTCTCCATTCCGCCAAGCGAAGCTTTGCATAGCGGCATTGCATAGGAGTAGTTATAGTATTTTCTCTTTATTTTTCACAACCCAAATCAACCCCCGTGTTCGCAATTCATCCGACCCAAAGGACTTCGATCTCAAGTCCTTCCTCGAACGTTAACTCCACCTTACTGTGTTCCTTGAGAGATTCGATACTTGGGGATTTACTTCCTCATATTATTACTTGACAACGACCGGTTCACTGCCATTCGGATCGCAGTCTCGCTACCGCCTATAGCGGTGTACAGGATTTGCGCATCAAGTTTTTGGCGCCGTTGCTGGGGAACACAGACGTGTGAGTTTTCTTGAGAGGGAAAACCTGAGAGAGAAGCCCTTCCATTTGTAAATTGCATTTCTTTGTCTTATTTCTTTTTATTCCTTTTTCCTGTTTTAATTAGGTTGCTTTAGTAATTATTGTTAGATGTAGTATTTTGCACAATAGCATCTTTATTTTGAATCGTTTTATCTTCGCACTATGTGGGCACATCTAAATATCCGTTGCCGTTGGTGTGGAGCTACTTCCCACTCTAGTGATGAATGCCCTACGGAGAATAGTAGGCATAATTCTTATAGCCCAGCATATGGAGCACCGACTTCGTCTGGTACTCCATATGGTGCGCGTAAGTCTTATGGCTACTCTGCTGAGCCTTTACCGTCATACTTCTTTTCGGCTTCAGCACCCGCTGTGCCAAAGAAGCCTGCTAGGCAGTGCCGATTTTGTCAGAGCACTGATCATGTCTTGAAGGACTGTGCCGAGTATTTTCGCCAATTGGACGAGGATGACGAGCCGGACATCCGGATCGTCCCAACTCCTAACTCTGGCGGCACACCTTCAACATCCGGTTATGTGTCTTTGTCACCTTCACACCTTGAAGGGTATGGCATGGATACGGTCACCGGATGTGTGGCTGATCTGGGCACCGACATTGCTAAGCCCATTCTCCCAGTGCATCCACCACCTCTAGTGGATTTGATTCTTTGTGAGGAATCGGTGCTCGACTTTTATCCGAGCACTATTCCTCTCCCTGTTGTGCATACTACACTCGTCTCTGACGACATTGTTGATGATGTGTCGCAAGAGGAGGCGGTTGATCTTAGTATTGTGCCTACTCCTATGGAGGAGGACAACCTTCTAGGTGAAGAGGAGTTTTCCTCAGCACCGGTGGAGGAAGTCCAAATCCTAAGCTTGGCCACCATTGATCCCGCCGAATCTTGTAGCATTGATGACAATGCAAACATTATTTTACTTCCCCAACCTAATGGGAGTGAGACCGGGACCACTCCCCCGATTTTTGATTATTTATGTCATTCTTCTCTTTTATTTCCTGACCCCCCCTTCTTCATCTAAGCCTGTGCAGGTTGAGTCTTCACAGGTACATCAGGAGGACTTGGAGCATTATGCTCAAGTCAATGATGAGAGCATCCTCTCATGTGAGGAGGTTGATCCCCCCTCCGTAGAGGAAGCTCCACTCGTTGCTTTCTCCTCCTGCGGACCTGCTGTGGGCGATACCTTGCTGGGCAAGGATAGTTTTGGTGAGATGAGTGAGGACCAGGCCTCCTCCTCTTCTTACTTTCTTTTCCCTCTACCTGTGAGGAGCAGGTATTATTATTTAGGTAGAGGGGTGACTGCCTTATCTCCGTATCGGTACCAGCTACCAAAACGGATAATGGAGCAGTTACCTGTGCATTTTCTTTTTCATAGGCCCATTAGCTAGAACCGTTTTAATTTAGAATAAGTCGTGCTGGGATGACAATAACCCCAGTAGTTATCTTTCTTTTCTGCATTTTTATTTCATCTAATCATGTTTAGTTAGTAATATTTCTTTTCAGTTTTCTATTTTCTTTTGTTTCTGCGGAGCTGACCCCTGCAGGTATCTTTTCTAGATGGCGGATGTTGCAGCTTCATTTTAGTTTAAACGCCAATCTTCTGGTATGCTCACTTGCTGAGCATTGGGTACTCTCTTCCCCTAGCCCTATTTTGATTTTCCTGTCATATATTATGCGGATTGTTTAGTTTAAGTCTGGGGGAGAGTAGTTTTGTTTACCCGCTCGCATGCACTATTGCATTGCATATTAGAAGATTTCATTTAAAATGTTTTGTTCATTTTCATTGCACACCACAGCACCCACTTGAGCGCGCTTAGCCGTTGGCACGTCGCGAGTTGAATTTGTCTTGTTTGTGTGATTTGGAAAATCATTGTGCTAGCTTAGGATTATGAGGTGGAGTAAAATGTTGACTCTTGCAGTGCTCCTAGTCGAGTGCTCATGTCTCGTAGGAATTCGTGTAGATTCAATTTCTTTTTATGCTTTTAGATTATATTTTTCTATTAGCGTAGATATTGTTTACTTTACTCAAAAAGTGGTGAATCCGGTGTGAATCAAAAAGTAGCGTAGGGATGTGTGTAAACGATCGCTAGACTCGTATTGCTTGAGTCGGGAGAAAGGAGAATCTTTCTCGGTGGCTAGAACTTGCCCCAAGCGATTCTTGAAGCATTGGCATAGGATAGTTCTAGTGCATGAGAATGACGTAGGCCATTATTTTGGCTCGGTTGAACTTTTTATTTCATGCCTATCGTCTACCCTTGCTAGCCCCTTTGTGCTTACCCTTTTCTTGATTCAGCTCCACATTTATCT
This sequence comes from Dactylorhiza incarnata, assembly GCA_033032865.1. NCBI lineage: Eukaryota > Viridiplantae > Streptophyta > Magnoliopsida > Asparagales > Orchidaceae > Dactylorhiza > Dactylorhiza incarnata. Next base: position 3,432,272 of record JAWHQI010000035.1, read on the forward strand.
CACCAAAGCCTAAAAGCCTAGCCTAGTCACACACCCAAATCTGAGCTTTAGTTGTAGTTTCATTTACATTTTGGGGGATGTTGATTGTGGTGTCTATTATGTGAATCTGTGGATGTGCTCATTTGAAAATTTTGCTGAAAGGAAAAAAAAAAGACAAGAAAAAGAAATATAGAAAGAAAAATGAAAAAAAAGAGAAGAAAGAAAAATGAGTTTTATTGAAAAATCATGTAGAAAAATTATGTATTGGGAGTAGGCGGTGCACACACCTATGTTGCAAAAGTTCAAGTCTGGGGGTGTGGTGCTCTTGCATTCGATTTTGGTGCGCGGGTAGTTATTTTTAAAGCTCATTTGGGTTATGTGTTTAAGCCATTTTGTTTATCATCGTTTACCTCACCGTAACCCAAGCCCCATCTCTAACCTAAAGTCCTACCGACTCACGCTATGAACCAATCTAGTGTCGTGGAGAGAATGTGACCGGGCAAGCCTATGGTCACCGACACCGATGGATTTTGGTGGAGTTTGTCCGGCATCCCAATCTTGAGCAATGCTCATCTCAGCGTTTAGTTTACTTTCTCCGTATGCATGACCGAACGATTCACCGTAGTTCACCATTTTGAGTAGTTGTAATATGCTTTTACTCTTTTAGAAATATATAGACTGTTTATATAATCAGAAATCTTCTCTACTATTCTTCTTATGCACGTGAGCATGCGACTTCGCATGGTACTCTGTATTGTAGTTTTAAGCCATCTACTTTTCTTTCCCCGTTCGCATGGAATTTGTTTGCTCGGGACGCGCAAACAGGTAAGTCTGGGGGTGTGATGAGTCCTCATCATATACACATATTTGGACTCATCCGGGCCATTTTTCCAATCATTCCACTGCACTTTAGCCCCACTTTAGCTCATAATTATCACTCTCTGCTAGGTGCACATCTTGGCCCGTTTCGGTGTTATTTTCTTGTTCATCTTGTGTTACAAGTTTTCATGCTGTGTTAAGTGCCGCCTTCAGTGGCCAGACTGGTGTCGTATGCTGGAACAGGAGTCGTGCAGGTGTTCCCGGTACAATTCTGTACAGGAACACTGCGCACGATCACTGGCTCCTTCGCGCACGACCACTGGTCGTGCGCCTCTGCTCGTGCGCACTTAACGCCCATTTCATGAGTTCTGTCTGGCTTATCGCACGATCACTTACGACAGTGCGCACGACCACTGGTCGTGCGCCACTGATCGTGCAAACTTTGTATTTTATAATTTTCTTCCCTTGCAGGCTCCGTCCAGTCAGGCGCACGATCACAGGATTCTAGTGCGCACGACCACTGGTCGTGCGCCAATGACCGTGCGCACTGTTTACTCCAGCGCCTATAAAACGACCTGCTCGCGAATTAGGTCGGGATCCCGATTTTCTGCCGCCGTTTTCTCGCTCCAGGGCTCCGATTTCGCCCCTCCACCGTCGCCCACCATATAGAGGTGCTCCGGGCTTGTTCTTCACGCCAATCTGGAGCCGGAGTCTCCTCTCGGCCTCCTCCTTCATCCAAGTGCTTCAAGAAAGGTTTATCCGCCATCGCCATCAAGAAAGAGGAAGTTTGCAACCTCTACCGGATCGTGACACGAAGAAGACGGGCTCATTGGAGAGTAGTGACAGCTCTCTACCTGGGACGTAGTTGCGGACCGAGCTTGGACACGGATTGACAACCCGGTGATTCCAACCGAGAATCTACAACGAGCCTTCGGATTCGGTCGATTTCTTGCTTTGTTCTTTTCTTATTGATGTGTGTATTGCTAGATCTAATCATGATGATGAAGTGGCACTTGAATTAGTTATATTTACATATATCTTTCATGTCTATGTGATTGTGTAATTTATCTATTTGAGTTGCTTGAGGTGCACCGCCGTCCATTTCCATTCCGCCGCCGCGTTCGTTGCCGCACTAGCAATTGCTAGTGGCGTGCTTGTCGAAGAGGTGCTTGCGACCCTCATTCCGCCGTTCTCTCCATTCCATTCCGTTAGCCTACTCGCCCATCCGCCTACCGAAGCGTGGCATCGCGGCCCGTACTCCATCCCGCCTAACGAAGCAGCGTGCTCAAGGCCTGCATAGTTCGATCTGCTTGCCTACTCGTCCATCCGCCCTTGCGACGCAGTGCGCTCAAGGCCTGCCTAGTCTCCATTCCTCCAAGCGAAGCTTTGCATAGCGGCATTGCATAGGAGTAGTTATAGTATTTTCTCTTTATTTTTCACAACCCAAATCAACCCCCGTGTTCGCAATTCATCCGACCCAAAGGACTTCGATCTCAAGTCCTTCCTCGAACGTTAACTCCACCTTACTGTGTTCCTTGAGAGATTCGATACTTGGGGATTTACTTCCTCATATTATTACTTGACAACGACCGGTTCACTGCCGTTCGGATCGCAGTCTCGCTACCGCCTATAACGGTGTACAGGATTTGCGCATCACCCCCTATCTTCAGAGACGTGAGTTCGAGAGTATAAGGACTAGCCTAGGGCTCCCTTTTGTTTTAGACTATGTAGCCTTCGAGGCAGTATTTTGTAAAACGATAGGCCCCGGCCATATTTAAATATGTAATATAATCAGCATGCTTAGCTTCTCTTATTTCGATTGCTTCCGTTGTGCGTTCTGATGTGTTGTAATGATTCTTGTGCCTGACAAAGAGACCGCTCAGCGCTTAAGAGGATGGGACGTCGCCACCCGAAAAGCGCTGGGTAGTCCTCTTTGGGCAGTATGATTCCCCCCTCCCTGAACCCGGTCCAGTCTGGGGAGGGGGGGGGGGGGGGTCTTACAAATGGATCAGAGCCACCACGATCCAACCACATGGGGCAGTCTTTCGATCCTCCCTTCCCCCAGTTCCGTTTCTTGGTTCGGGACGAACCACGCAGCGGAAGAATGGTGGACCCTTTAGGTTTAAGGTTAAGGATTCGAGACTGCACGGTAGTACACCCACACGCTTTCCACTTCTTTTCTTTCAGTCCTGCAAAATTCCCTTATTTTTGCAAGTACTGATGCTCGTTTTGTTACTTCTCCAGATACCCGAGTCGAGTAACGGGAGGTCTTCCTCTCGGGACCAGTACCACCCTACCACTCCACCACCAGCCCCGGCCGCTCCAGCCACAGTTCCGTTCGGAGAGACAGAGCTCAGACAGACCCTGGTAGCCCTGTTAGCAGCCTTCCAGACAGCCACCTTACGGCCACCCCAGCAGGCCACCGCACCCACCGATCTGCTGACAACATTCCGGGGAATAAGGCCCCCCACCTTCCGAGGTACCGAGTCAGCCATCCAGGCCGAGGAATGGGTGGAGAGGGTAGAGGAGCTTCTAGTAGGGATGATGTGCCCCGCAGTAGCCGTAGTGTCCCTGGTGGTGACCATGCTGGAGGGCTATGCCCGGGACTGGTGGAGGGCCACCAGCCGCTCTACCTTCAGAGGACGACCACTCAGCACGATCCTCTGGGGGGAGTTCTCAGAGGCCTTCTTAGAGCATTTCATTTCGGATGCAGACCGGATGGCACTCCAGGAGAGGTTCCTGCAGATCAGGCAGGGAGATAGGACGGTTCCAGACTACCAGAGAGAGTTTATCCACCTGGCCCGCTTCGCCGGGACCTTAGCAGGTACGGATAAGGACAGGGCGACCAAATTTTTCCGGGGATTACGAGACGACCTCCGTCAAGCCCTGATCATGATTTGCCAGGCATCCTTCCACACGATCGCCTCACATGCCACCGCTCTAGAGATGGATCAGCGGATGGTAGCCCAGCAGCGGAGGGGACACGTGGGTGTTCCCCGGACTCAGGGCCGAGAGAGAGGAGTAGGTCCTCGCAGGCAGGGCCGAGACGGGAGACAGCGTCAGCGTCACCAGCCATATAGGCAGGCACCCCAGCCCCGACCAGCACCCAGCCCCGACCAGCAACCCCAGCCCCAGCACCTCAGGTCGTCCCAGCCGCACGACGAGATGTTCCCTTCGCAGGGAACTGCTACCTGTGCCAGCAGCCCGGGCACATACGAGCCTTTTGCCCACAGGCGGTAGGTAGGCCCGACCTAGGAGCAGTACAGGGAGTCGCAGAGAGAGGACGAGGATGAGGTGGGCGCAGAGGACAGCCTGCAGGCAGGAGAGGCCAGGCCAGGCAGGGCAGAGCAGCACTACTCAAGGCATACGCCTTGGACCTCCAGCACGGTCCTGCTCCTGATGTAGTGATAGGTATCTACTTCCGATAGTACGATATCCTAGGGGATGTTATAGCTTTATATATTGGGACTTTTGTATATGTCATCCCTACTCTTGTATATCTGTGAAAAGCTTATGATCATGATATATATATATGTTATCAGGTTTACTTTTGGTAGAAGGTCATCCCGCTAAAACACTGTTCGATACCGGCACCACACATTCTTTCGTTGCACAAAACTTCATCGCTGACAAGGAGAACACGGTGCGATCATCCGGGATGTCAATCCGAATACGACTCCCGGATGGATCAGATATGACTTCCACCGAAAAGTGTTCCTTCCAGGCATGCTAGGAGGCATAGAATTCGAAGTCAACACAACCGTTTTGGCAATAACCGGATTCGACATCATTCTGGGGATGGATTGGTTGGCCGAGCACAGCGCCCAAATCAATTGTTCAACTCGAGAAATCCGCCTCCAGAATCCGAATGGGCAATTTATCACGCTAGCAGGTATACCCTCTGTCACCTGCATTATCTTAACATCTGCACAAACCGTCAAGGCAGTTCGACGGAAGGACGAGGTGTACCTAATCTACTTTGAGATGGAAGACACGACACAAGTACTCGCTAAAGTGCCTGTAATCAGGGACTTCCTAGATATCTTCCCAGAGTCCCTTCCCGGGTTGCCCCCGCAACGGGAAGTGGACTTCCGAATCGAACTTACTCAAGGAGCCCGACCAGTATCCCGAGCACCGTACCAGATGGCCCCGAGGGAACTGGCTGAGCTCAAGATTCAACTACAAGAGTTAGTCGACGCAGGATTCGTACGTCCTAGTACTTCGCCCTGGGGAGCCCCAGTACTGTTTGTTAAGAAGAAGGATGGATCTCTGCGTCTCTGCATTGACTACAGAGAATTGAATAAACTCACTGTCCGGAATACCTATCCCCTACCCCGGATAGATGAATTGTTCGATCAGCTGCAAGGCGCGTCCATCTTTTCCAAGACGGATTTAAGATCCGGCTACTATCAACTCAGAGTGCGAGAAGAGGACATTCCCAAGACCGCCTTCAGCTCCCGCTACGGACTGTACGAGTTCATGGTAATGCCATTTGGGTTAACCAATGCCCCATCCGCCTTCATGGCTTTAATGAATACCGTATTTAAACCCTTCCTGGATCTTTTCGTAATAGTCTTCATAGATGATATCCTCATCTACTCAAGGAACAAAACCGATCACTCCAGGCACCTCCAAATGGTTCTGCTTAAGCTAAGAGAGCACTCGCTGTTCGCCAAGTTTAGCAAATGCGAGTTCTGGATGGAAGAAGTCGCTTTTCTGGGACACACGGTTAATAAGAACGGGGTAGCAGTGGATCAAGCCAAAGTACAAGCGGTACGAGATTGGCCGCCACTTAAGACAGCGGCAGACATCCGAAGTTTCCTTGGCCTCGCCGACTACTACCGTAAGTTCGTCGAAGGATTCTCCAAGATTGCGTTACCGCTTACCTCCCTCACCAAAAAGGATGTGACATTCCATTGGTCTCCCGAGTGCGAAGCAGCGTTCATCGAACTGAAGAACCGGCTGATATCGGCCCCGATCCTGACTCTTCCCTCAGGAACTGAGGGCTTCCAGATCTATGCTGATGCCTCTCTGAAAGGATTGGGAGTCGTGCTTATGCAACATGGCAAGGTAGTTGCCTACGCCTCACGTCAACTCAAGCCGCACGAACTAAACTACGCCACCCACGATCTAGAACTGGGGGCGGTAGTTTTCGCATTAAAGGTTTGGAGACACTACCTCTACGGGGTACGATGCGAGATTTTCTCCGATCATAAGAGTCTCAAGTATGTCTTCACCCAGAAGGAGCTGAACCTCCGACAACGCCGGTGGTTGGAATTTCTCTGCGATTACGACTTCGCCCTTCAGTACCACCCCGGCAAGGCTAATAAGGTTGCAGATGCCCTGAGTCGGCAGCCTCCGAGGACCGGAGTTGGTTAGAAATGGTACCGGAGGAATTAGTCGAATCTTTGGCGAGACTGGATGTCATCCTCGTTACCCGCAGGAACCCGATGGAGTATCAGGCCCACGTCTATTGGATGGAGATACAGTGTGACATCAGGGATAGAATACGAGAAGCCCAGAAGACCGACGTTGAAGCAGCACCGATCATTCAGGACTTGCAACACGGTGCACAAGAAGACTACAACTTGTACGATGGCATCCTGCAATACAGACACCGCATATTCATTCCCGCGGCAGAGGGGATCCGGGAGGAGATACTCCGTGAAGCACATCAAACAAGGTATTCAATACACCCAGGGGTAGTGAAGATGTATACAGACCTACGAAGGACTTTATACTGGCCAGGAATGAAGAGGGACGTCACCAACTATATTGCGCACTGCCAGACCTGTCAACTAGTCAAGGCAGAGTGTCGAAGCCCAGGGGGCCTACTACAACCCCTGCCCATACCAGAATGGAAGTTCAAAGATATTTCCATGGACTTTGTCCATGGCTTACCCCGATCTCGTGCAGGTAACGACTCCATATGGGTCGTAGTAGACCGCCTTACCAAGGTAGCCCGATTCATCCCGAACCGGCAAGGCGACGGTGTCGACATTTTAGCCCGACTATTTATTGAGCAGGTAATCCGATTTCATGGAATACCCAAATCAATCATCTCGGACCGCGACGGGCGCTTCACATCGAAGGAATGGAGAAGAGTGCAAGCTTATCTAGGAACCAGATTGGCATTTAGCACCGCCTTCCACCCCCACACCGATGGGCAGACGGAAAGAACAAACCGGACGATGGAAGATCTTCTCCGATTATGCATAGTAGAACACAACGAGCCATGGGAGAAGTTACTACCTCTGGTGGAATTTTCATATAACAACAGCTTCCAGGCAAGCATCAAGATGGCACCTTACGAAGCCCTCTACGAAAGACGCTGTCGGACCCCGCTATCTTGAGCACAGGATGAGGACCCCGAAGCCTTAGGGGTCACCTACATAGACGATACCACTGCCGCAATAAGGTTAATCCGGGAACGTATGCTAGAAGCGCAGAGCCGGCAAGCCAAATATTATGATGCGCGTCATCGGATGGTGGAATTCAACGTGGGAGATATGGTTTTCTTGAAAATTAAGCCACTGCACGGCATATCCCGAATAAAGAAGCAGAAAAAGTTGGACCCCCGCTACTTAGGCCCATATCAAGTCATCGAAAGAGTTGGCCCGGTGGCTTATAGGTTAGCTTTGCCAGCCGAGCTGGGAACCCTCCACGACGTGTTTCACGTCTCCTCGCTGAGACGCGTACTCCGCCAACCCGAGCAACATCTCCCCGTGTCACCGACATCAGTACAATCCGACCGATCCGTCCAACTCGAACCAGTGAAGATAGTGGACTCCAAGATCAAAGAACTGTGGAACAAAACCATCACGATGGTCAAGATCTTGTGGTCAAACTATGGACGCGAAGAGTTTACTTGGGAACCAGAGATGCTCGTTCGAGAAAAATACCCGGCACTCTTTCCCCCAGGTATATCCTATAAACCCCTACTTTAGCCAATTTTCAGGGACGAAAATCTCTTTATTTTTATTGGATTGTAACATCCCATCTTTTATTGGGCCACTAGACCCTAGTGAGCCCAATAAAAGTAGGCCCGAGCAGTAGAAAACTACCATCTTAAGTAACGTTGCGTGCCGCAACTAAATCATTGGGGTACAGTGACCAAACAAACCCCGATTGGACTTCCGTCAGTTCCGTTAGACTCGTATGAACAATACAAGCGCAACGGAATTCGTTGCACTTCGATCAGAGGACGTTTGGAGAAAACGACCATTTCGGGTGTCGTAGCGCGCCACTACCTCATTATTATGAATAGTGACCGTGCGAGCCCCGAATTAACTTCTGTCAGTTCTAGAAAACTCGTACGAACAATACGAGCGCAACGGAATTAGTTGGGCCTCGATTCAAGGTCGTATGGAGAGTATGCCATTTTACGACTATGCAGATCGCCTCAGTGCAACGCACGAGATATAAGGCATACGAACCCGGCCTCGGCCCCGGCAACTCTTGTTGGACCCCGGGGGCCAAGGAGGACCCCGCCCTAAGTTGACTTGGTCAACCCCCCCCCCCCCCCCGGTCTGAAATTAGTTGGAAGAAAGACGAAAATAAGGGGGGGGGGAGAGAGAGAGAAGCCCCTCCCCCAAAAGGAGGGGCTGCCCATGAATGGGCAGCCCCCCCTATTTGGGCAAAGGGGGCAGGAGAGAGAGGAGGGAGGGGAGGGGGAGAAATATCTCCCCCTCCCTTATCCCCACGTGGAGGAAAAGGAGGGGGGGAGAGCTCCCCCCCTTTCCTATAAAAGGAGGGGCAGCCCCTCTCAAACCCCCACCCCACTCTCTCCCTCTCAGCCTCTCCCTGCCGGCAGCCCAGCCCTCCTCCTCCTCCACCTTGCCGGAGCAAGCCAACCCCAAGCCGCCACCTCCTCCTCCTTCCTCATGGCCGGCCACCGCCCCTCCACCTCTCGAGCCCCACCTCACCTCCAGGTAGAATCGCCCCCCTCCTCCTTCTTACCTCCTGGAGCCAAGCCGCCCCCTCCCCGTCGCCGGAGCGCCACCAGCGCCACCCCGAGCTTGCTCGGGTGGCGGCGCTGGCCGTGGAAACCCCCCCCCCCCCCCAGCGCCGGTGGTGGCGCTGGGGGAGCAGGTTCCCACTCGGGGACATCGGCGCCGACGAAGGGGAGGTGGCTGGGCCGCCGGAGGACGCAGCCCCGGCGGCGCCCGAGTCCTCCTCCCCCCTACTCTTTTCCTGTAGGGGAAACCACGCCAACCCCGGCGGCGGCCGGCGGCGCCAGGCCGCCGGACCCCCGCCGGAAGTCTGCCCCCTCCCCGGCGCCCCGACCTGGGGTGGCAGGGAGGGCCCTCCCCGAGGAGGCGGCGGCGCGGCCAGCTTGCATGGCCCATGCAAGCTGTGCCGCACCTTCCCGCCGCCTCCTGCCCTAATTTCCAGTGGGGTCCGGCGGCGCCAAGCCGCCGGACCACCACCGGAGTGGTCGCCGGCCCCCGTCGCACCGTCCGGGGGCGGCACCAGCCCCTCTCCCCTCGGGGGCGGTGGCGCGGCGGCATGCATGGTGCATGCAGGCCTCCGCCTCCCGCCCCCCTTCTTTCGCTCTAATTCCGGCGGTGGCCGGCGGCGCCAGGCCGCCGGACCACCACCGGAATGGTCGCCGACCCCCGGCGTATCGTCCGAAGGCGGTGCCGGCCCCAGCCGGCCGCTGCCCGGCGGCGGCTGCGGCAGCCACCCGAGATCAATCGGGGGCCGCACGATCTCCCCCAGGAGATCAAGCGGCCCCCGTTTTCTTAACTCCCGCCTTCCGCCTCAGCATTCGTGCCCCCCACAGCGGATCCGTCGCAGATCCGCTGCGGGGGCCGCGGGAAGGCGCAGGGTGCAAGGCCCCTGCGCCCCCTCCCTTTCTCTAATCGCACCCCAGCCCGCCCCCTTCCTTTTCCTAACCGCACCCCAATTCCCCTTTCCCCTTCCCCAATTTTTTGAGGAAAAAATGGGGTAGTTTCAGAAAAAGTTTTCTAAATAGAAAATGTGCCCCACCCTAAGGGGCACCTACTGTATTTTTTTGGGATTTTTAGGAGGAATTTTACTATTTTTAAAACCCTTTATAGAGTTTATTTTGAGAAAATAAACGTCCGAACAAGTTCGCAAAAATCACAAAAAATTAGGGGCTCTATCTAAAGGTGTTTTACAACTACTATAAAAATTGGGAGGTGTGGTTTCTTATTTTGGTCCTCCAAAAGTATTTTACAAGCGAAATAAACGCCCGAAAAAGAGCGAAATTCATCGAAATAAATCGGCGCCCCCTCGACGCATATTTCTAAATGCCTATTAAAAATTGTGCGTATCTATCCAAGGAATCGACTAAGCTCGAAATATCGACGCGAGAATCAGAACGAAAGCGCGGCGCGGCGCCGAAATTTTAACCCCCGCCGCGACAATAATAAAGGAGTGATTGGACTACTAACCCTTTCCTTATGCTGCTACTGTTTTCTGTACTTCCCTTTAAATCCAGTCTCGCACTGGTCGCCCGCATTTACTTTCGGTACTTTCATTTAAATCCAGTCTCGCACTGGTCATGTCATTATGGCCTCTGCTTTCGGACTACTTTTCTGTTTATTACCATGACCTCTGCTTTCGGCCTACTTTTCTGTTTATTACCATGTCCTCTGCTTTCGGCCTACTTTTCTGTTTATTACCATGGCCTCCGCTTTCGGCCTACTTTTCTGTTTATTACCATGGCCTCTGCTTTCGGCCTACTTTTCTGTTTATTACCATGACCTCTGCTTTCGGCCTACTTTTTACCATGGCCTCTGCTTTCGGCCTACTTTTCTGTTTATTACCATGGCCTCTGCTTTCGGCCTACTTTTCTGTTTATTACCATGGCCTCTGCTTTCGGCCTACTTTTCAGCTTATTATTATGGCCTCTGCTTTCGGCCTACATTTCTGCTTAGTATTATGGCCCCTGCTTTCGGCCTAATTTGTTTGCTAATGCAGAGCTGTCATGGCAACCATGCGGTGCTTATCCTCCCTTCTGCGAGGCCTTAGTTGGGGAAAACCCGGAGTTGAGTCCCTCCTCCCAAGTTAGCCCCAAGCAAGGAGCCCTCATACCGTTAATCCTCCCAGACAGAGGTTGTGCGACCGGTCGAGTAGAATTGCCACGACACTTATGTGCTTGTTTTATATAAAGCGGGTGAAGATTGTTTGGGAGTGGCGGGTTGGTCACGCTCGCAGACCGTTCGTACCGGTGCGGGTGGGTTGACGACTCATGGCGACAGGGAGATGTGCACAACGGGTTATCACCCTCCGAGCCTGCAGTTTTACCTCCTCTGGTCGGCCTACAAATCAGCTCATCGGATGTCGCTCACATCCAGTTAGTACACCAAGTTGTACAGGAGGGCCTGAATGATACGGTACGACTACATTCAGAAGTGGCAAGACTGGTCACTGTCACCGACGGCCACATCGGTGAGGCTCGCGGGGTTAGCTCCCCTGCTTGAAATAAAGCGGTCTAAACTGTGTCGACACAGGGTCTTTTGTATGCGTACAGGTTTGAATACATGGGTGTGCGTGTCTGCGTGTTATAGTGTTGTGTACTTACTATACGGCGCGGTTACGAGCTTTAGGGAGGGAAGCCCTATATATATAGAGAGATATATATGTTTACCTGCTGCTAACCCTCTACCTTGCTTCGGCTATTTCATTTCTGTTCTTTAACCGCCCCCTGGATATGGATCCGGGGAGGGGATGTATTTTCTACTTAGCTCTGTGACTAACGGTTATTTCTTATAACCAATCACAGGAGATGGGACAGCAAGGAGCCCCCGCACCGCAGGATGAGTTACGAGCCTTGGAGATGGCCCGTTCGATTACCCCAGCCTCGCCCCCTATCTTCAGAGACGTGAGTTTGAGAGTATAAGGACTAGCCTAGGGCTCCCTTTTGTTTTAGACTATGTAACCTTCGAGGCAGTATTTTGTAAAACGATAGGCCCCGACCATATTTAAATATGTAATATAATCAGCATGCTTAGCTTCTCTTATTTCGATTGCTTCCGCTGTGCGTTCTGATGTGTTGTAATGATTCTTGTGCCTGATAAAGAGACCGCTCAGCGCTTAAGAGGATGGGACGTCGCCACCCGAAAAGCGCTGGGTAGTCCTCTTTGGGCAGTAAGATTCCCCCCTCCCTGAACCCGGTCCAGTCTGGGGGGGGGGGGGGGGGGGGGGGGGGGTCTTACAAATGGATCAGAGCCACCACGATCCAACCACATGGGGCAGTCTTTTGATCCTCCCTTCCCCTGGTTCCGTTTCTTGGTTCGGGACAGCGGAGTTGACCTGGGGGAGTTGAGTGTCTCAAGGAATCTTTTCAGCCTCTCCGGAGATCAACCTGACCTACCGGCTAATGAGAGCCTGGCAGCAGAATCCAGCTCTAATTTTCCCTAGCCAGCCTCTCCAGAGATCAACCTAACCCACCGTCTAATGAGAGCCCGACATTGGAATCGATCTGGGGCGTTCCAGCTCAAACTTTGCTTAGCCAGCCTCTCCAGAGATCAACCTGACCCACCGTCTAATGAGAGACCGGCAGCGGAATTGATCTGGGGCATTCCAGCTCCAACTTTCCCTAGCCAGCCTCTCCAGAAATCAACCTGACCCACCGTCTAATGAGAGCCCAGCAGCGGAATCGATCTGGGGCATTCCAGCTCAAACTTTCCTTAGTCAGCCTCTCCAGAGATCAACCTGACCCACCCTCTAATGAGAGTCGGGCATCGGAATCGATCTGGGGCATTCCAGCTCAAACTTTCCTTAGCCAGCCTCTCCAGAGATCAACCTGACCCACCGTTTAATGAGAGCCTGACAACGGAATCGATCTGGGGCGTTCCAGCTCAAACTTTCCTTAGCCAGCTTCTCCAGAGATCAACCTGACCCACCGTCTAATGAGAGCCCGGCAGCGGAATTGATCTAGGGCATTTCCAGCTCCAACTTTCCCTAGCCAGCCTCTCCACAGATCAACCTGACCCACCGTCTAATGAGAGCCCGGCAGCGAAATCGATCTGGGGCATTCCAGCTCAAACTTTCCTTAGCCAGTCTCTCCAGAGATCAACCTGGCCCACCGTCTAATGATAGCCCAGCAGCGGAATCGATCTGGGGCAATCCAGCTCAACCTTTCCTTAGTCAGCCTCTCCAGAGATCAACCTGACCCACCGTCTAATGAGAGCCTGACAGCGGAATCGATCTGGGGCATTCCAACTCCAACTTTCCCTAGCCAGCCTCTCCAGAGATCAACCTGACCCACCGTCTAATGAGAGCCCGATAGCGGAATCGATCTAGGGTATTCCAGCTCAAACTTTCCTTAAGGGCCAATGATTAAAAAGAGACATTGAAATCAACATAATAACGAATCGATCATATAATAAATCAACATAAAAAAGTTCAAGGATAAAAATGCTTAAGGTCATCCCCACTCAGAGCTCGGCTGAGAGGTACCCCTTGCACATCCTGGAGGTGGTACCCTCCCGACTTGAACACTTCGTCTACAATGTAAGGCCCCTCCCAGTTAGGGTCGAGCTTTCCCACCGCGGCCCCTCTCCCAGCCGCATCAACCTTTTTCAGGACTAAATCCCCCTTCTCGAACTGCTTTACTCGGATATGGTTGTCGAAGTACCGAGCCATCCGTCGCTTGACCTCCTCCTGCCGGATGGTGGCTAGGTCCCGGAGCTCTTCCACCAGATCCAAAGATAGCCTTTGCTCCCCTTCTGTTCTCGGAAGACCCTGTCCATCATCCACTGATATGTTGCTTCTGCATTTTTTAGCCCAAAGGGCATCATCTTGTAGTTGTAGCACTCATCCCCTGTGATGAAGGATACATCCTTGACGTCGGGAGGGTGCATGCGGATCTGATGGTAACCTGAGAAAGCATCTAGAAAACTCATTAGAAAAAATCCGACGGCTGAGTTAACCAGCGCGTTGATTCGAAGCAGGGGGTAACAATCCTTATGACATGATTTATTTAGAAGAAAAGTCTACACACATTCTCCACCTACCATCCCCCTTTTTTACCATCACTACGTTGGAGACCCAGCCTGGGTACTGGATCTCAGATATAAAGCTGGCCTTGAGGAGCTTGCTTACCTCCTCCCGGATGGGTCCTTCCATCTTGTCTGCGGTGGACCTCTTCTTCTTTTGGATGGGATGGGTGCCGGGGTCGAGGTTGAGGCGGTGGTAGGCCACATCTGCATCGATCTCGGACATGTCCGCCGCGCTCCATGCGAAGACGTCTGCGTTCTCCTGGACGCGGGCCAGGATCCTCTTCTGCTCCTCGGGGCTGAGCTCCCCACTGATCTTCACTTTTTCAATCACTCCTGCCAGGGAAGTGACCTCCAGCTCTATGACCTCATCCACGGCCTCCAGCCAGGACTGCTCCCCCCAATCGCCCTCCTTTCCTTCACCGCAAGCAAGCGCTTCGACCCCTCCTTCCTCCATCTTCTCCTCCCGGACCTCCAGTAACTCTTCCTCCCCTCCTGCCTGGGCTTCCCCTTCTTCTCCCCTTCTCTCCCTCTTCTCCTCCGTCTCCTCCGTCCCGGGTTCTTTGACGACACCCTCCGCTTCCTCTTGCATCTCCATCTCCCGGTCCATCCCTTCCGCCTCGGCTTGCCAGGTGGTGTTGACCGCGGTGACGTAGCACTGCCTCGCTACCTTGGGATCACCCCTCACCCGGACATGGACTCCTCCTACGTTGAGCTTGAGGCACTGGTGGAAGTGGAGGGGACGCATCAGAATGCGTTGATGAGGGGTCGTCCGAAGATGGCACTATAGCTGCTCGGAGCGTCCACAATGACGAACCGGTAGTTACTGGATTGCCCCCTAGGACAATTTGGAGCCCCACTCCTCCTTCCACTTCCATTCTCTCTTCTGAGAATCCAAACAATGGGCCATCTGAGGCCAGCACTCTCCTCGTCTCCACCTTCATCTCATCAAATGTCTTCTTGAAGATGACATTGACTGAGCTCCCGATGTCCACGAGGATTTGAGAGACGGTGAAGTTCTCGATGGCTGTCTGGATAACCAGCGCATCACAGAACGGGTCCTCATGACCCGACATATCCTTCTGTGAGAAGGTGATCTTCTTCGCTGGGGGTGGGGCTTGAGATGTCGAAGCCACGCTCCGGCGATACATGACATGGAGGCTCGCCTTGCGGGTCGCCTCGATCCCCACACCCCCATGGATCACTCTGATCCCCCCCGGTCCCCACATCGACCCGGTCTTCACACCTTTCTTCTTCCTCCTCTCGAGGCAGGACCTCTTCGATCCTCACCGGTCGCTGCTCCCGTTGTGCCGGCACTCTGGCCCCCCTGATCTCTAGGAACTCTGGGCAGGTGGTCGTCGCATGACCTTCCTCCTGGTGGAAGTCACAATAGGGCAACGCCATCCCCCTCCTTTCGGCCTCCACGCCACGATTCCTTCTTCTCACTCCTGCTCCCGCTCCCGCTCCTCTCCCTCCTCTTCCTCCTCGCCCGATCGCCATAGCCTGCTGAGGCGGTGGAGGCAACGGCCTCGGACCCTGCCTCAAACCGAGCTGATGAGGTCTTCCTTGACCCCCATGGAAGTTGCCTCCTCCCTGCTGCCTCCACCCCAACTCCGGGGCCCTCGGCTCTTCCCTTCTCTGAACCTCCTACTGCTTGACCTCCAGCTCACTGAGCTTTGATAGCCTCTTCGTGAACTCCGGGTTGGCTGCCTCTCTATCGATCTCCTCCGCCGCCCTCTCCATCAACTCCTCGAAGGATAAGGGGGCCTTCCGCTTCAGACTCATTTTGAAGAATCCCTCCCGCAGCCTCACCGTGAAGGCGAGCTGGAGGGTGAATCCCGACACCTCCTGGATAAGGAGGACCTCTTCCTGGAAACAGTCCACATAATAGGCCAACGACTCCCCGGGCCCCTGCCTGATCTTGAACAGCGCCTCGACGTCCTTCTTCCTCTTCTTTGAGGTCGAGATGCGAAGCAAGAAACTGCGATGCAGGTCCTCAAAAGCATAGATCGATCCCATTGGGAGCTGATGAAACCAGTCCCTTGCCTTCTCTTTCAATGTGGTTGCGAAGAGTCGGCAATTGAAGGTGTCTGATGGGGGCCTGAGGGAGACCATATCATCGAACCACTGCAGGTGTGGGACAGGGTCGTCCTTGCTGGTATAGTACATCATGTCTGGCTCCTTGAACCCCTCAGGGAGTGGTGCCGAGAGCAACAACTCACAGAAAGGGCTTCCTCCCGTCGCCGTTCTCGCCTGCTCAACTCGCCCCATGAGCTCCCTGACTGGGCTCGCACTCGCAAGAATGCTCGCCGGAACAGCGCTCGCCGGAGCGGCGCTTGCCGAACTCGAAAATGGTTCTCGCGCCGTGAGGTCTCCCATGGCGCCTCGCCGACCACTTCTTTGTCGGCTCTCTTCCCCGGGGCATTCTCGCTTACCCCCGGCGATTGGACGACCTGAGGTGTTGGAGTCGCGAACTCGCTCCGCGCCGCGGCGAAGGCGAGGTTGATAGTCTCGAGCACCTCCCTGCGAAGATCCGCCAGCATCTCTGCTGTCACCGGCGGGCCAGGTGGTGGCGAAGCGCCGAAGTCGGCCTCTCGCTCACCCGCTCCGACCATGTTACCTCTTAGGGAATTTCCTGCACTAGCTGCTTTCCACGCTCACCGCACCAAAAATGTTGGAACCGGTATTCAGCCCAATGAGGAGTTCAGACCCCTGTGAAGGGGGGAAACTAGCGCTTACTGGTCCCACGAAGGAACCTGCCCGGAGTCTTAGAACGAAAGACACGACCCTTGTCAACAGCGTGGAGGTCCCACCACACACCCGGAAGATCTTTTGAGCGCTTCCCCTCCAAAGACAAGACTCGGCACCTTGGAGAGCTGAAGGAGCTAACCAAAGAGAACCTGAGGAGAAGCAAAGATATAGAATGCTCTCCAAAGGTGCCCCAAAAGGGTCTATTTATAGCCTTTCTACACTGGTCTGCTAATAGCGCGATTCCGCCTTTCTGCTTTGCTATGCGCACCCCATATTGGCCTGCTAACAGCCAAACTCCATTGTTCTGGAGGGCTATTGGCAGCCCACCAAGGGTATCGGGGTGAATTCACCTGCATCCCCCTGTCGGGCGAGTGGCCCTTGGAGGCGCCACTCGCTAGCCTCCTTGCGAGTTGGGCTCGTGAGGCCTCCTCTTGCAAATAGAGGTGAACCTCTGTTTGCCTCGCCGGACTGGCTCTGCGAGACCTTACCTGACTCGCTCTGGCTAAATGCACCCTAGAGCGGTCCTTTAAAACGCGTTATGGCATCGTAGCTCGCCACTCGCGAGCGATATCCTTGGTCCGCCTCGCCTTGCCCTGGCAGGGTGCTCATCGCGAATCGGCGAGAACTCCCCAAATCGCATGTGATTGAATTCTCTGCGGGTCGGCGAACACTGGGTTGTACAGTAGGGGAACTTACTTATTTTCTAGGTTTTCAAATTACACAAAAATATGATGGCATTTTTATTAATCAATCTAAGTACATTCATGATGTGCTAATGAGATTTGGGTTTGACAATATTAAACAAGCTAGTACTCTTATGTGTGTTTCTTTAAAGTTAGGAAAGGATGAAAGTGAAATTTCTATAGATCAAACTTTATATAGAGGGACGATTGGATCATTGTTAACCGCTTCAAGACCTGGCATTATGTTTGTTGTATGTTTATGTGCTATATTTCAAGCTAATCCAAAAAATCACATTTAAAAGTGGTTAAACGTATTTTTCGTTATCTAATTGGAACTTCTAAACTAGGTTTATGGTATCCACAGTGATAATTTTATTTTGCATAGCTATTCTAATTCTGATTATGCTGGGTGTTCATTAGATCACAGAAGCACTAATGGCACTTGTCGCTTTCTAGGCCCTTCACTCATTTCTTGATTGAGTAGGAAACAGAATTCTGTTGCCCTCTCAACCACCAAGGCCGAGTACATTGCACTAGGTAGTTGTTGTGCACAAGCTCTTTGCATGAAACAAACCTTAGACGACTATAACATTAATCATCAAACTATAGAATTATTGTGTGACAACAAAAATGTTATTGACTTAACAAACAACTCAGTACATCATTCTAGGTCTAAACACATTGATGTTCGACATCATTTTATAAGAGACCACATAAAGCAAAATCAAATTAAAATTTCATTTATAGGCATAGATTCGCAACTTGCCAATATATTCACAAAACCACTTCCGGATTCCCGCTTTTCAATGCTAAGACTAGAATTAGGAATCCTAGACATATCAAATTGAACTTATTAATATAAATTAAAAAAAAAATTAAAATGAAAATTGCTAACTCCACACAAAGGGATTAAGCCATGATTAAACGTCATCAAATTTCCACTAATTGATTGTTTAATACAAAAATTAACTGAAGATAGCTTCTAAATATGAGTCCAAAACAGACAATTGAAACTAAATTAAACTTCATTGTCGTCCACAACATCTACATGTCGCCGACGACATCTTCCAGTACATCAAAACCTGCAGAAAACTACTCAAAAATCTCTGCTCTCAGCACCACTACTCTCTGGCTGATCCCCTCTCGAGCTCCGACTGGCATCTCTTCTATATTGTTTCGCCTCGTCGACTGACGCGACGGCTCCGCTTCCGAGTCTTCCCATTCAGCGGCCTCAACAGGAGTAGGTTTTGGCTTTAAACCTTTAACTAGAAATTTCATAAGTTTTTGAATCTTGCCCATCTTCTTCTTCACATCCTTCTTGTGCTCCTCAAACGACTTCCTATGCTCCTCCAATGAGTCCTATAAATCATCCACGACTTCGCGTAGAGATCCTCCACGTGAGATTCGTGGATTTCTCATCTCTAACGATGGCTCACGCTGAGATCGACTAGGTCGCATAGTTTCCATATTGAAAATTCTGTGAATACAATTATTCAAATAAAAATCTTGGTTTATCCAAGAATATTTCTTAAATAATATGCGTTTGATGATTGCTCTCATAGGCAAGCTATGAACCTTCTTCCAAGTCGGACTTTTCAATCTAAACGTATAGCGTATAATAGATAACAGTAGATCTGCAACATCAAAAGGCTATTTTTCTAATATGAAATACGTCACAAGGCGAAGTTGTGTTGTAATACTCCTTGAGTCACCGGCTTTGTACATGATCGTATTCCTTAAAATTTCTTACACAACCTGTGCATCCAATGTGAGCGTCGTCGTCATCGTGATTAAATTCTTAATAGAATTTCCGGCAATATGATATTCAGGAGCGTCCAATCACGTTCTTTTCTATAATTTTCTACTATGTCATCATATGATCTCTCAATCAAACCAAATTCATTTCTCAAATCTATGTGGGTAATTTCCACAAATTGTCCTTGGATTTTCGATTCTACACCACCATTCAGATACGTATAATTTGGATCTTCCAAGTGGTTGTAAGACTCTCGAATTAAAACTGATAAGAACGTGTCTAGGATTAAGACAGAAATGATACCTGCCTCGGCGAGTCGAAAATATATGTGTTCGTGTCGTGGAAGGTCAAACTCCGCAAATTTAGCTACTCCCATAAGTGATCTTTCAATGCTCGGATATCTTTGGTATGATGAATTGGAGTCATCGGACGCACTTCTACGCGCTCTAGAACTGGACGTCATACCTTCTCTTCCAAAACCTTCACATAAACAAATATCTAAAAACTGAAATTTCTTATCTCTAAAATTCATAAAAACAAAAAAGAATCATTAAAATAAGTTTTCATTTAAGAAATTTTAACCTAAAATTAAAACACCCATGAACTTACCTTAGATCTAGGATTTCCGCCGGCTTCCCACTGCTTTTCTCGCGAAACCCTACAGAAAATGAGTCCAGCATTTATTTTACTCAGTTTCGCGACTTTTTATTATTTTTTCGTTGTCGCCCACGACAGCTAGATGTCATTTTCCGACATCTTCCAAACGTCAAAATTCAATTCTTGGGTCTATTTGCTTGACACTTTAGTAATATGTCATTACTACATTAATTTTATCATGTATAAAAGTTAATCACTGTGATTTCGTACTCTCAACTAGCCTTTATAGCATTGTTATAGCTTCATCATTCTCATGATATCATCGACTTGATACTATCTAATAGTCCATGAGAATTACTGGAAATTGTTTTCGCATGCCTCTAAGTATGAGAAATCTTTTGTGTATGATAATGAGCTATCGCGTACACTTACATTGATTCGTTACATGTGAAATTTTATTTACTTCCTACATGAATCATGATTGTTATCACATAACACAATTTCCTTCATAAATGACACTCTTTAACTTAGATTCATTTGCACAAATCAAATTTGTCTACCATGTTTTGCAATACAAGTGAATTCGGAGGTCCTTTGTCCAAAGCAAAAAGAAAAATAAATAAAAAAATTCATATCACTAAATATGTGTTAAAGAAAGAAAAATATTACTATGATGAAATGACAAGGACACTCCACCAAGCACTGCTTACCCCCCTGATAAGTCTTCATAAGCAATGTGAGGTTGAGCACCTTAGAAAGAATTGTAAAGTGTCTTGTGCAAATACTACATGGTACTTCCCAGAAATTTTGTGATATGACTTCTATGTATAGCGTTTCTGTTATTTTATGTTCGTTAAATAGTTATGCTTCTCATATTCATGTGTGACTTAAATTAACTCATGTGTATTCTCTCAAACTATCACTTGAACACTTCATTTTTATATATAACATTTCTTCTCATAAGAATTGGACTGAAATGATTCCAGACTTCTCTATACTATTGTGTCTCTCTGTGATATTTTTGAATGCACATAATGATGTTTAGGTTTATTTGATTCTAAAAATTGTTTCACATTGTTTTTACTAATCTATACTTGCTTCCCCAATATCATAACATATTCCTTTCTTGGTTAATCATTACAATATTTCTTCCTCTTATATCATACGAATTTTATTCTTGCTAAATTTGTTTTTCCTCCTAAATGTCACTTCCTAACCTCAAATTTCTTTTGATAATACCAAAAGGGAGAGAATTATTCTTGTAAGAAATCATTACTGAACTATCATTCCTAAACTCATTAATTGATTATCATATTTAGGGGAAGTACAGATTTACGAGGAGAATACATGTAGGGGAGTTTCATCCAAATGGCGTTATTGCACAACCAATTATTTAGTCTTGCTTATCTTATATCACTTAATAGGATACTCTGATTTCTTTCAAAATCGATTTGTTATTATCAAAAGGGGGAGATTGTTGGAGCATCCGTTCCGAACTCCTTGGTTTGCTAATAACAAATCCTGGGTGTTTTTGATCCTATTTTATTTATGGTGTGCGGGTATAATAAGTCTGCGACTATGCTAATTTTTGTTTGGAGCTCAGGATGTAAAATCGAGAACAAATCAGTTTCCACACGATCTGCAAGTTTCGTCCACTGTAGGAATTCTGACATCGATATCGGAATCTGACAGCCCATGTTTCAACCACAACTGTCACGTCGCGCAAAAACTTTGTTTTCATGGGACACGTGGCAGCTGGAGGAGATAACGCCGACAGAAGACAATTAGATGTCGTCGACGACATCTAGAAAATATATATTGGCACGATTTCTGTGGAGACAAACACACACACCAATCTGGAGTACCTATTCCCGAGTGCATCTTGTCCAGAAAGCTCCAGAAATTCGAAAACTCTCATTTTGCCAAGAATGTTCAAGAGCGAAGAAGAGATGATTCGTGTGCAGTATCTCAGGCAATCTTTGCAAGGATTCGACGTCGTCTTCAGAGCATCATTTTAAGGGAGTTTGCATTCTGATTTTCTTCTTTGTAACTTATCTTATCATCTTGTAATCGGTCGAGGAAATCGCCGCCTTGTGCGTGGCATCTAAGTCTGT
This sequence comes from Dactylorhiza incarnata, assembly GCA_033032865.1. Taxonomy (NCBI): domain Eukaryota; kingdom Viridiplantae; phylum Streptophyta; class Magnoliopsida; order Asparagales; family Orchidaceae; genus Dactylorhiza; species Dactylorhiza incarnata. The sequence goes on from JAWHQI010000035.1 coordinate 3,453,942, forward strand.
GTGTGGCTTAGGAGGAAATCGTCGCCTTGCGTGTAGCGCCTAGGTCCTTGTGAGGTTTAGGAGTAAATCGCCGCCTTGTGTGCAGTGTCTAGATCGTGGAGAGATCTAGAGGGCGGCTAGTAGCATGATCTAAGAAGAGATAAGCTAAAGTTGGCTGGTCCTTGGTAGAAGGACCGGTAAATTAAAAGATCTTTTATATCATAGCCTTGATCTTAAGCTCAATTAAGATCAATTGTTCTTTGTATTCATCACTTGTTAAAATAAATTTTGATTGTCAATTTATTCGTATTTGTCTAAGTGATTATTTTGGTTGTGTAAAAATCTAATTGTTTATCATAGCAAAAATTGTCTTAATATTTTAATAAAATTACAAAGTAAAAATTAGCCCTTATTCCCCCCCCCCCTCCTCTAAGGACGTCATAAGATCCAACAGAAACTTCTCAATGTTTTGGTCAACTATCTCATCATTCATCCAACAGGATTTACCATCCGGAGAATAAGTCTTCTTAGATTCAAGATTCTGATAAAGAATGAATGAATCGGGTTTCCAGGCCGAAATATTGTTGTGGGGACCAAAAATTTCATCCTTGGTTGAGGCATTAACACAAACAAGTTGAGTGCAGTATTTAGAGGCCAAATTTTCACCCCCTGCCAGAGAGCCGTCCTTACCCACAACATTAGACAGCTGCACTGGATCCATCTCAATATCGACATCCAAAAGACAAGAGGACAATGGAAGAGAAACACGATTCGCAAAGGTAGCACCATCCACATGGAGGCCCAAATCAACCGCACTCACACAGGAAGAATGGATCAGGTTACCTGGTAATGGCGTCGCCTCCTTCAACATCACATAACTCCGACCCAGGAAAAGGCCGGAGTGACTAGAGGCCTAGCCGACCACCAAAGGTGCCCTCGTCGGCGATCTTCCCCGTTGTTCTTTACCTGCCGTCGGAGTGGGTGGGGTGGGGGTGGGGGGGGGGGGGGGGGGGGGGGGGGGGGGGGGGGGGGGCGATCTGCTCCTGGACGAGAGAGATGCGGGTTTCCTTCGGCTCTAGGGAAATGGAAAAAGAGCTAGCGGGAATATAAAAGGGGGGTTGCATTTAGGAGGGGAGAAAAGGAGGTTTTAAATTTATTTTCAAAAAGCGAGGGATGTTAGTAGTCAATGTGGGCTGCTTATATAAACGCCCTTTAGAGTATCAGACTCCAAATGATCTTCCGCCACATCATGTTCTAATTGAATCTTTTCTTCCTGTAAATTCCACAGCTTCTGTGGTGTTACTTTCATTCAACATCATTATTATCGACATCTTAGAGCTTGACGAAATTCTAGGCTTATGCCACTCCAATCTTCTACGGCTCTATTTGGGGCGGGCGGTGTCATCGTCCTTTTAGGTTGTTTGGATGAAGAGTCTTTTCCATAAGGGCTCATTCGTTTGGATGGAATTGAAGACTTGGAATTGAAGACTTGGAATGAAATTCGACGTCGAATTCCAATTAGCCGTTCGCTTCTTAGGTAGCTTTAATAATTAGAATTTGAGTTGAATATCATGGAATTAATTTTAGCATAAGCACAAAATCTAGATTGACATGTCGGAATTGGGCGAGTCTGGCACGCTCGATTTATTGCGTTTTTCGCCCGGGCGCGAGTTTATGCGCCCGGACGAGCAATTTTTTGCCCGGGCGCGAGTTTTTCGCACGAACGCGAGTTTTTCGCTCGGACGTGCGTTTTTCTCCCATACGCACAAATTTCGCCCGGACGGAAGTTTTCCGCCATAGTGCGCGTTTTTCGCCTTGTCGCGCGTTTTTTCGCCCGGGCGCGCGTATTACGCCCGGGGGAGCGTTTTTCGCCCGGGCTCATATTTTATCGACCGGGCGCATTTTTCGCTGGGGCGCACGTTTTGCCGCCCAGGAGTGCAATTTTTCGTCCAGGCGTGAAATTTTCTCCCGGGTGTTTTTTCGCCTAGGAGCGCGTTTTTCTCCCAGGGGCTCATTTTTCGCACGGGGGCGATTTTAGTCGCCCGGGCGCGGAATTTTTCGCCCAGGCGCGAGTTATTCGCCCGGGCGCGAGTTTTTCTCCCGGGCACGTGTTTTTCGCCCGGGCACGCATTTTTCGCACGGGAGCGCATTTTTCTCACGGGCGCGCATTATTCGCCCGGGCGCGCATTTTCCGTGCGAGCACGTGTTTTTTGTCCGGGCACGCATTTTTCGCCCGTGTGCACAATTTTCGCTCGGGCGCGAGTTTTTCCTCAGGTCGCGTGTTTTTCTTCCGGGTGCGAGTTTTTCGCCTGAGCGCGCGTTTTTCGCCCGGGCGCGTTTTTCGCCCGGGCGCGTTTTTCGCCCGGGAGCATTTTTCGCCCGGGTGCTCGCACGCATTTTTCGCCCGTGCGCACAATTTTCGCTCAGGCGCGAGTTTTTCATCAGGACGCGTGTTTTTCGCCCGGGCGCGCGTACTTCGCCCGGGCCCGCGTTTTTCGCCAGGGCGCGCGTTTTTCGCTCGGGCGCGCGTATTTCGCCCGGGTGCGAATTTTTCGCCCGGGCGAGCATTTTTCGCCCGGGCGCGCGTTTTTCGCCCGGGCGCGTGTATTTCGCGCAAGCACGTGTTTTTTGTCTGGGCACGCATTTTTCGCCCGTGCGCACAATTTTCGCTCGGACGCGAGTTTTTCATCTGGGCGCGTGTTTTTCGCCCGAGTGCGAGTTTTTCGCTTCGGCGCGCGTTTTTTGCCGGGGTGCATAATTTTCGCCCGGGCTCGCGTTTCTCGCTCGGGAGAGCGTTTTTCGCCTTGGCGCGCGTTTTGTCGCTCGGGCGCCCAATTTTTCGCCCGGGCGCGAGTTTTTCGCCCGAGCGCGCATTTTTTGCCATGACGCGCATTTTTTATTCTATATGTAAAAAAATATTAGTTTCTTTATAATATTTTTCAATTCTTAGATTGAATTTTATTTAACAAACGAACAAAAAAATTGATTAATTCCACAATATTCAATAATATTGTTTATTAGGCGAACGATGAAATTGGAATTAGATAAATTCCAATTCTGAATATGTTTTCGGTTGGGAGTGTGTTTTTCGGCCAGGCGCGTGTTTTTCAGTCAGGCGTGAGTTTTTTGCCAAGACGGGCATTTTTTCGCCCAGGAGGGTGTTTTTTCGCCTGAGAGTGCGATTTTGCGCTCAGGCGCCTGTTTTTCACTCGCGCGAGTATTTTTCTCTCGGACCCGCGTTTATCGACTGGCCGAGCGATTTTTGGCCAGTGTGGAATTTTTCACCCGGGCGCGCATTTTTCGCCCAAGCGCGCATTTTTCGTTCGAGAGCGCAGGGCGCGCGTTTTTCTACTGAGCGCACATTTTTTCTGTCAGACGTGCGTTTTTTGCCAGGGCGCGCGTTTTTCTCCTGTGCGCATGTTTTTCGCCCAAGCGCACAATTTTCACCCGGGAACACATTTTTCGCTCGGGCACGCATTTTCCGCTAGGGCGCACGTATTTCGGCCGGCCTGACGAATTTCGGCCAGCTGGCCATTTTTCGCCCGAGGGCGCATTTATTGCTGGAGCGCGCGTTTTTCACCTGGGAGCGCATTTTTCAGCCGGACGAGATTTTTTTCGACCTGGGCACACGTTTTTCGATTGGGAGCGCATTTTTCGCCCGGATGCGCATTTTTCGCTCGGGCGCTCATTTTTAGCATGGGCGCGTGTTTTTAGCCCGGATGCGGGTTTTTCGACCGGACACGCATTTTTCGCCAGGGCGAACGATTTTCGCCCAGGCTTGCCTTTTTCGACCGGGGCGCGCATTAATTGACCAGAGAGCGCGTTTTTCGATCGGGCACACGTTTTTCGTGCGGGAACGCGTTTTTCGCATGAGTGTGCGTTTTTTGCCCGCCCACGAGATTTTTGCACGGGCGCGCATTTCTCGCCCGAGCTCACATTTTTCTCCAGAACGAGTTTATTTCAACAGAGCGCAGATTTTTTGCTTGGACGCACATTTTTTGCCCCATCGTGCATTTTTTCCCCAGGCCGCAAAACACACGCCTGGGCCGAAAAATACGCGCTCAAGCGAAAAGTGCGCGCCCGCGGAAAAAATGTGCGCCCAAGAAAAAACGCGCTTCCGGACAAAAAATGTGCGCCCGGACAAAAAATGCGCTCACATGCCTAAAAAGGCACTCCCGGACAAAGAACTCGTGATCGGGCAAAAAACTCACACCCGGGCGAAAAACTCGCGCCCTGGAGAAAAATGCATGACCGAGCAAAAAACGCGCTTGGGCGAAAGCGCGCGTCTTAAAACATATTATGCAATTTAATGCATTCCGCGCTAACGCTTATTTTGTATTTTATAAAATTATTGTATAATGTTAATTTCTAATACAAATTTCATCATTCAGCCGAACAAGTTTTTTGTCTCAATTCCAATTATGTTAACTGAATTCAATCCTACAGCCAAACAATATAATTGAATTATGTGCAAAGTGAATTCTTACATATATTGGTTTTCGTCGAAAAGCTAATTCCAGAAAGTCAATTCCGTGCAAACGAACGGACCCTAAAGGTCTTTGGGGATTTTTTTTTTGAGCTGTCGGTCCAACAACGCTTTCTAAAAACTGTTTTCTTTGTTTTCAATTTTCTCTTTTATTCGAGGTTTACAAAAGTCACGCCACGACCATTCGCGATCTTTCTTTCTTCTCGCCGTTACAAATGTTTTCTTCTCCCATTCGCGATTCTTCATCCATTCGTTATCTTTGTTTCTCGTCGGTGACCTTCTATAACAAATTTATTTATGATTTATATAATATTAATTACCTGTGAAAAATTATTAACATAAAACATTTTTTATTATTACAAAACTAAACATCTATTATGAAAAAATTATTCTTCCAAACAAAAAAAAAACGTAAAATATTATGAAACACTTAAATTGAGATTTTCCAAACTATCTACGACTTTCAAAACAACTTTTTTGAGAGCTCTAATGCCACCGCTGATTTTCCACCACTGCTTTTTCCACCGCCACCCCAAATAGAGCCTAACTATGAATTTGACTTCAAATGTTGCTCTTCCCATCCACCATTTGTTTGATGTGCTCCTCGATTGATCAATTGAAAGAGTATCAATGCCACTTGATTCTTTAGTGGTACATCAATGTACGTGACTGTAAGTGGGATCTTCTTTACATTCCGAACTTCGTCAAAATTTCATTCTCTTAAATTGTTATGCAATAACCAAAATCTAAGAAAAATAATCCGGCTGCCTTCATTCTATTGCTTATGAATGACTTTAAATTCTCTTTTTAAGATATGCGCTCACATGAATCGCATGCGCATAACACAGATCACGCCTCTTGAAATTATTTGCAAGAATATCTCAGAACCACTTTTGGAATTTTTGCTGTAGCAATCTTCTCAAATGCCATTTCATCCACTCCTTAATATAATAAAAACAAAAACTTCTTGTAATTTTTTTTCCTTTAGTACTAAAGTACGCCCTACTGAGCATAAGTGTAAATACCGCAGCCACCTTCAACAATCCCTCATAACATTTGCAAGTTGCAACACAAACGATGTTTTTTAGCACGCTGAGGATCCGTTTCATTTGGCACAGCAGTGAGGGCCATTAACGCAGTTATGGACCCTCATTCGTGAACCCCCAACCTCACATAAGAAACTTCATCCACTTTTATGATCAAAATTATTTTTTTGTGGTGGCGATCATGATCATAATCATTGTCATGTCAAACACATTTTTTGGTGGTGGCATTTTTTTATGGGCACTGCTATTAGCACCGCAGTTTTGGCTAGTCTCACCGCACTTTTAACTAATTTTTCGCGCTTTTTGGAAATACGCCTTGTACATGCATTTTTAGAAAAATTGTCTAACACGAAAGTTGTAGATTTCGACGAGATCTACAACTTTCGTGTTGAACACTTTTCCTAAAAATGCATATACAATGCGTACTTTGGAAATACGCACAGGTTTCGCGCCTTTTGGAAATACACCTTGTACATGCATTTTTAGAAAAAAAGTTCAACACGAAAGTTGTAGATCTCGTCGAAATCTACAACTTTCGTGTTGGACAATTTTCCTAAAAATGCATGTACAAGGAGTATTTCTAAAATGCGCAAAAAAATTAGTTGAAAGTGCGGTGCGACTAGCCAAAACTACGGTGCTAATAGCAGCGCCCTTTTTTTATCCAACCTCACTACCAAAAACGCCTGACCATAATTCTCTTACTAAAGCTTTGGAATTTGGGAATGAATAAGATTGTAGGTCATCTCTACTTAACTTTACTTTGAGGCTAAGTTATGGAATTGTAGAATTATATTTATTCCTAAGCCATATGATTACTATTTTATTTTAAATTTACTTCATTAGAATTATTACAAAATAGTGAAATAAAAGTAATAATAAACTTCCCTTAAAAAATAAATAAGTAACAAAATATTTATTTATTAAAAAAATCATATAGAAGGAAACATTAGTACTTTCCAAGTATGAACGGTTTAAATGTACAAAACACTTGCTTCATATTCTGAAGCTAAAATATGCAAGACATAAAAATAATTTGGAAAGCTTCAGTACATTTGGAAGACAACAAATTAGAGCGGCATAGAATATAATACCTTAAAACAATTTGGAATGCTACAGTATATTTTTCAGAATAGATAAGCCATGCAAAATAATAAAGCATTAATTCAACAAAACTCCATATATGATTCATAGTTATTATAATTCAGCGAATTCAGGTTTAATAAATTACAGGAAGCAAAACTGCGGAACTGGAGAGGGAGAAAGAAGATATACCCACTGAATAACGATGATGACTAAATAGCAGAGAAGTACTCCTTGCTGAGCTTGGGATCCGGCTTCATGGACCTCTCCCCAGGTTTCCATCCTGCAGGGCAAACCTCGTCCGGATTCTCCTGCACATACTGCAGTGCCTGCACTCCATCACAAACAGATTAGTTTCTTACTCCAACCTGCCAGCATCTAGTTTGTTTTCATACAGAAGGAAGTGTTCGGTCGAGGGATCGTTCAATTTTGATGCGAGTGGGCAAAGAAGTAAAGAGAATATGACGAGCCCGGCGGCCAGAACGAATGCGAGAAAAGACAGCAACACTTGTAAAGCTTAAGGAGAAGGAGAAGAGGTAGACTTAGTTGCATGCCCATCTTGTTGTATTTCAATCTCTCCCACGCTTTCTACCGTCCTAGCCCTCCTCCCACTCCTCTGGCGGCTTTTTTGTAAACCTCCAGCCGACACAGGCTCCCTTTACCCGCCTCTGTGATGACAACCACGCCCTCGACAGTGTCGTCTCCTTCTCCCGAGCCCATCCTCCTCTCCAATAGTGATGTCAGCGTCAATTACAACACCAGAGTCAAGCTCGCCGGTGAGACCTCGAATTCAATCGGTTGCAATTGCCACGTCGAGGAACCCCAAAAGTCGTTCTTCACCGTATCGATAACAGTAACACAACCATTGATTTCGTAAGAACTGCGAGATCGCCCTAAGGATGCCTTCGGTATCGTGAGTCATGGACTGACCGGAGACATTGTTCAAGAATTGGAAGGCATTAGTTGTAGGCTCTGTGATTGGGCAGTAAGCCATATTTTTAAAGGCGCGCCTAAGGTTAAGGGCTCACCAGGCTCAGAGGTTTGCGCATTCGTGCGCCTTTTTTGCGCCTTTGAAGCATAAAAGGCGCGCCTGAATGAGATTTCTGTTGTAAACTATTTTTTTTGAAAATAAAGAAAGAATATAATAACTCAATATGTTTTGCATGATTTAGTATTTGTGAAACATAATCGAGCGTTAAGACAAGAGGATGAACTAATGTTTGATGCTTATTATTGTGGTTGCGCCTTACACTCGTCAGGAGAGCGCGCCTGCGCCTTGAGCCTAGACTCCAAGACCCAATTGTGCCTTTGTGCGCCTCGAGCCTTTAATAACTAAGGCGGTAAGTGTCATAGAAAACACTATTTGGGCTCTACATTCACTGCCTTCATAGAGATGGTCTATAGGGTTCATAACTGCTCTTACTACATGACGCCTACCCAAACAACACTTAGATTTGTCCCTGCCCAAAACATTTTGGGCAAACAGTTTGCTCAGTGACTTCCTTCAATTGAGTTATTAAAGTCTGAGAAAGCTCATGCTATTCTCATAAATAGCAATCAATCAACCAAGAGATGCTTGCAAGAAGGAAGTTTGAGCTTGATGCAACTCAGCGCTTAGCTTGACGACACTATCGGCATTCTCCAAGAAAAAGAAGGCAAGCGAAGATAGAATTTGCATGTTAAGTTGCTAAGAGGGTTTAGAAACCCAGATCTTTATTGAAAGCTTATCCCAGTTTAAGGAAAAATTAGGTTTAAAATAGCTCGGCTTAAGATGTTTCATTTTAGGTTGTTTAGTTTGGCTGAAGGACTGAAATTGACTAAAATTTGTCGAAATAAAAGCCCCAACCAAACAGCCAAATGTTACCCCATAAGGCAGCGTATTTGATTTGATATTATCTTTCAACAACAACAGCACTCAAGCTTTTATCCCACCATAGTGGGGTCGGCTATATGGATCCTTTGTCGCCATTGCACCCTATCTTTAGTCATAGTCTCACTAATGACTAAGTACATCATGTCTTTCCTTATAGTTTCATTCCAAATCTTTTCTGGTCTACCCCTCCCCCGTTTAACATGCCTAGTGGCTAAACTCTCACAACGCCTAATAGGTGCCTCTAATGATCTCTTCTGTACATGTTCAAACCATCTTAATCGAGCTTCTCACATCTTCTCTACAATTGGCGTCACTCCCGTCTTATCTGTTATGATCTAACTAGAGGAAGGGGGAAAACTAGAGGAAACTAGGGCTTGAGGCTAGGGTTTGAGGAAGAAGAGAGGGGAAAATACCTTGATAATAATCTTCATAATCAACTGAGGAGGGGTTGGGTATTTATGCCCACCCAACACCTAGGGCCGGCCGGCCCCCATAGGGGCTGAACCGGTGCGGTTCAGCCCCGGTGCTCCTTATATTAATATTGGCGGGCTGAACCAGATGGTTCAGCCCGGTCTTCCTCCGCCTTCTCCTTTGGTCGACGTGCCCAATAGCCGAATAACCTGGTAATGACGCCGGGCGTAACATTCCCTCCCCCATCAAGGACCAGTTTGTCCTCAAGCTGGAGGCGGGGAGCGTGAGGCTCCTGGAACAAGTCGGATCTGGCGTGCATCTGAGACGAGACCTCTGTTGGAGCCGTAGGCGCTGCTCCACTCATCGTACTAACCGGTGCCACGCTGCGGAGTGAGATATCCTTGACCTGAGACGATTGGAGGCCTTCCAAGCGATACTCCTTCCCGTGCTGGCTGAACTCCATAGCCATCTGGTCCCAGTCGAGAGTCACCCGCCGAAGTTGCTGCAGTCACGGTACACCCAACACCATGTCGGAACCCCGGATGGGGAGTAAGTAAACCTCAATGTGTCCAGTGTACCCCTGTATCTGGAGCTCCACCCCCTTCAGCACGCCCTCGCATTGCAGTGTACGGCCATCTGCGACCCTGACGTGGAAAGCTACGCTGCGATCTATGGCCCACCCCATCTTCTGGGCCACACCGGGCTGGATGAAGTTGTGAGTGCTCCCGCTGTCCATCAAGATCGTCACCGTCTCCATGCCGACCCTCCCGGCTAGGTGTAAGGTCGAGGATGGCGTACCCCCGTCCATGGCCTGGAGGGATACTCCAAAGTCGTCAAAAACCCACTCTCCCTCCTCTGCAGTGCGAGTAACCTCTTCCGCTTCCTCCTGCAGCATGAATACCTGGACCTTCTGGCAAACGTGCCCGCGGGTGTACTTTTCATCGCAGTTGAAGCATAACCCCTTATCCTTTCTGGCCTGAAGCTCCTGCCACGTCAACCTCGTCACAGTAGGACGGCCCCCGGTAGGTGGTTCCTGCTTGGGTACATCTGCAACCGTAGGTGCCCGACCTGTCGTCCGAGTCCTCTGCCGATTGTACCGCTCCTCCTGTATCCTGGCCAGGCTGATGGCATAACTCAAACTGCGTGGCATGTAGGCGTGGACCTCGTCTCTAAAATGGTCCGTCAATCCGGATATAAAACAGCTCAGCATCGTACTCTCCTCCCAATTGACCCGGTTGGCCAGCCGTTCGAACTCTGTCTGGTACTCTGTGACTGATCCTTTTTGTCGCAGCTTCTGTAACATAGCCTCTACGTCTTCGTACTCCAGAGGCCCGAAGCGAGCCGAGAAGGACTCCACAAATTCCTCCCAGGCTGCGTAATTGCGTCCCCTCATAAACCACTTTGTCCACTGGAAAGCGTCATCTTCCAGGTGAAAAGACGCCAACTGGACCCACTGCCCCGCCGAAATCTCTTGGTACTTGAAGAAAAGTTCCGCCTTCTGGATCCACTCTAAAGCGTCGCCGCCTTTGAACTTAGGGAAGTTCATACGTGTCAGTTTGGGCTGCATGTACGGCCGTGGTTCTGCCTGTGCTGGTTGGTAAGGTTGCGCTGGAGCCACTGCGGGTCCGGGCCGTCCCCAGTCCAGACTGTAGCCTCCTTGTTGCCCTCCACCCCATGGGTTGTCATTTCCATAGTCCGTCGGTCCTCCATATGGCGGTGGCATCGGTAGGATGCCCGCCACACCCCCGAGTGGGATCGCATTCGCTCCAGTAGGTCGAAAAGGGGCTGCTCCCTGCCCTGGACCCCGCCACGAGAAACCCGGCTGCATTCCCGGTCCGTTCCAGGCGTACTGGGCGCCGAACGGCCCATTCGATTCCGCCTCCCGTAGACCCGGATCCGACCCCTTGTTGCGTTCCACTTCCGATTCCTGTGTCGTTCTGCGCCGGGGGATGGTAGGATGCTTCGGTTTCGGATCCCTCCGCCGCGTGGGATTTTCATTTCAGATTTTGCACGAGTAACTTCTTGATCTCCTCCATGCGCGCGTCCAAGCGATCATCTAGATTTTTATGGGAGGATTTCACTTGTTCTTCGAGTGCCGCCACCGTGTCCGACAACACTACGCAGTTCTCTTCGATGGTGGCCAAGCGTGCATTCTCGGCTTCGGTGCGTGTCACCATGGTCAGCGGAACCAGACGCCGGAAGCGCTGGAGCAACAGAAGCCCGAGGAGCAGGCAGGAGGCAGGCGGCGGAGCAGCAGGCGGCGGCCTCTGGAGCAGCAGGCGGCGGCGGTGGCCCTGGAGCAGCAAGCGGCGGCCTCTGGAGCAGCAGGCAGCGGGCTGGACGCGAGGGCTGGACGCGATGTCGAGGGTTGGACGCGATGTCGATGTCGGCGCTGGAGTCGTCGATGTCGAGGGCTGAAGCGCTGGACGTGAGGGATGGACGCGAGGGCTGAAGCGTTGGACGCGAGGGATGGAGTCGTCGATGTCGAGGGCTGGACGCGATGTCGAGGGCTGAAGCGCTGGAGTCGTCGATGTCGGCGCTGGAATCCCAGTGGATCCGGAAAAAAAATCGGGGAGGACGAATCCTCTGATACCAAATGTTATGATCTAACTAGAGGAAGAGGGGAAATTTAGAGGAAACTAGAGGAAACTAGGGCTTGAGGCTAGGGTTTGAGGAAGAAGAGAGGGGAAAATACCTTGATAATAATCTTCATAATCAACTAAGGAGGAGGGGTTGGGTATTTATGCCCACCCAACCCCTAGGGCCGGCCGGCCCCCATAGGGGCTGAACCGGTGCGGTTCAGCCCCGGTGCTCCTTATATTAATATTGGCGGGCTGAACCAAATAGTTCAGCCCGGTCATCCTCCGCCTTCTCCTTTGGTCGACGTGCCCAATAGCCGAATAACCTGGTAATGACACCGGGCGTAACATTATCCCTGATACATTCATTCCTAATTTTATCCAGTCCCATGTGTCCACACCTACGAAGCACGGATACTTAAAAATGCTTCGCGTATCGGCTCGAACGCGTATCGGATACGGGAAACTCACGGAAACGCGCGGAAACGCGTTTCCGAAATGTAGGAAACGCAATATTTAAATTAAATAAAAAAATTAATTAAGAAACGCGTATCCCGCTTGCGGGATACGCGTTTCCCTCTTGCGGGATACGCGTTTCCCGCTATTTTATTCACGGCATCTTCTTCCTCTTCTTCTCCTCTTCCTCTTCTCCTCTTCTTCTTCTTCTTCCTCTTCTTCCTCCTCTTCTTCTTCCTCTTCCTCTTCTTGCTCTTCTTCTTCTTCTTCCTCTTGGACCTCTTCGTCTTCTTCTTCTTCTTCCTCTTCTTCTTCCTCTTCTTCTTCCTCTTCTTCTTCTTCTTCCTCTTACTTCCTCGTGTCATCGCTTACGACTGTTAATAACAACACCACCTATTCTCCATGATATGTTTAATTACATTGAGTAAATGTTTCTCATGATGAATTAATCATGTTACAGTACATTTAAAGCCTAATGACATATTCAAACATGACAGCTCATTCTTTCTTGAATTTCATTTAACTCTATTAAATGCAGCTCAACTGCTAATTTAGATCTGTTTGCTTCTAATTCCGCAGTAGCAACTTGTGATCACCCTTATTATCATCACCCTCTGAATCAATGGAAAATTTATGGCATTCATTTATACTTATTATGTTGTAATTTTTTAAGTGTAGCGATGTTTCTCTACTTCCTGCTGCTTGGTCATTGAGCTTTTGATGTCTCTTGAATTTTTTTTTATTGTACATTACATGCTAGTTCGAGATTATTTGCTAGGTTGTCTGTCATTCATTTATACTTATCTTTGCTGCTATTTTCCATTCCTGTGATATCCAATACCTTCTCCTAGCCTAATCTTTCTCATTGTGCATAAATAACATGATTGCGCCAATTATTCTTTATTGAATGTAGTGACTGAGATGGTACATATAGTTTGTTAATTGTATTTTTTATATTAATTAATACTTATATTAAAAAAATTAAAAAAATTAAAAACGTTTCCCGTATCCATATTTTTTAAAAAATTACGTTTCCCGTATCCGTTTCGTATCGTATCCCGTATCCCGTTTCCGTCCCCGTGCTACATAGGTCCACACATCCACCTAAGCATTCTCATCTCCGCAACTCTCATTTTTTGCTAATGTATATAATTCACTACCCAACACTCAGAACATTTGACATTGGCTCCGTTTGGGGGGACTTATTTTCACCGGTCAAGCGGTTACGACCGCATGAACCGGACCTTAAATTAAGGTCCGGTTCATGCGGTCGTAACCGCTTGACCGGTGAAAATAAGTCCCCCCAAACGGAGCCATTATCTTTACTTATTAAATTAGCATTATCTAGTAAGCTTAACACTGATTAATAATGTTGTTGAAACGCAACATGGAGCACAAAGAGAATTTTACTGAGTGTGAAACACAAATAAAGTGAACTTATATACACTATAACTTAAAGCTTAGAAAATTAAAACTACATAAAATACTAGGTAGATTATAAAACTATAGCAAATAAAAAATCCATGCATTCAAATATTCATAATAAAAACTGGTATTAATAAGCAAGTTAAATTTGAACATGTTAGACATAAAAAAATTATCATAGACTAATAGTTAATTTGAACATGTTAAACTTAAAATTGAGTTGATTAATTGACTAATAGTTACTAAACAAAAGTTAAAATAAAATCGATTAATTCAGAGAATGCTTCCGCTGCTTGAGGTTGAAGTAAAAGAAAGAGTAAAGAGAAGAGCACAAAGAGATCGAGCAAAGAAATCGAGAGAGGAAGAGGGAGAGGGAGAGAAGAGCAGGAGTGGAAGAAGGTATATCTGGTGTCGAAGAACTTAGGGGCTAGGGCTACGGGTTGGAGAAGTCGGTCGTAGTTTTCTGCGAGGGACATGGAGGTGGTGCAAGGAACATTGGAAGAAGGTAAATCTGGTGTCATAGGAAGGAGCCGGCGGCGAAGCTCGTGCGCCATGGCAAGGAGTTCAGCTATGGTGACATCCATCCGGTCGAAGCGTGTGTGAATCGAGGTGGCAGTAGTGGTCATGGTTGAAGGGAAAGGAGGTAGTCGATTCCTACCAGCTGAAGGATCAGTGGGAGTGCAAGGGGATGCAAGGAGGTGCAGGAGGATCCAGCAGGTCGGCCAATTGATAGCTAAAATGTTACGATTAAGAAGAGAGAACGAGGCAAGATTGCATTAATCAAGAACACGGATACAATCCGGAGTGAACTCCGGCCAAGATCAAGGAGTCTGGGTCCTCCAATGATCCCTCTCTCAAAAGAGAGCCCTAAACCTTAATGATCCAAAGATCTCTTCTACTCCCAAACCACCTCCTTATATAGGGAGGGGGGCTCACATGACAAAACCCTAAAACAGTAAGAAGTACAATAATAATACGCGCGTACGCGTAACAATCCATCCTGCCAGAAAATCGACCTTGACCCCAAGGTCGAAGTACCGCCCGTTATCAAGTAGTAATGTGCCAGCTGGTGGGCCGCCGCAGAGGTGCCCGGATCTCCGTCCGGCGGTACATCCGTGAGCAGAAGGGTGTCCAAGGCGGCCGCGCTGATCTCGTCCAAATCATCCCCGATGAGGGCCCGGAACTCCTTGGCAGGACAATTATGATTAGGCGAGTAGGGTTGCTTGCAGCGGTAGCACAGACCCTTGCTCCGCAAGTCATTGTACTCTTGGTTGGAAAGACGGAGAGTGGGGATATGACGGTTGTTGCGTGGGCCCATAATGGTTGGCCAAGGAGAATGAGGTGGTAGTGGTGGAGGTTTAGGCGGGGGAGGGAAATATAGTTGGTAGGGAGGGTCCCCGGACGTTGCCATGAATTCGTCTTCCACCAGTGGGGAGAGGTTCATGGCTTGGTGGACAGTTGACGGTTGCAGGGTGCGGAGGCGGGCTCGGATGTGGGGTTGTAAGCCGTGCATGAAGTAGGCCAAGTAATGGTCGGGTGGGAGACCAGGAACATGGGTGACCAACTCGATGAATGCATCAACGTACGAATCAATGGGGCCGGTCTGACGGAGTCCGCAAAGGCGTTCGATCATGGAGCCGGGGTAACGGTGATCAAACCGCTGAATGAGGGCCTCTGTAAGAGCTGTCCAAGTGAGGCCGGGAGAGGATTGGCGGAGCCAGCGGAGCCCTCCATGCCAATCAAGGCCGTGCTGACCTTCTGTGGCTCCGAGATCTGCTGTAGCTCGAAGAACTGTTCGGCCCGAGCAATCCATCTCATTGGATCCGTGCCGTTGAAAGAGGGGACATCCAAGGAACGAGGGCCCGGTGAGCACACCCCGGGCAGGGGGGCTGTTGCATGGAAGAGTTCCGGGGGGTCCCGAGGAGGGGCGGCAGATCCGCCACCGACGTTGCCGAGGTGGTAAGGCGGCCGGCTAGGAGGGAGTCGAGCTTAGCATCCATGCGTAACATGAGGGCCTGCAGCGACGCGATGGAACTATCGTGGTCATCCAAGCGAAGAAGAATGGCGGGATCGGTGGTTGGGTGAGAAGGCGTGGGATCTGGGTTGCCCATTAGACGGCGGGAACGGCATGGCATGCACGTAAGAAACCGCAGGGGCGGAGGAGGACGCCGGCTGGGGGGGCGCTAGATCGGCAGCAGGGCTGCTATCCGGCGAAGGCGCTGGAGCGACGGTAGGAGCGGAAGCGGAGGGAGGCGCTGGATCGATGGCGATGGCACAGGAGGCGCTGGATCGATGGCACAGGAGCGACGGTCGGAGCGGAAGGAGGCGCTGGATCGATGGCAGTAGCGGAAGCGGAAAGAGGCGCGCGATCGGGGATCGAAATCGGGATCGGAAGCGGAATCGCGGATCAGAAGCGGAATCGCGGATCGGAAGCGGAAGGAGGCGCGAGATCGGGGATCGGGACCGGCAACAGGAGCGGAAGCACAATGCGGAGCGCGGAACAGGAGCTGTACGTGATCGGGATCGGGGAAGGAGGCGCTGGAACGACTTCTGGCGGCGGAAACCGCGGCCGGAAGGCGGCAGGTCGGACCACTTGTTACGATTAAGAAGAGAGAACGTGGCAAGATTGCATTAATCAAGAACACGGATACAATCCGGAGTGAACTCCGGCCAAGATCAAGGAGGCTGGATCCTCCAATGAACCCTCTCTCAAAAGAGAGCCCTAAACCTTAATGATCCAAAGATCTCTTCTACTCTCAAACCACCTCCTTATATAGGGAGGGGGCTCACATGAAAAAACCCTAAAACAATAAGAAGTACAATAATAATACGCGTGTACGCGTAACATAAAAGCTATTGAAGAACGAAATATACTAGATTAAAGAGGAACAATGAATACATAATACCGAGGCATGCTCACTAATATCCAAGGTAAGATAACTCTACAACTATGTCTTCTTATATAGGATGGAGACCCATTAGAAGACAAAACACACTAAAATACGTAATTAATTAAGAATATAAGATAATCCATAAAGGTAGTCGCGTCTCCGAGAGAATAAACTCTCGCGTAGTGAGGTCGGTCGTTCGAGCGAGTGACGCTTGTCTGCTAGGGCTTTAGACATATCAACGTCCTGAATCATCGAACTAGCATGTTGAATTGCTAATCAAATATTTATGTGCACAAACAAGCCGCAGCATGCTCCAAGGTAAAATGTGGATCAATGACACACATCGAAACATATTCGTATCGATGCAACCATCCAAACTTCATTTCAAAAGATTCAATGCACTACACAATAATCATTAGTTTTATACCACCATCTTTTAACCGTCAAATATCCTAAACATCTAAGGTTCTATTTGGGGCAGCTGGTGCTGATGAAAAAATTGTTGTGAGAAACTAGCGGTGTGAATAGAGCTGTCAGGATAGCACTGATGAGAAAACTACAAACTGTTTGGAGAATCTGCGTTTTCTACATTGTCATCAAATTTTGCAGAAAATCTTTGAGGAAGAAGATGCAGTGATACTTACACCCTTGTGGATTAATGTGGGTGCTTGTTCATCTGGTTCAACAAATTTTTTCCTTGAAAAGCTTTTGAACTTCTTTGCCAGTAACATTGAAGTTAAAATCCTACACAATTATATGGTATAAAACTTGCAACTAAAATGACTATATGAGAACTACACTCATAAAACTAAAATTGCAAACAGGCAAATATGTTTGGGAACGTCATGTTTGAGCTCCATAAATCTTAAGCCTAATGAGTTCAACCTTAGATTTTGTGAACTGGCATTCCCCTTGAGATAACAATGAAGGGATGATTTACCATCTTCATTAGTGTCATTAACATCAACAGTTTCCTTAAGAAGTACTTCCACTAACAACTCATCTCCAGCCTATCCTTGGATGCCAGAAGAAGAGGCAGGAGAGCTTCCTTGTCCCCTGAGCTGGCCATGGATGCAACTCCGAACAAGTGAAGCAGCTCAATCTGACTGAGCAAAGCTTGCTGCTTCTCGCATATCATTTGGCATAAGAGCAGACGTCAAAGAACTGACGACCATCTTCGTCTTTGAATTGATAGACAGGTAATCCATCAGATCTGAAATAAAGGATGGGCACATCGAGCCTGAACCCTTTGTCTTCAATCATGTTTATCTCCAAAGTGAAGATGGGGGACGAGCTGGAAGAGGAGTCTTCTCTGTTGAACACGATTTACACCGTGTCGTCCTTCTTTCTTATAAATGAAGATTTAACAGAGTGAATCGGCTGATTATCGATTTGTATCTTCTCATAGTGCATGACCCATGACTCAGGAAGAAGTTTAATGAGCTCATCTTTTGGAAGTTTCTTTGGGACATGAATGCACGACGAGCATGAGCGGGCATCTATCTCCAGGTAGAGAGCTTCATCTGTGTCTTGAGGGAAACATAAGTCGAAGGAATGAATTTGAACACGATAAGTCATTTGATATTGGAGCATAGTAGCATATGTTCCCGCAACTTGGGGTGCCCCAACAATCTGAAGCGGAACCTTAAGGTTGTGGTAAATAAGCGGATCATCAAGCATCAGGTTGAAGTTTGGAAACAGCGTCACAGATACAATGTCAGCATTCAAGGTAATCTGAATAGTTGCGATGCAGGCATGACTGTATTGTTGAAACCTTGTGTTCAATAGAGCTAGTCTAGCAACTACCTGAAGGCCTTTCCTTGCGTGTAGAGTGAGAGCCATTCTAACTGCTCCAAAATGGATATGAGAATAACCATGAGCCCTCCATTGCCCTGGTAGAGACTCATCTAATTGTATAGAGAAGATTTGTTCTGCTTCCGTAGCAGATTCCTTCTACTTTACACATCATACTTCAAGACAAACATATTACACACCATAATACATATATTCCTTTCTTGCACTAGAAGTAATAAATATTCTTTCATCCTTTTGTATAATGATCCCATGCTCATAAGAATTCATCGTGGAGATGCATAATCAAGACATCCACATTTGGACTTTATTTGATCATCTATTGTTTGTATGTTCCTAGAGCAATCCACCATTGCCTTAGTCTGCCATGAAACTTTGACATGAATCTGTCTGCGACAGCAGACATTGTAGTTCCTGGTGGTAACAGCTCTGCAGTGCACCAAGCATGCATTTCATAGATTCTGTCATGCCATTTTGATGGTGGAATATTGTCAAACGAGAAGCCGCTCGAGGGGTCATTCTGGAACTAGCCTGATTGCTCAGTTCCTTGATAGGATGCTTAACCAGGCTCGTATCCAACTTAATCTTCAACAATTGGTTCTTCTGTAGGTGGATCAGCCATTAGAATGTCGAAGGACATGCTTTCATCATCAGAAAGTTCAGAGTACTTCTCCCATAAGGATGGTGGTTGTTCTGAAGCCTGTGGTTGTGTAGCTTTCTGCATCAGCAATGATGATATAGGATTTGCAACCATAAGCTGAGAAGATGGTTGAGATGTAGGCAACTCTTTAGGAGAAGATTCTTAAGATGGAGATTTTTCTGGTTTTCTTTTTGAAGATTGAGGTGCTTCATAGCGCATCCTTGGGAGGAATGTCGCACTATTGAAAGGATTGTGATCAAACGTGGAGAAGGGTGATAGTGGTTGGGAATACGTTGGAAGTGGAGGTAAATAAGAGGAGTAAGGTGGGGTTTCATAATATCATGGGGAATGATATTGCTTTTGGGTTTGGATAGAATGAAGTTGGGCTTTGAGACCTTTTAACTCCGCCTCCTTTTGGGCCAGAATTGGTGAATTGAAGGAGACAATATTGACCAACAGGAGTTACTCATGGTGCACGACAGTTATCTCGTCTTGTAGTTGCATCGTGACTCCGGTGATGGTTGAAACCTAGTGGTTGAGCCATTTCTCTATTGTATGTTGGCTTTCTACTATTTGCTTCAAGACTTTATTCTGCGCCATTGCATTTTCAGACTGCCAATTCAACGTAGCTTCTGCATGAGATACATGCTTAGTTGTTCCAAGCATGGGAAGTTCTATCTCCATCAAACTCCATCGGAGGGAATTCGTCATGATAAGAAGTTGGTTGGAGCATGTTGATCTCTGGTTTTTTAGAATAAAGAACATAATAGTCAAACTTTCCCGGCGGCTCACCAAGCAATCCGACTCTTTTTTCATAACATTCCTTGAACAGTCGTTGTGTTGACTTGCTTTTGTTTCTTCTCCTTCTGGGTAGATCATCTTGATCGGAATTTTCATCATCACGATGTTCTGCTCCACATTTGGCACAAGAGCAGACGTCAAAGAACTGATGACCATCTTCGTCTTTGAATTGATAGGCAGGTAACCCATCGGATCTGAAATAAAAGATGGGCACATCGAGCCCGAACGCTTTGTCTTCAATCATGTTTATCTCTGAAGTGAGAAGATGGGGGACGTGTTGGAAGAGGAGTCTTCTCTGTTGAACACGATTTCCACCGCGTCGTCCTTCTTTCTTATAAATGAAGATTTTATAGAGTGAATCAGCTGATTATCGTTCTGTATCTTCTCATAGTGTGTGCCCATGACTCGGGAAGAAGTTTAATGAGCTCATCTTTTGGAAGTTTCTTTGGGACATGAACGCACGAGGAGCCTGAGCGGGCATCTATCTCCAGGTAGAGAGCTTCGTCTGTGTCTTGACGCACGAGGAGCCTGAGCGGGCATATGTTCCCGCAACTTGGGGTGCCCCAACAATCTGAAGCTGAACCTTAAGGTTGTTGTAAATAAGCGGATCATCAAGTCTCGGGTTGAAGTTTGGAAACAGCGTCACAAATACAGTGCCATCATTCAAGGTAGTCTGAATAGTTGCGATGTAGGCATGACTATATTGCTAAAACCTTGTGTCCAGTAGAGCTAGTCTAGCAACTATCGAAAGGTCTTTCCTTGCGTGTAGAGTGAGAGTCATTCTAGCTGCCCCAAAATGGATATGAGAATAACGGAAAGGATGAAAGAATATTTATTACTTCTGGTACAAGAAAGGAATATATATTCCTTTCTTGCACCAGAAGAAATATTAATGTGAGGTGCAATCTTTTTTACAACATATTGCAACTCACAGAGAGAGGTACAACCATACAGGAGGGATACAAGATTAACGAGAGAGATACAAGATTAACGGGAGAACAAGAGAGTAAGAACAGCAAGAACACAAGAAGATATTAGAACACTCAAAGAACACACAAACTTTATTACTTAGAAATATTGGCCAAGGCTGAGATGCCCCAGACCATTACAACGGACCCTTATTTATAGTAGTCCTGGAGGGGACAACTTACATCACACGCTACCTTATCATCAAGGAAAAGATTCCTTTCTTACAATATAAGTTATTCCTTTCTTGACTTCTACGACATGCCGGAATAACTTTATATCTTATCACACGGGATAAGATTCCTTACTTGACTTCTACGACACTTAACATATAATATATCTTATCTTAAGAGATAAGATTCCTTCTACTTTACACATCAAACTTTAAGACAAACATATTACACACCATAATACATATATTCCTTTCTTGCACCAGAAGTAATAAATATTCTTTCATCGTTTCCCCCGGTGAGAAAAGGTGATGGCTCCACGTCATCGTCATCACTTCTGTTGGAGGAAGAGAGTATTGGACTGGTTCTTCTATGGAGCATGTAGAATGAGTGGAAGGACTGTGGAATTGCGCCAGAAAGCTATAGGCAGGTCCAGTGGAACATTTGAGATAGGCACGCCATTAAGCGTACAGAGGAGTGTTTTGTGCTCAATCGTTGGAACTGGGTTGTTGTATTCTTGTTCATGTCATAATGCACAATAATACTGTTTCTGAATGATGATACCATCGTCCATAATGCTCAAATATTTGTGGCATTCAAAATGAATAATAATATGTTTTTGTTCGCAGACGCCATTCAGACTATTCCCTTCAGGCCTTAATTTTTCGCGCCAAAAGTTGGTATCGCCAAATAGGTTGAGCCATTTAAGGAGTTGTTTGCGTTTTTCTTACATGGTTGTATGTCGATCAGGGCAATGTACTGAAGTAGTCGTCCTTTGCCAAAGATAATTCCAAATGGGCAGGTTTCCATGAAGTACCATAGGACCATGTAGGCTTCTTTAGAAAAATCCTAGTAAAATGCCTCCCTACATTTAAGTATAGTTAGGAAAGGAAACCCGGGATGTAACGAAAAGCTGGCAAGAGGACCTTCGTTCAAGCCATATCGTCTGATATAGATTTGCTGGAACGCAAGCAGACATGGCCAAGATCTTTTTTGGAAGACTAAATAAAGTAATTTGTCTTTAATGTGTGCTAGAAGATCTTCTGTTTGAAAATAGTAGATAACTGGGAATACATAAATATCGTCCTCTGAGTTCTTGATAAGAAATCCGGGAGGAATTTATTTTTCCCTTGATGTATCGGGCTTCAAATTTCCAATTAGCCAGCCGCAGTAGTTGGGCCTGGGGCAGCATCTTTTGCTTGAATTATAGCATTTTTGGAAATGCTGACATATTCATATCTATTAGAAAATGTTGTCCAATAAGATGAAATTGAAACTTCTCGATACCTCTTTTGACGGCTAAGATTTCTTGTACGTAGAGTGATAATGATGTTCTCCACCCTTGAAAGCTCCGTTCTTGTAATCGCAGATTTGTCACTTCCCATTTAATTCTTCAATTAATATAGCTCCCCAAAAACGATCACTAGCGTCAGTCTGATGGACTCGCCTGCCTGATGATGGAATCTTAAGTGGAGGCAAATTCTTTGTTAGAGACTTTAATTTTCTGACTGCATCAGTACACGCCTCATTCCAGGGTGGCGCCTCTTTCTTGAGTTGATTAGTGAGAGGTGTCCTGAATTTGACCAAATCATGAATGAACTCTGCATATAATTAACAATGCCCAAGAATTGCTGAGCCTGTTTGAACGTTAAGTTCTCATCTGGAAAATGAGCCAATTTGGTTGCAATATGCGGCTGGAGCTGATACTGACTATTTGATATATACATCCTGATGCAGAGCAGATATGAGGACGAGTTTTGGGCCCATTCGGGGCTGATTTGGCGACTTACCTTATATGGCGTGCCCGGATCGACGATCCGACTCCGTGGATGCGTTTGGATTCGTGTTGCTAGTCGATTTCATATATAGCTTTGTATTTTTCGGTTATTATTTCGTGTAGTTTTGGCCCCGAAACCAACGGTCAATCATAGCCGTTGATTCTGGGTGCCCTAATCTTCATTTCTTATAAATAAGAGATGCTAGGGCTGCTGTAAGAGGATTGCTGAATGTGTGGAGAGCTTCTTCCTTCATTCCGGTGATCCCCTCCGCAGTGCCGACTCTGTGGAGCCCCCTTGGTGACGATTCCTTGGGTAAGTTTGTGTCCTATTAATTTCTCCTTCCATTATTCCCCTGTTTCCCCCGCTGTCCAGCCACCACTGCCCTGAAATTTTCTTTCCATGATCAGCCGTTCCACTGTATTCCTCACCCAGACCAGCCACTTCACTGTTGATGACTTTTAATGAAATTAACTATTCATTTCCTATGGTTCTAAGGCATTTTCCCCTTCCCTGAACAGCCTCCGGCACCTCTTGCAGCCCCCCTTCAGCCGCTCCTCCCCTTCCCTCCCTGTGCTGTCCAAGACCCGCCACCAGCCCCTCCTCCCTGCTGTCTGCCGCCAGCCCAACAGCCGCCCCCTTCAGCAGGCCACCACCCCTCTTTCCCCACCCCGTCCGGCTGCCCTAGTCCCTTCCTCACGTGCATCCGCCTCCCAAACAGCCCACCCTTCCAGATCTGCCCAGATCTGGGTATTTCAGCCCAGATCCAGCCCTGTGCCACCCCGATCCAGCACTCCAACCCCTCCAAGTTTGCTGCCAGCACTCCCCCATCCGTGGAACCACCTCGCAACAGCCGGCCATCATCAAAACTGTCCAGATCTGGGCATTCCAGCCCAGATCCAGTCACTTCCCTCTCCGACCCAGCCCTCCTAATACCCAATCAGCCTTCCCTTACCCGATCCGGTGCACCCACCATCGGAATCCTTCTTTTAGCCCTCCAATATTCAGATTTATTTTAGTTACAGCAGCCCTAATATTTTGTGTTGTGTTTTGTGTTGGAATTGAGTTGTAAAACATTGTTATAGTCAGGATTATTAAGTGTTTGTGTGGATGTTCAGTTTATTATGATTATTTGTGCTTAGATTAATCTCTAACTGCAGGAAGGACAGATTCGTCGTGCGCTCTTGCTTTGGCCCTCCACGCGGAGGAAAACCAAAGTTTGTTCGCTTAAAAAATTATTTTGCCTTGCTGCGAATTATTTTGCGTGAGATGTTAATGTTTATTATCTAATTTGTGACTAATCCGTCGGACTTTGCATAGCATGTCGGGTTAGGTCACCGATTCCCTTGCCGCCTATAGATTCGTCCTGCGTCACATCCCCAAGAAGACAATGTCGGTTTCTCCAATAATCATCTTTTTCTCGGATAACATAATGCCATATTTTGTAACCAAATCGTGAAACTGTGAGAGCAAGGCATGATGAGAGTCAATGTTTGGGGAGAACAACAGGATATCGTCAATGTCGACCAATGCATTATCCATGATAGACTGAAAGATCCTAGACATAGCCTTTTGGAATAATAAAGGAGCAGATTTTAGCCCAAAGGCTACAACGGTCCAATGGTAGTGTCTTTCAGGGATGCGAAAAACCAGTCTTTTGCCTATCATCAGGATGAATACCAAGCTGCCAAAAACCAGTTTTAGGATCGAACTTGGAGAATATCTTTGCCTAAGGAAGTTTTGGGAAAAGGATTTCACTCTTTGGTAGAGGAAATTTATCATCTTCAAGAAAATGATTGAGAGGTTGATAGTTAATCACCAACCTCATCTTTCCTCTAGTTTGCTCAGACCTCTTGTTCACGTAGAAGACTTTCACAAGCCCATTGTGACTTTGTGGGTTCAATTAACCCTTCTTGCTTCAACTGACCAACTTCTTTTATAGCAAGTGCATAATGATTTGGATTCATACCTCTGTGGCTTGCCTTTGTGAGGTTGATATCTTCATTCTTTTTAAACGGCAAGGAGACGAAGAATTCAGGATTCTTCCATAGACGATGATCACACTTTCGCAGAAATTCCGTGTGTGATTCTGCGTAAGAAGTGCGGGCAATATCATCCCTTAGTGGGCTTAGGATTTCAACCGGATAAAGATGTAGAGTCTTTGTCCAAGGTAGCAGATGATTTTATACTTTAGCCCTTCTTTGTTCTACGAGATTCTCTTAAGAGAGTGCAATATGTCAAACCCAATGAGTAGGTCTTTTGCAGGGAGTTCAGATCCGTAAACTTAATGTTTGATAATGTATCACGGAAAGATTTGAATTTTGATGGGCTTGCTAATCAAAGTGATAATGAAGGAATCATCGTTGGCTGCTCGGAATGATTTATAGCAAGAATTCCAACATTCCTTTGGTAAAATATTTGGTTTCATGATGGAAGACTCGGCTCCCGTGTCGAAGAATGCTATCATTGGAATAGGGCTATCCCATTTTCCTGTGAAAATGTGGATCTTTGCAGAAGGAGTTGGCTGGTAGAGAAGATTGTCGTCAGTCGTGAGAGTGTACATATCATCATCAAAGAGAACTATATCATCATCAGATTTGACATGAGTCTGATAGATCTGCTCCAAGAGCAAGCATTGTGTCAGGGCATGGTTCATCATCAATAGAAAAGAGGGACTCAATGTCATCGTTGTCTACGTTTTCAACTTGAGAGAGCCTTGCAACGAGTCACGAGCTCTTCTCTTTGTCTGGACATTCTTTAGCAAAATATCCCTTCTTTCTGCATATATAGCATCTTGAGGATTTTGTATTACACTTCTTTCTTCTGAGAAATTTCCACTTCTGCTTCTTGGAAAAATAATCCTTTCCTCTATCTTTTTTATATTTAAAAGAACTTTCTTTTTTCTTCTTGTTGCACGCACGAGATTTGGCTTTTCCGCACTTGATCTGAAGATCATGGCGATCACAAGCCGCTCCAAGGTTCTTACTTTGGTCTTCGATTTGCTTGATGAACCTCTTCTGAATGCACAACTTTTCATGTGAAAGTAACACGTTCTTTTCTTCTTGTTGCACGCACAAGATTTGACTTTTTCACACTTGATTTGAAAATCATGGCGGTCACAAGCTGATCCAAGGTTCTTACATTGGCCTTCAATTTGCTCGCGGAACCTCTTCTGATTGCAGAACTTTTCAAGTGAAAGTAATAAGTTCTGGTATAGCTCACCAATAGATGTATGACTGATCAGAATGGTCTTCACTTGGGGGAGTCCAGATGTTTCGTTTCCAAGAGGTTCTGGAAGCGAATTTAGAGAAGTCCGATTCAAATTGTCGTCGATTCCATTGATGGCATAGAATCGTTTAGACATCTTTTCATAATGGTCTTCCAGATCTTTTCTTTTATACGAGCAACACCTCATGCTCAAGTATTCTTCTCTGGCTTGATTTTGTATAATGATCTCATGCTCCTAAGAATTCATTGTGGACATGCATAATCAAGACATCCACAATTGGACTTTGTTTAACCATCTGTTGTCTGTATGCTCCTAGAGCGATCCACCATTGTCTTAGTCTGTTATGAAACTTTGACACGAATCTATCTACGACAGCAGGCATTGTCGTTCCTGGCTGTAGCAGCTCTGCAGTGCACCAAGCATGCATTTCATAGATTCTGTCACGCCATTTTGATGGTAAAATATTGTCAAATGAAAAGCCGCTCGAGGGGTCATTCTGGTACTGGGTTGATTGCTCAGTTCCTTGATAGGATGCTTGACCAGGCTCGTACCATCTTCATCTTCAACAGTTGGTTCTTCTGTAGGTGGATCAGCCATTAGAATATCGAAGGACATGCTTTCATCATCAGAAAGTTCAGAGTACTTCTCCCTTAGGGATGGTAGTTGTTCAGAAGACTGTGGTTGTGTAGCTATCTGCGTCAGCAATGAAGATATATGATTTTCAACCATAAGCTGAGGAGATGGTTGGGTTGTAGGCAACTCTTGAGGAGAAGATTCTTAAGATGGGGATTTTTTTGGTTTTCTTTTTGAAGATTGAGGTGCTTCATAGCGCGTCATTGGGACAAATGCCGCACTATTGAAAGGATTGTGATCAAACGTGGAGAAGGTTGATAGTGGTTGAAACTACGTTGGAAGTGGAGGTAAATAAGAGGAGTAAGGTGGGGTTTTATAATATCCTGGGGAATAATATTGCTTTTGGGTTTGGAAAGAATGAAGTTGGGCTTTGAGACCTTTTAACTCCGCCTCCTTTTGGGACAGAATTGCTGAATTGAAGGAGACAGTATTGACCAACTGGAGTAATTCATGGTGCACGACAGTTATCTCGTCTAGTAGTTGCATCGTGACTGCGGTGATGGATGAAAGTCTGTGGTCGAGCCTTTTCTCTATTGTAAGTTGGCTTTCTACTATTTGCTTCAAGACTTTATTCTGCGTCATTGCATTTTCAGACTGTCAATTCAACGTAGCTTCTGAATGAAATACATGCTTAGATGTTCCATCAGGATTTTTAGTGCTCGGATTTTTTATCTTCTAAGTATGGGAAGTTCTATCTCCATATCGGAGGGAATTCGTCATGATAAGAAGTTAGTTGGAGCATGTTGATCTCTGGTTCTTTAGAATAAGGAACATAATAGTCAAACTTTCCAGACGGCTCGCCAAGCAATCCGACCATTGGATCTCCTTTTTCATAACGTTCCTTAAACAGTCGCTGCGTCGACTTGCTTTTGTTTCTTCTCCTTCTAGGTAGATCATCTTGAGATGTTGTGCTCCACATTTGGCACAAGAGCAAGCGTCAAAGAACTGATGACCATCTTCACTTTTTAATTGATAGACAGATAATCCATCAGATCTGAAATAAAGGATTGGCGCATCGAGCCCGAACCCTTTGTCTTCAATCATGTTTATCTCCGAAGTGAAGATGGGGGGCGTGTTGGAAGAGGAGTCTTCTCTGTTGAACACGATTTCCATCGCGTCGTCCTTCTTTCTTATAAATGAAGATTTTACAGAGTGAATCGGCTGATTATCGTTATGTATCTTCTCATAGTGCGTGACCCATGACTCAAGAAGTTTAATGAGCTCATATTTTGGAAGTTGCTTTGGGACATGAACGCACGAGGAGCCTGAGCAGTCATCTATCTCCAGGTAGAGAGCTTCATCTGCCTTGAGGGAGACATAAGTCGAAGGACTGATTTTGAACCCGATATACCATTTGAAAGTGGAGCGTAGCAGCATATGTTCCCGCAACTTGGGGTGCCCCAACAATCTGAAGCTGAACCTTACGGTTGTTGTAAATAAGCGGATCATCAAGCCTCGGGTTGAAGTTTGGAAACAGCGTCACAAATACAGTACATCATTCAAGGTAGTCTGAATAGTTGCGATGCAGGCATGTTGTATTGCTGAAACCTTGTGTCTAGTAGAGCTAGTCTAGCAACTACCAAAAGGCCTTTCCTTGCATGTAGAGTGAGAGACATTCTAACTGCCCCAAAATGGATATGAGAAACCATGAGCCCTCCATTGCCCGGGTAGAGACTCGTCTAATTGTATAGGGAAGATCTATTCTACTTCCATAGCAGGAATTGGTACTTGTTCAAGCCTTGAAGCTAAGACAAGTTTCCTTGCAGTGAGCGTCATGCTGGAAGTGAGAGCTTGCCTAAAGACTCGAGAAACGGGATGATGTTTCTTAGTGAAGATTTTGTACGGATTTAACAAAGAAAGATCGGTTACTGAGATTCGACTATCTTCAGAGAGGTAATCGACCTTATAGAGCAAATTGGAATATTTTGATGTTGAGAGTGAACTAAAGGAATTACGAGGATAAGTAAAAGAAGAGGAACGGGTAACATGATTTGGATTTGCCATAGATGTGAGAGTCCTTATTTCTCAAGAATGTCCTTCGGTGTTGAGGTGGCTTGCTATCATATCGAATGATACAACCGTCGATTATTCTTGTGATAATCTGAGCATATACCCACAGCCGCACTCCTTAGCAGCATCTAGGGACACAAATCCAATTACACCAAGAATTCCTCAAGTTTTCGCTTAAGATTTCTGATGTGGAGGATCCCTTGGAAAGGGCAGCCACAGAGCATACTTTCTAACATCAACCATATGGAAGCCAGCATGAACATATCATGCCAATACCATCATGAACATATCATGAACACCGTCGGTTCATCAGGAGAAATAAAGGGAAGTTTTTAAGCTTCCATGGTAACCTGCCTCTGATACCAAAGGAATGTTGGAACTCTTGCAACAGATCATTCCGAGCAGCCAACAGTGACACCATCACTTTTACTTTGATTAGCAAGCCCATCAACATTCAAATCTTTCCAGGATACATTATCAAACATCAAGTTTACGGATCTGAAATCCCTGCAAAAGACCTACTCATCGGGTTTGACATATTGCACTCTCTGAAGAGAATCTCGTGGAACAAAGAAGGGCTAAAGTATAAAAATCATCTGTTATCTTGGACAAAGACTCAACATCTTTATACGGTTGAAATCCTAAGCCCAATAAGGAACGATATTGCCCGCACTTCTTGCGCATAATCATAAGGTAGAACTTACTCCATGTGCTCAAAAGGTCTCCAACTTCGAGAAGAACAAAAAAACAATATGCATGTGGGCAGAGCCAACATGACGCCTTGTTAGAGAGAAGGCGGTAGAAAAGTTGCGAAAAAGAGAAAGTTTGTGTTCAATACCTTCTTCCATCCACAACTGCAGGGAGGAGGAAGAGGATGAGTGCCGAGCAAGGGAGGAGGAAGGGGCTCATGAAATGATGCTCGCGAAAATAAGGCGTTGTTTCTGCACGCAAAGTCGCGCCTGGTCCGCTAAATGGGGGTAGCGCTCTGCTTTTCCAAAAGAGCTCAAAATGACTTTTTGAAAAAAACTCTATTCACACCGCTGTCGAAACAAACGACCCCAAAACTACGTTTACGGTTCGAAAGGAGCTTTCTCGTCAGCATAAGTTGCCCCAAATAGAGCCTAAATGTCCATACGTTTCGAGCTTAGATACAGACTAAATAAGACTTACGACATTTATAGATATGTCCGCGAACTAAACTGACATCAGCTAATAACATGAATCAGATAGCATATGCCAACAACCAAAAAAAAACACTTTCCATATAAATGACATTTGCAAATTTGTGGAATTTGCTCAGGCGAAAATGCAATCAAAGTACGAATAAACAGATATACACATTGATACCTGAAGGGTCCTCAGTGTTTCATCCACATTTCTGCCAATAGCAAGGTTATTGATGGTTGAATGTTGGATGACCCCTTCTTTATCAATGATAAAGAGGCCCCGGAGTGCAATTCCCTGTAGCATTGACAAGAGTATGTTAACTGAGTCATGATAATAACTTTTTTAATGGTTTGTTCATTATCTTTTCAATTCTCCCAATGGAAAATGAATTACCTGATCAGGAATCAGAACTTCATAAGATTTTGAGATTGATTTTGTCACATCAGAAACCAAAGGATACTTCAAATCACCAAGTCCACCAGATTTCCTATCAGTTTGGACCCATGCAAGGTGGGAAAACTGAAAGATGAAAATTTCATTTGAATTTCAATTTGCATGATAATAGAGGTGGTGCATACAGAGGCGGACCCATATAGGGCCCAGTGTGGGCAGCTGCCCATACTGAATATTTAAAAAAATATTTTTCACTAATAAAAATAAATTAAAACTATTTTTTGTCCATATATATTATATATTGTAACTATTCATTAAATTTTCAATAAAATAGGATTGTCATAATGGTCATCTCATGTTTTTGAGTAAAAGGTCATGGGTTCGATTCTTCACAGTATCATAAGTATCATAATTTTGCTGGATATTTTTTGTATAAAAAATCATTACAAATGTAGATATTTTTCTATATGTAGACACATTGCACAAAACATTTCATTAAAATATAGACATTTTTTCTATATTTAGCCCTATTGTAAAAAAAATCATTAAAAAATATGGACAATGGAAAAAATGTGACATTAATATAACATAGACATATTTTTTTAATATTTGTTGATTTAATTTGTTCGAATGAATTAATATTTCGCCCACACAGAAAACATTCGGCGGCCGCCACTGGGTGTAAAACATAAAACATACAACAAGGTTTACACAAAAGTGTGCATCTATCTTCCTTGTATCCATGGAAAGTCATGGACAAACTAAAAGACCCCATACACACCAAAATGATTATAATAACATAGGACAAATGCATAGTGTTGGAAAGTAAAGAGGGAAATACTTGATGTTATTATTCATCCACTTAGGGGCATTATATAGGAGTTACGACAAGACGCATAACACTGATAGACGGTGTGAGACAAAACACAAACATTAATAATACTTAAATATTAATAATTTCAACACTCCCCTCAAGCTAGAGGAGAAACCTCCAACTTGGAAACATCAAATAACGGCAAAGGGGGTAGGCGATGTGGGACAAAACATCAGACGAGCCACCGGGGGAAACTCCAAACCGGGGATATAGCCACACATGACGCAGAACCCACACACGACGTGGACTCGCTGGAAATAGGTCAACCAACATCACCTTCATTCCAGTCGGGGATAATCTGTCGGGGATAATCAGTCGGGGATAATCCGTCGGGGATAATCTGTCGGGAATACATCCGCACAAGAGCGGTCCCACACGTCACAGTCCCACACGACACAGTCCCACGCGACACAACCCAGTGAGATTTAGAGCACCAACATCAATCGCGTCCCCAACACACGACCAATCGAAAGAGAACATGGGGAGACACATATGACATAACTTTGGAGGTTGTGTGGAACGAAGACGAAAAGTCGGGAAAGATCATCTGAGTCGCCTTCATCTCAACCCTAAACCCTAAAACCCTAAGATAACACGTGCATATGGGCAGAACAAGACCAAAACAAACATTAGGACAACGGACAATTAAAAAACACATACGACAGTAACACAAAAGAAACATAATAGAACAACTAAGACTTCATCAGCGCCAAGCCAATCGACGGGAGTAGAGACATCGAGGAGAACAGCATCAACAGCGGGATCCACGAACGAGAGCAGCAGCCGGACGAGAAGTAGATCCCGACGAGATCAGGAAAGCTGGATAACCGCAAGCAGTTGAAGATAGCGGCATCAGAGGGTGCAGCCGACGATAGCACAGAGCAAAGGATCGATGAACAACAGCGGTTCGACGATGAACAACAGCAGTGGAAGAAGCTCCAGCGGAGAATATCGGCAACAACAGCCGGCGACGAGATGGATCACAAAAGATCGTAGAGAGATGAGGAAGGAGGCTTGCCTTGACAGGATCGACCCGCTGGAGCAGCAGCAGGCTTGATGGGATGAAAGCATAAGCGGGATCGTCGATCAGCGTCTGGATCGGGAGAAGATGCGCAACCGACGTCGAGAAGAGAGACGTCCGCTCCGTTGATGGAAGGAGACGACGGGATCGAGAAGGCAGACGTGTTGACGAAGAAAACAGAGCTCGATGATGAAGGGATCGACGACGAGCAGTCGGTCGAAGCACCGGGAAGCGCGAGCAGTCGATGGATCTGCGATGGAAGAAGCCGGGATCGACAAAGAAGCGGGAGCAGAAGATTTCTGACAGAAATTTCAGATGACCAATGTTTACCCAGAAATCGGCGATTCCCCCAAGGTGACTGGCATATGTACCCGACAATCAAATCCTTTTTTTCGACCATAGGAGTTAAGGGGCCAAAATCGCGGCTGGTTAAATGCGGTCAATCTGACCGTAAGGAGCAAAGAGCGGTCTGAGCACGTCCTAGGCGATCTCGGCCTCTCCTAGGCGATCTCGGCCTCTCCTAGGCGATCTCGGCCTCTCCGGGCGATCTCAGCTTCTTCCAGGCTCTTTGGCGATCTCTGTCACTACCGCCGGCGCTAGCGCCAAGTAGAGATCTTGCCTCCCTGGCGATCTCGGCCTCTCCTAGGCGATCTCGGCCTCTCCTAGGCGATCTCGGCCTCTCATAGGCGATCTCGGCCTCTCCGGGCGATCTCGGCCTCTCCTAGGCGATCTCGGCCTCTCCTAGGCGATCTCGGCCTCTCCTAGGCGATCTCGGCCTCTCCTAGGCGATCTCGGCCTCTCCGGGCGATCTCAGCTTCTTCAAGGATCTTTGGCGATCTCTGTCGCTACGGCCGGCGCTAGGTGCTAGCGCCGGCGCTAGCGCCAAGTAGAGATCTTCACTCTGTTTGGGAGAGCTCTGGCGGCTGGAGAAGCTCTTTCCCAGCCGCCAGAGCTGTTACTACTGTCGTTTGGGACAGCTCCCTAAAGAAATCGCTCTTCAAAGAGCCGCTCCCAGCGCTCTTATCCGGAAGCCCCCTCCCCCCGCGTTCCGCTCTGCAGGAAGCGCGGAACGAGCCCGCGATTCGACCTACCATCCCGATCCCGCGACCCGATCTCTACCAGTGCCTTCTCCCGATCCATTTCCGACGCTTCCCCCTCCATTTCCGATGCTCCCTCCTCCGCCGCTTCCCCCTCCATTTCTGACGCTTCCCCCTCCATTTCCGACGCTCCCTCCTCCGTCGCTTCCCCCTCCATTTCCGACGCCGACGACGGGCCTTCTCCCGATCCAGTCGTGCCCTAGCATTCCGACGCCGACGAAGGACCTTCGCCGATCTTCTTCCTCCCAGATCCAGACATTCGCATAGCGTTCTTCCTCCCCGAGCCCGACTCCAGAGCCCTAGTTTCGTCGGCGTTGATTTGGCGCAGGTGAGCCTCAGATTTCGATTTGTATATCTGTGTGATTTATGTTGTGTTTTTCAGTTTTGTTCTTGTGTGTGTGTGTGATTTATGTTGTGTTTTTTGTATGTGTTTGTGTAAGTGTGTGTATGTGTGTGTGTGTGTATATGTGTGTGTTTATTTGTGTTTATTTGTGATGTATGTGTATGTGTGTGTGTGTATATGTGTGTGTGTATACGTTTGTGATGTGTGTGTGTATGTTTGTGATGTGTGTGTGTATATGTTTGTGATGTGTGCGTGTTTATTTGTGTTTATTTGTGATGTGTGTGTGTGTATATGTTTGTGATGTGTGTGTATATGTGTGTGTGTACATGTTTGTGATGTGTGATGTGTGATGTGTGTGTGTGTATGTTTGTGATGTGTGTGTGTATATGTTTGTGATGTGTATGTGTGTGTGTGTGTATATGTGTGTGTGTATATGTTTGTGATGTGTGATGTGTGTGTGTGTGTATATGTTTGTGATGTGTGTGTGTATATGTTTGTGATGTGTGTGTGTTTATTTGTGTTTATTTGTGATGTGTGTGTGTGTTTATTTGTGTTTATTTGTGATGTGTGTGTGTATATGTTTGTGATGTGTGTTTGTGTATATGTTTGTGATGTGTGTTTGTGTATATGTTTATTTGTGTGTTTGTGATGTTTGTGTGTGTGTTTGTGATGTTTGTGTGTGTGTTTGTTTGTGATGTGTGTTTGTGTATATGTTTGAGTCGGCCTGTTCAAGGAAGGCAAGAACATTTCAATAGGGCGCATTCATCTCTTCGCAGTGTTATTGAGCGAACGTTTGGAGTGTGGAAGAAGAACTGGCACATTCTGAGCAAAATTCCACAGTATAGCTTCAAGAAACAGAGGTCCATAGTGTTGGCCACAATGGCCTTACATAACTTCATTCGTAGACATCCTTCTCGCTGGGACCCTGAGTTTAATGTTTGTGATGCTGATG
The DNA here is from genome assembly GCA_033032865.1 of Dactylorhiza incarnata. NCBI lineage: Eukaryota > Viridiplantae > Streptophyta > Magnoliopsida > Asparagales > Orchidaceae > Dactylorhiza > Dactylorhiza incarnata. Next base: position 3,488,051 of record JAWHQI010000035.1, read on the forward strand.
AGTCTTCTTTCGCTCTCTCAGAGGATGAAGACCCTGCGGCGGAGGATGATATTGGAAGTGATATGGGTGATGCTGTTGGAGCTGAACAGATGTCTACAGTACGAGATAACATTGCCGAAGAAATATACGGGGCACGTGGATAGCATTACCAAAGAATTATGTAAAAGACTATTGTTATCGGTTGTTTTTTATTATTCTCCACGTTTAAAACTTTATGTATTTTAAGTTCTAAAAAAACAGCTTCCAAAAGTTGTTTCTCCAAACAGCTAAATTAGAAAATCGCTCTTCAAAGCGCACTTCTGCACAGAACACCCAAACACTCTGCAGCTTTTCAAAACTGCTCCCCAGAGAGCTCTTTTAAAACAGCTCTATTCGGACAGCGGCTTTTCAATCCGCCAGAGCTATCCCAAACAGACCCCTTGTCTCCCGGGCGATCCCAGCTTCCTCCTGGCGATCTCAGCTTCCTCCGGGCGATCTCAGCTTCCTCCAGGCGATCTCAGCTTCCTCCGGGCAGCCCGTAATCTTTGGATCTGCCCATTCGGGCAGCCTCCGCGTCTATAAATAGAGGGGAAGGGGTACCAGTGGAGGGACTTCGGACAGTTTCCAGCTCCCAGCCAGTGACCTGAGCGGTCTCCAATTTTTGAGACCGCGGAGACCTCTTCATCTCCCTTCAGGAGACCTCGCTGTCTCTCTTTTCAGGAGACCTCCGTCATCTCTTTTTCTCCTCCCTCTTTCCTTCACTTGTAGCTCAAAGTAACCAACCATCCAACAGTTTTATCCTTCTATCTCCAGCTTGAGCAAGTGTGGACTTGGTGTATTTTTGGTTCGAATAACCAACATTTTAGCTCCAAAATTTCAAGGATGAAATAAAACCCGCTCTGATACTATGTTGGAAAGTAAAGAGGGAAATACTTGATGTTATTATTCATCCACTTAGGGACATTATACAGGAGTTACAACAAGACGCTGATAGGCGGTGTGGGACTAAACACAAACATTAATAATACTTAAATATTAATAATTCCAACACAGTTATAAAGACATAATTTAAAACATGTTAAAACAAAAGAAAATAACAGTCGCATTCCATTCACAAATGCAACAAGCACCTTATAGTTCAGATTCGCGCTCTAAAGTCAAATTTGCATGCACTAAAGTTAGATTTGCGTGATCTAAAGTCAGATTCGCGCTCTCTAAGAGTCATATTCACGCACTCTAAAGTCAGATTCAAGCGTACTAATGCCAAATTCAAGCGCATTAAAATTAGATTTGTTCACTCTAAAGTCAGATTCTCTCACTCTAAAGTCATATTTGTGCGCTCTAAAGTCAGATTCACGCGTTCTGAAGTCAGATTTCGCTCTCTAAAGTTATAATCGCAATTATGTAATATGGAATGTAGCAAATAAGTACCATACGAAAAGTTAGTAGAAACCATAGTTCTCTGCAAATTGTTTTCTCAAGCGTAAAGATTCGCTGTGCTTTGAGTTTATAATTATGAATATGTAAGAGATCATGTGAATTTATTAGATTTCTAATATCAGATATATATAGTCCTTCCATTCTTAGCTTTTGTTACGCGACTACTTTGGGGCTTCGTCGGAGGTGGCGGTAGAGGCGAAGATACAAGAGGGAGCCGAGCTTGACCCGCGGAGAATGCGAGGGGAGATGAAGAATGAGAGCAGTGCTCAACCCTAGCCCTAGAACTTGGGGATGAAGAGGGGAACTAGAGAGAGGAAGAGAACTTGGTTAATTTCATTCATCCTCCATACAATGACCCAAGGGGTCTATTTAAAGACTTACAAGTAGCACAAATGTAAATACCCAAAAATAAAGAGAACAACGTGAAACGATAAAACACAATGGGCTCGTACATCGACTCGATTAATAAAAGACATCTAAAATGAATACATGACGACACTAATTAATGACTTAGATAATTGATCGTGTGGGACCATAGCAACCGACCCGTCCTTCAAATCGAGATTGTCCTCAAGCTCGGACGAAGCTTGCACGACTTGATCATCCGGCTCTTTGATTTCTCTCCGGAACAACTCCCGATAGCGTGTTGCTGTTGTGGCGATCGCAACGAGTGGTGGGTTGACAACGTGCTCACAAAAAGCATGAGAGTGCAAGGATCGAACGTGGTCGAGGCGCATGCAGAAGGAAGCTTGTCAGACAGAAGCTCAGGAGTCGGGGCGAGTATGCCCGGTGAATGCAGATAGACGAGGGTGTCGGAGGCCCTAGATGAAGGTAGGTTGCGGCAATCAGAAGCGGCTGCGGAGGCTGGGGTGCGGTCTTCGAAAGTAATGTCTCCAGGGGGCAGGGGGCAGGGGGCAGGGGCAGCGGAACAGGTGGTCGGGGCAGAAGTTGCAGAATGGAGACCGCGGGGACAGCTGGTGGCGACACAATTTGTGGCGACACCATCGCTGGGCTGGGAGGCAACGATACCGGTTGTGTGAACTGCGCGGCGGAAACAACTGGAGGCGATGGTGGAGCAACAAGAACTGCGGAGAGCGGCAGGACTTCTTTGAGTGCAGGTGGCATCAAGGATGGTTGTGGTGGGATCGGACCACGAAGCGACGGTCAATGCTGGCAGTGAGTTGTGCAAGTGAGGCGTCATAGGACGTCGACATCTCCAGTAACTTCTGGAGCAACGAACTGACAGTGAGTAGCTCGCCGAGGATCGAAAGGAATTCAGATCAATTAATTTTAATGAAAAAATAAATAATTAATTAATTTGGTCTTCAGGGTAGCTGGCGTTCACCATGTGCTGCGGTTTACTGGGCTTGAGGAAGGAAAAAAGGGTGGCTCGATGAGGAGCGTGTGGTGTGCTGCTTGAGAACAGGTAAGAGCCTCGTGGAAAGGTGATGTCGGGCCTGGGAAGCTCAGGAAAGTTGCAGGCAGTGAAGGTGGAAGACGGCGATTGCAAGTGCGGAAGAGCGTTGCTGCTGGTGCGGAAGAGCGATGTTGCTGGTGCGGAAGATAGCGTCGAGAAGAAGAACGCGCGTTGGGCTGCCGATCGCCGCAAGGGCTCGATGCAGCTGCTTGACGGTGGATGGAACCGAACGAAGAAGGGAGGAATCGGAACGGGTGCGGCCTCTAGAAGGGGACGACGAGGAAGCATCATAACTTTTGCGAGGCTTGCACAGTACCGTTTGGAGCGTCGTTGGTTCTGTTGGACCGCGAGGTTGATGAATCATATCAGCTTGCAGGAGTAATGGTGAACCGTAACTAGGAAGGTCGGGTTGTTGTTTGGGGGAGCGACGAGAACCTAATTCTGATACCAAGATGTTACGAGCCTACTTCGGGGCTTCATTGGAGGTGGTGGTGGAGGCGCAGATACAAGAGGGAGTCGAGCTCGACCCACAGAGAATGCGAGGGGAGAGGAAGAAGGGAAGTCGTTATCAACCCTAACCCTAGAACTTGGGGATGAATAGGGGAACTAGAGAGAGGAAGAGAACTTGGTTAATTTCATTCATCCTCCATACAATGACCAAAGGGGTTTATTTAAAGGCTTACAGGTGGCGCGGATGTAAATACACAAAAAAAAAGTGAAACGATAAAACACAACGGACTCGTACATCGACTCGATTAATAAAAGACACCTAACATTAATACATGACGACAATAATTAACGACGTAGATAACTGGTCGTGTGGGACCATAACAGCTTCTCAATCAAAACAACTATTTTCATGATTACCATTGTGTCCATTAGTATGTAACCATGTTTACTTTGAGAACAATGACTCACTGAGAAGGATATTAGCAATGTAAATTTCCAACATTACAAACATGAACAAAAGCAACAAATAATGTAGCATACATGCAATCTTCAACATGTTTTTCCATAAATGAAAAAACTTAACTTCCTTAAAGAATAAACTTACCACACTGTCAATTGAAACACCCAATATTTCTGTATTAAGTTTCTCAAATTCTGAATGACGATCACTGAAAGCAATTATTTCTGTGGAAAAAGCACATACGATCACAAACATATAAATTTATGAAACTTCATTTGACAAAAGATCTTCATTACGATTTAGTGGATGTTATTGGCACTTACCTGTTGGACATACAAATGTGAAGTCCAGAGGATAGAAAAACAGAATCACGTACTTTTTCCCAATATAGTCTGATAGTTTAACCTGTAAATAATATCAAGATGATAATGTTATTACAACAATTATGTCTTATTAACATTAAAAGAAAGTTATGATTCACAAATCACAAAAAATAAAGATAGATAGCCTTGTTGCTCCAATGAGTGCAAACAAAGTTTTTTTTTCCTTTTGGAAGAAGCATTGAATGATATGATATTCATTGTGAAACACAAAAAGTATGTTAAATACTATACTTTTTACCAAAATCACAACTATAGGTACTTCCAAATCATAGTTTCAAGTGTAAATATGTGTTGTAAAATCCCCTAGGGAAAAAAGTTACAGGAACGTGAAAGTTATACAAATATAAAGTTGCGTGAATATTGTAGGAAAAGAGAGAAAGAAGATTTACAAATGAATTTTTGTTATTTCTGTTGGAATCTTTTGTACTAAAAGTAATCAAAGATTTAATCTTACTACCAACATAATATGAGCCTAAAATAATGCTTAATTAATTTGGAATTAATTAAATAATGATTGAGAGCAACTGTATTCGAATTAGATTCGAAATAGGGATGTTAAACGACTACTCGACGTATGTTGACTTAAGAAGTCGACGCATGTTGACTTAAGAAGTCGGGGGACGTCAACTTGGTGTGTGTTTAACATCAATACAGATATTTCTGGATACCATTCGACGTACGTCGACTTGTGAAGTCGATGTATGTCAAGTTGTGAGTAACCATATACATCAATGAAGTCGACGTACATTGAGTTGGTGTGCGGATAACCGTTTTCTATATTATGAGATAGTAGTCGACGTATGTCAACTTGTGAAGTCGACGTACGTCGACAAGTGAATTAGAGATCTGATACCTATACTATGAGATAGTAGTCGATGTATGTAAACTTGTGAAGTCGACGTAGGTCGACATATGTATTAGAACTCAACGCGCAAATTTCTCCCTCTCAACGCACAAATAGGCAGTTCGTGAAACTGCTATAAATAATGTCTTTTAGGGTTTTTCAAAACGGACTTTTGAGTGTGACTCTTACGACAACTGAAGAACCTGCAACCTATGTAGCACAGGGAAGGAAACGGGATACGATGCGAAACGAATACGGGAAACATGATTTTAAAAAAAAATAAGGATACGAGAAACAGTTTTTTAAAAATTTAATTATTTTAATATAAGTATTAATTAATAAGACTACAACATAGATTATACATATGAAAACATTTCATATAATGCTATAAAAATATAGAGAAGATTCAAGGATACAAGCACCATAAAACAATATACCACTGTGAAATATCAAGTGAAGAGCAGTGAAATAAGAAATAGAGAAGCAGCACCCCACGTTATTCTAGTTCATCTTCCTCGGTTGTGAATCAAAATATGGATGATACAGGGCTTCATTAACACTAAAACGATCCTCCTGAAATAGTCCTCTCCTCTCTTGCTACCCTTCCTTCGTCTGCCATTTTTAGACGGAAACAAAGGGCGAGCATAAATCAATCACCATCAAAAAAATTTCCTAAATCAGGTGTGATTCTATGTATTTATATGATTTTTTTCTAGAAACACAATAAAGAATGAAGAGGAAGAAGATGAAATAAAATGCGGAGAACTCACCAGAGAGGAGGGTTGCAGCGGAGAATAACTCTTCGATGGGCGCACGAAGAGTAGCAAGAGAGGAGAACTTCGGGACAGGCTTTCGACGCAGGGAGGGGCGAGCTTGATGCCGGAGAGCTTCGACGGAGAGAGCTCTCTTTTCAACGGCGGCGTGATGCGGGACTTCGGGACGCATGAAAGGAGATTTTGTAAACCTAAAGCACCGTGTGAAATGAATAAGCCGCGTCAAATGAAATGAATAAGCCACGGGAGGGGTCCACACCGGAATCGCACGGGAATCGCGTATCCTGCTTGTGGGATAAACGATTCCGAAATAAAATTATTTTTTATTTAAAAATTATGTTTCAGCGTTTCGGATACGCGTTTCCGAGCGTTTCCAGGCGTTTCTCGTATCCGATAGGCGTTCGAGCCGATACGCAGAGCATTTTTAAGTATCCGTGCTTCGTAGCCTGCAACTGCATCCTCTCCTAAAAGCGAAACTAGTATTTCGTGGAGATGAAGGAGGATGATCATCTTCCAACCCGAGTTCGTTGGACGAACGACGAGGTGTTTCCGGCGTTCGTGTGGATACTCTTAGAGATGTAGATCTCGTTCTACGTTGTGGTTCTCCCACGACAGTTATCCTTCTCGGAATTTGATTCCGACGCAGGTATGAACTACGTTCTTGATCTATTGGTTCTTGCATGGTCATTTTTATGGGTTTCTTGCAAATATTCCGTTGCGCATGTGATACCTGAGAAACCCAACAATTTCTCGACATAATACAGGTACAAGATATTCCTTATATAGAGGGCAATAGGAGTTAAGAGACAATACAAGATGTGGGACTAAAGGAGTGTAAGAGAAGAATGAGCTCGATGTGTCATAATACATGGGCTAAATACAATAAATGAGAAAGACTCCTTATGTATCGCCAACACTCCCCCGCAAGCTAGATCATACAAGTCGTAGACACCAAACTTGGAGAGAAACTGTCGATATAGTGGGCAAGACAAGGCCTTCGTGCGTATATCAAAAACTTGATCGGTCGCACGCACATGTCGCATAATCAATTTTTGAAGTTAAACCTTTTTCCGGATAACGTGGCAATCAACCTCAATGTGTTATGTGCATTCATGAAACACAAGAAACTCAGCGATGTGAATAGCAGCTTGGTTATCACAAAAAAGAACAACCGGTGATGTAAGTTTAACGCATAAGTCAGTAAGAAGACTCTCTAGCCATGTGAGTTTTGAAACAGCGGCGGTCATGAAATGATACTCCGCTTTTTCTGAGGAGAGCAACCACAATCTGCATCTTACTTCGCCAGGTAACCAAGTTCCCACCAAAATACGTGCAGTAACCACAAGTGGACCATCGATCATCATCGGACTCATCATAACTAGCATCGCAGTATGTAATGTGAAACAGAGAAGTAGAAGGTTTGTACATCAGTCCTTATCCCGGAGCATTCTTTAAATATCTAAGAATATGCTCGACCTCCTGAAGGTGGGAGATTCGGGGAGCGCGCATGAAGCGACTGATCGCACCGAACGCAAAGGATATATAGGATCGTGTGATAGTAAGATAGATTAGTTTGCCAACGAGTCGTCGACAATACTCCTGATTAGGGAGAAGTTGATTAGAGTCCAATCCATGAGCAGAGAGCTAGTGATGTGTATACACAAGCTTACACCCAGAGTAGCCTGCATTGTGAAGTAGACAAGACAATATTTTTGCTGAGACAGAAGATCATCAGTTCGTCGGGCTACCTTAATCCCCAAGAAGTAGCGGAGCCGACCCAAGTCTTTAGTTTGAAAATGGGATGTTGGGTGTTTCGTGATTTGAGTAATATTGGGAAGATCATCACCCGTGACAAGGATATCATCAGCATAAACCAGAAGAATCACTGTGCCTGTCGGACGTCGGTGAATAAACAAGGAGAAGTCTGTCGAGCTTCGGGTGAACCACTCGACTAAACTTATCAAACTATGCATGTGGAGACTGTTTGAGGTCATATAGAGATTTCTTCAGATGACAGACTAGGGACTCCCTCGTGGTTGCATAACTAGAAGGTTGTTGCATATACACAACCTTCACAAGATCGTCGTTAAGAAAGGTATTTTTGATGTCGAGATGATGCAGCGGCCATTGACGATGGACAACAAGAGATATTAAGACACGTACGGTATTAAGCTTTGCAACAGGAGAAAATGTCTCCTCATAATCCAGGCCGTGTTGTTGAGTAAAGTCTCGGGCAACAAGACGGGCTTTGATGCGGTTAATCGTCCCATCAGGATGATGCTTCATGGTGAAGACCCACTTACAACTAACCGTTGAATGATTAGGAGGAAGGGGGGAACAAGGTACCAAGTGTAGTTGGCCCAAAGCATAGCCATTTCCTCATTCATTGTCGCCTGCCACCCTGTATGCTGAAGAGCTTCCTGCACGGAAGAGGGAGTGGAAATAGAGAACAAGAAAGTAGCAAACCTATGCACATCGGAGGAGAGACGGTGCAAGGAAACATAGTTAGAGAGAGGATGTGTTGTGGAGGACGTGGTTGAATCAGCAGCCCGCGGAGCATCAATAGTAGACGGGGGATTATCGCGGGGCACCGGATCGAGGGGGAGGCAAGATTTGACACTAAAAGGAGAGGTCGAGGCAGGTGGTGGTGTCGGTAGTAAAGGTGGTAGAGAAAATTGGGTAGGAACAAGAGGTCGTGGTAGATCAGGAGGTGGCGTAGGCGTGGTGGAGGATGGATGGAAAGATTGGTTTTCCATGAAAGTTACATCAGCAGGCGTGAACAGGTTCCAAGTTAAGGGAGAGTAACAGGCATTCCCCTTTTGGGTGCGTGAATACCCGACGAACATGTAGCGAGTAACACGAGGTGCCAGCTTGTCGACGGGAGGACCCAGGTGGTGGACAAAGCAGACGCAGCCAAACACCAGTGGGGTCAGAGGGAAGGGATGTCGATCGGGAAATAAACGAGAGAAGGGCGTCGCAAAGTTGAGAACGGACGAGAGCATGCGGTTGATGAGATAACAAGCAGTTGAGACAGCGAAATTTCAATAGTTAGTTGGGACCTACATCAGGAATAGTGGAGACCGAGCCACTTCGAGAAGATGGCGATTCTTCCGCTCAGCAATGTCATTTTGTTGCGTTGTATACGCACAGGAGGTTTGGTGGATGATGCCCAACGAGGTGCAAGTTTCCTGAAATATTGCCCAGTGTATTAGCGTGCATTATCAGTGCGAAGAATTTTGATAGTGTGGGGAAATTATGTTTGTGTTTCTGCAGCAAAGGAACGGAAAAGGGACAAAAGCTCAGAGCGATCAAGCGTCATGTATAACCAAGTCAGGCGTGAATAATCATCAATAAACGTATAAAAGGTAACGATATCCAGATATACTAGCTATTTTGTAGGGACCCCAGATATCAAAATGCACTAAATCAAAATGAGCAGCGCTACGACTACAATGAGGAGGAAAAACAGGGTGATGTTGTTTCCCATAGATACATGATTCACAATCAAAAGAAGAAAAATGGAAATTGGGAAGAGACTTATGAAGGATCGAGAGAGGAGCATGTCCAAGACGCTGGTACCAATCAACAGAGCTGGCGGAGGATAGAGCTGACATGGGGAGATCCAGGATGTAGAGCCCATATGAAAACCGTCGTTTACCAATGATATTACGTGTCTGCCAATCCTGCACAACAAAAGAGGAAGAGGAAAAAGTGATTAAACAGTCATGATCTTGAGTGAGACGACTAATAGAATGCAGATTGAAGTGAGATCCAGGAACAAGAAGAACATTCAGTGGATGTGACGGAAGAGAGAATCGGGGGCGGAAGATCTAGAGTGTACAACCCATTAGAGAGTCGTCTCTACCAATGATATTCTGAGTCCGCCGATCCTGCATCACAAAAGAAGATGGAGAAAACATGAGTGAGCAACCAAGGTCCTGAGTTAAACGACTGACAGGGAGATGATTAAACTGAGAGTCAGAAACATGAAGGACAGAGCGGAGAAGAAAAGATAGAGTGAGAGGAACATCTCCAGAACCGCAGACTTGAGTGGTATCATCATTGGCCACCGTGATAAACTTCAGAGAAGAGGTATCTGAGTACCGAGAAGGTTTGCGTGGGGTGATATGGTTGGTAGCCCCAGAGTCCACTATCCACACCGAATTGTGGGAAAAACTGGCTATACCTTCGTAGGAAGTAGAAGTGATGGAGACGGTGGCCCGAGTACCCCGAAATTGCCGAAGTTCCTCGCACAAGATGTCAACGTCTGAGCGAGAGGAGGGAACATCCACGACAGGAGAAGCATGAGGCGGCGTATTGGATGTCAGTGGTGGAAACTCATGTTTCTTGAAGCAGGTGGCCTCAGTATGATATGGGCGGCCACAATAAGTACAGAGACGATTGTCTGGTCGAGAGGAGCGATTGCGATCATCACTGACTGCCGCAACGAGAACCATTGCGACCACCCTGAGACCCAGGAGGAGGGTGCATAGCTGGGGAGTGGTTCATAGGGGCGGGAGAGGGGAGGATGGTTGCCCGGACACTGTGAAGATGGGGAGAGTAATGCCCACGACCTCCTCCTGCATACGCTGAACAACAAAATCCAAGGAGGGGGCTAGTGTCGAAGTCATGCCTCAACGAGGGTCTTGGACGTGGCGACAAAGGAGGTCAGGTTACCTGTCACACCAAGGTCAACCACCTGGAGCTGAGTAAAAATATCAAAGAGATGTTGGAGACTGTCATGGCCAGAGTAAAGGGACTAAAGCTCATCTCACATGACTTTGACAGTCTCGTGGTACATGGTCATACGGTATTGTTCAGTCTCCATAGAATTGAGAAGCCAAGACTGAACCCGACCATCATCACGGAGCCACTGTTTCGTAGGTTCGGTAGGGGTGGCATGGGGAATATGATGAAGGAACTCATTGGTTTGAAGGACACGTCGCACCGAGTGCTCTCATTCCACAAAATTCTTCTTCCCATTGAGGAAGATAGTAGTAACCGGGAGGAGTTCATCCCGCACTTCAGGGAGGGAAGTCAAGGTAAGAGAAAAGGTCGCAGGGGTGCTCATGACAGGCCGACGACAAGGGAACTGCAGGGACTAGAAGAGTGACCGCCCAAGGTAACAGAGAAGAATCCGGGCGGTTGAAAAAAGGAGGCCGCGCGAACTAGTCACAGCGGGGATTTCGGGCGGTTGCAAAAGGGAGGCCGCGTGGAGTCCACACGGATGAGGGTGAACAGCCACAAAGAAAGGCCCGCAAGGAGAAATGGAGGGTAGGAGGGGCGGTCTTGCAGGTGGAGTCCGCACGGAGTCCACACGAATGAGGGTGGGCGGACTCAGTAGAGTTGTCCGAGCAGAGTAGGGTGGGTAGTATCAAGAAGTTGTCCGCACGTCGTAATGTAGCTCTGATGCCATGTGGAAACCCAAAAAAAGGGCAGACCGGTGCACAAAGCATCCCCGCGCAGCGAGGGTCCGGGGAAGGGTCCCACCACAACGGTGAAATGTAGGCAAACCTTACTTTGTATTTTTGCATGTGGAAACCTAAAATACAAATAAAATTATTTCTTTTAATTCTCTAGAAATCTACTTATTACACGAGCGCGCCCCTCTTTATATAGAATAAAGGAGGTGAGAGAATGTACAAATGGCGATGTGAAACTAAATACATCGAGGGCTTACAATACAGGTAACCGCCTGAACTACAACAGGTAGCAACACCGGGCGGTTACACCAAGGGTAATCGCCCAACACTTATACAGAGCAGCAACGTCGGGCGGTTACACAAGGGTAACCACCCGACCCTTAAACAGAGTAGCAACACCAGGCGGTTACACAAGGGTAATCGCCCAGCCTTTATAAAGATTACTTCAACAGAGACGATGAAGCCGAATACACTGAAGAAGATTATAATAACGGAGATGATGATTTTATTTTTTCTGATGACGACTAGCTGATTTTGAACTTGTCGGTAATAAAATATTCATATTTTTAATATTCTTTACGATTATTAATGCTTTTTCTTCTTTGTTCGTATCATATTGTTCATTGTTGGTATTAGTGTTTGTACAAACCGTATTCGGCGAGGTGGACCCAAGCCCAATCATAGGCCCCAGGATCTCAATAGGTCTATTGTTGACCTGAGGGATGAAGCCACCAATGACAAGCAATGATTACCAGGAGCTCGCCCTGGATAGTGGTTAGCTCGCTGACGAGCTCGCCAAACTAAAAACTCTGTGCACCAAATCAGTTAGTGAACTCCTTCTGCGCTCGCAGGAGAGATCCCTTGGCCATAACTCAGCTCCCATGCGAACTCGTTGTGATGGCACCCAGCTCGTCGACGAGCTTTCTCCATAAAGGCCACGATATGAACGAGCCGACCAGAAGAAGTCCGGCTAAGGCGACCTTGCCTAAGGTGACAGCAATCAACTCGCCTCATTCAGAGGCTCCTAGGTACGAGCTCGCCCAAGTATCAGATACCCAGTATCTCAAAAGGCGGTGGCGGCTATTTGCAGATCTGGCACCCCCCACCCCCCACCCCCCACCCCCACTGATTGCCTATAAATACAATCCCAGGGCACAATAGAATGACACGTTGCCCCTGCAAGGCTCTTATTTGACGAGTCAGTGTCTTCCTTGTGCCAAGCTCAGTATTGGCTTTAGGAGGGGAAGTGCATATAAAATTCCGGATGTGTGGTGGGATCTCCACGCTGCAGCACACGGGTCCTATTTGTAGGACGTCCAGTGAACTCTAAGTTCTTTGATTTCATCTAGTAGTGATTTGCTCGGGTCGACCACTAGACTAAAAGCCTTTGGTCATCCCTTGGTTCGAACTTTGTGAACCAAGATTTTTTTGGTTCCAACCCTTTGGTGCGGTGAGCGTGAACCGTGATCGAAGGAAGAAAAATCTGGTGCAAGATCTAATGACGAACAATGACGAGAGGGAGTCGTAGATCGGTAACCAGCGAGCTCCAAGCGAGTTTGTCACGAAGGCTGACCTCGCGGAGTTCAGGCAAGGGATGATGGAGACGATGCGAGCTCTCCTGGTACCAAGTGTCGAGGTCGCAGTAGCCTCACCACCGGTCGCAACCTCGGCAGAAGATGTCAAACCATCCAGGTAGCATGGCAAGGGGGACGCCACTTCATCGGAGGAGCAAACTCTGTTCGAGTGAAGTCAGTGCGTCACCCTGCAAGCTCTTCGCTTCAGCGAGGACGATACAGCTCTCCCTCGGCTAGCTCAGCAAACTGGGTCGGCGAGCCCATTTTGCGAAGTGCTGAGCGCGCCCGTCCCAGAGGGGTTTCGCGAGCCCGCGCTCAATTACTATACAGGGAAAGATGAACCCATCCAGCACCTGCAGTGGTTCGACAGCGACGTTTCAATTCGAACAATGACTGATGCTTTTAAGTGCAGGTTCTTCCCGATCACCTTCAAAGGGTAGGCAAGAGACTGTTTCTATCAGTTGTCGGCGGGCTCCATCTGCTGCTTCAAAGATCTGGGTCGATGGCTGATGTTGTGTTTCGCGACGTCGAAGAAAAGAAAGAAGGGGCCAACTGTCATTTTTCTCCTCAAGCGGGAAGCCAACAAGTGATTGGGGAACTGCATCGATCGTTTCCAGGAAGAGGTCCTGCAGATTCAGGAGGTGGATAGCTACATCCTCCGGCTGACGCTCATGTTTGGCTTGCAGGAAGGGTTGTTCAAAATGGAGGTGGACCAGGATTCCCCCATTTCATTCGAAGACTTGATCGACCGCACAGGGCTGTTTATCCAGGCGAAAGCCAACAACAATAATTTTTAGCGCCCGCAACCAGAGGAGAGCTCCCGTTCAGGAGTAGCAAGAAGGGAGTGCATCTCTCTACTGTGATTTCCATCAGGTGGCAAGACATGCTACTTCGGCATGCCCGGAGTTCTTGGAAGTGAGGAGGATGGCAGCGGGAGTAGGGAGAGCCTCAGGAGCAGGGCCAGAAGATCAGCAACAAGAAACGGCAGTCGGGGGCGTCCTGGCCCAGACCCCTGCTCGTGGGAGATGCGAATAGAGAGTCGATGTGGGGACTCGGAGAGGCATCGACTCCATCCATGGAGGTGACGTGGAGGAATCACGCAAGGGGAGCTTACACTGTATCTACAAGAAGAGTGTCGCCTCGACATCTCAAAACACTTCCTCAATTGGGGAGATCACGTTTCAACGAAGGATATGCCGGAGAACGAGAACCAATTTTATGACGCATTCGTTGTCCAAGCAGCGATCGAGAACTTTACGGTTGCTCGGATCTTGGTTGACAGTGGAAGCTCAGTCAATGTCGTCTTCAAGAAGGCGTTCGACGCAATGGCGGTGGAGGCTAAGAGGGTTGTTGCGGGTCGCTCAACGTTCTTTCAGACCGGGCGAATCGAACCGTCTTAGCCCGAGAGTGAACCGAGCGCGCAAGCAGTCACAGAGAGAACGAACAGGTGGCAAGAAGACGTTTTTACCGTGGAAAACTCGGAAAGGGTGAAAAACCACGTGGTCGGATCAGCGCCGGCCAAATTTCACTATGTGGTGGAGCGTTACAAGTAATGGTGCAAGAATCGGGAGCGACGGGCCGCTCCCGTTACAATTGTAGTTGAATGAATGGCTCTGAGGGTGACAGGCCACCTCTCAGAAAAACTAAGTACTTTTCTTGGCCGGGAAGTCTTCAAAGTCCGCGGAAGATCTTCAAGCGACGATGGTGGTCTTCAAGCGACGAAGGAGTTCTTCGAAGGTTGAAGGAGGTCTTCGAGTGTTGATGAAGGTTTTCGAACGTTGAAGGAGATCTTCGGGTTCCGAAGGAGATCTTCGAGCGCTGAAGGAGATTTTCGAGTTCCGAAGGAGATCTTCGAATGCTGATGAAGATCTTCAAGGGAATTCCAGAGAGCTCTCTCCCGTGTAGAAAATTCCAAGTCCCCTTCAAATGAAGTTCTGGGGTTCCTTTTATAGCTTTTGAGGGTGGTTATGGTGGTTATGGTGGTTAGGACGGCTACCCGCACACCATAACAAATTTATGTGCTATATGCACATTTATCATGAATATGGCTATGCGCACACCAATTTGTATATTTTTTAGGATGATATGTATTCATATGACGGATATGGTTACGCGCACACCATAACCATATTATTTGCTAGACGCAGACCGGATGCCCACTCATCATGAATATGGCTATGCGCACACCAATTTGTATAGTTTGGTGATGATATGTATTGACATGACGGATATGGTTATGCGCACACCATAACCATACTATTTGCTAGACGCAGACCGTATGCCCATTTATTATGAATACGACTATGCGCACACCAATTTGTATAGTTTGGTGATGATATGTATTCATATGACGGATACGGTTACGCGCACACCATAACCACACGATTTGCTAGACGCAGACCGTATGCCCATTTATTATGAATACGACTATGCGCACACAAATTTGTATAGTTTGGTGATGATATGTATTCATATGACGGATACGGTTAAGCGCACACCATAACCACACGATTTGCTAGACGCAGACCGTATGCCCATTTATTATGAATACGACTATGCGCACACCAATTTGTATAGTTTGGTGATGATATGTATTCATATGACGGATACGGTTACGCGCACACCATAACCACACGATTTGCTAGACGCAGACCGTATTGAAGGTTTTTACTATTTATACCCCCATGTTGGAGAATTTTCACTATTTGCACCCCATGATGTGGAGTTTCACTATTTGCACCCAATGATGGGTGGTTACAGGTTTAGCAAGATTTGCCTTGATCGTCCTTGTTTTCTCCGCCGAATGAGGCGGGAGAGGTCGGGCGAGCGCGTCCGTTGGTCAAGGGGCGCCGCGTGGCTGCGCGGTGCCGCGGTCGGGCGGCCGTGCGGTGCCGCGGGATGCCGCGCGGCCGCGCGGTGCGTGCGGTGTCGCGCGGCTGCGCGCGGTGCCGCGCGGCCGTGCGGTGCCGCGCGGCCGCGCGCGGTGCCGCGCGGCCGTGCGGTGCCGCGCGGCCGCGCGCGGTGCCGCGCGGTGCCGCGCGGCCGCACGCGATGCCACGCGGCCCTGTGGCCGCGCGTGGTGCTGCGCGTGGCTTCGTGCGGTGGTTGCGGCGATTGCGGTTGCGGTTGTGGGCGGTTTCCTCCTCTTTCTTGCCCATACCTCCACCATCTTAGTGGGGAGTTGGGTTTTTGGCTAAATGCAACCCGGATTTCTCTACAAAATGGATGAGGACCCATCAATTGCCTCTCAAATCCTCGGAGTTCGCTCATCTTGCTTAGAGAAGTACGAGGATTTTATCATCCTTTGGCGCGGTCCAGTCGTTGTGGTGGCGTTATGGCGGAGGTATTTTGCGATATTCTTCCCTCTTATTTTGTCGCTTGTTGTTTCGCCTTTTGTAATAATCTCCGCATTGTGCGGTGATAATCCGCACAATTTTTGTCGATTATTTTTTGTTTATTTCTTTTTTCTCTTTTCAGACGTCAAGGAACGGTGCACGATCAAAATCCATGCGGATGCGTTCCTCGCTAACCATTGAGCGTGTCGAAGCTTGGCGCAAGCGGTTTAGACTCCCGTCATCTGTTGAAGTGAAGATTCCATATCCGGAGGCACGTGCTCAGAACCCCCCGACCGGCTTTATTACCATTTCTGAGAGTTGTTTGAAGTCGGGGTTCCGCTTCCCCCCATCGGAGGAGCCGATCGAGATTTTCAGATTTTGCGGCGTTCCTATCTCGCAATTTACCCCAGCCGGGATGGCGAGAATCATGGGGTTGATTGCGTTTTTTTCGGGAGCATGGCTCGCAATTCTCTTTGGAGATCTTCAAAGATTGGTGTGAAGTCTTCACGGATCCGGGAGGCCGGGTTGATGTTTGCAGCAACAAGAGGTGGTTCCGTTTTAAGGAAAGGAACGACTATCGCCATGGGAACACTTTGTATGGGTACGTCCGCAACCGATGGGATTTGCCAGAGCTTTGGAGGAACCTCCCGGGACGTTGCCGCCGTCAAGTGGGGCGAGAGAATGAATTCCAGCCCCTTCCTGGTTTTCCTGGTCGTGATGATTTGTCGAAGGCTCTTTATGGCGTGGTTCATTATGCGGAGGAGAAGAAATTGTTGCTGGTCGGCCTTTCGTCGGATGCCGAGCGCGATGCCGCTGTTGCTTTGCCGCGTGATAGGAAAGGAAGTTTGTTATCAGATGCGGAGGTTCAGAGACGGTGCCACCTCCACCTCCACCGAAGAGCCGTTCTGATGGTGCGGGCCCCAGCGGAGTCGCGCCCGAGGCGATTCCTATTGACGTTGATGCTGAGATCGTGGCTTCTCCCGTGGCGGAAGCGCTTCCTCGGAGCGATCTTCCTCCTCCTCCATTGGTGACGGCGAAGAGGGTATCCTCTTCATTACGGGCGATGACTTCGGCGGTTAGTCATGTCTTTCTGTTGTTTATCTTTTATGTGTTCTCTTTTCCTAAGATTCTTATCCCGTTTTTTTTTCACAGACTGATGGCATGACTAGCGTCGCTCGTACTTGGAACGATTGCTATGTTGGGCTGAAGGACGGGTTTTTTGCTCTTCAGGAGGAGCTTCGTGTTGCGAAGAGTTCGCTGGAGGATTCCCAGAAGAAGAGGGAGCACGAGATATCACGTGGGCTCAAATTGAAGTCTGATCTTGCCCACGCTCGCTCCGAGGTAGAGCGTCTTCAGAGGGGGCTTAGCGCAGAGAAAGCCGCCGCCGAGAGTGCCTCCCAGTTGGTCCAAGATTTGCAGGGTGACATGTTCCGTCAAGATGGCGAGCTGGGGTTTTTGAGAAGCGAGGTGGAGAGGCTTTCTTCCCTTGAGCCAGATATCAAGGCCATTAAGGCCGAGGGAGTTGCCGGGTACAAGAACTCCCTGGAATTCATAGAGGAGCGCTCTAGGATCTCTGAGGAGCTTCGAGCCGAGATCATGACCAAGGAGGTGGACCGCCTATTGGAAGATGAGTGCGAGATTTCTTTCAAGAGGGGGATCGGGAAGACCCTTCGTATGGTGGAGAGGAAGCTTGGGTGCAGTACGTCCGGGCTTGGCGCAGGCGACCTTTCTGAGGACGACTGCACTGATGTAGATGTTGAGGGCTGATTGTCTTTGTCTTTATTTGTCTGTATGCTTTGCTTTCTTTCGTTATATATCGTACTTCCTTGTTCCTGTATTTGCGTCTCTTGTAGTGGAGTTGTACAACTCTTTGCTTTGTTATATTGATTGATCGCTACTTGTTTGTCCACCGCTTACTTCTGTTTTTCTCATTTCTGCGTGAGGTTAGTGGGGATCTGGTCCTGAGTAGCGGTGAAGGGCAGACGCTTCGAACCGTGGGCGACCGTGAGGGGGGCAGGCCCTTGCGGTGCCGTGATCTTACTACCGGGGAAGGGCGGACGCTTCGGACCGGGTAGCGCGAGATCACTGGGGAACTGGCCCCGAGTGGCGGTGAAGGGCGGACGCTTCGAACCGTGGGCGACCATGAGGGGGGCAGGCCCTGGCGGTGCCGTGATCTTACTACCGGGGAAGGGCGGACGCTTCGGACCGGGTAGCGTGAGATCACTGGGGGACTGGCCCCGAGTAGCGGTGAAGGGCGGACGCTTCGAACCGTGGGCGACCGTGAGGGGGGCAGGCCCTGGCGGTGCCGTGATCTTACTACCGGGGAAGGGCGGACGCTTCGGACCGGGTAGCGCGAGATCACTGGGGAACTGGCCCCGAGCAATATTGAGCCATCGTTGGGAGATAGCTCGCGCGAGTCGGGGCTCGCGGCTTCCGTAATAATTGCAGAGAAATAATTTGCGCGAATCGAGGTTCACGGCTTGCACATAAAGTTTTAGTAGTTTGCGCGGGTCGAGGCTCGCGGCTTGTACATAAAATCATAATAAGAGAATTTGCGCGAGTCGAAGCTCGCGGCTTGTACACAAAATCATAGTAAGATAGTTTGCGCGAGTCGAAGCTCGCGGCTTGCACACAAAATCATAATAAGATAGTTTGCGCGAGTCGAGGCTCGCGGCTTGTACATAAAATCATAATAAGATAGTTTGCGCGAGTCGAGGCTCGCGGCTTGTACATAAAATCATAATAAGATAGTTTGCGCTAGTCGAAGCTCGCGGCTTGCACACAAAATCATAATAAGATAGTTTGCGCGAGTCGAGGCTCGCGGCTTGTACATAATAGAGTAAGAAAAATCACTGATAAAAGCGGCGCAGATTCTGTGCGTTCCAAGTGCGCGGGAGGGTCTTTCCTTCTGCCGTTTTGAGTTTGAATGTTCCAGGCTTCACCACCGCGGTGACCACATAGGGTCCTTCCCATGCTGGAGAGAGTTTGTCTTTCTGCGGGCCCTTCCCGGCTGCTTCAACGTTGCGCGGGACGAGATCTCCGACGTTGATCGGCCTGGGCTTAACCCTCCTGTCGTAGAGCCGGGCCACTCGCCTTTGGTAGATAACGATGCGCTGAGCGGCGTTGTCTCGAATTTCGGAGATTAAATCGAGGTTTTCGCGGAGCAGTCCGTCGTTCTTACTGGGATCGAAAGTCAGCACCCGGATGCTTGGCACTCCGATGTCGACGGGGATGACAGCTTCAGTCCCGTAGCAGAGGTTATATGGCGTCTCTCCTGTTGGAGTCCTCTCTGTTGTACGGTATGCCCACAACACATTTGGGAGTGCATCCACCCACTGCCCCCCAGCTTCTTCGAGACGCGTCTTCAGCCCTTTGAGGATGGTGCGGTTGGTGACCTCCACCTGCCCATTTGTCTGTGGATGTGCTACAGCAGTGTGGCGGAGATTGATCTTCAGGTCTTCGCACATCTTGGTGAATGACTTCCCAGTAAACTGGGTGCCGTTGTCGGCGATGATCGTCGCTGGGATTCCAAAGCGGCAGACTATGTTCTTCCAGACGAACTGCTTAGCATTCTCCTCCGTGATTTTCGTCAGGGGCTCAGCTTCCACCCACTTGGTGAAGTAATCGATGGCTAGGATGATGAATTTTCTCTGCCCGGATGCCAGAGGCAGGGGGCCGAGGAGATCAATCCCCCACTGTGCGAAGGGCCACGCACTCTGGAGCGCGGTGAGCGCGACTGGGGGCTGGTGAGGTACGTTCGCGTGAAGCTGACAGCTCCTGCATTTCTGGACGAGTTCAGCTGCGTCTTTCTTCATCGTTGGCCAATAGAAACCTTGGCGCAAGATTTTCTGGGCCAGCGCTTTTCCTCCTAGATGTTCTCCGCAGACCCCTCCGTGCACCTCTCTTAGGGCATAGTCTGCTTCGCCAGCTGGTAAACATTTTAGGTAGGGCTCCGAGAACGCCCACTTGTAGATCTCCCCGTCTATGATGGTGAACGACGTCGCTCGCATTCGCAATCTGCGCGCCTCCAGGCGGTCCTCGGGGAGACGCCCCTGCTCAAGGTAGTCCCGCAGGGGGGTCATCCAAGATGGTTCCTCTTCATTGATTGCTGCAATCTCCCATGGCCCTGGGATACTTGGGACCATGATCTCTTCGACTCGGCGTCTTCGCGATTGATAGCGGGTGGATGAAGTTGTCAACTTAGAGAGCGTGTCCGCTCTAGAATTCTGCTCTCGGGGTACGTGCAGGATTTGGTATGACGGAATCTTCTGAAGGAGCGACTTTACGCATGTGAGGTAATGCGCCATTTGATCACTCTTGGCCTCGTAATCTCCCTCGACTTGCGAGACTACAAGTTGGGAGTCGGCGTGAATCGTCAGGCTCTCGACTCTACAATCGATGGCGAGCCGGAGGCCGGCGATCAAAGCCTCGTACTCTGCGATGTTGTTAGTTGCTGGAAACTTCAATCTGAGGCCATACTCCAAAGTGATCTCGTCGGGGCTTATGAGAAGTAACCCTGCTCCGGCTCCTTCAGCTCCTGAAGCGCCGTCGACGTAGAGTCCAACGGGGTGTGGTGATATCTTCGACAGGAGTTGTTTCCGGTGGGATGGTGTATTCACAACAAAGTCAGCGAGCACTTGCGACTTGATGTCCGGCCGAGGTAAGAATTGAATGTCGAATTCGCCGAGCTCCACCGCCCACTTCACTAGTCTTCCTGAGACTTCTGGTTTCTGGAGGATCGTTCGTAGCGGGAGCTGAGTTAATACTTTTACTGTGTGCGCCTGGAAGTATGGCCGAAGCTTTCGCGCCGAGAAGACGAGTGCTAAGGCCGTTTTTTCCGCTGTCGGATACCTGGTTTCGGTATCGGTGAGGACCTTGCTGAGGTAGTAGATCGGCCGTTGCACCCCTCCTTCATCCTTCACAAGCACCGAACTGAGGGCCGTAGGTGAAACTGCAAGGTACAAGAACAGGGTTTCCCCGGGGATTGGCTTTGATAGAAGCGGCGGCGAGGCCAGGTACCGTTTGAGAAGCTCGAAAGCCGTCTGGCACTCGTCCGTCCATTGGAACCCAGTGTGGCGCGCTCCCCGGAGGATCTTGAAGAAGGGGAGGTACTTGTCCCCTGTCCTTGACAGGAAGCGGGGCAACGCGGCGATCCTCCCATTCAGGCGTTGTACTTCTTTGATTGAACGAGGCGGCGACATGTCCTCCAACGCCTTGATCTTCTCGGGGTTGGCCTCGATTCCCCGATGGGTTACCATTAAACCCAGGAACTTCCCCGCCGTCACACCAAACGCGCATTTACTGGGGTTGAGTCGTATCTGGAAGCGACGAAGAAGCTGAAAGCACTTTCCCAAGTCTTTCAAATGGTCGCGACGGTGGACGCTCTTCACTAGCACGTCGTCCACGTATACCTATATCGTCTCCCCGATGAGGTCCTTGAAGACTTTGTTCATCAATCTTTGGTATGTCGCTCCGGCGTTTTTAAGGCCGAACGACATCACCTTGTAGCAGTAGACTCCTTTATCGGTGCGGAAGGCGGTGTGCTCCTCGTCCGCGGGATTCATTCTTATCTGGTTGTAGCCTGAGTATGCGTCCATGAAGCTGAGCAGCTCGTGGCCGTCCGTTGCATCGACGAGCTGGTCGATCCTTGGAAGAGGAAAACTGTCTTTTGGGCAGGCCTGGTTCAGGTTGCTGTAGTCGACGCACATCCGCCACTTCCCGGAGGCCTTCTTTACCATCACCACGTTAGCGAGCCACGTGGGATAATCTACTTCGCGGATGAACCGTGCCTCCAGAAGCTTGGCTACTTCTTCTTCGATTGCCTTTACTCGCTCGGGGGCGAAGTTCCTCTTCTTTTGAATCACGGGCCTGCAGGCAGGGTTAACATTTAATGAGTGAAAAATGACTTCAGGATCTACCCCAGGCATGTCCTCCGGGCTCCAAGCGAAAATGTCCTCGTTCTCCTGCAAGAAGGTTGCGAATTCTTCTCGTTCTCCTGGCGACAAGAGGGACCCGACCTGGACAGTCCGGGTCGAATCCCGCTGGGAGAGCGGCACTTCCACCAACCCTTCAACGGGTGTCCCCCGCTGCAGAGTAGCTTCATCTCGCAGGTCGAAGTTGTCGATGTTGAGGGTCGTCGCCTTTGTGGGTTGAGCTTGTTTCAGATAGCAGGTCCTGGCTGCCTCTTGATTCCCGCGAACGACTCCTACTCCAGCGGCCGTCGGAAACTTTATGGCTAAGTGTGGGATTGATGGGATGGCTTTGAAGACAGACTGGAGTGGTCTCCCGAAGATTGCGTTGTAGGCGGAGTTTGATTCCACGACTACGAACTGAATGTTGTGGCTTGTCTGTCTTGGAAACTCGCCGAGTGTTACCGGAAGGGTGATCATGCCCTGGACCGGGACGGGGCGATTATGAAAACCGTAGACGGGCCCTGCTGCCGGGCTAAGGTGCTCCTTGGTGAGATTCATGCTCTGCAGAGTGAAAAGGAACAGGACGTCGACTGAGCTCCCGTTGTCGACTAGTATTCTCTTAACGTTGAAACAGGGATCCCCGATCCCAGCATTGATCACGAGCGGGTCTTGGTGTGGCAGCCACAACCCCTCTAGATCTTCATCTCCGAAGGCGATGATGGTGTCTTGCTTCAGCTTCTTGTCTTCGTGCCCTCTCTCCGGCCTAGCAATGGAGAGGATTTGCGCGGCGAGGTTAGGAGACCCGGCTATGGTCTCGACTTCTCCTACCATCGGCCTTCCTGCCGTCGCGCTGTGAGGCGCAGGGGGCTGATCTCTGGGCGGCCTGGGTTGCTGTGGCTGGTTCGGTTGCTGACCTTGTAGGAACCTTCCGAGGAGCCCTTGCCTGACAAGGCGCTCGATTTCTTCTTTCAACCTGGTGCATTCTTCGGTCGTGTGCCCAACCCCTCTATGGAATTCACAGTACTTTGATTGGTCGGTTCTTTCATTTGGGATTGGCTGCCTCGGCCTACGGAACGCCGGGTTTTCCTGGATGGCATAAAGCACGTTGGTTCGTGACGTGTTGAGGGGAGTGTAATTCCGCGGTGGTCGGGGTCCTTGATCTCTTCGGAGATCCCGACCATGATCATGATTCCGGCGTTCTTCCGTACGCCGCTCCTCCTGCCTCCTGGGGGCCTGCTCCTGCCCTTTCCTTCTCTTCTGGCTTCCTTCGAACTGCTGGTGATGTGCCTCAATCGCCTCGTCTGCCGCTATCCGCGCCTCCACCCGATGCACAAGGTCAGGATAGCTTGGTACTGTCTCCCTCATCAGAGCGGAGTAAAATCCGCTTGGGCGGAGTCCCCCCAGGAAAACGCCGCGCAGAAGCTCGGGATCAACCCCTGGGATTTGTCGCGCCTCAGTCGTGAAGCGGCGGAAAAAGTCTTTGAGGGTCTCTCCTTCGTTCTGGCGAATTCCTGAAAGATGCGAGGGATCTCGAACGATTATTCGGTTAGCGACGAATTGGTCTGTAAACTGCTGCGCGAGCTCGGTGAAGTTGTTGACAGATCCATCCCGCAGGGAATGAAACCAAGTGCGTGTCTGCCCCCTGAGTGTTGCCGGAAACACTTGGCAAAGGAGTTGATCATGGGCGTTGTAGATCCGCTTGATGGTGGTAAAATGGTTGACGTGCTCCAGGGGATCGCCCGTCCCATCGAATGTCTCGATGTTGGGAAGCTTGAAGCCGTGCGGAATTGGATGGTCCAAGATTTGTTGTGTGAGCGAGGAGCTGCGACGTAGGGGGCGGCGGGCGAAGATGCCCCGGCGTCCGGCCTGTCCGTACCCTTCAGCTATCACGTCGAGTATCTCCTCGCGAGTGGGCCTTCCTATGGCTTGTTCGACTCCTATTCCTCCTTGCTGGTGGTGAAGGGGTTCTCCTCTAGCTCCCCTGGCGGGGCGGACTGGATGCGCGGAGCTGGCGACCTCCTGCTCCTTTGGGCGCTGAGCTGATCGAGATACCCGAGGATGGACTTCGCGATCCAAAGGGCAAAAAACCCTTGGACTCGGTGGCGAGTCCTGCGAGACCTTCCAAGAGGCGCAAGAAAGTTGTTGCGCAACGAGACCTCGCCGAAGAGTCTTCGCAACCTGATGTTGACGACCCCGATGCTCACTTTAACTATGGGAATGGTAGTGAGGGGATGGACATCACCGGCGAGCCTCTGCTCGCATGGGATGAGAAGCAGAACATGGTGTCTTTAAGCATCTTGTTACCCTC
The DNA here is from genome assembly GCA_033032865.1 of Dactylorhiza incarnata. Taxonomy (NCBI): domain Eukaryota; kingdom Viridiplantae; phylum Streptophyta; class Magnoliopsida; order Asparagales; family Orchidaceae; genus Dactylorhiza; species Dactylorhiza incarnata. Next base: position 3,512,349 of record JAWHQI010000035.1, read on the forward strand.
CTGGGTTGGGAACGAGGAGCCTGACCATGATGTGTTCAACGTCTTGCACGCCCTGTACGGGCGGGACTACGTCGAGGAGCTCGCTTAAGCCAGCTTAGGATCCTAGGACGAAGCGAGCTTTCTACCTACGAAAAGCTAGTGATCGAGGGGTCAACGACCATCCCGGAGGCATGAACTTAGATCGACTCACGCGTTCAAGGTTCTGGAGTATCATCACTCGAGGGGTCAACGACCATCCCGGAGGCATGGACTTAGATCGACTCACGCGTTCGAGGTTTTGGAGTATCATCACTCGAGGGGTCAATGACCATCCCGGAGGCATGGACTTAGAACGATCCGCGCATTCTAGGTTTTGGAATATCATCATTCGAGGAGTCAATGACCATCCCGAAGGCATGGACTTAAATCGACTAACGCGTTCGAGGTTCTGGAGTATCACTGAGAGAAAACATGTACTGTCACCCGTCATGCAATGTAAAATTTGATAATGTTGGATAAATCTGGTCAAGAAGGAGCACGAGTGCTATCGACCTAACTTTTTCGTTAATATCGACGCTAGCTGTGTCCGACTGACCCGCTCTAGTGTTTTCCCTGCTGTAGGCATTTCCGATGAATTATTAAGTGCTAGAATATTCTTCTGCAACTGATGGGGACTCCATGTCTTTCAAAACTTTTTAGACGATGACTTCGTTCTTCTTTTCGCTGACCAATTAGACGGGCGAGGAGAATGAGCTCTTAGGTGGGTCGTTGGCCAGCGTGCAACCAGAGAGTTGATCTCTGACGTTATTGCAGAGACGTAGACTTAGGAGAACACACGGAACCCAAAACGCCATCTCGCTACTCGACTAGGGTCCCACGTGGGAAGATGGATGTTCATGGTCTAGAATGCTTTCGGAGATTGAGCGCTCCTTGACTTGTCATTTGAAAAGAACATCAAACTAGAATACTCTCTTTTAGAAAAATTTGGAATATTATATTGAAATGAGAATACCAAAAAATATTGGGCTACCTTGACCCACCCTGCGCTCAACACTCATCTCGAACCGTCTGTTCAAGGGTAGAACCTTTTCAGGTCATCCCCGCCCCAAGTGTTCCCGAGTGCTTTGGGGTTCTGTATGCGATATCCATCGGTCTTCATGGCTTCAAGGACTATGAATGGTCCTTCCCAGTTCGGGTTGAGTTTCCCTACAACTGCTGACCTGACGACGACATTGACCTTTTTCATGACCGGTCACCCTTCTTGAACTGCTTGATCCAGATGCGCTTGTCGAAGTACTTGACCTTTCCTCTTGATGTTCTTTTGCCTCATCGTGGCGAGGTCCCGGAGCTCTTCCACGGAATCCAGCGAGACCTTCAGAGCCTCCTCGTTCTCGAGCCACCATTCCTCACTCCCATCTTCAACTGCGGTCACCCTAGGGCTGATGACCTCGAACTCGACCAGGATGAGGGCCTCCACTCCATGAGATAACTTGAATGGGGTTTTGATGCGCGAATCTAGCACACCGCTATAGGCGGTAACGAGACTGCGGCACGAAACGGCAGTGAACCGGTCGTTGTCAAGTAATAATATGAGGAAGTAAATCCCCAAGTATCGAATCTCACAAGGAACACAGTAAGGTGGAGTTAACTTTCGAGGAGAACTTGAGATTGAAGTCCTTTAGTCGGGATGGAATGCGGACGAAAGGGATTTTGGTTTGTGGAAATAAAATAAAATACTACAACTACTCCTATGCAATGCCGTTATGCAATGCTTCGCCAGGTGGGATGGAAAACTACACGGGCCGCTATGCACCGATTCGCAAGGTCGGATGGACGAGTAGGCAACCGGATGGAGTGGTAAGTGCGGAATCAAACTGTGCAGGCCTTGAGCGCACTGCTTTGTTAGGCGAATGGATTACACGGGCCGCTATGCCACGCTTCGCTAGGCGGATGGGCGAGAAGGCTTGCGGATGGGATGGTTCGCACCGGCGGGGTCGAGGTGGATTACACGGGCCGTTAGCACCGCTTAGCTTGGCGGATGGAAGAGTAGTCTTACGGAATGGAAGAGTAGGCTAGCGTAATGGAGTGGAGGGTGATGACGGATGTGGATGGAAAATAGATGGGGGCGCACCTCATACACACATATGAATAATATGAACTCATAAACATGAATTAAACATTACAAAGCAAGATTCATAGTGCACATCATCAAAAGATAGAATAATGTAGCTTATACAATCATCAAAATAAAAGGGGAGAAAGCAAGGAATTGACCCAATCCGAAGTCTTGTCGAAGATTCACAGTTGGAATCGCTGGGTTGTCAATCTGCGTCTAAGCTCGGTCCTCAACTGCATCCGGGGTAGAGAAGGCTGTCACTACCTTCCAATGGCCCGTCTTCTTCGTGTCACGATCCGGCCACAAGACCAAAGCTTCCTTCTCCTTGGATGATGATGGATGTAGGGCTAGATCTCTCTCCTTGGAAGCTCTTGGATGATGGAGGCGGCCTAGGGCAAAGCCCTCATGGAAGGGTGGAGGAAAACGGAGCTGGAGCTCTCCTTGCGGTGAAAATGGCGGAACTGAATCGGGGGTAGTCAAAACCTAAAAAATCGCAGTTTAAATAGAAAAGTTGCAGAATTTTGTTCATGCACGACCAAACGCACGACCGTGCTTAAAAACGCACTACCAAATTCAGAATGCTGTTTTGGGTCACAAATGAACGCGCACGATCGACCAGATCGTGCGTGAAAGATAAACGCACGACCGTGCGATCTGAAAAATTGTAAAATGACATAAATTCTTAGATAAAAGAGGGAAACTCGTGCGATTTTGCTCACGCACGATCAAAACTGACCGTGCGCGAACAAAACGCACGAGCCGGGGCAGATCACCATTTATAAGTACTGTAGGAATCGCACGGTCGCTGAAATCGTGCGTCAAGGAATCACACGACCGTGCGATTTCTCCAGGTTACAATTCCCATAAAATGAAGATTTGCCCACGTGCAATATAAACCAACAAGCTGGGGAACATACCACCAGCACACAGAAATATATAATAACAACAAAATAAAGACATGGAGAGCATCGTGTGCTTACCCCCAGCAGAATAGTGCGCAATTGCACAGCACAATGGGCCAAAATGAGCACTTCGTGAAGAAATGTGTTCAAGTGAAATATAAGCAATAATGTATAGAAAGTGAAGTGCATGTGCGTGAAAACAAGCCCAGATGAGTCCAAATATGTGTATATAAATGGGACTCATCAGGTTTCCCCCGTGGATGAATTTGGCGTAGTCCTCAATACCCACAAGACAGAGGGGAGTTGCTCCACCCAATTGCCCCGAAGATTCTCGACCTTCTTTCTCAAGAGATTGATAATCAGTTTGTTGGCCGCCTCTACCTGACCGTTGCTCCGGGGATGGTGCACCGAAGTGAAGCGCAGGTCAGTCCTGATCTGCTTGCAAAATTCTTCTGGCTCAACGCTAGCGAATTGGGGGGGCCATTGTCAGTAACAATGGCCCGAGGTATGCCGAACCTGCATACTATATCTCCCCACAAGAAGTTCTTCACAAGCTGAGACGTTGTCTTTGCCAAGGTCTTGGCCTCTATCCACTTCGTGAAATAGTCGATCATCACCAGAATGAATCGTCGTTGACCGCTGGTTGGGGGAAAAGGTCCCACCAGGTCCATTCCTAGATGGCGAATGGCCATGGGGAAGTGATAGTCCTTAGCCGATGAGTCAACTACAACTACAACGGAGCAAAGAGCTGACACTTCTGGCATCGCCGAGCGATGCTCTCCGCATCCTTCCGGATGGTCGGCCAGAAGTACCCCTGCCTCAAGATCCTCTTCTCCAACATATGACTCCCCGAGTGACTGTCGCACTCGCCGGAGTGTATCTCCAAAACTCGAGGAACGTCAGCCTCCAAGAGGCACCGAGCCAAAGGACCAGAAATAATCCTCCAATATAAGTCCCCCTTATGGAGCAAGTAGTAGATTGATTTCTATTGAAAGCGCCACTTATCCTGTGGTGAGATAGGGAATGAAAGGATCCATCCATGACTGTCGTTGCTCGATGTCTATCAATTCTCCTTCTATGGATGGTCTGAAGAGCTTGGTCAGAGCACCTCCTGTGCTTGGACTGTGTTTGGTCAATCGGTTCGCCGTCTTGTTCTCCTCCATTGGTACATGTTGTACGAAGAAAGATCGAAAGGTACCAATCAATCTTTTGACCTTCATGAGGTATTGTTGCAAAATGGGCTCCCAAGTACTCTCCACGGATTTGGGACACAATCACCAACGAATCTGTGTGAGCTCGGATATCCTGACCTCCAAGCTCCTTGGCTAGGCGAAGGCCTGCGATGATGTCCTCATGCTCAGTATGATTATTGGTGATCGGGAAGAGGATTTCTACAGCTTGCTCGATCCTCGTCCCCTGTGGGCTTATGAAGACAATCCATACCCCGAGGGAATTCTTGCCCGAAGCCCCGTCAACGAACATTTGCCACGGGATGAATTCTCCTGGCACCTTCGTAGCTCCTTCCTAAGAGAAGTCCGCTAAGAAATCCGCAACCACCCGGCCCTTGATTGCCATTCGAGGTCATAGGCGATGTCGAACTAGCTAAGCTAAATAAATCATTTAGCGAGCCGACCTGAGTGTTTACCTTTTCCAGGACGCTTCTTGTGAGGTGATTAGTCACCACCCTGATTGTGTGGGCTTGAAAATATCGCCTCAATCTCCTTGCCGTGACGATCAAAGTAAAAGCTAGCTTCTCCAAGATAGGATAGCGTAGCTTCGCCTTTCGAAAAACCCTGCTCGCGTAGTAGATTGACAACTGGCGCTTCCCTTCTTCTCGAACTAGGATTGAGCTAACCGCCTCGGCTCCAACCCGCAGGTAGATGAAAAGGTGTTCTCCTTCGCGAGGACCTTGAAGCAGATGGGCTTGCATCATCTGCTACTTGAGGGTCTGGAAAGCCGACACGCGCTCGACGGCCCACTCGAACCTTTGATTGATGCGGAGGGTTCTGAAAAAAGGGGAGCTTTCTTCCTCGCCCTTGGACAAGAACCAATTAAGATCGGCAAGCCTCCCTGTCAATCGTTGCACCTCCTTGACGTTCCTAGGAGAGGACATCTCCCCGATAACCTTCACCTTGTCAGGGTTAGGCTCCACTCCTGCGGGAGTGAGGAGGTGACCTTAGAACATTCCCCTGTTAGCTCCAAAAGCGCATTTAGCGGGGTTGAGTCTCATTTTGTACTTTCACAGCGCCACAGAAGTCTTTGCCAAATCTTCCAAATGCCCGGAGATGCTCTCGCTCTTGATCATGAAGTCGTTAACATAGACCTCCAAGTTACGCCTCTTCTGGTCTTTGAAGACCCGATCCATCATCCATTGGTAGGTCGCCCCCGCATTCTTCAAACCGAACGACATCATTTTGTAGCAATAACACTCATTGTTGGTTATGAAGGAGACATTCTTTTGACGTCGGGAGGATGCATCCGGATCTGGTGATATCCAGAAAATGCATCAAGAAAACTCATCACAGGCAAAACCAACAGCTGAGTCAACCAGCGCGTCGATTCGAGGCAGAGTATAACAATCCTTTGGGCAGACTTTATTTAATAAAGAGAAATCAATACACATGCGCCACTTCCATCACCTTTTTTTCACTATTACAACATTAGAGACCCAGTCAGAATACTGAATCTCCGACACAAATCCTACTTCCAGAAGCTTCTGCACCTCTTCACGAATGGGCTCGGCCAAAGAGGTGGCGGTTGTCCTCTTCTTTTGTCGGATCGGGTAAGCCTTTGGATCGAGGTTGAGGCGATGACACGCCACATCAGCATCAATGCTAGACATATCTGCGGTGCTCCAGGCGAAGACGTCGATGTTCCTATGCAGACACGACACGATCTTCTGCTTGTCCTCCTTTGTCAGCTTTCTGCTGATCTTCTCGCTTCCGGACCTCCCGTCCATAGTAACCACTTCTACCTCTTGTACTTCCTCGACCATTTCAAGGCATGCCATCTCTTCCAACACCCTATCAACCTCCTCCGCATCCTCCTTCCAGCCTACGGTGTTGACAACTTGTCAGTAGCACTCCCTAGCTATTTTTGGATCGCTCCTGATCTGAATTTGCACCCCTCCCTGATTATATTTCTGACATTGGACGGCACAAAGTGGAAAGCGCTGATCAGTGGCCTGCCAAAGATTGCATTATAGTTGCTCGAAACGTCTACAATGACGAACCGACAGTTCTTCGAGGTACCTCCCAGGGTCACCAACTACTTCACTCCTCCCTCTACTTCCTTTCTCTCTCCTGAGAATTCGAAGAGTGGGCCATCAGAGGCTGTCACCCTTGATGGGTCCTCATCCATTTTGTAGAGAAATCCGGGTTGCATTTAGCCAAAAACCCAACTCCCCACTAAGATGGTGGAGGTATGGGCAAGAAAGAGGAGGAAACCGCCCACAACCGCAACCGCAATCGCCGCAACCACCGCACGAAGCCACGCGCAGCACCACGCGCGGCCACAGGGACGCGCGACATCGCGTGCGGCCGCGCGGCACCGCACGGCCGCGCGGCACCGCGCGCGGCCGCGCGGCACCGCAAGGCGGCGCGGCACCGCACGGCCGCGCGGCACCGCACGGCCGCACGACACCGCACGACACCGCACGGCCGCCGGGCCGCACGTCACCGCGGCACCGCACGGCCGCGCGGCACCGCGCGCGGGCGCGCAGCACCGCGCGCCTGGCACCGTGCGCCTAGCGCCGCGCGGTACCTCCCGGCACCACACGCGGCCGGGCGGTGGGCGCGGTGCCGGTCGGCCTCCCTCGCCGCCGGGCGCATCCTCCGGCCCCTCTCGTCTCATCCCCGGTCGGCCTCCCTTGACCAATGGACGCGCTCGCCCGACCTCTCCCGCCTCATTCGGCGGAGAAAACGAGGACGATCAAGGCAAATCTCGCTAAACCTGTAACCACCCATCATGGGGTGCAAATAGTGAAACTCCACATCATGGGGTGCAAATAGTGAAAATCCTCCAACATGGGGGTATAAATAGTAAAAACCTTCAATACGGTCTGCGTCTAGCAAATCGTGAGGTTATGGTGTGCGCGTAACCGTATCCGTCATATGAATACATATCATCACCAAACTATACAAATTGGTGTGCGCATAGTCGTATTCATAATAAATGGGCATACGGTCTGCGTCTAGCAAATCGTGTGGTTATGGTGTGCGCGTAACCGTATCCGTCATATGAATACATATCATCACCAAACTATACAAATTGGTGTGCGCATAGTCGTATTCATAATAAATGGGCATACAGTCTGCGTCTAGCAAATCGTGTGGTTATGGTGTGCGCGTAACCGTATCCGTCATATGAATACATATCATCATCAAACTATACAAATTGGTGTGCGCATAGTTGTATTCATAATAAATGGGCATACGGTCTGCGTCTAGCAAATAGTATGGTTATGGTGTGCGCATAACCATATCTGTCATGTCAATACATATCATCACAAAATTATACAAATTGGTGTGCGCATAGCCATATTCATGATGAGTGGGCATCCGGTCTGCGTCTAGCAAATAATATGGTTATGGTGTGCGTGTAACCATATCCGTCATATGAATATACCAACTCAATAAAGAAAATATAAGCGAGAAGAACCTTACCGCGGCGGTGATGCGCGCTCTCCCTGTCTGCACGAGGAGAATGATAGTGAGGTCTTCTATCCTCGCGACCATGATGGTAACCTCGTGAATCGTGATGGCAGCGAAGCCCGCTGGACTCTCCGCACTCCGAGTGAGACGCCACCGTTGAACCCTTCCCATAGGACGAGGATTTAACAGCAGGAGTGGAGGAAGAAGGCGCGGTATCAGGAACCCGCGAAGAAGTTGGTCATGACACCGAGCTAGGGCTCGGCTCCGATAGTCGAAGAGTCCCCACCGGAGGCAACCCGCGAGAATCAGACGGCAAGCACACCTCGGCAGATGCGGGAACACCCAAGTTCACGACGCTGGTGCTCGTCGCAGGCATGGCGGGCTCAAGTAGCCCTTGAGATGGTTGCCCGCTCACTATGGGCGGATTCGTGGTGGCGTAAAGCTCCTTCAAGAAGCGAGCGTGCTTCAGCTCCTTGGTCGCACCATCAGCAGGGGGCGTAGACGACCTCGCGCCCGCAGGGTCGCAGGAGAAGTCTCCTTGGGCAACAGTGAAGCCTTTGAAGCCTCGCCAGAGACACGACACTGCATACAGTTCAGTTAGTAAAGACGATAATGATACTTTTCGTAGACAAAATCCTACTCATCGGGTGAGGCGGCGAGTTTAGACTTCGCCTCACCCAAAGGAACCTCGTCATTCCCGCCTCGCATGGGAGTAGCGTGATAGTCTCCTAGGGACAGGTCCGTGATGGACCCAAAGGCGCCTTCAAAGAACAAATTAATGAAGGAAGTTAGAAGCGAGAACAACCCAGACTGCGGCAGAGGGCAAGTGCGAGCTCAAGATCACCTTGTCAGTATGCCTTGGATGCGGGTCTGGGAGCGAGTCTGGAGTGGTGGAAAGAGCGACCTTCTTTGCTAGAGGCTCGCCTCCCTCTCCCGGGAGCTCAGCCTCATCTGCGCTTAGGGACTTTAGAGGCCAGGCCTCGACCATCTTCTTTCTCTCATATCTTTCATTCTTCGCGCGCTTAATGAAGTCGCGAGAAGGGATGACCTCGCAGCAAGCGCGAAAATTGACAGCAGCTAGGGCCTCGGAGGTCAGAAAGGGGTACGACCCGACCAGCGGAGATCATTTCACCTTTGCAGATGAGGTGGCCGTCTTCTTGTTCGCAGGCGAGGTGTCTTGCATATCAACAGCCATGGTCAAAGGTGTAAGGTTTCAAAAAACTCAGCCCATATTTATAGGGGTGAAGTTCGGCACCCCTCGGCTCGGCAGTTTGCAGCTCGCCGAATAAGGGTTTGATGGTTCTTTCCGAGCTCCAGGCGAGCTCGCAAAGAGCGGGGATTGTGTACAACCGATATTCGACGAGGTGGGTTCAAGCCCAATCATAGGCTCCAGGATCTCAAAAGGTCGACCGTTGACCAGAGGGATGAAGCCACCAATGACAAGCAAAGATTATCAAGAGCTCGCCCTAGCTAGTGGCTAGCTCGCTGACAAGCTCGCCAAACTAAAAACTCTGCGCACCAAATCAGTTAGCGAACTCCTTCCGTATTTGCCAAAGAGAACGCCTGGCCAGAACTTAGCTCCCATGCGAATTCGCCGTGAAGGCACCTAGCTCGTCGGCGAACTCTCTCCTCAAAGGCCATGATACGAACGAGCCGACCAGAAGAAATCTGGCTAAGGCGACCTCGCCTAAGGTGACAACAATCAGCTCGCCTCCTTCCGAGGCTCCCGGGTACAAGGTCGCCCAAGTATCAAGTATCCAGTATCTCAAAAGGCGGGGGCAGTTATTCGCAAACCGGGTACCCCCCTGGATTGCATATAAATAGTACCACAGGGCACAAGAGAAAGGCACGTTGACCCCACCACCACCCCACCCCAAGGCTCTTATTTGACGAGTCAATGTCTTCCTTGTGTCGAGCTCAACATTGTCTTTAGGAGGGGAAGTGTCTATAAACTTCCGGGTGTGTGGTGGGACATCCTCGCTGCAGCACACGGATCCTGTTTGTAAGCCGTCTAGTGAACTCTCTCAATTCTTTGATTTCATCTAGTTGTGGTTTGCTTTGGTCGACCGCTAAGCCAGTAGCCTTTGGTCACCCCTTGGTCCGGACTTTGTGAACCCAGATTTCTTGGTTCCAACAGTGTTAGTGTGCAACTTGGTAGTAGTTTTATGCTGTGTTTTTTCGCATTTAATAAACTAGAAAGTGTCTTTTTTTTGTTCTTGCAATCGCCAGGCGTGTGCTTGCACCTAAACTCCAAGGCTCCTTTGCGCCTCGATGCGCCTTACGTCTTTAATAGCATAGAGTGCAAGTAAGAATAACTCAAAAGGAATGATAAGAATACAATTAAACAAATACCACAAAAGACCTTCAAAATTTCCTCAAATGAGTACCAACATAGGTTTCCACAGATTCTTCACAAAAGACGCATTGGCTTTGTCGACACAACACGTTATGTTCATATAATCAAACTTTATTTGATTCGCACTACTCTTCCTCTATACCCTTCGCCCCTCTCCAGAAGTTTTCTTTATCTAACAAAATACAAGTTAAACTCTATTAAATGCTCGTTCCCACAGAGATTATGCAGGCTCCATCTGATAAGAGTTTAAGGAGGTGCTTCAGATCCAAGTCGATAAAATTTTAACCCAGACATTCAAAATAACCAATTATCTTAAATATTTTCAATTTTGATTTTATCGTAAGTAATAATTTGCTATTATCCCCTATTTTTAAATCATAACTTATCTTGATAAAAAAGTTGAGAGGAAATTGAAATAGTATTTCCCCAAAATCTAAAAAACTCTATTACAATGCTTCTCAATATATGCACAAAGGAGGGAAGCTCAAAACAAGTTTAGAGGTGTGGGACTAAATTCAAGGAGGAAATTGGGCCTTATATGTGGGCCTTAACAATGGGTTATTTATACTAAATAAATACTCTATAATTCAACTCTCCCCCTCAAGATGGGAGTATATGTCAATCATTCCCATCTTGGAGATGTTATCAGTGAAGGTGTCACAACTCAAGCCTTTGGTAAAGATGTCTGCCAGTTGGTCTTGGGATTGAACAAAGGGAGTGCAGATGTTGCCTTTCTCCAGGTGATCGTTAATAAATTGTCTATCGATCTCAACATGCTTTGTTCGATCATGCTGAACAGGATTATGAGTGATGTTGATAACAACTTTATTGTCGCAGTATAGACGTATAGGCTTCCCATTTTGCAGGACTAAATCATGCATCAGAGATTTGAGCCAGAGCCCTTTGAATACCCATTGTGCATTGCTCTGTATTTCGCTTCAGCACTGGACCTTGCAACAACATTTTGTTTCTTACTTTGCCAGGTCACAAGGTTTCCTCAAACAAAGGAGCAATATCCGGTGGTAGACTTGTGGTCGTCATGGCTTCTAGCCCAATCAGCGTCTGTATAGACTTCGACGTCCAAATTCCCGTTCCGAGAGAATAGGAGTGCTCGACTAGGAGATTTCTTTAGGTACCATAGCATTCTTATAGTTGCTTCATGATGTCTTACTCTGGGAGAATGCATGTATCTGCTAAGGATTCCAACATGTGAAATATCGAGACGAGTGTGAGTGAGGTAGATTAACTTTCCCACCAGTCTTTGATGGCTACAAGAGTTCACCTTCTCACCATCTTTGTCCTCATCAATTTTACAATTTTCTTCAATGGGGTATCAATCGGAGCACAACCAAGCATCCCTGTTTCTTCTAGTAGGTCTAGGACATATTTTCTTTGAGAAATGAAGATTCCACGGATTGATCGTGCAACTTTAATTCCTAAAGAAATATTTTAATTTTCCTAGATCCTTGACTTCAAACTCCTTGCATAGACAATTTTTCAACCTTGTGATTTCTTCCAAGTCATTCCCCGTGATGATTATATCATCAACATAAACTATGAGAACCGCCAACTTTTCAACATTTCTCTTAACAAAGAGGGTATGATCAGAGTGACCCTGTTTGTATCCCAATAGGGTCATGGCCTTTTGAAATTTCTCAAACCAAGCCCTGTGAGATTGCTTCAACCCGTAGAGAGACTTCTGCAGTTGACAGACTTTTCCTTCTGCACCTTGCTTTAAGAAACCCGGAGGAAACTTCATGTATACCTCTTCTTCAAAGTCGCCATGTAAAAAGGCATTTTTAACATCCATTTGCTGAAGATCCCAACCAAGGCATGCAGAGCATGATAAAATAATGCAGATATATTCCATTTTTGGCCACTGACATAAATGTCTCATGATAATCCACACCAGGGGGTTGAGTATATCCCTGAGCAACAAGGCGTGTCTTGTATCTCTCAACGACACCTTGATTTCGCTTGACAGAGAATACCCACTTTGTTACGATTAAGAAGGAAGAACGAGACAAGATTGCATTAATCAAGAACACGGATACAATCCGGAGTGAACTCCGGCCAAGATCAGGGAGGCTGAGTCCTCCTATGATCCCTCTCTCAAATGAGAGACCAAGACCTTAATGATCCAAAGATACCTTCTACTCCCAAACCACCTCCTTATATAGGGAGGGGGGGGCTCACATGTCCAAAACCCTAAAACAATAAGAAGTACAATAATAATACGCGCGTACACGTAACAATCCATCCCGCCAGAAAATCGACCTTGACCCCAAGGTCGAAGTATCGCCCGCCATCTAGTAGTAATTTGCCCGCTGGTGGGTCGCCGCAGAGGTGCCCGGATCTCCGTCCGGCGGTACATCCGTGAGCAGAAGGGTGTCCAAGGCAGCCGCGCCGATCTCGTCCAAATCATCTCCGATAAGGGCCCGGAACTCCTTGGCAGGACAATTATGATTAGGGGAGTAGGGTTGCTTACAGCTGTAGCACAGACCCTTGTTCCGCAAATCATTGTACTCTTGGTTGGAAAGACGGAGAGTGAGGATATGACGGTTGTTGTGTGGGCCCATAATGGTTGGCCGAGGAGGATGAGGTGGTAGTGGTGGAGGTTTAGGCGGGGGAGGAAAATATGGTTGGTAGGGAGGGTTGGAGGGAGGCGACGGGAATGGAGGGTCCCCAGACATTGCCATGAATTCGGCCTCCACCAATGGGGAGAGGTTCGGGGCTTGGTGGACAGTTGACGGTTGCAGGGTGCGGAGGCGGGCTCGGATGTGGGGTTGTAAGCCGTGCATGAAGTAGGCCAAGTAATGGTCGGGTGGGAGACCCGGAACATGGGTGACCAACTCGATGAATGCATCAACGTACGAATCAATGGGGCCGGTCTGACGGAGTCCGCAAAGGCGTTCGATCATGGAGTCGGGGTAACGGTGATCAAACCGCTGAATGAGGGCCTCTGTAAGAGCTGTCCAGGTGAGGCCGGGAGAGGATTGGCGGAGCCAGCGGACCCAGTGGAGGGCGGAGCCCTCCATGCCGATCAAGGCCGTGCTGACCTTCTCTGGCTCCGAGATCTACTGTATCTCGAAGAACTGTTCGGCCCGAGCAACCCATCCCATAGGATCGGTGTCGTTGAAAGAGGGGACATCCAAGGAACGAGGGCCCGGTGGGCACACCCCGGGCAAGGGGGCGTTGCATGCAAGAGTTCCGGGGGGGTCCCGAGGAGGGGCGGCGAATCCGCCACCGACGTTGCAGAGGTGGTAAGGCGGCCGGCCAGGAGGGAGTCGAGCTTAGCATCCATGCGTAACATGAGGGCCTGCAGCGACGCGATGGAACTGTCGTGGTCATCCAAGCGACGAAGAATGGAGGGATCGGTGGTTGGGTGAGAAGGCGTGGGATCTGGGTTGCCCATTAGACGGCTGGAACGACGTGGCATGCACGTAAGAAACCACAGGGGCGGAGAAGGACGCCGGCTGGAGGGGGCGTGCTGGATCGGCAGCAGGGCTGCTATCCGGCAACGGCGCTAACCGCAGGAGCGGGATCGGCAGCAGGGCGTGCTAGAGCGACGGCAGGAGCGGAAGCAAACCGCAGGGGCGGGATCGGCAGCAGGGCTGCTAACCGCAGGGGCGGGATCGACAGCAGGGCATGCTGGAGCGACGGCAGGAGCGGAAGCGGAAGGACGCGCCGAAACAGGAGGAGGCGCTGGATCGACGGCAGTAGCGGAAGCAGAAGGAGGCGCGTGATCGGGGCTCGGAAGCGGGATCGGGGATCGGAAGCGGGAAGAGGCCCGGGATCGGGGATCGGGACCGGCAACAGGAGCGGAAGCACGATGTTGAGCGCGGAACCGGAGCTGTACGTGACCGAGATCGGGGATGGAGGCGTTGGAACGAGTTCGGGCGGCGGAAACCGCGGCCGGAAGGCGGTAGGTCGGACCACTTGTTACGATTAAGAAGGAAGAACGAGACAAGATTGCATTAATCAAGAACACGGATACAATCCGGAGTGAACTCCGACCAAGATCAGGGAGGCTGGGTCCTCCTATGATCCCTCTCACAAATGAGAGCCCAAGACCTTAATGATCCAGAGATACCTTCTACTCCCAAACCACCTCCTTATATAGGGAGGGGGGGCTCACATGTCCAAAACCCTAAAACAATAAGAAGTACAATAATAATACGCGCGTACACGTAACACACATGGAGCCAACAAGCTTCTTTCCTGACAGGAGATGTGATAGAGTCCAAGTTGGGTTCTTCTCTAATGCAGACATCTCTTCTTCCATCGCCTTTCTCCATTCTGGTATATTGATAACTTCCTGCCAAGTGTTAGGAATACGGACAGAGGACAGAGAGGAGATGACGGCTTTATGTGTCTCTGTCAGATTGTGACATGAGATATAATTTGCAATTGGGTAAGTAGAAGAGGTGGACTTATATTTCCAATGTATAAGAGGTTGACAGAGATCTTCATCAAATTCTGGCTCAGAGGAGTGTACCGGCTGCGGTGGAATAACAGGGGTTTGTGGCACCTTAACACCAGTCTTACGTCTCTGATATACCGGAGGAAAGGGGGAAATAAGTCTTGGAATAACAGGGACCAGAGGAAGAGGGGAGGATATGGTAGTGAGATCCTCAGTAGGAGTAGGTGGGTCCACAGTAGGAATAGTGGGATCCCCAGTAGCAGTGGGAATATTCGGAAGGATTGGAAGAGGAATCACGTCAACATCGATGTCCTGCTCCCCCTGACGTGCGTCAAAGAACTTTTCCCGTTCACAGAACGTCACGTCCATGGTACCGAAGAAACGACGAGAGGCTGGATGATAGCAACGATTGCCCTTCATAGTAGAGGAGTATCCAACAAACATGCACTTAAGGGAACGAGCATCTAATTTATCATGAGTTTGTTGATGAATGTGGACAAAACAATACACATCCGAACACACGAGGAGGTAGATGAGAAGTGTGGACTACATATTTGGTGGATAATCGGGTAAGAGGGGAGACATACTGTAAGGTATTGGATGGAAGACGATTGATGAGGTATGTCGCAGTATTGGCCGCTTCACCCGAATAAGATTTAAGGAGACCCATAGTAATGAGGAGGCAGCGAGTGACCTCTAGAAGGTGTTTATTTTTCCGTTCAGCGACACCATTTTGGGTGGAAGTATGAACGCAAGTGGTTTGATGTAGGATCCCATGGTTAGCAAGATATGTACCAAATTATACCATGATCATCATACTCTCCCACATTGTCGCTGTGAAGGACCCGAATTTTACAGCCAAACTGTGTGTCAACCATCTTATGAAAGAGTTGAAAACAATTAAACACTTCCTTCGGAGTAAGTACACCAAGGTAGTACGGGAGAAACAGTCAATAAACGTGACAAACCATCGGTGCCCAGATAAAGAAATAACAGGAAAAGGTCCCCAAACATCGGTGTGAATTATGTCAAAAGGAATAGTACTGGGAGGAGATACATTCTGCGGACTATGCCGAACATGTTTAGAAAAACCACAAGCATCCCAAACAAACTTGTCTAAACACTTGGAAAACATAGGAAACATTTGGAGAAGATAACTGGGGGAAGGATGCCCGAGACATTGATGTCATCGACGAACATCCGAGTTTGTAGGAGTAGAGGCACTGGAGAGAGCTTGCGCAGGAGGATGGTCCAAGATGTACAGACCCCCAAAATTCATACCACTGTCAATGCAACGCATCATCGCCGGATCTTGAACCACACAGCCATCAGGGAGAAAAGTTACGGAGCAGTTTAAAGAAGTAGTCAAGCGACTAATGGAGAGTAAGTTCCGAGGAAAGGTGGGAGCATGCGGAATAGACGTGAGAGGCATGGCAGGGGAACAAAAGACAGTCCATTTGCCAGCGACAGAAGAAAAAGAGTCATTAGCTGTGATGACTTTATCACGTCCCGTGAGAGGAGTGTATGAGGTAAAACCGGATGGCGCGCCCGTCATATGATCGGTAGCACCATAGTGGATGATCCACTCGGAGGAAACTGCAGAAGCGGACTGCGCACTGGGAGCCCCGGAAGTGGCAAACATTGCGGTAGAAGAGGTGCTAGGAGACCAAAGGAGGCAACGCAAGACAACAAGATCTTCAGCCGAAAAAACATCAGGAGAAAGCTTCTCAGGAGCGTCAGCAGTATGGGCAGCAGGACGAGAAGTGTGCGGGCGAGAACCATTTCTCCCACAACCACCAGTAGTCTTGCGTATAGGAGAAAGATGAGGATGAAGACGGAAGTAGGATGCCCGGTGTACAACCCCCATATCCATCGAGTGAGGCCCAGCGTGGAGGGCCGCCGAGACGTGTCAACTAGACCCGAGGGGTTTTTTAGACCTTTGGGGTATCGCCCGGCGATACCCCTGTAGGTCTCACCCAGCTTGGTTAGGAGTAGGGGGCGGGTGCGGCGGCAAGGCCGGCACCCGCCCCGGGTCCATCTCCTGGCAGAGCTCGCCCAGGCGAGACCTCTCTTAGGTCTCGCCCGGCGAGATTAAGCCCCCAGGAGGGGTGAGGTGCGGCCTCCTGCCGCACCCCCGGGCCCGAGAGCCCAGCTCGCCGCGCGAGCTGGGAGGTGCGAGGTGCGGCCTCCTGCCGCACCCGCCGGCCGAGATCCCAGCTCGCGCGGCGAGATGGGAGAGGCGGGGTGCGGCCTCCTGCCGCACCCGCCGGCCGAGGTCCCAGCTCGCGCCGCGAGCTGGGAGAGGCGGGGTGCGGCCTCCTGCCGCACCCGCCGGCTGAGGTCCAAGCTCGCGCCGCGAGCTGGGAGAGGCGGGGTGCGGCCTCCTGCCGCACCCGCCGGCCGAGGTCCCAGCTCGCGCCGCGAGCTGGGAGAGGCGGGGTGCGGCCTCCTGCCGCACCCGCCGGCCAAGGTCCCAGCTCGCGCGGCGAGCTGGGAAGGGCGGGATGCGGTCTCCTACCGGCACCCGTCCCGGACCTCCGGGGGTAGTTTCGTCTTTTGCCCCCAAGGGTGGAATTACCACCTTGCCCCCGGCTTGACGTTTTCTATCGGTCATGGGCATTTGGTCCGAGGGGTCTTTTCGGCATTTCAGCGTTGGGACTCGGAAAACCTATAAATAGACCCTGAGGGGCACCAAAGAGAGGGGACCCGGGTGGATTTCCAAATTTCGGATCTTCTTCCCTGAGAGCTCTTGACTTTCTGAGCTCTCCTTTGGTGCCTCTAGTTCAGCATTGGCTAGGGAGGGGAAGATCTCTCAGGTCTTCCGGGTGTGTGGTGGGACGTCCTCGTTGTAGCCTAGGGTCCGTTTCCAAGTCCAAGTGCTCTTGCCTAGAGAGTTGGCTCGAGGGAAGTAGGTGTGAGACCACCCCTTTTTTGGGACCCCGAACTCCACGGAGACCGAGTTGTCGGTTTCAACATTTTTGGTGCGGTGAGCGTGGAGAGTGGTCAGCACAGAAGTTCTTGAACCAAATCTCATGGCAGGAGACCTCGGAGGAGGAGACGATGAGGGGTCTCACATCCCAAGTGAGGTGGTAGGAAGGGGAGAGTTCATGACGGCCATCAAGGGAATCATGGAGCTGCTCCAAGGCATCACCAGGGGAGGTGACTGCTCGGCTCCCTCCCCCCAGACACCGCCTTCTGGGTCGCAAGGAGTGCTCGCCCAGGGGGGGTCAGGAGAGGTTGCCCCAGGGGGTCGGCCAGGCAAGGAACCAGTGACTGAGAGTGGCGAGCGGGACCTCGCCGGGCGAGTGCTTTTTCCTAGCCCGGTGAGTGGGGTCTCGCTCGGAGCAGGAGTCGCGCAAGTGGAGCTCGCGAAGCCGGCGAGTGGGGGGGGCACCCTTTAGCGAGCTGATCATCTCGGCTCCCATCCCGGAAGGCTTCAAGGAGCCCAACATGACTTTCTATACCGGGAAGGATGATCCCGTCCAGCACCTGCAGTGGTTCGAGGATACCGTCTCCATCAGGCCCATGACGGACGCGTTCAAGTGTCGTCTCTTCGCCACCACCCTGAAGGACAAAGCTAGGGACTGGTTCCACCAGCTCCCGGTTGGCTCCATTTACAGCTTCGAGGACTTGGGCCGAAGCTTCCAGCTACGCTTCTCCACATCCAAGAAGAGGAAGAAGAATGCTGAGTCCATTTTCCTAGTCAAGCAGAGGCACGAGGAGACGTTGGCCCAGTACATGGACAGATTCCAGGAGGAGATCCTGAACATCCAGGAGGTGCCAGGGTATGCCCTCCAGATGGCTTTCACCGTAGGGCAACGAGAGAGCCTTTTCAAAATGCGCCTAACTAGGAAGCCTCCCTTGTCCTTTGAGGAGCTGATGGAAAAAGCTGCAAAGGAGGTCCACCGAGGCGGCAAACCCGGGGCTGGCAAAGAAGTTGGCAAAGTTGGTAGAGGCCGAGCCAAGAGAGCAAGGTGGCCTCAGGCAGCAGGAAGGAAGGAGGAGGGAAGAGCAGAGGGGTCAAGGGTACCAGGGACCCCAGGGGGGTCAGGAGCAAGGGAGGGGTCTCGCCCAAGGAGGGGGAAACTTCTACGGAGGCCAAGGGAGGCCCAACCCTCCTCTTTGGAGACAGGCCCCTAGGCAGCTCCTACCCCCACCAGCTCAAGCTATGGCGATTCGAAGAGGAAGAGGAGTTGAAGCAAGAGACATCCCAGCCCGTAGGAGAAGGGGGGAAGGGCGGTGCCATACTGCGACTACCACCAAGCAGAGGGGCATGCAACAACTACCTGCCCAGAGTTCTTGGAAGTGAGAGAGGCGAGAGGTCAGACACAACAGCAGCCGCCGGTGCGGATTGAAGAAGTTCCACCTGGAGCAGTGGTGGACGATGACATCTGCGAGGACCGAACTGACGTAGGAGCCAAAGGACGGGTCGCGGTAATCCACGAGGGGGTAGGGATCGAGGCCACTCGTAAGGCAAGCCTCCACTCCGTATTTCGACGCAGCGTCGCTTCAACGTCACAGGACCCACCTCCCGAGGAGAAAATCACTTTCTCAAGCAAGGACATGCCAGAACACGAGGATCCATTCTGTGATGCGCTAGTCATTCAGACAGCCATCAAAGGTTACACTGTCTCTCGGATCCTCGTTGACAACGGGAGCTCTGTCAACGTCATTTTCAAGAATGCATTTGATGAGTTGAAGGTGGAGGCAAGGAGGGTGCTGGCCTCAGATGGGCCCTTGTTTGGATTCTCCGGAGAAAAGAAAGAGGTAGAGGGTGGAGTTGGACTCCAAGTGACGATGGGGGGAGGTTCAAGGAACTGTCGGTTCGTCATAGTTGACGCTCCTAGCAGTTATAATGCCATCTTCGGAAGACCCCTCATCAGCGCCTTCCGATGCGTACCATCATCCTTCCACCAGTGCCTCAAGTTCAACACTGGAGGAATCCAAGTCAGGATCCGCAGAGACCCCAGGATGGCGAGGCACTGCTACGTCACAGCCGTCAACAGCATCTCTTGGCAAGCAGGGGCGGAGGAGATGGAGAAGATCATGGAGAGCATGAGCCAGATGGGAGTGGCAGGAGAAGCAGAGGAATGATCATCTCGCGCAAGCAGCCTGAGAGGCGAGTGCCATGGGGGGCTATGTTGCGTTTATTTTTTGTTTTTTGTTGTTTTCCTTTGTAGCAAGTTCTACCCCTCGCTGGTTGGGCCAGGAGGTTTTGACAAGGGAAATCCCCCCAATAGATGGATGAAGTTATTTTGCTTATATGATTAGTAAGTTGCCATCGAGATGTCCTCCTCACTCCAGGCTCTCACTAGTTGGGTGGGTCGAATGATCCTCGGAAGAAAGAGCTTGCCATCGAGATGTCCTCCTCACTCCAGGCACTCACTAGCTGGGTGGGTCGAATGATCCTCGGATAGGTAAGCTCAACGCCGAGATGTCTTCCTCACTCCAGGCTCTCACTAGTTGGGTGGGTCGAATGATCCTCGGAAGGAAGAGCTTGTCATCGAGATGTCCTCCTCACTCCAGGCTCTCACTAGCTGGGTGGGTCGAATGATCCTCGGATGGGTAAGTTCAACGCCGAGATGTCCTCCTCACTCCATGCTCTCACTAGCTGGGTGGGTCGAATGATCCTCGGATGGGTAAGTTCAACGCCGAGATGTCCTCCTCACTCCAGGCTCTCACTAGTTGGGTGGGTCGAATGATCCTCGGAAGGAAGAGCTTGCCATCGAGATGTCCTCCTCACTCCAGGCTCTCACTAGCTGGGTGGGTCGAATGATCCTCGGATGGGTAAGTTCAACGCCGAGATGTCCTCCTCACTCCAGGCTCTCACTAGCTGGGTGGGTCGAATGATCCTCGGAAGGAAGAGCTTGCCATCGAGATATCCTCCTCACTCCAGGCTCTCACTAGCTGGGTGGGTCGAATGATCCTCGGATGGGTAAGTTCAACGCCGAGATGTCCTCCTCACTCCAGGCTCTCACTAGCTGGGTGGGTCGAATGATCCTCGGATGGGTAAGTTCAACGCCGAGATGTCCTCCTCACTCCAGGCTCTCACTAGTTGGGTGGGTGGAATGATCCTCGGAAGGAAGAGCTTGCCATCGAGATGTCCTCCTAACTCCAGGCTCTCACTAGCTGGGTGGGTCGAATGATCCTCGGATGGGTAAGTTCAACGCCGAGATGTCCTCCTCACTCCAGGCTCTCACTAGCTGGGTGGGTCGAATGATCCTCGGAAGGAAGAGCTTGCCATCGAGATGTCCTCCTCACTCCAGGCTCTCACTAGCTGGGTGGGTCGAATGATCCTCGAATGGGTAAGTTCAACGCCGAGATGTCCTCCTCACTCCAGGCTCTCACTAGCTGGGTGGGTCGAATGATCCTCGGATGGGTAAGTTCAACGCCGAGATGTCCTCCTCACTCCAGGCTCTCACTAGTCAAACGTGCCTCGGGAGCGAGGTTCTGCCCCCCCTCGATGGATATTTGGGCTTGGACTTTTCTTCCCGAGGTTGTGCCAACCTCGCAAAGAGCGGGGATTGTGTACAACCCCTATATCCATCGAGTGAGGCCCAGCGTGGAGGGCCGCCGAGACGTGTCAACTAGACCCGAGGGGTTTTTTAGACCTTTGGGGTATCGCCCGGCGATACCCCCGTAGGTCTCACCCAGCTTGGTTAGGAGTAGGGGGCGGGTGCGGCGGCAAGGCCGGCACCCGCCCCGGGTCCATCTCCTGGCAGAGCTCGCCCAGGCGAGACCTCTCTTAGGTCTCGCCCGGCGAGATTAAGCCCCCAGGAGGGGTGAGGTGCGGCCTCCTGCCGCACCCCCGGGCCCGAGAGCCCAGCTCGCGGGCGGGTCCATCTCCTGGCAGAGCTCGCCCAGGCGAGACCTCTCTTAGGTCTCGCCCGGCGAGATTAAGCCCCCAGGAGGGGTGAGGTGCGGCCTCCTGCCGCACCCCCGGGCCCGAGAGCCCAGCTCGCCGCGCGAGCTGGGAGGTGCGAGGTGCGGCCTCCTACCGCACCCGCCGGCCGAGATCCCAGCTCGCCGCGGCGAGCTGGGAGAGGCGGGGTGCGGCCTCCTGCCGCACCCGCCGGCCGAGGTCCCAGCTCGCGCCGCGAGCTGGGAGAGGCGGGGTGCGGCCTCCTGCCGCACCCGCCGGCCGAGGTCCCAGCTCGCGCCGCGAGCTGGGAGAGGCGGGGTGCGGCCTCCTGCCGCACCCGCCGGCCGAGGTCCCAGCTCGCGCCGCGAGCTGGGAGAGGCGGGGTGCGGCCTCCTGCCGCACCCGCCGGCCAAGGTCCCAGCTCGCGCGGCGAGCTGGGAAGGGCGGGATGCGGTCTCCTACCGGCACCCGTCCCGGACCTCCGGGGGTAGTTTCGTCTTTTGCCCCCAAGGGTGGAATTACCACCTTGCCCCGGCTTGACGTTTTCTATCGGTCATGGGCATTTGGTCTGAGGGGTCTTTTCGGCATTTCAGCGTTGGGACTCGGAAAACCTATAAATAGACCCTGAGGGGCACCAAAGAGAGGGGACCCGGGTGGATTTCCAAATTTCGGATCTTCTTCCCTGAGAGCTCTTGACTTTTTGAGCTCTCCTTTGGTGCCTCTGGTTCAGCATTGGCTAGGGAGGGGAAGATCTCTCAGGTCTTCCGGGTGTGTGGTGGGACCTCCTCGCTGTAGCCTAGGGTCCGTTTCCAAGTCCAAGTGCTCTTGCCTAGAGAGTTGGCTCGAGGGAAGTAGGTGTGAGACCACCCCTTTTTTGGGACCACGAACTCCACGGAGACCGAGTTGTCGGTTTCAACACCCGGACATGTCCAGGCTTCCCACAGTGTGCACAAATCTTAGGCGAGGGGCCGATCGATGGCTGGCCCTGGCTAATGCCCGCAAGAGCGGATCGAACCAGAACCTTATCAAACTGGAGAGAGCGGTGATGATCTTCATCACCCAACACCATGTTGAATGCTTCTCGGAGAGATGGAAGAGGATTATGGTCCAGCACATGAGTGCGAACCATGTCAAAATCCATGTGGAGACCCATAAGAAAAACGTGGAGACGGTATCGATCCTCCTTCGTCTTCAATGCCCGAGCATCAGCGGTGCACGCAGGAGTGAAATCATCGAAGTAGTCAAAGCTCCTGATAGAGACATTCGAATTCAGAAAAATATGACGCAACCCCGGCAAATCCTTGTCGAAGACTGAGAAGGCGACGGGTAAGCTTGTACACCTAAGTGGAGCTACCAATTTGGTAATATGTCCCGCGTGCCCGAGTCCAAATCTCAAAGGCAGAATCCATGAGCATTTAACTGCGATAGACCAACTGAGGCATAGAATGGAGAAGTCACGAGACAACCAGAGAATTATCAGCATCCCACTTCCTCTAGGTGAGGTCAATGGCAGAAGGTTGTTGCACCGTCCCATCAATGTAACCATATAATTGATGACTGTGGATGGCATGCTGAGTGGCCCGGGACCACTCAAGATAATTGGAACCGTCCAAAGGAACAATAGTAATCTTGAAGGAGCTAGAGGAGTCATGGCTGCGAGAGTAGTTCGTAGATGGAGGAGGCACGAGCGAGGTCTGAACGTCGGACTGATTGCTCGAAGGTGTGGTCTCTGCCATAAAAAATGGAAAGAACGGAGCTGCCTACAGCAGAACGAGTTCGACGATCAAGCTCACGGGAACGGAAGAAAAAGAGCTCGCGGAAGGAGAGCTCAAATTGGGCGCGCTCGCTGAAGAGGCAAAGAGCTCGCTGATCGAGCTCACGAAAGTAGTGCGAGACCTCACGAGACAGACAAAGAGCTCGCTGGCAGAGAAGAGCCAACACGAAACCGAACAAGCTCGCACAGGAGGGAAGAGCACGCTTGCACAAGGGCAAAGCTCGGCAGAGTTCGGCAGAAGGAGCTCGCACAGGGCAGGGCCGGCAGGTGGAGCTCGCATAGGGCAGGGCTCGGCAGGTGGAGCTCGCACAGGGCAGGGCTCGGCAGGTGGAGCTTGCACGTGTCCGATCGAGCTCGCACAGGCGCAGAGCGAAGGCACGGAAATGATGACGAAACGAGGTCACCGGATTCAGATAATCACAAACGATGCAGCACGAAAGACGAGAGATGGAAGAAAAAAAAATATTTTCTAGCCTCTGATACCAAGTTGAGAGGAAATAGAAATATTATTTCTCCAAAATCTAAAAAAAAACTCTATTACAATGCTTCTCAATATATGCACAAAGGAGGGAACCTCAAATCAAGCTTAGAGGTGTGGGACTAAATTCAAGGAGGAAATTGGGCCTTAAATGTGGGCCTTAACAATGGGTTATTTATACTATATAAATACTCTATAATTCAACTAAATAATGTCAAATTTCTTGACATATATGACCTCAAATAAAATTAGATTCGGAATTATCCAAGTTAATAACTTTTACAACGAACATTGAACATGAATATCCAATAAATGAAATAATATATTTTTATTCTAAAAATTTCATAGCCTGAATTTTGAACCTTAACAAAACTATTATGTCAAAATCCTCACAAAACTCCTTGGCTCAATAATATAGCAATTTAACGTAAATATTCTCATGGCTATGATGTAGATCTATTATGGGGGTGCAAATATACCCGACGTGTTATGGGCAGGACGAACAAAGACAACATGGACCACGAGCGATCACTTGTCAGGCTAGAATCGGGCCTCTATTTCGATCGAAACCCCGGTCCCCTATCGGGATTGGCATAACTGATTGACTTATTTTAGTTTGTATGCTTTACCTCGCATCTTTAATTCATTCCTGATGGGGATCATCTAGCGCACTTAGTTCGTAGCACGGCAGGACCCACGTTCGTCTATTCGCGTAGGAGGACTTGACCGAATCGACGATCCGGCTTCACGGATGCGTCAGAATTTTTGTTTACATATTTTTTCATGTACTATATTGTTGTTTTTATTTTATATTTAGTGAGATCGGGCCTCTTACATTACAGGTCGATCAAAACCGTTGATGTAAGGTTGCCCTAATGTGTTTTCATTATAAATAAAGAGGGGGCAGCCATCATGGGGGCATTGCCGAATTTTGGAGAGCTCTGCTTCCCAGATTTTGACCCTAGGTGACAACTCTGTGAGGCCCTAGCTGACGACTCCTAGGTAAAACCAATTATTCCCTCGTATCCTCTCATTAGCTACCCCTCCCACTTTCCCATACCGCACGCCAAAACCCCTCCAAAAGCCACACACATAACAACCGCAAGCTACCCGACTCCCACTCCAACAACCCTAAAGTTGGTGGATCCTAGTTTCCCCATCCACGCTACAACCTGATAGCCCACCCACGATTGTCGTCGTATTCCCGCGGTTCAGCCCAGCCGCAACCTTCCCAGACCCTCTGATCTTGTCGTTTCCTCCATGATCCTAGCCTCATCAGCGACGGGCCTTACTCCCCATTCGCCCACTACCCGCAGCATTCACCTCACTCCTAGCTGCCACCCACAGACCCCTTCCAGGCCGCAGCCCCATTTTCCCCACCGACCAAAACAGCCCCTTTTTCCTCATCAACCAAAACAGTCCCCTCATCCTTAGCCGCAAACCCTACCCAGCCCTCTCACTGTCACTCCACTGGCTCCACCACTTTCAGGACAACATCCTCGCATCTCCAACCACCGGAACTACCACTTCACGCCGGTCCCCCTTATTTGGTGAGTTATTTTATTATATAGATTTTGTTCTCTTCATTGTTGTATGAGCTTGCTTACCAAGATGTTTTTGGATCTTTGGCTTTAGTAGTGCTTGCTCTGCATACTCAATCTTAATTTACAGGGAATATTGGCTTGTGTGCTTCTGCTTTGGCCCTCAACACAGAGAAAAGATGAAATCTGCAAGCTCTAGGTATTATTTTTCCTCCTACACCTACATCAATTTCATTGGGATTATCAAGCCAATATTCCCACACCACATCAATTTCATTTTAGAACTGTCTTGATTGGGATTATCTTGTATTTTTTGACTCTCCTATATATATTTAGTAGGGAATAAATGTGAGTAAGTTTTTATGCACTAATTTTTTTCCTCCTACACCACATCTCTTTTTTTAACCTCCCCCACCCCCCACTCCACCCCAATTGCATAACCTAAATAATTCACTCATTGGCACCACACTTACCAGGCATGTTGCCTGGTCGATTCTTCCATTTCCTCTACATAATATAATTGTAGGAATTTAAACAGTTGATTTCAAATCTAAATCAAAATTTTAACTTGGAGCTATCTAAAATAACAAACCCTATGAAAATAATAATTAACCTTATTTTATCTCAAAAAATAGTAATTCCACCTGGTGCATATCTTCACAAATTTAAAAATAGGTCGCCGATCAGG
Organism: Dactylorhiza incarnata; assembly: GCA_033032865.1. Lineage (NCBI taxonomy): Eukaryota > Viridiplantae > Streptophyta > Magnoliopsida > Asparagales > Orchidaceae > Dactylorhiza > Dactylorhiza incarnata. The sequence continues at coordinate 3,538,120 of JAWHQI010000035.1, forward strand.
AAGGAAGGTGACGCAGGGTAAGGTCTTAAGGATAGATGTAAACACAATTTCCAACGAAATTAAGCTTGCACTAAAGTACTTTTATATAACCAAGTTCTTTTCATTTGCCGCAGAAAAATAAAACGATTAAATTAAGGAAACAAGAGCACGCGAAAACAAATGACTAATTAAATGAGAAAATACAAAGCTTAAACAACTGAATTCAAAATTTACAATCCAATATCTCATCAAGTAGAAACTAAACACAATATTCAACGAAAAGAAATAACAAACAAACATTGGACTCACACGATACTGAAGAGCGAGCGCTGGAGGTGTATTTGTAGAGCTGTGGGGAAGCCGAAATCGCAATCCGGGAATGGTTTTAAACCTCCAGATGAGGGCCCAACTGCTGGACACAACTCAGGACGCCTGGAAGCTGGACATGAGGGGCTGGATTCAGAAAGGAGTTGCTGAAGATGGCTGTCCTGGAACCAGGACAGCAATCTGGACTTTGTTGGACTGCTGTTTGGCGACTGGCAGCAACCTCCTTGGAGGCTGATGGCTGTAGGAGAATCCCAGGGGCTCGGCAAGAGGGATACCTGAGTGACGCAGGCTGTAAGGAGGAGTGGGAGAGGCTCGGAAGTGGGATGGGCAGCTCCTCGTGAAGGGGAAAGGGGGAGATGGTTGACCGGCTTTTGGGATAAGGGAGAAGAAGGTCGGCTGCAGCAATGGGAAGGGTTTGGCTTCACGTGTGAGGGAAGGGTGGGATTAGTGGAGTAGTGGGGAAGTTATGGAGGTAGTGGGGTAGTGGAGGGAGGAGGTTATGGAAGTTATGGGGTAGTGAGAGGTTATGGTTGTTATGGGGTAGTGGAGTGGTGGTTAAGGGGTAGTGGAGTGGTGGCTGGCTGGAGGAAGCCATCGGAGGTGGTTTCCGGCAAGAGTCGCCGGAGGTGGTGGTGATGGCCGGAGGTGGTGGTGGACGGAGGTGTTTTCCGGCGATCGCCGGAGAACTGAAAATTGGAGGGAATTGAAAGGGGAATGGAGGGGGATCACCAGAGGTGACCAGAGAATGATTATGGTGATCGACGGAGATGAATTCAAGGGGATTAGGCGAGGGGCAATGGGCGGATTTTGGAGAAAAGGTGGGGGAGTTTGGGGCTGCTGTTGGAGGATGATTGGAAAAGGTAATTGGAGGGGAAATGCGGGGGGGGCATTGGATAGAGGAGGGGATTTTGGGGCTGCTGTTGGAGGATGATTGGGGGGCTGGTGGAGGTTGGCCGGTTGTAGGGGTAACTGGGAGGTTGTTGTAGCCAGACAAGGGGGGTGGGAGGAAGTGAAGAGGGGTTCACGGCAAGGAGAAGGGAGGAGATGTATGCTTCACACCCTAGGCTTCGGCTTCGGCACCGAAATGATTGAAAGGAGGCTTCACACACAATCTTTCAATACCTCCAAATAAGAGCCCTCACCGTCAATATATAGACATTAAGGGGGACAACGAACAGTCATGATTCGTCGTTCATTGCGATCCCCAAAATAAATAAAATACAACTCGAAAAATACAAAGAACAATTAATGCTAAGATCGGCGTTCATGATGAGTGGTCCCGGTCGTCATTGTGTCCGAGGTCGGCGTGAGTAGATCCGAAAGGGTCGGGTGGCCTGCTCCCCATCAGAAGGTAGGTAAGCCTAAGCTTACTTGGGTTTTTATAATGATTAACACCTCAAACAATACTTAGCAAGATCAAATCAAAATGATGATTCATAGACTGAACCCCGAATAGTTGAGGTAATATATTGATAATGATGATATTTTCACAAACTTTATTGATTCGAAACTCTAGTAAACCATAAACGACATGGTAGGAATCTTCTCACATTATAAAAAAAACAATAAATATTTAATCAAACAGTTTACTCATGACTGGAAGATGGAAAAAAAAACATCTCCAAATACTTCCTCCAAGGTTTGTAAAAGGAAGAAGAAATCTAAGTGTATGATATGGTAGAGATGCCTATATAGGCTTTGAGTTTAAGTTTTGACCTGAATAATGGTGCGTTGAAGATTTATTGTATTTATGTTTGTATGGTTAAGAGTTAGTTAATGATTTTTGTGTTGAGATCCACTTTACAACAGTGTATCGAGTTAAACACAAGGTAACGCCAAATCCATTGCAAAATTGGGTTATAATGCTTGTAGATGATAATTACGAACATCACCAATTTGCTGTGAAATAAGGCAAAAGTTTAAATTCATAAGCTACCAAAAAGCTTAATGATTACTGAATTGTATCCACATCCTCAGTTGTAGTTTGATACAGATTAGACTTTGGATTTGGTACTATTGTATATAAAATTGATTTCTACAAATTAAAGGCAATATTGTATTGTCTAAATTTCAGAGTAAGATAATTATGTTGCATAAAAAATTATAATTAAAAACTCAAAGAGCCTAATGGGAAGATGCATGAAAAATTTCGCGTTGCCCTAAAATTAATATTACCTCACTCCTGTGTAGGTTAGCGGCGGCAAATTAATCTCAAGGTGTAACGTCCCCCGGCACTTCAAAAACTTCGAATCGCATAAGTCTTTGAAGTGTTTTTTAGAAGATTTGATTCTGCGTATATGCTAAGAATAACATAAATTTCAATAAGAAAATTCGAACTAGAGCGCAATCAATTTGATTATTGCATTTTTCACGGAAACGTAGTAGAGAGCAAGGAGTGGAATAGCACAGCTGTTGTCGTCGGAAACCCGTAGCAGTGAGTGAAAATAACAGCGAAAACTGAGAGAGGATCGTCGGTCAAGATCTCGCAGGAGAGTCGGACGAAGAACGCAGAGGAAGGAAAAAATAAAAGAAGTGACTCAAAAATAATTTTGGATAGAAAAATATAAGTGTTTTGGGGGAGGGGGAACACCCTTTGGAAAATAATTGAATTAATTCGTATTTAATTAAAATTGAAATAATAGAAAGCAAAAAATAAAAATTTAGGTTGTCGTGGCTAGACCATTTCGGAACAACGTTTGTGTCTGCAGGTCACGCAGCCGCGCCATCCCGAGCCCAAGCCTGGCCCGACACGGCATGCATGTGTGTGGTGTGGTCCATAGCCTCGTTTGTCTCAACTAATCAAGTGTTGGGAAAATTGCCCAGAATTATCTTGATTTGAAAAAGTCCTCAAGATAAAAACAAACTCACCTTGTATTTGATGCATGTGTTTAGGTATGTTGATTTCAGGTATTAGATAGTGCAAGCTTGGCATAGGGTTAGACTTAGAGTCATCAGACATAGTTTTGCAAATGTAATCTCTTATTGTGCAAAACATCATGTCAACCTAAGATATAGACTATGGTAGACTTGTCACTCACTCATAAACATCCGGAAGAAAGATCAAGAAAGTTGGATAGAGCAAAAGATCAAAATTCAGGAAGATCAGAATTTGTCTAAGTTAAATATCGTCTTGATGAGTTAGATATATCGGTTTGATAACCTTACACTTCAAGCAATATCGTCTTGAAGATACACAGCTAAAGTCACAAATCGTCTTGATAAGAAGGATCAGTTCATTCATCATAATATCATCTTGATGAAGCTCAGACAGACAAATATCGTCTTGAAGAGGTTCAGCTAATTCAATAACTCAAGTAGGAACTCTCAAGTACTAAGTATAAATCATGTCAAAGTTGTGGTATCGTCTTGAAGGCTTGGGTGAAGGTAAAACTGCATAAGTTAATTATCGTCGAGACCAGTTACAATATAGTCGAGAAGTCTAGACGTTATTTCAAGAAGCATACTGAAATGATGAATGCTTGAGTTCATATCGTTTAGATATGACCTCCTCTAGATAGTCCAAGAGGCAAATCTAAAGTATATCGTCTTGATAAGCTTATAATCGGCTTAAAGAGTGTTATAGTGGTGAAGACTCAAATATCGTCTTGAAGACTCAAATATAGTTCAGAACTCATGTATAAATCAGAAAGAGTTCTTATCGGTATGAAGACTCAAATGTCGTCGAGAAGAGATGAAATATCGTCGAGACAATGCAAATGTCGTCGAGACAGATCAAGTCACGGAAATTCAAATGTTCGTCACCGCCGATTGCGCCAATTAAATGAAAGCTTTGAGGAAAAAGATTTCTAACATAAAGACTGATGGATTCAACCGTTATTGCTCGGTCATATAAATACATATGAGATGTGAAGGGAAAATCATAATCCAAGAAATCTAATCAATCGAACAGTATTCTCTCGAAAAACCCAAGTGCAACCGACAGGCAACCTTGTTCAAAGAACAACTTTCAGAAGGAGACAAGTTCAACAGTGAATCATCCAGTGCTCCTAAGTTTGCTCAAGATCATTTCTTTTCCGATCTCTAAAAAAGCAAAGAATTTCTTGGACTCAAAGGTTCAGATGAGATCAAGTTCTACAAAGAAGATTCTATCAAAATTTGTTGTTGATCCAGTGAAGGTTGTTCTTATCAAAGCCTAAGAAGACTCAACTCTTTCAAGATACATCTTCTTGAGTCTAGATCTAATGTAAACCAAGGTTTTAAATGTCGGATGTCGGAGACATGTCGGATTGGGTTTTTAGATGTCGGATGTCGGATTTCGAAGACATGTCGGGGACATTTCAATATGTCGGATTTCTAAAAAATATTTATATTTCTATCGACCACCCAAATTTATCACCATAATCCTCATATATACTGAGCATTTTACTCTAGTTAAGTAAAACTTTATTATGGGAACCTGAAAATAAGCCTTCTTTATGGCTAAACATTGAGCTGCAAAGTAGAAATAAGAAACGAAATCTACAAAGATATAACACCAGCTCAAAATTTTATTTTCACACAGCTATAACTTCTGAAATAACATTTCATCAGAACTTAGAAGAAGTATAGAAAAACCCTAAACAGCGATGGACAGCGCTAAACAGTGATTCACTTTAATTTAATTCAATTTAGGCGATAATGATTATTGCGTGTCGGCCGAAATGTCGGGTTTTATACAAAAAGTCGGCCGACATTTTCGAAAACACCACATATTTTGATTATGCAAGTCGTTTTCTTATAAAACAGGACATGTCGGCCGACATGGCGGACATGTCGGCCGACATTTAAAACCTTGATGTAAACAGACATTGTTTTCAATTCTGTTGTAGAATCTCCTTGAAATCTGAGGTCGGGTTTTGTTATAAACCTGAGGTAGGATTCCAGTTGTGAATCCGAGTGTAAGATCCTGAGCTAGGGGATCTGAGGTTGTGGATTAGCTAGTATCCCTGAGGTAGGAGTTCAACTTCGAGTTTTAAGATCTGCGGATCTGAGTTGATTTGGTTGAAGTGGCCGAGGCGAGCATACTGCTAGATAGATGAAGGGGGAAAGTAGACTATCCAACTCGGGGAACCACTATAGCTTTCTGTGTTTGTGGGGAACCACTATAGCTTAAGTAGTAGTAGTATTCCGCAAATATTTCAAAAAGTAGACATCACCTATTCATCCCCCCCCCCCTCTAAGTGAAGATTGACATCTCATAACTCACAAATGGTATCAGAGGTAGGTTGTTCAAAAAGAGCCTAACAACTTGAACAGATTTACCCTTGGGAAAATTAATCTAATCATCATACCTGCTGGAGAGAATCTCAAAGAGCTCAATTCAATAAAGTTGTCAATCTGCAGCAAAGAGAAATTTGTTATTTGGAAGGAGATGGTCAAGCTCTTCATGGAAGCCTCTGACCCAAGGAATTCATCGCAATAGAAGAGGAACCCTTTGTCCCTATGAAAGCTTCAACCATAGATCCAGCCAGACAAATCCCTAAGAGATATAATGAAATGGATAAGGATGAAATCACTCTTGTGACCATGAACAAGAGAGCTAAGAACATTCTTGTCAGCACAATAGATGACTCTACCTTCCAGAATCTGATTCACTGCAAGACAGCAAAAGAGATGTGGGATTCTCTTATTGTGTTCATGGAGGGGACTGAAGAGGTAAAAGATGATAGAAAGTCTCTTCTTAATCAAGAGTATGAAGCCTTCAGACAGGATAAGAAAGACTCCATATCTGACTGTTATGAAAAAATCTCCAAAATTGTAAATGGCTTGAGAACATATGGGAGAGAGTTCTCTATTTATGATTTGAATGGCAAGTTCCTAAGATCTTTGAACAAGGAATGGGACATCAAAATCTGTGTCATTAGAGAAATAGGGAACCTTGCTAGAATGGAGCCCCAAAACTTATTTGGAAAACTGTTGTCCCATGAGCTGCAGCTAAACACCAGAAAAACTGAAGAGGAAAGCAGCAAGTCCTACTCCAAGGACATGTCAGTGGCTTTCAAGGCAGAATGCTCAAGAAAAAGCAGAGGGGAATCTTCCATTCCTTCATAAAGATGTGCTGATCCTGAAGACTCTGAACTCAGCACATCAAGGTCTGAGCTTACTCATGGAGAATTGTCCTTGTTCTTCAAACAATTCAAGAGGCTGATGTCAAGGAGGAGGCATGACAAGAACAGATCCTCCACTTCCTCCAGCTCAAGGAAGTCAAGCAACAGAGATGAAAAGCGCACAAGTCCAAGGAGGAAAGGTACAAATCCCATCAGAACAAACATGTTTCTTCTAATGTTGTCTGTTATGGTTGTCAAAAAACACGTCAAATTATTACTGACTGCCCAACAAAGAGAAAAGAAAAGATCTGATGGGAGAAGATCAAACAAAGGAAAGAAGCAGGAGAAGAACTTCATAGCTAAGAAGGCTAAGACCTTGAGTGATAGTGACACAAGTTCTTCCAGTTCTGATGAAGAGTCCACTTTGGCCTTATGAGCTGGTCAGAAGATGAAGACCATGCTTACTCCAATCATGGCAAGGTACTATCTCACACCCCTCTCTCAGCTTCTGACACTGAATCTGATGCAAGCACACCTTTTCAGCATGAGGACGAGGATGATTTAGTAGAGCAGTTTGGTGCCCTACTGAAGGCTCTAACAAAGAGCAAGAAGTTGGTCAAGGCTCGAACTAAAGAGATTGAATCTCTTAAGTCTCTTGAGCAGTGTTGTAAATGTCGGCCGACATGCCGACATAAAGTTTTTGGGCAGAAAACGCCACGACATCGACATTTTAAGAAAAAATAACGTTTTTGAATATATCCCAGGATATATAGGTTTTACCCAATATATCGGGCGATATCTCACGGCCGATATATCAGCGAGAGTATTAAAGTTATATATTTTTCATTTCTTTTAAGCAATCGAGTGGTAATATTTTGTATCGTGCCTCATTTCATGCATCTCACTAAGGGACTGTTTGGGAGAGCGGTGGCGGTGGGAAAATGAGTGGCAGCAAAAGGAGTGTAGGAAAAGGAGCTATTGGAAAAGATCTATAGCAAATAAAGATCTGTTTGAGTGAACTCCGTTTGCTGAGCTTTTCAGAAAGGAGAAACAGAATATAAACTGTTTGGCAAAACTGGACATAAGCAAATAAAATAAATTCATAAATGCGCGTCTAGGAGGAAAATGCGCGCCCGAACCCAAAATTGCGCGTCCGGGCGAAAAATGCACGCATAGGCGGAAAATGCCCGCCCGGGCAAAAAATGCATCTTACTAGGGACTGTTTGGGAGTGCGGTGGCGGTGGGAAAAGGAGTGGTAGCAAAACGAGGGTAGGAAAAGGAGCTATTGGAAAAGATCTATTACAAATAAAGATCTGTTTGAGTGAACTCCGTTTGCAGAGCTTTTCAGAAAGGAGAAACACATTATAAACTGTTTGGCAAAACTGGACATAAGCAAATAAAATAAATTCATAAATGCGCGCCTGGGAGGAAAATGCGCGCCCGGACGCGCATTTCGAAAATGCGCGTCCGGGCGGAAAATGCGTGCACGGGCGGAAAATGCCCGCCCAGGTGGAAAATGCGCGCCCGGGCGAAAAATGCGTGTCAGGGCGGAAAATGCGCGCCAGGGCGGAAAATGTCGCGCCTGGGCCGAAAATGCCCGCCCGGGCCGAAAAAATGCTCCCCCGGGCCGAAAATGCGCGCCCGGGCCGAAAAAATGCTCCCCCGGGCCGAAAATGCTCCCCCGGGCCGAAAATGCACGCACGGGCCGAAAATGCGCGCCCGGGCCGAAAATGTGTGCACGGATGAAAAATGCACGCTAAGGTAAAAAATGAGCGCTAGAGCGAAAAATGCGCGCTAGGGCGAAAAATGCGCGTCTGGGCAAAAAATGCGCGTCAGGGCGAAAAATGTGCGCCAGGGCAAAAAAATACGCACTCGGGCAGAAAATGCGCGCTCGAGCGGAAATTGCGCATTAGGTGGAAAAATGCGTGCCCGCGCTAAAAATGAGCGGTCGGGCGGAAAATGCGCGCCTGGGCGAAAAAAGGCACGCCCGGGCCGAAAATGCGCACCCGGGCCGAAAATACGCGCACGGGCCGAAAATGTGTGCCCGTGCGGAAAAGGATCGTCAGGAGAACTGGATCGTCAGGAGAAAGGCTAGGGTTTCTGCATTGTTATTGAACTGGATCGGGCGGAGGAAAATATTTCCGCAGTGTCAACTGTGTATCGGGATGAGAAAATGCTTTCCAAAAAGGTTGAAAAGTAGGATGCCCGTGACTTTTCAAAAGGAGAAGAAAAATGAGTTTTGGGCGGTAGCTTTTCAACCGATAGACTTTCCAAATTGTTTGTAAAGTGCGGTAGCATTTTTCAGAAAACGAAATGGAGCTAAAAAGCTCTACCAAACGGGCACTAAGCTAGATTCGATGACTTTCTCGTGTCACTCTCATTTGGTGTTATTTATGTCGTTTACGGTCATCGACGCCTCTTTCTTGTGTTATTTATAAATATACATTATGTGTGTATATGTTTATTGTGTAATTTATAAAAATAAATTATGTGTACAATTGTTCATATTTATAAAAAATTTGAATAACATTATTTAAATATTAAAATCCGATATTGTAAAATATCCTCGATATATCCCCCGCAATCCGACATCCGACATTTTAAACTCAAAACGACATAAACCCGACATCAGACATCTGCAACTTTGCTCTTGAGTCAAAGCTCTCTGCTAAGACTGAAGAGTTGACTCAGTTGAGCAATGAATTCAAGGAGCTTCAAGAGAAGTTTGAAGCTCAAACTGAAATACTCCTTCAGAAGGAGAAGATCATCAAGGAACTGGAAGACAAGCTTCTAATTGAGAGAAATTTGGTTGCAAAATTCTCAAGACAAAAAACTGTCTTGTCAATTATTGATGAATTATCTACTTGCTTCTTATAGAGGAGGTGTATGTCATGGTAAAGAAAAAGTTATTGGAAAATCTCATAAGGACCATGGATATTTTGTTGTTGGATCATCCGTGTCATCCAAAAAAGACAAAGAAAAAGGTTGTAATTCAAAAGCCTATTACCAAGAAAGGTATTGTGATAGTGCTGCCCCATTCCAACATTGCCACAGCCACAAGACAAATTTCAAAACAATGAAAATTACCGGGAACTGCTCTTCTGGTCACCAGCACAGTCACTTTAGTCATATAGTGAACCAGAAGAGAATGTATAACAAATATGATTGTTGGTGTTGTGGCAAGATTGGTCACTGTGTTGTGGATTGTGGTTCAATGCGAAATTGTCAAGGGCAAAACAATGTGAAACTGACCAATCACATTGCTACCCCACATCATGTGATTAGAACTAACAAGAACCTAAGACCCAAGATGGTTTGGGTTCCTGAGGTAAACTAATCTGTTTTGCAGGATAGTCCAAAGGCCAACAAAAATCTTATATGGTATTTGGACAGTGAATGTTCCAGGCACATGACTGAAACAAGGAGCTTACTTAAAGATATTACTCCTGTTGAAGATGGACCCAAAGTAATCTTTGGAGGACTTGACAGTGAAATAACTAAAGGCTATGGAAGTACTTTAAAAAAATGCAGGAGAAATCTCTAAGTATTGAGAATGTCGGCGTGATGTCAAGACGACATGAAGTCAAGACGACATGAAGTCTGTGTCGTGTAGATGTGAAATTCAAATGTTCGCCGCCGCCAATTGCGCCAATCAAATGAGAGCTTTAAGGAAAAAGATTTCTGACATAAAGACTGATTGATTCGACCATCATTGCTCAGAGTCATATAAATACATATGAGATGTGAAGGGAAACCCATAATCCAAGAAATCTAATCTATCGAACAGTTTTCTCTCGGAAAACCCAAGTGCAACCGACATGCAACATTGTTCAGAGAACAACTTTCAGAAAGAAACAAGTTCAACAGTGAATCATCCAGTGCTCCTAAATTTGCTCAAGATCATTTCTCTTCCAATCTCTAAAAGAACAAAGAATTTCTTAGACTCAAAGGTTTAGATCAGATCAAGTTCTACAAAGAAGATTCTATCAAGATCTGTTGTTGATCCAGTGAAGGATGATCTTATCAAAGCCTAAGAAGACTAACTCTTTCAAGATACATCTTCTTGAGTCTAGATCTATTGTAAACAGACATTGTTTTCAATTCTGTTGTAGGATCTCCTTGAGATATGAGGTGGGTTTTGTTATAAATCTGAGATAGGATTCCAGTTGTAAATTCGAGTGCAGGATCTTGAGGTAGGGGATCAGCTAGTATCCCTGAGTTAGGAGTTTAAATCTCTGAGTTGTAAGATCTGCGGATCTGAGTTGATTTGGTTGAAGTGGTCGAGGCTAGCACACTGCTAGATAGGCGAAGGGGGAAAGTGGACTACCCAACTCGGGGAACCACTATAGATTTCTGTGTTTGTGGTGCTTGTTGTGATTGTCGCTTTAGTAGTAGTAGTAGTATTCCACAAATATTTCAAAAAGCAGACATCACCTATTAACCCCCCCCCCCCCAGGTGAAGATTGACATCTCATAATTCACATCAAGACAAGGACAATTAGCCTAATAAACATCAAATGTTAAAACCCATTTTGTGCTGTGGGACTAAAGAGGTTTTTCCCCACTTCCCAAACATAAATTATTTAAATTATATTCTAACATCTACAATCCATAGCAGGTAACTTGAAATATGATTAATTTGACTCTCACGCGTACTTTTTTGAACAAGGCAAATGATAATAAACCAAAGGCTGAAACATTTGCAATCATTTTCATTGCATTTCTAACCTAAAGTTAGCCCTATGAGACCCACGAAAAGTATTTAAGACTCAGAAACCACATTTTCAGCTTGGGTTTCTCCATCGTCATCATCATCATCATATTCTCTAATCTACAGGTAAACTGGCAAAAAAAGTGAGTGGCAAACCAGTTGCACCTCTGTCAGTCAAGTTTTTCGTAAGCTCTGATGTTTGAGATGGTGGTAGGCGTTGAAAACTATTCAAGCTTCTAAAATAAGTGTATTGTAATAACGAAAAACAAATCCGGGGAGTTTAGAAGCCAATATATCTTCGTGAACAATCAAATAAACAGAATACCTTTATAAACTCCTGATCGAACACTGCTTCTGCCTCAAAATTGGGAGCTGGGTTTCCGACCAGCGGTAAGCTCTGTCACGAAGGTAAATAATCATTTAGGAACTGATGAAAGACAGAAGTCCAAATTAACCGCAGAAAACATGATTTTGCTACCAAAATTTGGATCATTAGAACAAAATCAGAAGGTATCACGTAGATTCCAAAATGAACCCTATGAAGATGTTATCAAGTAGACAGAAAACTGAAATTTCTAAAGTTAGGGGCGATCAAAAGAAAACACGAATCTGTAATCAAAAGAAAACACGAATATGTAATGAGAAGGAGCATAAATGCATACAGCATTGACGCAAAAACATCTCCTAGATGATCTTGGAGCTGAGGCGAGCCTATGAAAGCGAGGCTGGAAGCTCCTTCTCAGGCCATGAAAACTCCTAGGAATTACCAGGGTACGATTAAGAGGCTTCGAAGGAGAATAGGAGAAAGCCATCCGAGTAGCGGATTTGGAGGTCAGAGTGCTGTGGCTCGTGGAAACCATGGAAGTAGACAGGCACGCCATGGATGGGCAAATCTCTCTCTGGATCCAATGCTGCTCTCTACGCTTCGGATAAGCCAAGAACGAATGTTGGGATAGGGTTTTAAAATGGCGTCGGACCGGTGCCACTGAAATCCGGATAATCAGATACCTCAAACCGAGATATTTTTAGGTGAGTTTCTCCGTCTAAGATCAAGTGCTCGTGACTTATTTTGCTGTGTTTCTAGCACCTACAATTAGAGTTATTCACAAATAGTATAGTTCATGAATAGTTTGAGATTTGATTGGTGAAGATTCGATTAAAATTCGTATTTTTCGAATTCAAATATAGTTATAAAATTATATAAAACATTATAAAATTATATTTAAACATTATAATTTGAATTTAAAATTATATTTAAATATTATAAAATTATATTTAAGCATTATAAATATTAAATATAATTATAATTAAACATTATAAAATTAGAATTCGAATTAAAATCCATGTTCAAATCCGAATCGATTCGATTGAATAGTTATTCGATTCGAATTCGAATTGATTGGATTAGATTGAATAGTTATTCGATTCGATTCGGTTCGTGAACACCCCTACCTACAACTACATGCGAAAATAAAGAGCGTGCAATGGTAGTGTGGGCCCCTTTCCGTCCATTTTTTGAAAGGAGTGAAGAGAGCTCTCCCCTCTCCGCCCCCCTCAGCCGGTGATTCAGATGTCCTACCTCCTCGAAAAATTTCAGCAACTCGTAAGCTAACTACAGCTCCACCCTTCAACCTTCCTCCTCACATTTTAGTTCGCTCATCTTCACCTCATTCTCCTTTATTCCTCCAAGCTTCCGCTTCCGCCTCACCTTTTCGGGAGCTCATCTTCCTCACAAGGCGAAAGGAAGCATACCAGAGGGAGTTTTTGGCCACAAGAAAAAATAGTGTGGGGTTAAACTTCATCAGAAAATCCCGCAGGAACCCTTCAAAGTAAAAGCTAATGACGACACAAAATTGCAAGGCGGCAATGTTGGGAGGCAATCAATTCAGTAAGCATATTTCTATCATTCAACTGCAGGTGTTCTATCGAGTTTCTTAGTTATTCTAGTTATATGAATTTTTTAGATATTATGGCATTACTTAACTGTTGGTCGTATTATTGTATATCTGTTCGGATGTGTAACAAAAACGGTTGGATTCAAAGATAAAAAAATGACCGTATTTATTATTTGCAGAAAATTTCATAACTTAAAGGCTATGACTGACCAACAATTACACTTTTTTTTATTACAGACAAGCAAGAAGGAAATTGTTTTTCTTATTGTCCATTCTGATGAAGAGACATATGCAATGTACTCTGAGTATGCACGTAATACTGATTTTAGCGTCCGAAGCAACATATTTACTATTGGACTCATACAAGAATCACAAAGGGAAGAGAATACTCATGTGCGAAAGCAGGACATAAGAATTGCAAGCCGGCGACTGATGTGCCAAAGAAGTATCACAAACTTGATTCATGCACTGGGTGTTTAACATGCATGCACTTCTCTGCTGATATAAAGGGGAAGAATTGACAGGTCTCTAAATTTGTTGAAGAGCACAACCATCCGCTAGCATTACAAAAAGACGCACATCTTTTGAGATCGCATCGACACATATCAGATGGCCAAGCAACCCTGATCAAGAGTATGTCAGCAGTAGGAATTAGAACAGTTGATGCATTCAGATTCTTAGCGAATGAAATTGGGGTGTACAATGTTTGCCCGGAAATCCACGACCTCTCCTCTCCAGCCAGAATGACCCTTCCCAGCGGCCTCAGTTTTCAGAGACCGCACAGATCGCGAGCCTCCACTGTTTTTCTCGCCCAAGGCCCGTGCGGTCAGGATATGTTGAGACCGGCGGACCGGGCGGTCTGATCTTTTTTCTCATTTTTTGCAATTAGCACCCCTTACCACTGCCCCGACTCTCTTGTATCCCGGGGAGCCCGTAATTTTTAGATCTACCCGTTTGGGCAGCTTCCGCGTCTATAAATAGAGGGTATGGGTACCTGAAAAGGGACTTTTGGTTTTGAGGCTCCGGCTTACAACCTGTGTAAGCGGTCTCGAATTCTGTCACTTTTCTACCTCTTCATCTGGCCTGTTCTAGACTTCCATCTTGTAACCTCTCTCGAGATTAACTAAAATAGTTTTTCTCCATCAGAGGTCTCTCATCTGGCATCTTCTGTCTCAAGTAACCTGCACTTCACAGTTTTCCCTATCCTTTTTAGTGTGAGTTTTGGAGGTACAATTTTTGTACCAACGGAACGAACACGCGACCTTCTGATAAGAAGTGTCCAGGTGAAATCAGTAGACTTTTGAGATGTCAGACCGCGAAGGTCAGTCCGGTCACCTCGTCGGCGGTCTCCCTTCTTCAGGAAGTGCAACCTCTTTAGAAGCTCTTGAGCTTTGAATGGAGTTTCATCTCGCTCATGCCCGCCGGGAGTAAGGGTGCGAGCGGTTCGGTTTGTGTCGGTTTGGACCCAAACCAAAACCGAACCGACATGCCTCGGTTTTCGGTTTGTCCAAACCGACCCGAACCGAACCCGGGCAGTTCGGTTCAAAGTCGGTTCGGTTTTTTATCAGTTTTTGGCGGTTCGGTGTCGGTTTTTTACGAGCTAACTAATGACGCATTCAATACAATATTGGCATACTATTCAATACATCAAACACTATTCTTAAAATAAGCAAGCAACAAACAGGTAAGCACGACTAAATTAATTCAACATGCATGTTTAATTGTTTACTATTTAGATATATTTTGTCTAACCCTCATTCTCCGAGGGTGGGCCCACTCAAAGGCACGTAAGCAGAAGTCAAGGTCAAAAGGTCTGCACAGAGGTCAGCCGTCCAAGACGCAAGACAGCTCAGCCAGCAGGAGCAGAAAAAGGCCTGGGCAGTATGGGTGAGCTCGCGCGAGTAGCCCTGATACTCGCCAAAAGGTGGGCGAGCATAGGTGATACTCGCCCCTCTTCAGGCGAGGTCGCCTCAATGTCGCATAGTCGCCGAGTTGGGTGGGGTATAAATAAGACCCCCCCCCCCCCCCCCTCTCTTTGGTTTTCCTATAAATAGGCACCCAGGGTACTTGGATTAGCACCTGAACTTGAGCTTTTGAAACTCCCACATTCAAATTCTCGGACCCATCATCCTTGGTTGTTACTCCCGGTACTAGCCAAGTCGGTGCCGTCCTCGTACCCCGCTCGGCCATTTTTGGTTTTGGAGGGGAAGTCTCTTCTAAGCTTCTGGGTACGTGGTGGGACCTCCCTGCCGCAGCGCCTGAGGTCCTGTTTTTTCTTCGTTCGAGCCCTTTTCATCGTTGCCAGTCTAGCCTTCTAGACGGACTGCCGGGCGAGTAGCCTCCGGCTGCATTGATCCGAATTTTTGAGTCGGAATTTTCCTGGCTTCAACATATTTATTATTGTTAAAACATCTCCGACTCCTCCAAACAAAATGATGAATAAACAAACATTAAAAACTCAGCATATTTATATTCAAATGAAACTTTAATCAGTGTCAAATGACATAATTATAAAGGAAAAAACGGGCTTTAAAAATTTTCAGAATTCAAAATATTTAATGTTCATGGGGGTAGAGCCGTGGATTAGTATTTGCTCCAGGTTCCTTGTTGTATTTGCGTGACACTGAAGTGGTGAAGTCTGAACAGTGAACTGTGAACCTGCGTGAACTGAATCAAGTTTGAATCCTATTACCTATAAATAATTGATAATTTATAAAACAAAAGCTAACACATACTTTATAATTATTATAAAACAGAGGCTAACATATACATAATTTATAATAATTACAATATTAGTCGGTAACGTCGGTTCGATTCGATTTGGTCAGTTTTTACAACTTGAAAACTGACCCGAGCCGATATGACTTCGGTTTTCACAAGGTCCAAACCGAACCGACACCGGACCGGGCGGCTCGGTTTCACAATCGGTGCGGTTCGGTCGGTTCGGTCGGTTTTGTTGGTTTTTGGTTTTTGGTTTTTGCTCCTCACCCTTAGTCGGGAGGCCGCTCAAGCCCGCCAGGAGACCGCTCGGCAGATCGAGTCCATGAATCAATTGTTGTTCGAGCTCTCCAAGAGGTTGATGCCTCAAGCCGATCAGGTTGATGCCTTAAGCCAATCAGGTCGCGACCCCTGATTGGTTGACCATCGGTCTGCCTCTAGACCGCGCGACCCCTCAGCCCGATGCTCCCTTGCGGTCTCAAGGTGAATAGTTCGTTGCCCGTCAGGCTTTTTTCAGGGGAGCAGCCCAGGGATCTCCAGCTCGAGCCCTAAATTTCTAGGAGGATTATGTTTATCCTCCAGCCCCCGCTGCCGCCCCTCTTATTCCTTCTGGTTTCGATGAGGCAGAAGAGCCCTCTCCTTTTTCCGACAGGATCCGTTGGGAGCCAACTCCCCATGGCTTTAGAGAACCAAGGATGCCTATGTTTACTGGAGATAGTGATCCCAATTCTCATCTCCAAGCCTTTGAATCCGCAGTCGCTCTGAGATCTCTCTCAGATGCGATGAGGTGCAAGTTGTTGATCACCTCTCTTGATGGGCAGGCAAGGGAGTGGTTTTATAATTTACCTCCCCAGTCCATATCTTGCTTCACAGTTCTGAAGCAGGAGCTTCTTCTGAGGTTCGCTACCTCAAAGAAGAGGAAGAGTGGTCATGCGGCCCTCTTCAAGATCAAGCAAAATGAAAATGTGACTACAACCCGCTTCATCGACCGTTTTCAAAGAGAGGTTTTGGGAATAAGGGATGTTGATCCCTCGTTATATCTGGTCGCCTTGATAAATGGTTTGCAAGAGGGACCTCTCAAGTTTGAGATCACAACCAGAGAGTTGAGCTCTTATCAGGAACTAAATAGGTTCATAGAAGGGGAAGTAAACAACCCCGTCTATGTTTCCAATTTAACATGCAAGATAGTTCAGAAAGGCTCCACATGTTTTCCTCTAGCCCCTCCATCGTCAAATCCGCCGTGTCAAGAATTCCAACCTCCAGCAGAGAGAAAGGAATTTTCGTCACCATCGTCCTTTCAAGGGAAATCAACAGTTTCAGCCCCAAGTGCCCTTATTACCAGCTCCAGTCACCCCAGCTCCCCAACAAGTTCCAATTCATCAAATTCACTTTGTTAAGCCTCCTCCCCCGCTCCCTCAGCATTCTTTTAATGATTCTCAAGAATCATTTACCGAGCTCAATATTCCAATGAGTGAGGTAGTCCAAATCCTCCAGAAGCAGCCATTTTATAAAAAGTCATCCCCCATGCAATCCGACCCCAAATTCAGGAATCCCTCTTTCTACTGTGAGCATCATAGAGAGAAAGGTAATTTGATAGAGAACTGTAGAGCTCTCCGCATGTTGGTGGAGAAGCTCGTGAAGGAGGGTAAGTTGCAGGGGTTAGTTCAGAAAGTAGATCCTTCCAAGGCCTCCACTTCCAAGAATAAGGAAGTGGTTGAAGTTCATTGGGAATGTGAAGAGGTTGACGACGTTGGACATCTCGACAATGTCGGTTATCCTAGTGAATGTGTGGATGCAAACTGTACAACCCCGGTATTCTCCAAGAGGTGAGTGGAGGCCAATGGATCAACATGCACGAAGGACGGGAGGGAAGGCGAGCCAGGTGCTCAGGATCCGCTTATAAGGAGGCAGGCGAGCCGGGCTCTCGCCGGCTGTTCGCGGGAAGGCGAGCGGGTCGGGCCCTCGGCGGCCGCTCGCGGGAAGGCGGGCGAGCCAGGCCTCTCAGTTCGCGAGAGGGACCCTTGTGGGCGGCTCGCCCAGTAAGGGTCCAGGGGTGATTTTACCTAAAGACCCCTGGTGGTCTGCAGTTAGCCTCTCCAAACAACGGAGTTTGGTTGTTGGCAGACCATTTTGGGCTGCGTATAGTAAAAGTGTAAGGCGAAATCTCGCTATTAGCAGACCAGACTGGAAAACCTATAAATAGACCTTGAAGGGCACCTTTGGAAAGGATTCCAATCTCAAGACTCTGAGCTTCCTCCTCCCTAGGTTATCTTGGCTTAGCTCTCAGGCTCTCCAAGGTGCCCAGTCTTAGCTTTGGTTTGGGAGGGGAAGCGCTCAAAGATCTTCCGAGTGTGTGGTGGGACCTCCTCGCTGCAACTAAAGGTCTGTGTCTAGTTCTAAGGCTCCGGTCTGTTCCTTCCGAGGAATCATTAAGTGCTAGCTGCCCCCCATCTTTGGGGGTCCGAGCTCCACAAGTGACCAAGTTCTGGTTTCAACATTTTTGGTGCGGTGAGAATGAAGTGCATTTATTTCAAGAAAGCTCTAAGGAAGAGACATGGCGGGAGACGACGAGCAAGAGGCTGGCTTCGGCGGCTCGCCACCACCCGACGCGCCAGCAACGGTGGAGATGCTGGCCGACCTCAAGAGGGACCTACTCGAGGGCTTTCTAGTGTGCCCTCGCCACGTCCCTTGGGGGTCTCGCAACCCCTGCGCCCCAGGTGGCCCCTCCAGCTGGAATAGGCGAGAGCGCCCCGGGGCATAGTCCAGGGGCAGAGTCCAGGGACGAAGGCAATGTCCCGGGTGCCGGAGCGAGACCTCGCAGGGCAGGAGCTTTTCCCCAGCCCGGGGAGTGCGGGTGGGGTCCAGGCGAGCGCCGTCCCGGGAGGAGGGATCCCGGGCAGTGGGGTCCCGACGAGTGGTCCCTCGGCGAGTGTGAGACAGGGGGGAGCCGGTTCGCCTGGGGAGCTTGCGGGGCGAGTGGAGCAGGTCAGGTGTGTGAAGGGGGGAAGCCCTTTCTGTGAGTTGGTGCTCTCGGCACCACTCCCTGAGGGGTTCAGTGAGCCGGCCATGACGTTGTATACCAGCAAGGACGACCCCACTCATCACCTGCAGTGGTTCGAAGACATGGTCTCTATCAGACCAATGTCGGACGCCTTCAAGTGCCGACTCTTCGCCACCACCCTGAAGGAAAAGAAGAGGGACTGGTTCCACCAGTTGCCTTTCGGGTCAATCTATGCTTTCGAGGACCTGCGTCGCGGCTTCCTGCTGTGCTTCTCGACCTTGAAGAAGAGGAAGAAGGACCCTAAGGTGCTCTTCAACATCAAGCAGAGACCGGGGAATCGCTGGCCCATTATGTGGATCGGTTCCAGGAGGAGGTCCTCCTCATCCAGGAGGTGTCAGGGTACACCCTTCAACTTGCCCTTGTCCTTCAAGATGGACCTCAAGATGGACCTCAAGAGGAGGGCTCTCTTGTCCTTTGAGGAGCTGATGGAGAGAGCGACGAAGGAGATAGAAGGGGAGGCCGCCAACCCCAAGTTCACAAAGAGGTTGGCACAGCTGAGCGAGCTGGAGGTCAAACAACCGGAAGCAAGGAGAAGGGAAGAGGCGATGGCCCCAGATGTGGGGTGGAGGCAGCAAGAAGGGGGAGGCAATGCCCGGGAAGGGGTTTCCACCAGTGAGGGGGCAACTTCCAAGGAGGCCAAGGAAGACCCCATCAGCTAGGGTGGAGCCAAGGCCCGAGGCCACCTCATCCCCGCCCGCCTCAGCAGACAATGGCAGTCGGTCGAGGGAGACCAGGAAGAGGAAGAGGAGCGGGAGCCGGAGGAGCCGGTCCTGGGAGGAGTAATAGAGGGGCAGAGGCTGAGAGGAGGGGGGAGTCGTTGCCCTATTGTGACTTCCACGAGAAGGAAGGTCACGCAATGGCCACTTGCCCAGAGTTCTTGGAGGTGAAGGGAGCCAGAGCGCCGGCGCTGCGAGAGCAGCGACCGGTGAGGATTGAGGAGGTCCTGTCTCAGGACGAGGAGGACGAGAGGTGTGAAGACCGGGTCGACGTAGGGACCCGAGGAGGGATCAGAGTGATCCATGGGGGGGGGGGGGGAGGGGGTAGGGATTGAGGCGACCCGGAAGGCAAGCCTCCATACCATCTATCGTTGTAGCGTGGCTTCGATGTCCCAAGCCCCGCCCCCAGCAGAGAAGATCTCGTTCACCCAGAAGAATATGCGGGGTCATGAAGACCCGTTTTGCGATGTGCTGGTCATTCAGACAGCGATCGAGAACTTCACCGTCTCTTGGATCCTTGTGGATAACGGTAGCTCGGTCAACATTATCTTCAAGAAGGCGTTTGACGAGATGAAGGTGGAGGCCAGAAGGGTGTTGTCCTCGGATGACTCGTTGTTTGGGTTCTCCGGGGAGAAAAGGAGCTGGAAGGTGGAGTGGGACTCCATATAGTCTTGGGGGGGGGGGGGGGGCAATCCCGAAACTGCAGCTTTGGTATAGTGGATGCCCCAGCAGCTACATCGCCATCTTCGGACGGCCACTCATCAGTGCTTTCCGCTGCATTCCCTCCACCTTTCATCAATGCCTCAAGTTCAATGCGGGAGGATTCCAGGTCCAGATAAGGGGAGATCGAAAGGTGGCAAGGCAGTGCTATGTGACTGTCGTGAACACTGTTGGATCTTGTGGCGCCCTTAGAGGGGGGGGGGGGGGGGGGTGAATAAGGGCCTTTCAAAAAATACGATTTTTTACTTAAGAATTTTAAAACAAATTTTACTTTTCTAAAAATTACTTATAAAAATTTCAAACAAATGTAATTTTTAAATTAATTCAAATGCAAATTTCTAAGTTAAAGATTAAGCAACCATATTTGCAATTAAAGAAAAAGTCATAATTTTATAATCATGAAATTCACATACAAATAATATGATCTTAACAATGCTTAAGATCAAGGCATAAATATGATAATAAATCTTTTACAATTTGTGTTTACCAATCCTTCTCCCAAGGATCGGAAGGCTATCACTTGTCTCTTCCTAGACCAAGCCCAAGCCTATCCTCTAGATCTTCCCAAGATCTAGAAGTAGCACACAAGGCCACAATTTCCCACCAAGCCACGCAAGGACTTGGACGCTCCGCACAAGGAAGCAATTTTCCCCTAAGCCACGCAAGGACTTAGACGCTCCGCACAAGGAAGCGATTTTCCCTACCAATACAAAGTAATATGTATATAAATGAAAATACAAGATAAAATAAGAACTCCCTAGAAATTCAGATCTCTGAAAGGAAGGTTGAAGCCTCGAGATGATCGTTGATGTAGAAGCGCGTCCGATCTCGTCTTCAATTTCAAACCTTCTCAGCACAAATGGGAGTTCTTGAGGTTCTGTAGCTCTCTGGTTCGTATGAACTCAGGAAAGGACTTAGAATCTTCAAAGCTCTAGAATGCACGAACAAAACGAGCCAATATATAGATTTTCACTGTCTCTTGGGCGACATCAGTTGTCGGAATTTCCGACAGCGCTAAACTGCTGTTCGTCGTGCTGTCGTGCGGGCAGTTGCTGTAACTTCTGCGCTGTCGCCTGGGCGACATCGCTGTCGGAATTCCGACAGCGCAAAACTGCCGCTCGTAGTGCCGTCGTGCGGGCAGTTGCTGTAACTTCCGAGCTGTCGCCTGTTTTCATTCGTCGGAATTTGTCGGGAGTTCTCGAGAACATTCGACGAATTGACTTAGCCGCACATTTTCCTTCGCAAGTCTACCTTTTTGACTTCTGTCTGCGTTCGTCAATATTCGTCGGGAGTTCATGAGAACATTCGACGAATAGACTTAGCCGCATAAATTTCTTCTTTAAACTAGAAATTTGGCTTCTGTCTGGATTCGTCGAGATTCATCGGAACTTCACGAGACATCTCGAGAACATTCGACGAATTGACTTAGCAAAAATTTCTTCTCTTCTGAAAACCTGCTCCTCTCCTCAAACTTGAAAACCTTCAGTTATGAGTATATGAAGTATACCCCAATAGAGAGATTACACATGGACTAACACTGTGTTCTACATAATGAGGGATTACATTATCTAGAACTGTGTTTGGTGATCCATTGCAACCTGACTTTGGTGTGCACTTAGCATTAAGACCTGTCATAACATTTCCAACACCCATGAACGAGGACTTGTCTCCTCATTGAACCTGTACAACCTGGACACTATAAACACACAAAAGACTAGATCAAATACAACACGGTATTTGTTATTCTCAAACCAAGAGATGTGGAACATAGGCTCCAACAATCTCCCCCTTTTGATAATAACAAATACCCGTATGAGAAATTAGTGAGATTAAGACAATTTGTGTTTATAGATAAGTGCGGTAATAAGATATGCATGAATAACATATTAAGAGCGTGATAGAATTGAGAGCGATAATGCCTACTCTTTCTATATCAAGTCCTCTCCCTACATTAGTGTCTCTTATAAACTACTCTCCCTAAATATCTATTTTACTAGATTTCTCAATTTCTTCTCCCCCTTTGTTATTAACAAAAGTGGGTAGGGATGAGTGTATATCTTTTAAGATAGGTAAGGAACCATTTATTGAAGGATTTTCATGATCGAGCATATGATAGTGTATGCACCTCCTATATGATTACTCCCCCTACAAATATACCCATTTTGAGTTTAATATCATTATAATGCACTCCCCCTAAATATTAGATTTATGCAATTTAATCTCCCCTTTTGGTAGAATCAAAAGAGGGTTTAGGAGTGAGTATGTATAATAAGGAGTAATATATTTTATGTCGAGAAGAAAAATAGGATGCAATCAAAAGCTTGTTAAATACTACTTGTTGAGAAAAATATAAGCATGATGTAACATAAAGTAGTAAGCAACATAGCTAACATGATAAAGTAATCATTCTATTTTAAGATACCACTTGCTTAAAGGAAAACACGGTGTTAAAAATAATAAGCACTCTTAAACATAAACATCGTTTTAGAAGATAAAACCATATAAAGGATAATGAGTTTTAAATTTGAAAATTTGATGTTTGAGTTAAAAATTGAAGAGATGCTATTCCATTAAGATAAAAAATTGCAAGCATGATTTCATAATATCAAGAAAAAATACACAAACTACAATATAATAAAATTTGCATTTCAAGTAAACATAAACATTGTAGCGGTCATGCTTTGTTATCTAGTGCATTTACTTAAATTTGTAGAGATTTGAGTAGATGAGCATTAGGATCCAATTCTCATGAGTAGAAGTTTTATGAAAGATAATGATGTGTACAAAGTAGTGTTTTGATAAAGTATACAAGTGAATCAATCAAAAACACAAAACATATATAATGAAATAACACAACATTAAAATACACAAATAATATTACTTCCACACTATTTCAATGCACATGAATAAATAGTACAACTACCAAGGCGCTCTGCACACACAATGCTTATTAAGACTTATCAGGGTGCAAAGTAGTGCTTGAGGGATCACTTTTATACTTTTTAGCTTTATTTTCAATTTTTTTTTGTGATCCGGTGTACTAAAGAGAAGTGGCGTATAAATTGTTTGCTACAAGACACTATACAATTCTTACCCAAGGTGCTCAACCTCACAATGCTCATTAAGACTTATCAGGAGAGTGAGTAGTGCTTGGTGGAGTTTTCCTTGTCATTTATTATTTGCTTTTTAGTTTAGTGACTAAGGACTCCGAATTCACTTGTTTTGCAAACATAGCATTTTAAACCACATTTCTCTAAAGAATAAGTGCATGAAAGACAAAAAATTGTAATAACCAATTCAATGTTGTGTAGGTAATCTATTTAGGCATTTTAATTATTTATGTTATTACACTACACAATCATGTAAGAATAAGATTGTAAACACATGCAGGTTATCAAAAATAAGTGAGTGAATGAATCATTATCAAGCATAATACATTACTCATACTTAGAGGCATGCTAAACATTTCTACACATGTTTATCTACAATCAATTTCATTGCACATAACAAGATAATTTTCAAGGCATGACAAATACAAAATAATGTTTTTAAGAAACTTGAAAGTTAAATTAAACATTGTATTTAATCTTTAATTGATATAATTAATCATCCATCCTTGACAATGGCAATGAATAACAATCAGTTTTTTTTTATATAAATTTTTGAATTGAAATTTTTTTTATATATGCACAAAACAATAAACACACATAAAGAAAAACATATTTTTGTTCTTTGAAATTGTTTTGTAATTTTGTATTTGTTTTTTTTATATATATTCTCTGGAAATCATAGAAGTCTTTAATAGCCCTTTCAGTAAATGATATTCTATGCCAGAGAAATAAACAAAAATAATGTATGAGAAAATACATATATTTTTTTTTAAAAATTAAAATTTTGTTTTAAAAGGAATAAAAAGATAGAAAACTTTTTACGAACACACAAAATATTAAAATAATACCAGAAATAATTCAAAATAAAAAAATATTTTGGAGCAAAGGAGCTAACGCCAGGCATTAACTTCTTAACGCCAAAACAGAACTACATTTCTTGATGTTTTGAAAAATATTTTTCTCAATTCATTTGTATTATAAAGAGACCTTCCTTCAGTTGAAATTTCAGAGTATATTGATTAGATTTGAAGGCTCTTTTAGCATGTATTTGGTGATTTTTCAAATACTTGTGTTTGGTAAAATCATTAAAGCTCAAAATATTAAAATATGCAAACACATGATGCAATGTTAGAGAAAAAAAATATGCATGATTTATGTATAAAGAGTGAGATAGTGTTCATGCAATGAATATAATATAAGTATATCTAAGATCAAGATACCTTAACTACATGACTACACTCCAGCCCCGTACTAAGTGACGGATGGGCATGAGGAGCTGCACACATGCTGTAGGTTGGGGTGTTAATCCCATATGCATACAAAAGACGATGCTCAACCTAGCACTCTTTCCCCCCAGTGCCTCTCAAGGCCCCACTGGAACCCTCCCCGGTTAAGGACAAGACACGACTTAGAGGTTAGGTCTCTAATGCACACAATCCTACGCCCTCGCTATTGTGAGACACATGTCATAGGTTTATTGATTATGGACATACTAAGCGTGTAAGCCTTAAATATATTAACTGTGTTATAATTTCATGATTAGTTTTGAATTTACAATTTTAGCGAAGATTTTTGATTTTAAATCCATTTAGAAAAGTTTTATTCATGCAAATAACTACAAAGGAAAATAAGATTTTCATATTTTAATGATATAATTTACTTTAGCATTGCAAGATATAACTAGCATGAGCATTGATTTCTATCTATGGTACGTGATAATGCTAGTGTGATGAATTAGGACAACATGGTGCAAAGCTAAGTAAAGATGGACAAATATAAGATTGAGTTGCATGTATTCAAACATAGAGTTTTGAATTTTCATAGACCTAGAAAGAAGTGACAATTCTATTTGATTTCATCTTGTTGATATCAAGTTAATTCATAGGTCTAAAGATAATGAGATTCATGCAAACAATAAAGATGCACACCACATACACAAAACAAGATATGAAACTATAATACCAATTGCAATCATATATTTCATAATTCCTAAGGTTGATAGAATTAGTTGATTTAAGATAGGTCTTGATGGATCATGAATTATGATATATGATTATAGTGAATTTTAGCATAGGATATTAATAGATCATGGTGGTGATTGTGAAATCATATTCATCATTTTTGTAAATTTTCTTTTTGATTTTAATTTTTAGAAATTAGACAAAACAAATACAATGTATTTGACAACAATGATATTAAAAATAATTTTTCAGAGAAAATCAGAATTTTTAGGAAAATATGCTACCGCCAGCGTTAATGATAATGCCTGGCGTTAGCAACAGAGTTACTATATTTGATTTAAAACACATTGTTTTTGATATTATTTGATTCTGATTTTTCTCGATTATGATTTTTAATATAGGGCCTATTATATGGAGCAACGAAAAATAGACAAATATGCAATTAGTTGCGCATTTAATATTTTAGCCTAAGACCCCTAAAAATCCATTTAAATCCAATTTTGAAAGTAATTTCATTAGTCTTGATAATATCATTTAGAAAATTTAGCATTCAATTTATAATGATAATATAAGACATTTATAGGCAAAGAATTTAAAAAGGATAAAACAAAAAGAAAAGATAGATCACTTAAAAATTATGACTTTATGTTCAATTTAATTCAATTTTGATTTGATAAACATTAGGCTTAAAATGTAAAAGTCATATTTCATAATATATCTAAGTGACCTTAGCGTGTTGGCTCAAAAATAAGAAAACAAACAAAAGAAAAAGCAATTAAGCATATCATGAAGTAGAGTACTCATATTTCATTTTTAATTAATTTCTACTTCATGCAATATAATGATTCCTAGTGAATGAGAGACTTAGGTATCCAAAGGGGACCAAGTGTGATGGTTCCTTTGGGTACCCAAATACAGCGTGTAGGCTTTTGGAGAGATAGTGATGAATGGGCCTTTACAAGTGGAGTTAGTGTTTCGTTTTTAATTTTGGGCCTCCATTCATACTTTGGTTGTTTATCTTTTAAATTCATATTATGATTATTTGACATCTTTTTGGAATGATAATTGTTTGAAAAAGAATTCATTTGGGATTTATGTTTATTCAAATTATTTTTCAAAATACATTGATGTTGATAATTATAATGAATTTTATTATATTGATTCTTTGAGAGTTTATAAGAGTGATGGTCTTTCTTAAGAATTGAATGTTGAAAAAGTGGGTTACAATATGTTTTAAATGATTGGTTATTATTTTGATGAATTTCATTTTCACTCTTTCTTATAGACGTACTCTTATAATATGAAGTTAAGCTTTTAGACTTTTGATAATTTGATAAACTAGAAATAAAAGATGTTTTATTATATGAAAAGTTTTGAATAAATGTTTTTAATGATTCTAATTTATCTTTTAAATTATCATTTTCTTTTAACAATTTTTCATTATGCTCTTTTGAAGTTAAAAGACCTTTTTCCAAAACCTTGAGTTCTTCTTTAAATGTATTATAATCAAAACAAGGTTTAGCATTTTCAATTAAAGAGCATGAATAAGAATTTGAAACATCAATATAAGATTCTACTTTAGCGTTTGCTTTTATAGTTTTATTTTCTAAACGTAATTTGGAATTAGCATGTTTTAACTTTGAAAATTTACGTTTAGCAAATTTAAGCACACGAAATGTAGAAATAGAATTAGTTACTAAAAGAGAAGATTTAGATTTTCTTACCTTGCTAT
This sequence comes from Dactylorhiza incarnata, assembly GCA_033032865.1. NCBI lineage: Eukaryota > Viridiplantae > Streptophyta > Magnoliopsida > Asparagales > Orchidaceae > Dactylorhiza > Dactylorhiza incarnata. Next base: position 3,565,097 of record JAWHQI010000035.1, read on the forward strand.
AGTTTTCGTCTTCTCTTTTGCTTGATGTTTTGCCATCAACTGAGTCCAATATTGTGACGTTGTCTTCTTCTCTTGGATCCATAAGGAATTGCTCACAGGCATCATCTGCGGAAGGAAGACTATAAGAATTCTCAAGAAATTTCCAAACTTCATAAGCATTAGGAAGTGTATAAATAAGTTTGAAAATATTTTGATCTAATGCACAATATAGACTATTCATTGATTTGGCGTTTAAAAACATTTCATTTTTATTTAAAATATTTGGGGGCATTTTAATTGTAATATTCCAAACTTCAATATCCAAGGATTTAAGAAATTTTTCCATAAGTATTCTCCACCCATTATAATTTTCACCCATAAATAATGGTGGACATAATGATTTTTCATTTTCATAAAAATTATCCCCTCTAGAAGATGCGAGATCATGAAGCGCCATTATTCTCGGTTATGAAGCCGTATTGGAATAACCTGGCTCTGATACCATGTGTTGGATCTTGTGGCGCCCTTAGAGAGGGGGGGGGGGGGGGGGGTGAATAAGGGCCTTTTAAAAAATACAATTTTTTACTTAAGAATTTTAAAACAAATTTTACTTTTCTAAAAATTACTTATAAAAATTTCAAACCAATGTAATTTTTAAATTAATTCAAACACAAATTTCTAAGTTAAAGATTAAGCAACCATATTTGCAATTAAAGAAAAAGTCATAATTTTATAATCATGAAATTCACATACAAATAATATGATCTTAACAATGCTTTAGATCAAGGCATAAATATGATAATAAATCTTTTACAATTTGTGTTTACCAATCCTTCTCCCAAGGATCAGAAGGCTATCACTTGTCTCTTCCTAGACCAAGCCCAAGCCTATCCTCTAGATCTTCCCAAGATCTAGACGTAGCACACAAGGCCACGATTTCCCACCAAGCCACGCAAGGACTTGGACGCTCCGCACAAGGAAGCAAATTTCCCCTAAGCCACGCAAGGACTTAGACGCTCCGCACAAGGAAGCGATTTTCCCTACCAATACAAGTAAAATGTATATAAATTAAAATACAAGATAAAATAAGAACTCCCTAGAAATTCAGATCTCTAAAAGGAAGGTTGAAGCCTCGAGATGATCGTTGATGTAGAAGCGCGTCCGATCTCGTCTTCAATTTCAAACCTTCTCAGCACAAATGGGAGTTCTTGAGGTTCTGGAGCTCTCTGGTTCGTATGAACTCAGGAAAGGACTTAGAATCTTCAAAGATCTAGAATGCACGAACAAAACGAGCCAATATATAGATTTTCACTGTCGCTTAGGCGACATCAGTTGTCAGAATTTCCGACAGCGCTAAACTGCTATTCGTCGAGCTGTCGTGCGGGCAGTTGCTGTAACTTCTGCGCTGTCGCCTGGGCGACATCGCTGTCGGAATTCCGACAGCGCAAAACTGCCGCTCGTAGTGCTGTCGTGCGGGCAGTTGCTGTAACTTCCGAGCTGTCGCCTGTTTTCATTCGTCGGAATTCGTCGGGAGTTCTCGAGAACATTCGACGAATTGACTTAGCCGCATATTTTCCTTCGCAAGTCTGCATTTTTGACTTCCGTCTGCGTTCGTCGATATTCGTCGGGAGTTTATGAGAACATTCGACGAATAGACTTAGCCGCAGAAATTTCTTCTTTAAACTAGAAATTTGGCTTCTGTCTGGATTCGACGAGATTCATCGGAACTTCACGAGACATCTCGAGAACATTCGACGAATTGACTTAGCAAAAATTTCTTCACTTCTGAAAACCTGCTCCTCTCCTCAAACTTGAAAACCTTCAGTTATGAGTATATGAAGTATACCCTAATAGAGAGATTACACATGGACCAACACTGTGTTCTACATAATGAGGGATTACATTGTCTAGAACTGTGTTTGGTGATCCATTGCAACCTGACTTTGGTGTGCACTTAGCATTAAGACCTGTCATAACATATCCAACACCCATGAACGAGGACTTGTCTCCTCATTGAACCTGTACAACCTGGACACTATAAACACACAAAAGACTAAATCAAATACAACACGGTATTTGTTATTCTCAAACCAAGAGATGCGGAACATAGGCTCCAACAAATACCATCTCCTGGATGGTCGAGGCAGAGGAATGGGATCGGGAGAAGGGGGAGTCGGTGAGGCTCGAAGAGGTAGGAGAGGAGGAAAGAGTGGGAGAAGGTCAGGCCCAGGAAGAAGGGGCGGATGAGCATATGGAGGAGGAGAAGGAGAGGAAAGAAGAGGAAGGGGAGGCCCAGGATCTAGGGGCGGAAGAACTTCTAGAGGTTCGAGAAGGGAGAAAGGAGGAGGAGGCCAAAGCGCTAGCTCACGGTGAGGAGAAGGAGGGTGATTGGGGGGAGAATTCTCGGTTGGAGGCCGTGGATGAGGTTGTAGAGCTCGAGGTCACCACCCGAGCATGGGTGGTAGAAAAAGTCAAGATCAGCGGGGAGCTCATCCCGGAGGAGAAGAAGCAAATCCTGGTCTGCGTGCAGGGGAATGTGGATGTCTTTGCCCGGAGCACGACGGAGATGCCCGGGATCGATGCAGATGTGTCTTTCCATCGCCTCAACCTCGATCCTGACACCCGACCCATCCGACAAAAAAAGAGCCATTGCTGACAAATTGGAAGGGCCCATCCGAGAGGAGGTGGGAAAGCTCCTCCAAGCAGGGTTTGTGTCGGAGATCTAGCACCCAGGCTGGGTCTCCAATATGGTTATGGTAAAGAAGGGGGAGGTAAGTGGAGAATGTCCGTTGACTTTTCTTTACTTAATAAATCATGCCCCATTGCCCCGAATCGACGCGCTGGTTGACTCGGCCGTCGGTTTCTCTGTGATGTCTTTTTTAGATGCTTTTTCAGGTTATCATCATATCCGCATGCCCCCCCCCCCCCGACGTCAAGGATGTCTCTATCATCACGGGGGATGTGTGTTATTGTAATAAAATGATGCCCTTCGGGTTGAAAAATGCAGGGGCGACGTGACAACGGATGATGGACAGGGTCTTTCGAGAACAGAGGGGGAGGAACTTGGAGGTCTATGTTGATGATCTCATGGTAAAGAGTCGGGACCTCGAGTCCCACCTCCGTGACCTTGAGGAAACCTTCGGGACTTTGAGAAAGTTCAAAATGAAGCTCAACCCCCAGAAGTGTGTCTTCGGGGCCAGCCGAGGGAAGTTCCTGGGTCATTTGCTCACCCCGGCCGGGGTAGAGCCTAACCCAGACAAGGTAAAGGTGATCATGGAGTTGGGGTCCCGAATAATGCGAAGGAGGTTCAGCGCCTCACGGGGAAGTTGGCTGGGCTTAGTAGGTTCCTCTCCAGGGCGGGGAGAGAAGTGTGCACCCTTCTTCAAGGTGCTGCGGGGTAACCAAAAGTTCGAGTGGACCCTTGAGTGTGAAAAGTTCTTTCAAGCGCTGAAGGAATAGTTGACCCAAGCCCCGTTGCTGCAAGGGCTGAGACAGGGAGAGGACTTGTCCCTATACCTGGGGGTAGGACCCGAGGCAGTAAGTTCAGTGCTGGTCTGGGAAGAAGGCAGAAGGCAATTCTCAATTTACTATGTTAGCCGAGTACTGAGGAAGGTGGAGCTCCGATGCACCATCCTAGACAAGTTGGCCTTCGCAATGGTGGTGTCGGCCCGGAAGCTCTGACCTTATTTCCAAGCACATCTGATCAAGGTGGTGACTGACCATCCCCTTCGCAACATCATGGAAGGGGTGGAGCACTCCGGAAGGTTGGCCAAGTGGTCAGTGGAGTTGAGTGAGTTTGATATCTCGTATGTTCCCAGGTTGTCCATAAAAGTGCAAGCGGTGACAGACTTTTTGGCAGATTATGTGACCGAGGTAGAAGAGTTCAAACTGCCCAACCTGGTGGCCTGGAGAATGCTGGTTGAAGGGGCCTCAGGGAAGCATTCCTTTGGGGGAGGAGTGATTTTGGTAAGCCCCCAAGGGACAAGGATCGAGCAGGCGATCAACATCCACTTCCCCTTCACCAACAATCAAGCCGAGTATGAGGCCGTGATTGTTAAATTTTTGAAGTGGAAGTGGATTTGAGCTGGGCGGTCTGCAGGTTGGAGACCGCAGAGACCGAGCGGTCTGCGCTAGTTCTCTGGTTGGTTCTGTCTCAGCAGTTTGCTTCTGAGCGGTCTGATCTTGGAGACCGCCTCTTCTGTCCGGGTGACTTGCGCGAGTTGGTCTGGCGACTTGTCCTAAGTCGGCCAGATGTTATTGGTGTCTTCTTTGGAAGAAGACTGGGCGGTCTGCTTATTGAGATCGCAGTGACCGGGCGGTTTGGTTGTAACCGCAAGGTTTAATAAGGGAGCTGTGAGCTATGCCGAGCTCGGGCGGTCTGCTTTGCGAGACCGCTCGCGATCTAATGAGCGGTTATTGTATTCCGGTTTGTGCAGTGACGACATCCGTCTACTCGCCTATAAATATGGGTGTAGGGCCCGTCATTAATAACGAGAATTGTTAGCATCTTGCAGCTCGCGGTTAGCTTGTCTCCTTCTTCCAGCTTTGAATAAACCTGTCCGAGCAGACTGTGTTTAGGTGTTCGCGGTCTGTGCAACGGACTCAGTTGATCAGGTGGTCTTAAGTGGCCAGGTGGTCTTAAGTTGCGGTCTGTCGTAGGTTGCTTTTCTTCGATCAGAGTTCGCGGGTTCTTCTTTGGTCAAGACTGTGCGGTCTGGGCGATCAAGAAGTGCGAACTATTTGTTTTCAGCAGTGGAATAAAGCATCAAGTTGGCGATCTGTGGTTGCGGTCTGACAGGTGCGAATTGTACTCTGTTCGTGCGGTCTCAGCGGCTTCCGTCCGACTTGTCTGTTCGCGCGGTCTGGTGGTCTCAAGTGTCGGGTCGCTGCAGCTTGTTTTACACTTGTGTTTTGTGCTTCTCTCCTCCGTGATTCTTATGAATCATGTCTCGCCATGTATACCTCGCTTTGTAAATAGATAGTTAATACCATAGTACTATTCGGGCTTCTCATTGTCACTATTGTGCTACACTTGTGAAAGGTTTTGTGAAGTATGTTCCGCATTTTTTTCACTTCATCTCCGGACCTCAATTTTTTTAACATGGTATCAGAGGTAGGTTGCTGAGGTTGCTGAGCAGAAATTGCTGATACTTCTCTCAGGTTTCTCAAGTGGTTAGCAATCAGTGGGATATCAATGGAAGGAGGATATGTTAGAGGTCTTGGTATTGAGCTCCTTACGCAGACTAACTTTAAGAAGTGGAAGTCTTGCATGGAGAGCTATCTTCTTGGCGAGGATTTGTGGGAGGTTGTAGGAGGAGAAGCAAGACAAGCTGTTGTTCCTGCTGATGGGAATGCCAAGCTCGTGAAGGCTTGGATAAGAACGAATGCTAAGGCGGAGTTCACTCTCAAGAGAGCTATCATTCTGGAGTTGTTTGATCACATCATCATGTGTGGATCAGCTGCTGAGATTTGGACAGCCTTGGATGGCTTGTTCAATAAGAAGAATATAGCGAGGCTACAGTTCTTGGAAAATGAGTTGGCAAAGGCAACTCAGGGGGATTTATCCATTTCAACGCTCTTCTTGAAGATGAAGAACCTCTGCGCAGAGATATCAGCTTTGGACGCGGATGAGCCTATCTCAGAAGATAAGCTAAAGAGGCACATAATCTGCGGCTTGCGGAGGGAGTATGCTGCCTTTGTTACTTCTGTTCAAGGCTGGGCCAATCAGCCTTTGTTGCTGGAGCTGGAAAAAACTTACTTGCTTCGCAGGAAAGTTTGGCAAGCAAATGGCTGTGATGTCTGTCTCTGGGGGAGAAGGCGAGGTTCTCTTCTCTGGGAAGAAGAAGAGATGGGACAAGAAGAAGAAGAAGTCATCTGGAGATGATGGTCCATCTACTTCATATCGGCAGGAGAGGAGCTATGCTCCTAAGCGTGATGGGAAGAAGCGGGAAGGACCTAGATGCTTCAGGTGCAACAAGCTTGGTCATTTCAAAAGGGACTGCAAGGTCAATCTTCATCCAGGGCATGTTGCAGGGAAGGAGGAGGCTGGTTCCAATTCTGAAGGTAGTTGGGGTGGTGGAGGTGCATTCATGATGGGCACATGTGTTCGGGCAATGACTTCCATCAACTATCAGGACGATTGGATAGTGGACTCTGGGTGTGGTCATCACCTCACCGGGGATGAGTTGAAGTTCTCCTCATTGCAGACATATACAGGTAATGACGCTATCATTACGGCTGAAGATACTATTCATGCAGTTGAGAAGGAGGGTGTGGTTTCATTAAATGATGATAGAGGTACTCTTACGTTGAAGAGTGTCTATCATGTTCCGGGGATGAAAAAGAACCTCTTCTCGGTGACCAATGCAGTGGACGTTGGCTATCACGTTCTGTTTGGTCCAACAGAAGTGAAATTTCTCCGAAACGTTTCAGCGGTGAAAGCTGAAGTCACTCATGTTGGGAGACAGGTGAAGGACTTGTTTGTTCTTTCAACAAGTTCCTATGTTGATAAGATGAGGGCTAACGACAGTGCTGCTATCTGACATGAAAGGCTTGGGCATGTTGGAATGGATAAGATGAAAGCTATGGCGGGTAGAGGCCTAGTGAAAGGTCTGCCTAGCTTGTCATCTTTTGGGGATGGTCATGTTTGTGCAGGACAGTTTGGTAAAGCTCAGCGCTTTCCATTTGACAAATCACAATGCAGATGTAAAAGACCATTGGAGTGCATCCTTGGTGATCTGTTTGGACCTACCAACACTACTAGTCTTGGAGGTAGCAGGTACATGCTGATTTTGGTTGATGACTTCACCAGATATACTTAGGTATATTTTCTGAAGGAGAAGTCGGAGGCGTTCGAGAGGTTTGTGGAGTTCAAGGATCTGTTGGAAGGTCGGTTAAACCTGCAGGTAAATAAGTTCAGAACAAACAATGGAGGGGAGTTCACCTCCAAGGAGTTCTTTAGCTTCTGCAGGAAGCATGGCATCCAAAGGGAGCTTTCTTGTGCTCACACTCCACAATAGAATGGAGTTGCAGAGCAGAAGATCCGTAACCTGACGGAGACTTGCAAATGCTGGCTTCATACCAAGAGTATCACAAAGTCCTTCTGGGCAGAGGGAATGTCTTGTGCGGCCTATGTTATCAACCGGATGCCTATCAGTCCCATCAACATGAAGACCCCTCATGAGTTGATGTTTAAGGAGAAGCCAAGCGTGGAACACTTTCGAGTGTTTGGTTCTACCTGCTATGTGCATGTTCCGGATGCCCTTCGAACGAAGCTATATGCTAAGGCAAGGAAGCTAGTCTTCGTCGGTTATAATGACCGGAAGAAAGGGTGGAGATGCATGGATCCGGAGACATGGAGATATGTGGTCTCAAGGGATGTGGTATTCGATGAGCTGACGTCATACCAAGGTAACTCTTCTGTTGAGTTACAAGGAAGCTGGGTAGAAGGTGGACCAGAGGAAGCTGCAAGGGAAGCTCTGGTGGAGTTGCCTGTTTCTCCAGGTGCTCCAGGGATTTCTAGCTCTAGGTCAGGTGCTTTAGGTACTGGAAGTAGGGGGAGCGATGCTCCATGTCTACCTGAGAGGAGAGCTAGTCCAGAAGCTGCAGTTGAAGAGGTGGTCCAGAGTCAAGCTCTGAGGAGGTCCAAGAGGACCATTATTCCACCTGATCGGTATACGGGCAGGAACTTGGTGAGCTTTGTCTCATGTTTCTTCGCAGGCCCCCTGGATGAGAGAGAGCCATCTTGTTATGAAAACGCCGTTGGAGTCAAGGAGTGGGAAGGAGCCATGGATGAAGAGATGGCTGCCCTCAGGAAGAATGAGACTTGAGACTTGGTGCCTAAGGTTGAAGGGGTTACTCCGGTGACTTGCAAGTGGGTTTTCAAGTTGAAAAAGAAGGCTGACGGAAGTATTGAGCGGTACAAGGCTCCCCTTGTAGCTCGAGGTTTCTCTCAGAAGTATGGGGAGGATTATGAAGAAACGTTTAGCCCCGTTGCCAAGATGACTTCAGACTGGGTGGTGATCACATTGGCTGCTTGTCAAGGGTGGAAGATTTGGCAACTCGACGTGAAGAATACTTTCCTATATGGCGAGATTGACAAGGATATCTTCATGGATCAGCCACCTGGTTATGTATCCGAAGAGCACCCAAGATATGTTTGTAAGCTCAAGAAGGCTCTTTACGGCTTGAAGCAAGTGCCTCGGGCGTGGTACGGGTAGATCGCAGAATACCTCCAGTTCTGCGGGTACTTTGCTTCTGATTCAGATTCGAGCTTATTCGTAAAGAAGACAGGGGAGCTTCAGATCTTGGTGCTGCTGTACGTTGACGATATGATCGTCACGGGGAATTCTGAAGTGGAGGTAGCTAGGCTTCGTGCTGAACTAGCTATCAGATTTGAGATGAAGGATTTGGGTGAGCTCCACCATTTCCTTGGGCTCGAAGTGGAGAGGAGAGAAGGAGGAATGCTTGTTTCCCAAAAGGGCTATGCAGATCGGATCGTGAAACGGTTCAGCATGGAAGGAGGGAAGAGCAACTCTACTCCACTGGAGGTTGGAGTTCATCTTCAGCGAGATGAAGGAAAGGTTCTTACCAATCCTTTGGTGTTCCGGGCTTTGGTCGGAAGCTTGATATACTTGACGATCACGAGACCTGATATTGCTTATGCAGTTGGCAGGGTGAGTCGGTTTATGGCAGAGCCTCGGAAGTCTCATCTTGGGGCGGCTAGGAGTATATTAAAGTATGTAAAATCCACCTCGGATTTGGGTCTCTTCTATGGGAGAGATTCAGGCTTTTGCTTGCACGGGTACATGGACGTTGATTATGGAGGAGATTCAGATGATCGGAGATCGACGTCTGGAATGTCTTTATGACAGGCTCTACAGCTATATCATGGTGCAACAAGAAGCATGATTCTGTGTCTGTCTCTACCATGGAAGCGGAGTACAAAGCTTCGGCTTTGGCGGCCCAGTAAGCCATCTGGCTTAGGAGGCTTGTGGAGGACATTCATAGGGAGGTGCGAGGTCCTACTCTGCTACGTGGTGACAACGAGAGTGCTCTCAAACTGGTGAACGATCCAGTTTGTCACGCGTGTATGAAGCACATAGAGATTCATCACCATTTCATTCGTGAGAAGGTGTTGGAGGGATCTATGATTGTGGAGCATGTGCAGAGCAAGGAGAACATTGCTGACATATTCACTAAGCCGTTGGCGAAGGGACCTTTTAGTTGGTTGTGGAGTTTGCTTGGGCTGACTTCCACTTACCACTTCAAGGGGGAGTGTTAAACATTTGAAGTGAAAGTGGATTTGAGCTGGGCGGTCTGCAGGTTGGAGACCGCAGAGACCGCACTGTTTGCACTGGTTCTCTGATTGGTTCTGTCTCAGCGGTTTGCTTCTGAGCGGTCTGATCTGGGAGACCGCCTCTTCTGTCTGGGCGACTTGCGCGGGTTGGTCTGGCGACTTGTCCTAAGTCGGCTAGATGTTATTGGTGTCTTCTTTGGAAGAAGACCGGGCAGTCTGCTTATTGAGACTGCAGTGACCGGGCGGTTTGGTTGTAACCGCAAGGTTTAATAAGGGAGCTGTGAGCTATGCCGAGCTCGGTAGGTCTGCTTTGCGAGACCGCTCGTGATCTAATGGGCGGTTATTGAATCCCGGTTTATGCGGTGATGACATCCGTCTACTCGCCTATAAATAGGGGTGCAGGGCCCGTCATTAATAACGAGAACTTTTAGCGGCTTGCAGCTCGCGATTAGCTTGTCTCCTTCTTCCAGCTTTGAATAAACCAGTCAGGGCGGACTGTGTTTAGGTGTTCGCGGTCTGTGCAACGGACTCAGTTGATCAGGCGGTCTTAAGTGGCCAGGCGGTCTTGAGTTGTGGTCTGTCGCAGGTTGCTGTTCTTCATTCAGAGTTCGCGGGTTTTTCTTTGGTCAAGACCGTGCGGTCTGGGCGATCAAGAAGTGCGAACTATTTGTTTTCAGCAGTGGAATAAAGCAGCAAGTTGGCGATCTATGGTTGCGGTCTGACAGGTGCGGATTGTACTCTGTTCGCGCGGTCTCAGCGGTTTCTGTCCGACTTGTCTGTTTGCGCGGTCTAGCGGTCTCAAGTGTCAGGTCGCTGCAGCTTGTTTTACACTTGTGTTTTGTGCTTCTCTCCTCCATGATTCTTATGAATCATATCTCGCCATGTATACCTCCCTTTGTAAAGAGATAGTTAATACCATAGTACTATTCGGTATTCTCATTGTCACTGTTGTGCTACACTTGTGAAAGGTTTTGTGAAGTGTGTTCCGCATTTTTTTCACTTAATCTCCAGACCTCAAGTTTTTTAACAGTGATAACAGGGCTCCGCCTAGCCAGGGAGTTGGGAGTGCAAGATGTGGAGGTCTCGACGGACTCCATGGTGGTAGCTTGCCAGGTCAGGGGGAGTTCGAGGTGAATGAGTCGATTCTTCAGCGATACTTGGAAAAGGTCAAGGGACTCATTGGGCAATTTCACACCTCCTCGATCTATCATGTGCCAAGGGAGGAGAGTGCAGCGGCGGACCTTCTGGCCAAGTTCAGTCCCGGGTGCGGGGGCACGGTGTCGGACCTCTTCCGACCATCCATCGAGGAGGGGGAGCTGATGGAGGTGGACCAGCGAGCATCATGGATGGACCCCTTCATCACCTTCCTGACATCGGGGAAGTTCCCCGAAAGGGATGTAGATAAGCGGTGGTTCGGGTATAAATCGGCATACTACTCCTTGCATGTAGGGGGATTATACAAGAAGACGCTCTCGGGGCTCCTAGCCCGATGTGTAGTGGAGGAGGAGGTCCTGAGGGTCCTAGAGGAAATCCACTCGGGAGAGTGTGGCAGCCATTCTGGGAGCCGAACCTTGGAGGGGAGAGTGCTGAGGCAAGGTTACTTTTGGCCTACCCTCAGCAGGGATACAGCGGAGTTCGCAAAGAAGTGCTTAAAGTGTCAGTTGTTTGCCCCTCTCCAGCTCCTGCCAGCCCATGGACTCAGAACCATCACATCCCCCTGGCCCTTTGCATTATGGGGGTTGGACCTGGTCGGTCCCTTCCCCCCAGCGAGTGGTCAAAGAAAGTTCTTACTAGTGATGATTGACTACTTCTCCAAGTGGCTGGATGTGAAGGCGCTGGCCAAGGTAACATCCCAAGTAGTGAGAAATTTTATATGAGGTGAAATAATTTGCAGGCACGGGCTCCCGATAGCCATAGTGACGGACAATGAGACGTAGTTTGACAACGATGAGTTCGTCAGCTTCTGCACCCAACTCGGCATAGATCTTCAGTTTGCGTTGGTCCACCACCCGAGGAGCAATGGGCAAGTGGAGGCGACAAATAATATAATTGTGAACTTGATAAAGAAGAAGGTCGAGAATCTCAGAGGGAACTGGGTGGAGCAGTTACCTTCGGTCCTCTGGGCCCTGAGGACCACTCCGAATACGGCCACAGGAGAGACTCTATTCAAGCTCTCTCACGGGTCCGAGGCCATCCTCCCAATAGGGTTCGAGGTGAAATCCCCCAGGGTGGTTGCTGCGGGCGAAGGGGGTGACGAATGGCTAGTGGAGAACGGGGTAGAGAAAAGGCTGTCCTTGGATCTGGTGGAAGAGCTCCGAGACTTAGCCACCGTCAGGCAAGAGGAAGTTAAACGGCGGATGGCTCGATTCTTCGACAAACATATCTGGGTGAAACAGTTCGAGAAGGGAGACCCGGTCTTAAAGAAGGTCGATGTGGCCAGAAGGGGCGCTTCGGTAGGGAAGCTCGAGCCCAACTGGGAAGGGCCGTACATTGTAGATGAAGTGCTCAAGTCGGGAGGGTACCACCTCCGGGATGTGGAAGGGGTACCTCTCGGCCAAGCTCGGAGCGGGGATGACTTAAAACATTTCTACCCTTAGATGTTTTATGTTGATTTGTTACATATTTGACTCATCATATGATGGTTTCAAGTTTTTTTCTAAGCAGGGGTCCTCAAGGTGTATATGCTGGAATGCCCCAGCCGATCCCGCTGCCGGGCTCTCACTAGTCGGTGGGTCAGGTTGATCTTGCGGAGAGGCTGGCAAGGTATCAAGTGTATTATGATGGAATGCCCCAGACAATTCCGTTGCCGGGCTCTCACTAGCCGGTGGGTTAGGTTGATCTCGCGGAGAGGCTGGCAAGGTAGCAAATGTTTTATGCTGGAATGCCCCAGCGAACCCGTTGCCGGGCTCTCATGCTAGCCGGTGGGTCAGGTTGATCTCGCGGGGAGGCTGGTGACAAGTATTTTATGCTGGAATGCCCCGGACGATCCCGCTGCCAGGCTCTCACTAGTCGGTGGGTCAGGTTGATTGATGAATAGAAAATATTGCATATTTTTAATATAATTTCTAGCCTAATTTGGGTATTTTTGTACATGCAATATGTAAATTATTGAAATAATAGCTTGTTTTATCTTGTTTGTAAATATATGTAAATATTATAAGTATAAATAAATATTGATATATTTTTAATACATATATATTTATGTATATATGTAATAATAAATAGTATATATGTATATATGTAATAAATACATATATGTATATATGTAATAATAATAAGTATATATATATATTGTGTATCTTATTTAGTGTATGTTTTATTTAAACGTATATTTTATTTAGTGTATAATAATGTTGTATAAAACTATAATATATTTATATATATATTAAGTTAATAAAAAATCGTTTTTTTTAGTTAGTTGTTTTATAATTAAAGTTAATAAAAATATGTTTTTAAATTTATTAAAGTTGATATATTTTAAATATTAAATATCTGTAAATATATATTATAAATAAAATGTTCCCCTACTAAACAGAGAAGCGTGCTTGGTCGAGTGGTTTGGTTGGCTTAACCTTGGCAAAGGTGGTCGGTTCGAAACCTGGCCAGCGCCATTTTGCGCAGATTTAATCCGCCAGCTGCAATCCCGCTGCCCGCGCCCGTGCCCTGCTGCCCGCTGCACTGCCTCCACGCGCCAGCCCGAAGCCCACCAGCCAACCTCCAGCTCAGCCCGCCAGCTTACCTTCCAGCCCTCTTACTGCACCCCACCTTCTAGAACCAAGCCAGCTGCTACCCGCCAGCTGCTCTTCCAGCTGCTATCAAATTCTTTCCTTTTTTTTACTACTAAATGCAGCCCATTTTCTCTAGAGCCCCTCCACCTCACTAATTCTCTCTCTTGGATTGCCCTTTTTTGGGTGATCTTCCACAATCCTTGCCACCTTAGTTTTTGTATTTTATTTTTGTAATTTCTTATATAAATGTTGTAATTTTATTTTCATGTTTTGTTTTTTATATAAATTAGTTAAATGTTGTAATTTTTTGTAATCTTTTTAAATGTTGTAGTGTATTTATAAATATTGTAATTAAATGTTGTAATGTTTTTATTTTTGCAATTTTATTTCGTGTAACCCCGTTATTATGGCAATAAATAAATTTAGTTTTTATTTCGTGCATTTTTTATTCGTAGCGTAATTTCAATTCTGCAATTTCATTTCTGCACTGCAATTTCAATTTCTAACTTAGCTTTATTTCTGCACCATATTTCAATTCATAAACTTAGTTTCATATCCGCACTTCAATTTTGCAATTTTTCTTTCTTTAGCTAGATTTATTTGTCGCCATAACATCGGTTTTCCTTTAGATTCAAATTTATTCATCTTCGTAAACTTTTGCTCTTTTTCTTCCTTGACACGGAATCGATGGAGCCGAATATTACGTTTTCGTTTATTTTCGTTTTAATTCGAATTTTGGTTATCTCTTTTTTCGCTTTGATTCGAATTTACTCGCCGTCATAATTTTCGTTCTTTTTCTTCCTTGACGCGGTAGAGAGTTGAGCGGAATATTATGTTTTCGTTTATTTTCATTTCAAAGCAATTTTCGTTCTCGTTATGTTTCGTTCCCGCAATTTCCTCCTTCATTGTTTTCGTTATTTTCGCTTTTGTTTTATGTTATCGTTTATGTGTTTGTTTATTTTACGTCTTTTCGTTGTTTTATGTTTTCATTACTTATGTTTTCGCAATTTCTCTTCATAGCTTAGTTTTATTTTATTGTCATGCATTTATTTCCCGTCTACCCGTTTGGGTAGAACTTGCACTGCAGTTATTTCCCGTCTACCCGTTTGGGTAGAACTTGCTCACGCATTTACTTCCCCTCTACCCATTTGGGTAGAGACTGCATTCCTTTAATTTATGTCCTTTAATTTCAGTCATTTAAATTCCCGTAGAGTGCGTGAGTTTTTCATTTAGTGCGTCCTTTTTCTTTTTATCGCTTTTCTTGGTTTTTGCTAAACGCACACCAAGCCCGCGATTATTATCATTTATTTCTTTCTAAATTATTGCAAACTTAAAAATCAATCGATCTTTTCGATAAAACAATAGCCGTAGCTCGAAGTAACAATACTCGACGGGACCCAGGACTAAATACGACCTTGATATGATTTTTTATCATATATACTACACGCGATAGGTGCGCTTGCCTCCTACGTCATCCTATTTTCTTATCAAGTTTTTGGCGCCGTTGCCGGGGAGTTTCATCGATACTGCAAAAAAAGTATACACTATTGATTTTACCATCTTTAAAAAAATAAAAAAAATTAAACCCCCCCCCCCCAAAAAAAAACCCAAAAATATATGTTTTCTCTTTTTCTCAAGCTTTAATTTGTAAATATAAAAAAAATTAAAAACCAAAAAAATGATGAAATATTCTTATAAAAAATCCAAAAAATTATTTTTTTTCCTCTCTCTTTTGTTAAGTATTGATATATAGATATATTATATCCTTTTTATCATCCATTATAAATAAACAAAAAAAATGATGATGAAAAAGTTAGAAAAAAAAATATTTGTTCTTCTTTTTTCTTTTTGTTTTTCTATTAAGTTACTTTTATTTTTATTAAGCTTTAATTTGTATATAAATGTACATATAAGAAAACTCAAAAAAATGATAGGATTTCTATTTGTTTTTCATTAAGTTTTTTTTAAATGCATATTTGAAAACATTTTATTTCAAATTTCAAAATGAAAAAAATAATGAAAGACTTTAAAACCAAAATCAAAATGAATTCTAGGAATTTTAAGATAGGACAATAGATCGTTTTCTCGAAGTAGGATTACTCGACAGACCCGAAAGGGGATTTTTGTCGATATTTTGAAAAGAGGAAACCCCGTTGCTTTTACCTTATTATTTCTACATTTTCTTCTTTGCTTTTCATCTTAAAGATTTTCTTTATTAATTTTGTTTTTTTCTTATGTTTTAATATAAATTTGAATATGCGTGTTTCAAAAATGATGAAAATGTATTTAGAAAACTCCAAAAAAAATATATATGGTTTTACTTTTTATATATATATTTCATCCTTTTTGTGATATTGAAAAAACCAAAACTCATAAATGTTCTTTTTACTTTGTTTTTCTCTTTTTTGTTCTTATTATTTTTGTTCCTTTTTTTAGTATCATTATGTGTATAAATGTACATATAAGAAAAATCCAAAAAATTTAATATAATTATGTATCTTTCTTTTTGTAAATATCTTTTTCCTTTTTTTTCTTTCTTTCTTATTTTTATTTTTAGGTTTTATATATGTAAATTATATATGTAAATATTTGGCTAAATATTGAAAAATAAAAAAAAAAGTGATGATGATGGAAGAACTAAAAAATCCCACAAAAAAAATTAATTAAGTATTTTTGGCTTTCTTATTTTTTCTTTTTTCCTCTTTCCTTTTTCTTGCTTTTCTTTTTTGCTAAGTATTTATATATATTTTTATCATATTAAAAATCCAAAAAAAATGATGATGAAAATATTGAAAAATCAAAAAAATATATGTTTTGTTTTCTTTGTTTGTTTTTTTTCTCTTTCTTAAGTCTTATTACTTATTAAGTTTAATTTTGTATATAAATATGCATAAAAAATGGTATGATTTCTATTTTATTTTCATTAAGATTATATATGCATATTTAAACAAAACAAAATAATACTCTAATTAAAATGACAAAATAATGGAAAATTTTGAAACATAAATCAAAAGAATTTTTGGAATTTTTGAGATAGAATAATAGGTAGTTTTCTCGAAGTAGAATTACTCGACAGACCCGAAAGGGGATTTTTGTCGATATTTTGAAAAGGGGAAACCCTATTACTTTTATCCTTTCATTTCACTTCTTCTTCTTTGCTTTTTATTTTAAAGTTTCTCTTTATTTTTCTCTTTTTTATTAAGTATAAAGTTTTTTATATATATGCATATTTTAACAATGATGAAAATATATTTAGAAAACTTTCCAAAAAAATATATATAGTTTTGCTTTATGTATATATGTTTTATTTTTTATTTTGTAACTAAGAAAAATTGGAAAAACAAATAAAAAACTTATATATATATGCATATGATTTTATCATTTTTATCACCCCCCATGTACATAAACCTTTATTATTATGTTTTAACATCTTTTGCAGGAAATTATTCCGGTTATCCCGTCTCCAAAATAGGGGCGTGCTTTTTCCCCCCTTGTATTTTCTTTTTCCTCTTTTTCATGCTTTTGTACATATATAGAATTGTTCCTCATACTTACTTCAACATTGGGGACAATGTTGATTTTAAGTATGGGGGTATGGTATGATGTTTTCCCCCTTTGTAATTATTGTCCCCCATTTTTACTTAGAAAAAACCAAAAAATGACAAAATAAATAAAATAACAAAATTTGTTACAACATAAAAATTTGTTACAACATAAAAATTTGTTACAACATAAAAAATTATTTGTTATAACATAACAAAATTTTTTATGACATAATAAATTATGTTGCAACATCTTTGTCCCTCTTATAAATGTTTATGTCCCTCTTATAAATGTTTATAAATTATGTTGCAACATCTTTGTCTCTCTTACATAAAATTCAAAAAATCCAAAAAAATCATTAATTAACTTAGAAAAACACAATTTTTTTTTTATAAATGTTTTATGTTTATGTCTTTTATTTGTATATAAAAATCCTTATTTATAATAATAAATCAAAATCCAAAAAATGATGAAAAGTTTTACTAAAAAAATTTTGTTATAACAAAATTCACATATTTTGTCATAACACCAAAATTTTTTATATAAATTTTTATTTTTCTTTCTCTTTCTTTTTTAGTATTAATGTATATATTTTACCAAAATTAAAAATCAAAAAAATTTTGAAAAAAAAATATATAAAAAAAAACCAAAAAAATTTTTTGTATGTATTTTTGCTTTTCTTAATTTTCTTCTTTCTTTTTGTTACTTTGTTTTTATTAAGTATTTATATATGTATTTTGTTATAAAAAATCAAAAATAATAATATATATATCTTAAAAACTCTAAAAAAATGATGAAAAAACTTATCAAAAAATCCAAAAAAAGAATAAGACCCCTACTTTGCTTTTTGTTACTTCTAAGGCTAGGTTAGGTTTATCTTTAAGCGTTTTTCATTATTTTTGATTTACTAAAACCATTTTATTTGTATCATAGTTTGTAGGTTTAAATTTTTGGAATTTTAGTAGTAAAAAATATTTTGTGATTTTAATTCAATTTGAGAACAAAATTTTTAGCACTACGTCGAGTTAACACTAAATAGATTCGCTTTTGTATTAAATTGGCAAACCTTTTTTAGATTTAATTATTCTAACTCGAAACTTGTGAAACTTTAGGAATATTCTAATCTACTAAATTTTGCTCTCAAATCCTTTTTTATTATTCTAGTTTTTCTTTTGAAACCCTCACCCCTTTAGCTTGGCATAAAAAAAGTAAAAGAAGAAGTTTTAAAAGAAATCCTGTGTCAATGGGAATAAAAAGATTCCGTAAACACAGGCACCCAATATTATTAAAAGAAATCACGTGTCAATGGGAATAAAAAATAAAATTCCGTAAACACGGGCATTGGGTTAAGTTTAAAAAGATTTCAATTATCCCCCGTAAACCAACGCTGGGAATCAAAGCAAAACCACCAAAATGGTGGGGGTGAGAGGATTAAATCTATCACCCTAATCCAAGCACTCTTCTTTTTGCCAAGGCTACCTTTTTTCCCCTACCCCTTAGCCAATAAAATTGTAGGCTAGATTTTAATTTAAAAAGTTTGCGAGAGCATAATTGGTAGGTTTTATTTATTCTTAAAAATTTTCTTTAAAAAGTTAAAGTTTTATATAATTCTACTCTAATTAAAGGCGCCAAAGACTGCAATATTCGACGCTATTTAACAAACTTTAGAAGTCTCGTTAAAACTTTTTCGCTCTTTTTAAATCATCTTCATAATTTAGGACTTACCTCTTTAAATCTCCTAAATTTATTTCGATCTCACTTTTGATTAAATAAAAACTTTAGTAATTAGAAATTTTTATTAAACGTCTTATAGGTATCCCTTACTTTTTGCTCTGGAATAGCAAAAGCTTAAGTATGGGGGTATTTGATGAATAGAAAATATTGCATATTTTTAATATAATTTCTAGCCTAATTTGGGTATTTTTGTACATGCAATATGTAAATTATTGAAATAATAGCTTGTTTTATCTTGTTTGTAAATATATGTAAATATATGTAAATATTATAAGTATAAATAAATATTGATATATTTTTAATACATATATATTTATGTATATATGTAATAATAAATAGTATATATGTATATATGTAATAAATACATATATGTATATATGTAATAATAATAAGTATATATATATATATTTTGTGTATCTTATTTAGTGTATGTTTTATTTAAACGTATATTTTATTTAGTGTATAATAATGTTGTATAAAACTATAATATATTTATATATATATATATTAAGTTAATAAAAAATCAATTTTTTTAGTTAGTTGTTTTATAATTAAAGTTAATAAAAATATGTTTTTAAATTTATTAAAGTTGATATATTTTAAATATTAAATATCTGTAAATATATATTATAAATAAAATGTTCCCCTGCTAAACAGAGAAGCGCGCTTGGTCGAGTGGTTTGGTTGGCTTAACCTTGGTAAAGGTGGTCGGTTCGAAACCTGGCCAGCGCCATTTTGCGCAGATTTAATCCGCCAGCTGCTATCCCGCTGCCCGCTGCCCGCGCCCGTGCCCTGCTGCCCGCTGCCCTGCCTCCACGCGCTAGCCCGAAGCCCACCAGCCAACCTCCAGCTCAACCAGCCAGCTTACCTTCCAGCCCTCTAACCGCACCCCACCTTCTAGAACCAGGCCAGCTGCTCTTCCAGCCACGGGCGGACCCACCCTCAGACACGCTCGGGCAAGTGCCCGAGCGGTTTTTTTCGCGAATACGCGCCTAGGGCAGACAGAGGGGGAAGCGGCGGCACATGGAGCATCGAGCGGCCGGTTGGAGCCGGAGGGGGAAGCGTGGGCGCACGACCCTGCTCTCGCCGTCAGTGCACTAGAGCGCGACTTCGTTGAGGACGAGCACTGTGTCCGCCGCACCTTCAAATTTGACATTCCGTCATTCCCCATGGGAGGTCCTTAACCCTAGACGATGATGATGAGAGAAAGATGAATCTCGTAACAACTCTTCCCCTTATCTCACCCTACACCTTAATGGGCAGGAGATAGTAGTAAGGATTCAAGCAGTGATGGATCTTCCAACAATCAGCAGCTTAATTGGAGGGTATGATTATGAATTTTGCTTTGGTGTTGGCTAATAAAATGGCAATCGAGGTGTTTTTTTAATACCATGAGATTTTCAACAGAGGAGGAGCGGCTACAGGAAAGGAAGGAGGTGTTGCATTGATCAGGTCACTGAAGAACACCTTGCTGAATTGTTTGCTGCTTGTGGTCAAGTGCTTGACTGTGATTTTATTGCTGCGAAAATGGCCAACATAGTCCCTAATTATTTAGAATTTGTTGATTTTTAATCCATATCTTAATGGCGCTAGACCAAATGGGCACTTCATTTGGTCATGGAAGGTCACTTTATCCCTTCACATGTGCCATTTTAGTTAGTTTTTGATGATCGGATTCCTGGGAAGATGAAGTGATCATGTTTGTGTTTGTTTAGAGACCATTTGGAGAAGTAAAGGTCTAGTGTCAAAACCCATGAACCTTAATGAGCAGGAGATTATTTTAGTTGTTTTCTCTATGTTAACTCTATGGTAGATGAGGATATTGCTTTAAATTATCCTCTTTGTTAGATTTAATTTTTGTTTGTTCTAGGATCCGTTTGGTTGGTTGGAATTAGAATTGAGGGTTCATTTTCATTAGAATTGGACCTCCAATGCTAATTTCGGAGCCTCAATTATGACAAAACGAACATAGCCCGTTATTCATGCATTTCCTTGCTTTAGTAATTGCATTGAGTTGGCTTACTTGATTTTAAAGTAATCAATTTGTTAATACATAATAGTATGTATGGGAAAAAAAATTTCGGGAACGCTGCCCCCGAACCCCCTTTCAGGGGGCACTGCCCCCCGAACCCCCCGAATATATATTAATTAAATTGTGCCCGTGCACCTTCAAAATCCTAGTTCCGCCCCTGCTTCCAGCTGCTATCAAATTCTTTCTTTTTTTTACTACTAAATGCAGCCCATTTTCTCTATAAATAGGAGCCCCTCCCCCTCACTAATTCTCTCTCTTGGATTGCCCTTTTTTGGGTGATCTTCCACAATCCTTGCCACCTTAGTTTTTGAATTTTATTTTTGTATTTTATTTTTGTAATTTCTTATATAAATGTTGTAATTTTATTTTCATGTTTTGTTTTTTATATAAATTAGTTAAATGTTGTAATTTTTTGTAATCTTTTTAAATGTTGTAGTGTTTTTATAAATGTTGTAATTAAATGTTGTAATGTTTTTATTTTTGCACTTTTATTTCGTGTAACCCCGTTATTATGGCAATAAATAAATTTAGTTTTTATTTCGTGCATTTTTTTTCGTAGTGTAATTTCAATTCTGCAATTTCATTTCTGCACTGCAATTTCAATTTCTAACTTAGCTTTATTTCTGCACCGTATTTCAATTCATAAACTTAGTTTCATATCCGCACTTCAATTTTGCAATTTTTCTTTCTTTAGCTAGATTTATTTGTCGCCATAACATCGGTTTTCCTTTAGATTCAAATTTATTCGTCTTCGTAAACTTTTGCTCTTTTTCTTCCTTGACACGGAATCGATGGAGCCGAATATTACGTTTTCGTTTTAATTCGAATTTTGGTTATCTCTTTTTTCGCTTTGATTCAAATTTACTCGTCGTCATAATTTTCGTTCTTTTTCTTCCTTGACGCGGTAGAGAGTAGAGCGGAATATTATGTTTTCGTTTATTTTCATTTCAAAGCAATTTTCGTTCTCGTTATGTTTCGTTCCCGCAATTTCCTCTTTCATTGTTTTCGTTATTTTCGCTTTTGTTTTATGTTATCGTTTATGTGTTTGTTTATTTTACGTCTTTTCGTTGTTTTATGTTTTCATTACTTATGTTTTCGCTATTTCTCTTCATAGCTTAGTTTTATTTTATTGTCATGCATTTATTTCCCGTATACCCGTTTGGGTAGAACTTGCACTGCATTTATTTCCCGTCTACCCGTTTGGGTAGAACTTGCTCACGCATTTACTTCTCCTCTACCCATTTGGGTAGAGACTGCATTCCTTTAATTTCTGTCCTTTAATTTCAGTCATTTAAATTCCCGTAGAGTGCGTGAGTTTTTCATTTAGTGCGTCCTTTTTCTTTTTATCGCTTTTCTTGGTTTTTGCTAAACGCACACCAAGCCCGCGATTATTATCATTTATTGCTTTCTAAATTATTGCAAACTTAAAAATCAATCGATCTTTTCGATAAAACAATAGCCGTAGCTCGAAGTAACAATACTCGACGGGACCCAGGACTAAATACGACCTTGATATGATTTTTTATCATATATACTACACGCGATAGGTGCGCTTGCCTCCTACGTCGTCATATTTTCTTATCATTGATCTCGCGGAGAGCCTGGCAAGGTATCAAGTGTATTATGTTGGAATGCCCCGGACGATTCCGCTGCCGGGCTCTCACTAGCCGGTGGGTCAGGTTGATCTCACGGAGAGGCTGACAAGGTAGTAAATGTTTTATGCTGGAATGCCCCGGATGATTCCGCTGCCGGGCTCTCACTAGCCGGTGGGTCAGGTTGATCTCGCGGAGAGGCAGGCAAGGTAGCAAATGTTTTATGCTGAAAGGCCCCGTATGATCCCGCTGCTGGGCTCTCACTAGCTGGTGGGTCAGGTTGATCTCGCGGAGAGGCTGGCAAGGTGGCAAATGTTTTATGTTGGAATGCCTCAGATGATTCCGCTGTCGGGCTCTCATTAGCCAGTGGGTCAGGTCGATCTCGTGGAGAGGCTGGCAAGGAGACAGTTTATGCTGATAGTCCCGGCTCGCAAAATCTCTCATCACGAGGCCTAGATTGGGCGAGCCCCGGGGCTCGCTCGCGCGAAATAAAGAGTAACATCAGATGAAAAATATTTAAGTCCAACGATTATAGCGAGACAGTTGAAAATAGTGGCAATAGAATATTTCGAGGTGAATCTCGGCTCGCGAAATGCTCGGAGAATCTCTAAGCAACATCTAAATAAGCGAGTCAAAGGGGGACCGCCGACATGGTAATCAATGAATAATCTCCGTTCACAGAGGTTGTGGCGGGCGAGATTAGGCAATGCCAACCCTGCTCACGAGGGCTCATACTGGGCGAGCTAGAGGCGCGAAGCAGCCCACACTCTGCCAGGTGCAAAAGCGAGCAGAAAGTTCATCTGACGAAGCAGCTATGCGAGGGAAATTATGTGAATGCCTTATTGGGTTTGTGCGGGTGCATTGTAGTGAGACAAAATGAAAGAACAATAAAACAGTGAACCATATAACCATTGCAAAGGGAAAACGTGCGAACGCGAGCATAGCTAAGCGTATGGGGAGCATAACAAAATACGTTGGTGCGAGCATGACAAAGTATGTTGGCGCGAGCAGGAAAAAATGACAATTTAAAGATAGAAAAATATTTCTTGTTTCATTTCGAAAAAAAAGTCATTACATATAACGACGAACTCGCCAGTCAAAATGAAAATGTACATTGAAAAACAAAAAATCAAGGTTTGTCGCCGGAATGCTCTTCCTCGCTCTCGCGATCTTTGGGCTTTGGGATCGGTGCAAACAGGTCTGGTATGATGTCCTCGACACTGAGCTCCATTGCATCTGGAGAAAGCATGCTGAGTCCGAAATCCACCTCCGAAGGAAATCGGAGGCTGCGGGCTGCCGGTTACTTTTTAGGTAGAGGAAACGAGACCGCTGGCAGCGGTCAAGGCTGGACTTCGCCCGTCATGGTGAATGCCACTCCTGTGACGGGCTTTCCTTTGATTAAGAAGAAGCGGTTACAGCGGGTTACAAGTGCAGGAAAGTAGAAGCCGGCCGGTCAGACAGGTCGCAAGACGGGACTCGAGACCGCAGCTCAAAGAAGCGAGCTCCTGGATTCGAGTGTGCGTGTCTTGGGAACGTTGCCGCCCCCTATTTATAGGCTCGGGGGCCTGCCCGAATGGGCAGGGATAAAATAACCGCCTGCCCGGGTACAGGAGAATCGGGCAGGCGGTGACGAGATACAGAGAGGAGAAAAGAGTGAAGCCGTGCGGCTTGGCGGCTTGCGCTCCCGGTCTGTCCTGGACGGAGACTGAAGATGCTGCGGTCAAGGCGATGATGTAGCCCGGGTGGTCTCCGTATTGAGACCGCGACCTACCTCATGGACTTGAGCCTTGATAGCCTTCATAGCGCAACCCGAGCGGTCTCCATCTTGAGACTGTGACTTGCCTTCTGGACTTGAGCCTTGTCAACCTTCAAGACGCAACCCGAGCGGTCTCCAACTTGAGACCGCGGGTTTCCTTCTAGACTTGGACCCTGATAGCTTTCATGGCACAACCCGAGCGGTCTCCGACTTGAGACCGCGGCCTGCCGTTTGGACTTGGGCCTTGGTGATCTTAAATCTTTGTAGGCGACCTGAATGCTCAGACCGCCCGGTTGGTGGTGATCGACCTTATCAAACCTGAACCAGGTGACCTTATCAAACCTGAACCTTATCAAACCTGAACCGGTTGGTGGTGACTTATATGCTCAGACCGCCCTATTCGGATGCGGTCTTCTGGATAAACATAATCCCCGCATATTTTCAAACTCCAAAGAGATTTCGAAAATATTAGTTCTAGCCACAAGACCGCGCCCGACTTGTACTCATGTCTATAAAATTGCCTGAGAGCTCTCTACTTTGCATAATTCTTCTGAAATCACGGGACGCTACTCGCCAATTGCTGTTAGGATTTTTCAGGTCGGCACCCTCTGATCAGAATGGATTTCCTTGATTCCCTTCAAACCCGCATGGATAAGGGTAATGACCGGAAGAAGGATGAAGAACCAAAAGAGAAGGATTCCCGAAAAAGAAGAAAGAGTCATCGATCTGACAAGACTGCCCGATCTCCGAAGGTGGAACCTTCCGGATCTAAGAAGAATATCGGAGAGAAAACTGCAGAAGAGAAGAAGGCCGCCGAAGATTGTCGGCCAGGAAGAGGGTTGTGGAGGAAGAGGCGGCCAAGGTTAAGGCCGCGAAAGAAGAGGCGGCCAAGGCTGAAGCAGCTGAGGAAGAGGCGGCCAAGGCTAAAGCCGCAAAAGAAGAGGCGGCTAAGGCTAGCCACCGAAGAAGAGGCGGCCAAGGCTAAAGCCGCAAAAGAAGAGGCGGCCAAGGCTAAAGCCGCAAAAGAAGAGGCGGCTAAGGCTAAAGCCGCCGAAGAAGAGGCGGCCAAGGCTAAAGCCGCAAAAGAAGAGGCGGCCAAGGCTAAATGCGTGGAGGTCACACCATATGAGGAGAAGACCTTAGAGAGGAAGTCATCAGAACTCGGTGCGGATCATTCTACACCTTCCTTTGACATGGAGTTTACTCCGTCGGGGACTCCTTATATAAAACTAAATGTTGAAGAAGAAGGGGAAGTCATTTCTTCCAAGCAGGATGGGTTACCTACCTCGCCGGAGCTGATTCTTGATGACTCCAGCCCTTCAAAGCAGATCAATCCGGATTCGGGGAAGAAGAAGAGGAAAAGGGGCTATTCGTCGACAGAGCGAATTGCCAAAAAGCTTCAAAAATTGAAGGCCAAGAATAAAGCCTTTAGGAAACCAACCGCGGCCTGTCTTCAGAGTAATCCGCGTGTGAAGGAGGAGATCGATGCCCCCAATAACCCTCTCGTCAAATCGGACGACTTTGTCCTAAATTCCGCGAATAGTGTGTCGATTGGCGGTATCCTCAGAGGAATGGATGATTTTCTGAGCCAAGATAAGTTACTCGATAGTCCTGCGACTTCGAGCCACACTGTCCCCCTTGGCGAGAATACAGGTGATTCTGAAAAAGCTGCACGGGAAGAGAACGACCAAGCACTGGCCGGGCTGCACTTGTTGGGGATAAAGGCAGAAAAGATACGGGCTCAGGGCAAGTCGCAACTGCCCGAATTATTTGCCCCAGGTAAGCGCGATGCGGGCTACGAAACTATCCGCTTCTTCGTTCCGCGTCCACGAAAAAGCAAAACAAATTGTTATTAAATCCGCCGCCGAGTTTCTTCCCGCCCATAACTCAGGCCTTAGCCATTAGACGAAGGAATAGTGAAAGAATCTGGCGAGAACAGCGCCGGAGAATAGACTCGGAACAGTTGAAGCGGCCTGTCCATTCAGGCATTTAATCTTATAATCCTTTAGTTGTCCTTTTCGCCTTTGGCTGTGCTAATTATAACTTTTATTTGTAGACAAGCCGGAAGACACAGTAAGACCGGGAGACCTTGTATCTAGCCTTCCGCCTCTGTCCCAGGTGCGAGGCCTCGTGCCGAGATCAAATGCTGGACAGGAGGAGCTGGCCAACTTTCAACTCCATCTAAACAACTTGGAGGTGACGGTAAGGGAAATGGAAGGGAAAGAAAAGGCCGCCCGAATTGCGCTGGAGGCTGAAAAGAAAGAGCGGCGAGAAGAACATCTGATGATTAGAGCCCAGCTGGAGGCCGCGCGAGCTGAACTGGAGGTCGAGAAGAAAGGGCGTCCGGAAAGAGAGAAGGCGCTGGAGGATCAACTAGAAACCGAGAAGAAAGCGCGGCTTGACAAGGAGAAAATGCTGGTAGATCAGATTGCCACTATAACCGCGCGCCTTGATAGGGAGAAGAAAATGTCCTTGAAGTTCGAAGAGGACTGTAAATACTACCAGGATAAATACCTCCGCCTGACCAGGGAAGTCGGCGGAAGCCGACGTCCCGCTAGTGATGAAAGGTTGAGGATGACAAACTGCCCGGCTGCTGGGGCGAGCTCAAATCCCCCGCCAGTCAGGGCATCCGATCCTGCTGCTAATGAGTCCGCCGGGGCCCCTTCTGCTCGTACGGTTCCTGCCGCACAGGTAGAACGAGATGCCGCGCTGCTTTATAGCACGCTCAATCATATTCATTACCATTCGAGCCAAATTTATGGCCTCCTTATTCAAACCGACGACCAGGTCGCTCGACTTCATCGCGAGGATACCCCTCAAGAGCATCATCAGCCGTGAACGACTTTTAACTTTAAGAACAATATTTGTAATATTTCTGCGTTTGCTTCTCGAGACGATCTGACGATTGGATTTGTCTTGGACGATATTTTCCTTTAGCACTTTCTGATGTGCTTATAACCCGTGTGATTTGTGTTAAAGTAACCTGTGTTTGTTTCTATAGTCCGAATTGTTATGTAGATCGCGCGACTTACGCCAAATGCTTGAGATCTTTGTTGAACTTTTACTAACATGCTGATCGCAGGTTTCTGTCCAACCGGTCTGACTTGTCTATGCGCAAGCCATTGTATATTTCTGCTATCTGTATTACTTGAGCTAGTGTTGCGATATAATCGGGCGGCTTGATTCGATATCCGCGCCATAATTTTGTTATTTGCAGATCGCTGTCTCTATAAGTAGTAACCATTACGGAGACTCATTCATGCTTTCTGAAATGGCGCGAGCTAAGAGCAAGTCGTTGCGGTCCGAGAAGATTCATGCTGTCCGAACTGACGCGACCTCCGCTTTCCGATCAGCCAATCACAAAGAGTGTCGCCTAACACAAGGCGAGTTGGACGACTTCATTAAAGAGTACATGGTTGGAAGTAACATAACCGCTCGGCTTCCTTTAAGTGACGAGCGGATAAACTCCTCGTCTTCCACAAAAATTGCCATCCCCATTGACCACTTCAAATTGGCTTCAGATTTCCTCCTCCACTTGAAGTCATTGCTATTTTCGATCACTATGGGGTTGTGCCCGGACAACTCCCACCGAATTCCATTGCCTCTATCTATAGCTTTATCTTGTATCTGCGGTCAGAGCGAGTTAAGTTTTTGATTTCCTTGTTCCGAAAATTCTTCTCCGTGCGGTCTACTCCGGACGCCGGAACCTCTATTTTCAGAGGTCATATTTATTTTGGATGCCGGGGGATGAAAGTCATCAACCTCGCGAACAAGGTAGCGAGTTGGTCTGAACGATATATAATGATCGAAGGCCCCCTCGGGTTATTGCAAGTCAACCCGCAGACGATGAGTGCGGTGGATTTTAAGTCGGTTAAGCTTGGAAAGGCCGAGCAAGAGATCTTCGAATCCCTGGAGAACGAGCGGTTCAACGTGAATCATTACATTCCATTGTTCGCGGAGCTGGCAGATGTCCACCCTGAGGATAGTAAGCTTTCCTCAACTCGCAGCTTTGTGACCGTGCGGACTGTGTTTTTAATGTTTTCAGCTTTTTGCAGCTGCTACTGTCGTTCCTTTGAATAAGTCGGTTACTCCGGATGCTCTGGTCTTGACCCAGAGGGAGAAGCGTCAGAGGAAATCCGACCCGCAGTGGTCTGATGAGGAGGGCCCGACTTCCTCGGGAGAGTTCGAGATGCTTCGCTCTTGCAGCAACCCGCGCGACCTCAAAGGCAAGCCGACAGTCCTTTGGCACAAGGACGGTGAGTGCGTGCAAGTATCTACCGCTCTCCCATTCCGGGGGAGCGACAAGATCAGCCGACATGCATTAGCCGCTGGGGCTGCTATGTATGGCCGAAAAACTATGAAGAGACTGAAGAGGGTTCCAGAAGAGGAGCTTTCCCGAGTAGCCGCGCAGGCCAATCATTTTATGGCACTCTCATATAAGCAACTGGTGTCAGCCCTGACCTACCTGGAGAAGAAGTCCGCCGACCAGGCCGATGAAATCGCCAGATTGAAGGAGATTATAGCGGTAAGTTTTTGACGAACACTTCGGGCTTATCATTTCCAGTCCGCACGATCTGACTTTTATTTTCTTTTTATAGCATCAATATGATATGGACAACCCGGATTTCCAGGACGAGGTCTTCCCCCACGTCGCCAAGGGAATTGACGGTGCCTTAAATCGCCTGCGAGATCGGGACGGCCTGGCTGGGGGCTTTGAAGATACAACCTTCCCGGACCTCTATCCTGGACTGAAAAATAAACTGGATAAAATAACCCGCCGAGCCAAGGGGAAGGACAAAGCCGAGTCCAGTAGTTCTAAGGAAGAGAGCAATGGCGAAGAGGTCGAAAAAGAACCCGCAGCGGTTGTCGAAGAAAAAGAAGAAGGCTCGGATGCTGAGTCTGGTGATTCTGATGAAACTGGGCGGTCCAGGTCCTGAAAGTCGGGCGGCTCTGGTAGCTCGAGTAGCTTGGGTAGCAGCTTCTCGGGTTCCTCTTCTTTCAGTAAAGGGTATTCGCCCGATGTGGACATTTATGGCAGTGAAGGTTCGAGTTCTCCTGCGGCCAAAAAGCTCAAACCGGACGAATAACTCCGATTGTAACTTTTGTATTTTGTATTTTTTATTTTGCATAGCCGACGGCTTGGTTTTGTTAGCCGGTTGGTCATGAAACAATGTAAAGACATTTTGGTGATGAAATGGAAAGTTTTCACCTATCTAGTTGTTTGTTTTTTCTGCGACTTACTTGCGTTTGCTGCGGTCTCTGATGCGATAATTTCGGCAAGTGCACCGGTCGCGCAAGTAATAAAGTTTGGGAATATGATCCCCGAGTGTCGGTCTCTTGAGGAATGCAGGTTAGGTGAACGAATCGCGTTGTGTGACTATTGTTACACAAGCGTGAACAAACACACAAAAAGAGGTGGTTTTTGGTTGGGTTTTTTCTACTCTTAACAACAATGAAGGAAATGCGGGTCGAAAGCACCGCTTCGCAAGGCGAGATGGATGCAACGGCCGCGATGCCGTGCTTCGTGAGGCGGATGGAGCGTGCTCTAGTGCGGGAAGGTGAGGGTCGCAAACACCTCTTCACAAACGCCGTTAGCTCTTGCTAACGCGGATCAAACACCTTGAGTGCGTGAGTGGATGAGTGGAGGCGAAGCGATTCACAAGCAAGTAATGATGAAAAGAGAAGAAAAATTCATTTCATTTAAACCAAACATCATGATATTCAAGTTTAAATGATTCAAAGATTACAACGAAAGAGAGAGGAAAGAGATAACCAATGGATGAAGACTAGCGACCGTTCACGGCCGGAATGGTAGTTTGTCAAGCTACCTCCGGACTCGGGCGGACTGTGCTTCCGGTGTAGAGAAACTGTCACGATCTCTCTACGTGGTTCCGTCGTCTTCTACCTCAGGATTCCTCTTCTTCTCACCGGACTGGAGTGGAAAACAGCTGCTTGAGGGCTTGCGGATGGTGGAAAATGCTCCCGGACAATGGAGAAATGCTTGGAATGGTTGGAGAGGACGTTCCCTTGCGTAGGAGATGAAGTGGATGTGTCCCGGGATGGAAATCGCCCGTGTACGGACTGCCAATCACGCTCCCGGCGGCTCGATCCCGCCCTAATTTGCGAACAGGATATATATAGGCGCTGAACTGAATACTGCGCACGGTCATTGGCGCACGACCAGTGGTCGTGCGCACTGGAGTTCTGCAATCGTGCGCGTTGCCTGGGCGGAGCCTGAAATGAAAGAAATTTATAAAATACATGTTAGCACGACCAGTGGCGCACGACCAGTGGTCGTGCGCACTATCGTCAATGGTCGTGCGATAAGCCAAACAGAACTCATAAAATGAGCAATAAGTGCGCACGATCAGTGGCGCACGACCAGTGGTCGTGCGCGATAGAGCTAGTGATCGTGCGCAGTGTTCCTGTACAGAATTGTACCGGGAACACCTGCACGACTCCTATTCCAGCATACAACACCAGTCTAGCCACTGAAGGTGGCACTTAACACTGCATGAAAACTAGTAACGAAGATGAACAAGAATTAACATCAAAACGGGCCTAGAAGTGCACTTAGCATGGAGTATTAAATAGGAATGAAAACATGTCTAAAGTGAAGTGCAAAGACTAGAAAATCGGCCCAGATGAGTCCATAAATGTGTATATAATTGGGACTCATCACACCCCCAGACTTACCTGTTTGCGCGTCCTGAGCAAACGAATTCGGCGGAGTGTGAAAATGGTAGTTAACAAAGAGAATTACACAAAGGAGTACAATGCGAAGTAACAAAAGCATGCAAATAGAAATTTAGTAAAAAGAGATTCTAACTATGCTAACTACTTTACGAAAGTGCTAGAGTGTAAGTAGGGATTTAGTTATACTCAGTTGGTGAATTATGAAGAATTCGAACGATCATGCCCGGTGTGAAAGTAACAAGACACTAAGGCGGGTGTTGCACAAGGTCGGGGTTTAGGAATAACTCCGCTGAAATCCATCAACGTCGTGAACCATACGCTCGCCCGGTCACACTCTCTCCACGGCGTTAGCAAACTCACAAGTCAAATCAATAGGGCTTTTAGGATTATATTGGGCTTAGGTTGCGGTGTGATATTCAAGGATAAAAATGAAGGCTACGCAACCAAATTGAGCTAACGGAACGCTGCACCACACAAAACCAAAAACAATGCTCGTGTGACACACCCCCAGACTTATCATGAAAACTAGGTGTGCACACGGCCTACTTCACAATTACCAACAGATTTTCTATTTAGCTCGGAAGGATTTCTTTACGACATATTTCTTTTTCAGATTTTTTTTTTCTTTTAACAATATACTTTTCTTCTTTTACTTATCCTCCGGTTGGTTCAAATTCGCAAAATAAAATTTATTTCTTCATCACATCACAAATATTCCAAAAATCACACCAAATCAAGAACATGAGTGCAGATAAACATCTATTTGGTTGCGAAAGTGGGCAAAGCTTCAGGCCTTGGTGAATGGAGGAGGAGCTGTAACAAGGAAGTGGTAGGCACAAATGTTGGCTTGCAAAGGTGAGCGAATAGGACACGGAAAGCTAAGGCTCAAACTAGCCAAAAGGTGGCCTATATCATATTTAACTCAAAGAGTCGCTCTCGCCCATGCTTCGAGAGTCGCTTGGGGCAAGTTCTTAGCCCACGAGAAAGGTAAACCTTCCTCCCGACTCGAGCAACACACGACTAGTGCTCGTACACACACAATACCAGGTTATCGTCAGTTTCGTTCACATTCACCATTTGAGTATAACAAATCTAAATTTACGCAAAAATACTAAACATAAATTAGATGCATAGAGACAATCTAGTTCTACTCAAATTCTACTGCAGCATGCGGGTGCGACTAGAACACTGCTCGAGTCAACATCGCACTCCAAATAGTAGTTCCTAAGCTAACGTCCTATTTCACATTCCTAACCAAAATAGTTTATTTGGAAACAACACAGATAGGAAAGCGCGCACTCATGTGGGTGAAGTGGTGCAAGAAGCATGAAAACAATGATGATGATAAAGATAAATAAAAAACAAACTTCTAGTATGCAGTGCAACTCGTGCACAGTGGATGACAACATATTCTCCCCCAGACTTAGTCTAAACATTACATCACAGAAATTGGAAGCTAAGGGGGGAAGAAGTGTTACCCAATGCTCAGAATTGAGCATACCAGACGATTGGCGATTAAGATAAAGAGCAGTCCGCAGCATCCGCACCAAAGAACACAACACACCTGCAAGCACAAAACTAAAAACAGCAAAAACAAATATAAAAGCTGAACTAAACATGTTAGATAAAAATAAAATCAGGAAATCTGGGTTGTCTCCCAGCAGCGCTTTTGTTTTATGTCCTTAAGATGGACCAAATACCTGTATTATGATTGTTTAAAGAGTGCAGAAATTAAAGGAGAAGTTCACAGAAGTAGTTTCACAAATTCAGACAACACAAATCAGCTATAGGCGCTCTTATGGTGCGCGTCTCCCGTAGCTCGTAGGCGGGAGGTGAAGGCTTTAGGGCCAACACTGGTGTCACCCAGTGTTCCCCTAACCTCCGCCCTCTTGCCACGGAGAGCGGCAGCGCGAGCGTCGTGCAGAAGTTTCTCCTGTTTAAGTTTATTGACAGTCGGGGACTGCCAACGTTGAAAGTTTTCAGATTTTTCCACCTTGGTGGAGGGTGGCGTCACTTCCGGCGTCGCGGTGACTACCGGATCAGCCCAAGAGATGGAGCGCTTAAATTGTTTATTACAAGAATCAAAACAAGAAGATAATGGGACAGTGTCCCGAACTAAATTCAAGTCAATATTTTTCGAAATGCAATCTTCCTCCGTCTCGGAATCAAGTTCTCTCCGAAGATCTACTTCTTCCTCACTGGACTGGTGCTCCTCCTTTTCTCCTTCAATTGGTTCTTTATCTTCTTCATTTCCTGCACAACTCAGAGATTCATCAAAAATAAAGAGAGGGGGAGGAGTGGATGTTTCAGTTATAGCTTTGGGGCAAGTGGGCTGCGGCACCTTATTGGGTAGGGAGACACACCCCGTAGCGAAATCAAGGGTGGCACCGCTCTCTTTCAAAAACGGCACGCCCAAGATAGGGATAGAGTGATTTTCCTGGGGTCCCAACACCTGAAAATCAGCAACCACACTCGTCCCCTCAACTATCACTTCTACATTTTTCACTTCCCCCTCAGATTGTATAACTGTCCCATTAGCAAGCATAAGGGATTTCCGATCCTCCGTGTTCATCTCAAGTTGCAATTTAGCAACGTCTTGCAATGCAATGACGTTGCGGGAGGAGCCGGAATCGCACAAAGCTTTCGTTTCAATATTATTGATGGAACAAGAAATCACTAACTCACTTGGATCAGCCTCTACCACATCGCCGAGACTCTTCCCTTGAACTATTGGGTTCTTTTCAGTGTTGCTAGGAAGGGTCCCATGTGACCGCTCGGTTAGCACTTGGGCCAATTGGCCCAGCTGCGTTTCCAAGTTTCGCATGGATGCGGTTTGGTTCACCATATTTGAGGTAGCCGCTTGCATAAATTTTTCCATCATCTCCTCCAGATTACTCTTTTTTTGGGCTGGGGGGCCTGTGTTATAATCCGGGTGTGGTGGCCTCGGTTGGCTCCCAGAGGCGTAAACATCGTTTTGATGCTGCCCCGGTGCCCATCGTTGGCCATGTGTGTTTGGGTTCCATGAGAAGTTCGGGTGACTTCTCACTCCCGGATGATAAGCATTATTAAATGGCACCCCCTTAGACTGATTTCCTACAAAATTAACAGATTCATTCAAGGATAAGTGCGCGAAGTCACCTGATACGTTGTTCCCTGAACATTCGTATGCGTGGTGGCCGCCGCCTCCACATCCTTCGCACGTAATGACAGCAGCAGGCGCGGGTGAGGGAGGAAGTGAGTCGACCACAAAGAGACCGCGGGCGTTCCTTGGTGCATTTCTCCCGGCAGTCCAGAATGTACTGTGGGAGGCGGTGTCGCGCAGAATCCAAAGGGCCTCCTCTGGAGTGTGGTTCATTAGAGTACCACCCGCAGCAGCATCGATCATTGCCCTGTAGTTGGGCTCGATCGCAAAGTAAAATGTCTCTACCACATTCCACGGTTGGAGCTCGTGGTTCGGGCAACGACGGAGAAGATTGTTAAGACGCTCCCACGCCTCGGCAAGGGTCTCTTGATCGGCTTGGCGAAAGGTGGCGATCTCCCGCCGCAAACTTACAATTTTATCGACGGGGTGAAATTTGGCTAAGAACTTGGATGCGAGCACATCCCAAGTCGCAGCGGTCCCCGGAGGAATAGAATGAAGCCACACCTTGGCCTTGTCGCGAAGCGAGAATGGGAACAGTCGCAGCTTGACTGTGTCATCAGGAATCCCAGCGTAGCGGAAAGTTCCGCAGATATCAGAAAACTCAGCCAGGTGCAGGTGCGGATCTTCACTGGCCATCCCGGAGAACTGAGCATTGTTCCGGATGATGTTCAAGATAGCAGGTTTGATCTCGAACTGGTTATTCATAATATTGGGACCGAACCCAGGATAAACACTCCCAGCTGTCGGAGTGGTATAATCTCTCATCGTTCTAGGTCGAGGTCTCACTACCTCTTGCTCATCTCCAGGGTGGTGCTGCCCCACGGCGGGCACTCTTTGTTCAACATTGTCTGGGTCTATGTGGTCACCCATTGCCGCCTGTACGGCTGCTGCGCGCCTTCGTGCGCGAGCGGTCCGTTCGATTTCTGGATCAAAGGGTACAAGTTCCCCCGCGGCTTATCTCTGCATGCACAGTCACAACAAAAAGAAAAAAAAACAAAGGAAATCAAAAACAACTGCTCTTGTAACAAAAGATCACAACTCAAGACGTTACACGCCTGAACATTCCCCGGCAACGGCGCCAAAAACTTGATGCGATAATTTCGGCAAGTGCACCAGTCGCGCAAGTAATAAAGTTTGGGAATATGATCCCCGAGTGTCGGTCTCTTGAGGAATGCAGGTTAGGTGAACGAATCGCGTTGTGTGACTATTGTTACACAAGCGTGAACAAACACACAAAAAGAGGTGGGTTTTGGTTGGGTTTTTCCTACTCTTAACAACAATGAAGGAAATGCGGGTCGAAAGCACCGCTTCGCAAGGCGAGATGGATGCAACGGCCGCGATGCCGTGCTTCGTGAGGCGGATGGAGCGTGCTCTAGTGCGGGAAGGTGAGGGTCGCAATCACCTCTTCACAAATGCCGTTAGCTCTTGCTAACGCGGATCAAACACCTTGAGTGCGTGAGTGAGTGAGTGGATGAGTGGAGGCGAAGCGATTCACAAGCAAGTAAAGATGAAAAGAGAAGAAACATTCATTTCATTTAAACCAAACATCATGATATTCAAGTTTAAATGATTCAAAGATTACAACGAAAGAGAGAGGAAAGAGATAACCAATGGATGAAGACTAGCGGCCGTTAACGGCCGGAATGGTAGTTTGTCAAGCTACCTCCGGACTCGGGCGGACTGTGCTTCCGGTGTAGAGAAACTGTCACGATCTCTCTACGTGGTTCCGTCGTCTTCTACCTCAGGATTCCTCTTCTTCTCACCGGACTGGAGTGGAAAACAGCTGCTTGAGGGCTTGCGGATGGTGGAAAATGCTCCCGGACAATGGAGAAATGCTTGGAATGGTTGGAGAGGACGTCCCCTTGCGTAGGAGATGAAGTGGAGGTGTCCCGGGATGGAAATCGCCCGCGTACAGACTGCCAATCGCGCTCCCGGCGGCTCGATCCCGCCCTAATTCGCGAACAGGATATATATAGGCGCTGAACTGAATACTGCGCACGGTCATTGGCGCACGACCAGTGGTCGTGCGCACTGGAGTTCTGCAATCGTGCGCGTTGCCTGGGCGGAGCCTGAAATGAAAGAAATTTATAAAATACATGTTCACACGACCAGTGGCGCACGACCAGTGGTCGTGCGCACTATCGTCAATGGTCGTGCGATAAGCCAAACAGAACTCATAAAATGAGCGTTAAGTGCGCACGATCAGTGGCGCACGACCAAAGGTCGTGCACGATAGAGCCAGTGATCGTGCGCAGTGTTCCTGTACAGAATTGTACCGGGAACACCTGCACGACTCCTGTTCCAGCATACAACACCAGTCTAGCCACTGAAGGTGGCACTTAACACTGCATGAAAACTAGTAACGAAGATGAACAAGAATTAACATCAAAACGGGCCTAGAAGTGCACTTAGCATGGAGTATTAAATAGGAATGAAAACATGTCTAAAGTGAAGTGCAAAGACTAGAAAATCGGCCCAGATGAGTCCATAAATGTGTATATAATTGGGACTCATCAGTCTCCTTTCTTTTAATCAGGTCGTGCGGCTTGTTCTTCAATCCAGATTAAGCAAACTCGATATATCCCGGAAAAGTATCAACTATGATATTTTGATGCGTGTTTGCCGCGGTTTGAATATATAATTTGAACGGATAGAAATTCCAGTTCTTTCTTATCCCACTATGAATGCCTTGTAATAATCAGGAAACCAAACGTAGCTTCAGGCCGCTGTAGAATCTTGACCATGCGATTTGGATCATGTCCTGTCTGATTAGATGACTCCATATATTTGATATCAAGCCGCACGACCATTACCCGGCCTTATACAACCACTTTACGAGACACACCAAATCACAATGAAACAATCAACAGGTTTGAGCGGTTAATATTTTGATTCAAACGACTTATAATTCAAATTTTCGTGAGTCCCATCCCTGTATATAATCAATAACCGATACACCCGCGCGGTTTATATATAACCCAGGCGGATAGAAATCCAATCGGGAAATCGAAGATAACCAAACCGCGCGATTATAACCCGGCTTTTTCATAATTGTTTCACCAGATTGACAACCAAGTCATAAGGAAATAATCAACAGGCCGTGCGACTAGTACTTGATCCGGATGGTTCACATAGCTCAGATTTCCGTAAATCTCATCCCCATGAATATAATCAGTTAACCGATATGCCCGTGCGGTATATATATAACTCGTGCGGATAGAAATCCAAACAGGAAATCAACAAAACCCAGCCGCGTAATTGTGACCCGGCTTTTCATAATTGCTTCGCAAGATAGAATATCAAGCTATAAGAAAACAATCAGTAGGCCGCGCGATTAATA
Organism: Dactylorhiza incarnata; assembly: GCA_033032865.1. Classification (NCBI taxonomy): domain Eukaryota; kingdom Viridiplantae; phylum Streptophyta; class Magnoliopsida; order Asparagales; family Orchidaceae; genus Dactylorhiza; species Dactylorhiza incarnata. Next base: position 3,601,937 of record JAWHQI010000035.1, read on the forward strand.
CTTAATCCGAACGATTTATGTAACTTAGATTTCAGCAAATCTTATTCTTCCGAATAAATCCAAACGGATTTACATAACACAGCTTTATATATCATTGGCTGATAAACCTGCGCGATCTGTATCTACTCTGAGCGGACTCTATTGCTTGATTATGAAGAGCCCGTTATTAACCGAACGGATCGAATCGAAACCCACAAGGATGATAGGTTTACAAACCGAATGATGAGACCGACCGGTCATGATTATGCTTGATCCCCTGATCCCTTCCTTATGGCATTTTATGATATCCTGCTTATTAAAACCGATCGGTTTCATAACCAGACCATCCGATAATTTGTTCCTGCTCATTTCAAACCGCAGGGTTTAAACACAAACCGCCCGGTCTGCGATACTGTTGTGTTTTTTATACCCCTAACGGGATGACATATCGAATATGCGCAGCGGAAACAATAACAAGAACAACCCAAAAGAAGCTAAGGATCTTGCGGTTTTCATGATTTAAGAGAATAATCAAATCGAAATACAAAGTACCTTTGCGGGATTGAGTCAACACTCAACCAAGGTGCTCCAAAGTGAAATCCAAAATCTGTCTTTGAGTTCTTCAAGAATCGAAATGGATCGATCCCTCTATAGAAGTCCACACAAGCGAAGGAGAACCCTAACTTCTTGTCGTACAAGAACTAGGTCGGAGAAGGAAGCTCTCAACGTCCCCACGGACTGCTAGATCTGATCCAGGGGAGGCGGCGACCACGACGGCGACTAGCGGCGGTGGAAGACGATCGGCGGACGGGAAGAACGAGATGCCCTCACGCGGAACTGTTCCGGTCGGCCGTTCTCGTCTAAATCGTGAAGAAGATTAAGTCCAGTTAAACCTAAAATCGCATGCCCTTTTATACTGAAACGCATAAATCAGACTATCCGCAGACCGCAGAATATCTGTCCAGATTTACATTCGCCGAATTCGACTAATCAATATAACCGAATTCGACTCAGATTCGGCGAAACCATTTCGACGAATTCGTCTATACAAATTCGGCTATATCATTTCGTCGAAACCCTTTCGTCGAACTGACATGATTCGGCTAAACCCTTTAGTCGAATCTGTTATAATTCGGTTAATCATATTAGCCGAATTTCATTAGTCGAATCAAGCTAATTCGGTTAAACCATTTAACCGAATTTGACGCAGTTCGGTTAAACCCTTTAGCCGAATTTGTCAAGTAAATACTCATTCGTTTAAACCCTTTCAACGATTTCCCGTTGAGACATTCTCAACTTAATTCCAAGCAGTCACAGGATTGGTCCTCCACTCATATCCAATATGAGTAAGGCCAACACAATCCTTTCTCCAACTTCTCCAAACGCTTTTATGTGCGACCCTATTGGCTCATATTATGTTGGCAGTAAGACTAACTGTTGATTGCTTTGAGATCACCTCAGAAACTCCAACAGTCTCCCACTTGATCACAAAGTATCAACAAAAGTCTCACAAACAATGAGCGGCATCTAGCAATACATCATTGCTACCCAAGCAATAAGAGTTCATAACTTAATAAGCCTGTCATGACCAATGTATCAGTGTTGTCATGTCCCTTTGTCCTTTACATCCAGATAGAACTAGAGGCATGGACTGTGTCACCCTCATAATTGTTCAATCCCAATTTCCTGATCTAGAATAGACTGTCTAAAAATGGCGATCTTAATATCATATATTGACTCAACCAAGCATGACCATGCATTTCTCGGTCTCATTCCATCAAGGGGCCCATGGATGTAACTCCTGCCATAAAGGAGGACAAATCCCATTTCTGCTCACACACAAACATCCAAATGATTCATAACATACCCAATAACCACCCTTATCATCAACCTTTCTCAAGGAAGGCTTTAGATGGCATCAAAGTACGCTCTTCCTCACTTGATGAATGTTGTGACCTCAGGTCAAAGAACTACAAACACCATTGTCAGATGAGAACTACTTGTGACACGTTCATATAACTACCCATAAAGTAGTCTCATGGGGGGTCTGTCCAGTACAACTTGTTCTCAACAAGTACCCATGTGATGACTTGATATCACAATATCATGACCTGTGAGAACCGGTCATCAGTCAACGCACATGCTGGTCTTATGGTCTCATCCTCGCCCTAAATTTCTAGGATGATACCTTGACCAGGGACTATTTAAGAATGAAGCTTCATTTAAGCATAGATCCTCACATTCAAGTCACGTACTTGAATTCCTATGGAAGCAAACACTCTAAAGGCATTTATTATGCTAATTAATCTTATCAGACAGATATAAATGACAAAATTAAAGAACTTGCCATAAATATAAAATGAAATACATAGTACATTTTACAATTCATCCAATGAACAAACAACCAACAAATATGCAATCCACAAGGCTCCCACTAAAGATAATCATTCAGGTATCTAATACCCATTGATCTAACATGACCATCATGCTTCTTTTGTGCAAGAGGCTTTGTCAGTGGATCCGCTATATTTTCTTTAGTCGGTACTCTGCATATGCTCACATCTCCTCGATCGACAATCTCTCGAATAAGATGGAAGCGCCAAAGTATGTGCTTGGAGCGCCGATGAGATCTAGGTTCCTTAGCTTGTGCAATTGCACCGTTGTTGTCACAGTAGAGAACTACGGGATCAACAATGCTAGGAACTACATCAAGCTCGCTGATGAATTTCCTAATCCACACAGCCTCCTTCGCCGCATTTGCTGCAACGATATACTCAGCTTCAGTCGTAGAATCAGCAACTGTCTCTTGCTTGGAACTCTTCCAGCTTACAGCTCCTCCATTAAGGCAAAACACAAAACCTGACTGTGACTTTGAGTCATCTCTGTCAGTCTGGAATCTTGCATCCGTGTAACCCTTTACAACGAGCTCTTCCTCTCCACCAAACACCAAGAATGTATCCTTAGTCCTTCTCAAGTACTGTAGGATATTCTTGACTACTATCCAGTGACCATCACCCGGATCAGACTGATACCTGCTAGTCATGCTTAAAGCATATGAGACATCGGGTCGAGTACATAACATTGCATACATGATTGATCCAATTGCCGAAGCATATGGAATCAACTTCATGCGGTCCTTTTCTTCCAAAGATTTTGGACATTGGTCCTTAGAGAGACTCACACCATGAGACATGGGTAAGAATCCCTTCTTGGACTCAAGCATGTTAAACCGTTTTAACACCTTCTCAATGTATGTACTTTGGGTCAAACCCAGCAACTTCTTCGATCTATCTCTATAGATCTTAATACCAAGTATATGAGTCGCTTCGCCCAAGTCTTTCATAGAAAAGCACTTCCCTAGGTTGTTCTTAACAACTTGCAGGGTCGGAATGTCATTCCCGATCAACAGTATGTCATCTACATACAATATCAGGAAGACAATAATGCTCCCACTAATCTTCTTGTATACAAAAGGCTCATCTTCGTTCTCGATGAAACCAAACTCTTTGATCTTCTCATCAAAACGCAGATTCCAACTTCGAGAAGCTTGTTTCAATCCATAAATGGATCGATTCAACTTGCATATTTTAGTGGCTTCACTTGGAGATACAAAACCCTCGGGTTGTGTCATATACACTTCCTCAAGGAGGTTTCCATTAAGGAAAGCCATTTTGACGTCCATTTGCCAGATCTCGTAGTCATAATATGCAGCAGTAGCAAGTAGAATTCTGATGGACTTGACCATGGCCACAGGGGAAAAGGTCTCATCATAGTCAACACCATGAATTTGCCTGAAACCTTTAGCCATCAGCCGACCTTTGAATGTCTGTACATTCCCATCCATGTCGGTCTTCTTCTTGAAGACTCACTTGCACCCTATGGGTCGTATCCCTTCAAGTGGTTCCACCAAGGTCCAAACTTGGTTTGTGTACATGGAGTCCATTTCAGTTTTCATGGCCTCAAGCCACTTCTCGGAGTCTGGTCCATTCATAGCCTCTTGGTAGGTTGCAGGCTCATCATCATGATCCATAAGCAACACATTACCTATTTGAGTCATGAGAAATCCATATCTCTCAGGCTCAAATCTTGGTCTACCAGATCTACGTAGGACTTGTGTTTCTTGAGCAGGCTCTCCAGCTACAACTTCTTGTAGTCCTTGCTCAGGTTCCAATTCTGGTTCGTTCATTGTTTGTGGCTCTTGAACTTCTTCAAGTTCTACCTTTGCAGTCTTTCTGGATAAGAACTCTTTCTCCAAAAAGATGCTAGTCCTTGCGACAAACACTTTGCCCTCAGACGGCAAGTAGAAGTTGTATCCTCTGGTTTCCCTAGGATACCCCGCGAGATAACATTTATCAGATTTGGGTTCCAGCTTGTCAGGCATTTGACGTCGCACGTATGCCTCACAACCCCAAATCTTGATGAACGACATACTGGGACGCTTCCCAGTCCATATCTCATATGGTGTATTTAGAACCGTTTTCATTGGAACTCAATTTAGTGTGAAAGCAGCAGTCTCTAAAGCAAAACCCCAAAAGGAAACGGGAAAATCTGCATGACTCATCACCGATCGCACCATGTCTAACAAGGTACGATTCCTCCTCTCAGAAACACCATTATGCTGAGGTGTTTCGGGCGGAGTGAGCTGTGATACAATACCACACTCTTTCAGATGATCACGAAACTCATGACTCAGATATTCGCCACCTCGATCAGATCGGAGTGCTTTTATCCTTTTTCCCAGCTGGTTCTCCACTTCATTTTTAAACACTTTGAACTTTTCAAAGGTCTCGGATTTGTTCTTCATAAGAAACACGTATCCGTATCTACTGAAATCATCAGTAAATGTAACGAAGTAGTAGAACCCACCTCTAGCCATAGAACTCATGGGTCCGCATACATCACTATGTATTATACCCAAGAGATCATTAAACCTCTCATTACAACTAGTGAAAGGAGCTTTCGTCATCTTACCTAATAAACATGACTCGCATCTCTCAAATGATTCATAATCAAATGAGTCCAGTAGTCCATCTTTATGGAGCTTGGATATGCGTTTCTCGTTTATATGGCCTAAACGACAATGCCAAAGGTACGTAGGATTCGAATCATTTGTTTTTAGTCTTTTAGTGTTTTCTATGTTATAGATCAGATGGTCTAAGTTCAAAACATATAAACCATTAAACATTTGGGCAACGCCATAACAAACATCATTCTTATAAATAGAACAACAATTGTTCTTAATTACGAAAGAAAAACCAATCATGTCCAAACATAAAATAGAAATAATGTTTCTCGTTATGGCCGGAACATAATAACAATTATCTAGTTCTATACAAGCCCAGTGGGCAAAGAAAGACGATACAATCCTACGACAACGACAACAACTCTTGCTCCATTTCCAATGCGCAGGTCTACCTCTCCTTTACCCAGCATTCTTCTCCTTGTCAGTTCCTGCACATTTATACAAATGTGAGAACCACATCCGGTATCCAATTCCCAGGATGAAGGAACAGAAAGGTTTATCTCTATAACGAAAATACCTGAAGCGGAAGTCATACTTCCCTTCTTCTTCTGCAGATCTTCTAGATACTGAGGATAGTTCCTCCTCCAGTTCTCTGCCTTACCACAATGGTGGCACTTCCCTTCCTTAGCCAAACCTTTCCTTTTCAGTGCAGAAGACTTGGGATCAAGAGAAGATTTAGATCCAATCTTCGTCTTCTTAGATCCCTTGCCCTTGCCCTTGCCCTTGCTCTTATGCACCATCAATATGGGGATGGCAGGATTGACCTTCTTCATATTATTCTCAGCAGTTCTCAACATGCCAAGGAGCTTGGGCAGTGTCTTTTCTATTTCATTTATGTTATAGTTTAAGACGAACTGCTCATAACTGTCCGGCAATGATTGCAGGATCAGATCCGTGGCCAACTCTTAACCCATGGGAAAACCCAGTTTTTCAAGGTTCTCTATATACCCAATCATCTTGAGTACGTGAGTCCCTACTGAGTCTCGAGCTCCCATTTTGCACTGAAATAATGCCTTGGATATGTCAAACCTCTCTTGCCGGGATTGCCCCTCGAACATTTTCTTGAGGTGCCCGATTATCTCATAACCACACATGCTCTCGTGTTGCTTCTAAAGCTCAGAGGACATGGTAGCAAGCATGAGGCATTCCACATCCAAGGTATCATCCCGATACTTCTTGTAAGCATCTCTATCTGTTCTCGAAGCATTTCCGGTCGGCTCTGTGGGGGCTTCACCTTCCAAGACATAGAGCTTGCACTCTTGCCTGAGAACAATTCTCAGGTTCTTGTACCAGTCAAGGAAGTTCGTCCCGTTGAGCTTGTCCTTCTCAAGAATAGCTCTTAGGGACAGGTTGGAGTGAGATCCACTTGCCATGGATATTCTACAAGGAATTTTGCAAAGTGAAATTTTAGTACTATCTTTCAAAATATATTTTATATATTTTTAATAAGGACTTTTATTAAAGAGCTCCCACTATTTTTAATCAAATCGACAACCCTTGATATCGATTCAGAGAGTTTATGCGAGCTACTCTCTTAGTGGACAAGATCCGTGTTTCACCAACACCACGAGTCCGCTTTGGCGTTCTTCTCATAATGCGGTTATTTAGGTAAACAACATTTGTCAATTGCATCATTATGCAACTCTTGTATGGTTGGTGAATAACTCTTTATTTGCATCCATCATATGGAGCATGGCAACCCTATGCCTCTAGGCACTCAACCTTCGAGGTCACCTAGTTAAGTTAGACCCGATGTCGACAGTGGGATATCATAATTATTCGCTTGCACCCTTACCAAGATAGATTAATGCACATTGCTTTGGCAAGCCCACACTTCATCGATCGAGGCAGGAAGAGTGTCATCCATCGGAAGGCATCCGAATACTTAATATTAGATAAGGGATTTTTATTTCAAGTGATTAACATTTTAATCGTGATTAACATTTAATCACAGTGCACAATAAGAAAATAAAATTACAACATTCACATTCCAGATACATCCCAGATGTGCACAAAAACAGTCTATCAACACTTTGACAAAACAGGGCTAAATCTGAGCATTTAGAACACTTCTAAATCTCCAGATTTACATGCATTGGACATATGAACAACAACTCCACTTGTGCAGTAGACAAGCTCGTCTCTCATATCAGATTCAATAATCTAAACATTTGGTTTCACAAACCATTTTGAGGGACGGTTACTGCAGAGGAGAAACAACCTCTGAAACATGAAAATCGCAACGCAATCACATACGTTCCTGGCGGGGTTCCAAGGGGCCGCGCCCCTGGCGGGGTCTTAGGGGTAGAGCCCCTAACGGGGTCCAAGGGGCAGCGCCCCTGGTGGTGGTCTCGCCCTTGCGGGGTGCGGGGCAGAGCCCCGACCAAATTTTTGAAATCCCACCACCAGAAACCACACAAAACCACATCAAATGTGATATTCCAAGAAGAAATTAGGGCATTTAGAACGCTTCTAAATATCCCAATTTACACGCACTTGACCGCAACCTGGCTCTGATACCACTGTTGGGTTTTCTATACCCCTAACGGGATGACATATCGAATATGCGCAGCGGAAATAATAACAAGAACAACCCAAAAGAAGCTAACAGATCTTGTGGTTTTCATGATTCAAGAGAATAATCAAATCGAAATACAAAGTACCTTTGCGGGATTGAGTCAACACTTAACCAAGGTGCTCCAAAGAGAAATCCAAAATCTGTCTTTGAGTTCTTCAAGAATCGAAATGGATCGATCCCTCTATAGAAGTCCACACAAGCGAATGAGAACCCTAGCTTCTTGTCGTACAAGAACTAGGTCGGAGAAGGAAGCTCTCAACGTCCCCACAGACTGCTAGATCTGATCCAGGGGAGGCGGCGACCACGACGGCGACTAGCGGCGGCGGAAGACGATCGGCGGACGGGAAGAACGAGATGCCCTCGCGCGGAACTGTTCCGGTTGGCCATTCTCGTCTAAATCGCGAAGAAGATTAAGTCCAGTTAAACCTAAAATCGCATGCCCTTTTATACTAAAACGCATTAATCAGTCTTTCCGCAGACCGCAGAATATCTGTCCAGATTTATATTCGCCGAATTCGACTAATCAATATAACCGAATTCGACTCTGATTCGGCGAAACCATTTCGACGAATTCATTTATACAAATTCGGCTATATCATTTCGTCGAAACCCTTTCATCGAACTGACATGATTCGGCTAAACCCTTTAGTCGAATCTGTTATAATTCGGTTAATCATATTAGCCAAATTTCATTAGTCGAATCAAGCTAATTCGGTTAAACCATTTAACCGAATTTGACGCAGTTCTGTTAAAACCTTTAGCCGAATTTGTCAAGTAAATACTCATTCGTTTAAACCCTTTAAACGATTTCCCGTTGAGACATTCTCAACTTAATTCCAAGCAGTCATAGGATTGGTCCTCCACTCATATCCAATATGAGTAAGGCCAACACAATCCTTTCTCCAACTTCTCCAAACGCTTTTATGTGCGACCCTATAGGCTCATATTGCGTTGGCAGTAAGACTAACTGTTGATTGCTTTGAGATCACCTCAGAAACTCCAATAGATACGCCTGTTGAAAATCCTGTTTTCTCCTCAAATGGTCCAAAAGGATCATATGAGGTGAGATAATTCCCTGTAATGCGGTAAAAAAGTAGCTACAGACTCAGATGACTAAATGGGCAGGTGGGCCTAGGCGGCAACCATTGCTTTCCTCAGATGGTCATAAGAGTTGTAGGAATAAAGAAAAAAGATAAGTACAGGCTCAGATGACCAAGTGGGCAGGTGGGCCTAGGCGGCAACCATTGCTTTCCTCAAGTGGTCATAAGGGCTGTAAGCGACTCAACTGCTCTCTTGCCTAGGGCTACAAACTGAGTTGATCAATTGGGCAGGTGTGGTTATGCCGCGGGGGCTATACCGACATTGCTTTCCTCAGAGAGATCAACCCAGTTGTGTTCGAAAACTCCCCGCTACACATGATCTTCGTGGTTTTATGCTAATGACTACAATCCGAGGGGGTTGAGCAGAACTTGAGGATGTCTCTGCGGTTCAGTGAGGTTGATATATAAGAAAGTGTAAAAAGAACCATCGGACATGGAGAAGTGTCAGTATGGGGCTTTTCATTAAAATATCCAAAAGATGCAAGAAAGTAAAGAAGACATTTCAAGGATAGAACCGTTTGAGATCGTCACCGCTCTAGGTGCATGAGATGTCTTCTCCTTCACTTGTCTGAAGGCGGTAAGCCCCGCTTTTTAGTACTTCCTTGATGATGAAAGGTCCGGCCCAGTTGGGATTCAGCTTTCCGACGTTGTCTGTTCTGGCTGCTGCATCAACTTTCTTTAGTACAACGTCTCCGGCTGCAAAATGTTTTACTCTGACATTCTTGTCAAAGTACTTGGCCATTCTCCTTTTTACTTCCTCCTGTCTGATTGTTGCTTCATCCTGAAGCTCTTCAATTAAATCCAGGCTATACTTGATGGCTTCATCATTATCTGCTATCCATGCCTCTCCTCCCTCCTTTGCATACACCACCCTGGGGGTGACCACCTCAAATTCTATCAGAATGCCTCCGAGCCATGAGATAATTTGAATGGTGTCTCCCCTGTAGCCGAAGGAGTAGTACGAAGAGTCCAAAGGATAGAAGGAAGTTGCTCTGCCCAATTTCCTCTCTGATTTAAGACTCTCTTCATTAGAAGCTGTTGGATTTGCCTATTTGCTGCTTCCACCTAACCATTAGTCCTTGGGTGATGTACAGAGGAAAATCGAAGGTCAATCCCAACCTGATCACAGAAGGTTATCATCTCTGAATTGTTAAACTGCAGACCATTGTCAGTGACAATCGCTAACGGGATTCCATGTCGACAAACTATCTCTCCCCAGATGAAGTTTCTGATAACTTGGGTTGTAGTTTTCGCCAATGCTTTAGCTTCAATCCACTTGCTGAAGTAGTCAATCATCACAATGATAAAGCGACGCTGGCCGCTAGCCATTGGGAAGGGTCCGATAAGATCCATCCCCCAAACTGCGAAGGGCCACAATGCTGTTATTGATCTGAGTGATTGAGCAGGCAGATGTTGAAGCGGAGCAAACTTTTGACACTGAACACATCGCTTAGCAAATGCTTCAGCATCTTTCCTCATGGTTGGCCAGAAATACCCTTGCTTCAAGATTCTCTTCTCTAGAGTGTTTGCCCCTGAATGGCTACCACATTCCCCGGAATGAACCTCCTGAAGTATGGTTGGAATTTCGTCCTCAGAAACACACCGCGCTGAGGGAGAGATCAAAGTCTTCCTGTAGAGAAATCCCGCTATCAGATAATAATATGCCATTTTCCTTCTAAATCTTCTTCTATCTTTGATGGAATGATGGAACTCCCCTTTTGAGAAAAACAGCTCGTAAGGGTCCTTCCACGAAGGATTCTGATCGATTTGCATAAGTTCTGTTTCATATGTTGCCGGATGAAAAAGTTCAAAGGTCACTCCCCCAGATGGAAGATCGAACTTTGACAACTCATCTGCTTCCTCATTTTGTGTTCTTGGAATATGCTCGATAATGAATGACTTGAATTTCCCGATCTCCTTCTTAGTCAGCAGTAGATACTTTCTCAGAATTGGTTCTCTTGTCTCGAAATTACCCAGGACCTGAGAAGCCATGACAAGTGAATTAGTTTTAACATGTAAGTGCTCTATGCCTAGTTCTTTTGCGAGCCTCAACCCAACCAGAAGTGCCTCATATTCAGCCTGATTATTTGTAACCGGAAAGAAGAACTTGATTGCCTGTTCAAGCTTGATTCCATTCGGGCTAACTAAAACTACTCCGGCTCCCACGAAGTTTTTACCAGAAGCCCCATCCACATAAATGACCCAAACCAAAGGGGATTTGACCACCCATTCAGGATCGGATTCTGTCGCATCCACCAAGAAATCCGCCAAGACTTGCGCTTTGATCGCTGTTCGGGGGATGTATGATATTTCAAACTCGCTCAGTTCAATAGCCCATTTGGCCAACCTCCCCGAATGATCTGGCTTTTCAAGAATATTTCTCAAAGGATGATCTGTGATCACTTGGATAGGATGAGCCTGAAAATAAGTACGAAGCCATCGTGAAGACATAACCAAGGTGAAGGCTAGCTTCTCCAAGATTGAATATCTGGTTTCCGCATCTTTGAGAATATGGCTAACATAATATATTGGAAACTGCCTCTTCTTTTCCTCCCGAATGAGGACAGAACTTACCACATCTGGGCCGACTCCCAAATATAAGAATAATATTCCCCCTCATGGGGACTTTGAAGTAGCGGAGTTGAAGTTAACTGTGCTTTTAGCTGCTCGAAAGCCCTGTTGCACTCCTCGCTCCATTCAAACTTTGATCCTCCCCGGAGAATTTTAAAGAATGGGGCACTTTTATCTCCTGATTTGGAAATAAACCTGCTCAATCCTGCCAACCTTCCTCCAAGTTGCTGAACTTCCTTGGTACTACGAGGAGGGGTCATATCAAGGATGGCCTTCACCTTATCTGGGTTCGGTGCAAGGCCATTAGGAGTTAAGAGATGCACGAGAAACTTTCCGTTGTTTACCCCAAACACACATTTCAACGGGTTCAATTTTAATTTGAACCTCCGTAGAGTAGCGAATGTCTCTACGAGGTCTTTCAAGTGCAATGAAAATGTTTTACTTTTCAGAAGGAGACCATCAACGTAAACTTCGAGGTTTCTTCCTTTTTGATGCTTAAAGACGGTATCCATCATTCTTTGATATGTTGCTCCCGCATTTTTAAGACCGAAGGCCATTACGAGATAGCAGTAATACCCATCGTTTGTGATAAATATGGTGTGCGGGATGTCAGGTTTGTGCATTTTAATTTGATGGTACCCAGAGAAAGCATCGAGAAAGCTCATAAAATCATACCCAACCGCGGAATCAACTAAGACATCTATCCGAGGCAGAGGGTAGCAATCTTTGGGACATGCTTTATTAAGTTTGGTAAAGTCCACGCACATGCGCCACTTCCCACCAGATTTCTTAACCATTACAACATTCGACATCCACGTGGGATACTGAATTTCCGAAATAAAGCCCGCTTTCAGGAGTTTGGCAACCTCCTCTCTAATGGGCAACGCCAGCTTGGTTGCCACTTCTCTCTTCTTTTGTTGGACGGGCTTGAACTCAGGAGATATGTTCAGATGATGACAAGCCACGTCCGGATCCACTCCTGGCATATCCTCCGCTGACCAGGCGAAGACATCTAGGTTCTCCAAAAGGCAGGAGATCAGCTGCAGTTTTTCCTCTTCTTGCAGCTCTACATTGATAACCAGTTTCTTGTCTTCCCCTTCAGCAATAGGGATCTCTTGGATCGCCTGGGCAGGTTCCAGGCGAGCCCCTTCTCAATCTTTCCCTTCCTCAGCAGCCCTTGAGGATTCAGCAATTTCCAAAACTTCAGCAGTGGCCTTGGGAAGTGAAACGTCGGTGATCATGTTGACGGTTCGGACGTAACACTCCCGAGCCACCTTTGGGTTACTTCTGACCCGATACTGCCTTCCTTCGGCAGCGAACTTAAGAGCAAGGTGAAAGGTGGACACTACTGCCCTATATGCATTGAGAATCGGCCTCCCAAAGATGGCGCAGTAGTTGCTTGGGGCATCCATCACCACGAAGTTGATCAGCTTTATTACTCCTCCGAGAGAGACCAGGAGCTTCACTGAACCCTCCACTTCTTTCTTCTCCCCAGAAAAACCATAGAGGGGCCCATCGGTGGAGAGCAGAGGCTTTCCGGTCTTCAGGGCTTCAAAGGTTGGGCGGAAAAGGAGATTGACAGAGCTGCCTGTGTCAATCAAGATCTTGTGAACAGTATAATTCTCGATGACGGCTTTGATGACCACAGCATCGTCGAAGGGATTGGCATTTGGGGGAAGGTCATCCTAACCAAAAGTGACGATGGTGCTTTCAGGGGGAGAACTTATGGTCACTGCCACTTCTTGTTTCAGGACCCTTGCAATGTTGGATTTGCGAGACGACTCAGCCCCAACTCCTCCATGGATGCAATAAATGTCCCCCAGGGGGACCGCATCATTAACTTCAATGCATTCAGTCGTAGGGTGGATGTCCCCATAGTAGCCGGCGTCTTCAACGTCGGCGCATTCCCAAGTTACCTCCACTGTTTCTTTTTTCTTCTCAGCAGCTGGCTCAGCAGTTGCCTCCTTCCGAACTAGCCCCCGGAGCTTTCCCTCTCCCAAGAGACTTTCTATCAATAAGCGGAGGGCCCGACAATTTTCAGTCAGATGCCCTCCCTCCTTGTGATATTCACAGAAAAGGTTCAGATTTCGGTTTTGGACATCTGATCTCAGAGGAGCGGGTCTTCTGAAATCCGGTCTTTTTTGGAGGATTTGGACAACTTCATCCATAGTAACGTTCAGGGGGGTAAATGACTCTTGCGAGTCATCATATTGAGTGGATGGAATGACCGGAGGTGGCTACGCAACATACTGTGGAAGATATACTGGCATGATTTGCGGAAGAGGAACGGATGGAGCGGGTGCATTGGCCAACGATGGTTTATGATCCTGAAACCGTTGATGGCCAATAAAGGGTTGCTTATTTTTGTAATTTCTTCCCATCTGAGAACGGGGTTCAAAGTGGGACTGGTTTGATGGTGGATGGTGGAAGGATGGATTAGACTGCTCTTTGTCGCTCACTAGCTTTGCGACATAGCCAGGATTACTCTTTTCTCCTCTGATGAACATGTTTGCCAAACTTATCATTTCCTGATAAGTTTTTGGCTCCCTTATATGTGCCTCGAACTTTAGGGGGCCCTCCCTTAAGCCATGAATAAGGGCTACCCTGTATAGTTCTGGATCCACGTTCTGGACTTCCATGATCTCCTTCTGGAAGCGGTCGACGAAACGGGCCCACGTTTCGTCTTCCCACTGTCTTATGTCAAAAAGGGCCGCCGGTCCACTTTCCTTTTCCTTGAAGTAGAGAATCTCAGCAGAAATTCCCTTCGCAGCTCGGCAAAACAACTGATCGACCTGGGGTGCAGTCCATAAAACCACTCCCTTGCTTGTCCTTCGAAGGAGGTCACAAGGAGTTTGCACTTGGTTGCATCTGTTAGGGTCCTAAGAGCAATGGCCGACTCGAAGGCTTGTAGATGAACAGTGGGATCAGTTTCTCCATTGAAAGTTGGCAGACGGGGCTCTCTGAAATTATTCTGAGCTGGCTCCCCCCCGGATTTCGTCCACGAAGGGAGAAGTTTCTTCAATATCCTCGTATAGAGGAACAGAAAAATAAGCCGCCTGAGCAGCGGCTACTCGCGGACAGGCCGCCTGGTAGGAGGAGCGGACAGTGGCTTCCGGCGGGTAGGAGTGATGAGCAGCGACTTTAGGCGGGTAGGACAGGCGGGCTGCATGAGAAGCCGCCCCCCTGGAAATTGAGGACTCAAGCCGGCAAGCTGTGCGCAACTTCCTGGTAAAAGTTTTGCCTAGCCGCAAAACCTTCTTGCAGTGGTGGGAAGTTGGTGACTTGAGGTAGCGGATAAGGAGGAGGTGGAGGAGGGACCGGAGTAACCGCCTGGTTACCCGCGGTTTGCTATGCGACTAACCGCTCGGTTAGTAGTGCCAAAGCCTGACTGATTGCTTCAAGCCGCTGATCAGTGGCTTTCTGGGCCCGGTCGGCTTCTCGTTTTGACTCCTCCAAGGCCTCCCACAGGGAATCTTCACTGTGGTCGAAGCGGTCTCCAAGGGGGAACTGGTGGTCTGACATTATGGAAAGGATTTCACCGACAATCCGTGATCTGAAGGTCGCGTGTTTCTGTTGAGTCCGAAATCGCACCTCCGAAGAAAATCGGAGGCTGCGGGCTGCCGGTTACTTTTTAGGTAGAGGAAACGAGACCGCTGGCAGCGGTCAAGGCCAGACTTCGCCCGTCATGGCGAATGCCACTCCTGTGATGGGCTTTCCTTTGATTAAAGAGAAGTGGTTACAACGGGTTACAAGTGTAGGAAAGCAGAAGCCGGCCGGTCAGACAGGTCGCAAGACGGGAAACTCGAGACCGCAACTCAAACAAGCGAGCTCCTGGATTCGAGTGTGCGTGTCTTGGGAACGTTGCCTCCCCCTATTTATAGGCTCGGGGCCTTGCCCGAACGGTCAGGGATAAAATAACCGCCTGCCCGGGTACAGGAGAATCGGGCAGGCAGTGACGGGATACAGAGAGGAGAAAAGAGTGAAGCCGCGCGGCTTGGCGGCTTGCGCTCCAGGTCTGTCCTGGCCGGAGACTGAAGATGCTGCGGTCAAGGCGATGATGCTGCCCGGGCAGTCTCCGTATTGAGACCGCGACCTGCCTCCTGGACTTGAGCCTTGATATCCTTCATGGCGCAACCCGAGCGGTCTCCATCTCGAGACCGCGGCTTGCCTTCTGGACTTGAGCCTTGTCAACCTTCAAGACGCAACCCGAGCGGTATCCAACTTGAGACCGCGGGTTGCCTTCTGGACTTGGACCCTGATAGCTTTCATGGCACAACTCGAGCGGTCTCCGACTTGAGACCGCGGCCTGCCGTTTGGACTTGGGCCTTGGTGATCTTCAATCTTTGGAGGCGACCTGAATGCTCAGACCGCCCGGTTGGTGGTGATCAACCTTATCAAACCTGAACCGGGCGACTTAAACCATCAGACCGCCCGGTCTGCGTGAAACGCTATTCGGATGCGGTCTTCTGGATAAACAAAGCAGGCTCGCCCCCGTGAGAGTGTTGAAGACAAGGTTGGCGACGCCCATTGAATTCTTGTGGGTTGCCTCCTTCTCGTTTCACGATTGGTTGTGAGCCCCAGTTCACGGAGGGGGCGGGGGGGGGGGGGGGGGGGGGACCACGGATCTGGTCAGCTCGCAGACCTGCGCCTTCAGGAATGTGTTCTCCTTCTCCAGATCGGCGTTCCGCGTGAGGAGCTGACTCACTCTATCAGCATCCTGAAAAAGAAGAATTAAGTCAAACAAAGGAAAATATGACAAGCGAGGTAGAATGTTTGCAGAGATCGCTTACCATTCAACCTTGGAGGCTGGCGAGGAGGCCCTCGAAAATTGCCTTCTTCCCCTTGAGGATCACGACCTCATCTGAGGCCTCCTTGAGCTCGCGCTGGAGCTCTTTGGCATCCCTGTCCGAGGTCAGGTACCACCGGCCCACCATGTGGGTGAGCTCCATGGTCGGAACTTGGCTCGCATGGCCTCATACACGTGTAGCCTGGATCGCAAGGCGCTAAATTGGGCGGGCTCCTCACGACCATACAACCCGAAGGCGAGGGAGAACGCCTCGCCTCCAACCTTGTCGCTCTCAACCCAAGAGGGGAGGAGTGACGAGAAGGAGATCCAATTGTGATCAGGATCGCAAGCGAGCACCGACTCGCCGACTGCATCCCGGAGCTTCATGCTAAGGCCGAAGTTCTTGTGGCCCGCTGGTTTGGGCTCGCTCGGAGCATCTCTGGCCCCACGACTTCCCTCTGCAGCCTTCTGTCTCGCTGGCAGAGAGAGCGGAGTCTCTGCCTCGCTCAAGTCCACCACGTCTTTCCCCCTTAGTGGTGACAGGGGCCTTCTTGGACCTCTTCTTCGACGAAGCCAACGCGACAGACTGGCTCGCGGGTGGAGGATGCTTCTTGCTAGAGGACGAGCTGGGGGGGGGGGGGGTCCCGACATGCCTCGGCGACCACCACAGCGAGCGAGCCGGAGGTGAGGGGTGTCACCCTCTCATGCGGGGGGGGGGGGGGGTGGAGTGGAAGGTCCCGTTTGTTGGATCGGTAGGCGCCCTTAGAGGGGGGGGGGGGGGGGGGGGGGTTGAATACGGGTTTTAAAAACTTATATTATATTTTGAAATACTTGCTTATGATAAGAAATCAAAATTGTGATTTTGTTTAAAGATCTAAATTGTGTTATAATAAAGGAAAGGATAATAAACAATTTAGAGAAATGAAGAATAAATCAATTTTATTACACAAAGAGAGACATGATTATTATTAATAAAATTGATTACAAAATTTTGATTTCAATCACGCTAGAAATCAAAGCGAAATATGAAAGACTCTTTTTGTTTTCTATACCGACTCGTATCCCCACGAACCGGTTGGCTTTAGCCGATCCTTCCCCGGATACGGCCTCAAGCCGCTCTAGCCAACCCTTCCCCGGATATGGCCTCGAGCACCGCCTACACATACACCCGAGACCTAGTCGCCAACATGAGGCAAATTTCTGCCCTAAGTCCTACCCAGACCTAGTCGCCAACACGAGGCGAATTTACTAAACGATTACAAGAAAAGGTGTGAAATAAAAAGACAATAATATAAAACTCCCTCTATGTGGATCTCTTGGAGAAGTAGACGAAGACGCAGAGTATGATCGTAGTCGATGCGGTCTTTCATCACGATGATGACGCGTGTTGAAATCTTCTCCACGGATCTCCTTTAGTCTTTATGGATTTGTGGGAGTATATCTCTGAACCTTCCTCTCTCTATTGTGGCACGAAGCTCTGGAATTTTGGGTCTCATGAGGATTAGGAAGATGGAGCCAAGAGGTCCTTTTTATAGACTTAGTGCTAGTGCCTGCGCTAGTGGTTCCGTCGGCGCTATCCCATATTAGGACATATTCTGCGCGGCAGAATCTTCCATCCGGGGAAACATTTCTCTCTTGCCTTCTGTGCTCCGCGCTACCGCCTGCGATATCAGATACCGCCAGGCGCTATCTCCTTCTATAAGTACTCCCAGAATTTGCGCTTAAGCATTCTTTTCGTCGATCGAATTTTCGTCAAATGGAGTTCGTCGAGCAAGCTTCATCATTCGTCGAACGGAAATTCGTCGAACGGAAATTCGTCGAACGCCGCTTACAGTCCGTCGAGCGAAAGTTATGATGAGCATTTTGTCGAGCGCAGCTAACAATTTGTCGAGCGAACGCTAGCGCCAACGCTAGTACTAGCGCGTCGCGATAGAGTAAGCAGTTCGTCGAGCGCGCTTCATCATTCGTCGAACAGAAATTCGTCGAACGCCATTCTACATTTCAGCGGTTCCTTAGCACTAGCGCCAGGCGTTAGTTGATACCGCCGACGCTAGAGGGAGTGTTGGATTTTATGGCTCAAATTTGGGGGCAACCTTCTTATGTAATCCTTGAGTCATGTGGACTTTGTTATCATGCACACTTAAACACACAAGATCAAATACACATAGGATTTGTTATTCTCAAACCTAGGAGATGCGGAAGACCATGTTCCAACAAACTCCCCCTTTTGATAATAACAAATCCATTAATGATAAATTAGAGCATTAATATATAAGCATGATGAAACTTATTTGTGTGTGTGTGAGAGTGATGACTTAGGATAATTATTGATTTTTTTATTTAGAATTGCTCCCCCTAAATACATGCTCCCCCTAAGTGAATGCTCCCCTAATATGTAAGCTATCATCTTAATTAAGCATGTTAGTTTTATATTTTGATAGCAGATTATATTTATCATGTTAGTTCTCCCCCTTTTGTTATTAGCAAAAGTGGGTAAGGAGGCAAAACACAGAAAAGTTTTGATTAGAAGATAAAGGCATGATCGAGCTTGTAGAGAGAAGGAAATGCTAAGGAGTTTTAGAATACTTTTTATAAATATAGATCAGAGTTTTTGGCTTAAAAATGAACAATCTAACATTTGTCAAGTACTCAATATTATCATGTTAGTTTTTCCTTTTTATATAAGAGTTTTAAGCAAAAAAATGTAATGATTTCCAAGTAACTAAACTACCCAGACAATATGTCTACACCCTAGCCCCGTACTAAGTGACGGATGGGCATGAGGAGCTGCATACATGCCGTAGGTTGGGGTTTTAGTCCCATATGCAAACACTAGACAAAACACAACCTAGCACTCTTTCCCCCCAGTGCCTCGCAAGGCCCCACTGGAACACTCCCCGGTTAAGGACAAGACATGACTAGAGATAAATGTTATCTAATGTCTACAACCCTACGCCCCTGCTATGGTGAGATATGAAGTCATGGATAATAATTATTGGAAACATTTAAGCGTTTTAAATCTAATAACATAGCCTATGGATTTATATTTTATTTGAATTTTTTTTTAAACAAACAACTCATGTAGTTATTTTGAAATCCATTAAAGAATCAGAGTTTTTAATATAACAATATTTTCATAGAAATTAATAAGAGTTTTTAGCATAAAAAATATTCTTATTTAAAGCAACCAATATAAAGTTTTACCAAGCAAGTCTACCACTTGTTGAAAGAAAGGAATGTTAAGATTCAAGTGATGATGCACACAAAATAAAAGACTTTAAGTAAGCATGAACGTGCAAGGTAAAACAATTATATGGTTATGATGCGGAAGACTTATCGAAATATAAAAAACATCTTATTGTAATCAATGATGATCCGTAAAAAGATATATGAGTTAAATTTCATAAGGAAGATGTTTTTGTAAATCATTTTTCAATTAAAATCTTTGAGTTTGACAATAAAGTAACCAAGCATGAAATAATGTTACAAAAAGAGAGTACTACAATGTTATGTTAATTCACAATTTCAAAACATACTAAACATTGTAGAAAGCATGCTAAATTATCTAGTGCATTTCATAAATAAAGAGTAGTCTAGAATTAACATTAGGATCCAATACTCATGAGAAGAAGTGTTATGGAAGATAATGATGTGCACATAAGTGTATTTTGAATAGAGTAAACAAATGTTTTAATCAAAAATACAAGAAATATGTCAAGTAAAGAGCACAATAAAACACAAATAATTTTACTTCCACATACTTTAATGCACAAACAAAATGTACAACTACCAAGATGCTTTGCACACACAATGCTCATTAAGACTTATCAGGGTGCAAAGTAGTGCTTGGGGGATCACATATTTTTATTTTAAAATTGAAACTAGTGATCCGGTGTACATAAGAGTAAGTGGTTTTTATTTTGAAAGAAAGATATGGTTTGCACAAGATACTTTACTATTCTTTCCAAGGTGTTCAACCTCACAACGCTTATTAAGACTTATCAGGAGGTTCAAGTAGTGCTTGGTGGAGTTATCCTTGTCACTTTATTTTATGATTTTTGTTTTGTACAAAGTTCTCTGAATACACTTGTTTTGCAAACCAATAGAATTTATGAAAACATAACCACTTTTCTTAACTTTTTAAAAGTGCAAATAAAAGTAGTGTAGGTAATATACTTGTGCAATTTTAATTCATTGTACTAATACAAAACATACACAAGCATTCTTAGATTAAGCACATATGTATAAAATGCCAAAATAAGTGAGTGAATAAAGATCATTATCAAACATAAAACATTTACTCATACTTAGAGGCATGCTAAACGTAGTTCTACACAACTTTTATAAGACAATTGATGCACATATTACTAGATATATCAAAGCATGATAAAAACAATGTTCAAAGTAGTTTGAAAAGATAAATTGCAACATTATAGACGTTCTAAATAATAGATTAAATCATCCTTGATTTTCATAGAAGTCCATACAGTATTTTTTTGATATTTTGAAGAATAATTTTGATTTAAAGTTTGAACTCATAAGATTGATCTTGGACTTCCCGAGGACTACCTTGTGAGGGGTTCGCCCGATACTAGGAGAAGTGATGGGATGATAGCCCAAATCTCCCTTTCGCAAGATACAAGTAAATAGAAAAGTTAAGTTCAAAATAATAATTTTTGATATATTTTTTGTTTTATATTATTGTATTTGATTTTTGCTTTTAGAAAAAGAATTTAAACAAATGACAAACAAACCAAAAAAGGCAAAACATTTTTTTTGTAATTTGGCTTTTGTATTTTTGTATTTGATTTTTCAAAAATGAAATAAAAGCAGAAGTGCAAAAATAAATAGTACACATAGATTGATATATTTTTAAGAATTTTTCAAAATTTAAAAAATACAGAAAAGCAAATAGGTGTGCTAGCGCCGGCGTTAGCGTTAGCGCGGGAAACAGTACACGATTTTTGATGATTTTGAAATTTTTAATTATTGATCTTGATTAAGTGTCCTAATAGTAGTTTCATGCAGAAATTTCAGAATTTTAGGAGATGTCTAGATAGTGCAAATTGCATGAAACATTAGTGATTTTGTATATGACTTTACCAAATAAACTTTGCATGAAATATATTTTATTATATCTCCATTTTAAATTTTCTAAGGCTTATGTTTATCAATATAATGTAGTTTGAAAATGATAGGAAATGTAAGCACGAGAAGACATGAATGAACAAATCAAATATGCATGATTTTAGTGATTAAAAATAATGTTCATGCATAAGAATATCATGGATAAGCCCTAGATGAGAATACCCAGCCTGGATATCTTGGTAAATGTATAAAGCCTAACATAGACACAAATATTCTTTAGGTGATAATGTTAGTATGATAAGTTTGAGATTAATGTTATATCAAGGATTGATTGTGTTTCAACTTAGAGACCTAGAATGAAGTGATGATTTTATTTGATTTGATATCAAGATGATTCAAAGGTCTAAACTTGAAATAAAACACAATACACACATAATACACCAACCATGATATGTAATTATAATATCAATTGTCATCAATTACTTTATCAATTATAATTCACATAATTGTGATAGAAATAATTAATTTTAGAAGACTTTTGATATGACTTATGATCTATGATGTTAGAGAATTTTAGCAATGGACATCAATAGATCATGGTGATGCTTGTGAATTCAATATTCATTATGATGGTAAATTCTTTCAATACATTTTAGTGATTTTATTTTAATTAAGAATTTTGAATATATATATATATATATATGTGATTTTTGATAGGTGAACACTAGTGATGGTTTAGATCATGTTTGACATCAAGGAGTGAACACAATATAATTTTTCTTGTTGTGAACAAAGACAACCATATTGAAAGTTTAGCTTTTATTTAGATCTTGAACTTTCTTTTAGATCATGTTATTTCTCTACACCACTTGTTGGTGAAGACTAAAGAGCTTAATAGCCAAATAACTGGATTTAATTTGAAATATCTTATAGAAAATTTATAGTTCAATTTATATGAATACTATATGATATTTATGGGTAATGATTTTAATAGTAATAGATTGGTCATTTAAAAAAAAAAACTTGACTTTTACTTTTGATTTACTTTGATTTGCCCACTTCATTTAGGCTTTATGGGACAAAGTCAAAATTTCAACTATTATATTAGATGACCATGACATGATGGCTTAAAAAGAAAACAAAAAGAAAAAATAGAAAAGACATTAAAGCACATCATGAAGTAGAAATTTGTATATCTTATTTTGAAAAGTTTCTACTTCATGCATTTGATGATACCTAATGAATAAGAGTTTTAGGTATCTAAAGGGGACCGTGTGGGATGGTTCCTTTGGGTACCCAAATATAGCGAGATGGCTTTTGGGGAGATAAGTACGAATGAACCCTTTCAAGTGGAGTTAATGTTCCATCTTTAATTTTGGGTCTCCACTCATACTTAGGTTTAATATTATAATTTTACATTAAATTTCCATATTCATTAAATTTAGGCTTAAAATAATGATGACATTTGAACTCATTTTTCATAGGAAATTTTGCATATTTGAATTTAATTTAGGAGATATACAATTTTGTAAATCATGGTGATTTTGATTTACAAATCCTTTCTGTTTCTTACTCCCATTATTAGACTTAGTTACGATATTCATATTCATATTCAACCTGCTTTTAGATATTTGTTGATATTGTGGGTTTTTATTTATAATTTTCATAAGCAAATTGATTTTTGAATTTAATTCATCATTCTTGATTTTAAGATTATGTCTAGCTTTATTATAAGCGATTGTGCTATTTTTAAGAGTGGAAACAATTGAATCAATATGATCTTGATAGTTGTTTCTATATTCATCAAATGTTTCATCCATCTCTTTAATTTCAATTTTATATTCTTTACACTTAGCACAATCATTTTCCAAAGATGAATTTTCTAAACATAATCTTTTATTTTGTTCTTTTATAAAAAGAAGTTCCTTTTCAAGTTCCTTGCATTTTTCTTTCAAATCATTAAATTCTATACAAGGTGTAATGTTTTCAACTAAGGAGCCTGATGCGCGTCGGCAAGTGCACCGGTCGCTGTCAAGTAATAATTGTGGAGAATAAATTCCCCGGATGTCGGTCTCTTGAGGAATGCAGGATGGGTGAACGAATCGCGCAGTGATTATTGTTACACAAGCGTTTCACAAACACAAAGAGGGGTTTTTGGTTGGTTTTCCTAATTTTAACAACAACAACAGAGATGCGGGTCGAGAACACCGCTTCGCAAAGTGAGGTGGATGCAACGGCTGCGATGCCGTGCTTCGTGAGGCGGATGAAGTGAACTCAAGTGCGAAAGGGTGAGGGTCGCAAACACCTCTTCACAACCGTCGTTAGCTCTTGCTAACACGGAGCAAACACCTTGCGTGCGTGTGCGAGTGAGTGAGTGAGAACGGAATGAATCATGAGCAAACCATGGAGAAAAACAAAGAAATATTCATTTTCATCAAAGTAAATATCACAATATTCGTCTAGTACATGGTTCAAAGAGTGCAATGAAGGGAAAGAAGAAAGAAATAACCGGCGGTGAAGATTAGCGGCCGTTCACGGCTGGAATGGTAGGTTGTCGGGCTACCTCCGGACTCGGACGGACAATGCTTCCGGCGTAGAGAGCTGTCACAATCTCCCTACGTGCTCCGTCGTCTTCGACTCAAGGTCTCTTCTTCTTCTCATCGGGCGGAAAGCGAAAATGGTTGCTTGGAGGCTTGCGGACGATGGAGAACACTCACGGACGATGGAGGAAGGCTTGGAATGGATGGAGGAGGCTTCCCCTTGCGTGGAAGATGAAGTAGGGGCGTTCCAGGGTGGTGGTCGGCGGCGTACGGAACAGGAACCTCGCTCCCGGAATGATCGATCCGCCCTAAAATCGCAACAGGCGTTTAAATAGGCGCTGGATTGAATACTGCGCACGATCATTGGCACACGACCAGTGGTCGTGCGCACTGGAATTCTGCGATCGTGCGCACTGCCTGGACAGAACCTGCAAGAGACGAAATTATAAAATACAATGTTCGCACGACCAGTGGCGCACGACCGGTGGTCGTGCGCACTGGAGTTGATGGTCGTGCGCACTACAGCAAACAGAACTCAGAAATTTAATGGTCAATGCGCACGAGCAGTGGCGCACGACCGATGGTCGTGCGCACTGGAGTCGATGGTCGTGCGCACTGCACCAGACAGAACTCGTGAAAAAGGGTTAAGTGCGCACGATTAGTGGCGCACGACCGGTGGTCGTGCGCACTAGAACAAGTGATCGTGCGCAGTGTTCCTGTGCAGAATTGCACCGGAAACACTTGCACGCCTCCTATTCCAGCACAAACACAGATCTAGCCACTGAAAGTGGCACTTAACAACATATGAATACTACTAAAGATAATACACACGAAAACACACCAAAGTGGGCCTAAATGTGCACCTAGCATGGGTTATCAAATATAGACTATAATAAGGCTAAAGTGCGTGATATTGACAAAATAACGGCCCGGATGAGTCCATAAATGTATATATGATCAGGACTCATCACACCCCCAGACTTAACTGTTTGCGCGTCCCGAGCAAACGAATCCGGTGGAATGTGAAAACGAATAATTAACATAGAGAATTACACAAAGGAGTACGGTGCGAAGTAACATACGCATGCGAGTAGAAATTCTAGTAGAAAGAGATTCTAACTATGCTAACTAATTTACGTAAGTATTAAAGCGTAAGTAGAGATTTAATTATACTCAGTTGGTGAATTATGACGAATTTGGCGATCATGCCCGGTATGAAAGCGACGAGACACTGAGGCGGGTGTTGCACAAGATCGGGGCTTAGGAATAACTCCGCTGAAATCCATCAACGTCGTGAACCATACGCTTGCCCGGTCACACTCTCACCACGGCGCTAGCAAACTCACAAATCAAATCAGTAGGACTTATAGGATTAAAACGGGGCTTAGGTTACGGTATGATATTCAAAGTTAAACACGATGGCTGCGCAACCCAAGTGAGCTATCGGAACGCTGCACCCCACAAAACCACAAACTACGCTCGTGTGACACACCCCCAGACTTATCATGAAAACCAGGTGTGCGCACGGCCTACTTCACAAATTCCAACAGATTTTCTGTTTTTAGCTCGGGAGGATTTTTTTCAAACTACTTTTTTTTTCTTTTACATATTTTTCTTCTTTTATGTATCCTCCGGTTGGTTCAAAGTCAGCGGATAGACAATATTTTCCCTTCATAACAAAATGATTCCACACGACACGCACATTGAGACTTATGAGCGCAGTTAAAAACAATTTGGTTGCGGGTGTAGGATAGGCTTCAGGCTTTGGTGGATGAAGAGGAGCTGAACAAAGGATTGGTAGGCACAAATTTGGCTCGCAAAGGTGAATGAAATGGACATGGAACAACAAAGCTCAAACTAGCCAAATGGTGGCCTACGTCATTTTTAACTCGACGAGTCGCTCTCACCAATGCTTCGAGAGTCGCTTGGGGCAAGTTCTTAGCCCACGAGAAAGATAAACCTTCCTCCCGACTCGAGCAACACACGACTAGCAATCGTGCACACACAATACCGGGTTATCGTCAATTTCATACAAATTCAGCATTTGAGTATACTAAATCTAAATTTACGCAGAAATACTAAATATAAATTAGATGCATAAAGAAAATCTAGTTCTACTCAAATTCTACCATAACATACGACGTGACTAGTACACTACATGAGTCGACATCGTGCTCCAAATAATAATTCCTATGTTAACAAACTATTTCACATTCCAACCAAACTAATTTTAAACGGAACAACAAAAAGAAAAGCACGCACTCAAGTGGGTGAAGTGGTGTGTAAGGAATGCAACAATGATAATGATAATGAAAAATAAAAAGCAACCTTCTAGTATGCAATGCAGCTCGTGCACAGTGGATAATAACAACCGCTCCCCCAAACTTAAGCTAAACACGATATCTAGAAATTTGAAGCTGAAAGAGGGGAGGAAGTGTTACCCAATGCTCAGAAATGAGCATACCAGACGATTGGCGTTTACGATCAAGAATAGTCCGTAGCATCCGCCATCGAACACGAAACCTGCAAGCACAAACTCAAGGCAACAAAAGCAAATATAAAAGCTGAACTAAAAAAAGAAATACGAAAACGGAAATCTGGGTTGTCTCCCAGTAGCGCTTTCATTTAACGTCCTTAAGCTGGACCAAATACCTGTATTAACAGTGTTTATAAAGAGTGCAGGAATTAAAAAGAAATACTCAAAAATAGAGTTTTGCAACAATAAGAAACAAGAAGGGAAAATCAGCTGCGGTTGCTTGAATGATGTCTATCTCCCAATGTCAACAACTGACATTCCTTGTTTATAGTGGCACCATCGTATAACTTCAGCCGATGTCCATTGACCTTAAACTTGTCCCCCTTATCTCCAGATATTTCTATGGCACCAAAGGGGGAGACGGCGGTCACGGAGAAAGGACCACTCCACCTCGATTTTAACTTCCCAGGGAAGAGGCGGAGACGAGAGTTGTAGAGCAGCACTTGGTCTCCAGTTTTGAACTCCTTAGGAATGATATGCCGATCGTGCCATTTCTTCGTTTTCTCCTTGTAAATACGAGCATTTTCATAAGCGAAATGACGGAGCTCCTCTAACTCGTTGAGTTGAGAACGACGCACCTCGGCCGCGGCTCCAATGTCCATGTTCAACAATTTGGTTGCCCATAATGCTTTATGCTCCAGCTCCACCGGAAGGTGGCATGCCTTGCCATATACCAATTGAAACGGAGTCATGCCTATGGGTGTTTTGAACGCAGTCCGGTAAGCCCATAATGCATCGTCGACCTTTTTAGCCCACTCCTTCCTATTTGAATGTATTGATTTCTCAATTATTCGCTTGAGCTCGTGGTTGGAAACTTCGACTTGCCCACATGTTTGGGGGTGGTATGCCAAAGAAATCTTATGATGGACCCCGAACTTTTTCATTAGTTGCACAAACTGCTTATTGCAAAAGTGACTACCGCCGTCGTTGATGATCGTTCTCGGCGTCCCAAACCTGGAAAAGATATTCTTGTGGATGAAATGTAGCACTGTGTTGGCATCATTCGTGGCCACCGCTTCAGCTTCCACCCACTTTGAGACATAATCAACTGCCACAATAATGTAATGCTTACCATGAGACATCGAGAAGGGACCCATGAAGTCTATTCCCCAGACATCAAAGGGTTCGCAGACCAGCATGTTATTAAGGGGCATCTCGTCACGCCGGGAAATATTTCCGGTCCTCTGGCATTCATCGCACTTGGTAACATAGGTATGGGCATCCCGGAAGAGGGTCGGCCAAAACAATCCACATTGCAGGATTTTTCGTGCTGTTCGAACGGCCCCGAAGTGCCCGCCAGCTTCTCTGTCATGACAGTGCTGTAATATAGAATGAAACTCAGTTTCCGGAATGCAACGCCTAATAATCCCATCGCTGCACGTGTGGAATAAGAGCGGGTCTTCCCAAAAATAGTATTTTGAGTCAGAGGCAAGCTTCCGTCTTTGCTGGGGGGACAGATTCGGGGAGAACGTTTTGCAAGCCAAGTAATTAGCAATATCTGCGTACCAAGGTGCGGTTGGAGAAGACGTAGTAATTGCAAATAACTTCTCATCCGGGAAATAGTCGTCCGTTTCCTCCGCAACGCTGTTGGGAGTGTCGTACTCCAAACGCGAGAGATGATCAGCAATCACATTCTCCACCCCCTTCTTGTCTTTGATTTCCAGATTGTATTCCTGCAAAAGTAAAATCCAACGAATCAGACGCGATTTGGATTCTTTCTTACTGAAAAGATACCTGAGAGCGGCATGGTCCGTGTACACGATCACTTCGGAAAGTACCAAATATGAGTGAAACTTTTCACAGGCGAAGACCACGGCTAGCATTTCTTTCTCTGTAGTGGTATAATTTGCTTGTGCACTGTTGAGAGTTCGACTGGCATAAGCAATAGTGTGAAAAGTCTTATCTTTCTTTTGACCGAGCACAGCACCTACGGCCACATCACTTGCGTCGCACATGATGATAAAAGGTAAAGTCCAGTCGGGTGCCACCAAAATTGGGGCAGAGATGAGTTGTCCCCGTAAAGTTTCGAAGGCTTGCATGCATGCTTCGTTGAAGTGGAAGGGAACATCCTTAACCAGCAGGCGAGATAACGGCTTTGAAATGGAGGAAAAGTCCTTGATGAACCTTCGATAGAAGCCCACATGACCAAGAAAACTTCGAATACCTTTCACTGACATGGGTGGAGGGAGGTTTCTGATGACACTTACCTTTGCTTGATCCACTTCGAGCCCTTTGCGGGAAACTTTATG
The DNA here is from genome assembly GCA_033032865.1 of Dactylorhiza incarnata. Classification (NCBI taxonomy): domain Eukaryota; kingdom Viridiplantae; phylum Streptophyta; class Magnoliopsida; order Asparagales; family Orchidaceae; genus Dactylorhiza; species Dactylorhiza incarnata. The sequence continues at coordinate 3,630,387 of JAWHQI010000035.1, forward strand.
TCCCAACACAATTCCTTCGCGCACCATAAAGTGGCATTTATCCCAGTTCAAGACAAGATTGGTGTCTTCACACCGCTTCAAGGTCTTGGCCAAATTCGCCAGGCAAATGTCGAAGCTACTGCCAAATAGAGTAAAATCATCCATAAAAACTTTGAGGAAGTCCCCCACCATGTCAGCAAAGATGGCGAGCATACAACGTTGGAAGGTTGCGGGGGCATTACACAGTCTGAATGGCATTCTTTTGAACGCAAATGTACCAGAGGGACATGTGAATGTCGTCTTGTCTTGATCAGATGGGTCAATTAGAATCTGATTGTACCCTGAGTATCCATCCAAAAAGCAGTAGCAATCCTGCCTCGCTAACCTTTCTAGCATCTGATCAATAAAGGGGAGCGGAAAGTGGTCCTTGCGCGTCGCGTCGTTCAGCTTGTGATAGTCGATGCAGACTCTCCACCCGGTGATCATTCGGGTCGGTAGCAGCTCGTTCTTTTCATTGGCAACAACAGTAATCCCTCCCTTCTTCGGTACCACCTGAACTGGACTGACCCATTTGCTATCGCTGATTGGGTAAATGATGCCAGCGTCCAACAGCTTTATCACTTCAGCCTTTACTACCTCTTGCATTTTCGGGTTCAGCCGCCTTTGGGGCTGTGCTGTCGGTTTGTACTGATCTTCAAGGAGGATCTTATGCATGCAGACCGTGGGGCTGATTCCCTTAATGTCAGCAAGAGAACGTCCGAAGACCTTGTGGTACCTTCTCAGCACGCCCAATAATGCAGTTTCATTAGCGGCGGACAGGGCTGCAGAAATAATCACCGGATGTGTGTTTTTTTCTCCAAGAAACACGTACTTTAGAGAGTCCGGAAGTTGTTTGAGAGCCGGACATGGGTTTGGGCTAGCCGAATCGTTGGAGAGCTCTCCACTTGAATGTGACAAATCAGGGTGATTTGAGTGTGCACCCTCTTCTTCCTCGTCTTCGTGATGCCGGTACATCACGCGGTCATCCAACTCCACACCGTTCTGACCATCGAATTCTTCAAGCGCTTCTGCTGGTTCATACTCTGTAATTTCAAAATGTTGCGACGGGCTGTGGACGTTGAAAGATATAGCATCCTCCCCCAGTCTTAGTGTGAGCTCCCCCTGCTCCACATTAATAATAGCACGAGCAGTAGCGAGAAAGGGCCGCCCCAAAATAATGGGAACATTTGTATCGACCTTCATGTCGAGAATGATAAAATCAGCTGGAAAAGCGAGACCGTTTACAACTATTGTGAGGTCCTCGACGATTCCCGACGGCTTCTTGATCGACCGACCAGCAAGCTGCAGCATTACTTGTGTTGGCTTCAAGATCCCAGCACCGAGTTCACGAAAGATAGAGAGCGGCATCAAGTTGATTGATGCCCCCAAATCACAGAGTGCCTGGCTGAAACGGTGATGGCCGATCCTGCAGGGAATCGTAAAGCTGCCCGAGTCCTTGCACTTAGTGGGTAAATTGGAAATGATGGCAGAGCACTCCTTAGTGAGGTCGATGGTTTTGAGATCCTCCAACTGCTTCCTCTTTGAGATCAAATCTTTCAAAAACTTGGAGTAGCCCGACATTTGAGAAATAGCTTCGATCAGCGGTATGCTCACCTGCACTCCTTTCATTATTTCCAAAAATCTGCGGAATTGCTGCTCAGTTTTCTCGTTTCGCAGTCTGTGAGGGAATGGGGGGTGAACAACACTTTTCGAGGGTTGTGCCTCGCTCACAGGATGCGGCTCAATATGACTTTGAGCCAGCTTCTCGGGGGTTTCTTCATTATGCCTGTCAGTCGAACACGTAGGAGGTTCCTGTCGAGGAGAATTGTCTACACTTCTCCCACTTCTCAATCGCATGGTGTTCACTGACTCAGGAGGCTGACTTGCAAGCTCAGAAATAGCATCGGACAGCGTCCCAATGGTAGAGCGAAGCTGTTGGATTGCGACTGATTGGTCATTCATTTTGTTCAATACCCCGACCACCAAAGTCGCTAACTGTTCTGGTTGCTCTGGCGGCAAAAAGTCCGCTACTCCTTTGAATGTCACGGCATTAACTGCAGCAGTAAATGGGGGGCGAATAACATGACTCCAGTGCTGACTGGTGTGAACAATATTCACGACCACGTCCCACGCGTCCTTTCCTGATTTATTAAACAGGGCCCCTCCAGCTGCCATATCAAATAGAAGACGGAAATTATCCAGCACTCCAAAGTAGAAAATCTGAATCAAGAAAGCTTCCGAAAGATCTTCACGGTAGCATCCCCTATACAGGGACTGGAAACGCTCCCAAGCATCGACTAACGTCTCCTCCTTCCCCTGTCCAAAGGTTACGAGTTCCCTATACTTATTCAAAGCTTGGGTGCGATGTTGAAACTCTTGCAAAAATCTCCCTTCGAGTTGTTTCCAAGTGAGCACCTCTCTTTTCCGGATATCCCAATACCATCTTTTGGCTTTTTCATGCAAGGAGAATGAAAATGCCAGAGTCTTTTGCAGGTCACTTTCAACTCCACTAAATATACATGTATAATAGATTGCTAAGAAGTCCTGCATGTGTTGCACTGCGTCTTCATGCTCATCCCCGCTGAACTTGCAATTCCCAGACATGTACTCAATGACGTCGGAGGAGATCCCGAGGTCATGATTGTTTCTTTCTGCTTGATCTCTTAAATCTTTTAAGCTTTCCTGGTAGATGCATTCCTGAATTGAGCTCATGTCGCAAATACTTGCAACCAAAACGATTAGCAAACGATGGGAAAGGCGAAAGTAATCAGAAGTGCGGATCGAAAAGAAACGGAGATACCAGGGGTGAACAAGAGAAGTGAGAGAAAAGAAAATTCTCGTGCAACAAATCCTCACGCAGACGAATTCATCACGTCTGCAGTCCCCGGCAACGGCGCCAAAAACTTGATGCGCGTCGGCAAGTGCACCGGTCACTGTCAAGTAATAATTGTGGAGAATAAATTCCCCGGATGTCGGTCTCTTGAGGAATGCAGGATGGGTGAACGAATCGCGCAGTGATTATTGTTACACAAGCGTTTCACAAACACAAAGAGGGGTTTTTGGTTGGTTTTCCTAATTTTAACAACAACAACAGAGATGCGGGTCGAGAACACCGCTTCGCAAAGTGAGGTGGATGCAACGGCTGCGATGCCGTGCTTCGTGAGGCGGATGAAGTGAACTCAAGTGCGAAAGGGTGAGGGTCGCAAACACCTCTTCACAACCATCGTTAGCTCTTACTAACACGGAGCAAACACCTTGCGTGCGTGTGCGAGTGAGTGAGTGAGAACGGAATGAATCATGAGCAAACCATGGAGAAAAACAAAGAAATATTCATTTTCATCAAAGTAAATATCACAATATTCATCTAGTACATGGTTCAAAGAGTGCAATGAAGGGAAAGAAGAAAGAAATAACCGGCGGTGAAGATTAGCGGCCGTTCACGGCCGGAATGGTAGGTTGTCGGGCTACCTCCGGACTCGGACGGACAATGCTTCCGGCGTAGAGAGCTGTCACAATCTCCCTACGTGCTCCGTCGTCTTCGACTCAAGGTCTCTTCTTCTTCTCACCGGGCGGAAAGCGAAAATGGTTGCTTGGAGGCTTGCGGACGATGGAGAACACTCACGGACGATGGAGGAAGGCTTGGAATGGATGGAGGAGGCTTCCCCTTGCGTGGAAGATGAAGTAGGGGCGTTCCAGGGCGGTCGTCGGCGGCGTACGGAACAGGAACCTCGCTCCCGGAATGATCCATCCGCCCTAAAATCGCAACAGGTGTTTAAATAGGCGCTGGATTGAATACTGCGCACGATCATTGGCGCACGACCAGTGGTCGTGCGCACTGGAATTCTGCGATCGTGCGCACTGCCTGGACAGAACCTGCAAGAGACGAAATTATAAAATACAATGTTCGCACGACCAGTGGCGCACGACCGGTGGTCGTGCGCACTGGAGTTGATGGTCGTGCGCACTACAGCAAACAGAACTCAGAAATTTAATGGTCAATGCGCACGAGCAGTGGCGCACGACCGATGGTCGTGCGCACTGGAGTCGATGGTCGTGCGCACTGCACCAGACAGAACTCGTGAAAAAGGGTTAAGTGCGCACGATTAGTGGCGCACGACCGGTGGTCGTGCGCACTAGAACAAGTGATCGTGCGCAGTGTTCCTGTGCAGAATTGCACCGGAAATACTTGCACGCCTCCTATTCCAGCACAAACACAGATCTAGCCACTGAAAGTGGCACTTAACAACATATGAATACTACTAAAGATAATACACACGAAAACACACCAAAGTGGGCCTAAATGTGCACCTAGCATCGGTTATCAAATATAGACTATAATAAGGCTAAAGTGCGTGATATTGACAAAATAACGGCCCGGATGAGTCCATAAATGTATATATGATCAGGACTCATCAGAGCCTTGTGTAGAACTAGATAAATTAGAATTTGATTCTTCATTAATTTTTGCCTTAAAATTTATATTTTCTAAGCGCAAATGTTTATTAGCACTCTTTAATTTCTTAATTTTACGCTTTGTAGTTTGAAGCAATTGTAATGTAGAAATAGAAGTACAAAAGATGGGATTTGATTTCCTTACATTGCTTTCGGGAGAGGCATGATTTGAACATATAGTTTCTTTTACATCTTTTTGGCACTCCTCTTCCGAAGACAGTACTTCTTCTTCTTTTCCATTTGATGTGTGCTCCATTGATCCATCATGAGAGGAGCATTCTTGAAGACTTGTGCAAGCTTGCATATTCTCCGGTTTTTGCGATTGTTCCATACCTGTAGAAGGAGAATCATACATTTCTTCAAAAAATTTCCATACTTTGTATGCACTAGAAAAACAATATATTAATTTGAAAATATCTTGAGATAAAGCACAAAAAATATAATGCATAGCTTTTGTATTTAGGTGACGCTCTTGTTTATTTGATTCATCCGCTGGTCTTGTTATTGCTATATCCCAAGCGTTGATATCTAATGTTTTAATAAACCTTTCCATTAATAATTTCCACCCTTTATAATTTCTTCCTTCGAATAAAGGTGGTTTAAGAGATTTTTCTTCTTCATAAAAATTTACCCCACTAGTAGAAGCGAGATCATGAGCGCCATTATTCCCGGTTGTTAAGTTGATTTGCAATAACCTGTCTCTGATACCACTTGTTGGATCGGTAGGCGCCCTTAGAGGGGGGGGGGGGGGGGGGGGAGGGGGGCAAATAAGGATTTTAAAAACTTATATTATATTTTGAAATACTTGCTTATGATAAGAAATCAAAATTGTGATTTTGTTTAAAGATCTAAATTGTTTTATAATAAAGGAGAGGATAATAAACAATTTAGAGAAATGAAGAACAAATCAATTTTATTACACAAAGAGAGACATGATTATTATTAATAAAATTGATTACAAAATTTTGATTTCAATGACGCTAGAAATCAAAGCAAAATATGAAAGACTCTTTTTGTTTTCTATACCGACTCGTATCCCCAAGAACCGGTTGGATTTAGCCGATCCTTCCCCGGATACGGCCTCAAGCCGCTCTAGCCAACCCTTCCCTGGATATGACCTCGAGCACCCCCTAGACCTACACCCGAGACCTAGCCGCCAACACGAGGCGAATTTCTGCCCTAAGTCCTACCCAGACCTAGTCGCCAACACGAGGCGAATTTACTACACGATTACAAGAAAAGGTGTGAAATTAAAAGACAGTAATATAAAACTTCCTCTATGTGGATCTCTTGGAGAAGTAGACGAAGACACAGAGTATGATCGTAGTCGATGCGGTCTTTCGTCACGATGATGACGCGTGTTGAAATCTTCTCCACGGATCTCCTTTAGTCTTTATGGATTTGTTGGAGTATATCTCTGAACCTTCCTCTCTCTGTTGTGGCACGAAGCTCTGGAATTTTGGATCTCAAGAGGATTAGGAAGACGGAGCCACGAGGTCCTTCTTATAGACTTAGCGCTAGCGCCTGCGCTAGTGGTACCGCCGACGCTATCCCATATTAGGACATATTCTGCGCGGCAGAATCTTCCATCCGAGGAAATATTTCTCTCTTGCCTTCTGTGTTCCGCGCTACCGTCTGCGCTATCAGATACCGCCAGGCGCTATCTCCTTCTATAAGTATTCTAGGAATTAGCGCTTAAGCATTCTTTTCGTCGATTGAATTTTCGTCGAACGGAGTTCGTCGAGCGAGCTTCATCATTCGGCGAACGGAAATTCATCGAACGCTGCTTACAGTCCATCGAGCGAAAGTTATGATGAGCATTTTGTCGAGCGCAGCTAATAGTTTGTCGAGCGAATGCTAGCGCCAGCGCTAGTACTAGCGCGCCGCGTTAGAGTAAGCAGTTCGTCGAGCGCACTTCATCATTCATCGAACGAAAATTCGTCAAATGCCATTCTGCATTTCAGCGGTTCCTTAGCGCTAGCGCCAGACATTAGTTGATACCGGCGGTGCTAGAGGGAGTGTTGGATTTTATGGCTCAAATTTGGGGGCAACCTTCTGATGTAATCCTTGAGTCATGTGGACTTTGTTATCCTGCACACTTAAACACACAAGATCAAATACACATAGGATTTGTTATTCTCAAACCTAGGAGATGCGGAAGACCATGTTCCAACACCGCTCTCCTACAAAGGCAACAATGGTAAGAGTTAGTTACCCATAGTTAAAAAATTATAAAAAATATAAAACTTGCGAGTGCGAGTCAGACCTTATCCTTGGGGTACAGGGGGTAGCGAATCCACCTTCTGCTAAAGGTAGGCGACCTCGAAGTTCTTCCCCTCCAAGTACTGGAAGAACTTCACGTCGTCACCCCCGAGCGAGGCAGGAGGGCGGTAGGCCGCCTCGTCTCGCTGAAGGGGGAAAATGGTATGTTGCCAAAGGGTCCTAAGACTAGGACGTACTTCTGATGCCAGTAGTGACTTTTGTTCACCGGCTCGCAGATGGTGACGTGCTGACTCGCGAAATGGGTTGTCCCATCTTTGTAGGCATGAAAGGAGAAGATCTTACGGAAGACAAGCAAGTTGAATTCCATTCTCTCCTCGCGCAGGTAGCTCACAAACGCGACTATGACAGCAATCACGTTTAGGGTCAGTTGGCTCGGCAGGACGCCATAATACTTGAGTACATGAAAATTTAACCAAGGTACTTGAGACTTTATGGCACTTGATGATTGGATCCTAGAAATGGAGGAGATGTTTTCGTACTCTGGTGTTTCTGTTGACCAGAAGGTGATGGTCGCAACCTTTCACCTAAAGGGTTTGGCGAAGAGTTGGTGGATTAGAGAAAAAGAAGCACTTGCAAAAGGTTGCTCGTGGGAGCAATTTAAGAGGATGTTATTGGAGAAATTTTTGCCTACATTTGAGCAGGATCGTCTGATGAATAACTTCCTGCATTTGAAGCAAAAACAACTCACAGTGGGTTAGTATGGGGTTGAGTTCAGCAAGCTGAGCAGATTCACCCCAGATTTAGTTGCCATTGAGGAAAGCAGGGTGAAGAGGTTTCTAGGAGGTCTCGGCAATGAGATCCAGCAGTTGGCTAGTGCTTACCGGTCCGTAAGCTTCGCGGATGCGGTGGAAGCTGCATTGAGGGTAGAGGCGATAGAGAATGCAAAGAATAGAGGAAATTAATTAAGAAAGGAAAAAAGGAAAGCTGGTGATGGGGACAACCTTGCTCCGAGTAAGAAGAGCAAGGTGGTGTGCAGTTTTTATGGTCGGGTAGGCCATCTGTTCAAGAAGTGTTTCAAGAGACTGGGCACGCAGAAGCAGCTTCAGGTGATGGATCTTCAAGGTGCTCAGAATAATGATCTGTCTTGCACTTCGTGCAAACAGAGGGGGCACGACGTCAGTCGTTGCTGGTCAAAGGATAAGGTCTATTATCAGTGTGGACAGAAGGGACATGTCAAATCCCGATGTTTGTAGTTCCAGTCGGCCGACCAACAACTTGCCCTTCCATCTCCGGCACCGCCGCCGCCTCAGCAATGACAGTTGGATCACGGAAAGGCCAAGTTAAATGCAGTAACCAAGGAGGAAGCGCAGTGCTCAACCCAGGTCATATCAGGTTTGTCTTCACTCTCCTTGTAGACCAACCTTTGTGTAGAAACTTAGACATTATGTATTTGATATATCTTTTGTTCATAATGATTGGGTAGGTGAGTTTAAGGTCCGAGATTATTGGGCGTGTGTCCTCTTTGATTCGGGTGCCACTCATTCCTTCGTGGCTAGGAAGTTTGTAGATAGTCATCGTTGGGCTATCGAGCGAGTTGATGGACCGCTTTGCGTTAAGTTTTCGTCCGGTGATTCAGTGGCATCGGACCAGTGCATTGAGCAGTGTTTGATTCTTTTGGATGGATTCTTGGCCTATGCAGATTTGAAGGTGATAGATTTGGAGGATTTTGATGTGATTCTTGGGTATGGATTGGCTGGCCCGCTATGACGTTGTTATCTAGTGCAGGGACAAGCATTTGTATTTTTAGAGGGATGATGGCCAACCCATGAGTGTGTTTGGCTTTCCGCGTCAAACTTCCTCGGTTATGTTTGTCGCCTGTGCTCATGCTTTTGCGGAGTTTGGTGGTCGTGCTTGTTTTGTTTCTATTTTGTGCGCGGCTTGTGCATTATCGCCTTGTGTCAAGGACATACCAGTGGTGCGAGAATATTCGGATGTGTTTCCCAACAGCCTTCCTGGTCTTCCTCCTGAGCGGGAGATAGAGTCCGTGATAGATCTGGAGCCTGGAACTCGTCCTATTGCAAATGCACCTTATCGTATGGCATTGCGTGAGTTGGAGGAGCTGCGTGCTCAGTTGGACGTGTTGTTGCAATTTGGTTTTGTTAGGCCGAGTATGTCGCCTTGGGGTGCGCCAGTTCTGTTAGTGAAGAAGAAGGACGGTTCGATGCGGTTATGTATTGATTACCGAGAATTGAAGAAGGTTACAACCAAGAACAGATATCCGTAACCGCGGATTGATGACCTGCTCGATCAGTTGCATGATAGCTGTGTATTTTCCAAGATTGATCTTCAGTCCGGTTATCATCAGTTGAGGATCCGAGAGTCCGATGTTCTGCGGACTGCTTTCCGTACACGTTACGGGCTTTTTGAATTCTTGGTGATGTCACTTGGGCTGACGAATGCACCCTCTGCCTTTATGGATGTGATGAACAGAGTATTTAGAGATTATCTGGATCAGTTCGTGGTGGTCTTTATAGATGACGTGTTAGTTTATTCGCCAAATGAGGAGGAGCATGCTCGGCATTTATGCTTGGTGTTGTCGACAATGAGAGCACACAAGTTGTATGCCAAGTTGGGCAAGTATGAGTTTTGGCTTTCCCAGGTTTCCTTCTTGGGTCATGTGGTGGGCAAGGATGGTATTTCTGTGGACCCAACAAAGGTTGCTGCTGTTTTGGATTGGAAGAGACCAGCAACTCCTAAGGAAATCAAGAGTTTCTTAAGGTTGACAGGTTATTATCGAAGGTTTGTGGAGGGATTCTCAGGAATTTCTGCACCTCTAACCAAGTTGACGCAGAAAGGAGCAGTTATTAATTGGAGCGAAAAGTGTGAGGAGACTTTTCAAGAGCTAAAGAGAAGATTATGTTCTGCCCCAGTTTTGGCTCTTCCTGTTGAGGGGGTAGAATTTCAAGTCTTTGTTGATGCTTCACGGATTAGTCTTGGATGTGTTATTATGCAGGATGGGAAGGTGATTGCGTACGAGTCGAGGCATCTAAAGGTTCATGAAATGAACTACCGTACGCATGATTTGGAGTTCGCTGTGGTGATTTACGCCTTAAGATCTACTCAGATCATAAGAGTTTGATTTATGTGTTTTCTCAGAAAGAATTGAATTTGCGCCAACGTCGGTGGATGGAGTATGTTGCAGACTATAATGTGGATATCTTATTTCACCCTTGCAAGACGAATGTAGTGGTCGATGCCCTAAGTAGAAAGTCTGCTTCTGTTTTCAGCCTCTCTGTGCAGTCGCTAGTGGAGGAGTTTCATTTGATGAGCATAGTGGTGAAGTCCAAGGATGGACCATCTAGTATGGAAGTTCAAGAACTCTCCTGGATTATGCTGACGAGGTTGCATCAGAAGGATGATCCTGATTTGCAGCACCTCCGCGGTTGAGCCGAGAAAGGTGAGGTCTCGGATTTCTTGATCGATGAAGAGGGTACCATGAAGTACCATGGTAGGTTTTGTATCCCCACTGTGGAAGAGATTCAAGCGAAGATTTGCGAAGAAGCTCATGATTCCAGTTTTGCATATCATCTGTTGAAATTTTGAAGTGGAGTGGAGGAGACTGGGCGGTCTGATTTTGGGAGACCGCCAAGACCGCGCGGCTTGTTCTTGTGTTTATTCTGCCGGTCTGGCTCTGCCGGGTTGCTCTGGCGGACTGCTGGTTCTGCCGGTCTGTTCCTTGTAGCTGCGGTCTATTCCCGAGTTGTTCTGTTGGTTGGCCTGTCTTTCTTGTTGGAAAATCGGGCGGTCTGTTCCTATGTGTGACTGCCTGTCCGGGCGGTTTGTGCTTGGCGATCTGGCGACTTGTTCTAAGTCGGCCAGATGGTTCCTGGTTTGCTCCTGGTGGTCTAAGGAAGGAGTACCTTTGTGACTGCGCGGCTTGTGCGCGGTCTTGTATTCGCGTGGCCTGTGCACGATCTTGTCTGCTGATCTGCGTCTTGGTCGGATGATCGTCTAAGTGGTCTGATCGCGCGGTCTGCCTTATGAGACTGCTGGCGATCTGACGGGTGGTGATTGTATCTCTCCTGTGCGGTGATGACATCCATCTACCCACCTATAAATAGAGGTGCAGGGCCCATCATTCCTAACTAGAACTGTAAGAACTGAGCCTGGGTTAATTCGTGCGGTCTCACTTTGAGGTCGGGCGGTCTCGAAAGCGAGCTGACTGATTGTTGTGTTCGCAGGTTTGCGATCTGCAGGTTGCGGTCTTCTTCCTTGGTGATTCCCAGCGGCTAGAATAAACAGTTCGGCAGCGGTTTGTCTGCGAACTGGTTTATGTTCGTTCTTGTGCTGTTCGCAGTGAGCTCAGCGATCAGGCGACATTCAGCGGTTAGGCAATCTGAGTTGCGGTCTGGCGACAGCTTCAGTTCTTCGTTCTAATAAGCTCCAGTTCGTGCGGTCTGAGGTGCGGTCTTGCAGTGCTGGTAGTCTGTCCGGTTTCTGTTCGTGCGATCTCAGGTCAAGCCGGGCGACTTCTGGAGTCGAGCGGTCTGTGCGGTCTCAGCTTGTCTAGCCGCCAGATTTGTTTTGGTTTGTTTTTTTTCTTCTCGTCTCCGTGATTCTGATGAATCATGTCTCACCATGTATACCTCGCACTGTAAATGAAGTTTGTATTTCAATAAAGTTTCTTGTGTTGCTGTGTGGCATTGTGGTTGTTTGGATTTAACTCAGTTGATGCAACTCCTGCTTACTCCTAAACGATTCAAATTAAAAAATTTTAACATGGTATCAGAGGTAGGTTGTTGGAGTGGATAAGCAGTGATCTGTTGTTGGGAGGAGGCTTGGTATTGAACTCCTTACGTCGACTAACTATAAGAAATTGAGGTCGTGTATGGAGAGCTATTTACTTGGCGAGGATCTATGGGAGATAGTTGGAGGAGAAGACACACAAGAGGTGTTTCTAGCAGGAGATAATATGGCAGAGGTGAGACTTTGGAGGAGGACGAATGCTAAGGCAGAGTTCACTCTCAAGAGGGCTATCACACCGGAGCAGTTTGATCACATCATTGGATGTAAATCTGCTGCTAAAATTTGGACGTCTTTGGACGGGTTGTTTAATAAGAAGAATGTAGCTCGGCTATAGTTTCTTAAAAATGAGTTGGCGAAGGCCTCTCAAGGCGATCTTTCTATTTCTACCTTCTTTCTCATGATGAAGAACCTCACAGCAGAAATTTCTGCATTGGACCCTGATGAGCCCATCTCGAAGGCAAAACTGAAGAGGCATATCATCCGCGGATTGCGGAAGGAGTATCTTGCCTTTGTGACTTCAGTTTAAGGTTAGGCAAATCAACCATCTCTGTTGGAGCTGGAGAACTTACTTGCTTCGCAAGAAAGTTTGGCAAGACAGATGGCTGGGACTTCTATCTCTGGGGGAGATAGTGATGTGTTGTTCTCTGGAAAGAAGAAGAAGAAGTGGGAGAAGAAGAAGCCAGGTTATGATGGACCCTCCACTTCAGGTCAGCAGGATAGGGGTTATGCTCCTAAGTCTGATGGGAAGAAGAAGGGAGATGGACCAAGGTGCTTCAGGTGCAATAAGACCGGCCACTTCAAGAAGGATTGCCGGGTTAATCTTCAGTCGGGACATGTAGCAGAGAAGGAGAAGCCAAAGTCTGATGAAGCTGGATGGGGAGGAGCCTTTGCGGCTAATATGACGGCGATGCCTGTTAAGGCCTTGGCTGCCATCAACTTCGAAGAGGATTGGATTGTTGATTCAGGGTGTGGACATCATCTCACCGGGGATGAATCAAAATTCTCTTCTTTGGCGCCTTACTCAGGTAACGATGCTATCATTATGGCTGATAATTCTGTTCATGCTGTCGAACAAGAAGGTGTTGTCTCCCTGAGCATTGATAAGGGTCCACTCACGTTGAGGAGTGTTTATCACGTACCTGGTATGAGGAATAATCTCTTCTCTGTGACCAATGCGGTCGATGCCGGTTATCACCTTTTGTTTGGCCCAACAGAAGTGAAGTTTCTTAAAACTCAACCGGAGATAAGGGGAGATGTTATCCATATTGGAAAGAGGGTGAAGGACTTGTTCGTGTTATCGACAAGTACTTATGTTGATAAGATGAAGACCAATGATAGCGCGACTATCTGGCATGAAAGGTTGGGGCACATTGGCATGGACAAATTGAAGGCTATGGCGGTAAGGGGCCTTGTCAAGGGCTTGCCTAGCTTGTCCTCTTATGGAGACGGTCATGTTTGTGCTGGATGTCAGTTTGGTAAGTCTCATCGACTTCCATTTGATAAATCGCAAACTAGATGCAAAGCGCCGTTGGAGTGCATCCATGGTGATTTGATGGGACCGACAGCCACCCCAAGCCTTGGAGGCAATAGATATATGTTGGTGTTGATTGACGATTACACCAAATATGTCTGGGTGTATTTTTTGAAAGAGAAGTCGGAAGCCTTTGTGAAGTTTGTGGAGTTCAAGGAGCTGGTGGAAGGTCGGTTAGGCCTGCGGGTGAAGAAATTGAGAACTGACAATGGTGGGGAGTTCACCTCTGGTGAGTTCTTAAGTTATTGCAGGAAACACGGCGTTCAGAGAGAGCTCACTTGTGCCCATACTCCACAGCAGAATGGCATTTCGGAGAGGAAGATCCGTCATCTGACGGAAACCTGCAAATGCTGGCTTCATGCCAAGAGTATCCCAAAGTCCTTTTGGGCAGAGGGAATGTCTTGTGCGGCTTATGTCATCAACAGAATGCCTCTAAGTCCTATCAACATGAAGACCCCTCACGAACTGATGTTCAAGGAGAAACCGAGTGTTGCACACCTTCGGGTGTTCGGGTCAACCTGCTATGTGCATATTCCTGATGCTCTTCGGACAAAGCTAGATGCGAAAGCAAGGAAGCTAGTCTTTGTTGGGTATGATGAGCGGAAGAAAGGATGGATATGCATGGATCCTGAGACACGGAGATCAGTGGTATCTCGGGATGTGGTGTTTGATGAAGTAACTTCCTACAAGGGGAGTTCAGAAGTTGAACTACCGGAGAGCAGGGTTGATGAAGCAGGGAAAGCTACGGGAAGTTTTCAAGTGGAGTTGCCTGTTTCACCAGGAGCTACAGCTGTGTCAAGCTCTGAGATGGAGGCTTCAGGTTCTAGAACTAGGGGGAGCGATGCTCCAAGTTCGTCTGAAAGAGGAGCTTGCACAGAAGAAGCAGCTGAGGAGGTGGTTAGTCAGGTACAACCTCTTAGGAGGTCGAAGAAGACTATCAAGCTACCAGATCGATACACAGGAGGAAACATGGTGAGTTTAATCTCATGTTTCTTCGCTGGTCCCTTGGATGAGAGGGAGCCGTCGAGCTTTGAGAAAGCCAAAGGCGTGAAGCAGTGGGATATTGCTATGCAAGAAGAGATGGATGCTCTCAAGAAGAATGAGACTTGGTCTCTAGTGCACAGGCCTAAGGGCATTACCCCTGTAACAAGCAAATGGGTTTACAATCTCAAGAATAAAGCTGACGGCACAATCGAGCGATACAAGGCTCGCCTTGTAGCTCGCGGGTTCTCACAGCAGTATGGTGAAGATTATGATGAGACGTTTAGTCCAGTGGCAAAGATGACTTTAGTCCGATTTGTTATTGCTTTGGCGGCATCTGTGGATGGGAGATTTGGCAGCTTGATGTTAAGAATGCTTTCTTATACGGAGAGATTGACAAGGATATCTTCATGATCCAGCCGCCGGGTTTCATCTCGGAGGATCGTCCGGACTACGTCTGCAAACTGAAGAAGGCCTTATATGGGTTGAAGCAAGCGCCTCGGGCGTGGTATGGAAAGATCGCGAAGTATCTCTTATTCTGCGGGTTCTTTGCTTCAGACTCTGATTCTAGCTTGTTTGTCAAGAAGGAGGGGGCGCTTCGGGTTATTGTTCTGCTATATGTGGATGACATGATTGTCACCGGGAACTTGAAGGAGGCGGTAGCAAGGCTGAGAGCTGAGCTTGCTATCAGGTTCAAGATGAAGGATCTGGGGGAGCTTCACCATTTCCTTGGACTCGAGGTCCAGAGGCAGGAGAGCGGAGTGCTCATTTCTCAAGAAGGATATGCAGAGCTGATCGTTCAACGATTTGGCATGGAAGAAGGGAAGAGCATCTCTATACCTCTAGAACAACATCATAAGCTTCGGAAGGATGAGGGAAGAGTTCTATCTGATCCGTTGGTATTCCGAGCTCTGGTTGGGAGCTTGATTTACTTGACCATCACGAGGCCTGATATTGCTTATGCAGTTGGCAAAGTGAGTCGGTACATGGCGGAGCCACGGAAGCCTCATGTTCTGGCGGCAAAAGGGATTTTGAAATATGTGAAGTCGACCTCTGATTTGGGTCTCCTATTTAGGAGAGGGTCAAGCTTGGAGTTGCATGGATACATGGATGCTGACTACGGGGGAGATGTGGATGATCGGAGATCAACGTCTGGTTATGTCTTTATGACGAGTCCCATAGCTATCTCTTGGTGCAGCAAAAAGTAGGACTCGGTGTCCTTATCTACTACAGAAGCGGAGTACAAGGCTTCGGCCTTGGCAGCTCAGGAAGCCGTTTGGCTCAGGAGGTTGGTGGAGGATGTTCATGAGGAGGTTCGAGGTCCCACTATGCTATGCGGGGACAATGAGAGTGCTCTCAAGATGGTTAATAATCTAGTCTGTCACGCGAGGAACAAGCATATTGAGAATGAGTACCATTTCATTCGTGAAAAGGTGTTGGGAGGATCTCTTATGGACGAGCATGTTCGAAGTGTGGACAATGTCGCAGACATCTTCACAAAGCCGCTGGCGAAGGGACCGTTTACACAGTTGTGGAGTTTACTCGGGCTAGTCTCCACTTCCCACTTCAAGGGGGAGTGCTGAAATGTTGAAGTGGAGTGGAGGAGACTAGGCGGTCTGATTTTGGGAGACCGCCAAGACCGCGCGGCTTGTTCTTGTGTTTATTCTGCCGGTCTGGCTCTGCCGGGTTGCTCTGTGGACTGCTGGTTCTGCCGGTCTGTTCCTTGTAGCTGCGGTCTGTTCCCGTGTTGTTCTGTTGGTTGGCCTGTCTTCCTTGTTGGAAGACCGGGCGGTCTGTTCCTATGTGTGACCGCCTGTCCGGGCGGTTTGTGCTTGGCGAACTAGCGACTTGTTCTAAGTCGGCCAGATGGTTCCTGGTTTTCTCCTTGTGGTCTAAGGAAGGAGTACCTTTGTGACCGCGCGGCTTGTGCGCGGTCTCGTATTTGCGCGTCCTGTGCGCGATCTTGTCTGCTGATTTGCGTCTTGGTCGGATGATCGTCCAAGTGGTCTGATCGCGCGGTCTGCCTTATGAGACCACTGACGATCTGACGGGTGGTGATTGTATCTCTCCTGTGCGGTGATGACATCCGTCTACCCGCCTATAAATAGAGGTGCAGGGCCCGTCATTCCTAACTAGAACTGTAAGAACTGAGCCTAGGTTAATTCGTGCGGTCTCACTTTGAGGTTGGGCGGTCTCGGAAGCGAGCTGACTGTTTGTTGTGTTCGCAGGTTTGCGATCTGCAGGTTGCGGTCTTCTTCCTTGGTGATTCCCAGCGGCTAGAATAAACAGTTCGGCAGCGGTTTGACTGCGAACTGGTTTATGTTCATTCTTGTGCTGTTCACAGCGAGCTCAGCGATCAGGCGACCTTCAGCGGTTAGGCGATCTGAGTTGCGGTCTGGCGACAACTTCAGTTCTTCGTTCCAATAAGCTCCTATTCGTGCGGTCTGAGGTGCGGTCTTGCAGTGCTGGTAGTCTGTTCGGTTTTTGTTTGTGCGATGTCAGGTCAAGCCGGGCGACTTCTGGAGTCGAGCGGTCTGTGCGGTCTCAGCTTGTCTAGCCGCCAGATTTGTTTTGGTGTGTTTTATTCTTCTCGTCTCCGTGATTCTGATGAATCATGTCTCGCCATGTATACCTCGCGCTGTAAATGAAGTTTGTATTTCAATAAAGTTTCTTGTGTCGCTGTGTGGCATTGTGGTTGTTTGGCTTTAACTCAGTTGATGCAACTCCTGCTTACTCCTAAACGATTCAAATTAAAAAATTTTAACATCATCCTGGTTCTATGAATATGTACCACGATTTGAAGCAGATCGTTTGGTGGTCAGGCATGAAAAATTATATTGCAAGATTTTTGTCGAAGTGTTATACCTGTCGGCACGTCAAGGCAGATCATAAGAGACCCGGTGGCAAGTTGACACCGTTGGACATCCCGATCTAGAAATGGGAAAGTATCTCTATGGACTTCATTACTGGTTTACCGAGATCTCCTCATGGTCATGATGCGGTGTGGGTGATTGTGGATAGATTGACCAAGTGTGCCCACTTTGTGTCGTACAAGACTGGTTATTCTATGAAGAAGATTACATCGCTGTACGTGCAAGAAGTTATTAGATTGCATGGTGTGCCCGCGAGCATTGTGTCTGATCGAGATTCCAGGTATACATCCTGCTTTTGGCAGAGTTTGCAGGGGGCTTTGGGCATCGACCTTCGGTATTCTACCGCATACCATCCACAGATGAATGAGCAGACAAAGAGAGTAAATCAGATTGTAGAGGATATGATCAGATGATATATTTTGGAGCATGGTGGAGCTTGGGATGAACGCCTAGGGCTTATGGAATTTGCGTACAATAACAGTTATCAAGAGAGCTTGCAGATGGCTCCTTTTGAAGCTCTGTATGTGAGACGATGTCAGACTCCCCTGTTGTTGGGAAAATGATTTCTCTTAACCCCTAGAAATGAGTTAAAGAAGAATTCTAAGAATGAAAAATAAGGTTAAGTAAATATGCGTCGAATACTATTCGACGCAACGTCGAAATGAAGTCGACGTTTCCTTCAGATTGAGTCGAAGTAACTCTAGGAAGATTTCGACGTATGTGTTGTCGATGTTACTCTGATTTCTAGTCGACGCATCTAATATAGTCGACGCACCTTTGTCGACGCACCTTCCCTATTCTCCTCTCGACGTCCAGACATGATGTATTCGACGCTGGCGTCGAATAGTAATCGACGCACGTCGATTCTTATGACATAATTCAAAATCGCCAGATCTCTTTCCTTATCTTATAGATCTGATTTATATGGAATCAATTTATGTCTTATAGCCGTTCTGAATCTTTCTTTTCCTCTATTAGATTCTTGGCTAATTTGATAAAATTCATTATGGACATTATTTGAAATTAGAATGAATACTTTCCTTCTATGGATATAATTGTTATGGGAATTTCTCTTTCTTTCTAATACTCTGTCTGCTAATTGATTACTTTCCTATAGTGTTATCTTAATGAACAGAGCTATAAATAACCAAGGATGTCGGCAGAGAAACAAGAGAAGTGATTCACTATTTTTACATTTGAAAAGAGGAAAAGCTCCCAAGTGAAAAAGAGAGAATTGAGAAATTGTCCTGCAGCAATATTCAAGCATTCTTCTTCCTCTGCTTCTGAAGTCACCCTGCTGCAAATTCTGATAGCTCTCACATAAGAGAGGAAAGCTACAAATCTTCTTCTCTTTATAGAAGAAAGATTTAATTCACTTCTTGTGCTTCCAATCTTCTTGCTAGGAAGAAGATTCATTCTTGTTCTTATTTCTTTCTTCTTTCTTATTTTTACTTAAACATTGTAAAAGAGTTTTTAGAATCTCTCTTCAAAAAATTCAGTGTACTGGTTCTAAGAGTCTCCTTTTCAAAAGACTCAGTTGGTTCTAAGAGTCTCCTTGTCAAAAGACTCGGGGTGGTTCTAAGAGTCTCCTTATCAAAAGACTCAGTGCAAGATAGTGAATTCCTACCAAGGGGGTAGAAGAGTGGACTACCCAAAGTTTGGGGAACCACTATATTTTCTTGTGTTGTGCTGTGATTTCTTTTCTTGCATTTACTTTCTTTATTTGTTTAATTCTTGTTGGTGTGTGGGAAGCTATAATCTGTGATCATACACATATATATATATATAACATTGCACAAAATATTTTTTAATCTCTATTCACCCCCCTCTAGAGAATTCTAGTGAGGTTAACTGTGCACTTTCAATTGGTATCAGAGGTAGGTTGATCTAAAAAGGTTAACTCCTTGATCAAAAAGATCCTACCTCTTGTTTTTTTATATATATATATTTTTTAATTATTTTCATGGCACAAATCAAAGATTATGCTTCCACCAGACCACCAATTTGCAACCTTGAAAAGTTTGCACTTTGGAAAACAAGAATTAGAATCTATTTAAACTCTATTGATGATGAATTATTTAATGTTGTCATGACAGGTCCCCCCAAGCCATTCAAAAAGGATTCAAGTGGAAAAGCAACTGAAACACTTGCTCCAAAGGCTGAATGGACAAAAGAGGAAAAGAAAGCCCAAGCATATGATGCCAAGGCTATGAATATCCTAGTTTCAACTCTCTCAGATGAAATCTTCCAAAAGATTGCTGAGTGTGAGTCAGCTAAGGAAGTATGGGAAGCTCTCACCAAAATGGTTGAGGGAAGTGCTGATGAGAAAAAGGACAGAAAGGCACTACTCATCTCCCAATATGAAAACTTCCAAAAGAAAGAAAATGAAAGTGTTGCTGACATGTATTCAAGATTCAGCCTCATAGTCAATGAATTGAGAACACTTGAGAAGGACATATCTCTTACTAAGATAAATGACAAATTGCTGACTTGCTTCCCTAGCTCTTGGGATTCAAGAATCTGGCCAATCAAAGACTCCAAAAGTCAAAAAGAAATCTCAACATATGTCCTGTTGGGTAAATTAAAATCCTATGAACAACTGTTGAAAACAAGGGCTGAGAAAGAAGAGAAATAAAAGGCTCCTCCACTCCCAAAAGAAAAGAGTATTGCTTTGAAGGCTGTTGAAGGAGAACCCTCTACAAGTGATGAGGAGCTGATCAGTCTACTGGCCAGAAGGTTCAAGAAGTGGATCAAAACAGAAGGATCCAGAGGAAGAGATTCAAAAACCAGGTATAATAAAACACCTACTAAAGAGATTATATGCTACTCTTGCAGGAAACATGGACACATTGCACCTGAATGTCCTAAAGAGATCAACAATAAGAAGGATCTACAAAGAACAGATCTAAAGAAGAAGAAGAGGAAAGAAAAAGGATTCATTGCTCAATCTTGGAGTGATTCAGAATCTGAAGGAAGTACCTCATCAGATAATGATCAGCAAGAGGTCAAGCAAGAGGAAACCTATCTGATGGCCACTGAGAAGCCTGATGATACATCTATGGTAAATATACTTGATAATATAGATTTCTCTTCTACTGATTTCAAACAAAGTTTCAAAGAATTCTGTTTAGATCTAATCAAATCTGAAAAAGAAGAAAAAGAATTAAGAATTGAATTAAAAAATCTCAAACAGGAAAATACACATCATAAAAATTATAAGCTCAATCTAGAACTCTCAGAAGAGGAATTAGACAAAATCTATTCAGAAAATCTAACACTAAGGAAGGAGCTTGCAAAGGCTAAAGTCTTTGAAGACTCTCTAAATGGAAGAGGTCAGAAGCTCAAAAATATGTCTGAGAATCTCACTAATAGATTTAGACAGATAAATCAGAATACTAATGAAGCATCTAAACCTCAAACATCCAACAAATCTGTCTGGAAACATCCAATTCACTTCACCAGGGAGAATTATCTAACAGGAGAAATATCACAAGAAAGCCCTGAAATAACCACTGTTTTTAATAAACCTAATCCCATTACAGATAAAGGAATCTTAGGAAAATATCCTCACAAAAAATTTGAACATGCGTCAAATTCTTACCAACGTGCGTCAAGTTCTAATCGACGCTTACACCAAAATGCGTCGACTTCTACTCAACGCAACCTCTCTCATGCTTCGACTGAAAATAGACTCAGAATGAAGAAAGCGTCGAATTCATATCGACGCAACCATAAGTCTACGTCGAATCCCTATCGACGCAATAAATCAGACATAAAATTTTCTGTTTCCAAACAGGCCTCTCAATCCATGTCCTTCTATTATAAACATTATTTCTGTGATATCATCCAAGAAGATTGGTATGATAAGCCAGTACCCCATAAGAAGGAAGGATATCCTGAAAGACCCACTTATTCTTTTATTAATCTTTTATTAATGAGAGGAAGGGACCCCAGCTTAGCAGGGTTCAAACTAATGTTTAAAATTTTATGTGCAGATGTATCACATCTCCAGGATGGTGTGGTACTTGGACAGTGGATGCTCCATGCACATGACAGGATGCAAAAACATATTAATCAACTTTGAGGATAGACTTGGACCATCAGTAACCTTTTTAGATTCTAGTTGTGGCCAAACCAAGGGCTTTGGAGATTTCAAAGAAGGGAAAGTCACCTTCAAGAATGTGGCAGTAGTCAAAGGACTAAAGCACAATCTGATAAGTATAAGTCAGATATGTGAAAATGGTAGGTATGAGGTAAAATTCACCACAATATTCTGCCATATTATTGATATCAAGACTGGTGCTACAGTACTAAATGGAACTAGAAAAGGAAAAGTATATGTAGTGGACTTTAGCTCTTCACCCACAGAAGTTTGCTTATTCAACAATATCATAGATAAAAATGAACTATGGCATAGGAGACTAGGTCATCTAAACTACAAAACCATTAGTAAACTAGCAAAGAATAACCTAGTCAGAGGTTTACCAAAGGGTAGGTACTCTAAGGATTCTCCATGCAGACCTTGCCAACTGGGAAAACAGACCAAATCATCTTTCAAACCCATTGGTAAGGATGACTCTCCCAGGGCCCTATACTTACTACACATGGATCTCTTTGGTCCCATATCCACTCAGAGCTTAGGTGGAAAATCCTATACCTTGGTTATTGTTGATGATTATTCTAGGTTTTGCTGGGTATTCTTTCTAAGGGTTAAATCTGAAACCCATAAAATTCTCTCAAAATTCATAAAACAAATTCAATCTGAGTTCAACTCCAATGTTTCAATTATAAGAAGTGATCATGGGACTGAATTTGAGAATCAGATGATTTGTAGTTTCTGTGAGGAAAAATGTATTAAACAAAGCTTCTCAGCACCTAGAACTCCTCAACAAAATGGAGTTTCTGAGAGGAAGAATAGAACCTTAATAGAATCAGGAAGGACCCTGATTGCAGAATCAGGATTACCAAAAACCTTTTGGGCTGAAGCAGTCAACACTACAAACTATGTTCTAAATAGAAGCCTCATACACAAAACTAAATCAAAGACTCCATATGAGCTCCTGAAAAATAAAACACCCACTGTTAAATATTTTAAAATTTTTGGATGTGCTTGCTTTATTCTAAACAATGGGAAAGATCATCTTGCCAAATTTGACAAGAAGTCTGATGATGGAATATTTCTGGGATACTCATCATCTAGTAAAGCCTATAGGTGCTACAATAGAAGAACTCTTAAAATTGAAGAATCCATGCACATTGTATTTGATGAAACTAACATGCTACTTAAGGGGGAGGAGACTCCCACCAGTTCTTTTCCACAGGAAAACAACAGCATAGAAACCCACTTGAGCAACTAGCTCTAGAGAACACAGATAATGGAGAGGAAAACCAGTTAGAGGAACCAAGTGAGGAGTCTGAACAAGAAACCTCAGAAAAGAGCATTCAAGACCCATTTCCACAAGAGAACATGGTTCAGGAAGAACAATTGAACAATGATCTCATTGAGAATGAAGAAGAAGAACAACTGACAAGTTCAAGCAGAACAGGGATCAATTTGAAGGATCATCCACAAACTCAAGTAATTGGAGACCCCAATACAGGAGTAAGAACAAGACACCAGGTCTCCACTGGGATGGTGCTCCAATGCTTCCTATCACAAGTTGAACCAAAGAAGTTTGAGGAAGCAAATTGTGATCCTCACTGGATTATGGCCATGCAAGAAGAACTAGGCCAATTTGAAAGAAACAATGTATGGAATTTAGTGGAAAGACCAAGAAACTACCCAGTGATTGGCACAAAATGGGTATATAGAAACAAATTAGATTCCACTGGAGTAATTGTCAGGAACAAGGCAAGACTTGTAGCACAAGGATATAGACAAGAAGAAGGAATAGACTACAATCAAACCTTTGCTCCAGTAGCCAGACTGGAAGCAATTAAGCTCTTTCTTGCCTATGCAGCTTTCATGAAGATGAAAGTATATCAGATGGATGTCAAGAGTGCTTTTCTGAATGGTGATCTTCAAGAGGAGGTATATGTGGAGCAACCACCAGGTTTTGTTAATCCCTCCTCTCCTAACTTTGTTTATAAAATCAACAAAGCACTATATGGTCTTAAGCAAGCTCCTAGAGCTTGGTATGAAACTCTCTCTAACTTTCTTTTGGAAAATTCCTTTGAAAGAGGAAAAGTAGACAAGACACTCTTTACTAGAACCTATAAAAACCAACTTCTTCTTGTTCAAATATATGTAGATGATATCATCTTTAGCTCAACACATCCTAAACTGTGTAAAAGATTTGCTAATCTCATGCAATCTAAATTTGAAATGAGTAGTATGAGAGAACTCTCATATTTCTTAGGATTACAAGTAAAACAAAGTAGTGAAGGAATCTTTATCTCACAATCAAAGTACACTAAATAGCTAATCAAAAAGTTTGGTATGGAATCAGCCTCCTCTATGAAAACTCCCATGGCAACAAATGCCATTATAGAAAAAGATGACAAGGGAAAATCAATAGATCAAAAGACATATATGGCAATCATAGGATCCCTTCTATATCTCACTGCTAGCAGACCTGACATTATGTTTGCAACTTGCATATGTGCTAGATTTCAGGTTGAACCAAAGGAATCCCATCTCACCTCTGTAAAAAGGATTCTTAGATACCTAAAGGGAACTCCTGAACTAGGTCTATGGTATTCAGCAGAAACCAACTTTGAATTAATAGGTTTCTCAGATGCAGACTATGCTGGATGTAGGGTTGATAGAAAAAGCACATCTGACACTTGCCAATTCCTAGGTGACAGATTAATCTCTTGGTTTAGTAAGAAACAAACCTCAGTCTCAACCTCAACAGCAGAGGCTGAATATATAGCTGCTGGGAGCTGTTGTTCACAAATCTTGTGGATGCAAAATCAGCTTCTTGACTACAAACTGGAAGTCAATAACTCTAAGATTTATTGTGATAGCTCTAGTGCTATATCTATAGCATCTAACCCAGTCCTTCATAGTAGAACCAAACACATAGAGATCAGACATCACTTCCTTAAAGACAATGTTGAAAAAGGTAAGATAACCTTAGAATATATACCCACAGAAAGTCAAAGAGCAGACATTTTTACAAAACCCTTGGATGAAACCAAGCACAACTACTTCATAAACACCTTAGGAATGCTTGATGGAAGCTTGTAAACACCATTGTTATGGAACTCTAAAGGAATCAGACAATCTAAGAAAACTTCTTGCAGATGCGTCGAGTACATATCGACGCTCCGTCGAGACAAACTCGACGCTGGCACCAATTTCCATCAGACAAAGTTACGTCGATCTTTTATCGATGCACCGTCGAATTCATATCGACGCATTACTATGATCACGTCGATAGAGCTCCAGGCTGGCCGATCTCCATGGAGCGCCGACTCTATATCGACGCAAACGTCGACATCCATTCGACGTAATGACGACTTCAGGTTAAAATTAGAATCAAATCCTTACTTCCTCTTCTGACGACTGGATTACCTTGATTTCTGTTTCCTTTCTCGACGTTTCATCTTCTTTAAATAATACTTCTTATTTCATAACATATACCTTTTTGAACCCGCCAAAACTTTGTCTTCCACCTCTCTCTCCTTCTGCATCAATGGCGCCTACTCCTGTTCAAACTGCCCTTATCAAAGTGATGAACGATGCTCTGGAAAATCTTCTCACCGACTTCCAGACACGTCTAACCAACTTCTCCAATGAATGTGCCAATATGATCACCACCTGTGAAGCCAAATTGGCCACCCTATCTGCCTCTCTTCCTGAGCTTCATGCTCTTCTTCGAGAAGAACCTCTGTCGCCACAAAGGTTTACATCCTTCCTGAAAGATATAAACCAGGGGAGAGTTTCTCCAGAAACCCCTCTTGCTAGGTCTTTGATCTCACTTAAAGCTCAGGTTTAACTCTTTTCTCTCCAACTCTAAGTATTCTCTCTAACTATTACTCCAATTCCATTATAGGCTCCACTCCTCTCAAATCACTCTGACTACACCTTCATCAAACACTTTGGTGAATCCTCCTCTTACAACACTGAAGGGGAGCATGCTGTGGATTCAGCATTCAGAATTGATAATCCATATAACCAGGGGGAGATTCCTGTAGTAAAGAACCCAGAAATCCAGGGGGAGGAAGAAGCAGTCACCTCTGATGATTGGAATGGACAGATATGGATTGATGCACCCTTATGTGAGGAGGAACTTCAACATCACTCCCCTGGATTCTCTGCCAGTTACATCAAGCTGAAGATACCTCTACTTGAGGACATCCCTACAAAAGAGCTTGGAGGAGACAATCATCCCTCAGCAGAGATCATTCTACCCGAAGTCATTCTGCCTTCTATTGCAGAACAGACTCTTCTTCTTGATATTGTTCCCTCTCCACCCAAAGAGAAAACTCACTCTCCTTCTTCTCCACCTCTACCTCTACCTCCACTTCAACCTTCTTCTCTACCTCCTCTGCTACCTCTACCTCCACAAGTGGCAAGCTTCTCCAAACAAATCCTACCTAGGCAAAGTTCAGGAGGACAGATGAAAAGGAAAAGAGAAGCCATTCCCTACTGGCAAAACTTCTCCAAAGAAGAAAGGAGAGAGTATGCAAAAGAAAGGAAGTATAGAAAAGCATGTGAGCAAATAAAAAGATTTGAAAAGATGCCTATTATCACTCCTAACAGCCCTGTGAAGGAGTACCATGACCCTGACATGGAAAAGAGGCATGAAGAGATACGAGAAAGAGAACTGTATGAATATGAAGCAGCTAGGAAAGAAGTGGAAGATAAAAGGATTGCCTGGATGGAAAAGATCAACAAGGGAATGACTAAAGAACAAATTCTTGCTGAATCTTCTATCAGAATTCCAAAGAAGTTGTTTGATATTGAAGCTTATCAAAAGAAAAACCCTCAAGTAGGGATCATCCTAGATAAAGGTCAAAAACACAAGAAGGGTGTAGGGTGTACAGAAGATACTTACACTCCCTACAAGAAGCCCAACAGACCTATAAAATTAGACAAGTTGCATGCCTCACCCTGGAAAGGGAAAGGAAAAATGGCTGACATTCCAGAGAAGCAGCAATCAGAAAAGAAAACAATATATAGGCCCAAGGTTGATAACAAGGAACCACCTGAGATCAAGCCTACTGAAAAGAAAGTTCAAAACATTACAATTGAGATGATTGATGAAAAAGCAGCAATCATCATCAGCAAAGGCTACTCCATAAATGACACAATCCCTGATGGTGATAACTATTGGAAAAACTGCATACAATCATCAGGAATGTCCAGGAACGACCTGATAGAGTCAGGGGCTACATTCTTGATGCTATTGAAAACTTATCTAGGAAACTTTATTCTGCTTTTGTTAACTTCATGTACAAAAAGAAGTTTCTGGTTTA
This sequence comes from Dactylorhiza incarnata, assembly GCA_033032865.1. Lineage (NCBI taxonomy): Eukaryota > Viridiplantae > Streptophyta > Magnoliopsida > Asparagales > Orchidaceae > Dactylorhiza > Dactylorhiza incarnata. The sequence continues at coordinate 3,656,697 of JAWHQI010000035.1, forward strand.
AATTTTTATGAAAGACAAATACTTGTCATATGCTTTCTTATTCCAATTTCTCTTCTGATTATTTAATATATTTCTTATCCTTACAAATGCTATGCTGGGTTAATTATATGCTAGTACAATTTCCCTCTAAATAGGGTTAAGACAAATAGGGGGAGATTGTTGGGAAAATGATTTCTCTTAACCCCTAGAAATGAGTTAAAGAAGAATTCTAAGAATGAAAAATAAGGTTAAGTAAATATGCGTCGAATACTATTCGACGCAACGTCGAAATGAAGTCGACGTTTCCTTCAGATTGAGTCGAAGTAACTCTAGGAAGATTTCAACGTATGTGTTGTCGACGTTACTCTGATTTCTAGTCGACGCATCTAATATAGTCGACGCACCTTTGTCGACGCACCTTCCCTATTCTCCTCTCGACGTCCAGACAGGATGTATTCGACGCTTGCGTCGAATAGTAATCGACGCACGTCGATTCTTATGACAGAATTCAAAATCGCTAGATCTCTTTCCTTATCTTACAGATCTGATTTATATGGAATCAATTTATGTCTTATAGCCGTTCTGAATCTTTCTTTTCCTCTATTAGATTCTTGGCTAATTTGATAAAATTCATTATGGACATTATTTGAAATTAGAATGAATACTTTCCTTCTATGGATTTAATTGTTATGGGAATTTCTCTTTCTTTATAATACTCTGCCTGCTAATTGATTACTCTCCTATAGTGTTATCTTAATGAACAGAGCTATAAATAACCAAGGAGGTCGGTAGAGAAACAAGAGAAGTGATTCACCATTTTTACATTTGAAAAGAGGAAAACTCCCAAGTGAAAAAGAGAGAATTGAGAAATAGTCCTGCAGCAATATTCAAGCATTCTTCTTCCTCTGCTTCTGAAGTCACCCTGCTGCAAATTCTGATAGCTCTCACATAAGAGAGAAAAGCTACAAATCTTCTTCTCTTTATAGAAGAAAGATTTAATTCACTTCTTGTGCTTCCAATCTTCTTGCTAGGAAGAAGATTCATTCTTGTTCTTATTTCTGTCTTCTTTCTTATTTTTACTTAAACATTGTAAAAGAGTTTTTATAATCTCTCTTCAAAAAATTCAGTGTACTGGTTCTAAGAGTCTCCTTTCAAAAGACTCAGTTGGTTCTAAGAGTCTCCTTGTCAAAAGACTCGGGGTGGTTCTAAGAGTCTCCTTATCAAAAGACTCAGTGCAAGATAGTGAATTCCTACCAAGGGGGTAGAAGAGTGGACTACCCAAAGTTTGGGGAACCACTATATTTTCTTGTGTTGTGCTGTGATTTCTTTTCTTGCATTTACTTTCTTTATTTGTTTAATTCTTGTTGGTGTGTGGGAAGCTATAGTCTGTGATCATACACATATATATATAACATTGCACAAAATATTTTTTAATCTCTATTCACCCCCCTCTAGAGAATTCTAGTGAGGTTAACTGTGCATTTTCACCTGTTTTGGGCTGAAGTGGGCGAGAAGCCAGTTTTGGGTCCAGAGGCCTTGGAAGGAATGAGCGTTGTTGTAACGCAGATCTGCGAGAAGCTTCGAGTAGCCCAGGAGCGTTATTAGAAGTATGCCAATCAGCGGAGGGTCGATTTTGAGTTTACAGTTGGGGAATCAGTGTTCTTGAAGGTTTCTCCGATGGCTGGTGTTAAAAGTTTTGGGAAGAACCATAAGCTAGATCCCAGGTATGTGGGACCTTTTCCGATCATGGAGCGCATTGGAGTTTCCGCTTATAGGCTGTTGCTGCCTGCCTCCTTCCTCGGAGTTCACGATGTGTTCCATGTGAGCAAGTTGCGAAAGTGTATTCTCAGTGATCGCCATGTCCTGGAACCTGTGCCTGAGTTGCAGCCAAATCTGTCCTATGTGGAGCAGCCTGTTTGTATCTTGGAGAAGCAAGATCGGGTGTTGCAAAGGAAGGCGATTCCTGTGGTGAAGGTTCTCTGGAGCAATCAGGATGTTTGAGGCGCAACCTGGGAGCAGGAATCAGTGATGAGAGAATCTTATCCTCATCTGTTCGTCTAGAGTTTCCCGGTAGCCTTTCCCCTTCCGTGTTTTTCATTTGTGCTTAATATTATAAAGTTTCAGGCCGAAACTTTTTGGTAGGAGGGGTGGCTGTAACTCCCTGAAATTTCGAATAGATTATTTGAAATGAAAATAATAATTATTATTTTAGATCGAATGATTAATTCCATCGTAGCAAGGGCGTTACCGTCGTAGGTGCGTCGCCGTAGTCCATCTCGAGTGTTCGCGAGGTTGCGTTTGATAAAAATCCTTATTTATCCTGTTATGAAATATCTAATTAGCGTATGAATTATCTGATGAGAGTTTACTTATAAGTTCTGTACAAAAAATTTATATATATATTCTTATAAAAATCTATATATATATATTCTTATAAAAATTATATATGTAAAGTTTTGATGAGGTTAATATGGATTTTCTGTACCATTCCTATATATATAATAAACTTTTTATATGATCTTTGCAAAAGAAAGTGGAGTCCAGTTGAAACCCACTACCGTCGTTTTTAAATAGGATCTTGTCATTTCTTCTGAGAGAAATCAACTTCCTGTTATTGTTTCATGAGCTTCAGCCATTTTAGAGAGAGAAAGACAGAAAGAAGGAGAGAGAAAGCTAGGGTTTTGGTCTGAGAAGGAGGTTTGTAGGTCGATTTTGTCACCGGAGCGAGGAATTGGAAGGCCGTCATCAAGATCGTCAGGATCCGACGAGTCGTCATTCAAAATCGAGGCAAGTGCAGTTTGTTGTGGTCTTTTCCTTGATTCTGTTAGATCCTTTCAAAAAATAAAAAAAATCACCTTCTGTGTATTTTGATCCCTGTTTATGCCATGGACTGAACCGGAAATTTTTTGTGTTTCCAGAAATTTTATTCTTTTTGTTCAGAATTTATCAGGTAATCTGTCATGTATTTCTAGGTATTACCCTCTTGTAGGAAGAATATATATATATATATATATATATATATATATATATATATATATATATATATATATATATATATATACGAGTGACAGGCACGGGGATCCGCCCCTAATGCCAAGCGCGACAGTACCAGGATGGCAACGGCGGGCTTCGCCCACCCGCCCCCCCGGCGGGCTTTGATGAGTCCCAATTATATACACTTTTATGGACTCATCTGGGCCGATTTTATAGCCTTTGCACCACACTTTAGGCATGTTTTCGTACATATTTACATTCATATTTGTTATTCCCTGTTAGGTGCATTCTTAGGCCGTTTTGGTGTGCAATTGCACGCTTTGCTGTTGGGGGCAAGCACTTGGTGCTCCCCAATCTATTTTTTGTGTTTATTTGGTGCTGGAGGTATTCCCAGCTGGGTTGCTTTGTATGCAGGTGACCTGATCGTCCTATTTTCCCCAGAATTCATGTCTATGCATATCGCACGGTCGTGCGTTTCCTTGACGAATGGTCGGTTGCAGTCGTGCATTTGTGTCTGGGCAGAAAACGGAGCGTCGGAGTTTACTCGTGCGTTTTTACGCACGGGTGTTTTGCCCGTGCGTGAGTAAAACGCACGGTCGACCTGTGTATTCTTGATTTCAGAGCGTCGGATTTTGCCCGTGCGTTTGTACGCACGGGCGGTGTTGATCGTGCGTGAGCAAAATGCACGGGCGGCGCAGCGTCTTCCCCAAGTCAAGTTTTATCATTTAATAATGCACGGTTTACGCACGGTCGTGCGTTCGACCGTGCGTGACCATTTTCTGACAGAATTTCTATTTAAGCAGCAGGTCTTTCCCTATTCTGGACGATCATTTTCCTCCACCATTTTCGAACCTTGTTCGCTTCTTCCGCCCCCAGCATCATCTTCCACCACCAGGAGGTGCTCCGGGACTATTCTTCACGCCTATCTTGAGCCCGGAGATCATCTCGGCCTCCTCCTTCATCCTATAGCTTCAAAGGAAGATTTAGCCGCCATTGCTATCAAGCAAGGGGAAGTTTGCAACCTTTACCGGATCGTGAGACGAAGAAGACGGGCTCATTGGAGAGTCGTGACAGCTCTCTCTACCCCGGACGTAGTTGCGGACCGAGCTTGGACGCGGATTGACAACCCGGCGATTCCAACCGGGAATCTACAACGAGCCTTCAGATTCGGTCGATTTCTTGCCTTGTTCTTCTCTTATTGATGTGTATATGTTGTAGATTTTTATTATTATGATGAAGTGGCACTTAAACTAGTTTGTGTTTCTATATATTTCATGTCTATGTGAAATGCTTTGGTGTTTAAGTTGTTTGAGGTGCGCCCCATTCCATCCTCCATCCCGGCATCACGTTCGTGTGCCGCACTAGCAATTGCTAGTGGCATGCTTGTTGAAGAGGTGCTTGTGACCCTCATTACGTTTGCCTACTCGTCCATCCGCCTTTCCGAAGTAGCGCGCTCAAGGCCTACCTAGTCTCCATCCCGCCAAGCGAAGCATTGCATAGGAGTAGTTGTAATATTTTTCTCTTTATTTTCCACAAACCAAATCCTCCGTTTCCGCATCCCATCCGATAAAAGGACTTCAATCTCAAGTCCTTTCTCGATAGTTAGCTCCACCTTACTGTGTTCCTTCGAGATCGATACTTGGGGATTCACTCCCATATTTTATATTACTTGAACGATCGGTACACTGCCGTTTCGTGCCGTAGTCTTGCTACCGCCTATAGCGGTGTGCTAAGATTTGCGCATTAAGTTTTTGGCGCCGTTGCCGGGGAACACAGATGTGTGAGTTTTCTGGAGAGGGAGAATCTGAGATTAAAGCCCTTCCATTTGTGTATTGCATTCTTTTGCTTTATTTCTTCTTATTCTATTTCCTGTTTTTAATAGGTTGCTTTAGTAAATATTGTTAGGTGTAGTATTGTGCACACTAGTTCTCTTTATTTTGAATCATTTTATCTTCACACTTTATGGACTTCTTTTAATATTCGTTGCCGCTTTTGTGGAGATATATCGCACGCTAGTGATAGATGTTCAAAGGGAGATAATAGCCCTAGCACTCAAGGCCCAGCATATGGAGCACCGACTTCGTCTGGTACTCCATATGGTGCGCGTAAGTCCTATGGCTATTCTGCCGAGCCTTTACCGTCACACTTCTTTTCGGCTTCAGCTCCTGCTGTGCCAAAGAAGCCCGCAAGGCAGTGCTTGTTTTGTCAGAGCACGGATCATGCCTTGAAGGACTGTGCTGCATTCCTTCGCCAATTGGACGAGGATGACGAGCCGGATATCCAGATCGTCCCGACTCCTACTTCTGGCAGCACACCTTCAACATCTGGTTATGTGCCCATTTCACCTTCAAGCTTTGAAGGGTATGATGTGGACAGAGTCACCGGATGTGTGGATGATCTAGGCTCTGACATGACTGAGCCCATCTCCCCTATCCATATATCACCATGCATGAATTTGATTCTTTGTGAGGAATCAGTGCTTGACATTTATCCAAGCACTATTCCTCCCCCTGTTGTGCATACTACTATACTCGTCTCAGACGACATTGTTGAGGATGTGTCGCAGGATGAGGCTAGCGATCTATGTGTTATGCCTGCTCCTATGGAGGAGGACAACCTTCTAGGTGAAGAGGAGCTTTCCTCAACACCGGTGGTGGAAGTCCAACTCTTGGGCATGGCCACTGTTGATCCCACCGAACCTTGCGGCATTGTCAACAATGCCGACATTATTTTACTTCCCCAACCTGATGGGAGTGAGACCGGGACCACTCCCCCGCTTGATTTTTATTTAAGTCATTCTTCTTGTTTATTTCTTGATCTCCTTTCTCTATCTAAGCCTGTGCAGGTTGAGTCTTCACAGGTACTTCAGGAGGACTTGGTGCATACTGCCCAAGTCAATGATGAGCGCGTCCTCTTATGTGAGGAGGTTGATCCCTCCTCCATAGAGGAAGCCTCATTCATTGCCTTCTCTTGCCGCCTCACTGTTGACGACACCTTGCTGGGCAAGGATGTTTTTGGTGAGATTTGTGAGGAGTACTCCTCCTCCTCTTCTTACTTTTTATTCCCTCTACCTGTGACGAGCAGGTATTATTTTTATTCGGGTAGAGGCGTGATTGTTCTATCGCCGTATCGGTACCCTCTACCGACACGCATATTAGAACAGTTACCTGTGCATTTCCTTTTTCATAGACCCATTAGCTAGAACTGCTTTAAATTTGAATAAGTCGTGCTGGGATGACATTAATCCCAGTAGTTATCTTACCTTTTCCTTGCAATTTTAGTTTATCTAGTTTGTTTAGTTAGTTTTACTTTATTTTAGTTTGTATATTTTCTTTTGTTTTTGCGGAGCTGACCCCTGCAGGTGTTCTTCTGTATGGATGCTGCGGCTAGGTCTAGATTTAAACGTCGATCTTCTGGTATGCTCACTTGCTGAGCATTGGGTACTCTCTTTCCCTAGCTTTATTATGAATTTTATAGTCATATTTTGCATTAGATTGTTTAGTTTAAGTCTGGGGGAGAGCAGTTTTGTTTACCTGCTCACGCGCACATGTTGCATTACATACTAGAAGTAATTTTATCTCATTTATTTAGTATTGTTCATCTTTACCGCACACCACTACACCCACTTTAGCGCGCACTTGCTTGTTTGTATGCTCCTGTATATTCAATTCTTGGTTGTGATGTAGAAATTGTTGTATTAGCCAAAATAATTGCAAGATGGAGGGCATGTTGACTCTTGTAGTGCGCTAGTTGAGTACTCGTGTCTTGCATAGGGATTTGAGTAGAATTAGTTTTTATTTATGCTTCTAATTTATAATTAGTAGACTTGCGTAGATTTTAATTTATTTTACACAAAATGGTGAATGTGGTTGAATCTTGCGGTAGCGTGGTATTGTGTGTAGGCGAATGTGAGGTTCGTGTTGCTTGAGTCGGGAGGAAGGATTACCTTTCTCGAGGGCTAAGAACTTGCCCCAAGCGACTCTCGAAGCATGGGTGCGAACGATTTGCAAGTTGAGCATGACGTAGGCCACCTATCTGGCATGCTTGAGCTTTGTTTTACCATTCCTATACACAAACCATTGCTAGCCTATTTTGTGCCTACCCGATCCTTTGGTTCAGCTCCACCATACTTCACCAAGGCCTAAAAGCTAATCCTATTATCGCAACCGAAAATAAGCCAAAAGCATTTATGAATTATAATTTTCCAATGCGGTGCGGTGATGCGAAACTTTAGTGTTGTTGTCAAAGTTTTCAAAATTCCTATGAGCTGAGCTTGTTGCGAATAGATTCGGGGATAAAAAAAGAAAAGAAAAAGAAAAGCAAAGAAAAAAAAGATATATATATCCCTAGCATTTTAATTGAAACATCTAAATGGTATTGATTGTTGTAGGCCGCGTGCACACCCGGTTTCAAAGTCAAGTGTGGGGGTGTGTTACACGTGTATTATTGCGTCTGCTATGATTTAGCATTTTTGTGTGCTCAATTGGGTTGCGATTAGCCTTCACGTTTATCTTTGCATTCCAAACCGTAACCCAAGCCTCATGTAAACCTAAAGTCTTATAGATTCATCTTGTGAGTTCACTAGTGCCGTGGAGAGAGTGTGACCGGGCGAGCTTATGGTTCTCGACGTTGATGGATTTCAACGGAGATAATTCCGAGTTCCGGTCTTGGGTAACGCTCACCTTCATGACTTGCTTACTTTCGTACTACGCGTGACCACGAGATTCACCAACATTCCATTTTTGAGTAAAAATAAATTCCTTTTTACGCATTTACACTTTTATAAATTAGCTAGCATATTTAGAAACTTCTTCTAATAAAGTTCTATGCACGCAAGTATGCAACTTCGCATAATACTCCATGTCGCAATTTTTTTAGCTAGCTATGCTTTTCCTACTCCGCCGGATTTGTTTGCTTGGGACGCGCAAATAGGTAAGTCTGGGGGTGTGATGAGTCCCAATTATATACACTTTTATGGACTCATCTGGGCCAATTTTATAGTCTTTGCACCACACTTTAGGCATGTTTTCGTACATATTTACATTCATATTTGTTATTCCCTGTTAGGTGCATTCTTAGGCCGTTTTGGTGTGCAATTGCACGCTTTGCTGTTGGGGGCAAGCACTTGGTGCTCCCCAATCTATTTTCTATGTTTATTTGGTGCTGGAGGTATTCCCAGCTGGGTTGCTTTGTATGCAGGTGACCTGATCGTCCTGTTTTCCCCAGAATTCATGTCTGTGCATATCACACGGTCGTGCATTTCCTTGACGCATGGTCGGTTGCGGTCGTGCGTTTGTGTTTGGGCAGAAAACGGAGCGTCGGAGTTTACTCGTGCGTTTTTACGCACGAGCGGTTTGCCCGTGCGTGAGTAAAACGCACGGTCGACCTGTGTATTCTTGATTTCAGAGCGTCGGATTTTGCCCGTGCGTTTGTACTCACGGGCGGTGTTGATCGTGCGTGAGCAAAATGCACGGGCGACACAGCGTCTTCCCCAAGTCAAGTTTTATCATTTAATAACGCACGGTCTGCGCACGGTCGTGCGTTCGACCGTGCATGACCATTTTCTGACAGAATTTCTATTTAAGCAGCAGGTCTTGCCCTATTCTGGACGATCGTTTTCCTCTGCCATTTTCGAGCCCTGTTCGCCTCTTCCGCCCCCAGCATCATCTTCCACCACCAGGAGGTGCTCCGGGACTATTCTTCACGCCTATCTTGAGCCCGGAGATCATCTCGGCCTCCTCCTTCATCCTATAGCTTCAAAGGAAGATTTAACCGCCATTGCCATCAAGCAAGGGGAAGTTTGCAACCTTTACCGGATCATGAGACGAAGAAGACGGGCTCATTGGAGAGTCGTGACAGCCCTCTCTACCCTGGACGTAGTTGGGGACCGAGCTTGGACGCGGATTGACAACCCGGCGATTCCACCCGTGAATCTACAACGAGCCTTCGGATTCGGTCGATTTCTTGCCTTGTGCTTCTCTTATTGATGTGTCTATGTTGTAGATTTTTATTATTATGATGAAGTGGCACTTAAACTAGTTTGTATTTCTATATATTTCATGTCTATGTGAAATTCTTTGGTGTTTAAGTTGTTTGAGGTGCGCCCCATTCCATCCTCCATCCCGCCGTCACGTTCCCGTGCCGCACGAGCAATTGCTAGTGGCGTGCTTGTTGAAGAGGTGCTTGCGACCCTCATTACGTTTGCCTACTCGTCCATCCGCCCTTCCGAAGTAGCGCGCTCAAGGCCTACCTAGTCTCCATCCCTCCAAGCGAAGCATTACATAGCGGCATTGCATAGGAGTAGTTGTAATATTTTTCTCTTTATTTTCCACAAACCAAATCCTCCGTTTCCGCATCCCATCCGATAAAAGGACTTCAATCTCAAGTCCTTTCTCGATAGTTAGCTCCACCTTACTGTGTTTCTTCGAGATCGATACTTGGGGATTCACTCCCACATTTTATATTACTTGAACGATCGGTACACTGCCGTTTCGTGCCGCAGTCTTGCTACCGCCTATAGCGGCATGCTAAGATTTGCGCATCAGGCTTCGCCCGCCCCCGACGGAACATATACATATGAGTTCTCAAAATGACCGCACAAAAATTTTAATTAATATTTTATAATCAATTTTTTCAAAAACATTTATATTTTAACAAAAAATCATTTTAAAGTAGGTCTAATGATAACCTAGGTCTAATGATAACCTACCATAGTAGGTGTCGGAGGTCTACTAAAAAGCTTTTGGATTTTATAAATTTTCATCATTATTTTTATTATATGGATATAGTGTAATTACACAAATAGCTATTATATTTTATGAATTTCCATTTTTTTTCATAATATTGTTAGGTCATTGGAATAAAAGAATGATGATATATTTGACAATTTTGAATGTTGCACTAAAGACAACTTCTTGTATATAGTAGTTAAAGATATATATATATATATATGTCTGAATATATTAAGAAATAAGTCTTCTGAGTTTCTGAGGGTAGGAGTGAATGTTAGAGCAAAATATCATTAATTTTTCTGTTAAGGCAGAATAGGTTTAGCTGCTGTAAAAAAAATTCTTTAATAGTTGTTAGGCTAGGTGTTGTTGTTGCTGTGTTAAGTAAGTTCAGAAATTTTGCCTAAGTGTAAATCAACGGGACTTCCCGTCGATCGACGGGACCTCTCGTCGATCGACGGGACCTCCCGTCGATCGACGAGACCGTTCCGTCGATCAGCGACATTGGCAGGGGAAGGTGCTTCCCCGAATCATTTAAGTCAAAATTGACGGGCCTTCCCGTCGATCGATGGGACCTCACGTCGATTGACGAGACCGTCCCGTCGATCAACGGCTTTAGCTGGGGAAGATGCTTCCCCGGATCATTAAGTCAAAATCGACAGGCCTTCCCGTCGATCGACGGGACCTCCCGTTGATCTACGGGAGCACCCGCCGATTTTCTTTCCTTAGTGCAGTTTTTTGCTTTAAATGCTCATTTTTGAGTCTTTTTGGTCGTATAGTGGGAAAAATCCCCTCTGATTCCACTTGAATCCTCTTATACTATTGTAAACTCTTTCAGTATTGTACTGACTTGTCCAACTGTTTGGAAGTATTAGTTTTTGTTTTTTCTACTGTAAGGTATACCTTATGATTCTTTTGTCTTGGCCTGGTTTGCCACCTTTAAACATTGCCTAAGCAAGTATAATGTTGATTTATGTATGGATCTACTTTGAACCGAAAGGATGGGTAAGGGAACAACGAGATCGTCCATCTCAGATCTTTTATTAATGGTAGGTTGGACAATGAGACCACCTCCATATTATTAATGGTAGGTTGGACAATGAGACTACCTCCATCTTTAATTAATGGTAGGTTGGACAATGAGACCACCTCCATCTTTTATTAATGGTAGGTTGGACAATGAGACCACCACCATCATTTATTAAGGGTAGTTGGACAATGAGACCACCACCCTCTTTACTTGATGCCCCCATTTATGGGCTTATTTTTCTGTAAACTGGTGTATTTGTTCAACTGCTTATGCTAACTCTATGCTTACTCTTGGCTAATTGTCAGTCCTGTTGCCTCATAGTTTTCTTTCCTACTTTTACTGTTACTCGCTCCCTTTGGGGCTGAAGCATTCTTTTCTGTTGAATGCCCCAGGTTCAGGTTCGGGTCAGTATTTGCGGAAAGTGGTAGAGCTGCGCTGTCGGGTCCCCGATAGAGGATCTTCCTGGTGAGGAGCAGTCCTAGAAGTTGCCTCCCTGTTGTCGCCTTGTGGGCTTTTGTCAGTTATAGGATCCCGTAAGGTTGTTTTTTTCAGTATACTTGCAGGTTGCTACTACTTGTACTACTTATGAGGTAGATAAATGTTGCTCTCTGGGAAGTTGTGTGATTTACTGCATTATGTGAAATTTTTTGTGTAAAACATTGCATAGCATAACTTTTCTTATTATGTACCACCTATTTTTGAAATCGTACTAAGTATTTTCATATATATATATATATATATAATAAATTTAGGCATGTGCTATTCTTGAAGACAGGCTTGGTCTTCATGCTTATAAGGTAAATGAACCTATATTTCATCCACGTACATATATTTTCTATTTGTGGACTAAGTATTCCACATGACCGAGGGACACGGTCCCAACTTAAAAGAAGCTCAAATTATCTTTTGACTTAAAGATACCTATATTTTGTATGAATGTTCGTAAAGAGTGTTTGCCCGATCATCTGTAGTTGTCCCCTGCATGATGTGACATCATGACGCGTATTTTCCCCTACTCTGATAATACGTAAAATATATCGGGAAAATGCGGGTTGTGACAGGGTAGGAGGATGGCAGGCTTAAGCCATTTCATCTCCCGCTTAGGGGATAAGAGTGATCCATTATTTAAAACTCTCCATGGAGGAGCTAAGTTTGAATGGACAAAGGAGTGTGATGATGCGTTTGATCTGCTCAAAAAACAGCTAACATCTACCCCTTTACTTTAAAGCCTGAGAGAGGGAGAAGATCTCTTTTTATATCTTGGAGTCGGTTCTGATGCTAACAGCTCTGTGCTGGTAAGAGAAGAAAAGAAAAAGAAATATCCAGTTTACTATGTGAGTAAAGTCTTGAAGGATGTGGAAGCTCGGTACCCAATCCTTGAAAAGTTGTCTTTAATGCTTGTGGTCTCTGAAGGTTAAGACCTTATTTTCAAGCTCTTTCTATTCAGGTTTGTTGGACATGTGTGTCACATCCCTTTGTTTAAAAATAACAAATCCCAAATTGTATTTGATCTTGTATTTTGTGTGTTTATAGTGTGCAGGAACTATAGGTGCAATACTCCACAGGTAGAAAGCAGCTGAATTTAAAAATAAGGAAGAATGCACTACCGCCAGCGTTAGAGCTACCGCCAGGCGCTAGCTCAGGTTCCGTTCGACAAATTTGCCTGCGTTCGACGAAAACTCCGTTCGACGAAAATTTCCATTCGACGAACTTGAAGCTTTGTTCGACGAAAATTTTGTTTGACAAAAATTTCCGTTCGACGAACTTGAAGCTCCGTTCGATGAAAATTTCATTCGACGAATTCCGTTCGACGAAAGTTTGTTCTTCCACACCGCCGACGGTTTCACAACCGCTCCACACGAACGCTACTGCCAGCGCTAGCGCTACCTCCTGGCGCTATCTCAAGTTCGTGCACAGCGCCACGCCTCCGACAGTTTCGCAACCACTTCACATGAACGCTACCGCAGGCGCTAGGAGCTATCGCAGGCGCTATCTTCAAGATCTATTAATTGATGGGCTCTCTCTCATTTTGAGTGAGTGCTTCCAGAGAGATTACTTGTGCCATATTTCCAGAGCTGCTACTCTGCCGAATGTTCATCTCCCACTCAAATTCAAAGAGGATTTCTGGTGGCATCGCTTCAACTTCGCTTATGATACAACGATCCTTCATCTTCATCTTCAGAGATCTCATATAGGGAGTTTCATTATTGTTATATTTATTTTCATTCTATATTTTTTGTAATCGTTTAGTTAATTCGCCTTGTGTTGGCGACTAGGTCTGGGTAGGACTTAGGGAGTAATTCGCCTTGTGTTGGCGACTAGTTCTAGGTGATTAGATCTAGGGGGTGCTCGAGGCCATATCCGGGGGAGGATTGGCTAGAGCGGCTTGAGGCCTTATCCGGGGAAGGATAGGCTAAAGCCAACCGGTTTGTGGGGATACAAGTCGGTATAGAAAAGGAAAAATTGTATTACTTTATACGCCTCCAATTTCAAGCGATATTGAAATCAATTTATATAAACACATTTTCTATATAATATAATCATGTCTCTTTCTGTGCTTACTTGATTTCTATCATTTGGCATAATTTATAAAATTGCAAATTACAGTTGTTTCCTCCTTTAAGTTAAATTGTTATTTCATTCTAAATTACTTAAAACAATTTAGTAAATTGTCTAAAATTATAAAGAAGAATTTTATTCCCTTATTCACCCCCCTCTAAGGGCGCCAATTGATCCAACAAGTGGTATCAGAGGTAGGTTATTCCAAACGGTTTAAAAACCAGGAATAATGGCGTCTTATGATCTCGCTTTTTCCAAGGGTCAGGGAATTAGTAGACCTCCACTCTTTACCGGGTCAGATTATAATTACTGGAAAAATAGGATGATATGTTTTCTTATGACCCTACATATTGAGGTATGGAATATGGTAGAAGAGGAATACTCTCCTCCTACATTTGTAGTTGGAGAGATAACTTTAGATAAACCAAAAGATAAATGGGATGATAGGGATAAGCTAAAATGCAAAAATAACGCCAAGGCTATGAATGCTTTATTTTGTGCTTTAGATAGAAATGAATTTAATAGAATTTCTGCATGTACTACTGCATATGAAATTTGGAATCATTTGGAAGTTACTCATGAAGGTACATCGCAGGTTAAAGATTCAAAGCTTTTCCAACTTGAGTCAGAATATGAAAAATTCCGGATGGATGAAAGTGAAGATGTTGATGGTATGTACACGCACTTCACCAAGATCGTCAATGCCTCCAAAGCACTTGGAAAGACCTTCTCCAATGGCGACTTGGTCCGAAAGATTCTTCATTCCCTTCCACCAAAATTCAACCCGAAGGTGACAGCCATTTCAGAATCGCACAATCTAAGGACGCTCCAAGTTGAGAGCCTCATTGGGAATCTCAAAACCCATGAGGTAGAACTCAAAATCCAACATGATGAATACAACAAGGAGCCAAAGAATAAGGCGTTGGCATTAAAATCGAAGAAGGAGTGCCAAGAGGATGAGGATGAAGATGAAGAAAGTCTTTTGGTGAAGAACTTCTGAAAGTTCATGCGAAATCCGGAAAGGCAAAACACTTTCCGGAAATTTATCCAAAAGGATGGAAGATGGAAAGGGTCGTCCTCAAAGAAGGAAAATGAGAGCGACGATGAAGAAGAAAGACCTCCATCAGAATGCTTTCATTGTAGGAAGACCGAGCACATTCGGAGCCAGTGCCCAAAGTTCTTGAAGGAGAAGATGGAAAAGCGGCACAAAGGGAAGGAGAAGAAGAAGGTGCTAAAAGCTAGAACATGGGATGACTCCTCCTCCTCCTCCGAAGAATCAAGCGGGTCTTCATCAAGCGAAGATGAGGAAGCAAACATGTGCCTCATGGGACATGGAAACGACGACGACGACACCAGTGTTCTTAGTGACACTGAGGTAACTCCTCCCACTTATGATGAACTCTATAATGAATTCCTTGAAACTTGCAAAGCTTTTGTTAAAAATATGAACGATAGTATTTTATTGAATCGTGAAAATGAATCTCTTATTAAAGAAAATCAAAAGCTTTCCAAAAAGGTAATTGTTTTAGAAAAGAGAAAGGTTTCTTGCCAAGAGTGTGATCACTTCACTAAATTGGCAAAAGATATTGAAGAGTCACTTTCTAAAGCCCTCTCTCATGCCAACACTCTTACAAAAGAGAAGGGGGAATTAGAAAGGAAATTAGAAGCGTCTCTTTTTCAAATCAAAAATAACAAAAAAGGTTTTGAAAATAGGTGTGTCATGCTTGTGAAAGAAAATTCTTCACTTAAAGCACAAGTTCATGATCTCACCATGGCCATTAAAAAATTTAGAATTGGCCAAAAATCACTGGAAATGATTCTAGGGAACTAGTGCCATGGTTCTGGAAAATTTGGGCTTGGATATCGAGGTGAGGGCTACCGCCCGACTCTAGCCACTAACGCCGGCGCTAGCACCTCATACCAGAAACCTGAGTTTTCTTTTTCAAAAGATTTTTCTTCTGTAAATCCAATTTGTTCCAGCAAGAAAATATTCCAGAAAAGGGTCTCAACCCCCTTTATTTCGTGTGCAAACTGTTATAGGTTAGGCCACACATCTAGTTCTTGCAGGAAAATAAAACAAAATACTTTAAAACAAATCTGGGTACCTAAGTCTTCCACTTATTCTATGGGTGGTACCACTTGGGTATCCGGATCTTTACTCTCATCTTCTTTCTAGATGTGCAGGCAGGCTAAGGACAATGAAGACGTGTGGTACTTGGATTCAGGTTGCTCCAAGCACATGACGGGCAATAAAGATAAGTTCCTTAGCCTACAAAAGAAGAAGGGAGGGATCGTGATGTTTGGAGACAACGGAAAAGGAAGGATCATGGGAATTGGTATAGTTGGTAACAAATCCTTTACTATATCTAATGTTCTTTATGTGAAAGGATTAAAACACAATTTAATTTCTATTAGCCAATTATGTGATAAAGGATTAGATGTGTTATTTGAATCTTCCACTAACTTATGCAAAATATCTAATCCTACTACAAAAGATATTTTACTAACTTCACCAAGAATACATATGTTTATACAGTTTCTTTTCATGATCTTTCTAAATCATCTATAAAATGTTTTATCACTAAAAACGATGAGTTAGAACTTTGGCATAGAAGACTAGGGCATGCTAGCACAAAGCTCATTGTAAAACTTGCCAAAAGCAATTTAATTAGAGGATTGCCTAGGTTAAATGGAACTTTACCTTCACTTTGTTCACCATGTCAAAAAGGTAAATTTTCTAGATCCTCTTTCAAAAGTAAAAATTTCATTTCTACTACAAGACCATTGCAAATAATTCATATGGATCTTTTTGGTCCCGTTAGAACTCCAAGTCTTAGTGGTAGATTATATACATATGTCTTAATAGATGATTTTTCAAGATATTGTTGGACATTATTTCTCTCTTCCAAATCCGATGCGTTTTGTGAATTTGCAAAATTATGTACTTGTATTCAAAATGAAAGTGATTTAAAAATTAAATGCATCTGCTCGGATCATGGAGGAGAATTTGAAAATGAAAAATTTACATCCTTTTGTGATATGTTAGGCATTATACATGAGTTCTCCGAACCACGCACACCACAACAAAATGGTGTTTTAGAAAGAAAGAATAGGACACTTCAAGAACTAGCACGCACTATGTTATGTGAATATAAATTACCTAAGTCCTTTTGGGCCGAAGTCGTAAGTACACCATGTTATGTTTTGAATAGAATCATGCTTCGCCCATCACTTAATCTCACACCATATGAACTTTATTTTCAAAAGAAGCCTAATGTATCTTATTTTAAAGTTTTTCGTTGTAAATGTTTTATTTTGAATACAAAAGATAACTTGGGAAAGTTTGATGAAAAATGTGATGAAGGAACTTTTCTTGGGTACTCTTCAACTAGTAAAGCTTATAGAATTTTTAATAAAAGAACTAGTAGAGTTGAAGAGTCAATAAATGTAAAATTTGATGAGTTTGTTCCTTGTGTAGAAAAACTTTCCGCAGGCAACGAGGATGATCTATTACCACCTTTGGAGCATGGTGACAAAGAACCTTCCAAAGAAGAAGAAGAGGTGGCCAAGGAAGATGAATATGTACCTCCAAGTGCCTTGAAATTCACAAAGGATCATCCACGGGAATTGATAATTGGTGAACCATCCATCGGCGTAAGAAGTCGCTCTTCACTTCATGAATCTTTTTCAAATATTTGTTTTATTTCCGAAATAGAACCAAAAACTGTTTCTACTGCTTTAAATGATGAATTTTGGTTTTTGGCTCTGAATGAAGAGTTAGAACAATTTGAGCGACATAATGTTTGGAAATTAGTTGAAAGACCATCTAATCACCCGGTTGTAGGTGTAAAATGGATTTTTAAAAATAAATTAGATGGTGAGTTAAGAATCACTAGGAATAAGACACGCTTAGTAGCACAAGGATATTCACAAATCGAGGGGATAGATTTTGATGAATCTTTTGCACCCGTTGCTAGATTAGAGTCTATAAGAATTTTTCTAGCATTTGCAAGCTTTAAAAGAATAAAGCTATTTCAAATGGATGTGAAAAGTGCTTTTCTAAACGGGTTTGTAAAAGAAGAAGTTTATGTTGAACAACCCCCCAGTTTTATTAGTGAAAAATTTCCAAATCATGTTTATAAACTAGAGAAAGCGCTTTATGGTTTAAAATAAGCGCCCCGTGCATGCTATGAAAGACTTACATCATTTTTATTAAAGCACGGTTATATTATGGGAAGTGCGGACAATACTCTCTTCATTAAGCACAACAATGATGATATAATTATTTTACAAATATATGTTGATGATATTATTTTTGGATCTACTAATGAAGAGATGTGTAAAGAAGTTATTTTAGTGATGAAAAATGAATTTGAAACGAGTCTTGTAGGAGAACTTTCTTATTTCCTTGGTTTTCAAATATCACAAAGAATTGATGGTATCTTTGTATGTCAAACTAAATATGTCCATGATATGCTAAAACGTTTTGGATTTGAAAATCTTAAATATGCTTCTACACCAATGAGTGCATCACTAAAATTAGGAAAAGATGAATCAGGAATTTCTATAGATCAAACTTTATATAGAGGTATGATAGGATCTCTACTTTATCTAAGTGCAACTAGACCCGATATTATGTTTGCCGTATGCTTATGTTCTCGATTTCAAGCCAATCCAAAAGAATCTCATTTAAAAGCGGTAAAACAAATTTTTAGATATCTCATTGGGTCATCTAGATTAGGATTATGGTACCCGCACAATAATTCATTTACACTTCACGGCTACTCCGATTCGGACTACGCCGGTTGTTCACTTGATAGAAAAAGCACTAGTGGTACTTGTCATTTTCTAGGACCTTCATTAGTTGCATGGTCTAGTAGGAAACAAAATTCGGTTGCACTCTCCACCACGGAGGCCGAATACATTGCATTAGGGAGTTGTTGTGCACAGGCACTATGGATGAGCCAAACTTTAGAGGACTTTGGTTTTCATCTAAAACTTATTGAATTAAAATGTGACAACAAAAGTGCCATTGATCTCACAAATAATCCGGTACACCACTCTAGATCCAAACATATAGATGTGCGTCATCATTTCATAAGGGATCACATTAAAAAGGAAAAAATGTAAGGATTAGTTTCATTGGCACTGACTCTCAACTTGCTGATATATTTACTAAACCTCTTCCCGATGCAAGGTTTTAAATGTTAAGGTTGGAATTAGGAGTCTTAGACATCTTAGGATGAATAACATGTAAAACACTAATGTTTTATGCAATTTGAGCAATCAAGACATCTCTGAATATTACACAATTTCTGCATAAGACTACTCTTAAGACCCCTAATCAATATCAAAAATCAGATTCTTAAAATTCTTAAAAAATCGTGTACTATTTCCAGTGCTAATGCTAGCGCCGGCGCTAGCGTGGGTTTGTGATTTTTCTGTTTTTTAAAATTTCTAAAAATCAACAAAAATATGTTAGTTTATATGTACAAATTTATTTTTGTGTTTCTGTCTATTTTATTTTTGTTTTATGTGCATTATGAAAAATCAACTACAAAAATTCAAAATTCAAAAATACAAAAATATGTTTGTGTGATTTTTCTGTTTTTATTTCATTAAAAATTTTCAAAAAAACAAAAAAACTGTATGATCTTTATTGCTAATATCAAGCATGAATGAATTCTATTATTCAGACTTATTTACAATGTTCAAATTTATTCCTTGAAATTACTATGAACATTGTTTTGTTTATCATGCTTTGATATATCTATTTAAAGTGCATCAATTGTACTGAAAAATATGTGTAGAACCAAGCTTAGCATGCCTCTAAGTATGAGTAAATGTTGTATGATTGATAATGATACCTTTCACTCACTTACTTTGGTAATCAACATGTGTGTTTAAAAATTTAGAAAAGTGGTTAAGTTAAAAATGAATTAAAACTTGCATATTGTATTGTATTTGTACAATGAATTAAAACTTGCATAAGTTTATTGCCTACACTACATTTGAATTGCACTTATGAAATTTAGAAAAGTGGTTAAGTTAAAAATTTGGATTTACAAAACAAGTGTATTCGGAGAATGTTGTCTCACAAATGTGAACAAAAAATTTATATGTAGACAAATATAACTCCACCAAGCACTACTTGAACCTCCTGATAAGTCTTCATAAGCATTGTGAGGTTGAGCACCTTGGAAAGAATAGTAAAGTGTCTTGTGCAAACCTTGGTTATTACACCACTTTGTTAAAAAATTATGTGCATTAAAAGTGTGTGAAAGTAATTTACTTGTGCTTCATTGTGCACTTTACTCTACATATGTCTTGTATTTTGTGATTTAAATCAATTGGCAACATTGCCCAAAATACACTTATGTGCACATCATTATCTTTCATAACACTTCTTCTCATGAGTATTGGATTCTATTGCTTTATCTATACTACTCTTTATATAAGAAATGCACTAGATAACCTAGCATGATCTCTACAATGTTTTGGTATTTCTTGAACTTAAATTTAAGTAATATTGTAGTATAATCTTTCTTTGATATGTTCATTTCATGCTTGGTATCTTTATGAAAAACTTTGAGATTTCAAAAAGGTTAAAACATCTTTCAATTTTGAACTAAAACTCATATTTTTCCTTATGCTTTTCATGCTTACAAAAAGATGTTTCTTATAATCTTCCGCTTGCTTACAACTCTTATCTTTTTATTTGAAATCTCTTATATATACTATGCTTACACTCTTTATCATTTCATATATTACAAAAGCTCGATCATGATTTATAACTAGCCTAAAAAATGCCTCCTTACTACCCTCACCCCACCTTCTTTTGATAATACCAAAAGGGGGAGATTAATTGAAGAAATCTATATAGGAGAAATATAGAAGATTAAGGGGAGAATAATTAATGTAATCTATCATTTAGGGGGAGTAAAACATAAATTGCATTTATGTAGGGGGAGCATTAAGATAGGGGGAGTATGCACATTATCATGCTTATCATATACTATAGTTGCACTATCATCTTGCTTATCTATACTATAAACACTATTGTTGATTTCTTGCTAAGTGGATTTGTTATTATCAAAAGGGGGAGATTGTTGGACATGTGTGTCACATCCCTTTGTTTGAAAATAACAAATCCCAAATTGCATTTGATCTTTTATTTTGTGTGTTTATAGTGTGCAAGAACTATAGGTGCAATACTCCACAGGTAGAAAGCAGCTGAATTCAAAAATTTGGAAGAATGCACTACCACCAGCGTTAGAGCTACCGCCAGGCGCTAGCTCAGGTTCCGTTCGACAAATTTGCCTGCGTTCGACGAAAACTCCGTTCGACGAAAATTTCCGTTCGACGAACTTGAAGCTCCGTTCGACGAAAATTTCGTGCGACAAAAATTTCCGTTCGACGAACTTGAAGCTCCGTTCGATGAAAATTTTGTTCGACGAATTCCGTTCGACGAAAGTTTGTTCTTCCACGCCGTCGACGGTTTCGCAACCGCTCCACATGAATGCTACTGCCAGCGCTAGTGCTACCGCCTGGCGCTATCTCAAGTTCGTGCACAGCGCCATGCCACCGACAGTTTCGCAACCGCTTCACACGAACTCTACCACAGGCGCTAGGAGCTACCGTATGCGCTATCTTCAAGATCTATAAATTGATGGGCTCTCTCTCGTTTTGAGTGAGTGCTTCCAGAGAGATTACTTGTGCCATATTTCCAGAGCTGCTACTCTGCCGAAAGTTCATCTCCCACTCAAATTCAAAGAGGATTTCAGGAGAAGGAAGCCACCACGCTGCATCCGAAGAACGATCGCTTCAACCTCGCTTATGCTACAACGATCCTTCATCCTCATCTTCAGAGATCTCATATAGGGAGTTTCATTATTGTTATATTTATTTTCATTCCATATTTTTTGTAATCGTTTAGTTAATTCGCCTTGTGTTGGCGACTAGGTCTGGGTAGGACTTAGGGAGTAATTCGCCTTGTGTTGGCGACTAGTTCTAGGTGATTAGATCTAGGGGGTGCTCGAGGCCATATCCGGGGAAGGATTGGCTAGAGCGGCTTGAGGCCTTATCCGGGGAAGGATTGGCTAAAGCCAACCGGTTTGTGGGGATACAAGTCGGTATAGAAAAGGAAAAATTGTATTACTTTATACGCCTCCAATTTCAAGCGATATTGAAATCAATTTATGTAAACACATTTTCTATATAATATAATCATGTCTCTTTCTGTGTTTACTTGATTTCTATCATTTGGCATAATTTATAAAATTGCAAATTACAATTGTTTCCTCCTTTAAGTTAAATTGTTATTTCATTCTAAATTACTCAAAACAATTTAGTAAATTATCTAAAATTATAAAGAAGAATTTTATTCCCTTATTCACCCCCTCTCTAAGGGCGCTAATCGATCCAACAAGGTTGTCACTGATCTTCCATTGAAGAGCGTGTTGGAAAACTGGAGCATTCAAGTTGATTGGCAATGTGGGCGATAGAGCTTAGCGAGTTCGATATCTCCTATATTCCTAGAGTAGCGATCAAAGCTCAAGTGTTAGCAGATCTTATGATCGATACAAAGGAAGTTAGCTCAGAAAAAGAGGTTGGAAAACCTTTGGCATGGACAATCTATGTGGATGGAGCTTCCAGGAGAAATTCATCAGGAGCTGGAGTTGTGTTAATTAATCCCAATGGGGTTATATTAGATCAATATCTCAAGTTTCACATCCCAACAACAAACAATCATGCAAAGTATGAAGCCTTGCTCGCCGGTCTTAGATTTGCAAGAGATCTAGGGATCGAGGATGTCCAAGTTAAAACTAATTCTCTGGTGATGTCGTCTCAAGTGAATGGAACCTATGAAACCAAAGATTTTATTTTAAAGCAATATCAAATGTTGGCGAACACTGAGATAAGAAAGTTCAAAAGATTCACTATTCAGCACATTCCAAGGGAAGAGAACATGAAAGCTGACTAGTTAGCCAAATTCGGTATCCTCTCTGGAGGAACTACTTCAGAATTATTTCATCCAACTATTGAAGAAGGAGACATCATGTTGATTGATCAATGACCATCCTGGATGGATCCTCTTGTTCTCTATCTCTCAAGTGGAGAATTTCATCTGACGGTAAAAGATAAAAAGCAATTTAAGTTAAAGACAGCTTATTATTATCTTGTTGCAGGAATCCTCTACAGGAAAACGTTTCTCTCACCTTTGGCAAGATGTGTCTCTGAAGAAGAAATCCCTATTATTCTTCGTGAAGTTCATTCGGGAGAGTGCGTCAGTCACTCTGGAGCTAGAACATTAGAAAAGAGGATTCTAAGGCAAGGCTATTTCTGGCCTCATATGAGGAAAGATGAAGAGAAATTTGCAAAAAAGTGTGTTCAGTGCCAGAAGTTTGCTCCTCTTCAACATCAACCAGCTCAACAACTTAAGTCAATAGCAACCCCATGACCATTTTGCGGTTTGTGGAATGGATTTGATTTGACCCTTTCCCTTAGCTAGTGGCCAGCGAAAGTTCATTGTAGTGATGATCGATTACTTCAGCGAATGGATTGAGGCAAAGGCACTAGCTAAAACTACCACTCAAGTTGTGAGGAATTTTATCTGGGGAGAGCTAGCATGTAAACAAGGAATTCCAACGGCAATCATCACAGATAATGGTCAACAATTCAAGTCTTATAAATTTCTATGATCAAATCGACACTGAGTTGCGATTTGCTTCTGTGCATCATCCTCGAAGTAATGGCCAAGTAGAAGCCGTCAATAAACTCATAATCAACCTTTTGAAGAAGAAAGTTGAAAATCTCAGAGGCAATTGGGCAGAACAATTACCTTCGGTGTTGTGGTCTCTGAGGATGACTCCAACCTCAGCTATCGGAGAAACCCCTTTCAAGCTATCTCATGGCTCGGAGCTCTCATTCCCGTCGATTTTGAAGTTAAGAGTCCAAGGGTATTACTATCTCAACAACATCAAGATAGCTGGATGGAAGGAAATGATGAAGAGTTGAGATGCAGCCTTGATCTCATTGAGGAGATAAGGGATACAACAACCATCAGAGAAGAATAAGTAAAAAGGAGAATGGCCAAATATTTTGACAAAAATGTTCGAGTTAAAGAGTTTGTTGTTGGTGATCTCGTCCTCAAGAAGGTTGATGCAACAGCAAGATCTGGATCAGTTGGAAAGCTAAACCCAAATTGGGCAGTGCCATTTATTGTCAAAGAAGCACTCAAGAATGGAGCTTTTCATCTCCAAACTTATGAAGGGGAAGATCTATCTCACACTTGGAATGGAGATGATCTCAATCGTTTCTTTTCTTAAAACTTGTATTCTTTCCCATCTTTCTCTTTCCATCATTTTTGCAAGTACTATGATGTAGTTGTAACCTCTTGCATTACGTATATCGAAAAGGAAGTTTGAAGGATATATTGACTGACTATCAAAGGCTAAAGATCCTACCAAACGAGATATCAACGCATCATACTTGCTACCCCCTCGACTTGAAGCTTGAGATATAAATCTACCATAACCACAGGTAGCGGGGAGATTTCACACTTGTGTAGTAGTAGCTCGCCAAGCTCGTGCGGAGGAACTTTAGGATGCTGGGTCCTTGCTAACATCAGACACATCTCTGCATCAAGGGAGGTCCGGGTGAATGTTCAGCTATGTTATGCATTTCAGGACATCGTTACAACCTTGATGATCTTTCAGGGAAAGCAATGTCAGTATGGCTTCCACAACAAAACCACACCTGCCCTATGGATAATCATGCCCTGCAACCTTTGAATACTCATTGATGTAAGGATAGCCAAGAAGTGTTCGGTTGCATCTATGCCCATTTCAGAGCCCTTGAGTGGCTAGGGTGTTACAACCTTAATGATATCTTGAGGAAAGCAATGTCGGTAAAGCCTCCGTGGCATAACCACACCTGCCCTTTTGATCATTTAGAGTTGTTCGCCTCTCTTCTCTCCCTCTCTGTTTATGGTGATTACAACCTTAGTGATCTCTTGAGGAAAACAATGATGGCATATCCACAACTGCCCTTTTGATCATTTGGAGTTGTCCACCTCTCTCTCTTTCTCTCTCTCTCTTTCTGAAAAGTACTAGAATTATGATGATCTTTTGAGGAAAGCAATGCTGACATATCTGCACCGGCCCTTTAGATCATTACAGATCCTACCTTTCAAGCCTTTTATTTTGAAAGAGCGGTCTGAGGTTTGTGGAGACCGCCGGTCTCAAGGTGTTGGATTATTTTGAGAATGGGGCGGTCTAGAGTAATTGAGACCGCCGCCTAAAGTTCTTCAAAACCTTGTAAAATTCTCAAGTGATCTAAAGCATTATGGTATGTTTATGATTCCAATCTGTGGAAAGGAGGTCTGGAAAATTTTAGATCGCCGCCAGGTTTTCTCTAAATTCTTGTCTTACGAAAGCATGATCATTTATAGCTTTTCTAATATCAGCTCATATTAATCGGCCTGGCAATATGAAGACCACATAGCTACCTTCTATAACGACCTAAAATCTATGAGATCGCTGGATTATCTACCGTGAAAGGGTCTTTTCTTCTAAATATCATTCAAGGAAGGAGCAGTCTATATATTTGAAGATCGCATCTCTTGTTTTTTCCAGAGGTTGTTCGGAATCAGTATTTGTGGATTATAATCTTTTATCTCTGCAGATCTTGAAAGCTGAGATCGCCATATGACAAGCGATCTAATATAGTTGTGTTGTAATGGAACTCGCATAATTTCTCATCATCACTCAAGTGGTTTAATAGATATGAGACCGATATTATTGATTACCATACTCTCTTAACCATTATGCAGCTTTTCCCTTACATAGTTGTTTATTCGAACTCAACGAATACCTAAAGCACTGAGACCAAATGCTATTCTATCTCATACGGTCTAGACCACTGAGACAAAGATTATTGTTGAGATAATTATCACTGAGATGTATGAGACCGCAAATGACGAAAATCAACCCGCTCGCAAAAAGAAAGTGATCGTCATAAACTCAGGTAAATAATATAAACATTCATCTACAAAAGAGGAAGGTATGCCAAATTTCTATTTATATATCATAGTTTGGTTACCTTGATCGACCGGTCTCAATATCCGTAACCGCATAAGAAAAATGAACAGTTACAAAATCTATTTGCCTTTTGATCACATCGGAGACCGCTCGTCTGATGAAGAAGAGCTAGTTTTCTCTGAAGATTTGTTGGGAAAAACCCCTTGGATTTAACTTAACAAATTATCTAAAGTGATTTTATGTATTAGGATTTAATTACCCATTTGTATAGTGAGGGTAATATGGTCATTAGATGTCTTAGGATATCTCACTCAACCTATGGTGACAAGACCAGATGAAGCAAGCAGAATTTGGGCTAAGTTAACAATTGCGTCGAATGGTATTCGACACAACCTCGACTTCATGTCGACGCAACTTAGACTAGAAGTCTAAGTGATGCAGGCTACGCTCTCCGACACGATCGCTATGAATACACACATGTTCTCCCTCAACGCTCCCAAATTTTACACTCGCACAAAATTACTCGCAACATACACGCAACACAATATTTATCAATTAGATGCTAATGTACGGGTAGTCATGCCGCTAGAGGTTGAATAGATGGCTGTAGACCAATATTCTTCCCGACTAAAAGGACACACTCAGTCCGAACGAGCTTGAGTTGTACCAAAAGAGATCCACCAAAAATTACGATTTCAAAAGGGTAGATCTCTCCCAACAAAAAGTCGAGGTTCGCCAATCCTCTAAGAAAATTAAAATAAATAAGAAGAGCACACAAATCGATCGAAGAAAACCACGAATATTCAAGTTATTCGAAGATCACGCCAAAATTACCACCACAAGAAATTAACAAGAGGGAAATTGATGATTATTTTGGTGAACTTCTTTTTTTCTGTTTTGGTTAACCTTTATATAACGAGATTAGAATTAGACGGATGTCTTCGAAGAGTTTCACAAGTACTCCTACTTTGAGAAACTAACCGTTATCCTATCGAAAGATAGAAGTAACAGTCTTTTTCATCTTTCGAAGTATTGACGACTACGCCCCGACTACGATACCGAATTCTATTGATTTTTAAAATAGCAAAGGAGAGTTTTGCATGTTTTGGATTTGAAAAGTGTTTGTTTAAATTTTAATCCAAATTAATCATATGATAAAGACAAGTATACCTTATCGCGAGTAATACAAGATATTTTGTTTTAGAAAATATCGAGGTCGTATATTTCTGCGGATCATGTTGATTATAGCTACTTTGAGGAACGGGCTATTATTTTATCGGAAAAAGCTTTTAGCGTGGGTTTTAAAAGAAAATGATAATAAGCGTATAACTAGAGATCTAAACGATGATAAAGATAGCGCTCGATGTCGAATTACCTTGAGACGAAAATAAACTTTTTTAGAAGTAAAAGTTATGACTTTTTAAAACATTAAAACGGCTTGGTCGTGGAGGTTCCATAATTATGAACGCTCCTCTCTCGAGGGTACGCCTGGCTGATATTATGAATATTCGACCGAACTCTCATTCTTTAATCGAATCTCCTTAATACTCGCTTTATGTTGTGAACCCCGCTATTGGGTTTTTTACTTCCAATTCGGGAGACTTACCTCATCCTCTCTCGAGGGTAGAGCGCATTTCTCTTTACCCGTGAGCGACCAGTCCGTACGCACGAGCCTCTCGGCTAACTAGTGTACGGAAACGGAAATGAAAACCATACATCGATTATGTGGCTTCACTCGACGTTATTCTCGGGTAAACCTTAAGCTCGTTAATTATTTTTAAAAAGAGATGTTTTTACTTTTAGAAAAACTATTTTTGTGTCCCAATGCTCTTCGACATCGTGTGCTAAAAAAAATTAGGCACTCATCGGAATGGAGATGGCATTAATAATTAGAAAATACATGTTTAATAATTTAAGCGAATATAAGCGAATAAAAATGGAAATAAAAAGACTTTTATAAAAACAGTAATAGTATCCGTCCCAACCGTCTTAATCAAGCGCTAAAGAAACTTAACCTCTCATCCGGGATGGGGGTGGTATAGAGCAGTTATATAAAGACTGAAATAAAGCTATATTACAACAAAAGAAAAAGGAAAAAATGAAAGAAAGCGTTTAAACGAAAGCAATAAATAAAGCGTTGAAAGAAAAGCAATAAACTATTTTTATGAAAGCTTTTAACCTAAGTAATGAAAGCAATAAACCTAAGTTATGAAAGCAATAAACAATTCTCATACACACACATACTAACATAAATTGAAGAAGAAGATGATCCAAATGAGAAAAATAACATTTTATTTCTAAAACAAGCATTACAACTAGACTAGGAAGGCGAAAATTACAAACGAACTTAAACTTAATTGCATAAACAAAACTCACATTCACTCAAAAGAACTCAAAAACCACTAACAAGAACTAAAAATTTGGATGAAAATTCCTTCAGCCGAGCCCCTCTATTTATAGCCAAAATTTTATTTTTACACGCCCCTAGGTCACGAGTGTGTCTTGTGGTCACGGGCGTGACCCTGGGGCGTGACATTTGCTCCGGCTTAACGACCGCCTTCTCGAAGGATCCACCGTCAAAATAAGGCTGCACACGGGCGTGGCTTGGATTGTCATGGGCATGACTCATCGAGTCACGGGCGTGAATATGGATGACAGACGTCAGCAGCATGGGTGCGACTTCGGGGCGTGACGCGCTGGCGAAACACGGGTGTGACTTGTTGAACACGGGCGTGACTTGGTCAATTCTTCGAGATTTCACCTGAAAACGGCTGCTAGCTGGAAAGTTTGCTCTGTAAAGTTACACGCTCCTGGGTCACGGGCGCGACCCATGGTCACGGGTGTGACTCAGGGGCGTGACTTGATAAAAAATACCAAAATCTGCAAAAAAAAAATAAAACTAAGTTAGTAAGGAAATAATGAAAACAAGCAATTTATTCATTAATTTACATAGAAAATTCACAATAGTAATTAAAACAATACTAATAACTATACTAAAAACACGTATATTTTACTACTCATCCAATACCCTCATACTTAAGCTTTTGCTATTACAAAGCAAAAGTAAGAGAGATCTATACGGGATTAACATAAGTCATAATTTTTAGCTATCATTTTATTTTAATCATAAGAGACTGAAAAATAAAAAATTCGGAGTAATAAGAGTTAAGTCCAAAATTATGCAAATGATTTAAGTAGAAAGAAATGTCTTAGCCAAAAGGCTTCTTAATTAACCAAATAGTAAGCAAAATTGCAATCATTAGTAAACGAGATTAGATCGAAATTATATGAACCTTTGTTTAAAGAAACGTGAAGGAAAAATATAAGTTACTAATTATGCTCTCAAATGATTTTTTGAATTAAAACTGGAAACAATAATTTGGCTAATGAAAAAGGGGTAAAAAGCCTTGGCAAAAAGAAGAGTTTTTGAATTAGGGGTGATGGTTTTTATTCGTCCACCTCTTCATTTTAGCCTTTTTTGGTGCCCCCGTGGTTTACGAGGGAAAACTAATTCATTTGTTTTTATTAACCCAATACTTATGTTTAAGGAATGAAATCTTATTCCCATTGACAAAGGCTTATTTAAAGTTTTTATTGGGTGGCTATGTTTACGGAATGAATTCTTATTCCCATTGACATAAGATCTTTTTCTTCTTTTGATTTTTTATTTGCCATGCTAAATTGGTGTATACAAGGGGTTTTTCAAGAGAAATTCTAGAATAATAAAAGAAAGGTTTGAGAGCAACCTTAGTAATTTGAATATTCCTAGATTCCGAAAGACATAAAGTAGGGATAATTGCAGTCTAAAGTTGTTTTGCCAACATAATACACATGCCTCTATTTTAGCTAGTAGAAGTAGCGCTTGAAAACAAAGCCTCTATTTAAATTAAAAACACAAGATATTCTTTAAAACTTAACCCTGAACGTTTAAATCTATCGATCTTAGATAAATGAACGAATAGTAAAACTAGCGATTATGAAAATCCACAAACAGATACTCTCGAAACTAAATGCTGTTAAGAATAAAAGTAAAGTAGGGTTTATTATTTTTTTGGATTTTTGCATTTTTGTACTACGACAAAGTAAAGAAAAACATGTTTTTGAAATTTTTTGTGCTTTTAAACAATTTTGTTGTTGTAGTTTTGTTCAAGCTTATATTTACAAAAGTAGGCAAGATGAAATAAAATATTTTTTTGAAAAAAAATTTGTTTGTTTAAATGAAAACGGTAAAACACCCCCATACTTAAAACTCAACATTGTCCCCAATGTTGGAATGTAAGTATGAAGAAGGGAAAATAAAATTGCAATATATACAAAGGGAAAGAGGGAGCAAAAAGGCTTCCCTGGAATAAAGCTGGCGGGGCCGGAAGAAATCCTGCAAAAACATATAAAAAGAACAAAGCATAATAAAAAGTTAGATAAATATGGGGTGCCTCCCACGAGCGCTTTGTTTACCGTCACGTAGCTTGACAAATGTGACGTGGTGAGATTATAAATTGGAGAGGGTGAAGGATTCAGTATTTCCTTCCACTGGATCACCCGCGAGATAAATTTTTAAACGATGCTCGTTTACATTAAATTCGCCTCTTTCCGGGTGAGAGATAAGAAATGTCCCATACGGCCAAACCTCTTTGACTTCAAAGGGGCCGGACCATCGGGATTTTAGTTTACCTGGAAAAAGGCGAAGGCGTGAATTATAAAGAAGGACAAGATCACCCGGCGTAAATGTTTTGGGAAATTTTATTTGCGATCATGGTAGAACTTAGAACGCTCCTTATAAAATTTATTACTCTCATAAGCGTTCGCACGCCATTCATCAAGTTCATTTAGTTGGAATTTTCTACTTTCGGAGGCTAAGTTCGAATCGAGATTTAAAAATTTTAAGGCCAAAAAAGCGCGGTGTTCTAACTCTACCGGTAAATGACACGCTTTGCCATTGACTAATCGATTGGGTGTACAACCTATAGAGGTCTTGTATGCCGTACAATATGCCCACAACGCGTCGTCGAGTTTTAAGGGCCAATCTTTCCTATGTAAAGAAATAGTTTTCTCCAAAATGCGTTTAATCACGCGATTTACTACCTCTACTTGGCCACTCGTTTGGGGGTGATAGGTAGTGGAGAGCTTGTGCGTGACGCCGTATTTAGATAAATTTTTTGTAAATTGGGCATTGCAGAAGTGCGTATCCCTATCACTTACTATTGCGCGGGGCGTGCCGAAGCGAGTAAATAGTTTTTTTTAGAAAATGGACGACGACTCTCGCGTCGTTGGTGGGCAGAGCTTGCTCTTCCGCCCACCTAGATACGTAGTCGACCGCCACAAAAATATAGCATTATTAAAAGAAGAAGGTAGGGGGGCCTACAAAATCTATGTCCCACAAATCGAAGGTTTATCATTCGAGAAAAAGGTTTTGGGGCATCTCGTCACGACGAGAGATGTTACCCGACCGCTGGAAGATATTGCATTTACTCCCAAAAGTGTGAGCATCCTTAAAGAGAGTGGGCCAATAAAAGCTTGCCTCTAATGCTTTCCGCGCAGTCCGGTTGGCTTGATAATGCACCCGAGCCGGTCACTCATGGCAGTGTCGCAATATCTGCGCACCCTCCTCGTTGGAAACACATCTGCGTATCACTTGGTCCGCGCATACGTGAATGAGAAAGGGGTCCTCCCAAAAGTAGTTTTCAAGTCAGAAAAGAAATTCTTCTTTTCATGAGTCGAAAAATCTTTTGGAAGAACCCACGCAACTAAATAGTTCGCGTAACCTGCGAACCAAGGGTTGGGAAAAGTTTTTGTATTATTTAAAATTAAGAGGCGCTCCTTAGGAAATCGATCGTCTATTTAGGGTTCGATGAGCGCTTCTGCGGCGAGGTGTTCTAAATGTGAGAGGTGGTCGGCTGCCAAATTTTCAGCCCCTTTCTTATCCTTAATCTCTAAATCAAATTCCTGTAAAAGGTGATCCATTGTAAGACCCCCCTCCCGGAACACATGACACGGCCGAGGGGAGTCTTATGCCCACGACAGGCGCCTTGCGGGAGCGCAAGCACACAAGCTAGCCTCCCCACAAGACGCCTATCCTGCCGGCCAAACCAACTGAACAGCGCCAACCCATCAATAAAGTAAAAGCAAGAAGCCATAAAGAGATTTTCATATAAGTAAGAGTCCAAAAGTACAAACACAAGAGCTCCGAGAGCTTCTGCAAAAGTATCAGAGTATCAACTAAATGCCCCAAGGGCTACATCTCAAAACACTCGCTCGCCTCTGCCACAAACGGCAACCAAGGTACCATAGTCACCAACCGATTTTCACATAAGTAAGAGTCCAAAAGTACAAACACAAGAGCTCCGAGAGGTCCTGCAAAAGTATCAGAGTATCAACTAAATGCCCCAAGGGCTACCTATCAAAACAGTCGCTCGCCTCTGCCACAAACGGCAACCAAGGTACCATAGTCACCAACCCTGCACACCTGACCTGTCTGGCCTCCTCCAGCACCGTGCGCAGCTGCTCCAGCTTGCGCTCCTAAAAAGAGGGACGTAGCAACCGTTAGTCATGAAGACTAAGTGGTTTCCCATCCGCTCCCCCGACGACTCCAAGGCACCGGGTGGTATGAAAGGAAGAAAAGATGCAATATAAGCAATAATATACAAAGCAGGTGACAGGAATGGTTGTTCATATATGTCGGTTGTATAAGTACCCAAGTACTTGCATTAACTCTAACTAACAAGTTCATAAATAACAGTGGTTATATAAGCAAGTACTAGTAACAAGAAAGCATGAGCATAGTATCAATAAACCGAATTGAACTTAACTTATAAGGATGCCCATACAAGCTTATAAGTTAAGGATCTGAACATGAAGGTAACTCATCATATAAAGGTGCCCATACAAGTTTATATAATGAGGATCCAATGTTGTGCAATGCAATGATTATGAAGGATGAATGCAATGCAATAATTATGATATGATGATTCACCCATACAAAGTTGCTATGTCGACATAGACCTTTAGTTCTCGCTTTTTTGAGTGGTAGCTAACCGCTCAGGCATCTCCCGTCGTGGCCAGACGGAGACAGTGGAACAGGCTCCTCCACTACTAGGAGGGTATGAACACTACCAGTCCTAGGCCTCTGTACGCCTCGACATTAAGAACACACAGCGGAGACCCTGCGTACTGCTCTACGCTAAGAACACACAGCGGAGCCAACAAGGACACAGAAGGGGACTTGGGTAGGTGAGCACCAAGAGTCCAACCCAACCGGTCTAGAGTCTACTGCCAGCTTCTGTCGGTGTCACGACTAGCAAGCCCGTAGACCTGCCACAAGTAATCCTTCCCAGAGGGGTCCATTTGTATCTGTGTATCAACATACACCAGGACTTCTATCCAAGTCCTTCTATACAATCCGTGTATCTACGTACACCAGGACTTCTAACCCAAGTCCTTCTATACAATTCGTGTATCTATGTACACCAGGACTTCTAACCCAAGTCCTTCTATACAATCCGTGCATCTACGTACACCTGGACTTCTAACCCAAGTCCTTCTATACAATCAGTGTATCTACGTACACCAGGACTTCTCATCCAAGTCCTTCTAAACAATCCATGTATCTACGTACACTAGGACTTCTAACCCAAGTCCTTCTATACAATCCGTGTATCTACGTACACCAGGACTTCTCATCCAAGTCCTTCTATACAATCAGTGTATCTACGTGCACCAGGACTTCTCATCCAAGTCCTTCTAAACAATCCGTGTATCTACGTACACCAGGACTTCTAACCCAAGTCCTTCTATACAATCCGTGTATCTACGTACACCAGGACTTCTCACCAAATATTAGCCCCATCAGCATTCCCAATTATTAATTACGGTGTAATGCGAGAACGAACTATGATTGGCAAAATCACAACAAGTATCCTGGAATTTTCGCAATTCAAACTACAATGACGCTGATTATCAAAACTGAAATTCTGGGAGTTCTACTCCACCCCAAAATATGTG
Organism: Dactylorhiza incarnata; assembly: GCA_033032865.1. Lineage (NCBI taxonomy): Eukaryota > Viridiplantae > Streptophyta > Magnoliopsida > Asparagales > Orchidaceae > Dactylorhiza > Dactylorhiza incarnata. The sequence continues at coordinate 3,690,026 of JAWHQI010000035.1, forward strand.
CCACCCCATTTTGGAAAGTTCTCGCCAAGGGCTATAACATTCATGTTGAGTCCTAAACCCAGATCCCAGTGGCTCCTACCTAAGATATGCTCTGAAATCAACTACAATAATCTGGACCGCAAAAACAGCACACACTTAACCACATTCCAGCTTTCTGGACAGCCCACTCGACTGGATCTTTAGGGAGCTACATGGCACTTCAGAAAATTGGTGACCTATCATCGGAAAGCTCTTTCCGAGGGCTACAACTTTCAAGTTGAGCCCGAAGCCTAGTTCTAGCAGGGTCAAACCTAAGAATTGGCTTGAACCCAGCTGCACACCGATTCATCCCTTAATAACCAAGTGAAATGTTATAAGTTGAACTTCTTTAGCAAGGGGGTTATCATCACATTTATCACACAAATATGTAATTAACAACCCTAATTAACAGAGGGATGTTCATCATCTTTCCCAAACAAGGGTTAGGTTAAATCCCTAAATGCCATTCCCCTCACTCTCCCTCAACGACCATGGGTTTGCCCCAAATCAAATCCCATCTCTTCTTTTTGAAGAGAAGAAATGATTCCTAAAACCTCGCGGCGAACGATGCCCTAAATTTGAGGTTCTGGCTTGGTCTTCATAATGAAACTCCATTAAAGCTCACACGAGAAGCTCTCTTGAGCCTTCATCTCTCCTATTGTGATCTAAGAGGCTAGGACCAAGGGAGGGGGGAGGAAGTCACCTGATTTCCGGCTGACGTTCGTGGTTGTCTCTTCCGCGGCATGGCGACAGTTGGCCCAGACTGATTAAATGGTCCTGATCCACAGAAATATCCAACATGTAATCAGTCAACATTACCCAAATTAAAAAGAAAGGAAACAGTAGACAACATGAAAAGTTAACAAATTAATAACTTCCCAAAGACTCCCATCCTTCACGATATCTATTTAGGGTCAATTTGTTAGGGTCTTTTATATCGGGTTTGCATCACATAATAGCTAGAACGTTGACCACTAGGGTTGACGTAGACTTTTTAGGGGTCGTCTAAGGAGGAAATAAAAATCTTTATTAGTCCTAACGGGACAAGCCAAACAGTGCAATTGGGCAATTACAATAACCCAAGAGGACAGTTATTGGGGAAACCCATAGCTATCAGTCCAAGAGATAAGCACAGGAATCAATTTTGTTTTTAATGCATAGTTTTAATACCACAAGGTAAAACCAACGGGTATAATAAAACCCAACAGAAACTCCTAAGCTGGGAAGCAGGACAGTCACAAGGAGAGAAAAGTAACAGCCGACCCAACAAAGAAGGAGACAGCAGCCGATCAAGGTAAAAGCCCCAAAAAGTAAGGGCAAGTTTGGCTCAAATCTTAACAGCCATTCCAACATGAAATTATAAATGCATAGCAGCAGAATGAACTTGATAGGACTAGAAATAGTCGGCCAAAACCAAAATCATCACAACTGGACAAAATCTAGACTGCATAAGGGGGCTGCATAAGTGAAATCCAAGCCAAACAGGGGACATAAGGCAGCAAACATCTAAACCCATTATAAAACCAAATAAATCAACTTCCCCAACCTATATCCGAAAAGAAGGACAATACTCATGCAATTCTAAACAACAAGTAGACATCTTAATGGTAATGGTAGCAGTGATTCCCCTTATTAAGCCAAGTTCATCAAGCAGAGGACCTCCCAACACAAAATATCAGAAATCCTCAAAAGCTAACTAGGACTTACAGTGGATTTGTGACACAAGCCCCGACGAACAAAGCTAATTTCAGTCCCAGCAGCAGCGCAAGTATCACAAGCGCTTTTCCAAAAACCAGCAGTGCACGTATTGCGATATCAAAATCGAAAGGGGAGGGGTGGAGATAAGGAAGATGAAGAAAGTTCCGTGAACCCTAACTGCGAAGATAGTCGAGGCCGAGAATTAGAAGAATCGGTATCGCCAAAATCATATATATACTCCACCGCCTCAAAGCTAATCCCGTTTAATTCCACCCAAATTGCTATCAGCACACTATCACAGCTAATAGCAAATACAATTAGGACACCGAATAGCAAATGCTATTAGCACATATATCATCACACTAAATCAGCACACCATAGAGAAGTTTCAGCAGCTCACCTTTTTGGCCACAGGACAAGCCCAACCAACATTCAGTCTACATGACATGCCCACATAGTTTCCAAAAGCTTCCTCATTTTTGCTATAAGCAAATCCTTATTACAACACCACATAACGAGGAGGCAACCTTTAATAGCACACTAATTCATTTCACTGTTTTAAGTTTCATCATAAGGGCCTAGCGCGCATTGGGATGTTACAAATCCAATAAACGAAGAAACAATTTTGTCCCCGAAATTTATGTTGAGGTTCGGAGGGGGGGGGGGGGGGGGGTCTTCCGGATGGGATTGGAACATACTCACAGTATGCAGTTACGGATGATTCACCCTTAACAATATCAAGATCACTTATACATTCCCAATCATTATGATTTATACATATGGTCTAGATTGTATGAGCGCTCTTGTCTTGTACAGTCATACGAATTAATCGTGACTTACACTATTTCAACAATGACTAATAGAAACTACACATAGTAGTCCCAAACATAAAACCAAACATGATGGGTATAGCAACCTCTAAATTGGGATTATACAAACCAGCCCCAGTATAAATCCAAGCATAGTAGCAGAAAATTTAGCATAATAATATGAAAATAAGAGGGGGAGAGGAGGAAGGAAGGCTTACAGGGAGTTATAAGGTAAGGACCTAAAGCAACGATTCAACCCTCAAAAATAACCCAACAACACCCAATTCAAAACAAGGCCTTGCCAACACCGATCTTAGCAGTAGAAAAGAAATGGCCAATGGATCCAACTGCAGCCTCCCCAAACAGAGTTTTATGAGGCAGCCCCCGACCTAATAAATCTATTAAAACAACCCCCAATCAGATTACAAAACAGCAGCCTCCAATAACAAGGAAATTTATATTGGATACGGGGAAAAAAATACACTTTAGCGTTTGCACTTTAAGTATAAAGCCACATAATATTTTTGTTCACTTATCTATAGAGCGAAGCAGCCAATGACTTGAAGCGGTTATAAAGCTCGAAACCGAAGTAAATCCACATAACCACCAAGTTTAACAATTTATAACTTTGCCAAAACTTCGGGAAATAACAAGAGAGATTCCCAGGAAATTTAGCACCAAATTCCCAAACCCGTCAGGAATTAGGAAACGAACGTTCCGGGGAATCTAAGGTCTAATGTTTCCCAACCCAACTAGAGATTACAAAATAAATTTCCAGAAAGATTAGCCCACCAAACCACCAAAACCTTTATCTAGAGAAATGCGCAAAGTTTACAAACCCTCCAAATTTTCTGCTACCAAAATATGCAAGATTAGCCAAGTATAAAGGCAGAACTAACCAAGTGATCCAACCATATAACCATCCTGAGCTAGCCAATCATAAACCCAGTGTATAACCAAGACAACCCAAAATAGGATGATAGCCGGAACTAGGACCACTGCTAGCATACCCCAAAATAGATGTTAACCAAAATTTGGAGAAAAACTGCTAGCATAATCCAACATAACTATTAACAGAAACTTGAAGAAAGCTGCTAGCATAATCCAACATAAATGTTAACTGGAACTTGGAGAGACCTACTAGCATAATATTTTACATCAAGCAGGTCTTTTAACTCGTGATTCACGGGTAGAAGAACGAAAGAAACATGGTAAGCATAAAGCTCAGAAAAGCACTAAATTTCCAAAAGTTAAGAACTGCATATTGCTGATATTTCAAGAGTTGACTTTCATTTTATCATGGATCTAGCTATGCTGCCCGTTACTGGAACAAGTAAAAACCCAAAACCGAATTCCATCCACTTATCCTTCAAATTTGACAATTTGCTAGCCTCACAAAGTCGTCGAGAACTAGCAAGGGAAATTCCCAGGGAGCTTGGCCTCTAATTCCCTCGACTCGCCAGGAATTAGAAACGAAATTCCCGGGGAATTAAGATCTGGTTCCTCACACCGATAAGGATTTGCAAACAAGGCTCCATGAAACTTAGCCGCAAAACCAACCGCACCTTCTAACAAGTGTATAAATATATATTCAGAAATAAAACCAACTAGAGGTGAGCCAGGCCATAATATGTAGAAACAAAGCTATCTAAACTTTAGTCGATCAGAATTAGTCCTTTGTTTAACTAGGATCCGACAAACTATCCGTCTTATAATTATTGGTATGAATACCTATCCGGGACCCCGATAAAATTTCCAACAACGACAAGTGCAGAGAATAACAAGGGCAGAGTATGGCAGCACATGATTTTGCCGAGACATAAACAGAAGGGCCCAAAATGAACCCAGCAAATAGCCCCACCAAAAGTAGGAGCCCATGGTTCAATAGCAAGAGAGGTCCAAGATTTGCTATCAGCACACACACACTTATATATATAAAGATATGAGCCCTTTCCAAACAAAGTCCCAACTGGGTACTACACGTCTTTATAATGCAATTGTATGAATTTGTCGACTTAACAAATCACGTAACAATGCCTTAGCACCACGGGTGCTACAATTTTGTATTCTTTATCTTTAATTGGACGCTTGTAAACACACCTCTTTGATCGGCAATCGATACAATTCCCACTTAAAAAACTTTAAGGCGTCCCCCAAAATTTGTCATGCGGTCGTCGGATCGACCTTTGATCCTTGAGAGGCATTACAACGCTACGCTACAGTTTACTTCTCTGCATAGTCTTCATTTAGAGTGAAGACCTGCTCATCCTTAAGGTACTCACCTCTATTACTCTGGGAGTGAACTCACTGTAAACCAAAACATGGTGTTCAATCATCCCCCTTGCTTAAGATGAACTCATTCATCAAGGAGTGCTAATTCCAATATCAACGGCTTGTGACGACTTAAATGGGAAAACTCATTGTAGCAAGGCTAAGTGAAGCATGCCACAAATATTTTCGGCTCCTGGTAGAATCCCAATTGGCCCATCTGCTAGGCCAATAAATGAAGGGACAAGCCCCCGTACGTTTTTGGACTAAATTTCATCCACCGCCCATATGGTACATTCATCTCACGTATGGGCACAAACCTTAGGGGCATATCTTCCTCGACTTAGAGTTCTTACCCTATAGATCCCCGTATCAACCCACTTATATATCAACCATGATGTAGAAATTCAAATTTTACGGCGACGACCAAGATGCATCTCATTGTAATGAGAGCATGTACAAATAACATCCAATTACTCTGTACATAACTAGCCCAATAAACGAAGAGATAAGCCCCTGTATCTCTTCGACTGAGTTTCTTTTACCACCAATATAACACATTCGTCCCACAATGAGCCTTCTCTGGATCCAAATTCTTATCATACAGTATAAAAGACATGCTTGGTGGTCTCTTACTAAGCTGATGTTAGATTTCAGGAACTAATCTCATTTAGATTGCCCTAATATTTTGGGTAAGGTGATAATATTACTCCATATCTAGGATAGAAATCTCAGGGTGTGAGTCTCTAGCACTCACGTTGAACTCTTCCCTTAGTCGATTGCGGTCACTTATGACTTGGCCACACCATCCCTGAGATTGGTATAAGGTTAGGGTATGTCACGACATATCCTGTTAAGTCGACCAAAATGGTATCCTAGTTAAGTTGGCATCAATCCTATGCCAAACCAACTCTAACTGTTGGAATGGGAATACTAATTACTGTCTCAGAATGAGCCAGCATCTATACGTAAGGGTACGAGTTTGACTTAGGTTGGCACTTCCTATAAGAAAAAGTGGACATACTTAATGTGAATCACACATGGGCACACCACCGCTTCCGCTGCATCAGTTTGTCCTCAAACTGATTTAGCTAACAGGGTGGCCTAGTGGTTTAATGGACTTCTTTATCTCAGGATCGTTGCAAGCTGATACCATTTGTAAGACCCCCTCCCGGAACACACGACACGGCCGAGGGGAGTCTTATGCCCAGGACAGCCGCCTTGTGGGAGCGCCAGCACACGAGCTAGCCTCCCCCACAAGACGCCTATCCTGCTGGCCAAACCAACTGAACAGCGCCAACCCATCAATAAAGTAAAAGCAAGAAACCATAAAAAGATATTCACATAAGTAAGAGTCCAAAAGTACAAACACAAGAGCTCAGAGAGCTCCTGCAAAAGTATTAGAGTATCAACTAAATGCCCCAAGGGCTACATCTCAAAACACTCGCTCGCCTCTGCCACAAACGACAACCAAGGTACCATAGTCACCAACCAATTTTCACATAAGTAAGAGTCCAAAAGTACAAACACAAGAGCTCTGAGAGCTCCTGCAAAAGTATCAGAGTATCAACTAAATGCCCCAAGGGCTACATCTCAAAACACTCGCTCGCCTTTGCCACAAACGTTAACCAAGGTTACATAGTCACCAACCCTGCACACCTGACCTGTCTGGCCTCCTCCAGCACCGTGCGCTGCTGCTCCAGTGTGCACTCCTAAAAAGAGGGACGTAGCAACCGTTAGTCATGAAGACTAAGTGGCTTCCCATCCGCTCCCCCGATGACTCCAAGGCACCGGGTGGTATGAAAGGAAGAAAAGCTGCAATATAAGCAATAATATACAAAGCAGGTGACAGGAATGGTTGTTCATATATGTCGATTGTATAAGTACCCAAGTACTTGCATTAACTATAACTAACAAGTTCATAAATAACAGTGGTTATATAAGCAAGTACTAGTAACAAGAAAGCATGAGCATATTATCAATAAACCGAATTGAACTTAACTTATAAGGATGCCCATACAAGCTTATAAGTTAAGGATCTGAACATGAAGGTAACTCATCATATAAAGGTGCCCATACAAGTTTATATGATGAGGATCCAATGCTGTGCAATGCAATGATTATGACGGATGAATGCAATGCAATGATTATGATATGATGACTCACCCATGCAAAGTTGCTATGTCGACATAGACCTTTAGTTCTCGCTTTTTGAGCGGTAGCTAACCGCTCAGGCATCTCCCGTTGTGGCCAGACGGAGACAGTGGAACGAGCTCCTCCACTACTAGGAGGGTATGAACACTACCAGTCCTAGGCCTCTGTACGCCTCGACACTAAGAACACACAGCGGAGACCCTGCGTACTGCTCGACGCTAAGAACACACATCGGAGCCTCCAAGGACACAGAAGGGGACTTGGGTAGGTGAGCACCAAGAGTCCAACCCAACCGGTCTAGAGTCTACTGCCGGCTTCTGTCGGTGTCACGAGTAGCAAGCCCGTAGACCCGCCACAAGTAATCCTCCCCAGCGCGGTCCATTTGTATCCGTGTATCAACATACACCAGGACTTCTATCCAAGTCCTTCTATACAATCCGTGTATCAACGTACACCAGGACTTCTAACCCAAGTCCTTCTATACAATCCGTGTATCTACGTACACCAGGACTTCTAACCTAAGTCCTTCTATACAATCCGTGTATCTACGTACACCAGGACTTCTAACCCAAGTCCTTCTATACAATCCGTGTATCTACGTACACCAGGACTTCTCATCCAAGTCCTTCTAAACAATCCGTGTATCTACGTACACCAGGACTTCTAACCCAAGTCCTTCTATACAATCTGTGTATCTATGTACACCAAGACTTCTCATCCAAGTCCTTCTATACAATCCGTGTATCTACGTACACCAGGACTTCTCATCCAAGTCCTTCTAAACAATCCGTGTATCTACGTACACCATGACTTCTAACCCAAGTCCTTCTATACAATCCGTGTATCTACGTACACCAGGACTTCTCACCAAATATTAGCCCCATCAGCATTCCCAATTATTAATTACGGTGTAATGCGAGAACGAACTATGATTGGCAAAATCACAACAAGTATCCTGGAATTTTCGCAATTCAAACTACAATGACGCTGATTATCAAAACTGAAATTCTGGGAGTTCTACTCCACCCCAAATTATGTGCCACCCCATTTTGGAAAGATCTCACCAATGGCTACAACATTCATGTTGAGTTCTAAACCCAGATCCCAGTGGATCCTACCTAAGATCTGCTCTGAAGTCAACTACAATAATCTGGACTGCAAAAACAGCACACACTTAACCACATTCCAGCTTTCTGGACAGCCCACTCGACTGGATCTTTAGGGAGCTACATAGCACTTCAGAAAACGGATGACCTATCATCGGAAAGCTCCTTCCGAGGGCTACAACTTTCATGTTGAGCCCGATGCCTAGTTCTAGCAGGGTCAAACCTAAAAATTGGCTTGAACCCAGCTGCGCACCAATTCATCCCTTAATAACCAAGTGAAATGTTATAAGTTGAACTTCTTTAGCAAGGGGGTTATCATCACATTTCTCACACAAATATATAATTAACAACCCTAATTAACATAGGGATGTTCATCATCTTTCCCAAACAAGGGTTAGGTTAAATCCCTAAATGCCATTCCCCTCACTCTCCCTCAACGACCATGGGTTTGCCCCAAATCAAATCCCATCTCTTCTTTTTAAAGAGAAGAAATGATTCCTAAAACCTCGCGGCGAACGATGCCCTAAATTTGAGGTTCTGGCTTGGTCTTCCGAAGGAAACTCCATTAAAGCTCACACGAGAAGCTCTCTTGAGCCTTCATCTCTCCTATTGTGATCTAAGAGGCTAGCATCAAGGGAGAGGGGAGGAAGTCACCTGATTTCCGGCTGACGTTCGCGGTTGTCTCCTCCGCGACATGGCGGCAGTTGGCCCAGACTGATTAAATGGTCCTGATCCACAGAAATATCCAACATGTAACCAGTCAACATTACCCAAACAAAAAAGAAAGGAAACAGCAGACAACATGAAAAGTTAACAAATTAATAACTTCCCAACGACTCCCATCCTTCACGATATCTGTTTAGGGTCAATTTGTTAGGGTCTTTTATATCGGGGTTGCATCACATAATAGCTAGAACGTTGACCACTAGGGTTGACGTAGACTTTTTAGGGGTCGTCTAAGGAGGAAATAAAAATCTTTATTAGTCCTAACGGGACAAGCCAAACAGTGCAATTGGGCAATTACAATAACCCAAGAGGACAGTTATTGGGGAAACCCATAGCTACCAGTCCAAGAGATAAGCACAGGAATCAATTTTGTTTTTAATGCATAGTTTTAATTCCACAAGGTAAAACCAACGGGTTTAACAAAACCCAACAGGAACTCCTAAGCTGGGAAGCAGGACAGTCACAAGGAGAGAAAAGCAACAGCCGACCCAACAAAGAAGGAGACAACAGCCGATCAAGGTAAAAGCCCCAAAAAGTAAGGACAAGTTTGGCTCAAATCTTAACAGCCATTCCAACATGAAATTATAAATGCATAGCAGCAGAATGAACTTGAAAGGACTAGAAATAGTCGGCGAAAACCAAAATCATCACAACTGGACAAAATCTGGACTGCATAAGGGGGCTGCATAAGGGAAATCCAAGCCAAACAGGGCACATAAGGCTGCAAACATCTAAACCCATTATAAAACCAAATAAATCAACTTCCCCAACCTATATCCGAAAAGAAGGACAGTACTCATGCAATTCTAAACAACAAGCAGACATCTTAATGGTAATGGTAGCAGGAATTCCCCTTATTAAGCCAAGTTCATCAAGCAGAGGACCTCCCAACACAAAATATCAGAAATCCTCAAAAGCTAACTAGGACTTACAGTGGATTTGTGACACAAGCCCCGACGAACAGAGCTAATTTCAGTCCTAGCAGCAGCGCAAGTATCACAAGCGCCTTTCCAAAAACCAGCAGTGCACGTATTGCGATATCAAAATCGAAAGGGGAGGGGAGGAGATAAGGAAGAGGAAGAAAGTTCTGTGAACCCTAACTGCGAAGATAGTCGAGACCGAGAATTAGAAGAATCGGTATCGCCAAAATTATATATATACTCCTTTGCCTCAAAGCTAATCCCGTTTAATTCCACCCAAATTGCTATCAGCACACTATCACAACTAATAGCAAATACTATTAGGACACCGAATAGCAAATGCTATTAGCACATATATCATCACACTAAATCAGCACACCATAGAGAAGTTTCAGCAGCTCACCTTTTTGGCCACAGGACAAGCCCAACCAACATTCAGTCTACATGACATGCCCACATAGTTTCCAAAAGCTTCCTCATTTTTGCTATAAGCAAATCCTTATTACAACACCACATAACGAGGAGGCAACCTTTAATAGCACACTAATTCATTTCACTGTTGTAAGTTTCATCATAAGGGCCTAGCGCGCACTGGGATGTTACATCCATCAAAGCAGGCGGGGCTTGGCATCTATTTTGGTTAAAAGATATTTTAGGGTGGAGTGATCAGTGAAAATGATTACGTGTGAAAGCGTTACATAGGCCCTGAACTTATCGAAAGCAAAGATGACGACAAGAAGTTCATTTTCCGTCGTGGTGTAGTTAGCTTGTGCGGCTGTGAGTGTGCTAGAAGCGTAATAGATTGGGTGAAAATATTTATTAACGCGTTGGACTAATACGGCTCCTACCGCGATATCACTCGCGTCGCACATTATCTCGAAAGGAAGGGACCAATCTGGCGCCACCAGAATTAGAAAATTGATAAGTTGCTTTTTTATAAAATTAAATGCCACAACGCAGGCAGTATCAAAAATAAATAGGGAATCCTTCTCCAGGAGGTGGGTTAGCGGTTTCGTTATTTTAGAAAAATCTTGTATAAACTGCCTGTAAAAACCCGCATGGCCGAGAAAGCTTTGAATAGATTTTACGTTCGAAGGTATGGGAAGTTGTTCAATTATGGCAATGTTGAGAAAATGACCCTCAATGTTCCCTTGATTTGAAGAGACCTCACACTCAATGCTAACTACAAGTTGTATTTGATAAACCCTATTTCTATCTCATAAGTATGCAGGACTAGGGCACACCATGGTGTAATGAATGATCAGCTGAGACGAGCTCTATGTCCCAGATGAACCGCTGAGACAAGATCAGGAGCCAATGAGAAGGTGTCTAGGCAAGCTGAGCAGGAGATAGAAGAAAACCGCTGAGACAACTGTCTGTCTCAGCGGATCCGCTGAGACGGGACAGAAGCAATGGCTGAGATGGCTGACCATCTCAGCCCAACCGCTGAGGCAGATTCAAAAGTGATATGGCGGGTTCTACTTTCGGCGCAAGCTGCAGAAATGCATATTGGGGGTCCACCACTCACTCCCATACCTGTCAGGAGGACAACTAAGAGCCGTTGAGGGTCAGTGGTGTATAAAAGGAATAAGTTAGGGTTGAGCAAACAACTTTGCTATTGATCTTACTCTCCAGCACACAAACTCAAGAACAATACTGTTCCATTGACGACAGCCAAGAACTGAGCTCACACAAGGATGCAAGGAGAAAAGAGATTGCTTATCTTGATTCATCTCAAGATAGAGCAAGTAGATCAAGTCCATCATCTGAAGGGCTGATCAAGAGGAATCAAGTTGGAGCTGCACTTCTCCTCCCTGGTCCAAGTCTGCAATAGCAGCTGTTAAGAAGAAGAAGAACAAGGCTTGATCTCTTCTTCCTTCAATCTGTAATCCTTATTATATCATTTGTAGGAGCCTTTGGGTTCTGAGACTGTAGGGCTTTATTGCCTGAGTGTGTAAGGCTGGTTGGTATGAGTTGTAGAGCTAAGAGGTCAGCTTGAGGTAGGACCAGGAGGTGGTCTGAGTTGTAGGAGGTGGATTCCTCTGAGGTAGGGCTGCTGTGTCTGAGGTAGGGTTTGGGAAAACCTGAGAGATCCCGTGGGATCTGTGTTGTAGGCTCTTGGAGCTGAGTTTGGAGAAGTTGGCCTTGTCTAACTCATTGTTAGAAAGGTGAAGGGGGAAAGAGGACTACTCAAGACACCCTGTCTTGAGGAACCTCTATAAATCTCTTTGTGCTTTCTGTGCTTGATAATTTGCTAACCTAAATTCAGAATACACTAAGCCTAAAATAAAAGAAACCTATTCACCCCCCTCTAGGTGTTTAAGACTATATCCTATATAAACTATCAAGTGGTATCAGAGGTAGGTTGGTCAAGAAGGACCTAACTGTCTGACCAGATCCTATAAAGGAATAGTCTTATCAATCCAATGGCTTCCTCTGGATTGCAGATGGAGATGGGATCCATGAGGTTACCCATATGCAACAAAGAAAACTTTGGCATATGGAAGCAAAGGGTTAGATTGTTTATGGAAGCATCTGATCCAAGGATCTACATAACTGTAAAGCAAGGGCCTTTTACCTTTCAAACTGCCTCCACTATAGATCCAACAAGATGAGTGCCGAAGACCTTCAATGACTTGACCAAGGATGAACTTGCAATGTTCACTATGGACAAAAGAGCCCAGAACATCATAGTTAATGCTATTGATGATTCCACATTTCAAAACTTAGTACACTGCACTACTGCCATGGAAATGTGGGACACATTAGTAGTATATATGGTAGGGACAGCTGAAGGGAGGGATGATTGAAAGTCACTCCTTAACCAAGTGTATGAAGCCTTCAGGTAGCTCAGCCAGGAGAGCATTTCTATGTGCTATGAGAGGTTCTTCAGAATAGTCAATGAGCTGAGAACCTATGAGAGAGTGTTCACTGATTATGAGCTAAATGATAAGTTCCTTAGATCTCTAACAAGGGATTGTGACACAAAAATCTGTGATATCAGGGAAGTGGCTAGGCTTGGTGAGACCCCCACTCATACACTGTTTGGAAAGCTGCTCTCTTATGAGATGCAGCTGTCTGCAAGAAAGGAAGAGGATACCTCAACAAGGGCTCAGGCAAGGGAGAAATCTGTAGCTCTCAAAGCTGACAGCTCCAAGAAAAGCAAGGGCAGGATGGTGTCTCCTCCAAGGAGAAGTGCTGAATCTGAAAAATCTGAAATCAGCACCTCAGATAGCTCTTCCTCTGATGAAGAGTTTGCTGCCTTCTCAAGGCAGTTCAAGAAGATGAGGAGGAAGCAATGGAAGAATAAGCCCTCCTCCTCCTCATCCCACTCCAAGAAAGACCACAGGAAACCTGAAAGACAGCACCCAAAGGGTGACAGGTATGATTCCAAATCTAGTAAACATGTTTCAAATAACATAAATTGCTATTGCTGCAGCAAACCTAGACATGTCATAGCTGACTGTCCAGTCAAAAGAAAGGAGAAAGGTGATAAGATGCATCATCACCAAAAGGATAGGAAGGGTGAAAAATCCTTCCTAGCAAAGAAAGGAAAAAGCTGGAGTGAATCTGAGTCCTCAACTTCAGATTCAGAGAATGAAGAAGAAGCCTACATAGGGCTGTTTGCAGAAGAAGAAGATGAAGATTATCCTGCTGCCAAGGTTGGAGTCAGGGCCCCTCTATCACACTCAGATAGTGATATAGAGGAGGATGAAGAGGACAATGTTCAGCTAGGCCTCATGGCCATCACTGATGAGGAAGACAGTCAGAACATCTCAGAAAATGAACAGGTATTAATTCATTCCTTATCCTCTTCTGATTATGAGACTGGCCCAAAATCTGAAGGACCTTCATCAATTGATGGAAGTGATTCAGAAGCTGAGGTGGATGTCAATTAATTGATTGACAAGTATGATGCTCTCTTAGAAGCTCTGAAAAGGAGCAAAAAGCTAGCCAAGAGGCAAGCCCAAGAGATTGATTCCCTTAAGATGGAAAAACAAGAATGCACTGAATCTTCTACCAAGATGAATCCGATGTATAGGGAAATTAGCCATCTGAAGGGGATAACTATCACCCATTTGAGCACCATATCCCTGAAGAACAAGGTCATCAATGATCTTGAGGAGAAGCTTGTGAAAGAATGAAGCCTAGTGGCTCAATTCTCCAAGCCAAAATTTGTGCTCCCTATTATTGACTCCTCCTCTCAATCCAATAGAAGATGACTAGGATTCAATAAAATGGAAGCAGGAGAAGGGAGTGGAGAAAAGAGCAGGGGTAAGGCTAAGCCTCAAACCACCTTTCAAAAGGTATTACTCCCTTCCAACAGGTATGACCATGAAAGCATGTATGGTCACTGGAAGAATGGAAGTACCTATAGGAAGGAAAACACTCCTTCCCATAGTGGATGAAAGGGAATGGGATTAAGTGCTATGAAGGCTCCCTATGAGGAAATTCAAATGGCCTAACTTGGACCATTTGTATTTGGTACATCAGCCCCTTCATTCAAGAATAAGAAAGCAAGCCCTTCTAAGGTTGATTCAGCTAAGAACATGAATGCTGTCAAATCAGTGGACATGTCTAATTACTCAGTGTCTAATGCCATCAAAACTTGCATTGCCCAAAAGCCAAAGCAGGCTGATGCCATTAATACAAAGACCACTAAGACTGTCCACATATTGACTATCAGCCAAATCCTTGCTGAAAGAAATAAGAGAAAAGTTGTTGTCTCTCCTCCTGAACATGTGGACTGTGCTAACCCCTCAAGAAATGTTCAGAAGAGGAGATACAACATTCATGAATGTTGGTGCTGTGGTAAAGTAGGACACTTTGCCATAGACTGTTGGTACAATCCTAATGTGCCATGTGCAAAGATGAGCCTTCCAGCAAAGGGTGCATCTAGTGTAAGGTCATTTCATCATGCTAACAAGTACCTAGGACCCAAAGCTATTTGGGCCTAAGGATAACTAAACTCCTTCTTGCAGGATAGTTCAAGTACCAGCCTCAACCAAATTTGGTACTTGGACAGTGGGTGCTCAAGGCACATGACAGGAACAAGAAATCTTCTACAGGACTATAAGGCTGTGAAGAATGGACCCAAAGTTATCTTTGGGGGGTCAGAAAAGGGAATCACCAAAGGATATGGTATGATCTCCAATGGCATATTCTCAATTACAAGGGTAGCTTATGTTGAAGGGTTGCAACACAACCTAGTAAGCATAAGTCAACTATGTGATCTAGGATATGTCATTGAATTCCACAATGACAAGTGCTTGATTAAAAGTCTAAAGACTTAGAGACCATTCTCTCAGGCACTAGGAGTGGGAATGTTTATTGCTTAGACTTTATATGCAGTAATTCTCTTACATCTGTTTGTCTAGTAGCTAATGAGAATGAGTCCCTTTGTGTTCAATGGCACAAGAGACTTGCTCACATTAACTACAAGACAATGTATAGACTATTCTCTAAAAACCTTGTTAGGAATATTCCTAATATAAAATGTATTAAAAGTGGTCCCTGTCATGCTTGCCAAATGGGTAAGCAAACAAGGGCCACCTTTAAAAGTATTGGCTCCAAAGACACTGAAAGATGTCTTTATCTCTTGCATATGTACTTGTTTGGTCCTTTGCCAATTCAGAGCCTAGGTGGCAAGTTGTATACTTTGGTGATTATTGATGATCACTCAAAATATACATGGGTATTCTTCCTAAAGAAGAAGTCTGATACTCTAAATATCTGTATAACTCATGTCAAAGCAATTCAGAATGACTTGCAATGTGCCGTGGTCAGGACTAGAACTGACCATGGCACATAATTTCAATCTGAAGCTATGACAAGGTTTTGTCAAGAATATGGTATCACCCAAGAGTTCTCCTCCCCAAGGACTCCACAACAAAATGGTGTCGCTGAGAGGAGGAATAGAACCTTGATAGAAGCTGGGAGAACACTGCTTAGTGTCTCCTCACTCCCAGAATACTTTTGGGCTGAGGAAGTCAATATTGCATGTCATGTTCTCAATTGAGCTTCCATCAATAAGGTTCATGGAATAACTCCCTATGAGATTCTGAAAGGCAAACAACCTACAATTTCATACTTTTGAATCTTTGGCTCCAAATGCTACATTTTAAACAATGGAAAATCTCAATTAACAAAGTTTGTAGAGAAATGCAATGTGGGGGTTCTTGTTGGCTATAGCTCACATAGTAGAGCTTAAAGAGTGTATAACAAGAAAACTCATGTTGTAGAGGAGTCTATGCATGTAGTATTTGATGAGACCAGCCTAATATATAAGGGCTGGTCTAGATCTTCTGTCTTGGCAGGAAATGAACAGGATTTGGAAAGGATGTCTATACAAGACACACCCAGCAGCAACAAAGCTTATTCTGATGCTGCCATCCCTGAAGAGGAAGAAGTCAATACTGATGAAGACACTGCTGAACCAGCAGAAACAGCACAGCAAGCTGAGAATAGACTACCTACAGCTGTAAGACATCTAAGGGATCATCCAAGAGAACAAATAATTGGTGATCAGAATCAAGGTGTATTAACCAGAAGTAGGGCTCATAATGAAGCCCTATTCTTGAGCTTCCTATCTCAAATGGAGCCTAAGAAATTTGAAGAAGCCAACCAAGACACCTTTTGGATTCAAGCTATGTGAGAAGAACTTCTATGATTCAAGAGATGCAAGGTATGGAAATTGGTGCCAAAACCTCAAGGACACAATATCATAGGTACCAAATGGATTTATAGGAACAAGTTAGATGAAAATGGCACAATCATAAAGAACAAGGCAAGGCTGGTAGCCAAGGGGTATAGACAGGAAGATGGGATAGACTTTGACCAAACCTTTGCCCCTGTTGCAAGATTGGAAGCAATTAGGCTATTCCTTGCCTATGCTGCCCACAAGGGGTTCAAAGTGTATCAAATGGATGTCAAATCAGCCTTCCTCAATGGTGACTTGAAGGAAGAGGTATATGTTGAGCAACAATCAGGTTTTGTACATCCTACCCTCTCTAGTCATGTTTACTTACTTAGGAAAGCTCTTTATGGTCTTAAGCAAGCCTTCAGGGCTTGGTATGAGACATTGTCTAGCTTTCTCATCAAGAACAAGTTCTTGAGGGGAAAGATAGATATCACATTGTTTCTTAGGGAAACAAGGGGCAAGTTTCTCCTAGTCCAAATATATGTTGATGACATGATATTTGGGTCTACTGATGACAACCACTGCAAAAGTTTTGCCAACCTATTACAGGGAGAGTTTGAGATGAGCAGTATGGGAGAGCTCAAGTACTTTTTAGGCCTCCAAGTAAAATTGTCTGATGAAGGTATATTCATTTCTCAGACCAAGTACACTAGGGAGCTTATCAAGAAGTTTGGGATGGAATCAACTTTCTCCATGAAAAATCTCATGGAGTCCAACATTTCCCTGGACAAGGTTGAGAAGGGCAAGGCCTTTGATGAATCCATGTACAGGTGCATCATTGGATCCCTGTTATATTTAACTGCTAGTAGACCAGATATTATGTATGCTATATGTGTGTGTGCTAGGTACCAGACATGTCCTAAGGAATCTCACTACTCAGCTGCAAAGAGGATTCTGAGATACCTTAAAGGTAACCTACATCTTGGCCTTTGGTACCCTAAGAACAATGATTTTGAACTAACTGGATTTTCAGATGCAGATTTTG
This sequence comes from Dactylorhiza incarnata, assembly GCA_033032865.1. NCBI lineage: Eukaryota > Viridiplantae > Streptophyta > Magnoliopsida > Asparagales > Orchidaceae > Dactylorhiza > Dactylorhiza incarnata. Next base: position 3,707,410 of record JAWHQI010000035.1, read on the forward strand.
CAGGCTGCAAAGAAGATAGGAAAAGCACAAGTGGCACTTGTCAATTCCTAGGAAGAAGGTTGATATCATGGAGCAGCAAAAGGCAGACAAGTGTGGCTATCTCCACTTCTGAGTCTGAATACATTGCTGCAGGGAGCTGTTGCGCACAACTAATATGGATTCAACACCAGCTAGAGGACTACAACCTCAAGGTAAGTAACTCTCCTCTTTATTGTGACTCATCCAGTGCTATCTCTATTGTTAAGAATCCTGTCACTCACATCAGGACTAAGCATATAGAAATAATATATCATTTTATAAGAGAACATGTAGAAGATCAAGATACCTGCCTTGAATTTGTCCCCACTGACTGTCAAGTGGCTCATATCTTCACTAAGCCATTGGATGAGGCCAAGTTTAATGCCTTCAAGATTGAACTAGGAATGTTAAATGTAGAATAGTGTAAAACACTTCATTCTTCCAATCTTGATTTGATATAACTTAAAATGTTGACACATCAACCCTATGAGAGACATGATTAGGCATTCAAGTAGTCCTATCTCTAATGATTTTAAAGTAGTATGATCAGCTTAACCAGAATAATCTGTTTCAGCTGAGCTTCAGGTTGGACTTAGACAGCTGGGAAAGTCTCAGTTCGACGAACTCTTTCCTGGGTTCGATGAACATCGTGTTTCAGTTCGACGAAATTGCTCCTCAGCTCGACGAATTCAGTCTTCCAACCAGTTCAGCAGATTTTGTCTTCAGTTCGACGAACTCCAGTTTGAGTTCGACGAACTCAACTTTGAGTTTGATGAACTCAGCTTTGTGTTCGACGAACTCAGCTTTATGCTGTAGTTTTAGATGAACTCAGCTTTGTGTTCGACAAACTCAGTTTGTGTTCGACGAACTCAACTTTATGAGGTAGTTTTAGATGAACTCAGCTTTGTGTTCGACGAACTCCAGTTTGAGTTCGATGAACTTAGCTTTGTGTTCGACGAACTCAGTTTGTGTCCGACGAACTCAGCTTTATGATGTAGTTTCAGATGAACTCAACTTTGTGTTCGACGAACTCCAGTTTGAGTTCGTCGAACTCAGCTTTGAGTTCGACGAACTCAGCTTTGTGTTCGACAAACTCAGCTTTATGATGTAGTTTCATTTACAATTACAATTATAAGAGCAATCAAATCCAATTACTAGGTTTAATTTTACCTAAGTCTTAATCCATATAAATAGCCAATATGATTAGTGAAAAGCATACGACCCTTCTCTTCCAGCTGCCGAGACGAAACACCTACTCTTCCGTCTCAGCGTATTCCTCCACCACTGTAATGGCTCCCAAAAGCCCTAAAGATCTTCTTGAAGGATATGAGATAGTAAGGCATGGGTTTGCCCATCCTGTAGAAAAAATTAAGGGAGTGATTCAACTCCTAGAAGACCAAGGCCTGGAATTTCTATTATCTGAACCCTGTGTCATTCTCAGAACTGAAGTTTTGGAATGGTTTAGTAATGTCAAGTTGTCCACCTCTAAATACTCCCTCAAGTCAAAGATTGGAGAAGATAGAATCAAGATAACCCCAACAAAACTACAAAAAGCATTACATCTTCCATCCTGCAGTCCAAGTGAGGAGGATGACATCTCTGAAAAAGATAAGAAAAAGGCTCTAAAATGGACTGAGTACAATGATACCAAAATTGCTCATTGAAGAGGAAATTGTTCAACCAAAAGGGAAAACTTTTATCAGATATTGTGGTGAAATCCATTCTGTGCAAACCAGGGTCCCATGACACAATCTCACAATACATATTTGACCTCATGACAAGAATAATTCTGAAAAAGAAAACCTCTTGGGGAGAGGTCATCTTTCAAAGAATAAAGGAATGCCTTCAGGCACCCAATATGGGAAGAATTCTCTCCTTATACCTCCTGCAAACCCACCCTGACAAGTTCAACACATCCAAAGGAGCAAATATTCACTATCTCAAGAGGATGGACATCAAGACTTTAGAAAGATTCACCAGGGTATTGCCTATGAGTCAGCCCTCTAAAACTAAAGGAAAAGAGAAGACCACCCCCTCATCTTCTAAGAAAACAAGGCTGATCATGTCCAGTTCTAAGTCTGATCATTCAGACAAAGATGAAGATGCTGGTGCTGACATTGGGTCACACAACATTCTTGATAAAGAAGCTACACCAAATGACCTGCCAATTGAACCTGTCCATCCACTGTAGCTGGACAAAGTCATAACTTCTGGTAACTAATTCAACTCCTCCTAACTCATTAATCATAGCTAATAACAATAGTTAGTAAAATCTTACATTTAATCAATGTGGACCCCAGATCCTCAAGAACTGGTGTGTGCTTCATCTGAGGGGGAGTATCAACAAGAACCATCACCCATTGATATTACAAAAATCAATAATGATGATGTGACCACAAGACCATCACCTCAAAATTTACAAGGTCAGATTGACACAATTATCCTCAGTCTTGAAGAAAGAATAAGAAACATTCCTGAAAATGCACCAGCCCCGTGGTCATTACCTTCACAAGGTTCATCTGATGCCCCATCTGAGGGGGAGTAGCCACAAGAGCCATCAGCTGATAAAGATCAGGTTATAGGTAAGCCCTAACAACCCATCCTAAACATTCAGAATCATAAAATCTAACTTTACAATTCTTGTTCTAGAATTCCTAGATTCATCCATTCAAGTTGATTTATCTGAGGAGGAGGTGCAGAATGCTCCTCCTGCTGAGAAAGATGAAGTTCTAGGTAAATCTTACATTATTATCCTTAGAACCTCTAAGTAGTTCAATCTAAATCCAACTCATTGTCCCAGCATTCCTGGACTCAACAAAAAAGAATGCTCTCTCTGAGGGGGAGGGGGATGATAATGCTGGTGATGTCAATCTAAGTGATCATCAAGATGCTGACACTGAAGATGAGCAGGATGATGCCACAGCTGCTGTTACCAACATTCAGTAAGCCTCTTCATCCACCTCACCCAATGAGGCTCTTCTCAGTGCCATAAACCCGCTGCTTCAGTCTCATCTCACCTCCATGCAAACTCATCTAGATAAATCAGTTACCTCAGTAAGGGAATATGTGGATCAGTCCATCAAAAATGTGAAAGCTGAAGTCATGTCTGAGGTCAAGGAAATAAAGGAAAACACTTAAATACTCAACAAACAAATGTCCAAATGGTTTGATCTGGCTGAAAATCTGTAATTTCTCAGAATACCATTCTAAGATCTATGGACAAACACCTCCAGCTGTCTGAACAGGACATGAAATATGTCAAGAATTATGTCAGTCAAACAGATGAAGTGATAGAGAAGTCAGCCAATCATCTCCAAGAGTATGTCTATTCCACTGTCATGCAGTTAAATGAAGAAGCTGATAGGTACAAGGAAGTGCTGAAAGCAAAAATTGCATCTGTCTCCCAATCCATTGCTGAGAAAGCCACCTCTTCTCATCTGAATGAAGAAGTTGGCAATTTAAAAGATGTGCTTCAATATGATATAGAGAATGTGTTCCAAACCCTCTCTGGAACAATAACTGCAGCCAAGTAAGACCTCCATCAAAAGATATATGAAGAAGCTAGAAAGGGGGAGGACACAAATGCTATCATAAATTCTGACCTCACCCTGAAAGTTCTACAAGGGACAAGGATAGCTTTGAATCTTCCTATCCTAGATGTCAACAGGGAAGAAGACTGGGATTTCCCTCATCAAGAGGCAATTGCCCAAGATAAGAATCTGAAAAAGAGAAGGGAAAGGGAAAGGGTAATGCTGGCTGAAGAATTTATGGCCAAGCAAAGGGAGGTGCAAAATAATGACCCTTACCATGAGCAATGGAGTGATGACTCCAAGGACATCATACTAAATGCCTGGATAAGCTATGGTCAGGTGTGTATAGATATTGACAAGCTCTATCCATCTGATGAATGGATAAAGCATTTGGAGAGAAATACCAAGAGGGATAAAATTTTCAAAGCAAATCTGCTAAGAAAGGAAAATCCAAAGAAAATGCCCTCTAGATACATTACAAAACCATATATGTATTTCCAAAGGCAAGAGAACAAGAAAAGAATTGCTGATATAAAGGCTGCCAATGCTGAAAAGAAGAAGCCTCCAGGTCAAGATAACACTGTTGCTGATGACATGGATGATGCTTCAGTGAATGGGAAAGAAGCAGCTGTTAACTCTCCTGAATGTTCTTCTTATAAGAAAAGAAAGCTTTGAATGACTATTGAAACAGTTTATGTATATAAATGTTAATGAACTATAATGACTTATGATTGTGTGGATGCAAACTTAATTATAGTTTGCCTAAAAATAGTTTATTAATATATGAATGCAAACTGAGCTTTGAATTACTATTCTATCTGGATTGAAATTGATGGATTGTTAATGTAATCAGCTTGTATCATAGCTAAATCTGAGTTATATCTAAACCTTACCCTGTTTTGATTGGTTAATTCAATCTATGTTGCATTGTTATGTTTATCAAATCTTACTAATGGATTGATTAAACTCTGTGGTAGAATCTTTTCATAACAACCATATGTCTTAAAATAACTCATTATTGCAATAACACATATCAAGAATTTATGAGTAATGTACTCTAGAATTTGAGGGTGTTCTGCCTTCTTCAAATAGGGGGAAATTGTTGGGAAAATGACCCTCAATGTTCCCTTGATTTGAAGAGACCTCACACTCAATGCTAAGTACAAGTTGTATTTGATAAACCCTATTTCTATCTCATAAGTATGCAGGACTAGGGCACACCATGGTGTAATGAATGATCAGCTGAGACGAGCTCTATGTTCCAGCTGAACCGCTGAGACAAGACCAAGAGCCGTTGAGAAGGTGTCTGGGCAAGCTGAGTTGTAGATAGAAGAAAACTGCTGAGACAACTATCTGTTTCATCGGATCCACTGAGACGGGACAGAAGCAACCGCTGAGATGGCTGACCATCTCAGCCCAACCACTGAGACAAATTCAAAAGTGATCTGGCAGATTCTGCTTTCGGCGCAAGCTGCAGAAATGCATATTGGGGTCCACCAATCACTCCCATACCTGTCAGGAGGACAACTAAGAGCCGTTGAGGGTTAGTGGTGTATAAAAGGAATAAGTTAGGGTTGAGCAAACAACTTTGCTATTGATCTTACTCTCCAGAACAATACTGTTCCATTAACGACAACCAAGAACTGAGCTCACACAAGGCTGCAAGGAGAAAAGAGATTGCTTCTTGATTCATCTCAAGATAGAGCAAGTAGATCAAGTTCATCATCTAAAGGGCTGATCAAGAAGAATCAAGTTGGAGTTGCACTTCTCCTCCCTGGTTCAAGTCTGCAACAACAACTGTTAAGAAGAAGAACAATGCTTGATCTCTTCTTCCTTCAATCTGTAATCCTTATTATATCATTTGTAGGAGCCTTTGGGTTCTGAGACTATATGGCTTTATTATCTAAGTGTGTAAGGCTGATTGGCCTGAGTTGCAGAGATGAGAGGTCAGCTTGAGGTAGGACCAGGAGGTGGTCTGAATTGTAGGAGGTGGATTCCTCTGAGGTAGGGCTGCTGTGCCTGAGGTAGCATTTGGGAAAACCTGAGAGATCCTGTGGGATCTGTGTTGTAGGCTCTTAGAGCTGAGTTTGGAGAAGTTAGCCTTGTCTAAGTCATTGTTAGAAAGGTGAAGGGGGAAAGAGGACTACTCAAGACACCCTGTCTTGAGGAACCTCTATAAATCTCTTTGTGCTTTCTGTGCTTGATAATTTGCTAACCTAAATTCAGAAAACACTAAGCCTAAAATAAAAGAAACCTATTCACCCCCCTCTAGGTGTTTAAGACTACAACCTATATAAACTATCAGGCAACTTTGTCCTTATCGACCTCCATCCCCTTGAAAGAAATCTAAATGGCCGAGGACTAAACCCTCTCGTACCATGAAGTTACATTTCTCCCAGTTTAAAACTAAGTTTGTCTCTTCACACCGCTGGAGAACTCTATCTAAATTTTTCAAACAGTTTTGAAAAGAGTTTTCAAAGACGGAGAAGTCATCCATAAGGACTTCCATTATATCTTCTACAAGCTTGCCGAATATCGCCAGCATAGATCGTTGGAATGTAGCTGGCGCGTTGCAGAGGCCAAACGACATCCTTCGATATGCTAAGGTGTCGAACGGGCAAGTAAAATTTGTTTTTTCTTGGTCTTCGGGGGAAATAGGGATTTGGAAAAATCCCGAGAGACCATCAAGAAAGCAATAAAAAGGATGACCGGAGAGACGCTCCAGGATTTGATCAATAAACGACAACGGGAAGTGGTCTTTTCTGGTGGCATCATTTAGTTTTCGGTAATCGATGCACACCCTCCAACCCGTAACAGTACGAGTTGGGATTAATTCATTATTTGTGTTTGCCATGACCATTATACTGCCTTTTTTAGGGACGGCTTGTACGAGACTTACCCACGTACAGTCAGATATAGGATAGATAATCCCTGCGTCAAGGAGTTTTATAATTTCAGTCTTAACGAAATCCCGTATATTGGGGTTCAAGCGTCGTTGAGGCTGAATAGTTCTGCGGGGGTTATCTTTAAGAAATTTTATGGGTGCAGAAGGAGGGGTTTATTCCTCTGATATCTGAAATCTGCCATGCAATTGCATGATGATGTTTGTTTAAAACTTGTACTAATTCGGATGTTTCCGAATCACTTAATGTAGCGGAGATGAAAACAAGAAGTTTTAAATCTTTTTCAAGAAAAACATATTTTAGATTATCAGGGAGCTGTTTTAACTCGAGGAGTGGAGGTTCTTCGTAAGATGTTTTAACTTTTAAGGCTTCTGAATTGAGGGGTTCGAATGGCGAATTTGTCAGCATGTCATCGAGACAAGATAGATTCGCCAAATTCGAATTATCCAGTGCTAAAGAGAGAAATTCAGTAAGCAAAGAACATTCCTCTTCAAATGAGGGTTCCAAGTTATAACTGGAATCATCATTCGACAGGGAGTTCTGCATCGAGGGGTTAACAAGTAAAGTAACTTCTTCGTCGTCTTCGACCCAAAGGAGGAGGCGACCGTTACTAACATTGATTAACGTGCGGGAGGTTGTGAGAAACGAGTGACCGAGAATGATAGGCACCTCAGCGTCCTCCTCTATGTCCAGGATGACAAAGTCTACTGGGAAGATAAACTTGTTGACCTTGACCAGGACATCCTCCACTACCCCTATCGGGTACTTTACCGAGCGATCCGCGAGTTGGATGCTCATCTTTGTCGGGCTTGGGATTCCCAAATCAAGTTTTTTGAAAAGGGAGAAAGGCATCAAATTGATGCCAGCGCCCAAGTCCGCTAGAGCGTACTTTATTAACATATTGCCGAAGAGGCACGTGATGGAGAATCTTCCCGGGTCATTCAGTTTTGGCAGCAATTTGTTAACGAGGACAGCCGAGCATTCCGCGTTAAGGGAAACATGCGAAACATCTTCGAGTCATTTTTTATTAGAAAGCAACTCTTTAAGATATTTTGCGTATTTCAGCATTTGGGAGAGTGCCTCGCATAAAGGAACGTTTATGTGGATTTGTTTTAAGATTTGTAGAAATTTTTTATAATGCTCGTCCTTCCGCTCGTTGTTTATTTTTGAGGGATAAGAGAGGGATGGGGTAAAAACGTTTGGCACAGTCGGAATACTAATTGTATTTTCTATTGAGAGAGAGGGTGGAGGTGTCGGTGTCGAAACATGTACCTTGGGCTCAACCTGTTTTGGGGAGGTTACCTCCTTGCCGCTGTGAAGGTTTTTGGCGTTGACATTTTCTCTGGGGTTCGCTCTGTGTTCCCTGGTAGAGCTCCATATGGCCGCTCAGAGACCATCTTTGCCTGCTGTCCAACCTAATTTTCCAAGTTTTTAATCAATCCGGTAATATTCCGGATATTTGACTTGGTGGAAGCGACGTATTTAGCAAAAATATCTTCGAGCGGTGAAGGTTTTGGAGGTGGAGGCTGAAATCCGTTCGGAAATCCTTGCGGAAATCCTTGCGGATTTACAATTGGGGGCCTCTGAGCATTATTAGGATTGCTCCAGGAAAAATTTGGGTGGGTCCTCCAACCCGAATTATAATTATTACTATACTAATTGTTATTAGGGTTGAAGGGGGGCCTAACTGGGTTGCCTAGGTAATCTACAGTTTCTTCGACAAAATTATTATTATTATTATTAAGCCAAGCGGTAGTGGGGGAGGAAGCAGTCATCTCTGCCACTTGCTTACTTAACCTTTCGACTTGAGAGGCTAAGTGAGAAGTGTCATCCAATTCATATATCCCAGATGGTTTAGTAGGGCGTGATCTAGGCGCATTCCATTGATAGACGTTCATGGCCATTTCTTCGAACAGAGCTTGAGCGGCCTCCGGGGGTTTGTTATTTAACGTTCCCCAATCGGCTGCATCGATCATCTGTCGTGTTGAGAAATTCAAACCATTATAAAATGTCTGGACCTGCAGCCAGGACGGCAGCGCATGATGAGGACACTTACGCAAGAACTCCTTAAAACGCTCCCAAGTCTCGTAGAGAGACTCAGAATCGAATTGAATGAAGGAGGCGATATCCGTGCATAGTTTAGCAGTTTTAGATGGGGGAAAATATTTTGTGAGAAATTTCTCTGTCAATTATGCCCACGTGGTTATGGATCCTCGAGGGAGAGAACTTAACCACGCCTTGGCCTTTGTCCGTAGTGAAAATGGAAATAAGCGTAAATGAATAGCGTCGTCAGTAACGCCATTAATTTTAAAGGTATCACATATTTCCAAAAAACTAGAGAGGTGTAAATTCGGATCCTCATCTAGCAAACCGTCAAATTGTACTGACTGTTGTACCATTTGAATGATGCTTGATTTTATTTCAAAATTATTATTAGCCACTGTTGGGCGTGTAATACTTGATCCAGTATCTTCCAAATTTGGCCTGGCATAATATGCCATGGTCCGTGGCGGGGCCGCATCTGGAATTTGATCGGCCATAGCTTCAACGTAAGTATCTCCAACAGACTCTTCGGGAAATTTGAGTAAGTTTTGATCACGAAGTTGGAGGCACTCACGAAGGGTGCGCTCGATTTCGGGGTCAAAAGGGATATTCGAATCGTCCGAGGAGTTTCCTCGGGTCATATACTAATAATAAAAATTATATATATTTTTTGGCTTTTTCTATTTTTATTTATTTATTATTAATCTTTTTATATTATATATTTTTAATATATAGAATAAAATTAATAGTAATTCCTTTTTTCAAAATAACAACACTAGATTTCCCCGCCAACGGCGCCAAAAACATGATGATTATTTTGGTGAACTTTTTTTTCTGTTTTGGTTAACCTTTATATAACGAGATTAGAATTAGACGGATGTTTTCAAAAAGTTTCGCAGGTACTCCTACTTTGAGAAACTAACTGTTATCCTATCGAAAGATAGAAGTAACAGTCTTTTTCTTCTTTCGAAGTATTGACGACTACGCCCCGACTATGATAACGAATTCTATTGATTTTTAAAATAGCAAAGGAGAGTTTTGCAAGTTTTGGATTTGAAAAGTGTTTGTTTAAATTTTAATCCAAATTAATCATATGATAAAGGCAAGTATACCTTATCGCGAGTAATACATAATATTGTATTTTAGAAAATATCGAGGTCGTATATTTCCGCGGATCGTGTTGATTATAGCTACTTTGAGGAACAGACTATTATTTTATCGGAATAAGCTTTTAGCGTGGGTTTTTAAAAGAAAACGATAATAAGCGTATAACTAGAGATCTAAACGATGATAAAGATAGCGCTCGATGTCGAATTACCTTGAGACGAAAATAGTCTTTTTTAGAAGTAAGAGTTATGACTTTTTATAACATTAAAATGGCTTGGCCGTGGAGGTTCCATAATTATGAACGCTACTCTCTTGAGGGTGCGCCTGCCTGAGATTATGAATATTCGACCGAACTCTCGTTCTTTAATCGAATCTCCTTAATACTCGCTTTATGTTGTGAACCCCGCAATTGAGTATTTTTACTTCCAATTCGGGAGACTTACCTTATCCTCTCTCGAGGGTATAGCCACTTTTATTTACCCATGAGCGATCAGTCCGTACGCACGAGCCTCTCGGCTAACTAGTGTACGGAAACGGAAATGAAAACCATACATCGATTATGTGGCTTCACTAAACGTTATTCTCGGGTAAACCTTAAGCTCGTTAATTATGTTTAGAAAAAGATGTTTTTTACTTTTAGAAAAACTATTTTTGTGTCCCAATGCTCTTCGACATCATGCACTAAAAGAAATTAGCCACTCATCGGAATGGAGACGACATTAATAATTAGAAAATACATGTTTAATAATTTAAGCGGATATAAGCGGATAAAAAAGGAAATAAAAAGACTTTTATAAAAGCAGTAATAGTATCCATCCCAACCGTCTTAATCAAGCGCTAAAGAAACTTAGTCTCTCATCTGGGACGGGGGTGGTATAGAGCAGTTATATAAAGACTGAAATGAAGTTATGTTACAAAAAAAAGAAAAAGGAAAAACGAAAGAAAGCGTTTAAACGGAAGCGATAAATAAAGCGTTGAAAGAAAAGCAATAAACTATTTTTATGAAAGCTTTTAACCTAAGTTATGAAAGCAATAAACCTAAGTTATGAAAGCAATAAACTATTCTACAACACACACACTAACATAAATTGAAGAAGAAGATGATCCAAATGAGAAAAAACAACATTTTATTTCTAAAACAAGCATTAAAACTAGACTAGGAAGACGAAAATTACAAACAAACTTAAACTTAATTGCATAAATAAGACTCACATTCACTCAAAAGAACTCAAAAATCACTAACAAGAACTAAAAATTTGGATGAAAATTCCTTCAGCCGAGCCCCTCTATTTATATCCAAAATTTTATTGTTATACGCCCCTGGGTCACAGGCGTGTCTTGTGGTCATAGGCGTGACCCTGGGGCGTGACATTTGCTCCAGCTTAAAGGCCGCCTTCTCGAAGGATCCGCCGTCAAAATAAGGCTGTACACGGGCGTGGCTTGGATTGTCATGGGCGTGACTTGTCGAGTCACGGGCGTGACTATGGGCGGCAGACGTCAGCAGGATGGGCGTGATTTCGGGGCGTGACGCACTGGCGAAAATCGGGTGTGACTTGCTAAACACGGGCGTGACTTGGTCAATTCTTCAGGATTTCAACCTGAAAATGGCCGCCAGCTGGAAAGTTGGCTCTTTAAAGTTACACGCCCCTGGGTCACGGGTGTGACCCATGGTCACGGGCATGACTCAGGGGCGTGACTTGACAAAAATTGCCAAAATCTGCAAAAACAAAAATAAAACTAAGTTAGTAAGGAAATAATGAAAACAAGCAATTTATTCATTAATTTACATAGAAAATTCACAATATTAATTAAAATTATACTAATAACTATACTAAAAACACGTATATTTTACTACTCATTAGAAATCTCACAAGTAGAAATTTCGTTACCCCGCTTGAGATGGGATTATCCTTAAGCATACACTCGCCCGAATCGTTCTTCAACGGATCCACCGGAGATGCGTCGTTTGGAGAGAAATTCGTCGGCCATATTTGCTTCACGCCGGATCCAAGATCCACACGAACTAACACCAAGCACCTTGAATGAAATCTTCAACGGGGAAGCCTTTAGGTTGGTCGAATTCTTGAAGGGAAAAGGATAGGAGATCCTTCGTGTTGCAAGCAAGAGAGAAAGAGAGAGGGATGTGAGGAAGAGTCGTAGAGGAGAACGAAAATGACAGGAAGAGAGGGAGAGAGGGGGAGGCTAGGAGGAGGGAAATCCAAGAGAGGATATTAGGGTTTCATTTTTTTGGTCTTATCATTCAATATTAAAATCTAATACAAGATAGCCTTTTATAGGCTAGCCAACAAACATGGCTAAATGCAGTCCGAAATTAAAATAAAACATGAGCATGGCTAAACGCAGTCCAAAATTAAAATAAACATGAACATAAACAAGTCCAAAAATAGAAGACAAAGCTAGATAAAATTTTAATTAATTATTATAATAAAATAATTATAATTATTAATTATTAATCTTGCACCGTAGAAGAAGGTTGTAACGACGATGGCATTCGTCATGACGGTGCGGCGATGGCGTTCTTCAAAATGGTTGTCGCGGTAGTGGCGTACACCATGATTGTTTTTGCGACATCGTCCATCCGAGTCTTCAAATGTAGTGTTGCGGCAGCGATCAAAATAATGCGTCGAGTCGGTGTCGTCATGGAACTGGTCATGAACATATAGCGGGGCGTCGTCGCTATCAATCCTCCCCCACTCAAAATCACTCATCACCGATGAGTGGGACATCAACAAACACCTGTCAGACAAATCAAATGTCTGTGGAACCCTTGGAAATGCGTTAGGCAAATAAGGAGAAAAAGTTTCATCATCAACATTAGACGTACCTCCAGTAGGAATCGAATAAGAGAGCGAACCGGGCACAAGCTCACAACCCCAACCCATTAGAAAATGTAGTGGAACCAAACAGACAGACAGTTAATTCAAGTGGTGGAGAAATATATGGCGTTAAATCTGAAACATTGAAAATAGGGGAGATTCCCCAATCAGTGGGTAACTCCAAAAGAAAAGCGTTTTCTCCTATTCGCTTTAAGATTCGAAAAGGACCCGCTCGCCGATTTACTAACTTTTTTATGGTGCCCGAAGGCAACTGTTCAGGGATGAGAAGCACCATAACCAAATCGCCAACTTTCAAGTTAGACGCTCTCTTATGTACGTTAGCATAAGATTGATAAGATGCGTATTGAGTAGCTATCGTGTCCTTAATGTGATTATGTAAATTATGAACATGAGAGGCAAAGTCTTGTGCAAATTGACTTGACTTATAAGATGAAGGTAACAGAATCAAGTCAAGTGGCACTGGCGCCTTATAACCGTGCACGATTTCATTCGGCGATAAATCCATTGATCTATTTTTAGAATTATTATTCGCTAACTGAGCATGAGGAAAAAGTAAATCCCAAGTACCCATGTGGTCAGCTAAAATCATAGACACGTGTTGGTGAATGTGGTAAGCAACTGGAGGAAAAATATGCGCAACTGGACCGGATGAGTAAGTACGTCGTGAAGAAACTAAGTCCAGGGGTACAGTCGCCACAGAATCATAATCGCTCTCGACCGCCAACAAATCCATAGATGGGCACTCAAAAAAATTGTCAATCAAAGGTGACGCATAATCAGATATACGAAGGGTGGTGAAAAGATCGAGCACACAATCTAACAACTCAACAAAACATGTCCAACGGGACATGACCAACGGAGGGGATAGTAACATAGGCAAAACCAACTTGCTAGGACGAGGCATAATAAATTCATGTCCTAAAAATTCTGTAGGTCGAGTCCACGGGTCAGGAGGGAGGACCGGCTAAATCAAACTTGACACAATTTCTAATTCACAATGAGCTTCAGGCAAAGGTGATAACATCAAAGAAATATCTTCCAGGTTCTCAACGTTAAAGTCACCCAAAATTAACCTTCCATCGCAAGGTAAAGCTTTCAACATAGTAGGTACATCTGCGAACACAGGTTCATCGGGCGATTCCTTAATTGTCATAGGTGACAGACCTGGAAATAGGTTGACGGCAGGTTGGGTAATCCCAAGGAGTGGCACTACCGAGGGGAGATCCACTTCCATGACAATTGAGATAACCAACGTCTCAACAACGCTAAGCTCTTCCTCAATAAAGACATCGCCTTCAGCGGTCGGCTCAATCAAAGGCACTAACTCAGAATCATCAGAAAAATCAACAACTATATCAGGAAGTTCCGGAGGAGACATTCCCGATGCATTGTGTGTAGAAATTATGGGAGGACCCTCACTAACCGGAATATTCTCACAGCGCAGGCTCATAGCATCCCTAGCCGTAATGACAACCGAGTTTTAGTCAGTGGACCGGAACTTACCCTTATCTTTCAGGGATAACGGAGGAGGAGGACCTAAGATGGACATGTTCTTCTGAAAAGAACGATACTTGGACTTGTGAGCCAGATGCTTCTCAATATCCAATGCGACATTATAGGTGGTGCTTAAATCTGTGTGGCCATAATGAAGGAGTTTACCTTGAATGTCGGGGTTAAGCCCCTTACGAAACCGTGAAAGGGTGACCTCAGACATCTCCCTAACATCGCACCTAGCCATCATGTCCTTCAGGAGGCCCATGTACTCCGCAACCGATCGATTCCCTTGTCTAAGGGAAGATAACTCATCAAACATTTGCGTTCGATGGTATGAAGACATAGGAGGGGTTCGGTTGGCCGAAAGTTGGGCCACCATTTCCCGAATCTCCCCCAGTTGTTGATTCATCTCACGTCGAAAATCATCAACCAGCGAGTGGTTTCGATTTGGTTGTCGCACGTCACGAGGCAAAGTTGGGGTGTGATTAGCCATAACTTTGGCATACAAGTAATCTAAACGGGAAACATAAACGTCATGAGCCATACTCGAAGAGTAGGTGTGTACTCGGGACCAAAACTAGTGAACATGCAATGATAGAAATTTTTTGAATCTGAACTAGACAGATTTATAAAAGAGAATTTAATGAGGAGAATTTTTTTAAAATTCCAGGAAAATTTGAATTTTCAGAAATATTTGAATTTCAAAAATTTGAATTTTAAATTTTAAAAATTTGAATTTGAAATTCAAAAATTTGAATTTTGAACGTGAAAATAAAAAATTTGAATTTGAATTTCAAAAATTTGAATTTGACTTTCGAGAATTTAAATTTTTTTTTATTTTCCTGTAGAAAATAGTACGCAGATTTGCAAAAATGTTTGTTTTTAATTTTCGCTGAAAAATAAAAATGTTAAGGCCGCTATTCGCAGACTATAAATTTTAAACAGGCCAAATTTTATGAAATCTAATTTTATTCCCGCCTAATAACTAGGGTAATGAAATTTTTTTTTTGATTTTCTTATTGATAAAAATATGGAGAATTCCGAGAAATTTGTTTTTCGATTTTTGCTGAGAAATAAATTATTTAGGCCGCTATTCACAGACCAGAAATTAAATTTTTTGAAATTTTGAAATTTTGAACACGAAATCGTGTGAAAATTGTGTGTGCCGGCGTTCTAAGAAAATTTAGGAATGCGTCAATTAAGAAATTGACATGAACCTGGCTCTGATACAAAGTTGATGTGGCTTCGCTCTTCGACACGATCGCTACGAATACACACGTGTTCTCCCTCAACGCTCCCAAATTTCACGCACGCACAAAATTACTCGCAACGTACATGCAACGCAATATTTATCAATTAGATGATAACGTACGGGTAGTCACGCCGCTAGAGGTTGAATAGATGGCTATAGACCAATATTCTTCCCGACTAAAAGGACCCACTGATGAGTCCCATTTATATACACATTTATGGGTTCATCTGGGCCGATTATCGAGTCTATGCACTACACTTTAGGCATATTTTCATTCATATTCGTTATTCCATGCTAAGTGCACTCTTAGGCCCGTTCTGGTGTGCATTTGCGCTCCTTGTTATTGGGGGTAAGCACATGGTACTCCCCAATCTTTTTTCTGTGTTTGATTGGTGCTGGAGGTGTATTCCCAGCTGGTTTGCTTTGCTTGCAGGTGGTTGAATCACCCTGTTCTCCAGAAATCATGACTGTGTACAATGCACAGTCGTGCGTTCTATTGACGCATGGTCGGATGCGATTGTGCGCTCTCATCTGGGTAGGAATCCGGTGATCTGACTTTGGTCATGCGTTTTAACGCACGGGCGGTTTGCCCGTGTGTGAGTAAAATGCACAATCGCCTGTTTCTTCTTGATTTTAGCTATTCTGAGTTTGTCTGTGCGTTCTTACGCACGGGCGAATTTTCCCGTGCGTGAGTAAGACACACGGGCACTCCTGCTTCTCCCTCAAGTCAAGTTTAATCGTTTAATAACGCACGGGCAGCGCACGACCGTGCGTTCGCCCGTGCGTGACTAAAATTCTGCCTGTTTAGTATTTAATGCAGGAAATCTGCAGCATTGAGGACGATTCTGGGGAGGACGATCCTTCTCGCGGGATACGGTAACATTTTCTGTTTGGTCCATTCTAAACCTTGAGCTTGTGCTTATTTTAATGTTGATTGTAGTGAACTCTTGCTAGTCTATTGTTATAGACCTTTTGTGTAATATTCATGTGCAAAGATGCTATGGTTGTGAGAAACGCTTTGCTTTTTGTTGAGATATTCTGAGTTGTTTGCGTGTGAAGCCATCTAGCAATTGCTAGTGATGATGTTGGCGAAGAGGTGAATACGACCCTCGCAAAACCCCGCTTTGTGGCCATTTCACCCGCTTACCGAAGCGCGGCATCGCGGCCGCTGCACTCACCCCCACTTTGCGAAGCGGAGCTCTAGGCCCGCATTTTCCCTCTCTGTTGCTAACTTAGGAAAACCACTTTCAAAACCCTCTTCTTTCATTATGTATTTGAGAATCTCTTTAAACATTTCCTAATAGGCAAATCATACTACCCAACTTGCAGTCCGTAGAGAACGATATTCGGGAAGCTTCTCCCTACTTTTATTACTTGACAGCGACCAGTGCACTTGCCGAACGCACATCAAGGTTTTGGCGCCGTTGCCGGGGACTGCAAGCATGTATGATTCATCCTTCTTGGGAAACCAGTTTAAAGATATTCTTGTTTTTGAGTTTTCCTTTTTGTTTTTTTGTTGAAGTGTGTGTATGCACCGACGAGATCTCGGTGGCTTTGCAGCGTTTGACCCTGAAATAGAGCGTACCCTACGGGCGCGTCTCCGTGCTGCTGTCACCATGGACGCCAACGGAAATCAGATCGATCCCGAGGTGGGAAATGCACCAGAAGGTGGTCAGGTTGCTAACGAGAATGAAGTGGTTAGGCCAAGGCCTAGGACCATGAGAGACTACACTACACCCACTGTTGGGAGTGTGTATCCTGGATTCGGCCCGGACATCACCAACAACAACTTCGAGATAAAGCCGGCCATCCTGAATATGATCCGCAATCAGGCCCAATTCTATGGGTTAGCCAGTGAAGACCCCCATCTTCACTTGGTTGAATTCGCAAAAATTTGCGGGACATTTCGGTACGCTGGGCTCGCTGATGAGACGGTGAAGCTTAGGCTGTTTCCATTCTCCTTACGTGACAAGGCAAAAGATTGGCTCCACACCATACCACCTGGCACAGCTACCACTTGGGACATTCTGCAAGCAAAATTTCTAGCGAAGTTCCATCCTGTGGACAAGGTTGTGAACTTGAGGTGGGAAATTGCAACCTTCCGACAGCTTGATCAGGAGACTCTCGCGGAAGCTTGGGAAGGGTTCATGGACCTTCTCCGAAAATGCCCCCAGCATGAGCTGCAACCATGGACCATAATAGAAAATTTTTACTTTGCAATTGAGCCTAACTTCAGGGCCATGATTGATGCAGCTGCAGGTGGTACTCTGATGAACCACACTCCCGATGACGCATTGCGGATCCTCCAAGACACTGCCATCCATAGCTCATTTTGGACCGCAGGAAGAAATGCTCCAAGGAACGCTCGGGGACTCTATGAGGCGAACAAGGTTGCTGCCCTCCCTTTTGCCCCAGTGATGGTTATATCACGTCAAGGTTGTGGAAGCCCGGGGCATCATGCATATGAGTGCCCCACAGGTGAGCAACCTAACGAAGCCTCTTATGATGAAAGCATTAATTATATTAATGATCAAAACCGCGGAGCCCCTTTTAATAATGCTTACAACCCGGGTGTGAGGAGTCATCCAAACTTCTCTTGGAAACTAAACGTTCATGGCCAAAGATGGCAAGGAGGATCACATCAATTCGATGCTCAAACCTCCGGTAGCCAACCGCGGCCACCTCAACTGAGTCATGATCAAGGTGCTCCAGCCCCTAAGAGGAGTAACTTAGAAGAAATGATGGAGAGGTTTATGCATGCCGCCAATTCAAATATGGTTAATCAAACTGCGTCCATGCAAAACTTGGAGACGCAATTGGGCCAATTGGCTCAACTGCTAACTGAGCGTTCGCAAGGGACCCTTCCCAGCAACACTGAGAAAAATCCGGTCAATCAAGGGAAGAGTCTCACGGATGCGGAGGTGAGTAACCCAAGTGAACTAATATTCACCTGTTCCATTAATAATGTCGAAACTACTGCCTTGTGTGATTCCGGTTCATCCCGCAACATCCTTGCAATGCAGGACATTGCTAAATTGCATCTGGAAATGAACAAGGATGACCGGAAGTTCTTTATGCTTGCTAACAGTACCGTCATTCAGGCGGAGGGAGAAGTGAAAAATGTTGAAGTCATAGTCGAGGGGACGGTGGTGGTCGCCGATTTCCAAGTATTGGGACCCCATGAGAATCAATCTATCCCCATCTCGGGAGCGCCGTTCTTGAAAGAGAGTGGTGCCACTTTAGATTTCTCTGCGGGGAGTGTTATCTTACCTAGTAAGGTAACACCCCCATTCACCCTAAAACCGCAGCTGAAACATTGTCTCGCTCCCCCCAAGTTATTATTGACGAATCTCTCAACGATGTAGAAAATAGGGAAGGAAAAGTATCGTTGGAAGAAGAGAAGGAAGAGGAGCCGTCGAGCGGAAAAGAAGGAGAAGTTGACTCTCGAAAGGAATATGACCCGGGGAGGAAGAAGAACCTCCATTCTGAACTTATCAAGCCGAACACAACTCGAGATAGCATCCCATTTTTATTTGGTAAAAAACTGTGTAATAAACTTCCTAAACGCTCTATCACGTGGGCTGATCCAGTTGCCATTGCGGCAATGGAAGTGATGCTACCCACCACCAAGGTGGGAAATTCTGATAACTATCAACGCAGGCGCTCTCCAACAGTGGAGAAGCTTAAAGAAGAAAGACTGTTGCGTGGTGCACGCTCTGCCGCCCTCCAGCGCGAGAAGGAGGAGGTTAGGAGCAAGGGGGAGACATCCTCCTTGGGCCCTAAAGCCTTCACTTCCCTTCCATCTCACGTGGCTGGGGAGGACCACCACAAATCAACATATAGTTGATGGGGTCTCCAGGTTTTGGTTGTGCTGTGTCTTCTGCTCCGATTTTTGTGCGTTGTTAATCTGCCATGCTGTGTGGTGTTTTTATTTAGTCTGGAACATTTTTCATAACTGCTGCTATCAAACATTAATACAGGTATTTGGTCCACCTTTAAGGACGTTAAACAAAAGGGCTTCTTGGGAGACAACCCATGGGAACCACCCGATTCTGTGTGCTTATTTAATCTCTAGTATGTTTTGTTTGTTTGTTTTTATGCTAACAATACAGGTGTGAACTCGCTTGGAGGATGAGGAAGGAGAAATTTAAAGAAGGAATTGCTGCACTTCTGGCATGCTCATTCGTGAGCATAGGTCCACTCTACCCTTGTATCCTTTTTCTTGAATTCTCTATTTTATATGGTTTTGATTAAGTCTGGGGGAGAGATCGGTTATGCACGGGCACACACTTTGCATAACATGCTAGAATGTGCTGAGTTAGGATTTTTGATTTTGTTGCACACATTTGCACCTAGTTCACGAGTACTTGATCACACGCGCTTATTGGTTATTGCTGCGAGGTTCCCCGCTCGTGAGAATTGGAATGTTAGTGTAGGAGTGATGGGTAGAGAAAAATGTCGACTCGAGTAGTGCTCTAGTTGAGTGCTCCCGTCATGCCTAGAAATTCAATTAGAGTAGAATAAAAATCAAAGTTATAATTTAATTATTTCTATTATAGTAGTTGCAATTTATTTTACTCTAGTGGTGAATCCGTTGAATCCAATGGTAGCATAGGGTCGAGTGTAGCAAGATTAGTAGTAGCTTATTACATGGGTCGGAAGGAAGGATAACCTTTCTCGGCGGCTAGAACTTGCACTATGCGACTCTTGAAACGACTGCGTTGAATAGCTCGTTATAAATCGTGATTTAGGCCATTTCGTGATCCATTTGTGCTTTTGAAATCCTAACCAATGTAATCACCTTTGCAAGCTCACTTGAGCCGACCTTTCCTCCTTGTTTAGCTCCACTTAAATTTCACCAAAGCCATACGGCCAGCCCTAATTTCGCACCAAGAAATGAGTTGAAAGAAATATATATATATATCTTTCATTTGTTATTATCTCTGAGTGTATGGTAGATTTGTAATAGCTAAAGGAGAAGTTTATTGTGCCTACAAAAGATATTCCGTCGAGAAAAGAAAGAAAAGAAAAGATTTTTTTTTGCGAAAAGAACGTTCAAATGCAATCTCTCGACAAAACATTGTGTGATCGCCTTAGCACACACCTAGTGTCCAGTTAAAGTCTGGGGGTGTGATAAAGTAGTTTTTATATAAGTTTTTAATAGAAAATTTTGTAATTATTTAATTTGAATTTTCCTTTTTATGTCAATTTTAGGTTATAAGTAGTTCTTTTTGTAATTTTGATTCTAACTTAGCCTAATTTTAATATTTGCAGATTTCTGGGACAAATCGGGAAAAATCACATGTCACGCCCTCGGTCACGCCCGTGACCAAGGGCGTGTAACCTGAAGATCAGTCCAGAGTCGCAGCCGTGCTGTTGAGCTAGTCCACACCCAGTCACGCCCCAGGTCACGCCCGTGACCCAAAGTCACGCCCGTGACCGGGGGCGTGTAATTTCAGCATCTGCCACGTGGAGCCGCCGTCGAGACGAGAAGCTGCCGTTGAGAAGTCAACTTGAGTCACGCCCGTGACCCAAAGTCACGCCCGTGACCTTCCCGCGTGATCCAAGCACGCCGCCGCGGCGTCTGGCTAGCCCATGCCGCATTAAATGAAGCCTTCCTGAGTCACGCCCGTGACCCAATTGTCACGCCCGTGACATGTGCGATTTTCTCCCGCCGTCACGCCAAGCCCACGCCGCGACCGGATCCGATGCTGCAGAGATTACACGCCCTAGGTCACGCCCGTGACCGAGGGCGTGTAACATGAAATTTTTGCCTATAAATTCAGAGGCTCTCCTTGAGTTCAAAGTTCAGAATTTTGGAGTGGGGAAGGTGCTGCTGGAGCCAATCTTGAGTAGTTCTCCTTTTTCATGTTCATGTTCATGTCTCTTTATTTTCATGCTCTCTTCCTTTTCTAATGCAATGTATTAGCTTTCCTTTAGTGCAATAGTCTAGTTTAAGCTTGTAATCTTGTTTTTCCTAGCTTGCAATTTCCTTTCTTAAGTCTTGTAATAGTTTTTCATTTAAATAAAAAAAATAGTTTGTTCTCTTTATTTTGTCTCCTCCTTAGCTAAAATTTCTTAATATGCATTTTTATTTTTCTTCCTCTTCCCCCTCCACCATGATTAACTAATCCTCATTAGTACTCGATCAAAATGATCCGAGGATGAGTTAGACAAGTTATGATTTTCTAAAGTTTTCTTTTTCCGTTTTTATAAACACTTGAATTATCCTTGATTTTTAATTAGTGAGGCCATACTTTCGATATATGGTTTTCGCTTAAGTTTTCATATTTAGTTAGCCGAGAGGCTCAAAGTATGAATCGATCACTCAAGGGTAAAGAGAGTTGCACGCACCCCTCGAGAGAGGATGACGTAAATCTCCCGGATTGGAGTCAAATCCAATAGTGGGGTTCACCTCGTAAAGCAAGTTTTAGGTAATCGATTATAGGACGAGAGTCCGGTTGATTTTTCCTAATCTTAGTTGGGCATTAACCTCGAGAGAGGCATGTTCGAGCTTCGGGAACCTCCACGGTCAAGTAGTTCAATTTAAACGGAATTAGATTTAATTTCTTTTTACTTGTCTTTTCTCACTCCAAGGTGGCTTTTGATTGAGTACTAGCCTCTTTTATCATCATCTAAACCCTTAATTTAGCTTGCAATTTCTCTTTTTTTTAGCTAAGAACCAAAACCCCAAAATATCATTAGATAAGATAATAGTGACTTTCCTCAAAGTAGAAGTAATCGACGCGCCCCGTGGAATACGACCTTGGTATTTCTTAATATCCTATACTATAGACGATAAGGTACACTTGCCTTTATCGGATATAGTTTTGGAGAAAATCTCAACCCTTCACTAAAATTTCAAAACCGTAAAAATCTATATCAAGTTTTTGGCGCCGTTGCCGGGGACTTTTGCGTAGATATTTTGAAACAAGGATAGCTATTAATCTTAACATGTTGTTTTTATTTTAGTTTTTCTATTTTTGAAAATCTTAAGGGTGAAATTAAAATTCTTGGAAAGGACGCTTTGGGCTTGAATTCCCATCACAGCCTCTAGTACCTTGCAAACCCTTCACCGGGTAGATCTTGGGAAGTCCAAGACTAACTTAATCCGCCTAAAAAGAACAAAAAATATTCTCTCTTTTTCTTCTTCTTTCCTTCTCTTTTTAGTGTATGACCCGTGGTAGCACTTCGATTCTTCCTTTTGATCCGGAAATCGAGCGAACCCTTTTGAGGCACCGCCGTTCTCGTGATCAAGGAAATCAAGTAGAATCTGAAGAGTCAATCGGGGACACTAACGCAGCAAATATGGATCATAATCTTAATCCTCCTAATCTTAACGAGCCAAACCCTAATGAGGACGCGCAACGGACCATGTCCTATTATGCGCGGCCGAATTTGGAAGGCACACAATCGAGTATTGTTCGCCCCGCGGTGGCGAACAATAATTTTGAGATCAAGTCCAGCATCATACAAATGGTGCAACAATCGGTGACCTTTGATGGTCAACCGGACGAGGATCCAAATTCACATATCTCTTACTTTCTTGAAATTTGCGACACTTTTAAGATCAATGGCGTCACCGATGATGCCATTCGATTACGTCTTTTTCCTTTCTCTCTGAGGTCTAAGGCCAAGCAGTGGCTGGGCTCCCTACCAAGGGGATCCATCACTACATGGGCCGAAATGGCGGAAAAATTTCTTAATAAATATTTCCCGCCTTCAAAGACCGCTAAATTACGCACGGATATTGCATCGTTCATGCAAATCGACTCGGAGACTCTCTATGATACATGGGAGCGCTTCAAGGAGCTTTTGCGTCGATGCCCTCACCACGCACTTGCCACTTGGCAACAAGTGCAAATATTTTATAATGGCTTAAATCTCCAAACGAGGCAAATGATTGATGCGGCCGCCGGGGGGACATTAAATAACAAAACCCCGATCGCCGCTCAAGAGCTTTTCGAAGAGATGGCCACAAATGCGTATCAATGGAACATGCCCCGAGCGCGGCCTAATAAGCCGGCCGGAATTTTTGAAATAGACGCTAACGCAAATTTGGCTTTACAAGTTGAGCGCTTAACAAAGCAAGTGGCGGAGATGTCTGCTTCCTCCGCCACTCCTCCTTGGGCTAATAATATTTTACTTGAAGAGCAAGTTGATTACATGGGAAATCCACCTCGGCCTTCCTATAACCCGAACACCGCTCCGTATAATAACACCTACAACGCGGGTTATAGGAATCATCCGAACTTCTCATGGAGCAATCAAGGAAATGCTCAGCGTCCCTTAAATTTAAATCAACCTCCAAATCAACTTCTCAATTTAACTCCCCCTCAAAATTTTAATCCACCCAGTTTTCCACCGCAACAGCAAAAACCCTCTCCGCTTGAAGAGGTTTTTGCAAAATATGTTGCTACAACTGAAGCGAACATCCGGAACCTCACCGGATCGATCAAAAATTTAGAGAACCAAGTGGGCCAGCTAGCAAAGATAATCTCCGAGCGACCGCAAGGAGCCCTTCCGGGAAACACGGAGCCCAACCCAAGGGAGAGCGCAAACGCGATTACACTCCGAAGCGGGAAGGAGGTGGCTTCTAAGCAGGACGAACCCATGGTAACTTCCTCTCCTCCTCTTCCTCCTATTTTATCTTCAATTTTACCTACTACGTTAGCTCCGCGCGCTTCTACTTCTAATGTTCCGTATCCATCTAAGTTTAAAAGCGAGAGCGCCGAAAAGAATTATAAAAAGTTTTTAGATATTTTAAAGCAAATCCACATTAATGTACCCTTCTGCGAGGCTATCTCTCAAATGCCTAAATATGCGAAATATCTTAAGGAGTTGCTCTCCAATAAGAAAAAATTAGAAGATATTTCGCATATTTCTTTGAACGCAGAATGCTCCGCGGTTGTACTCAACAAATTGCCTACAAAAGTGAATGACCCGGGACGGTTTTCCATCCCGTGTTTATTTGTCAATTCGTTAGTAAAACACGCTTTAGCGGATCTGGGAGCAAGTATCAATCTCATGCCTTTTTCATTATTTAAGAAACTAGGTCTAGGAAATCCAAGCCCCACTCGAATGAGTATTCAATTAGCGGATCGCTCTTTAAAATATCCGGTAGGAATAGTGGAGGACGTGCTCGTCAAGGTCGACAAGTTCATCTTCCCGGTGGACTTTGTCATTCTTGACATCGAAGAGGATGCCGAAGTACCCCTCATACTCGGCCGCCCCTTCCTTGCCACCTCCCGCGCCATTATTGACGTAAGTAACGGAAAGCTCCTCCTTCGGGTTGGAGATGATGAAGTTTCTTTCGGCATAAATTCCTCGATGCGGAACACATTAGAAAACGACGATTCATGTTTTTACCTGGAAGAGTGTTGGGAATTCGATTCCCCTCCCGAGTTAGTCTCCACCTCGAGTCACGAGTCCGAGTTCGCCGAGCTCTTTTGTCTGGAAGAAGAAGAAGTCACTCGTTTCACACCACCCGAACCACTATTTTTAGAAAAATTAAAAATCAAAACATCTTATGAAGAGCCACCCGTTTTGGAACTAAAGCAACTTCCCCCTCACCTTAAGTATTTATTTTTAGAAAAAGAGTCGAAGCTACCCGTCATCGTTTCATCCGAACTTAGCAACTCAGAAATTTCCGAGTTGGCTATTGTCTTAAGAAAGCACCGCCACGCAATTGCGTGGCAAATTTCGGATATAAAGGGTATAAACCCTTCCTTCTGCACTCATAAAATCTTCCTCGAAGATAATTCCCAAAATTCGGTCCAGCCTCAACGACGGCTAAACCCTAACATGAAAGAAGTCATTAAGGCCGAAGTGATCAAACTATTGGACGCGGGAATTATCTACCCGATATCGGATAGTACTTGGGTTAGCCCAGTACAAGTCGTACCAAAGAAAGGTGGCATTACGGTAGTAGCTAATGAGAATAACGAGTTGATCCCAACCCGTACTGTTACGGGTTGGCGGATGTGCATCGATTACCGAAAACTAAATGATGCCACCCGTAAGGATCACTTCCCCCTACCATTCATCGATCAAATTTTAGAGCGCCTTTCAGGTCACTCCTACTACTGTTTTCTCGATGGTTTGTCGGGATATTTTCAAATACCGATTTCACCCGAGGACCAAGAGAAAACCACTTTCACTTGTCCCTTTGGCACCTTCGCTTATCGAAGGATGCCATTTGGTCTTTGTAATGCGCCAGCTACATTCCAAAGATGTATGCTGGCAATATTTGACGAGTTAGTAGAGGAGGTGATGGAAGTGTTTATGGACGACTTTTCCGTGTTCGGAAATTCATTTAAAAATTGTTTAAAAAATCTTGAGCGCGTGTTGCAGCGATGCGAGGAAACGAATTTAGCACTTAATTGGGAGAAATGCCATTTTATGGTCAAGGAAGGGCTAGTCCTTGGTCATAAAATTTCGGGCATGGGGATCGAGGTCGATAAGGCCAAGATCGAAGTGATTGAAAAACTTCCCCCTCCAACAAACGTAAAAGCTATTCGTAGTTTCCTAGGCCACGCGGGGTTTTATCGGCGCTTTATACAGAATTTTTCAAAAATCACAAAGCCGTTAACCCACCTTCTTGAAAAAGAATCCTCGTTTATTTTTAGCGATGAATGCCATTTGGCTTTTAAACTCATCAAAGAGAAACTTATAAACTCCCCGATTCTAGTCGCGCCGGATTGGTCGCTTCCTTTTGAAATCATGTGCGACGCGAGTGACATTGCGGTTGGTTCCGTTTTAGGCCAACGGGTGAGTAAGTATTTCCACCCTATTTATTATGCGAGCAAAACACTCACGTCGGCACAAGCGAATTACACCACAACCGAAAAGGAGCTTCTAGCGATCGTTTTTGCCTTCGATAAGTTTAGGTCATATATCACCCTCTCAAAAGTTATTGTCTTCACGGATCACTCCGCACTTAGGTATCTTTTAAGCAAATCGGACGCCAAGCCTCGTCTTTTGCGATGGATCCTCCTCTTGCAGGAGTTTGACTTAGAGATCCGGAACAAAAGAGGAGCCGAAAACTTGGCGGCCGATCATCTCTCCCGTTTAGAAAACCCCGCCTCGGAAGTTTTGATAGAATCTGACATCGATGATAAATTTCCCGAAGAGCGCCTCCTCGCTCTCGAAGATATTAATACGTCGTCTACCCCCTGGTTTGCAGATCTGGCTAACTATTTAGTAGCCCGGGTCTTGCCAAAAGAATTCTCGAGTCAGAAAAAGAAGAAATTCTTTTCTGATTTAAAGAATTACTTTTGGGAGGATCCCTTTTTATTCCGTGTATGCGCAGACCAAGTGGTGAGACGATGCGTCTCGAGTAAGGAGGGTCTTAAAATTTTACGACATTGTCACGAGGGACCATCCGGTGGTCATTATCATTCGAACCGAACCGCGAGGAAGGCGCTGGAGGCAGGCTTTTATTGGCCCACGCTCTTCAAAGATGCTCACACCCTTGTGAGTACTTGCGACAGCTGCCAGCGGTCGGGCAACATCTCTCGCCGGGATGAGATGCCCCAAAATATTTTCTTAGAATGCGAGATTTTCGATCTTTGGGGCATTGATTTCGTTGGTCCTCTCCCTCCTTCATTTTCAAATAAGTATATTCTAGTGGCGGTCGACTACGTGTCAAGGTGGGCGGAAGCGCAAGCTCTCCCCACCAACGATGCGCGAGTCGTCGTTAACTTTTTAAAAAAATTATTTTCTCGATTTGGCACTCCGCGCGCTATTGTGAGTGATCGGGGCACCCATTTTTGCAATACTCAATTCACAAAAACTTTAGCAAAATATGGTGTCACGCACAAACTATCCACTGCATATCACCCACAAACGAGCGGCCAAGTCGAAGTGGTTAATCGAGAATTAAAGCGAATTTTAGAGAAAACGGTTTCTATTAATCGGAAGGATTGGGCAATAAAGCTCGATGACGCGCTTTGGGCCTATCGTACGGCGTACAAGACCGCTATCGGTTGTACACCATATCGAATGGTCTATGGCAAGGCTTGACACCTTCCGGTCGAATTAGAACACCGCGCATTTTGGGCGCTTAAATTTTTAAATCTCGATTCCACTTTAGCGGGTGAACAAAGGAAGTTTCAAATAAACGAGTTAGATGAATGGCGAGCGAATGCGTATGAGAGCAATAAATTATATAAGGAGCGAACAAAGTTTTATCACGATAAACATATAAAATTTCCGAAAACTTTTTTGCCGGGCGATCTCGTCCTCCTTTATAATTCTCGCCTTCGCCTTTTTCCGGGAAAATTAAAATCCCGATGGTCCGGACCCTTTATTGTTAAAGAGGTTTGGTCCTATGGGACAATCCTAATTTCCCACCCGGAAAAAGGCTCCTTCAAAGTTAACGGGCACCGCCTTAAATTGTATCTTCCGGGAGACGTACCTAATGACAAGAGTGATGCGATTTTTCTTCATCATATAACATAATCGGCAAGTGGGTCAAGCTACGCGACCTTAAACAAAGCGCTTTTGGGAGGCACCCCAAAGTTATCTTTTGTTATTTTCTCTTGTCTCTTCTTTTCTGCTTTAACAACTTTTGCAGGTAATCGCGGCTTCCCCACAAAAGCTTCAAAAAAATCAGGGAACCCCTTTTTCCTTCTCTTCTTTCGTTTTTGCATTTTTTTTATCTTTTCCTACTTCATACTTATTTTTAAACATTGGGGACAATGTTTAACTTTAAGTATGGGGGTGTGAATAGCCCTTTGTAAATTCTTGTAAATAGTTGTTAAATTAGAAAATTTTCAAAAAAAAAAAAAAATATATATATTTTTTCTTATGTTTTTCTTCTATTTTAGCACTTGTAAAACCCAAAACTCAAAAAAAAAAAAATAGAAAACAGAAAAATTTAAATCTTGGAAAGGGACGTTTGGGATTTTATCCCATCACACCTCCTAGTACCTTGCGAACCCTTCACCGGGTAGCCCTTGGGAAGTCCAAGACTTGCAAAAAAATTTGTTAAGTTTTAAATCTAGTTTCCTTTCTTTGTAAATAGTTTTTAATGAGAAAAATTCAAAAAAAAGATAATATCAAAAATTCAAAAAATTCTTATTTCCCTCCTTGTTGTTTTTGTGATTTCTTAGAAATCTAGTTGAGAATGTTTATAAGCATGTTTAAGTTTTTAATTGGCTAAAATTTTGCTTATCATAGTTTGTTAATTTTAAATTTGAGGTAATCTTGATTTAAGAATCATCTTATGATTTTAAATTGATTAGAGAATTTTGTTAGCATGACTTCTCTTTTTATTTTTAAATGGCTTCATTTTGTAGTAAATTTCCTAAACCTCTTTAGATTTCAATTATACTTTCTTCTAACTTCTTAGATCTTAGGAATTTTAATTTTACTAGAATTTGCTCTCAATATGATTTAAAACTAGCTAGATTTATTTTTCCCCTACCCTACCCCCTTTGATGGCATAAAAATAATGTGTATTAAAAGATCATATGTCATGGGAATAAGAGGATAAAATTCATTATTCCCTAAAACATATGCACCCAAAATATTTGAAAAGATTATATGGCATGGAGTAAGAGGATAAAATTCATTACTCCTAAACCATATACATTTTGGGTTTTTATTAGAAGAGAAAAAAAAAAGAGAAAAGAAAAAAAAAGGGAAATTTCATGATAAATTCCATTTCCTCCATTCAAAAATTTCTCTTCTTATGCCAAATTCTATGAAATCACCCTTAGCCAATTATCATTGTTCTAGTTTTAGTTGAAAATTATGGAGAGAGCAATATTTAGTAATTTACTTTTCCTTAAGATTCTTTTAAGATAGAGTTCTTATAATTTTAATTTAATTTAGTTTTATAATTTCTACAATTTTGTCAAACTACTTAATTTTCTTGAGAAGTTATTGCCTAAACATTTTTTCCCTCTTTTCAAATCATCATCATAATTTAGGACTTAACTCCCCCTTGAATTTACTCTTAACTTAACTTTTAATTAAATGAAATTTTAGTTTTAAATTAAAAAATTTTTTAAGGATGTCTTATAAATTATGTCTCACACTTTTGCTCTGGAATAGCAAAACCTCAAGTATGGGGGTATTTGATAAAGTAGTTTTTATATAAGTTTTTAATAGAAAATTTTGTAATTATTTAATTTGAATTTTCCTTTTTATGTCAATTTTAGGTTATAAGTAGTTCTTTTTGTAATTTTGATTCTAACTTAGCCTAATTTTAATATTTGCAGATTTCTGGGACAAATCGGGAAAAATCACATGTCACGCCCTCGGTCACGCCCGTGACCAAGGGCGTGTAACCTGAAGATCAGTCCAGAGTCGCAGCCGTGCTGTTGAGCTAGTCCACACCCAGTCACGCCCCAGGTCACGCCCGTGACCCAAAGTCACGCCCGTGACCGGGGGCGTGTAATTTCAGCATCTGCCACGTGGAGCCGCCGTCGAGACGAGAAGCTGCCGTTGAGAAGTCAACTTGAGTCACGCCCGTGACCCAAAGTCACGCCCGTGACCTTCCCGCGTGATCCAAGCACGCCGCCGCGGCGTCTGGCTAGCCCATGCCGCATTAAATGAAGCCTTCCTGAGTCACGCCCGTGACCCAATTGTCACGCCCGTGACATGTGCGATTTTCTCCCGCCGTCACGCCAAGCCCACGCCGCGACCGGATCCGATGCTGCAGAGATTACACGCCCTAGGTCACGCCCGTGACCGAGGGCGTGTAACATGAAATTTTTGCCTATAAATTCAGAGGCTCTCCTTGAGTTCAAAGTTCAGAATTTTGGAGTGGGGAAGGTGCTGCTGGAGCCAATCTTGAGTAGTTCTCCTTTTTCATGTTCATGTTCATGTCTCTTTATTTTCATGCTCTCTTCCTTTTCTAATGCAATGTATTAGCTTTCCTTTAGTGCAATAGTCTAGTTTAAGCTTGTAATCTTGTTTTTCCTAGCTTGCAATTTCCTTTCTTAAGTCTTGTAATAGTTTTTCATTTAAATAAAAAAAATAGTTTGTTCTCTTTATTTTGTCTCCTCCTTAGCTAAAATTTCTTAATATGCATTTTTATTTTTCTTCCTCTTCCCCCTCCACCATGATTAACTAATCCTCATTAGTACTCGATCAAAATGATCCGAGGATGAGTTAGACAAGTTATGATTTTCTAAAGTTTTCTTTTTCCGTTTTTATAAACACTTGAATTATCCTTGATTTTTAATTAGTGAGGCCATACTTTCGATATATGGTTTTCGCTTAAGTTTTCATATTTAGTTAGCCGAGACTCTCAAAGTATGAATCGATCACTCAAGGGTAAAGAGAGTTGCACGCACCCCTCGAGAGAGGATGACGTAAATCTCCCGGATTGGAGTCAAATCCAATAGTGGGGTTCACCTCGTAAAGCAAGTTTTAGGTAATCGATTATAGGACGAGAGTCCAGTTGATTTTTCCTAATCTTAGTTGGGCATTAACCTCGAGAGAGGCATGTTCGAGCTTCGGGAACCTCCACGGTCAAGTAGTTCAATTTAAACGGAATTAGATTTAATTTCTTTTTACTTGTCTTTTCTCACTCCAAGGTGGCTTTTGATTGAGTACTAGCCTCTTTTATCATCATCTAAACCCTTAATTTAGCTTGCAATTTCTCTTTTTTTTAGCTAAGAACCAAAACCCCAAAATATCATTAGATAAGATAATAGTGACTTTCCTCAAAGTAGAAGTAATCGACGCGCCCCGTGGAATACGACCTTGGTATTTCTTAATATCCTATACTATAGACGATAAGGTACACTTGCCTTTATCGGATATAGTTTTGGAGAAAATCTCAACCCTTCACTAAAATTTCAAAACCGTAAAAATCTATATCAGGGTGTTGTGTGGTTCTTAATTTTC
Organism: Dactylorhiza incarnata; assembly: GCA_033032865.1. Lineage (NCBI taxonomy): Eukaryota > Viridiplantae > Streptophyta > Magnoliopsida > Asparagales > Orchidaceae > Dactylorhiza > Dactylorhiza incarnata. The sequence continues at coordinate 3,738,479 of JAWHQI010000035.1, forward strand.
TTGTATTGGTGATTTTATGCTCTCGTGTGCTCAGGTTATGTTGAATGCGATGCCCATCGTTCTTCTACTTATCTAACCTAAGCTCATCCTAAGCCAAATCTTAACCTATAAGTCCTATTGATTAGATATGAGTCATCTCATGCAGTGGAGAGAATGCGAACGTGCAAGCCTATAGACACCGACTTTGATGGATTTCTTAGGAAATTGTCCCGAGCTTTGATTCGAGTAATCCTCTACTCATTAGTCACGCTATTTTCCCTTGTGCGCGACCGAAAGATTCACCGGGATTCACCATCTGAGTAAACTAGATTTCAAATTACTATTTTGGAAATAGTTAAATATAATCTTGAGTTAAATTCTATTCTAACGTACTTATACTCACGTGAGCATGCGACTTCGCATGGGTCTCTACTGCTCAAACTCACTCTAACACCCAATTATTTCCACAGGAGAGCTGAGTAGTTTGCCCGAGATGTGCAAATGGTTAAGTCTGGGGGTGTGATGAGTCCCATTTATATACACATTTATGGGTTCATCTGGGCCGATTTATCGAGTCTATGCACTACACTTTAGGCATGTTTTCATTCATATTCATTATTCCATGCTAAGTGCACTCTTAGGCCCGTTCTGGTGTGTATTTGCGCTCCTTGTTATTGGGGGTAAGCACATGGTGCTCCCCAATCCTTTTTCTGTGTTTGATTGGTGCTGGAGGTGTATTCTTAGCTGGTTTGCTTTGCTTGCAGGTGGTTGAATCACCCCGCTCTCCAGAAATCATGACTGTGTACAACATACGGTTGTGCGTTCTATTGACGCACGGTCGGATGCGATCGTGTGCTCTCATCTGGGTAGGAATCCGGTGATCTGACTTTGGTCGTGCGTTTTAACGCACGGGCGGTTTTCCCGTGCGTGAGTAAAACGCACGATCGCCTGTTTCTTCTTGATTTTAGCTATTCTGAGTTTGTCCGTGCATTCTTATGCACAGGCGGATTTGCCCGTGCGTGAGTAAGATGCATGGGCACTCCTGCTTCTCCCTCAAGTCAAGTTTAATCGTTTAATAATGCACGGGCAGCGCACGACCGTGCGTTTGCCCGTGCGTGACTAAAATTCTGCCTGTTTAGTATTTAATGCAGGAAATCTGCAGCATTGAGGACGATTCCGGGGAGGACGATCCCTATCGTGGGAAAAGCCAGAGAAGCCCGCCATTTTCACCTTTCCACCCTAGGAAACCACCTCCGGTGATCTCTTCCACCACACTTCCATCCGGGATCGTTTGCAAGCTTTCTCCACCACGAGTTCAAGCATTCTTCATCTTGGAGGCCATAAGAGCGCTGAAGATCGCTGGAGAAGTGACAGCCTCCTTTGAGTCTACACACCATCTGAGGGCCGAACCCGGAGAGAGACCGACAACCTCTCATTCCGGCCGAGAACCCAGGATACCGTAACATCTTCTGTTGGGTCCTTTCTAAACCTTGAGCTTGTGCTTATTTTAGTGTTGATTGTAATGAACTCTTGCTAGTCTATTGTTATAGACCTTTTGTGAGATGTTCATGTGCAAAGATGCTATGGTTGTGAGAAGCGCTTTGCTTTTTGTTGAGATATTCTGAGTTGTTTGCGTGTGAAGCCATCTAGCAATTGCTAGTTGTGATGTTGGCGAAGAGGTTAATATGACCCTTGCAAAACCCCGCTCTGTGGCCATTTCACCCGCTTACCAAAGCGCGGCATCGCGGCCGCTGCACTCACCCCACTTTGCGAAGCGGAGCTCTAGGACCGCATTTTCCATCTCTGTTGTTAACTTAGGAAAACCACTTTCAAAACCCTCTTCTTTCATTATGTATTTGAGAATCTCTTTAAACATTTCCTAATAGGCGAATCATACTACCCAACTTGCATTCATTAGAGAATGATATTCGGGAAGCTTCTCTCTACTTTTATTACTTGACAGCGACCGGTGCACTTGCCAAACGCGCATCACCCACCAGTCCGAACGAGCTTGAGTTGTACCAAAAGTGATCCACCAAAAATTACAATTTCAAAAGGGTAGATCTCTCCCAACAAAAAGTCGAGGTTCGCCAATCCTCTAAGAAAATTAAAAGAAATAAGAAGAGCGCATAAATCGATCGAAGAAAACCACGAATATTCAAGTGATTCGAAGATCACGCCAAAATTACCACCATAAGAAATTAACAAGAGGGAAATCTCACAAGTAGAAATTTTGTCACCCCGCTTGAGATGGGATTATCCTCAAGCATGAACTCGCCCGAATCGTTCTTCAACGGATCCACTGGAGACGCGTCCTTTGGAGAGAAACTCGTCCGTCGTATTTGCTTCATGCCGGATCCAAGATCCACACGAACTAACACCAAGCACCTTGAATGAAATCTTCAACAAGGAAGCCTTTAGGTTGGTCGAATTCTTGAAGGGAAAAGGATAGGAGATCCTTCGTGTTGCAAGAAAGAGAGAAAGAGAGAGGGATGCGAGGAGGAGTCGTAGAGGAGAACGAAAATGACAAGAAGAGAGGGAGAGAGGGGGAGGCTAGGAGGTGGGAAATCCAAGAGAGGAGATTAGGGTTTCATTTTTTTGGTTTTATCATTCAATATTAAAATCTAATACAAGATAGCCTTTTATAGGCTAGTCAACAAACATGGCTAAACGCAGACCGAAATTAAAATAAAACATGATGAGCTTGGCTAAACGCAGTCCAAAATTAAAATAAACATGGACATAAACAAGTCCAAAAATAAAAGACAAAGCTAGATAAAATTTTAATTACTAATTATAATAAAATAATTATAATTATTAATTATTAATCTTGCGCCGCGGACGAAGGTTGTAACGGTGATGGCGTTCGTCATGACGGTGCGGCGATGGTGTTCTTCAAAATGGTTGTCGCGGTGATGGCGTACACCATGATTATTGTTACGACATCGTCCATCCGAGTCTTCAAATGTAGTGTTGCGGCAGTGATCAAAATAATGCATCGAGTCGGCGTCGTCAAGGAACTGGTCACGAACATATGGCGGGGCGTCGTCGCCATCACTAAGCAACTCAACTTTCTGTCGAAGTAGATCAAGTCGACGCTACGTCGAATGGATATCGAAGTAAAGGAAATGGACATATCAAAGTATCATTAGAAGTCGACGCAGCTTTGACTTCAACTAAACATAGAAGAAAGAATCTGTCGAAGCCATCTGAAGTCGACACAACGTCGACTACAATTCAACGTAGATGATGAAGTTCTGAGCCAAGCCTTCATCTCGACGGTTACGTCTAGGGTTGTGCAAAAATAACCGAGGAACCGAGAGCCGGACCGAAACCGAACCAAATGATTTGGTCCGGTTCCAAATAGGCTCCATTCGGGTCCGGTTCTCATAATATCAGAACAAACAATTTGGTTCGGTTCCTGGTTCCATGGTCCGGGTACCCAGAACCGACCCGAGAACCGAATATCAATGCTAAAAAATATTTTGAAACAACTATTATAGTCGTATCACTTAATAAGAGAAAATAATTGAGACTATAGTCGTATGGCTAAAGGGAATAGTTATTGTACTCATGTAGTTAGATGACTTCAATATTATAGAGAATCATGATACTGTTGAATCTGATGGCACCCTTAGAGGGGGGGGGGGGTGAATAAGGGGTTTACTGTTTTTGATATAAATTACAGATTTTAAATAATTTGCTCTGTCGCTAATGCCTGGCGTTAAGAGTCAACGTAGGGCGTTATCTCTCCAAAAAATTTTTTTTACAGAAATATTCAAAATGATTTTCTTTATGAAATACAATTCCAGAAAAATTAGATATACTGAAAAAGAAATTTATATTTCACAAAAATGATTACAAGGATAAAATTTCAATAACGCTTGAAATTAGAGGCGACAACTTAAAAATCACTTTTTGTTCCTTCACCGGTCCTTCTCCCAAGGACCGGTTGGCTATAACCTATCTTTCCCCAAATAAGGCCTCTAACCACCCCCTAGATCTACCCTAGACCTAGTCGCCATGCACAAGGCGGCGAATTTCCCCCTAAACCAAACCCGGCCTAGTCGCCACATGCAAGACGGCGAATTCACTACCGTTACAAGGAAAAATGAAAAGATAAAGAAAAAATCAGAGTAAAGACACCCTAGAATGAAGAGCGCTGAAGGAGATGTTGAAGATACGCCAAGACCACATCGGAGTTTAAGCGAGCATCCTTCTTCAAATTTGCCGTTGGAAATCTCCTTCTCACTCTTGTTCCTCAATGTTGGTGTTGGGAGTTCTCTCTGAATTCGAAATGAAATGCTGTCACAGATCTCTGGAATGAAGGCTTGAATAATTGTGTCTTGAGCAAACAAAATCAGGTCTTTAAATAGACACGGGAGGTAACGCCCGGAGTTAAGAGTTAACGCCATTGTTAAGCATCGTGTACGGCAGTTGCTGAGATCGTGCAAACCGTCGGGATCATGGCAGATCATGACTCAACGCGGGCATTAAGAATCAACGTTGGCGTTATCTCTGGCTTCTCAACGGATTCCTTCTCGACAACATTTCATCTCGATGGCTTCTTCTTGACGAAAGGTAATGCGGGGCATTAACTACTAATGCGGGGCGTCATCTCTCTTTTCAAAGAATCGCCATTCTGTTCATAGGGTATTTAACTGTAATACCTGCACACTATAAACACAAGCAAGATCAAATACATAGTGTGATTTGTTATTTCTCAAACTAAGAGAAGTGGAACACAAGCTCCAACAAATACAATTATTTTGAGATATTGGTAGTTGTATTACAAATAATCATTAGTTGAAAGAGTCATTTTTTTAATTATTTTGAGACATAGGTAGAACCGAGAACCGAACCAGAGCCAAACCAAAGCAAGCATGATGCAGGACGCCGGGGCCCCGACCGCACCCCGTGGCATCACACCAGCTAGCGGACCACGACCAAGCATGCATGCTAGAAGGATTGCAGTCCAGGCATCCCAACCCATCTCCGCGCCTGTTCTCAGCGCGGTGGGTTGTTGAGGATGGGACTCAATCCCCAGAACTCCTTGATAAGAACCACTCCTAACAGTCCTTATCAGGTCAGTTAGTGATAAGGCCTTTTAGGAGTGGTTCTAATCAAGGAGGTCTGGGGATCGAGCCCCAGCCTCAACAACCCGCCGCGCTGAGAACATTCGCGGAGACAGGTTGGGATGCCTGGACTGCAGTCCTTCTGGAAGGCGTGCTTGGCCGTGGTACGCTAGCTGGTGTGATGCCATGGGGTGCGGTCGGGGCCCCGACGTCCTGCATCAAAGCGGTTCGGATCCGGTTCTATACTTTAGGACCGTGGGTCGGTTCCAGTTCCAAAAATTTGGAACCGAACGTACATGGGTCAGTTCTTGGTTTTGGGTGGAACCGAACCAAACTGATCAAAGTTGCACCCATAGTTACGTCGATAGGCAATCGACGCAACATCGAAAACAGAGTTCACTCAGAGCAAGAATGAATTTGAAGCTGCTTTTACAAGAACTCGAAGGTGCGTCGATAAGGGAGAAAGAGAAATCGATGCAACGTCGAATAAAGTCTGAAAAGGAAACCTTTTCAGCTGTCATTTTGGAACTCTATCTCAAGGCCCACAATACTGAAGACCGTTCCACAACAACTCATTTGTTTCCTAGAGTAGAAAGGAGCAATAAAGAAGACAAGAAAAGCTTTCTTGGAAAGGATCATTACGGGTGGTGGACGGGTCGAGAATTAAAAGAGGAAAGAAAGAGATATTGTCTAATGATATGCCTTTTTAGGACATTCCAGAACATGAAAGAAATTCAAATCAAATAGAGGGACAATAAATAAGAAGATACAAGAGAGAAGAAATAGAGCATTCATTACATTTTTCTCACGACTATCAATTAGGGCTTCCTTCTTCTTCCTGCTGGAACCCTAAAAGACTAAAATAGAAGATCTGCTCTCTCTCTCTCAGATCAGAAGAACAAAGGCTGCTTCTCATCACTACTATACAACATCCAGAGATTAATAGAAGAAAAGCAGAACAGGATCTAAACCTCATAATCCTTGCAAGAACATCTCTATCAAAAGCAAGGATTCATTATTTACAGATCCAGAAAAGAGAAAACTGAAGCACAAGGCTTCACAGAATTCTGAGAACAGAATTCTCCCCCTTTCCTTCTCTTCCTCTTTCACTTTCCTTCACCTGTACAAGAGTTCTTAGAATCCCTCTTCCAAAGGATTCAGTGTTTCAAGATCTCCTTATCAAAAGATCAGTGGTTTAAGATCTCCTTATCAAAAGATCTGTGGTTCAAGATCTCCTTATCAAAAGATTTGTGGTTCAAGATCTCCTTATCAAAAGATCTTTGGTTCAAGAGCCTCCTTATCAAAAGACTCAGACACATGTGTGCTTGCCTGCCAGGTGGTAGAAGAGGGGAGTACCCACATTTTGGGGAACCTCTATAAAAATCCTTGTATGTGTGTTGTGCTTTTTTGTGCTGTCCCATTTATCTTTTCTGCACATTTTTACTTCCTGCAATAGTTATTCTGCCTGTGTGTTGTTTGTGTGCATAATTCCTTAGTTTGTTTATTGTCTACACATTTAGGATAGAAATATTTTAAATCTCTATTCACCCCCTCTAGAGGATTCTCAGAGGCACACTGTGCACTTTCAATTGTAATCAGAGGGAGGCTGATCATTAAAAGGTTAACACCTGAATCAAAAAGACCTCCTAATCTTTTTTCTTTATTACAAATATATTTTACAAAAAAAAATGAGTACTAAGGATTATGCCTAAACAAGACCTCCAGTGTGTAACTTGAATTTGTTCACACTCTGGAAGGCCATAATAAAGTTATACATGAACTCCATTGATGAAGACATCTATAATGTTATTCTCACAGGTCCTCCAGCTCCAGTCAGACAAAAGGCAGGAGAGTCATCAACGACAGAGGCTGTCCCAAGAAGTGAGTGGACAAAGGCTGAGAAGAAGGTCAAGGCATGTGATGCCATGGCTATGAACATTCTGGTTTGAACAATGTCAGATGACATTTTCCAGAAAGTTGCTGAATGCCAATCAGCAAAAGAAATATGGGATTCTCTCACCAGAATGGTGGAAGGAAGCTCAGATGTAAGGAAGGACAGAAAGTCCCTTCTCATATCCCAATATGAGAACTTTCAGAAGAAAGCTGAAGAATCAGTTGCTGATATGTATGACAGATTCAACATTATCATTAATGAGCCCAGAGGCTTGGACAAGGAGATATCCTTGATTGAAATTAATGATAAAATTTGTTGGGAATTTGCCCTCAAATTCCCTTGATTTGAAGAGGGGTCATACTCAATGCTAAGTACAAAGTAGTATTTGATAAAGCCATGTTCGTGTAAGATATACAAGCTCAGGTAACTCAAGAAAAAGGGCCAATCATGCCCTTAGATCAGGAGAAATCAACTCCTAAGAGATGAAGAATTGTCTCAGCAGAACCGCTGAGACGAAGGGTCAAATCCGCTGAGATGAGCTCACTGTCTCAGCGGATCCGCTGAGACGGGAAAAGAAGCAGCAAATATCTGCTGAGAATTGACATGTTCATCGAATGCAGAACTCAGTTCGTCGAATGCAGAAATGGGACAAAAGCAAGCGCTGAGACTTGGCATGTTCGTCGAACGCAGAATGGAGTTCGTCGAACGAAGAAGGCTGTTCATCGAACGAAGAAGGCTGTTCGTCGAATGCAGAGTTTGGCGAGTTTGTTGAACGCAGTTTGGTGAGTTTGTCGAACGCAGATTACAGTTCATCGAACGCAGGATCTTATCTGCAGATCGATGAAATCTGTTGAGAAGAGGAAGCCATCTTAGCCCAACCGCTGAGACAGATTCAAAATTAATCTGGCGTGTTTTGTTTTTGGCGCAAGCTGTAGAAAGACATTGTGGGGTCCACCAGTCACTCCCATATCTGTCAGAAGGATGGTTGAGAGCCGTTGAAGGTCGGGGATGTATAAAAGGGATAAATTAGGGCCGAGAAACAACTTCTACAATCAATCTTTCTCTCGAGCACACAAAGAAGCGGAAGTGTACTGTTCCATTGTCGGCAGCCAAGAACTATGCTAACACAAGGATGCAAGGAAGAGATAGCTCATCTTGATTCATTTCAAGATAGAGCAATAGATCCAGTCCATCATCTGAAGGGCTGATCAAGAATAATAAGTTGGAGCTGAACATCGGCTCCCTGGTTCAAGTCTGCAACAACAGCTGAAAAGAAGAAGAAGAACATGCTTGATCTTTTCTTCTTTCATTCTCTTATCCTCATTATATCTTTTGTAGGAACCTTTGGGTTCTGAGTTGTAGGGCTTTACTGCCTGAGTTTGTAGGGCTTTACTGCATGAGTTTGTAGGGCTGAAGGCCTGAGCTTGTAGGGCTGTTTAGCCTGAGTTGTAGGGCATTATTGCCTTAGCTGTAGGAGGAGAATTCCTCTAAGGTAGGACCTGGAAGGGGTCTGAGTTGTAGGAGGTGGATTCCTCTAAGGTAGGGCTGTTTAGGCCTGAGATTATAGGACCTGCTAGGGTCTAAGTTGTAGGATCAGTGGCTGATCTGAGGTAGGGCTGCTGAGCCTGAGGTAGGGTTTGGGAAAACCTGAGAGATCCTGACGGATCTGTGCTGTAAGCTCTTGGAGATGAGTTTGGAGGAGTTGGCCCTGTCTAACACACTGTTAGAAGGGTGAAGGGGGAAGTGGACTACCTATAGACACACTGTCTTGGGGAACCACTATAAATGCTTGTGTGTTTTCTGTGTGTTTGATTAATTGATAATACTAAACCAGAAAACTACTAGGCTAATTAGAGGAAAATAAAAAGAAACCTATTCACCCCCCCTCTAGGTGATTTAGACTACAACCTTTATAAACTTACAAGTGGTATCAAAACAAGGTTGGTCAAGAAGGACATATTTGTCTGACCAGATCCTATTAAGGAATAGTCAAATCACAATCCAATGGCCTCCTCTGGATTAAAGAAGGAAATGGGATCCTTGAAGTTGCCCATATGCAACAAAGAAAACTTTGGCATATGGAAGCAAAGGATCAGACTGTTTATGGAAGCATCTGATCCAAGGATTTTCATTATAGTTGAGGAAGGACCTTTCATCTTTCAAACTGCCTCCACTATAGATCCAACAAGAAGAGTGGCCAAGGCATTCAAAGACTTGACCAAGGATGAACTTGTATTGTTCACCATGGACAAAAGAGCCCAGAACATCATAGTTAATGCTATTGATGATTCCACATTTCAAAACTTGGTTCACTACACTACTGCCAAGGAAATGTGGGATACATTAGTAGTATATATGGAAGGGACAACTGAAGTAAGGGATGATAGAAAGTCACTCCTTAACCAAGAGTATGAAGCCTTCAGGCAGCAGAGCCATGAGAACATCTCCATGTGCTATGAGAGGTTCTTCAGAATAGTCAATGAGCTGAGAACCTATGGGAGAGTATTCACCAACTATGAGCTGAATGATAAGTTCCTTAGATCTCTAACAAGGGACTGGGACACAAAAATCTGTGCAATCAGGGAAGTGGCCAAGCTTGGTGAGACCCCCACTCACACACTATTTGGAAAGATGCTCTCCTATGAGATGCAATTATCTATAAGAAAGGAAGAGGACATCTCAATAAGGGCTCAGGCAAGGGAGAAATCTATAGCTCTCAAAGTGACAACTCCAAGAGAAGCAAGGGCAGGATGGTGTCTCCTCCAAGGAGAAGTGCTGAACCTGAAGTCAACACCTCAGATAGCTCTTCCTCTGATGAAGAGTTTGCTGCCTTTTTAAGGCAGTTCAAGAAGATGATGAAGAGGAAGTATTGGAAGAACATGCTCTCCTCATCATCACACTACAAGAAAGATAGCAGGAAATATAAAAGACAACACCCAAAGGGTGACAGGTATGATTCCAAACTTAGTAAACATGTTTTTAATAACATAATCTGCTATAGCTGCAGCAAACCTGAACATGTCATAGCTGACTGTCCAGCCAAAAGAATGGAGAATGGTGATAAGAAGCATCATCACCAAAAAGATAGGAAGGGTGAAAAATCCCTCCTAGCAAAGAAAGAAAGAAAGAAGCTGGAGTGAATCTGATTCCTCAACATCAGATTCAGAGAATGAAGAAGAAGCCTACATTGGACTGTTTGCAGCAGAAGAAGATGAAGATTACCCAGCTGCCAAGGTTGGAATCAGGGCCCCTCTATCACACTCAGATAGTGATATAGAGGAGGGTGAAGAAGACAATGTTCAGCTAGGCCTCATGGCCATCACTGATGAGGAGGACAGTCAGAACATCTCAGAAAATGAACAGGTATTAATTCATTCCTCATCCTCTTCTGATCGTGTGACTGCCCCAAAATCTGAAGGACCTTCATCAATTGATGGTAGTGATTCAGAAGCTGAAGTGGATGTCAATCAATTGATTGACAGATATGATGCTCTCTTGGAAGCCCTGAAAAGGAGCAAAAAGCTAGCCAAGAGGCAAGCCCAAGAGATTGATTCCCTTAAGATGGAAAAACAAGAATGCACTGAATCTTCTACCAAGATGAATCAGATGTATAGGGAAATTAGCCATCTGAAGTGGATAACTATCTCCCAACTGAGCATCATATCCCTGAAGAACAAGGTCATCAAGGACCTTGAGCAAAAGCTTGTGAAAGAAAGAAGCCTTGTGGCTCAATTCTCCAAGCCAAAAACTGTGCTACCTATTATTGGCTCCTTCTCTTCTCAATCCAATAGAAGAGGACCAGGATTCAATAAAATGGAAATAGGATAAGGGAGTGGAGAAAAGACCATGGGAAAGGCTAAGCCTCATTCCACCTCTCAAAGGGCATTACTTCCCTCCAACAGTATGACCATGAAAGCATTAGTGGTCACTGGAGGAATGGAAGCATCTATAGGAAGGAGAACACTCTTTCCTATAGTGGAAGAAAGGGCATGGGATTGAGTGCTGGGAAGGATCCCCATGAGAAAATTCAAATGGCACAGCTTGGACCATTTGTATTTGGTACTTCAGCCCCCTCATTCAAGATTAAGAAAGCAAGCACTTTTAAGGTTGATTCAACTAAGAACATGACAACTGTCAAATCTGTTGACAAGGCTTATTGCTCAGTGTCAGATGCCATCAGATCTTGTATGGCTGCCAAGCCATTGCAAGCTGATGCCATCAGGACAAAGAGCATCAAGACAGCACATAAATTGACATTCAGTCAAATCATTGCTGAGAGGAACAAGAAGAATGCCGCTGTCTCTCCTCCTGAACATGTGGACTGTGTTGCACACCCATCAAGAAATGTTCAGAAAAGGAGATACAACATTTATGATTGTTGGTCCTGTGGTAAGGTAGGACACTTTGCCATATATTGTTGGCACAATCCTAATGTGCCATGTGCAAAGATGAGCCTTCCTGCAAAGGGTGCAACTAGTGAAAGGTCATTTTATCATGCTAACTAGTACCTAGGACCCAAAGCTATTTGGGCTCCTAAGGATCACTAAACTCTTTTTGCAGGATAGTTCAAGTACCAGTCTCACCCAAATTTGGTACTTGGACAGTGGGTGCTCAAGGCACATGATAAGAAGTAGGTTGACATCATGGTGCAGCAATAAGCAGACCAGTGTGGCCATATCCTCTGCTGGGTCTGAATACATTGCTTCAAGAAGCTGTTGTGCATAACCACTATGAATTCAACATCAATTAGAGGATTACAACCTTAAGGTAAGTAACTCTCCTCATTATTGATTTGAAAGTAGGAATAACCATTGTGAATTCAACATCCAATGCTATCTCTATTAATTTTAAAGTAGAATGATCAGCTTAACCGAAACAATCTACTTCAGCTGAGCTTCAAATTGCACTTAAACAGCTGAAAAAAAAATCTGGGTTCGACGAACTCAGGTTGAGTTCGACGAACTCAGTTTTATGTTGAAGTTTTAGATAAACTTAGTTAGTGTTCGACGAACTCAACCCTAGGTTGAAATTTTCGATAAACCTTCGCAGCTGACCCGCTGAGTCGACTAGGTTAACAATTAGACCTACTATATAAACAGCTGACTGCGTTAAAAGACTCTTCACATTCACTTGCGCCACTCCTACTGATGAGTCGACTTCACACACCCTTCATCCCATCGTTCTTCTCTTCGATAAATGGCGCCCAAGATCGTGAAGGAGCTGCTTGAGGGATGTGAGTTGGTGAGGGATGGCTTTCTCCATGCCTCACCAGAGATTCTAAGTGTCATCTCCCTCATCACTAAAACTGGTCTAGAGTTCTTGCTATCTGAACCCTCTCAGATATTCAAGCATGAAGTGCTAGAGTTTTATGCGAATGCCAAGCAGTCATCTTCTAAGAATGGTATATCTTCTAAAATTGGAGATATAAGGGTGAAGTTGTCCCCTAAGAGACTAGAAAAGGTACTGCACTTACCTAGAGTGACAGAAGAGGAGATATCAGATACTGACAAGGAGCAATCCCTGAGATGGTGTAAATACAGTGATTCCCAGACCTCATCTCTGAAAAAGAAATTCTTCAACCAAAAGGGGAAGCCGTTATGTGATATTGTAGGAAAAGCTCTTTTGTGCAAGCCAGGCTCTCATGACATAATTTCACAACCTATGTTTGAGTTGGTTATAAGAATCATCATGAAGAAAAGAACATGCTGGGGAAATGTTCTTTACCAAAGAATAAAGCAATGTATGTAGGCTCCTAACTTAGGAAGGATCCTATCACTTTTCCTGCTGAAGGCATATCCTAGCCATTTCTCCTCCATCAAAGGTGTCAATATCCACTACTTAAAGAGATTGGATATCAAGACATTGGACAGGTCAACAAGAGTCCTCCCCATGAGCCAACCCTCTATGGTGGCTGAGCTGAAGGAGAAGAAGAAGGAAAAGAAGAGTGAAGAAGAAGGTGCTGAGACCTCCAGAAAGGATGATGAACCACATGTTTACATGGAAGGTGTGGAAGGTGAAGATGTCCCCAGGACATGTGTAGATGATGAACACCAAGAAAGGGTAGAATCTCCTTCTGAGCCAAATCAGATTAATACTGATCCAGCTGTTCCTCAAGCTGAAGATGAATTAATGAATTCACCTCTCCATGGTAAACTAGGATCATAGTTAGCCATAACCCCTCAAACTATAGATAAGACTAGGTGTCTAACTAACTCATCACTCTCTTTTCAGGTTCTCCTAAACAGATTTCTCCACATATGGATGTGAAATTTTCCGTAGATCTAGGAGTGAGCAGGAATCGTACAACTTAAAGTTATAGCCAACAACCAGAAGCACATGAAGCAAAGCAATCTTTATTGATAATAGCAAAAATCTTCATTACAAAGCGAGGTATAAATGGCGAGACATGATTTCGCTAGTACACAAAACCAAAAGAAAAAAAATTACAGCTGAAGAAAGATAACCAGCGGTCTGAACTCTGAGACCGCCTGACCGCATGACCTAGGAGTTCGCGTGACTAGAAAACGAGACCGCCCGACCTACCTGCCTGCGACTTGAACAACACCAACCGAGAACTCCGCAACCTGCTGAACTCCACTGATTCTCCCGAACTCCAGCAACCCGCACTACAAGCCGCGAGACCTCCCAAACACCTAGAAGAAGAGGTGACCGCTGCTGTCCGCACAATCCGCAGAAGCTGCACAAGGAAAGTTCAATCAGCTAACCGTCCGGTCACAAAAAATGAGATCGCAAGAAATAGGCGCGAGCTCAGCTTACACTTGGTGCGATTAATTATGCTGCAACAGTGACTCCTATTTATAGGCATGCGACCTGATCCAGTCACCACCCTATGAGATAGAGTCACCGCCCTGACCGCGCGACCAAGACCGGTCAACCCGCACGGTCAAAAGATTGTTCTGCGCCGATGAGCTCGCCGACTTCAATCCAGATCGGAGATCGCAGGAAGCCGCGCGATCATGACAACTCGCACGGTCATGACGCCCACCACCTGTGTTCACAATACGAGACCTCCTCCAGAGATCGTGCACATCCAAGTCGACCAAGGCAAGAACCCGCCAAGTCGACCAACACCAGTGACTGTATACACCAGCAGATCGCCAAGGGACCTGCTTATGCGAACACAAAAGAGGAGACCGCGCGACTAAGAAGACCTTAGTCGGCGCGCACCACAAGAACCCGGACAGCCACCAGACCAGAAGACCGTCCGAATAACAACCTTGTGCGGTCAACAACTTAACCCGCACAGAATAGAAACCAGCCCGCCATGCGGCCACACAAACTGTTTACCCAGAAGACCGCTTTCGAATAGCATTACCCGCAGACCGGGAGGTCTGAGTATACAAGCCGCTCTGTTCAAATTTGACACGATCCATTAGTACCAACCAGCACAAACCGGGCGGTCTGACACGATTCAGATCGCCTTCAGAGATTGAAGACTTCCAAGACCAAGTCCCAAAGGCAAGCCGCGGTCTCAGGTCAGAGACCTCCCAGGGGTTGCGCCATGAAGCCCAGCAAGGTCTAGTCCCAAAGGCAAGCAGCGGTCTCAGGTCGGAGACCGCCTGGGTTGCGCCATGAAGCCTAGCAAGGTCTAGTCCCAAAGGCAAGCTGCGGTCTCAAGTCGGAGACCGCCCGGGTTGGGCCGTGAAGATCAGTAAGACCAAGTTCAAGAAGACAAGCTGCGGTCTCAAGTCGGAGTCCGCCCGGGTGGCATGATCGCCTTGGTCGCAGCATCTTCAGCCCCTCTGCGAGACAGACTGCAAGCGCAAGCTGCCAAGCCGTGCGGCTTCTTTCTTTTCTCCTTTCTGTATCCCGTCACCGCCTTCCCGATTCTCATGTACCCGGGCAGGCGGTTATTTTATCCCTTCCCGTTCGGGCAGGCTCCCGAGCCTATAAATAGGGGGCGGCGACGTTCCCAAGGTATGCACACTCGAATCCAGGAGCTCGCTTGTTTGAGCTGCGGTCTCGAGTTTCCCGTCTTGCGACCTGTCTGACCGGCCGGCTTCTGCTTTCCTACACTTGTAACCCGCTGTAACCGCTTCTTCTTAATCAAAGGAAAGCCCATCACAGGAGTGGCATTCGCCGTGATGGGCGAAGTCTGGCCTTGACCCCTGCCATCGGTCTCTCTCTTTCTAACTAAAAAGTAACCGGTAGCCAGCAGCCTCGGCATTTCCTTCGGAGGTGCGATTTCGGATTCAACAGAAACACGCGACCTTCAGATCTCGGATTATCGATGAAATCCTTGCTACAATGTCAGACCGTCAGTTCCCTCTTGGAGACC
Source organism: Dactylorhiza incarnata (assembly GCA_033032865.1). Taxonomy (NCBI): domain Eukaryota; kingdom Viridiplantae; phylum Streptophyta; class Magnoliopsida; order Asparagales; family Orchidaceae; genus Dactylorhiza; species Dactylorhiza incarnata. The sequence goes on from JAWHQI010000035.1 coordinate 3,753,726, forward strand.
GCTCTGATCACAGTGAAGACTCTTTGTGGGAAGCCTTGGAGCAATCTAGAAGAGAAGCCGAGCGGGCTCAGAAGGCGACTGATCAGCGTTTGGACGCAATCAGTCAGACTTTGGCTCTATTAACCGAGCGGTTAGTTCCATAGCAAGCTGCGGTTAATCAGGCGGTGACTCCGGTCCTTCCTCCGCCTCCTCCTTACCCGCTACCACAAGCCGCCAACTTCCAACTCCAGCAAGAAGGTTTTGCGGCCAGGCAAAACTTCTACCAGGAAGCCGCGCACAGCATGCCGGCTCGAGTTCTTGATTTCCACGGGGCGGCTTCTCATGCTGCCCACCTTTCTTACCCGCAAGAGGGCACGGACCATTTCTCATACCCGCCCGAGGTTGCTGTTCATCACTCATACCCTCCAGAAGCTGCTGCTCGGTCCTCCTACCAGGCGGCTTGTCCGCGAGTAGCCGCAACTCCGACGGCTTACTATCCTGCTCCTCTATATGAAGATGTTGAAGAAACTTCTCCCTTCGTGGATGAAGTCCAGGGGGAGCCAGCCCCGAATAATTTCAGAGAGCCTCGTCTGCCAGCTTTCAATGGAGAAACTGATCCCACTGTTCATCTACAAGCCTTCGAGTCGGCCATTGCTCTAAGGACCCTAACGGATGCAACCAAGTGCAAACTTCTTGTGACCTCCTTTGAAGGACAAGCAAGGGAGTGGTTCTATGGGTTGCACCCCAGATCGATCAGTTGTATTGCCGAGCTATGCAGGGAATTTCTGCTGAGATTCTCTACTTCAAGGAAGAGGAAAAGCGGCCCGGCGGCCCTTTTTGATATAAAGCAGCGGGAAGATGAAACGTGGGCCCGTTTCGTAGACCGCTTCCAGAAGGAGATCATGGAAGTTCAGAACATGGATCCAGAACTATATAGGGTTGCCCTCATTCATGGCTTGAGAGAGGGCCCCCTAAAATTTGAAGCAAATATAAGGGAGCCAAGAACTTATCAGGATATGATAAGTTTGGCAAATATGTTCATTAGAGGAGAAAAGAGCAATCCTGGTTATGTCGCAAAGCTGGTAAGCGACAAGGAGCAGTCTAATCTGTCCTTTCACCATCCACCATCAAACCAGTCCCACTTTTAACCCCGTTCCCAGAGGGGAAGAAATTACAAAAATAAACAACCCTTTATTGGCTATCAACGGTTTCAGGATCAGAAACCGCCGTTGGCCATCGCTCCCGCTCCACCCGTTCCTCTTCCGCAAATCATGCCGGTATACCTGCTACAATATACCGCGCATCCACCTCCAGTCATTCCATCCACTCAATATGATGACTCGCAAGAGTCGTTTACTCCCTTAAATATCACCATGGACGAAGTGGTCCAGATCCTCCAGAAAAGGCCAGATTTCAAAAGGCCAGCTCCTCTGAAGTCAGATATTCGCAATCAAAATCCGAATCTTTACTATGAATATCATAGAGAGGGAGGGCATCTGACCGAAGACTATCGGGCCCTTTACTTGCTAATAGAGAGGCTCCTGGGAGAAGGAAAGCTCCGGGGTCTAGTTCGGAAAGAGGCAACTGCTGAGCCAGCCGCCGAAAAGAAAAAAGAAAAAGAAATAGTGGAGGTAACCTGGGAATTCGCCGACGTTGAAGACGCTGGCTACTATGGAGACATCCATCCTTCCGCTGAATGCATCGAAGTCAATGATGTGGGCCCCTTGGGGGACATCTATTGTATTCATGGAGGGGCTGGAGCAGAGTCGTCTCGCAAATCCAACATCGCGAGAGTTCTGAAGCAGGAAGTGGCAGCAACCACAAGTTCTCCCCCTGAAAGCACTATTGTCACCTTTGGTCAGGATGACCTTCCCCCAAATGCCAATCCCTTCGACGATGCTGTGGTCATCAAAGCCGTCATCGAGAATTATACTGTTCACAAGATCTTGATTGACACAAGCAGCTCTATCAATCTCCTTTTCCGCCCAACCTTTGAAGCCCTGAAGATCGGAAAGCCTCTGCTTTCCACTGATGGGCCCCTCTATGGTTTTTCTGGGGAGAAGAAAGAAGTGGAGGGTTCAGTGAAGCTCCTGGTCTCTCTTGGGGGAGTAATAAAGCTGATCAACTTCGTGGTAGTGGATTCCCCAAGTAACTACTGCGCCATCTTCGGGAGGCCAATTCTTAATGCCTACAGGGCAGTGGTATCCACCTTCCATCTTGCCCTTAAGTTTGCTGCCGAGGGAAGGCAGTATCAGGTCAGAATCAATCCAAAGGTGGCTCGGGAGTGTTACGTCCGAACCGTCAACATGATCACCGACGTTTCACTTCCCAAGGCCACAACTGAAGTTATGGAAATTGCTGAATCCTCAAGGGATGCTGAGGAAGGAAAAGATCGAGAAGGGGCTCACCTGGAACCTGCCCAGGCGACCCAAGAGGTCCCTATTACTGAAGGGGACGAGAAGAAGCTGGTTATCAATGCTGAGTTGCTGGAGGAGGAGAAAGTGGAGCTGATCTCCTGCCTTTTGGAGAATCTGGATATCTTCACCTGGTCAGCGGAGGATATGCTAGGAGTGGATCCGGACGTGGCTTGTCATCACCTGAACATATCTCCCGAGTTCAAGCCAGTCCAACAAAAGAAAAGAGAAGTGGCAACCAAGCTGGCGGTGCCCATCAGAGAGGAGGTTGCCAAACTCCTGAAAGCGGGCTTTATTTCTGAAATTCAATATCCGGCCACGTGGATGTCGAATGTTGTAATGGTTAAGAAATCCAGTGGGAAGTGGCGCATGTGCGTAGACTTTACCAAACTTAATAAAGCATGTCCCAAAGATTGCTACCCTCTGCCTCGGATAGATGTCTTAGTTGATTCCGCGGTTGGGTATGATTTTATGAGTTTTCTCGATGCTTTCTCTGGGTACCATCAGATTAAAATGCACAAACCTGATATCCCGCACACCTCATTTATCACAAACGATGGGTGTTACTGCTATCTCGTAATGCCCTTCGGTCTTAAAAATGCGGGCGCAACATATCAAAGAATGATGTATACCGTCTTTAAGCATCAAAAAGGCAAAAACCTCGAAGTTTACGTTGATGATCTCCTTCTGAATAGTAAAACTTTTTCACTGCACTTGAAAGACCTCGTAGAGACGTTCGCTACTCTACGGAGGTTCAAGTAAAAATTAAACCCGTTGAAATGTGTGTTCGGAGCAAACAGGGGAAAGTTTCTCGGACATCTCTTAACTCCCGATGGCCTTGCACCGAATCCAGATAAGGTGAAGGCCATCCTTGATATGACCCCTCCTCATAGTACCAAGGAAGTTCAGCAACTTGGAGGAAGGTTGGCAGGATTGAGCAGGTTTATCTCCAAATCAGGAGATAAAAGTGCCCCGTTCTTTAAAATACTGCGGGGAGGATCAAAGTTTGAATGGAGCGAGGAGTGCAACAGGGCTTTCGAGCAACTAAAAGTACAGTTAACTTCAACTCCGCTACTCCAAAGTCCCCGTGAGGGGGAAATATTATTCTTATATTTGGGGGTCGGCCCAGATGCGGTAAGTTCTGTCCTCGTTCGGGAGGAAAAGAAGAGGCAGTTTCCAATATATTATGTTAGCCATATTCTCAAAGATGCGGAAACCAGATATTCAATCTTGGAGAAGCTAGCCTTGGCCTTGGTTATGTCTTCACGAAGGCTTCATCCCTATTTTCAGGCTTATCCCGTCCAAGTGATCACAGATCATCCTTTAAGAAATGTTCTTGAAAAGCCAGATCATTCAGGGAGGCTGGCTAAATGGGCTATTGAATTAAGCGAGTTCGAAATATCCTATGTTCCGAGGACAGCGATCAAAGCACAGGTCTTGGCAGATTTCCTGGTAGACACAACATAATCTAGTCCTGAACAGTTGGTGAAATCCCCTTTGGCTTGGGTCATTTACGTGGATGGGGCTTCTGGTAAAAACTCTGTGGGAGCCGGAGTGATTTTAATCAGTCCGAATGGAATCAAGCTTGAACAGGCGATCAAGTTCTTCTTTCTGGTTACAAATAATCAGGCTGAATATGAGGCACTTCTGGCTGGGTTGAGGCTCACAAAAGAACTGGGCATAGAGCACTTACATGTTAAAACCGATTCACTTGTCATGGCTTCTCAGGTTTTGGGTAATTTCGAGACAAGAGAACCAATTCTGAGAAAGTATCTACTGCTGACTAAGAAGGAGATTGGGAAATTCAAGTCATTCATTATCGAGCATATTCCAAGAACGCAAAATGAGGAAGCAGATAAGTTGTCAAATTTCGGTCTTCCATCAGGGGGAGTGACCTTTGAACTTTTCCATCCGGCAACAGATGAAGCGGAACTCATGCAAATTGATCAGAATCCTTCGTGGAAGGACCCTTACGAGTTGTTTTGTCAAAAGGGGTGTTCCATCATTCCATCAAAGATAGAAGAAAATTCAGAAGGAAAGCGGCATACTATTTTCTGATAGCAAGAGTTCTCTACAGGAAGACTCTGATCTCTCCCTCAGCACGGTGTGTTTCCGAGGATGAAATCCCAACCATACTTCAGGAGGTTCATTCAGGGGAGTGTGGTAGCCATTCAGGAGCAAAGAATCTAGAGAAGAGAATCTTAAGGCAGGGATATTTCTGGCCAACCATGAGGAAGGATGCCGAAGCATTTGCCAAGCGATGTGTTCAGTGTCAAAAGTTTGCCCCTCTCCAACATCTGCCCGCTTAGTCACTCAGATCAATAACTGGGCCATGGCCCTTCGCAGTTTGGGGGGTGGATCTTATCGGACCCTTCCCAATAGCCAGTGGCCAGCGTCGCTTTATCATTGTGATGATTGACTACTTCAGCAAGTGGATTGAAGCAAAGGCGTTGGCGAACACTACAACTCAAGTTATCAGAAACTTCATCTGGGGAGAGATAGTTTGCCGGCATGGAATTCCGCAAGCAATTGTCACTGACAATGGTACGCAGTTTAACAATTCAGAGATGATAACCTTCTGTGATCATGTTGGGATTGACCTTCGGTTCTCTTCTGTGCATCATCCGAGAACGAATGGCCAGGTAGAAGCCGCAAATAGGCAGATCCAACAGCTTCTGATGAAGTGGGTCTTGAATCAAAGAGGAAATTGGGCAGACCAACTTCCTTCCATCCTTTGGACTCTTCGTACTACTCCATCTTCAGCTACGGGGGAGACACCATTCAAATTATCTCATGGCTCGGAGGCTGTTGTTCCTGTAGAATTTGAGGTGGTCACACCAAGAGTTGTGTATGCAAAGGAGGGAGGAGAAGCATGGATAGAAGACAATGATGAAGCTATCAAGTATAGTCTGGATCTGATCGAAGAGCTTCAGGATGAAGCGACAATCAGATAGGAGGAAGTAAAAAGAAGAATGGCCAAGTACTTTGACAAGAATGTCAGGGTAAAACATTTTGCAGTCGGAGACGTTGTACTAAAGAAAGTTGATGCAGCAGCTAGAACAGGAAACGTCGGAAAGCTGAATCCTAACTGGGCCGGACCTTTCATCATCAAGGAAGTACTAAAAAGCGGGGCTTACCGCCTTCAGACAAGTGAAGGAGAAGACATCTCGCGCACCTGGAGCGGTGACGACCTTAAACGGTTCTATCCTTAAAATTGTCTTCTCCATTTCTTGCATTTTTTGGATATTCTAATGAAAACCCCATACTGACACTTCTCCATGTCTGGTGCTTCTTTTTGTACTTTATATATCAACCTCACTGAACCGCGGAGACATCTCCAAGTTCTGCTCGAACCCCCTCGGATTGTAGTCATTAGCATAAAACCATGAAGATCGTGTGTAGCGGGGAGTTTTCGCACACATGTAGTGGTAGCTTGCCAATTCCCGTGCGGTGGTCTTCGGAACCTTGGATCTCGGCTGATATCCGACACACCCCTGCATCAAGGGAGGTCTAGGTGAATGTTGGCTCTATCATGCCCCGAGAGGGATATAGTTACAGTTTTGATGATCTTTCTGAGGAAAGCAATGTCGGTATAGCCCCCGCGGCATAACCACACCTACCCAACTGATCATCTTAGTCTGTGACCATCGAATACTCTTAGGTACTCTCAAGTGATGCCTAAGCGGGACCCACAACTGAGTTGATCTCTCTGAGGAAAGCAATGTTCACCGCCTAGGCCCACCTGCCCAATTGATCAACTCGGCTTGTAGCCCTAGGCAAGAGAGCAGTTGAGTCGCTTACAACTCTTATGACCACTTGAGGAAAGCAATGTTCGCCGCCTAGGCCCACCTGCCCACTTGGTCATCTGGGTCTGTACTTGTCTTTTTCTTTATATCTACAGCTCTTATGACCACTTGAGGAAAGTAATGTCCGCCGCCTAGGCCCACCTGCCCACTTGGTCATCTGAGTCTGTAGCCATTTCTTGTTACATTACAGGAAATTATCTCATCTTATATGGTCACTCTAGACCATTTGGGAGAAAAAATAGGATTTTTATGGGTGCATCACAAACCGGTCGGCTTGATGCTTAAACCGGGCAGTTTGAAATTAGCAGGTACCGAAGATATCATGCGGTCTGGTTTTCAGATCGGGCGGTTTGAAGTAAGCAGGTACCAAAGATATCATGCGGTCTGGTTTTCAGACCGGGCGGTGTGAAATAAGCAGGTACCAAAGATATCATGCGGTCTGGTTTTCAGACCGGACGGTTTGAAATAAGCAGGTACCAGAGATATCAGGCGGCCTGGTTATTAAATCGGGCAGTTTGAAATAAGCAGGGACCAAAGTTATCAGGCGGCCTGGTTATTAAGCGGGGCGGTTTGAAATAAACAGGTACCAAAGTTATCGGGTGGTCTGGTCATTAAACCGGGCGATTTAAAGCAAACAGGATATCATAAAATGCCATAAGGCCTATCAAAGTGTGGATCATGACCGTGACCGATCAGTCTTATCATCTGATTTATAATTTATCATTCTATATGAGTATTAGTTCTATCCGTTCGGGTAGAAATGGGATCTTTACATGGAAAGTAATTATGATTCTTGCAAGATAGAGATCATTATCTCAACCACCCGAGTTATATACAGATCGCACAGATTCATCAGTTAAATCTTATGGCCAAGAGTGAAAGTTTCAAAAAACTGAATTACGAGTCGTTCGAACTCAATACTGAATTCACGACTTGTTGATTGTTTTCTTCTAATTCGGTATTCTCTATTTTTGCGAAGCAATTATGTAAGATCGGAAAGTAATCACGCGGCTTGGATTCAAATATACAGAGACATCCAATCATATATTCAAGTCGCATAATTTACAGTTAGAGTATAACTATTGCAGCGGCTTGAACTTACATTCGGCTAACTCAGGGTATACATATTAAGAACATGGAAAGTTCGAATTCCTGTCCGACCGACTATATACTAACCACATCAAATTATTTATCAAAGTATGAATGGTTGATATTCTTCCGGGTTCTATGTCGTCTGCTGAGTTGGGATCACAGAAACAAGCCGCCCGAACAGGATTTATAACGTTCAAATGGCTATCAGAATTTTGAAGGCTCAGTACCCGGACTGACTGGGTCATTATTAAGCCGCACGGCTTGGCTAGAAGAGAGTTAATTATCCGAAGCAGAAAGAGATCGCAAACAATCACAAGTAAGTTGCAGAAAGTAAACGGCTAGATAGGTAAAAACTTTCCATTTCATTATCAAAATATCCTTACATTGTTTTTAACCGACCGGTTAACAAAATCAAACCGTCGGCTATTCAAAATAAAGACAAAATACAACTATTGACCACCCGACCTAGGATTTTTGGATGCAGGAGCACTCGAATGTTCGCTGCCTTCAATCAAAACATTAGGAGAATTGCCCTCGCTGCTCGACGAAGACGAGCTGCCCAGCTCGCCCGACTTGCGCTCAGCCTCTTCTTCAGAATCGCTGGACTCAGAGTCCGAGCCGCTCTCTCCCTCTTTAGCCGCAGCGGGCTCTTCAGCTTCATCATATTCGTCATCACTCTCCTCCGAACTGGACCCATCAACTTTATTCTTCCCTTTGGCTTTCCGCCTGATCTTGTCTAGTTTCTTTTGCAAGGACGGGTAGGCATCTGAAAAGGTGAAATGCTCGAAACCGGGCACGAGCCCTCTAAGCTCTCGCAGGCGGTTAAAGGCATTATCAATTCCCTCGGCGACATGAGGAAAAAGTTCTTCCTGATAGACCGGATCGGTCTCATCATACTTTGTCTACAAGAAAAAGAGTAAAGGTAAGAGACCGTGCGGCCTGGAAAAATCAGAAAGATGGATAGCCAGGTGATAACTTACCAACTCGGCCTCCTTTAGCCGCGCGACTTCCTTCTTCAACTCGACATTCTCCTTCTCAAGATGATCATTTGCTCTGATCAATCTTTTGAAGGTCATCCCCATGAAGGTGTTGGTGATAAAGCTCTCAGCACCAACCCGCACGGCCTCCCGGGCGAGCTCCTCCTCAGGGATCTTCCTCAGTCGCCTGAAATTTCACCGGCGAAACATGGCGATGCTAGCGGCTTCAGCATGTCGGCCCAACTTATCGTTAGCCCAGTTGGGAAGCGCAGTAGAGACCTGAACACCGTCGACGTCCGGGTGCCAGGTCAAGACCGTACGACCTTTCAAATCCTTCACTTTGCTGAAGGAACGGAGGGCGGAGAAGTCGCCTGAGGAGGTCGAATCCTCGCCATCAGATAGCGGTAGCTTGTTCTTGCCCTGCCTTTTTCTCCTCTCGCCCTGAGTAAGGATCAAGCCTGCCGGGCTGACCAGCTTATTCTTGGGAACAACGACCTCAGCTACAAAAGAGAAGTAAAAGGGTTAGCACAAAAGCCCGTGCGGTCAACATCGAAGCAGGAAGCGGGTTGAGGAAGAACTTAATGTCTTCAGGCCGGACATTCTCCAGCTCGGCAAGTAGCGGAATGTAGTGACGTACATTAAGCCACTCATTCTCGAGAAGTTTGCAGGTCTTCTTCTCCACCTCGCTGATAGCGATTTGTTGGAAGGCCTCCTCTGGCCGCACCTGCGGGTTCGGGTTCAGTAGGCAAAGTCGACCTTCGAATATCAGATATCTCTCTGGCCAGGCCGTAACCTTGTTCGCGAGGTTGACCATTTTCAACCCCCGACAGCCGAAGTAGAGGTGGCCCTTGAACATGTCACAACCCGCATTTTCCCAAGAATATAATACATATTATCAGAGCAAGGGGAAAATACGCGTCATGATGCCACGCCTGCAGGAGACGAATACAGACGCTCAGGCAAACACTCCTTACGATAAATTTATAAAAGACATATATATGTTTGGATTAAAAAGGAGAATTTTTCATTTTTTTAGCTTATGACCGCGTCCCTCGGTCCGGTGGATCATGTAGTCCACAAGTAGAAAACTATACATACATATACGCAGCGGAAAAATCAGTTCATTTTAGCCTACATAAGCATGAAGATCAACATCCGAGAATTTATATGCATAAATCTACGTTTAGTATAGTAAGAAAGGAATTTCTACGACCTTCAAAGTATGTGATATTTATTTAAAACCATGATATGCAAGAATGACATTTTTATACCAATAAAGTAACTAAAGCATCCTAGCATAAAGCTCCCCAGAGAGCAAGTAGGTAAACAACCCAAAAGTAACAGCAAAACTACTAGCAAGCAATCTAAAGATAAAAGCCATACGGGCGCCAACAACTGACACGAACCCGCAGGAAAGAAGGAGAACAAAAAAAAAACTGCCTCTTACCTAGAAGAGAGGAAGGGCCTCGACAGGAGACCCGAACAACGCCGCTCTAACCCCTGCGGCAGCTAAAGACCTGAACCTGAGACATTCATAAGAAAAGAGTGCCTCAGCCCAAAGGGTGCAAGAAAACCAAGATTAGCAGCATTAGAAGTAAACGAGTGCAGAAAGGAAACTAAGCAGATAAACATCAATAAATCTTACAACAACTCGAGCCAGCTCAAACGAGTGCACTCGGTAAGAGGAAAAGCCAGCACCAGATGGTATTAGCCAAAACAATCAAAGCCCACCACGTGTCCGCCATTGCGGCTCAGAGGTGATGGTCATATATATATATATATATAATATCATAATACATATATATACGCATATATGTTTATAAGAACTTGAGACTGATCAGCTCGAGGGAAAAGCGTCCCCCAAAAGAAGGCACTGCGATGGTGGTATCTTCCACTAACGCCCGCAGCCCAAAACCGGGTGGTGGTCCTTTATCCACTGCCACCCAAAAACCAAAACCGGGTGGTGGTACTCTATCCACTGCCACCCAAACAGCCAATACCGGGTGGTGGTCCTTTATCCACTGCCACCTAAAAACTACCCACCACACAAGGCTTAAGACAAAGGTTCTAAATATTTAAATTTAATTTCAATCAAGACACGGGGCGTAACCCGAGAACACTCAGGACATTAGACAACGAAGATCATAGAGATCAAGAACCCCTCACCAAAACTATCCCAGAGGATTAGACGACAAAGCATACTTAGCTCATAAATCCCACATAGCAAACAGAGGAGTGCCAGGCGGGGGAACGAGATTTCAGATAGTTGTAACCACAACTCAAGACGAGAGGACTAGCCAGCCCCAGGTTCAGCAATTAATCAATACAACGACATTCAACTTACGACAAGGTCGAAGTCTTCAGAAAGCCGACACCATGCCAGGTCTGGGGTCGGAACAAGATGAAGAAAAACATAACAAGAAGGCCAAACACCTGAACAAGACCCATCGGTTAATATGAAAACACACGGTGAGTCCAATCTAGACACCCCCAACAAACTTCTCGCAAGGATGCGACGAAGGTCACGAAAAGACACCATAAACGATAACTAACCAAATAGAGGACAACTCAACAAACAAAGCATAACTTCAAACCAACATCTCAATAGAAGGACTAAAAAGCTTGAAATCATTGCTATATACGAGGGCTGCTTAAAAGGTAATGAAAATCTTACTATAAGTATAAGGCTGCCTATAATTGGTGCGCACAAAAAGTTCGAAGCCGAAATATCTCTACATCTCTTTCAAGTTAATGCTTAAAGGCTTCGTTGAATTATCGAGAACTAGCCACAGAAATTCCAAGGAAATTTAGCACCTAATTCCCCAAAACTGTCAGGAATTTGGAAACGAAATTTGCCGGGGAATTTAAGATCTAATTTTCCCCCGACCCAACAAGAGTTAACAAGCATAAATTTCCAGGAAGTTTAGCCCGCCAAAACATCCAAACTAGAATTTTATATATATAACAACCCCCATTTGAAAACCCGATTAGACGATATATATAAAGCAACCCCAATTAGAATATGCATAACAACAGCCCCAGACAGAATAATCCAAACAGAATTGATGCAAAGCAACCCCTAACAAATCCAACTGGAATTATATGTATATAACAGCCCCCGAACAAGAAGAAATATGCATAGGAAGCAACCCCTAACAAATCCAAACCAGAATCGTATGTATAGCAACCCCCAAATGCAAAACTATAAGGCAGCCCCCAATTACAAAACAAAAAGGTAGCCCCCCAATTGCAAACTAAAAGGCAGCCCCCATCAAATTAGCAAAGAAAAGGCAGCACACCCCTTAAGTTAACATAAAACCAAAGGCAACACCCCATATAATTTAACCAAGGAAGAAGGGCAGCACCCCCCATAATAACAAGAAAAGGGCAGCAGCACCCAATAAAGATAGCAGCAGCAGGCCAACAAAAGCAGCAGCAGCAGGCCAAGGAAAACAGCAGCAGCCCCAGCTAAAGACAACAGCATCCCAAGCTAAAGGCAGCAGCAGCCCAAGCTAAAGGCAGCAACAACCCAAGCTAAAGACAAAGGCAACAAGACAACAAACAACCCCCAATAGGGAGTGAAAAACAAAGAGCAGCACCCCCCAAATTAAAGACATAGCAGAAGGTTTAATAATAGCAGCCCCAACTAGGCAATTATAAGAGAAGCAGCCCCAAACAAGCAGCATAACAGCAGCAGGTTAAACAATAGCAGCCCCAACTAGGCAATTATAAGAGAAGCAGCCCCAAACAAGCAGTATAACAGCAGCAGGTTCAACAATAGCAACCCCAACTAGGCAATTATAAGAGAAGCAGCCCCGAACAAACCTTATAACAGCATCAGCCCCAACCCTCAACGAAAAAAAACATTGCAGCAGCCCCCAATAATAAGGAAGGAGAGTAGAGTAGGCCCAACAATGGTTATAGCAGCAACAACCCCCATTAACAAAGAAAAACCCAAAGACAGCAAAGAATTCAAGAGGGAGAGAAGGGGGAAGTGTTTTCTTGCCTCGGATCCAACCGGCGTCTCGCCGGATCGCGACCAACTTGCCGAGAGCCGACCAAAGCCCTAGCCCCGACGACGAGGGCTCACCGATTCACCACACCGACGAAGGAACCAAGCTCCAATGACCTCCAAAACACCTCCTCCGACGATCCCAACGCCGAAACCCTAAATCGCCTTCCTAGCCGCGCTCGACAGCAGAGGTCATCGGGGAGGGGAAGGAAAAGAGGCAGAATGAAACTTAAGCCAAGAATACAAATGTATATATATATATATACATATATATATATATACATATATACATATATATCTACATATACACATTTTTATATATACGTATTTTTCTTTATAATTGATAAAAGAAATTGCCTATACGCACACATACGAGATACCCTAGTATCGAACTCACCGGACGGTGACGATCAAGAAACGGTGACGCCCTCCGCACTAACGCCACACAATGACAACTTTAATATTTAAACCACCTCTACTAGCACAACCCCACTTGAATTAACTATAAGAAAAACCTGGGGCGTTACAGAACACGCCCGACTCAGAGTCTGGGATAGCCTGCACCGAGAATATTTTTCTAAAGAGGTCTATGGAGAAGCGGGCTCTTTCAGACCGCAGATATGAAATAAAGCTGCATATCCCGGCCATCGAGTTGGGGGAGATTTGGCCGGGGACAACTCCGTAGTGGTCAAAGACCGTGGCGAGCTCAATCGATATGGGAAATTTACAACCGCAATCGAAGTGGTCGATTGGGATTGCGATTTGATTCGGTCCAGATGAATTCATCCGCTCATCATGGAGCGGAAGTCGCGCAAGCAGCGGACTACCTGCCATGTGCTTCTAAACAAACCCGTCCAATTCGGCTTTAGTCAAGCGGCATTCCTCGAGGTCCGCCGAATGGAATGCCAGAGCGGCCTCAGATCGGGTAGCGGATGTCTTCGCAGGTCGCTTCGGCTGGCACTTTGCTCCCATTTTTGAAATTCAGGTGAGAAGACCTTCGGAAAGGCGCTACTTATAAGAATGGGTGATCTGCATTTAGCAAAGGTCAAATCGCGGCTAGCCTAATCAACCCGCGCGAGCACATTTTCATACAGAACTAATTCAGTAGGAACAAATCACAAGTGAAATCCAACCAAGCGGTTTAAAGAAACAACAGAAACAAGCCGCTCAGTTTACAAAGCAATCCGCAGGCATCAATCAACATACGAAGAAAGAAAGTAAAACACATTCAAATACACAGACCGAGCAGTCTGGAAGACAGACCGAATGATATAAAATCAAGCTCAAACAGTTAAGTCGTCCAAAGGACCAAATTAAAATATTATTACAAGTAATTGTCTTAAAACCGCTTAACACTAGCGGGCATCGCTCGACGCATCTTCTCTGTGGAGCCACACGACATGGTCGCCGATCTGAAGGACAGTCCCTTGCATCTGATTATTGCTATGATTGAGGTGGTTGATCATGCTATGAAGCCGCGCAAGATCTCGCTCTACTTGCGCTGTCGGGATCACGCGAGTAGGTAAGGCCGCTGCGACCTCATTCACACTAGTAACAGGGTGGATCATCCCAGCTGCTGGGAGAGTCGAGCTCGTTCCAGCAACCGGGCGGTGTGACCCTCGCCGGCCTTCATCAGCTACATTAAGAGGACGCCAGCTTCCGCCGACTTTCCTTGTCAGATGGAAGTATTTGTCTCTATAGTAGGCACAGCCCCCCTCGAGTTTGTGGATCATCTTTTTCCCCCTATCAAGTCGCGCGGTCAGAGCGGCCACCTGATCTTGCTGTGCCTTCTCCTTCTCTCGGCGCTCTTTCCATTCGGCTTCCAACGCAGCACAATTTTCTTTCCGCTCAGCCTCCATTTCAGCCCGCAGTGCGGCCTTTTCGTCCTGGGCGGCCTTCTCCTGCTCCTCGAGAGCCTTCAACTGGTTCTTAAGGTTTTCAAAATTTCTTTGAAGACTGGTCACCTCATCCTCCATTCGGGTGTCCAGGATCGATAAGGAGCTTGGGAGGGGCGAAATCATCGGAGGAAGGCTAGCCACTAAATCGCCCGGCTTTGGAATAAAATCGCGATCATCTGCAATGAAAAAGACAGTCAAAAAGGTCGGCCGAGTATAATTCCATATAACAGGGGGATTATCAAAAGAAGACCGCTCTTTCCAAAATTCTCCTCGCTTACAAGCCGCAGCAGTTCGGGTAAAATTCGGGCGGATAGATCGCCTTGCTTGCTCGGAATCAATCCTTCAGCGCTGTTTTCTCCACGATCTCTTGCTTTGCCTCTGCTTGGCAACAGAAAATTGCGCAGCGGAGGGAAAGAAGCTTGGTGACGGATTCAACAACAAGTCGCGCGACTTATTTCGAGCCCGTGTTTTGAAAAAATGAACAGGGCGGTAATCCGCGACCCCTTTACCTTGCAAGAGAAGATTAGGCGGCGACGGAGGCAGTTTGTTCAGCTGGTCTCTTACCTTCTCTGCCTTCACTTGCATAAACCGAAGCTCGGATATTACAGAATCTTCGGGGCCCGGTGCGGATTTCTCGATTCTGGTCGCGTCCACATCCAGGGCTGTCTCCTTAATACTGGTCGCATCCTCAGCCAGGGCGGCCTCCTTTCCAGGAGGATCAGCAGCCTGCAGTTCGGAAGAGGTTCTCAATAGATTGTCTTGCTTCTTGAGGGAGTCAAAGTCCCTGATGATACCACTTACAGAGAAACTGTGCGCATCGGTATGAACCTGGTTGCTCGACTTGGGTGGGGGAGTAGCTACTCCTTCCGAAACTTCTCTGTCGCGCGACCTACCTTGCAGGCTACCCGCTCCCGGTTTCCTTGAAGCCGCTCTATTTTTGGCCTTTAGGCTCTTCACCTTTTCAGAAGCCTGTCCGCCGTTGTCTCGGCTCTTTTCCTTTTTCTTGGTCGATTCCTGTCCGGCTTGTGTTAAGGAGACCGGGCTGTCCTCAATATCCACTACCGGGCCCTGCTGACCAGTCGGCTTGGGGGAGTCAACCGTTTCCCCTCCTTCATCTCTAACCTCCAAGTGGAATACACCAGAAGGAGAGATCTCAATTTTAAAATAATCTTCCCTATCAACCTTCGGGTTGACAGCTTCCGAGTCCATCTTATCCGGAGGAGGGGGCGGGTTGATTACCTTGTCAGAAAGGGCAGGAAGATCAGCTGGTGACGATTTCGAGCAACCCGCTTCATTTCTAGTCGACAAGTCGACTGTCAGTGCAGGGGGCAGATCGGCCGGCTTACCCGTAGAGGCAACGGTCACAGTGTTGTCAGGCTGGGTCTTTTTCTTCCTCTTCTTTTTGTCCTTTGGGCGATCTTCCCTGCGGTCTTTATCTGGTTTCTGGCGATTTTCGAACTGGGCCATAAGGTCTACCATCTTGATTGGACTGTTTAGTCAGAAAGTCCTAACCGCAAGGGGCGAATAGTGACTCGTGGTAGCGCTACAATTATGCGGAGATAGAAGCTTCCAGAACATTTATAACCCACAAGGCCAGATCGGCGCGGTCTCCGGCTAGAACTAATATTTTCGAAATCTCCTCGGAGTTTGAAAATATGTGGGGATTATGTTTACCCAGAAGACCACTTCCGAATAGCATTACCCGCAGACCGGGTGGTCTGAGGATACAAGCCGCTCGGTTCAGATTTGACACGATCCATTAGTACGAACCAGCACAAACCGGGTGGTCTGACACGATTCAGATCGCCTCCAGAGATTGAAGACTTCCAAGACCAAGTCCCAAAGGCAAGCCGCGGTCTTAGGTCGGAGACCGCCCGGGTTGCTCCATGAAGCCCAGCAAGGTCTAGTCCCAAAGGCAAGTAGCAGTCTCAGGTCGGAGACCGCCCGGGTTGCACCGTGAAGCCCAGCAAGGTCTAGTCCCAAAGACAAGCCGCGGTCTCAAGTCGGAGACCGCCCGAGTTGCGCCGTGAAGATCAGCAAGACCAAGTCCAAGAAGACAAGCCGCTGTCTCAAGTCGGAGTCCGCCCGGGTGGCATCATCACCTTGGTCGCAGCATCTTTAGCCTCTCTGTGAGACAGACCGCAAGCGCAAGCCGCCAAGCCGCGTGACTTCTTTCTTTTCTCCTTTCTGTATCCCGTCACCGCAAGCACGATTCTCCTGTACTCGGGCAGGCGGTTATTTTATCCCTGCCCGTTCGGGCAGGCCCCCGAGCCTATAAATAGGGGGCGGCTACATTCCCAAGGCACGCACACTCGAATCCAGGAGCTCGCTTGTTTGAGCTGCGGTCTCGAGTTTCCTGTCTTGCGACCTGTCTGACCGGCCGACTTCTACTTTCCTGCACTTGTAACCCGCTGTAACACCTTCTTCTTAATCAAAGGAAAGCCCGTCACAGGAGTGGCATTCGCCGTGACGGGCGAAGTCTGGCCTTGACCGCTGCCAGCGGTCTCTCTCTTTCTAACTAAAAAGTAACCGGCAGCCCGCAGCCTCCGCATTTCCTTCGGAGGTGCGATTTCGGATTCAACACAAACCAGACCGCGCGGCCACACCTTCCTAAATAACAACCCACCACGCGGTCACACAAACCAGACCGCGCGGCCTCACCTCAGCAGCCTTGGACAGAAGAACGGTGGTCAAACCGAATAAGCTGCGGCTAGACCAGACCGCAGAAGGAGACCGCGATATCGCGCGGTTAGACCAGGCCACGCGGTCACCTCCCAGACCGCCAACTTCCACTTCAACATTTTCAACAATGGATGCCCTAAGTGAGGGGAGCACTGCTCTCTCAATGGAGAAGAAGGCGGGTGTGCTAGTGAGGGGGAGCACAACCCAGATGCTGGAAGAGCCAAAGCTCAGAGTGAAGAAGAGGTCCTTAGGGTGACTGACACCTTGGAAATTCTACCCTCTTCTGAAGAGCTGCCAAGACAAGAACCTGCAGTGGAGAAGGCCAACAATGGGGTTGAAGAGGTAATGGAGAAAGAGGTGGCCCGATAAAGGCCAGCAGCTGTGCTGGACAAATCTGACCTGCTAAACTCAATACAATCCATCATTGAGGGTCAGATGTTGTCTGTGAAAGAGCATGTTGCAGAAAAGGTTCATGGTGCCACTGCTCAAATAAGGGATGAGTTAAATGCTACAAGAGCAGCATTAACACAGGAGATCCAAGCCAGTGAGCAGAGAATGGAATCAAGGGTGGCTGCAGTAAGGACTGTGCTGAATACCCAGATTCATGATGTCACAACCGCATCTGCTCATATCCTCCAACAAATGACCAGGTGGTTTGAGATGGCTAAAGGCACTATTGCTGCCCAACATACTGTACTGAAGCAAATTGCAGACAAACAAGGGGACTCAACAAAAGACATTACATATGTAAAACATCAACTTTACAAGAATGAAAATGTCTGGGAGAAAGCAGTTGCCAGAATGGTATAAGTGGTTGACACAACCAGCAGCCATGTCATGTCCCACACTGACAAGGCAAAGGAAAACATTCTGGAGGATGTGGATAGTACTTTCCAAACTCTCTGCCAATCCATAATTGATCAACACTTTGAAATTGAGAAAAAGATATTTGAAGAAGGCAAAAAGGGGGAGGAAAAAGTTGCCAAGCTAAGTGCAAAACTGAAAAAGGCTCACATAAGGTTATACACCAACCTGGAAAATGCCCACCAACTGTTACTCGCTAACCAGGAAGCAGCCTACAAGAAAGTGGTGCATGAGGTCAACAATGCCTCAAATGCAATTCAAGATAAACTTCTAACTGTGGTTAAGAAGGTAAATGATGATCATAGGAACACAAGTATAAAGGTGTTATAAGGAACCGAAATTGCCTTAAATCTTCCTGTTCTGAACCCAAACAGACCTGAAGATTTTGATTTTCAAAGTCAATCTGAACAAATTCAAGATGAGAGGGAATCAAAGAGGAGAAGGAGAGAGGGCATTCAGACTGCTGAAGAATATATGGTCCAGAAGAGGATGGAAATAATAGATGATCCACTCTATGAGGATGATAATCTAGAATTGGATACAATTGTAGTCAACACCTGGGTTAGCCATGGCAATCCACTAAAGGATATTGACCATGTCTACTCATTTGCTGAATGGATCAAG
Organism: Dactylorhiza incarnata; assembly: GCA_033032865.1. Lineage (NCBI taxonomy): Eukaryota > Viridiplantae > Streptophyta > Magnoliopsida > Asparagales > Orchidaceae > Dactylorhiza > Dactylorhiza incarnata. The sequence goes on from JAWHQI010000035.1 coordinate 3,772,074, forward strand.
CATCTAGAGAGGGAGTCTCTAAGGGAAAGAATTCTCAAAGAAAATCTGGTGAGAAGGGAAACTCCTATAAGGATTCCCCCAAGATATCTTCCCAAGCCATTCCTATACTTCAAAGAGAAGGAAATGATGAAGGCTGCAGCTGAAGCTAGGAAGAGAAAATCTGAAGAAGAAGGAGAAAGCTCTTCCCAGGCACTATCCAAGAAAACTCTATTTTTAGGAGCTCCTTAAGTTGTTGGATGTAATAATATGTCTTGAACTGAAAATATATGTCTGTTTTGAACCTTTGAATGAAATGACCCTTTAACTCCTGAAAATTATATTATGTCATTTGTTGTTTATATATGTATGCTGCACTTGAATAACTGTGCTTTTACCTTTAGTATGTTGTGCTAAGTATATATAGTAATGAAGAAATGCTGAGTCATCATGTAATAGACATAAATGTGATGTCTCTTTATGAGTAGTTGACATATGTATCTAATGATAATTAGTATAGATAAGAAACTGTTAATGTCAACAGAAATCTACTCTATCTGCATGTGTCATGAAATGGCATAACTTTTCTTACTTAACAAATTTCAGTGATATGACATATTTTTGATTAAGTTGCTACTTAGCATTGGCAGGTGTTTTGCCCTCTTCAAATAGGGGGAGATTGTTGGGAATTTGCCCTCAAATTCCCTTGATTTGAAGAGGGGTCACACTCAATGCTAAGTACAAAGTTGTATTTGATAAAGCCATGTTTGTGTAAGATATACAGCCTCGGGTAACTCAAGAGAAAGGGACAATCATGCCCTTAGATTAGGAGAAATCAACTCCTAAGAGATGAATAATTGTCTCAGCAGAACCGCTGAGACGAAGGGTCAAATCCGCTGAGACGAGAGCAACAAATATCCGCTGAGACTTGACGTGTTCGTCGAACGCAGAACTCAGTTCGTCAAACACAGAGACGAGACAGAAGCAAGCGCTGAGACTTGGCATGTTCGTCGAACGCAGAATGGAGTTCGTCGAACGAAGAAGGCTGTTCGCCGAACACAGAGTTTGGCGAGTTCGTCGAACGCAGTTTGGCGAGTTCGTCGAACACAAATTACAGTTCATCGAACGCAGGATCTTATCTGCAGATCGACGAAATCCACTGAGAAGAGGAAGCCATCTCAGCCCAACCGCTGAGACAGATTCAAAAGTAATCTGGCGTGTAGGACTGCAAGGAAGAGATAGCTCATCTTGATTCATTTCAAGATAGAACAGTAGATCCAGTCCATCATCTGAAGGGCTGATCAAGAACTACAAGTTGGTGCTGAACATCGGCTCCCTGGTTCAAGTCTGCAACATCAGCTGAAAAGAAGAAGAAGATCAGGCTTGATCCTTTCTTCTTTCATTCTGTAAACCTCATTATATCTTTTGTAGGAACCTTTGGGTTCTGAGTTGTAGGGCTTTACTGCCTGAGTTTGTAGGGCTTTACTGCCTGAGTTTGTAGGGCTGAAGGCCTGAGCTTGTAGGGCTGATTATCCTGAGTTGTAGGGCATTATTGCCAGAGCTGTAGGAGGAGGATTCCTCTGAGGTAGGACCTGGAAGGGGTCTAAGTTGTAGGAGGTGGATTCCTCTGAGGTAGGGCTGTTTAGGCATGAGATTGTAGGACCTGCTGCGGTCTGAGTTGTAGGATCAGTGGCTAATCTGAGGTAGGGCTGCTGAGCCTGAGGCAGGGTTTGGGAAAACCTGAGAGGTCCTAAGGGATCTGTGCTGTAAGCTCTTAGAGCTGAGTTTGGAGGATTTAGCCCTGTCTAACACACTGTTAGAAGGGTGAAGGGGGAAAGTGGACTACCCATAGACACACTGTCTTGGGGAACCACTATAAATGCTTGCGTGTTTTCTGTGTGTTTGATTAATTGCTAATACTAAATTAGAAAACTGCTAGGCTAATTAGAAGAAAATAAAAAGAAACCTATTCACCCCCCCTCTAGGTGATTTAGACTACAACCTTTATAAACTTACAAAATCCTCATGTGTTTCCCTAGCTCATGGGATTCAAGGAACTGGGCAATCAGGGAGTCCAGATGCCACAGAGAAATCTCAACTGAAGCTTTGCTAGGAAAGCTTAAGTTATATGAGATGCTTCTGAAGAGCAGGGCTGAATCAGAAGAAAGAAAGAAAACTCCTGCTCCTATCCAAAGGAGCCTTGCTCTGAAAGCTTTTGAAGGAGAGACATCCACTCCTGAAGATGAGATATTCAGTCTCCTGGCTAGGAGATTCAAAAGACGGGTCAAGACAGAAGATTCAAGGAGAAGGGAAAAGGGCTTAAGGCCCAGATTTGATAAAACTCCAAAGAAGGAGATTATTTGCTTCACTTGCAACAAACCAGGGCACATATCTCCTAAGTGCCCATAAGAACAAAGGTACAGAAGCAGCAACAAGGATGGTAAGAAGAAGAAGTCTTTCAAAGGAAAAGACAAGAAGAAAGCCAAGGGCTTCATTGTTGAAACTTGGAGTGACTCTGAAGGAGAGTTAAGCTCTACATCATTTGAAAGTGATGATGAAGCAGAAGCAGAAGCAATATGCATGATGGCACTGGGGATGTCATCAGATGATGAAGAAGAACAGGTAACAATGTTTGATAATTTTGATTTTTCGTCTGATGATTTTAAAACATGCTTTAAAGAATTCTATAATGACTTTAATAAAATTCAAAAAGAATTAGAACCAGGTAGGGAAGAATTTGAAAACCTTAAGAAGGATGATCTATATGTGAGAAATCAAGACCTAGTAGAAGAAATGGATAATAAAGAATCAGAATTAATTGAAATCAGAAAAGAAAATCTAAAGTTAAAGGAAGAGCTAGCAAAGGCAAAAGCCTTTGAGGACTCAATCAATGAGAGGAGTCAAAAACTTAGAGACATCGCAGAAAATCTCTCCATGAGATTCAATTACCTAGGGCTAGGAGCTGAGCCATCCACTAGCACAGAAATCCCTAGGAAACCTGCTTGGAAAAATCTATTTACTTTCATTAGACCTAGTGACTATGAATCATGTAAGGACAATGCAAACACTAAGGATCAGGAAGTTAATATACCAAAGAAAACAACTATAGGTAATAAAACAAATCTTAACAAAGAAAAGAAGTCTCAAGGAAAGAACAATGCAGAGAAATTAAATAACCAAATTCAAAAGTTTAAGGCCAAACCTAGGATAATAAAATATTCTGCTGATTTATTGTATGTAGATACTTTTTATACACATTTCAAGCTCCATAATAATAATAATAGGTTTGGGAAACTTATTCCTTATCATCCAAAAGGGTATCATGAAAGACCCTTCTATTCTTTCATTGAACCCTATAATGGTAAACGCAAAGGGCCCATGGTAATCCGGGTCCCTTCTAATGTTTGAATTACTTGTGCAGGATTAGGTAGGGTCTCACTTAGGAGAAAATGGAGTGGGAAGAAAGTTGTAGGTCTTGAATAAGGAACAAAATTCATCCAATGGAGTGTTTTCTGCCTTGAATCTTCCTTACTATTCATAAATTTAATATCATAAACTTATTTTCAATAAACAAAATTGCTGGAAAAACAATAATAATTTTCTAAGAAAATAGATCTGATAATTCATAGGTGCGTCGAATAGAAGTCGACGTACCATCGACTTCTACTCGACGCTAGCGTCAAGAAGCACTCAGAAGGGATAATTCGAATAGAATTCGACGAAGCGTTAAGCTCATATCGACGCATGCGTCGACTCAATGGTTGCTGGCCAAAGTCGAGGTTGCTTCGATTAGAAATCGACGTAATGTCGATAGGACTAAGTCGACTTAAGGTCTGCTGAACAATCTCGAAGTTACGTCGAATACTAGTCGACGCAATGTCGATATAATAATGCGTGCAAAACTGCTTCTAGAAGTAATCTCGACACAGCTTTGCGCGCCAAATAATAAGTTTTATCGTCGGTACGTTGACCTAAACCCTAAGTTGCGGCGATTCATCTTCTTTTAGGCAATCACAGGGTCGAAACATTTACACTTTTGAATTTTCCTCTCCTTGCTCTCTTGATCTCTTGTTCTCCAGTTCTCTCGTGTTGTTCTCTCTCTCATTTTCTCTTGTTCTTTGCAGGTAACGACAATCCAATGGCTCCACCCAAGGTCAATTCTGGTTTTGACGTGGATGTAGATTCGTTCAATGCTGCTGCTGAAGGTTTCAAGGCCATTCTAGGCCTTTTTCAGTCTGCTGGTTTAACAAAGATTATCTCTACCAGGTGTAAGATTCTAGATGTAGAACTTATATAATTCAAAGATAGTGTTTCTGTAGCAGATAATGGGTCCCTTCAAGGGACAATTTCTGGACAAGATATCAGTATATCTATTGATATTCTCTCCCAAACACTTGGTCTACCTACTGGGAGTGACCTAGATGAACTGACAGGGGAAGAAATCAGTCAGGTTTTGCAGCTCATGCAGTTCAAGAAGGAGAAGCTGATAAATCTTAAGATGATTGATGTGGAAGAAGAGTATAGGTTCCTAGCTGATATTGTTGGCAACGTTTTGTTATGCAAGATATCAGCCCATGATGCTATTCCAAAGCAGCAGCTGCAGATCATGGGGATTTTGGTCCTTCCAAAGAAGATAAATTGGGGGAGATTGCTCCTGAAAATGATTGGGCACAAATATGCCCACAAAGAAAATGCCTACATGAGAATCATGAGCCAAGTGCTCTTTCACCACTAACCCAGTGTGTGCAAATCCAAGGGAGTCCCCAATCCTCCTTGGAAAAGACTAAATATAGGAATATTCTCAAAATGGACCAGAAATATCTTGAAGCCTGGTCAAGCTCCATCTTCACCTCCTCCCTCTCCACCTCCTCAAGATTCAGAGAGACATATACCAGATCCTCCAAGGGATAATATTCCTCCTCCTCTCTCTCCAATTCCACAGGACTCTGTCCCAGATTCCCCAAGGGATGTTACTCCAACACAACATTCTGCACAACAGCAACAACAAAACCTCCAATCCATCCCATCTACTTCAGTCCCAGAGCCAACACCTCACATTCCTTAATAACAACCATCAACCAGTACCTCAAACTCTCAGTCTGCTCTTCCACCACCACCACCACCATCAATTCATATTTCCCCTGAAACCTACAATGCCCTCTCTCCTATCCAAGAAGATTTCACACCATCACCTCCTCCATCTACCACACATATCCCTCCAATTGACCTTGAGCAGGTCATCGCTAAGGCAGTTGGCTTGGCCTCCACTATATTTGCTGATCTATTAGCCACTCAAGCCAGAAGGTTTGATAGAAAATACTCTCCAATGGAGGCTGAACTACTAGTCTCCAAAAGATCCCTCTAGGGAATCAAGGACTACATGTCTTTCTCCCTAGTGGCCAAGGAATTTTTAACCTCTCTTGCCAGCAAGGTTAAGAAGGTGGAGAATATTATGGAGGAAGAAAGGCGAGTCCTAGAGTTGAGTGACATTAATAAAGAAAATGATAATGCAGCTCCTGATAAAGTCACCACCTTCCAAGGTCCAAATATCCAGGGGGAGCCAGCTTTAGAGAATCAAGAGGAGCAAAGAAAAGAGAAAGAGCCAGAAAATCAAGTCCACACTACTGTAGACAGCCAGGGGGAGCCTGCTGATCAGGGGGAGCTGATTGAAAAAGAGATGGAAGAGGTACATCATTATCTGACAGATGAGGGGAGCTACCTAGTACACCTCAAGAAACAACCCAACAGCTAGGTGGAGCAGTGGTCCAGGGGGAGCACCATGCAGAAGAATTACTGGATGAGGTGGCAAAGATTGCCAAGGATGCTGCTGATATTGCTGAGCTGAATGCACAAATTCAGGGGGAGCTCCTCAATGACAATATTGCTGAAGAAGCAGTAATGTCCCCTGAAGATGATGAGCCTCTGTAGATTGCCCCAAGGAAGGTTATCCCAAAAGTTTTCTCAAGAAAAAGAAAAACTCCTGAGAAGGATCAATAATTTCAGGTATCTCTGCTTATATCTTCTGAAGAAAGTCAAACAGAATATGGTGTGGTGAACAACATTACTTATTTTACAATGTCTGAAATGCTCCGTGATTTCATTCTATTATACTTGTACTATCTATGTTGTCTTCTATGCAATTCTACTTATGTAAAAGATTGTGTAAAATCAATTTAAACAATATGTAAAATTTGTTAAGATAAATAGGGGGAGATTGTTGGGAAAAACCCTTTGGATTTAACTTAACAAATTATCTAAAGTGATTTTATGTCTTAGGATTTAATTACCCATTTGTATAGTGAGTGTAATATGGTCATTAGATGTCTTAGGATATCTCACTCAACCTAGGGTGACAAGACCATATCAAGACAAGCAGAATTTGGGTTAAGTTAACAATTGCGTCGAATGATATTCGACGCAACCTCGACTTCATGTCGATGCAACTTAGACTAGAAGTCCAAGCAACTCAACTTTCTGTCGAAGTAAATCAAGTCGACACTACGTCAAATGGATATCAACGTAAAGGAAATGGACATATCGAAGTATCATTAGAAGTCGACGCAACTTTGACTTCAACTCAACGCAGAAGAAAGAACCTGTCGAAGCCATCTGAAGTTGATGCAATGTCGACTACAATTTGACGTAGATGATGAAGTTCTGAGCCAAGCCTTTCACTCGACGGTTACGTCGATAGGCAATCGACGCAACATTGATAACATAGTTCACTCAGAGCAAGAATGAATTCGAAGGTGCTTTTACAAGAACTCGAAGGTGCGTCGATAACAGAGAAAGAGAAATCGACGCAACGTCGAATACAGTCTGAAAAGGAAACCTTTTCAGCTGTCATTTTGGAACTCTCTCTCAAGGCCCACAATACTGAAGACGTTCTACAACGGCTCATTCATTGCCTAGAACATAAAGGAGCAATAAAGAAGACAAAAAAAGCTTTCTTGGAAAGGATCATTACAGGTGGTGGATGGGTCGAGAATTAAAAGAGGAAAGGAAGAGATATTGTCTAATGATATGCCTTTTCAGGACATTCCAGAACAGTAAAGAAATTTAAATCAAATGGAGGGATACTAAATAAGAAGATACAAGAGAGAAGAAATAGAGCATTCATTACATTTTTCTCACGGCTGTCAATTAGGGCTTCCTTCTTCTTTTTCTTCCTGTTGGAACCCTAAAAGACTAAAATAGAAGATCTGCTCTCTCTCTCTCTCTCAGATCAGAAGAACAAAGGCGTCTTCTCATCACTACTATACAACATCCAGAGATCAATAGAAGAAAAGTAGAACAGGATCTGAAGCTTATAATCCTTGCAAGAACATCTCTATCAAATGCAAGGATTCATTATTTACAAATCCAGAAAAGAGAAAATTGAAGCACAAGGCTTCACAGAATTCTGAGAACAGAATTCTCCCCCTTTCCTTCTCTTCCTCTTTCACTTTCTCTTGACCTGTAAATGAGTTTTTAGAATCCCTCTTCCCAAGGATTCAGTGGTTCAAGATCTCCTTATCAAAAGATCTGTGGTTCAAAATCTCCTTATCAAAAGATCTGTGGTTCAAGATCTCCTTATAAAATATTTGTGGTTCAAGATCTCCTTATCAAAAGATCTTTGGTTCAAGAGTCTCCTTATCAAAAGACTCAAGCACAGGTGTGCTTGCCTACAATGTGGTAGAAGAGGGGAGTACCCAAAATTTGGGGAACCTCTATAAAAAATCCTTGTGTCCGTGTTGTGCTTTTTTGTACTGTCCCATTTATCTTTTCTGCACATTTTTACTTCCTTCAATAGTTTTTTTGCCTGTGTGTTGTTTATGTGCATAATTCCTTAGTTTGTTTTATTGTCTACACAACTAGGATTGAAATATTTTAAATCTTTATTCACCCCCTCTAGAGGATTCTCAGAGGCACACTGTGCACTTTCAAGATTCATCTGAATTCCTGGGAGAGATTTTAGAGCAAGAACTTGAGCCCGCAGAAGAGCTTATATCATCGCCTTCAACGTACTGGCTTCCGCTCGCTTCATCTCCCTCAATATCAACATCTTCTTATCCTGCTTCAGCAGCGATCTCACCTAAAGTGATTGACTGTTCATCTATAACTGTTGCTGCGTCAGGGAAGAGATCGGCAAATATAACATCTTTAAACTCATCTGTGAGAGCGCCGCGAGCACGAAGCTCTGAGATCATTTGCTCCGCGGTCTCTTTCACATGATGCATTAATGCATTCTGGAAATCTTGATTATCTACATAACATGCATCTCTCTTTGATTGATGCAAGAGAAAAAAATGGTCAGATTGCGCGGTCACAAGAAAGGAAAAATGAAAACTTCAGGTAAAATAAATTTATATTTAACTCTTCCTGCAGATGTTTGATATCTCTCAGGGCACCTCGCAAAGATCGCCCCATATGGTGGTTTAAGACCGCGCTCCTAGCAGTCGCTTGCGCGCAGACATCGGGGAGCAAGTCGGTCTCAATGCTATAGTCCTCCCCGGCGTTGCTTTTTCCATAAAGAGTTGCAGTGACCGCGAAGGAATGGCACGTCAGCTTTCCACTCCAGGGAGGGAGATTGTTGGAACCTTAGTTTTGATTTGAATTAGGATCCACCTTTAATGTCTAAAGTTTATATCATAATATATCTTATAACTTAGGATAAATCAGATTAAGTTAATAGGCTGAAAAAAATATATAAATAATATACTAAGAAAAATATATATATAATAATAGGCTGAAATATAAGAGAAGAAATGTATTTCATATATTAGCTGCGTTCGACGAACGTCGAATGGCGCTCAGCATTCGTCGGACGGCGCTTGATGAAATATCAAGGAAGCAGCGGTCGACAAATTCCTCAGAACAGCGGTCGACAAATTCCAGCCAGCGCTCGACAGATTCCCAGCAGCGCTCGACGAAAGTCCTCTGTAGTTAATCAATGCTCAGAATATCATTTGGCGAGCTCAGCCCGACGAATAACGAGCTGAGGTCGACGAATTTCTGCAGCATTTATTTTATATCATTTAGCTCGACTAAATATTATATATTTGCTGTCAGATTTATTTAAAGTAATATTTTATTTATCCTATTTATATATTGCTATATATATATTGTTGATCTGACCTTACAGCCATTGCAGCATTAATTGCTATAGCCGTTGCAGCAAGCTAAAGAAGGAATTGTTCTGCTCGAGGATCTGCTAAATAAAAGAGATAATATATCCTTCCTCTTTGGTCGGCAAGAATTCAAACAGCTAACAGCATAATATATTATAACAGATAATATATATCAGAATATATATATAGCTGTTATCTCTCGATAGAATATAAGACAGAATATATTAACACTTGCTGTACAGGAAAAGGAAGAAGAAGAGAAATACAGAGGAGCAAAAAGAAGAAGCAGAACTTCTATTATTTATCTTCTTTTTGCTAACTCCTTCTTGCAGATCACATTCATCCTGAGACACCAATCACAATCAATTGCTCAGGATCATTACTGCATAAGAAGAAAGGAGTTTGTACAATTAAGAGAAGAGGCCTCCACAAACTGTCAACAATTATATCAGACAGGGGGAGCTCTTCAACATCATCATCAAGATCCAAACACAACATCTCATCAGGATCATCAAGAGTCTTCTCAGCAAAAAGTGAAGAACAAATATCTTTTCCCTTTCTCCTTCCCATCTTGTAAAGGGTTAAAACTCCCTTCAAAAGTTTAATCCCGGTGACAGGCCACCTTAGCAAAAACCTGAAGCTTGGTTTATAAGCACCTTATCAAAAGCTTATAGGTGAATTGGGCACCTGATCAAAACTCCCATTGGTGTGTGGACACCTTATGAAAATCACCTTGGTGTGAGGGCACCTTATCAACAACCTCCTAGTGGATTCCTACCAGTGGGTAGAAGAGTAGATGTTCCTAGTTGAGGGGAACTACTATATTTCCTTGTGTCTTTTGGATTGTGCTTGTTTGCTTGTTTTATTTTCTTATTTGTTGTGCTGTGTTATTTATGCTCACTTACTGTTTGTTTATATTACTCAGCAAACTCACATATATTTATATATATATCATTTACATTGAAAGTAAAACTTAAACAAGAGTTTTAATATATTTAATAAGAACTAATCTCCTTTCAATTGGTATCAAAGCGAGGTTGATTTTATTAATCACCCTCATTAGAGGATATCAATTGTCCCTTTCAATTGGTATTAGAGGAGGTTGATTTTATTTTTTTCAATTTCTTACACCTGATACTCAATTGAACCCCTTTCAATTGGTATTAGAGGAAGTTGATTTTTCACACAGGCTAACACCTGAAATCACAAAGATCACTTTGTTCTTATTTTGTTTTTAAAAAGGGTTTTCCAAATGACACATTCAAAATTTTCACTTTCTGATCCACCTTTTTGTAATTTGGATAAATTTGAGTTATGACAAGTTAGAATTAAATTATATTTGAATGCAATAGATGAAAGTATTTATAAATCTGTTTTGACAGGAACTTCATCTTCAACATCTTCAACAGATGATCAAGAAAAGTTGATCAGTGCTGATGCCATAGCCATGGAGATATTGGCTAAATCAATGTCTGATGACATTCTTCAAGAAGTGGCTGATTGCACTTCAGCAAATAGCATCTGGCACTCCCTCTCTAGGATGGTAAATGAACCATCTTCTTCCTCTTCCACTAACATCATTTTTGATGCAGAACCTTCATTCAGTCTAACTGAAGAAGAAGAAAAAGAAGAACAACAAGCCAAAAACTTCTGTTTAATGGCAATATATGATTCAAATTACATATCAGATGCTGAATCTGAAACAGAGATGGTAACTGAGGTTGAGGTATCTTCTATTCCTAATTTTACCTCTCAAAATTTCAGATCTATTTTCAATTCACCTTGTGCAGGTTTAAAAATTTCTGAAAACAGAATCAGTAAAAAGCTAATAATAAACAAAATAATTTTTGATAAAATTAAAGAAGATTTTAAAATAACAGAAAAACAAATTATCTGTTTAGAAAATAAGTTCATTAGGGCTAAAAACTTTAAACAATTAATTAAAGCTAAAGAAAAAGAAATTTCTTATGATCAGCAAAATAAAAATAACTTTACAAAGTTATATTTTAATGAAATAAAAAGGCCAAAATATTTATTTATAAGGCAAATTTTTAAACTTTTAATATTTTTACTTAAATTAAATTAAACAGCAGTTTTAATGATTCTTTGGAATTTTTCTATTTTAAAAGCAATGTCAGATAACTTCACTCTCTTACAGATTTTTTTCTCCAAAATCAGTTTGAGCATTCTACTCAAGTAGCATAGATCAGAAATGATCAGAGCTCTGAGTGTGAGTCTCTTCTGATTAAGGGGATTCTATAGAAAGAAGCTATCAGACTTTGTCTTTTTGATTTTTAAATTCCTAGAATCTAATAAACAGCTAGTAATTCACATATTAAAATTCCTATTAAAATCAAAATTTAGGAAATCAGAATTGCTTAGTTTTAAGAAGAAATTTAAAAATAATCTCTGTCCCTTAAGCAGCTCAAGACTTTTTATGCTTAGGAATCCTAAACCAAATAGGTGGAGATTGTTAGAACCTAGTCTTAATTTGGATAAGGATCCCAACTCAAATAGGGGGAGATTGTTGGAACCTTAGTTTTAATTTGAGTTAGGATCCACCTTTAATGTCTAAAGTATATATCATAATATATCTTATAACTTAGGATAAATCAGATTAAGTTAATAGGCTGAAAATAATATATAAATAATATAATAAGAAAATATATTAGCTGTGTTCGACGAACGTCGAACGACGCTCAGCATTCGTCGGACGGCGCTCAGCATTCGTCGGACAACGCTCGATGAAATATCAAGGAAGCAGCGGTTGACAAATTCCGCAGAACAGCGGTCGACAAATTCCAGCCAGCGCTCGACAAATTCCAGCCAGCGCTCGATAGATTCCCAGCAGCGCTCGACCAAAGTCCTCTGCAGTTAATCAATGCTCAGAATATCATTTGGCGAGCTCAGCCCGATGAATGACGAGCTGAGGTCAACGAATTTCTGCAGCATTTATTTTATATCATTTAGCTCGACTAAATATTATATATTTGTTGTCAGATTTATTTAAAGCAATATTTTATTTATCCTATTTATATATTGCTATATATATTGTTGATCTGACCTTACAGCCGTTGCAGTATTAATTGCTATAGCCGTTGCAGCAAGCTAAAGAAGGAATTGTTTAGCTCGAGGATCTGCTAAATAAAAGAGATAATATATCCTTCCTCTTTGGTCGGCAAGAATTCAAACAGCTAACAACATAATATATTACAGCAGATAATATATATCAGAATATATATATAGCTGTTATCTCTCGATAGAATATAAGACATAATATATTAACACTTGCTGTACAGGAAAAGGAAGAAGAAGAGAAATACAGAGGAGCTAAAAGAAGAAGCAGAACTTCTATTATTTATCTTCTTTTTGCTATCTCCTTCTTGCAGATCACATTAATCCTGAGACACCAATCAGAATCAATTGCTCAGGATCATTACTGCATAACAAGAAAGGAGTTTGTACAATCAAGAGAAGAGGCCTCCACAAACTGTCAATAATTATATCAGATAGGGGGAGCTCTTCAACATCATCATCAAGATCCAAACACAACATCTCATCAGGATCATCAAGAGTCTTCTCTGCAAAAAGAGAAGAACAAATATTTTTTCCCTTTCTTCTTCCCATCTTGTAAAGGGTTAAAACTCCCTTCAAAAGTTTAATCCCGGTGACAGGCCACCTTAGCAAAAACCTGCAGCTTGGTTTATAAGCACCTTATCAAAAGCTTATAGGTGAATTGGGCACCTGATCAAAACTCCCATTGGTGTGTGGACACCTTATGAAAATCACCTTGGTGTGAGGGCACCTTATCAACAACCTCCTAGTGGATTCCTACAAGTGGGTAGAAGAGTAGATGTACCCAGTTGAGGGGAACTACTATATTTCCTTGTGTCTTTTGGATTGTGCTTGTTTGATTGTTTTATTTTCTTATTTGCTGTGCTGTGTTATTTATGCTCACTTACTGTTTGTTTATATTACCCAGCAAACTCACATATATTTATATATATATCATTTACTTTGAAAATAAAACTTAAACAAGAGTTTTAATATATTTAATAAGAACTAATCTCCTTTCAGAGATCGGTTGAAACTTTCACATTTTTTTCTTTTTCTCCCCACTTGAGAAGGGGCTTTCCTTTGGTAACTTTCATCCTCTTCGAAAAACCGAGCAAAGGAAATGGTTCGTTAGCGGTCTCAGATTCACAACCGAACCCTGCGATCTCGCATTTGCAGTCTCGCTTCTTCCTTTGCTCCATTTGGGTAAGTACTTTAGCTGGCGGCACATGGTCAGCCGTGGGAATGATGATGGCCGTTGAAAAGAAAATAGTGGGAAAAAATAGAGAAAGAAAATACGATAAGATCGCAAGAGACCGCAAGTAAAATTGCTTACTCTCTTCTGGAGAGACCGCAGTGATCTGAGGCTAGATCGCCAAATAATGAGTAAGATCGAGGGGCTTGCCCGCCAGGACAGCCAAGATCTCAAGCTCTCCTTCTGAGAAAAACTTCAATCTTCTGAAAACCTTTTCTTTCGCGGAGATGGTTGGCTGTTGAGACCCCCAAGATCGCCCTAAAAAACTAAGTACCTCTCGGTCCAGAAAGGGACCTTGTTGGGAAGATTCAAGACTTTTATTCCATTACAAGAAAAATACACTAATCCTTTAAATTCTTATTTTTTCTGCCCTTCTTTCAGCGACTTCACGATGAAGGTCGCACGGAAAAGAGCATTAGAAAATTTGATTCTCTCCGACCTCAAGTAATTTACAAAATGTTCATGAGACCGATGGAGTTGGAAGGTAACTGGGCGAGCACAAAACCATAGTATTCCATCACTTCTAGGATTTCCCAATGTTGAAACCAAGACTTGAGAACAAGACAGTCTCTGTGGAGTTCGGGCCCTCAACAAGTTGGGGGGTGACCTCGCATTTACTTCTCCCAAGGGAGAGCTCTAGACTAAGAGGCTAAGGAACCAGGAACAAGACCAAGGGCTCGGCGAGGAGGTCCCACCAGACACCCGGAAGATATTAGAGCGCTTCCCCTCCCAAGCCAATGCCGGGCTTGGGCACCTTTGGAGGCTCTCCTCACCCACTAAAGAGGCTTTGGGAGAGAGAGGCCAAAACAGAGATCCTCCAAATGGTGCCCCCTTGGTCCTATTTATAGTTTTCTGAACTTGGTCTGCTAATAGCGACAATCTGGCCAGCGAGATTACAAAAATACCCTCAAGTTTGGCCTGCCAACAACCAAATCCCGCCATTCCGAGACGCTAAGCGCAGACCGCCCCCTCTCCTCCGGGCTGTGCGAGAGGGGGCAGACCACCTCCCTTGCCCGCCCCCTCACCGGGGCGGGGCGAGACCGGGGGTCGGCCCCTCTCCGGCTCGCCCCCTAGCTGGGGCGGAGCGAGCCGGGGGTTGGCCCCTCTCCGGCTCGCCTCTTAGCTGGGGTGGGGCGAGCCGGGGGATGGCCCCTCTCTGGCTCGCCCCCTAGATGGGGCGGGGCGAGCTGGGGGTTGGCCCCTCTCCGGCTCGCCCCCTAGCTGCGGCGGGGCGAGCTGGGGGTTGGCCCCTCTCCAGCTCGACACCTAGCTGGGGCGGGGCGAGCCGGGGGTCGGCCACTCTCCAGCTCACCCCCTAGCCAGGGCGGAGCGAGCCGAGGGTAGGCCCCTCTTCGGCTCGCCCCCTAGCTGGGGCGGGGCAAGCCCGGGAGGTCGCCCACCTCTATCTCACCCCCTCTACTGGAGCGGGGCGGTCCGGGGGTTCACCCCTCTCCGGCTCGCCCCCTCTGCTGGGGTGGGGGCGAGAGGGGACTGGCCGCCTTCTCCTCTCGTCCCCTACCTGGGATGGGAAAATAGGGGGCAGGCCGCCTTCCCTGCTCGCTCCTTTCTTTGCCTGAGACAGCTAAACAATAACATTTGACCCAAAAACCTCCTGGGTCCCGGGGGCCCACTCAACGAATACAGGGTTGTACACAATCCCCGCTCTTTTTAAGCGGGTCTCACGCTTGGAAAGAAAAGTCCAACCCTGCATATTCGACGAGTGCCTTCCTGAGAGCCCGACTAGGGGAGCCACCTCGGGGAAAACACTTAGCCTCTCCGAAAGGCCCTCCGACCTCGCCAGCTAGCGAGAGCCTGGATAGCGGAGCCACCTCGGGGGAAAAACACTTAGCCTCTCCGAGAGGCCTTCGGACCTTGCCTTCTAGCGAGAGCCCGGCTAGCGGAGCCACCTCGGGGGAAAAACCCTTAGCCTCCCCGAGAGGCCTTCCGACCTCGCCGGCTATCGAGAGCCCGGCTAGCGGAGCCACCTCGGGGGAAAAACACTTAGCCTCCCCGAGAGGCCTTCCGACCTCGCCGACTAGTGAGAGCCCGGCTAGCGGAGCCACCTCGAGGGAAAAACCCTTAGCCTCCCCGAGAGGCCTTCCGACCTTGCCGGCTAGCGAGAGACCGGCTAGCGGAACCATCTCGAGGGAAAACACTTAGCCTCCACGAGAGGCCTTCCGACCTCGCCGGCTAGCGAGAGCCCGGCTAGTGGATCCATCTCGGGGGAAAAACTCTTAGCCTCCCTGAGAGGCCTTCCTACCTTGCAGGCTAGCGAGAGCCTGACTAGCAGAGCCATCTCAGGGGAAACACACTTAGCCTCCCCGAGAGGCCTTCTGACCTCGCCGGATAGCGAGAGCCCGGTTAGCGGAGCCATCTCGGGAGAAAACACTTAGCCTCTCCGAGAGGCCTTCCGACCTCGCCGGCTAGCGAGAGCCACCTCGGGGGAAAAACACTTAGCCTCTCTGAGAGGCCTTCCAACCTCGCCGGCTAGCGAGATCCCGGAAAGAGGAACCTGTTAGTGTTTCCAAGGTGATCTGGAAGTGATCAAGCATCTAGTCTCACTGTCAGTGCGATATGATCCTATGGGGTGACACCCAAGAGTGCTTGGAGAAGTTAGAGGAAGAATTGTGTTGGCCTTACTCATATTGGATATGAGTGAAGGACCAATCCTATGACTTATTAGAGTTGGGTCGAGTCAACTGGCTCCACAGGTATTGTGAATACTGTATGGAGCATGTTGACAAGTTTTTGAGTCGAGTCGTCGAGAGTGTCTCTACGACTCTACTTCAGTTCGTCGATTGACGATTTTATGATTACTCGACGAAATCATAATGACTCGATGAATTTATGATTACTCGACGAATCATTTGTTACTCGACGAATTTCTTGGTGAAAGGTTCACTCGATGAATTCTGTTTTACACGACGAATTTAGTTTGTTACTCGATGAATTTCTTCAGTGAAAGGTTCACTCGACGAATTCTGTTTACTCCAATATAAGTCGTGGGTGTGCGGATAACCTCTCTCTCTCGCCTGGGTATAAATAGAATACGATTCTATACTTAAATGGGCTATCTTCTTTTGCGAATCAGAGAGGGCGACGGAAGAGTTCCGAAGTGCGACGGAAGAGTTCCGATCAGCCATTTCCACCGCCGCCGCCTCTCCCTGTCGTCAGACCTAGCAGTCCGTGGGAGACATTGAGGGCTTTTCTTCTCCGACCTAGTTCTTGTTCGACAAGAAGCTAGGGTTCTCCTTTGCTCGTGTGGACTTCCGTAGAGGCACCGATCCATTTCAGCGCTTGGGACTCAACGTCTGGTTTCCTGATTTCAGTTGTGGAGCACCTCGGTGGAGTATTGACTCAATCCCCTTCAGGTTTTGCAATGTGTTGCTTTTCTTTTTTCTTGATTCATGAAATCGCAAGATCCGAAACTCTTTTGGGTTGTTCTTGTTTTTGTTTCTTCCGCTGCGCATATTTGATATGCTTTTATCATTTTCAAAATGGTATATAGAAAACCCAACAGAGCCATCTCGGGGGAAAAACACTTCCCGAGAGGCCTTCCGACCTCGCCGGCTAGCGAGAGCCCGGCTAGCGGAGCCACCTCAGGGGAAAAACACTTAGCCTCCTCGAGAGTCCTTCCGACCTCGTCGGCTAGAGAGAGCCCGGATAGCGGAGCCATCTCGGGGGAAAAACACTTAGCCTCCCCGAGAGGCCTTCCGACCTCGCTAGCTAGCGAGTGCCCCGCTAGCGGAGCCATATCGGGGGAAAAACACTTAGCCTCCCCGAGAGGCCTTCCGACCTCTCCGGCTCGCGAGAGCCCGGCTAGCGGAGCCACCTCGGGGAAAAACACTTAGCCTCCCCGAGAGACCTTCCGACCTCACCGGTTAGCGAGAGCCCGGCTAGCGGAGCCATCTCGGGGGAAAAACACTTAGCCTCCCGAGAGGCCTTCCGACCTCGCTGGCTAGCGAGAGCCCGATTAGCGGAGCCATCTTGGGGGAAAAACACTTAGCCTCCCCGAGAGGCCTTCCGACCTCGCCGGCTAGTGAGAGCCCGGCTAGCAAAGCCACCTCAGGGGAAAAACACTTAGCCTCCCTAAGAGGCCTTCCGACCTCGCCGGCTAGCGAGAGCCTAGCGGAGCCACCTCGGGGGAAAAACACTTAGCCTCCCCGAGAGGCCTTTCGACCTCGCTGGCTAGCGAGAGCCCGGCTAGCGGAGCCATCTTGGGGGAAAAACACTTAGCCACACCGAGAGGCCTTCCATCCTCGCCGGCTAGCGAGAGCCCGACTAGCGGAGCCATCTCAGGGTAAAACCCTTAGCCTCCCCGAGAGGCCTTCCGACCTTGCCGACTAGCGAGAGCCCGGCTAGCGGAGCCATCTTGGGGGAAAAATAATTAGCCTCCCCGAGAGTCCTTCTGACCTCGCCGGCTAACGAGAGCCCAGTAGCGGAGCCATCTCGGGGGAAAACACTTAGACTCCCCGAGAGGCCTTCCGACCTCGCCGGCTAGCGAGAGTCCGGCTAGCGGAGCCACCTCGGGGGAAAAACACTTAGCCTCCCCGAGAGGCCATCCAACCTCGCCGGCTAGCGATAGCCCGGCTACTGGATCCATCTCGGGGGAAAACACTTAGCCTCCCCGAGAGGCCTTCCGACCTTGCCGACTAGTGAGAGCCCGACTAGAGGAGCCATCTCGGGGGAAAAACACTTAGCCTCCCCGAGCGGCCTTCCGACCTCTCCGGCTAGCGAGAGCCCGTCTAGCTGAGCCACCTCGGGGGAAAAACACTTAGCCTCTCCGAGAGGCCTTCCGACCTCACCGGCTAGCGAGAGCCCGGCTAGCGGAGCCACCTCGGGGGAAAACCCTTAGCCTCCCCGAGAGGGCTTCCGACCTCGCCGGCTAGCGAGAGCCGGGCTAGCGGAGCCATCTCGGGGGAAAACACTTAGCCTCCCCGAGAGGCCTTCCGACCTCACCGGCTAGCGAGAGCCCGGCTAGCAGAGCCACCTCGGGGGAAAAACACTTAGCCTCTCCGAGAGGCCTTCCAACATCGCCGGCTAGCGAGAGCCCAGAAAGCGGAACCTGTTAGTGTTTCCAAGGTGATCTGGAAGTGATCAAGCATCTAGTCTCACTGTCAACGCGATATGAGCCTATGGGGTCACACACAAGAGTGCTTGGAGAAGTTGGAGGAAGAATTGTGTTGGCCTTTCTCATATTGGATATGAGTGAAGGACCAATCCTATGATTTATTGGAGTTGGGTCGAGTCAACTGAATGCTCCACAGGTATTGTGAATACTGTATGGAGCATGTTGACAAGTTTTCGAGTCGAGTCGTCGAGAGTGTCTCTACGACTCTACTTCAGTTCGTCGAATGACTATTTTATGATTACTTGACGAAATCATAATGACTCGACGAATTTATGATTACTCGACGAATCATTTTTTACTCGACGAATTTCTTGGTGAAAGGTTCACTCGACGAATTCTGTTTTACTCGACGAATTTAGTTTGTTACTCGACGAATTTCTTCAGTGAAAGGTTCACTCGACGAATTAGAATACGATTCTATACCTAAATGGGCTATCTTCTTTTGCGAATTAGAGAGGGCGACGAAAGAGTTCCGAAGTGCGACAGAGGAGTTCAGATCGGCCGTTTCCACCGCCGCCGCCGCTGCCTCTCCCTGTCGTCGGACCTAGCAGTCCGTGGGAGACGTTGAGGGCTTTTCTTCTACGGCCTAGTTCTTGTTCGACAAGAAGCTAGGGTTCTCCTTCGCTCGTGTGTACTTCCGTAGAGGCGCCGATCCATTTCAGAGCTTGGGACTCAACGATTGGTTTCCGGATTTTAGTTGTGGAGCACCTCGGTTGAGTATTCACTCAATCCCCTTCAGGTTTTGCAATGTGTTGCTTTTCTTATTTCTTGATTCATGAAATCGCAAGATCCGAAACTCTTTTGGGTTTTCTTGTTTTTGTTTCTTCCGTTGCGCATATTTGAAATGCTTTTATCATTTTCAAAATGGTATATAGAAAACCCAACAGAGCCACCTCGGGGGAAAAACACTTCCTGAGAGGCCTTCTGACCTCGCCGGCTAGCGAGAGCCCGGATAGAGGAGCCACCTCAGGGGAAAACACTTAGCCTCCCCGAGAGACCTTCCGACCTTGCCGGCTAGAGAGAGCCCGGATAGCGGAGCCATCTCGGGGGAAAAACACTTAGCCTCCCCGAGAGTCCTTCTGACCTCGCCAACTAGCAAGAGCCCCGCTAGCGGAGCCATCTCAGGGTAAAAACACTTAGCCTACCCGAGAGTCCTGCCGACCTCGACGGCTAGCGAGAGCCCGACTAGCGGAGCAACCTCGGGGGAAAAACACTTAGCCTCCCCGAGAGGCCTTCCGACCTCGCCGGCTAGCGGAGCTATCTCGGGGGAAAAACCCTTAGCCTACCGAGATGCCTTTCGACCTCGCTGGCTAGCGAGAGCCCGACTAGCGGAGCCATCTCGGGGGAAAAACACTTAGCCTCCCCGAGAGGCCTTCCGACCTCGCCGGCTAGCGAGAGCCCGGCTAGCAAAGCCACCTCGGGGGAAAAACACTTAGCCTCCCCGAGAGGACTTCCGACCTCGCCGGCTAGCGAGAGTCTGGCTAGCGGAGCCACATAGGGGAAAAACACTTAGCCTACCCGAGAGGCCTTCTGACCTCGCCGGCTAGCGAGAGCCCGGCTAGTGGAGCCATCTTTGGGGAAAAATACTTAGCCTCCCCGAGAGGCCTTCCGACCTCATCGACTAGCGAGAGCCCGACTAGCGGAGCCATCTCGGGGGAAAAACCCTTAGCCTCCCCGAGAGGCCTTCTGACCTCGCCGGCTAGCGAGAGCCCGACTAGCAGAGCCATCTCGGGGGAAAAACACTTAGCCTCCCAGAGAGGCCTTCCGACCTCGCCGGCTAGTGAGTGCCCAGCTAGCGGATCCATCTCGGGGGAAAAACACTTAGCCTCCCCGAGAGGCCTTCCAACCTCACCGGCTAGCGAGAGTCCGGCTAGCAGAGCCACCTTGGGGGAAAACACTTAGCCTCCCCGAGAGGCCTTCCAACCTCGTCGGCTAGCGATAGCCCGGCTAGTGGAGCCATCTCGGGGGAAAAAAACTTAGCCTCCCCGAGAAGCCTTCCGACCTTGCCGGCTAGCGAGAGCCCTACTAGAGGAGCCATCTCGGGGGAAAAACACTTAGCCTCCCTGATAGGCCTTCTGACCTTGCCGGCTAGTGAGAGCCTAGCTAGCTGAGCCACCTCAGGGCAAAACACTTAGCCTCTCCAAGAGGCCTTCCGACTACACCGGCTAGCTAGAGCCCGGCTAGCGGAGCCACCTCGGGGGAAAAACCCTTAGCCTCCCCGAGAGGCCTTCTGACCTCACCGGTTAGCGAGAGACCGGCTAGCAGAGCCACCTTGGGGGAAAAATAATTAGCCTCCCCGAGAGGCCTTCCAACCTCGCCGGCTAGCGAGAGCCCAACTAGTGGAGCCACCTCAGGGGAAAAACCCATAGCCTCCCCGAGAGGCTTCCGACCTCGCCGGCTAGCGAGAGCCTGGCTAGCGGAGCCATCTCGGTGGAAAAACACTTAGCCTCCCCGAGAGGCCTTCCGACCTTGCCTGCTAGCGAGAGCCCGGCTAGCGGAGCCATCTTGGGGAAAAAACACTTAGCCTACCCGAGAGGCCTTCCGACCTCGCCGACTAGCGAGAGCCCGACTAGCGGAGCCACCTCGGTGGAAAAAACACTTAGCCTCTCCGAGAGACCTTCCGGCCTCGCCGGCTAGCGAGAGCCAGGCTAGCGGAGCCATCTCGGGGGAAAAACATTTAGCATCTCCGAGAGGCCTTCCGACCTCGCCGACTAGCAAGATCTTGGCTAGCGGAGTCATCTCAGGGGGAAAACACTTAGCCTCCCCGAGAGGCCTTCCGACCTCGCCGACTAGCGAGAGCTCGACTAGCGGAGCCACCTCGGGGGAAAAACACTTATCCTCCCCGAGAGGCCTTCCGACCTTGCCGGCTAGTGGGAGCCCGACTAGCGGAGACACCTCGGGGGAAAACACTTAGCCTCCCCGAGAGGCCTTTCGACCTCGCCGGCTAGAGAGAGCCCGGCTAGCGGAGCCATCTCGGTGGAAAAACACTTAGCCTCACCGAGAGGCCTTCTGACCTCGCCGGCTAACGAGAGCTCGGCTAGCGGAGCCATCTCCGGGGAAAAACACTTAGCCTCCCTGAGAGGCCTTTCGACCTCGCTGGCTAGCGAGATCCAAGCTAGCGGAGCCACATCGGGGGAAAACACTTAGCTGCTTCGAGAGGCCTTCCGACCTCGCCGGCTAGCGAGAGCCCGGCTAGCGGAGCCACCTCGCGGGAAAAACTCTTAGCCTCCCCGAGAGGCCTTCCGACCTCGCCGGCTAGAGAGAGCCCGGCTAGCGGAGCCATCTCGGGGGAAAAACCGTTAGCCTCCCCGAGAGGCCTTCCAACCTTGCCAGCTAGCGAGAGCCCGGCTAGCGGATCCATCTCAGGGGAAAAACACTAAGCCTCCCAGAGAGGCCTTCTGACCTTGCCGGCTAGCGAGAGCCCGGCTAGCGGAGCCATCTCGGTGGAAAAACACTTAGCCTCCCTGGGAGGTCATCCTGCCCTACTGGCTAGAGAGAGCCCATTCAGCGGAACCATCCGAGGGGTAAAATTACTTAGCCTCTCTGGGAGGTCAACCTGCCCTGCCGGCTAGAGAGAGCTCGGTCAGCGGAACCATTCGAGGAAAAAATACTTAGCCTCCCTAGGAGGTCAACCTGCCCTGCCAGCTAGAGAGAGCCCGGTCAGCGGAACCATCCGAGGGAAAAAATACTTAGCCTCCCTAGGAGGTCAACCTGCACTGCCGGCTAGAGAGAGCCTGGTCAGCGGAACCATCCAAGGGGAAAAATACTTAGCCTCCCTGGGAGGTCAACCTGCCCTACCATCTAGAGAGAGCCCGGTCAGCGGAACCATCCGAGGGGTAAAATCACTTAGCCTCACTGGGAGGTCAACCTGCCCTGCCGGCTAGAGAGAGCCCGGTCAGCGGAACAATCAGAGGGGAAAAATTCTTAGCCTCTCTGGGAGGTCAACCTGCCCTGCCGGCTAGAGAGAGCTCAGTCAGCGGAAGCATCCGAGGGGTAAAATCACTTAGCCTCCCTAAGAGGTCAACCTGCCCTGCCGGCTAGAGAGAGCCCGGTCAGCGGAACCATCCAAGGGGAAAAATACTTAGCACAATACAATCTGGCTTAAACAGTCGGAGATAAAATTAATTTTAACTAAGAACTTGTCGATACAAGGTTCACTCAGAATGCTCACTCTTGGAGATTGTTATATTCCTGTCGCTTCCATTATTGACCTTTGGCCCTCATCTCCAGAAACTCTGGGCAGGTGGACGTCGCGTGACCTTCCTCCTGATTGAAGTCACAGTAAGATAACTCCACTCACACGCCCCCTCTTCCTCCCGTACGATTTCTTCTTCTTCTGTGGCCAATCACCATGGTTTGCTGAGGTGGTGGAGAGAGTGCCTTCGGTCCCTGCCTCCACCCTGGGTGGTCGGGCCCCTCTTCCTAGAAGTTGTCCTCCTCTTGGTCGAACCTCCTCTTGGGAGCCTCCGCCCTCCCCCCTGCTGCCTTGCCTCCGCCTCACTCAGCTTGGCCAACCTTCTTGGGAACTCCGGGTTGGCCTCCTCACTCTCGATTTCTTCCGCCACCCTTTCCAATAATTCTTCAAAGGATAGGGGGGAATTCCGCTCCATGCTCATCTTGAAGAACCCCACCCGCAGCCCCACTGTGAAGGCGAGCTGGAGGGTGAACCTTGGTACCTCTTGGACAAGAAAAACCTCTTCCTGGAACCTATCCACGTAGTGAGCCAGTGACTCCCTCGGCTCTTGCTTGATCTTCAAGAGTTCTTATGCATCCCTCTTCCTCTTCCTTGACGTCGAGAAGCGTAGCAGGAAACCTCGACGCAAATCTTCGAAGGCATAGATAGACCCCCCGGGGAGATGGTGGAACCAATCCCTTGCCTTCTCCTTCAAAGTGGTCGCGAAGAGTCGACACTTGAAACCGTCCGACATGGGCCTCATGGATACCATGTCCTCAAACCACTACAGGTGCATGACTGGGTCATCTTTGTCGGAGTAGTAAGACATCTCCGGCCCTCTGAACCCCTCTGGAACCGGGGCCAAGAGGATCAACTCATACAAAGGACTTCCCTTGCTCTCCCCCCTTTGGGGCTGGGCGAGTGGGGCTATGACACCTGCTCACTCGCCCCCTTGGGGCTGGGCGAGTGGGGGTATGACACCTCCCCACTTGCCCCCTTGGGGCTGGGTGAGTGGGGGTATGCACCTCCCCACTTGCCCCCTCCTAGGGGACCGGGCGAGCGGGGGCCGAATGCCTCCCCACTTCCCCCACTAGCACCTCCTTCCTGGGTTGCTGGCTGGGAGTGTTCTCGCCCACCTGCTGAGGCGGGACCTCCGGACCACCTCCTCCTCTTCCTTCGAATATCATGGCGAAAGCTAGCTGCAAGGTCTGTAGGACCTCCTGCTTGAAATTTTTCAATATCTCCAATGTCACTCCAGCCATCGAAGGCTGCGAGTGGCCTAGGTCAGATCCTCCTCCACCTCCAGCCATGGAGCTCAGCTTGAGATTTTCTTGTGCTGGTCACTCTCCACGCTCACCGCACCATAAATGTTGAAACCAAGACTTGAGAACAAGACTTAGTCTCTGTGGAGTTCGGGCCCTCAACAAGTTGGGGGGTGACCTCACACTTACTTCTCCCAAGGGAGAGCTCTAGACTAAGAGGCTAAGGACCCAAGAACAAGACCAAGGGCTCGGCGAGGAGGTCCCACCACACACCCGGAAGATCTTAGAGCGCTTCCCCTCCCAAGCCAATGTCGGGATTGGGTATCTTTGGAGGCTCTCCTCACCCACTAAAGAGACTTGGGGAGAGAGAGGCCAAAAGAGAGATCCTCTAAATGGTGCCCCTTGGTCCTATATATAGTTTTTTGGACTTGGTCTGCTAATAGCCACAATCTGGCCTGCGAGATTACAAAAATACCCTCAAGTTTGCCTGCCAACAGCCAAATCCCGCCATTCTGAGGCGCTAAACGCAGACCGCCCCTCTCCTCGGGGCTGGGCGAGAGGTGGTAGACCGCCTCCCTTACTCGCCACCTCACCGGGGCGGGGCGAGACCGGGGGTCGGCCCCTCTCTGGCTCGCCCCTAGCTTGGGCGGGGCAAGCCGGGGGTTGGCCCCTCTCCGGCTCGCCCCCTGATGAGTCCAATTTATATACTAATTTTCAGACTCATCCGGGCTATTTTTCCTACATTTGTACTTCAGTTTTTGTTTGTATTTGTTTATATTCACCTTGTTCATGCTTGTGCTTGAAGTGCTTGTTTAGGTCCATTGTAGTGTGCAATTGCACACTACATTGCTGGGGGTAAGCACACTGTGCTCCCCATCATTTTATTTCTATTTTTATGCTGGTGCGGGAGATGTATTCCCAGCTGGGTTGATGTGCTCACAGGTTGTTGAAGCATCCCCTTTTTGCCCAGAAATCAGGATTGTGTATAACACACGGTCGTGCGTTTTATTGACGCACGGACGGCTGCGGTCGTGCGCCTTCATCTGGGTAGAAAACGATGTTCTGCCATTGATCGTGCGTCTTTACGCACGGGCAGTTGCCTGTGCACGAAGGAATCACACGATGGACCTATTTAGCCTTGTTTATCGCCAATCTGAAATTGTCCTTGTGTTTTTACGCACGGGCGGATTCGCCCGTGCGCGAAGGAAACACACAGGTGCTGCTTCTTCTTCCTCACGTCAGTTTATTCATTAAATAACGCATGGGCAACGCACGGTCGTGCGTTCGCCCATGCGTGATCAAACTTCTGACTATTTTCTATAAAAGCTGCAGTTTTCAACCTAATCAGGGAGAGCGAGCAGACCGTACAGCTCCGCCGTTTTCACCCTTTCAACAGGGATTCCACCCCTTTTTGGCCTCCTCCATCATCCTCAAGCTCCAAGGAGAGGGATTTATCCCTACATCCACCAATATCCAAGGAGATGAAAGCTAAGTCGTGCGGCCGGATCGTGAGACGAAGAAGACGGGCCATTGGAAGGTAGTGACAGCCTTCTCTACCCCGGACGCAGTTGAGGACCGAGCTTGGATGCGGATTGACAACCCAGCGATTCCATCTGTGAATCCCAACGAGCCTTCGGATTGGGTCGATTCCTTGCTCTCTCTCTCTTTGTATTGGTAGTTGTAAATGTTAGATCTTTTATCTTATGATGATGTGCACTATGAACCCTGTTTTATAATGTCTATTTCATTTGTATGAGATTATTTTGTTCATATGTGTGTATGAGGTGCGCCCCCATCCATTTTCCATTCCGCCATCGTGTTTGTTCGCCGCACTAGCAATTGCTAGTGGCGTGCTTGTCGACGAGGTGCTTGCGACCCTCACTCCGCATGCCTACTCGCCCATCCGCCTAATAAAGCGTGGCATAGCGGCCCGTGTAATCCATTCGCCTAACGAAGTAGCGCGCTCAAGGCCTGCACAATTTGATTCCGCTTACCTACTCGTCCATCCACCCTTGCGAAGTAGTGCGTTCAAGGCCTACGTAGTTTTCCATCCCGCCTGGCGAAGCATTGCATAGCGGAATTGCATAGGAGTAGTTCTAGTTATTTTCCTTTATTTTCCACAAACCAAAACCCCCCATTTTCCGCAATCCATTCGCTCGAAAGGACTTCAATCTCAAGTCCTTCCTCAATAGTTAATTCCACCTTATCGTGTTCCTTCGAGATTGATACTTGGGGATTCACTCCCACATTTTATATTACTTGAACGATCGGTGCACTGCCATTTCATGCCGCAGTCTTGCTACCGCCTATAGCGGTGTGCTAAGATTTGCGCATCAAGTTTTTGGTGTCGTTGCCTGGGAACACAGACGTGTGAGTTTTCTGGAGAGGCAGAATCTGAGAGAGAAGCCCTTCCATTTGTAAATTGCATCCTTTTGTTTTATTTCTTCGTATTCTGTTTTCCTGTTTATATTAGGTTGCTTTAGTAAGTATTGTTAGGTGCAGTAATTTGTACAACAGTTCTCTTTATTTTGAATCATTTTATCTTCACATTGTGGGCTTCATTTAATATTCGTTGCCGTTGGTGTGGAGATATCTCTCACGCTAGTGATAGATGTCCAAAGGGAGATAGTAGCCCTAGCACTCAAGGACCAGTATATGGAGCACCGACTTCGTCTGGTACTGCATATGTTGCGCGGAAGTCCTATGGCTATTCTGCTGCGCCTTTACCGTCATACTTCTTTTCGGCTTCAGCACCTGCTGTGCCAAAGAAGCCCGCAAGGTAGTGCTTGTTTTGTCAAAGCACGGATCATGATTTGAAGGATTATGCTGCTTATCTTTGCCAATTGGATGAGGATGACGAGCCGGATATCCGGATCGTCCCGACTCCTACTTCTGGCAGCACACCTTCAACATCTGGTTATGTGCCCATATCACCTTCATGCTTTGAAGCGGATGATGTGGACACAGTCACCAGATGTGTGGCTGATCTAGGCTCTGACATGGCTGAGCCCATCTCCCCTGTGCATATATCACCATGTGTAGATTCGATTCTTTGTGAGGAATCGGTGCTTGACATTTAACCAAGCTCTATTCCTCCCCCTGTTGTGCATACTACTATAATCTTCTTAGACGACATTGTTGAGGATGTGTCGCAGGATAAGGCTAGCGATCTATGTGTTATGCCTGCTCCTATGGAGGAGGACAACCTTCTAGGTGAAGAGGAGCTTTGCTCAGCACCGGTGGAGGAAGTCCAAATCTTGGGCATGGCCACTGTTGATCCCGCCAAACCTTGTAGCATTGATGACAATGCAAACACTATTTTACTTTCCCAACCTAATGGGAGTGAGACCGGGACCACTCCCCCGATTTCCATTTATTTATGTCATTCTTCTCCTTTATTTCCCGACCCCCCTTCTTTTTCTTCTGAGCCTATGCAGGTTGAGCCTTTACAAGTATTGCAGGAGGTGGTGCAATTTGCACAATTCAATAATGCGCACGTCTTCTTGTGTGAGGAGGTTAATTCCCCCTCCATAGAGGACCTTCCATGTATTGTATTCCCCTCATGCTGCCTCCCTGAAGATGACACCTTGCTAGGCAAGGAAATTTATTTTGGTGAAAGTAGAGTGGAGGACTCTCCCTCCACCTCTTTCTTTCTCTCTCCTCTACATGTGACGAGCAGGTATTATTATTTAGGTAGAGGAGTAGTGGTTCTATCACCGTATCGGTACGCGTTACCGACACAGATATTAGAACAGTTGCCTGTCCACTTCTCCTTCCATACTCCCATTAGCTAAGACCCTCCGCTTCCTGAATAAGTCGTGCTGGGAGGACATTAACCCCCAGTAGTTATCTTACTTTTTCTTGTCTTTTATTTTATCGCTGTCAAAAATTAGTTAGTTATATGTTATTTTAGTTTGCTTTTGCGGAGACCACCCCTTGCAGGTATTTTCTATTTGTGTAGGCGGTGGTTATGATTCTTCGTAGGGCAGCTTTTGCTGGGCTTCACACCAATCTTCTGGTATGCTTACTTGCTGAGCACTGGGTACTCTCTTCCCCTAACTTTGTTTTAGAATATCTTAATGATAAACTGTTTTGAATTGTATAATTTAAGTCTGGGGGAGACCTGTTTGTACCCACTCACATGCACTATCACTTAGCATGCTAGATGCTTTCATCTAAATTATTTTGTTTATTTTGTCTGCACACAAAGCACCCACTTGAGCGCGTGCTTAACCTTTAGTGCATCATGAGTATAACTCATTTCTGTTTGTATTTGGGAAAATGATTGTGCTTTTTTGTAAATTATGTGGTGGAATAAAATGTTGACTCCGGTGTTTCTAGTCATGTACTCATGTGAGTATAAGAATTTATGTAGATTAGATTTCCTTTTATACTCATAGCTTTATGCATTTCTGTTAGTATAAATATTGTTTACTCCACTCAAATGGTGAAAACGGTGTGAATCAAACGGTAGCATAGGGATGTGTGTAAATGATTGTTAGATGTGTATTGCTCGAGCCGGAAGGAAAGATAATCTTTCTCGGTGGCTAAGAACTTGCCCCAAGCTATTCTTGAAGCATTGACATAAGATAGTTTTAGTGCGTGAGCATGACGTAGGCCATCATTTTGGCCAGGTTGAGCTTTGTGTACCATTCCTATCATTTATTCCTTGCTAGCCCCTTTTATGCCTACCCCATCCTTTGATTCAGCTCCACCGCTTTCTCACCAAAGCCTTAAAGCCAATCCTAGTCACACATCCAAATCTGAACTGTAGTCGTGTTGCATTTTCATTATTGGGGTGTTGATGTGGTGAATTTCTTTTGTAAAAAGTGGTTGCGCGTTATTGCTAAAATGTGCTGAAAATGTTTTGAAAAAGAAAAATTGAAAAAAAAAGAAGTGAAAAGAAAAAAAAAGATGAGGTTAATTGAAAAATCTTTGTATAAATTTATGATTGGGAGTAGGCGGTGCACACACCCATGTGCAAAAATCTAAGTCTGGGGGTGTGGTGCATTTGCATTCAATGTTGGTGTGCGAGGAGTTATAATAAAGCGCATTTAGGTTTAGGTGTTTCAAGCCTTCTTGTTTATCTTTGTTTACCTCACCTTAACCCAAGCCCCATTTAAAACCTAAAAGTCCTACCGACTCACGCTATGAACCAATCTAGTGTCGTGGAGAGAATGAGAACGGGTGAGCTTATGGTCGCCGACGCCGATGGATTTCAGTGGAGTTTGTCCAGAATCTCAGCTTTGGCAATGCTTGTCTCAGCGATTATTTTACTTTCTCCATATGTGTGACTGGATGATTCACCGTGACTCCCATTTTGAGTAGAAGTAATATTTATTTACTCTTTTAGAAATTTGTAAATTATGTGTATAATTAGAAATCTTCTCTATTATTTTTCTATGCACATGAGCATGCGACTTCGCATAGTATTCCATTTTGTAATTTTTAGTTAGCTATTTCATTTTCCCGCCTGCTTAGGAATTGTTTGCTCGGGACGTGCAAATAGGTAAGTCTGGGGGTGTGATGAGTCCAATTTATATACTGATTTTCGGACTCATCCGGGATATTTTTCCTACATTTGTACTTCAGTTTTTGTTTGTATTTGTGTATATTCACCTTGTTCATGCCTTTTCTTGAAGTGCTTGTTTAGGCCCGTTGTAGTGTGCAATTGCACACTACATTGATGGGGGTAAGCACACTGTGCTCCCCATCATCTTATTTCTATTTTTATGCTGGTGCTGGAGATGTATTCCCAGCTGGGTTAATGTGCTCACAGGTGGTTGAAGCATCCCCTTTTTGCCCAGAAATCATGATTGTGTATAACGCACGGTCGTGCGTTTTATTGACGCAAGGACGGCTGCAGTCGTGCGCCTTCATCTGGGTAGAAAACACATGTTCTGCCATTGATCGTGCGTCTTTACGCACGGGCAGTTGCCCGTGCGCGAAGGAATCACACGATCGACCTGTTTAGCCTTGTTTATCGCCAATCTAAATTTGTCCGTGCATTTTTACGCACGGGCGGATTCGCCCGTGCGCGAAGGAAACGCACGTGCGCTACTGCTTCTTCCTCACGTCAGTTTATTCATTAAATAACACACGGGCAACGCACGGTCGTGCGTTCGCCCGTGTGTGACCAAACTTCTGACTATTTTCTATTAAAGCTACAGTTTTCAACCTAATCCGTGAGAGCGAACAGACCGTACAGCTCCGCCATTTTCGCCCTTTCCACAGGGATTCCACCCCTTTTTGGCCTCCTCCATCATCCTCAAGCTCCAAGGAGAGGGATTTAGCCCTACATCCACCAATATTCAAGGAGAAGGAAGCTAGGTCATGCGGCCGGATCGTGACATGAAGAAGACGGGCCATTGGAAGGTAGTGACAGCCTTCTCTACCCCAGATGTAGTTGAGGACCGAGCTTGGACGCAGATTGACAACCCAGCGATTCCATCCGTGAATCCCAACGAGCCTTCGGATTGGGTCGATTCCTTGCTCTCTCTCTCTTTGTATTGTTAGTTGTAAATGTTAGATCTTCTATCTTATGACGTGCACTATGAACCCTGTTTTATAATGTCTATTTCATTTGTATGAGATTATTTTGTTCATATGTGTGTATGAGGTGCGCCCCCATCCATTTTCAATTCCGCCACCGTGTTCGTTCGCCGCACTAGCAATTGCTAGTGGCGTGCTTGTCGATTAGGTGCTTGCGACCCTCACTCTGCATGCCTACTCGCCCATCCGCCTAGTGAAGCGTGGCATAACGGCCCGTGTAATCCATTCGCTTAACGAAGTAGCGTGCTCAAGGCCTGCACAGTTCGATTCCGCTTGCCTACTCGTCCATCCGCCCTTGCGAAGTAGTGCGTTCAAGGCCTACATAGTTTTCCATCCCGCCTGGCGAAGCATTGCATAGAGGCATTGCATAGGAGTAGTTGTAGTTGTTTTCCTTTATTTTCCACAAACCAAAACCCCCCATTTTTCGCAATCCATTCGCTCGAAAGGACTTCAATCTCAAGTCCTTCGTCAATAGTTAATTCCACCTTACTGTGTTCCTTCGAGATCGATACTTGGGGATTCACTCCCACATTTTATATTACTTGAATGATCGGTACACTGCCGTTTCGTGCCGCAGTCTTGCTACCTTCTATAGCGATGTGCTAAGATTTGCGCATCACCCCCTAGCTAGGGCGGGGCGAGCCGTGGGTTGGCCCCTCTCCGGCTCGCCCCCTAGTTGGGGCGGGGTGAGCCATGGGTTGGCCCCTCTCCGGCTTGCCCCATAGCCGGGGCGGGGCGAGCTGGGGGTTGGCCCCTCTCCAGCTCGGCCCCTAGCTGGGGCGGGGCGAGCCCGGGAGGTCGCCCACCTCCGGCTCGCCCCCTTTGCTGGGGCGAGGTGGGACAGGGGTTGGCACCTCTCCGGCTTGCCCCCTCTGCTGGGGAGGGGGCGAGAGGGGGCTGGCCGCCCTCTCCTCTCACCCCCTAACTGGGATGGGCGAGCAGGGGGCAGGCCGCCCTCCCTGCTTGCTCCTTTCTTTGCCTGAGACAGCTACAAAATAACATTTGGCCCCAAAAACCTCCTGGGTCCCGGGGGCCCACTTGGCGAATACAGGGTTGTATACCCAAGGAAGAGGGAACTTCAGACCATATTCAAAGTGATCGATGAGGATTATATACTAATTCTCTTCCCCAAAACTCAATCCTTCATCCTCCATTGGCGGTCTCACCACGATCTGATTTTGTAACATATGCTTCGCTAGAAAAGCTAAGTATTCATCCTTTGAAATCCTAGAAGGCTTGTGATCTGCAGTTGGAAAAGTTTTAGCAGAAGAAGCTCGGACGGACACCATTATCAGAGTTCATTGAGATCGGTGTTTCAGGCGCATTGAAAAAAAACATAGAATGAAGAAATTAAAGTCAGCTATTTATAGGGCAGGAAGGGTGATATCGTAATCATTACTTTTTATGTGACCGCCCGGGAAACGCGCCAGACCGCTGAACCTTCTTGAGAATTTAAAAACAATATGCAATAACTTCGATCTTAAAAATAAGAGATCGCAATAATCATCTAATAAGCAACACAGAAATCACAGAAATAAGCAAGTAAAGAGATCAGCATCACATCAATTAACGAGTTCGCATAAAATGAAAGTCAAATTGTCGCAATATATATTACAAAACCAAATTGTTCATAGTTGTTGTCTCAAAGACTGCTTGAAATTTAGAATAAAATTTATCTCCTCGGCTGATGTTTTCTTCCTATGAAGGATGCAAAATTTTGCATTTCGTTAACAGCGGATAGAGCGGTCGCCAAACTTTGATTTGCTGACATTGCAGCGCGATGAATTTTAGCGACCCCCATGTCTACCTGCTCCATATGGATACCCATGATTTCTGAGGCCGACCATCCTTCTGGGTGACCACCAGAAGTCCATGGCTTCATCATCATGGGAGCAGAGCCAACTCTAAGAGAAGCGACCTCAGTGGCCAGCGCAGCGGACTTCCCTCTGTAATAATCAACATCTCGCTCTGCCCGCTGAAGCGCCTTGGTAAGGTCGGCAACCTTCGGTTCGCTTTCCTCGCGGACTTGCTTTTCCTTGGCTCGTAACCTTTCTTCAAAATCGGCGGTCAACACCCGGAGTTGATCCCTGAGAGCCCTCTCCCGAGCTCGCATTGTTCTGACATCCTCAAACATAGGTTTGAGGGCATCAGTGAGCTAAGGATGAAAAATCAGTGTTTGCTGCTGGATTTCTCCCTCTTCAGGAGTTGCGTCGGTCTCATTAACATCTGCGTTCAGAAACGAAGAACAGTTAGTCTAGCCTCAAACAAATAAAAAATGAAAGAGCTCGCACAAGGAGAAATACTCGAAAAGAAATCAAGACCACTATTGCGTAAGTTATTTTTAATATCTTTTGTGACCACAGGGTCCGCGGTCAGCAAGAGGCGGTCTGACCCCCTAAAGCGCGCAAGGTTCATCCTTTCCAATTCCCTCTTATGCGTCCTATCTCCCTCTTTTTACCTTCTTTTTAATTCGGCATTGCTAACGAGGATGTCATCTGTTTCAATAATGACAACCTCACGCTGCTCTTTTGGAGTCCTAGGTCGAGGAGCAGGTAATGGAAAGAATTCAAGCTATCTCACGGTTGGCTCTGCCTTACCAGTTTGCAGGGCGATGACCACTGTGGCGCGATCTTCCACTGCTTTGTCCAGCTGAGCATCCAGGTCGGCAGAGGTAATTTTCAGACCGCGGGACACCACGGTCTTCTCTTTTTTAATCTACAGAATTCTTTCTATCTCCCCTCCTCCTTCGTCGATGGCCTCCTCCTCCTCCTCCTTCTTCTTCTTCTTCTTCTTCTTATTTTTCTTCTCCTTTTCTTTTTCTGCGGCGATCTGCATCGACCTTTCTTCTTCTTTTTTATCAGCAGCGGTCTGTGCTGCTTTCGCCGCCTTTTCCTTTTCCTTATCAGCAACGATCTGTGCTTTATCCTCCTCTTTCTTTTTTCCTTTTCTTCCCTCACTTTCCTCTCCGCCTCGGTTCTTTTCCTGATCGCCTCTTCCGCGATCTTCCTGTTTTGCTCATCGGTGGCCTCTTGAAGGCTCTCAGTTTTGAAAGGATCGACCACCTACGAGATTGGCCGAACAAGGCCGTTAGAAGAATCACAGTCTAGATAAGCAATCTACTCAGGGCCCGCCCTCAGAAGAAAGAAAGACCATAGAGGAAAATGGAAGGTCATTTTGTCTTCTTACCTTCTCAGAAGCCTTTTCAAGAAGTGACAGATCCACATCTTCAGAGAGTGAGACATCCCCTTTTACGGTCACAACTTTACTCTCCTCATTCTTTCTTTTCTTGGTAACTTTGCCGGAAGGACTTGTGTTTTTTCTTTTTGTTACAGTCACAGCTCCTTGCATGTCCGCTATCTGCTGCCTTAATTTACCAGCCGAGGCCGCCTGTTCTTGCAGTTGAGTTTTTATAATTTCAGTAGACGCGGTCTCTCCGACCTATCTAGCGGACTGCCTTAGAGCTTCCTTAGATTTTTGGCAGTTAAAATTAATACACACATCTGGAAGTTCAAGCACAGGGGTCCAGAAGAAGTGGCCAGCAAGTCTGCACTTTTGGAGGCTTACAAGACCGCGTCCCCTGACAATACAATTGGCTGTTTTTCAGGAGCGCTGGCTTTCCCATTCGCCGCTTCTACCTTTACAATCTCTCTAGAAGGTTTGACTGCTAACGTCTTCTTGGAGCTGGCGGTTTCCTTCTTCTTCACTTTCGGCGAAGACGCCTTGGGAGATCGCTTAGAGATCCGGTCCAGAATGCTCACCATCTCAGCTTTTGTTTCGGACTAAAAAGTGGTGACCGCTTAAAAAGCTAGCTCGCAATTATTTCCAGAAGCTTTTGGACCATGGAGCCCTCAAGCTATATTTATAGATTCCCTCGCATTTATGGTGGTCGTGGTCCCAGTGGTCAAAGTAAACATTTTCGAAGTTCCAGCAAAACTTGAAATGTGCGGGGATCATGTTTGCACGAAAATCCACGATCTCTCCTCTCCAGCCAGAATGACCCTTCCCAACAGTCTCAGTTTTAGAAGACCGCCCAGATCACCAGCTTCCAATGTTTTTCTCGCATAAGGCCCGTGCGGTCATGATATGTTGAGACCGGCAGACCGAGCGGTCTGATCCTTTTTCTCTTGTTTTGCTATTAGCTCCCCAACCACTGCCCCGACTCTCCTGTATCCAGGGCAGCCTATAATTTTTGGATCTGCCCATTTGGGCAGCCTCCGCATCTAAAAATAGAGGGGTAGGGGTACCTGAAAAAGGACTTTTGGCTTCATGGCTCCAGCTTACAACCTGTGTAAGCGGTCTCGAATTCTGTCACTTTTCTACCTCTTCCTCTAGCCTGTTCTAGACTTCCATCCTGTAACCTCTCTCGAGATTAACTAAAACAGTTTTTTCTCGTCAGAGGTCTCTCCTTTGGCGTCTTCTGTCTCAAGTAACCCGCACTTCACAGTTTTCCCTATCCTTTTTTAGTGTGAGTTTTGGAGGTACAATTTTTTTACCAACATACAAAATGTTAGGTTTTCCAAGACAAATGCTTATAACTTTGTACATCGAGAAAAAAGAGTTGAAATTGAAAATGCGACTCTACACTGTTATTGGAAATATTTAAAGAGAGGCAGTTTGAGGACAACATGTTCTCTTTTGATGTGCATACAGATGAGATGAATAGACTGCATAGCTTCTTTTGGATCGACGTACATGAAAAACTTGATTACAATTCTTTTGGAGATGTCATCATTTTTTATACGACCTATAGGTTGAAAAAGTACAATTTAGCATGTGCCCCTTTCATTGTGGTGAATCAACATTGGCAGAATATTTTTGTAGGTGGGGCATTAATTGCTAAGGAGACGATTGAATCTTTCTATTGGGTTTTTCAGACATTTTTAAATTTTGTTGGCAGAAAACTGTTGGAGCATGCGTTCCGCATCTCTTATTTTGAGAATTACAAATCTAATTGTTTATTTGATCATGTTTGTCATGTGTTTATAGTGTGCAGGAACTACTGGAACACTACCCCTATATGCCGAATGTTGAAACAGCCAAAGCTCTGAAAAGAAAGCTAACGCTTGGCGGTGATCATAATTCATCTTCTGAGAATTTCAAGAATTTTATTTATTTCAAGCATTTCATAGAAAAGATTCTTTGGCTCCTTTTTCGAGGAGTTTTATTTTCTGGAAAATTAACACCCGCGTTAACACTAATGCCGGTGGTAGCAACAGAATCAGTAAGTTCCATGTTTCTGCAATTATCTCAAAAAATTTCTTCGTTTTATTCAAATTTCAAAAAGCCCTTATTCACCCCCTCTAAGGGCGCCATAAGGTCCAATACTTAGTATCAGAACAAGGTTATTCCAATATGGTTTCAAAACCAGGAATTATGGCGCATCATGATCATGCTTTTCATGAGGTGCAAGGGATTAATAGACCTCCCTTATTCTCCGGTTCCGATTACAATTATTAGAAAACAAGAATGCGGCGCTTTTTAATTTCTTTGGATATAGATGTTTGGGGTATGGTAGAACAATGCTACTCTTCACCAACAATGGTTGTTGGAGAAGTTACAATGGAAAAACCCAAGGACAAATGAGACGATATCGATAAGTCAAAATGTAAGAATAATGCTAAACCTACGAATGCATTATTTTGCTTTTTGGATAGAACGGAATTTAATAGGATGTGTGCTTGCAAAACAACTTATGATATTTGGAATTTACTTGAAATTACTCATGAAGGTACTTCGCAAGTAAACGATTCAAAGCTCTTCAAATTGGAATCCGAGTTCAAGAAATTCTGGATGGAAGTGGATGAAGATGTAGATTCGATGTACACAAGATTCACGAAGATCGCCAATGACTCAAAGGTGCTTGGAAAGACATTCTCCAATGGCAATTTGGTGAGAACAATTTTTAGATCTCTCCCCCCTAAGTTCAATCCAAAAGTGATGTCCATCTCAGAGTCGCACGATCTAAAGAAGCTCCAAATTGAGAGTCTCATTAGGAATCTCAAAACACATGAGGTTAAACTAAAAATTCAAGACCAAGAGTACAATATGAAGCCAAAGAAGAAAACCTTGGTGTTGAAATCAAAGAAGGAGGCTGATAGCGATGTTAATGTCGATAAAGAGGACGGGGAGAGCCTTTTTGTGAAAAAGTTCAAAAAATTCATGAAGAATCTGAAAAAGGAGAAAAACCTTCCGGAAATATTTCATCAAAATGGAATTCTCGTCAAAGAAAGGAAAATCTAGCGACGGCGATGAAGAAGAAGAACAACCACCAGAGTGCTTTCACTATAAAAAGACCGGACACATCCAGAGTAAGTGCCTAAAGTATCTAAAAGAGCAAAAAGAGAAGATGCACAAGGGAAAAGAGAAGAAGAAGGTGTTGAAGGCGGCTACATGGGATGACTCCTCCTCCGAGGAATCAAGCGGCTCATACTCTAGCGATGAAGAGGAGGCAAACATGTGTCTTATGGGAAAGAGAAACACGCCATCCGATGATGAATGCAATGTCCAAAGCGACACTGAGGTAACTCTTTCCTCTTATGATGATTTATATAACAAATATTTACACACTTGCAAATATTTTGATAAAAGTTTACAAGATGTTGATCTCTTGAAATTTGAAATCAAACTTTTATTAAAATAGAATAAAAAATTTACTAAAGAAATTAAGCTATTAGGGAAAGAGAAGATGACTTGCCAAGAGTGCAATCACTCCTTGGCAAGGGTGAAAGAACTTAAAGAAGCTCTTGCTAAGTCTCATTCCAATATCGAATCACTTACTAAGGAAAATGGGGGCTCAGAAAGATCTCTTAAATATTCTTTTTCTCAAATAGAAGAGGGAAAGAAAACCTTTGTGAATCAGTGTGTTATGTTAGTAATGGAAAACATCGCTCTTAAAGCCTGAATTCATTATTTAAATATGGCTATTACAAAATTCGGCGTTGGCCAAAAGAACCTTGATATGGTTTTGTCCAATCAATGCCATGGATGTGCAAAATACGGCTAGGATATGCTTCTAGAAGCTATCGCTCGATGTTAGCTACTAAGGCCGACGGTAGTAGTAATTTCAGAAATCAATATTTTTTAATAAAAATTTAAATTAATCTACTATTGTTACCTCATCTTCCCACAAGAGTTTACATAGAACATTGAAAAGGGTCTCAACCCCCTTTATATCGTGTGCCAAATGCCATATATTTGGACACACCACAGACTCATGCAGGAAGAAATGTCGAATTACTTTAAAACAAATTTGGGTACCTAAGGTTTCCACCTACTCTATAGGAGAAACCTTTTGGGTAGCCGGATCTTTACTCTCTTCTCCCTTTTAGGAAAGTTGGCAGACTAAGGACAAAGAAGACATGTGATATTTGGACTCCGGATGCTCCAAACACGTGACAGGAAATAAAGCAAACTTCCTTAGCCTTGTGATGAAGAAAGGAGGGATGGTGACTTTTGGAGATAATGGCAAAGTAAGGATCATGGGCATCAGCGTAGTGGGTAACAAATCTTTTTCTATTTTTAACGTATTATTTGTATAAGGTTTAAAACATAATCTAATTTCAATTTGTCAATTATGCGATAAGGGTTTAAATGTTGTATTTGAATCTTCTACAAATCTTTATAAAATTATAAATTTTAAAACAAATGATGTTGTTCTCATTGCGCCTAGAATGTATAATGTTTATATGATTGCCTTTAATAATCTTTCAAATTCTTCTTTAAAATGCTTTCTTTCTAAAAATGAAGAATTATAACTTTGACATAGGCGTCTTGGTTACTCTTGCACCAAACTAATTTTAAAACTATAAAAAGATAAATTAATTAGAGGATTACCAATACTTAATATTGAAAATTTATTTTCACTTTGCTCACCTTGCCAAAAAGGGAAATTTTCAAAATCTTCTTTTAAAAGCAAAAATATTATTTCTACTACTAGACCACTTCAATTGATTCACATGGATTTATTTGGACTGATTAACACTTCTAGTCTAGGTGGTAGAAAATACACTTTTGTACTAATTGATGATTATTCTAGATATTATTGGACTATATTTCTTTCTTCCATATTCGATGCTTCTTTGAATTTACTAAACTATGCATTCATTTTTAAAATGAACTTGATTTAAAAATTAAATGTATTTGCTCGGATCATGGAGGAGAATTTGAAAATGACAAGTTTACTACTTTTTGTAAGGATCTAGGAATTAAGCATGAATTTTCCGCTCCATGCACCCCACAACAAAATGGTGCAGTTGAGAAAAAATAGAACCCTTCAAGAACTATCACACACTATGCTTTCTGAATATGGGTTACCTAGATCATTGTGGGTTGAATCTGTTAATACTTCATGTTATGATATTAATCGTGTCATGCTTCGCCCATTCTTAAAATTAACATCTTATGAGCTATATTTTCAAAAGAAACCAAATGTATCTTATATTAGTGTTTTTGGTTGCAAATGCTTTATATTAAACACTAAAGATACTTTAGGAAAATTTGATGAAAAATGTGATGAGGGAATTTTCATTTGGTACTCTTCAACTAGTAAGGCTTATAGAATATATAATAAAAGAACTAAAATAATTTAAGAGTCAATTCATGTTAGATTTGATGAGCATGTTCCTTGTGTAGATACTAATCCTACAGGAAACGAAGAGGAACCCCTTCCCCCTTTGGAGCATGAGGATGTTGAACCACTTAGAGAAAGAGGAAGAGAAAGAAGAATATGATCCTCCAAGTGAGCTCAAATTTTCAAAAGACTATCCAAGTGATCTTATAATGGAGAACCATCAAAAGTGGTAACTACTCGTTCTTCTTTACATGGGCCATTTTCAAACATTTGTTTTGTACTCGAAATTGAACCAAAAAACATTTCAACCAGTTTAAATGATGAATTTTGTTTTTTAGCTATAATGAAGAACTTAATCAATTTGAACGTAATAAGGTTTGGAAACATGTAGGGAGGCCATATAATTATCAGATTGTTGGTGTTAAATGGATTTTTAAAAATAAATTAGATGGTGAATCTAGGATTACAAGGAATAAAGCGAGATTAGTTGCACAAGGTTATTCACAAATTGAGGGGATAGATTTTAATGAAACTTTTGCAACCTTTGCTCGCCTAGAATCTACTAGAATTTTTCTTGCATTCGCGAATTTTAAAACATTTAAATTATATCAAATGGATGTTTAAAGTGCATTTTTAAACGAGATCATAAAAGAATAAGTATAATTTTCCTAGTAATGCGTATAATTTTACTAATCATGTGTAAAATTTGTTAAGATAAATAGTGGAGTATGTGTAAAATTTTCCTAATCATGTGTATAAATTAGAAAAGGCACTTTATGGTTTGAAACAAGCGTCACACGCTTGGTATGAAAGATTAACATTATTTT
Organism: Dactylorhiza incarnata; assembly: GCA_033032865.1. Lineage (NCBI taxonomy): Eukaryota > Viridiplantae > Streptophyta > Magnoliopsida > Asparagales > Orchidaceae > Dactylorhiza > Dactylorhiza incarnata. Next base: position 3,811,984 of record JAWHQI010000035.1, read on the forward strand.
TGTTAGAGCACATATATACTTTGGGAAGTGCGGATAACACACTCTTCATTAAGCACTGTAATAATGATTTGATAATTTTGCAAATTTATGTTGATGATATTATTTTGGAGCCACTAATGAAGAGTTGTGTAATGAAGTTGTTTTAGTGATGAAAAATGAATTTGAAATGAGCTTCGTAGGAGAACTCACATATTTTTTAGGATTTCAAATCACACAAAGACATGATGGTATATTTATTTGTCAATCGAAATATGTTTATGATATACTGAAAGTGCATAGTGTGCCTCTAAGAATTCTCTAGAGGGGGGGGGGGTGAATAGAGATTTAAAATATTTTCTATTCTATATTTGTACAAACAATAAAAACACTAATAATTATGCATTCAGCAAAACCAAGGACAGAATAAAATAAATGCAGATTGCTGAAAATAAACACAGAATAAATAAGTGGGGACAACACAGAAAATCACAACACAGAAGACACCAATATTTTTATAGAGGTTCCCAAAATGTGGGTACTCCTCTCTTTTACCTCCCTAGTAGGATTGCAAAACCTGTGTCTGAGTCTTTTGATAAGGAGACTCTTAGAACCACTGAGTTTTTTGATAAAGAGACTCTTAGAACCACTGAGACTTTTGATAAGGAGACTCTTAGAACCACTGAATCATTTGAAAGAGGGATTAATAAAACTCTTTTATAGTGTGAAGAATAAGGAAAAGAAAGAAGGACGATGAAGAAAAGAATTCTGTTCTCAGAATTCTTTAGAAGCTTTTTCTCAAGTTCAGCTTCTGTTTGTCTTTCACTGGATCTGTTGATGATGAACCCTTGCTTATGATTGTGATGATTTGCAAGGGTTATTTATTCAGATCCTTTTCTATGAAAGCTTCTTGTAATCTGGCTGATGTGTGGTTAAGAAGAAGAAGCAGCTAAGCATGTCTCCTGTGCAGAGAGATCACATGTATTTTTCTGTCTTTTAGGGTTTGAGGAAGAAGAAGATGAACACTCTATTCGACAGATGAGAATAATATGATAACTCTGTTCTTTTCTTCTCCTCTTTTTTCATACTTATTATGTATGATTGAGATTTCAATAACCTTTCTTCTTTTGGGCTGTCCTGAAAAGGAATTGATCTTTCCCACTTATTTTTCTTTCTTCTTTTGTTCTCAACCCGTCCATCAATTTTGATTTCCTTCCAAAAATGATTTACTGTGTTCTGGAAAGCTCCATTCCATTCTTGGCAATTAATGAGCCATTGGAGAACTATCTCTAGCCTGGTGGCCCTTTTGAAAAGGTCTCAAAAGAACAGTAGAAAAAGCTTCCTTTTTCTGGCTGTATTCGACGTTGCGTCGACTTCATTATTCTTCATGTCGACGCACCTCTCAGTTCTTATCGACGTAGCTTCAAATTCCTTCTTATGTTTGGCTAAACTCAGATGTCGATGCTACGTTGATTTCTTATCAACGTATCCGTCGAGTTAAAGACTTGGACTTTGAGCTTTAACTTCTGCATCGAATTGTAGTCGAAGTTGCGTCGACTTATTGAATGGCTTCGACAAGCTCTTCCTTCTGCGTTGAGTTCCTTTTGATGTTGCATTGACTTGAATTATACTTCGACAACCTGATTAAGTTGCTTGGACTTCTAGTCAGAGTTGCGTCGATATCAAGTCAAAGTTCCGTCGACTTTTATTCGACGCAAGTCTTAACTTAACTTATTTTGTGATTATCTTGACTTGGTCTTGACACTCTAAGGTGAGTCTGACATCATAAGACATCTAATGACTAATTTACCCTTACTATACAATGTGGGTAATACAACATAAGAGGTAAAATCACTTATAGATAATTTGGTAAGTTAAATCAAAAGGAGTTTTTCCCAACAATCTCCCCTATTTATCTTAACAAAATTTACAGATTGTTTAAGGTGATTTTACACATACTTTGACATAAACACAAATACAAATAAGACATACATAGACAATATAATATAATAGAATGAAACCATATACCACTTTATATATTATCAAGTAATTGTATCGTTCACCACAAATGTTTGCTTTTAGAAAGTATAATATTGACAGAATACCTGAGCATCAATGTTCCTTGTCAGTAGTTTTCCTTTTCCTAGAGAATACCTTTGGTATCACCTTCGTTGCAGCAAATGCAAGAGGTTCATCCTCTTCTTCAGGGCTCCTGACAGCTTCTTCATAGATTTGACCTTCTTTGAGAGGCTCCACTTGAGATTGTATATTTTCTTCAGCAGCCAGGGCAGCTTCCTTAGCGATGTTTGAAACTCCATCTTCTATGAGCTCCCCCCGAATTGATGAAAGTTGTCCCTGGTTTTCTACAGTTAATTCTCCAGCTGGATCCTGATCAATTGTAAGAGGCTCACCCTGATTTTGTATAAGATTTTCTTGAGGGCTTGTAAGAGGCTCCCCCTGGACATTTGCATCTAGAATTTCTGGACTTACTATTTGGAATACAGTAAGTTTATTAAGATCTTCATCATCCTTGTCCTTCTCCTGGCTATTCTTTTCTGGATTAGACCTTTCTTATGAGTCCAATATTTATATGATTTTATGGACTCAAATGGGTTAGTTTTCACTCTTGTGCATGTCCTATTCGAGCTATTGTTGCTTGTATTTCTCTTATAATCACTTCCGTGCTTTGTGCACTACTTAGGTCCATCTTGGTATGCTTTTGTGCTTCTTGTTGTTGGGGGTAAGCACATGGTGCTCCCTAACCTTTTATTCTGTATTTGTATTGAGCTGGAAGGGTATTTCCAGCCGTGTTGATGTTTATGCAGGTGGATGGATCATCTTATTTTACCCAAAATTCATGTCTGCATATATTGCACAGTTGTGCATTTTCCTTGATGCACAGATGGCTGCAGTCATGCGCCCTCATCTGGGGTAGAAAATAATGTTCTATTTTTGATCGTGCATTTTTCGCACCGGCAGTTGCCCGTGCGTGAAGGAAACGCACGATCGCCTGTTAAGCCTAGTTTTTAGGCCATCTGGAATTGGCCGTGCATTTTTACGCACGGGCGGCTTCGACTGTGCGTGAGCAAAATGCACAGGCGCTGCTGCTTCTTCCTCAAGGCATTTCTTTTTTTGTTAATAATGCATGGTCTACGCATGGTCGTGCGTTTGACCATGCGTGACTTAATTTTTGCTGTCTTAGTATATAAGCCAAGAAATCTGCTGGCTTGAAGGAGGATCCAGGGAAAAAGACTTGAGAGCCCGCCAGTTCGGCTCCAGTCCATGCATTTTTGCCTCTCCACCACCGTTCAACCTAGGAGAAGCTCCGACAACCATTTTCTTGCAAATATTCTGCCAAAGCTTCTTCCTCGGCCTCCTCCATCATCCACGAGCTCAAGAACGCCATCGACGGAAAGACTCTGCGGTCCTAAAGGTGTGTCCAACAAGAGTTAGCTTAAGCTATACCACGAAGAAGACGGGTAAAGTAGAGGAAGGTGATATCTCCTCTGGACCCCGGACGGCAACTGAAGACCGAGCACAAACGAGGCTTAACAAACTTACGATTCTGACCGAGAACCTTCAGTAAAGTCTTCGAGCTTCGGTTACCTCTTTCCACTTGTGTATGGATTAAGGTTTTTCCATTGTATGTGTGTTATTTTGGATGATGTGCATAAACCTTGTGCTTAAGCTAATATAATTTCATGCTTATGAGATTTGTTGTGCTTTATGTGAGTTGAGGAGCGCCCCATTCCACCATCCACTCCACCGCTCCGTTGTGCACCGCACTAGCAATTGCTAGTTGCCTGTTCCTTGACGAGGTGCCTACGACCCTCACTCCGCCGGTTACGAATCGTCCATCCGCTAGCCTTCTCGTCCACCCGTTTACCGAAGCACAACATTGCGTCCTGCATTCCATCCCGCCAAGCAAAGCAGTGCTTTAGGCCCGCATTTTCTTTCATTGTTGTTAATTTAGGAAACCCAAGATCAAACCCCCTTTTTCTTATTAGCATAACAATCTTTATAATCAATTTCCCTGACGAGAAATCATACACCCCAACTTGCAATCCTCTGAGAACGATATTCGGGGAGTCTCTCCCAACTTTTATTACTTGTATGATCGGTGCACTTGCCGTAAGCATGTCAAGTTTTTGGCGCCGTTGCCGGGGATTGTAACTGGCGCTGTGATTGTTATGTTAGGAAAAATTCTTGTAAAGATTTTTTTTAGTTTCTCTGTTTGATTATTTGTCTTGTTTATCTTGTCCTTGTATAGGGTGCTGCAATTGTTTATTGCTAGGTGTAGTACATTGCACATTTGGGTCTTTCTGTCGAATCTAAGTATCTTCATGCAATGTGGGCTGCATTCAACATCCGTTGCCATTGGTGTGGAGATATCTCCCATGCTAGTGATAGATGCCCATTGAGAGATGGTGGCCCTAGTACCTTAGACTCAATGTATCAGACTCTGATATCATATGGTACCCATTACAGTGTGTCTAAGTCCTATGGTTATCATTCTGCTCTGCAGATGCCATTTTTGAATTCATCTCCGGCCCTATTAGGACCAAAGAGAATACAAAATAGTGTCTGTTTTGTTAGAGCACAAACCATGCCTTGAAGGATTGTGCTGAGTTTCTTTGCCAAGTAGACGAGAATGATGAGTCGGACACCCGGATCATCCCAACTCCTACTAATGGTAGCACACCTTCAACATCTAGTTATGTATATGTATCACCTCCATGCTTTGAAGGGAATGATTTGGATACAAATATTTGATGTGTGGTTAATCTGGACTCTGACATGGCGGAGCCGATCTTCCATGTGCTTATATCATAATGTGATGATTCAACTCTTCGAGAGGTAGTGGTGCATGACCTTTGTTCGAGCACTATTTCTCCTTCTTTTGTGCATATTACTACATCTGCTTCTGACGACACTGTTGAGAGTGTTTCACAGGAAGAGGTAGGAGATCTATGTATTGTGTCTATCCCTATGAAGGAGGACAACCCTCAAGGTGAAGAGGAAGTTACCTTTGCACCAGGGACGAAAGTCCAAATCTTGGGCAAGACCACCGTTGATACTGCCTAGACCTACATCATTATCGATAATGCCGACAATATTTCATTGGGCCATCCTATCGGGAGTGATACCGGGATCCCTCCCAAAGATGAAATTCTTTTATGTCATTCTTCTAATTTGTTTCTCTACCCCACTCTCGTGTTTGATTCATCGCAGGATTCCACATTGGATCTAATTCAGGAAGTTGTCGAGCCCGCTGTGCAGACCAAAGGCAGACATTGAGATGTCTTCTTCATACTTCTTACCCCTGCCCAACATTCAGTGCAGGTAAATATATTCAGGTATGGGGATAACTGCTTTGTCGCCGTATCGTTACCCCCTACCGACACGAATAATAAACCAGTTACCTGTTCACTTTTCTTTTCATAGACCCATTAGCTAGAGCTGTGATTAGTGCTAAATAAGTCATGCTGGGAAGACAGAAAACCCAGTAGTTATCTAGGCGTAGGAGTAGTTAATTTACATTTTATCAACATTATAGTTTTCCTTATTATTTGCACTTTGCAAGTTTTATCTCTTGTTTTTGATAGCTTTTGCGCACCGTGCGCCCTGTGGAGATGGTAGTAGAGTATTCACTGTTTTCGAGTATTTCTCTATTCTTCCTGTTCATTTTGGAGCGCGCACATCGGTTTTCCCAATTTGATCAAATCATAAAAAAAAAATTTGGGAAATTTGGTGCAGATTTTTGCAATCGCACGATTGGATTACTCGTGCGTGATCAAATCGCACGACCATGCGGTTTTTATATTTATAAAAACTCTTCTTCTTCTCGGTGAAATCGCACGCTGGCCCTAAACCTCTCCGTCATGCGATTCGCAAATCCCTCTCCCGTGCGCGATTTCTCCTCCCTCTTTTCCATCTTCTCTTTCGTATTCTCTTCCACTTCCCTTCATTGCCCTTCCGTAGCTCTTGAGCAAAGCTCCAGGGGTGTCAAGAAGGTGGTGAGCTGGATGTTCTGCGGTGGAGGAGCATCTTCTTCAAGGGAAGAAGATCTTGGTGCTGAGGCAATGCTGCAGTTTGGGATGCCTGAATTTTTGGAAAGGTATAATTTGCTGCGACAGAAAACATTCCTAGATCATCATTTTGTTTCTGTCCCGGTTCTCTGATCCGTGCATTTGGATGTGGCTGTGGCAGGTCTACTCGACGTGGGATCATGGAGAAACCTATTCTCCATTACGGAGTTGGGCTACCGTTAAATCACGCTTGAGTTCCTTTCCACCTTACGCATCCTTGATCACGTCAATGAGGAAACCAGAGAGCCCATGTCGGTTTCATTCCGTATGAAGGGCCGTACCCATACCATGGGTGTTGGCCAACTGGCGGTTTGCGCCGGAATTTACACCCACGACAAACTCATGCAGGCGGACATTATCAACCGTCCGGATGAGTTCCCTGATGGAGCATCTCCTTGTGAATTCTGGCAGTCCATTACGGGACGGAATCAGTAGTACGAGGCTTGTGCAGCAAAGTCTACCCATATTATTTACCCCACGCTCCGCTATGTCCAGCACTTAATCGAGCATTACATCAATGCCCGTGCCATGAACAGAATGTAGCGGGCTGGCAGGATCTCCTCTACCTCTTTAGCATGCACGAGGGGGTGCCTCTCCATCTTGGGCTAGTGCTCACCCAATATCTTCTTTGCCTGGCCACCTACCTCCCCCTGAAGTCAATCAGAGGATCACAGTATATCACTCAGATCGCCAAAGGACTTGGCATCTGGGATTCACTGCCGCCCATGACAGTCGTCTCCAGGGGTTACCATATTTCATTATCCATGATGGTGGCATTCAAGTTGATTCAGAAGGTGCGGCATGGCGACAATTGGAGCTACCAAGTCCGCGAAGTTGGGTCAGGACGTGTTGATCGCGCTGTTCATGCCAATGCTGACGAGGCTAGTACCTTGGCTAGGATGAGTAGGCAGCCCCGTGATGTGCCCCACTCCGCATCTCCTACTGCTTAATGGTACGCCCCGCGACAAAGCACCGAGCAGCAGTATCCTGAGTTTTACGATAGGTTCGTGCGCATGGAAGATGCTATGGCCATGCAGTACGAACTTTCCTCACGGATTGGTGCACACTTGGGAGTTGAGCCTCCCACGGTCTCTGCTCGGGCTTCTACAACGCGATCTCGGTGGATGCATACTAATACTCCACCTCCTCCGCATTCTCCTCCACTTTCTCCCTAGTGATTACTCAGCTACCTCTTCCAGGTCCTCTTGTTGTTTTTAGTAGATTTGTTTCTTTTAAATATCCTGGGTGTGCTATTATTTTGACTCTACTTGATATTATTCTGCTGGGGCATCGTCCCTAGGGTGTGGTTGTGGACAATTTTTTCTTTTATGTTATTTTTCATCATTGTCGTTTCGTCTGTCTATGCCGTATTTATCTTCTCATGATTAATATCAATGCCGGCAGTTTTGTTTATGTTCTGTGTGGTGCTGGAGCAATTTTTGTAGGTATGGCAACATTGATGGCGGATGCGGTGAGCTAATTTACAGTTTAACGCCAATCTTCCGTTATGCTCATTTATGAGCATGGTGTAACCTCTCCTCCTTGTCTTGTTATGAATAGAGTATTGCATTATGTGATGTTTAGATTTAAGTATGGGGGAGAGTAGCTTGTCGTTACCCACTTGCACGTGCACATAAGTACAACATACTAGAATTTCCAATCTTATTTTTATTTTCATTCTCATAGCACACCACAACACCCACTAGAGAGCGCACTTAATTGTAGGCGCGTGATGAGTCTAGCTCATTTCTTTTGTAGGATTGGGAAAATTGTTGTGTTGTCTTAGGGTTGTAAGATGGAGTAAAATGTTGTCTCCCGTAGTGCTCTAGTTGAGTACTCACGTCTTGCAAGAATTGTGTGTAGAATAAGTTTCTCTTTATGCTTATAGTTTTGTAATCTTTTCTATTTGCGCAATAATTGTTTATTCTACTCAACTATGGTGAATCTGGTGTGAATCCGACGGTAGCGTAGGAATGTGTGTAAACGGTTGCTAGGTTTGTATTGCTCGAGTTGGGAGGAAGAATTATCTTTCTTGGTGGCTAAGAACTTGCCCCAAGCGACTTTCGAAGCATTGGCATAAGTTAGTTCAATGCGTGAGCATGATGTAGGCCTTCATTTTGGCCAGGTTGAGCCTTGAACACCGACCCTATCATAATCCTCGCTAGCTCCGTTGTGCCTACCCCGTCTTTTGATTCAGCTCCACTTATATTTCACCAAAGCCTACAAGCTAATCCTAGTCGCACACCCAATCCGAGCTCTAGTATTTTATTATCTTCAATTGAGGGTGTCGACGCGGTGTAAATTTTGTGAAAATGTGGTTTGTGCTTCCTCAGTTTATTCGCTGAATAAAGTGCGAGAAAAAAAAGAAAAAGAAAAAAAAATGTGGTCAAGAAAAGAGTTTAATTGAAAATCTTTTTGAGATGTATATTGGGAGTAGGCTGTCACAACCCGCATTTTCCCAACATTTACAATGCTATCAGAGTAGGGAAAGCTACGCGTTGTGATGCCACGTCACGTAGGGGAAGCCTACTGACGTTAAGGCAATTCATCCTTCTTCGCAGTTCGAGCAAATATTATTATTAACTCAAAGAGATTCAAATATAATTTATGCAGAAAGATTTAACAAGCCGCGTCCCTCGGCTAGGTGGATCAACTACTCCACGCTTTTAAAATATAGTTTTACGCAGCGGAAAAATACTTGATTTAATTACTTAGTGGCCTAGGTGAACATGAAGACCTAGTGAGGTGCACCATGCAAGATCGAATGTGTGTATTTACCATATATACAAAAATAGATTTATCACGCGCAAAAAGTAGTGAGGTTACCATTTCAAATCATGATGCACAATGCTCCAAATGCCTTAGCATATCTAAGCAAGGGGATATAAAGCCAACCCGCATCTAATCATTCCAGAACAAGTGTTCAACGTAAACAACAAGTAATAGCAGCAGTGAAACAAAAATCTAACCAAATAGCACCACCGGCGTCAACACCTGACACGAACCCATGGGCCGACAAGTCCACAGAATACTCTACCTCAAGAGAGTCAGAAGACGGCAACTAAAGAAGCTCCGCACTAACACCTGCTACTGTCCAGAACCTGAGGCATTCAAAGAAAGAACACCTCAGAAGCAAATACAAGTGGTGCAGGAAACAAGAAAGCAAGCAAACCTCCGCGAGACTGGAGGGAAACAGAAGCTGCAAGGGTCAGCGATGACAAAGCTAGCAGCTAATAATCAACAGGAAAAGAAACATTAACTTTCAAATTGTTAATCATGTTACTCTTATTCAGAATTATAGAGACTGATCAGCTCATCAGAAAAAAAGAGAAGCCGTGCGGGGATAATACCCTTTCGCATCATCATGACCCTCAGAGCACCGCACCAGTGGCACTGCCAACATCGTGTACGACCTTCAATAGAATTTATTAAATTAAAAGAGCATCGCACCGGTGGCACCGCCAACATCGTGTACGACCTCCAACAGATCATTCACATTTTTCATGGTTCTTTCAAGGAGCAATGGGCGAGGCCCAACAGATCATATCATACTAAATTGCAAGCAGAAATGAAAAAATACAAGGGGATATAATGCTAACAAAAGTCTTTTTATTAACTGGCAAAAGGTCTAGTTATTAGCAGCAATAATTAGAGGATAAAAGGAAATGTAGCACAGCTAGATCAAGGGGGGTCAACTTGAAGTTACTATATGGCAAAGAGAAAAAAGGCAAGAGCAGGATCACCACTTGCCTTTGGTTTTGCTGGAAAAACTCTCCGAATCGCTCCCCGTTGGAGATCGGGTTACGAGGAGGCGAGAGGAGTCAAGATCTACAAGAGATCGGGCTAGAAAAGGTTAGGGTACAAAAGACCTAACGAATGAGGAAGAAGGCAACCTCACATAGTTTTAATAATAATAATATCATTATTATTATCATTATTAATAAATGAAGGAAGGGGTCGACGCATGCATGCAAATGGAGGAGGGAGGTGGAAGTCGACGCAGGGCTGGAGCAGAACTCGACGCAAGGGGGAGAAGTCAACGCATGCTTCGAGAAGGGGAAGAAGGAGTCGACGCATGCTTTGAGAAGGGGAGAGTAAATCGACGCAGGGGGGGGGGGGAGTGAAGTCGACGCAAGCATGCAAATGGACGAGGGAGGTCGACGCATACGTTGAAAGGAATGTATATATATATATATACATTCAATTTTTTTATAATAATAATAATAATATTATTATTATTATTATTTTATCACTAAAAATAACGAACGCCGAACCCAACAAAAATTTCGCCTAAAGTGAACGGCGGCGCTACGAACCCAATGGCGAAGTTGGAATCAAATTCCGACGTGCCGTTTTCGAGATATGATTGGCGGAAGTTACGACGAGCTTTAAATATATATACAAAACTTCTAAAATGCGCCGAGGCTCCAAAATGGCTCGGATCGCGACGAAACTTGATAGACAAGTCTAAAATTAAATAATCTAATTTCCTAACGTAAAATTTTTCAATTCTGGGTCGTCGCAAATTTTGGTCGACTTGACCCAAACGGACGCGAAAACGCGCAAACGGCAACGCGCCGCTAACTCGACGTTAAAAGTAACGCCCCGACGTCATTAACACGCCATTACTGAATTAAACAAACACCGTAAAAATCAGGGGCGTTACTGCCACTCCCCCTAAAAGAAAGTTTCGTCCCGAAACTTGACATAAGGGCAGAAAGCAACATTAAGATAGGTACATGGTGTAGGAAAGGAGATTTAAGATGAACAATTCATTGCGCAGGAACAACACTTGGGCAAGATATACAACACAGGAAAATAAATCCATCTGAGCTATTTAAATGAGAAGATGAATGGTGCAGGAAGAAGATTTACCTAGGCTAATTAAAAGAAGAGGTGCGGATGAGATTCCCGCATAGCCGATTCCAGCTCCCATGTTGCGCTCTCGACGTCATGATTTCGCCAAAGAACTTTTACCATGGGGATGGATTTCCTACGCAACACCCACTCTTGGGTTTCCAAAATCCGAACAGGCTCTTCAACATAAGATAAATTGGGCTGAATCTGAGGTACCGAATCGAGGACTTGACGATTGCTGCAGACACATTTCCTTAACAGACTCACATGGAACACATCATGGACGCCAGAGAAGGTAGCAGGTAACTCCAATCTATAAGCGGACACTCTGATGCGCTCAACGACCTGAAATGGCCCAACATATCTGGGATCCAACTTGTGGTTCTTCCCAAATCTTTTAACGCCTGACATCGGAGAGACCTTCAGAAAAACACTGTCCCCAATCGCAAACTCCAGATCTGCCCTTCTTTGATTGGCATACCTTTCGTACCGCTCCTGAGCAATGCGGAGCTTCTCCCAAATATTAGTCACCGTATCCTCCATTTCCATTAAAGCTCCCGGACCTAGCAACGGTCTCTCACCGACTTCGACCCAAAACAAGGGAGTCCTACAGCGCCTCCCATACAACGCTTCAAAAGAGGTCATCTGTAGACTTTCTTGAAAACTATTATTGTAAGCAAACTCCATGAGTCTGAGGCGCTCGTCCTAAGCTCCAACATGCTCAAACATGTAACATCTGATCATATCTTCCACGATCTGATTAACTTTCAGACCCTGAAGCTTCCACCAACTCAACTAGATACGCAACACAAAAAGCAAATCCCGGGGTTTCGATCTGACTCCAAACTTAAAGGTATATTTTATCCATTTATTCACGATAGCTCACACAATTTGTGTCTTCGGAAATACCTCATCAAACCGATAACAAATCTAATACCAGCAAACAATATGTTTCAAATCTCTATACATCCTAGTAGAATCCGGGTGGTAACGTATGCCAATTCCAGAATTCGCAACATATTTTATTCATTTTCTCTGGCGCAGAATCAACTCCTTCTGAGCGAAGATATGCTTCAATTCTTATGGTCCGTAAACCTTACATAATACGTCATACCAAAATAATCTCCAAGGCTCAATGCCTAGATTATTGGGGTAATTCCAAATCATGCGCACGATATTTCTCGTCATGAATCTTCAATTGACTCGAATCGTATGCGATCACATTTTTTTTTCGAGACATACCTGGGCTCAACGTACAACTTATCTACATAAATAGTACACCACTCCTTCAGTAGGTATGATCCCAAGCTGGAGCAGTGCTCATCTTCTATTCAATTCCTGAAAGGCTCCATCGCACTAGTCACCCCAAACAAAATTTGGATTCTCCTACTTAAACCTAACCAAGGACACAATTAATCACACGAATCATTACACAAGCCTTCTTTATCACCTTGCCAACCCTACAAAATTCCTTATTTCCTCGGATGTTGTAAATCTCTTTCAAATCAATCACTTAACGAACTATACTGGGTCCGTCGAAAACTCATCCTCATTAATAACATGACCCAAATAAGTAAATAAAGACATCCAAAACTTGAACTTGCTCATCTTGGCAAACGAACTTGCGCTCTCACAACGTAGACCGCACCCAATCCCAAATGCTCAGCACGATCCTCTGCACTCTTAGAGTGTATCATACCCCACTTCTAAGGACGGCCACAAGATGGTCTGAAAGTTCTGTTAATGTTCTATTCATCGAATTCATGAAGGCAAAGGAGACATTAGCTAAATCAAAGGTCGCCACTAGGACCTCAAAATAAAGCCCATAACGGGAACGAGCAGGAAGCCCGTGGAACATCCGACTCACTGATCCTTCACAGATAAAAGTCTAAACGAAGGCCAATCTCCGAGAATACGGATCTATCTCGCAACTGATCAAGCAAATCATCTACTCGAGGTGATGAACACTCACCTTGATAGTCACCACATTCAACTCTGTACAATTTGTTCACAATCTTCTAGAAACATTCTTCTAGCTCACACAGGGACATGCGGCAAGGTGCCCTCGCAAAAAGACAAGTATCTGGCTCAAGACCTAAAACAACTCCGCCTTTTTCTCAAGGGGAAGACCGAGAAGACTAGCCGGAGAAACATTTGAAACTCTCACACAACAGAACACACAGCACAATGAGAGCAGTTTCCAGAACAGAACAGAAATGAGAAAGGACTCGCTTCCAGACTCTAAGGATGGACGAGCATGAACCGCAGAAATAACCAGAGAGTCTGAACACACTCAAGGGTTGGTCAATATCCAACGAGAAGATCATGCGCTTATCCTCACACTTGATCACGACGTCATACCTGGACAAACAGTCCATTCCGAGAATCACGTCGAAATTTGCCAGATCTAGCATCTTCAAATCCGCTAGAACCTGGACACCACCCAAAGAAATGGGGCACTCCTGGATACCCCGATCTGACGCAACCTGGTCTACAGATGGAAACTTAACGGACAAGGAATCATCCAACCGATCAATAGACCATCGGTGCCTATCAACCAAACTCCTAGCAACGAAAGAGTGAGATGCTCCCGAATCAAACAGGACACGCGCCCACTTAATTTTTTTTCACCTTGAATTCACCTAACAAGAATGCATCACTAGACAACTAGTAAGCTAAGTCTAGAAGAAAGAGAACAAGTTAGGAGGGAAGAATCTAACCAGATATCACGTGCGCTGAGGTCACGGTCTGAGAGTTCGGGTAGTCGGCCTTACGATGTCCCTTTTGTCCACACAGGAAACAACACCCAGACTTCTTGAAACACCTGGCCACCTCATGCCCGGGCTTAGAGCAGAAAGAGCACACCGGGACCGCCTTGGGTGCGTCTTGAATTGCACTAACCTTTAACGGCTCCAGCGCCTCGAGCCTCTTGAAACACCTCTCGAACGGGTGGACCCGCTTGCCACAAAAGCTACAGTGTCCCACACCCCTCTTCTTTGAGTCCGAGTGAGATGCCTTGGAACTCTCCCGATCATCCAACTTTCTCTTATCACTCTTCGCCTGCTGCCCACGACTCTTTGCCTTTTCAATCGACTCGGTCTTCAATGCGGCCTCCACCGCTTCAGCATAAGTCGCTGACCCATAGGAGCTAGCCCACTGCTGTACATCGCCAGTGAGGCCACCCAAAAACTGCTTCACCCTTCCTTCCTCCGAGGCTACGAAGTCTGCCCTACCATCATAGGTAGGAGGTCCCAAATGCTGAAAGTGCAAAATGAAGTTCATCTCCGGTGGCAATGCCACGGGAGGCACTAGGGGAGAAGGAACGGCTGGACTCACCACCGGTTCTTGCGCAACAGGCTGCTGCACCGAGGCAGCAGACACCAAAGACTGAATCTGAGCCTGCATCGCAACCAACTGTTTAGTCAAAGCCTCGTTGCTCTGTCGCAGACTTTCGATCACGGGCTCACTCTGACCACCAGAAGACTCTCCCTCAGGCAGGGGAGTCGATCGCGTCACTCTCCTATGAGACATGTCTACAAGATAGGTGGACATCCAATCAGAAATAGGCTTAAGACGCTTAAGCCAAACAGACTCGGAAATATCCCGGATCAATTCGGAACAGGAAAGAAACAACCTGCTATTGCTGTTAAGTTGTTCTAAAATTTCATGAAATGATGCAATGATTAAACTTAGGATGATACACCATCATCCTATTGACTCTTGTGCTATGACATGAGTGCATGAACATTTAAATTTCTTTTCAAATCATGTGTGTACATATGTCATCTGGTATGTCTTTAACTTGGCACGCGTGCTTATGCGATGATATGAATGTATGCAGTGCTATGCATTCTAGAAAGAGGCCTTAATGCATGTCATGAGCGGCGTACACATGTAATGTTATGCATCTCATACTACATAACATTACATGTAACAAAAAAGAAAACGTGCTAATGGGCATCCTTGTAATGGTGGTTATGCATCCCATACTACATAACCGTCACATGTTGCCACCTATGGTGGATCCATATACAAACACATATTATGCATCCCATACTACATAATATGCCCCGTATACTTCTCATCATGCTATGAGTGTAGTGACCATGCTTCGGTCAAGACATACTGATGACATATCGGTGTGTGTATACAATGAAATGATCTTATGAGGTTCTGCTTAGGATAGCGGTCGTTTGGCTCACACGCCAAACCACCCAACTACCTTTTTCACAGAACCTCCCTCTGATACCAACTGTCACAACCCGCATTTTCCCAACATTTAAAATGCTATCAGAGTAGGGAAAGCTACGCGTTGTGATGCCACGTCACGTAGGGGATGCCTACTGACGTTAAGGCAATTCATCCTTCTTCGCAGTTCGAGCAAATATTATTATTAACTCAAAGAGATTCAAATATAATTTATGCAGAAAGATTTAACAAGCCGCGTCCCTCTGCTAGGTGGATCAACTAGTCCACGCTTTTAAAATATAGTTTTACGCAGCGGAAAAATACTTGATTTAATTACTTAGTGGCCTAGGTGAACATGAAGACCTAGTGAGGTGCACCATGCAAGATCGAATGTGTGTATTTACTATATATAAAAAAATTGATTTATCACGCGCAATAAGTAGCGAGGTTACCATTTCAAATCATGATGCACAATGCTCCAAATGCCTTAGCATATCTAAGCAAGGGGCTATAAAGCCAACCCGCATCTAATCATTCCAGAACAAGTGTTCAACGTAAACAACAAGTAACAGCAGCAGTGAAACAAAAATCTAACCAAACAGCACCACGAGCGTCAACACCTGACACGAACCCATGGGCCGACAAGTCCACAGAATACTCTACCTCAAGAGAGTCAGAAGACGGCAACTAAAGCAGCTCCGCACTAACACCTGCTACTGTCCAGAACCTGAGGCATTCAAAGAAAGAACACCTCAGAAGCAAGTACAAGTGGTGCAGGAAACAAGAAAGTAAGCAAACCTCTGCGAGACTGGAGGGAAACAGAAGCTGCAAGGGTCAGCGATGACAAAGCTAGCAGCTAATAATCAACAGGAAAAGAACCATCAACTTTCAAATTATTAATCATGTTACTCTTATTCAGAATTATAGAGACTGATCAGCTCATCAGAAAAAAAGAGAAACCGTGCCGGGATAATTCCCTTTCGCATCGTCACGACCCTCAGAGCACCGCACCGGTGGCACTACCAACATCGTGTACGACCTTCAACAGAATTTATTAAATTAAAAGAGCATCGCACCGGTGGCACCGTCAACATTGTGTACGACCTCCAACAGATCATTCACATTTTTCATGGTTCTTTCAAGGAGCAATGGGCGAGGCCCAACAGATCATATCATACTAAATTGCAAGCAGAAATGGAAAAATACAAGGGGATATAATGCTAACAAAAGGCTTTTTATTAACTGGCAAAAGGTCCAGTTATTAGTAGCAATAATTAGAGGATAAAAGGAAATGTAGCACAGCTAGATCAAGGGGGGTCAATTTGAAGTTACTATATGGCAAAGAGAAAAAAGGCAAGAGCAGGATCACCACTTGCCTTAGGTTTTGCTGGAAAAACTCTCTGAATCGCTCCCCGTTAGAGATCGAGTTACGAGGAGCGAGAGGAGTCAAGATCTACAAGAGATCGGGCTAGAAAAGGTTAGGGTACAAAAGACCTAACGAAAAAGTTTCACGAAACGGAAGGAAATTACCACGAGGACGAAGCTCTCATCGAGAGCATTCCGAATCTATGCTCGGCTCGTGATTTCGACCACCGGAGCTCCGTCGGCGGCGTCTGGAAAATTCAAGAAAACGCCACTCCCGTCGCTTGCTTTTCTCTCTGGTTCAGATAGAATGAGGAAGAAGGCAACCTCACATAGTTTTAATAATAATAATATCATTATTATTATCATTATTAATAAATGAAGGAAGGGGTCGACGCATGCATGCAAATGGAGGAGGGAGGTGGAAGTCGACGCAGGGCTGGAGCAGAACTCGACGCAAGGGGGAGAAGTCGACGTATGCTTCGAGAAGGGGAAGAAGGAGTCGACGCATGCTTTGAGAAGGGGAGAGTAAATCGACGCAGGGGGAGGAGTGAAGTCGACGCAAGCATGCAAATTGAGGAGGGAGGTCGACGCATACGTTGAAAGGAATGTATATATATATACGTTCAATTTTTTTTATAATAATAATAATAATATTATTATTATTATTTTATCACTAAAAATAACGAACGCCGAACCCAACGAAAATTTCGCCTAAAGTGAACGGCGGCGCTACGAACTCAACGGCGAAGTTGGAATCAAATTCCGACGTGCCGTTTTCGAGATATGATTGGCGGAAGTTACGGCGAGCTTTAAATATATATACAAAACTTCTAAAATGCGCCGAGGCTCCAAAATGGCTCGGATCGCGACGAAACTTGATAGACAAGTCTAAAATTAAATAATCTAATTTCCTAACGTAAAATTTTTCAATTCCGGGTCGTCGCAAATTTTGGTTGACTTGACCCAACCGGACGCGAAAACGTGCAAACGGCAACGCGCCGCTAACTCGACGTTAAAAGTAACGCCCCGACGTCATTAACACGCCATTACTGAATTAAACAAACACCGTAAAAATCAGGGGCGTTACATAGGCGGTGCACACACCCATGTTTTCAAGTTCAAGTCTGGGGGTGTGGTGCACCGTGTTTTTATTGTGATGCTTGGATAATTTCCTTAACGAGAGCTCTTGTGGGTTAGGTGAGGAAACCTTCATGTTTATCATTGTAAACCCTACCGAATCCCAAGCCCCGTATTTATCCTAAAGTCCTATTGACTCACGCAATGAATCGAACTAGTGTCGTGGAGAGAGTGTGACTGGGTGAGCTTATGGTCACCGACATTGATGGATTTCAATGGAGGTTGTTCCGAGCACCGATCTTGAGCAATACTAGCCTCATCGATCAGTTTACTTCCTTCTTACGCGAGACCGAACGATTCATCGTGATTCAACTTTTGAGTAGAAATACTATATAATTACGCTCTTAGATTATACAAAGTATTTGTATAATTAAAAATTTCATCTATTGCATTTCTATGCGCGCGAGCATGCGACTTCGCATGGTACTCCGCATATACAATTGTTAAGCCAGCTAATCCTTTTCCCTGTCCGCATAAGGGATGATTTTCTCAGGACGAGCAAATGGTTAAGTCTGGGGGTGTGATGAGTCTAATATTTATATGATTTTATGGACTCATCCGGGCTAGTTTTTACTCTTGTGCACGTCCTATTCGAGCTATAATTGCTTGTATTTCTCTTATAATCACTTCCGCGCATTGTGCACTATTTAGGCCCGTCTTGGTATGCTTTTGTGCTTCTTCTTGTTGGGGGTAAGCACATGGTGCTCCCTAACCTTTTATTCTGTATTTGTATTGAGCTGGAAGGGTATTCCCAGCTGTGTTGATGTTTATGCAGGTGGATGGATCATCCTATTTTACCCAAAATTCATGTCTGCATATTGTTAAAATTTTTGAAAGACCGTTTAGGAGTAAGCAGGAGTTGTATCAACAAGAGTTATAGCCAAACAACCACAATGCCAAAACAGCAACACAAGAAATCTTTATTGAAACAGAACTGCTTTACAATGCGAGGTATACATGGCGAGACATGATTCATAAGAATCACGGAGATGAGAAGAACAAACACACCAAAAACTGAAACTAGCGGTCTGCCAAAGCAGAGACCGTACAGACCGCAAAAAGGCTTAGGTCGCTCGGCTAGCTCTGCTGTACTCCCAGACCGCTTGCACAGTCAGACCGCAGAAACAACTTGAGATCGGGCGAACAGAAGACAGACAAGCTGCACTGCCAGAACGCAATCCCAGACTGCACGAACTGAAGCTTATTGGAACAAAGAACTGAAGCTGTCGCTAGACCACAACTCAGACCGCCTAACCGCTGAAGGTCGCTTGATCACTGAGTCCGCTGCGAACAGCACAAGAACACAATAAACTAGTTCGCTGACAGACCGCAGACGAACTGTTTATTCAAGCCACCGGAAATCACCAAGGAAGGAGACCGCAACCTGCTGACCGCAAACCTGCGAACACAACAACCGGTTAGCTCACTTCCGAGACCGCGCGACCTCAAACTAGAGTCCGCAAGAAACAAACTGGGCTCTTGTTCTTACAGTTCTTGTTAGGAATGACGAGCCATGCACCCCTATTTATAGGCGGGTGGACGGATGTCGTCACCGCACAAACCGGGATACAATAACCGCCCATCAGATCGCCAGCGGTCTCATAAAACAGACCGCGTGGACACAACATTTGGACAAGATCCAGCCCAAGTCAGCAAGACAACAGCAGTCCGCGAACAAGCCGCGCGGACACAATGACCACCCTTCCTGAGATCGCCAAGCAGGGACAAACATCTGGCCGACTTGAACCAAGTCGCCAGATCAGTCCAAACAAGCCGCCCGGTCACTGCGGTCAACCAAGAACAGACCGCCCAGAACAAGACCGGAAGAACTCGCAACAGGTCGCCAGAACCAACGACCAAACCAAGAAGCAAACTGGTCGATCACAGCAGATCGCCAGAACAGCAGGGAGAGATCGCAGAATCAAACCGCTAGAGCACCAGCGCAGGCCGCGCGGTCTCTGCGGTCTCCAGCCTTAAGACCGGTCGGACTCCCTTCCACTTCACTTCAACAATTTCAACACTCTCCCTTGAAGTGGGAAGTGGAAACTAGCCCGAGAAACTCCCTTAACCGTGTAAACGGTCCCTTCGCCAGCGGCTTTGTGAAGATGTATGCGACATTGTCCGCACTCCGAACATGCTCGACCATAAGAGATCCTCCCAACACCTTTTCACGAATGAAATGGTGCTCAATCTCTATATGTTTGGTCCTCGCGTGACAAACTGGATTGTTGACCAGCTTGAGAGCACTCTCATTGTCCCCGTGTAGCAAGGTGGGACCGCGAACCTCCTGATGAAAGTCCTCCACTAACCTCCTGAGCCAAATGGCTTCCTAAGCTGCCAAGGCCGAAGCCTTGTACTCTGCTTCCGCGGTAGATACAGACACCTAGTCTTGCTTCTTGCTGCACCAAGAGATAGCTGTGGGGCCCGTCATAAAGACATAACCAGACGTTGATCTCCGATCATCCACGTCTCCCCCATAATCAGCATCTTTGAAACCATGAAACTCCAAGCTTGACCCTCTCCTATATAGGAGACCCAAATCAGAGGTCGAATTCACATACTTCAAGATGCCTTTTGCCGCCAGAAGATGAGGCTTCCGTGGTTCCGCTATGTACCGACTCACCTTGCCTACTGCATAAGCAATATCTGGCCTTGTGATCGTCAAGTAGATCAAGCTCCCAACCAGAGCTCGGAAAACCAACGGTTCAGATAAGACTCTCCCCTCATCCTTCCAAAGTTTATGATGTTGCTCCAGAGGTATAGAGCTGCTCTTCCCTTCCTCCAAGCCGAATCGCTGAACAATTCGCTCTGCATAGCCAGCCTGAGAAATTAGCACTCCGCTCTCCCGCCTCTGAACCTCGAGTCCAAGGAAATGGTGGAGCTCCCCCAGATCCTTCATCTTGAATCTGATAGCAAGCTCAGCCCTGAGTCTTGCAACATCTTCCTTTGAGTTCCCGGTGACAATCATGTCATCCACGTACAGCAGCACAATCACCCGAAGCACCCCCTCCTTCTTGATGAACAAGCTAGAATCAGAGTCTGAAGCAAGGAATCCGCAGAATATGAGATATTCTGCAATCTTCCCGTACCACGCTCGAGGCGCTTGCTTCAACCCATACAGGGTCTTCTTCAACTTACAGACGTAGTCCGGATACTCCTTTGAGATGAAGCTTTGTGGTTGGAGCATGAAGATATCCTTGTCAATCTCGTCGTATAAGAAGGCATTCTTCACGTCGAGTTGCCAAATCTCCCAACCACTTGAAGCCGCCAAGGCTATAACAAATCAAACTGAAGTCATCTTTGCCACTGGACTGAACGTCTCATCATAATCTTCTCCGTACTGCTGTGAGAACCCGCGAGCTACAAGGCGAGCCTTGTAACGCTCGATACTACCGTCAGCTTTCTTCTTCAGCTTGAAGACCCACTTGCAAGTGACAGGAGTGGTGCCCTTGGTCTTGGGCACAAGAGACCAGGTCTCCTTCTTCTCGAAAGCGGCTATCTCTTCTTGCATAGCAATGTCCCACTCCTTCATGCCTCTGGCCTTCTCAAAGCTCGACGGCTCCCTTTCATCCAAGGGACCAGCAAAGAAGCATAAAAAAAAGTTCACCATGTTCCCTCCTGTGTATCGATGTGGTGGTTGAATAGTCCTCTTCGACCTCCTAAGAGGTTGCTCCTGACTAACCACCTCCTCAGCTGCTTTTTCAGAACTAGCTCCTCTTCCAGGCGAATTTGGAGTATCGCTCCCCCTGCTTCCAGAACCTGAAGCTTCCACCTCTGAGCTAGACACAGCTGGAGCTCCTGGTGAAACAGGCAACTCCACTTGAAGATCTTCAGCAGCCTTCCCTCTTATATCAACCCTGCTTTCCGGTAGCTCAACTCCTGAACTCCCCTTATAGGAAGTCACTTCATCGAACACCACATCCCGAGAAACAATTGACCTCCGTGTCTCAGGATCCATGCATCTCCATCCCTTCTTCCGCTCATCATACCCAACAAAGACTAGCTTCCTTGCTTTCACATCTAGCTTTGTCCGAAGAGCATCAGGAATATGCACATAGCAGGTTGACCCGAACACCCGAAGGTGTGCAACACTCGGCTTCTCCTTGAACATCAATTCGTGAGGGGTCTTCATGTTGATAGGACTTAAAGGCAACCTGTTGATGACATAAGCTGCACAAGACATTCCCTCCGCCCAGAAGGACTTTGGGATATTCTTGGCATGATGCCAGCATTTGCAAGTTTCCGTCAAATGACGAATCTTCCTCTCGGCAACGCCATTCTGTTGTGGAGTATGGGCACAAGTGAGCTCTCTCCTGATGCCATGCTTCCTGCAAAAACTTGAGAACTCACTAGAGGTGAACTCCCCACCATTGTTTTAGTTCTAAGTTTTTTAACCCGCAGGCCAAGCCGGCCTTCAACCAGCTCCTTGAACTCCACAAATTTTGCAAATGCTTTCGACTTCTCCTTCAAAAAATACACCCAGACATATCTGGTGTAATCGTCAATCAACACCAACATGTATCTGTTGCCTCCAAGGCTTGGGGTGGTAGTCGGTCCCATTAAATCACCGTGGATGCACTCCAACGGCACTTTGCACCTTGTTTGCGATTTGTCAAATGGAAGTCGATGAGACTTACCAAACTGACATCCTTCACAGACATGACCGTCTCCATAGGAGGACAAGCTAGGCAAGCCATTGACAAGGCCCCTTACCGCCATAGCCTTCAATTTGTCCATGCCTACATGCGCCAACCTTTCATGCCAGATGGCCGTTCCATCATTGGTCCTCATCTTATCAACATAGGTACTTGTCGATAAAACGAACAAGTCCTTCACCCGCTTGCCGACATGAATAACATCTCCCTTTATCTCCGGTTGAGTTTTGAGAAACTTCACTTCTGTTGGGCCAAACAGAATGTGATAACCGGCGTCGACCGCATTGGTCACATAGAAGAGATTTTTCTTCATACCAGGCACGTGATAAACACTCATCAATGTGAGTGGACCCTTATCACTGCTCAGAGAGACGACTCCTTCGTGCTCTACTGGATGAATAGAATTATCAGCCGTAATGATAGCATTGTTACCTGAGTAAGGCGCAAAAGAAGAAAACTTTGATCCATCCCCGGTGAGGTGATGCCCACACCCTGAATCAACAATCCAGTCCTCATCATAGTTGATGGAAGCCAAGGCCTTAACGGGCATCGCCGTTATATTAGATGCAAAGGCTCCTCCCCATCCAACTTCACCAGACTTTGGCATCTCCTTCTCCACTGCATGTCCCGGCTGAAGATTCACCCGGCAATCTTTCTTGAAGTGCCCGGTCTTATTGCATCTAAAGCACCTCGGTCCCTCTCCTTTCTTTTTCCCATCAGACTTAGGAGCATAGCCCCTATCTTACTGACCTGAAGTGGAGGGTCCATCATGACCCGGCTTCTTCTTCTCCCATTTCTTCTTCTTCTTCCCAGAGAACATCACATCACTTTCTCCCCCGGAGATAGAAACCCCTGCCATCTGTCTTGCTAAACTTTCTTGCGAGGCAAGAAGGTTTTCCAGCTCCAACAACAACGGTTGATTTGCCCAACCGTGAACTGAAGTCACAAAAGCAAGATACTCCTTCCACAACCCGCGGATGATATGCCTCTTCAGTTTTGCCTCAGAGATTGGCTCATCAGGGTCCAATGCAGAAATCTCTGCCGTGAGGTTCTTCATCTTGAGAAAGAAGGTAGAAACAGAAAGATCACCTTGAGACGCTTTCGCCAACTCATCTTCAAGATACTGTAGCCTCGCTACATTCTTCTTATTAAACAATCCATCCAAGGATGTCCAAATCTCAGCAGCAGATTTACATCCGATGATGTGATCAAACAGCTCCGGTGAGATAGCCCTTTTGAGAGTGAACTCGGCCTTAGCATTCGTCCTCCTCCAAAATATCACCTCTGCCATATTATCTACTGCTAGAAACACCTCTTGTGTGTCTTCTCCGCCAACTACCTCCCATAGATCCTCGCCAAGCAAGTAACTCTCCATACACGACTTCCACTTTTTAAAGTTAGTCGATGTGAGGAGTTCAATACCAAGACCTCTTGCGTATCCACCTTCCATGGCAATCTATGTGGTTTTTTCTTCACAAAGACGATGACAACTCTAGTTGATCACTTCTTATCCACTCCAGGAGCCTTCCTCTGATACCATGTTAAAATTTTTGAAAGACCGTTTAGGAGTAAGCAGGAGTTGTATCAACAAGAGTTATAGCCAAACAACCACAATGCCAAAACAGCAACACAAGAAATCTTTATTGAAACAGAACTGCTTTACAATGCTTGGTATACATGGCGAGACATGATTCATAAGAATCACGGAGATGAGAAGAACAAACACACCAAAAACTAAAACTGGCGGTCTGCCAAAGTAGAGACCGCACAGACCGCACAGACCGCAAAAAGGCTCAGGTCGCCCGGCTAGCTCTGCTGTACTCCCAGGCCGCTTGCACAGTCAGACCGCAGAAACAACTTGAGATCGCGCGAACAGAAGACAGACAAGCTGCACTGCCAGACCGCAATCCCAGACCGCACGAACTGAAGCTTATTGGAACAAAGAACTGAAGCTGTCGCCAGACCACAACTCAGACCGCCTAACCGCTGAAGGTCGCTTGATCACTGAGTCCGCTGCGAACAGCACAAGAACACAATAAACCAGTTCGCTGACAGACTGCAGACGAACTGTTTATTCAAGCCACCAGAAATCACCAAGGAAGGAGACCGCAACCTGCTGACCGCAAACCTGCGAACACAACAACCGGTTAGCTCACTTCTGAGACCGCGCGACCTCAAACTTGAGTCCGCAAGAAATAATCCGGGCTCTTGTTCTTACAGTTCTTGTTAGGAATGACGGGCCATGCACCCCTATTTATAGGCGGGTGGACGGATGTCGTCACCGCACAAACCGAGATACAATAACCGCCCATCAGATTGCCAGTGGTCTCATTAGACAGACCGCGTGGACACAACACTTGGACAAGATCCAGCCCAAGTCAGCAAGACAGCAGCAGTCCGCGAACAAGCCACGCAGACACAACGACGACCCTTCCTGAGATCGCCAAGCAGGGACAAACATCTGGCCGACTTGAACCAAGTCGCCAGATCAGTCCAAACAAGCCGCCCGGTCACTGCGGTCAATGAAGAACAGACCGCCCAGAACAAGACCGGAAGAACTCGCAACAGGTCGCCAGAACCAACAACCAAACCAAGAAGCAAACTGGCCGATCACAGCATATCGCCAGAACAGCAGGGAGAGATCGCAGAATCAAACCGCTAGAGCACCAGCGCAGGCCGCGCGGTCTCTGCGGTCTCCAGCCTCCAGACCGGCCGGACTCCCTTCCACTTCACTTCAACAATTTCAACACATATATCGCACGGTCATGTATTTTCCTTGATGCACGGACTGCTGCGGTCATGCGCCCTTCTGTCTTTGATCAGGCATTTTTACGCATGGGCAGATGCCCGTACGCGAAGGAAACGCACGATCGTCTGTCAAGCTTGGTTTTTAGGCCATCTGGAATTGGTCGTGCGTTTTTACGCACGGGCGGATTCGACCGTGCGTGAGCAAAATGCACGGGTGCTGCTTCTTCTTTCTCAATGCATTTTTTTCGTTAATAATGCACGGTCTACGCACGGTCGTGCGTTCGACCGTGCGTGACATAATTTCTGCTATCTTAGTATAAAAGCCAGGAAATCTGCTGGCTTGAAGGAGGATCCGGGAAAAAAACTTGAGAACCCGCCATTTCCGCTCCAGTCTGCGCATTTTCTCCTCTCCACCACCGTTCAACCTAGGAGAAGCTCTGACAACCATTTTCTTGCAAATCTTCTGCCAAAGCTTCCTCCTCGGCCTCCTCCATCATCCATGAGCTCAAGAATGCCATCGACGGAAAGTCTCTGCTGCATTCAAGATGTGTCCAACAAGAGTTAGCTTAAGCTAAACCACGAAGAAGACGGGTAAAGTTGAGGAAGGTGACAGCTCCTCTGGACCCCGGACGACAACTGAAGACCGAGCACGGACGAGGCTTGACAAACCTACGATTCCGACCGAGAACCTTTAGCAAAGTTTTCAAGCTTCGGTTACCTCTTTCCCCTTGTGTATTTCTTAAGATTTTTCCATTGTATGTGTGTTATTTTGGATGATGTTCATAAACCTTGTGTTTAAGCTAATATATTTTCATGCTTATGAGATTTGTTGTGGTTTATGTGAGTTGAGGAGCGCCCCATTCCACCATCCACTCCACTGCTCCGTTGTGCACCGCACTAGCAATTGCTAGTCGCGTGTTCCATGATGAGGGGCCTACGACCCTCACTCCGCCGGTTACGAATCGTCCATCTGCTAGCCTTCTCGTCCGCCCGCTTACCGAATCACGACATTGCGACCTGCATTCCATCCCGCCAAGCGAAGCAGTGCTTTAGGCCGCATTTTCTTTCATTATTGTTAATTTAGGAAACCCAAGATCAAACACCCTTTTTCTTATTAGCATAGCAATCTTTATAATCAATTTCCCTGATGAGAAATCATACAACCCAACTTGCAATCCTCTGAGAATGATATTCGGGGAGTCCCTCCCAACTTTTATTACTTGTACGACCGGTGCACTCGCCGTAAGCATGTCACTTTCCTCTTCATGATTTTTCTCCCCCTTCTTAACCTTGCTGAGAAGAGAGATTAAGAATTCTTTAGTTACCGTACAGGAGGATACCAATATCTTGAGAGACAGGAGTGACTCTTTTGATGCTTGGATTTCTGACTCCATCTGGGGTATTTCTTATTAAATCTTCTAGCTTGCTGGCCAGTAGGTCAGCAAATGTGCTGGATTCCAACCCTACTGCCTTAGAGATGGCTTGTTCAATGTCAAAAGATGGAGTGTGGGAGAGAGAGAGGTAGGTGGAGGTGTGTGTAGAATAGATGGGGGGGGGAATGCTGTGAGATTCTCATTAAAATTTGGTGGATCTTGGTGAACAGGAGAGAGGGATTGATACACCTATGGATAGATATAGTATGGTGGTGGTGGAGCAGACTGGTTGTCTAGGAATATGGTGGATGGTTGTGGTTGTTGTTTTGGTTGAGGAGAGAGTTGAATTATAGATGGAATATCTGATACCAAGAGTTGAACTACAGGTTCTAGAGCTGATTCAGGTTGGACTGGTGGAATATATGGTATCACTATTTCTGTTATCATTGTTTCTAGCTGTTGTGGTGCTGGAGAGAGAGGAGGAGATGTTGGAGCTTGCCCAGGATTCAGAATCTGCCTGGTCTATTTGAAAAGATGCCTATGTTTATTCTTTTCCCTGGAGGAATAGGCACTCCTTTGGACTTGCACACACTTGGATAGTGGTGAAGTAGAACTTGACTCATTATAATCTTATATGCATTCTCCTTATGAGAATATTTATGACCAATTAATTTTAGGAGGCATCTCCCCCAATTTATACTCTTGTTGAGTACTAAGACCCCCATGATCTGCAGCTGCTGCTTTGGTATGACATCATGTGCTGAGATTTTGCAGAGCAACACCTTTCCCACTATGTCAGCAAGAAACCTGTACTCTTCTACAAGATCAATCTTCTTCAGATTGATGGCCTTCTCTTTCCTGAACAGCATGATCTCTAAAGCTTTCTTAGTCTCTTCCCCTGTTAACTCATCAGACTCATTACTTGTCAGTAGATCAAAGGTATGAGATAGTACTTCTTCTGTAATGTTTATATCAGTTCCAAATATATTCCCATTGAGGGATCCAACCTCTCCTAGGTGAATATTTTCCTTGAGCTCTGTCAGCTCTACATCCAGTATCTTGCATATGGTAGAGATTACTTTGTTAACCCTGCAGTCTGAAACAATCAAAGGATGACCTTTAAGTTATCCGATGCTGTTATATAATTCTCAGATGAAACAAATATGATAGATTATATAAAATACTTACTGGGCACATATGATAACACACCAGATGATTACGACTTCATGTGACTCTCCGATTACGAATTTGGCGAGTCACAAATCTGCAGATCTGGGTAATTGACTAACTTCAACCATAGATGTAGAACTTCAATGATTTTTTACTTATTTTGTTTTGCTTGAGCTCTTCATCAACTTGAACATGTGGTGTCGTTAATCTGTTTTCTAGCTGGCATTACACTTGGGTATTTCATTCTGATATATTTTTCATTAATGTACTTGATAGTGTATTTTAACTCTCAAAAATTGGACATTTTCCAGAATTTACAGGTCAAGGCGTCACCTCCTTCGCAAACTACACCTATACTAAGTGATCCTGCTGTTATTCAGGTAATGGTTTGTTTGATTTTGTTGGACCCCAATTAATTCACTTATTATTAGCACTATTTTGTGCAGTCACACTACCCTCTTCTTTCATCTGCTTCTTCAAGCCTGCATTTTATGGCAATGAATATATGGAAATGTAATAAACTTGAGAGCATGAGTGGAAGAATTTTAGGGAAGTTGAGTTTCCATCTGTGTTGTGAGTTTTGGGCTAAATTATTTTGTGAGTTTTGGGCTAAATTATTTTTTCATTGCGTCAATAGAGGAAGTTTTGACTTTTATTTTTCCGATACTGCATCCAACCTATTAGCATGTTTGATAAATTTGGCAATCAATATAAAGGATTACTCATTGATTTTACTTAGCTTGCATGCACCAATTGAAATGTCTAAATAAATCATGTGAAGCAATATTAAATTAGCATCTACAATCAACGTTTAGGAATCAAGTCAAAATAAGTCACTAAGATAACCAATTAATATGTTGAAAATCTGGCAACTCACATTTCTCTTAATCAAATCACCAAATTGAAGTCACTGAGGTTAATTTAAAAAATGTTGATTTAATGGTGATTGTTTGTGCATTTATGTATATCCAAGTTATATTGGTAGTTGGAATATTATCTAAGGTAGAGATATTTAGTTGCTTCAACTGTAGAAGTGCTCAGAATCCTATTAGCTTTTGATCCAAGAAGAATTGTTTTATTTGCGCATTGTCTTTTAGTTTGCATTTTCAAGCATTTCTATCTAAAATAGGCTATTAAAATGCATTTTTTCAACCAAATCAATCAATCTCCGAGTTTGTTTGATGATTTGTTGATAGATAATAAGTGGATCTTCAAGAAGAGCTTCATGTATTTGATGATTTTTTTAACTTTATTATGGTTTATCTCTGTATTTGATGGGGAGCAGGATGATGAAAGCTGGAGGAGATGGAAGGAGCAGATTTTGGGAAATGTGGATTTCAATTCAGTCGGACATAAACAATTTCATTTTTTTCATCCACACGGACTTGAATTCAGATTTTCATTAAAAATGAACTTTATTTTTGATTGACTTTTAGTTCATAACTACTTTATTTCTGTTGGAGAATTTTAATTGTTTCGACTATTTGCTTTTTTTCATTACATGCAATCTAGTAGTGGCATAGTTGGTTGTACACCCATGTATAAATATTATTATTTGGGCAGTGAATATAATTTGAGTGTAAATAGCCGGTATCGGTGTGCTTATAACATTATTATTTTTTCTGTATTGAATTATGTCACTACTTCAAATCATGGTAAATATTTTTTTATAATAACTCAGTAATTATTTGCCACTACTTTAAACCGTGACAATTTTTTTTTAAAAAATAAACATGTCAATTATTTGCCACGGTTTCAAGCCATGGCAAATACTTTTTTTAAATAAATTCGCTAATTATTTGCCACGGTTCCATGCCGTGGCAAACATTTTTTTAATAAACCTGGTAAGTATTTGCCACGGTTAAATGTCGTGGCTAATAATGAACTTTTAGCCACGGCAGAGAAACCGTGGCTAATAGTTGCCGAAATCAAGACCTTTGGCCATGGTTTAAAACCGTGGCTAAAAGTCGTGGCAAAAAGTATTTACCACGGAATGAGCGTGGCAAATACTTTTTGCCACGCTCGCATTGCCCACGCCCATTTGCCGTGGGCAAACCGTGGCTAATAGTCTTTTGCATGGTTTTGGACTTTTAGCCATAAAAATTTACCCTGGCTAAAAGTCCATTTTCTGGTAGTGAGTAATGCTTTATATTTGTTAATCATTATCTTACTTACACTTTTTGATAACATACATGTATTTTTTAATCCTATTCTTGCATGAATGTGTAGTATAATAACTTAACATATTGAATTACATAAATTGATTACCTACACAACATTGAATTCTTTCTTACAATTCTTTGTTTTCATGCACTTGTTATTAGAGAAATGTGGTTTAATAATAAAATTTGTGTGTTTGCAAAGCAAGTGAATTTGGACTCCATGGTCACAAAAATAAAAAAATCAAACAAATAAAATATGTGACAAGGATAACTCCACCAAACACTACTCACCTTCTTGATACGTCTTAATGAGCATTGTGAGGTTGAGCATCTTGGAAAGAATTGTAAAGTGTCTTGTGCAAACAAAAATTACACTACTTCTCTTTAAAACAAAAAAAAAAATTCTTCATGTGCATTGAAATTTTGTGGAAGTAAATTATTTATTTTTATTTAATGTTATGTTCTTATATTACACATTTTCATGTGGTTTGCTTTATACACCTGTATACTTTATCAAAACACCTTTTGTACACATCATTATCATATATAAAACTTCCACTTATGAGAATTGGACTCTAGAGAATATCTACACCTTTCTCTACAAACTTGCATAAATGTACTAGATAGCAAATCATGATCTTCATAATGTTTATTTTTACTTGAAATTACAAATTACTTTACATTGTAAAGCATATATTTTCTTGATATTTCAAATCATGATTGCATATTTTTGAAGAAGCTTCTCTTGTACTTCACTCAAACATCAACATTTTTCAAATTTCAAACTCGTTATCTATTATATGTTATTACCTTCAAAAAATATGTTTTTAGTGTTTACACTGTTTTTGTTGTGCTTACTACTTGTGCTTGATCATGCATATTTTGTTTTTAAGTAGTAACTCAAAATGTTAAATAATTACTTTCATCTCTATATAGTGCACATGAAAGATATTACTAATACTCTACCCCACATTATTTTGATAATACCAAAATGGGGAGAAAATAATTTGAAGAAATCTATTATTTAGGTGGAGTAAATCATATAATGCATCTATGTAGGGGAGCATCCATATAGGGGGAGTATGCACGCATATCATGCTTATCATATACTATAAACACCATTCTAGGTATAGTTGTTTTCTTTCTAGAGGATTTGTTATTAACAAAAGTGAGATATTATTGGAGCATGCGTTCCACATCTCTAGGTTTGATAATAACAAATACAATTGTGTATTTGATCATTCTTGTCGTGTGTTTATAGTTTGCAGGAACTACTAGAACAATACCCTTATATGTAGAATGTTGAGTGCAGCCAAAGCTCTGAAAAGAAAGCTAACACCCGACGGTAACATTACCGCCATCGGTAGCATATTGTTGAGAAGCTATGTCGACAAGAAGGGATGTCATTGTGAAGGGAATGTCGACGAGAAGAAATATCATCGAGACGCTAACGTTGGCGTTAACGTTAACGCAAGCGACATCGTATCGTCGAGAAGCTATGTCGACAAGAAGTGACGTCGTCATGAAGGGAATGTCATCGAGATTACCTGTGCACATCGAGCTAACGCAGTGTGTTAGTACTACAATGGTGCAGTAGAGCCACGTTCTACCATGATTAGCCACGACCTCCACGACATCAGCCATATTTCTGAACGAATGCTAATGTTGGCGGTAGCGCTACTGCTGGCGGTAGTTTCTAGAGCCTATATAAAGGATGGGTCTTTTTGTTCAATGTTAGAAGCTTTCAAGCCATAACTCCAACCTTTCGTGAGAGCCTTCATCCTTGAGTTCCAGAGCACTCCCAACTCCATCTTTGAAGATCAAGAGAGAAGGATATTTCTAAATGGCCAAACTACAAGAAGGACGCATGCTTCAACTCCTATGATGTTCTTGACATTTCTTCATCATCTCCTTCAGAGCTTTTCATTATATGGAGTTTTTATTTCTGAATTTACTTTATATTCTTCCATTATATTTTGTAATGGTAGTGAATTCACAACATTGGGTGTGGCGACTAGGCCTTGTGAGGGTTAGGGGGAAATTCACCACCTTATGTGTGGCGTATAGGTCTAGGGTAGATCTAGGGGAGGCTATAGGCCATATCTAGGGTAAGATATGCTATAGTCAGCTGGTCCATGAGAGATAAAAAGTCACTTATTAAAGCCTTGATTTCAAGCTTCATTAAAATCAAATTATTGTATTCTTCCTTTGAAATAATATCGTAATTTATATTCTCAGAATTTTATTTTTTTCAAGCATTTCTAAGAAAAATTTCTTTGGCTCATCTTTAGAGGAGTTTTATTTTCTGGAGAACTAATGCCCGACGTTAACACTAACGCCGCCGGTAGCAACACAATCAAAAAGTTCCCTATTTCTGCAATGATCACAAACAATTTCTCAGTTTTATTCAAATTTCAAAAAATTCTTATTCACCCCCTCTTCTGGCGCCATAAGATCCAACAAACACAACCAACCACAATTTTTATAGACCAAGATCAAGCGGTGACAATAGCTATTGAGGGAGTATTTACCGTTACTCGACATCTTTTGTGTTAATGACACATTTCAAAAAAAGCACCATCTAAGGTACCTACTTTCAACCAAGCCAAGCAAATTAGAGCATTATTCTTTAATTGCATGTGCAAATGTAATTCTGAAATGGAATTTGAGGCACATTTGTAACGCCCCTGATTTTTTCCGGTATTTGTTTAATTCAGTGGTGGCGTGTTAATGACGTCGGGGCGTTACTTCTAACGTCGAGTTAGCGGCGCGTTGCCGTTTGCGCGTTTTCGCGTCTGTTTGGGTCAAGTCGACCAAATTTTGCGACGACCCGGAATTGGAAAATTTTACGTTAGGAAATTAGATTATTTAATTTTAGACTTGCCTATCAAGTTTCGTCGCGATCCGAGCCATTTTGGAGCCTCGGCGCATTTTAGAAGTTTTGTATATTTAAAGCTCGCCGTAGCTTCCGCCATTCATATCTCGAAAATGGCACGTCGGATTTTGATTCCAACTTCGCCGTTGGATTCGTAGCGCTGCCGTTCACTTTAGGCGAAATTTTCGTGGGATTCGGCGTTCGTTATTTTTTTGTGATAAAATAATAATAATAATAATAATAATAATATTATTATTATTATAAAAATTATTATGAACATGTATATATATATACATTCATTCAAGCATGCGTTGAATCCTTCTTCCCCTTCTCAAAGCATGCGTTGAATCCTTCTTCCCCTTTTCAAAGCATGCGTTGAATCCTTCTTCTTTCTCGAAGCATGCGTCGATTTCTTCCCTTGCGTCGACTTCCCGGCCTTGCATCGACTTCCCCCTGCGTCGACTTCCAAACCCCCCTTGCGTCGACAACTTCAGCTCCTGCTATTAATAATAATAATAATAATAATAACAATGATATTATTATTATTAAATTTATATGATGTTGCATAAAAGAAAACGAGCCCAGTCCTCTTCTCCTTCTTCATTCTGTCCGAACCAGAGACTAGAATCGAGCGACGAGCGACGGGGACGACGATTTCTCGAATCTTCCGGACGCCACCGACGGAGCTCCGGTGGTCGGAATCGCGAGCCAAGCATAGATTCGGAAAGCTCTCGACGAGAGCTTCATCCTCGTGGTAATTTCCTTCCGCTTCGTGGAACTTTTTTGTTAGGTCTTTTGTACCCTAACCTTTTCTAGCCTGATCTCTTGTAGATCTTGACTCCTCTCGCCTTCTCGTAACCCGATCTACAACGGGGAGCGATTCGGAGAGTTTTTTTCAGCAAAACCTAAGGCAAGTGGTGTTCTTGCCCTTGCTCTTTCTCTTTGCCATATAACCGCTCCAAGCCGATGCTCTTGATCTAACTGCGCCATATCTCCATTTTATTCTCTATTATTGCTGCTAATAATTTGATATTTTGCCAGTTAATAAAAAGACTTTTGTCAGCATTATATCTCCTTGTATTTTCCATTTCTGCTTGCAATTTAGTATGATATGATCTGTTGGGCCTCGCCCATCGCTCCTTGAAAGAACCATGAAAAAACTGTGAATGATCGGTGGGATGTCGTACACGATGTTGGCGGTGCCACCAGTGCGATGCTCTTTTAATTTAATAAATTCTGTTGAAAGTCGTACACGATGTTGGCAGTGCCACCGGTGCGGTGCTCTGAGGGTCGTGACGATGCGATAGGGCTTTATCCCTGCACGGCTTCTTTTTTTTTTCTGTTTGTCTGTCTGATGAGCTGATCAGTCTCTATAATTCTGAACGAGAGTAACATGATTAATAATTTGAAAGTTGATGGTTCTTTTCTTTTGCTTATGGTGAGTTTTGTCATCGCCTGTGTTCTCACCTTTGTTTGGTGAGCTTTTTCCGCTGACTTTTTAGTTCCTGCTGCTGCTTCCTTTTCGGCTATTTATTAGATTCTCCTGCTGTTTCTTTTCCTGTGATTATTTGCTGTTAGCTTTGTCATCACCAATCCTTGCAGATACCATTTCCCTCCGGTCTCGCAGAGGTCACTTACTTTCTTGTTTTCCGCACCACTTGTAACTTGCTTCTGAGGTGTTCTTTCTTTGAATGCCTCAGGTTTTGGACAATAGCAGGTGTTAGTGCGGAGTTGCTTTAGTTGCCGTCTTCTGACTCTCTTGAGGTAGAGTATTCTGTGGACTTGTCGGCCCATGGGTTCGTGTCAGGTGTTGACGCCCGTGGTGCTGCTTAGTTAGATTTTTGTTTCACTGCTGCTGTTACTTGTGCTTCACTTTTGAACACTTGTTCTGGAATGGTTAGATATTGGTGGGCTTTATGGCCCCCTGTTAGATATGTTAAAATAATTGTTGCATTGCATATCATGTTTTGAAATGCTAATCTCACTACTTTCTGCGCGTGATAAATCTACTTTTATATATAGTAAATCCACACATTCGATCTTGCATGGTGCACCTCACTAGGTCTTCATGTTCACTTAGGCCACTAAGTAATTAAATCAAGTATTTTTCCGCTGCATAAAACTATATTTTAAAAGCGTGGACTAGTTGATCCACCTAGCCGAGGGACGCGGCTTGTTAATCTTTTGCATAAATTATATCTAAATCTCTTTGAGTTAATAATAATATTTGCTTAACTACGAAGAAGGATGAATTGCCTTAACGTCAGTAGGCGTCCCCTACGTGATGTGGCATCACAATGCGTAGCTTTCCCTACTCTGATAGCATTTTAAATGTTGGGAAAATGCGGGTTGTGACAGTTGGTATCAGAGGGAGGTTCTGTGAAAAAGATAGTTGGGTGATTTGGCGTGTGAGCCAAACGACCGCTATCCTAAGCAGAACCTCATAAGATCACTTCATTGTTTACACACACCGATATGTCATCAATATGTCTTGACCGAAGCATAGTCACTACACTCATAGCATGATAAGAAGTATACGAGGCATATTATGTAGTATGGGATGCATAATATGTGTTTGTATATGGATCCACCATAGGTGGCAACATGTGACGGTTATGTAGTATGGGATGCATAACCACCATTACATGGATGCCCATTAGCACGTTTTCTTTTTTCGTTACATGTAATGTTACGTAGTATGGGATGCATAACATTACATGTGTACGCCGCTCATAACATGCATTAAGGCCTCTTTCTAGAATGCATAGCACTGCATACATTCATATCATCGCATAAGCACGCGTGCCAAGTTAAAGACATACCAGATGACATATGTACACACATGATTTGAAAAGAAATTTAAATGTTCATGCACTCATGACATAGCACAAGATTCAATAGGATGATGGTGCATCATCCTAAGTTAATCATGACATCATTTCATGAAATTCCAGAACAAGGTAACAGCAATAGCAGGTTGTTTTCTTCCCTGTTCCGAATCGATCCGTGAATTTTTCCGAGTCTGCTTGGCTTAAGAGTTTTAAGCCTATTTCTGATTGAATGTCGATCTATCTTGTAGACATGTCTCGTAGGAGAGCGACGCGGTCGAGTTTGCTAGCTTAGGTGTCTTAAGCTAGGTCTTGATGAGTCGCTGTTTGTAATTGTAGAAGTAGACCCCGAGGCGTTTTGCAATGGGGGCGATTTCCCAGTTGAGGGTGAGTCTTCGGATTCTCTTATCGAAGCGATACTAGATGAACTGCGTCAGAGCATTGAAACAATGTCAAGGCAGGTGTTTGTAATGCAAATGCAGTTCCAGGCATTGCTTACTGCCACCTTGAGGCAGCAGCCTGGTGTGCAGTTTCCTGTGTTGGTTGAATACCAGAGTGAGATCGGTAAATCGCATAGATTCGCTCCTGAGTTGATAGCTACTGAGGAGTGCAAGGTCAGAAATTTCTTGGGTGATCCTCAAGGTAACATCCAGCAGTTTGCTAACGCCTACCAATCCGAGGCTGATGCGAAAGCAGTTGAAGCTGCCTTGAAGTTTGAGGCTATTGGAAATGCCAAAGATCGTTGTATGTCCTCGTTACAGGAAAAGAGAAAAGTTGGGGATGGCAAAAGCAAATGGGCATCTAGCCCCACACCAAAGAAAGGACAGGAGAAAGCATGTAGTTTCTGTGGACAGTCAGGCCATTCGCTCGGAGAATGTTTCAAGAAACTAAAAGCTCAGAAGCAACAACAGGTAAGAATAATTCAATACGCACCTAAAAGTGATTTGGGTTGCACTGCAAGAAATAAAGAGGGGCACGATGAGATCCGGTGTCGGATGAAGGGAAGGATAAACTGATCGTGGTGAGCGAGGGAGAAGCTCAATCTTCAACCCTGGTGATCTTAGGTTAGATTCTGATTCAGTTAATAGTTCCTCGCTATCTCGATTTCTGTTCAGCTGGCTATTCGTGCGATTTTTTTAAGGAAGCTAAGATAATTAACCGATGAGCACGCGTTCTTTTGATATTGGTGTTATCCACTTGTTCGTGGCTAGGATCTTTGTAATGGTCATTTCTTGACTCCCGATCGAGTTAGTGATTTGTTTCATGCTAAGTTTTCCCTCGGGTGACTCAGTAGCGTTGAACCTTTCCTTGGGTTTGATTTCTATTGTATGTCGATTGAAAGTGCCAGATTTGGAAGAGGTTAGTATGATTCCTTGGGCATGGATTGGAGATTTAGTTTGGCGTTGTAGACCGGTGTGAGGATAAGCACCTAGACTTCCTGTTGGATATTGACCAACCCTTGAGTGTTGGATTCCCGTGTCAAGATTCTCTGGTTATTTCTGCGGTTTGTGCTCGTCAATCCTTAGAGTCTGGCAGCGAGTCTTTTCTCGTCTCTATTTCTGTTCTAGAGAGAAAATGCTCTCGTTGTGCCGCGCATTCTGTTGTGTGAGAGCTTCAAATGTTTCTCCGGCTAGTCTTCCCGGCCTTCCCCTTGAGAAAGAGGCGGAGTTATTTTAGGTCTTGAACCAGATACTCATCTTTTGCGAGGGCACCTTGTCGCATGGTCCTGCGTGAGCTAGAAGAATGTTTCTAAAAGATTGTGAACAAATTGTACAGAGTTGAATGAGGTGACTATCGAGGTAAATGTTCATCACCTCGAATAGATGATTTGCTTGATCAGTTGCGAGATAGATCCGTATTCTCGGAGATTGGCCTTTGTTTAGATTTTTATCTGTGAAGGATACGTGAGTTGGATGTTCCACGGACTGCCTGTTCGTTCCCATTGTCGGCTTTATTTGAGATCTTAGTGTCGACCTTTGATTTAGCTAATGTCTCCTCTGCCTTCATGAATTCGATGAATTGAGTGTTAAGAAAATTTTCGGACCAATCTTGCGACCGCCCTTAGAAATGATGTTTGATACACTATAAGAGTGCAGAGGATCGTGCTGAGCATTTGGGATTGGGTGCGGTCTACGTTGTGAGAGCGCAAGTTCATTTGCCAAGATGAGCAAGTACAAGTTTTGGATGTCTTTAGTTACCTATTTGGGTCATGTTATTAATGAGGATGAGTTTTCGACGAACCCAGTATAGATCGTTGAGTGATTGATTTGGAAGAGATTTACAACATCCGAGGAAATAGGGAATTTTGTAGGGTTTGCAGGATGATATAGAAGGCTTGTGTAATGATTCGTGTGATTAATTGCGTCCTTGGTTAGGTTTATGTACGAGAATCCAAATTTTGTTTGGGGTGACTAGTGTGAAGGAGCCTTTCAGGAATTGAATAGAAGATGAGCACTGCTCCAGCTTTGGATCATACCTACCGAAGGAGTGGTGTACTATTCTTGTAGATAAGTTGTACGTTGAGCCCAGGTATGTCTCGAAAAAAAAATGTGATCGCATACGATTCGAGTCAATTGAAGATTCATGACGAGAATTATCGTGCGCATGATTTGGAATTACCCAAATAATCTAGGCTTTGAGCCTTGGAGATTATTTTGGTATGACATATTATGTAAGGTTTACGGACCATAAGAATTGAAGCATATCTTCGCTCAGAAGGAGTTGATTCTGCGCCAGAGAAAATGAATAAAATATATTACGAATTCTGGTATTGGCATTCGTTACCACCCGGATTTGAAGCATATTGGTTGCTGGTATTAGATTTGTTATCGGTTTGATGAGGTATTTTCGAAGACACAAATTGTGTGAGCTATCGTGAATAAATGGATAAAATATACCTTTAAATTTGGAGTCAGATCGAAACACCAAGATTTGTTCTTTTTGTGTCGCGTATCTAGTTGAGTTGGTGGAAGATTCAGGGTCTGAAAGTTAATCAGATCGTGGATGATATGATCAGATGTTACATATTGGAGCATGGTGGAGCTTGGGGCGAGTGCCTCAGACTCATGGAGTTTGCTTACAATAATAGTTTTCAAGAAAGTCTGCAGATGGCCCCTTTTGAAGCGTTGTATGGGTGGCGCTGCAGGACTCTCTTGTTTTGGGCCGGAGCCGGTAAGAGATCGTTGCTAGGTCCGGAAGCTTTGATGGAAATGGAAGAGGCGGTGGCTAATTTTCGGAAGAAGCTCTGCGTTTCTCAGGAGCGGTATGAAAAGTATGCCAATCAATGAAGGGCATATCTGGAGTTTGCGGTTGGGGACAGTGTTTTTCTGAAGGTCTCTCCGATGCCAGGCGTTAAAAGATTTGGGAAGAACCACAAGTTGGATCCCAGAAAGGTTGGGCCATTTCAGGTCGTTGAGCGCATCCGAGTGTCCGCTTATAGATTGGAGTTACTTGCTACCTTCCCTGGCGTCCATGATGTGTTCCATGTGTGTCAGTTAAGGAAATGTGTCCGCAGCAATCGTCAAGTCCTCGATTCGGTACCTCAGATTCAGCCCAATTTATCTTATGTTGAGGAGCCTGATCGGATTTTGGAAACCCAAGAGCGGGTGTTGCGTAGGAAATTCATCCCCATGGTAAAAGTTCTTTGGCGAAATCATGACGTCGAGAGCGCAACATGGGAGCTAGAATCGGCTATGTGGAGATCTCATCCGCACCTCTTCTTTTATTGGCTCAGGTAAAAATCTCCTTTTCTTTTCCTGCACTACTTTTTGACCAAATATTGTCTCCTGCACCATTATTTGTCCAAATGTTGTTCCCGCGCCTTCTTATTTTTCAATTGATTGGTTCAGGTGAAACCTCTTCCCTGTACCTTTTACCTTTCATTTAATTAGCTCTGGTGAATTTCCTTTCCTGCACCTATCTTAATGTTGTTTTCTGCCCTTATGTCAAGTTTTGGGATGAAACTTTCTTTTAGGGGGAGTGGCTGTAACGCCCCTGATTTTTTTCGGTATTTGTTTAATTCAGTGGTGGCGTGTTAATGACGTCGGGGCGTTACTTCTAATGTCGAGTTAGCGGCGCGTTGCCGTTTGCGCGTTTTCGCGTCTGTTTGGGTCAAGTCGACCAAATTTTGCGACGACCCGGAATTGGAAAATTTTACATTAGGATATTAGATTATTTAATTTTAGACTTGCCTATCAAGTTTCGTCGCGATCCGAGCCATTTTGGAGCCTCGACGCATTTTAGAAGTTTTGTATATTTAAAGCTCGCCGTAGCTTCCGCCATTCATATCTCGAAAACGGCACGTCGGATTTTGATTCCAACTTCGCCGTTGGATTCGTAGCGCCGCCGTTCACTTTAGAAGAAATTTTCGTGGGATTCGGCGTTCGTTATTTTTTTGTGATAAAATAATAATAATATTAATAATAATATTATTATTATTATAAAAATTATTATGAACGTGTATATATATATACATTCATTCAAGCTTGCGTTGAATCCTTCTTCCCCTTCTCAAAGCATGCGTTGAATCCTTCTTCCCCTTCTCAAAGCATGCGTTGAATCCTTCTTCCCCTTCTCAAAGCATGCGTTGAATCCTCCTTCTTTCTCGAAGCATGCGTCGATTTCTTCCCTTGCGTCGACTTCCCGGCCTTGCGTCGACTTCCCCCTGCGTCGACTTCCAAACCCCCCTTGCGTCGACAACTTCAGCTCCTGCTATTATTAATAATAATAATAACAATGATATTATTATTATTAAATTTATATGATGTTGCATAAAAGAAAACGAGCCCAGTCCTCTTCTCCTTCTTCATTCTGTCCGAACCAGAGACTAGAATCGAGCGACGAGCGACGGGGACGGCGATTTCTCGAATCTTCCGGACGCCGCCGACGGAGCTCCGGTGGTCGGAATCGCGAGCCGAGCATAGAATCGGAAAGCTCTCGACGAGAGCTTCGTCCAAGTGGTAATTTCCTTCCACTTTGTGGAACTTTTTCGTTAGGTCTTTTGTACCCTAACCTTTTCTAGCCTGATCTCTTGTAGATCTTGACTCCTCTCGCCTTCTCGTAACCCTATCTACAACGGGGAGCGATTCAGAGAGTTTTTTTCAGCAAAACCTAAGGCAAGTGGTGTTCTTGCCCTTGCTCTTTCTCTTTGCCATATAACCGCTCCAAGCTGGTGCTCTTGATCTAACTGCGCCATATCTCCATTTTATTCTGTATTATTGCTGCTAATAATTTGATATTTTGCCAGTTAATAAAAAGACTTTTGTCAGCATTATATCTCCTTGTATTTTCCATTTCTGCTTGCAATTTAGTATGATATGATCTGTTGGGCCTCGCCCATTGCTCCTTGAAATAACCATGAAAAAATGTGAATGATCGGTGGGATGTCGTACACGATGTTGGCGGTGCCACCGGTGCGATGCTCTTTTAATTTAATAAATTCTGTTGAAAGTCGTACACGATGTTGGTAGTGCCACCGGTGCGGTGCTCTGAGGGATTTATCCCCGCACGGTTTCTCTTTTTTTTCTGTTTGTCTGTCTAATGAGCTGATCAGTCTCTATAATTCTGAACAAGAGTAACATGATTAATGTCACAACCCGCATTTTTCTCCGAATTTAAGAATATCAGAGTAAGAGAAAATACGCGTCATGATGCCACGTCATGCAGGAGACAACTGCAGACGCTCAGGCGGAAACTTCTTACTTATTAATTCAAAACATGATCACATGGAAATTTATCATTTGGGAACCATTTATTAGAGTTTTAGGGGAAGATCTGTGTCTCTCAGCTCGTGGATCAACTAGTCCACCCAAAAAAAATATATTATATTTGCAGCGGAAAATACTTGATTTGACTCATTTTAAGGTCCTATATGCACGTGATGATAGGACATAAGGTAAATGATATGCTTATGTCTAGGCGTAGTATAAGTGTAGAAAATACCTTTAGGTTACTTTAAATATAAGGGTTTTGCAGTTAAAATGATGTGATATGGAGATGAAGAAAGTCATTTTATAACTATAATGCACCTAGACATAAATCATCCCCAGAAATTAAGATGTATCAGATCATAAAGTAGTGGCATAAAACTGGCAAATAAACTAGAAAGTACCAAAGAGGCACAATGGGCGCCAACAATTTGACACTAACCCATTGGCCTAAACTAGTATGTCTGAACAAGAAGAGAGCTGACTACAGCAACTACCTCGCAGCAGCGGGGTGGACAGCTACCAAAAACTCTGAACTTCCGGCTACACCACTAGCCGTTACGGCTCTGAACCTGAGGCATTCAATAAAACAAAGAACGCCTCAGCAAGGAATTACAAGTGGCAGAAAACTAGCAGAAAAACAAGCAAGGCTTAAGGGGTACCAACCCAAGCCAAATTTACCGAAAGAGAGCTCCAACAAAGAACCAACAAGCATCCGGTGCACTATATACCAAAAGAGGAACAAACGTGTCCATTTATTTAGTT
Organism: Dactylorhiza incarnata; assembly: GCA_033032865.1. NCBI lineage: Eukaryota > Viridiplantae > Streptophyta > Magnoliopsida > Asparagales > Orchidaceae > Dactylorhiza > Dactylorhiza incarnata. Next base: position 3,853,877 of record JAWHQI010000035.1, read on the forward strand.
TCATCGATTAAAGAGACTGATCAGCTCAAATTATACGGGAGCGGTTAACTACCTCCGCTACCCCAAGCCCAAAAGCAGGTGGGGGTACCACTAGACCCAACCACCCAAACACGACTACCGTGCAAGGCTATAACAGTTCCCCCCCACTGTCCCCCAAACACAACTACTGTGAAGGGCTAAAGACAGTAGTTCTTATTACTTAAATTTTATTTAAACACGGGACGCAGCCCGAAAGGATAATCACTGGAAGGCCCTAAGAAAAAATAGGGTCAAGGCAAAGTACGCCTCGATCAATAAGAACTATAAGAGTAACTCAAAAGTTAACAGACCACAACGAGTAAAAGAATACCACCAAGAGGGATTCAAGATCAGGAGCACCGAAGGGACACTGACAATCATCTAGGTGCACTAGAGAGGACAAAAGATTAAAACGTGGGAATCGCAACGAAATCACATGCGCACCTGGCGGGGTTCCAAGGGGCCGCGCCCCTGGCGGGGTCTTAGGGGCAGAGCCCCTAACGGGGTCCAAGGGGCAGCGCCCCTGGCGGTGGTCTCGCGTGAGATAAAAGGGTTTCTCGAGAGAAGGGCAATTTCTCGAGAGAAGGGCAAATTTCTCGAGAGAAGAGCAATTTCTCGAGAGAAGGGCAATTTCTCGAGAGAAGAGCAATTTCTCGAGAGAAGGGCAATTTCTCGAGAGAAGAGCAATTTCTCGAGAGAAGGGCAATTTCTCGAGAGAAGAGTAGGATCTTTTCTTTTCGAAAACTACAGGGAACTTCTCGAGAGATAAAGGATTTCTCGAGAGATGGATTTCTTGGGTTCTCGAGAGGTAGGCAGGGATTTCTCGAGAGAGGACAAGGGATTTCTCGAGAGGGATCAGGGGATTTCTCGAGAAATCAAGCATTTCTCGAGAGGGATCAGGGGATTTCTCGAGAGGGATCAGGGGATTTCTCGAGAGGGATCAGGGGATTTCTCGAGAAATCAAGCATTTCTCGAGAGGTAAAGGGGTCTTCTCGAAAACTTGGCTAAAACAACTGCTCGAGACTCTCAAAGACTTCTTGAGAAGGGCCAAACAGCGGCTAAAATTCAGGGAACGACTGTGTCTTCCAGGAGGAATGCCCTGACTCTACGCGGGGAAGAAAATTTAGGGTTTCTAACTATCACACAAGACGCTCAAAACACGAGCCCACAGTTTATCAAGCATCTAACAGGAGAAAGACAAACCACGACTTAACCAAACAAAGAGGAGGAGCAAGCCACTTGCCTTAAACCTCGCAAACTCGAAGATCTCCGCTCCGAAAGCTATGGATCGGCTAGGGAAACACACGAGCACAGATTCCTGAAACTTTTTGGATCAAAAGGAGGGGTTAGGTCACCACCAAAGCTCCCAAAACTCCACGAAACGAGAAAGGCTTACCGCTAGAACGAAGATCTCGCCGAGAGCTTTCCAAATCTTCAAACCAAACTCGATTCCGACCACTACAGCCCTAGGAATCGCCAGTTGAAGGCTCCACGAAGCTCCGCTCTCGCCCTAACCCACGGCGGCTGCTTTTGATCGAGGAAGAGGATGAATAGGGAAAGGGGAAGGCTTTAGGCTTATATATAAACCTAAATTTGTTATTTAAGTAATTAATTAATTCCCCAATTTACTTAAACTGCGAGGGCGACCAAAACACCTCGGATTTCTATGAAATTCGCACCCTAGCTGAAAAACGGCGCTACGAATCCAACGGCGAAGTCAGAATTCCATTCCGACGAGCCAAACTCCGGATAAAGCCTTCCAAAGCTAAAATCTTGATATCCACTCAAAATCTTCACTTTAACTCGAAACGACGCGAAATCTCGCACGCTTGACCTAAATCACAAGCTTTAACTAAGCTAAAACTCGAAACACTACCAGACGAGCTGACATAACGCCCTTACGCCAAAATTATGACATAGAGGGTACGTAAAAATAATTAACGAAAAATCAGGGGCGTTACAATTAATAATTTGAATGTTGATGGTTCTTTTCTTTTGCTTATGGCGAGTTTTGTCATCGCCTGTGTTCTCACCTTTGTTTGGTGAGCTTTTTCCGCTGACTTTTTAGTTCCTGCTGCTGCTTCCTTTTCGGCTGTTTATTAGATTCTCCTGCTGTTTCTTTTCCTGTGATTATTTGCTGCTAGCTTTGTCATCACTAATCCTTGCAGATACCATTTCCCTCCGATCTCGCGGAGGTCGCTTACTTTCTTATTTTCCGCACCACTTGTAACTTGCTTCTGAGGTGTTCTTTCTTTGAATGCCTCATGTTCTCGATAGTAGCAGGTGTTAGTGCAGAGTTGCTTTAGTTATCGTCTTCTGACTCTCTTGAGGTAGAGTATTCTGTGGACTTGTCGGCCCATGGGTTCGTGTCAGGTGTTGACTTCCGTGGTGCCGCTTAGTTAGATTTTTGTTTCACTGCTGCTGTTACTTGTGGTTCACTTTTGAACACTTGTTCTGGAATGGTTAGATATTGGTGGGCTTTATGGCCCCCTGTTAGATATGTTAAGGTAATTGTTGCATTTCATATCATGTTTTGAAATGCTAATCTCACTACTTTCTGTGCGTGATAAATCTACTTTTATATATAGTAAATCCACACATTCGATCTTGCATAGTGTACCTCACTAGGTCTTCATGTTCACTTAGGCCACTAAGTAATTAAATCAAGTATTTTTCCGCTGCGTAAAACTATATTTTAAAAGCGTGGACTAGTTGATCCACCTAGCCAAGGGACGCGGCTTGTTAATCTTTTGCATAAATTATATCTAAATCTCTTTGAGTTAATAATAATATTTACTTGACTATGAAAAAGGATGAATTGCCTTAATGTCAGTAGGCATCCCATACGTGACGTGGCATCACAATGCGTAGCTTTCCCTACTCTGATAGCATTTTAAATGTTGGGAAAATGCAGGTTGTGACAACATTGGAGAGAGATGATAACTCGGGGTAACTTACATGAGAATCGATGGTTGAATGATCTTTATAAGATTAGAATGAAGTGGTCCACTACATTTAATAAGGAAATATTAAATCTGGGCATATTATCCACACAATGGAGTGAATCTGCTAATTATGATGGCTTGCATGGATGCTCGAAAGACACAAGTTCACTAGTTTAATGCTTTGTTGGAATTGAAAAAATTATTTCAGGTCGGCATAGGAGTGAACATGATGAGAACTTCAAATGTAAGCAAGGGAGTATTACACTTAAATATTCAAAAACTGCTTATTACTTAAGCAAATGTCTAAAGTCTACTCAAGAAAAACATATTCAATCTTGAGAAGGCATTTATGGAAGGTACAATTGGTTTGATGGTTGTTGAAGAAACACGGTACACACCGAAACATATTGTATACGTCACATGATATTGTGATGGATCCGATGCTGGTAAGCAATGGATTGTGAGTGTAGGTACAAAGAGTGGTGATATGCAATGTTCTTATAAGGTCTTTCTGTGAGTTATGGGATTGGTCAAAACTTCACCTAGAGGGGCGTGAATAGGTGTTGTCGTCTTTTTATAAACTTAATGTAGAATAATGCAAGTAAACACAACAAAAACACAATCACAGAAAATCCACATCAAAAACAAAGAAAGCTAAAGTGTTCCCCGAGTTGGGTAGTCCACTTTCCCCCTCCGCCTGTCTAGTAGTGAGCTAGACTCGACAAAATCCAACCAAAACTCAGATCCTTAGTTCCTACAACTCAGAGACCAAGTCTCAAACCTCAGAGGTACTGACTTACCTCCTACCTCAGGTCACTAAGACCCAACCTTAGAAGCACTGACTGGCCTCCCACCTCGAATCCATAACTAGAATCCTTCACTCAAGCTACACAGTGTTGGATCCTACAGCGCCCTTAGAGGGGGGGGGGGGGAATAAGGGTTTTCTGGATTTTAAATCTTAATTAAATTTATCAGAGATTGAGACTGAAGATTCAGAATATTTTATAGAAAAATATATTTTAATATTCGAGATAGGATTGTAATGAATATTACTTTTTAAATAATTGACACAAAACTTTTTGTTGAATGTTGCTAATGCCTGGCGTTAAGTCTTAACGCTGGGTGTTAACTCTCCAGAGAATATTCCTCAGAACAAAATGATTGCCATAGTGATTTTACTTAGAAATCTTAAATGAAATACAGTTCCAGAAAATCAGAGATAATGAAAATAATTATTGTATTTCAAAGATAATTATACAAATGTTAATTTTAATACTTTGATGAAAATAGAAATTAAAACATTCTTGAAGAGGAAATAAAATCAATTGAATAGAACATTAAAAGACATGATTTTATTTCATAATAAATTGAATACACAAATGTTTAATTTCTATAACGCTAGAAATCAAGGCGAAAATATGTAAAAACCCTTTTTGTTGTTTCACCGGTCCTTCTCCCAAGGACCGGTTGGCTATAGCCTATCTATCCCCAGATAAGGCCTCTAGCCACCCCCTAGATCTACCCTCGACCTAGTCGCCATGCACAAGGCGGCGAATTATCCCCTAAGCCTCACAAGGACCTAGTCGCCAACACAAGGCAAATTTACCCACGGAATCCTTCCCGGAATCCGACGTTCTCCGCGAATGATTTCTCCACACAAATTACAAAAGGAAAAGTAAAAGATTACAAGATAAGTAAAGAGAATCTCCCCAAGAAATTCTGAAGGTGAAGACGAAGTCGATGTAGATGTTGGCATTCTTGAAATGATCGTCCTTCGTATGGAATATGCGTTGTAGACCTTCTCCTTCAAAATCTTCTTTAGATCTTCATGTTAGCCCAAGGGAGATCTCTTAATTGCTGTACACGAACCTCTCTCCAAAGTATCAGAATTCTGGAATCATCTCATCTTTTGAATGAGAGGAGCTGTACTTTTAAGTAGCCTCGGAAGCTAACACGCGCATTAAGGATACCGCCCGACGTTAGTGAATCGTGTACGGCAGTTGCTGACATCATGCATAAAGTCGGGAGCGTGACAGAACCAATTTCGTCGAACCAGACTGATTTCATCGAACACGCCTTCGTCAAACGCACCCTTCATCGAATGGAAAAACCGCACCGTCAGGATTGTGCAAACCGCCAAGGATCGTGACTGAACCAACTTTTGTCGAACGGAATCGATTTCGTCAAACGGAATCGATTTCATCGAACGGAGCTTCACGTTCATCGAACGCAATTGTCGGGCAAAATGTCGTCGAGCGCAGGCTCAGTTCGTCAAACAGAGCTCCTCGTTCGTCGAATGCAGCTTGTCCAACACAAATTCATCGAGCGCATGAAATTTCGTCAAACGGAGCTCCGCGTTAGTCGAATGCAGGTTGTCGAGCGCAAATTCATCGAGCGCAGGAAATTTTGTCGAACGGAGCTCCTCGTTCGTCGAATGCAGGTTCCATTCGTCGAACGCAACTTCCTTCTCAGCGGTTTTCATCTCAATGGAAGTTAACGCGGGGCGTTAACAACAAACGTGGGGTGTTAGCTCTCTTTCCAGAGAGTCATTTCCAATCAGCAAACTATTCATAGGGATGTGTAGCTATAGTTCCTGTACAACCTACATACTATAAACAGACAAAATACAAGATCAAATACAACACGGTATTTGTTGTTCTCAAACCAAGAGATGCGGAACATAGGCTCCAACAATCTCCCCCTTTTGATAATAACAAATACCTGTATGAGAAATTAGTGAATTTAAAACCATTTGTATTTATAGATTAGTGCGGTAATAAGATATGCATGAATAACAGGTTAAAAGCATGATAGATTTGATAGCGATAATGCATACTCTTTCTATATGAAGTCCTCCCCCTACATAAGTGTTCTCTTATAATTTACTCCCCCTAAATATCTATTTTACTATATTTCTCAATTTCTTCTCCCCCTTTGTTATTAACAAAAGTGGGTAAGGATGAGTGTATATCTTTTTAAGATAGATAAGGAACCACTTATTAAAGGATTTTCATGATCGAGCATATGATAGTGTATGCACCTCCTATATGATTACTCCCCCTACAAATATACCCTTTTTTTGTTTAATATTATTATAATGCACTCCCCCTAAATATTAGATTTATGTAATTTAATCTCCCCTTTTGGTAGAATCAAAAGAGCGTTTAGGAGTGAGTATGTATAATAAGGAGTAATATATTTTATGTCGAGAAGAAAAATAAGATGCAATCAAAAGTTTGTTAAATACCACTTGTTAAGAAAAAAATATAAGCATGATGTAACATAAAGTAGTAAGCAACATAACAGAAATGATAAAGTAAGTATTCTAATATTAAGATACCACTTGTTGAAACCATGGTGTTAAAAATAATAGACATGAATGAGCATAAGTGGTAAACTTAGCAGAAGAATATGCACTCTTAAACATAAACATCATTTTTAGACGATAAAATCATACAAAGGATAATGAGTTTTAAATTTGAATAGTTGATGTTTGAGTTAACGATTGAAGAGATGCTATTCCAAGAAGATAATATTGCAAGCATGATTTCATAATATCAAGAAAAGATACACAAACTACAATGTAATAAAATTTGCATTTCAAGTAATAAACATAAACATTGTAGCGATCATGCTTTGTTATCTAGTGCATTTACTTAAGTTTGTAGAGATTTGAGTAGATGAGCATTAGGATCCAATTCTCATGAGTAGAAGTTTTATGAAAGATAATGATGTGTACAAAGTAGTATTTTGATAAAGTATACAAGTGAATCAATCAAAAACACATGACATATATAATGAAATAACACAACATTAAAATACACATACTATTACTTCCACAATATTTCAATGCACATGAATAAATAGTATAACTACCAAGGTGCTCTGCACACACAATGCTTATTAAGACTTATCAGGGTGCAAAGTAGTGCTTGGGGGATCACTTTTACACTTTTTAGCTTCATTTTCAATTTTCTTATGATCCAGTGTACTAAGAGAAGAGGTGTATAAATTGTTTGCTACAAGACACTTTACAATTCTTAGCCAAGGTGCTCAACCTCACAAAGCTCATTAAGACTTATCAGGAGGGTGAGTAGTGCTTGGTGGAGTTTTCCTTGTCATTTATTATTTGCTTTTTAGTTTAGTGACTAAGGACTCCGAATTCACTTGTTTTGCAAACATAGCATTTTAAACCACAATTCTCTAATGAATAAGTGCATGAAAGACAAAGAATTGTAATAACCAATTCAATGTTGTGTAGGTAATCTATTTAAGCATTTTAATTATTTATGTTATTACACTACACAATCATGTAAGAATAAGATTGTAAACACATGTAGGTTATCAAAAATAAGTGAGTGAATGAATCATTATCAAACATAATACATTACTCATACTTAGAGGCATGCTAAGCGTTTCTACACATATTTATCTACAATCAATTTCATTGCACATAACAAGATAATATTCAAGGCATGATAAATACAAAACAATGTTTTTTTAAGAAACTTGAAAGTTAAATTAAACATTGTATTTAATCTTTAATTGATATAATTAATCATCCTTGACAATGGCAATGAATAACAATCAGTTTTTATAATTTTTTTTGATTTTTTTATATATTCACAAAACAACAAACACACATAAAGAAAAACATATTTTTGTTCTTTGAAATTGTTTTGTAATTTTGTATTTAATTTTTTTTGTATATTCTCTAGAAAACATAGAAGTCTTTAATAACCCTTTCAGTAAATGATATTCTATGCCAGAGAAATAAACAAAAATAATGCATGAGAAAATACATATATATTTTAAAAGAAATTAAATTTTGTTTTAAAGGAAATAAAAAGATAGAAAACTTTTTACAAACAGAGAAATAAAACACACACAAAATATTAAAATAATACCAGAAATAATTCAAAACAAAAAAAAAATATTTTGGAGCAAAGGAGCTAACGCCAGGCATTAACTTCTTAACGCCAAAATAAAACACTAAATTTTGATGTTTTGAAAAATCTATTTTATGATTCATTTGTATTATAAAGAGACCTTCCTTCAGATGAAATTTCAGAGTATATTGATTAGATTTGAAGGCTCTTTTAGCATGTTTTTAGTGATTTTTCAAGTACTTGTGTTTGGTAAAATCATTAAAGCTCAAAATAATAAAATATGCAAACACAAGATGCAATGTTAGGACAAAGATAAATATGCATGATTTATGTATAAAGAGTGAGATAATGTTCATGCAATGAATATAATATAAGTATATCTAAGATCAAGATACCTTAACTACATGACTACACTCTAGCCCCGTACTAAGTGATGGATGGGCATGAGGAGCTGTACACATGCCGTAGGTTGGGTGTTAATCCCATATGCATACAAAAGACGATGCTCAACCTAGCACTCTTTCCCCCAGTGCCTCGCAAGGCCCTACTGGAACCATCCCCGGTTAAGGACAAGACATGACTTAGAGGTTAGGTCTCTAATGCACACAATTCTACGCCCTCGCTATTGTGAGACACATGTCATAGGTTAATGATTATGGATATACTAAGCGGTTTAGTCTAAGGATTGATTCATAAAACATGAGTTTGTTTTAGTTTTAGAACATATAGTAGATTTTGAAACCACAATGTACTCATGAATCTTAAAGTTCAAATTTCTCTACCTTTAGCATGTCACTATATTCATAATCCTAGCATAAACACTAAATTGAGCATATACCATGAGGTGCGGCTAGGATAATGAATTTGGATGTTATGCAGAATATGCTAAATATATATAATTGGTTTGCATGTAATCAATTTTAGAGTTTCGAAAATTTATAGACCTATAATGAAGTGACAATTCTATTTGATTTCATCAAGTTAATTCTTAGGTTTAAAGATAATGAGATACATGCAAACAATAAAGATGCACATCACACACACAAAACAAGATATGAAACTATAATACCAATAACAATCATATATTTCATAATTCCTAAGGTTGATAGAAATAGTTGATTTAAGATAGGTCTTGATGGATCATGAATTATGATATATTATTATAGTGAATTTTAGCATAGGATATTAATAGATCATGGTGGTGATTGTGAAACCATATTCATCATTTTTGTAAATTTTCTTTTTGATTTTAATTTGTAGAAATTAGACAAAACAAATACAAGGTATTTGAAAATGATAGTAAAATAGTTTTTCAGAAAGATAATAATTAGAGAAATCAGAATTTAGGAAAATATGCTACCGCCAGCGCTAGTGATAACACCTGGCGTTAGCAATAGAGTTACAATATTTGATTTAAAACACATTGTTTTTGATATTATTTGATTCTTATTTTTCTCGATTATGATTTTCAATATAGGGGCTATTATATGCAGCAATGAAAAATAGACAAATATGCAATTAGTTGCACATTTAATATTTTAGCCTAAGACCCCTAAAAGTCCATTTAAATCCAATTTTGAAAGTAATTTCATTAGTCTTGATAATATCATTTGGCAAATTTAGCATTCAATTTATAATGATAATATAAGACATTTATAGGCAATGGATTTAAAAAGGATAAAACATATAAAAAGAAAAGATAGATCACTTAAAAAAATATGACTTTATGTTCAATTTAATTAAATTTGATTTGTTAAACATTAGGCTTAAAATGAAAGTCATATCTCATGATACATAAAGTGATCATAAATAGGTTGGCTCAAAAATAAAAAAAATTAAGCATATCATAAAGTAGAGTAATGATATTTCATTTTTAATTTATTTCTACTTCATGCAATACAATGATTCCTATTGAATGAGAGATTTAGGTATCCAAAGGGGACCAAGTGTGATGGTTCCTTTGGGTACCCAAATACATCGTGTAGGCTTTTGGAGAGATAGTGATGAATGGGCCTTTACAAGTGGAGTTAGTGTTTCATTTTTAATTTTGGGCCTCCATTCATACTTTGGTTGTTTATCGTTTAAATTCATATTATGATTATTGACATCATTTTGGAATGATAGTTGTTTGAAAAATAATTCATTTGGGATTTATGTTTATTCAAATTATTTTTCAAAATACATTGATGTTGATAATCATAATGAATTTTATTATATGGATTCTTTGAGAGTTTATAAGAGTGATGGTCTTTCTTAAGAATTGAATGTTGAAAGAGTAGGTTACAATATGTTTTAAATGATTGGTTCTTATTTTGATGATTTTCATTTTCACTCTGTCTTATAGGCATACTCTTATAATATGAAGTTAAGCTCTTTAAATTTAGATTTCTTAATAAACTAGAGTTAAGAGAATTTTTATTACTTGAAAAATTTTCAATAAACAATTTTAATGTTCTAGTTTATCCTTTAAATTATCATTTTCTTTTATCAAATTTTCATTATGCTCTTTTGAAATTAAAAGTCCTTTTTCTAAAACCTTGGGTTCTTCTTTAAAGTATTATAATCGAAACAAGGTTTAGCATTTTTAATTAAAGAGCATGAATGAGAATTTAACACATCAATACTTGATTCTACTTTAGCATTTGCTTTTAAAGTTTTATTTTCTAAACATAGTTTGAAATTAGCATTTTCAAATTTTTAATTCTACGTTTAGCAATATTAAGCATATGTAGTGTAGAAATAGAATTTCTTACAAAGAGAGAGGACTTAGAATTTCTTACATTGCTATGGGATGAGACAAGATTTGAACCAAGGGTTCCTTTGACATTTTCTTCACATTCCTCTTCCATAGTTGAATTTCCATCTTCTCTTTTGCTTGATGTGTTGCCATCAATTGAGTCCAATATTGTGGCGTTGTCTTCTTCACTTGGATCCATAAGGAATTGCTCATATTCATCATCTGCGGAAGGAAGACTATAAGAATTCTCAAGAAATTTCCAAACTTCATAAGCATTAGGAAGAGTATAAATATGTTTGAAAATATTTTGATCTAATGCACAATATAGACTATTCTTTGATTTGGTATTTAAAAACATTTCATTTTTATTTAAAATATTTGGGGGCATTTTAATTGTAATATTCCAAACTTTAATATCCAAGGATTTAAGAAATTTTTCCATAAGTATTCTCCACCCATTATAATTTTCACCCATAAATAATGGTGGACATAATGATTTTTCATTTTCATAAAAATTATCCCCTCTAGAAGATGCGAGATCATGAAGCGCCATTATTTCCGGTTGTGAAGTCGTATTGGAATAACCTCGCTCTGATACCACGTGTTGGATATTACAGCGACCTTAGAGGGGGGGGGGGGGTGAATAAGGGTTTTATGGATTTTAAATCTTTATGAAATTTATCAGAGTTTGAGATTGAAGTTTCAGAATATTTTATAGAAAAATATATTTTAATATTCCAGATAGGATTGTAATGAAGATTCCTTTTTAAATAATTAACACAAAACTTTTTGTTGAATGTTGCTAACGCCTGGCGTTAAGTCTTAACGCTAGGCGTTAACTCTCCCGAGAATATTCCTTAGAACAATAAGATTGCCATAGTGATTTTACTTAGAAATCTTAAATGAAATACAATTCCAGAAAATCAGAGATAATGAAAATAATTATTGCATTTCAAAGATAATTATACAAATGTTAATTTTAATACTTTGATGAAAATAGAAATTAAAACATTCTTGAAGAGGAAATACAATCAATTGAATAGAACATTAAAGACATGATTTTATTTCATAATAAATTGAATACACAAATGTTTAATTTCTATAATGCTAGAAATCAAGGAGAAAATATGTAAAAACACTTTTTGTTGTTTCACCGGTCCTTCTCCCAAGGACCGGTTGGCTATAGACTATCTATCCCCAGATAAGGCCTCTAGCCACCCCCTAGATCTACCCTCGACCTAGTCGCCACGCACAAGGCGGCGAATTACCCCCTAAGCCTCACAAGGACCTAGTCGCCAACATAAGGCGAATTTACCCACGGAATCCTTCCCGGAATCCGACGTTCTCCCCGAACGATTTCTCCACATAAATTACAAAAGGAAAAGTAAAAGATTACAAGATAAGTAAAGAGAAACTCCCCAAGAAATTCTGAAGGTGAAGATGAAGTTGATGTAGATGTTGGCGTTCTTGAAATGATCGTCCTTCGTTTGGAATATGTGATGAGTACTTTTTGTACTCATCTTCTAGTATAATTTTAATATAGTTTTAATATGAATTTATATAAATTGTATGTTTTATCTTATAATAATCATTCCTTTTTTATTTCTGCCACTAATTTAAGTTTATTTTATGTTTTGCAGGTTTTCTGGGCACTTTGAGTAAAATTGTCAAAGTACACGCCCATGGTCACGGGCGTGACCAAGGTGCGTGACAGCCTAGATGTGTTCCAGACCCGATGCCGCCACCCCGGGAGCATTCCGTGAAAATTCGCAAAGTACACGCCCCAGGTCACGGGCGTGACCAGGGGGCGTGACATCCAAGTCACGACCGGGAACCGCCATCAGCATCCAGAGCACGCCTCCACGTCAATTAAAATTACACGCCCCAGGTCACAGGCGTGACCAGGGGGCGTGACTTCCAGTCACGGGCGTGACTCGCCCCGCACTTCTTCCTGCCAGAGTTTCCCGCCAGCAGCACTAATTCAAGATTACACGCCCCAGGTCACGGGCGTGACCTAGGGCGTGACACCGCCGAAACGCTCACAATTACTCCAGAAGGCGCCGTCTCCGCTGTTGCTGCTATCACGCCCCCTACACGCCCCTTGCTCACGGGCGTGACCAAGGGCGTGTAACATCAAATTTCTGCCTATTTAAAGGGAGCTTCTCCAGATCTTCAGAAGGCAGTTTTGAGGATTAGATACTTCGTTTCATGTTTATTTTTCATGTTTTAGTAGTCTTGTAATCCTTTTTATTTATGCAAATTGTAATTTTCTTTTCTTTTATCAATAAAATAGTTTTGTTTTCTCAATCTATTCTCTTTTTTTCATGAACTCTTCTTTTTTCTTTAATTCTTCTATCTCTATGAGTAACTAAATTCCAATTAGTACTCGACCGAGATGATCTGAGGAGAATATAATCTATTGCTTAGCTTCTCTTTCTCCCCTTTAGAATGCTTAAGATTTATTCTTGAACTTTTATTGGATTGAGGTTATATTATTGATGAGTCCCAATTATATACATATTTTTGGACTCATTTGGGCCGATTATCTAGTCTTTGCACTGCACTTTAGCCTTGTTTTCGTTCATATTTGATATTCCATGCTATGTGCACTTCTAGGCCCATTTTGGTGTTATTTCTTGTTTATCTTAGCTATTAGTTTTCATGCATTGTTAAGTGCCACCTTCAGTGGCTAGATTGGTGTTGTATGCTGGAACAGGAGTCGTGCAGGTGTTCCCGGTACAATTCTGTACAGGAACACTACGCACGATCACCGGTTCTATTGCGCACGACCACTGGTCGTGCGCCGCTGATCGTGTGCACTTAACCCCTTTTTTTTGAGTTCTGTCACGGACAGTGCGAACGACCACCTATGATAGTGCGCACGACCACCGGTCGTGCACCACTGTTCATGCGCACTTAACACCAATTTTGTGAGTTCTGTTTCAACCAGTGCGCACGACCACCTACGATAGTGCGCACGACCACCGGTCGTGCGCCACTGGTCGTGTGAACATGGTATTTTATAAATTTCTTACATTGCAGGGTCCACCCAGGCAGGTGCACGATCACAGGATTCCAGCGCGCACGACCACTGGTCGTGCGCCAATGACCGTGCGCACTATTTATTCTAGCGCTAATAAATCGACCTGCTCGCGAATTAGGTCAGATCGGTCGCCGTTTTTCTCGCCCAGTTCCGCCGTTCCGCCCGATTTCGCACCTCCATCGCCGCCCACCATCGGGAGGTGCTCCGGGCTTGTTCTTCACGCCATTCTTGAGCCGGAGCTTTCTCTCGGCCTCCTCCTTCATCCAAGATCTTCAAGGAAGGTTTAGCCGCCATCGCCATCAAGCAAGAGGAAGTTTGCAACCTCTACCGGATCGTGACACGAAGAAGGCTGGCTCATTGGAGAGTAGTGACAGCTCTCTCTACCCCGAACGTAGTTGCGGACCGAGCTTGGACGCGGATTGACAACCCGGCGATTCCAACCGTGAATCTACAACGAGACTTCGGATTCGGTCGATTTCTTGCCTTGTTCTTTTCTTATTGATGTATATGTAGCTAGAGCTAACATTTTGATGAAGTAACACTTAACTTTATTTGCATTTCTATACATTTCATGTCTATGTGAAATATTTTACTATTTGAGTTGCTTGAGGTGCGCCACCATCCATCCTCCATCCCGCCGTCACGTTTGTATGCCGTACTAGCAATGTCTAGTGGCGTGCTTGTCGGCGAGGTGCTTGCGACCCTCATCCGTATGCCTACTCTTCCATCCACCTAGCGAAGCGTGGCATAGCGGCCCGTGTAATCCATTCCGACTCCGCCAGTGCGAACCATTCCATCCGCTTGCCTACTCTTCCATCCACCTAGCGAAGCGTGGCATAGCGGCCCGTGTAATCCATTCGCCCAATGAAGCAGTGCGCTCAAGGCCTGCACAGTTCGACTCCGCTTGCCTACTCGTCCATCCGCACTTACGACGCAGCGCGCTCAAGGCCTACCTAGTCTCCATCCCGCCAAGCGAAGCATTGCATAGCGGCATTGCATAGGAGTAGTTTAAGTTGTTTTCTTTTATTTTCCACAAAGCAAATCCCCCATTTCCGCATCCATCCGCTCGAAAGGACTTCAATCTCAAGTCCTTCCTCGATAATAAACTCCACCTTACTGTGTTCCTTTGAGATCGATACTTGGGGATTCATTCCCATTTTATATTACTTGAATGATCGGTACACTGCCGTTTCGTGCCGCAGTCTTACTACCGTCTATAGCGGTGTGCGAGATTTGCGCCGTCAAGTTTTTGGCGCTGTTGCCAGGGAACTACAGTCGTGTGAGTTTTCTGGAGAGGGAGAACCTGAGAGAGAAGCCCTTCTATTTGTAAATTGCATTCCTTTGTTTTATTTCCTCGTATTTTGTTTCCTGTTTTATATTAGGTTGCTTTAGTAATTATTTGTTAGGTGTGGTATTTCGCACAATAGTGTTTCTCTTTTTGAATTGTTTTATCTTCGCACTATGTGGGCACATCTTAATATCCATTGTCGTTGGTGTAGAGGTACTTCCCACTCTAGTGATTAATGCCCTACGGAGAGTAGTAGGCATAATTCTTATAGCCCAGCATATGGCGCACCGACTTCGTCTGGTACTCCATATGGTGCGCGTAAG
Source organism: Dactylorhiza incarnata (assembly GCA_033032865.1). Classification (NCBI taxonomy): domain Eukaryota; kingdom Viridiplantae; phylum Streptophyta; class Magnoliopsida; order Asparagales; family Orchidaceae; genus Dactylorhiza; species Dactylorhiza incarnata. The sequence goes on from JAWHQI010000035.1 coordinate 3,869,120, forward strand.
TCTTATGGCTACTCTGCTGAGCCTTTACCGTCATACTTCTTTTCGGCTTCAGCCCCCGCTGTGCCAAAGAAGCCCGCAAGGCAGTGCCGGTTTTGTCGGAGCACTAATCATGTCTTGAAGGACTGTGCCCAGTATCTTCGCCAATTGGACGAGGATGACGAGACGGATATCTGGATCGTCCCAACTCCTAACTCTGGCGGCACACCTTCAACATCCGGTTATGTGTCTTTGTCACCTTTATACCTTGAAGGGTATGGCATGGATAGGGTCACCGGATGTGCGGCTGATCTATGCACCGACATTGCTGAGCCTATTCTCCATGTACATCCACCACCTCTAGTGGATTCGATTCTTTGTGAGGAGTTGGTGCTCGACTTTTACCCGAGCACTATTCTTCCCCCTGTTGTGCATACTATACTCATCTCCGACGACATTGTTGTTGATGTGTCGCAGGATGAGGTGGGTGATCTGAGTGTTGTGCCTATTCCTATGAAGGAGGACAACCTTCTAGGTGAAGAGGAGTTTTCCTCAACACCGGTGGAGGAAGTCCAAATCCTAAGCCTGGCCACCGTTGATCCCGCCGAATCTTGTAGCATTGATGACAATGCAAACATTCTTTTACTTACCCAACCTGATGGGAGTGAGACCGGGACCACTCCCCCGATTGATGTTTATTTATGTTCTTCGTCTTGTTTATTTCTCGATCCCCCCTCGTCATCCGAGCCTGTGCAGGTTGAGTCTTCACAGGTACCCCAGGAGGATTTGGTGCATATTGCCCAAGTCAATGATAAGAGCATCCTCTTATGTGAGGAGGTTGATTCCCCCTCCGTAGAGGAAGCTCCACTCATTACCTTTTCCTCCTGCCACCTTCATGGAGACGATACCTTGCTGGGCAAGGATTTTTTTTGTGAGATGAGTGAGGACCAAGCCTCCTCCTTTTCTTACATTCTCTACCCTCTACCTGTGAGGAGCAGGTATCTATATTTAGGTAGAGGGGTGACTGCTCTGTCTCCGTATCGGTACCCGCTACCGATGCGCATATTAGAACAGTTACCTGTGCATTTCCATTTTCATAGGCCTATAAGCTAGAACTGTGCAAAACCTGAATAAGTCATGCTGGGATGACAATAACCCCAGTAGTTATCTTACTTTTATTACATTTTCATTTTCTTAGTTAGAGTAGTTAGTTAATTTCTGTTCGGCTTTAGCATTTCTGCTTTCTTTTGTTTTTGTGGAGCTCACCCCTGCAGGTACTTATTGCAAATTCTGAATGGCGGGTTTGCTTCAGTTTTTCACGCGTCTTCTGGTATGCTCACTTCTGAGCATTGGGTAATCTCTTTCCCTAGACTTCATTTTCAATTTTCATGGTTACATCATTTATGTCTATTGCTTAGATTTAGTCTGGGGGAGAGCCGCTATATGTTACCCACTACACGAGCACATCTCATTTGCATACTAGAAGTATTTTTATTTCAGTTATTTAGTTATGTTCAATTGCATTGCACACCACTGCACCCACTTGAGCGCACACTCACTTGTTTGTGTGCTTCCGTTCACGCTTATCTTGGTTTGGAATGTGAAATAGGATGTTAGCTTAGGAATTGCAAATTGGAGTACGATGTTGACTTTTGTAGTGCTCGAGTCGCATATTCCTTGTTTGCATAGAAATTTGAGTAGAATTAGATTGTCTCTATACTTTTAATTTACAATTAGTATTCTTGTGTAGTTTTTGATTTATTGTACTCATTTGGTGAATGTAACCGAAATTTGTGGTAGCACGGTGTTGTGTGTAAGCAAGCGCTAGTTGTGTGTTGCTCGAGTCGGAAGGAAGGTTTACCTTTCTCGTGGGCTAAGAACTTGCCCCAAGCGACTCTTGAAGCATGGGTGAGAGCAACTCACTATTGTTAAACGTGATGTAGGCCAATTTTTGGCTAGATTGAGCTTTGTTTTCCATGACCTATGTGTTTACCGTTGCAAGCCAAGTTTGTGCCTACCCTTCCTTTGTTTCAGCTCTTCTTTAAATCACCAAAGCCTGAAGCTTATCCTATTATCGCAGCCAAGTAGTGAGCTAACTGAAATTACATTTCATATTTGGATGTGATGTATGGAAATTTTTGTGATGTGAAGAAAATGTGTATTGTGTGCTGAACATATTGTTGCAAACCAACCGGGGGATAAATGAAAAAATGAAGTTAAAAGAAAAAAATCTGTAAAGAATAGAAATGAAAAGAAATCCCCTTGGGCGTAATAGAAAAAAAAATTCAGTTGCTATTTGTTTGGAGTAAGCTGTTTGCACACCCAATTTTCAAGCTAAGTCTGGGGGTGTGTCACATTAGCATCGTTCTTGGCCTTGTTTTGGTACAGCATTACTTTTTGACTCAATTGGGTTGCGTAGCCATTTCGTTTATCATTGAATATCATACCGTAACCTAAGCCCAATTATAACCCGAAGGCCTATTGATTTAACTTGTGAGTTTGCTAGCGCCGTGGAGAGAGTGTAACCGGGCAAGCTTATGGTTCTCGTCGTTGATGGATTTCAGCAGAGTTATTCCCGAATTCCGGTCTTTAGCAACACCCTCCTGAGTGGATTGTTTACTTTCACATCGGGCACGACCGCACGAATTCTTCATGATTCACCACCTGAGTACAAATAAATCTCTATTTACGCGTGTATACTTTTGTAAATTAATTAGTATAGTTAGAATCTTCTTTTACAGAATTTCTATTTGCATGGGTATGATACTTCGCATCTGACTCTTTCTTTGCAATTCTCTACGCTAACAACCATTTTCCCTACTCCGCCAGATTTGTTTGCTCGGGACGCGCAAACAGGTAAGTCTGGGGGTGTGATGAGTCCCAATTATATACATATTTTTGGACTCATTTGGGCCGATTATCTAGTCTTTGCACTGCACTTTAGCCTTGTTTTCGTTCATATTTGATATTCCATGCTATGTGCACTTTTAGGCCCGTTTTGGTGTTATTTCTTGTTTATCTTAGCTATTAGTTTTCATGCATTGTTAAGTGCCACCTTCAGTGGCTAGATTGGTGTTGTATGCTGGAAAATGAGTCGTGCAGGTGTTCCCGGTACATTTCTGTACAGGAACACTGCGCACGATCACCGGTTCTATTGCGCACGACCACTGGTCGTGCGCCGCTGATCGTGTGCACTTAACCCCTTTTTTTGAGTTCTGTCACGGACAGTGCGCACGACCACCGGTCGTGCGCCACTGTTCGTGCGCACTTAACACCAATTTTGTGAGTTCTGTTTCGACTAGTGCGCACGACCACCTACGATAGTGCGCACGACCACCAGTCGTGCGCCACTGGTCGTGCGAACATGGTATTTTATAAATTTCTTACATTGCAGGCTCCACCCAGGCAGGCGCACGATCACAGGATTCCAGCGCGCACGACCACTGGTCATGCGCCAATGACCGTGCACACTGTTTATTCCAGCGCCTATAAATCGACCTGCTCGCGAATTAGGTCGGATCGGTCACCGTTTTTCTCGCCCAGCTCCGCCGTTCCGCCCGATTTCGCCCCTCCATCGCCGCCCACCATCGGGAGGTGCTCCGGGCTTGTTCTTCAGGCCATTCTTGAGCCGGAGCTTCCTCTCGGCCTCCTCCTTCATCCAAGAGCTTCAAGGAAGGTTTAGTCGCCATCGCCATCAAGCAAGAGGAAGTTTGCAACCTCTACCGGATCGTGACACGAAGAAGATGGGCTCATTGGAGAGTAGTGACAGCTCTCTCTACCCCGGACGTAGTTGCGGACCAAGCTTGGTCGCGGATTGACAACCCGGCGATTCCAACCGTGAATCTACAACGAGACTTCGGATTCGGTCGATTTCTTGCCTTGTTCTTTTCTTATTGATGTATATGTAGCTAGAGCTAACATTTTGATGAAGTAGCACTTAACTTTATTTGCATTTCTATACATTTCATGTCTATGTGAAATATTTTACTATTTGAGTTGCTTGAGGTGCGCCACCATCCATCCTCCATCCCGCCGTCACATTCATATGCCACACTAGCAATTGCTAGTGGCGTGCTTGTCGACGAGGTGCTTGCGACCCTCATCCGTATGCCTACTCTTCCATCCACCTAGCGAAGCGTGGCATAGCGGCGCGTGTAATCCATTCCGACTCCGCCGGTGCGAACCATTCCATCCGCTTGCCTACTCTTCCATCCGCCTAGCGAAGCGTGGCATAGCGGCCCGTGTAATCCATTCGCCCAACGAAGCAGTGCGCTCAAGGCCTGCACAGTTCGACTCCGCTTGCCTACTCGTCCATCCGCCCTTGCGATGCAGCGCGCTCAAGGCCTGCCTAGTCTCCATCCCGCCAAGCGAAGGATTGCATAGCGGCATTGCATAGGAGTAGTTTAAGTTGTTTTCTTTTATTTTCCACAAACCAAATCCCCCATTTTCGCATCCATCCGCTCGAAAGGACTTCAATCTTAAGTCCTTCCTCGATAATAAACTCCACCTTACTGTGTTCCTTTGAGATCGATACTTAGGGATTCATTCCCATTTTATATTACTTGAACGATCGGTACACTGCCGTTTTGTGCAGCAGTCTTACTACCGCTATAGCGGTGTGCGAGATTTGCGCCGTCAATTATCGATATATAATTCTCATCTTTGTTTTCACAATCTAATAACCGAGAGGTTTTGATTTCGAATCGATCATTTCAAGAATAAAGAGAGTTGAATGCACTCCTCAAGCGAGGATGACATAATTCTCCCGGATTGGAGTAGAAGCCAATAGGGGGGTTCACTACGATAAAGCGAGTTTTAGGGATTTTGATTCTAGAGCGAAAGTTCGATTGATCAACCTAAACTCAGTTGAGTGTATCCTCGAGAGAGGTACGTTCATAATTCGGGAACCTCCACGGTCAAGTAATTTCTTAAGGGAATTAGAAGTTTGATTTATTATACTTATTTTCCAAAGAGATTCAAGGTCGAGTGCTAGACTTTTTACTTGTCGTTCTATTCTTATTTTTATTTTCCTTTGCAAAATCACTCCCAAAGTTCTATTTGATAAAATAATAGATAGTTTCTTGAAGTAAGAGTACTCAACCGCCCCGAGTCTAATACGACCTTGTTATAATAACCTATACTACATTCGATACGGTACACTTGCCATTGTCGTTTGCAAGCATAGTTTTGCCCCATCAAGTTTTTGGCGCCGTTGCCGGGGACACGGTTGATATTTTGAAAAAAGAAATATTTATTAATTTTATCGTTCTCTTTCTTCTCCCCCTTCTCTTTAATTTTTTTAATATAAAAAAATCTTAAAAAGCGCAATCTAAATTCTCGGAAAGGACGCTTTGGGCTTGAATTCCCATCATAGCCTCTAGTACCTTGCAAACCCTTCACCGGGTAGATCTTGGGAAGTCCGGGACTAATCTAACCCGCTTTTTCAAAAAATATATATAATAAAAATATTTATAAAATTTCATTCATTTGAGTAAAGGTTGTTCCCTTCTTTTTTATTTTTATTATGAAAGAATCTGAATTGGCCGTTAAGGTTGCCGAGCTTCGAAACCAACTTTATCTCTTACAAGCCACACGAGAACGCCAATTTAGTTGTCATTATTGTGGTGCGCCTCATCAAAGTGAGGATTATTATTTACATTTTTATTATCAAAATAATTATCATGAAAATAATTTTCCTCAATATTATGCAAATAATTTTGATAATAATTACGATCATAATTTTTCATCTTTTAATAAAAATAATTTTTCAAACTTTGATGAAAATAATTTTTCTAATGAAAACAAATTTTTGGCATCCAATAATTTGTCCTCTAGCCCCGAAGTAGATTATTCTTGGTGTCAAGCTCACCCGGATAATTCTCGGGGCGACAAAGATAAATCTTTAGACACAATTTTTGTTTTTCTTCTTATACTCCGCAGTCTTCGTTCTCTAATTTGGGGGAAATTTCGCAGATCCAAATAGATACTTCCCCCCAAAATTTAGAGGAAAATAATTTTTCTAATTTTCACGAGAATGATTTTTCGGCTTCTAATAATTTGTCTTCTAGCCCCGAAGTAGATTATTCTTGGTGGCATAGTCACCCGGATAGTTTTCGAGGCGATGAAGATAAATCTTTAGATCCGAATTCTTGTTCTTCTTTTGCGCCTCAATCTTCTTTCTCTAATTTTGGGGAATGTCCATTTTTCAATTTGTTACTCCACCCCAGAATTTAGATGAAAATTTTATTTCTCCTAGTGTTTTTTCCTTGTCTTTGGAAAATTTAGTTATGGAGGAACATTTAGTTTATGACTCCCATAATTTCTTTTTCCAAAGATGAAGAAAATTTCTCTTACCAAGAAATTCTTAATGTTTTGGGAACCCCGGATGAACCAGAAGAAGAACAAGTTTCTTCCCCCACTTCACCCGGATCTTCTTTTCTTTATCATGAATTTTTGCAAATCTCTTCTATTTTAATTCAACCGGAAATTCATGAAATTTTAGTGTCCGAAAATCTTATTCCGCTTGGTAGTGCACTAGATTCTTCCAATGAAAATTTTATTTTAGAAAAGGAACAACCAGAGCTTAATCATTTATTTTCGCAAGTGCCTCCTTGCGAAATATTATCTGACAAATTTATTTGCGATTCTCTTTATACAAGTAATTTCCAGGTTGAAGATGAGTCGTTGCTACCCCAATTAATTGATGATCCATATGCCGCTCATTTTTATAAATTCGAATCACCTCAGGTATGTATAGGTGATTTGGATTTACATATTCAAGTTCAAGGAGAAAAGGAGAATCACAAGATAAACGGAGGAGTCGCCGTGCAACTGACGCCGGCACATTCACCTACGCGCGAATTAGGGGAGTTACCTGTCCACTTCTCTTTTTATTTCCCTTTTTCCTAACACTAACCGTCTAGCTTAAAGACGGGAAAAAGAAAGCGCTCTTGGGAGGCACCCCTTGCTTATCTTTAAATTTTATGCAATTTTCTTTTTAAAAGTTTATTTTTCAATTGTTCTTCATACTTAGTTTTAAACATTGGGTACAATGTTTAATTTTAAGTATGGGGGTGTAGCTTAGAATTCATAGTATTTATATTTGAAAAAGAAAAAAAAAATTTAAAAATTATAAAAATCTAATTTCTTGGAAAGGGCGCTTTGGGCTTGAACTCCCATCATAGTCCCTAGTACCTTGCGAACCCTTCACCGGGTAGCCCTCGGGAAGTCCAAGAAATATTTTATTTAAAAAAAAATTTATAATAATAATAAATACGCCTAGCCTTGTTGTTTTTAATGTTCTAGAAATTTAGTTTGAGGTCCGATTATAAGTATTCCTACATTTTTAATTTAGCTAATATTTTATTTTATCAGAATTTGTTAAATTTAAATTTGAAGTAATTTGGTTTTAAGAAATATTTTATGTTTTTAATTTGATTAGAGAATCTATTTAGCACTACTTCTCCTTTTAATTTTAAATAGCTTCACTTTGTGGTAAATTGGCTAAACATCTCTAGATTTCTATTATATTCTCTTTTAACTTTAATATCTTAGGAAATTTCATTCCACTAAAAAAGTTGCTCTCAAAATAGTTTAATTTATAAACTAGAAGTATTTCTTTACCCTTGGTAATTTTTTTTTCTTTTCCCTATTGTTAGATCATATGTCATGGGAATAAGGAGATGTTAGTTCTTTATTCTCTGGTAAACATATGCAACCCCAAAATAAAAATGAAGAGAGAAAAGTGTGTATATGTCGTGGAAATTTTAGGATAATAGTCTATCATTCTCTGGTATTACATATACTTAAAAAAAATGGGCTTGAGAGGATAAAATTCATCACCCCAATCAAAAACCTCTTCATATCCTTTGTCTTCATTTTGCCATTTCGTTTAAACCCATCCCTAGCCAATTTCATTGTTTCTAGTCCTAAACTAAATTATTAAGAGAGCAATATTTTGGTAGGTGTCTTTTCCTTAAGTTTCTTTTATGTTAGAGTGTTTATAATTTCAATCTAATTTTGTTTGAAAATTTCTATAATTTCGATTGCTAAATAGTTATCTTGAGAAGTAGTTAGCTAAACAAATTTCTCTTTTTAAATTATCAACATAACTTATGACTTAATTCTTGAATTCATAAAATTTCCTTTTGACTTATTCTTGGTTTAATAAAATTTTAGTTAATTAGAAATAATATCGATGTCTTGTAATTCTTTCTTCACTCTTTTGCTCTAGAATAACAAAAACTCAAGTATGGGGGTGTTTGAAGAGTACTTTTTGTACTCATCTTCTAGTATAATTTTAATATAGTTTTAATATGAATTTATATAAATTGTATGTTTTATCTTATAATAATCATTCCTTTTTTTATTTCTGCCACTAATTTAAGTTTAGTTTATGTTTTGCAGGTTTTCTGGGCACTTTGAGTAAAATTGTCAAAGTACACGCCCATGGTCACGGGCGTGACCAAGGGGCGTGACAGCCTAGATGTGTTCCAGACCTGATGCTGCCACCCTGGGAGCATTCCGTGAAAATTTGCAAAGTACACGCCCCAGGTCACGGGCGTGACCAGGGGGCGTGACCAGGGGGCGTGACATCCAAGTCAGGGCTGGGACCCGCCATCAGCATCCAGAGCATGCCTCCACGTCAATAAAAATTACACGCCCCAGGTCACGGGCGTGACCAGGGGGCGTGACTTCCAGTCACGGGCGTGACTCGCCCCGCACTTCTTCCCGCCAGAGTTTCCCGCCAGCAACACTAATTCAAGATTACACGCCCCAGGTCACCGGCGTGACCTAGGGTGTGACACGGCCGAAACGCTTGCAATTACTCCAGAATGCGCCCTCTCCGCTGCTGCTGCAATCACGCCCCCTACACGCCCCTTAGTCACGGGCGTGACCAAGGGCGCGTAACATCAAATTTCTGCCTATTTAAAGGGAGCTTCTCCAGATCTTCAGAAGGCAGTTTTGAGGATTAGATACTTCATTTCATGTTTATTTTTCATGTTTTAGTAGTCTTGTAATCCTTTTTATTTATGCAAATTGTAATTTCCTTTTCATAGTTTGTAATTTCTTTTATCAATAAAATAGTTTTGTTTTCTCAATCTATTCTCTTTTTTTCATGAACTCTTCTATTTTCATTATTTCTTCTATCTCTATGAGTAACTAAATTCCAATTAGTACTCGACCGAGATGATCTGAGGAGAATATAATCTATGGCTTAGCTTCTCTTTCTCCCCTTTAGAATGCTTAAGATTTATTCTTGAACTTTTATTGGATTGAGGTTATATTATCGATATATAATTCTCATCTTTGTTTTCGCAATCTAATAACCGAGAGGTTTTGATTTCGAATCGATCATTTCAAGAATAAAGAGAGTTGAATGCACTCCTCAAGCGAGGATGACATAATTCTCCCGGATTGGAGTAGAAGCCAATAGAGGGGTTCACTACGATAAAGCGAGTTTTAGGGATTTTGATTCTAGAGCAAAAGTTCGATTGATCAACCTAAACTCAGTTGAGCGTATCCTCGAGAGAGGTACGTTCATAATTCGGGAACCTCCACGGTCAAGTAATTTCTTAAGGGAATTAGAAGTTTGATTTATTATACTTATTTTCCAAAGAGATTCAAGGTCGAGTGCTAGCCTTTTTACTCGTCGTTATATTCTTATTTTTATTTTCCTTTGCAAAATCACTCCCAAGTTCTATTTGATAAAATAATAGAGACTTTCTTGAAGTAAGAGTACTCAACCGCCCCGAGTCTAATACGACCTTGTTATAATAAGCTATACTACATTCGATACGGTACACTTGCCATTGTCATTTGCAAGCACAGTTTTGCCCCATCAATATGCATTGTAGACCTTCTCCTTCAAAATCTTCTTTAGATCTTCATGTTAGCCCAAGGAAGATCTCTTAATTGCTGTACGCGAACCTCTCTCCAAAGTATCAGAATTTTGGAATCATCTCATCTTTTGAATGAGAGGAGCTATACTTTTAAGTAGCCTCGGAAGCCAACGCGCACGTTAAGGATACCGCCCGACGTTAGTGAATCGTGTATGGCAGTTGCTGACATCGTGCATAAAGTCGGGAGCGTGACAGAACCAATTTCGTCGAACGGGACTGATTTCGTCGAAGACGCCTTCGTCGAATGCACCCTTCATCGAACGGAAAAACCGCAACCGTCAGGATCATTCAAACCGCCAAGGATCGTGACAGAACCAACTTTCGTCAAACGGAATCGATTTCGTCGAACGGAGCTTCACGTTCGTCGAACGCAATTGTCGGGCGCAATGTCGTTGAGTGCAGGCTCAATTCATCGAACGGAGCTCCTCGTTCGTCGAATGCAGCTTGTCCAGCGCAAATTCGTCGAGCATAGGAAATTTCGTTGAACGGAGCTCCTCGTTTGTCAAACACAGGTTGTCGAGCGCAAATTCGTCGAGCGTAGGAAATTTTTTCGAACGGAGCTCCTCGTTCGTCGAATGCATGTTCCATTCGTCGAACGCAACTTCCTTCTCAATGGTTTTCTTCTCAATGGAAGTTAATGTCGGGCATTAACAACTAACGCAGGGCGTTAGCTCTCTTTCCAGAGAGTCATTTCCAATCAGCAAACTATTCATAGGGATGTGTAGCTATAGTTCCTGTACAACCTGCATACTATAAACACACAAAATACAAGATCAAATACAACAGAGCATTTGTTATTCTCAAACCAAGAGATGCGGAACATTGGCTCCAACACACAGGACCCTATAGCTCAGGCCATCTAGGACCCTACAATTTAGGCCACACAGGATCCTACAACTAAGGCCACATAGGACCCTATAACTCAGACTCCACAAAGGAATCGTATCGCTCAAATCACAAAGAGATCCTACAGATATAAAAATTTTAATACAAAACCTTTCTACAGGTCAGAATAATAGATCTTGATAAATCTGGAGTTTTCTTGAAGCCTAATGTGGATTGGCTTCAACCTTGATCTTCTTGCATATGACTTTGAGAGAATATGCTTCCGTGAAGATTATCTCCTCTACACTTTAGAAGATTCTTCCTCTCCTTGTCGTTAGATGATTGAGCTTTGAGTAGTTCAACAAGACGAATCGATTTTGACTTCTGGAGGATGAAGAGATTTGCTTCATATGAATATTTCTCCAATACCGAGCTTCTTGATGAATAAACCTTTCAAGAAGATTACGACGAAAAAGCACTTGTTTCAAATGTATCGATTAGGGTTTTCATCTCATATCTTATTAGTATTTATATGATAGTCAACCCTTAACAACCGAAAAATAGAAATACTTAATGTCAGATATTCCTTTCCTTATAGGTTTGATCTGATTGGCGCAATCAACAACGGAAATCTTTGAATTTCCGTGTCTATCTCGATGACATTTGCAATGTCTCGACGAAATTTGCATTATTTCAACGAAATTTGCATTGTCTCGACGAAATTTGCATTATCTCGATGATATTTAATTTCTCCTCGACGATACTTGTGGTTTACAAGACGATATCTGAGTTCAACATGACCACTGTCGCCAAGTCAAATGATTAAGCTTATCAAGATGATTTCTGAGTTCAACACGACCACTGCCTTCAAGTTGAATGTTATGCTTATCAAGATGACATTTTAGCTCGTCAAGATGATAAAACCTAACACTTAGATCTGAGAATTGTCTTGGCAATAGGGGAGCTATATCTAGACGAAATGGACTTAAGTTATTCTCAACTCAATATACTTATGAATTGCCGTGTAGGCTCCTCGATGACAATTTACTTGTCCTCGACAAAAAATGACATATCCTCGACGATAATTGACTTAATCTCAACGATAATTGACTTAGAAAAATTCCACCTTCAATGAAGAGGTTCCAAACATCTTGTTGATCTTATTCAAGACGATATGTGTATAACGGATCCTTGTCAAAATGACATCGTCTTGGATTGTGTATTACCCAGACAATATTTGAAGCTTGAGCTGTTTCTTCTAATCAAGACGATTTGATACTTTAGCTGAGAGTCTACAAGACAATATCGTGTTCAAGCTTAAGGTCATCAAGCCGATATCGATACCTCTATAAGATGATATTTGTAACCCTCCAAGACGATATGACTTGGACAATTTCTGATCATCCTGAATTCAGATCTTTTTCTCTATCCAATTTGCTAGACCTTTCTTCCTGATGTTTATGAGTGAGTAACAAGTCTAATATAGTCTAGATCTTAGGTCGACATGGTGTTTTGCATAATGAGAAATTACATTGGCAAAACTATGTTTGATGACACTTAGTCTAGCCGTATGCTTGGCTTGCACTATCTAATACCTGAAAATAACATAACTAAACACATGCATAAAATACAATGTGTGTTTATCCTTGACTTGAGGATTTCTTCAAATCAGAAATATTGAGGGCAAAGTTTACAACAATCTCCCCCTATTTGAAGAGTTCAGAACCTCAACCAATGATAAACAACACATAATAGAAATATTAAAAATAATATTCATGTACTACAGATAGGGTGGTTCAGAGTACCACTCATTGTTACCTTCTCCCCATTTCTGACTTTTCATTCTGTTCTCTCCCTTTCTTACTTTTCAATTTCTGATGTTCTGGAGGCTAAGAGTCTTGTAATATTCTTTACTTGTTGACATCTTAATAAGTTGATTGAAGAATATATCCTTGCACTTGATCAACTATGGCAGATGACTCTAGATGAGTCCCCCCTCAACAGCTGCTAATACTTCCAGACTTCTTCATGAATCTCCCTCTCAACTACTACTTCGACTGAGAGCTCATTATGAGTCTCCCCCTCAATTGAATCCATCTCTAGTGCAGTTTGATTTCCTTACAAGTTGACTTCTACAATAGTGAATCTGAGACTTGCTCCCCCTTAATGTTTGCCAGAGAGGTAGAGCAATGATGGACTCTGTTGATTTTACCCCTTATTATAAGCATGGGATTGTTTAGAGATGATTCCCAAAGAAGTCCCCTTATTCTAGCCATTTTCTTGGAACATTCTTTGTCCAAATGATAGATTTGATTTTTGGTTGGCCTTTGGACTATCCTACAAAATTGATTAGTTTACCTGAGGAACCAAATAGGTTTGGGTCCTTGGTTCTTGTTAGTCATAATCACAGGATGTTTCATAACAAGATTATTGGCAAGCCATATATTATTTGCCCAAAGCACTATTGGATTGAACTAATAGTCTATGGAAAAGTGGCAAATTTTGCCACAACACCAGCATTCATATCTATTATACCTCATCTTCTGAGTCACTGTCTGAATGAACTGATGATGTTAATGATCAGAAGAGCAGGTTGCTGCATTCTTAGTATTTTTTAGCTAAATCTTATGGTTGTGTGCATGATGGAAGGTGGGCTGCACATTCACATGATTCATTTTAGGGATATGTCTTTGAAGAATGACCTTTTCCTTTCCTTTGACTGTTGGTGCTGTAAAGCCAAACACAAATGATCCATGATTTTTCATCTGGATTTCCTCATGAGGTGCCTTGAGAGCACTCAGTCTAATGTCTGCTCTATTCTTTAGGTTCTGTGTCTTTGTTCCACTTTTAGAGCACTCATTCGCCAGAAATCCATAGGAGAGATCATGATAATATGTATTGGTAGGCAATATAACCTTCTGAACAACTGTATGATCTTTTATAGCCTTGCACTTGCCCGCCTCCTTAGTATTGTTGGATCTTATGGCGCCCTTAAAGGGGGGCGGGTGAATAAGGGGTTTACCAATGTTATTTAAAATAGAGTGATTTTTCAAGATTAATGTAGAAAAAGGAATTTTTTGGAACCGATTGCTAACGCCGGTGTTAGTGTTAACACTGGGCGTTAGCTCTCCAAAAAATAAAACTCTTTTAAAATGAGCATAAATAATTTTTCTTAAAAATTCTTTAATGAAATAAAATGCCAGAAATTCAGAGAAGATGAACACAATGATTATATTTCAAAATATAGTTACAAAGAATAATAAATTCATAACGTTTGAAAATAAGGCGACAAAGAAAAAAAATCACTTATTGTTCCTACACCGGTCCTTCTCCAAAGGACCGACTGGCTATAGCCTATCTACCCAAGATACAACCTCTAGCCTCCCCTAGATCAACACCTAGACCTATTCGGCACACACACGATGATGAATTCACCATAAACCTGATAAGGCCTAGTTGCCAACAATTGCGGCAAATTAACTCTTGTCACAAAAGAAAAAAGAAGAATACAATGTAAAATCAGAAATAAAACTCCCTATATTAAAGAGATCTGAAGGAGATGATGAAGAATTGCCATGACCATCGTCGGAGTTGAAGCGGTCGTCCTTATTCAAGTTTGACCATTTGGAAATCTCCTTCTCACTCTTAATCTTCAAGGATGGTGTTGGGAGTGCTCTCTAAATTTGGGGATGAAGGCTCCCACAGAAGGTACAAATTGTTAGTTATTGGGTGTCGACTTATCACCTGGGGGGGGGGGGGCTGAATAGGTATTTCAAATTGCTTAGTTCCCCATGTTAGTGTTCTTGATATCTGGTTAACAGATTTAGATATTAGAGGCACAACACAGAAAACACATAGGAATTTATAGAGATTCCTCAAGATATGGTGTCTTGAGTAGTCCTCTGTCCCTCTATGCCTACCTAGTTGTGTGATAGGCTCGGCAAACTCCGCCAATGTCTCCGGCCCGCAAGCCTTACAAGTCGGACCTGCAAGTCCCTGCAGCCTAGGCCCGCAAGCCCCTTTACTGCACCCGAGCCCGCAAGCTCGACACTCAGGCCCTCAAGCCCTACACAGCACAGACCCGCATGTCTTGCCCCTTGGACCCGCATGTCCTGCAGCCTAGGACAAGCCCCTTCACTGCACCAAGCCCTCAAGCTTGACACAGTTGGAACTGCAAGACCTCATCCCTAGCCCTCAAGCCTCACAGATCTCAAGCCCTCAAGCTCGACACTTAGATCTGAACACAGATCTTTACAGATTTGTCCTGCAAGCCTTACAAAGATAGATATGCAATGTAGATTCTTCTGCCTGGTGGAGATCGGCTTCTGGCCTTGATGAAGATGCCTCTGAGTTGAATCTTGAAGATACAGATCTTCAAGCCTTCTTCTTTTGCCTGATGTTGATTGGCTTCTTGATGAGAACAATTCTTATTAGTCGATGTGGCTTGACTGCAACTTGGAGAACACTGGATTTGCATTTTTGTTCTCCTCTACTTAATGTCGATTCTTCTCCGCAGCTTTACTGTTGTATTGCTCGGCGAGATTCTTTTTCAATTCTCCATTCTCTTCTATCTTCTTCGTGTATATTACCCTTTCTTTAGGGCAACCACTGTTCCCTTTTATAGGACAGAGGAGCCGCTTAACGATCACTTATGATGTCCTTCACCGACAGAAACCCATACCTTAAGAGCACACGCTGATTGGACAATCAGGCGGCGGCCTTAAATGCTGACAGCACGTCAGGCAACTTTTTAATCTGTCTCGACGATATTTCCATCGTTATGATGATATGGACAATATATCGATGACGGGACTTATTGATATCTTGGACTTTCACTTAAGACGACATGAAGTCATCTAGCTGATGTCGGCGTAATCTTCTTGAGTGCTCGATATCGTTGTAACCACCTTAACTTGTCGACGACAGAATCGATATCATGTCGACAGATTATTCTTCAGCAACTGC
Organism: Dactylorhiza incarnata; assembly: GCA_033032865.1. NCBI lineage: Eukaryota > Viridiplantae > Streptophyta > Magnoliopsida > Asparagales > Orchidaceae > Dactylorhiza > Dactylorhiza incarnata. The sequence continues at coordinate 3,884,788 of JAWHQI010000035.1, forward strand.
TACCTTCCTTAGTCTTCTCGACGTTTAGCCATCTTTAGGTCGATATCGTCGACATCAGTCTTACTTTGCCTTTCCAACGACAAGGCTACTTTACGACGATATCCGTCTTACTTAGCCTTATCTTCGACATGGCTTTTATACGTCGATATCGTCGACATCTGACTTGATTTTGTGCTTGAGTCTTCTCATTTATATCAGCTTTCTGATATTGTTGTGAGGTGTTGTAGTGCTGATATCACAACGATATCATCATACGCATGTTGTCTCGATGATAACCGATATGTTCATTCGGCTTTGCTCTGCACATCATTTCAACAACATGCGTACTCTTTTTCGACGATATGTCCAGTCCTTTTCGACAATATTATACTTAGGTAAATTAGTAAAGTATTGGACATATTGTCTGATCTCTGCAAGCATGAACTAAAGGTTGTATCAAATGCAACTTGTACTTATCATTGAGCTGAGAACTTCTTCAAATCAGGAACACTGCTGGGCATTATTCCCAACTATCTCCCCCTATTTGAAGAAGTCATAACCCAGTCAATGATAAAATACATCTTAAGAACCTTAGCATATAATAATGATATTGTAGTTAAGTTTGAGTGAACACAGAAATTGACAAATAGCACTTCATTGATGATTTATAAATAGTGACAAATGTTTTAAGGTTTTCAATATTTCTACATTTGCCCCTAATAATTCAGCCATCTATTTCTATTGTTCCTTCATAGCTGCTTCACTCTTTGCTTTCTTGACACCGGCTTCCTACTCCTTCTCAGTTTGTATGGTGAAGTACTCAAATGGCTTAGGGTGATACTTGATAGGCTCAAGAGTGTCTGCAGGGATTCTGCCTGCTTGTCCCTTCTGTATACCCTCCTTGCTTCTTCTTGATCTTCATGCTTTGCCCATTCTTGAGGACTGTACACTTTGTAACTCTCACCTTTATTTACTTTTACCAGCTCCCATGCCTTTAATATGATGGCTCTGGACTTGAGACTCCATCTCTTATAATCATCCTTCTTTTCCATTTCTTCCCTGTATTTACTCTTTCTCACTGTTACCTCATCTTCTTCCAATATTTCCTTTCCTTTAGCAGCATCAGGAATGCCAACATATTGATCTTCAATAAGGTACTCTTCAGCAGGCTCATCAAAATGGAGGGGAGGGAGATTCATTGTTTCCCTGATGGTGTTTGGGGTTCAGATGGCATGCTCACCACTGGCCTTTATCATTGATCTCTCTCCCTTTATGACTTCATCAGATATCCCTCTTGTGAGGTTCTCCTGAAGGACCAGTATCTTGTTTTTAAGCATGTGAATTTCTTCTTCCAAATGGTTCTTGGTTTCAAGCAGATGACTGTCTAGATCCTTATTGTGGTGATCTAGACTTTCTTGGAGATTAGTTTTGTGTTCAACTATCCATCTGTTGGTTGCTATGTAGGCCTTCTCTATGTTATTGGCGATCATTATCTGATTATCCTCTACAACAAATAGTGTTGGAGTTAAGGAAGACTTCTGGTCAGTGTTCGTCGAACAACGTTTGACGAACGGAGAAGAGTTCGTCAAACTCCGCCTGCGTTCGATGAACGGAGAAGGGTTCGTCGAACGGCATTCGACGAACGGTGAAGGGTTCGTCGAACTCTGCCTGCGTTCGACGAATGGGTCCTTGATTACTCCCGTCTCAGCGGCTCGTCGATCGGGAGAGGCCTGCGTTCGACGCTCGACGCCTGCGCTCGACGCCTGCGCTCGACGCCTGCATTCGACGCTCGACGCCTGGTGTACATGCTGTCTCAGCAGGTTCTGTCTCAGCGGATGTTATTGAACCATCTCAGCGGATGTTTGGTCTGAGCCCGGTTTGGCGCCCTATTTAAAGGGTGCGTAACCCTGGTTTAGGGTTAGAAGGAAAAAGGTGGTTAAGCCCAAGAGAGCACAACAGTGTTTCTGCGCGGTTTTCCTTGGCGGCGGTTCCTCTGTTCTTGTCTGAAGAGGGTTAAGTGAGGTAGGATCGGTTTTGATCCTTGTAACCTTGTAATCTATAATCCGTCTTGGTGAATACAAAGAAGAGAAGAGGAAGGGGAGAGGGGACGTAGCCCAGATTGGGGTGAACCTCTGTACATCTGTGTGTCTTCTATGATTTTCTGTGTTTTGTTTTCTTTCGAATTTCTCATCTTGGCACACCCTATTTTCTTTACATTTGGTATTAGAGCCAGGTTCTTGATCCTGGAAATGGGTTTTGGCGGCGTGCGGATCGAGATCGAAAAGTTTGACGGAAGTCGATTCGATCTATGGAAGATGAAGATGGAAGATATGTTGATTGATCGAGATCTATGGTCTATGATCGAAGATGATCCTCCCGTTCTTAAGGTTGCAGAGAAGGATGCGAGCGCATCGAAGGGAAAATTTGCAGACGCGACTGCAGATGTTGCAGCGGAGGCTGCGGCCTGGATGAAAACTGATCGGAAGGCTAAGGTCCTGATCCGGTTATTCCTAGCAGATTCAATCTTGACTAATGTCATGGAGGTGACTTCAGTACGAAGTCTGTGGCGTAAATTGGAATCCCTTTACCAGAGCAAGTCCCTGGTAAACAAATTGCTATTGAGGAAGAAGTGGTATAAACTTCATATGCATGAGGGCAATTCGTTTTCAGAGCACTTGAATCAATTCAATACCAGTGTGAGTCAGTTAATCTCTATTGGTGAGAAGATCTCGGATGAGGATAGAGCCATCACCTTGTTGTGCTCGCTGCCAGATTCATGGGACAATCTGATTGTCGTGATTGGGGCAGTGGAGATAAGGAACTATCATATGATACTATATGTGCAGCTCTTTTATTTGAGGAGACCATGAGGAGGTTCTGAGGCGACGAGCAAAGGTGGTTTGAGTGTATCTAGATCCCATCCTCAATGAAGGGAGAGCAAGCATGGTGGATATCGAGATAAGTCTCGAGGTAGATCCAAGATCCAGGAGAGGAAGAAGAGTAAGAAGCCTGTTCGGTGCTGGAAGTGCAATGAGACTGGTTATATGAAGTCTCAATGTCCAAACAAGGCCGTTCAGAACAAGGAGACACCGACAACTTCTGGTACGAAGAAGGAGGGCGATGACGGTGACGTGTACATCGCTGCCGCGTGCGTTGCTCAGAGAGATTCTGATATGTGGTATGTAGACACGGGAGCATCATACCACATGACCCCTCATAGGCACTGGTTCTGTGAGTATGTGATGGCGCAAATCTTAGCACACCGCTATAGGCGGTAGCAAGACTGCGACACGAAACGGCAGTGTACCGATCGTTCAAGTAATTTAAAACGAGGAGTAATCCCTGAGTATCGAATCTCTCAAGGAACACAGTAAGGTGGAGTTAACGTTCGAGGAAGGACTTGAGATCGAAGTCCTTGAGTCGGATGGAATGCGGAAACGGGGTGATTTGGCTTTTGGAAAATAAAAGAAAACAACTACAACTACTCCTATGCAATGCCGCTATGCAGTGCTTCACTTGGCGGGATGGAGACTAGGCAGGCCTTGAGCACGCTGCGTCGCAAGGGCGGATGGGCGAGTAGGAAAGCGGAGTCGAACTGTGCAGGCCTTGAGCGCACTGCTTCGTAGGGCGAATGGATTACACGGGCCGCTATGCCACGCTTCGCTAGGCGGATGGAAGAGTAGGCATACGGATGAGGGTCGCAAGCACCTCGTCGACAAGCACGCCACTAGAAATTGCTAGTGCGGCACCGGACACGGTGGTGGAGTGGAAAATGGATGGCGGCGCACCTCATTCACACATATGAATAATATGATTCCATAAACATGAAATAAACATTAATAAACAAGATTCATAGTGTCATCATCTAAATATAGAGATTACAAACAAATACAACCACACAAGTAGAAGAAAGAGGCAAGAGATACGACCGAATCCGGTGTCTCGTTGTAGATTCACGGTAGGAATCGTCGGGTTGTCAATCCACGTCCTAGCTCGGTCTCAACTGCGTCCGGGGTAGAGGAGGGCTGTCACACCTCCCAATGGACCCATCTTCTCCAGCGTTTTACAATCCGGCCACGTCCGATGCGAGGAACTCCTTCCTTGGCGATGAAGATGAGTGTAGAATCTCCTCCTTGAAGCCCTTGGATGATGGAGGAGGCCTAGGGGGCGAACACCTGCGGAAATGGGCGGAACGGCGGAGCTGGGCGAGAAAAATGGCGAAGTTCCGACCTAAATCACGAGCAGGGCTATTTATAGGCGCTGGAATAAACAGTGCGCACGATCAGTGGCGCACGAACAGTGGGCGTGCACACTAGAATTTGGTGATCGTGCGCTCTGCCTAGACGGAGCCTGCAAGGTCAGAAATTATAAAATATAATGTTCGCACGAGCAGTGGCGCACGACCAGTGGTCGTGCGCACTGTCGTAAGTGGTCGTGCGATAAGCCAGACAGAACTCATAAAAAGGCGTTAAGTGCGCACGATCAGTGGCGCACGACCAGTGGTCGTGCGCAATAGAACCAGTGATCATGCGCAGTGTTCCTGTACAGAATTGTACCGGGAACACCTGCACGACTCCTGTTCCAGCATAACCACAAATCCAGCCACTGAAAGTGGCACTTAACAGCGCATGAAAACTACTAAAGATGAAAAACATGATCTAACACCAAAAACGGGCCTAGAAGTGCACATAGCATGGAATAACAAATATGAGCGAAAACATGCCTAAAGTGTAGTGCAAAGACTAGAAAATCGGCCCAGATGAGTCCATAAATGTGTATATATTTGGGACTCATCACACCCCCAGACTTAACAGTTTGCGCGTCCCGAGCAAACCATCTCTCGCGGACAGGAAAAACATAGCTGACAAAGAAATTAACAAGCGGAGTATCATGCGAAGTCGCATGCTCACATGCGTAGAAATACAGTAGACAAATTCCTAATTATGCATATTAGTTTATAATTTCCTAGGAGCGTATTTATATATTACATTTACTCAAAAAGTGAATCACGGTGAATCATAAGGTCGTACATAGGAAGAAAGTAAACTGAACGCTGAGGCGCGCATTGCCAAAGATCGGGGCTTGGGACAACTCCATTGAAATCCATCAATGTCGGTGACCATAAGCTTGCCCGTTCGCACTCTCTCCACGGCACTGGTATGACTCAAATGCGTGAATCAATAGGACTTAAGGTTTTAGATGAGGCTTGGGTTTAGGTGAGGTAAACAAATATAAACATGAAGGCTTAGAACACAAAAACCCAAATGAGCAAATGCATAACACTATCCAAGTAGCCGCAAAACACGCGGATGCACCACACCCCCAGACTTAGACTTAACAACATGGGTGTGTGCACCGCCTACTCCCAAACATATATTTTTACACAGATTTTTCATTAAAGCTCATATCTTTTTCTTTTCTTTTCACTTCTTTTCTTTCTCTCATTTTCTTCTTTTCTTTTCTTATCATTTTCAGCAGCTAAACAATAAAACACATCCACATCTTCACAAACATATCACCAAATCAACAACCCAACTCATGAAAATAATAAACAGCTAAAGCTCAGATTTGGGTGTGCGACTAGGATTGGCATTTAGGCTTTGGTGAGACAACAGTGGGGCTGAATCAAAGAACGGGTAGGCACAACTGGGCTGACGAGGATAAAGCGATAGGAGTGGGCACAAAGGCTCAACCGGGCCAAAATGATGGCCTATATCACATTCACGCAATTGACTAACCGTATACCCATGCTTCAAGAATCACTTGGGGCAAGTTCTTAGCCACCGAGAAAGATAATCCTTTCTCCCGACTCGGGCAATACGAGGCTAACGAACGTCTACACACATCCCTATGCTACCGTTTGATTCACACCGGATTCACCAATTTTGAGTAGAGTAAACAATATTTACGCTAATAAAAAAATATAAACTAAAAGCATAAAAAGAAATTGAATCTACACGAATTTCTAAACGAGACATGAGCACTCGACTAGGAGCACTACAGGAGTCAACATTTTACTCCGCCTCATAATCCTAAGCCAGCAAAATGATTTTCCAAATCACACAAAAAGACAAATTCAACTCGCGACGTGCCAACGGCTAAGCGCGCTCAAGTGGGTGCTGTGGTGTGCAATGAAAATAAACAAAACATTTTATATGAAATCTTCTAGTATGCAGTGCAATAGTGCACGTGAGCGGGTAAACAAAACTACTCTCCCCCAGACTTAAACTAAACAATCCGCATAATATATGACATGAAAATCAGCAAAGGCTAGAGAAAGAGAGTACCCAGTGCTCAGAAATGAGCACACCAGAAGATTGGTGTGTAAGCTAAAATGAGCGCAGCATCCGCCATCCAGAAAAGATACCTGCAGGGGTCAGCTCCGCAAAAACAAAAGAAAAAGACAAACTAAAATAAACTACAGCTAACTAAACATGATTAGAAGAAATAAAAATGCAGGAAAAGTAAGATAACTACTAGGGTTATTGTCCTCCCAACACGACTTATTTAGGTTTTGCACAGTTCTAGCTTATAGGCCTATGAAAAGAAAAGTGCACAGGTAACTGTTCTAATATGCGCATCGGTAGAGGGTACCGATACGGAGACAGAGCAGTCACCCCTCTACCTAAATGTAGATACCTGCTCCTCACAGGTAGAGGGTAGAGAATGTAAGTGGAGGAGGAAATATCCTCACTCAACTCACCAAAAACATCCTTGCCCAGCAAGGTATCATCCACAGCAGGTCCGCAGGAGGAGAAGGCAACGAATGAGGCTTCCTTAATGGAGGAGGAATCAACCTCCTCGCATAAAAGGACACACTCATCATTGACTTGAGCACAAAGCTCCAAGTCCTCCTGAAGTACCTGTGAAGATTCAACCTGCACAGGCTCGGGTGAAGAAGGGGGGTCAAGAAATAAAAGAGAAGAAGGACAAAAATAATCAGATATTAGGGGAGTGATCCCGGTCTCACTCCCATCAGGTTGGGGAAGTAAAATAATGTTGGCATTGTCATCAATGCCGCAAGGTTCAGCGGGATCGACAGTGGCCATGCCCAAGATTTGGACTTCCTCCACCGGTGTTGAGGAAAGCTCCTCTTCACCTAGAAGGTTGTTCTCCTTCATAGGAATAGGCACAACACATAGACCGCCAGCCTCATCCTGCGACACATCCTCAATAATGTCGTCGGAGACGAGTATAGTATGCACAACAGGGGGAGGAGTAGTGCTCGGATAAAAGTCGAGCACCGATTCCTCACAAATAATCGAATCCACTAGAGGTGGTGGATGCACATGGAGAATAGGATCAGCAATGTCGGTGCATAGATCAGCCGCACATCTGGTGATCGTATCCATGCCATTCCCTTCAAGATGTGAAGGTGACAAAGACACATAACCGGATGTTGAAGGTGTGCCGCCAGAGTTAGGAGTTGGGACGATCCGGATATCCGGCTCATCATCCTCGTCCAATTGGCGAAGATACTCGGCACAGTCCTTCAAGACATGATCAGTGCTCTGACAAAACCGGCACTGCCTAGCGGGCTTCTTTGGCACAGCGGGGGCTGAAGCCGAAAAGAAGTATGACGGTAAAGGCTCAGCAGAGTAGCCATAAGACTTACGCGCACCATATGGAGTATCAGACGAAGTCGGTGCTCCATATGCTGGGCTATAAGAATTATGCCTACTATTCTCCGTAGGGCATTCATCACTAGAGTGGGAGGTAGCTCCACACCAACGGCAACGGAAATTAAGATGTGCCCACATAGTGCGAAGATAAAACGATTCAAAAATAAAAATGCTATTGTGCAAAATACTACACCTAACAAAAATTACTAAAGCAACCTAATTAAAGCAGGAAAATGGAATAAAAAGAAATAAAACAAAGAAATGCAATTTACAAATGGAAGGGCTTCTCTCTCAGGTTCTCCCTCTCCAGAAAACTCACACGACTGTGTTCCCCGGCAACGGCGCCAAAAACTTGATGGCGCAAATCTTAGCACACCGCTATAGGCGGTAGCAAGACTGCGGCACGAAACGGCAGTGTACCGATCATTCAAGTAATATTAAACGAGGAGTAATCCCCGAGTATCGAATCTCTCAAGGAACACAGTAAGGTGGAGTTAACGTTCGAGGAAGGACTTGAGATCGAAGTCCTTGAGTCGGATGGAATGCGGAAACGGGGTGATTTGGCTTTTGGAAAATAAAAGAAAACAACTACAACTACTCCTATGCAATGCCGCTATGCAGTGCTTCGCTTGGCGGGATGGAGACTAGGCAGGCCTTGAGCGCGCTGCGTCGCAAGGGCGGATGGGCGAGTAGGCAAGCGGAGTCGAACTGTGTAGGCCTTGAGCGCACTGCTTCGTAGGGCGAATGGATTACACGGGCAGCTATGCCACGCTTCGCTAGGCGGATGGAAGAGTAGGCATACGGATGAGGGTCGCAAGCACCTCGTCGACAAGCACACCACTAGCAATTGCTAGTGCGGCACCGGACACGGTGGTGGAGTGGAAAATGGATGGCGGCGCACCTCATTCACACATATGAATAATATGATTCCATAAACATGAAATAAACATTAATAAACAAGATTCATAGTGTCATCATCTAAATATAGAGATTACAAACAAATACAACCACACAAGTAGAAGAAAGAGGCAAGAGATACGACTGAATCCGGAGTCTCGTTATAGATTCATGGTAGGGGTTGTCAATCCACGTCCTAGCTCTGTCTCAACTGCGTCCGGGGTAGAGGAGGGCTGTCACACCTCCCAATGGACCCGTCTTCTCCAGCGTTTTACAATCCGGCCACGTCCGATGCGAGGAACTCCTTCCTTGGCGATGAAGATGAGTGTAGAATCTCCTCCTTGAAGCCCTTGGATGATGGAGGAGGCCTATGGGGCGAACACCTGCGGAAATGGGCGGAACGGCGGAGCTGGGAGAGAAAAATGGCGTAGTTCCGACCTAAATCGCGAGCAGGGCTATTTATAGGCGTTGGAATAAGCAGTGCGCACGATCAGTGGCGCACGACCAGTGGTCGTGCGCACTAGAATTTGGTGATCGTGCGCTCTGCCTGGGCGAAGCCTACAAGGTCAGAAATTATAAAATACAATGTTTGCACGAGCAGTGGCGCACGACCAGTGGTCGTGCGCACTGTTGTAAGTGGTCGTGCGATAAGCCAGACAGAACTCATAAAAAAGGCGTTAAGTGCGCACGATCAGTGGCGCACGACCAGTGGTCGTGCGCAATAGAACCAGTGATCGTGCGCAGTGTTCCTGTACAGAATTGTACCGGGAACACCTGCACGACTCCTGTTCCAGCATAACCACAAATCCAGCCACTGAAAGTGGCACTTAACAGTGCATGAAAACTACTAAGGATGAAAAACATGATATAACACCAAAAATGGGCCTAGAAGTGCACATAGCATGGAATAACAAATATGAGCGAAAACATGCCTAAAGTGTAGTGCATAAACTAGGAAATCGGCCCAGATGAGTCCATAAATGTGTATATAATTGGGACTCATCAATATGAGAGGTTTGATGGTGGAGATGTCATGCTGGGTGATGATTCTGCTGTGCAGATTATTGGGCGTGGCAAGCTGATGTTGAAGTTGTCTAATGGGACCACAAGGTCTCTTCCAAATGTGATGCACATTCCTGGGATGAGCAGGAATTTAATCTCGGTGGGTTCCATGGTGGATGCAGGAGTGCACTTCAGCTGTGACAAGCAATCTTGCAAGATGTCAAGGGGGCCAATGGTGATTGCCAGTGGAGTGAGACATGGAAAACTGTATACTCTACTTGCTGATATAGTGGTTCCAAGTGGGGCTCTTATCTCTGAGAGCCAGGAGGTTAACCAGGAGGAGGTGTCCAGGCTGTGACATCATCGACTTGGGCATATTAGTGAGAAGGGGATGTCGGCCATGACATCTGGTCAGATGGTGGAAGGGGTGCCAGAGTGCTCCACAAGCCTTGGGTTCTGTGAACAATGCCTGCTTGGAAAACAGACCAGAGTAAGCTTTCGTGGGACGGGCACGAGGGCAACTGAAGTGCTGGAGTTGATACACAGTGATGTGTTTGGGCCAACTCCAGCACCATATCTAGGTGGCGCAAGGTACTATTTGTCCTTTATTGATGACCTCTCATGTTACTCCTGGATCTATTTTCTTAGGTCCAAGTCAGAGGTTCTGGACAGGTTTAAGGAATTTAAGAACCTGGTGGAGAACCAGTTGGAGAGAAAGGTGAAGGTCCTCCATTCCGACAATGGAGGGGAGTACTGCTCTGATGCTTTTAAGAGGTACTGTACTGAGCAGGGGATTGCACGGCAGAAGACCACACCGTACAGTCCAGAGAAGAATGGAGTGTCAGAGAGGCTGAACAGGACCTTGATGGAGAAGGCCAGGTGCATGCTTAGTTGGGCAGGTTTGGGGAAGGAGTTTTGGGCTGAAGCAGTGTCGACTGCAAACTACCTGAAGAATAGGTCCCCTACATCTGCTGTGGAGGGATGTACACCCTTTGAAGCCATCTTCAAGAGAAAGCCAAATTTAGCCTATGCTCGTGTGTTTGGGTGTGATGCATATGTTCACATTCCAAAGGAGAAGAGGGGGAAGCTTGATGTTAAATCTAAGAAGTGCATCTTTGTGGGTTACAAAGATGGCATAAAAGGATACAAGCTTTGGAACCCTGTGACCAGGACTGTAACATTCAGCATGGATGTGGTGTTTCATGAAACCAGTCCACAGGTAGTCACACAAGCTGAGAAGGCTAAAGAAGCAAAGAAAGGGACAGTGGTGGTGGAAGGAAGTTTTGAAAAAGGAGCTACTACTGTTGGGGCTGAATCTGATTCTGAATCAGATGATTTGGAGGTGATGAGAAGTGTTGATGAGTTAGAAGATGAAGCTGAGGAAATTCCACTTCTGAGGAGATCGACAAGGGAAAGAAGGGCACCAGTGAGATATCCCCAATGTGCAGTGGCTGCACAATGTTGCCTCAGTATGCTTGGTGAAGATCCAATCTCTGCCAGAGATGCTAGATCAAGGGCTGATTCAAATCAGTGGGAGCTAGCCATGGTGGATGAAATGGAGTCTCTGAGGAAGAATCAGACTTGGTGTCTGTGTAAGCTTCAAAAGGGGAGGAAGGCCATTGGAAGAAAATGGGTTTTCAAGCAGAAGGTGAAGGGTGATGACACTGTGGAGAAATACAAGGCAAGGTTGGTTGCAAAGGGATTCTCCCAGGTCGAAGGTGTTGATTATGATGAGATCTTCTCACCGGTAGCCAAGATGACGTCGATCAGACTGGTACTCTCTATTGCGGCAGTGCATGATCTAGAGATCGAGCAGATGGATGTGAAGACGACGTTTCTTCACGGTGATCTGGAGGAGGAGATATACATGAAGCAGCCAGAAGGATTCGAAGCCAAGGGCAAGGAGGATCAGGTTTGCAGGCTGAAGAAGTCCCTGTATGGACTAAAACAATCTCCAAGGATGTGGTACCAGAAATTTGACACCTACATGCTGGAGTTAGGTTTTGAAAGATCGAATTCGGACCACTGTATGTACATCCATAGAAAGGGAGAGCAGTTCATCTTCCTAACACTCTATGTAGATGATATGCTACTGGTGGGCAATAGTGTCAGGATGATCCAACAAGTGAAGAAGCTGCTCTCAGCCAAATTAGAGATGAAGGATTTGGGGCCAGCAAGTGTCATCTTGGGAATGCAGATTTCCAGGGATCAAAGCAAGAAGAAGCTTTGGTTGGGGCAACAGAGGTACGTCGAGGAGATGTTGAAGAAGTTCAATATGACGGACTGCAAGCCAGTGGGTGCACCAATGCCAGTTCGGTGCAAGTTATTTGCAGAGTTGAGCCCGAAGACACAAGATGAGGTCGAGGACATGGAGAAGGTCCCTTATGCTAGTGATGTGGGAAGCTTGATGTACGCCATGGTCTGCACTCACCCTAACATTGCTCAAGCAGTGGGAGTGTTGAGCCGGTATATGGCTACACCAGGAAAGGAACACTGGAACGCTGTGAAGCATGTGTTCAGGTATCTCCGAGGCACTTCAAATTACTCCCTATGTTTTGAAGGAGCTAGTGAAGGAGGAGTCCTGGGCATGGTTGGACATGTGGACTCGTATTGGGGAGGTGATCTGGATAGCAGGAGATCCACCAATGGGTACGTGTTCACACTGTTTGGAGGTGCAATCAGTTGGATGAGTCGGAGGCAATGCGTGGTGGCACGCTCGTCGATGGAGGTAGAGTACATGGCTCTTACTCATGCGAGCAAGGAGGCCATATGGCTGCGGAGGCTATGTTGGGAGCTCGGGTTTGAGCAATGGCCAGTGAACCTGTGGTGTGACAGCCAAGGGGCTATTCAGCTAGCCAAGAATCCAGCCTTCCACGCACGAACCAAACACATTGACATCCAGTACCATTTCATCCGGTAGAGGGTGGAGAAGAAGGTAGTTTAACTGGAGAAGGTGGACACGATGGAGAACAACTCTGATTTTCTTACCAAGGCGGTTCCTGTTGCCAAATTTCAGTGGTGCGCAACGGCCGTAGGGTTGAAGAGGAAGGTTGGAGGAGCAGCTCTCATCAGAGGAAGATGTTCACAAAGTGGGAGAATGTTGGAGTTGGGGAACACTTCTGTTCAGTGTTCGTCAAACGGCGTTCGACGAATTGAGAAGAGTTCGTCGAACTCCGCCTGCGTTCGATGAACGGAGAAGGGTTCATCGAACGACGTTCGAGGAACGGTGAAGGGTTCGTCGAACTCCGCCTGTGTTCGACGAACGGGTCCTTGATTACTCCCATCTCAGCGCATTGTCGAATGGGAGAGGCCTGCATTCGAGGCTCGAAGCCTGCGCTCGACGCCTACGCTCGATGCCTGCGCTCGATGCCTGCGTTCGATGCTCGATTCCTGCGCTCGACGCCTGCGTTTGATGCTCGATGCCTAGTGTACATGCTATCTCAGCAGGTTCCGTCTCAGCGGATGTTATTGAACCATCTCAGCAAATGTTTGGTCTGAGCCTGGTTTGGCGTCCTATATAAAGGGTGCATAACCCTGGTTTAGGGTTAGAAGGAAAAAGGTGGTTAAGCCCAAGAGAGCGCAACAGTGTTTCTGCGCGGTTTTCCTTGGCGGCGGTTCCTCTGTTCCTGTCTGAAGAGGGTTTAGTGAGGTAGGATCGGTTTTGATCCTTGTAACCTTGTAAGGTGTAATCCGTCTTGGTGAAAATAAAGAAGAGAAGAGGAAGGGGAGAGGGGACGTAGCCCGGATTGGGGTGAACCTCTGTACATCTATGTGTCTTCTGTGATTTTCTGTGTTTTGTTTTCTTTCGAATTTCTCGTCTCGGCACACCCTATTTTCTTTACAGATAGATCCTTGTGAGTAAGTGCTATCTCTTTGGCAGTATATTCTTGCAGATTCTTCACATCATTTCTTAGGCTTGCAATTTCAGCAGATAGTTCCCTCCTTAGCTCATTGACAACAGAGTTTGTTGGATCAGTCGGCGCCCTTAGAGGGGGGGGGGGGGGGGTGTGAATAAGGGTTTTCAAAAACTTAAGTAAATATTTAGAAAACTTTGAATTATTGCAAGATTAAAGTAATATTTTTGAATAGCGATCTAAATTGATTAATGATGAAAAAGAGGATAATAAACAATTTAGATGAATGAAGAACAAAATCAATTTTATAACAAAAATAGAGACATGATTACTATTAATAAAATTGATTACAAAAATGGATTTCTATGACGCTACAAATCGAGGCGAATAATTATAGTTCTTTTTCGTTTTCTATACCGACTCGTATCCCCACGAACCGGTTGGCTTTAGCCGATCTCTCCCCAGATACGGCCTCAAGCCGCTCTAGCCAATCTATCCCCAGAAAGGCCTCGAGCACCCCCTAGATCTATACCCTAGACCTAGTCGCCAACACAAGGCGAATTACCCCCTAAGTCTACCCCAGACCTAGTCGCCAACACGAGGCGAATTAATGAACCGTTTACAAGAAAAGAGAACTAAACTGAAATTACAACAATAATAAAAACTCCATCTAAGAACTTCTGAAGTAGGAGACGTTGGACCGCTGTAGTAGAAGCGTTGTTGAGGCGGTCGCCTGTCGGATGAAGCGTGAAGAAAACCTCCTTCAGAAATTCCTTCTCTAAGCTTTTGGTGGGAGTATCTCTCCGATCTCTCCTCTCTCTGCTATGGCACGAAGCTCTGGAGTTTTGAATCTAAAGAGGATAATGAATACGGAGGCAAAGTGTCCAATTTATAGCCTTCACGCTACCGCCGGCGCTAGCGTTACCGCCGGTGCTAGCCCGGATTAAGTAATAATTCGCGCGGCAAAATCTCCCATCCGCGGCAACATCTTGCTCTATTCCTTCTGTGCGTCACGCTACCGCCGGCGCTAGTAGCTACCGCCGGCGCTATCCCCGATTAAGAAACTTCTTGCGCGGCAGGATCTTCAATCCGTTGCAACCTTGCTTTTATTCCTTCTGTGTTCATCTCTACCGCCGATGTTATCCGCTACCGCCAGGCGTTAGCGCCTTCTATAACAGCTCCTGGAATTGCGCTCTTCATCGCTAGCGCCCGGCGCTAGGTGCTACCGCCGGCGCTAGTGAGCCTCTTCGAATTCTGGCTTCAATTTTGGGGGCAGTCATCATGAGTACTCCTTGAGTCATGTGTACCTAGTAAACTTGCAAACTTGAACACACAAGATCAAATACACATAGGATTTGTTATTCTCAAACCTAGGAGATGCAGAAGACCATGTTCCAACAAACTCCCCCTTTTGATAATAACAAATCCATTAATGATAAAATAGAGCATTAATATATAAGCATGATGAAATCCTACTTGTGTGTGTGTGATAGTGATGACTTAGGATAATTATTGATTTTAGTATTTAGAATTGCTCCCCCTAAATATATGCTCCCCCTATATGAATGCTCCCCTAATATGTATGCTATCAACTTAATCAATCATGTTGGGTTTTTATTTTGATAGCGAATTATATTTTTATCATGTTAGTTCTCCCCCTTTTGCATTTTATCATGTTAGTTCTCCCCCTTTGTTATTAGCAAAAGTGGGTAGGGATGCACCATAGAAAAGTTGGATAATAAGATAAAGCATGATCGAGCTTTTGAGTGAGAAGGAAATGATAAGGAGTTTTAGAGCCACTTGTAAGAATAATTTTTGTATAAATATATCAGAGTTTTTAGTTTGAGCAAAAGTAGTGATTTCCCCTTTATATAAGAGTTTTAAGCATAAAAAATAGTGATTTCCAAGTAACCAATCTACCTAGACAATACGTCTACACCCTAGCCCCGTACTAAGTGACGGATGGGCATGAGGAGCTGCAAACATGTCGTAGGTTGGGGTGTTAGTCCCATATGCAAACACTAGACAAAACTTAACCTAGCACTCTTTCCCCCAGTGCCTCGCAAGGCCCCACTAGAACCCTCCCCGGTTAAGGACAAGACATGACTAGAGATAAGGTTATCTAATGTCTACAACCCTACGCCCCCGCTATGGTGAGAAATGAAGTCAAGGATAACAATTATTGGAAACATTAAGCATTTAAATCTAATGGGAAATTTCATAGCATATGGGTTTATATTTTTATTTGAATTGTTTTGAAATAAAACTCACATAGCTATATTGAGATGAATGAATCAGAGTTTGAGTATTGCGGAAGATTTCAAAAGAACATCATAATAGTAAATAAGAGTTCAAGCTCAAAAAGAAGATGTTTTGGAATTTAAAAAAAAGCTAACTTTATAAAGATAAGAGTTAAAGCATTTTGGAATAAAGAAACAATATCCTTATAGCAATTAGAGAAGAAAATATTGATTTGAAATTCAATAAAAAGAGGATGTTTTTATCGGCGATATTTTACTTGTTGGAGGAGTGTTTAGCATGAAAGTTTTCATAGAAATAAATCAGAGTTTTTAGCATAAGAAATGATATGCGTGTTGGAACAACCAATATAAATTCCACCAAGCAAGTCTACCATTTGTTTTTTTGAAAAATTGAGATTTTAGACTTGATATAAGCATGAAAGTGCAAGGTAAAAATTATATGGTGATGATGCGGACGACTTGTAGAAATACATGAAACATTTTATTGTAATCAAGGATAATCCATAAAAAGATATATAAGTTTAATTTCAAAAAGAAGATGTTTATGTAAATCATGTTTCAATGAAAATCTTTTATGGTTGACAAAAAATAATAAATAACCAAGCATGAAATAATATTATCATAAAGAGATTACTACAATGTAATTTCAATTCATAATTTCAAATCATACCAAACATTGTAGAAAGCATGCTAGGTTATCTAGTGCATTTCATAAATAAAGTGTAGCATAGAATTAGCGTTAGGATCCAATACTCATGAGAAGAAGTGTTATGGAAGATAATGATGTGCACATAAGTGTATTTTTGAGTAGAGTATGCGAGTGTTTTAATAAAAAATACAAGAGATATGTAAAGTAGAAGCACAACAAAACACAAATAATTTTACTTCCACACACTTTAATGCACACAAAAATGTACAACTACCAAGGTGCTTTGCACACACAATGCTCATTAAGACTTATCAGGGTGCAAAGTAGTGCTTGGGGGATCACAGATTTTATTTTTACTATTTGAGACTAGTGATCCGGTGTACTTAAGAGTAAGTGATTTTTCTTATTTTGAAGGAAAGATATGGTTTGCACAAGACACTTTACTATTCTATCCAAGGTGTTCAACCTCACAATGCTTATTAAGACTTATCAGGAGGTTCAAGTAGTGCTTGGTGGAGTTATCTTTGTTATTTATTTTATGATTTTTGTTTAGTACAAAGTTCTCTGAATACACTTGTTTTGCAAACGAATGGATTTATGAAAAACATAACCACTTTTCTTAACTTTTACAAGTGCAAATAAAGGAGTGTATACTTGTGCACTTTTAGTTCATTGTACTAATACATAAACATACACAAGCATTCTTAAATTAAACCATATGTAGACAATGCCAAAAAGTGAGTGAATATCTATCATTATCAAACATAAAACATTTCTCATACTTAGAGGCATGCTAAGCTTGATCCTACACAACTTTTAACATATAATTGATGCACATATTAATAGATATATCTAAGCATGATGAAAACAATGTTCAAAGTAGTTTGAGATGATAAATCGCAACATTATAGAAGTACTAAATAATATATTAAATCATGCTTGATTTTTACAATAAAGTCCACAGTATTTTTTGATATTTTTGAAAAATAATCTTTATTTAAAGTTTGAACTTATAAAATTGATCTTGGACTTCCCGAGGACTACCTTGTGAGAGGTTCGCCCGGTACTAGGTGATATGATGGGATGATAGCCCAAATCACCCTTTCGCAAGATGCAAGTAAAAAGTTAAGTTCAAAAATAACAATTTTTTGATAATTTTTTGTTTTATATTTTTGTATTTGATTTTTAAGAAAAAATAGACTTTAAGCAAATGACAAAAAAACAGAAAGCAAAACATATTTTTTGTAATTTGGATTTTCTATTTTTGTATTTGATTTTTCAAAAATATAATAAAAGCAAAAATGCAGAAATGAATAGTGCCCATAGATTAATATATTTTTAGGGATTTTTTAAAATTTTAAAATTACAGAAAAATGAACCTCGATGCTAGCGCTGGCGCTAGCACTAGCGCGGGAAACAGTAAGTGATTTTTTAGGGTTTTGAAAATTTTGATGCTTGAACTTGATTAGGTGTCCCATTAGTAGTTTCATGCTGAATTTGCAGAATTTTTGGAAATGTTTTTTATGGTTAAAAATGAAGAAAATTGCATTTGTAAGCATGTTTTAATATGAAAGATCTAGGACACCTATCTCAAGTCGTAACAAACGAGATCTTGCATGAGCTATAAGATAGATTATCACATAGTTATTTTATCGTTCAATTTTATTTTATTTTACTTCATAATTAATTCATTATGGTAATATGAGATAACTAACATGAATAATATCTATTAGTTGATAATGCTAGAATAATGAGTTTGATTGCAATTGCTATACCACAAGATTAATTGAGATAATGTTTCATGTATTCAAGAACGTGATTTAATATTTTTACATGGAATGAATTTATGATTTCATTTGATTTATTAATATAAAGTTGATTCTATGATTTATAATCAAATGAGATACATGCAAGTCATACTTCATTAATTCATTCATGTACTTATTATGATCACCAATCAAATGTTAGAACTAAGTGGATATTTTGTAATGTTTGAATTTAAAGATCTTTTGATATTACATAATTATGATGGTGAAGCATGTAGCACAAGTCATATTCAACATTTTTCAGAATATTTTAAAGAAAGATTGTGAGGTGAATAGTGAATATGAAAGAAGTGAGACGCTATTTTTGGTTAGTTTGAAGAGTTATTGTAAATTTTCTCAAATATAAGGGCTATCATATTCATCACACAAGATAGATAATAATCAACACATTGTGCATTTTAATTTTTTTTGTTTGCCTAAGCCCTTAATTATTTAAATCCATTTAAAATCATTTCATTAATCTTGATAATAGTTTCAATATAATGATAGTTCAAGACATTTAAGGGTAATGGATTTAAAAGGTAAAAATAAAACGGATAAGTAGATCACTAAACAAAATGATATGACTTTTCAAGATACATAGAGTGATCATAGCATGATAGTTTAAGAAGAAACAAAAGAGAATAAACAAAAAGAAGGTTTAAGTATATCATGAAGTAGAGAAATGATATTTCATTTTTAATTGATCTCTACTTCATGCAAATGATGAGATACTAATGAATGAGAGATTTAGGTATCCAAAGTGGACCGGGAGTGATGGTTCCTTTGGGTACCCAAATGCATCGTGTTTGCTTTTGGGGAGATGTGATTGAATGGGCCCTTTTGATTTGAATTTGTGTTTCATCTTTAACTTTTGGCCGCCATTCAAACATTGGTTTAATATTATTCTTATTTATCAAATTTCCATGATGATTTTCTTTCCTTTGAAGATTATAATTGAAATTATCATTTGTAGGAAAATTGTGTAATTTCAATTTTAAGTTGGGAGAAACATGATTTTGTAAATAATGATGATTTGGTTTTTGATATGAAAAAACATTTTGTTTCTTATTCCCATTATTAGGTTTGGTTAAGATATTTGTATTCAACTTGCTTTTAGATATTGCTTGATATTCTAAATTTGTATGTTTTGAATTTGTATTTATAATTTTCATAAGCAAGTTGATTTTTTATTTTAATTCATCATTCTTTATCTTTAGATTATGCCTAGCTTTATTATAAGCTATTGTGCTATTTTTAAGAGTGGAGACAATAGAGTCAATATGATTTTGATACTCATTTCTAAACTCATCAAATGTTTCATCCATCTCTTTAATTTAAATTTTAAAATCTTTGCACTTAGCACAATCATTTTTCAAGGAAGTATTTTCTAAACATAATTTTTCATTTTGTTCTTTTACTAAAATAAAATCCTTTTCAAGTTTCATGAGTTTTTCCTTAATATTATAATAATCAAAACAAGGTTTTGTGTTTTCAAGTAAAGGACAAGATGGTGAAACCACATCACAATTTGATTCTAAATTAACATTAGCTTTTAATCTCTTATTTTCTAAATGTAAATTTTTAATAGTGATTTTCAATTTCTTGATCTTACGTTTAGCGGGTTTTTTGTATATTGAAACTAGAAATGGAAGTTATCACACAAGAAGAAGATTTTGACTTTCTTACAACGCTTTTGGTAGAGGCAAAATATGTGCATAAAGTTCCTTCGTTATCTTTTGGTCCTTCCTCGATCACAGATGAGTTTTCATCTTCTTTTGATGTATTGTTCTCTTTCTCTATTTCAATATTCTCCATGGCTTTGCTCCGAGAGAGATCTTCTTGAATGATAATGGATGCTTGTACGTTCTTTTCCTCCTGTGTTTGTTCCACACCTGTGAGAGGAAGATCATACATTTCTTCAAGAAAGTGCCATATTTTGTATGCACTAGAAAAGCAATATATGAATTTGAAAATTTCATTAGATAGACCGCAAAATAAATAATGTTTAGCTTTTGCGTTTAATTGAAGTTCCTTTTTATTTGATTCATTTGCAGGTCTTGCTATTGCTAAATTCCAAACTTCGATGTCTAAAGTTTTAATAAATTTTTCAATTAAGATTTTCCATCCTTTATAATTTGTCCCTTCAAATAAAGGTGGTGTAGGTGATTTTTCTTCTTCACAAAAATTTCCCCCAGTAGTAGAAGCGAGATCATGAGTCGCCATTATTCCCGGTTGTTAAGCCGATTGGAATAAAACCTACCTCTGATACCACTTGTTGGATCGGTCGGCGCCATTAGAGGGGGGGGGGGGGTGAATAAGGGTTTTCAAAAACTTAAGTAAATATTTAGAAAACTTTGAATTATTGCAAGATTAAAGTAATATTTTTGAATAGCGATCTAAATTGATTTATGATGAAAAAGAGGATAATAAACATTTTAGATGAATGAAGAACAAAATCAATTTTATTACAAAAATAGAGACATGATTACTATTAATAAAATTGATTACAAAAATGGATTTCTATGACGCTAGAAATCGAGGCGAATAATTATAGTTCTTTTTCGTTTTCTATACCGACTCGTATCCCCACGAACCGGTTGGCTTTAGCCGATCTCTCCCCAGATACGACCTCAAGCCGCTCTAGCCAATCTATCCCCAGAAAGGCCTTGAGCACCCCCTAGATCTATACCCTAGACCTAGTCGCCAACACAAGGCGAATTACCCCCTAAGTATACCCCAGACCTAGTCGCCAACACGAGGCGAATTAACGAACCGTTTACAAGAAAAGAGAACTAAACTGAAATTACAACAATAATAAAAACTCCCTCTAAGAACTTCTGAAGTGGGAGACGTTGGACCGCTGTAGTATAAGCGTTGTTGAGGCGGTCGCCTGTTGGATGAAGCGTGAAGAAATCCTCCTTCAGAAATTCCTTCTCTAAGCTCTTGGTGGGAGTATCTCTCTGATCTCTCCTCTCTCTGCTGTGGCACGAAGCTCTGGAGTTTTGAATCTAAAGAGGATAATGAATACGGAGGCAAAGTGTCCAATTTATAGCCTTCACGCTACCGCCGGCGCTAGCGCTACCGCCGACGCTAGCCCGAATTAAGTAACAATTTGCGCGGCAGAATCTCCCATCCGCGGCAACATATTGCTCTATTCCTTCTGTGCGTCATGCTACCGCCGGCGCTAGTAGCTACCGCCAGCGCTATCCCCGATTAAGAAACTTCTTGCGCGGCAGGATCTTCAATCTGTGGCAACCTTGCTTTTATTCCTTCTGTGTTCATCGCTACCACCGGCGTTATCCGCTACCGCCAGGCGTTAGCGCCTTCTATAAAAGCTCCTGGAATTGCGCTCTTCATCGCTAGCGCCCGGCGCTAGGTGCTACCGCCGGCGCTAGTGAGCCTCTTCGAATTCTGGCTTCAATTTTGGGGGCAGTCATCATGAGTACTCCTTGAGTCATGTGGACCTAGTAAACCTGCACACTTGAACACACAAGATCAAATACACATAGGATTTGTTATTCTCAAAGCTAGGAGATGCGGAAGACCATGTTACAACAGAGTTAACATGACTTTCAATTTTTAGCCTTTGCTCTTCCATGAGCATTTTTATCTAAGGCAGTAGTGAGAACTCCATTACCCTATTCTCAAGAAGGGAACTAGCTTGTCCTGGTTCCTCCTCATCTAGACTTTCTTGGAGATTAGTTTTGTGTTCAGCCATCCATATGTTGGTTGCTATGTAGGACTTCCCTATGTTGTTGGCGATCATTATCTGATTATCCTCTACATCAGATAGATCCTTGTGAGTAAGTGTTGTCTCTTTGGCATTATATTCTTACAGATTCTTCACATCATTTCTTAGGCTTGCAATTTCAGCAGATAGTTCCCTCCTTAGCTCATTGACAACAGAGTTAACATGGCTTTCAATTTTTAGCCTTTGCTCTTCCAGGAGCATTTTTATCTGAGGCAGTAGTGAGAACTCCACTGTCCTATTCTCTAGAAGTGAACTAGCTTGTCCTGGTTCCTCCTCTTCATTCCCATCAACCATGGGAGATGGAGGTCCTCTGATGGGTGTCTGGTTTGATTTAGTTTCTTCTTCAGGATTTGGTAGACCACTGCTGGTCTCATCAGGAGGATTCTCTTGGTTGTCTTCTTGGGGATCTTCACTTGGGTCCTCTTGGAGTACTGGTCTAGAATGAATAGCATCCTCAGCCCCCATGATCCTATTGATCACATCTACCACTTGAGCAGGAATCTCACCATTCTTCTCCCCCTCAGTTTCAGTATCTTCTTGTTCTGTTCCTGCTGTTACAATTGTCCTGGATCCCAGACTTTGAACAGAGGTCTGGAGGGAGACATTCCTTTTATCTACAGGCGCCTCAGAGTCAGATGGGTCTGAGCTGTTACCTGACTCACCTCATTCAGATGAGCTTTCTCCCTTCCTTATCACATCTTCTGCAGTCTTCAGCTTCTTGGGAGACCTAGTCAGAAATTTCTCCCATCTCTCAAGTATCTTGATATCCATCCTTCTCATGTGATGGATTTTCACACCATAGTTCTTGTTAAAACTTTCAGGGTAAGATAGCAGTAGATACAGTGATAGTATTCTTCCCAGATTTGGAACTTGAAAGCTTTCTTGTAGCCTCTTGAAGATGATCTGACCCCAGTTGGTCTTCTTACTTAGGATTATCCTTGCCATTATTTCGAACATGGGCTTGTATATTCTATCATGCGACCCTACCTTACAGAGGAGGGATTTTCCTACGAAATCAGCCATGAGCTTTCCTCGCTGATTAAAGCTCTTCCTTTCCAGAGACCCATAGGTCTTGCTGGAGTGCCCACACCATGATAGAGCCTTGTTAAGGTCTTCCCGTGTGACCTACTTAATTTCCTCCCCCTTGGCGCATGTCGGCAATTGAAGAACCCTGGCCAATCTATTGGGATTCACCTTGACTTTTATTCCGTTGATCGAGCTTTTTATGGATGTTTCCTTTGAGCCACCCTTGGTATTCGATAAGAACTCCAACACTTCTCGCTTTAAAATTACTGTTGGCTCGGAGAGAGCAAATTCCAGGCTGACGGCGTCCAACAGCTTGATAGTGCCTTGAATATCTTCTGGCCCTTCTGGGAAACCTTTCCTCACCACTTCGCTTCCTTCATAGAGAAGTCCTTCCTTCTTTGGCGCCATCTCTTACTTAATCTAAGAGGTTTTAATGCCATCGACTCGTTCACTCTTCGAATACGTAGAGAACACGATGAATTTTTAGTGCAAATGTAGAATGTGTTTTTGTTAAAATTTTAGAGGTTGAGGAGTGAAGTAATAAATGCGGAACACTTCAACAACAATCCACAAGAATGACAACCAGTGACAATGGGAAGTCAGAATAGTGTTCTTGTTATTCTGCATCTCTTTACAGCTCGAGACATACATGGCGAAACATGATTTATAAGAATCACAAAAGGAGAGAAACAAAAGACAAAAAATAAGCCATCGGCGAACTAACAAAGCAGTGATCACTAGACCGCTCGAACAAGAAAGCCGCACGGTTATTCCTGAGACCGCAATCACAGACCGCACAACTGCTGCTTTATTCAACTGTTGAAAACAATTGTCCTCATTTCTTGATCGCCCAGACCGCACGGTCTCAAGATCACAGAAGAACCCGCGAACACTTGATGAAGAACTGCCTTCTACTGTAAGACCGCAAATCAAGACCGCCCGACCACTTAAGGCCGCCTGATCAACTGAGTCCGCTGCGCAGTCCAAGAACTCCTAAACACAGTCCGCACAGACAGACCCCCGCCGAACTTATTAATTCAAAGCTGGAAAGAAAGGAGAATACTGTTTGTGACTGCTAGCCGCTAACCTGTGAACAAAACAACCCGGTCAGACAACTCAAACTGCGCGACCTCAAAATGAGACCGACACAATTAGGACAACTTTAGTTCTTACAGTTCTTGCATATGAGTGGCTACCCCAGTGTCCCTATTTATCGGCAAATCAATGGATGTCGTCACTGCCCCAAGGGATACAGTTACCTTCCTTATTGAAGCACGCAGTCTACAGTACCAGACCGCGCGGTCTCTATAAGACCTTATTACTTAAGCAAAACTGTCCAAGAAGGATAGCTTGCCAAGAACAAACTGGCAGACCGCCCGACCACTTCCCACAGAAGAGACCCAAATCCATGCAAGCAAAAGCCCGAGTCCTTCCCATAGAAGAGACCCAAATCAGAGGTAGTCTTGACATACTTCAAAATTCTCCTCGCCGCCATCAGATGAGGCTTCCGTGGCTCAGCCATATACCGACTCACCCGGCCAACCACATAAGAAATATCCGTCCTCATTATCGTCAAATATATCAGACTCCCGACCAAAGCCCGGAACACCAAAGGATCAAAAAGAACCTTCCCTTCATCTCGTCAAAGATGAATACCAACCTCAAGTGGAGTAGAGCTGCTCTTCCCCCCTTCCATGCCGAATCGCTTCACAATTCGTTCTGCATACCCCTTTTGGGAAACAAGCATTCCGCTCTCTTTCCTCTCCACTTCGTGCCCAAGGAAATGGTGGAGCTCACCCAAGTCCTTCATCTAAAATGTGAAAGCTAGCTCAGCTCAAAGCCTAGCTACCTCCAACTCAGAATTTATCGTGATGATCATATCATCAACGTGCAACAGCACCAAGACCTGAAGCTCACCTGTCTTCTTTACGAATAAGCTTGAATCTGAGTCAGAAGCAAGGTATCTGCAGAACTGGAGGTATTCTGCTATCTTGCCATACCACGCCCGAGGCGCCTGCTTCAAGCTGTAAAGAGCCTTCTTGAGCTTGCACACATATCTTGCGTGCTCTTCGAAAACATAACCGGGTGGCTGATCCTAACGATATCCTTGTTAATCTCGCTATACAAGAAAGCATTCTTTACGTCGAGTTGCCAAACCTTCCATCCTTGGCAAGCAACCAATACGATCACCACCCAAACCGAAGTCATTTTGGCAATGAGGCTGAAGGTTTCTTCATAATCCTCCACATACATCTGAGAGAATCCTTGAGCTACAAGGCGAGCCTTGTACCGCTCAATGCTACCATCAACCTTCTTCTTCAGCTTGAAAATGCACTTGCAAGTCACCGGAGTAACACCCTCAACCTTAGGCACCAAGTCCCAAGTCTCATTCTTCCCGAGGGAAGCCATCTCTTCATCCATGGCCACTTCCCACTCTTTGACTCCAACGGAATTTTCAAAACAAGATGGCTCTCTCTCATCCAAGGGACCTGTGAAGAAACATGAGACGAATCTCACCAAGTTTCCACTCGTATACCAATCTGGTGGAATAATAGTCCTTTTGGACCTCTTCAGAGCTTGACTCTGAACCACCTCTTTAGCTACTTGTTCTGAACTAGCTCTCCTCTTAGGTAGACATGAAGCATCGCTCCCCCTGCTTCCAGAACCTGAAGCACCTGACCCAGAGATAGAAGCACCTGGAGCACCTGGAGAAATAGGTAACTCCACCAGAACCTCCTTTGTAGCATCTCCTGGTCCACCATCTATCCTGCTTCCTTGTAGCTCAACATAAGAGCTACCCTGGTATGATGTCATCTCGTTGAATACCACATCCCTTGAGACCACATCTCTCCGTGTCTCTGGATCCATGCATCTCTAACCGTTCTTCTGGCCATCATAACCGACGAAAAATAGCTTCCTTGCTTTCGCATCTAGCTTCGTTCTGAGAGCATCAGGAACATGTACGTAGCTGGTAGATCCAAACACTCGAAGGTGTTCCACTGTAGGCTTTATCTTGGACATCAAGTCATGAGGTGTCTTCATGTTGATGGGACTGAGAGGCATCCAATTGATGACATAAGTTGCATAAGACATTCCCTCTGCCCAGAAAGACTTTGGGATACTCTTTGCATGAAGCCAACATTTGCAGGTCTCCGTCAGATGACGGATCTTCTGCTCTGCAATGCCATTCTATTATGGAGTGTGAGCACAAGAGAGCTCTCTCTAGATGCCATGATTCCTGGAGAAGTTAAAGAACGCTTTCGAGGTAAACTCCCCTCCATTGTCAGTTCTGAACTTCTTGACCCACAAGTTGAGCCAACCCTCCACTAGCTCCTTGAACTCCACAAACCTCGTGAGATCTTCCGACTTCTCCTTCAGAAAATATACCCAAGTATATCTAGTGAAGTCATCAATCAGAACTAGCATATACCTGCTGCCTCCAAGACTGACAGTTGCGGTAGGTCCAAATAGATCACCATGAATACATTCCAATGGTGCATTACATCTGCTTTTTGATTTGTCAAATGGAAGAAGTTGAGCCTTACCATATTGACAACCTGCACAAACGTGACCTTTGCCGAAGGATGATAAACTAGGGAAACCTCTCATAAGGCCTCTCCCTGCCATAACTTTCAACTTGTCCATCCCAACATGTCCGAGTCTTTCATGCCAGATAGCAACGCTATCATTAGTCCTCATCTTATCAACATAAGAACTTGTAGACAACACAAATAAGTCCTTTACCCTTCTGCCGACATGAGTGAATTCAGCCTCCACTGCTGACACTTTTCAAAGAAACTTCACTTCTGTTGGACCAAACAGAACGTGATAGCTAACATCCACAACATTGGTCATCGAGAAGAGGTTTTTCTTCATCCCCGGAACATGATAGACACTCTTAAATGAAAGAGTACCTCTATCATCGTTCAAAGAACCTACACCCTCTTTCTTTACTGCATGTATAGTATCATCAGCCGTAATGATAACATCATTACCTGTATATGCCTGCAAAGAAGCGAACTTCGACTCATCTACAGTTAGGTGATGACCACAACTCGAGTCCACTATCCAATCATCCTGATAGTTGATGGAAGCCATAGCCTGAACACACATGCCCGTCATGAAGGCTCCATAACCCCATCTATAATCTGCATTGGAACCAGCCTCCTCCTTTCCTTCAGCATGCCCCGACTAAAGATTGACCTTGCAGTCTCTTTTGAAGTGACCAAGCTTGTTGCACCTGTAACATCTCAGTCCTTCCTTCTTCTTCCCTTCAGACTTAGGAGCATAACTCCTCTCTTGCTGATATGAAGTAGATGGACCATCATTACCAGATGACTTCTTCTTATCCCATCTCTTCTTCTTTCCCGAATAAAGAACATCGCTCTCTTCTCCAGAGACAGACATCCCAGCCATTTGCTTTGCTAAGCTCTCTTGCGACGCCAACAAGTTCTCCAGCTCTAGCAACGATGGTTGATTGGCCCAGCCTTGAACAAAAGTGACAAAAGCCACATACTCCCTCCGCAAGATGCGGATTATGTGCCTCTTCAACTTAGCTTCTGAAATAGGCTCATCCGGGTTCAAAGCTGATATCTCAGTGCAAAGGTTCTTCATCTTCAAGAAGAACGTTGAGATTGACAAATCTCCCTGAGTTGCTTTGACGAAGAACTGCTTCCTGCTACAAGACCACTACTCAAGACCGCCCGACCAATTAAGGTCGCCTGATCAACTGAGTCCACTACACAGTCCAAGAACTCCTAAACACAGTCCGCACAGGCAGACTGCTGCCGAGCTGGTTTATTCAAAGCTGGAAAGAAAGGAGAATGCTGACGGTGACTGCTAGCCGCTAACCTGTGAACAGAATAACCCGGTCAGACAACTCAAACTGCGCGACCTCAAAATAATACTGGCCCAATCAGTCCAACTTTAGTTCTTACAGTTCTTGCATATGAGTGGCTAACCCGGCGTCCCTATTTATAGGCAAACGAACGGATGTCGCCACCACCATAAGGGATATAGTTACCTTCCTTATTGAAGCACGCAGCCTCTAGTACCAGACCACGTGGTATATATATGACCTTATTACTTAAGCAAAACTGTCCAAGAAGGACAGCTTGCCAAGAACAATCCGACAGACCACCTGGCCTCTTATAAGAATAGATGTGAGCATCTGACCGATCAGGAGCAGACCGCCAGAACAAGCTCTACAACTCACCCGAAATCTTATAAGAACGGCGCTATAAGAACATCCTGACATACTAAGCTGTCTGCTAGAACGAACTCATGTAGACCGCAACACGAGACCACAGAAGCGACCTCCAATACTAGACTGCCCGGTCTAAACCAGAACATGGATACTTGGGCAAAACAGGCAGACCAAACACAGGTCGCCAACACCAGAGATGCACGACCACACCAGCCAGGTCACCACACCGAGCACGCGGTTACCAGAGGTAAACCGCAACACAAGTCATACAGACTTTGCTGTCTCCAAAAACAGACCGCCCGGACAAACACTTCCAATTCAAAAAATTTAACAGTTTTTACCTTAAGACGTCTGACCATATTTATAGTTTCGGGATTGTAAGGCGAAGTGTCATTTGATAAAAGTCTGATTAACTTAGATTATTGATAAATTTCAGATCTCTTATGTATTAGATTGAAACTTAGGTATCATCGTGATCCTACTTAGATGTCGAGAGATCATTTCGACGATAACAATCATTATTTTGACGATATCATTTTGTATTCAAAACGATATTATTCTTGTTCACTCTTTTGAATAATCAGTGTTTTGTTTTAGCTGTGCTATATATTAGCTCTTGGAGTGACAGCTTTTGCTTACTCAAGTCAAAATTACTTTTACATATCTGTAAAGATGAGGTTATGTAGTGAATATTTAACACAGTTACCTTCACCTCAACTTTGGCTTCTTCTTGAGCTAGTAGCTCCCCCGTTGATGTGATGTCTCTTTTGTTTTTCTTTTTGCTCCCCCTTGACCAGTGCATCTTGGCCTGTGATGGGATTTTTCTTAGTCTAGAGTTATGCCTGGATCACTTATTGTCCATTAGCCTTGTTTGCTTTTGTTTGGCTACATGGACTTCCCTACAAGACAGATTTAATATCCCTTAGGAACCCAAGGTGATTTGTGTCGTAGGTTCTTGTTAGCATAATAAGGAATTCTTCTACTCACCTCAGCCTTTCCAGGAGGGCTCTTCTCTGCACTAGGCACACTAGGGTTGTGCCAACAGTCAATGGCAAAGTGTCCCACTTTACCATAACACCAACATTCATGGATGTTGTACCTTCTTTTCTGAACAATTTTTGAGGTGGGTGGAGAATCACGATGCTTATGTTTGGTGGAGAAGGCAACCTCATTCTTTCTATCTCTCTCAGCTAAGGGCTGACTAGCTACTATAGTATAATTATTTCTTCTTGACTTTATCTGTTTGTCAGCAACAGATGTCAGCTTGGTAGCTGACATGGTGTTGATGACATCAGATATGATCAAGTGAGAGTTGATTATACTGGTGCTACCAGCCTGCTTCTTATCTGGAAAAGATTGGGAAAGTGTTGCTCCTTTACCTTTGACGGTGGGGGCTGAGGAACCAAACACAAATGGTCCATGATGGGCCATTTGGATTTCCTCATGGGGAGCCTTCAATTCACTCATCCCCATGCCCTTTCTCCTCCCATAGTCAGGAGCTTTCCCGAGCTATTGGAGCTTCCATTTATCCAGTGAACATGGGCACTGTCCTGGTCATACTTGTTAGAAGGAAGCACTACTTTCTGAAAGGTGGTATGAGGCTCACTTTTAGTTTTCCCTTTTTTCCATTCCCAGTATCTACTGCCCCTTCATTGAAACCCAATCCCCTCCTATTACTATAGGAGGAGAAGGTGTCAATGATTGGCAGTATGGTTTTGGGCTTAGAGAACTGAGCCACTAAGCAATCATCTGATGCACTTTTGGTCTTCATAATTGAAGCAGGCAGTAAAGGTGTGTGAATGATGCATACCTGATCGTAATGTGATTCATCATGATTTTCTTTGCTGGATAAAGCAACCAGTCTATAGATCTCTTCATCCTCAAATTCACAGTCTGAGAGAGTCAATGATGCTCTTATCCTTCTTCCTGCTACAGAGCATTCTTCATTATCAGATTCACTGTCTGAGGAAGTTGGGGGTGCTCTGGTCTCTATGGTGCTGATCCCTAAACTTCTTTCTCCTTCAATATGAGAAGAGCTCCAACTGCTTTCACTTAGTGATCTGAATTTCCTGATGTCAGATTTTCGGACTTTCTCTAGAGAGCTTTTAAGTTCCTGAGTTGATCTGTTCAAGCTGTTAAGATTTTCTTTGAACAACCTATCTCTGATACCACTTGTTAGTTACTGGGTGTCGAATTATCACCTAGAGGGGGGGGGGGGGGGGGAGGGGGAATAGGTATTTCAAATTGCTTAGTTCCTCCTGTAAGTGTTCTTGATTTCTGGTTAACAGATTTAGATATTAGAGGCACAACACAGAAAACACACAGGAATTTATAGAGGTTCCTCAAGACAGGGTGTCATCAGTAGTCCTCTATCCCTCTGCGCCTACCTAACAGTGTGCTAGGCTCGGCAAACTCCGCCAATGTCTCCGGCCCGCAAGCCTTATAACTCGGACCCGCAAGTACCTACAGCCTAGGCCCGCAAGCCCCTTCGCTGCACCCAAGCCCGCAAGCTAGACACTCAGGCCCTTAAGCTCTACACAGCATAGACCTGCAAGTCTTGCCCCGTGGACCTGCAAGTCCTGCAGCCTAGGCCCGCATGCCCCTTCACTGCACCCAAGCCCTCAAGCTTGACACTGTTGGACCCGCAAGTCCTCTGCCCTGGCTCTCAAGCCTCACAGATCTCAAGCCCTCAAGCCCTCAAGCTTGACACTTAGATTTGAACACAGATCTTTACAGATTTGGCCCTAAGCCTTACAAAGATAGATATGCAATGTAGATTTTTTTGCCTGGTGGAGATCGGCTTCTGGACTTGATGAAGATGCCTCTGAGTTGAATCTTGAAGGTACAGATCTTCTTCAAGCCTTCTTCTTTTGCCTGAAGTTGATTGGCTTCTTGACGAGAACGATTCTTATCAGTCGATGTGGCTTTACAGCAACTTGGAGAACACTGGATGTGCGTTTTTGTTCTCCTCTACTTAATGTTGGTCCTTCTCCGTAGCTTTTACTGTTGTATTGCTAATTTAGATTCTTTTTTGATTCTCCGTTCTCGTCTATCTTGTTCATGTATATTCCCCTTTCTTTAGGGCAACCACTGTTCACTTTTATAGGATGGAGGAGCCGCTTAACGGCCACCTATGATGTCCTTCACTGACAGATGCCCATACCTTAAGAGCACGCGCTGATTGGATAATCAGGCGGCGACATTAAATGCTGACAGCGCGACTGTCAACTTTTGAATCTATCTCGACAATATTTCCATCGTTATGACGATATGGACAATATCTTGACGACATGACTTGTTGATGTCTTGGACTTGCACATAAGATGACATGAAGTCATCTAGCTGATGTAGGCATAATCTTCTTGAGTGCTCGATATCGTTGTAACCACCTTAACTTGTCGACGACATAATCGATATCATGTCGACAGATTATTCTTCAGCAACTGCTGTAATATCCCATTTCGCGCTAGACCCCTCAGAGACGTTTTGACTACCCAGTTTTGGGCTTTCCAGTGCGTGCTCGGATTTGGATTAATTTGGGGAAAAGAATGACAATACTGCTTTAGGAAATATTAAAATATGACAGGAAAATATGACAGGAAAATATAATAAAATAAGAACTTATAAATTTGAACTTAAGAACTATTTGATATTGCTGTTTGACGAATTTCTTAGAATTCATCGATCTAATGTTGCCTCCGTTCGATGAAATTCTCAGATTTCGTCGATCTCAGAAAGTTGGGGCAGCGCTCGACAAATTAATATTAGGCAGCGCTCGACGAATTAGAATTAGCCGCAGATCGACGGAAATATAGCTGTTGCCGCCGTTCGACAAAAATCCTAAATTTGTCGAACGCCGGTCTGCTTTTATTATTTCTGCGCATTTTCTTTCCGTTCGACGAATTTGCTTAAATTTGTCGAACGTCGGTCTGTATTTATTAAATTCTGCGCGCTTCCTTTCCGTTCGACAAATTTGCTTAAATTTGTCGAACGTCGGTCTGTATTTATTAAAATTCTGCGCGCTTCCTTTCCGTTCGACGAATTTGCTTAAATTTGTCGAACGTCGGTGTGTATTTATTAAGTTTTGCGTGCTTCCTTTCCGTTCGACGAATTTGCTTAAATTTGTCGAACGTCGGTGTGTATTTATTAAATTCTGCGCGCTTCTTTTCTGTTCGACAAATTTGCTTAAATTTGTCGAACGTCGGTCTGTATTTATTAAATTCTGCGCGCTTCCTTTCCGTTCAAAATTTGCTTAAATTTGTCGAACGTCGGTGTGTATTTATTAAATTCTGCGCGTTCTTCTTTCCGTCACCCGATAAAGCCTGAATGCTTATTTTTATGATGATTTTAGGCTAACAGTGGAATTATTGTCCAATAAGGAGCTGACACCTAAAATTGGAGTTCCAAGGCTTATTAATGCAAACCCTATTTTCTCTTAACACAAGGGCTGAGCATTTCTCCCGAGGGAAAATCTGGATCTTCATCTTCTTCTTCCTCTCCTTCTTCTTCTTCCTCTCACTTCAGGGAATTAGTTTGGGGGAATCTTTGAAGGAGCAAAGCTTGGAGGAAATTTGGAGCTTGGCCGACCACCACCATGCTTCCATCAAGATGAGCTCCAACCATGGCCATAAAATCAGGTGACTTCCGCCCCCTCTCCCTTGGTGCTAGCATCCTAGACCACAATAGGAGAGATGAAGGCACAAGAGAGCTTCTCTGTGAGCTTTAATGGAGTTTCCTTAGGAAGACCAAGCCGGAACCTCAAATTTAGGGCATCGTTCGCCGCGAGGTTTTAGGAATCACTTCTTCTCTTTAGGAAGAAGAGTTGGGATTTGATTTGGGGCAAACCCATGGTCGTTGAGGGAGAGTGAGGGGAATGACATTTAGGGATTTAACCTAACCCTTGTTTGGGAGAGATGATGAACAACCCTCTGTTAATTAGGGTTGTTAATTACATAATTGTGTGATAAATGTGATGATAGCCCCCTTGCTAAAGAAGTTTTCAATTTATAACTTTGCACTTGGTTATTAAGGAAAATTGTGCGCAACTGGGTTCAAGCCAATTTGTTTAGGCTTGACCCCACTGGAATTAGGCTTCGGGCTCAACATGAAAGTTGTAGCCCTCGGAAAGAGCTTTCCAACGATAGGTTACCCATTTTGTGAATTGACCTGTAGCTCCCTAAAGGTCCAGTCGAGTGGACTGTCCAGAAAGCTGGAATGGGTTTAGTGAATGCTGTTTTTACTGTCTAGATTTCTGCAGTTGACTTCATAGCAGATATTTGGTAGGACCCTCTTAGATCTGGCTTTAGGACTCAACAGAAATGTTGTATCCCTTGAAGTTAGCTTTCCAAATTGGGGTGGATCATAATGTTTGGACAACTGTAGCACCTAGAAATCCAGTTTTAGTAAACTGTGCCATAACACCTTCGATCTCAGTATTTTGTGGATTTCTCCCATTATATTGGTTGAATGCTCATGAATATTGGTGGAGACATTTGTGATAACAATATGTACATCCCTGTTGAAATTCATAATTTATGATTAAGTAGTATTAAAGTTATTGCCGTGTTATTTCATAACTTGAAGGGGAAATAAATGCTGAATGTGAAGCCTGTTTGGGCTGGAATTTTGTATGAATCATGTATATGCTAGCATTGGCTTGTGATAATGATTTTAGATTTATTTCTGTTAAGATGACCCCATGAATGAACCTTCAATTGTAGATGTATGTGGAATCATAAAAAGGACATGTATGAATTAATGTTTATATCGCTTGATAATCTATTGGATGGTGTAGTATGGTGATAACCTCTCCATAAGGTTGATAGATTTAATCGTGTTGAAACACATTATGATTTGTACGTAAGACGATTGAATATTGGTGATTTGTTCGGGCTTACATATTTAGTAAAATATGAATATGGCACAGTACGCACAAGTAGTCCCACAGGATCTAATAAGGTAATTTCCATGTGATGCACACGCTACTACTTAGAGTCATGGCAACCCGGTATGAGTAGCATGGATGTCTTGGTGTGGATTATAAGATATTGTTATATCTTGCGGTGAAATGTTAAGGGCCCGGTTGTTGGGGGCCTTGGATGCTAGTTAGCATCAGTTGACTTGTATGATGTGAAAAGGAGAAGACTCCTTCGGCGAGTCTTTGGGTACTTGATAGCACGGGTTATGCATGGAGTTACATGAATGCGCATGGTTTACACTTGGAGGTGTGATGACACTGGTTGGAGGATACTTGTGTTTGGGGGATTATTTGTGGCGGGTCTACGGGATTTCTAGTCATGACACCGACAGAAGCCGGCAGTTAGACTCTAGACCGGTTGGGTTGGACTCTTGGTGCTCACCTACCCAAGTCCCCTTCTGTGACCTTGATGGCTCTGCTGTGTGTTCTTAGCATCGAGCAGTACGCAGGGTCTCCGCTGTGTGTTCTTAGCGTTGAGGCGTATATAGGCCTAGGTCTGGTAGTGTTCATACCCACCTAGTTGTGGAGGAGCCCGTTCCACAGTCTCCGTCTGGCCACGACGCGAGGTGCCTGAGTGGTTAGATACCCTCGAAAAGTGGGAACTACAGGTCTATGTCGACATAGCAAATTGCATGGGGTGAGTTCATCATATCATAATCATTGCATTCATCCTGCATAATCATAGCATTGCACCGCATCAGGTCCATCATATAAATTAGTATGAGCTCTTGTGTATGATGGGTCCCAAATTGGAAACCTTAAATTATAAGTTTGTATGGGCATTCATATAAGTTAAGGTACGATATGAACTGCTTACTCCTTTCTCGTTACTACTACTTGCTTACATTCTGCCATTGCCTTATTACTTGTTAGCTGTGCTTATTATACCTGTTACCAGTACTTACATTTATAACCATTGCTACTTATATACTTATGAACAGCTTAGTCAGTGCCATTGCAAGTACTTGGGTACTTAAACAACCGACATATATGAACAACCATTCCTGTCACCTGCTTGTATATATTATTGCTTATATTGCATCTTTTCTTCCTTTCCTTCCGCCCGGTGCCTTGGAGTCGCCGGGGGAGCGGATGTGAAGCCACTTAGTCTTTATGACTAATGGTTGCTATGTCCCTCTTTTAGGAGTGTACCTTAGAGCAGCAGTGCACGGTGCTGGAGGAGGATAGTCAGGTCAGGATGACAGGGCCGGAGACCATGATACCTTGGCTGCCGTCAGTGACAGACGAGTGAGTGTTTTGAGATGTAGCCCCTGGGGCATTTAGTTTGATACTCTGATGATTTGCAGGAGCTTGTATAGCTTTCTGTCTTTCATTGTACTTACTGTTTGGACATTATTACTTATTGTGAATCTGTGGCTTTTAATGCTTTCTTTTATTGATGGGTTGGCACTGTTCAGTTGGTTTGGCCGGCAGGATAGGCGTCTTGTGGGGGAGGCTAGCTCGTATGTTGGCGCTTCCGCAAGGCGGCTGTCCTGGGCATAAGACTCCCATCGGCTATGTTTTGTGTTCCGGGAGGGGGGTCTTACAAATTGTATCAGCTTGCAACGATCCTGAGATAAAGAAGTCCATTAACCCCCTAGGCCACACCTGCTAGCTAAATCAGTTTGAGGACAAACTGATGCAGCGGAAGCGGTGGTGTGCCCATGTGTGATTCACATTAAGTATGTCCTCTTTTTCCTATAGAAAGTGCCAACCTAAGCCAAACTCGTACCCTTACATACAAATGCGGGCTCACTCCGAGATAGTAATTGGTATTCCCATTCCAACCATTAGATTTGGTTTGGCATAAGATTGATGCCAACCTAACTAGGATACCATTTTTGGTCGATTTAGCAGGATATGTCATGACATACCCTGACCTTATACAGATCTTTGGGATGATTGGACCAAGCAATAAGTGACCTTGATTGACTAAGGAAAGAGTTTAACATGAGTGTAGATGCTAGAGACTCACACCCTGAGATTTCTATCCTAGATATGGAGTAATATTATCACCTTACCCAAAATATTAGGGCAATCTCATTGAGATTGGTGCCTGAAATCTATCATCAGCTTAGTAAGAGACCACCAAGCTTGTCTTTTATACTGTATGTAGATACCTCTAACTTCTATTTATGTGTAGAAGGTTTCATATGGAGGAGATATGATAAGAATTCGGATCCAGAGAAGGCTCATTTTGGGACGAATGTGTTATATTGGTGGTAGAAGAAACTCAGTCGAAGAGATATGGGGGCTTATCTCTTCGTTTATTGGGCTAGTTATGTACCATATGGGCGGTGGAAGAAATTTAGTCCAAAAATGTACGGGGGCTTGTCCCTTCGTTTATTGGCCTATTTACGTGCCGACTTCGTTTTCCCGTAGATCCTGTTTGTTCGAATAGTATGTGAACGATGATGATTGGATTCGTGATAACCTCTCAATATGGGTGAGAGCGTCAAGGGTGTTGAGACACGCCGTGAATTGAACATGTGAATTGAATATTGAGGATAAGTTGAATTTACTAATTTAAGATGATATGAATATGTCTCTATACGTACAGGTAGGTGCACGTGTAATTGTATTGCCTCGACAAGGCAATCCTCTAAAGGCCCTATGCTGAAACCCAACCCTTGGATAAGGTTTATGTTCACGGTTTAGGAGCCCTTAAATGAAATGAATTAAATCACGACATAAAAGTAGCACCAATTTTTGAATCCGGTTCAAATCTAAGTAGAACTGGGAGTAGACAAAAGTAACAATTGACTCGAGGTCATGTGTTATTAGAAGGGAATGATGTGATTATAACCCATGCGAGGTGTAGAGTCATGGATTCACCTTACATTGTGGCCGTCCCCGTTTAACGCAAATTTTTGGATGCACAGAAGTGATGATATTGAAAGTGCTGCACGTTATGTGTATAACGATGCTTGGGATTGGAAGAATCAATTTATTTTTGCAAATCTAAAGCACATGACTCCTTTGGTGGAGGATTCTAAATTTTATCTAGAGGCACGAGTAGTAACCTCATGTGTATCGGGGTCACCAATCTTAAGGGGTTTAGATCAAAGGTGCAATGAAAGTTGGCTTATTAAAGTAAGGAAACACTTCTCCTTCCCCCTCTTCCTCCTTCTCTCCCTTCCATTTGGGTTACATTTCAGGAAAATTTCTTTTTCCCATCAGTGGCTGTTGGGCTTGTTGCTCCAGGAAATTTGTTATTTTGGAACTTCCTTGTTTGTTAGCAATTATTTTTCTCTTATTTTAGCAGCTATTTATGCTAGTTGTTGGGGGTTAAACTTCAGAAATTTTGTTTATAACACCTTACTCATTCTCGGAAATCTCTTCCTTGATTTGTGTTAGCAGTTACTTGGTATTTCCTTGGTTTCATGACTAGCAGCTATCTTGGCTTCCCTTGATTTATATGCTATAATTTCTGTCCAGAATATGTGCCCTGCTCTGCTCGTTTTTCTTCCAGGATTATATATTCGCATCCGCCCCATTTCCTTCCAGATTATGAGCTTCACATTGCCTACATGTTTTAGTATTTGGAATTTATTTGGAAATTCAGGGCTAGTGGCTTCTTGGTTTCTCCTTCCAGGATTGATAAATTTATTTTTGACTCATGCTAACAATTATTGATTTAGTGGGGAGTTTGGTGATTTCCTTGGTTTCATGCTAGCAGCTATTTGATTCTTTGGTTTGGTTGGCAGCTAGTATGTCCCTTGGGTTAGGATAATAACTGCTATGTTTGGTTCCTGTCGGCTGCCTATGAACCGATTGGAATTTTCTTTCCTTTTAGTGGTTGCTGCTTGGATTATATTACTTTGGCCTTTGCTTGTATAATCCTGAATGCTTTGGAGGCTGCTGTATATCTATCTTGTTGGATTCATTTTGGGTTGTTGCTATATGATCTAATTTGGGGCTGCTTCTTATACTTGTTAAATGGGGGCTGCTGCCATGTTGTTCTGTTAGGGCTGCTTCTATTTTCTTTCCTTGTATAAATGGGGGCTGCTGTTATGCTCTTTGTTTTGGGGCTGCCTTATATAACTGCTTCTTAAGTATTGTTCAATGGGGGCTGATATATTATGTTGTATGAAATGTGGATACACATGCTCTAAGATCTTACAATCCAGTTTCGGTAACAGCGACACACACAAAAAGTTTATAATGTTGTATGGATTTCTCTCAAATTACTTACCGGATGCTCGTGAAATTTGGCGGACATGTGCCTAATGGTATTGAGATCACCCCCGATCAGAATTATGAATTTTGGATATATATTTACGGTAATATGGCTAGCCTCTTCTTATAAATTTATTGTGTTGTAAATAACTTTGGAAAATATAAATGAGGCTTAAAAATTGGTTGAAATATTCGAGGTGATGATTATGTGATATCATAGAAATTTCATAGGATTTGGTTTAAAAAAAGCCTTGATTAAATACCCTGTTATATATTATTTTGATGAATGAATCGTGGTGATGTGTATTTGAATAAGATATTGGAGTTTTCCTTGGACTATATGTTATTGGCTAAATCCTGGACTCATTTATTTAGTTAAGTATAAGTGGGCTGCTTGGTTAATTTCCAATTGCACTTTTACTTTTGTTGGCTAAGTTTTGATGTTTTGGCGGGCTAAACCTCCTGGAAATTATGCTTAATAATTCTTGATGGGTCGGGGGAAATTGGATCTTAATTTCCCCGGAAATTTTGTTTTCTAATTCTTGGCAGTTTGGAGAATTAGATTCTACATTTCCTAGGAGATTATTTATAGTATTCTCCTTATATTTTTTGGCTGTTTGGGTGTACTCCAGGAAAATCTATTCAGGAAATTTGGTTGCTTTCCCCTTCTTATAGTGGCTGTTTGGGTTTATACTCCAGAAAACTTTTGGGGAAATATGTTGGTGGCTGTCTAGTTTCATGCTAAAATAATTTTCCTGATTTATGAGATTCTGGATTGGTTTGGTCTGGAGTTCTGGGAAATTTTTTTGAGTTAAGGTTCTTACCTTCAAATATCTGATAACTGTTGCTATGCAATTGTGTTCCTTTTCCCTTCCTCTTTCCTGTTGGTGTGTTATTGGGAGATTTGAGCTAGGGCTTTTAGTTTGGGAGTTTTCCTTGGACTATATGTTATTGGCTAAATCCTGGACTCATTT
The DNA here is from genome assembly GCA_033032865.1 of Dactylorhiza incarnata. Classification (NCBI taxonomy): domain Eukaryota; kingdom Viridiplantae; phylum Streptophyta; class Magnoliopsida; order Asparagales; family Orchidaceae; genus Dactylorhiza; species Dactylorhiza incarnata. The sequence goes on from JAWHQI010000035.1 coordinate 3,923,973, forward strand.
ATTTAGTTAAGTATAAGTGGGCTGCTTGGCTAATTTCCAATTGCACTTTTACTTTTGTTGGCTAAGTTTTGATGTTTTGGCGGGCTAAACCTCCTGGAAATTATGCTTAATAATTCTTGATGGGTCGGGGGAAATTGGATCTTAATTTCCCTGGAAATTTTGTTTTCAAATCTTGGCAGTTTGGAGAATTAGATTCTACATTTCCTAGGAGATTATTTATAGTATTCTCCTTATATTTTTTGGCTGTTTGGGTGTACTCCAGGAAAATCTATTCAGGAAATTTGGTTGCTTTCCCCTTCTTATAGTGGCTGTTTGGGTTTATACTCCAGAAAACGTTTGGGGAAATATGTTGGTGGCTGTCTAGTTTCATGCTAAAATAATTTTCCTGATTTATGAGATTCTTGATTGGTTTGGTCTGGAGTTCTGGGAAATTTTTTTGAGTTAAGGTTCTTACCTTCAAATATCTGATAACTGTTGCTATGCAATTGTGTTCCTTTTCCCTTCCTCTTTCCTGTTGGTGTGTTATTGGGAGATTTGAGCTAGGGCTTTTAGTTTGGGCAATGTTGACTGAATATATGTTGGATAATTAAGTGGATCAAAACCCCCCTAACCTCAACTTAAATTTCGGGGACGAAATTGTTTCTTCGTTTATTGGATTTGTAACATCCCATTTCGCGCTAGACCCCTCAGAGACATTTTGACTACCCAGTTTTGGGCTTTCCAGTGCGTGCTCGGATTTGGATTAATTAGGGGAAAAGAATGACAATACTGCTTTAGGAAATATTAAAATATGACAGGAAAATATGGCAGGAATATATAATAAAATAAGAACTTATAAATTTGAACTTAAGAACTATTTGAAATTGCCGTTCGACGAATTTCTTATATTTCGTCGATCTAATGTTGCCTCCGTTCGACGAAATTCTCAGATTTCGTCGATCTCAGAAAGTTGGGGCAGCGCTCGACAAATTAATATTAGGCAGCGCTCGACGAATTAGAATTAGCCGCAGATCGACGGAAATATAGTTGTTACCGCCGTTTGACAAAAATCCTAAATTCGTTGAACGCCGGTCTGCTTTTATTATTTCTGCGCGTTTTCTTTCCGTTCGACGAATTTGCTTAAATTTGTCGAACGTCGGTCTGTATTTATTAAATTCTGCGCGCTTCCTTTCCGTTCGACGAATTTGCTAAAATTTGTCGAACGTCGGTCTGTATTTATTAAATTCTGGGCGCTTCCTTTCCGTTCGACGAATTTGCTTAAATTTGTCGAACGTCGGTCTGTATTTATTAAGTTCTGCGCGCTTCCTTTCCGTTCGATGAATTTTCTTAAATTTGTCGAACGTCGGTCTGTATTTATTAAATTCTGCGCGCTTCCTTTCCGTTCGACGAATTTGCTTAAATTTGTCGAACGTCGGTCTGTATTTATTAAATTCTGCGAGCTTCCTTTCCGTTCGATGAATTTGCTTAAATTTGTCGAACGTCGGTCTGTATTTATTAAATTCTGCGCGCTTCCTTTCCGTTCGACGAATTTGCTTAAATTTGTCAAACGTCGGTCTGTATTTATTAAGTTCTTCGCGCTTCCTTTCCGTTCGACGAATTTGCTTAAATTTGTCGAACGTCGGTCTATATTTATTAAATTATGCGCGCTTCCTTTCAGCTCGACGAATTTGCTTAAATTTGTCGAACGTCGGTCAGTATTTATTAAATTCTGCGCGTTCTTCTTTCCGTCACCCGATAAAGCCTGAATGCTTATTTTTATGATTATTTTAGGCTAACAGTGGAATTATTGTCCAATAAGGAGCTGACACCTAAAATTGGAGTTCCAAGGCTTATTAATGCAAACCCTCTTTTCTCTTAACACAAGGGATGAGCATTTCTCCCGAGGGATAATCTGGATCTTCATCTTCTTCTTCCTCTCCTTCTTCTTCCTCTCCTTCTTCTTCCTCTCACTTCAGGGAATTAGTTGGGGGAATCTTTGAAGGAGCAAAGCTTGGAGGAAATTTGGAGCTTGGCCGACCACTACCATGCTTCCATCAAGATGAGCTCCAACCATGGCCGTAAAATCAGGTGACTTCCTCCCCCTCTCCCTTGGTGCTAGCGTCCTAGATCACAATAGGAGAGATGAAGGCTCAAGAGAGCTTCTTGTGTGAGATTTAATGGAGTTGCCTTAGGAAGACCAAGCCGGAACATCAAATTTAGGGCATCGTTTGCCGCGGGGTATTAGGAATCATTTCTTCTCTTCAGGAAGAAGAGATGGGATTTGATTTGGGGCAAACCCATGGTCGTTGAGGGAGAGTGAGGGGAATGACATTTATGGATTTAATCTAACCCTTGTTTGGGAAAGATGATGAACAACCCTCTGTTAATTAGGGTTGTTAATTACATAATTGTGTGATAAATGTGATGATAGCCCCCTTGCTAAAGAAGTTTTCAATTTATAACTTTGCACTTGGTTATTAAGGAAAATTGTGCGCAGCTGGGTTCAAGCCAATTTTTTTAGGCTTGACCCCAATGGAATTAGGCTTCGGGTTCAACATGAAAGTTGTAGCCCTCGGAAAGAGCTTTCCGACGATAGGTTACCCGTTTTCTGAAGTGACATAGCAAAATGCATGGGTGAGTTCATCATATCATAATCATTGCATTGCATTCATCCTGCATAATCATAGCATTGCACCGCATCAGGTCCATCATATAAATTAATATGGGCTCTTTTATATGATGGGTCCCAAATTGGAAACCTTAACTTATAAGTTTGTATGGGCATTCATATAAGTTAAGGTTTGATATGAACTGCTTACTCCTTTCTCGTTACTACTACTTGCTTACATTCTGCCATTGCCTTATTACTTGTTAGCTGTGCTTATTATACCTTTTACCTGTACTTTCATTTATAACCATTGCTACTTATATACTTATGAACAGCTTAGTCAGTGCCATTGCAAGTACTTGGGTACTTAAACAACCGACATATATGAACAACCATTCCTGTCACCTACTTGTATATATTATTGCTTATATTGCAACTTTTCTTCCTTTCCTTCCGCCCGTGCCTTGGAGTCGCCGGGGGAGCGGATGTGAAGCCACTTAGTCTTTATGACTAACGGTTGCTACGTCCCTCTTTTAGGAGTGTACCTTAGAGCAGCAGAGCTCGGTGCTGGAGGAGGATAGTTAGGTCAGGGTGACAGGGTCGGAGACCATGATACCATGTCTACCGTCAGTGATAGAGGCGAGTGAGTGTTTTGAGATGTAGCTCCTGGGGCATTTAGTTTGATACTCTGATGATTTACAGGAGCTTGTATAGCTTTCTGTCTTTCTTTGAACTTACTGTTTGGACATTATTACTTATTGTGAATCTGTGGCTTTTAATGCTTTCTTTTATTGATGGGTTGGCGCTGTTCAGTTGGTTTGGCCGACAGGATAGGCGTCTTGTGGGGGAGGCTAGCTCGTATGCTGGCGCTTCCGCAAGGCGGCTGTCCTGGGCATAAGACTCCCCTCGGCCATGTTTTGTATTCTGGCAGGGGGGTCTTACAACTGCTACCTTCCTTAGTCTTCTCGATGTCAAGCCTTCTTTACGTTGATATCGTCGACATAAGTCTTACTTAGCCTTTCCAATGGCAAGGCTACTTTACGATGATATCTGTCTTACTTAGCCTTATCTTTGACATGGCTTCTTTACGTCTATATTGTCGACATCTGACTTGTTTTTGTGCTTGAGTCTTCTCCTTCATATCGGCTTTCTGATTTCGTTGTGAGGTGTTGTAGTGCTGATGTCACAACGATATCATCATACGCATGTTGTCTCGACGATAACCGATATGATCATTCGGCTTTGCTATGCACATCATTTCAATGACATGCATACTCTTTCTCGACGATATGTCCAGTCCTTTTCGACGATATTGTACTTAGGTAAATTATTAAAGTACTGGACATATTGTCTGATCTCTGCAAGCATGAACTAAAGGTAGCATCAAATACAACTTGTACTTATCATTGAACTGAGAACTTCTTCAAATCAGGAACACTGCTGGGCATTATTCCCAACATGAATGATAGCTTGAGATCATGTAACTTTGAACAAATAAATCAGCTCCTTAAATAGGCTCGGGAGCTAATGCCAGCGTTAAGCTGATCGTGTATGGTCATGGCTGAAATCATGCAATCATCAAAATCATGGCAGAACGTGGCCTTGACGCTCACGTTAAGATCTAACGCACGCGGTAGCTCTTGGAACTCGACGATATTTCTCCTCCACATCATTCCCTTCTCGACGTCATCCCTTCTCAATGATAAATTTAACACGGGGCGTTAACTCTAACGCGGGGCGTTAGCTCTTTTTCCAGAGAATCGTCTCCATTCAGTAATCTACATATGTGGATATTATAGCTATAGGTCTTGCACAATATAAATACACAACAAGCAAGATCAAATACATTGTGTGATTTGTTATTCTCAAACAAAGAGATGTGGAACACATGCTCCAACAAGTATATCATACACCACTTCTATATGGTGCTAAAAAGCTGTCATAGACTGGCAGCACAATTTATGGTTTGGAAAACTTAGCCACAAGCTTTATCTCAATAAGGAGCATCTCCTCAAGATATTTGATGATCTTGTTCTTCTAACTTAGTGTATCAACTTGGGTCTGGGAGATACCTCTTAGCTTGCTAAGTTCATCACTCACTTGAGCTAGCTTCTCAGCTTTCTCAAGGAGTTTAGATTTAGCAACCCTAAGGGATTCAATCTCCTCTGCTTGTGCCTTGACAAGCTTTTTTACTTCTTTTCAAATCATCTAGCAAGAGACCAAACTGATCCACTAGATCAACTTCATCCTCATGATCAGACTCAGGTGAGGATGATCTTTTAGAATTTGTTTCATAATAAGATTGTGCTTCTGAATCAGAATCAGTGCAAGATTAAGGAGCCCTAATTTGTACCTTAGCAGGTGAGTTAGACTCATCCTAACTTTATTCTAACATGGACATAAGTCCATATCAGTCCTATTCTTTAGACTCACTGTATCACATGGATAAGGGTGCCCTTATGCACAATCTGGCATGAGGATATACAGTCTAGCCCTCATCTTCAGACAGCGCAGTAAGCCCAATGTAGGCTTCTTCTTTAGAATCTAATGAGCGGCTATTGCTGTCACTCAGAGTCTTGGACTTCTTGGCAATGAAGCTCCTCTCCTGCTTCTTCCCCTTATGAGATCTTTTCTCATCAGATTTGACATTCTTCTTTTCTTTTCTCCTTACTGGACAATCAGTAATTATGTGACCTATTTTTTGATAGTCATAACAAACAACATTAGTAGAAACATGTTTGTTATGCTTAGAGTCATACCTGTCCTCTTTGGACTTGTGCTTTAGTCGATCATAGATGTGATCAGACTTTCTAGAATTTGAAGGGGAGGCCCTATGCTTGTCTCGTCTCTTCTTTGACACCAGTCTCTTGACTTGTTTGCTGAGAAGATGTAACTCTTCATCAGAAAGTTTAGATCCTGAGGTGTTTACTTCTGATTCATCATATTCAGCATTTCTCTCTTGATGATTAATAAATTTTCCTTTTTGACATGGTGGACATAATGAAGATAAATTTCCATTTAATCTATGCAATCCTCTAATCAATTCCTTTTTGGCTAATTTTAAAATGAGCTTTGTACTAGCATGACCTAAACATCTATGCCATAGTTCTAACTCATCATTTTTAGTTAAAAACATTTTATAGATGGTTTGGAAAGATCATGAAAAGAAACTATATATACGTTGTGAATTCTGGGTGCAGTTAGTAAAACATCTTTTGTGTTAAGATTAAATGTTTTGCAAAGATTTGTGGATGACTCAAATAAAACATCTAATCCTTTATCACACAATTGACTAATAGATATTAAGTTATGTTTTAATCCTTTTACATAAAGAACATTAGAGATAACAAAGGATTCATTACCCACTGTACTGACCCCCATGATCCTTCCTTTTCCATTGTCTCCAAAGGTTACGATCCCTCCCTTTTTCTTCTCTAGGCTAAGGAACTTTGTTTTGTTGCCCGTCATGTGCTTGGAGCACCCCGAGTCCAAGTACCATACGTCCTTCGTTTCCTTAGCCTTCCTGCAAATCTAAAAAGAAGATGAGAGTAAAGATCTGGATACCCAAGAGGTACCACCCATAGAATTAGTGGATGCCTTAGGTATCCAGATTTGCTTTAAAGATCCCTGTTTAATTTTCCTACAAGAGCTAGACGTATGTCCAAACCTATGAATGTTTGCACACGAAATGAAGGGGGTTGAGACCTTTTTCTGAAGTTCTACATTGCTTTCACTAGATGAGGTTTGATTTTTAGAAAATACAGAAGATTTTTTAAATGATGGGCTACCGCCGGCGTTAGAGGCTAGCACCTGGTGGTAGTGGTCACTTTGATATCCGAGCCCAAATTTTCCAGAACCATAACATTGGTTCCCGAAAATCATGTCCAGGGAATTTTGACCAATTCCAATTTTTTTGATAGCCATATTGAGGTCATGAGTTTGTTTTTTAAGAGATGGATTTTCATTTACAAGCATGGATAATTTATTTTCAAAGCCCTTTTTGTTATTATCAATTTGTAAGAGATAGGTTTTTAGTTTTCTCTCTAAGTTCCCCTTTTCTTTGTAAGAGTTTTGTTTTGTGAGAGGGTCTTAGAAAGAGAAATTTCAAGATCTTTTGCCTTACATAAGGAGTGTTCACACTATTGGCAAGAAGCCTTTCTCTTTTCAAAAGAAATTATTTTTTTAGTAAGCTTATGATTTTCTTTGATGATAGATTCAATTTAACGATTTAAAATAATATTATCTTCTATACTTTTATCATAGGCTTTGCAGGTTAGAACAAATTCATCGTAAAGTTCTTCGAAAGTGGGAGGAGTTACCTCAGTGGCACTAAGAACATTGGTGTCGTCATCATTTCTTTTTTCCATCAAGCATAAGTTTGCTTCCTCCTCGCTGCTTGGCTCAGATTCGCTTGATACTTCAGAGGAAGAATCATCCCAGGTTGCGGCTTTCAACACTTTCCTTTTCTCCTTTTCTTTGTATTGTTCTTTTTGCTCCTTTAGATACTTTTGGCACTGGCTCCGAATTTGCCCGGTCTTCCTGCATTGATAGCGCTTCAGTGGTGGTCTTTCTTCTTCGTCTTCACTTCCTTTTTCTTTCTTTGATGAAGAGGAAGACCCTTTTAGTCGAGCATCCTTCTAGAAGTATTTCTGAAAGGTGTTCCTTCTTTCCGGATTTCTAATGAACTTCCCGAAGTTCTTCACCAGGAGACCTTCTTCATCTTCATCATCATATTCGATGCTCTCCTTCTTTGACTTTAGTGCCAACGGATTTTTCTTTGGCTCCTTGTTGTATTCATCGTGTTGAATCTGGAGTTCTACCTCATTTGTTTTGAGACTCCCAATGAGGTTCTCGATCTGGAGCATTCTTAGGTTGTGTGACTCCGAGATGGTGGTCACCTTTGGATTGAACCTCAGAGGTAGAGAGCGAAGAATTTTTCTGACCAAGTCACCGTCGGAGTAGATCTTTCTAAGAGCTTTCGAAGCATTGACGATCTTGGTGAAGTGTGTGTACATCGAGTTGATGTCCTCTTCAACATCCATCCTGAACCTTTCATATTCCGACTCCAGTTGGAATAGCTTTGCATCTTTTACCTGCGATGTACCTTCATGAGTAATTTCTAATTGGTTCCAAATATCATAAGCAGTTACACATGGAGAAATTTGATTAAATTCAGTTCAATTTATAGCACAATATAAAGCGTTCATTGCCTTAACATTATTTTTGCTTTTATTGTTATCGATATCATCCCATTTATCCTTAGGTTTTTCTATCATAGCCTCTCCTACTACAATTGTAGGAGGAGAGTACCGAACTTCTACCATGTTTCATACTTCTATATCCATGGTCATAAGAAAACACATCATCCTAGATTTCTAGTAGTTGAAATCTGACCCAGTAAAAAAAGGTGGTCTACTAACACCCTGACCCTCGGGAAAAGCGAGATCATGATACGCCATTATTCACGGTTGTTAGACCGTGTTGGATCTGTAGGTGCCCTTAGAGGGGGGGGGGGGGGGGGGGTGAATGAGGGCTTTACAACTTTTATTATATTCTGATATACTTGAGATAATAAGAGATTAAAATAGAGAGAAATCATGTAAAACAATTGAAATCAATTAGAGACATGATTTTATTAATAAGAAATTAAGGATTTTTGATTTCTTATAATACTAGAAATCGAAGGCGAATAATAAAATGACTTTTTCATTTTCTATCCTGACTCGTATCCCCACGAATTGGTGGCTTTAGCTTATACTTCCCCGGATACAGCCTCAAGCCGCTCTAGCCAATCCTCCCTCAGATACAACCTCGAGCGCCCCTAGATCTACACCCTAGACCTAGTAGCCAACACGAAGCGAATTCCTCACTAAGTCCTACCCAGACCTAGTTGCCAACACAAGGCAAATTCTCTAAATGATTACAAGAATAAATATGTGAAATAAGTAACAATAATATCAAAACTCCCTCTTGAATAACTTCTGAAGTTGGAGACGAAAGATCACTGTAGAATAAGCATTGTTGAAGCGATCATCGTTCGGATCCGGCGTGAACAAATCCTCCTTTAGAAACACACGGAACTTTGGGTGGGAGATCAACTATCGGCAGTATAAGGCTCTGGAAATTTGGCAGTAGAACTCTCTCAAGGATATGTGTGCAAAACAAGAGAATAGGGGTCCTTTTTATAGCCTTGGAGCTACCCCAGCGCTAGCACTACCGCCAGCGCTATCCTTGTTTAGGCAATATTCTACGTGTGCGTATCTTCATTCCAATGAAACCTTTCTAAAAATCCTGCGCTACCTCCAGTGCTATCCATTACCGCCTGGCGCTATCGCCTTCTATACTTGCCCCGAAACTTGCCTAATCAAAGCTAGCGCCCGCGCTAGGTGCTGCCGCCAACGCTAGTGAACAAGTTAGAATTTTGGCTTCAAATTTTGGGGCAACCTTCTTATGCTATCCTTGAGCCATAGGGACTTGTTTCCTGCACACTTAAACACAAAATATCAAATACACAGGATTTGTTATTCTCAAACCTAGGAGATGCGGAAGACCATGTTCCAACACCTACAACTCAGATTCCACAAAGGAATCTTACAACTCAAATCTCAGAGAGATCCTAGAGTTATATAAGTTTTTAATACAAACCTTTCTATAGACTCAGAATAATAGATCTTGATAAATATGGAGTTTTCTTGAAGCCTGATTTGGATTGGCTTCAACCTTGATCTTCTTGAAGAGGACTTTGAGAGAATATTCTTCCGTGAACATTATCTCCTCTGCACTTTAGAAGAACTTTTCTCTTCTTATCGATAGATGATTGAGCTTCGAGTAGTTCAACAAGATGAATCGATATCGACTTCTGGGGAATGAAGAGATTTGCTTCAGATGAATATTTCTCCAATACTGAGCTTCCTGATGAATAACCCTTTCAAGAAGATGACGATGAAAAAACTCGTATTTCAAATTTATCAATTAGGATTTTCAACTCATATCCTATTAGTATTTATATGAGATTCGGCCCTTAACGGTCGAAAACTAGGAAAACTTAATGTCAGATGTTCCTTTCCATAAAGGTCCGATCTAATTGGCATAATCGCCGATGACGATCTTTAAATTTCTGCATTTTTGAGAACTTTGCCCTCAATGTTCCTGATTTGAAGAAGTCCTCAATGTTGGAACATGCTTTCCACATCTCTTGGTTTGAGAATAACAAATCCCATTGTATTTGATCATACATGCCATGTGCTTATAGTTTGCAGGAACTTTAGCTTTCAAACCCCTATGAGTACGAAAAGGAAAGACGATGATTCTCTATCATTACTATGCTCTATTGCTAAAGCAGCGCGTTAACGCTACCGCAGGCGGCAACGATGGCTTAATTGGAAATATCATCACGATGGCAATGTCATCGAGAATGGAATATCGACGGGAATCATATATAGCAAGTTCTACCACGGCGTGTTAACTCTATCATCGGGTGGTAGCTTTAGGAAACCCCAATCAAGCATGATTTGATTGAGAAACCAAAAGGAGAATCCAATATCATTGTGTAGGCAAGAATATGTCATATTTTCATGGGGAATTATTTATTTCCAAAACTAAAAGTCAAATCCATGAAATTGAAGAGAAGATAAGGAAGGAAATTGAAGACTGCGTGATACCACTCCGTTATTGTGCTACTGCCGGTGGTAACTTCTTGCACAACAACCTCTATTTAAAACCACAAGAAAATGAGTTTCCCCTGATGGTTTTTACCGAAATTTTCGAGGGCTGAAAGCCCTAGCCGTCTAGAGAAAAGTGACGGGTGTTTCCACTCATCTAAAGAGAGAGTTCTTCATAGGAGATCAAAAAGTAATTCATGCGCAAGGATTGAAAGCTCTCAAAATGGCGATCAAGAAGCTTTCTCTCAACATACACATGGAGTGTTCTCGTTGCAACAAATTCTAATCAATTGGAGACATCCAAGGATCTTAAGAACATCGAAGAGGAAGACTCTCAATCCACAAAGATCGAACCTTTGTAAGTGAAACGACATCTGCATCAAGGGTTCAATTTAGATGGGAGTTTTTCTATTATCATATTATTTGTAACTCTTATTTATCGTCAGTAGAGAATTCACCGCATGGTTGGCGACTAGGACTTCACGAGGACTAGGGAGAATTCGCTGCGTGGGTGGGGCGACTAGGTCTAGGGTTAGATCTAGGGGGAGGCCCGAGGCCACATCTGGGGAGAGATAGGCTAGAGCCAATCAGTCCTTGGGAGAATGGTCCGTATAGAAAATGAAAAACATTTTTCTATCTGCCTTGATTTCAAGCATCATTAAAATCAAACATTTTTATATTCAATCTCTAAAGAAATAAAATCATGTTTCTCTTTGTCTAATTATCTAGATTTTATTTCCATGCACCAAAATGTTTTGAATAGCATTCTTTAAAAGCTTTAACACAAAATATATTGGAATGTTTGCTTTTCATAAGAAAGAAACTCTTGGATTTAGTTTTTGTTGCTAGCGCCGATCAGTAGTTTCTATCGCTGGTGGTAGTGAAGAAAGATTGTTATCCTATCTCTTTTAAAAGTAATCTTCAATATAATCTTTTCTGAGATATTAAGATATATTCTTCTATAATATATTCCAAAACTTCTTTTATTAACAACCATAGTTCTATTAAATATTAAATTTCATAAAACCCTTATTCACCCCCCCCCCCCCCTAAGGGCGCCTACAGATCCAACAAGTGGTATTAGAGGAGGTTATTCCAAAATGGCCTCACAACCAGGAATAATGGTGCTTCATTTTCTCACATCTACTAGATGAGATGAAATTTCATTAAATGAAACACCTTTAGCACCACCATTATTTATGGGTGAAAATTATAAATGGTGGAAAATCATAATGGAGAAATTTCTTAAATCTTTAGATGAAGGGGTTTGGAATATCACTATTAAAAAACCTTAAAGCGTACTAAATTGAAATGAAATGTTTTTAAATGCTAAATCAATAAACAATTAATTTTGTACGGTTGATCAAAATATTTTCAAACTCATTTATACTCTTCCTACTGCGTATGAAATTTGGAAACTTCTTGAGAATACTTATAGTCTTCCTTCTACAAATGATGAACTCGAGCAAGTTCTTATGGATCCAAGAGAAGAAACTTATGAAGACTTGTTTTTGGAAGAAGACAAAACATCAAGGGGAAGGGAATATGGAAACTCATTAATGGAAGAGGAAGATGAAGATGAAGATGTCAAAGGAATTTTATGTTCAAATCTTACCTCATCCAAAAGCATTGCAAGGAAATAAAATCCCCTTCCTGTTTGTAGTTCAATTTCAACATTACACTTGCTAAAAATTACTAAATGTTAAATTAAGAAATTGAAAAATGCTAATTGCAATTTACGTTTAGAAAATAAAAGTTTAAAAGAAAAAGTTAATATAGAATCAAAATTTGATGTGTCTAGTTCTCCACCTTGCTCTTTAGTTGAAAATTTTACACCTTTCTTTGATTGCAATGTTTTTAAAGAAAAACTCAAGGTATTTGAAAAAGAGCTATCTATTACAAAAGAGCATAGTAAAAAATTAATAATTGAAAACAATGCTCTATTCGATTAACTAGAATCATTACAATTGTTTGCACAAAAATTTTCAAGCAATAAAAAATATTTTATTTCTAGTTTATCTTCCAAAGTGTGTAAGGCATCTACTAGTGTTTTAAACTTCATAAAACATATACCTAGTAAAATACTTAATCATAGAAACATATTGAGTTATAATAATGGGAGTGAAAAACACAAAATATTTGTAAATCAAAATCCTAATCACTATCATTTACAAAATCTTTTTTCTCTCAACATAAATTTAAATGTTCACAAATTTCCTATAAGTAATACTTTTGAAAGTTATTATGGAAAGTTGAAATATGAATATGAAACCAAAGTATGAATAGAGGCCCAAAATTAAAGATGAAACATTAACTCCACTTAAATGGGCCAATTCAAACTCATCTCCCCATAAGCCATCACGTTATATTTGGGTACCCAAAGGAACCGTCACACTTGGTTCCCTTTGGACACCCAAATCTCTCATTCATTAGTACCCACAATTTGCATGAAGTAGAAACCAATACTCTACTTCATGATATGCGTATTTTCTTTTTTGTTTTTTTTTGTTTGATTGTGTCTTTTTTCTTGAGCCAACATGCTTGGTCACCTTATATAGCATGTGATATGATTTTCTCACTTTAAGCCTAAATTCTTTAATAAATCAAATAAAATGAAATTAAATAAAAAGCCATATCATTTTCAAGTGGCCTATCTATTCCTTGGTTTCCATGCATTCTAAATCCATTACCTATAAAAGTCACATATTATAATTATAAATAGTATACTAAATTTGTTATATGATATTATCAAGACTAATGAAATAATTGTCAAAAATGGACTTAAATGGAGTATTAGGGGTCTTAGGCTAAAGTATAAAAGGCGCAAGCTTTTGCTTATTTTATTTAATATCTTTGCGTTATTTGATAGCCCTTATCATGTTTAATCATGTCATGAAAAATCGAAATCGAAAAAATTGCAAAAATCATGAGTGGTAAAAAAAAAATCTTAACTATATTGCTAGCGCCTAACATTAGTTTCTAACGTTGGCGGTAGCACAATTTCCCAAAAATTCCAATTTCTCTAAATATTAATTTCTAAAAACATATATTACTGCTTTAATTGTAATTTTCTTCTACTTCAAAAAAACTTGTATATGTTTTTGGTCATATTCACAAAAATCAAAAACAAAGAAAACAATGCAAAAATCATTGCAAATGACCAGTAACATCTCACAATTAATTTTTCACTATAAATAATTAAAATAAATATGAATAATTTATCATATGATGAAGTGAAAGATAATTTATTTATCTCATGTTTAAATTATCATAAGAAATAGTGATCTTATAAAAATTCTCATAATAAATACAATTGTAATAGATTCCATTGTTTTCATAACTTGCTCTACGTATGAACTATTTATTGTGTTTGCTTGTATCTCTTTCTTGTTTAGACCTTAGAATCAACCGTATACTTATTGAAAATAACTCACAAAGCTTAATCACGTCACTCTAGGTATATAAACATTTAGATTAAAACTCCATGTTGAATACATGCAAATCAATTATATATTTGTATTCTTTACATAACATTGCACCTTGTTACCATAACTAGTCATTCTAGCATCATCTCTTACTATAAGTAGAAATCAATATCTATGCTAGTTATGTCCTGTCATGCTATGTTAAAGTAAAATAGAATAATGAAATTTGAAAGTCATGAAAATTATTTTGGCTTTAAATCAACTAACCTAATTTCAAAAATTCCTAAAAAAAGCCATAATGAATAAATTGGAATTTTTGGTCTAAACGCTTAGAATGTCCATGATCATTCACCCACATTATGTGTCTCACAATAGCGAGGGAAAAAGATTATGTGCATTAGAGGGCCTAACCTCTAATATCTTGTCCTTAACTGGGGAAGGGTTCCAGTGGGGCCCTGCGAGGCGCTTGGGGGGAGTGTTAGGTTGAACATCGTCTTTTGTATGCATTTGAGATTAACACACCAACCTACAATATGTGTGCAGCTCCTCATGCCCATCCATCACTTAGTACGCGTCTAGAGTGTACATATGTAATTAGAGTATCGTGATCTTAGACATACTTATATTATATACATTGCATGAAAATTATTTCACTCTTTATGATCGTTTCACTCATGCATATTTTGTTCATATATGCTATCTTATGTTTTTTCATACTATATACTCTTTGGACTTTCATGATTTTGAGAAACATAAGTATTTTGAAAGAGTATTTTGACACCTTAAGACAAAAATCTTTTATCTGCATCTTTCACACTATTATTCAAAACTCTTTGCGGTATTTAGTGTCTCTTATCGTAAAAAACAAGAATCAAGAAAAAATAGAAAGAAAAATTATCAAAAATCATGTTTTCTAAGCAAAATACTAAATCTCTGTTGCTAGCGCCACATGATAGTACTAGCGTTGGCGGTAGCATAAAATCAATATTTTTTCTTTTCCTTTACATCTACTCTGGCATAGAATATCATTTACTGATAGTCTTGTTAAAGACTTCTATGTTGTCCAGAAAAATATTTAAATTTGAAAATCAAATTCAAAATTTCAAAACAATTTCAAAGAACAAAAATATGTTTTTCCTTTATGTGTGTTTACTGTTTTGTATTTGTGTAAAACTCAAAAATCATAAAAACTGATTGCTTTTCATTGAAATGATTCAAGGATGGTTAGGTTTAACTTTTCAAGATTAAAATACAACGTTAAATTCTAAATTTCAAGTATCTTAAAACATTGATTTATGTCATGCCTCGAAAATTATCTTGTAATGTGCAATGAAATTAATGATAGAAATCATGTGTAGGATTGCTTAGCATGCCTCTAAGTATGAGTAATGTTTTATATTTGATAATGATTTCCTCACTCACATCTTTGATAATCTACATATGATTTTAATCTCACTCTTGCATGATTGTGTAGTGTAACAACTTAACATTATTGGTTATGTGATTAGTTTACCTACACCACAATAAAAATCTCATTCATGCACCAATATTTGAAGAAGGTGTTCTTTCAAAAACTCTATGTTTGCAAAACAAGTGAATTCAGATAACTTTATCACCAAACCAAAATTCAAATGAATAAATGACAAAGATAACTCCACCAAGTACTACTCACCCTCCTGATATGTCTTAATGAGCATTGCGAGGTTGAGCACTTTGGAGAGAATTGTAAAGTGTCTTGTGCAAACTCTTTTATACACTACTTCTTCTTGTACACCAGATCACAACAAAATCAAAGAAAACATAATATATGTGATCCCCAAGCACTACTTTGCACCCTGATAAGTCTTAAGAAGCATTGTGTGTGCAGAGCACCAAGGGAGTTGTACTACTTTTCATGTGTAATGAAAACAAATTTAACTTTATGGGTGGAAGTAATTCTAAAACTGCATTTTCAATAATGTTGTGTTTATTCCATTATACATGTCATGTGTTTTGATCAAATCATTTGTATACTCTTATCAAAAACACTACTTGTACGCATCATTATCTCTTATAAAACTTCTACTCATGAGTATTGGACTCTAATGCATATTTACATTTCTTTTCTACAATTTTTAGTTGATGCACTAGATAGCATTGCATGATCTCTACAATGTGTAAGTATACTTGAATTGCGAATTTACAACATTGTAGTTTCCTATCTCATTTTGATAAATTAAATAATGCTTGAATTAATTTTGTTTACCAAAAGCATATCTTGGATTTCAAAATCACAAACATCTTATTTCAAAAACTACTACCCTTATTTATTTTTTATGCTTGCCAAATTTCTAAAAAGATGTTTCTTTTAAGAGTGCATATAATCTTTGAACTTATACTCCGCTACGCATTGTATACTCACTCTTGCTTATTTACATTCTAAACAAGTGCTATTATATTTTGATAACAAATGATATTTTGATCTTGGTCTTCAATTGATAAAACATCTATTTTCTACTAGACTAAAACTCTTACTCATTTACTATACTTCCAACTCATATAAAGATGTTTAGTTACAAAATTTTGAATCATGCATTCCACTATTTTTACTACATGTACACTCGATCATGAATATTTTCTTACCCAACAAGTGGTCTTGGTTACAAGACTAATGATATTTCACTCTTTAAACTCACAATCATTTTTTCTCACTCGCCATGTAGTATCGCTAAGTCAAAAATCTTTGTCATGCACTTTCCCTTCTCTACAAACATTACACCTTACCCGATATATTTTCTCTCCACCCACTTTTGATAATACCAAAAGGTGAAGAATAACTTGGAAAGAATATTCACACTTAAGGGGAGTAAAATACATAGGATGCTTTGATATAGGCGGAGCACTCATATATGGGGAGCATATATATTGAGGGAACATATTTATTCTATCACGCTTATCCTTTACAATAAACACAATTCTTTTTGTTGAATGATTTCTTTCTAAGAGGATTTGTTATTATCAAAAGGGGAAGTTTGTTGGAACATGCTTTCCACAACTTTTGGTTTGAGAATAACAAATCCCATTGTATTTGATCATACATGCCATGTGCTTATAGTGTGCAGGAACTTCAGCATTCAAGCCCCTATGAGTACGAAAAAGAAAGATGATGATTATCTATCATTACGATGCTCTGTTGCTAACGCGATGCATTAACGCTACTGCTGGCGATAGAGACTGCATAATTGGAAATATCATCAAGATGTCAATGTCATGGAGAATGGAATATCAACGGGAATCGTATATAACACGTTCTACCGCAGCATATTAACTCTACTGCTGGGTGGTAGCTTTAGGAAACCCCAATCAATTATGATTTGATTGAGAAACCAAAAGGAGCATCCAATACCATTGTGAAGGGAAGAATATATCATATTATTGTGGGGAATAATTTATGTCCAACGATAAAAGTCAAATCCACGAAATTGAATAGAAGATAAGGAAGAAAATTGAAGACTGCGCGCTACCGCTCAGCTATAGTGCTACCACCAGTGGTAACTTCCTGCACATCAACCTCTATTTAAAACAGCCAAAAAATTAGTTTCCTTGTTGGGTTTTACCAAAATTTTCGAGGTCTGAAAGCCCTAGCCATCTAGAGAAAAGTGAGGGGTGTTTCCCACTCATCTAAAGAGAGAGTTCTTTAGAGGAGATCAAAAAGTAATTCATGATCAGGGATTGAAAGCTATCAAAATGGCAATCAAGAAGCTTTCTCTCAACATACACATGGAGTGTTCTCATTAAAATAAATTCTAATCAATTGGAGACATCCAAGGATCTAAAGAACATCGAAGAGGAAGACTCTCAAGCCACAAAGATCGATCCTTTGCAAGCTAAACGACATATGCATAAAGGGTTCAATTTATAGGGGAGTTTTTCTTTTATCTTATTATTTGTAACTCTTATTTATCGCCAGTAGAGAATTCACCGCGTGGTTGGCGACTAGGGCCTTGCGAGGAATAGAGAGAATTCGCCGCGTGGGTGTGGCGACTAGGTCTTGTGTTAGATCTAGGGGGCGCCTCGAGGCCTCATCTGGGGAGAGATAGGATAGAGCCAACTGGTCCTTGGGGGAAGGGTCGGTATAGAAAACGGAAAGCATTTTTCTATTCGCCTAAATTTCAAGAGTCATTGAAATCAAATATTTTTGTATTCAATCTCTAAAGAAAGTATTTTATCTAGATTTTATTTCCATGCACCAAAATGTTTTGAATATCATTCTTTAAAAGCTTTAACGCAAAATATATTGGAAGGTTCATTTTTCATATGAAAGAAACTCTTGGATTCAATTTTTGTTGCTAGCGCCGAGCGGTAGATTCCACCGCCAATGGTGTTGAAACTGAGAATCGGCCCAACGAGGAGTACAGACCCCTAAGAGGGGGCAGCTAGCACTTACTGATCACGCAGAAGAACTTGACCAAAGATTTTGAACTAAACACCGACCCTTGGCTGCAACATGGAGGTCCCACCACACACCCAAAAGATCTTAAAGCGCTTCCCCTACCAAGCCAAAAGCTGAAGCTGGGCACCTTGGAGAGCCTTGGGAGCTAACCAAAAATGTCATGAAGCAGAAGAAGCCAAAAACTGGGATCCCTCCAAAGGTGCCCTTCATGGTCTATATATAGTTTTTCTTTACTGGGTCTGCTAATAGCGTAACTCCGCCTTTTGGTTTTGCTAAAGGCACCCCCATAACCGTCTGCTAACAGCCAAACACTACCTTTTGATGGGCTATTGGAAGACAAACATGAATAAATGAGAATAAAATACTACACCAAATATCCCGGGGTCTGGCGTATCCGGTCCCACCTCATCCCTGGCGATCTACCTAGGCGAGTGCTAGCGTGCTCCTGAGTCGCTTAACGCAGAGTGGAGAGCCCCACTCACCTAGTCATTGCTAAGCGAACCCAGAAGTGACGAGCGCCCACTAGCCTCACCCTCGCATTCCACTCCTCGCAAGGAGGTGAGCCTTGCTTGCCCCGCCTTGATGACATGCTCTTCGCGAGGCGGCGAGCCCTCGCTCGCTTCGCCTATGCCCGAGTCTCAATTTGCCCCTTGACGAACACGAGGTTGTACACAATCCCCGCTCTTTGCGAGATTATCCTAAGCTCATAAAGAAATGCCCAACCTTTGGTGTTCGTCGGCTGGTTATTGACCTGGCAGGAATCTTTTGTTGGGCCCCATCCCCAGCGCTATAAATACCACCAATAATGGACGATGGGTAACCCCTCGACCCCTTCACCTTCTTTCGCCGTCTACTATTACAGCTACCAAAAATGCCTCTCTCAGAAGAAGCCCAAGCTCACATGGATGTGTCGCGGGCAAACAAACGGTCATTCACCATTGAGCTCATGCCTTGGATCGGCCGGCGGGCCCATGCGGCTTCCCCAAAGCCCAAAAAAACGAAGATGGTCAGACGACACCCAGGGGAAGATGGGTCCTCACCCCCGTATTCGTCACCCGATGCCAGGCTCGCCCAGCAGGTATTCAAGCTGATGGGTCTTGATATCCCATGAAAATAGGCTAACATCATTCTCTTGTTCGCAGAATGCACTTCTCAAGGGAGTTTCCATGGGCCAGGTCCTGAAGGGCGCTCGCCCTCCATCCCCTGGGAGGGCCAGTTTGACAGCCATAGATGCGGAACTCGCCACCCTCCATGACTCCTCGTCGTGACCTGGTGAGCTACCTACCTTGCTCCCTGCTAACTGGATTCCCTTGGCCATTAACTTTCCTGCGCTGTCACCTTTTGTAGAGACCCTCCTCACGTCATTCGAGAAGCGCACCACTCCAACAGGTTTGCCGGCTCCACCAGGTGTGACCATCCCCACCCCGGGATTTGATCTTCTAGGCCATAAGAGCCCTGACGGTTCTCTACCCGCCACCTTCCAAATTGACAGCAATGCTCCACACCCCCGTGGCCTGGGGAAAACTGTTATGCTTACCTACACCGAGGCCTTCAGGGACAGCCTAGCTCCTCCCGCTAGCGCCCCGACAAAGAGACCACGACCTCGCCAGGTTGGCCAACACTTCAAGGATTACTTGTACCTTGCTTTCGCTAGTCTGATTTACTTTTTCGCATGCACCCGCGAGATCTCCTATGCCGATCTTGACTATGGGGAAGAAGAGTTGTCGCCCCCGCCTTCGCCGGACAAGATCGCCGACTTCCTGGGTGATCCCCGAGACCCCGAGGTAATGAAGAGGTGGACCACCGAGTTGCTCCAGAAGTATGGCCTCATGCTATAGGACCTCTACAACCAGACGCAGAAGGACATGGCATCCTCCGAGGAACGTCTCGCCGCCCTCGAGGATGACTATGCGTGACTTGTTGTCAAGATGCGTCTGGAAGCTCACGGCAAGGTCACCTCCCCAGGAGTGCATATTTTGCAGGCAGAGGACTAGGTGCGCTTGCTGCAACAGCAGCTCTGTGCTATCCGCGCCTACCATTTTCCTTGCGTGCCGCTGAGCTCGGAGGTGCGAGGCCGAGGCCGATGGAGGTGGATCCAATATTGATACCATTCGCGCTCGCACCCACTCGACGACCCTTGCAATGTATTTTCATTCATTTATTGAACAATTTGCAAACAATATTATAATTATTAGCTTGGTATTTTTTGTCCTCAATGGGGCTTTCACCCGCATTCACTCGCGCTGTGATAATAATACTTGAGTCGCATTCGCTTGCTTTTTCATTTTCTTCTATATGCTCTCGCACACAATTTATATTAGACCCGCCTCGCCTATGGCGCGCTCGTTTCTCCTGCTAGCATGCTCGCGCTGCCTTATTGTTGCGAGCGGGTGAGGAAGATGGGGTGGCTCGAGGATCGAGGCATAATGCAATGATATTCTCCTAACTACACCTTCGCCGCTTCGATTCCTTCCAGCCATTTCCGTCTTTCAATAAATAGGTCCCGTCGCCACGCCCAACTATCACATTTATCGCGTTAGCCCTCTGCATCCTTCATTCTCGAGACCTCGTGTAACATCCCTAAGGCTACTAGACCCTTAGGATGAATTAATGTCTACTAGGTGGCATAGATGGTTCCTTAAACCAAAATGGTGTCCCTTGATCACTATAGGAGCCTTTGACCTGGCTAGGTCAAGTTACATATAAAGACCCAATTTGACATACTTCACACTAATATAGACCAATTAGCCTGAGTATGATGAAATTGACCACACCACACCTTTCCTAAACACTAGGGTAGACTAATGAGACAAAATGGACCTAATGGAATTGGTCAATTTAGGGAAATTAGGCCAAATTACCAAAAGCCCCAATTTGTGCTAATTGAAATAATTCCATAAATTGACCTTCAATTGGCTCAATGTGATCAAATTAATCACACCTAACCCTCTACGACCATTAGGAGAGACTAGTGGGACAACATTGACCCGTTGTGTGGACCAATTTTGGGAAATTGGGCCAATTACCAAAAAGCCCCAATTTGACCAGATAGGCATACATAGTGGTGAAAAGAAGGATTCACAAATAACTCAGTATACACGAAGGAAAAATTAAATCAACAAAAACCTGAATTTTAAAAATACTTAAAAACAGATTAAAAGCGAATTTACAAACACAAAATTAAAACAAAATGTAAGAAACAAATGAAAAAGACTATCTCTTGTCGCTACTCTCAAGTATCTCACACGACTGTGTTCCCCGGCAATGGCACCCAAAACTTGATGCACGAATCTCGCACACCGCTATAGGCGGTTGCAAGACTGCGGCACAACACGTCAGTGTACCGATCGTTCAAGTAATATAAAATGTGGGAGTGAATCCCCAAGTATCGATCTCAAAGGAACACAGTAAGGTTGAGCTATATATCGAGGAAGGACTTGAGATAGAAGTCCTTTAGGTTGGATGGATTGCGGAAAAAGGTGTGATTTGGTTTGTGGAAAATATAAGAAAACAACTAACTCAACTACTCCTATGCAGGCCGCTATGCACTGCTTCGCTAGGCGGATGGATGAGTAGGCTTGCATATGGAGTGAGTGTAACTACGGAATGAGGGTTGCAAGCACCTCGTCACAAAGTACGCCACTAACAATTTCTAGTGCAGCACACGAACATGATGGCGGGATGGAGGATGGAATGGGGGAGCTCCTAACTAAAATAGGCCACAAAGATACTTCACATAGACATGAAATATACCAAATAGTAAAACAAAGTTTAACATACATTATCCATGCAAATGATAAAGGAAAACAGTACTACAATATGAAGAGGGTGAGATTACAACCAAATGGGTGAAGACTCATCGGAGGTTCACGACCGGAATCTAGGGTTGTCAATCCTTGTCTGAGATCGGGCTCCAATTGCCGTCCGGGGTACGGAGAGGAGTTGTCACTTCATTCTAGTTTACCCGTCTTCTCCGTCAATCATATTCACTTCTGACCTCGCCGGAGAACTTCATGTCTGCTGCAAGGAATCCCTCAAAATAAAGCTTTGGAGGTGCATCAACAATGGAGGAGGCCAAGAGGATGCTCCAGCTAGAGATTTGCAAGAGAATGGCAGTCGGAGCGCCTCCCGAAGGTGGGCAATGATGGATGGAAGAAAGTGGCGGGGTGGAGCGAAAGAAGTGGCGGGGTGGAGCGAAAGATATGGCGCTTCCCTGAAAGAAAAGCCAATCCCCCGTTGACTAAACCTGCGCGCATAAATAATGGCGTTAAATTAAGAAACGCACGATCAAAATGCATGATCGTGCATTTTGGGACGTGCGATTGACAGAGATAAACGATGCCTAGGGCTACAGGAAGATTGTGCATTTTTGTTCACGCACGAGCGTGTTGGAACGTGGTCTTCCGCATCTCCTAGGTTTGAGAATAACAAATCCTATGTGTATTTGATCTTGTGTGCTTAAGTGTGCAGGTAACAAGTCCATATGACTCAAGGATAACATAAGAAGGTTGCCCAAAAAATTGAGCCAATAATTCCAACATGCCCACTAGCGCCAGCGGTAACACCTAGCGCCCAGCGCTAGCAATGATTAGAGCAATTTTGGCAGCATTTTTAGAAAGCGCTAGCGCAAGGCGGTAGTGGATAGCACATGCAATATCCCGAAGCACAAGAGGCAAGGCGGCATAGTTTCCCCGGAATGAAGATACGCACATGGAGAATTTTCCCTAATATGGGATAGCGCTGACGGTAGCACTAGCGCAGGCGCTAGCACTCACTCCTATAAAAAGAGGCCTCTTCTCTCATTTTCCAGACACAAGTTTGAGAGAGGTGAAGTGCTAGAATTCCAGACCCTTATTCTGCAGAAAAGTGATCTCCCACCAAAGTTCCACAAATTTTTGAAGGAGGATTTCTTCACGCCAGATCCGACCGAAGATCGTTTCATCAACGATTATACTACAACGGTCCTTCATCACCAACTTCAAAAGTTCTTCAAGAGGGAGATTGTCATATTATTGTCTTTTTATTTCACATCTTTTTCTGTAATCGTTTAGTGAACTCACCTCGTGTTGGCGACTAAGTCTGGGTAGGACTTAGGGTAGAAACTCGCCTCATTTTGGCGACTAGATCTAGGTTAGGTCTAGGGGGTGCTCAAGGCCATATCTGGGGAAGGATTGGCTAGAGCGGCTTGAGGCCGTATCCGGGGAAGGATAGGCTAGGGCCACCGGTTCATGGGGATGCGAGTCGGGATAGAAAATAAAAAGAGTTTTTATTATTCGCCTTCGATTTCTAGCATCATAAGAAATCAAGTTTTGTAAACTCACTTTTTCATATTAATAAAAATGATTTCTCAATTTTATTTCAATTAATATGCTTGATTTCTTATTTTCCTCTCTTGTAATTTCAAATATAACAAAATAAAATAAAAGTTTTTAAAACCTTATTCACCCCCCCCCCCCTCTAAGGGCACCTACCGATCCAACAAGTGGTATCAAGGCAGTTTTATTCCAATCGGCTGAACAACCAGGAATATATGGCGTCTTATGATCTCACTTCTATTAGTGGGGTAAATTTTTATGAAGAAGAAAAATCACTAGCACCACCTTTATTTAAAGGGACAAATTATAAAGGATGGAAAATTTTAATTGAAAAATTTATTAAAACTATAGATATCGAAGCATGGAATTTAGCAATAGTTAGACCAGTGGATGAATCAAATAAAACAGAACGTCATCTAAATGCTTAAGCCAAACACTATTTATTTCGTGGTCTATCAAATGAAGTTTTCAAATTAATATATTATTTTTCTAGTATATACAAGATATAGAAATTTCTTGAAGAAATGTATGATCTTCCTCTCACAGGAATGGAAAAAACACTGGAGGAGAAGGACATACAAGCATCCACCCTTATTCAAGAAGATCCCTCTCATAGCAAAATCATGGAAATCATGGAAAGTGTCTTAGACAAAGAGAACAATACATCAAGAGAAAAAGAAGATGAAATTTCATCTATGAAGGTGGAAGGCCTAGAAGACGACAAAGGAACTTCACCTTCCGATAGCACTGTAAGAAAGTCTAATTCTTCTTCTTATTTCCATATACTAAAAATTGCTAAACGTAGAATGAAGAAATTTAAAATTGCTAATAAAAAATTATGTTTAGAAAATAAAAGTTTAAAAACTAATTCAGAATCTAAATACGACATGGCTTCTCCATCATGCCCAAAAGTTGAAATCTTAAAACCTTGTTTTGATTGTAATAATATTAATAAAAAATCAAGGATCTTGAAAAAGAACTGAAAGTGCACAATTATCCACACTAGAATTCTCTAGAGGGGGTGAATAGAGATTTAAAAATACTTTGTGCAAAGTTAACAAATATATATATATATATATATGTGTGTAATAATCACAGAGTTAAGCTTCCCACAAACCAACAAGAATTAAGCAAAATAGCAAAAAGAAAATCACAGCACAACACAAAGAAATATAGTGGTTCCCCAAACTTTGGGTAGTCCACTCTTCTACCCCCTTGGTAGGAATTCTCTATCTTGCACTGAGTCTTTTGATAAGGAGAATCTTAGAACCAGCCTGAGTCTTTTGATAAGGAGACTCTTAGAACCAGTACAACTGAATTTTTTGAAGAGAGATTCTAAAAACTCTTTTACACAATTTGAAAATGAAATCAGAGTAAGAAGAAGAAGTAGAAGAAGTAATTGAAACAAGAAAGAATCTTCTTCCTAGCAAGAAGATTAGAAGTACAAGAAATAGTGAATGAAATCTCTCTTCTATAGTGAGAAGGAGATTGTAGGCCTTTTTCTTTATCAATGAGAGCTTTCAGAAATTGCAGCAGTATGGCTTCAGAAGAAGGAGAAGAAGAGGGCTTGTTGTTTGCTGCAACACAGTTTTACTTCTCTCAGATTTCCACACTTTTCACTTGGGAGCTTTTCCTCTTTTTGAAATGGATGGAGTGGATCAATTCTTATATTCTTCTCTGCCGACTTCCCTCTTATTTATAGCTCTGTTTATTCAAAGAATACTATAGGAGAATAATCAATTAGCAGTTAGAGAAATGGTACGAGAGAAAAGATTACATAATCAATATTTCTATAGAAGGAAAGAGATTATTCTGATTTCAAATAATATCCATAATAAACTTAATCAATTTAGCCAAGAATCATTTAGAAGGAAAGACAGATTCAAAATGGCTAGAAAAGAATAATATCATTCCATAAAATTCAGATCTACAGATAGAAGGAAAGAAATCTGGCGTGTTTTGAATTTGACATAGAAATCGACGTACGTCGATTACTATTCGACGGAAGCGTCGATTTCAGACTAGCTGGACGTCGAGAGGAGAATATGGAAGGTGTGCCGACTAAGATATGTCGACTTTACTAGATACGTTGACTAGAAGTCAGAGTTACGTCGACATAGGTTACGTCGAATTCTGTTTAGAGTTACTTTGACTCATTCTGAGAGGAACGTCGACTACACTTCGACGTTGCGTCGAATACTATTCGACGCATATTTACTTAGACTAATTTTTCATTCTTAGAATTTATATTCTACTCATTTTTAGGGGTTAAGATAAATCATTTCCCCAACAATCTCCCCCTATTTGTCTTAACCCTATTCAGGGAGAAATTGTATCAGCTTTTAATCAACACAGCAAGGCATTTATAGAGAAAAAAAATATGTTAAGTACTCAGAAGAAAGTAGAATCATATACACAGACTTTATAAACAGTATTTAAGCATGGAGAAAAAAATATAAAGTATATCAACATTGTTCAACACATCACTCAGGAGGGGTAGGAGGAGTTTTTCTTTTCCTAGTGAATACTAAAGTTTTTAAAGAAGAGAGTTGCTCCTTCTCAGTAACATGTGGTTCACTCAGCTCCCCCTGAGTCACAGCAGTTTGCTCCCCCTAAGATGGAATATCCTTTGAGCCTTCTACTTCTGCCTGAGATGGAATATCCCCTTGAAAGAGAACTGCTTGTTGTGTAGCTTCTCTTGCTATAGAGAGTACATATGTTAAATGTTCCTTAGTATGTAGCTCTGGGACTAATTCATTTCCAGATTTTGAAGTAGGAAGGGACTTGTGTGAGAGAGATTTGAGACTTGAGAGCTGCTCTTCATCTAATTTCTCCCCCTTCTTGACCTTCTTAGCCAAGGAGGTTAAGAAAGATTTGGTCACTTTAGAGGAAGAGACAGAGGACTTCAAGCTTTGCACAGAGGCATTGACCCCATTTATTTGGGTTTGCATGTGCATGATGGAGGAGTGAAGTTGGGAGCAGTGTCCATTCAGCATTTCTTGAAATTTTTGGGCTGCTGACTAGATACACTGGGTGATGAGAGTTGTAGTGGATGGAGATGGTTCAAGGTGTGTTGGAATAGGAGATAATGGTGGAGGTGGAGGTGTAGAAGGTGGAGAGAGGACTGTATCATTGTGATAAGGTGAGTTTGATGGAGGAGGTGGAGGAATAGAGGAGGGTTGAGCAGGTGGATGTGAAGATGTAGGTAGGGAAGAGATGTCTGTATGCTGAGGAGGAGGTGAGGATGGATGGCTAGGAGAGTTAGGAGGAGAGGGAGTCCTGTCAGGAATTTGCCTGGTCCATTTTGAGAAGAGGGCTATGGACATCCTTTTTCCAGGGGGAATGGGGATTCCTTTTGACCTACATAGGTCAGGGAAGGAGTGGAGGAGTACCTGACTCATGATCCTCATATAGGCATTCTCTTTGTGAGAATATTTGTAGCCTATCATTTTTAGTAAGCAGCTGGCCCAGTCAACCTTCTTTTTCAGCACAAGGGCCCCCATGATGTTCAGTTGCTGCTTGGGCACTGCATCATGGGCAGAGATCTTGCATAATAGAACTTTTCCTACTATGTCTGCCAATAGCCTATATTCCTCAGAAAAATTTATTTTCTTTAGGTGGATTGGTTTATCTTTGGAGAACTTCATGATGAGTAATAGATTCTTGGTTTCCTCAGGGGTGAGATCCACAGGTTCATCACCTGATAAGGGAATGATGATGAAGATTCATTTAGCTATTCTTAGAAGATAATTTGCTTTCCTTTTGATTTGAAATAGAATAGTGTTGTTGTGTACCTGATGGAAGATCAAAGGTGTCCCTAAGGTGTTCTGCAGAGATTGAGATTGGTGTCTCATAGAGTGTTCCTGTGATCTCTCCTTGCTCAGATATCTGAACATGATTCATTAACTCAGTGAGTTCTGTCTCTAGGATTCTGCATCTTATGGAAATGAGTTTGTCTAAACCAGCTTCCGTGAAGAGAGCTATGATGCTCTTATAGTTTTCAGCGGCGGCTTGGAAGGATTCAAGATCAATGTCGAAACCAGAGTTGATCTTGGGAGCCATTTAGGTCAGTGAGAGAGAGGAAGAGATGGCTGGACTGAGAAATGAGAAGTATGGGAGAAGCTTAGGAGTGTGCAGAATTTTAACTGAAGAGTCTATTTAAGTCAGGTGAAACGTCGATACGAGACACAACTCGAGGTTTATTCGGTACAGCAGTAGATGTGATCGAAAATATTTTAGTATTGCCGCCTTTTTCATGAAGTCGACGTTGCGTCGAGTGGAAGTTGACGTATGCGTCGGTATAGTTTAATAGGGTTTCCTATCGACGTATGCGTCGATTAAGAGATCGACGTGACTTTTACTTTGTCTGAAAATTCCAGGTTTTTCTTCAGAGATTATTTCTTCCTAATCCTAAGGTTTTCTAAGTCACCCTTGGACTAATTTTATAAACAGTTGGATTGATTATGCCAACATTGTTTGGCAGTGTGGCCAATCTTATTACAGATATAACATCTAATTGTCTTTTGATTAAGGAAATTTGAGTTTATGGAGGGATAGAGATGGTGATTAGGATAGAGTTGTTGATTAGGATAACAGTTTTGATCAGGATAGTAATTTTGATTATGAAAAGAGTTTTGATTAGGATAGAAGTTTTGCTCAGGATAAAAGGGTCCTGAATGAGGGTTACGATAGAGAGTTTTTGAAGAATAGCTATGTCCTATATTTAAGTTGCTCTGAGATTTTATGCGTCGATATCTATTCGACGTATGTTGAGAGTTGCGTCGATATGTATTCGGCGCTTTCTCTAGATTGCGTTGATCTGGAATCGATGCATAGAAGTAGTTGCATTGATTGTAAGTCAACGTACTGTTATTCATGCGTCGATTTGAGGTCGAAGCATCTAAGTGATTGCGTCGAGTAGAATTCAACGTACTATCATTCATGCGTCGATATGAAGTCTACGTAATTTTATCTTCACAGATTTTATTTTTCCCTTTTTCTGATTGGAGTTTTGTTTCTTTATAACTTGTTTCTTTTGGCATAGTTGCTTTCTCAGAGGTAGTTTGAGAGTCTTCTTCTGAATGGTTTGATGATGATTCATTAAGGTGGTTTATCTCTTTGAAGGTGAGGTCTTCTGTATTTTGTGAGTCTTCTTTTAAGTTTGTTGATTTGATGGGTTTAGTGAATTTAACAGGGCTCATCCAAGCAGGTTTGGTAGATGGTATTGAACTAGTTGAAGGATCAGCCCCTAACCCCAGATTCTTATGTCTGATTATTTGTTTTTCAGTGATTTCTTTAAGTGTTTGGCTTCTGACTTTTATAGATTCATCAAAAGCTTTTGCTTGGGATACCTTCTTCTTAAGGAGTTGATTTTCTAATTTAGCACTATCAATTTCCTTTTCTGTTTTATAGATTTTACACCTTAGTTCATAATTTTTTGAACATGTATCCTCTATTTTTCTCATATTAATTTGTTCTTGTAGATCCTTAATTTCTTGTTTAGCTTTTAGTTGATCTAAACATAGTCTTTCAAAATCATTTTTAAAATCATCACATAGAAAATCTATTTCATCAAAAATGCTTACCTCATCCTTATCCTCAGATTCCTCTATGAGAATAAGGCTATTTGCTTTTGCTGTTGAAGAGATGCTTCCTTCTGATCCTGTTTCACTCCATGATTCAGCAACACATTCTTCTTCTGTGCTTCCAAGAGCCATTAAGCATAGGTCTTCTTGCTTAGACTCTTCATTGTCACTTTTAGATGAAGTGTTGTCTTCAGAATCTGTCTCACTCCAAGCTTCTGCAATGAAGCTTCTTTCTTTCATCTTCCCTTTCTTCTTGAGATCTTTCTTTTTCAGATCTTTCTTTTTCTCAGCATTTTCTGGACATTCTGGAGCAATATGTCCAGTTTTCCTGCAGGAATAACAAACAATATCTTTGGTAGGAGTCTTATCATACCTAGGTTTTGACTCTCTCCTTCTGGACCCATCTGGCTTGACCCATTTCTTGAATCTTCTGGCCAGGAGGCTGAATAGTTCTTCTTCAGTCACAGAGATTTCTTCTTCTGTTGCTTTTAATGCAATATTTCTATCTTTTGAAGAGGTTGGAGTGTTTTCCCTTCTTTCCTTCTCTTCTCTGGTTTTCAGTAGTTACTCATAGGATTTGAGTTTTCCTAAGAGAGCATCTGTTGAGATTTCCTTTTGTCCTCTTGTATCTCTTATTGCCCATATTCTTGAGTCCCATGAACTTGGGAGACTCATTAACAGTTTGTCATTGATCTCTGTGAGAGAGATCTCTCTATCCAAGCTCTTTAATTGATTGATGATCAAACTGAATCTATCATACATCTCATATATGCTTTCTTCATGCTTCTTTTGAAAGTTCTCATATTGGGAGATCAATAGAGCCTTTCTATCTTTCCTTTCATCAGCACTTCCTTCTACTATCTTTGTAAGAGCCTCCTAGATTTCTTTGGCTGATTCACAGTCAACAACCTTTTGAAAGATTTCATCTGAGAGGGTTGAGACAAGAATGTTCACAGCTTTTGCATCACTTGTTCCTGCCTTCTTTTCTTCAACTGTCCACTCAGCCCTTGGGACAAGTGTTTGAGTCACTTTACCACTTGAGTCCTTTCTATAGGGCATAGGAGGACCTGTTAAAATAACATTGAACAAATCTTCATCAATAGAATTCATATAGATCCTAATTCTTGTTTTCCAAAGTGCAAACTTTTCAAGGTTGCAAATTGGTGGTCTGGTGGAAGCATAATCTTTGATTTATGCCATGTAAAAAATAGTTTTTAGAAATCTATATATATATATATGAGGTAGGATCTTTTTGATCAAGGAGTTACCCTTTTTAGATCAACCTCCCTCTGATACCAATTGAAAGTGCACAGTTATCCACACTAGAATTCTCTAGAGGGGGTGGGGGGTGAATAGAGATTTAAAAATACTTTGTGCAAAGTTAACAAATATATATATATATATGTGTAATAATGACAGAGTTAAGCTTCCCACACACCAACAAGAATTAAGCAAAATAGCAAAAAGAAAATTACACCACAACACAAAGAAATATAGTGGTTCCCCAAAGTTTGGGTAGTCCACTCTTCTACCCCCTTGGTAGGAATTCACTATCTTGCACTGAGTCTTTTGATAAGGATACTCTT
The DNA here is from genome assembly GCA_033032865.1 of Dactylorhiza incarnata. NCBI lineage: Eukaryota > Viridiplantae > Streptophyta > Magnoliopsida > Asparagales > Orchidaceae > Dactylorhiza > Dactylorhiza incarnata. The sequence goes on from JAWHQI010000035.1 coordinate 3,954,564, forward strand.
AGAACCAGCCTGAGTCTTTTGATAAGGAGACTCTTAGAACCAGTACAACTAAATTTTTTGAAGGGAGATTCTAAAAACTCTTTTACACAATTTGAAAATGAAATAAGAGTAAGAAAAAGAAGTAGAAGAAGTAGTTGAAACAAGAAAGAATCTTCTTCCTAGCAAGAAGATTAGAAGCACAAGAAATAGTGAATGAAATCTCTCTTCTATAGTGAGAAGGAGATTGTAGGCCTTTTTCTTTATCAATGAGAGCTTTCAGAAATTACAGCAGTATGGCTTCAGAAGAAGGAGAAGAAGAGGGCTTGTTGTTTGCTGCAGCACAGTCTTACTTCTCTCAGATTTCCTCACTTTTCACTTGGGAGCTTTTCCTCTTTTTCAAATGGATGGAGTGGATCACTTCTTATATTCTTCTCTACCGACTTCCCTCTTATTTATAGCTCTGTTTATTCAAAGAATACTATAGGAGAATAATCAATTAGCAGTTAGAGAAATGGTATGAGAGAAAAGGTTCCATAATCAATATTTCTGTAGAAGGAAAGAGATTATTCTGATTTCAAATAATATCCATAATAAACTTAATCAATTTAGCAAAGAATCATTTAGAAGGAAAGACAGATTCAAAATGGCTAGAAAAGAATAATATCATTCCATAAAATTCAGATCTACAGATAGAAGGAAAGAAATCTGGCGTGTTTTGAATTTGACATAGAAATCGACGTACGTTGATTACTATTCGACGGAAGCGTCGATTTCAGACCGGCTGGACGTCGAGGGGAGAATATGGAAGGTGCATCGACTAAGATATGTCGACTAGAAGTCAGAGTTACATCGACATAGGTTACGTCGAATTCTGTTTAGAGTTACTTTGACTCATTCTGAGAGGAACGTCGACTACACTTCGACGTTGCGTCGAATACTATTCGACGCATTTTTACTTAGACTAATTTTTCATTCTTAGAATTTATATTCTACTCATTTTTAGGGGTTAAGATAATTCATTTCCCCAACAAGAACTATTAATTGTAAAAGAACAAAATGAAAAATTAGCTTTAGAAAATTCATCTTTGAAAAGCAATTGTGCTACATGCCAAAATTATAAAATTGAAATCAAAGAGATGGACGAAACATTTGAGGAATTTAGAAATGACTATCAATCATATTGACTCTATTGTTTCTACTCTTAAAAATAGCACAATAACTTATAATAAAGCTAGGCATAATCTAAAAATCAAGAATGATGAATTAAAATAAAAAATCAACTTGCTTATGAAAATTATAAATACAAATTCACAATATCAAGCTACATCTAAAAACAAGTTGAATATGAATATGAATATCTTAAATAAGCCTAAAAATGAGAGTAAGAAACACAAAGTATTTGTACTTCATAATTTTCAAAATAAAAATATAGAGATAAATACTTTGTGTTTCTTACTCTCATTTTTAGGCTTATTTAAGATATTCATATTCATATTCAACTTGTTTTTAGATGTAGCTTGATATTGTGAATTTGTATTTATAATTTTCATAAGCAAGTTGATTTTTTATTTTAATTCATCATTCTTGATTTTTAGATTATGCCTAGCTTTATTATAAGTTATTGTGCTATTTTTAAGAGTAGAAACAATAGAGTCAATATGATTGATAGTCATTTCTAAATTCCTCAAATGTTTCGTCCATCTCTTTGATTTCAATTTTATAATTTTGGCATGTAGCACAATTGCTTTTCAAAGATGAATTTTCTAAAGCTAATTTTTCATTTTGTTCTTTTACAATTAATAGTTCTTGTTGGGGAAATGAATTATCTTAACCCCTAAAAATGAGTAGAATATAAATTCTAAGAATGAAAAATTAGTCTAAGTAAAAATGCGTCGAATAGTATTCGACGCAACGTCGAAGTGTAGTCGACGTTCCTCTCAGAATGAGTCAAAGTAACTCTAAACAGAATTCGACGTAACCTATGTCGATGTAACTCTGACTTCTAGTCGACATATCTTAGTCGATGCACCTTCCATATTCTCCCCTCGACGTCCAGCCGGTCTGAAATCGACGCTTCCGTCGAATAGTAATCAACGTACGTCGATTTCTATGTCAAATTCAAAACACGCCAGATTTCTTTCCTTCTATCTGTAGATCTGAATTTTATGGAATGATATTATTCTTTTCTAGCCATTTTGAATCTGTCTTTCCTTCTAAATGATTCTTTGCTAAATTGATTAAGTTTATTATGGATATTATTTGAAATCAGAATAATCTCTTTCCTTCTACAGAAATATTGATTATGGAACCTTTTCTCTCATACCATTTCTCTAACTGCTAATTGATTATTCTCCTATAGTATTCTTTGAATAAACAGAGCTATAAATAAGAGGGAAGTCGGTAGAGAAGAATATAAGAAGTGATCCACTCCATCCATTTGAAAAAGAGGAAAAGCTCCCAAGTGAAAAGTGAGGAAATCTGAGAGAAGTAAGACTGTGCTGCAGCAAACAACAAGCCCTCTTCTTCTCCTTCTTCTGAAGCCATACTGCTGTAATTTCTGAAAGCTCTCATTGATAAAGAAAAAGGCCTACAATCTTCTTCTCACTATAGAAGAGAGATTTCATTCACTATTTCTTGTGCTTCTAATCTTCTTGCTAGGAAGAAGATTCTTTCTTGTTTCAACTACTTCTTCTACTTCTTTTTCTTACTCTTATTTCATTTTCAAATTGTGTAAAAGAGTTTTTAGAATCTCCCTTCAAAAAATTTAGTTGTACTGGTTCTAAGAGTCTCCTTATCAAAAGACTCAGGCTGGTTCTAAGAGTATCCTTATCAAAAGACTCAGTGCAAGATAGTGAATTCCTACCAAGGGGGTAGAAGAGTGGACTACCCAAACTTTGGGGAACCACTATATTTCTTTGTGTTGTGGTGTAATTTTCTTTTTGCTATTTTGCTTAATTCTTGTTGGTGTGTGGGAAGCTTAACTCTGTCATTATTACACATATATATATATATATTTGTTAACTTTGCACAAAGTATTTTTAAATCTCTATTCACCCCCCACCCCCCTCTAGAGAATTCTAGTGTGGATAACTGTGCACTTTCAATTGGTATCAGAGGGAGGTTGATCTAAAAAGGGTAACTCCTTGATCAAAAAGATCCTACCTCATATATATATATATAGATTTCTAAAAACTATTTTTTACATGGCATAAATCAAAGATTATGCTTCCACCAGACCACCAATTTGCAACCTTGAAAAGTTTGCACTTTGGAAAACAAGAATTAGGATCTATATGAATTCTATTGATGAAGATTTGTTCAATGTTATTTTAACAGGTCCTCCTATGCCCTATAGAAAGGACTCAAGTGGTAAAGTGACTCAAACACTTGTCCCAAGGGCTGAGTGGACAGTTGAAGAAAAGAAGGCAGGAACAAGTGATGCAAAAGCTGTGAACATTCTTGTCTCAACCCTCTCAGATGAAATCTTTCAAAAGGTTGTTGACTGTGAATCAGCCAAAGAAATCTAGGAGGCTCTTACAAAGATAGTAGAAGGAAGTGCTGATGAAAGGAAAGATAGAAAGGCTCTATTGATCTCCCAATATGAGAACTTTCAAAAGAAGCATGAAGAAAGCATATATGAGATGTATGATAGATTCAGTTTGATCATCAATCAATTAAAGAGCTTGGATAGAGAGATCTCTCTCACAGAGATCAATGACAAACTGTTAATGAGTCTCCCAAGTTCATGGGACTCAAGAATATGGGCAATAAGAGATACAAGAGGACAAAAGGAAATCTCAACAGATGCTCTCTTAGGAAAACTCAAATCCTATGAGTAACTACTGAAAACCAGAGAAGAGAAGGAAAGAAGGGAAAACACTCCAACCTCTTCAAAAGATAGAAATATTGCATTAAAAGCAACAGAAGAAGAAATCTCTGTGACTGAAGAAGAACTATTCCGCCTCCTGGCCAGAAGATTCAAGAAATGGGTCAAGCCAGATGGGTCCAGAAGGAGAGAGTCAAAACCTAGGTATGATAAGACTCCTACCAAAGATATTGTTTGTTATTCCTGCAGGAAAACTGGACATATTGCTCCAGAATGTCCAGAAAATGCTGAGAAAAAGAAAGATCTGAAAAAGAAAGATCTCAAGAAGAAAGGGAAGATGAAAGAAAGAAGCTTCATTGCAGAAGCTTGGAGTGAGACAGATTCTGAAGACAACACTTCATCTAAAAGTGACAATGAAGAGTCTAAGCAAGAAGACCTATGCTTAATGGCTCTTGGAAGCACAGAAGAAGAATGTGTTGCTGAATCATGGAGTGAAACAGGATCAGAAGGAAGCATCTCTTCAACAGCAAAAGCAAATAGCCTTATTCTCATAGAGGAATCTGAGGATAAGGATGAGGTAAGCATTTTTGATGAAATAGATTTTCTATGTGATGATTTTAAAAATGATTTTGAAAGACTATGTTTAGATCAACTAAAAGCTAAACAAGAAATTAAGGATCTACAAGAACAAATTAATATGAGAAAAATAGAGGATACATGTTCAAAAAATTATGAACTAAGGTGTAAAATCTATAAAACAGAAAAGGAAATTGATAGTGCTAAATTAGAAAATCAACTCCTTAAGAAGAAGGTATCCCAAGCAAAAGCTTTTGATGAATCTATAAAAGTCAGAAGCCAAACACTTAAAGAAATCACTGAAAAACAAATAATCAGACATAAGAATCTGGGGTTAGGGGCTGATCCTTCAACTAGTTCAATACCATCTACCAAACCTGCTTGGATGAGCCCTGTTAAATTCACTAAACCCATCAAATCAACAAACTTAAAAGAAGACTCACAAAATACAGAAGACCTCACCTTCAAAGAGATAAACCACCTTAATGAATCATCATCAAACCATTCAGAAGAAGACTCTCAAACTACCTCTGAGAAAGCAACTATGCCAAAAGAAACAAGTTATAAAGAAACAAAACTCCAATCAGAAAAAGGGAAAAATAAAATCTGTGAAGATAAAATTACGTCGACTTCATATCGACGCATGAATGATAGTACGTTGAATTCTACTCGACGCAATCACTTAGATGCTTCGACCTCAAATCGACGCATGAATAACAGTACGTTGACTTACAATCAATGCAACTACTTCTATGCATCGATTCCAGATCAACGCAATCTAGAGAAAGCGCCGAATACATATCGACGCAACTCTCAACATACGTCGAATAGATATCGACGCATAAAATCTCAGAGCAACTTAAATATAGGACATAGCTATTCTTCAAAAACTCTCTATCGTAACCCTCATTCAGGACCCTTTTATCCTGAGCAAAACTTCTATCCTAATCAAAACTCTTTTCATAATCAAAATTACTATCCTGATCAAAACTGTTATCCTAATCAACAACTCTATCCTAATCACCATCTCTATCCCTCCATAAACTCAAATTTCCTTAATCAAAAGACAATTAGATGTTATATCTGTAATAAGATTGGCCACACTGCCAAACAATGTTGGCATAATCAATCCAACTGTTTATAAAATTAGTCCAAGGGTGACTTAGAAAACCTTAGGATTAGGAAGAAATAATCTCTGAAGAAAAACCTGGAATTTTCAGACAAAGTAAAAGTCACGTCGATCTCTTAATCGACGCATACGTCGATAGGAAACCCTATTAAACTATACCGACGCATACGTCAACTTCCACTCGACGCAACGTCGACTTCATGAAAAAGGCGGCAATACTAAAATATTTTCGATCACATCTACTGCTGTACCGAATAAACCTCGAGTTGTGTCTCGTATCGACGTTTCACCTGACTTAAATAGACTCTTCAGTTAAAATTCTGCACACTCCTAAGCTTCTCCCATACTTCTCATTTCTCAGTCCAGCCATCTCTTCCTCTCTCTCACTGACCTAAATGGCTCCCAAGATCAACTCTGGTTTCGACATTGATCTTGAATCCTTCCAAGCCGCCGCTGAAAACTATAAGAGCATCATAGCTCTCTTCACGGAAGCTGGTTTAGACAAACTCATTTCCATAAGATGCAGAATCCTAGAGACAGAACTCACTGAGTTAATGAATCATGTTCAGATATCTGAGCAAGGAGAGATCACAGGAACACTCTATGAGACACCAATCTCAATCTCTGCAGAACACCTTAGGGACACCTTTGATCTTCCATCAGGTACACAACAACACTATTCTATTTCAAATCAAAAGGAAAGCAAATTATCTTCTAAGAATAGCTAAATGAATCTTCATCATCATTCCCTTATCAGGTGATGAACCTGTGGATCTCACCCCTGAGGAAACCAAGAATCTATTACTCATCATGAAGTTCTCCAAAGATAAACCAATCCACCTAAAGAAAATAAATTTTTCTGAGGAATATAGGCTATTGGCAGACATAGTAGGAAAAGTTCTATTATGCAAGATCTCTGCCCATGATGCAGTGCCCAAGCAGCAACTGAACATCATGGGGGCCCTTGTGCTGAAAAAGAAGGTTGACTGGGCCAGCTGCTTACTAAAAATGATAGGCTACAAATATTCTCACAAAGAGAATGCCTATATGAGGATCATGAGTCAGGTACTCCTCCACTCCTTCCCTGACCTATGTAGGTCAAAAGGAATCCCCATTCCCCCTGGAAAAAGGATGTCCATAGCCCTCTTCTCAAAATGGACCAGGCAAATTCCTGACAGGACTCCCTCTCCTCCTAACTCTCCTAGCCATCCATCCTCACCTCCTCCTCAGCATACAGACATCTCTTCCCTACCTACATCTTCACATCCACCTGCTCAACCCTCCTCTATTCCTCCACCTCCTCCATCAAACTCACCTTATCACAATGATACAGTCCTCTCTCCACCTTCTACACCTCCACCTCCACCATTATCTCCTATTCCAACACACCTTGAACCATCTCCATCCACTACAACTCTCATCACCCAGTGTATCTAGTCAGCAGCCCAAAAATTTCAAGAAATGCTGAATGGACACTGCTCCCAACTTCACTCCTCCATCATGCACATGCAAACCCAAATAAATGGGGTCAATGCCTCTGTGCAAAGCTTGAAGTCCTCTGTCTCTTCCTCTAAAGTGACCAAATCTTTCTTAACCTCCTTGGCTAAGAAGGTCAAGAAGGGGGAGAAATTAGATGAAGAGCAGCTCTCAAGTCTCAAATCTCTCTCACACAAGTCCCTTCCTACTTCAAAATCTGGAAATGAATTAGTCCCAGAGCTACATACTAAGGAATAGATAACATATGTACTCTCTATAGCAAGAGAAGCTACACAACAAGCAGTTCTCTTTCAAGGGGATATTCCATCTCAGGCAGAAGTAGAAGGCTCAAAGGATATTCCATCTTAGGGGGAGCAAACTGCTGTGACTCAGGGGGAGCTGAGTGAACCACATGTTACTGAGAAGGAGCAACTCTCTTCTTTAAAAACTTTAGTATTCACTAGGAAAAGAAAAACTCCTCCTACCCCTCCTGAGTGATGTGTTGAACAATGTTGATATACTTTATATTTTTTTCTCCATGCTTAAATACTGTTTATAAAGTCTGTGTATATGATTCTACTTTCTTCTGAGTACTTAACATATTTTTTTTCTCTATAAATGCCTTGCTTTGTTGATTAAAAGCTGATACAATTTCTCCCTGAATAGGGTTAAGACAAATAGGGGGAGATTGTTGGGGAAATGATTTATCTTAACCCCTAAAAATGAGTAGAATATAAATTCTAAGAATGAAAAATTAGTCTAAGTAAATATGCGTCGAATAGTATTCGACGCAACGTCGAAGTGTAGTCGACGTTCCTCTCAGAATGAGTCAAAGTAACTCTAAACAGAATTCGACGTAACCTATGTCGACGTAACTCTGACTTCTAGTCAACGTATCTAGTAAAGTCGACGTATCTTAGTCGGCACACCTTCCATATTCTCCTCTCGACGTCCAGCTAGTCTGAAATCGACGCTTCCGTCGAATAGTAATCGACGTACGTCGATTTCTATGTCAAATTCAAAACACGCCAGATTTCTTTCCTTCTATCTGTAGATCTGAATTTTATGGAATGATATTATTCTTTTCTAGCCGTTTTGAATCTGTCTTTCCTTCTAAATGATTCTTGGCTAAATTGATTAAGTTTATTATGGATATTATTTGAAATCAGAATAATCTCTTTCCTTCTATAGAAATATTGATTATGTAATCTTTTCTCTCGTACCATTTCTCTAACTGCTAATTGATTATTCTCCTATAGTATTCTTTGAATAAACAGAGCTATAAATAAGAGGGAAGTCGGCAGAGAAGAATATAAGAAGTGATCCACTCCATCCATTTCAAAAAGAGGAAAAGCTCCCAAGTGAAAAGTGTGGAAATCTGAGAGAAGTAAAACTGTGTTGCAGCAAACAACAAGCCCTCTTCTTCTCCTTCTTCTGAAGCCATACTGCTGCAATTTCTGAAAGCTCTCATTGATAAAGAAAAAGGCCTACAATCTCCTTCTCACTATAGAAGAGAGATTTCATTCACTATTTCTTGTACTTCTAATCTTCTTGCTAGGAAGAAGATTCTTTCTTGTTTCAATTACTTCTTCTACTTCTTCTTCTTACTCTGATTTCATTTTCAAAGTGTGTAAAAGAGTTTTTAGAATCTCTCTTCAAAAAATTCAGTTGTACTGGTTCTAAGAGTCTCCTTATCAAAAGACTCAGGCTGGTTCTAAGATTCTCCTTATCAAAAGACTCAGTGCAAGATAGAGAATTCCTACCAAGGGGGTAGAAGAGTGGACTACCCAAAGTTTGGGGAACCACTATATTTCTTTGTGTTGTGCTGTGATTTTCTTTTTGCTATTTTGCTTAATTCTTGTTGGTTTGTGGGAAGCTTAACTCTGTGATTATTACACACATATATATATATATATATATTTGTTAACTTTGCACAAAGTATTTTTAAATCTCTATTCACCCCCTCTAGAGAATTCTAGTGTGGATAATTGTGCACTTTCAGTTCTTTTTCAAGATCCTTGATTTTTTATTAATATTATTACAATCAAAACAAGGTTTTAAGATTTCAACTTTTGGGCATGATGGAGAAGCCATGTCGTATTTAGATTCTGAATTAGTTTTTAAACTTTTATTTTCTAAACATAATTTTTTATTAGCAATTTTAAATTTCTTCATTCTACGTTTAGCAATTTTTAGTATATGGAAATAAGAAGAAGAATTAGACTTTCTTACAGTGCTATCGGAAGGTGAAGTTCCTTTGTCGTCTTCTAGGCCTTCCACCTTCATAGATGAAATTTCATCTTCTTTTTCTCTTGATGTATTGTTCTCTTTGTCTAAGACACTTTCCATGATTTCCATGATTTTGCTATGAGAGGGATCTTCTTGAATAAGGGTGGATGCTTGTATGTCCTTCTCCTCCAGTGTTTTTTCCATTCCTGTGAGAGGAAGATCATACATTTCTTCAAGAAATTTCTATATCTTGTATATACTAGAAAAATAATATATTAATTTGAAAACTTCATTTGATAGACCACGAAATAAATAGTGTTTGGCTTAAGCATTTAGATGACGTTCTGTTTTATTTGATTCATCCACTGGTCTAACTATTGCTAAATTCCATGCTTCGATATCTATAGTTTTAATAAATTTTTCAATTAAAATTTTCCATCCTTTATAATTTGTCCCTTTAAATAAAGGTAGTGCTAGTATTCAATAAGATATCATCAAATCCATGAAGTATAATTCTTTCAAAATCATATATTCAAATTTCTACTTCATAATATGCTTGAATGGCCTTTATCTTATATTTTGTTTTTTTTCTTATTTCTAAAAGCTATCATGGTATGGTCATCATATAGACACAAGATTTTATAACCTAAAAATTAATAAATCAAATTATAAAATTTAAAGTCACACTTTTTATTTCTAATGACCAATCTATCCTTCCTAAACTCATTACCTATATAAAAATTGAATTCAAAAGTTAGTATGTGATATTGAAATCTCAAATCATATGATTTCAAATAATTTCAAATTTGCTTAAACATCTCCAATTCATATGATTTCAAATTATAAATAAAAACGTAAGACAAAATTTTCAAAAATATTAAATAACGATCAGATATAGACGACCAAACATCCAAAGATAACAAAATTAAAGAAAATAGATAGCGCCTAGAGCTAGCTGGTAGCGCCAGCGCTAGCAGAAAGTGTCCAAAATCTTGTCTTCAACTCATGTATTATTACAAAACTGAAAACTTAGTTACCCTCAGGTCCTTCCTATTCCACTACTCTGCCTCATCTACCTCTTCCACACTTGGACTTGGTGACCGTCATCTGCGAGTTTGCCGAACAGAATGTCTTGTCGGATCCTCTTTAGGGCTATCCCATTCCCTTCTTTCTGGTGATGACGGTTTCATCTTTAAGGCCTTGATCATAAATTTCAACATCTTCTTCATGCCAGACACATCCTTCTTTACCTCTGATATATCCTCCTCCACCCGTGTCATCCGCTCTCCCATATCATCTCAAAATTGATCAAATGAACCATCCTGTGTCTCTCGGGCTGACGCTCCTCGCCGGAGTGGTGGTCGAGTAGACATTGATGACTCATCCAGGAGTGATGTAGCTCGTAGGTGTGAGGTGTTATAGATAGGAGGAAAGCAATCTATTATATAAAAACCAATCTCAATAGAAGGGTACATCATTAGAATGACCCTTTGTATGCTGCCACCAAGGGGCAAGTTATTATATTTCTGGCGGGAAGGCTGCTGCAACTTGTATGAGTAATGAATCAATGAGAGTAACAAGTCAGCCACGTCAAATTTCTACTCCTCCAAAATGAAATAGGAGACATAGCGGAGTTGTGTCGTGACCTTTGCTATATCACCTAACTTCAGCATAATAGTGTGGCGTAATACATCCTGAACTACTAGGGTGTCTACCGTAAGTGTCGACAGAGAGGATATCAGACTCTTGAATGCCCTATTCTGTAGCACCAAATTCACCTGAGTCCAATCCCTATCAACCCTAAACTTCTCAACTATCTCCAACCGATTTGGATGCTCCATCAATCCAAACACTGCCCTCAAATTTTCATGTGTAATTGCAACCATGTGCCCCTGCACTTTGGACTGCACTCCCCCATCCTGATCAGTATGCGATGGGTCTTCCAAATGTTTATTAAACTCTCGAATAAACTCTGAGGAAAATGCATCCGGATGAAAAACATTTGATATTTCTGACGCTATAAATAACTACATTATATGATAGTGCTGTGGCAGGGCGAATTCCACATAATGGGGGACACCCACCGCTGCAGCCTCCACTGCTAGCTCTGCACTTTTCTTCCATTTCAATCCAGGTGCCATTTGCAACAATATAAGAGAAATTAAAATCTAACAAGAATCACTTGCTCCCGATGCTAGCTCTAGCGCCCGGCGCTAGCACTAGCGCCTGTAGTAGCACCGACGCTAGTCCTCTGATCTAAAATAATAGGATCTATCTACTATAAAATATTCCAAAATCCTAACCTTCTCAAATTGCTAGATCCAAGAATCCCACATAATCTAAGCTAAAATTAAAACTAGAAATCTACATAAAAATTCAAAATGAAAAACAAAAATTATAAAAATAATGAAGATCCTCTTTTTGATCTGACCTACTTCTAGATCCATCATCAAAATCAAAAGTTTGTCTTAAATGAGTTCATAAATCTTCCTCACAAACATCAAAAATCAAATTATTAGAACAAGAATCATAAAAATGATGAAGATTTGTCCTAGTTCCTCTCTTTACAAATAAAAGAATCAAGCATTTTAGATCTATCATCCAAAACCACTTGATAACTTCAAAAATCTTCATCTTTAACATTAAAATGAAAGTTTAAAACAAAAATCATAAGAAATGATGAAGTTTTTCTTTAGATCTATACGTGGGCTGCGTTATTTTCTAGGGTTTTTCTTCAGATCCTCTTTTTGATCTGACCTTCTTCTAGATCCATCATCAAAATCAAAAGTTTGTCTTAAATGAGTTCATAAATCTTCCTCACAAACATCAAAAATCAAATTATTAGAACAAGAATCATAAAAATGATGAAGATTTGTCCTAGTTCCTCTCTTCACAAATAAAAGAATCAAGCATTTTAGATCTATCATCCAAAACCACTTGATAACTTCAAAAATCTTCATCTTTAACATCAAAATGAAAGTTTAAAACAAAAATCATAAGAAATGATGAAGTTTTTCTTTAGATCTATACGTGGGCTGCGTTATTTTCTAGGGTTTTTTGGTAGTGCTTGAGGTGCAATGGTCGAAATGACAAGTGAAAAGGGGAATTAACTAAAGCAGCGCTACCGCCAGCACTATCGTTAGCGCGGGCGGTATCGCTTGGCTTTATTTTTCAATATTTTTAAAATTTTACAAAATTCCTCAAAATATGCTTTATTATATGTACTATTATTTTTGCAATTCTGTTTTTGATTGATTTTTGAAAAATTAAAACAAAATTACAAAAATACAAAAGCATAATTACCAAAAATATTTTTTGTATCTAATTTCTATTTCTAAATGCAAAAATCAAATACAAAAATATAAAACATCAAAATTATAAGAAAAAACTGTATGGACTTTATTGTGAAAATTAAGCATGATTTAATCTATCATTTAGACCTTCTTCAATGTTGAAATTCATCTTTTCAAACTACTTTGAACATTGTTTTTATCATGCTTTGATATATCAAAACACATGTGCATAAATTTTATTGAAAAAGTGGTGTGTAGAACTAAGCTTAGCATGCCTCTAAGTATGAGTAAATGTTTTATGTTTGATAATGATCTTTATTCACTCACTTATTTTGGCAAAGTCTACACATGCTCTTAATCTAAGAATTCTTGCTTGCGTATTGTAATTGTACAATAAATTAAATTTGCACAAGTATCTTACCTACACTACTTATATTTGCACTCTTAACATTAAGAAACGTGGTTGTGCTTTCAAAATTTCATTGGTTTGAAAAACAAGTGTATTCAGAGAGCTTTGTACAAAACAAAAAATGAATGAAATAAAATAACAAAGATAACTCCACCAAGCACTACTTGAACCTCCTGATAAGTCTTAATGAGCATTGTGAGATTGAGCACCTTGAAAAGAATAGTAAAGTATCTTGTGCAAACCATAAACTTTTTTTACACCACCTATTCTTTTCTATGTGCTTTAATGGGTGTGGAAGTAAAATTATTTGTGTTTTATTGTGCACTTTACTCCACATATGTCTTGTATTTTTGATTAAAACATTTGTTTACTCTCTTCAAAATACACTTATGTGCACATCAATATCTTCCATAACACTTCTTCTCATGAGTATTGGATCCTAATGCTAAAATTCTATACTCTCTTTATAAATAAAATGCACTAGATAACCTAGCATGCTCTCTACAATGTTTGGTATGTTTTGAATTTGTGAATTGGAATAACATTGTAGTAGTCTCTTCTTTATACATCTCTTTATGCTTGGTTACTTCATAGATTTTAAAAGAAAAATGATTTACAAACAACATCTTTTTCATTTTTGACTCTCACTCATGCATCGTCATGTCTTACAAAAAAAGATGTTTATTGTAATTTTATAAGCCTTCCGCAACATTACGTTTACCTTGGGTTCTTATCATGCTTATCTCAAGTCTTCCAACTCCAAATTTTTTTTCTAACCAAATGGTAGACTTGCATGGTAAATGTTATTTTATTCCTTTTAAAACTAAAAACTCTGATTTATTTCTATGAACATACTTATGCTAAAAACTCTAATTTATTTATATGAAAATTATAATAAAACTCCTTATCATTTCCTTTCCTCTCAAAAGCTCGATCATGCCTAATAGTATTATCAAAAATCCTTTTTTGTGTCTCCTACTTCCTTACCCACTTTTGCTGATAACAAAAGGGGGAGAACTAACATGATATATAAAATCTGCTATCAAAATGGAAAACTAACATGATTAGTTAAGATGATAGCTTACATATTAGGGGAGCATTCACTTAGGGGGAGCATGTATTTAGGGGGAGCAATTCTAAATACTAAAATTGATAATTATCCTAAGTCATCACTCTCTCACACACACACAAGTAGGTTTCATCATGCTTATATATTAATGATCTGATTTATCATTAATGGATTTGTTATTATTAAAAGGGGGAGTTTGTTGGAACATTTTCTTCCGCATCTCCTAGGTTTGAGAATAACAAATCCTATGTGTATTTGATCTTGTGTGCTTAAGTGTGCAGGTAACAAGTACATATGACTCAAGGATAACATAAGAAGGTTGCCCCCAAAATTGAGCCAATAATTCCAACATGCCCTCTAGCGCCGACGGTAGCACCTAGCGCTAGCGATGATTAGCGTAATTCCGGCAGCATTTTTAGAAAGCGCTAGCGCCAGGTGGTAGTGGATAGCGCAAGCAGCAGCGCGGAGCACAAGAGGCAAGGCAGTGGAGTTTTCCTGGAATGAAGATATGCGCGTGGAGAATATTCTTAAATATGGGATAACGCCGGAACTAGCGCTAGCGCTCACTCCAATAAAAGGAGGCCTCTTCTCTCTTTTTGCAGACACAAGTTTGAGAGAGGTGAAGTGCTAGAATTCCAGACCCTTACTTTGCCGAAATGTGATCTCCCACCAAAGTTCCACGAATTTATGAAGGAGGATTTCATCACGCCGGATCTGACTGAAGATCGCTTCATCAACGCTTATACTACAACGGTCCTTCGTCACCAACTTCAGAAGTTCTTCAAGAGGGAGATTTTCATATTATTGTCTTTTTATTTCACATCTTTTTCTGTAATCATTTAGTGAACTCGCCTCGTGTTAGCGACTAGGTTTGGGTAGGACTTAGGGTAGAAACTCACCTCGTGTTGGAGACTAGATCTAAGTTAGGTCTAGGGGGTGCTCAAGGCCATATCCGGGGAAGGATTGGCTAGAGCGTCTTCGGGCCGTATCCGTTGAAGGATAGGCTAGGGCCACCGGTTCATGGGGATGCGAGTCGGGATAGAAAATAGAAAGAGTTTTTATTATTCACCTTCGATTTCTAGCGTCATAAGAAATCAAGTTTTGTAAACTCTTTTTTTTCATATTAATAAAATGATGTCTCAATTTTATTTCAATTAATATGCTTGATTTCTTATTTTCCTCTCTTGTAATTTCAAATATAACAAAATATAATAAAACATCAGGCACTTACCAATCCAATAGAGCAGAATGCTCGTGCGCGACCAAAAACACATGGGGTAAGATATGCTGCCGATTTTTCATGCTTTCAGGTAGGTCGTGCATTTCCCTTCACGCACGATTGGATTCAATTGTGCATTAAGGATAATGCACGATGAACATCATCACACACAACTCTGAGTAAATCACACGATCGCTTCGATAGCGCGTTAACAATAATCGCACAGTCATGCGATTTACCCATGTTGCAATTCTCAGCTCAAGAGTATAATCTACATGCACACAGTCAAAACCACAACACCAATCAACATAAAATATCTCCAACCACAGGGCAAACACCCAAAATAATAGTAAGATAGGCATGAGGAACCCGTAGAGGCATACCCCCAGCACAGAATGTGCAATTGCACACCCCTATAGGCGAAAAGAGTGCACTAAGTGTAAAGTGATGACTCAAGTATATATGAGCATTTTAATGCTAAGAGGGCAGTGCATGAGTGAAAAAAAATGCCTAGATGAGTCAGAAAAACCCTATATAATTTGGACTCATCAAGGTGTAATGGAAGTAGGCGAGTGCTGGCTCCATCAAGCACGCGCCCCAGAGATGTATGGATAGCGGGTGAGTGCTGGCTCCATCAGGCACTCGCCGCAGAGGTGTAAGGATAGCAGGCGAGTGATGGATCCATCAGGCACTTGCCTACAGGTTGGAAGAGAAGCAGGGGAGTGCCAGCTCCATCAGGCACTCGCCCAGAGATGTAAGGGAAGTACGTGAATGCTGGCCCTGTCAGGAACTCGCCTCGAAGATGTAAGGGACGCAGGCAAGAGTTGGCTCCATCAAGCTCTCGCCCTAGAGGTGTAAGGGAAGAAGGTGAGTGTGATGCGTATTCGGCAAGTGCACCGGTCGCTGTCAATTAATAAATTTGGGAATCGCTTCCCCGAATATCGTCTCTCAAGGAATGCAGGTTCTGGTGAACGAAACGCGTGGTGAATCGATCGTTACACGAGCGAATAAAATAAAAACGAGGGCATTGTGATTTGGTTCCTAAGCTAATGCGGAAAAGAGAGATGCGGGTCAAAACATCGCTTCGTAAGGCGGGATGGATGCAACGGCCACGATGCCATGCTTCGGGAGGCGCATGGACGGAAAGTAACTGTGACGGGTGAGGGTCGCACACACCTTTTCTCCAAGCATCACCACTAGCAATTGTTAGGTGGCTTCTTCACACAACGAACTCAGAAAATCACAACAAGGAAAATGCTATTCTCACACCACCGCATCATTGCATATGAACATCATAAAAGATCTATGACATTAAGCTAATCAATAGTTCATTACAACAACACAAAGAAAACACAAGCATCAAGTTTTTAGAGAGGACCAATAGGAAGATGTCACCGCATCTTGGGTTCTCGGCCGGAATAAGAGGTTGTCGGGCTCTCTCCGGGCACGGCCCTCAGATGGTGTATGGACTCGATGGAGGCTGTCACCGCTCCAACGACCTACAACACTTCTATGGCTTCCCATGACGAGGGATGCTTGAACACTTGGTGGAGAATGCTTGCTAACGCTCCCGAATGGAAGAATGGTGGTGAAAATCGCCAGAAAATGGTTTCCTTGGTGGTGGAGGTGATGGAGAAGCCTTCAGACCTCAGAAACAACGGGAAGGACCTGATTTCCCGCTCCCCTTGAGTGCTCCCCCGTTGACTGTGGCTTATCCTGCTTTTTATACTAAAAAGGCAGAAAAATGGTCATGCACGGTCGAACGCACGACCGCGCGTGAACCATGCGTTATTAAATGATAAATTTTGACTTGAGGGAGACGCTGTGCCACCCATGCGTTTTACTCACGCACGGGCAAATCCGTCCGTGCATAAAAATGCACGGGTAAATTCAGAATGACTAGAAATAGAAGGAAACAGGTCGACCGAGCGTTTTACTCACGCACGGGCAAATCCGCCCGTGCGTAAAAATGCACGACTAAACTCAGATTGTCCGTTTTCTGCCCAGATACAGACGCACGATCGCAACCGTCCGTGCGTCAAGGAAACGCACGACCGTGCGATATGCTAGACATAAATTTTGGTGGAAAACGGGACGATCCAGCCACCTGCACATAAGACATACCAGCTGGGAATACACCTCCAGCACCAAATAAACACAGAAAAAGGATTGGGGAGCACCATGTGCTTACCCCCCAATAACAAGGAGCACAAATACACACCGAAACGGGACTAAGAGTGCACGTAGCAGGGAATAACAAATATGATCGTAAACATGCATAAAGTGTGGTGCATCGACTAGAAATACGGCCCAGATGAGTCCATAAATGTGTATATAAATGAGACTCATCACACCCCCAGATTTAACCATTTGCACATCTCGGGCAAACTACTCAGCTCTCCTGTCGGAACAATTGGATGTTAGAGTGAGTTTGAGCGGTAGAGACCTATGCGAAGTCGCATGCACACGTGCATAGAAATACATTAGAACAGAATTAAACTCAAGATTATATCTAACTATTTCTAGAACAGTAAATTGAAATTTACTTTACTTGGATGGTTAATCCTGGTGAATCTTTCGGTCGCGCAAAAGGGAAAATAGCTCGACTAATGAGTAGAGTTTTACTCGAATCAAAGCTCAGGACAAACTCCTAAGAAATCAATCAAAGTCGGTGTCCATAAGCTTGCACGTTCGCACTCTCTCTACTGCATGAGACAACTCGTATCTAAAATCAATAGGACTTATGGGTTAGGATTGGGTTTAGGTTGAGTTTAGGCTAGATAAGTAGAAGGACGATGGGAATCACATTCAACATAACTGAGCACTCAAGAGAATTACAATCACCAATACAACATTTTCAAGAAGTACACAACACCCCCAGACTTCAACTGAACACTAGGTGTGTGCTAAGCCAATCATACTTTGAATTTGTCGAGAGAGTATAATTGAAAGTTCGTTTTGAACAATTTTTCTTCTTTTTCTCTTTTTTTTTCTTTTCTCGACAGAATTTCTTTTGTGGGCACACTAAAAACTTCTCCTTCAACTTTTTCAAATCTATCATACAACACGGAGATGACACCAAACATGATAGATATATAAATTTCTTTCAGCTCATTTGTTGGTGCGAAAATAGGTTTGGCCATATGGCTTTGGTGAAATTTTTGTGGAGCTAAACAAGGAGGAAATGTAGGCTCAAGTGGGCTTACAAAGGTGATTACATTGGTCTGGATTTCAAAAGCACAAACAGATCATGAAATGGCCTATTTCACACTTTATAACGAGTACTTCAACGCAATCATTTCAAGAGTCGCCTAGTGCAAGTTCTAGCCACCGAGAAAGGTTGTCCTTCCTTCCGACCCTAGTAATAAGCTACTACTAGTCCAGCTACACTCGACCCTATGCTACCGTTGGATTCACCGGATTCACCACTAAAGTAAAATAAATTGCAGCTACTATAATAGAAATACATAAATTACAACATTGAATTTTATTCTAATCTATTTGAATTTCTAGGCGTGACGGGAGCACTCGACTAGAGCATTACTCGAGTCGACATTTTTCTCTACTCCTCACTCCTACACTAACAATCTAATTCTTACGAGCGGGGAACCTCACAGCAATATCCAATAAGCGCGCGTGATCAAGTGCGCGTGAACTAGGTGAAAGTGTACGCAGTGTGCACAATACAATTGAAAATTCCTAACTCAGCACATTCTAACATGCTATGCAAAGTGTGTGCACGTGCATAGCTCGATCCCTCCCCCAGACTTGATCAAAACTAAATAAAATAGGGAATTCTGGAATAAGGAGAATAGGGGTAGAGCGGAGCTATGCTCATAAATGAGCATGCCAGAAGTGCGGTAATTCCTTCTTTAAAATTTTCTCCTTCCGCATCCACCACGCGAGAACTTTAACCTGCGATGTTAGCAAAAAGAAAAATAACAGGACTAAAAGAAATAGACTAAGCAAACGGAACCGGGTGGTTCCCATGGGTTGTCTCCCAAGAAGCCCTTTTGTTTAACGTCCTTGAAGGTGGACCAAAAACCTGTATTAAGCAGTGAAGACAAATAGTTCTAACATAGTTCTTAGGAATTGTTCAAAGTATCCCAGAAATACAACACATAACCAAAGGTAATGAGATAGAAGTTAAACAGAATTATACAGATCACATATTCAAATACAGCAGAGAGACAAAAGAGACGATCATCCTAACACATTTGACTCAGCTTGATACACTTTTTTACAGTCCTTCAAAACTGTGCCACCATCATAGATTTTCAAGAGATGACAATTCACCTTGAACATCCCTTCTTTCTCTCCGGAAATTTCAATTGCGCCAAACGGAGAAACACCAGTCACAGTGAACGGGCCACTCCACCGTGACTTCATCTTTCCAGGGAATAAGTGCAGACGAGAATTGTAGAGGAGAACGCTATCTCCCGGATTGAATTCTTTTGGTCTAATATGCCTATCATGCCACTGCTTTGTCTTTTCTTTGTATATGCTAGAGTTCTAGTAGGCAAAATGCCGTAATTCTTCAAGTTCATTCAGCTGAGAAAGACGCCTTTCCGCCGTTGCTGCGATGTCCATGTTTAGGAACTTGGTTGCCCACAAGGCTTTGTGTTCTAATTCCACTGGTAGGTGGCATGCCTTTCCAAAAACAAGCTGGAAGGGTGTCATTCCTATAGGGGTTTTGAAGGCAGTACGGTAGGCCCACAAAGCATCATCCACTTTCATTGCCCAATCCTTTCAATTCGAGTGGATCGATTTTTCTATTATTCTTTTGAGTTCTCTATTTGAAACTTCCACTTGTCCATACGTTTGCGGGTGGTAAGCTAAAGAGACTTTATTATGCACGCCAAATTTTTTTAATAATTGCAAAAATTGTCAGTTGCAGAAATGACTACCACCATCACTTATAATTGTCCGCGGAGCTCTAAATCTGGAAAAGATATTTGTATGAATGAATTTCAAAACTGTACGGGCATCATTAGCAGCAACAGCCTCCGCCTCCACCCACTTTGAAACATAATCCACTGCCACTATTATATAATGTTTTCCGTGAGACATTGGGAATGAACCCATGAAATCGATTCCCCAAACGTTGAATGGTTCACAAACTAACATATTATTAAGAGGCATCTCGTCTTTCCATGAAATGTTGCCAGCTCTATGGCATTCATTGCATTTCGAGACATACGCGTGAGCGCCCTTGAATAGCGTTGGCCAAAATAATCCACTTTGAAGTACCTTGCGTGCTGTCCTGGCAACGCCCATGTGTCCTCCAGCCTCCCTATCATGGCAATGCTCGAGAATAGATCTGTACTCCGATTCCGAGACGCAACGTCTGATTATACCATCGCTACAGGTACGAAATAACAAAGGATCTTCCCCAAAATAATACTTTGTGTCCGAAAAAAGCTTGTTCCTCTGCTGAGGCGTAAGATTGGGTGAGAAAGTTTTGCACGCAAGATAGTTTGCGATATCAGTGTACCTAGGTGTTGTTGACGTATGCGTAGTGATAGCTAATAGCTTCTCATCCGGAAAATAATCGATCGCTTCCTCCTCTTTGCCGTTGGAAGCATCAGCCATCATGTTGTTCTCCTGCCGCGATAAATGATCTGCGATTACATTCTCTACCCCCTTTTTATCTTTAATTTCCAAATCATACTCTTGCAGAAGTAGAATCCAGCGGATTAAACGCGGTTTGGCCTCCTTCTTGCTGAATAGGTACCTCAGTGCGGCATGATCCGTATACACTATTACTTCGGAAAGCACTAAGTAGGAGTGAAATTTCTCGAATGCGAAGATCACAGCTATCATTTCTTTCTCCGTGGTGGTGTAATTTGCTTGAGCGTTATTGAGAGTTCGACTGGCATATGCAATGGTGTGAAAGGTTTTGTCTTTCTTTTGACCAAGCACTGCCCCCACGGCCACGTCACTAGCATCGCACATGATCACAAATGGCAAACTCCAGTCAGGTGCCACCAAGATCGGGGCGGAGATAAGTTGCCCCTGTAAAGTTTCAAACGCTTGCATACAAGATTTATCGAAATAAAATGGGACATCTTTGCCTAGCAAGTGAGAAAGAGGCTTTGAAATGGATGAGAAATCCTTAATAAACCTCCGATAGAATCCCACGTGTCCGAGAAAGCTACAGATACCTTTCACAGAAGACGGCGGTTGAAGGTTCTTGATGACACTAACCTTCCCCTGATCCACCTCAAGCCCCTGGCGGGAAACCTTATGCCCCAACACGATTCCTTCGCGCACCATAAAATGGAATTTTTCCCAATTTAAGATGAGATTGGTGTCCTCACACCGCTTAATGTCTTGTCTAGATTGGCGAGGCACGAATCGAAGCTGTTGCCGAATAAAGTGAAATCATCCATGAAGACTTCAAGAAAATCTCCCACCATGTCAACGAAGATTGCAAGCATGCATCGTTGAAAAGTTGCAGGAGCATTGCAAAGTCCAAATGGCATTCGCTTGAACGGGAAGGTACCAGAAGGGCAGGTGAATGTCGTCTTGTCTTGATCAGCAGGATCGTTTAGGATTTGATTGTACCCGGAGTACCCATCTAGAAAACAATAGTAGTCTTGCCTGCCAACTTTTCTAACATCTGATCAATGAAAGGGAGTGGAAAATGGTCCTTACGCGTAGCGTCATTTAGTTTGCAGTAGTCGTTGCAGACCCTCCATCCGGTGATCACACGGGTAGGTAGTAACTCATTTTTCTCGTTGGGGATGACGGTGATCCCTCCCTTCTTTGGCACAACCTAAACTGGGCTGACCCACTTGCTGTCGCTAATTGGGTAGATAATACCTGCATCCAAAAGCATTATCACTTCTGCTTTCACTACCTCTTGCATCTTCGGGTTCAGCCTCCTTTGGGGTTGAGCTGATGGCTTGTACTGATCTTCAAGAAGGATCTTATGCATGCAGACGGTGGGGCTAATTCCTTTAATATCAGCAAGGGAACATCCGAAGACTCTTTGGTATCTTCTTAGCAACCTCACTAATGCAGCTTCGTCGGCCACAGACAAAGTTGCAGAAATAATCATCGGATGCGTGGTATTTTCTCCTAAGAAGACATATTTCAGAGAGTCAGGTAATTGTTTGAGTGCTGGAGAGGTGTTTGAATCCGATGGCACAGTAAATGATTCTCTGATTGGATGCAGATCCTCAGACTTGTCCGAGGATGAACCCTCATTACCCACGCCATCCTGCTGCCAAAAAGTCTCGCAATCCCCCGGGCTTCTATCAAACTGACTATCCCCTTCTTCGGTTGGCTCCGCCAGTTCGCAGTCTGTGATCTCAAACAGTTGCGCTGGATTATGAACATTAAAAGATATGGCGTCCTATCCCAATCTGAGAGCGAGCTCTCCCTGCTCCACATTAATGATGGCACGAGCCATCACGAGAAAGGGGCGCCCCAAGATAATAGGAACTCTAGCATCAGCCTTCATGTCGAGGATGACAAAATCAGCTGGAAAGGCGAGGTCATTAACCACTATGGTAAGGTCTTCCACGATCCCGACCGGTTTCTTGATTGTTCTGTCAGCCAGCTGTAGCATCACTTGTGTCGGCTTCAAAATCCCCGCACCTAGCTCTTGAAAGATGGATAGCGGCATTAGATTAATGGAGGCTCCTAGATCACAGAGTGCTTGACCGAATCGGTGGTGACCGATTCTGCAAGGGATAGTAAAGCTGCCAGGGTCCTTACGCTTCGTAGGGACGTCGGTGATGAGGGCGGAGCACTCCTCAGTGAGATCAATGGTTTTGAGGTCCTCCAGCACCTTCCGCTTTGAAACCAGGTTTTTCAAGAATTTAGAGTAACCCGGTATCTGGGAGATGGCCTCAATCAACGGTATGCTAACTTGTACCCCATTCATCATTTCCAAGAATCTGCGAAATTAATTCTCGGACTTCTCATTCTGTAACCTGTGAGGAAATGGAGGGCTAACAATACTTTTCGAGGGTCGTGCCACGCTCGCAGAATCCGGCACAGTAGGGGTAGGAATCCGCTCCCCTGTCACATCTGCATTAAACCTATCCGTAGGACTCGCAAGTGGTTCCTGTAGCACAGGTGCTGGAGGTGTTTCCTGACGTGGGGATTGTTTTACACTCCTGCCAGTTCTTAACTTCATGGTGTTCACAGACACGGACGGCTGACCCACAATCCCAGAGACAGCATCTGCGAGAGCACTAATAGTAGAGTCTTGCTGCTGGATTGCTGCGGACTATTCATTCATTTTGTGCAGCATATCGACCACAAAAGTAACGAACTGCTCCGTTTGATGTGACGGAAGACACTCCTCTGCTCCATTAAGTGTTATTGCGTTAACTTTGCTAGTGCTAGGAGGATGAGTAGAGTGACCCCAATACTGACTAGTCTGCACTATATTCACAATTATTCCCCAGGCGTCCTTCCCCGACTTATTAAAAAGGGCACCTCCAGCTACGACATCAAAAAGCAAACAGAACCTGTCCAATACGCCAAAATAAAAAATCTGAATTAAAAAGTCTTCTGACAAATCCTCACGGTAACAGTCCCTGTGTAAGGCTTGAAAACGCTCTCATGCGTCAACTAATGTCTCTTCCTTTCCCTGACCGAAGGCAATAAGTTCCTTATACCTATTCATACCTTGCATGCGATGTTGAAAATCAAACAGGAACCTCCCTTCAAATTGCTTCCAAGAAGTTGTCTCACCTTTTCGGGTATCCCAGTACCATCTTTTAGCTTTATAATGCAGAGAGAATGAAAATGCCAGGATCTTTTGTTGGTCATTTTCGACTCCATTGAATATACACGTGTAGTAGACTTCTAAAAATCCCTGCACATGGTGCACTGCATCTTCATGTGTATTCCCGCTGAATTTGCAATTCACGGATATAAACTCAATAATGTCAGTGGAGATCTCAGATGCATGATCATTTATTCGTGCCTGAATCCTAAGATCGTTTAAACTTCCCTGATAGATATGTTGCTGGATAGAAGTCATGATAGACTTCCTTGCAAGACAATAGATTAGTGCAAAAAAAAGAGACAAACGAGGAGAGATCAGATAATGTTTCTTGAAACGATTTTTCACAGACACGAAATGTGTTGGATCGGGTGATGCCCTTAGAGGGGGGGGGGGTGTGAATTAGGGTGTGTTTAAAATATAAATTTTTACTTAATAATTTTTTTAAACGGATTTTCTTTTCTAACAAATTACTTGTAAACAATTTCAAACCAATGTAATTTTTGTATTAAACCAAACACAAATTTCTAAGTGAAAGATTAATCAACCAAATTTGCAATTAATGAAAGAAGCATAATTATATTAATCATGAAATTTACATACAATAAAATGATCTTAACAATGCTTAAGATCAATGCACAAATATGATAATATAAATTTCAATAATTTTGATTTTACCAATCCTTCTCCCAAGGATCGGAAGGCTATCACTTGTCTCTCCCTAGATCAAGCCCAAGCCTACCCTCTAGATCTTCCCAAGATCTAGACGTAGCAGACAAGGCCACGATTTCCTACCAAGCCACGCAAGGACTTGGACGCTCCGCACAAGGAAGCGATTTTCCCCTAAGCCGCGCAAGGACTTAGACGCCGCACGCAAGACGACGATTTCTCTACCAACGCAAAGTTGAATGTAAATGAATGAAAATACAAAGTCAAGTGAAAAACTCCCTAGAAAATCAGATCTCTGAAAGAAGGGTTGAAGCCTCGAGATGATCGTTGATGTAGAAGCGCGTCCGATCTCATCTTCAATCTCAATCCTTCTAGCACAAATGGGAGTGGATGGAGTTCTGGAGCTTTCTGGTTCGAATGCACTCTGGAAGAAGGTCTGGAAATCTCAAGAACTGAATTCCACGATGTTTTGAGCCCTTTTAATAAAAAGGATCTGTCGCCGTCCGATAGCCACTATCGCCGGAATCCGATATCTCCAGAGGCTGCCACGTGTCCCACTAAAACGAAGTTTCTGCGTGGTGTTGAGGTCGTGGTTGAGACGTGGGCTGTCGGATATCCGATAGCACTGTCGGATATCCGATAGCTAAGGTAACCGCTGCACGTCCTGGCGTTATTGGCAGATCGTGGGCTGTCGGAAATCTGATAGCGATATCGGAAATCCGACAGCTCCTAACCGTCGCGCCTAGATCAAATAAACGCGTTGTCGGAAATTCGATAGGTCTGTCGGAAATCCGATAGCTCAAAATTCTGGAAAATGTCATTTTGCTCAAATTGAAATCATGTTATTCTTGCACCTGTTATCTGCACACCATTAATCAAAAATAGGATCAAATACATTCGGGATTTGTTATTCTCAAACCGGACGAGTGGGAACGCATGCTCCAACAATCTCCCCCTTTTGATAATAACAAATCCTTATAAAAAGAAATCGAATAAATCCTATAGAGATAGTGAAAAATACATTATGTGTGTACAAGTGTGAACTTAAGATATCCATGATCTCCCCCTTAATATGATCTCCCCCTTAATTATGATCTCCCCCTTAATATTAGTGTAACATCCGGCCAGTACGAAGAGTATAACAGCAGGTCCGGCGGGGACCCCATGCCATACAAACCACACTAGTTAGGAGTTAAAAGGTGATAACCAGAAAAGCAACAACTAAACGAGAGTACAAAACGTAAGCGGAAGCATTAATTAAACCATTCAAAAGAACTGTCCACTATCATAGGAATGTATCCAGAATAAGAGTTACGGCCTTAAGGACTTACATTCATCCAATGCACAAAACTCCAAGCATACATCGGCACGCAGGCCGGCCATACATGAATAACAGGAAAAGGGCTGGCCTTCGAGGGCCAACAATGCAAAGGGCCATCGCCCGCTATTTCCCGCTAGGCTCACCTGCACCTGCATAAGAACATTCCACCAAGCGGTGGCAAACAAAGTAACGGTCAGCACAGCTGACCAAATTATAACGACCCCACCCCTTTTCTGGGGTGGCGGAGCTTCTACCCTGCAAGCAAGCCATACTAGCACAAGTTCTAAATATAAAGAAAGTGCAAACTACACAAGGTGAGGTTTCAAGCACAATCAATCTTCTAGGTTGAGCATCAAAAGAGAGGGGAACCTAGGTATGCACATGATGTTGGTTGAGTTCACCCGAAGGTTCCCCACAACCGCCTAAGCAATCGCATGAGGCTAATCATAACATCCATTTCACAAAACACTCCACCGTAAGGGCCACAACCTTGGGTGGAAACAAGAGCTTTTGGTCGGTCTAGGTATGACACCTTCCACGACCTCTCCCATGATCACACGGCTTTCCTGAGGAAGGGACCTCTTACCGATCTGCATGGAAACGGGTTCGGTTTAGCTTTGCCCGTGCTCTAATCGTCGCGATCTATCGCACGACGCGGGTACGGCTTCGCCTCGGCCCGTGAGGGTTTAGCACCTTCAAGTGCTACACTAAATATACGCTACGCACCTAACCCCTTCACAAGGATCTAGGTTTCACGAATACTCAACAAGGGAGGTGCAATACACTCCGCATCAATTTTGTGGTGAAGGTTTGCCTTCATCCAAAACTCAAAGCATGGGGCTTTTGTTAGGATCTTCACAAGACGCCTACACTGAGTTCCCGCAATACTATAGGTGAGTTCACGAAGTCATTCTCCGGCACGCATTCTAGGCCTAACCTAAATGCAACGTCGCAAATCAAGCATCACCGATTCGGGCTCACGGCCACGAATAGGCTTCACACAAAATGCCTAAATCCGCGCGACTACCGGATTTTCTACTTGCAAAAATGCCGGGGACGGACACAATCTACCCGAAGTTCCGAAGAACTTGAGGAAATCCTACACTTCACCCATTTGGTGAAAGGGATACCTCATGCAAACATAGAAAGAGGAATGAAAGGACAAATACAAGTCCAAAGTTCGGGAGGAAGAATCGTTACCCTAGACGTGTTCTTTTTCGCCATAGATCCGAGATTCTACACGGAGAGAAACGACCGCACCGGGCTGCACTCTCCAAATCTAGAAACGGCTCGCGAAACGGAGCTCCGGAGCTCCGTCAATGGCGGGATCTACCTTCTTCTTCCTTGGCTCCCCCTTCTTTCTCTAGGGTTTGGAGAGAGAATGGCTTAGAGAATATGAGGGTTTAACCCCCTCTCATCAGCCCTAAAGGTCTCCCGCAACTAAACTAGCCGTTGGATCAATTTCCAAAAGATTTGGACGGTCCGATCTTCTTCTCTGCTCAAAATCGCGGAACAGAATAAACAGGGCGCACGATCGCTGGCGCACGATCACTGGTCGTGCGCAAAGAGGAAAATGGTCGTGCGCACTATCCGAGACAGAACTCGATTCTCTCCTGAATTAACGCACGATCGCTGGCGCACGATCACTGGTCGTGCGCGATGAGGCCACTGATCGTGCGCTAAGAGCAGAAAGGGAAGATTTAGCCTGCTTCAAGTGCAGCACTACCACTCCGCCTACTTCGCTGAACCACGATTTTTGGGGTGTTACAACTCCACCCTCCTTAAAAGAATTTCGTCCCGAAATTTATAAAACATAAATAGCCAGAAATTCAGCTATAAATTACCTGAGAGAAATAGCTCGGGGTACTCCGCAAGCATCGCTTGCTCTCTCTCCCAAGAGAGCTCCTCTCGGCCGCAATTATCCCAACGGACTTTTACCATCCGAATGGACTTGTTCCGCAGCTGCTTTACTTCGGTATCTTCGATGCATAAGGGCTTGACCTTCGTCGACAACCCACTATCAACCGGAACTTTGCCGACCGCAACGATATGAGTAGGCTCTTGCACTGCCTTCCTCAACACTGAAATGTGAAACACGTCGTGCAGACCGCTCAGCTCTGCAGATTGTGCAAGCCGATAAGCCGCATCACCAACACGCTCCACGATCTCAAACGGTCCTAAGTACCTTGGACTGAGCTTTTTCAAGCGTCGGATCCTTGATACCCCTTTGCACGGTTTGATCTTCAAGTAAACCCGGTCATCGACGGCAAACTCTAGGTTCCTATGCTTGGCATTGAAATACTTTGCTTGCCTATCCTGGGCAACCAATAGCCTTTCACGTATAGTCCGGATCGTCGAAGTTGCTTCTTCAACATCCTTTCGCTTCAATAGCTTAGTATCGCCCGTTTCCGCCCAAGACAACGGCGTACGACACTTCTTACCATAGAGGGCTTCGATGGGAGCCATCTTTATACTGGCTTGATAGCTATTATTGTAGGCGAACTCGATCATGTAGAGATGATCTTCCCACCTCTTTCCAAAATCTAGAGCGCACATTCGGAGCATATCCTCCATAGTCCTGTTGGTTCTCTCGGTCTGTCCATCCGTTTGCGGGTGGAAGGCCGTGCTGAACTTCAATTTCGTGCCCAACAGTTCATGGATAAGCCTCCAATCTTTCGATGTGAAACGCCCGTCACGATCGCTGACGATGCTACGAGGGATACGGTGCAGTCTCACAATACTATCAACATAGAGCTTTGCTAGCTTCTCTACAGAATCATCCTTCTGGTTCGGAATGAAGTGTGATACCTTTGTCAAACGGTCCACGATCACCCAGATGGCGTCGTTTCCATGCTGCGATCTCGGCAATCCGTGCACGAAATCCATCGAAATATCATCAAACTTCCATTCCGGAATCGGCAGGGACTTCAGAAACCCACCGGGACGTTGACATTCCGCTTTCACCAACGCGCAAGTATGACACTTGGCCACGTAAAGGGCAATGTCTTTCTTCATACCCGGCCACCAGAAAAGCTTCTTCATATCCATAAACATTTTAGTGCTCCCCGGGTGGATTGAGTACTTGGTATGATGAGCCTCGTACATCAACTCCGCCCGTAGAGTGCCAACGTTTGGGATGCACAACCTTTCCTGTTTCCACATAAGGTCGTCTTCGAAGGAGAAATCAGCGTTTAACCCCTCAACGGTTTCCGCCTTATAGCGTTTCATGCTCTCGTCCAGCTCCAATGCTTGTCGAACTCGGTCGGCAAGGTCGTATTGAACCTCCGTCCAGTTCAAGCATGTTGAAGTAGACGTTCTCCTATCGATGCAAATGATCTCCATTTCTTCCAGCTCGCGGATTAGACGCTCATCGTGCATCAAAATCCAATTTGCTTGAGCGGGAGCCCGACGACTCAGCGCGTCCGCTACTACGTTTCCCTTACCGGGAGTATAATTGATGTCGAAGGTGTAGTCCCCAAGGAACTCCATCCACCTCCTTTGACGCATATTCAACTCCCTTTGATCCAGCAAGTACTTGAGGCTCTTGTGGTCGGTAAAGATATCGATCTTCACGCCATATAAATAATGCCTCCAAAGCTTAAGAGCAAATACCACGGCCGCTAGCTCCAAATCATGGGCCGGGTAATTCCTCTCATGAACCTTCAGTTGCCGGGAGCCATAGGCAATTACCTTCCCGAACTGCACTAGGACACAACCCAAACCACTTCCTGAGGCGTCGCTATAAATTTCGTAGCCTTCCGTACCTTGTGGCGAGCATAGAATGGGCGCCGTGGTCAGACGGCTCTTCAGTTCTTCAAAAGCTCGTGCGCACTCGGGCGACCAAACGAACTTATGATCCTTCCTAGTCAGTTTTGTGAGAGGAAGTGCGATCCTCGAGAAGTTTTCCACAAAGCGCCTATAATAGCCGGCAAGTCCTAAGAAACTTCGGACTTCCGCTACGTTTCTCAACAAAGGCCACGCTCGGATCGCTTCTATCTTCGACGGATCTACTACAATTCCATCTCCACTAACGACGTGACCAAGGAATGCTACTGACGGTAGCCAAAACTCGCACTTGGAGAACTTGGCATAGAGTTGACTCCTCCTCAAGGTGCTCAGAACGGCGTGCAGATGCCCTACATGCTCCTCTTCCGATTGAGAGTATACCAAAATGTCGTCGATAAAGACGATCACAAATTGATCCAAATACTCACGGAACGTCCTGTTCATTAAGTCCATGAATACCGACGGTGCATTGGACAGACCGAACGGCATCACCGTGAACTCATAGTGCCCAAAGCGGGTACTGAACGCTGTTTTTGGAATGTCACATTCCCTTATCCGCAGTTGGTAATAGCCTGACCTTAGGTCCAGCTTGGAGTAAACCGTCGACCCCACCAATTGGTCGAATAGATCATCGATTCTTGGAATCGGATATCGGTTCTTCTCGGTCAACTTGTTTAGCTCTCGATAATCAATGCATAGACGCAAGCTCCCGTCCTTCTTTTTCACAAAGAGGACCGGTGCACTCCAAGGCGATGAACTTGGACGTACGTAGCCTTGTTCTAGCAGCTCTTGCAATTGAACCTTCAGCTCTGCCAATTCCTTTGGCGCTATCCGGTACGGTGAGCGGGCCACAGGTTTGGCACCTGGCACCAACTCGATACAGAAATCGATCTCCCGCTGAGGCGGAGCCCCAGGGAGTTCGTTAGGAAACACGTCGGCGTACTCCACTACAACTGGGACATCACATAACCTGGGCATTGGCTCTGAAGTCTCCAACAAGGTGAAGAACAACTCGGCGCCTTTTCTCACCGCCTTAACCACCTGGAGAGCAGACATCAGCGTCTTGCTCGCTCCTCGCATACCGGCGAACATGGTTTCTCCTTCGGTGTCCCTTCCCAGAGTGATCTCCTTTGTATTGCAATCTATGCATGCCCACTGCTCCGAGAGCCAGTCCATGCCGAAGATCACATCAAATTCAGCTAACGGTAATAACGACGCTTCCATGTCGAAATCCTGACTTCCGATCTGCACCTTCACATGGATCTTCCTATCCGCACTCATTCGAGATCCATTGGGTAGCACTACTTCCAATCTATCCTCTACGAAGGTAGACGGCACTCCGATTCGCACAACGAAGTCCTCGGACAGAAAAGAGTGCGATGCACCCGTATCAAATAGAGCTCTCGCCGGATAGTTGAAAATTAGGACGAAACCTAATTGCACACAAATAAAGCATAGTCGTACCACAGTATGAATTATATATATAGCTGTAAAAGCTAACTTCTAATTCGTACCTGTGACGACATCAGTTTGTCGTATAGCTTCTTGTTGGCCAAGCGAATAGACTCTCGGCTGAGTCGGAATGTGCTGGGAAGCAGAAGACTCCACAGCTTTACCCTTTTCGGCAGCACGAGCATATTCCACCGCTCGATTACCAGCCTTCGGGGGACCACTTCGACACACCGCAGCTTTGTGTCCCACCTTCCCACAGGTGAAACACGTAATAGGAGTCCGCGCGGTCGTGGCTCCCGAAACATTTGAAGGAGCTGGTTCCGCCTGTTTGAACTTCCTTTTGTTCCTTCTGAAATCCGACTTGGACTGAGAGGCCGGCGCATGAAACTCAGGTTTCTTTACAACACCCCTTGCTTGTACCCTCTTCATGTCCAACTCCAAAGATCTGGCAGTTTGCACCATCACTTGGAAGCCAAACGTCATAGGGCCTGCAAGGAGCAGCCTCAACTCGTCCCGAAGCCCTTCATAGAACTTATTTGTCTTTGTCTCCTCATCCTCCACCAAGGACCCCGCATAGCGACTCAGTCTGGTAAACTCATGCAAGTAATCATCAACAGAGCGATCACCTTGTGTCAACCTCAAGAACTGGTTTTGCAACGCAATGCGCTGGGCAGAGGGGATAAATCTTTGGAGGAACGACTTTGAAAACTCAGCCATTGTAATTTCAGTAATATCTCTACCGCAGAACTTAAGCAGCTCCTGCTCTTCCCACCACAGCACAACCTCTCCATCAAGAAGGAAAGTGGCTAAGGTGACCATCATGGCTTCGTCCGTCGCTGTCGCCCTCAGAGTTCTTCTAACTCTTGACAACCAGTCTTCTGCCTCCGTTGGGGACTCAGATCCCGAGAAGGTAGGAGGATTAAAGCTCAGGAAATGCTTTAATTGCTAGTCACGCGCTCGCCCCGCAACTACTTGCGTAACTTGAGGTTCCACCCTCGGCGCTACCGCAGGTTCTACTGCAGCTATAGGCACAGGGGCCTCCACCCTTGGTTCCGCCGCAGGTTCCACTGCAGCAACAGCCTCAGGGGCCACATCCGGAGTAGGAGTAGCAGGCTGGACTAGCCTTTGGGGTTGAGCGTTGATCATCGCGAAGACAGTTTCTGCGACTAATTTGATCATTTCAGCAGAAGGAGTGGTCGCTGGCACTTCAGCCGACCCACTACTTTCAGCGGTGTTACGGGGTCGAGACTGCCCCGCAGCACTTCTAGTCACCTATAATCATGCAAAGCACAATTTAGTGACCCAAAACATATCAAACATCAATCATGGAACGCTCAGGTTCCGCAAACAAGTATGTTTTCTTTTCATTCCTAAGTGGACATTCTTATTAGTTTTTGTCGTTTTAGGTGAATGCACAACCCGTGCGCACCACCCCTTAAAAGGAATTCGTCCCGAATTCGCTAAACTACGGATCGACGCCTTATGTCCGATACCAAATTGTAACATCCGGCCAGTACAAAGAGTATAACAGCAGGTCCGGCCGGGACCCCACGCCATACAAACCATACTAGTTAGGAGTTAAAAGGTGATAACCAGAAAAGCAACAACTAAACGAGAGTACAAAACGTAAGCGGAAGCATTAATTAAACCATTCAAAAGAACTGTCCACTATCATAGGAATGTATCCAGAATAAGAGTTACGGCCTTAAGGCCTTACATTCATCCAATGCACAAAACTCCAAGCATACATCGGCACGCAGGCCGGCCATACATGAATAACAGGAAAAGGGCTGGCCTTCGAGGACCAACAATGCAAAGGGCCATCGCCCGCTATTTCCCGCTAGGCTCACCTGCACCTGCATAAGAACATTCCACCAAGCGGTGGCAAACAAAGTAACGGTCAGCACAGCTGACCAAATTATAACGACCCCACCCCTTTTCCGGGGTGGCGGAGCTTCTACCCTGCAAGCAAGCCATACTAGCACAAGTACTAAATATAAAGAAAGTGCAAACTACACAAGGTGAGGTTTCAAGCACAATCAATCTTCTAGGTTGAGCATCAAAAGAGAGGGGAACCTAGGTATGCACATGATGTTGGTTGAGTTCACCGGAAGGTTCCCCACAACCGCCTAAGCAATCGCATGAGGCTAATCATAACATCCATTTCACAAAACACTCCACCGTAAGGGCCACAACCTTGGGTGGAAACAAGAGCTTTTGGTCGGTCTAGGTATGACACCTTCCACGACCTCTCCCATGATCACACGGCTTTCCTGAGGAAGGGACCTCTTACCGATCTGCATGGAAACGGGTTCGGTTTAGCTTTGCCCGTGCTCTAATCATCGCGATCTATCGCACGACGCGGGTACGGCTTCGCCTCGGCCCGTGAGGGTTTAGCACCTTCAAGTGCTACACTAAATATACGCTACGCACCTAACCCCTTCACAAGGATCTAGGTTTCACGAATACTCAACAAGGGAGGTGCAATACACTCCGCATCAATTTCGTGGTGAAGGTTTGCCTTCATCCAAAACTCAAAGCATGGGGCTTTTGTTAGGATCTTCACAAGACGCCTACACTGAGTTCACGCAATACTATAGGTGAGTTCACGGAGTCATTCTCCGGCACGCATTCTA
This sequence comes from Dactylorhiza incarnata, assembly GCA_033032865.1. NCBI lineage: Eukaryota > Viridiplantae > Streptophyta > Magnoliopsida > Asparagales > Orchidaceae > Dactylorhiza > Dactylorhiza incarnata. The sequence continues at coordinate 3,988,379 of JAWHQI010000035.1, forward strand.
GGCCTAACCTAAATGCAACGTCGCAAATCAAGCATCACCGATTCGGGCTCACGGCCACGAATAGGCTTCACACAAAATGCCTAAATCCGCGCGACTACCGGATTTTCTACTTGCAAAAATGCCGGGGACGGACACAATCTACCCGGAGTTCCGAAGAACTTGAGGAAATCCTATACTTCACCCATTTGGTGAAAGGGATACCTCATGCAAACATAGAAAGAGGAATGAAAGGACAAATACAAGTCCAAAGTTCGGGAGGAAGAATCGTTACCCTAGACGCGTTCTTTTTCGCCATAGATCCGAGATTCTACATGGAGAGAAACGACCACACCGGGCTGCACTCTCCAAATCTGGAAACGGCTCGCGAAACGGAGCTCCGGAGCTCCGTCAATGGCGGGATCTAACTTCTTCTTCCTTGGCTCCCCCTTCTTTCTCTAGGGTTTGGAGAGAGAAAGGCTTAGAGAATATGAGGGTTTAACCCCCTCTCATCAGCCTTAAAGGTCTCCCGCAACTAAACCTAGCCGTTGGATCAATTTCCAAAAGATTTGGACGGTCCGATCTTCTTCTCCGCTCAAAATCGCGGAACAGAATAAACAGGGCGCACGATCGCTGGCGCACGATCACTGGTCGTGCGCGAAGAGGAAAATGGTCGTGCGCACTGTCCGAGACAGAACTCGATTCTCTCCTGAATTAACGCACGATCGCTGGCGCACGATCACTGGTCGTGCGCGATGAGGCCACTGATCGTGCGCTAAGAGCAGAAAGGGAAGATTTAGCCTGCTTCAAGTGCAGCACTACCACTCCGCCTACTTCGCTGAACCACAATTTTTGGGGTGTTACAATTAGCTCCTTCTAAAATTATTCTCCCCCGACTTATAAACTCCCCCTACATGAATGCTCACTTATTTAATTAATTGTTTTTAGTGATTTAAGTGATTTCTCTTATTATCTTCTCCACCTTTGATATTATGATAAGTTATGAATATAGGGAATAGAGACGAGGAAAGAGCATTAAGGAGATATGGTAGAAAATGAGAAAGAATATAGGGAAAAATTGGAGTATACTAGCGGAAGCTTTGTAATTGATAGAATATTGAGATAAGGAATCATAGAGATGAGGCTAAGCATTCTAGTAATGTGTTATAATATATAGAAGCAAATATACTTAACCATGATGAGATTCAATTTCAATTATCAGAGAGAGACACAGGTGGATATAGAATATTGAATCATTTCGGTCCAATTCTCATAAGAAGAAATTTTATAAATAACAATGAAGTGTATTAGTGAGACTTTGAGAAAGAATACATATGAATATATTTAAAATATACATGACCATGGAATTGGTAAACATAACATAAATATACATAAAGCCCATACTTTTGAACCAGAAACTTTGCAAATATACATAAAAGGACCATATTGTTTTTGCAAGGCACTTTACAATTCTTTCCAAGGTGCTTAACCTCACAATGCTCATTAAGACTTATCAGGAGGCTAAGTAGTGCTTAGTGGAGGATCCTTTTCAATTTTTTTTATGTCTTTCAACATTATTGGCAAAATGAATGTTTTGCATTTAAATTTTCCTCCTTTTTTTGTTTTGAGGATTCATAGATGTTAAGGATCTCCGAATTCACTTGCATGCCATAAATGGTAAAATTTGAATAAGTGCAAAGTATCAAATGTGAAGGTGACATTTATGAAATGTATTTTGTTATGTTCGATCAATCATGATGTATGTATCAAATAAATTTCATTAACATGTATTACCAAAGTAAGTGTTTGTGATTGCTCATTATCATTGATAAAAGATTTCTTATACTTAGAGGCATGCGAAAACAATTCTTAATAACGATATGAAAATGTCATCACAATGATAAGTTAAGAGTGAACATCATAATCATGTGTTAAGCTATTGTTACGAATAATAACACATTAAGAATCCTTTATGCAAGATACCAAAATTCTCATATTAACATGTAGAGAAACAGGGAATGAACAAACTAGTGGAAAACAGAATAGGTACTTTTTGGGAGCTGTCGGATATCCGATAGCTAGCTGTCGCCATCCGACAGCTGCGAAAGGATAAAAAGACGTGTTTCGTCTTTTGACCGACACTTTGCTTCAGTTTTAGGAGAAATTTCGAGATTTAGAGCTCCAGGTGCCGGCAAATTTCAGATCTAAGGTTAGATTTTTGGATTTTGAAAGTTTTGTTTAAAATTTCTCCATTAGTTTTGTGATTGTGATAATCTTCTTGATTTTCATGGAGTTTAGTGAAGATAACATGTAGGAGTTGTAGTAAATCTAGATATTTTAGATCTTATTTTTTTTTTATAAGAGATGTAGATCTTGTGTTTTTAAGAGAAATGAGAAATCTTTTGTTGTGTTTGTTTGTTGAAATAAGATTTTCCTTTCTTTTGTGTTGTTTTAGTGTAGATCTAGAAGTTGATAGGTTTAGCTATATAGGAAAAAGAGGATGACCAAAAAATTTTGAAGTGTTAGATGATGAATAGTAAAATGATCTTTTCCCCAAATTTTGAGTTTTCAAAAATTATATAAATGAGAAGAATATTTTTGTGGGAAAGCTGTTTGGATTTGTGAGAGGAAGAATTTTTGTGATCAAAAATTTTCGGAAGCATAAACTTGGAGCTATCGGATATCTGACAGTAGGTATCGGAAATCCGACAATTCCTGATTTTTTTTTGTTATATATTTTTGTTTTAATATTTTTCTTTTTGCTTATGCAGATATGTCTACCAGTTGGAGATCAAGAAGGAGCGAGTCAGGAGACGCTCATTCATCGTATCAAAGTTTCCCTGGCATAGAGAAAGCTCAGATCGGGATTTCAAAAGTTTTGGAATTCGATCTCCCCCGGCATGAACGTGTCTACGATATGCTTGCTGAGGCAGGTATACTTTCGGTCATAATCCAAGACATGTTCTCCTCTTTTTTAGTACGCGAATTTTATAATCATCTAGAGGACCCTTCATATATGGAGTTGAATGGAGGAGTGAGATCCAAAATTCAAGGCCAATATGTGGAGATCACTCCTATTGATTTAAGAAGGGAATTTGGAATAGTGGAGAGTGAGAATGTTTTGGACATAGTGGAGAATTATAGACAAGAAAGAGATTGGACCTTGATGAACATGGCTTTGCATGGAAATTCGACGAAGAGCCTTATATCCAATATGACGACATTGACAGACGATGCTCGTCTTATGCAAGATATACTAAGGCACACGATTATGTTGAAGTTCGGTGATACACATAGTATTACGGCTCAACTTAGTCCTGTGACTTATTATATAGTGGAGAGAGAAGTATTTGATGTGGCCGATCTGCTTTTATCTATGATTCATTATACATACCGCCTAAAAAAGCCTCAGTGGAAAAAGGCATACACCCTCCCTTTAGGTGCGATTATCCAGCGTATTCTATTCAAGAAATATGCATGGATAGATCAAAACTTTTATTTTGGAGATTGTGTTCCGGAGATATGTCAGACGTCGGGTATTAAAGGTAAGAAAAGTCAACGAAAGCCGCCGACTGTGGAAATGAGAGAGACTCCAATAGCACATGGAGGATCTATGCGGGAGGCACTCGACACATTCCAAACAAAGTTGGATAGTCATATTGAAAATTTTGAAGAGCATAGAAGGTCATTTGAAGAACATAAAATGGAGGTGAAGAAAGATCGAACACGAATGCAGAAGTTTATGAAGTTCCTTGTGAATGGACTTAAATTAAAGCCTACTCCTACTGAAGCCGCGGAATGGGAAGTGCTGACCGAGGAGCCTCGTCGCCAATCGGTCAGTCAGGGTCGACGGAGGAAGACAGTAGTAAGGAGATAAGATTTTGATATTCCTGAAAGCAGTGGAGCCGACAGTAGAAATGAAGAGGATTCAGAGTGAAATAGACTTCTGGGAGCTATCGCCATCCGACATCCAATGTCCCCATCCGACAGCTGCCCGGCCCAGATCTCTCTCTTATTTTGTGAACTTCTATTTTGAGACTTTTTAAGTACACTTTAATTAAATTTCTGTAATAATTTTTAAGATTTGGACATGATTGATGTGGTGAATGTTTATGTTAAGAAATTTTTGTTTTGTTTGTTTTTTAAAATTTAAGAATATGGTGATGTTTTTGTTTTGTTTGTTTTAATTTTGATAATTTGATACCAGTAGGGATATAATTATTGTGAAATATCTAGGATTCCCAATTCTAGCATAAGCATGGAAAAACGGGAATCCGGTAACGCTTTAGTAAATATATCCGCTAGTTGATTTTTTGTGCCTATAATGTTGATTTTTATATTACCCTTCTTAATATGATCCCTTATAAAATGATGTCGGACATCTATGTGCTTAGATCTAGAGTGTAATACGGGATTATTTGTTAAGTCTATAGCACTTTTATTATCAAACTTTAATTCTACACTACTTTGTTGCATGCCAAAGTCTTCTAACGTTTGTGACATCCAAAGAGCTTGGGCACAACAACTACCTAGTGCAATATATTCGGCCTCGGTAGTAGAGAGGGCAACAGAATTCTGTTTCCTACTCGACCATGAAATAAGTGAAGGGCAAATAAAATGACAAGTGCCACTAGTGCTTTTCCTATCTAAAGAACATCCCGCATAATCGGAATCCGAAAAACCATGTAAAATAAAGGAATCATTATGAGGATACCATAATCCTAATTTAGATGTTCCTATAAGATATCTAAAGATGCGTTTCACCGCTTTTAAATGTGACTCTTTAGGATTAGCTTGAAATCTAGCACATAAACAAACGACAAACATAATGTCAGGTCTAGAGGCGGTTAAATACAATAAAGATCCTATCATACTTCTATAAAGGGTTTGTTCAATTGAAACACCACTTTCATCTTTTCCTAATTTTAGTGAAGTACTCATAGGAGTGTTTGCATGCTTAAGATTTTCAAATCCAAATCTTTTTAAAATATATTTGGTTTGACATATAAAAATACCATCATGTTTTTGTGTAATTTGAAAACCTAGAAAATATGAAAGTTCTCCAACCATGCTCATTTCAAATTCATTTTTCATAATTTGAACTACTTCATTACACAACTCTTCATTAGTGGCTCCAAAAATAATATCATCAACATAAATTTGCAAAATTACTAAGTCATGATCAATTTGCTTAATGAAGAGTGTAGAATCAGCACTTCCTATTTTATAATCATGCTTTAACAAATATTGAGTTAATCGATCATACCAAGCACGAGGCGCTTGTTTTAATCCATAAAGCGCTTTATCTAATTTATAAACATAATTTGGATATTTCTCATTTATAAAGCCAGGGGGTTGTTCTACATAAACCTCTTCTTTTAAATACCCGTTTAAAAATGCGGTTTTGACATCCATTTGATATAATTTAAATCTTTTAAAACAAGCAGATGCAAGAAATATCCTAATCGCTTCTAATCTTGCTACGGGTGCAAAAGTTTCATCAAAATCTACCCCTTCAATTTGTGCATAACCTTTTGCAACTAATCTGGCTTTATTTCTAACAATTCTAGATTCATTATCCATTTTATTTTTAAAAATCCACTTAACACCAACTACAGGACGATTTTTGGGTCGTTCTACAAGATTCCAAACCTTATTACATTCAAATTGATTAAGTTCCTCATTCATAGCTAAAAACCAAAATTCATCATTTAAAGCGGTGGAAACATCTTTTGGTTCTATTTCAGAGACAAAGCAAAGGTTTGAAAATAAAACATGTAACGATGAACGTGTACTAACCCGTTTTTGCGGATCTCCAATGATAAGCTCCTTTGGATGATCCTTTGAAAACCTCAATTCACTTGGAGGCACATATTCTTCTCTTTCTTCTACTTCTCTATCTTCTTCTTCTCTTTCTCCTTCTCTTTCTTCTTTTTTTCCTTCTTCATTTTCTCCAAGTTCTTCATCATCATTCTCCACCGAAGGAAGGGGTTCATCTTCTTTTCCTGTAATTTTCTTTTCTACACATGAAGCAAACTCATCAAACCTAACATGAATAGATTCTTCAACTATTTTTGTTCTTTTATTAAAAATTCTATAAGCTTTACTAGTTGAAGAATAGCCAATAAAAATACCTTCATCACATTTTTCATCAAATTTTCCTAAGGAATCTTTAGAATTCAAAATAAAACATTTACACCCAGAAACTTTAAAATAAGAAACATTTGGTTTTTTACTAAAAATTAATTCATAAGGAGTTAATTTTAAAATAGGGCGAAGCATTACTCTATTAATTACATAACATGCCGTACTAACTGCTTCAGCCCAAAAAGATTTTGGTAATTTAAATTCAGATAGCATCGTACGGGCTAACTCTTGAAGAGTTCTATTTTTCCTCTCCACTACACCATTTTGCTGTGGTGTGCGTGGAGCGGAAAATTCATGTTTAATTCCTAACTCCGTACAAAAAGAAATAAACTTTTCATTTTCAAATTCTCCTCCATGATCCGATCGTATGCGTTTAATTTTTAACTCAAATTCATTTTGAATACGCAAACATAATTTTGAAAATTCTGAGAATGCATTGGATTTGGAGGTTAGAAATAAAGTCCAACAAAAATGAGAATAATCATCAATCAATACAAATGTGTATTCTCTACCTCATAAGCTAGAAATTCCAATTGGCCCAAATAAATCCATATGTATTAATTGAAGTGGCCTAGTGGTAGAAATAATGTTTTTACTTTTGAAAGATGATTTTGAAAATTTTCCTTTTTGGCCAGGCTTACATAATGAAGAAGATAAATTTCCATTTAACAATGGTAAACCCTTAATTAATTTATCTTTTGAAAGTTTTGTAATTAACTTGGCACTAGTATGTCCAAGTCGCCTATGCCATAAATCTAATTCTTCATTTTTTGATAAAAAACATTTTAAGGTAGAATTTGAAAAATCAAGAAATTTAATCATATATAAATTATGACATCTAGGTGCGGTAAAAACAATTTCATTTGTTTTGGAATTAATAATTTTGCACAAATTTGTAGAAGATTCAAATAAAACATTTAAACCCTTATCACATAATTGACTAATAGAAATCAAATTATGCTTTAATCCTTCTACAAATAAAACATTTGAAATTGAAAAATTTTTGTTACCCACAACTCCGATGCCGATGATTTTTCCTTTTCCATTGTCTCCGAATGTAACAACTCCTCCTTTCTTCATCTCCAGGCTAAGGAACTTCTCTTTATTGCCCGTCATGTGCTTTGAACAACCCGAGTCCAAGTACCACACGTCTTCTTTGTCCTTAGCCTGTCAACACACCTAGAAAGAAGAGGTGAGTAAAGATCTGGTTACCCAAGTGGTTCCACCCATAGTATAGGTAGAAGCCTTAGGCACCCAGATTTGTTTAATTTTACTTTTTCCTTCCTTCCAGCAAGAGTCCGTAGTGTGACCAAATCTATTGCATTTGGCACATGTAATGTATTTAGAAGAGTATAACATTTTTGGACTTTTACTGGATGAGGATGCAGTATTTGACAATTCATTAACTTTAGAATTTTTAAAAATGGATTTTCTGGACTTTTCACTGTCGCCGACGACAGTGGTTGTCGTCGCGCGACAGCTTCCTGACGTGTATCCGAGTCCAAATCTTCCAGATCCATGGCGTTGGTATCCTAAGATCATATCCAGTGATCTTCGGCCCATTCTAAATTTTTTCATGGCTAGTGTTAAGTCATGAATCTGGTTTCTCATTTCTGTATTCTCGGATACTAGATTTACGCATCTATGTTCAAAAGATTTCTTTCCCTCATGGACTTTGGAAATTGAAGATTTCAGATCTCTCTCTAAAATCTCATTCCTTTTAGTAAGAATTTTTATTGTAGAATGAGATTTGGAAAGAGATTCTTCAAGTTCTTTAATTCTTCCCCAAAAGTGATCACACTCTTGGCAAGAAATATCTCTTTTTCCAATAGTCTTAATTTCATTTAACAATTTTTTGTTTTCTTTAAGCAAAATTTCATTTTCAGATTTAAGAAGATCATTATCTTTTAAACTTTTTTCAAAAAATTTGCAAGTCTTTAAAAATTCAGAAAATAATTCATCATAGGTTGGAGGAGTTACCTCAGTGTCGCTTTGGACACTGCATTCATCATCAGATATGACGCTCTTTCCCATTAAGCAAATGTTGTCCTCCTCTTCTTTACTTGAGTCTGAACTGCTTGCATCCTCAGAAGTAGTATCATCCCATGTTTCCGCCTTCAACACCTTCTTCGACCCTTTGTGCTTCTTTTCTTTAAGTTCTTTCAAGTACTTTGGACACTTGCTTCGGATGTGTCCTAACTTCTTGCAGTGATAGCACTCCAGTGGCGGTCTCTCTTCCTCCTCATCGCCTTCCTTTCCTTTTTACTTCCTAAAAGTCTCCTTCTTAAAATACTTCTTAAACGAATTCCTCCTCTCTGGATTTTTCATAAATTTTCTAAATTTTCTAACAAATAAACTTTCCTCATCTTCTTCTTCCTCCTCAGAATCACTAGTTTCTTCCTTCTTAGATCTTAGAGCCAATCCCTTCTTCCTTGGCTCCATATACTCTTGTTGTTGAATTTTCAATTCAACTTCATGAGTTTTCAAGTTCCCAATGAGGCTCTCCAATTGTAAGGTCTTAAGATCATGTGACTCGGAAATTGCAGTCACTTTAGGATTGAACTTCGGGGGAAGTGACCTTAAGATTTTGCTTACTAAGTCTCCATTTGAGAACACCTTTCCTAGCACCTTTGAGTCGTTCACGATTTTTGTGAATCGTGTGTACATCGTATCAATCTCTTCGTCTACCTCCATTTTGAACCTTTCAAATTCAGACTCCAGTTGAAATAGCTTTGAATCCTTTACCCGCGAGGTACCTTCATAAGTGATTTTTAAAAGATTCCAAATTTCAAATGCAGTATAACAAGCACAAACTCTATTAAATTCAGTGTGATCTAGTGCGCAAAATAAAGCATTCATGGCTTTTGCATTGTTCTTACATTTTAATTTATCATTGTCATCCCACTTGTCTTTGGGCTTATCCATAGTTACATCTCATACAACAAATGTTGGAGAAGTGTAACTAGATTCTACCATATTCCAGACTTCTATATCTAGCGCAATTAGAAAACAACGCATACGTGTTTTCCAATAATTATAGTCTGTGCCCGTGAATAAAGGTGGTCTACTTATGCCTTGCCCCTCAACGAACGCATGATCGTTGTGCGCCATTACTCCCGGTGGTAAAACCGTTTTGGAGTAACCTCCCTCTGATACCACTTGTTAGATCGTGTGACGCCCTTAGAGGGGGAGGTGGGTGAATAAGGGTGTGTTTAAAATATAAATTTTTACTTAATAAACGGATTTTTCTTTTCTAACAAATTACTTGTAAACAATTTCAAACCAATGTAATTTTTGTATTAAACCAAACACAAATTTCTAAGTGAAAGATTAATCAACCAAATTTGCAATTAATGAAAGAAGCATAATTATATTAATCATGAAATTTACATACAATAAAATGATCTTAACAATGCTTAAGATCAATGCACAAATATGATAATATAAATTTCAATAATTTTGATTTTACCAATCCTTCTCCCAAGGATCGGAAGGCTATCGCTTGTCTCTCCCTAGATCAAGCCCAAGCCTACCCTCTAGATCTTCCCAAGATCTTGACGTAGCACACAAGGCCACGATTTCCTACCAAGCCATGCAAGGACTTGGACGCTCCGCACAAGGAAGCGATTTTCCCCTAGGCCGCGCAAGGACTTAGACGCCGCACGCAAGATGACGATTTCTCTACCAACGCAAAGTTGAATGTAAATGAATGAAAATACAAAGTCAAGTGAAAAACTCCCTAGAAAATCAGATCTCTGAAAGAAGGGTTGAAGCCTCGAGATGATCGTTGATGTAGAAGCGCGTCCGATCTCGTCTTCAATCTCAATCCTTCTAGCACAAATGGGAGTGGATGGAGTTCTGGAGCTTTCTGGTTTGAATGCACTCTGGAATAAGGTCTGGAAATCTCAAGAACTGAATTCCACGAAGTTTTGAGCCCTTTTAATAAAAAGGAGCTGTCGCCGTCCGATAGCCACTGTCGCCGGAATCCGATATCTCCAGAGGCTGCCACGTGTCCCACTAAAATGAAGTTTCTGCATGGTGTTGAGGTCGTGGTTGAGACGTGGGCTGTCAGATATCTGATAGCACTGTCGGATATCCGATAGCTAAGGTAACCGCTGCACGTCCTGGCGTTATTGGCAAATCGTGGTCTGTCAGAAATCCGATAGTGATATCGGAAATCCGATAGCTCCTAACCGTCGCGCATAGAACAAATAAACGCGCTGTCGGAAATCCGATAGGGCTGTCGGAAATCCGATAGCTCAAAATTCTGGAAAATGTCATTTTGCTCCAATTGAAATCATGTTATTCTTGCACCTGTTATCTGCACACCATTAATCAAAAATAGGATCAAATACATTCGGGATTTGTTATTCTCAAACCGGACGAGTGGGAACGCATGCTCCAACAAAATGATCACGCCTGCATTCCCCGGCAACGATGCCAAAAACTTGATGCGTATTTGGGAAGTGCACCGGTCGCTGTCAAGTAATAAGTTTGGGAATCGCTTCCCCGAATATCGTCTCTCAAGGAATGCAGGTTCTAGTGAACAAAACGCGTGGTGAATCGATCGTTACACGTGCGAATAAAGTAAAAATGAGGGAATTGTGATTTGGTTCCTAAGCTAATGCGGAAAAGAGAGATGCGGGTCAAAACTCAGCTTCGCAAGGCGGGATGGATGCAACGGCCGTGATGTCGTGCTTTAGGAGGCGCGTGGACGGAAAGTAGCTGTGACGGGTAAGGGTCGCACACACCTCTTCTCCAAGCATCACCAAGCAAGCAAGGAGGGAGGGAAAAGACAATTGAATCTAGCAATTGCTAGGTGGCTTCTTCACACAACGAACTCAGAAAATCACAACAAGGAAAATGCTATTCTCACACCACCGCATCAATGCACATGAACATCATAAAAGATCTATGACATTAAGCTAATCAATAGTTCATTACAACAACACAAAGAAAACACAAGCATCAAGTTTTTAGAGAAGACCAATAGGAAGATGTCACCGCATCTTGGGTTCTCGGCCGGAATGAGAGGTTGTCGGGCTCTCTCCAGGCTCGGCCCTCAGATGGTGTGCGGACTCGATGGAGGCTGTCACCGCTCCAATGACCTACAACACTTCTATGGCTTCCCACGACGAGGGATGCATGAACACTTGGTGGAGAATGCTTGCTGACGCTCCCGAATGGAAGAATGGTGGTGGAAATCGCTGGAAAATGGTCTCCTTGGTGGTGGAGGTGAAGGAGAAGCCTTCAGAACTCAGAAATGGCGGGAAGGACATGATTTCCCGCTCCCCTTGAGGGCTCCCCCGTTGACTGCGGCTTTTCCTGCTTTTTATACTAAATAGGAAGAAAAATGGTCACGCACGGTCGAACGCACGACCGTGCGTGAACTGTGCGTTATTAAATGATAAATTCTGACTTGAGGGAGACGCTGCGCCGCCCGTGCATTTTACTCATGCACGCGCAAATCCGCCCGTGCGTTAAAAAGCACGGGTAAATTCAGAATGACTAAAAATAGGAGGAAATAGGTCGACCGTGCGTTTTACTCACGCATGGGCAAATCTGCCCGTGCGTAAAAACGCACGACTAAACTCAGATTGTCCATTTTCTGCCCAGATACAGACGCACGATTGCAACCGTCCGTGAGTCAATGAAACACACGACCGTGCGATATGCCTAGACATAAATTTTGGGGGAAAACGGGACGATCCGGCCACCTGCACATAAGACATACCAGCTGGGAATACACCTCCAACACCAAAAAAAAAAGGATTGGGGAGCACCGTGTGCTTACCCCCAATAACAAGGAGCGCAAATGCACACTGAAATAGGCCTAAGAGTGCACCTAGTAGGGAATAACAAATATGATCGTAAACATGCCTAAAGTGTGGTGCATCGACTAGAAATACGGCCCAGATGAGTCCATAAATGTGTATATAAATGGGACTCATTAGAGTGATGGCTCCATCAGGAACTCGCCCCAGGGGTGTAAGGATAGCGGGCGAGTGCTGGATCCATTAGGCACTCGCCCCAAAGGTGTAAGGATAATAGGTGAGTGCTGGCTCCAATAGGCACTCGCCCAAAGCTAGAAGGTAAGCGAGCGAGTGCAAGCTCCATCAGGAACTCGCCCAAAGTTGTAAGGGAAGCAGAGGAGTGCCATCTCCATCAGGTCCTTGCCTGGAGTTGTATGTGGTCTAGCTCCAATCTTTTCAAACCACGGGTTCTCCATTGTTTTTTCCGACCTCGAGCCGAATTCAAAAAAAAAACGGGGATTATGTATAACTCGTAATTCGTCAAGGTCTGAGATGACAGAGGTAAGCTTAAAAGATCTCTCCCACCTTGGGCGAGTTGAGAAGATCTCGCATGTCCCTCCCCATCTTTGTCGAGATCAAAATTGCCTAAGGAAGACACCTAAGGGTGCTGGATCGGCAGGGTCCCAGGGTGCTGGCTCGGCAGGGTGCCAAGGTGCCGGCTCGGCAGGGTCCCAGGGTGCCGGCTCGGCAGGGTCCCAAGGTGATGGCTCGACAGGATCCCAGGGTGCCGTCTCAGCAGGGTCCCACGGTGCCGGCATGGCAGGGTCCCAGGGTTCCGACTCGGCAGGGTCCCAGGGTGCCGGCTCAGCAGGGTCCCAAAGTGCGAGCTCGGTAGGGTCCCAGGGTGCCGGCTCGCATAGATACCCTTCATGGGATGTTAATAGCCCTTTAGAACAATAGAGTTTGGCTATTAGCAGACCAGTTTGAGGTGCGTTTAGCAAACCCAAAAGGCAGAGTCTCGCTATTAGCAGACCATAATAGAAAAACAATAAATAGACCATGAAGAGCACCTTCAGAGAGGATCCACTTCTTTAGCATCTTTCTCCTTAAGACAATCTTTGTTAGCTCCTCAGGCTCTCCAAGGTGTCCGACTTCAGTTCTGGCTTAGGAGGGGAAGCGCATTAAAGATCTTCTGGGTTTGTGGTGGGACCTCCATAGTGTAGCTAAGGGTCGGTGTTTTACATCCAAGTCTTCAGTCAGGTTCTTCCGTGGGATCAGTAAGTGCCAACTGCCCCATTTCAGGGGTCCAAACTCCTCGTTGGGCCGATTCTCGGTTCCAACACTAAGCATGTTAAAACGTGCATCGGGTAGAGGTTTGGTAAAAATATTTGCAAGTTGTGAGTCAGTCCCTATAAAGCTGATTCTAACATGTTCCTTCTTTATATGATCCCTAATAAAATGATCTCGGACATTTATATGTTTAGATCTTGAATGATGTATGAGATTGTTTGTAAGATCGATAACGCTCTTGTTGTCACACTTTAATTCCATGTTATTTAGATAAACACCAAAGTCTTCTAAAGTTTGGGTCATCCATAAGGCTTGTGCACAACAACTACCTAGTGCGATATATTCGGCCTCGGTGGTGGAGAGGGCAACATAATTTTGTTTCCTACTCGACCATGATATGAGTGAAGGGCCTATAAAATGACACGTGCCACTAATGCTCTTACGATCTAATGAACATCCCGCAGAGTCTGAATCAGAAAAACTGTGCAGAATAAAATAATCATTACGAGGATACCATAAGCCTAGTCTAGATGTTCCAATTAGATATGTAAAAATACGTTTAACCGCTTTTAAATGTGATTCTTTTGGGTTAGCTTGAAATTTAGCACATAAACAAACGAAAAACATAATATCAGATCTAAATGCGCTTAAATATAACAATGAGCCTATCATTCCTCTGTATAATGTTTGATCAATAGAAATACCGGCTTCATCTTTTCGTAACTTTCGTGATGCACTCATTGGTGTATTAACTTGCTTTAGTGTTGGGGAAATGATTTATCTTAACACCTAGAATTAAGAAGAATATAAATTCTAAGTATGAAAAATTAGGCTAAGTAAATATGCGTCGAATAGTATTCGACGCAACGTCGAAATATAGTCGACGTTTCCCTCATAATGAGTCGAAGTAACTCTTAGAAGAATTCGACGTAATCATAGTCGACGTACCTCTGACTTCTAGTCGACGCATTTGATAAAGTCGACGCACCTTTGTCGACGCACCTTCCTTATTCTCCTCTCGACGTCCAGCCAGGATGAAATCGACGTATATGTTGAATAGTAATCGACGTACATCGATATCTATAAGTAATTCAAAAACACGCCAGATCTCTTTCCTTCTTTCTGTAGATCTGATTCTTATGGAATGATATTATTCTTTTATAGCCGTTCTGAATCAGTCTTTCCTTCTATTTGATTCTTGGCTAATTTGATTAAGATTATTATAGATATTATTTGAAATCAGAATGAATTCTTTCCTTCTACAGATTTGATTATTATGGAAACTCTTTCTCTCTAATTGCTAATTGATTATTCTCCTTTAACAATATCTTTTCAAACAGAGTTATAAATAAGAAGCAAGTCGACAGAGAATATGACTAGTGATCCACCATATACATTTGAAAAAGAGGAAGAGCTCCCAAGTGAAGAGTGAGAAAGCTGAGAAAAGAGATAGTGTGCTGCAGTAAAGAACAAACCTTCATCTTCTCCTCCTGAGGCCATTCTGCTGCAAATTCTGAAAGCTCTCACAAAAGAGAGAAAAGCTTACAAGTTCCTTCTCACTATAGAAGAGAGATTACATTCACTATTCTTGTGCTTCTAATCTTCTTGCTAGGAAGAAGATTACTTCTTGTTTAAATTACTTCTTCTACTTCTTCTCTTTATCTTTATTTCACTTTTAAACTGTGTAAAAGAGTTTTTAGAATCTCTCTTCAAAAAATTCAGTTGTACTGGTTCTAAGAGTCTCCTTATCAAAAACTCGGGCTGGTTCTAAGAGTCTCCTTATCAAAAGACTCAGTGCAAGATAGTGAATTTCTACCAAGGGGGTAGAAGAGTGGACTACCCAAAGTTTGGGGAACCACTATATTTCTTTGTGCTGTGCTGTGATTTTCTTCTTGTTATTTTTCTTCTTTACTTGCTTAATTCTTGTTGGTGTGTGGGAAGCTTAAATCTGTGATAATTATACACACATATATATATATATATATATATATATATATAATTGCACAAAGTATTTTTAAATCTCTTTTTACCCCCCCTCTAGAGAATTCTAGTGAGGTTAACTGTGCACTTTCAATTGGTATCAAAGCGAGGTTGATCTGAAAAGGTTAACTCATTGATCAAAAAGTTCCTACCTCTCATATATTTATATATTTCTAAAAATTATTTTTCACATGGCACAAATCAAGGATTATGCTTCCACCAGACCACCAATATGCAATCTTGAAAAGTTTGCAGTTTGGAAAACAAGAATTAGGATTTATATGAATTCTATTGATGAAGAATTATTTAATGTTATTTTGACAGGTCCTCCCAAGCCTTATAGAAGAGACTCAAGTGGTGAAGTGACTCAAACACTTGTCCCAAAGGCTGAGTAGACAGTGGAAGAGAAGAAGGCAGGAACATGTGATGCAAAAGCTGTGAACATTCTTGTCTCAACCCTCTCAGATGAAATTTTTCAAAAGGTTGTTGACTGTGAATCAGCCAAAGAAATATGGGAGGCTCTTACAAAGATGGTAGAAGGAAGTGCTGATGAAAGGAAAGATAGAAAGGCCCTGTTGATCTCCCAATATGAGAACTTTCAAAAGAAGCATGAAGAAAGCATATCTGAGATGTATGATAGATTCAGTCTGATCATAAATCAATTAAGGAGCCTGGATAGAGAGAGATCTCCCTCACAGAGATCAATGACAAACTATTAATGAGTCTCCCAAGTTCATGGGACTCAAGAATATGGGCTATACGAGATACAAGAGGACAAAAGGAAATCTCAACAGATGCCCTCTTAGGAAAACTCAAATCCTATGAGCAACTGCTGAAAACCAGAGAAGAGAAGGAAAGAAGAGGAAGCACTTCAACCTCCTCAAAAGATAGAAACATTGCTTTAAAAGCAACAGAAGAAGAGACCCCTGTCACTGAAGAAGAATTATTCAGTTTCCTGGCTAGGAGATTCAAGAAATGGGTCAGGACAAATGGGTCTAGAAGGAGAGAATCAAAACCAAGGTATGATAAAACTCCTACTAAAGAAATTATTTGTTATTCCTGCAGGAAAACTGGACACATTGCACCAGAATGTCCAGAAAATACGGAGAAGAAGAAAGATCTGAAAAAGAAAGATCTCAAGAAAAAGGGAAAGAAGAAAGAAAAAGGATTCATTGCAGAAGCTTGGAGTGAAATAGATTCTGAGGACAGCACCTCATCCAAAAGTGACAATGAAGAGTCTAAGCAAGAAGACCTATGCTTAATGGCTTTTGAAAGCTCAAAGGAAGAACATGGTGCTAAATCATGGAGTGAGACAGAATCAGAAGGAAGCATCTCTTCTGAAGATGATAAAGAAAATAGCCTTATTCTCATAGAGGAATCTGAGGATAAGGATGAGGTAAGTATTTTTGATGACATAGATTTTCTATGTGATGATTTCAAAAATGATTTTAAAGGATTATGTTTAGATCAACTAAGAGCTAAACAAGAAATTAAGAATCTAAAAGAACAAATTAATGTCATTAAAAACCAGAGAAATATAGAGGATACTTGTTCTAAAAATCATGAGTTAAAGGTTAACATCATAGAAAAAGAAATAGAGAGGGCTAAAATAGAAAACCAGCTTCTTAAGAATAAGGTATCCCAAGCAAAAGCTTTTGAAGAATCAATAAAAATGAGAAGCCAAACACTTAAAGAAATCACAGAAAAACAAACAAGAAGACATAAAAATCTTGGACTAGGAGCTGATCCCTCAGCTAGTCTTAATCTATCAAACAAACCTGCTTGGATGAGCCCTGTTAAATTCACTAAACCCATTAACTCAATAAACCAAGAAGAAGACTCACAAAATAAGGGAGAAGACTTCAAGGAAATAAACCAATTTGATGAAACATCATACTATTCAGCTGATGACTCTCAAACTTCTTCTGAGAAGGAAACTAGGCCAAGAGAAACAACTCATAAAGAAATAAAATCAGAAAAAGGGAAAAATAAAATTTGTGAAAACACAATTGCGTCGACTTCATATCGACGCATGAATGATAGTGCGTCGAATTCTACTCGACGCAATCTCTCAGATGCTTCGACCTAAATTCGACGCTTGAATAAAAGTACGTCGACTTCAAATCGACGCAACTTCTTCCATGCATCGATTCCAGATCAACGCAATCTGGAGAAAGCACCGAGTATAAATCGACGCAACTATCAACATACGTCGAATAGATATCGATGCATACAAACTCAGAGCAACATAAAGACAGAACACTTCCATCCTCCAAAAACCTTCCGTATTAACCCCCATTCAGGACCCATTCATCCTGATCATAATTTCTATACTAGTCAAAACTTTCATCCTAATCAAAATTTTTATTCTAATCAAAAGAATTATCCTAATCAACACCACTATCTCTCTCTAAACTCAAAATCCCATAATCTAAGATAGTCGGATGTTATATATGCAATAAAACTGGCCACATTGCCAAACAATGTTGGTATAATCAATCTAATTATAAAAATTAGTCCAATACTGTCTTAGAAAACATTAGGAGCAGGAAGAAATAATCTCTCAAGGGAAAACCCAAATTTTTTCAGGAAAATAAAAGTAACGTCGACTTTATAATCAACGCACCGTCGATAACTATCAATAACAACTTAAATCGACGCATGCGTCAACTCCAATCGACGTATACGTCGATATGAAACCCTAACATCTTACCTCAGACTGTATCGACACTTACGTCGAATTCCACTCGACGTAACGTCGACTTCATGAAAAAAAGCGGCAATACTAAAATATTTTCGGTCACATCCACTGTAGTACCGAATATGCATCGAATTGTGTCTCATTTCAACGTTTCACCTGACTCAAATAGACTCTTCAGTTAGAAATCCTCTCGCACTCTGCATCTTTCATCCCTCTTACCTCTCAATCCAGCCATTTCTTCCTCTTTATCTCTGACCTACAATGGCTCCCAAGATAAACTCTGGGTTCGACATTGACCTCGAATCCTTCCAAGCCGCCGCAGAAAATTACAAGGGCATTATAGCTCTCTTCACTGAAGCTGGTCTGGATAAGCTCATCTCCACAAGATGCAAGCTCCTGGAGACAGAACTCACAGAGCTGATGACTCATGTTCAGATATCTGAACAAGGAGAAATCACAGGAACAATTCATGAGACACCTGTCTCAATTTCTGCAGAACACATTAGGACCACCTTTGATCTACCATCAGGTACAGTCCAATATTATCTTTGTTCAAATAAGGAAAGCAAATCATTTTCTAAAGAATAACTAAAATAATTCCCCTATCAGGTGATGAACCTATGGAACTTACCCCTGATGAAATAAAGAATCTGTTAATCACCATGAAGTTCTCCAAAGATAGACCAATCCACCTGAAGAAAATAGACTTCTCGGAGGAGTATAGACTGTTGGGAGACATAGTAGGGAAAATATTTACTATGTAAGATCTCTGCCCATGATGCAGTGCCCAAGCAGCAACTGAACATCATGGGGGCCCTTGTGCTGAAGAAGAAGGTAGACTGGGCAAGCTGCCTACTCAAAATGATAGGCTTTAAATACTCTCACAAAGAGAATGCCTACATGAGAATTATGAGCCAAGTACTCTTCCACTCCTTCCCTGACCTATGTAGGTCAAAAGGAATCCCCATTCCACCTGGCAAGAGGATGTCCATAGCTCTCTTCTCAAAATGGACCAGGCAAATTCCCAAGCCTGGTACCATTCCTGAAAGGACTCCATCTCCGCCCAACTCTCCTACTCATCCATCTTCACCTCCTCCTCCTCCTCATACAGACATCTCTTCTATACCACCATCATCCACACCTTCACAAATACCAACTCAATCACCTGCTCAACCCTCCTTTATTCCTCCACCTCCTCCATCCAATATACCTCATCAAAATTATATAGTTCCCTCTCTACCTTCATCACATACACCTCCACCATTATCTCCTCCTCCTCCATTATCTCCTCCTCCACCACCATATTTTGAACCATCTCCATCCGCTGAAAACCTCATCACTCAGTGTATCTAATCCACAGCACAAAGATTCCAAGCAATGCTGGATGGGCACTGCTCCAAGATTCATTCCTCCATATTGCACATGCAGACCCAAATAGATGGGGCCAGTGCCTCTGTGCAAAGCCTGAAGACCTCTATCTCTTCCTCTAAGGTCACCAGATCTTTCTTAACCTCCTTGGCTAAGAAGGTCAAGAAGGGGGAGAGGTTAGATGAAGAGCCCCTCTCCAGTCATAAATCTCCCTCTCACAAGTCTCTTCCTACTTCAAAAAATGATAGTCTTGCACTGCTCAAGACCATTGGGAATGAAGTTGTACCTGAGCTACATAGTGAAGAGCACCTAACAGAGGTACTGAATATAGCAAGAGAAGCTACTCAACAAGTGATTCTATTACAAGGGGAGGCATGTAGGGTAGAAAATGAAGTTGAAAAGGAAACTGAGGCTGAAGGAGAGAAAGAAAATTAAGTTAATACTGTGATGCTTGATGTAGGAGCTCAGGAGCTAGATGCAGTTAAAACTGGAGCTGGAGATTAAAGAATAACTGAAAGAGAAGTAAAAGGCTCAAAGGAAGCTCCATCCCAGGAGGAGCAAACTTCTTTGACTCAGGGGGAGCAAATTACTGAGACTCAGGGGGAGATGAGGAAATCACCTGCTACTGAGAAGGAGCAACCCACAAAAGTATTTACTAGGAAAAGAAAAACTCCTCCTACTCCTAAACAATGATGATATACTCTATTTGAACAATTGTCTATGCTTAAATGCTGATTAGTCAACTGAACATGAAATGTGTTTATATAATTTCTTATTCTATCTTCTTCTGATTATTTAACATATTTCTAACCTATATGAATGTCTTGCTGAGTTGATTAAATACTGATACAATTTCTCTCTATATAGGGTTAAGACAAATAGGGGGAGATTGTTGGGGAAATGATTTATCTTAACCCCTAGAATTAAGAAGAATATAAATTCTAAGTATGAAAAATTAGGCTAAGTAAGTATGCGTCGAATAGTATTCGACGCAACGTCGAAATATAGTCGACGTTTCCCTCAGAATGAGTCGAAGTAACTCTTAGAAGAATTCGACGTAATCATAGTCGACGTACCTCTGACTTCTAATCGACGCATTTGATAAAGTCGACGCACCTTTGTCGACGCACCTTCATTATTCTCCTCTCGACGTCCAGCCAGGATGAAATCGACGTATACGTAGAATAGTAATCGACGTACGTCGTTATCTATAAGTAATTCAAAAACACGCCAGATCTCTTTCCTTCTTTCTGTAGATCTGATTCTTATGGAATGATATTATTCTTTTATAGCCATTCTGAATCAGTCTTTCCTTCTATTTGATTCTTGGCTAATTTGATTAAGATTATTATAGATAT
Source organism: Dactylorhiza incarnata (assembly GCA_033032865.1). Classification (NCBI taxonomy): domain Eukaryota; kingdom Viridiplantae; phylum Streptophyta; class Magnoliopsida; order Asparagales; family Orchidaceae; genus Dactylorhiza; species Dactylorhiza incarnata. The sequence continues at coordinate 4,008,952 of JAWHQI010000035.1, forward strand.
TATTTGAAATCAGAATGAATTCTTTCCTTCTACAGATTTGATTATTATGGAAACTCTTTCTCTCTAATTGCTAATTGATTATTCTCCTTTAGCAATATCTTTTCAAACAGAGTTATAAATAAGAAGCAAGTCGACAGAGAATATGACTAGTGATCCACCATATACATTTGAAAAAGAGGAAGAGCCCCCAAGTGAAGAGTGAGAAAGCTGAGAAAAGAGATAGTGTGCTGCAGCAAAGAACAAACCTTCATCTTCTCCTCCTGAGGCCATTCTGCTGCAAATTCTGAAAGCTCTCACAAAAGAGAGAAAAGCTTACAATCTCCTTCTCACTATAGAAGAGAGATTACATTCACTATTCTTGTGCTTCTAATCTTCTTGCTAGGAAGAAGATTACTTCTTGTTTAAATTACTTCTTCTACTTCTTCTCCTTATCTTTATTTCACTTTTAAACTGTGTAAAAGAGTTTTTAGAATCTCTCTTCAAAAAATTCAGTTATACTGGTTCTAAGAGTCTCCTTATCAAAAGACTCAGGCTGGTTCTAAGAGTCTCCTTATCAGAAGACTCAATGCAAGATAGTGAATTCCTACCAAGGTGGTAGAAGAGTGGACTACCCAAAGTTTGGGGAACCACTATATTTCTTTGTGTTGTGCTGTGATTTTCTTCTTGTTATTTTTCTTCTTTACTTGCTTAATTCTTATTGTGTGTGGGAAGCTTAAATCTGTGAAAATTACACATATATATATATAATTGTACAAAGTATTTTTAAATCTCTATTCACCCCCTCTAGAGAATTCTAGTGAGGTTAACTGTGCACTTTCATTTAGTTTTCAAATCCAAATCTTTTAAGAATATCATGAACATATTTAGTTTGACAAATAAAAATACCATCTTGTCTTTGTGAGATTTGAAATCCTAGAAAATAAATGAGTTCTCCTACCAAGCTCATTTCAAATTCAATTTTCATCACAAAAACTACTTCATTACATAACTCTTCATTAGTAGCTCCAAAAATAATATCATCCACATAAATTTGCAATATAATCAAATTATTATTTACATGCTAAATGAAGAGTGTATTATCTGCACTTCTCATTTTATAACCGTGCTTTATTAAAAATAAAGTTAATCTCTCATACCAAGCACGTGGCGCTTGTTTTAATTGATAAAGCACTTTTCTAACTTATATACATGATTAAGAAATTTTTCACTCACAAAACCGGGGGGTTGTTCTACATAAATTTCTTCTTTTATAATCCCGTTAAAAAATGCACTTTTAACATCCATTTGAAATAATTTAAATATTTTAAAACTCGTAAATGCAAGAAATATTCTAATTGATTTAAGGCGAACAACGGGTGCAAAAGTTTTATCAAAATCTACCCCTTCGATTTGTGAATACCCTTGTGTAAATAGTCTAGCTTTATTCCTTGTAATTCTAGAGTCACCATCTAGTTTATTTTTTAAAATCCATTTGACACCTATAACCGGATGATTAGATGGCCTCTCTACTAAATTCCAAACCTTATTACGTTCAAATTGATATAATTCATCATTCATAGCTAAAAACCAAAATTCATCATTTAAAGTGGTTGAACCATTTTTTGGTTCTATTTCGGATACAAAACAAAGGTTTGAAAAAGACACATTAAAGAAGAATGAGGACTTATCACTTTTGATGGTTCTCCTATGACATGCTCCCTTGGATGATCCTTTGAAAATTGTAGTACACTTGGAGGAGCATATTCTACTTGATCTTCTTCTTCTTCTTTCTCCTCTTCTTTTTCTCCAAGCGATTCAACATCCTTATGCTCCAAAGGGGAAAGCAGTTCGTCTTCGTTTCCTGTACGATTAGTTTCTACACAAGGAACAAACTCATCAAATCTTACATGAATATACTCGTCAACTATTTTAGTTCTTTTATTATAAATTCTATGAGCCTTACTAGTTGAAGAGTAACCAATGAAAATTCCCTCATCACATTTTCATCAAATTTTCCTAATGCATCTCTAGTATTTAAAATAAAACATTTGCAACCAAAAAGATGAAAAAAAAGATACATTAGGGTTTCTTTTAAAATAAACCTCATAAGATATTAATTTTAAAATAGGTCAAAGCATGACACGATTAATAATATAACATGAAGTATTAACTGCTTCGGCCCAAAATAATTTAGGCAACCCATATTCATAAAGCATAATGCGTGCTAGCTCTTGAAGAGTTCTATTTTTCCTCTCCACTACACCATTTTTCTGCGGTGTGCGTGGAGCAGAAAACTCATGTTTAATTCCTAAATCATTGCAAATAGTGGAAAACATATTATTTTCAAATTCTCCTCCATGATCCGAGCGTATGCATTTAATTTTTAAATCAAGTTCATTTTGAATACGAATGCATACTTTAGTAAATTCAAGAAATGCATCGGATTTGGAAGCTAGAAATAAAGTACAACAAAATCTAGAATAACTATCAATTATTACAAAAGAATATTTTCTACCACCTAGACTTGAAGTGCTAACCGGTCCAAATAAATCCATATGAATTAATTGAAGTGGTCTAGTAGTAGAAATTACATTTTTGCTTTTAAAAGAATTTTTTGAAAACTTTCCTTTTTGGCAAGGCATACAAAGAGAAGATAAATTCCCATTAAGCATAGGTAATCCCTTAATTAATTTATCTTTTGATAATTTCAAAATAAGCTTGGTGCTAGAGTGACCAAGGAGCCTATGTCAAAGTTCTAATTCTTCATTTTTAGAAATAAAGCATTATAAAGAAGAATTTGAAAGATCATTAAAGGCAATCAAATAAATATTATGTATCCTAGGTGCGCAGGGAGACGGGGGCGCTGCTCCTCCTTGCTCCAGGACGACGGCGAGAGAGGGATGAGGGAGGCTCGGGGGCGACACTTCCCTGCTCCAGGAGGCGGCGAGAGAGAGAGAGAGAGAGAAAGAGAGAGAGAGAGAGATTAGGGGGGAGGAGCGATCGGGAGGGAGGGAGATCAGGGGGTGCTGCTCCAAAAAGAATGAGAAAGAGGGAGGGATCGGGGGAAAGGCTGATCGGGTAATGGGGAGGAGGTTAGGTTAGGGTTTTTATTTAAAGCCCTAGCACAAACGGCTATCCGCACACCAACCCCCTATCCGCACCCCAAACTCCACTATTCGCAGACCAAAATCATTCTCCTTGAAATTGAGGCGTTACAATTCTCTCCCCCTTAAAGAAATTTCGTCCTGAAATTTAAAGCACAAACAACGAAATGAAATTCGTCATACATAAGTAAACAGATCAGGGTACTCCTCGCGCATGATCTCTTCTGGCTCCCAAGAGAGCTCCTCACGGCCATAGTTGTCCCAACAGACTCTCACCATTTTGATGGCCTTTCTCCGCAACTGCCGAATATCAGCATCAATAATGCAAACCGGAGTCACCTTGGTTGTTAGGCTACTCTCCACTGGCACACTAACGGCCTCCAACACAGAATCGGGCTCTCGCACCACCTTCCTCAACATAGAGATATGGAAGACGTCATGCAGCCCACTCAGCTCCGTCGATAAAGCAAGTCGGTAAGCTGGTTGGCCGATGCGTTCGGTGATCTCGAATGGCCCTACATACCTCGGACTCAGCTTCTTCAAGCGTCGGATCCTCGACACTCCTTTGAAAGGCTTTATCTTCAAGTATACCCAATCACCAACTGCAAACTCCACGTTCCGGTGTTTGGCATTGTAATATTTCGCCTGTCGGTCTTGGGCGGTCAACAACCGCTCTCGAATGGTCTGTAACGACTTATTCGCATCAACAACTTCTTTGCGTTTCAGCAGCTTGGTATCACCAGTCTCCACCCACGCTAATGGAGTACGACACTTCCTGCCATATAATGCCTCATACGGGGCCATCTGAATACTCACCTGGTAACTGTTGTTTTAGGCGAACTCTACCATATGAAGGTGATCTTCCCAACGCTGCCCGAAATACAAAATGCGCATTCGGAGCATATCCTCCATTATCCGATTTGTCCTCTCGGTCTGCCCATCAGTTTGCGGATGGAAGGTCGTGCTAAACTTGAGCTTTGTGCCCAATAACCGATGGACATGCCTCCAATCACCGGACGTAAACCGCCCATCACGGTCAATAACTATGTTGCGAGGGACGCCATGTAATCGAACGATGTTCTCCACATACATTTTGCTAGCTTCTCCACTGGATCTTTTTTCTGATTCGGGATAAAGTGTGCCACTTTAGTCAACCAATCCACAATAACCCAGATAGAGTCATTTTTCTGCAGTGACTTTGACAAACCGTGCACAAAGTCCATGGAAATATCGTGCACAAATTTGCACTCCGGGATTTGCAAAGATTTCAAGAAACCTCCTGGCCGTTGGCACTCGGCCTTCACTAGCGCGCACGTTTGACATTTCGCCACGTAAAGGGCTATGTCCTTCTTCATACCCAGCCACTAGAACAGTGTTTTCATGTCCTCGTAAATCTTCGTGCTCCCCGGGTGGATTGAGTACTTGGTATTGTGAGCCTCATACATCAACTCCTCTCGTAAAGTACCAGATTTTGGGACGCACAAACGATCATCTTTCCGCAGAAGACCGTCTTCAACAGAGAATTTTGGCCCTTCCGCTGCATAGCGCTTCATGCTCTCATCAAGCTCCAATGCTCTCCGAACTCTATCTGCGCGGTCACACTGCACCTCCGTCCAGTTCAGGCATGAATTTGCACTAGCACTTCTGTCGACACAGGTAATGCCCGAGGCTTCCAACTCCTAGATTAAACGATCATCATCAATGCACAACCAGTTTGCTCATGCTGGAGTTCTGCGACTCAAGCATTAGCGACCACGTTCCCCTTCCCGGGTGTATAATGTATCTCGAAGGTGTAATCCCCGAGGAATTTCATCCACCTTCTTTGTCGCATGTTCAACTCCTTCTGGTTCAACAGGTACTTAGGGCTCTTATGATCCGTAAAGATGTCAACCTTCACGCCATATAAATAATGACGCCATAGCTTCAGGGCGAATATCACCGCCGCCAACTCCAAGTCGTGGACTAGATAGTTCCTTTTATGCACATTCAGCTGGCGTGAGCCATACGCTATCACCTTTCCAAATTGCAGGAGGACGCAACCTAAGCCGCTCCCTGAGGCGTCGCTATAGATCTCATAGCCGTCCGTACCACATGGCGAACACAAAACCGACGCCGTGGTCAAACGACTCTTCAGTTCCTCAAAAGCTCGTGCGCACTCCGGCGACCACACAAACTTCTGATCTTTTCTCGTCAAGGTAGTGAGAGGTAAAGCTATCCGCGAGAAGTTCTCCACGAACCGCCTATAGTAGCCGGCAAGTCCCAGAAAACTTTGGATTTCCGCCACTGTAGTCAACACGGGCCACTACCGTATCGCCGCTATCTTCGCTGGATCCACAGCAATACCCTCCCCGCTAACGACATGGCCGAGAAATGCCACGGACGATAGCCAGAACTCGCACTTAGAGAATTTGGCATAAAGTCGATTCCTCCTCAAGGTGTGCAAAACCAATCTCAAATGGTTCGCATGCTCCTCCTCCGACTGCGAGTAAACCAATATGTCATCGATGAAGACGATCACAAATCGGTCCAGATACTCCCGAAAAGTCATGTTCATCAAATCCATGAATACCGACGGTGCATTTGTCAACCCGAACGGCATCATAGTGAACTCATATTGGCCATAGCGTGTACCAAACGCTGTCTTGGGAATATCACTCTCCCTTATATGCAACTGATAGTAACCAGACTTCAAATCCAGCTTCGAGTAGACAGTTGATCCCGCCAACTGATCAAATAAATCGTCAATCCTCGGGATCGAATACTTGTTCTTCTCTGTTAGCTTGTTCAGCTCTCGATAGTCAATGCATAGACACAGGCTCCCGTCTTTCTTTTTCACGAAGAGGACCGGCGCACTCCAAGGGGAACCACTTGGACGTATGTAGCCCTTCTCTAGCAATTCCTGTAGCTGAACCTTCAGTTCCGCCATCTCCTTTGGCGCCACCCTGTACGGTGCACGGGCCACAGGTTTCGCACCTGACACCAGATCAATAGGGAAGTCAAAATCCCGCAGGGGTGGAATCCCAAGGAGATCCTTAGGGAACACATCCGCGAACTCTGATACGATAGGAATGTCACTCAGACGAGACTTCGGCTCTACAGCTTCCAATAGCGTGAAGAATAGCTCTGCGCCCTTCTGAACTGCTTTGACCACTTGGAGAGCAGACATCAGCGTCTTGCTCGATCCTCGCATACCAGCGAATTTGGTCTCGCACCCAGTACCTTGTCCCAGAGTGATTTCTTTTGAGTTGCAGTCAATACAAGCACGCTGCTCTGAGAGCCAGTCCATGCCAAAGATCACGTCGAACTCGGATATGGGCAGTACAGAACCTTCCAGCCTAAACTCATGATTCCCTATTTGCACTTGAACACAACAGGTCCTATCCGCACGCATCAAGCATCCGTTAGGCAGCAAGACATCTAATCTATTCGTTGTTAAAATGGAAGGCACTCCGATACGCAACACGAAGTCTTTAGATAGAAAGGAATGAGAAGCATCGATATCGAACAGCGCTCTCGCCGGATGATCCAAAATTAGGATAAAACCTGATTCGAACAAATTAAGAAATGCACAAGGTAGTAAGTATGTGAAGCAGTAAAAACTGTATACTATGTCATACCTGTCACCACGTCACTTTGTTTTATTGCCTCCTGCAGGCCAAGGTTATATACCCGTGATTGAGCTGGAGTGTAGTGGGATGCAGACGACTCCGCTGCCTTCCCTTTCTTCGCCGCATAAGCCGCATCTGCCTTTTTGCCGCCGCGACACTCCTGAGCAAAGTGGCCCACCTTGCCACAATTAAAACATGTGACTGGACCTCGTCCAGTAGTTGCTCCCAAAACAGAAGAGGAAGCCAGTTCCGAAATCCTAGACTTCTTTTTATACCTTTGGAAACCCAACTTTGTAGAACTCGGTACCTTGAACTCCGTCTTTGTCACAGCTCGATCCTTATTAGCTTGGACTCTTCATATCCTTCTCAAGGGATCTGGCGGTGTCTACCAACGTCAGAAAGCCCTGCGTCATCGGGCCTGACAGAAGCAGTCGCAACTCATCACGCAGACCTACGTAAAACCGGTTGGTCTTTCGCTCTTCATCATCAAAGGAAGTGCTCGCATACCGTCCAAGTCGTGTAAACTCATGGAGGTACTCATCCACCATTCTATCCCCTTGAGTTAACCTTTGAAACTGGATCTCCATTTTGATGCGTTGAGCAGAAGAGAGATACCTGACCAAGAACACTCTCGAGAACTCGCCAATCGAGTTGTCTGTCAGCTGCCTGCCTGCATACTGATGCCTTTCCAACTGTTCCCACCATAGCCTAGCCTCTCCAACCAACAGGTAGGTAGCTAGGGTTACCTTCTGTTTTTCCTCCATCTCTATAGCTGACAGGGTTCTCTTTATCTGAGATAGCCAATCTTCTGCTTGCATTGGCGTTCCCACTCCTTCAAACGTGGGAGGGTGGAAGCCTAGGAAATGCTTCAGATGATGACTCATCGTTTGTATCGCCTCGACCGGTACTGCAGGTGTCTTTCCACAACGGGCTCAACTGCGGCATCCGGCTCCGAGGCCACCGCAAGGGCAGGAGGCTGTACAGGCCTTCCTTGCTGCGCATTGATCATGGCAAACACAGCTTCGGCAATCAGTCTTATCGTTTCAGCAGAAGGAGGGGATGTAGGCATCTCGGCGGATGCACTACTCTCAGCAGTGTGTCGGGGTTCGGACTGCCCCGAACCACTTCTAGTCACCTATAATTATGTCAAACATACAATTTAGCGACTGATACACATAGCAAACAACAAATAAGAGAACACTCAGGTTCCGCAAATACTATTTTTAGCATTTTTCATGTGTGTTTTTCATTCCTAAGTGGACATTCATGGGTTCTTTTCACGTTATACCGGCAACGCACGTGTGTGCTCACCACCCCTTAAAAGAATTCGACCACAAATTCGAAGAAGGAAACGACACCAGAGTCTGATACCAAATTGTAACCCCCTCATCCATCACAAATAATATAACAGAAGGTCCGGCCGGGTATCCACGCCATATTATACGGACAGACAAACGCATTACTAAATGAGATCAATTTTATTCTTTTATTTTCAAAATGCACCCTAACATAGAGTTGCATTCTAACAGAAGCTTTTTAAAGAGATGAAATAACCACCCAACAAGGAATGTCCACTAAACATAGAAAAACCGGAATGAAAAGACGCACGATCAAAGTTTGTCCTTAAGGCCTTACATCATTATTGTTTAAACAAAAACGATGTGCTTTGCATACATCGACACGTAGGCCGGCAACACATGAAAAAGACTAAACAAAACATTCGGGCCTTCGAGGGCCGGCTCAGCACAAGGGCTTCAGCCCGCTACATCCCGCTCGGCTCACCTGCTCCTGCATAAGAACATTCCACAAAGCTGTGGCAAACAAAGCAACGGTCAACATAGCTGACCAAATTATAATGACCTCACCACTTTCTCGGAGTGGCAGAGCTTCTTCCCTGCAAGCAAGTTAGCATAATCACATAAAACTAGAGTGTGTCATAAAAGCACCAAACATCACAAACGTTGGCTCGATCGGCCCAACGTCTCGTGTACTCAGGGCACCTTAACGGTGTACCGGATTTCCCCGGTCCCACCACCATCCTCAGTCCCAGACTGGATGGCCCATAGTTGAGCATTCGCTAACCGAGACCAAATGTCTATGACTCTCTCCTATGCCTGTAGCAACATGTCAAATATCTTAGGTAGTCGAACTACACCACATAGGGCAGGTACAGTTCAGCTAAGCCCGTTGCTCAAGTCGTCGTACCCAACACGCACGACGCGGGTCAGCCTCCCCTTGCATGTTATCGCCTACATAACCGCTTGTTATGTAACCAAGGCGGCACTCGCGGCCACCTAAGTTGGGCACCCAAGGCGCATAACTCCACACGCTAGCCCAACGGTCTCCGAGAGACGGGCTTCGCACAAACGCAACAAAAGTTCCCCGGGAACTAACGTCTACGATCCAAACATACACATTCCACGAAGTCTTCTTCGGGAACCCCAGAACATCACCAATCCAGACCAACATGTCCGGATGGGCTTCACACAGCATGTCTAATCCGTACTCACGCTTCCGGATACTAATGCAGTTAAACGTAGGGATGTAAACATCGACCCGTCGGAGCGCACTCTTCCCCACCTGTCGGTGGAGAGGGGCTTCCATGCAAATATGCTAATTAAGGGCTTCACCTGCCCAAGAAGAAAAGTCGTTACCCTTGAAGTGTGCTTCAGAGGCATGGGAATGTGCCCGGATTTGACGGCTAACGAACGTAACGGTTGTCCGCGCACGAAAACTGCTCTCCACGAAAGCTTCCGGTCGGCCACCTCCAACAAAAGCTAGAACCCTAGCCCTAGGTCGGCAAGGGGCTGGCTTGGGATTCTCCTTCCAGCAGTAAAACGAGAGAGGAGAGGGGCTCAACTCTTCCTTGTCGACGGGAGAAAAGTAGAGGAAAGGGTGACGGGTCCTCCTTGCTCTAGGCGGCTACGGGAAAGAGAGTGAGGAAGGGAGACGGGGGTGCTGCTCCTCCTTGCTCCAGGCCGACGGCGAGAGAGGGAGGAGGGAGGCTCTGGGGCGGCACTTCCCTGCTCCAGGAGGCGGAGAGAGAGAGAGAGAGAGAGAGAGAGAGAGAGAGAGAGAGAGAGAGAGAGAGAGAGAGAGAGAGAGAGAGAGAGAGAGAGAGAGAGAGGGGGGGGGGGAGCGATCGGGAAGGAGGGAGATCAGGGGGCGCTGCTCCAAAAAGAACGAGAAAGAGGGAGGGATCGGGGGAAAGGCTGCTCGGGTAATGGGGAGGAGGTTAGGTTAGGGTTTTTATTTAAAGCCCTGGCACAAACGGCTATCCGCACACCAACCCCCTATCCGCAACCCAAACTTCACTATTTGCAGACCAAAATCATTCTCCTTGAAATTGAGGCGTTACACTTTGTTTGTCTGCATCCTTTCTAGGGTAAAATACTTAATAATAAGTAATATTTTTTATTTTAAATGTTGATTTGGACCTATTCAAACAGTTGAAAAAGTTAGGGCACGTCGTTGCTTTGATAAAATCGCCCGTGGAGGTCGTGTAAGCAGGCGGAATGCGACGGCTGAACAAGTTAGGGAACGCCAATTTGTTTTGCCCTGATAAAAAATCGCATTATAAAATTATTTCATTTAGATTTTAATTTTAGTAATTGAAATATGAAAAAAAGGGCAATGTTATAAGCACATCAGTTTTGGCTATTTGCACACCAATTTCTATGAGTTATTACGCGCCTTTTGAAAATACGTCTTGTACATACATTTTTAGGAAAAGTGTTCAACACAAAAATTGTAGATCTCGTCGAGATCTACAACTTTCGTGTTGAACACTTCCTAAAAATGCACACACAAGGCGTATTGTCGTCCTAATCGTAACTATAGCGAATTTTTGAAAATACGTCTTGTACGTGCATTTTTTGAAAAAGTGTTCAACACGAAAGTTGTAGATCTTGACGGAATCTACAATTTTCGTGTTGAACACTTTTCCTAAAATTGTATGTACAAGACTTATTTTCAAAAGGCGCGTAATAACTCATAGAAATTGGTGTGAGAATAGCCAAAATTGGTGTGCTTATAACACTGCCAAAATAAAATTGATAATATTGGGGTGGCGACGACGTGGATCGTATTACCTCTAATGATGATTTCATAAGAAAGAAGAATTTTGATTGGCACATTAAGCGCATTCTCATTAAGAGAGAATAAATGAATTTTTTTATGAAAGAAACTTCAAAATTTTGATGACCAGTGACTAATTTTTTTGGTCACTAAATAAATAATTTAGTGACTAAATTATTTTTGGTCACTAAATAATTTAAAAAATTTACTTTAGCGATAGAATTTATATTTCGTCACTAAAGATATGTCTTTAGTGACCAAATATTTATTTCGTCGCTGGAGACATTTTTAGAGGCGAACTATATTTCGTCACTAAAGAGGTATTTTTAGTGACGAAATATATTTCGTCACAAATTTTTCGTTACTAAATGACAGTTTTCTTGTAGTGTGCGGTGAGTAGGAAATCATTTGATTTAGAATTTATGATTTTGCAAAGATTTGTAGATGATTCAAATAAAACATTTAAACCCTTATCACATAATTGACTAATTGATATTAAATTACGTTTCAAACCATCTACAAATAAAATATTAGAAATTGAAAACAATTTGTCACCCACTATGGTGATGCTCATGATCCTTCCTTTTCCGTTATCTCCAAATGTTACCAACCCTCCTTTCTTCAACTCATGACTAAGGAACTTTGCTTTGTTGCCCGTCATGTGTTTGGAGCATCCCGAGTCCAAATACCACATGCCCGTTTTGTCTTTACCCTGCCAACATACCTAAAAGGGAGATGAGAGTAACGATCCGAATACCCAAGAGGTTCCTCCCAAAGAATAGGTGGAAACCTTAGGCACCCAGATTTGCTTTATAGCACTACGACCCTTCTTCCTACATGAGTCTGAGGTGTGTCCAAAAATATGACATTTGACACACGATATAAAATGGGATGAAGCCCTTTTTGGAGTTTTGGATAAACTCTTGCAGGAAGATGACATAACATTTGAATTCTTAACTGAGTTGTTATTAACAGAAATAAATTTTTTGGATTTATTGCTAACGCCAGCGTTAATAGTTAACGCTGGGCGGTAACTCCCAGTAATATACCTAAGGCCATATTTGGCACTACCATGGCATTGGTTGACCAAGATCATGTCTAGAGATCTTTGCCCAACTCCAAATTTTTTAATAGCCATACTTATATCATGAATACTAGCTTTGAGAGCGGTGTTTTCCGTTACTAACATAACGCACTGATTCACAAAACGCTTCTTTCCTTCTTCTATTTGAGAAGGAGAGTGTTTTAAAGTTCTTTCTAGATTCCCCTTCTCCTTAGTAAGAATTTCGATATTGGAGTGGAACTTAAAAAGAGCTTCTTTAAGTTCTTTCACTCTTGTCAAGGAGTGATTGCACTCTTGGAAAGAAACCTTATATTTCCCTAATAGTTTAGATAATTTTTTGTTTTCTTTTAACAAAAGTATATTTTTAGGATTTAGAATCTCAATATCATTTAAAGTTTTATCAAAAAATTTGCATGTTTGAAAATACTCAATATATAAATCATCGTAAGTAGTAGGGAGAGTTACCTCCGTGTCTCTTTGGACACTACTTTCATCATCGAATGACTTGTTACTTTTTCCCATAAGGCATATATTTGCCTCTTCTTCATCGCTAGTGGTGAGCCGCTTGAATCCCCGGAGGAGGAGTCATCCAATGTAGCCGCTTTAGGACCTTCTTCTACTCTTTTCCCACGTGCTGCTTTTCTTTACGCTCTTTAAGATATTTCAGGCACTGGCTCTGGATGTGTCCAATCTTTCTACAATGGAAGACTCCGCTGGTGGCCGCTCATCATCATCCTCGTTGCTACCTCTTCCTTTCTTTGATGAGGATCCCTTCTTGATGAAATATTTCCAAAAGATGTTTCTCCTTTCCGGATTCTTCATGAACCTTTTGAACTTTTTCACAAAAAGGCTCTCCTCATCCTCTTCATCATCATCTCCGTTAGCCTCCTTCTTTGATTTTAAGTCTAAAGCCTTCTTCTTTGGATCCATGTTGTACTCTTGTTGTTGAATATTGAGTTCAACCTCATGGGTCTTGAGGTTCCCAATGAGGCTCTCAAATTGGAGCTTCTTCAAATCATGTGACTTCGAGATAGCCGTCACCTTTGTATAGAACTTTGGAGGGAGAGACCTTAGAATTTTTCTCAGCAAGTCATTGTTGGACAATATCTTTCAACGTACTTTTGAGTCATTGACGATCTTAGCGAACCTTGTGAACATTGAATCTACGTCTTCATCCGCCTCCATCCAGAATTTCTCATATTTGGATTCAAGTTGGAAGTGTTTTGAATCCTTGACCTGCGAAGTACCTTCATGAGTAATTTCTAATAAATTCCATATGTTATAAGCTATTTCGCAAGCACAAGTTCTATTAAATTCTGTTCTATCCAAAGCACAAAATAACGCATTCATTGCTTTAGCGTTATTCTTAAATCTCAACTTATAATTGTCATCCAATCTATCTCTGGGTTTTACATAATAACATCTCCAACAATAAATGTTGGTGGAGAGTAGCTAACTTCTACCATGCACCAAACATAATTATCTAAAGCAGTTAAAAAACAACGCATTCTTATTTTCCAATAATTATAATCAGTACCAGTAATTAGTGGAGGTCTACTTATCCCTGACCCTCCAAGAAAGCATGATCATGATGCGCTATTATTCCCGGTTGTGAACCCGTTTTGGAATAACCTAGCTCTGATACCACGTGTTGGATCTTATGGCGCCCTTAGAGGGGGGGGGGGGGGGGGGGGGGGGGGGGGGGAATAAGGGGTTTATGATTTTTCTGTAACAAGACAGATTTATAGAAGAACAAAATTTTTCTTTACTGTTGATAACACCTAACGTTAAGAGTTAACGCTGGGCGTTAGCTCTCCAGAAAATTAAGCTTCTCAGAATTATGTAAAGGTGATTTTACTTATCAAAACTTTAATGAAATACAATTCCAAAAAATCAGAGATAATGAAAATGAATATTGTATTACAAAGATAATATTTCAATAACGCTTGAAATTAAATGCGACGATGTAAAATCAATTTTTGTTCCTTCACCGCTCCGTCTCCCAAGGACCGGTTTGCTATAGCCTATCTTTCCTTAAATAAGGCCTCTAACCACCCCCTAGATCTACCCTTGACCTAGTCGCCATGCACAAGGAGGCAAATTACCCCCTAAACCGAACCCGACCTAGTCTCCACACACAAGATGGCGAATTCACTATCGTTTACAAGAAAATAAAAAACTAAAAGTAAATTCAGAATAAAAACTCCTTATAATGAAGGGCTGTGAAGGAGATGTTGAAGACACGCAATGACCATCGTCAGAGTTGAAGCAAGCATCCTTCTTCAAATTTGACCATTGAAAATCTCCTTTTCAATGGTGGTGTAGGGAGTGCTCTCTGAATTCGGGGATGAAATGCTCTCACAGAAGATTGGAGCGAAGGCTTGGAAGATTAGCAGTTGAGTAATGAAATCAGTTTTTTAAATTGACATGGGAGCTAATGCCTGGTGTTAAGAGTTAACACCAACATTAATGATCGTGTACGATCGTGGCTAAGATCATGCATTCATCGGGATCGTGGAAGATCGTGGACTCAACGTGAGCGTTAACTCTAATGCTGGCATTGTCTCTGGTTTCTCGACGGATTCCTTCTCGACGTAATTTCATCTCGACGGATTCTTTCTCAACAAAAGTTAACGCGGGACGTTAACTTCTAACGGCGAGCATTAGATCTCTTTTCAGAGAATCATCATTAATAACAATCCAATTCATAGAGATATGTACCTATAGTACCTGCACACAATAAACACAAGCAAGATCAAATACATAGTGTGATTTGTTATTCTCAAACTAAGAGATGTGGAACACAAGCTCCAACAGACATGCCCACTCCACTGCCATGTTTGCCTCATCCGGGTGCCTGAGTTGACACACTCGAACAGAGGGAACAAACAAATGTTCAGTACGCACAAAGTCGAGTGAGTGAGTTGCATCATTGTATTGCACAACATACCATAACATCATTGAATCAACAAGACCTCATCGTATTAATTAGTATGGGATTTTTTATACGATGAGTTTACTTTAGTGCCAGATCTCTTAACTTATATGTTTGTATTGGCATCCGTATCAGTTAAGGTTACTTTTGTAGCTGCTCTCCGTATATAGAATTATGCATTCAGATACTTCTTGCTATGATTACTATGGTTGGGTGTTTTATTATACTGCTATTTAGAACATTCTGAATTGTTGTATTGTTATACATGGCATACTTATAGAAATTGCTAGAGATAGACTATACATTATTCATAACTATGCAAAATAGGCTTGTCACCTGCTTGATATATATTACCCCTTGTCGTCCTATGCTTCCTCCTCCCGCACGGTGCCTAGGAGTCATGGGTTGAAAGGATGAGAAACCTATTGAGTCTTATAGACTGACAAATGGTTGTGGCATAATAAATAGGAGCTCCAGGAGGAGCAGACCCGCAACCAGAGGGAGGAAAGACACGGTAGCGTGGCCCGAACTTGGACTCTCAGCAGCTGTGGGGAGAGCACCAGTGAGCGACCGTCCTTCAATTCCTGTCCTTCATATCTACCCTGGGCAGAGCAGAGAGTTATACATTCGTGAAGGCACTAGTCCGTGTCAGTGTTTGCAATGTTTTATCTTTGCTAAGAGAGAGGCCAAGAAAATATGATGTATCAGACTTAAGCCCTTTTGTACTCTAGCGTTTCTTTTTCAGTACTCTATATGTTTTTTTGTATCTCATTTGGACAAGTATCTTAATGGTTATACGATTGTTGTGGACATGTTTTCATTTTTATTTTATGTTGTATGCTTGGCCTGGATGAATGATTAGCCGGCAGGATCAACGTATTGTGGTGGTGACCATCCCGTGAGTTGTTGCCACCGCAAGATGGCAGTTCTGGGCGGTAAGACCCAAAAATGAAAGCAAAAAAAGATGGTCTTACAAACTGGTATCAACCCAGCCAACTTTGATCCAAAGTAAGGAAGTTCACAACCCTAGGAAACTCCGCTCGAGCTTAGTTTGAGGACAAACTAGCAGTGGAAGCAATGGTGTGCCCATAGGAAAAATCACGTTTAATTGTCCATCAAAATGAGATGTTTAGGCCAACCCTTCTAATTAAATCATTTTCTTATGTAGCCTCCGGTGAATGTCCCAACCAGGGCGATGATCCCTCCCATTTAGAATGTTGTTCCTCCCCCACCACCTCCCACCCCCTTTCAACAATTAGAGCTAGGACAGACATTGACCGCTATCCTGCAGGCCTTCACTCACTAACAGGTCCCGATTCAGGTCCCCAACCAAGGGGCAAACTGGTTGCATGCCTTCCAAGGCCTCTCCCCACCATCTTAAACAGGAATTGAGTCGGTGGTATAGACAGAGGAATGGTTAGACACCATTCAGGAAATGCTGACCAGGATTCATTGTCTGGTTGATATTGTAGTGTCATTGGCCATCTCCGTTTTGAAATCTCAGGGAAAGCGATGGTGGAAATCGGCCCTGGACACCACCTTTTTCGGCCTTGATTATGTCGACATCACGTGGGAAGAATTCAAGGAGGAATTACTAGATCACTTCATGCCGCAGAAAGCCAGAGATGATCTAGAGGAACGGTTCCTACACTTGAAGCTGGGAAAGTTTTCAGTATTGGAATACCAGCGGGAATTCTCGCACTTAGCTTGTTTTGCCACAACCCACCAGTTAGACGACTTCGGGTATGCCAAGAGGTTTTACAAAGGCCTCCGAGATGACCTAAGACAAGCCCTACTATACGTAGTAGATTTCATTTTAGCCTGAATCATCGAAGCAGCAAGGAAGATGGAGGCAGACCAGCTAATAGTAAGGAGCACGGGAAAAAGGACAGCGGAAGATGTAGGGTTGGGCACCAAGGGACATAAAAGAGGCAAGTTTGTACAACACAGGAGGAGTGGGGGACGACCCCGCCCCGACTTCAGGCAGGAGCAGAGGCCTCTGACATTGCTGGCCCAACAGCCGCTACGGATCCAAGAGCCACCTAAACAAGGTGGAGGAGTACCTCCCCCACAACTATGCTACCATTGTCACCAACCAGGCCACATCCACATCAATTGCCCCCAAAGAGTTCCATCACCACCTCCAGCACCACCAACTCAGCAACCCAGGGGCTGAGGCCGAAGACATGGCCGAGTCCGAGGATTCCACCAGGCAGAACGTAGATAAGAAGGAGACCAAATGTATGCTCTGGATCTTGCTCAACCCCAAAACTCGGATAGGGTTATAGCAGGTATGCTAGTAGTTAAAAGTCTTGTAAAATTCTTTGATTTGTAGATTTGATATATAATTGTTAGAAATAGAAAACTTACTCACTTTAAACTACACCATAATTCAAGAATAGTAACCGCGTGCGACAAGCCTGCCTATACCTTGTTTGACACGTGGGCCACCCATAACTTTGTCTCGGAGGACTTCGTCAAGAGTTTGGGTCAGGTTTGACTCTACACGGGAGCTGCCAGGAGAGTGCGCATTCTAACGGATCAGAGATAGATGGAGTCGATAGCAAAGTGCGTCCTAAAGTTGACCATCGGTGGCCTAAAACTCGATGCTCTGACAATAATCTTGAAGATGCCAGACTTCTATGTTGTTTTGGGGATGACATGGCTCACCTGGAACCATGCCCAGATTGATTGTCCATCAAGGAGAGTCATGCTGAGATACGACACCACCTACACGACCTTCGAAGGTACAATCCTAGCCTCCCATCATTTACTTTCATCTACTCAGGCCGTCAAGGCCCATCTATAGGGAGACAAAGTTTATATGATTTATTTTGAGATGAAGGAGATAGAGACTCCGCTAACCGATATCCCTGTAGTTTGCAACTTTCCCAACATATTTCTAGAAAGACTACCCGGGTTACCGCCGTACAGGGAAAAGAACTTTCAGATTCAGTTAGTGTCAGGAGCTAGACACGTATCTAGAGCACCCTACTGGATGTCCCCAAAGGAGTTGGCGGATTTCCATACCCAGCTGCAAGATTTAGTAGACTCAGGGTTCGTCTGCCTGAGTTCATCATCGTGGGGAGATCCGGTGCTCTTTTTAAGGATTAAGGATGGGACTCTTCGATTATGCATCGACTAACAGGAGCTCAACAAACTAACAGTGCAGAACACTTACTCTTTGACCCAGATCGACGAGTAGTTTGACCAGTTGGAAGGAGCACACTGGTTTTCTAAATTGGACTTGAGATCGGGGTACTATCAACTACAAATACAAGAAGAAGGTATTCCGAAGATGGCTTTCAGCAGTTGGTATGGTCTCTACGAGTTCACGGTAATGCCCTTTGGGTGCACAAATGCCCCCTCTGTATTCTTGAGTCTAATGAACCGTGTATTCGAAACCTACCTAGATGTCTTCGTTATAGTGTTCATAGATGATATACTTATTTACTCAAGGATGGAGGAGGAATATACACAACACCTGAATCTCGTGCTGGAAAGGCTTAGAGAGCATAAGTTATATTCTAAGTTTAGCAAGTGCCAATTCTGGCTTAAGGAAGTAGCCTTCCTAGGGCATATCATCAGTGCGGCAGGATTGACAGTGGATCCGGTGAAGGTTCATGCATTGTGGGACTGGCCTCAACTGAAAACAACGTCAGACGTACGGAGCTTCCTGGAACTTGTCGGATACTACCGAAAGTTCGTGGAAGGATTCTCCCAGAGTGCCCTTCCTCTTACGTCATTGATAAAGAAAGACGCACCATTCGCATGGACTCCGCGGTGTGAAGCAGCTTTCCAAGATCTAAAGAGTAGACTCATCTCCGCTCTTATGCTTGCACTTCCATCTGGGAAGGAAGGATTTCAAGTGTATACAAATGCATCGTACCAAGGAATGGGTGCAATCTTAATGAAGCACGGACATGTGAACACTTACACATCACGACAGTTAAAGAAGCACAAGCAGAACTATCTAGTGCACAACTCAGAGATGGAAGCCGTAGTATTTGCGCTAAAAATCTGGAGACACTATTTGTATGGGGTTCACTGTGACTTCTTTTTGGATCACAAGAACCTGAAGTACATAGACATTTAGAAGGACTTAAACATTCGGCAGAGGAGATGAGTAGAATTTCCATGTGATTATCAGTACACAATGCATTACCATACCGGAAAGGAAAACACAGTAGCAGATGGACTATGTAGAAGGGCTAGCACATCGAGTACCGAACCTCAATTGATGGCTATGGAACTAGTGCAGATGTTGGAGAACATGCATATCATATTGGTATCTATGGATAATCCCGAGGTCTACAAGGAGTATCTAGCCTCTATGAGCATAATCTGTGATATCCGAGAATGGATCAAGGCTGCCCAGAAGTGTGATGCAAAATTAGAACCGGTATTCCAGTCCTTGGATTCAGGCGCCGCTGAGGGTTATTCTTTGAAGGAAGATATCATGCACTTCGGAGGTAGAATTTATCCACCGGTAGGGGATAACATCCGGGAAGACATTCAAACATACACACACCATTGTAGGTATTCAGTGCACCCAGGGATCACTAAAATGACTGCGGACTTGAAAATAATGATGTGTTGGCCAGGAATGAAAAGGGATATTATCTGCTTCGTGACCCATTGTGAGGCATGTCAACTAGTACAATGGAAGGTTATTGCAGCCATTTCCATTGTCGGTGACAAAGTGGAAATTCGAGGACATTTCCTTGGACTTTGTACATGGGTTACCTCATTCCCGCTATGGGCATGACTCCATCTGGGTCATTGTGGACAGGTTGACAAAGGTGGCCAGATTTATTCCCATTAAAAAGGGTGCTCCCATCATTGTCCTAGTACGATTATTTGTGGAACAATTCGTCAGGTACCATGGAGTACCGAAGTCCATCATATTGGATCGAGACAATCGATTTATGTCAAGGGACTGGAAAGCGGTTCAGGCATATTTGGGGTCATATCTAACTTTCAGCACCGTGTTCCATCCTCACATAGATGGGCAGATAGAACGTACTATCCGAACAATGGAGGACCTGCTATTGTTATGCGTCCTAGATAGCAGAGAGCCATGGAAAAGACAACCACTCATCGTGTTTTCCTACAAAAATAGTCAGCATTCCAATATTGGCATGGCTCCCTACGAAGCTCTCCATGGTAAGAAATGCAGAACTCCACTATCTTGGATTCTAGATGAGGACTCAAAGGCGCTGGGGTAGGAATACATAGAAGACACTGATGAGTAGTAAAATATACTTATTTTTAGTATAGTTATTAGTATAATTTTAAATAATATTGTAAATATTTTATGTAAATTAATGAATAAATTGCTTGTTTTATTATTTTCCTTACTAACTTAGCTTTATTTCTGTTTTTTTTCATATTTTGGCAATTTTTGTCAAGTTACGCCCTCAGTCATGCCCGTGACCAAGGGCGTGTAAATTTAAACTGCCGATCTCAACAATCCCGGCCAAATTCAGAGCAAACTCGACGAATTGATGAGTCACGCCCTCGGTCACGTCCATGACTGAGGCTGTGTACATGGGTCACGCCTGTGTACCTCTTGTCTATTCGCAGACCACGCCATCTCGACGAATTAGCTGCTGTCTCGACGAATCAAAAGGTCACGCCCGTGTACATGGTCACGCCCGTGACAGAGGTCGTGACCCATCAAATCCTTCCAGAATCCAGCATACACGCCAGCCGTCACGCCACAGTTAAACCAGATGTGTGCCGCCCAAGGTCACGCCCATGACACCTCAAGTCATGGGCGTGTGCATCCATTTTCCCAGTCAAGTCCTTCCATAAGGCGGCTGAAGCGACTGCAATCGCACGTGCATAAGTCATTCCCTCGGTCACGCGCGTGACCGAGGGCGTGTAAAAATAAAATTTTTCCTATAAATAGTAGGGGTCGTTTGAAGCATTTCTCATCCAGAATTTTGTGTGTTAGCTAGTTTTGTGGAGTAGTTTAGGACTTGTATGTGAGTTATTTCCTGCATTTCTAGTTAGCTACTTTCTCTTTCCTAGTCTAGTTGTAATCTTCATTTTGGTAATAAAATAGTTTGTTTTCTTATGTCAACTTTGTCTTTGAATGTTTAGAAGTAGTCTTTGAGTGATGTTTTCCAAACCCTATTTTGGGTTCTGAGTGTGTAACACTCTTTTCAGTTTTAATTTTCAGCCTTTAAATTATTATATAAATGTTCTATTACCACCCCCATCCCGGATGAGAGGCTAATTTTCTTTAGCGCTTGATTAAGATGGTTAGGACGGATATTATTTCTGCACTTTTATAAGTATTTCATTTCTATAATACGCCCGTCCCGGATGAGAGGCTAATTTTCTTTTGCGCTTGATTAAGGCGGTTGGGACGAATACTATTTCTGTTTTTACATAAGACTTTTAATCTTTCTTCCACGCTTATATTCGCTTAAATTATTAACATGTATTTTCTAATTATTAATGACGTCTCCATTCCAATGAGTGGCTAATTTCCTTTAGCGCACAATGTCGAAGAGCATTGGGACAAATAAATGATTTTTTAACAGATAAAACATCTCTTTCTAAAATTATTAACGAGCTTAAGGTCTATCCGAGAAAAACGTTGAATGGAACCATATAATCGATATGTGGTTTTCATTTCCGTTTCCGTACACTAGTTAGCCGGGAGGCTCGTGCGTACGGACTGATCGCTTACGGGTAAAGAGAAGTGCGCTCTACCCTCGAGAGAGGATGAGGTAGGTCTCCTGAATTGGAAATAAAAACACAATAGCAGGGTTCACAACATAAAGCGAGTATTAAGAAGATTCGATTAAAGAACGAGAGTTTGGTCGAATATTCGTAATCTCAGGTGGGAGTACCCTCGAGAGAGATGCGTTCATACTTATGGAACTTCCACGGCCAAGCCATTTTAATGTTTTGAAAAGTCTTATCTTTTACTTCTAAAAAAGACTATTTTTGTCTCAAGGTAATTCGACATCAGGCGATATCTTCATCATTGTTTAGAACTCTAGTTATACGCTTATTATCGCTCTTTATAAATCAACTCAAAATATTACACCGATAAAATAATAGTTTACTCCTTAAAAGCAGAAGTAATCAACAAGATCCGCGGAAATATATGACCTCGATATTTTCTAAAACAAACTGTCCTGTAGTACACGCGATAATGTATACTTGCCTTTAACAAATGATTAGGTTGCATTATAATTAAACAAAAGCTTTTCAAATCCAAAACTTGCAAAACTCTCATTTGCTATTTTAAAAAATTAATAGAATTCGGCGTCGTAGTCGGGGCGTAATTGTCAATACTTTGAAAGAAGAAAAGGACTATTACTTCTATCTTTCGATAGGATAACGGTTAGTTTCTCAAAGTAGGAGTACTTGCGATACTCTTCGAAAACACCCGCCTAATTTTAATCTCGTCAAATAAAGGTTGTGCAAACCAAAAGAAGTTCTCCAAAATTAATCCTCAATTTTTCGCGCCGTTGCCGGGGAATCATTGTCTTTATTTTGAAAAAAGGAATTACTATTAATTTTATTCTATATATATTTTTAAAAAATATATATATTTACAAATAAAAACAAACAAAAAAAATTAGAAAAAGCCAAAACCAAAATAAAATAATAATATTTATTATTAGTATATGGCCCGAGGAAACTCCTCGGACAATTCGAATATCCCTTTTGACCCTGAAATCGAGCGAACCCTTCGTGAGCGCCTCTGATTTCATAATCAAAACATACTCGAGTTTCCCGAAGAGTCTGTCGAAGATACTTACACTGAATCTATGACCGATCCAATTCCAGATGCGGCCTCACCACGGACCATGACATATTATGCCAGGCCAAATTTGGAAGATACCGGATCGAGTATTACACGCCCAACTGTGGCTAATAATAATTTAAAATAAAATCTAGCATCATTAAAATGGTACAACAGTAAGTCCAATTTGACGGTTTGCCAGATGAGGATCCGAATTTATATATTTCTAGTTTTTTAGAAATTTGCGATACTTGTAAGATTAATGGCTTTACTGATGACGCTATTCGTCTACGCTTATTTCCATTTTCACTGCGGACAAAGGCCAAAGTGTGGTTAAGTTCTCTCCCCAGAGGATCCATAACTACGTGGGGCCAATTGACGGAGAAATTTCTAACAAAGTATTTTCCCCCATCTAAAACCGTTAAACTACGCACAAATATCGCCTCTTTCATTCAATACGATTTTGAGTCTCTCTACGAGACTTGGGAGCGTTTTAAAGAGTTCTTGCGTAGGTGTCCACATCATGCGCTACCGTCCTAGCTGCAGGTCGAGACGTTCTATAATGGTTTAAATTTCTCAACACGACAGATGATCGATGCAGCCGTCGGGGGAACGTTAAACAACAAAACCCCAGAGGCCGCTCAAGTTCTGTTCGAGGAAATGGCCATGAACGCCTATCAATGGAATGCGCCATGAACGCCTATCAATAGAATGCGCCAAGATCGCGCCATACTATACCAACTGGGATATTTGAAGTGGATTCCACTTCTCTCTTAGCCTCTCAAGTCGAAAGGTTAAGTAAGCAAGTGGAAGAGATGATTAATTCCTCCTCCACTCCCACTTGGCCTCCAGTTAATAATAATTATGTCAAAGAAACTGTAGATTACTTAGGCAACCCCGTTCGCCCCCCTTCACACATAATAATAATCCATATAGTAATAATTATAATCCGGGTTGGAGGAACCACCCAAATTTCTCCTGGAGGAATCCTAACAATGCTTAGAGGCCCCCAAATATGAATCCGCAAGGATTTTCGAACAGATTCCAGACTCCACCTCCAAAACCTTCTCACTCGAAGATATTTTTGCTAAATACGTCGAGCCCACCGAGTCAAATATCTGGAATATTATCGGATCTATTAAAAACTTGGAAAATCAGGTTTGACAGCTTGCAAAGATGTTCTTCGAGCGGCCATATGGAGATCTACCAGGAAACACGGAGCCGAACCCCCGCAAAACTACCAACGCCATAAAACTTCGCAGTGGCAAGGAGGTAACCTCCCCAAAACGGGTTGAGCCTAAGGTACACTTTTTGACACCGACCCCTACACCCTCTTCTTCGTTAGATAGTTCAACAAGTATTTCGACTGTGCCGAACGTCTTTTGCCTGTCTTTTCCTTATCCCTCAAAAATAAACAACGAGCGGAAGGACGAGCAATATAAAAAGTTCTTACAAATTTTAAAACAAATTCATATAAACGTTTCGTTCTGTGAGGCACACTCCCAAATGCCAAAATACGCGAAATATCTTAAAGAGTTGCTTTCTCATAAAAAGAAACTCGAGGATGTTTCACGCGTTTCCCTTAACGTGGAATGCTCGGTTGCTCTCCTTAACAAATTGACGCCAAAACTGAATGACCCGGGACGATTCTCCATCTCGTGCCTCTTCAGCAATATGAAAATAAAGCACGCTCTAGCGGACTTGGGAGCTAGCATCAATTTGATGTCTTTCTCCCTTTTTAAAAAACTTGATTTGGGCATCCCAAGCCCGACAAAGATGAGCATCCAACTCGCGGATCGCTCGGTAAAGTACCCGATATGGGTAGTGGAGGATGTTCTGGTCAAGGTCGACAAGTTTATCTTTTCGGTAGACTTCGTCATCGTGGACATAGAGGAGGATGCTGAGGTACCTATTATACTCGGTCTCCCCTTGCTCACAACTTCCCACGCATTAGTCGATGTTAGTAAAGGTCGCCTCCTACTTCAGGTCGGAGACGATGAAGTTACTTTACATATTAATCCCTCGATGCAGAACTACCTGTCGAACGATGATTCCGGTTATAACCTGGAACCCGCGTTTGAAGAGGAATGTTCTTCGCTTACTGAATTTCTCTCTTTAGCACTAGATAATTCAAATTTGGCGAATCTATCTTGTCTCGTCGACATGCCGATAGATTCGCCATTCGAACCCTTCGATTAAGAAGCATTAAAAATTAAACCATCATATGAAGAACCGCCAATCCTCGAACTGAAACAACTCCCTGATAATTTGAAATACGTTTTCCTCGAAAATAACTTAAAACTTCCTGTTATTATCTATTCCACTTTAAGCGATTCGGAGACCTCCGAATTAGTCGAAGTTTTAAATAAGCACCGCCATGCAATTGCAGGGCAAATTTCAGATATCAGGGGAATAATCCCCTCCTTCTGTACCCATAAAATTTTTCTTGAAGATAACCCTCACAAAACTATTCAGCCCCAACGACGCCTTCACCTGAACATGCGGGATGTCGTTAAGGCTGAGATTATAAAACTCCTTGACGTGGGGATTATCTATCCTATATCTGACAGTACATGGGTAAGTCCCGTACTAGTCGTCCCCAAAAAGGGCGGCATAACAGTTGTGGCAAACGTGAACAACAAATTAATCCCAACTCGTACTTTTACGGGTTGGAGGGTGTGCATCGACTACAAAAAATTAAATGATGCCACCAGAAAAGACCACTTCCCATTACCATTTATTGATCAAATCCTGGAGCGACTTTTAGGTCATCCTTTTTACTGCTTTCTTGATGGTCTCTCGGGATTTTTTCAAATCCCTATTTCCCCCAAAGACCAAGAAAAAACAACTTTTACTTTCCCTTTCGGCACCTTCGCATATCGAAGGATGCCATTTGGCCTCTGCAACACGCCATCTATATTCCAAAGATGTATTCTGGCGATATTTGGCGAGCTCGTAGAAGATATAATGGAAGACTTCATGGATGACTTCTCCCTTTTTGGGAACTCTTTTCAAAATTGCTTGAAAAATTTAGATAGAGTTGTCCAGCGGTGTGAAGAGACAAACTTAGTTTTAAACTAGGAGAAATGCAGCTTCATGGTCCAAGAGGGTTTAGTCCTCGGCCATAAGATTTCTTCCAAGGGAATGGAGGTCGATAAGGCCAAAGTCGCCATAATTGAACAACTTCCCGTACCTTCGAACATAAAATCTATTCGAAGTTTTCTCAGCCATGCGGGTTTTTACAGGCGGTTTATTCAAGACTTTTCTAAGATAATGAAACCGCTAACGCACCTCCTAGAGAATGATTCCCCATTTATTTTTGATACTGCCTGCGTAGAGGCATTCAATTTTATAAAACAACAACTAATCAATTCTCCAATTCTGGTGGTGCCAGATTGGTCCCTTCCGTTCGAGATAATGTGCGACGCAAGCGATATTGTGGTAGGAGCCGTACTAGGCCAACGCATTAATAAATATTTTCATCCAATCTATTACGCTTCTCACACGCTCACAGCCGCACAGGCTAACTACACAATGACGGAAAAGGAACTTCTTGCCATCGTATTTGCCTTTGATAAGTTCAGGCCCTACGTAACACTTTCAAAAGTAATCGTTTTTACTGACCACTCCGCCCTAAAATATCTTTTGGATAAAGTAGATGCCAAGCCCCGCCTGCTTCGATGGATCCTCCTTTTACAGGAATTTGATTTATAGATCCGAGATAAGAAAGGGGCTCAGAATTTGGCAGCCAACCACCTCTCACGTTTAGAACACCCCATCACAGAAGCGCTCATCGAACCCAAAATAGACGATAGATTTCCTGAGGAGCGCCTCTTAACTGTAAATAAAATAAAAACTTCTTCCACCCCTTGGTTCGCAGATTACACGAACTATCTAGTCGCATGGGTCCTTCCAAAAGATTTTTCGACTCAACAAAAGAAGAAATTCTTTTCTGATTTAAAAAACTACTTTTGGGAGGACACCTTTCTGTTTCGAGTCTGCGCAGACCAAGTAGTGCGAAGATGTGTTTATAGTAAGGAGGGTGTGTTGGGTATATTGCCCTCAATAGTACCTTGATTTGAAGAGACATCACTCTCAATACTAAGGATATAATGTATTTGATAAAGCTTGGTTTTTGTAAATCAAACAGGCTTAGGTGACTCAAGAGTAAGGGCCAAACAAGGCCTTAGATATGAAGATATCATCTACAAGGAGATGTAGATTTGTTTCAGCAGAACCGCTGAGACGAAGGGTAAAAACCGCTGAGACAAGGAGCCGTCTCAGCGGATCCGCTGAGAAGAACGTGTCTCAGCTGATAAATTCATCAAACACTGAGAATCTGCGTATTCGTCGAACGCAGAGAGCCGTTCGTCAAACGCAGGACAAAGTTCATCGACCGCTGAGATGAGACAAGAGAAGGATCCGCTGAGAAGGCACAAAGGGCGTGTTCGTCGAACACAGAGAGCCATTCGTCGAACGCAGGACAAAGTTCGTCGACCGCTGAGATGAGATAGAAGAAACTGCAGACAATAGTCTGTTCGTCAAATGCAGGATGCAACGGATTCATCGAACGCAGAGTGAAGTGGGTTCGTCGAACGCAGAGTGAAGCGGGTTCGTCGAACGCAGACCTTCCTTACAAACAAGTAGGGCGGCGGGACCTGCGGCTAGGACAAGTTGCAGAATAGCTACAGGGGACCACCGATCTCTCCCATACTTCTTGGGAGATCAAATTAGAGTCGTTAAAGATGAAAAGAAGTATAAAAGAAAGTGTTAGGGCATTTTCTAAGCCCCGGCCGATTGCGTGCAAAATCTCCATTCGCCATTGATGGCTGCTGCTGCTCTCGACTTTCTTCCTGCTCCCTGAAAGAGAAGAAGAAACCGAGAGGAGAAGATAGCTCCTCCACCAGAAGGGGCAAGGTGATCTTCCATCACTCTATTGAAGAGGAAGATCAAGTTGTGGCTGTATTCAACATCTTCAGCAACAGGAATCACAGTCTGTGGAGGATCTATAGGAGAGTACCTCTACTGTAGAATAATTCAAAACCAATTTTCTATAGGGCATTTCGCCTGAGCTGTAAGACCATTTGGTCTGAGTTTGTAGGAACCTGAGGGTTCTGAGTGTAGGGCTGATGGCCTGAGTGTAGGATCTGTTGATCTGAGTTATAGGGCTTCATTGCCTGACCTGTAGGAGGAGGAATCCTCTGAGTTGTAGGACCTGCTGAGGTCTGAGCTGTAGGATCAGGAGCTGATCTGAGGTAGTGCTGTTTAGCCTGAGGTAGGACCTGTTGTGGTCTGAGTTGTAGGACCTGCTGAGGTCTGAGCTGTAGGATCAGGAGCTTATCTGAGTTGTAGGGCTGTTGTGCCTGAGGTAGGGTTTGAGAAAACCTGAGAGATCCTGAGGGATCTGTGTTGTAAGCTCTTTTGAGCCGAGTTTGGAGGAGTTAGCCTTGTCTAACACATTGTTAGAGAGGTGAAGGGGAAAAGAGGACTACTCAAGACACCCTGTCTTGAGGAACCTCTATACATACTTGTGTGCTTTCTGTGTGGTTGATCTTTTGCTTAAACAAGAAATCAGAAATAAGCTAGGTTGCTTAGAGGAAAATCAAAAAGACCTATTCACCCCCCCCCCCCCCCCTCTAGGTGATTTAGACTACAAACCTAATATTCTTTCAAGTGGTATCAAAGGGAGGTTGGTCAAAAAGGACTTAACAGTCTGACCAGATCCTAAAAGGTTTAGTCAAATCGAATCCCATGGACTCCTCTGGATTGCAAAAGGAAATGAGGTCCATGAAGTTGCCCATATGCAACAAAGAGAATTTTGGCATATGGAAGCAATGGATCAGGTTGTTTATGGAAGCATCTGATCCAAGGATCTTCATTACAATTGAAGAAGGACCTTTCACCTTTCACACTACATCCACTATAGATCCAACAAGAAGAGTGGACAAACTATTCAAAGATCTGACCAAGGATGAACTTGAGTTGTTCACCATGGACAAAAGGGCCCAGAACATCATTGTCAATGCTATTGATGATTCCACCTTTCAAAACTTGGTACATTACACTTCTGCCAAGGAAATGTGGGATACTTTGATAGTATATATGGAAGGGACAGCTGAGGTTAGGGATGACAGGAAGTCACTCCTAAATCAGGAGTATGAATCCTTTAGGCAACTGAACCAGGAATGCATAGCTGATTGCTATGAAAGATTTTTCAGGATAGTGATTGAATTGAGGACCTATGAAAGGAACTTCACCATTTATGAGCTGAATGATAAGTTCCTTAGATCCCTCACAAGAGACTGGGACACAAAGATATGTGCCATCAAGGAAGTGGCCAAGCTAGGTGAGACCCCAACTCACACACTGTTTGGTAAGCTACTCTCCTATGAGATGCAGCTGTCTGCAAGGAAGGAAGAGGACACATCTTCAAGGGTTCAAGCAAGGGAGAAATCTGTTGCTCTCAAAGCTGGCATCTCCAAGAAAAGCAAAAGCAGGATGGTGTCTCCTCCTAGGAGAAGTTCTGAACCTGAAGTTAGCACCTCAGGATGCTCTTCCTTTGATGAGGAGTTTGCTGCCTTCACAAGGTAGTTCAAGAAGATGATGAAGAGGAAGCAGTGGAAAAACATGCCCTCCTCATCTTCACACAACAAAAAGGACAGCAGCAAATCAGAAAGACATCACCCAAAGGGTGATAGGTATGACTCTAAACTGAGTAAACATTCTTCCAACAATATAATCTGTTATAGATGCAGCAAGCCTGGGCATGTCATTGCTGACTGCCCATTCAAAAGGAAAGAAAGAGGTGAAAAGAAGCCTCATCACAAGAAGGGAAGGAAGGGAGATAAATCCCTTATAGCCAAAAAAGCAAGAGCTAGAGTGAATCTGAATCTTCATATTCAGATTCAGATGAAGAAGATAAAGCCTACATAGGGCTATTTGCTGCTCAGGAGGATGAAGACTATCCTGCTGCTAGAATAGGAATCAGGGCCCCTCTTTCACACTCATATAGTGATGAAGAGGAGGATGAAGAAGACACTGTTCAGCTAGGCCTTATGGCCTTCACTGATGAGGAAGGGAGTCAGAATGTTTCTGACAATGATCAGGTACTATCTCATTCCACTGCAATTTCTGATTTTGAGACTAGTCCAGAATCTGTTGCACCTTCATCAATTGATGGAAGGGGCATGGATGCTGAGGAAGAACTCAATCAATTGATTGATAAATATGGTGTTCTTTTGGAGGCTCTGAAGAAGAGCAAGAAGCTTGCGAAGAGGCAAGCCCAGGAAATTGTTTCCCTCAAAATGACTAAGGATGTCAACACTGAACCTACCACCCTGGTGGCTTAGATGAGTAGACAAATTAGCCATTTGCAGGGGATAACTGTTGTGAAATTAAGCACTATTTCCCTGAAGAACAAGGTCATCAAGGACCTTGAGGAAAAACATAAGAAGGAGAAGAGCCTGGTGGCTCAATTCTCCAAGCCCAGATCTATGCTTCCTGTCATTGACACCTTCTCCTCTCAAACCAATAAGAGAGGACTAGGATTCAAGAAAATGGAAGTAGGAGAAGGGAGTGGAGTAAAGAGCAAGGAGAAGGCTAAGCCTCAACCCACCTTTCAAAAGGTGATACTTCCTCCAACAGGTATGACCATGAAAGCATTTATGGTCACTGGAAGAATGAGAGGTGCTATAGGAAGGAAAATGCTCCTTCACATAGTGGAAGAAAGGGAATGGGATTGAGTGCCATGAAGGCTCCCCATGATGAAATTCAAATGGCCCAACATGGACCATTTGTTTTTGGTACTTCAGCCACTTCATTCAAGAATGAGAAGGCAAGCCCTTCTAAGATTGGATCAGTCAAGAACATGACTGCTGCCAATTTTGTAAACATGTCTGATTGCTCAGTGTCAGATGCCATCAAATCTTGTATGGCTACCAAGTCATTGCAAGTTGATGCCATCAGGACAAAGAGCCTCAAGAAAGCACACAGAATGACATTCAGTCAAATAATTGCTCAGAGGAACAGGAAGAATGTTATTGTATCTATTCCTGAACATGAGGACTGTGCTGCACAATCCTCAAGAAATGCTCAGAAGAGAAGATACAACATTCATGAATGTTGGTGTTGTGGTAAAGTGGGAAACTTTTCCATAGATTGTTGGTACAACCCCAATGTACCTAATGCAAAGAATAGTCTTCATGCCAAGGGTGCAGCTAGAGTAAGGCCTTTTGATCATGCTAACAAGAACCTAGGACCCAAGTCATCTTGGGCTCCTAAGGAACATTAAACTCTGTTTTGAAGGATAGCTCAAGTACCAGCTTCATCATCGTTTGGTACTTGGACAGTATGTGCTTGTGGCACATGAAAGGAAGGAGTGTGATATCATGAATTTGATATCAGATAGAGGAATAAATCCTCAAGGTAAGTATTTCTCCTCCCTATTATGAATTTATCATCAAATGCTATCTATAACAGCGTTAAAGTAGGTTGATAGAATTATCCAGCAAAATCTGCGTTGGCTGAGCTCTAAATTTCGTTTAAATAGCTGGGTTAAGTCTGGGTTCGACGAACTTAGTTTTAAGTCATTAGTTGTTCAACGAATTTAGCCCTAGGTTGAAACTTTAGATGAACCGTCTCAGCTGAACCGCTGAGTCGATTTAGTTAACACGCTGAACTGCTGAGTCGATTAGGTTAACACTTTGGCCCACTATATAAACTCTCGTCGGCATTAAATGACTTTTCACATTCTCTCGAACCACTCCAGCCGCCGAGACGAAATCTCTTCCATCCCAGCGTCTTCATTTTTCTCATTCGACTAGATGGCGCCCAAGATTGCGAAGGAATTGCAAGAGGGTTGTGAGTTGGTGAGGGATGGGTTTCTCCATGCCTCACCAGAGATTTTGAGCGTTATATCCTTAATTACTGATGCTGGACTAGACTTCTTGTTGTCTGAACCCTCTCAGATCTTCAAGCAAGAAGTGCTAGAGTTCTTTGCATATGCCAAGCAGTCGTCTTCTAAGGATGGCCTAACATCTAAGGTTGGAGAAATTAGGGTGAAACTGTCCCCTAAGAGACTGGAAAAAGTACTGCACCTTCCTAGAGTGGAAGAAGAGGAAATATCAGCTGAAGACAAGGAGCATGCCTTGAAGTGGTGTGAATACAGTGACCCCCAGACTTCATTACTGAAAAAGAAATTCTTCAATCAGAAAGGGAAGCTGATGTGTGACATTGTGGGAAAGACACTCCTGTGCAAGTCAGGCTCTCATGACACAATCTCTCAACCCATGTTTGAGCTGATTGTAAGGATCATTTTAAAGAAAAGGACGTGATGGGGAAATGTCCTGTTCCTAAGGATCAAGTAATGTCTGCAGGCTCCAAACCTTGGAAGGACCTTATCTCTCTTCCTGCTGAAGGCTTATCCTGACCAGTTCTCCTCTTTCAAGGGTGTAAACATTCATTACCTGAAGAGAATAGATATCTAAACTTTGGATAGGTCTACCAGGGTTCTCCCTATGAGCCAACCCTCTATGGTGGCTGAAATAAAGGAGAAGAGAATAGAGCTAAGATGAATGAAGTAGAAGGTGCTGGATCCTGCAATAAGGATGATGAACCTCCAATGCCCAAGGATGGTTTGGTAGGAGAAGATGTCCCCAGGACAAGTGGGGATGAGGAGCCCTAAGGAAGAGTTGAACCCAATCCAGAGCCAACTCAGATGAATACTGATCCAACTGTTCCTCAAGCTGAAGATGATCTTCTCAATTCATCGATCCATGGTGACCATAGACAAAATTCTCCATCTATGGATGCCCCAAGTGAGGGGGAGCATAGCCCAGCCTATGAAGGAGGAGGTGGGTATGCTAGTGGGGGGGGGGGGGACATCAATAGGAACAACCCTTCCAAAACTTCAAGGTACACCTAATGCCCCATCTGAGGGGGAGCAGATCCCTGATGATGGAAGGGCTAATGCTCTGAGTGGAGCTGAAGAGGTGGTTGTAAAAGTAGTGACCTAGGAAAGGCCAGTTGCTGTTCTAGACACATCTGACCTGCTAAACTCAATTCAAACCATAATTGAGGGTCAGATGCTGTCAGTAAAAGAACTTGTTGCTGAAAGGATACAAGGTGCTGTACTGCTCAAGTTAGGGATGAGCTGAATGCTACGAGAGTAGCTTTATCTCAAGAAATCCAAGACAGTGAGATAAGGTTGGAGATAAGGGTGGATGCTGTGAGGGATGAGCTGAATACTCAAATCAAGACTGTCACTGCTGACTCTGCTCATATCCTCCAGCAAATGACCAGATGGCTTGAGATGGCCAAAACCACCATTGCTGCCCCGCACACAGTTTTGAAAAAAAATGCAGACCATCATGGGGATTCCACTAAAGACATTACATATGTAAAGAATCACCTGTACAGGAATCAAAATGTCTGGGAGAATGCTGTTACCAGGATGACACAAGTGGTCAACACATCAAGCAGGCAAGTCAAGTCCCACATTGACAAGGCAAAGGAAAACATTTTGGATGATGTGGACAGCACCTTCCAAACTCTCTCTCAATCCATAATGGATCAACACTCTGAGATAGAGAAAAAGATAATGGACAATGGCAAAGAAGGAGAGGAGAAGCTTACCAAGCTAAATGGTAAGCTGAAAGGTGCTCATATAAAGCTGTATAACAGCATGGAGTCTGCCCACCAGCTGATACTCTCCAATCAGGCAGAAGCCAGCAAGCAAGTGGTGGAAGTGGTCAACAATGATTCCAATGCTATTCAAGAAAATATCCTAACCATAGTAAAGCAGGTTAATGAAACTCAGTGGGACTCAAGCTTAAAGGTATTGCAAGGCACAAGGATTGCTTTGAATCTTCCAATCTTGAATCCAAGCAGAAATGAAGACTTTGACTTCCAAATTCAATCAAATCTGATTCAAGATGAGAGAGCAGCAAAGAGGAGAAGGGCAGAGGGCATTCAAACTGCTGAAGAATATATGGCCCAAAAAAGAATGGAAAAATTAGAGGATCCACTCCATGAAGATGACAATCTGGAGTTGGACACAATTGTTGTCAATACCTGGGTGAGCCATGGTAATCAAATGAAGGACATTGATCATGTCTATTCAGCTGCTGAATGGATCAAGGACCTTGAGAGGGAATCCTTAAGGGAAAGGATTCTCAAAGAGAACATGGTGAGAAGGGAAACTCCTTTAAGGATTCCCACAAGATATCTTCCCAAGCCACATCTGTACTTCAAAGTAAAGGAGAAGATCAAGGCTGCTGCTGGAGCTAGGAAGAGAAAGTCTGAAGATGGAGAAAGCTCTTCCCAGGGACCATCAAAGAAGAACCTGCCTTGAAATACTTTTTAAATTATTCCATGTACAATCACAAGTTGAATTGTGTGAAATGTCTATATTAAACATTTAAATTGAAATGATATTTCAGATTCTAAAAATCATATTGTGTTTATTGGTATATGCACTCTGTATTTTTACCTGTAGTATCCAGGAACTAGAATGGGTTGTTCAATTTGAACAGGATCTGCTATTACAGAAAATAGCTTTCCAATTGAGGGGGAGCAAATTCCCTGCTCGGGTTGAGGGGGAGATGGCAAATGCTAAGAGTGTATAGGTTGTCCTATAAGTTGATCCAAAAAGATCAATAGATGTTGCCTACCTATCCATAGAAGGTAAAAGGTTGAAGAAACCAGAAAGGGTGAGATAGGGCCAATGCTTAGGATAGGCCAATGCTAGATAGGGCAAATGCTTAGGGTGTTAGGGCCCATGCTGCAGATCATTTATTGCAATATGTTTTTGCTGTTAATGTACCTTAGCATTGTGAATGTTCTGCCTTCTTCAAATAAGGGGAGATTGTTGGGTATATTGCCCTCAATAGTACCTTGATTTGAAGAGGCATCACTCTCAATACTAAGGACATATTGTATTTGATAAAGCTTTGTTTTTGTAAGTCAAACAGGCTTAGGTGACTCAAGAGTAAGGGCCAAACAAGCCCTTAGATATGAAGATATCATCTACAAGGAGATGAAGATTTGTATCAGCAGAACCGCTTAGACGAAGGGTCAAAACCGCTGAGACAAGGAGCCGTCTCAGCGGATCTACTGAGAAGAAGGTGTCTCAGCTGATAAATTCATCAAACGCTGAGAATCTGCGTATTCATCCAACGTAGAGAGCCGTTCGTCGAACGCAGGACAAAGTTTGTCGACCGCTGAGATGAGACCAGAGAAGGAGCCGCTGAGAAGGCACAAAGGGCGTGTTCGTCGAACGCAGATAGCCGTTCGTCGAACGTAGGACAAAGTTCGTCGACCGCTGAGATGAGATTGAAGAAACTGCAGACAATAGTCTGTTCGTCGAACGCAGGATGCAGCGGGTTCATCGAACGCAGAGTGAAGCGGGTTCGTCAAATGCAGAGTGAAGCGGGTTCGTCGAACGCAGACCTTCCATACAAACAAGTAGAGCGGCGGGACCTGCGGCTAGGGCAAGTTGCAGAAAAGCTACAGGGGACCACCGATCTCTCCCATACTTCTTGGGAGATCAAATTAGAGCCGTTAAAGATGAAAAGAAGTATAAAAGAAAGTGTTAAGGAATTTTCTAAGCCCTGGCCGATTGCGTGCAAAATCTCCATTCGCCATTGACGGGTGCTGCTGCTCTCAACTTTCTTCCTGCTCCCTGAAAGAGAAGAAGAAACCGAGAGGAGAAGATAGCTCCTCCACCAGAAGGGGCAAGGTGATCTTCCATCACTCTATTGAAGAGGAAGATCAAGTTGTGGCTATATTCAGCATCTTCAGCTACAGGAAGCACAGTCTCTGCAGGATCTACAAGAGAGTACCTCTACTGTAGAATAATTCAAAATCAAATTTCTGTAGGGCATTTTGCCTGAGCTGTAAGACCATTTGGTCTGAGTTTGCAGGAACCTGAGGGTTCTGAGTGTAGGGCTGATGGCCTGAGTGTAGGATCTGTTGATCTGAGTTGTAGGGCTTCATTGCCTGAGCTGTAGGAGGAGGAATCCTCTGAGTTATAGGACCTGCTGAGGTCTGAGCTGTAGGATCATGATCTGATCTGAGGTAGTGTTGTTTAGCCTGAGGTAGGACCTGTTGTGGTTTGAGTTGTAGGACCTGCTGAGGTCTGAGCTGTAGGATCAGGAGCTGATCTGAGTTGTAGGGCTGCTTTGCCTGAGGTAGGGTTTGAGAAAACCTGAGAGATCCTGAGGGATCTGTATTGTAAGCTCTTTTAAATAGAGTTTGGAGGAGTTGGCCTTGTCTAACACATTGTTAGAGAGGTGAAGGGGAAAAGAGGACTACTCAAGACACCCTGTCTTGAGGAACCTCTGTACATACTTGTGTGCTTTCTGTGTGGTTGATCTTTTGCTTAAACCAGAAATCAGAAATAAGCTAGGGTGCTTAGAGAAAAATCAAAAAGACCTATTCACCCCCCCCCCCTCTAGGTGATTTAGACTACAAATCTAATATTCTTTCAGGGTGCGCAAATTTTGTGACACTGCCACGACGGGCCGGCTGGGGGGCATTATCAAGCCAACTAGACTACGCGGAAGGCGTTAGAGAAGGGCTTTTATTGGCCCACTCTCTTTAAAGTGGCTCACAATTTTGTGAGTAAATGTGATAGCTGTCAGCGATCGGGTAACATCTCTTGTTGTGATGAGATGCCCCAAAACTTTTTTCTCGAGTGTGAAATATTCGATTTGTGGGGCATCGATTTTGTAGGCCCCCTACCTTCATCTTTTAATAATCGCTATATTTTAGTGGCGGTCGACTACGTATCTAGGTGGGCGGAAGCGCAAGCTCTGCCCACCAATGATGCGCGTGTCGTCGTCCATTTTCTAAAAAAACTACTTTCTTGCTTCGGCACGCCCCACGGAATAGTAAGTGATAGGGTTATACACTTTTGCAATTAGTAAATCGCGAGATTAAACGCATTTTGGAGAAAACTCTTTATTTGAATAGGAAAGATTGGTCCATCAAACTCGACGACACGTTATGGGCGTATCGTACGGCATACAAGACCACTATCGGTTGTACGCCTTATCGATTTGTCTACGGCAAAGCATTCCATTTACCGGTAGAGTTAGAGCACCGCGCTTTTAGGCCTTAAAATTTTTAAATCTCCATATGAACTTAGCCTCCGAGAATAGGAAATTCCAACTAAATGAACTCGATGAATGGCGTGCGAATGCTTATTAGAGTAATAAATTTTATAAGGAGCGTTCTAAGTTCTACCATGATCGCAAAATAAAATTTCCCAAAATATTTACGTCGGGTGATCTTGTCCTTCTTTATAATTCCCGCTTTCGTCTTTTTCTAGGTAAGTTAAAATCATGATGGTCCGGCCCCTTTAAAGTCAAAGAGGTTTGTCCGTATTGGACCGTTCTTATCTCCCACCCCGAAAAAGGTTAATTTAAAGTCAATGAGCATCATTTAAAACTTTACATTGCGGGCGATCTAGTGGGCGATACTATCGAATCCTTAACCTTCCCAATTTATAATCTCATCACGCCACATTCGTCAAGCTATGTGATGGTAAACAAAGTGCTTGTGGGAGGCACCCCATATTTGTCTAATATTTTATTATGTTTTGTCCTTTTTACATGTTTTTGCAGGGTTTTTTACGGTCTCGCTAGCTTTAATTCAGGGAAGTCTTTTTGCTCCCTCTTTCCTTTTGTACATACTAAATTTTTATTTTCCCTTCTTCATACTTACATGACAATATTGGGGACAATGTTGGGTTTAAGTATGAGGGTGTTTTACCGTTTTCATTTAAACAAACAGAAATTTTGAAAAAAAAAATTATGTTATTTCATAATTATCAAACATTAAAAAAAACCAAAAATAAGTAGAGTTTTCCCTGTTTTATTCTGCATTTAATCTTGCGTACTTCTGCATTTTATCTTACTTATTTCATGTAAATATAAATATTGTAAAACCCCAAAACTTTTCAAGAAAATAATATATATATAGTATATTTAGTACTTAAAAAATAAAAACAAAAGAAAACTCCAAAAATATAATAAACCCCTTCTTTACTTTTATTCCTAAAGTATTTAATTTCGAGAATATCTATTTTGTGGCTTTTCATAATCGCTAGTTTTACTATTTGTTTGATAATCTAAGATCGATAGATTTAAACGTTTGGGGTTAAGTTTTAAAGAATATCTTATGTTTTTAATTTAAATAGATGCTTTGTTTTCAAGCACTACTTCCACTAGCTAAAATAGAGGCATGTGTATTATGTTGGCAAAACAACTTTAGACTTCAAATATACCTATATGTCTTTAGGAATCTAGGAATATTAAAATTACTAAGGTTGTTCTCAAACCTTTTTTTATTATTCTAGAATTTCTCTTGAAAACCCCTTACACCAATTTAGCATGACGAATAAAAAATTAAAAGAAGAAAAAGATCTTATGTCAATGGGAATAAGAATTCATTCCATAAACATAGGCACCCAATAAAAACTTTAAATGATCTTATGTCAATGGGAATAAGATTTCATTCCGTAAACATAAGCATTGGGTTAATAAAAAACAAAAGAATTAGTTTTCCCTCATAAACCATGGGGGCACCAAAGAAAACTAAAAAGAAGGGGTGGAAGGATAAAAACCATCACACCTAAGTCAAAAACTCTTCTTTTTGCCAAAGCTTTTTACCCCCTTTCCCTTAGCCAATTTACTGTTTCTAGTTTTAATTCAAAAAATCATTTGAGGGCATAATTAGTAACTTGTATTTTTCCTTCACGTTTCTTTTAACAAAGGTTCTTATAATATCGATCTAATCTCGTTTACTAATGATTGCAATTTTGCTTGCTATTTGGTTAATTAAGAAAACTTTTGGTTAAGACATTTCTTTCTACTTAAATCATTTGAATAATTTAGGACTTAACTCTTATTACTCCGAATTTTTATTTTTCAGTCTCTTATGATCAAATAAAACGATTGCTAAAAATTAGAACTTATGTTAATCACGTATAGATCTCTCTTACTTTTGCTCTGGAATAGAAAAAACTTAAGTATGGGGGTATTTGATGAGTAGTAAAATATATGTATTTTTAGTATAGTTATTAGTATAATTTTAAATAATATTGTAAATATTTTATGTAAATTAATGAATAAATTTCTTGTTTTATTATTTTCCTTACTAACTTAGCTTTATTTCTGTTTTTTTTCCTTCAGATTTTGGCAATTTTTGTCAAGTCACGCCCTTGGTCATGCCCGTGACCAAGGGCGTGTAAATTTAAACTGTCGATCTCGACTATCCCAGCCAAATTCAGAGCAAACTTGACGAATTGATGAGTCATGCCCTCGGTCACGCCCGTGACTGAGGCCGTGTACATGGGTCACACCCGTACACCCCATGCCTATTCACAGACCACACCATCTCGATGAATCAACTGTTGTGTCGACGAATCAAAAGGTCACCCCCTTGTACATGGTCACGCCCGTGATAGAGGCCGTGACCCGTCAAATCCTTCCAGAATCCAGCGTACACGCCAGCCGTCATGCCATTGTTAAACTAGATGTGTGCCGCCCAAGGTCATGCCCATGATGCCTCAAATCGCGGGCGTGTGCAGACATTTTCCCGGTCAAGTCCTTCCAGAAGGCGGCTGAAGCGACTGCAATCGCACGCACAGAAGTCACGCCCTCGGTCACGCTCATGATCGAGGGCGTGTAAAAATAAATTTTTTCTTATAAATAGGTGTGGTCGGCTGAAATATTTCACATCCAGAATTTTGTGTGTTAGCTAGTTTTGTGGAGTTGCTTAGGACTTGTATGTGAGTTATTTCCTGCATTTCTAGTTAGCTACTTTCTCTTTCCTAGTCTAGTTGTAATTTCATTTTGGTAATAAAATAGTTTTTTTCTTATCTCAACTTTGTCTTTGAATGTTTAGAAGTAGTCTTCGAGTGATGTTTTCCAAACCCTATTTTGGGTTCTGAGTGTGTAACACTCTTTTCAGTTTTAATTTTCAGCCTTTAAATTATTATATAAATGTTCTTTTACCACCTCCATCCCGGATGAGAGGCTAATATTCTTTAGCGCTTGATTAAGATGGTTGGGACGAATATAATTTATGCACTTTTATAAGTATTTCATTTCAATACCACCCCCGTACCGTATGAGAGGCTAATTTTATTTTGAGCTTGATTAAGATGGTTGGGACGGATACTATTTCTATTTTTATTTAAGTCTTTTAATCTTTCTTTCACGCTTTTATTCGCTTAAATTATTAACATATATTTTCTAATTATTAATGCCGTCTCCATTCCGATGAGTGGCTAATTTCCTTTAGCGCACGATGTCGAAGAGCATTGGGACAAATAAATGTTTTTTTAAAAGATAAAACATCTCTTTCTAAAATTATTAACGAGCTTAAGGTCTACCCGAGAAAAATGTTGAATGGAACCATATAATCGATATGCGGTTTTCATTTCTGTTTCTGTACACTAGTTAGCCGAGAGGCTCATGCGTACGGACTGATCGCTCACGGGTAAAGAGAAGTGCGCTCTACCCTCGAGAGAGGATAAGGTAAGCCTCTCGAATTGGAAATAAAAACCCAATAGCGGGGTTCACAACATAAAGCGAGTATTAAGGAGATTCAATTAAAGAACGAGAGTTCGGTCGAATATTCGTAATCTCAGGTGGGCGTACCCTCGAGAGAGGTGCATTCATACTTATGGAAACACTACGACCAAGCCGTTTTAATGTTTTGAAAAGTCATATCTTTTACTTCAAAAAAGACTATTTTCGTCTCAAGGTAATTCGACATCGGGCGCTATCTTCATCATCGTTTAGAACTCTAGTTATACGCTTATTATCATTCTTTTTAAAACAACTCAAAATATTACTCCGATAAAATAAAGGTTTATTCCTTAAAAGTTGAGGTAATCAACAAGATCCACAGAAATATATGACCTCGATATTATCTAAAACAAAATATCATATATTATACGCGATAAGGTATACTTGCCTTTATCAAATGATTAGTTTGGATTATAATTAAACAAAAGCTTTTCAAATCCAAAACTTGCAAAACTCTCATTTGCTATTTTAAAAAATCAATAGAATTCGGCATCGTAGTCGGGGCGTAATTATCAATACTTCGAAAGAAGAAAAAGACAATTACTTCTATCTTTTGATAGGATAACGGTTAGTTTCTCATAGTAGGAGTACTTGCGATACTCTTCGAAATCA
The DNA here is from genome assembly GCA_033032865.1 of Dactylorhiza incarnata. NCBI lineage: Eukaryota > Viridiplantae > Streptophyta > Magnoliopsida > Asparagales > Orchidaceae > Dactylorhiza > Dactylorhiza incarnata. The sequence continues at coordinate 4,049,698 of JAWHQI010000035.1, forward strand.
CCCGCATAATTTTAATCTCGTCATATAAAGGTTGCGCAAACTAAAAGAAGTTCTCCAAAATTAATCATCAGACACAGACGCCCAAATACGCCTAATAAGGGATCAGATGTTGGAGGCACAGATCAGACAAATTAAGTATTATGATGCGCGACATTGCAAGGTGGAATTCCTGGTAGGAGACCGAGTATTTTTGAAAATATGACCGGCACTCGGGGTCATACGGGTGCGGAGACTAAAGAAACTTAGTCCAAGGTACATGGCGCCCTATAGAATCCTAGAACAGATCAACCTTGTGGCTTATAGAATAGAGCTGCCACCGGAGTTGGCCGGGTTGCATGACATTTTTCATGTCTCCTTGCTTAGGAAAGCACTCCTTCGGCCAGAGCAATAGATCGTCACTGCAATGGACCGGTAGCATCTGACCGTACAGTCCGAATGGAGCAAATACAAATTGACGACTCCGCCGTTCGAGTCTTGCGACGGAAGAAGGTACCGCTGGTAAAGGTCCTCTGGTCTAATAATGGCCGAGAAGAGCATACATGAAAACCACTGGGCCTGATGCAACAACAACACCCAGAACTTTTTGAACCAGGTAACACCTAACTGCTGAAAATTTTCATAATTATTCAACTTGATCTAAAACCCCGTAGACCCATTCATAAATTTCGGGGATGAAATTATTTTCTTATGTATTGGGATTTGTAACATCCCTAAAGCTACTAGACCCCTATGCTGAATTAAAGTATACTAGGTGGAATAAATGGTTCATTGAACCAAAATGGTGTCCCTTGATCACTATAGGGGCCTTTGACCTGACAAGGTCAAGTTACATATAAAGGTCCAATTTGACATACTTCACCCTAATATAGGTCAATCATCCTGAGAATGATGAAATTGACCACACCACACCCTTCCTAAACATTAGGGTAGGCTAATGAAACAAAATGGACCTAATGGAATTGGTCAATTTTGGGAAATTAGGCCAAATTACCAAAAAGCTCCAATTTAACCTAATTGAACTAATTCCCTAAATTGACCTTCAATTGGCTCAATGTGATCAAATTGATCACACCCAACCCTCTATGACCATTAGGAGATACTAGTGGGACAACATTGACCCATTGGGGTGGACCAATTTTGGGAAATTGGGCCAATTACCAAAAAGGCCCAATTTGAACTAATTCCCTCAATTGACCTTCAATTGGTCATATGTTGTCAAATTGATCACTCCTAACACTCCAAGATCACGAAGGGAGTCTAATGGGTCCACATTGGACCCTTGAGATAAACCAATTTGGGGAAACTGAGCAAAATTTCCAAATTGCACCAAATTACAACGTTGCCATAAATGGTTCAATTGGCCCTCAATTGGCCAAATTGACCTAGCAGAATCTCTCCTAAACCCTAAGGGGAGTGTCTGAAAGCTAAATGAGCCAAAGTGCACATTCAATTATGGAAGATTAGGCAAAAAACACCAAAATCCCCAAATTGACCCTAAAACCAAAATGTGTAATTAAACCCCATATGCCCCCACCATGAACTAATTCTCCTTGGAATAGGCCCATGGGGTCTAAGGCACCAATGTGGGTCAACCACATTGGTTGGGTTGAGCTTGGGTCAAGTCTAACCCATTTGCCCCAATTTGGGCTACATTGAAGGAAGTGAACCCCAAACCCAATGTCATTAGGCTCAACCCAACCTAACCTAGCCCACAAGGGGCTAAAATGGCCTAAGAGACAATGGACCCATGAAGGTGGCCCAATAATGGTGGTGGCCGGCCACCACCAAAGGAGAATTCAAGGAGAATTCATGGAGGGGTGGCCACATGGCCACCACTCCCTCTTTCCTGGACTGTTCTCAGCATCCCCAAGAAAATCCAGCTGCAATGAGCTGAGTTGACATCTGTTGAGAGGGGGAAGAGAGAGCTCAACTCTACCTTGCCAGCCACCATTAATGGAAACCCCCCCCCCCCACCCCCCAATTTAACTCAATTGAGTAAAATCTCCTCTCCCCTAGCAAGAATTCGAGCTCAGTATTAAATTCCTGATGAGTTGGAGGTCTGTAGTTGACTGGCTGAGGAGGTGGAAGCTTAGGGGAGATCGCCAGTTAATGGCAGCTAACCATATAGACTTCCCCGACTCAATTCACTCACACTACCAGTTTTAGAATCAAGAGCGGAGAAGAAGCCCTCAACCAGCTGAATATTTCATGCCCAATTGGACGGACATTGCAAGGAACTCACCGAAAAAGCTCAAATGGAACCCAAGAGGAACACCACGGCTACCACTCGCAATCAGTTCGGATTCTCTCCTCCTCCACCTGTGCTAGCTCTCCCCCATTCCTCCTCTTTCAAATCCATGGCATCAATGGTGCACCACCATTTCTCTTTTTGATGTTCTGGACCGAAAAAATGAAAGATGCCGGAGGGGTACTACAGCCATCTCAGGCCAAACGGCCACCACCAATCGAAAGCCCTAGTTTGAGTAATGGTTTTGGAGATAGGGTTTCGCCGGAAACCACCTGGAGCCTTCGGAAATCGGCCCGCAAAATAGCCCAGGCTCGAGAAATCCTAGCCGTTGGCTCATTGGGGAAGAAGACCCCGTGGTCATCCGATCTTAGAGGCCTGTTAAACGCAGACCAAATTTAAATTAAATGTGCATTTTGTCACATTTTAACACAGATCTTTGATTAATTTGCTGGGGTATTTAGAGGAAAAATAAAGAAATATGTTCAACATCAAAGTTGTAGGGCTTGCTCTTAACAATTTTTAAAATTTTGTTTTATGTAATTTGGAGCACTGTAGCTCCCTAGGCACCTGTTTTGGTGCAGGGTGTACAAAGTGTGCATGCATGGTTATTTTGTGTATATATCCATAAATACACCATGCATGCAAGTGAAATTTAGAACATAGGTGAGTCATAGTGGAACAAAACACCTATCCAAAAATAAAAACTTTTGGAGAACCTTTTCTAAGGTTTTAAAAATAATTTAATTAATCATGCATGTCATGATTATTGGGTTATATGAACCCAAATCCACCCAAATCTTCAGTGGAATGTTCATTAGGTCATGTTTGGTTCCTGGATAAAATTTGGGGCCATTTGAACCCATGCATGTGGAGTTATCCATATGCAAATGAAATCTAGTATGGTTAAATTTTATTATGTGAGCTAGGGAGAATTTTGTGAAATTCTCCTAAACCCCTTGGGCAATAGGTCTGAAATTTTATACAGAGGGAAAATGTTCAGATAATTGTTCACGTTCGCATTTTGGTAATGGGTACCAAAATGGCGACATAACAGTTACCAAAATACCAGTGTAATAATACCTGTCATGAATGTCAGGCATGGGTAAAATATACGTTGTGAAGCTCACCGTATCTGGCTCCACCTGCACCCGATTCCTTTTAGTGCTAAGCCATGTTACATGCCCGTGCACCAATCGAACCAGCTCCAAAATGTGGTCCTACAGAGAAGAAGACACGAGAGCGGGGTCAAGAAATAAAATAGATGAAGAACAAAAAATAACCTCATTTCTAGGGGCGATCCCGGCATCAGCCCCAATCAGTTGGACTGTAGGTGAATTGTGTTGAAATTGTTGAATTGGAGAAGGGAGTCCGGCCGGTCTGAAGGCTGGAGACCGCAGAGACCACGCGGTCTGCGCTGGTGCTCTGGTGGTTTGGTTCTGCGATCTCTCCCTGCTTATTGTTCTGGCGATCTGCTGTGATCAGCCAGTTTGCTTCTTGGTTTGGTCGTTGGTTCTGGCGACCTGTTGCGAGTTCTTCCGGTCTTGTTCTGGGCGGCCTGTTCTTGGTTAACCGCCGTGACCGGGCGGCTTGGTTGAGCTGTTCTGGCGACTTGGTTCAAGTCGGCTAGATGTTTGTCACTGCTTAGGCGATCTCAGGAAGGGTGGTCGCTGTGTCCGCACGGCTTGTGCGCGGGCTGCTGCTGACTTCGGTCTTGGACTGAATCTTGTCTAAGTGTTGTGTTTGCGCGGTCTGCCTTATAAGATCGTTCGCGATCTGATGGGCGGTTATTGTATCCCGGTTTGTGCGGTGATGACATCCGTCTCTCCTCCTATAAATAGGGGTGCAGGGCCCGTCATTCCTAACAAGAATTGTAAGAACAAAAGCCCAGGTTATTTCTTGCGGACTCAAGTTTTGAGGTTGCACGACTTGGATGCGAGTTAACCATTATTGTGTTTTCAGGTTTGCGGTCAGCAGGGTGCTGTCTCCTTCCTTGGTGATTTCCGGTGGCTTGAATAAACAGTTCGTCTGCGGTCTGTCAGCGAACTGGTTTATTGTGTACTTGTGCTGTTCGCAGCGAGCTCAGCGATCAGGCGACCTTCTGCGGTTAGACGATCAGAGTTGCGGTCTGGCGACAGTTTCAGTTCTTTGTTCAGTTCAATAAAGCTTCAGTTTGTGCGGTCTGGGATTGCGGTCTGGCACTGCAGGTTGTCTGCTTCTGTTCGCGCGGTCTCAAGGTGTTTCTGAGGTCTGACTGTGCAAGCGGTCTGGGAGTACAGCAGAGCAAGCCGGGCGACCTGAGCCTTTTTGCGGTCTGTGCAGTCTCTGCTTTGGCAGACCGCCAGTTTCAGTTTTGGTGTGTTTGTTCTTCTCATCTCCGTGATTCTTATGAATCATTTCTCGCCATGTATACCTGATGCGATATTTTCGGCAAGTGCACCGGTCGCGCAAGTAATAAAAATGGGGAAAATCCCCGAGTGTCGGTCTCTTGAGGAACACAGTAAGGTGGAATTTAATATCGAGGAAGGACTTGAGATCGAAGTCCTTGGTCGGTGTTACAATGGATGGTTGGTTTGGTTTGCGAATAATAAAATAAAATACTACGTCTACTCCTATGCAATGCCGCTATGCAATGCTTCGATTGGCGAGATGGAGACTGAGCAGGCCTTGAGTGCACTGCGTCGAAAGGGCGGATGGGCGAGAAGGCAAGCGGAATGAGGGTCGCAAGCATTTCGTCAACAATAAGCACGCCACAAGCAATTGCTAGTGCGGCACCGGTCACGGTGGTGGAGTGGGAGATGGAATAGGGCGCACCTCAATAACACAAATGAACTAGATAATTCCAAAATCATGAAATAAGCAATAATACACATGGTTCATAGCATTCATCATCTAAATAAAGAGATTACAACAAATATAACCACACAAGTAGAAGAAAAAGGCAAGAAATACGACCGAATCCGGAGTCTCATTGTAGATTCACGGTAGGAAGCACCGGGTTGTCAATCCGCGTCCTAGCTCGGTCCCAACTGTGTCCGGGGTAGAGGAGGGCTGTCACAACTCCCAATGGACCCGTCTTCTCCAGCGATTTACCATCCGGTCACGTCTAGTGCGAAGAACTTCTTCCTTAGCGATCAAAATAAGTGTAGGATCCCTTCTTGCAAGCCCTTGGATGATGGAGGAGGCCTAGGGGATGAAAACCCTCTGAAAATGGCGAAAACGGCGGAAGGAACGGAGTTCAAATGCGTTCTTTTGACCTAATTCGCGATCAGGTCATTATATAGGCGCTGAATTAAACAGCGCGCACGGTCATTGGTGCACGACCAGTGGTCGTGCGCACTAGAATCCTGTGATCGTGCGCCTGTCTGGGTAGAACCTGCAAGAAACGGAGTTTATAGAAGATAATGTTCGCACGACCAGTCGCGCACGACCGGTGGTCGTGCGCACTGGAGTCGATGGTCGTGCGCACTACAGCAAACAGAACTCGGAAATTAAATGGTAAGTGCGCACGAGCAGTGGCGCACGACCGGTGGTCGTGCGCACTGTCGTTGATGGTCGTGCGCACTGCACCAAACAGAACTCGTGAAAAAGGGTTAAGTGCACACGATCAGTGGCGCACGACCAGTGGTCGTGCGCAATAGAACCGGTGATCGTGCGCAGTATTCCTGTGCAGAATTGCACCGGGAGCACTTGCACGACTCCTATTCCCGCACAACCACAGATCTAGCCACTGAAAGTGGCACCTAACAGCACAAGAATACTACTAAAGACAAAAAGCACGAAAATCACACCAAAGTGGGCCAAGATGTGCACCTAGCATGGATTATCAAATATAAACTATAACAAGGCTATAGTGCGTAGAATTGACTAAATAACGGCCCGGATGAGTCCAAAAAATGTGTATATGATCAGGACTCATCACACCCCCAGACTTAACTGTTTGCGCGCCCGAGCAAACGAATCCGGCGGAGCGCGAAAACGATAGTTAACATAGAGAATTACACAAGGGAGTACGGTGCGAAGTAACGTACGCATGCGAGTAGAAATTCTAGTAGAAGAAGATTCTAATTATGCTAACTAATTTACATAAGTATTAAAGCGTAAGTAAAGATTTAGTCCTACTCAGTTGGTGAAGTATGAAGAATTTGACGATCATGCCCAGTATGAAAGTGACGAGACACTGAGGCGGGTGTTGCAAAAGATCGGGGCTTAGGAATAACTCCGCTGAAATCCATCAACGTCGTGAACCATACGCTCGCCCGGTCACACTCTCTCCACGGCGCTAGCAAACTCGCAAATCAAATCAGTAGGACTTATAGGACTAAAACGAGGCTTAGGTTACTGTGTGATATTCAAAGTTAAACACGGTGGCTACGCAACCCAAGTGAGCTAACGGAACGCTGCACCACACAAGACCAACAAACTATGCTCGTGTGACACACCCCCAGACTTATCCTGAAAACCAGGTGTGCATACGGCCTACTTCACAAATACCAACAGATTTTCCGTTTTTAGCTCGGGAGGATTTTTTTTTCAAAATACTCTTTTTTTTTTCTTTTACATATTTCACTTCTTTTATTGAACCCCCGGTTGGTTCAAAATCAGCAGATGGACTTTATTTTCTCTCCATAACACAAAGATTCCACACACCACACAAGTTTAGAATTATGAGCGCAGTTAAAAACAATTTGGTTGCGGGCGTGGGATAGGCTCCAGGCTTTGGTGGATGAAGAGGAGCTGAACAAAGGATTGGTAGGCACAAAATTGGCTTGCAAAGGTGAGTGAAATGGACATGGAATAACAAAGCTCAAACTAGCCAAAGGGTGGCCTACATCATGCTTGACTCAACGAGTAGCTCTCACCCATGCTTCGAGAGTCGCTTGGGGCAAGTTCTTAGCCCACGAGAAAGATAAACCTTCCTCCCGACTCGAGCAACACACGACTAGCAACCGCACACACACAACACCGGGTTATCGTCGATTTCATTCGAATTCACCACTTGAGTATATTAAATCTAAATTTACGCAGAAATACTAAACATAAATTAAATGCATAAAGAAAATCTAGTTCTACACAAATTCTACCATAGCATGCGAAGTGACTAGAACACTACATGAGTCAACATCGCACTCCAAATAATAATTCCTGCGTTAACAACCTATTTCACATTCCAACCAAACTAGTTTAAACGGAACAACAACAAAAAGACAAGCACGCACTCAAGTGGGTGAAGTGGTGTGAGAAGAATGCAACGATGATAATGAAAATGATAAATAAAAAGCAACCTTCTAGTATGCGGTGCAGCATGTGCACATTGGATAACAACAACCGCTCCCCCAGACTTAAGCTAAGCGGTATATCTAGAAATTGAAGCAAAAAGAGGGGAGGAAGTGTTACCCAATGCTCAGAAATGAGCATACCAGGCGATTGGCGTAAATGATCAAGAATAGTCCGCAGCATCCGCTCTCATGAGAAACAAAGGCCACCTGAAAGTTATACACTAGAGCAACAAAAATAGTAAAAACTGGACTAAACATGTGAGAGCACAAAAAATCAAGAATTCTAAGTTATCACCCATGGGAGTGAACTTGTTCGTGCAATAAATATTGAGCACTCGCACACAAAATAAGGGAACAGAAAAAGCTGAATAAATAAAACTATGCCCAGAAGAGCATTCCACAAACAAAATGTTATTATTACAAACATCAAAAGAGAAGGAGTTCAAACGACTCAACAAAAGAAACTAAACAGAAAGCACGGCTTAGAATATCTCGCATGCAGGGAGGAAGATCACTCGTCGTCGCTGTCGCTATCTAACACCACAACGGACGGCGACCGTCTGGAAGATGATGCGGCCCGACCCGGAGGTGGGGGGATGTTTAGCCCTCCCCGCAGTGCTTGCTGATAGACGAAATCCGTAAGCCAGTACTGGTTTGCCTCCAAATCGGAGAGGCGCCGATCGAAACTTGGCACCTCCGGCGCTCTTGACGAACTGCCCTCCTCCTTGGCTCTCCGCTCCTGCTGAAATGAATGCCTTCGCGGCTGCAGAAGGGCTACCTCGCGGTGAGTATTTGGCGGCTCAGCCGGCTCTCCGTGCTCCTCGTCGCCTTGCCTCTCCCTAGGCGCATCTCCCGGCATCACGACCACAAAGCGTCTACTACTCTTCTTCCCCACGACCCGTAATAGATGGAAACTCACCATGGTGGCCCGCGTGATGAATGAGGGTGCAGTCACCTGCACCAGCGGAGGCAGATGACTCCAGACCCCCAAGCTTATGGCAATGCGGGTGATATAGTAGGCACCACCAATGGCGCCTGTGAGACCGTAGGTACCCTCGTGATGGAAGAAGAAGGCCAACATGTAGCCGAGATGCAAGGGCTGCCAAAATTCCATACTATAGAGGGAGATCAGATCCTGCCACCCCACTACATTCTGACTAAGGGCACGGGCGACAAGAGAGTGGCTAAGGACGTGCTGCAGGTATCGGAGAGCAGGCGCGACGATCCATGTGGATTTGCTTTTTCTGGCCACATATTCTTCATCACGACCCGTGAGGGCACACCACGCGGCACGCGGGGTAACACCATCAGGGAAGGAGACATCCAAATCCAGAAAAGGGATCGTCGTGGCCTCGGCTTCGGTGTAAAATCCAGCGTGCACCGCCAACTCGGATAAGGAGAGAGTGAAAACCTTGCCCAAAATTCGGAAAGAGCACTTTCCCGGACGTTGACCGGAGGGCAACACTTCCCACTCAAACGTAGCAAGAAATTCCAAGGTGAGCTCCCGGTAGCCGAGGTCATTGCACTCGAACACCCCGCTCCAATGATCGAAATAATAGCGCTGGCGGACGGCCTCCCCCAACTCCCCATTGTCGCCGATAGAGTTCAACTCGTTCCAATCCACGAGACGCTGTGATAGGAATGGCTTCTCCTTAAGAGAATTGAATCGCCGCGTATGCGAATCCTTGGAAAAAGTCGCCATCCTAGCGAGGATCTGAGCAGGAGAGGCGGAAGAGCGGCCGGAGCGTTGGTAGACCTTTTGACGATCTCTGGAGCTCATGTTGGTAGGAGGGCAAAGGAAGGAGGAGAAATAGGGAAAGGGCTCACCGGAAGGGAAGGAGGCGCACGATCGGCGGCAAGCAGGCAGAAACGGCGCACGGACGCCGGCGAACGAAAACCCTAGATCGTGCGCGAAAGGCTCGGGCGGACGGGCTTTTTATAAAAATCTGGGCCGATCGCACGACCAGTGGTCGTGCGCGATAAGTAGTGCGCACGACCAGTGATCGTGCGCCTTAGGAATTTTCCAAGCGGCCAAAATTTTAGTAAAAACTCCATCCACCGTGCAATTTACGCACAACCAGGAGTCAGCACACGCAGCGAGGCATTCATAGCCTTAACAAAAACTTAACTAAACCAGACAAAATAAAATTTCAGGGTAAATAAAGATAACTACTGGGGTTACTGTCATCCCAGCACGACTTATTTGAAAACAAAAAGGTCCTAGCTAATGGGTCTATGAAAAGAGAAGTGCACAGGTAACTGTTCTAATATGCGTGTCGGTAGCGGGTACCGATACGGCAACAGAACAGTCACGCCTCTACCCGAATATAAATAATACCTGCTCGTCACAGGTAGAGGGAATAAAAAATAAGAAGAAGAGGAATCCTCACTCAACTCACCAAAACTATCCTTGCCCAGCAAGGTATCATCTCCAGGGAGGCAGCAGGAGGAGAAGGAAATGAGTGGAGCTTCCTCTACGAAGGGGGGATCAACCTCCTCGCATATGAGGATACACTCATCATTGACTTGAGCATCATGCTCCAAGTCCTCCTGAGGTACCTGTGAAGACTCAACATGCACAGGCTCAGATAGAGAAAGGGGATCAAGAAATAAAAAAGAAGAAGAACATGAATAAAAATCAATCGGGGGAGTGATCCCGGTCTCACTCCCATCAGGTTGGGTAAGTATAATAATGTTTGCATTGTCATCAATGCTACAAGGTTCGGCGGGATCGACAGTGGCCATGCCCAAGATTTGGACTTCCTCCACCGGTGTTGAGAAAAGCTCCTCTTCACCTAGAAGGTTATCCTCCTCCATAGGAGTAAGCACAATACTTAGATCGTCAGCCTCATCCTGCGACACATCCTCAACAATGTCGTCGGAGACGAGTATAGTATGCACAATAGGGGGAAGAATAGTGCTCGGATAAAAGTCGAGCACCGATTCCTCACAAAGAATCGAATCCACTAGAGGTGGTGGATGCACTGGGAGAATAGACTCAGCACTATCGGTGCATAGATCGGTCGCACATCCGGTGACCGTATCCATGCCATTCCCTTCAAGATGTGAAGGTGACAAAGACACATAACCGGATGTTGAAGGCGTGCCGCCAGAGTTAGGAGTTGGGACGATCCGGATATCCGGCTCGTCATCCTCATCCAATTGGCGAAGATACTCGGCACAGTCCTTCAAGACATGATCAGTGCTCCGGCAAAACCGGCACTGCCTAGCGGGCTTCTTTGGCACAGCGGGTGCTGAAGCCGAAAAGAAGTACGACGGTAAAGGCTCAGCAGAGTAGCCATAAGACTTACGCGCACCATATGGAGTACCAGACGAAGTCGGTGCTCCATATGTTGGGCTATAAGAATTATGCCTACTATTCTCCGTAGGCCATTCATCACTAGAGTGGGAGGTAGCTCCACACCAACGGCAACGAAAATTGAGATGTGCCCACATAGTGTGAAGATAAAACGATTCAAAAAGAAGAACACTATTGTGCGAAATACTACACCTAACAAAAATTTACTAAAGCAACCTACTATAAAACAAGAAAATGGAATAAAGAGAACAGAAATAAAATAAAAGATGCGATAGACAAATGGGAAGGGCTTCTCTCTCAGATTCTCCCTCTCCAGAAAACTCACACGACTGTGTTCCCCGGCAACGGCGCCAAAAACTTGATGCGATATTTTCAGCAAGTGCACCGGTCGCGCAAGTAATAAAAATGGGGAAAATCCCCGAGTGTCGGTCTCTTGAGGAACACAGTAAGGTGGAATTTAATATCGAGGAAGGACTTGAGATCGAAGTCCTTGGTCGGTGTTACAATGGATGGTTGGTTTGGTTTGCGAATAATAAAATAAAATACTACGCCTACTCCTATGCAATGCCGCTATGCAATGCTTCGATTGGCGAGATGGAGACTGAGCAGGCCTTGAGCGCACTGCGTCGAAAGGGAGGATGGGCGAGAAGGCAAGCGGAATGAGGGTCGCAAGCACCTCGTCAACAATAAGCACGCCACAAGCAATTGCTAGTGCGGCACCGGTCACGGTGGTGGAGTGGGAGATGGAATAGGGCGCACCTCAATAACACAAATGAACTAGATAATTCGAAAATCATGAAATAAGCAATAATACACATGGTTCATAGCATTCATCATCTAAATAAAGAGATTACAACAAATATAACCACACAAGTAGAAGAAAAAGGCAAGAAATACGACCGAATCCGGAGTCTCATTGTAGATTCACGGTAGGAAGCACCGGGTTGTCAATCCGCGTCCTAGCTCGGTCCCAACTGCGTCCGGGGTAGAGGAGGGCTGTCACAACTCCCAATGGACCCGTCTTCTCCAGCGATTTACCATCCGGTCACGTCTAGTGCGAAGAACTTCTTCCTTAGCGATCAAAATGAGTGTAGGATCCCTTCTTGCAAGCCCTTGGATGATGGAGGAGGCCTAGGGGATGAAAACCCTCTGAAAATGGCGAAAACGGCGGAAGGAACGGAGTCCAAATGCGTTCTTTTGACCTAATTCGCGATCAGGTCATTATATAGGCGCTGAATTAAACAGCGCGCACGGTCATTGGCGCACGACCAGTGGTCGTGCGCACTAGAATCCTGTGATCGTGCGCCTGTCTGGGTAGAACCTGCAAGAAACGGAGTTTATAGAAGATAATGTTCGCACGACCAGTCGCGCACGACCGGTGGTCGTGCGCACTGGAGTCGATGGTCGTGCGCACTACAGCAAACAGAACTCGGAAATTAAATGGTAAGTGCGCACGAGCAGTGGCGCACGACCAGTGGTCGTGCGCACTGTCGTTGATGGTCGTGCGCACTGCACCAAACAGAACTCGTGAAAAAGGGTTAAGTGCACACGATCAGTGGCGCACGACCAGTGGTCGTGCGCAATAGAACCGGTGATCGTGCGCAGTATTCCTGTGCAGAATTGCACCGGGAGCACTTGCACGACTCCTATTCCTGCACAACCACAGATCTAGCCACTGAAAGTGGCACCTAACAGCACAAGAATACTACTAAAGACAAAAAGCACGAAAATCACACCAAAGTGGGCCAAGATGTGCACCTAGCATGGATTATCAAATATAAACTATAACAAGGCTATAGTGCGTTGAATTGACTAAATAACGGCCCGGATGAGTCCAAAAAATGTGTATATGATCAGGACTCATCAATACCTCGAAGTGTAAAGCAGTTCTGTTTCAATAAAGATTTCTTGTGTTGCTGTTTTGGCATTGTGGTTTTTTGGCTATAACTCTTGTTGATACAACTCCTGCTTACTCCTAAATGGTCTTTCAAAAATTTTAACATGGTATTAGAGCTAGGTTTCTGGAGTGGATAAGCAGTTATCAACTATAGTTGCCATCATCTTTGTGAAGAAGAGACCACATAGATTGCCATGGAAGGTGGATATGCAAGAGGTCTTGGTATTGAACTCCTCACATCGACTAACTTTAAAAAATGGAAGTCATGTATGGAGAGTTACTTGCTTGGCGAGGATCTATGGGAGGTAGTTGGCGGAGAAGACACACAAGAGGTGTTTCTAGCAGGAGATAATATGGCAGAGGTGAGACTTTGGAGGAGGAAGAATGCTAAGGCAGAGTTCACTCTCAAGAAGGCTATCTCACCGGAGCTATTTGACCACATCATTGGATGTAAGTCTGCTGCTGAGATTTGGACATCCTTGGATGGATTGTTCAATAAGAAGAATGTAGCGAGGCTACAGTATCTTGAAAATGAGTTGGCAAAAGCCTCTCAAGGTGATCTTTCTATTTCTACCTTCTTCCTCAAGATGAAGAACCTCACGGCAGAGATTTCTGCGTTGGACCCTGATGAGCCTATCTCTGAGGCAAAACTGAAGAGGCATATCATCCGCGGGTTGCGGAAGGAGTATCTTTCCTTTGTGACTTCAGTTCAGGGTTGGGCAAATCAACCGTCGTTGTTGGAGCTGGAGAACCTTCTTGCTTCGCAAGAAAGTTTAGCAAGACAGATGGCGGGGGTTTCTATCTCCGGGGGAGAAAGTGATGTGATGTTCTCTGGGAAGAAGAAGAAGAAATGGGAGAAGAAGAAGCCGGGTCATGATGGACCCTCCACTTCAGGTCAGCAAGATAGAGGCTATGCCCCTAAGTCTGATGGGAAGAAGAAAGGAGAGGGACCGAGGTGTTTTAGATGCAATAAGACCGGGCACTTCAAGAAAGATTGCCGAGTGAATCTACAGCCGGGACATGCAGTGGAGAAGGAGATGCCAAAGACTGATGAAGTTGGATGGGGAGGAGCCTTTGTGTCTAATATAATGGCGATGACCGTTAAGGCCTTGGCTTCCATCAACTATGATGAGGAATGGATTGTTGATTCAGGGTGTGGGCTTCATCTCACCGGGGATGGATCAAAGTTCTCTTCTTTGGCACCTTACTCAGGTAACAATGCTATCATTACGGCTGATAATTCTATTCATCCAGTAGAACACGAAGGTGTTGTCTCTCTGAGCAGTGATAAGGGTCCACTCACATTGAGGAGTGTTTATCACGTGCCTGGTATGAAGAAAAATCTCTTCTCTGTGACCAATGCGGTCGACGCCGGTTGTCACGTTCTGTTTGGCCCAACAGAAGTGAAGTTTCTCAAAACTCAACCGGAGATAAAGGGAGATGTTATTAATGTCGGCAAGCGGGTGAAGGACTTATTCATTTTATCGACAAGTACCTATGTTGATAAGATGAGGACCAATGATGGCGCTGCCATCTGGCATGAAAGGTTGGGGCATGTATGCATGGACAAATTGAAGGCTATGGCGGTAAGGGGCCTTGTCAATGGCTTGCCTAGCTTGTCCTCCTATGGAGATGGTCATGTCTGCGAAGGATGTCAGTTTGGTAAGTCTCATCGACTTCCTTTTGACATATCGCAAACAAGGTGCAAAGTGCCGTTGGAGTGCATCCACGGTGATTTGATGGGACCGACTGCCACCCCAAGCCTTGGAGGCAACAGATTCATGTTGGTGTTGATTGACGATTACACCAGATATGTCTGGGTGTATTTTTTGAAAGAGAAGTCGGATGCATTTGCAAAATTTGTGGAGTTTAAGGAGCTGGTTGAAGGCCGGCTAGGCCTGCGGTTAAAAAACTTAGAACTGACAATGGTGGGGAGTTCACCTCTGGTGAGTTCTCAAGTTTTTGCAGGAAGCATGGCATCAGGAGAGAGCTTACTTGTGCCCATACTCCACAACAGAATGGCGTTGCCGAGAGGAAGATCCGTCATCTGACGGAAACTTGCAAATGATGGCTTCATGTTAAGAGTATCCCAAAGTCCTTCTGGGCGGAGGGAATGTCTTGTGCAGCTTATGTCATCAAAAGATTGCCTCTGAGTCCTATCAACATGAAGACCCCTCACGAACTAATGTTCAAGGAGAAGCCGAGTTTTGCACACCTTCGGGTGTTTGGATCAACCTTCTATGTGCACATTCCTGATGCTCTTCGGACAAAGCTAGATGCGAAAGCAATGAAGCTAGTCTTTGTGGGCTATGATGAGCAGAAGAAGGGATGGAGATGCATGGATCCTAAGACACGGAGGTCAATTGTTTCTCAGGATGTGGTGTTCGATGAAGTGACTTCCTACAAGGGGAGTTCAGGAGTTGAGCTACCAGAAAGCAGGGTTGATATAAGAGGGAAGGCTGCTGAAGATCTTCAAGTGGAGTTGCCTGTTTCACCAGGAGCTCCAGCTGTGTCTAGCTCAGAGGCGGAAGCTTCAGGTTCTGGAAGCAGGGGGAGTGATGCTCCATGTTCGTCTGGAAGAGGAGCTTGCACAGAAGAAGCAGCTGAGGAGGTGGTTAGTCAGGAGCAACCTCTTAGGAGGTCGAAGAGGACTATTCAACCACCAGATCGATACACAGGAGGGAACATGGTGAACTTTGTTTCATGTTTCTTTGTTGGTCCCTTGGATGAAAGGGAGCCGTCGAGCTTTGAGAAGGCCAAAGGCATGAAGGAGTGGGTGAAAGTACACAGTTATACTCACTAGAATTCTCTAGAGGGGGGGGGGGGGGTGAATAGAGATTTAAAATATTTTGTGCAATTATATATATATGTGTGTAGTGATCACAGATTAGAGCTTCCCACACCCCAACAAGAATTAAATAAGTAAAGTAAATGCAAGAAAAGAAATCACAGCACAACACAAGGAAATATAGTGGTTCCCCAAATTTTGGGTAGTCCACTCTTCTACCCCCTTGGTAGGAAATTCACTATCTTGCACTGAGTCTTTTGATAAGGAGACTCTTAGAACCACCCTGAGTCTTTTGATAAGGAGACTCTTAGAACCAACTGAGTATCTTGAAAAGGAGACTCTTAGAACCAGTACAACTGAATTTTTTGAAGAGAGATTCTAAAAACTCTTTTACAATATGTGAAAGTGAAAATAAGAAAAGGAAGAAGAAGTATTTAAGACAAGAAAGAATCTTCTTCCTAGCAAGAAGATTGGAAGCACAATAAGTAGTGAATGAAATCTCTCTTCTATAGTGAGAAGGAGATTGTAAGCCTTTTCTCTCTTTTGTGAGAGCTATCAGAGTTTGCAGCAGTATGGCTTCAGAGTGAGAAGGAGAAGGAAGCTTGATCTTTGCTGCAGCACTATTTCTCAATTCTCTTTTCACTTGGGAGCTCTTCCTCTTTTTCAAATGTAAAAATGGTGGAACACTTCTTGTTGCTCTCTGCCGACCACCTTATTATTTATAGATCTGTTCATTAAAATAGCACTATAGGAGAGTAATCAATTAGCAGGCAGAGTATTAGAAGGAGAAATTTCCATAATAATTATATCCATAGAAGGAAAGTATTCATTCTGATTTCAAATAGTGTCCATAATGGATTTAATCAAATTAGCCAAGAATTCATTAGAGGAAAAGAATAACTCAGAACGGCTATAAAGAATAATTTGATTCCATATAAATCAGACTATGAAAGAAGGAAAGAGATCTGGCGATTTTTGAATTAATCGTAGAAATCGACGTGCGTCGATTACAATTCGACGTAAGCGTCGAATTCGTCATGGCTGGACGTCGAGAGAAGAATAAGGAAGGTGCGTCGACTAAGGTGCGTCGACTAGAAGTCAGAGCTATGTCGATATAGGATACGTCAAATTCTTCTTACAGTTACTTTGACTCATTCTGAAAGAAATGTCGATATCACTTCGACGTTGCGTCGAATACTATTCGACGCATATTTACTTAATCTTGATTTTCCTTTCTTAGAATTCATATTCAACTCATTTTCAGGGGCTAAGAGAAATCATTTCCCCAACAATCTCCCCCTATTTGTCCTAACCCTATAGGAGAGAAAGCATATAATTAACACTTCACAGCATTTGTAAAGATAAGAAATATATTAAACAATCATAAGAGAAATTAAACTAAGAAAGCATATGACAAGCATTTGTCTTTCACAAGAATTAAACCAGAAACTTCTTTCTGTACATGAAGTTGACAAAAGCAGAATAAAGTTTCCTAAATAAGTTTTCAATAGCATCAAAAATGTAGCCCCTGGCTCTATCAGGACGTTCCTGGACATTCCTGATGATTGTATGCAATTTCTCCAAGAGTTTATCACCATCAGGGATAGTGTCATTTATGGAGTAGCCTTTTCTGATGATGATTGCTGCCTTTTCATCAATCATCTCAATTGTAATGTTTTGTGTTTTCTGTTGAGTAGGCTTGAGCTCAGGTGGTCCCTTGCTATCAACCTTGGGCCTATACTTTGTTTTCTTTTCTGATTCCTGTTTCTCAGGAATTTTTGTCATCTTTCCTTTCCCTTTCCAGGGTTTGTCAAGCCATTTGTCTAACTTTGCAGGTCATGTAGGCTTCTTATAGGGAATGTAGGTATCTTCTGTACACCCTACACCCTTCTTGTCCTTTTGACCTTTCTCTAGGATGACCCCTGCCTGAGGGTTTTTCTTTTGATAGGCTTCAATATCAAACAACTTCTTTGGAATTTTGATAGAAGATTTAGCAAGAATTTGTTCCTTGGTCATTCCCCTGTTGATCTTTTCTATCCAGGCATTCCTTTTATCTTCTACTTCTTTCCTAGCTGCTTCATATTCATACAGCTCTCTTTCTCTTATCTCTTCATGCCCCTTTTCCATATCAGGGTAATGGTACTCCTTCATAGGGCTGTTAGGAGTGATAATAGGCATCTTTTCAAATCTTTTTATTTCCTCACATACTTTTCTATACTTCTTTTCCTTTGCATACTCTTTCCTTTCTTCTTTGGAGAAGTTTTGCCAGTAGTGAATGGCTTCTCTTTTCCTTTTCATTTGTCCTTCTGGACTTTGCCTAGGTAGGATTTGCTTAGTGAGTTTTTCTATTGGAGGAGGTAAAGGTAGCAGTGGAGGTAGAGAAGAAGGTTGACGTGGAGGTAGAGGTAGCAGAGGAGAAGGAGTTTTCTCTTTAGGTGGAGAAGGGATTTGTTCAAGAGGGGGAGTTTGTTCTATAGTGAAAGGCAGAATGACCTCTGGTAGAGTAATCTTTGCTGAGGGATGTTTGTCTCCTCCAAGCTCTTCTGAAGGGATGTCCTCAAGTAGAGGTGTCTTCAGTTTGATGTAACTGGCAGAGAAGCCAGGAGAGTGATGCTGAATTTCTTCCTCACATGGGGTTGCTTCAATCCACACTTGTCCTCTCTAGTCATCAGAGTAGGCTGCTTCTTCCTCCCCCTGGACTTCTGTGTTCCTTACCACAGCAATCTCCCCCTGGGTATGTGGGGCATCTATTCTGAATGCTGAATCCACAGCATGCTCTCCTTCAGTGTGGTAGGAGGAGGTCTCTTCAAAATTTTTGTTGATGGTGTAGTTAGAGTGATTGGAGAAGATTGGAGCCTATTGTAAGAAGAGAAGTTGGAGTAATACTTTAGAGATAATAATATTTGGAGTTGAAGAGTAAATTAATCCTGAGCTTTTAAGAGAGATAGATAACCTGACAAGGGGGATTTCTGGAGCAACTCTCCCCCTGGTTTATATCCTGCATAAAGGATTTAAACCTTTCTGGCGACAGAGGCCGTTCTTGAATGAGAGCATTAAGCTCAGGAAGAGAAGCAGAGAGGGTTGCCAGTTTGGCTGCATAGGTGTTGATCATGGCAGCACATTCATTGGCGAAGTGATTCAGGCGATTCTGAAAGTCATTTACTAGGTGTTCGAGAGCATCGTTCATCGTTTTGATGAGGGCCGATTGATCATTAGTTGGTGCCATTGTCGCAGAGAGAGAGAGAGGTAGAAGACGAAGTTTTGGCGGGTTTTAGGAGAGTATATGTTATGAAATAAGAGGTATTATTTAAAGGAGGTGAAACGTCGAGAAAGGAAACAGAAATCAAGGTATATCAGGTAATCCAATCGTCAAAAGAGGAAGTAAGGATTTGATTCTAATTGTAACCACATGTCGACGTTACGTCGAATTGATGTCGACATATGCGTCGATATAAATTCTACGCTCCGTGGAGATTTGTCCACTTAGTGTTCTGTCGATGGGTTCATATCCCTGCGTCGATATCCATTCGACGGTGCGTCGATAGGTTATCGATGTAACTTTGCCAGGAAGAAATCAACGCAAGCGTCGAGTTCTTCTCGACGGTGCGTTGATATGTATTCGACGCATCTTCAAATACTTTCTTAGATTTCCTGATTTCTTGTAGATTTCCCAACAATGGTGGTTACAGACTACCATCAAGCATTCCTAAAGTGTTGATGAAATAATTATGCTTAGTTTCATCTAAGGGTTTTGTGAAGATGTCTGCTCTTTGATTGTCTGTGGGAATATATTCTAAGGTTATCTTACCCTTTTCAACATTGTCTCTAAGGAAGTGACGTCTGATCTTGATAAGAAAATAAACGACGTAGGAGGCAAGCGCACCTATCGGGTGTAGTATATATGATAAAAAATCATATCAAGGTCGTATTTAGTCCTGGGTCCCGTCGAGTATTGTTACTTCGAGCTACGGCTATTGTTTTATCGGATATTAAAAAGATGATAAGTGCATTAATTTGAAAACAAAAATGATAACAATCACGGGCTTGGTGTGCGTTTAGCAAAAATTAAGAAAAGCGATAGGAAAGACAAAAAAACTAAGTTATGAAAGCTATAAAGAAAGCGGTAAATCTAGGTTATGAAAGCGATAAAGAAATCATGAAAGCTAGCTATGAAAACTTTAAAGAAAGCATGAAAAATCTAAGTTATGAAAGCATGAAAAGCTAATTATCAAAGCATTAAAACTAATTATGAAAGCATAAAAACTATTTATGAAAGCATAAAAACTATTCTCATACACTCACACACACTTACAAAAATAAAAAAGGAAGAACATGACATGAAAAAAGAGGAAAAACAAAAACATGAAGAACAAGAAGAACAAAAGAAGAACATGAAGAAAAATAAGATGAACAAGAGTAAAAACAGATTTTATTTAAACAAAAAGATTATTACATAACAAAAGAGATGACAAAGGGAAACAAGGAGAGAGAAAACAACACAAAAGATGGAACACAAATCCTAAAGAGGATTAGAAAATGTGAACCCACAAAACAACAGCCAACCCCTTCTATTTATAGGCAAAAGAGGGGCTGCATTTAGCAAAAAAAAGGAAAAAGAAAACAGCAGCTGGCTGTTTGACTGAAGTTGGCTAGATTGACTTGAACACTATGGGGTGCGGGTAGCAGCTGGCAGATTCTAGAAGAAGAGAGGTGGCAGTACAGCTTGCTGGAAGGAAGAGCTGGCGGGAATTCGTCGAACGAAGCTTGGGGAGAGAGCTCGACGAAAGGCTTGCTGGAAGGATTTCGTCGAACACCTGCAGAAATTATATAATGTTGATATAATATATATTATATATAGAATTAGTAGAACGTCGGGATTTAGGGGAATTAGTCGAACGCCTATCTGGGGAGAGTTCGTCGAACTCAGGGAGCGGAGAGTTCGTCGAACGCTAGGTTTTAGTCGAACGGAGAGTTTGGGGTGCGGATAGAAGGCTTGAAGGGAGATCGACTAACGCCTGCAGATGTAAATATATTTATATATAATATATAATATTTGATATTAAGAGTTCGTCGAATTCAGCTCGGGCTGAGTTCGTCAAACTCAGGGAGTGGAGAGATCGACGAAATTTTATTCGAACGAAATGTTCGACTAATTTTCGGAGATCGATGAAATTTTCTTCGAACGAAATGTTCGACTAATTTTCGGAGATCGACAAAATTTTCTTCGAACGAAATGTTCGACTAATTTTCAGAGATCGACGAAATTTTCTTCGAACGAAATGTTCGACTAATTTTCGGAGATCGACGAAATTTTCTTCGAATGAAATGTTCGACTAATTTTCGGAGATTGACTAAATTTTTGTTTGACTAAATCTTTTGGAGATCGACTAAAATTCTAGTCGAACGGGAGGAATTCTGAGGAATATTTATTTTTCTATATAGTTATATATTATTATTATTTATACTTTATATACTATTATTTATTATTATATGTGTATACTTATTATTATTTATTATATACATACTATTATTATTATATATATATATATACTATTATTATTATTATTATATATATACATAAATATATATGTATTAAAAATATATCAATATTTATTTATACTTATAATATTTACATATATTTACATACAAGATAAAACAAGCTATTATTTCAATAATTTACATATTGCATGTACAAAAATACCTAAATTAGGCTAGAAATTATATTAAAAATATGCAATATTTTCTATTCATCAGATCTCTATATGTTTGGTCCTGCTATGAAGGACTAGGTTGGATGCTATGGATATAGCACTAGAGCTATCACAATAGATCTTAGATTTATGTACTTCCAATTTGTAGTCAAGATGCTGATTTTGCATCCACAGGATTTGTGAACAACAGCTCCCAGCAGCTATGTATTCAGCTTCAGCTGTTGAGGTTGAGACTGAGGTTTGTTTCTTACTAAACCATGATATTAATCCGTCACCTAGGAATTGGCAAGTGCCAGATGTGCTTTTTCTATCAACTCTGCATCCAGCATAATATGCATCTGAGAAACCTATTAATTCAAAGTTGGTTTCTGCTGAGTACCATAGACCTAGTTCAGGGGTTCCCTTTAGGTATCTAAGAATTCTTTGTACAGAGGTGAGATGTGATTCCTTTGGATCAACCTGAAATCTAGCACATATGCAAGTGGCAAACATAATGTCAGGTCTGCTAGCTGTTAGATATAGAAGGGATCCTATGATGGCCATATATGTCTTTTGATCTACTGAGTTTCCTTTATCATCTTTTTCTATAATGACATTGGTTGCCATGGGTGTTTTCATGGTAGATGCTGATTCCATGCCAAATTTTTTGATTAGCTCTTTAGTATATTTGGATTATGAGATGAAGATTCCCTCACTACTTTGTTTTACTTGTAATCCTAAGAAATATGAGAGTTCTCCCATACTACTCATTACAAATTTAGATTGCATTAGATTAGCAAATCTTTTACACAGTTTAGGATGAGTTGAGCTAAAGATGATGTCATCTACATATATTTGAACAAGGAGGAGTTGGTTTTTATGTGTTCTAATAAAGAGTGTCTTGTCTACTTTTCCTCTTTCAAAGGAATTTGCTAAAAGGAAGTTAGAGAGAGTTTCATACCAAGCTCTAGGTGCTTGCTTAAGACCATATAGTGCTTTGTTAAGTCTATAAACAAAGTTAGGAGAAGAGGGATTTACAAAACCTGGTGGTTGCTCCACATATACCTCTTCTTGAAGGTCACCATTCAGAAAAGCACTCTTGACATCCATTTGGTAGACTTTCATCTTCATGAAGGCTGTATAGGCAAGAAAGAGCCTAATTGCCTCCAATCTGGCTACTGGAGCAAAGGTCTGGTTGTAGTCTATCCCTTATTCTTGTCTATATCCTTGTGCTACAAGTCTTGCTTTGTTCCTGACAATTACTCCAGTGGAATCTAGTTTGTTCCTGTATACCCATTTTGTACCAATCACAGGGTAGTTTCTTGGTCTTTCAACTAGGTTCCACACTTTGTTTCTCTCAAATTGGCCTAGTTCTTCTTGCATGGCCATAATCCAATGAGGATCACAATTTGCTTCCTCAAACTTCTTTGGTTCAACTTGTGATAGGAAGCATTGGAGCATCATCCCATTGGAGACCTGGTGTCTTGTTCTTACTCCTGTATTGGGGTCTCCAATTACTTGAGTTTGTGGATGATCTTTCAAATTGACCCTTGTCCTGCCTGTACTTGTCAGATGTTCTTCTTCCTCATTGGTGATAGGATCATTGTCCACCTGGCCTTCCTGAACCATTTTCTCTTGTGGGAGTTGGTTTTGAATGCTCTTTTCTGAATCTTCTTCATGTTCTTGTTCAGATTCCTCACTTTATTCTTCTATCTGGTTTTCTTTTCCATTATCTGTGTTCTCTAGAACCAGTTGCTCAAGCTGTGTTTCTATGCTGCTGCTTTCCTGTGGAAAAGAGCTGGTGGGAGTTCCCTCCCCCTTAAACAGCATGTTAGTTTCATCAAATATAATGTGCATAGACTCTTCAATTTTAAGAGTTCTCTTGTTATAGCACTGATGCACAATTTTGGCACTGCTAATTAGCAGGCACGAAATGCGATACGATGGCAGTGCACCGGTCATTGTCAAGTAATAAAATAGGGAGGAACTCCCCGAATATCGATCTCTCAAGGACCGCAAGTTGGGTAGTACGATTTTCTCTCGCAGGAAATCAGTTCAAAGGATAAAATAGTAACGACGGGGGTTTTGATTGGGTTTCCTATGCTATTGCAGAATGAAGAAAGATGCGGGTCTAAACTCTGCTTCGCACGGTGAGATGGGTGCAACGGCCGCGATGCCGTGCTTCGGACGGCGCGTGGGCGGAATGTCACTATGATGGTTGAGGGTCGCACACACCTCTTCTCAAAACATCACCGCTAGCTTTTGCTAGCGGCTTCAACCACAACGTAACACAGAAAATAGCAAGAAACAAAGGGGCTATTCATGCCACCACAATAACATTGCATATGAAAACAAGCAGTAATCCATAAGATCTACTTAACACGCATTCATAAAGCAACTGCAAACGAGTTCAAGCAACAAGGGTTAGAGAGGACCACAACGAAGAAATCATGTCTTGGGTTCACGACCAGAATGAGAGGTTGTCGGGCTCTCTCCGGACTCGGCCCTCAGATGGTGAGCTTGGCTCGAAGGAGGCTGTCACCGCTCCTACGATCTTCAGCGCTTCCTTGGTCTCCTTGGTGAGGAATGCTTGACCTAATGGTGGATGAATCTTCCTAGTGCTCCTCGATGGAAGGATGGAGGTGGAAAGTCACCGGAAATGGCCTTGATGGTGGAGGAGATGAACGAGAAGCCTTCACCCCTCAAGAGAAGCAGGAAGGAAGAGTTTTCCCGCCCTCAGAATCGCTCCCGCTCGTGCCCTCGTCGTCTCCCCCGGTCCTCGATTCCTGCAGCTTTTATAGGAAACAGGCTGAAAATTGGTCACGCACGGTTGAACGCACGATCGTGCGCAGACCGTGCGATATTAACGGAAGATATAAGGCTTGGAGAAGACGCTGCGCCGCCTGTGCGATTTGTTCACGCATGACCAACGCCGCCCGTGCGTTCAGACGCACATGTAAACTCTGACGCTCTGAAATCAGCAAGACACAGGTCAACCGTGCGTTTTGTTCACGCACGGGCGAATCCGCCCATGCGTCAAAACGCACGAGTAAACTCCGATGCTCCATTTTCTTGCCCAGACACAAACGCACGACCGCACAGACCGTGCGTCAAGGAAAACGCACGACCGTGCGATATGCACAGAAATTACTTATGGGAAAACGGGGCAATCAAGTCACCTGCAAACAAGATATACTAGCTGGGAATACACATCCAGCACTGAAGTACATAAAAGAAGGGAAGGGGAGCACAATGTGCTTTCCCCCAACAACAAGGAATGCAATTGCACACCAAAACGGGCTTAAAAGTTCACCTAGCATGGAATAGTTTATGTAAATGAAAACGTGAATAAAATGTGGTGCAAACACTAGAATATCAGCCCAAATGAGTCCAAAAATATATATATAAATGGGACTCATCACACCCCCAGACTTAACCATTTGCACGTCTCGGGCAAACTACTTAGCTCTCCTATCGGAACAATTGAATGTTAGCATAAGTTTGAGTAGTAGAGAATTATGCGAAGTCGCATGCTCTCGTACGTAGAAATATATTAGAACAGAATTAAACTCAAGGTTGTATCTAATTATTTCTAAAACAAAAGTTTGGAATTTACTTTACTTGGATGGTGAATCCAGGTGAATCTTTCGGTGGCGCAAAAAGGGAATAGTGTGACTAATGAGTAAAGTATTACTCAAATCGAAGCTAGGGACAATCTCCTAAGAAATCCATCAAAGTCGGTCTCCATAGGCTTGCATGTCCGCACTCTCTCTACTGCATGAGACAACTCGTATCTAAAATCAATAGGGCTTATAGGCAATTGTTAGGTTTAGGTTGAGTATAGGCTAGGTAAGCAGAAGGACGATGGGAATCGCACACAACACAACCGTCGCACTCAAGAGAATGATAATCACCAAAATAACATTTTCAGTACTTACAAGACACCCCCGGACTTCAACTGAACACAAGGTGCGTGTTGAGCCAGAAATAAATAAAATTTTTGCCGAGAGAAAATTATTATTGTACAACTCTTTTTTTTCTTTTCTTTTCTTTTCTTTCTTTTCTCTCTTCGGCAAAAGCACATTTTTACACACAATAAAACAGCTCGTTTAGCTACATTAAAGCAGCCATACATACATAGATGACACCGAATACGATCGAGACAGAAATGTCTTTCAGCTTAGCGGTTGGTGCGAACATAGGTTCGGCTGTATGGCCATGGTTACATCAAATAGTGGAGCTAAACAAAGAGGAGAGGTATGCTCAAATGGGCTTGCAATGGTGATTACGTAGGTTAGGATTTCAAAAGCACAAACGGATCAAGAGATGGCCTATATCACATTTCATGACGAGTATTTCAACACAATTGTGTCGATAGTCGCCTAGTGCAAGTTCTAGCCACCGAGAAAGGTTGTCCTTCCTTTCGACCATAGTAAAAAGCTACTATTAGTCTGCTACACTCGACCTATTGCTACCGTTGGATTCACCGGATTCACAACTAAAGTAAAATAAATTTCATCTACTATAACAAAAATAATTACATTACAACTCTGAATTTTATTCCACCCTAATTGAATCTCTAGGTGTGACGGGAGCACAAGACTAGAGCACTACTCGAGTCAACATTTTTCTCTACTCCTCACTCAAATACTAACAATTCAATTCTTATGAGCGAGAAAACCTCGCAGTGATACCCAATACGCACGCGTGATCAAGTGCGCGTGAACTAGGTGCACATGTATGCAACAAAATAAAAAATCCTAACTCAGCACATTCTAGTATGTCATGCAACGTGTGTGCACTTGCACAGCTCGCTCTCTCCCCCAGACTCGATTGAGAACATCTAAAATAAGCAATTCAAACATAAGTAAGAGAGGGGAAGAGTTGACCCATGCTCACAAAGGAGCATGCCAGAAGTGCGGTAATCCCAATTTCTCTAAAAATAAACCTCCTTCCACGCGAGAGCAAAGCTTCACCTACAATGTTAGCAAAACTGAAATAACAATACGCAAAAAGGATTAAAAAGATAGACGGAACCGGGTGGTTCCCCATGGGTTGTCTCCCAAGAAGCCCTTTTGTTTAACGTCCTTAGAGGTGGACCAAATACCTGTATTAATCATTGTTTAAGCAGCAGAGAATCTAAAGAGAAGTTTCACAGACAGATAAAATAAAACTGCACAGCAAAGAGGCATGAAATAACAAAAAAAAAGACAAGATGTCCCAAATCACACCCTAGGGGCGATGCCCTAGCTAAAAAAAGTCAGGAAACAAACAAAGCACAACACAAACTAGTTCAACAAAAACAAAGCTAACTAAGGAGGCACATTATCAGGAAAGCTGCAATGAAATGATCACGACGGTGATTCCGAAGCTGAATGCGAAGGAGGAGGAGGAGTAGGAGTACGCTGCCGCCTCGATCCAGAAACAAAAGCTCGGGCAGGCACAACCAGAGGCACGACTCCCATATGCGCACTAATCCGCGACGAAAGCTCGTACTGAATGGCCATAGTATCTTCCATGCGTAAGAACCTCTCGTAAAACTCTGGATAGTGCTGCTCTATATTTGGTATGCAGAGGGCTGCTCACTCATCCCTGCAGTAGTACTAGTTCCGGCAGTGCCAGTATGATCGCGTCGCTCCTCACGTTCAGGTCCGGCTCCGCAGAGTTCGAAATGCCAATTGTGGCCTATCTTCACTCTCTTAACAAGTTTAAAGGCCGTCATCATGGCAACTGTGATTTTGGAACCCTCGGAGATTTGTGTCATAGGGGGGAGTGTATCCCAAATCCCAAGCCCTTTGGCAATCCTGGTGATATACTGCGAACCTCCGATCGCCTTCAGAGGGAGGTACGTGGCTTGCCGAAGAAGGTACTGGGCAAGCACTAGCCCAAGATGGAGAGCTACTCCTTGCTGCATACTATAAAGGTAGAGAAGGTCCTGCCATCTTGCAACATTTTGACTCATGGCGCGGGCATTGATGTTGTGCCCGATCAAATGCTGAACATAGCGAAGCTCGGGAGAGAGAATGTGGGACAATTTCGCCGCACGAGCCTCATACGGTTGTTCCCATCCCGTGATGGACTGCCAAAACACGCTAGGACATACCCCATCCGGGAACTCAGTCGAACGTCTAATAATATCCGTCTGGAGGAGTTCATCTTTGGTGTAAATCCCAGCGTAAACCGCCAGTTGGCCTGCACCCATGGTATAGTAGCGGCCCTTCATTCGGAATGCAACCTACGTAGACTCTCCGGTTTCCTCATCGAGGTAGTCAGTGATGCGGAAAGTGGAAAGGAACTCGAGCATGAGTTCACGGTATCCCAGCTCCGTGATGGAGAAGAGGTTCCCCCATGAACCCACCTGGAGCAGCCTATTCACTGCCGCCACTAACCCAATCATTTGGAGTTCCGGAGTAGAGACTATGATATGATCAAGAAAACTCTTATGGCGCAGCAGGTTGTACCTTTCTAAGAACTCCTGCCTCCCAAACTGCAGCATTGCTTCGAGACCAGGTTCGTCAGCACTTGAAGTCAAAGCTCCTCCTTTGCGGCGAAAGATGCTCACGGCCTTTTTGAGTCCCATGGAGCTCCACTCACAAGCTAAGGAAGGGGGGGGGGTAAGGATGAATGGAAGAGGAAACGTAGGAGAAAATGGAGGAGGGAAGATAGATCGCGCACAAGAGAGGAGAGGGCTTTCGTGAATCGCACGCTGGTGCGGATTAGGGCTGCGTGTGTTCTGACGGGAAGGAGCGCAGGTTTTATAAAATTAAACATCGCACGATCGTGCGATTTAGCCGCGCACGATCGTTCCAATCGTGCGTTTGCAGAACTTAGCCCCCAACTACACGATTTTTCAATGTGAACAAAATGAGGGGAAAATAATGCGCGCTCCAAAATGTACGAGACGAACAAAGACACAACTTACAGACAAGAGAGAAAGTTTTCTTAATTCAAATACGAATAATACTAATTAATTTGATAAAATTAAATTAAGTTACTTCTACGCCTAGATAACTACTGGGTTTTGTGTCCTCCCAGCACGACTTATTTAACAGCTTGCACGAGTCAACTGACCGGCCTGTGAAAAGTGAAGTGCACAGGAATTTGTTCTTTTGTGTGATTCGGTAACCGGTGCCTATGTGGTGATAGGACAGTTACCCCCATCCCTGAATATAGATACCTGCTCCGGATGTCTAGCAGGGGCAGATAAAATGACATCGAAATCTCAGTGTCTGTCTCAACATGCAATTGACCCATCACATCATCGGCTTGCACAGCAGGACCGTCAACCTCCTGGATCAGATCAAATGCAGAATCCTGCATTGAGGAAGACACGAAAATGGGGTTAAGGAATAAATCAGAAGAATGACGTAAAAGGTTATCATCTTTGGAAGCGATCCCGGTATCACTCCCAAGTGGGTGCGACAAAGAAAGACTGATTTCCTCATTGAAGATTTCAATAGGCTCAACGGCGCATGCAATGACCTCCTCTACAATTTAGAGTTCCCCGTACTGGACCGAAGCGATTGCTTCAGCACAATCAAGGATGTCCTCCTCCATAAGAGTGGGCATAAGGTTGCACAGATCTGCAGCATCCTGCAAAGTGACCTCATTAAAAATATCAGCAACAGATGTAATTTCGTGTGTGGCTGGAGAGGACGTGCTTCTTACGAGTTCGGGTTCACTCTCCACGCAAGGTCACAAATCCACCAAAAGTGGAACATGAACCGAAGCGGTATGGGGGGTCGCATCAGAAACGAAGTCATGAGGGACACTGACGGGCGTGTTGGTTCCATACCCTTCAAAAAGTGAAGGTGGAAGTGATACGTAATCAGAGGAAGGAGTTGTGCCCGCAGAAGTTGAAGATGGGACAATCCGGATATCCGGCTCATCGTCATCCGCCAATTCACGAAGATACGCAGCACAATCCTTCAAGGCGTGCTCTCTACATTTGCAAAATAAGCACTGCTTTGCCGGCTTTTCCGGCAGAGCCGGCACCAAAGGTGCGGCAGCCGCAAAAAGGTGCGATAACGAAGGTGCAGCAGAATAGCCAAAAGATTTATGAGCCCCGTACGGGTTCTGAGCAACACCATATTTTTTGGGACACCTATCACTAGCGTGGGATGTGTCCCCACACCAACGACATCGAATATTCAACTGCGCCCACATGATGCAGAAGAAGAAAATAGCATGCTGAAGAAAAACACAATACCTTCAAGCGAATTTCCAATTAAAAACAAATCACACAAGCTTGCAGTCCCCGGCAACGGCGCCAAAAACTTGATGCGCAATTTCGGCACTGCTAATTAGCAGGCATGAAATGCGATACGACGGCAGTGCATCAGTCATTGTCAAGTAATAAAATAGGGAGGAACTCACCGAATATCGATCTATCAAGGACCGCAAGTTGGGTAGTACGATTTGCTCTCGCAGGAAATCAGTTCAAAGGATAAAATAGTAACGACGGGGGTTTTGATTGGGTTTCCTATGCTATTGCAGAATGAAGAAAGATGCGGGTCTAAACTCCACTTTGCACGGCGAGATGGGTGCAACGGCCGCGATGTCGTGCTTCGGACAGCGCGTGGGCGGAATGTCACTATGACGGTTGAGGGTCGCACACACCTCTTCTCAAAACATCACCGCTAGCTTTTGCTAGCAGCTTCAACCACAACGTAACACAGAAAATAGCAAGAAACAAAGGGGCTATTCATGCCACCACAATGACATTGCATATGAAAAGAAGCAGTAATCCATAAGATCTACTTAACACGTATTCATAAAGCAACTGCAAACGAGTTCAAGCAACAAGGGTTAGAGAGGACCACAACAAAGAAATCACGTCTTGGGTTCACGGGCGGAATGAGAGGTTGTCGGGCTCTCTCCGGACTCGGCCCTCAGATGGTGAGCTTGGCTCGAAGGAGGCTGTCACCGCTCCTACGATCTTCAGCGCTTCCTTGGTCTTCATGGTGAGGAATGCTTGACCTAATGGTGGATGAAGCTTCCTAGTGCTCCTCGATGGAAGGATGGAGGTGGAAAGTCACCAGAAATGGCCTTGATGGTGGAGGAGATGAAGGAGAAGCCTTCACCCCTCAATAGCAGCGGGAAGGAAGAGTTTTCCCGCCCTCAGAATCGCTCCTGCTCGTGCCCTCGTCGTCTCCCCCGGTCCTCGATTCCTGCAGCTTTTATTGGAAACAGGCTGAAAATTGGTCACGCACGGTCGAACGCACGATCGTGCGCAGACCGTGCGATATTAACAAAAAAAATAAGGCTTGGAGAAGACGCTACGCTGCCCGTGCGATTTGTTCACGCACGACCAACGCCGCCCGCGCGTTCAGACGCACGGGTAAACTCCGACGCTCTGAAATCAGCAAGACACAGGTCGACCATGCGTTTTGTTCACGCACGGGCGAATCCGCCCGTGCGTCAAAACGCATGAGTAAACTCCGATGCTCCTTTTTCTTGCCCAGACACAAACGCACAACCGCACAGACCGTACGTCAAGGAAAACGCACGACCGTGCTATATGCACAGAAATTACTTATGGGAAAATGGGGCAATCAGGTCACCTGCAAACAAGATATACTAGCTGGGAATACACATCCAGCACAGAAGTACATAAAAGAAGGGAAGGGGAGCACAATGTGCTTACCCCCAACAACAAGGAATGCTATTGCACACCGAAACGGGCTTAAAAGTGCACCTAGCATGGAATAGTATATGTAAATGAAAACGTGACTAAAATGTGGTGCAAACACTAGAATATCAGCCCAAATGAGTCCGAAATATATATATATATATATATATATATATATATATATATATATATAAATGGGACTCATCAAGCACCTATAGGCTTTACTAGATGCTGAGTATCCCAGAAATATTCCATCATCAGATTTCTTGTCAAACTTGGCAAGATGATCTTTTCCATTATTTAGGATAAAACAAGCACATCCAAAGATCTTAAAATATTTAACTATGGGTGTTTTTCCTTTTATGAGCTCATATGGAGTTTTTGATTTTATTTTGTGTATTAGGCTTCTATTTAAAACATAGTTGGCAGTGTTGACTGCTTCAACCCAGAAAGTTTTTGGTAAACCTGATTCTGCAAGTAAGGTCCTTCCTGATTCAATTAAAGTTCTATTCTTTCTCTCAGCAACTCCATTTTGTTGAGGGGTTCTAGGGGCTGAAAAGTTTATTTGATACCTATATCTTCACAGAAATTACTCATGAACTGATTTTCAAATTCACTCCCATGATCACTTCTGATTATGGAAACCTGACTATTGAGTTCAGATTGAATTTGTTTTATGAATCTTGTGAGAGTCTTGTGGGTTTCAGACTTAGCCCTTAGAAAGAATACCCAGCTGAATCTAGAATAGTCATCCACAATGACTAGGGTATAGGATTTTCCACCTAAGCTCTGAGTGGATATGTGACCAAAGAGATCCATGTGTAGTAAGTAAAGGATCCTGGGAGAGTCATCCTTACCAATTGGTTTGAAGGATGATTTGGTTTGTTTTCCTAGTTGGCAAGGTCTGCATGGAGAATCCTTAGAGTACCTACCCTTTGGTAAGCCTCTAACTAGGTTATTCTTTGCTAGTTTACTAATGGTTTTGTAGTTCAGATGACCTAGTCTCCTATGCCATAATTCACTTTTATCAATAATATTGTTGAATAAACAGACTTCTGTGGGTGAGGAGCTAAAGTCCACTACATATACTTTTCCTTTTCTAATTCCATTGAGTCATGTGGCACCAGTCTTGATATCAATAATATGGCAGAGTAATGTGGTGAATTTTACCTCATACTTACCATTTTCACATATCTGACTTATACTTATCAGATTGTGCTTCAGTCCTTTAACTACTGCCACATTCTTGAAGGTGACTTTCCCTTCTTTGAAGTCTCCAAAGCCCCTGGTTTGGCCACAGCTAGAGTCTCCAAAGGTTACAGATGGTCCAAGTCTATCCTCAAAGTTGATCAATAGATTTTTGCATCCTGTCATGTGCATGGAGCATCCACTGTCCAAGTACCACACCAGCCTGGAGATGTGATACATCTGCACATAAAGTTTTACACATTAGTTTGGACCCTGCTGAGCTGGGGTCCCTTCCTCCCATCAGTGAGAGATTTAATGAAAGAATAAGTAGGTTTTTCTGAATATCCTTCCTCCTTTAGGGGTATTGGTTTATCATACCAATTTTCTTTGGTGATGTTACAGAAATAGTGGTCATAGTAAAAGGAAATGGATTGAGAGAGCTGTTTGGAAGAGGAGAAATTTCTGTCTGATTGGTTGCGTCGACATGGATTCGACGTAGGTTTATGGTTGCGTCGATATGAAGTCGATGCTTTCTCCATTCTGCATTTATTTTCAGTCGAAGCATGAGAGAGGTTGCTTCTGACTTCTCCCATTTAGAGAGTCTTCAAAGACCTTTGCCTTTGCTAAATCTTTTCTCAGTGTTAGATTTTCTGTATAGATTTTGTCTAATTCCTTTTCTGAGAGTCTTAGACTGAGCTCATAGTTATCATACTGTGTATTTACTTGTTTGAGATTGTTTAATTCATTTCTTAGTTTTTTAATTTCTTTTTCAGATTTGATTAGAATTAAACAGAATTCTTTGAAATTGTTTTTGAAATCAGTGGAAGAGAAATCTATATCATCAAGTATATTTACCATAGATGTATCATCAGGCTTCTAAGTGGCCATCAAACAGGTTTCCTCCAGCTTGGCCTCTTCTTGATCATTGTCAGAAGAGGTGCTTTCTTCAGATTCTGAATCACTCCATGATTGAGCAATGAGACCTTTCTCTTTCTTCTTTTTCTTCTGTAGATCTGTTCTTTTCAGATCATTCTTTTTGCTGATCTCCTTAGGATATTCAGGTGCAATATGTCCAGGTTTCCTGCAAGAGTAACATATAATCTCTTTAGTAGGTGTTTTATTATACCTGGTTTTTGAGTCTTTTCCTCTGGATCCTTCTGTTTTGATCCACTTCTTGAACCTTCTGGCCAGTAGGCTGATCAGCTCCTCATCACATGTAGAGGGTTCACCTTCAACAGCCTTCAATGTAATACTCTTTTCTTTTGAGAGTGAAGGAGCCTTTTCTTTCTCTTCTTGCTCAGCTTTTGTTTTCAACAGATGTTCATAAGATTTTTATTTGCCCAACATGACATCTGTTGAGATTTCTCTTTGACTTTTGGAGTCCCTAATTGGCCAGATTCTTGAATCCCAAGAGCTAGGGAAGCAAGTTAGCAGTTTGTCATTTATCTCAGTGAGAGATATGTCCTTTTCAAGTGTTCACAACTCATTCACTATGAGGCTGAATCTGGCATACATATCAGCAACACTTTCACCTTCTTTCTTCTGAAAGTTTTCATATTGAGAGATGAGTAGTTCCTTTCTATCCTTTTTCTCATCAGCACTTCCCTCTACCATTTTGGTGAGAGCTTCCCATACTTCCTTAGCTGACTCACAATCAGCAATCTTTTGGAAGATTTCATCTGAGAGGGTTGAGACTAGGATATTCATAGCCTTGGCATCATATCCTTGGGCTTTCTTTTCTTCCTCTGTCCACTCAGCTTTTGGAGCAAGTGTTTCAGTCACTTTTCCACTTGAGTCCTTTCTGAATGGCTTGGGGGGACCTGTCAAGATAACATTAAACAATTCATCATCAATAGAATTCATATAAATCCTAATTCTTGTTTTCCAAACTGCAAACTTTTCAAGATTGCACATTGGTGGTCTGGTGGAAGCATAACCTTTGATTTGTGTCATGTGAAAAATAATTGTTAGAAAAATATATATATATAAATAAGAGGTAGGATCTTTTTGATCAAGGAGTTAACCTTTTTAGATCAACCTCGCTCTGATACCAATTGAAAGTGCACAGTTATCCTCACTAGAATTCTCTAGAGGGGGGGTGAATAGAGATTTAAAATATTTAATGCAATTATATATATATATATATATATATATATATATATGTGTGTAGTGATCACAGATTAGAGCTTCCCACACACCAACAAGAATTAAATAAGTAAAGTAAATGCAAGAAAAGAAATCACAACACAACACATGGAAATATAGTGGTTCCCCAAACTTTGGGTAGTCCACTCTTCTACCCCTTCGTAGGAAATTCACTATCTTGCACTGAGTCTTTTGATAAGGAGACTCTTAGAACCACCCTGAGTCTTTTGATAAGGAGACTCTTAGAACCAACTGAGTCTCTTGAAAAGGAGACTTTTAGAACCAGTACAACTGAATTTTTTGAAGAGAGATTCTAAAAACTCTTTTACAATATGTGAAAGTGAAAATAAGAAAAGGAAGAAGAAGTATTTAAGACAAGAAAGAATCTTCTTCCTAGCAAGAAGATTGGAAGCACAAGAAGTAGTGAATGAAATCTCTCTTCTATAGTGAGATGGAGATTGTAAGCCTTTTCTCTCTTTTGTGAGAGCTATCAGAGTTTGTAGCAGTATGGCTTCAGAGTGAGAAGGAAAAGGAAGCTTGATCTTTGCTGCAGACTGTTTCTCAATTCTCTTTTCACTTGGGAGCTCTTCCTCTTTTTCAAATGTAAAAATGGTGGAACACTTCTTGTTGCTCTCTGCCGACCACCTTGTTATTTATAGCTCTGTTCATTAAAATAACACTATAGGAGAGTAATCAATTAGCAGGCAGAGTATTAGAAAGAAGGAGAAATTTCCATAACAATTATATCCATAGAAGGAAAGTATTCATTCTGATTTCAAATAGTTTCCATAATGGATTTAATCAAATTAGCCAAGAATTCATTAGAGGAAAAGAATAATTCAGAACGGCTATAAAGAATAATTTGATTCCATATAAATCAGATCTATGAAAGAAGGAAAGAGATCTGGCGATTTTTGAATTAACTGTAGAAATCGACGTGCGTCGATTATAATTCGACGTAAGCGTCAAATTCGTCATGGCTGGACGTCGAGAGAAGAATAAGGAAGGTGCGTCGACTAAGGTGCGTCGACTTCTCAAGATGCGTCGACTAGAAGTCAGAGCTACGTCGACATAGGATACGTCGAATTCTTCTTACAGTTACTTTGACTCATTCTGAAAGAAACGTCGATATCACTTCGACATTGCGTCGAATACTATTCGACGCATATTTACTTAATCTTGATTTTCCTTTCTTAGAATTCATATTCAACTCATTTTCAGGGGTTAAGAGAAATCATTTCCCCAACAGTGGGACATTGCTATGCAAGAAGAGATGGCAGCTCTCGAGAAGAATGAGACCTGGTCTCTTGTGCCCAAGCCCAAGGGCACCACTCCTGTGACATGCAAATGGGTCTACAAGCTCAAGAAGAAAGCTGACGGCAGTATCGAGCGGTACAAGGCTCGCCTTGTAGCTCGCGGGTTCTCACAGCAGTACGGAGAAGATTATGATGAGACATTCAGTCCAGTGGAAAAGATGACTTCGGTTCGGTTTGTTATTGCCTTGGCAGCTTCAAGTGATTGGGAGATCTGGCAACTCGACGTGAAGAATGCCTTCTTATACGGCGAGATTGACAAGGATATCTTCATGATCCAACCGCAAGGCTTCATCTCGAAGGAGTTTCCGTACTACGTCTGTAAGTTGAAGAAGGCCCTGTATGGGTTGAAGCAAGCGCCTCGAGCGTGGTACGGGAAGATTGCAGAGTATCTCTTATTCTACGGATTCTTTGCTTCAAACTCTGATTCTAGCTTGTTCATCAAGAAGGAGGGGATGCTTCGGGTGATTGTGCTGCTGTATGTGGATGACATGATTGTCACCGGGAACTCGAAGGAAGCTGTTGCAAGACTCAGGGCTGAGCTTGCTATGAGATTCGAGATGAAGGATCTGGGGGAGCTCCACCATTTCCTTGGACTCGAGGTGCAGAGGCGGGAGAGCGGAGTGCTCATTTCTCAGGCTAGCTATGCGGAGCGGATTGTTCAGCGATTCGGCATGGAGGAAGGGAAGAGCAGCTCTATACCTCTGGAGCAACATCATAAGCTTCGGAAGGATGAGGGGAGAGATTTATCTGAACCGTTGGTTTTCCGAGCTCTGGTTGGGAGCTTGATCTACTTGACGATCACAAGGCCAGATATTGCTTATGCAGTTGGCATGGTCAGTCGGTACATGGCGGAACCACGGAAGCCTCATATTCTGGCGGCAAAAGGCATCTTGAAGTATGTGAAGTCGACCTCTGATTTGGGTCTCCTATATAGGAGAGGGTCAAGCTTGGAGTTGCATGGTTTCATGGATGCTGATTATGGGGGAGACGTGGATGATCGGAGATCAACGTCTGGTTATGTCTTTATGACGGGTCCCACAGCTATCTCTTGGTGCAGCAAGAAGCAAGACTCGGTGTCCGTATCTACCACGGAAGCGGAGTACAAGGCTTCGGCCTTGGCAGCTCAGGAAGCCATTTGGCTCAGGAGGTTGGTGGAGGATGTTCATCAGGAGGTTCGAGGTCCCACCTTGCTACGCGGGGACAATGAGAGTGCTCTCAAGCTGGTTAACAATCCAGTCTGTCACGCGAGGACCAAACATATAGAGATTGAGCACCATTTCATTCGTGAAAAGGTGTTGGGAGGATCTCTTATGGTCGAGCATGTTTGGAGTGCGGACAATGTCGCAGACATCTTCACAAAGCCGCTGGCGAAGGGACCGTTTACACGGTTAAGGGAGTTGCTCGGGCTAGTTTCCACTTCCCACTTCAAGGGGGAGTGTTGAAATTGTTGAAGTGGAGAAGGGAGTCCGGCAGGTCTGAAGGCTGGAGATCACAGAGACCGCGCGGTCTGCGCTGGTGCTCTGGCGGTTTGGTTCTGCGATCTCTCCCTGCTTGTTGTTCTGGCGATCTGCTGTGATCGGCCAGTTTGCTTCTTGGTTTGGTCGTTGGTTCAGGCGACCTGTTGCGAGTTCTTCTGGTCTTGTTCTGGGCGGCCTGTTCTTGGTTAACCGTCGTGACCGGGCAGCTTGGTTGAGCTTTTCTGGCGACTTGGTTCAAGTCGGCCAGATGTTTGTCTCTGCTTAGGCGATCTCAAGAAGGATGGTCGCTGTGTCCGCACAGCTTGTGCGCGGGCTGCTTCTGACTTCGGTCTTGGACTGAATCTTGTCCAAGTGTTGTGTTCGCGCGGTCTGCCTTGTGAGACCGTTCGCGATCTGATGGGCGGTTATTGTATCCCGGTTTGTGCGGTGATGACATCCGTCTCTCCGCCTATAAATAGGGGTGCAGGGCCCATCATTCCTAACAAGAATTGTAAGAACAAAAGCCCGGGTTGTTTCTTACGGACTCAAGTTTTGAGGTCGAACGACTTGGATGCGAGTTAACCGTTGTTGTGTTCGCAGGTTTGCGGTCAGCAGGGTGCGGTCTCCTTCCTTGGTGATTTCCGGTGGCTTGAATAAACAGTTCGTCTGCGGTCTATCAGCGAACTGGTTTATTGTGTTCTTGTGCTGTTCGCAGCGAGCTCAGCGATCAGGCGACCTTCAGCGGTTAGGAGATCAGAGTTGCGGTCTGGCGACAATTTTAGTTCTTTGTTCAGTTCAATAAAGCTTCAGTTCGTGCGGTCTGGGATTGCGGTCTGGCAGTGCAGGTTGTCTGCTTCTGTTCGCGCGGTCTCAAGGTGTTTCTGCGGTCTGACTGTGCAAGCGGTCTGGGAGTACAGCAGAGCAAGCCGGGCGACCTGAGCCTTTTTGCGGTCTGTGCGGTCTCTGCTTTGGCAGACCGCCAGTTTCAGTTTTGGTGTGTTTGTTCTTCTCATCTCCGTGATTCTTATGAATCATGTCTCGACATGTATACCTCGAAGTGTAAAGCAGTTCTGTTTCAATAAAGATTTCTTGTGTTGCTGTTTTGGCATTGTGGTTGTTTGGCTATAACTCTTGTTGATACAACTCCTGCTTACTCCTAAACGGTCTTTCAAAAATTTTAACAAATTGACACCGCTATTTTGGATGTTGCAAGAATATGCAAGTGTTGTAACTATCTCGTCCTCATATTGGACTTCCTCACATGGTGTCTAGCAACCTTAGCCATGCAGACATCCTCTTCGATTGGATCTAACATAGCGTTGCAAGCACGTGCTTCTGCCTGCGAGTCAACCTTAACAACAATATCAGAAATCGATAATATGTTATGCAAGGAAGATGGAAGAGCAGTGCTTGACAAATCGTTGGTCACAGACTCCTCACAAATAATGGACTCAATACAAGATGACATATGTTCCCTTGAAGTAGATACATCCATTCTGAGGCTTGAATCAAACACAGGCATCGGTGTATGTACTAGTGTTGCTCCCTTCAAAATCTGATGGTGGCACCACTACATAACTCGATACAGAAGGGGTGCTGCAAGATACTCAAGTAGAGACAACCCGGATATCCGGTTCGTCATCCTCCTCCAGCTGCGCTAAGTATTCAGCACATTCTGTCACTGAGTGATCCAAACTCTGGCAAAATAGACACTGCTTAACCAGTTTCTTCGGCACAACGGGTGCTGAAGCCGTGAAGAAATGTGCCATAGAAGGTGCAGATGAGTAGCCATAGGACTTACACACACTATAGGGAGTACCAGACGAGGTCGGTGCTCCGTATGTTGAGCCTTGAGTACAAGGTCTACTATACTCCTTGGGGCATCTATCGCTTGCATGAGAAATGTCTCCGCACCAACAACAACGAATATTAAAACTTGCCCACATTGGCTAAGGACAATCAATCTTAAACACAAACTAACTTGCATAGACTCATAGACAGTGATTCCAAACTGATATTAAAAAGAAAATAGAAAAATTAAAACTAGATTCGAAAGAAAAGAAGCAAACTGATGTGTAACTATCCTAACACAACATAAAGTGAATACCATACTGCATTCCCCGACAATGACGCCAAAACTTGATGCATTATGGCAAGTGCACCGGTCGCTTTTAAGTAATAATTTTGGGAATAATTTCCCCGAATGTCGATCTCTTGAGGAATGCAGGTTATGGTGAAGCGAATCGTGTCGTGTGATGATTGTTACAATGAGCGAACAAAAATGAACATAGGGTTTTGGTTTGATTTCTATTTCTAAGAACAATAAAATAAAGGTGTGGGTCGAAATCACCACTTCACAATGTGAGATGGAATGCGTCGGCCGCTATGCCGAGCTTCGTGAGGCGAGTGGATGGTGAGCACGCGGATGGAGTGATTTAGAATGCCGAGGATGAAGGTCGTAATCACCTCTTCGCTATTCACCGTTAGCTTTTGCTAACGTGAATCAAAAGTGCATGAGTGAATGGAGTGAATGGAGTGAATGGAGTGGGTGAGGGCGGAGTGCATCACAATACAACAATCCAAATGAATAAACTAGAAACGATGTTTTCATTGATAGAAAATATGAGAATATTCTTGTTTACATAAATCAACACATCAACAAAAAGATAGAGAAGAGAATAAACCAATAGAAGAAGGCTAGCCGTCGTTCACGGACGGAATAGTGGGTTGTCAAACCACTTCCGGGCTCGGACGATGTATGCTTCCAGGATCATGAGGTTGCCACGACCTCCGATCTTGTTCGGTCATCTTCTACAATCAGGTTTGCTTCATCTTCTCACCAAACATGCATGCACAACTTGGGCTTTATTGCTTGTAGATGGCCGGGAGGACCTCCGAATCCTTGGATGATGCTTAGGATCACCGAAATGTGCTTCCCCAATGAAGGAGATGGAGTAGAGGTGGATGGAGGGCGAAAACGGTGCTGGGCGGAGTTCAAATCGCGGCTGAAAACATACGGGAATGCCCTAATTTGCGAAACAGGTCTTTAAATATGCGCAAGCAGAAACAGTGCGCATGATCATTGGCGCATGACCAGTGGTCGTGCGCACTATAAATCGGCGCTCGTGCGCACTGTTCTGGCAGAACCTGTAACGGAAAATTCATAGAAAAATAATACGTGCACAACCAGTGGCGCACGATCAGTGATCGTGCGCACTATCATTAGTAATCATGCATTTTGTCAAACAGAACTCAGTTTTTAGAGGTTAAGTGAGCACGATCAGCGGCGCACGATCAGTGGTCGTGCGCAATAGATCTAGTGATCGTGCATAGTGTTCCTGTATAGATTTGCACCAGGAACATCTGCACAACCCCTGCTCCTATAGAAACACAAATCACTCCACTGAAAGTGGCACTCAACATTGCATAATAACTTATAAATAGGAAAAACATGATATTACACCAAAACGGGCCTAGAAGTGCACTTAGCATGGAATAAGAGATAACAATCAAATATGAACAATAATAAGTCTAATGTGTAGTGGTTTGACTAGATTACCAGCCCAAATGAGTCTATAAAAGTGTATATAAATGGGACTCATCACGCTACCGGGATCTCATTAGACGGTGGGTCAGGTTGATCTCTGGAGAGGTTGTCAAGGTAGCAAGTCTTTGGTGCCAGAGTGCCCCAGATCGATTCCGTTTTCGGGCTCTCATTAGAGGGTGGGTCAAGTTGATCTCTAGAAAGGCTGGCAAGGTAGCAAGTTTTTGGTGCTGGAGTGCCCCATATTGATTCTGGTATCATGCTCTCATTAGATGGTGGGTCAGGTTGATCTCTGGAGAGGCTGGCAAGGAGACTCTTTATGCTGATAGGCCCGGCTCGCAAAAAACCTCTGAAGGCGAGACTTAGAGTGGGAGCCCTCCAGGGCTCGCTCGCGCGAAGATAAAAGGCATTTCTGATGAAAAGTAACTAAGATTCAATGGTTGATGAGAAACGGCTGAATGCGCTGGCAACACAGCATTTCAAGGCGAATCCTGGCACGTGAAACACTCGAAGAGTCTCTAAGCAACACCTAAATAAGCGAGTCAGGGGTGGTCGCCGGCGCGGTATTTAATGAGTAACATTTGGATGCGTGCAATGGTTGTGGCGAGCGAGGTAGGGCAATGCCGACCCCACTCGCAAGGACCCATAGTGGGCGAGCCAGAGACGCAAAGCGAAGCACATTTTGCCCAGGTGCGAAAGCAAGCAGAAAGTATATCCAACAAACATCTACGCGAGGGAAACTACGTGAATGCATTATTGGGTGTGTGCGGGTGGGTTGTAGCGAGACAAAATAGAGGTTCAATAAAATGGTGACAACCATATATTCATTACAGAGAAAAAGGGGCGAGCGCGAGCATGATAAATTAAAGAGCAAAAGAATCCTTGTTCATTTTTGAAAATGTTCATTACAGGTAGCGGTAATCTCGCTAGACAAAATGGATGTATACATTAAAAATAAGAAAGTAATTCAAGGGATATCTTCAGATAGCTCCTCCTCGCTCCTGTGACCTCCAGGCTCTGGAATCTACGTGAACAAGTCGGAAATGACTTCCTCGGCGGAAAGCTCCATTGCGTCCAGGGAAATTAGGTTCACCCCCTTGAGGGTATCAAAGACGAGGTTGGATACACCCATCGAGTTCTAGCGTGTTGCCTCCTCCTCGTCTTATGTCTTGTTGCACGCCCCAGCTCGCGGAGGAGGCGAGGGAAGCACGACCCTAGTCAACTTGCAATTTTGAGCTTTCAGGATCACGTTCTCCATCTCCAGATCAGCATTACACGCGAGGAGCTGGCTCGCTGTCAAATAAAGCGACATGCGGCGAGTGAGATAGAAAATTTGTATGAGTCACTTACCATCCCACCTTTGAAGCTGGCGAGGAGACTCTCAGATAAGGCCT
This sequence comes from Dactylorhiza incarnata, assembly GCA_033032865.1. Lineage (NCBI taxonomy): Eukaryota > Viridiplantae > Streptophyta > Magnoliopsida > Asparagales > Orchidaceae > Dactylorhiza > Dactylorhiza incarnata. The sequence continues at coordinate 4,091,591 of JAWHQI010000035.1, forward strand.
CTTTTCCCTTGAGGCACACAACTTTATTTGAGGCCTCCTGGAACTCGCGCTTGAGCTCCCAGGAATCCCTGTCCGAAGTAAGGTACCACCGACCCACCATGTGAGTGAGCTCCATGGTATGAAATTGGGCTCGCATGTCCTCATAAACTAATGGCCTGAACCTTAGGATGCCGAATTTAGCGGCTTCCTTGCGACTGTATAACCCAAAGGCGATGGCGAACGCCTCGCCCCTAACTTTGTTGCTCTCAACCCAGGAGGGGAGGAGCGAGGAATATGAGACCCTGTTATGATCAGGGTCCCACGCCAGCAGCGGCTCGCCGATCGCATCTGGGAGCTTCACGCCAAGAGTTTCGCTGGCTCGCTGGCTTGGGCTCGCCCATAGCATCCCCAACCTCACTGCTCTCCCCAACAGCTTTCTGACTCGCGGACGAGGGGAGTGGTGTCTCTATCTTGCACAGGTCCACTACAATATTATTCCCCTTAGTTACGGCAGGGGACTTCTTGGTCCTCTTCTTCTTCAATGTTTGCGCAGTGGACGGGCTCGCTGGGGGCCGTCGCTTCTTCCTAGAAGTCGAGTCGGCGTGGGATCGGCATGCTTCAATGGCTGTAGTAGCGAGCGAGCTGTAAGTGAGGATTGTATTTCTAGCGTGCGGGTGGTGGAGGGGAAGATCCCGCTCTCCTGCGAAGGCCACAACGATAGGAATTAGCCACAAAAATTATGAAGGTATATAGAGTTCGCGAGTGCGAGTTAAACCTTCTCCTTGTGGCACCGGAGGCAGCGAGTCCACCTTCTGCCAGAGGAATGCGACCTCAAAGTTCTTTCCCCCAAGGTATTGGAAGAGCTTCGCGTCGTCCCCCCCACCCCCCCAAGCAAATCAGGGGGCGGTAGGTCACCTCGTCTCGCTGGAGGGGAGAGAAGGGTATGTTGCCAAAGGGTCCTTTGACAAGGATGAATTTCTGATGCCAATAATGGCTCTTGTTCACTGTCTCGCAAATAGTGACATGTTGACTCGCGAAGTGTGTCGTTCCATCCTTGTAGGCGCGGAAGGAAAAAATCTTGTGAAAGATAAGCAGGCTGAATTCTATTTTCTCCTCGCGCAAATACCTGGCGAACGTAACCACCACAGCGATCGCATTCGGGGTTAGCTGGCTCAGCAAGACGCCATAGTACTTGACCACCTGGGAAAATCACCAGAGGAAGTTTAGCATGCTTTTTTGCGAGCACGAGTGAGAGGTGCAAAGGTTGAGTAATGTACCTAGCGTACTTCCGGCTAAAAAGGGAGTCGCATCCCATTATCAAAGTGAGCGATGGGGATCGCGATCTCGTCAGGAGACAGCTCATTTATGGCAGTGGTGTTCACCGGGTGGCGAGCGACAAATCCCGAAGGGATGTATTTGTCTACGGTGGTGTGGAAATCCTCGTCAGTTAGCAAGGCGCAAAAGAAGGAATGGTCACGGTAGACCCCAACGTACTTGGCCCGCCCTTCAGAATCTCCATCAGCAACCATGGCTAAGGTAATAGCAAACCAGGGGAAATCATGAGCGCGATTCGAAAACTACGAAAGAGCAAGGAAGAGAAGGAAAAGGTTGAAGACAGTTAATGCGGTGGTTGGAGAGGAAAGACCGGTGGCTAGTTATAGGAATGAAAAGGGCGGGAAGGATTTGAAGCGCCATGGGGTGCCTTTAGCTGAACTACGCTGCGACATTTCAGCTTCTTGAACCTGTCCGCTTCGGGTGGGCTGGTGTCCTAGTGACATACTCTGACTTGCCATAGGCGAGCCAAGCAAGAAGATGCGTCATTTTGCCCGGAAGTCGGTAGGGGAAGCTGCAGAGAAAGAAATAAAAATCGTGAAGGTGAGGCAGCAGTTCGCGAGCCTAACTTGAAGCGAGGCAGGCATATCAAATAGAAAATAAGCAATGCGTGAGCACAGTTAACAAGGCTATAGAAGTAATAAAAGACGAAAGCAAAAGCCCCCGGGCAAGCAAAAATGTCTATATTACAGAATCGCCAATCGTTTGAGACCCATGGAGGGAGTAATAAGCGCGAGCGAGAAATAATAAAACACAAATTGTTTATTAATTGATCCACTTCCATCGACCGCGTCCTCGAACCCCAGAGCACGTTGGTACTTTCAGGTAGTGGCACTCGTAAACCGATTGGACCTCGCGCTGCATCAGTCACATCTAATCTTTGATTCGCACAAGGTGCAACCCTAGCGAGATGACCTCGCCGCTAGTGACCTATCGCATCTCGGCAAGGAAGTACGTGTTCATGCCTCCATGGTGGCAAACCTCTCTTCATGAGCAACCCTGTCCACCGGGTTCTGGTCGTACAGGTCTCGCAGCATGAGGCCATATTTCTGGAACAGCTCGGTGACCCATCTCTTCATTTGCTCTGGATTGCAGGGGTCCCCCAGGAAGTCAACAACTTGATTCGGCGAAAGTGGTGGCGATATCTCCTCCTCTACATTCTCTGACTCGGGGGGAGTGGGGTCCTAGGAGCACCTGCGAGGAAGAAGTCAGCAATAGGGGTGTGAAAGAGGCAATCAGCAGAAATTAGCTAACCTGGCAAAATCAAAATGGTACGGATCGCTGGCGAGAAGAGCTCAGCTCGCCCTTGAAGACTTCATCGAAGGCAGGGGTAATGGATTTCCCCAGGTAAGGACGGTGTGTCATGTCATCCGCGACCCGGGTGTCAGCAAGTAGCGACCCGCCCGGACTCCGTTGGCCTAGAACACCAAAATCCTGTGTGGGAATGGGAAATTTAGGTGGGGCTGGCGAGCCCACCAGAGTGGGTGTTCGCCACTCTGGGGTTGTGAGAGGGGTCACTGCACAAAAGGAGTAATGCGGGTTCAGCGATTGAAGAACCACAAGGGATAGCAAGATGAATAACTCACCAGGTCGCGAGGATGGGACTCGCAAGTCGGTGGTCCCCACATATGGAGGGGGGAAGTCATTCCTCCTGGGGGATGGGATGTGAGAGCCTGTTGATGATTGCCCCGTGAGAATTTCTCTGGGGGGGGGGGGGGGGGGGTTCTGCGAGCAAAGAAACAAAGTCAGTCGAGTAAATCGTGGATTACCAAACCTTCGACAGTAGAACCTGTGAGGTGGGCTCGTGGATGGGGGATGGAGACAGGGGTGATGACCCATCCTTTCGGGTGGTCGTCGGACGGTCTTCGCCTTTTTGACCTGAGGCGGAGGCAGAGTGGGTTGCCGAGAAATCCAGTGGGCGAGCTCTGCAACTCTGGCCTTTTGGTTCGCCTGTGAGGCCTTGAGACGAGCCAAGATCTCTTCTTTAGTGGACATCTTGATGGATATAGCGACAAATAATGAATGAAGATAAATGGAGGAAAAGTTCAGGCACCGACCAGAAAGAATGGTATTTATAGCATTGGGCATGGGACCCACCAAAATATTCTTGCCATGTCAGCAAGGGGCCGACAAATACCAAGGGTTGGATGTTTCTTCATGAGCCTAAGGTAGCCTCGCGAAGAGAGGGGATTGTGTACAACCTCGGTGTTTGCCAAGGGGTGAGCGGAGACTCAAGGATCAACATGCGAGAAGAGTAGGAAGGCAGGCGAATCAGGATCTCGAAGGTCGCTCGCTGGAAGTAGGGCAAGCTGGGCTCTCGGTGGTCGCTCGCAGGAAGGTGGGCGAGCCGGTCTCTCGGTGGTCGCTCACAGGAAGGCGGGCGAGCCAGGCTCTCGCGGTTCGCATGAGGAGAGCCAGGCGAGAGGAAACCTTATGGGCGGCTCGCCTAGTAGGGGTCTAGGGGTGATTTTACCTGGAAGCCCTTGGTGGTATGTAGTTAGCCTCCCCAAACAACGGAGTTTGGCTGTTGACAGACCATTTTGGGCTGCGCATAGCAAAAGTGTAAGGCGGAATCCAGCTATTAGCAGGCCATAAGTAAAAAACTATATATAGACCATGAAGGGCACCTTTGGAGAGGATCCAATCTCAGTACTCTGAGCTTCCTTCTCCCTAGGTTATCTTGGTTCAGCTCTTAGGCTCTCCAAGGTTCCCAGTCTCAGCTTTGGCTTGGGAGGGGAAGCGCTCTAAGATCTTCCGGGTGTGTGGTGGGACCTCCTCACTGCGACCAAGGGTCTATGTCTAGTTCTGAGGCTTTGGTCTGTTCCTTCGGAGGTATCAGTAAGTGCTAGCTGCCCCCCACTTTTGGGTGCCCGAACTCCAGAAGAGACCAAGTTCTTGTTTCAACAAATAGGATGAATATGAATGACCATGTTGTACTTCATATACATCATTGTAGATCATTAATCTCATGATTAAGAATGCTTGATTGTCTTTAATCATGTGTCATAATTCTAGGTTTATCATGTATCAATCATAACGAATCAAAAGATCAATTATTTCTATCACACTTAGGTTTATAAATGTTATAATAGGAATAATTATCATTGGCTCTCAAAATCTAATATGCTTAGTTTATTTACATTTTTGCTATATTTATATTGTATGTTGAGCATCATTATTAATGCATGAATTTTTCATCTCACACATATTTTGTAAAATCATGCATCATTATTGTGTAACTTACAATTAGATATGTACTCATGCATTCCACCAATCTAATCATAATAGGGTATCTATATCATTAGGTGAACGTATAATGTCTTATGATTACATGTATCTCATCTTGTATCATGACTTAAGAAGTAATCATGCACTTATCAAAATAAACCCAATAATTAATCACTTCTATCAATTCCATGTTTATAAAAACTATATTGATGTACAACCCCATACCCGTCGGGTGGGACCCTCCCCAGGTAGCCAGGACCCGAGTGTAACGCCCCCAATATTTTGATATTTAACAAATCTGGGACGTGGTCTGCGATTAGAAGTTTGGGGTGCATTTAGCGGGTTTTGGTGTGCGAGTAGCCGAGTGGGGTGCGGACAGCATTTCCATTCTAGGGTTTTAATAAAAAACCCCCTTTTCTAACCCTGAAGGCAGGCCCACCCGATTTCTGCCCCCCCCCCCCCCTCTCTCGGTTCGTGCAAGCAGCCATAAAACCCACTCCCCCTCTCTTCTTCTCGCAGCTAGGGCAGCAGCTGATGCCACCACTCCCCTTTCGTCTCTCTCTCTCTCGCGCCAGGAAGGAGGAGGCCCGACCACTCCCCCTTCATCTCTCTCTCTCGCGCCAGGAAGGAGGAGGCCCGACCCCTCCCCCTTCGTCTCTCTCTCTCTCTCGCGCCAGGAAGGAGGAGGCCCGACCCCCTCCCCCTTCGTCTCTCTCTCTCGCGCCAGGAAGGAGGAAGCCCAACCCCCAACCCCCTTTCACCTCTCTGTCTCGCCGCCAGCAACAGCAGGAGGCCAACCCTCGCTCCAGCCGGGAGCTCCTCTCCCGTGGCCGTCCGAGGCGAGATCCGGCCGGGAGCTCCTCTCCCGTGGCCGTCCGAGGCGAGATCCGGCTGGGAGCTTCTCTCCCGCGGCCTCTTGGAGCACGATCGGCCGGGAACTCCTCTCCCGTGGCCGACTTGGGGCTAGACTCGGCATGTAGAGGCCGGATTTATGCACGGAAAGCCGCTACGGCTCCTAGATGAGGAGCCTCTGGCAAAATACAAGCTACAAGGGTAACGAATTTCAACTTGGCCAGGTGAAGCCCTCAATTCTCATATTTGCATGAAAGCCCCTCCCCACCAACGGGTGGGGTAAGGGAGCTCTCCGACGGGTTGACGTGTGCGTCCCCGCTATTAATTGCATTAGCGCCCGGGAGTGTGAGTACGGGTTTAGGCATTCTGTGTGAAGCCCATCCGGGTGTGTAGACCGGATTGGTGATGTTCTGTGTGAAGCCCATCCGGGTGTGTATACTGGATTGGTGATGTTGTTGTGTGAAGCCCATCCGAGTGTGTAGACCGGATTGGTGATGTTTCTGTGTGAAGCCCGTCCGGACGTGGGGGCCGGATTGGTGATGTTCTGGGGACCCCGGAGAAGACTCAACAGGAAGATAGTTATTATTTGCCCGTATTTAATGCCGCCGCCTCGAGAAAGGGGTGGGATCAATGTAGCTCGGTTTGCTTCAATTGGCCGAGACTCAGTTTGCTACCACATGTCGAGACGTTGGCGTACAGGTGTCGCAGTACCAAGCAGGGGGTTGCGGGCTTAAGCCCAAAGTTGTGCCGCCCCGAGAAGGGCTTATTTATTTATATTTGCCAGCCTGCGTGCCGAAGTATGGAGCTTATGCTCTTGTAAATTAAAATACCTGTGATGCCCTTTTTTGTAGCTTATATTTTTATCGTAGGCGAGTGGTGTTTTCACGAACCACTCGCCCCGTGGGAACCCCAAGGTGAAATTACCGGGAAGACCTTAAGGGTCAATTAATTAACTCTTAGAACGGCGGAGTTACGCTGTCGGTAGTACCATTTGGGCTGCGTATAGTCAGACTGTTTGTCGGGATTACGCTATTGGCGGCCCGGACGAGGGACGCTACAAATAGACCCAAGAGAGCACCTTTAGGAGGGGGATTCAGTTTGGGATTTCCCTTTAGATGTTTTGGTTGGCCAAGAGAGTCTCCCAATGGTGCTTTGTCTCAGCTTTGGCTTGGGAGGGGAAGCGCTCAACGATCTTCCGGTTTAGTGGAGGGACCTCCTCACTGTGACTAAGGTCTTAGTCAATCTTCCTAGTTTCCGGTCTACCTTCTTTGAGGGATCAGTAAGGGCTAGCCGCCCCTCATCTCGGTGAGGGCCCCGAACTCCACGAGAGACCGAGAAATCGGTTTCAACATTTTGGTGCGGTGAGCGTGGAGTGTGGATGGTCCAAGAAAGTTCCAAAGAGCAGGCATGACAGGAGGCGAGGATCAAGGCGAGGGGTTCAGCGAGCCACCGCAGGTGGTAACACCGAGGATGTTCGCGGATTTCAGGAGGGAGGTGCCGGAAAATATTCTACGTGCCAATCTTCTTCTGAACTTTTTTCTACTTGAAGTGATCCCGAAAAATGCATATACCATTTTTTCTCCCCTACGACATTTCACTTTTGCACAAGCCAAGTATACATCATAAAGAAATTTTAGACGTAAGACGAAGAGATCTGGTACTAGCAACTAATGCTGTGTAGTGAATCATTGAGAGGTTTCGTGGTTCAATGTCATTGTTTAGTAAGATGGAAAATGCAAAGTCTCTTCAACCGGATAAATGCTCATTTCGGAGGAAACATTGTCATCTCAGAGTTTTCTTGTGAGCATCTATTAGCATCGTGTTTAAAACTTTTATTTTCTTGTATCAGTTAAGTCCAGGAATCTCTACGTCACGGTTGTTGCCAAATAGGGATGACATAATGTCATAGAGAGAGTCAATTTACTCAAATGGTCTACCACAACAAAGATTATCTCCTTCCAGTGAGATCTAGACACTGCATTTACTGATATAGTCGTGAAAGTTGACCTTGAGCTTCTTCCAATAATAGAGTTGTTTGAGCAATTGAGTGGTTGTTATTCCCGAATGCCCACCAATTCCAGTGTCATGATATAACTGTAATTAAAGTTTCTTAACTTCATCATCTCCAGTTACAAACTTTCACTTCCTCTTCAACACTCTATTAACACCCTGATATTCGGGCTTATATGTATTATCTTCTTTCTTCTTAACTAATTCTTCTATTGTAAAATGTGACCCCAATAGCCTCATGTACATTTGATTCTTTGCAATAGATAAGATGTCATAATAACTAGGGCAGCTAGTCGTGCCTCAACTTCCTGGTGTTAACTTCCTGTTGTTGTCCTGACAAACCATTTGCACCGTTGTTTTCACTACATTTTTCATATGCAAGTCATATCCCAGAAACATGGTGATATATTGTTGGTGTTGTTGAGTGGTGTTTCTCCGCTTCATCAAATATTTTGACCATGATGGTTTGCGCTGATATAAAAATGTGTTCCTATCAGATAATGTCTCCAATTTTATAGCTAAAGCTATTACGAGCAGTTTTTCTCATAAATTGATAATGCGGCATTTCTAGGTCTTAAAGCCTTACCGAAATGCACAATAGGATGATGATCCTGAGTTAATATTGCTGCCACTCTCAGATTTGAAGCATGTGTCTCTACTATAAACGTCTTAGAGAAATATGGTAATGTCAGGATTGGAGGATTGCTGTCAGCTAATTTCAATTATTTGAATGCTTCTTTTGTTCAATAGTTCACTGGAAAGATCACTTCTTCAATAGATTGTCAGTAGTAGAGATATTAGCTCATAGTTCATGAGAATTTTTGTAATAGTAATTTAAACCTATGAAGCCTCTTAACTACCTAACTAAATTTGGAACTGGTCACTATAACATATCCTACATTTTCTTTGGATTAGCATACACCCCATAAGCAACTACGAAAAATAAATTAAGAATTAAGCGGTGTGATATGTTAACCTCATAACAGAGCACCTCAACGACCACACTGGTGATACCGGAAATGTTAAAACGATAGTAAGTTAAATGTGCTAATCGCTAGCCCAAATATTTTATTGACCGAGTTTTTGTCGTAGAAGGGTAAAATCGCATACGCTACTGTTAAGCTTTTTATTTAATGGTGCAAGTCCTTTTCAAAAATAAGGGTAAGAACCATACAGATTGTGTTTTACTTGATCTTATGGCCAGTTTTACACTTAACATTAAAGAAAGTTATTTACATCTCAAAATGGGTGGTGTTAGTATTTTTTACTTGGTTCAAGAATTGTGCGCTCAATAAGGATTGATTCGGCCTGCACTATGATTTTATTATGCCTAGATTATTTTACCCTATCCATTGTCGAGAAGTTGATAGTGTTTTAGAAGCTTGAACCCAATTGGGAAGGGCCGTATATTGTAAGTGAGGCACTCAGGTCTGGGGGATATCATATCCAGGATGTGGAAGGGGTACCCCTCGGCCGGGCTAGAAGTGGAGGTGATTTGAAAAGGTTTTATCCTTGAAGGTTCTTTCCCTTTTTTTATATATAGCTGTTACATTCTTTGATTATTGTTTCATACGATGGCTCAGTACCGAAGAGGTTGGATATGTTGGTGCTGGAGTGCCCCAGATCGATTCCGCTCCCGGGCTCTCACCTAGACGGGGGGTTTAGGTTGATCTCTGGAGAGGCTGGCAAGGTTGGATATGTTGGTGCTGAAGTGCCCCAGATCGATTCCGCTCCCGGGCTCTCATCTAGACGGGGGGTTCAGGTTGATCTCTAGAAAGGCTGGCAAGGTTGGATATGTTGGTGTTGGAGTGCCCCAGATCGATTCCGCTCCCGGGCTCTCACCTAGACGGGGGGTTCAGGTTGATCTCTGGAGAGGCTGGAAAGGTTGGATATGTTGGTGCTGGAGTGCCCCAGATCGATTCCGCTCCCGGGCTCTCACCTAGACGGGGGGTTCAGGTTGATCTCTGGAGAGGCTGGCAAGGTTGGATATGTTGGTGCTGGAGTGCCCCAGATCGATTCCGCTCCCGGGCTCTCATCTAGACGGGGGGTTCAGGTTGATCTCTGGAGAGGCTGGCAAGGTTGGATATGTTGGTGCTGGAGTGCCCCAGATCGATTCCGCTCCCGGGCTCTCACCTAGACGGGGGGTTCAGGTTGATCTCTGGAGAGGCTGGCAAGGTTGGATATGTTGGTGCTGGAGTGCCCCAGATCGATTCCGCTCCCGGGCTCTCACCTAGACGGGGGGGTTCAGGTTAATCTCTGGAGAGGCTGGCAAGCTGGGTACTTTTAAAGCAGCAAGATAATAGTGTATGCTAAGGCTAGTAGGACCTGAATTGCTCCGAATGATCCCGCTGTCAGGCTCTTATCAGCTGGCAGGGCAGGAAGGCCTCGTGGAGATGAATTGTTTTTGCTTCGGGTGATCCTGCTGTCAGTCTCTCACTAGCTGGCCGGGCTGGAAGGCATTCGCAGGAAAGTTGTTTTTGGAAAAGTGCCCCCGAGACGGTTCCACTGACCGAGCTCTCGCTAGCCGGCAGGGTGGGTATACCTCTCGGGTCGACGATTTGAGAGATGTTGATTTTTGGAAAAGTGTCCCCGAGACGGTTCCACTGACCGAGCTCTCGCTAGCCGGCAGGGTGGGTATACCTCTCGGGTTGACGATTTGAGAGATGTTGATTTTTGGAAAAGTGTCCCCGATACGGTTCCACTTACCGAGCTCTCGCTAGCCGGCAGGGTGGGTATACCTCTCGGGTTGACGATTTGAGAGATGTTGATTTTTGGAAAAGTGTCCCCGATACGGTTCCACGGACCGGGCTCTCGCTAGCCGGCAGGGTGGGTATACCTCGAGGGTTGATGGTTTGAAAAGTTATTTTTGAAAAAGTGCCCCCGAGCAGACCCGTTGACCAGGCTCTCACCTAGCTGGCAGGGCCATAGGCTCACTCGGTGGCAGATCCCAAAGGCTTTAGCATATAAGGAATCAGTTACGCTTGATGAATGGATAGTTTTCACTGACAATCGAAGTTCTCCAAGAATTGATTTGAAAACAGAAGCTTAAGATAATAAATCCTACAATGGCGCAACCTTATTTGGTTAGTTTTAGAAATAAAATCAGATTCATTTTGAATTGTCAATGCCTGATTGTTTATGTAATCATTGTAGATAATATTGAGCATTCTATTCCTCAGCACCATCAATCACCCTTGAGGCCCATTCCTGAATAACACAATATGCAACAGTAAAAAGAACTGCGCTCTAAATTATGAGTTTGCTTGCTAATAGACATTAAGTGGCATGACATTCGGAGAGCCTGAAGGGCATAATATCTCTACCATAAAAAAGAAGGCATAGTGTATAACCAAGGTTGTTGACAACCAAATTGATCACTTAAAGGCAACAAAGGGAAAGGTTATCACATCAGGACAAATATGAGTACAAAAGGGAAGGATCATCATTCACATGATTATATACCCTTTTTTTTCGGGTCGGCTCCCACCCTCCGGATACTTGGGGTTGGACATTTCTTTCCGAGCGTAGGACACGCTCGCAAAGAGCGGGGATTGTGTACAACCCCGTACCCGTCGGGTGGGACCCTCCCCAGGTAGCCAGGACCCGAGTGTAACGCCCCCAATATTTTGATATTTAACAAATCTGGGATGTGGTCTGCGATTAGAAGTTTGGGGTGCGTTTAGCGGGTTTTGGTGTGCGAGTAGCCGAGTGGGGTGCGGACAGCATTTCCATTCTAGGGTTTTAATAAAAAACCCCCTTTTCTAACCCTGAAGGCAGGCCCACCCGATTTCTGCCCCCCCCCCCCCCCCCCCCCCCCCCCCCCCGCCTCTCTCGGTTCGTGCAAGCAGCCGCAAAACCCACTCCCCCTCTCTTCTTCGCGCAGCTGACGCCCCCACTCCCCCTTCGTCTCTCTCTCTCGCGCCAGGAAGGAGGAGGCCCGACCACTCCCCCTTCATCTCTCTCTCTCGCGCCAGGAAGGAGGAGGCCCGACCCCTCCCCTTCGTCTCTCTCTCTCTCTCTCGCGCCAGGAAGGAGGAGGCCCGACCCCCTCCCCCTTCGACTCTCTCTCTCGCGCCAGGAAGGAGGAGGCCCGACCCCCTCCCCCTTCGACTCTCTCTCTCGCGCCAGGAAGGAGGAAGCCCGACCCTCGACCCCCTTTCACCTCTCTGTCTCGCCGCCAGCAACAGCAGGAGGCCAACCCTCGCTCCGGCCGGGAGCTCCTCTCCCGTGGCCGTCCGAGGCGAGATCCGGCCGGGAGCTTCTCTCCCGCGGCCTCTTGGAGCACGATCGGCCGGGAACTCCTCTCCCGTGGCCGACTTGGGGCTAGACTCGGCATGTAGAGGCCGGATTTATGCACGGAAAGCCGCTACGGCTCCTAGATGAGGAGCCTCTGGCAAAATACAAGCTACAAGGGTAACGAATTTCAACTTGGGCAGGTGAAGCCCTCAATTCTCATATTTGCATGAAAGCCCCTCCCCACCAACGGGTGGGGGAAGGGAGCTCTCCGACGGGTTGACGTGTGCGTCCCCGCTATTAATTGCATTAGCGCCCGGGAGTGTGAGTACGGGGTTAGGCATTCTGTGTGAAGCCCATCCGGGTGTGTAGACCGGATTGGTGATGTTCTGTGTGAAGCCCATCCGGGTGTGTATACTGGATTGGTGATGTTGTTGTGTGAAGCCCATCCGAGTGTGTAGACCGGATTGGTGATGTTTCTGTGTGAAGCCCGTCCGGACGTGGGGGCCGGATTGGTGATGTTCTGGGGACCCCGGAGAAGACTCAACAGGAAGATAGTTATTATTTGCCCGTATTTAATGTCGCCGCCTCGAGAAAGGGGTGGGATCAATGTAGCTCGGTTTGCTTCAATTGGCCGAGACTCAGTTTGCTACCACATGTCGAGACGTTGGCGTACAGGTGTCGCAGTACCAAGCAGGGGGTTGCGGGCTTAAGCCCAAAGTTGTGCCGCCCCGAGAAGGGCTTATTTATTTATATTTGTCGGCCTGCGTGCCGAAGTATGGAGCTTATGCTCTTGTAAATTAAAATACCTGTGATGCCCTTTTTTGTAGCTTATATTTTTATCGTAGGCGAGTGGTGTTTTCACGAACCACTCGCCCCGTGGGAACCCCGAGGTGAAATTACCGGTAAGACCTTAAGGGTCAATTAATTAACTCTTAGAACGGCGGAGTTACGCTGTCGGCAGTCCCATTTGGGCTGCGTAAAGTCAGACTGTTTGTCGGGATTACGCTATTGGCGGCCCGGACGAGGGACGCTACAAATAGACCCAAGAGAGCACCTTTAGGAGGGGGATTCGGTTTGGGATTTCCCTTTAGATGTTTTGGTTGGCCAAGAGAGTCTCCCAATGGTGCTTTGTCTCATCTTTGGCTTGGGAGGGGAAGCGCTCAACGATCTTCCGGGTTAGTGGAGGGACCTCCTCGCTGTGACTAAGGTCTTAGTCAATCTTCCTAGTTTCCGGTCTACCTTCTCTGAGGGATCAGTAAGGGCTAGCCGCCCCTCATCTCTGTGAGGGCCCCGAACTCCACGAGAGACCGAGAAATCGGTTTCAACAATTGAAACTTTATCTGAATACATGTAACATAAACTCTAACTTAACTTGATCATAAATTCCATAACATTGCATATTGTCATCTTGACTCAAAATGCCATGTTAGACTACATTAACATTTGGGTGTTGAAATTTGAAAATAACTATGTGTATGTCTTTGAAAGTATGCATGAGTAATTCTTAATGACTTTAAAAAAGTAAACTCTACTATAATTAGTAGTCCTAAAATTCACCATACATTAAAGTTATGGTTTGCGTGTCATTTACTGATTATTGACTAGTATGTTTGCGATCAATTCCTCATATTATGGGTCTCACAATAGAGGGGGCATAGGGATGTGTGCATTAGAGGTGCTAACATGTAAGCCATGTCATGTCATCAACTAGGGAGAGTTCTATTAGGCCTTGAGAGGTATTTGGGGGAGAGTGTTAGGTTGAGCGACCTTTTATGTATGCATATGAGACTCACATCCCAACCTACGACAAGTGTGCATCTCCTTATGCCAAATCATCACATAGTACGAGGCTATTGTGTTGATGTGTATTTTGGGTAGTTAATGGAATCTTTTGTGATCTAGATGTAATCAAAAATTTAGCTTTACTACCAGATGTAGTGGCACATAAAAACGTACAGAAAATGGATAAATGATCGTGTTGATTTTTACATATATGGGATATAAGTTAGGAACCAAGCCTAAAATGATGTCTAATTTATTAAGAATTAATTAAATAATGATTGGAAGTGGCTGTGTGTTGAAATGGATTTGAAATGTGGATGTTAATTGACTACTCGGCGTTTGTTGACTTGTTAAGTCGACTTACGTCAACTTGGTCTGTGCTTAACAACAATACAAACATTTCTGGATACTATTCGATGTACGTCAACTTGTGAAGTCGACTTATGTCGAGTTGTAAGTAACTAGATAGTACTCGACGTATAACGACTTAAGAAGTCAACATACAACGAGTTGGTGTGCGGATAACCATTTTTCTTATACTATGAGATAATTGTCGATGTATGTCAACTTGTGAAGTCAACGTACATTTACAAGTGAATTAGAGATTGTTAAAATTTTTGAAAGACCGTTTAGGAGTAAGAAGGAGTTGTATCAACAAGAGTTATAGCTAAACAACCACAATGCCAAAAACAGCAACACAAGAAATCTTTATTGAAACAGAACTGCTTTACACTTCGAGGTATACATGGCGAGACATGATTCATAAGAATCACGGAGATGAGAAGAACAAACACACCAAAACTGAAACTGGCGGTCTGCCAAAACAGAGACCGCACAGACCGCAAAAAGGCTCAGGTCGCCCGGCTTGCTCTGCTGTACTCCCAGACTGCTTGCACAGTCAGACCGCATATACACCTTGAGACTGCGCGAACAGAAGCAGACAACCTGCACTGCCAGACCGTAATCCCAGACCGCACGAACTGAACCTTTATTGAACTGAACAAAGAACTGAAGCTGTCGCCAGACCGCAACTCTGATCGCCTAACCGCTGAAGGTCGCCTGATCGCTGAGCTCGCTGCGAATAGCACAAGAACAGAATAAACCAGTTCGCTGACAGACCGCAGACGAACTGTTTATTCAAGCCACCGGAAATCACTAAGGAAGGAGACCGCACCCTGCTGACCGCAAACCTGCGAACACAACAATGGTTAACTCGCATCCAAGTCGAGCGACCTCAAAACTTGAGTCCGCAAGAAACAACCCTGGCTTTTGTTCTTACAATTCTTGTTAGGAATGACGGGCCCTGGACCCCTATTTATAGGCGGAGAGACGGATGTCGTCACCGCACAAACCAGGATACAATAACTGCCCATCAGATCGCGAACGGTCTCACAAGGCAGACCGCGCGAACACAACACTTGGACAAGATTCAGTCCAAGACCAAAGTCAGCAGCAACCCGCGCACAAGCCGTGCGGACACAGCGACCACCCTTCCTGAGATCGCCTAAGCAGAGAGAAACATCTGGCCGACTTGAACCAAGTCGCCAGAACAGCTCAACCAAGCCGCCCGGTCACGGCGGTTAACCAAGAACAGGCCGCCCAGAACAAGACTGGAAGAACTCGCAACAGGTCGCCAGAACCAACGACCAAACTAAGAAGCAAACTGGCCGATCAAAGCAGATCGCCAGAACAACAAGCAGGGAGAGATCGCAGAACCAAACCGCCAGAGCACCAGCGCAGACCGCGCGGTCTCTGTGGTCTCCAGCCTTCAGACCGCCCGGACTCCCTTCTCCACTTCAACAATTTCAACAGATCTTGATACCAATATTATGAGATAGTAGTTGATGTATGTCAACTTGTGAAATTGTCGTACGTTGACATATGAATTAGAACTCGGCACACAAATTTCTCTCTCTCGATGCGCAAATAGGCAATTTGTGAAAATGCAATAAATAACATCTTTTAAGATTTTTCAGTTATGTTTTGGATGAGACTCTTACAACAACTGAAGGACCTTCAATTGCATCCTCTCCTAAAAACTAAACTAGTCGTGGAGACGAAGAAGGATGAACATCCTCCATCCCGAGTTCGTTGGATGGAAGACTAGGAGTTTCCAGTGTTCGTGTGGATACATATAGAGATGTGGGTCACATTCTATGTCATGGTTCTCCCACGACAGTTATCCTTCTCATAATTTGATTCTGACGTAGGTTTGAACTATGTTCATGATCTATTAGTTTTTTGCATGGTCATTTCTATGGGTTTCTTGTAAATATTCTGTTGCGTATCTGATGTCTAAGAAACCCAACAGTAGTTTGGTCTTGATCATACCTATATTATATTTATTGCATGCACTCTTTATGATTATTCATTTCATGTATATTTGATATGTTGGAACATGTTTCATCAATGTTATTTTAAATATCTTGCCATGATTGATTTTATCATATGTACTAATTGATTTTTTTTTGAGCATTCGTGATCATGGAAAACACATGGACCTTTTGCTAAACTCCTTAGGTCAAAATTTGAAATCTGCAAATTTTTATTTTTATGTTTTCTTTCCTGCAGTTGGTGCTCCATATACTAGACACCCAAAATACATTAAAATCTCAAATGAATTTTCTCAAAAAATATGATTTTGGGGGGAAATTGCAAGTCTCTGTTTGCTACCGTCCGACGGTAACTGTTACCAATGGAGATAGCCTAATATTTTCATTTTCTTAAATTTCACTGCATTTATTTTATTTTGCTGTTATTATTTTTATTTTTTGATTTATACGAATAAAATAGTTTCAGTGTTTTCAGTAAAAATTTCTTTATGTTTTTCTTTTCTTCTTGGAAAATTCAAAAACAAAACTAGAAAATTATAAAATAATTTCAAAACACAAAAATATGTTTTCTGTGAATTTCTTATGCCATTTTATTTTCAATAAATAAAAAAACTATAAGAACTGCATGAATTATATTGCTCAAGTCAATCATGAATAAATATAACATTTAATGAATCTTTATAATCTGTGATTTTATCTTCAAACTTTCCTAAACATTACATTGGTTATTCATGCATTGCAAATCTTTTAAATGTGATGAAATCATATGTTGAAATTTTATGTATAATGCTTAGTTTGCATCTAAGTATGGGTGATGATTTATGCTAGATAATAATTTTTATACTCACATATTTTGTTCTTACATTTGCATATAATCGTGTTCTTGCATGTACGTGTAGTATGATGGTATAACTAGTTAACATGCATAGTTAAAATTACATACCTACTATTCATGCACCCACATTAGAGAAGTGTGGTTGAAAAAAATGGAATGATTGTGTACAAGTGAATTCGGTGCGCTTTGTCACTAAAATAAAAACGGACAAAGATAACTTCATCAAGCAATACTTCTCCTCCTGATAAGTATTCATAAGAATTATGATAGTGAGCAACTTGGAAAGAATTTTAAAGTGTCTTGTTCAAATGATCTAAAAATACCATCTAGTTATACTTCACTTTAGTACACCAGATCACAAAAGCTAAAAATCAAATTAATGATGCGTAATCCACTAAGAAATACTTTGCTCACCCATAAGTCTTAATGAGCATTGTCTGTGTGAAGCACCTTGGTAGTTATATTATTTTACTATGCATTAGAATTAGTGAAAGTACATTTTTCTTTGCATTTCGATGAAATTGTGTACATTACATTATGTTTTATATGTGTCTTGATTATTTCCTAGGTATACTTTATCAAATCACATATTGTACATGTTATTGTCTTTCATAAATCTTCCACACATGAGAATTGGACACATAAGTACAAATACATAACTCTCTACATAAATGAGTGTACTAGATTACTAAGCATGAACACTACAATGTTTGTTAAATCTTGAATTGGAAATCACTTTACATTGACTTAAAAATCCCTATTTTGATATATCCTCCATGCTTGGCTAAATTAAAACATTAAACCATCATGCTTATCTTTCTACAAAAATCAAAATGATTAAAAACCAACATCTCTTCTGAAAGTGCACAGTGTGCCTCTGAGAATCCTCTAGAGGGGGTGAATAGAGATTTAAATCATATTTCTATTCTAACTGTGAAAACAATAAAAATAAACTAAGGATTTATGCACAATAAGATCACAGACAGAATAATAATGATGTAGGAAATAAAGTGCAGAATAAAAAGAACTTGGGACAGCACAGAAAAGCAATCCAGAAGACACCAAGATTTTTAATAGAGGTTTCCTAAAATGTGGGTACTCCCCTTCTACCACCTGGTAGGGATGCACCACTGTGCCTGAGACTTTTGGTAAAGAGACTCTTAGAACCACTGATCTTTTGACAAGGAGATCATGAACCACCAGATCTTTTGATAAGGAGATCATGAACCACCAGATCTTTTGATAAGGAGATTTTCAACCATTGAATCCTTTGAAGAGGGATTAATAAAACTCTTTTACAGAAGCAAATTAGAAAGAGAAAGAAGAATAGGAAGGGTATAGGAGTTCTGTTTTCAGAATTCTTATGATGGTTGTATGAAGAATAGCTTCTTGTATCTTTTCACTAGATCTGCTCTTGATGAACTTCTGCTTATGATGGTGATAATTTGCAGAAGCTATGTTTGTCAGATCCTTCTTTCTTCTTTCTGATTGAACTCTGGCTGCTATATGATTGTGTTGATGAGCAGCCTTGTTCTGTTCTTTTCTTAGAGAGGAGAGCAGCAGTTATTTCTTCTCTATATTTTCTTATATTAGGGTTCCTGTGAGAGGAAGAAGATGTGGAGAGAAACTTCAATGGAACAGTACAGCCGATTGTATAAGTGCTCTGTATTTCTCTTTCTCTCCAGCTCTTTTATTGTCCCTCTGATGATTTTGAATTTCTATCCCCTTTTGGTAAATCCTGAAAGGTTATATTTGTCTACACAATTAATCCTTCCTCCTTCTTTAATTCCCTACCCGTCCACCAAGACTAAGCTTATTTCCAAGAAAGCTTTTTGCCTTCTTTAATCCTTCTTTCTATTTCAGGCAATTAATGTGTCGTTGGAGAACAGTCTTGAGTGAGGTGGGCCATGAGAGAAGGTTCAAAATGACAGCTGAAAAGGTTTCCCTTTTCAGACTGTATTCGACGTAGCATTGAGTTCTCTTCCTCTCTTATCGACGCACCTTTGAGTTCTTGTAGGAGCAAATTCAAATTCAAACGTGCTCTGATTGAACTCTGCTAGTCGATGTTGCGTCAATATCCAATCGACGTAACCGTCGAGTTGATGGCTTGCCTCTGAACTTCATTATCTGTGTCGAGATGAAGTCGACGTTGCGTCGACTTTGAATGGCTTCGACAGATACTTCCTTCTTCTCTGAGTTCAAGTAGAAGCTGCGTCAACTTCTCTAGATGCTTCGATAGGTCCATGGCCTCTACGTCGATATCTATTCGACGTGACGTCGACTTGAGTTGCTTCGACAGAAGGGTGAAACACTTGGACTTCTAGTCAGAGTAGTATCGACAATAATTCGAAGTTGCGTCGAATTCTATTCGACGCAAATATTGACTTTGTCAAAATTATGCTTCTCTTGATATGACCTTGACATCCTAAGACATTTAATGACCAGATTACCCATACTATACAGTGGGTAATTCATCCTAAGAGATAAAATCACTTTGTAGGTAATTTGTTAAGTTAAATCAAAGGGGTTTTCCCAACATCTTCATATTATAATGTTAATCCTTATACTAAGAATTTGGTTTATATACGCTAATCCTTATATTATGAACTTAGCTTATAACTCAATTTTTTTATATAAGAACTAAAATCCTAATCCTTATGATCATCTAAATTTTCAAGCATTAATTTTTAAATCACTTGATATGATATTATTTATACATTCTTACTCATTTTTAGTCGTATATCTATCTTTACATTACTAATCACAATTTTCATCACGAGTAATCGTTTATCATTTTTTACTTTTCATGCATATCATTCCCTTCATGATGCGAAATGATTATCTCTTTATACATATTCAAATGTATGATCGCTGATTTATCACGCTTATCTCTTTATATTCGAAAATCAGATTTTTCATTATCATTCATGGCTAGTTCTATGGTTCAACAAGATTATCTTGTTTTTAAAAGAGGTAGATTAAATTGCGTTGTTGATGAATTCATGTATATTTTTAGCATGTACATTTCCCTTATCGTGCATTATTTTCATGACTACTTTCCGCTGCATAGACTATTTTGCTCGATCATGACTATCTTTAAAATAGGTGTTTCTTTGTTTCATGAATAAAATGGGAAAGAATAAATTTCATGAATAAACTCACCTCTACCCTCTTTTGATAATACCAAAAAGGAGAGAATGAATTGAGAAATCTAGAAGGAGTAGAAATGTATGGGGAACAGAATTATAAAATCACTCTATGAAGGGAGAGCACATATGTAGGCGGAACATTCAGTCTAGTATGAACATAATCATTCTACTAACCTGTATTCACGAGTATCACTTACCGTACATTACTATAAACAAAACTCTAACAATAATGAATAATTTTTCATTTAAGGATTTGTTATTATAAAAATGGGGAGATTGTTGAAACATGTATTTCGTATCTCTTAGTTTGAGATTGACAAATCCAATATGTATTTGATTTAACTTGTTTATGTTTAAATGTGTGCATGTTATACAAGTATAATATCAAACATGTTTACCCAAAAATCAACGATCACCTTCAAGCTGACCTTTTTTAGGTACCAGGCAATTTTAGAGATCCCAGTCAGTCTCAGCAACTACCCGGGCGATCTCCACTTGCTCTGGGTGATCTTCCCCTGCTCCGGGCGATCTCCCCCTGCTCTGGAATATCTCCCACTACTCCGGGTGATATCCCCCTCTGTCGGGCAATCTCCCCCTGCTCCGGGCGATCTCCCCCTGCTCGGGGCGATCTCTCCCTGCTCTGGGCAATCTCCCCCTAATTCGGGCAATCTCCCCCTCTACTAGGCCATCTCCCCCTGCTACGGGCGATCTCCCCTTGCTCTAGGAAATCTCCACATGGTTCAGGCAATCTCCCCCTGCTCTGGGCGTTCTCCCCCTGCTCCGGGCAATCTCCCCCTACTCCGGGCGATCTCGCCCTCTGCCACGCAATCTCCCCCTGCTCCGGGCAATCACCCCTACTCTAGGCGATCTCCCCCTACTACAGGCGATCTCCCACTGCTCCGGGCGATCTCCCCCTGCTCTGGGAAATCTCCCCATCTATCGGGCGATCTCCCCCTACTCTAGGTGATCTACCCTTGCTTCGAGCGATTTTCTCCTGCTCTGGACGATCTCCCTCTGCTCCAGGAGATCTCCCCCTACTATGGGCATTCTCCCCCTACTCTGGGCGATCTCCCCTTCTATCGGGCGACCTCCCCTTCAGCTAGGCAGTCTCCCCCTCTACTGGGCAATCTCCTCCCTGTCGGTCGCATATATCTCATGCAACCCATTATTCCTAGACCTGCCCATTTTGGCAGGCCCCCGAGCCTATAAATAGAGGGGCAGGGTTACCAGGAAATGGACTTCAGAGAGTTTCCAGCCCCCAGCTAGTGACTTGAGCGGTCTCAAGTTTTGAAACTACGATGACCTCTCCCCTTTGCCTGGGCAATCTCCTCCTTGCCTGGACGATCTTCCTCAACTCCCATCGACCACATCGACCTCTTTCCTGCTCACAGCCATCTCTTTTCTCCCTCTTTTACTCCTTCAGTCGTGGCTCAAAGTAACCGACCACCCAAGAGTTTTCCCCCTCCTTCTCCATCTTGAGCAAGTGTGGACTTGGTACATTTTTGGTGCCAATAGAATTAACATGTGACCTTCAGAGATTGAGTGGTTGATGAACAGCAGTTGCGATGAAGATGCAGAATTTTGGCTATAATACATCCAAACTTAAAACAACCATAACTTTTGATCTGCTTGTCCATTTTCAGCCAACAATAGCTTTTTGGAACCGTCTTGGAGCCCTCCATCTAATGGTCAATAGGTTATCCATTGGAGTTTGTTTAGTGACCTCAAATTTCTCAAATTCAACTCCATTTAAAAGTTATCGCAGTGTTTCTCTTTCGACAATTTTTGTTTTTGTGCGGGCAATTAGCCATGTCTTACCCTGAGTTAACCCAACGATCAGTTCAATTTAGTCCAGGTGAAGCAATCATCTAGGAAGCCTTTGAGGAGTATCATCGTGAGATTGCTCGATCAGCATCTCTAAGCCTTAAACCAATCCTTGGTCACCCTCCTCCGGCAGTTACCACCTCAAGCTCCTTTTGAGGAGGCTCCTCCTCCTCCTGTAAGTTTTGCACATCTGGTCGCTCATCTGCCATCTCAATATGAGTTCACAATTACTTACCATGACCACTTCAGATCAGCTACCCAGGAATATCCAGTAGAAGTGTTGAACTTTCAGGTGGACAGTGCTTATTTTTCGGCCCATGCTGATGTTGCTTATCCTTCAGCTCCTCGTGTTATTGTCGAAGTAGAAGATCTGGAAGTGCACAGTGTGCCTCTAAGAATCCTCTAGAGGGGGGGGGGGGGGGTGAATAGAGATTTAAATTTATTTTTAACCTAACTGTGTAAGTACAATAAAAACTTAAGTGTTATGCTCCAATAAATATTAATCCAGAATAAAACAATGCTGAAATATAAAGCATGAAAATAGTAAAGTAATCTAAGCTATGAGGGACAACACATAAAATAAAATATCCAGAAGACACACAGATTTTTTATAGAGGTTCCCCAAAATGTGGGTACTTTCCTCTTCTACCACCTGGTAGGAATGCACCAACTATGCCTGAGTCTTTTGGTAAGGAGACTCTTAGAACCACTGATCTTTTGACAAGGAGATCATGAACCACCAGATCTTTTGATAAGGAGATCTAGAACCACCAGATCTTTTGATAAGGAGATCTTGAACCACTAAATCCTTTGGAAGAGTGATTCTCAAAACTCTGTACAGTTGGGAATGCAAAGGAGAAAGAAAGAAGGGGAGAAGTGGAGGAATTCTGTTTTCAGAATTCTTATGAAGACTCTATGAAGAATAGCTTCATAAATCTTTCACTGGATCTGCTCTTGATTAACTCCTGCTTATGATAGTGTTGTATTGCAGGAGCTTATGAATGTCATATCCTTTCTGTTTCTTCTTTCTGATAGAACTCTTGGCTGCTATAAGATTGTGATGATGAGCAGCCTTGTTCTGTTCTATTCTTTGAGAGAGGGAGAGCAGTAATTATTTCTTCTCTCTATATTCTCTATTAGGGTTCCTGAGAGAGGAAGAAGAAGAAGAGGAAAGCCCCAATAGAACAGTATAGTCATTTGTGATGAATGCTCTCTCTTTCTCTTTCTATTCCTGCCTTTTATTGTTCCACTGCAGATTTGAATTTAATTCCCTTTTTGGTAAGTCCTTAAAAGGTATTCTGCATTAGAAAAATTCTCTTTCTTTCCTTCTTTAATTCCCGACCTGTTCGCCAAGCATTAATCTTTTTTCCAAGAAAGCTTTTCTCTGTCCTCTGTTAATTCTTCATTCCATTTAAGGCAATTAGGAGCCGTTGGGGAACGGTCTTGAGTGAGGTGGGCCATGAGAGTGGGTCCAAAATGACAGCTGAAAAGGTTTTACTTTTCATACTATATTCGACGTAGCGTCGAGTTAACTTCCTCTCTTATCGACGCACCTTCGAGTTCTTATAGGAGCAGCTTCGAATTCATCCTTGCTTTGATTTAAAGTCTGCTAGTCGACGTTGCATCGATATCTTATCAACTTAACTGTCGAGTTGAAAGTCATGACTCTAAATTTCATTATCTGTGTCGAGATAAAGTCGACGTTGCGTCGACTTTAGATGGCTTCGACAGATACTTCCTTCTATGCTGAGTTGATGTAGAAGCTGCGTCGACTTCTCAAAGTACTTCGACAGGTCCATGGCCTCTACGTCGATATCTATTCAATGTAACGTCGAATTGAATTACTTCAACAGAAAGGTGAACCACTTGGACTTCTAGTCAGAGTAGCGTCGACAATAACTTGACATTGCATCAAATTCTATTCGACGCAAATGTTAACTTTTCCCAATTTTGCTTCTCTTGATCTGGTCTTGACACCCTAGGTTGAGTGTAACATCTTAAGACATCTAATGACCAGATTACCCTCACTATACAATGGGTAACTCAATCATAAGAGATAAAATCACTTTTAGGTAATTTGTTAAGTTAAATCAAAGGGGTTTTCCCCAACAAGATCTTTCCCTCTTCTCTGGAACAGAAGCTTCATTAGCATCACCTTTATCCTGTCCAGTCAAATCTAGGATAGGTCTTTCTTCCTCCAAAATGTTCTCCCCTTCTTAACCTTGCTGGCCAGAGAGGTTAAGAACTCTTTTGTGACCATGGAGGAAGACACAAAATCCTTTAGACCCTGGAAGGCTCTTTTTGAGTTTAATAGTTCAGCCTCCATTTAGGAGTACTTCCTGTCAAATTTCTTTGCTTGGGAAGCCACTAGGTCTGCAAATGTGGAGGAGGTAATGCCAACCACCTTTGAGATGATTTACTCAAAATTAATTGTAGGGATATGAGAGGTAGATGCAGGAGGTGATGTAGAGAATTCTTCTTGGATAAGGGAGAGAGTCGGATATGTTTCAAGTGAAATATGAAGAGGTGGTGGTGGAGGTGGAGAAAAAATGGACGGAATCTGATGAGCAATTTGGGGAGATGGCTCTGGGTCTGATGGGGATTAGTGTTGTTGTTGTTGATGTTGTTGATCTGGAACAGTGTCCAGTGGAGGTGGAGAGAGTACGAGAGATGTTATCCCTTGGAGGGTCTGGTATTTGAGTCTCTGGATCTTGAGGAGGAGGAGATGGAGAAGGTGAGGCTGGAGCTTGACCAGGCTTCAAGATTTGCCTGGTCCACTTGGAGAATATTCCTATGATAATTCTTTTCCCTGGTGGAATTGGCACACCCTTGGACTTGCACACTGCTGGGTAGTGGTGGAGAAGTACTTAGCTCATAACTCTCATGTAAGCATTTTATTTATGGGCATACTAATGCCCAATCATCCTTAGGAGGCATTTCCCCCAATTGATCCTTTTCTTCAGAATTAGAGCTCCCATTATTTGAAGTTGTTGCTTTGGAACAACATCATGTGCTGATAATTTACATAGCAGCACCTTCCCTACAATATCTGCAAGGAATCTGTATTCTTCCCCAAGGTCCATCTTCTTCAGATTGATGGGCTTGTCCTTCTTGAACTGCATAATCTCCAGGGCCCTCTTGGTCTCATCCCCTGATAATTCATCTGACTCATTTCCAGGAAGAAGATCATATGTTTGGTTCAATATGTCCTCTGTTATCAGGACATCTATGTCAGATACTTTTCCCTTAAGAGAACCATCCTCTCCTATCTGAACATTATCTGTAAGCTCTGTTAGCTCGATATCCATGATCTTACATCTTGTGGGTATCAGCTTGGTTAAACCAGCATCTTGGAATAGGACAAGAATGGACTTGAAGCTCTCGGCAGCTGCACTGAACGAATCAACATCCACATCAAAACATGAGTTAACCTTGGGTGGAGCCATTCGATTGCTGGTACCTGCAAACACAAAGAGAAACGAGAGAGAGAGGCACAAGAGAGCTGGAGAGCAAGAGAGCAATAGAGCAAGGAGAGGAAAATTCGAAAAAGTAAATGTTTCGACGCTGTAATTGCTAAAAAGTAGGTGAATCGCAGCAACTTAAGGTTTAGGTCGACGCACCGTCGATAAGACTTATTATTTGGTGTGCAAAGCTGTGTCAGGATTGCTTCTAGAAGCAATTATGCGCATGGAGTTATATCGACATTGCGTCGACTAGTATTCGATGTAATCTAGTCGACGTAATCACAATCTGGAGTAAGTTCAACAAGCCTCAAGTCGACGTAGTCCAATTGATGTCACATCGATTTTAAATCGACGCAACCTCGACTTTGATCAGCGACCAATAATACGATGCATGCATCGAAATGAACTCGACGTTGTGTCGAGATATATTTGAATGTTCTACTCTGGGTGCTTCTTAATGCTGATGTCGAGTAGAAGTCAATGTTACGTTGACTTCTATTCAACGCACCTCTGAATGAACATATCTATTTCCTTAGAAAAATCTTGTTGATTTTCCAGCAATTATATTTATTGAAAATTGATTATAATATAATTTTAATAACCATTAGGAAAGATTCAAGGTAGTAATTACTCCCTTGAATAAAGCTTGTCCCATAATCAAAACCTACAACTTTCTTCCCACTCCATTTTCTCATGAGTGGGACCCTACCTAACCCTGCACAAGTAATTCAAACATTAGAAGGGACCCAGGTTACCTTTGGCCCTTTGTTTTTACCATTGTAGGATTCAATGAAAGAATAGTAGGGTCTTTCATGATACCCTTTGGGATGATAGGGAATGGATTTCCCAAACCTATTATCTTGATACTTGAAATGAGTATAAAATGTATCTAAATAAAAAGATCAGCAGTGTGTTTTATTACCCTAGGTTTTGCTTTAACCTTTTGGTTGAGGTTATTTGATTTCTCTACATGATTCTTGCCTAGGAGTTTTTCCTTCTTATTTAGATTTACCTTTTTAGGTTTATTTATCCTATCTGGATGGCTGTTAACCTTACTCTTGGATGATGCACTCTTCTCACTTGGTTGATACTCACTAGGTCTAACAAATGACACTGGATTTTTCCAGGCAGGTTTCCTAGGTGCTTCTATGCTAGTGGAGGGCTCTACTCCTAATCCTAGGTGATTAAATCTCATAGAGAGATTTTCAATGATGTCTTTGAGCTTCTGACTCCTCCCATTGAGTGAGTCCTCAAAGGCCTTTGCCTTTGCTAGCTCTTCTTTTAAATTTATGTTTTCCTCTCTAAGTTTGATCAATTCTAACTCTTTATTATTAATTTCATTTGTTAGGTTTTGATTTATTAGGTGCATTTCATCTTTCTTAAGGTTCTCTAATTCAGTCTTAGCTATGTCTAATTCTTTTCTACCCTAAGATGATCAATGCAGAAATCTATAAAACATGATTTAAAATCATCAGAGCTGAAATCAAATTAATCAAAAATAGATATCTGATCATTTTCATCATCTGATGACATCCCTTGTTCCATCATGCAGTCTGCTTCTGTTGCTGCTTCATCATCACTTTTAGATGATGATGAGCTTAATTCTGCTTCAGAATCACTCCAGGTTTCAGCAATGAACCCCTTGGTTTTCTTCTTGTCCTTTCCTCTGAAGGACTTCTTCTTCTCCTCTTTGTTGCTGCTTCTTTCCCTTTGCTCTTATGGGCACTCAGGAGAAATGTGCCCTGGTTTGTTGTAGGTATAGCAGATAACCTCCTTCTTCGGAGTTTTATCATACCTAGGTCTTGAATCTCTTTCTCTTCTCCTTGAGTCTTCAGTCTTGACCCATTTCTTGAATCTCCTAGCTAGCAGACTGAACATTTCATCTTCAGGAGTAGAGGTCTCTCCTTCAGTAGCTTTCAGAGCTAGTCTCCTTTGGATAGGAGCTGGAGAAGTCTCTTTTTCTTCAGTCGCAACCCTGTTCTTTAGGAGCATCTCATATGACTTAAGCTTTCCTAGCAAAGCTTCTGTTGAGATCTCTCTGTGACACATGGACTATCTAATTGCCCAGATTCTGGAATCTCATGAGCTAGGGAAGCACATGAGGATTTTATCATTAATTTCAGTCAAGGATATCTCCTTGTCTAAGCCTCTAAGCTCATTAATGATAATGTTGAATCTATCATACATATCAGCAACAGATTCTTCAGCTTTCTTTTGAAAGTTCTCATACTGGGATATGAGAAGGGACTTTCTGTCCTTTCTTTCATCAGCACTTCCTTCCACCATTGTGGTGAGTTGGTCCCAAATTTCTTTTGATGATTGGCATTTAGCAACCTTCTGGAAAATGTCATCTGACATTGTTGAAACAAGAATGTTCTTGGCATTGACATCCCATGCCTTGACCTTCTTCTCAGCCTCTGTCAATTCCTTTCTTGGGACAACCTCAGTTGTTGAGTTTTCTCCTTCCTTTTGTGTGACTGGAGATGGAGGACCTGTGAGAAGAACATTATAGATGTTTTCATCAATTGAATTCATATAGAACCTTATTCTGGCCCTCCAGAGTGTGAACTTATTCAAGTTACACACTGGGGGGCTTGTGGAAGCATAATCCTTAGTACTCATTTCGATTATAAAATATGTTTGTAATAAAGAGAAAAAAAGTGTAGGAGGTCTTTTTGATCAAGGTGTTAACCTTTTAATGATCAACCTCCCTCTGATACCAATTGAAAGTGCACAGTGTGCCTCTGAGAATCCTCTAGAGGGGGTGAATAGAGATTTAAATTTATTTCTAACCTAACTGTGCAAGTATAATAAAAACTTAAGTGTTATGTTCCAATAAATACTTATCCAGAATAAAACAATGCTGAAATATAAAGCAGGAAAACAATAAAGTAATCTAAGCTATGAGGGACAGCACAGAAAATAGACAATCCAGAAGACACACAGATTTTTATAGAGGTTCCCCAAAATGTGGGTTCTCCCCTCTTCTACCACCTGGTAGGAATGCACCAACTGTGGCAGAGACTTTTGGTAAGGAGTCTCTTAGAACCACTAATCTTTTAACAAGGAGATCATGAACCGCCAGATCTTTTGATAAGGAGATCTTGAACCAGCAGATTTTTTGATAAGGAGATCTTGAACCACTGAATCCTTTAGAAGAGGGATTCTCAAAACTTTGTACAGTTGGGAATGAGAAGGAGAAAGAAAGAAGGGGAGAAGAGGAGGAATTCTATTTTAAGAATTCTTATGAAGACTATATGAAGAACAGCTTCTTGAATATTTCACTAGATCTGCTCTTGGTTAACTCCTCCTTATGATAGTGTTGTATTGCATGAGCTTATGAATGTCAGATCCTTTCTATTTCTGCTTTCTGATTGAACTCTTAGCTGCTATAAGATTGTGATGATGAGCAACCTTGTTCTATTCTGTTCTTTGAGAGAGGGAGAGCAGCAGTTATTTCTTCTCTGTATATTCCCAATTAGGGTTCCTGGGAGAGGAAGAAGAAGATGAAATCCCCAATAGAACAGTATAGCCAATTGTGATGAATGCTCTCTCTTTCTCATTCTATTCCTTCCTTTATTGTTCCACTGTAGATTTGAGTTTAATTCCCTTTTTGGTAAGTCCTGAAAAGGTATTCTGCATAAGAAAAAATCTCTTTCTTTCCTTATTTAATTCCCGTCCCATTCACCAAGCATTAAGCTTATTTCCAAGAAAGCTTTTCTCTGTCCTCTGTTAATTATTCATTCCATTTGAGGTAATTAAGGAGCCGTTGGGGAACGACTTTGAGTGAGGTGGGCCATGAGAGAGCGTCCAAAAAGATAGATGAAAAGGTTTTACTTTTTAGACTATATTCGACGTAGCATCGAGTTCACTTCCTCTCTTAACGATGCACCTTTCGAGTTCTTGTAGGAGCAGCTTCAAATTCATCCTTGCTCTGATTTGAACTTTGCTAGTTGTCATTGCGTCGATATCTTATCAACATAACCGTCAAGTTGAAAGGCATGACTCTGAACTTCATTATCTGTGTCGAGATAAAGTCGACATTGCGTCGACTTTAAGATGGCTTCGACATATACTTCCTTCTGCGTTGATTTGAAGTAGAAGCTGCGTCGACTTCTCAAAGTACTTCGACAGGTCCATGGCCTCTACGTCGATATCTATTCGACGTAACGTCGACAAGAATTACTTTGACAGAAAGGTGAACCACTTGGACTTCTAGTCAGAGTACCGTCGACAATAACTTGACGTTATGTCTAATTCTATCCGACGCAAATGTTAACTTTGCCCAATTTTGCTTCTCTTGATCTGGTCTTGACACCCTTGGTTGAGTGTGGCATCCTAAGACATCTAATGACCAGATTACCCTCACCATAAAATGTTTAACTCAATCCTAAGAGATTAAATCACTTTTAGGTAATTTGTTAAGTTAAATCAAAGGGGTTTTTCCCAACAAGATCCTTCCCCCTTCTCAAATCATGTTCATTCGGAGTATGTTTCTAATGAGCTTAGAGAGCCCCATCTTCCTGTCTTCTTTGGAGGAGAAGATCCTGTCAACCATCTTCAAGCTTTTGAATCTGCTATCTCATTGAGGACTGTCTTAGATGGGATTAAGTGCAAATTATTAATTATATCCTTTGATGATGGACAAGCTAGAGAATGGTTATACAAACTACCACCACAATCAATCACTTGCATTGCTGATCTTCGAAGAGCACTTCTATTGAGGTTCGCTACCCCAAGAAAGTGGAAGAGAGGCCCAGTAGCTCTTTTTCAGATCAAGCAAGGAGATAATGAGACTCTTGCTCAATTCATTGGCAGGTTCCAAAAGGAAATACTTAAAATTGTTGATGTTAATCAGGACTTGTATAAAATCGCCTTGATAAATGGATTACTAGAAGGTCTTATCAAATTTGAAGTCAGTAGAAATGAACTTGAGACTTATGGACATCTTATCAGAATACCAAATCAATTTATTGAATGAGTGGCAGCAAATCCAAATTATGCTTCTTCTCTGAATAAAAGGACCCAACAATGGAAATGGAATTCTTATTATCAACATCCGTCTTTGTCACAAAATATCCTGCAAGATAAAGGGTTCATCTCTTACTCCTTTCCTCAAAATATATCTACTCAACATCCGCAGCCAAATACATCACCTGAATTTGTGGAAGCCTGCCCTATTCAGTCTTTCAAATCGACGACACTTAAAACTGAGAATTATCCAGGAGGGTATACTCAGCATAATATTCCCAGAAAAAGTTCTTGTGACCATTCAGGATATGCCGGAGTTTAGAATTCTTCACCCTATGAGATCACAAGCTAAATATCGTCCTTGTGAAATCCTCTGCAAATATCACTTAGACATTGGTCATGATACAGAGAGTTGTCGCGCTCTTCAGAAGCTGGTAGATGAACTATGGAAAGCAGGAAAATTGCAAGACTATCTTGCTCAATAATCTGATGAACTTTCTTCTAGCAGAAGCGGTGTTACAAACAAAGAGCCTCTCATTCATTAAAAGAAGCACATAGATTAGAGATGAGATAGAATGTTATTTTATTACTTATTTCATATACCTCCCATTTGATTGGAGTTTTACTGCATCTTTTCATTTCTAGCATCACTTGTAATAAGTATAGCAGTAACCCGGGTTCAACCAACAACTATTATCGCGAAGACATTCTCATCAGTCAGACATATCAGACATCATATACATATTCACTACCGTATCCTTTACTGCATACGTTTATTCAATTTTGTCTTAAGATTTTTCATTACATTACTTCCTACTTTCTTACATTAATATTCCTAAAATGTGTGGATATGAATGATGGAAATAGTACCTCTGTTGTTGGAGGAAAGAATGGAAATACCACCTATGATGTTTTGATGAGAAGGATGGAAGTACCACCTATGATGTTTTGATATGAAAGGTGGATGTGCCACCTATGATAATTATCTTGGGTCATAAAACCACTAAGACCACATCTCGCTAGAGTTATTCGCAGATGTCCCGGTAGCCCAATTTGTTACTCTGTGATGATTCTCAAATAATTGTTATGAAATTTTGTCGAGTTAATCGACTTGCTATGCTTGAATATAGATTATTCAATTTGACATTGGATTGGATGTGATAGAATACTAACAATTGATGTTAGGATTGGCGTACTATTACTTGCAAGAAAAATAGGCTAATTTTAGTATGTACTATAATACACTATCAAATAATTATGCAATTACTTGTTGGATACTAATATTTTAGGTACCATAAAATTTCATTCATATCATTTCAGTATTTCTGGATTTCTAGATTTCTTGGTTTTCTATCTCGGACTCCTTGTTAGTCCATTTCTAACTTCAGATTCTTCAAGTCATATACTGAGTTGGGTTCTCTTGGCATCGCCTGACATAATGTCATTGACAACATTATTATCGGCAAGTCAAAAAATTATCTAGCCAGATCAACTTCACGATCATTGTTCTAAGAGCATGTGAATATGAGGATGCCAAAATAATTAGTCTTCTCCTTCCACAAACATGGGTGCTGCCTCATTTCTTCACAAAAAAGATATCATTTTATCAAAGACCACAGCAAGTTGTTGTGAATGGGTGTTCATGTTTCTTCTATAAATCAAATGATTATTTCCAATGTTCTTCAAGTAGAAGGATGAAGTGAATATCAACAAGTCTTCTTAAACAGTACTCATAATATTTCTTTAATGAATGTTTATATTTTGCCTCTTCTAGAACAGGAATAAAAAAGATGCCAACAAGTTATCACATGTACATAACCCCTCTTTAAATATATATCCTTATATATACCTATTTCTAACATTCTTTTACAGATAGAAACCGGTGTTCGCGAGTTCTCTTTCAGGTACTAGTGTATTATATTTCATATACTTGTTTCTTATGTCTTTTGCAGATTGAAACAGATGTTCGCGAGTTCTCTTTCAGGTACTCGCATATTATATTTCATATACATGTTTCTTATGTCTTTTGCAGATAGAAACAGGTGTTCGCGAGTTCTCCCTCAGGTACTCGTGTATTATATTTCATATACCCGCTTCTTATGTCTTTTGGAGAGAGAAATAAGTGTTCGCGGGTTTTCCTTCAGGCATTCGTGTATTATTTTTCATATACCTGTTTCTTATGTCTTTTGTAGATAGAAACAGGTGTTCGCGAGTTCTCCTTCAAGTACTCGCATATTATATTTCATATACCCGTTTCTTATGTCGTTTGCAGATAAAAATAGGTGTTCGCGAGTTCTCCTTCAGGTACACACATATTATATTTCATATACCTATTTCTTATGTCTTTTGTAGATAAAAATAGATGTTCGCATGTTCTCATTAAGGTACTCATGTATTATACTTCATATACATGTTTATTGTGTCTTTTGCAGATAGAAATAGGTGTTCGCGAGTTCTCCTTTAGGTACTCACGTATTATATTTCATATACCTGGATCTTATGTTTTTGCAGATAGAAATAGGTGTTAGTGAGTTCTCCTTCAGGTACTCGCATATTATATTTCATATACATATTTCTTATGTCTTTTGCAGAGAGAAATAGGTGTTCCTGAGTTCTCCTTCAGGTACTCGCGTATTATATTTCATATACATGTGTCTTATGCATTTTGCAGATAAAAATTGGTGTTCGCAAGTTCTCCTTCAGGTACTCGCATATTATATTTCATATACCTGTTTCTTATGTCTTTTGCAGAAAAAAATTGGTGTTCGTGAGTTCTCCTTCAGGTACTCGCATATAATATTTCATATACCCGTTCCTTATGTCTTTTGCAGATTGAAACAGGTGTTCGCGTGTTCTCTTTCAGGTACTCACGTATTATATTTCATATACCTGTTTTGTGTCTCTTTTGTTGATAGAAAGAGGTGTTCGCGAGTTCTCCTTCAGGTACTCGCGTATTATATTTCATATACTAGTATCTTATGTCTTTTGTAGATAGAAACAGGTGTTCGCAAGTTCTCCTTCAAGTACTCGCGTTTTATATTTCATATACCTATTTCTTATGTCTTTTGCAGATAGGAACTGGTGTTCACCAGTTCTCCTTCAGGTACTCGCATATTATATTTTATATACCTGTGTCTTATGCCGTTTGCAGATAGAAACAGGTGTTCGCGAGTTCTCTTTCATGTACTCGCGGATTATATTTCATATACCTGTTGCAAATGTCTTTTGCAAATAGAAATAGGTGTTCGCGTTTTCTCTTTCAGGTACTCGCGTATTATAATTCATATACTTGTTTCTTATGTCCTATGCAGATAGAAACAGGTGTTTGCGAGTTCTCTTTCAGGTACTCGCGTATTATATTTCATATATCTGTTCCTTATGTCTTTTGCAGATACAAACAGGTGTTCGCGAGTTCTCCTTCAGGTACTCGCGTATTATATTTCATATACATGTTTCTTATGTCTTTTGCAGATAGAAACAGGTGTTCACGAGTTCTCCTTCATGTACTCGCGTATTATATTTCATATATCTATTTCTTATTTCTTTTGTAGATACAAACAGGTGTTCACGAGTTCTCCTTCAGGTACATGCGTATTATATTTCATATACATGTTTCTTATATTTTTTTGTAGATAGAAACAGGTGTTCATGAGTTCTCCTTCAGGTACTCACGAATTATATTTCATATACATTTTTCTTTTGCCTTTTGCAGATAAAAATAGGTGTTCGCGAGTTCTCTTTTAGGTAGTCGCATATTATATTTCATGTACATATTTCATATGTCCTTTGCAGATAGAAAAAAGTGTTCAAGAGTTCTCCTTTAGGTACTTGCGTATTATATTTCATATACATGTTTCTTATGTCTTTTGCAAATAATAACATGTGTTCGTGAGTTCTCCTTCAGGTACTCGCATATTATATTTCATATACTTGTTTCTTATGTTTTTTGCAGATAGAAACGGGTGTTCGCAAGTTCTCCTTCATGTACTCACATATTATATTGCATATACCTATTTCTTATGTCTTTTGCAGATAAAAACAGTTGTTCGCGAGTTCTCCTTCAGGTACTCTCATATTATATTTCTTATACCTGTTTCTTATGCCTTTGGGAGATACAAATAGGTATTCGTGATTTCTCCTTCTGGCACTCTCGTATTATATTTCATATACTTGTTTCTTATGTCTTTTGAAGATAGAAACAGGTGTTCACGAGTTTTTCTTCAGGTACTCACGTAATATATTTCATATACTTGTTTCTTATGCCTTTTGCAGATAGAAATAGTTGTTCGCGAGTTCTCCTTCAGGTACTCACGTATTATATTTCATGTACTTGTTTCTTATGCCTTTTGAAGATAGAAATAGGTGTTCATGTGTTCTCTTTCAGGTACTCTTATATTATATTTCATATACCAGTTTCTTATGTCTTTTGTTGATAGAAAAAGTTATTCGCGAGTTCTCATTCAGGTACTCGCGTATTATATTTCATATACATGTTTATTATGTCCTTTGCAGATAGAAATAGGTGTTCACGAGTTCTCTTTCAGGTACTCGCATATTATATTTCATATACATGTTTCTTATGTCTTTTGCAGATAGAAACAGGTGTTCGCGAGTTCTCCTTTAGGTACTCACGTATTATATTTCATATACCTATTTCTTATGTGTTTTGTAGATAGAAACAAGTGTTAGCGAGTTCTCCTTCAGGTACTCGTGTATTTTATTTCATATACCTGTTTCTTATGTCTTTTGCAAATAAAAACAGGTGTTTGTGAGTTCTCCTTCAGGTACTCGCATATTATATTTCATATACTTGTTTCTTATGTCGTTTGTAGATAGAAATAGGTGTGCGTGAGTTCTCCTTCAGGTACTCTCGTATTATATTTCATATACCTATTTCTTATGCCTTTTGTAGATTGAAACAGGTGTTCGCGAGTTCTTCTTCAGGTACTCGCGTATTATTTTTGTTGGGAACAGTGCCCAGCAGTGTTCCTGATTTGAAGAAGTGCTCAGCTCAATGATAAGTACAAGTTGTATTTGATGCTATATCCAGTTCATGCTTGTAGAGGTCAGACAATATATCCAGTACTTCAATGCCCAAGTACAATATCGTCGAAAAGGACTGAACATATTTTCGATAAGTATATGCATGTCGTTGAAATGATGTGCCGAGCAAAGTAGAGTGAGCATATCAGCTATCGTCGAGAGTGCATGCATATGATAATATCGTTGTGACATCAACATTACATCACCTTACAATAATATCAGAAAGACGAGATGAAGAGGAAGACTCAAGCACAAACACAAGGGAGAATGTCGATGACATCATCGTTAAGAAGTGGTGTCATCGATAAGGCTAAGCAAGACATATATCGTCGTAAAGAAGCCATGTCGTTGGAAAGGCTAAGTGTTAGTTATTGGGTGAGAACTTATCACCCAGGGGGGGTGAATAGGTTTTTCAAATTATTTTTCCCCTTTAGGTTTTCTTGTTTTCTGGTTAATAGATTAATAGATTAGTAAAGCACAGCACATAAAACACACAAGAACTTATAGAGGTTCCTCAAGACAGGGTGTCTTGAGTAGTCCTCTTTCCCTATGCGCCTACCTAGCAGAGTGCTAGGCTCGGCAAACTCCGCCAAAACTTCAGGCCCTCAAGCCGTACAACACGGACCCTCAAGTCCTACAGCCTAAGCCCACAAGCCCCTACTGCACCCGAGCCCTCAAGCTTGACACTCAGGCCCTTAAGCCCTACCTAGCTCAGACCCGCAAGTCTAGCCTCTTCCCTGGCCCGCAAGCCTTCATAGGTCTCAAGCTCTCAAGCTTGACAATCAGGCCCTCAAGCCCTACGCCTAGCTAAGACCCGCAAGACTAGCCTCTTCCCTGGCCCGCAACCCTTCACAGGACTCAAGCCCTCAAGCTTGACAATATTGGACCCGCAAGTCCACTGCCCTGGCCCTCAAGCCTCACAGCTCTCCATCCCTCAAGCTAGACATTCAGATCTAAAAATAGATCTTATAGGTTTGGCCCTCAAGCCTTACAACAATAAATGTTGAATTAAGAACTCTGCCTGATGGAGATCGACAACTTAGCCTGATGGAGATCGGCAACTTGACTTGAAGAAGATGCTTCTTGATTTGTCGTTTTCAGCACTGGATCTTCTTCAGCCCTTCTTCTTTTGCCTGATTTTAATCGGCTTCTTATTAGTCAATGGAGATGACTGAAACTTTAGAGAACACCGGGTAGGAATCTTTTTTCTCTTCTTCTTCTTCTTCACCGCAGTTATGACTGTTTGATTGAAATGCTATGCGGGATTCTTTTCATTCCAAGATTTGAGTGAGAATGAGAATGACTGCTTTTCTTCTCTTGAAGGTGTTGGGTTTTTCTAGAACCATACATCAAATGTAGGCGCAGCGGAAATGAAGAGAAACAACCCAAAAGATTCGGATCGACCATGAATATTGAATCAAG
Source organism: Dactylorhiza incarnata (assembly GCA_033032865.1). Taxonomy (NCBI): domain Eukaryota; kingdom Viridiplantae; phylum Streptophyta; class Magnoliopsida; order Asparagales; family Orchidaceae; genus Dactylorhiza; species Dactylorhiza incarnata. The sequence continues at coordinate 4,128,051 of JAWHQI010000035.1, forward strand.
AAATTAATCAAAATGCTAGGTTTGAAATTACCTTGGCGGGATTGGATCAAATCCAACCTAGATGCTCCAAGAAGAAGATTGCCTTCATCGGCTTTGCAAGAGTTCTCACGTAGAATAATGTCTACGTCTCTACAACAGTCCACACAAGCCGGGAGAAGAAGACTACACCTTGCGCTTCCACGGATTGCTAGATCCACTTTAGGAAGAACAACACCGGCGACAATCGTCGGAGAGGAAGTCGGCGGAGACGATTCAGACGGAACTCCTTCCGTCTAGGGTTCGAGCGGAACTCCTTCCGTCGGCTTCTATTTCGTAAGTTATGAGAACCCTAAAAGAAGTCCTATTTATACCCAAAGGATAAACAGCTTCTAGAAGAATCGCTATCCGCAGACCACACAGCAAAATAGGGGCTTCTGTTACAATTCGTCGGGATTCCACTGAACAACATTCGTCGAGTTTTCACGGGACAATCCGACGAATTTCGACGAATCACATCAGACGGCAACATTTGCCGAGTTAATGCTCTCTGTGACAATTCGTCGAGATTCCACGGAACAATCCGACGAATCCCGACGAATCCGACGAATCATGTCTGACGGCAACATTTGCCGAGTTAAGGATCTCTGTAACAATTCGTCGAGATTCCATGGAACAATCCGACGAATCCCGACGAATCCGACGAATTCTATCCGTGTAAACCCGACGAATTCAGACAGCTACATTTGCTGGACTTCCCCGATTCTATATGGTGATTGGTAACCTTTACCAACATAGTCAATCTTTCAACTTCTCCACATGCTCTTATGTGCGACCCTGCAGGCTCATATCGCGTTGGCAGTGACATTACATGTTTGACCACTTCTAGATCACAATGGTAACTCCAACAGTCTCCCATTTGATCTTGAAAGTATCAAACAAAAACCTCACAAACAATGAGCGGCATCTAGCAATGCATCATTGCTCCCCAAGCAATAAGAGTTCATAACTCATAAGCCTTTATGACCAATGTTCCAGCGTTGTCTTTGTCCCTTTGTCCCTTACATCCGGAAAGAACTAGAGGCATGGACCGTGTCGCCCTCATAATAGCTCAATCCAAGTTTCTTGATCTAGAACAGACTTCCAGAGAATGGTGAGCTCAATATCATATATTGACTCTACCAAGCATGGCCATGCATTTCTCAGTCCAATTCCATCAAGGGGCCCATGGATGCAACTCATGTTATATAGGAGGACAAATCCCATATCTGCTCACACCCAAACACCCAAATGATTCGTAACGTACCCAACGACCACCCTTATCATCAACCTTCTTCAAGGAAGACTTTAGATGACATCAAAGCACGCTCTTCCTCACTCGATGAATGCTGTGACTTCAGGTCAAAGGACCACAATACCATTGTCAAATGAGACCTACTTGTGACACTTTTAAGTAACAATCCACAAAGTAGTCTCAGGTTGGGTCTGTCCAGTACAACTTGTTCACTAACAAGTACCCACTTGATGACTTGATATCACAATATCATGACCTGTGAGAACCGGTCATCAGTCAACACACATGCTAGTCTTAATGTATCATCATCACCCTTAGCTTCTACGATGATACCTCGACCAGGGACCTTTTAAGAATGAGGCTTCGAAATCATAGGCTCTCACATTCAAGTCACGTACTTGATGTCCTATGGAAGCGAACATTCTAAGGGTATTTATCACGAATTTTATTCTATCATATAGAAACAGTATATCGTAATAAAAGAACTCGCCATTAATTGTAAAAGGAAATAATTGGTACACAATTCATCATATGAATAATAAACAGCCAACAGAATATATATATTTTACATGCAACCCACAAGACTCCCACTAGAGATGATCACTCAGGTATCGTATACTCATTGATCTAGTATGACCATCATGCTTTCTCTGCGCGAGAGGCTTTGTCAGTGGATCTGCAATATTCTCCTCAGTCGGCACTCTGCAAATGTTCACATCTCCTCGTTCGATAATCTCACGAATAAGATGGAACCGCCGAAGTATGGGCTTGGAGCGCTGATGGGATCTAGGTTCCTTAGATTGTGCAATTGCACCATTGTTATCACAGTAGAGAACTACGGGACCAACAATGCTAGGAACTACATCTAGCTCGCCGATGAATTTCCTAATCCATACAGCCTCCTTCGCTGCGTTTGCCGCAGCGATATACTAGGCCTCAGTTGTAGAATCAGCAATTGTCTCTTGCTTGGAACTCTTCCAGCTCACAGCTCCTCCATTCAGGCAAAACACAAACCCTGACTGAGACTTCGAATCATCCCTATCAGTATGGAAGCTGGCATCCGTGTAACCACTTACAACGAGCTCTTCCTCTCCACCATATACCAAGAATACATCCTTAGTCCTTCTCAAGTACTTCAGGATATTCTTTACGGCTATCCAGTGACATTCACCAGGATCAGACTGATACCTGCTAGTCATGCTCAAAGCAAAAGAGACATCGGGTCGAGTACATAACATTGCATACATGATTGACCCAATTGCCGAAGCATATGGAATCAACTTCATGCGGTCCTTATCTTCGCAAGATTTTGGACACTGGTCCTTAGAGAGATTTACACCATGAGACATGGGCAAAAATCCTTTCTTGGACTCAAGCATGTTGAACCGCTTCAACACCTTCTCAATGTACGTACTCTGGGTCAAACCCAGCAACTTCTTCGATCTATCTCTATAGATCTTAATACCGAGTATGTAAATCGCTTCACCCAAGTCCTTCATAGAAAAGCAGTTCCCTAGGTTGTTCTTAACAACTTTCACGGTAGGTATGTCATTCCCGATCAACAGTATGTCATCTACATACAATATCAGGAAGACAACAATGCTCCCACTGATTCGCTTGTAAACACATGGTTCATCCTCGTTCTTGACAAAACCAAACTCTTTGATCTTCTCATCAAAACGAAGATTCCAACTTCTAGAGGCCTGTTTCAATCCATAGATGGACCTATTCAGCTTGCATATTTTAGTGGCTTCATTTGCGGATACAAAACCCTCGGGTTGTGTCATGTACACTTCCTCAAGGAGGTTTCCATTTAGGAAAGCCGTTTTGACATCCATCTGCCAGATCTCGTAGTCATAATACGCAGCAATAGCAAGCAATATCCTAATGGACTTTACCATGGCAACAGGGAAAAAGGTCTCATCATAGTCAACACCATGAATTTACTTGAAACCCTTAGCCACCAGTCGCCCTTTGAATGTCTGTACATTCCCATCCATGTCGGTCTTCTTCTTGAAGACCCACTTGCACCCTATGGGTCGTACCCCTTCAGGTGGTTCCACCAAGTTCCAAACTTGGTTTGTATACATGGAGTCCATTTCAGATTTCATAGCCTCAAGCCATTTGTCGGAGTCCGGTCCATTCATAGCCTCTTGGTAGGTCGCTGGTTCATCATCATGATCCATAAGCAGCACATTACCTATTTGAGACACGAGAAATCCATATCTCTCAGGCTCAAATCTTGGTCTACCAGATCTACGTAGGACTTGTGTCTCTTAAGCAGGTTCTCTAGCTACAACATCTTGTAGTCCAGGCTCAGATTCCAATTCTGGTTCATTCACTACTTGTGGTTCTTGAACCTCTTCAAGTTCTACCTTTTGCGTCTTTCTTGACAAGAACTCTTTCTCCAAGAAGACACCCGTCCTTGCGACAAACACTTTGCCCTCAGACGGTAGGTAAAAGTAATATCCTTTCGTTTCCTTAGGATATCCCACCAGATAACACTTATCTGATTTGGGTTCCAGCTTGTCAGGCATTTGACGTCGTACGTATGCCTCACAGCCCCAAATTTTAATGAATGACATACTAGGACGCTTCCGAGTCCATATCTCATATGGTGTCTTTAGAACCGTTTTTGTCGGAGCGCGATTCAGTGTCATTGCAGCAGTCTCTAAAGCAAAACCCCAAAAGGAAATAGGCAAGTCTACATGACTCATCATCGACCGTACCATGTCTAACAGAGTACGATTTCTCCTCTCAGACACACCATTATGCTGCGGTGTCCTAGGTGGAGTGAGCTGTGATACAATACCACAGTCTTTCAGATGATCACGGAACTCATGACTCAGGTATTCGCCACCTCGATCAGATCGGAGTGCTTTAACCTTTTTACCCAATTGGTTCTCCACTTCATTTTTAAACTCTTTGAACTTTTCAAAAGTTTCGGATTTGCACTTCATAAGATACACATATCCATATCTACTGAAATCATCAGTAAATGTAACGAAGTATAAATACCCACCTCTAGTCTTAGAACTCATGGGTCCGCATACATCACTATGTACAACACCCAAGAGATCCTCAGCCCTCTCAGTATAACCAGTGAAAGGGGCTTTAGTCATCTTGCCTAACAAACAAGACTCGCATCGCTCAAATGATTCATAATCAAATGAGTCCAATAGTCCATCTTTATGGAGCTTGGATATGCGCTTCTCGTTTATATGGCCCAAACGACAATGTCAGAGATATGTAGGATTTGAGTCATTTGTTCTTAGTCTTTTATTATTATCTACATTATAGATCGGATGGTCTAGGTTCAAAACATAAAGACCATTAAACAATTGAGCTACATCATAACAAACATCATTCTTAAATATAGAACAACAATTGTTCTTAATTATAAAAGAAAATCCAATCATGTCTAAGCATGAAATGGATATAATGTTTCTAGTTATGGCCGGAACATAATAATAATTATCAAGTTCTATTACAAGCCCACTGGGCAAAGAAAGACGGTAAACCCCTACGGCTACAGCAGCAACTCTTGCTCTATTGCCGATGCGCAGGTCCACCTCTCCTTTACTCAGCAATCTCCTCCTTCCCAGTTCCTGCACATTTGTACAAATGTGAGAACCACATCCGGTATCCAATACCCAAGATGAAGGAGCAGAAAGGTTTATCTCTATAACGTAAAGATTCGAAGCGGAAGTCATACCTCCCTTCATTTTCCGCAGACCGTCAATGTACGAAGGACAATTCCTCCTCCAATGACCAGCCTTGCCACAGTGGTGGCATTTCCCTTCCTTCACGGTGCTCTTCCTTTTCAGCGCAGAAGATTTGGGCTCAAGATGTGACTTAGGTCCCACCTTCGTCTTCTTGAAGCCCTTGGCCTTACCCTTGCCTTTATGTACCATCAATATGGGACTAGCAGGCTTGGCCTTCTTCATGTTTATCTCGGCAGTTCGTAACATGCCTAGGAGCTCGGGCTGTGTCTTGTCTATTTCATTCATGTTGTAGTTCAAGACAAACTGCTCATAACTATCCGACAACGATTGCAGGATAAGATCTGTGGCCAACTCTTGACCCAGAGGAAAACCCAGTCTTTCCAGGTTCTCTATATACCCAATCATCTTGAGTACGTGAGTACCAACCGAGTCTCGAGCTCCCATTTTGCACTGAAACAAGTCCTTCGTGACATCGAACCTCTCTTGACGAGCTTGCCCTTGAAACATTTTCTTTAGGTGCTCGTCAATCTCCTTGCACCCCATGTTCTCGTGTTGCTTCTGAAGCTCAGAGTTCATGGTGGCAAGCATAAGGCACTCGACGTCTAAGGCGTCATCGGTATACTTCTTATAAGCATCCTTATCAACACGGGACGAGTTCCCGGTCGGCACCTCGGGGCTTCTTCTTCCAAGACGTAGAGCTTTCGCTCTTGCCTGAGAACAATTCTCAGGTTCCTATACCAGTCCATGCAATTTGTCCCACTTAGCTTGTCCTTCTCAAGGATAGTTCTCAGGGACAAGGTGGAATGTGAACCACTTGCCATGGAATTCTACAAGAATTCATGCAGAATTTAATCAGTACCTTAATTTCAAAATACAATTTATTTTAATTTGGACTTCAATTAAATACTCCCACTATTTTATTCAAATTGATAGCCCTCACTATCAATTCGGAGAGTCCATGCGAGCTACTCTCTTAGTGGACAAGATCCATATTTCACCAACACCACGAGTCCGCTTTGGCGTTCCTCTCATAATGCGGTTATTTAGGTAGGCAACGCTTGCCAATTGCATCCTCATGCAACTCTTGTATGGTTGGTGAATAACTCCTTATTCGCATCCATCATATGGTGCATGCCAACCCTATGCCTCTAGGCACTCAACCTTTGAGGTCACCTAGTTAAGTTAGACCCGATGTCGACAGTGGGATATCACAATTATCCGCTCTCACCCTTACCAAGATAGATTGATGCACCTTGCTTTGGCAAGCCCACACTTCATCGATCGAGGCAGGAAGAGTGTCATCCATCGGAAGGCATCCGAACACTTAATATTTGATGAAGGGATTTTAATTTTTAAATAATAGATTAACACTTAACCATGATCAACATTTGATCTAAGTGCACATCCACAGAAAAACAAACTTTCTAAAATCCACATGCATCCCTTATGTGCACAACATAAGACTATCAACCTTTGATAGACGAAAGGGCTAAATCTGGACATTTAGAACTCTTCCAAATCTTCAGATTTACATGCATTGGACAAAGGCAAAGACAACTCGACTTAAAGCAGTAGACAAGCTCGTCTCTCATTGTTGGATTCAAAATCCAAAACAATACAAGGGTTCATTAACCACTTGAGGGACGGTTACTGCTAAGGAGACAACAATTTCTAACAATTAGAAATTACCACGAAATCCTAGACGTTCCTGGCGGGGTTCCAAGGGGCCGCGCCCCTGGCGGGGTCTTAGGGGCAGAGCCCTTACGGGGTGCGGGGCAGAGCCCCGGCCAAATTTTTGAAATCCCACCACCAGAAACCACACAAAATCACATCAAATGTGATATTCCAAGAAGAAATCTTGACATTTAGAATGCTTCCAAATACCTAGATTTGCACGTACTGGAATAGCCTAACTTCTGAAACAACATTCATGACCAGAACCTCGCTCTGATACCACTGTTGGGTTTTTCTAGAACCATACATCAAATGTAGGCGCAGCGGAAATGAAGAGAAACAACCCAAAAGATTCGGATCGACCATGAATATTGAATCAAGAAATTAATCAAAATGCTAGGTTTGAAATTACCTTGGCGGGATTGGATCAAATCCAACCTAGATGCTCCAAGAAGAAGATTGCCTTCGTCGGCTTTGCAAGAGTTCTCACGTAGAATAATGTCTACGTCTCTACAGCAGTCCACACGAGCCGGGAGAAGAAGACTACACCTTGCGCTTCCACGGATTGCTAGATCCACTTCAGGAAGAACAACACCGCGACAATCGTCGGAGAGGAAGTCGGCGGAGACGATTCATACGGAACTCCTTCCGTCTAGGGTTCGAGCGGAACTCCTTCCGTCGGCTTCTATTTCGTAAGTTATGAGAACCCTAAAAGAAGTCCTATTTATACCCAAAGGATAAACAGCTTCTAGAAGAATCGCTATCCGCAGACCACACAGCAAAATAGGGGCTTCTGTTACAATTCGTCGGGATTCCACGGAACAGCATTCGTCGAGTTTTCACGGGACAATCCGACGAATTTCGACGAATCACATCAGACGGCAACATTTGCCGAGTTAATGCTCTCTGTGACAATTCATCGAGATTCCACGGAACAATCCGACGAATCCCGACGAATCCGACGAATCATGTCAGATGGCAACATTTGCCGAGTTAAGGATCTCTGTAACAATTCGTCGAGATTCCACGGAACAATCCGACGAATCCCGACGAATCGGACGAATTCTATCCGTGTAAACCCGACGAATTCAGACAGCAACATTTGCTGGACATCCCCCATTCTATATGGTGATTGGTAACCTTTACCAACATAGTCAATCTTCCAACTTCTCCACATGCTCTTATGTGCGACCCTGCAGGCTCATATCGCGTTGGAAGTGACATTACATGTTTGACCACTTCTAGATCACAATGGTAACTCCAACAGAAGGCAGACCTCTTTCTAGGGCATCACTGTTCCCTTTTATAGGACGGATGAGCCGCTTAACGGTCACATATGATGTCCTTTACTGTCAGACGCCCCATTCCTTAAGAGCACGCACTGATTGGACAATCAGGCGGCGGCATTAAATGCATGACAGCGCGTCCGCAACATTTGAATTCCATCTCATTAGTGTTCCCAGCTTTATGACAATGCAGATAGCGTCTCAACGACAGGCTTCGTCGTTGTCTTAGACCTTGGTAAATCTTCAAGTCTTCTCTCTTCTGCCTCTGACGCTGATATCTCGACGATGCGAGATATCCAAGCATTTTTGCATATACAACAATATGCTATCTCTGACTGTGTCATCGTGATCTTCTTTCTTGCAGACTGTCGTCGTAATTATTATATTCTCTCGACGACATGTTCATTACATAGATAGTCACTTCTTCAGGAAATGATGTCTTCATAGCAGCTTCCCTAGCCTCTTTGACATCAGCTCTCCTTTACGCCGATATCGATTATACTTCTGGATATTGCCTTTTCAATGATAAGGCTACTTTGATGATGTCGACGATACTGCATCTTCTCGACGACATTCCTTCCTTTGATATCTTCGATGTTGTTTTTTCATCAGCTCATGTCTTCTCTACGATATTCTGTCGGTATTGTGATGTCATGACGATATGTGCATCACGACGATAACCTCCATTGTCCTTCAGATTTGCTTTGCTCATCATCATGACGACAAGCATACTTTGTCGATGACATCACCTATTCTTTTCGACGATTTTGTACTTAGTGAAATAACTAAAGTACCTGACATATTGTTTTATCTCTACAAGCATGAACTAGATAAGACATTAAATACAACTTGCACTTATTATTGAGCTGAGCACTTCTTCAAATCAGGAACACTGTTGGGCACTGTTCCCAACAATCTCCCCATATTTGAAGAAGTCATAAGCACCTCAATGATAAATGCCACTCATATAAAAGGTTTAACATTTTAAGCAAATAAGCATATAAAAATGACAATGCAGCTATATTTGAGTGAACACAGAATTTGACAAGTGCTACTTCATTTATAAATAGTGCCAAATGTTTTCAAAGATTTTTGTCATTTCTACATTCAGCCCCTTAAAGATTTAGTCGTCTATATCTCTGGTGCCCTCATAGCAGATTCACCCTTTGCTTTCTTGGCACTGGCTTCCTGCTCCTTTTCAGCTTGTCTGGTGAAGTATTCAAATGGCTTGGGATGATACTTTAGAGTCTCAGGAGTGTCTGCAGGGATTCTTCCTGCTTGCTTGTCCCTTCTGTATACTCCACTTGCTTCTTCTTGCTCTTCATACTTAGCCCATTCTTGAGGACTGTACACTTTGTACCTCTCACCATTATTTACCTTCACCAGCTCTCATGCCTTTAATATGATGGCTCTGGACTTGGGACTCCATCTTTCATAGTCATCCTTTTTCTCCATTTCCTCCCTGTACTTTCACTTCCTCATTTTTATTTCTTCATCCTCCAGTGCTTCCTTCTCTTTACCCTTATCAGTGGCAGTATCGGGAATATCTGTATGTTGCTCTTCAGCAGGCTCGTCATAATGTAGAGGAGGGAGATTCATTGCTTCCATGATGACATTTGTGGTCCAGATTGCATGCTCACCACTGACCTTTATTATTGATTTCTCCCCCTTTATGACTTCTTCAGATATCCCCCTTTGGAGATTCTCCTCGGAAACCAATATCTTATTTTTGAGCATATGGATTCCTGCTTCCAAGTGGTTCTTGTTCTCAAGAAGATGACTTTCTAGATCTTTATTGTGGTGATCTAGACTTCCTTGGAGATCAGTTTTGTGTTCAGCCATCCTCTTGGTGGATGCAATGTAGGCCTTTTCTATGTTGCTGACAATCAGAGTCTGATTGACCCCTAAATTAGATAGACCCTTGTGAGTAAGGGTTGTCTCTTTGGCGGTATACTCTTGTAGATTCTTCACATTATTTCTCAGTCTTGTTGTTTCTGCAAATAGTTCCCTCCTTAGCTCACTGATGGCTGAGTTAACATGACCTTCAATTTTTAGCCTTTGCCCTTCCAGGAGCATCTTTATCTGAGACAACAGTGAAAACTCCACTGGTCTATTCTCTGGAGGTGAACTAGCTTCTTCTGGTTCCTCTTCTTCATACCCTTCTAGTATTGGAGATAGAGGTTTTCTGATGGGTGATTGGTTTGGCCCTTCTACCTTTTCAGTACTCGGTGGATCTCTGCTAGTCTCATCAGAAGAGTCCTCTAGCTTCTCTTCTTGGGGATCTCTACTTGGGTCCTCTTGGTATACTGATCCATGATGGACAACATCCTCAACCCCAATGATCTTATTGATCACTTCTTCCATTTGAGCAGGGAGTTCACCATTCCCCCCCCCAGTCTCAGCATCCTCTTGCTCAGTTCCTGCTGTTACCATTGTTCTGAGTCCTAGAATTAAGGCAGAGGTCTGAGGGGAGATATTTCTTTTCTCTGTAGGCACTCCAGAGTCAGACGAGTCTGAGTTGTTGCCTGATTCGCTTTCTTCTGATGATATTTTTTCCTTCCTCTTCACATCCTTTGCAGTCTTCAGCTGCTTGGGAGGCTTAGTGAGAGTTTTCTCCCACCTTTCAAGGATTTTGATGTCCATCCTTCTCATGTGATGAATTTTTACTCCATACTTTTTGTTAAAGCTTTCAGGGTTGGATAGCAGAAAATATAGTGATAGAATTCTTCCTAGATTTGGAGCTTGAAAGCTTTCTTGTATCCTCTTGAAAATTTGCTGGCCCCAGTTGGTCTTTTTACTTAAGATTATCCTTGCCATTATCTCGAACATGGGCTTGGATATCCTATCATGCGACCCTACTTTGCAGAGGAGGGATTTACCTACTATATCTGCCACAATTTTTCCTTGTTGATTAAAGCTCTTCCTTTCCAGGGACCCATGGGTCTTGTTGGAGTGTCCACACCATTCCAGAGCTTTGTTGAGGTCTTCCTGGGTGAGCTTTTCATCTTCCTCCCCCTTGGCAAACGCCAGTAGCTGAAGAGCCCTGGCCAACCTCTTTTGATTCACTTTGACTTTTATCCCATTGATCAAGATTTTCACAGATGTTCCTTTTGAGCCACCCTTGGCATTAGAGTAGAACTCCAACACTTCTCTTTTGAGTATCACTGTTGGTTCGGAGAGGGAAAATTCCAAACCGACGGCGTCCAATAGTTTGATTGCATTTTGAATCTCTTCTGGTCCTTCCACGAAACCATTCCTCACCACTTCACTTCCTTCAAAGAGGAATCCTTCCTTCTTTGGCGCCATTTCTTACTTGATAGAAGAGGATTTTAGTTCAGTCGCTCGTTCACTCTTCGAAGGCGTAGAGAGCATGACGTCTTTTTAGGGCTTGTGTAGAAAGTGTTTCAACCTTAAGACATCTGCCTTACTTATAGTTTCCGAGTTGGAAGATGAAGTGTCATTTTTTAAATGTCTGATTAACTCAAGTTTAACTATAATGATTGGTTAAGGTCAGGTTTATTTAAGATTCCATTGATGATTAGGTATCGTTGGGATGTAAATTTGATGTTGAGGACTCATTTCGACGATACCAATCATCATTTCGACGATATAGTTTTGTGTTCAAAATGATATTGTTCTTTTTCACTCTTTTGTATGATCAGTGCAATTCTTTACTAGTGACATACATATGTGTTCCTTGAGTGATAGCTTTTGCTTACTCAAGTACAAATTACCTTAAACAAAGTGATAAGAATGAGATTATGTATTGAACATCAACAAAGTTACCTTCACCTTAGCTTTTATATCTTCTTGAGCTAGTGGCTCCCCCTTGCTGAGATGTCCACTTATCTTTATTCTTAGCTCCCCCTTGACCAGTGCATCTTGGCATGTGGTGAGGTTTTTCATGATCAAGAGTTGAGCCTGGAGCACTTATTGTCCATTAGCCTTGTTTGCTTTTTATTGGCCAAATGGACTTCCCTGCAAAATAGATTTAATATCCCTGAGGAACCCAAGTTGACTTGGGCCCTAGGTTCTTGTTAATATAATAAGGAATTCTTCTACTCACCTCAGCCCTTCCAGGAGGTCTCTCCTTTGTACTAGGCACACTAGAGTTGTGCCAACAGTCAATGGCAAAGTGTCCCACTTTGCCACAGCACCAACATTCATGGATGTTGTACCTTCTTTTCTGAATAATTTTTAAAGTGGGTGGGGAATTACAATGCTTATCTTCAATAGAGAAGGCAGCAGCATTCTTCCTATCTCTCTCAGCCAAGTGCTGACTAGCTGCTCTAGCATAATTATTTCTTCTTGACTTTATCTGTTTGTCAGCAACAGAAGTAAGCTTGGTAGCTGATATGGTGTTGATGACATCAGATATGATCAAGTGAGAATTGATTATACTGGGGCTATCAGCCTGCTTCATTGCTGGGAGAGACTGGATAGGTGTTGCTTCCTTACCCTTGAGTGTGGGGGTTGGGGCACCAAACACAAATGGTCCATGATGGGCCATTTGGATTTCCTCATGGGGAGCCTTCAATGCACTCATCCCCATGCCTTTTTTCTTCCCATAGTCAGGAGGATTTCCCAGACTAATGGAGCTTCCATTCATCCAGTTACCATGGACATTGTCCTGATCATACTTATTAGAGGAAAGCACTACCTTCTGAAAGGTGGTTTGAGGCTCTGCATTAGTTTTGCCCCTTTCTCCATTACCAGCACCTACCGCCCCTTCATTGAAACCCAATCCCCTCTTATTTCCATACGAGGAGAAGGTGTCAATGATGGGCAGTATAGTTTTGGGCTTAGAGAATAGAGCCACTAAGCTTCATTCCTTAAGAAGATCATTCTCAAGTTTCCTAATGAGTTCTTCCCTTTGGTTTCGATGAATGTCTAGCAACATTCGACGAATTTGTCTCAGCAGACTGAAGTATTATGGCCAGTTCCAACGCTCGACATTCTCTGAGCAGCATTCGACAAATGGCGAGCAGCGTTCGACGAATTCCAGCCAGAGCTCGACAAATTCTGTATTAAAGCTCAGTTCGATAAATACAAGTCCAGATTATTTATATCAGTTATTTGTCAATACTCTGGACTCAGATCCACGACTCCAACGGATATATTCAATACATTTGGACGTATTCAAGACACTTTAAATATATTCCTTCTTTCCTTTGTTCCAAGACAAGAATAGCCGTTGACATTTAATGCTAAAGAGTTTTTCACGGCTAAGGAATTAAAGGACCTGACAAAAGTCGTTTTGTCTTTGTTGTTATTCCAAGAGAGAAATAAAGACAGATTATTCTATTCCAAAAATAGAATATATCAAAGACAGACATTATTGTCTTATCTCTCTCGACAGAATTCAAATCAGCATTCTTGCAGAATACAGAAAAACAACAAGGATAGAGAAAGAAGAAAGAAGAACATTCAGTCTATTATTCTCAAGTCTTCTTCTTCTTCCTCAAGCAGCACCCATCTTTACTCTGAGAACATCATCTTCAAGATCCATCTCTTGGATATTCTGCTGCAAGTTCAAGTCTTCTACAAGAGCAACAAGGAATCTGAAGAACCTGTTCTTCCGGATCTATCTGCTACAGAAGATTTGAGTCTTCAAGAGAAAGCTTCTCCAACATCTGTCAAATACTTCAATCAGACAGGGGGAGCTTTACAACAAGTCCACTAGAGTCTTCTCTCAGCATCTTGACAGAGAAGAACACTATAACCCTTTTCCCACCTCTCTTGTACATGGTTAATACTCCCTTCAAAAGTGTTACCTCCTTGGTGGCAAGACACATGATCAAAAAATCCTGTTGGTTTTGAGCACCTGATCAAAAGCTCTGTGGTGTGTGGACACCTGATCAAAATCACCTTGGTGTTAGGGCACCTGATCAACCCTCCTAGTGGACTCCTACCAAAGGGTGGTAGAAGAGTGGACTACCCAGATTTATTGGGGAACCACTATAAATTCCTTGTGTTTTCTGGTTGTGTTTATTGCTTTGTGTTGTGCTGTGTGCTTTTATTTATTCAGTTATTTTGTTTATATATTTCTCACTCTGCTTACACATATATATAACACTATAAAACTAAGGAAAAGTTTTAATACTCTATTCACCCCCCCCCCCCCCCCCCCCCCTCTAGAGTAACTTAAGATCTAACCTCCACTTTCAATTGGTATCAGAGGAAGTTAATTCTTTACAGGCTAACACCTGAATCACAAAGATCAAATAGATCTTAAATTAATTTAGAGTTTTTGTTTATCTATTTTCTGTTAAAAACTCATGGCACAGAACAAGGAGTACTCAAGCACAAGACCTCCAATGTGCAATCTTAGCAAGTTTGCACTTTGGGAAGCAAGGATTAGGCTTTATATGAACTCTATTGATGAAGAAATTTTCAATGTTATTCTGACAGGGCCTCCAGCACCTACAACATCAACCAGCACTGAAGCTACTGGAGACAATCTTGCTGTCCCACCTCCTGAGTGGACAGAAACTCAAAAGAAGCAAAGAAGTGCAGATGCTAAAGCCATGAACATATTGGCTCAAACTATGTCTGATGTCATATTTCAAAAAGTGGTTGAATGTACTTCAGCTAGAGAAATTTGGATTTCACTAAATAACATGGTTGCAGGTTCTGCAGATGAAAGAAAAGACAGAAGATCACACTTGATCTCTCTGTTTGAAAACTTCAAGAAAGGAGACACAGAGACAGTGGTTGACATGTACAACAAACTCAGCCTCATAATTAATGAGCTAAAATCTCTAGACAAAGTGATTTCTATCACTGAAATAAATGATAAGATTCTAATGTGCTTCCCCAGCACATGGGATTCTAGAATCTGGTCAATCAAGGAAGCCAGAAGTCTGAATGAGATTACCACTGAAGCTTTGTTGGGCAAACTCAAATCTTATGAGCAGCTCATCAAGTCCAGGGAAGTTGAATCATCCACTACATCTCCAACAACAAAGAAAGAAAAGAGCATAGCTTTCAAAGCAGCTGATGCAGAAGAAGAAAAGACTCCACAAGATGAGGAGTTTATGAATCTCATAGCCAAGAGATTCTACAAAATGGCTAAGAAGGACTTCAGAAAGAAGGAGTCCAGATCAAGAGAAAAACAAAGGTATGACAAATCAACTCCTAAAGAAGTTATTTGTTATGGTTGCAGGAAACCTGGACACTACCTGACAGAATGTCCAGAAGAGAAAAAGAAAGAAAAGAAAAAGGAGAAAGAAGAGAAAAGAAGCTCCAACAAATCTTCCTCACACAAGCACAAAAGGAAGGGAAGAGGATTCATTGCAGAATCCTGGAGTGAAACTGAATCTGAATCATCATCCAGTTCATCTGATGATGATGAAGAAAAATAAAATGAAAGTGACAAATGTCTGATGGCAATATATGACTCAGGCAGTGAGTAAGAACATGCTTCCTCATCCAGCTCTAGTGATGATGAAGAAGAAAGAACATTCTGCATGATGGCTATCAATGCCTCAGGACATAATTCTGATAAAGAAAAATCAGACTCTGAAGCAGAAGATGATGCAGATCAGGTATTATCTCATTTTGATTTTACTTCAGTTGAATTCAAGGCTGAATTCAAAGTTCTTTGCTTAGACTTATTAAAATCTGAGAAAGAAATAATCTCACTCAGAAATAAGCTAGCTGACATGAAAATTATAAGTGAATAAAATATAAACCTTAAAAAGGATTTGGGTGCCTCCAAGGAATATATTGTTCTCATTGAGAACAAGTTGTATGAAGCCAAGAAGTTTGAAGAATCCCTAAATGGGAGAAGCATCAAACTGATGGACATAACAAGCACAGTAAATGCTAGACTTAATAACAAGCTGGGCTTGGGTGCCTCATCAAGTGAGTCACATCTGATTAAGAAAAAAATATTATCTACACCCATAACATTTATATATGCTAAAGGCAAAAAGGCTGTAGAAGAAAATAAAGTCATTTCAAGCAAGTCTGTTAAGAATAAGAGAATTCAGAAGAATTCGTCGAACGGAGCTCGACAAAAATATTTCAATCTGTCGAACGGAGATCGATGAAAACTGAAAACAGATTTTCAGTATAGTTATTACATGGACGACGCTCGACAAAATTATGTACATTCGTTGAACGGCGATCGGCGAATTTACCCAAATTTGTCGAACAGAAACTATACACAGAAATTCAAGAATTCTAATTCTAAACACACTAAAAAACCTTTTACTGAATGGATTATACCTCCAAGAAGATATCATCCACAAGGCTATAAGAATCAGCCTGAAATGTCCTTTATTTTTGAATATTGTGAACAAACAAAAGGAGCCAAGGTAGTCTGGGCAAAAACAACTAGTTTATTTTTCTGTCCTTGCAGGTACACAGCTATCCAAGGATACAAGAATATTGGTACTTGGATAGTGGATGATCAAAGCATATGACAGGAAACAAGGCCAACCTAAGCAATTATAAGGCAAATCTTGGACCCAAAGTTGTCTTTGGAGACTCCAACAGTGGACAGACAAAAGGGTATGGACAAGTCAAAGTTGGAGCAGTCACATTCAAAGAAGTATCATATGTCAAAGGTCTCAAGCACAACCTCATCAGCATAAGCCAATTATGTGATGAAGGTTATCAGGTAACCCTTAACCCTTCCCAATGTCTTATTACCAATAATAAAAATAAAAATGTATTATCTGGTATTAGACAAGGAAATATTTATCTAGTCAATTTTGACTCTGCCAATACTGACATCTGTCTATTTAATTCAATAAGTAAGACAAATGAACTATGGCATAAAAGGCTAGGACACATTAACCTTAGAACTATCTCTAAGATTTATAAGGACAATCTTGTCAGAGGACTGCCTTCTGGTTCATACAAGAAGGAAGGACTTTGCAGGGCTTGTCAGGTAAGCAAACTAGAAGTAGTTTTAAATCTTTATCCAAGAGTGATTCACCTAGGATTATGTATTTATTGCATTTAGATCTCTTTGGTCCTACTGCTATGCAGAGCTTAGGAGGGAAGCATTATTCTCTAGTTATTGTAGATGACTTCTCAAGATTCACTTGGGTATTCTTTCTTAGAAACAAGTCTGACACTTTCAAAGTTCTAACAGACTTTCTCAGGTCCATCAAGAATGAGTACTCTACTTTAGTTGCATTGATCAGAAGTGATCATGGTACTAAGTTTGAGTCTCTTCTGATGAGAGAATTTTGTGGAAAAGAAGGGATCAGGCAGTGTTTCTCTGCTCCTAGAAGCCCTCAACAAAATGGGGTAGCTGAAAGGAAAAATAGAACATTAATTGAATCAGCAACTACATTGCTTACTGATGCTCATTTTCCACTCTCCTTTTGGGCAGAGACAGTGAACACATCAAATTATGTGTTGAATAGAAGCCTGATACATAAACTTAAGGGTAAGACTCCCTATGAACTACTCAAGAATAAAAAGCCTAAGGTTAGCTATTTTAAGATTTTTGGTTGTAAATGCTATGTGCATAACAATGATAAGAAATATCTAAGGAAGTTTGAAGCTAAGGCAGCTGAAGGCATATTCCTTGGATACTCTCTATCTAGTAAGGCATATAGAGTCTACAACAAATCTACTCTTAAAATAGAGGAGTCCATGCATGTTTCTTTTGATGAAACTAACCTATTGAATGAGGAGAGGAATACCACCTCTACCATAAATTCCTTGCAGGTCTCAGATTTATGTGGAGAACTAAGTGAGCTAAATCTAGAGAAAAGAGATTCTTCACCTCCAACAACTCAAACACTTGAAGATAGTGAAGAAGAGATCATCATCCAAAAGATCTCGCTGACAAATCAATTCAAGTGACAGCTGATCAAATTCCCCAAGAAGATATCATTGCTGAACAAACTCTAACTGTTGACCACATCACAGTTAGAGATCATCCAACATCACAAGTAATTGGAGATATTTCAGCAGGTGTTCAAACATGACATCAACTACACCTCCACCAAAATGAGATGCATACTTGTTTCCTATCACAAGTTGAACCTCAAACTATAACAGATGCAGAACAAGATCCAAATTGGATTCTTGCAATGCAAGAGGAGCTCAACTAGTTTGAAAGGAACAAGGTTTGGGATTTGGTTCCAAGACCAAAGGGCCATCCAGTTATTGGCACTAAATGGGTCTTCAGGAACAAGCTAGATGAACAAGGTAACATTGTGAGAAATAAAGCAAGACTGGTAGCCCAAGGTTATTCACAGGAAGAAGGGATTGATTATGATCAGACCTTTGCTCCTGTTGCAAGACTTGAAGCAATCAAAATCTTTCTTGCATTTGCTGCATATAGAAAGTTCAAAGTATTTCAAATGGATGTGAAGAGTGCATTCTTAAATGGAGAAATTAAAGAAGAAGTCTATGTGGAACAACCACCAGGTTTCATCTCTCCAACTCAACCCTCTTTTGTATTTAAGCTTAAGAAAGCTCTTTATGGTCTCAAACAAGCTCCTAGAGCATGGTATGAGACTTTAGCTAGTTTTCTTTTGGAAAACAATTTCTGTAGAGGCATAGTAGATAAAACCCTATTTTTTAAGATTCATAAAAATCAAACTTTGCTAGTTCAAATATATGTAGATGACATTATTTTTGGCTCTACTGATTCAAATTTGTGCAAAAGATTTTCTAATCTAATGCAATCTAAATTTGAAATAAGTAGTATGGGTGAGTTATCATACTTCCTTGGTCTTCAAGTGAAGCAAACTCCAAATGGAATCTTCATATCGCAATCTAAGTATGCTAAGGAATTAGTGAAAAGGTTTGGTATGTCTGATTCTTCCACCATGAAAACACCCATGCCCTCTAATGCTGTTGTTGATAATGATGAATCAGGGAAACCTATTGATTCAAAAGTATATAGAGCAATTATTGGCTCACTACTTAATTTAACAGCTAGTAGACCTGACATAATGTTTGCTACTTGTATTTGAGCTAGGTTTCAAGTTAACCCCAAAGAATCTCACTTAATTTTATTAAAAAGAATTTTGAGATATATGAAGGGTTGCCCTAATCTAGGACTTTGGTATCCAACAACATCTGAATTTGAATTAACTGGATTCTCAGATTCAGATTATGCTGGATGCAGAGTAGACAGGAAAAGCACATCAGGAACTTGTCAGTTTCTTGGTGATAGGCTTGTGTCTTGGTTTTGTAAGAAACAAACATCTGTGTCAACATCAACAGCTGAAGCTGAATACATTGTTGTTGGCAGTTGTTGCTCACAGATGTTGTGGATACAAAATCAACTTCTAGATTATGGTGTCAACTTAAATAATTCAACTAAATTTTGTGACAATACTAGTGCAATATCTATAGCACAAAATCGAGCTCTCCATAGTAGGACTAAACACATAGAAATTAGGCACCACTTCCTTAGGGATAATGTGGATAAAAATAAAATTTGCTTACAATTTATTTCTACTGATTTATAAAGAGCTGACATTTTCACCAAGCCATTGGATGAAAAGAAGCATATCTTCTTTATAAATCAATTAGGAATGATAGATGGAGATTCAATCTGTTAAAAAATTAACATTCCTATTTATCCCCAAATTCGTCGAACGGAGAACGACAAATTTGTATCATTTGTCGAACGGTGGTCGACGAAACCTTTTATCTTCAGAATCGATAAAGATATTTTCACCTATCGAACGGTGGTCGACGGAAAAGATATTTTTGTCGAACGGCGTCAGACGGAGACCTAAAGTCTTTTCGACTTCTTTTTTTATTAGGTTTTTTCCGAACGCCGCTCCACAATTGCGCCCCATTATCCGATCTATATAATCACTAATTTATTTCTTAATAGATCGTGCCTATAGAAATCATTTCCCTCCAGTTCCCCTCTGCACTTGATCTTTCTCTCTTGCAGGTACAAATGGCGATTTCTCAAGCCGCGCTCTACTCGATGAAGTTCGATGCCGGGTTTGACATCGACATGAAATCTTTTGCTCAATCTGACCAAGTCTTCAAAGATATCCTTCAAACCTTTGAGGAGCAACAGTTGAAGAAGTTAATGAGCATGAGGATAAAGCTGCACACAACAGAAATTAAAGAATGGTGTTTCACGGCTAAGCCAGATGATGAAAGTCTAATAGGAACCATCTCAGGACATCAGGTTTCTCTTACCCCTACCATTCTCTCTGAGGTTTTTGGTTTTGTGAATGGTGATGATGAGTTAGAGCTAAGCTTTGTTGAAAATGGTGAAGCATTGATTAAAATGGGTCATTCTACTGGAAACCCTAATCATCTGCTTAAGAAAAACTTATCTTTGGAATATAAGTTTCATTCTTATATTGTTGGAAAAGTGTTGTTAGGGAAACAAACAGGTCATGATTATATTAATAGCCACAAATTTATGTTGATGGTGGCCTTAATGGAAAAGAAGAAACTAAACTGGGGATCAATCCTCTTTGGATTGATTAAGAAGAAGATTTCAAAGGAAAATGTTTGTTTTGGAAGAATTATTGGAATTGTATTGCAGGAAAGACACCAAGACCTTCTGGTCTCTCCCAAGGTGACCATTAATGCTAGCAAGAAGCTGACCTCAGCTCTATTTGCTAAATGGGATAGGGTGTTTACCAAGAAGAACCTAGGAGCAGCTACACAGAAGAAAACTTCTGAAGGCACAAGGACTGATGCAGTCACTCCCTCAACCCTTCTAGAAGCTCCTTCTCCTCCTCCTCTTGTTTCTTCTCCTCCTCTCCCATCTCCACCTCAGAACATTTCCCCTGTACAATCTCCACCTCCATATCCCATGCATGATGACCATCATTCACCCATCCATCATTCTTTCCCTATTCATTCTGACATCCCTCAACAACATGCCAATGTTGCAAACATCTTTGTACCAACCTCCATTCCATCCACTTCTCAACCATCTTCATCTCATCAACCTGAAATGCTATTTCTACATTTCCAAACTATTGCAGATCAAATTCTTGACTATATTCTTCCCAAGATTGATCAAATTTTGGATGCAAAACTTGCTCCAGTCCATCATATTCTTTCAAATCTTGACTCCACATTGGATTCAAAAATTGCTCCAATTCTTCAAGCAATTTCAGAGCTATCTTCTACTATATCTTCAATTCCTTCCTCTTTTTCTGTCCCTTCTTCTAGGGGCCTAGATTCAGGTCTCCCTGAATCTAGGCAGGGGGAGATGCCTCATGAAGAAGCTCCAGAAGCTCCAATTTCAGAGGCCACAGTTTTTGTTGAAGATACAGATGCAGATTTTGTTGAAGATTCAGCTTCAGTTTCAGAGGATACAGTTGTTATTGAAGAAACAGTTCAAATTTCTGATTTAGAAATGTTTGATTTGGTTGAAGCATCTGGAATACCAGTCATAGAAGAGACAAATAATATCTACATTCACTCTTCTGTAGATATTACTCATTTGTTGTCTAAGTTCAATCTCATTTACTCAGTTCTGCCAAAATATCAAGATTATTCTAGAGCAATTGTTCCTTACACTGCTCCAATTGATAAAGTTTTGCTGAAAAAGATTATCAGCAGTTTTGCAGTTCAAAGAGCAGATCCAGTTCATGTTTTAGTTCCAGTTCAAAGTTATGCAAATGAATCAGTTGAAATTTCAGAAGAAATTATCAATAGTTTTGAATTCCCAACTTTTGTCTTTGATGAATCACCAATTCCAGATTTTGATGAAATTTGGAAAGCAAAAGATGAAGCTTATGAAGCTGAAGAGCAAAGAATTAAATATCTTAATTTGCTCAATGATTTATATGATAATCCAATTCCCTCTATTGATTCTGATGAAGAAGATAATGAAAGTGATTCTGATAATACTTTATCAAGGAAGAGAAAGAAAAGAAAAGCAATGTCAAAGTCAAAGGCTGTTCCCAAGCCTCCAAACCCTGAGAATGATATCCCTTAATATGTTCTTCATAACATTACTCTTGACAAGGATACACCACATTGGATGAAATTCTCAAGAAATGAGAATAAAAGAAGAAAGAAGATGAGGAAGACTGGTTACTATTCTGACAAGCCTATCAAATATAACCATCCTCCTCCTCCTCCTCCAGCAAGATCAGCAGGCAGCAAGACCTTCTTCTACTTCTCAAAAGTTCACAACTCAGCAATCAAGTAAACCAGCTAACACTAGTGGTTATCAGAGTTCCTGGTCTTCAGGATTTTCTTCAACCCTTAAAAAGAATGTTACCACAGAATATAAGCTTATAATATCTGATGGATCCTTGCACAGGAAATTAAACATTCCTTTTGAAAAACCTTCATTGCAGGCTATTGATTCTGATGATAGGCCTTTGTCCCCAGTGAATACAGAAATTGATGAAATAGCACAAAAGGCTAGATTCAAAGAGACAATTGCCTCTACTCAGATTAATAAGGCAAAAGCTGAAGGAAAGGGTGAAAGACTTTAATTAAGGGTAGCTAATCACCTAGAGGGGGGGGGGGGGTGAATAGGTTATTTAAAAAAACTATTGCGATTCTTGATTATAACCGAGATAAAACTGATCAGAGCTTTCAAGAAATTAAAATATACACAGAAAAGAACACACAGATTTTCATAGTGGTTCCCCATATCTTGGGTAATCCACTTTCCCCCTTCTCCCCTTCTAGCAGTGTGCTAGATAGAGGTTATAGCTCTTCCAGATCTCAGACCTCAAACAAGTCTTACAGCTCAGATCACAACAGATCTTACAGTCTCAGATCTCAAAGATCTTACTAACTCAGATCACACAGATCTTACTAACTAAGATCACACAGATCCTACCTCAGCCTTTATAACTAGGCTTACAGCTCAGATTCACCCCTGAATCCTACAACTCAGATCACACCTGATCTTACAACTCAGATCCTTGACAGATCCTACACTCAGATCTGACAACTCAGATCCTATAGGAATTTATAAAGAGAATAACAAATACTTAGACTCAGATTTGAGATTGTTGAGCCTTCTTGATCTGCCTAAATGATCAGACAAAAATCTTCAATAGAACAGCAGCAGCAAATGATCTTCTTGATTCGACAGGCTGAGATGACTGTTCTTCTTCTTGGGAAGACAGATTCTTCCTTCTTGATCTTCTTCTTTCAGAAAGAGGTATCAGCACAAGATTGCTGAATGAGATCTTCAATTTAGATTGGTTCTGAAAGGGAAGACAACTTCTCCAGATTCTATCTCAAACTTTCTCTCAAAATGATGGAGATGATAATGGCTTTTGAGAAGATAGGAAAACTTTTCTAACTTCACTTTTCTTTACTTCATAACTTGGATTAACTACTCAACCCATAGGTCATGCCTTCTATTTATAGCCCGCCATTTGCAATGTCTGTTACGCTTCTCCACATCAGCATGACGTCGCATCTTCAATGGTCTTCAATGAAAAACAAAAGCTCAGCTAGCTGTGGAAGATATTCCTCAGTTCAGAGTATTTGTAGAAGAGGCGTTGAGCACTTAACATCTCTGTCGATGCTTTTCCAGTTAGGCATCGAGCAGTATTTAGACGCTCGACGCATACTCCTTAGACTGAAGCTCTCGACTCCTCCTTCTTAGGCGTTGAGCAAACATCACTTAGTCGACGCTTTTTATCTGAAGAAGTCGAGCAACGTCCAGGGGCTCGACGCTTCTTAACTAAGCCTTCATATCTCGACACTTCTGGTTGGCGCTGAGCTGACTGAAGTTAAGTCGACACTTCTCTTTCCAAGGCGTCGAGCGACACAACTTGGCTCGACGCTTCCAAAATTGATCTCAGAACTTCAGCGGCGACCTTGTCTATTTGAGTAGTAGACATGAGTCAACGCTTCTGGGTCACAGGCGTCGAGCGATGTATGATGTCTCGACGCTTGTGAACTTGAATGAATTCCATGAACTTTTTGCCTGACCTGATCTCCTGCACATTGATTCTAGAGAGTATATCAAATACATTCTGAGATATATCTTTGACTTAGGAATGGACTTCTCCAAATCTAAGACATTGTGGGCAATGATCCCAACAATCTCCCCCTATTTGAAGAAGTCATAATCTCAGTCAATGATATATCTCTCTTTTCAAAGATAAACAATGTGTTCTAAACTCTATACAGATAATCAAAATAAAGAGTATCAAACTTTATAAAATTAGATTACCAAAACATTCTATCCTCAAAAATTATCTCAAACATGGTTTCTTATATAAGCATTAAAACATAGGCAATTCAGAATAAGATGTCATGAAGGGAGACAGAATCACATCACAGGCATATGTATATATATAAACATGAATAATAGTTCACACTGGGAATTCATCAAGATTGTTCAAAAATATATCAATTACATTCTTCTGAAAGTGAAAAGTAAAGATTAAATTTCTAAAGCTGTCCAGGATCCTTGAATTCAATTCCTCTTTTGGATCTTTTGGAGAGTGCTTCAGCAACTTCCTTTCTTCTCTTGAAATAGCCAAATGGCTTTGGAAAGTATCTGATTGGCTCCACTTCTCCTGCCTGGACCTTCCCAGCCATTTTGTCAGCCTTGAATTTGATCTTTAGTTCCTCTTGATCCCGATGCTTTAACCATTCAGCTTCAGAATACCACTTTCCTCTTTCCGCTGGGTTATTTTTCACAGCTTCCCATGCTGACAAAATTACTTCTCTTGAAGATGGAGACCAATGTTCAAAATCAACTCTTGATTGAACCTCTTCTCTGAACTTTCTTTTACTTGATTCTACTTGCTCACTAGTAAAGTTCTCTCTTTTACTTTTATCCTCAGGACTATACATCTTAGCAATCTGCTTTTGAACCTGAGTAAGAGAGGCTGGTTTTGTCTCAGAGACTTGATCATTCTCATAGTTTATGGGAGGATATCCAAGAGTTTCTCTTATAGAGTTTGAGGTCCACACAGCATGTTCAGAACTAGCTTGAATCATTGACCTCTCCCCCTTTAGGACTTCTTCAACAATGTGTTCTCCCAAAGTATTCTCTTGGAATCTGACTTGACCTTCCAAGTGAGTAACTCCCCTTGTAATGGTTT
The DNA here is from genome assembly GCA_033032865.1 of Dactylorhiza incarnata. Lineage (NCBI taxonomy): Eukaryota > Viridiplantae > Streptophyta > Magnoliopsida > Asparagales > Orchidaceae > Dactylorhiza > Dactylorhiza incarnata. The sequence goes on from JAWHQI010000035.1 coordinate 4,153,009, forward strand.
TCTTTACTTTAAAGAGATGATCATCTATAGTATCTGCATGCAACTTTGCTTGATCTTTTAGAACTATGGAGCTCTCATCAATTTTAGCCAAGATATCAGCATTCTGTTGTTGCAGTCTAGCTTCAATCTTATTTGTACCTGTTAAGATTTGTGCTACCTGTTCTTTATATAGAACTTGCATATTGCCACTTAGTATTCCTTGGTTTGTCTGAACATCATCTACTGTCTTCGTAATCCCAGCTTGAGATTCTTTAATAACCTTTGATGTTTCTTTGATTACATCAAGCTGTTCAGTTGTATAATCTACTGAAACACCAGCTCTCTTATAGAACTTTACCATCTCCTTTCTTAATGCAGATATCTGATGGTTGACTTCAAATCTAACCAATTTCAGTTGAAAATCTACCTCATTTTTCATTTTTGTATTATTCTCCTCAATATATTGTTCTAATAATCTTCATTGATTATTCAGCAACACTTCCAGCTGAGGTAGAATAGGACTAAGATCCACATGGATTTCCTTTTCCATTTCAACACCTTTGCTACTTTCTTCTCTGATTAAGGAATCATCTCTCTGGCTCATATGGGAGCTATAGGATTCAATCTTGATAACCATCTCAGCAGATTTCTTTGGTGCTTCAGACTCTCCTTCTACTTCCATAGCATCTATTACAGAATTCTCTTTAGCAGGGATCTCAGCCTGAGACTCCCCCTCAAATGGTGCATTATCTTTAGCTGGGAATTCGTCTTGAGGCTCCCCCTCAATCTCTGCATTGATCAGATCAATTTTATCCTGAGCAGGGATCTCATCCTGAGCCTCCCCCTCAACTGCTGCTTTGCTCATTTCAGAATTGTTCTGAGCAGGAATCTCGTCTTGAGTCTCTTTCTCATTTAGAAAAACCCCTTCAAGTCTAGCAGGGGATACATGAAGACTTCCTCTTTCTTCTTCTCCTTTCTCACTCTCATCCTTTGATGTATCAGGAAAATTATCCCTTGCATTATTCCCTTCTTCATCTTCAGATGTTGAAAGGTTTGGATCATGAATTGGAGTAGACTTAGATTTTCTTTTGGAGGAGGATGAGCTGGATGAACTAGAAGAAACTTTCTTCTTCTTTTGTTTCTTTGCTTTCTTCTGCTTGGAAAAGGAATCTGTTGGAAGAGGGTTAGATAAGATTCTGTCCCATCTCTCTATCATTCTCCTATCCATCTTCTTCATATGGTTTATCTTTGATCCAAGTTTATTATTTAAGGAGTCAGGAGAGACTTTTACTAAATACAAAGACAATATTGTACCCATGTTGGGTACTTGGATACATTCAACTATCCTGTCAAACACAACTCTTCCCCAATCTGTTCTCAGAGAATGAATAATCCTTGTTAGTAGAATAAACATTTTTCTAGAAACTTTGTCATGTGATCCAGTCTTGCACAGCAGTCCCTTTCCTATAACATCTGTTATCAATTTACCTTTCGAATTCATTACCTTTCTCAGAATACTTCCAGTGATTTCTCGTGACGTTTCAATTTCGCACCAGATTTGTGCTAGGTCACCTCTTCTTCTTCTTCATTCCTTTTTAACCTAGGCAATTCTAGTGCCTTAGCGAGTCTAGAAGGAGTTATTTTAATCTTCTTACCATTCACACTGGTCTTAAACTTTGAATTGACGGAGTCTATTACTATTTTAGAGTATAGCTCTAATACCTCTTGTTTCCAGATGAGAGTTGATTCAGATAGTACAAATTCTAGTCCTGCATTGTAGATTAATTCGATTGTTGATTTGATCTCCACGGAAGCTGATTGGAATCCATTTCGAACAAGTTCACTTCCCTCATAGAGATACTCACTGCTTTTGGGAGGCATTGTTGTTGATGAACGGAGAGAGAGAGAATTGATGGAGTGATTTTCTAGAGCAGACAATTTCGAACTTAGAGAACTAGGGCACTAACGAAGTGTCTTCCCTATTTATAGAAGTTCTAGTTCAAGAAGATGAATAGCCGCGCGCCTAACTTGTTTGACAAGATTGATCTAGTGGTTTAAATTGACCCTGTCGAGATGGCCTAGCTATGTTTGCATAAGCATTGAGATCGCTTGACGCCATATATCTTCAGTCGACGCCAGGTGTCTTCTCGACGCCAGATATCGTCTCGACGCCAGATACTTTCTCTCGATGCCAGGTATCTTCTTTTGACATTAGATAATTTCTCCACTAACCTTTTAGAACACAATCATTATTTTTCATTTATTTAATGCAACTTTAATCCATTTTTAACATACCTAATTCAATTTTAAAATTATTGAATTTAGTTTCATCCAGGGGTTTAGTAAATATGTCAGAAACCTATTTTTCGGTTGGAACATATTCAATTGAGATATCTCCATTTTCTACATGTTCTCTAATGAAATGGTATCTTATTTCTATATGCTTAGTTCTGCTATGAGATACAGGATTGTTGGCTATAGCAATTGCACTAGTTGAATCACAAAATAGAGGAGATTTACTTAGCTGAACTTTATAGTCTTGGAGTTGGTGTTGAATTCATAGTAGCTGAGCACAGCAGTTTCCAGCTGAAATGTACTCATACTCTGCTGAAGAAATAGCCACACTTGTCTGCTTCCTGCTACTCCAAGATATTAGTCTTTTGCCAAGAAATTAGCATGTACCAGATGTACTCTTTCTATCCTCCTTGCATCCAGCAAAATCAGCATCTGAAAAGCCAATTAGTTCAAAATCATTGCTTCTAGGATACCATAGGCCAAGATCAAGAGTGCCCTTCAGATATCTCAGGATTCTTTTGACAGCAGTGTAGTGAGATTCTTTAGGGTTCAATTGATATCGAGCACACACACATGTTGAGAACATAATGTCTGGCCTGCTAGCATTTAGGTAGAGCAATGAGCCAATGATGTCTCTGTACAAGGTTTCATCAATAGGTTTCCCTTTTTTATCCTTGTCCAGTGACATATTTGCTGCCATTGGTGTCTTCATTATAGTGGAATTTTCCATTCCAAACTTCTTAATAATTTCTTTTGTGTACTTTGTCTGAGAAATGAAAATTCCTTCCTCAGACTGTTTCACTTGTAGTCCTAAGAAGTATTTAAGCTCACCCATACTGCTCATTTCAAATTTCCCTTGCATAAGGTTTGCAAACCTTTTGCAAAGGTTATTATCAGTAGAGCCAAATATTATATCATCTACATATATTTGTACTAAAATAATGTGACCTTTAACTATCCTAAGAAACAATGTCTTGTCTATCTTTCCTCTTGAGAATTTGTTCTCAATAAGAAATCTAGATAATGTCTCATACCAAGCTCTAGGTGCCTGTTTCAGACCATACAGTGCTTTTAATAATATATAAACATGATTTGGATGAGTAGAGTCAATAAAACCTGGGGGTTGTTCAACATATACTTCCTCCAATATTATTCCATTAAGGAATGCTGACTTTACATCCATTTGATAGACTATGAAACCAGTGTGTGCTGCAAATGCCAGGAATAACCTGATTGCCTCCAATCTTGCCACAGGAGCAAATACTTGATCAAAATCTATGCCTTCCTCCTGTCTATATCCTTGGGCAACCAACCTAGCTTTGTTTTTTATGATCACACCATTCTCATCCAGCTTATTCCTGAATACCCATTTGGTCCCTATGACTTTGTGTTTCTTTGGTCTTGGGACCAATATCCAGACTTTGCACCTTTCAAATTGATTTAGCTCTTCTTGCATAGCTGATATCCATGAAGTGTCTTTATTGGCTTCATCAAACTTCTTAGGTTCTATTTTGGAAAGAAAGTTGTGATGCAAAGCCTCATATATTGAGTTTCCTCTTCTGGTTTGCACACCATCATTTGGATTTCCTATGATCTGTTCTTTTGGATGATCCTTCAGATGTTTGGTAGCATTCCTCCACCTTTCATTTTCCCTTTGGGATTCCGGTGCTCCTGTTTGAGTGGGTTCTTCTAGGGGTTCTGGATGAGGTGGTTCTTCAACAGCAATAGGTTCTTCATAATTGTCTTCAGCTTGAGGTTCATCCTCTCTAGTTACAATTGTAGTCTCATTAGTTTCTTCATTATCCTCATTTTGCTGTTCATTGATATTCATCTCCTTCAATTTCTGTTTAGAACCTGCACAACTAGATAAACTTCCCAGATCCTTATAAATAAGGCTGGTTTCATCAAATACAACATGTATAGATTCTTCTATCCTATTAGACTCTTTGTTGAAAATTCTATAGGCTCTACTTTGAGAGCTATACCCAACAAAGATTGCTTCATTTGCTTTTTCAGCAAATTTAGTGAGATGGTGCTTTCCATTATTTAATACAAAGCATTTACTACCAAATATTTTAAAATAGGCTAATGTGGGTTTTCTATCTTTCAACAACTCATATGTGGTCTTATCCAGTCTTTTGTTTATAAGAGCCCTATTCTGCACATGGCATGCTGTGTTTACATCTTCAGCCCAAAAATACTCAGGAAGAAAGGAATCACTCAGCATACTCCTGCTAGCTTCAATAAGGGTTCTATTTCTTCTCTCAACAACCCCATTTTGTTGGGGTGTTCTAGGTGATGAGAACTCTTGAGAAATTCCTAGATTCTCACAAAATTTGGTCATTGCACCTGACTGAAATTCAGTCCCATGATCACTTCTAATCTTGGCTACAGAATATCCGATTTCATTTGTGATTTGCCTAACAAAGCTGGTGAATATTTCTAAAGTGTCTGACTTATGTTTGAGGAAGAATACCCAAGTGAATCTGGAGTAATCATCAACTATTACAAGAGTGTATGACTTTACTCCAGCTATGGATTGACATTGGTCCAAATAGATCCATATGAAGTAGATATAGACATCTAATGGAATCCTTCTCACCAATTGGTTTGAAGGATGACTTGGTCTGCTTACCCATTTGACAAGCATGGCAAGGACCCTCCTGCATACACTTCCACTTAGGCCCAGCTCTCACTAGATCTCTTGAAATAAGTTTATTTATAGTCTTATAGTTTATGTGAGCTAACCTTTTGTGCCATTGAACACTACTATAAACTTTATTTTCTGCTACTAAACATATGGAGTTAACTTGATCAGAACATATAAAGTTTAAGCAGTAAATGTTGCCACTCCTAGTGCCTGAGAGAATTATCTCATTCTCTTTCTTAATCAGGCACTCATCCTTGTGAAATGAAATGTCATACCCAATATCACATAATTGACTTATGCTAATGAGATTGTGTTGCAATCCATCAACATGAGCAACTTTGGTGATGGTGACAATCCCATTTGAGATATTGCTATAACCTTTAGTTTTACCTCTTTTAGACCCTCCAAAGATAACCTTTGGTCCATTTCTTACAGGAGTGTAATCATTCAGCAAACTTTTTGTTCCTGTTATGTGCATAGAGCACCCACTATCCAAGTTCCAGATTGGAAGTTGATTGGTCTTTAGACAACCCTGCAAAGAGAAATTACCTTTTCTTAGGAGCCCACACCAAGTTGGGTCCTAGAACCTTGTTAGTATGAGCTGGAACATTTAGTTGTTGAATAATTCTTGGAGCTGTGAGAGTTGCCATAGGTCTGAATACTGGTCTCCCAGAGTTGAATCTTGGAACAGTTGGATTGAACCAACAGTCAAGTGCAAAATGCCCAACCCTTCCACAGCACCAGCATTCATATCTATTATATCTCCTTGGAGGACTTCTTACTTCTTTATGTTGACTCATATTTTGCTTAATTACCTTATTTACAGGTGCTATGTAATTTGTTTTAGTGACTTTTACTGGTTCAGTTTTCTTACTATCAGTAGTTTTTACTCCAGGTCTTAGTTCCTTTCTGTTGCATTTAGTATTTGCTTTAAATACAAATGAGTTATGATGAGTTAATACTTTTTCTTTGCATAGAGGTTTGGCATTATTGTTACTTGGTTGAATTAAATTATATTTGCTATTAGAACATTCACCCTTATAAAACTTATGCACACCTTTTTGATCATGCTCGTGTGTGATAGGCATGTCTTTGTTAAACTTTAAAGGTTGTATAAGTGCCTTGTCATTACTTTTAGGGTTTTTATCTCCATTCCTATCATATCCTATGCCACATCTGTATTGTGCAGAGAATGTGTCTATTATAGGAAGAATAGTTTGTTGTTTTGAGAACTTTGCTACAAGTTTCCTTTCTGCTAGGAGTTTTGCTTCAAGTTCTTTTATTAACTTTTCCTTGGTGCTCAAAGTTTGTATGTGAATAATAGACATGACTTTTAGTTTACTAAGTTCTTTACTTGTCTGATTCAGCCTCTCAGCTATCTCAGAGTTTTGAGAATCAGTTTGCTTTAATTCAGATATTTCTTTTTGTAACATTTTATTTTGCCTTTTGCTTTTCTTAAGTGCTTTGAGAATTAATTGATATTTTTCAATAATTTCACCTATATGAAGTTTGGATTGTGAGTCATTTTCATCAGAAGAGAATGAATCTATTTCAGTTTCAGAATTAGAATCAAAAAGAGGAGTTTTATCAAGTACCTTTATATCAGTAGTTGTCTCCTGATTTTCTTGATCACTCAATGCCATGAGTCCTGCATTTTCTTCTTCATCCTCTTCACTATCAGACCTTGATAGTGGGGCTTTTATCATAGGTCTATCATTTAGACTGTCTTCATTTTCATTGGCAGCCATCAGAGCTATGAGTGCCTCCTCACTATCTGAGTCTGATGACTGAGATTCACTATCACTAAGAGTGACCTTGCCCTTTTTGGCTATTAGACTCTTCTCATGTCTTTTGTCAGATTTCTTGTTGTTCTTTCTCTTTGAAGGACAATCAGCAATCATGTGTCCTGATTTCCTGCAATCAAAACACACAATTTCTTCTAAATTAATTTTATTGTGTTTAGAATTGTACATGTCCTTCTTGGAGTCTTGTTTGAATCCCTCTGACAAATTTGAATGCTTCTTAGATCTGGATAACTGAGAGGGTCTAGTTTTCCAGTGTTGTTTTCTCCTCAACATTCTTTTTAGCTGTTTGGTAAAGAGTGCCAATTCACCATCTGATATTTCAGAATCAGAATTACTGGTTTCTGATTCTTCGGATTCAGATGGAATCCTGGGGGATAATGCCATTCTTTCTTTGCTTTTCTTGGAGCTTTCTGCTTTCAAAGCAATAGCATTTTCCCTGCTGTGTCCTTCCTCGGCTTTTCTGGTATTCAGATGAAGTTCATGGGACAATAGTTTCCCATATAAATTTTGTGCTTAATGTTTCCCAGATTTCCCATTTCTCTGATTGCACAGATCTTGATATCCCATTCTTTGTTCAGTGATCTTAAGAATTTATCATTCAGCTCATAATCTGAGAAAGTTCTTCCATAAGTATTTAGGCCATTTACAATCTTGAAGAATTTTTCATAGCAGATTGCTATTGAATCTTTCTTGTCTTGTCTGAAGGCTTCATATTGTTGATTTAGAAGTGACTTCCTGTCATCTCTGACTTCTTCAATCCCTTCCATATAGACAATAAGAGATTCCCACATTTCTTTGGCAGTTTTGCAATGGGCTAAATTTTGGAAGGTTGAATCTTCAATAGCACTAACAATGATGTTCTGAGCTCTCTTATCCATGGAGGCCGGAATCACTTCATCTTTGGTCATCTCTGAATAGGTTTTAGGAGTCTTTATATTTCCATATGTAAATGAAACTTTCATAGGAACAAAAGGTCCTTCTAGGACTGTTATGTAAATCCTAGGATCAGATACTTCCATGAAAAGTCTGACTCTTTCTTTCCAAATACCAAAGTTTCCTTTTCTGCAGATTGGAAGCTTCATAGATGTGAATTCTTTGCTTCCTTCTGTATTAGCCATCACGACTTCAGAAATCTACCCTTAGAAGATCTTGTTCAGGCTGTTAAACCTTTTCTTGAACAACCTCCCTCTGATACCACTTGAAAGACTTTAATTAAGGGTAGTTAATCACCTAGAGGGGGGGGGGGGGGGTGAATAGGTTATTTAAAAAAACTATTGCGATTCTTGATAATAACCGAGATAAAACTGATCAGAGCTTTCAAGAAATAAAAACATACACAGAAAAGAACACACAGATTTTTATAGTGGTTCCCCGTATCTTGGGTAATCCACTTTCCCCCTTCTCCCCTTCTAGCAGTGTGCTAGATAGAGGTTATAGCTCTTCCAGATCTCAGACCTCAAACAGGTCTTACAGCTCAGATCACAACAGATCTTACAGTCTCAGATCTCACAGATCTTACTAACTCAGATCACACAGATCTTACTAACTCAGATCACACAGATCCTACCTCAGCCTTTATAACTAGGCCTACAGCTCAGATTCACCCCTGAATCCTACAACTCAGATCACACCTGATCTTACAACTCAGATCCTTGACAGATCCTACACTCAGATCTAACAACTCAGATCCTACTGGAATTTATAAAGAGAATAACAAATACTTAGACTCAGATTTGAGATTGTTGAGCCTTCTTGATCTGCCTAAATGATCAGACAGAAATCTTCAATAGAACAGCAGCAGCAAATGATCTTCTTGATTCGACAGGCTGATATGATTGTTCTTCTTCTTGGGAAGACAGATTCTTCCTTCTTGATCTTCTTCTTTCAGAAAGAGGTATCAGCACAAGATTGCTGAATGAGATCTTCAATTTATATTGGTTCTGAAAGGGAAGACAACTTCTACAGATTCTATCTCAAACTTTCTCTCAAAATGATGGAGATGATAATGGCTTTTGAGAAGATAGGAAAACTTTTCTAACTTCACTTTTCTTTACTTCATAACTTGGATTAACTACTCAACCCATAGGTCATGCCTTCTATTTATAGCCTTCTTAGATTAGACGCTCGACACATACTCCTTAGACTGAAGCTCTCGACTCCTCCTTCTTAGGCGTTGAGCAAACATCACATAGTCGACGCTTTTTATCTGAAGAAGTCAAGCAACGTCCAGGGGCTCGACGCTTCTTAACTAAGCCTTCATATCTCGACACTTCTGGTTGGCGCTGAGCTAACTGAGTTAAGTCGACACTTCACTTTCCAAGGCGTCGAGTGACACAACTTGGCTCGACGCTTCCAAAATTGATCTCAGAACTTCAGCGGCGACCTTGTCTATTTGAGTAGTAGACATGAGTCAACGCTTCTGGGTCACAGGCGTCGAGCGATGTATGATGTCTCGACGCTTGTGAACTTGAATGAATTCCATGAACTTTTTGCCTGACCTGATCTCCTGCACATTGATTCTAGAGAGTATATCAAATACATTCTGAGATATATCTTTGACTTAGGAATGCACTTCTCCAAATCTAAGACATTGTGGGCAATGATCCCAACAAAGGGCCATTCTCAGTTCTCAACCATGTCAGAGTTCAGAAGAAAAAAGTTTGAAAAGTATAAGTCCAAGAACTTTTTCAATGCTGAAGAATTCCTAATATAGTACCCACAAGCAGTTGTTGTTCAAGATAAATCTCAGACTGTTATTGGTGCTCAAGATCTCTACATAAGCAAGAAGAAATCTGAAGATCCTAACAGGATAATCATCTTCAAACCAGCAAAGAAGTGAAAAAGGTTCAGACTTATTTATTCTGTTCTTGTTTAAACATTTTGGCTGTAATGAACTCAGAGCACTATTTTTATTCTATCTGCTAAAATGAATTTTCATTCTGTCAGATATATCTTTTATGCTCTGCTGTTTATTTTTCTATTGTATTTATTTGATTAACTGTCAAATAGTATCCTAACCCAAATAGGGGGAGATTGTTGGAACAACCCTATTACTGATTTGGGCTAGGATCACTATGTTTTAACTAAGGATCAAGTTGACCCCATTGTATAGTTTAAGGGTCAAGTTTTTAGACTGTTAGAGTTGCTAGAACTTAAGGAAAATTTAAGTTCCCAGTGTTCGACAAATGTCGAGTGACGTTCGACGAATGTCTAGCATCGTTCGACGAATTTTTCTTAGCAGACTGAAGTATTATGGCCAGTTGCAACGCTCGACATTCTCTGAGTAGCGTTCGACAAATGGCGAGCAGATTTCGACGAATTCCAGCCAGAGCTCAACAAATTCTGTATTAAAGCTCAGTTCGACAAATACAAGTCCAGATTATTTATATCAGTTATTTGTCAATACTCTGGACTCAGATCGACGACTCCAACGGATATATTCAATACATTTGGACGTATTCAAGACAGGCAAGTAAGGATATTATATTCTTTAAATATATTCCTTCTTTCCTTTGTTCCAAGACAAGAATAGCCGTTGACATTTAATGCTAAAGAGTTTTTCACAGCTAAGGAATTAAAGGACCTGACAAAAGTCGTTTTTTCTTTGTTGTTATTCCAAGAAAGAATTAAAGACCGATTATTCTATTCCAAAAATAGAATATATCAAAGACAGACATTATTGTCTTATCTCTCTCGATAGAATTCAAATCAGCATTCTTGCAGAATATAGAAAAACAACAAGGATAGAGAAAGAAGAAAGAAGAACATTTCCTTAGTTACTCTAGAGGGGGGGTGAATAGAGTATTAAAACTTTTCCTTAGTTTTATAGTGTAATTAAAATAGTGTTATATATATGTGTAAGCAGAGTGAGAAATATATAAACAGAATAACTGAATAAATAAAAGCACACAGCACAGCACAAAGAAATAAATACAACCAGAAAACACAAGGAATTTATAGTGGTTCCCCAATAAATCTGGGTAGTCCACTCTTCTACCACCATTTGGTAGGAGTCCACTAGGAGGGTTGATCAGGTGCCCTAACACCAAGGTGATTTTGATCAGGTGTCCACACACCACAGAGCTTTTGATCAGGTGCTCAAAACCAACAGGATTTTTTGATCAGGTGTCTTGCCACCAAGGAGGTTACACTTTTGAAGGGAGTATTAACCCTGTACACGAGAGGTGGGAAAAGGGTTATAGTGTTCTTCTCTGTCAAGATGCTAAGAGAAGACTCTAGTGGACTTGTTGTAAAGCTCCCCCTGTCTGATTAAAGTATTTGACAGATGTTGGAGAAGCTTTCTCTTGAAGACTCAAATCTTCTGTAGCAGATAGATTCGGAAGAACAGGTTCTTCAGATTCCTTGTTGCTCTTGTAGAAGACTTGAACTTGAAGCAGAATATCTGAGAGATGGATCTTGAAGATGATGTTCTCAGAGTAAAGATGGGTGCTGCTTGAGGAAGAATAAGAAGACTTGAGAATAATAGACTGAATGTTCTTCTTTCTTCTTTCTCTATCCTTGTTGTTTTTCTGTATTCTGCAAGAATGCTGATTTGAATTCTGTCGAGAGAGATAAGACAATAATGTCTGTCTTTGATATATTCTATTTTTGGAATAGAATAATCCGTCTTTAATTCTTTCTTTGAATAACAAAAAAGACAAAACGACTTTTGTCCAGTCCTTTAATTCCTTAGCCGTGAAAAACTCCTTAGCATTAAATGTCAACGACTATTCTTGTCTTAGAACAAAGGAAAGAAGGAATATATTTAAAGAATATAATATCCTTACTTTCCTGTCTTGAATACGTCCAAATGTATTGAATATATCCGTTGGAGTCGTCGATCTGAGTCCAGAGTATTGACAAATAACTGATATAAATAATCTGGACTTGTATTTGTCGAGCTGAGCTATAATAGAGAATTTGTCGAGCTCTGGCTGGAATTCGTCGAACGCTGCTCAGAGAATGTCGAGCGCTGAAACTGTTCCTAATACTTCAGTCTGCTGAGACAAATTCGTCGAACGATGCTAGACATTCGTCGAACGCCACTCGACATTTGTCGAACACTAGGAACTTAAATTTTCCTTAAGTTCTAGCAACTCTAACAGTCGAAAAACTTGACCCTTAAGCTATACAATGGGGTCAACTTGATCCTTAGTTAAAACATAGTGATCCTAGCCCAAATCAGTAAAAGGGTTGTTCCAACAGTCTGAAATGGTCAAGGGTGCTCTTATTCTTCTTCTGACTACAGAGCATTCTTCATCTTCAAATTCATTGTCTGAAATATTCAATGGTGCTCTGATTCCTATACTTCTTTCTTCTTTATTGTGAGAAGAGTTCCAGCTTCTTTCACTTAAAGATCTGAACTTCCTGATGTCATATCCTTTGACTTTCTCTATAGAGTTAGGATATGATGATTAGTTGATTTGATACACCCAAGAGCAGATCTGTTCAAGCTGTTAAGCTTTTCTTTGAACAACCTGGCTCTGATACCACTTGTTAGTTATTGGGTGACAACTTATCACCTAGAGGGGGGGGGGGGGGGGGGGGGGGGGGGGGGTGAAAAGGTTTTTTAAATTATTTTATCCCCTTTATGTATTCTTGTTTTTTGGTTAATAGATCTATAGATTAGTAAAGCACAGCATTGAAAACACACAAGAACTTACAGAGGTTCCTCAAGACATGGTGTCTTGAGTAGTCATCTTTCCCTCTACGCCTAACTAGCAGTGTGCTAGGCTCGGCAAACTCCGCCAAAACTTCAGGCCCTCAAGCCTTACAACATGGACCCGCAAGTCCTACAGCCTAAGCCCGCAAGCCCCTACTGCACCTGAGCCATCAAGCTTGACACTCAGGCCCTCAAGCCCTACTTAGCTCAGATCCGCAAGTCTAGCCTCTGCCCTGGCCTGCAAGCCTTCACAGGTCTCAAGCCCTCAAGCTTGACAATCAGGCCCTCAAGCCCTACCCCTAGCTCAAACCCGCAAGTCTAGCCTCTGCCCTGGCCCGCAAGCCTTCACAGGTCTCAAGCCCTCAACCTTGACAATATTAGACCAGCAAGTTGATGAGTCCTGATCATATACACTTTTATGGACTCATCTGGGCCGTTTTTCGAGTCATTTCACCACACTTTAGCCCTGTTATTGTTTATATTTGATATTCCAAGCTAGGTGCACCTCTAGGCCCATTTTGGTGTGATTTCATGCTTATCTTCATTAGTAGTTTTCATGTACTGTTAGGTGTCACTTTCAGTGGCTAGATTCGTGGTTGTGCTGGATTAGAAGTCGTGCAGGTGTTCCCGGTGCAATTCTGCACAGGAACACTGTGCACGATCACCGGTTCTATTGCGCACGACCACTGGTCATGCGCCACTGATCGTGTGCACTTAATCCTTTTTCATGAGTTCTGTTTGGTGCAGTGCGCACGACCATCTACGATAGTGCGCACGACCACCGGTCGTGCGCCACTGGTTGTGCGAACATGTTATTTTATAATTTCTGTCTTTGCAGGCTCCGTCCAGGCAGAGCGCACGATCACAGGATTCTAGTGCGCACGACCACTGGTCGTGCGCCAATGATCGTGCGCACTGTTTAATTCCAGCGCCTATAAAATCCGCTGCTCGCGATTTAGGTCAGATCCATCGTCTTCTTCCGCCATTTTCCGCCCGGTTCCGCCCAGATTCGCTCCTCCACCGTCGCCCACCATATGGAGCTGCTCCGGGCTTGTTCTTCACGCCAATCTTGAGCCAGAGTTTCCTCTCGGCCTCCTCCTTCATCCAAGAGCTCCAAAGGAAGACCTAGCCGCCATTACCATCAAGCAAGAGGAAGTTTTAAACCTCTACCGGATCGTGACACGAAGAAGACGGGTCCATTGGAGAGTCGTGACAGCTCTCTCTACCCCGGACGTAGTTGCGGACCGAGCTTGGACGCGGATTGACAACCCGGCGATTCCAACCGTGAATCTACAACGAGCCTTCGGATTCGGTCGATTTCTTGCTCTATTCTTCTCTTATTGATGTATATGTAGTTAGATCTAACATTATGATGAAGCGTGCTTGATTATTAGCATTTATACTTGATTATGTCTATGTGATTTGAGTATTCTTGCTTATTATTTTGAGGTGTGCCTTGTGGTGTGGATTGTTAGTTGTGTTGTGCCGCCCTAACAATTGTTAGTGGTGTGCTTGTCGAAGAGGTGCTTGCGACCCTCATTCCATTAGCCTACTCGTCCATCCGCCTACCGAAGCATGGCATCGCAGCCCATATTCCATCCCGCCTAACGAAGCAGCGCGCTCAAGCCCTGCACAGTTCGATTCCGCTTGCCTACTCGTCCATCCGCCCTTTCGACACAGCGCGCTCAAGGCCTGCCTAGTCTCCATCCCGCCGAGCGAAGCATTGCATAGCGGCATTGCATAGGAGTAGTTGATAGCTTTTATTTTATTTTCCAAAAGCCAACCCAACTCCCCCGCATTCCATCCGATTTAAGGACTTCAATCTCAAGTCCTTCCTCGAAACCTAACTCCACCTTACTGTGTTCCTCAAGAGACCGACACTCGGGGATTTTCCCCATTATTATTACTTGCACGACCGGTGCACTTGCCGAATCATCGCATCACAAGTCCACTGCCCTAGCCCTCAAGCCTCACAGCTCTCCAGCCCTCAATCTAGACACTCAGATCTGAAAACAGATCTTACAGGTTTGGCCCTCAAGCCTTACAACAATAAACGTTGAAATAAGAACTCTGCCTGATGGATATCGACAACTTAGCCTGATGGAGATCGGCAACTTGACTTGAAGAAGATGCTTCTTCATTTGTCGTTTTCAGCACTGGATCTTCTTCAACCCTTCTTCTTTTGCCTAATTTTAATCGGCTTCTTATCAATCAATGGAGATGACTGAAACTTTAGAGAACACTGGATAGGAATCTTTTTTCTCTTCTTCTTCTTCTTCACCATAGCTATAACTATTTGATTGAAATGCTCTGCGGGATTCTTTTCTTTCCAAGATTTGAGTGAGAATGAGAACGACTACTTTTCTTCCCTTGAAGACAGACCTCTTTCTAGGGCATTACTGTTCCCTTTTTATAGGATGGATGAGCCGCTTAACGGTCACATATGATGTCCTTTACTGTCAGACGCCCCATTCCTTAATAGCACGCGCTGATTGGATAATCAGGCGGCGGTATTAAATGCATGACAACGCGTCCGCAGCATTTGAATTCCGTCTCGTTCGTGTTCCCAGCATTATGACGATGCAGATAGCGTCTCGACGACAGGCTTCGTCGTTGTCTTAGACCTTGGTAAATCTTCAAGTCTTCTAGCTTCTGCCTCTGACGCTGTAAGACCCCCCAGAACACACGACACGGCCGAGGGGAGTCTTATGCCCAGGACAGCCGCCTTGCGGAACCGCCAGCACACGAGCTAGCCTCCCCCACAAGACGCCTGTCCTGCCGGCCAAACCAACTGAACAGCGCCAACCCATCAATAATGTAAAAGCAAGAAGCCAATATATTCACATAAGTAAGTGTCACAAAATTTATGAGACAGGTTGCTTCGAGAGCTCATGCACTATATCAGAGTATCAAAAGAAAGGCCCCAAGGGCTACATCTCAAACTACACTCACATCTATCACCGACGGTAGTGAGGGTATCGTGGTATCCGACCCTGTCTTCCTGACCTGGCTTTCCTCCTCCAGCGTTGTGCGCTACTGCTCCAGGGTGCGCTCCTAAAAAAGGGGTGCAACAACCATTAGTCATAAAGACAAAGTGGCTTCACATCCTCTCCCCCGGCGACTCCATGGCACCGGGTGAAGGGAAGAAAGGGGAGATGCAATATAATCAGTACTAGCAAAAATAGGTGACAAGAGTAGATGTAATCATGACAGTTATAAAGTATGTATAAGAAAGTACATCAAAAGAGAGCAGTTATAACATATGTCTAAGAGAGTACATCAAAAGAGAGCATGATCAACGACAGTGTATAAGCAGTTGAGCATATAATAACAGAATTTGAACTTAACTTATAAGGGTGCCCATACAAGCTTATAAGTTAAGGATCCGAGCATAATATAACCCATCATATAAAGGTGCCCATACAAGTTTATATGATGAGTTCCGATGCGGTGCAATGACATGATTATGTAATGATGAATGCAATGCAATGATTATGTAATGATACTCACCCATGCAAGTTGCTATGTCGACATAGACCTGCAATTCTCGCTTTTAGAGATGTAGCTAACCACTTGGGCATCTCCTGTCATGGCCAGATGGAGATAGTCGAACGTGCTCCTCCACTACTAGGAGGGTATGAACACTACCAGTCCTAGGCCTCTATACGCCTCGACGCTAAGAATATACAGCGGAGACCCTGCGTACTGCTCGCATCATGCTGAGCCTTCAAGGACACAGAAGGGGACTTGGGTAGGTGAGCACCAACAGTCCAACCCAACAGTTCTAGAGTCTAACTGTCGGCTTCTGTCGGTGTCACGACTAGCAAGCCCGTAGACCCGCCACAAGAAATCCTCCAACTAGGATCATTACACCACCTTGTTTAAACCATGCACATTCATGTAATTCCCATGCACACCCGTGCTATCAAGTACCCAGGGACTCACGAATGGAGCCTTCGTACCATTCACATCATACCAGTTCAACCGATGCTAATTAACATCCAAGGCCCCCATCCACCGGGTCCTTAACATTTCATCACAAGATATAACCATATATTATAATCCACACCAAGCCATCAATGTTACCCATACCGAGTTGTCATGACTCTATGTACTAGCGTGTGTATAACATAGAAATTACCTTACTAGATCCTGCAGGACTACTTGTGTGTTTAACGTCACATTTCCAAAATCCTGGTCCAAATGAGCACCTTAACCTCTCTTTTCAGCATAATAATTTATAGCGGCACGTTTAATTATGGATTCATTCTAAACCAAATCCACTGAAACTTCTACTATAAGTCATAATTATAGCCTAGATCATTACCACCAAATTTCGATCTCATTGTATTATGCAATACGTATTAACAGTGCTCTACATTTATATGACCATTATATACAATGCTAAACACTTGGACCTCACCCATAATCAATGTTATTTACTTTCACCATCAACCACACATGCCATTTTTACGATTCCACATATAATTAAAAATTAAAGGTTCATTTAAGGAGACATATCAACAGAAATAAATATGAAATTATTATCACAGGTCCGTACTAGCATGTACATGATTCATACAAAATTTCGGCCTAAGCGGCCTTCACATTCAGCATTTATATCTCCTTCAATTTATCAAATGAAACAAAAATAACTTTAATACCACTTGTCCAAATATTATGAAATTCAACATGGATCTACATAGTGTTGTCACCAATGTCTCCACCAATTTTAATGAGCATCCAACCAATCTCTTGAGAGAAATCCACAAAATACTGAGAGCAAAAGTGTTATGACACAGTTCACTAAAACTGGATTTCTGGGTGCTACAGTTTGTCCAAAAATTATGATCCACCCCATTTTGGAAAGCTATCTTCAAGGGATACAACATTCATTTTGAGTCCTAAACCCAGATCCAAGTGGGTCCTACCTAAAATTTGCTCTGAAGTCAACTGCAGAAATCTGGACAGCAAAACAGCACGCATTAAACCCATTCCAGCTTTCTGGACAGTCCACTCGACTGGACTCGTAGGAAGCTACAGGTCACTTCAAAAAATGCATAACCTATCGTCGAGTGGGATCAAGACTAACTCCAGTGGGATCAAGACTAAAAATTGGCTTAAACCCAGTTGCGCACAATTTTCCCCTTAATAACCAAGTGCAATGTTATAAATTGAAACCTTCTTTAGCAAGGGGCTATTATCATCTTTATCTCAAAATATATAATTAAAAAACCCCTATTTTACAGGGGATTATTCATCATTTTTATCACAAAAGATATAATTTAAACCCCACTTAACATGGGACTATTCATCATCTTCCCCAAACAAGGGTTAGGTCATTTCACCTTCTCTCCTCCAATACTCCCTCATTAGACCATGGATTTCCAGGAAATCAACTCCTATCTCTTCCTTTTGAAGAGAAGAAGTGATTGAAGGAACTTTCGCGGCAATCGGTGCCCTAAAAAGAAAGATCTGATTTTGTCTCTTCATAGGAAACCCCATTAACTCACAAGCCAAGCTCTATTGAGCTCAACACCTCTCCTAATTTTCTCTATGATCTAGCACCAAGGGAGAGGGGTCGGAAGTCACCTAATTTCTGACCGACGTTCGCGGTTGTCTCCTCGGCAGCATGGCGGCATTTGCCAAGCTCAAATCTCCCTCCTAGCTTGCTCTTCCAAGAATTCCCCCAACTAATTCCTTGAAGTGAGAGGAAGAAGATGAAGAAGAAGGAGAAGAAGAAGAAGATGAAGATGAAGATCCTCCTTGGGAGAAATGCTCATCCCTTGTGTTAAGAGAGAAGAGAGAGTAGTGGGATTAGAATTGCATTACTGGCATTAATGATAACCCGACCTCCAATGCCATGTGTTGGAACCCCAAGATTTGGTGTCAGCCCCCTATTGGACAAGGTATCCACTACTAGCCTAAAAAAAGATAAGCATTTAAGCTTTACTGGACGACGGCAGAAAAATTGCCTGGATCCTGCATTACAACACTATCGTCGAATGGGAATGGAACTTTCGTTGAACGGGATACAACTTTGTCGATCGTCAAAAGGCCGCAACTTCGTCTAAAGACTACAACTTCGTCGATCGTCGAACGGCGGCAACTTCGTCGAATGGCTACAACTTCGTTGATCGTCGAATGGCGGCAACTTCGTCGAATGGATACAACTTCGTCGATCGCTTCCCCTTCGACGATCGTCGAACGGTCAGTACCTTAGTCGATCGCCGATCGGCTGCCCCTTTGACGATCGTCGAACGACAGTAACAGAGACAAACGAGCGGCAGACGGGAACATAGCAGCGCAAATCGAGATGTTATAGATGTTGATATCTCGACGATGCGAGATATCCTAGCGTTTCTGCATATACAACGATTTGATATCTCTGACTGTGTCATTGTGATCTTCTTTCTTGTAGACTGTCGTCGTAATTATTATATTCTCTCGACGACATGTTTATTATGTCGATAGTCACTTTTTCAGGAAATGATGTCTTCATAGCAGCTTCCCTAGCCTCTTTGACATCAGCTCTCCTTTACGCTGATATCGATGATACTTTTGGATATTTCCTTTTCAACGATAAGGCTACTTTGATGATGTCGACGATACTGCATCTTCTCGATGACATTCCTTCCTTTGATATCTTCGATGTTGCTTTTTCATCAGCTCATGTCTTCTCTCTGATATTCTGTCGGCATTGTGATGTCACAATGATATGTGCATCACAATGATAACCTCCATTGTCCTTCAGCTTTGCTTTGCTCATCATCATGATGACAAGCATACTTTGTCGACGACATCTCCTATTCTTTTCGATGATTTTGTACTTAGTGAAATAACTAAAGTACCTGACATATTGTTTGATCTCTGCAAGCATAAACTAGATAAGACATTAAATACAACTTGCACTTATCATTGAGCTAAGCACTTCTTCAAATCAGGAACACTGCTAGGCACTGTTCCCAACACTAAGTAAGACTGATGTCGACGATATCATCATAAAGAAGCCTTGACATCGAGAAGACTAAAGAAGCTCATATGAAGACGGGCAGTTACTGAAGAATGGTTTGTCGAAATGATATCGATTATGTCATCGACAAGATAAGGTGGTCACAATGATATCAAGCAATCAAGAAGATTACGTCGACATCAGTTAGATGACTTCATATCGTCTTAAGTGCAAGTGCAGAAGGGATGTCCCGTATCGTCGAGATATCACTATCTAAAGAAGAAATGAAGAAGAATCTTGTCCAAGACAACGACAAGTCCTGTCGTCGAGATATTGTCCATATCGTCGTAACCATGAAAATATCGTCGAGATAGATTCAAATGTTGCCAGAAGCGCTGTCAACATTTAATGTCGCCGCCTGATTGTCCAATCAGTGCGTGCTCTTAAGGTATGGGCATCTGTCAGAGAAGGACATCATAGGAGACCATTAAGCAGACCATCCATCCTATAAAAGGGAACAGCGATGCCCTAAAGAAGAACGAGAACGAAGGAATGAAAAAGAATTATGCTGAGCAATACAATAGTAAAAGCAGCGGAGAAGAATCGAGATTAAGAAGAGGAGAACAAAAATGCTCATCCAGTGTTCTCCAAGTGCAGTCAAACCACATCGACTGAGAAGAATCGTTAAACTCAAGAAGCCAGTTGATAAGTAGTAAAATATACGTATTTTTAGTATAGTTATTAGTATAGTTTTAATTAATATTGTAAATTTTCTATGTAAATTAATTAATAAATTGCTTGTTTTATCATTTTTTGTTACTAACTTAGTTTTATTTTTGTTTTTCCAGATTTTGGCAAATTTTGTCAAGTCACACCCCTAAGTCATGCCCGTGACATCAAGTCATGCCCGTGACCCAAGGGCGTGTAACTTTAAAACGCCAAACTTCTCAATCTGCGCTCGACGAACGCTCTCTGCCCTGCGTTCGACGAAAATCGAGATGCACTCGACGAACGCTCTCTGCCCTGCGTTCGATGAATTCGAGCTGCGTTCGATGAACTCTCTCCATCTCAGCGTTCGACGAACAGAACCCTGCGTTCGACGAATCCCTCTTAGCGTCCAGCGTTCGACGAATGGCGCTCTGCGTTCGACGAATCCCTCTCAGCGTCCAACGTTCGACGAACGGCACACTGCATTCGACGAAAGCGCACTGCCCTGCGTTCGACGAAAGCGCTCTGCCCTGCGTTCGACAAAACCGAGCTGCATTCGATGAAACCGAGTTGTGTTCGACGAAACCTGAGGTGCGTTTGACGAACTCTCTATCCAAGCGTTCGACGAATCCACCGCCATCCCCAAAGTCATGCCCATGTTGCTGAAAAACTGCCTCCCACTGTCACGGTCGTGACACTGCAGGTCACACCCGTGTGCAGCCATGATTGACGGCCAGACCTTCCAGAAGACGATGGATGCGACCCTTAAAGCACGCGCAAATGTCATGCCCTAAGTCACGGCCGTGACATCCAAGTCACGCCCGTGACCTAGGGCGTGTAAAAATAAAATTTTGCCTATAAATAGAGGGGCTCGGCTGAAGTAAATTTCATCCAAATTTTGAGTGTTGTAATGTTATTTTGAGTTCTTTTGAGTGATTATGAGTTTTCTTTATGCAATTAAGTTTATGTTCGTTTGTAATTTTCACCTTTTAGAAATAAAATGTTGTTTTCTCATTTGAATCATCTTCTTTTTTATTTATGTTAGTGTGTGTGTGTGTGTATGAGAATAGTTTTATTGCTTTCATAACTTATTTTATTGCTTTCATAAAAATAGTTTATCGCTTTCTTTAACGCTTTATTTATCGTTTTCGTTTAAACGCTTTCTTTCGATTCAGTCTTTTTATTACAAGTAGAGTGCGTGAGCTTATGAGATAGTGTTTTTATTTTTTGTAACTTATCTTTATTTCAGTCATTATATAACTGCTATATACCACCCCCATCTTGAAAAAGAGGCTAATTTCCTTTAGCACTTGTTTAAGTCGGTTGGGTCGGATATTATTTCTGCACCTTTATAAGTCTTTTCATTTCTATACCACCCCCATCTTGAATAAGAGGCTAATTTCCTTTAGCGCTTGTTTAAGATGGTTGGGACGTATACTTTAATGCTTTTATATAAGTCTTTTTATTTCTCTTTTTATCCGCTTATATCCGTTTAAATAATTAAACATGTATTTTCCAACTATTAATGTCGTCTCCATTCCGATGAGTGTCTAATTTCCTTTAGCGCACGATGTCGAAGAGCTTTGGGACACAAAAATAGTTTTTCTAAAAATTAAAACATCTCTTGCTAAAATAATTAACGCTTAAGGTTTACCCGAGAATAACGTTAAGTGGAGCCACATAATCGATGTGTGGTTTTCATTTCCGTCTCCGTACACTAGTTAGCCGAGAGGCTCGTGCGTACGGACTGATCGCTCATAGGTAAAGAGAAGTGCGCTCTACCCTCGAGAGAGGATGAGGTAAGTCTCCCGAATTGGAAGTAAAAACCCAATAGCGGGGTTCACAACATAAAGCGAGTATTAAGAAGATTTGATGGTCGAAAATTCATAATCTCAGGTGGGCGTAACCTCGAGAGAGGAGCGTTCATAATTATGGAACCTCCACGGCCAAGCCATTTTAATGTTTTGAAAAGTCATCACTTTTACTTCTAAAACAGACTATTTTTGTCTCAAGGTAATTCGACATCAGGCACTATTATTATCATCGTTTAGAACTCTAGTTATACGCTTATTATCATTGGTTTTTAAAAACCCACATTAAAAACTTATTCCGATAAAATAATAGTCCGTTCCTCAAAGTATCTTAATCAACACGATCCGCGGAAATATACGACCTCGATATTTTCTAAAACAAAATATCCTGTATTACTCACGATGTGTCGAGCTTGCGGGCCTAGGCTGCAAGTGCCTTTATTATATGATTTGTTCGGATTAAAATTTAAACAAAAACTTTTCAAATCCGAAATGTGCAAAACTCTCCTTTTCTATTTTAAAAATCAATAGAATTCGGCGTTGTAGTCAGGGTGTAATCGTCAATATTTCGAAAGAAGAAAAAGACCGTTACTTCTATCTTTCGATAGGATAACGGTTAATTTCTCAAAGTAGGAGTACTTGCGAAACTCTTGAAAACACCCGCCTAATTCTAACCTCATCATATAAAGGTTGCGCAAACCAAATTAATTAAAAAGAAACGATCCGAACAAAATCATCACCAGTTAACATCAAGGGAAAAGAAGAAGGCTTGAAGAAGATCTGTGCTTTCAAGATTCACTCAGAGGCGTCTTCCTCAAGACAAGTAGCTGATCTCCATCAGGCAGAAGAACAAACTTTGTTTATCTTTATTTGTAAGGCTTGCGGGCCAAATCTGTAAGATCTGGTTTCAGATCTAAATATAGGGCTTGAGGGCCTGAGTGTCGAGCTTGCGGGTCTAGGCTGCAAGGACTTGAGGGCCTAGGCTGCAAGGATTTGTGGGTCCAATCGAGTCGATCTTGCGGGATCGGGTGCAGTGAAGGGGCTTGAGGGCCTAGGCTGCAAGGACTTACGGGTCCAAATGTGTCGAGCTTGCGGGCTCGGGTGCAGTGAAGGGGCTTGCGTGCTTAGGATGCAAGGACTTGCGGGTCCAAGAGGCAAGACTTGCGGGTCTGTGCTATGTAGGACTTGAGAGCCTGAGTGTCGAGCTTGCGGGCTCGGTGCAGTGAAGGGGCTTGTGGGCCTAGGATGCAGGGACTTGCGGGTCCGAGTTGTAAGGCTTACGGGCCGGAGACATTGGTGGAATTTGCCGAGCCTAGCACACTGCTAGGTAGGCGCAGAGGGACAGAGGACTACTCAAGACACTCGGTCTTGAGGAACCTCTATAAATTCTTGTGTGTTTTCTGTGCAGTGTTTTTACTCTCTAGATCTTTTAACCAGAAACCAAGAACACCAAAAGGGGAACAAAATAATTTGAAATACCTATTCACCCCCCCCCCCCTAGGTGATAAGTCAACACCCAATATCTAACAAGTTGTATCAGAGTCAGGTTGTTCAAAGAAAAGCTTAATAGCTTGAACAGATCTGCTCTTGGGTGTATCAAATCAACTGATTATCATATCCTAACTCTATGGAGAAAGTCAAAAGATCTGACATCAAGAAGTTTAGATCCTTAAGTGAAAGCAGCTGGAGCTCTTCTCATATTGAAGAAGAAAGAAGTATAGGGATCAGTACCATAGGGATCAGAGCACCCTTGACTATTTCAGACAGTGAATCTGAAGATGAAGAATGCTCTGTAGTCAGAAAAAGAATAAAAGCACCCTTGACTCTCATAGACTGTGACTCTGAGGATGATGAGGTCTATGGGTTGATGGCTCTATCAAATGAAGAAAATCATGATGAATCACGTTATGATCAGGTATGCATCACTCACACACCTTTACTACCTGCTTCAATTAAGAAGACCAAGAGTGCATCAGATGATTGCTCATCTTCTGAAAATGATGCAGAAGACTGCTCATCATACAACAATAAGAACCATGCTGATCTAATAGAACAATTTGGCGATCTCTTCGCTGCTCTGAGAAAGAGCAAGAAGCTTGTGAAGAAGCAAGCTAAGGAGATAGAATCACTCAGACCCATTAAGGCGGAGATGAATGAGGAAATGGGAAAGTCTCATAATGAGGGCACCAATTCCTGTGAGCTCAAGAAGATCATAGTCAAGCTTCATGATGAAAGAAACCAAAGGGAAGAACTCATTAGGAAACTTGAGAATGATCTTCTTAAGGAAAGAAGCTTAGTGGCTCTATTCTCTAAGCCCAAAACCATACTGCCCATCATTGACACCTTCTCCTCCTATGGAAATAGGAGGGGATTCGGTTTCCATGAAGAGGCGGTAGATGATGGGAATGGAGAAAGGGGCAAAACTAAACCTGGGCCTCGTACCACCTTTCAGAAGGTAGTGCTTCCCTCTAATAAGTATGACCATGACAGTGTTCATGGTCACTGGATGAATGAAAGATCCAATAGTTTGGGAAATGCTCTTGACTATGGGAGGAGAAAGGAGATGGGGATGAGTGCATTGAAGGCTCCCCATGAGGAAATCCAAATGACCCATCATGGACCATTTGTGTTTGGTGCTTCATCCCCCACTTTCAAGGGTAAATGAGCAACATCTTCCCAATATCTTCCAAATAAGAAGCAGGCTGGTAGCACCAGTATATTCAACTCTCACTTGATCATATCTGATGCCATCAACACCATGTCAGCTACCAAGCTGACATCTGTTGCTGACAAATAGATAAAGTCAAGAAGAAATAACTATACGAGAGCAGCTAGTCAGTCCTTAGCTGAGAGAGATAGGAATAATGTTGTTGCCTTCTCTACTGAACATAAGCATTGTGATTCTCCACCCACCTCAAAAATTGTTCAGAAAAGAAGGTACAACATCCATGAATGTTGGTGATGTGGTAAAGTGGGACACTTTTCCATTGACTGTTAGCACAACCCTAGTGTGCCTAGTGCAAAGGAAAGCCCTCCTGGAAAGGCAGAGGTGAGTAGAAGAATTCCTTACTATGCTAACGAGAACCTATGACCCAAATCACCTTGGGTTCCTTAGGGACATTAAATCTGCCTTGCAGGATAGTCCATGTAGACAATCAAAAGCAATTAAGGCTAATGGACAATAAGTGGTCCAGGCATAACTCTGGACTAAGAAAAATCCCATTACAAGCCAAGATGCACTGGTCAAGGGGAGCAGAAAAGAAAAACAAAAGAGACATCACATCTAGGGGAGCTACTAGCTCAAGAAGAAGCCAAAGATAAGGTGAAGGCAACTTTGTTAAATATTCACTACACAACCTTATCTTAATAGATATGTAAAAGTAATTTTGACTTGAGTAAGCAAAAGCTGTCACTCAAAGAGCACATATATATGGCACATCTAAAGCATAACACTGATCATTCAAAAGAATGAACAAGAACAATATCGTTTTGTGTACAAAACGATATCGTCGAAATAATGACAGGTATCGTCAAAATAATTTCTCGACATCTAAGTAGGATCACGACGATACCTAAGTGTCGATCTAACACATAAGAGATCAGAAATTAACCAAACACAAATGCTCAATCTAAGTTAATCAGACTTTTATAAAATGACACTTCGACTTCCAATCCCGAAACTATAAATAAGGTCAGATGTCTTAAGGTTAAAACACATTCTATATTTGCCCTACAAACCATCGTGCTCTCTACGTCTTCGAAAAGTGAATGAGTCGACAGCGTTAGAGTGCACTCTAATCAAGTAAGAGATGGCGCCAAAGAAGGAAGGATTTCTCTATGAGGGAAGCAAAGTGGTGAGGGATGGTTTCTCAGAAGGGCCAGAAGAGATTCAGGGCGCCATTAAGCTGTTAGACTCCGTCGGCCTGGAGTTCGCTCTCTCATATTCAATAGTAATCTTAAAGAGAGAAGTGCTGGAATTCTTGTTGAATGCCAAGGGGGGACCAAAAGGAACATCTATGAAAAGCTTAATCAATTTTGATGAAGGTCAAGGTGAATCCCAAGAGATTGGCCAGGGTTCTTCAGCTGCCGACCTGTGCCAAGGGGGAGGAAAACGAGGAATTCACCCAGGAAGACCTTAATAAGGCTCTGGCATGGTGCGGGCACTCCAGTAAGACCTATGGGTCTCTGGAAAGGAAGAGTTTTAATCAACAAGGAAAGCTTATGGCTGATATCATTGGAAAATCCCTCCTCTGTAAGGTAGGGCCGCATGATAAGATATCCAAGCCAATGTTCGAGATAGCAAGGATAATCCTAAGTAAGAAGACCAACTGGGGTCAGATTATTTTCAAGAGGATACAAGAAAGCTTTCAAGTTCCAAATCTGGGAAGAATACTATCACTGTATCTACTGCTATCTTACCCTAAAAGTTTTAACAAGAAGTATGGTGTAAAAATCCATCACATGAGAAGGATGGATATCAAGATACTTGAGAGATGGGATAAAGCTATGAATAAGTCTCCCAAGAAGCTGAAGGCTGCAAAGGATGTGAAGAGGGATGGAGAAAGCTCATCTGAAGAAAGTGAGCCAGGCAACAACTCAGACTCGTCTGACTCTGAAGTGCCTGTAGAGAAAAAGAATGTCTCCCTCCAAGTATGGAATCCAGGACAATTGTAACAACAGGAACAAAACAAGAGGATGCTGAAACTGAGGGGGAGAAGAATAGTGAGCTCCCTGCTCAAGTGGTAGATGTGATCAATAAGATCATTGGGGCTGAGGATGCTGTTCATTCTGGACCAGTAGTCCAAGAGGACCCAACTGAAGAGCCCCAAGAATACAACCAAGAGAATCCTGCTGATAAGACTAGCAGAGATCTGCCAAATCCTGAAGAGGAAAATAAGTCAAACCAGTCACCCATCAGAAGATCTCCATCTCCCATGATTGATGGGAATAAAGATGAGGAACCAGGACAGGCTAGTTCACCTCCAGAGAATTGGCAAGTGGAGTTCTCACTACTGCCTCAGATAAAAATGTTCCTGGAAGAGCAAAGGCTAAAAATTGAAAGTCATGTTAACTCTGTTGTCAATGAGCTAAGAAGAGAACTATCTACAGAAACTGCAAGACTGAGAAATGATGTGAAGAATCTACAAGAACATACTACCAAAGAGATATCACTCACTCACCAGGGTCTATCTGATGCAATGGATAATCAGATAATGATAGCCAACAACATAGAGAAGGCCTACATAGCAACCAATAAGTGGATGGTTTAACACAAAACTAATCTCCAAGAAAGTCTAGATCACCATAATAAGGATCTAGACAGACATCTCCTTGAGACCAAGAACCATTTGGAGAGAGGAATTAACATGCTTAAAAGCAAGATACTGGTCCTTCAGGAGAACCTCCAAAGGGGGATATCTAATGAAGTCGTAAAGGGGGAGAGATCAATGATAAAGGCCAGTGGTGAGCATGCCATCTGGACCACAAATACCATCAGGGAAGCAATGAATCCCCCTCCTCTCCATTTTGATGAGCCTGCTGAAGAGTACCCTGCTGAAGATCAATATGTAGACATTCTTGATGCTGCTGCTGATCAGAATATAGGAAAGGAAATATTGGAAGAAGATGAGGTAAAGATGAGAAAAAGAAAATACAGGGAGGAAATGGAGAAAAATGATAACTATGAGAGATGGAGTCCCAAGTCCAGAGCCATCATATTAAAAGCATGTGACCTGGTGAAGGTAAATAAAGGTGACAGGTACAAAGTGTACAGTCCTCAAGAATGGGCTAAGTATAAAGAGCAAGAAGAAGAATGGAGAGTATACAGAAGGGACAAGCAAGCAGGCAGAATCCTTACAGACACTCCCGAGCCTCTCAAGTATCACCCTAAGTCATTTGAATACTTCACCAGACAAACTGAGAAGGAGCAGGAAGCCATTGTCAAGAAAGCAAAGAGTGAAGCAGATATGAAGGAACCAGAGAAATAGATGGCTGAATCACTAGGGGCAAATGTAGAAATGTTGAAAACTTTAAAACATCTGTCACTATTTATAAATTATCAATGAAGTGATATTTATCAAACTTTGTGTTCACTCAAACATAAATGCAATGTCATTATTATATGTTTATTTGCTTAAGATGTACTTTATCATTGAGTGGGTTATGACTTCTTCAAATATGGGGAGATTGTTCGGAACAGTGCCCAACAGTATTCCTGATTTGAGGAAGTGCTCAGCTCAATGATAAGTACAAGTTATATTTGATGCTATATCCAGTTCATGCTTGCAGAGGTCAGACAATATGTCCAGTACTTTAATGCCCAAGTACAATATCGTCGAAAAGGACTGGACATGTCGTTGATAAGTATATGCATATCGTTGAAATGATGTACAGAGCAAAGTAGAATAAGCATATCGGCTATCGTCGAGATTGCATGCGTATGATAATATCATTGTGACATCAACACTACATCATCTCACAGCGATATCAAAAAGCCGAGATGAAGAAGAAGACTCAAGCACAAACACAAGGCAGAATGTCGATGACATCGTCGTAAAGAAGCGGTGTCATCGATAAGGCTAAGCAAGAGATATATCATCGTAAAGAAGTCTTGTCGTTGGAAAGGCTAAGTAAGACTAATGTCGTCAATATCGTCGTAAAGAAGCCTTGATGTCGAGAAGACTAAAGAAGGTCATATGAAGACTGGCAGTTGCTGAAGAATGGTCTATAAACATGATATCGATTATGTCGTCGACAAGATAAGGTGGTCACAACGATATCAAGCAATCAAGAAGATTACATCGACATCAGTTAGATGACTTCATGTCGTCTTAAGTGCAAGTGCAGAAGGGATGTCCCGTATCATCGAGATATCACTATCTGAAGAAGAATTGAAGAAGAAGCTAGTCCAAGATAACGACAAGTCCTGTCGCCGAGATATTGTCCATGTCGTTGTAACCATAGAAATATCGTCGAGACAGATTCAAATGTTGTTAGAGAGCTGTCAGCATTTAATGCCACCGCCTGATTATCCAATCAGCGCGTGCTCTTAAGGTATGGGAGTCTGTCAGAGAAGGACATCATAGGAGACCGTTAAGCGGCCCCTCATTCCTATAAAAGTGAAAAGTGATGCCCTAAAGAAGAACGAGAATGAATGAACGAAAAAAGAATCCCGCCGAGCAATACAACAATAAAAGCTGCGGAGAAGAATCGAGATTAAGAAGAGGAGAACAAAAACGCTCATCCAGTGTTCTCCAAGTTGCAGTCAAGCCACATCGACTGAGAAGAATCGTTCAAGTCAAGAAGCCAGGTAACATCAGGCAAAAAGAAGAAGGCTTGAAGAAGATCTGTGCTTTAAAGATTCAACTCAGAGGCGTCTTCCTCAAGTCAAGTAGTCGATCTCCATCAGGTAGAAGAACAAACTTTGTATATCTTTATTTGTAAGGCTTGCGGGCCAAATCTATAAGATCTGATTTCAGATCTAAGTGTAGGGCTTGAGGGCCTACGTGTCGAGCTTGCGGGCTCGGGTGCAGTGAAGGGTCTTGCGGGCCTAGGCTGCAAGTACTTGCGGGTCTAATCGTGTCGATCTTGCGGGTTCGGGTGCAGTGAAGGGGCTTGCGGGCCTAGGCTGCAAGGACTTGCGGGTCCAAACGTGTCGAGCTTGCGGGCTTGGG
Source organism: Dactylorhiza incarnata (assembly GCA_033032865.1). Taxonomy (NCBI): domain Eukaryota; kingdom Viridiplantae; phylum Streptophyta; class Magnoliopsida; order Asparagales; family Orchidaceae; genus Dactylorhiza; species Dactylorhiza incarnata. The sequence continues at coordinate 4,182,544 of JAWHQI010000035.1, forward strand.
TGCATTGAAGGGGCTTGCGAGCCTAGGCTGCAGGGACTTGCGGATCCAAGAGGCAAGACTTGCCGGTCTGTGCAGTGTAGGGCTTGAGATCCTGAGTGTCGAGCTTGCGGGCTCGAGTGCAGTGAAGGGGCTTGCGGGCCTAGGCTGTAGGGACTTGCGGGTCTGAGTTATAAGTCTTGCAGGCCAGAGACATTGGCGGAGTTTGCCGAGCCTAGCACACTGCTAGGTAGGCGCAGAGGGACAGAGGACTACTCAAGACACCTGGTCTTGAGGAACCTCTATAAATTCTTGTGTGTTTTCTGTGCAGTGCATTTATTCTCTAGATCTATTCACCAGAAACCAAGAACACCAAAAGGGGAACAAAATAATTTGAAATACCTATTCACTCCCTCCCTCTAGGTGATAAGTCAACACCCAATATCTAACAATATTTCATATTCTTGCTTCTTATGTCTTTTGTAGATAGAAACAGGTGCTCGCGAGTTCTCTTTCAGGTACTTATGTATTATATTTCATATACCTGTTTCTTATGCCATTTGTAGATAGAAACAGGTGTTTGTGAGTTCTCCTTCAGGTACTCATGTATTTTATTTCATATACCTATTTCTTATGACTTTTGCAAATGGAAACAGTGTTCGCGATTTCTTCTTTAGGTACTCGTGTATTATATTTCATATACCTGTATCTTATATCTTTTGCAGATAGAAACAGGTGTTTGCGAGTTATCCTTCAGGTACTCGCGTATAATATTTTATATACCTATTTCTTATGCCTTTTGTAGATAGAAATAGGTGTTCGCGAGTTCTCCTTCAGGTACTCGCGTATAATATTTCATATACATGTTTCTTATTTCTTTTGCAGATATAAATAGGTGTTTGCGAGTTCTTCTTTAGGTACTCGCATATTATATTTTGTATGCCTGCTCTTTATATATCTCTTGCAGATTGGTAGGTGCTCGTAAGTTCACTTCAGGTATTCGCAAAATACATTTCTTTTATAATTGCTTTGACTCCCCTCTTTTGCAGAAGATAAAATAGATGTTCGCAAGTTCTCTTCAGGCACTAGCAAGTAACCACAGGTACTTACACCTTTTTACACATATTCCATCTTCACAGGAAAGGTGGATCTCGATTCTCGTGGGTAAGTTCTATTTTTTCGATGACTTTTCAAAACATGAAAAAATGTGGGGATCATGTTTACCCAGAAATCGACGATCCTCTTCAAGCTGACCTTTTTTAGGTACCAGGCGATTTTGGAGATCCCAGTCAGTCTCAGCAGTGTCTGGGGTGATCTCCCCTTGCTCCGGGCGATCTCGCCCTGCTTCGGGGGATCTCCCCCTGCTTCGGGCGATCTCCCCCTACTTTGGGCAATCTCCCCTTGCTCCGGGTGATCTCCCCTGCTCCGGGCGATCTCCCCTTGCTCCGGACGATCTCCCCCTGCTCCGGGCGATCTCCGCTTGTTGTGGGCATCTCCCCCTGCTCTGGGCGATCCCCACCCCCCTTCTCCGGGCAATCTCACCCTCTATCGGGCGATCTCCCCTTGCTTCGGGCGATCTCCCTAAATCCGGGCGATCCCCCCTGCTCCAGGCGATCTCCCCACTTCTCCAGGCAATCTCCCCCTCTCCCGGGCAATCTCCCCCTGCTTCGGGCGATCTCCCCCTGCTCGGGGCAATCTCCCCTGCTCCGGGCAATCTCCCCCTTCTTGGGGCGATCTCTCCTGCTTCGGTCAATCTCCCCCTACTCGGGGCGATCTCCCCCTGCTCCGGGCTATCTCCCCCTGCTCCGGGCGAGCTCCCCTTCTGTCGGGCGACCTCCACTTCAGTCTGGCGATCTCCCCCTCTGTCGGGCGATCTCCTCCCTATTGGTCGCGCATATCTCGGGCATCCCGTTATTCATGGACCTGCCCGTTTGGGAAGGCCCCCGTGCCTTTAAATAGAGGGGCAGGGGTACCAGAAAATGGACTTCGGAGAGTATCTAGCCCCCAGCTAGTGACTTGAGTGGTCTCAAGTTTAGAGACCGCGGCGACCTCTCCCCTTTGCCTAGGCGATCTCCCCCTTGCCCGGGCAATATCCCTCAACTCCCATCGACCCCGGCGACCTCTTTCCTGCTCGCGAACATCTCTTTTCTCCCTCTCTTACTCCTTGACTCGTGGCTCAAAGTAACCGACCACCCAACAGTTTTCCCCCTCCTTCTCCAGCTTGAGCAAGTGTGGTCTTGGTGCATTTTTTATGCCAACAAAACAGTACAAGAAAAATCGATTAGGACAAATAATGGATGTTGAGCTCTGAACTGAGCACTACTGCGCGGTGATAGCCACTATCGCTGACGGCATCAATCGTTACTAGAGAAGTATTTGTGCCAAAAAAAACTCGTCACTAAAAGTGTCTTTTGTGACGAAATTTGAAGTTGGTCACTAAATAATAATTTTGATTTAATTGGTGAGTAAAAAAATATTTAGTCTCCGAAGTTTTTTAGTGACAAAAATATTTGTTCGTCACAAAATATTAATATGTAGTGACAAATTTTTTTTGTCACCAAAAGTAACTTTTTAGTGACTAGAGAAATATTTGTCACTAAATAATTCTACCTTGTGACCAAATTTTTTTGGTGAGTAATTAAAAAACATAAAGATTATTTAGTGACAAATAAACATTAGTCACCAAAACCTATTTTATAACATACAATTAATGTAATATTGTGTTGAATTTAGATGTTTATAATTAAATAATTTTATTGACTTAATTATTTGTGAAGTTTATTTTCATCGAAACAATTAAACAAAGGGTGTATTTATTTCGACGGAACCGGTGCATTTTGCTTAAAATGTCTTTTCCCACTTTATGGGAGGTGGGCATTAGGACCGGGACCATCAGGCCGGCCTGGGCCTGGCCCGGTAAAAGACCGAAAGGCCCTGGCCTGGAAAAGCCCGATCTAGGGCCGGGCTTTGGGGGCCTAACAAGGCCCCCATTCCTCTTAGTTGCCCGACCTGATGCCCAGCCCGGGCCCTAGGCCCGGCCTGGGACCAGGCCGAGCAAAGCCCGGGCCAGGCCTGGAAAAGCCTGGCCCGGAAGTGCCATTGAACGACTCTTTTAAAGAGCCGTTGAACGGCTCTTTTAAAGATCCGTTCAACGGCTTTCCTGGTAGCGGCAGCTGCCAGGAATTAATTCCTGGCAGCTACCGCTGCCAGGAATGGCAGCCTAGGTGTAGGCTGCCATTTTTTGGCAGCCTACACCTAGGCTTTGTTTTTTTTTTATTAAAAAAAATTTATTTTTAATTTTTTAAACTATATAACCCCCCCCCCCCTATTCTGATCCCCCTCTCTCTCATCCTCTCTCTCCTCACTCTCTCTCTCTCTCACTAACCCACCCTCCTCTCTTTCTCTCTCATTCTCTCTCATTTGAGAAGATGGTATCTTCCTCCTCTATGCCTTCGTCCTCCACATCGACTGTGCAGCAAATTTTGGAGCATAACCACACAGCTCCAGTCTAGGAGCACTTCGAGAAAGTGCATATCGACACTGAATTTAAGGCGAAGTGCAAACATTGTTCGAAGTTGCTAACCGTTAGCGGAAATTCAACGCTCGCCCGACATATCAAATCATGTCTGGCTAAGCAAGCCCCGGAGGCCACTCAAGTGCAAATTTCTGCAGGCGGGCAAATCTGGACGTATGATCAGATGCGTCAACGAGAGCTTCAAATGAGGAAAGTCATTAGACGTGGATTGCCGCTCGGGCACTACGACAACGAGGAGAAAACTGAATACATACACGAAGGGCTTCAACCAAAATATCAACAGGTAAGTAGATCAACACTTAAGCGTGATGCATTTAAATCTTATATGCAATCGAAATAGGAGTTAATAAATTATTTAGAAACTTACGACGGTAGAGTTAGTCTGACGAGTGACGTTTGGAGTAGCAATATAAAGTATGAGCATCGTATATATGTATTACTTGTCATTGGATCGATTCTGATTCATGGAAGTTAAATAAACGTATTATATGTTTTGAGTTTTTCGAATATCCACATACTGGTCAAGCTATTTATCACGTAATTACAAAATGTATTCGTGAATTTAAAATTAAAGATAAAATATTAAGTATTTCTTTCGATAACGCTAGCAATAATACGTTCGCAATCGATTATTTAAAATGTTATTTGAGACCAATATTAGGTGGGAAATTTTTTCATACACGGTGCGTATGCCACATTTTAAATTTAATTGTGTAGGATAGTTTATCGTATATGGAACCTATATTAATAAAATACATATTTTGTTAAAATATATTTATACTTCTAAAAAACGTAAACAAGATTTTACAAAATTTGTAAATGCACAAGGGCTTAAATTTTAAAACCTGAATTTGATATGCCTATAAGATGAAATTCAACATATAAAATGATAAAAAGAGCAGTGCGACAAAAAACACAACTAATGGAATTTTATAGTATGTCCGAAGTTCATGATTTTCATGATTCTGATTGGGATGTAATTGAAAATTATATGGAATTATTAGAAGTTTTTTATAGATCGACAACTATTTTATCTGGCATTTATTATCCTACTAGTTCACTCATTATCGAAAATTTTGTATTAATTACAGAAAAATTTAAAGCTTATACAAAATATGAAGGTTGCGTCCGTTAATTCAAATAATGGAAGAAATTTTTTCAAAATATTATAAAGAAATGTCGTCTATGTTTTCATGCACCGCAACTTTAAATCCATTAATTGGCGTAGATGGCGTAGAATATCTTATAGAAGAAATAAACAATAATTTAAACTTATCTGTAACCTATCAATTTTTTGATAATATAAGTGTTTCAAAATTTAATACTGATTTTATAGAATTTTATAATTATTACGATCAGTTATATGGATCGCGGCCTATCCTACCAAAAATCAAAGATATTCTAAAAAACAAGATTTTAGAGTTAGCCGCCCGGAAAAAACAACGAACTTCTAGTACTTTAAATGAATTACGATTATATACGAAAACACAATTTCAAGATTTTATGAGTTCAAATGAGATAGAAAATTTTGATATTTTACAATGGTGGAAAAATAAAATTAATATATATCCTGTTATGGCCTTTATGGCCAGAGATTTACTAACAATTCAAGCTAGTACTGTAGCTTCGGATTCTGCATTTTCTTTGAGTGGCAGGATTCTGAATGACCGAAGGATCCGCCTGAGCGACGAGACTTTGGAAATGTGCATATGCTACAATGACCACTTGGATGCTATGAAGAGGAGGCAGCATGTCGCATCGATCGAAGATAGCTCATCCAAAGTTGAAGATGAGCTATGCGGCCTAAATTTGGGCACAAAAGATCAAGTCTGAACTTCATTTTCGAGGGCTCAACTCTAAAGTGCCAAGACTAATATTGTATTATTCACATGTTTTTTACCACAATAGCTCTCCCTGCAAGCACTCTGTTCTGGGGGACTATGATTTTTTGCTTTTTTCCTACTGACGCAATTGACGAGCAGATATTAAATTGTGTTCTTTGACCACAAATAGCTCCATCTGTAAGAATTCAAGGTTTGTTCCCTGTGACCAAACTCCTCTTTTGCATATTTCTCGTTAAAAAAAATCTAAAGCGTAATGCTTGTGACAAGCTATAAGGTAAAGCACTTTGCAAATTGTGATTTAGTATGACTTTCCATTCGGCGACTTTGAATTTTGATCTGTACTTGTTGAACACTTCTAATATATGATCACCAAATTACTTTTTAACATATCTTTTTTGCTTTTATTGTGGTAAATACTGTACTTTTACATCATAGTTTGATTTGGACTCTTCTAATTTTTGTGTAACTCATAACTCATTTGATGTTATCGGTTCTGACCCAACACTGAAGTGTATATGAGCAGAAGTTCTTTCAACTGCTATGGTGCATTTAATATTTTTTTATCGATTTTCATTACATAAACGCACACATGTACACATTGTTAATTTTCCTCATTGCAAAATTAACTGACCGGATATACATTTATGTGAATTTGAAAATGTTTAATTTTACCTGATACATTGCAAGCTACTTTACGATTCCACATCAAAGTTACTTTGGGTTGTGGCCACAACTGCCTCATTCAGATCCCTTTTAACTTGGACCAACTATATCTCTTCTTAGAACTCAGTTGTAATCTTAGGGTCATTTTTATAAATGTGGGTTTTATATCATTTTCATACATTTGATTTTTGCACTGCTTTATTAATCATGCCTGCAAATTTTCTCTAAAAAAGTTTTAGATTCTTTTCTGGGACATGTTATTAAGACAATGAACTCATCAATCTAAGTTTGTGACTTCTGATTATGTGATTCGTATTAATGTTATGAATTCAGTGCCTGCTTGCCTGTAGTCCTGCAATAGAACTGCAGCCCAGCTGCAGTCTTGCAGCCCACTGCTATCGCAGATGATAAATTGCAGGGTTGCTGGGCTTCAAGTGCATATACTCACTCCTTGGAGCTTCCAATTTTGCTGCAAGCTAAATCTTAGAAGAATTATATGTGAACACATACATGTGGCCAATTAGATATACTCAAAAGAGCTCAATGAACAGGCATGTTGCTAATACATATGTTGCAGTTGAAAAGCTTTAATTGAAGCTCTGTTATTAATTTTTCACTATTGGCCACTTTTGTTGCTGAATTAATATTTTGTGGCCCATTTAGATAATTTGCTTCGATATTTTTCCTCTCCTATTTTTTCCTGTTCATTATAGATGCTTGCCTCATGCTCTGCCTCAATTTTTTTATTGGCGACACATTTTGATTCATTGGCAGTAATTAACTTTGTTTCCAACATTAGATCTTACTGTTCTCTTAAAGGTGTATGTTGACTGGTGGAGTATGAGTGCTAACAGATTTAATGCATGCCCAACTTTAATTACTTTGTTTTTCTTACCTATGAAAGTCAGGTTAGATCTTAGATTTACTCTAGAGGGGGGTGAATAGAGTTTTAAAAAACTTTTCACTTAATTTTATAGCGGAATTAAAATAGTGTTACTTATATGTGTATTGCAGAGTGAGTTATAAAATAAAATAAAGAAAGCACACAACACAGCACAAAGAAAATCACAACACAGAGGACACAAGGATTTTATAGTAGTTCCCCAATAAACCTGGGTACGTCTACTCTTCTACCACACTTGGTAGGATTCCACTAGGTTTTTGATCAGGTGCCCTATCACCAAGGGGTTTTTGATCAGGTGTCCACACACCAAGTGAGCTTTTGATCAGGTGCTCTAACCAAACCACAGGTTTTTGTTCAGGTGCCCTGCCACCAAGGAGTTAACTTTTGAAGGGAGTTAGAACCCTGTACAAGATGGGATAAGAGGGTTAGATGTTCTTCTCTGTCAATAATCTGAGAGAAGACTCTAGTGGAATGTTGTTGTAAAGCTCCTCTGTCTGATTGAAAATGTTTGACAGTAGATGGTTGGAGCTTTTTCTTGAATGTACTGATCTTCCTGTAGCTGATGAATCTGATAGAATAAGTTCCTCAGATTATTGTTGCTCTTTGAAGATCTGATCTTGCAGCAGAAATACTGAGAGAAGGTGTTGATGTTCTTAGTGAATGAAATTGCTGCTTGAGGAAGATGAAGACTGAAAAGCTTTTTCTGTATTTTTCTTTCTTCTTCCTCTCGACTGTATATCCTTCTTCTTTCTTTTTCCTGTATTGCTATTCTGTAATATCTGATCTAATACTGTATATCTTCTTCCTTTTCTTTTACAATAGCCTCTAATTGTAATTCGAATCAACAAAATAAGGAATAAAATAATCTGCATATTATATTTTCTTGGAACTGCAAGCAAGACTTTAATTCCTTTTCCTTTTTAATAAATGATTTCCTTTTCCAATATAAGCCAACGGCTACTTTCTCGGGAAGATAATGGAAAGGAATAATATAAAAAGGAAGGATATAATACTTGACTTATCTGGAATAATAGAGCCGTCGCTGAAAGATCTGAGTTCAGAGAATGGAATAAAATGATCTGTCTGTAATTCTGAACTGAAATAACAAATTTCGTCGAGCGCAGAGCTGAGTTCATCGAACGCAGAATGAAGTTCGTCGAACTGAAGAGAATAATATAACTGATCTTCTGAAATAAATCTACTGAAGAGAATTTTCGTCGATCTCAACAAATTTCATCGAACACAATGTTGAGTTCGTCGACCTCAAATGAATCTGGCTAGAAGAATTGAATTAGTTGAGCTGAGAAGAACTTTCGTCGATCTGAACATCTGATACTTATTCGTCGAACACGGAGCTGAGTTCATCGAACGCTGATAGGAGTTCGACGAATGCAGAATGAGTTGGCAAATTCGTCGACCGCTGAGACTGGACAATTTCATCGACCGTTGAGAGGAGTTCGTCGAACGCAGAATGAGTTCGTCGAACTAAAGAGATAAACTGCTGGACTGGCTTGAGAACTGAGATTGTCGAGCTGGAGAGCAAGTTCGTCGAACGCATAGAGGAGTTCGTCGAACGTAGAATGAGTTTGTCGAACGCAGAACCTTGCCAAGTTCGTCGAACGGAGGAGCATGCCGTTCGTCGAAAGCAGGATGGAGTTCGTCGAACGCAGTATGGAGTTCGTCGAACACAGAAAACTTGTCTTTTCCTTAGTTCTATCAGCCTAAAACCTTGACCCTTTGGACTATACATTGGTGTCAACTTAGTCCTAATAAACAGATCGTGATCCTAGCCCAAATCAGTAATAGGGTTGTTCTAATAACCTATTTGGTATTTCTGCTTTTCATACACCTTATCTATTTTTTTCTTTGCTAATCCAGTATGAATTTAGTATTTTTAATATTCAATTTATTCTTTGTATAGGTAGATTCTGCTGAAGTTTTTTACTTCAAAAATGGGCTTTGATAATGAGAGCATACCGGGTGATTATTTTTGTCATGTTTGTCGTACATTAATATTTCCCAATGAAGCTCTATTGTCACAATGCACCCATATATATTGTAAGCCCTGCTTAGCTTATGCAGTCCTACTACTACTTATGCTTGCCCTTATAATGGTTATCTGGTGACTGAAGTTGTCTCAAAGGTCTGCTGTAGTTATCATCTCATATAATTTAACTTTAAAAGGTCGTTTCTTTTTTGCTTTAGCTGATTGAACTTTTTTGGGGAATCTTGTTGTAACACCCTCCCTGTTACATAGAATATAGCAGTAGGTCCGACCGGGACCCCACACAATATTAAACGAACAGAAGAACGCGTTACTGAATTAAATTTTAAATAGTTAAGAACATAACCATCTCAGCACATAGAGTCGTACAACGGAAGCATTTATTTTATTAAGATGAAATCAGTTCACAACTTGTCAACATTAACAACTAGGAATGAAAATACACCAAGGTTTGATTATTAAATTGTATACATCAAATAAGTGACTTCCAAACATCGACACGCAGGTCGGCCACACATGAAAAATGGTAAACATAGCAACTTGGCCTTTGAGGGCCAGCACAGTACAACACATCAGCAGGGGATTCAGCCCGCTATTTATCGATCGTCTCGCCAGGACCTGTGCAAACAAATGAACCAAAGAGTGGGAAAACAAGCAACCGGTCAGCTTTAGCTGACCAAGAGTATAATGACCCCACCCCATGCCCGGTGCGGTGGTACTCCTTCCCTGCAAGCATTTAATAGAAACATATATTTCACAGGTGCGTCTAAGCACCGCATAGAAACAATAACCAACTACGTCAACTCTCGACCGCACGTATTGTGCTCTCAAGGCACAATTTAGCATACTCCACGTGTTATGCCTTCACGCTAAGTCTTATTTCAACTTAGATAAACATGAGCTCCTCTCGTCAAGATTGGCCGACCTTGATGAGCCTTGATCTCAAACGGCACATCGTGACCTGAGGTTGCAACCCTCATCACATGATGGCTAAGGGGGAGGTTTCGCGCTCATAATATTACGCAATACGATCACCTAAAATGGGTACAACTTTCCCTAACCCGCTCTTGACCCGCAAGGCCAACGAAGCATGGTACACCAGGACCTTTCGCTTTTGCTGCTACAACCCAGTCCTTTTACATAGGCTTCACAGTCTCCACACATTGCTCACTGGGAGCTGCCACCGGCGCTAGCGCTAGCGCCCGACGCTAGCAACAGAACCCAGTTCTGCTACCATTTCTCAGGTATTTTCTGGAAAACTCCTCCGGAACTCCCTGTGCACATCTCAGTACTCAGAACCCGAAAAACACAGCATAAATCACGGAGTCTTCTCCGACACATAACAAGATATCATCACCAATCCAGACCAATCTTTCCAGATGGGCGTCACACAGCATGCAAATGTCCGTACTTCGATTCCGGACTCCATATGCAAATTCCTGTGGGGATAACATCAACCCACCGAAAGAACTCATCTATGAATTAGTAGAAGTCTTCCAAATAATGAAAATCAAAGGACGCACATGTCCAAAGATGTAGTGAGGAGAATCGTTAACCTCGGCGCTCGTTTCGGTGCCACAGATCTGCGATTAATCTGGAGGGAACTTGCTAAAATAGCTTCCTCTCCACGGAGTCGACGATGGCACAAGCACGCAAGATCTCCTTCGCGGATTTGCCCCAACTGGTCTCCCTCCTTCACCCCTCAGCTTTCTTCTCGTGGAAAGGCAGAGAGTTCTCAGAAAATTGAGAAGGAAAGTCGGATTCCAGCCCATATATCATTTTCCCGCTACCGCTGGCGCTAGCCACTAGCGCCTGGCGCTAGCCCAGAGTCGGTACCGCTTATGGACACTACCGCTAGTGCTTGCGCTACCGCCTGCGCTATCATTTGTCGATGAATTCTCTTACGTTCAACACCGTCTGTCGAAATACATTCGTCGGGACACAGTCGGGAAAGCTACCGCTAACACTACCGCTACCGTCGGCGCTTGCATTCGACGAGGTGTCTTGATGCTTTCGACGAGACACACAAGTCCCTTTGTCAATATGCTATTACTTCGACGATAAGAGCTACCGTCGGCGCTAGAACTAGCGCCTAGCGTTAGCTCCTTAGCTTCAGAACACTTCCACTTTATTTGCACACGAAAATTGTGGTCTTACAATTCTTCCCCCTTAAAAGAATTTCATCCCAAAATTCTAACAGTGCAAATAACAAAAAGATACAAAACATAACTTGTACCTCAACAGAACAATTCGGGGAACTCGTCACGCATGGTTTGCTCATGCTCCCATGAAAGCTCCTCATGACTGCAATTGTTCCAGCAAACTTTGACCATCTTGATTAGTTTATTCCGCAGCTGCTTGACATCAGTGCCTTCAATGCAAATAGGCGAGACTATCGTCTTCAGCCGATCATTGACCGACACTTGATTCGCCCCCAACACCTGGCTAGGCTCTGGCACAGCTTTCCTCAGCACAGAGATGTGAAACACATCGTGCAAATTACTCAGCTCTGTCAAAAGAGCGAGCCGATAGGCAGCTTCACCAACACGCTCTAGTATCTCAAACGGGCCAAGGTATCGCGGACTCAGCTTTTTCAAGCATCGAATCCTTGACACTCCCTTGAAAGGCTTGATCTTGAGATACACCCAGTCGCCCACGGCGAACTCAACATTTTTGTGTTTGGCATTGTAGTATTTTGCCTGCTATCTTGCGCCACCAACAATCGCTCCCGGATTGTTCGAATAGTCGAATTTGCATCTTTGACTCCTTTTCGTTTAAATAGCTTCATCTCGCCTGTTTCCACCCAAGCCAAGGGAGTACGACAAGCTCTACCATAGAGGTCCTCGAAGGGCACCATCTTTATACTTTCTTGATAGATGTTATTGTAAGCGAATTCGATCATGAACAAATAGTCTTCCCACTTTTTACCAAGTCCAGGACGTACATGCGGAGCATATCCTCCAATTTTCTGTTAGTACGTTTAGTCTGTCCATCCATTTGAGGGTGGAAGGAAGTACTAAATTTCAACTTTGTACACAACAACTGGTGGATTAGCCTCCAATCTTTCGAATGTAGAATATAACAGTAGGTCCGGTCGGGACCCCACGCCATATTAAATGAACAGAAGAGCGCGTTACTGAATTGATTTTTAACAGTTAAGAACATAACCATCTCAGCACACAGAGTCGTACAACAGAAGCATTTATTTTATTAAGATAAAACCAGTTCACAACTTGGCCACATTAACAACTAGGAATGAAAATACAATAAGGTTTGATTATTAAAATGTTTACTTCAACTAGGTGACTTCCAAACATCGGCACGCAGGCCGACCACACATGAAAAATGGTAAACATAATAACTTGGCCTTCGAGGGCCAGCACAGCAGCAGTGGCTTTAACCAGTTATTTCCCGCTCATCTCGCCAGGACCTGTGCAAACAAATCAACCAAAGAGTGGGAAAACAAGCAACCAGTCAGCTTTAGCTGACCAAGAGTACAACGACCCCACCCCATGTGTAACACCCTGGCAGTACAAATAATATAACAGTAGGTCTAGCCGGGACCCCACGCCATACTATACACACTAGCTAGGCATTAAAAGGTGATAATCAGAAAAGAACAACAACTACAAGAGAGTATAAAAAAATGTAAGCGGAAGCATTTGGGTTAAACATCTTTTAGAATTGTCCACTATCCCAAGAATGAAACAAATAGAGTTACGGCCTTAAGGCCTTACATTTAACAACTGTATAGAAACTAAAAACATACATCGGCACGCAGGCCGACAATACAAGAAAAGTAGAAAAGAGGCTGGCCTTCGAGGGCCAACACAACAAAAGGGCCACCGCCCGCTATTTCCCGCTAGGCTCACCTGCACCTGCAACCAACATCCAATAAGAGTAAATGAGGGTCAGCTATGAGCTGACCACAAACCGCGTAACGATCTCACCCCCGGCCATCTAGCCAGCTTAGGGGCGTGTCACCGCTAACCTGCAAGCAAGCAGTACATGCAACATGTAATAATATAAAGAAAGTGCAAACTACACTACACAAGGTGAGGTTTCAAGCACAATCAATCTTCTAGGTTGAGCATCAAGTAAAGGGGATCCTAGGCATGCACATGATGCTGGTTGGGTTCACCCGAAGGTTCCCCACAACCGCCTAAGCAACCGCATGAGGCTAACATAACATCATTCATCACATACACTCCACCTTAAGGACATAGCCATAGGTGGGGAAAAAGAGCTTTTGGTCGGTCTAGGTAAGACACCTTCCATGACCTCTCCCATGATAACACGGCTTACAGGAGGTAGGGACCTCTCACCGATCTGCATGGAAATGGGTTCGGTTCAGCTTTACTCGTGCTCTAATCGTCGCGATCTATCGCACGACGCGGGTACGGCTTCACCTCGGCCCGTAAGGGTTTGGAGCACATAATTAAGCTACGCATCCAATCCTTTCACGCGGACTTAGACTTCGCAAACAACAACCAAGAAGGAGGTACAAGACCACTCCTCTTCAAATCTAGTGGTGGAGGTTTGCTTTCAACCACCCAAGCAAGGGGCTTCCGTTAGGCTCTCAAAAGGCACCTAAAACTCAAGTCCCGCATTATGATAGGAAATCTCAACGGAGACATTCTCCGGCACGCATTCTAGGCTTAACCTAAATGCAATGTCGCAAACCAAGCATCACCGATCCGGGCTCACGGCCACGAATAGGCTTCACACAAAATTCCTAAATCCGCACGACTACCGGATTTCTAAATGCAATATGCCGGGGACGGACACAATCGACCCGGAGTTCCGAAGAACTAGAGGAAATCCTACACTTCACCCATTTGGTGAAAGGGATTCCTCATGCAAGCATAGAAAAAGGAATGAGAGGACAAAACCCGTCCTAAGACCGGGAGGAAGGATCGTTACCCTTGGAGCTTTCTTCTTCGCCATAGATCTGAGATTTCACTCGGATAGAAATTAAGAACCGCAACGGGCTGCTCTTTCCAGATCTGAAAATGGCTCGTGATTCGGAGCTCCGAAGCTCCGGCAATGGCAGAAGAAGCCTCGATCTTCTTCCTCGCTGTCGTTGTTCTTCCTCGGCTTCCGCCTTTTTCACGCTTGAAGAAGATAAAGATTATAAGTCAAAGAGAATATAAATACACCTCTGGACAAACCCTAAGTTAACCCAGAAATAAATTCCAGCCCTTGGATTTAAAGCCCTGGATCTAACGGCTATGACCAAGAAGTCATGGGTATGTTAAATCGCAAATCGTCGTACTGTAACTGCGTTCGATGAACAACTTTAATACTGCGTTCGATGAATGCTAAAACACTGCGTTCGACGAACAGCTATAAACTTGCGTTCGACGAATGGCTAATAAACCGCGTTCGGCGAACGGCTGAAATGTTGTGTTCGATGAACGGCTAATAAACATGCGTTCGACGAACGGCTGACTGCGTTCGACGAACGGTTGCCTGCGTTCGACGAATGGCTGATAAACCAGCGTTCGACGAACGGCTGGTTGCGTTTGATGTACGGTTGCCTGTGTTCAATGAACGGCTGATAAACCTGCGTTCGACGAACGGCTGGCTGCGTTTGACGAACGGCTGCATGCGTTCGACGAACGGTTGATAAACCTGCGTTCGACGAACGGCTGGCTGCGTTCGACGAACAGTTGATAAACCTTAACTCGTTCGGCGAATTCGTCTAATTCCCTTCGACGAATTCGGCTATACCCAAACAGACGACTTCGGCTATACCTTTAAAATTTGGCTGCTCGCATCACAGGAAGTTTTGGGGTGTTACAAAACCACCCTTCTTAAAAGAATTTCGTCCCGAAATTATGAAAACAACCGCAGCCAATTTAAAAGATAAATTACCTGAGAGAAATAGCTCGGGGTACTTCGCAAGCATCGTTTGGTCCCTTTCCCAAGAGAGTTCCTCTCTCCCGCAATCATTCCAACGGACCTTTACCATCCGAATGGATTTGTTCCGCAATTGCTTCACTTCGGTGTCTTATATGCAAATGGGCTTGACTTTCGTTGCTAGCCCACCGTCTACCGACACTTCGTTAACCGCAACAACAAGACTAGGCTCTTTGACAGCCTTCCTCAACACAGAGATATGAAATACATCATGCAGCCCACTCAACTCTGAAGATAGAGCAAGCCGGTAGGCATCTTCACCAATGCGCTCCAAGATCTCGAACGGTCCTAAGTACCTCGGACTTAGCTTTTTCAAGCGTCGGATCTTCGATACTCCTTTGAACGGTTTGATCTTTAGGTAAACCCAATCACCAACGACGAACTCAACGTTCCGGTGATTTGCATTGTAAAACTTTGCCTGCCTATCCTGGGCAATGAGCAACCGCTCTCGTATTGCCCGGATTGATGTATTTGCTTCATCCACGTCCTTGCGTTTCAACAACTTTGTGTCGCCCGTTTCAGCCCAAGTCAACGGTGTATGACATTTTCTACCATAAAGAGCCTCGAAAGGTGCCATCTTTATACTTGCTTGGTAGCTGTTGTTGTAGGCAAACTCAATCATATAGAGATGATCTTCCCATTTCTTTCCAAAGTCCCGGGCGCACATCCTTAGCATGTATTCCATCGTCCTATTGGTTCTTTCGTTCTGTCCATCCGTTTGCGGGTGGAAGGCCGTGCTAAATTTTAGCTTGGTACCCAATAATTGATGAATCAGCCTCCAATCGTTCTATGTGAATCGCCCATCACGATCACTCAAGATGCTACAGGGAACCCCGTGCAACCGTACGATAATATCAACATAGAGCTTCACTAGCTTTTCTACAGAATCATCCTGCCGGTTCGGAATAAAGTGCGAAACTTTCATCAATCGATCTACGATCACCCAGATGGCATCGTTTCCATGTTGTGATCTCTACAATTCGTGCACGAAATCCATCGAAATATTATCGAACTTCCATTTTGGAATCGGCAAAGACTTTAAAAACCCACCAGGTCTCTGACATTCAGCCTTCACCAACGCGCAAGTGTGACACTTGGCCACGTAGAGTGCAATGTCTTTCTTCATTCCTGGCCACCAAAAGAGCTTCTTCATATAAATGCCATCTTTGTGCTCCCAGGGTGGATCGAGTACTTGGTAAAGTGAGCCTTGTACATCAATTCTGCCCGCAACGTACCAACATTTGGGACGCACAATCTGCCATTTTTCCACATAAGATCATCTTCGAAGGATAAATCAGCATTTGACCCATCCACGGTCTCCGCTTTATAGCGCTTCATGCTCGAATCCAGCTCCAAAGCTTGCCGAACTCGGTCGGCAAGGTCGTATTGAACCTCCATCCAGTTCAAACATGCTGAAGGAGACGGTCTTCTATCGACACAAATGGTCTCCGAGGCTTCTAGCTCCCGGATTAGACGCTCATCATGCATCAAATCCAGTTTGCCTGTGCAGGAGCCCGACGACTCAATGCGTTCGCAACCACATTCCTTTCCCAGGAGTGTATCGAATGTCGAAGGTGTAGTCCCCAAGGAACTCCATCCACCTTCTTTGGCGCATATTCAACTCATTCTGATCAAGCAGGTACTTGAGGCTTTTGTGGTCCGTAAAGATGTCAATCTTCACGCCATGTAAGTAGTGCCTCCAAAGTTTAAGAGCAAATACCACGGCCACTAGCTCCAAATCATGGACTGGGTAGTTCCTGTCATGTACCTTTAACTGATGGGAGCCATAGGCAATTACATTTCCGAATTGCACCAGAACGCAACCCAAGCTACTCCTTGAGGCGTTGCTATATATTTCGTAACCTTCTATTCCACATGGCGAGTATAGAATGGGCGTCGTGGTCAGATGACTCTTCATCTCCTCAAAAGCTCGTGCGCACTCGGGCGACCAAACGAACTTATGATCTTTCCTAGTCAGTTTAGTGAGAGGAAGTGCAATCCTCGAGAAGTTTTCCACAAAGCGCCTATAATAGCCGGCAAGTCCTAAGAAACTTCGGACTTCCGATACATATTTCAACACAGGACATGCTTGGATCGCCTCTATCTTCGAAGGATCGACTGCTATTCCTTCTCCACTAACAACATGACCAAGGAATGCTACTGACGATAGCCAAAACTGGCACTTCGAGAACTTGGCATATAGCTGATTCCTCCTCAAGGTGCTCAAAACTGTGCGCAGATGCTCTGCATGCTCCTCTTCCGACTGAGAGTATACCAAAATGTCGTCGATGAAGATAATCACAAATTGATCCAAATACTCTCGGAACGTTCTGTTCATTAAGTCCATGAATACCGACGGTGCATTAGACAGACCGAACGGCATAACCTTGAACTCATAGTGCCCATAGCGAGTTCTGAATGCTGTCTTTGGAATATCACATTCCCTTATACGAAGCTGATAGTAGCCGGACCTTAAGTCTAGCTTAGAGTATACCATCGACCCAACCAGTTGGTCGAATAAGTTGTCGATTCTTGGAATCGGATAACGGTTCTTCTCGGTCAGCTTATTCAGCTCTCGATAGTCAATACATAGACCCAAGCTCCCATCCTTCTTTTTCACAAAGAGGATCGGTGCACTCCAAGGTGAAGAACTTGGACATACATAGCCTTGCTCTAGAAGTTCTTGCAACTGAACCTTCAGTTCTGCCAATTCCTTTGGCGCTGCTCGGTACTGTGAGCGTGCTATATTCTTGGCACCTGGCACCAACTCAATACAGAAATCAATCTCTCGCTGAGGCAGAGCCCCAGGGAGTTCTTTAGGAAACACATCGGCATACTCAGCTACAACTGGGACATCACTTAAACTGTGCTTTGGCTCCGAAGCCTCCAACAAAGTGAAGAACAACTCCGCGCCCTTTCTCACCGCCTTAACCACCTGGAGAGCAGACATCAGCGTCTTGCTCGCTCCTCGCATACCCGTGAATGTGGTTTCATCCCCGGTGTTCTTTCTCAGAGTGATCTCCTTTGAATTGCAATCAATGCATGCTCGCTGCTCCCAGAGCCAGTCCATGCTGAAGATTACGTCAAATTTAGCTAACGACAATATCGATGCTTCCAAGTCGAAGTCTTGATTTCCAATCCGCACCTTCACACGACTCTTCTTATCTGCACCCATGCGAGATCCATTGGTTAGCACTACTTCCAATCTATCCTCTACTAAGGTAGACGACACTTCAATTCGCACCACGGAGTCCTCAGACAGAAAAGAGTGTGATGCACCCGTATCAAATAGAGCTCTCGCCGGATAATTGAAAATTAGGAAGAAACATAATTGCACACAAATCAAACATAAAGTCGCACAACAGTATCAATCATAAATAGCTGTAAAAGCTAACTTCTAATCCATACCTGTGATGGCTTCAGTTTATCGTATGGCTTATTGCTGGCCAAGCGAGTAAACTCTCGGTTGGGTCGGAATATGCTGGGAAGCAGAAGACTCCGCGGCTTTGCCCTTTTCCGCATGACCCGCAGCACGAGCATAGTCCATCGCTCGGTTCTCTGGCCATGGGAGACCACTTCAGCACACACGTGCCTTGTGTCCCACCTTTCCACAAGTGAAACATGTCATTGGACCACGTGCAGTCGTAGCTCCCGACACATTTGAGTGAGTTGGTTTCGCAGACTTGAACTTTCTTTTGTTCCTCCTGAACTCAGATTTGGACTGAGAGGTTGGCGCATGAAATTCAGTCTTCTTTGCAATGCCTTTTGCTTACACTCTCTTCATGTCCAACTCCAGAGATCTGGCGGTTTGCACCATCACATGGAAGCCAAACGTCATTGGGCATGCAAGTAGCAGCCTCAACTCATCTCGAAGACCTTCATAAAACTTGTTCGTCTTCGTTTCCTCATCTTCCACCAAAGACCCCGCATAACGGCCCAGTCTAGTGAACTCATGCAAGTACTCATCCACGGGTCGGAGGATCTAAACCTCCCTCTGATACCAAATTGTAACAGCCTGCCAGTACAAATAATATAACAGTAGGTCCGGTCGGGACCCCACGCCATACTATACACACTAGCTAGGCATTAAAAGGTGATAATCAGAAAAGAACAACAACTACATGAGAGTATAAAAAAACATAAGAAGAAGCATTTGGATTAAACATCTTTTAGAATTGTCCACTATCCCAGGAATGAAAAAAATAGAGTTACGGCCTTAAGTCCTTACATTTAACAACTGTATAGAAACTCAAAACATACATCGGCACGCAGGCCGACAATACATGAAAAGCAGAAAAGAGGCTGGCCTTCGAGATCCAACACAGCAAAAGGGCCACCACCCGCTATTTCCCGCTAGGCTTGTAACATCCCCCAAACTACTAGGCCCCTAGAGAATTTTTGTCATGACAAGTCATGACAAAAATAAGATAAGTGACACCGGGAACTAGGATGACCAGTTGGAAGGAGTGAAAAAGTCATGGTGTTCACTCAACTACCATGGGCTACCCTAGTGTAAAGTGGACTGAAAGAGTCTAAAGCACTTTGAGCATCACACATAGCCATGGAGATCCCCTAGGATGGATCAAGTGCACAAAGTGGGCCAAAGAGGCCCCATGAACTCATTAAGGTAGGAAGGAATGCATTTTGGGGTGCATATAGCAAATCTTGATGGCCTAGCCTAGGAGTGACCAACAGACTCCAAAAAGACATCCTAACCTTACCTTGACCCCCATGACCATCCAAGAAGGTGAGTGGACCACTAGGGACCCTTGAGGCCACTCAAATTGGTCAATTTGACCAAAAGTCAACTTTATGCCACTTAGGTCAAACCTCCATAAATAAGGGCAATTGAACTCCAAATGATCAAATTGGACCCACCATCATATGGAAACCTCCCTAGTGGACCCAATGGACCCAAAAGCCCAATCATAGGGCCATCAATTTGGGGAAATTGGGTCAATTTCTAAAAAGCCCAAAATTGACCCGAATGTGCTAAAAGCCAAAATTGATCTCCAATTGACCCAGTGTGATCAAATTGGTCACCCCTAAACACTAAGGGGATTAAATGAGACCTATATGAGCCAAAGTGCACATTCAATCTTGGAGGATTAGGGCAAAATCACCAAAATACCCAAATTGCTCCTATAGGCAAATAAGTGCAATCAAGCCCCATATGACCGCACCATGACTCAATTCCTCTTGGAATGGGTCCATAGGGTCCAAGACAATAATGTGGGTCAGTCATATTAAGTGGTGTGAGCTTGAGTCAAGCCCAAGAACCCATAAATTCCCAAATTGGCATATTTGAGTCAAATGAGCCCAAAGCTTAAATCAAGTAGACTTAGCCCAATCCCATGACTCAATTGGTCAGCCCATATGGTGACCAGACCATTTGCATGCTGGAAATTCGAAATTGGAGAAAAAGGAGGCTTTGTCCAAGTGTCAAAATTGGAGGAAGAAGACAAGGAAACAAGGAGGAGGAATTTAGGGGATGGGTGCCAAATGGCACCCCCTTTGCATTCCCTAAGCTCTCCTCTGAGCTGGGGGAGTAATTTCCCTCAATTTGGGGTAGTGGGGATGGAGCTCCATTGGCTGGAAGGGGCAGCCAAGGAGTTGGACGAAAATGCCTTAATGGCAACCCACTTAATACTCCTCATCCCTCTCAACTGAGCTCATCATCATCTTTAGAAGCCTGAGAGGAGTCGGACTGGAGCTTTACAGAGGAGGATTTGATGCAGAAATGAGAATGGGAGGTGGAGCTCACGAGAGGTGGTCGGCCATGGAATCACGAGTTTTCTTCAACCTCAAGCCAATTCAAGGTCCGGTTTCTCCCCCTCTCCCTCTGTGCAAGTATCTAGGTCCATTTAGGAGAGAAATCGGGCTCAATTGAGCCCGATCCAATGTGAGCTTGAGGGAGAAATTCTGAGCTTTTCTTCTTGCTCGGGATCGCCGGAGAGGCCATCTCCGGTGGCCGTGCCGCCGTCAAACGCTAGCCACCACCTCAACGGAGGTGGTGGAGGCGGTGGCCGGTCGTGAGGTGCTGCAGGTTGCCGGGAAATGTCCGGAGAAGATGACCCAGGCGGGATTAATCGCGGTCGTTGGCGAGCTGGGGACGATGATGGGATACCGCCAGATCTGCGCTGAGATTCGTGCAATAAACCTGCGTTCGACGAACGGCTGCATGCGTTCGACGAACGGCTGATAAACCTGAGTTCGACGAACGGCTGGCTGCGTTTGACGAATTTGTCGGAAGCCTTATTTCTGTTCGACGAATTCGTCGAAAGTTTATAGCGTTCGATGAATTCATCGAAAGCCTTAACTCGTTCGGCGAATTCGTCTAATTCCCTTCGACGAATTCGGCTATACCCAAACAGATGACTTCGGCTATACCTTTAAAATTTGGCTGCTCGCATCACAGGAAGTTTTGGGGTGTTACAAAACCACCCCCTTAAAAGAATTTCGTCCCGAAATTACGAAAACAACCGCAGCCAATTTAAAAGATAAATTACCAGAGAGAAATAGCTCAGGGTACTTCGCAAGCATCGTTTGGTCCCTTTCCCAAGAGAGTTCCTCTCTCCCGCAATCATTCCAACGGACCTTTACCATCCGAATGGATTTGTTCTGCAACTGCTTCACTTCGGTGTCTTCTATGCAAATGGGCTTGACTTTCGTCGCTAGCCCATCGTCTACCGACACTTCGTTGACCGCAACAACAAGACTAGGCTCTTTGACAGCCTTCCTCAACACAGAGATATGAAATACATCATGCAGCCCCACTCAACTCTGAAGATAGAGCAAGCCGGTAGGCAGCTTCATCAATGCACTCCAAGATCTCGAACGGTCCTAAGTACCTCGGACTTAGCTTTTTCAAGCGTCGGATCCTCGATACTCCTTTGAACGGTTTGATCTTTAGGTAAACCCAATCACCAAAGACGAATTCAACGTTTCGGTGATTTGCATTATAAAACTTTGCCTGCCTATCCTGGGCAATGAGCAACCACTCTCGTATTGCCCGGATTGATGTATTTGCTTCATCCACGTCCTTGCGTTTCAACAACTTTGTGTCGCCCGTTTCAGCCCAAGTCAACGGTGTATGACATTTTCTACCATAAAGAGCCTCGAAAGGTGCCATCTTTATACTTGCTTGGTAGCTGTTGTTGTAGGCAAACTCAATCATATAGAGATGATCTTCCCATTTCTTTCCAAAGTCCCGGGCGCACATCCTTAACATGTATTCCATCGTTCTATTGGTCCTTTTGTTCTGTCCATCCGTTTGCGGGTGGAAGGCCGTGCTAAATTTTAGCTTGGTACCCAATAATTGATGAATCAGCCTCCAATCGTTCTATGTGAATCGCCATCACGATCACTCACGATGCTACAGGGAACCCCGTGCAACCGTACGATAATATCAACATAGAGCTTCACTAGCTTTTCTACAGAATCATTCTGCCGGTTCGGAATAAAGTGCGAAACTTTCGTCAATCGATCTACGATCACCCAGATGGCATTGTTTCCATGTTGTGATCTTGGCAATTCGTGCACGAAATCCATCGAAATATCGTCGAACTTCCATTTTGGAATCGGCAAAGACTTTACAAACCCACCAGGTCTCTGACATTCAGCCTTCACCAACGCGCAAGTGTGACACTTGGCCACGTAGAGTGCAATGTCTTTCTTCATTCCTGGCCACCAAAAGAGCTTCTTCATATCCATGCACATCTTTGTGCTCCCAGGGTGGATCGAGTACTTGGTAAAGTGAGCCTTGTACATCAATTCTGCCCGCAACGTACCAACATTTGGGACGCACAATCTGCCATTTTTCCACATAAGATCATCTTCGAAGGATAAATCAGCGTTTGACCCATCCACGGTCTCCGCTTTATAGCGCTTCATGCTCGAATCCAGCTCCAAAGCTTGTCGAACTCGGTCGGCAAGGTCATATTGAACCTCCATCCAGTTCAAACATGCTGAAGGAGACGCTCTTCTATCGACACAAATGGTCTCCAAGGCTTCTAGCTCCCGGATTAGACGCTCATCATGCATCAAATCCAGTTTGCCTGTGCAGGAGCCCGACGACTCAACGCGGCCGCAACCACATTCCTTTCCCAGGAGTGTATCGAATGTCGAATTTGTAGTCCCCAAGGAACTCCATCCACCTTCTTTGTCGCATATTCAACTCCTTCTGATCAAGCAGGTACTTGAGGCTTTTGTGGTCCGTAAAGATGTCGATCTTCACGCCATACAAGTAGTGCCTCCAAAGTTTAAGAGCAAATACCACGACCACTAGCTCCAAATCATGGACTGGGTAGTTCCTGTCATGTACCTTTAACTGATGGGAGCCATAGGCAATTACATTTCCGAATTGCACCAGAACGCAACCCAAGCTACTCCCAGAGGCGTTGCTATATATTTCGTAACCTTCTATTCCACATGGCGAGTATAGAATGGGCGTCGTGGTCAGATGACTCTTCAGCTCCTCAAAAGCTCGTGCGCACTCGGGCGACCAAACGAACTTATGATCTTTCCTAGTCAGTTTAGTGAGAGGAAGTGCAATCCTCGAGAAGTTTCCCACAAAGCGCCTATAATAGCCGGCAAGTAATAAGAAACTTCGGACTTCCGCTACATATTTCAACACAGGACATGCTTGGATCGCCTCTATCTTCGAAGGATCGACTGCTATTCCTTCTCCACTAACAACATGACCAAGGAATGCTACTGACGATAGCCAAAACTGGCACTTCGAGAACTTGGCATATAGTTGATACCTCCGCAAGGTGCTCAAAACTGTGCGCAGATGCTCTGCATGCTCCTGTTCCGACTGAGAGTATACCAAAATGTCGTCGATGAAGATGATCAAAATTTGATCCAAATACTCTCGGAACATTCTGTTCATTAAGTCCATGAATACCGACGGTGCATTAGACAGACCGAACGGCATAACCTTGAACTCATAGTGCCCATAGCGAGTACTGAATGCTGTCTTTGGAATATCACATTCCCTTATACGAAGCTGATAGTAGCCGGACCTTAAGTCTAGCTTAGAGTATACCATCGACCCAACCAGTTGGTCGAATAAGTTGTCGATTCTTGGAATCGGATAACGGTTCTTCTCGGTCAGCTTATTCAGCTCTCGATAGTCAATACATAGACCCAAGCTCCCATCCTTCTTTTTCACAAAGAGGATCGGTGCACTCCAAGGTGAAGAACTTGGACATACATAGCCTTGCTCTAGAAGTTCTTGCAACTGAACCTTCAGTTCTGCCAATTCCTTTGGCGCTACTCGGTACTGTGAGCGTGCTACATTCTTGGCACCTGGCACCAACTTAATACAGAAATCAATCTCTCGCTGAGGCAGAGCCCCAGGGAGTTCTTTAGGAAACACATCGGCATACTCAGCTACAAATGGGACATCACTTAAACTGTGCTTTGGCTCCGAAGCCTCCAACAAAGTGAAGAACAACTCCGCGCCCTTTCTCACCGCCTTAACCACCTGGAGAGCAGACATCAGCGTCTTGCTCGCTCCTCGCATACCCGTGAATGTGGTTTCATCCCCGGTGTTCTTTCTCAGAGTGATCTCCTCTGAATTGCAATCGATGCATGCTCGCTGCTCTGAGAGCCAGTCCATGCCGAAGATTTCGTCAAATTCAGCTAACGACAATATCGATGCTTCCAAGTCGAAGTCTTGATTTCCAATCCGCACCTTCACACGACTCTTCTTATCTGCACCCATGCGAGATCCATTGGTTAGCACTACTTCCAATCTATCCTCTACTAAGGTAGACGGCACTTCAATTCGCACCATGGAGTCCTCAGACAAAAAAGAGTGTGATGCACCCGTATCAAATAGAGCTCTCGCCGGATAATTGAAAATTAGGAAGAAACCTAATTGCACACAAATCAAACATAAAGTCGCACAACAGTATCAATCATAAATAGCTGTAAAAGCTAACTTCTAATCCATACCTGTGATGGCTTCAGTTTATCGTATGGCTTCTTGCTGGCCAAGCGCGTAAACTCTCGGTTGGGTCGGAATATGCTGGGAAGCAGAAGACTCCGCAGCTTTGCCCTTTTCCGCATGACCCGCAACACGAGCATAGTCCATCGCTCGGTTCTCTGGCCATTGGAGACCACTTCGGCACACACGTGCCTTGTGTCCCACCTTTCCACAAGTGAAATATGTCATAGGACCACGTGCAGTCGTAGCTCCCGACACATTTGAGCGAGTTGGTTTCGCAGACTTGAACTTTCTTTTGTTCCTCCTGAACTCAGATTTGGACTGAGAGGTTGGCGCATGGAATTCAGGCTTCTTTGCAATGCCTTTTGCTTACACTCTCTTCATGTCCAACTCCAGAGATCTGGCGGTTTGCACCATCACATGGAAGCCAAACGTCATTGGGCATGTAAGGAGCAGTGATGAGTCCCGATTATATACACATATATGGACTCATCTGGGCCGTTTATCTAGTCATTCCACTGCACTTTAGCCTTGTTTTAGCTTATATTTGTTATCACTTGCTATGTGCACTTCTCGGCCCATTTTGGTGTTATTTCGTATCTTTCTTTGTTATTAGTTTTCTCTCGATGTTAAGTCCCACTTTCAGTGGCTAGACTGGCGTCGTACGCTGGAACAGGTGTCGTGCAGGTGTTTCCGGTGCAATTCTGCACAGGAACACTGCGCACGATCACCGGTTCTATTGCGCACGACCACTGGTCATGCGCCACTGATCGTGTGCACTTAACCCTTTTTTATGAGTTCTGTTTGGTGCAGTGCGCACGACCATCTACGCTAGTGCGCATGACCACCGGTCGTGCGCCACTGTTCGTGCGCGCTTATCATCAATTTCTTGAGTTCTGTTTCAATCAGTGCGCACGACCACCTACGATAGTGCGCACGACCACCGGTCGTGTGCCACTGGTCGTGCGAACATTTTATTTTATAATTTCTGTCTTTGCAGGCTCCGTCCAGGCAGAGCGCACGATCACAGGATTCTAGTGCGCACGACCACTGGTCGTGCGCCAATGACCGTGCGCACTGTTTATTCCAGCGCCTATAAATTCCGCTGCTCGCGATTTAGGTTGGGGGGATCCGCCGTTTTCTCGCCGAGCTCCGCCATTTCGCCCCATTTCGCTGGTTCTCCGCCCCCCTAGGCCTCCTCCATCATCCAAGAGCTTCAAGGAGGAGATTCCACTCATCTTCATCGCCAAGCAAGGAGTTCCTCGCATCAGACGTGGCCGGATTGTAAATCGCTGGAGAAGACGGGTCCATTGGGAGGTGTGACAGCCCTCCTCTACCCCGGACGCAGTTGGGACCGAGCTAGGACGTGGATTGACAACCCAACGATTCCTACCGTGAATCTACAACGAGACTCCGGATTCGGTCGTATCTCTTGCCTTTTTCTTCTACTTGTGTGGTTGTAGTTGTTTGTAATCTCTATATTTAGATGATGAATGCTATGAACTAAGTGTATTATTATTTATTTCATGTTTATGGAATTATTTAGTTCATATGTGTTAATGAGGTGCGCCCCATCCATTTTCCACTCCACCACCGTGTCCGGTGCCGCACTAGCAATTGCTAGTGGCGTGCTTGTCGCAGAGGTGCTTGCGACCCTCATTCCGTTAGCCTACTCGCCCATCCGCCTACCGTAGCGTGGCATCGCGGCCTGTACTCCATCCCGCCTAACGAAGCAGCGCGCTCAAGGCCTGCATAGTTCGATCCGCTTGCCTACTCGTCCATCCGCCCTTACGAAGTAGCGCGTTCAAGGCCTACGTAGTCTTCCATCCCGCCGAGCGAAGCATTGCATAGCGGCATTGCATAGGAGTAGCTGTAGCTTTTTCTCTTTATTTTCCACAAACCAAATCAACCCCCGTGTCCGCAATTCATCCGACCCAAAGGACTTCGATCTCAAGTCCTTCCTCGAACGTTAACTCCACCTTACTGTGTTCCTTGAGAGATTCGATACTTGGGGATTTACTTCCTCATATTATTACTTGACAACGACCGGTTCACTGCCGTTCGGATCGCAGTCTCGCTACCGCCTATAGCGGTGTGCAGGATTTGCGCATCAAGTTTTTGGCGCCGTTGCCGGGGAACACAGACGTGTGAGTTTTCTGGAGAGGGAGAGTCTGAGAGAGAAGCCCTTCCATTTGTAAATTGCATCCCTTATTTTATTTCTGTTCGTTTTATTCCTTTTTCTTGTTTTATAGTAGGTTGCTTTAGTAAATTTTTGTTAGGTGTAGTATTTCGCACAATAGTGTTCGTCTTTTTGAATCGTTTTATCTTCGCACTATGTGGGCACATCTTAATTTCCGTTGCCGTTGGTGTGGAGCTACCTCCCACTCTAGTGATGAATGCCCTACGGAGAATAGTAGGCATAATTCTTATAGCCCAGCATATGGAGCACCGATTTCTTTTCCCTCTACCTGTGAGGAGCAGGTATTTATATTCAGGTAGAGGCGTGACTGTTCTTTCTCCGTATAGGTACCCGCTAACGACACGGATATTAGGCCAGTTACCTGTCCACTTCTCCTTCCATAGGCCCATTAGCTAGAACTCTTAAAGTTTGAATAAGTCGTGCTGGGAGGACAATAATGATGAGTCCTGATCATATACACATTTTTTGGACTCATCCGGGCCGTTATTTAGTCAATTCTACGCACTATAGCCTTGTTATAGTTTATATTTGATAATCCATGCTAGGTGCACATCTTGGCCCACTTTGGTGTGATTTTCGTGTTTATTGTCTTTAGTATATTCTTGTGCTGATAAGTGCCACTTTCAGTGGCTAGATCTGTGGTTGTGCGGGAATAGGAGTCGTGCAAGTGTTCCCGGTGCAATTCTGCACAGGAACACTGTGCACGATCACCGGTTCTATTGCGCACGACCACTGGTCGTGCGCCACTGATCGTGTGCACTTAACCCTTTTTCACGAGTTCTGTTTGGTGCAGTGCGCACGACCATCAACGACAGTGCGCACGACCACCGGTCGTGCGCCACTGCTCGTGCGCACTTACCATTTAATTTCTGAGTTCTGTTTGCGGTAGTGCGCACGACCATCAACTCCAGTGCGCACGACCACCGGTCGTGCGCCACTGGTCGTGCGAACATTTTATTTTATAATTTCGTATCTTGCAGGTTCCACCCAGGCAGTGCGCACGATCGCCGAATTCCAGTGCGCACGACCACTGGTCGTGCGCCAATGATCGTGCGCAGTATTTAATCCAGCGCCTATTTAAACGCCTGTTGCGATTTTAGGGCGGATCGTTCATGCCGGGAGCGGGATTCCTGTTCCGTACGCCGCCGATCTCCACCGTGGGAAGCCTCCACTTCATCTCCTACGCAAAGGGAAGCCTCCTCCATCCATTCTAAGACTTCCTCCATTGTCCGTGAGTGTTCTCCATCGTCCGTAAGCCTCCAAGCAAGCATTCTTTCATTCCGCTCGGTGAGAAGAAGAAGAAACCTAAAGTCGAAGACGACGGAGCACGTAGGGAGATCGTGACAGCTCTCTACGCCGGAAGCATTGTCCGTCCGAGTCCGGAGGTAGCCCGACAACCTACCATTCCGGCCGTGAACGGCCGCTAGTCTTCACCATCGGTTATTCCTTTCCTCTTTCCTCGTTGTACTCTTTAAACCGTGTAAAACTCGAATATTGAGATGTTATTTGTTTAAATGAATGTCTCTTTGTTATTCTTCATGGTTTGGTTGTGATTCACTCCGTTCTCATTCACTCACTCGCGCCCGCACGCAAGGTGTTTGACCCGCGTTAGCAAGAGCTAACGGCGGTTGTGAAGAGGTGTTTGCGACCCTCACCCTCTCGCACTCGAGCTCACTTCATCCGCCTCACGAAGCACGGCATCGCGGCCGTTGCATCCACCTCACTTTGCGAAGCGGTGTTTTCGACCCGCATTTCTTTTGTTATTGCTAAGATTAGGAAAACCAACCTAAAACCCCTCTTTGTGTTTGTTGAACGCTTGTGTAACAATCATCACTGCGCGATTCGTTCACCCATCCTGCATTCCTCAAGAGACCGACATCCGGGGAATTTATTCTCCACAATTATTACTTGACAGCGACCGGTGCACTTGCCGACACGCATCAAGTTTTTGGCGCCGTTGCCGGGGATTGCAGGCGTGTTTCGTCTTGTGTTGTGACTGTCGTTATATGAGCAGTTGTTTTTTATTTTCTTTGTTTTTCTTTTTGTTTTTGACAGTTCATGCAGAGGCAGGTCGCAGGTGAACTCGCACCTTTTGATCCAGAAATCGAACGAACTGCTCGCGCGCGAAGGCGCGCTGCGGCTGTACAAGCGGCCATGGGTGATCAGGTAGACCCAAATGATGTTGATCCGAGAATGCCCGGCGTGGGGGAACATCAGCCTGGGATTGAGCAGGAGGCAGTCAGGCCTCGACCCCGCACGATGAGGGACTACACCACTCCAAGTGCTGGGAGTGTGTATCCGGGGTTCGGGCCCAATATTTTGAATAATCAGTTTGAGATCAAGCCAGCGATCTTAAACATCATCCGGAACAACGCTCAGTTCTCGGGGTTGGCCAGCGAAGATCCGCATCTGCATCTGGCGGAGTTTTCTGATATTTGCGGAACCTTCCGCTACGCAGGGATTGCTGACGACACGGTCAAGCTTAGACTGTTTCCCTTTTCACTCCGCGACAAAGCAAAGGTGTGGCTCCACTCCATTCCGCCCGGGACTGCTGCAACTTGGGATGCCCTCGCATCCAAGTTCCTTGCTAAATTCCACCCTGTGGATAAGATTGTAAGCTTGCGGCGAGAGATCGCCACATTTCGCCAACTTGACCAAGAGACCCTTGCTGAAGCATGGGAGCGCCTCAACGATCTCCTTCGCCGTTGCCCTGGCCACGAGCTCCAACCATGGAATGTGGTTGAATTGTTCTACTTCGCGATCGAGCCCAACTACAGGGCAATGATCGATGCTGCGGCGGGTGGCACCTTGATGAACCACACTCCTGAAGAAGCCCTTCGAATTCTGCGCGACACTGCCTCCCACAGTACATTCTGGACTGCAGGGAGAAATGCTCCAAGAAGCGGCCGAGGTCTTTTCATGGTCGACTCTCTCCCCTCACCATCCGCTACTGCTGCTGTCATTACCTGCGAGGGATGTGGAGGCGGAGGCCACCACGCGTATGAGTGTTCGGGGAACAACGTGGCAGGTGACTTCGCACACTTGAACTTGAACGAATCTGTTAATTATGTAGGAAATCAGCCTAGGGGGCGCCTTTCAATAATGCTTATAATCCGGGAGCGAGAAGTCACCCGAACTTCTCGTGGAATCCAAACACACTTGGCCAACGATGGGCACCGGGGCAGCATCAAAACGATGCTTACGCCTCCGGGAGCCAACCGAGGCCGCCGCACCCGGATTATAACCAAGCACCCCCTACCCAAAAGAAGAGTAATTTAGAAGAGATGATGGAGAAATTCATGCTAGCAGCTAATTCAAATATGGTAAATCAAACTGCATCTATGCGAAACTTGGAGACGCAGTTGGGCCAATTGGCCCAAGCGCTAACCGAGCGTTCGCAGGGGACCCTTCCCAGCAACACGGAGAAGAACCCCATTGATCAAGGGAAGAGTCTGGGGGATGTGGTAGATGCCAATCCGAGTGAGCTGGTAATCTCTTGTTCCATCAATAAGGTTGAAACAAAAGCTTTATGCGATTCCGGTTCCTCCCGCAACGTTATTGCGTTGCAAGATGTAGCCAAATTACAACTGGATTTGAAC
The DNA here is from genome assembly GCA_033032865.1 of Dactylorhiza incarnata. Taxonomy (NCBI): domain Eukaryota; kingdom Viridiplantae; phylum Streptophyta; class Magnoliopsida; order Asparagales; family Orchidaceae; genus Dactylorhiza; species Dactylorhiza incarnata. The sequence continues at coordinate 4,213,147 of JAWHQI010000035.1, forward strand.
ATGGAAGAAAGGAAATCCCTTGTGCTTGCCAATGGTACTGTTATTCAATCCGAGGGGGAAGTAAAGAATGTGGAGGTGACGGTTGAGGGGACAACTGTAGTTGCTGATTTTCAGGTTTTGGGGCCGCGGGAAAACCAGTCCATTCCTATCTTGGGCGTACCGTTCTTGAAAGAGAGCGGTGCTACCCTTGATTTTGCTACGGGGTGCATTTCCCTAACCAATATGTTGCAGCAGCCCACTTGTCCCGAAGCCACAACTGAAACATTCACTCCATCCCCTCTCGTTATTTCTAATGAATTTCTAAGCTGAGCAGGAAAGATACATGTTCGAGAAACAGGTGAAGGAGGAATGGAGGAGCTCCAATCGGATGAGGAAGAAGAGGTCGACCTCCGGAAAGAATTCGACTCCGAGAAGGAGGAAGACGGCAGTTCGGAAAACGTTGACGTGAATGTAGTTAGGGTTGCTGATTATTTATCTTCTTATGGTGAATCATGTAATAAACTATCTAAGCGCTCCATCTCCTGGGCCGATCCGGTAGTCACCACGATGCCGGAAGTGACGCCACCTGATTCGAAGGAGGAAAAATCTGAGAACTCTCAACGGTGGCAGTCTCCGACTGTCACCAAACTTAAAAAGGAAAAACTTCTGCGCGACGCTCGTGCTGCCGCTCTCCATGGCAAGGTGGCGGAGGTTAGGGGAGCATTGGGTAATACCAGTGCTGGCCCTAAAGCCTTCACCTCCCGCCTACGTGCTACGGAAGAAGCACACCATAAGAGCGCTTTTAGTTGATGTGTGTTTTATTTGCTGTGGTGAACTACTTTTGAGAACTTTTTCTTTTTAATTCTTGCACTTTATAAACACTGCTAATACAGGTATTTGGTCCAGCTTAAGGACGTTAAATGAAAGCGCTACTGGGAGACAACCCAGATTTCCTGTTTTCGTATTTCTTTTTATCTAACTTCTTTTAGTTCAGCTTTTGTATCTGCTTTTGTTGCTTTGAGTTTGTGCTTGCAGGTTTTGTGTTCGATGGAGCGGATGCTGCGGACTATTCTTGATTATTTACGCCAATCGTCTGGTATGCTCATTTCTGAGCATTGGGTAACACTTCCTCCCCTCTTTTTTCTTCAATTTCTAGATATATCGCTTAGTTTAAGTCCGGGGGAGCGGTTGTTGTTATCCACTGTGCACGAGTGCACCGCATACTAGAAGGTTGATTCCTTTTTATCTTATCATTATCGTTGTTTTCCATGTTTCACACACCATTTCACCCACTTGAGTGCGCGCTTATCTTTTTGTTGTTGTTCCGTTGTAAACTATCTTGGTTGGAGTATGAAATAGGTTGTTAACGTAGGAATTATTATTTGGAGTGCGATGTTGACTCATGTAGTGTTCTAGTCACTTCGCATGCTATGGTAGAATTTGTGTAGAACTAGATTTTCTTTATGCATCTAATTTATGTTTAGTATTTCTGCGTAAATTTAGATTTAATATACTCAAGTGGTGAATTTGTATGGAATTGACGATAACCCGGTGTTGTGTGTGTGCGGTTGCTAGTCGTGTGTTGCTCGAGTCGGGAGGAAGGTTTATCTTTCTCGTGGGCTAAGAACTTGCCCCAAGCGACTCTCGAAGCATGGGTGAGAGCTACTCGTTGAGTCAAGCATGATGTAGGCCACCCTTTGGCTAGTTTGAGCTTTGTTATTCCATGTCCATTTCACTCACCTTTGCAAGCCAATTTTGTGCCTACCAATCCTTTGTTCAGCTCCTCTTCATCCACCAAAGCCTGGAGCCTATCCCACGCCCGCAACCAAATTGTTTTTAACTGCGCTCATAATTCTAAACTTATGTGGTGTGTGGAATCTTTGTGTTATGGAGAGAAAATAAAGTCCATCTGCTGATTTTGAACCAACCGGGGGTTCAATAAAAGAAGTGAAATATGTAAAAGAAAAAAAAAAGAGTATTTTGAAAAAAAAACCTCCCGAGCTAAAAACGGAAAATCTGTTGGTATTTGTGAAGTAGGTCGTGTGCACACCTGGTTTTCAGGATAAGTCTGGGGGTGTGTCACACGAGCATAGTTTGTTGGTCTTGTGTGGTGCAGCGTTCCGTTAGCTCACTTGGGTTGCGTAGCCACCGTGTTTAACTTTGAATATCACACCGTAACCTAAGCCTCGTTTTAGTCCTATAAGTCCTACTGATTTGATTTGCGAGTTTGCTAGCGCCGTGGAGAGAGTGTGACCGGGCGAGCGTATGGTTCACGACGTTGATGGATTTCAGCGGAGTTATTCCTAAGCCCCGATCTTTTGCAACACCCGCCTCAGTGTCTCGTCACTGTCATACTGGGCATGATCGTCAAATTCTTCATAATTCACCAACTGAGTAGGACTAAATCTTTACTTACGCTTTAATACTTATGTAAATTAGTTAGCATAATTAGAATCTTCTTCTACTAGAATTTCTACTCGCATGCGTACGTTACTTCGCACCGTACTTCCTTGTGTAATTCTCTATGTTAACTATCGTTTTCGCGCTCCGCCGGATTCGTTTGCTCGGGACGCGCAAACAGTTAAGTCTGGGGGTGTGATGAGTCCTGATCATATACACATTTTTTGGACTCATCCGGGCCGTTATTTAGTCAATTCTACGCACTATAGCCTTGTTATAGTTTATATTTGATAATCCATGCTAGGTGCACATCTTGGCCCACTTTGGTGTGATTTTCGTGTTTATTGTCTTTAGTATATTCTTGTGCTGATAAGTGCCACTTTCAGTGGCTAGATCTGTGGTTGTGCGGGAATAGGAGTCGTGCAAGTGTTCCCGGTGCAATTCTGCACAGGAACACTGCGCACGATCACCGGTTCTATTGCGCACGACCACTGGTCGTGCGCCACTGATCGTGTGCACTTAACCCTTTTTCACGAGTTCTGTTTGGTGCAGTGCGCACGACCATCAACGACAGTGCGCACGACCACCGGTCGTGCGCCACTGCTCGTGCGCACTTACCATTTAATTTCTGAGTTCTGTTTGCGGTAGTGCGCACGACCATCAACTCCAGTGCGCACGACCACCGGTCGTGCGCCACTGGTCGTGCGAACATTTTATTTTATAATTTCGTATCTTGCAGGTTCCACCCAGGCAGTGCGCACGATCGCCGAATTCCAGTGCGCACGACCACTGGTCGTGCGCCAATGATCGTGCGCAGTATTTAATCCAGCGCCTATTTAAACGCCTGTTGCGATTTTAGGGCGGATCGTTCATGCCGGGAGCGGGATTCCTGTTCCATACGCCGCCGATCTCCACCGTGGGAAGCCTCCACTTCATCTCCTACGCAAAGGGAAGCCTCCTCCATCCATTCTAAGACTTCCTCCATTGTCCGTGAGTGTTCTCCATCGTCCGTAAGCCTCCAAGCAAGCATTCTTTCATTCCGCTCGGTGAGAAGAAGAAGAAACCTAAAGTCGAAGACGACGGAGCACGTAGGGAGATCGTGACAGCTCTCTACGCCAGAAGCATTGTCCGTCCGAGTCCGGAGGTAGCCCGACAACCTACCATTCCGGCCGTGAACGGCCGCTAGTCTTCACCATCGGTTATTCCTTTCCTCTTTCCTCGTTGTACTCTTTGAACCGTGTAAAACTCGAATATTGAGATGTTATTTGTTTAAATGAATGTCTCTTTGTTATTCTTCATGGTTTGGTTGTGATTCACTCCGTTCTCATTCACTCACTCGCACCCGCACGCAAGGTGTTTGACCCGCGTTAGCAAGAGCTAACGGCGGTTGTGAAGAGGTGTTTGCGACCCTCACCCTCTCGCACTCGAGCTCACTTCATCCGCCTCACGAAGCACGGCATCGCGGCCGTTGCATCCACCTCACTTTGCGAAGCGGTGTTTTCGACCCGCATTTCTTTTGTTATTGCTAAGATTAGGAAAACCAACCTAAAACCCCTCTTTGTGTTTGTTGAACACTTGTGTAACAATCATCACTGCGCGATTCGTTCACCCATCCTGCATTCCTCAAGAGACCGACATCTGGGGAATTTATTCTCCACAATTATTACTTGACAGCGACCGGTGCACTTGCCGACACGCATCAAATAACCCCAGTAGTTATCTTTCTTTTCTGCATTTTTATTTCATCTAATCATGTTTAGTTAGTAATATTTCTTTTCAGTTTTCTATTTTCTTTTGTTTTTGCGGAGCTGACCCCTGCAGGTATCTTTTCTGGATGGCGGATGTTGCAGCTTCATTTTAGCTTACACGCCAATCTTCTGGTGTGCTCATTTCTGAGCACGGGGTACTCTCTTTCCCTAGCCTTTCCTGATTTTCATGTCATATATTATGTGGATTGTTTAGTTTAAGTCTGGGGGATAGTAGTTTTGTTTACCCGCTCACGTGCACTATTGCACTGCATACTAGAAGATTTCATTTAAAATGTTTTGTTTATTTTCATTGCATACCACAGCACCCACTTGAGCGCGTACTCATCTGTATGCAAGCTCTGTAGTGAATTTAATTCTTCTGCTTATGTGGGAAATTCTAGGTGATGGCTTAGGACTATGTAGCAGAGTAAAATGTTGACTCCCGTAGTGCTCCTAGTCGAGTGCTCGGTTGCATAGAAATTTGTGTAGATTAGACTTCTTTTTATATTTATGGTTTTATCTTTTTCTATTAGTGTAAATGTTGTTTACTCTACTCAAATGGTGAATCTGGTGGAATCAAACGGTAGTATAGGGATGTGTGTAAACGATCGCTAGACTCGTATTGCTTGAGTCGGGAGAAAGGAGAATCTTTCTCGGTGGCTAGAACTTGCCCCAAGCGATTCTTGAAGCATTGGCATAGGATAGTTCTAGTGCGTGAGAATGACGTAGGCCATTATTTTGGCCCGGTTGAACTTTTCATTTCATGCCTATCGTCTACCCTTGCTAGCCCCTTTGTGCCTACCCTTTTCTTGATTCAGCTCCACATTTATCTCACCAAAGCCTAAAAGCCTAGCCTAGTCGCACACCCAAATCTGAGCTTTAGTTGTAGTCTCATTTACATTTTGGGGGGGTGTTGATTATGGTGTCTATTTTGTGAATCTGTGGATGTGCTCATTTGAAAATTTTGCTGAAAGAAAAAAAAAAGACAAGAAAAAGAAAGATAGAAAGAAAAATGAAAAAAAAAGAGAAGAAAGAAAAATGAGTTTTATTGAAAAATCATGTAGAAATATTATGTATTGGGAGTAGGCGGTGCACACACCTTTGTTGCAAAAGTCCAAGTCTGGGGGTGTGGTGCACTTGCATTCGATTTTGGTGCGCGGGTAGTTATTTTTAAAGCTCATTTGGGTTATGTGTTTAAGCCATTTTGTTTACCATTGTTTACCTCACCGTAACCCAAGCCCCATCTCTAACCTAAAGTCCTACCGACTCGCGCTATGAACCAATCTAGTGTCGTGGAGAGAATGTGTCCAGGCAAGCCTATGGTCACCGACACCGATGGATTTCGGTGGAGTTTATCCGGCACCCCAATCTTGAGCAATGCTCATCTCAGCGTTTAGTTTACTTTCTCCGTATGCGTGACCGAATGATTCACCGTAGTTCACCATTTTGAGTAGTTGTAATATGCTTTTACTCTTTTAGAAATATATAAACTGTTTTTATAGTCAGAAATCTTTTCTACTATTTTTCTTATGCACGTGAGCATGCGACTTCGCATGGTACTCTGTATTGTAGTTTTAAGCCATCTACTTTTCTTTCCCCGTTCGCATGGAATTTGTTTGCTCGGGACGCGCAAACAGGTAAGTCTGGGGGTGTGATGAGTCCCGATTATATACACATATATGGACTCATCTGGGCCGTTTATCTAGTCATTCCACTGCACTTTAGCCTTGTTTTAGCTTATATTTGTTATCACTTGCTATGTGCACTTCTCGGCCCATTTTGGTGTTATTTCGTATCTTTCTTTGTTATTAGTTTTCTTGCGATGTTAAGTCCCACTTTCAGTGGCTAGACTGGCGTCGTACGCTGGAACAGGTGTCGTGCAGGTGTTTCCGGTGCAATTCTGCACAGGAACACTGCGCACGATCACCTGTTCTATTGCGCACGACCACTGGTCGTGCGCCACTGATCGTGTGCACTTAACCCTTTTTTATGAGTTCTGTTTGGTGCAGTGCGCATGACCATCTACGCTAGTGCGCACGACCACCGGTCGTGCGCCACTATTCGTGCGCGCTTATCATCAATTTCTTGAGTTCTGTTTCAATCAGTGCGCACGACCACCTACGATAGTGCGCACGACCACCGGTCGTGCGCCACTGGTCGTGCGAACATTTTATTTTATAATTTCTGTCTTTGCAGGCTCCGTCCAGGCAGAGCGCACGATCACAGGATTCTAGTGTGCACGACCACTGGTCGTGCGCCAATGACCGTGCGCACTGTTTATTCCAGCGCCTATAAATTCCGCTGCTCGCGATTTAGGTTGGGGGGATCCGCTGTTTTCTCGCCGAGCTCCGCCGTTTCGCCCCCTTTCGCTGGTTCTCCGCCCCCCTAGGCCTCCTCCATCATCCAAGAGCTTCAAGGAGGAGATTCCACTCATCTTCATCGCCAAGCAAGGAGTTCCTCGCATCAGACGTGGCCGGATTGTAAATCGCTGGAGAAGACGGGTCCATTGGGAGGTGTGACAGCCCTCCTCTACCCCGGACGCAGTTGGGACCGAGCTAGGACGTGGATTGACAACCCAACGATTCCTACCGTGAATCTACAACGAGACTCCGAATTCGGTCGTATCTCTTGCCTTTTTCTTCTACTTGTGTGGTTGTAGTTGTTTGTAATCTCTATATTTAGATGATGAATGCTATGAACTAAGTGTATTATTGTTTATTTCATGTTTATGGAATTATTTAGTTCATATGTGTTAATGAGGTGCGCCCCCATCCATTTTCCACTCCACCACCGTGTCCGGTGCCGCACTAGCAATTGCTAGTGGCGTGCTTGTCGCAGAGGTGCTTGCGACCCTCATTTCGTTAGCCTACTCGCCCATCCGCCTACCGAAGCGTGGCATCGCGGCCCGTACTCCATCCCGCCTAACGAAGCAGCGCGCTCAAGGCCTGCATAGTTCGATCCGCTTGCCTACTCGTCCATCCGCCCTTACGAAGTAGCGCGTTCAAGGCCTACGTAGTCTTCCATCCCGCCGAGCGAAGCATTGCATAGCGGCATTGCATAGGAGTAGCTGTAGCTTTTTCTCTTTATTTTCCACAAACCAAATCAACCCCCGTGTCCGCAATTCATCCGACCCAAAGGACTTCGATCTCAAGTCCTTCCTCGAACGTTAACTCCACCTTACTGTGTTCCTTGAGAGATTCGATACTTGGGGATTTACTTCCTCATATTATTACTTGACAATGACCGGTTCACTGCCGTTTGGATCGCAGTCTCGCTACCGCCTATAGCGGTGTGCAGGATTTGCGCATCAAGCAGCCTGAACTCATCTCGAAGACCTTCATAAAACTTGTTCGTCTTCGTTTACTCATCTTCCACCAAAGACCCCGCATAACGGCCCAGTCTAGTGAACTCATGCAAGTACTCATCCACAAGTTGGAGGATCTAAACCTCCCTCTGATACCAAATTGTAACAGCCTGCTGATGAGTCCTGATCATATACACATTTATGGACTCATCCGGGCCTTTATTCAGTAAATTCACCGCACTTTAGCCTTATTATAGTCTATAGTTGATAACTCATGCTAGGTGCACATTTAGGCCCACCTTGGTGTGTTTTCGTGAGTATTATCTTTAGTAGTATTCATATGTTGTTAAGTGCCACTTTCAGTGGCTAGATCTGTGGTTGCGCTGGAATAGGAGTCGTGCAAGTGTCCCCGTTGCAATTCTGCACAGGAACACTGCGCACGATCACTTGTTCTACTGCGCACGACCACTGGTCGTGCGCCACTGATCGTGCGCACTTAACCCTTTTTCACGAGTTCTGTCTGGTGCAGTGCGCACGATCATCAATGCCAATGCGCACGACCATCGGTCGTGCGCCACTGCTCGTGCGCATTGACCATTAAATTCTTGAGTTCTGTCTGCTGTAGTGCGCACGATCATCGTCTCCAGTGCGCACGACCACCGGTCCTGCGTCACTGGTCGTGCGAACATTTTATTTCATAATTTCTGTCTTTGCAGGTTCTGTCCAGGCAGCGCGCACGATCACCAGACTCTAGTGCGCACGACCACTGGTCGTGCGCCACTGACCGTGCGCACTGTTTAATTCAGCGCCTATATAATGACCTGATCGCGAATTAGGTCGGGGGGGACGAATTTTGGCTCCGTTCCGTCCGCCGTTTTCGCCGTTTTCAGAGGGATTTCATCCCCTAGGCCTCCTCCATCATCCAAGGGCTTGCAAGAAGGGTTCCTACACTCACTTTGATCGCTAATGAAGAGGTTCTTCGCTTGAGACGTGGCCGGATGGTAAATCGCTGGAGAAGACGGGTTCACTGGGAGGTGTGACAGCCCTCCTCTACCCCGGACGCAGTTGGGACCGAGTTAGGACACGGATTGACAACCAGGTGCTTCCTACCGTGAATCTACAACGAGACTCCGGATTCGGTCGTATCTCTCGCCCTTTTTTCCTCTACTTATGTGGTTATAGTGTTGTATTCTCTTTATATCGATGATGAACGCTACAAATGATGTTTAAGATTGCTTATTTCATGATTATGAAATCATTTTGTTCATTTGTGTTAATGAGGTGCGCCCCGATCGATTTTCCACTCCATTACCATGTCCGGTGCCGCACTAGCAATTGCTAGTGGCGTGCTTGTTGAAGAGGTGTTTGCGACCCTCAATTCGTTAGCCTTCTCGCCCATCCGCCCTCTCGACGCAGCGCGCTCAAGGCCTGCCTAGTCTCCATCCCGCCGATCGAAGCATTGCATAGCGGCATTGCATAGGAGTAGGCATAGTATTTTATTTAATTACTTGCAAACCAAACCACCCATTCATTGTAGCATCGACTAAGGATTTCGATCTCAAGTCCTTCCTCGAAACCTAACTCCACCTTACTGTGTTCCTCAAGAGACCGACACTCGGGGATTTTCCCCATTATTATTACTTGCGCGACCGGTGCACTTGCCGAAATTATCGCATCAAGTTTTTGGCGCCGTTGCCGGGGAATGCAGTCGTGTGAGTTTTCGGGAGAGGGAGAATCTGAGAGAGAAGCCCTTTCATTTGTAAATTGCATCCTTTAAATTTTATTTCTGTTCTTTTTATTCCGCTTTCTTATTTAATATTAGGTTGCTTTAGTAATTTCTGTTTGGTATAGTGTCTGCATAATAGCATTCTTATCTTGAATCGTATTATTTTTACACTATGTGGGCACATCTCAATATTCGTTGCCATTGGTGTAGAGATACTTCTCACTCTAGTGATGAATGCCCTACGGAGAATAGTAGGCATAGTTCCTGCAGCCCAGCATATGGAGCACCGACTTCATCTGGTACTTCCTATGGTGCGCGTAAGTCTTATGGCTACTCTGCTGAGCCTTTACCGTCATACTTCTTTTCGGCTCCAGCCCCCGCTGTGCCAAAGAAGCCCGCTAGGCAGTGCCAGTTTTGTCGGAGCACAGATCATGCCCTGAAGGATTGTGCTGTTTTTCGTCGCCAATTGGACGAGGATGACGAGCCGGATATCCGGATCGTCCTGAATCCTAACTCTGGCGGCACACCTTCAACATCCGGTTTTGTGTCATTACCACCTTCACATCTTGAAGGGTATGGCGTTGACACAGTCACCAGATGTGTGGCTGATTTGGGCACCGACATTGCTGAGTCTATTCTCCCAGTGCATCCACCACTTCTAGTGGATTCGATTCTTCCCGCTGTTGTGCACACTACACTCGTCTCCGACGACATTGTCGATGAGGTGTCACAAGAGGAGGCGGTTGATCAGAGTGTTGTGCCTATTCCTATGGAGGAGGACAACCTTCTAGGTGAAGAGGAGTCTCCCTTAGCACCGGTGGAGGAAGTCCAAATCCTAAGCTTGGCCACCGTTGATCCCGCCGAGCCTTGTAGCATTGATGACAATGCAAGCATTATTTTGCTTCCCCAACCTGATGGGAGTGAGACCGGGACCGCTCCCCCGATGTTTGATCATTTACGTCTTTCGTCTCTTTTATTTCCTGACCCCCTTTCGTCATCTGAGCCGGTGCAGGTTGAGTCTTCACAGGTGCTTCAGGAGGACTTGGAGCTGTTTGCTCAAGTCAATGATAAGAGCATCCTCTCATGTGAGGAGGTTTATTCCCCCTCCGTAGAGGAAGCTCCATTCATTGCCTTTTCCTCCTGCTACCTCCCTGTTGACGATACCTTGCTAGGCAAGGATGTGTTTCGTGAGATGAGCGAGGACCAGGCCCCCTCCTTTTCTTACGTTCTCTACCCTCTACCTGTGAGGAGCAGGTATCTTTATTTAAGTAGAGGGGTGACTGTTCTATCACCGTATCGGTACTCGTTACTGACACGCATATTAGAACAGTTACCTGTGCACTTCTCCTTCCATAGGCCCATTAGCTAGAACTTTTATATTTTCAAATAAGTCGTGCTGGGATGACATTAACCCCAGTAGTTATCCTTATTTTTCCTGAAACTTTATTTTGTTTGGTTTAGTTGAGTTTTTGTTAATGCTATGAATGTCTCGCTGCGTGTGCTGACTCCTGTTTGTGCGTAAACTGCACGGTGAATGGAGTTTTTACTAAAATTTTGGCCGCTGAAAAATTCCTAAAGCGCACGATCACTGATCGTGCGCACTACTTATCGCGCACGACCACTGGTCGTGCGATCGGCCCAGATTTTTATAAAAAGCCCGTCCGCCCGAGCCTTTCGCGCACGACCTAGGGTTCTCGTTCGCGATCGTCCGTGCGCCGTTTCTGCCTGCTTGCCGCCGATCGTGCGCCTCCTTCCCTTCCGGTGAGCCCTTTCCCTATTTCTCCTCCTTCCTTTGCCCTCCTACCACCATGAGCTCCAGAGATCGTCAAAAGGTCTACCAACGCTCCGGCCGCTCTTCCACCTCTCCCGCTCAGATCCTCGCTAGGATGGCTACCTTTTCCAAAGATTCGCACACGAGGCGATTCAATTCTCTTAAGGAGAAGCCATTCCTATCACAGCGTCTCGTGGATTGGAACGAGTTGAACTCTATCGGCGACAATGGGGAGTTGGGGGAGGCCGTCCGCCAGCGCTATTATTTCGATCATTGGAGCGGGGCGTTCGAGTGCAATGATCTCGGCTACCGGGAGCTCTCCTTGGAATTTCTCGCTACATTTGAGTGGGAAGTGTTGCCCTCCGGCCAACGTCCGGGAAAGTGCTCTTTCCGAATTTTGGGCAAGGTTTTCACTCTTTCCTTATCCGAGTTGGCGGTGTGCGCTAGATTTTACACTGAAGCCGAGGCCGCGACGATCCCTTTTCTGGACTTGGATGTCTCCTTCCCAGATGGCGTTACTCCGCGTGCTGCGTGGGGTGCTCTCACGGGTCGTGATGAAGAATATGTGGCCAGAAAAAGCAAATCCACATGGATAGTCGCGCCTGCTCTCCGATACCTGCAGCACGTCCTCAGCCACTCTCTTGTTGCCCGTGCCCTTAGCCAGAATGTAGTAGGGTGGCAGGATCTGATCTCCCTCAATAGTATGGAATTTCGGCAGCCCTTGCATCTCGGCTACATGTTGGCCTTCTTCTTCCATCACGAGGCTACCTACGGTCTCACAGGCGCCATTGGTGGTGCCTACTATATCACCCGCATTGCCAAAAGCTTGGGGATCTGGAGTCATCTGCCTCCGATGGTGCAGGTGACTGCACCCTCATTCATCACGCGGGCCACCATGGTGAGTTTCCATCTATTACGGGTCGTGGGGAAGAAGAGTAGTAGACACTTTGTGGTCGTGATGCCGGGAGATGCGCCTAGGGAGAGGCAAGGCGACGAGGAGCACGGAGAGCCGGCTGAGCCGCCAAATACTCACCGCGAGGTAGCCCTTCTGCAGCCGCGAAGGCATTCATTTCAGCAGGAGCGGAGAGCCAAGGAAGAGGGCAGTTCTTCTAGAGCGCCGGAGGTGCCAAGTTTCGATCGGCGCCTCTCCGATTTGGAGGCAAACCAGTACTGGCTTACGGATTTCGTCTATCAGCAGGCATTGCGGGGGGGGGCTAAATATTCCCCCACCTCCGGGGCGGGCCGCATCATCTTCCAGACGGTCGCCGTCCGTTGTGGTGCTAGATAGCGACAGCGACGACGAGTGATCTTCCCCCCTGCGTGCGAGATATTCTAAGCCTTGTTTTCTGTTTAGTTTCTTTTGTTGAGTCGTTTGAACTCCTTATCTTTTATTAATTGTAATAATAACATTTTGCTTGTGGAATGCTCTTCTGGGCATAGTTTATTTATTCAGCTTTTTCTGTTCCCTTATTTTGTGTGTGAGTGCTCAATATTAATGGCGGGAACAAGTCACTCCCATGGGTGATAACTTAGATTTCTTGATTTTTTTTGTGCTCTCACGTGTTTAGTTCAGTTTTCACTATTTTTGTTGCTCTAGTGTATAACTTTCAGGTGGCCTTTGTTTCTCATGATGGCGGATGTTGCGGACTATTCTTGATCGTAAACGCCAATCGTCTGGTATGCTCATTTCTGAGCATTGGGTAACACTTCCTCCCCTCTGTCAGCTTCAAATTTCTAGATATCGTGTTTAGCTTAAGTCTGGGGGAGCGGTTGTTATTATCCACTGTGCACGAGCTGCATTGCATACTAGAAGGTTGCTTTTTATTTTTCATTATCATTATCATTGTTGCATTCCTTTCACACCACTTCACCCACTTGAGTGCGTGCTTGTCTTTTTGTGTTGTTCCGTTTAAATTAGTTTGGTTGGAATGTGAAATGGTTTGTTAACATAGGAATTATTATTTGGAGCGCGATGTCGACTCATGTAGTGTACTAGTCACGTCGCATGCTATGGTAGAATTTGTGTAGAACTAGGTTTTCTTTATGCATCTAATTTATGTTTAGTATTTCTGCGTAAATTTAGATTTAATATACTCAAGTGGTGAATTTGTATGGAATTGACGATAACCCGGTGTTGTGTGTGTGCGATTGCTAGTCGTGTGTTGCTCGAGTCGGGAGGAAGGTTTATCTTTCTCGTGGGCTAAGAACTTGCCCCAAGCGACTCTCGAAGCATGGGTGAGAGCTACTCGTTGAGTTAAAAATGACGTAGGCCACCATTTGGCTAATTTGAGCTTTGATTATTCCATGTCCATTTCATTCACCTTTGCAAGCCAATTTTGTGCCTACCAATCCTTTGTTCAGCTCCTCTTCATCCACCAAAGCCTGAAGCCTATCCTACACCCGCAACCAAAATGTTTTAACTGTGCTCATAATTTTCAACTTGTGTGGTGTTTGGAACCATTGTGTTATGAAGGGAAAATAAAGTTTATCCGCTGATTTTGAACCAACCGGAGGATACATAAAAGAAGAAAATTATGTAAAAGAAAAAAAAAGTAGTTTGAAAAAAAAAAGTCTTCCCGAGCTAAAAACAGAAAATCTGTTGGTGTTTGTGAAGTAGGCCGTGTGCACACCTGGTTTTCATGATAAGTCTGGGGGTGTGTCACACGAGCGTAGTTCGTGGTTTTGTGGGGTGCAGCGTTCCGATAGCTCACTTGGGTTGCGCAGCCATCGTGTTTAACTTTGAATATCATACCGTAACCTAAGCCTCGTTTTAATCCTATAAGTCCTACTGATTTGATTTGCGAGTTTGCTAGCGTTGTGGATAGAGTGTGACCGGGCGAGCGTATGGTTCACGACGTTGATGGATTTCAGCGGAGTTATTCCTAAGCCCCGATCTTTTGCAACACCCGCCTCAGTGTCTCGTCACTTTCATACTGGGCATGATCGTCAAATTCTTCATAATTCACCAACTGAGTAGGACTAAATCTTTACTTACGCTTTAATACTTATGTAAATTAGTAGCATAATTAGAATCTTCTTCTACTAGAATTTCTACTCGCATGCGTACGTTACTTCGCACCGTACTCCCTTGTGTAATTCTCTATGTTAACTATCGTTTTCGCGCTCCGCCGGATTCGTTTGCTCGGGACGCGCAAACAGTTAAGTCTGGGGGTGTGATGAGTCCTGATCATATACACATTTATGGACTCATCCGGGCCTTTATTCAGTAAATTCACCGCACTTTAGCCTTATTATAGTCTATAGTTGATAACCCATGCTAGGTGCACATTTAGGCCCACCTTGGTGTGTTTTCGTGAGTATTATCTTTAGTAGTATTCATATGTTGTTAAGTGCCACTTTCAGTGGCTAGATCTGTGGTTGTGCTGGAATAGGAGTCGTGCAAGTGTCCCCGTTGCAATTCTGCACAGGAACACTGCGCACGATCACTTGTTCTACTGCGCACGACCACTGGTCGTGCGCCACTGATCGTGCGCACTTAACCCTTTTTCACGAGTTCTGTCTGGTGCAGTGTGCACGATCATCAATGCCAGTGCGCACGACCATCGGTCGTGCGCCACTGCTCGTGCGCATTGATCATTAAATTCTTGAGTTCTGTCTGCTGTAGTGCGCACGATCATCGTCTCCAGTGCGCACGACCACCGGTCGTGCGTCACTGGTCGTGCGAACATTTTATTTCATAATTTCTGTCTTTGCAGGTTCTGTCCAGGCAGCGCGCATGATCACCAGACTCTAGTGCGCACGACCACTGGTCGTGTGCCACTGACCGTGCGCACTGTTTAATTCAGCGCCTATATAATGACCTGATCGCGAATTAGGTCGGGGGGGACGAATTTTGGCTCCGTTCCGTCCGCCGTTTTCGCCGTTTTCAGTGGGATTTCATCCCCTAGGCCTCCTCCATCATCCAAGGGCTTGCAAGAAGGGTTCCTACACTCACTTTGATCGCTAATGAAGAGGTTCTTCGCTTGAGACGTGGCCGGATGGTAAATCGCTGGAGAAGACGGGTTCACTGGGAGGTGTGACAGCCCTCCTCTACCCCGGACGCAGTTGGGACCGAGTTAGGACACGGATTGACAACCTGGTGCTTCCTACCGTGAATCTACAACGAGACTCCGGATTCGGTCGTATCTCTCGCCCTTTTTTCCTCTACTTATGTGGTTATAGTGTTGTATTCTCTTTATATCGATGATGAACGCTACAAATGATGTTTAAGATTGCTTATTTCATGATTATGAAATCATTTTGTTCATTTGTGTTAATGAGGTGCGCCCCGATCGATTTTCCACTCCATTACCATGTCCGGTGCCGCACTAGCAATTGCTAGTGGCGTGCTTGTTGAAGAGGTGTTTGCGACCCTCAATTCGTTAGCCTTCTCGCACATCCGCCCTCTCGACGCA
This sequence comes from Dactylorhiza incarnata, assembly GCA_033032865.1. Lineage (NCBI taxonomy): Eukaryota > Viridiplantae > Streptophyta > Magnoliopsida > Asparagales > Orchidaceae > Dactylorhiza > Dactylorhiza incarnata. The sequence continues at coordinate 4,228,490 of JAWHQI010000035.1, forward strand.
GCGCGCTCAAGGCCTGCCTAGTCTCCATCCCGCCGATCGAAGCATTGCATAGCGGCATTGCATAGGAGTAGGCATAGTATTTTATTTAATTACTTGCAAACCAAACCACCCATTCATTGTAGCATCGACTAAGGATTTCGATCTCAAGTCCTTCCTCGAAACCTAACTCCACCTTACTGTGTTCCTCAAGAGACCGACACTCGGGGATTTTCCCCATTATTATTACTTGCGCGACCGGTGCACTTGCCGAAATTATCGCATCACCTGCCAGTACAAATAATATAACAGTAGGTCCGGTCGGGACCCCACGCCATACTATACACACTAGCTAGGCATTAAAAGGTGATAATCAGAAAAGAACAACAACTACATGAGAGTATAAAAAAACATAAGCAGAAGCATTTGGATTAAACATCTTTTAGAATTGTCCACTATCCCAGGAATGAAAAAAATAGAGTTACGGCCTTAAGTCCTTACATTTAACAACTGTATAGAAACTCAAAACATACATCGGCACGCAGGCCGACAATACATGAAAAGCAGAAAAGAGGCTGGCCTTCGAGGTCCAACACAGCAAAAGGGCCACCGCCCGCTATTTCCCGCTAGGCTTGTAACATCCCCCAAACTACTAGGCCCCTAGAGAATTTTTGAAATGACAAGTCATGACAAAAATAAGATAAGTGACACAGGGCACTAGGATGGCCAGTTGGAAGGAGTGAAAAAGTCATGGTGTGCACTCAACTACCATGGGCTACCCTAGTGTAAAGTGGACTGAAAGAGTCTAAAGCACCTTGAGCATCACACATAGCCATGGAGATCCCCTAGGATGGATCAAGTGCACAAAGTGGGCCAAAGAGGCCCCATGAACTCATTAAGGTAGGAAGGAATGCATTTTGGGGTGCATATAACAAATCTTGATGGCCTAGCCTAGGAGTGACCAACAGACTCCAAAAAGACATCCTAACCTTACCTTGACCCCCATGACCATCCAAGAAGGTGAGTGGACCACTAGGGACCCTTGAGGCCACTCAAATTGGTCAATTTGACCAAAAGTCAACTTTATGCCACTTAGGTCAAGCCTCCATAAATAAGGGCAATTGAACTCCAAATGATCAAATTGGACCCACCATCATATGGAAACCTCCCTAGTGGACCCAATGGACCCAAAAGCCCAATCATAGGGCCATCAATTTGGGGAAATTGGGTCAATTTCTAAAAAGCCCAAAATTGACCTGAATGTGCTAAAAGCCAAAATTGATCTCCAATTGACCCAGTGTGATCAAATTGGTCACCCCTAAACACTAAGGGGATTAAATGAGACCTATATGAGCCAAAGTGCACATTCAATTTTGGAGGATTAGGGCAAAATCACCAAAATACCCAAATTGCTCCTATAGGCAAATAAGTGCAATCAAGCCCCATATGACCCCACCATGACTCAATTCCTCTTGGAATGGGTCCATAGGGTCCAAGACAATAATGTGGGTCAGTCATATTAAGTGGTGTGAGCTTGAGTCAAGCCCAAAAACCCAAAATTCCCCAAATTGGCATATTTGAGTCAAATGAGCCCAAAGCTTAAATCAAGTAGACTTAGCCCAATCCCATGACTCAATTGGTCAGCCCACATGGTGACCAGACCATTAGCATGCTGGAAATTCGAAATTGGAGAAAAAGGAGGCTTTTTCCAAGTGTCAAAATTGGAGGAAGAAGACAAGGAAACAAGGAGGAGGAATTTAGGGGATGGGTGCCAAATGGCACCCCTTTGCATTCCCTAAGCTCTCCTCTGAGCTGGGGAAGTAATTTCCCTCAGTATGGGGCAGTGGGGATGGAGCTCCATTGGCTGGAAGGGGCGTCCAAGGAGTTGGACGAAAATGCCTTAATGGCAACCCACCTAATACTCCCCATCCCTCTCAACTGAGCTCACCATCAGCTTTAGAAGCCTGAGAAGAGTCAGACTGGAGCTTTACAGAGGAGGATTTGATGCAGAAATGAGAATGGGAGGTGGAGCTCATGAGAGGTGGTCGGCCATGGAAATCACGAGTTTTCTTCAACCTCAAGCCAATTCAAGGTCCGGTTTCTCCCCCTCTCCCTATGTGCTAGTATCTAGGTCCATTTAGGAGAGAAATCGGGCTCAATTGAGCCCGATCCAATGTGAGCTTGAGGGAGAAATTCTGAGCTTTTCTTCTTGCTCAGGATCGTTGGAGAGGCCATCTCCGGTGGCCGTGCCTCCGTCAAACGCTAGCCACCACCTCAACGGAGGTGGTGGAGGCGGTGGACGGCCGTGAGGTGCTGCAGGTTGCCGGGAAATGTCCGGAGAAGATGGCCCAGGCGGCATTAATCGCGGTCGTTGGCGAGCTGGGGACGATGACGGGATACCGCCAGATCTGCGCTGAGATTCGTGCTATAAACCTGCGTTCGACGAACGGCTGCATGCGTTCGACGAACGGCTGATAAACTTGAGTTCGACGAACGGCTGGCTGCGTTCGATGAATTCGTCGGAAGCCTTATTTCTGTTCGACGAATTCGTCGAAAGTTTATAGCGTTCGACGAATTCATCGAAAGCCTTAACTCGTTCGGCGAATTCGTCTAATTCCCTTCGACGAATTCGGCTATACCCAAACAGACGACTTCGGCTATACCTTTAAAATTTGGCTGCTTGCATCACAGGAAGTTTTGGGGTGTTACAAAACCACCCCCTTAAAAGAATTTCGTCCCGAAATTACGAAAACAACCGCAGCCAATTTAAAAGATAAATTACCTGAGAGAAATAGCTCGGGGTACTTCGCAAGCATCGTTTGGTCCCTTTCCCAAGATAGTTCCTCTCTCCCGCAATCATTCCAACGGACCTTTACCATCCGAATGGATTTGTTCCGCAACTGCTTCACTTCAGTGTCTTCTATGCAAATGGGCTTGACTTTCATCGCTAGCCCACCGTCTACCGACACTTAGTTGACCGCAACAACAAGACTAGGATCTTTGACAGCCTTCCTCAACACAGAGATATGAAATACATCATGCAGCCCACTCAACTCTGAAGATAGAGCAAGCCGGTAGGCAGCTTCACCAATGCGCTCCAAGATCTCGAACGGTCCTAAGTACCTCGGACTTAGCTTTTTCAAGCGTCGGATCCTCGATACTCCTTTGAACGGTTTGATCTTTTGGTAAACCCAATCACCAACGACGAACTCAACGTTCCGGTGATTTGCATTGTAAAACTTTGCCTGCCTATCCTGGGCAATGAGCAACCGCTCTCGTATTGCCCGGATTGATGTATTTTCTTAAAGTTCCTAAGTAAATCCCTATTTGCACCCCATTTATGTTAAATAGAAATTATGGTCAAATATTCCTGTTAAAAATGTGAAACTTAAGATTTGGTGTTTTTAGACCATTATTATGCCATGGTAATTTTCCCAGAATTTATTGAGGTCATAATCTACTACTTGATGTGTAAATCCCTATTTGCACCCCATTTACGTTAAATAGAAATTATGGTCAAATATTCCTGTTAAAAATGTGAAACATAGGATTTGGTGTTTTTAGACCATTATAATGCCATGGTAATTTGCCCAGAATTTATTGTGGTCATAATCTACTACTTTATGTGTAAATCCCTATTTGCACCCCATTTATGTTAAATTGAAATTATGGTCAAATATTCCTGTTAAAAATGTGAAACTTAGGATTTGGTGTTTTTAGACAATTATTATGCCATGGTAAGTTTCCCAGAATTTATTGAGGTCATAATCTACTACTTGATGTGTAAATCCCTATTTGCACCCCATTTATGTTAAATATCAATTATGGTCAAATATTCCTGTTAAAAATGTGAAACTTAGGATTTGGTGTTGTTAGACCATTATTATGCCATGGTAATTTTCCCAGAATTTATTGAGGTCATAATCCACTACTTGATGTGTAAATCCCTATTTGCACCCCATTTATGTTAAATTGAAATTATGGTCAAATATTCCTGTTAAAAATGTGAAACTTAGGATTTGGTGTTTTTAGACCATTATTATGCCATGGTAATTTTCCCAGAATTTATTGAGGTCACAATCTACTACTTGATGTGTAAATCCCTATTTGCACCCCATTTATGTTAAATAGAAATTATGGTCAAGTATTCCTGTTAAAAATGTGAAACTTAGGATTTGGTGTTTTTAGACCATTATTATGCCATGGTAATTTTCTCAGAATTTATTGAGGTCATAATCTTCTACTTGATGTGTGAATCCCTATTTGCACCCCATTTATGTTAAATAGAAATTATGGTCAAATATTCCTGTTAAAAATGTGAAACTTAGGATTTTGTGTTTTTAGACCATTATTATGCTATGGTAATTTTTCCAGAATTTATTGAGGTCATAATCTACTACTTGATGTGTAAATCCCTATTTGCACCCCATTTATGTTAAATTGAAATTATGGTCAAATATTCTTGTTAAAAATGTGAAACTTAGGATTTGGTGTTTTTGGACCATTATTATTCCATGGTAATTTTTCCCAGAATTTATTGATGTCATAATCTACTACTTGATGTGTAAATCCCTATTTGCACCCCATTTATGTAAAATAGAAATTATGGTCAAATATTCCTGTTAAAAATGTGAAACTTAGGTTTTGGTGTTTTAGACCAGTATTATGCCATGGTAATTTTCCCAGAATTTATTGAGGTCATAATCTACTACTTGATGTGTAAATCCCTATTTGCACCCAATTTATGTTAAATAGAAATTATGGTCAAATATTCCTGTTAAAAATGTGAAACTTAGGATTTGGTGTTTTTAGACCAGTATTATGCCATGGTAATTTTCCCAGAATTTATTGAGGTCATAATCTACTACCTGTAGTGTAAATCCCTATTTGCACCTGTTTATGTTAAATAGAAATTATGGTTAAATAGTTCCTGTAAAATTGTGAAATTTGGGGTTGAGGTGTTTAGACCAATATTATGACACAGTGAATTTATCAGAACTTATGGAGATCATTAGTTGACGGTCGATGTATAAATCAGTACCTGCACGCCTTCTATTTTAATAGAGACTAAGATTTAAGTTTCCCTGGACAATTTATGAAATTAGAATTTGAGGTTGTTAGATCACTACTCATTGAAAACCCATGGTAATAATTGGAATTCATTTGGATATGATATAACCAAGATTGCACCATAAGAGCCAAATCTAGCTCAATCTCATTTTGGACTGCGAATAGTAAAACTGATTTATATGATTTAGACCACCACTGACCTTCACACATAGAGTTATTAACTCCTTGAATAAAGACTCAGATCATTAGGGAGAGCATCTCTAAGGCCATCTTGGGAAATAAGGAATGGGGTGCGTTTAGCAAAGCTATAAGTGCAGGCATTTACAATGATAAGAAAAGGAAGTTAGACCTTGTCAAGGGCCCCACACACAACTCATCGGTATTAAGTGATCATATCAAAATAGAACTGCCCTTAGCCGGGTGAGCCATCTTAGGGTAAAACTCAAGGGAGAAGTCGGGAAATATCCAAGGCAAACCCTGGATTAAGGATGACGAAGAATAGGAATGTGGGTCCAAGTAAGGTTGAGGATGCTAAGTGTATGTATGCTGTTCCTCGGTGAAGAAGGGAACTCGAGCTAGAATGTGATGACGGGAGAGTCAGCACCCGGTCAGAGTTGGTGGTGTAGGAGTTCAAATGAACTCCCCCACTCCTAAGTGCCAATTTAACTCATCTTAGAGACTTAATGAAAGTGGAGAGGAAAATGGGGATCAAGTAAAAGGGGTAGATACCAACAAGATTAAGTGCCTTGGGAAGAGGAAGTTCGGGGTGTCAGCCCGTCACACTTCCCACTACCGCTGCGAGCCCCTCACCGGGTAACCCTCCGGAAGTCCAAGGCTAACCATAAAGCTTCTAAGATCAACTAAATTATAGACAAGACAAGTTAAGTAGGAGAACATGATAAGATAACTTCCATCCCAAACCAGAACATTTTATAAGGAAGGACTGGGATAGTCATGCGAGCGGTAGGCTCGGGTTATAAGGAAGGACTGGGATAGTCCTGCGAGCGGTAGGCTCGGGTTATAAGGAAGGACAGGGATAGTCCTGCGAGCGGTAGGCTCGGGTTATAAGGAAGGACTGGGATAGTCCTGCGAGCGGTAGGCTCGGGTTATAAGGACGGACTGGGATAGTCCTGCGAGCGGTAGGCTCGGGTTATAAGGAAGGACTGGGATAGTCCTGCGAGCGGTAGGCTCGTAGTTTAAATTTAAGACTAGTGTAGTCTAGCGAGCGGTAGGCTCGTAGTTTAAATTTAAGACTAGTGTAATCTAGCGAGCGGTAGGCTCGTAATTTAAATATAAGACTAGTGTAGATTAGCGGGCGGTAGGCTCATAGTTTAAAGATAAGACTAGTGTAGTCTAGCGAGCGGTAGGCTCGTAGTTTAAATATAAGGTTGGTATAGCCTGGCGAGCGGTAGGCTCTACTTTATAAATGTTGATGTAGATTTGCGAGCTGGAGGCTCGGTAGTAAATGGCTAATACATGTTGCTTGTGTGTAAGATGTGGTGGGTCTTCGGTTCTGTCTTAGTCGTCACACCGACAGCAGTTCCTTGACTCGGCAGTGCTAGTGGTTTTATGGGGGCCAGGTTGTCTTACTGCGCGTCCGACGGGACGGATTCCCTAAACCCTGCCTGGCCAATTCAGTTTAGTACGCAATCACAGCGTACGTTAGGGCCTAGGTCTGGTAGTGTGACTTACCCACCTAGGTGAGGAGACGCCCGCTCCTCTGCCACCGTTTGACCACGACGGGAGGTGCCCGAGAGGTTAGCTACCTCCGAAAAGTGGGAACTAAAAGTCTAGGTGAGTTGCATGTGTATGAAATAATAATACTAACATTGCATCATTGCATTGCACATCATAGCATAGCATTTCTGCACAAACAGATACCTCATCGTATAAATTTGTGTGGGCTCTTTTATACGATGAGTTTACTTCTTGCCAGATCCCTTAGCTTATGTGCTTTGTGTGTGTGCATATAAGTTAAGGTTACTTTCGTAAATGCTCATATTTCTTATACCTGCTCTTTTGCTTATACCGCTCTTTACTTATTTCCTTTATACATACTCCTACTAGAGTAGAGATGTTTTCATTACTTGTTTAGTATCTTATACTTGCTAGTCTCGCCGCTGTCACCTGCTTTTGAATTACCCTTTGATGTCCTCCGCTTCCTCCTCCCGCACGGTGCCTAGGAGTCGCGGGGGGAGGCGGGGACAAAATCGGCTTAGTCTTTATGACTAACGGTCGGTCGTTACCGTAGGTACACGAGGTGATGGAGCCCCAGCTAGAAGAGGAGACAGGACACGAGAAGCTTATGCCGCGTATTGCTTCTACAGGTGTTCGAGAGTTGAGAGTTGATTAGCTTCTGCTTATATGTAGAGTGAGAGAGTTTATGTACTTTTCTTGGATTTGTACCGGGCTTAAGCCCTTTCTCTCTTTTACTTATTTCTCATCATGGACATTGTAAGCATGTGATTTACATATTTTAATGTGATTTGTGGACTAGTTTCTTCTATCTGCTTCTATTACTGTGAATTGTGGTTGGCCTGGATTATGTTGATTAGCCGACAGGATCGGCGTATTGTGGCGGCGACCATTGGGTGTAATGGTCTCGCCGCAAGACGGCGGTTCTGGGCGGTAAGACCCGGTTTAAAAAAAAAGTGGGTCTTACAAGGCTCACATGCACCTGCAACCAACATCCAATAAGAGGTAAACGAGGGTCAGCTATGAGCTGACAACATTCCGCGTAACGATCCGACCCCCCAACCATCTAGCCGGCTCAGGGGCGTGTCACTGCTAACCTGCAAGAAAGCCGTACATGCAACATGTAATAATATAAATAAAGTGCAAACTACACTACACAAGGTGAGGTTTCAAGCACAATCAATCTTCTAGGTTGAGCATCAAGTAAAAGGGATCCTATGTATGCACATGATGTTGGTTGGGTTTACCAGAAGGTTCCCCACAACCGCCTAAGCAACCGCATGAGGCTAACATAACATCAGTTCATCACAAACACTCCACCCTAAGGACATAGACTTAGGTGGGGAAAAAGAGCTTTTGGTCGGTCTAGGTAAGACACCTTCCACGACCTCTCCCATGATCACATGGCTTACAGGAGGTAGGGACCTCTCACCGATCTGCATGGAAACGGGTTCGGTTCAGCTTTGCCCGTGCTCTAATCGTCGAGATCTATCACACGACGCGGGTACGGCTTCACCTCGGCACGTAAGGGTTTAGCACAACAAGTTCCCACATAATTAAGCTACGTATACAATCCTTTCACGCAGACTTAGACTTCGCAAACAACAACCAAGAAGGAGGTACAAGAGCACTTCTCTTCAAATCTAGTGGTGGAGGTTTGCATTCAACCACCCAAGCAAGGGGCTTCCGTTAGGCTCTCAAAAGGCACCTAAAACTCAAGTCCCGCACTATGATAGGAAATCTCAACGGAGACATTCTCCGTCGCGCATTCTAGGCTTAACCTAAATGCAACGTCGCAATCCAAGCATCACCGATCCGGGCTCATGGCCACGAATAGGCTTCACACAAAATGTCAAAATCCGCACGACTACCGGATTTCTAAATGCAATATGCCGGGGATGGACACAATCGACCCAGAGTTCTGAAGAACTAGAGGAAATCCTACACTTCACCCATTTGGTGAAAGGGATTCCTCATGCAAGCATAGAAAAAGGAATGAGAGGACAAAACCTGTCCTAAGACCGGGAGGAAGGATCGTTACCCTTGGAGCTTTCTTCTTCGCCATAGATCTGAGATTTCACTCGGATAGAAAGAACCGCAATGGGCTGCTCTTTCCAGATCTGAAAATGGCTTGCGATTCGGAGCTCCGAAGCTCCGGCAATGGCAGAAGAAGCCTCGATCTTCTTCCTCGCTGTCGTTGTTCTTCCTCGGCTTCTGTCTTTTTCACGCTTGAAGAAGATAAATATTATAAGTAAAAGAGGATATAAATACCCCTCTGGACAAACCCTAAGATAACCCAGAAATAAATTCCAGCCCTTGGCTTTAAAGCCCTGGATCTGACGGCTATGATCAAGAAGTCACGGGTCTGTTAAATCACAAATCGTCGTACTGTAACTGTGTTCGATGAACAGCTTTAAGACTGCGTTCGACGAATGGCAGTAAAGCTGCGTTCGACGAATGCTAAAAAGTTGCGTTCGACGAACAGCTATAAACTTGCATTCGACGAATGGCTAATAAACTGCATTCGGCGAACGGCTGAAATGCTGCGTTCGACGAACGGCTAATAAACCTGCGTTCGATGAACGGCTGACTGCGTTCAATGAATGACTGCCTGCGTTCGACGAATGGCTGATAAACCAGCATTCGACGAACGGCTGGCTGCGTTCAACGAACGGCTTCCTGCGTTCGACGAACGGCTGATAAACCTATGTTCGACGAACAACTGGCTGCGTTCGACGAACGGCTGCCTGCGTTCGACGAACGGCTGATAAACCTGCGTTCGACGAATGGTTGGCTGCGTTCGACGAATGGCTGCCTGCGTTCGACGAATGGCTGATAAACCTGCGTTCGACGAACGACTGGATGCGTTCGACAAATTCTTCGGAAGCCTTATTTCCGTTCAACGAATTCGTCAAAGTTTATAGCGTTCGACGAATTCGTCGAAAGCCTTAACTTGTTCGGCGAATTCGTCTAATTCCCTTCGACGAATTCGGCTATACCCAAACAGACGACTTCAGTTATACCTTTAAAATTTGGCTGCTCGCATCACAGGAAGTTTTAGGGTGTTACACCATGCCCGGTGCGGTGGTACTCCTTCCCTGCATGCATTTAATAGCAGCATATATTTCTCAGGTGCGTCTAAGCACCGCATAGAAACAATCACCAACTACGTCGACTCTCGGCCGCACGTATTGTGCTCTCAAGGCACACTTTGGCATACTCCCCGAGTTACGCCTCCACGCTAAGTCTTATTTCAACTTAGGTAAACATGAGCTCCTCTCGTCAAGATTGGCAGACCTTGATGAGCCTTGATCCCAAATGGCACATCGTGACCCGAGGTTGCAACCCTCATCACATGATGGCTAATTGGGAGGTTTCGGTTCCACCGGATTCCCACGCTCATAATATTAGGCAATACGATCACCTAAAATGGGTACGACTTTCCCAAACCCGCTCTTGACCCGCAAGGCCAACGAACGAAGGTACACCAGGCCCTTCCACTTCTGCTTCTACAACCTATTCCTCTTACATAGGCTTCATAGTCTCCACACATTGCTCACTGGGAGCTACCGCTGGCGCTAGCGCTAGCGCCCGGTGCTAGTAACAGAACCCAGTTCTGCTACATTTCTCGGGTATTTTCTGGGAAACTCCTCCAGAACTCACTGTGTACATCTCAGTACTCAGAACCCGGAAAACACAGCATAAATCACGAAGTCTTCTCCGAAACGTAACAAACAAGCATCACCAATCCAGACCAATCCGTCCAGATGGGCTTTACACAGCATGCCTATGTCCGTACTTCGATTCCGGACTCTATATGCAATTTCCTATGGGGATAACATCAACCCACCGGAAGAACCCATCTACTAATTAGTAGAAGTCTTCCAAATCATTCAAGTCAAAGGACACACGTGTCCAAAGATGTAGGGAGGAGAATTGTTACCCTCGGCGCTCTTTGTGGTGCCATAGATCCGCGATTGATCCAGAGGGAACTTGATGAAATAGCTTCCTCTCCACGGAGTCGACGATGGCACAAGCACGCAAGATCTCCTTTGCAAATTCACCCCAACTGGTCTCCCTCCTCGAGCCCTCAACTTTCTTCTTGTGGAAAGGCAGAGAGTTCTCAGAAAAGTGAGAAGGAAAGTCGGATTCCAGCCCATATATCATTTTCCTGCTACCGCCGATGCTATCCACTAGCGCCTGGCACTAGCCTAGAGTCGATACCGCGTAAGGACACTACCGGTAGCGCTAGCACTACCGCCTGCACTATCATTCATTGACGAATTCTCTTGCGTTCAACACGGTTCGTCGAAATACATTCGTCGGGACACAGTCGAGAAAGCTACCGCTACCTCTAGCGCTACCGCCGACGCTAGCGTTCGACGAGGCATCTTGATGCTTTCGACGAGACACACAAGTCCCTTCGTCGATATGCTACTACTTCGACGATAAGCGCTACCGTCGGCGCTAGCACTAGTGCCTGACGCTAACTCCTTAACATCAGAACACTTCCACTTTATTTGCAGACGAAAATTGGTGTTTGACATTTGTAGCCTCTTTTAGAATCAAATAATCCACTTGCCGAAGCAACTGGAAAAATACAAGTTTATTGCCTCTACCATAGGAGGTGGTGTCAGTGGCAGGGGACATTGTCTAATAATCTTAATCACTGCATTGGATGAACCATTGGTAATTATCATGTTGTATGCAATAGGTGTGGAACTCAAATTGTAAACCAACAAGTTCAAGAGCATGCACAGACATGCCCGGTAAGAGAGTTTTATATGTTTATTATAACAATGCTTTGAATTATTCTTTATGACAAATAATAATTCTTGTATTCCGTGTTTGCAGCCTCAAGGACAACAAGTAGAAATTGCTCATAGTCAAGATGCATCAAACCATTATGTTACCTAGTATTCCTCGCTGATACTTCAATTGTCACTGCCAAATGCTTCAAAATCCATGAATTATGACAGGACTTCTTCACTTATTATGACAGTACTTCTTCGCAAATTATGACAGGACTTCTTCGCATTTAACTAAAGAATCGGAGAAGACATCAGTTGACTATCACAAATGAGTTAAACAATGCACGTTTGCAGATTTTTTTTCATGTATTTTAGTTTTTGTAGAGATAAAACACAATTACTTTGTATTGAGGGGTTTGGGCTATCTCCCACCCTCTTTTTCGCTATTAATAAAATAATTTATGTTGAACAGTCTTTTTGTTACAATTGAGTATCTTATTTATTGTTGTCTTTGAATGTCTAAAATTGAATTCTAGTGAATAACAAATAAAATTTATTTATAATATTTTTTTTGAAATTAAACAATATTTAGTGACGAAAATTATCACTATTGTGTTATCTTTGTAGTGATCAAATATTTTGTCACTTAAAATGCAATTATAAGTGGTTGAACTAGTTTGGTCACTAAAAGGTCTTTTTAGTGACATAATTAATTTTGTTGGGAATATTGCCCTCAATATTACCTTGATTTGAAGAGACATCACTCACAATGCTAAGGACATATTATATTTGATAAAGCTATACTTGTGTAGGATATACAGGCATAGGTGACTCAAAAGGAAGGGCCAAACATGCCCTTAGATGAGGAGAATTCATCTACAAGGAGATGAAGATGTCTCAGCAGAACTGCTGAGATGATGGGTCAAAACCGCTGAGACGAGCCCACTGTCTCAGCGAAACCACTGAGACCAGAACAGGAGCTGCTGAGAAACCTTATAAGCAAGCTGAGCTGCAGATAGCCAAGAATCAGCTGAGATGAGATCGTTGTCTCAGCGGATCCGCTGAGACGGGAAAGGAGCAGCGTGCAGATTGTAAAGAATGGCGAGCTCGTCGACCGCAGAGTTTGGCAAGTTCGTCGAACGCAGAATTTGGCAAGATCGTCAAACGCAGAGTATAGCGAGTTCGTCAAACGCAGAGTATGGCGAGTTCGTCGACCACAGAGTTTGGCAAGATAGTCGAACACAGTACGGCGAGTTCGTCGAACGCAGATTGCGAGCTCTGGGCGTGCGGTAAGCTGCAGAAAGGCAGTATGGGGTCCACCAGTTTCTCCCATACTTCTCAGAAGGACGGCTGAGAGCCGTTGAAGATCAGAGATGTATAAAAGGAAGAGTTAGGTCACATTTGAAAGAAGCCAAAAAATTCACTATTCCATTGACGGCAGAAGCTCTTGTTTTCCCTCCTGCTGCTCACTGAACAAGCAAGAAGAGGAAGAGAGAAAAAGTTAGCTCCTTTTCAAGAAGGAGCAAGGAGATCTTCCAACCTTCATCTGAAGAAGAAGATCAGTTAGTAGCCGCCATCAACATCACCAGCTACAGGAAGCACAAGCTGTGCAGGAGCTACAGGGGACTTGCTGTCATCTGTAGTAAGTTTTATACTCATCTTTCTGTTGGGCTTAACAGCCTGAGTTGTAAGACCTTTTGGTCTAAGATTTTAGGATCTGTGGATCTGAGTTGTAGGGCTTAACAACCTGAGTTGTAAGACCTTTTGGTCTGAGATTGTATGATCTGTGGATCTGAGTTGTAGGGCTGAAGGCCTGAGTTGTAGGGCTTTTTAGTCTGAGCTATAGGAGGAGGATTCCTCTGAGTTGTAGGACCTGGAAGGGGTCTGAGCTGTAGGATCAGGAGCTGATCTGAGTTTGTAGGGCTGTTTAGCCTGGGGTAGGGCTGTTTAGCCTGGGGTAGGGCTGTTTAGCCTGAGTTGTAGGACCTGCTGAGGTCTGAGCTATAAGATCAGGGGCAGATCTGAGGTAGGGCTGCTGAGCCTGAGGTAGGGTTTGGGAAAACCTGAGAGATCCTGAGGGATCTGAGTTGTAAGCTCTTTGAGCTGAATTGGAGGAGTTGGCCCCGTCTAACACACTGTTAGAAGGGTGAGGGGGGAAAGTGGACTAGCCAAGGACACACTGTCTTTGGGGAACCACTATAAATTCTTGTGTGCTTTCTGTGTTTGTTGATTTGCTTAAACTAACTCAGAAATCAGCTAGGGTACTTAGAGGAAAAATAAAAGAAACTTATTCACCCCCCCCCCCCCCCCCTCTAGGTGATTTAGACTACAAACCTATAAACTAATAAGTGGTATCAGAGGTAGGTTGGTCATAAAGGACTTAACAGTCTGACCAGATCCTAAAAAGGTATAGTCAATTCAAAACCCAATGGCCACCTCTGGAGTGCAGAAGGAAATGAGATCCATGAAGTTGCCCATATGTAGCAAAGAGAACTTTGGCATATGGAAGCAAAGGATCAGACTGTTTATGGAAGCTTATGATCCTAGGATTTATATTACAGTTATGGAAGGACCTTTCACCTTTCAAACTGCCTCCACTACAGATCCAACTAGAAGGCTGGCCAAACTGTTTAAAGACTTGACCAAGGATGAACTTGGGCTTTTCACCATGGACAAAAGGGCCCAGAACATCATAGTTAATGTTATTGATGATTCTACATTTCAAAACTTGGTACACTGCACTTCTGCCAAGGAAATGTGGGATACATTGGTAGTATATATGGAAGGGACAGCTGAAGTAAGGGATGATAAAAATCACTCCTTAACCAAGAATATGAAGCCTTCAGACAGTTTGCCCAGGAAAGCATATCCATGCGCTATGAGAGGTTCTTCAGAATAGTCAATGAGCTGAGAACCTATGATAGGGCATTCACCAACTATGAGCTGAATGATAAGTTCCTTAGGTCTCTAACAAGGGACTGGGACACAAAAATTTGTGCCATTTGGGAAGTGGCCAAGCTTGGTGAGACCCCAACTCACACTCTGTTTGGGAAGCTGCTCTCCTATGAGATGCAGCTGTCTGCAAGGAAGGAAGAGGACACCTCTTCAAGGGCTCAAGCAAGGGAGAATTCTGTAGCTCTCAAAGCTGACAGCTCCAAGAGAAGCCAGGGCAGGTTGGTGTCTCCTCAAAGGAGAAGTGCTGAATCAGAAACCATCACCTCTGATAGCTCTTCCTCTGATGAAGAGTTTTCTGCCTTTTTGAGGCAATTCAAGAAGATGATGAAGAGGAGGCAATGGAAGAACAAGCCCTCCTCCTCATATCACAAAAAGGAGGACAGTAAGGAGTCAAAGCATAACTCCAGTAATGACAGGTATGGCTCTAACTCTAAATTTAATTCCTCTAAAGTTGTCTGATATTGCTGCAGCAAGCCAGGGCATGCCATTACTGAATGCCCAGTCAAGAGAAAAGAGAAGGATAAGAAGAAGTGTCATCAGCCAAAAGGCAAGAAAGGAGAAAAATCCTTTCTAGCTAAGAAGGAAAGGAGCTGGAGTGAATCAGACTCCAGCTCATCTGAATCTGAAAAGAAAGAAGCCCTTATTGGGCTGGTTGCTGTTGAAGAATTTACAGCAGAAGAAGATGAAGATTGCCCAGCTGCAAAGGTTGGAATCAGGGCCCCTCTATCACACCCAGATAGTGACATAGAGGAGGATGATGAAGACGAAGTTCAGATAGGTCTTATGGCCTTCACTGATGAGGAAGACAGACAGAATAGTTCTGACAAAGATCAGGTATTAATTTCCTCCATTTCTCTTTCTGATCATGATGCATGTCCAGTATCTGAAGCACCTTCATCAATTGGTGGAAGTGGTTCAGAAACTGAGGAAGATGTCAATCAATTGATTGACAAGTATGGTGCTCTTTTGGAAGCTCTGAAGAAGAGCAAGAAGCTTGCCAAGAGGCAAGCCCAGGAAATTGTTTCCCTTAAGATGACTAAAAATGACTACACTGAACCTACCACCCTGGTGGCTCTGATGCGTAGACAGATTAGCCATTTACAGGGATTAACAATTATGCAATTAAGCAATATTTCCCTGAAGAACAAGGTCATCAAGGACCTTGAGGAGAAGCTTGTGAAGGAGAAGAGCCTGGTGGCTCAATTCTCCAAGCCCAAATATGTGCTTCCTATTATTGACACCTTCTCCTCTCAAACCAATAGGAGAGGACTAGGATTCAATAAAATGGAAGTAGGAGAAGGGAGTGGAGAGAAGAGCAAGGCGAAGGCTAAGCCTCAAACCACCTTTCAAAAAGTGTTACTTCCTTCCAACAGGTATGACCATGAAAGCATTTATGGTCACTGGAAGAATGGGAGTGTCTATAAGAAGGAAAATACTCCTTCCCATAGTGGAAGAAAGGGAATGGAATTGAGTGCCATGAAGGCTCCCCATGAGGAAATTCAATTGGCCAAATCTGGACCTTTTGTATTTGGTACCTCAGCCCCCTCATTCAAGAATCAGGGTGCCAGCTCTTCCAAATCTGTTTCAGCAAAGAAAATTGCTGCTGTCCAATCTATGGACAAGGCTTGTTGCTCAGTGTCAGATGCAATCAGATCTTGTATGGCTGCCAAGCCAAAGCAGGCTGATGCCATCAGGACAAAGAGCATCAAGACAGCACATAGATTTACATTCAGTCAAATCACTACTGAGAGAAACAAGAAGGCTGCAGCTGTCTCCCCTCCTGAACACAGGCAAAGTAATGCTAATTTCTTAGGAAATGTTCAGAAGAGGAGATACCACATTCATGAATGTTGGTGCTATGGTAAAGTGGGACACTTTGCCATAGATTGTTGGCACAACCCTAATGTGTCATATGCAAAGATGAGCCTTCCTGCCAAGGGTGCAGCTAGAGTAAGGCCATTTCATCATGGTAACATGTTCCTAGGACCCAAAGCTAATTGGGCTCCTAAGGATAACTAAACTTCTTGCAGGTTAGTCAAAGTACCAACCTCAACCAAATTTGGTATTTGGACAGTGGGTGCTAAAGGCACATGACAGGAAGGAGATTTTTCCACATATGTACGCTAGTAAGGAGGAGCACAGCTCAGATGCTGGAAGAGAAAAAGCTCAGAATGCAGAAGAGGTCATCGGGGTAACTGACACCATGGAAGTTCTACCCTCTTGTGAAGAGATGCCAAGACAAGAACCTGCAGTGGAGAAGGCAAACAATGAGGTTTAAGAGGTGGTAGAGAAAGAGGTGGCCACATCTGTTGTGCACAACCATTGTGAATTCAACATCAATTGAGGACTACCTCCTCAAGGTAAGTATCTCTGCTCCTATTGATTTTAAAGAAAGCTGGTCAGCTGAATCAGAAATTTCTGGATCAGCTGAGCTTCAGGTTCCCTTAAATCATAAAATCAATAAACATGCTCCAAATGAGGGGGAGCTAAAATGGATTGTTCAAAATGAACAAGATCAGCTATTAAAGATAATAGTTCTCAATTTGAGGGGGAGTAAGTTCCTGCTCAGATTGAGGGGGAGATGGCCAATGGCAAATGCAGTTGTGGTTCCCTCCCAATTCCTAAGGGAAAAATAATTGAAGAAACTAGAAAGGGGGAGATGGCCAATGCTAGGACTATATAAGAGTAAGCCTTCTGATAAAGTTATCAGAGGTAGTGATTATGAATAAGCTAAGCTTAATATAATCTGAGTTAGAAAGGGGGAGATATCCTATGAGATAGCCAAAGCTTTACATAATCTGTCATAAGATATCAAAGCATGCTTAAACAATGTTATCTTAAGCAATGTTATCATGAATGCTACATTGTTCAGTATTGTGATATGTTTTTATTGGTCATGTACCTTAGCATTAGGGATGTTCTGCCTTCTTCAAATAGGGGAGATTGTTGGGAATATTGCCCTCAATATTACCTTGATTTGAAGAGGCATCACTCACAATGCTAAGGACATATTGTATTTGATAAAGCTATACTTGTGTAGGATATACAGGCACAGGTGACTCAAAAGGAAGGGCCAAACATGCCCTTAGATGAGGAGAATTCATCTACAAGGAGATGAAGATGTCTCAGCAGAACTGCTGAGACGAAGGGTCAAAACCGCTATGACGAGCCCACTGTCTCAGCGGTACCGCTGAGACCAGAACAGGAACCGCTGAGACCAGAATAGGAGCCACTGAGAAAGATTATAAGCAAGCTGAGCTGCAGATAACCAAGAATCTGCTGAAACGAGATCGCTGTCTCAGCGGATCCACTGAGACGGGAAAGGAGCAGCGTGCAGATTAGAAAGAATGGCGTGTTTGTCGAATGCAGAGAGCCATTTGTCGAACGTAGAGCTCAGTTCGTCGACCGCTGAGACGAGACCAGAGAAGGAGCCGCTGAGAAGGCACAAAGGGTGTGATCGTCGAATGCAGAGTGCCGATCGTTGAACGCAGAGTTTGGCAAGTTTGTCGAATGTAGAGTTTGGCAAGGTCGTCAAACGCAGAGTTTGGCATGTTCGTCTACCGCAGAGTTTGGCAAGTTCGTCGAACGCAGAGTATGGCGAGTTCGTCGACCGCAGAGTTTGGCAAGTTCGTTGAACGCAGAGTTTGGCATGATCGTCAAACGCAGAGTATGGCGAGTTTGTCGAACACAGAGTATGGCGAGTTCGTCGACCGCAGAGTTTGGCAAGATCATCGAACACAGTACAACGAGTTCGTCGAACGTAGATTGCGAGCCTTGGGCGTGGGCCAAGCTGTAGAAAGGCAGTATGGGGTCCACCAGTTTCTCCCATACTTCTCAGAAGGACAGCTGAGAGCCGTTGAAGATTAGAGATGTATAAAAGGAAGTGTTAGGGCACATTTGAAAGAAGCCGAAAGATTCACTATTCCATTGACGGCAGAAGCTCTTGTTTTCTCTCCTGCTGCTCACTGAACAAGCAAGAAGAAGAAGAGAGAAAAAGTTAGCTCCTTTGCAAGAAGGAGCAAGGAGATCTTCCAACCTTCATCTGAAGAAGAAGATCAGTTAGTAGCTGCCCTCAACATCACCAGCTACAGGAAGCTCAAGTTGTGCAGGAACTACAGGGGACTTGCTGTCATTTGTAGTAAGTTTTATACTCATCTTTCTGTAGGGCTTAACAACATGAGTTGTAAGACCTTTTGGTCTGAGATTGTAGGATCTGTGGATCTGAGTTGTAGGGCTTAACAACCTGAGTTGTAAGACCTTTTGGTCTGAGAATGTAGGATCTTTGGATCTGAGTTATAGGGCTAAAGGCCTGAGTTGTAGAGTTACTTAGCCTGAGCTGTAGGAGGAGGATTCCTCTGAGTTGTAGGACCTGGAATGGACCTGAGCTGTAGGATCAGAAGCTGATCTGAGTTTGTAGGGCTGTTTAGCCTGAGGTAGGGCTATTTAGCCTGAGTTGTAGGACCTGCTGAGGTCTGAGCTGTAGGATTAGGGGCTGATCTAAGGTAGGGCTGCTGAGCCTGAGGTAGGGTTTGGGAAAACCTGAGAGATCCTGAGGGATCTGAGTTGTAAGCTCTTTGAGCTGAGTTGGAGGAGTTGGCCCTGTCTAACACACTGTTAGAGGGGTGAAGGGGGAAAGTGGTCTACCTAAGGACACACTGTATTTGGGGAACCACTATAAATTCTTGTGTGCTTTCTGTGTTTGTTGATTTGCTTAAACTAACTCAGAAATCAGCTAGGGTACTTAGAGGAAAAATAAAAGAAACCTATTCACCTCCCTCCTCCTCTAGGTGATTTAGACTACAAACCTATAAACTAATAAATTTGGTCATTGAAATTGTTTTTGGTGACTGAATTAATTTGGTCAGTAAAATTTCTTTTGGTGACCAAATTAATTTGTCATTAAATGTGTATATTTAGTGACGAATGTTGTTTGGTCACTAATGATATTTAATGACAGGGAACACTTTGTCACTAAAAGAATGTTTAGTGGCCAAATTAATTAATTTGTTAACAAAAAATTATTAGTGAACAAATTTATTTGGTCAATGAATATGCACCGTTAGTGATGAAATTTTTTTGGTCACTTGAGCCATTTAGTGGCGGGGCTACCGTGACCACTTCGTGATGGACAAAATTTGGTCATTAAATATCTCTAGTGACCAAAATTTAATATTTAGTGACGAAAATTTTTGTCACTAAAAGTCATTTTTCTAGTAGTATGAGAAAGCTCGTAAGAGACATTTGAAAGAAGACTTGGCTGGAGTTGAAAGACATTTTTGTAAGCACTTACTGCACGGAGATAATCCTATCGCGCGGTGCGTGGTAACTGAAAAGAAACCCCGACAATCATCAGCCTGATTGAGGAACCAAATGAAGCAAAATATCAAAATCTGGCGGGATCGAATATTATGCAAATGCGGAGTGGTAACCATATAGCGTCGCGTTAGAGATTGCCTAGTATATGAAAATGAGGCTACCACTTTTGTCTTACAGGAGAAGGAAATATGTTTCCTAGTTAGAGGATACTGTGGAGTGGTGAGTGATAACGCTGGCAGTAGCAGCGAGAGCCTATTTAAGGGCCATTCACACATTCTCTTCATGATGCAACCATGATTATTCTTAAGAGGTGGTTTGTCCCAGAGGTCAAGAGCAAAACCAATACACCCCTACACTAAACCGAAGAGGCTTCAAATGTAGAGAAGATTATAGATAATTCAACACGAAGATGGAACGCATCTACGATGATTATTTAGAGTGTTTCTTCGGCCTCACCTTCAAAAGTTCTATAGGGTGTCTTTGTTCCAGAATTTATTTTCTCTATCCTTGTATCTTATTTTTTTATTACTATATTGTTGAGTGTAGAAGAATTTGCCCTTGTGTTGGCGACTAGGTGATAATGCTAAATCTAGTTAGTTTAATTAGGTTATTTTTTAGGTTATTTACTCTTACTTTTTGCTTATTGTTGTTTACCTAAATGCAATTTTGGTTCATTTTCCTATTTTTAGTGCTAACTTAAGTTTTCTGAATTTTCAGGTCAAAAATGCAAAATTTCCTAAGTCACGCCCTAGGTCACGCCCGTGACCTAGGGCGTGTAAGTTGTTGTTTCCAGTTAAGCTGCTGCCAACATAATTCAGAAGATCTGGTCAGACATGCCCAAAGTACACGGCCGTGACACACAAGTCACGCCCGTGACACGCAAGCCACGCCCGTGACCTAGGGCGTGTAAGTTGCTGTTTCCAGTTAAGCTGCTGCCAACATAATTCAGAAGATCTGGTCAGACACGCCCAAAGTACACGGCCGTGACACACAAGTCACGCCCGTGACACGCAAGCCACGCCCATGACCAGCCCGTGAACAGCTCAGATTCGACCAGCTGACCACCGAATTGGTCACGCCACTGTTACACAGGCGTGCTTCCAGTCATGCCCGTGACTGCCACGTCAGCCAGCCGCCAGCGCCCATGATCGCCGCCAGCGCCCATGACCCGACTAACCACCGAAATGGTCACGCCCTCAGTCACGGGCGTGACCTAGGGCGTGACCCATCAAATCGCATCAGAATCGTGCGCCGAACCTGATCCAAGCCGCAGAATTGATTAAACAATGTCACGCCCCTAGTCACGGGCGTGACTGAGGGCGTGACCGAGGCAGAAAAATTTCTATAAATTGAAATGACCTCCAAGCTTTCCCCATTCAGTTTTTGGAGAGAGAACTAGTGCTACTACTCTATTTCCAGTGTTTTTCATGTCATTTTATTCTCTTTCTCTCTCTCTCTCTCTTATTTCAATGCATTTCCTTTTCTAGTTTTCATATGAATGTTGTAATGCCTTTGTAATTTCCTTTTATAGTGTATTACTAATGCTTAGTAGGCTTTCCATGCAATTGTAATCTCAGTTGAACTTTTGTTTAATAAAAATGGTATATTTTTGTTCTCTTAAAATCTTCATCATTTCTCTCTCCTACCCCTCCACCATGAGTAACTAAATCCTCATAGTACTCGATCTTGATGATCTGAGGATGAGTTGATCAAGTTATGATCCTTTAGTCTTCTTTCACTTTCTAAAGTGTTGGGCCTTAGATTTACTCTTAATTAAAATTTAGTGGAGCTATATTATCGATATATAATCCCCACCTTTGCTTTCATTCTTGGCTAGCTGAGAGGCCGATAGTCTGAAGTGAGCACGTAAGAGTAAAGAGAGTTACACACATTTCTCGAGAGAGAATGACGTAAATCTCCTGGATTGGAGTCAAACCCAATAGCGGGGTTCACCACTTAAAGCGAGTTTTAGGTATTCGAATACGGGACGAGAGTTCGGTCGGATTTTCCTAAACTCAGTTGGGCATATCTTCGAGAGAAGCATGTTCAAACTATGGGAACCCCCACGGTCAAGCTGCCCTTACTTTATTAAGTTTTAAGTTTGCTTTTGAATTTTGATCAATTTAGGCCGAAGTAAGTCAAGATCGAGTGCTATTTCTTAATCATCGTTTAGCCGTACTTTTATCCAGCTTTTATTTCAACTTAGCAGACAAAACCATCCAAAAAATTATTAAGATAAAATAATAGTAATTCGTTTGAGTATAAGTAATCAACGGTTCTTGGATTTTAATACGACACTTGTGTTCCTATACTACAGTTCGATAGGTATACTTGCCTTCTCGGATTGCTAGTTCGGATTTTATTTCGTGCAAGCGGAATTTTAATCACCAAGTTTTTGGCGCCGTTGCCGGGGACTCGCATTTTGTTGATATTTTGAAAGAACGAATCTATTACTTTTATCACCTCTTTTTTCTCTCCTCTTTCTTGAAAAACAAAATTAATTCAAAAAAAAAAAAGAGTGACCTTTTTCGAATTTCTCAATCTTATTTTCCCTTCTCTCTTTCTAGTTTATGACCCGAGCGAATCCGTCAGAACTTGTAGACTTGGACCAAGAACTTGAGCGTACTCTTCGGAGAAAATCGCAAGTTCAAGATCCTACAATCCAAGAACTGGCTGAGGATTCGGAGTCGGTTGTTAATATGGGCGAACCTAACCAAAATGAAGTCCCCAACAAAATTGCGGCCCCTGAATGGACTATTTCCCATTATGCAAGGCCTAACCTGGAAGGGACGGAAACTAGTATAGTCCGCCCTGCCATAAATAATAATAATTTCGAACTAAAGCCAAGCATAATTCACATGGTGCAGCAATACGTGCAGTTCGACGGATTACAAGATGAAGATCCGAATGCACATATTGCTAGCTTCCTTGAAATCTGTGACACCTTCAAAATAAATGGTGTTACGGATGATGCAATTAGGCTAAGAATCTTCCCATTTTCTTTAAGAACAAAGGCTAAGCAGTGGTTGTCAACTCTACCTAGAGGTTCTATCACCACTTGGGCCCAGTTAACTGAAAAATTTCTAACTAAGTATTTTCCACCTGCGAAAACTGCTAAGCTTAGAAATGATATTTCTTCTTTTTGCAAAATAGATTCTGAAACGCTATATGATACCTGGGAAAGGTATAAAGAATTCTTAAGACGTTGCCCTCATCACGCTCTGCCTGTATGGTTACAAGTGCAGACGTTTTATAACGGGCTAAATCAACATACTAAGCAAATGATAGACGCCGCTTCCGGTGGTACCTTAAATAACAAAACCCCGGAAGCCGCTCTTAAACTATTTGAGGATATGGCCATGAACACCTATCAGTGGAATGTGCCAAGATCCCGCCCAAACAAACTTGCAGGTATGAACGAAGTGGATAACGTCTCCCAGCTGGCACTACAAGTGGAAATGCTTAGCAAAAAGATATCTGAAATGAATGCTCCTTCCGCACCTCAGGTTTGGGAATTAGCAAAAGCCACCTCCGAACAAGCTGATTTCGTAGGCAATAGAAATGCTTATAATAATTATTCTGCTTCTAATTTTCATGCACCTGGTTTTCAGTTACCGAATAATTATAATCCTGCGCTGCGTAATCACCCGAACTTTTCTTGGAGTAATCCTGCAAACACAACTCGCCCGCCTCTACAAAATGAATTTACACCACCTCCACCCCCTGTTAACTTTCAAAAACCTCCATCTTTGGAGGAGATGTTTTCAAAATATATAAGTACGAACGAAGCAACCGTCCGGAACTTAGCCGGATCCGTTAAAAATCTGGAAAACCAAATCGGGCAGCTCGCCAAAATAATATCCGAGCGACCGCCCGGGACTCTTCCCGCTAACACCGAGCCCAACCCGAAAGAGCAAGCGAAAGCTGTAACTCTTCGGAGTTGAAAGCAAGTATCCGGTCCGGTTAGCGAAGAGCCCGAGGCAAGATCCGCCCCTATTTTAAAAACACCACTCACTCAAACAGATTTTATCACTCCACCTCATATTTTCAAAAACAACCCCGCCCCGCCTTATCCATCTCAACTCAACAAGGAAAAATTAGATGATCAATATCATCGCTTCCTGGAAATGTTTAAGCAAATACACATCAATTTGCCCTTCCATGAAGTGATATCACAAATGCCCAAGTACGCTAAGTACCTGAAGGATCTTCTAACTAATAAGAAAAAGCTAGAAAATCTATCGCACGTAACTTTAAATGCTGAGTGTTCCGCCGTCCTAACAAATAAATTACCGAAAAAGGCTAACGATCCGGGTAGTTTTTCTATCCCGTGCCTCTTTGGTGATCTATTTGTAAAGAACGCGTTGGCCGACTTAGGAGCAAGCATCAACTTAATGCCATTCTCCTTGTTTAAAAAGTTAGGAGTGGGCACCCTTAGCCCCACACGTATGAGTATACAACTAGCAGATAGGACGATAAAATATCCGCTGGGAATTGTGGAGGACGTGCTCGTAAAAGTAGACAAATTCATCTTCCCGGTGGATTTTGTCATTTTGGACATTGAAGAGGATGTCGAGGTTCCCCTAATCCTTGGCCGCCCCTTCCTTGCCACCTCCCGTGCTATCATTGATGTGAGTAATGGTAAGCTATTCCTCCGAGTTGGAGATGATGAAGTAACCTTCTCCATAACACCCTCTATGAAAAATACCCTAGAAAATGACGATTCGTGTTTTTTCTTAGATGTGTTAAGTGAAGACCCTTCTTTTTGTATTTCTGAAAATGGTTCTTCTTCTTTTTGTTCATCTTCAAACACCTCCACTGAAATATTACAAGAAATGAAAATGGCCATTGCTCCCGCCCCCTCAAATTTTCAAATTAAATCAAAAATTTTTGAAGAAATTACTTTTGAAAAAGAAAAGTCTTTCAAATCTTCATACGAGGAACCTCCCACTTTAGAACTTAAAGAACTACCCAATCATTTAAAATATGAATTTTTAGAAAAAGACTCTAAGTTACCAGTAATAGTGTCGGCCCATTTAAGTGGATCTGAAAATGCCAAATTGCTAAAAGTTTTACAAAAACACCGCCAAGCAATTTCTTGGCAGATTTCTGATATTAAGGGCATAAGTCCATCTTTCTGCATGCACAAAATTCTAATGGAAGATAATTCACAAAATTCTATTCAACCTCAACGCCGATTAAACCCAAACATGAAAGAAGTAGTAAAGGGTGAGGTCGTGAAATTATTAGACGCAGGAATTATCTATCCAATTTCAGATAGCAAATGGGTAAGCCCCGTTCAAGTAGTTCCTAAGAAGGGAGGTATCACGGTAGTGTTAAATGATAATAATGACTTAATCCCAACACGGACGGTGACTGGGTGGCGTATGTGTATTGATTATCGCAAATTGAACGATGCCACCCGCAAGGACCATTTCCCCTTGCCATTCATCGATCAAATCTTAGAACGATTATCCGGCCATAGCTTTTACTGTTTTCTCGATGGTCTCTCGGGCTACTTCCAAATTCCCATCTCGCCCGAGGACCAGGAGAAAACGACGTTTACTTGTCCTTTCGGCACCTTCGCCTATCGAAGAATGCCGTTTGGCTTATGTAATGCGCCGGCAACATTTCAACGGTGTATGTTGGCCATTTTCGACAAGTACGTAGAAAGTATTATGGAGGTATTTATGGACGACTTTTCCGTGTTTGGTGATTCCTTCGATTTTTGTTTAGAAAATTTAGAAAAAGTGTTAGAATGGTGTGAGGAGACCAATCTCGCCCTGAACTGGGAAAAATGTCATTTCATGGTACGGGAGGGATTGGTTTTAGGTCATAAAATATCAGCAAGAGGAATTGAGGTCGATGAAGCAAAAATAGAAGTGATCGAAAAACTGCCACCGCCAACCAACGTTAAGGCCATAAGAAGCTTTCTAGGACATGCCGGTTTTTACCGGCGGTTTATAAAAGATTTTTCAAAAATTACCAAACCACTCACTCCTCTTTTAGAAAAAGACACTCCATTTATTTTTGATGATACATGCTTATCTGCTTTTCAATTAATCAAAAATAAGCTAATAAATGCGCCGATTATGATAGCTCCAATCTGGGACCTTCCATTCGAAATCATGTGCGATGCAAGTAGCTTTGCGGTGGGAGCCGTTTTAGGACAACGTATATCTAAAAACTTCCACCCTATTTTCTACGCAAGTAAAACACTTACATCCGCGCAAGCAAACTATACCACAACGGAGAAAGAATTATTAGCAGTTATTTTTGCATTCGACAAATTTCGACCTTATATTACGCTTTCAAAAATTATTGTTTTTACGGACCACTCGACCCTCAAATATTTACTTTCTAAACCGGATGCCAAACCACGCTTACTTCGCTGGGTCTTACTCCTCCAGGAGTTCGACTTGGAAATCCGAGATAAAAAGGGGGCTGAGAATTTGGCCGCGGACCATCTTTCACGATTAGATAACCCATTTATTGAAGATTTAAATGAACAAACTTTTAATGATTATTTTCCCGACGAGAAGTTATTATCAATCAACACTACTCCTTCTCCTTGGTTTGCAAACTTCGCCAACTACTTAGTAGCTCGAGTCCTCCCAAAAGAATTTTCCTATCAGCAAAAGAAGAAATTCTTCTCTGACCTGAAGAATTATTTTTGGGAGGACCCGTATCTGTTTCGAGTTTGTGCAGACCAAGTAATAAGGAGATGTGTTTCTTTCGAAGAAGGACAAAATATTTTCAAACACTTACACGAAGGACCGACTGGTGGGCACTATCAAGCCAATCGGACCGCTCACAAAGTACTTAGTGCAGGCTTTTATTGGCCTAGCCTTTTTAAAGATGCCCAATCGTTTGTGAGACGGTGCGATAGCTGCCAACGGACCGGAAATATCTCAAATAAAAATGAAATGTTGCAAAATTATTTCCTCGAGTGCGAAGTTTTCGACCTTTGGGGAATTGATTTTGTAGGTCCTCTTCCTTCTAGCCATGGTAATAAATACATTTTAGTTGCGGTAGGCTATGTGTCTCGATGGGCAGAGGCCCAAGCTCTTCCTACTAATGACTCCCGAGTCGTTATTATTTTCTTAAAAAAATTATTTTCTCGATTCGGTACTCCTAGGGCCATCGTTAGCGACAGGGGTTCGCACTTTTGTAACGCACAATTTGCAAAAACACTTTTAAAATATGGCGTTACACATAAGCTTTCAACTGCTTACCACCCCCAAACTAACGGCCAGGTCGAGGTAGTGAATAGAGAAATCAAACGTATTTTAGAAAAAACTGTTTCCACCTCACGTAAGGACTGGTCACATAAATTAGACGATGCTCTATGGGCTTATCGAACAGCGTACAAGACCGCCATCGGTTGTACACCGTATCGGTTAGTATATGGAAAATCGTGCCATTTACCGGTCGAATTAGAACATCGTGCTTTCTGGGCCCTTAAATTTTTAAATTTTGATCCCCACTCCACCGCCGATCTTCGAAAATTCCAACTCAACGAACTCGATGAGTGGCGCTCCAATGCGTATGAAAATAATAAATTATATAAGGAACGAACGAAATGCTTTCACAATAAAAATTTAAGGCACCCGAAAACATTTAAACCAGGCGACCAAGTATTACTTTATAATTCTCGTCTACGTTTATTTCCTGGAAAATTAAAATCTAGATGGCCAGGTCCTTTTAATGTAAAGGAAGCTTATCCGTATGGAACTGTTTTGATATCACACCCTGATAAGGGTGATTTCAAGGTTAATGGGCATCGTCTAAAACTTTATTTTTCTGGTGACAATGTTGACATGGACAGTGAAAAACTTCTTTTGTCTGGACTGTAATAATTTGGATTAACTTTTGAACTATATTCTTTTAGTCGAGCTCAAACGACATTAAACAGAGGGCGCTCTTGGGAGGCAACCCAAGGTTTTTAAAATTTGTTGTTTTAATTTTTCTTTGGCCCTGGATGGCTCTGATACTCTCAACTTCGGCGATGGCCTGCTTCAACATTGTTGGTTTCAAGAAAAATTCAAGATGATATTTCATGAAGATTCAAAGCGCCAGCAAGGGGGAGCGGCATCACACATCCTTTCAAGCCCATAAATCCAGGGAAGTGCCTGTTTCAGTTTTTCAGTTTTAATTTCTTTTCTTAATTACCCCTTCCTTCACTCTCCTTTTCCATTGAGGACAATGTCTATCGTAAGCTTGGGGGAGAATGTCTTCTTTTCTTTTAGTAGTCTAAATTAGATTTTGGTAAAATCAATAGTACCCCTTGCTTTATGTTTTGTTTTTCCCAAAATATTTTATATAGCCTTAGTTAATTTCAAAATTTCTAATCCTACTTTTAATTATGTTTCACAAGTAAATTGTTGACTCATGTAGTGTTCTAATTCTAGGTAGCATGTTAATCTGAAAAGTTTTTTCTAAAATCTTGTACTTTCCTTATCGTTTTCTCTTTTATCTTCTTTACTTTCGTAAAAATTCTTCATCCACTATTTTTCTCTTCATTTTTAGATATATTTTGCAAAGTTAACTTTTGATTTGTGTAGTAAATGTGAATAATCCTAGACGCTTATTATTCTTATTTTCAGGATAAGTTCATTAGTCTTTATTTAATATCTAGGGCTTACTTTTTGAAATCCTTCAAAACTCATGCTTTAACTAAATTTAGAGAGCAATGAAAATGATTTAGGCCATTTTTGTTTTAAGTTTGAGCCTTCATGCCAACCCTTAAAAAGAAACCCTTTGTTAGCCTCTTTTGAGCCTTTTCCCATGTTTTATTGTCACCTCCACTTATCAAATTTTTCACCAAAGCCAAAATTTCCAAACCTATTTGAATCACACTAACACTTTGAGTTTTATTTAAATTTCTAAAAGAGTGTGATTGGTTTATTGCATGGAGAGCTTCAAAGAAAAGAATTTGCTCAAAAAGGAGATATTTTAAGCATATTTGTATTAATTATCTTTGCCAAAATTTTAAAAGAAAAAAGAAAAAAAATGGCTATGAAAGAGAAAGAAAGAAAATATGCTATATGCTTATAATGAAGGATTGCCTCTTATCATTCATATCGGAAATTTTATAAAACTCATGTTTATGGTTTAGTGTGATTATAGCAATCACTTTTATCTTCGATTCCCATTCCAAATCATATGCCTAAACCAAACATTTCGGTCCTAATAAAGTCCTCTTGATTCATGCTCCTAAATTTGCTTTAGCTAAGTAAAGAAGAAAAGTAGAATAGTTAAGTCTTGGGTATGAATTTAGATCCTTGTTCTTAGAATGATATAATTATAATTTGTCTCTTAGGGTTTAGTAACAATTCAATGCACTATCTCACTTGTTATTTTGCTCAATTTTATTTTAAAAACTTTTTAGTTAAAATTTTGGATGATTAATTTTTGTTAGTAAAGGGTATAAAAATTAAGCTTAAATAAAGTACTTATTTTAGGTTTCCTTTTCACTATTCTCCCTACTTGGAATTTCGCAAGGTACTCGTGTTTAGCATAATTAAATCTTTTTGATTAGTCATTTTATTTTATTAGCTAAAGCATATTTCTTTGCTTGGGGACAAGCAAAGTGTAAGCTTGGGGGAATTTGATAATGCTAAATCTAGTTAGTTTAATTAGGTAATTTTTTAGGTTATTTACTCTTACTTTTTGCTTATTGTTGTTTACCTAAATGCAATTTTGGTTCATTTTCCTATTCTTAGTGCTAACTTAAGTTTTCTGAATTTTCAGGTCAAAAATGCAAAATTTCCTAAGTCACGCCTAGGTCACGCCCGTGACCTAGGGCGTGTAAGTTGCTGTTTCCAGTTAAGCTGCTGCCAACATAATTCAGAAGATCTGGTCAGACACGCCCAAAGTACACGACCGTGACACACAAGTCACGCCCGTGACACGCAAGCCACGCCCGTGACCTAGGGCGTGTAAGTTGCTGTTTCCAGTTAAGCTGCTGCCAACATAATTCAGAAGATCTGGTCAGACACGCCCAAAGTACACGGCCGTGACACACAAGTCACGCCCGTGACACGCAAGCCACGCCCGTGACCAGCCCGTGAACAGCTCAGATTCGACCAGCTGACCACCGAATTGGTCACGCCACTGTTACACGGGCGTGCTTCCAGTCACGCCCATGACTGCCACGTCAGCCAGCCGCCAGCGCCCATGATCGCCGCCAGTGCCCATGACCCGACTAACCACCGAAATGGTCACGCCCTCAGTCACGGGCGTGACCTAGGGCGTGGCCCATCAAATCGCGTCAGAATCGTGCGCCGAACCTGATCCAAGCCGCAGAATTGATTAAACAATGTCACGCCCCTAGTCACGGGCGTGACTGAGGGCGTGACCGAGGCAGAAAAATTTCTATAAATTGAAATGACCTCCAAGCTTTCCCCATTCAGTTTTTGGAGAGAGAACTAGTGCTACTACTCTATTTTCAGTGTTTTTCATGTCATTTTATTCTCTTTCTCTCTCTCTCTCTCTCTTATTTCAATGCATTTCCTTTTCTAGTTTTCATATGAATGTTGTAATGCCTTTGTAATTTCCTTTTATAGTGTATTACTAATGCTTAGTAGGCTTTCCATGCAATTGTAATCTCAGTTGAACTTTTGTTTAATAAAAATGGTATGTTTTTGTTCTCTTAAAATCTTCATCATTTCTCTCTCCTACCCCTCCACCATGAGTAACTAAATCCTCATAGTACTCGATCTTGATGATCTGAGGATGAGTTGATCAAGTTATGATCCTTTAGTCTTCTTTCACTTTCTAAAGTGTTGGGCCTTAGATTTACTCTTAATTAAAATTTAGTGGAGCTATATTATCGATATATAATCCCCACCTTTGCTTTCATTCTTGGCTAGCCGAGAGGCCGATAGTCTGAAGTGAGCACTTAAGAGTAAAGAGAGTTACACACATTTCTCGAGAGAGAATGACGTAAATCTCCTGGATTGGAGTCAAACCCAATAGCGGGGTTCACCACTTAAAGCGAGTTTTAGGTATTCGAATACGGGACGAGAGTTCGGTCGGATTTTCCTAAACTCAGTTGGGCATATCTTCGAGAGAAGCATGTTCAAACTATGGGAACCCCCACGGTCAAGCTGCCCTTACTTTATTAAGTTTTAAGTTTGCTTTTGAATTTTGATCAATTTAGGCCGAAGTAAGTCAAGATCGAGTGCTATTTCTTAATCATCGTTTAGCCGTACTTTTATCCAGCTTTTATTTCAACTTAGCAGACAAAACCATCCAAAAAATTATTAAGATAAAATAATAGTAATTCGTTTGAGTATAAGTAATCAACGGTTCTCGGATTTTAATACGACACTTGTGTTCCTATACTACAGTTCGATAGGTATACTTGCCTTCTCGGATTGCTAGTTCGGATTTTATTTCGTGCAAGCGGAATTTTAATCACCACTAGGGCCGTGTGAGGTTTAGGGGAAATTCACCTCTTGTGTGGTGACTAGATTGTGGTTTATGTCTAGGGGGCGACTTGAGGCCTATCTAGGGAGAGATAGGCTAAGGTCAAATAGTTCGAGATACGAGCGGTATAGAAAACAAAAATGTTGTTTTTATTTTCAACATCTTGATTCATAGCATTATAAAGATCAAATTTTGTAATCACTTTTGTATGAAATAAAATCATGTCTCTCTTCTTGCCTTTATAAAACGGAGGTCGCGATCCAATCCTGTGCATCCGTACCCGGTGCGTTTTTTAGCAAATGCTACACGGTGCGAAGTGCGGGGTAAAGTGGAGGTCGCAATCCAATCTTGTGCGTCCGTGCGCTAGCATCGCCCATCGCCCGCCGGTGCCCTTTCTGTCCATATTTGTGCCCTAGCTGGCCCCTGCAGGTGACTGGTGCCCATTTCCATAGCTTCTTCGACAGTTCCACTGTGGTTGTGCAGTCTGTGTGGCTTTGCCCTAGTAGCCGACTAGCCGACACTCACCCACTCCTTACTCCATTTCCCGATTTCTATTCATTCTGATGTTTGAATGTTTCATTCTCTTCTATTGCAGGTATATAGGTTCTAAATTTTTTTCTAGTCCTAGGCCGCCGGGAAGGTAACAGTTGTGGACAATTCTCCTTATATTCCATGTTTTTCAATTTCATTTGAGTTCAGTGACTTCTGCTGAACTTTTTTTGCTCTATTTTTATGAATGGCACACACTTCCATTTTATAGTATGAAAACACCCAAATTGATTTCTTCCGTGTTAATATTCTATGTTTTGATACCGGTTTGTTGGAAATGAACGCTGAGCCAGTTTATGTGGATAGATTTTGGTTGCCAAGAATAACAATTGTGCTGCCAGATTTTATCAATTGTTCTAAAATTAGGAATCAAACTTCTTGTGTTTTCCTAATCTTTGATGTCTTTTAGGGCATTTGATACATATATTTGATACTTTTGCTAATGATTTTTAAGTTTAAATTTATAATGCCCGGGCACCAAAAAAATCCTAGTTGGGCAACCATCTAATATATTATATACACACATGTGAATGCACTCTCATTAAAATGATTTATATACATATCCTAAGCGTGAATCATCAACAGTCAGTCTTTGATATGTGAATGCCTTTATTTTAGTTTTATCCTATTGGATGTATGAATTTAAAATGTTGTTGAAATTTCTTTTAACCAAAGATAAAATTTAATGTGATCCTTGCATCTTTTTTAATTATTTCATTACTTTTTTTCACTACTTAAATTTAGACAAAACAAAGCATATTGCAACAAAAATCAATTATTGAGTATCACTATTAAAATAATAAGAATGATAATATTATGTTCTCATATCTTCAAAATGATTAATTAGATTTAGTGTTTAAAGTATATATATAAATATATATATATATATATATATGCTTTTTTGTTTACATTTACTTTTTTTCAATGTTTATTGAGATTATGGTTTGAAATAGCATTCTCAAGCGCTTAATTACCATGCAATTAATCATATTTTGAATATATTTTATTAACAAAAAAGAATGATGTTTACATTCATTATATATCTTAAATCATTTCCTTAATAATTATTTTATTTCGAAAAAGCCCGCCTTATTCTTATATAGCCTTAAGCTTTGTTTGGACGGCTGTGGAATTTGAGCCGTGGGGGTGTGAATATGTGGAGGTAAATGCAATGGTGGCGGTTTACCGCACATAAATTTTCGTGAAAAGTTTTAATCTCAACTTCACTTTTTGGGGACTGGGCATATCTGCACGATGTCCATATTTGCACGATGTCCATATTTGCTAAAAATAAATTCATGATCGCAGAAGCTCGATCATATCTGCACGATGTCCATATTTGCTAAAAATAAATTTGAAAAATATTGTTCATAACCGCACCTGCCCAAACGATGTCCATATTTTACATAAATGTCTTCCCAAACCACCATGACACTGCCCAAACTATGTCCATATTTTAGGTAAGTGTCTTCCCAAACCACCATGAAACTGAAACCGCTTTCCCTTGCCGGACCCTAAAATCTTTGTACACAAAGTAAGCACTCACTTGAAATTAATAATCACCCGACACACAAAAACCCTAGCAATATCTTTGACATATGCCATTAACTAAAATTAGTGAACCACCTAAAATCATTCATATTAAATAATTAATAAATTTCTATTATTTATGTATTTACCTTATGCTCCCTAAACCATTGAAGTATCTCATAAGAAAGAACAGCATTGCTGCAGTGGAATATAGTGTAGGTTTATATTATTTAAACATATACATGACAACACAATAAGGTGAGTTTTAAGATGTGTATATAATAATCTTGAGGTGTCATCCTCATGAACAGCTTGTGGGGCCTAGTCTTGCTGAGACCTGATGGGAGAGGTTAGAGAGTGAACTAGGAAGAGAGAGAGAGAGATACTATGAAAGAGATAGAGAGAGAAAGATAATGATAGAGATAGATAGAAAGATAAGAAAAACAGTTCTTCAGAATGATGTGTGTTTGTATTACTAAATGTGTTTGGTGTTTTCAGCCAAGTCATTTCATTCATAGCGGAGGCATTGCAATCATGTATATAAGACTTTTCATGTTTGGCAAGCTGTGCAAATCTGTTCATCATGTGCATTATTATGTTTGTTTATTTTTGATATAGTTTTTGATATATATATAGTATGGGAAAGTGTATGTTCAAAACAATTTAATCTTGATGCCCGGTCTGTTGCGGTCTCTGGAATTTAATTCCGATTCACAAGCTCGATGCAAGAGATATGTCCCAAGCTCGTGTGTGCAGAGATATGTTCCCAGTTGAAATTATTTCCTAACAAAAATGTGGCCAACCTGCTTCTCTGGCTCCCCCAATGTCCGCCTGCCTACCCATGTTCTAGAGAGTTTTTTGTGGCTACAGTAATTGGACAGGGACAAGATGATGAGGTTTCAATATAGAGGGTTTGTAACACCCCCATCCGTTAAGAAGCATATGACAGAAGGTCCGGTCGGGGCCCCACGCCATATACTACTAAACAAACGGGAACGTCACTTAATTGAAATACCAAATGACACTAAAGAGCGAACCTAACTCAGAGCATTCTATGCGGAAGCAAAAGAGCGAGACGAAATATATAAATCACCAAAACCCGAATCCCGGGTAAGTCCACTTCTACTAATAGGAATAAAATGTGTTTACACAACAATAGAGGCATGACGGCCTTATAGTTTACCAACATCGGCGCGCAGGCCGGCCATACATGAAAAGTAAAAGAACATCAAAAGGCCTTCAAGGGCCGCAGCAGCACAAGGGCTTCAGCCCGCTAAGAGCCCGCTATGTTCCCGCTCGGTCCAGCACCTGTACAACAAGCCCACCAAAAACGGTGGCAAAACAGGGCAACGGACAGCTAAAGCTGACCAAATTGTACCGACCCCACCCCTTCGAGGGGGTGGCAGTTCTAACCATCCCTGCAAAACAGTCTCCGCAGCATATATATATATATATAAGAGTGCGACTAGCAAAGCCCACAACAGTTCATACATATGCAACAATCACAAACGTGGGAATGGCCCCCACGTCCCGTGCTCTCAGGCACTCTTTGGTGTACTCCGCCTTCCACCACCATCCACTCCTGATGGCTTTGCCCTTCGAGGCTAAAGTCGGAGGCCCGAATACCAGGGCACCCCCGTACTTTAATTGTGAACATACCGTAGTCCGAAGACTCTTTCCCAATGCCTCCCGACGTGCTGTACGAGCCTTACTAGTCAGGTGCTGCAATGGTGCGGTTTCAGGTTCGCCAAATGCCCGTTGTTCACAGCTCTCGTTGTACAACACGAAGAGCGGGTATGGCGTTCCCTCAGCCCAGGTATTCTCAATTAGCCGGCTCTACGGGCCGCTAAGACATCCACCAGGACACCCTCACGGGTCGGGCACAAGGCCTCATGTCCTCTCAACAGGTGGGCACAACAACATCACCAGAACTCAGTCTGGGAGCTACCGTGCGGCGATAACGCTAACGCCGACGGTAGTGAACAGAAACCCCATTTCTGTTTCTCACTTCGGGTGCTCCCCGGGGCACACCCCCAGGCGTTGCTGCGCATGCAGTAACACCTTCTGTTTCTCACTTCGGGTGCTCCCCGGGGCACACCCCCAGGCGTTGCTGCGCATGCAGTAGCACCCTCTAGTCCTACAAAGCAGGATATCAACACGGAGTTTCCCCCCGGCACGCATAATATCAAAAGCATCACCAATCCGGACGAACCGTCTCGGATGGGCTTCACACAGCGCGCCTACATCCATTTCACGCATGGACTCTACATGTATGCAAGATTTGACGGGGATAATATGAATCGACCCGTCGGAGGCCACGACCTCACCCTTTTGGGTAGGGGACCTCAACGATGCAAGGAACGGACTAGAACGTGTCCAAATGAGGGTAAAGAGAATCGTTACCCTTAGACGTCGTTTCTGAACCATGGAGACGCGCCCAGATTTGACCGATAACGAACGTAGCGGCTGTCCGCGCACGAAAACGGCGTCCAAGCTTGACCGGAGCTTCCACGTTCTCCGAATGGCGCACAACTTCAACGTTGTGATTTTCCCCTTGAAGGAATCCTAGGGAGGAGGCTTCTCCAAGTTGTACGGTCGGCCAAGGCTTCACGGCAAGAGGGTTGCACCTCTTTGTATTGGTCGGCCTTCGGGATCTCGGCAAAGGAGGTCGCAGCTCAAACGAAGAAGCGGCGAGACCTTCTTCTCCAACTTAGGCGGCGGCCGGGAGAGAGGAGAAGAGAAGGGGGTCGGGTTTCCGACTACCCGTGCTTGTCTCCTTGCAGGCCGGCGAAGAGAGGAGGAAGACTATCTTCCTTGCTCCAGAAAACGAAGGAGATCGGACGGAGCTTCGTGCGGCTTCCTATGACACAGGCGGGGGTGGCCTCCACCTTGTACGTGACCGGCGATGGGAGTGAGGGAGGAGAACAGCTCCTCCTTGCTGCCGACGACGAGAGAGAGATCGAGAAGGGGGGAGGGGGAAACTGCGGCCGTTTCACGCGAACAGGAGTCGGGAGGGGGATTTCGGGAATGAGAGGGAGAGGGATTTTAGGTTTTAAACCTAAACCTAGCCCAAATTGCTATTCGCAGCCCACTGCCCTATTCGCACCCCAACTTCTAATTGCACCCCAAAACCTAAATAAATTGAGGCGTTACAATTCTCTCCCCCTTAAAGAAATTTTGTCCCGAAATTTAAAACACAAACAACGAAATGAAATTCGTCATACCTGAGTAAACAAATCAGGGTACTCCTCGCGCATGATCTCTTCTGGCTCCCAAGAGAGCTCCTCGCGGCCACAATTGTCCCAACAGACTCTCACCATCTTGATGGTCTTTCTCCGCAACTGCCGAATATCAGCATCAATAATACAAACCGAAGTCACCTTAGTAGTTAGGCCACTCTCCACCGGCACACTTACGGCCTCTAACACAGAATCGGGCTCTCGCACCGCCTTCCTCAATACAGAGATATGGAAGACATCATGCAACCCACTCAGCTCCGTCGACAAGGCAAGTCGGTAAGCTTCTTGGCCGATGCGCTCGGTGATCTCGAATGGCCCTACATACCTCGGACTCAGCTTCTTCAAGCGTCGGATCCTCGACACTCCTTTGAAAGGCTTTATCTTCAAATACACCCAATCACCAACCGCGAACTCCACGTTCCGGTGTTTGGCGTTGTAATACTTCGCCTGTCGGTCTTGGGCTGTCAACAACCGCTCTCGAATGGTCCGTATCGACTCATTCGCGTCAACAACTTCTTTACGCTTCAGCAGCTTGGTATCACCGGTCTCCGCCCACGCTAACGGAGTACGACACTTCTTGCCGTATAATGCCTCATACGGGGCCATCTGGATACTCGCCTGGTAACTGTTGTTGTAGGCGAACTCTACCATATGAAGGTGATCTTACCAACGCTGACCGAAGTCCAAAACGCACATTCGCAGCATATCCTCCATTCTCCGATTTGTCCTTTCGGTCTGCCCATCCGTTTGCGGATGGAAGGCTGTGCTAAACTTAAGCTTTGTGCCCAATAACCGATGGACATACCTCCAATCACCGGACGTAAACCGCCCATCACGGTAGCTATCTATGCTGCGAGGGACGCCGTGTAATCGAATGATGTTCTCCACATACATCTTTGCTAGCTTCTCCACTGGATCTCTCTTCTGATTCGGGATAAAGTGTGCAACTTTAGTCAACCGATCCACAATAACCCAGATAGAGTCATTTTTCTGCAGTGACTTTGGCAAACCGTGCACAAAATCCATGGAAATATCATCAAATTTCCACTCCGGGATTGGCAACGATTTCAAGAAACCTCTTGGCCGTTGGCACTCGGCCTTCACTAGCGCGCACGTTTGAAATTTTGCCACGTAGAGGGCTATGTCCTTCTTCATGCCTGGCCACCAGAACAGTATCTTCATTTCCTTGTAAATCTTTGTACTCCCTAGGTGGATTGAGTACTTGGTATTGTGAGCCTCATACATCAACTCCTCCCATAAAGTACCGGATTTTGGGACGCACAAACGATCATCCTTCCGCAGAAGACCGTCTTCAACCGAGAACTTTGGCCCTTCCGCTGCATAGCGCTTCATGCTCTCATCAAGTTCCAACGCTCTCCGAACTCTGTCCGCGAGGTCACACTGCACCTCCGTCCAGTTCAGGCATGCATTTGCACTAGCACTCCTGTCAACACAGGTAATACCCAAGGCTTCCAACTCCAGGACTAAACGTTCATCATGAATGCGCAACCAGTTTGCTCGAGCTGGAGTTCTGCGACTCAAAGCATCAGCGACCCCGTTCCCCTTCCCGGGTGTGTAGTGTATCTCGAAGGTGTAATCCCCGAGGAATTCCATCCACCTTCTTTGTCGCATGTTCAACTCCTTCTGATTCAACAAGTACTTAAGGCTCTTATGGTCCGTGAAGATGTCGATCTTCAAGCCATACACATAATGTCGCCAAAGCTTCAGGGCAAATATCACGGCCGCCAACTCTAAGTCGTGGACCGGATAGTTCCGCTCGTGCACCTTCAGCTGGCGAGAGCCGTACGCTATCACCTTGCCATGCTGCTGTAGAACACAGCCAAGGCCACTCCCAAAAGCGTCAGTGTAGATCTTGTAGCCCTCTGTGCCGCAAGGCAAACATAAGATCGGAGCCGAGGTAAGCTGCCGCTTCAACTCCTCGAAAGCCTGCGCACACGCGGGCGTCCAAATAAACTTCTGGTCTTTCTGTGTCAGCGTCGTAAGAGGCAACGCGATCCGTGAGAAGTTCTCCACGAAGCGCCTGTAATAGCCGGCCAGCCCGAGAAAGCTACGGACCTCCGCTACAGTAGAAAGAACAGGCCACTCCCTGATGGCCGCAACCTTCACCGGATCTACCACCACACCCGCTCCACTAACCACATGGCCTAAGAACGCAACGGAAGGTAGCCAGAACTCGCACTTCGAGAACTTGGAATACAGCTGGTTCCTCCTCAGAACCTCTAAGACTACTCGCAGGTGCTCACCGTGCTCCTCCTCGGACTGAGAGTAGACCAGTATGTCGTCAAGGAAGACAACCACAAACCGGTCGAGGTACTCTCGGAAAGTCCGGTGCATCAAGTCCATAAACACCGAAGGCGCATTAGACAGCCCAAACGGCATCACGGTGAACTCATACTGCCCGTACCTTGTACTGAAGGCAGTCTTCGGGATGTCGCACTCCCTGATCCGCACCTGATAATAGCCGGACTTCAAGTCCAGCTTTGAGTATACTGTCGAACCAACGAGCTGGTCGAACAAGTCGTCTATCCTCGGAAGAGGATACTTGTTCTTCTCGGTCAGCTTGTTTAGCTCCCGATAGTCGATGCAAAGCCGCAGACTACCATCCTTCTTTTTGACAAAGAGGACCGGTGCACTCCAAGGTGAGGAACTCAGACGCACGTAGCCCTGCTCAAGCAGCTCCTGCAACTGCAGCTTCAATTCTGCCAACTCCTTCGGAGCCATACGATACGGCGAGCGGGCCACAGGCTTAGCGCCTGGCACCAACTCAATTGTGAAATCTATCTCCAGCTGCGGTGGAGCACCGGGGAGATCGCTCAGGAACACATCGGGGAACTCTGAAACTACCGGAACATCCACTAGGCTGGGCCTCGGCGTTGAAGCCTCCACTAGAGCAAAGAATAACTCTGCTCCCTGTCGTACTGCCTTGGACACTTGGAGAGCAGACATCAGCATCTTGCTCAATCCACGCATGCCCGCAAAGACCGTCTCACGATCGGCACACCGCCCAAACCTCACCTCCTTGGTGGTGCAATCGATGCACGCACGCTGTTCTGACAGCCAATCCATGCCGAAGATTACATCGAACTCAACCAGGGGGAGTAACGATGCTTTCAGGTCATACTCCTGACTTCCGACTAGAACCTTCACGCAACAACTTCTCTCCACACGCATCGAATATCCATTCGGCAGTAGGACCTCCAGTCCATCTGCAGAAGCAATCGACGGTGCACCAATACGTTGGACGAAGTCCGACGATAAGAAGGAGTGCGAAGCTCCAGTATCGAAAAGCGCTCTTGCCGGAACGCCTAAAACATTTACAAAGCCTATGCCGCTAAACAGGGTTAGCATGAATACTAAAACAGGTATATAAAACAGTAAGGACTGTATCTTAAATTATACCTGTCACGACGTCCTTGGCTTTGATAGCCTCCTGCTGACCAAGATTGAAGACTCTGGGCTGCGGGGGAGCCATACGGGAGGCAGTGGACTCAGCCGCCTTCCCCTTCTCAGAATAAGGTGGCCCAGTCTTCTTCTCTGACCTTGGAGGCCCACTGCGGCAATCCCGAGAGAAATGGCCAGGCTTGCCACAAGTAAAATAAGTAAGAGGGCCACGTCCAGACGACGCGCCCGAAGCAGAGGGAGCTGGCCCAGATAATCGAGCCTTCTTCCAGCGATTCAACTTCCGCAACTTCACCGCACTCGGCGCCTTGCCCTCCGGCATTGTCTCAACCACAGCCACCTTGCCCTTCTCCCTGAGCATGTCCTGCTCAAGCGCTCGGGATGAACCAACGAGGGTCGTGAAACCCTGCGTCAACGGCCCTGTCAGAAGGTACCGCAACTCACTACACAAGCCACCGTAGAACCTGTTCACCCTTATCCCCTCGTCATCGAAAGAAGTCCCAGCGTAATGCCCGAGGCGAGTGAACTCGTACAGGTAGTCGTCAACCAGTCTATCACCCCGCGTCAGAGCCAGAAACTAGTTCTCCATCGCGATCTGCTACGACGGAGGCACATACCTTGCCAGGAAGATTCTCGAGAACTCTTCCATCGGCACATCAACCAGTTGCCTTCCCGCAAACTAGCGCCTCTCAACTTCATCCCACCACCGCCTGGCTTCCTTTTCCAACAAGAAGGTAGCGAAGGTCACTTTCTGCGCTTCGTCCGATTGTGTCGCTGTCAGTATTCGCTCCACATGCGACAGCCAGTCCTCGGCCTCAGCTGGGGATTCAACCCCGGTAAATGGAGGAGGTCGAAATCCAAGGAAGTGCTTCAGTTGCTGGTCAGCAGCATGCCTTACGGGGACCTGCTCCGCTCTTAGTGGCTCTGGGGCCACTTCCTGCACCAGCGGTTGACCTTGCCTTCCAGGATGGCCATTCAACGCAGCTAGAATGGCTTCTGTAACTAGCCGAACCATCTCAGTAGACGGAGGTGTAGGAGCCTCAGCAGACCAGCTACTCTCTGCCAAGTCACGGGAACGCGACGGTCCCGCTGCACTTCGAGTGCCCTACACAAGTGCAACACACAGTTAGGCAACAACACAGTCGCAACTAACAACAAAAGGAACACTCAGGTTCCAAAATCATGCAATAATTGTTGGTTTGTTGTTACATTTTATTCCTAAGTGGACATTTCTGGGTTTATTTTACGTCTCGACGGTAGCGCACACACGTGCTCACCACCCCTTAAAAGAATTCGTCCACGAATTCCTTAGAAGGATACGGAAACCTTAGAAGCTGATACCAATTTGTAACACCCCCATCCGTTAAGAAGCATATGACAGAAGGTCCGGCCGGGGCCCCACGCCATATACTACTAAACAAACGGGAACGTCACTTAATTGAAATACCAAATGACACT
Organism: Dactylorhiza incarnata; assembly: GCA_033032865.1. Classification (NCBI taxonomy): domain Eukaryota; kingdom Viridiplantae; phylum Streptophyta; class Magnoliopsida; order Asparagales; family Orchidaceae; genus Dactylorhiza; species Dactylorhiza incarnata. The sequence continues at coordinate 4,269,882 of JAWHQI010000035.1, forward strand.
AAAGAGCGAACCTAACTCAGAGCATTCTATGCGGAAGCAAAAGAGCGAGACAAAATATATAAACCACCAAAACCCGAACCCGGGTATGTCCACTTCTACTAATAGGAATAAAATGTGTTTACACAACAATAGAGGCATGACGGCCTTATAGTTTACCAACATCGGCGCGCAGGCCGGCCATACATGAAAAGTAAAAGAACATCAAAAGGCCTTCAAGGGCCACAGCAGCACAAGGGCTTCAGCCCGCTAAGAGCCCGCTATGTTCCCGCTCGGTCCAGCACCTGTACAACAAGCCCACCAAAAACGGTGGCAAAACAGGGCAACGGTCAGCTAAAGCTGACCAAATTGTACCGACCCCACCCCTTCGAGGGGGTGGCAGTTCTAACCATCCCTGCAAAACAGTCTCCGCATCATATATATATATATATAAGAGTGCGACTAGCAAAGCCCACAACAGTTCATACATATGCAACAATCACAAACGTGGGAATGGCCCCCACGTCCCGTGCTCTCAGGCACTCTTTGGTGTACTCCGCCTTCCACCACCATCCACTCTTGATGGCTTTGCCCTTCGAGGCTAAAGTCGGTGGCCCGAATACCAGGGCACCCCCATACTTTAATTGTGAACATACCGTAGTCCAAAGACTCTTTCCCAATGCCTCCCGACGTGCTGTACGAGCATTACTAGTCAGGTGCTGCAATGGTGCGGTTTCAGGTTCGCCAAATGCCCGTTGTTCACAGCTCTCGTTGTACAACACGAAGAGCGGGTATGGCGTTCCCTCAGCCCAGGTATTCTCAATTAGCCGGCTCTACGGGCCGCTAAGTCATCCACCAGTACACCCTCACGGGTCGGGCACAAGGCCTCAGGTCCTCTCAACAGGTGGGCACAACAACATCACCAGAACTCAGTCTAGGAGCTACCGTGCGGCGATAACGCTAACGCTGACGGTAGTGAACAGAAACCCCATTTATGTTTCTCACTTCGGGTGCTCCCCGGGGCACACCACCAGGCGTTGCTGCGCATGCAGTAGCACCTTCTGTTTCTCACTTCGGGTGCTCCCCGGGGCACACCCCCAGGCGTTGCTGCGCATGCAGTAGCACCCTCTAGTCCTACAAAGCAGGATATCAACACAGAGTTTTCCCCCAGCACGCATAATATCAAAAGCATCACCAATCCGGACGAACCGTCTCGGATGGGCTTCACACAGTGCGCCTACGTCCATTTCACGCATGGACTCTACATGTATGCAAGATTTGACGGGGATAACACGAATCGACCCGTCGGAGGCCACGACCTCACCCTTTTGGGTAGGGGACCTCAACGATGCAAGGAACAGACTAGAATGTGTCCAAATGAGGGTAAAGAGAATCGTTACCCTTAGACGTCGTTTCTGAACCATGGAGACGCGCCCAGATTTGACGGCTAACGAATGTAGCGGCTGTCCGCGCACGAAAACGGCGTCCAAGCTTGCTCCGGAGCTTCCACGTTCTCCAAATGGCGCACAACTTCAACGTTGTGATTTTCCCCTTGAAGGAACCCAAGGGAGGAGGCTTCTCCAAGTTGTACGGTCGGCGAAGGCTTCACGGCAAGAGGGTTGCACCTCTTTGTATTGGTCGGCCTTCGGGATCTCGGCAAAGGAGGTCGCAGCTCAAACAAAGAAGCGGCGAGACCTTCTTCTCCAACTTAGGCGGCGGCCGGGAGAGAGGAGAAGAGAAGGGGGTCGGTTTTCCGACTAGCCGTTCTTGTCTCCTTGCAGGCCGGCGAAGAGAGGAGGAAGACTATCTTCCTTGCTCCAGAAAACGAAGGAGATCGGACGGAGCTTCGTGCGGCTTCCTATGACACAGGCGGGGGTGGCCTCCACCTTGTACGTGACCGGCGATGGGAGTGAGGGAGGAGAACAACTCCTCCTTGCTGCCGACGACGAGAGAGAGATCGAGAAGGGGGGGGGGGGGGGGGGGGGGGGGAACTGCGGCCGTTTCACGCGAACAGGAGTCGGGAGGGGGATTTCGGGAATGAGAGGGAGAGGGATTTTAGGTTTTAAACCTAAACCTAGCCCAAATTGCTATTCGCATCCCACTCCCCTATTCGCACCCCAACTTCTAATCGCACCCCAAAACCTAAATAAATTGAGGCGTTACAGGGTTAGTTGAGAGTTTTAACTCCGTTTTACTTGGAACAGTTGGTCTTACTCCCAAGGTTGAAGTACTCCTGGTGAGAGTTTTCTCTATCATTAATGTTACGAAAAGTAAGTAAAACCATCAAATAAATGGAAAATTAAAACACAAAAGACACGCATTTATGTGGTTCATCCCACGATTGGTTACACCCACAGGCAACAACATTACCGTTTTCATTAGAACAAGAACAGTAACACTTACAAGGAAGTGTACGGATTTCGTATTTCTTAAATACTCCAAACCCTAAAACAGGAAGGAGTTTATATGTGTTTTAAAGATCTTCATGGTAGTGAAAAAAATAGTTCATTTAATTTTAGATCATTTATATGTAAATTTTTAGTGCATTCTTGATCCGAAATATTATTTTAATTTCAATTATTCCGTGTGGTTTTAGAATATTCATAAAATAAATATTTTCATATTTTTTTTGATTAATTTGTCTTTTTAATGAAAATACACATACTATTTAAATAAAATAATTTATGGGGTTACCCTAAAATGATCAGAGTTGAGGCGGTTTGGACTTTGACCGACTCGACAAAACGGGCCAAGCCAACCAAGCGAGACGTACGCAAGCCGGACCCGTCCAAGACACCACCAAGCCGCTGCACAACGCATGCGCCCGCTCAAAGCGCATGCGCACCAGCTCGTGCGCACGCCCCCGCGCGGCCAGCACGTGCGAGGCCAACACGTGACTAGCGCGTGGGGCCAGCGTGCGCGCCTATGTTCACGTGGCTCCCGCCGCCGACCTCTATCGCCACCCTCTTACCGCCGCCACCTCGCCCACAAATCCGCCCAGGACGCCTAGATTGCTCAGGGGGCATGCCCATCATTTTCTGAAAATTGGTAATGCGGGTCACCATAATCGCGCACTCTCAATCACCAGCTCAAATTTCAAGAGGGCGCAATTACTGAGGCGCCCCTTAGAAAAGATATATCAAGGTTCCTAGGCCTTCATTTGAAGACAAACAACCAAGAAGAGAAAATATAACTCTGAAGGTTTTTCGGCGAAGACTTGGAACTCTGAAAGTTTTCCGACGAAGACTAGGAATTCTCTTGCTCTGCGACTCGAGTGCTCACTTTGCTCAAGTGTTCACTTCGCTTCCTCGCTCTCTTGTTCAGGGCGGAATTTGCCCTCCACAGTACCTGCTCAAGTGCCTACCCTAGAAGCTGCTCTTACGAGCGCGAATGAAGACATTTCTTCTTTGTCATATTCAAGTACTTGTAATCGGAGTGGTGGTCTATCACCCTCTCGAAGATTCTAATACTTGTAACCTCTAGCAAATTTGCGAATTTGTAACATCCCCTTTACTTCTAAGCCCCTAGCGTGGATTAGGTCATGACAAGTGTCATGACATGTGATCTAGGGCAGGAATTTGAACATAGAAGCCTAGGTGACCCAGGGAAATCACCTAAACCACACTTGACATATTTAGGTCAACCAACCCTAATATGGGTCAATTAGACTCCAATTGACAAAATTAACCTCACCCATACCCTCCTAACTACTAAGGGAGGTCATTAGGTCAGAAATAGTACATTGGGCTCACCCGATTTCATGAAATTGACCAAAGTCAACATTGGGTCAACTTAGCCCAATTCAACCCTAAATGACTCAATTGGACTTTAATTGATCAAATTGTACCCACCACTACCTTCCTAACCTTATTAGGGAGTCAATGGACCATAAACCACACCATGGGTTCAAACAAATCACTTGTTGGGGAAATGATTTATCTTAACCCCTAGAATTAAGAAGAATATAAATTCTAAGTATGAAAAATTAGGCCAAGTAAATATGCGTCGAATAGTATTCGACGCAACAACGAAATATAGTCGACGTTTCTCTTAGAATGAGTCGAAGTAACTCTTAGAAGAATTCGATGTAATCATAGTCGACGTACCTCTGACTTCTAGTCGACGCATTTGATAAAGTCGACGCACATTTGTCGACGCACCTTCCTTATTCTCCTCTCGACGTCCAGCCAGGATGAAATCGACGTTTATGTCGAATAGTAATCGACGCACGTCGATATCTAAAAGTAAATCAAAAACACGCCAGATCTCTTTCCTTCTTTCTGTAGATCTGATTTTTTATGGAATGATATTATTCTTTTATAGCCGTTCTGAATCAGCCTTTCCTTCTATTTGATTCTTGGCTAATTTGATTAAGACTATTATGGATATTATTTGAAATCAGAATGAATTCATTTCCTTCTACAGAAATATTAATTATGGAAACTCTTATCTCTTTCTATTTCTGTGTCTGCTAATTGATTATTCCCTCTTAGCAATATATTTTAAACAGAGCTATAAATAAGAAGGAGGTCGGCAGAGAATAACAAGAAGTGATCCACCACATACATTTGAAAAAGAGGAAGAGCTCCCAAGTGTAGAGTGGGAAAGTTGAGAAAAGAGATAGTGTGCTGCAGCAAAGAAAAAGCCTTCATCTTCTCCTTCTGAAGCCATTCTGCTGCAAATTCTGAAAGCTCTCACAAAAGAGAGAAAAGCTTACAATCTCCGTCTCACTATAGAAGAGAGATCATATTCACTATACTTGTGCTTCTAATCTTCTTGCTAGGAAGAAGATTTCTTCTTATATATATTGTCTTCTATTCTTCTACTTATTCTACTTCTTCTTCTCTTTCTTATTTCACTTTTAAACTGTGTAAAAGAGTTTTTAGAATCTCTCTTCAAAAAATTCAGTTGTAGTGGTTCTAACAGTCTCCTTACCAAAAGACTCAGTTTGGTTCTAAGAGTCTCCTTATCAAAAGACTCAGTCTGGTTCTAAGAGTCTCCTTATCAAAAGACTCAGTGCAAGTTAGTGAATTTCTACCAAGGGGGTAGAAGAGTGGACTACCCAAAGTTTGGGGAACCACTATATTTCCTTGTGTTGTGCTGTGATTTTCTTGTTGTCATTTTTCTTCTTTACTTGCTTAATTCTTGTTGGTGTGTGGGAAGCCTAAATCTTTAATTATCACACATATATATATATATATATATATATATATATATATATATATAATAGCACAAATTATTTTTAAATCTCTATTCACCCCCCTCTAGAAAATTCTAGTGAGGTTAACTGTGCACTTTCAATTGGTATCAGAGGGAGGTTGATCTAACAAGGTTAACTCCTTGATCAAAAAGATCCTACCTCATATATATATATATATATATTTAAAACTATATCTTTTCACATGGCATAAATCAAAGATTATGCTTCCACCAGATCACCAATTTGCAACCTTGAAAAGTTTGCACTTTGGAAAACAAGAATTAAAATTTATCTAAACTCTATTGATGGAGAATTATTTGATGTTATCATGACAGGTCCTCCCAAGCCATTCAAGAAGGACTCAAGTGGAAAGGACACACAAACACTTGCTCCAAAGGCTGAATGGACAGATGAAGAAAAGAAAGCTCAAGCATGTGATGCCAAGGCTATGAATCTCTTAGTCTCAACTCTCTCAGATGAAATCTTCCAAAAGATTGCTGAATATGAGTCAGCTAAGGAAATATGGGAAGCTTTCAACAAAATGGTAGAAGGGAGTGCTGATGAGAGGAAGGATAAAAAGGCATTACTTATCTCCCAATATGAAAACTTCCAGAAGAAAGAAAATGAAAGTGTTGCTGACATGTATGCCAGATTCAGCCTCATAATAAATGAGCTAAAAACACTTGAGAAGGACATATCTCTCACTGAGATAAATAACAAATTGCTGACTTGCTTCCCTAGCTCTTGAGATTCAAGAATCTGGCCAATTAAAGACTCCAGAAGTCAAAAAGAAATCTAAACAGATGTCATGTTGGGTAAATTAAGATCTTATGAACAGCTACTGAAAACAAGAGCTGAGAAAGAAGAAAAAGAAAAGGCTCCTCCACTCTCAAAAGAAAAGAGCATTGCTTTGAAGGCTACTGAAGGAGAACCCTCTACAAATGATGAAGAGCTGATCAGTCTACTGGCCAGAAGTTCAAGAAGTGGATCAAAATAGAAGGATCCAGAAGGAGAGACTCAAGAACCAGGTATGACAAAACTCCTAATAAAGAGATTATATGTTACTCTTGCAGGGAACCTGGACACATTGCACCTGAATGTCCTAAAGAGATCGGCAATAAGAATGATCTGAAAAGAACAGATCTAAAGAAGAAGAAGAAGAAGAAGAAGAAAGAGAAAGGATTCATTGCTCAATCATGGAGTGATTCAGAATCTGAAGTGAGTACCTCATCTGAAGATGATCAGGAAAAGGCTAAGCAAGAGGAAACCTGTTTGATGGCTACTGAAAAGCTTGAAGACACAACTCTGGTAAATATATTTGATGATATAGATTTCTCTTCCACTGATTTCAAAAATAGTTTCAAAGAACTCTGTTTAGATCTAGTCAAATCTGAGAAAGAAGTAAAGGAACTAAGAAATAAACTAAACAATCTCAAACAAACAAATACACAACATAAAAGCTATGAGCTTAGTCTAGGACTCTCAGAGGAACAACTAAATAAAATCAATACTGAAAATCAAGCACTAAGAAATGAGCTAGCAAATGGTAGAAGTCAGAAGCTCAAGAATATCTCTAACAATCTCACTGATAGATTTAGACAACTTGAATATAACACTGAACCCAAACCTCAATCACCCAGCAAATCTGTCTGGAGACATCCTATTCACTTCACTAGGGAAAATCATTTGACACGAGAAAGATCACAAGAAAATTCAGAAACAACCACTGTGTTTAACAAAAATAGTCCCACCATATATGAAGGAATCCTAGGAAAATATCCTCAGAAAAGAAACAAACTTGCGTCGAATTATTATCGACGTGCGTCGAATTCTACTCAGTGCAACTCAAATAATGCATCGATTTCTAATCAACGCAGACGCCAAAATACGTCGAATCCCAATCCTCGCAATCTCTTCTATGCTTCGACTAGAAGTAACCACAGAATGAAGGAAGAGTCGACTTCCACTCGACGCAAATTTAAACATACGTCGAATTCATATCGACGCAACCAATCTAACAGAAATGTCTCCTCTTCCAAAAAGTCTTCTCAATCCATTGCCTTTTATTATGAACACTACTTCTGCAACATTACCAAAGACAATTGGTATGATAAGCCAATACCCCTAAAGGAGGAAGGATATTCTGAAAAACCCTCTTATTCTTTCATCAAACCTGCCACTGATGGGAGGAAGGGACCCCATCTTAGGAGGGTCCAAACTAATGTTTAAAATTTTATGTGCAGATGTATCACATCTCCAGGCTGGTGTGGTACTTGGACAGTGGATGCTCCATGCACATGACAGGATACAAAAACCTATTAATCAACTTTGAGGATAGACTTGGACCACCAGTGACTTTTGGAGATTCCAGCTGTGGCCAAACCAGGGGCTTTGGAGATTTCAAAGAAGGGAAAGTCACCTTCAAGAATGTGGCAGTAGTCAAAGGACTAAAGCACAATCTGATAAGTATAAGTCAGATATGTGACAGTGGTAAGTATGAGGTAAAATTCACCACACTATTTTGCCATATTATTGATATCAAGACTGGTGCCATAGTACTCAATGGAATTATAAACGGGAAGGTATATATAGTAGACTTTAGCTCCTCACCCACAGAAGTCTGTTTGTTCAACAATATTATTAATAAAAGTGAACTATGGCATAGGAGACTAGGTCATCTAAACCACAAAACCATTAGTAAATTATCAAAGAATAACCTAGTCAGAGGCCTACCAAAGGGTAGATTCTCTAAGGACTCTCCATGCAGACCTTGCGAACTAGCAAAACAGACCAAGTCATCTTTACACCAATTGGTAAGGATGACTCCCCTAGGATCCTCTACTTACTGCACATGGATCTCTTTGGTCCCATATCCACTCAAAGCTTAGGTGGAAAGTCTTATACCTTAGTCATTGTAGATGACTATTCTAGGTTCAGCTGGGTATTCTTTCTAAGGGCTAAGTTTGAAACCCATAAGATTCTCTCAAAATTCATAAGACAGATTCAATCTGAGTTCAATACTCATGTTTCAATTATCAGGAGTGATCATGGGACTGAATTTGAAAATCAGTCAATTAGTAGTTTCTGTGAGGATATAGGTATTAAACAAAGTTTTTCAGCCCCAGAACTCCTCAACAAAATGGAGTTGCTGAAAGGAAGAATAGAACTTTAATTGAATCAGGAAGGACCTTACTTGTAGAATCAGGATTACCAAAAACCTTCTGGGCTGAAGCAGTCAACACTGCAAACTATGTTCTAAATAGAAGCCTCATACACAAAACTAAGTCAAAAACTCCATATGAACTCTTGAAGGGAAAAACACACATTGTTAAATACTTTAAAATATTTGGATGTGCTTGTTTTATCTTAAATAATGGAAAAGATCATCTTGCCAAGTTTGACAAGAAGTCTGATGATGGAATATTTCTTGGGTACTCATCATCTAGTAAAGCTTATAGATGCTATAACAGAAGAACTCTCAGAATTGAAGAATCTATGCACATTATATTTGATGAAACTAACATGTTGTTTAAGGGGGAGGAAACTTCCACCATTCCTTTTCCACATGAAAATAGCAACATAGAGACTCAGCTTGAACAACTGACTCTAGAGAACAGAGACACTGGGAAAGAAAACCAGCTACAGGAAACAAGTGAGGAGTCTGAACAAGAGCATGAAGAAGGTTCAGAGAAGAGCAATCAAAACCAACTCCCACAAGAGAACATAGTTCAGGAAGAACAGTTTGACAATGATCCCATTGTTAATGAGGAAGAAGAGCATCTGACAAATTCATGCAGGGCAGGGATCAATATGAAAAATCATCCACAATCCCAAGTAATTGGAGACCCCAATACCGGAGTAAGAACAAGACATCAAGTCTCCAATGGGATGATGCTCCAATGCTTCTTATCACAAGTTGAACCAAAGAAATTTGAGGAAGCAAATTGTGATCCTCACTGGATTATGGCCATGCAAGAAGAACTAGGCCAATTTGAGAGAAACAAAGTGTGGAACATAGTTGAAAGACCAAGAAACTACCCAGTTATTGGTACAAAATGGGTATACAGAAACAAACTAGATTCCACTGGAGTAATTGTCAGGAACAAGGCAAGACTTGTAGCACAAGGATACAGACAAGAAGAAGGAATAGACTACAATCAAACCTTTGCTCCAGTAGCCAGATTGGAAGCAATCAGACTCTTTCTTGCCTATGCAGCCTTCATGAAGATGAAAGTCTACCAGGTAGATGTCAAGAGTGCTTTTCTGAATGGTGACCTTCAAGAAGAGGTGTATGTAGAGCAACCACCAGGTTTTGTCAATCCCTCCTCACCTAACTTTATTTATAGACTTAACAAAGCACTTTATGGTCTTTAGCAAGCACCTAGAGCCTGGTATGAAACTCTCTCCAACTTCCTTTTAGAAAATTCTTTTGAAGGAGGAAAAGTAGATAAAACACTCTTTACTAGAACCCATAAAAATCATCTCCTTCTTGTTCAAATCTATGTAGATGACATCATCTTCAGCTCAACTCATCCCAAACTTTGTCAAAGATTTGCTAATCTAATGCAATCAAAATTTGAAATCAGTAGTATGGGAGAACTCTCTTATTTCTTAGGGCTACAAGTGAAACAAAGCAGTGCGAGAATCTTTATCTCACAATCTAAATACACTAAAGAATTAATCAAAAAGTTTGGTATGGAATCAGCCTCTACCATGAAAACACCTATGGCAACTAATGCCATTATAGAAAAGGATGATAAGGGAAAATCTGTAGATTAAAAGACATATAGGGCAATCATAGGATCCCTTCTCTATCTAACAGCTAGCAGACCTGACATTATGTTTGCAACCTGTATATGTGCTAGATTTCAGGTTGATCCAAAAGAATCTCATCTCACCTCTGTAAAAAGGATTCTTAGATACCTAAAGGGAACACCTGAACTAGGTCTGTGGTACTCAGCAGAAACAAATTTTGAATTAATAGGATTCTCAGATGCAGACCATGCAGGATGTAAGGTTGATAGAAAAAGCACATATGGTACTTGCCAATTCCTAGGTGACAGATTAATATCATGGTTCAGTAAGAAACAAACTTCAGTCTCAACCTCAACAGTTGAAGCTGAATATATAGCTGCTGGGAGCTGTTGTTCACAAATTCTCCGGATGCAAAATCATCTTCTTGACTATAAATTGGAAGTCAATAACTCTAAAATTTATTGTGATAGCTCTAGTGCCATATCCATAGCATCCAACCCAGTCCTTCATAGTAGAAACAAACATATAGAGATCAGACATCACTTTCTTAGAGACAATGTAGAAAAAGGTAAGATAACCTTAGAATATATTCCTACAGATAGTCAAAAAGCAGACATTTTTACCAAGCCCTTAGATGAAACTAAGCATACTTCCTTTCTCAACACCTTGGGAATGCTTGATGGAAGCTTGTAAGCATCATTGTTGGAGAAATCTAAAAGAGATCAGAACAACTAAGCAAATACTTACAGACACGTCGATTACCTATCGACGCACCGTCGAGAGGAACTCGACGCTAGCATTGATTTCTTAAAGACAAAGTTACTTCGATCCCTTATCGACGCACCGTCGATCTAATCTCGACGCAAGTCTGCGACCACGTCGACAGGACATTAGGCTGACAATGTTTTGACGGAGCGTCGACTCCATATTGACGCATACGTCGACATAGATGACCAACGTCACAGCTGCTTCGACACATCGACCATGCGTCGACTCCAACTCGACGTACCGTCGACTTCATAATAAAACAGGAGACAAATACTCCCTTCTTCTTTTGACGATTGGTTAACTAATATACCTTGATTTCTGTTTCCTTTTCGACGTTTCACCTCCTTTAAATAACACTTCTTATTTAATAACTAATACTCTCCCAAACCGCCAAAATCTCCGTCTTCCACCTCTCTCTCTGCATCAATGGCGCCAACCCCTGCTCAATCTGCTCTCCTTAAAACAATAAACGATGCTCTGGAACAACTTCTGAATGACTTCCAGACACGTCTGACCACCTTCTCCAATGAGTTCGCCGACATGCTCACCACCAGTGAAGCCAAATTGGCCAACCTCTCTGCCTCTCTTCCTGAGCTTCATGTTCTTCTTCAAGAACAACCTCTGTCGCCAAAAGGGTTTACATCCTTTCTGAAGGATATAAACCAGGGGGAGAGATGCTCCAGAAACCCCCCTATCCAGGTTTTTCTTAAAGCTCAGGGCTAACTCTTCTCCAATCTCTAAATACTATCCTTATGTATTAAATCAACTTCATTTTTTTTACCATAGGCTCCAATCTTCTCCAATCATTCTGATTACACCTTCAACAAACACCTTGGTGAATCTTCCTCCTATCATACAGAAGGAGATCATGCTGTGGATTCAGCATTCAGAATAGATGCCCCATATGTTCAGGGGGAGATTGTTGCAGTACAGAATATAGAAGTCCAGGGGGAGGAAGAAACAGGTTTTTCTGATGACCTAAAAGGGCAAGTCTGGATTGAGGCACCCTTGCGTGAGGAAGAATATCAGCATCATTCTCCTGGTTTCTCTGCCAGCTACATCAAACTCAAGACACCCTTACTTGAGGATATTCCTCCAGAGGATATTGTGCCTGCTATTCCCTCTCCTACAAAAATCCCTTCTCCACCTTCACCTTCTAAAGAGAAAACTACATCTCATCCTCTGCCTCTTCCACCATTTCAACCTCCATCTCTACCTCCTCTACTACCTCTACCTCCACAAAAACTATCTAAGGAAAAACCAAGAGAACAAATGAGAAGAAGAAGTGAAGCCATCCCTCATTGGCAAAAATTTTCCAAAGAAGAAAGAAAGGAATATGCAAAGGAAAAGAAATATAGAAAGGCTGTTGAGGAGATAAAGAGGTTTTAAAAAATGCCTAATATCACTCCTAACAGTCCTATACAGGAGTACCATGATCCTGACATGGAAAAGTTGCATGAAGAAATAAGAGAAAGAGAGCTATATGAATATGAAGCAGCTATGAAAGAAGTAGAAGATAAGAGGAATGCATGGTTGGAAAAGATCAAAAAGGGGATGACTAAAGAACAGATCCTTGCAGAATCTTCCATCAAACTTCCAAAGAAACTGTTTGATGTTGAAGCTTATCAAAAGAAAAATCCTCAGGCAGGACTCATCCTAGAAAAGGGACAAAAACACAAGAGGGGTGTAGGGTGTGATGAAGATACTTACATTCCCTATAAGAAGCCCAAAAGACCTGCAAGATTAGACAAATGGCATGACTCACCCTGGAAAGGGAAAGGAAAGATGACTGAGATCCCTGAGAAACAACAATCAGAAAAGAGAAAATATAGGCCAAAGGTTGACAACAAAGGACCACCTGAGCCCAAGCCTACTCAAAAGAAACCTCAAAATATTACAATTGAGATGATTGATGAAAAGGCAGCAATCATCATCAGCAAGGGCTATTCTCTAAATGACACTCTCCCTGATGCTGACAAAGTCCTGGAGAAATTGCACACAATCATCAGAAATGTCCAGGAGCATCCAGATGAGCCAGGGGCTATATTTTTGATGCTATTGAAAACTTATCTAGAAAACTTAATTCTGCCTTTGTCAATTTAATGTACAACAAGAAGTTTCTAGTTTAAATCTTGTGAAAGACAATTACTTGTTATATGATTTCTTCTGATTGCTTAGCATATTTCTTCTCTATATAAATGCTTTGCTTTATTGAATAAAAGCTGATACAATTTCTCTCTGTATAGGGTTAAGACAAATAGGGGGAGATTGTTGGGGAAATGATTTATCTTAACCCCTAGAATTAAGAAGAATATAAATTCTAAGTATGAAAAATTAGGCCAAGTAAATATGCGTCGAATAGTATTCGACGCAACGTCGAAATATAGTCGACGTTTCTCTCAGAATGAGTCGAAGTAACTCTTAGAAGAATTCGACGTAATCATAGTCGACGTACCTCTGACTTCTAGTCGACGCATTTGATAAAGTCGACGCACATTTGTCGACGCACCTTCCTTATTCTCCTCTCGACGTCCAGCCAGGATGAAATCGACGTTTACGTCGAATAGTAATCGACGCACGTCGATATCTATAAGTAAATCAAAAACACGCCAGATCTCTTTCCTTCTTTCTGTAGATCTGATTTTGTATGGAATGATATTATTCTTTTATAGCCGTTCTGAATCAGCCTTTCCTTCTATTTGATTCTTGGCTAATTTGATTAAGACTATTATGGATATTATTTGAAATCAGAATGAATTCATTTCCTTCTACAGAAATATTAATTATGGAAACTCTTATCTCTTTCTATTTCTGTGTCTGCTAATTGATTATTCCCTCTTAGCAATATATTTTAAACAGAGCTATAAATAAGAAGGAGGTCGGCAGAGAATAACAAGAAGTGATCCACCATATACATTTGAAAAAGAAGAAGAGCTCCCAAGTGAAGAGTGAGAAAGTTGAGAAAAGAGATAGTGTGCTGCAGCAAAGAAAAAGCCTTCATCTTCTCCTTCTGAAGCCATTCTGCTGCAAATTCTGAAAGCTCTCACAAAAGAGAGAAAAGCTTACAATCTCCTTCTCACTATAGAAGAGAGATCATATTCACTATACTTGTGCTTCTAATCTTCTTGCTAGGAAGAAGATTCCTTCTTATATATTTTGTCTTCTATTCTTCTACTTGTTCTACTTCTTCTTCTCTTTCTTATTTCACTTTTAAACTGTGTAAAAGAGTTTTTAGAATCTCTCTTCAAAAAATTCAGTTGTAGTGGTTCTAAGAGTCTCCTTACCAAAAGACTCAGTTTGGTTCTAAGAGTCTCCTTATCAAAAGACTCAGTCTGGTTCTAAGAGTCTCCTTATCAAAAGACTCAGTGCAAGTTTATGAATTCCTACCAAGGGGGTAGAAGAGTGGACTACCCAAAGTTTGGGTAACCACTATATTTCCTTGTGTTGTGCTGTGATTTTCTTGTTGTCATTTTTCTTCTTTACTTGCTTAATTCTTGTTGGTGTGTGGGAAGCCTAAATCTGGGATTATTACATATATATATATATATATATATATAATAGCACAAAGTATTTTTAAATCTCTATTCACCCCCCCCCCCTCTAGAGAATTCTAGTGAGGTTAACTGTGCACTTTCATCACTCAATTTGACTGAAGTCAAACTTAGGTCAATTTAGGTCAAATCAACCATAAATGGGTCAATTGGCCTAATGTGGACCCCATAATGAGCCAACCAACATGACATGGTGCCATAGAAACCATGACTACCCAATTGGGTCAACCCCACCATTTGTTGACCAAGTCAACCATGAAAGTCAACCTTCGTCAAATTAGGCCTAAATTGGAATATATGGGAATTTTATTAATTTCCATGGGCCTACATGGGCATCCTACCCTATATCCCACGATCATATTTACCACCCATGCCATCCAATTTTTGGAGGTGGTGACATGGCATGGTGGATTTATGGTTTTCCCCAATTTTTAGGAATGCTTTCAATGGAGCATTCATGGTTGAATGCCAATGAGCATTCAATCTTCCCTCCCAATGCATCCCCTCGACTCCCCATTGAATTCTAGACAGTTTCCAGCATTTACCCGGCCAAGTGGAGGAAGAATTCAAAGGGTTTTCATATTGGCCAAAATGGCCATTAATTGCAAGGCAATGTTTAGTCTCCCCCACCTCTAATTAACCCCTCCATTGGCTTCAGAAGGGGGAGAGTAGTTGAAATCGAGCTTTGGATCAAAAATTTTGGTGGAGAATCAAGGGTTCGGCAAGAAGCACAATTTGAAGGGAGCGACCATGGCAAATACGGGAAAAAAGAGAGCGAGGAAGATTGGAGGTCAGATTCTCCTCCTTTCCTCTCATGCTAGATCTTTAGATCATTTAGGAATGGATTTGGGCTCAAGAGAGATAGATCCACCTCCATGAAAACCAGATTTTGGGATGTTTTTACCCCCCCCCCCCCCAAATCCCTTTTCATATACCTTTTTCGGCCAACAACCACCACCAATCGACGACGACAACCTCAACGGAGGTGATGGTGGCGGTGGCCGACCATGGAGACAACGAGGTGGCCGGGAAATGGTCCCTAAATGTGACCCAACAACTTTCAATCTCAGCCCTTGGCTGTTTGGGGAAGATGAAGGGATGCCATTCATTTTGCTGCCCTAGATCAGGAATATTAAAATCATATAATATAGTTTGATTAATTTATTTAATAATTTGTCACACTTATTACAACATATTTATGCTTGATTTTATGCCACTTAGAAGCTGTTTTAGGAAAAGTTACCAGAGATAAACATGTAGATCATAGTGCCTAATTTCTATAGAAACTTGAATCTCCTCAATTGGTGCCCTACAGCCCTCAGAATATCCATTTGTGTAGGGTATCCTGAAGGTAACCTACACACTAAAATGGATATTCCCAACTCAATACTTATCTAATGGGTATGAAATTTTGGACATGTATGAGACATAACTATATACACCCCCTGTCCAAAAATCAAAATTTTTGGAAAGTATTTTTCTATATTTTTAGGAACTATTTAATAAATCATGCATAAGATAGATCTATGTCTAGATCACTTTAATTTGACCCAAATCTTGGGTGGTATGTAGATTAGGTTATCATAAGGCTCTGGTACAAATTGGAAACCATTTGGAGCTCTGCATGTGGGTGTATTCCACTTGCATGAAAATATAGTTAATGAAATTTGGTGTGCATATAGCACAAATATGTGTTTTGTGATTTTATCACAAATGGCTTGATATCTGTCAATGAAATTTTGGCCATGCATATATTATGATTAAATTAATCATCTCTGGTGAGATTAGGATTTTTGGGGTTATAAATCCTAGGTATTCATTTAATGGTAAATATGTCACAAATTAAATTAATAAAATAAAAGTGACCAACTGACTTAGAAAAATTATGATTTTCTGCCACATGTCATATTAGGTCATATTACATCCCTGGAAAGTTTTATTAGAATTTTTGAGTCATTTATCTTGAGGGATATCAATAATTTCATTTGTCACACTTATGTACGTTTGAATTATTTATGGTCAAAACATCTTGGTAAATTCTAAATCTCTAGCTAGATGATTTTTTGTATCTTTATGAACCTTTGGTAATTTTTCTGGAATTTTTGAAAGATAATTTATGTACCTCTTTTGTAAAGTGACACTTGGGGTTTATTATTCACATACTAAAATTATGGACAAATTATATAGGAAAAATTATGAAACTCTGTCCAACACATTGTTTTATCAATATGTATGTGTGATAATATATTTGGAATAATTGGACATTTGTAATTAGTACTTCATGTGTAAATTTACTAAGTGTCACATATTTGTTAAATATAAATTTTGGCCAAATTAAGTTAGGAAATATTTGAATCTCTGGAAATTTACTTTTCAAGACATGTTGAAGCTCTGGAATTTATTCTAGATGTACTGGTCACGTAGGTTTGATGCTTACTAACTCATGACTTGAATAACACAATGTGAACAATATTGGTCTGCGTATAGCGAAAACAAAATTTATTGATTTGACCAGTGAAATCACTTTAGAAAATAAAGGATTCCTGATAGAACATTAGGGTGATCATGTTGCATCTCTAGAATTATCTTGGAGCATATATATTAGTGTGATTGGGGTTTACACAATTCACTTGATTAAGAGATTTAGAAATGAGCTGCATATAACAAACATAGGCTAGTGAGTAATCCTTGAAAATGAACCTAAGACATGTTCATAAATGGGTTAGTGACATGTTTGTAGTATGTTAGACATATGAATTGGGTTCTACGTCAATTATCCAAGTGGTGATGAGTGATAGAGTACATGGACAGTTAAGGGAGTAGATCATATGGAGTTTCAAGTGATAGATCACTTCTCTCCTGAAGGAATTATGAATCTATGTTAGGATAATAAGAGTAACATTGAGAGAGGACTTTAAGAAAGGTTAGATACCAATAAGATTAAATATCTTGAGAAAGAGTGGTTTGGGATATCACCCCATCGTACATCCTAGTACCACTAGGAGCCCCTCATCGGGTAGTCCTCGGGAGGTCTAAGATCCACCCTAAACTGCTAAGTCCAACTGAATTCTAGAAAAGATTAGACTATATAGAAAGATATGTAGAACTTATGTACACACCCATCGGGGGATGATAAGGATATGGTTATGATATAGAGGATTGGTTTGTCATACGAGCTGGAGGCTCGGTTGGTTGAGGCGATACATGTATGTGCATGTGCATAAATGATGTGGTGGGTCTTCAGTACTACGCTAGTCGTCACACCGACGGGAGTACTTTGACTTGGTAAGTTGTTGTTGTCTAGAAAGCCAGCTCAGCTGGTGTCTTGATGATGTCTTCCTAGTGACCCTTTACTTAGCCTAAAAGACCGGTGCATTCCAGCAATAGTACGCAAGGACTGTAAAGTGCACCTAAGATGTGTACAAAGGCATACGTAACCTCTAGGCTTGGTAGTGTGCATACCCACATAGGAGTGTAGGCTCCCATTCCACTGCCACCATTAGCCACGATGAGTGGTACATGAGAGGCTAGCTACCTCTGAAAAGTAGGAAGGGGAAAGGTCTATGCGCATAGAGTTGTCTGGGTGAGTTACACATGTGTGAATTCATAGTATAAGCATTACATTGCATATCATGCGTGACATTGCATACAACAAGATCCTCATCATATAAACTTAGTATAGGCTCTATTTATAAGATGAGTTACTTAAGCAACTCGAACCTTAACTTATAACATTCTTTGGGCATTCTAATAAGTTAAGTTACTTTTTGTGATGATAGTTAGCTGCATTTACTTATTCTAATGCTCTTTACTTATTCCTCTTTTATTACGGTTCCTTATTACTGCACTTTACTTTTCGATTCTTACATAGTAGAACTGCTAGTATAGCTTTACTATACATGTTAGTAGAACTGCTAGAATAACTATACATTCTTTACACATACTATGTGGGTGGGAGCAATATGTCACTTGTTTTTCTACTCTTCTTTGTACATATTTTCTCCTAGTTCTCTCGCCCGGTGCCTAGGATTCATGGGGGAGGGTGGATGAAACCGCTTAATCTTTTTGACTAACGACCGGATGTGGCATAACAACCAAGAGCGCATGGAGCAGGAGCAACGACAACAGATCAGGGAGATGGAGCGTGAGGTGATACTGCAGTACACCACGACACTACCACAGACGTATGTGAGTGATTAGAGATTTACCTTGCTTCCACGAGTGACTATACAATATGGACATTCTTATACTGGGCATAAGCCCTTTTTATTCTTGTATCTCATTTGTGGACATTTATCATTTGGATTATAGATTATGTGTGATGTGGACTTGTGGACTTTCATTTGATTCTTTTCTTTTTGGTTGTCCTGAGATGTTTGAATTAGCCAGCAGGATCGATGTATTGTAGTGGCGACTAACCCGTGTGTTGGTGTCACCACAAGGTGGCGGTTGTAGGCGGTAAGACCCAAGTAAAAAGGGGATTCTAACAAACTGGTATCAACCAACACGATCCTAATAGAACAAAGTCCATAAAACACAAGGAGACCCCATTCAAGCTTAGTTTGCGGACAAACTAAAGTAGCGGAAGCAGTGGTGTGCCCATGTGAGGAATCTCACAATTTTGTCCACTTAATAATGAGATTAGGCCGACCAGACTAGCAGACCAACGTGGTTTGACTTATCAAGGAGTTTTAGGAGGTGTCTTAGTCTAATATTGACCTTGGTATAGATTGGTTGAAGTGTTAGGATACCCAAAGTCACTAAATGAAAGATTTCAATGCAAGTGTAAGTGTTCAAGCCTTATACTCTGATATTCTCACTTCATTTCTCGAGTGATATTATTACCCCTTGCACGAGCTAATAGGATCATCTCAAGGAGATTTGAGGCCAATAACATAATGATGAATTAGTAGAAGACTTGAAATCATAGCTTTTGTGCCTATAAGTTAATACCTCCCACTCCCATTTATGTAAAAGCTATCACAAGGATAGGGCACCAAATGTTGAATGAGAATTCCAACCAAGAAAAGATCACTTTATAGGATAACTCGCATATGACCCTTGAAAAGGTTGCGGTAAATGGTAGTTCTGAGAGCAAAGAACATTATTATATCCACAAGTCTCAGGGACTGTTGTACAAAGTGGCCAGATTCGAGGATTTCATGACAGAGATCACAAACCCGCCCGCAATCAAGTCTTCACTTTAGAACAGTCTCCCGTACCTAGTTATTATCCATCCAGGCCGTTAACGCCCATCGGCACGGAGACAGGGTGTTCATGAGTTCCCTTGAGATGAAGGGGGCAGAGGCCTCCATAACTGATATATCAGTAGTTCGGGACTTTTCTGATGCCTTTCCGGATAAGTACCCAGACAACACCCGCACTGAGGAATATATCAGCCACATATAAATCTATGAAGAGTTTATATGAATGCTAACGGTCCTGAGCATTCATTAAATCAATAATTATCAAAAGTTGTCATAAAAGTATTTTGACACGAGAACTTTGTTGGTAGGATTCCAAGCCGAAGATCTATGCCCCTACGGATTATGCGCATACATGGAATACCTACATATTCGGATGAAAGAAACATAGCTAGGATTATAAGGGTGTATCCTATTTATTTGTTTATTGGGCCCATAACCCACCGGTCCTAGGATTTTTCTTAGGCCTTTGAGTTAGATGAAGTAGATAATTAATTAACACACATCATCAGGAGCGATTGTGTTCTTCCCCAATGAGTAATAAGAATTATCCTAGAGTGAATGCGATTAATTATGATCATGAGAGAAAAATGATAAAATTGTAAATTCAGTGCAAATCTAAGAGGGATATAGACTAGATAGGAGTAGGACTTGATATAGGTTCTCATATCCTATAGATGGAAGATTTGCTTATAATCTCATGTGAGGTGTGGAGTCATAGATTCATATCCTTCTTGACCTTAAACATTCATTTGTCATATTGTCATGGAAAATTGTTAAACTCCAATGGTCGAGCAAATATTTTGTTGGAAATATTAGAAATATATGTTTGACAAGCTTGAATCTGGACACGATGACATCATGTTTGAGAAACTGTGGATTAGAGTGGATTAGTGTCGTGACTAGTAAAATGATATGATTATGAGACTTGGTTATGAATTAAGCTGGACGTCAAGAAGTGAAGATTCAAGAATTTTGAACGACGATAATCATTGCCATCTCATGGCCTTGAAAGTATAATGACTCCTAGAAAACATAAAAATTATGTGGTTGGTATTCTATGTTTAGGAGATCTTAATTATGTGTATGACTCTGAAGAACTAAGAGTTGAACCATATGACCATAAGACCATCTTCATAAGGATTCATAATTCTGTGAATCAATCATGATTATCAACATGTATACTTTAAGATGAGCTATACATTTGGCATAAATGTCAAATCTTAATCTTCCTCATGAAAGGATGGACTCATGACAAATCTTTGGGTTTTGGAAATAAATTCACTTTATAAATCAAGCCCTTTTGAACAATTATCTTGGAAAATGATACGATGTCGTTAAATTTATATATAACAACACGATGATCAGAGGATTTATAAATATAATTTCTTACAAAGCATTGGAATTGTTGACCCACATGACTCTGGATACACATTTTAACCCCGATGATCACTACATTAGCCTAGAGTGACCATATTGTGTGTAAGACCCCCCTCCTGGAACACAAGACACGGCCAAGGGGAGTCCTATGCCCAGGACAGCCGCCTTGCGGAAGCGCCAGCACACGAGCTAGCCTCCCCCACACGACGCCTATCCTGCCGGCCAAACCAACTGAACAGCGCTAACCCATCAATAATGTAAAAGCCAGAAGCCATATAAAGAAATTCAGATAAGTAAGAGTCCAAATAAGTACAAAAGACAAGACGCTCCGAGTGCTCCTGCAAAAGTATCAGAGTATCAAGCTAAATGCCTCAAGGGCTACATCTCAAACTGTGCTCACATCTGTCATCGACGGTAGCGAAGGTATCGCAGTCACCGGCCCTGTCGTCCCGACCTGACTATCCACCTCAGCACCGTGCGCTGTGAAAGTGTAGTTTTAGTTCTTATTTATCTTATTAAAAGATCTTGTTTAAGTTTACTATCAAAGTAAGTGATATATTGATTTATATAAGTGTGTTTACTGATTTCTGTATGAGTAATAATACCAAACAGTTAAAGTACATCTAAATAAATACAACACAGGAAGTAAAACAAAAAGATAAAACAAGCAATCCACAAATGACATAAAATATAGAGTAGTTCCCCTCAATTGGGTACATATAATTTTCTACCCACTGGTAGGAATCCACTAGGAGGTTGTTGATAATGTGCCCTCACACCAAGGGGTATTTGATAAGGTGTCCACACACCAAGTGAGTTGTTGATAAGGTGCTCTAACCAAGATGCAGGTTTTTGCTAAGGTGCCCTGTCACCGGGATTAACTTTTGAAGGGAGTTATAACCCTGTACAAGATGGGGTAAGGAGGTAAAATGAAAAACAGAAATTGTAATGTTCTTCTCTATATAAGAAGACTCTTGAAGATCCTGATTTGAAGTTGAATGGATCTGAATATGATGTTGAAGAAGGCTCCCCCTGTCTGATTGAAGGTGTTGACAGCTTGTAGATAGAGCTTCTTCTCTAGATTGTGATTCTCCTCTTTTCTTCTTGCAGTTTAGATCCCTGAGCAATTGATCTAGATTGGTGTCTTAGGGTATTGATGATCTGCGAAGAAAGAGTTAGAAAGAAAGAAGATGTGAAACAAAACTTGATCGACTTCTTCTGCATTTTTGTGTCTCTCTGTATATCTCTCTATTTCTGCCCTTCTCTTTTATATATATAAGAACTAAAATTGATTTAAAAATGATTTGTCGACCGCTGATTTAATAATGATTTGTTTTATCAGCAACATTATTAAATCAATTTATACTATAGATTTGTCGACCGCTGGCTTGAGTTTGTCGAGCGCCGTTCAGAGAATGCCTGGCCGCTGAGGTTATTCTGACTTAATTCGTCGAGCACTGTTCGCCATTTGTCGAACGCTGTTCTGATGTAAATTTGTCGAGCGCTGGCTGGCTGGAATTTGTCGAGCGCTGTCTGTCTTGAATTTGTCGAGCGCCGGCTAGCTTGAATTTGTCGAGTGTCGTTCGACATTCGTCGAACGCAGAGAGCTTGTATTATTTTCTTATGTATATTCTCTGATTCGATCGCATCATATTTAATTTATGTTTCCTTAGTTTTCTTACTTAATGAAATTTGATCTGAGTTATTAGAAGACTTATTGTCAAAAGGGATGGATCCTAACTCAAATCAAAAGCTAAGGTTTCAACAATCTCCCCCTATTTGAGTTGGGATCCTAAATCAAATTAAAACTAGTGGCCTGGTAATCTCCCCTATTTGGTTTAGGTGCCGACAGTTTCAATTTTTATTTTCTCCTTTTCTCTCTCACTTGGTTTCTCTGATTTTCTCATTTTCTCTCTCACTTGGGCTTTAATAATTTTTTTTTTATTCTTAAATTATTTGATCAACTCTGCTTTCCTAGACTTTGATTTCTAAGGATCTGGATTAAAATTTTCAATTGCAGCAACCTTTAATGGACTCTAAGGAATCTTTGTCTGATACCTTCCTTCTTAAGAATCCCCTTATCAGAAGAGACTCACACTCAGTGCTTCTGATTATTTCTAATCAATGCAACTACAGTAGAATGCTCAAAATAATTTGGAGAAGGTCTGTAAGAATATTGAAGTTATCTGACAATAACATTCAAATGAGTTTTATGCTTGCTTATTTAATTAGGAATGGAGTTTAATGGTGAAAAACCTTTTTAATACCATTTGAAAGTTCTTTTTAGAAATATATGTTTTAAGAACTTTAAAATCTGATTTTTGATACTAATTGAAAGTTTTCTTTTGTAGTCATTAAAATATATGTTTGATATTATTTTAAATTTTTCTTGATAATCATTAAGCAATTTAGTCTTAATTGATTTATTTTGTGCTTTTGAATTTTCTTCAGATTTATTATTTACAGAAGTTAAATAGTTTATGTTTGTTAACCTCTTTTTAATTTCTTTGTTTGATTTTACTGAATCTGTAAATGTTATTTTAAAACCAGGTTTGTAAATTTTAGAGGTAGGATTGTGATTTAAATTTACCTCATTTACCTTTTCTGATTCCGCTTCTGCATCTGGATCTTGATATGACCCATTTATGGCCATCATGCAGAAAGCTCTAGCTCTGTGCTCTTTTTCTTTTTCTTCTTCACTCAGATTTATTGATGCTTCTGCATCATAAATACATTTAGTTAAAGTAATGGAAGAAGAGAGTTCATTTACCATCCTAGAGAGGGAGTTCCAGATTCCTCTTGCAGAAGTGCAGTCTTCAACTCTTTGAAGAATGTCTTTTGACACTGATTGAGTTAAGATCTACATAGCTTTTGCATCTGCATCTGCTGAGTAGTCTGAAGATGGGGAAGGTTCTGTAGATGGGGTAGGTCCTTTATGTTTATCAGTCTGCCCATCATCAGCACCAGCTTTGAATTTTTTTGGCTTCATTTTGCAAAAACGGGCAGTGACATCAGTGATCTCTTTGTTTCCACGTTTTATTTTGGTAGTTTTCTTTGAAGAAGATATATCAGCGCCAACATAGACAGACCCTTTCATTGCTCTCGAAGGGGACTTGAGACCCGTGGAACTAGGTAATGCATGCGTAACTGCCTTTGATGATATGAGAGGAGGTCCTGTCAAAATAGATTTGTAAATTTCTTCATCTATGACATTCATATATAGCTTAATTCTAACTTGCCATAAAGAAAAATTATCGAAATTAAATATGGGTGGATCTGAAAACAGAAAGGTTACTTGTGCCATTTTAGAAAGCAATTTTTAACACAAATTGAAGAACTAGGTGATCTTTGTGATTCAGGTGTTAGCCTGTAAAGAATCAACACCCTCTGATACCAATTGAAAGTGGAGTTTTAGTTCTTATTTATCTTATTAAAAGATCTTGTTTAAGTTTACTTTCAAAGTAAGTGATATATTTATTTATATAAGTGAGTTTACTGATTTTTGTATGAGTAATAAAACCAAACAGTTAAAGTGCATCTAAATAAATACAACACAGGAAGTAAAACAAAAAGATAAAACAAGCAATCCACAGATGAAACAAAATATATCGTAGTTCCCCTCAACTGGGTACATCTACTCTTCTACCCACTGGTAGGAATCCACTAGGAGGTTGTTGATAAGGTGCCCTCACACCGAGGGGTTTTTGATAAGGTGTCCACACACCAAGTGTGCTGTTGATAAGGTGCTCTAACCAAGATGCAGGTTTTTGCTAAGGTGCCCTGTCACCGGGATTAACTTTTGAAGGGAGTTATAACCCTGTACAAGATGCGGTAAGGAGGTAAAATGAAAAACAGAAATTGTAATGTTCTTCTCTGTATAAGAAGACTCTTGAAGATCCTGATTTGAAGTTGAATGGATCTGAATATGATGTTGAAGAAGGCTCCCCCTGTCTGATTGAAGGTGTTGATAGCTTGTAGATAGAGCTTCTTCTCTATATTGTGATTCTCCTCTTTTCTTCTTGCAGTTTAGATCCTTGAGCAATTGATCTAGATTGGTGTCTCAGGGTATTGATGATCTGCGAAGAAAGAGTTAGAAAGAAAGAAGATGTGAAACAAAACTTGATCTACTTCTTCTGTATTTTTGTGTCTCTCTGTATATCTCTCTATTTCTGCTCTTCTCTTTTATATATATATAATATGAGAAGTCCTTTTGAATTCTTGCTAGGGAATATGGAAAGAGATCAAGTCTCTTTTATTTTATTCCTTGGGAAAAGGTGTTGCCGTCTTTGACTCTTCAGCAAATGGCTATAATCTTTATTGCCTGCAACGGCTACATCAGAAAGGCATGTATAATAATATAATAATGTTAGTCGAGCAGTATAAATTGATTTAATAATGTTGCTGATAACATTTTCGTCGAGTGCTGTTCTGAAATAGATTTGTCTACCGCTGGCTTGAGTTTGTCGAGCGCCGTTCAGAGAATGCCTGGCCGCTGAGGTTATTCTGACTTAATTCGTCGAGCGATGTTCGCCATTTGTCGAACACTGTTCTGATGGAAATTTGTCGAGCGCTGGCTGGCTGGAATTTGTCGTGCGCTGTCTGTCTTGAATTTGTCGAGCGCCGGCTAGCTTGAATTTGTCGAGCGCCGTTCGACATTCGTCGAACGCAGAGAGCTTGTATTATTTTCTTATGTATATTCTCCAATTCGATCGCATCATATTTAAATTATGTTTCCTTAGTTTTCTTACTTAATGAAATTTGATCTGAGTTATTAGAAGACTTATTGTCTAAAGGGATGGATCCTAACTCAAATCAAAAGCTAAGGTTCCAACACGCTGCTGTCCCAGGGTGCACTCCTAAAAAGAGGAACGTAGCAACCGTTAGTCATAGAGCCTAAGTGGCTTCACATCCGTTCCCCCGACGACTCCAAGGCACCGAGCGGTAGGAAAGGAAGAAAAGCTGCAACATAAGAAATAATATACAAAGCAGGTGGCAGGAATGGTTATTCATATATGTCGGTTGTATAAGTACCCAAGTACTTGCAATAACTCTAACTAACCGGTACATAAATAACAATGGTTATATAAGCAAGTACTAGTAACAAGAAAGCATGATAAACGATAGTGTATAAGCAGTCGAGCATATAATAACATATGTGTAAGAAAGTACACCAAAAGAGAGCATGATCAACGACAGTGTATACGCAGTCGAGCATATAATAACATAATTTGAACTTAATTTATAAGGGTGCACATACAAGCTTATAAGTTAAGGATCTGAACATGAAGGTAACTCATCATATAAAGGTGCCCATATAAGTTTATATGATGAGGATCCAATGCGGTGCAATGCAAAGATTATGAAGGATGAATGCAATGCAATGATTATGAAGGATGAATGCAATGCAATGAATATGATATGTTGACTCACCCATGCAAATTTGCTATGTCGATATAGACCGTTAGTTCTCGCTTTTTGAGGGGTAGCTAACCGCTCAGGCATCTCCCGTCGTGGCCTAACGGAGATAGTGGAACGAGCTCCTACACTACTAGGAGGGTATGAACACTAACTGTCCTAGGCCTCTATACGCCTCGACGCTAAGAACACACAGTGGAGACCCTGCGTACTACTCGCAACATGCTGAGCCTTCAAGGACAAAGAAGGGGACATGGGTATGTGAGCACCAAGAGTCCAACCCAACCGGTCTAGAGTCTAACTGCCAGCTTCTGTCGGTGTCACGAATAGCAAGCCCGTAGACCGGCCACAAGTAATCATGCAACCCGGATCGTTACAACATCATGTGTAAACCATGCACATTCATGTAATTCCCATGCACACCCGTGCAATCAAGCACCCCGGGACTCACGGATGGAGCTTTCTTACCTTTCACATCATACCTCTGTACGCCTCGACGCTAAGAACACACAGTGGAGACCCTGCGTACTGCTTGCATCATGCTGAGCCTTCAAGGACACAGAAGGGGACTTACGTAGGTGAGCACCAAGAGTCCAACCCAACCGGTCCTCACCTCTCAGGATATAACCATACCTTAGATGCCTCATCAACCATCACTGCTTCACACGGGTTTGTCATAACTCTCATGCGGTGGTGTGCATGTATTACGACAATCATTCTATACGACCCTGTAGGACTACTTGCGGGAATGGCGTCATATTCCCCCTTTTTACAAATTATGTGCAAGACCCAACATAACTTCTCATCCCACCACAATCATTCTATACGACCCTGTAGGACTACTTGCGGGAATGGCGTCATATTCCCCCTTTTTACAAATTATGTGCAAGACCCAACATAACTTCTCATCCCACCCTCGTACTCAATTCACAAGTATTACGAACAACTCAAATTATTACCTCGTTGAGGGTTCAACACCATTATTCATGCATCATCGTAACTTATAACTGGATATTTGATCAAGGGCTTATATCAACCCGACTCCTACGAAATCCCCCGTGTTATCTCATAATCATTACCTTGAATATTTCCCCAATTTCAAGCCTTGTCTATATTTACCAATGTTATGTGCAACACATCAAATTTATATTAAGAGACTAACAATATTACCGTACATATAAATCCAACATTCATAATTCTAATCGGGGGTGGTCTCAATACCATTAGGCACATGTCCACCAAATTTTACGAACATCCGATAAGTAATTTGAGAGAAATCCGAACAACATTATAAATTTTACACGTGTATCTCTGTTTACCGAAACTGGTTTCCTGGGAGTTACGCTCCACCACCAATAACGTGCCACCCCATTCTGGAAAGGTATTTCCAAGGGCTACAACTTTCGTGTTGGGCCTGAGGTCCAGATTCAAGTCGGTCATACCCAAAAATGGGTTTGAACCCGGCTGTGCACCACAGGACAGAATCTGTCCATCACATTACACTTTATATTTTTAGACACAACCTATTTCAATCAGACCTTGAGGGAGCTACCGAGCTCCTCACAAATTGTACAACTAGTCGTTGGAAAGGTATCTTTGACGGATATAACTTCCATCATAAGCTCAGGGACCAACTCCGACTGTATCAAGCTCAAATAACGACTCGAACATAGCCGGTCTAGTTTGACAGATTTCTTCATAATATAATGGCAATCTTAATAAAACACTTTACTTTCAACAACTTTATAGAACTCTACAGTTCACCAAAAATTGAGTGCAACCATTCATTAGAAAGGTGTTACCAAGGGCTACAACTTTCTAGTTGAGCCCAAAGCCTAGATCTAGCTGGGACATACCTTAAAAGAAGCTTGGACTCAGCTGCAATATAAAAACTGCCCCAGTTTGGTCTGCATATAACAAATCTGCACATGCCTTAAAGAAGACTCTTTAAGGCACTGTTCATCTCCTTCCTCCAGCAGAAATCTTATTTTCTACCACCCTTCGTTCCTCGAATACTCCCTCGTGAGGCCGCCGATTTTCACGAAATCAACTCCTTTGACCTCGCATCGAAGAGAGGAGTTGATCGAAGGCATTTTCGCGGCGAACGACGACCTAGAGCGAAAACCCTAACGTTGCCTCTTCCTACGAAACTCCATTAAACTCACCAAATCAAGCTCTTTTGAGCTCGATGTCTCTCCTAATATATCTAGAGATCTAGCACCAAGGGAGAGGGGTCGGAAGTCACCTGATTTCCGGCCAACCATCGCGGTTGTCTCCTCGGCGGCATGACGGCAGTTGGCCATGCTCAAATCCTTCTCCAAGCTTTGCTCCTTCAAAGCTCCTTGGGTAAAACCCTTAAGGTGGGGGTGGGGGGAAGAGATGAAGAAGAAGAAGAAGAAGAAATGAGCCAGAGACAATAAGGGCTCGGCCCCTTTTTGGTGAAGAATGGGGCTAATGACTTAAAGAAAAGATGTTGTGGGATTTGATTTGACAAGCATTTATTGCCACAACTTCATATGCAATTAAGCCTTTACTGGAAGGCAGCAAAAACACCACACAGGACCCTCACTTTCGTCGAACGGGATGACTCTTTCGTCGAACGAACGGCTACAACTTCGCCTTCGTCGAACGGCGTAATTTCGTCAAACGCTACTACTTCGTCGATCGTTACATCTTCGTCGAATGCTCTTCGGCGAATGCCAGATCGGGCCGTTCGCGAACGCAGCCTTCAGGTCGTTCGTCGAACGCAGCCTTCAGGTCGTTCGTCGAATGCAGCCTCCAGGCCGTTCGACGAACGCAGCCTTCAGGCCGTTCGTCGAACGCAACCTTCAGGCTGTTCGATGAACGCAGCCTTCAGGCCATTCGTCGAACGCATCCTTCAGGCTGTTTGTCGAATGCAGCCTCCGAGTCGTTCGTCAAATGTAGCCTCCGGGCCGTTCGACGAATGCAGCCTTCAGGCCGTTCGTCGAACGCAGCCTTCAGGCCGTTCATCGAACGCAGCCTCCAGGCCGTTCGACGAACGCAGCCTTCAGGACGTTCGTCGAACGCATCCTTCAGGCCATTCGTCGAACGCAGCCTCCAGGCCATTCGACGAACGCATCCTTCAGGCTGTTCGATGAACGCAACCCTTCAAAATTTTTGATATAATTCAAATTAAGTATTTGCTTTCTTATATAAATTAAAGCCCTTTTAACATTGTCTATTAGGATCTCCAGATCCCACATGGTCCGAGCATCTCTAAGTGACCCGTGCCACCCGAGGGGTCTAGTTCAAACTGGGATGTTACAAATCCAATAAACGAAGAAACAATCTCGTCCCCGAAATTTAAGTTGAGGTTATAGGGTTTAAGTTCAAATCAGAAAAATCATCTGTAGTACACTTTAAATCCCGCTCACCACTAGTGAGGGTCACAACCCGTTCACATAACCTCACTTCCAATTTCTCCCGTGTGTACTTCCGTTATATTTCAAGATATTTATAATCCAAATTATGCATAGAGAAATCTTAAGTGTCTTGATGAAGAAAATTAAAAGGTTTATTATATTATAAACGGAATACGCAAGCGTACCTATCATTTATAGCATAGGATATAGAAATATCAAGTGTCATATTAGACTCGGGGCTGTCGAGTACTTTTACTTCGAGAAAACAAAACTATTATTTTATCGAATAATATTTTATTAGTGATAATTTATAATTAAAATTTAAATAAAGAAATAAAGAAAAGAAAACAAATCTTGATCAAAACGCACTTGGAATGAAAATCAACAGAGATTCTCGGACTATGAACGTACCTCTTTCGAGGACTACGCCCAACTAAGTTTAGGAAATATCAATTGAATTTCTATTCTATAATTGATAACCTAAGACTCGCTTTACGAGGTGAATCCCACTATTGGCTTTTACTCCAATACGAAAGGGTAACATCGTCCTCTTTCAAGGATTGTGTTCTACTCTTTTTATCCTTGAGCGATCGATTCATACTCACGAGCTGGTTCGGCTAACTAGAGTATGAAAACAAATATCGCCATTCATAACCAAAATATGAACACGATACGTTAATATTCGAGAATAAATTGAAGGAGGAAAAGAGATAAAAATGAATAAGAGAAAATTTCATCCAAGGTTTGCAAATTTCAAGATTCAAATATTAATCTAATTGACATGAAAATAAAAGGAGTAAATGAATGGAAAAGACATTTTTATTAAAAGAAAATTAAATTACATAAGAATTGAAAACTTTACATGAAATGAAAAGTAAGACTACATTGCATAAATTGAAATTACATAAAATTGAAATCTAAACTAATACAGAAATTGAAAAGTACAATTCTGCCCCAAAAGGGGGCAGAAGGAAAGAAGTTTCGACCCAAGGAGGGTGGAAATAGGGTTGCCTTGAGATCTGGAAGAGTTGCCTTTTTATAGGAAAAAGTTAGGGTTACACGCCCTTGGTCACGCCCGTGACCAAGGGCGTGTAATGGGCGTGATCGAAGTTGGAGTGGGAGAGACGCGTTCTGGAGTTACTGCAGGCATAACAAGCGTGTCACGCCCTTGGTCACGCCTGTGACCAAGGCCGTGTAATCTTAAAACAGCTCTAGCGCGGGAAATCTTGGCGGGAAGGCGTGACTCGGGCGCGATCTGGATTGAGCGGGACTGGACACGGGCGTGACCCATGGGTCACGGGTGTGTAATTGGCGAAGATCGCGTCATGGCTTCATGACACGGCCGGCTGAGCTGGAGGCAGGGTTCACGGGCGTGACATTGGAAAGTCACGGGCGTGACTCGGGTAGTCACAGACGTGTACTTGGAATTCTTCTCAGAATGAGTCCAGGTTGGCGGCAGCAGGTCTGGAAATAGTTTTATGTTGACACGCCCTTGGTCACAGGCATGACTGAGGGCGTGTACTTGCATTTTTGGGCAAAAACTCCAGAAATCCTGAAAAACATAAAACAAACTTAAGTTAGTGAACAATTATAAATAGAAATAATTATTTAGTTAAAATAGACATATTATTTATAAATTTATATTATTATTGGCCTAAATGCTATAATAATATTAGGCTAAAATACTGCTCATCAAATATCCCCATACTTAAGCTTTTGCTATTCCAGAGCAAAAGTATGATAGATATTCATAAGACATTAATAATATTTCTAATTAAACTAAAATTTTCTTGAACCAAAGGAAAGCTTAAAAATAAAATTTAGGGATTTAAGAGATAAGTCCTAAATTATGAAAATAAGATAAAAAGAGAGAAATGTTTAGCCAAGAATTCTCAAATTATTTAACTAGCAGACAAAATTAAGTAATTTGCGAACCAAAATTAGATTAGAATTATAAAAACTCCAATTTTAAAGAGGCTTACGGAAAAATTCAAACTACTACTTATGCTCTCCCAATATTTTAATTTGTGCCTAAAATCAATTATATTGGCTAAAGGGGTTTGGGTAAACATGAAGCTAGCTTTGATTGGGAGTGATGAATTTTATCCTCTCACCCCATTTTTTTTTTCTTTTCTACTTGTACATGTTTAGGAAAATGATGAATTTTATCCTCTCATTTTCCATGACATATAATCTTTTCATAATAAACTTCATAAAAGGGAGGTGCATATGTTTAGGAAATAATGAATTTTATCCTCTTATTTCCATGACATGATCTTTTAATAACTCTTTTTTTTGGTAGGGCTAAAATAAATTTTAGATTAAATTGAAATATTTTGAGAGCAACTATAGTAAATTGAAATTTCCTAAGGATCTAAAAGCATGAGGTAGAAATAATTAAAATCTAAAGTTGTTAAGCACAACTACTACAAAATTGAGACTAATTAAAATAAAAGAGAAAAAGTGCTAAATAAATTACTCTAATCAAATTAAGATCATAATAAATCCTTAAAACTAAATTAACTAAAAATTAAATTTTTATCAACCATGATAAAATAGAAGATTAGCCAATTAAAAATAGTTAAAAATGCTTATAAATAAACTCTCAAATGTTTGATTTTAGAAATAACAAAAACCAAAGTAAGGGGTTACTTGATTAACATTAATTTTTTAAGTTTTGAAATTTTTATATATTATTTTTGTTTTTTGTTTGGATTTTTTTTTAAATTTTAAATATTAGGAAATATACCCCCATACTTAAAATTCAACATTGTCCCCAATGTTGAAAACTAAGTATGAAAAAGAAAAGAAAAAAAGGGAAAATAAAACTTTTTGATATGTTTTAATTAGTCTTGGACTTCCTAAGGTTAACCCAGTGAAGGGCTCGCAAGGTACTAGAGGTTGTGATGGGAATTCAAGCCCAAAGCGTCCTTTCCAAGAAATTAATTATAGCATAATTTTTTCATTTTTACATTTTTTTACAAAAAGAAAAAGAAAAAGAAAGATAAAATTAATAGCGTTTCCCCTTTTCGAAATATCAACAAAAAATTCCCCGGCAACGACGCCAAAAACTTGATGAAAAAAATTAAGAGGTTTATTATATTATAAACGGAATAGGCAAGCATACCAATCGTTTGTAGCATAGGATATAGAAATATCAAGTGTCGTATTAGACTCGGGGCTGTCGAGTACTGTTACTTCGGGAAAACAAAACTATTATTTTTTCGAATAATATTTTATTAGTGATAATTTATAATTATAATTAAAATAAAGAAATAAAGAAAAGAAAACAAATCTTGATCAAAGCATACTTGGAATGAAAATCAACAGAGATAAATTCTAATCCAATCCTTGACCGTGGAGATTCTCGGACTATGAACGTACCTCTTTCGAGGACTACGCCCAACTAAGTTTAGGAAATATCAATTAAATTTCCATTATATAATTGATAACCTAAGACTCGCTTTACGCGGTGAATCCCACTATTGGCTTTTACTCCAATCCGAAAGGGTAACGTCATCCTCATTCAAGGATTGCGTTCTACTCTTTTTATCCTTGAGCGATCGATTCATACTCACGAGCTGGTTCGGCTAACTAGAGTTTGAAAACAAATATCGCAATTCATAACCGAAATATGAACACGATACGTTAATATTCAAGAATAAATCGAAGGAGGAAAAGAGATAAAAACGAATAAGAGAAAATTTCATCCAAGGCTTGCAAATTTCAAGATTCAAATATTAATCTAATTGACAGGAAAATAAAAGGAGTAAATGAATGGAAAAGACATTTTTATTAAAAGGAAATTAAATTACATAAGAATTGAAAACTTTGCATGAAATGAAAAGTAAGACAACATTGCATAAATTGAAATTACATAAAATTGAAATATAAAATAATACAGAAATTGAAAAGTACAATTCTGCCCCAAAAGGGGGCAGAAGGAAAGAAGTTTCGACCCAAGGAGGGTGGAAAAAGGGATGCCTTGAGATCTGGAAGAGATGCCTTTTTATAGGCAAAAGTTAGGGTTACACGCCCTTGGTCACGCCCGTGACCAAGGGCGTGTAATGGGCGTGATCGAAGCTGGAGCAGGAGAGGTGCGTTCTGGAGTTACTGCAGGCGTAACAAGCGCATCACGCCCTTAATCACTCCCATGACCAAGGGAGTGTAATCTTAAAACAGCACTAGCGCGGGAAATCTTGACGGGAAAGCGTGACTCGGGCGCGATCTGGATTGATCGGGACTGGACACGGGCATGACCCATGGGTCACGGGCGTGTAATTGGCGAAGATCGCATCATGGCTTCAGGACACGCCCGACTGAGCTATAGGCAGGGTTCACGGGCGTGACATTGGAAAGTCACGGGCGTAACTCGGGCAGTCACGGACGTGACTCGGGCAGTCACGGGCGCGTACTTGGAATTATTCTCAAAATGAGTCTAGGTTGGCGGCAGCAGGTCTGGAAATAGTTTTATGTTGACACGCCCTTGGTCACGGGCGTGACTGAGGGCGTGTACTTGCATTTTTGGGCAAAAACTCCAGATCCTGAAAAACATAAAACAAACTTAAGTTAGTGAACAATTATAAATAGAAATGATTATTTAGTTAAAATAGACATATTATTTATAATTTTATTTTATTATTGGCCTAAATGCTATAATAATATTAGGCTAAAATAATGCTCATCATGTCTCTCATCCTGATGCAAACACAAATATGGTGGTGATAAGACATAGTTGGGTTTATAGCCACGCTCTCATTACGGGCAGGTCGGAAACAACCAAAACCCATACTTCCTTGTTCCCTCACCTTAATAAACAACCTTTCATTGCACCTTTGATCTAAATCCCCTTAAGATCAGTGACCCCGATACACAAGAGTATAATACTATATAAGAGCGTTCGGTAACCATTACCATAAGAATAAAGCTGCTGATAGTTGGAACAGGTATAAAGCTCGAAACCCAAAATGCATCTACATAACTTTCCAGTTAGCAATTAATGGTTCGTTGAATCATCGAGAACTAGCAAAAGAAATTCCCAGGTTCAGACAGAGCCTCCCAAGGCTTAGCCTAAAGTTTAACAGGCAACTAGCATAAGGGGATATGACCAATCCTTTCTCCTAAAACCAAGCCACCAATAGCACATAAATCATATTGAATCTCTTATGTATTAAAAATGTAGAAGCAAGCCTTATTCTCATCTTCTAGTACAACCATCATTATCTATATCATTATCAATCGCTTCCATCAATGTCATCTCGTCCGAGGCAATCATTCATACAACATGCATCTTTTACACTTAGCACGACATCCACTTGATATTATACAATCGTTATGATCACCTTATAATAATTCATGCAAAAGCCACCAACCAAGTCCAGTATCTAGTTATGGCAAGATAATTACAATGGTTAAACATCATGGATATTTACCGCTTGACTTCAAATCCACATAATAGTCAAGTCCTACACTCACCCACCGTACTTGCCATGACATTATGCCCTTTAAATGCACCAACTACCAAACGTGATGCTACTTCCTCAAGGGTTTAAGCTTAGAAAGCGTTTATGTTTCCAAAAAGTTTCCAAATTCTGCATGTGATCATCCGATGATGCTTATCTCTTGGTTCTGGTGATATTGTGAATCGTTATCGAGGCTCAAAGTAAGGTGAATCCATGACTCTACACCTCACATGGGTGATAAGCACATCGTTCCCTTCTAAGAACACGTGACCTCGAGTCAAGTGTTACTTTTGTCTACTCCCGGTACTACTTTGATTTGCACCAGATTCAAAAATTGGCGCCACTTTTATCCCGTGATTTAAATCATTTCATTTAAGGGCTCCTCAACCGTGAACATATACCTTATCCAACGGCTGGGTTTCGGTACAGAGCCTTTAGAATACTACCTTGTCGAGGTAGAATGCAACACGGACTCTTACTTGTTCATTAGAGACATATTCATACCTCACTAAATAAGTAAGTGCAACTTATCATCGATATCTCCTTCACGTGTTCATTTCACGGCGTGTCTCAACACCATTGATGTTATCACCCATATTGAGAGGTTATCATGAATCTAATCATCATTGTTCACGTACTCTTCAAATACATAAGATCTAAGGGAAAACGAAGTCGATACATAAATAGTCCAATAAACAAAGGGACGAGCCCCCGTACGTCTTTGGACTAAATTTCTTCCACCGCCCATATGGTACATTCATCTCACGTATGAGTAAAAACCTTAGGGGCATATCCTCCTTTAGTTAGAGTTCTTACCCTATAGATCCCCGTATCGACGCACTTATATATCAGCCGTGATGTAGAAATTCAAATTTTTTCGGCGATGACCAAGCTGCATCTCATTGTAATGAGAGCATGTACAAATAACATATAACCCCCCGGTACATTTACATATGTTTCAACTTAACATGAACCAAGGTGCAAGGCTCGGGATGATTTCCCTTCGACACGGGTTATGTAGACTACCAAAAGTAGGGCATACTTCACAATATAATAAACTAAATCAAATCCATTCCAAGCGCCCTACCATCCCTGCCAACGATCATCCATGGCATGTTTATTTTATAAAAACTTTTAGGATTTTAGATCATCAATCAAGTCATATTAATCTTGTTGACTACAGCACCTAACACTTATTAATTTCCCAATGTCAAGTAATTACAACACCAAGGGAATGTTCACCGAGAATTTCCAAACTCAGGGGTAGTTTATCGTCATACCAGCAACGCATACACAAAATTTCATTAACTTCCTAGTTATAATGTTATTACAACATAGCTGCATATCCCCAAAGTGTTAATTTACTACTCTTCTCATTACTTATCCACATAATATTAGAACAATATAGAGAAAATTATCATCTGCAAAATGCTTTCCTCTCTTATTGCGCTAATAAAATTCCTATCAACCCAAACATGGCCTTAGCAACCCGCCTTGCTTAAGGTGAATTAATCCTTCAAGGGTCCCCACTTCCAATGTCAAAAATTACAACGATTTTAAATCCTCAAGGAATCCAAGTCCCCACATAACTAGCCCAATAAATGAAGAGTTAAGCCCTCGTATCTCTTCGGCTGAATTTCTTCTACCACCAATATAACACATTCATCCAAAAAAATGGGCCTTCTCTGGATCGAAATTCTTATCATATCTTCTACATATGAAACCTTCTACATAAATAGAAGTGAGAGGTATCTACATACAATATATAAGGCATGCTTAGTGGTTTCTTACTAAGCTGATAATAGACTACATGCACCAATCTCCTTGAGATTGCCCTAAAATTTTGGGTAAGGTGATAATATCACTCAATATCTGAGATAAAAATCTCAGGGTGTGAGTCTCTAGCATTTACCCTCATGTTGAACTCTTCCCTTAGTCATTTGCGGTCACTTATTGCTTGTCCACATCATCCCTGAGATCGGTATAAGGTTAGGGTATGTCATGACATATCCTGCTAAGTCGACCAAAATAGTATCCTAGTTAGGTTGGCATCAATCCTATGCCAAACCAACTCTGACTGTTGGAATGGGAATACCAATTACTGTCTCGGAATGAGCCAGCATCTATACGTAAGGGTACGAGTTTGGCTTAGGTTGGCACTTTCTATAGGAAAAAGTGGACATACTTAATGTGAATCACACATGGGCACACCACCGCTTCCGCTGCTTCAGTTTGTCCTCAAACTGATTTAGCTAGCAGGGGTGGCCTAGTGGTTTAATGGACTTCTTTATCTCAGGATCGTTGCAATCTGATACAATTTGTAACCCCCCCGAAACACAAGACACGACCGAGGGGAGTCCTATGCCCAGGACAGCCGCCTTGCGGAAGCGCCAACACACGAGCTAGCCTCCTCCACAAGATGCCTATCCTGCCGGCCAAACCAACTGAACAGTGCCAACCCATCAATAATGTAAAAGCCAGAAGCCATATAATGATATTCACATAAGTAAGAGTCAAAATAAGTACAAAAGACGAGACGCTCCGAGAGCTCCTGCAAAAGTATCAGAGTATCAAGCTAATTGCCTCAAGGGCTACATCTCAAACTGTGCTCACATCTGTCACCGACGGTAGCGAAGGTATCACAGTCACCGGCCCTGTCGTCCCGACCTGACTATCCACCTCCAGCATCGTGCGTTGCTGCCCTAGGGTGCGCTCCTAAAAAGAGGAACGTAGCAACCGTTAGTCATAAAGACTAAGTGGCTTCACATCCGCTCCCCTGATGACTCCAAGGCACCGAGCGGTAGGAAAGGAAGAAAAGTTACAACATAAGCAATAATATACAAAGTAGGTGGCAGGAATGGTTGTTCATATATGTCAGTTGTATAAGTACCCAAGAACTTGCAATAACTCTAACTAACAGGTACATAAATAACTATGGTTATATAAGCAAGTACTAGTAATAAGAAAGCATGATCAACGACAGTGTATAAGCAGTCGAGCATATAATAACATATGTGTAAGAAAGTACACCAAAAGAGAGCATGATCAACGACAATGTATAAGCAGTCGAGCATATAATAACAAAATTTGAACTTAACTTATAAGGGTGCTCATACAAGCTTATTAGTTAAGGATCTGAACATGAAGGTACTTCATCATATAAAGGTGCCCATACAAGTTTATATGATGAGGATCCAATGCGGTGCAATGTAATGATTATGAAGGATGAATGCAATGCAATGATTATGAAGGATGAATGCAATGCAATGAATATGATATGCTGACTCACCCATGCAAATTTGCTATGTCGACATAGACCGTTAGTTCTCGCTTTTTGAGGGGTAGCTAACCGCTCAGGCATCTCCCGTCGTGGCCAGACGGAGACAGTGGAACGAGCTCCTCCACTACCAGGAGGGTATGAACACTACCAGTCCTAGGCCTCTGTACGCCTCGACGCTAAGAACACACAACGGAGACCCTGCGTACTGCTCGCAACATGCTGAGCATTTAAGGACACAGAAGGGGACTTGGGTAGGTGAGCAGCAAGAGTCCAACCCAACCGGTCTAGAGTCTAACTACCAACTTCTGTCGGTGTCATGACTAGCAAGCCCGTAGACCCGCCACAAGTAATCCTCCAACCCAGATCGTTACACCATCATGTGTAAACCATGCACATTCATGTAATTCCCGTGCACACCCGTGCAATCAAGCACCCTAGGACTCATGGATGGAGCCTTCTTACCTTTCACATCATACCTCTGTACGCCTCGACGCTAATAACACACAGCGTTGACCCTGGGTACTGCTCGCATCATGCAGAGCCTTCAAGGACACAGAAGGGGACTTGGGTAGGTGAGCACCAAGAGTCCAACCCAACCGGTCCTCACCTCTCAGGATATAACCATACCCTAGAAGCCTCATCAACCATCACTGCTTCACACAGGGTTGTCATAACTCTTGTGCGGTGGTGTGCATATATTACGACAATCATTCTATACAACCCTGTAGGACTACTTGCGAGAATGGCGTCATATTCCCCCTTTTTACAAATTATGTGCAAGACCCAACATAACTTCTCATCCCACCACAATCATTCTATACGACCCTGTAGGACTACTTGCGGGAATGGCATCATATTCCCCCATTTTACGAATTATGTGCAAGACCCAACATAACTTCTCATCCCACCCTCATACTCAATTCACAAGTATTTCGAACAACTCAAATTATTAACCTCGTTGAGGGTTCAACACCATTATTCATGAATCATGGTAACTTATAACCAGATATTTGATCAAGGGATTATATCAACCCGACTCCTACGAAATCCCCCATGTTATCTCATAATCATTACCTTGAATATTTCCCCAATTTCAAGCCTTGTCTATATTTAACAATGTTATGTGCAACACATCAAATTTATAGGAAGAGACTAACAATATTAATATAATTATAAATCCAACATTCATAATTCTGATCGGGGGTGGTCTCAATGCCATTAGGCAGATGTCCACCAAATTTTACGAACATCCAATAAGTAATTTGAGAGAAATCCAAACAACATTATAAATTTTACATGTGTATCTCTGTTTACCGAAATTGGATTCCTGGGAGTTACGCTCCACCACCAATAACATGCCACCCCATTCTGGAAAGGTATTTCCAAGGGCTACAACTTTCGTGTTGGGCCCGAGGTCCAGATTCAAGTCGGTCACACCCAGAAATGGGTTTGAACCCGGCTGTGCACCACAGGACAGAATCTGTCCATCACATACACATTATAATTTCATACACAACCTATTTCCACCAGACCTTGAGGGAGCTACCGAGCTCCTCATAAATCATACAACCAGTCATTGGAAAGGTATCTCCGATGGATACAACTTCAATCATAGGCTCAGGGACAAGCTCCGACTGTATCAAGCTTAAACAGCGAGTCGAACACAGCCGGTCTAGTTTGACAGATTTCTTTATAAATAATGGTAATCTTAATAAAACACATTACTTCCAACAGCTTTATAGAACTCTACTGTTCACCAAAAATTATGTGCAACCATTTATTAGAAAGGTGTTACCAAGGGCTACAACTTTCTAGTTGAGCTCAAAGCCTGGATCTAGCTGGGACATACCTTAAAAGAGGCTTATACTTAGCTGCAATATAAAAACTACCCCAGTTTGGTCTGCATATAACAAATCTGCACAGGCCTTAAAGAAGAATCTTTAAGGCACTGTTCACCTCCTTCCTCCAGCAGAAATCTTATTTTCTACCACCCTTTGTTCCTCGAATACTGCCTCGTGAGGCCGCCGATTTTCACGAAATCAACTCCTTTGACCTCGCATCGAAGAGAGGAGTTGATCGAAGGCATTTTCGCGGCGAACGATGCCCTAGAGCGAAAACCCTAGCGTTGCCTCTCCCTACGGAACTCCATTAAACTCACCAAATCAAGCTCTTTTGAGCTCGATGTCTCTCCTAATATATCTAGAGATCTAGCACCAGGGGAAGGGGTCGAAAGTCACCTGATTTCCGGCTGACGATCGCAGTTGTCTCCTCGGCGGCATGACGGCAGTTGGCCATGCTCAAATCCTTCTCCAAGCTTTGCTCCTTCAAAACTCTTGGGCAAAACCCCTAAGGTGGGGGGGGGGGATGAGATGAAGAAGAAGAAGAAGAAGAAATGAGCCAGAGACAATAATGGCTCGGCCCCTTTTTGGTGAAGAATGGGGCTAATGGCTTAAAGAAAAGAGGTAGTGGGATTTGATTTGACAAGCATTTACGGCCACAACTTCCTATGCAATTAAGCCTTTATTGGAAGGCAGCAGAAATTCCACACAGGACCAGCACTTTCGTCGAACGGGATGGCTTTTTCGTTGAATGATCGACTACAACTTCGCCTTCGTCGAACGGCGCAATTTCATCGAACGCTACTACTTCGTCGATCGTTACATCTTCATCGAATGCTGTTTGGCGAACGCCAGATCGGGTCGTTCGACGAACGCAGCCTTCAGGCCGTTCGTCGAACGCAGCCTGCAGGCCGTTCGTCGAACGCAGCCTCCAGGCCGTTCGACGAACGCAGACTTCAGGCCGTTCGTCGAACGCAGCCTTCAGGCCATTCGATGAACGCAGCCTTCAGGTTGTTCATCGAACGCAACCTTCTGGCCATTCGTCGAACGTAGCCTTCAGGTCGTTCATCGAACGCAGCCTCCAGGCCGTTCGACGAACGCAGCCTTCAGGCTGTTCGTCGAACGCAGCCTTCAGGCCGTTCGTCGAATGCAGCCTCTAGGCCGTTTGACGAACGCAGCCTTCAGGCCGTTCATCGAACGAAGCCTCCAGGCCGATCATCGAACGCAACCTCCAGGCCGTTCGACGAACGCAGCCTTCAGGCCGTTCGACGAACGCAACCCTTCTAAATTTTTGATATAATTCAAATTAAGTATTTGCTATCTTATATAAATTAAAGCCCTTTAACATGGTCTATTAGGATCTCCAGATCCCACCTGGTCCGAGCATCTCTAAGTGACCCGTGTCACCCGAGAGGTCTAGTTCGAACTGGGATGTTACAAATCCAATAAACAAAGAAACAATTTTGTCCCCGAAATTTAAGTTGAGGTTATGAGGTTTAAGTTCAAATCACAAAAGTCATCTGTAGTATACTTTAAATCCCGCTCACCACTAGTGAGGGTCACAACTCATTCACATCACCTCACTTCCAATTTCTCCCGTGTGTACTTCCGTTATATTTCATGACACTTATAATCTAAATTATGCACAAAGAAATCTTAAGTGTCTCTCATCCTGATGCAAACACAAATATGGTGGTGATAAGACATAATTGGGTTTATAGCCACGCTCTCACTACGGGCAGGTCGGAAACAACCGAAATCCATACTTCCTTGTTCCCTCACCTTAATAAACCAACTTTCATTGCACCTTTGATCTAAATCCCCTTAAGATCAGTGACCCTGATACACAAGAGTATAATACTGTATAAGAGCTTTTGGTAACCATTACCGTAAGAATAAAGCTTCAGATAGTTGGAACAGGTATAAAGCTCGAAACCCAAAATGCATCTACATAACTTTCCAGTTAGCAATTAATGGTTCGTTGAATCATCGAGAACTAGCAAAAGAAATTCCCAGGTTCAGACAGAGCCTCCCAAGGCTTAGCCTAAAGTTTAACAGGCAATTAGCATAAGGGTATATGACCAATCCTTTCTCCTAAAACCAAGCCACCAATAGCACA
This sequence comes from Dactylorhiza incarnata, assembly GCA_033032865.1. Taxonomy (NCBI): domain Eukaryota; kingdom Viridiplantae; phylum Streptophyta; class Magnoliopsida; order Asparagales; family Orchidaceae; genus Dactylorhiza; species Dactylorhiza incarnata. The sequence continues at coordinate 4,312,213 of JAWHQI010000035.1, forward strand.
TAAATCATATAGAATCTCTTATGTATTAAAAATGTAGAAGCAAGCCTTAATCTCTTCTTCTAGTACAACCATCATTATCTATATCATTATCAATTGCTTCCATCAATGTCATCTCGTCCGAGGCGATCATTCATGTTGGAAAAGGGTCTTCCGCATCTCCTAAGTTTGAGAATAACAAAACCTATTTATATTTGATCTTGTGTGTTTAAAGTGTACAGGAAACAAAGTCCATATGACTCAAGGATGACATAAGAAGGTTGCCCCGAAATTTGAGCCATCAAATCCAACATTCCCACTAGCGCCGGCGGTAGCACCTAGCGCCCAATCGCTAGCGATGATTAGCGCAATTCCGGAAGCACATATAGAAGGAGCTAATGCCTGGCGGTAGTCGATAGCGCAGGCGGTAGCGCAGAGCACAGAAGGAAAGAGAGAAATGTTTCCTCGAATTGAAGATTCTGCCACGCAGAATATGTCCTAATATGGGATAGCGCCGGCGGTAGCACTAGCACAGGCTCTAGCGCTAAGGCTATAAAAAGGACCCCTTGGATCCGACTTCTTCATCCTCTTGAGATTCAAAATTCCAGAGATTCGTGCCACAACATAGAGAGGAAGGTTCAGAGAGATACTCCCACAAATCCATAAAGGCTTAAGAAAATTCGTGGAGAAGATTTCAACACACGCCATCATCCTGACGAAAGACTGCATCGACTACAGTCATACTCTGCGGGCCTTCGTCCACTTCTCCAAGAGATCCATATAGCGAGTTTTCATATTGTTGTTATTTCATTTATCCATCTCTTTTAAATCGTGTAGTAAATTTGCCTCATTTGGCGACTAGGTCTGGGTAGGACTTAGGGTAGAAATTCGCCTCGTGTTGGCGACTAGGTCTCGGGTGTAGGTCTAAGGGGTGCTCGAGTCCATATCTGGGGAAGGATTGGCTAGAGCAGCTTGAGGTCGTATCCGGGGAAGGAACGGCTGAAGCCAACCAGTTCGTGGGGATACGAGTCGGCATAGAAAACAAAAGGAGTCTTTCATATTTCGCTTTGATTTCTAGCGTCATTGAAATCTAATTTTGTAATCAATTTTATTAATAATAATCATGTCTATCTTTGTGTAATAAAATTAATTTGATCTTCATTTCCCTAAGTTGTTTACTATCCTCTCCTTCATTATTAAACAATTTAGATCTTTATTCAAAATCACTATTTTGATCTCTTATCATAAGCAAGTATTTCAAAATATAATAGCTTTTTAAAACCCTTATTCACCCTCCCTCTAAGGGCGCCTACCGATCCAACAAGTGGTATCAGAGGCAGGTTTCATTCCAAATGGCTTAACAACCGGGAATAATGGCGTCTCATGATCTCGCTTCTACTAGTGGGGCAAATTTTTATGAAGAAGAAAAATCACTAGCACCACCTTTATTTAAAGGGACAAATTATAAAGGGTGGAAAATTTTAATGGAAAGGTTTATTAAAACTTTAGATATCGAAGCATGGAATCTAGCAATAGTAAGACCAACTGATGAATCAAATAAAAAGGAATGTCATCTAAATGCAAAAGCCAAACACTATTTATTTTGTGGTCTATCAAATGAAGTTTTCAAATTAATATATTGTTTTTCTAGTGCATACAAAGTATGGAAATTTCTTGAAGAAATGTATGATCTTCCTCTCGCAGGTATGGAACAAACACAGGAGGAGAAGGACATACAAGCATCCACCATTATTCAAGAAGATCTCTCTCATGGCAAAACCATGGAGATCATGGAAATCAACTTAGAAAAAGAGAGCAATACATCAAGAGAAAAAGAAGATGAAAATTCATCTATGATGGAGGAAGGCCTAAAAGATGACGAAGGAACTTCATGCTCATATTCTACCTCTTCCAATAGCGTTGTAAGAAAGTCTAATTCTTCCTCTTGTGTGATAACTTCTATCTCTAGTTTTAATATACTAAAAATGGCTAAACGTAAGATCAAGAAATTGAAAATTACTAATAAAAATTTGCGCTTAGAAAATAAAGATTTAAAAGCAAAAGTTAAAGTAGAATCAAATTCTGATTTACCTAGCTTTACCCATATCACTTCAATTGAAAATACAAAATCTTATTTTGATTGTAATGATATTAAAGAAAAATACAAGGAACTTCAAAAGGAATTTATTTGTGTAAGAGAACGCAATGAAAAATTGTCTTTAGAAAATTCATCGTTAAAAAATAATTGTGATATGTGCAAAAACTATAAAATTGAAATTAAAGAGATGGATGAAACGTTTGATGACTTTAGAAACAAATATAACAATCATATTGAGTCTATCGTATCCACTCTCAAAAATAGCACAATGGCATATAATAAAGCTAGACATGAACTCAAAGCTAAAAATTATGAATTGGAAACAAAAGTTAACTTGCTTAAGGAAATCATAAAGAAAAATTCTCAACACATAAATCAACAATTTCAAGCTAATTCCAAAAGCAAGTCAAATCTGAATATTCATAATATGTCTAATCCTAACAAAGGAAATGAAAAATATCAAATGCCTGAAAATGAAATTCCAAATCATTATCATTTACAACATCAATCTTCTCCCAATGTAAAATTAAATGTTCACAAATTTCCTATGAAAAATACTTTCAATAATCATTACAATTATAATCTTAATGATAAAGATAATCATATTGAAAATTTGATACATAAAAATAATGTTAAACCAAGGTTTGAATGGAGACCCAAAGTTAAAGATAAAACACAAACTCCACTCAAAAGGGCTCATTCACTTCCATCTCCCCAAAAGCAAACACGATGTATTTGGGTACCCAAAGGAACCGTCACACCCGGTCCTCTTTTGATACCTAAATCTCTCATTCATCAGTATCCAATCATTTGCACGAAGTAGAAATCAACTAAAAAATAAAATATCAATTATCTACTTCATGATATGCTTAATTTCCTTTTTATTTTTTTTTGTTTTTATTTCTTTGAGCCATCATGATATGATCACTTTATATAACTTGTGATATGACTTTCACATATTAAAACCAAAATTCATAAATAAATGAAATTGAATAAAGTTGAATAAAAAGTCATATCATTTTTCCAAGTGATCTACTTATCCTTTTTATTTTTGTCCTTCTAAATCCAATTCCTAATAGTCTTATAAAAATTGAGAAACTAAATTTGTCATATGATATTATTAAGACTAAATAAAATAAGTGTCAAAATAGATTTAAAAGGTGTATTTTAGGGGTATTAGACTAAATTTATAAAATGCGCAAGTTTTGCCTAGGTATTTAATATATTTGCGTCATTTTTGATTACCCTTAGTATGTTAAATCATGATCATGTCTAACCGAAATTGAAAAATTGCATGAATATTATTTCACTTATTTATGATCATTTCAGTCATGCATATGTTGTACAAAACTCAAGAACTAAGCTTTAATGAATGTGAAACCCATGTACTAAAATTTTAACTTCCGCAACTTTTTACGATTTCTTCTCGTCTCTTCACTTCATTAGACAGGCCTTACATTGCACAAACATAATTAAGAAAAATCGGAAGCAAAATCGAAGAAAATCTAGGCTATATGATCAAAATAAGCACTCTTTGTGAGCTAACGCAGGCGCTAGGATCTAACGCCGGTGCTAGCTCGAGTCTCCGATTTTCTGTAATTTTAAAATTCTAAAAAATCACTAAAAATACATTATTTTATACGTACTACTTATTTTTGCATCTATGCCTATAATTGATTTTTGAAAAATTAAAATACAAAATTACAAAAGCCAAATTACAAAAAAATATTTTTTTGTCTTTGGATATTTGTTTGAATTCTATTCCTATATGCAAAAATCAAATACAAAAATATAAAACAAAAACAAGTATAAAAAATTGTTATTTTTGAACTTAACTTTTCTATTTACATGTATCTTGCGAAAGGGTGATTTGGGCTATCATCCCATCACATCTCCTAGTACCGGGCGAACCCTTCACAAGGTAGCCCTCGGGAAGTCAAAGATCAATCTTATGAGTTCAAACTTTAAATCAAAATTATTCTTCAAAATATCAAAAATACTGTATGAACTTCATTGAAAATCAAGCATGATTTAACCTATCATTTAAGACTTTCTACAATGTTATGATTCATATTTTCAAACTACTTTGAACATTGTCTTTATTATGCCTTGGTACTTCTAAACTCTTGTCATAAATTATATTGTACAAGTTGTGTAGAACCAAGCTTAGCATGCCTCTAAGTATGAGTAAATGTTTTATGTTTGATAATGATATTTATTCACTCACTTATTTTGGCATTGTCTACATATGTTTTTAATCTAAGAATGCTTGTGTATGTTTTGTAATAGTACAATGAATTAAAACTGCACATGTATCTTACCTACACAACCTTTTTTTGCACTTTTAAAAGTTAAGAAAAGAAGTTATGTTTTCATAAATTATATTGTTTTGCAAAACAAGTGTATTCGGAGAACTTTGTAAAAAACAAAAATCATAAAATAAAGTGACAAAGATAACTCCACCAAGCACTACTTGAACCTCGTGATAAGTCTTAATAAGCGTTGTGAGGTTGAGCACCTTGGAAAGAATAGTAAAGTATCTTCTGCAAACCATATCTTTCTTTCAAAATAAAAACCACTTACTCTTAAGTACACCGGATCACTAGTCTCAACATTAAAATAAAATAAAATATGTGATCCCCCAAGCACTACTTTGCACCCTGATAAGTCTTAATGAGCATTGTGTGTGCAAAGCACCTTGGTAGTTGTACATTTTTTTGTGCATTGAAGTTTGTGGAAGTAAAATTATTTGGGTTTTATTGTGCTCTTTACTTTACATATTTTGTATTTTTGATAAAAACATTTGTTTACTCTATTCAAAATACACTAATTATGTGCACATCATTATCTTCCATAACACTTCTTCTCATGAGTATTGGATCCTAATGCTAAAATTCTATAATACTCTTTCTATTTAAATGCACTAGATAACCTAGCATGCTTTCTACAATGTTTGGTATGTTTTGAAATTGTGAATTAAAATAATATTGTAGTAATCTCTTTTTGATAACATTATTTCATGCTTGGCTACTTTATTGTTAAACTTAAAGATTTTAATTGAACATTGATTTACAAAAACATCTTCTTTATGAAATTTAACTCATATATCTTGTTATAGATCATCATTGATTACAATAAGATGTTTCTTATATTTCGATATGTCTTCCGCATCATAACCATATAATTGTTTTACATTGCACTTTCATGCTTATTTAAAGTCTTTTATTTTGTGTGCATCCTCACTTGAATCTTAACATTCCTTTCTTTCCACAAGTGGTAGACTTGCTTGGTAAACTTTATATTGGTTGCTTTAAACAAGAATATTTTTTATGCTAAAAACTCTGACTTATTTCTATAAAATTATTGTAATACTAAAACTCTGATTTATTAATGGATTTCAAATTAGCTCTGTGACTTTTTTCTTTAAAAAATTCAAATAAAAATATAAACCCAAAGGCTATGAACGTATCATTAGAATTAAATGATTAATGTTTCCAATAACTATTATCCATGATTACATATCTCACCATAGCGAGGGCGTAGGGTTGTAGACATTAGATAACCTGACCTCTAGGTCATGCATTGTCCTTAACCAGGGAGGGTTCCAGTGGGGCCTTGCGAGGCACTGGGGGGAAAGAGTGTTGGGTTGAGTTTTTTTTCTAATGTTTGCATATGGGACTAACACCCCAACCTACGACATGTATACAACTCCTTATGCCTATCCGTCAATTAGTACGGGGCTAGGGTGTAGAAATATTGTCTGGGTAGATTGGTTATTTGGAAATCATTACCTTTTTATGCTTAAAACTCTTATATAAAGGGGAAAACTAACATTATAATATTGATTACTTGGCAAATGTTATATTGTTCATCTTTAAGCTAAAAACTCTAATCTATCTCTATAACAATTATTCTAAAACTCCTTATCATTTCATTCTCCCTAAAAGCTCGATCATGCCTTTATCTTCTACTCAAAACTTTTCTGTGTTTTGTTTCCTTACCCACTTTTGCTAATAACAAAAGGGGGAGATCTTCCATGATAAATAAAATCCGCTATCAAAATGAAAAACTAACTTGATTAATTAAAGAAGATAGCTTACATATTAGGGGAGCATTGACATAGGGGGAGCATGTATTTAGGGGGAGCAATTCTAAGATTTTACAATCACTAATTATCCTAAGTCATCACTCTCTCACACACACAAGTAGTTCATCATGCTTATATATATTAATGCTCTGATTTATCATTAATGGTTTTGTTATTATCAAAAGGGGGAGTTTGTTGGAACAAGGTCTTCCGCATCTCCTAAATTTGAGAATAACAAAACCTATTTGTATTTGATCTTGTGTGTTTAAAGTGTGCAGGAAACAAAGTCCATATGACTCAAGGATGACATAAGAAGGTTGCCCCCAAATTTGAGCCATCAAATCCAACATTCCCACTAGTGTCTGCGGTAGCACCTAATGCTCGGCGCTAGCGATGATTAGCGCAATTTCGGGAGCACATATAGAAGGAGCTAGTGCCTGCCGATAGCCGATAGCGTAGGTGGTAGCGCAGAGCACAGAAGGCAAGAGAGAAATGTTTCCTCGGATTGAAGATTCTGCCGCGCAGAATATGTCCTAATATGGGATAGCACCGGCAGTAGCACTAGCGCAGGCGCTAGCGCTAAGGCTATAAAAAGGACCCCTTGGATCCATCTTCTTCATCCTCTTGAGATCCAAAATTCCAGAGCTTCGTGCCACAGCATAGAGAGAAAGGTTCAGAGAGATACTCCCACAAATCCATAAAGGCTTAAAGAGATCCGTGGAGAAGATTTCAACACGCGTCATCATCGTGACGAAAGACCGCATTGACTATAATCATACTCTGCTAGCCTTCGTCCACTTCTCCAAGAGATCCATATAGGGAGTTTTTATATTGTTATTATTTCATTAATCCATCTCTTTTAAATCGTGTAGTAAATTCGCCTCGTGTTGGCGACTAGGTCTGGGTAGGACTTAAGGAAGAAATTCGCCTCATTTTGGTGACTAGGTCTCGTGTGTAGGTCTAGCGGGTGCTCGAGGCCATATCCGAGGAAGGATTGGCTAGAGCGACTTGAGGTCGTATCTGGGTAAGGAACGACTAAAGCCAACCGGTTCGTGGGGATATGAGTCGGTATAGAAAACAAAAAGAGACTTTCATATTTCGCTTTGATTTCTAGCGTCATTGAAATCTAATTTTGTAATAAATTTTATTAATAATAATCATGTCAATCTTTGTGTAATAAAATTGATTTGATCTTCGTTTCTCTAAATTGTTTACTATCCTCTCCTTCATTATAAAACAATTTAGATCTTTATTCAAAATCACTATTTTGATCTCTTATCATAAGCAAGTATTTCAGAATATAATATAAGTTTTTAAAACCCTTATTCACCCCCCTCTAAGGGCGCCTACCGATCCAACAATTCATACAACACGCATCTTTTACACTTAGCACGACATCCACTTGATATTAAGTTTCAACAATCGTTATGATCACCTTATAATAATTCATACAAAAGCCACCAACCAAGTCCAGTATCTAGTTATGGCAAGATAATTACAATGGTTAAACATCATGGATGTTTACCGCTTGACTTCAAATCCACATAATAGTCAAGTCCTACACACACCCCACCGTACTTGCCATGACATTATGCCCTTTAAATGCACCAACTACCAAAAGTGATGCTACTTCCTCAAGGGTTTATGCTCAGAAAGCATTTATGTTTCCAAAAAGTTTCCAAATTCCGCACGTGATCATCCGATGATGTTTATCATTTGGTTTTGGTGATATTGTGAATCGTTATCGAGGCTCAAAGTAAGGTGAATCCATGACTCTACACCTCGCATGGGTGATAAGCACATCACTCCCTTCTAATAACACGTGACCTCGAGTCAAGTGTTACTTTTGTCTACTCCTGGTTCTACTTTGATTTGCACCAGATTCAAAAATTGGCGCCACTTTTATCCCGTGATTTAAATCATTTCATTTAAGGGCTCCTCAACCATGAACATATACCTTATCCAACGGTTGGGTTTCGGTACAGAGCCTTTAGAAATCTACCTTGTCGAGGTAGAATGCTACACGTACTCTTACTTGTTCGTATAGAGACATATTCATATCTCACTAAATAAGTAAGTGTAACTTATCATCGATATCTCCTTCACGTTTTCAATTCACGGCGTGTCTCAACACCCTTGACGCTATCACCCATATTGAGAGGTTATCACGAATCTAATCATCATTGTTCACGTATTCTTCAAATACACAAGATTTAAGGGAAAACGAAGTCGATACGTAAATAGTCCAATAAACGAAGGGACGAGCCCCCGTACGTTTTTGGACTAAATTTCTTCCACCGCCCATATGGTACATTCGTCTCACGTATGAGCAGAAACCTTAGGGGCATATCCTCCTTGACTTAGAGTTCTTACCCTATAGATCCCCGTATCGATGCACTTATATATCAGCCGTGATGTAGAAATTCAAATTTTTTCGGCGATGACCAAGCTGCATCTCATTATAATGAGAGCATGTACAAATAACATCCAACCCCCCCGGTACATTTACATATGTTTGAACTTAACATGAACCAAGGTGCAAGGCTCGGGATGATTTCCCTTTGACACGGGTTATGCAAACTACCAAAAGTAGGGCATACTTCACAATATGATAAACTAAATCAAATCCTTTCCAAGCGCCCTACTATCCCTGCCAACGATTATCCATGACATGTTTATTATATAAAAACTTTTAGGATTTTAGATCATCAATCAAGTCATATTAATCTTGTTGACTACACCGCCTAACACTTATTAATTTCCCAATGTCAAGTAATTACAACACCAAGGGAATGTTCACCGAGAATTTCCAAACTTAGGGGTAGTTTATCGTCATACCAGCAACGCATGCAGAAAATTTCATTAACTTCCCAGTTATAATGTTATTACAACATAGCTGCATATCCCCAAAGTGTTAATTTACTACTCTTCTCATTACTTATCCAGATAATCTTAGAACAATTAAGAGAAAATTATCATCTGCAAAATACTTTCCTCTCTTATTGCGCTAATAAAATTCCTATCAACCCAAACATGGCCTTAGCAGCCCGCCTTGCTTAAGGTGAATTAACCCTTCAAGGGTCCCCACTTCCAATGTCAAAAATTACAATGATTTTAAATCCTTAAGGAACCCAAGTCGGTACATAACTAGCCCAATAAATGAAGAGTTAAGCCCACGTATCTCTTTGGCTGAGTTTCTTCTACCACCAATATAACACATTCGTCCAAAAAAATGGGCCTTCTCTGGATCCAAATTCTTATCATATCTTCTCCATATGAAACCTTCTACATAAATAGAAGTGAGAGGTATCTACATACAATATAGAAGGCATGCTTAGTGGTTTCTTACTAAGCTGATAATAGACTACATGCACCAATCTCCTTGAGAATGCCCTAATATTTTGGGTAAGGTGATAATATCACTCCATATCTGAGATAGAAATCTCAGGGTGTGTCTCTAGCATTTACCCTCACATTGAACTCTTCCCTTAGTCATTTGCGGTCACTTATTTCTTGGCCACATCATCCTTGAGATCGGTATAAGGTTAGGGTATTTCATGACATATCCTGCTAAGTCGACCAAAATGGTATCCTAGTTAGGTTGGCATCAATCCTATGCCAAACCAACTCTGACTATTGGAATGGGAATACCAATTACTATCTCGGAATGAGCCAGCATCTATACATAAGGGTACGAGTTTGGCTTAGGTTGGCACTTTCTATAGGAAAAAGTGGACATACTTAATGTGAATCACACATGGGCACACCACTGCTTCCGCTGCATCAGTTTGTCCTCGAACTGATTTAGCTAGCAGGGGTGGCCTAGTGGTTTAAAGGAAGTCTTTATCTCAGGATCGTTGCAAGCTGATACCATTTGTAAGACCCCCACCCGGAACACAAGACCCGACCAAGGGGAGTCCTATGCCCAGGACAGCCTCCTTGCGGAAGCGCCAGCACACAAGCTAGCCTCCCCCCACAAGATGCCTAACCTACCGGCCAAACCAACTGAACAGCGCCAACCCATCAATAATGTAAAAGCCAGAAGCCATATAAAGATATTCACATATGTAAGCGTCCAAATAAGTACAAAAGACAAGACGCTCCGAGAGCTCCTGCAAAAGTATCAGAGTATCAAGCTAAATGCCTCAAGGGCTACATCTCAAACTGTGCTCACATCTGTCACCGACGGTAGCGAAGGTATCGCAGTCACCGGCCCTATCGTCCCGACCTGACTATCCACCTCCAGCACCATGCACTGCTGCCCCAGGGTGCGCTCCTAAAAAGAGGAACGTAGCAACCGTTAGTCATAAAGACTAAGTGGCTTCATATCCGCTCCCCCGGCGACTCCAAGGCACCGAGCAGTAGGAAAGGAAGAAAAGCTACAACATAAGCAATAATATACAAAGCAGGTGGCAGGAATGGTTGTTCATATATGTCGGTTGTATAAGTACCCAAGTACTTGCAATAACTCTAACTAATAGGTACATAAATAACAGTGGTTATATAAGCAAGTACTAGTAACAAGAAAGCATGATCAACGATAGTTTATAAGCAGTCGAGCATATAATAACATATGTGTAAGAAAGTACACCAAAAGAGAACATGATCAAGGACAGTGTATAAGCAGTCGAGCATATAATAACAAAATTTGAACTTAACTTATAAGGGTGCCCATACAAGCTTATAAGTTAAGGATCTGAACATGAAGGTAACTCATCATATAAAGGTGCCCATATAAGTTTATATGATGAGGATCCAATGCGGTGCAGTGCAATGATTATGAAGGATGAATGCAATGCAATGATTATAAAGGATGAATGTGATGAGTACCTATTATATACATATTTTCGGACTCATTTAGGCTAGTTTTCCTGCATTTGCACTCCAGTCTCGTCAATATTTCTTCCATTCATGCTTTCATGTGAAGTACATGTCTATGCCTGTTTTTGTGTGCAATTGCGCACTTTGTTGTTGGGGGTAAGCACTTCGTGCTCACCATCATATTTTCTGTATTTCTGTGCTGCTGGAAGTATTTCCCCAGTTTGTGCTTGAGTTGTAAATGAGGGCTGATCCCCATTGTGCTAGAATTCATTTCTGTATGTATCGCACGATCGTGCATTTTCTTGGCGCACAGTCAATTGCGGTCGTGCGTTCATGATGCCCAGCAAAATGGAGCCTCGGAGTTTACTCGTGCGTTTTGACGCACGGGCGGGTTAGCCCGTGCGTGAGTAAAATGCACGGGCGCATTCCTTCTTCTCCTGCACACCTGCTGCACTTAAGTATCGCACGGTCCACGCAAGGTCGTGCGTTCGACCGTGCGTGACCAAATTTCTGATGTTTTCCTATAAAAGTTGTAGCTTCAACCTAAATCAGGGAGTTCCGTACACGCCGTACAGCAGCGCCAATTTCGCCATCTCCACTAGGGTTTCGTCCCTTTGGCCTCCTCCTTCATCCTAGAGCTTCAAGGGAGATCTAGCCGCCATTACCATCAAGCAAGGGGAAGTTTGCAACCTTTACCTGATCGTGAGACGAAGAAGATGGGCTCATTGGAGAGTCGTGACAGCTCTCTCTACCCCAGACGTAGTTGTGGACCAAGCTTGGACGTGGATTGACAACCCGGAGATTCCAACCGTGAATCTACAATGAGCCTTCGGATTCGGTCGATTTCTTGCCTTGTTCTTCTCTTATTGACGTGTATATGTTGTATATCTTTATTATTATGATGAAGTAGCACTTAAACTAGTTTGTATTTCTATATATTTCATGTCTATGTGAAATGATTTATTGTTTGAGTTGCTTGAGGTGTGCCCCATTCCATCCTCCATCCCTCCGTCACGTTCGTTTGCCGCACTAGCAATTGCTAGTGGCATGCTTGTCGAAGAGGTGCTTACGACCCTCAATCCATAAGACTACTCGTCCATCCGCCAAGCTAAGCGGTGCTAATGGCCCGTGTAATCCATTCGCCTAACGAAGCAGCGCGCTCAAGGCCTGCATAGTTCGATTCAGCTAGCCTACTCATCCATTCGCCCTTGTGAAGCAGCGCGCTCAAGGCCTGCCTAGTCTCCATCCCGCCAAGCAAAGCATTGCATAGAGGCATTGCATAGGAGTAGTTTTAGTTATTTTCCTTTATTTTCCACAAACCAAATCCCCCGTTTCCGCAATCCATCCGACCTAAAGGACTTCAATCTCAAGTCCTTCCTGGATAGATAGCTCCACCTTACTTTGTTCCTTTGAGATCGATACCTGGGGATTCATTCCCATTTTATATTACTTGAACGATCGGTTCACTGCCGTTTCGTGACGCAGTCTTGCTACCGCCTATAGCGGTGTGCTAAGATTTACGCATCAAGTATTTGGCGTCGTTGCTGGGGAACACAGACGTGTGAGTTTTCTGGAGAGGGAGAATCTGAGAGAGAAGCCCTTCCATTTGTTTATCACATCCTTTTTGTTTTATTTCTTCTTATTCTGTTTTACTGTTTATATTAGGTTGCTCTAGTAAATTTTTGTTAGGTGTGGTATTTTGCATAATAGTATTTTTATTTTGAATCTTGTTATCTTCACATTATGTGGGCTTCTTTTAATATTCGTTGCCGCTTTTGTGGAGATATTTCGCATGCTAGTGATTGATGTCCAAAGGGAGATAATAGCACTAGCACTCAAGGCCCAGTATATGGAGCACCAACTTCGTCTGGTACTCCATATGGTGCGCGTAAGTCCTATGGCTATTCTGCCGAGCCTTTACCGTCACACTTCTTTTCGGCTTCAGCTCCTGCTGTGCCAAAGAAGCCCGCAAGGCAGTGCTTGTTTTGTCAAAGCACGGATCATGCCTTGAAGGATTGTGCTGCATTCCTTCGCCAATTGGACGAGGATGATGAGCCGAATATCCGGATCGTCCCAACTCCTACTTCTGGCAGCACACCTTCAACATCTGGCTATGTGCCCATTTCACCTTCAAGTTTTGAAGGGTATGATGTGGACACAGTCACCAGATGTGTGGCTGATTTAGGCTCCGAAAGGGCTGAGCCCATCTCCCCTGTGCATATATCACCATGTGTTGATTCAATTCTTTGTGAGGAATCAGTGCTTAACATTTATCCAAGCCCTATTCCTCCCCCTGTTGTGCATACTACATTCGTCTCTGACGACATTGTTGAGGATGTGTCGCAGGATGAGGCTGGCGATCTATGTGTTATGCCTGCTCCTATGGAGGAGGACAACCTTCTAGGTGAAGAGGAGCTTTCCTCAGCACCGGTGGAGGAAGTCCAACTCTTGGGCATGGCCACTGTTGCTCCCGCCGAACCTTGTAGCATTGATGACAATGCAAACATTATTTTACTTTCCCAACCTGATGGTAGTGAGGCCGGGACCACTCCCCCGATTGATGTTCTTTTAAGTTTTTCTTCTTTTTTATTTCCTAACCCCCCTTCTTCATCTGAGATTGTGCAGGTTGAGTCTTCACAGGTACTTTAGGAGGACTTGGAGCATTATGCTCAAGTCAAGGATGAGAGCATCATCTTATGTGAGGAGGTTGATCCCCCCTCCATAGAGGAAGCTCCACTCATTCCCTTCTCCTCCTGCTGCCTCCCTGGAGATGATACCTTGCTGGGCAAGGATTTATTTTGTGGTGAGACGAGTGAGGACAAGCCTTCCTCCTTTTCTTACTTCCTATTTCCTCTACCTGTGTTAAGCAGGTATTATTATTTAGGTAGAGGGGTAACTGTCATGTCGCCGTATTGGTACCTGTTACCGACACGCATATTAGAACAGTTACCTGTTCATTTTCTCTTTCATACGCCCATTAGCTAGAATTATTATGTTTTTAAATAAGTCGTGCTGGGATGACAGTAACCCCAGTAGTTATCTTACTTTTTCTTGTCTTTTATTTTATCGCATACTTTAACGAGTTAGTTAGGTGTTATTTTAGTTTTCTTGTGTGGAGACCACCCTTTGCAGGTATTTTCTATTTGTGAAGGCGGTGGTCGTGATTCTTCGTAGAGCTTCACTACAGGCTTCCGGAATGCTTACATGCTGAGCATTGGGTACCCTCTTCCCCTAACTTTGTTTTAGAATATCTTCATGCATAGTTTAAATCTGGGGGAAATATTTTTGTGTAACCACTCACGTGCACATTTATTCAGCATGCTAGAAGTCTTATTTCAAATATTTTTGTTCATTTTGTCTGCACGCAAAGCACCCACTTTTGAGCGAACTAACTTGTATGTGTATTTCCGTTCATGCTTATTTTGGTTGGAATGTGAAATAGGATGTTAGCTTAGGAATTGCAATTCGGAGTATAATGTTGACTCTTGTAGTGCTCTAGTCGCATCTGCATGCTTCCATAGAAATTTGAGTAAATTAGATTATCTCTATGCTTTTAATTTATAATTAGTATTCTTGCGTAATCTTTGATTTACTTTACTCATTTGCTGGATGTGACTGAAATTTATGGTAGCACGGTGTTGTGTGTAAGCGAGCGCTAGTTGTGTGTTGCTCGAGTCGGAAGGAAGGTTTACCTTTCTCGCGGGCTAAGAACTTGCCCCAAGCGACTCTTGAAGCATGGGTGAGAGCAACTCATCTTGTTAAATATGATGTAGGCCTTTATTTTGGCTAGTTTGAGCCTTGTTTTCCATGACCTATGCGCTTACCTTTGCAAGCCAAGTTTGTGCCTACCCCTCCTTTGTTTCAGCTCCTCTTTCAATCACCAAAGCCTGAAGCTTATCCTATTTTCGCAACCAAAAATGTGTTAACTGAAATTACATTTCATATTTGGATGTGATGCTTGGAACCTTTGCGATGTGAAAGAAAGATCTACATTATTTGCTGAACTCCTTTTTGTAAACCAACCGGGGATAAAAGAAAAAGAAAAAGAAAATAATGAAGTTAAAAGAAAAAAAAAGGAAAAAAATCAAAGAAGATTTAGAATGAAAAGAAATCCCCTTGAGCGTAATAGAAAATTCAGTTGGTATTTGCTGGAGTAGGCTGTGTGCACACCCAGTTTTCAAGCTAAGTCTGGGGGTGTGTCACACTAGCATCGCTTGTGGTCTTGTTTTGGGTTCAGCGTTATCCTTAGACTCAATTGGGTTGTGTAACCGTCTCGTTTATCATTGAATATCATACCGTAACCTAAGCCCCATTATAACCGTAAAGCCCTATTGATTTAACTTGTGAGTTTGCTAGCGCCGTGGAGAGAGTGTAACCGGGCAAGCTTATGGTTGTCGTCGTTGATGGATTTCAGTGGAGTTATTCCCTAATTCTGGTCTTTCGCAACACCCTCCTGAGTGGCTTGTTTACTTTCACACCGGGCACGACTGCATAAATTCTTCACGAATCACCATCTGAGTACAAATAAATCTCTATTTACGCATTTTTACTTTTGTAAATTTGTTAGTATAGTTAGAATCTTCTTTTACAGAATTTTTATGTGCATATGTATGTTACTTCACATCTTACTCTGTCTTTGCAATTTTCTATTCTAGCTACCTTTTTCATACTCCGTCGGATTTGTTTGCTCGAGACGCGCAAACAGGTAAGTCTGGGGGTGTGATGAGTCCCTATTATATACATATTTTCGGACCCATTTAGGCTAGTTTTCCTGCATTTGTACTTCAGTCTCGTCAATATTTCTTCCATTCATGCTTTTATTTGAAGTACATGTCTATGCCTATTTTTGTGTGCAATTGCGCACTTTGTTGTTGGGGGAAAGCACTTCGTGCTCCCCATCGTATTTTCTGTATTTCTGTGCTGCTGGAAGTATTTCCCTAGTTTGTGCTTGAGCTGTAAATGAGGGCTGATCCCCATTGTGCTAGAATTCATTTCTGTATGTATCGCACGATCGTGCATTTTCTTGGCGCACGGTCAATTGCGGTCGTGCGTTCATGATGCCCATCAAAATGAAGCCTTAGAGTTTAGTCGTGCGTTTTGACGCACGGTCGGGTTAGCCCGTGCGTGAGTAAAACGCACGGGCGCATTCCTTCTTCTCCTGCACACCTGCTGCGCTTAAGTATCGCACGGTCCACGCACGGTCGTGTGTTAGACCGTGCGTAACCAAATTTCTGATGTTTTTTTATAAAAGCTGCAGCTTCAACCTAAATCGGGGAGTTCCATACACGTCGTACAGCAGCGCCGATTTCGCCATCTCCACTAGGGTTTCGTCCCTTTGGCCTCCTCCTTCATCCTAGAGCTTCAAGGGAGATCTAGCCGCCATTACCATCAAGCAAGGGGAAGTTTGCAACCTTTACCGAATTGTGAGACGAAGAAGACGGGCTCATTGGAGAGTCGTGACAGCTCTCTCTACCCCGGACGTAGTTGTGGACCGAGCTTGGACGTGGATTGACAACCCAGAGATTCCAACCGTGAATCTACAACGAGCCTTCGGATTCAGTCGATTTCTTGCCTTTTTCTTCTCTTATTGATATGTATATGTTGTAGATCTTTATTATTATGATGAAGTAGCACTTAAACTAGTTTGTATTTCTATATATTTCATGTCTATGTGAAATGCTTTATTGTTTGAGTTGCTTGAGGTGCGCCCCATTCCATCCTCCATCCCGCCGTCACGTTCGTTTGCCGCACTAGCAATTGCTAGTGGCGTGCTTGTCGAAGAGGTGCTTACGACCCTCAATCCATAAGACTACTCGTCCATCCGCCAAGCTAAGCGGTGCTAACGGCCCGTGTAATCCATTCGCCTAACGAAGCAGCGCGCTCAAGTCCTGCATAGTTTGATTCTGCTAGCCTACTCGTCCATTCTCCCTTGCGAAGCAGCGCGCTCAAGGCCTGCCTAGTCTCCATCCCGCCAAGCGAAGCATTGCATAGTGACATTGCATAGGAGTAGTTTTAGTTATTTTTCTTTATTTTCCACAAACCAAATCCCCCGTTTCCGCAATCCATCCGACCTAAAGGACTTCAATCTCAAGTCCTTCCTCGATAGATAGCTCCACCTTACTGTGTTCCTTTGAGATCGATACTTGGGGATTCATTCCCATTTTATATTACTTAAACGATCGATTCACTGCCGTTTCGTGCCGTAGTCTTGCTACCGCCTATAGCGGTGTGCTAAGATTTGCGCATCAGAATGCAATGCAATGAATATGTGAAAGTATCTAGTCGCAACCTAAATCACCTAGAGGGGGGGGGGGTGAATAGGTAGATTCTGCATCTTTTTGCGGAATAAAAATATTGGATGTAAAAGCACACAGAAAAGTAAACACGGCACAACACAGAGAATTTATAGTGGTTCCCCGATGTGGGTAGTCCACTTTCCCGCCTTGCCTATCTAGCACTCCAAGGCTAGATTCGGCTACTTCACCAAACTCGGATCAATCAATATCCTACTACTTGGAGTTCACAACTCCTACAATCTCGGAGCAAGAATACTCCAACAACAACTCGGAGAACAAACTTCTCCTACAAACTCGGAGCACACAAGCTCCTACAACTCGATCCTCGAACAAGGATCTACACAATAACTCGGAAGCAAGCTTCCTACAAGATTTAAAATAAGGTTCTTACAATAACACAGTAAATTGAAAAACAATCTTCTTAAACTTCCGATGAAGTTCTTCTTCAGATCTTGAAAGATAGATTTCTTCTTCTTAGCAATAAACATCAGTCCTTTGTGAATGAAGAATGAAGAAATCTTGAAAACGATTTGAAGCTAGATCTGAGAACTTGAATCGACTTGATCAATAGAAGATGAGAGCTAATCAGTAGATCTTGATCTTGATGATTGAACTTTTGAAGACGAGTCACGAATCGCTGGCTTTGACGGAGATGAAATGTTTGCGCAAGAATAGTCGGAAGTCAGTGGTAATTTGCGATTTCTTTTTCAATTCACGATTCAGCAATTAGGGTTATTTGGAAATAATCCTTAGGTATTTATAGAGTCTTCTTCCAACGGTCATAAGCGTGAATTAGGGATATAACTCCACGTGTACTGTACATGGAGAATGCCCTAAAGAATACGCCGTCGAATTGAACCGGAAAATACCTGCAGACCGATTCGGCGAAATGGATTAACCGAATGGCATTAACCGAATTTATTCGGTTAAACCATATAGTTGATTTCGGCAGTTTGAGAGATTCGACTAAACAGATTCACCAAATTACATTAATCGAATTCGACTATTCTTTTACTTAGAAAAATAAACCTTTCGGACAAGGATTAGCCGAATTCAGTTATATCCATTCAAACCATATAGTCGAATTCGACTATATGTTCTAAATGATATAATCAAATTTTACTTAGGAAAATTCTCAAATGATTCCATCATCAGCTCCAGTCCTTCTTCTCTAGCACTTTGTAAATGAAGTACATCCCAATAGAGAGATTTCACATGAGCCAACACTTTGATCTATACAATGAGGGATTACATTGCACATGCCTGTGTTTGACGACTCATTGAAACCTGACATTCGTTTGTACTTAGAGTGGAATAACCTGTCACATCACAGCTAAAGTGCATAATCAAATACAATTACAATTCGTCTTAGTTTGAAGGGGACTTCTTCAAATCAGGGCTATTGTGGATACAATACCCAACAATCTCCCCCTATTTGAAGAAGTCAGAACCCTATCTACTAAGGTGAATTGCACAGGAAATAATAAATATAAGCAAGTAAAGAACTGAACTATGTGGATATATAAAAGTATCAAAAACTTAAGTCCACCAAAAATTAATTTGACAGCAATATATAAATGTTCTTAAAAGAGAAATAGAGTCTAGCGATCAAGCATCCATCATTTCTCTTTCGTCTTTCCCTTTTGAATCTTCTTCAATTGTCTGACAAAGTAAGCTTTTGGCTTCGGAAAATATCTTGGAGGAGGAGAAGGAGGCTTTTCATCATCTTGATGGTTCCTGTAGTGAATTCTTCTCTTGAGCCTAGCCATCTCCCATTTGTGGATCTCATCTCTATCATAGTAATTGTCAACAGATTCATTAGAGTTTATTACAAGATTATAAGTGTTCAAAATAATATTCCTGTGTTCCGGACTCCACAGTTCTCCAACAATCTTCCTGGGATGAGGAGCTCTTGGGTCTAGAAATCTGGGACCTGCAGCCCTTCTAGCATCATGCATAAAACCACCTGAGCTTGATCCTCCTTGATCAACTCTAGCTCTTTTCCTAAAGTTTTCTTCTTCATCGTCTGACCAATGATAAGCTTCAGGAGGAATTAAAGGTTCAGACGGAGCAGCAAATTGAATTTCTGGATGGAATTATTCAGACGGAAATGCTGGCTGCGCAGAAGATTGGCCTGGCCCTTAGAAACCATGGGCATAGCCTCTTGACAATTCATTGTGCAACCACATTTGATTTTGATGCAGATAACCATATAAATCTTGAAACCTGACATCAATGCCTCTTGAAATTTCTGAAGGCTGGGATTGAACATTCATATATGACTCTTGAATCCTTCCTTCTATCTCTCTATTCAAATCAAAAATTTGCGTTTGAATCCTTTCATGCAATCTTTCCTCCCCCTTTCTGACTTCTTCAGTCAGGGTTTGGATAATTTCATTCTTTACACTTTGGAGAGAGTTCTGAATGGCCGATCTTCCCTTCACTGCATCCTCAAAAATATATTGCTGATTTTCAGAGAGTTTTGTAGTATTATCACAAATCGAATGTAATCCATCCACTACATGCTTTAGGGTGGAAGCACCCATCGAGAAATATTCATCTTGTTTTTCTTTGACCTTGTCTAAACTTTGAGCTACTGAATGTAAAGGATCACCCATTCCCTTCTCTATGGCTCTGGTCTTCTCAAAAACCTGACGGAGAGCAAATTCAAAGAATCTTTTCTGCTTTACAAGCAGTTCTTCCAAATTGATCATCATGGAGTCTTCACCAGAGGGAGGTTGAGCTTGGAGTCGAGAAGATATTCCAAAATCATCCTCAGCGACCAGAAAATCACTTGAATCTACATCATTCATATAGTGATAAAATTGAAGAGCATCGAGGGTGTCATCATTTCTAACTGGTGGAGGGGTGGAGCCTTCATTTCTCTTATCTTCAACAGTGATCTGAATTTTGTGAATTTTGGGGTGTTGCACTGATTTCTCTTTCATCCTGGATGTAGAGGCAGAAGGCCCTGCTTCATGTTCATCTCCAATAATGATTGTAATATTTTCCGAAGGCGGAGGTAGCTCTGTCTTATCTTGCTTGTCTGCTGTAGAATGAGAATGAGCAGAATGGACATTCTCCCCCTCAATCTGAGCAGGGATTTCATCTTCTGGAAGAGAATCTTTGCCCTTAGCTGACTTATCTATCTTCACTGTACCAGCATCAGGGTCATCTCCCCCTTCATCATTACCATCACTCTCATCATTGCTGCCACCATTGTCCTTTGCCTTGGGAGGAGAGCTGTGAGGAGTAGAAATCTTTGGAGATAGAGCTGGAGAAACTACAGGAGAATCTCGTTTGCCTGATTCTGGTAGCTTAGAACACTCCCCCTTGGAGGGTTCACGTTCTTTTTCACTTTCTTTGTCAGGAGAGGAGACTGGAGAGTTACTGTCGAAGCTCCTTTCAGACTCATCATAAAGAACCTTTTTAGCTTTTGAAACAGCGGGAGTCAGCACCTTGGTCTCACCAACTTTCCTGGACCATCTTTCAACCATGGAGGAATCTATTCTTTTGAAATGGTGGAGAGGGGTTCCTGTCTTCATGCTGAATCTCACTTTGTCTAACCGATTGAGATATAAAGAGAGGATTCTTCCAAAGTTAGGAGTGTTCAGACTAGCTGAAATTCTGTCAAACAACACGCTGCCCCAATCAACCCTTGTCCTGCAGATTACTGAACCGAGCAATTTGCACATATCATTTGAAATGTAATCATGTGAGCCAAATTTAAACAAAAAAACTTTTCCCATAATATATGAGAGCAGTTTCCCTTCCTCATTCATGTGCTTCCTATAGATGGATTTAGTTCCTTTAGGCAATCCACAAAACGACAATGCCTTCTTGAAGTCCTTGGAAGAGAAATCATCTGATTCGGTTACCACTGGAAGTTTGAGAAGCTTAGTCAATCTGGAGGGAGAAACCTTGACTGAGAGATCACCGATCTTGCTCTTGATTACTGACCCTTGCTTCCTGAGCTCTGCATGCTTGAAGAACTTCAACACTTCCTTCTCAAGAACCTTGCAAGGATGCTCTAGAACAAAGCCTAATCCTGCAACTTCAAGCGCCAACACGACATTGCGGAATTCATCCATCGAACTGTCGAACCCAGTTTTTACGAGCTCACTGCCGGAGAGCAACTTGCTCGACTGCTTCTTAGACATTGCGAATGGAACTTTGGAGAAGAATCAATCGAGGGAGACGAATCGGCAGAGGAATCGCACGAACGAAGGTCGGAGTCGGAAGTGAAGCGACGGACGAATTCGGGAGTGCGATGCGTTCAGATTTCTCTTTTAAGAATCATTTATATAGAGTTGGAAATTAGGAGAGAGAGCGCGTACCTGATATTTTGAATCGTGTCTCTTCGAATTCTAGTAAATGATAAGAAAGAAATTTGAATTCCGGAAGATTCGTCATTTGGCTATTGGGATTAGTCGAATTCGATTAATAGGATTCGCCGAATTCGGTTAAAGGGGTTTGATTAGCCGAATTCGATTAATCGAAATCGCCGAATTCGACTAAATGGTATAATCGAATGCAATTCGATTATATCTTCTGAAAAATTCGACTATTCAAATTTCTGTCTTCTGGGAGAAGGAATTTTCTGATTTTCTGAGCTTGTTTCTAAGATTCTTTGTTTAACATGCCAAGCTCCATTTTGAAATAGTTGAACTTGGATTCGTCGAGCCGCTTTGTGAAAATGTCTGCAATTTGCCGATCCGTCGGGACATAGCTAAGATCAATGTCCTTGTGCTCCACATGCTCTCGGATGAAGTGGTAACGGATCTCAATCTGCTTCGTCCTGCTGTGAGACACCGGATTATTGGCAATTGCAATAGCGCTTGATGAATCACAGTACATAGGAATTTCCTTAAGCTTCAAATTGTAGTCTTTAAGTTGGTTTCTTATCCACAGCAATTGTGCACAACAACTGCCTGCGGAGATATACTCTGATTCAGCGGTTGAAATAGCAACACAATTCTGTTTCTTGCTACTCCAGGAGATAAGCCGTTTCCCTAAGAATTGGCACGTTCCTGAAGTACTTTTCCTATCGTCTTTGCTTCTTGCAAAATCAGCATCTGAAAAACCTGTTAGCTCAAAATCATTACTTCTTGGGTACCATAAGCCAAGATTTGGTGTGCCTTTAAGGTATCTCAAAATCCTCTTTGCAGCGGAGTAGTGAGATTCCTTAGTGTTCACCTGAAATCTAGCACAAACACATGTTGAGAACATTATATCCGGTCTACTCGCAGTAAGGTAGAGCAAGGATCCAATTATGCTTCTAAACTTGGTTTCATCAAAAGGTTTCCCTTTCTCATCCTTGTCTAGAGACATAGCTGAACCCATTGGAGTCCTCATAGAGGTTGCATTCTCCATTCCGAATTTCTTAATTAACTCTTTGGTAAACTTCGTCTGAGAGATAAAAATTCCATCCTCTGATTGCTTTACCTGAAGTCCTAAGAAATACTTCAGCTCTCCCATACTGCTCATTTCAAATTTCCCTTGCATCAAGTTAGAGAACTTTTTGCAGAGGTTATCATCGGTAGATCCAAAGAGGAGTCAACGAAACCTGGGGGTTGTTCTACATATACTTCTTCCTTTATATCACCATTAAGGAAGGCTGACTTCACGTCCATTTGATAGACCTTAAATCTTTTGTGAGCAGCATATGCTAGAAACAACCGAATCACTTCGAGCCTTGCCACGGGAGAAAATGTTTGATCAAAGTCGATCCCTTCTTCTTGTCTGTACCCTTGAGCAACAAGTCTGGCCTTGTTCTTGATGATCACACCATCTTCGTCCAGCTTGTTTCTGAATACCCATTTTGTTCCGATGACATTCTATCCTTTGGGTCTGGGTACAAGCTTCCACACTTTGCATCTCTTAAACTGATTGAGTTCCTCTTGCATTGCAATGATCCATGAAGCATCGTTCTTTGCTTCATCGAATTTCTTTGGCTCAACCTGTGATAGAAAACTTAAATGCAAAACTTCATTAGTTGTACCTCTTCTTGTTCTTACACCGACATGGGTATCTCCAATGATTTGCTCAGCAGGATGGTCCCTTAAATGTCTGATCATTCCAGCATTTAGATGACCATGAGGTTCCTACACTTCAGGTACATCTTCATCTTCTTGAGGTTCATCTTCCTCACATGTAGACGGAATATTTACTTCAATAGACTTTGGAACGTCTTCCTTTACAACTTCTTCTAAGTTTAGTTCCTTGAACCTTGCATCTGCATCTTCAACAAAGACACTAGAAGAGCTGCTTTGAAACATACTCGTCTCATCAAATATAACATTAAAAGTTTCTTCTACAACCAGGGTTTTCTTGTGGAAAATCCTATATGCCTTACTATGACTACTATAACCTACAAAAATAACTTCAAAACATTTTTCACTGAATTTAGTTTTGTAATATTTCCCGTTATTAAGTACGAAGCATTTACTACCAAAAATTCTAAAATAAGACAGGGTTGGTTTCTTTCCCTTCAGAAGTTCATAAGGAGTCTTATGATGATTCTTGTTGATCAGTGCTCTGTTTTGCACATGGCAAGCAGTGTTGGTGCCTTCAGCCCAGAAGTATTCTAGTAGTGAAGAGTCACTCAACATTGTTCTGCAAGCCTCTATGAGTGTTCTATTCTTTCTCCCAGCTACTCCATTTTGTTGTGGAGTAGGGGGAGAGGAAAACTCATGAGAGATACCTAGGCTTTCACAAAATTTGGTCATATCTCCAGACTTGAATAATGTACCATGATCACTTCTGATTTTGACCACAGAACATTCCAACTCATTCTGGATTTGCTTGACGAATGTGGTGAAAGAAGCAAAGGAGTCTGACTTGTGTTTCAGAAAGAATACCCAAGCAAAACATGAGTAGTCATCAACAATAACCAACGTATAGGACTTACCTCCTAAACTTCGGATTGGCATGGGACCAAACAAGTCCATATGGAGCAAATATAAGCATCTGGTAGAATCTTTGCCAATAATGCTTTTAAAGGTAGCCCGAGTCTGCTTACCCATTTGGCATGCATGACACGGTCTTTCTTTAATGCACTTAACATCTGGAGCATCACGAACTAAATTGTGAGAAAATAACATACTTATAGTTTTGAAATTAATATGTGCTAGTCTCTTGTGCCACTGTCACAAAGAGATGCACTATCTTTTGCTAAAAGACACACTGGTGTAGAAGAGTCTAAGCATAGAAAATTTAAACGGAAAATATTTCTACTCCGAGTGCCTGTTAAAATAGTTTCTGACGTATCAGACGACTTTATCAAGCACTTGTCCTTGTAGAATTCTACCATATAGCCTTTGTCACATAGTTGACTTATGCTAATGAGATTATGTTGTAATCCTTTAACATAAGCCACGTTTGTGAAAGAGACTATACCATTAGTAATCATACCGTAGCCTTTTGTGATATCCCGATCAGATCCGCCAAAAATAACCTTTGGACCATCTTTCACAGGGGTGAAATCTTGTAATAGGCTTCTTGTTCCGGTCATGTGCCGTGAACATCCACTGTCCAAGTACCATATGGGATTTGAATTGGCCTTTGGACATACCTGCAATTAATAATCAATTGCCCTTAGGAACCCAAATCGATTTGGGTCCTTGGCTTATTGTTAGATGACCACCACTTGGAATGTTAACATTGCGAGGGGTCATTCTTGCATTGTTAATCTGTGGAGTCAGGACATTTCTTGGATTAAACCAACAATCTACGACAAAGTGACCAACCTTGCCACAACACCAACAATCGAACCGATTGTACCTTGTCTTTGTCTCCTGTTTTACTTTTTGAACGGGAGGTGCAACAGGAGTAGCTTTCTTATAAGATGCTTTCTTATAATACGCTTTCTTAGAAGTGGGGGCCTCATGGTGACAGCACACATATGGCTCCAACTTCTTCTCAACAGATTTGGGTGCAATCATTTTGATCTTTGGGGCCTTCTTAGCAGCTGATCCGTGAACAAATGGACCGTGATCCTTGAGGATTACTTCTTCATGAGGAGCTTTGAATGGAGACACATCAAAGTTTTGGGGTCTGGTCCATCCTTGATATCTGTTGCTAGATTCAACATGTGTTGGTCTAGCAAAGTGACCATAGGAAGAGTCAAAGTCGAATGGATTTGTCGGAAAAACTACCTTCCTAAATGAAGGTTGACTTTGATTTCCAGTTCCTTTTCCTTTCATGGCTCTTTTCTCAGCAGCCTTACTAGTTTCAGCCTCATGACCAATGCCACTACCCTTCGCAGGAGCAGAAAACCTATCAATGAGTGGAAGAATAGTCTTAGGCTTCGAGAAGCTTTCTACGAGCTTTCTTTCTACCTTCAACTTATCTTCTAGTTCATTTATAGTTTTCTCCTTAATATTCAACAACTCAGTGGAGCTTTTCAGTTCGTCTTTCAAGAGTTGGATCTCATCTTTGAGAGGAGTTAATTGTTCAATTTCCTCCCTCAAAGCGATTTCCACCGTCTTGAGAGATTCAATTTCTTTTGACTTGGATCTGAAAACCTTGCGGCATTTGTCAAATCCCTTCACAAGGGCTTTGTACTGAGTCATCAAATCTGAATCCTCCTCCGATGAGTAGCCGTAATTTGCAACGGATGCAGTCTCACATTCAGAAGCAGAAAAAGGAGTATGAGAGTTTACCTTCCCCTTATAGGAGGAGTCGCCTGCTTCTTCATCTGATTATGCCATAAGCCCAAAGTAGGCTTCTTCTTCTGAGCTTGACGCATCAGTGTCGCTATCGCTCAGAGTCTTGAACTTTTTAGCGAGGAAGCTCTTTTCCTTCTTCTTTCCTTTGAAGGATCTTTTTTCTTCCTTCTTCGATCCTTCCTTCTTCTTATATGGACACTCGGCAATTACGTGTCCTGGCTTATTGCAACAATAGCAAATAATGTCAGTAGAATCATGTTTGTTCGGTTTAGATTTATACCTGTCATTATTGTAGTCCTTCTTGTGATGATCACCATCACGTCTTGATCTTCTGTGATCTGAAGCAGAAGATTGGCTTCTTTTCTGCTTTCTTTTATTCAGAAGTCTTTTGAATTGCTTGGAGAGAAGTGAGAATTCTCCGTCAGGCATGTCAGAGTTTGACGAGCAGCTTGCAGACTCATCATCCTCTTCAGATAACGGAGTTCTTATGGATGTCTTGACTTTGCTTTTCTTTGATCCTTCAGCTTTCAGTGCCATGGATCTTTCCTTCCCGGAAGTCGTGTTGCCTTCTTCCTCAGCTTTCCTGATGCTGAGCTTGAGCTCATGTGACAAAAGTTTTCCGAATAAGATTTGCGGCTCCATAGTGGTCAACTTGCCGAATTCTCTGATTGCAATGGCCTTGGTATCCCATTCTTTCGTCAGGGATCTCCAGAACTTATCATTCAGTTCGCCAACAGAAAATTCACGGTCATAGTTCCTAAAACCATTTACGATCTTAAAGAACTTCTCATAGGTTTCAGAAATGGAGTCTCTTGGATCTTGCTTGAAAGCTTCGTATTCTTGGTTCAGCAACGATCTTCGGTCACCCCTCACTTCTTCAGTACCTTCCATCAGAACAACTAGAGAATCCCACATCTCTTTGGCAGATTTGCAGTGAATCAGATTTTGCAGCATCGAGTCATCCACTGCACCGGCTATGATATTTTTTCCTTCTTGTCTAGAGCGACAAGAGCGATCTCATCTTTAGTAAGTTCTAACATTTTCTTCGGAATCATGATTGTCGAGTTTATTGAAGATGGCTTTGTAGGAACATGTGGACCTTCTTCCACTATTTGAAAAATCCTTGGATCGGTGCAAACTGGCAACTTGACAGAATCCTTTGATCTTTCCATTCCAGACATGCTTGAACAAGCGACTAGATTAGGAGATCTTGTTCAAGGTGTTAGCCTTTTGCGAACAACCTACCTCTGATACCAGCTGAAAGTATCTAGTCGCAACCAAAATCACCTAAAGGGGGGGGGGGGGGGTGAATAGGTAGATTCTGCGTCTTTTTGCGGAATAAAAATATTGGATGTAAAAGCACACAGAAAAGTAAACACAGCACAACACAGAGAATTTATAGTGGTTCCCCGATGTGGGTAGTCCACTTTCCCGCCTCGCCTATCTAGCAATCCAAGGCTAGATTCGGCTACTTCACCAAACTAGGATCAATCAATATCCTACTACTCGGAGTTCACAACTCCTACAATCTCGGAGCAAGAATACTCCTATAACAACTCGGAGAACAAACTTCTCCTACAAACTCGGAGCACACAAGCTCCTACAACTCGATCCTCGAACAAGGATCTACACAATAACTCGGAAGCAAGCTTCCTACAAGATTTAAAATAAGGTTCTTACAACAACACAGTAAATTGAAAAACAATCTTCTTAAACTTCCGATGAAGTTCTTCTTCAGATCATGAAAGATAGATTTCTTCTTCTTAGCAATAAACTTCAGTCCTTTGTGAATGAAGAATGAAGAAATCTTGAAAACGATTTGAAGCTAGATCTGAAAACTTGAATCGACTTGATCAATAGAAGATGAGAGCTAATCAGTAGATCTTGATCTTGACGATTGAACTTTTGAAGACGAGTCACGAATCGCTGGCTTTGACGGAGACGAAATGTTTGCGCAAGAATAGTCGGCCGTCAGTGGTAATTTGCGATTTCTTTTTCAATTCACGATTCAGCAATTAGGGTTATTTGGAAATAATCCTTAGGTATTTATAGAGTCTTCTTCCAACGGTCATAAGCGCGAATTGGGGATCTAGCTCCGCGTGTACTGTACATGGAGAATGACCTAAAGAATACGCCGTCGAATTGAACCGGAAAATACCTGCAGACTGATTTGGCGAAATGGATTAACCGAATGGCATTAACCGAATTTATTCGGTTAAACCATATAGTCGAATTCGGCAGTTCGAGGGATTCGACTAAACAGATTCACCGAATTACATTAATCGAATTCGACTATTCTTTTACTTAGAAAAATAAACCTTTAGGATAAGGATTAGCCGAATTCGGTTATATCCATTCAAACCATATTGTCGAATTCGACTATATGTTCTAAATGATATAATCGAATTTTACTTAGGAAAATTCTCAAATGATTCCATCATCAGCTCCAGTCCTTCTTCTCTAGCACTTTGTAAATGAAGTACATCCCAATAGAGAGATTTCACATGAGCCAACACTTTGATCTATACAATGAGGGATTACATTGCACAGGCCTGTGTTTGACGACTCATTAAAACCTGACATTGGTTTGTACTTAGAGTGGAATAACCTGTCACATCACAGCTAAAGTGCATAATCAAATACAATTACAATTCGTCTTAGTTTGAAGGGGACTTCTTCAAATCAGGGCTATTGTGGATACAATACCCAACAATATGATAGGCTGACTCACCCATGCAAATTTGCTATGTCGACATAGACCGTTAGTTCTCGCCTTTTGAGGGGTAGCTAACCGATCAGGCATCTCCCATCGTGGCCATACAGAGACAGTGGAACGAGCTCCTCCACTACTAGGAGTGTAAGACCCCCCTCCCGGAACACAAGACACGGCCGAGGGGAGTCTTATGCCCAGCACAGCCGCCTTGCGGAAGCGCCAGCACACGAGCTTGCCTCCCCCACAAGACGCCTATCCTGCCGGCCAAACCAACTAAACAGCGCCAACCCATCAATAAAAGAAAGCATTAAAAGCCATAGATTCACAATAAGTATAAGAAGGACAGAAAGCTACGCAAGCTCCTGCAAATCATCAGAGTATCAAACTAAATGCCCCATGGGCTACATCTCAAAACACTCACTCGCCTCTGCCTCTGACGGTAGCCAAGGTATCATGGTGTCCGGCCCTGTCATCCTGACCTGACTATCCTCCTCCAGCACCGTGCACTGCTGCTCTAAGGAACACTCCTAAAAAGAGGGACGTAGCAACCGTTAGTCATAAAGACTAAGTGGCTTCACATCCACTCTTCCGGCGACTCCAAGGCACCGGGCGGAAGGAAAGGAAGAAAAGCTGCAATATAAGCAATAGTATATACAAGCATGTGACAGGAATGGTTGATCATATGTGTCGGTTGTAATAGTACCCAAGAACTTGCAATGGCACTAACTAAGCTGTTCATAAGTATATAAGTAGCAATGGTTATAAATGCAAGTACTGGTAACATGTATAATAAGCATAACTAACAAGTATATGACAATGGCAGAGTATAAGTAAGTAGTGAAATAGCACAGAAGTAAGCAGTTCATATCGTACCTTAACTGGGACCCATCATATAAAAGAGCCCATACTTATTTATATGATGGACCCGATGCGGTGCAATGCTATGATTATGAAGGATGAATGCAATGCAAAGATTATGATATGATGAACTCACCCATGCATTTTGCTATGTCGACATAGACCTTTAGTTCTCTCTTTTTGAGGGGTAGCTAACCGCTCAGGCATCTCCCGTCGTGGCCAGACGGAGACAGTGGAACGAGCTCCTCCACTACTAGGAGGGTATGAACACTACCAGTCCTAGGCCTCTATACGCCTCGACGCTAAGAACACACAGCGGAGACCCTGCGTACCGCTCGACACTAAGAGCACACAGCGGAGCCTCCAAGGACACAGAAGTTGACTTGGGTAGGTGAGCACCAAGAGTCCAAACCAATCGGTCTAGAGTCTAACTGCCGGCTTCTGTCGGTGTCACGACTAGCAAGCCCGTAGACCCGCCACAAGTATCCTCCAACCAGGATCACTACACCACCATGTGTGAACCATGCATATTCATGTAATTCCCATGCATAAACCGTGCTATCAAGCGCCCAAGGACTCAACCAGTCCTAGGCCTTTGTACGCCTCGACGCTAAGAACACACAGCGGAGACCCTGCGTACTGCTCGACGCTAAGAACACACAGCGGAGCCTTCTTATCTTTCACATCATACCAGACAACTGATGCTAACTAGCATCCAAGGCCCCGAACAACAGGGTCCTTAACATATCACCGCAAGATATAACCATACCTTATAATCCACCCCAAGCCATCAATGCTAACCATACCGAGTTATCATAACTCTTTTGCGGTGACGAGTGTATATCATGGAAATTACTCTACGAAAATCTATAGGACTACTTGTGTACGGTGTCATATTCATGTTTTACTAAATATGTAATCCCCAACATATCACCAATATTCAATCGTCTTAAGTACAACAACGTGATTCAACACGATTAACGCTATCAAGTTTATGGGGAGGTCATCACCAATCTACATCATCCAGTAGATTATCGAGCAATGTGAATATTAATTCATTCATGTCCTTTTTACGATTCCACATAAATTCTACAATTGAAGGTTCATTCAAGGGGTCATCTTAACACAAATAAATCTGAAATCATTATAACAAGCCAATGCTAGCATATTCATGATTCATACAAAATTCCGGCCCAAACAGGCTTCACATTCAACATTTATATCCCTTTCAAGTTGTGAAATAACACGGCAATAACTTTAATACTACTTAATCACAAATTATGAATTTCAACAGGGATGTACATATTGTTATCACCTATGTCTCCACCAATTTTCATGAGCATCCCACCAATATAATAAGAGAAATCCACAAAATACTGAGATCGCAAGTGTTATGACACAGTTTATTAAAACTGGATTTCTGGGAGTTCTACTCCACCCCAAATTATGTGCCACCCCATTTTGGAAAGTTCTCATCAAGGACTACAACATTCATGTTGAGTTCTAAACCCAGATCCAAGTGGATCCTACCTAAAATCTGCTATGAAGTCAACTACAGCAATCTGGACAGCAAAAACAACACGCACTTAACACCTCCCAGCTTTCTGGACAGTCCACTCGACTGGACTTGTAGGGAGCTACAGGTGACTTCAGAAAATGCGTAACCTATCGTCGGAAAGCTCTCTCCGGTGGCTACAACTTTCATGTTGAGCCCGAAGTCTAATACCGGTGGGTTCAAGCCTAAAAATTGGCTTGAACTCAGCTGCGCACAATTTTTCCCTTAATAACCAAGTGCAATGTTATAAATTGAAACCTTCTTTAGCAAGGGGCTATTACCATCTTTATCTCAAGATATATAATCCAAAGCCATATTTAACATGGGATTATCCAGCATTTTTATCACAAAAGATATAATTTAAAGCCTACTTAACATGGGACTATTCATCATCTTCCCAAAACAAGGGTTAGGTCATTTCACATTCTCTCCTCCAATACTCCCTCCAAAGACCACCATTCTTCACGAAATCAAGCTCTAAATCTTCGTATTGAAGAGAGGAGTTGATTGAAGGTAATAACATGGCGATGGAGCCTTAGAACGAAAGTTCTAGCATGGTCTCTTCCTACGAAACTTCATGGAACTCACTGAATCAAACTCTTTTGAGTTCAATGTCTCTCCTAATATTCAGATCTAAAGATCTAGCACCAAGGGAGAGGGGTCGAAAGTCACCTTATTTCCAGCTGATGATCACGATTGTCTCCTCGGTAGTAGGGCGGCGGTTGGACGAGCTGAAATCCTCCTCCAAGCTTGCTCCTTCAAAACCCTAGGTCAAAACCTTGAGGGGAGGTTGGAAATGAAGTGGAAGTAAAAGACGAAGAAGAAGAGAGGAAGGAGAAGGTGAACAATCCCATCTGATTGGGAGAGTTCAGCTCTTTAGCAAGAATCAAGTAGTGGGATTAGCTTAGGATTGCATTAATGGTAAACCTTTCCCCTAAGCATAAATCTTGAAACTCTACCATTACATGTCAACCTCCTATTGGTCCCAAACTCCACCAGGAGCCTTATCCTATGCATTATAAGCCACCACCAAACAGAAACCCCGTGACTCTGACACGGCCGCTAGCGCCGGCGGTAGCACTACCGCCGGGCGCTAGCCCTCCTCAGCCATCTCGGCGGCACCACTGAGACCGCTCGGTCGTCTCGACAGACGCTGAGATGATTCGCTAGCGCCGGCGGTAGCCATACCGCCGGGCGCTAGTGACACAGATCAAAATATAGCAGTTTTTGATTTTAATCCTAGGGAGCTACACAGCTCTCCAGAAAACGTGCAACCAGTCGTTGGAAAGGTATTTTCGAGGGCTACAACTTTCAAGTTGAGCCCAAGGTCTGAATCCTGCTGGGTCATGCCTAAAAAGTGCCTCAAACCTAGCTGCGCGCCTTACCCAGATTCAGAATTTAGTAAGTTTCTAGTTCATGCAACTCCAAGTGAGACATGTCACCCGAGGGGTCTATCGCAGACGGGGATGTTACAAGGAGGGTATGAACACTACCAGTCCAAGGCCTCTGTACGCATCGACGCTAAGAACACACAGCGGAGACCCTGCATACTGCTCGCAACATGATGAGCCTTCAAGGACACAGAAGGGGACTTGGGTAGGTGAGCACCAAGAGTCCAACCCAACCGGTCTAGAGTCTAACTGTCGGCTTTTATCGATGTCATGAATAGCAAGCCCGTAGACCCGCCACAAGTAATCCTCCAACCCGGATCGTTACACCATCAAGTGTAAACCATGCACATTCATGTAATTCCCATGCACACCCGTGCAATCAAGCACCCCGGGACTCATGGATGGAGCCTTCTTACCTTTCACATCATACCTCTGTACGCCTTGACGCTAAGAACACACAGTGGAGACCCTGCGTACTGCTCGCATCATGCTGAGCTTTCAAGGACACAGAAGGGGACTTGGGTAGGTGAGCACCAAGAGTCCAACCCAACCGGTCCTCACCTCTCAGGATATAACCATACCCTAGAAGCCTCATCAACCTTCACTCCTTCATGCGGGGTTTTCATAACTCTCGTGCGGTTGTGTGCATATATTACGACAACTATTCTATACGACCCTGTAGGACTACTTGCAGGAATGGCGTCATATTCCCCCGTTATACAAATTATCTGCAAGACCCAACATAACTTCTCATCCCACCACAATCATTCTATAGGACCTTGTAGGACTACTTGCGGGAATGGCGTCATATTCCCCCATTTTTCAAATTATGTGCAAGACCCAACATAACTTCTCATCCCACCCTCATACTAAATTCACAAGTATTACGAACAACTCAAATTATTAACCTCGTTGAGGGTTCAACACCATTATTCATGCATCATGGTTGATAGTTTATATTGGTGTAGTCAATAATACCTAGGGGGGTGAATAGGTTCTACTTATTTTCTTTGTTTAAACCTAATGATTCTAGCTGCAGAAAATACAAGCACTGAAAACACACAAGGATGTATAGAGGTTCCTCAAGGCAGGGTGTCTTGAGTAGTCCCCTTTCCCCCTTCACCTTTCTAACAATGAGTTAGACAAGGCCACAAACTCCAATCTCGGCTCCTTGAGCTTACACCACAAGTTCCTCAGAACTTCTCAGATCAAGAGTGATCCAACCTCAGGCACAGCAGCCCTACACTCAGGCTCAGCAACCCTACACCTCAGGCTCAATAACCCTACACCTCAGGCTCAACAGCCCTACACCTCAGGCTCAACAGCCCTACAGCTCAGAGTTATGAACTCCTACCACTCAGAAATCCCACAGATTTCCTACCTCAGACCTATCAAGAAGTCCTACCACTCAAGCTGTCAACACAGCTTTACACACAGGCTCAACAGCCTTTTACTCAGGCAACAATGCCTTACAAAGATGTAATAGAGTTTGAGTTAGATACAAAAGACAAAAGGATTTACTCTTAGGTCTTCTGGATCCTTTCTTCATATCTGAAAACAATAACTTCAGATTTGTATCCCCTTGATCTTCTCCTTCAGCAAAGCAGAAGATCAACATGCCCTTCTTGAGTTTGTACAGGAAGAGCTAACTAATCTCCCTTAGAAGATTAACTTCAGCTGCAGAGAATGACTTGAACTGGCTGAATCGCGAATGCTTGATTGCGGCGTGTAGCAAAAGCTTCTCAATAGAACAGTACTTCTTGATGTGCCCTAACATCTTCTTTTATACCCCCAGAAGGCTTCAACGGCTATATCGATCCTCCTGACACAGTATGGGGCTGATTGGACTTGCTTTTCTCTCTCAAATGTCATTTGCGCCAAAAGGAGATCCCGTCAAAACATTTGGATCTCTCTCAGCGGTTGGGCTGAGACAGCATCTAGTCTCAGCGGTTGGGCTGAGACAGCTTCCAGTCTCAGCGGCAGCTCCAGTTCCCTTCTGAGCGGTTGCTCCAGTGGATCCGCTGAGACGGCTCCTCGTCTCAGCGGTTCTGACCTATCGTCTCAGCAATTATGCTGAGACAGATCTTCATCTCCTTTTAGATGATGTCTTCTTATCTAAGGCCATGTTTGGCCCTTCCTTTTGAGTCACCTGTGTCTGTATATCTTATACAAGTATAGCTTTGTTAAATACAATATGTCCTTAGCATTAATAGTGATGCCTCTTCAAATCAAGGTAATATTGAGGGCAATATTCCCAACAATATCCCCCTATTTGAAGAAGGCAGAACATCCCCAATGCTAAGGTCCATTAACAATAATACTTTTATCACATAAAAAGGACCTAACACCCTAAGCATAAGCATTTGCACTGGCCCTTTCTCGCCTTTCTCCAGCATTGGTACTGGACTTATCTCCCCCTTTCTGGCTTTTTCAACCTTAACTTACTATCTCCCCCTTCACTTGCTATGTATAGAGAGATAACATCTATAGATCCTTTTGGGATCAACCTGTAGGCTAACATATATAGTCTGAGCATTTGCCAACTACCCCTTAACCTGAGTAAGGAGTTTACTCCCCCTCAATTGGAGAACTATTTTCTGTAATAGCTGATCCATTTCAATCTGAACATTCCATTTAAGCTACTGAATACTAGAGATAATAAATACAGATTACATATATCAATAGTAACAAACACAATATTATGATCAGAATATGAAATTTCATTTCACTTTAAATGTTCAGTATAGATATATAAAAGAAAATTCAACTTATAGTTTTTCTAAGATACCAGTACATTCAATCCAAAAAAAATGTCAAGACTAGTTTTTCTAAGATTGACCCTTGGAAGAGCTTTCTCCATCTGTAGATTTTCTTTTCCTAGCTTCTGCAGCAGCCTTTAGCTTCTCCTTTACTTTGAAGTACAGGAGTGGCTTGGGAAGATATCTGGAGGGAATTCTTAAAGGATATTCCCTTCTTACCAAATTTTCTTTGAGAATCCTTTCCCTTAAAGATTCCCTTTCAAGGTGTTTGATCCACTCAGCAGCTGAATAGACATGGTCAATGTCTTTCATTGGATTTCCATGGCTCACCCAGGTATTGACAACAATTGTGTCCAACTCCAAATTGTCATCTTCATGGAGTGGATCCTCTATTCTTTCCATTCTCTTTTGTGCCATGTATTCTTCAGCAGTTTGAATACCCTCTACCCTTCTCCTCTTTGTTGCTCTCTCATCAGCAATCAGATTTGATTGACTTTGGAAGTCAAAGTCTTCATCTCTGATAGGGTTCAAGATTGGCAGATTCAAAGCAATTCTTGTTCCTTGCAACACCTTTAAGCTTGACTCTCATTGATTATCAGTTACCTTTCTGGCCATGGTAAGGATGTTTTCTTGAATAGCACCGGAAGCATTGTTGACCACTTCAACCATTTGCTTGCTGGCTTCTTCTTGATTGGAGAGTATCAGTTTGTGGGAGGACTCCATGTTGTTATATAGCTGTATGTGAGCTCCTTTCAGCTTAGCATGAAGATTGAGTATCTTCTCCTCTCCTTCTTTGCTATGTTCCACTATCAACATTCTCAATTTCAGAATGTTGATCCAATATGGATTGAGAGAGAGTTTGTAAGGAGCTGTCCACATCATCCAAAATGCATTCCTTTGCCTTGTCAATGTGGGACTTGACTTGGCTGCTTGATGTGTTGACCACTTGTGCCATTCTGGCAACAGCTTTTTCCCAGACATTCTCATTTTTGTAAAGATGATTCTTTACATATGTGATGTCCTTTGTGGAATCCCATTGATGGTCTGCAATATTATTCAGAACTGTGTGCTGGGCAGCAACAGTATTTTTGGCCATTTCAAACCATCTTGTCATCTGCAGAAGGATATGATCTGATGCAGTTTTGACATCATTGACCTGGGCATTGAGCTCAGTTCTCACTTCAGCCACTCTTGAGTCCATTCTCTGCTCACTAGCCTGAATCTCCTGAGTCAATGCAGCTCTTGTTGTATGCAATTCATTCCTTATCTGGGTAGATACATCCTGGATCGTCTCAGCAACAATCTCTTTCATAGACAACATCTGACCCTCAATCATTGTTTGTATTGAGTTTATTAGGTCAGATGTGTCCAAAGCTACAACTGTCCTTTCCCGGGGTAGTTCCTTTTCAACCATCTCTTCAGCTCACTCTAAGCATTAGCCCTCTCATTTTCAGGGATCTGCTCCCCCTCAGATGGGGCATTGGTGATACCAATTCCTGTTGATGTTCTCCCCCACTAGCATACCCACCTCCTCCTTCATAGGCAGGGCTATGCTCCCCCTCACTTGGGGCATCCTTAGGAGGAGAATTTTGTCTAAGGTCACCTGAAAAATGATTAATGAATTAGACACCTAGACTGTGCTATTGATAGAGAAAAGGGACCTAACTGAAATCCTAATTTACCATGGATAGGTGAGTTGGGAATTTCATCTTCAGCATGATGAACAGCTGGATCAACATTCATCTGGGTTGGCTCAGGATTAGGCGCAACACTTCCTTGGGGCTCCTCATTTGTTCTGGGGACCTCTTCATTATCAATGTTCATTGGGTTGCTGGCAGATCTATGATCAGACCCATGACTATCTTCATTGTCAGACCCAGCTGACTTTAAGGAAGAATTTGATTTCTGCTGGGATACTTCTTTCTTCTTTTCCTTTGCCACAGATGGCTGGCTCATAGGGAGCACTCTGGAGAATCTATCCAGAGCCTTAATGTCCATTCTTTTGAGATAATGGAGATTTGACCCCTTGGAGTTTGCAAAGGTCTCTGAATAACTATTTTGTAGGTACAGAGATAGTATTCTTCCCATATTGGGGGCTTGTAGAGATTCCTTTATCCTTTGAAAGTTGACTTCTCCCCATGAGGTTCTCTTGGACAGAATTATCCTTGTCATTAATTCAAACAT
Organism: Dactylorhiza incarnata; assembly: GCA_033032865.1. Classification (NCBI taxonomy): domain Eukaryota; kingdom Viridiplantae; phylum Streptophyta; class Magnoliopsida; order Asparagales; family Orchidaceae; genus Dactylorhiza; species Dactylorhiza incarnata. The sequence goes on from JAWHQI010000035.1 coordinate 4,349,620, forward strand.
GAACTGTGACTGTGAGACAGTGTCATGTGAACCAGGCTTGCATAGGATAGCTTTGCCCACAATATCAGACAACAGCTTCCCCTGTTGATTGAAGAACTTCCTTCTTAGACAATTGGTCTTAGTTTCACTATATCCTGTCCACTTTAGGGCAGTCTGCTTGTCCTTTTCAGATATCCCTTCCTCTTCAGTTTTACTGCAGGGAGTTAATTTTAGCCCCTTCTCCAACCTTTTAGCAGTAATCTTTATCTTCTCACTTCCTATCTTGGACATCAGGATGGTTTTGGATGGAGACAGTTTGACATGGTTGAACCATTCTAGAACTTCAGCTTTGAGAATGCAGCATGGTTCAGACAGCATGTGCTCCAGACCTTGAGCTTCCATTAGATGAATCACTTGTCGTATTTCTTCAGAGGCATGAGAGAATCTATTTCTTAGTATTTCATACCCCTCCAGGAGATCTTTCGAGCTTTTTGGCGCCATGGAAGCAGAGAATCGATGCGCTGAGACGGAAGAGAAGATGAATCGTCTCGACGGCTAAGGGTTTGGCTTTGTGGTGTGGTTTTAGGTTACAGTGTGTCTATTTATAGAATTTTAGTTTCACTTTTATTAACCCTAGGCTTTTAGACTTAATTACCTTATTGTGTTAAGGAGTTTTGGGTTAATTATCAGATTTTATATTGAACATACCCCTTCTCAGCGGTTCAGCTGAGACGGAGACCTAGGCCTCTGGGATAGTAAAGTGTCAACCACTGGGACAGTTTGCTCGTCTCAGCGGTTCAGCTGGGACAGTGAACTGTCAACCGCTGGGACAGTTTCCTCATCTCAGTGGTTCAGCTGGGATTTTTCTCAGCTGATTCAGCTGAACATACTCCTGCATTTTAGCTGATCATAGGGTTTAGACCTAATGTAGATATTTTGGCTTAAGATGGGTCCTAGTCATGTCACTAAGTTGTAGTGTACAGTAATGTAAAGTTTGATAATTCTCCATTCATTATCAACAATAGTGACAACTATTACTCATACATTTACAACTATTCTACACTAAGCATGCCAAGATCAATTTTGAAAGCATTGAATTTGGATTCATCCAGTGGCTTTGTAAAGATATCAGCTTCTTGTTTGTCAGTGGGGACAAATTCAAGACAGATGTCTTTACACTCTACATGTTCTCTAATAAAATGATATCTAATCTCTATGTGCTTAGTCCTGCTATGAGAGACAGGATTTTTAGCAATAGATATTGCACTGGATGAATCACAATACAAAGGAGATTCCCTTACCTTGAGGTTGTAATCCTCCAACTGATGATGTGCCCAAAGGAGTTGTGCACAACAGCTACCTGCAACAATGTATTCAGACTCAGCTGTGGATATTGCCACACTGGTTTGTTTCTTGTTGCTCCAAGATATCAATCTTCTCCCTAGGAACTGACAAGTACCACTTGTACTCTTCCTGTCTTCTTTGCAACCTGCAAAATATGCATCTGAAAAGCTTGTTAGTTAAAAGTCATTGTTCTTAGGGTACCAAAGGTCAAGATGCAAGCTGCCCTTAAGGTATCTCAATATCCTCTTCACAAAGGTGTAGTGAGATTCCTTGGGACAGGCTTGATACCTAGCACAAACACATGTAGCATACAAAATGTCTGGCCTACTAGCAGTCAAGTACAATAGGGTTCCAATGATACATCTGTACATGGACTCATCAAAGGCCTTTCCCTTTTCATCCTTGTCTAATGATACATTTGACCCCATGGGTGTTCTCATGGTGGAGGCTGATTCCATCCCAAATTTCTTGATGAGCTCCTTAATTTACTTGGTCTGAGAGATGAAAATTCCATCATCAGACTGTTTCACTTGGAGCCCAAGGAAATATTTGAGCTCACCCATACTGCTCATTTCAAACTCCCCCTGCATTAGATTGGCAAATCTCTTGCAGAGGTTGTCATCAGTAGACCCAAAGATTATGTCATCAACATAGATTTGGACTAAGAGACACTTGCCCCTTGTTTCCCTAAGAAACAATGTGCTATCAATCTTTCCCCTCATGAACTGGTTCTTGAGGAGAAAGTTGGACAAAGTCTCATACCAAGCTCTTGGAGCTTGCTTGAGACCATATAGTGCTTTCCTAAGAAGATAAACATGAGAAGTTAGGGTTGGATGCACAAAACCTGAGGGTTGTTCAACATATACCTCTTCCTTCAGGTCTCCATTTAGAAATACTGATTTGACATCCATCTGGTAGACTTTGAACCCCTTGTGGGCAGCATAGGCCAGGAATAGCCTAATTGCTTCCAACCTTGCAACTGGTGCAAAGGTTTGATCAAAGTCTATACCTTCCTCTTGCCTGTATCCTTTGGCTACCAATCTAGCCTTGTTCTTGATGATTGTACCATTCTCATCAAGCTTGTTCCTGTATACGCATTTATTCCCAATCACATTGTGTCCCTGAGGTCTTGGCACCAGCTTCCATACCTTGCATCTCTTGAAATGTAGGAGCTCTTCTTGCATTGCTTCAATCCAGAATGTGTCTTGATTGGCCTCTTCAAACTTCTTGGGCTCCATTTGAGAGAGGAAGCTCAAGAATAGTGCTTCATTATGAGCTCTGCTTCTTGTGAATATGCCTTGGGTATGATCCCCAATTATTATCTCTCTTGGATGATCTCTCAGGTGCCTTGCAGCAGCAGGAAGAGGGTCCTTTGGTGGCTGTGTTTGTTTCATTGGTTCAACTATAACTTCATCTTGTACCTCTTCTTCTTTAGGAATTGCAGCAGCTGTCTGCGTGTTGCTGCTGCTGGGCTTGTCTTGGACAGTCAGCTCATGCATCCCTTCTTCACTTCCTGTCACAATAGAAGAACTAGACCATCCTTTGTAGAGAAGGCTGGTCTCATCAAATACAACATGCATAGATTCCTTTACAACATGGGTTTTCTTGTTATAAACTCTATAAGCTCTACTATGTGAGCTATACCCAACAAGAACTCCCACATTGCATTTTTCTGCAAACTTTGTTAGATGAGATTTTCCATTATTTAAAATGTAGCATTTGCAACCAAAGATCCTAAAGTAGGAAATTATAGGTTGTTTGCCTTTCAGAATCTCATAAGGGGTTTTCCCAAGGACCTTATTGATGGAGGCTCTATTGAGAACATAACAGGCTGTATTGACTGCCTCAGCCCAGAAGTATTCTGGGAGTGAGGAGTCACTAAGCAATGTTCTCCCAGCTTCTATCAAGGTCCTATTCCTCCTCTCAGCCACACCATTTTGCTGTGGAGTCCTTGGGAGGAGAACTCTTGGGTGATACCAAATTCTTGACAAAATTTTGTCATGGCTTCAGATTGAAATTCTGTACCATGGTCAGTTCTAGTGCAGACCACATTACATAGTAGATCATTCTGAATGGCCTTGACATAATTTATAAAGACATGTAAGGTATCTGACTTCTTCTTAAGGAAGAATACCCATGTATACTTTGAATGATCATCTACAATTACCAAAGTATACAACTTCCCACCCAAGCTCTGAATAGGCAAAGGACCAAACAAGTCCATGTGCAATAGGTATAAACACCTTTCAGTATCCTTGGAGCCAAAACTTTTAAAGGTGGCCCTAGTTTGCTTACCCATTTGGCAAGCATGACAGGGACCACTTTTAACACATTTTAGTTTAGGACTATTTCTAACAAGGTCTTTAGAAAATAATCTATACATTGTCTTATAGTTAATGTGGGCAAGTCTCTTGTGCCATTGGACACAAAGTGACTCACTTTCATTAGCTACAAGACACACAGAGGAGATAGAATAATTGCAAATGAAGTCTAAGCAATAAACATTTCCACTCCCAGTGCCTGAGAGAATGGTCTCCAAGTCATTAGACTTTTTGATCAAGCACTTGTCATTGTGGAATTCAATGACATAGCCTAAGTCACATAGTTGGCTTATGCTTACAAGGTTGTGTTGCAACCCTTCAACATAAGCTACCCTTGTGATTGAAACTATGCCATTGGAAATCATACCATATCCTTTGGTGACTCTCTTTTCAGATCCACCAAAGATAACTTTGGGTCCATTCTTCACTGGATGGTAATCCTTTAGAAGATCCTTAGTTCCAGTCATGTGCCTTGAGCACCCACTGTCCAAGTACCATATTTGGTTGAGACTGGTACTTGAACTATCCTGCAACACAAAATTTAGTGTACCTTAGTGCCCCAACTGACTTTGCGTCCTAGGTTCATGTTAACACCATAGGGAATATTCCTAGAGAGGGCTGGTTTGGCTTGAGGTTCAGTCCTTGCCTTTGGCACCTTGGAGTTGTGCCAACAATCAATTGCAAAGTGTCCCACCTTGCCATAGCACCAACAATCATGAATATTGTATCTCCTTTTCTGAACAGTTTTTTGAGTTGGTACAGCACTTTGTACATGTTCAGCAGAAGGGATATCAACATTCTTCCTATTTCTTTCAACAATAATCTGACTGAAGGATAATCTGTGGATAGTCTTGCTACTCATTGTTCTGATGGCCTCAGTTTGCATTGACTTGGCAGTCATACAAGATCTGATGGAATCAGACACTGGGCAGCAGGTCTTGTCAACAGATTTGACAGCAGTCTTGCTTTTTGCTGAAGCAGATTTGGAAGAGCTTGCTTCCATGTTCTTGACTGAAGGTGCTGAGACACCAATCACAAATGGTCCAGGTTGGAACATTTGTATTTCCTCATGTGGAGCTTTCATTGCACTCAATCCCATGCCCTTTCTATTTCCATAGCTGTGAGCATTCTTGCTCAAGTTATAGGAACTTCCATTTAATAAGTGACCATGAATACTTTCTTGGTCATACTTGTTTGAGGGCATCAAGACCTTCACAAAGGAGGTCTTAGATTCTTTTGAGTCCTTGACCTTTCCCTTAGTGTTGCTAGTAGCTGCCTCTTTGTTGAAACCAACACCTCTCATGTCATGGGAGTTGAAGGTGTCAATAATAGGAAGCACTGTCTTGGGCTTGGAGAACTTAGCCACCAACATCCTCTCCTTGAGAAGCTTTTCTTCAAGATCCTTAATGATCTTGTTCTTGTGGCTTATGGTGCCCACATGGATGATTGACATTCCCCTTAGCTTGCCAATCTCCTTGCTTATTAGAGCTAGCTGGGTAGCATGCTCATTGCACTCAGATTTTGATTGCTTTAGGGAAGCAATTTCTTGGGCTTGCCTCTTGGCTAGCTTTTCGCTCTTTTTCAGAGCTTTCAGGAGTGCACCATATTCATCAATCAATTGATTGACATCCTCCTCAGAATATGATTCACCTCCAACTTTGGATGGAGGAGTTTCAGATTCTGGACCTTTTTCATAATCAGAAGAAGAAGAAATGCAGTGTATCAATACCTGCTCATGTTCTGAATTGCTTTGGCTGTCCTCATTTTCAGTTATAGCCATCAGCCCATGGTCATCAAGAGTGACCTCATCCTCCTCTTCATCACTATCTGAATGTGATAGAGGATCCCTGATTCCTATCCTGGTAGCAGGATAGTCTTCTTCCTCCTGATCAGCAAATAGCCCCAAGTAGGCTTCCTCCTCACCATCTGAATCTGAAGATGAAGATTCAGACTCACTCCAGCTCTTGCTTTTCTTAGCTAGGAAGGATTTTTATCCCTTCCTCTCCTTCTGGTGATGAGGCTTCTTTTCACCTCTTTCTTTTCTCTTGACTGGACAGTCAGCAATGACATGTCCAGGCTTACTACAGCAATAGCAAATTATGTTAGTTGAAATATGTTTACTAGTTTTAGAGTCATACCTGTCCCCTTTGGGATGTTGCCTCTCAGATCTGTAATGATCCTTCTTGGGATGAGAAGAGGAGGAAGGTTTGTTCTTCCATTGTTTCCTCTTGATCATCTTCTTGAACTGCCTTGTGAAGGCAGCAAACTCCTCATCAGAAGAGGAGCTGTCAGATTTGCTGCTCTCAGATTTCTCAGATTCAACAGCCTTCCTTGGAGGTGACTGCACTCTAGCCTTGTTCTTCTTAGAGCTTTCAGCTTTGAGAGCAACAGATCTCTCTCTTATGTGAGCCCTGGAGGAAGAGTCCTCCTCCTTTCTTGCAGAAAGCTGCATCTCATATGAGAGCAGTTTCCCAAACAGTGTATGGGTGGGGGTTTCTCCAAGTCTTGCCCCTTCCCTGATTACACAGATTTTAGTGTCCCATTCTCTAGTTAGAGATCTAAGGAACTTATCATTGAGTTCATAATCTGTGAACACCCTTCCATAGGTTCTTAGTTCATTTACAATCCTAAAGAACCTTTCATAGCACATGGAGATATTCTCCTGGCCCAGCTGTCTAAAGGCTTCATACTCCTAATTGAGGAGTGACTTTCTATCATCCCTTACTTCAGTTGTTCCCTCCATATAGAGAACCAATGTGTCCCACATTTCCTTGGAAGTTTGGCAGTGTACCAAGTTCTGAAATGTAGTGTCATCAATGGCATTTACTATTATGTTTTGGGCTCTCTTGTCCATAGTGTACAGTGCTATCTCATCATTGGTTAGTTCAGAAAATACCTTAAGTACTTTTCTAGTAGGGTCAATAGTGGAGACTTTCTCAAAGGTATAAGGACCATTTTTGACAGTCAAAAAGATCCTTGGGTCTGATGCTTCCTTGAATAGCCTTACCCTTTGCTTCCATATCCCAAAGTTTTCTTTGGAGCATATAGGCAACTTCATTGACCCCAACTCCTTCTTCATTGCACTGTTGGCCATTAGATTTTAGATTTGATCAACCTCGCTTTTATACCACTTGATAGTTTATATAGGTGTTGTCAATAATACCTAGAGGGGGGGTGAATAAGTTCTACTTATTTTCTTTGTTTAAACCTAATGATTCTAGCTGCAGAAAATACAAGTACAGAAAACACACAAGGATGTATAGAGGTTCCTCAAGACAGGGTGTCTTGAGTAGTCCTCTTTCCCCCTTCACCTTTCTAACAATGAGTTAGACAAGGCCACAAACTCCAATCTCGGCTCATTAAGCTTACACCACAAGTTCCTCAGAACTTCTCAGATCAAGAGTGATCCTACCTCAGGCACAGCAGCCCTACACTCAGGCTCAGCAGCCCTACACCTCAGGCTCAACAGCCCTACACCTTAGGCTCAACAGCCCTACAGCTCAGAGTTATGAACTCCTACCACTCAGAAATCCCACAGATTTCCTACCTCAGACCTATCAAGAAGTCCTACCACTCAAGCTGTCAACACAGCTTTACACACAGGCTCAACAGCCTTTTACTCAGGCAACAATGCCTTACAAAGATGTAATAGAGTTTGAGTTAGATACAAAAGACAAAAGGATTTACTCTTAGGTCTTCTGGATCCTTTCTTCAGATCTGAAAACAATAGCTTCAGATTTGTATCCCCTTGATCTTCTCCTTCAGCAAAGCAGAAGATCAACTTGCCCTTCTTGAGTTTGTATATGAAGAGCTAACTAATCTCCCTTAGAAGATTAACTTCAGCTGCAGAGAATGACTTCAACTGGCTGAATCGCGAATGCTCGATTGCGGCGTGTAGCAAAAGCTTCTCAATAGAACCGTACTTCTTGATGTGCCCTAACATCTTCTTTTATACACCCAGAAGGCTTCAACGGCTATATCGATCCTCCTGACACAGTATGGGGCTGATTGGACTTGCTTTTCCCTCTCAAATGTCATTTGCGCCGAAAGCAGATCCCGTCAAAACATTTGGATCTGTCTCAGCGGTTGGGCTGAGACAGCATCCAGTCTCAGCGGTTAGGCTGAGACAGCTTCCAGTCTCAGTGGCAGCTCCAGTTCCCTTCTCAGCAGTTGCTCCCGTGGATCCGCTGAGACGGCTCCTCGTCTCAGCGGTTCTGACCTATCGTCTCAGCGGTTATGCTGAGACAGATCTTCATCTCCTTGTAGATGATGTCTTCTTATCTAAGGCCATGTTTGGCCCTTCCTTTTGAGTCACCTGTGCCTGTATATCTTACAGAAGTATAGCTTTGTTAAATACAATATGTCCTTAGCATTGAGAGTGATGCCTCTTCAAATCAAGGTAATATTGAGGGCAATATTTCCAACAATGGTAACTTATAACTGGATATTTGATCAAGGGCTTATATCAACCCGACTCCTACGAAATCTCCCGTGTTATCTCATAATCATTACCGTGAATATTTCCCCAATTTCAAGCCTTGTCTATATTTACAAATATTATGCGCAACACAACAAATTTATAGGAAGAGACTAACCATATTACCGTAAATATAAATACAACATTCATAATTCTGATCGGGGGTGGTCTCAATACCATCAGGCACATGTCCACCAAATTTTATGAACATCCGATAAGTAATTTGAGAGAAATCCGTACAACATTATAAATTTTACACGTGTATCTCTTTTTACCGAAACTGGATTCCTGGGAGTTACACTCCACCACAAATAATGTGCCACCCCATTCTGGAAAGGTATTTCCAAGGGCTACAACTTTTGTGTTGGGCCCGAGGTCTAGATTCAAGTCGGTCATACCCAGAAATGGGTTTGAACCCGGTTGTGCACCACAGGACAGAATATGTCCATCACATTACACTTTATAATTTCAGACACAACCTATTTCGACCAGACCTTGAGGGAGCTACCGATGTAACGCCCCTGTTTTTCGTTAATTATTTACGTGGCCGTGGTGACGTAATTTTGGCGTAAGGGCGTTACGTCCGCTCGCCAGGTTTAGTTTTGAGCGTAGTTTAGTCGAAGTATGTAATTTAGATCGACAGTGTGAGATCTCCCGTCGTTTTGATTTGTAGAAAAGATTCTGTGTGGATATTGAGAATTTAGCTTCGGGAAGCTTTTGCCCGAGTTTGGCTCGTCGGAACTGAATTCTGACTTCGCCGTTGGATTCGTAGCGCCGTGTTTCAGTTAAGGTGCGATTTTCGTAGAAATCCGAGTTGTTTTGGTCGCCCTCGCAGTTTAAGTAAAATGGGGTAATATTTAATTATTTAAATATTAAATTTGGTTTTAGTATACAACCTAATGATCCCTCCCCTCTTCTTCTTCCTCCTCCCTCGATCAAAAGCAGCCGCCGAGTGAAAGAACGAGAGCGGAGCTTCGTGGTGCGTTCGGCCAGCGATTTCTAGGGATGTAGTAGTCGGAATCGTGTTTGGACATTGGATTTGGAAAGCTCTCGGCGAGATCTTCGTCTTAGCGTTATGTTTTTCCCATTTTGTGGAATTTTTGGAGTTAGGGTAGTGACCTAACCACTTCTTTCGACCCGAAAAGTTTCATGTTTTGTGCTCAGGTGTGTTCTTGGCCGGATCCTTAACTTTCGGAGCTGAGTTCTTCGAGTTTGCAAGGTTAAGGCAAGTGGCTTTCGTCTCTCCCTTGTTTTGTAGATGTATCATTTTTTTGGTGTTTGGCACGTATTTCGAGTGTGTTGTGTGATAGCCATACCCTCGAATCCCTTCCTAGTAGTTGAATTTTCCCTAGAGAAAACATCTCTACCTAGAGTTCTTTCCTGCAGGCAGTGTTCTTTGGAGCTTGGCCGTAATTGCCTTCTTTTTTCAAGAAGACCCTTTGAGCTCTCGAGAAGTCCCTTCGAGTTTTCGAGAAGTCCCTTCAAGATCTCGAGAAGTCCCTTCGAGTTTTCGAGAAGTCCCTTCAAGATTTCGAGAAGCCCCCTTGAGTTCTCGAGAAATACCTTCAATTTCTCGAGAAGTCCCGTGTCCGGATCTTCGATTCTCGAGAAATGTCTCTCTCTCTCTCTCGAGAAGTTTTCTCTCTCTCGAGAAATTCTTGCATCTCTCGAGAAGTCCCTGTCTCTCTCGAGAAATCCCCACATTGCGTTTTTCTGATTGCCTTGCGATGTACTTCTTGTCTCTCAAGAAATCCGTGCTGATAACCCCTTGGTCTTTCCCGAGAAGTCCTTTTAACCTCCCTCGAGAAGTGTCTTCTCCTTCTCGAGGAATGTCTGCTTTGTGCCCGTGGTCATGATTACTTCTCCTCTTTGAAATCTCGTACTCGTTGTGGTTAAAACAACTTATGAGTTCTCTTATGTTTAGTATTGGAAGAATGTTTACTTTGTTGTGACCCTATCTCTTAGGGCATCCTAGTGAGTATCCTTTCGGGCACCGTCCCATGTTTAATTAAAATTTAATTAATAAGAACTGTTGTCTTTAGCCTTACACAGTAGTTGTGTTTGGGGAACAGTGGGGGAAATGATATAGCCTTGCATGGTAGTCGTGTTTGGGTGGTTGGGTCTAGAGGCACCCCCACCCGGTTTTTTGGCTTTGGGTGGCGGAGGTAGGTAACCGCTCCCATTTAATTGAGCTGATCAGTCTCTTTAAATAAAATTAACAAGATAAATGAACTTGCTTGTTCCTCTTTTGGTATTTAGTGCACTCGGTGCTTGTTAGTTCTTTGTTTAGAGCTTCTCTTTCAATAAATCTGGCTTGGGTTGGTGCCCCTTATGCCTTGCTTACTTTTCTGCTAGTTTTCTGCCACTTGTAATTTCTTGCTGAGGCGTTCTTTGTTTTATTGAATGCCTCAGTTTCAGAGCCGTAGCGGCTAGTGGTGTAGCCTGAAGTTCAGAGTTTTAGTAGTTGTTCACCCCGCTGCTGCGAGGTAGTTGTTTTAGTTTCTTCTTGTGCTCAGACATACTTGTTGGTGCTAATGGGTTAGTGTCATGTTGTTGATGCCCATTGTGCCCTTTTTATACTCTATAGTTTATTTGTCAGTTAAATGCCACTACTTTCAGATCTTGTGTATCTTATTCTCTGGGAATGATTTATGTTAGGTGCACTATAGTTATAAAAATGATTTTCTTCATCCTCATTGCATTCTTTCCAACTGAACCCTTAACTTTAAAGTCGCTTAAAGGTATTTTCTACTCTTACAAAACACCTTGTTATGTGCATTTCATTTACCTTATGCTTCGTCGTTTACATACATTTAGGACTTTAAGTAAACTAAGTTAAGTACTTTCCGCTGCAAATATATGTACTTTCTCGGTGGACTAGTTGATCCACGAACTAAGAGACACAGTTCTTACCTCAAAACCCCCAATAAATGATTTCAAACGATGACTTATCATATAATCATATTTTGTTTAGTTAAGTAATAAGTTCCCGCCTGAGCGTCTGCAGTTGTCTCCTGTATGACGTGGCATCATGACGTGTATTTTCTCGTACTCTGATATTCTTAAATTCGGAGAAAATGAGGGTTGTGACAGTTGGTATCAGAGCCAAGTTGTTCGACAAGTTGGTCGGGCAACAAATTCTGATATAGTAGTTGTTTTGGTTTCATTGCATACACACACCGATGTGTCATCAGTACGTCTTGGCCGAAGCATGAACACTACACTCATAGCATGATAAGAAGTATACGGGGCATATTATGTAGTATGGGATGCATAATATGTGTTTGTATATGGATCCACCATAGGTGGCAACATGTGACGGTTATGTAGTATGGGATGCATAACCATCATCACATGGATGCCCATTAGCACGTTTTCTCTTTCGTTACATGCAATATTATATAGTATGGGATGCATAATATTACATGTGTACGCCGCTCATAACATGCATTAAGGCCTTTATTAGAATGCATAGCACAACATACCTTACATAGCATTGCATAAGCACACGTGCGAAGTTAAAGACTTATATGATGACACATGTACACACATGATTTCAAAACGAATAGCAAAAAAAAATTCATGCATTCATGCTCTTTGCACATTAGTCAAGGGGGACGATGTAATATCCTTCCCAAATTTAGCATATCATCATGAAAATGTCCCAGAGAAAGGTAGTGGAAATGGCAAGTATCTGTACATGTATGTTCTGAACCAAGCGGTGTTGTTCTAGTGTAAGGTTAAGTTTTAATTATAGGTTTATGCGTTATCAGAGATGTCTCGGAGGCATGTTGCGACGAGGTTGACCCCCCAATCGGAGGGTGAATCTTCGGGTGCGCAGAGTGAGGCCATGATCGAAAGTCTGCGACAAAGTAATGAGGCTCTGTCCAGGCAGTTAGTTGCAATGCAATCGCAAATTCAGACGTTGATGACTTCCGCCGCTGGGCAGCAGCCTGTGGTGCTGGACCCTGTAGTTGGTCAGACTGTACCCGTTCCTCCATCTCCTTTGGTGCCTCCAGTTTTGCTGCCACCAGAGATGAACTTCATTTCGCACTTCCATCGACTAGGACCTCCTACGTTTGACGGAAGAGCTGATTTCATGGCATTAGATGACTGGTTTGTTGCCATTGAGGAGATGTTTTCGTACTCGGGAATCTCTGCAGACCAAAAGGTGATGGTCGCCGCTTACCAGCTGAAAGGACTTGCTAAGAGCTGGTGGATTAGGGAGAGGGAAAATCTCGTAGGCGGATGTTCGCGGGAGTCGTTCAATGCGATGGTATTAAAGAAGTTCCTGCCGTCGGTCGAGCAAGACCGTTTAATGAATAATTTTCTGCACTTGAAGCAAAGACAACTCACGGTTAGTGAGTATGAGATCGAGTTCAGTAAGTTGAGCAGATTTGCTCCAGATTCAGTGACTTCTGAGGCAGGAAGAGTGAAGCGATTTCTCGGAGGACTTCGTAGCGATATTCAGCAATTGGCTAGGGCTTATAGATCCGAAAGTTATGCTGAAGTGGTAGAAGCAGCACTGAAAGTCGAGGCTATCGACAATGCCAAGAATAGAGGTGCATTAATGAAAAAGGACAAGAGGAAAGTCGAAGAGGGGGAGACCCCCAAGGTAGCTAGCCCGGCTCCAAAGAAAAGGAGTGGTGAGGTGTGTAGCTTCTGTGGCCGCCCTGGCCATCTAGTTGAGAAATGTTTCCAGAGGAAGGGAGCTCAGAAGCAGCAGCGAGTGCTAGCAATTCAGGGTGCTCTGAAGGGTGTGGTGCCCTGCCAGTTGTGCAAGTAGAGTGGGCATGATGCGGCCCAGTGTTGGACAAAGGAAAAGGTCTGCTTCCAGTGCAAGCAGAAAGGGCACATGAAGTTCCAATGCCTGCTAGTTCAACCCCCATTGCAGCCTGTTCCGCTTCGAACCTTGCCGCCGCCGCAGCATCAGGATAAAGGAAGAGGAAAGCTGAACGTGTTAACCCAGGAGAAAGCGCAGTCTTCGTCCCAAGTGATCGCAGGTTAGACCTTAAGTCAACTGTTTAGTCTTGATTCCTGTTAGTTCGCTGAGCTAGACTAGTTATTGTTCGCGCTTATAGGTAGATTTAAAGTAAAGAATCGTTGGGCGTGTGTTCTGTTCGATTTGGGTGCTACCCATTCATTCGTAGCAAGGGCTTTCATCGTTTGACCCCTGAGCTGGGCAACGATTCGTTCCTCGTTAAGTTCCCTTCTGGTGATTTGGTGTCCTCGAACCGGTGCGTCCGAAGTTGCCCCGTTCTCTTAGGAGATTTCTTGGCTGTTGCTGACCTCAAAGTGTTGGACTTAGAAGACTTTGACGTGATTTTGGGTATGGACTGGTTGTCCAGTTATGATGCCATCATCCGATGCAAGGAAAAGCGTCTGGACTTCGTGATGGACAACGGTCAACCCATGAGCATTTTCGGTTCTCCGTACCAGAGTTCTTCGATAATTTCTGCGGTATGTGCTCGGAAACTATTAATTTCCGGTTGTTTGGCTTACCTTGTTTCTGTAGTAGAAACTGTTCCTGGACCGCCGTATATTGAGGCATTCCGGTTGTGCGAGAGTTTCCTGACATCTTCCCTGTCAGTCTTCCTGGACTCCCGCCTGATAGAGATGTAGAGTTCGTCATTGATCTTGAGCCTGGTACTCGTCCTATTGCTAAGGCACCGTACCGTATGGCCCCGCGCGAGTTAGAAGAGTTGCGAACTCAGTTAGATGAATTGTTGCAGTGTGGTTTCATTAGGCCAAGTTCTTCGCCCTGTGGTGCTCCAGTTTTGTTTGTGAAAAAGAAGGACAGTTCTATGAGGTTGTGCATAGATTATAGAGAATTAAACAATGTGACCATCAAGAACAGGTATCCGTTGCCAAGGATAGATGATCTGTTTGATCAGTTGCATGGTAGCACGGTGTTTTCGAAGATTGACCTTCGATCAGGCTATCATCAGTTGAGGATCCGTGAGTCGGACGTACCCCGGACTGCCTTTAAGTCTCGTTATGGCCATTTTGAGTTTCTAGTCATGTCGTTTGGTTTGACAAATGCACCCTCTGCATTTATGGACATAATGAACCGCGTGTTCAAGGATTTTCTGGACCATTTTGTTGTGGTATGTGAAATTTTTCGAATCTTTATGAAGCGAGCAGGAGTTAGTCAACTTAGAGTTTACAAGCCAAACAACCAGAAGCAAATGGAGGCAAACAAAAGATCTTTATTGATAGCAACCTCAGATTACAAGGCAAGGCATGCTTGGCGAGACATGATTTCGCCAGCACAAACACCAAAGGAAAAAATAATACAAGTTGAAGATAACTTGAGGCCGCGCGGTCTCCCTTGCGACCTCAGCAACTCGCCAAACTGCAACCCGCTGCCAATCTCAGAACAACACCAACCCGCTGATGAGACCGCACCCTTCCTTCTGAACTCCTGATTCTCCCGAACTCCACCACCACAACTCCAAGCCGCAGACTGCCCGAACACTTTCAGAGGAAGAGGTGATCGTTGTTGCCCGCACTATCCGCAGAAGCTGCACAATAAGAGTTCAATCAGCGGACCGCCCGGTCACACAAATAGAGACCGCAGGAAAGAAGAGAACTCAGCTTACACTTGGTGTGTCTCTGATTATTACTGCCGATGGGTCCTATTTATAGGCATGAGACTTGATCCAGTCACCACCCTATGAGATAGGATCACCACCCTCCAGACCGCGCGACCTGACCGGTCACAACGCGCGATCAGCAATAGTACTCCTGCTTCATTTTGGTGAACTCGCCAGCTTCAACATCACCCATGAGAGACCGCCACTCTCACAGCAGGTCGCGACTCCACAGGAGATCGCCAGACCTCTGACGCGCTATTTCCACACCGCTAATTAGCGGGCACGAAATGCGGTACGACGGCAGTGCACCGGTCGTTGTCAAGTAATAAAAGTAGGGAGTAGCTCCCCGAATATCGTTCTCAAAGGACCGCAAGTTAGGTAGTACGATTTGCTTGTTAGGAGATTAATTTTTAGGGTTTCTAAGTTTAACAAATCAAAGGGGGGTTTGGTTGATTTTTTAGAACGGGAAATGAGAAAACTAAACACTATGCGGGTCGCAATCACCGCGTCGCTTGGTGGATGGATTTAGTGCAGGCCGCGATGCCGTGCTTCGCTTAGCGGATGGCCGGTGAGCATATGGATGAGGTGAGTGCAAATGCGAGAGTTGAGGGTCGAAGGCACCTCTTCGCTATCGCTTCTAGCTTTTGCTAGAGCGAGTGCTAGAACATGTGGGTGTAAGTGGAGCGGGGGCGGAGCGCATCACAACACAGCATAACGTAAAGATAAGTTCATAAATAAACTTCCATTCATAGACAAATAGATGTTCATTTAGTTCATTACAACCACTAAGAGTACAAATCACAAAATGAGAAGGGGTAGAAGTAACCACGAGATGAGAAGCCTCGCCGCGGATCGTGGTCAGAATGGGGGGTCGTCACGCCTCCTCCGAGCTCAGTCCTTGGTTGCTTCCGGGGTATAGAGGCTGTCACTACCTCCAACCGTTGCCCGTCTTCTTCTCAGAGCTGGGTTCACTTCTTCTTCACCCAATGGAGATGTCTTCCTCTTGGAATGCTGGCCGTATATGGCGGAGAATGCTTCCGGAACCCTAGATGGACCTTAGGATCAATGGATGAAGCTTTCCCAAGGGGAGGAATGGAAGGAGGGACCTTGGAGAGGTGGAACGGCGGAGTCGCGCGCAGAAATCGCGCCTCAAAATCCCCTCCGAATACCTAAAATCGCGGAACAACGGCTTAAATAGGGAGCAGAATAAGTACTGCGCACGGTCAGTGGCGCACGACCAATGGTCGTGCGCGAAGGAATGCCTGTGATTGTGCGCAGTCAACCTGTTGCAAAGAAAAAATAGAAAACACCGCACGGTCAGGGGCGCACGACCAGTGGTCATGCGCGAAGAAAGGCCTGTGATCGTGCGTATATCTTTGGTCCGATCTCGATCTGGGCTGGGATTTATCGCACGACCAATGGTCGTGTGCCAGATCGTGCGCGAAGGAATGCGCACGATCAGAGGCTTTTTAGGCCAAAAATTCCCCCGCACCATCCCGAACGTGCACACGACCCCAGGACCTGCAGGAAAAACACAAATAACCCCGATCTGTGCACACCACCGGATCCATAACACAGGCATACAGTAATATATAGGAAAAACATGCCACAAAGGGGAAAGGATTGCACAAAAGGCGCAGAAACGCCATGCTATCAATATAAGCGTATATGAACAGCAAATGAAGTGCAATGACACTAAATCAAACCCAAATGAGGCCGGAAATCACTGTATAAACTAGACTCATCACACCCCCAGACTTACCTGTTTGCGCGTCCCGAGCAAATAAATCCGGTGGAGCGAGAAAATACATAGCTGGGTTAGAAATTGCAAGGGCGGAGTAATATGTGAAGTCTCATACGCATGTGCATAGAAATCTAGTAGACAAAATTTCTAATTATACATATTAGTTTATAATTTTCTAAGAGCGTATTTATATATTACGTTTACTCAAAAGGTGAATCACGGCGAATCATAAGGTCGTACATAGGAAGAAAGTAAACTGAACGCTGAGGCGAGCGTTGCCAAAGATCGGGACTCGGGACAACTCCATTGAAATCCATCAATGTCGGTGACCATAGGCTTGCCTGTTCGCACTCTCTCCACGGCACTGGTATGACTCAAATGCGTGAATCAATAGGACTTTAGGTTTGAGATGAGGCTTGGGTTTAGGTGAGGTAAACAAAGATAAAAGCGACGGCTCAGACACTAAACCCAAATGAGCTAGCACAGAAAACTATCCTCATCACCACACAGACATGCGGGTACACTACACCCCCATACTTGAACTTAACAACATGGGTGCGTGCACCGCCTACTCCCAAACTTATACTTATACAACTGAATTTTTCATTCAAACTCATATCTTTTTCTTTTCTTCTCACTTCTTTTTTCATTTTTTTTCTTTTCTTTTCTTATCATTTTCAGCAAATAAACAATAGGACACATCCACAACATCACAAACATGTCACCACATCAACAACCCAACTCATAAAAATAATAAACAGCTAAAGCTCAAATTTGGGTGTGTGAATAGGATTGGCTTTTGGGCTTTGGGGCGATAAAAGTGAGGCTGAATCAAAGAACGGGTAGGCACAATTGGGCTAACGAGGATATAGCGATAGGAAAGGGTGCAAAGGCTCAACCGGGCCAAAATGATGGCCTATATCACATTCACGCGCTTGACTAACCGTATACCCATGCTTCAAGAATCGCTTGGGGCGAGTTCTAGCCACCGAGAAAGATAATCCTTCCTCCCGACTCGAGCAACACGAGACTAACGGACGTCTACACACATTCCTATGCTACCGTTTGATTCACACCGGATTCACCAAATTTTGAGTAAAGTAAACAATATTTACGTTAGTAGAAAAATATAAACTAAAAGCATAAAAAGAAATTGAATCTACACGAATTCCTACGAGACATGAGCACTCGACTAGGAGCACTACAAGAGTCAACTAAGTACTTCGTCTCGCAATCCTAACCCAGCACCGTGATTTCCCATTCACACGACCGAGACGAGTTAGACTCGTCGCGCGCCTACAGTTAAGTGCGTTCATGTGGGTGTCGTGGTGTGCCATTAGATGAGCAATGCTACAATATAACACATTGTAAATCCTAGTATGTTGTGCACTGTGCATGTGCACGAGGTAATGATGACTACTCTCTCCCCCCGACTTACACTAAGCAGAAAGCATGTTTGATAGCGGCATAAGCATAAGAAGGCTAGGATGAGAGATTACCCCATGCTCAGAAATGAGCATACCAGAAGATATGGCGTTTTGTTCAGAAGGCGGTGATCCCGCCGTGCTCCAATAAATACGGACCTGCGATTAAAGAGATCCCAAGCACACAAAAATATAACAAAGAAGATAACAAGATAGAACGGAACCAAATGGTCCCAAATGGGTTGTCTCCCAAGAGCCCTTTTGTTTACCGTCCTTAAGGTGGACCAAATACCTGTATTAGCAGATTATAGAATTGTTCACGCAAAATTAAAGAGAGGAGATCATCCAAGTCTACGTAGTATTATTATACAACCACATGGAGAAATCAATTATACGTTGATTTAAAATAGTAACTGCATATAGAAGAAAAAGGTCCGGAGACCCACAACTGATGGTAACGAAGTAAGAGGTTTAGCCTCCATCCCCAAGTCTCCTCCTTTCTTGCTCTCTTTCTCTCTTCCAAGAGTATTTCTTCAATGAAAAATCGCTTTCCCCCTTGCAGCCAGTCCTTTAGGGGAAGCACATGTGGTGACACTGGAGTGGATAGAGCAATATCGTCTGCCACTACGACATGCTTATCCTGCCAGGAATGCATCATCCGACTGCCCAAAAATGGGTCAGCAACTTCCAAATTCTGGTTGACCAACGCTAACTCTTCCTGCAGATGATCCAAGGCATCTCCGGCCCGCATAGCAGGCTCGATTACATCCAGGATCAGATCCAATGTACAGTCCTGCAATGAATCAGAAACAAGAATGGGGTGAAGAAACAAATTAGACGAATAACATAAAAGACTTTCTTCTTCAGGAGAGATCCTGGAATCACTCCTGATGGGTTGAGTTGGCGAGGAATTGACGGCATCGTCAAAAATGCTGCAGGATCTAGCAGAATCGTCAGCGGCCACTTCCACGACTTGGACCTCCTCAAATGATGCTGAAGTCTCCACCTCCGCACCTTGAAGAACATCCTCCTCTCTCGGAGTGGGCACAACGCTGCAACTCACTACCTCTTCCTGCAAGACATTCTCATCGATACTGTCAAAAACAATTGTAGTAGCACACACAAGACTAGAAGAATTAGTGTTTGAAGAGCAATCAAGCACCGCATCCTTAGAAAGAATTGAATCAACATGCGGTGATAAACGAACGGGAGAGACATGCGCAACCATGTCGGGGCATGGATCACCAATAACTTTGATCTGCATATCCGCATCGACCCCTTAAAAACATGAAGGTGATATGGATACGAAACCAGAGGAGGGGAGGGTGCTGCCAGAGATAGGCATTGGGACGATCCGGATGTCCGGCTCGTCGTCCTCGTCCAGTTCATGCAGATACTCAACACAATCCCTTAAAGCATGATCTGTGCTTCGACAAAACAGGCGCTGTTTTGCATTCGTCTTTGGTCCAAGTGGGGCCGGAGACGAATTCAAAAACGGTACATGCGGAGCGGCAGAGTAGCCATAAGCCTTAGGCACAGTGTATGTGGTACCGTATGATGACAATGCCTGATACCATGGGCCTTGGGGACTAGAGCTACTCTCTCCCGATGGGCATCTGTCACTAGCATGAGATGTATCCCCACACCCACGACAACGGATATTAAATCCAGCCCATATTGTATGAAGATAACCTGATTCACCAGAAAAACACCCTTGTGCGCAACACTACGGTTGACAATGAAGGAATAAAACAACCCATCGTTTAGACACGAGAAAGGATGAAGGAACAAATTAGGAAACTAAAAATCCTCACAATTAATTTTCCTACAAACAATTTCATATAACGCTTGCGAATCCCCGGCAACGGCGCCAAAAACTTGACGCGCTATTTCCACACCGCTAATTAGCGGGCACGAAATGCGGTACGACGGCAGTGCACCGGTCGTTGTCAAGTAATAAAAGTAGGGAGTAGCTCCCCGAATATCGTTCTCAAAGGACCGCAAGTTAGGTAGTACGATTTGCTTGTTAGGAGATTAATTTTTAGGGTTTCTAAGTTTAACAAAACAAAGGGGGGGTTTGGTTGATTTTTTAGAACGGGAAATGAGAAAACTAAACACTATGCGGGTCACAATCACCGCGTCGCTTGGTGGATGGATTTAGTGCAGGCCGCGATGCCATGCTTCGCTTAGCGGATGGCCGGTGAGCATATGGATGAGGTGAGTGCAAATGCGAGAGTTGAGGGTCGAAGGCACCTCTTCGCTATCGCTTCTAGCTTTTGCTAGAGCGAGTGCTAGAACATGTGGGTGTAAGTGGAGTGGGGGAGGAGCGCATCACAACACAGCATAACGTAAAGATAAGTTCATAAATAAACTTCCACTCATAGACAAATAGATGTTCATTTAGTTCATTACAACCACTAAGAGTACAAATCACAAAATGAGAAGGGGTAGAAGTAACCACAAGATGAGAAGCCTCGCCGCGGATCGTGGTCGGAATGGGGGGTCGTCACGCCTCCTCCGAGCTCAGTCCTTGGTTGCTTCCGGGGTGTAGAGGCTGTCACTACCTCCAACCGCTGCCCGTCTTCTTCTCAGAGCTGGGTTCACTTCTCCTTCACCCAATGGAGATGTCTTCCTCTTGGAATGCTGGCCGTAGATGGTGGAGAATGCTTCCGGAACCCTAGATGGACCTTAGGATCAATGGATGAAGCTTTCCCAAGGGGAGGAATGGAAGGAGGGACCTTGGAGAGGTGGAACGGCGGAGTCGCGCGCAGAAATCGCGCCTCAAAATCCCCTCCGAATACCTAAAATCGCGGAACAGCGGCTTAAATAGGGAGCAGAATAAGTACTGCGCACGGTCAGTGGCGCACGACCAATGGTCATGCACGAAGGAATGCCTGTGATCGTGCGCAGTCAACCTGTAGCAAAGAAAAAATAGAAAACACCGCACGGTCAGGGGCGCACGACTAGTGGTCGTGCGCGAAGAAAGGCCTGTGATCGTGCGCATATCTTTGGTCCGATCTCGATCTGGGCTGGGATTTATCGCATGACCAATGGTCGTGCACGAAGGAATGCGCACGATCAGAGGCTTTTTAGGCCAAAAATTCCCCCGCACCATCCCGAACGTGCACACGACCCCAGGACCTGCAGGAAAAACACAAATAACCCCGATCCGTGCACACCACCGGATCCATAACACAGGCATACAGTAATATATAGGAAAAACATGCCACAAAGGGGAAAGGAATGCACAAAAGGCGCAGAAACGCCATGCTATCAATATAAGCGTATATGAACAGCAAATGAAGTGCAATGACACTAAATCAAACCCAAATGAGGCCGGAAATCACTGTATAAACCAGACTCATCAACCTCCCGAAGTTGTTCACCCCCTGTGTTCGCCAGAGACCGTGAACACAGCCAGTTCGCCATCTGACCGCGAACTCCTGTCCGCATGCCGGTCTCCACCTGAGACCGCAAATAGCGTCCAGCTCGCATACCAGTCTCCTCCTGAGACCGCGAACTGAACCCTTAGTCCGGGAATACCACCAGAAAGCCCGGTCAGCCACTAGACCGCATTCTGGAGAGAACTGGAACAACCTGTGCGGTCACACCAGACCACCACAGTCTTGAAGAAGACAGCACACCACGCGATCACGCACAGATCGCGCACACCTGAAGACGATCAACCGACCACGCGGTCACAGACAGACCGCGCGACCTTCACCTTCAGCCGCCTTGGACCCATACCAGCGATCAAGCCAGGAGACCGCAGCTAGGCTTAGACAAGCCAGACAGCAAAGGCAGACCGCCAGGCCGTGCGGTCACTCCAGACCGCCCGACCTCCTCCCAGACCGCCTAGGTCCAAAAGTCCTCTAACTTCCACTTCAACAATTTCAACACTCCCCCTTGAAGTGGGAAGTTGAAACTAGCCCCAGTAAGCTCCTTAGCCGTGTGAATGGCCCCTTCGCCAGCGCCTTTGTGAAGATGTCCGCCACGTTGTCCACACTCCGCACATGCTCGACCGAAAGAGATCCCTCCAGCACCTTCTCCCGTATGAAGTGATGCTCGATCTCGATATGCTTGGTCCTCGCATGACAAACTAGATTGGTAACCAGTTTGAGAGCACTCTCGTTGTCACCGCGTAGCAGAGTCGGCTCCCGAACCTCCTTGTGGACGTCTCCCACCAACCTCCTAAGCCAGATGGCTTCCTGAGCTGCCAAGGCCGAAGCCTTGTATTCCGCTTCCGTGGTGGAGACCGACACGGGATCCTGCTTCTTGCTGCACCATGATATAGATGTAGGGCCCGCCATGAAGACGAATCCATACGTCGACTTCTGATCATCCGAATATCCCCCATAGTCAGCATCCATGTACCCGTGCACCTCGAAGCCCGCATCCCTCCTGTATATGAGACCCATGTCCGAGGTCGCCTTGACATACTTCAGAATGTTCTTGGCTGCTAGCAGATGAGGTACCCGTGGCTCCGCCATATATCGACTCACTCTGCTAACTGCATATGCAATATCCGGCCTCGTGATCGTCAGATAGATCAAGCTCCCTACCAGAGCTCGGAACATCAACGGATCTTGCATAATCCTCCCCTCATCATTCCAAAGTTTTGTGGCCTTCTCCAGAGGTGTGGAAGTGCACTTGCCTTCCTTCATGCCGAATCGCTCCACGATCCGCTCCGCATATCCGGCCTTGGTCACCAGCACTCCACCTTCCTTCCTCTGCACCTCGAGTCCAAGGAAATGGTGAAGCTCACCTAAGTCCTTCATCTCGAACCTGATAGACAGCTCGGCTCGAAGCTGCGCTACCTCCTCCTTCGAGTTCCCCGTCACGATCATATCGTCGACGTATAGCAGCACGTTGACTTGAAGCTCCCCGCTCTTCTTGACGAACAAGCTTGAGTCTGAGTCTGAAGCACCAAATCCACAGAATAGGAGGTATTCTGCGGTCTTCCCGTACCACGCCCTCGACGCTTGCTTCAACCCATACAGGGCCTTCTTCAGCTTGCAGACATGCTCCGCAAAATCTTCAGACACAAAGCCTGGTGGCGGGACCATGAAGATATCCTTGTCAATCTTGCCGTACAAGAAAGCGTTCTTGACGTCGAGCTGCCAAATCTCCCATCCACTGAACACCGCCAAGGCAATGATGAACCGAACTGAAGTCATTTTTGCCACCGGACTGAATGTCTCCTCATAATCTTCACCGTATTGCTGCGAGGACCCCCGAGCTACAAGGCGAGCCTTGTACCGCTCGATGCTGCCGTCAGCTTTCTTCTTGAGCTTGTAGACCCACTTGCATGTCACAGGAGTGGTGCCCTTGGGCTTGGGCACAAGAGACCAGGTCTCATTCTTCTCGAGAGCTGCCATCTCTTCTTGCATTGCAATGTCCCACTCCTTCACACCTCTGGCCTTCTCAAAGCTCGAAGGTTCCCTCTCATCCAAGGGACCAGCGAAGAAACATGAGACGAAGCTCACTGCGTTTCCTCCTGTATAGTGATCAAGGGCGACGATCGCTCGCTTCGACCTCCTCAGCTCCTTCCCCTGAACCGCATTATCTTTAGCTGCTTCTTCCCTAGCTCCTCTTCCAGACGTGCTAGGAGCATCACTCCCCCTGCTCCCTGAACCAGAAGCCCCCGTCTCGGAACTAGAAGGAGATGGACCACCTGGTGACACAGGTAGCTCCACCTGAAGATCCTCCACAGCTTTCTCCGGCACCTCCACCCTGCTCTCTGGTAGATCCACATCAGAAGACCCCTTGTAAGATGTCACATCATCGAACACGACGTCGCGAGATACCACAAACCTCTGTGTCTCCGGGTCCATGCACTTCCATCCTTTCTTCTGCTCATCGTATCCCACGAAGACTAGCTTCCTTGCTTTCGCATCTAGCTTCGTCTGAAGAGCATCTGGAACATGCACGTAGCAAGTGGAACCAAACACCCTAAGGTGTGCCACGCTTGGCTTCTCCTTGAACATCATCTCATGCAGAGTCAACATATTGATGGGACTCAAGGGCATCCTGTTGATGACGTAGGCAGCACAAGACATTCCCTCCGCCCAGAAGGACTTTGGGATGCTCTTGGCATGCAGCCAACACTTGGAGGTCTCCGTCAGATGACGGATCTTCCGCTCTGCAACTCCGTTCTGCTGTGGAGTATGTGCACAAGTGATCTCTCTTCGGATGCCTGCCTTCCTGCAAAAAGTAGAGAACTCACTGGAGGTGAACTCCCCTCCGTTGTCAGTCCTCAGCTTCTTCACCCGCAGTCCTAGCCGACCCTCCATGAGCTCTTTGAACTCCATAAACTTGGCAAACGCCTCCGCCTTCTCCTTTAGGAAATATACCCAGACATATCTGGTGTAATCATCGATCAACACCAGCATATATCTGCTGCCTCCGAGGCTTGGGGTAGCAGTAGGTTCCATTAAGTCACCGTGGATGCACTCCAACGGCACACTACTCCTTGTCTGCGACTTGTCAAACGGTAGTCGATGAGACTTGCCGAACTGACATCCCGCGCAAACATGACCTTCACCGTAGGAAGATAGACTTGGCAGGCCCTTGACCAGACCTCTCACCGCCATAGCTTTCAGCTTGTCCATCCCTACGTGCCCCAACCTCTCATGCCATATAACGACACCATCATTCGTCTTCATCTTGTTGACATAGGAACTTGTCTATAAAACGAACAAGTCCTTTAACCGTCTCCTGACATGGACGACCTCGGCCTTTACAGTCTCAAAATTGCGTAGAAACTTCACTTCTGTTAGGACGAACAGAACGTGATACCCAACATCTACAGCGTTGGTCACAGAGAAGAGGTTTTTCCTCATACCAGGCACGTGATAGACACTCTTCAAAGTAAGTGGCCCTCTATCACTACCCAAGGAAACAACCCCCACCTTCTTTACTGGATGCACAGTATTATCAGCAGTAATGATTGCATTGTTACCTGTATAGGGCTGTGCAGAAGAAAGCTTGGTCTCGTCTCCGATGAGGTGATGACCACACCCCGAGTCCACGATCCAGTCCTCCAGATAGTTGATAGGAGCAGAAGCTCCAACAAAAGCCGAGAAGGCTCCTCCCCAACCTCCTTCAAAGTGCCTAGCCTCAGCTTCCTCCTTCTCCGCAGCATGCCCAGCTTGGGTGACCACTTTGCAATCCTTCCTGATGCGGCCATTCTTGCCACACTTGAAGCACTTCGGACCTTCACCCTTCTTCTTCCCGTCAGCCTTGGGAGCATACCCCCTTTCCTGCTGCCCAGAAGTTGAAGGCCTATAGCCTCCTCCAGTGGTCTTCTTCTTCTTATCCCACTTCTTCTTCTTCCCCAAGAAGAGCACTTCGCCATCTCCCCCAGCCACCGACACCCCCGCCATCTGCCTTGCCAAACTTTCTTGCGATGCAAGCAAGTTCTCCAGCTCCAACAGAGACGGCTGATTTGCCCACCCCTGCACCGACGTTACAAAGGCAACATATTCCTTCCGCAAGCCGCGGATGATGCCTCAGAAATAGGCTCATCAGGATCCAATGCTGAGATTTCAGCGCATAAGTTCTTCATCTTCAGAAAGAAAGTGGAGATAGAAAGATCACCCTGAGCTGACCTTGCCAGCTCATTCTCTAAGAACTGTAGCCTTGCTACATTCTTCTTGTTAAACAGCCCATCCAGGTCTCTCCAGATCTCCGCAGCCGATCCACATCCCAGAATGTGATCAAACAGATCAGGTGAAATTGCCCTCTTCAGAGTGAACTCTGCCTTCGCATTCGTCCTCCTCCAAGTTCTCACCTCAGCCCCATTATCCCCTTCCAGGACAACTTCCTGCGTCTGATCTCCTCCAACTACCTCCCAGAGGTCCTCACCTAGAAGATAGCTTTGCATACACGACTTCCACTTTTTGAAGTTAGTCGATGTAAGCATCTCAATTCCAAGACCCCTCGCTTCCATTGCTCTACCACTGGTTTCTTCTTCACAAAGGTGATGGCTACTCTAAGTCACTCACTGCTCTATCCACTCCAACCTGGCTCTGATACCATGTGAAATTTTTTGAATCTTTATGAAGCGAGCAGGAGTTAGTCAACTTAGAGTTTACAAGCCAAACAACCAGAAGCAAATGGAGGCAAACAAAAGATCTTTATTGATAGCTACCTCAGATTACAAGGCAAGGCATGCTTGGCGAGACATGATTTCGCCAGCACAAACACCAAAGGAAAAAATAATACAAGTTGAAGATAACTTGAGACCGCGCAGTCTCCCTTGCGACCTCAGCAACTCGCCAAACCGCAACCCGCTGCCGATCTCAGAACAACACCAACCCGCTGATGAGACCACACCCTTCCTTCCGAACTCCTAATTCTCCCGAACTCCAGCACCACAAATCCAAGACGCAGACCGCCCGAACACTTTCAGAGGAAGAGGTGATCGCTGCTGCCCGCACTATCCGCAGAAGCTGAACAATAAGAGTTCAATCAGCGGATCGCCCGGTCACACAAATAGAGACCGCAGGAAAGAAGAGAACTGAACTTACACTTGGTGTGTCTCTGATTATTGCTGCCGATGGGTCCTATTTATAGGCGTGAGACCTGATCCAGTCACCACCCTATGAGATAGGAACACCACCCTCTAGACCGCGCGACCTGACCGGTCACACCGCACGATCAGCAACAGTACTCCTGCTTCATTTTGGTGAACTCGCCAGCTTCAACATCACCCATGAGAGACCGGCACTCTCACAGCAAGTCGCGACTCCAAAGGAGATCCCTATGTTGAATTTGTTGAAGTGAAGTGGAAGGGAGTCCGGCCGGTCTGATGGATGGAGACCGCAGAGACCGCGCGGTCTGCGCTGGTGCTCTGGCGGTTTGGTTCTGGCGATCTGGTGAGATCGGCCAGTCTGCTCTTTGTAGATGCGGGTTGTTCCCGAGTAGATCTGCTGGTTTGCCTGGTCTCCTTATTGGAAGACCGGGCGTGTTGTTCCTATATGACAGTCTATCCGGGCTGTCTACCATTGGCGATCTGGCAGCTTGTTTGAAGTCATCTAGATGGTCCTTGCTTGCTCCTGGTGTTCTAAGGAAGGAGCGTTGTTGTGACCGCTCGGCTTGTGCCCGGTCTCGTGTTCGCACGGCCTGTGCGCGATTTTGTCTGCTGATCTGCGTCTTGGTCGGGTGATCGTCCAAGAGGTCTGTTCGCGCGGTCTGTCTTTTGAGACCGTTCGCGATCTGATGGGTGGTGACTGTATCCCGGTTTGTGCGGTGATGACATCCGTCCACCCGCCTATAAATAGGGGTGCATGACCCGTCATTCCTAACAAGAACTGTAAGAACGACAGCCCAGATTGTTTCTTGCGGTCTAAAGTTTGAGTTCGCGCGACTTGGATGCGAGTTAACCTTTGCTGTGTTCGCAGGTTTGCGGTCAGCAGGGTGCGGTCTCCTTCCTTGGTGATTTCCGGTGGTTTAAATAAACAGTTCGTCTTCGGTCTGTCAGCGAACTGGGTTATTGTGTTCTTACACTGTTCGCAGCAAGCTCAGTGATCAGGCGACCTTCAGCGGTTAGGCGGTCTGAGTTGCGGTCTGGCGACAGCTTCTGTTCTTTGTTCCAATAAGCTCCAGTTCGTGCGGTCTGAGGTGCGGTCTTGCAGTGCTGGCAGTCTGTCCGGTTTCTGTTCGTGCGATCTCAGTGCAAGCCGGGCGAGTTTTGGAGTGGTGCGGCTTGTGCGGTCTGAGCTTGTCTAGCCGCCAGCTTTGCCTTTTTGGTGTGTTTTGTTCTTCTCGTCTCCGTGATTCTGATGAATCATGTCTCGCCATGTATACCTCACATTGTAAAGCAGTTCTGTTTCAATAAAGATTTCTTGTGTTGCTGTTTTGGCATTGTGGTTGTTTGGCTATAACTCTTGTTGATACAACTCCTGCTTACTCCTAAACGGTCTTTCAAAATTTTTAACATGGTATCAGAGGCAGGTTTCTAGAGTGGATAAGCAGTGATCAACTAGAGTTGCCATCGTCTTTGTGAAGAAGAGACCACATAGATTGCCATGGAAGGTGGATACGCAAGAGGTCTTGGTAGTGAACTCCTCACATCGACTAACTTCAAAAAAGTGGAAGTCGTGTATGGAGAGTTACTTGCTTGGCGAGGATCTATGGGAGGTAGTTGGAGGAGAAGACACCCAAGAGGTGTTTCCAGCAGGAGATAATATGGCAGAGGTAATACTTTGGAGAAGGACGAATGCTAAGGCTGAGTTCACTCTCAAGAGGACTATCTCACCGGAGTTGTTTGATCACATCATCGGATGTAAATCTACTGCTGAGATTTGGACATCCTTGGATGGATTGTTCAATAAGAAGAATGTAGCGAGGCTACAATATCTTGAAAATGAGTTGGCGAAGGCCTCTCAAGGTGATCTTTCTGTTTCTACTTTCTTCCTCAAGATGAAGAATCTCACGGCAGAGATTTCTGCATTGGACCCTGATGAGCCAATTTCTGAGGCAAAACTGAAGAGGCATATCATCCGCGGGTTGCGGAAGGAGTATCTTGCTTTTGTGACTTCAGTTCAGGGTTGGGCAAATCAACCATCATTGTTGGAGCTGGAGAACCTTCTTGCTTCGCAAGAAAGTTTAGCAAGACAGATGGCGGGGGTTTCAATCTCCGGGGGAGAAAGTGATGTGATGTTTTCTGGGAAGAAGAAGAAGAAATGGGAAAAGAAGAAGCCGGGTCATGATGGACCCTCCACTTCAGGTCATCAAGATTGGGGCTATGCTCCTAAGTCTGATGGGAAGATGAAAGGAGAGGGACCAAGGTGCTTTAGATGCAATAAGACCGGGCACTTCAAGAAAGATTGTTGGGTGAATCTTCAGCCAGGACATGCAGTGGAGAAGGAGATGCCAACGTCTGGTGAAGTTGGATGGGGAGGAGCCTTTGCGTCTAATATAACGGCGATGCCCGTTAAGGCCTTGGCTTCCATCAACTATGATGAGGACTGGATTTTTGATTCAGGGTGTGGGCTGTTGGAGTTGCCATTGTGATCTAGAAGTGGTCAAACATGTAATCTCACTGCCAACGCGATATGAGCCTGCAGGGTCGCACATAAGAGCATGTGAAGAAGATGGAAGATTGACTGTGTTGGTAAAGGTTACCAATCACCATATAGAATGGGGAAGTCCAGCAAATGTTGCTATCTGAATTCGTCGGATATGATTCGTCGGAATTCGTCGGGTTTACACGGATTGGATTCGTCGGATTCGTCGGGATTCGTCGGGTCATTCCGTGGAAACTCGACGAACTGTGACAGAGATTCTTCACTCGACAAAGTGTTGTCGTCTGTCTGGATTCGTCGGAATTCGTCGGGATTCGTCGGGTCATTCCGTGGAATCTCGACGAATTATCACAGAGCCTTGACTAGGCAATTGTTGCCGTTCGTCGGAATTCGTCGGAATTCGTCGGATTGTCCCGTGAAGACTCGACGAATTGTTACAGAGATCATTTTCTTGGCAAATGTTGCCGTCTGATCTGATTCGTCGGATTCGTCGGATTCGTCGGATTGTCCCGTGAAATCTCGACGAATGATCTTCCGTGAAAATCCGACGAATTGTAACAGAAGCCCTTATTCTGATGTGTGGTCTGCGGATAGCGATTCTTCTAGAAGCTGTTTATCCTTTGGGTATAAATAGGACTTCGTTTTAGGGTTCATGATAACTGACGAAGAGAAAGGCCGACGGAAGGAGTTCCGTTCACGCCTCACGAACCCTAGTCGACGGAAGTGTTCCGTCGTCTCTGAATCGCGTCCGCTGACCTTCTCTCCGTCGATTGTCGCCGGCATTGTTCTTCCTGAAGCGGATCTAGCAATCCGTGGAAGTGCAAGGTGCAGCCTTTCTTCCTTCCGAGTTGCGTGTGACGTGACTTGGCGTTCTCCCGGCTCGTGTGGACTTCTGTAGAGACGTAGACATAATTCTACGTGAGAACTCTTCTTGCCACCGACAGGAATCAACTCTTGGAGCATCTTGGTTGGATTTGATCCAACCCCATTGAGGTAATTTTTACCTAGTATTTTATTAACTTCTTGATTCAACATTCATGGCCGATCCAAGCATTTTTGGGTTGTTTCTGTTTATTTCCGCTGCGCCTACATCTGATGTATGGTTCTAGAAAAACCCAACAGTGGTATCAGAGGGAGGTTCTGGTCATGAATTTTGTTTCAGAAGTTTGGTTATTCCAGTACGTGCAAATCTAGGTATTTAGAAGCGTTCTAAATGTCAAGATTTCTTCCTGGAACATCAAATGTTGATGATTTTAAAAGGGGGTCTTGGAACCCCGCCAGGAACGTCTGGGATTTCGTGGTCATTTCTAACTGTTAGAAATTGTTGTCTCCTTAGCAGTAACCGTCCCTCAAGTGGTTAATGAACCCTTCTATTGTTTTGGATTTTGAATCCAACAATGAGAGACGAGCTTGTCTACTGCTTTAAGTCGAGTTGTCTTTGCCTTTGTCCAATGCATGTAAATCTGAAGATTTGGAAGAGTTCTAAATGTCCAGATTTAGCCTTTTCGTCTATCAAAGGTTGATAGTCTTATGTAGTGCATATAAGGGATGCATGAGGATTTTAGAAAGCTTGTTTTTCTGTGGATGTGCACATTGATCAAATGTTGATCATGGTTAAGTGTTAACCTATTATTAAAATTAAAATCCCTTCATCAAATATTAAGTGTTCGGATGCCTTCCGATGGATGACACTCTTCCTGCCTCGATCGATGAAGTGTGGGCTTGCCAAAGCAAGGTGCATTAATCTATCTTGGTAAGGGTGCGAGCGGATAATTGTGATATCCCACTGTCGACATCGGGTCTAACTTAACTAGGTGACCTCAAAGGTTGAGTGCCTAGAGGCATAGGGTTGGCATGCTCCATATGATGGATGCGAATAAGGAGTTATTCACCAGCCATACAAGAATTGCATGAGGATGCAATTGGCAAGCGTTGCCTACCTAAATAACCGCATTATGAGAGGAACGCCAAAGCGGACTCGTGGTGTTGGTGAAATACGGATCTTGTCCACTAAGAGAGTAGCTCGCATGGACTCTCCGAATTGATAGTGAGGGCCATCAATTTGAATAAAATAGTGGGAGTATTTAATTGAAGTCCAAATTAAAATAAATTGTATTTTGGAATTTTGGTACTAATTAGATTCTGCATGAATTCTTGTAGAATTCCATGGCAAGTGGTTCACATTCCACCTTGTCCCTGAGAGCTATCCTTGAGAAGGACAAGCTTAGTGGGACGAATTACATGGACTGGTATAGGAACCTGAGAATTGTTCTCAGGCAAGAGCGAAAGCTCTACGTCTTGGAAGAAGAAGCCCCCGAGGTGCCGACCGGGAACTCGTCCCGTGTTGATAAGGATGCTTATAAGAAGTATACCGATGACGCCTTAGACGTCGAGTGCCTTATGCTTGCCACCATGAACTCTGAGCTTCAGAAGCAACACGAGAACATGGGGTGCAAGGAGATTGACGAGCACCTAAAGAAAATGTTTCAAGGGCAAGCTCGTCAAGAGAGGTTCGATGTCACGAAGGCCTTATTTCAGTGCAAAATGGGAGCTCGAGACTCGGTTGGTACTCACGTACTCAAGATGATTGGGTATATAGAGAACCTGGAGAGACTGGGTTTTCCTCTGGGTCAAGAGTTGGCCACAGATCTTATCCTGCAATCGTTGCCGGATAATTATGAGCAGTTCGTCTTGAACTACAACATGAATGAAATAGACAAGACACTGCCCGAGCTCCTAGGCATGTTGCGAACTGCCGAAATAAACATGAAGAAGGCCAAGCCTGCTAGTCCCATATTGATGGTACATAAAGGCAAGGGTAAGGCCAAGGGCTTCAAGAAGACGAAGGTGGGACCTAAGTCACATCTTGAGCCCAAATCTTCTGCGCTGAAAAAGAAGAGCACCGTGAAGGAAGGGAAATGCCACCACTGTGGCAAGGCTGGTCATTGGAGGAGGAATTGTCCTTCGTACATTGAGGGTCTGCAGAAAATGAAGGGAGGTATGACTTCCGCTTCGGATATTTATGTTATAGAGATAAACCTTTCTGCTCCTTCATCTTGGGTATTGGATACCGGATGTGGTTCTCACATTTGTACAAATGTGCAGGAACTAGGAAGGAGGAGATTGCTGAGTAAAGGAGAGGTGGACCTACGTGTCGGCAATGGAGCAAGAGTTGCTGCTGTAGCCGTAGGGGTTTACCGTCTTTCTTTGCCCAGTGGGCTTGTAATAGAACTTAATAATTGTTATTTTGTTCCGGCCATAACTAGAAACATTATATCCATTTCATGTTTGGACATGATTGGATTTTCTTTTATAATTAAGAACAATTGTTGTTCTATATTTAAGAATGATGTTTGTTATGCTGTAGCTCAATTGTTTAATGGTCTTTATGTTTTGAACCTGGACCATCCGATCTATAATGTAGATAATAATAAAAGACTAAGAACAAATGACTCAAATCCTACATATCTCTGGCATTGTCGTTTGGGCCATATAAATGAGAAGCGCATATCCAAGCTCCATAAAGATGGACTATTGGACTCATTTGATTATGAATCATTTGAGCGATGTGAGTCTTGTTTATTAGGCAAGATGACTAAAGCCCCTTTCACTGGTTATACTGAGAGGGCTGAGGATCTCTTGGGTGTTGTACATAGTGATGTATGCGGACCCATGAGTTCTATGGCTAGAGGTGGGTTTTTCTACTTCGTTACATTTACTGATGATTTCAGTAGATACGGATACGTGTATCTTATGAAGTGCAAATCCGAAACCTTTGAAAAGTTCAAAGAGTTTAAGAATGAAGTGGAGAACCAATTGGGTAAAAAGGTTAAAGCACTCCGATCTGATCGAGGTGGCGAATACCTGAGTCATGAGTTCCGTGATCATCTGAAAGAGTGTGGTATTGTATCACAGCTCACTCCACCTAGGACACCGCAGCATAATGGTGTGTCTGAGAGGAGAAATCGTACTCTGTTAGACATGGTACGGTCGATGATGAGTCATGCAGACTTGCCTGTTTCCTTTTGGGGTTTTGCTTTAGAGACTGCTGCAATGACACTGAATCGCGCTCCGACGAAAACGGTTCTAAGGACACCATATGAGATATGGACTGGGAAGCGTCCTAGTATGTCGTTCATTAAAATTTGGGGCTGTGAGGAATACGTACGACGTCAAATGCCTGACAAGCTGGAACCCAAATCAGATAAGTGTTATCTGGTGGGATATCCTAAGGAAACGAAGGGATATTACTTTTACCTACCGTCTGAGGGCAAAGTGTTTGTCGCAAGGACGGGTGTCTTCTTGGAGAAAGAGTTCTTATCAAGAAAGACGCAAAAGGTAGAACTTGAAGAAGTTCAAGAACCACAAATAGTGAATGAACCAGAGTTGGATTCTGAGCCAGGACTACAAGATGTTGTAGCTAGAGAACCTGCTCACGAAACACAAGTCCTACGTAGATCTGGTAGACCAAGATTTGAGCCTGAGAGATATGGATTTCTCGTGTCTCAAATAGGTAATGTGTTGCTTATGGATCATGATGATGAACCAGCAACCTACCAAGAGGCTATGAATGGACCGGACTCCGACAAATGGCTTGAGGCTATGAAATCCGAAATGGACTCCATGTATATAAACCAAGTTTGGAACTTGGTGGAACCACCTGAAGGGGTACGACCCATAGGGTGCAAGTGGGTCTTCAAGAAGAAGACCGACATGGATGGGAATGTACAGACATTCAAAGGGCGACTGGTGGCTAAGGGTTTCAAGCAAATTCATGGTATTGACTATGATGAGACCTTTTCCCCTATAACCATGGTAAAGTCCATTAGGATATTGCTTGCTATTGCTGCGTATTATGACTACGAGATCTGGCAGATGGATGTCAAAACGGCTTTCCTAAATGGAAACCTCCTTGAGGAAGTGTACATGACACAACCCGAGGGTTTTGTATCCCCAAATGAAGCCACTAAAATATGCAAGCTGAATATGTCCATCTATGGACTGAAACAGGCCTCTAGAAGTTGGAATCTTCGTTTTGATGAGAAGATCAAAGAGTTTGGTTTTGTCAAGAATGAAGATGAACCGTGTGTTTACAAGCGAATCAGTGGGAGCATTGTTGTCTTCCTGATATTGTATGTAGATGACATACTGCTGATCGGGAATGGCATACCTACCCTGAAAGTTTTTAAGAACAACCTAGGGAACTGCTTTTCTATGAAGGACTTGGGTGAAGCGACTTACATACTCGGTATTAAGATCTATAGAGATAGATCGAAGAAGTTGCTGGGTTTGACCCAGAGTACGTACATTGACAAGGTGTTGAAGCGGTTCAACATGCTTGAGTCCAAGAAAGGATTTTTACCCATGTCTCATGGTGTGAATCTCTCTAAGGACCAGTGTCCAAAATCTTGCGAAGATAAGGACCGCATGAAGTTGATTCCATATGCTTCGGCAATTGGGTCAATCATGTATGCAATGTTATGTACTCGACCCGATGTCTCTTTTGCTTTGAGCATGACTAGCAGGTATCAGTCTGATCCCGGTGAATGTCACTGGATAGCCGTAAAGAATATCCTGAAGTACTTGAGAAGGACTAAGGATGTATTCTTGGTGTATGGTGGAAAGGAAGAGCTCGTTGTAAGTGGTTACACGGATGCCAGCTTCCAAACTGATAGGGATGATTCAAAGTCTCAGTCAGGGTTTGTGTTTTGCCTGAATGGAGGAGCTGTGAGCTGGAAGAGTTCCAAGCAAGAGACAGTTGCTGATTCTACAACTGAGGCCGAGTATATCGCTACAGCTAATGCAGCGAAGGAGGCTGTATGGATTAGGAAATTCATCGGCGAGCTAGATGTAGTTCCTAGCATTGTTGGTCCCGTAGTTCTCTACTGTGATAACAATGGTGCAATTGCATAATCTAAGGAACCTAGATCCCATCAGCGCTCCAAGCACATACTTCGGCGGTTCCATCTTATTCGTGAGATTGTCGAACGAGGAGATGTGAACATTTGCAGAGTGCCGACTGAGGAGAATATTGCAGATCCACTGACAAAGCCTCTCGCGCAGAGAAAGCATGATGGTCATACTAGATCAATGGGTATACGATACCTGAATGATCAACTCTAGTGGGAGTCTTGTGGGTTGCATGTAAAATAAATATTCTGTTGGCTGTTTAAAATTTATTCATATGATGAATTGTGTACCAATTATTTCTTTTTACGATTAATGGCAAGTTCTTTTATTACGATATACTGTTTCTATATGATAAAATAAAATTCGTGATAAATACCCTTAGAATGTTCGCTTCCATAGGACATCTAGTACGAGACTTGAATGTGAGAGCCTATGATTTCGAAGCTTCATTCTTAAAAGGTCCCTGGTCGAGGTATCATCGTAGAAGCTAAGGGTGATGATGATACATTAAGACTAGCATGTGTGTTGACTGATGACCGGTTCTCACAGGTCATGATATTGTGATATCAAGTCATCACGTGGGTACTTGTTAGTGAACAAGTTGTACTGGACAGACCCAACCTGAGACTACTTTGTGGATTGTTACTTAAAAGTGTCACAAGTAGGTCTCATTTGACAATGGTGTTGTGGTCCTTTGACCTGAAGTCACAGCATTCACCGAGTGAGGAAGAGCGTGCTTTGATGTCATCTAAAGTCTTCCTTGAAGAAGGTTGATGATAAGGGTGGTCGTTGGGTACGTTACGAATCATTTGGGTGTTTGGGTGTGAGCAGATATGGGATTTGTCCTCCTATCTAACAGGAGTTGCATCCATGGGCCCCTTGATGGAATTGGACTGGGAAATGCATGGCCATGCTTGGTTGAGTCAATATGTGATATTGAGCTCACCATTCTCTGGAAGTCCGTTCTAGATCAAGAAACTTGGATTGAGCTATTAAGAGGGTGACACGGTCCATACCTCTAGTTCTTTCCGGATGTAAGGGACAAAGGGACAAAGACAACGCTGGAACATTGGTCATAAAGGCTTATGAGTTATGAACTCGTATTGCTTGGGGAGCAATGATGCATTGCTAGATGCCGCTCATTGTTTGTGAGGTTTTTGGTTTGATACTTTCAAGATCAAGTGGGAGACTGTTGGAGTTGCCATTGTGATCTAGAAGTGGTCAAACATGTAATCTCACTGCCAACGCGATATGAGCCTGCAGGGTCGCACATAAGAGCATGTGGAGAAGATGGAAGATTGACTGTGTTGGTAAAGGTTACCAATCACCATATAGAATGGGGAAGTCCAGCAAATGTTGCTGTCTGAATTCGTCGGATATGATTCGTCGGAATTCGTCGGGTTTACACGGATTGGATTCGTCGGATTCGTCGGGATTCGTCGGGTCATTCCGTGGAAACTCGACGAACTGTGACAGAGATTCTTCACTCGACAAAGTGTTGTCGTCTGTCTGGATTCGTCGGAATTCGTCGGGATTCGTCGGGTCATTCCGTGGAATCTCGACGAATTATCACAGAGCCTTGACTAGGCAATTGTTGCCGTTCGTCGGAATTCGTCGGAATTCGTCGGATTGTCCCGTGAAGACTCGACGAATTGTTACAGAGATCATTTTCTTGGCAAATGTTGCCGTCTGATCTGATTCGTCGGATTCGTCGGATTCGTCGGATTGTCCCGTGAAATCTCGACGAATGATCTTCCGTGAAATTCCGACGAATTGTAACAGAAGCCCTTATTCTGATGTGTGGTCTGCGGATAGCGATTCTTCTAGAAGCTGTTTATCCTTTGGGTATAAATAGGACTTCGTTTTAGGGTTCATGATAACTGACGAAGAGAAAGGCCGACGGAAGGAGTTCCGTTCACGCCTCACGAACCCTAGTCGACGGAAGTGTTCCGCCGTCTCTGAATCGCGTCCGCTGACCTTCTCTCCGTCGATTGTCGCCGGCATTGTTCTTCCTGAAGCGGATCTAGCAATCCGTGGAAGTGCAAGGTGCAGCCTTTCTTCCTTCCGAGTTGCGTGCGACGTGACTTGGCGTTCTCCCGGCTCGTGTGGACTTCTGTAGAGACGTAGACATAATTCTACGTGAGAACTCTTCTTGCCACCGACAGGAATCAACTCTTGGAGCATCTTGGTTGGATTTGATCCAACCCCATTGAGGTAATTTTTACCTAGTATTTTATTAACTTCTTGATTCAACATTCATGGCCGATCCAAGCATTTTTGGGTTGTTTCTGTTTATTTCCGCTGCGCCTACATCTGATGTATGGTTCTAGAAAAACCCAACATGGGCATCACCTCACCGGGGATGGATCAAATTTCTCTTCTTTGGTGCCTTACTCAGGTAACAATGCTATCATTACGGCTGATAATTCTATTCATCCTGTAGAGCACGAAGGAGTCGTATCTCTGAGCAGTGATAAGGGTCCACTCACATTGAGGAGTGTTTATCACGTGCCTGGTATGAAGAAAAATCTCTTCTCTGTGACCAATGCGGTCGATGCCGGTTATCACGTTCTGTTTGGCCCAACAGAAGTGAAGTTTCTTAAAACTCAACCAGAGATAAAGGGAGATGTTATTCATGTCGGCAAGCGGGTGAAGGACTTGTTCGTTTTATCGACAAGTACCTATGTTGATAACATGAGGACCAATGATGGCGCGGCCATCTGGCATGAAAGGTTGGGGCATGTAGGCATGGACAAATTGAAGGCTATGGCAGTAAGGGGCCTTGTCAATGGCTTGCCTAGCTTGTCCTCCTATGGAGACGGTCATGTCTGCAAAGGATGTCAGTTTGGTAAGTCTCATCGACTTCCATTTGACAAATCGCAAACAAGGTGCAAAGTGCCGTTGGAGTGCATCCACGGTGATTTGATGGGACCGACTGCCACCCCAAGCCTTGGAGGCAACAGATACATGTTGATGTTGATTGACGACTACACCAGATATGTTTGGGTGTATTTCTTGAAAGAGAAGTCAGAAGCCTATGCTAAATTAGTGGAGTTCAAGGAGCTGGTTGAAGGCCGGCTTGGCCTGCGGGTTAAAAAACTTAGAACTGACAATGGTGGGGAGTTCACCTCTGGTGAGTTCTCAAGTTTTTGCAGGAAGCAGGGCATCAGGAGAGAGCTCACTTGTGCCCATACTCCACAGCAGAATGGCATTGCGGAGAGGAAGATCCGTCATTTGACAGAAACCTGCAAATGCTGGCTTCATGCTAAGAGTATCCCAAAGTCCTTCTGGGCGGAGGGAATGTCTTGTGCAGCTTATGTCATCAACAGATTGCCTCTGAGTCCTATCAACATGAAGACCCCTCACGAACTAATGTTTAAGGAGAAGCCGAGCGTTGCACACCTTCGGGTGTTTGGATCAACCTGCTATGTGCATATTCCTGATGCTCTTCGGACAAAGCTAGATGCGAAAGCAAGGAAGCTAGTATTTGTTGGGTATGATGAGCGGAAGAAGGGATGTAGATGCATGGATCCTGAGACACAGAGGTCAATTGTTTCTCGGGATGTGGTGTTCGATGAAGTAACTTCCTACAAGGGGAGTTCAGGAGTTGAGCTACCGGAAAGCAGGGTTGATATAAGAGGGAAGGCTGCTGAAGATCTTCAAGTGGAGTTGCCTGTTTCACCAGGAGCTCCAGCTGTGTCTAGCTCAGAGGCGGAAGCTTCAGGTTCTGGAAGCAGGGGGAGCCATGCTCCAAGTTCATCTGGAAGAGGAGCTTGCACAGAAGAAGCAGCTGAGGAGGTGGTTAGTCAGGAGCAACCTCTTAGGAGGTCGAACAGGACTATTCAACCACCAGATCGATACACAGGAGGGAACATGGTGAACTTTGTTTCATGTTTCTTCGCTGGTCCCTTGGATGAAAGGGAGCCGTCGAGCTTTGACAAAGCCAGAGGCGTGAAGGAGTGGGACATTGTTATGCAAGAAGAGATGACAGCTCTCGAGAAGAATGAGACCTGGTCTCTTGTGCCCAAGCCCAAGGGCACCACTCCTGTCACTTGCAAGTGGGTTTTCAAGCTGAAGAAGAAAGCTGACGGCAGTATCGAGCGGTACAAGGCTCGCCTTGTAGCTCGCGGGTTTTCACAGCAGTACGGAGAAGATTATGATGAGACGTTTAGTCCAGTGGCAAAGATGACTTCTGTTCGATTTGTTATTGCCTTGGCGGCTTCGAGTGGTTGGGATATTTGGCAACTCGACGTGAAGAATGCCTTCTTATACGGCGAGATTGACAAGGATATCTTCATGATCCAACCGCAAGGATTCATCTCGAAGGAGTATCCGGACTACGTTTGTAAATTGAAGAAGGCCCTGTATGGGTTGAAGCAAGCGCCTCGGGCGTGGTACGGGAAGATTGCAGAGTATCTCTTATTCTGCGGATTCGTTGCTTCAGACTCTGATTCTAGCTTGTTCATCAAGAAGGAGGGGGTGCTTCGGGTGATTATGCTGCTGTATGTGGATGACGTGATTGTCACCGGAAGCTCGAAGGAAGCTGTTGCAAGACTCAGGGCTGAGCTTGCTATCAGATTCGAGATGAAGGATCTGCGGGAGCTTCACCATTTCCTTGGACTCGAGGTGCAGAGGCGGGAGAGCAGAGTGCTCATTTCTCAGGCTGGCTATGCGGAGCGGATCGTTCAACGATTTGGCTTGGAGGAAGGGAAGAGCAGCTCTATACCTCTGGAGCAACATCATAAACTTCAGAGGATGAGGGGAGAGTTCTTTCTGATCCGTTGGTGTTTCGAGCTCTGGTTGGGAGCTTGATCTACTTGACGATCACAAGGCCAGATATTGCTTATGCAGTTGGCAAAGTGAGCCGGTACATGGCGGAGCCATGAAAGCCTCATCTTCTAGCGGCGAAAGGTATATTGAAGTATGTGAAGTCGACCTCTGATTTGGGTCTCCTATATAGGAGAGGGTCAAGCTTGGAATTGCATGGTTTCATGGATGCTGATTATGGGGGATACGTGGATGATAGGAGATCAACGTCTGGTTATGTCTTTATGACGGGCCCCACAACTATTTCTTGGTGCAGCAAGAAGCAAGACTCGGTGTCTGTATCTACCACAGAAGCGGAGTGCAAGGCTTCGGCCTTGGCAGCTCAGGAAGCCGTTTGGCTCAGGAGGTTGGTAGAGGACGTTCACCAAGAGGTTCGAGGTCCCAGTATGCTACGCGGGGACAATGAGAGTGCTCTCAAGCTGGTCAACAATCCAGTTTGTCACGCGAGGACCAAGCATATAGAGATTGAGCACCATTTCATTCGTGAAAAGGTGTTGGGAGGATCTCTTATGGTCAAGCATGTTCGGAGTGCGGACAATGTCGCAGACATCTTCACAAAGCTGCTGGCGAAGGGACCGTTTACACGGTTAAGGGACTTGCTCGGGCTAGTTTCCACTTCCCACTTCAAGGGGGAGTGTTGAATTTGTTGAAGTGAAGTGGAAGGGAGTCCGGCCGGTCTGATGGCTGGAGACCGCAGAGACCGCGTGGTCTGCGCTGGTGCTCTGGCGGTTTGGTT
Source organism: Dactylorhiza incarnata (assembly GCA_033032865.1). Taxonomy (NCBI): domain Eukaryota; kingdom Viridiplantae; phylum Streptophyta; class Magnoliopsida; order Asparagales; family Orchidaceae; genus Dactylorhiza; species Dactylorhiza incarnata. Next base: position 4,390,008 of record JAWHQI010000035.1, read on the forward strand.
CTGGTGATCTGGTGAGATCGGCCAGTCTGCTCTTTGTAGATGCGGGTTGTTCCCGAGTAGATCTGCTGGTTTGCCTGGTCTCCTTATTGGAAGACCGGGCGGGTTGTTCCTATATGACCGTCTATCCGGGCGGTCTACCATTGGCGATCTGGCGGCTTGTTTGAAGTCGTCCAGATGGTCCTTGCTTGCTCCTGGTGTTCTAAGGAAGGAGCGTTGTTGTGACCGCTCGGCTTATGCCCGGTCTCGCTTTCGCGCGGCCTGTGCGCGATTTTGTCTGCTGGTCTGCGTCTTGGTCGGGTGATCGTCCAAGAGGTCTGTTCGCGCGGTCTGTCTTTTGAGACCGTTCGCGATCTGATGGGTGGTGACGGTATCCCGGTTTGTGCGGTGACGACATCCGTCCACCTGCCTATAAATAGGGGTGCATGGCCCGTCATTCCTAACAAGAACTGTAAGAACGACAGCCCGGATTGTTTCTTGCGGTCTCAAGTTTGAGTTCGCGCGACTTGGATGCGAGTTAACCTTTGCTGTGTTCGCAGGTTTGGGGTCAGCAGGGTGCGGTCTCCTTCCTTGGTGATTTCCGGTGGTTTAAATAAATAGTTCGTCTTCGGTCTGTCAGCGAACTGTTTATTGTGTTCTTACACTGTTCGCAGCAAGCTCAGTGATCAGGCGACCTTCAGCAGTTAGGCGGTCTGAGTTGCGGTCTGGCGACAGCTTCTGTTCTTTGTTCCAATAAGCTCCAGTTCGTGCGGTCTGAGGTGCGGTCTTGCAGTGCTGGCAGTCTGTCCGGTTTCTGTTCGTGCGATCTTAGTGCAAGCCGGGCGAGTTCTGGAGTGGTGCGGCTTGTGCGGTCTGAGCTTGTCTAGCCGCCAGCTTTGCCTTTTTGGTGTGTTTTGTTCTTCTCGTCTCCGTGATTCTGATGAATCATGTCTCGCCATGCATACCTCGCATTGTAAAGTAGTTCTGTTTCAATAAAGATTTCTTGTGTTGCTATTTTGGCATTATGGTTGTTTGGCTATAACTCTTGTTGATACAACTCCTGCTTACTCCTAAACGGTCTTTCAAAAATTTTAACATGGTATCAGAGGCAGGTTTCTGGAGTGGATAAGCAGTGATCAACTAGAGTTGCCATCGTCTTTGTGAAGAAGAGACCACATAGATTGCCATGGAAGGTGGATACGTAAGAGGTCTTGGTATTGAACTCCTCACATCGACTAACTTCAAAAAGTGGAAGTCGTGTACGGAGAGTTACTTGCTTGGCGAGGATCTATGGGAGGTAGTTGGAGGAGAAGACACCCAAGAGGTGTTTCCAGTAGGAGATAATATGGCAGAGGTAATACTTTGGAGAAGGACGAATGCTAAGGCTGAGTTCACTCTCAAGAGGACTATCTCACCGGAGCTATTTGATCACATCATCAGATGTAAATCTACTGCTGAGATTTGGACATCCTTGGATGGATTGTTCAATAAGAAGAATGTAGCGAGGCTACAGTATCTTGAAAATGAGTTGGCGAAGGCCTCTCAAGGTGATCTTTCTGTTTCTACTTGAGTTCGATTGGTTTAGGATGTGTTTTGATGCAAGAAGGAAAGGTGATTGCCTATGGGTCTAGACTGTTGAAACCTGCAACAGGCCTCTTGAGTTCGGACCCACTGGGGGTGTAGCCGATGCTTATTTCTCCCTCACTAGACTCTCTTGATGGTGGATGTGAGAATAGGAAAAGACCCAAGGCTGAAGCGAGGAGGTCCCGCCACACACCCGGAAGATCTTAGAGAGCTTCCCCTCCCAAACCAAAGCTCAACCGGGCACCTTGGAGGGCACTGGCTGCCAACCAAGACTTGCCTAGAGGAGAGGATTCTCTAAAATCGGATCTCCTCCAAGGTGCCCTTAAGGGTCTATTTATAGATTTTTTTTGGCTGGTCTGCAAACAGCATGAATCCGCCTTTTAGTTTTACTAACCGCACCCCAAATTGGTCTGCTAATAGCCTAACTCCGCTGTTCTGAAGGATTATTTGCAGCCCACAAGGGGTATTATGGTCATTTCCCCCTCAAATCCTTTTGGGAGAGTGGTCCGTGAGGGCACCACTCGCTGGGCACCCGCTTAGCTGGGCGAATGCCCACGCTTCCGGGCGAGTGGTCCGTGAGGGCACCACTCGCCTAGCTCCTTCTCTTCCGCAGCTTACCCACACCAACCCGGGGGTACTTCCACCTCCTAGCCGGGGCGAATGATCTGGCTGACCTAGGTCTCGCCAATTGGCTTGAGGGGCCCACTCGGCGAATACGGTTTGTACACAATCCCCGCTCTTTGCGAGTGGTTACTACGCTCGGAAAGAAAAGTCCAACCCTGTATTCGGTGAGTGCTTGCTGACTGGACCACAAGATTCTGTGGGTCCCACCGTTGCCCTATATATATCTCTTCATGTCAGATTTTCCTGGAGCGCTGTCAACCCTTGATTCGGAGCTTCTTCCCTCCCTTAGTCCTTCACAGATATCAATGTCTTCCCACAAGCCTTCCGCGAGACCCCTCTCGCGGGAGATGATCGAGCGTCTGGCTGTGGCCCAAGCGGTAACTGCCCCTAAGGCAGCCAAATTTGCTCCCTGGCTTATGTCTAAGCGGGATCCGAGTGCCCCCTACGTCTCGCGTCGAGCCAAGGCGATTCGACTGTATCGTTAGAGAGGCGAGACTGCCTCGGAATCTCCTGCGGGTACTCCACCGGCGAACACTCCGCCGGAGGATACTCTTCTGGCGAGGAAACCTCGGACCCCGGGATGCAGGTATGAGGTTCCTCTCGTCCCTCTGCTTAGTTCCTCCCCTTACCCTGCCTTTGCTCTGACCATTCGCAGGGGATTTCGATGCCCGAGACCGGCCACGGGGCCGTCTCGAGCAGTGTCGCGGTGCCACCTCCCCCGGACGAGAGGCCTCCAGATTTGGACCTCGCTCCTCCACCCCCTCCGGGAGAGACTATGCTTCAATCCAGTAAGTTGTGAACCCTCTCGATTTTCCTTTCATGTGGCTTGTGACTGACCATTACCTTTTCGCAGCCCTCAACCCTGACGTCCCGCTGCGGGACTCCATTCTTCAAAGTTCCCCTGCCCAGCAGAACCCCTCTGTTACCGCGAATGAACGGAGGGTCTCCCCTGAGCGGGAACTGGGTCAGCACCTCCGTGCTGATGATCGTGCGAATGCTTCGGCTCCTCCTCCTCCGCTTTACCGCCCCGGGAAAGGGAAGGTCCTACCACCTTCCGCAGGCTTGTCTGGGGTCCTCCCCCATTCGTCTCGCCCTTCAGGTCATAAGGACCCCACCCCAAGTCAGTTCACTCACCTGCCCCTATCGTACTCGCATATTTTACCGCTACTGACCTAGTTGTGATCTCGCAGGCTATCGGGAAGCCTCCCCCTTTGATTCCTACAACGAGGGGGAAGAGGGGATGCTCTCGCCTCTCCCTTCCCCTGGGGATCTTGCTGACTTTCTGGGCGACTCCTCAGATCACGCGACCCTGAAGGAGCGGATCACGGAGGTCTTGGGGAAGCTCATCCACATCCAGCGGAACGTCGCCGGCCAGGTGGACGACGTGCGGCTGGGAGTCGCGCGTGAGTTAAAGGACCTCCAGCGGGACTACTTGCGCATTCTCGCGACGGTGGAGCGCCTGGGGGGTGAATGAGGGGAGTTGTCTCCCGAAAGACACGCTGCGCGAGCCCGGGACCAACTCCAACTGGCTTCCCATGAGATCACCAACATGCTCGCATATTACCGCCCGCGAATGCCCCTGGAAGCTTGGTCGCGAAAGCGAGGTTGGTGGGTCTGGGAGGAGTATTGAGCTTGTCTTTATTCGCCCTTCTTGTAATTCTTCTGTTTTCTGTACCGCGGATGCTGAACTTTTATTTCTGTTTGTAATAATCTTATGCCCTGTATTTTGCGAATGCTCTATTCCTTGTCTCTTATTTCCTATATCTTGCTTGGGTATTGCCGAATGCTTTGCTATTGCTGAATGCTTTCTTAACCTCTTTCGCGTAGTCGATGAGCGAATAGCCACAGGGCATTTGTCATTAATGGGCGAGAGGGGTCGGCCCGGGTTCCGAGGCGTCGGGAAGGCGCGACTGCTATCCGCACACCCGTTACCTCGAAAGCCCAAACGCCATTTAGCCCCTCTATAAATAGGCCTTTCAACCACCGTATTAAATACCTTACCATCCGCTCCCTCTCTTTCCTCATGCTAGCACTCGCGCTTCTCTCTTCTCTGCTGCTCCCTTATCCTTCGGCATTCGCGAAATGGGTGGTGATGCGGAAGGTAGGGCCAGGTGTGCCAGCGCGTTCGTCAACCATACTTTCGATTCATGCGACCTCTCCGAAGAGGCTTACTTGACTGCGGTTGCGGATTACATTCCGCCAGGGTTCGAGGCGCGAAAGCCCAGGCCGGACGAGCGCCTAAACTCCATCTCGCCCTGTGCTGTCACGATCCCGCTAGAGCACTTCGAGGTGGGGTTTCGCCTTCCCATCTGGCCGGAACTCCGCCAGACCTTCAGGTACTATAGAGTCATGCCCGACCAGCTCAACCCCAACTCCATCGCCATGCTGGTCGGGTACACGAGCTATCTGCGAGAAGAGGGGATCGAGTTCTCGCTGCCCGTCTTCCACAAACCCTACACCTTCCGCTGCACCAACGACATCTCGTTCTTCTCGGGTCTGAACCCACTCAAGCATTACAGGCTCTCGAACAAAAACCACGACTGGGTTCGCTGCTTCATCTTCGTCAGCGGGAGCCTAGGAAACACCCTTCTCGCCCCGGTGCAGGAGGAGGAGTCAACCTTCCGCCCCCCAACCCTAGGGGGGCACGAGGCTAAACTCCATCAATATATTCTGGAGCACGGGATGGACCTCGTCTATCTCCAGCGAAACGTCAACTCGCTCCCGCTCATTTCGCAGGGCGAGGGTAAGTTTTTGGTACTTCGTTCGTTTCGGCCTTGTGACTCTTATACCATTCGCTAAATCATTCGCAATATTATGCAGGCGTGCGTAGCCTCCCCCTTCATCCGCCGCGTCCCTCTGGGGCTTCCGTGTCCTTTGCACAGGCCGCCGCGGATGCCTGTCAGGAGGAACCCTCCTCCTCCAAGCCTAGCAGAAAGAAGCGAAAACCTGGGGCGCTGACTTCCTCTTCCTCCAAGAAATCAAAAAATCCCCCCTCCGCCAAGGGGAAGGGGGTCTTGGACGATACCCTAGGGGCGAGTGCTCAGACTCAAACCCCGGGGGTGAGTGCGCAAGGTGAGACTACCCTTCGTGCGGGATCGTCGTTGTCGCCGCCTCCGTTGCCTAGGGACCACCGGAACTTCCCCAGCGGCGAGAAGTACGTGGACCCCTCAGGGGCTCCCCTGGTAAAGTGGGACAGGAATGTCAACAGGGTCTCGCTCTCCACCCTCCATCCGTCGTGGATAGAGAGCGACCTCGCCAGTGGTGAGGCTTATGCCATCTCGTATGCCCTCTACGGCCGGGAAGATGCTGAAGTCTATGATGCCGAGACGACTCAGGTTCTCGCCCATGAGAGCGCCAGGGCCATGCTGCGGGCGCTCGAGCTCGCGCATATGTCTTCGCGCCGGAGCATCAAACTGGCGCGGAGCTTGGCGGAGGTTGAGGAGTCCAGGACCATCGTTTCTGCCGAGGCGCAGGAACTCAGGACGAAGTTGGCAGCTGCGGAAGCCCTTCTCGCCAACCGCCCCGTTGCAGAGGTATATATTTTCTCCCTCCCCGCGAGTGACCCGTTGCCGATTGATGCACTTTCTTCTTACCACCTTTATTATTATTTTTAGGATACCACAGTTGCCGAGATGCTTCGTGCTCGGGTGGCCGGCCTTGAGGAAGAAGTCCGGCTGGTTAAGGCCGAGGCCCAGCGGTTGCGAGAAGCCGAGGTCTCGGCACTCGCCTTGGGGAGTGGGGGGCACTTCTACCCCCACCACGAACTGGAGCAGTTGATGAAGGAGAACGCCCAGAGCGCCGTGAAGCACGCGCTGCAGGTGTTGCGGCAGGCTGGGTACCTGAAGGAGGAGGCCGAATGCTTCTCTGCCCGACAGGTCGTCCCCGAGCTCTTCATTCCGATCCCCTTCCCGGAAGAAGAGGACGGCGAGCCGCGAGAAGACGCCCTCCTACCGGATTCGGGCGAGAGCGATGGATCTTCTGGCGAGAAGCCTGCCGACCCATGAGATGGGCCCTGTGTTTTTTGCTGTCTTTTACTTAAACCTTTTGAATGTAATCACGAACTGGGCGAGTGCCCTTGAAAGATATGTATATTGATCACAATTTTTGTGCTATCTCCATTTTTGTGCTATCTCCACTTTTTTCTCATTTGCTGCTATGTCTTGCTAGGCTCGCTAGGACATTAATTCTTTCTCATTCGCCGCTATATCTCGCTAGGCTCATTAGGACATTAAGTCGTAGTGCGACTGTCCCGGCCACCCAGCGAATGCTCGAAGATGACCTAGGCGTGTCGCCCCTCTTCGCCTTCCCGCTGCCTGCCCCACTCGCACCTCCTTACCATTCGCCCAAACCGGGGTTTCGCTTAGGTAGTCATGAAACTGAAGTGAGGTCACCTCTCCGGCGCGTGGTCTATGCGAGTGCTCTTGAGGTCACCCATTGAGAATTTTGAACCTGCCACCGAGTGAGCCTTCGGACCTGCCAGCTAGATGAGAGCCTGGACAGTGGGTCTGCTCGGGGCCATCTTTTCTTCAACATAGAACCCGCCTCCGAGTGAGCCTTCGGACCTGCCAGCTAGATGAGAGCGTGGACAGCGGGTCTGCTCGGGGCCACTTTCTCAACACCTTGGAACCTGCCACCGAGTGAGCCTTCGGACCTGCCAGCTAGATGAGAGCCTGGACAGCGGGTCTGCTTGGGGCCTTCTTTTCTTTCACATAGAACCTGCCTCCGAGTGAGCCTTCGGACCTGCCAGCTAGATGAGAGCCTTGACAGCGGGTCTGCTCGGGGCCACCTTCTCAACACCTTGGAACCTGCCACCGAGTGAGCCTTCGGACCTGCCAGCTAGATGAGAGCCTAGACAGCGGGTCTGCTCTGGGCCTTCTTTTCTTTCACATAGAACCTGCCTCCGAGTGAGCTTTCGGACCTGCCAGCTAGATGAGAGCCTGGACAGCGGGTCTGCTCGGGGCCACTTTCTCAACACCTTGGAACTTGCCACCGAGTGAGCCTTCGGACCTGCCAGCTAGATGAGAGCCTGGACAGCGGGTCTGCTCGGGGCCACTTTTTCAACACCTTTGAACCTGCCACCGAGTGAGCCTCCGGACCTGCCAGCTAGATGAGAGCCTGGACAGCGGGTCTGCTCGGGGCCTTCTTTTCTTTCACATAGAACCTGCCTCCGAGTGAGCCTTCGGACCTGCCAGCTAGATGAGAGATTGGACAGCGGGTCTGCTCGGGGCCACTTTCTCAACACCTTGGAACTTGCCACCGAGTGAGCCTTCGGACCTGCCAGCTAGATGAGAGCCTGGACAGCGGGTCTGCTTGTGGCCACTTTCTCAACACCTTGGAACTTGCCACCGAGTGAGCCTTCGGACCTGCCAGCTAGATGAGAGCCTGGACAGCGAGTCTGCTCGGGGCCACTTTCTCAACACCTTGGAACCTGCCACCGAGTGAGCCTTCGGACCTGCCAGCTAGATGAGAGCCTGGACAGCGGGTCTGCTCGGGGCCTTCTTTTCTTTCACATAGAACCTGCCTCCGAGTGAGCCTTCAGACCTGCCAGCTAGATGAGAGCCTGGACAGCGGGTCTGCTCGGGGCCACTTTCTCAACACCTTGGAACTTGCCACCGAGTGAGCCTTCAGACCTGCCAGCTAGATGAGAGCCTGGACAGCGGGTCTGCTCGGGGCCACTTTTGGAGCGTTCGGGGTTTTTCCTACAAGCTGCAGTATCAATCTCAAACACATACGTTAAACAAAATATTCTTATTTCAAAACATTTTTATTACATAGTTTCAGGGATAGAAACGTTTAAGATCGTCACCACTCCATGTGTGGCTGAGAGGTTGGCCCTCCACATTCTGAAGGTGATACCCCCCAGACTTTAATGCCTCTTCCACTACATAGGGGCCTTCCCAGTTGGGGTTAAGTTTTCCCACCGCGGCGGACCTTCCAGCCGCGTCGACCTTCTTGAGCACCAGATCTCCCTTCTCGAACTGCTTGACCCTGACGTGCTTATCGAAATACTTAGCCATCCGCCGCTTGACCTCTTCTTGGTGAATGGCTGCCAGGTCCCGAGCTTCTTCGATTTGGTCGAGGGAGAGCCGCAACTCCACCTCGTTTTCGGCTCTCCAATCTTCCTCTCCGCTTGCGGCGGCCTTTACCCGTGGTGTCATAACTTCGAACTCTATGGCGATGATGGCCTCGCAGCCGTGAGAGAGATTGAAAGGGATCTCTCCCGTGGCGGTGTTGGGGGTTGTTCTTAGGGCCCATAAGACCGATGGAAGCTGTTCCACCCAATTGCCCTTCAGATTTTCCACCTTCTTCTTGAGCAGGTTCACGATGACCTTGTTTGCCGCCTCCACCTGCCCGTTGCTCCTGGGATGATGAACGGATGCAAACCTGAGGTCTATCCCCAGCTGGCCGCAGAAACTGAGGAACTCCTCGCTTGCGAAATGTGGACCATTATCCGTGACTATGGCCTGTGGAAGCCCATGTCGACAAATGATCTCCCCCCATACGAAGTTGAGGATTACCTGGGAGGTGACCTTAGCCAACGCCTTGACATCCAACCACTTTGAGAAGTAGTCAATCATGACTAGGAGAAACCTCCTCTGCCCACTAGCCTGGGGGAAGGGTCCTACCAGGTCCATCCCCCATATGGCGAACGGCCAGGGTGCCGTGATACTCTTTAGCCTCTGAGCTGGCATGAGCTGAAGCGGGGCAAACATTTGGCACTTCTGGCACTTCTTGGCGAAGGCTGCAGCGTCTTTACTTAGGGTTGGCCAGAAATACCCCTGCCTCATTATTCTTGCCTCCAACATCCTGCTCCCCGAGTGGCTGCCGCACTCGCCGGAGTGAAGTTCTTCCAAGATCCTTGGGACCTCCTCCTCTGAAACGCATCGGGCCAGGAGGCCCGCGAGGGTATTCCGATACAAGTCCCCCTCGTGGAGCACGTAGTAGGCGGACTTATATCGGAAGCGCCTCTGGTCCGGAACCTCCTCCGGAAACTTTCCTGTTGCAAGGAAGGTGACAAAGGGATCCTTCCAGGAGGGCCGTTGTTCTACTTCCATGAGTTCTCCCTCCTCAATCGAAGGGCGGAATAGGTCCGTCAGGGTCCCCCCGGCTTGAGGACCGGATTTGGCCAACCGATCCGCCGGGGTGCTCTCCTCCCGAGGGATGTGCCGGATGGAGAAAGTTTTGAACGTTCCCATGAGACCTCTCACTTTGGCCAAGTACCTTATGAGCGCAGGCTCCCTCGTCTCGAACTCTCCCCTGATCTGAGAGGCTATTACCATCGAGTCGGTGAGGACCTCCACGTCATGGACTCCGATCTCCTGGGCCAACCGTAGACCGACGATCACCGCCTCATACTCTGCCTGATTGTTGGTGATTGGGTAGTGTACCACTAGTGTCTGCTCGATCTTTACTCCTTGGGGACTCTTCAGCACCACCCCTCCTCCGAGGGAATTCTTGCCCGAAGCTCCGTCCACCAGCAGCTTCCACGGAACGTGACGAGGGGCTCCATCTTCATTCATCTCGGCCACATAATCTGCCATGAAATCAGCCACCACCTGCGCCTTCATGGATAGTCGAGGGACGAAGGTAATGTTGAATTCACTTAGCTCTATCGACCATTTTGCGAGCCTTCCCGAGTGTTCCACTCCTTCGAAGATCTGGCAGAGAGGGTGGTCCGTCACTACTTGAATTGAATGGGCCTGGAAGTATGGCCTGAGCTTCCTTGCTGCGACGACCAGAGCAAAGGCCAACTTCTCCAAAATCAAGTATCTGAGCTCTGCTTCCCTCAGGACCCTGTTCACGTAGTAGACGGGCAGCTGCTTCTTGCCTTCCTCCCGAACCAGGACGGAGCTTACGGCCTCTGTCCCGACCCCGAGATATAGATATAGGTCCTCCCCCTCTTTGGGACCTTGGAGCAGTGGAGCCTTGGTGAGTTGGCTCTTCAAGGCCTGGAAGGCCTCCTCGCATTCTTTTGTCCATTCAAACTTCCGGTTACCTCGTAATATTCTGAAAAAGGGGGAGCATTTCTCACCGGCTCGGGAGAGAAACTTGCTCAGCCCCGCGAGTCTTCCGGTCAAGCGCTGAACTTCCTTGGCGTTCCGCGACGACCCCAGCTCCATTATGGCCTTAACCTTGTCCGGGTTAGGTTCTACCCCCTAAGGGGTGAGAAGATGCCCCAGGAATTTCCCCTTACTGGCCCCGAACACACACTTCAGGGGGTTCAGGCGCATCTTGTACTTGCGTAGGGTGGCGAAGGTCTCCTCGAGGTCCTGGATGTGAGAGTTCACGCACTTGCTCTTCACCATAAGGTCATCCACATAGACCTCCAGGTTCCTTCCCCTTTGCTCCCTAAATACCCGGTCCATCATCTTCTGGTAGGTTGCTCCTACATTTTTCAGCCCGAAGGGCATCATCTTATAGCAGTAGCATCCCTCCCTGGTGATGAACGAGACGTCTATGATGTCCGGGGGGTGCATCCTGATCTGGTGATAACCTGAAAAAGCATCCAAAAAACTCATCACAGAAAAACCGACGGCTGAGTCAACCAGCGCGTCGATCTGAGGCAGGGGATAACAATCCTTAGGGCAGGCCTTATTTAACAATGAAAAATCCACACACATACGCCAGCGGCCATCGGCCTTTTTTACCATTACGACGTTGGAGACCCAGCCTGGGTACTGGATCTCCGATACAAAACCTGCTTCGAGGAGTTTTGCCACCTCCTCGCGGATGGGTCCTTCGAGCTTGCTGGCGAAGGTCCTTCTCTTCTGCCGGATGGGCGGGCTTCTGGATCGAGGTTGAGACGATGGCAAGCCACGTCCGCCTCGATGCATGGCATATCAGCTGCGCTCCATGCGAAGACATCCACGTTCTTCTGGATGCACTCCAGCATCTTCACCCTGTCCTCCGGGCCGAGACCCCCACTGATCCGCACCTCTTTCACGCTCCCCTCCTGGGTGAGGACCTCCATCTCCACCACCTCTTCTGCCGCCTCGAGCCGGGCTGGCTCTTCCCATTGGCCCTTTGCTTTTCGCCCTTCTATCCGGGCCTCTTCCTCTGCGACTCCTTCCGCCTCCACCGGCTCGACTTCCTGCTCCTCACGAGCGACCTCCATCAACTCGGCCTCCTGCTCCTCACGAGCGACCTCCATCAACTCGACCTCCTGCTCCTCGCGAGCGACCTCCATCAACTCGACCTCCTGCTCCTCGCGAGCGACCTCCATATTCTCCTCTCGGGCATCGCCCTCTCCCCCTACTTCTCTCTTCTCCACTTCTTCTCCTGGCCCCTCCGGCCTCGCCATCTCCTCATCCATCTTCTTAGCATCCGCCATCCAAGAGATGGTGTTGACGGCAGTCACATAGCACTATCTCGCCACCTTAGCATCTCCTCGGACGCGGACCTGGACTCCTCCACTATGGAGCTTTAAGCACTGATGGTACGATGAGGGCACGCACCGGAAGGCGCTGATGAGGGGGCATCCGAAAATGAGGGGGCATCCGAAAATGGCGTTATAGCTACTCGGAGCGTCCACAATGACGAACCGGCAGTTTCTTGGGACTCCTCCTAGCGTCACCTGGAGTCCAACACCTCCCTCGACCTCCTTCCGCTCTCCTGAGAAACCAAACAGCGGTCCGTCGGAGGCCTGCACCCTCTTCTTTTCCACCTCCATTGCGTCGAAGGCCTTCTTGAAGATCATGTTCACTGAGCTCCCGTTATCTACCAGGATCCGGGAGACCGTGAAATTTTCAATCGCCGTCTGAATCACCAGGGCGTCGCAGAATGGATCCTCATAATCTGGCATGTCTTTCGAGGAGAAGGTGAGTTTCTCCAAGAGGGGTGGGGTCTGGGAAGTCGACGCGACGTCCCTTCAGAACATCGCCTGGAAGCTCCTCTTGCGAGAGGCCTCTATCCCAACCCCTCCATGAATCACCCCGATTCCCCCCTGGTTCCTGTATCCGCCCTGTCCTCGCATCGGTCTTCTTCCGCCTCCGGGAGCATTTCCTCGATCCTGACCTGCTGCCGCCGTGGCTGACCTCTCTCTCTCATCTCCAAGAATTCTGGGCAGGTGGCGGTCGCGTGACCTTCTTCCTGGTGAAAGTCACAATAAGGCAACGCCACCCTGCCCCCTCTTCCTGCTCTTCCTCTCCCTCCTCTTGCTCCTCTGCCTCCTCTTCCTCGGCCTACCGCCATAGCTTGCTCCCTTGGGGGGTGAGGGGGTCTGGGACCCTGCCTCCACCCCGGATTCATTCCTCCCGCCTCTCTTCCTTGGTACCCCTCTTCCTGACCTCTCGCCGGTCCTTCCTTGTGCCTCCAGCCCAACCTGTTGTTGGGCTCTTGATTCCTCCAATTCCGAGGCGGTCTTTTGAACCCCTGACCCCTGGGTTCATCTCGCCTTCTTCCTTCTTGCTGCCTTACCTCGGGCTCGCTCATCTTTGCCAACCTCCTGTAGAACTCCGGGTTGGCCGCCTCCCCTTCAATCTCCTCTGCTGCTCGCTCCATCAATTCTTCAAAGATGAAGGAGGCCTTCTTTTTAGGTCCATCTTGAAGAACCCGTCTCGCAACCCTACGATGAACGCCATCTTGAGGGCGAATCCCGACACCTCCTGGACAAGGTGTATCTCCTCCTGGAACCTATCCACGTAATGTGCCAGGGACTCTCCCTCCCTCTGCCTGATATTGAAGAGAGCCTCCGCATCCTTCTTCCTCTTTTTTGACATCGAGAAGCGTAGCCGAAAGCCTCTGCATCCTTCATCGAACGTGTAGATGGAACCCGCGGAAAGCTGGTGGAACCAGTCCCTTGCTTTCTCCTTCAGGGTGGTTGCGAAGAGTCGGCATTGAAAAGCATCCAACATGGGAAGGATTAATGTCATGTCCTCAAACCACTACAGGTGCACGACTGGATCCTCCTTGCCGGTGTAGTAGGACATCTCCGGCCCACGAAACCTCTCTGGCACTGGGGCCAAGAGGATCATCTCGCAAAAGGGGCTCCCTTCCCCTGCTCGGCGAATGGTCTTCTCGCGCGGACCTAACTCGCACACCTCAGCACTCGCAGGACTGCTGAACAGCTGCCGCCCCAGGAGATCTCGCGCACTTCCTTCTGCTGGCACCTCCTTCCCCGGCCGCTGCCCCGGTGCGTTCTCGCCGATCTGCAGGGGTGGAACCACGGGTACTGCCGGGGTCTCGCACTCGCTCCTTGCTGCGAGAACTGTCTGCAGGACTTCTCGCTTGAACTTCTCAAACATCTCCCGCCACTCCCCTGTCGCGGGTGGCTGCAAGTGACCTGAGTCAGAACCATTCCCCCCATCTCCTGTCATCGAACCTGATTCAAGATTTTCCTTCACCGGCTACGGTCCACGCTCACCGCACCAAAAATGTTGAAACCTGCAACAGGCCTCTTGAGTTCGGACCCACTGGGGGTGTAGCCGATGCTTATTTCTCCCTCACTAGAATCTCTTGATGGTGGATGTGAGAATAGGAAAAGACCCAAGGCTGAAGCGAGGAGGTCCCGCCACACACCCGGAAGATCTTAGAGAGCTTCCCCTCCCAAACCAAAGCTCAACCGGGCACCTTGGAGGGCACTGGCTGCCAACCAAGACTTGCCTAGAGGAGAGGATTCTCTAAAATCGGATCTCCTCCAAGGTGCCCTTAAGGGTCTATTTATAGATTTTTCTAGGCTGGTCTGCAAACAGCATGAATCCGCCTTTTAGTTTTACTAACCGCACCCCAAATTGGTCTGCTAATAGCCTAACTCCGCTGTTCTGAAGGGTTATTTGCAGCCCACAAGGGGTATTATGGTCATTTCCCCCTCAAATCCTTTTGGGCGAGTGGTCCGTGAGGGCACCACTCGCTGGGCACCCGCTTGGCTGGGCGAATGCCCACGCTTCCGGGCGAGTGGTCCGTGAGGGCGCCACTCGCCTAGCTCCTTCTCTTCCGCAGCTTACCCCCACCAACCCGGGGGTACTTCCACCTCCTAGCCGGGGCGAATGATCTGGCTGACCCAGGTCTCGCCAATTGGCTTGAGGGGCCCACTCGACGAATACGGGTTGTACATAGACAAATGAAAGTTCATGAAAGGAATTACCCTACGCATGACTTAGAATTTGCTGCAGTGATTTATGCTTTAAAGCTTTGGAGACATCTTCTTTATGGAGTGTCATGCAAGATTTTCACGGACCACAAGAGTCTGAAGTATGTCTTTACCCAGAAGGAGCTGAATCTGCGCTATCGGAGGTGGTTGGAGTATGTTGCGGATTATGAAGTTGATATCCTATATCATCCGGGTAAGGCTAGTGTAGTGGCTGATGCCCTGAGCAGAAAGACCGCGCAAATCTTCAATCTCTCTGTGCAGTCCTTGGTAGAAGAGTTTATGTTGATGGATATCTCAGTCGGTAGTAGTACCGCGCCTTAGAGCTTAGGAGTTGAAGAACCTTCTTAGATTACCCTTACGAGGTTGCATTAGAAGGAAGATCCTGATTTGCAACATCTCCGGGATAGAACTGAAAGAGGTGAGCTACCTAACTTTTCAATCGATGATAAAGATACTTTGAAGTATCGAGGTAGATATTGTATTCCCGCGCTTGATGGCATTCGAACCAAGATCTGTAGCAAAGCGCATGATTCTAGTGTTTCATATCATCCTGGCTCCACAAAGATGTACAAAGACCTGAAGCAGATCGTTTGGTGGTCAGGCATGAAAAGTGATATAGCCAAGTATGTTTCTGAATGCTTTACTTGTCAACGTGTTAAGGCAGATCATAAGAGGCCTGGTGGTAAATTAAACCCTTTGGATATTCCAACCTGGAAGTGGGAGAGTATTTCAATGGATTTCATTACCGGTTTGCCAAGATCTCCTGGAGGTCACGATTTGGTATGGGTCATAGTTGACCGTCTGACAAAGTGTGCTCACTTTGTGCCGTTTAAAATTGGATATTCAATGGAAAAGATTGCAGAGCTTTATTTGAATGAAGTCATCAGGTTGCATGGTGTGCCCGTAAGCATTGTGTCGGACCGAGATTCAAGGTATATGTCTCGTTTCTGGAGGAGTCTACAAGGAGCTTTGGGTACAGACCTTAGATACTCTACCGCTTACCACCCCCAGACAAATGGTCAGACGGAGAGAGTGAATTAGAGTTTGGAAGATATGATCAGGTGCTATATTTTGGATCATGGCGGAGCTTGGGATAAGCACCTGGGAATGATGGAATTTTCTTACAATAAAAGTTATCAGGAAAGTCTGCAGATGGCCCCCTTTGAGGCTTTGTATGGGAGGCGTTGCCGAACTCCCTTGTTTTGGGCCGAGGTTGGTGAGAGTCCGTTGTTAGGCCCAGAAGCTTTGGAAGAGATGAGCGTTGT
The DNA here is from genome assembly GCA_033032865.1 of Dactylorhiza incarnata. Lineage (NCBI taxonomy): Eukaryota > Viridiplantae > Streptophyta > Magnoliopsida > Asparagales > Orchidaceae > Dactylorhiza > Dactylorhiza incarnata. The sequence goes on from JAWHQI010000035.1 coordinate 4,405,545, forward strand.
TGTGACTCATATCCGCGAGAAACTTCGTGTTGCTCAGGAGCGGTATGAGAAGTATGCTAATCGGAGGAGAGTGGATCTAGAATTTTCCGTTGGAGACTTAGTGTTCTTGAAAGTTTCTCCGATGCCGGGCGTTAAGAGATTTGGAAGGAACGACAAGTTGGACCCCCGGTATGTGGGAACTTTCCAGATTGTTGAACGCATCAGAGCGTCCGCTTATAGATTAGATTTGCCTGCCTCCTTTCCAGATGTTCACGATGTGTTTCCTGTGAGACAGTTGAGGAAGTGTTTGCGTAGTGATCGGCTTGCTCTTGATTCGGTGCCCATTTTGCCTCCCAATCTTTCGTATGTTGAAGAGCCTGTCTGAATCTTGGAGACCCAAGAGCGTGTGTTGCGGAGGAAGACGATCCTAATGGTTAATGTTCTTTGGAAGAATCAGGGTGTCGAAAGCGCAACTTGAGAGCTGGAGTCTGCCATGAGAGAGACTCATCCTAGCCTCTTCTCTTAGATTTCGGGTAACCCTTCTGTCTGGTAACCTTTAGATTAAATTCTTTATCTTTCTTGGTCTTTGGATTCCAAGTTTCGGGATGAAACTTCTTTTTAGGGGGAGTGACTGTAACGCCCCTGTTTTTTGTTAATTATTTACGTGGCCGTGGTGACGTAATTTTGGTGTAAGGGCGTTACGTCCGCTCGCCAGTTTTAGTTTTGAGCCATAGTTTAGTCGAAGTATGTAATTTAGATCGAGCGTGCGAGATCTCGCGTCGTTTTGATTTGTAGAAAAGATTCTGTGTGGATATTGAGAATTTAGTTTTGGGAAGCTTTTGCCCGAGTTTGGCTCGTCGGAACTAAATTCTGACTTCGCCGTTGGATTCGTAGCGCCGTTTTTCTGTTAAGGTGCGATTTTCGTAGAAATTCGAGTTGTTATGGTTGCCCTCGCAGTTTAAGTAAAATGGGGTAATATTTAATTATTTAAATATTAAATTAGGTTTTAGTATAAAACCTAATGATCCCTCCCCTCTTCTTCTTCTTCCTCCCTCGATCAAAAGCAGCCGCCGAGCGAAAGAACGAGAGCGGAGCTTCGTGGTGCGTTCGGCCAGCGATTTCTAGGGCTGTAGTAGTCGGAATCGTGTTTGGAGAGTGGATTTGGAAAGCTCTCGGCGAGATCTTCGTCTTAGCGGTAAGTTTTTCCCGTTTTATGGAATTTTTGGAGTTAGGGTAGTGACCTAACCACTTCTTTCGACCCGAAAAGTTTTAGGTTTTGTGCTCAGGTGTGTTCTTGGTCGGATCCTTAACTTTCGGAGCTGAGTTCTTCGAGTTTGCAAGGTTAAGGCAAGTGGCTTTCGTCTCTCCCTTGTTTTGTAGATGTATCATTTTTTTTGGTGTTTGGCACGTATTTCGAGTGTGTTGTGTGATAGCCATACCCTCGAATCCCCTCCTAGTAGTTGAATTTTCCCCAGAGAAAACATCTCTACCTAGAGTTCTTTCCTGCCGGCAGTGTTCTTTGGAGCTTGGCCGTAATTGCCTTCTTTTTTCGTGAAGACCCCTTGAGCTCTCGAGAAGTCCCTTCGAGTTTTCGAGAAGTCCCTTCAAGATCTCGAGAAGTCCCTTCGAGTTTTCGAGAAGTCCCTTCAAGATTTCGAGAAGCCCCCTTGAGTTCTCGAGAAATACCTTCAATTTCTCGAGAAGTCCCGTATCCTGATCTTCGATTCTTGAGAAATGTCTCTCTCTCTCTCTCGAGAAGTTTTCTCTCTCTCGAGAAATTCCTGCATCTCTCGAGAAGTCCATGTCTCTCTCGAGAAATCCCCGCAGTGCATTTTTCTGATTGTCTTGCGATGTACTTCTTTTCTCTCGAGAAATCCGTGTTGATAACTCCTTGGTCTTTCCCGAGAAGTCCTTTTACCCTCCCTCGAGAAGTGTCTTCTCCTTCTCGAGGAATGTCTGCTTTGTGCCCGTGGACATGATTACTTCTCCTCTTTGAAATCTCGTACTCGTTGTGGTTAAAACAACTTATGAGTTCTCTTATGTTTAGTATTGGAAGAATGTTTACTTTGTTGTGACCTTATCTCTTAGGGCATCCTAGTGATTATCCTTTCGGGCACCGTCCCGTGTTTAATTGAAATTTAATTAATAAGAACCGTTGTCTTTAGCCTTACGTAGTAGTTGTGTTTGGGGGACAGTGGGGGAAATGTTATAGCCTTGCACGGTAGTCGTCATTGGGTGGTTGGGTCTAGAGTCACCCCCACCCGGTTTTTGGGCTTTGGGTGGCGGAGGTAGGTAACCGCTCCCATTTAATTGAGCTGATCAGTCTCTTTAAATAAAATTAACAAGATAAATGAACTTGCTTGTTCCTCTTTTGGTATTTAGTGCACTCGGTGCTTGTTAGTTCTTTGTTTAGTGCTTCTCTTTCGATAAATCTGGCTTGGGTTGGTACCCCTTATGCCTTGCGTACTTTTCTGCTAGTTTTCTGCCACTTGTAATTCCTTGCTGAGGCGTTCTTTGTTTTATTGAATGCCTCAGGTTCAGAGTCGTAGCGGCTAGTGGTGTAGCCTGAAGTTCAGAGTTTTAGTAATTGTTCACCCCGCTGCTGCGAAGTAGTTGTTTTAGTTTCTTCTTGTGCTCAGACATACTAGTTGGTGCCAATGGGTTAGTGTCATGTTGTTGATGCCCATTGTGCCCTTTTTATACTCTATAGTTTATTTGCCAGTTAAATGCCACTACTTTCAGATCTTGTATATCTTATTCTCTGGGAATGATTTATGTTAGGTGCACTATAGTTATAAAAATGATTTTCTTCATCCTCATTGCATTCTTTCCAACTGAACCCTTAACTTTAAAGTCGCTTAAAGGTATTTTCTACTATTACAAAACACCTAGATATGTGCATATCATTTACCTTATGCTTCGTCATTTGCATACATTTAGGACTTTAAGTAAACTAAGTCAAGTACTTTCGGCTGCAAATATGTGTACTTTCTCGGTGGACTAGTTGATCCACGAACTGAGAGAGACAGTTCTTACCTCAAAACCCCTAATAAATGATTTCAAACGATGACTTATCATATAATCATGTTTTGTTTAGTTAAGTAATAAGATCCCGCCTGAGCGTCTGCAGTTGTCTCCTGTATGACGTGGCATCATGACGTGTATTTTCTCGTACTCTGATATTCTTAAATTCAGAGAAAATGAGGGTTGTGACAGTTGGTATCAGAGCCAAGTTGTTCGACAAGTTGGTCAGGCAACAAATTCTGATATAGTAGTTGTTTTGGTTTCATTGCATACATACACCGATGTGTCATCAGTACGTCTTGGCCGAAGCATGAACACTACACTCATAGCATGATAAGAAGTATACGGGGCATATTATGTAGTATGGGATGCATAATATGTGTTTGTATATGGATCCACCATAGGTGGCAACATGTGACGGTTATGTAGTATGGGATGCATAACCATCATCACATGGATGCCCATTAGCACGTTTTCTCTTTCGTTACATGCAATATTATATAGTATGGGATGCATAATATTACATGTGTACGCCGCTCATAACATGCATTAAGGCCTTTATTAGAATGCATAGCACAACATACCTTACATAGCATTGCATAAGCACACGTGCGAAGTTAAAGACTTATATGATGACACATGTACACACATGATTTCAAAACGAATAGCAAAAAAAAATTCATGCATTCATGCTCTTTGCACATTAGTCAAGGGGGACGATGTAATATCCTTCCCAAATTTAGCATATCATCATGAAAATGTCCCAGAGAAAGGTAGTGGAAATGGCAAGTATCTGTACATGTATGTTCTGAACCAAGCGGTGTTGTTCTAGTGTAAGGTTAAGTTTTAATTATAGGTTTATGCGTTATCAGAGATGTCTCGGAGGCATGTTGCGACGAGGTTGACCCCCCAATCGGAGGGTGAATCTTCGGGTGCGCAGAGTGAGGCCATGATCGAAAGTCTGCGACAAAGTAATGAGGCTCTGTCCAGGCAGTTAGTTGCAATGCAATCGCAAATTCAGACGTTGATGACTTCCGCCGCTGGGCAGCAGCCTGTGGTGCTGGACCCTGTAGTTGGCCAGTCTAGTTTAACATATTTCTTTATAATATAATGGTAATCTTAATAAAACACGTTACTTCCAACAGCTTTATAGAACTCTACAGTTCACCAAAAATTATGTGCAACCATTCATTAGAAAGTTGTTACCAAGGGCTACAACTTTCTAGTTGAGCCCAAAGCCTGGATCTAGCTGGGACATACCTTAAAGAGGCTTGGACTCAGCTGCAATATAAAAACTGCCCAAGTTTGGTCTGCATATAACAAATCTGCACAGGCCTTAAAGAAGACTCTTTAAGGCACTTTTCATCTCCTTCCTCCAGCAAAAATCTTATTTTCTACCACCCATCGTTCCTCGAATACTCCCTCGTGAGGCCGCCAATTTTCACGAAATCAACTCCTTTGACCTCAAATCAAAGAGAGGAGTTGATCGAAGGCATTTTCGCGGCGAACGACGCCCTAGAGCGAAAACCCTAGCATTGCCTCTTCCTACGGAACTCCATTAAACTCACCAAATCAAGCTCTTTTGAGCTCGATGTCTCTCCTAATATACTAGAGATCTAGCACCAAGGGAGAGGGGTCGGAAGTCACCGGATTTCCGGCCGACGATCACGGTTGTCTCCTCGGCGGCATGACGGTAGTTGGCCACGCTCAAATCCTTCTCCAAGCTTTGCTCCTTCAAAGATCCTAGGGTAAAACCCTTAGGGTGGGGGGGGGGGGGGGAAGAGATGAATAAGAAGAAGAAGAAATGAGCCAGAGACAATAATGGCTAGGCCCCTTTTTGGTGAAGAATGGGGCTAATGGCTTAAAGAAAAGAGGTAGTGGGATTTGATATGACAAGCATTTACGGCCACAACTTCCTATGCAATTAAGCCTTTACTGGAAGGCAGCAGAAACTCCACACAGGACCCGCACTTTCGTCGAACGGGACGGCTCTTTCGTCGAACGAACGGCTACAACTTCGCCTTCATCGAACGACGGAATTTCATCGAACGCTACTACTTCGTCGATCGTTACATCTTCGTCGAATGCTGTTCGGCGAACGCCAGATCGGGTCGTTCTACGAACGCAGCCTTCAGGCCGTTCGTCGAACGCAGCCTCCAGGCCGTTCGACGAACGCAGCCTTCAGGCCGTTCGTCGAACGAAGCCTTCAGGCTGTTTGACGAACGCAGCCTTCAGGCCGTTCATCGAACGCAGCCTTCAGGCTGTTCGTCGAACGCAGCCTCCAGGCCGTTCGTCGAATGCAGCCTCCAGGCCATTCGACGAACACAGCCTTCAGGCCGTTCGTCGAACGCAGTCTTCAGGTCGTTCGACGAACGCAGCCTTCGGGCCGTTCGCCGAACGCAGCCTCTAGGTCGTTCGACGAACGCAGCCTTCAGGCCGTTCGTCGAACGCAGCCTCCAGGCCGTTCGTCGAACGCAGCCTCCAGGTCGTTCGACGAACGCAGCCTTCAGGCCGTTCAGGCCGTTCAAACCCTAAACCCTAAACCCTAAACCCTAGACGAACGCAGCCTTCAGGCCGTTCAACGAACGCAGTCCTTCTAAATTTCTGATATAATTCAAATTAAGTATTTGCTATCTTATATAAATTAAAGCACTTTTTGCATGGTCTATTAGGATCTCCAGATCCCACCTGGTCCGAGTATCTCTAAGTGACCCGTGTCACCCGGGGGGTCTAGTTCGAACTGGGATGTTACATTGTGGATCCTATAAGCTTAATTAACCTTTGACATGAAACGACATATGGATGATGATGTCTTGAAATCTGAAGAATCAATATTGCATAAGCACGTTATGATCTTAAAAGAGAAGTCTAGTGTTTATTCGCTAAAACTTAAAAATAAGAGTATTGATCTTGTAGGAATAATTGATTATTGGTCAGGTATGATTATTAAATACAAGGCATAATCAAGGTCGATTTTGATAAATACTATAGCCAATAGACATGGTGATGTACCAACCGGGTCGGAAATGGGGTACAGGTAATGATATGAAAATTGTTGACTGTAAGTTTCAGTGTGTCGTACTCCCATCTTTTGATAACATTACCTAAAGGCCTAGTAGCATCTTACTGACCTGTTCATGTGGAACCAGTCTGGATAGTTGATACAGATGTTTGAGTTTTGAGGCAGAAGAAAGTCCCCTTAGTCAAGGTCCTGTGGTTCAACCTTGGGCAGGAGAAGCACACATGGGAACCCCTAGATCTCATACAACAACATTACCCGGGACTATTCACCACAGTTACACACTAAACCACCTAAAAATATACCTTTATTTCATTATGCGTAGACCCCCGTAGACCCAAATTAGAATTTCAGGGACGAAATTATTACTTTGTTTATTAGTATTTGTAATAGCCCCTTTCCTTCTAGGCCCCTAGTGTGAATTAGGTCATGACAAGTGTCATGACATGTGATCTCGGGCATTAATTTGACCATAGAAGCCTAGGTGACCCAGGGAAATCACCTACACCACCCTTGACCTATCTAGGTCAACAAACCATAATATGGGTCAATTAGAATCCAAATGACCTCACCTCACCCATACCCTCCTAACTACTAAGTGAGGCTATTAGGTCAAACATAGTACATTGGGCTCACCCAATTTTATGAAATTGATCAAAGTCAACTTTGGGTCAACTTAGCCCAATTCAACACTAAATGAATCAATTGGACTTTAATTGATCAAATTGGCCCCACCACTACCTTCCTAACCTTATTAGGGAGTCAATGGACCATAAAACTCACCATAGGGTCAACCAAATCACTCAATTTGACTAAAGTAAAACTTAGGTTAGTTTAGGTCAGATCAACCCTAAATGGGTTAATTGTCCCAATGTGGACCCCACCATGAGCCAAACAACATGGCATGGTGCCGTAGGACCCATGGTGACCCAATTGGGTCAACCACATCATTGGTTAACCAAGTCAACCATGAAAGTCAACCTTGGTCAAATTAGGCCTAAAATGGAAAATATGGGAATTTGATTAATTTCCATGGGCTAAGGCCAACATGGACATCCCACTGTTTACCCTGAAATCGGCAATCCATCCAAAGGAAACAAAAGCAATCTGCACAGTCTTAGAAACCTGGGCGGTCTCGCAGTGCCCAGGCGACCTCCTCCAATTTTCCAACCCAGATAATCTGTCCAGTTCACCGAGCCCGGGCAGTATACCACTGCCCGGGCGATCTCGCCAGTTCGCCGAGCCTAAGCGGTCTTCAACTGCCCGTGTGATATCACCAGTTCGTCGAGCCCGGGCGGTCTCCCACTGCCCGGGCGATCTCGCCAGTTCGCTGAGCCCGGGCGATCTCGCCAGTTCGACGAGCCCGTGCAGCCTCCCACTGCCCGGGCAATCTCACCAGTTTGCCGATCCCGATTTCCGGGCGGTCTCCAATCGCCCAGGCGATCTCTCTTCCGCCGATCACTCATGGATCGGGTAGCCCATTTTTCTTGGCCCTGCCAGTTCGGGTAGTAACACCTAAAATTTTGCTGAGCGCGGAGTCTGGAAAGCCTAAGGCTTGTACAAGTTTTTCTGTACCTGGGAGATAGCGCCGACGTTAGGTGCTAGCGTAGGCGTTAGCTGCCCCGTCGAGTAAAGCACTTGTTTCGATGGTGTTCGTCAAGTTGGATTCATCGAGGCGGTATCATCGAAGGGAGTTCATCGAAGAGCTAATGCGGGCGGTAGCGCTAACGCCGGCGATAGCTATTCGTCGAGTAATGCAGTTCCGTCGGGCTGTTGAGTTGTATTCATCGAGGGGGACTTCGTCGATGGGCTAACACAAGCGTTAGCGCTAACACCGACGTTAACTGACGGAACCAGTTCCGTAAGTAGCATTTCCTGGATGTCCGATCTTCTTGGATCTTGACCCTAAGGTTCAGATAAGTGCATCCTAAGGCTCTGAATAGGGCAGAGAAGTTCTATTCTCTATTCATTAAGTCTTTTGTGCTTTTGGAGGCTAAGGAGAGTAGTAGGGTTTGGAGGTAAAAGAAGGCTAGATCCTCCATTGTTGGAGCACCGGAGCTCCGTTCGCTGATCCGAGACCAGAACCGTGGAGAGGACTCGAAGGCGCTCCTTTCTATCACGTCCATTCAACCGATCTATGGAGAGGAAGAGAACTCTTAGGGTAACAACCTCTCTCCTCCCGGTTTTAGGATGCGTGCATGGCATCCTTGCTTTTACCTTCTCTTTTTTGAAATTTATAGCACGGGATCTCTCAATTGAGAGGGGTTTGGGTCGCCTTGGTTCAAGAAGAACAATCGGGTTTATTGAGTCCACCCCGACATGATTTTGCATTAGATATCCGCTCCATTAGTGGATTAGGCATTGTGGGTGAAGACGAAATCGTCACCGGTTGTCCGATTCGATGATGTTGCATGACGTGCATTTTTAAGGGTTTTACTAGAAAGCCGTTTGCGCCGAAGACGTCGTATTGATGCCCTTAATATTTTGTGTGAGAACGAAGGTTGATTTGGAAAGGGAAATATTGTGCGCGATGAATGGCTTGTGAAGCCGCATGTATGTGAAGGCGTGACTTTGTCTTTGTGGTCGGCTGGCTAGCCCGTGAATGCTTGGATTCATGTGGGGAGAGTGTCCCGACAAGACAAGTCCCCTTTTGTGCTAACTGACGAGAACAAGTATGTTGATGCGCCCATTGGCAAGATGAGCCATGTAAGGGGTGATGTCTCAGTGGAGTTCTTGGCTTTTGGCTTAGTGGTTGTGGCTAGAACAAGTATGCTGATGCGCCCATTTGCAAGATGAGCCATGTAAGGGGTGAGGTCTCAATGGAGTTCTTGGCCTTGGGCTTGCACGCCCTGGGGAAATGATAAGTACCCTTGATTGTTGTGAAATGTTGATGTGTGATGTTATGTTAGAAGCATACACGCCATAAAGTGTCTTGGGTGAAACCTAGGTTTGCATACATGCTGCATTGTTAGGCCCCTTGCTTTTATTGCTCAACATAAAAACGTGGATGATGCTTGTGACACTCATGCCTGTCATTTTTATGTTATCATTGTTTATTACGTTTGCATACGAAGTGCAGACATGCAGAGTGATGTTGTTCCCCGGGGTCCGCTAGGACGGCCGGGAGGAGGCGTGTTGTTACACCATTGTTGGTCAGTCAAAGCCGACCCTCGTAATAACGCTCTTTGTGATTTGGATGCAGGGCAAGGATCACATTCTGGACCCAGCTCGCCGGCCAAAAAGGCCTAAGCTTCATGAAGTGCACTTTTCCTGTTTCACTATGTTGTCTTTAATTGTTCCAACTTGTACGTCGAGGTAGCATAGGAGTGTTATAATCTTTTGGACATTTTCTATGCCCTATTTGATGACTTGAGTATGGGTTTTGTAAGGCCTTAAGGCCATGGTACTCTTATGTAGATGTGGACAACTTCTGTGGTTTATTTAATGTTTCCGCTGTGTTTTGTTCTGAGTTTTGAGATGGGTAGATCTATATCACGTTTTAATACTAAAGCTGTGGCGATTTTATGCTGTGGAGTCCCGGCCGGACCCATATTATAAGACCACTGCAGGGGAGGTGTTACAATTTGGTATCATATGGAGGTTTGCATTGTTTTTGAGGTGTAGCGTGTTCAGATCGCATTATGAGGTTGTCCAAATATGAGTACTTTGCGGGTCCATGAGTGTCCTTGTGTTCGAGTATTACAAATAGAGTTTGATTTGTTGTTTCCTTGCTTATGCTAGGATGGTTGAGATGATGTGGGGACGTCGAGGCAACAAGAGGAGCCTTTGGCAAGCAGTACTACGGTCCCATCCCTTATGAATATGGTTGTGTCACCAAAAGACTTTTGTCGTATGATAGCAGAGGCGATGTTGGCGGCTCAAGCTGCGGCGATGCCACAGATTGCGACGCCTGTTGTGTAGGATGCGACTCCCATTACACTAGTTACTGTGACACCAGAGGTGGGAGTGAGGCAGGTATAGCCATTAGCCGAGAGAGCAGTTGGGCAAGGAGATCATCAGATGAAGTACTATCTGAGTTTCCATCCTCCGATGTTCAAAGGAGTTGGCACTCCAACGGACGCCGAGGATTGGTTGGCGAGAATTCAGGAACTCCTAAAAGCATCAGAGACCCCAGAGGACAAGCAATCCTAGTTCGCGACATTTATGTTAGAAGGTGATTCTAAGCTGTGGTGGGTGAATCATAGCGGTCATCATTTCCCTGGACATGCCCCATCCACGGAAGAGTTTAGGAATGCCTTCCTGAAGTGCTATATCCCCTCTTCGACGAGGTTAGCCTTTCAGCGGCAGTCCTTGCACTTGGTGCAGCGTGAGAAGATGGTAGAAGAGTACCTGTAGGAGTTTACTCGGTTGGGTTGTTACGCAGGGATGATTATGGCAGATGATGAGAAGAGAGATAATCACTTCTATCAGGGTCTGAGAGAGAATTTAAGGCAACCTATGATAGCCTTAAAAAATGGGGTTCAATGAGCTAGTTAAAGCTGCTCAAATGTTGGAGAATGATATGGAGCGAACCTAGAGTCATAAGGGCTTTGCGACAAAGTAGGGAGAAAGTAAACCATCTCAGTCTCAAGGGAAGTCTGAGGGAAGTCGGTGGAAGAAAAAGCCCTGTCCTTTTAGGACTGGCGAGAGGAGCGGTGCAGCTTCTAGAGAGTTCCGTTCTAAGGGACCAGTGATGTTCTACAAGTGTGGAAAGGTGGGCCACATAGCTCGGTTCGGTTCCGAGAGTGGAGTTGAGCCAAAGCAGAGGTTAGAGCAGTCGGTACTGCTTTTCGGTCCTAGTGTTGGGGAGAAAGGGAAAGCGGCGGAATCTCGTGCTTCTCGTTTCCCTCCTGTGCAGCCTAGAGCATACAAACTCGGGCAGCAGGAAGCGATTCGTCAACCCGACGTGGTGACATGCACAATAAGTTTATAGTTTTGTTCGATAGATTAAAACTGTTTGCGACCTTTCATATTCGTTATATGTGTGTTTGGCTTTGTGCTAGTTTCTGGCTACCCCTCTAGAGTGTTGTTCGACACAGGAGCGTCACACTCTTTTCTCGCAGAAAGTTTTATCTGAAGAATTGGGGTTGAGACTATCGAGGCAGAGGTAGAGCTTAGCGTGCGCATGCCGAATGGGTCTTTCATGACAACTAGAAGGAGAGGACGCATTGTTTTGAGAATTTGCGAGTGTGTCTTCGAGTTGGTAGCAGTGATTCTACCACTAGCCGAATTTGACATCATCCTGGGGATGGACTGGCTTGCAGAGCAAAGAACTAGTATTGACTGCCTGTTAAAGATGGTGACCCTAAGGAGTGAAGGTTGAGCGGAGGTCAAGTTCGAGGGCCTATGCAGAGTGGCTTGCTCCCGAATTTCTGTCGTGCAAATGGTGCGTTGATGATTTTCTTCGGATTGTTTTTTCTTTTTAATTCGGTTTGCGCAACCTTTATATGACGAGATTAGATTTCGAAGGATATTTTCGAAGAGTCTCGCAAGTACTCCTACTTTGAGAAATTAACCGTTATCCTATCGAAAGATAGAAGTAACGGTCTTTTTCTGCTTTCGAAATATTGACGATTACACCCCGACTACAATGCCGAATTCTATTGATTTTTAAAATAGCAAAGGAGAGTTTTGCACTAAATTGGTTTGAAAAGCTTTTGTTTAATTTTTTAATCCAAATTAATCATATAATAAAGGCAAGTATACCTTATCGTGAATAATACAGGATATTTTGTTTTAGAAAATATCGAGGTCGTATATTTCCGCGGATCATGTTGATTATACTACTTTGAGGAACGAACTATTATTTTATCGGAATAAGTTTTTAGTGTGGGTTTGTAAAAGAAAATGTTAATAAGCGTATAACTAGAGTTCTAAATGATGACAATAAATAGCGCCCGATGTGGAATTGCCTTGAGACGAAAATAGTCTTTTTTAGAAGTAAAAGAGATGACTTTTTAAAACATTAAAACGGCTTGGCCATAGAGGTTCCATAATTATGAAAGCTCCTCTCTAGGGTACACCCACCTGAGATTATGAATATTCGACCGAACTCTCGTTCTATAATCGAATCTTCTTAATACTCGCTTTATGTTGTGAGAAAGAGATGCTTTATTTTTAGAAAAGCTATTTTTGTGTCCCAATGCCCTTCGACATCGTGTGCTAAAGGAAATTAGCCACTCATCGGAATGGAGACGGCATAATTAAGAAAATACATGTTTAATTATTTTAGCGGATATAAGCGTGAAAGAAAGAAATAAAAGACTTATATAAAAGCAGTAATAGTATCCGTCCCAACCGTCTTAAACAAGCGCTAAAAAGTTCTTAGCCTCTTATCCAGGACGAGGGTGGTATAGAAATGAAAAGACTTATAAAGGAGCAGAAATAATATCTGTCCCCACCGTCTTAAACAAGTGCTAAAAGAAATTAGCCTCTTATTTGAGATGGGGGTGGTATATAGTAGTTATATAAAGACTGAAAATTAAAACTAAGTTACAAAAAAGAAAAACACTATCTCATAAACTCACGCACTCTACTTGTAATAAAAAGACTGAATCGAAAGAAAGTGTTTAAACGAAAGCAATAAATAATGCATTAAAGAAAAAGCGATAAACTATTTTTATGAAAGCAATAATCCTAAATTATGAAAGCAGTAAACTAAGTTATGAAAGCAATAAACTATTCGCATACACACACACTAACATAAATAAAAAAGGAAGATGATCCAAATGAGAAAAATAACTTTTTATTTCTAAAATAAGCATTACAACTAGACTAAAAAGGCGAAAACTACAAACGAACATAAACTTTATTACATAAACGGAACTCACTTTCACTCAAAAGAACTCATAAAAACATTACAAACACTCAAAATTTGGATGAGATTTACTTCAGCCGAGCCCCTCTATTTATAGGAAAATTTTCATATTTACACGCCCTAGGTCACGGGCGTGACTTGGATGTCACGCCCGTGACTTAGGGTATGACATTTGCTCGGTTGTATTTGCGGACTTCTCGAAGGTTCTGCCGTCAAATAAGGCTGCACACAGGCGTGACTTGGTGTGTCACGGGCGTGACTTCTAGAGTCACGGGAGTGACTATGGGCGGCAGACGTCGGCACCATGGGCGTGACTTTGGGTCGTGACGCGCTGGTGGCTCACGGGCGTGACTTTGCTGGAACACGGGCGTGACTTGTAGAGTCACGGGCATGACTTGGTCCGCAGACGTCAGTAGCATGGCGCGACTTTGGGTCGTGACGTGCTGGCGGCTCACGGGCGTGACTTTGCTGGAACACGGGCGTGACTTGTAGAGTCACGGGCGTGACTTGGTCAACTGGAGTAAGCTAGAAGGGGGTTTGTCGAACGCAGAGCTTTAAATTTACACGCCCTTGGTCACGGGCGTGACCGAGGGTGTGACTTGCTGTTCGTCAAACTCAGCTCGCCTTTCGTCGACCTCAGCTAGGGATTCTTCGAATTTTGAACTTTAAATTTACACGCCCTTGGTCATGGGCGTGACCGAGGGCGTGACTTGAGAAAATTTTGTCAAAAATCTGAAAAAATAAATAAAGCTAAGTTAGTAACAACAATAATAAAACAGGCAATTATTCATTAATTTACATAGAAAATTTACAATATTAATTAAAACCATACTAATAACTATACTAAAAATACGTATATTTTACTACTTATCAAATACCCCCATACTTAAGCTTTTTCTATTCCAGAGCAAAAGTAAGAGAGATCTATACGGGATTAACATAAGTTCTAATTTTTAGCTATCGTTTTATTTTAATCATAAGAGACTGAAAAATAAAAATTCGGAGTAATGAGAGTTAAGTCCTAAATTATGCAAATGATTTAAGTAGAAAGAAATGTCCTAGCCAAAAGACTTCTTAATTAACCAAATAGCAAACAAAATTGCAATCATTAGTAAACGAGATTAGATCTAAATTATGATAACCTTTGTTTAAAGAAATGTGAAGGAAATATGCAATTTACTAATTATGCTCTCAAAAGATTTTTTGAATTAAGTCCAGAAACAATAAATCGGTTAAGGGAAAGGGGGGAGGGGGGGGGGGGGGGGGGGGGGGGGGCGGTAAAAAGCTATGGCAAAAAGAAGAGTACTTGAATTTAGGAGTGGTGGTTTTTATCTTTCCACCATTCCTTTTTAGTTTTCTTTGGTGCTCACCGTGATATACGGGGGAAAACTTTTTTTTTCTTTTCCTTTAATAACCCAATGCTTATGTTTACGGAACGAAATCTTATTCCCATTGACATAAGATCATCTAAAATTTTTATCGGGTGCCAATGTTTACGGAACAAAGTCTTGTTCCCATTGACATAGGATCTTTTTCTTCTTTTATTTTTCTTGCCATGCATACAAAGGGGTTTGCGAGAAAAAATTCTTAGAAATAATAAAAAAAGGTTTGAGAGCAACCTTGGTAATTTGAAAGTTCCTAGATTCCTAGAGACATAAAGTAGGGATAATTGGGGTTTAAAGTTGTTTTGCCAACATAATACACATGTCTCTATTTTAGCTAGTAGAAGTAGTGCTTGATAACAAAGTCTCTATTTAAATTAAAAACACAAGATATTCTTTAAAACTTAACCCCGAACGTTTAAATCTATCGATCTTAGAAAAATAAAAAAAATAGTAAAACTAGCGATTATGAAAATCCACAAACATATACTCTCGAAACTAAATGCTTTAAGAATAAAAGTAAAGTGGGGTTTTACTATTTTTTGGATTTTTGTTTGTTTTTCAACTACTATATAGTTATATATATATATTTATTGAAATGTTTTGGGGTTTTGCAATTTTTTTGGATTTTGTTTTTTGTGTACTATGACAAAGGAATTTTTTTGGATTTTTGTTTGTTTTTCAAATACTATATAGTTATATATATATATATTTGAAATGTTTTGGGGTTTTGCAATTTTTTGATTTTGTTTTTGTTTTGTACTACGACAAAGTAAAAAAGGAAAAACAAGTTTTTTGAAATTTTTTGTGATTTTTTGATTTTTTTTGTGTAGTTTTGTTTAAGCTTATGTTTACAAAAGTAAGCAAAATGCAGAATAAAACAGGGAAATTTTTTTTATAGTTTTGTTCTTTTTTTAAATTTTTTTAAGTTTTTGTTTAAATAAAGACAGTAAAACACCCCCATACTTAAAACCCAACATTGTCCCCAATGTTGTAATGTAAGTATGAAGAAGAGAAAATAACATTGTAATATATACAAAAGGAAAGAGGGAGCAAAAAGGCTTCCCTGAATTAAAGCTGGCGGGGCCGTAAGAAACCCTGCAAAATAAAAAAGAACAAAGCATAATAGAATTTTAGATAAATATGGGGTGCCTCCCACGAGCGCTTTGTTTACCGTCGCGTAGCTTGACTCATTTGGCATGGTGAGATAATAAGTTGGGGAGGGTTAAGGATTCAGTATTTTCTTCTACCGGATCACCCGCAAGATAAAGTTTTAAACGATGCTCGTTTACTTTAAATTCGCCTCTTTCGGGGTGAGAGATAAGAACGGTCCCATATGGCCAAACCTCTTTAACCTTAAAGGGGCCGGACCATCGGGATTTCAACTTACCAGGAAAAAGACGAAGGCGTGAATTATAAAGAAGGACAAGATCGCCCGGCGCAAATGTTTTGGGAAATTTTATTTTGCGATCATGGTAGAACTTAGAACGCTCCTTATAAAATTTATTACTCTCATAAGGGTTCGCACGCCAGTAATCGAGTTCATTTAGTTGGAATTTCCTATTCTCAGAGGCTAAGTTCGAATCGAGATTTAAAAATTTTAAGGCCCAAATAGCGCGGTGCTCTAACTCTACAGGTAAATAACACATTTTACCGTACACTAATCGATAGGGCATACAACCGATAGTGGTCTTGTATGCCGTACGATATGCCCACAACAGATTGTCGAGTTTGACGGACCAATCTTTCCTATTTCAAGAAACAGTTTTCTCCAAAATGCGTTTAATCTCGCGATTTACTACCTCTACTTGGCCGCTTGTTTAGGGGTGATAGGCGGTGGCGAGCTTATGCGTGATGCCGTACTTAGATAAATTTTTTGAAAACGGGGCATTGCAGAAGTGCGTACCCCTATCACTTACTATTGCACAGGGCGTGCCAAAGCGAGAAAATAATTTTTTAGAAAATGGACGACGACTCGCGCATCATTGGTTGGATGAGCTTGCGCTTCCGCCCACCTAGATACGTAGTCGACCGCCACTAAAATATAGTGATTATTAAAAGAAGAAGGTAGGGGGCCTACAAAATCTATGCCCCACAAATCGAAGATTTCGCACTCGAGAAAAAGGTTTTGGGGCATCTCGTCATGACGAGAGATGTTACCCCACCATTGGCAGCTATCGCATTTACTCACAAAAGTGTGAGCATCCTTAAAGAGAGCGGGCCAATAAAATCCTGACTCTAACGCTTTCCGCGTGGTCCAGTTGGCTTGATAATGCCCTCCAGCCGGTCCCTCGTGGTAGTGTCGTAAAATTTGCGCACCCTGTTGAAATTGTTGAAGTGAAGTGGATAGGAGTCCGGCCGGTTTGAAGGCTGGAGACCGCAGAGACCGCGCGGTCTGCGCTGGTGCTCTGGCGGTTTGTTCCTGGCGATTTGGTGCGATCGGCCAGCTTGCTTCTTGGTTTAGGTCGCTGGTTCTGGCGACCTGTTGCGGGTTGTTTCCGGTCTTGTTCTAGTCGGTCTGTTCTTGGTTGACCGATGAGACCGGGCGGCTTGGTTTCTATTCTGGCGACTTGGTTCAAGTCGGCTAGTTGCTTCTCTGTGTTGGCGATCTCAGGAAGGGTGATCGCTGTGTCCGTGTGGTTTGTGCGCGGCTTGCTGCTGACTTCGGTCTTGGACTGAATTTTGTCCAAGTGCTGTGTTCGCGTGGTCTAGTTTTGGAGACCGTTCGCGAGCTGATGGGTGGTGACTGTATCCCGGTTTGTGCGGTGACGACATCCGTCCACCCGCCTATAAATAGGGGTGCATGGCCCGTCATTCATAACGAGAACTGTAAGAACAAGAGCCCGGATAGATTCTTGCGGTCTCAAGTTTGAGTTCGCGCGGCTTGGTTGCGAGTTAACCGTTTCTTGTGTTCGCAGCTTTGCGATCAGCAGGTTTCGGTCTCCTTCCTTGGTGATTTCCGGTGGCTCGAATAAACAGTTCGTCTGCGGCTTGTCAGCGAACTGGTTTATTGTTCTTGTGCTGTTCGCAGTAAACTCAGCGATCAGGCGACCTTCAGCGGTTAGGCGATTTGAGTTCGGTCTGGCGACAGCTTTAGTTCTTTGTTCATTTGGATAAGCTTCAGTTCGTGCGGGCTGAGATTGCGGTCTGGCAGTGCAGTTTGTCTGCTCCTGTTCGTGCGGTCTCAAGGTGTTTCTGCGGTCTGACTGTGCAAGCGGTCTGGGAGTACAGCAGAACAATCCGGGCGGCCTGAACCTTTGTTGCAATCCGTGCGGTCTCTTTCTGGCAGACCGCCGGTTTCTGTTTTTTGGTGTGTTTGTTCTTCTCGTCTCCGTGATTCTTATGAATCATGTCTCGCCATGTATGCCTCGCATTGTAAAGCAGTATTATTTCAATAAAGATTTCTTGTGTTGCTGGTTTTGGCATTGTGATTGTTTGGCTATAACTCTTATTGATACAACTCCTGCTTACTCCTAAACGGTCCAATCAAAAATTTTAACATGGTATCAGAGGGAGGTTCCTGGAGTGGATAAGCAGTGATCAACTAGAGTTGCCATCGTCTTTGTGAAGAAGGGACCACATTGATTGCCATGGAAGGCAGTTTCGCAAGAGGTCTTGGTATTGAACTCCTCACATCGACTAACTTCAAAAAGTGGAAGTCATGTATGGAGAGTTATTTGATTGGCGAGGATCTTTGGGAGATAGTCGGCGGAGAAGACACACAGGAGGTGTTTCCAGCAGGTGATAATATGGCAGAGGTGAGGCTTTGGAGGAGGTTGAATGCTAAGGCAGAGTTCACTCTCAAGATGGCTATCTCACCAGAGCTGTTTGATCATATTATCGGATGTAAATCTGCTGCGGAGATCTGGACATCCTTGGATGGATTGTTCAATAAGAAGAATGTAGCAAGGCTACAGTTTCTTGAAAATGAGTTGGCTAAAGCCTCTCAAGGTGATCTTTCTATTTCTACCTTCTTCCTCAAGATGAAGAATCTCACGGCAGAAATTTCTGCTTTGGACCCTGATGAGCCAATCTCTGAGGCAAAACTGAAGAGGCATATCATTCGCGGGTTGCGGAAGGAGTATCTTGCCTTTGTGACTTCAGTTCAGGGTTGGGCAAATCAACCGTCGTTGTTGGAGCTGGAGAACCTTCTTGCTTCGCAAGAAAGTTTAGCAAGACAGATGGCGGGGGTTTCTATCTCCGGGGGAGAAAGTGATGTGATGTTCTCTGGGAAGAGGAAGAAGAAATGGGAGAAGAAGAAGCCGGGTCATGATGGACCCTCCACTTCAGGTCAGCAAGATAGGGGCTATGCTCCTAAGTCTGATGGAAAGAAGAAAGGTGAGGGACCAAAGTGCTTTAGATGCAACAAGACCGGGCACTTCAAGAAAGATTGTCGAGTGAATCTTCAGCCGGGACATGTAGTGGAGAAGGAGATGCCAAAGTCTGGTGAAGTTGGATGGGGAGGAGCCTTTGTGTCTAATATAACGGCGATGCCCGTTAAAGCCTTGGCTTCCATCAACTATGAAGAGGACTGGATTGTTGATTCAGGGTGTGGACATCATCTCACCGGAGATGGATCAAAGTTCTCTTCTTTGGCGCCTTACTCAGGTAATAATGCTATCATTACGGCTGATAATTCTATTCATCCAGTAGAGCACGAAGGAGTCGTCTCTCTGAGCAGTGATAAGGGTCCACTCACGTTGAGGAGTGTTTATCACGTGCCTGGTATGAAGAAAAATCTCTTCTCTGTGACCAACGCGGTCGATGCCGGTTATCACATTCTGTTTGGCCCAACAGAAGTGAAGTTTCTCAAAACTCAACCGGAGATAATGGGAGAAGTTTTTCATGTCGGCAAGCGGGTGAAGGACTTGTTCGTTTTATCGACAAGTACCTATGTTGATAAGATGAGGACAAACGATGGCGCGGCCATTTGGCATGAAAGGTTGGGGCATGTAGGCATGGACAAATTAAAGGCTATGGCTGTAAAGGGCCTTGTCAATGGCTTGCTTAGCTTGTCTTCCTATGGAGACGGTCATGTCTGCGAAGGATGTCAGTTTGGTAAGTCTCATCGACTTCCATTTGACAAATCGCAAACAAGGTGCAAAGTGCCGTTGGAATGCATCCACGGTGATTTGATGGGACCGACTGCCACCCCAAGCCTTGGAGGCAACAGATACATGTTGGTGTTGATTGACAACTACACCAGATATGTCTGGGTGTATTTCATGAAAGAGAAGTCAGAAGCCTTTGCTAAATTTGTGGAGTTCAAGGAGCTGGTGGAAGGTCGTTTAGGCCTGCGGGTGAAGAAGTTGAGAACTGACAATGGTGGGGAGTTCACCTCTGGTGAGTTCTCAAGTTTTTGCAGGAAACACGGCGTTCGGAGAGAGCTCACTTGTGCCCATACTCCACAGCAGAATGGCGTTGCCGAAAGGAAGATCCGTCATCTGACGGAAACTTGCAAATGCTGGCTTCATGCCAAGAGTATTCCAAAGTCCTTCTGGGCGGAGGGAATGTCTTGCGCAGCTTATGTCATCAACAGATTGCCTCTAAGTCCTATCAACATGAAGACCCCTCACGAACTAATGTTCAAGGAGAAGCCGAGTGTTGCTCACCTTCGGGTGTTTGGATCAACCTGCTATGTGCATATTCCTGATGCTCTTCGAACAAAGCTTGATGCGAAAGCAAGGAAGCTAGTCTTTGTTGGGTATGATGAGCGGAAGAAGGGATGGAGATGCATGGATCCTGAGACACGAAGGTCAATTGTTTCTCGGGATGTGGTGTTCGATGAAGTAACTTCCTACAAGTGGAGTTCAGGAGATGAACTACCAGAGGGCAGGGTTGATGAAGGAGGAAAAGCTGCAGGAAGTCTTCAAGTGGAGTTGCCTGTTTCACCAGGAGCTCCAGGTGTGTCAACCTCTGAGATGGAGGCTTCAGGTTCTGGAAGCAGGGGGAGCGATGCTCCATGTTCATCTGGGAAAGAAGCTTGCACAGAAGAAGCGGCTGAGGAGGTGGTTAGTCAGGAGCAACCTCTTAGGAGGTCGAAGAGGACTATTCAACCACCAGATCGATACACAGGAGGAAACATGGTGAACTTTGTTTCTTGTTTCTTTGCTGGTCCCTTAGATGAAAGGGAGCCGTCGAGCTTTGAGAAGGCCAGAGGTGTGAAGGAGTGGGACATTGCTATGCAGGAAGAGATGACAGCTCTCGAGAAGAATGAGACCTGGTCTCTTGTGCCCAAGCCCAAGGGCACTACTCCTGTCACTTGCTAGTGGGTCTTCAAGCTGAAGAAAAAAGCTGACGGTAGTATCGAGCGTTACAAGGCTCGCCTTGTAGCTCGTGGGTTCTCACAGCAGTACGAAGAAGATTATGATGAAACATTTAGTCCAGTGGCAAAGATGACTTCGGTTCGATTTGTTATTGCCTTGGCGGCTTCGAGTGGTTGGGAGATTTGGCAACTCGACGTGAAGAATGCTTTCTTATACGGCGAGATTGACAAAGATATCTTCATGATTCAACCGCAAGGCTTCATCTCGAAGGAGTATCCAGACTATGTTTGCAAATTGAAGAAGGCCCTGTACGGGTTGAAGCAAGCGCCTCGGGCGTGGTACGGGAAGATTGCAGAATATCTCTTATTCTGTGGATTCGTTGCTTCAGACTCTGATTCTAGCTTGTTCATCAAGAAGGAAGGGGTGCTTCGGGTGATTGTGCTGCTGTATGTGGATGACATGATTGTCACCGGGAACTCGAAAGAAGCTGTTGCAAGACTCAGGGCTGAGCTTGCTATCAGGTTTGAGATGAAGGATCTAGGGGAGCTTCATCATTTCCTTGGACTCGAGGTCCAGAGACGGGAGAGCGGAGTGCTCATTTCTCAGGAAGGATATGCAGAGCGAATCGTGAAACGATTTGGCATGGAGGAAGGGAAGAGCAGCTCTATACCTTTGGAGCAACATCATAAGCTTCGGAAGGATGAGGGGAGAATCTTATCTGATCCGTTGGTGTTCCGAGCTCTGGTTGGGAGCTTGATCTATTTGACGATCACAAGGCCGGATATTGCTTATGCAGTTGGCAAGGTGAGTCGGTACATGGCGGAACCACGGAAAACCCATCTTCTGGCGGCTAAAGGCATACTGAAGTATGTGAAGTCGACCTCTGATTTGGGTCTCCTATATAGGAGAGGGTCAAGCTTGGAGTTGCATGGTTTCATGGATGCTGATTATGGGGGAGACGTGGATGATCGGAGATCAACGTCGGGTTATGTCTTTATGACGGGCCCCACAGCTATCTCTTGGTGCAGCAAAAAGCAAGACTCGGTGTCTGTTTCTACCACGGAAGCAGAATACAAGGCTTCGGCCTTGGCAGCTCAGGAAGCTATTTGGCTCAGGAGGTTGGTAGAGGACGTTCATCAGGAGGTTAGAGGTCCCACTATGCTACGCGGGGACAATGAGAGTGCTCTCAAGCTGGTTAACAATCCAGTTTGTCACGCGAGGACCAAACATATAGAGATTGAGCACCATTTCATTCGTGAAAAGGTGTTGGGAGGATCTCTTAAGGTCGAGCATGTTCGGAGTGCGGACAATGTCGCAGACATCTTCACAAAGCCGCTGGCAAAGGGACCGTTTACTCGGTTAAGGGAGTTGCTCGGGCTAGTTTCCACTTCCCACTTCAAGGGGGAGTGTTGAAATTGTTGAAGTGAAGTGGATAGGAGTCCGGCCGGTTTGAAGGCTGGAGACCGCAGAGACCGCGCGGTCTGCGCTGGTGCTCTGGCGGTTTGTTCCTGGCGATCTGGTGCGATCGGCCAGCTTGCTTCTTGGTTTAGGTCGCTGGTTCTGGCGACCTGTTGCGGGTTGTTTCCGGTCTTGTTCTAGTCGGTCTGTTCTTGGTTGACCGATGAGACCGGGCGGCTTGGTTTCTATTCTGGCGACTTGGTTCAAGTCGGCTAGTTGCTTCTCTGTGTTGGCGATCTCAGGAAGGGTGATCGCTGTGTCCGTGCGGTTTGTGCGCGGCTTGCTGCTGACTTCGGTCTTGGACTGAATTTTGTCCAAGTGCTGTGTTCGCGCGGTCTAGTTTTGGAGACCGTTCGCGAGCTGATGGGTGGTGACTGTATCCCGGTTTGTGCGGTGACGACATCCGTCCACCCGCCTATAAATAGGGGTGCATGGCCCGTCATTCATAACGAGAACTGTAAGAACAAGAGCCCGGATAGATTCTTGCGGTCTCAAGTTTGAGTTCGCGCGGCTTGGTTGCGAGTTAACCGTTTGTTGTGTTCGCAGGTTTGCGGTCAGCAGGTTTTGGTCTCCTTCCTTGGTGATTTCCGGTGGCTCGAATAAACAGTTCGTCTGCGGCTTGTCAGCGAACTGGTTTATTGTTCTTGTGCTGTTCGCAGTAAACTCAGCGATCAGGCGACCTTCAGCGGTTAGGCGATTTGAGTTCGGTCTGGCGACAGCTTTAGTTCTTTGTTCATTTGGATAAGCTTCAGTTCGTGCGGGCTGAGATTGCGGTCTGGCAGTGCAGTTTGTCTGCTCCTGTTCGTGCGGTCTCAAGGTGTTTCTGCGGTCTGACTGTGCAAGCGGTCTGGGAGTACAGCAGAACAATCCGGGCGGCCTGAACCTTTGTTGCAATCCGTGCGGTCTCTTTCTGGCAGACCGCCGGTTTCTGTTTTTTGGTGTGTTTGTTCTTCTCGTCTCCGTGATTCTTATGAATCATGTCTCGCCATGTATGCCTCGCATTGTAAAGCAGTATTATTTCAATAAAGATTTCTTGTGTTGCTGGTTTTGGCATTGTGATTGTTTGGCTATAACTCTTATTGATACAACTCCTGCTTACTCCTAAACGGTCCAATCAAAAATTTTAACACACCCTCCTTGCTTAAAACACATCTTTGCACCACTTGGTCTGCGCAGACTCGAAAGAGAAAAGGGTCCTCCCAAAAGTAGTTTTTCAAATCAGAAAAGAATTTCTTCTTTTGCTGAGTCGAAAAATCTTTTGGAAGGACCCACGAGACTAGATAGTTCGCATAATCTGCGAACCAAAGGGTGGAAGAAGTTTTTATATTATTTAAAATTAAGAGGCGCTCCTCAGGAAATCGATCGTCTATTTCGGGTTCGACGAGCGCTTCTGCGAAGGGTTGTTCTAAACGTGAGAGGTGGTCAGCTGCTAAATTTTCATCCCCCTTCTTATCCCGGATCTCTAAGTCAAATTCCTGTAAAAGGAGGATCCATCGAAGCAAGCGGGATTTGGCATCAACTATGGCCAAAAGATATTTTACGGCAGAGTGATCTGTGAAAACTATTACGTGTGAAAGTGTTACGTAGGGCCTGAATTTATCAAAAGCAAAGACGACGGCAAGAAGTTCCTTTTTCGTCGTTGTATAGTTAGCCTGTGTGGCAGTGAGTGTGCGAGAAGCGTAATATATTGTATGAAAATATTTATTTACGCGTTGGCCTAAGACGGCTCCTACCGCGATATTGCTCACGTCGCACATAATCTCGAACGGAAGGGACCAATCTGGCGCCAACAAAATTGGAGAATTGAAAAGATGTTTTTTTATAAAATTAAATGCCTCTACGCAGGCCGTGTCAAAAATAAATGGGGAATCCTTTTCCAGGAGGTGAGTTAGCGGTTTGGTTATTTTGAAAAATCTTGAATAGACCACCGATAAAAACCTGCGTGGCTGAGAAAACTTTGAATAGATTTTACGTTCGAAGGAACATAAAGTTGTTCAATTATAGCGACTTTTGCCTTATCGACCTCCATCCCCTTGTAAGAAATTTTATGGCCGAGGAATAAGCCCTCTCGGACCATAAAATTGCATTTCTCCCAGTTCAAGACTAAATTCATCTCTTCGCACCGCTGGAGAACTCTATCTAAATTTTTTAGACAATTTTTAAAAGAGCTTCCAAATACGGAGAAGTCATCCATGAAGACTTCCATTATATCTTCTACAAGCTCGCCGAATATTGCCAGCATACATCGTTGGAATGTAGCTGGCGCGTTGCAGAGGCCAAATGACATCCTTCGATATGCGAAGGTGCTGAAAGGGCAAGTAAAAGTGGTTTTTTCTTGGTCCTCGGGGGAAATAGGGATTTGGAAAAATACTGAGAGACCATCAAGAAAGCAGTAAAATGGATGACCAGAGAGACGCTCTAGGATTTGATCAATAAACGACAACGAGAAGTGGTCTTTTCTGGTGGCATCATTTAATTTTCTGTAATCGATGCACACCCTCCAACCGGTAACAGTACGAGTTGGGATTAATTCGTTATTCGTGTTTGCCATGACCATTATACCGCCTTTTTTAGGGACGACTTATACGGGACTTACCCACGTACTGTCGGATATAGGATTGATAATCTCCGCATCAAGGAGTTTAATAATTTCAGTCTTAATGACTTCCTGCATGTTCGGGTTAAGTCGCCGTTGAGGCTGAATAGTTTTGCGGGGGTTTTCTTCGAGAAAATTTTTGTGGGAGCAGAATGAGGGGTTAATTCCCCTGATATCGAAAATTTGCCATGCAATTGCACGGCGATGTTTAGACAAAACCTCAACCAATTCGGATGTTTCCGAATCGGTTAAAGTAGATGATATTATAACCGGAAGTTTTATGTTCGCGGCTAGAAAATCATATTTTAAATGGTCGGGGAGTTGCTTAAGCTCCAAGACCGGGGGTTCCTCATAGGATGTGGAGATTTTTAACTCTTTCGAATCGAAAGGCTCGAAGGGCGAATCTGGCGGCAACTCATCTAAAGTAGGTTGATTTGCCAGATCCGAATCATTTATTATTAAAGATAACAATTTCGAAAGAGAAGAACACTCATCCTCAAACGCGGATTCCAAATTAAAGCAGGAATCATCATTCGATAGTGAGTTCCGCATGGAGGGGTTGACAAGTAAAGTAACTTCTTCGTCTCCAACCCGACGGAGGAGGCGGCCATTACTTACATCTATTAAAGCACGCGAGGTTGTGAGGAACGGGCGACCAAGAATGTTAGGCACCTCAGCGTACTCCTCTATGTCCAGGATGACAAAGTCTACCGGGAAGATAAACTTGTTGACCTTGACCAGAACATCCTCCACTACCCCTATTGGGTACTTTACCGAGCGATCCGCGAGTTGGATGCACATCTTAGTCGGGCTTGGGATGCCCAAATCAAGTTTTTTGAAAAGGGAGAAAGGCATCAAGTTGATGCTAGCTCCCAAGTCTGCTAGAGCGTACTTTATTAACATATTGCCGAAGACGCACGGGATGGAGAATCATCCCGGGTCATTCAGTTTTGGTGGCAATTTGTTAAGGAGGACAGTCGAGCATTCCGCATTAAGGGAAACACACGAAACATCTTCGAGTCACCTTTTATTAGAAAGTAACTCCTTAAGATATTTCGCGTATTTTGGCATTTGGGAGAGTGCCTCGCAGAAAGGAACATTTATGTGGATTTGTTTTAAAATTTGTAGAAATTTTTTATAATGCTCGTCCTTCCGCTCGTTGTTTATTTTCAAGGGATAAGGAAGGGACGGTCTAAAAATGTTTGGCACAGTCGGAATACTCATTGTATTATCTATCGAGAGAGGGGGTGCAGGGGTCGGTGTCGAAACATGTACCTTGGGCTCAACCCATTTTGGGGAGGTTACCTCCTTGCCGCTGCGAAGGTTTATGGCGTTGGCATTTTCTCGGGGGTTTGGCTCCGTGTTCCCTAGAAGGGCTCCATATGGCCGCTCAGAGACCATCTTTGCCAACTGTCCCACCTGATTTTCCAAGTTTTTAATTGATCCGGCAATATTCCAGATATTTGAGTCGGTGGATGAAACGTATTTAGCAAAAATATCTTCGAGCGGAGAAGGTTTTGGAGGTGGAGGCTGAAATCCGTTCAGAAATCCTTGCGGAAATCCTTGCGGATTTACAATTGGGGGCCTCTGAGCATTATTAGGATTCATCCAGGAAAAATTTGGGTGATTCCTCCAACCCGGATTATAATTATTACTATACGGATTGTTATTAGGGTTGAAGGGGGGCCTAACTGGGTTGCCTAGGTAATCTACAGTTTCTTCGACAAAAGTATTATTATTATTATTATTATTAAGCCAAGCGGGAGTGGAGGAGGAAGCAGTCATCTCCGCCACTTGCTTACTTAACCTTTCGACTTGAGAGGCTAAGTGAGAAGTGGCATCCACTTCATATATCCCAGTTAGTTTAGTAGGATGTGATCTAGGCGCATTTCATTGATAGGCGTTCATGGCCATTTCCTCGAAAAGATCTTGGGCGGCCTCTATGGTTTTGTTGTTTAACGTTCCCCCGACGGCCGCATCTATCATCTATCGTGTGAAAAAATTTAAACCATTATAAAACGTCTGGACCTGCAGCCAGGACGGCAGCGCATGATGAGGACACCTATGCAAGAACTCTTTAAAATGCTCCTAAGACTCATAGAGAGACTCAGAATTGTATTGAACGAAAGTGGCGATATCTGTGCGCAGTTTAGCAGTTTTAGATGGGGGAAAATATTTTGTTAAAAATTTTCCGTCAATTGTGCCCACATGGTTATGGATCCTCTGGGGAGAGAACATAACCACGTCATGGCTTTCGTTCGCAGTGAAAATGGAAATAAGCGTCAACGAATAGCGTCATCAGTAACGCCATTAATTTTAAAGGTATCGCATATTTCCAAAAAACTAGAAAGGTGTAAATTCGGATACTCATCTGCCAAACCGTCAAATTGGACTGACTGTTGTACCATTTGAATGATGCTAGATTTTATTTAAAAATTATTATTAGCCACTGTTGGGCACATAATACTCGATCCGATATCTTCCAGATTTAGCCTGGCATAATATGCCATGGTCCGTGGCGGGGCCACATCTGGAATTTGACCGGCCATAGGTTCAGTGTAAGTATCTCGATAGACTCTTCGGGAAATTCGAGTAAGTTTTGATCACGAAGTCGGAGGCGCTCATGAAGAGTGCGCTCGATTTTGGGTTCAAAAGGGATATTCGAATCGTCCGAGGAGTTTCCTCGGGTCATATACTAGTAATTAAAATGATATATTTTTTTGTTTTTTTATATGTTTTTTTTATTTTTATTTATATATATAGAATTTTTTTATTATTATATATTTAATATATATGATAAAAGTAATAATAATTCCTTTTTTCAAATAACAACACTACTGTTCCCTGGAAACGGCGCTAAAAACTTGATGATTTTCTTCGGATGTTTTTTCTTTTTATTTGGTTTGCGCCACCTTTATATGACGAGATTAGATTTCGACGGATATTTTCGAAGAGTCTCGCAAGTACTCCTACTTTGAGAAATTAACCGTTATCCTATCGAAAGATAAAAGTAACGGTCTTTTTCTGCTTTCGAAATATTGACGATTACACCCCGACTACAACGCCGAATTCTATTGATTTTTAAAATAGCAAAGGAGAGTTTTGCACTAAATTGGTTTGAAAAGCTTTTATTTAATTTTTTAATCAAAATTAATCATATTATAAAGGCAAGTATACCTTATCGTGAGTAATACAGGATATTTTGTTTTAGAAAATATCGAGGTCGTATATTACCGCAGATCGTGTTGATTATACTACTTTGAGGAACGAACTATTATTTTATCGGAATAAGTTTTTAGTGTGGGTTTTTAAAAGAAAACGATAATAAGCATATAACTAGAGTTCTAAACGATGACAATAAATAGCGCCCGATGTCGAATTGTCTTGAGATGAAAATAGTCTTTTTTAGAAGTAAAAGAGATGACTTTTTAAAACATTAAAATGGCTTGGCCGTGGAGGTTCCATAATTATGAACGCTCCTCTCTCGAGGGTATGCCCACCTGAGATTATGAATATTCTACCGAACTCTCGTTCTATAATCGAATCTTCTTAATACTCGCTTTATGTTGTGAACCCCGCTATTGGGTTTTTACTTCTAATTCGGAAGACTTACCTCATCCTCTCTCGAGGGTAGAGCGCACTTCTCTTTACCCATGAGCGATCAGTCCGTACACACGAGCCTTTGGGTTAACTAGTGTATGGAGACGGAAATGAAAACCACACATCGATTATGTGGCTCTACTCAACGTTATTCTCGGGTAAACCTTAAGCTCGTTAATTATTTTAGAAAGAGATGTTTTATTTTTAGAAAAATTATTTTTGTGTCCCAATGCTCTTCAACATCATGCGCTAAAGGAAATTAGCCACTCATCGGAGTGGAGACGGCTTAATTAAGAAAATACATGTTTAATTATTTTAGCGGATATAAGCGTGAATGAAAGAAATAAAAGACTTACATAAAAGCAGTAATAGTATCCGTCCCAACCGTCTTAAACAAGCGCTAAAAAGTTCTTAGCCTCTTATCCAAGACGGGGGTGGTATAGAAATGAAAAGACTTATAAATGTGCAGAAATAATATCCGTCCCAACCATCTTAAACAAGTGCTTAAGGAAATTAGCCTCTTATTTGAGATGGGGGTGGCATATAGCAGTTATATAAAGACTGAAAATTAAAACTAAGTTACAAAAAAGAAAAACACTGTCTCATAAACTCACGCACTCTACTTGTAATAAAAAGACTTAATCGAAAGAAAGCGTTTAAACGAAAGCGATAAATAAAGCGTTAAAGGAAAAGCGATAAACTATTTTTATGAAAGCAGTAAATCTAAATTATGAAAGCAATAAACTAAGTTATGAAAGCAATAAACTATTCTCATACACACACACACACACTAACATAAATAAAAAAAGAAGATGATCCAAATGAGAAAAACAACTTTTTATTTCTAAAATAAGCATTACAACTAGACTAAAAAGGAGAAAACTACAAACGAACATAAACTTAATTACTTAAACAGAACTCACTTTCACTCAAAAGAACTCATAAAGCATTACAAACACTCAAAATTTGGATGAGATTTACTTCAGCTGAGCCCCTCTACTTATAGGAAAATTTTCATTTTTACATGCCCTAGGTCACGGGCGTTGCTTGGATGTCACGATCGTGACTTAGGGCGTGACATTTGCTCGGCTGTATTCACCGACTTCTCGAAGGTTCCACCGTCAAATGAGGCTGCACACAGGAGTGACTTGGTGCGTCACAGGCGTGACTTGTAGAGTGACGGGCGTCACTATGGGCGGCAGACGTCGGCAGCATGGGCGCGACTTTGGGTCGTGACGTGCTGGCGGCTCACGGGCGTGACTTTGCTGGAACACGGGCGTGACTTGTAGAGTCACGGGCGTGACTTGGTCGGCAGACATCAGCAGCATGGCGCGACTTTGGGTCGTGACGCGCTGGCTGCTCACGGGCGTGACTTTGCTAGAATACGGGCGTGACTTGTAGAGTCACGGGCGTGACTTGGTCTACTAGAGTGAGCTGGAAGGGGGTTTGTCGAACGCAGAACTTTAAATTTACACACCCTTGGTCACGGGCGTGACCGAGGGCGTGACCTGAGAAAATTTTGTCAAAAATCTGGAAAAAAAGAAATAAAGCTAAGTTAGTAACAAAAATAATAAAACAGGCAATTATTCATTAATTCACAAAGAAATTTACAATATTAATTAAAACCATACTAATAACTATACTAAAAATACGTATATTTTACTACTTATCATGCGTGCGGTGAATCAAGGAGGTGAGGCGTTTGTAGCTTTGTTTGAGACTCACTCCACAAAGTTGGCAATCAGAGAAGTGCCAGTGGTGGAAGAATTCAAGGATGTGTTCCCCGAGGAGCTTTTGGGAGCACCTCCTCAGCGTGAAATCAACTTTTCAATAAAGTTGGTGCCAGGTGAGAGGCCGGTGTCGCGTCCTCCATTTAGGATGGCACCGAAGGAACTGGCCGAGCTAAAGGTGCAGTTGCAAGAGTTGCTCGAGCAGGAGTACATTAGACCCAGCACTTTGCCGTAGAGTACGCCAGTGTTATTCGGTAAGAAAAAGGATGGTAGTATTTGGTTGTGCATAGACTATCGTGAGTTGAATAAATCGACCATCAAGAATAAATATCCGATTCCGCGAATCGATGATTTGTTTGATCAGCTGGTGGGGTCGACAACGTACTCCAAGTTGGACTTAAAGTCGGGTTACTATCAGTTGAGGATTCAAGAAGTGGATATTCCCAAGACAACTTTTGGGACGAGGTATGGTCATTTTGAGTTCTCGGTGATGTCGTTTGGTTTGACGAATGCGCCATCAATGTTCATGGATTTGATGAATAGAGTGTTTCAGCAATACCTAGATTCGTTCATGGTGGTGTTCATCAACGACATCTTAGTGTATTCAAAGTCAAAGGCGGAGCATGAGTATCATTTGAGATTAGTGTTGCAGATTCTGAGGGAGAACCAGCTTTATGCTAAGTTATCAAAGTGCGAGTTCTGGATCGGGAAAGTGGCATTCTTGGGTCACGTGATAAGTGGAGATGGGGTGGCAGTGGATCCAGCAAAGATTGAAGCCATTAGAGTTTGGCCTTTACTAAGAACCGTGGCGGAAGTCCAGAGTTTCCTTGGACTAGCCAGTTATTATAGAAGGTTCGTTGAGAACATTTCGCGGATGGCTTTGCCCCTCACCACTCTTACCCGAAAGGACCAAAAGTTTGTGTGGACACTGGAGTGTGCCCATGCATTCGAGACCTTGAAGGAAAGATTGATGTCTGCTCCAATCCTATGTCTCCCTAGTGGGACTAAAGGATTTTAGATTTTTAGTGATGCATCAGGTTGCGGTTTGGGTTGCATGCTGGTGCAACAAGGCAGTGTGATAGCTTATGGGTCGAGGCAGATCAAGCATCACGAGAGGAATTACCCCGTCCATGACTTGGAGTTGGCGGCGGTGATTTTTGCGTTGAAGTTTTGGCGGCACTACGTGTATGGTGCGAAGGTGGAAATCTTCATGGACCACAAGCTTGAAGTATCTTTTACATCAGAAGGATCATAATATGAGGCAGCGTAGGTGGGTCGAGTTCCTTGGGGACTACGACGTAGCGATTCAGTATATGCCAGGCAAGGCCAACATGGTAGCTAATGCCTTGAGTAGAAAGTATTCTGGACAAGGAAATTGAATTGAAGCGCATGATGAAAATTTGGTGTGTGAGTTCGAGTCTTTTGGCATTGTGTGTGTGGCTATGGGTGAGTCCAGCGTAGCTCGACTGAACTGGATCAAGATGCAGTGTGATCTAGCAGATCAAATTCGAGAGGCAACCAGTGCAGATGAGGAGTGTCAGCAATTGGCATTAGAAGCTCAGCAAAGCAAAGGAAATGCTTTGGAGATGGTCGGTGGACTGTTAAAGAGGAGAAAAAGGGTGTGTGTTCCGCACTTTAGCAAGCTCCTTGAGGAGTTGATGTTTGATGCTCACTTCACGAAGTACTCCGTTCATCCAGGAAGTACAAAGATGTACTTGTATTTGAAGAAATCTTTTTGGTGGACTAGGATGAAGAGGGATGTAGCTTTGTATGTAAGCCGATGTCAGACGTGCGCCTTAGTGAAGGATGAATGCCAAAGGCCGGGTGGGTTCTTGAAACCTCTTCCTATCCCCGAGTGGAAATTCGACGATATCTCCATGGATTTTGTGCATGGTTTGCCTCAATCGCAGCAGGGTAACGATGCGATTTAGGTGTGATGCAGGACGCCGGGGCCCCGACCGCACCCCGTGGCATCACACCAGCTAGCAAAACACGGCCAAGCACACCTGCCAGAAGGACTGCAGTCCAAGCACCCCAACCCGTCTCTGCGCCTGTTCTCAGCGCAACTGGTTATTGAGGCTGGGGCTCGATCCCCAGACCTACTTGATAAGAAACCTCTCCTAACAAGCCTTATCACCAAATGACCTACAGGTCAGTTGGTGATAAGGCCTGTTAGGAATGGTTCTTATCAAGGAGGTCTGGGGATCGAGCCCCAGCCTCAACAACCCGCCGCGCTGAGAACAGGCACGAAGATGGGTTGGGGTGCCTGGATTGCAGTCCTTCTGGCAGGCGTGTTTGGCCTTGGTCCGCTAGCAGGTGTGATGCCATGGGGTGCAGTCGGGGCCTCGGCGTCCTGCATCAAGGTGATTGTGAATCGCCTGATCAAGGTAGTCCACTTCATTCCAAATCGGAAGGACGAAAGGTTGGAGAAACTCGTGGAGCTTTATATTTGGGACATTGTGCTGTTGCACGGAATTCCAAAGAGCATTGTTAGTGATCACGATATATGGTTCACGTCCAAGGACTAGAGGTTAATGCAGAGAAGTTTGGGCATAAAGCTCAAGTTTAGTATCGTGTTCCATCCGCAGACCGATGGTCAAACAGAGAGGATGAATCGTACTTTTGAGGACATGTTGAGGATGTGTGCTCTCTATTTTAGTAAGAGTGGGAGACTAGCTCTTCATGGTGGAGTTTGCCTATAATAATAGTTTCCAGGCGAGTATCAAAATGGCGCCATACGAGGCTTTGTATGGAAGGCGGTGTTGAACGCCGATGTCTTGGATAGAAATGGGAGACACCCAGTTTTTAGGAAAAGGAGTGGTGGCAAACGCTTGTGAGTTGGTGTGAACGATCCAGGAGTGCTGAAGGTTGCTCAGGATTGGTAGGCAAAGTATTTTAATGCGTGCCACAGAAATGTGGAGTTTGAAGTGGGCGACATGGTCTACTTGAAGATCAAGCCGTTCAAAGGCATTTCGCGAATTTGACAACTTAAGAAATTGTGTCCAAGGTATTTTGGTCCATTCGAGGTTACGGAGCGCATAGGCGAAGCGTCTTATCGGTTAGCGTAATCTGCATAGCTAAGCGGATTACATGATGTATTTCATGTTTCGGTGCTGAGGAAAGCGTTGGTGGAGCCGGAAGATGTTGTTGAGTCTTTGAAAGTTCCGGTAGCAGAAGATCTGAGGACGATAGTTTGTCCGGTCTGTGTGGAGAATTCCGAAGTTCGACCGTTGCGGAATAAAGAGGTCAAGCTGGTGAAAGTGCATTGGGATAATTGCGAACGAGACGAGTTCTCGTGGGAACGCGAGAAAATGATGCGGGATGACTTTCTTGAACTGTTTGTTTCAGGTATGTGAGTTATTTGTGCTTTCGTTAATGTCTTAAATTTCGGGGACGAAATTCTTTTAAGGGGGGTGGATTTGTAGCACCCCAGGTTTCACTGAGCGCGGAGGCTAGAATGCCTAAGGCTTGTACAAGTTTTTCTGTTCCTGGGAGCTAGCGCCGGCGTTAGGTGCTAGCACAGGCGTTAGCTGCCCCGTCGAGTAAAACACTTGTTTCTATGGTGTTCGTCAAGTTGGATTCGTCCAGGTGGTTTCGTCGATGGGAGTTCGTCGAAGAGCTAACGCGGGCAATAGCTCTAATGTCGACGATAGCTTTTCGCCGGGTAATGCAGATCCGTCGGGCCGTTGAGTTGGATTCATCGAGTGGCTAACACAGGCGTTAGCGCTAACGCCGGCGTTAGCTGATGGAACCTGTTTCGTAAGTAGCATTTCCTGGGTGTCCAATCTTCTTTGATCTTGATCCTAAGGTTCAGATAAGTGCTTCCTAAGGCTCTAAACAGTGCAGAGAAGTTCTTTTCTCTTTTCATTAATTCTTTTGTGCTTTTGGAGGCTATGGAGAGAAGTAGGGTTTGGAGGAAGAAGAAGGCTAGATTCGCCATTGTTGGAGCACCGGAGCTCCATTCGCCCATCCGAGACCAAATTTGTGGAGAGGACTCAAAGGCACTCCTTTCTATTCATGCCTTTCAACCGGTCCATGGTGAGGAAGAGAACTCTTAGGGTAACGACATCTCTCCTCCCGGTTTTAGGATGTGTGCATGGCATCTTTGCTTTTACCTTCTCTTTTCTGAAATTTATTGCACCGGATCTCTCAAATGAGAGGGGTTTGTGTCGCCTTGGTTCAAGAAGAACCATTCGGTTTATTGAGTCCGTCCCCGACATGATTTTGCATTAGAGATCCGCTCCATTAGTGGATTAGGCATTCTGGGTGAAGCCAAAATCGTGATCGGTTGTCCGATTCGGTGATGTTGCTTGACGTCCATTTTTAAGGGTTTTGCTAGAAATCCGTTTGCGGTGAAGACATCGTATTGATTCCCTTTATGTTTCGTGTAAGAACGAACGTTGATTTGGAGAGTGAAATATTGTGCTCGGTGAATGGGTTGTGAAGATGCTTGTTTGTGAAGGCATGACTTTGTCTTTGTGGTAGGCTGGCTAGTCTGTGAATGCTTGGATTCATGTGGGGAGAGTGTCCCGGCAGGATAAGTCACCTTTTGTGCTAACTGACGAGAACAAGTATGTTGATGCGCCCATTGGCAAGATGAGCCATGCAAGGGGTGAGGTCTCAGTGGAGTTCTTGGCTTTTGGCTTACTGATTCTGGCGAGAACAAGTAAGCTGATGCACCCGTAGGCAAGATGAGCTATGAATGGTGTGAGGTCTCAGTGTAGTTCTTGGCCTTGGGCTTGCACGCCCTGGGGAAATGATAAGTACCCTTGATTGTTGTGAGACGATGATGTGTGATGTTGTGTTAGAAGCATACACACCATGGGGTGCCTTGGGTGAAACCCATGTTTGCATACATGCTGCATTGTTAGGCCCCATACATTTATTGCTCAACATAGAAACGTGGATGATGCTTGTGACACTCATGCCTGTCATTTTATGTTATCATTATTTATTACATTTGCCTACGAAGTGCTGAATTGCAGGGTGATGTAGTTCCCCGGGGTCCGCTAGGACGACCAGGAGGAGGGGTGTTGTTACACCATTGTTGGTCAGCCAAAGCTGACCCTCATTATAGCGCTCTTTGTGATTTGGATGCAGGGCAAGGATCTCATGCTGGACCCAGCTCGCCGGACGAAAAGGCCTAAGCTTCATGAAGTGCACTTATCCTGTTTACCTGTTTGACTATGTTGTCTTTACTTGTTCCGGCTTGCACGCCGAGGTAGCATAGGAGTGTTATAATCTTTTGGACATTTTCTATGCCCTGTTTCATGACTTGAGTATAGGTTTTGTAAGGCCTTAAGGCAATGGTACTATAATGTAGATGTGGACAACTTTTGTGGTTTATTTAATGTTTCCGCTGTGTTTTGTTCTGAGTTTTGAGATGGGTAGATCAATATCACTTTTTAATACTAAAGCAATGGTGATTTTATGCTGTGGGGTCCCGACCGGACCCATATTATAAAACCACTACAAGGGAGGTGTTACACGGGCAGGTCCCCTGCATGTAAATAGAGGGGCATGGGTACCAGTTGGGGACTTGGGAGAGTTTCCATCCCATAGCCTGTGACTTGAGCGGTCTCTCTTTTTGAGACCGCGAAGACCTCTTCCTTCTTGCCTGGGCAATCTCCCACCTTCCGGAGAATCTCCCTCTGTTACCTCAATGACTCCTTCAACCCATCTCCCCAGGCGACCTCTTTCCTGCTCGCGGCCATCTCTTTTCTCGCTCCCTCACTCCTTCACTTGTAGCTCAAAGTAACCGACCATCCAACAATTTCCCACTCCTTCTCCATCTTGATCATGTGTGGACTTGGTACATTTTTGGTGCCAACAGAACTAACACGCGACCTTCAGATCTTGAGTGGTTGATGAACAGCAGTTGTGATGAAGATGTGGGATTTTGCCTAGAATGACACCCAATCTTAAAACAACCATAACTTTTGATTCGTTTGTTCGTTTTCAGCCCATAATAGCTTTTCAGAACTGTCTCAGAGCCGTCCATCCAATGGAGAACCGGTTTACCCATTCGAGTTCTTTTTTGTACACTCAGATTGACAAAATTCAACTCCTTTTAAAAGTTATCGCAGTTTATCTCTTTCGGCAATTTCGGCAATTTTTGTTTTTATGTGCGCGGCTAGCGATGGCT
This sequence comes from Dactylorhiza incarnata, assembly GCA_033032865.1. NCBI lineage: Eukaryota > Viridiplantae > Streptophyta > Magnoliopsida > Asparagales > Orchidaceae > Dactylorhiza > Dactylorhiza incarnata. Next base: position 4,441,561 of record JAWHQI010000035.1, read on the forward strand.
GACATGAGTTTGCCCAGTATCTAGTCCAATCTATCCCAGGTAAATCAATCATCTGGGAAGCCTTTGGGAAGTATCATCGTGAGGTCGCTCAGCATCTCGAAGCCTTAAACAAATCCTTGGTCACCCTCCTCCGGCAGTTGCCACCTCAAGCTCCTTTTGAGGACGCTCCTCCTCCTCCTGCAAGATTTGCACATCCGTTCGCTCCTCTACTGTCTCAATCTGAGGAGTTCAAAACCGCTTGCCATGAATACTTCAGATCAACTTCCCATGAAGATCCAACAGAAATGCTGAACTTTTAGGAGGGCTGTGCTTATTTTCTGACCCCTACTGATGTTGCTTATCCTCCATCTCCTCCCATTATTATTAAAGTGGAAGATCCTTCCCACTTCTCATATCAAGTTCATTCGGAGTATGTTTCTAATGAGTTTAGAGAGCCCCATCTTCTAATCTTCTCTGGAGGAGAAGATCCCGTCAGCCATTTTCAAGCTTTCGAATCAGCTATCTCATCGAGGACTATCTCAGATGGTATTAAGTACATATTATTAGTTATATCCTTTGATGGTCAAGCTAGAGAATGGTCTTATAATCTGCCACCTCAATAAATCACTTGCTTCGCTGATCTTGGAAGAGCACTTCTCTTGAGGTTTGCTACCTCGATGAAGCAGAAGAGAGGCCCAACAGCTCTTTTTCAAATCAAGCAAGGAGATAATAAGACAATTGCTCTATTCGTTGACAGGTTCCAAAAGGAAATTCTTGAAATTGTTGATGTTAATCAGGACTTGTATAAAATTGCCTTGATAAATGGATTATAAGAAAGTCCTCTGAAATTTGAAGCCTGCGTAAATGAACCTGAGACCTATGGACATCTTATCAGAGTAGCAAATCAATTTATTGAAGGAGAGGCAGCAAATCCTAACTACGTTTCTTCTCTGAATCAAAGGACCTAACAACGACAAAAGAATTCTTATTATCATCATCCGTCTTCGTCACATGATTTTTCGCGATATGAATACTTTAGATCTTACTCTTTTCCTCAGAATATACCTACTCGACACCAAAAGCAAGATGCATCACCTAAATTTCTGGAAGCTTTTCCAATCCAGTCTTACAATCCGAGTACGCTTGAATTCAAAAACTATCCATGAGAGTATACTCAGCTCAATGTTCCCATGGAAAAAGTTCTTGCGATCATTCAAGACATGCCAGAGTTTAGAGTTCCTCACCCTATGAGATCAAAGGACAAGTATCATCATGAAAAAATCTTCTCCAAATATCACTCAGACATTGGTCATGATACAGAACATTGTCGAGCTCTTCGGAAGCTAGTAGATGAACTATGGGAAGCAGAAAATTTACAAGACTATCTTGATCAATAATCTGACAATTTATCCTCCACCAGAAGCAATTTTACAAGCAAAGGTTTTTTCATTCAATAATAGAAGTGCATAGAATAGAGATGAGATAAAATGTCATTTTATTTCTTTTCTAGCATAACTTGTAATAAGCATAACAGTAACTCAGGTCCTATCAGTAGCCATCATTACAAAGACCTTCTTAGTAGTCAGATATATCAAACAACATATCCATACCAACCGCCGTATCCTTCACTGCATACTTTTATCCAGTTATGTCTTAAGTTTTACATTAACTCTACTTCCTATTGTTTACATTAGCACCTATAAAAACTGCGTGGATGTGAAGGGTGGGAATACCAACTCTGTTGTTTGATGTTTGATGTGAAGGGTGGATATACCACCTCTGCTTATTTCCTCTGGGGTCGTAAAACCCACCAAGACCACATCGCGCAAGTATTATCCGCAGATGTGTAGTGGTAGCCCCTCTCTTCTTCTTAGGATGTCAAAAACTTAATGTTCTCTTGAGGAAAGCAATGCTGGTGTAGCTCCTGCAGCATGACCGCACCTGCCCTTTTGATCATTTTTGAGTTGTGCATCTCTCTCTCTTTCTATCTCCAATCCTTTATGATTGATTATCATTGATTCCAATGATATCCGTGTCAAGTTAATCGACTTGCTTTGCTTGAATATAGATGTTTCCATTTGATAATGGATTGATTTTGATAGACTACTAACAACTGATGTTAGATGGTGTGATATTATTTGTAAGAGAAACAGACTAGTTTTAGTATGTACCACAATGCACTTCCAAATAATTATGCAATTATTTGTTAGGTACTAATTTTTTAGGTACCCTAAAATCCCATATGCATCACGTCCGGATTCCTGGATTTCTGGATTTTTGGATTTCATGATTAATCAATTTATAACTTCAGGTTTCTCAAATCATACATTGAGTTGAGCATCAGTTGACATAACATCATTAACAACATTATAATTGTCAAAGTCAAAAATCATCCATCTATATTAGTTTCAGGCTCACATTTCTGGGAGCGTGTGAATATGAAGATATCAGAATGTTGGCTTTCTCCTTCCGCATACATGAGTGTTGTCTCATTTCTTCATTTAGAGATATTATTTCAGCAACATCAAAGCAAGTGAATATTAATAAGCGTTCATACCCTCTATAAAGGAGATGTTCCTTCTTATACACTTCAAACGTGAATAAAAATAAGTATCAACAAAGTTGTTTCAGGTACATGACATATTTTTATTACTTGTCATCATATACCTATTTTTCATATCTTTTACAGAGATATACAGGTGTTTGCGAGTTCACTTCAGGTACTCGCATATTTGATGATTAATTTTGGAGAACTTCTTTTGGTTTGCGCAACCTTTATATGACGAGATTAGAATTAGGCGGGTGTTTTCGAAGAGTTTCACAAGTACTCCTACTTTGAGAAACTAACCGTTATCCTATCGAAAGATATAAGTAACCATTTTTTCTTCTTTCAAAGTATTGACAATTACGCCCCGACTACGACGCCGAATTCTATTGATTTTTTAAAATAGCAAAAGAGAGTTTTGCAAGTTTTGGATTTGAAAAGCTTTTGTTTAATTATAATCCAAACTAATCATTTGAAAAAGGCAAGTATACCTTATCGCGTATAATACATGATATTTTGTTTTAGAAAATATCGAGGTCGTATATTTCCACGGATCTTGTTGATTACTTCTACTTTTAAGGAATAAACAATTATTTTATCGGAGTAATATTTTGAGTTGATTTATAAAGAACGATAATAAGCGTATAACTCGAGTTCTAAACGATGATGAAGATAGCGCCCGATGTCGAATTACCTTGAGATGAAAATAGTCTTTTTTAGAAGTAAAAGATATGAATTTTCAAAACATCAAAATGTCTTGGCCATGGAGGTTCCATAACTATGAACGCACCTCTCTCGAGGGTACTGTTGGGTTTTTCTAAATACCATTTCATAAATGATAAAACAGCATATCACATATGCGCAGCAGAAAAATTAATTAGAACAACCCAAAGAGTTAAGGAACTTGCAATTTTATTGATTCAAGAAATAAAACAATATCCACATCATAATGCAGAAAATATACCTGAAGGTGATTTGAGTTGATACTCAAATCAAGGTGCTCCTCACTGAGTCTGGTAGAACCAATCTTGAGTTGCGAGAACCGAAAAGGATCGGCCCCTCTACAGAGATCCACACAAGCGCTAGAGAACCTCGATGCCTTGTCGAACAAGGGATGAGTCGGAGAAGAAAAGCCCTCAGCGTCCCCACGGATTGCTAGATCTAAGACAGGGGAGGCGACAACTATCGAAAGAACAGAAAAGCCCTAGCGAAACGTTCCGCCGCTACTCTCTAATCACACGAAAGGGTCGGGGCCAAAAACTGTTTTCACGCCTACTGAACCCTAAGATCGAGAACTAATATATAAGGCCTGCGTTCGATGAAATCAAGAGGCCTGCGTTAGACGAACTCAAGAGGCCTGCGTTCGACGAACTCAAGAGGCCTGCGTTCGATGAACTCAAGTGGCCTGCGTTCGACGAACTCGAAGCAGCCTGCGTTCGACGAACTCAAGAGGCCTGCATTCAACGAACTCAAGAGTCCTGCGTTCGACGAACTCACGAGGCCTGCGTTTGATGAACTCGAAGCAGCCTACGTTCGACGAACTCAAGAGGCCTACGTTCGATGAACTCAAGAGGCCTGCGTTCGACGAACTCAAGAGGCCTGCGTTCGACGAACTCGAAGAGGCCTGCGTTCGACGAATGCGCTACAGTAGCCTTTTGCCATCTCATCGGTTGACGAATGCCTTCAGTTCGAATAAGTCGCGCAGGATTAGCCTAATTTCACAAGAAATCTCAAGATTTAATTTCTCGAGAAATCCCTGGAAATTAATATCTCGAGAAATCCCAAGGAATTAATTTCTCGAGAAATCCCAATATAAGAATATGATTTCTCGAGAAATACCAAACCTTAAAATGACTTCTCGAGAAATCCAAGCCAACTCAATTCTTTCTCCAATTTCTCCAAGCACTTTTATGTGCGACCCTATAGGCTCATATTGCGTTGGCAGTAAGACTAACTGTTGATTGCTTTGAGATCACCTCAGAAACTCCAACAGTCTCCCACTTGATCACAAAGTGTCAACAAAAGTCTCACAAACAATGAGCGGCATCTAGCAATACATCATTGCTACCCAAGCAATTAGAGTTCATAACACAACAAGCCTGTCATGACCAATGTATCAGTGTTGTCATGTCCCTTTGTCCCTTACATCCGGATAGAACTAGAGGCATGGACCGTGTCACCCTCATAATTATTTAATCCTAGTTTCCTGGTCTAGAATAGACTGATAAAATTGGTGAGCTCAATATCACATATTGACTCGACCAAGCATGGCCATGCATTTCTCAATCTAATTCCATCAAGGGGGCCCATGGATGCAACTCCTATCATAAAGTAGGACAAACCCCATTTCTGCTCACACACAAACATCCAAATGATTCGTAACATACCCAACAACCACCCTTATCGTCAACCTTTCTCAAGAGAAGACTTTAGATTGCATCAAAGTACGCTTTTCCTCAATTGATGAATGCTGTGACTTGATAATGCTAAATCTAGTTAGTTTAATTAGGTTATTTTTTAGGTTATTTACTCTTACTTTTTGCTTATTGTTGTTTACCTAAATGCAATTTTGGTTCATTTTCCTATTTTTAGTGCTAACTTAAGTTTTTTGAATTTTCAGGTCAAAAATGCAAAATTTCCTAAGTCACGCACTAGGTCACGCCCGTGACCTAGGGCGTGTAAGTTGCTGTTTCCAGTTAAGCTGCTGCCAACATAATTCAGAAGATCTGGTCAGACACGCCCAAAGTACACGGCCGTGACACACAAGTCACGCCCGTGACACGCAAGCCACGCCCGTGACCTAGGGCGTGTAAGTTGCTGTTTCCAGTTAAGCTGCTGCCAACATAATTCAGAAGATCTGGTCAGACACGCCCAAAGTACACGGCCGTGACACACAAGTCACGCCCGTGACACGCAAGCCACGCCCGTGACCAGCCCGTGAACAGCTCAGATTCGACCAGCTGACCACCGAATTGGTCACGCCAGTGTTACACGGGCGTGCTTCCAGTCACGCCCGTGACTGCCATGTCAGCCAGCCGCCAGCGCCCATGATCGCTGCCAGCGCCCATGACCCGACTAACCACCGAAATGGTCACGCCCTCAGTCACGGGCGTGACCTAGGGCGTGACCCATCAAATCGCGTCAGAATCGTGCGCCGAACCTGATCCAAGCCGCATAATTGATTAAACAATGTCACGCCCCTAGTCACGGGCGTGACTGAGGGCGTGACCAAGGCAAAAAAATTTCTATAAATTGAAATGACCTCCAAGCTTTCCCCATTCAGTTTTTGGAGAGAGAACTAGTGCTACTACTCTATTTTCAGTGTTTTTCATGTCATTTTATTCTCTTTCTCTCTCTTATTTCAATGCATTTCCTTTTCTAGTTTTCATATGAATGTTGTAATGCCTTTGTAATTTCCTTTTATAGTGTATTACTAATGCTTAGTAGGCTTTCCATGCAATTGTAATCTCAGTTGAACTTTTGTTTAATAAAAATGGTATGTTTTTGTTCTCTTAAAATCTTCATCATTTCTCTCTCCTACCCCTCCACCATGAGTAACTAAATCCTCATAGTACTCGATCTTGATGTTCTGAGGATGAGTTGATCAAGTTATGATCCTTTAGTCTTCTTTCACTTTCTAAAGTGTTGGGCCTTAGATTTACTCTTAATTAAAATTTAGTGGAGTTATATTATCGATATATAATCCCCACCTTTGCTTTCATTCTTGGCTAGCCGAGAGGCCGATAGTCTGAAGTGAGCACTTAAGAGTAAAGAGAGTTACACATATTTCTCGAGAGAGAATGACGTAAATCTCCTGGATTGGAGTCAAACCCAATAGCGGGGTTCACCACTTAAAGCGAGTTTTAGGTATTCGAATACGGGACGAGAGTTCGGTCGGATTTTCCTAAACTCAGTTGGGCATATCTTCGAGAGAAGCATGTTCAAACTATGGGAACCCCCACGGTCAAGCTGCCCTTACTTTATTAAGTTGCTTTTGAATTTTGATCAATTTAGGCCGAAGTAAGTCAAGATCGAGTGCTATTTCTTAATCATCGTTTAGCCGTACTTTTATCCAGCTTTTATTTCAACTTAGCAGACAAAACCATCCAAAAAATTATTAAGATAAAATAATAGTAATTCGTTTGAGTATAAGTAATCAACGGTTCTCGGATTTTAATACGACACTTGTGTTCCTATACTACAGTTCGATAGGTATACTTGCCTTCTCGGATTGCTAGTTCGGATTTTATTTCGTGCAAGCGGAATTTTAATCACCAAGTTTTTGGCGCCGTTATCGGGGACTCGCATTTTGTTGATATTTTGAAAGAACGAATCTATTACTTTTATCACCTCTTTTTTCTCTCCTCTTTCTTGAAAAACAAAATTAATTCAAAAAAAAAAAAGAGACCTTTTTAGAATTTCTCAATCTTATTTTCCCTTCTCTCTTTCTAGTTTATGACCCGAGCGAATCCGTCAGAACTTGTAGACTTGGACCAAGAACTTGAGCGTACTCTTCGGAGAAAATCGCAAGTTCAAGATCCTACATTCCAAGAACTGGCTGAGGATTCGGAGTCGGTTGTTAATATGGGCGAACCTAACCAAAATGAAGTCCCCAACATGGTTGCGGCCCCTGAATGGACTATGTCCCATTATGCAAGGCCTAACCTGGAAGGGACGGAAACTAGTATAGTCCGCCCTGCCATAAATAATAATAATTTCGAACTAAAGCCAAGCATAATTCACATGGTGCAGCAATACGTGCAGTTCGACGGATTACAAGATGAAGATCCGAATGCACATATTGCTAGCTTCCTTGAAATCTGTGACACCTTCAAAATAAATGGTGTTACGGATGATGCAATTAGGCTAAGACTCTTCCCATTTTCTTTAATAACAAAGGCTAAGCAGTGGTTGTCAACTCTACCTAGAGGTTCTATCACCACTTGGGCCCAGTTAACTGAAAAATTTCTAACTAAGTATTTTCCACCTGCGAAAACTGCTAAGCTTAGAAATGATATTTCTTCTTTTTGCCAAATAGATTCTGAAACGCTATATGATACCTGGGAAAGGTATAAAGAATTCTTAAGACGTTGCCCTCATCACGCTCTGCCTGTATGGTTACAAATGCAGACGTTTTATAACGGGCTAAATCAACATACTAAGCAAATGATAGACGCCGCTTCCGGTGGTACCTTAAATAACAAAACCCCGGAAGCCGCTCTTGAACTATTTGAGGATATGGCCATGAACACCTATCAGTGGAATGTGCCAAGATCCTGCCCAAACAAACCTGCAGGTATGTACGAAGTGGATAACGTCTCCCAGCTGGCACTACAAGTGGAAATGCTTAGCAAAAAGATATCTGAAATGAATGCTCCTTCCGCACCTCAGGTTTGGGAATTCGCAAAAGCCACCTCCGAACAAGCTGATTTCGTAGGCAATAGAAATGCTTATAATAATTATTCTGCTTCTAATTTTCATGCACCTGGTTTTCAGTTACCGAATAATTATAATCCTGCGCTGCGTAATCACCCAAACTTTTTTTGGAGTAATCCTGCAAACACAACTCGCCCGCCTCTACAAAATGAATTTACACCACCTCCACCCCCTGTTAACTTTCACAAACCTCCATCTTTGGAGGAGATGTTTTCAAAATATATAAGTACGAACGAAGCAACCGTCCGGAACTTAGCCGGATCCGTTAAAAATCTAGAAAACCAAATCGGGCAGCTCGCCAAAATAATATCCGAGCGACCGCCCAGGACTCTTCCCGCTAACACCGAGCCCAACCCGAAAGAGCAAGCGAAAGCTGTAACTCTTCGGAGTGGAAAGCAAGTATCCGGTCCGGTTAGCGAAGAGCCCGAGGCAAGATCCGCCCCTATTTTAAAAATACCACTCACTCAAACAGATTTTATCACTCCACCTCATATTTTCAAAAACAACCCCGCCCCGCCTTATCCATCTCAACTCAACAAGGAAAAATTAGATGATCAATATCATCGCTTCTGGAAATGTTTAAGCAAATACACATCAATTTGCCCTTCCATGAAGCGATATCACAAATGCCCAAGTACGCTAAGTACCTGAAGGATCTTCTAACTAATAAGAAAAAGCTAGAAAATCTATCGCACGTAACTTTAAATGCTGAGTGTTCCGCCGTCCTAACAAATAAATTACCGAAAAAGGCTAACGATCCGGGTAGTTTTTCTATCCCGTGCCTCTTTGGTGATCTATTTGTAAAGAACGCGTTGGCCGACTTAGGAGCAAGCATCAACTTAATTCCATTCTCCTTGTTTAAAAAGTTAGGAGTGGGCACCCTTAGCCCCACACGTATGAGTATACAACTAGCAGATTGGACGATAAAATATCCGCTGGGAATTGTGGAGGACGTGCTCGTAAAAGTAGACAAATTCATCTTCCCGGTGGATTTTGTCATTTTGGACATTGAAGAGGATGTCGAGGTTCCCCTAATCCTTGGCCGCCCCTTCCTTGCCACCTCCCATGCTATCATTGATGTGAGTAATGGTAAGCTATTCCTCCGAGTTGGAGATGATGAAGTAACCTTCTCCATAACACCCTCTATGAAAAATACCCTAGAAAATGACGATTCGTGTTTTTTCTTAGATGTGTTAAGTGAAGACCCTTCTTTTTGTATTTCTGAAAATGGTTGTTCTTCTTTTTGTTCATCTTCAAACACCTCCACTGAAATATTACAAGAAATGAAAATGGTCATTGCTCCCGCCCCCTCAAATTTTCAAATTAAATCAAAAATTTTTGAAGAAATTACTTTTGAAAAAGAAAAGTCTTTCAAATCTTCATACGAGGAACCTCCCACTTTAGAACTTAAAGAACTACCCAATCATTTAAAATATGAATTTTTAGAAAAAGACTCTAAGTTACAAGTAATAGTGTCGGCCCATTTAAGTGGATCTGAAAATGCCAAATTGCTAAAAGTTTTACAAAAACACCGCCAAGCAATTGCTTGGCAGATTTCTGATATTAAGGGCATAAGTCCATCTTTCTGCATGCACAAAATTCTAATGGAAGATAATTCACAAAATTCTATTCAACCTCAACGCCGATTAAACCCAAACATGAAAGAAGTAGTAAAGGGTGAGGTCGTGAAATTATTAGACGCAGGAATTATCTATCCAATATCAGATAGCAAATGGGTAAGCCCCGTTCAAGTAGTTCCTTAAAAGGGAGGTATCACGGTAGTGTTAAATGATAATAATGACTTAATCCCAACACGGACGGTGACTGGGTGGCGTATGTGTATTGATTATCGCAAATTGAACGACGCCACCCGCAAGGACCATTTCCCCTTGCCATTCATCGATCAAATCTTAGAACGATTATCCGGCCATAGCTTTTATTGTTTTCTCGATGGTCTCTCGGGCTACTTCCAAATTCCCATCTCGCCCGAGGACCAGGAGAAAACGACGTTTACTTGTCCTTTCGGCACCTTCGCCTATCGAAGAATGCCGTTTGGCTTATGTAATGCGCCGGCAACATTTCAACGGTGTATGTTGGCCATTTTCGACAAGTACGTAGAAAGTATTATGGAGGTATTTATGGACGACTTTTCCGTGTTTGGTGATTCCTTCGATTTTTGTTTAGAAAATTTAGAAAAAGTGTTAGAACGGTGTGAGGAGACCAATCTCGCCCTGAACTGGGAAAAATGTCATTTCATGGTACGGGAGGGATTGGTTTTAGGTCATAAAATATCAGCAAGAGGAATTGAGGTCGATGAAGCAAAAATAGAAGTGATCGAAAAACTGCCACCGCCAACCAACGTTAAGGCCATAAGAAGCTTTCTAGGACATGCCGGTTTTTACCGACGGTTTATAAAATATTTTTCAAAAATTACCAAACCACTCACTCATCTTTTAGAAAAAGACACTCCATTTATTTTTGATGATACATGCTTATCTGCTTTTCAATTAATCAAAAATAAGCTAATAAATGCGCCGATTATGATAGCTCCAATCTGGGACCTTCCATTCGAAATCATGTGCGATGCAAGTTGCTTTGCGGTGGGAGCCGTTTTAGGACAACGTATATCTAAAAACTTCCACCCTATTTTCTACGCAAGTAAAACACTTACATCCACGCAAGCAAACTATACCACAACGGAGAAAGAATTATTAGCAGTTATTTTTGCATTCGACAAATTTCGACCTTATATTACGCTTTCAAAAATTATTGTTTTTACGGACCACTCGGCCCTCAAATATTTACTTTCTAAACCGGATGCAAAACCACGCTTACTTCGCTGGGTCTTACTCCTCCAGGAGTTCGACTTGGAAATCCGAGATAAAAAGGGGGCTGAGAATTTGGCCGCGGACCATCTTTCACGATTAGATAACCCATTTATTGAAGATTTAAATGAACAAAATTTTAATGATTATTTTCCCGACGAGAAGTTATTATCAATCAACACTACTCCTTCTCCTTGGTTTGCAAACTTCGCCAACTACTTAGTAGCTCGAGTCCTCCCAAAAGAATTTTCCTATCAGCAAAAGAAGAAATTCTTCTCTGACCTGAAGAATTATTTTTGGGAGGACCCGTATCTGTTTAGAGTTTGTGCAGACCAAGTAATAAGGAGATGTGTTTCTTTCGAAGAAGGACAAAATATTTTCAAACACTTACATGAAGGACCGACTGGTGGGCACTATCAAGCCAATCGGACCGCTCACAAAGTACTTAGTGCAGGCTTTTATTGGCCTAGCCTTTTTAAAGATGCCCAATCGTTTGTGAGACGGTGCGATAGCTGCCAACAGACCGGAAATATCTCAAATAAAAATGAAATGTTGCAAAATTATTTCCTCGAGTGCGAAGTTTTCAACCTTTGGGGAATTGATTTTGTAGGTCCTCTTCCTTCTAGCCATGGTAATAAATACATTTTAGTTGCGGTAGACTACGTGTCTCGATGGGCAGAGGCCCAAGCTCTTCCTACTAATGACTCCCGAGTCGTTATTATTTTCTTAAAAAAATTATTTTCTCGATTCGGTACTCCTAGGGCCATCGTTAGCGACAGGGGTTCGCACTTTTGTAACGCACAATTTGCAAAAACACTTTTAAAATATGGCGTTACACATAAGCTTTCAACTGCTTACCACCCCCAAACTAACGGCCAGGTCGAGGTAGTGAATAGAGAAATCAAACGTATTTTAGAAAAAACTGTTTCCACCTCACGTAAGGACTGGTCACATAAATTAGACGATGCTCTATGGGCTTATCGAACAGCGTACAAGACCGCCATCTGTTGTACACCGTATCGGTTAGTATATGGAAAATCGTGCCATTTACCGGTCGAATTATAACATCGTGCTTTCTGAGCCCTTAAATTTTTAAATTTTGATCCCCACTCCACCGCCGATCTTCGAAAATTCCAACTCAACGATCTCGATGAGTGGCGCTCCAATGCGTATGAAAATAATAAATTATATAAGGAACGAACGAAATGCTTTCACGATAAAAATTTAAGGCACCCGAAAACATTTAAACCAGGCGACCAAGTATTACTTTATAATTCTCGTCTACGTTTATTTCCTGGAAAATTAAAATCTAGATGGTCAGGTCCTTTTAATGTAAAGGAAGCTTATCCGTATGGAACTGTTTTGATATCACACCCTGATAAGGGTGATTTCAAGGTTAATGAGCATCGTCTAAAACTTTATTTTTCTGGTGATAATATTGACATGGACAGTGAAAAACTTCTTTTGTCTGGACTGTAATAATTTGGATTAACTTTTGAACTATATTCTTTTAGTCGAGCTCAAACGACATTAAACAGAGGGCGCTCTTGGGAGGCAACCCAAGGTTTTTAAAATTTGTTGTTTTAATTTTTCTTTGGCCCTGGATGGCTCTGATACTCTCAACTTCGGCGATGGCCTGCTTCAACATTGCTGTTTTCAAGAAAAATTCAAGATGATATTTCATGAAGATTCAAAGCGCCAGCAAGGGGGAGCGGCATCACACATCCTTTCAAGCCCATAAATCCAGGGAAGTGCCTGTTTCAGTTTTTCAGTTTTAATTTCTTTTCTTAATTACCCCTTCCTTCACTCTCCTTTTCCATTGAGGACAATGTCTATCGTAAGCTTGGGGGAGAATGTCTTCTTTTCTTTTAGTAGTCTAAATTAGATTTTGGTAAAATCAATAGTACCCCTTGCTTTATGTTTTGTTTTTCCCAAAATATTTTATATAGCCTTAGTTAATTTCAAAATTTCTAATCCTACTTTTAATTATGTTTCACAAGTAAATTGTTGACTCATGTAGTGTTCTAATTCTAGGTAGCATGTTAATCTGAAAAGTTTTTTCTAAAATCTTGTACTTTCCTTATCGTTTTCTCTTTTATCTTCTTTACTTTCGTAAAAATTCTTCATCCACTATTTTTCTCTTCATTTTTAGATATATTTTGCAAAGTTAACTTTTGATTTGTGTAGTAAATGTGAATAATCCTAGACGCTTATTATTCTTATTTTCAGGATAAGTTCATTAGTCTTTATTTAATATCTAGGGCTTACTTTTTGAAATCCTTCAAAACTCATGCTTTAACTAAATTTAGAGAGCAATGAAAATGATTTAGGCCATTTTTGTTTTAAGTTTGAGCCTTCATGCCAACCCTTAAAAAGAAACCCTTTGTTAGCCTCTTTTGAGCCTTTTCCCATGTTTTATTGTCACCTCCACTTATCAAAATTTTCACCAATGCCAAAATTTCCAAACCTATTTGAATCACACTAACACTTTGAGTTTTATTTAAATTTCTAAAAGAGTGTGATTGGTTTATTGCATGGAGAGCTTCAAAGAAAAGAATTTGCTCAAAAAGGAGATATTTTAAGCATATTTGTATTAGTTATCTTTGCCAAAATTTCAAAAGAAAAAAGAAAAAAAAATGGCTATGAAAGAGAAAGAAAGAAAATATGCTATATGCTTATAATGAAGGATTGCCTCTTATCATTCATATCGGAAATTTTATAAAACTCATGTTTATGGTTTAGTGTGATTATAGCAATCACTTTTATCTTCGATTCCCATTCCAAATCATATGCCTAAACCAAACATTTCGGTCCTAATAAAGTCCTCTTGATTCATGCTCCTAAATTTGCTTTAGCTAAGTAAAGAAGAAAAGTAGAATAGTTAAGTCTTGGGTATGAATTTAGATCCTTGTTCTTAGAATGATATAATTATAATTTGTCTCTTAGGGTTTAGTAACAATTCAATGTACTATCTCACTTGTTACTTTGCTCAATTTTATTTTAAAAACTTTTTAGTTAAAATTTTGGATGATTAATTTTTGTTAGTAAAGGGTATAAAAATTAAGCTTAAATAAAGTACTTATTTTAGGTTTCCTTTTCACTATTCTCCCTACTTGGAATTTCGCAAGGTACTCGTGTTTAGCATAATTAAATCTTTTTGATTAGTCATTTTATTTTATTAGCTAAAGCATATTTCTTTGCTTGGGGACAAGCAAAGTGTAAGCTTGGGGGAATTTGATAATGCTAAATCTAGTTAGTTTAATTAGGTTATTTTTTAGGTTATTTACTCTTACTTTTTGCTTATTGTTGTTTACCTAAATGCAATTTTGGTTCATTTTCCTATTTTTAGTGCTAACTTAAGTTTTCTGAATTTTCAGGTCAAAAATGCAAAATTTCCTAAGTCACGCCCTAGGTCACGCCCGTGACCTAGGGCGTGTAAGTTGCTGTTTCCAGTTAAGCTGCTGCCAACATAATTCAGAAGATCTGGTCAGACACGCCCAAAGTACACGGCCGTGACACACAAGTCACGCCCGTGACACGCAAGCCACGCCCGTGACCTAGGGCGTGTAAGTTGCTGTTTCCAGTTAAGCTGCTGCCAACATAATTCAGAAGATCTGGTCAGACACGCCCAAAGTACACGGCCGTGACACACAAGTCACGCCCGTGACACGCAAGCCACGCCCGTGACCAGCCCGTGAACAGCTCAGATTCGACCAGCTGACCACCGAATTGGTCACGCCACTGTTACACGGGCGTGCTTCCAGTCACGCCCGTGACTGCCACGTCAGCCAGCCGCCAGCTCCCATGATCGCCGCCAGCGCCCATGACCCGACTAACCACGGAAATGGTCACGCCCTCAGTCACGGGCGTGACCTAGGGCGTGACCCATCAAATCGCGTCAGAATCGTGCGCCGAACCTGATCCAAGCCGCAGAATTGATTAAACAATGTCACGCCCCTAGTCACGGGCGTGACTGAGGGCGTGACCGAGGCAGAAAAATTTCTATAAATTGAAATGACCTCCAAGCTTTCCCCATTCAGTTTTTGGAGAGAGAACTAGTGCTACTACTCCATTTTCAGTGTTTTTCATGTCATTTTATTCTCTTTCTCTCTCTCTCTCTCTTATTTCAATGCATTTCCTTTTCTAGTTTTCATATGAATGTTGTAATGCCTTTGTAATTTCCTTTTATAGTGTATTACTAATGCTTAGTAGGCTTTCCATGCAATTGTAATCTCAGTTGAACTTTTGTTTAATAAAAATGGTATGTTTTTGTTCTCTTAAAATCTTCATCATTTCTCTCTCCTACCCCTCCACCATGAGTAACTAAATCCTCATAGTACTCGATCTTGATGATCTGAGGATGAGTTGATCAAGTTATGATCCTTTAGTCTTCTTTCACTTTCTAAAGTGTTGGGCCTTAGATTTACTCTTAATTAAAATTTAGTGGAGCTATATTATCGATATATAATCCCCACCTTTGCTTTCATTCTTGGCTAGCCGAGAGGCCGATAGTCTGAAGTGAGCACTTAAGAGTAAAGAGAGTTACACACATTTCTCGAGAGAGAATGACGTAAATCTCCTGGATTGGAGTCAAACCCAATAGCGGGGTTCACCACTTAAAGCGAGTTTTAGGTATTCGAATACGGGACGAGAGTTCGGTCGGATTTTCCTAAACTCAGTTGGGCATATCTTCGAGAGAAGCATGTTCAAACTATGGGAACCCCCACGGTCAAGCTGCCCTTACTTTATTAAGTTTTAAGTTTGCTTTTGAATTTTGATCAATTTAGGCCGAAGTAAGTCAAGATCGAGTGCTATTTCTTAATCATCGTTTAGCCGTACTTTTATCCAGCTTTTATTTCAACTTAGCAGACAAAACCATCCAAAAAATTATTAAGATAAAATAATAGTAATTCGTTTGAGTATAAGTAATCAACGGTTCTCGTATTTTAATACGACACTTGTGTTCCTATACTACAGTTCGATAGGTATACTTGCCTTCTCGGATTGCTAGTTCGGATTTTATTTCGTGCAAGCGGAATTTTAATCACCATGACTTCAGGTCAAAGGACCACAAACACCATTGCCACTTGAGACCTACTTGTGACACATTCATATAACAATCCACAAAGTAGTCTCACGGTGGGTCTGTCCAGTACAACTTGTTCCTAACAAGTACCCATGTGATGACTTGATATCACAATATCATGACCTATGAGAACCGGTCATCAGTCAACACACATTCTAGTCTTATGGTCTCATCCTTGCCCTAATTTCTAGGATGATACCTCGACCAGGGACCATTTAAGAATGAAACTTCATTTAAACATAGGCCCTCACATTCAAGTCACGTACTTGAATTCCTATGGAAGTAAACATTCTAAGGGCATCCATTATGTTAATTAGTCTATCATATAGAAACATTTGACATAATTAAAGAACTTGCCATAAATGTAAAAAGAAAAACCATAGTACATATCACAACTCATCAAATGAATAAACAACCAACAAACATACAATCCACAAGGCTCCCACTAAAGACGATCATTCAGGTATCTAATACCCATTGATCTAACATGACCATCATGCTTCCTTTGCGCAAGAGGCTTCGTCAGTGGATCCGCTATGTTTTCTTCAGTTGGTACTCTGCAAATGCTCACATCTCCTCGATCGACAATCTCTCGAATAAGATGGAACCTCCGAAGTATGTGCTTGGAGCACTGATGAGATCTAGGTTCCTTAGCTTGTGCAATAGCACCATTGTTGTCACAGTAGAGAACTACGGGATCAACAATGCTAGGAACTACATCTAGCTCGCCGATGAATTTCCTAATCCACACAGCCTCCTTTGCCGCATTTGTCGCAGCAATATACTCTGCTTCTGTCGTAGAATCGGCAACTGTCTCCTGCTTGGAACTCTTCCAGCTAACAACTCCTCCATTAAGGCAAAATACAAACCTGATTGGGACTTTGAATCGTCATTATCAGTTTGGAAGCTAGCATCCGTGTTACCACTTACAGCGAGCTCTTCCTCTCCACCATACACCAAGAACGTATCCTTAGTCCTTCTCAAGTACTTTAGGATATTCTTGACAGCTATCCAGTGACCATCACCAGGATCAGACTGATACCTGCTCGTCATGCTCAAAGCATATGAGACATCGGGTCGAGTACACAACATTGCATGCATGATTGATCCAATTACTGAGGCATATGGAACAAACTTCATGCGGTCCTTATCTTCCAAAGATTTAGGACACTAGTCCTTAGAGAGACTCACACCATATGACATGGGTAAGAATCCTTTCTTGGACTCAAGCATGTTGAACCATTTCAACACCTTGTCAATGTATGTACTCTGGGTCAAACCCAACAACTTCTTCGATCTATTGATGAGTCCCAAATATATACACATTTTCGGACTCATCTGGGCTAATTTTCTTTCACTTGCACTTCACTTATTGCTCATTTATGCTTCTATTGATCACATTTTGTATTTCCACTCTTAGTGCACATTTATGCCCATTTTGGTGTGATTCCTTGTATTCCAGTGGTCCTGGATGTTTTCATGCAGGTTCAAGGGTCGTGCGATGCTCGGAGTTTGATTGGGGGCAATTTCTGCCTACAAAACCACTGATCGTGCTTTTTCCTTCGCGCACGATCAGGCGCACGACCACTGGTCATGCGTTAATTGCCCTTACCAAACAGAGAAGTTCGCATGTTCATTGGCCTTCTTCTCGTACGACCACTGGTCGTGCGCCACTGATCGTGCGCTATTTTTTGTCATTCTGGATTTTGCTACAGGTTGTTCCCGCTAGCTCACAGGCATTTCTTCGCGCACGACCACTGGTCGTGCGCCACTGACCGTGCGCGTTCAAAATTCTGCTTTCTATAAATACGCGTTTTCACGAAACCTTTCGGCCGAATCCGTATTTTTAGGTCATTTCCAGCGCCGTTTTCTCTCTCCAGAGCGCCATTTTCGCCGCTCCATCACCGCCCACCTTCGGGAGGAGCTCCGGCCGCCATTCTCTTGCAAATCTCAAGCCGGAGCATCCTCTAGGCCTCCTCCATTGATCGTGCACCTCCAAAGCTCCATTTTGAGGGATTTCTTGCTGCATATATGAAGTTCTCTGGTGAGATCGTGGCTAAAGAAGATTGACGGAGAAGACGGGTACAATAGAAGAAGGTGATAGCTCTTTCGGACCCCATACGGTAGTTGGAGCCCAAGCCCGGACGAGGATTGACAACCCTAGATTCCGGCCGTGAACCTCCGATGAGTCTCCGTGCTTTGGTTGTAATCTCAACCCCCTTTATACTGTAGTTTTGTTTTCCTTTATCATTTGGGTGTATGAATAATGTTTGCTAAATCTTGTTATGATATTTAGTATTTCATGTCTATGTGAAATTGATATGTGTGGTTTATGCAAGTGAGGAGCGCCCCATTCCATCCTCCATCCCGCCGTCACGTTCGTGTGCCGCACTAGCAATTGCTAGTGGCGTGCTTGTCAACGAGGTGCTTGCGACCCTCATTCCGTAAGACTACTCGTCGATCCGCCAAGCTAAGCGGTGCTAACGGCCCGTGTAATCCACCTCAACTCCGCCGGTGCGAACCATTCCATCTGCTTGCCATCTCATCCATCCGCCTAGTGAAGCGTGGCATAGCGGCCCGTGTAATCCATTTGCCTAAATAAGCAGTGCGCTCAAGGCCTGCACAGTTCGATTCGCTTGCCTACTCGTCCATCCGCCCTTGCGAAGCAGCGCGCTCAAGGCCTGCCTAGTCTCCATCTTTTCTTTATTTTCCACAAATCAAATCACCCACTTTCGCACCCATCTGACTAAAGGACTTCAATCTCAAGTACTGCCTCAATAGTAAACTCCTCCTTACTGTGTTCCTTGAGAGATTTGATACTTGGGGATTTACTTCCTCATATTATTACTTGACAATGACCGGTTCACTGTCGTTTTGTGCCGCAGTCTTACTACCGCCTATAGCAGTGTGCTAAGATTCGCGCATCAAGTTTTTGGCGCCGTTGCCGGGGAACACAGTCGTGTGAGTTTCTGGAGAGGGAGAGGAGAGTTAGAAGTTCTTCCATTGTGTATAGTCCTCTTGTTATTTTGTTTGCTTTTTATTTAATTTTTGCTTTTCTTATTTTTATTATTTCCCTCTTTCCTATTTAATTTTTTGTAGGCAGGTTGTTCCGAAGTAGTTTTAGTTGATTGTGTAGATTTTCATGCAAAGAATTTCAATTTTTGTTATATCTGCATCCTTAAAAAAATGTATTCCTGGACTGAACCTAGCATTTATGACAAGATGAGCGCTTATATCGATTAAATGAGGGAATTAAATGCTACGTATCGTAAGGGCGTTGTTTGTTTAATTTGTAAAAGTGAAAATCATGTTTTGAAGGACTGCCCCAGTCTTTTCCCTATTCCAATTCCCGACTGCAGTTCTTCACATCCTGATGACAAAGTCCCTATCGCTCAGTCTTTACCCGTGGAGGGAATCGAGCCCTCAACCCCCGAGCTTATTTCTTGCATGGACTCTTCGCTCCCTGTATATGGCTTTACTACTAGTGATGATGATGATTCATTTGATGGCCAACAAGGTGAGATTTGGGAGCTCCATGATGAACCAGAGTGGGATGAGGAGAGTGTTCTCTCTAGTGGGGAGGTGCTTGCAGATCTTTTTGCAGAGGAACCTGATATTTTACTTTCTGATTCTGATGTTCCTCCAGTTTCTTTGCATGCTTTTTCTACACCTTTTTTTTATGAACCTGTCGAATATTATTTGCAGAGTGATGTTCTGGACCTCCAAGCTGAACCGAAGTGGGATGACGAGGACAAAATTTCTGATGAGTAGTTGTACACCTCTTCATTGGTGAAGGAGATCTGCCGCACCACTAATTCCTTCAAGTTCTCAGATGCACCTCATTTTTATTCTTATGACACTGACAGTGATCAGTCTTGGGAACCTGCCAGGAGTGACACCGGGGCCACTCCTCCTTTATTTGAACCTTTTAGTTCTTCATCTATTTTATTTCCTAATCATACGTCTTTAATGCTAATATTGATAAATTCATCCTTCCTGCTTCCTCGCCTACTTTATTGTCTTATATTTCATTTAACCCTCTGTAGGTGCATGAATATGTAGACCCATTTTTGGGCAATTCTGTGTGGCAATCTTTGAAGGAAAAGCAAACGGCAATGATGAAATCCATCGCCTATTCCACCTCATCATCATTGCCTGCGTTTTCCTTGAAAGACTGGGTGCAGGGTGGTAAACGCTACTTCATCCATGACCGCGGATTGGAGGAGAGGAAGAGGACGAAGAAAGATGAAATATGGAGATGGAAAGCTCCTGATCCTCCTGACTGCTGCTGTTGGGTCTTCGGGCCCATCTCTTTTATTTTCAGTTACCACTTTAAATCAACGTACAGCTGATCTTTTTGGCATGCTTGTAATACTTAGGATATTTGAGTTTTCTCTTTTATGTTTAGACAATAGTATTAACTGCTTAATACATGTATTAAGTCCAGCTTAAGGACGGTAAACAAAAGCGCTGCTGGGAGACAACCCAAGTCTCTTTTGTTTTTATTTCTCTAATACGCTAATAGTTTAGTTTTATATATATATTTGCGTGGAGTCTTTTGCCTGCAGGTGTGCGGCAATTTCTTTGGTGGCGGACTCTTGGAGTGAAGTTTTCAGAATTTAACTCCAAATCTTCTGGTATGCTCATTTCTGAGCATGGGGTAACCTCTCCTCTTTTCATTCTCTTACACTCATGTTGATATTTCAGCTTACCTTATTGTGTAGATTAAGTCTGGGGGAGAGCTGTTTGTTACCCACTGTGCACGCACATGTTGCATTGCATACTAGAAGTAATTTTATTTTATCTATATAGTAAATTTGTTCATTAGCATCACACACCGTTTCACCCGCACGAGCGCACACTCGCTTGTTTGCATGCTCCCGTTTATTCAATTCTTGGTTGTGATGTAGGAAGTGCTGTATTAGCCAAATTAATTGCAAGATGGAGTGGAATGTTGACTCCTGCAGTGCTCTAGTTGAGTACTCGTGTTTTGCTTAGGACTTTGAGTAGAATCAGTTCTTATTTATGCTCCTAATTTATAATTAGTTGATTTGCATAGATTTTAGTTTATTTTACTAAAAATGGTGAATGTGGTTGAATCTAGTGGTAGTGTGGTATTGTGTGTAAGCGAATGCGAGGTTCGTGTTGCTCGAGTCAGGAGGAAGGATTAACTTTCTCGGGGGCTAAGAACTTGCCCCAAGCGACTCTCCAAGCATGGGTGCGAACGATTTGCAAGTTGAGCGTGACGTAGGCCATCTTTTTGGCAAGCTTGAGCTTTGTTCTACCTTTCCTATACACTAACCATTGCTAGCCTATTTTGTGCCTACCCGATCTTTTGATTCAGCTCCACCATACTTCACCAAGGCCTAAAAGCTAATCATATTATCGCAACCAAAATTAAGTTAAAGCATTTATGAATTGTAATTTTCCAATGCGGTGCGGTGATGCGAAACTTTAGTGTTGATGCGGAAGTTTTCAAAATTCCTGTGTGCTGAGCTTATTGCGAAGAGACATCGGGATGAAAAGAAAAGAAAAAGAAAAAGCAAAGAGAAAAGAAAAAAGTATATCCCTAGCATTTTAATTGAAACATCTATATAGTATTGATTGTTGTAGGCCTTGTGCACACCCGGTTTCAAAGTCAAGTCTGGGGGTGTGTTACACGTGCATTATTGGGGGGCTGCTTGAAGTAGCACTTTTGTGAGCTCTTTTGGGTTGCGATTAGCCATCATGTTTATCTTTGAATTCCAAACTGTAACCTAAGCCTCGTGTATACCTAAAGTCCTATCGATTCATCTTGTGAGTTCACTAGCGCCGTGGAGAGAGTGTGACCGGGCGAGCTTATGGTCCTCAACGTTGATGGATTTCAACGGAGATAATTCCGAGTTCCGGTCTTGGGTAACATTCACCTTCGCGACTTGCTTACTTTCGTACTACGCGTGACTACAAGATTCACCAACATTCCATTTTTGAGTAAAAATAAGTTCCTTTTTACGCATTTACACTTTTATAAATTAGATAGCATATTTAGACACTTCTTCTAATGAAGTTCTATGCACACAAGTAGGCAACTTCTCATTTTACTCCATGTTCTCAATTATTTGGCTACCAATGCTTTTTCCCACTCCGCTGGATTTGTTTGCTCGGGACGTGCAAACAGGTAAGTCTGGGGGTGTGATGAGTCCCAATTATATACACATTTTCGGACACATCTGGCTAATTTTCTTTCACTTGCACTTCACTTATTGCTCATTTATGCTTCTATTGATCACATTTTGTATTTCCACTCTTAGTGCACATTTATGCCCATTTTGGTGTGATTCCTTGTATTCCAGTGCTCCTGGATGTTTTCATGCAGGTTCAAGGGTCGTGCGATGCTCGGAGTTTGATTGGGGGCAATTTCTGCCTAAAAAGCCACTGATCGTGCATTTTCCTTCGCGCACGACCACTGGTCGTGCGTTAATTGCCCTTAGCAAACAGAGAAGTTCGCACGTTCATTGGCCTTCTTCTCGCACGACCACTGGTCGTGCTCCACTGATCGTGCGCTATTTTTTGTCATTCTGGATTTTGCTACAGGTTGTTCCCGCACGCTCATAGGCCTTTCTTCACGCACGACCACTGGTCGTGCGCCACTGACCGTGCGCGTTCAAAATTCTTCTTTCTATAAATACGCATTTTCACGAATCCTTTCGTCCGAATCCATATTTTTAGGTCATTTGTAGCGCCGTTTTCTCGCTCCAGAGCGCCATTTTCGCCGCTCCATCACCGCCCACCTTCGGGAGGAGCTCCAACCGCCATTCTCTTGCAAATCTTAAGCCGGAGCATCCTCTAGGCCTCCTCCATTGATCGTGCACCTCCAAAGCTCTGTTTTGAGGGATTTCCTGCTGCATATATGAAGTTCTCCGGTGAGATCGTGGCTAAAGAAGATTGACGGAGAAGACGGGTACAATAGAAGAAGGTGACAGCTCTTCCGGACCCCGGATGACAGTTGGAGCCCGATCCCGGACGAGGATTGACAACCCTAGATTCCGGCCATGAACCTCAGATGAGTCTCCGTGCTTTGGTTGTAATCTCAACCCCCTTTATACTGTAGTATTGTTTTCCTTTATCATTTGGGTGTATGAATAATGTTTGCTAAACCCTCTTATGATATTTAGTATTTCATGTCTATGTGAAATTGATATGTGTGGTTTATGCAAGTGAAGAGCGCCCCATTCACTCCTCCATCCTGCCATCACGTTCGTGTGCCACACTAGCAATTGCTAGTGGCGTGCTTGTCGACGAGGTGCTTGCGACCCTCATTCCATAAGACTACTCGTCCATCCGCCAAGCTAAGCGGTGCTAACGGCCCGTGTATTCCACCTCGACTCCGCTGGTGCGAACCATTCCATCCGCTTGCCTTCTTGTCCATCCGCCTAGTGAAGCGTGGCATAGCGGCCCGTGTAATCCATTCGCCTAACGAAGCAGTGCGCTGAAGGCCTGCACAGTTCGATTCGCTTGCCTACTCGTCCATCCGCCCTTGCGAAGCTGCACGCTCAAGGCCTGCCTAGTCTCCATCCCGCCAAGCGAAGCATTGCATAGTGGCATTGCATAGGAGTAGTTATAGTTATTTTTCTTTCTTTTCCACAAACCAAATCACCCACTTTCGCACCCATCCGACTAAAGGACTTCAATCTCAAGTCCTGCCTCAATAGTAAACTCCACCTTACTCTGTTCCTTGAGAGATTCGATACTTGGTGATTTACTTCCTCATATTATTACTTGACAACGACCGGTTCTCTGCTGTTTCGTGTCGCAGTCTTACTACCGCCTATAGCGGTGTGCTAAGATTCGTGCGTCATCTATCTCTATAGATCTTAATACCGAGTATGTAAGTCGCTTCACCCAAGTCCTTCATAGAAAAGCCGCCCCATATCCTGTTCTTAACAGCTTGCAGGGTTGGAATGTCATTCCCGATCAGAAGTATGTCATCTACATACAATATCAGGAAAACGACAATGCTCCCACTAATCCCTTTGTACACAAGGTTCATCTTCGTTCTTGATGAAACCAAACTATTTTATCTTCTCATCAAAATGCAGATTCCAACTTCGAGAAGCTTGTTTCAATCCATAAATGGATCGATTCAACTTGCATATTTTAGTGGCTTCACTTGGAGATACAAAACCCTCGGGTGTGTCATATACACTTCCACAAGGAGGTTTCCATTAAGGAAAGCCATTTTTACATCCATTTGCCAGATCTCGTAGTCATAATACGCAGCAATAGCAAGTAAAATTCTGATGGACTTGACCATGGCCACAGGGGAGAAGGTCTCATCATAGTCAAAACCATGAATTTGCCTGAAACCTTTGGCCACCAGCCGGCCTTTGAATGTCTGTACATTCCCATCCATGTCGGTCTTCTTCTTGAAGACCCACTTGCACCTTATGGGTCGTACCCCTTCAGGTGGTTCCACCAAGGTCCAAACTTGGTTTGTATACATGGAGTCCATTTCAGATTTCATGGCCTCAAGCCACTTCTCAGAGTCAGGTCCACACATAGCCTCTTGATAGGTTGCAGGTTCATCATCATGATCCATAAGCAACACATTACCTATTTGAGACACGAGAAATCCATATCTCTCAGGCTCAAATCTTGGTCTATCAGATCTATGTAGGACTTGTGTTTCTTGAGCAGGTTCTCCAGCTATAACAGATTGTAGTCCTTGCTCAGGTTCTAATTCACGTTCATTCATTGTTTGTGGTTCTTGAACCTCTTCAAGTTCCACCTTTGCAGTCTTTCTGGATAAGAACTCTTTCTCCAAAAAGATGCCAGTCCTTGCGACAAACACTTTGCCCTCGGACGACAGGTAGAAGTAATACCCTTTGGTTTCCCTAGGATATCCCACAAGATAACACTTATCTGATTTGGGTTCCAGCTTGTCAGACATTTGACGTCGTACGTATGTCTCACAGCCCCAAATCTTAATGAAAGACAAACTGGGACGCTTCCCAGTCCATATCTCATTTGGTGTCGTTTGAACCGTCTTCGTCGGAACTCGATTTAGTGTAAAAGCAGCAGTCTTTAGAGCAAAACCCCAAAAAGAAACGGGCAGATCTGCATGACTCATCATCAACCGTACCATGTCTAACAAAGTACGATTCCTCCTCTCATAGACACCATTATGTTGCGGTGTTCTAGGTGGGGTGAGCTGTGATACAATACCACACTCTTTCAGATGATCACGGAACTCCTGACTCAAATATTCGCCACCTCGATCAGATCAGAGTGCTTTTATTCTTATTACCAGTTGGTTCTCTACTTCATTCTTAAACTCTTTGAACTTTTCAAATGTCTCGGATTTGTTCTTTATAAGAAACACATATCCGTATCTACTGATATCATCAGTAAATGTAACGAAGTAGTAGAACCCACCTCTAGCCATAGAACTCGTGGGTCCGCACACATCACTATGTATGACACCCAAGAGATCATCTGCCCTCTCAGTATGACCAGTGAAAAGGGCTTTAGTCATTCTGCCTAATAAGCAAGACTCGCATCTCTCAAATGATTCATAATCAAATGAGTCCAATAGTCCATCTCAATGGAGCTTGGATATGCGTTTCTCGTTTATATGGCCCAAACAACAATGCCAAAGGTATGTAGGATTCGAGTCATTTGTTCCTAGTCTTTTATTATTTTCTACATTATAGATCGGATGGTCTAAGTTCAAACCATATAAACCATTAAACAATTGGGCTACACCATAACAAACATCATTCATAAAAATCGAACAACAATTGTTCTTAATTATAAACGAAAAACACTTCATGTCAAGACAGGAAGTGGATATAATGTTTCTAGTTATGGCTGGAACAAAATAATAGTTATCTAATTCTATTACAAGCCTAGTGGGCAAAGAAAGATGATAGACACCAACGGCAATGGCAGCAACTCTTGCTCCATTCCCAACACGCAGGTCTACCTCCCTTTTACCCAGCATTCTTCTCCTTCTCAGTCCCTGCACATTTGTACAAATGTGAGAACCACATCCGGTATCCAATACCCAAAATGAATGAGCAGAAAGGTTTATCTTTATAACGTAAATACCTGAAGTGGAAATCACACTTTCCTTCTTCTTTTGCAGATCCTCAATGTAGAGGGGACAGTTCCGCCTCCAATGCCATGCCTTACCGTAGTGGTGGCAATTTCCTTCCTTCGCCAGACCTTTCCTTTTCAATGCAGAAGACTTGGGATCAAGAGGAGACTTAGATCAATCTTCGTCTTCTTAGATCCCTTGGTCTTGCCCTTGCTCTTATGCACCATCAGTATGGGGGTGGCAGGCTTTGCTTTCTTCATGTTGTTCTCGGCAGTTCTCAACATTCCAAGGAGCTCGGACAGTGTCTTTTCTATTTCATTCATGTTATAGTTCAAGACGAACTGCTCATAAATGTCCGACAACGATTGCAGGATCAGATCTGTGGCCAACTCTTGACCCAAGGAAAAACCCAGTCTTTCAAGGTTCTCTATATACCCAATCATCTTGAGTACGTGAGTCCCTACTGAGTCTCGAGCTCCCATTTTGCACTGAAATAATGCCTTGGATATGTCAAACCTCTCTTGCCGGGCTTTCCCCTCGAACATTTTCTTGAGGTGCCCGATTATCTCATAAGCACACATGATCTCGTGTTGCTTCTGAAGCTCAGCGGACATGGTAGCAAGCATGAGACATTCCACATCCAAGGTATCATCCTGTTACTTCTTTTAAGCATCTTTATCTGCTCTCGGAGCATTCCCGGTCGGCTCTGCAGGGGCTTCCCCTTCCAAGACATAGAGCTTGCGCTCTTGCCTGAGAACAATTCTCAGGTTCCTATACCAGTCGAGGAAGTTCGTCCTATTGAGCTTGTCCTTCTCAAGGATGGCTCTCAGGGACAACGTGGAGTGAGATGTATTTGCCATGAAAATTCTACAATAAATTTGCAAAAATATTTTCAGTACTATATTTCAAAATACATTTTACTTTAATAAGGACTTCTATTAAAAGGGCTCCCACTATTTTAATCAAATCGATAACCCTTAATATCTATTCAGAGAGTTTATGTGAGCTACTCTCTTAGTGGACAAGATCCGTATTTTACCAACACAATGAGTCCGCTTTGGCGTTCCTCTCATAATGCGGTTATTTAGGTAGACAACACTTGTCAATTGCATCACTATGCAACTCTTGTATGGTGGTGAATAACTCTTTATTCGCATCCATCACAGGGTGCATGCCAACCCTATGCCTCTAGGCACTCAACCTTTGAGGTCACCTAGTTAAGATAGACCCGATGTCGATAGTGGGATATCACAATTATCCGCTCGCACCCTAACCTAGATAGATTAATGCACCTTGCTTTGGCAAGCCCACACTTCATCGATCGAGGCAGGAAGAGTGTCATCCATCGGAAGGCATCCATATACTTAATATTGGATAAGGGATTTTATCTTTCATTTGATGAACATTTCATCGTGATTAACATTTAATCACGGTGCACATTCACAAAATAGAAATACAACATTTCAAGCCAAATGCACCCCAATGCGCACAAAATAAAATTATCAACAATTTGATAAGAAGGGCTAAATCTGAACACTTGGAACACTTCTAAATCTCCAGATTTACATGCATTGGTCACAGCAAAATAACCCCACTTATGCAGTAGACATGTAACACCCTCCCTGTTACATAGAATATAGCAGTAGGTCTGGCCGTGACCCCACGCCATATTAAATAAACAGAAGAGCGCGTTACTTAATTAGCGTTAAACAGTTAATACCAACCATCTCAGCACATAGAGTCACACAACGGAAGCATTTTGTTATAATTAAAAACCAGTATACAAATTGTCCTTGAAAGATGAATGTTTGTTATTCATAAGTCTTCACTTGTTTTGCAGCTTCTTGAACTGACGGGAGATTAGAGAAAATTCCCCGTCTGACATTTCTGAACAGGAGGAGCCTGCTTCCGATTCTTCTTTTTCATCAGATTCTTGTGCCCTAATTGGAGACACAGTTCTGGTTTTCCTGGAGCTTTCCACCTTCAGAGTCAAGGTCCTTTCCTTGCTAGAAGTCTGGTTCCCATGTTCTTCTGTTTTGCGGATATTCATCTGCAGCTCAAGGGATAATAGCTTCCCGAACAGATTCTGTGGGTCAATATTTGGCAGTTTTCCAAACTCCCTAATGGAAACAATCTTGCTATCCCATTCTTTCATCAAGGATCGCATGAACTTGTCATTGAGTTCATTGTTTGTGAATTCCCTACCATAGTTTCTTAGGCCATTTACAAATTTGAAGAATCTTTCATAAGCATCAGCAATGCACTCCCTCTTACTCTGCTTGAAGGCCTCGTATTCTTGGTTGATTAGAGATCTTCTATCGTCCCTTACCTCTTCGGTACCTTCCATGAGAACAATTAAGGATGTCCACATATCTTTAGCAGATTTGTAGTGGATCAAGTTCTGAAGCATTGAGTCGTCCACTGCACTGGCGATTATGTTCTTCGCCTTTTTATCCAAGGATACTATAGCGATCTCATCCTTAGTTAGGTCCATCATTTTCTTTGGCACCTAAACAGTAGGGTCAATTGTAGAGGCAGTCATAGGCACATGAGGGCCTTCTTCTACAACTTGAAATATTCTCGGATCTGCGGCTTCCATGTAAAATCTAACTCGTTCCTTCCACATAGGAAAGTTAGCCTTTGAGCAGATTGGCAGCATTGATGCGCAAATCTTAGCACACCACTATAGGCGGTAGCAAGACTGCGACATGAAATGGCAGTGTACCGATCGTTCAAGTAATATAAAATGTGGGAGTGAATCCCCAAGTACCGATCTCGAAGTAACACAGTAAGGTGGAATTAACTATTGAGGAAGGACTTGAGATTGAAGTCCTTTCGAGCGGATGGATTGTGGAAAAAGGGGGGTTTTGGTTTGTGGAAAATAAATTAAAACAACTACACTACTCTTATGCAATGCCACTATGCAATGCTTCGCCAGGCGGGATGGAAAATTACGTAGGCCTTGAACGCACTACTTCGCAAGGGCGGATGGACGAGTAGGCAAGCGGAATCGAACTGTGCAGGCCTTGAGCATGCTGCTTCGTTAGGCGAATGGATTGCATGGGTCGCTATGCCATGCTTCACTAGGCGGATGGGCGAGTAGGCATGTGGAGTGAGGGTCGCAAGCACCTCGTTGAAAAACACGCCACTAGCAATTGCTAGTGCGGCGAACAAACACGATGGCGGAATGGAAAATGGATGGGGGCGCACCTCATACACGCATATGAACAAAATAATCTCATACAAATGAAATAGACATTATAAAACAGGGTTCATAGTGCACATCATCATAAGATAAAAGATCTAACATTTACAACTACCAATACAAAGAGAGAGAGAGAGAGAGCAAGGAATCAACCCAATCCAAAGGCTCATTGGGATTCACGGATGGAATCGCTGGGTTGTCAATCCACGTCCAAACTCGGTCCTCAACTGCGTCCGGGGTAGAGAAGGCTGTCACTACTTTCCAATGGCCCATCTTCTTTGTGTCACGATCCGGCCGCATGACCTAGCTTCCTTCTCCTTGGATATTGGTGGATGTAGGGATAAAGCCCTCTCCTTGGAGCTTGAGGATGATGGAGGAGGCCAAAAAGGGGTGGAATCCCTGTGGAAAGGGCGAAAATGGCAGAGCTGTACGGTCTGTTCGCTCTCCCCGATTAGGTTGAAAACTGCAGCTTTTATAGAAAACAGTCAGAAGTTTGGTCACGCACGGGCGAACGCACAACCGTGCGTTGCTCGTGCGTTATTTAATGAATAAACTGACGTGAGGAAGAAGAAGCAACGCTCGTGCGTTTCCTTCATGCATGGGCGAATCCGCCCGTGCGTAAAAACGCACGGACAAATTCAGATTGGCGATAAATAATGCTAAACAGGTCGATCATGCGATTCCTTCGCGCACGAGCAACTGCCCATGCGTAAAGA
This sequence comes from Dactylorhiza incarnata, assembly GCA_033032865.1. NCBI lineage: Eukaryota > Viridiplantae > Streptophyta > Magnoliopsida > Asparagales > Orchidaceae > Dactylorhiza > Dactylorhiza incarnata. Next base: position 4,471,431 of record JAWHQI010000035.1, read on the forward strand.
CGCACGATCAATGGCAGAACATCATTTTCTACCCAGATGAAGGCGCATGACCGCAGCCGCCTGTGCGTCAATAAAACGCATGACCGTGCATTATACACAATCATGATTTCTGGGCAAAAAGGGGATGCTTCAACCACCTGTGAGCACATCAACCCAGCTGGGAATACATCTCCAGCAGCAGCATAAAAATAAAAACAAAACGATGGAGAGCACAGTGTGCTTACCACCAGCAATGTAGTGTGCAATTTCACACTACAACGGGCCTAAACAATCACTTCAAGCACAAGCATGAACAAGGTGAATATAAACAAATACAAACAAAAATTGAAGTACAAATGCAGGAAAAATAGCCCGGATGAGTCCAAAAATCAGTATATAAATTGGACTCATCACACCCCCAGACTTACCTATTTGCACGTCCCGAGCAAACAATTCCTAAGCAGGTGGGAAAATGAAATAGCTAACTTAAAATTACAAAATGGAATACTATGCGAAGTCGCATGCTCATGTGCATAGAAAAATAATAGAGAAGATTTCTAATTATACACATAGTTTACAAATTTCTAAAAGAGTAAATAAATATTACTTCTACTCAAAATGGGATTCACGGTGAATCATCCAGTCACACATATGGAGAAAGTAATATAATCGCTGAGACAAGCATTGCCAAAGCTGAGATTCTGGACAAACTCCACCAAAATCCATCGGCGTCGGCGACCATAAGCTCACCCGTTCACATTCTCTCCGCGACACTAGATCGGTTCATAGCGTGAGTCGATAGGACTTTTAGGTTTTAAATGGGGCTTGGGTTAAGGTGAGGTAAACAAAGAAAAACAAGAAGGATTGAAACACCTAAACCCAAATGAGCTTTATTACAACTCCTCGCACACCAACATCGAATGCAAGTGCACCACACCCCTGGACTTAGATTTTTGCACATGGGTGTGTGCACCGCCTACTCCCAATCATAAATTTATACAAAGATTTTTCAATTAACCTCATCTTTTTTTTTCTTTTCACTTTTTTTTTTCAATTTTTCTTTTTCAAAACATTTTCAGCAAATTTAGCAATAATGCACAAGCACTTTTTTACAAAAGAAATTCACCACATCAACACCCCAATAATGAAAATGCAACACGACTACAACTCAGATTTGGGTTTGCGACTAGGATTGGCTTTAAGGCATTGGTGAGAAAGCGGTGGAGCTGAATCAAAGGACGGGGTAGGCACAAAAGGGGCTAGCAAGGAATAAATGATAGGAATGGTACACAAAGCTCAACCTGGCCCAAATGATGGCCTACGTCATGCTCACGCACTAAAACTATCTTATGCGAATGCTTCAAGAATCGCTTGGGGCAAGTTCTTAGCCACCGAGAATGATTATCTTTCCTCCCGGCTCGAGCAATACACTTCTAACAATCATTTACACACATCCCTATGCTACCATTTGATTCACACCAGATTCACCATTTGAGTGGAGTAAACAATATTTATACTAACAGAAATGCATAAAGCTATGAGTATAAAAAGAAATCTAATCTATATAAATTCCTATACTCACATGAGTACTTGACTAGAAAAACCAGAGTCAACATTTTATTCCACCACATAATTAAAAAAAAAAACAGTACAATCATTTTCCCAAATACAAAAAGAAATGAGTTATACTCGTGACGCACTAAAGGTTAAGCATGCGCTCAAGTGGGTGCTTTGTGTGCAGACAAAATAAACAAAATAATTTAGATGAAAGAATCTAGCATGCTAAATGATAGTGCACGTGAGTGGGTACAAACAGGTCTCCCCCTGACTTAAATTATACAATTCAAAACAATTTATCATTAAGATATTCTAAAACAAAGTTAGGGGAAGAGAGTACCCAATGCTCAGCAAGTAAGCATACCAGAAGATTGGCGTGAAGCCCAGCAAAAGATGACCTACAAAGAATCATAACCACCACCTACACAAATAGAAAATACCTGCAAGGGGTGGTCTCCGCAAAAGCAAATTAAAATAACATATAACTAACTAATTTTTGACAGCGATAAAATAAAAGACAAGAAAAAGTAAGATAACTACTGGGGTTTATGTCCTCCCAACACGACTTATTCAGGAAGCAGAGGGTCTTAGCTAATGGGAGTATGGAAGGAGAAGCTGACAGGCAACTGTTCTAATATCCGTGTCGGTAACGCGTATCGATACGGTGATAGAACCACTACTCCTTTACCTAAATAATAATACCTGCTCGTCACAGGTAGAGGAGAGAGAAAGAAAGAGGTGGAGGGAGAGTCCTCCACTCTACTTTCACCAAAAAAAATTTCCTTGCCTAGCAAGGTGTCATCTTTAGGGAGGCAGTAGGAGGGGAATACAATACATGGCAGGTCCTTTGTGGAGGGGGAATTAACCTCCTCACACAAGAATATGTGTGCATTATTGAATTGTGCAAATTCCACCACCTCCTGCAATACCTGTGAAGGCTCAACCTGCATAGGCTCAGAAGAAAAAGAAGGGGGGTCGGGAAATAAAGGAGAAGAATGACATAAATAAATAGAAATAGGGTGAGTGGTCCCGGTCTCACTCCCATTAGGTTGGGAAAGTAAAATAATGTTTGCATTGTCAGCAATGCTACAAGGTTCTGCGGGATCAACAATGGTCATGCCCAAGATTTGGACTTCCTCCACCGGTGCTGAGGAAAGCTCCTCTTCACCTAGAAGGTTGTGCTCCTCCATAGGAGCAGGAATAACACATAGATCGCTAGCCTCATCCTGCGACACATCCTCAACAATGTCGTCTAAGACGAGTATAGTAGTATGCACAACAGGGGGAGGAATAGTGCTTGGATAAATGTCAAGCACCGATTCCTCACAAAGAATCGAATTTACACTCTGTGATATATGCACAGGGGAGATGGGCTCAGCCATGTCAGAGCCTAGATCAGCCACACATCTGGTGACTGTGTACACATCATCCCCTTCAAAGCATGAAGATGATACGGGCACATAACCAGATGTTGAAGGTGTGTTGCCAGAAGTAGGAGTCGGGACGATCCGGATATCCGGCTCATCATCCTCATCCAATTGGCGACGATAAGCAGCACAATCCTTCAAAGCATGATTCGTGCTTTGACAAAACAAGCACTGCCTTGCAGGCTTCTTTAGCATAGCAGGTGCTAAAGCCGAAAAGAAGTATGACGGTAAAGGCGCAGCAGAATAGCCATAGGACTTCCGTGCAACATATGGAGTACCTGTGAAATTTTTCGAATCTTTATGGAGTGAGTAGGAATTATACAACTTAGAGTTCACAAGCCAAACAACCAGAAGCACATGAAGGAAATATAGTCTTTATTGATAACAACAATCTTCATTACCGGGAGAGGTATACATGGCGAGACATGATTTCGCCAGTACACAAAACCAAAGGGAAAAAATACAACGCTGAAGAGAAAAATAACTGAGACCGCAGACTGCGCTGCCTGCCAATCTCTGAAAGCTGCCTGACCACAAATCCTGCCGGTCACCGATCAACACTCCTGACCGCTGAGCTTCCGCGGCCTCCTTTCGAACTCCACTGATTCTCCTGAACTCCAGCAACCCACACTGCAAGCCGCGAGACCGCCTGAACAATTTCAGAAGAAGAGGTGATCGTTGCTGCCCGCACAATCCGCAGAAGCTGCACAAGGAAAATTCAATCAGCAAGACCGACCGGTCACAAGAATTGAGACCACAAGAATTAGACGTGAGCTCAGCATACACTTGGTGCGATTGTTAATGCTGCTCCAGTGGCTCCTATTTATAGGCGTGAGACCTGATCCAGTCACCACCCTATGAGATAGGATCACCACCCTCTAGATCGCGCGACCAGAAATAGTCAGCCTGCGTGATCAGCAACAGATCATTCTGCTTAGGTGAGATCGCCGGCTTCAACACAGACTGCAAGAGATCGTCACTCCCACAATGAAGCCGCTCACCACCAATGTTCGCCAATGAGACCGCAAACAGAACTTGTTCGCCAACGCCACATCGAACACAACCTGTTCGCCTGCCAGCCTCCTCCTGAGACCGCGAAATAGAGACCGCTCGACTAAGATTCCTTAGCCAGCGAATACAACCAGGAACCTGGATAGCCATAAGACCAGCTTCTGGAAACCTGAATCAACCTGTGCAGTCACACCAGACCGACACAGCCCTGAGATAGACAGCCCGCCACGCGGTCACAGACTAGACCGCGCGACCTTACCCCAGCACCTTGGACACAGAACCATGGTCATGCCAGGAGACCGTGGCTAGACTAAGACAAGTCAGACCGCAGAGCAGATCGCCAGACATGCGGTCTCACCAGACCGCGCGATCACCCTCCCAAACCGCCAACTCCCAAAACTTCCACTTCAACATTTTCAATACTCCCCCTTGAAGTAGGAAGTTGAAAACAGCCCAAGTAGACTCCTCAGCCGAGTGAACGTCCCCTTTGCCAGCGCCTTTGTGAAGATGTCAGCAATGTTGTCCTGACTCCGAACATGCTCGACCGAAAGAGACCCCTCCAACACCTTCTCACGAATGAAATGATGCTCGATCTCGATATGCTTGGTCCTCGTGTGACAAACTTGATTAGTAACCAGTTTGAGAGCACTCTCATTGTCGCCGCGGAGCAGAGTCGGACCCCGAACCTCCTTATGGATGTCTCCAACCAACCTCCTAAGCCAAATGGCTTCCTGAGCTGCAAAGGCCGAAGCCTTGTATTCTGCTTCCGTGGTTGAGACTGACACGTAATCCTGCTTCTTGTTGCACCATGATATAGCTGTGGGGCCCGCCATGAAGACATATCCAGACGTCGACTTCCGATCATCCGAATCTCCCCCGTAATCAGCGTCCATGTACCCATGCACCTCGAAGCCCGCATCCCTCCTGTAAAGGAGACCCATATCTGAGGTCGCCTTGACATACTTCAGTATACTCTTGGCCGCTAGAAGATGAGGCATCCGTGGTTCCGCCATATAATGGCTCACCCTGCCAACTGCATACGCAATATCCGGCCTGGTAATCGTCAAGTAGATCAAGTTCCCAACCAGAGCCCGGAACACCAACGAATCTTCCAAAATCCTCCCCTCATCCTTGCGAAGTTTCATAGCCTTCTCCAGAGGTGTGGAAGTGCACTTCCCTTCCTTCATGCCAAACCGCTCCACGATCCGCTCCGCATATCCAGCCTGGGATACCAGCACTCCACTCTCCTTCCTCTGCACCTCGAGTCCAAGGAAGTGGTGAAGCTTAGCCAGATCCTTCATCTCGAACCTAATGGATAGCTCTGCCAGAAGCTGCGCTACCTCCTCCTTCGAATTCCTCGTCATGATCATATCATCGACGTAAAGCAGCACTATGACTTGAAGCTCCCTGCTCTTCTTGACGAGCAAGCTTGAGTCTGAGTCTGAAGCACCAAACCCGCAGAATAGGAGATATTCTGCAATCTTTCCATACCACGCCCTCGGCGCTTGCTTCAACCCATATAGGGCCTTCTTCAACTTGCAGACATGCTCTGGAAAATCTTCAGATACGAAGCCTGGCGGCTGGACCATGAAGATATCCTTGTCAATCTCTCCGTACAAGAACGCATTCTTTACGTCGAGCTGCCAAATCTTCCACCCCCAACACACCGCCAAGGCAATCACAACCCGAACTGAAGTCATTTTTTCCACCGGACTGAATGTCTCTTCATAGTCTTCACCGTATTGCTGCGAGAACCCCCGAGCCACAAGGCGAGCCTTGTACCGCTCGATACTGCCGTCAGCCTTCTTCTTAAGCTTGTAGACCCACTTGCATGTCACAGGGGTGATGCCTTTGGGCTTGGGCACCAGAGACCAAGTCTCATTCTTCTCAAGAGCACTCATCTCTTCCTGCATAGCCGAATCCTACTGTTCCACGCCTTTGGCCTTTTCAAAGCTCGACGGCTCCCTCTCATCCAAGGGACCAACAAAGAAACATGAGACAAAGCCCACCATGTTTCCTCCTGTATAGCGACCATGGGCAATGATAGTTCACTTCGATCTCCACAACGCCTTCCCCTGACTCGCAGTATCCTCAGCTGCTTCTTCCCTAGCTCCCCTTCTAGACGTACTTGGAGCATCGCTCCCCCTGCTTCCTGATCCAGAAGCCTCCGCCTCAGAACTAGATATTGATGGACCACCTGGTGACACAGGTAGCTCCACCTGAAGATTTTCCACAGCATTCTCTAGTTCCTCCACCCTGCTTTCAGGTAGCTCAATACCAGAACTTCCCTTGTACGATGTCACCTCGTCAAACACGACGTCACGAGATACAACAAATCTCCGCATCTCCGGATCCATACACTTCCAGACCATCTTTCGGTCATAATAACCCACGAAGAATAGCTTCCTTGCCTTTGTATCTAGCTTCGTCCGAAGCGCATCTGGAACGTGCACATAGCAGGTGGAACCAAACACCCGAAGGTGTGCCACACTTGGCTTTTCCTTGAACATTAGTTCATGCGGGGTCTTCATATTGATGGGACTAAGAGGCATCCGATTGATGACGTAGGCAGCACAAGACATTCCCTCCGCCCAGAAGGACTTTGGGATACTCTTGGCATGTAGCCAACACTTGCAGGTTTCCGTCAGATGATGGATCTTCTGTTCTGCAACTCCGTTTTTCTTTGGAGTATGCGCACAAGTAAGCTCCCTCAGGATGCCCGCCTTCCTGCAAAAAGTAGAGAACTCACCAGAGGTGAACTCCCCTCCGTTGTCAGTCCTCAGCTTCTTAACCCGCAGTCCAAGCCGACTCTCCACGAGCTCCTTGAACTCCACAAACTTGGCAAACACCTCCGCCTTCTCCTTCAAGAAATATACCAGACATATCTGGTGTAATCATCGATCAACACCAGCATATATTTGCTGCCTCCGAGGCTTGGGGTAGCAGTCGGTCCCATCAAGTCACCGTGGATGCACTCCAACGGCATACAACTCCTTTTCTGCGACTTATCAAACGGAAGCCGATGAGACTTGCCGAACAGACATACTGCGTACACATGACCATCTCCGTAGGAAGATAGACTAGGCAGGCCCTTGACCAGACCTTTCACCGCCATAGATTTCAGCTTATCCATTCCTACGTGCCCCAACCTCTCGTGCCATATCACAACACTGTCGTTTGTCCTCATCTTGTCAACGTAAGAACTTGTCGAAAGCACGAACAAGTCTTTAGCTCTCCTCCCCACATGAACTACCTCAGCCTTCACCACCTCCACATTTCGAAGAAACCTCACTTCTGTTGGGCCAAACAGAACGTGATACCCAGCATCTACAACGTTCGTCAGGGAGAACAGGTTTTTCCTCATTCCGGGCACATGATAGACACTCTTCAAAGTTAGTGGCCCCCTATCACTGCCCAAGGAAACAACCCCCACCTTCTCTACAGCATGCACGGTATTATCAGCAGTAATAATGGCATCATTACCTGAATAAAGCCGCGCTGAAGAAAGCTTTGACTCGTCCCCGGTGAGGTGATGACCACACCCCGAGTCCACGATCTAGTCCTCCTGATAGTTGATAGGAGCCGCAGCCCCAATAGAAGCCGAGAAGGCTCCTCCCCATCCTCCATCAACCTGCCTGGCTTCAGCTTCCCCCTTACCTGCAGCAGCATGCCCAGGCTGAAGATTCACCCGACACTGCTTCCTGATGTGACCAACCTTTCCGCACCTGAAGCACTTGGGACCTTCCCCCTTCTTCTTCCCTTCAGCCTTAGGAACATAGCCCCTCTCCTGTTGCCCAGAAGTTGAAGGCCCATTGCCTCCTCCAGCGGTCTTCTTCTTATAACACTTCTTCTTCTTTCAGCAGAGACGGCTGATTTGCCCAACCCTGCACCGACGTCACAAATGCAACATATTCCTTCCGCAAGCCACAGATGATGTGCCTCTTCAGCTTCGCCTCAGAAATTGGCTCGTTAGGATCCAGTGCTGAAATCTCAGCGCACAAGTTATTCATCTTCAAGAAGAACGTAGAGATAGAAAGGTCACCTTGAGCCAATCTGGCCAGCTCATTCTACAGGAATTGAAGTCTTGCCACATTCTTTTTGTTAAACAGCCCATCCAGGGCTCTCCAGATCTCTGCAGCTGATGCACACCCCAAGATGTGATCAAACAAATCAGGTGATATTACCCTCTTCAGGGCGAACTCTGCTTTGGCATTAATCCGCCTCCAGTTCGTCACCTCATGATGGTTATCTCCAACCAGAAAAACTTCCTCCGTGCTCTCTCCTCCAACCACCTCCCAGAGGTCCTCACCCAAAAGATAACTTTGCATACACGACCTCCACTTCTTAAAGTTGGTCGAGTTTAGCATCTCAATTCCAAGACCCCTCGCTTTCATGGCTCTACCACTGGTTCCTTCTTCACAAAGGCGATGGCTACACTAAGTTGTTCACTGCTCTATCCACTCCAACCTGGCTCTGAAACCATGTGAAATTTTTCGAATATTTATGGAGTGATCAGGAATCTTACAACTTAGAGTTCACAAGCCAAACAACCAGAAGCACATGAAGGAAATATAGACTTTATTGATAACAACAATCTTCATTACATGGAGAGGTATACATGACGAGACATGATTTCGCCAGTACACAAAACCAAAGGAAAAAAATACAATGCTGAAGAGAAAGATAACTGAGACCGTAGACCGCGCGGTCTGCCTGCCGATCTCTGAAAGCTGCCTGACCGCAAATCCTGCCGGTCACCGATCAACACTCCTGACCGCTGAGCTTCCTCGACCTCCTTCCGAACTCCACTGAATCTCCCGAACTCCAGCAACCCACACTGCAAGCCGCGAGACCGCCCGAACACTTTCAGAAGAAGAGGTGATCGCTGCTGCCCGCACAATCCGCAGAAGCTGCACAAGGAAAATTCAATCAGCAAGACCGACCGGTCACAAGAATTGAGACCGCAAGAATTAGACGCGAGCTCAGCTTACACTTGGTGCGATTGTTAATGCTGCTCCAGTGGCTCCAATTTATAGGCGTGAGACCTAATCCAGTCACCACCCTATGAGATAGGATCACCACCCTCCAGATCGCGCGACCAGAAATGGTCAGCCTGCGCGATCAGCAACAGATCATTCTGCTTAGGTGAGATCGCCAACTTCAACACAGACCGCAGGAGATCGCCACTCCCACAATGAAGCCGCCCACCACCAATGTTCGCCAACGAGACTGCGAACACAACTTGATCGCCAACGCCACATCGAACACAACCTGTTCGCCTGCCAGCCTCCTCCTGAGACCACGAAACAGAGACCGCTCGACTAAGAAGCCATAGCCAGCGAATACAACCAGGATCCTGGATAGCCATAAGACAGGCTTCTGGAAACCTGAATCAACCTGTGCGGTCACACCAGACCGGCACAGCCCTGAGATAGACAGCCCGACACGCGGTCACAGACCAGACCACGCGGCCTTACCCCAGCACCTTGGACACAGAACGACGGTCACGCCAGGAGACCGCGGCTAGACTAAGACAAGTCAGACTGCAGAGCAGATTGCCAGACGTGCGGTCTCACCAAACCGCGCGATCACCCTCCCAGACCGCCAACTCTCAAAACTTCCACTTCAACATTTTCAACAGTACCAGACGAAGTCGATGCTCCATATACCGTGCCTTGAGTGCTAGGGCTACTATCTCCCTTTGTACATCTATCACTAGCATGAGAGATATCTCCTCACCAACGGCAACGAATATTAAATTAAGCCCACATAGTGTGAAGATAAAATGATTCAAAATAAAGAGAACTGTTGTACAAAATACTGCACCTAACAATATTTACTACAACAACCTAATATAAACAGGAAAACAGAATACGAAGAAATAAAACAAAAGGATGCAATTTACAAATGGAAGGGCTTCTCTCTCAGATTCTCCCTCTCCAAAAAACTCACACATCTGTGTTCCCCGGCAACGGCGCCAAAAACTTGATGCGCAAATCTTAGCACACTGCTATAGGCGGTAGCAAGACTACGACACGAAACGGCAGTATACCGATCGTTAAAGTAATATAAAACGTGGGAGTGAATCCCCAAGTATCGATCTCGAAGGAACACAGTAAGGTGGAATTAACTATTGAGGAAGGACTTTAGATTGAAGTCCTTTCAAGCGGATGGATTGCGGAAAAAGGGGGTTTTGGTTTGTGGAAAATAATTGAAAACAACTACACTACTCCTATACAATGCCGCTATGCAATGCTTCGCCAGGCAGGATGGAAAACTATGTAGGCCTTGAACGCACTACTTCGCAAGGGCGGATGGATGAGTAAGCAAGTTGAATCGAACTGTGCAGGCCTTGAGCGCGCTGCTTCGTTAGGCGAATGGATTACACGGGCCGCTATGCCACGCTTCACTAGGCGGATGGGCGAGTAGGCATGCAGAGTGAGGGTCGCAAGCACCTCGTCGACAAGCACGCCACTAGCAATTGCTAGTGCGGCGAACAAACACGATGGAGGAATGGAAAATGGATGGGGGCGCACCTCATACACGCATATGAACAAAATAATCTCATACAAATGAAATAGACATTATAAAACAAGGTTCATAGTGCACATCAATCAAAGATCTAACATTTACAACTACCAATACAAAGAGAGAGAGCAAGGAATCGAACCAATCCGAAGGCTCGTTGGGATTCACTGATGGAATCACTGGGTTGTCAATCCATATCCAAACTCGGTCCTCAACTGCGTCCGGGGTAGAGAAGGCTGTCACTACCTTCCAATGGTCCGTCTTCTTCGTGTCACGATCAGGCCGCACAACCTAGCTTCCTTCTCCTTGGATATTGGTGGATGTAGGTCTAAATCCCTCTCCTTGGAGCTTGAGGATGATGGAGGAGGCCAAAAAGGGGTGGAATCCTTGTGGAAAGAGCGAAAATGGCAGAGCTGTACGGTCTATTCGCTCTCCCTGATTAGGTTGAAAACTGCAGCTTTTATAGAAAACAGTCAGAAGTTTGGTCACGCATGGGCGAACGCACGACCGTGCATTGCCCTTGCGTTATTTAATGAATAAACTTATATGAGGAAGAAGCAGCAGCGCCCGTGCGTTTCCTTCACGCACGGGCAAATCTGCCTGTGCGTAAAAACGCACGGACAAATTCAGATTGGCGATAAACAAGGCTAAACAGGTCGATCGTGCGATTCCTTCGCGCACGGGCAACTGACCGTGCGTGAAGACGCAAGATCAATGGCAGAACATCATTTTCTACCCAGATGAAGGCGCACGACTGCAGCCGTCCGTGCGTCAATAAAATGCATGACCGTGTGTTATACACAATCATGATTTCTGGGCAAAAAGGGGATGCTTCAACCACCTGTGAGCACATCAACCCAGCTGAGAATACATCTCCAGTACCAACATAAAAATAGAAATAAAACAATGGGGAGCACAGTGTGCTTACAACCAGCAATGTAGTGTGCAATTACACACTACAATGGGCCTAAACAAGCACTTCAAGCACAAGCATGAACAAGGTGAATATAAACAAATACAAACAAAAACTGAAGTACAAATGCAGGAAAAATAGCCCGGATGAGTCCAAAAATCAGTATATAAATTGGACTCATCAAGCTTCAATGAGGATTCCTTGCTTCTTTCCATGATTTGCTAGCAACTAGTATGGATAGATCCTGTTCAATGTGTTAACCTAGAAATGAACAGCGACCCTCTGATACCAATTGAAGTATCTATTTGCCAACCTAAATCACCTAGAGGGGGGCGAATAGGTGATAACTGCGTCTTTTGCGGAATTAAAAAACTTGATGAAATAGAACGCACAGAAAGCAAATCACAATCACAGACGACACAAGAAATTAATAGTGGTTCCCCGTTCTTAGGTACTCCACTTGCCGGCCTCGCCAATCTATCACCACAGCTAGACTTGACTACTTCACTATAACTCGGATCAAGAATGATCCTACAATCTCGGAGTCAACACTCCTAAAATCTCATAGACAAATCTCCTACAAACTCAGAGAAAATCTCTCTTACAACTCGGAGACAAACCTCTCCTACAACTCGGAGAAAACTTCTCCTACAATCAAAAGTATATTGATATTGATACAATACTTATCAACATTTAAACAGATCTGAAAACCCTGAGAGATCTTCTTCCTTCTTGAGTCTCGAATAGCTTTGACTTGTTGTTGATGAGGAAGAATTGTAAATAACTCAGATCTGACCTTCTTTGATTCGACTTGATCCAATAGATTCAGTAGATGAAGGAGCAATGATCAATCGAACCTTTTCTTCCACTAGAGAGAAATGATTCAGAACACAAGATCGATCTCCAGCATTGGCAACAGGCGGCACTTTCTCGTTCTTCTTGGAACGATCAGAGAATTAGGGTTGATGATAGAATAATTGATGATTCAATGAATAATCCATAAAAGAGAACCTTATATAGGTAAGGACTTAATGACATGAATTAAGGTAGGATTAACCTTAAACAAAATCAGAAGAGCCGTCACATCAGACAGAAGGAATTAACGTCCCGACAAACGGACAGAAAATTACTTCAAGAATGAAAGATAAAATTTCTCGAGAATAAAGAACTTCTCGAGAAATAGCAGCTTCTATTTCGAGAAAATATATAGAAGGAATTACGGGAGATAGAGATAGACTTCTCGAAAGATACAGGATTTCTCGAGAGATGGAAGGACTTATCTAGAACAATTGGCTTCTTAAGAAAAACAACCTTAGAATAACTTTTCCGGCAGACGAGAAAGATTTTCCGAGATACAAGACATATTTCTCGAGAGAATGTTTTGAATTCTCGAGAAATTAAAGTCTTGCCGAGAAATCTTAAGAAACTTGAAATAAAGATAGAAAAGGATTTCTCGAGAAAGGAAATTGAGAAACAAAACATCGCAAAGTCAATTTGTCGGACGAGGAAAATTCTTCGAACGGAGCTCGAAGAAAACACAACAGTTCGTCGAACAGCGATCGATGAACGTCGATCAACGAAACTTATTTCAATTTCTAGTAGAACAGAGATCGACGAAACTGCTTTAGTTCGTCGAACGGAGCTCGATGAACGTCGATCAACAAAACTTATTTCAACTTCCAGTAGAACAGAGATCGACGAAACTGAGTCAGTTCGTCGAACGGAGCTCGATGAACGGCGATCAACGAAACTACTTCAACTTCAAAAAAACAGTGGTCGATGAAACTACTTCAGTTTGTCGAACGGAGATCGACGAAAGATGAACTCAAAACTTTGGTAAAACTGTCCATCGAACGGCGCTCGACGAAAACACTTCAGTTCGTCGAACGGAGCTCGATGAACTCAACAAATTTTTTCGAACGAAAAATACTTAGGAAAAAATCATTCTTCTTCTCTTGGACAACAGCTGCACCTCTAAACCATGGGCTTCAATAGTCTTGAAAATGAAGTGTATCCCAATAGAGAGATCACACATCAGTCAACACCATGTTCCACAAAATGAGGAATTACATTGTAAGAAACTGTGCTTATTGACCCACTGTGACCTGACATTGGTCTACACTTAGCAATATGAACTTGCAAGAATAATACTAGAAAGACATATCAAATACACTAGCAATTCAATCTTGGTTCAAGGATGACTTCCCACAAATCATGGTTATTATGGATACAATACCCAACAAAGTGACATTTGCCACTTGTGCTCTTACGATCTAGTGAATACCCCGCATAATCGAAGTCGAAATATCCATGCAATATAAAGGAATCATTATAAGGATACCATAAGCCTAGACTAGATGATCCGATTAAATATCTAAAAATTTGTTTAACTGCTTTTAAATGAGATTCTTTAGGATTAGCTTGAAATCTAACACATAAGCAAACATCAAACGTAATATCGAGTCTAAAGCACTTAGATATAATAATGAACCAATCATTCCTCTATATAACGTTTGAACAATAGAAATTTTGGCTTCATCTTTTCCTAATTTGAGAGATGCACTCATAGGAGTGGAGGCTTGTTTTAAGTTTTCAAATCCAAATCTTTTCAACATATCATGAACATTTTTAGATTAACTAATAAATATTCCATCATTTCTTTGTTTGAATTGAAAACCTCGAAAATATGTAAGTTCTCCTACCAAGCTCATTTTAAATTCTTTTTGCATTACAAACACAACTTCATTACACAACTCTTCATCAGTGGCTCCAAAACTCATGTCATCTAAATAAATTTGTAATATGATTAAATCTTTGTTAACATGCTCAATGAAGAGTGTGTTATCGACACGACCCATTATATAACTGTGCTTTAATAAAAATTATGTTAATCTATCATACTAAGCGCGTGTCACTTATTTCAAACCATAAAGAGCATTATCTAGTTTGAATACATGATTTGGAAATTTTTCATTTATGTAACTGGGGGGTTATTCAACATAGTCCTCTTCCTTTAGAATCTCGTTTAGAAAAGCACTTTTAACATCCATTTGAAACAGTTTAAATCTTTTTAAATTCACCAATGGAAGAAACATTCTAATAGATTCTAAGCGAGCTATGGGTGCAAATGTTTCATTAAAGTCTACCCCTCGATTTGAGAATACTCTTGTGCTACCAAGCGAGCTTTGTTCCTAGTAATCCTAGATTCACCATCATATTTATTTTTGAAAATCCATTTTACTCCTACTACCGGGTGACTAGATGGTCTTTTTACATATTTCCAAACCTTATTGCGTTCAAATTGTTCTAATTCTTCATTCATAGCTAAATACCAAAATTCAACATTTAAAGCAGTTGAAACTTTTTTTGGTTCTATTTCGGAAACAAAAAAAGGTTTGAAAAGGATAAATGTAGGGAAGAACGAGTCGTTACCCCTTTCAATGGCTCTCCAAGGACTAGCACCCTTGGATGGTGTTTTGTGAACTTTAGCATGCTAGGAGGCACATACTTCTCTTTCTTGTCAGCTTCTTCCTTGTTCTCCTCTTCTCGCTACTTGTCATCCTCATGCTCTAATGGGGAGAGGGGTTCCTCTTTATTTCCTGCAATAATATTCTCTACACAAGGAACAAGCTCATCAAATCTAACATGAATAGATTCTTCAACTATTTTTGTTCTTTTGTTATATATTCTATATGCTCTACTAGTTGAAGAATATCTAAGAAAAATTCCATCATCAGATTTTTCATCAAATTTTCCTAATGAATCCTTTGTATTTAATCAAATGCATTTGCAACCAAATACACAAAAATATAAGACATTAGGCTTATTTTGAAAATACAATTCATAAGGGGCTAATTTTAAGAAAGGTCAAAGCATGGCACGATTAATGACATAACATGATGTGCTAATGGCTTCGACCTAAAATGATCTAGATAACCCAAATTCAGAAAGCATGGTGCGTGCTAATTCTTGAAGAGTTCTATTTTTCTTCTCCAGAACATCATTTTATTATGGGGTGCGTGGAGCGAAAAATTCGTGCTTAATTCCTAGATCACTATAAAAATTAGTAAATATCTCATTCAAATTCTCCTCCATGTTCCTTGCAAATGCATTGAATTTTTAGATCAAGTTCATTTTGAATACGTTTACATAATTTTGAGAATTCATAAAAAGCATCGGATTTTGAGGTAAGAAATATTGTCCAACAATATCTAGAGAAAATCATCAATCAAAACATAAGTATATTTCCGACCACTTAGACTAGCGGTGCTCATTGTACCAAAAAGATCCATATAAATTAATTGTAAGGGGCTAGAGGTAGAAATTTCATTTTTACTTTTAAATGATGTTCTAGAAAATTTTCCTCTTTGGTAAGGTGGGCAAAGTGAAGATAAAGTTCCATTAAGCATAGGTAATCCTCTAATTAATTTATCATTTGCTAATTTTAGAATTAGTTTAGTGTTTGTGTGTCCAAGATGCCTATGCCATAATTCTAATTCATCATTTTTTGAAATAATACATTTGAGAGATGAATGTGAAAGATCATGAAAAGCAATCATGTAAACATTATGGGTTCTTGGTGCTGTGAGTACAACTTCATTTGTTTTGGGATTTATAATTTTTGCAGAGATTTGAAGAAGAATCAAATAAGACATTTAGACCTTTATCACATAATTGACTAAAAGACATTATATTGTGTTTTAAACCTTCAACATATAAGACATTTGAAATAGAGAAAGAGTATTACCCACTATACCAATGCCCATGATCCTTCCATTGCCATTGTCACCAAAAGTAACCATTCCTCCTTTCTTCATCATGAGGCTAAAGAACTTTACTTTATCGCCCATCTTGTGCTTGGAGCATCCCGAGTCCAAGTACCACAAGTCTTCCTTGTCCTTAGCTTGCCAGCACACTTAAAAAGAGGATGAGTGTAAAGATCCGGATACCCAAGAGGTTCCCAGATTTTCTTCAAAGTTTGTTTTTCCTTCTTCCTACAAGAGTCCATGGTGTGACCAAAAATCAAACAATTGGTACACGCAATAAAAAGGGTTCTTCTCTGAGAATTTTCATGGCTCTTGCTGGAATACAGGGTGTAGTAGAGATAATAGATTAATTTTTTACTGAAGATTTTGTTTTCTGTAAATGGGGTTAACACTAGCATTAGGAGTTAACACTTGGCAGTAGCCTCCCAAACCATATCCTAGACCAAACTTTGCAGAACCATGACATTGGTTTGGCAAAATCATGTCCAGTGATTTTTGGCCAACACCGAATTTTTCTATAGCCATATTTAGATCTTGAATTCGGGATTTCAAAGAGGTATTTTTGGTAACTAGCATCACACATCGATTTCCAAATGATTTCTTTCCTTCTTCTATTTGGATAAGAGAGGTTTTTAGTTTTCTCTCTAAGTCCCCCTTTTCTTTCATAAGAGATTTTCGAGCGGAGAGAGCCTTAGAGAGAGTTTCCTCAAGTTCTTGAATTTTTGCCAATGAAGGATCACTATCTTGGCCATCTATCTTATCATTTACAAAAACATTTATTTCTTTAGTTAGTCTCTTGGTTTCTTTTAATAAAATCTTAATCTCAGTTCTTAAGAGATTAATATCCTTAAGAACTTTTTTCAAAATATTTGCATGTTTGAAGAAATTCATCATAGAGATCATCATAAGTAGGAGGAGGTACCTCAATGTCACTTTGGAACTGGTTTCATCGTTGGTGAGGTCTTTGCTCCTACACATGAGGCATATGTTTGCCTATTCATCGTCGCTTGAAGAAGATCCACTTGACTCCTCGGAAGAAGAATCATCCCATGTAGCCGCCTTTAGAACTTTCTTCTTTTCTTTTCCTTTGTGCCTTCTTTCCTTTCGCTCTTTAAGATATTTTTGGCACTGGCTTCGAATTTGTCTGGTCTTTCGGCAATGGTAGCACCTCGGCAATGGCAGCTCGTCATCTTCGTCACCACCTTATCCTTCGTAGAGGATGATGCCTTCCTTTTTGTATCATTCATGAAGTATTTCTGAAAAGAGTTTCTTCTTTCCGGATTCTTCATGAATTTCTTGAAATTCCTAATAAAGAGGCTTTCTACATAATCTTCATCATCATTTTCATCCTTGGATTTTAGCGCCAAAGCCTTTTTTTAGGTTCCGTATGATACTTTTCTTGTTGAATTTTGAGTTCCATCTCATGGGTTTTTAGATTCCAAATAAGGCTCTCAATGTGGAGTCGTCTTAGATCATGAGATTCTGGTATAGTGATGCGCAAAGCTAGCACACCGTTATAAGCGGTAGCGAGACTGCAGCACGAAACAGCAGTGTACCGATCGTTCAAGTAATATAAAATGTGGGAGTGAATCCCCAAGTATCGATCTCGAAGGAACACAGTAAGGTGGAGTTAACTATTGAGGAAGGACTTGAGATCGAAGTCCTTTAGGTCGGATGGGTGCGAAAGGGGGTGATTTGGTTTGTGGAAATAAAAGAAAATAACTAAACTACTCCTATACAATATCGCTATGCAATGCTTCGCTTGGCGGGATGGAGACTAGGCAGGCCTTGAGCGCGCTGCTTCGCAAGGGCGGATGGACGAGTAGGCAAGCAGAATTGAATGGGTCACACCGGCGGAATGAGGGTCGCAAGCTGTGAAATTTTTCGAATCTTTATGAAGTGATCAGGAATCAAACAACTTAGAGTTCACAAGCCAAGCAACCAGAAGCAAATGGAGGCAAACAAGTGATCTTTATTGATAGCAACTTCAAATTACAAGGCACGGTATGCTTGGCGAGACATGATTTCGCCAGCACAAACACCAAAGGAAAAAATACAAGTTGAAGATAACTTGAGACCGCGCGGTCTCCCTATGATCTCAGCAACTTGTCAGACCGCAACCCGCTGCCGATCTTAGAACAACACCAAACCACTGATCAGACTGCACCCCTCCTTCCGAACTCCTGATTCTCCCGAACTCCAGCAACACAACTCCAAGCCGCAGACCGCCTGAACACTTTCAGAGGAAGAGGTGATCGCTGCTGCCCGCACTATCCGCAGAAGCTGCACAATAAGAGTTTAATCAGCAGACTGCCCAGTCACACAAATAGAGACCGCAGGAAAGAAGAGAACTCAGCTTACACTTGGTGTGTCTTAATTATTGCTGCCGATGGGTCCTATTTATAGGCGTGAGACCTGATCCCGTCACCACCCTATGAGATAGGATCACCACGCTCCAAACCGCGTGACCTTACCGGTCACACCGCGCGATCAGCAATAGTACTCCTGCTTCATTTTAGGTGAGCTCGCCAGCTTCAACCAAACCATGAGAGACTGCCACTCTCATAGTGAGGTCGCGACTCCACAAAGAGATCGCCAGACCGCCATGAAGCTGCTCACCACCTGTGTTCACCAGAGACCGCGAACACAGCCAGTTCGCCATTAGACCGCGAACTCCTGTCTGCATGCCGGTCTCCTCCTGAGACCGCGAACATCGTCCAGCTCGCATACTAGTCTCCTCCTGATACCGCGAACTGAGACCGCGCGACTAAGACCCTTAGTCCGTAAATACCACCAGAAAGCCCGGTCAGCCAGCAGACCGCATTCTGGAAAACCTGGATCAAACTGTGCGGTCACACCAGACCGCCACAGCCTTGAAGAAGAAAGCACGCCATGCGTTCACGCACAGATCACGCACACCTGAAGATGATCAACCCACCACGCGGTCACAAATAGACCGCGCGGCCTTCACCTTCAGCCGCCTTGGACCCATACCAACGATCAAGCCAGGAGACCGCAGCTAGGCTTAGACAAGCCAGACCACAGAGGCAGACCACCAGGCCGTGCGGTCACGCCAGATCGCCCGACTTCCTCCCAGACCGCCCAGGTCCAAAAGCCCTCTAACTTGCACTTCAACAATTTCAACACTCCCCCTTGAAGTGGGAAGTTGAAACTAGTCCCTGTAGGCTCCTTAGCCATGTGAACGGCCCCTTCGCCAGCGCCTTTGTGAAGATGTCTGCCACATTTTTCGCACTCCGCACATGCTCGACCGAAAGAGATCCCTCCCGCACCTTCTCCTGTATGAAGTGGTGCTCGATCTCGATATGCTTGGTCCTCGCATGACAAACTGGATTGGTAACCAGTTTGAGAGCACTCTCATTGTCACCGCGTAGCAGAGTAGGCTCCCGAACCTCCTTGTGGACGTCTCCCACCAATCTCCTAAGCCAGATGGCTTCCTGAGCTGCCAAGGCCGAAGCCTTGTATTCCGCTTCCGTGGTGGAGACCGATACGGAATCCTGCTTCTTGCTGCACCATGATATAGCTGTAGGGCCCGCCATGAAGACGAATCCAGATGTCGACTTCTGATCATCTGAATCTCCCCTGTAGTCAGCATCCATGTACCCGTGCACCTAGAAGCCAGCATCCCTCCTGTATAGGAGACCGATGTCCGAGGTCGCCTTGACATACTTCAGAATGTTCTTGGCTGCTAGCATATGAGGTACCCGTGGCTCCGCCATATATCAACTCACTCTGCCAACTGCATATGCAATATCCGGCCTCATGATCGTCAGATAAATCAAGCTCCCAACCAGAGCTCGGAACACCAATGGATCTTGCAAAGTCCTCCCCTCATCCTTGCGAAGTTTTGTGGCCTTCTCTAGAGGTGTGGAAGTGCACTTCCCTTCCTTCATGCCGAATCGCTCCACGATTCGCTCCGCATATCCAGCCTGGGTCACCAGCACTCCACCTTCCTTCCTCTGCACCTCGAGTCCAAGGAAATGGTGAAGCTCACCTAAGTCCTTCATCTCGAACCTGATAGACAGCTCGGCCCGAAGCTGCGCTACCTCCTCCTTCGAGTTCCCCGTCACAATCATATCGTCGACGTATAGCAACACGATGACCTAAAGCTCCCCGCTCTTCTTGACGAACAAGCTTGAGTCTGAGTCTGAAGCACCAAATCCATAGAATAGAAGATATTCTGCGATCTTCCCGTACCACGCCCTCGGCGCTTGCTTCAACCCATACAGGGCCTTCTTCAGCTTACAGACATGCTCCGGAAAATCTTCAGACACAAAGCCTGGTGGCTGGACCATGAAGATATCCTTGTCAATCTCGCCGTACAAGAAAGCATTCTTGACGTCGAGCTGCCAAATCTCCCATCCACTGAACGCCGCCAAGGCAATGATGAACCGAACTGAAGCCATTTTTGCCACCGGACTGAATGTCTCCTCATAGTCTTCACTGTATTGCTGCGAGAACCCCCGAGCTACAAGGCGATCCTTGTACCGCTCGATGCTGCCATCAGCATTCTTCTTGAGCTTGTAGACCCACTTGCATGTCACAGGAGTGGTGCCTTTAGGCTTGGACAAAAGAGACCAGGTCTCATTCTTCTCGAGAGATGCCATCTCTTCTTGCATAGCAATGTCCCACTCCTTCACGCCTCTGTCCTTCTCAAAGCTCGACGGCTCCCTCTCATCCAAGGGACCGGCGAAGAAACATGAGACGAAGCTGACTGCGTTTCCTCCTGTATAGCGATCAGGGGCGACGATCGATCGCTTCAACCTCCTCAGCTCCTTCCCCTGAACCGCATTATCTCCAGCTGCTTCTTCCCTAGCTCCTCTTCCATATGTGCTAGGAGCATCGCTACCCCTGCTCCCTGAACCAGAAGCCCCCATCTCGGAACTAGAAGGAGATGGACCACCTGGTGACACAGGTAGCTCCACCTGAATATCCTCCACAGCTTTCTCCGGCACCTCCACACTACTCTCTGGTAGCTCCACACCAGAAGACCCCTTGTAAGATGTCACCTCATCGAACACGACGTCATGAGATACAACAAATCTCCGCGTCTCCGGATCCATGCACTTCCAGCCTTTCTTTCGCTCATCGTATCCCACGAAGACTAGCTTCCTTGCTTTTGCATCTAGCTTCTTCTGAAGAGCATCTGGAACATGCACGTAGCAGGTGGAACCAAACACCTTAAGGTATGCCACGCTTGGCTTCTCCTTGAACATCATCTCATGCAGAGTCAACATGTTGATGGGACTCAAAGGCATCCTGTTGATGACATAGGCAGCACAAGACATTGCCTTCGCCCAGAAGGACTTTGGGATACTCTTGGCATGCAGCCAACACTTGCAGGTCTCCGTCAGATGACGAATCTTCCGCTCTGGAACTCGTTCTGCTGTGGAGTATGTGCACAAGTGAGCTCTCTCCGGATGCCTGCCTTCCTGCAAAAAATAGAGAACTCACTAGAGGTGAACTCCCCTCCGTTGTCAGTCCTCAGCTTCTTCACCCGCAGTCCTAGCCGACCCTCCACGAGCTCTATGAACTCCACAAACTTGGTAAATGCCTCCGCCTTCTCCTTCAGGAAATATACCCAGACATATCTGGTGTAATCATCGATCAACACCAGCATATATCTGCAGCCTCTGAGGCTTGGAGTAGCAGTAGGTCCCATTAAGTCACCGTGGATGCACTCCAATGGCACACTACTCCTTGTCTGTGACTTGTCAAATGGTAGTCTAGGAGACTTGCCAAACTGACATCCCGCGCAAACATGACCTTCACCGTAGGAAGATAGACTTGGCAGGCTTTGACCAGACCTCTCACCGCCATGACTTTCAGCTTGTCCATCCCTACCTGCCCCAACCTCTCATGCCATATAACGGCACCTTCATTCGTCTTCATCTTGTCGACGTAGGAACTTGTCGATAAAACGAACAAATCCTTTGCCCGTCTCCCGACATGGATGACCTCGGCCTTTATGGCCTCAAAATTGCGTAGAAACATCACTTCTGTTGGGCCGAACAGAACGTGATACCCATCGTCTACAGCGTTGGTCACAGAGAAGAGGTTTTTCCTCATACTAGGCACGTGATAGACGCTCTTCAAAGTAAGTGGCCCTCTATCACTGCCCAAGGAAACAACCCCCACCTTCTCTACTGGATGCACAGTATTATCAGCAGTAATGATTGCATTGTTACCTGTATAGGGTTATGCAGAAGAAAGCTTGGTCTCATCTCCGGTGAGGTGATGACCACACCCCGAATTCACTATCCAGTCCTCCAGATAGTTGATAGGGGCCGAAGCTCCAACAGAAGCCGAGAAGGCTCCTCCCCAGCCTCCTTCAATTTGCCTGGCCTCAGCTTCCTCCTTCTCCACAGCATGCCCAGCATGGGTGACCACCCTGCAATCCTTCCTGATGTGGCCATACTTGCCATACTTGAAGCACTTCGGACCTTCACCCTTCTTCTTCCCGTCGGCCTTGGGAGCATACCCCCTTTCCTGCTGCCCAGAAGTTGAAGGCCCATAGCCTATTCCAGCGGTCTTCTTCTTCTTATCCCACTTCTTCTTCTTCTTCCCCGAGAAGAGCACCTCGCCATCTCCCCCAGCCACCGACACCCCGTCCATCTGCTTTGCCAAACTTTCTTGCGATGCAAGCAAGTTATCCAGATCCAACAGAGATGGCTGATTTGCCCATCCCTGCACTGACGTCACAAAGGCAACATATTCCTTCCACAAGCCGCAGATGATGTGCCTTTTCAGCTTCGCCACAGAGATAGGCTCATCAGGATCCAATGCTGAGATTTCAGCGCACAAGTTCTTCATCTTCAGAAAGAAAGTGGAGATAGAAAGATCACCCTGAGCCGACCTTGCCAGCTCATTCTCCAAGAACTGTAGCCTTGCTACATTCTTCTTGTTAAACAGCCCATCCAGGGCTCTCCAGATCTCCGTAGCCGATCCACACCCCAAGATGTGATCAAATAGGTCAGGTGAGATTGCCCACTTCAGAGTGAACTCTGCCTTCGCATTCGTCCTCCTCCAAGTCTCACCTCAGCCCCATTATCCCCTTAAGGGACAACTTCCTGCGTCTGATCTCCTCCAACTACCTCCCAGAGGTCCTCACCTAGAAGATAGCTTTGCATACATGACTTCCACTTCTTGAAGTTAGTCGATGTAAGCATCTCAATTCTAAGACCCCTCGCTTCCATTGCTCTACCACTGGTTCCTTCTTCACAAAGGCGATGGCTACTCAAAGTTGCTCACTGCTCTATCCACTCCAACCTGCTCTGATACCATGTGAAATTTTTCGAATCTTTATGAAGTGAGCAAGAATCAAACAACTTAGAGTTCACAAGCCAAGCAACCAGAAGCAAATGGAGGCAAACAAGTGATCTTTATTGATAGCAACTTCAAATTACAAGGCAAGGTATGCTTGGCGAGACATGATTTCGCCAGCACAAACACCAAAGGAAAAAATACATGTTGAAGATAACTTGAGACCGCGCGGTCTCCCTACGATCTCAGCAACTTGTCAGACCGCAACCCGCTGCCGATCTCAGAACAACACCAAACCGCTGATCAGACCGCAGCCCTCCTTTTGAACTCCTGATTCTCCCGAACTCCAGCAACACAACTCCAAGTCGCAGACTGCCCGAACACTTTCAGAGGAAGAGGTGATCGCTGCTGCCCGCATTATCCGCAGAAGCTGCAAAATAAGAGTTCAATCAGCAGACCGCCCGGTCACACAAATAGAGACCGCAAGAAAGAAGAGAACTCAACTTACACTTGGTGTGTCTTAATTAATGCTGCCGATGGGTCCTATTTATAGGCGTGAGACCAGATCCAGTCACCACCCTATGAGATAGGATCACCACCCTCCAGACCGCGCGACCTTACCGGTCACACCGCGCGATAAACTATAGTACTCCTGTTTCATTTTAGGTGAGCTCACCAGCTTCAACCAAACCATGAGAGACCACCACTCTCATAGTGAGGTCGCAACTCCACAAGGAGATCGCCAGACCGCCACGAAGCTGCTCACCACCTGTGTTCGCCAGAGACCACGAACACAGCCAGTTCGCCATCAGACCGCGAACTGTTGTCCGCATGCCGGTCTCCTCCTGAGACCGCGAACAGCGTCCAGCTCGCATACCAGTCTCCTCCTGAGACCGCGAACTGAGACCGTGTGACTAAGACCCTTAGTCCGCGAATACCACCAGAAAGCCCGGTCAGCCACCAGACCGCATTCTGGAAAACCTGGATCAAACTGTGCGATCACACCAGACCGACACAGCCTTGAAGAAGACAGCACGCCATGCAATCACACACAGATCGCGCACACGTGAAGACGATCAACCCACCACGCGGCCACAGACAGACCGCGCGACCTTCACCTTCAGCCGCCTTGGACCCATACCAGCGATCAAGCCAGGAGACCGCAGCTAGGCTTAGACAAGCAAGACCGCAGAGGCAGACCGCCAGGCCGTGCGGTCACGCCAGACCGCCCGACCTCCTCCCAGACCGCCCAGGTCCAAAAGCCCTCTAACTTCCACTTCAACAATTTCAACATAAGCACCTCGTCAATAAGCACGCCACTAGCAATTGCTAGTGCGGCACACAGAACACGATGACGGAATGGAAAATGAATGGGGCGCACCTCATACACACATATGATCAAAATAATCTCATACAAATGAAATAGACATTATAAAGCAGAGTTCATAGTGCACATCATCATAATATAAGAGATATAATGTTTACAACTACCAATACAAAGAGACAGAGAGCAAGGAATCGACCCAATCTGAAACCTTGTCGAAGATTCACAATTGGAATCGATGGGTTTTCAATCTACGTCCAAACTCGGTCCTCAACTGCGTCCGGGGTAGAGAAAGCTGTCACTACCTTCCAATGGCCCGTCTTCTTTGTGTCACGATCCGGCCGCACGACCTAGCATCCTTCTCCTTGGATATTGGTGGATGTAGGGCTAAATCCCTCTCCTTGGGGCTTGAGGATGATGGAGGAGGCCAAAAGGACAGAACCCCTATGGAAATGGAGAAAACAGCAGAGCGGTAAAGTGTGTACGGTCTCCCCATTAGGTTGAAAACTGCAGCTTTTATAGAAAAAGATCAGAAATTTGGTCACGCACGGTCGAACGCACGACCGTGCATTGCCCATGCGATATTAATCGTGAATAAAAGAAGGAAGATGACCTAGAGCGCCCATGCATTTTACTCACGCATGTTCGAAGCTATCCGTGCTAAAAACGCACGGGTAAATTCAGAAAAGCCAAAAAGCAAGACTAAACAGGTCAATCATGCGATTCCTTCATGCACGGGCACTGCCCGTGCGTAGAGATGCACGATCAACGACATAACATCGTATTCCACCCCATAAGAGAACACATGATCACCTATTACCGTGCGTCAAGGAAACCGCACGACCATGTGATATGCGCAGTCATGAATTCTGTATTGAACTGGATGAACCATCCACCTGCATCAGCCACAACACAACTGGGAATACCGTTCCAGCTCCAACTTGAAAATAGAAATACGATTGGGAGCACAGTGTGTGACCAAATACGATGCTTTTTTGCGCACGGACGACTTAGACCATGCGTGAGTAAAACGCATGGGTGCTCTGGGTCATCTTCCTTCTTTTATTCACGATTAATATCGCACAGGCAACGCACAGTCGTGAGTTCGACCGTGCATGACCAAATTTCTGATCTTTTTCTATAAAAGCTGTAGTTTTCAACCTAATGGGGAGACCGAACACACCGTACCGCTCCGCCGTTTTCACCATTTCCGCAGGGGTTCCGTCCTTTTGGCCTCCTCCATCATCCTCAAGCCCGAAGGAGAGGGATTTAGCCCTACATCCACCAATATCCAAGGAGAAGGAAGCTAGGTCGTGCGGCCGGATCGTGACACGAAGAAGACGGGCCATTGGAAGGTAGTGACAGCCTTCTCTACCCCAGACGCAGTTGAGGACCGAGTTTGGACGCGGATTGACAACCCAGCGATTCCAACTGTGAATCTTCGACAAGGCTTCGGATTGGGTCGATTCCTTGCTCTCTCTCTCTCTCTTTGTATTGGTAGTTGTAAATGTTAGATCTCTTATATTATGATGATGTGCACTATGAACTCTTCTTTATAATGTCTATTTCATTTGTATGAGATTATTTTGTTCATATGTGTGTATGAGGTGCGCCCCATTCATTTTCCATTCCGCCATCGTGTTTCATGTGCCGCACTAGCAATTGCTAGTGGCGTGCTTGTTGACGAGGTGCTTGTGACCCTCATTCCGCCGGTGTGACCCATTCGATTCTGCTTGCCTACTCGTCCATCCTCCCTTACAAAGCAGCGCGCTCAAGGCCTGCCTAGTCTCCATCCCGCCAAGCGAAGCATTGCATAGCGACATTGCATAGGAGTAGTTTAGTTATTTTCTTTTATTTCCACAAACCAAATCACCCCCTTTCGCACCCATCCAACCTAAAGGACTTCGATCTCAAGTCCTTCCTCAATAGTTAACTCCACCTTACTGTGTTCCTTCGAGATCAATACTTGGGGATTCACTCCCAAATTTTATATTACTTGAACGACCGGTACACTGCCATTTCGTGCCGCAGTCTCGCTACCGCCTATAGCGGTGTGCTAGATTTGTGCATCAAGTTTTTGGCGCCATTTCCGGGGAATGCAGGCGTAGTTTGATTTTGGTGTTTGAGTTAATAGTTATATGAGTTGTTGTTTTTTGTTTATGTCTATTGTTTTTGGGTTGTGTGTATGCAGGAGAAATGACATGTTCTTTACTGCCTCTGTCACAACATGATGAGGATACAACCTATTTGGAGGAGAAATTCTTCAAATTTGCTCAAATTATAATTCAATGCCTTGAAACGCAGCAAGAGTATATTGATTGATTGACTATGCAGGTTGAGACTTTGTTGTATCTTGCCTCGGCCGTGTTGCAAGAACCTCCTCATGATGTGATAGTTGTACAATCAGAACCTGCAGGGAGTGAAACCGGGATCACTCCCTCAACCAATAATTCTTTATGTTCTTCATCTAGTTTGTTTCTTGACCCTCTTTCATTGGTTATAATTCAACAGGAAGAGTTAGCGTTGGTAATTCAGGCGGAATCTGATCATCTCTCATGAGAGGATGTCACTTGTGACATTTCTTCCTCTTGCTTTGCTCCTACGGATGTTGAGTCTACTCTCGCTCCATCTCTTCCTGTTATTTCTAACATCGTTTCATTTATGCCCCCGCAGAATTTGGAATATGCTTACCCATTTTTGGGCAGTCGGATGATGCATTCTTGGCCGGATAAGCATGTTGCAGTGGCAGACGATATTGCTTTGTCCACTCCAGCGTCACCGCATGTGCTTCCCCTAAAGGACTGGTTGTAGGGGGAAAGCAAATTTTCTTTGAAGAAATACTCTTGGAAGAGAGAAAGAGAGCAAAAAAAGAGGAGACTTGGGGATGGAGGCTAAACCTCTTACTTCGTTGCCATCAGTTGTGGGTCTCTGAACCTTTTTCTTCTATCTGCAGTTACTATTTTAAATCAACGTATAGTTGATTTCTCCGTATGGTTGTGTAATAATACTACGTAGACTTGGATGATCTCCTCTCTTTAATATTGCATGAACAATTCTATAATCTGCTAATACAGGTATTTTGTCCACCTTAAGGACGGTAAACAAAAGGGCTTCTTGGGAGACAACCCATGGGAACCACCCGGTTCCGTTTGCTTATTTAATTTCTATTATGTTTTGTTTATCTATTTTTATGCTAACAATGCAGGTGTGAACTGGCTTGGAGGAAGAGGAGGGAGAACCTTAAAGATGGAATTGACCGCTCTTCTGGCATGCTCTTATGAGCATAGGTACTCCTAACCTAGCTTTATTTTTGCAATGAAATGTTATATTTGATGTGTTTTCAAATCAAGTCTGGGGGGAGCGGGCCTTTGCTTACGCTACACGCACATACATGCTAGAATGTTGTGTTAGGAAATTTATATTGATTGTCTCATTGCATAACACACACCACACGTGTTTTATTTTTTACTCGTGCGCAATTATCGTGTAAGTGCTTGATGCATATGTTTAGAAGTTTGATTAGCTTAGGATTGTGTTGCTGAACAGGATGTGAACCGTGCGGTGCTACTAGTAGAGCGCTCACGCAGCTTAAAAATTCACGTAGAATAGATTTAATTACAAAGTTATAGTTTTATTAACTTCATTTGTGTAATTACTTAATACTCTACTCAAACGGTGAATTTGGTGAATCTAGCGGTAGCCCTAGGTCGAGTGTAGAAGAGTTGTTAGCCTCGTGTTGTTTGAGTTGGAAGTAGAGGAGAGCTCACTCGGTGGTTAAGAACTTGCCCCAAGCTATTTTCAAAACAAGTGCGTTGAATGATCTTGTTGGGAGCATGACGTAGGCCATCATTTGGTCCGGTTGTGCTTTGATTTCCCAACCTAACGTCATCCTTTTCTAGCCTCGTTGAGTCTTACCTCTCCTATTTGTTATACTCCACTAAACTTTCACCAAGGCCACATATCCTAACCTAATACGCACTAGAGTCGAACTTTGGAATATATACATATTTATGATGATTTTGCGTTGCGGAGAAATATTTGTGTGCGCGCGAAAAAAAATGAGAATGAGTTAAAATTTTGATCGATCCTAACTTTTTATGGATCTAGAAAAAAAAGAGAGTAAAAGAACTCTAACAAGAATTGAACCACAAGTGTGGTAGTCTCGCGCGCACCATCGTGCTTAAATGAAGTCTGGGGGAGTGTGCTTCAAGGTGAAGATGTTAAGGTTGAAATGTGTTATTTACCGGAGGATGAGTGCGTTTAACCTACGTTCTTCTACTTCGTTACCGTACCTCAACCCAAGCCCTATGTCTAGCCTAAAAGCCCTACTGATTCATGATAAGATCGTCTCATGCAGTGGAGAAGGTGCGAAAGGGAAAGCGTATGACCACCGACCTTGATGGATTTCTTGGAGAGCTCTTCCTTGAGATCCAATTTGAGCAACGCTCACCTCAACAGTTCACGCTATTTTCCCTAGGGCGCGACTGTTCGATTCACCAGTGATTCACCTCAGGGTAGTAGTATTTTGTATTTTACACTTGTAGAAGTTCTTAAAATATAGTCATTGTTTTAAAATCTTTTCTACTTCATTTTTACACTCGTTAGTTCTTTACTTCCCATCATGGTTTGCCTTCACAGTTGCTTCTTTAACATCAATTTTTCTATCATAGGATTGAGTGTTTGCCCGATACTTGCAAATGAGTAAGTATGGGGGTGTGATGAGTCCGAGAATTACACTGTTTTCGGGACTCATATGCGCTATTTTTCACGCTTGTGCACTACACTTTTAGCTACTTTTCGTTCATATTGATCTATATAGGATTTCACGCACGAGTGCACTATTTTGCCAAGTGTTTGCATGTTATTAATAATTTCCTAAGTTTTTACTGTTGAATGCCTAATTTCTGGGATCCTTGGGAGTTTTCATCGCAGC
The DNA here is from genome assembly GCA_033032865.1 of Dactylorhiza incarnata. NCBI lineage: Eukaryota > Viridiplantae > Streptophyta > Magnoliopsida > Asparagales > Orchidaceae > Dactylorhiza > Dactylorhiza incarnata. Next base: position 4,501,150 of record JAWHQI010000035.1, read on the forward strand.
CTGGAGGCATTTGGGAGAGATCGGGCCTTTTCTTGCACTTCTGACCAAACGCACGGTCGTGCGTTTTCGAACGCACGGTTTGCCGACCGTGCGCGAAGAAGGGCTCAGAATCGGGGGCCTGTCTTTACCCATGCATTTTTGTTCACACACGGGCACCTGCCCGTGCGCGAAGGAGAACGCCCGTGCATTTTTGAAGTTTCTCCTTTTATAAATAGGGGCTCACCCTAATGTCGCAGACATCCATCTCCGCCCCGTAGCCGCCCATCCATGGATATTTGGGAGTTTTTCTCCCACCATTCTCCTCCCTTCATCCATCCATCCTTCGTTCAAGATTCGGGCATCGATTCTTCATCCAAACGCTCCGCATCCTCCACTCCGGCGAGTTCTCAACCAAGCAATGCTATTCCGGTGAAAAGATGAAGAAGACGCAGAGATTCGGTGCAAGTTTCAGAGGTTCAAGTGAAGAAGATGGGACGTTAGCGGAGGATTGACAACCTTTCGAGTATCCCGGATGTTAGCCGAAGCCGAGCACGGATCCGGATTGACAACCCGGAATTCCGGCCGAGAACGATGGCGAGTCTTCATCCTTTGGTGACGAAACCTCTATCTCTCATTTCCATATTATTATTCGTTGTGTAATTTCTAAGATTTTGATGTATTGAACAATTAATTTTGATAATATAATCATGTCTCGTTATGTTATTGGTTGATGATCTCGTTGTGATAATCGTTTCGTTTCATTCACGTTCACAATCCACGCTATAGCAAAAGTGCTACCAGCATTTACGAAGAGGTGTGTTTGACCCTCAATCATCACAGTTACTTTCCGTCCACGCGCTTTCCGAAGCACGGCATCGCGACCGTTGCATCCATCCCACCTTGCGAAGCAGAGTTTTGACCTGCATCTCATTTTTGTGTAGTAATTTAGGAAACCAAAATCAAAGCTCTGATTTTTTCCTTTAATTTACTCGTAATTATTTTCTCAATCCGAAGAGTCAAACTAACCACGCGCATTCCTTGAGAGATGATATTTGGGGAAACTATTCCCATAATTATTACTTCACAGCGACCGGTGCACTTGCCGAACACGCATCAAGTTTTTGGCAAAAACTTGATGCGCGTTCGGCAAGTGCACCGGTCGATGTCAAGTAATAAATTTGGGAATAGCTTCCCCGAATGTCGATCTCTTGAGCAATGCTGGTTCTGGTGAACGAAACGTGTGGTGAGTCGATTGTTACACGAGCGAAAAAAATAAAACAGGGGCGTTGTGATTGGTGTCCTAAGCTATTGCGGAAATGAGAGAAATGCGGGTCGAAAAGCACCGCTTCGCAATGTGTGGGTGAGTGCAGCGGCCGCGATGCCGCGCTTCGGTAAGCGGGTGGAATGGCCACAGAGAGAGATTTTGTGAGGGTCGTATTCACCTCTTCGCCAACATCACCACTAGTTATTGCTAGATGGCTTCACACACAAACAACTTAGAATATCACAACAACAAGGAAAGCTATTCTCACCACCACAGCATCATAGCACATGAACAACAAGCAAGGATCTATAACGTTAATCTAACGAGTGTTCATTACAATAACACAAAGAGAAATCACAAGCATCAAAGTTTAGAAAGGACCAAAAAGAGGATGTCACCGCGTCTTGGGTTCTCGGTCGGAATGAGAGGTTGTCGGCATCTCTCCGGGCTCGGCCCTCAGATGGTGTGCGGACTCGAAGGAGGCTGTCACCTCTCCTACGATCTACAATAATTCTATGGCCTCCACGACGAAGAATGCTTGAACTAGTGGATGAGAATACTTGCAAATGCTCCAGGATGGAAGAATTGTGAAGGAGATCGCCGAAAATGGTCTCCTCTCGTCTCCTCTGGTGGAAGGGACGAAAATGGCGGGATTCCTGGCTTTTCCCGTGAGGGGAATGGGGGGCCTTCGTTGACTGCAGCTTTTCCTGCTTTAAATACTAAACATGCAGAGTTTTGGTCACGCATGGGCGAACGCACGATTGTGCGCTGCCTGTGCATTATTTAATGATAAAAATAGACTTGACGACGAAGCTGCGCCGCCCGTGCGATTTACTCACGCACGGGCAAACCCACCCTTGCGTAAAACGCACGGGTAAATTCGGAAAGGCAGAAACAAGAAGAAACAGGCGATCGTGCATTTTACTCACGCACGAGTAAATCCGCCCGTGCGTAAAACGCACGGGTAAATTCAGATCGCCCATTTTTTGCCCAGATGAGAACGCACGACTGCAAGCGTCCGTGCGGCAAGGAAATGCACGACCGTGCGTTGTACACAATCATGAATTCTGGGGGAAAACTGGATGATCCGACCGCCTGTACACAAGACAAAACAGCTGGGAAAACACCTCCAGCACCAAATAAACACAGAAAAAGGATTGGGGAGCACCATGTGCTTACCCCCAATAATAAGGAGCGCAAATGCACACCGAAATGGGCATAAGAGTAAACCTAGCAAGGAATAACAAATATGATCGAAAACATGCCTAAAGTGTAGTGCATCGACTAGAAATATGTCCCAGATGAGTCCATAAATGTGTATATAAATGCGACTCATCACACCCCCAGACTTAACCATTTGCACGTCTGGGGCAAACTACTCAGCTCTCCTGTCAGAACAATTGGATGTTAGAGTGTGATTGAGCGGTGGAGACTCATGCGAAGTCGCATGCTCACGTGCGTAAAAATACATTAGAATAGAATTAAACTCAAGATTATATTTAACTATTTCTAGAACAGTAATTTGAAATCTACTTTACTTGGATGGTGAATCTTTCGGTCGCGCACAAGGGAAAATAGCGTGACAAATGAGTAGAGTATTACTCGAATCAAAGCTCGGGGCAATCTCCTAAGAAATCCATCAAAGTCGGTGTCCATAGTCTTGCACGTTCGCACTCTCTCTATTGCATGAGACGACTTGTATCTAAAATCAATAGGACTTATAGGTTAAGAATTGGCTTAGGTTGAGTTTAGGCTAGATAAGTAGAAGGACGATGGGAATCGCAATCAACATAACCTGAGCACTCAAGAGAATAAAAATCACCAATACAACATTTTCAAGAACCAGACTTCAACTGAATACTAGGTGCGTTTTAAGCCAATCATAATTTGTTTTTGTCGAGAGAAAGAAATTGAAAGTTCTTTTGGAACAATATTTTTTTCTTTTCTTTCCTTTTCTCTTCTCGACAGAATATCTTTTGTAGGCATAATAAAAACTTCTCCTTCAGCTTTTTCAAGGCTACCATACACCACAGAGATAACACCAAAGGTGATAGATAACTAAATTCCTTTCAGCTCATTTGTTGGTGCGAAAATAGGTTTGGCCGTATGGCTTTGGTGAGATTTTAGTGGAGCTAAACAAGGAGGACAGGTAGGCTCAAGTAAGCTTGCAATGGTGATTACATTGGTTAGGATTTCAAAAGCACAGACGGATTAAGAGACGGCCTATATCACGCTTTATAATGAGTTATTCAACGCAATCGTTTCAAGAGTCGCCTAGTGCAAGTTCTAGCCACCGAGAAAGGTTATCCTTCCTTCTGACCCAAGTAATAAGCTACTACTAATCCAGCTACACTCAACCCTATGCTACCATTGGATTCACCGGATTCACCGCTAGAGTAAAATAAATTGCAGCTACTATAATAGAATAATTAAATTATAATATTGAAAAATTTTATTCTACTCCAATTGGATTTCTAGGCATGACGGGAGTACTCGACTAGAGCACTACTCAAGTCAACATTTTTCTCCACCCTTCACTCCAACACTAACAATCCAATTCTTACGAGCGGGGAACCTCGCAGCAATACCCAATAAGCGTGTGTGATCAAGTACGCGTGAACATGGTGTAAGTGTATGCAATGTGTGCAACAAAATTAAAAATCCTAACTCAGCACATTCTAACATGCTATGCAAAGTGCGTGCACGTGCATAACCGATCTCTCCCCCAGACTTGATCGAAACCAAATAAAAATAAAAAAATCAAACATAAGGAAAAGAGGGGTAGAGTGGACCTATGCTCACGAATGAGCATGCCAGAAGTGCGGTAATTCCATCTTTAAATTTTCTCCTTCCTCATCCACCACGCAAGAACTTCAGCCTACGTTGTTAGCAACAAGGAAATAACAGAACATAAAAGAAATTAAAAGGTAAATGGAACCGGTTGGTTCCCATGGGTTGTCTCCCAAGAAGCCCTTTTGTTTACTGTCCTTAAGGTGGACTAAATACCTGTATTAAAGCATAGTTCATAAAGTCTAGGAATAAGCAAAAGTTAATAAATCCTAATTATTATTACAAGCTCAAAACAAATCTGCTATAAGCTGATTTGAAGTAGTAACAACTGATGAAAGAAAAAGGTCCGGGGACCTGGTAGTAGGGGTGGAAATTAAGTAGGATGCTCAGCCTCCAACCCTAAATCTCCTCCTTTTTTGCTCTCTTCTTCTCCTCCAGTATTATGTCTTCAAAGAAAAGTGTTTGCCCCCTTGTAACCAATCCTCAAGGGGAAGCACCAATGATGATATGGAAACAAGATGTTCCTTCACTGTACCTTCCTCATCCCGCCAGGCTTTCGGCTCCTCCATGCATAAGGTCTAATCAACCGGAGGAGGGGCATCCTGCATCCTTGTACATAAAGAAAGGGGGTCAGGAAATAAATTAGAAGAAAAACTAAAAGAAATCTCATCTGAGGGGATAATCCCGGCTTCATCCCCCATAGGGTGCGGCAATGACAAACTGATGACATCGTCGAAGATCTCACTAGACTCAACAGCGCACACAATGGCCTCATCTATAACTTGGACTTTCTCGCACTGGACCAAAATGGTTGCTTCAGCACAATCGAGACTGTCCGCCTCCATAAGAGTGGGCACGACACTGCGTAGGTCTGCAACATCCTGCAAATTGACCTCAATGATAACATCAAAAATAGATGTAGCTTCGTGTGTAGTGGGAGAAGACGTGCCACTTGAGAGTTCAGTCTCACTCTCCACACAAGGGCACAAATCCACGCAAAGTGGTATATGTGTTGGGTTTTTCTAGAACCATACATCAAATGTAGGCGCAGCGGAAATGAAGAGAAACAACCCAAAAGATTCGGATCGACCATGAATGTTGAATCAAGAAGTTAATCAAAATGCTAGGTATGAAATTACCTTTGCGGGATTGGATCAAATCCAACCAAGATGCTCCAAGAAGAAGATTGCCTTCGTCGGCTTTGCAAGAGTTCTCACGTAGAATAATGTCTACGTCTCTACAGCAGTCCACACAAGCCGGGAGAAGAAGACTACACCTTGCGCTTCCACAGATTGCTAGATCCGCTTCAGGAAGAATAACACCGGCGACAATCGTCGGAGAGGAAGTCGGCGGAGACGATTCGGACGGAACTCCTTCTGTCTAGGGCTCGAGCGGAATACTTCCGTCAGCTAGGGCGAAGGCGGAACTCTTTCCGTCGGCTCAAGTCTTCGTTCGTTATGAGAACCCTAAATGAAGTCCTATTTATACCCAAAGGATAAACAGCTTCTAGAAGAATCGCTATCCGCAGACCACACAGCAAAATAGGGGCTTCTGTTACAATTCGTCGGGATTCCACGGAACAGCATTCGTCGAGTTTTCACGGGACAATCCGACGAATTCCGACGAATCACATCAGACGGCAACATTTGCCGAGTTGATGATCTCTGTGATAATTCGTCGAGATTCCACGGAACAATCCGACGAATCCCGACGAATCCGACGAATCATGTCAGACGGCAACATTTGCCGACTTAAAGATCTCTGTAACAATTCGTCAAGATTCCACGGAACAATTCGACGAATCCCGACGAATCCGACGAATTCTATCCGTGTAAACCCGACGAATTCAGAGAGCAACATTTGCTGGACTTCCCCCATTCTATATGGTGATTGGTAACCTTTACCAACATAGTCAATCTTCCAACTTCTCCACATGCTCTTATGTGCGACCCTGCAGGCTCATATCGCGTTGGCAGTGACATTACATGTTTGACCACTTCTAGATCACAATGGTATCTCCAACAGTCTCCCACTTGATCTTGAAAGTATCAAACAAAAACCTCACAAACAATGAGCGGCATCTAGCAATGCATCATTGCTCCCCAAGCAATAAGAGTTCATAACTCATAAGCCTTTATGACCAATGTTCCAGCGTTGTCTTTGTCCCTTTGTCCCTTACATCCAGAAAGAACTAGAGGCATGGACCGTGTCACCCTCATAATAGCTCAATCCAAGTTTCTTGATCTAGAACGGACTTCCAGAGAATGGTGAGCTCAATATCACATATTGACTCTACCAAGCATGGCCATGCATTTCTCAGTCCAATTCCACCAAGGGGCCCATGGATGCAACTCCTGTTATATAGGAGGACAAATCCCATATCTGCTCACACCCAAACACCCAAATGATTTGTAACGTACCCAACTACCACCCTTATCATCAACCTTCTTCAAGGAAGACTTTAGATGACATCAAAGCACGATCTTCCTCACTCGATGAATGCTGTGACTTCAGGTCAAAGGACCACAACACCATTGTCAAATGAGACCTACTTGTGACACTTTTAAGTAACAATCCACAAAGTAGTCTCAGGTTGGGTCTGTCCAGTACAACTTGTTCACTAACAAGTACCCACGTGATGACTTGATATCACAATATCATGACCTGTGAGAACCGGTCATCAGTCAACACACATGCTAGTCTTAATGTATCATCATTACCCTTAGCTTCTACGATGATACCTCGACCAGGGACCTTTTAAGAATGAAGCTTCGAGATCATAGGCTCTCACATTCAAGTCACGTACTTGATGTCCTATGGAAGCGAGCATTCTAAGGGTATTTATCACGAATTTTATTCTATCATATAGAAACAGTATATCGTAATAAAAGAACTTGCCATTAATTGTAAAAGGAAATAATTGGTACACAATTCATCATATGAATAAATAAAAACAGCCAACAGAATATATATTTTACATGCAACCCACAAGACTCCCACTAGAGATGATCACTCAGGTATCGTATACCCATTGATCTAGTATGACCATCATGCTTTTTCTGCGCGAGAGGCTTTGTCAGTGGATCTGCAATATTCTCCTCAGTCGGCACTCTGCAAATGTTCACATCTCCTCGTTCGACAATCTCACGAATAAGATGGAATCGCCGAAGTATGTGCTTGGAGAGCTGATGGGATCTAGGTTCCTTAGATTGTGCAATTGCACCATTGTTATCAAAGTAGAGAACTACGGGGCCAACAATGCTAGGAACTACATCTAGCTCGCCGATGAATTTCCTAATCCATACAGCCTCCTTCGCTGCGTTTACCGCAGCGATATACTCGGCCTCAGTTGTAGAATCAGCAACTGTCTCTTGCTTGGAACTCTTCCAGCTCACAGCTCCTCCATTCAGGCAAAACACAAACCCTGACTAAGACTTCAAATCATCTCTATCAGTTTAGAAGCTAGCATCCGTGTAACCACTTACAACGAGCTCTTCCTCTCCACCATATACCAAGAATACATCCTTAGTCCTTCTCAAGTACTTCAGGATATTCTTCACGGCTATCCAGTGACATTCACCGGGATCAGACTGATACCTGCTAGTCATGCTCAAAGCAAAAGAGACATCGGGTCGAGTACATAACATTGCATACATGATTGACCCAATTGCCGAAGCATATGGAATCAACTTCATGCGGTCCTTATCTTCAAAAGATTTTGGACACTGGTCCTTAGAGAGATTTACACCATGAGACATGGGCAAAAATCCTTTCTTGGACTCAAGCATGTTGAACCGCTTCAACACCCTCTCAATGTACGTACTCTGGGTCAAACCCAGCAACTTCTTCGATCTATCTCTATAGATCTTAATACCGAGTATGTAAGTCGCTTCACCCAAGTCCTTCATAGAAAAGCAGTTCCCTAGGTTGTTCTTAACAACTTTCAGGGTAGGTATGTCATTCCCGATCAACAGTATGTCATCTACATACAATATCAGGAAGACAACAATGCTCCCACTGATTCGCTTGTAAACACACGGTTCATCCTCGTTCTTGACAAAACCAAACTCTTTGATCTTCTCATCAAAACGAAGATTCCAACTTCTAGAGGCTTGTTTCAATCCATAGATGGACCTATTCAGCTTGCATATTTTAGTGGCTTCATTTGGGGATACAAAACCCTCGGGTTGTGTCATGTACACTTCCTCAAGGAGGTTTCCATTTAGGAAAGCCGTTTTGACATCCATCTGCCAGATCTCGTAGTCATAATACGCAGCAATAGCAAGCAATATCCTAATGGACTTTACCATGGCAACAGGGGAAAAGGTCTCATCATAGTCAACACCATGAATTTGCTTGAAACCCTTAGCCACCAATCGCCCTTTGAATGTCTGTACATTCCCATCCATGTCGGTCTTCTTCTTGAAGACCCACTTGCACCCTATGGGTCGTACCCCTTCAGGTGGTTCCACCAAGTTCCAAACTTGGTTTGTATTCATGGAGTCCATTTCGAATTTCATAGCCTCAAGCCATTTGTCGGAGTCCGGTCCATTCATAGCCTCTTGGTAGGTCGCTGGTTCATCATCATGATCCATAAGCAACACATTACCTATTTGAGACACGAGAAATCCATATCTCTCAGGATCAAATCTTGGTCTACCAGATCTACGTAGGACTTGTGTCTCTTGAGCAGGTTCTCTAGCTACAACATCTTGTAGTCCTGGCTCAGAATCCAACTCTGGTTCATTCACTACTTGTGGTTCTTGAACTTCTTCAAGTTCTACCTTTTGCGTCTTTCTTGACAAGAACTCTTTCTCCAAGAAGACACCCGTCCTTGCGACAAACACTTTGCCCTCAGACGGTAGGTAAAAGTAATATCCTTTCGTTTCCTTAGGATATCCCACCAGATATCACTTATCTGATTTGGGTTCCAGCTTGTCAGGCATTTGACGTCGTACGTATGCCTCACAGCCCCAAATTTTAATGAATGACATACTAGGACGCTTCCCAGTCCATATCTCATATGGTGTCTTTAGAACCATTTTCATTGGAGCGCGATTCAGTGTTATTGCAGCAGTCTCTAAAGCAAAACCCCAAAAGGAAATAGGCAAGTCTGCATGACTCATCATCGACCGTACCATGTCTAACAGAGTACGATTTCTCCTCTCAGACACACCATTATGCTGCGGTGTCCTAGGTGGAGTGAGCTGTGATACAATACCACACTCTTTCAGATGATCATGGAACTCATGACTCAGGTATTCGCCACCTCGATCAGATCGGAGTGCTTTAACATTCTTACCCAATTGGTTCTCCACTTCATTTTTAAACTCTTTGAACTTTTCAAAAGTTTCGGATTTGCACTTCATAAGATACACATATCCGTATCTACTGAAATCATCAGTAAATGTAACGAAGTAGAAATACCCACCTCTAGCCATAGAACTCATGGGTCCGCATACATCACTATGTACAACACCCAAAAGATCCTCAGCCCTCTCAGTATAACCAGTGAAAGGGGTTTTAGTCATCTTGCCTAACAAACAAGACTCGCATCGCTCAAATGATTCATAATCAAATGAGTCCAATAGTCCATCTTTATGGAGCTTGGATATGCGCTTCTCGTTTATATGGCCCAAACGACAATGCCAGAGATATGTAGGATTTGAGTCATTTGTTCTTAGTCTTTTATTATTATCTACATTATAGATCGGATGGTCTAGGTTCAAAACATAAAGACCATTAAACAATTGAGCTACAGCATAACAAACATCATTCTTAAATATAGAACAACAATTGTTCTTAATTATAAAAGAAAATCCAATCATGTCCAAGCATGAAATGGATATAATGTTTCTAGTTATGGCCGGAACATAATAACAATTATTAAGTTCTATTACAAGCCCACTGGGCAAAGAAAGATGGTAAACCCCTACGGCTACAGCAGCAACTCTTGCTCCATTGCCAACGCGTAGGTCCACCTCTCCTTTACTCAGCAATCTCCTCCTTCCCAGTTCCTGCACATTTGTATAAATGTGAGAACCACATCCGGTATCCAATACCCAAGATGAAGGAGCAGAAAGGTTTATCTCTATAACGTAAATATTCGAAGCGGAGGTCATACCTCCCTTCATTTTCTGCAAACCGTCAATGTACGAAGGACAATTCCTCCTCCAATGACCAGCCTTGCCACAGTGGTGGCATTTCCCTTCCTTCACAGTGCTCTTCTTTTTCAGCGCAGAAGATTTGGGCTCAAGATGTGACTTAGGTCCCACCTTCGTCTTCTTGAAGCCCTTGGCCTTACCCTTGCCTTTATGTACCATCAATATGGGACTAGCAGGCTTGGCCTTCTTCATGTTTATCTCGGCAGTTCGCAACATGCCTAGGAGCTCGGGCAGTGTCTTGTCTATTTCATTCATGTTGTAGTTCAAGACAAATTGCTCATAACTATCCGGCAACGATTGCAGGATAAGATCTGTGGCCAACTCTTGACCCAGAGGAAAACCCAGTCTCTCCAGGTTCTCTATATACCCAATCATCTTGAGTACGTGAGTACCAACTGAGTCTCGAGCTCCCATTTTGCACTGAAATAAGGCCTTCGTGACATCGAACCTCTCTTGACGAGCTTGCCCTTGAAACATTTTCTTTAGGTGCTCGTCAATCTCCTTGCACCCCATGTTCTCGTGCTGCTTCTGAAGCTCAGAGTTCATGGTGGCAAGCATAAGGCACTCGACGTCTAAGGCGTCATCGGTATACTTCTTATAAGCATCCTTATCAACACGGGACGAGTTCCCGGTCGGCACCTCGGGGGCTTCTTCTTCCAAGACGTAGAGCTTTCGCTCTTGCCTGAGAACAATTCTCAGGTTCCTATACCAGTCCATATAGTTCGTCCCACTAAGCTTGTCCTTCTCAAGGATAGCTCTTAGGGACAAGGTGGAATGTGAACCACTTGCCATGGAATTCTACAAGGATTCATGCAGAATTTAATCATTACCTTAATTTCAAAATACAATTTATTTTAATTTGGACTTCAATTAAATACTCCCACTATTTTATTCAAATTGATAACCCTCACTATCAATTCGGAGAGTCCATGCGAGCTACTCTCTTAGTGGACAAGATCCGTATTTCACCAACACCACGAGTCCGCTTTGGCGTTCCTCTCATAATGCGGTTATTTAGGTAGGCAACGCTTGCCAATTGCATCCTCATGCAACTCTTGTATGGCTGGTGAATAACTCCTTATTCGCATCCATCATATGGTGCATGCCAACCCTATGCCTCTAGGCACTCAACCTTTGAGGTCACCTAGTTAAGTTAGACCCGATGTCGACAGTGGGATATCACAATTATCCGCTCGCACCCTTACCAAGATAGATTAATGCACCTTGCTTTGGCAAGCCCACACTTCATCGATCGAGGCTGGAAGAGTGTCATCCATCGGAAGGCATCCGAACACTTAATATTTTATGAAGGGATTTTAATTTTTAATAATTGGTTAACACTTAACCATGATCAACATTTGATCAAGTGCACATCAACAGAAAAACAAAATTTCTAAAATCCACATGCATCCTTTATGTGCACAACGTAAGACTATCAACCTTTGATAGACTAAAGGGCTAAATCTGGACATTTAGAACTCTTCCAAATCTTCAGATTTACATGCATTGCACAAAGGCAAAGACAACTCGACTTAAAGCAGTAGACAAGCTCGTCTCTTATCGTTGGATTCAAAATCCAAAACAATACAAGGGTTCATTAACCACTTGAGGGACGGTTACTGGTAAGGAGACAACAATTTCTAACAATTAGAAATTACCACGAAATCCCAGACGTTCCTAGCGGGGTTCAATCTTTTCAAAATCACCACCGATTTCCCATGGAAAAAAATCATCAACTTTTGATGTTCCAGGAAGAAATCTTGACATTTAGAACGCTTCTAAATACCTAGATTTGCATGTACTGGAATAACCAAACTTCTGAAACAACATTCATGACCAGAACCTAGCTCTGATACCACTGTTGGGTTTTTCTAGAACCATACATCAAATGTAGGCGCAGCGGAAATGAAGAGAAACAACCCAAAAGATTCGGATCGACCATGAATGTTGAATCAAGAAGTTAATCAAAATGCTAGGTATGAAATTACCTTTGCGGGATTGGATCAAATCCAACCAAGATGCTCCAAGAAGAAGATTGCCTTCGTCGGCTTTGCAAGAGTTCTCACGTAGAATAATGTCTACGTCTCTACAGCAGTCCAAACGAGCCGGGAGAAGAAGACTACACCTTGCGCTTCCACGGATTGCTAGATCCGCTTCAGGAAGAACAACACCGGCGACAATCGTCGGAGAGGAAGTCGGCGGAAACAATTCGGACGGAACTCCTTCCGTCTAGGGCTCGAGCGGAACACTTCCGTCGGCTAGGGCGAAGGCGGAACTTGGCTCAAGTCTTCGTTCGTTATGAGAACCCTAAATGAAGTCCTATTTATACCCAAAGGATAAACAGCTTCTAGAAGAATCGCTATCCGCAGACCACACAGCAAAATAGGGGCTTCTGTTACAATTCGTCGAGATTCCACGGAACAGCATTCGTCGAGTTTTCACGGGACAATCCGACGAATTCCGTTGAATCACATCAGACGGCAACATTTGCGGAGTTGATGATCTCTGTGACAATTCGTCGAGATTCTACGGAACAATCCGACGAATCCCGACGAATCTGACAAATCATGTCAGACGGCAACATTTGCCGACTTAAAGATCTCTGTAACAATTCGTCGAGATTCCACGGAACAATTCGACGAATCCCGACGAATCCGACGAATTCTATCTGTGTAAACCCGACGAATTCAGACAGCAACATTTGCTGGACTTCCCCCATTCTATATGGTGATTGGTAACCTTTACCAACATAGTCAATCTTCCAACTTCTCCACATGCTCTTATGTGCGACCCTGCAGGCTCATATCGCGTTGGCAGTGACATTACATGTTTGACCACTTCTAGATCACAATGGTAACTCCAACAATATGAACCAAAGAGGTATGGGGGGCGCATCAGAAACAGAGTCATAAGGGACACTGATACACGTATCGATTCCAGAGACTTCAAGAAGTGAAGGTGGAAGGGATACGTAACCAGGGAAAGGGGCTGTGCTCGCAGAATTCGAAGATGGGACGATCCAGATATCCGGCTCATCGCCATCCTCCAGTTGGCGAAAATAATCAGCACAGTCCTTCAAGGCATGCTCTCTACTTTTGCAAAATAAACATTGCTTCACCTGCTTCGCCGGCACCCAAGGTGCGGCATCCGTGTAAAAGTGCGACAACAGAGGCGCAGTAGAGTTGCCAAAAGATTTATGGGCTCCGTACGGTTTTTGAATGACACCATACTCTTTGGGACACCTATCACTAGCGTGGGATGTGTCCCCACACCAACGAAATCGGATATTCAAATGTGCCCACATGATACAGAAGAAGAAAATAGCATAATAAAGAATAAATTGAAAAGAATAAAAGACTCAATCGAAAACAATCGATTCACAACCAAAATCTCATCACGCCTGCATTCCCCCGCAACGGCGTCAAAAACTTGATGCGCGTTCGGCAAGTGCACCGGTCGCTGTCAAGTAATAAATTTGGGAATAGCTTCCCCGAATGTCGATCTCTTGAGGAATGCAAGTTCGGGTGATCGAAACGTGTGGTGAGTCGATTGTTACACGAGCGAATAAAATAAAACAGGGGCGTTGTGATTGGTGTCCTAATCTATTGCCGAAATGAGAGAAATGCGGGTCGAAAAGCACCGCTTCGCAAGGTGTGGGTGAGTGCAGCGACCGCGATGCCGCGCTTCGGTAAGCGGGTGGAATGGCAACAGAGCAAGGTTTTGTGAGGGTCGTATTCACCTCTTCGCCAACATCACCACTAGCTATTGCTAGATTTCTTCACACACAAACAACTTAGAATATCACAACAAGGAAAGCTGTTCTCACCACCACAACATCATTGCACTTGAACAACAAGCAAGGATCTATAACATTAATCTAACGAGCATTCATTACAACAACACAAAGAGAAAGAACAAGCATCCAAGTTTAGAAAGGACCAAAAAGAGGATGTCACCGCGTCTTGGGTTCTCGGCCGGAATGAGAGGTTGTCGGGCTCTCTCCGGGCTCGGCCCTCAGATGGTGTGTGTACTCGAAGGAGGCTATCACCGCTCCTACGATCTACAACATTTCTATGACCTGCACGACGAAGAACGCTTGAACTAGTGGTGGAGAGTACTTGCAAATGCTCCCGGATGGAAGAATGGTGAAGGAGATCACCGGAAATGGTCTCAACTCATCTCCTCCGGTGGAAGGGATGAAAATGGCGGGATTCCTGGCTTTTCCCACGAGGGGAATGGGGGGCCTCCGTTGACTGCAGCTTTTCCTGCTTTAAATACTAAACAGGCAGAGTTTTGGGCACGCACGGGCGAACACACGATCGTGCGCTGCCTGTGCGTTATTTAATGATAAAAATAGACTTGAAGATGAAGCTGCACCACCCGTGCGATTTACTCATGCAAGGGCAAACCCGCCCGTGCGTAAAAGGCACTGGTAAATTCGGAAAGGCAGAAACAAGAAGAAGCAGACGACCGTGCATTTTACTCACGCACGAGTAAATCCGCCCGTGCGTAAAATGCATGGGTAAATTCAGATCGTCCATTTTCTGCCCAGATGAGAATGCACGACCGCAACCGTCCGTGCATCAAGGAAACGCACGACCGTGTGTTGTACACAATCATGAATTCTGGGGGAAAACTGGATGATTCGACCGCCTGCACACAAGACAAAACAGCTGGGAAAACACCTCCAGCACCAAATAAACACAGAAAAAATGATTGGGGAGCACCATGTGCTTTCCCCTAATAACAAGGAGCGCAAATGCACACCGAAATGGGCCTAAGAGTGCACCTAGCAAAGAATAACAAATATGATCGAAAACATGCCTAAAGTGTAGTGCATCAACTAGAAATACGGCCCAGATGAGTCCATAAATGTGTATATAAATGGGACTCATCATACAGCCATCACCTTTGGATTAAAATTTTGGTGGGAGAGGTCTAAGAATCTTCCTCACTAGGTCACCGTATGCGAAGGTCTTTCCGAGGATTTTTGATGCATTTACGATCTTTGTGAATCTTGTGTACATGACGTCGATATCCTCGTCTGGTTCCATGCAGAACTTTTGGTACTCCGATTCCAGTTGGAAAAGCTTTGAATCCTTCACCTACGACCTACATGAGTAATTTCCAACAAATACCATATATCATATGCAGTTTCACAAGCACAAACACGATTAAATTTAGTTCTATCTAAAGCACAAAATAATGCATTCATGGCTTTAGCATATTTTTACATTTAAGTTTGTCTTGATCATGACACTTATCTTTAGCTTTTTCAAGAGTTTCTTCTCCTTCTATGGTGGTGGGAAGAGAATAGCGTTGTTCAATGTTTCCCCAAACTTCTATATCTAAAGTCATTAGAAAATAACGCATCCTAGTTCTCCAGTAGTTAAAATCAGACCCGATAAATAGTGGCGGTCTACTAGTTCCTTTCCCCTCATAGAAAGCGAGATCATGGTGCGCCATTATTCCAAGTGGTGAAACCATTTTGGAATAACCTACCTCTGATACCACTTGTTGGATCTTAAGCGCCCTTAGAGGGGGGGTGAATAAGGGTTTTAGAAAACTTTAGTATTTAATGAAAACTTTTGATATTTTATTAAAGGTAGTTTGAAACAAAAGTAAAGTGCTAGAAAATAAAACACAAATCAATTTTACAGAACTAGAAAGAGACATGATTATTATTTATAAAATTGACTACAAAATTGGATTTCCATTATGCTAGAAATCAAAGAGAATAATATAAAAAATTCTTTTTGTTTTCTATACCGATTCTTCTCCTTAAGAACTAGTTGGCTTTAGCCAATCTTTCACCAGATACGACCTCAAGATGCTCTAGCCTCTTTATCCCCAAAAAGGCCTCGAGCACCCACTAGATCTAAGCCCTAGACCTAGTCGCCTTGTGGTGAATTCCCCCTAAGCCGGATATGGACCTAGTCGCCAATGACCGAGATAAATTTATGAACCAATCACAAAGATAAAAGTATTACAAAAATAAGAAAGACAAATCAAAAACTCCATATGAAAAAATCTGAAGGAGATGACGAAGAATCACTAAAGATCGATGAAGTCAAAGCGTGCGTTCTTCGCGTTATGTTAACGTTGATATCCAAGCCTCCTTTGAGTCGTTCTTGAAATTGAATGGGAGATCCTTTGTGGTCTGGAAATTTGCCCTTGAGAATTCAGAGTGTTGGAATAGGGATCCTTGAGATGTGTTTTTTTGAATGGAATGAAAACCACATATTTATAGGAGATGAAGCTAACGCCGGCGTTAGGGTCAACGCCTGGCGTTGACTATGTATAGAAATATTTTGATGGATCGAATCAACAACCAGGAGATATTGCATCTTTGGAAACATCTTATTTTAGGCAACCCTAACGCCGACATTAGGTCAAATAATTCCCAAAATGCACCTTCAATCACAGCACCTTCCCTTCATTCCATTTTAATGCTGGTGAGATTGAGGGTCAATGTCGGCATTTTCTCTAACACTTGGCGTTAGGCCTCAACCTTTCTTTTCAGTACTTGAGTAATTCCATACCAACACATAGCATCCTAGTGTCATCTTTGTTCAATCTTGCATACTTAAAACATAATGGCAAACTAGATCAAATACAAGTAGGATTTGTCATTCTCAAACCAAAGGGATGCGAAAAACCGTGTTCCAACATCCCCCACTCTAATTAATCCATCCATTGGCTTCAGAAGAGGGAGAGAAGTTGAAATTGAGCTTTGGATCAAAGATATTTGTGGAGAATCAAAGGATCGGCAAGGAGCACACTTGAAGGGAGCGACCATGGAAAATCCAGGAAACAACCACAATCAAGCCCGATTGGAGGTCAGATTCTCCTCTTATCCTCTCATGCTAGATCTTTAGATCATTTAGGAATGGATTTGGGCTCAAGAGAGATAGATCCACCTCCATGAAAACTAGATTTTGGGTTGTTTGTAACCCCACTAAGTCCCTTTTCCTATAGCTTTTCCGGCCAGCAACCACCACCAATCGACGAGGTGGTCGACCATGGAGACAAGGAGGTGGCCAGAAAATGGCCCCTAAAGGTGGCCCAACAACTTTCAATCTCAACCCTTGGCTGAGTGGAGAAGACGATGGGATGTCATTCATTTTGCTGCACTAGATCAGGAATATTAATATCATATATTATAGTTTGATTAAATTATTTAATAATCTGTCACACTTATTACAACATATTCATGCTTGATTTTAGGTCACTTAGAAAATGTTATAGGAACAGTTTCCAGAGATAAACATTGTAGATCTTAGTGTCTACTTTCCATAGAAACTTTAATCACCTCAATTGGTGCCCTACAACCCATAGAATATCCATTTTAGTGGAAGGTGTCCTAAAGGTGCCCTAGACACTAAAATCTAGTGTCCCCACTCAATACTTATCCAATGGGTATGAAATTTTGGACATCTACGAGTCATACCTATATACACCCCTAATCCAAAAATTAGAATTTTTGGAAAGTATTTTTCTATAGTTTTAGAAACTATTTAATAAATCATGCACATGATAGATCAATGTCTAGATCACTTTAATTTGACCCAAATCTTGGGTGGTATGTAGATCAGGGTATCATAAGGCTCTGGTAAAAAATGGAAACCAATTGGAGCTCTTTATGTGGGTGTATTCCACTTGCATGAAAATATTGTTAATGAGATTTGGTGTGCATATAACACAAATATGTGTTTTGTGATTTTATCACAAATGGCTTGATGCCTGTCATTAAAATTTTGGCCATGCATGTGTTATGATTAAATTTATCATCTCTGGTGAGATTAGGATTTTGGGGGATATAAATCCTAGGTATTTATTTAATGGTAAATGTGTCACAAATTAAATTAATGAAATAAAAGTGACCAAATGACTTAAGAAAATTATGATTTTCTGGCACATGCCATATTAGGTCATATTACATCCCTGGAAATGTTTATTAGAATTTATGGGAGTCATTTACGTTGAGGGATATCAATAATTTCAATTGTCACACTTATCTATGTTTGAATTATTTATGGTCAAAACATTTTGGTAAAATCTAAATCTCTGGCTAGACGATTTTTTGTAGCATTATGAACCTCTGGCCATTTTTCTGGAATTTTTGAAAGATAATTTAGGTACCTCTTTTGTAAAGTGGCACTTGGGGTTTAATATTCACTTACTAAAATTATGGACAAGTTATATAGGGAAAATTATGAATCTCTGTCCAGCACATTATTTTGTCAATATGTACTTGTGATAATTTATTTAGAATAATTGGACATTTGTAATTAGTACTTCATGTGTAAATTAACTAAGTGTCATATATTTGTTAAATATGAATTTTGGCCAAATTAAGTTAAGAAATATTTGAATCTCTGGAAAATTACTTTTCATGACATGTTGAAACTCTGTAATGTATTTTAGATGTAATGGCCATGTAGTTTTGATGTTTAATCACTCATGACTTGAATAACACAATGTGAATAATATTAGTTTGCATATAGCAAAAACATAATTTATTGATTTGACCAGTGAAATCACTTTAGAAAATGAAGGATTCCTGATAGAACATTAGGGTGATCATGTTGCATCTCTGGAATTATCTTGGAGCATATAGATTAATGTGATTAGGGTTTACACTATTCACTTGATTAAGAGATTTAGAAATGAGATGCGTATAACCAACGTAGGCTACTAAGTAATCCTTGAAAATGAACCTAGGACATGTTCATAAATATGTTAGTGACATATTTGGAGTATGTTAGACATCTAAATTTCTAGGTCAATTATCCAAGTGGTGATGAGTGATAGAGTACATGGACAATTAAGGGAGTACATCATATGGAGTTTCAAGTGATAGATCAATTCTACCCTAAAGGAATTATGAATCAATGTTAGGATAATAAGAGTAACATTGATATAGGGATTTAAGGAAGGGTAACCACCAATAAGATTAAATATCTTGAGAATGGGAGGTTTGGGATGTCACCCCATCGTACCTCCTAGTACTGCTGCGAGCCCTTCACTGGGTAGTCCTCGGGAAGTCCAAGATCTACCCTAAACTGCTAAGTCCATTTGAATTCTAGAAAAGATTAGACAATGTAGAAAGATAAGTAGAACTTATGTACACACCCCTCGGGGGATGATAAGGATATGGATATGATATGGAGGATTGGTTAGTCCTGCGAGCTGGAGGCTCGGGTGGTTGAGGCATTTTATATATGTGTTTGTGCATAAATGGTGTGGAGGGTCTTCAGTACTACACCACTCATCACACCAACGAGAGTAAGTTGACTTGGCAAGTAGTTATTGTCTAGAGGGCTAGCTCAGCTGGTGTCTTAGTGACGTCTTCCTGGTGACGTCTTCTTGGAGACCCTTTACTTAGAATAAAAGAATGGTGGATTCCAATAATAGTACGCAAGGACTCTAGAGTGCACCTAGGATGTGTACAGAGGCATACATAAGGTCTAGGATCGGTAGTGTGCATACCTGCCTATAAGTGGAGGCTCCCATTCCACTGCCACCATTAGCCATGATGAGTAGTACCTGAGAGGCTAGCTACCTCCGAAAAGCGGGAAGGGGAAGGTCTATGCACATAGAGACGTGTGGGTGAGTTACACATGTGTGAATTCATAGCATAAACATTGCATTGCATATCATAAACGACATTGCAAACAATAAGATCCTCTGATAGTTAACCTGGTAGTAGTCTATCTCACCTAGAGGGGTGGGGGGGGGGGTGAATAGGTTTCTTTGCTTTTTCTAATTATAGTTTACTGTTTTAGTTGTCTTAGCAATGTAGAAGAGACATAGAAAAGCACACAACTATTTATAGTGGTTCCCCAAGGTCTGGTACTCCACTATCCCTCTACACCTTTCTAACAGTTTGTTAGACAAGGCAACCTCCTCCAAAAACTCAGCTCAATAGCCTACACCACATATCCCTCAGGACCTCTCAGGTTTCCTCCAAAACCCTACCTCAGGCCAGCATCCCTACACCTCAGAGTAACTCTACTCCTACAACTCAGTGACTCTCCTAGTCACCTACCTCAGGCCTATCAAGAAGCCCTACAAACTCAGGCTGGGAGTATATCCCTATAGCTCAGGAACATAACCCTACAACCTCAGGCACACAGCCCTACAACCTCAGACTCACATCCCTACAAGCACTGGCTCAAAGCTGATGCGCTAAATTCAGCACTGCTAATTAGCAGGCACGAAATGCGATACGACGGCAGTGCACCGGTCGCTCAAGTAATAAAATAGGGAGGAACTCCCTGAATATCGTTCTCAAAGGACCGCAAGTTGGGTAGTACGATTTGCTCAACCCAGGAATTCAGTTAAAATGGTTAATAAGTAACAACAGGAGGTTTGGTTTTGGGATCCTATGCTATTGCAGAATAAAGAAAGATGCGGGTCAAAACTCCGCTTCGCAAGGCGAGATGGATGCAACGGCCGTGATGTCGTGCTTCAGAAGGCACGTGGATGGAATGTAACTATGACGGTTGAGGGCCGCACACACCTCTTCTCTAAACATCACCACTAGCAATTGCTAGTGGCTTCACACACAATGATTCTCAGAAATCACTAGGAAAAAAAGGGCTATTCATGCCATCACCACAACATTGCATATGAACACAAGCAATAACCATTAAGATTAACTTAACAAGCATTCATAAAACACTACAAAGAAGTTCAAGCACCAAAGGTTAGAAAGGACCACAAAGAAGAAGTCACGTCTTGGGTTCACGGCCGGAATGAGAGGTTGTCGGGCTCTCTCCGGACTCGACCCTCAGATGGTGAGCTTGGCTCGAAGGAGGCTGTCACCGCTCCTAAGATCTTCAGCGCTTCTCTGATCTCTTGGCAAAGAATGCTTGACCTAATGGTGGAGAAAGCTTCCTAGTGCTCCCGGATGGAAACATGGAGGTAGAAATCACTGGAAATGGCTTCAAAGGTGGTGGAGATGAAGGGGAAGCCTTCAGCCCTCAAGAGCAGTGGGAAGGAAGTGATTTCCCGCCCTCTGAATCGCTCTAGCCCGCCTCCAATTGCTCTCCAAACCTTCTCCCCATTGACTGCCTTGATTCCTGCTTTTTATAGCAAACAGGCTAAAAAATGGTCACGCACGGTCGAACGCACGACCGTGCGCAGACTGTGTGATATTAACGGATAAAATATGGCTTGGGGAAGAAGCTGCACCGCCCGTGCGTTTTGCTCATGCATGACCAATACCGATCGTGCGTTCAAACGCACGGGTAAAATCCGAAGCTCCGAAATCACAAAGCATAGGTCAACCGTGCGTTTTACTCACGCATTAGCGAATTAGCCCGTGCGTCAAAACGCACGAGTAAAATCCGATGCACCATTTTCTGCCCCAGTCACAAACGCACGACCGCAGCCTACCGTGCGTCAAGAAAACACACGACCGTGCGATATGCACAAAAATTACTTCTGGTGAAAACGGGACGATCAGGTCACCTACTGTAACACCCTGCCAGTACGAGAAGTATAACAGCAGGTCCGGCCGGGACCCCACGCCATACAAACCACACTAGCTAGGAGTTAAAAGGTGATAACCAGAAAAGTAACCACAAAACGAGAGTACAAAAACGTAAGCGGAAGCATTAATTAAACCATTCAAAAAGACATGTCCACTATCATAGGAATGAGTCCAGAAGTAAGAGTTACGGCCTTAGGGCCTTACATCAAATCAATGTACAAAACTCCAAAAAAACATACATCGGCACGCAGGCCGGCAATACATGAGAAAACAGGAAAAGAGGCTGGCCTTCGAGGGCCAACACAGCAAAAGGGCCAACGCCCGCTACTTCCCGCTAGACTCACCTGCACCTGCATAAGAACATTCCACCAAGCGGTGGCAAACAAAGTAACGGTCAGCACAGCTGACCAAATTATAACGACCCCACCCCTTTCCCGGGGTGGCGGAGCTTCTACCCTGCAAGCAAGCTATACTAGCACAAATACTAGTATACAGAAGGTGCAACTACACAAGGTGAGGTTTCAAGCATAATCAATCTTCTAGGTTGAGCATCAAAAAGAAGGGAACCTAGGTATGCACATGATGTTGGTTGGGTTCACCCGAAGGTTTCCCACAACCGCCTAAGCAATCGCATGAGGCTAAACATAACATCAAATTCACAACACTCCACCCTAAGGGTCACAACCTTGGGTGGGAAACAAGAGCTTTTGGTCGGTCTAGGTATGACACCTTCCACGACCTCTCCCATGATCACACGGCTTTCATGAGGAAGGGACCTCTCGCCGATCTGCATGGAAACGGGTTCGGTTCAGCTTTGCCCGTGCTCTAATCATCGCGATCTATCGCACGACGCGGGTACGACTTCACCTCGGCCCGTAAGGGTTTAACACTTTCAAGTGCTACACTAAAATTATACGCTACGCACCTAACCCCTTCACAAGGATCTAGGCTTCGCGAATTCTCAACAAGGGAGGTACATACGCTCCGCACCAATTTCGTGGTGAAGGTTTGCCTTCATCCAAAACTCCAAGCATGGGGCTTTCGTTAGGATCTTCACAAGACGCTTACACTTAACTCCCGCAATACTATAGGTGAGTTCACGGAGTCATTCTCCGGCACGCATTGTAGGCCTAACCTAAATGCAACGTCGCAAATCAAGCATCACCGATTCGGGCTCACGGCCACGAATAGGTTTCACACACAATGCCTAAATCCGCACGACTACCGGATTTTCTACATGCAATATGCCGGGGACGGACACAATCTACCCGGAGTCCCGAAGGACTTGAGGAAATCCTACACTTCACCCATTTGGTGAAAGAGATACCTCATGCAAGCAAAGAAAGAGGAATAAATGGACAAATACAAGTCCAAAGTTCGGGAGGAAGAATCGTTACCCTAGACGTGTTCTTCTTCGCCATGGATCCAAGATTCTACGCGGAGGGAAAGAACCGCACCGGGCTGCACTCTCCGGATCTGGAAACGGCTCGCGAAACGGAGCTCCGGAGCTCCGTCAATGGCGAAATCTCCTCTTCTTCTTCCTTGCCCCCTTCTTCTTCCTCTAGCCTAGGAGAGAGAAACACTATGAAATAATGAGGGTTTAATCCCTCTCCAAAGCCCTAAGACCCCCCAGCATTAAATCCCAGCCGTTGGATCTAATTCCAAGAAATTTGATCGGTCGGATCCTCTTCTCCGCTCAAAATCGCGGAACAGAATAAACAGGGCGCACGATCACAGGCGCACGGTCAGTGGTCGTGCACGACGAGGGCAATGGTCGTGCGCACTATCCGGGACAGAACTCTGAATTCTTGCGAATAAGCGCACGATCGCTGGCGCACGATCACTGGTCGTGCGCGAAGAGGGAAATGGTCGTGCGCACTGTCTGAGACAGAACTCGATTCTCTTTGGAATTAACGCACGATCGCTGGCGCACGATCACTGATCGTGCGCGATGAGGCCACTGATCGTGCGCTAAGAGCAGACAGGGAAAATTCTATCCTGCTTCACGTGCCGCACTACCACTCCGCCTACTTCGCGGAACTACCAGTTTTGGGGTGTTACAACTCCACCCTCCTTAAAAGAATTTCGTCCCGAAATCCAGGAAACAGTAATAGCATAAATTACAGTTATACTTTACCTGAGGGAAATAGCTCGGGATACTCCGCAAGCATCGTTTGCTCTCTCTCCCAAGAGAGCTCCTCTCGGCCGCAGTTATCGCACCGGACTTTTACCATCCGAATGGACTTGTTCCGCAGCTGCTTTACTTCGGTATCTTCGATGCGTAAAGGCTTGACTTTCGTCGACAACCCACTATCAACCGGAACTTTGCCGACCACAACGATATGAGTAGGCTCTTGCACTGCCTTCCTCAACACTGAAATGTGGAACACGTCGTGCAGACCGCTCAGCTCTGCAGATAGTGCAAGCCGATAAGCCGCATCACCAACACGCTCCACGATCTCGAACGGTCCTAAGTACCTCGGACTGAGCTTTTTCAAGCGTCGAATCCTTGATACCCCTTTGAACGGTTTGATCTTCAAGTAAACCCGGTCACCGACGGCAAACTCTAAGTTCCTATGCTTGGCGTTGAAATACTTTGCTTGCCTATCCTGGGCAACCAATAGCCTTTCGCGTAAAGTCCGGATCGTCGAAGTTGCTTCTTCAACATCCTTTCGCTTCAATAGCTTAGTATCGCCCGTTTCCGCCCAAGACAACGGCGTACGACACTTCTTACCATAGAGGGCCTCGAAAGGAGCCATCTTTATGCTGGCTTGGTAGCTATTATTGTAGGCGAATTCGATCATAAAGAGATGATCCTCCCACCTCTTTCCAAAGTCTAGAGCGCACATTCGGAGCATATCCTCCATAGTCCTGTTGGTTCTCTCGGTCTGTCCATCCGTTTGCGGGTGGAAGGCCGTGCTGAACTTCAATTTTGTGCCCAACAGTTCATGGATAAGCCTCCAATCTTTCGATGTGAAACGCCCGTCACGATCGCTGACGATGCTACGAGGGACACCGTGCAGTCTCACGATACTATCCACATAGAGCTTTGCTAGCTTCTCTACGGAATCATCCTTCCGGTTCGGAATGAAGTGTGATACCTTTGTCAAACGGTCCACGATCACCCATATGGCGTCGTTTCCATGTTGCGATCTCGGCAATCCGTGCACGAAATCCATCGAAATATCATCAAACTTCCACTCCGGAATCGGCAAGGACTTCAGAAACCCACCGGGACGTTGACATTCCGCTTTCACCAATGCGCAAGTATGACACTTGGCCACGTAAAGGGCAATGTCTTTCTTCATGCCCGGCCACCAGAACAATTTCTTCATATCCATAAACATTTTAGTGCTCCCCGGGTGGATCGAGTACTTGGTATGATGAGCCTCGTACATCAACTCCGCCCGTAGAGTACCAACGTTTGGGATGCATAACCTTTCCTGCTTCCACATAAGGTCGTCTTCGAAGGAGAAATCAGCGTTTAACCCTTCAATGGTTTCCGCTTTGTATCGTTTCAAGCTCTCGTCCAACTCCAATGCTTGTCGAACTCAGTCGGCAAGGTCGTAGCGAACTTCCGTCCAGTTCAAGCATGCTGAAGTAGACGTTCTCCTATCAATGCATATGATCTCCATTTCTTCTAGCTCACGGATTAGACGCTCATCGTGCATCAAAATCCAATTTGCTTGTGCGGGAGCCCGACGACTCAACGCGTCTGCAACTACGTTTCCTTTACCGGGAGTATATTTGATATCGAAGGTGTAGTCCCCAAGGAACTCCATCCACCTCCTTTGGCGCATGTTCAACTCCCTTTGATCTAGTAAGTACTTGAGGCTCTTATGGTCGGTAAAGATATCGATCTTCACGCCATATAGATAGTGTCTCCAAAGTTTGAGGGCAAAAACCACGGCCGCTAGCTCCAAATCATGGACCGGGTAATTCCTCTCGTGAACCTTCAGTTGCCGGGAGCCGTAGGCAATTACCTTCCCGAACTGCACTAGGACACAACCCAATCCACTTCCTGAGGCGTCGCTATATATTTCGTAGCCTTCCGTACCTTGTGGCGAGCATAGAATGGGCGCCGTGGTCAGACGGCTCTTTAGCTCTTCAAAAGCTCGTGCGCACTCGGGCGACCAAACGAACTTATGATCCTTCCTAGTCAGTTTTGTGAGAGGAAGTGCGATCCTCGAGAAGTTTTCCACAAAGCGCCTATAATAGCCGGCAAGTCCTAAGAAACTTCGGACTTCCGCTACGTTTTTCAACAAAGGCCACGCTTTGATCGCTTCTATCTTCGACGGATCAACTGCAATTCCTTCGCCACTAACAACATGACCAAGGAATGCCACTGACGGTAGCCAAAACTCGCACTTGGAGAACTTGGCATATAGCTGACTCCTCCTCAAGGTGCTCAGGACTGCGTGCAGATGCCCTACATGCTCCTCTTCCGACTGAGAGTATACCAAAATGTCGTCGATGAAGACGATCACAAATTGATCTAAATACTCTCGGAATGTCCTATTCATCAAGTCCATGAATACCGACGGTGCGTTGGATAGACCGAATGGCATTACCGTGAACTCATAGTGTCCAAAGCGGGTACTGAACGCTGTCTTTGGAATGTCACATTCCCTTATTCGCAGTTGATAGTAGCCGGACCTTAGGTCTAGCTTGGAGTAAACCGTCGACCCCATCAGTTGGTCGAATAGATCATCGATTCTAGGAATCGGATATCGGTTTTTCTCGGTCAACTTGTTTAGCTCTCTATAATCAATACATAGACGCAAGCTCCCATCCTTCTTTTTCACAAAGAGGACCGGTGCACTCCAAGGCGAAGAACTTGGACGTACGTAGCCTTGCTCTAGCAGCTCTTGCAATTGGACCTTCAACTCTGCCAATTCCTTTGGCGCTATTCGGTATGGTGAGCGGGCCACAGGTTTGGCACCTGGCACCAACTCGATACAGAAATCAATCTCCCGATGAGGCGGAGCCCCAGGGAGTTCGTTAGGAAACACGTCGGCGTATTCCGCTACAACTGGGACATCACACAACCTGGGCTTTGGCTCCGAAGCCTCCAACAAGGCGAAGAACAACTCGGCGCCTTTTCTCACCGCCTTAACCACTTGGAGAGCAGACATCAGCGTCTTGCTCGCTCCTCGCATACCGGAGAATGTGGTTTCATCGTCGGTGTTCGTTCCCAGAGTGATCTCCTTTGTCTTGCAATCTATGCATGCTCGCTGCTCCGAGAGCCAGTCCATGCCGAAGATCACATCGAATTCAGCTAACGGTAGTAACGACGCTTCCAAGTCGAAATCTTGACTTCCGATCCGCACCTTCACACGGCTCTTCCTATCCGCACTCATTCGAGATCCATTGGGTAGCACTACTTCCAATCTATCCTCTACAAAGGTAGACGGCACTCCGATTCGCACCACGAAGTCCTCGGACAGAAAAGAGTGCGATGCACCCGTATCGAATAGAGCTCTCGCCGGATAGTTGAAAATTAGGACGAAACCTAATTGTACACAAATAACACATATAGTCGTACAACAGTAAGAATCATATACATAGCTGTAAAAGCTAACTTCTAATTCGTACCTGTGACTACATCGGTTTGTCGTATAGCTTCTTGTTGGCCAAGCGAATAGACTCTCGGCTGAGTCGGAATGTGTTGGGAGGCCGAAGACTCTGCCGCTTTGCCCTTTTCCGCAGCCCGAGCATAATCCACCGCTCGATTTGCCGCCTTTGGGGGACCACTTCGACACACCGCAGCTTTGTGTCCCACCTTCCCGCAGGTGAAACACGTAATAGGAGTCCGCGCGGTCGTGGCTCCCGAAACATTCGAAGAAGCTGGTTCCGCCTGCTTGAACTTCCGCTTGTTCCTTCTGAAGTCCGGCTTGGACTGAGAGGCCGGCGCATGAAACTCGGGTTTCTTTACAACACTCTTTGCTTGTACCCTCTTCATGTCCAACTCCAAAGATCTGGCGGTTTGCACCATCACTTGAAAGCCAAACGTCATAGGGCCTGCAAGGAGCAGCCTCAACTCGTCCCGAAGCCCTTCATAGAATTTATTCGTCTTCGTCTCCTCAACCTCCACCAATGCCCCCGCATAGCGACTCAGTCTGGTAAACTCATGTAAGTAATCGTCAACGGAGCGATCACCTTGAGTTAACCTCAGGAACTGGTTTTGTAACGCAATGCGTTGGGCAGAGGGGATAAACCGCTGGAGGAACGACTTTGAAAACTCAGCCATTGTTATTTCAGTAATGTCTCTATCGCCGAACTTGTGCAGTTCCTGCTCTTCCCACCACAGCACAGCCTCTCCGTCAAGAAGGAAAGTGGCTAAGGTGACCATCATGGCTTCGTCCGTCGCCGTCGCCCTCAGAGTTCTTCTAACTCTTGACAACCAGTCTTCTGCCACCGTTGGGGACTCAGATCCCGAGAAGGTAGGAGGATTAAAGCTCAAGAAGTGCTTTAATTGTTGGTCACGCGCTCGCCCCGCAACTACTTGCGCAACTTGACGCTCCACCCTCGGTGCTAACGCCGGTTCCACTGCAGCTACAGGCACAGGGGCATCAACCCTCGGTGCTACCGCAGGTTCCACTACAGGTTCAATTACCGGGGCCGCATCTGTAGTAGGCGTAGCAGGCTGTGCAAGCCTTTGCGGTTGAGCATTGATCATCGCGAAGACCGCTTCTGCGACCATTCTGATCATCTCAGCCGAAGGAGTGGTTGCTGGCACCTCAGCCGACCCACTACTTTCAGCGGTGTTACGGGGTTGAGACCGCCCCGCAGCACTTCTAGTCACCTATAATCATGCAAGGCACAATTTAGTGACCCTAACCATATCAAACATCTATCATGGAACGCTCAGGTTCCGCAAACAAGTATGTTTTTTCATTCCTAAGTGGACATTCTTATTAGTTTTTGTCGTTCTAGGTGAATGCACAGCCCGTGCGCGCCACCCCTTAAAAGGAATTCATCCCGAATTCGCTAAACTACGGATCGACGCCTTAAGTCCGATACCAAATTGTAACACCCTGCCAGTACGAGAAGTATAACAGCAGGTCCGGCCGGGACCCCACGCCATACAAACCACACTAGCTAGGAGTTAAAAGGTGATAACCAGAAAAGTAACCACAAAACGAGAGTACAAAAACGTAAGCGGAAGCATTAATTAAACCATTCAAAAAGACATGTCCACTATCATAGGAATGAGTCCAGAAGTAAGAGTTACGGCCTTAGGGCCTTACATCAAATCAATGTACAAAACTCCAAAAAAACATACATCGGCACGCAGGCCGGCAATACATGAGAAAACAGGAAAAGAGGCTGGCCTTCGAGGGCCAACACAGCAAAAGGGCCAACGCCCGCTACTTCCCGCTAGGCTCACCTGCACCTGCATAAGAACATTCCACCAAGCGGTGGCAAACAAAGTAACGGTCAGCACAGCTGACCAAATTATAACGACCCCACCCCTTTCCCGGGGTGGCGGAGCTTCTACCCTGCAAGCAAGCTATACTAGCACAAATACTAGTATACAGAAGGTGCAACTACACAAGGTGAGGTTTCAAGCACAATCAATCTTCTAGGTTGAGCATCAAAAAGAAGGGAACCTAGGTATGCACATGATGTTGGTTGGGTTCACCCGAAGGTTTCCCACAACCGCCTAAGCAATCGCATGAGGCTAAACATAACATCAAATTCACAACACTCCACCCTAAGGGTCACAACCTTGGGTGGGAAACAAGAGCTTTTGGTCGGTCTAGGTATGACACCTTCCACGACCTCTCCCATGATCACACGGCTTTCATGAGGAAGGGACCTCTCGCCGATCTGCATGGAAACGGGTTCGGTTCAGCTTTGCCCGTGCTCTAATCGTCGCGATCTATCGCACGACGCGGGTACGGCTTCACCTCGGCCCGTAAGGGTTTAACACTTTCAAGTGCTACACTAAAATTATACGCTACGCACCTAACCCCTTCACAAGGATCTAGGCTTCGCGAATTCTCAACAAGGGAGGTACATACGCTCCGCACAAATTTCGTGGTGAAGGTTTGCCTTCATCCAAAACTCCAAGCATGGGGCTTTCGTTAGGATCTTCACAAGACGCCTACACTTAACTCCCGCAATACTATAGGTGAGTTCACGGAGTCATTCTCCGGCACGCATTCTAGGCCTAACCTAAATGCAACGTCGCAAATCAAGCATCACCGATTCGGGCTCACGGCCACGAATAGGTTTCACACACAATGCCTAAATTCGCACGACTACCGGATTTTCTACATGCAATATGCCGGGGACAGACACAATCTACCCGGAGTCCCGAAGGACTTGAGGAAATCCTACACTTCACCCATTTGGTGAAAGAGATACCTCATGCAAGCAAAGAAAGAGGAATAAATGGACAAATACAAGTCCAAAGTTCGGGAGGAAGAATCGTTACCCTAGACGTGTTCTTCTTCGCCATGGATCCGAGATTCTATGCGGAGGGAAAGAACCGCACCGGGCTGCACTCTCCAGATCTGGAAACGGCTCGCGAAACGGAGCTCCGGAGCTCCGTCAATGGCGAAATCTCCTCTTCTTCTTCCTTGCCCCCTTCTTCTTCCTCTAGCTTAGGAGAGAAAAACACTATGAAATAATGAGGGTTTAATCCCTCTCCAAAGCCCTAAGACCCCCCAGCATTAAATCCCAGCCGTTGGATCTAATTCCAAGAAATTTGATCGGTCGGATCCTCTTCTCCGCTCAAAATCGCGGAACAGAATAAACAGGGCGCACGATCACAGACGCACGGTCAGTGGTCGTGCGCGACGAGGGCAATGGTCGTGCGCACTATCCGGGACAGAACTCTGAATTCTTGCGAATAAGCGCACGATCGCTGGCGCACGATCACTGGTCGTGCGCGAAGAGGGAAATGGTCGTGCGCACTGTCTGAGACAGAACTCGATTCTCTTCGGAATTAACGCACGATCGCTGGCGCACGATCACTGATCGTGCGCGATGAGGCCACTGATCGTGCGCTAAGAGCAGACAGGGAAAATTCTAGCCTGCTTCACGTGCCGCACTACCACTCCGCCTACTTCGCGGAACTACCAGTTTTGGGGTGTTACACCTACAAACAAGATAAAACAACTGGGAATACACGTCCAGCATCAGAAAACATAAAGGAAGGGAAGGGGAGCACCATGTGATTACCCCCAACAACAAGGAATGCAATTGCACACCGAAATGAGATTAATAGTGCACCTAGCATGGAATAATACATATGAATGAAAACGTGCCTAATATGTCGTGCAAAGACTAGAATATTAGCCCAAATGAGTCCAAATATATATATATATATATATATGGGACTCATTAACAGCCCAACAAACTCAGAACAACAATGTTCTTACACAGATAATAGATAGTACTATTACAACACAAGTTTAAATAAGTTAAACCTTCATCTTGATATTTGTGTTGTAGAACACATCAGATATGGCCTTGGAGCAGAATTGGATAACAACATCACTTGTCCTTGCTCCTCCTTGTCTTCTTCCTTTGTAAAGGGAAGAAGATCAACTTGCTCTTCTGAAAGGAATCAGCAAGAGCTATCTACCTCTCTTGGATTGATCTGCTTGCAGCTTGAGATAGATAACTTTACTAGAGGAAGAAGATGAAATTCAGTACAACTTTTCTAATGTCCATGCTGACGTTCAGTGTTGTCTTGTGTGTGTTCAGCAATGTTAGATGCCCTTCCATTTGCCCTAGCATTCCCTTTTATACCTCCAGCAATCTCTAACGACTCTAAGGATTGCCATGTCACAACATGGATAAGGATAGAAATGCTTATCTTGCTTTCTTGTCCCTCCCGTATGACATGATCCCGTCTGGGAAACTTTTACTTTTGAATCTGTCTCAGCGGATCCGCTGAAATGGGTAGTCTTCTCAGCGACTTACTCCAAATCGGCATAGCTGAGACAGACTCCTTCTCAGCAGCTATTCAGCTGAGTCTTAGTGGTTAAGCTAAGACCAGACTTATATCTCAACGGTTTTTGACTGTGACTTGCAAAGTATTATTCCAATGTTTGGAATGACTTAAGCCTATATTAAGCATGAATGTAAGTGGCTTATAGAATACAATATGCACTTAGCATTGTATGTGTTTCATATTCAAATCTAAGGAATATTGAGGGGGTAATATTCCTAATAATCTCCCCTTATTTGAAGAAGGCAGAACATGCAACAATGCTAAGGTGCATCAACACAATAAAACATATCATGACATATAATTAGAGTAGAATAAGTAGTCATGAAAGCATAACAACATCATTGTTAACACATCACCTATTAATCTTATCAGAATATTTTCTTACAATCATAAGATTCAGATAATCCAATGAAAGATCACTTGTATTAATAATAAAATTTCTACATAGGATATTACATTTTTCAGTGCAACATTTTAACTAAGAAAAAGTAAAAACATTTGCTTAGAATTTTCTTTTCTTGGAGCTGGAACTCTCAGTTTGATCTTTATTAGCACTCTTTGCAGCAGTAGCTATAGCCATCTCAGCAGCCTTCCTTTTGTTCTCGTCTCTTGAAATACTGAGAAGGCTTTGGGGGATATTTTGATTGACTCCTTTTGGGATTATTTCTGTTTACAAGATTTTCTTTGAAAATTCTTTCCCTTAGGGAATTCCTTTCCAAATAACTGATCCATTCCTCTGCTGAATAGATGTTATCTATGTTCTTGCATAGCTGTCCAAGGCTTATCCAAGCATTTATAATTTTTTTCTTAGAGTTATCACTCCAGTACTCAAAGTTTGGGTCCTTGAATTGATCAACTCTATTATTTGCCATGAATTCTTCAGCCATTAACACTACTTCTCTTTTTCTTCTAGCTGCAAGCTGTGCATCATGTGCAACCCTTGCTTGAGGTTGGAAGTCAAATTCTTCTGGTCTTGATGTATCCAAAAGAGGAAGATTGAGTTCAATTCTTATTCCTTGAAGAACCCTAAGTGCCTGCTCAACATTGTTCTTCTCCCTCTTTCTGGTTTTTTCAAATATCTTCTTTTCAAGATCTTGAGAGTTGGATGTCATTGAGCTAGAAAAGATTTGAAAGGCATTTTCCAAATCAGATTTGATCTCTTCTTTCATATTCTCAGCTACCCCTATCATGGTTCTTGTTGTAAACCACACATAATCTTCAATATGATTTGAGGCTTCTCTATCACCTCATCAGTTTTACTGACATAATTCTTGACATAGCTGATGTCTTGTTCTGATAGTTTGAGACTTTTATATATAGATCTCAGAATTGTGCTTTGAGCTATCACTGATTTTTCTGCCATGTCAAACCACTTGGTCATTTGTCTATTTAGGTGGGATGTGACCTCTTTGATAGTCTTGATCTCAGCCATCACCTCGTATTTGACTTCAAAAACTGATTTATCTATATACTCTTTGATGGAGGAAATTTGATTATCAATCAATGTCTTGATTGAGCTTAGCAGATGACCATTGATGAGTTCGATTTATATAGGGTTTTTCAGACTCATTTGGGCTTGTTTTCTTTCTTTTCACTACACTTTTAGTCAATAATTGCTTATATCTCACTTCGACACACTTTCACTATTAGTGCAATGTTTTGGCCCGTTTTGGTGTGCAATTGCTCGCTATTTTGCTGGAGGTAAGCACCTTGTGCTCCCCATTTCTTATATTCCTGATTTAAGTTGTTTTCATGTGCTGGAAGAGTGCTCTATGCTATTTGTTGTGCTGAGCAGGTGAGCAGATCACTATTTTTGGTAGAAATCATTTCCTATGTGAATCACACAGTCGTGTGTTTACTTGATGCACGATCGGTGTGAATGTGCGCATTCATCTGTGGACCAAAATGGTGATCTATATTTGCCTGTGTGTTTTATTCACGCACGGTTGGTTTCGACCGTGCGTGAGTAAATCGCACGATCCCCTCTGTTGGCCTGTTTTCATGCATTCTGGATTTTCCCATGCATTTTTACGCATGATCTGTTCTGACCGTGCGTGAGTAAAATTGCACAGGCGTTCTGGGTCGTTGTCCTCGACTTTCTTCTTAATTAATATCGCGCGGTCCATGCACGATCGTGCGTTCGACCGTGCGTGACCAATTTCTGAATGTTTTTCTATTTAAGCCTGCGGATCCGCCCGAGAGGATGGATCATTTTTCCCATGCCCAAAAGCTCCAGTTCCGCCCTTTTTCTCCGCTCCATCGCCGCCCACCTTCAGGAGGAGCTCCGACCGCCATTCTCTTGCAAATCCAAAGTCGGAGCATCCTCTAGGCCTCCTCCATCGTTTGTGCTCCCAAGCTCCATTTCAAGAGATTCCTTGCTGCACACGTGAAGTTCTCTGGTAAGGTTAGGATAAAAGAAGATTGACGGAGAAGACGGGCTAGAGGTGGTGAGAGCTTCAGAGACCCCGGACGGCAGTTGGAGCCCGAGCTCGGACAAGGATTGACAACCCTCGATTCCGACCGTGGATCTCCGATGAGTCTCCGCCCTTTGGTTGTAACTTCATCATGTAGTAGTGTTTTTCCTTTATCATTTGTGTTTATGAATGATGTTTGCTAAACCTTGTCATGCTATTTAGTATATTTCATGTCTATGTGGAATTATCTTTGTGGTTTATGCAAGTGAGGAGCACCCCCATTCCATCTTCCATCCGCCATTACCCTTCATTCCATTACGCTAGCCTACTCTTCCATTTCGTGTGCCTACTCTTCCATCCGCCAAGCTAAGCGGTGCTAACGGCCCGTGTAATCCACCTCGACTATGCCGGTGCGAATCATTCCATCCGCAAGCCTACTCTTCCATCCATGCAGCGAAGCGGTGCATAACAGCCCGTGTAATCCATCCGCCTAGCCAAGAGGTGCTAATGACCCTCAAACCTTTCCGCAGTTACACTCACCTCATCTGCTTGCTTTCTCGTCAATCTGCATGCCTTCTTGTCCATCCGCCTAGCGAAGTAGTGCATCGCAGCCTGCATAGTTTTCATCCGCCCGGTGAAGCAGTGCATAGCGGCCTGCATAGGAGTAGTTTAGTTCTTTTTTTTACATAATCCAATCCACCCCATTTTGCAATCCATCCGACTTAAAGGACTTCGATCTCAAGTCCTTCCTCAAAAATAAACTCCACCTTACCGTGTTCCTTTGAGATTCGATACTTGGGGATCACTCCCACATATTATATTACTTGAACGATCGGTACACTGCAGTTTCGTGCCGCAGTCTTGCTACCGCCTATAGCGGTGTGCTAGATTCGCGCATCAAGTTTTTGGCGCCGTTGCAGGGGAACACAGTCGTGTGAGTTGTTGTAGAGGAAGACAAGAGATAGTAGTTCTTCCAGTGTGTATAACCGCTTTATTATTTTTTGTTGCTTTTAATTATATATTGTTAGTTTTCTGTTTTTATCCCTTCCTATTTTAGATTTTTAAAGCAAGTTTTTGTTTTCCAAGTTTAGTTATAATTGATTGTGTAGCTTTTCTGTGCAAAGAACTTTGAATTTTGTTCTAACCATAATTTTTTTTGCGCTATGGATTCTGTGCCTAAGCTTAGTTGCTATGACACATTCTGTCATGCTATTGACGCCTTAAATATTATGAATGATGAGCTGTGTAGGACATTGCGATGTTTGATTTGTCATAATGTGGACCATGTCTTGAAGGATTGCCCTACTCTTCTTATGCCAAAAAGGAAGGAAGACGACGATTTGGGCATCTGAATCGTATCCTCTTCTTTTTGCCATTGGCAACCCTTCATACTCTGATGACTACAGCAGAATTGCCTATCATAGTGCATGCTGATCCATACGATGACATTGTCCCAACCACTCATTCTTTACCCATGGAGGAAATTGCTTACTCACCCTTTGAGCTTAATTCTCGCATCGATTCTTCCCTCTCTATGTATGGCTTCACTCCTAGTGATGATGATCACTTATCTGTTGGTTAACAAGGAGAGGATTTCAAACTTATGGATGCACCTGAGTGGGATGAGGAAAGTATTCTCTCCATTGGGGAGGCGTTAGCGGATCTTTTTGCGGAGGAACCAAATCTTTTTGTTCCTCCAGTTTCTTTGCAAGATTTTTCTACACACCGTTTTTATGATCCTATTGAAGTAAAGGAGTAGGGTGATGCTTCTGACTCGGAGGGTGCTCCAATGTGTGACGAGGATGTCGTTTTCCCCAAAGGGGAGAATGAATACTTTGAACATGATGGTGCACCCCGGTGGGATGATGAGGGTGCTCTTTCTTATGAGGAGGTTTGCACTTCCTCATAGGATGAGGAGGTCCAACTCACCACCGAGGCCTTTGATTTCTTGGGTTCCCCTTGCTATGATATTTACGATGATGACAATGATTTATCCTTGGAACTTGCTAGGAGTGAGACCGGGACCACACCTTTAGTTGAATCTCTTAGTTCTTCGTCTATGTTATTTCCTAATCACCCTACTTTTAATGCTGATATTGATATGTTCACCCTTCATGCTTCCCCTCCTGCTTTAATTTCTGATATTTCGTATATCTCCCTGCAGGAGCATGAATAATTGGACCCATTTTTGGGTAATTTTGAGTGGCAGTCTTGGAAGGAGAAGCAAAAGGCAATGATGAAATCAATCGCCTATTCCACCTAATCATCATTGCCTGCATTCTCCTTGAAAGACTGGGTGCAGGGCAGTAACGCTACTTCATCCATGACCGCTGATTGGAGGAGAGGAAGAGAATGGAGAAGGATGAAATATGGAGATGGAAGGCTCCTGATCCTCTTCAGAGCTGCTTTTGGGTCTTCGGACCCATTTCTTTCATTTTCAGTTACTACTTTAAATCAACTTACAGTTGATCATTTTGGCGTGTATGTAAAAATTAGGATTTATTAGTTTTCTTTGTATGATTAGGATATATTATTAAAACTGCATAATACAAGTATTAAGTCCAGCTTAAGGACGGTAAACAAAAGTGCTACAGGGAGACAATCCAAATCTTTTTGTTTTATTTTGCTAATATGCTAATAGTTTAGCTTTTTTTTTTTGCTTGAAGTCTTTTTCCTGCAGGTGCGCGGTGTTGGATCTGAAGGCGCCCTTAGAGGGGGGGGGGGGGGGGGGGGGGGGGTGAATAAGGGTTATTTACTTTTTATGATTATTAAAGAAAATTATTCTCTGTTGCTACCGCCAGCGGTAGTGTTATCGCTCGGCGTTAGTGACAGAGAAAATACGTTTTGGTTAAACCAATGAAAATCAGAGGGCACGAATCAGAGATGAAGAAACAAACATATTTTCATTAATATTAAATTGAAATAGTTATGATTACAGAAACTTTTCCCAATGACGCTTGGAAAAATGCGACCAATGAATATTCTTTTCGTTTTCTATACCGACTCGTATCCCCACGAACTGGTTGGCTTTAACTGATCTCTCCCCAGATACGAACTCAAGCCGCTCTAGCCTTCCTATCCCCAGAAAGGCCTCGAGCACCCCCTAGATCTACTCCCTAGACCTAGTCGCCAACACGAGGCGAATTACTCCCTAAGTCCTACCCAGACCTAGTCGTCGTGTTGCGAATTCCTCTACCAAACAAAAGACATAAATGTTACAAGTTGAAACTAAAACAAAACACAAACAAAAAAAAAATTCCCTCAAAAGAAGAACTTGATGTTGATGTAGATGCAATCAGATTGGTCTTCAAGTTCTTTGCGTTCACGAACGTTGACGGAGTTCTTCAGGCTACTTAGGGAAGACTCTTACGAGTGCTCTGAATATATGGCTTCAATTCATTCTGTAATAGCAAGCAACAATGGAGGAAGCGCGCATCTTTAAATAGATTCATCCGCTAATGCTTGCGGTAGTACTACCGCCCCGCGGTAGCCACATTAGGCAATGATCAAGCACACAGATCGTTGTAACTTAGGCAACTCTTGAGCGCCAAAATTTGAGCTCCGACTAGTGCGCCGCGGTAACGCTAACGCTCCGCGATAGCGAGATAACCTTCCTTCAGCCAATATCTCCTTCCATATTTGCTCCTCAATCACATGCAGACGGGAGGATTCCATAAGCTACCGTCGGGCGGTAGAGATGTCGCGCCACGGTAGAGCACGCTAAATATGCATCCCGCCAATCATTCTTTTTTCTCCACTGTTTCCTTCTCGGCAATTGTTTACATTTATGCTAGCGCCAGCGGTAGTGCTAACGCTCCGCGGTAGAGCACATCACTTTTTGTCGAATGCATCTTCGTCGAACGACCTCACATTTCGTCGAATGCTGTTTTCATTTCGTCGAACTCAATTTCGTCGAACGCCAGTTCGTCGAACGACATCTTCTTTCATCGAACACCATTTCGTCAAACGACATCTGATTCGCTAGCGCCTGCGGTAGTGCTAACGCTCCGCGGTAGAGCACATCTCTTTTCATCGAACGCAATTTCATTTTGTCGAACGGCTTCACATTTTGTCGAACGCCGTTTTCATTTCGTCGAACTCAATTTCATCGAACCGCTAGCGCCAGTGGTAGTGTTACCATGCCGCAGTATCAACAGAGAATCATCCTGATGTCGCTTCGACATCTTGCTTTTTCACACTCCTTTGGGGATTGAATGTTGAAGATCCTGCACACTATAAACACAATGCAAGTATGATCAAATACAATAGGATTTGTTATTGTCAAACCAAGAGATGCGGAAAGCATGTTCCAACAAACTCCCCCTTTTGATAATAACATATCCCTTTAGAAAGAAATAGTTCAAAAGATAGGAATTGTGTTTATTAAAAAGGAAAAATATTTGTTATGAAAATCTGGAGTTGAGGGAAGAAATTGAAGGAAATACCTTGTCCTGGATCAGTCGGTAAGTAGGGCTGTGGAGATGGTAGAGGTTCTTCCCAGATTTTTGCTAAAAAAATCTAGCAAAATAACGTAAATATATGTTATGAAAATCTAGAGTTGAGAGAAAAATTGAAGGAAATACCTTGCCCTGGATCTGTCGTTAAGTAGGGTTGTGGGGAAGGTAGAGGTTTTTTCGATGAAGCTTTGTTTCCTTTGTGCAATATAGGCAGTGTTGTGTTTCTCACGAGCGTAGGTGGAGGTGTCGACTTAAAGCAAGTTAGGCGGTGGAGGAAGGGAGAAGGCGAGAGGATCGTGCGCGAGGATTTTGCGATTTTGTGTCTCGTAATTTAGGGTTACCTAGAGTGATCATTGGGATGGAGAAGGTCATTGAAGTAGAGAAGAGATCACTGGAAGAGATCTACGGGAACGGTTCGCTTGTCGCTGGTCTAACAGGAGGAAATTGCGAGGAAGCCGTCCGCACGCGAGGAAGACGAAGAGGAGTCGGGATTCTCGGGAAAGTGTGGAGGGGGAAAGTGTCGAGGGTTTGCTGAGGAGTTTTATAATATTAATTTATTAAGTAATAATTTAGGTGTGCGAATAATAATTTTGGTTAGTTGAAAAGAATTAAGAACAATTATAGTTTGTTGCAAATTATATTTTTAAAAGGCAACATATCATAATTGTTGCCTAAGGTGAACCGTTACGTGCAACATTTCAAAAATGTTCCCTATAAGGGATTAGAGAACATTTATTGAATGTTACATCGAAAATGTTGTCTAAAGATGCTAACTTATTGCAACACTTATAAACTGTTCTCTATTTAAAGTTTAGACAACATTTTTATAAATGTTGCAAAGTAAGTGTTGTTATAAGCCAAAACTGTTGTAGTGTTAAGAATTTAGAGAATACATGTAGATATGCAATAGACTCCAATTCTCATGTGTAGAAGGCTTACAGGTGATAATGTTGTGTACAAAATAGTGTTTTTGATAAAAGTATACATATGAGTTAATCAAAACACATGACATGTATAATGGAATAAATACAACATTATTGAAAATGCATTTTTATAGTTACTTCTACCCACAAAGCTATATAAATTTTTCACTGCACATAGAAAAGTAGTACACCTACCAAGGTGCTTTGCACACACAATGCTTATTAAGACTTATCAGGGTGCAAAATAGTGTTTGGGGAATCACAATTATTATTTTGAATTTTAGTTATTTGTGATCCGGTGTACAAGAAGAAGTAGTGTAAAAAAAGTGTTTGCAACAAGGCACTTTACAATTCTCCCCAAGGTGCTCAACCTTACAATGCTCATTAAGACTTATCAGGAGGGTGAGTAGTGCTTGGTGGAGTTATCTTTGTCAATTATTCATTTGAATTTTTTCTTAACGACAAAGGTCTCCGAATTCACTTGTATGTGCAAACAAATTTTTTGGAAAAGACACACTTCTTCAAAAATAGGTGCATGAAAAAGATTCTCAATTGTGGTGTAGGTAAAACTAAGCAAGCATAACAATAATATTAGGTTGTTACACTACACATCATGTAAGAGTTGATTAAATTCATATGTAGTTTATCAAAAATGTGAGTGAATAAATCATTATCAAATATAAACCATTTACTCATACATAGAGGCATGCTATGCAATACTTTACATGATTTCTATAATCAATTTCAAAGCACACATAAGATAACGATCAAGGCATGATACAAAACAATGTTATTAAGATACTTGAAATAGAGAATGAAATATTGTATTCTAAACTTGGCAAGATAAACCATATCATCCTTGAAACATTGAAAATTACATCAGTTTTTATAAATTTTAAGTTTTTCAACGGCAAAAAATAAAACAAATAAAAAGCATGTTTTTGTTGTTTTAATTGGTTTTTCAATTTGTAGTTGTTTTGATATATAGAAAAGCAAAGCATGTTTTTGGTTGGATTTTGATTTGTTTTATAGGCTTTTTATTTTTAAAATTTTAACAGAAAATGACATTAACTGAAAAATAAAAAAAATGAAAAAGAAACTGGAAATTTAGAAAATACCTACTACCGCCAGCGGTACCTAGCTATCGTCGGGCGGTAGTGACAGAACTCGAATTTTGGGGAAAACATGAAATTTTTCAGAATTTTTCTTTAGATTATATTTGTTATGTTTAGGGACAACGCATTTCAGAAAAGATATCAGACACACATACACAAAAATACGGGTTTGACGATTTTATGCTAATATGTCCAAAACCCCAAATTCTAGCCTAAGGATTCACAATACACTTTCAAAATACTTATGTTTTTCAAACCCATGAAAGTTCAAAGAGTAGATAGTAAAAAACATAAGATAACATGATTAAGCGCAAGTATGCATGAGTGAAATGTTCATAAACAAGCAAAATAATATTCATGCAATCTATAAAATATAAGTATGTCTAAGATCAAGATTCCCTAATCAACATGTCTACACTCTAGCCTCGTACTAAGTGATGGATGGGCATGAGGAGCTGCAGGCATGCCATAGGTTGGGGTGTAAATCCCATATACATACAAAAGACAATGCTCAACCTAGCACTCATTCCCCCCAGTGCCTCGCAAGGTCCCACTGGAACCCTCCCCGGTTAAGGACAAGACATGACAAAGCGGTTAGGTTTCTAATGCACACAATCCTACGCCCTCACTATAGTGAGACACATAATGTGGTTGAATGATCATGGGCATACTAAGCACTTAATCTTATTGAACCAATTTTTAAACTATTGCTTTTATGCGAGATTAATTTCTTATTAGATTTGATTTTAAAGCAACGTAGTCATTATGAATTTTAACTTTCAATTGTTTTCTTTAAGATTGATTTATTATGGCATCATTAGATAACTAGTACGAAAGATAGTATTGATTCGTTGATAATGCTAGAAAGAAGAGTTTGATCACAATTTTATGGCGTAAGATTTATTGCATTAATGTTGCATGTATTCAAACCTAGTCATTCCAATTTCGGACATAAAATGAAGTGATGATTCTTGTTAATTTATTATTTTAAATATAAAGATGATTCTATAATCTTCATATAAATGAGATACATGCAAAACATAATTGATTCATATAATGGTCATGATCACAAACTATTTGATGGAATCAATAGGAACTTTTGTAGATATTTAATATTTGAGTTAAGAAGATTTATTGAATTGGCAAGATTATTATACATGATCATGAATTTTAACACATAGGAATTATATACTCATAATTAATTGTTCATGATGATATAAATGAGATATTGTTAAAGAACATTCATATTCATCCTTTTTGAATGATTAGAGAGAAATATTATAAGGTGAAAACTTAATATAAAGAGAAAAATATTTTTGGTTATTTAGAAAGGTTTTGTGAATTTTCCCTTTGATTTTTGAAATCTTAAATAAATCATGTATATATATAGTTTTTTGAAACCATAGTGATGATAAAGGTAATACAATAAGTTTTCAGAAAATAATATTTTAGATAAATCAAAATTTAGTAAAATTATGCTACCGCCAGTGTTAGAACCTAACGTCAAGCGCTAGCAATAGAGTTGAGATTCTTTATTTAAACACAAATGATTTTTGCAATATTTCAATTCCGATTTGACATGATTATGATTAAACATACTAGGGGTAATCAAAATGACGCAAATATATTAAATACCTAAGCAAAACTTGCGCATTTTATAAATTTAGCCTAATACCCCTAAAATACCTAATAAATCCATTTCGACAATTATTTCATTTGTCTTAATAATACATAACAAATTTAGGATTTAATTTATATATGACTTTCGTAGGAAAAGGATCTAGAAGGATAAACATAAAAAGGATAAGTAGATTACTTGAAAATAATATGACTTTTTATTTAATTGTTTTTAATTTGATTTAATAATGAATTTTGGTTTAATATGTGAAAATCATATCACAAGCTATATAAAGTGATCTTATAATGATGGCTCAATGAAATGAAAACAAAAAAAGGAAATTAAGCATCTCATGAAGTAGTTAATTTATATTTCATTTTTAATTGATTTCTACTTCATGCAAATGATTGGATACTAATGAATGAGAGATTTAGGTATCCAAAGAGGACCGGGTGTGATGGTTCCTTTGCGTACCCAAATACATCGTGTTTGCTTTGGGGGAGATATGATTGAATGGGCCCTTTTGATTTGAGTTTGCGTTTCATCTTTAACTTTGGACTGCCATTCAAACCTTGGTTTAATATTATTTTTATTTGTCAAATTTTCATGTTGATTTTGTAAAACAATGTTTATAGGAAATTTGTTTCTCTTTAAGTTTATGTTGGAAGAAAGATGATGTTGTAAATGATAATGATTTGGAATTTCATTTTCAAGCATTTGATATTTTTCATTTCCTTTGTTAGGCTTAGACATATTATGAGAATTAATATTTAACCTGCTTTTGGAATTTGCTTGAAATTGTTGATTTATGTGTTGAGAATTTTTCTTTATAATTTTCTTAAGAAAGTTGACTTTAGTTTGCAATTCATAATTCTTAACTTTAAGATTATGTCTTGCTTTATTATGGGCTATTGTGCTATTTTTAAGAGTTGATACAATAGACTCAATATGATTTTGATAATTGTTTCTAAATTCTTCAAATGTTTCATCCATCACTTTAATTTCAATTTTATAGTTTTTGCACAAAGCACAATTAGTTTTTAAGGATGAAT
Source organism: Dactylorhiza incarnata (assembly GCA_033032865.1). Classification (NCBI taxonomy): domain Eukaryota; kingdom Viridiplantae; phylum Streptophyta; class Magnoliopsida; order Asparagales; family Orchidaceae; genus Dactylorhiza; species Dactylorhiza incarnata. Next base: position 4,544,396 of record JAWHQI010000035.1, read on the forward strand.
TTTCTAAAGATAGTTTTTCATTTGGTTCTTTAAGATGCTCTTCTTCATATACCTTGAGTTTTTCTTTAAGAATATTGCAATCAAAACAAAGATTTATATTTTCAATTAAAGGGCATGAAGAAGAAACCACATCACAACTAGATTCTACATTAACACTAGCTTTTAACCTTTTATTTTCTAAATGTAATTTTGCATTAGCCATTTTTAGTTTCTTAATCTTACGTTTAGTAGTTTGTAGTAATTGTAATGTTGAAATAGAAGTACGAAAATGGAATTTGATTTTCTTACAGCGCTTGTGGATGAGGCAAGATTTGAACATATTGTTCCTTTGTCTTCTTCATCTTCCTCTTCCAAACAAGAGTTTCCATCATCCTTTCCGCTTGATGAGCATTCTATGGATCCATCATTTGAGTAGCTTTCTTGAATATTTGTGCAAGCTTGTATGTTCTCCACTTCTTGTGTTTGTTCCATACCTACGGAAGGAGAATCATAAGTTCTTTCAAGAAAATTCCAAATCCAATAAGCGGTAGGTAAAGTATAAATAAGTTTGAAAATATTTTGGTCTAACACACAAAATATACTACTCATAGATTTTGCATTTAAAACAATTTCATTTCTAGTTAGTACGCTAGGTGGCTTTTCAATAGTAATATTCCAAACTTTTTCATCTAAGGCCTTAAGAAAATTTTTCTTTAATGTTTTCCACGCTTTATAATTTTTGCCCATAAATAAAGGTGGTGATAATCCTTTTTCATTTATATTAAAGTTTTCCCCACTCGTAGAAGTGAGATTATGATCAAGAGACGACATTATTCCCTGTTGTTAAGCCGATTTGGAATAACCTCGCTCTGATACCACTTGTTGGATCTGTAGGCGCCCTTAGAGGGGGGGGGGGGGGTGAATAAGGGTTTTAAACTTTTTATGACTATTAATGAAAATTATTCTCTGTTGTTACCGCCAACAGTAGTGTTACCGCTTGGCATTTGTGACAGAGAAAATACATTTAGGTTAAACCAATGAAAATCAGAGAGCACGAATCAGAGATGAAGAAACAAACATATTTTTTCATTAATATTAAATTGAAATAGTTATGATTACAGAAACTTTTCCCAATGACGCTTGGAAAGAGGAGACCAATGAATATTCTTTTTGTTTTCAATACCGACTCGTATCCCCACGAACCGGTTGGCTTTAGCCGATCTCTTCCCAGATACGGCCTCAAGCTGCTCAAGCCTTCCTATCCCCAGAAAGGCCTCGAGCACCCCCTCGATCTACTCCCTAGACCTAGTCGCCAACATGAGGCGAATTACTCCCTAAGTCCTACCCAGACCTAGTCGCCGTGTGGCGAATTCCTCTACCGAACAAAAGACATAAAGGTTACAATTTGAAACTAAAACAAAACACAAACAAAAAAAAATCCCTCAAAGGAAGAACTTGATGTCGATGTAGATGCGATAAGATTGGTCTTCAAGTTCTTTGCGTTCAGGAACGTTGGAGGAGTTCTTCAGGCTGCTTGGGGAAGGTTCTTACGAGTGCTCTGAATATATGGCTTCAATTCGTTCTGTAACAGCAAGCAACAATGGAGGAAGTGCTCATCTTTAAATAGAATCAGCCGCTAACGCATGCGGTAGTACTACTACCCCACAGTAGCCCTATTAGGCAATGATCAAGCACACGGTGAAAGTGGAGGTTAGATCTTAAGTTAACTCTAGAGGGGGGTGAATAGAGTTTAAAACATTTTCCCTTAGTTTTATTTGCAGAATAACAATAGTGATATATATATGTGTATATTAGTGTGAGTAATAAAAACTAAGTAAAAACAAGTAATGAAATCAGCACAACAACAAAACACAGAAATTCACAGCACAGAAGACACAAGGAATTTTATAGTAGTTCCCCAATAACTTGGGTACGTCTACTCTTCTACCACACTTGGTAGGATCCACTAGGTGGTTTGATAAGGTGCCCTCACACCAAGGGATTTTTGATAAGGTGTCCACACACCAATGGGAGTTTGATTCACCGATAAGCTTTTGATAAGGTGCTTAAAAACCAAACAAGGATTTTTTTGATAAGGTGTCTTGCCACCAATGGGTTACACTTTTGAAGGGAGTATTAACCCTGTACAAGAGATGTTAGAAAGAGTTTATAGTGTCCTTCTCTGTCAAGATGTATAGAGAAGACTAGTGGATTTGATGTTGAAATGCTCCTCTGTCTGATATGAATTTGTTTGACAGTTGATGGTGCTGGAGCTTTTCTTTGAGAGATTTGATCTTCCTGTAGCAGATAAAACTGAAAGGCAAGAGTGCTTCTCAGGTTGTTGTTGCTCTTTTGAAGATCTGGGCTTGCAGCAAAGACTGAGTGAGTATTGTTAATGAAGATGTTCTCAGCTGAATGAAGGTGCTGCTTTGAGAAAGAAGAAGACTGAAAATTATTTTCTCTGTCTGTGTTTGTTCTTCTTCTACTTGCTTTCTTGATTCTTGCAGCAGAAGTATTGAGATGGTGTTGAAGATGTTCTCAGAAATTATGTGTTGCTGTTTGAGGAGGAAGAAGATGAAAATCTGTGTGTTTTTATTCTTCTATTCTTCCTTTCTCTCTTTCTTTTTCTGTTCTGAAAAACTGTGCTACAATTTGAAAATCATGTTCTGTATATCATCTGTCGAGTAAGCCTGCTGTAAAATTATTTTGTAATATCTTCTGCCTTATTTTCTTTTGAATCTCTGACAGACATTAAATGCAGATCCCTTATATTAAGGGATATATTATATCCGAGAAGATATTCTGGGAACAGTACAGCTGCACGCCATAATCTCTTTCCTTTTTCCACGATTTGTCCTTTTCTGCTGGAAGTGTCAACGGCTATAACTTAAATAATAAAGGAATATGTTTCCTTACTTGATCTGATTGGAAAGAGTCGTTGCCTTCGTCGATCTGTGTTCAGAGAACTGGTATATAACTGATCTCTAAGTATTAATTAATCTGGAATCTGTATTTGTCGATCTGAGCTTCAGTAAAGAATTTGTCGAGCTTTGGCTGGAAACTGTCGAACGCTGGCTGGAAATTGTAGAGCGCTGGCAGCCATTTGTCGAACACAGAGATGGCTGGATTTCGTCGACCGCAGCTTCCTTGATATTTCATCGATCGCCGTCCGATGAAAGCTGAGCGTCGTTCGACGAATGCTGAGCGTCGTTCGACGAATGCTGAGACTTAATGAAATTTCTAGTTCTAACAGCCAAATTTCTTCCTAAACTCTTGATCCATAAACTATACATTGGGGTCAACTTGTCCTTAGTTAACAAATAGTGATCCTAGCCCAAATCACAAATAGGGTTGTTCCAACAATCTCCCTCTATTTGGGTTAGGACACTATTTGACAAAAGTTGAAAATAAACTAATGCTAAAACATCAAAAACAACAGAGTATGAATATATCTGATATATTTTAAATATTTTATCAGATATGAAATGAAAAGTACTCTGAGTTTTGAAAATACATTTCAATAAGAATAAAACTGAAAATACAATCAGAACCTGAATTATCTGAATTCTGCTGCTTCTGAATTCTGAAATTCTGATTTTGTCTGATTATTGTTATGAATTCTGAATTGAATCTTTATCTGATTTCTGAATGTGTTATCTGCTGCTCCTTTTAAAATCCAAAGACAGTATTCTGAAATCTGTATATAGATATTTTGAAATCTGAATCTACAAACTTCTTTCTTCTTTTGTCCAGGTGTTATAATTTTGATTAGCTATGCTGTAGCAATAACTGATATTGAATTTGCATCAAGAAAGTTATTTTTCTGAGCTGTATCTGCATCTGAATTACAGAATACTTTTCTGAAACAGCAAACTGTAATCAGCGAGCTGCTATAAGCTTTATCAAGGTTTTCTTCAAATAGTAACTCCCCCTGAGAGTGTCTCCCCCTAAGTTCTGGAGGTTCTTCAGCTTTCTCTCTTGCCTAGATTATAGAATAACTCCCCCTGAGCAAAATATTGCATCAAATGGAGCTTGTTCATGCAAGACTTCTCCCCCTGCCTAGTTTCAGGAAAAGCCTGAAGCTAGGCCCCTTGAAGAAGGGACATTTGATGGAGGTAGGGAAGGATGCAAGTTTTATATTGCTGTTGTTCTGCATAATAAAATAGAGATCAAGTGCAAAAGGGAACTAGAAAGAGAAGCAATTCTGTAGATATTCAGCAAAATTTTTTTTTATTAATGAAGACAGGCTGAAATAAAAAGCTTCAGAAAAATTGGGTTCGACGAAAAATGAGTTTTCGTCGATCTCGGTTCGACGAACTTGATGACTTTGTCGATCTCCGTTCGACGAAAAACTTGATTTCGTCGAGCTCAGTTCAATGAAGAGCTGGGTAAGTAGAAAACTTAATTTTTTTTTAACAGATTGAGCCTCCATCTATCATGCCCAACTGATTTATAAAGAAAATTTGTTTCTTTTCATCTAAGGGCTTGGTGAAAATATCTTCTCTTTGCAAATCAGTAGAGATGAACTGCAGGCAGATTTTGTTTTTATCCACATTATCCCTAAGGAAGTGGTGCCTAATTTCTATGTGTTTAGTCCTACTATGGAGAACTTGATTTTGTGCTATAGATATTGCACTAGTGTTGTCACAAAATATAATTGAATTATTTAGATTGACACCATAGTCTAGGAGGTGATTTTGTATCCACAATATCTGTGAGCAGCAACTGCCAGCACCTATGTATTTAGCTTCAGCTGTTGAAGTGGACACAAATGTTTGTTTCTCACAAAACCAAGACACAAGCCTATCACCAAGAAACTGACAAGTTCCTGATGTGCTTTTCCTGTCTACTCTGCATCCAGCATAATCTGAATATGTGAATCCAGTTAATTCAAATTTAGATGTTGTTGGATACCAAAGTCCTAGATTAGGGCAACCCTTTATATATCTCAAAATCCTTTTTAGTAAAATTAGATGAGATTCTTTGGGGTTAACTTGGAATCTAGCACAAAAACATGTAGCAAACATTATATCAGGCCTACTAGCAGTTAAATAAAGTAAAGAGCCAACAATTGCTTTATATACTTTTGAATCAACAGGTTTCCCTGATTCATCATTATCAATAATAGTATTAGAGGGCATGAGTGTTTTCATGGTGGAAGAATCAGATATACCAAATCTTTTCACTAATTCCTTAGCATACTTAGATTGGGATATGAAGATTCCATTTGGAGTTTGCTTCACTTGAAGACCAAGGAAGTATGATAATTCACCCATACTACTCATTTCAAATATAGATTGCATTAAATTAGAAAATCTTTGCACAAATTTGAATCAGTAGAGCCAAATATGATATCATCTACATATATTTGAACTAGCAATGTTTTATTTTTATGTATCCTGAAAAATAAGGTTTTGTCTACTATGCCTCTACAGAATTTATTCTCTAGAAGAAAACTAGTTAAAGTCTCATACCATGCTCTAGGAGCTTGTTTGAGACCATATAGAGCTTTCTTAAGCTTAAATACAAAAGTGGATTGAGTTGGAGAGATGAAACTTGGGGGTTGTTCCACATAGACTTCTTCTTTGATATCTCCATTCAGGAATGCACTTTTTAGATCCATTTGATTTACTTTGAATTTCTTGTATGCTGCAAATGCAAGGAAAATTCTGATTGCTTCTAACCTTGCAACTGGTGCAAAAGTCTGATCATAATTAATTCCTTCTTCTTGTGAGTATCCTTGAGCTGCTAGTCTAGCTTTGTTTCTCACAATGTTTCCATCTGCATCTAGCATATTCCTGTAGATCCATTTAGTGTCAATCACTGGATGGTCTTTTGGTCTAGGAACCAAATCCCATACTTTGTTTGTCTCAAACTGATTGAGTTCCTCTTGCATAGCAATGATCCAGTTGGGATCTTGTTCTTCATCCTATAGGGATTGAGGTTCAATATGAGAGAGAAAACATGTGTGCATCATATTCTGATTTACTTGATTCCTTGTTTGCACACCTGCTAAGATATCACCAATAATCTGGGATATTGGGTGATCTCTAACTGTGATGTGATCAACAGTTGGAGTGGGTTCAACAATAATTTCCACTTGGGGATTTTGTTCAGGTGATGTATCCTGTGAAGAATGATCTGATGTTATCTGTTCTGAACTTTCAGCAAAATTTGGAAATTCTTCTTTTTGTAGAGCTAATTGATCTAGCTTCTCACATAATGTAGGTACCTGTAGATTTTCTATGGTAGAAGAAATCTTCTCCTTGTAAAACATATTAGTTTCATCAAAAAAAACATACATATATTCTTCTATTTTAAGAGTAGATTTATTATAAATCCTATATGCTTTGCTGATTTGTGAATAACCTAAGAAAATTCCTTCATCAGAGTTTGGTTCAAATTTCCTAAGGTATTTCTTATCATTATTATGAATGAAACATCTACAGCCAAATGCTCTAAAATAGTTAACTTTAGGTTTCTTCCCTTTAAGTAATTCATAAGGAGTCTTTCCCTTAAGTTTGTGTATCAAACTTCTATTCAGAACATTATTTGCTGTGCCAACAGCCTCTGTGATGAGTCCCAATTATATACACAGTTATGGACTCATCTGGGCCGATTTTCTAGTCTATGCACTTCACTTTAGACACGTTTTCACTTATATTTGATCCTCCATGCTAAGTGCACTTTTAGGCCCGTTTTTGGTGTTATTTCGTGTTATTCTCCTTTAGTAGTTGATATGCATTGTTAAGTGCCACTTTCAGTGGCTGGATTCGTGGTTGTGCTGGAACAGGTGTCGTGCAGGTGTTTCCGGTACAATTCCGTACAGGAACACAGCGCACGATCACTGGTTCTATTGCGCACGACCACTGGTCGTGCGCCACTGATCGTGTGCACTTACCCCCTGAAATCTGAGTTCTGTCTTCCTTATCGCACGATAAGTTACGATAGCGCGCACGACCACTGGTCGTGCGCGACTGGTCGTGCGAAAATTGTATTTTATAATTCTCTTACCTTGCAGGCTCCGTCCAGGCAGGCGCACGATCAAAGGATGCTAGTGCGCACGACCACTGGTCGTGCGCCAATGACCATGCGCACTGTTTATTCCAGCGCCTATAAATCGAACTGCTCGCGAATTAGGTCGGGAGCTCCGCATTTCCTCCGTCCAGTCCGCCGTTTTCGCCCCTTCCGCAGGTTCTCCGCCCCCCTAGGCCTCCTCCATCATCCTTGAGCTCCAAGGAGAGGTTTCTAGCCCAAAGATCGCCAACATCGAGCAAGGAGATCGTGTATCGGAGGAGATTGGATCGTGACTCGAAGAAGACGAGCCATTGGGAGGAAGTGACAGCCCTCCTCTACCTCGGACGCAGTTGAAGACCGAGCTTGGACGCGGATTGACAACCCAGCGATTCCAACCGTGAATCTTCGGCAAGGCTTCGGATGTGGTCGACTCCTTTACTCTCTTTTTCCTTCCTTATGTTGTTGATTGTATAAACTAGTTCCCTCTATATTTTGATGATGTGTGCTATGAACAATATTGCTTAATGTTTATTTCATTTATTTGGAATCATTTAGTTCATATGTGCTTATTGAGGTGCGCCCCCATCTAATTTCCATTCCACCATCGTGTTCGGTGCTGCCCTAGCAATTGCTAGTGGCGTGCTTGTCGAAGAGGTGCTTACGACCCTCACTCCGTTAGCCTACTCGCCCATCCGCCTACCGAAGCGTGGCATCGCGGCCCGTGTAATCCATCCCGCCTAACGAAGCAGCGCGCTCAAGGCCTGCATAGTTCGATTCTGCTAGCCTACTCGCCCATCCGCCCAACGAAGTAGTGCGTTCAAGGCCTACGTAGTTTTCCATCCCGCCAAGCGAAGCATTTCATAGCAGCATTGCATAGGAGTAGTTGTAATATTTTATTTTATTATTCGCAAACCAAACCAACCATCCATTGTAACCCAGACCAAGGACTTCGATCTCAAGTCCTTCCTCAAAACCTAACTCCACCTTACTGTGTTCCTTAAGAGACCGACACTTGGGGATTTACTTCCTCATATTATTACTTGACAACGACCGGTGCACTTGCCGAAATTATCGCATCAAGTTTTTGGCGCCGTTGCCGGGGAACACAGTCATGTGAGTTATCTGGAGAGGGAGAACCTGAGAGAGAAGCCCTTCCATTTGTAAATTGCATTTCATTGTTTTATTTCTTTTTATTCCATTTTCCTGTTTTAATTAGGTTGCTTGAGTAATTTTTGTTAGGTGTAGTATTTTGCACAATAGCATTTTTATTTTGAATCGTATTATCTTCACACTATGTGGGCACAACTTAATTTCCGTTGCCGTTGGTGTGGAGCTACCTCCCACTCTAGTGATGAATGCCCTACGGAGAATAGTAGGCATAATTCTTATAGCCCAGCATATGGAGCACCGACTTCGTCTGATACTCCATATGGTGCGTGTAAGTCTTATGGCTACTCTACTGAGCCTTTACCGTCTTACTTCTGTTCGGCTTCAGCACCCGCTGTACCAAAGAAGCCCGCTAGGCAGTGCCGGTTTTATCGGAGCACTGATCATGTCTTGAAGGACTGTGCCGAGTATCTTCGCCAATTGGATGAGGATGACGAGCCGGATATCCGGATCGTCCCAACTCCTAACTCTGGCGGAACACCTTCAACATCCGGTTATGTGTCTTTGTCACCTTCACATCTTGAAGGGAATGGCATGGACACGGTCACCGGATAAGCGGTTGATCTATGCACCGACATTACTGAGCCTATTCTCCATGTGCATCCACCACCTCTAGTGGATTCGATTCTTTGTGAGGAATCGGTGCTCGAATTTTATCCGAGCACTACTCCTCCCCCTGTTGTGCATACTATACTCATCTCCGACGACATTGTTGAGGATGTGTCGCAGGATGAGGCTGGCGATCTATGTGTTGTGCCTATTCCTATGAAGGAGGACAACCTTCTAGGTGAAGAGGAGTTTTCCTCAGCACCGGTGGAGGAAGTCCAAATCCTAAGCCTGGCCACCGTTGATCCCGCTGAATCTTGTAGCATTGATGACAATGCTAACATTATTTTACTTCCCCAACCTGATGGGAGTGAGACCGGGACCACTCCCCCGATTTTTGATTATTTATGTTCTTCATCTTGTTTATTTCTCGATCCCCCCTCTTCATCCGAGCCTGTGCAGGTTGAATCTTCACAGGTACTTCAGGAGGACTTGGAGCTTTTTGCTCAAGTCAATGATGAGAGCATTCTCTCATGTGAGGAGGTTTATTCCCCCTCCGTAGAGGAAGCTCCACTCATTGCCTTCGCCTCCTGCTGCCTCCCTGTTGACGACTCCTTGCTAGGCAAGGATATTTTTGGTGAGTTGAGTGAGGATATCTCTTCCACTTCTTACTTTCTTTTCCCTCTACTTGTGTCAAGCAGGTATTATTATTTAGGTAGAGGGGTGACTGCCTTATCTCCGTATCGGTACCAGCTACCGAAACGGATAATGGAGCAGTTGCCTATGCATTTTCTTTTTCATAGGCCCATTAGCTAGAACCTTTAGTTTTTGAATAAGTCGTGCTGGGATGACAATAACCCTAGTAGTTATCTTTCTTTTCTGCATGTTTATTTCTTCTAATCATGTTAGCTGTAGTTTATTTTAGTTTGTCTTTTTCTTTTGTCTTTGCGGAGCTCACCCCTGCAGGTCCTTTTTTCTGGATGGCGGATGCTGCAGCTTTGTCTTAGTTTACACGCGTCTTCTGGTATGCTCACTTGCTGAGCATTGGGTACTCTCTTTCCCTAGTCCTATTTTGATTTTCCTATCATATATTATGCGGATTGTTTAGTTTAAGTCTGGGGAGAGTAGTTTTGTTTACCCGCTCACGTGCACTATTGCACTGCATACTACAAGATTTCATTTAAAATGTTTTGTTTATTTTCATTGCACACCACAGCACCCACTTGAGCGCGTACTCATCTGTTTGCTTGCTCTGTTGTGAATTTAATTCTTCTGCTTATGTGGGAAAGTCTAGGTGATGGCTTAGGACTATGTAGCAGAGTAAAATGTTGACTCCAGTAGTGCTCCTAGTCGAGTGCTCGGTTTCATAGGAATTTGTGTAGATTAGACCTCTTTTTATACTTATGGTTTTATATTTTTTCTATTAGTGTAAATGTTGTTTACTCTACTCAAATGGTGAATCCGGTGGAATCAAACGGTAGCATAGGGATGTGTGTAAACGATCGCTAGACTCGTATTGCCTGAGTCGAGAGAAAGGAGAATCTTTCTCGGTGGCTAGAACTTGCCCCAAGCGATTCTTGAAGCATTGGCATAGGATAGTTCTAGTGCGTGAGAATGACGTAGGCCATTATTTTGGCCCGGTTGAACTTTTTATTTCATGCCTATCATCTACCTTTGCTAGCCCCTTTGTGCCTACCCTTTTCTTGATTCAGCTCCACATATATCTCACCAAAGCCTAAAAGCCTAACCTAGTCGCACACCCAAATCTGAGCTTTAGTTGTAGTTTTATTTACATTGTGGGGGGCATTGATTGTGGTGTTTATTATGTGAATCTGTGGATATGCTCATTTGAAAGTTTTGCTGAAAGAAAAAAGACAAGAAAAAGAAGATAGAAAGAAAAAAAATGAAAAGGAAAAGAGAAAAAAAATGAGTTATTGAAAAATCATGTAGAAAAATTATGTATTGGGAGTAGGCGGTGCACACACCTATGCTGCAAAAGTCCAAGTCTAGGGGTGTGGTGCACTTGCATTCAATTTTGGTGCGCGGGTAGTTATATTAAAGCTCATTTGGGTTGCGTGTTATAAGCCCTCTTGTTTATCATTGTTTACCTCACCGTAACCCAAGCCTCAATTAAAACCTAAAAGTCCTACCGACTCACGCTATGGACCAATCTAGTGTCGTGGAGAGAATGTGACCGGGCGAGCTTATGGTCACTGACACTGATGGATTTCAGTGGAGTTTGTCTCGCATCCCGATCTTGAGCAATGCTCGTCTCAACGCTTAGTTTACTTTTTCCGTATGCATGGCCGAATGATTCACCGTAGTTCACCATTTTGAGTAGTTGTAATATGCTTTTACTCTTTTAGAAAGTTATAAACTGTTTATATAATCAGAAATCTTCTCTACTTTTTTTCTTATGCACGTGAGCATGCGACTTCGCATGGTACTCTGTATTGTAATTTCAAGCCATCTACTTTTCTTTCCCCGTTCGCTTAGAATTTGTTCGCTCGGGACGCGCAAACAGGTAAGTCTGGGGGTGTGATGAGTCCCAATTATATACACATTTATGGACTCATCTGGGCCGATTTTCTAGTCTATGCACTTCACTTTAGACACGTTTTCACTTATATTTGATCCTCCATGATAAGTGCACTTTTAGGCCCGTTTTTGGTGTTATTTCATGTTATTCTCCTTTAGTACTTGCTATGCATTGTTAAGTGCCATTTTCAGTGGATGGATTCGTGGTTGTGCTGGAACAGGTGTCGTGCAGGTGTTTCTGGTACAATTTCGTACAGGAACACAGCGCACGATCACTGGTTCTATTGCGCACGACCACTGGTCGTGCGCCACTGATCGTGTGCACTTACCCCCTGAAATCTGAGTTCTGTCTTCCTTATCGCATGACCACTTACGATAGCGCGCACGACCACTGGTCGTGCACGACTGGTCGTGCGAACATTGTATTTTATAATTTTCTTACCTTGCAGGCTCCGTCCAAGCAGGCGCACGATCACAGGATGCTAGTGCGCACGACCACTGGTCGTGCGCCAATGACCGTGCACACTATTTATTCCAGCGCCTATAAATCGACCTGCTCGCGAATTAGGTCGGGAGCTCCGCATTTCCTCCGTCCAGTCCGTCGTTTTCGCCCCTTCCGCAGGTTCTCCGCCCCCCTAGGCCTCCTCCATCATCCTTGAGCTCCAATGAGAGGTTTCTAGCCCAAAGATCGCCAACATCGAGCAAGGAGATCGTGTATCGTAGGAGATTGGATCGTGACACGAAGAAGACGAGCCATTGGGAGGAAGTGGCATCCCTCCTCTACCTCGGACGCAGTTGAAGACCGAGCTTGGACACGGATTGACAACCCAGCGATTCCAACCGTGAATCTTCGGCAAGGCTTCGGATGTGGTCGACTCCTTTACTCTCTTTTTCCTTCCTTATGTTGTTGATTGTATAAACTAGTTCCCTCTATATTTTGATGATGTGTGCTATGAACAATATTGCTTAATGTTTATTTCATTTATTTGGAATCATTTAGTTCATATGTGCTTATTGAGGTGCGCCCCCATCTAATTTCCATTCCACCATCGTGTTCGGTGCCGCCCTAGCAATTGCTAGTGGCGTGCTTGTCGAAGAGGTGCTTGCGACCCTCACTCCGTTAGCCTACTCGCCCATCCGCCTACCGAAGCGTGGCATCGCGGCCCGTGTAATCCATCCCGCCTTACGAAGCAGCGCGCTCAAGGCCTGCATAGTTCGATTCCGCTAGCCTACTCGCCCATCCGCCCAACGAAGTAGTGCATTCAAGGCCTACGTAGTTTTCCATCCCGCCAAGCGAAGCATTGCATAGCAGCATTGCATAGGAGTAGTTGTAATATTTTATTTTATTATTCGCAAACCAAACCAACCATCCATTGTAACCCCGACCAAGGACTTCGATCTCAGTCCTTCCTCGAAACCTAACTCCACCTTACTGTGTTCCTTGAGTGACCGACACTTGGGGATTTACTTCCTCATATTATTACTTAACAACGACCGGTGCACTTGCCAAAATTATCGCATCACTCTGCCCAAAAGGATAGGAGCAAATTAGCATCTGCAAGCAATGTTCTTGCTGATTCAATTAGAGTTCTATTTTTTCTTTCAACTACCCCATTTTGTTGAGGAGTTCTAGGAGCTGAGAAGCAATGCCTGATACCTTCCATCTCACAAAATTCTTGCATAAGAAGAGACTCAAACTCAGTGCCATGATCACTTCTGATCAATGCAACTACAGTAGAGTACTCAATCTGTATGCTCTTAAGAAAGTCTGTAAAAACTTTAAAGTTATCTGACTTTTCTCTCAAAAAGAACACCCAAGTGAATCTAGAGAAGTCATCTACAATAACTAGAGTGTAAGACTTCCCCCCTAAACTCTTTCTTGCAATAGGTCCAAAAAGGTCCATATGTAGCAAATATAAGATTCTAGGTGACTCACTTTTAGATAATGATTTAAAGCTATTATTAGTTTGCTCGCCTAGTTGACATGCCCTACAAAGACCTTCTTTCTTATATGATCCTAAGGGCAAACCTCTAACAAGATTGTCCTTAGATAATTTAGCAACGGTCCTAATGTTTACATGTCCTAATCTCTTATGTCAAAGTTCATTAGGTTTGCTTAAATCACTAAATAAACAAACTTCTGAAGTAGATGAATTGAAATTTACTAAATAAATATTACCCTTCTTAATACCTGATAAAACAATAATATCATCAGTAGATTTAATAAGGCAATTCAATTTATTAAATGTTACCTGATACCCTTCATCACATAACTGACTTATGCTGATAAGGTTATGCTTCAGTCCCTTTACATATGCTACCTCTTTGAAGGTGACTTCTCCAACCTTGACTTTTCCATAGCCTTTGGTCTGTCCACAGTTGGAGTCTCCAAATATGACTTTTGGTCCAAGCTTTGCCTTGTGATTGTTCAGATTTGCCTTGTTCCCTGTCATATGTTTTGAACAGCCACTATCCAAATACCATTTTCACTTGTTCTTAGATAGCTGTGTACCTGCAAAAACAAGAAAACAATCTATTTGTTCCTGACCCAGATTACCTTGGGTCTTTTTGTATTTCCACAAAAATCTGAAATAAAAGACATTTCAGGTTGGTCCTTGTAACCTTGTGGATGATATCTCCTTGGAGGTATAATCCATTCAGTGAAAGGATTGATAGAATGTGAAGAATGAGAATTGTTCAGATTTGTTGTATAGTTTCTGTTATATGAACTGGGCTAAGTTCGTCGAACTCCATTCGACAAATGAATGATATTTCGTCTAGCGCCGTTCATATAATTACTATATAGAAAATCTGTCTTCAGAGTTCGTCGAGCTCCGTTTGACAAATTTGATGCATTTCGTCGGGCTCCGTTCGACGAATTCTGCTGAATTCTGCTATTCTTGACAGTCTTACTGGAAATATTTGTTTTTGCTTCTACAACCTCTTTGCTCTTAGCAGAGATGAATTTATAGGTGTAGATAATATATTCTTCTTAATTAGAGGTGGCTCACTTGATGAAGCACCCAAGCCCAGTTTGCTATTAAGTCTAACATTTACTGTTCTTGTGATGTCCATCAGTTTGATACTTCTCCCATTCAGGGATTCTTCAAATTCCTTAGCCTCAGAATGTTTATTCTCAATGAGAAAAATTTGTTCTCTAGACGCAGTCAAATCTTTCTTAAGATTTATATTTTCTTCACTAATTTGATTCATTTCAGCTAGCTTAAGTCTGAGTGAGATTATTTCTTTCTCAAATTTAATTAAGTCTGAGCAAAGGACTTTGAATTCAGCTTTGAATTCAGCAGAAGTAAAATCAAATGTAGATATTTCCTGATCTGCATCAGTTTTTGCTTCTGATTCTGATTCCTCTTCATCAGAATTGTTGGCTGAGGCATTGATTGCCATCATGCAAAAGTTCTTCTCTTCTTCATAGTCTTCATCATCACTGGATGAAGAAGCATTTCCTGACTCACTGCTTGAGTCATAAATTGCCATCAGGCACTGATCATTCTCTTTTGTTTCTTCTTCATCATCTGATGAGCTGGATGATGATTCTGATTCAGTTTCACTCCAGGATTCTGCTACAAATCCTTTTCCCTTCTTCTTGTGTTTGTGGGAGGAAGACTTTCTGGAGTTTCTTTTCTCTTCTTTGTCCTTTTTCTTTTCTTTCTTCTGGTTTTCTGGACAGTCTGGTGCAATATGTCCAGGTTTCCTGCAACCATAACAAATAATTTCTTTAGAATTATTTTTGTCATACCTTGGCTTTTCATGGCTTCTAGATGACTTTTTCTTGAAGTCTTTTCTTGCCATCTTGTAGAATCTTTTGGCAAATAGACTCATGAACTCCTCATTGTTAGAAGTCTTTCCTTCTTCTTCTGTAGCTTTGAAGGCAATATTCATGTCCTTCTTTGTTGAAGAGGAGGTGCTGACTTGTTCAGCTTCCCTTGTCTTGATGAGTTGCTCATAGGATTTGAGCTTTCCTAGCAGTGTCTCAGTAGTTATCTCATTAAGACTTCTGGCTTCCTTGATAGGACAGATCCTTGAGTCCCAAGTGCTGGGGAAGCACATTAGGATTTTGTCATTGATCTCAGTTAATGAGATTTCCTTATCCAATGTTCTGAGTTCACTTATGATTACACTTAATCTAGTGTACATATCTGCAACTGATTCTGTTTCTCCTTTCTTGAAGTTTTCATACAGAGAGATCAAGTGTGATCTTCTGTCTTTCCATTCATCTGCAGAACCTACAACCATATTGTTTAGTGATATCCAAATCTCTCTAGCTAAGGTGCAATCCAGCACTTTCTGAAATATGTCATCAGACATTGTTTGAGCCAGAATGTTCATGGCTTTTGCATCTGCACTTCTTTGCTTTTTCTGTGCTTCTGTCCATTCAGGAGGTGGGACAGCAGTGTTGTCTGTTGTGGTTCCTGTACTTGCTGCTGCTATAGGTGTTGGAGGTCCTGTCAAAATTACATTAAAGATTTCTTCATCAATTGAATTCATATAAAGCCTAATCCTTGCTTTCCACAGTGCAAACTTACTGAGATCGCACATAAGAGGTCTTGTGCTTGAATACTCCTTGTTTTGTACCATGAGTTTTTAACAGAAAATAAAAACAGTAAAAAAACTCTAAAATAATTTAAGATCTAATTGATCTTTATGATCCAGGTGTTAGCCTGTAAATAAGATCAACCAACCTCTGATAGCAATTGAAAGTGGAGGTTAGATCTTAAGTTAACTCTAGGGGGTGAATAGAGTTTAAAGCTTTTTCCCTTTGTTTTATTTGCGGAATAAAAATAGTGATATATATGTGTATATGAGTGTGAGTAATAAAAACTAAGTAAAAACAAGTAATGAAATCAGCACAACAACAAAACACAGAAATTCACAGCACAGAAGACACAAGGAATTTTATAGTAGTTCCCCAATAACCTGGGTACGTCTACTCTTCTACCACACTTGGTAGGATCCACTAGGAGGTTTGATAATGTGCCCTCACACCAAGGGATTTTTGATAAGGTGTCCACACACCAATGGGAGTTTGATCAGGTTCCTAAATCACCGATAAGCTTTTGATAAGGTGCTTAAAAACCAAACAATGATTTTTTGATAAGGTGTCTTGCCACCAGTGGGTTACACTTTTGAAGGGAGTATTAACCCTGTACAAGAGAGGTTAGAAAGAGTTTATAGTGTTCTTCTCTGTCAAGATGTATAGAGAAGACTAGTGCATTTGATGTTGAAATGCTCCTCTGTCTGATATGAATTTGTTTGACAGTTGATGGTGCTGGAGCTTTTCTTTGAGAGATTTGATCTTCCTGTAGCAGATAAAACTGAAAGGCAAGAGTGCTTCTCAGGTTGTTGTTGCTCTTTTGAACATCTGGGATTGCAGCTAAGACTGAGAGAGTATTGTTGATGAAGATGTTCTCAGTTGAATGAAGGTGCTGCTTCGAGAAAGAAGAAGACTGAAAATTATTTTCTCTGTCTGTGTTTGTTCTTCTTCTTCTTTCTTTCTTGATTCTTGCAGCAGAAATATTGAGATGGTGTTGAAGATGTTCTCAGAAATTATGTGCTGCTGCTTGAGGAGGAAGAAGATGAAGATCTGTGTGTTTTTATTCTTCTATTCTTCCTTTCTCTCTTTCTTTTTTCTGTTCTGAAAAACTGTGCTACAATTTGAAAATCATGTTCTTTATATCATATGTCGAGTGAGCCTGCTGTAAAATTATTCTGTAATATCTTCTGCCTTATTTTCTTTTGAATCTCTGACAGACATTAAATGCAGATCCCTTATATTAAGGGATATATTATATCCGAGAAGATATTCTGGGAACAGTACAGCTGCACACCGTAATTTCTTTCCTTTTTCCACGATTTGTCCTTTTCTGCTGGAAATGTCAATGGCTATAACTTAAATAATAAATAAATATGTTTCCTTGATCTGATTGGAAAGAGTCGTTGCCTTCGTCGATCTGTGTTCAGAGAACTGATATATAACTGATCTTTAAGTATTAATTAATCTGGAATCTGTATTTGTCGATCTGAGCTTCAGTAAAGAATTTGTCGAGCTCTGGCTGGAAACTGTCGAGCACTGGCTGGAATTTGTCGAGCGCTGGTAGCCATTTGTCGAACGCAGAGATGACTGGTTTTCGTCGACCGCAGCTTCCTTGATATTTCGTCGATCGCCGTCCGACGAAAGCTGAGCGCCGTTCGACGAATGCTGAGCGATGTTCTACGAATGCTGAGACTTAATGAAATTTCTAGTTCTAACAGCCAAATTTCTTCCTAAACTCTTGACCCATAAACTATACATTGGGGTCAACTTGTCCCGAGTTAACATATAGTGATCCTAGCCCAAATCACAAATAGGGTTGTTCCAACACACGGATCATGACAACTTAGGCAACTCTTGAGCGCCAAACTTTGAGCTCCGACTAGCGCGTCGCGGTAATGCTAATGCTCCGCGATAGCGAGATAACCTTCCTTCGACCAATATTACCTTCCATATTTGCGCCTCAATCACATGCAGACGGGAGGATTCCAAAAGCTATCGCCGGGCGGTAGAGATGCCATGCCACAATAGAGCACGCTAAATATTCATCCCGCCAATCATTCCTTTTTATCCACTGTTTCCTTCCCGACAATTGTTTCCATTTATGCTAGCGCCATCGGTAGTGCTAACACTCTGCGGTAGAGCACATCTCTTTTCGTCGAACGCATCTTCATCGAACGGCCTCACATTTCATCGAACGCTGTTTTCATTTCGTTGAACTCAATTTCGTCGAATGCCAGTTCGTCGAACGACATCTTCTTTCGTCGAACACCATTTCGTCAAACGACATCTGATTCGCTGGCGCCAATGGTAGTGCTAACGCTCCGCGGAAGAGCACATCTCTTATTGTCGAACGCAGTTTCATTTCGTCGAACGGCTTCACATTTCGTCGAACGCCGTTTTCATTTCGTCGAACTCAATTTAGTCGAACTGCTAGCGCCAGCGGTAGCGTTACCGCGCCGCGGTATCAACAGAGAATCATCCTGATGTCGCTTCAATGTCTTTCTTTTTCACACTCCTTCGGGGATTGAATGTTGAAGATCCCGCACACTATAAACACAATGCAAGTATGATCAAATACAATCGGATTTGTTATTGTCAAACCAAGAGATGCGGAAAGCATGTCCAACACGCGACGATTTTCTTGTTTGGCGGACATGGGAGTGGATTCTTAGTACTAACGCCAATCTTCTGGTATGCTCACTTCCGAGCATTGGGTAACTTCTCTTCCCCCAGGCTTTTATTTTAGTCTTTATTGTATATCTTGTATTAGAATGTTTAGATTACGTCTGGGGGAGAGCTGTTGTATTTGTCACCCACTGCACGTGCACATATCAGCTGCATGCTAGAAGTATTTTATTTCAGTTATATATTATTTGTTCATCTTCATTGCACACCACAACACCCACTTGAGCGTGTACTTAGCCGTAGGCGCATTTCGAGTATAACTCATTTCCTTCGTGAGATTGTGAAAATCATTGTGTTGGCGTTTAAATTATATAGTGTAGTAAAATGTTGACTCCGGTGTTCCTAGTCAAGTACTCATGTGAGTATAGGTATTTGTGTAGATTAGATTTCTTTTTATTCTTTTAGTTTTGTGCATTTCTTTTAGTGTAAATATTGTTTACTCTACTCAAATGGTGAATCCGGTGTGAATCAAAAGGTAGCATAGGGATGTGTGTAAAGTTTCATTAGATGCGTATTGCGCAAGCTGGGAGGAAGGATAATTTTTCTCTGTGACTAAGAACTTGCCCCAAGCGATTCTTGAAGCATTGGCATAGGATAGTTCTGTTGCGCGAGAATGACATAGGCCGTCATTTTCGCCCGATTGAGCATTTGTGCCATTCCTGATATCTTCCCTCGCTAGCCTAGTTGTGCCTACCCCATTCTCTCAGTTCAGCTCCATTATTGTTCACCAAAGCCTCAAAGACAATCCTAGTCGCACACCCAAATGCCAGCACTTTGATAAGATTTTATTTTCGTGGTGTTGATTGTGGAAATATAATGTGAAGATGTGGATGTGTTCATTGAATATGTGCTGAAAAGAAAAGAAAGAAAAGAAAAGAAAAATATATTGATTGAAAAAAAAATGCAGAAATAAGAAAATTCTAAATTGAATATTATTTGAAATAGTTGGAGTAGGTGGTGCACACACCCATGTTGCAAAAGTCTAAGTCTGGGGGTGTGGTGCACTTGCATTTTATGTTGGTGTGCGGGGAGTTGTAATAAAGCTCATTTGGGTTTAGATGTATCAAGCCTTCATGTTTATCTTTGTTTACCTCACCATAACCCAAGCCCCATTTAAAACCTAAAGTCCCACTGACTCGCGCTATGAACCAATCTAGTGTCGTGGAGAGAATGTGACCGGGTGAGCTTATGGTCTCCGACACCGATGGATTTTGGTGGAGTTTTTCCAGAATCCCAACTTGGTCAATGCTCATCTCATCGACTATTCTACTTTCTCCGTATGCGTGACCGGATGATTCACCGTTATTCACTTTTGAGTAGTAATAATATTTATTTACTCTATTAGAAATTTATAAACTATGTGTATAATTAGAAATCTTTTCTACTATTTTTCAATGCACTTGAGCATGCGACTTCGCATGGTACTCCATTTTGTAATTTTAAGCTAGCTATTCCATTTTCCCGCCTGCTTAGGATTTGTTTGCTCGGGATCTGCAAACAGGTAAGTCTGGGGTGTGATGAGTCTGATTTATATAGTGTTTTTAGGACTCATCTGGGCTTCTTTTCTTGCTTTTGCACTACACTTTTAGTCATTAATTGCTTATATCTCACTTGGACACAATTTCACTATTATTGCAATGTTTAGGCCCGTTTTGGTGTGCAATTGCACACTATTTTGTTGGGGGTAAGCACCTTGTGCTCCCCGTTTCTTATATTGCTGATTTAAGTTGTTTTCATGTGCTGGAAGAGTGCTCTATGCTGTTTGTTGTGCTGAGCAGGTGGGCAGATCACCATTTTTGGTAGAAATCATTTCCTGTGTGAATCACACGGTTGTGCGTTTACTTGATGCACTATCGGTGCGACCGTGCGCATTCATCTGTGGACCAAAATGGTGATCTAGATTTGCCCGTGCTTTTTATTCACACACGGTTGGTTTCGACCATGCATGAGTAAATCGCACGAGCCCCTTTGTTGGTCTATTTTCATGCATTCTGGATTTGCCCGTGCGTTTTTAAGCACGATCTATTCTGTCCGTGCGTAAGTAAAATCACACGGGCATTCTGGGTCGTCTTCCTGGGATTTCTTCTTAATTAATATCGCACAGTCCATGCACGGTCGTGCGTTCAACCGTGTGTGACCAATTTCTGAAATTTTTCCTATTTAAACTGCAGGATACGTCCTAGAGGATGGATCATTTTTCACGCGCCCATGAGCTCCAGTTCCACCATTTTTCACCGCTCCATCGACGCCCACCATCGGGAGGAGCTCCAACCGCCATTCTCTTGCAAATCCAAAGCCGAAGCATCCTCTAGGACTCCTCCATCGTTCGTGCACTCCCAAGCTCCATTTCAAGAGATTCCTTGTTGCACACGTGAAGTTCTCTGGTGAGGTTAGGATCAAAGAAGATTGACGGAGAAGACGGGCTAGAGGTTGTGAGAGCTTCAAAGACACCGGATGGCAGTTAGAGCCCGAGATCGGACAAGGATTGACAACCCTCGATTCCGGCCGTAGACCTCTGATGAGTCTCCGCCCTTTGGTTGTAATCTTACCCCCTTCATCTTGTAGTAGTGTTTTTCCTTTATCATTTGTGTGCATGAAAGATGTTTGCTAAACCTTGTTATGCTATTTAGTATTTTTCATGTCTATGTGGAATTATCTTTGTGGTTTATGCAAGTGAGGAGCACCCCCATTCCATCTTCTATCCGCCATTACCCTTCATTCCATTACGCTAGCCTACTCTTCCATTTCGTGTGCCTACTCTTCCATCCTCCAAGCTAAGCGGTGCTAACAACCCATGTAATCCACCTCAACTCCGCCGGTGCGAATCATTGCATACGTAAGCCTTCTCTTCCATCCACGCAGCAAAGCGGTGCATAGCAGCCAGTGTAATCCATCCGCCTAGCCAAGAGGTGCTAACGGCCCTCAAACCTTTTCGCAGTTACACTCACCTCATCCGCTTGCCTTCTCGTCCATCCGCCTAGCGAAGCAGTGCATTGCGACCTGCATAGTTTTCATTTGCCCGGCGAAGCAGTGCATAGCGGCCCGCATAGGAGTAGTTTAGTTCTTTTCTTTTATTTTCCATAATCCAATCCACCCCCTTTCGCAATCCATCCGACTAAAAGTATTTCGATCTCAAGTCCTTCCTCAAAAGTAAACTCCACCTTACCGTGTTCCTTTGATATTCGATACTTGGGGATCACTCCCACATTTTATATTACTTGAACGATCGGTACACTGCCATTTCGTGTTGTTGTCTTGCTACCGCCTATAGCGGTGTGCTAGATTCACGCATCAACCATCTGAATGTATGGAGGTGGAGGTTTGCTGTTTAATAGGGATGGGTTGCTGGTAGATTTTTGGTTGTGCTGAAGGCAAGTTGTTCACTTGATTCCCTAGATCATCACACTCAAGTATAGTGGATGTCTCAGCTGGGGTGGATGTAATGGTCTTATCCTGAGCAGGGACCGTGGTAGGATCCCCCTCAACTTTATCACTAGGTTCTTCAGTATTGGCTTCAATGTCATCATGAAGGTCAGCACCACCCTTCACATTCTCAGAATCAGTGGAGTGTTCATCATCCTGCACATCCTCTTGATCTTCATCACTTGTAGACTCCTCCTGCTCCCCCTCAGAAGGAGCAATCATATTTCCTTGATTTTCTTCTAAGAATCCTGGTTGATCATCATGAATTAGATTAATCCTTCTTTCAAAGTTAGAAATGATCATATCAATCTTATTTTGTAAATCAATAGGTAAGTCCAATTGTTCCTCGGCATTTCTTTCTAAAGAAGCAGGCACATCCTATGCACTATCATCCATAGGAATGGAAGTATCAGTCTTGTCTTGGACATGATCTTCTCCATCATGCTCCTCTTTATCTTGAATGTGGTCTGATTCAAGATCATCTTGGCAAGAAAAATTTTCTCCCTGCTGCTCAGATTCAGAATCTGAACTGACTATCCTTGCTTTCCTAGGTCCTTGATTAACCATTTCTTCTTTTCTTTTACCTGAGTTGGTTGGCTTATGGGAAGCACCCTTGTCACAACCTGCATTTTCTCCGAATTTAGGAATATCAGAGTAAGAGAAAATACACGTCATGATGTCACGTCATGCAGGAGACAATTGCAGACGTTCAGGCGGGAACCTAATACTTAATTAATCAAAACAGGATTATATGATAGATCATCATTTGAAATCATTTATTAGGGTTTGAGGTAAGAACGGTGTCTCTCAGTTTGTGGATCAACTAGTCCACCGAGAAAGTATATATAATTGCAGCGGAAAGCACTTGATTTAGTTCACTTAAAGTCCTAAATGTATGAAATGACAGGACATAAAGTAAATGAAATGCACATAACTAGGCATATTGTAAGTATAGAAAATACCTTTAGGTGACTTTAAAGATAAGGGTTTTAGTCAAAAAGAATGCAATGAGGATGAAGGAAAAGCCATTTTATAACTATAGTGCACCTAACATAAATCATTCCCAGAGAGTAAGATACACAAGATCTAAAAGTAGTGGCATCCAACTGGCAAAGAACTATATAGTATAAAAAGGGCACAATGGGCGTCAACAACATGACACTAACCCATTGGCACCAATTAGTATGTCTGATCGCAAGAAGGAACTAAAGACAACTACCTCGCAGCAGCGGGGTGAACAAATACCAAAACTCTAAAACTCCAGGCTACACCACTAACCGCTACGGCTCAAAACCTGAGGCATTCAATAAAACAAAGAACGCCTCAGCAAGAAATTACAAGTGACAGAAAACTAGCAGAAAAACAAGCAAGGAATAAGGGGTACCAACCCAAGCCAGATTTACCGAAAGAGAAGTTCTAAACAAAAAGAACTAACAAGCACCAAATGCACCAATATCAAGAAGAGGAACTAACATAGTCCAATTATCTTGTAAATTTTATTAAAGAGACTAATCAGCTCAAATCATACGAGCGGCGGTACATTATCCTCTGCCAACCTGAAAAGCCCAAAAACACATACGGGTGGTGGTACTTTATCCTCAGCCACCCAAACACGGCCCACAGGACCACGGCCGCGCCTGCGGTTCACCTATTGAATGGCCACCGTGCAAGGATAAATACATTCCTTTTTATTTATTAAATTTCAATTAAGGCACGGGACGTAGCCCGAGATACAAGCACCAAAACACCTTAAGAATAGGGTCACCATGAAATAAGCACTACGCAACGATTCATAAGGGTCCAGGGTTCTCACACAAACACAAGAACATAAAGAAATAAGCAAGGGAGAAATAAGGAAGCAACACAGGAATTTCTCGAGAAAAAATAAAGGAGCCAGGAACAACACCTATCGAGAGCTAAAAGTAAAGGTAGGAAAGCACCTCTCGAGAGATTAAAGGAAACAGGCAAGCCTCTCGAGAAGAGGCAGACGGAAATAAAATAGCAGAAAAGGAGAAAAACGGGCTATTCGTCGAACGGGGTTCGACAAACCAAGACTGTTCGTCGAACTCCGTTCGACGAACATAAGGACCTTCGTCAAATACAGCTCTGCATTTGACGATCAGAAGGCCGTTCGTCGAACACCGCTCGATGAACACCAAACCGTTCGTCGAACGCCGTTCGACGAACCCAAGATCCGATCGACGAATTTGTAATCTGTTCGTCGATCGTAGGAAGAAAGGGAAAAGAATAATATTTCTCGTGAAGTTCTGATCTCTCGAGAAATTTATGCTACAGGCAAAATAAATCAGACAAACTTAGGGCCTCTCGATAAATTAAGTTACTCAGGCAGACTTCTCGAGAATTTAAAAAGCTACAGGAAAGTAAAATTAGGAAATGCTGACTTCTCGAGAACTATAAAAATGAAAGGTAGCCTCGGAAAATAAAATTAGAAATGCTGACACTTTTCGAGAAAATAAAAGGTATCTCTCGGAAAGCAAATAAGAAACAGAAGGAGAAGAAATCATCATCCAGAATCCATAAACAAGGTAAACAGGAAACTGAAAATGAGAATAAGGAGGAGAATGCCACTTGCCTCAAAACTTGCAAACAACTAATTTCGCCGCTCCGAAAGCTAAGGATCTGCCAAGAAAACACTCAAGCACCACAACCTGAAAATTTTCGGACCAAAGAGGACCAAAAAGGAGGGTTAGGTCACAACCCTGACTCCAAAAATTCTTCTAAACGGAAAAAGCTTACCACTATAACGAAGATCTCGCCAAGAGCTTTTCGAATCCACTCTCCAAACACGATTCCGACCACTACAGCCTTCGAAACTCCAGCCGGAAGCTCCATGACACTCCGCACTCGCCTTTATCGCTTGGCAGCTAGTTTGGGATCGATGGAGAAGATAATGAATAGGGAAGGATATTTAGGTATTTATATTAAACCTAAATTTATTATTTAATTAATAAATAATACCCCAATTTACTTAAACTGCGAGGGTGACCAGATCACCTCGGATTTCTACAAAATTCACACCTTAACTGAATCACGGCGCTACGAATCCAACGGCGAAGTCAGAATTCAGTTCCGACGAGCCAAACTCGGGTAAAAGCTTCTCGAAGCTAAATTCTCAATAACTACACAAAATCTTCTCTACAAATCAAAACGACGCGAAAACTTGCACGATCGATCTAAAACGCATACTTTAACTAAGCTAAGGCTCAAAACTAAACCTAAAGAGCTGACGTAACGTCCTTACGCCCAAGATTACGCCACAGCGGTCACGTAAATAATTAACGAAAAAAAAATCAGGGACGTTACAGTCACTCCCCCTAAAAAGAAGTTTCGTCCGGAAACTTGAAATCCAAAGATTAAGAAAGATACCGAAACAAATCCAAAGGTTATCAGACAGAAGATTTACCCGAAATCTAAGAGAAAAGGCTAGGATGAGTCTCTCTCATGGAAGACTCCAGCTCCCACGTTGCGCTTTCGACACCCTGATTCTTCCAAAGAACCTTAACCATCGGGATCATCTTCCTCTACAACACATGTTCTTGAGTCTCCAAGATTCGGACAGGCTCTTCAACATAAGAAAGATTGGGCTGCAAAACGGGCACCGAATCAAGAACAAGCCGATCAATACGCAAACACTTCCTCAACTGGCTCACATGAAACACATCGTGAACATTAGGGAAGGAAATAGGCAAATCCAATCTATAAGCGGACACTCCGATGCGCTCAAAAACCGGGAAAGGTCCCACATACCGGGGGTCCAATTTTTGGTTCCTTCCAACTCTCTTAATGCCTGGCATCGGAGAAACATTCAAGAACACTAAGTCTCCAAAGGAAAACTCTAGATCCACTCTCCTCCGATTGGCATACTTCTCATACCGCTCCTGAGCAACACGAAGCTTCTCGCGGATATGAGTCACATCAACGCTCATCTCTTCCAAAGCTTCTGGGCCTAACAACAGGCTCTCACCAACCTCAGCCCAAAACAAAGGAGTCTGGCAACATCTCCCATACAAAGCCTCAAAGGGGGCCATCTGCAAGCTTTCCAGATAACTGTTATTGTAGGCAAATTCCATCAATCTCAGACGCTTATCCCAAGCTCCTCCATTATCCAAAATATAGCACCTGATCATATCTTCTAAAATTTGATTTACTCTTTCTGTCTGACCATTGGTCTGAGGATGATAAGCGATAGAGTATCTAAGGTCAGTGCCCAAAGCTCCCTACAAACTCTGCCAGAAACGAGACATATACCTGGAATCCCGATCTGACACAATACTCACGGGCACGCCGTGCAATCTGATGACTTCATTCAAATAAAGATCTGCTATCTTCTCCATAGAAAAGCCGATCTTAACAGGTACAAAGTGGGCACACTTTGTCAATCTGTCCACTATGACTCATACTGAATCGTGTCCTCCGGGAGATCTCGGCAAACCGGTAATGAAGTCCATTGAAATACTCTCCCACTTCCAGGTTGGGATATCCAAAGGGTTTAATTTACCATCAGGCCTCTTATGATCTGCCTTAACACGCTGACAAGTAAGACATTCAGAAACATACTTGGCTATATCACTTTTCATACCTGACCACCAAACAATCTGCTTCAGGTCTTTATACATCTTTGTGGAGCCAGGATGATATGAAACACTTGAATCATGCGCTTCACTACAGATTTTGGTTCAAATATCCTCAAGCGCGGGAATACAGTATCTACCTCGATACTTCAAAGTATCTTTATCATCGATGAAAAATCTTGTAGTTCACCTTTTTCAGTTCTATTCCGGAGATGTTACAAATCAGGATCTTCATTCTGATGCAGTCTGGTGAGGGTAATCCAAGAAGGTTCTTCAACCTCTAAGCTCGAAGGCACGGTACTACTACCGACTGAGATATCCATGAGCATAAACTCCTTCACTAAGGACTGCACAGAGAGATTGAAGATATGCGCGGTCTTTCTGCTTAGGGCATCGGCCACCACATTGGCCTTACCCGGATGATACAGGATATCAACTTCATAATCCGCCACATACTCCAACCACCTGCGCTGGCGCAAATTCAGCTCTTTCTGGGTAAAAACATACTTCAAACTTTTGTGATCCGTGTAAATCTTGCATGACACTCCATAAAGAAGGTGTCTCCAAAGCTTTAAAGCATAAATCACTGCCGCAAACTCTAAGTCATGCGTAGGGTAATTCCTTTCATGAACATTTAGTTGTCTGGATCCATACGCGATCACCTTCCCTTCTTGCATCAAAATACAACCAAGACCAACGTGAGACGCGTCTACATAAACGTCGTACTCAACTCCCTCGGTCGGTAAAGCAAAAATAGGAGCACTGCACAAACGCCTCTTTAATTCTTGAAAAGCTCCATCATAGGAATCACTCCAAACAAAAGCTGTATTCTTCTGGGTCAGCTTAGTCAGAGGTGCTGACAGCACAGAAAATCCTTGCACAAATCTCCTATAATAACCTGCCAACCCTAAGAAACTCCTTATCTCCTTAGGCGTTGTTGGCGTCTTCCAATCCAAGACAGCAGAGATCTTTGCCGGGTCTACGGAAACTCCGTTCTTGCCCACTACATGACCCAGGAAAGACACTTGAAAAAGCCAGAATTCGCACTTACTCAGTTTCGCATACAACTTGTGCTCTCTTAAGGTAGACAATACTAAGCGCAAATGCGTAGCATGCTCCTCAGCACTTCTTGAGTATACCAACACATCATCGATGAAGACCACAACGAAATGATCTAGGAAGTCTTTGAACACATGGTTCATCATATCCATAAACGCAGAGGGTGCATTTGTCAATCCAAATGACATCACTAGAAATTTAAAATGACCATATCGGGAACGAAAGGCAGTCCGAGGGACGTCCGACTCACGGATCCTCAACTGATGGTAACCTGAACGAAGATCGATCTTTGAAAACACCGAAATACCACGCAACTGAACAAACAAATCATCGATTCGCGGCAACGGATACCTATTCTTTATGGTTACCTTATTCAGCTCCCTATAGTCTCTGTACAACCTCATAGAACCATCCTTCTTTTTCACGAACAACACTGGAGCACCCCAGGGCGAAGAACTTGGCGAAACAAAGCCACACTGCAACAGGTCATGTAACTGGGTACGCAACTCTTCCAGTTTGCGCGGGGCCATACGGTACGGTACCTTAGCAATAGGACGAGTACCAGGCTCCAGATCAATAACAAATTCCACATCTCTCTCAGGCGGAAGACCAGGAAGACTAACTGGGAAAACATCAGGAAAATCACACACAACCAGAACACCCTCGATACCCGGCAAACCGCTAACAGTTTCTAACACAGAAACAAGGTAAGCAAAACAACCAGAATCTAAGAGTTTCTGAGCACATACCGCAGAAATAATTGAGGAATCCTGGCGTGGAAAACCATACACACTCATGGGTTGACCGTTGTCCATCTTGAAGTCCAAACACTTAGCCTTGCATTGGATAACCGCATCATATCTGGACAACCAGTTCACGCCCATAATCACATCGAAATCTTCCAGGTCTAGCACTTTTAAATCCGCAAAAGCTAAGAAGTCACCTAGGAGGATAGGGCAATTATGGATACCCTGGTCCGACACCATGGAGTCGCTAGAAGGAAACTTAACGCGAAACGCATTGCCAATCTGATCGAGGATCAAACGATGACGTTCTACAAAAGTCCTAGCCACGAACGAGTGGGTAGCACCATAATCGAAAAGAACACGCGCCCAACGGTACTTTACCTTAAATTCTCCTATAACAATCGGACACATTACTAGCTGAACAGAAATCGAAACTAAGGATAAAGGATGAGAGTTAGATTAAGGCCTAACTTGAAATCACTTGGGTGGAATTCTGATCTTCTCCCTTAGTTACCACATTCAACTTGACGACTCCTCTATCCTGATGTTGCGGCTGCGGCAGCGGCAAAGCCCGAAGTGGCACTGGATGCAGGGGCTGCTGGAAACGCGGGCATCTAGTCTTTACGTTCCCCTTCTGTCCACACTAGTAACACAGCTTATCCTTAGACCAATAATGAGCAACATCATGCCCATTTCGCTTATAGAAGGTACATGTCAGATCTCCTTTTGGAGCGCTCGGTATTGCTGACACTAGCTGCTGCTTCTTTGCTCCCAACCTCTTGAAACATTTCTCGAACGGATGGCCCGGGCGACCATAGAAGCTACAAACTTCACCACTTCTTTTCTTTAGAGCCGGGCTAGATACATTGGGGGTTTCTCCTTCTTCGAACTTCCTCTTGTCTTTTTTTGCAAACGCACCTCTATTCTTGGCGTTGTCGATAGCCTCGACTTTCAGCACTGCTTCTACCACTTCAGCATAACTTTCGGATCTATAAGCACTAGCCAATTGCTGAATATCGCTACGAAGTCCTCCGAGAAATCGCTCCACTCATCCTGCCTCAGAAGCCACTAAATCTGGAGCAAATCTGCTGAACTTACTAAAATCGATCTCATACTCACTAACCGTGAGTTGTCTTTGCTTCAGGTGCAGAATATTATTCATTAAACGGTCTTGCTCAACCGACGGCAGGAACTTCTTTAACACCAAAGCCTTGAACGACTCCCACGAACATCCATCTACAAGGCTTTCCCTCTACCTGATCCACCAGCTCTTAGCAAGACCCTTCAGCTGGTAAGCGGCGACCATCACCTTTTGGTCTGCAGAGATTCCCGAGTAAGAAAACATCTCCTATATGGAAACAAGCCAATCATCCAAAGCCATGAAATCAGCTCTTCTGTCAAACGTAAGAGGTCCTAGTCGCTGGAAATGCGAAATGAATTTCATCTCTGGTGGCAGCAAAACTGGAGGCACCAAAGGAGCGGGAGGAACAGGTACAGTCTGACCAACTACAGGGTCCTGCACCATAGGCTGCTGCCCAGCGGCGGCAGTCATCAACGTCTGGATCTGCGATTGCATCACAACTAACTGCCTAGAAAGAGCCTCATTACTTTGTCGCAAACTTTCGATCATGGCCTCACTCTATGCACCTGAAGATTCACCCTCCGATTGGGGGCTCAATCTCGTCGCAACAAGCCTCCGAGACATCTCTGCTAATACGCATAAACCTATAATTAAAACTTACCCTTACACTAGAACAACACTGCTTGGTTCAGAACATACATGGACAGATACTTGCCATTTTCACTACCTTTCTCTGGGTCATTTTCATGATGACATGCTAAATTTGAGAATGATACTGCATCGTCCCTCTTGACTCATGTGCAAAGGGCATGAATGCATGAATTTTTCTATTCATTTTGAAATCATGTGGGTACGTGTGTCATCATATAAGTCTTTAACTTTGCATGTGTTCTTATGCAATGCTATGTAAGGTATGTTGTGCTATGCATTCTAATAAAGGCCTTAATGCATGTTATGAACGGTGTACACATGAAATATTATGCATCCCATATTACATAATATCGCATGTAACAAAAAGAAAACGTGCTAATGGGCATCCATGTGATGATGGTTATGCATCCCATACTATATAACCGTCACATGTTACCACCTTTGGTGGATCCATATACAGACACATATTATGCATCCCATACTACATAATATGCCCCGTATACTTCTTATCATGCTATGAGTGTAGTGTTCATGCTTCAGCCAAGACGTACAGATAACACATCAGTGTGTGTATGCAATGAAACCAAAACAACTACTCTATATCAGAATTTGTTGCTCGACCGACTTGTCAAACAACCTTGCTTTGATACGAACTATCACAACCCGCATTTTCTCCGAATTTAGGAATATCAGAGTAAGAAAAAATACACGTCATGATGCCACGTCATGCAGGAGATAACTGCAGACGTTCAGGAGGGAACCTAATACTTAATTAATCAAAATAGGATTATATGATAGATCATCATTTGAAATCATTTATTAGGGTTTGAGGTAAGAATTGTGTCTCTCAGTTCGTGGATCAACTAGTCCACCGAGAAAGTATATATAATTGCAGCGGAAAGTACTTGATTTAGTTCAAAGTCCTAAATGTATGAAATGACAGGACATAAAGTAAATGAAATGCACATAACTAGGCATATTGTAAGTATAGAAAATACCTTTATGCGACTTTAAAGATAAGGGTTTTAGTTAAAAAGAATGCAATGAGGATGAAGGAAAAGCCATTTTATAACTATAGTGCACCTAACATAAATCATTCCCAGAGAGTAAGATAGACAAGATCTAAAAGTACTGGCATCCAACTGGCAAAGAACTATATAGTATAGAAAGGGCACAATGGGCGTCAACAACATGACACTAACCCATTGGCACCAATTAGTATGTCTGATCGCAAGAATGAACTAAAGACAACTACCTCGCAGCAGCGGGGTGAACAACTTCCAAAACTCTGAAACTCCAGGCTACACCACCAGCCGCTACGGCTCAGAACCTGAGGCATTCAATAAAACAAAGAACACCTCATCAAGGAATTACAAGTGGCAGAAAACTAGCAGAAAAACAAGCAAGGCATAAGGGGTACCAACCCAAGCCAGATTTACTGAAAGAGAAGTTCTAAACAAAGAACTAACAAGCACCGAGTGCACCAATATCAAGAAGAGGAACAAGCATAGTCCAATTATCTTATAAATTTTATTAAAGAGACTGATCAGCTCAAATCATACGGGTGGCGGTACTTTATCCTCTTCCAACCCGAAAAGCCCAAAAAAACATACGGGTGGTGGTGCTTAATCCTCTGCCACCCAAACACGGCCCACGGGACAACGGCCAAGCCTGCGGTTCACCTATAGAATGGCCACCGTGCAAGGCTAAATATATTCCTTTTTATTTATTAAATTTCAATTAAGGCACGGGACGTAGCCCGAGATACAAGCACCAAATAACCCTAAGAATAGGGTCACCATGAAATAAGCACTACGCAATGATTCATAAGGGTCCAGGGTTCTCACACAAACACAAGAACATAAAGAAATAAGCAAGGGAGAAATAAGGAAGCAGCACAGGCATTTCTCAAAAAAAATAAAGCAGCCAGGAACAACACCTCTCGAGAGCTAAAAGGAAGGCCGGAAAGCACCTCTCGAGAGATTAAAGGAAACAGGCAAGCCTCTCAAGAAGAGGCAGACGGTAATAAAATAGCAGAAAAGGAGAAAAACAGGCTGTTCGTCGAACGGGGTTCGACGAACCAAGACTGTTCGTCGAACTCCGTTCGACGAACACAAGGACCTTCATCAAATGCAGCTCTGCATTTGACGATCAGAAGGTCGTTCGTCGAACGCCGCTCAACGAACACCAAACCGTTCGTCGAACGCCGTTCGATGAACCCAAGATCCGATCGATGAATTTGTAATCTGTTCGTCGATCGCAAGAAGAAAGGGAAAAGAATAATATTTCTCGTGAAGTTCTGATCTCTTAGGAAATTTATGCTACAGGCAAAATAAATCAGACAAACTTAGGGCCTCTCGAGAAATTAAGTTACTCAGGCAGACTTCTCGAGAATTTAAAAAGCTACAGGAAAGTAAAATTAGGAAATGCTGACTTCTCGAGAACTATAAAAATGAAAGGTAGCTCTCGGAAAATAAAATTAGAAATGCTGACACTTTTCGAGAAAAATAAAAGGTAGCTCTCGGAAAGAAAATAAGCAACAGCAGGAGAAGAAATCATCATCCAGAATCCATAAACGAGGTAAACAGGAAACTGAAAATGAGAATAAAGAGGAGAAAGCCACTTGCCTCAAAACTTGCAAACAACTAATTTCGCCGCTCCGAAAGGTAAGGATCTGCCAAAGAAACACTCAAGCACCACAACCTGAAACTTTTCGGACAAAAGAGGACCAAAAAGGAGGGTTAGTTCACAACCCTAACTCCAAAAATTCCACTAAATGGAAAAAGCATACCACTATAATGAAGATCTCGCCAAGAGCTTTCCGAATCCACTCTCTAAACACGATTCCGACCACTACAACCCTTGAATCGCAAGCCCAAAGCTCCACGACACTCCGCACTCGCCTTTATCGCTCGGTGGCTGGTTTGGGATCGATGGAGAAGATAATGAATAGGGAAGGATATTTAGGTATTTATATTAAACCTAAATTTATTATTTAATTAATAAATAATACCCGAATTTACTTAAACTGCGAGGGCGACCAGATCACCTCGGATTTCTACGAAATTCGCACCTTAACTGAAACACGGCGCTACGAATCCAACGACAAAGTCAGAATTCAATTCCGACGAGCCAAACTTGGGTAAAAGCTTCCCGAAGCTAAATTCTCAATAACTACACAAAATCTTCTCTACAAATCAAAACGACGCGAAAACTCGCACGCTCGATCTAAAATGCATACTTTAACTAAGCTAAGGCTCAAAACTAAACCTAATGAGCTGACATAACGTCCTTACGCCCAAGATTACGCCACATCGGTCACGTAAATAATTAACGAAAAAAAATTAGGGACGTTACAACCCTTGTGAACCTATCTAATGTCTTAATGTCCATTCTTTTTAGATAATGAATTTCTATACCTTTTGAACTATCAAATAGCACAGGGTAGGTGTTCAGGATGTAAAGAAATATTATTCTTCCTAGATTTCGGGCTAGGAGACATTCCTTAATTCTCTGAAAGATCACATTAGCCCAGGAAGTCTTTTTCTATAGAACAATCCTAGCTATTAACTCATGCATGTGCTCGGAGATGGTGTCTTGTGACCCTGGCTTACGTAGAATTGCATTCCCAATAATTTCTGTCAATAGCTTTCCTCTTTGGTTGAAGTTTTTTACTTTTTAGTGAGCTTGTCCTAGCATTACTGTACTCACACCATTTTAGTACTTTTTCTTTGTCTTTTTCAGAGATTTTGTCTTAATCCTTGTTGGTTGAAGGTAACTTGAAGGTTTTATCCAACATCCTTGGGGTTATCTTTATCTTATCACATCCAATCTTAGACTTTAGGGAAGACTTGGAAGAAGATAACTTTACATTGTTGTAGAATTCCAGAACTTAAGTTCTGAGAATCGGAGAATTTTCAGACAGCATGTATTCCAAGTCTTTGGCTTCAAGTAGAAGAATCACCCTCTTTAATCTCCTCTGGAGCATTTTGAAATCCATTTCTCATTATTTCATACCCTTCCAACAGATCCTTAGCATTCGTTGGCGCCATTATTTCAGAAAAACGAGTCGCTGATGTTGGGAATTTGATACCCAAGATTCCTGATTTGAAGAGGAACATTTACATAATAATAAACTTATTATGCTTGATAAAACCTTAATGATGCTTGAGACAAACTCTACCTAAAATGTTCAAAGAAAACTACTGAATTCAGAAGGCTGTGAAAGTCAGAAATTAGTTCATGTAAAAATCGACAGGATGATCTATCGATTGAACTCAAAACATCGATGGAAAGATAAGTTGACAGAATTGATTGACGTGACAGACTATCTATTTTTATAATCGACTGGACAAAGGATCAACTGGATCAATGTCGATCGATGGATGATGTCAACATCGACGGGACAAACTTCAATTCGTTCAGTACTATTCTAAGTGCTTGAATAGCACGTGACAACATTAATTCCCCAAACTTTTCACACCAATCAAGGGGCATTTAAGTGGTACATCTATGGAAGATCTTAATGGAATAAATTTGTTGAAGAATTTTTTATGGAATAGTATAATCATTATTATGACAGGAATATCAGACATTTTTACTCACTCCATTCTATTCCATACTTACCATATGTGGAATATTCCTATTTGAGTCAGATTTGAATTATTATTTTTAATCAGAGCAACATTATAAAAGGAGAAGATCCGGACCTGTTGAAACTAATGATCAGAAGCATACACAAGATTCGACAGAAAGAAATGTTAAGTCTCTCTGCTATCCTGAGCAAGATCCTTCTAATTTATTAAGAGTCCCGTTAGATCCCTTTTTTGAAGAAAGAATTTGCTGAGAATAAGAAGAGGGATTTCTACTACTGATAATTCTCTTGATATAGATCTCTATTTACAAGTTTCATTCTATTATCTATCAAGGGGAGAAGAAGTCTACTGTTATACCTCTACTGAAGACTCAAGATCTAAATCTTATTTTCTACTGAGTCTTTTATTGTAAACCACTATAAATCTATAAACAATGTGTAAGATAATTATGATCTGAGTGTAGGATTCCTGTGGAATCTGAGTGTAGGATTCTTGTGAGATTTTGAGGTAGGATCTTGGTGGTCTGAGTGTAACATCTTGGTGATCTGAGTGTAGGATCTTGGTAATCTGAGTGTAAGATCCTGGTGATTTGAGTGTAATATCTGAGTGATCTGAGTGTAGGATCTATTTAAAGAGATCTGAGTGTAAGTCTGATATTATAAAGACAGAGGTAGGAACTCTATTTGAGTTCTGAGTTTTGGAGGAGACTGCCTAGGCTAGCACATTGCTAGATAGGTGAAGGGGGAAAGTGGATTACCCGACTTTTGGTGAACCACTATAAATCCTTATGTATTCTATGATTGGTTGCTTTGTATTTTAATTTGAAAAAGATATTATAAATCACCCATCACACTATTCACCCCCCTCTACGTGTGATCCTTATCATTCCTTAAGGATAACAATTGGTATCAGAGCAAGGTTCTGTTCTAAATAGCTTTACAGCTAAGGAACAAGATCTACTAAGAATTGATCTATACTCACACCATGGCTGGAGAAAATTACAAAGAACTCAGTTTCATGAAATTACCTATATGCAGAAGGGAGAACTTTACCATATGGAACGAAAGGGTGATGCTTTACATGGAGGCATTTGATCCAAGGATATTTCTGACCATTGAAGATGGTCCATTCATTCTAATGAACATCACATCCTCCAGCATTGAAGCTCCAGTTCCCAAGAAAAATGCTGAAATGAGTAAAGATGAGATAGTGCATGTCACCATGGACAAGAGGGCCAAAAATATTTTGGTAAGTACTATTGATGATTCTACATTCCAAAATCTAGTACATTGCAAAACCTCCAAAGAAATGTGGGAGTCTCCTGTAGTCTACATGGAAGGAACAATTGAAGTAAGTGATGACAGGAAATCCCTTCTGAATCAACAATATGAGGCATTCAGACAAGACAAGAGGGATTCCATCTCCCAGTGCTATGAAATTTTTTTCAGAAATGTGAATGGTCTGAGAACCTATGGAAGGGTGTTCTCTAATTATGAACTTAATGACAAATTCCTAAGATCCCTTCATAAAGAATGGGGCACTAAAATCTTTGTCATACGAGAAGTAAGAAATCTGAGAAATATGGAACCCCAAAACCTGTTTGGGAAACTTCTATCTTATGAGCTGCAATTGAATACCAGGAAAGCTAAAGACAATAACTGCAGACGAAATCACAAGGAAAAATCAGTAGCCCACAATGCTGATAGCTATAAAAAGAATAAGGAATATGAAGTTGAAGAATCTGAAATAAGCTCCACCAGCCCATGACTATCTGATGGGGAACTCACTCTATTCTCCAAGAACTTTATGATGATTCTCAGAAAAAAGAATAAAGAAAAAGGAAAACACGCATCTTCCACAAACTCAAGAAGAAGCTACAATCCCCACAAAGAAAAAGGGGACATGTATGAATCCAAACATAACAAACACTCTTCTGCTGAAACTATTTGCTAGGGATGTATGAAATCTAGGCACATGATAGTTGAATGTCCATCCAAAAGATGAGACTGTCGAAAACCTGAAGATAAGAAAGCCTTCAAGGAAAAGAAAAGAGAAAAGGGCTTTCTGGCCAAGAAATGCAAAACCCTAAGTGATGATGAGAGCAACTCCTCCTCCTCCTCCTTATCAAAAGAAGAATATATGGCTGCCATGGACATTAGTGAAGAAGAAGAGCAAGAAAATTCTTTCTCTGCACAGGTACCATTCAAAGCTTCCTTATCTATGCCAGATACTGATTCTGAGGCAATCCTTTCCTCAGATGATGAATCTGAAGGGGACTTATTAGATCAATATGGAATTGCTTGATGCACTTAAGAGAAGCAAGAAGATTTGCAAAGAGTAAGTTGGAGAGATCATATCTCTTCAAGCAAGAAACTTTAATCTCTCAAAAAAAGCTGAAAGGCTAACTCTGGAGAATGCAGAATTCTGCCAACTCAAAAAGTGAAAGTGAGGTTAGATCTTAGATTTACTCTAGAGGGGGGGGGGGGGGTGAATAGAGTATTAAACTTTATCACTTATTTTTATTGCGGAATTAAAATAGTGATATATATATATTTGTGTATAGCAGAGTGATTTAAAAAAACTAAATAAAAACAAATCAGCACAGCACAGCACACAAAAAATCACAACACAGAGGACACAAGGATTTTTATAGTAGTTCCCCAATAAACCTGGGTACGTCTACTCTTCTACCACACTTGGTAGGATCCACTAGGTTTTTGATCAGGTGCCCTATCACCAAGGGTTTTTTGATCAGGTGTCCACACACCAAGGAGCTTTTGATCAGGTGCTCTAACCAAACCACAGGTTTTTGATCAGGTGCCCTGCCACCAATGGGTTAACTTTTGGAGAGAGTTAGAACCCTGTATAAGAGGGGATAAGAAGGGTTTGAATGTTCTTCTCTGTCAATATTCTGAGAGAAAACTCTAGTGCATTATTGTTGTTGAAAAGCTCCCTCTGTCTGATATGAAATGTTTGACAGTAGATGGCTGGAAGCTTTCTCTTGAATGTATTGATCTTCCTGTAGCTGATGAATCTGGAAGAATAAGTTCTTCAGATTATTGTTGCTCTTGAAGATCTGATCTTGCAGCAGAAATACTGAGAGAAGGTGTTGATGTTGTTCTCAGAGAATGAGTGATGCTATTGAGGAAGAAGAAGATCTGTAATACTTTTGTTCTTATTTTTCTTCCTGTTACTTTTTGAAGAGTAGTATTGCTTGTGGAAGATGAAGACTGAAAACGTTTTCTATGTATTTCTTTCTTCTGTATTTCTTTCTTCCTATACTTTTTCTGTCGGTTGTTCTGCTATTGTATATTGTTGTACTGTAATAATCTGTGATATGTTGTATATTCTATTCTATAATAATCTTGCATATCTTCTTTTCTTATTCCCTTTTGAAATATCTGACAGATTTGAAAATCAAATCCCTTATTTTAAGGAATAAAATATGCTGAAGAGATAAATCCTGTACTGCAAATCTGATACGCCGTTTACCTTTTTCCTTTTTCATGAACATGTCCTTTTCCGCTAAATGTCAATGGCTATAATCTCAAAATAATAAAATGAAATATATTATCCTTACTTATCTGGAAGAATAGAGCCGTTGCAGAAGAGATATGAGTTCAGAGAATGAATAATATAATCTGTCTGAAATAAATCTACTGTAGAGAAATTTTCATCGATCTCAACAAATTTCGTCGCTCTCAAGATTTTCGTCGAACACAATGTTGAGTTCGTCGACCTCAAATGAATCTGGCTAGAAGAATTAAATTAGTTGAGCTGAGAAGATATTTCGTCGATCTGAACATCTGATACATATTCTTCGAATGCAGAGCTGAGTTCGTCGAAATGAGGAATTCGTCGACCGCTGGACTGAGCAAATTCGTCGACCGCAGAACTGAATAAAATCGTCGACCGCTGAGACTGGATAATTTCTTCGACCGCTGAACCGCTGAGATTGAAGATCATCGACCGCTGAGAGCAAGCCGTTCGTCGAACGCTGATAAGAAAATTAACGACGTAGGAGGCAAGCGCACCTATCGCGTGTAGTATATATGATAAAAAAATCATATCAAGGCCGTATTTAGTCCTGGGTCCCATCGAGTATTGTTACTTTGAGCTACGGCTGTTGTTTTAACGGATATTAAAAATTAGTTTGCATTAATTAAAAACAAAAATGATAACAATCGCGGGCTTGGTGTGCGTTTAGCAAAAACCAAGAAAAGCGATAGAAAAGACAAAAAAAGCTAAGTTATGAAAGCTGTAAATAAGCAGAAAATCTAATATATGAAAGCGATAAAGAAAGCATGAAAAGCTAATTATGAAAACTTTAAAGAAAGCATGAAAAATCTAAGTTATGAAAGCATGAAAAGCTAATTATGAAATCATAAAAACTAATTATGAAAGCATAAAAAATATTTATGAAAGCATAAAAACTATTCTCATACACTCACACACACTTACAAAAATAAAAAAGAAAGAACATGACATGAAAAAAAAAGGAAAAAGAAAAACATGAAGAACAAGAAGAACAAAAGAAGAACATGAAGAAAAATAAGATGAACAAGAGTAAAAACAGATTTTATTTAAACAAAAAGATTATTACATAACAAAAGAGATGACAAAGGGAAACAAGGAGAGAGAAAACAACACAAAAGATGGAACACAAATCCTAAAAAGGATTAGAAAATGTGAACCCTCAAAACAACAGCCAACCCCTTCTATTTATAGGCAAAAGTGGGGCTGCATTTAGCAAAAAAGGAAAAAAAGAAAACAGCAGCTGGCTGTTTGACTGAAGTTGACTAGATTAACTTGAACACTATGGGGTGTGGGTAGAAGCTGGCAGATTCTAGAAGGAGAGAGGTGGCAGTACAGCTTGCTGGAAGGAAGAGCTGGCCGGAATTCGTCGAACGGAAAGAGAGGGGGAGCTCGACGAACGTCGATCAGGGGGAGAGTTTGTCGATCACCTGCGGGCATAAATATAATATATATATATATATATAATATTTATAATAATATGTAGAGTTCATCGATCTAGGAGAAGAGATCGACGAACACCTGCAGAAATAGATAATTATATATATATATAATAAGATTTAGTTCGTCGAACGAGGAGAGGGAGAATTTAGTCGAACGGTAGGAGATTTTGTTGACCTCCGGGATTTAGTCGAACGGCTGCAGAAATTATATAATGTTTTGATATAATATATACATTTTATTTAGTTTAGTCGATCTCCGGGCACGGAGGTGGATCGACGAACTCTGAGCGGGGAGTTCGTCGAACTCAGCTCGGGCTGAGTTCGTCGAACGGGAGATATACAGATATATATAGATATATTACTTATACTTAAAAATTCGTCGAACGCCGAGCGGCGTTCGACGAATTTCTGCTGAGTTTTATATAGAAAATTATTATGTTTATATAATATATATATAATATTTCATTATTTTTATAATATATATACATTATTAATACTATATTTTCATCTATATTTACATATAAATATATGATTATATTTAATATATATACTGTTATATATTTATTATATATATTATTTATTATATTATACTGCTATATTTATTATATAAATATATTTCTTTATATTTATATTATATACATTATACAATATTATTTCAAAATTTTATTCTTATATAAATATAATTACTTATTTTTACAAAAGAAAAAAAAGAAGTGATTATTTCAATAATTTACATAAAATATGTACAAAACTACCCAAAATTATGCTAAAAACTATACTAAAAATATGCATAATTTGCTATTCATCAAACACCCCCATACTTAAGCTTTTGCTATTCCAGAGCAAAAGTAAGGGATACCTATAAGACACTTAATAAAATTTCTAATTACTAAAGTTTTTATTTAATCAAAAGTGAGATCGAAATAAATTTAGGAGATTTAAAGAGGTAAGTCCTAAATTATGAAGATGATTTAAAAAGAGCGAAAAAGTTTTAGCGAGACTTCTAAAGTTAGCTAAATAGCGTCGAATATTGCAGTCTTTGGCGCCTTTTAATTAGAATAGAATTATATAAAACTTTAAGTTTTTTAAGAAAGTTTTTAAGAATAAATAAAGCCTACTAATTATGCTCTCTCAAACTTTTTTTTTAATTAAAATCTAGGTACAATTTTATTGGCTAAGGGGTAGGGGAAAAAAAGTAGCCTTGGCAAAAAGAAGAGTGCTTGGATTAGGGGTGATGGATTTAATCCTCTCACCCCACCTTTTTGGTGGTTTACTTCGGCTCTCGCCGCTGGTTTACGAGGGATAATTGAAATCTTTTTAAACTTAACCCAATGCCCGTGTTTACGGAATTTTAATTTTTTATTCCCATTGACACGGGATTTCTTTTAACAATATTGGGTGCCTGTGTTTACGGAATCTTTTTATTCCCATTGACACAAGATTTCTTTTAAAACTTCTTCTTTTACTTTTTTATGCCAAGCTAAAGGGGTGAGAGTTTCAAAAAAAAAACTAGAATAATAAAAAGGATTTGAGAGCAAAATTTAGTAGATTAGAATATTCCTAAAGTTTCACAAGTTTCGAGTTAGAATAATTGAATCTAAAAAAGGTTTGCCAATTTAATACAAAAGCGAATCTATTTACGGTTAACTCGAGGTAGTGCTAAAAATTCTGTTCTCAAATTAAATTAAGATCGTAAGATTTTCTTTACTACTGAAAATTCCTCGATTTAAATTTTTCAAACTATGAAATAAATAAAATTGATTTAGTAAATTAAAAATAATGAAAAACGCTTAAAGATAAACCTAACCTAGCCTTAGAAGTAACAAAAAGCTAAGTAGGGGTTTTATTCTTTTTTTTTGATTTTTTTGATTTTTTTGATAAGTTTTTTCATCATCAGTTTTTTTTGGATTTTTTTTTATTTTGTTAAAAATATGTACATTAATAAAAAAAAGGAAAAGAAAAGAAAAGAGAGAAGGAAAAACATTTTTGGTGTTATGACAAAATGAATTTTGTTATAACAGATTTTTAAGTAGATTTTTCATCATTTTTTTGGATTTTGATTTATAACAAAATACATATGTAAATACATATATATTTACATTAATACTAAAAAAAGGGAAAAGAAAGAAAAAGAAAGAGAAAGACATATATATTTTTTTTGTATGTTATGACAAAATTTTTGTGAATTTTGTTATAACAAAATTTTTTAGTAAAACTTTTCATTATTTTTTTGGTTTTTGATTTATTATATAAATAAGGTTTATTTATATACAAATAAAAGACATAAACATAATACATTTATATAAACAATTTTTTTTTGTTTTTTTTAAGTTAATTAATGATTTTTTTGGGTTTTTTTTTGAATTTTATGTAAGAGGGACAAAGATGTTGCAAAGATGTTGCAACATAATTTATAAACATTTATAAGAGGGACAAAGATGTTGCAACATAATTTATTATGTCATAAAAAATTTTGTTATTTTATTTATTTTGTCATTTTTTTGGTTTTTCCTAAGTAAAAAGGGGGGACAATAATTACAAAAGGGGAAAACATCATACCATACCCCCATACTTAAAATCAACATTGTCCCCAATGTTGAAGTAAGTATGAGGAACAATTCTATATATGTACAAAAGCATGAAAAAGAGGAAAAAGAAAATACAAGGGGGGAAAAAGCAGGGGAAAAAGCACGCCCCTATTTTGGAGACGGGATGACCGGAATAATTACCTGGAAAAGATGTTAAAACATAATAATAAAGGTTATTTACAAAGAAGGAGGGGGGGGGGGGGGGGGAAGGTAAGAATGATTAAAATCATATACATATATATATAAGTTTTTTATTTGTTTTTCCAATTTTTCTTAGTTACAAAAAATAAAACATATATACATAAAGCAAACTATATATATATATATATATATTGGGAGATCTTTCTAACACATATTTTCATCATTATTAAAATATGCATATATATAAAAACCTTTATACTTAATAAAATAAGAAAAATAAAGAGAAACTTTAAAATAAAAAACAAAGAAGAAGTGGTGAAATGAAAGGATAAAAGTAATAGGGTTTCCCCTTTTCAAAATATCGACAAAAATCCCCTTTCGGGTCTGTCGAGTAATCCTACTTCGAGAAAACTACCTATTATTCTATCTCAAAAATTCCAAAAATTCTTTTTGATTTATGTTTCAAAATTTTCCATTATTTTATCATTTTAACTAGAGTATTATTTTGTTTTGTTTAAATATGCATATATAATTTTAATAAAAATAAAATAGAAATCATATCATCATTTTTTATGCATATTTATATACAAAATAAAACTTAATAAGTAATAAAACTTAAGAAAGATAAAAAAAAAACAAAGAAAGAAAACAAAACATATATTTTTTTGGATTTTTCAAATCAATATTTTCATCATTTTTTGGATTTTTAATATGATAAGAATATATATAAACACTTAACAAAAAGAAAAGCAAGAAAAAAGGAAAGATGAAAAAAAAAGAAAAATAAGAAAGAAAAAAATACTTAATTAATTAATTTTTTTTGTGGGATTTTTTTTTTGGTTTTTCCATCATCAGTTTTTTTTTTTCAAAATTTAGCCAAATATTTACATATATAATTTTCATATATAAAACCTAAAAATAAAAATAAGAAAGAAAAAAAAGGAAAAAGATATTTACAAAAAGAAAGATACATAATTATATTAATTTTTTTTTTGGATTTTTCTTATATGTATATTTATATACATAATGATACTAAAAAAAGAACAAAAATAATAAGAACAAGAAAGAGAAAGACAAAGTGAAAAGAACATTTATGATTTTTGGTTTTTTTATATCACAAAAAGAATGAAATATATATATAAAGTAAAACCACATATATTTTTTTTGGAGTTTTCTAAATGTATTTTCATCATTTTTGAAATAAGCATATTCAAATTTATATTAAAACATAAGAAAAAAACAAAATTAATAAAGAAAATCTTTAAAATGAAAAGCAAAGAAGAAAACGTAGAAATAATAAGGTAAAAGCAACGGGGTTTCCTCTTTTCAAAATATCGACAAAAATCCCCTTTCGGGTCTGTCGAGTAATCCTACTTCGAGAAAATGATCTATTGTCCTATCTTAACATTCCTTGAATTCATTTTGATTTTGGTTTTAAAGTCTTTCATTATTTTTTTTCATTTTGAAATTTGAAATAATATGTTTTCAAATATGCATTTAAAAAAACTTAATGAAAAACAAATAGAAATCCTATCATTTTTTGAGTTTTCTTATATGCAAATTTATATACAAAATTAAAACTTAATAAAAATAAAAGCAACTTAATAAAAAAACAAAAAGAAAAAAAGAAGAACAAATATTTTTTAGGATTTTTTATAAGAATATTTCATCATTTTTTTGGTTTTTAATTTTTTTATATTTACAAATTAGAGCTTAAGAAAAAGAGAAAACATATATTTTTGGGTTTTTTTGGGGTTTTTTAATTTTTTTTGGTTTTTTTTATAAGAATATTTCATCATTTTTTTGGTTTTTAATTTTTTTATATTTACAAATTAGAGCTTAAGAAAAAGAGAAAACATATATTTTGGGTTTTTTAATTTTTTGATTTGTTTTTAAAGAATATTTCATCATTTTTTTGGTTTTTTATTTTTTTATATTTACAAATTAGATCTTAAGAAAAAGAGAAAACATATATTTTTAGGTTTTTTGGGGTTTTTTAATTTTTTTGATTTTTTTTTAAAGATGATAAAATCAATAGTGTATACTTTTTTCACAATATCGATGAAATTCCCCGGCAACGGCGCCAAAAACTTAATAAGAAAATTAACGACGTAGGAGGCACCTATCGCGTGTAGTATATATGATAAAAAAATCATATCAAGGTCGTATTTAGTCCTGGGTCGCATCGAGTATTGTTACTTCGAGTTACGGCTATTGTTTTATCGGATATTAAAAGTAAGTTTGCATTAATTAAAAACAAAAATGAT
The DNA here is from genome assembly GCA_033032865.1 of Dactylorhiza incarnata. Classification (NCBI taxonomy): domain Eukaryota; kingdom Viridiplantae; phylum Streptophyta; class Magnoliopsida; order Asparagales; family Orchidaceae; genus Dactylorhiza; species Dactylorhiza incarnata. The sequence goes on from JAWHQI010000035.1 coordinate 4,588,999, forward strand.
AACAATCGCGGGCTTGGTGTGCATTTAGCAAAAACCAAGAAAAGCGATAGAAAAGACAAAAAAAGCTAGGTTATGGAAGCTGTAAATAAGCAGAAAATCTAATATATGAAAGCGATAAAGAAAGCATGAAAAGCTAATTATGAAAACTTTAAAGAAAGCATGAAAAATCTAAGTTATGAAAGCATGAAAAGCTAATTATGAAAGCATAAAAACTAATTATGAAAGCATAAAAACTATTTATGAAAGCATAAAAACTATTCTCATACACTCACACACACTTACAAAAATAAAAAAGGAAGAACATGACATGAAAAAAAAAGGAAAAAGAAAAACATGAAGAACAAGAAGAACAAAAGAAGAACATGAACAAAAATAAGATGAACAAGAGTAAAAACAGATTTTATTTAAACAAAAAGATTATTACATAACAAAAGAGATGACAAAGGGAAACAAGGAGAGAGAAAACAACACAAAAGATGGAACACAAATCCTAAAAAGGATTAGAAAATGTGAACCCTCAAAACAACAGCCAACCCCTTATATTTATAGGCAAAAGTGGGGCTGCATTTAGCAAAAAAGGAAAAAAAGAAAACAGCAGCTGGCTGTTTGACTGAAGTTAGCTAGATTGACTTGAACACTATGGGGTGTGGGTAGCAGCTGGCAGATTCTACAAGGAGAGAGGTGGCAGTACAGCTTGCTGGAAGGAAGAGCTGGCCGGAATTCGTCGAACGGAAAGAGAGGGGGAGCTGGACGAACATCGATCAGGGGGAGAGTTTGTCGATCACCTGCGGGCAGAAATATAATATATATATATATATATAATATTTATAATAATATGTAGAGTTCATCGATCTAGGAGAAGAGATCAACGAACACCTGCAGAAATAGATAATTATATATATATATAATAAGATTTAGTTCGTCGAACGAGGAGAGGGAGAATTTAGTCGAACGGTAGGAGATTTTGTTGACCTCCGGTATTTAGTCGAACGGCTGCAGAAATTATATAATGTTTTGATATAATATATACATTTTATTTAGTTTAGTCGATCTCCGGGCACGGAGGGGGATCGACGAACTCTGAGCGGGGAGTTCATCGAACTCAGCTCGGGCTGAGTTCGTCGAACGGGAGATATACAGATATATATATATATATATATTACTTATACTTAAAAATTCGTCGAACGCCGAGCGGCGTTCGACGAATTTCTGCTGAGTTTTATGTAGAAAATTATTATGTTTATATAATATATATATAATATTTCATTATTTTTATAATATATAGACATTATTAATACTATATTTTCATCTATATTTACATATAAATATATGATTATATTTAATATATATACTGTTATATATTTATTATATATATTATTTATTATATTATACTGCTATATTTATTATATAAATATATTTCTTTATATTTATATTATATACATTATACAATATTATTTCAAAATTTTATTCTTATATAAATATAATTACTTATTTTTACAAAAGAAAAAAAAGAAGTGATTATTTCAATAATTTACATAAAATATGTACAAAACTACCCAAAATTATGCTAAAAACTATACTAAAAATATGCATAATTTGCTATTCATCAAACACCCCCATACTTAAGCTTTTGCTATTCCAGAGCAAAAGTAAGGGATACCTATAAGACACTTAATAAAATTTCTAATTACTAAAGTTTTTATTTAATCAAAAGTGAGATCGAAATAAATTTAGGAGATTTAAAGAGGTAAGTCCTAAATTATGAAGATGATTTAAAAAGAGCGAAAAAGTTTTAGCGAGACTTCTAAAGTTAGCTAAATAGCGTCGAATATTGCAGTCTTTGGCGCCTTTTAATTAGAATAGAATTATATAAAACTTTAAGTTTTTTAAGAAAGTTTTTAAGAATAAATAAAGCCTACTAATTATGCTCTCTCAAACTTTTTTTTAATTAAAATCTAGGTACAATTTTATTGGCTAAGGGGTAGGGGAAAAAAAGTAGCCTTGGCAAAAAGAAGAGTGCTTGGATTAGGGGTGATGGATTTAATCCTCTCACCCCACCTTTTTGGTGGTTTACTTCGGCTCTCGCCGCTGGTTTACGAGGGATAATTGAAATCTTTTTAAACTTAACCCAATGCCCGTGTTTACGGAATTTTAATTTTTTATTCCCATTGACACGGGATTTCTTTTAACAATATTGGGTGCCTGTGTTTACGGAATCTTTTTATTCCCATTGACACAAGATTTCTTTTAAAACTTCTTCTTTTACTTTTTTATGCCAAGCTAAAGGGGTGAGAGTTTCAAAAGAAAAACTAGAATAATAAAAAGGATTTGAGAGCAAAATTTAGTAGATTAGAATATTCCTAAAGTTTCACAAGTTTCGAGTTAGAATAATTGAATCTAAAAAAGGTTTGCCAATTTAATACAAAAGCGAATCTATTTACGGTTAACTCGAGGTATTGCTAAAAATTCTGTTCTCAAATTAAATTAAGATCGTAAGATTTTCTTTACTACTGAAAATTCCTCGATTTAAATTTTTCAAACTATGAAATAAATAAAATTGATTTAGTAAATTAAAAATAATGAAAAACGCTTAAAGATAAACCTAACCTAGCCTTAGAAGTAACAAAAAGCTAAGTAGGGGTTTTATTCTTTTTTTTTGATTTTTTTGATTTTTTTGATAAGTTTTTTCATCATCAGTTATTTTTGGATTTTTTTTTATTTTGTTAAAAATATGTACATTAATAAAAAAAAGGAAAAGAAAAGAAAAGAGAGAAGGAAAAACATTTTTGGTGTTATGACAAAATGAATTTTGTTATAACAGATTTTTAAGTAGATTTTTCATCATTTTTTTGGATTTTGATTTATAACAAAATACATATGTAAATACATATATATTTACATTAATACTAAAAAAAGGGAAAAGAAAGAAAAAGAAAGAGAAAGACATATATATTTTTTTTGTATGTTATGACAAAATTTTTGTGAATTTTGTTATAACAAAATTTTTTAGTAAAACTTTTCATTATTTTTTTGGATTTTGATTTATTATATAAATAAGGTTTATTTATATACAAATAAAAGACATAAACATAATACATTTATATAAACAAATTTTTTTTGTTTTTTCTAAGTTAATTAATGATTTTTTTGGGTTTTTTTTTGAATTTTATGTAAGAGGGACAAAGATGTTGCAAAGATGTTGCAACATAATTTATAAACATTTATAAGAGGGACAAAGATGTTGCAACATAATTTATTATGTCATAAAAAATTTTGTTATTTTATTTATTTTGTCATTTTTTTGGTTTTTCCTAAGTAAAAAGGGGGGACAATAATTACAAAAGGGGAAAACATCATACCATACCCCCATACTTAAAATCAACATTGTCCCCAATGTTGAAGTAAGTATGAGGAACAATTCTATATATGTACAAAAGCATGAAAAAGAGGAAAAAGAAAATACAAGGGGGGAAAAAGCAGGGGAAAAAGCACGCCCCTATTTTGGAGACGGGATGACCGGAATAATTACCTGCAAAAGATGTTAAAACATAATAATAAAGGTTATTTACAAAGAAGGAGGGGGGGGGGAGGTAAGAATGATTAAAATCATATACATATATATAAGTTTTTTATTTGTTTTTCCAATTTTTCTTAGTTACAAAAAATAAAACATATATACATAAAGCAAACTATATATTTATATATATATATATATATATATATATATATATTGGGAGATCTTTCTAACACATATTTTCATCATTATTAAAATATGCATATATATAAAAACCTTTATACTTAATAAAATAAGAAAAATAAAGAGAAACTTTAAAATAAAAAACAAAGAAGAAGTGGTGAAATGAAAGGATAAAAGTAATAGGGTTTCCCCTTTTCAAAATATCGACAAAAATCCCCTTTCGGGTCTGTCGAGTAATCCTACTTCGAGAAAACTACCTATTATTCTATCTCAAAAATTCCAAAAATTCTTTTTGATTTATGTTTCAAAATTTTCCATTATTTTATCATTTTAATTAGAGTATTATTTTGTTTTGTTTAAATATGCATATATAATTTTAATAAAAATAAAATAGAAATCATATCATCATTTTTTATGCATATTTATATACAAAATAAAACTTAATAAGTAATAAAACTTAAGAAAGATAAAAAAAAAACAAAGAAAGAAAACAAAACATATATTTTTTTGGATTTTTCAAATCAATATTTTCATCATTTTTTGGATTTTTAATATGATAAGAATATATATAAACACTTAACAAAAAGAAAAGCAAGAAAAAAGGAAAGATGAAAAAAAAAGAAAAATAAGAAAGAAAAAAATACTTAATTAATTAATTTTTTTTGTGGGATTTTTTTTTTGGTTTTTCCATCATCAGTTTTTTTTTTTTCAAAATTTAGCCAAATATTTACATATATAATTTTCATATATAAAACCTAAAAATAAAAATAAGAAAGAAAAAAAGGAAAAAGATATTTACAAAAAGAAAGATACATAATTATATTAATTTTTTTTTTGGATTTTTCTTATATGTATATTTATATACATAATGATACTAAAAAAAGAACAAAAATAATAAGAACAAGAAAGAGAAAGACAAAGTGAAAAGAACATTTATGATTTTTGGTTTTTTTTTTATATCACAAAAAGAATGAAATATATATATAAAGTAAAACCACATATATTTTTTTTGGAGTTTTCTAAATGTATTTTCATCATTTTTGAAATAAGCATATTCAAATTTATATTAAAACATAAGAAAAAAACAAAATTAATAAAGAAAATCTTTAAAATGAAAAGCAAAGAAGAAAACGTAGAAATAATAAGGTAAAAGCAACGGGGTTTCCTCTTTTCAAAATATCGACAAAAATCCCCTTTCGGGTCTGTCGAGTAATCCTACTTCGAGAAAATGATCTATTGTCCTATCTTAACATTCCTTGAATTCATTTTGATTTTGGTTTTAAAGTCTTTCATTATTTTTTTTCATTTTGAAATTTGAAATAATATGTTTTCAAATATGCATTTAAAAAAACTTAATGAAAAACAAATAGAAATCCAATCATTTTTTGAGTTTTCTTATATGCAAATTTATATACAAAATTAAAACTTAATAAAAATAAAAGCAACTTAATAAAAAAACAAAAAGAAAAAAAGAAGAACAAATATTTTTTAGGATTTTTTATAAGAATATTTCATCATTTTTTTGGTTTTTAATTTTTTTATATTTACAAATTAGAGCTTAAGAAAAAGAGAAAACATATATTTTTGGGTTTTTTTGGGGTTTTTTAATTTTTTTTGGTTTTTTTTATAAGAATATTTCATCATTTTTTTGGTTTTTAATTTTTTTATATTTACAAATTAGAGCTTAAGAAAAAGAGAAAACATATATTTTGGGTTTTTTAATTTTTTGATTTGTTTTTAAAGAATATTTCATCATTTTTTTGGTTTTTTATTTTTTTATATTTACAAATTAGATCTTAAGAAAAAGAGAAAACATATATTTTTTGGTTTTTTGGGGTTTTTTAATTTTTTTGATTTTTTTTTAAAGATGATAAAATCAATAGTGTATACTTTTTTCACAATATCGATGAAATTCCCCGGCAACGGCGCCAAAAACTTAATAAGAAAATTAACGACGTAGGAGGCAAGCGCACCTATCGCGTGTAGTATATATGATAAAAAAATCATATCAAGGTCGTATTTAGTCCTGGGTCCCATCGAGTATTGTTACTTCGAGCTACGGCTATTGTTTTATCGGATATTAAAAGTAAGTTTGCATTAATTAAAAACAAAAATGATAACAATCGCGGGCTTGGTGTGCGTTTAGCAAAAACCAAGAAAAGCGATAGAAAAGACAAAAAAAGCTAGGTTATGGAAGCTGTAAATAAGCAGAAAATCTAATATATGAAAGCGATAAAGAAAGCATGAAAAGCTAATTATGAAAACTTTAAAGAAAGCATGAAAAATCTAAGTTATGAAAGCATGAAAAGCTAATTATGAAAGCATAAAAACTAATTATGAAAGCATAAAAACTATTTATGAAAGCATAAAAACTATTCTCATACACTCACACACACTTACAAAAATAAAAAAGGAAGAACATGACATGAAAAAAAAAGGAAAAAGAAAAACATGAAGAACAAGAAGAACAAAAGAAGAACATGAAGAAAAATAAGATGAACAAGAGTAAAAACAGATTTTATTTAAACAAAAAGATTATTACATAACAAAAGAGATGACAAAGGGAAACAAGGAGAGAGAAAACAACACAAAAGATGGAACACAAATCCTAAAAAGGATTAGAAAATGTGAACCCTCAAAACAATAGCCAACCCCTTATATTTATAGGCAAAAGTGGGGCTGCATTTAGCAAAAAAGGAAAAAAAGAAAACAGCAGCTGGCTGTTTGACTGAAGTTAGCTAGATTGACTTGAACACTATGGGGTGTGGGTAGCAGCTGGCAGATTCTACAAGGAGAGAGGTGGCAGTACAGCTTGCTGGAAGGAAGAGCTGGCCGGAATTCGTCGAACGGAAAGAGAGGGGGAGCTGGACGAACATCGATCAGGGGGAGAGTTTGTCGATCACCTCCGGGCAGAAATATAATATATATATATATATATAATATTTATAATAATATGTAGAGTTCATCGATCTAGGAGAAGAGATCAACGAACACCTGCAGAAATAGATAATTATATATATAAAATAAGATTTAGTTCGTCGAACGAGGAGAGGGAGAATTTAGTCGAACGGTAGGAGATTTTGTTGACCTCCGGGATTTAGTCGAACGGCTGCAGAAATTATATAATGTTTTGATATAATATATACATTTTATTTAGTTTAGTCGATCTCCGGGCACGGAGGGGGATCGACGAACTCTGAGCGGGGAGTTCATCGAACTCAGCTCGGGCTGAGTTCGTCGAACGGGAGATATACAGATATATATATATATATATATTACTTATACTTAAAAATTCGTCGAACGCCGAGCGGCGTTCGACGAATTTCTGCTGAGTTTTATGTAGAAAATTATTAGGTTTATATAATATATATATAATATTTCATTATTTTTATAATATATATACATTATTAATACTATATTTTCATCTATATTTACATATAAATATTTGATTATATTTAATATATATACTGTTATATATTTATTAAATATATTATTTATAATATTATACTGCTATATTTATTATATAAATATATTTCTTTATATTTATATTATATACATTATACAATATTATTTCAAAATTTTATTCTTATATAAATATAATTACTTATTTTTACAAAAGAAAAAAAAGAAGTGATTATTTCAATAATTTACATAAAATATGTACAAAACTACCTAAAATTATGCTAAAAACTATACTAAAAATATGCATAATTTGCTATTCATCAAACACAGAGTGTAAGCTGTTCGTCGAACGAAGAGAGCAAGCCTTTCGTCGAACACAGAGTGGAGTTCATCGAACGCAGAACCTGAATGTTTTCTTGAGTTCTAACAGCCTAAGCCCTTGACCCGTTGACTATACATTGGGGTCAACTTGATCCTAGTCAGTAGATAGTGAGCCTAGCCCAAATCAGTAATAGGGTTGTTCCAACAATCTCCCCCTATCTGGGTTAGGACTGTATTTGACAAAAAATGAAACAAACAAAAATAACAACAGAACAATAGAGCATATATATCTGATATATTTTAAATATTTCATCTAATATAAAAATATGATACTCTGAGTTCTGAAACATTTCAATGAAAATAAAACTAATAAAAACACACAATCAGAACCTTTGATTTTCTCTGAATTCTGCTTTCTGAATTCTGAAATTTGATATTGTCTGAACTATATCTGCTATATTTCAGCTTTCTGAATTTCTTGATCTGAACTATAGCTTTATAATCTGAATTTGATCTCTGCTTCTAACAGAAATTATTTCTTAATCTGCTTTGCTACCAATTAAAATTTGAATCTGTCATAACATCTTCCTCTAAATCTGTCATAATCTGAATCTGCATCTGTTGCTTCTTTTATATCAAAAGCTGTATCCTGAATCTGCATACAAACACTGCATCTGAAATTGCAACATATGTAGCTTCTTCATGCATCATTTCCTTCTTGCATAAAACATGTTATCCTGAGAGCATCTCCCCCTGAGACTGGAGCTTCTTCAGCTTTCTCCCCTTGCCTAGTTCATAGAACATCTCCCCCTGAGCAAAAACTGCATCATATGGAGCTTCTGAATAGAATTGAAAACATGCTTCTTCATCAGCATTTCCTCTTGAAGCTTGATCATCTTCACAAAACAACTCCCCTGTCAAAAAGGAAAGTATCTCCCCCTGACAAAGAGAGAGCTTCTTCAATACATCTCCCCCTGCCTAGTTTCAGGAAGACCTGGAGCTAGGCCCTAGAAGAAGGGACTTTTGAGGAGGTACGGAAGGATGCAATCTTTATATTGCTACTATTCCTACAAAATAAAATAGAGATCAAGTGCAAAGGAACTGGAAAGAGAATCAATTTATGTAGGCATTCAGTTAAAATAAAAAAGATTTGATTATGATGACAGGGCAGAAATAAAAAGCTTCATCAAAACTGGGTTCGACGATAAATGAGTTTTCGTCGATCTCGGTTCGACGAACTTGATGACTTCGTCGATCTCCGTTCGAAGAAAAACTAGATTTTGTCGATCTCAGTTAGATGAAGAGATGGGATAAGTAGAAAACTTAATTTTAGCAGATTGAATCTCCATCTATCATTCCTAACTGATTTATAAATAAAATATGTTTCTTTTCATCCAAGGGTTTGGTGAAAATATCAGCTCTTTGCAAATCAGTAGAAATGAACTGTAGGCAAATTTTCTTTTATCCACATTATTTCTGATAAAGTGGTGCCTAATTTCTATGTGTTTAGTCCTACTATGGAGAACTGGATTTTGTGCTATAGATATTGCACTAGTATTGTCACAAAATATATTTGAATTATTTAGATTGACACCATAGTCTAGGAGCTGATTTTGTATCCACAATATCTGTGAGCAGCAAGTGCCTGTAGTTATTTATTAAGTTTCAGCTGTTGATGTAGACACAGATGTTTGTTTCTTAAAAAACCAAGACACACGCCTATCACCAAGAAACTGACAAGTTCCTGATGTGCTTTTCCTGTCTACTCTGCATCCAGCATAATTAGAATCTGAGAATCCAGTTAATTCAAATTCTGATGTTGTTGGATACCAAAGTCCTAGATTAGGACAACCCTTTATATATCTCAAAATTCTTTTTAGTAAATTTTGGTGAGATTCTGATGGGGACCATCCTTTCAGCCCCTCTCTTTTGCCCACCCCAGATGATGAAGACCCCTTCACCGAGCCTCATTTGGTAGGGGATGTTGCTGATGAAGACCCCTACATCCACTTGGTTGGGGATACTGTTGTTGGCCTAATGATCTTGATGGAGGTCGTTGATCCCCGACATAGAGAGTTCGTGGATTGGGATGGTCATTGCCGCAAGTTCGAAGACACATCGTTTCTTCGCCTTCGCCGCGACGTTCTACTCCAACGCCACGACGTTCTTCGCCAATGCCGCTACACATTTTGCACGACGTCCGCCGTCACCATTTTAAATAAAAAATATAATTATAAATTAAATAATTATAATTATATAATTTATCACTTATCATTTCAAGCAATTTCTATTTTTAGCAATTTCAATTTAAGCATGTTTTATTTAAAGCAATTGTATTTTTATTATGATGGCTGCATATAACCATCATAATATTTGTTTCTATTTTCATGCAGTTAACTTTTGGTAATATTTTTATTTTATTCTAAATTTTGTTTGGAGGAGATTGAGTGGTGTAAGGCTATATATAGCCATGCTTGTTGTTGATTTGAAGAGATGAATAAGAATTTGAAAACCTAAAAAAATCAATTGTGATTTTTTTCCTCCCCCTAGGCAAAATTTCGGCCATCCCTCTTCCTCTTCCTCTTCTTGGCCGCCGACCACCTTCTCCCATCCCTCCTCTCTAGCTTTTTCCCTCTCCTTCTTGTGGCCGCCCCCTCCTCGTGGAAATCCGCCCAACCTTCTCCCTCTCTCTTCCGTTTCTCCCTCTACATTCTCTCACGCATCAAGGTGGTCTTGGGCTTGTTCGTAGCGGCGGGATTTGAAGGCGACGGTGCACATCTTCAAGGACTCCCCTCCGGCGACCACCTCCGTGAATAACGTAGGACTTTCTATAACCCGGATCTAATATTCCGGGAGGGTAACGCTTTCTACCCCTTGAGCGATTCTTCAATTGTTATTTGTGGTGGATAGGAATTGTGACGAATTTTCTGATATTGATTTTTTTTTCGCGATCCTTCTCATTTGTGATAGTTGAACGATCTTGAATTATTTTTACTCGACGAGGAGTGGCGATTCTCTTTTGCCTTTGTTGGGGAAGATCCTCCTATTTCCGGAGTTTTGCTTTTCGGAGGATCTTCTTGTGGTAGTCTTTGCGTGATAGTTGTGAAGGACTCACCTGTAGGTGGCTGCGTTTGTTCATCCGATTAGGTGTTATTTAGAAATGATCTCGCGACCCAATCGATCGCGCAAGTGAAAGCGTCCCGAACACCCAAGCCTACATCAATTTAGTATCAGAGGGAGGTTCGTGTTAATTTCTTAATTAACGCATTCCTATTATTTTCTTAGAACGCCGGTACTCACAATCTTCACACAATTTTGCGCTCAAAAATTAAAAAATAAAATTTCGTCTGTCTGCGAATAGCGGCCTAAAAATCTCATTTCTGCGAAATTCAAAAAAAAAATTCTGGTAATTCTCCATTATTTTCTCAGCAAGAAAATCAAAAAATATTTTACTTACCTTAGTTATTAAGCGAGAATAAAATTATCTTTCGTAAAATTTTAGCCTGTTTAGAAGTTCTGGTCTGCGTTTAACGTCCTAAATCTGTTATTTTCTAGCAAAAATAAAATAAAAAAAATAATAAGAAAAAATGGTATCAAAGCAACCAAATCTTGCACGTAGGACGCGGACATATAATTAATCTTGCACGATTCCTTTCCAAAACAACCAAATCTTAATTAATCTTGCACGATTCCTTTCCAAAAACAATTCAACTTCAAAATTCGAAATTTTGGAATTCAAAATTCAAATTCAAAATTCAAAATTTTGAAATTCAAAATGCAAATTCAAAATTCAAATTTTTGAAATTCAAAATTCAAATTTCTGAAATTCAAAATTCAAATTCAAAACTCAAATTTCAAAATTTTGAAATTCAAATTTAAAATTCAAATTTTTGAAAATTCAAAATTGAAATTAAAAATTCAAATTTTTGAAATTAAAAATTCAAATTTTTGAAAATTTAAAATTCAAATTTTTCAAAATTAAAAATTCAAAATCAAAATTCAAATTTTTGAAAATTAAAAATTCAAACTCAAAATTCAAATTTTTGAAATTCAAAATTCAAATTCAAAATTCAATTTTTTGAAATTCAAAATTCAAATTTCTGAAATTTTCGGATTGGTCTGCATTTAGTAAAAACCTCAGAATTTTAAGACTTGTCAAAAAAATCTGAAAATTTTTTTGTAGCTTCCTGCTCTTATTTCCAACAACATTAAAACAGAAATTTTTTCGATTCGACCACGTTAGGTAGGCCTGAAAATTGGAGACATTATAATTTTGTCCGTGTCAGCACAATAACTTTCACTAGTAATGACTACTAGGCTGAATCTGGGGTATCCCCCGGCACTCACGAATAACTGCACCATTGGCTAATTTAAGGGAGTTAGGTAAGGGTCAGAATGAAGTTGTGAAGGTGATTAGGCTCACCCGCGACCCGAAACACCGATTTTGAGCAAATTTTAAACATGGTAAGAAGTGGTGCATGCTCGTGGTGGATAGTGTTTGCCATACAAACGCTATCACGGAGAATGCAGTATCTAGGATGTTGGTGACCACTGCGCCACATCCTTTCCCTTATCGTCTCGTATGTCCGAATGAGAGCACTATCTTAGTGTCCTGGCGATGTTTGGTGCCCCTCACCATCCAAGCCTATTCTGAGTTCATTTGGTGTGACGTCCTTCCTATGAAGGACTTCCATATTTTGCTGGGACGCCCATGGCTCGCTAGCCATGACGATAGTTATGAAGCCCAGAATAACACCCTAAACTTTACACATGGGGGTCAACTAACATATCTTAGGTCCAGCCCGCCCAGGAAGCCCAAAGTCCCATCTGGAGACGCTCGCGGCACGGTTGAGTCGACCTCACCCGGTGCAGACACACTTGGGGATTTCGACACTGTCAGTCAAAATCAGCCCTTAGTTTGTGTTAGCCACTCTGAGGCAAACACACCGAGTTTGAGTATGGGGCCAGAGCCCGACCCTGTTAGTCCCATCCTGCCCATAGACATTGTCCCAGTTGAGGCACCCTCGACTGACTTAGTGCCTGAAATTGATGCTGCCCTGATTAGCCAACCTCTACTTGATCCCATTAGCCTTAGGGAGCCTTCTATTGGCCACCCTGAGGACATTCAGGAGGTTGAAGAAAATTCGGAAAATGGGCTGAGTGAATCTGATGATGATGGTGAGACGGTTGAGGAGATAGGGCGTGCCTTATCGACTCCTCACATTTTTGATGGTGGGATTAGGGCTCGTACGTTTCCTGTGTCATTTAGTGGGGAAGACAAATGGTCCAATCCATTATCTGTGGGTAGTAGTTGTGTGGGTACATTCTCTGCACTAGTGGACCCTAGGCTATTGTAGCGCCCCCGCTGAACCTTCACCCATTTAAGTTTGCTTGGGTTTCCCCTACTTCAGCCTCGATCTGGAAGTGTGGCATGGAGCTCGTTACCGCCGCGGGGTGGGTTGAGTGGTTTCGTTGGGTTGTCTTTCCCATGCGAGCTGATCTTACTTGTTGGGATCGCCCTAGGATGAACCTAAATTTAATTTCATATAATGAATTAGTAGGTGTTTCAAGAGGTCTTAATCCTCCCAAACATGATGAATTGGTGCTAGCCGACCCATCTGGGTCTATTCACTTTGTAGTCACCGCACCCATTGGAGAATCCCGCAATAAGGAAGACTCGGTTTTAGTAGATCATTCCCCTGGACAGTTGCCAATTGGCAACTTAGACGGCAATGTCAGTATTGTCTCCACTATTCGTCGAATAGTTGTCGTTCTAGAAAGTTTTCCTTTACATTTGAGAGTTTTTGCTGAGAGGGGCCCAAACCCCATTTTCAATTACTCAAAATATTTTTCACTCTTTCTAGCTCCACTGCATCTAGCTCCCCCTTCGTCCCCCTCCACAAAAATTTCTATTGGGTTGAGAGGTGAGTGGGGTAGCATGTTGTTCACTCTCATGGTAATCTCCGGAGGTAAGATGTCTTTTGATATTGTAGCACTTTCCCCTTCTTTTTCATATGCTATGATCAAGGTCCCCGGGGCCAACTTTTTGCTTGACAGGTTGCCACAGGTTGAGGACTCGTTTGGGCCATGTTGGGCCCTTTGCTGCTTCCTGCCCCCATGGCCGGATGGGCCACCTTCATGGCACGCTCCCTCGGATGTACTCCTCCAGGTTGCTTCTCTGCCACGCCAGCTCCTTCGAGCCCACTCATCGGTGATGAGTGTTTTTGAGTGGGGGAGGGTTGATGGGGACCATCCTTTCAGCCCCTCTCTTTTGCCCACCCCAAATGATGAAGACCCCTTCACCGAGCCTCATTTGGTAGGGGATGTTGCTGATGAAGACCCCCACATCCACTTGGTTGGGGATACTGCTGCTGGCCTAATGATCTTGATGGAGGTCGTTGATCCCCGACATAGAGAGTTCGTGGATTGGGATGGTCATTGCCGCAAGTTCGAAGACACGTCGTTTCTTCGCCTTCGCCGCGACATTCTACGCCAACGCCGCGACGTTCTTCGCCAACGCCGCTAAACATTTTGCACGACGTCCGCCGTCACCATTTTAAATAAAATATATAATTATAAATTAAATAATTATAATTATATAATTTATCACTTATCATTTCAAGCAATTTCTATTTTTAGCAATTTCAATTTAAGCATGTTTTATTTAAAGCAATTGTATTTTTATTATGATAGCTGCATATAACCATCATAATATTTGTTTCTATTTTCATGCAGTTAACTTTTGGTAATATTTTTATTTTATTCTAAATTTTGTATGGAGGAGATTGAGTGGTGTAAGGCTATATATAGCCATGCTTGTTGTTGATTTGAAGAGATGAATAAGAATTTGAAAACCTAAAAAAATCAATTGTGTTTTTTCCTCCCCCCTAGGCAAATTTCGGCCATCCCTCTTCCTCTTCCTCTTCTTGGCCGCCGGCCACCTTCTCCCCTCCCTCCTCTCTAGCTTTTTCCCTCTCCTTCTTGTGGCCGCCCCCTCCTCGTGGAAATCTGCCCACCCTTCTCCCTCTCTCTTACGTTTCTCCCTCTACATTCTCTCACGCATCAAGGCGGTCTTGGGCTTGTTCGTAGCGGCGGGATTTAAAGGCGACAGTGCACATCTTCAAGGACTCCCCTCCAGCGACCACCTCCGTGAATAACGTAGGACTTTCTACAACCCGGATCTACTATTCCGGGAGGGTAACGCTTTCTACCTCTTGAGCGATTCTTCAATTGTTATTTGTGGTGGATAGGAATTGTGACGAATTTTCCGACATTGATTTTTTTTTCGCGATCCTTCTCATTTGTGATAGTTGAACGATCTTGAATTATTTTTACTCGACAAGGAGTGGCGATTCTCTTTTGCCTTTGTTGGGGAAGATCCTCCTATTTCCGGAGTTTTGCTTTCGGAGGATCTTCTTGTGGTAGTCTTTGCGTGATAGTTGTGAAGGACTCACCTGTAGGTGGCTGTATTTGTTCATTCGATTAGGTGTTATTTAGAAATAATCTCGCGACCCAATCGATCGCGAGATCATTTCTAAATAACACCTAATCGGATGAACAAACGCAGCCATCTACAGGTGAGTCCTTCACAACTATCATGCAAAGACTACCACAAGAAGATCCTCCGAAAGCAAAACTACGGAAATAGGAGGATCTTCCCCAACAAAGGCAAAAGAGAATCACCACTCCTCGTCGAGTAAAAATAATTCAAGATCGTTCAACTATCACAAATGAGAAGGATCACGAAAAAAAATCAATGTCGGAAAATTCGTCACAATTCCTATCCACCACAAATAACTATTGAAGAATCGCTCAAGAGGTAGAAAGCGTTACCCTTCTGAAATAGTAGATCCGGGTTGTAGAAAGTCCTACGTTATTCACGGAGGTGGTCGCCGGAGGGGAGTCCTTGAAGATGTCCACCGTCGCCTTCAAATCCCGCCGCTACGAACACGCCCAAGACCGCCTTGATGCGTGAGAGAATGTAGAGGGAGAAACGAAAGAGAGAGTGAGAAGGGTGGGCGGATTTCCACGAGGAGGAGGCGTCCACAAGAAGGAGAGGGAAAAAGCTAGAGAGGAGGGAGGGGGAGAAGGTGGCCGGCGGCCAAGAAGAGGAAGATGAAGTGGGATGGCCGAAATTTGCCTAGGGGGGAGGAAAAAAATCACAATTGATTTTTTTAGGTTTTCAAATTCTTATTCATCTCTTCAAATCAACAACAAGCATGGCTATATATAGCCTTGCACCACTCAATCTCCTCCATACAAAATTTAGAATAAAATAAAAATATTACCAAAAGTTAACTGCATGAGAAACAAATATTATGATGGTTATATGCAACCATCATAATAAAAATACAATTGCTTTAAATAAAACATGCTTAAATTGAAATTGCTAAAAATAGAAATTGCTTGAAATGATAAGTGATAAATTATATAATTATAATTATTTAATTTATAATTATATATTTTATTTAAAATGGTGACGGCAGACGTCATGCAAAATGTGTAGCGGCGTTGGCAAAGAACGTCGCGGCGTTGGCGTAGAACGTCGCGGCGAAGGCGAAGAAACGACGTGTCTTCGAACTTGCGGCAACGACCATCCCAATCCACGAACTCTCTATGTCGGGGATCAACGAACTACATCAAGATCATTAGGCCAGCATCAGTATCCCCAACCAAGTGGATGTGGGGGTCTTCATCAGCAACATCCCCTACCAAATGAGGCTCAGTGAAGGGGTCTTCATCATCTGGGGTGGGCAAAAGAGAGGGGCTGAAAGGATGGTCCCCATCAATCGATCCTACATGGACGACGCAAATTGAGTAGACCAAATTGATACATAGCAAATTGAAACCTAGCACAAATACAAGTAGCAAACATTATATCAGGCCTACTTGTTGTTAAATAAAGTAAAGAGCCAACAATTGCTCTATATACTTTCTGATCAACATGTTTCCCTGATTCATCATTATCAACAACAGCACTTGAGGGCATGGGTGTTTTCATGGTGGAAGCATCAGACATACCAAACCTTTGCACTAATTCCTTAGCATACTTGGATTGTGATATGAATATGCCATTTGGAGTTTGCTTCACTTGAAGACCAAGGAAGTATGATAGTTCACCCATACTACTCATTTCAAATTTAGATTGCATTAGGTTGGAAAACCTTTTGCATAAATTTGAATCAGTTGACCCAAAAATAATATCATCTACATATATTTGAACTAGTGGGGTTTGATTTTTATGTATCCTGAAAAATAAGGTTTTATCTACTATGCCTCTACAGAAATTGTTCTCTAAAAGAAAATTAGCTAAGGTCTCATACCATGCTCTGGGAGCTTGTTTGAGACCATAGAGAGCTTTATTAAGCTTAAATACATAGGAGGAGTGAGTTGGAGAGATGAAACCTGGTGGTTGTTCCACATAGACTTCTTCTTTGATGTCTCCATTAAGAAATGCACTCTTCACATCCATTTAATATACCTTGAATTTCTTGAATGCAGCAAAGGCAAGGAAGATCATTATTGCTTCAAGTCTTACAACAGGAGCAAAGGTCTGATCATAGTCAATTCCTTCTTCCTGTGAATATCCTTGAGCTACCAATCTTGCTTTGTTTCTGACTATGTTGCCTTGATCATCAAGCTTGTTCCTAATGACCAACTTGGTGCCAATAACTGGATGGCCTTTTGGTCTTGGAACCAAATTCCATACCTTGTTCCTTTCAAATTGGTTGAGCTCCTCTTGCATTGCAAGAATCCAGTTTGGATCTTGTTCTGCATCATTTATGGTTTGAGGTTCAACTTGTGATAGGAAACAAGTGTGCATCTGATTTTGGTGTAGTTGATGCCTTGTTTGAACACCTGCTGAAATATCACCATTGATTTGAGATATTGGATGATATTTAACTATGATGTGGTCAACAGTTGGAGTTGGTTCAGCAATGATATCCACTTGGGGAATTTGTTCAGCTGTCACTTGATTTAAACTGGCAGCAAGATCTGGATGATCTTCTTCTTCATTGTCTTCAAGATTTTGAGGTGATGAAAGTAGTGATTCTTCTTTCTGTAGATCTAGTCCATTGAGCTCTTCACATAGAGCTGGTACTTGCAAAATATTTTTGGTAGAGGTGGTATTCCTCTCCTCATTTAACATGTTAGTCTCATCAAAAGATACATGCATGGACTCTTCTATCTTAAGAGTAGATTTGTTGTAAACTCTGTATGCCTTACTAGAAAGAGAATATCGAAGGAAAATGCCTTCAACAGCCTTTGCTTCAAACTTCCTGAGATACTTCTTATCATTGTTGTGCACATATCATTTACAGCCAAATATCTTAAAATAGTTAACCTTAGGCTTTTTATTCTTAAGTAATTAATAGGGAGTTTTGCCCTTAATCTTATGTATCAGCCTTTTGTTCAACAAATAATTAGATGTGTTCACTGCCTCTGCCCAAAAAGAGAGTGGCAAGTGAGCATCAGCAAGCAATGTGGTTGCTGATTCAATTAGGGTTCTATTTTTCCTTTCAACTACCCCATTTTGTTGAGGAGTTCTAGGAACAGAGAAACATTGCCTGATCCCTTCTTTTCACAGAATTCCCTCATCAGAAGAGACTAAAACTCAGTGCCATGATCACTTCTGATCAATGCAACTACAATAGAGTACTCAATCTTGATGGACCTGAGAAAGTCAGTCAGAACACTGAAGGTGTCAGACTTGTTCCTACGAAAGAACACCCAAGTGAATCTTCAGAAGTCATCTACAATAACTAGAGAGTAATGCTTCCCTCCTAGACTTTGTATAGCAGTAGGTCCAAAAAGGTCTAAATGCAGTAAATACAAATCCTAGGTGAATCACTCTTGGATAAAGATTTAAAACTACTTCTAGTTTGCTTACCCAATTGACAAGCCATGCAGAGTCCATCCTTCTTGTATGAACCAGAAGCTAATCCTCTAGCAAGATTGTCCTTAGAAAGCTTAGATATAGTTCTAAGGTTAATGTGTCCAAGCCTTTTATGCCATAATTCATTTGTTTTACTTATAGAATTGAATAAGCAAATATCAGAATTGGCAGAGTCAAAATTGACTAAATATTTTCATGTCTAATACCAGATAACACATTAATGTTTTTATTATAGGTAATAAGACATAAGGAATGATTGAAAGTTACCGGATAACCTTCATCACATAACTGGCTTATGCTTATGAGGTTGTGCTTCAGACCCTTGACATAGGCTACCTCCTTGAAGGTCACTGCTCCAACTTTGATATGTCCATAGCCTTTGGTTTATCCACAGTTGGAGTCTCCAAAGATCATCTTGGGTCCAAGCATTGCCTTGTAGTTGTTCAGGTTGGCCTTATTTCCTGTCATGTGCTTTGAACAGCCACTATCCAAATACCATTGTTCATTCTTGTTTGGATAGTTGTGTACCTGTAAAACAGAAAAATAAACTAGTTGTTTTTGACCCAGACTTCCTTGGGTCTTTTTGTATTACCACAAAAATCTGAAATAAAAGACATTTTAGGTTGGTCCTTATAACCTTGTGGATGATATATCCTTGGAGGTATTATCCATTCGGTGAAAGGATTGAAAGTATGTGAAGAATAAGAATTGTTCAGATTTTCTGCATAATTTCCTTTCGACGAACTGGGTTGAGTTCATCGATCTCCATTCAACGAATGGACATGCTTTCATCAAGCGCCATTCGAATAATGACTATATTTGAAATCTGTCTTCAGAGTTCGTTGATCTCCGTTCGACGAAGTGAATTCATTTCGTCGAGCTCCGTTCGACGAAATCTGCTGAATTTCTTTATTCTTAACAGCCTTACTTGAAATGTTTTTATTTACATCTACAACCACTTTTCTCTTAGCAGAAATGAATTTTATAGGTGTAGAAAGTATGTTTTTCTTAATCAGAGGTGGCTCACTTGATGATGCACCTAAGCCTAGTTTGCCACTTAATCTGGCATTTACTGTGCTTGTAATGTTCATCAGTTTGATGTTTCTCCCATTTAGGGATTCTTCAAATTTCTTAGCCTCAGATAGTATATTCTCAATGAGAATAATATGTTCTCTGGAGGCAGCCAATTCTTTCTTAAGAATAGCATTATCTTCACTTAATTTGTAAATTTCAGCTAGCTTATTTCTGAGAGAGATTATTTCCTTCTCAGATTTAATTGAGTCTAAGCAAAGAACTTCGAATTCATCTTTGAATTCAATTGAATTGAAATCAAAATTTGATATTACCTGATCAGTGTCATTGTCAGCTTCTGATTCTGATTCTTCTTCATCTGAGTTGTTTGCTGAGGCATTGATAGCCATCATACAGAAGATTCTTTCTTATTCATTATCTTCATCATCAGAAGAGCTGGATGAAGATGCACTTACTGACTCACTGCTTGAGTCATAAATGACCATCAAGCACTGATCATTCTCCTTTGATTCTTCTTCATCATCAGAAGAACTGAATGAAGATTCCGACTCAGTTTCATTCCATGTTTCAGCTACAAATCCTCTTCCTTTGTGTTTGTGCTTGTGGAAGGAAGACTTGCTGGAGTGTCTTTTATCTTCCTTTTCTTTTCTCTTCTCCTTCTTCTGATTTTCTGGACAATCTGGTAGAATGTGTCCAGGTTTCCTGCAGCCATAATAAATAATTTCCTTAGGATTTGATTTGTCATACCTTGGCTCTTCTCTGGTTCTAGAGTCCTTCTTTCTGAATTCCTTCTTAGCCATCTTGTAGAACCTTTTGGCTAGAAGGCTCATGAACTCCTCATCTCTTGGAGCCTTTTCTTCTTCTTCAGCTTGAAAAGTTATACTTCTCTCCTTCTTGGATGCTGGAGATGAAGTAGATTGCTCAGCTTCCCTGGATTTGATGAGCTGCTCATAGGATTTGAGTTTGCCTAATAAGCTCTCAGTGGAGATCTCATTAAGGCTTCTGGCTTCCTTGATTGGCCAGATCCTAGAGTCCTATGTGCTGTGGATGCACATAAGGATCTTATCATTGATCTCAGTGATGGAGATCACTTTGTCCAAGGTCTTCAGCTCATTGATTATGAGGCTGAGCCTGTTATACATATCAGCCACTGTCTCAGATTCTCCCTTTTTGAAATTCTCATATTGAGAAACAAGGTGGGATCTTCTGTCCTTTCTTTCATCAGCTGATCCTTCAACCATATTGTTGAGTGAGATCCAGATCTCCCTTGCTGAAGTGCATTCCACCACTCTTTGGAAAATGTCATCAAACATTGTTTGTGCCAGAATGTTCATAGCTTTGGCATCTGCACTTCTCTGCTACTTTTGTGCTTCTGTCCATTCAGGAGGTGGAACAACATTGTTGTTAGTTGGTGCTTCAGCACTAGTTGTTGTTGTAGGTGTTGGATGTCCTGTCAAAATAACATTAAAGATTTTCTCATCAATAGAATTCATGTACAACCTAATTCTTGCATTCCATAGTGCAAACTTACTGAGATTGCACATAGGAGGTCTTATGCTAGAATATTCTTTGTTTTGTGCCATGAGTTTTTAGAAAAAATAAAACTCTAGAATAAAATAAGATCTAATTAATCTTTATGATTCAGGTGTTAGCCTGCAAAGAATCAACCTCCCTCTGATACCAATTGAAAGTCAATTGATATCAGTTGAAAGTGATTGATATAATCAACCACGCTTTGATACCAATTGAAAGTGAGGTTAGATCTTAGATTTACTCTAAAGGGGGGGGTGAATAAAGTATTAAAACTTTTTCACTTAATTTTACTGCGGAATTAAAATAGTGATATATATATATGTCTATAGCAGAGTGATTTAAAAAACTAAATAAAAACAAATCAGCACAGCACACAGAAAATCACAACACAGAGGACACAAGGATTTTTGTAGTAGTTCCACAATAAACCTGGGTACGTCTACTCTTCTACCACACTTGGTAGGATCCACTAGTTTTTGATCAGGTGTCCTATCACCAAGGGGTTTTTGATCAGGTGTCCACACACCAAGGAGCTTTTGATCAGGTGCTCTAACCAAACCACAGGTTTTTGATCAGGCGTGTTGGAACAACCCTTTTACTGTTTTGGGCTAGGATCACTATGTAGGATCAGTTGACCCCATTGTATAGTTTAAGGGTCAAGTCTTTAGGCTGATAAACCAGCTAGAACTTAAGATTAAATCTAAGGTTCCCAGCGGTCGACGAATGACTAGCAACGCTCGACAAATGGCATGTGGCGTTCGACGAATGTCTAGTATTGTTCGACAAATTGTTCTAAGCAGAGTGAAGTATTACAGCCAGTTACAGCACTCGACATTCACTGATCAGCGTTCGACAAATGGCTAGCAGCGCTCGACAGATGGATCCCAGCATTCGACAGTTTTTATTAACAACGCTCAACAGTTTTCTAGCCACTGTTCGATATATTCTGGACAGCGCTCGACAGATGGCTCCCAGCGTTCGACAAATCATTTTTTGAATCCCAGATTTAATATCAGTTACATTCTATTTTGTCCTAACAGCAAAACGACGACTATAACGGATCTATTCAATATCTTTGGACATATTCTGACAGATAAGGAAGGATATTTAAACTCAATTAATATATTCCTTTCCTTCCTTTTTCCCAGACAGGAATAGCCGTTGACATTTAATGAAAAGGAATCTTTTCATGACCAAGGAACAAAAGGACCTGGCAGAGTCGTTTGAGCTTTGTTGTTATTTCCAAGAATGTCAACATAATTCAAATACAAAGGATATATATATAGACAAAAACAAGAAGAGAGACACATATACAAGTAGTAAGATTTTCTCAAAAAAAAAGGTTTTTTTTTTCGACAAGCAGCACAAAAACTTCTGAGAACATCATCCCCAAGAGCATTCACTCAGAATCTGCTGCAAAGATAGATCTTCTAAAAAGAGCAACAAGCAATCTGAAGAACCTATTCTTCTAGATCAATCTGCTGCAGGAGATCTTGGTTTTCAAGAGAAAGCTTCTCCATCTTCTATCAAATAATTCAATCAGACAGGGGGAGCTTTACAACAACATCCACTAGAATTTTCTCTCAGCATCTTGACAGAGAAGAACACTACAAACTCCTTCTTACCTCTCTTGTACAGGGTTATAACTCCCTTCAAAAGTAAATCTTGGTGACAGGGCACCTTGACAAAAACCTACACCTTGGTTAGAGCACCTTATCAACAACTCACCTGGTGTGTGGACACCTTATCAAAATCACCTGGTGTGAGGGCACCTTATCAACAACCTCCTAGTGGATTCCTACCAAGGGTGGTAGAAGAGTAGATGTACCCAGATTTATTGGGGAACTACTATAGCTCCTTGTGTCTTCTGTGTTTAATTATTCTTTGGGCTTGTGCTGTTTGATTTCATTCACTTACCTTTTCTGTTTATTTAATTCTCACACTGATTACACTTATATATATATATATAACACTATTTTAATTCCGCTATAAAACTAAAGAAAAGTTTTAATACTCTATTCACCCCCCCCCCCCCCTCTAGAGTAATTCAAGATCTGACCTCCACTTTCAATTGGTATCAGAGGGGGTTGATTCTTTACAGACTAACATCTGAATCACAAAGATCAACCAGATCTTAATTTGTCTAGAGCTCCTGTATCCAAGAATTTTATATCATTCAAAACTCATGGCACAAAACAAGGAATATTCTAGCACAAGACCTCCCATGTGCAATCTCAATAAGTTTGCACTATGGAAAGCAAGGATTAGGCTTTATATGAACTCTATTGATGAGGAGATTTTCAATGTTATTCTTACAGGACCTCCAGCATCTACAGCAACAACCAGCACTACTGCAACAACAGACAACACTGCGGTTCCACCTCCTGAGTGGACTGAGGCTCAGAAGAAGCAGAGAAATGCAGATGCAATAGCAATGAACATTCTGGCCTTAACTATGTCAGATGACATATTCCAGAAAGTAGTTGAGTGCAACTCAGCAAAAGAAATCTGGGAATCTCTCAACAACATGGTGGCAGGCTCAGCAGATGAAAGGAAAGACAGAAGATCCCACCTGATCTCTCAATATGAGAACTTCAAAAAGGGAGAATCAGAAAATGTTGCTGATATGTACAATAGGCTCAGCCTCATAATAAATGAGCTAAAGTCTCTGGACAAAGTGATCTCACTCACAGAGATCAATGACAAAATTCTTATGTGCTTTCCCAGCACATGGGACTCCAGAATCTGGCCAATCAAAGAAGCCAGAAGCCTAAATGAGATCACCACTGAAGCCTTGTTGGGCAAGCTCAAATCTTATGAGCAGCTTGTCAAGAGTAGGGAAGTTGAAGAATCTACTTCATCCCCAGCACTCAAGAAGGAGAAAAGCATAGCCTTCAAAGCTGCAGAAGAAGAAGGACTAACTCCTAACAAAAAGGAGTTGATGAGCTTCATAGCCAAAAGATTCTATAATATGGCTAAGAAAGACTTCAAGAAGAAGTCATCCAGAAGCTATGACAAGCCAAGGTATGACAAAAATCATTCAAATGAAATTATATGCTTTGGTTGCAGGAAGCCAGGACATATTGCTCCTGAATGTCCAGAAAATCAAAACAAAAAGGACAGAAAGGAGAGAAAAAGAGAAAAGGAAGAAAAGAAAAGTTCTAGCAAATCTTCCTCCCACTCACACAAAAAGAAGGAAAGAGGATTTGTAGCAACATCCTGGAGTGAAACAGAATCTGAATCAGAATCTTCATCTGGTTCTTCTGATGAAGAAGAAACAAAAGAAAATAGCCAATGTCTAATGGCAATTTATGACTCAGATTGTGAGTCACAATCTGAATCCTCATCAAGCTCCAGTGATGATGAAGAAGAAAAGAACTTCTGCATGATGGCAATCAATGCCTCAGCCATCAAATCTGATGAAGAAAATGATGCAGATCAGGTAATGTCTGGTTTTGATTTTACTTCAGATGAATTCAAGGCTGAATTCAGAGTCCTTTGCTCAGACTTACTCAACTCTAAGAAAGAAATAATCTCACTCAGATGTAAGTTAGCTGAAATGAAAAAGATGAGTGAAGAAAATGCAAATCTTAAGAAAGAATTGGCTGCCTCCAGAGAACACATTGTTCTTATTAAGAATAAACTTTCTGAGGCCAAGAAATTTGAAGAATCCCTAAATGGGAGAAGTATCAAACTGATGGACATCACAAGCACAGTCAATGCTAGACTTAATAATAGCAAGCTGGGCTTGGGTGCCTCATCAAGTGAGCCATCTCTGATTAAGAGAAATATCCTCTCCTCACCTATAAAATTTATTTCTGCTCAAGGCAAAGAAACTGCAAAAAGGGATAAAGATATTTCAAGCAAGTCTGTTAAGGATAAAAGAATTCAAAAGAATTCGCCGAACGGAGATCCACAAAAAGGTTCAAATTTGTCGAACGGAGCTCGACGAAATCTGAAAACAGATTTTCAGTATAGTTATCAGATGAACAATAGTCGACCAATTTATCCAAATTTGTCGAACAGATACTATACAGAAAATACTAGAAATCTTATTCCCAAACAAACTAAAAATCCTTTCACTGAATGGATAATACCTCCAAGGAGATATCATCCACAAGGCTATAAGAACCAGCCTGAAATGTCATTTATCTCTGAATTTTGTGGTAACACAAAAGGACCCAAGGTAGTCTGGGTCAAAAACAACTAGTTTATGTTTTTGTCTTTGCAGGTACTTGGCCATCCAAGATTAAATCAAAAATGGTACTTGGATAGTGGCTGCTCAAAGCACATGACAGGAAACAAGGCCAATCTAAAAAATTACAAGGCACAGCTTGGACCCAAAGTGATCTTTGGAGACTCCAACTATGGTCAAACCAAAGGCTTTGGTCAAATCAAGGTTGGAGCAGTAACATTCAAAGAAGTCACCTATGTGAAGGGTCTGAAGCATAACCTCATCAGCATAAGTCAGTTATGTGATGAAGGTTATCAGGTAACCTTTAATAAATCAGAATGCATTATCAAGTCATTTGATAATATCATTGTTTTATCAGGTATAAGACAGGGTAATATATATTTAGTAAATTTCAATTCCTCTAAATCAGAAATTTGCATGTTTAATGAGCTAAGCAAATCTAGTGAACTATGGCATAAAAGATTAGGGCATATAAATCTTAGAACAATTGCCAAACTATCTAAAGATAATCTAGTCAGAGGTTTACCATCAGGATCATATAAGAAAGAAGGTTTATGTAGGGCATGCCAGCAAGGAAAGCAAACCAAAAACAGTTTTAAATCCTTATCTAAAAGTGATTCACCTAGAATCTTATTTTTGCTGCATATGGACCTTTTTGGACCTATAGCAATAAAGAGTTTAGGAGGGAAGTCTTACACTCTAGTTATTGTAGATGACTTCTCTAGATTCACTTGGGTTTTCTTTTTGAGAGAAAAGTCAGATAACTTTAAAGTTCTTACAGACTTTCTTAAGAGCATACAGATTGAATACTCTACTGTAGTTGCATTGATCAGAAGTGATCATGGCACTGAGTTTGAGTCTCTTCTTATGCAAGAATTCTGTGAGAAGGAAGGTATCAGGCATTGCTTCTCAGCTCCTAGAACTCCTCAACAGAATGGGCTAGTTGAAAGGAAAAATAGAACCCTAATTGAATCAGCAAGAACATTGCTTGCAGATGCTAACTTGCCACTATCCTTTTGGGCAGAAGCAGTTAGCACAGCAAACTATGTTCTAAATAGAAGTTTGATACACAAACTTAAGGGTAAAACTCCCTATGAATTACTTAAAGGGAAGAAACCTAAAGTTGACTATTTCAAAACTTTTGGTTGTAGGTGTTTTGTTCACAACAATGATAAGAAATATCTTAGAAAATTTGAACCAAAATCTGAAGAAGGAATTTTCTTAGGATATTCAATAGTTAGCAAAGCATATAGGGTATTTAACAAGTTCTCTCTTAAGATAGAAGAGTCCATGCATGTTTCCTTTGATGAAACTAACATGTTTTACAAGGAGAAGAACTCTTCTACCAAGAATACTTTGCAGGTACCAGCTCTATGTGAAGAGATTGATGGGCTAAATCTACAGTCAGGAGATTCAATGCAACAATTAGTTCAAAACCTTGAAGATAGTGAAGAAGAAGATCATTCAGATCTTATTGATTATCAGAATCAAGCAACAACAGAACATCCTCCACAGGATACAGTTACTGAACAAAATTCCCAAATAAATATCACTGCAGAATTAACTCCAACTGTTGACCACATCACAGTTAGAGATCACCCAATTTCACAAGTGATTGGTGATATTTCAGCAGGTGTTCAGACAAGACATCAACTGTATCAAAATCAGATGCATACTTGCTTTCTATCACAAGTTGAACCTCAAACCATAAAAGATGCAGAACAAGATCCAAATTGGATTCTTGCAATGCAAGAGGAACTCAACCAGTTTGAAAGAAACAAAGTTTGGGATTTGGTTCCAAGACCAAGAGGCCATCCAGTCATTGGCACCAAGTGGGTCTTCAGGAACAAACTTGATGATCAAGGAAATATTGTAAGAAATAAAGCAAGGCTAGTAGCTCAAGGATACTCACAGGAAGATGCCATAGACTATGATCAAACATTTGCACCTGTGGCAAGACTTGAAGCTATCAGAATATTTTTAGCATTTGCTGCATACAAACAATTTAAGGTATATCAAATGGATGTAAAAAGTGCATTCCTAAATGGAGATATCAAAGAAGAAGTTTATGTAGAACAACCACCAGGTTTTATCTCTCCAACTCACTCTTCTTATGTATTCAAGCTTAATAAAGCTCTCTATGGTCTCAAACAAGCTCCCAGGGCATGGTATGAGACCTTAGCAAATTTTCTATTGGAAAACAAGTTCTGTATAGGCTTAGTAGATAAAACCTTATTTTTTAGAATACATAAAAATCAAACACTGCTAGTTCAAATATATGTAGATGATATTATTTTTGGATCTAGTGATTCAAAATTTTGCAAAAAGTTCTCCAAACTTATGCAATCTAAATTTGAAATGAGTAGCATGGGTGAATTATCATACTTCCTTGGTCTTCAAGTGAAGCAAACCACATCAGGGATTTTCATTTCCCAATCCAAGTATGCTAAGGAATTAGTAAAAAGGTTTGGAATGTCTGATTCCTCTCCCATGAAAACACCCATGGCTTCTAATGCTGTCATTAATACTGATGAATCAGGGAAACCTGTTGATCAGAAAATGTATAGAGCAATTGTTGGCTCATTACTATATTTGACAGCTAGTAGGCCTGATATAATGTTTGCTACCTGTATTTGTGCTAGGTTTCAAGTTAACCCTAATGAATCTCATCTATCTTTATTAAAAAGAATTTTAAGATATATAAAGGGTTGTCCTAATCTTGGTCTCTGGTATCCAACAGCATCTGAATTTGAATTAACTGGATTCTCAGACTCAGATTATGATGGATGCAGAGTAGACAGAAAAAGCACATCAGGAACTTGTCAGTTTCTTGGTGATAGGCTTGTGTCTTGGTTTTGTAAGAAGCAGACAACTATGTCCACATCAACAGCTGAGGCAGAATATATTGATGCAGGCAGTTGCTGCTCACAGATTCTGTGGATACAAAATCAACTTCTAGACTATGGTATCAACTTAAATCAATCAATCATATTTTGTGACAATACTAGTGCAATAGCTATAGCACAAAATCCAGTTCTCCATAGTAGGACTAAACACATAGAAATAAGACACCACTTTATCAGAGATAATATGGATAAAAATAAAATTTGCCTACAGTTCATCTCCACTGATTTACAAAGAGCAGATATTTTCACAAAACCCCTGGATGAAAAGAAACACTTCTTCTTTATGAATCAACTGGGAATGATAGATGGAGACTCAATCTGTTGAAAATTATATTTTCTATCCAACCCAAAAATTTTGTCGAACGATGGTCGACAAAAACCTACATCTTCAGAGTCAGTGAAGAAAATCTCATTTGTCGAACGGCGCTCGACGAAAAAGATATTTTTCACACTGTCCGACAAAACTTTAAAGTCGGTTCGACTTCAGATTTAATTAGGTTTTTGTTGCGATTATTTCGGCAAGTGCACCGGTCGCGCAAGTAATAAAGTTTGGGAATAAAATCCCCGAGTGTCGGTCTCTTGAGGAACACAGTAAGGTGGAGTTTAATATTGAGGAAGGACTTGAGATCGAAGTCCTTTATGTCGGGGCTACGATGGGGGGTTGATTTGGTTTGCGAATAATAAAACAAAAGAGTTGAACTACTTCTATGCAATGCCGCTATGCAATGCTTCGCTTGGCGGGATGGAACTACGTAGGCCTTGAGCGCACTACTTCGCTAGCCAGATGGACGAGTAGGCAAGCGGATGGAGTGAATCACACCGGCGGAATGAGGGTCGCAAGCACCTCGTCAACAAGCACGCCACTAGCAATTGCTAGTGCGACACATGAACATGATGGCGGGATGGAGGATGGTAATGCAGAATGAAATCGATAAAATGAATGACAATAGCACCTCATACACATGAATAAATCAAAAGGAATTTCATAAACATGAAATAAAAGTTAAAGATCTGAATTTATCATGTTCTTCATCCACAAAATAGAGAGTTTAACATACAAACATCATTTCAAAGGAATAAAGAGTAAGAGAATCGACCGACTCCGAAGACTTGTAGGGATTCACGGTAGGAATCGCTGGGTTGTCAATCCGCGTCCAAACTCGGTCCTCAACTGCGTCCGGGGTAAAGGAGGGTTGTCACTTCCTCCCAATGGCCCGTCTTCTTCGTGTCACGACCCGGCGATGTCCAAATGCTCTTTAAACCTTCCTTGATGATGAAAGTAAGATCCAATCTCTTCCTTGAAGTTCCTAGATGAATAGAGGAGGCTTAGAATGAAAAAACGCAAAACACGGCGCTCAAAAAGACCAAAAAACGAAGAAGTTCCGGCTGTTTTTGCGGAGCAGCTATTTATAGACAGGTGCATGTTTTCAATGCGCACGATCAGTGGCGCACGACCAGTGGTCGTGTGCACTATGTCCAGTGGTCATGCGATAAGCCAAACAGGCCACTTTTTAGGTGGGAATTAATGCACGATCACTAGCGCACGACCAGTGGTCGTGCGCACTATGTCCAGTGGTCGTGCGCACTATGTCCAGTGGTCGTGCGCAGTGTTCCTGTGCAGTTTTTGCGCCCCGGAACACTCGCACAACCCCCGTATCAACATGAAAGATCGTCAGGCCATGTAAATGGGCATTCCACACATTCTCAAATATAGAAATTGAATTGCAACATAATGCATGAGTAAGATAAACAAGAAAATACATCGAAACGGGCCTAAAAGTGCACTTAGCATGGAATAACAGATAGAGAACAAATATGAGTGATTATGGATCTAAAATGTAGTGCATTTACTCAAATACCGGCCCAGATGAGTCCATAAATGTATATATAAATGGGACTCATCACACCCCCAGACTTACCTGTTTGCGCGTCCCGAGCAAACCATCTCTTACGCGGACAAGAAAAACATAAGTTGGAATCGAAATTATCAAGCGGAGTACCATGCGAAGTCGCATGCCCATGTGTGTATAAATACAGTAGACAAAATTTCTAATTATACATAGTCGTTTATAGTTTTCTAGGAGCGTAATTATATATTACATTTACTCAAAAATGGAATCACGGTGAATCATAAGGTCGTACATAGGAAGAAAGTAAACTGAACGATGAAGCGAGCATTACCAAGGATCGGGGCTCGGGACAACTCCATTGAAATCCATCAATGTCGGTGACCATAAGCTTGCCCGTTCACACTCTCTCCACGGCACTGGTTTGACTCAAATGCGTGAATCAATAGGACTTTCGGTTTTAGATGGGGTTTGGGATTAAGGTGAGGTATACAATGATAAAAACGACGGCTCAAGCACTAAACCCAAATGAGCTTGCAAATAATACTATCCTTATTCGCCACAGAAACACGCGGGTACACTACACCCCCAGACTTGAACTTAACAACATGGGTGCGTGCACCGCCTACTCCCAAACATATATCTATACACAGATTTTTCAATAAGGCTCATCTCCTTTTTCTTTTCTTTTTACTTCTTTTCTTTTTCTCATTTTTTTTCTTTTCTTTTCTTTTCAAAACATTTTCAGCAAATTTATCAATGATGCACATCCACATTTTCACAAAAGTATCACAACATCAACACCCCAATCATGAAAGTAATATACTAGAGCTCAAATTTGGGTGTGCGACTAGGATTGGCTCTTGGGCATTGGTGAAAAAAAAGTGGGGCTGAACCAAAGAAAGGGTAGGCACAACTGGGCTAACGAGGATATGTGATGGGCATGATACAAAAGCTCAACCGGGCCAAAATGATGGCCTATATCACATTCACGCAATTAACTAACCATATACCCTTGCTTCAAGAGTCGCTTGGGGTAAGTTCTTAGCCACCGAGAAAGATAATCCTTCCTCTCTACTCGGGCAATACGAGGCTAACGAACGTCTACACACATTCCTATTCTACCGTTTGATTCACACCGGATTCACCAATTTTTGAGTGTAGTGAACAATATCTACGCAAATAGAAAGATATAAACTAAAAGCATAAACAGAAATTGAATCTACACAAATTTCTATGCGAGACATGAGCACTTGACTAGGAGCACTCCAGGAGTCAACATTTTACTCCGCCTAATAATCCTAAGCCAGCAAAATGATTTCCCAAATCGCACAAAAAGAAATGAGTTCAGCTCAAGACGTGCCAACAGCTAAATGCACGCTCGAGTGGGTGCTGTGGTGTGCAATGAAAATAAACAAAACATTTTAAATGAAATCTTCTAGTATGCAGTGCAATAGTGCACGTGAGCGGGTAAACAAAACTACTCTCCCCCAGACTTAAACTAAACAATCAGCATAATATATGACATGAAAATCAGCAAAGGCTAGAGAAAGAGAGTACCCAATGCTCAGCAAGTGAGCATACCAGAAGACGCGTGAAAAACTGAAGCAAACCCGCCATTCAGAATTTGCAATAAGTACCTGTAGGGGTGAGCTCCACAAAAACAAAAGAAAGTAGAAATGCTAAAAAGAAATGCAACTAACTAAACAAACTGGATAAATTGAAATTGCAAGAAAAGTAAGATAATTACTGGGGTTATTGTCATCCCAGCCCGACTTATTCAGGTTTTGTACAGTTCTAGCTTATAGGCCTATGAAAAAGAAAATGCACAGGTAACTGTTCTAATATGCACATCGGTAGCGGGTACCGATACGCAGACAGAGCAGTCACCCCTCTACCTAAATATAAATAATACCTGCTCGTCACAGGTAGAGGGAACAGAAAGCAAGAAGAGGAGGAGATATCCTCACTCAACTCACCAAACACATCCTTGCCTAGCAAGGTGTCGTCAACAGGGAGGTGGCAGGAGGAAAGGGCAATGAGTGGAGCTTCCTCAACAGAGGGGGAATCAACCTCCTCACATAAGAAGATGCTCTCATCATTGACTTGGGAAATATGCACCAAATCCTCCTGGGGTACCTGTGAAGACTCAACCTGCACAGACTCGGATGAAGAGGGGGGATCGAGAAATAAACAAGATGAAGAACATAAATAATCAAAAATCGGGGGAGTGGTCCCGGTCTCACTCCCATCAGGTTGGGGAAGTAAAATAATGTTTGCATTGGCATCAATGCTACAAAATTCGGCGGGATCAACGGTGGCCAGGCTTAGGATTTGGACTTCCTCCACCGGTGCCGAGGAAAACTCCTCTTCACCTAGAAGGTTGTCCTCCTCCATAGGAATAGGCACAACACTCAGATCACCCACCTCATCCTGCGACACATCATCAACAATGTCGTCGGAGACGAGTATAGTATGCACAACAGGGGGAAGAATCGAATCCACTAGAGGTGGCGGACGCACATGGAGAATAGGCTTAGCAATGTCGGTGCATAGATCAACCGCACATCCGGTGACCGTATCCATGCCATACCCTTCAAGATGTGAAGGTGACAAAGACACATAACCGGATGTTGAAGGTGTGCTGCCAGAGTTAGGAGTTGGGACGATCCGGATATCCGGCTCATCATCCTCGTCCAATTGGCGAAAATACTCGGCACAGTCCTTCAAGATATGATCAGTGCTCTGACAAAACCGGCACTGCCTAGCAGGCTTCTTTGGCACAGCGGGTGCTGAAGCCGAAAAGAAGTATGACGGTAAAGGCTCAGCAGAGTAGCCATAAGACTTACGCGCACCATATGGAGTACCAGACGAAGTCGGTGCTCTATATGCTGGGCTATAAGAATTATGCCTACTATTCTCCGTAGGGCATTCATCACTAGAGTGGGAGGTAGCTCCACACCAACGACAACGGAAATTAAGATGTGCCCACATAGTGTGAAGATAATACGATTCACAATAAAAAAGCTATTGTGCAAAATACCATACCTAACAAGAATTACTAAAGCAGCCTAATTAAAACAGGAAAATGGAACAAAAAGAAATAAAACAAAGAAATGCAATTTACAAAAGGAAGGGCTTCTCTCTCAGGTTTTCCCTCTCCAGAAAAACTCACACGACTGTGTTCCCCGGCAACGGCGCCAAAAACTTGTTGCGATTATTTCGGCAAGTGCACCGGTCGCGCAAGTAATAAAGTTTGGGAATAAAATCCCCGAGTGACGGTCTCTTGAGGAACACAGTAAGGTGGAGTTTAGTATTGAGGAAGGACTTGCGATCGAAGTCCTTTATGTCGGGGCTACGATGGGGGGTTGATTTGGTTTGCGAACAATAAAACAAAAGAGTTGAACTACTTCTATGCAATGCCGCTATGCAATGCTTCGCTTGGCGGGATGGAACTACGTAGGCCTTGAGCGCACTACTTCGCTAGGCGGATGGACGAGTAGGCAAGCGGATGGAGTGAATCACACCGGCGGAATGAGGGTCGCAAGCACCTCGTCAACAAGCACGCCACTAGCAATTGCTAGTGCGGCACACGAACATGATGGCGGGATGGAGGATGGTAATGCATAATGAAATCGATAAAATGAATGACAATAGCGCACCTCATACACATGAATAAATCAAAAGGAATTTCATAAACATGAAATAAATTTTAAAGATCTGAATTTATCATGTTCTTCATCCACAAAATAGAGAGTTTAACATACAAACATCATTTCAAAGGAATAAAGAGTAAGAGAATCGACCGACTCCGAATACTTGTAGGGATTCACGGTAGGAATCACTGGGTTGTCAATCCGCGTCCAAACTCGGTCCTCAACTGCGTCCGGGGTAAAGGAGGGTTGTCACTTCCTCCCAATGGCCCGTCTTCTTCGTGTCACGTTCCGGCTGTTTTCGCGGAGCAGCTATTTATAGACAGGTGCAGGTTTTCAATGCGCACGATCAGTGGCGCACGACCAGTGGTCGTGCGCACTATGTCCAGTGGTCGTGCGATAAGCCAAACAGGCCACTTTTTAGGTGGGAATTAATGTACGATCACTAGCGCACGACCAGTGGTTGTGCGCACTATGTCCAGTGGTAGTGCGCAGTGTTCCTGTGCAGTTTTTGCGCCCCAGAACACTCGCACAACCCCCGTATCAACATGAAAGATCGTCAGGCCATGTAAATGGGCATTCCACACATTCTCAAATATAGAAATTGAATTGCAACATAATGCATGAGTAAGATAAACAAGAAAATACATCGAAACGGGCCTAAAAGTGCACTTAGCATGGAATAACAGATAGAGAACAAATATGAGTGATTATGGATCTAAAATGTAGTGCATTTACTCAAATACCGGCCCAGATGAGTCCATAAATATATATATAAATGGGACTCATCAGTTTTGCCGAACAGCGCTCCTCGAATTCTCCTCCCTATTTCCTCGACTATATAACACCTATTTTACTTCTTTCTAAGTTCGCGCCTACAGAAATCGTTTTCCTTCAGTTCCCTATTGCACTTGATCCTTCTCTTCTCTTGCAGGAACAATGGCGATTCCTCAGGCCTCTCTGCACCTAATGAAGTTTGATGCAGGTTTTGACATTGACATGGACTCGTTTGCACAGTCAGACCAAATCTTCAAGGATATTCTTCAAATGCTGGATGAACAACAACTAAGGAAATTTCTAAGCACCAGGCAGAAGATAGCTGTTGCAGAGATAAAAGAACGGGTTTTCACTGCAAAACCAGTCGATGAAAGCTTGTCGGGAACAATCGCAGGTCATCATGTCTCTCTCTCCCACCATCCTTTCTGAAACCTTCGGTCTTGCAAATGGTGAAGATGAGTTAGACATAAGCTCAAATGAATTTGATGAAGCTTTAGTCAAAATGGGCCATTTGACTGGAAACCCTAGCCACATTCTAAAAAAGAATCTATCTCAGAATTACAAGTTCTTAGCAGATATTGTTTGGAAAGTCCTGCTGGGCAAGACTTATGGACATGACTATATCAGTAGGCACCAATTTCTATTAATGGTGGCCTTAATGGAGAAGAAGAAAGTCAACTGGGGATCAATTCTTTTTGACCAAATTAAAAGGAAAAACTCTCTAGAGAATGTATGCTTTGGAAGAATCTTAGGAATCTTCCTGCAGGAAAGGCATCCAGAACTTTTGGTGTCACCAAAAGTAACAATAAATGCCAGCAAGAGGCTGACCTCAGCACTCTTTGCTAAATGGGATAGAATAATTCCCAAGAAGAATACAGGAGCTGAGGCCTCCAGAAAAAGGAAAGCTTCTGAGGACACAAGGACTGATCAAGTCACTTCCTCTACCCCTCTAGAAGATCCTCCCTCAGTTCCTCCTTCCTCTCGTATCCTCTCTCCACCTGCTCAACAATCTCCTGCTCATTCTTCATCCCCTCCTTCAACTGCAATATCACCCATAAATGATATTCCAATCTTAACCGACCACATCAGTGATGCTCCACCTCCACCACTATCTTCAGAACCACTACCTACCTCACCTCCCTCTCCAATACACAATGAATATCCCTCACCTATCCATTATCCTAGTCCTATCCATCTAGACATTCATACACATACCACCAACATCAGTAATATCATTCCTTCAATATCATCTCCATCCACATCACAACCATTCACTTGCCATCCACCCGATTATCCATCCCTCAACCTCTCCTCTATTGCTGATCAAGTCTTAGATCTTATCCTTCCTAAAATAAGCCAGCTCCTGGATGCAAAACTTGCTCCAGTTCTTCAAGCACTTTCTTCTTTATCTTCTAGGATAGCCTCTCTTCCCTCCTCCACTGCTGTCCCTTCTACTAGGGGCCTAGATTCAGGCTGTCCTGAAGCTAGGCAGGGGGAGATGTCCTATGAAGAAGCTCCAGCAACAGAAGGAACTCCAGAAGATGATATAGAAGTTACAATTTTTGATATAGATACACAAGTTATAGAAGTAATAAATACTATATGCATTCATCCATCCTGTGATCTATATAGCTTATTATCAAAATTTGATGTCACATATACTTCAAGGGTATCACCAAAGGTATACATAGAGGATCTATCAAAGGCTCTGATTTGCCTTCCTCAGAAAACTCATTCTGACATCATACAAAATTACATATCCTTTATTCCTTCATCCACTGTTCAAGACAGTCAAATACAGGATCATTCTGCAGAATATGAAGATGATCTTGCAGAATTCCTTGATGATTCACCAGCCCCTCAAATTACTTCTTCACCTCCAATTCCTGTATGGAATGAAGAACCAATGCCAAGCTTTGATGAAATCTGGAGAGAAGCAGATGCAGAGTTTGACAAAGCTGAAGAAGAAAAATTAAAGGCTCGTGAAGCAATCAAGAGAATTGATGATTTATACAATAAGCCAATCTCATCTTCTGACTCTGAAGATGATGATGACAATAGTTATTCTGATTATACTCTCTCAAAGAAAAGAAAGAAAAGAACAGCTAAGTCAAAGGCTGCTCCCAAGCCCCCAAATCCAAATAATGACATTCCTTTGTACATTTTGTATAATGTTCCTCTTAATGAGAAAACTCCCCACTGGATGAAGTGCTCCAGAAATGAGAACAATAGGAGGAAGAAATTCAAGAAAACTGGCTACATTTCTGACAAACCAGTCAAGCACAATCATCCTCCTCCTCCTCCTCCAGC
Organism: Dactylorhiza incarnata; assembly: GCA_033032865.1. Classification (NCBI taxonomy): domain Eukaryota; kingdom Viridiplantae; phylum Streptophyta; class Magnoliopsida; order Asparagales; family Orchidaceae; genus Dactylorhiza; species Dactylorhiza incarnata. The sequence continues at coordinate 4,625,569 of JAWHQI010000035.1, forward strand.
AGCTGGTGCAACAGGATCAGCAAGTGTATCATCTTCCTCTCAGAAGCCAAGCTCTCAACATTCAAGGAGACCTGGTAGTTCTAGTGGTTCTCAAGTCTCTAGATCAGCCAGTGCTCCTTCCTCTAAGAAATCAGCTCCAATCTTTCAAGGAAGTCAAACCTCTTCTTACTCTCAAATATCTTCAGAATACAAATTTCACATTTCTGATGGATCTTTTCATAGAGATAGAGTACCTCAAAAGGTCACTCAAGACAAAAATGATTCAGAAGATATTTATTGCTTTCCAGATCCAGAAGAAGAGAAAATTTGTCAGATGGCAAGACTGAAAGAAACAGTTGCATATGCACAGATTAAAAAGGCTAAAGCAGAAGGCAAAGACTTCTCAAGTTTCTCAACCATGTCAGAATACAGAAGAAAAGAACTTGAAAAATACAAAATAGTTAAAGCATTCAATTCTGAGTAATATATTGATATGCACCCAGAAGCATTTATCCCTCATGTCAAAGAACAGAAAATCATTGGTGCTCAAGATTTGTTTATCAGCAAAAAGAAATCAGAAGACCCCAACAGAAAAATCATATTCAAGCCATCTTCTCAAGACAAAAAGCCTTAAATAAATTGCTTGGTTATGAATGTAAAGTTTCTGAACTCAGAGCACTTATCTTTATCTGATGATCTATTTTTATCTATCAGATATATTTCATTATTGCTCTGTTTTGCTGCATCTATTTGATATTTTTTTAAGGTATCCTAACCCAAATAGGGGGAGATTGTTGGAACAACCCTTTTACTGTTTTGGGCTAGGATCACTATGTAGGATCAGTTGACCCCATTGTATAGTTTAAGGGTCAAGTCTTTAGGCTGATAACCAGCTAGAACTTAAGATTAAATCTAAGGTTCCCAGCGGTCGACGAATGACTAGCAGCGCTCGACAAATGGCATGTGGCGTTCGACGAATGTCTAGTATCGTTCGACAAATTGTTCTAAGCAGACTGAAGTATTACAGCCAGTTACAGCACTCGACATTCACTGATCAGCGTTCGACAAATGGCTAGCAGCGCTCGACAGATGGCTCCCAGCATTCGACAGTTTTTATTAACAACGCTCAACAGTTTTCTAGCCAGTGTTCGACATATTCTGGACAGCGGTCGACAGATGGCTCCCAGCGTTCGACAGATCATTTATTGAATCCCAGATTTAATATCAGTTACATTCTATTTTGTCCTAACAGCAAAACGACGACTATAACGGATCTATTCAATATCTTTGGACATATTCTGACAGATAAGGAAGGATATTTAAACTCAATTAATATATTCCTTTCCTTCCTTTTTCCCAGACAGGAATAGCCGTTGACATTTAATGAAAAGGAATCTTTTCATGACCAAGGAATAAAAGGACCTGGCAGAGTCGTTTGAGCTTTGTTGTTATTTCCAAGAATGTCAACAGAATTCAAATACAAAGGATATATATATAGACAAAAAGAAGAAGAGAGACACATATACAAGTAGTAAGATTTTCTCAAAAAAAAAAGGTTTTTTTTTCGACAAGCAGCACAAAAACTTCTGAGAACATCATCCCCAAGAGCATTCACTCAGAATCTGCTGCAAAGATAGATCTTCTAAAAAGAGCAACAAGCAATCTGAAGAACCTATTCTTCTAGATCAATCTGCTGCAGGAGATCTTGGTTTTCAAGAGAAAGCTTCTCCATCTTCTGTCAAATAATTCAATCAGACAGGGGGAGCTTTACAACAACATCCACTAGAATTTTCTCTCAGCATCTTGACAGAGAAGAACACTACAAACTCCTTCTTACCTCTCTTGTACAGGGTTATAACTCCCTTCAAAAGTAAATCTTGGTTACAGGGCACCTTGACAAAAACCTGCACCTTGGTTAGAGCACCTTATCAACAACTCACTTGGTGTGTGGACACCTTATCAAAATCACCTGGTGTGAGGGCACCTTATCAACAACCTCCTAGTGGATTCCTACCAAGGGTGGTAGAAGAGTAGACGTACCCAGATTTATTGGGGAACTACTATAGCTCCTTGTGTCTTCTGTGTTTAATTATTCTTTGGGCTTGTGCTGTTTGATTTCATTCATTTACCTTTTCTGTTTATTTAATTCTCACACTGATTACACTTATATATATAACACTATTTTAATTCCGCTATAAAACTAAAGAAAAGTTTTAATACTCTATTCACCCCCCCCCCCCCCCCCCCCTCTAGAGTAATTCAAGATCTGACCTCCACTTTCAAGGTGCCCTGCCACCAATGGGTTAACTTTTGAAGGGAGTTAGAACCCTGTACAAGAGGGGATAAGAAGGGTTTGAATGTTCTTCTCTGTCAATATTCTGAGAGAAGACTCTAGTGGATTGTTGTTTTTGAAAAGCTCCCTCTGTCTGATATGAAATGTTTGATAGTAGATGGCTGAAGCTTTCTCTTGAATGTATTGATCTTCCTGTAGCTGATGAATCTGGAAGAATAAGTTCTTCAGATTATTGTTGCTCTTGAAGATGTGATCTTGCAGCAGAAATACTAAGAGAAGGTGTTGATATTGTTCTCAGAGAATGAGTGCTGCTATTGAGGAAGAAGAAGATCTGTAAAACTTTTGCTCTTCTTTTTCTTCCTGTTACTTTTTGAAGAGTGGTGTTGCTTGAGGAAGATGAAGACTGAAAACTTTTCTGTGTATTTCTTTCTTCTGTATTTCTTTCTTCCTGTTACTTTTTCAGACGGCTGTTCTGCTATTGTATATTGCTGTACTGTAATAATCTGTGATATGTTGTATATTCTATTCTATAATAATCCTGCATATCTTCTTTTCTTATTCCCTTTTGAAATCTCTGACAGATTTGAAAATCACATCCCTTATTTTAAGGAATAAAATATGCTAAAGAGATAAATCTTGTACTGCAAATCTGATACACCGTTTACCTTTTTCCTTTTTCATGAACATGTCCTTTTCCGTTAAATGTCAAAGGATATAATCTCGAAATAATAAAAGGAAATATATTATCCTTACTTATCTGGAAGAATAGAGCCGTTGTAAAAGAGATCTGAGTTCAGAGAATGAATAATATAATCTGTCTGAAATAAATCTGTTGTAGAGAAATTTTCGTCGATCTCAAGATTTTCGTCGAACAGAATGTTGAGTTCATCGACCTCAAACGAATCTGGCTAGAAGAATTAAATTAGTTCAGCTGAGAAGATATTTCATCGATCTGAACATCTGATACTTATTCTTTGAACGCAGAGCTGGGTTCGTCGAACTGAGGAATTCGTCGACCGCTGAACTGAGCAAATTCATCGACCGTAGAACTGAATAAAATCGTCGACCGCTGAGACTGGATAATTTCGTCGACCGCTTAGCCGCTGAGATTGAAGATCGTCGACCGCTGAGAGCAAGCCGTTCGTCGAACACAGAGTGTAAGCCGTTCGTCGAATGCAAAGAGCAAGCCGTTCATCGAACGCAGAGTGGAGTTCGTCGAACGCAGAACCTGAATGTTTTCTTGAGTTCTAACAGCCTAAACCATTGACCCATTGACTATACAATGGGGTCAACTTTATCCTAGTCAGCAGATAGTGATCCTAGCCTAAATCAGTAATAGGGTTTTTCCAACAAAAAGGACAACAATGCAAGCTCCAATCTTGATCTAATCAGCAAGTTTGGAAATACTCATAAGGCATTAATAGATAGCAAGGAGCTATGCCAAGCACTATCCAAAGAAGTTGTACTTCTAAAGAAGGATAGAGATCAATCTGGTATCCTAAAATCTAAGGATAAGAAAATCAAAGATCTAGAGGACAAACTTCTTATTGAATGAAAGCTTATAGCAAGTTTCTCCAAACCTAAGACCATTCTTTCCTTGATTGATGGTTTTTGCTCCACTCATAGAAGAGGCCTAGGATACCTTAAGGAAGGTAAATCAGGTAAATCTATTGAGAAAAAGGCCAACTTTAGGAAGGTAATATCACCCTCCAACAAGTATGATCAGGAATCTATTTATGGACACCTCAAGAATGAGTGCTCGACAAGTGGATTCGAGGATGTGCCTAGTGTTTCAAAGGAATTGCTCATTGTACAACCCCATAATTTGCCGAGTGTACTCCTAAGGGCCCCTTAGAGTCTTATCTGGTAGCATGGTCCTAGACAGGAAGAGTAGTAGAGGCGAGGGGGGCGAGCGGTGGAGGCGGAGGCCTCCCGCTCACCCAGCCCTTGTAGACGGGCGAGAGGAGGGGCTAGCCCTCCCTCTCGTCCCGCCCCCCGCAGGAGGGGCGAGACTGATGCGCTAATTCGGCACTGCTAATTAGCATGCACGAAATGCGATACGACGGCAGTCTACCGGTCGCTCAAGTAATAAAATAGGGAGTAACTCCCTGAATATCGTTCTCAAAGGACCACAAGTTGGGTAGTACGATTTGCTCAAACCTGGAAATTAGTTAAAAGGGTTAATAAGTAACAACGGGAGGTTTGGTTTGGGATCCTATGCTATTGCAGAATAAAGAGAGATGCGGGTCAAAACTCCGCTTCGCAAGTCGAGATGGATGCAACGGCCGCGATGCCATACTTCGGAAGGCGCGTGGACAGAATGTAACTATGACAGTTGAGGGTCGCACACACCTCTTCTCTAAACATCACCACTAGCAATTGCTAGTGGCTTCACACACAACGAATCTCAGAAATCACTAGGAAAAAGGCTATTCATGCCATCACAAGAACATTGCATATGAACACAAGCAATAATCCTTAAGATTAACTTAACAAGCATTCATAAAACAACAACAAAGAAGTTCAAGCATCAAAGGTTAGAGAGACCACAAAGAAGAAGTCGCGTCTTGGGTTCAAGGCCGGAATGAGAGGTTGTCGGGCTCTCTCCGGACTCGGCCCTCAGATAGGTGAGCTTGGCTCGAAGGAGGCTGTCATCGCTCCTACGATCTTCAGCGCTTCTCTGATCTCTCGGCGAGGAATGCTTGAGCTAATGGTGGAAAAAGCTTCCTAGTGCTCCCGGATGGAAGGATGGAGGTGGAAATCACCGGAAATAGCCTCTATGGTGGTGGAAATGAAGGGGAAGCCTTCAGCCCTCAAGAGCAGCGGGAAGGAAGTGATTTCCAGCTCTCTGAATCGCTCCAGTCCGCCTCCAATCGCTCTCCTCGTTGACTGCCTCGATTCCTGCTTTTTATAGCAAACAATCTGAAAAATGGTCACGCACGGTCGAACGCACGACCGTGCGCAGACCATGCGATATTAACGGATAAAATATGGCTTGGGGAAGAAGTTGTGCCGCCCGTGCGATTTGCTCACGCACGACCAATACCGCCCGTGCGTTCAAACGCACGGGTAAACTCCGACGCTCTGAAATCACAAAGACACAGGTCGACCGTGCGTTTTACTCACGCACGGGCGAATCCGCCTGTGCGTCAAAACGCACGAGTAAACTTTGACGCTCCATTTTCTGCCCAGACACAAATGCACGACCGCAACCGACCATGTGTCAAGGAAACGCACGACCGTGCGATATGCACAGAAATTACTTCTGGGGAAAACGGGACGATCAGGTCACCTGCATACAAGATATAACAGTTGGGAATACACGTCCAGCATCAGAAAAACATAAAAGAAGGGAAGGGGAGCACCATTTGCTTACCCCCAACAACAAGGAATGCAATTGCACACCGAAATGAGCTTAAAAGTGCACCTAGCATGGAATAATACATATGAATGAAAACGTGCCTAAAATGTGGTGCAAAGACTAGAATATCAGCCCAAATGAGTACATATATATATATATATATATATATATATATATATTTATATATATATATGGGACTCATCACACCCCCATACTTTACCATTTGCACGTCTCGGGCAAACTACTCAGCTCTCCTGTCGGAACAATTGAATGTTAGCATGAGTTTGAGCAGTAAAGAACAATGCGAAGTCGCATGCTCTCGCGCATAGAAATGCATTAGAACAGAATTAAACTCAAGATTGTATCTAATTATTTCTAAAACAGTAAATTAAAATTTAATTTACTTGGATGGTGAATCCTGGTGAATCTTTCAGTCGCGCAAAAGGGAAAATAGCGTGACTAGTAGAGTATTACTCGAATCGAAGCTAGGGACAAAATCCTAAGAAATCCATCAAAGTCGGTGTCCATAAGCTTGCACCTCCGCACTCTCTCTACTGCATGAGACGACTCGTGTCTAAAATCAATAGGACTGATAGGCAATTATTGGGCTTAGGTTGAGTATAGGCTAGGTAAGTAGAAGGACGATGGGAATCACACTTAACACAACCTGAGCACTGATGCGATAATTTCGGCATGTGCACCGGTAGCGCAAGTAATAAAGTTTGGGAATATGATCCCCGAGTGTCGGTCTCTTGAGGAATGCAGGTTAGGTGAACGAATCGTGTTGTGTGACTATTGTTACACAAGCGTGAACAAACACACAAAAAAGGTGGGTTTTGGTTGGGTTTTTCCTACTCTTAACAACAATGAAGGAAATGCGGGTCGAAAGCACCGCTTCGCAAGGCGAGATGGATGCAACGGCCGCGATGCCGTGCTTCGTGAGGCGGATGGAGCGTGCTCTAGTGCGGGATGGTGAGGGTCGTAAACACCTCTTCACAAACGCCGTTAGCTCTTGCTAACGCGGATCAAACACCATGAGTGCGTGAGTAAGTGAGTGGATGAATGGAGGCGAAGCGATTCACAAGCAAGTAATGATGAAAAGAGAAGAAACATTCATTTCATTTAAACCAAACATCATGATATTCAAGTTTAAATGATTCAAAGATTACAACGAAAGAGAGAGGAAAGAGATAACCAATGGATGAAGACTAGCGGCCGTTCACGGCCGGAATGGTAGTTTGTCAAGCTACCTCTGGACTCGGGCAGACTGTGCTTCCGGTGTAGAGAAACTGTCACGATCTCTCTACGTGGTTCCGACGTCTTCTACCTCAGGATTCCTCTTCTTCTCACCGGACTGGAGTGGAAAACAGCTGCTTGAGGGCTTGCGGATGGTGGAAAATGCTCCCGGACAATGGAGAAATGCTTGGAATGGTTGGAGAGGACGACCCCTTGCGTAGGAGATGAAGTGGAGGTGTCCCGGGATGGAAATCGCCCGCGTACGGACAACCAATCGCGCTCCCGGCGGCCCGATCCCGCTCTAATTCACGAACAGGATATATATAGGCGCTGAACTGAATATTGCGCACGGTCATTGGCGCACGACCAGTGGTCGTGCGCACTGGAGTTCTGCGATCGTGCGCGTTGCCTGGGCGGAGCCTGAAATGAAAGAAATTTATAAAATACATGTTCGCACGACCAGTGGCGCACGACCAGTGGCGCACGACCAGTGGTCGTGAGCACTATCATCAATGGTCGTGCGATAAGCCAAATAGAACTCATAAAATGAGCATTAAGTGCGCACGATCAATGGCGCACGACCACTGGTCGTGCGCGATAGAGCCAGAGATCGTGCCCAGTGTTCCTGTACAGAATTGTACCGGGAACACCTGCACGACTCCTGTTCCAGCATACAACACCAGGCTAGCCACTGAAGGTGGCACTTAACACTGCATGAAAACTAGTAACGAAGATGAACAAGAATTAACATCAAAACGGGCCTAGAAGTGCACTTAGCATGGAGTATTAAATAGGAATAAAAACATGTCTAAAGTGAAGTGCAAAGACAAGAAATTCGGCCCAGATGAGTCCATAAATGTGTATATAATTGGGACTCATCACACCCCCAGACTTACCTGTTTGCGCGTCCCGAGCAAACAAATTCGGCGGAGTGTGAAAATGGTAGTTAACAAAGAGAATTACACAAAGGAGTACAATGCGAAGTAACAAAAGCATGCAAATAGAAATTTAGTAAAAAGAGATTCTAACTATGCTAACTACTTTACGAAAGTGCTAGAGCGTAAGTAGGGCTTTAGTTATACTCAGTTGGTGAATTATGAAGAATTCGAACGATCATGCCCGGTGTGAAAGTAACAAGACACTAAGGCGGGTGTTGCACAAGGTCGGGGTTTAGGAATAACTCCGCTGAAATCCATCAACGTCGTGAACCATACGCTCGCCCGGTCACACTCTCTCCACGGCGTTAGCAAACTCACAAGTCAAATCAATAGGGCTTTTAGGATTATATTGGGCTTAGGTTGCGGCGTGATATTCAAGGATAAAAATGAAGGCTACGCAACCAAAGTGAGCTAACATAACGCTGCACCACACAAAACCAAAAACAATGCTCGTGTGACACACCCCCAGACTTATCATGAAAACTAGGTGTGCACACGGCCTACTTCACAATTACCAACAGATTTTCTATTTAGCTCGGAAGGATTTCTTTACGACATGTTTCTTTTTCAGATTTTTTTTTCTTTTAACAACATACTTTTCTTCTTTTACTTATCCTCCGGTTGGTTCAAATTCAGCAAAATAAAATTTATTTCTTCATCACATCACAAAGATTCCAAAAATCACACCAAATCAAGAACATGAGTGCAGATAAACATCTATTTGGTTGCGAAAGTGGGCAAAGCTTCAAGCCTTGGTGAATGGAGGAGGAGCTGTAACAAGGAAGTGGTAGGCACAAATGTTGGCTTGCAAAGGTGAGCGAATAGGACACGGAAAGCTAAGGCTCAAACTAGCCAAAAGGTGGCCTATATCATATTTAACTCAAAGAGTCGCTCTCGCCCATGCTTCGAGAGTCGCTTGGGGCAAGTTCTTAGCCACGAGAAAGGTGAACCTTCCTCCCGACTGGAGCAACACACGACTAGTGCTCGTACACACACAATACCGGGTTATCGTCAATTTCATTCACATTCACCATTTGAGTATAACAAATCTAAATTTACGCAAAAATACTAAACATAAATTAGATGCATAGAGACAATCTAGTTCTACTCACATTCTACTACAGCATGCGGGTGCGACTAGAACACTGCTCGAGTCAACATCACACTCCAAATAGTAGTTCCTAAGCTAACGTCCTATTTCAAACTCCAACCAAAATAGTTTATTTGGAAACAACACAAATAGGAAAGCGCGCGCTCATGTGGGTGAAGTGGTGCAAGAAGCGTGGAATAATGATGATGGTACTGAAAAATATAAGCACTTCTAGCATGCGGTGCAACTCGTACGCATAGTGGATAACACATGCTCTCCCCCAGACTTAATCTACACATTACATCACAAAACTGAAAGCTAGGAGGGAGAAGTGTTACCCAATGCTCAGAATTGAGCATACCGGAAGATTGGTGTTAATTTCGTGCAAAATCCGCAGCATCCGCACCAAAGAACACAACACACCTGCAAGCACAAAACTAAAAACAGCAAAAACAAATATAAAAACTGAACTAAACATGTTAGATAAAAATAAAATCAGGAAATCTGGGTTGTCTCCCAGCAGCGCTTTTGTTTTATGTCCTTAAGCTGGACCAAATACCTGTATTATAAATGTTTAAAGAGTGCAGAAATTAAAGGAGAAGTTTACAGAAGCAGTTTCACAAATTCAGACAACACAAATCAGCTATAGGCGCTCTTATGGTGCGCGTCTCCCGTAGCTCGTAGGCGGGAGGTGAAGGATTTAGGGCCAACACTGGTGTCACCCAGTGTTCCCCTAATCTCCACCCTCTTGCCACGGAGAGCGGCAGCGCGAGCGTCGTGCAGAAGTTTCTCCTGTTTAAGTTTAGTGACAGTCGGGGACTGCCAACGTTGAAAGTTTTCAGATTTTTCCACCTTGGTGGTGGGTGGCGTCACTTCCGGCGTCGCGGTGACTACCGGATCAGCCCAAGAGATGGAGCGCTTAAATTGTTTATTACAAGAATCAAAACAAAAAGATAATGGGACAGTGTCCCGAACTAAATTCAAGTCAATATTTTTCGAAATGCAATCTTCCTCCGTCTCGGAATCAAATTCTCTCTGAAGATCTACTTCTTCCTCACTGGACTGGTGCTCCTCCTTTTCTCCTTCAATTGGTTCTTTATCTTCTTCATTTCCTGCACAACTCAGAGATTCATCAAAAATAAAGAGAGGGGGAGGAGTGGATGTTTCAGTTATAGCTTTGGGGCAAGTGGGCTGTGGCACCTTATTGGGTAGGGAGACACACCCCGTAGCGAAATCAAGGGTGGCACCGCTCTCTTTCAAAAACGGCACGCCCAAGATAGGGATAGAGTGATTTTCCTGGGGTCCCAACACCTGAAAATCAGCAACCACAATCGTCCCCTCAACTATCACTTCTACATTTTTCACTTCCCCCCTCAGATTGTATAACTGTCCCATTAGCAAGCATAAGGGATTTCCAATCCTCCGTGTTCATCTCAAGTTGCAATTTAGCAACGTCTTGCAACGCAATGACGTTGCGGGAGGAGCCGGAATCGCACAAAGCTTTCGTTTCAATATTATTGATGGAACAAGAAATCACTAACTCACTTGGATCAGCCTCTACCACATCGCCGAGACTCTTCCCTTGATCTATTGGGTTCTTTTCAGTGTTGCTAGGAAGGGTCTCATGCGACCGCTCGGTTAGCACTTGGGCCAATTGGCCCAGCTGCGTTTCCAAGTTTCGCATGGATGCGGTTTGGTTCACCATATTTGAGGTAGCCGCTTGCATAAATTTTTCCATCATCTCCTCCAGATTACTCTTTTTTTAGGCTGGGGGGCCTTGGTTATAATCCGGGTGTGGTGGCCTCGGTTGGCTCCCGGAGGCGTAAACATCGTTTTGATGCTGCCCCGGTGCCCATCGTTGGCCATGCGTGTTTGGGTTCCATGAGAAGTTCGGGTGACTTCTCACTCCCGGATGATAAGCATTATTAAATGGCACCCCCTTAGACTGATTTCCTACAAAATTAACAGATTCATTCAAGGATAAGTGCGCGAAGTCACCTGATACGTTGTTCCCTGAACATTCGTACGCGTGGTGGCCGCCGCCTCCACATCCTTCGCACGTAATGACAGCAGCAGGCGCGGGTGTAGGAGGAAGTGAGTCGACCACAAAGAGACCGCGGGCGTTCCTTGGTGCATTTCTCCCGGCAGTCCAAAATGTACTTTGGGAGGCGGTGTCGCGCAGAATCCGAAGGGCCTCCTCTGGAGTGTGGTTCATTAGAGTACCACCCGCAGCAGCATCGATCATTGCCCTGTAGTTGGGCTCGATCGCAAAGTTAAATGTCTCTACCACATTCCACGGCTGGAGCTCGTGGTTCGGGCAACGGCGGAGAAGATCGTTAAGACGCTCCCACGCCTCGACAAGGGTCTCTTGATCGGCTTGGCGAAAGGTGGCGATCTCTCGCCGCAAACTTACAATTTTATCGACGGGGTGAAATTTGGCTAAGAACTTGGATGCGAGCACATTCCAAGTCGCAGCGGTCCCCGGAGGAATAGAATGAAGCCACACCTTGGCCTTGTCGCGAAGCGAGAATGGGAATAGTCGCAGCTTGACTGTGTCATCAGGAATCCCAGCGTAGCGGAAAGTTCCGCAGATATCAGAAAACTCAGCCAGGTGCAGGTGCAGATCTTCACTGGCCATCCCGGAGAACTGAGCATTGTTCTGGATGATGTTCAAGATAGCAGGTTTGATCTCGAACTGGTTATTCATAATATTGGGACCGAACCCAGGATAAACACTCCCAGCTGTCGGAGTGGTATAATCTCTCATCGTTCTGGGTCGAGGTCTCACTACCTCTTGCTCATCTCCAGGTTGGTGCTGCCCCACGGCGGGCACTCTTTGTTCAACATTGTCTGGGTCTATGTGGTCACCCATTGCCGCCTGTACGGCTGCTGCGTGCCTTCGTGCGCGAGCGATCCGTTCGATTTCTGGATCAAAGGGTACAAGTTCCCCCGCGGCTTGTCTCTGCATGCACAGTCACAACAAAAAGAAAACAAAACAAAGGAAATAAAAAACAACTGCTCTTGTAACAAAAGCTCACAACTCAAGACGCTACACGCCTGAACATTCCCCGGCAACGGCGCCAAAAACTTGATGCGATAATTTCGGCAAGTGCACCGGTCGCGCAAGTAATAAAGTTTGGGAATATGATCCCCGAGTGTCGGTCTCTTGAGGAATGCAGGTTAGGTGAACGAATCGCGTTGTGTGACTATTGTTACACAAGCGTGAACAAACACACAAAAAAAGGTGGGTTTTGGTTGGGTTTTTCCTACTCTTAACAACAATGAAGGAAATGCGGGTCGAAAGCACCGCTTCGCAAGGTGAGATGGATGCAACGACCGCGATGTCGTGCTTCGTGAGGCGGATGGAGCGTGCTCTAGTGCGGGAAGTTGAGGGTCGCAAACACCTCTTCACAAATGCCGTTAGCTCTTGCTAATGCGGATCAAACACCTTGAGTGCATGAGTGAGTGAGTGGATGAGTGGAGGCGAAGCGATTCACAAGCAAGTAATGATGAAAAGAGAAGAAACATTCATTTCATTTAAACCAAACATCATGATATTCAAGTTTAAATGATTCAAAGATTACAACGAAAGAGAGAGGAAAGAGATAACCAATGAATGAAGACTAGCGGCCGTTCACGGCCGGAATGGTAGTTTGTCAAGCTACCTCCGGACTCGGGCGGACTGTGCTTCCGGTGTAGAGAAACTGTCACGATCTCTCTACGTGGTTCCGTCGTCTTCTACCTCAGGATTCCTCTTCTTCTCACCGGACTGGAGTGGAAAACAGCTGCTTGAGGGCTTGCGGATGGTGGAAAATGCTCCCGGACAATGGAGAAATGCTTGGAATGGTTGGAGAGGACGTCCCCTTGCGTAGGAGATGAAGTGGAGGTGTCCCGGGATGGAAATCGCCCGCGTACGGACTGCCAATCGCGCTCCCGGCGGCCCGATCCCGCCCTAATTCGCGAACAGGATATATAGGCGCTGAACTGAATACTGCGCACGGTCATTGGCGCACGACCAGTGGTCGTGCGCTCTGGAGTTCTGCGATCGTGCGCGCTGCCTGGGCGGAGCCTGAAATGAAAGAAATTTATAAAATACATGTTTGTACGACCAGTGGCGCACGACCAGTGGTCGTACGCACTATCGTCAATGGTCGTGCGATAAGCCAAACAGAACTCATAAAATGAGCGTTAAGTGCGCACGATCAATGGCGCACGACCACTGGTCGTGCGCGATAGAGCCAGTGATCGTGCGCAGCGTTCCTGTACAGAATTGTACCGGGAACACCTGCACGACTCCTGTTCCATCATACAACACCAGGCTAGCCACTGAAGGTGGCACTTAACTCTGCATGAAAACTAGTAACGAAGATGAACAAGAATTAACATCAAAACGGGCCTAGAAGTGCACTTAGCATGGCGTATTAAATAGGAATAAAAACATGTCTAAAGTGAAGTGCAAAGACTAGAAAATCGGCCCAGATGAATCCATAAATGTGTATATAATTTGGACTCATCAAGCACTCAAGATAATAACAATCACCAATACAATATTTCCAGTAATTACACGACACCCCCAGACTTCAACTGAACACTAGGTGCGTGCTGAGCCAGATATAAATAGAATTTGCCGAGAGAAAATTATTTTTACACAACCTTTTTTATTTTTTTTCTTTTCTCTTTTCGACAAAATAACATATATTTTTTTAGCACAATAAAACGGCTTCTTTAGCTAAATCAAAGCTGCCATACATAACACAGATGACACCAAATGTGATCGAAACAGAAATTTTTTTCAGCTCATCGGTTGGTGCGCAAATAGGTTCGGCCATATGGCTTTGGTTAAATTTTTAGTGGAGCTAAACAAGGAGGAAAGGTAGGCTCAAGTGGGCTTGCAACGGTGATTACGTAGGTAAGGATTTCCAAAGCTCAACCGGATCAAAAAATGGCCTATATCACAGTTTATGACGAGTACTTCAACACAATCGTGTCGAGAGTCGCCTAGTGCAAGTTCTAGCCACCGAGAAAGGTTGTCCTTCCTTCCGACCCTAGTAATAAGCTACCACTAGTCTGCTACACTCGACCTTATGCTACCGTTGGATTCACCGGATTCTCCACTAAAGTAAAATAAATTTCATCTACTATAAAAGAAATAACTAAATTATAATTCTGAATTTCATTCTACTCTAATTGAATTTCTAGGCGTGACGGGAGCACTTGACTAGAGCACTACTCGAGTCAACATTTTTCTCTACTCCTCACTCACATGCTAACAATTCAATTCTTACGAGTGGGAAAACCTCGCAGCGATACCCAAAAAGCACGCGTGATCAAGTGCGCGTGAATTAGGTGCAAGTGTCTGCAATGTGCGCAACAAAATATAAATCCTAACTCAGCAAATTCTAGCATGTCATGCAAAGTGTGTGCATGTGCACAGCTCGCTCTCTCCCCCAGACTTGATTAAAACTAACTAGAATAAACAATTCAAACATAAGTAAGAGAGTGGTAGAGTTGACCTATGCTCATAAAAGAGCATGCCAGAAGTGCGGTAATCCCATTTTTTTAAAAATATTTCCCCTTCATCATCGTCCACAAGAGAGCATCCTCCTACAATGTTAGCAAAACAAGAAATAACAGTGCACAAAAGGAATTAAAAAGCTAGACGGAACCGGGTGGTTCCCCATGGGTTGTCTCCCAAGAAGCCCTTTTGCTTAACGTCCTAAAAGGTGGACCAAATACCTGTATTAAGCATTGTTCAAAGAGTTCTAACAATATTTTTTTAGGAAATTGCTCAGAATTATCCCCGAAATACAACATATAACCAGAAGAAAAGAGATACATATTCAGCAAGATTATACAAATCACGTATTCGAATACAGCAAAGAGACAAAAGAGGAAATCACTCTAACACATTTGATTCAGCTAGATACATTTTTTCACTGTCCTTCAAAACTGTGCCGCCCTCATAGATTTTCAAGCGATGTCCATTCACCTTGAACTTCCCTTCTTTTTCACCAGAAATTTCAATTGCGCCAAACGGAGAGACCCCAGTCACAGTGAACGGTCCACTCCACCGTGACTTCAGCTTTCCAGGGAATAGGCGTAGACGAGAGTTGTAGAGGAGAACACTATCTCCCGGATTGAATTCTTTTGGTTTAATATGCCTATCATGCCACTGCTTTGTCTTTTCTTTATATATGCGGGAGTTCTCGTAGGCAGAATGATGCAATTCTTCAAGTTCATTCAACTGAGGGAGACGTCGTTCTGTTGTTGCTGCGATGTCCATGTTTAGGAACTTAGTTGCCTACAAAGCCTTGTGTTCTAATTCCACTGGTAGGTGGCATGCCTTTCCAAAAACAATTTGAAAGGGTGACATTCCCAAAGGAGTTTTGAAGGCTGTACGGTAGGCCCACAAGGCATCATCCACTTTCATTGCCCAATCCTTTCTGTTCGAGTGGATCGATTTTTCTATTATTCTTTTAAGTTCTCTATTCGAAACTTCCACTTGTCCACACGTTTGCGGGTGGTAAGCTAAAGAGACTTTATTATGCACGCCAAATTTTTTTAGTAATTGCAAAAATTGTCGGTTGCAAAAATGGCTATCACCATCACTTATAATTGTCCGCGGAGCTCCGAATCTCGAAAAGATATTTGTATGAATAAATTTCAAAACTGTATTGGCATCATTAGCAGCAACAGTCTCCGCCTCCAACCACTTTGAGACGTAATCCACCGCCACTATTATATAATGTTTTCCGTGAGACATTGGGAATGGACCCATGAAGTCGATTCCCCAAACATCGAAAGGTTCGGAAACTAACATATTGTTAAGCGGCATCTCATCTTTCCTCGAAATGTTACCAGTTCTGTGGCATTCATTGCATTTTAAGACGTATGCGTGAGCATCCTTGAATAGTGTGGGCCAAAACAGTCCACTTTGAAGCACCTTGCGTGATGTCCTAGCAGCGCCCATATGTCCTCCAGCCTCCCTATCGTGGCAATGTTCGAGAACAGATCTATAATCAGATTCCGGGACGCAACGTCTGACTACACCATCGCTACAAGTACGAAATAACAATGGATCTTCCCAAAAATAATACTTTAAGTCCGAAAACAGCTTATTCCTCTGCTGAGGCGTAAGATTGGGCGAGAAAGTTTTACATGCGAGATAGTTCGCTATATCAGCATACCATGGGGTTGCTGACGGATGTGTAGTGATGGCGAATAACTTCTCGTTCGGAAAATAGTCAGTCATTTCCTCCTCTTTGTTGTCGGAAGCTTTGTTGATTTTTTGAAGTGGTGTGGAGGAGACCGGGCGGTCTGGTTTGGGAGACCGCAGTGATCGCGCGGCTTGTATAGGTTGTCTGCCAGTCTGGCTCTGCCGGGTTGTTCTGGCAGTCTGCTGGTTGTTCCGGTCTGTTCTTGGTAGCTGCAGTTTGTTCCCGAGTAGGTCTGCTTGTTTGCCTGGCTTCCTTGTTGAAAGACCGGGCGAGTTGTTCCTATATGACTGTCTACCCGGGCAGTCTATATTGGTGATCTGGCGACTTGGTTGAAGTCGGCCAGATGGTTCTAGCTTGCTCCTGGTGATCTAAGGAAGGAGCGTTGTTGAGACCGCACGGCTTGTGCGCGGTCTCGTGTTCGCGCGGCCTGTGCGCGATCTTGTCTGCTGATCTGCGTCTTGGTCGGGTGATCGACCAAGAGGTCTGTTCGCGCGGTCTGTCTTTTGAGACCATTCGCGATCTGATGGGTGGTGACTGTATCCCGGTTTGTGCGGTGACGACATCCGTCCACCCGCCTATAAATAGGGGTGCATGGCCCGTCATTCCTAACAAGAACTGTAAGAACCAGAGCCCGGATTGTTTCTTGCGGTCTCAAGTTTGAGTTCGCGCGACTTGGATGCGAGTTAACCTTTGTTGTGTTCGCAGGTTTGCGGTCAGCAGGGTGCGGTCTCCTTCCTTGGTGATTTCTGGTGGCTTGAATAAACAGTTCGTCTGTGGTCTGTCAGCGAACTGGGTTATTGTGTTCTTATGCTGTTCGCAGCGAGCTCAGTGATCAAGCGACCTTCAGCGGTTCGGCGGTCTGAGTTGCGGTCTGGCGACAACTTCAGTTCTTTGTTCCAATAAAGCTCTAGTTCATGCGGTCTGAGGTGCTGTCTTATAGTGCTGGCAGTCTGTCCGGTTTCTGTTCGTGCGATCTCAGGGCAAGCCGGGCGAGTTCTGGAGTGGTGCGGCTTGTGCGGTCTGAGCTTGTCTAGCCGCCAGCTTTGCTTTTTGGTGTGTTTTGTTCTTCTCGTCTCCGTGATTCTGATGAATCATGTCTCGCCATGTATACCTCGCATTATAAAGCAGTTCTGTTTCAATAAAGATTTCTTGTGTTGCGGTCTTGGCATTGTGGTTGTTTGGCTATAACTCTTGTTGATACAACTCCTGCTTACTCTTAAACGGTCCAATCAAAAATTTTAACATGGTATCAAAGCGAGGTTCCTGGAGTGGATAAGCAGTGATCAACTAGAGTTGCTATCGTATTTGTGAAGAAGAGACCACATAGTTTGCCATGGAAGGTGGATACGCAAGAGGTCTTGGTATTGAACTCCTCACATCGACTAACTTTATAAAGTGGAAGTCGTGTATGGAGAGTTACTTGCTTGGCGAGGATCTTTGGGAGGTAGTTGGCGGAGAAGACACACAAGAGGTGTTTCCAGCAGGAGATAATATGGCAAAGGTGAGACTTTGGAGGAGGACGAATGCTAAGGCAGAGTTCACTCTCAAGAGGGCTATCTCACCGGAGCTGTTTGATCACATCATTGGATGTAAATCTGCTGCTGAGATTTGGACATCCTTGGATGGGTTGTTCAATAAGAAGAATGTAGCGAGGCTACAGTATCTTGAAAATGAGTTGGCGAAAGCCTCTCAAGGTGATCTTTCTGTTTCTACCTTCTTCCTCAAGATGAAGAACCTCACGGCAGAGATTTCTGCATTGGACCCTGATGAGCCTATCTCTGAGGCAAAACTGAAGAGGCATATCATTCGCGGGTTGCGGAAGGAGTATCTTGCTTTTGTGACTTCAGTTCAGGGTTGGGCAAATCAACCATCATTGTTGGAGCTGGAGAACCTTCTTGCTTCGCAAGAAAGTTTAGCAAGACAGATGGCGGGGGTTTCAATCTCCGGGGGAGAAAGTGATGTGATGTTTTCTGGGAAGAAGAAGAAGAAATGGGAAAAGAAGAAGCCGGGTCATGATGGACCCTCCACTTCAGGTCATCAAGATAGGGGCTATGCTCCTAAGTCTGATGGGAAGATGAAAGGAGAGGGACCAAGGTGCTTTAGATGCAATAAGACCGGGCACTTCAAGAAAGATTGTCGGGTGAATCTTCAGCCAGGACATGCAGTGGAGAAGGAGATGCCAACGTCTGGTGAAGTTGGATGGGGAGGAGCCTTTGCGTCTAATATAACGGCGATGCCCGTTAAGGCCTTGGCTTCCATCAACTATGATGAGGACTGGATTGTTGATTCAGGGTGTGGGCATCACCTCACCGGGGATGGATCAAATTTCTCTTCTTTGGTGCCTTACTCAAGTAACAATGCTATCATTACGGCTGATAATTCTATTCATCCTGTAGAGCACGAAGGAGTCGTATCTCTGAGCAGTGATAAGGGTCCACTCACATTGAGGAGTGTTTATCACGTGCCTGGTATGAATCTCTTCTCTGTGACCAATGCGGTCGATGTCGGTTATCACGTTCTGTTTGGCCCAACAGAAGTGAAGTTTCTTAAAACTCAACCAGAGATAAAGGGAGATGTTATTCATGTCGGCAAGCAGGTGAAGGACTTGTTCATTTTATCGACAAGTACCTATGTTGATAACATGAGGACCAATGATGGCGCGGCCATCTGGCATGAAAGGTTGGGGCATGTAGGCATGGACAAATTGAAGGCTATGGCAGTAAGGGGCCTTGTCAATGGCTTGCCTAGCTTGTCCTCCTATGGAGACGGTCATGTCTGCAAAGGATGTCAGTTTGGTAAGTCTCATCGACTTCCATTTGACAAATCGCAAACAAGGTGCAAAGTGCCGTTGGAGTGCATCCACGGTGATTTGATGGGACCGACTGCCACCCCAAGCCTTGGAGGCAACAGATACATGTTGATGTTGATTGACGACTACACCAGATATGTTTGGGTATATTTCTTGAAAGAGAAGTCAGAAGCCTATGCTAAATTTGTGGAGTTCAAGGAGCTGGTTGAAGGCCGGCTTGGCCTGCGGGTTAAAAAACTTAGAACTGACAATGGTGGGGAGTTCACCTCTGGTGAGTTCTCAAGTTTTTGCAGGAAGCAGGGCATCAGGAGAGAGCTCACTTGTGCCCATACTCCACAGCAGAATGGCATTGCCGAGAGGAAGATCCGTCATCTGACGGAAACTTGCAAATGCTGGCTTCATGCCAAGAGTATCCCAAAGTCCTTCTGGGCGGAGGGAATGTCTTGTGCAGCTTATGTCATCAACAGATTGCCTCTGAGTCCTATCAACATCAAGACCCCTCACGAATTGATGTTCAAGGAGAAGCCGAGTGTTGCACACCTTCGGGTGTTCGAGTCAACCTTCTATGTGCATATTCCTGATGCACTTCGGACAAAGCTAGATGCGAAAGCAAGGAAGCTAGTCTTTGTTGGGTATGATGAGCGGAAGAAGGGATGGAGATGCATGGATCCTGAGACACGGAGGTCAATGGTTTCTCGGGATGTGGTGTTCGATGAAGTGACTTCTTACAAGGGGAGTTCAGAAGTTGAGCTACGAGAGAGCAGGGTTGATGAAGGAGGAAAAGCTGCGGGAAGTCTTCAAGTGGAGTTGCCTGTTTCACCAGGAGCTCCAGTTGTGTCAAGCTCTGAGATGGAGGCTTCAGGTTCTGGAAGCAGGGGGAGCGATGCTCCAAGTTCATCTGGAAGAGGAGCTTGCACAGAAGAAGCAGCTGAGGAGGTGGTTAGTCAGGAGCAACCTCTTAGGAGGTCGAAGAGGACTATTCAACCACCAGATCGATACACAGGAGGAAACATGGTGAACTTTGTTTCATGTTTCTTTGCTGGTCCCTTGGATGAAAGGGAGCCGTCGAGCTTTGAGAAGGCCAGAGGCGTGAAGGAGTGGGACATTGCTATGCAAGAAGAGATGGCAGCTCTCGAGAAGAATGAGACCTGGTCTCTTGTGCCCAAGCCCAAGGGCACCACTCCTGTGACATGCAAATGGGTCTTCAAGCTGAAGAAGAAAGCTGACGGCAGTATCGAGCGGTACAAAGCTCGCCTTGTAGCTCGCGGGTTCTCACAGCAGTACGGAGAAGATTATGATGAGACATTTAGTCCAGTGGCAAAGATGACTTCGGTTCGATTTGTTATTGCTATGGCAGCTTCGAGTGGTTGGGAGATTTGGCAACTCGACGTGAAGAATGCCTTCTTATACGGCGAGATTGACAAGGATATCTTCATGATCCAACCGCAAGGCTTCATCTCGAAGGAGTATCCGGACTACGTTTGTAAGCTGAAGAATGCCCTGTATGGGTTGAAGCAAGCGCCTCGGGCGTGGTATGGGAAGATTGCAGAGTATCTCTTATTCTGCGGATTCGTTGCTTCAGACTCTGATTCTAGCTTGTTCATTAAGAAGGAGGGGGTGCTTTGGGTGATTGTGCTGCTGTACGTGGATGACATGATTGTCACCGGTAATTCGAAGGAATATGTTGCAAGACTCAGGGCTGAGCTTGCTATCAGATTCGAGATGAAGGATCTGGGGGAGCTCCACCATTTCCTTGGACTCGAGGTCCAGAGGCGGGAGAGCGGAGTGCTCATTTCTCAGGCTGGCTATGCGGAGCGGATTGTTCAGCGATTCGGCATGGAGGAAGGGAAGAGTAGCTCTATACCTCTGGAGCAACATCATAAACTTCGGAAGGATGAGGGGAGAGTCTTATCTGAACAGTTGGTTTTCTGAGCTCTGGTTGGGAGCTTGATCTACTTGACGATCACAAGGCCAGATATTGCTTATGCAGTAGGCAAGGTGAGTCGGTACATGGCGAAACCACGGAAGCCTCATTTTCTGGCGGCAAAAGGCATCTTGAAGTATGTGAAGTCGACCTCTGATTTGGGTCTCCTATATAGGAGAGGCTCAAGCTTGGATTTGCATGGTTTCATGGATGCTGATTATGGGGGAGACATGGATGATCGGAGATCAACGTCTGGTTATGTATTTATGACGGGCCCCACAGCTATTTCTTGGTGCAGCAAGAAGCAAGACTCGGTGTCTGTATCTACCACGGAAGCGGAGTACAAGGCTTCGACCTTGGCTGCTCAGGAAGCCGTTTGGCTCAGGAGGTTGGTAGAGGACGTTCATCAGGAGGTTCGAGGTCCCACTATGCTACGCGGGGACAATGAGAGTGCTCTCAAGCTGGTCAACAATCCAGTCTGTCACGCGAGGACCAAGCATATAGAGATTGAGCACCATTTCATTCGTGAAAAGGTGTTGGGAGGATCTCTTATGGTCGAGCATGTTCGGAGTGCAGACAATGTCGCAGACATCTTCACAAAGCCGCTGGCGAAGGGAGCATTTACACGGTTGCAGAATTTACTCGGGCTAGTCTCCACTTCCCACTTCAAGGGGGAGTGTTGATTTTTTGAAGTGGTGTGGAGGAGACCGGGCGGTCTGGTTTGGGAGACCGCAGTGATCGCGCAGCTTGTATAGGTTGTCTGCCGGTCTGGCTCTGCCGGGTTGTTCTGGCGGTCTGCTGGTTGTTCCGGTCTGTTCGTGGTAGCTGCGGTTTGTTCTCGAGTAGGTCTGCTTGTTTGCCTGGCTTCCTTGTTGGAAGACCGGGCGAGTTGTTCCTATATGACTGTCTACCCGGGCAGTCTATATTGGTGATCTGGCGACTTGGTTGAAGTCGGTCAGATGGTTCTAGCTTGCTCCTGGTGATCTAAGGAAGGAGCGTTGTTGAGACCGCACGGTTTGTGCGCGGTCTCGTGTACGCGCGGCCTGTGCGCGATCTTGTCTGCTGATCTGCGTCTTGGTCGGGTGATCGACCAAGAGGTCTGTTCGCGCGGTCTGTCTTTTGAGACCGTTCGCGATATGATGGGTGGTGACTGTATCCCGGTTTGTGCGGTGACGACATCCGTCCACCCGCCTATAAATAGGGGTGCATGGCCCGTCATTCCTAACAAGAACTGTAAGAACCAGAGCCCGAATTGTTTCTTGCGGTCTCAAGTTTGAGTTTGCGCGACTTGGATGCGAGTTAACCTTTGTTGTGTTCGCAGGATTGCGGTAAGCAGGGTGCGGTCTCCTTCCTTGGTGATTTCCGGTGGCTTGAATAAACAGTTTGTCTGCGGTCTGTCAGCGAACTGGGTTATTGTGTTCTTACGCTGTTCGCAGCGAGCTTAGTGATCAGGCGACCTTCAGCGGTTAGGCGGTCTGAGTTGCGGTCTGGCGACAACTTCAGTTCTTTGTTCCAATAAAGCTCCAGTTCGTACGGTCTGAGGTGCTGTCTTGCAGTGTTGGCAGTCTGTCCGGTTTCTATTCGTGTGATCTCAGGGCAAGCCGGGCGAGTTCTGGAGTGGTGCGGCTTGTGCGGTCTGAGCTTGTCTAGCCGCCAGCTTTGCTTTTTGGTGTGTTTTGTTCTTCTCGTCTCCGTGATTCTGATGAATCATGTCTCGCCATGTATACCTCACATTGTAAAGCAGTTCTGTTTCAATAAAGATTTCTTGTGTTGCGGTCTTGGCATTGTGGTTGTTTGGCTATAACTCTTGTTGATACAACTCCTGCTTACTCTTAAACGGTCCAATCAAAAATTTTAACAAGCTTCAGCCGACATGTCGTTCTCCAGCTGCGATAAGTGATCTGCGATTACATTCTCTACCCCCTTCATGTCTTTGATTTCCAAATCATATTCTTGCAGCAGTAGGATCCAGCAGATTAAACGCGGCTTGGCTTCTTTCTTGCTGAATAGGTACTTTAGTGTGGCATGATCTGTGTACACTATTACTTCAGAGAGCACCAAGTACGAATGAAACTTCTCGAAGGCGAAGATCACGGCTAGCATTTCTTTCTCCGTGGTGGTGTAGTTAGCTTGAGCGTTATTTAGAGTTCTACTGACATATGCAATGGTTTAACACCCCAAAGATCGTAGTTCAGCGAGGTAGGCGGATTGGTAGTGCTGCGCTCGGGATAGGCTAAAAATTCCACATCAGGTCAATGCGCACGACCATTGTCCTCTTCGCGCAAGACCAGTGATCGTGCGCCAGTGATCGTGCGTAACCCGCAAGGAATCGGAGTTCTGTCTCGGCTTATCGCACGACCATTCTCCTCTTTGCGCACGACCAGTGATCGTGCGCCTGTGATCGTGCGCGCTGTTTATCTGCTCCGCGATTTTGAGCGGAGGAGACGATCCGGCCGTCCAAATCCTTTGGAATTCGATCCAATGGCTAGGATTAGTTGCTGGAGGGTCTTAGGGCTTGTGAGAGGAGATTAAACCTCATTCTTTTGAGGCTTTTCTCTCTCCAAACCTAGGGAAAGAAGAAGGAGGCAAGGAAGAAGAAGGGAGATTCCGCCATTGACGGAGCTCCGGAGCTCCGTTTCGCGAGCCGTTTCCAGATCTGGAGAGTGCAGCCCGGTGCGATCATTTCCCTCCGTCTAGAATCTCGGATCCATGGCGAAAAAGAACACTCCTAAGGTAACGATTCCTTCTCCCGTTGTTTGGACTTGTCTTTTGTCCTCTACTTCATTTCTCTATGCTTGCATGAGGGATCCCTTTCACCAAATGGGTGAAGTGTAGGATTCCCTCAAGTTCTTTAGAACTCCGGGTCGATTGTGTCCGTCCCCGGCATATTGCATGTAGAAAATCCGGTAGTCGTGCGGATTTAGGCATTTTGTGTGAAGCCTATTCGTGGCCGTGAGCCCGAATTGGTGATGCTTGGATTGCGACGTTGCATTTAGGTTAAGCCTAGAATGCGTACCGGAGAATGACTCCGTGAAATCGTCTATAGTAGTGCGGGATTTAAGTGTAGGAGTCTTGTGAAGATCCTAACGAAAGCCCCATGCTTTGAGATTGGATGAAGGCAAACCTTCACCGCGAAATTGATGCGGAGCGTATTATACCTCCCTTATTTGAGTATTTGTGAAGCCTAGATCCTTGTGAAGGGATTAGGTGCGTAGCTTATAATTGTGTAGCACTTGAAAGTGCTAAACCCTTACGGGCCGAGGCGAAGCCGTACCCGCGTCGTGCGATAGATCGCGACGATTAGAGCACGGGCAAAGCTAAACCGAACCCGTTTCCATGCAGATCGGCAAGAGGTCCCTACCTCATGTAAGCCGTGCGATCATGGGAGAGGTCGTGGAAGGTGTTTTACCTAGACCGACCAAAAGCTCTTTTTCCCACCTAAGGCGATGGCCCTTACGGTGGAGTGTTTGTGGAATTGATGTTGTTAGTCTCATGCGGTTGTTTAGGCGGTTGTGGGGAACCTTCGGGTGAACCCAACTAACATCATGTGCATACCTAGGTTCCCTCCTTTTTGATGCTCAACCTAGAAGATTGAATGTGCTTGAAACCTCACCTTGTGTAGTTGCACTTTCTTTATTTTAGTACTTGTGCTAGTATGGCTTGCTTGCAGGGTAGAATCTCCGCCACCCCGGGAAAGGGGTGGGGTCGTTATAATTTGGTCAGCTGTGCTGACCGTTACTTTGTTTGCCACCGCTTGGTGGAATGTTCTTATGCAGGTGCAGGTGAGCCTAGCGGGAAATAGCGGGCGGTGGCCCCTTTTGCTGAGTTGGCCCTTGAAGGCCAGCCTCCCTTTTTAGCTTTCTCATGTATTGCCGGCCTGCGTGCCGATGTATGTTTTGGAGTTTTAGTACATTTGTTAAATGTAAAGCCTTAAGGCCATAACTCTATTTCATGGTTTCATTCCTACGATAGTGGACAATTCTAATTGAAATGTTAAATCTTTATGCTTTCGCTAGTGTTTAGTATACTCTGTTGTAGTTTCTTTCTGTTTATCACCTTTTAACTCCTAACTAGTGTGGTTAGTATGGAGTGGGGTCCCGGCCGGACCTACTGTTATATTATTCGTACTGGCAGGGTGTTACAATTTGGTATCAGACTTAAGGCGTCGATCCGTAGTTTAGCGAATTCGGGACGAATTCCTTTTAAGGGGTGGTGTGCACGGGATGTGCATTCACCTAAAACGACAAAAACTAATAAGAATGTCCACTTAGGAATGGGAAAACATACTTGTTTGCGGAACCTGAGCGTTCCATGATTGTTGTTTGCTATGTTTTCAGTCACTAAATTGTGTCTTACACGATTATAGGCGACTAGAAGTGGTGCGGGGCCGTCTCAACCCCGTAACACTGCTGAAAGTAGTGGGTCGGCTGAAGTGCCAGCGACCACTCCTCCTGCTGAGATGATCAGGTTAATCGCAGAAGCTGTCTTCGCGATGATCAATGCTCAACCGCAAAGGCTTGCACAGCCTGCTACGCCTAATACAGATGCGGCCCCGGTGATCGAACCTGCAGTGGAACCTGCGGTGGAACCGAGGGTTGAGACCCCTGTGCCAGTGGCTGTAGTGGAACCTACGGTGGTGCAAAGGGTGGAGCGTCCTGTAGAGCGTGTAGTTGTTGCGCGAGCGCGTGATCAACAGCTGCAACACTTTCTAAGCTTCCATCCTCCAATTTTCTCGGGGACCGGATCCCCAACGGAGGCGGAGGACTGGCTGTCAACGGTTAGGAAGATTCTAAGGGCGACAGCAACAGAAGAATTTATGATGGTCACTTTAGCCACCTTCCTCCTTAACGGAGAGGCAGAGCGTTGGTGGGCTGAACAGGAAGTGCACAAGTTCGGAGGCAGGGAGATTACCGAGATCACGATAGCGGAGTTCTCAAAGTCTTTTCTTCAAAGGTATATTCCTTCTGCCCAACGCATTGCGTTGCAGAACCAGTTTCTGAAGTTAACTCAAGGCGACAGCTCAGTGGATGAGTACTTGCACGAGTTCACTAAACTGTGTCGTTATGCGGGGCCTATGATGGAAGACGAAGAGACAAAGACGAACAAGTTCTATGAAGGTCTTCGGGACGAGTTGAGGCTGCTCCTTGCAGGCCCTATGACGTTAGGTTTCTAGGTGATGGTCCAAACTGCCAAATCCCTAGAGTTGGACATGAAGAGGGTACAAGCAAAAGCTGTGGCAAAGAAACCTGAGTTTCATATGTCGGTTTCTCAGTCCAAGTCAGAGTTCAGAAAGAACAAAAGGAAGTTCAAACCGGCGGAGCAAACCCGCTCAAATGTTTCGGGAGCAACGACTGTGCGGAGTCCTATCACGTGTTTCACCTGCGGAAAGGTGGGACATAAGGCCGCAGTGTGTCGAAGTGGTCCCCCGAAGGTAGAAAATCGAGCATTGGACTATGCTCGAGCTGCGGAAAAGGGTAAAGCTGCGGAGTCTTCGGCTTCCCAGCACATTACACTGACTCAGCCGAGAGTCTACTCGCTTGGCAAGCAAGAAGCCATACGACAAGTTGATGTTGTCACAGGTATGAATTAAAAAAATTAGCTTTTGCATAGCTATTTGTGATTATACTGTTGTGCAACTGTATGTTTTATTCGTGTGCAATTAGGCTTTGTCCTAATTTTCAACTATCCGGCGAGAGCTCTATTTGATACGGGTGCATCGCACTCTTTTCTGTCTGAGGACTTCGTGGTGCGAATCGGAGTGCCATCTACCTTCGTAGAGGATAGATTAGAAGTAGTGCTACCCAATGGATCTCGCATGTCTGCGGATAGGAAGAGCCGTGTGAAGGTGCGGATCGAAAATCAGGATTTCGATTTGGAAGCATCGTTATTACCGTTAGCTGAATTCGATGTGATCTTCGACATGGACTGGCTCTCTGAGCAGTGTGCATGCATAGATTGCAATTCTAAGGAGATCACTCTGGGAAGGAACACCGATGGAGAAACCACATTTTCCGGTATGCGAGGAGCGAGCAAGACGCTGATGTCTGCTCTCCAAGTGGTTAAGGCAGTGAGAAAAGGCGCCGAGTTGTTCTTCACCTTGTTGGAGACTTCGGAGCCAAAGCCCAGGTTATGTGATGTCCCAGTCGTAGCGGAGTACGCCGACGTGTTTCCTAACGAACTCCCTGGGGCCCCGCCTCATCGGGAGATTGATTTCTGTATCGAGTTGGTGCCAGGTGCCAAACCTGTGGCCCGCTCACCGTACCGGATAGCGCCGAAGGAATTGGCAGAGCTGAAGGTCCAATTGCAAGAGCTGCTAGAGCAAGGCTACGTACGTCCAAGTTCATCGCCTTGGAGTGCACCGGTCCTCTTTGTGAAAAAGAAGGACGGGAGCTTGCGTCTATGTATCGATTATCGAGAGCTAAACAAGTTGATCGAGAAGAACCGATATCCGATTCCAAGAATCGATGATCTATTCGACCAGCTGGTTGGGTCGACGGTATACAACAAACTGGACCTAAAGTCCGGCTATTACCAACTGCGGATAAGGGAATGTGACATTCCAAAGACAGCGTTTAGTACCCGCTTTGGGCACTATGAGTTCACGGTGATGCCGTTCGGTCTGTCTAATGCACCGTCGGTATTCATGGACTTAATGAATAGGACGTTCCGTGAGTATTTGGATCAATTTGTGATCGTCTTTATCGACGACATTTTGGTATACTCTCAATCGGAAGAGGAGCATGTAGGGCATCTGCACGCCGTTCTGAGCACCTTGAGGAGGAGTCAGCTATATGCCAAGTTCTCCAAGTGCGAGTTTTGGCTACCGTCAGTAGCATTCCTTGGTCACGTCGTTAGTGGAGATGGAATTGCGGTTGATCCGTCGAAGATAGAAGCGATCCGAGCCTGGCCTTTGTTGAAAAACGTAGCGGAATTCCGAAGTTTCTTAGGACTTGCCGGCTATTATAGGCGCTTTGTGGAAAACTTCTCGAGGATTGCACTTCCTCTCACTAAATTGACTAGGAAAGATCATAAGTTCGTTTGGTCGCCCGAGTGCGCACGAGCTTTTGAAGAGCTGAAGAGCCGTCTGACCACGGCGCCCATTCTATGCTCGCCATGTGGTACGGAAGGCTACGAAATTTATAGCGACGCCTCAGGGAGTGGTTTGGGTTGTGTCCTAGTGCAGTTCGGTAAGGTAATTGCCTACGGCTCCCGGCAGTTGAAGGTTCATGAGAGGAATTACCCGGTCCATGATTTGGAGCTAGCGGCCGTGGTATTTGCTCTTAAGCTTTGGAGGCATTATTTGTATGGCGTGAAGATCGACATCTTTACCGACCACAAGAGCCTCAAGTACTTGCTGGATCAAAGGGAGTTGAATATGCGTCAAAGGAGGTGGTTGGAGTTCCTTGGGGACTACACCTTCGACATCAAATATACTCCTGGAAAGGGAAATGTAGTTGCGGACGCGTTGAGTCGTCGGGCTCCCGCTCAAGCAAATTGGATTTTGATGCACGATGAGCGTCTAATCCGTGAGCTGGAAGAAATGGAGATCATTTGCGTTGATCGAAGAGCGTCTACTTCAGCATGCTTGAACTGGACGGAGGTTCAATACCACCTTGCCGACCGAGTTCGACAGGCATTGGAGCTGGATGAGAGCATGAAGCGCTTTAAAGAGGAAACCGTTGACGGGTTAAACGCTGATTTCTCTTTCGAAGATGGCCTTATGTGGAAGAATGGCAGATTGTGCGTCCCAAACGTTGGTACTCTACGGGCGGAGTTGATGTACGAGGCTCATCATACCAAGTACTCTATCCACCCGGGGAGCACGAAAATGTACATGGACATGAAGAAACTTTTCTGGTGGCCGGGTATGAAGAAAGACATTGCCCTCTACGTGGCCAAGTGTAACACTTGCGCGTTGGTGAAGGTGGAATGTCAGCGTCCTGGTGGATTTTTGAAGTCCTTGCCGATTCCGGAATGGAAGTTTGACGATATTTCGATGGATTTCGTGCACGGATTGCCGAGATCGCAGCATGGAAACGACGCCATCTGGGTGATCATGGACAGACTGACAAAAGTATCGCATTTTATTCCGAACCGGAAGGATGATTCTGTAGAAAAGCTAGCGAAGCTCTATGTCGATAGTATTGTGCGGCTGCACGGTGTCCCTCGTAGCATCGTCAGCGATCGTGACGGGTGTTTCACCTCGAAAGATTGGAGGCTTATCCATGAACTGTTGGGCACTAAATTGAAATTCAGCACGGCCTTCCACCCGCAAACGGATGGACAGACCGAGAGGACCAACAGGACTATGGAGGATATGCTCCGAATGTGCGCTCTAGATTTTGGAAAGAAGTGGGAAGATCATTTCTATATGATCGAATTCGCCTACAATAATAGCTACCAAGCCAGTATAAAGATGGCTCCCTTCGAGGCCCTCTATGGTAAGAAGTGTCGTACGCCGTTGTCTTGGGCGGAAACGGGCGATACTAAGCTATTAAAGCAAAAGGATGTTGAGGAAGCAACTTCGACGATCCGAACTATTCGTGAAAGGCTATTGATTGCCCAAGATAGGCAAGCAAAATATTACAACGCCAAGCATAGGAACCTAGAGTTCGCCGTCGGTGACCGGGTTTACTTGAAGATCAAACCGTTCAAAGGGGTATCAAGGATCCGACGCTTGAAAAAGCTCAGTCCAAGGTACTTAGGACCGTTTGAGATCGTGGAACGTATTGGTGATACGGCTTATCGGCTTTCACTATCTGCAGAGCTGAGCGGTCTGCACGACGTGTTTCACATTTCAGTTCTGAGGAAGGCAGTGCAAGAGCCTACTCATATCGTTGCGGTTGGCAAAGTGCCGGGTGATAGTGGGTTGTCGACGAAAGTCAGGCCCTTACGCATCGAGGATACCGAGGTAAAGCAGTTGCGGAACAAGTCCATTCGGATGGTAAAAGTCTGGTGGGATAATTGCGGCCGAGAGGAGCTATCTTGGGAGAGAGAGCAAGCGATGCTTGCGGAGTACCCCGAGCATTTCTCTCAGGTAAGTTTTCTTTAAAAACTGTAAATTCCTGCTATTACTGTTTTCGAAATTTCGGGACGAAATTCTTTTAAGGGGGGTGGAGTTGTAACACCCCAAAGATCGTAGTTCAGCGAGGTAGGCGGAGTGGTAGTGCTGCGCTCGGGATAGGCTAAAAATTCCACATCAGGTCAATGCGCACGACCATTGTCCTCTTCGCGCACGACCAGTGATCGTGCGCCAGTGATCGTGCGTAACCCGCAAGGAATCGGAGTTCTGTCTCGGCTTATCGCACGACCATTCTCCTCTTCGCGCACGACTAGTGATCGTGCGCCTGTGATCGTGCGCGCTGTTTATCTGCTCCGCGATTTTGAGCGGAGGAGACGATCTGGCCGTCCAAATCCTTTGGAATTCGATCCAATGGCTAAGATTAGTTGCTGGAGGGTCTTAGGGCTTGTGAGAGGAGATTAACCCTCATTCTTTTGAGGCATTTCTCTCTCCAAACCTAGAGGAAGAAGAAGGAGGCAAGGAAGAAGAAGGGAGATTCCGCCATTGACGGAGCTCCGGAGCTCCGTTTCGCGAGCCGTTTCCAGATCTGGAGAGTGCAGCCCGGTGCGGTCATTTCCCTCCGTCTAGAATCTCGGATCCATGGCGAAAAAGAACGCTCCTAGGGTAACGATTCCTTCTCCCGTTGTTTGGACTTGTCTCTTGTCCTCTACTTCATTTCTCTATGCTTGCATGAGGGATCCCTTTCACCAAATAGGTGAAGTGTAGGATTCCCTCAAGTTCTTCGGAACTCCGGGTCGATTGTGTCCGTCCCCGGCATATTGCATGTAGAAAATCCGGTAGTCGTGCGGATTTAGGCATTTTGTGTGAAGCCTATTCGTGGTCGTGAGCCCGAATCGGTGATGCTTGGATTGCGACGTTGCATTTAGGTTAAGCCTAGAATGCGTACCGGAGAATGACTCCGTGAAATCGTCTATAGTAGTGCGGGATTTAAGTGTAGGCGTCTTGTGAAGATCCTAACGAAAGCCCCATGCTTTGAGATTGGATGAAGGCAAACCTTCACCGCGAAATTGATGAGGAGCGTATTATACCTCCCTTATTTGAGTATTTGTGAAGCCTAGATCCTTGTGAAGGGATTAGGTGCGTAGCTTATAATTGTGTAGCACTTGATAGTGCTAAACCCTTACGGGCCGAGGCGAAGCCGTATCCACGTCGTGCGATAGATCGCGACGATTAGAGCACGGGCAAAGCTAAACCGAACCCGTTTCCATGCAGATCGGCAAGAGTTCCCTACCTCATGTAAGCCGTGCGATCATGGGAGAGGTCGTGGAAGGTGTTTTACCTAGACTGACCAAAAGCACTTTTTCCCACCTAAGGCGATGGCCCTTACGGTGGAGTGTTTGTGGAATTGATGTTGTTAGCCTCATGCGGTTGTTTAGGCGGTTGTGGGGAACCTTCGGGTGAACCCAACTAACATCATGTGCATACCTAGGTTCCCTCCTTTTTGATGCTCAACCTAGAAGATTGAATGTGCTTGAAACCTCACCTTGTGTAGTTGCACTTTCTTTATTTTAGTACTTGTGCTAGTATGGCTTGCTTGCAGGGTAGAATCTCCGCCACCCCGGGAAAGGGGTGGGGTCGTTATAATTTGGTCAGCTGTGCTGACCGTTACTTTGTTTGCCACCGCTTGGTGGAATGTTCTTATGCAGGTGCAGGTGAGCCTAGCGGGAAATAGCGGGCGGTGGCCCCTTTTGCTGAGTTGGCCCTTGAAGGCCAGCCTCCCTTTTTAGCTTTCTCATGTATTGTCGGTCTGCGTGCCGATGTATGTTTTGGAGTTTTAGTACATTTGTTAAATGTAAGGCCTTAAGGCCATAACTCTATTTCATAGTTTCATTCCTACGATAGTGGACAATTCTAATTGAAATGTTAAATCTTTATGCTTCCGCTAGTGTTTAGTATACTCTGTTGTAGTTTCTTTCTGTTTATCACCTTTTAACTCCTAACTAGTGTGGTTAGTATGGCATGGGGTCCCGGCCAATCGGCTTAACAACCGGGAACAATGGCATCTCATGATCTCGCTTTTCCTGAGGGTCAAGGGGTTAGTCGACCACCTCTCTTTACTGGGTCAGATTTTAACTACTGGAAAAATCGAATGATGTGTTTTCCTATGACCATGGATGTAGAAGTATGGAACATGGTAGAATTACGGTACTCTCCGCCTACAACTGTAGTAGGAGAGGCGACATTAGCAAAACCTAAAGATAAATGGGATGACAACGATAAACTAAGGTGTAAAAATAATGCTAAAGCAATGAACGCTTTATATTGCGCTTTAAATAGGACTGAGTTTAATAGAATTTCTGCATGCACAACTGCTTATGATATTTGGAATCAATTGGAAGTTACTCACGAAGGTAAATCGCAGGTAAAAGATGCCAAGCTATTTCAAATTGGAATCTGAATACGAAAAATTCAGGATGGACACGGAAGAGGACATCAACTCAATGTACACTCGCTTCACAAAGATTGTCAACGCATCAAAGGCGCTTGGAAAGACCTACTACGACGGGGACTTGGTGAGGAAAATTCTTCGTTCCTTACCTCCAAGGTTCAATCCGAAGGTGACGGCCATCTCAGAGTCGCACAACCTAAGAACGCTCCAGATCGAGAATCTCATTGGGAATCTCAAAACACATGAGGTAGAACTACAAATTCAACATGACGAATACAACAAGGAGCCGAAGAAAAAGGCGTTGGCGCTGACATCAAAGAAGGAGTGCATCGAAGAGGATGATGATGATGAAGAAGGACTCCTGGTGAAGAAGTTCAAGAAGTTCATCAGAAATCCAGAGAGAAGGAACACATTCCGAAAATTCTTCCAAAAAGATACTCGACGAAAGGGATCCTCCTCTTCATCGAAGAAAGAAAAAGGAAGCGATGACAAAGAAGAAAGGCCGCCTCCAGAATGCTATCACTGCAGAAAAACCGGGCACATTCGGAGCCAGTGCCCAAAATACCAAAAGGAATGGAAAGAACAAAAGAAAGCAAAAGAAAAGAAGAATGTGTTGAAGGCCGCTACTTGGGATGACTCTTCCTCTGAAGAGTCAAACGGTTCTGAGTCAAGTAGCGAGGAGGAAGCAAACTTATGCTTAATGGCCAAAAGCGACGATGACGACACCAGTGTTCTTAGCGACACTGAGGTATCTCCTCCTACGTTTGAAGAACTTTATGATAAATTTGTTTTATTAAATCATGAAAATGAATCTATTATAAAAGAAAATCGTAAGCTCACAAAAAAATTAGTCTCTCTTGAAAAAAGAAAAGTTTCATGTCAAGAATGTGAGCACTCTTTATTTATGATAAAAGAACTTGAAGTTTCTCTCTCTAATGCCCTTTCACAAAACAAAATCATTGCAAAAGAAAAAGGGGACTTAGAGAGAAAATTGAAAACTTCTATATTACAAATTGAAAAGAACAAAAAAGGATTTGAAAACAAATGTGTTATGATTGTTCAAGAAAATACATCTCTTAAAAACAAAATCAAAATCTCAATTTAGCCATAACCAAATTCGGGATTGGTCAAAAATCCCTGGTTATGCTTATGGGTAATCAATGCTTTGGGTCTGGAAAAATCGGACTCGGATATACAAGTGAACACTACCGCCCGGCGCTAGCTACTAACGCCGGCGGTAGCTCTAAAGTTAAAAATTCTTCGGGTTTTTCTAATGTACAAACATCACCCAGCAAGGGCAACATAGAAACTCAGAAAAGGGTCTCAACCCCCTTTATTTCGTGTGCTAAGTGTCTTAAATTTGGACACACGTCTGGCTCTTGCAGGAATATAATAAATCAACGATCATTAAAACAAATCTGGGTACCTAAGAAATCCACTTACTCTATGGGTGGTACCTCTTGGGTATCTGGGTCTTTACTCTCATCCTCTTTCTAGATTTGCAGGAAGGCTAAGGAAACAGAAGACGTGTGGTATTTGGACTCAGGATGCACCAAACACATGACGGGCAATAAAGCAAAATTCCTTAGCCTAGAAAAGAAGAAAGGAGGAATAGTAACGTTTGGCGATAACGGTAAAGGAAGGATCATGGGAGTTGGTACAGTGGGTAACGCATCTTTTCTTATATCAAATGTGCTTTATGTGAAAGGATTAAAACATAACCTAATATCTATAAGTCAACTGTGTGATAAAGGTTTAGACGTACTTTTTGAATCTTCCACTAACCTTTGCAAGATTGTTAATCCTAAAACAAAAGATGTGTTATTAACTGCACCTAGAATTCATAAAGTTTACATAGTTTCATTTTATGATCTTTCTAAATCTTCTATAAAATGTTTTATAACAAAAAATGATGAATTAGAATTATGGCATAGACGCTTAGGCCACGCTAGTACAAAGCTCATCTTAAAACTAACAAAAAGAGAATTGATTAGAGGATTGCCTAAGTTAAATGGAAATTTATCTTCATTATGCTCTCCATGCCAAAAAGGCAAATTTACTAAGTCATCTTTTAAAAGCAAAATCGAAATTTCTACATCAAAACCTCTACAATTAATTCATATGGATCTTTTTGGTCCCGTTAACACTGCGAGTCTTGGTGGTAGATTATAAACTTATGTTCTCATAGATGACTATTCTAGATATTGTTGGACTTTATTTCTCTCCTCCAAATCTGATGTGTTTTGCGAATTTTCAAAATTATGTACTCGCATTCAAAATGAATTAGATTTAAAAATAAAATGCATTCGCTCAGATCATGGAGGTGAATTTGAAAATGAAAATTTTAAATCTTTTTGTGACATGTTAGGTATTAAGCATGAGTTCTCTGCTCCATGCACACCTCAACAAAACGGTGTTGTAGAACGGAAAAATAGGATAATACAAGAACTTGCACGCACAATGCTATCTGAATATAAATTACCTAAGTATTTTTGGGCAGAAGCCGTAAGCACTGCATGCTATGTAATGAATAGAGTTATGCTTCGCCCATCATTAACTCTCACGCCATATGAACTCTACTATCAAAAGAAACCTAACGTATTGTATTTTAGAGTATTTGGATGTAAATGCTTCATTCTTAATACAAAAGATTCTTTAGGAAAATTTGACGAAAAATGCGATGAAGGAATATTTCTTGGTTATTCTTCAACTAGTAAAGCATATAGAATATTTAATAAAAGATCAAGCAAGGTTGAAGAGTCAATTAATTTCAGATTTGATGAGTTTGTTCCATGTGCAGAAAAGCTCCCTACAGGTACCGATGATGAACCTTTGCTATCCTTGGAGCACGACGAAGAAGAACCGTCCAAAGAAGAGGAGGAGAAGTCAAAAGAAGATGAATATGTACCTCCAAGCATTCTAAACTTCTCCAAAAATCATCCAAAGGAGCTAGTCATTGGGGAACCTTCTACTGGGGTAAGAACTCGGTCCTCTCTTCATGAAACATTTTCAAATATTTGCTTTGTGTCTGAAATTGAACCTAAAAATGTTTCCACCGCTTTAAATGACAAATTTTGGTTTTTGGCAATGAATAAAGAGTTAGGACAATTTGAAAGAAATAAAGTTTGGAATTTAGTAGAAAGACCATCTAATCATCCAATTATTGGCGTAAAATGGATTTTTAAAAATAAGCTAGATGGTGAATCTAGGATTGTAAGAAATAAAGCACGCTTAGTTGCTCAAGGCTATTCACAAATCGAGGGGGTAGATTTTGAAGAAACTTTTGCACCCGTAGCTCGCTTAGAATCTATACGAATATTTTTGGCATTTGCGAGTTTTAAAAGAATAAAATTATTTCAAATGAATGTTAAAAGTGCTTTTTTAAACGGGTTTATTAAAGAAGAAGTTTATGTAGAACAACCCCCCGGTTTCATAAATGAAAGATTTCCAAATCATGTTTACAAATTAGAAAAAGCGCTTTATGGCCGTCTTACATCGTTTTTGTTAGAGCACGGTTATGTTATGGGAAGTGCAGACAACACACTCTTCATTAAGCATAAAAATAACGAATTAATTATTCTACAAATATATGTTGATGACATCATTTTTGGAGCCACTAATGAAGAGTTGTGTAATGAAGTAGTCTTAATAATGAAAAATGAATTTGAAATGAGTCTTGTAGGAGAACCATCATACTTTCTTGGTTTTCAAATTTCACAAAGAACTGATGGTATTTTTCTGTGTCAATCGAAATATGTTCACGATATGCTTAAACGATTTGGCTTTGAAAATCTTAAACAAGCTTCTACTCCTATGAGTGCTTCTTTAAAACTAGGAAAAGATGAATCTGGAATTTCTATTGATCAAACGCTATATAGAGGAATGATAGGTTCTCTTCTTTATTTAAGTGCATCTAGACCAGATATAATGTTTTTCATATGTTTATGTGCTCGCTTTCAAGCCGATCCAAAAGAATCTCATTTAAAAGCGGTAAAACGTATTTTTCGTTATCTAATAGGGTCATCTAAACTAGGATTATGGTATCCACATAATGACTCTTTCACACTCCACGGCTATTCCGATTCGGACATCGCCGGGTGCTCACTAGATTTCAAAAGCACTAGCGGTACGTGTCACTTTTTAGGACCCTCTTTAGTTGCATGGTCTAGTAGAAAACAATCTTCGGTTGCACTCTCCACCATGGAGGCCGAATATATCGCACTTGGTAGTTATTGTGCACAAGCGTTATGGATGAGCCAAACACTAGAGGACTTTGGATTTCATCTCAAAAACATAGATCTTAAATGTGACAACAAAAGTGCAATAGACCTCACATATAACCCTGTACACCATTCTATATCCAAACACATCGACATTCGTCATCATTTCATTAGGGATCACATTAAGAAAGAAAATGTAAAAGTAAGCTTCATTGAGACAGACTCTCAACTCGCTGACATATTCACTAAACCTCTTCCCGATGCACGATTTCGTTTATTACGACTTGAGTTAGGTGTGCTAGATCTTACAAGTTAAAACATGCTCACAAATACAAGTTCTTCACTTTTAACCATCAAAAACATCTCTTAAAAATCTGCACTTTCAGCATGAAACTACTATTGGGATACCTAATCAAAATCAACAATCAAAATTTTCAAAATCCTCAAAAATCACTTACTGTCTCCCGCGCTAGTGCTACCGCAGGCGCTAGCGTCCATGTTCATTTTTCTGTATTTTTTAAATTTCTAAAAATCCCTTAAAATATATAAATCTATATCTTCTACTTTGTTTTGCACTTCTGTGTTTCTTTATTTTTTGAAAAATCAAATAATAAAATTACAAAAGCAAAAATTACAAAAATATTCTTTTATTTGCTAAAATCAAATACAAAAATATAAAACTTTAAAACTATAAAAAAAACTGTATGATTTTTGTGAAAAATCAAGCATGATTTAATCTATTATTTAGGAATTCTACAATGTTGCAATTTATCTTTTCAAACTACTTTGGACATTATCTTTCTTCATGCTTTGATATATCTATTCACATGTGCATCAATTATAGTTTAAAAGTTGTGTAGGATCAAGCTTAGCATGCCTCTAAGTATGAGAAATGTTTTATGTTTGATAATGATATTTATTCACTCACTTTTTTTTTGGCATTGTATACATATGTATTTAATCTAAAGAATGCTTGTGTATGTTTTGTATTAGTACAATGGATTAAAATTGCACAAGTATCTTACCTACACTCCTTATTTTGCACTCTTAAAAATTTAAGAAAAGTGGTTATGTTTTTCATAAAATCTATTGATTTGCAAAACAAGTGTATTCGGAGAACTTTGTACAAAACAAAATTATAAAATAAATGACAAAGATAACTCCACCAAGCACTAATTGAACCTCCTGATAAGTCTTAATAAGCATTGTGAGGTTGAGCACCTTGGAAAGAATAGTAAAGTGTCTTGTGCAAATCAAATCCTTCTTTCAAAAATAAGAAAAACCACTTACTCTTATGTACACCGGATCACTAATCTCAAAATTCAAAATAAAATATGTGATCCCCCAAGCACTACTTTGCACCCTGATAAGTCTTGATGAGCATTGTGTGTGCAGAGCACCTTGGTAATTGTACTTTTTATTGTGCATTAAAGTGTGTGGAAGTAATCTTATTTGTGTTTTATTGTGCTCATACTTTACCTATATCTTGTATTTTTGATTAAAACACTTGTTTACATTACTCAAAAATACACTTATGTGCACATCATTATCTTCCATAACACTTCTTCTCATGAGTATTGGATCCTAATGCTAATTCTCTATTACTTTTTATTTATGAAATGCACTAGATAACCTAGCATGTGTTCTACAATGTTTTGTATGTTTTTGAAATTATGAATTAAAGTAACATTGTAGTAATTTCTTTTTGATAAACAATATTTCATGCTTGGTTATTATCAACTTTAAAGATCTAACTGCAAAATGATTTACAAAAACATCATCTTTTGTGAACATTAACTCATTTTTTTTGGATTATCATTACTATTTGATGTTGTTTGTATTGCTATAAGTCTTACGCATCTTAACCATATTAGAGTTTTACCTTGCGCTTTCCATGCTTACTTAATATCTTGTACTCTTTGCATCATCACTTATTTTTCAAAATTCCTATCTTTCATTACGTGATAGATTTACTTGGAACACTTTTTATTGGTTACTTCAAACATAAAAATCTTTTATGCTACAAACTCTGAAAATTTTGTAATGCTCATAACTCTAATCTATTTCAATGAAAAACAATTCTATAACTCATTATTATTTACTTAAAAAGCTCGATCATGCCTTCTCTTCTATTTACAAACTCTTTGGTGCTTTGTTTCCCTACCCACTTTTGCTAATAACAAAGGGGGAGAACTAACATAATAAATAAAACCCGCTATCAAAAACCCAACATGACAAATTAAGATGATAGCTCACATATTAGGGGAGCATTCACTTAGGGGGAGCATGTATTTAGGGGGAGCAATTCTAAATGCTAAAATCAATAATTATCCTAAGTCATCACTCTCACACACACACAAGTAGAGTTTTTATCATGCTTATTTATTAATGCTTTGATTTATCATTAATGGATTTGTTATTATGAAAAGGTGGAGTTTGTTGGAACATGGTCTTCCGCATCTCCTAGGTTTGAGAATAACAAATCCTATGTGTATTTGATCTTGTATGTTTAAGTGTGCAGGAAATCAAAGTCCACATGACTCAAGGATGGTTGTAACACCCTGCCAGTACGAAAAGTATAACAGCAGGTCCGGCCGGGACCCCACGCCATACAAACCACACTAGCTAGGAGTTAAAAGGTGATAACCAGAAAAGTAATAACAAAACGAGAGTACAAAAACGTAAGCGGAAGCATTAATTAAACCATTCGAAAAGACATGTCCACTATCATAGGAATGAGTCCAGAAGTAAGAGTTACGGCCTTAGGGCCTTACATCAAATCAATGTACAAAACTCCAAAAAAGCATACATCGGCACGCAGGCCGGCAATACATGAGAAAACAGGAAAAAGGCTGGCCTTCAAGGGCCAACTCAGCAAAAGGACTAACGCCCGCTATTTCCCGCTAGGCTCACCTGCACCTGCATAAGAACATTCCACCAAGCGGTGGCAAACAGAGTAACGGTCAGCACAGCTGACCAAATTATAACGACCCCACCCCTTTCCCGGGGTGGCGGAGCTTCTACCCTGCAAGCAAGCTACACTAGCAAGTGCTAATATAAAGAAGGTGCAACTACACAAGGTGAGGTTTCAAGCACAATCAATCTTCTAGGTTGAGCATCAAAAGAAGGGAACCTAGGTATGCACATGATGTTGGTTGGGTTCACCCGAAGGTTCCCCACAACCACCTAAGCAATCGCATGAGGCTAAACATAATATCAAATTCACAACACTCCACCCTAAGGGTCACAACCTTAGGTGGGAAACAAGAGATTTTGGTCGGTCTAGGTATGACACCTTCCACGACCTCTCCCATGATCACACGGCTTTCATGAGGAAGGGACCTCTCGCCGATCTGCATGGAAACGGGTTCGGTTTAGCTTTTCCCGTGCTCTAATCGTCGCGATCTATCGCACGACGCGGGTACGGCTTCACCTCGGCCCGTAAGGGTTTAGCATTTTTAAGTGCTACACTAATTATACGCTACGCACCTAACCCCTTTACAAGGATCTAGGCTTCACGAATTCTCAACAAGGGAGGTACATACGCTCCGCATCAATATCGTGGTGAAGGTTTGCCTTCATCCAAAACTCAAAGCATGGGGCTTTCGTAGGGATCTTCACAAGACGCCTACACTTAACTCCCGCAATACTATAGGTGAGTTCACGGAGTCATTCTCCGGCACGCATTCTAGGCCTAACCTAAATGCAACGTCGCAAATCATGCATCGCCGATTCGGGCTCACGGCCACGAATAGGCTTCACACAAAATGCCTAAATCCGCATGACTACCGGATTTTCTACATGCAATATGCCAGGGACGGACACAATCTACCCGGAGTCCCGAAGGACTTGAGGAAATCCTACACTTCACCCATTTGGTGAAAGAGATGCCTCATGCAAGCAAAGAAAGAGGAATGAATGGACAAATACAAGTCCAAAGTTCGGGAGGAAGAATCGTTACCCTAGACGTGTTCTTCTTCGCCATGGATCCGGGATTCTACGCGGAGGGAAAGAACCGCACCGGGCTGCACTCTCCGAATCTGGAAACGGCTCGCGAAACGGAGCTCCGGAGCTCGGTCAATGGCGAAATCTCCTCTTCTTCTTCCTTGCCCCCTTCTTCTTCCTCTAGCCTAGGAGAGAGAAACACTATGAAAATAATGAGGGTTTAATCCCTCTCCAAAGCCCTAAGACCCCCCAGCATTAAATCCCAGCCGTTGGATCGAATTCCAAGAAATTTGATCGGTTGGATCCTCTTCTCCGCTCAAAATCGCGGAACAGAATAAACAGGGCGCACGATCACAGGCGCACGGTCAGTGGTCGTGCGCGACGAGGG
Organism: Dactylorhiza incarnata; assembly: GCA_033032865.1. Classification (NCBI taxonomy): domain Eukaryota; kingdom Viridiplantae; phylum Streptophyta; class Magnoliopsida; order Asparagales; family Orchidaceae; genus Dactylorhiza; species Dactylorhiza incarnata. The sequence goes on from JAWHQI010000035.1 coordinate 4,666,440, forward strand.
TAATGGTCGTGCGCACTATCCGGGACAGAACTCTGAATTCTTGCGAATAAGCGCACGATCGCTGGCGCACAATCACTGGTCGTGCGCGAAGAGGGAGATGGTCGTGCGCACTGTCCGAGACAGAACTCGATTCTCTTCTTAATTAACGCACGATCGCTGGCACACGATCACTGGTCGTGCGCGATGAGGCCACTGATCGTGCGCTAAGAGCAGACAGGGAAAATTCTAGCCTGCTTCACGTGTCGCACTACCACTCCGCCTACTTCGCGGAACTACCAGTTTTGGGGTGTTACAACTCCACCCTCCTTAAAAGAATTTCGTCCCGAAATCCAGGAAACAGTAATAGCATAAATTACAGTTATACTTTACCTGAGGGAAAAAGCTCGGGATACTCCGCAAGCATCGTTTGCTCTCTCTCCCAAGAGAGCTCCTCTCGGCCGCAGTTATCCCACCGGACTTTTACCATCCGAATGGACTTGTTCCGCAGCTGCTTTACTTCGGTATCTTCGATGCGTAAAGGCTTGACTTTCGTCGACAACCCACTATCAACCGGAACTTTGCCAACCGCAACGATATGAGTAGGCTCTTGCACTGCCTTCCTCAACACTGAAATGTGGAACACGTCGTGCAGACCGCTCAGCTCTGCAGATAGTGCAAGCCGATAAGCCGCATCACCAACACGCTCCACGATCTCGAACGGTCCTAAGTACCTCGGACTGAGCTTTTTCAAGCGTCGAATCCTTGATACCCCTTTGAACGGTTTGATCTTCAAGTAAACCCGGTCACCGATGGCAAACTCTAAGTTCCTATGCTTGGCGTTGAAATACTTTGCTTGCCTATCCTGGGCAACCAATAGCATTTCGCGTATAGTCCGGATCGTCGAAGTTGCTTCTTCAACATCCTTTCGCTTCAATAGCTTAGTATCGCCCGTTTCCGCCCAAGACAACGGCGTACGACACTTCTTACCATAGAGGGCCTCGAAAGGAGCCATCTTTATGCTGGCTTGGTAGCTATTATTGTAGGCGAATTCGATCATAAAGAGGTGATCCTCCCACCTCTTTCCAAAGTCTAGAGCGCACATTCGGAGCATATCCTCCATAGTCCTGTTGGTTCTCTCGGTCTGTCCATCCGTTTGCGGGTGGAAGGCCGTGCTGAACTTCAATTTTGTGCCCAACAGTTCATGGATAAGCCTCCATTCTTTCGATGTGAAACGCCCGTCACGATCGCTGACGATGCTACGAGGGACACCGTGCAGTCTCACGATACTATCCACATAGAGCTTTGCTAGCTTCTCTACGGAATCATCCTTCCGGTTCGGAATGAAGTGTGATACCTTTGTCAAACGGTCCACGATCACCCATATGGCGTCGTTTCCATCTTGCGATCTCGGCAATCCGTGCACGAAATCCATCGAAATATCATCAAACTTCCACTCCGGAATCGGCAAGGACTTCAGAAACCCACCGGGACGTTGACATTCCGCTTTCACCAACGCGCAAGTATGACACTTGGCCACGTAAAGGGCAATGTCTTTCTTCATGCCCGGCCACCAGAACAGTTTCTTCATATCCATAAACATTTTAGTGCTCCCCGGGTGGATCGAGTACTTGGTATGATGAGCCTCGTACATCAACTCCGCCCATAGAGTACCAACGTTTGGGATGCATAACCTTTCCTGCTTCCACATAAGGTCGTCTTCGAAGGAGAAATCAGCGTTTAACCCTTCAACGGTTTCCGCTTTGTATCGTTTCAAGCTCTCGTCCAACTCCAATGCTTGTCGAACTCGGTCGGCAAGGTCGTAGTGAACTTCCGTCCAGTTCAAGCATGCTGAAGTAGACGTTCTCCTATCAATGCATATGATCTCCATTTCTTCTAGCTCACGGATTAGACGCTCATCGTGCATCAAAATCCAATTTGCTTGTGCGGGAGCCCGACGACTCAACGCGTCTGCAACTACGTTTCCTTTACCGGGAGTATATTTGATATCGAAGGTGTAGTCCCCAAGGAACTCCATCCACCTCCTTTGGCGCATGTTCAACTCCCTTTGATCTAGTAAGTACTTGAGGCTCTTATGGTCGGTAAAGATATCGATCTTCACGCCATATAGATAGTGCCTCCAAAGTTTGAGGGCAAAAACCACGGCCGCTAGCTCCAAATCATGGACCGGGTAATTCCTCTCGTGAACCTTCAGTTGCCGGGAGCCGTAGGCAATTACCTTCCCGAACTGCACTAGGACACAACCCAAACCACTTCCTGAGGCGTCGCTATATATTTCGTAGCCTTCCGTACCTTGTGGCGAGCATAGAATGGGCGCCGTGGTCAGACGGCTCTTTAGCTCTTCAAAAGCTCGTGCGCACTCGGGCGACCAAACGAACTTATGATCCTTCCTAGTCAGTTTTGTGAGAGGAAGTGCGATCCTCGAGAAGTTTTCCACAAAGCGCCTATAATAGCCGGCAAGTCCTAAGAAACTTCGGACTTCCGCTACGCTTTTCAACAAAGGCCACGCTTGGATCGCTTCTATCTTCGACGGATCAACTGCAATTCCTTCGCCACTAACAACATGACCAAGGAATGCCACTGACGGTAGCCAAAACTCGCACTTGGAGAACTTGGCATATAGCTGACTCCTCCTCAAGGTGCTCAGGACTGCGTGCAGATGCCCTACATGCTCCTCTTCCGACTGAGAGTATACCAAAATGTCGTCGATGAAGACGATCACAAATTGATCTAAATACTCTCGGAATGTCCTATTCATCAAGTCCATGAATACCGACGGTGCGTTGGATAGACCGAACGGCATTACAGTGAACTCGTAGTGTCCAAAGCGGGTACTGAACGCTGTCTTTGGAATGTCACATTCCCTTATTCGCAGTTGATAGTAGCCGGACCTTAGGTCTAGCTTGGAGTAAACCGTCGACCCCATCAGTTGGTCGAATAGATCATCGATTCTAGGAATCGGATATCGGTTTTTCTCGGTCAACTTGTTTAGCTCTCTATAATCAATACATAGACGCAAGCTCCCATCCTTCTTTTTCACAAAGAGGACCGGTGCACTCCAAGGCGAAGAACTTGGACGTACGTAGCCTTGCTCTAGCAGTTCTTGCAATTGGACCTTCAACTCTGCCAATTCCTTTGGCGCTATTCGGTATGGTGAGCGGGCCACAGGTTTGGCACCTGGCACCAACTCGATACAGAAATCAATCTCCCGATGAGGCGGAGCCCCAGGGAGTTCGTTAGGAAACACGTCGGCGTATTCCGCTACAACTGGGACATCACACAACCTGGGCTTTGGCTCCGAAGCCTCCAACAAGGTGAAGAACAACTCGGCGCCTTTTCTCACCGCCTTAACCACTTGGAGAGCAGACATCAGCGTCTTGCTCGCTCCTCGCATACCGACGAATGTGGTTCCATCGTCGGTGTTCGTTCCCAGAGTGATCTCCTTTGTATTGCAATCTATGCATGCTCGCTGCTCCGAGAGCCAGTCCATGCCGAAGATCACATCGAATTCAGCTAACGGTAGTAACGACGCTTCCAAGTCGAAATCTTGACTTCCGATCCGCACCTTCACACGGCTCTTCCTATCCGCACTCATTCGAGATCCATTGGGTAGCACTACTTCCAATCTGTCCTCTACAAAGGTAGACGGCACTCCGATTCGCACCACGAAGTCCTCGGACAGAAAAGAGTGCGATGCACCCGTATCGAATAGAGCTCTCGCCGGATAGTTGAAAATTTGGACGAAACCTAATTGTACACAAATAACACATATAGTCGTACAACCGTAAGAATCATATACATAGCTGTAAAAGCTAACTTCTAATTCGTACCTGTGACGACATCGGTTTGTCGTATAGCTTCTTGTTGGCCAAGCGAATAGACTCTCGGCTGAGTCGGAATGTGTTGGGAGGCCGAAGACTCTGCCGCTTTGCCCTTTTCCGCAGCCCGAGCATAATCCACCGCTCGATTTGCCGCCTTTGGGGGACCACTTCGACACGCCGCAGCTTTGTGTCCCACCTTCCCGCAGGTGAAACACGTAATAGGAGTCCGCGCGGTCGTGGCTCCCGAAACATTCGAAGAAGCTGGTTCCGCCTGTTTGAACTTCCGCTTGTTCCTTCTGAAGTCCGGCTTGGACTGAGAGGCCGGCGCATGAAACTCGGGTTTCTTTACAACACTCTTTGCTTGTACCCTCTTCATGTCCAACTCCAAAGATCTGGCGGTTTGCACCATCACTTGGAAGCCAAACGTCATAGGGCCTGCAAGGAGCAGCCTCAACTCATCCCGAAGCCCTTCATAGAATTTATTCGTCTTCGTCTCCTCATCCTCCACCAATGCCCCCGCATAGCGACTCAGTCTGGTAAACTCATGTAAGTAATCGTCAACGGAGCGATCACCTTGAGTTAACCTCAGGAACTGGTTTTGTAACGCAATGCGTTGGGCAGAGGGGATAAACCGCTGGAGGAACGACTTTGAAAACTCAGCCATTGTTATTTCAGTAATGTCTCTATCGCCGAACTTGTGCAGTTCCTGCTCTTCCCACCACAGCACAGCCTCTCTGTCAAGAAGGAAAGTGGCTAAGGTGACCATCATGGCTTCGTCCGTCGCCGTCGCCCTCAGAGTTCTTCTAACTCTTGACAACCAGTCTTCTGCCACCGTTGGGGACTCAGATCCCGAGAAGGTAGGAGGATTAAAGCTCAAGAAGTGCTTTAATTGTTGGTCATGCGCTCGCCCCGCAACTACTTGTGCAACTTGACGCTCCACCCTCGGTGCTAACGCCGGTTCCACTGCAGCTACTGGCACAGGGGCAACAACCCTCGGTGCTACCGCAGGTTCCACTGCAGGTTCAATTACCGGGGCCGCATCTGTAGTAGGCGTAGCAGGCTGTGCAAGCCTTTGCGATTGAGCATTGATCATCGCGAAGACTGCTTCTGCGACCATTCTGATCATCTCAGCTGAAGGAGTGGTCGCTGGCACCTCAGCCGACCCACTACTTTCAGCGGTGTTACGGGGTTGAGACCGCCCCGCAGCACTTCTAGTAACCTATAATCATGCAAGGAACAATTTAGTGACCCTAAACATATCAAACATCAATCATGGAACGCTCAGGTTCCGCAAACAAGTATGTTTTTTTCATTCCTAAGTGGACATTCTTATTAGTTTTTGTCGTTTTAGGTGAATGCACAGCCCGTGCGCACCACCCCTTAAAAGGAATTCGTCCCGAATTCGCTAAACTACGGATCGACGCCTTAAGTCCGATACCAAATTGTAACACCCTGCCAGTACGAAAAGTATAACAGCAGGTCCGGCCGGGACCCCACGCCATACAAACCACACTAGCTAGGAGTTAAAAGGTGATAACCAGAAAAGTAATAACAAAACGAGAGTACAAAAACGTAAGCGGAAGCATTAATTAAACCATTCGAAAAGACATGTCCACTATCATAGGAATGAGTCCAGAAGTAAGAGTTACGGCCTTAGGGCCTTACATCAAATCAATGTACAAAACTCCAAAAAAGCATACATCGGCACGCAGGCCGGCAATACATGAGAAAATAGGAAAAAGGCTGGCCTTCAAGGGCCAACTCAGCAAAAGGACTAATGCCCGCTATTTCCCGCTAGGCTCACCTGCACCTGCATAAGAACATTCCACCAAGCGGTGGCAAACAGAGTAACGGTCAGCACAGCTGACCAAATTATAACGACCCCACCCCTTTCCCATGGTGGCGGAGCTTCTACCCTGCAAGCAAGCTACACTAGCAAGTGCTAATATAAAGAAGGTGCAACTACACAAGGTGAGGTTTCAAGCACAATCAATCTTCTAGGTTGAGCATCAAAAGAAGGGAACCTAGGTATGCACATGATGTTGGTTGGGTTCACCCGAAGGTTCCCCACAACCACCTAAGCAATCGCATGAGGCTAAACATAATATCAAATTCACAACACTCCACCCTAAGGGTCACAACCTTAGGTGGGAAACAAGAGCTTTTGGTCGGTCTAGGTATGACACCTTCCACGACCTCTCCCATGATCACACGGCTTTCATGAGGAAGGGACCTCTCGCCGATCTGCATGGAAACGGGTTCGGTTTAGCTTTTCCCGTGCTCTAATCGTCGCGATCTATCGCACGACGCGGGTACGGCTTCACCTCGGCCCGTAAGGGTTTAGCATTTTTAAGTGCTACACTAATTATACGCTACGCACCTAACCCCTTTACAAGGATCTAGGCTTCACGAATTCTCAACAAGGGAGGTACATACGCTCCGCATCAATATCGTGGTGAAGGTTTGCCTTCATCCAAAACTCAAAGCATGGGGCTTTCGTAGGGATCTTCACAAGACGCCTACACTTAACTCCCGCAATACTATAGGTGAGTTCACGGAGTCATTCTCCGGCACGCATTCTAGGCCTAACCTAAATGCAACGTCGCAAATCATGCATCGCCGATTCGGGCTCACGGCCACGAATAGGCTTCACACAAAATGCCTAAATCCGCATGACTACCGGATTTTCTACATGCAATATGCCAGGGACAGACACAATCTACCCGGAGTCTCGAAGGACTTGAGGAAATCCTACACTTCACCCATTTGGTGAAAGAGATGCCTCATGCAAGCAAAGAAAGAGGAATGAATGGACAAATACAAGTCCAAAGTTCGGGAGGAAGAATCGTTACCCTAGACGTGTTCTTCTTCGCCATGGATCCGGGATTCTACGCGGAGGGAAAGAACCGCACCGGGCTGCACTCTCCGAATCTGGAAACGGCTCGCGAAACGGAGCTCCGGAGCTCGGTCAATGGCGAAATCTCCTCTTCTTCTTCCTTGCCCCCTTCTTCTTCCTCTAGCCTAGGAGAGAGAAACACTATGAAAATAATGAGGGTTTAATCCCTCTCCAAAGCCCTAAGACCCCCCAGCATTAAATCCCAGCCGTTGGATCGAATTCCAAGAAATTTGATCGGTCGGATCCTCTTCTCCGCTCAAAATCGCAGAACAGAATAAACAGGGCGCACGATCACAGGCGCACGGTCAGTGGTTATGCGCGACGAGGGCAATGGTCGTGCGCACTATCCGGGATAGAACTCTGAATTCTTGCGAATAAGCGCACGATCGCTGGCGCACGATCACTGGTCGTGCGCGAAGAGGGAGATGGTCGTGCGCACTGTCCGAGACAGAACTCGATTCTCTTCTGAATTAACGCACGATCGCTGGCACACGATCACTGGTCGTGCGCGATGAGGCCACTGATCGTGCGCTAAGAGCAGACAGGGAATATTCTAGCCTGCTTCACGTGCCGCACTACCACTCCGCCTACTTCGCGGAATTACCAGTTTTGGGGTGTTACAATGGTTGTCCCCAAAATTGAGGCCAGAATTCAAAGATGACCACTAGCGCCGGCGGTAGCGATAGCGCCCGGCGCTAGCGGTGATTAGCGCGTTTCCGGCAGTGTTTTTAGAAAGAGCTAGCGCCCGGCAGTAGCTACTAGCGCTGGTGGTAGCATGGCGCACAAAAGGCATAGAGCAAAATGTTGCCGCGGATGAGAGTATATATTTATATATATATATATAAGTATATATATATATTTATATATATATATATATATGTATATATATATTAAGTATATATATATGTGTATATATATATAAATATATATATATATATTAAGTATATATATACATATATATATATATATATATTTATATATATATATACATATATATATAAGTATATATATATATTTATATGTATATAAATATGTATATATATATTAAGTATATATATATGTATATATATAAATATATGTATATATATATACACATATATATAAGTATATATATATGTATATATATGTATATATATATACATATACATATATATAAGTATATATATATATATTTATATATATATATATATACATGTATATATATAAGTATATATATATATAAGTATATATATATATATAAGTATATGTATATATATATATAAGTATATATATATATAAGTATATATATATATGTATATATATATAAGTATATATATATTATGTATATTTATACATATATATATACATATATATAAGTATATGTATATATATATACATATATATATATACATATACATATATATATATTTATATATACATATAAATATATATATATACTTATATATATATATGTATATATATACTTATATATATATGTATATATATATATATAAATATATATATATATATATGTATATATATATATATTAAGTATATATATATATTTATATATACTTAATATATATATATACATATATATATAAGTATATATATACATATATATATAAGTATATATATATATTTATATGTATATATATATGTATATATATATTAATTATATATAAATATGTATATATATATATAAATATATGTATATATATACATATATATATATATATTAAGTATATATATATATATACTTATATGTATATATATTTATATATATATATATATATATATTTATATGTATATATATATATATTAAGTATATATATATGTATATATACATATATATATATATATTTATATATATATATACATATATATATATATATAAGTATATATATATATAGTTGGTTTTGTCATTGGTATGACTGATGATAGCGGATCCGGTATCAATGAGAATGAGCTCATAGAACCGTTGGGTTTTGAGTGGGTCGTCTAACCAGTATGAATTTGGAGGAAATGTCTGGCTAACATGTTTTTGTAATGCTTCGTAAGGGGGTGTTTGGGAATAGTGTGTTAAATGAATGTGGTCAGTGATGGGTTGTGGTATGTAGGCTGGGTCGGTCGGGGCATAGTTGGTGCTAATTTGAAGAGGAGTTACGGGTATAGGTTTGGGTTGAGTAATGGCATTTGAATAAGAAATAGGTGTGAACCTATTGTGAACTGGAACGGGTGGTATTGTTTTGAGTGCGTAGTCCTGTGGTGTTTGAGTCTTTTGTGGAGTTGACTGCTGTGACTTGCTCATTTCCTTGTAAAACTTCACGAGTGAGGAAGTCAGGAAGAGAATTTTGAGAGCCTTTGATGTATTCAATATCAAAATCGAAAATAGATAATATAGCTTGCCAACGGGCAAAAATTTGCTTAGAAACAAGATTTTGAACATCATTTTGTAAAATAAATTTTGCAGACTGGCAATCTATACGTAAAAGGAATTTTTTATTAACTAAATCATCTTGGAATTTTAAAATACATTTAACAATGCTGAGTATTTCCTATTTTATAGTATAATAATTTTTTTGGGGACCGATCCATATACCAGAATGGTATCTGACTAAGTGTTCAGTTTTTGATGGGGGAAGTCGTTGCTTGAGAATGCCACCATATCCTATGTTGGAGGCATCAGTCTCAACTATCATGAATGCATGAGGGTGTGGTAAACAAAGACATGGAAGTGTTTGTACTTGGGATTTAATTGTGTGTATGATAGTGGTATGTTGAGATGTCCAGGGAGGTGGATTCTTTTGGAGTCGTTGATATAACGGAGCACACAGTTGGCGTAGGTTTGGAATAAAATCAGAAATATAATTGAGACAACCGAGGAATCTTTGAAGTTGTGTTTTATCCTTAATTTCATCTGGGAATTTAGTTGTGAATTCGAGGCTGCGTTGGATGGGAATGATTGTATTTTGATGAATATGATGTCCAAGAAAACGAATTTGAGTTTGAAATAATTTCATTTTTGGAAAAGAAATAACTAAACCATTCTTTTTGATAATATATAAAAATGTTTTGAGATGTTTAGTATGTTCGTCAAGGGAGTTAGAGAAAATGAGAACATCATCAATATAAACAATTGAAAAGGTGGAATAAGGATTTAAAATATCATTCATAATATGTTGGAATTCGGAAGGAGCATTTTTTAATCCGAATAGCATAACATTCCATTCGTAATGTCCGAAAGGGACTGTGAATGCAGTTTTGTAACGATCTTCGGGATAAACTTGAATCTGCCAGAAGCCAGATTTCATATCGAATTTGGAGAATATTTTGGCATTGCTAAGTCTTTTGAGTAGATCACGTTTGTTGGGAATGGGATAGCGAATCCATTGTAATAATTTATTTAATGGTTTGTAATTTATGACGAGACGTGGAGTACCACGTTCGATTTCTGCATTTTTCATCACATAAAATGCAGCACAGCTCCATGGGGAGTTGGAGGGTCGAATTAATTTTTTATCTAATAGAGTTTGGATTTCGGTTTTACAAAGTTCAAGGAGTTCTTGGTTCATTTGTATTGGGCATGCTTTTGTTGGAATATTTTTTTCTAAAAAATCTTTTTCATACGGGAGGCGTATGATATGGTTTTTGCGGTCCCAAAATGCATTGGGTAATTCCGCACAAACTTCGGATTTGAATAAATCTTCTAATTGTTGAATGTGTAATTTGGTTTGTGGCGAGTTTAATTGGTTGCGAATATGGGCATGAGATAGATCGTTTTTCAAGTAGAGTAATTTGGTTTGTTTTTGTCGGATTTGATTAATTTGTTTGAAAATAGAATGTTGTTGTAATTGATTAAGCTGTTTTTGTCTAACGGGATGAATAAACTTAAAAAGGACGTTGTGGCCCATGATATTTGTAGTATTGGCATTTTAAAGGTAACTCCAATACCTATAATGTTTATGTTGATTACTAATTCCAGAAGTAACTTAACCTAAGAGGAATTAACTTACAAGTGCTGAACAACATATTAACATAGCAAAACTTACTATAGACATGTCACACCAAAAATGACATAGAATGAGTTGTACTTATCCAAATGACATAAAGTCAGTGGCATTTTAAAGGTAACTCCAATACCTATAATGTTTATGTTGATTACTAATTCCAGAAGTAACTTAACCTAAGTGGAATTAACTTACAAGTGCTGTACAACATATTAACTTAACAAAACTTACTATAGACATGTCACACCAAAAATGACATAGAATGAGTTGTACTTATCCAAATGACATAAAGTCAGTGGCATTTTAAAGGTAACTCCGATACCTATAATGTTTGTGTTGATTATTTCCTCCATAAATGATTCTAGACAAAGTGAAATCAACATGCAAGGTTGTATACAATGTTCACATATGAGGTACATTTACACATATAAACAAAATGTGACCAAAAGTGGGACTATTAAACAACCTAGATATTAAGTGCCCACAATTTACTACCCACCTAAAAGTGATGCATTCATTCATATCACATGCATGGACAAAATCTCATTGCCAAGTATGGAGCCATTGAGAGAGATTCTTCAATTCCACCTTTATACTAAATGCACCCCATTTTTCCATACACTACTTGCATGCATGTGAAAGAGAAATACCAAACATGCACAAGGCCAAATGGCCTTAAATTTCTACCAGAGATATATATATATATATATAAAGGGCCTACCACCCAAATTTGGGGGTGTTTGGGGTTATACAATTCCATATATACCAAATATTTACTTTTTCTAATACATGGAATACATTTCATAGTTTGTGAGGGGACTACCCTAAATTTTTGCCTACACCACATGAGATAATTTTCCATGGGTATATAATGTCATAAAAGAGCTAAGTCTAGAAAGTGAGATTTTTCACAGTAGTTTAAACCTCATAAATTTCACTAATTTAAAAGCGTGACAAATTGAATTTAATTAGGAACCTTAGGAAATTAATTTCCAAAAGTCATGAGACTCATGTCAATGATGCATACCCTCATTACATACATAAACCCCAAGGTTTCAGAGGCATGCCTGGTGCTCCCCACCTTAAAATCCATTAAAAACTTCATTAGCCCAAAAATGGCTAATAGCACCCAAATTTCAATCTTAAGGCCCAATTTCATTTTGAAGTTAGGGGAAAACCACTCATGCACATGTGATGAAAATTTAACCAATGACCATACATGACCTAAAGGGGCCCTCACCAAAATTTGAGATCATTAGGCGTTATATAACTCCAAATATCCCATTTATTTAATTTTCTAGGTTTTGAACAAAACTATAGAAAATTTATCTCTCAAAAATCTGATACTTAAACCTAAGCTAGGTATAGGGCACATGCAGGCATAGCCAAAATATCAGCTTCATCAGACTTGTCATTTAAGAGTTATACTAGTTTAAAAATCTGGTTTGAGTTTTGACCAGCCTCACTAGAATGAGTGTTGTTGGTCCTACGTTTAACCAAATGATCTGATTCCACTTTCATTAGAAAGTAGACATCAAGGCCTACAAATGTTATCTCTGGGCATTTTTCTAAATAAGTGCTCTAGAGGCTCAATTTTAGCCTACAAAATCGGCTAAATAGTGTGACAATTAATCAATCATTATAATTTCATTCATTTCATGGGCTGCGAATAAACATTCAGCCAGATAGGACGGCCAGGGATCATCGTCCCCGATGAACCAACAGCCCAGATCTCACGCGCCTGGGCCGTTTTGCGGTCTCGATTCCGGCCACCTGAGGCCATCTCCGGCCAATCACCCAAGCCAAAACCTCAACCCGACATAGGGCTTCCGGGTGGCGGTGGCCGTTTGGCCGGAGGTGGCCGGAGGAGCTCTCCGGCATCTTACATTTTTGCGGCTAGGAGAATAAAAAGAGCAAAGTGAAACCGCCATTATACGTCTCGAATCGACGGGAGGAGAGAAAGGAAGCTAGCACAAGTGGAGAGGGGAAGGAACGTTGCCTGAATTTGGGTTTGGCGGCGGGTGTTGCGGCGGAGGAAGATCGCATTCCTGTTTCCGGCATCCATGGCTCCTGGTGCGGCTGAGGTTGAAAACTTGCTCTGGAAGGGGGGCTCGACTGCTTGGAGGGCTCTGAAGCTAATGGTGAGGGGAAGTGAAGGGGAGAGTAAGTATATGGCCGGATATAAATATCTGACGATCTCTTCTATGTTGCCACCGCCCCAGCCAGCCAGTCGCAGGCCTCCAGCTCACCAAGAAATTACTCCTGAGCTCATATTGACGCCAGAGGAGAAGGAATCGGGCGGCATTGCATTGGGAAGGAGGGAACATCCATTATGGCGGCCGGCAAGGTGAGCTCCCTCTCTCCTCCCCTCCCTCTCAGCGGCGGCCAGCTCAGCCTCTCCTCTTGTTGGAATTCCTTGGGATGGCAGGAGCCGACCAAAAATTAAGGAGTGGTGGCCAAGTGGCCACTCCTCCATGAATTCTCCTTGAATTCATGCTTGGAGGTGGCCGGCCACCCAATTGGTGCACCCCTCCTTGGACCCAATTTGGGCTCTAGGTAATTCAACCCACTAGTGCGCTTAATTAGGTGGGGTTGAGCCCAAGGTTCTAAGGTTGGGTTTGGGTTAGGTCCACCTAGCTTGAGTTTGGCTCACTTGACCCAATTAGGCTAAAATTGGGATTTTGAGTTTGGGCTTTACCCAAGCTCACTCCACTCAATGTGACTGAGTAACATTGCTCCCTAAGACTCTATGGACCTATTCCAAGAAGAATTGAGTCAAGGTGGGGTCAAATGGGGCTTGATTGCACTTATTTGCCTATAAGGGCAATTTGGGTATTTTGTTGATTTTGCCCTAAGTCTCCAACATTGACTGAGCACTTTGGTTCATTTGGGTCTCATATACTCCCCTTAGTGTTTAGGAGTGATCAGTTTGGTCATAATAACCCAATTGGAGATTAATTTGGTTTTAGCACATTTAGGTCAATTTGGGGCTTTTTAGAGATTGGGCCAATTTCCCCAAATTGATGGCCCTATGGTGGGGCTTTTGGCTCCCTTAGGTCTCCTAGGGAGGTTGCCCTATGAGAGTGGGTCCAATTTTATCATTTGGAGATTCAATTGCCCTTAGTTATGGTGGTTTGACCTAGGATAGTTCAAAGTTGACTTTTGGTCAATTTGACCAAAATGGTTGACCCCAAGGGTCCCTAGTGGCCTACTTACCCCTTGGATTGTCATAGGGAACATAGTGGGGTCATGTTGGCTTTTTGGAGTCTTTTGGTCACCTCTAGGCTAGGATATCAAAGTTTTGGTATTTGCACCCAAAGTGCATTCCTTCCAATCTTAATGAGTTCATGGGGCCTTCTTGGCCCACTTTGTGTACCTAACTCATTTTAGGAAATATTCATGGTTATGTGGGGTGTATAAGATATTTTAGCCTTCCTTTTTAGTTCATTTTTCATTAGGGTGGTTCATGATGGCTAAGTGCACACCGTGTTTTCACCTCTTTCATTTTCATCCTAGGGTTCTAGGTCACTTATCCTATTTTTGTCATGACTTGTCATGACAAAATTATCTAGGGGCCTAGTAGTTTGGGGGATGTTACAAATCCCAATACAAAACAAAACAATTTCGTCCTCGAAATTTAAGATCGGGTGTACGGGTTTTCAGATCGAGTACAATAAAATAAAATCAAATACATTCTTGCAATCGGGTGTTACCTGATTTAAATAGTTCCGGGTAGCGTTGCTGCATTAGATCCAGAGGTTCCCAAGTATGCTCCTCCTACCCGTGGTTGGACCAAAGGACCCTTACTAATGGCACCTTCTTTCGTCGTAGAAGCCGGATGCTGGAGTCGTCAATCCGTTTGGGCTCCAAGCGGACTGACCGATCCGTTGCTACTGGGCCTGCGGTGCGAGCAATTTGTTGTTCAGGCTTAAGTAGGGCCCTCCTGAGCGAAGAGATGTGGAAGACGTCGTGCAGGTTCTCCAGTTCTGGTGGAAGCTCCAGTCGGTAGGCCAGGGGGCTGATCCGCTCCAGGATCCTATAAGGCCCCATATACCTAGGACTGAGCTTCTTTAATCTCCGTACCCGTGTGGCGCCATGCACCGGACGTATCTTTAGAAAAACTTCGTCTCCCACCTGGAACTCTACCTTACGATGCCGCGCATCGTAATATTTGGCCTGTCGACTCTGGGCTTCTAGAATTCGCTCCCGGATCAGTCGCACTAGAGCGTCTGTGTCTTCTTCAAATTTTGATCCCGGTACCCTTGTATATTCATCCTGGACCCATGATAGCAGGGTTCTACATTTCCGACCATACAATGCTTCATATGGGCCATGCCAATGCTAGACTGATGGCTATTGTTGTAAGAAAATTCAGCGAGCGGCAACAACCTTTCCCAAGGCTCCCCGCGATCCAGGATGCAAAGGCGAAGCAGATCCTCCATCGTCCGAATAGTACGCTCAGTCTGACCATCTGTTTGAGGGTGAAAGGCGGTGCTGAAGGTCAACCGAGATCCCAGATAGGCCTGCACAGCCTTCCATTCCAGGGACGTGAACCGACCATCTCGATCAGACACGATCGATTTTGGAACTCCGTGGTACCGAACAAACTTTTCCACAAACAGCCGTACTAATGTTCCGACCGGAGCAGCCTTCCTGACGGGGATAAATTGTGCTACCTTTGTCAGCATGTCAACAATCACCCATACTGAGTCATTCCCGGAGTGGGAGCGAGGTAGCCCATGCACGAAGTCCATAGATATGTCTTCAAACTTCCACTCAGGCACAGGTAGAGGCTGCAATAGTCCCCCCGGCTTCTTGCATTCTGCCTTCACTTGTTGACAAGATACACAGTGCGTCACAAAGCGGGCGGTGTCTTTCTTCATACCGGGCCAGTACATCGACTTTCTCAGATCCGCCGTCATTTTGTAGATGCCCTGGTGTATGGAATACTTGCTATTATGTGCCTCAGCCATGATATCTTCCCGAATCCTGTCTCCTTGTGGTATGAGTATTCGCCCACGGAAGTGAATGAGACCATCACGTAAGGTGAAGTTCCCTGAGGGGCCTGACTCAAGGGCCGCAAACACTGGTTCCAACGATGCATCTTGCCTTTGCCCAAATTTAATGCGATCTTGGATGTCACAGGTCATGCTCATGGCTGCCAAGTATTCTGCATGAGTCTCGGGGTCGCCCCTAGATAACAGTGTGACTTGCGTGTCCTGAAGTACCATTATCAGTTCCATAACCATCAATCGAGGCTCCGTGTCGGACGTACTCGCTCTTCGGCTAAGTGCGTCTGCTACCGTGTTTGCCTTCCCGGGGTGATAGTGCATTGTGTATTGATAGTCACACAAGAACTCTAGCCATCTCCGTTGGCGTAGATTCAAGTCTTTCTGGGTGTCGATGTACTTGAGATTCTTGTGGTCCGAGAAGATCTCGCAATGAACCTCATATAAGTAGTGCCTCCAAATCTTCAAAGCGAAGACCACTGCTCCGAGTTCTAAGTCGTGTACCGGATAATTTTGTTCATGTTTCTTTAACTGTCTTGAGGCATAAGCAATCACATGACCATGCTGCATGAGGACAGCACCCATTCCTTGATAGGATGCGTCCGTGTAGATTTGGAATCCCTCCTTTCCGGATGGGAGGGTAAGAATGGGGGATGTGGTGAGTCGGTCCTTCAACTCCTGAAAGGCTGCCTCACACTTGTCCGTCCACACAAAATCAGCATCCTTCTTTGTTAACGACGTGAGGGGAAGTGCAATCCTTGAAAATCCCTCCACGAACTTACGATAATAGCCTGCTAGTCCCAGGAAGCTGCGGACATCCGAGGCCGACTTCGGTTGTAGCCAATCCCTTACTGCCCGTTCTTTGGCTGGGTCCACTGCCAACCCGGCCCCACTGATCACGTGCCCTAGGAATGCCACCTCCCGTAGCCAAAATTGGCACTTCGAGAACTTTGCATACATTTGATGCTGCCGTAACTTGCTCAAGACTTGAGTCAAGTGTTGGGTATGCTCCTCCTTTGTCTTGGAGTAGATTAAGATGTCATCAATAAACACAATAACGAATCTATCTAGATAGGGTTCGAATACACGGTTCATCAAGCTCATGAATGCAGAGGGAGCATTCGTGATCCCGAATGGCATCACTGTAAATTCATATAATCCATAGCGGGAACTGAATGCCGTCTTTGGGATATCTTCCTCTTGAATCCGCAACTGATAGTACCCGGACCTCAAATCGAGTTTAGAGAACCAGAAGGCCCCCTGCAGCTGGTCAAATAACTCATCAATTCTTGGTAGAGGGTATGTGTTCCGTACCGTAAGCCGATTCAGCTCTCGGTAATCGATGCAGAGACGAAGCGACCCATCCTTCTTCTTTACAAATAGTACCGGTGCTCCCCAAGGTGATGAGCTTTGTCTGACGAACCCTGAGTCCACAAGCTCCTGGAGTTGAGTCCTGAACTCAGCTAACTCTCTTGGTGTCATTCTATATGGTGCCCGAGACACCGGTTTTGCTCCTGGTACTAGTTGAATTCGGAAATCCACATCTCTAGACGGGGGTACTCCAGGTAGCTTTTCTGGGAATACGTCGGGGAAATTTTGGACTACGGGGATATCCGTCAGAGAGTTTCCTTCCTCTTTCATCTCAAAGCAAATCATATAAACCTCTTCTCCCTGTAAGTGGGCCTTAACGGCCTGGGCTGATGAAATTAAACGACGGGAGACAGGTTGAATACCTTCGATTGTCACCTCGGAGTCTTCGTGTTTTAATACAATCTTCTTCGCTTGACATTCGATCTTGGCGTGGTTCCAATACAACCAGTCCATGCCCAAGATTAGATCATAGTCCTTCATCTTCAATAGCATTGCCGGTGTTTCAAATGTCTTTCCTCCGATCTCTATATCCATACTACACTTAGCACAAGTTACTATTTCTGTTCCGTCCGCCAATCGCACCTTCCTTTCGATGCCGTCAAAGTGTTGCACCTGGTCTACGTTGCTTATGAATCCCGCCGAGACCAACGAGTGGGATGCACCCGTATCAAACAAGGTAAATACCTGTAATAACGTCCTCTGGGTTCCTGGGTTCGGCCAAGTCCAGAGCATACATTTGCTCTGGCCGCTGGCCTCTACCTTGTGGCCCTCGACCTCGTCCACTTCCTCGGCCTCGGCCCCTGATTTATTGTACCGGTGGTGCTGCTATAGGTAGAGGTGGGGGGTTACCCCATCTCTGAGGGCAGTGGGCCCGCACATGTCCCGGTTGGTGACACCAGAAACACACTAGCGGGGGATGTGCTCCACCTTCTTGTCTTCCGGGCTCCTGGATCCGCAACGGCTGAGGTGCAAGTATAGCCGGGGGTCTGTGGTCTGGTCGGGGGTCTGGATGAGGTCATCCTCTGCCTCTTTGATGTCTGATAAATCCACCGTGCTGTCGATGGTCCCATCCTCTGTTCCCGTTTCCATCTTCCGCTGGCCTTTTTCCTCGGCCCTTCACCATTTGCTGATCCGCTTCCAGTCTTCTTGCTGCTTCGCTGATTCGGGCTAAACTGGAGTCCGCCACATACTGTAGGGAGTGTCTGAGATCATCTCGGAGGCCCTTAAAGTACCTCTTGGCGTACCCCAGAGTTGCTTAATTGATGAGCTGTAGCGAAGCGTGCCAGGTGAGAGAACTCCCGCTGGTAATCCAACACTGATAGATTCCCCTGCCTCAGATGCAAGAATCTTTCCTCCAGTTCATCTCTCACTGTTTGAGGCACAAAGTGCTCAAGTAGTGCCTCCTTAAACTCTTCCCACGTGATGTCTGCGTACTCTAAACCGACAAAGGTGGTGTCTAAAGCTAACTTCCACCATCTCTTAGCATGAGATTTTAGGGCAGAAACAGCTAAGGACACTGCAACATCCACCGGGCAACGAATCCCTGCCAGCATTTCCTGGATTGCATCCAGCCATTCCTCCGTTTGCACCACTGACTCAGATCCTGTGTAAGATGGAGGGGAGAGGCCCCGGAAGACGCTCAACTAGTTTGCCCCTGGGTTGGGGGCCTGGACCGGGACCTGTTGTTGAGTAAAGGCCTGCAGGATAGCAGCCAAGGTCTGACCTAGCTCCGTTTGTTGGAACTGGATGGGAGCCGGTGGCGGAGGGACCGCATTCTGTGCGGGAGGTGCTTCGTCTTGCAGTGGGGGAATCACCATCTGAACGTGGGGAATTGTGTTCTGAACCTGGGGAATCGTTCTCCGGTTGGGAACATTCACCGGAGGCGGAGCTCTCCCGGCAGCAACTGAGAGTCTAACTCCGGGCCTGGTCACCGTCTCAGGTACCACCCTCTGGGGTTGACCTGCTCTCCCTAGTTCTCCTGAATTAATAGGGTCCACTGACCGTTAGTCTAAAAGACTCAGCACATTCCTCACCGCCACCACCCGTGACTCCTAGGCACCGTGCGAGGAGGAGGAAGTGGAGGACAACAAGGGGTAACAAAATAAGCAGATGACAGGTGGCAAGGAAAACTAAGGAAATACATTAAATAATTGTCTAGCAGTTCTACAATCAATCACAAGATAGAGCAATAAAATACAGGAAACTACTGTATCAGAAATATGAACAGGTAAAGTAATATGTAAGCGGCTAGGCAAACTAAGGAAATACATTAAAATAATTGTCTAGCAGTTCTACAATCAATCACAAGGTAGAGAAATAAAATACAGGAGACAACTGTAACAGAAATATGAGCAGGTAGAGTAATATGTAAGCAGCTAGGAAAACTAACCTTATTTTATATGCATACGCACGAGGCACATAAGTCAAGGGATCTGGCAAGAAGTAAACTCATCGTATAAAAGAGCCCATACAAGTTTATACGATGAGGTCTCTAGTTGTGCAGACATGCGATGAAATGATGTGCAATGTAATGATGCGATGATTGGATTATTATTTCATACACATGCAACACACCCACATGACTCTGTACGTACAGACCTTTAGTTCCCACTTTTCGGAGGTAGCTAACCTCTCGGGCACCTCCCGTCGTGGTCAAACGGGGGCAGAGGAGCGGGCGTCTCCTCACCTAGGTGGGTAAGTCACACTACCAGACCTAGGCCCTAACGTACGCTGTGAAACCGGTACTCACGAGCTCCTGCGTACTCTTGCTGGATCCGAAGATACCAGACCTTTATTTGGCCAGGCAGAGTTTAGGGAATCCATCCCGTCGGACGCACAGTAAAACAACCTGGTCCCTCTTTAACCTCTAGCACTGCCGAGTCAACGTACTGCTGCCGGTGTGACGGCTAAGCCAGAGCCGAAGACCCACCACCCTTCTATGCACATGCATTACATGCTTATAATTTTCTTACAATAAGCCTCCAGATCATAGTACTAATCTGACCTCAAAAATATCGAGCCCATCACTCGCTAGACTACACCAGTATCATAATAACTACATGCCTACCGCTCGTTAGACTACACCAGTCTCATAATAACTACGAGCCTACCGCTCGCTAGACTACACCAGTCTCATAATAACTACGAGCCTACCGCTCGCTAGACTATACCAGTCTCATAATAACTATGAGCCTACCGCTCACTTGACTACACCAGTCTCATAACAACTAGAAACCTACCGCTCGTTAGACTACACCAGTCTCATAATAACTACGAGCCTACCGCTCGCTAGACTACACCAGTCTCATAATAACTACGATCCTACCGCTCGCTAGACTATACCAGTCTCATAATAACTACGAGCCTACGGCTCGCTAGACTACACCAGTCTCATAATAACTACGAGCCTACCGCTCGCTAGACTATACCAGTCTCATGACTTCAGATCCTCCCAAATTGGGAGGAAGAGTACGTGTCTGGTTCTCCTACATACTACTGTTGTCTATGGTGAGTTGATCTTAGAAGCTTGGGGTGAATCCTGGACTTCCCGTGGATTACCCGGTGAAGGGCTCGCTCTGGTACTAGGGAATGCGATGGTGACTAAAACCCAAATCCCCCTTTCCATGATATTTATTTTACTTAGTTACTACCCGTTCTAGTGCACCCATTTAATCTCCAATTGCTCTAAAATCCTAGGGTGGATTACCATTGACTCGAGCAGACACGAGTCGGTGTTCTATTGAACACCGAACCACGTCATTCCTAGTAACCGACTATTTCCTTGTGTTACCTTTCTATCACTATTTTCACTTCTTACTAGGTCATCCCTCGTCATCTTGAGTAGGTCCAGTCAATTCCCTTAGTTATTAGTTTCACTAAGCACACTCCGTCTTCATTTCCAAAGGCTGCCCTTGGTGGGTAACACCTCAAATCCCGGGTCTCCCATTTTCCCAAGAATTGTGGATCTTATTCATCATTTATTACTTTTGGGATGCAGATAAGGGTTTATACTACAAGTGCTAGGCTAATGCTGCGATAGATTCTAGGGAAATTACAGCAGTTCAACATTGATCTAAAAGTCCAACCCCAAGTCTCAAATTAATCCAAGATGTATTTGACCTTAATTATCTTTTACTACATTCTTGCTAAATACACTCAATGTTTAACTTAACAAATTAAGGGTTTGTACATATCACACTAAAAATAGTATAGAAGGAGCTATACTTAGCCAAACGACATGAAATCAGTGGCATTTTAAAGGTGACATCTATGTCTACAGAATTCATAATGATAATTTCCTCCAGAAATGATCTTAACCTAGGTGGGTTTAACATATAAGTGTTGTACAAGTTGTTTAACTAATCAAATTACAGGTTTGTACATGTCTCACTGAAAATAGTATAGAAGGAGCTATACTTAGCCAAATGACATGAAATCAGTGGCATCTTAAAGGTGACATCTATGTCTACAGAATTCATATTGATCATTTCCTCCAGAAATGATCATAACCTAGGTGGGTTTAACTTATAAGTGTTGAACAAGTTTTTTAACTAATCAATTACTGATTTGCACATGTCTCACTGAAAATAGTATAGAAGGAGTTGTACTTACCCAAATGACATGAAGTCAGTGGAATTTTAAAGGTAACTCCAATACCTATAATGTTTATGTTGATTACTAATTCCAGAAGTAAACTTAACCTAAGTGGAATTAACTTACAAGTGCTGTACAACATATTAACTTAACAAAACCTACTATAGACATGTTACACCAAAAATGACATAGAATGAGTTGTACTTATCCAAATGTCATACAGTCAGTGGCATTTTAAAGGTAACTCCAATACCTATAATGTTTATGTTGATTACTAATTCCAGAAGTAACTTAACCTAAGTGGAATTAACTTACAAGTGCTGTACAACATATTAACTTAACAAAACCTACTATAGACATGTTACACCAAAAATGACATAGAATGAGTTGTACTTATCCAAATGTCATAAAGTTAGTGGCATTTTAAAGGTAACTCCAATACCTATAATGTTTATGTTGATTACTAATTCCAGAAGTAACTTAACCTAAGTGGAATTAACTTAAAAGTGCTGAACAACATATTAACATAACAAAACTTACTATAGACACGTCACACCAAAAATGACATAGAATGAGTTGTACTTATCCAAATGACAAAAAGTCAGTGGCATTTCAAAGGTAACTCAAGAACCTAGAATGTTTAGTTTGATTACTAATTCCAGAAGTAAACTTAACCTAGGTGGAATTAACTTACAAGTGTTGTACAACATATTAACATAACAAAACCTACTATAGACATGTTACACCAAAAATGACATAGAATGAGTTGTACTTATCCAAATGACATAAAGTTAGTGGCATTTTAAAGGTAACGCCAATGCCAATAATGTTTATGTTGATTACTAATTCCAGAAGTAAACTTAATCTAGGTGGAATTAACTTACAAGTGCTGTACAACATATTAACATAACAAAACCTACTATAGACATGTTACACCAAAAATGACATAGAATGAGTTGTACTTATCCAAATGACATAAAGTCAGTGGCATTTTAAAGTTAACTCCAATACCTATAATGTTTATGTTGATTACTAATTCCAGAAGTAACTTAACCTAAGTGGAATTAACTTACAAGTGCTGAACAACATATTAACATAACAAAACTTACTATAGACATGTCACACCAAAAATGACATAGAATGAGTTGTACTTATCCAAATGACATAAAGTCAGTGGCATTTTAAAGGTAACTCCAATACCTATAATGCTTATGTTGATTACTAATTCCAGAAGTAACTTAACCTAAGTGGAATTAACTTACAAGTGCTGAACAACATATTAACATAACAAAACTTACTATAGACATGTCACACCAAAAATGACATAGAATGAGTTGTACTTATCCAAATGACATAAAGTCAGTGGTATTTTAAAGATAACTCCAATACCAATAATGTTTATGTTGATTACTAATTCCAAAAGTAAACTTAACCTAGGTGGAATTAACTTACAAGTGTTGTACAACATATTAACATAACAAAACCTCCTATAGACATGTTACACCAAAATAACATAGAATGAGTTGTACTTATCCAAATGACATAAAGTCAGTGGAATTTTAAAGGTAACTCCAATACCTATAATTTTTATGTTGATTACTAATTCCAGAAGTAACTTAACCTAAGTGGAATTAACTTACAAGTGCTGAACAACATATTAACATAACAAAACTTACTATAGACATGTCACACCAAAAATGACATAGAATGAGTTGTACTTATCCAAATGACATAAAGTCAGTGGCATTTCAAAGGTAACTCTAATACCTATAATGTTTTGGTTGATTACTAATTCCAGAAGTAAACTTAACCTAGGTGGAATTAACTTACAAGTGCTGTACAACATATTAACATAACAAAACCTACTATAGACATGTTACACCAAAAATGACATAGAATGAGTTGTACTTATCCAAATGACATAAAGTCAGTGGAATTTTAAAGGTAACTCCAATACCTATAATGTTTATGTTGATTACTAATTCCAGAAGTAACTTACCTAAGTGGAATTAAATTACAAGTGCTGAACAACATATTAACATAGCAAAACTTACTATAGACATGTCACACCAAAAATGACATAGAATGAGTTGTACTTATCCAAATGACATAAAGTCAGTGGCATTTTAAAGTTAACTCCAATACCTATAATATTTATGTTGATTACTAATTCCAGAAGTAACTTAACCTAAGTGGAATTAACTTACAAGTGTTGTACAACATATTAACATAACAAAACTTACTATAGACATGTCACACCAAAAATGACATAGAATGAGTTGTACTTATCCAAATGACATAAAGTCAGTGGCATTTTAAAGGTAACTCCAATAACTATAATGTTTGTGTTGATTATTTCCTCCATAAATGATTCTAGCCAAAGTGAAATCAACATGCAAGGTTGTATACAATGTTCACATATGAGGTACATTTACACATATAAACAAAATGTGACTAAAAGTGGGACTATTAAACAACCTAGATATTAAGAGCCCACAATTTCCTACCCACCTAAATGTGATGCATTCATTCATATCACATGCATGGACAAAATCTCATTGCCAAGTATGGAGCCATTGAGAGAGATTCTTCAATTCCACCTTTATACTAAATGCACCCCATTTTTCCATACACTACTTGCATGCATGTGAAAGAGAAATACCAAACATGCACAAGGCCAAATGGCCTTAAATTTCTACCAGAGATATGGATATATAAAAAGGGCCTACCACCCAAATTTGGGGGTGTTTGGGGTTATACAATTCCATATATACCAAATATTTACTTTTTCTAATACATGGAATACATTTCATAGTTTGTGAGGGGACTACCCTAAATTTTGGCCTAAACCACATGAGATAATTTTCCATGGGTATATAATGTCATAAAATAGCTAAGTCTAGAAAGTGAGATTTTTCACAGTAGTTTAAACCTCATAAATTTCACTAATTTAATAGTGTGACAAATTGAATTTAATTACGAACCTTAGGAAATTAATTTCCAAAAGTCATGAGACTCATGTCAATGATGCATACCCTCATTACATACATAAACCCCAAGGTTTCAGAGGCATGCAAGGTGCTCCCCACCTTAAAATCCATTAAAAACTTCACAAGCCCCAAAATGGCTAAAAGCACCCAAATTTCATTCTTAAGGCCCAACTTCATTTTGTAGTTCAGGGAAAACCACTCATGCACATGTGATGAAAATTTAACCAATGACCATACAAGACCTAAAGGGGCCCTCACCAAAATTTGAGATCATTAGGAGTTATATAACTCCAAATATCCGTTGCCCTAGGGTTGTGGACTTCCTTATTTTGGATCGGTTTTGGCTAAGCTGATACCAGTTTGAAGACCCCATTTTTTTGCGAACAATCACCGGGTCCTACCGCCCAGAACTGCCATCTTGCGGTGGTACCATCTCAATACATGGCCACCACCACAACACGCTGATCCTGTCGGCTTTTCAACAATATCCAGGCCAACCAAAATCATAAGAAGGAAGAATAAATTAAAAGCACAAGTCCACAACGATCACATCAAAATAGAGAAACATGTCCAACATGAGAGATAATCATACATAATTAAGAGTTAATCAGAGCGCGGAAATTAAAACGAAAAGTACAACATGGGCCTAAGCCCGATCTAACACTGCTTTCTTCACCTCTCGCCTGGCGAAGATATAACAGTCTATGCATCCACATGGCTCGACACCCTCAATGGCATATAACTCTGCTCTCTGTCCCGGGCAGATGTGAAGCGTAGGTATATGAGGGGTCTTGCTTACCGGAGCTCACCCGGCAGCAGCTGAGAGTCCAACTCTGGGCCTGGTCGCCGTCTCAGGTACCACCCTCTGGGGGTTGACCTGCTCTCCCTGGTTCTCCTGTAATAATAGGGTCCACTAACCGTCAGTCTAAAAGACTCAGCACATTCCTCACCGCCTCCACCCGCGACTCCTAGGCACCGTGCGGGGAGGACGAAGTGGAGGACAACAAGGGGTAACAAAATAAGCAGATGACAGGTGGCAAGGAAAACTAAGGAAATACATTAAATAATTGTCTAGCAGTTCTACAATCAATCACAAGATAGAGCAATAAAATACAGGAAACTACTGTATCAGAAATATGAACAGGTAAAGTAATATGTAAGCGGCTAGGAAAACTAAGGAAATACATTAAAATAATTGTCTAGCAGTTCTACAATCAATCACAAGGTAGAGCAATAAAATAAAGGAGACTACTGTAACAGAAATATGAGCAGGTAGAGTAATATGTAAGCAGCTAGGAAAACTAACCTTAACTTTTATGCGTACGCACGAGGCACATAAGTCAAGGGATTTGGCAAGAAGTAAACTCACCATATAAAAGAGCCCATACAAGTTTATACGATGAGGTCTCTGGTTGTGCAGACATGCGATGCAATGATGTGCAATGCAATGATGCAATGATTGGATTATTATTTCATACACATGCAACACACCCACACGACTCTGTACGTACACACCTTTAGTTCCCACTTTTCGGAGGTAGCTAACCTCTCGGGCACCTCCCGTCATGGTCAAACGGGGGCAGAGGAGCGGGCGTCTCATCACCTAGGTGGGTAAGTCACACTACCATACCTAGGCCCTAACGTACGTTGTGAAACCGGTACCCGGTACTCACGATCTCCTGCGTACTCTTGCTGGATCCGAAGATACCAGACCTTTATTTGGCCAGGCAGAGTTTAGGGAATCCGTCCCGTCGGACGCGCAGTAAAACAACCTGGTCCCTCTTTAACCTCTAGCACTGTCGAGTCAACGTAGTGCTGCCGGTGTGACAGCTAAGCCAGAGCCGAAGACCCACCACCCTTCTATGCGCATGCATTACATACTTGTAATTTTCTTACAACAAGCCTCCAAATCATAGTACTAATCTGACCTAAAAAATATCGAGCCCATCACTCGCTAGACTACACCAGTCTCATAATAACTACGAGCCTACTGCTCGCTAGACTACACCAGTCTCATAATAACTACGAGCCTACCGCTCGCTAGACTATACCAGTCTCATAATAACTACGAGCCTACCGCTCGCTAGACTACACCAGTCTCATAATAACTATAAGTATACCGCTTGTTAGACTACACCAGTCTCATAATAACTACGAGCCTATCGCTCGCTAGACTACACCAGTCTTATAATAACTACGAGCCTACTGCTCGCTAGACTATACCAGTCTCATAATAACTATGAGCCTACCGCTCGCTAGACTACACCAGTCTCATGATAACTACGAGCCTACCTCTCCCTAGACTATACCAGTCTCATGACTTCAGATCCTCCCAAATTGGGAGGAAGAGTACGTGTCAGGTTCTCCTACTTACTACTATTGTCTATGGTGAGTTGATTTTAGAAGATTGGGGTGAATCAAGGACTTTCCGTGGATTACCCGGTGAAGGGCTCGCTACGGTACTAGGGAATGCGATGGTGACTGAAACCCAAATCCCCCTTTCCATGATATTTATTTTACTTAGTTACTACCAGTTCTAGTGCACCCATTTACTCTCCAATTGCTCTAAAATCCTAGGGTGGATTACCATTGACTCGAGCAGACACGAGTCGGTGTTCTATTGAACACCGAACCACGTCATTCCTAGTAACCGACTATTTCCTTGTGTT
Organism: Dactylorhiza incarnata; assembly: GCA_033032865.1. Classification (NCBI taxonomy): domain Eukaryota; kingdom Viridiplantae; phylum Streptophyta; class Magnoliopsida; order Asparagales; family Orchidaceae; genus Dactylorhiza; species Dactylorhiza incarnata. Next base: position 4,693,775 of record JAWHQI010000035.1, read on the forward strand.
ACCTTTCTATCACTGTTTTCACTTCTTACTAGGTCATCCCTCGTCATCTTGAGTAGGTCCAGTCAATTCCCTAAGTTATTAGTTTCACTAAGCACACTCCGTCTTCATTTCCAAAGGCTGCCCTTGGTGGGTAACACCTCAAATCCCGGGTCTCCCATTTTTCCAAGAATTGTGGATCTTATTCATCATTTATTACTTTTGGGATGCAGATAAGGGTTTATACTACAAGTGCTAGGCTAAGGCTGCGATAGATTCTGGGGAAATTACAGCAGTTCAACATTGATCTAAATGTCCAACCCCAAGTCTCAAATTAATCCAAGATGTATTTGACCTTAATTATCTTTTACTACATTCTTGCTAAATGCACTCAATGTTTAACTTAACAAATTAAGGGTTTCTACATATCACACTAAAAATAGTATAGAAGGAGCTATACTTAGCCAAATGACATGAAATCAGTGGCATCTTAAAGGTGACATCTATGTCTACAGAATTCATATTGATCATTTCCTCCAGAAATGATCATAACCTAGGTGGGTTTAACTTATAAGTGTTGAACAAGTTTTTTAACTAATCAATTACTGATTTGCACATGTCTCACTGAAAATAGTATAGAAGGAGTTGTACTTACCCAAATGACATGAATTCAGTGGAATTTTAAAGGTAACTCCAATACCTATAATGTTTATGTTGATTACTAATTCCAGAAGTAAACATAACCTAAGTGGAATTAACTTACAAGTGCTGTACAACATATTAACTTAACAAAACCTACTATAGACATGTTACACCAAAAATGACATAGAATGAGTTGTACTTATCCAAATGTCATAAAGTTAGTGGCATTTTAAAGGTAACTCCAATACCTATAATGTTTATGTTGATTACTAATTCCAGAAGTAACTTAACCTAAGTGGAATTAACTTAAAAGTGCTGAACAACATATTAACATAACAAAACTTACTATAGACATGTCACACCAAAAATGACATAGAATGAGTTGTACTTATCCAAATGACATAAAGTCAGTGGCATTTTAAAGTTAACTCCAATACCTATAATATTTATGTTGATTACTAATTCCAGAAGTAACTTAACCTAAGTGGAATTAACTTACAAGTGTTGTACAACATATTAACATAACAAAACTTACTATAGACATGTCACACCAAAAATGACATAGAATGAGTTGTACTTATCCAAATGACATAAAGTCAGTGGCATTTTAAAGGTAACTCCAATAACTATAATGTTTGTGTTGATTATTTCCTCCATAAATGATTCTAGCCAAAGTGAAATCAACATGCAAGGTTGTATACAATGTTCACATATGAGGTACATTTACACATATAAACAAAATGTGACTAAAAGTGGGACTATTAAACAACCTAGATATTAAGAGCCCACAATTTCCTACCCACCTAAATGTGATGCATTCATTCATATCACATGCATGGACAAAATCTCATTGCCAAGTATGGAGCCATTGAGAGAGATTCTTCAATTCCACCTTTATACTAAATGCACCCCATTTTTCCATACACTACTTGCATGCATGTGAAAGAGAAATACCAAACATGCACAAGGCCAAATGGCCTTAAATTTCTACCAGAGATATGGATATATAAAAAGGGCCTACCACCCAAATTTGGGGGTGTTTGGGGTTATACAATTCCATATATACCAAATATTTACTTTTTCTAATACATGGAATACATTTCATAGTTTGTGAGGGGACTACCCTAAATTTTGGCCTAAACCACATGAGATAATTTTCCATGGGTATATAATGTCATAAAATAGCTAAGTCTAGAAAGTGAGATTTTTCACAGTAGTTTAAACCTCATAAATTTCACTAATTTAATAGTGTGACAAATTGAATTTAATTACGAACCTTAGGAAATTAATTTCCAAAAGTCATGAGACTCATGTCAATGATGCATACCCTCATTACATACATAAACCCCAAGGTTTCAGAGGCATGCAAGGTGCTCCCCACCTTAAAATCCATTAAAAACTTCACAAGCCCCAAAATGGCTAAAAGCACCCAAATTTCATTCTTAAGGCCCAACTTCATTTTGTAGTTCAGGGAAAACCACTCATGCACATGTGATGAAAATTTAACCAATGACCATACAAGACCTAAAGGGGCCCTCACCAAAATTTGAGATCATTAGGAGTTATATAACTCCAAATATCCGTTGCCCTAGGGTTGTGGACTTCCTTATTTTGGATCGGTTTTGGCTAAGCTGATACCAGTTTGAAGACCCCATTTTTTTGCGAACAATCACCGAGTCCTACCGCCCAGAACTGCCATCTTGCGGTGGTACCATCTCAATACATGGCCACCACCACAACACGCTGATCCTGTCGGCTTTTCAACAATATCCAGGCCAACCAAAATCATAAGAAGGAAGAATAAATTAAAAGCACAAGTCCACAACGATCACATCAAAATAGAGAAACATGTCCAACATGAGAGATAATCATACATAATTAAGAGTTAATCAGAGCGCGGAAATTAAAACGAAAAGTACAACATGGGCCTAAGCCCGATCTAACACTGCTTTCTTCACCTCTCGCCTGGCGAAGATATAACAGTCTATGCATCCACATGGCTCGACACCCTCAATGGCATATAACTCTGCTCTCTGTCCCGGGCAGATGTGAAGCGTAGGTATATGAGGGGTCTTGCTTACCGGAGCTCACCCGGCAGCAGCTGAGAGTCCAACTCTGGGCCTGGTCACCGTCTCAGGTACCACCCTCTGGGGGTTGACCTGCTCTCCCTGGTTCTCCTGTAATAATAGGGTCCACTAACCGTCAGTCTAAAAGACTCAGCACATTCCTCACCGCCTCCACCCGCGACTCCTAGGCACCGTGCGGGGAGGACGAAGTGGAGGACAACAAGGGGTAACAAAATAAGCAGATGACAGGTGGCAAGGAAAACTAAGGAAATACATTAAATAATTGTCTAGCAGTTCTACAATCAATCACAAGATAGAGCAATAAAATACAGGAAACTACTGTATCAGAAATATGAACAGGTAAAGTAATATGTAAGCGGCTAGGAAAACTAAGGAAATACATTAAAATAATTGTCTAGCAGTTCTACAATCAATCACAAGGTAGAGCAATAAAATAAAGGAGACTACTGTAACAGAAATATGAGCAGGTAGAGTAATATGTAAGCAGCTAGGAAAACTAACCTTAACTTTTATGCGTACGCACGAGGCACATAAGTCAAGGGATTTGGCAAGAAGTAAACTCACCATATAAAAGAGCCCATACAAGTTTATACGATGAGGTCTCTGGTTGTGCAGACATGCGATGCAATGATGTGCAATGCAATGATGCAATGATTGGATTATTATTTCATACACATGCAACACACCCACACGACTCTGTACGTACACACCTTTAGTTCCCACTTTTCGGAGGTAGCTAACCTCTCGGGCACCTCCCGTCATGGTCAAACGGGGGCAGAGGAGCGGGCGTCTCATCACCTAGGTGGGTAAGTCACACTACCATACCTAGGCCCTAACGTACGTTGTGAAACCGGTACCCGGTACTCACGATCTCCTGCGTACTCTTGCTGGATCCGAAGATACCAGACCTTTATTTGGCCAGGCAGAGTTTAGGGAATCCGTCCCGTCGGACGCGCAGTAAAACAACCTGGTCCCTCTTTAACCTCTAGCACTGTCGAGTCAACGTAGTGCTGCCGGTGTGACAGCTAAGCCAGAGCCAAAGACCCACCACCCTTCTATGCGCATGCATTACATACTTGTAATTTTCTTACAACAAGCCTCCAAATCATAGTACTAATTTGACCTAAAAAATATCGAGCCCATCACTCGCTAGACTACACCAGTCTCATAATAACTACGAGCCTACTGCTCGCTAGACTACACCAGTCTCATAATAACTACGAGCCTACCGCTCGCTAGACTATACCAGTCTCATAATAACTACGAGCCTACCGCTCGCTAGACTACACCAGTCTCATAATAACTATAAGTATACCGCTTGTTAGACTACACCAGTCTCATAATAACTACGAGCCTATCGCTCGCTAGACTACACCAGTCTTATAATAACTACGAGCCTACTGCTCGCTAGACTATACCAGTCTCATAATAACTATGAGCCTACCGCTCGCTAGACTACACCAGTCTCATGATAACTACGAGCCTACCTCTCCCTAGACTATACCAGTCTCATGACTTCAGATCCTCCCAAATTGGGAGGAAGAGTACGTGTCAGGTTCTCCTACTTACTACTATTGTCTATGGTGAGTTGATTTTAGAAGATTGGGGTGAATCAAGGACTTTCCGTGGATTACCCGGTGAAGGGCTCGCTACGGTACTAGGGAATGCGATGGTGACTGAAACCCAAATCCCCCTTTCCATGATATTTATTTTACTTAGTTACTACCAGTTCTAGTGCACCCATTTACTCTCCAATTGCTCTAAAATCCTAGGGTGGATTACCATTGACTCGAGCAGACACGAGTCGGTGTTCTATTGAACACCGAACCACGTCATTCCTAGTAACCGACTATTTCCTTGTGTTACCTTTCTATCACTGTTTTCACTTCTTACTAGGTCATCCCTCGTCATCTTGAGTAGGTCCAGTCAATTCCCTAAGTTATTAGTTTCACTAAGCACACTCCGTCTTCATTTCCAAAGGCTGCCCTTGGTGGGTAACACCTCAAATCCCGGGTCTCCCATTTTTCCAAGAATTGTGGATCTTATTCATCATTTATTACTTTTGGGATGCAGATAAGGGTTTATACTACAAGTGCTAGGCTAAGGCTGCGATAGATTCTGGGGAAATTACAGCAGTTCAACATTGATCTAAATGTCCAACCCCAAGTCTCAAATTAATCCAAGATGTATTTGACCTTAATTATCTTTTACTACATTCTTGCTAAATGCACTCAATGTTTAACTTAACAAATTAAGGGTTTCTACATATCACACTAAAAATAGTATAGAAGGAGCTATACTTAGCCAAATGACATGAAATCAGTGGCATCTTAAAGGTGACATCTATGTCTACAGAATTCATATTGATCATTTCCTCCAGAAATGATCATAACCTAGGTGGGTTTAACTTATAAGTGTTGAACAAGTTTTTTAACTAATCAATTACTGATTTGCACATGTCTCACTGAAAATAGTATAGAAGGAGTTGTACTTACCCAAATGACATGAATTCAGTGGAATTTTAAAGGTAACTCCAATACCTATAATGTTTATGTTGATTACTAATTCCAGAAGTAAACATAACCTAAGTGGAATTAACTTACAAGTGCTGTACAACATATTAACTTAACAAAACCTACTATAGACATGTTACACCAAAAATGACATAGAATGAGTTGTACTTATCCAAATGTCATAAAGTTAGTGGCATTTTAAAGGTAACTCCAATACTTATAATGTTTATGTTGATTACTAATTCCAGAAGTAACTTAACCTAAGTGGAATTAACTTAAAAGTGCTGAACAACATATTAACATAACAAAACTTACTATAGACATGTCACACCAAAAATGACATAGAATGAGTTGTACTTATCCAAATGACATAAAGTCAGTGGCATTTTAAAGGTAACTCCAATACCTATAATTTTTATGTTGATTACTAATTCCAGAAGTAAGTTAACCTAAGTGGAATTAACATACAAGTGCTGAACAACATATTAACTTAACAAAACTTACTATAGACATGTCACACCAAAAATGACATAGAATGAGTTGTACTTATCCAAATGACATAAAGTCAGTGGCATTTGAAAGGTAACTCCAATACCTATAATGTTTGTGTTGATTATTTCCTCCATAAATGATTCTAGCCAAAGTTAAATCAACATGCAAGGTTGTATACAATGTTCACATATGAGGTACATTTACACATATAAACAAAATGTGACCAAAAGTGGGACTATTAAACAACCTAGATATTAAGAGCCCACAATTTCCTACCCACCTAAAAGTGATGCATTCATTCATATCACATGCATGGACAAAATCTCATTGCCAAGTATGGAGCCATTGAGAGAGATTCTTCAATTCCACCATTATACTAAATGCACCCCATTTTTCCATACACTACTTGCATGCATGTGAAAGAGAAATCCCAAACATGCACAAGGCCAAATGGCCTTAAATTTCTACCAGAGATATAGATATATAAAAAGGGCCTACCACCCAAATTTGGGGGTGTTTGGGGTTATACAATTCCATATATACCAAATATTTACTTTTTCTAATACATGGAATACATTTCATAGTTTGTGAGGGGACTACCCTAAATTTTTGCCTAAACCACATGAGATAATTTTCCATGGGTATATAATGTCATAAAAGAGCTAAGTCTAGAAAGTGAGATTTTTCACAGTAGTTTAAACCTCATAAATTTCATAATTTAATAGTGTGACAAATTGAATTTAATTAGGAACCTTAGGAAATTAATTTCCAAAAGTCATGAGACTCATGTCAATGATGCATACCCTCATTACATACATAAACCCCAAGGTTTTAGAGGAATGCAAGGTGCTCCCCACCTTAAAATCCATTAAAAACTTCACAAGCCCAAAAATGGCTAATAGCACCCAAATTTCATTCTTAAGGCCCAACTTCATTTTGAAGTTCAGGGAAAACCACTCATGCACATGTGATGTAAATTTAACCAATGACCATACATGACCTAAAGGGGCCCTCACCAAAATTTGAGATCATTAGGAGTTATATAACTCCAAATATCCCATTTATTTAATTTTCTAGGTTTTGAACAAAACTATAGAAAAATTATCTCCCAAAAATTTGATAGTTAAACCTAAGCTAGGTATAGGGCACATGCAGGCATAGCCAAAATATCAGCTTCATCAGACTTGTCTTTTAAGAGTTATACTAGTTTAAAGATCTGGTTTGAGTTTTTACCAGCCTCACTAGAATGAGTGATGTTGGTTCGACGTTTAACCAAATGATCTGATTCCACTTTCATTAGAAAGTAGACATCAAGGCCTACAAATGTTATCTCTGGGCATTTTTCGAAATAAGGGTTCTAGAGGCTTCAATTTCGGCCTACAAAATCGGCTAAATAGTGTGACAATTAATCAATCATTATAATTTCATTCATTTCATGGGCTGCGAATAAACATTCTGCCAGATCGGACGGCCAGGGATCATCATCCCCGATGAACCAACAGCCCAGATCTCACGCGCCTGGGCCATTTTGCGGGCTCGATTCCGGCCACCTGAGGCCGTCTCCGGCCAATCGCCCAAGCCAACACCTCCACCCGACATAGGGCTTCCGGGTGGCGGTGGCCGTTTGGCCGGAGGTAGCCGGAGGAGCTCTCCGGCATCTTATGTTTTTGCGGCTAGGAGCATAAAAAGAGCGAAGTGAAACCGCCATTATACGGCTCGAATCGACGGGAGGAGAGAAATGAAGCTAGCACAAGTGGAGAGGGGAAGGAACGTTGCCTGAATTTGGGTTTGGCGGTGGGTGTTGCGGCGGAGGAAGATCGCATTCCTGTTTCCGGCATCCATGGCTCCTAGTGCGGCTGAGGTAGAAAACTTGCTCTGGAAGGGGGGGCTCGACTGCTTGGAGGCCTCTGAAGCTAATGGTGAGGGGAATTGAAGGGGAGAGTGAGTATATGGCCGGATATCAATTTCCGGCGATCTCTTCTATGTCGCCACCGCCCCAGCCAGCCACTCGCAGGCCTCCAGCTCACCAAGAAATTACTCCTGAGCTCATATTGACGCCAGAGGAGAAGGAATCGGGCGGCATTGCATTGGGAAGGAGGGAACAGCCATTATGGCGGCCGGCAAGGTGAGCTCCCTCTCTCCTCCCATCCCTCTCAGCGGTGGCCAGTTCAGCCTCTCCTCCTGTTGAAATTCCTTGGGAAGGCAGGAGCCGACCAGAAATTAAGGAGTGGTGGCCAAGTGGCCACTCCTCCATGAATTCTCCTTGAATTCATGCTTGGAGGTGGCCGGCCACCCCCTTGGTGCACCACTCCATGGACCCAATTTGGGCTCTAGGTAATTCAGCCCACTAGTGGGCTTAATTAGGTGGGGTTGAGCCCAAGGTTCAAAGGTTGGGTTTGGGTTAGGTCCACCTAGCTTGAGTTTGGCTCACTTGACCCAATTAGGCTAAAATTGGGATTTTGAGTTTGGGCATGACCCAAGCTCACTCCACTCAATGTGACTGAGTAACATTGCTCCCTAAGACTCTATGGACCAATTCCAAGAAGAATTGAGTCAAGTTGGGGTCAAATGGGGCTTGATTGCACTTATTTGCCTATAAGGGCAATTTGGGTATTTTGTTGATTTTGCCCTAATTCTCCAACATTGACTGAGCACTTTGGTTCACTTGGGTCTCATATACTCCCCTTAGTGTGTAGGAGTGATCAATTTAGTCATAATGACCCAATTGGAGATTAATTTGGTTTTAGCACATTTAGGTCAATTAGGGGCTTTTTAGAGATTGGGCCAATTTCCCCAAATTGATGGCCCTATGGTGGGGCTTTTGGGTCCCTTAGGTCTCCTAGGGAGGTTGCCCTATGAGGGTGGGTCCAATTTGATCATTTGGAGATTCAATTGCCCTTAGTTATGGTGGTTTGACCTAGGATAGTTCAAAGTTGACTTTTGGTCAATTTGACCAAAATGGTTGACCCCAAGGGTCCCTAGTGGCCTACTTACCCCTTGGATGGTCATAGGGAACATAGTGGGGTCATGTTGGCTTTTTGGTGTCTTTTGGTCACCTCTACGCTAGGATATCAAAGTTTTGCTATTTGCACCCCAAAGTGCATTCCTTCCTATATTAATGAGTTCATGGGGCCTTCTTGGCCCACTTTGTGTACCTAACTCATCTTAGGAAATATTCATGGTTATGTGGGGTGTATAAGATATTTTAGCCTTCCTTTTTAGTTCATTTTTCATTAGGGTGGTTCATGATGGCTAAGTGCACACCATGTGTTTTCACCTCTTTCATTTTCATCCTAGGGTTCTAGGTCACTTATCCTATTTTTGTCATGACTTGTCATGACAAAATTATCTAGGGGCCTAGTAGTTTGGGGGATGTTACATGCTGGCCCGCTGACCAGGCTCCCACCTAGCTGGCAGGGCCGGGAACTGCTCGGTGGTCGGATGTTTCTCAAGGTACTTAGCCCCGATGCTGGCCCGCTGACCAGGCTCCCACCTAGCTGGCAGGGCCGGGAACCGCTCGGTGGTCGGATGTTTCTCAAGGTACTTAGCCCCGATGCTGGCCCGCTGACCAGGCTCCCACCTAGCTGGCAGGGCCGGGGACCGCTCGGGGGCAGGGAGTTTCCTAAGTGACTTTTGATGAGTCCCAAATATATACATATTTATGGACTCATCTGGGCCGATTTTCTAGTCTATGCACTACACTTTAGGCATGTTTTCGCTAATATTTGTTATTCCTTGCTATGTGCACTTCTAGGCCCGTTTTGATGTTAATTCTTGTTCATCTTCGTTACTAGTTTTCATGCAGTGTTAAGTGCCACCTTCAGTGGCTAGACTGGTGTTGTATGTTGGAACAGGAGTCGTGCAGGTGTTCCCGGTACAATTCTGTACAGGAACACTGCGCACGATCACTGGCTATATCGCGCACGACCACTGGTCGCGCGCCACTGATCGTGCGCACTTAACGCTCATTTTATGAGTTCTGTTTGGCTTATCGCACGACCATTGACGATAGTGCGCACGACCACTGGTCGTGCGCCACTGGTCGTGCGAACATTATATTTTATAATTTTCTTTCCTTGCAGGCTCCGTCTTGGCAGCGCGCACGATCACAGGATTCTAGTGCGCACGACCACTGGTCGTGCGCCAATGGTCGTGCGCACTGTTTATTCCAGCGCCTATAAATTGTCCTGCTCGCGATTTTAGGTCGGATCCGCATTTTTTCCGCCGTTTCTTGCGCAGTTCCGCCCGATTTCACCCCTCCACAGTCGCCCACCATATAGAGGTGCTCCGGGCTTGTTCTTCACGCCAATCTTGAGCCGGAGCTTCCTCTCGGCCTCCTCCTTCATCCAAGAGCTCCAAAGGAAGACCTAGCGGCCATTGCCATCAAGCAAGAGGAAGTTTGCAACCTCTACCGGATCGTGACATGAAGAAGACGGGTCCATTGGGAGGTGTGACAGCCCTTCTCTGCCCCGGACGTAGTTGCGGACCGAGCTTGGACGCGGATTGACAACCCGGAGATTCCAACCGTGAATCTACAACGAGCCTTCGGATTCGGTCGATTTCTTGCCTTGTTCTTCTCTTATTGATGTGTATATGTTTTAGATCTCATTATTATGATGAAGTTGCACTTAAACTAGTTTATATTTCTATATATTTCATGTCTATGTGAAATGTTTGTTGTTTGAGTTGCTTGAGGTGCGCCCCATTCCATCCTCCATCCCGCCGTCACGTTCGTCGCCGCCCTAACAATTGTTAGTGGTGTGCTTTGCGAAGAGGTGCTTACGACCCTCATTCCGTTAGCCTACTCGCCCATCCGCCTACCGAAGCGTGGCATCGCGGACCGTACTCCATCCCGCCTAACGAAGCAGCGCGCTCAAGGCTGCATAGTTTGATCCGCTTGCCTACTCATCCATCCGCCCTTACGAAGTAACGCATTCAAGGCCTACGTAGTCTTCCATCCCGCCGAGCGAAGCATTGCATAGCGGCATTGCATAGGAGTAGTTGTAGCTTTTTCTCTTTATTTTCCACAAACCAAATCAACCCCCGTGTCCGCAATTCATCCGACCCAAAGGACTTCGATCTCAAGTCCTTCCTCGAACGTTAACTCCACCTTACTGTGTTCCTTGAGAGATTCGATACTTAGGGATTTACTTCCTCATATTATTACTTGACAACGACTGGTTCACTGCCGTTCGGATCGCAGTCTCGCTACCGCCTATAGCGGTGTGCAGGATCGGCGCCATCAAGTTTTTGGCGCCGTTGCCGGGGAACACAGACGTCTGAGTTTTCTGGAGAGGGAGAACCTGAGAGAGAAGCCCTTCCATTTGTAAATTGCATTTCTTTGTTTTATCTCTTTTTATTCCATTTTCCTGTTTTAATTAGGTTGTTTTAGTAATTTTTGTTAGGTGTAGTATTTTGCACAATAGTGTTCTTCTTTTTGAATCGTATTATCTTCACACTATGTAGGCACATCTTAATTTCCGTTGCCGTTGGTGTGGAGCTACCTCCCACTCTAGTGATGAATGCCCTACGGAGAATAGTAGGCATAATTCTTATAGCCCAGCATATGGAGCACCGACTTCGTCTGATACTTCATATGGTGCGCGTAAGTCTTATGGCTACTCTGCTGAGCCTTTACCGTCTTACTTCTTTTCGGCTTCAGCCCCCACTATGCCAAAGAAGCCCGCTAGGCAGTGCCGGTTTTGTCGGAGCACTGATCATGTCTTGAAGGACTGTGCCGAGTATCTTCGCCAATTGGATGAGGATGACGAGCCGGATATCCGGATTGTCCCAACTCCTAACTCTGGCGGCACACCTTCAACATCCAGTTTTGTGTCTTTGCCACCTTCACATCTTGAAGGGTATGGCATGGACACGGTCACCGGATGTGCGTCTGATCTATGCACCGACATTGCTGAGCTTATTCTCCATGTGCATCCACCACCTCTAGTGGATTCGATTTTTCCCCCTGTTGTGCATACTACTTGCGTCTCTGACGACATTGTTGATGATGTGTCACAAGAGGAGGCGGTTGATCTTAGTATTGTGCCTACTCCTATGGAGGAGGACAACCTTTTAGGTGAAGAGGAGTTTTCCTCAGCACCGGTGGAGGAAGTCCAAATCCTAAGCTTGGCCACCGTTGATCCTGCCGAATCTTGTAGCATTGATGACAATGCAAACATTATTTTACTTACCCAACCTGATGGGAGTGAGACCGGGACCACTCCCCCAATTTTTGTTTATTTATGTTCTTCATGTTCTTTATTTCTTGATCCCCTTCCTTCATCTGAGTCTGTGCAGGTTGAATCTTCACAGGTACATCAGGAGGACTTGGAGCATGATGCTCAAGTCAATGATGAGTGTATCTTCATATGTGAGGAGGTTGACCCCTCCTCCATAGAGGAAGCCTCATTCATTTCCTTCTCCTCCTGCTGCACCCCTGGAGATGATACCTTGCTGGGCAAGGATTATTTTGGTGAGATGAATGAGGACCAGGTCTCCTCCTCTTCTTACTTTCTGTTTCCTCTACCTGCGTTATGTAGGTATTATTATTTGGGTAGAGGAGTAACTATTCTGTCGCCGTATCGGTATCCGCTACCGACACGTGTATTAGAACAGTCACCTGTGCACTTCTCTTTTCATAGACCCATTAGCTAGAACTGTTTTCAATTTAAATAAGTCGTGCTGGGATGACAATAACCCCAGTAGTTATCTTTCTTTTCTGCATTTTTATTTCATCTAATCATGTTTAGTTAGTTGTATTTCTTTTCTGTTTTCTATTTTCTTTTGTTTCTGCGGAGCTCACCCCTGCACGTCCTTTTTCTGGATGGCGGATGCTGCAGCTTTGTCTTAGTTTGCACGCGTCTTCTGGTATGCTCACTTGCTGAGCATTGGGTACTCTCTTTCCCTAGCCCTATTTTGATTTTCCTGACATATATTATGTGGATTGTTTAGTTTAAGTCTGGGGGAGAGTAGTTTGTTTACCCGCTCACGTGCACTATTGCACTGCATACTAGAAGATTTCATTTAAAATGTTTTGTTTATTTTCATTGCAAACCACCGCACCCACTTGAGCGCGTACTCACCTGTATGCATGCTCTGTAGTGAATTTAATTCTTCTGCTTATGTGGGAAAGTCTAGGTGATGGCTTAGGACTATGTAGCAGAGTAAAATGTTGACTCCCGTAGTGCTCCTAGTCGAGTGCTCGGTTGCATAGGAATTTGTGTAGGTTAGATCTCTTTTTATACTATGGTTTTATATTTTTCTCTATTAGTGTAAATATTGTTTACTCTACTCAAATGGTGAATCCGGTGTGAATCAAACGGTAGCGTAGGGATGTGTGTAAACGATCGCTAGACTCGTATTGCTTGAGTCGGGAGAAAGGAGAATCTTTCTCGGTGGCTAGAACTTGCCCCAAGCGATTCTTGAAGCATTGGCATAGGATAGTTCTAGTGCGTGAGAATGACGTAGGCCATTATTTTGGCTCGGTTGAACTTTTTATTTCATGCCTATCGTCTACCCTTGCTAGCCCCTTTGTGCCTACCCTTTTCTTGATTCAGCTCCACATTTCTCTCACCAAAGCCTAAAAGCCTAGCCTAGTCACACACCCAAATCTGAGCTTTAGTTGTAGTTTCATTTTCATTTTGGGGGGTGTTGATTGTGGTGTCTATTATGTGAATCTGTGGATGTGCTCATTTGAAAATTTTGCTGAAAGGAAAAAAAAAAAGACAAGAAAAAGAAAGATAGAAAGAAAAATGAAAAAAAAAAGAAGAAAGAAAAATGAGTTTTATTGAAAAATCATGTAGAAAAATTATGTATTGGGAGTAGGCGGTGCACACACCTATGTTGCAAAAGTACAAGTCTGGGGGTGTTGTGCACCTGCATTCGATTTTGGTGCGCGGGTAGTTATTTTAAAAGCTCAATTGGGTTGTGTGTTTTAAGCCATTTTGTTTATCATTGTTTACCTCACCGTAACCCAAGCCTCAATTAAAACCTGAAAGTCCTACCGACTCACGCTATGGACCAATCTAGTGTCGTGGAGAGGATGTGACCGGGTGAGCTTATGGTCACCGACACTGATGGATTTCAGTGGAGTTTGTCCTGCATCCCGATCTTGAGCAATGCTCGTCTCAGCGCTTAGTTTACTTTCTCCGTATGCATGACCGGACGATTCACCGTAGTTCACCATTTTGAGTGGTTGTAATATGCTTTTACTCTTTTAGAAATATATAAACTGTTTGCGTATAATCAGAAATCTTCTCTACTATTTTTCTTATGCACGTGAGCATGCGACTTCGCATGGTACTCTGTATTGTAATCTTAAGCCATCTACTTTTCTTTCCCCGCTCGCTTAGAATTTGTTTGCTCGGGACGCGCAAACAGGTAAGTCTGGGGGTGTGATGAGTCCCAAATATATACACATTTATGGACTCATCTGGGCAGATTTTCTAGTCAATGCACTACACTTTAGGCATGTTTTCGCTCATATTTGTTATTCCTTGCTATGTGCACTTCTAGGCCCGTTTTGATGTTAATTCTTGTTCATCTTCGTTACTAGTTTTCGTGCAGTGTTAAGTGCCACCTTCAGTGGCTAGACTGGTGTTGTATGCTGGAACAGGAGTCGTGCAGGTGTTCCCGGTACAATTCTGTACAGGAACACTGCGCACGATCACTGGCTATATCGCGCACGACCACTGGTCGTGCGCCACTGATCGTGCGCACTTAACGCTCATTTTATGAGTTCTGTTTGGCTTATCGCACGACCATTGACGATAGTGCGCACGACCACTGGTCGTGCGCCACTGGTCGTGCGAACATTGTACTTTATAATTTTCTTTCCTTGCAGGCTCTGTCTTGGCAGCGCGCACGATCACAGGATTCTAGTGCGCACGACCACTGGTCGTGCGCCAATGGTCATCCGCACTGTTTATTCCAGCGCCTATAAATTGTCCTGCTCGCGATTTTAGGTCGGATCCGCATTTTTTCCGCCGTTTCTTGCGCAGTTCCGCCCGATTTCGCACCTCCACCGTCGCCATCCATATAGAGGTGCTCCGGGCTTGTTCTTCACGCCAATCTTGAGCCGGAGCTTCCTCTCGGCCTCCTCCTTCATCCAAGAGCTCCTAAGGAAGACCTAGCCGCCATTGCCATCAAGCAAGAGGAAGTTTGCAACCTCTACCGGATCGTGACACGAAGAAGACGGGTCTATTGGGAGGTGTGACAGCCCTTCTCTACCCCGGACGTAGTTGCGGACCGAGCTTGGACGCGGATTGACAACCCGGCGATTCCAACCGTGAATCTACAACGAGCCTTCGGATTCGGTCGATTTCTTGCCTTGTTCTTCTCTTATTGATGTGTATATGTTTTAGATCTCATTATTATGATGAAGTTGCACTTAAACTAGTTTGTATTTCTATATATTTCATGTCTATGTGAAATGTTTGTTGTTTGAGTTGCTTGAGGTGCGCCCCATTCCATCCTCCATCCCGCCGTCACGTTCCTCGCCGCCCTAACAATTGTTAGTGGTGTGCTTTGCGAACAGGTGCTTACGACCCTCATTCCGTTAGCCTACTCGCCCATCCGCCTACCGAAGCGTGGCATCGCGGCCCATACTCCATCCCGCCTAACGAAGCAGCGCGCTCAAGGCCTGCATAGTTCGATCTGCTTGCCTACTCGTCCATCCGCCGTTACGAAGTAGCGCGTTTAAGGCCTACATAGTCTTCCATCCCGCCGAGCGAAGCATTGCATAGCGGCATTGCATAGGAGTAGTTGTAGCTTTTTCTCTTTATTTTCCACAAACCAAATCAACCCCCGTGTCCGCAATTCATCCGACCCAAAGGACTTCGATCTCAAGTCCATCCTCGAACGTTAACTCCACCTTACTGTGTTCCTTGAGAGATTCGATACTTGGGGATTTACTTCCTCATATTATTACTTGACAACGACCGGTTCACTGTCGTTCGGATCGCAGTCTCTCTACCGCCTATAGCGGTGTGTAGGATTTGCGCATCAAGTTTTTGGCGCCGTTGCCGGGGAACACAGACGTGTGAGTTTTCTGGAGAGGGAGAACCTGAGAGAGAAGCCCTTCCATTTGTAAATTGCATTTCTTTGTTTTATCTCTTTTTATTCCATTTTCCTATTTTAATTAGGTTGCTTTAGTAATTTTTGTTAGGTGTAGTATTTTGCACAATAGTGTTCTTCTTTTTGAATCGTATTATCTTCACACTATGTGGGCACATCTTAATTTCCGTTGCCGTTGGTGTGGAGCTACCTCCCACTCTAGTGATGAATGCCCTACGGAGAATAGTAGGCATAATTCTTATAGCCCAGCATATGGAGCACCGACTTCGTCTGATACTTCATATGGTGCGCGTAAGTCTTATGGCTACTCTGCTGAGCCTTTACCGTCTTACTTCTTTTCGGCTTCAGCCCCCGCTGTGCCAAAGAAGCCCGCTAGGCAGTGCCGGTTTTGTCGGAGCACTGATCATGTCATGAAGGACTGTGCCGAGTATCTTCGCCAATTGGATGAGGATGACGAGCCGGATATCCGGATCGTCCCAACTCCTAACTCTGGCGGCACACCTTCAACATCCAGTTTTGTGTCTTTTCCACCTTCACATCTTGAAGGCTATGGCATGGACACGGTCACCGGATGTGCGGCTGATCTATGCACCGAGATTGCTGAGCCTATTCTCCATGTGCATCCACCACCTCTAGTGGATTCGATTTTTCCCCCTGTTGTGCATACTACTTACGTCTCTGACGACATTGTTGATGATGTGTCACAAGAGGAGGCGGTTGATCTTAGTATTGTGCCTACTCCTATGAAGGAGGACAACCTTCTAGGTGAAGAGGAGTTTTCCTCAGCACCGGTGGAGGAAGTCCAAATCCTAAGCTTGGCCACCGTTGATCCCGCCGAATCTTGTTGCATTGATGACAATGCAAACATTATTTTACTTACCCAACCTGATGGGAGTGAGACCGGGACCACTCCCCCGATTTTTGTTTATTTATGTTCTTCGTCTTCTTTATTTCTTGATCCCCTTCCTTCATCTGAGTCTGTGCAGGTTGAATCTTCACAGGTACATCAGGAGGACTTGGAGCATGATGCTCAAGTCAATGATGAGTGTATCTTCATATGTGAGGAGGTTGACCCCTCCTCCATAGAGGAAGCCTCATTCATTTCCTTCTCCTCCTGCTGCACCCCTGGAGATGATACCTTGCTGGGCAAGGATTGTTTTGGTGAGATGAATGAGGACCAGGTCTCCTCCTCTTCTTACTTTTTGTTTCCTCTACCTGCGTTATGTAGGTATTATTATTTGGGTAGAGGAGTAACTGTTCTGTCGCCGTATCGGTACCCGCTACCGACACGTGTATTAGAACCGTTACCTGTGCACTTCTCTTTTCATAGACCCATTAGCTAGAACTGTTTTCAATTTGAATAAGTCGTGCTGGGATGACAATAACCCCAGTAGTTATCTTTCTTTTCTGCATTTTTATTTCATCTAATCATGTTTAGTTAGTTGTATTTCTTTTCAGTTTTCTATTTTCTTTTGTTTCTGCGGAGCTCACCCCTGCAGGTCCTTTTTCTGGATGGCGGATGCTGCAGCTTTGTCTTAGTTTGCACGCGCCTTCTGGTATGCTCACTTGCTGAGCATTGGGTACTCTCTTTCCCTAGCCCTATTTTGATTTTCCTGTCATATATTATGCGGATTGTTTAGTTTAAGTCTGGGGGAGAGTAGTTTGTTTACCCGCTCACGTGCACTATTGCACTGCATACTAGAAGATTTCATTTAAAATGTTTTGCTTATTTTCATTGCACACCACCGCACCCACTTGAGCGCGTACTCGCTTGTATGCATGCTCTGTAGTGAATTTAATTCTTCTGCTTATGTGGGAAAGTCTAGGTGATGGCTTAGGACTATGTAGCAGAGTAAAATGTTGACTCCCGTAGTGCTCCTAGTCGAGTGCTCAGTTGCATAGGAATTTGTGTAGGTTAGATCTCTTTTTATACTATGGTTTTATATTTTTCTCTATTAGTGTAAATGTTGTTTACTCTACCCAAATGGTGAATCCGGTGTGAATCAAACGGTAGCGTAGGGATGTGTGTAAACGATCGCTAGACTCGTATTGCTTGAGTCGGGAAAAAGGAGAATCTTTCTCGGTGGCTAGAACTTGCCCCAAGCGATTCTTGAAGCATTGGCATAGGATAGTTCTAGTGCGTGAGAATGACGTAGGCCATTATTTTGGCTCGGTTGAACTTTTTATTTCATGCCTATCGTCTACCCTTGCTATCCCCATTGTGCCTACCCTTTTCTTGATTCAGCTCCACATTTCTCTCACCAAAGCCTAAAAGCCTAGCCTAGTCACACACCCAAATCTGAGCTTTAGTTGTAGTTTCATTTACATTTTGGGGGGTGTTGATTGTGGTGTCTATTATGTGAATCTGTGGATGTGCTCATTTGAAAATTTTGCTGAAAGGAAAAAAAAAAAACAAGAAAAAGAAAGATAGAAAGAAAAATGAAAAAAAAGAGAAGAAAGAAAAATGAGTTTTATTGAAAAATCATGTAGAAAAATTATGTATTGGGTGTAGGCGGTGCACACACCTATGTTGCAAAAGTACAAGTCTGGGGGTGTGGTGCACCTGCATTCGATTTTGGTGCGCGGGTAGTTATTTTAAAAGCTCAATTGGGTTATGTGTTTTAAGCCATTTTGTTTATCATTGTTTACCTCACCGTAACCCAAGCCTCAATTAAAACCTGAAAGTCCTACCGACTCACGCTATGGACCAATCTAGTGTCGTGGAGAGGATGTGACCGGGTGAGCTTATGGTCACCGACACTGATGGATTTCAGTGGAGTTTGTCCTGCATCCCGATCTTGAGCAATGCTCGTCTCAGCGCTTAGTTTACTTTCTCCGTATGCATGACCGGACGATTCACCATAGTTCACCATTTTGAGTGGTTGTAATATGCTTTTACTCTTTTAGAAATATATAAACTGTTTGCGTATAATCAGAAATCTTCTCTACTATTTTTCTTATGCACGTGAGCATGCGACTTCGCATGGTACTCTGTATTGTAATCTTAAGCCATCTACTTTTCTTTCCCCGCTCGCTTAGAATTTGTTTGCTCGGGACGCGCAAACAGGTAAGTCTGGGGGTGTGATGAGTCCCAAATATATAAACATTTATGGACTCATCTGGGCCGATTTTCTAGTCTATGCACTACACTTTAGGCATGTTTTCGCTCATATTTGTTATTAATTACTATGTGCACTTCTAGGCCCGTTTTGATGTTAATTCTTGTTCATCTTCGTTACTAGTTTTCATGCAGTGTTAAGTGCCACCTTCAGTGGCTAGACTGGTGTTGTATGCTGGAACAGGAGTCGTGCAGGTGTTCCCGGTACAATTCTGTACAGGAACACTACGCACGATCACTAGCTATATCGCGCACGACCACTGGTCGTGCGCCACTGATCGTGCGCACTTAACGATCAATTTATGAGTTCTGTTTGGCTTATCGCACGACCATTGACGATAGTGCGCACGACCACTGGTCGTGCGCCACTGGTCGTGCGAACATTGTATTTTATAATTTTCTTTCCTTGCAGGCTCCGTCTTGGCAGCGCGCACGATCACAGGATTCTAGTGCGCACGACCACTGGTCGTGCGCCAATGGTCGTGCGCACTGTTTATTCCAGCGCCTATAAATTGTCCTGCTCGCGATTTTAGGTCGGATCCGCATTTTTTTCCGCCGTTTCTTGCGCAGTTCCGCCCGATTTTGCCCCTCCACCGTCGCCCACCATATAGAGGTGCTCTGGGCTTGTTCTTCACGCCAATCTTGAGCCGGAGCTTCCTCTCGGCCTCCTCCTTCATCCAAGAGCTCCTAAGGAAGACCTAGCCGCCATTGCCATCAAGCAAGAGGAAGTTTGCAACCTCTACCGGATCGTGACACGAAGAAGACGGGTCCATTGGGAGGTGTGACAGCCCTTCTCTACCCCGGACGTAGTTGCGGACCGAGCTTGGACGCGGATTGACAACCCGGCGATTCCATCCGTGAATCTACAACGAGCCTTCGGATTCAGTCGATTTCTTGCCTTGTTCTTCTCTTATTGATGTGTATATGTTTTAGATCTCATTATTATGATGAAGTTGCACTTAAACTAGTTTGTATTTCTATATATTTCATGTCTATGTGAAATGTTTGTTGTTTGAGTTGCTTGAGGTGCGCCCCATTCCATCCTCCATCCCGCCGTCACGTTTGTCGCCGCCCTAACAATTGTTAGTGGTGTGCTTTGCGAAGAGGTGCTTACGACCCTCATTCCGTTAGCCTACTCGCCCATCCGCCTACCGAAGCGTGGCATCGCGGCCCGTACTCCATCCCGCCTAACGAAGCAGCGCGGTCAAGGCCTGCGTAGTTCGATCTGCTTGCCTACTCGTCCATCCGCCCTTACGAAGTAGCGCGTTCAAGGCCTACGTAGTCTTCCATCCCGCCGAGCGAAGCATTGCATAGCGGCATTGCATAGGAGTAGTTGTAGCTTTTTCTCTTTATTTTCCACAAACCAAATCAACCCCTGTGTCCGCAATTCATCCGACCCAAAGGACTTTGATCTCAAGTCCTTCCTCGAACGTTAACTCCACCTTACTGTGTTCCTTGAGAGATTCTGCACACCGCTATAGGCGGTAGCGAGACTGCGATCCGAACGGCAGTGAACCGGTCGTTGTAAAGTAATAATATGAGGAAGTAAATCCTCAAGTATCGAATCTCTCAAGGAACACAGTAAGGTGGAGTTAACGTTCGAGGAAGGACTTGAGATCGAAGTCCTTTGGGTCAGATGAAT
This sequence comes from Dactylorhiza incarnata, assembly GCA_033032865.1. NCBI lineage: Eukaryota > Viridiplantae > Streptophyta > Magnoliopsida > Asparagales > Orchidaceae > Dactylorhiza > Dactylorhiza incarnata. Next base: position 4,714,322 of record JAWHQI010000035.1, read on the forward strand.
TGCGGACACGGGGGTTGATTTGGTTTGTGGAAAATAAAGAGAAAAAGCTACAACTACTCCTATGCAATGCCGCTATGCAATGCTTCGCTCGGCGGGATGGAAGACTACGTAGGCCTTGAACGCGCTACTTCGTAAGGGCGGATGGACGAGTAGGCAAGCATATCGAACTATGCAGGCCTTGAGCGCGCTGCTTCGTTAGGCGGGATGGAGTACGGGCCGCGATGCCACACTTCGGTAGGCGGATGGGCGAGTAGGCTAACGGAATGAGGGTCGTAAGCACCTCTTCGCAAAGCACACCACTAACAATTGTTAGGGCGGTGACGAACGTGACGGCGGGATGGAGGATGGAATGGGGCGCACCTCAAGCAACTCAAACAACAAACATTTCACATAGACATGAAATATATAGAAATACAAACTAGTTTAAGTGCAACTTCATCATAATAATGAGATCTAAAACATATACACATCAATAAGAGAAGAACAAGGCAAGAAATCGACCGAATCCGAAGGCTCGTTGTAGATTCACGGTTGGAATCGCCGGGTTGTCAATCCGCGTCCAAGCTCGGTCCGCAACTACGTCCGGGGTAGAGAAGGGCTGTCACACCTCCCAATGGACCCGTCTTCTTCGTGTCACGATCCGGTAGAGGTTGCAAACTTCCTCTTGCTTGATGGCAATGGCGCCAATCTTCTGGTATGCTCACTTGCTGAGCATTGGGTACTCTCTTCCTCTAGCCCTATTTTGATTTTCCTGTCATATATTATGCGGATTGTTTAGTTTAAGTCTGGGGGAGAGTAGTTTTGTTTACCCCCTCGCATGCACTATTGCATTGCATATTAGAAGATTTCATTTAAAATGTTTTGTTCATTTTCACTGCACACCACAGCACCCACTTGAGCGCGCTTAGCCGTTGGCACGTCGCGAGTTGAATTTGTCTTTTTTGTGTGATTTGGAAAATCATTGTGCTGGCTTAGGATTATGAGGTGGAGTAAAATGTTGACTCTTGCAGTGCTCCTAGTCGAGTGCTCATGTCTCATAGGAATTCGTGTAGATTCAATTTCTTTTTATGCTTTTAGATTATATTTTTCTATTAGCGTAGATATTGTTTACTTTACTCAAAAAGTGGTGAATCCGGTGTGAATCAAACGGTAGCATAGGAATGTGTGTAGACGTTCGTTAGTCTCGTATTGCCCGAGCCGGGAGGAAGGATTATCTTTCTCGGTGGCTTGAACTTGCCCAAAGCGATTCTTGAAGCATGGGTATACGGTTAGTCAATTGCGTGAATGTGATATAGGCCATCATTTTGGCCCGGTTGAGCCTTTGTGCCCACTCCTATCGCTTTATCCTCGTTACCCTAGTTGTGTCTACCCTTTCTTTGATTCAGCCCCACTATTGTCTCACCAAAGCCTAAATGCCAAACTTAGTCGCACTCCCAAATCTGATCTTTAGCTGTTTAATATTTTCATGAGTTGGGTTGTTGATTTGGTGATATGTTTGTGAAGATTTGGATGTGTTATTGTTTAGTTGCTGAAAATGATAAGAAAAGAAAAGAAGAAAATGAGAGAAAGAAAAGAAGTGAAAAGAAAAGAAAAAGATTTGAGCTTTAATGAAAAAAATCTGTGTAAAAATTTATGTTTGGGAGTAGGCGGTGCACACACCCATGTTGTTAAGTCCAAGTCTGGGGGTGTGATGTACCCGTGTGTTTGTGTGGCGAATAAGGAGAATTCCTGCACTAGCTCATTTGGGTTTAATATTTGACCCATCGTCTTTATCATTGCATACCTCACCTAAACCCAAGCCCCATTTAAAACCTAAAGTCCTATTGATTCACGCATTTGAGTCAAACCAGTGCCGTGGAGAGAGTGCAAACGGGCAAGCTTATGGTCACCGACATTGATGGATTTCAATGGAGTTGTCCCGAGCCCCGATCTTTGGCAATGCTCGCCTCAGCGTTCAGTTTACTTTCTTCCTATGTACGACCTTATGATTCACCGTGATTCGCCTTTTGAGTAAACGTAATATATAAATACGCTCCTAGAAAATTATAAACCAATATGTCTAATTAGAAATTTTGTCTACTGTATTTCTACGCACATGAGCATGCGACTTCGCATGGTACTCCGCTTGATAATTTCTTCGCCAGCTTATGTTTTTACTGTCCGCGAGAGATGGTTTTCTCGGGACGCGCAAACAGGTAAGTCTGGGGGTGTGATGAGTCCCATTTATATACACATTTATGGACTCATCTGGGCCGGTATTTGAGTCAATGCACTACATTTTAGATCCATAATCACTCATATTTGTTCTCTACCTGTTATTCCAAGCTAAGTGCACTTTTAGGCCCGTTTCGTTGTATTTTCTTGTTTATCTTACTCATGCTTTATGTTGCAATTCAATTTCTATATTTGAAAATGTGTGGAATGCCCATTTACGTGGCCTGACGATCTTTAATGTTGATACGGGGGTTGTGCGAGTGTTCCGGGGCGCAAAAACTGCACAGGAACACTGCGCACGACCACTGGACATAGTGCGCACGACCACTGGTCGTGCGCTAGTGATCGTGCATTAATTCCCACCTAAAAAGTGGCCTGACTGGCTTAACGCACGACCACTGGACATAGTGCGCACGACCACTGGTCGTGCGCCATTGATCGTGCGCATTGAAAACCTGCACCTGTCTATAAATAGCTGCTCCGCGAAAACAGCCGTAACTTCTTCGTTTCTAGGTCTTTTTGAGCGCCGTTTTTTGCGTTTTTTCGTTCTAAGCCTCCTCTATTCATCTAGGGACTTCAAGGAAGAGATTGGATCTTACTTTCATCATCAAGGAAGGTTTAAAGAGCATTTGGACATCGCCGGGTCGTGACACGAAGAAGACGGGCCATTGGGAGGAAGTGACAGCCCTCCTTTACCCCGGACGCAGTTGAGGACCGAGCTTGGACGCGGATTGACAACCCAGCGATTCCAACCGTGAATCCCAGCAAGGCTTCGGAGTCGGTCGAATCACTTACTCTTTATTCTTTTGAAATGATGTTTGTATGCTAAACTCTCTATTTTTTGGATGAAGAGCTTGATAAATCCATATATGTAACTTTTATTTCATGTCTATGAAATTACTTTTGATTTATTCAAGTGTATGAGGTGCGCTATTGTCATTCATCTTCCATCCTCCATTACCCTCCATTCCATTCCGCTTAACTTCTCTTCCACTACGTGAGCCTACTCTTCCATTCGCCAAGCTAAGCGGTGCTAACGGCCCGTGTAATCCACTTCATTTCCGCTAGTGCGAACCACCTCATCCGCTTGCCTACTCGCCCATCCGCCTACCGAAGCAGTGTATCGCGGCCTGCATAGTTTCCATCCGCCCGGCGAAGCAGCGCATAGCGGCCTGCATAGGAGTAGTGATTTAGTTGTTTTATTTTGTTTTCCGCAAATCAAACCAACCCTAGCCTTTCGCATCCATCCGACTTAAGGACTTCAATCTCAAGTCCCCCTCAATAGTCAACTCCACCTTACTGTGTTCCTTCCGAGATCGATACTCGGGGATTTACTCCTCGTTTTATATTACTTGAACGATCGGTACACTGCCGTGTCGTGCCGCAGTCAAGCCACCATCTATAGTGGTGTGTAGGATTTGCGCATCAACTTTCAACTCGGATGGTTCCGCTGGCCGGGCTCCCTCTAGCCGGCAGGACAGGTTGACCTCCCAGGGAGGGAAAAATATTTGTCCACCTTTAGTTGAGCTCGGCTCCTAGATTGTGTAGACCTTATATCCACCTCTAGTTGAGCTCGGCTCCTAGAAGGTGTCGACCTTAGCCCCTAGCAGACCCGCAGACCAGGCTCTCACCTAGCTGGCAGGGCCATAGGCTCACTCGGTGGTAGGTTTCAAAGGCAGTTAGCCCCATGCAGACCCGCTGACCAAGCTCTCACCTAGCTGGCAGGGCCGTAAGCTCACTCGGTGGAAGGTTTCAAAGGCAGTTAGCCCCGAGCAGACCCGCTGACCAGGCTCTCACCTAGCTGGAAGGGCCGTAGGCTCACTCGGTGGCAGGTTTCAAAGGCAGTTAGCCCCGATGCTGGCCCACTGACCAGGCTCCCACCTAGCTGGCAGGGCCGGGAACCGCTCGGAGGCAGGAATTTCTCTAAATATTTTTTTCCCCTGAGGGTACTCCGCTAGCCGGGCTCTCGCTAGCCGGCGAGGTTGGAAGACCTCTCGAAGAAGCTGTGTTTTTTCCCCCGAGGGTACTCCGCTAGCCGGGCTCTCACTAGCTGGCATGGTGGGAAGACATCTCGGGGAGGTTGTATGTTTTTCTCCCGAGGTGGTCTCGCTAGCCGGGCTCTCGCTAGTCGGTGGGGTTAGAAGACCACTAGGGGTGGCCGTATGTTTTTTCCCAAGGTGGTATCTCTAGCTGGGCTTTCGCTAGCCAGCAGGGTTGGAGGCCCTCTCGAGGAGGCTAAGAGTTTTTTTTCCCAGGGGGGTTTCGCCTATGACGTGATTTTCAGCACCACTCGCCGAATATGTGGTGTTGGACATTTCTTTCCGAGCTTGTACCTCGCTCGAAAAGAGCAGGGATTGTTTACAACCCCATAATTCACCGAGTGTACTCCTAAGGGCCCCTTAGAGTCTTATCTGGTAGCATGGTCCCAGACAGGAAGAGTAGTAGAGGCGAGGGGGGCGAGCGGTGGAGGCGAAGGACTCCCACTCGCCCAGCCCTTGTAGAGGGGCGATAGGAGGGGCCAGACCTCCCGCTCGTCCCTCCCCCCGTAGGAGGGGGCGAGACCCAGTAGGTAGGGGGCGAGCTTCACTCGCCCCGCCCCAAGGTGGGGGGGGGGGGGAGGGGGGGGGGGGGGGGGGGCGAGCTCCACTCTCCCCGCCCCGAGGTAGGGGGCGAGCTCCACTCGCCCTACCCCGAGGTAGGGGGCGAGCTCCACTCGCCCCGCCCCGAGGTAGGTGGGGCGAGCTCCACTCGCCCCGCCCCAAGGTAAGAGGGGGCGAGCTCTACTTGCCCCCGCACCCTGATGCGAAAATTTCGGCAAGTGCACCGGTCGCGCAAGTAATAATAATGGGGAAAATCCCCGAGTGTCGGTCTCTTGAGGAACACAGTAAGGTGGAGTTAAGTTTCGAGGAAGGACTTGAGATTGAAGTCCTTAGTCGGTGCTACAATGAATGGGTGGTTTGGTTTGCAAGTAATTAAATAAAATACTATGCCTACTCCTATGCAATGCCGCTATGCAATGCTTCGATTGGCGGGATGGAGACTAGGCAGGCCTTGAGCGCGCTGCGTCGAAAGGGCGGATGGGCGAGAAGGCTAACGAATTGAGGGTCGCAAACACCTCTTCAACAAGCACGCCACTAGCAATTGCTAGTGCGGCACCGGACATGGTAATGGAGCGGAAAATCGATCGGGGCGCACCTCATTAACACAAATGAACAAAATGATTTCATAATCATGAAATAAGCAATCTTAAACATCATTCATAGCGTTCATCATCGATATAAAGAGAATACAACACTATAACCACATAAGTAGAGGGAAAAGGGCGAGAGATACGACCGAATCCGGAGTCTCGTTGTAGATTCACGGTAGGAAGCACCAGGTTGTCAATCCGCGTCCTAACTCGGTCCCAACTGCGTCCGGGGTAGAGGAGGGATGTCACACCTCCCAATGAACCCGTCTTCTCCAGCGATTTACCATCCGGCCAAGTCTCAAGTGAAGAACCTCTTCATTAGCGATCAAAGTGAGTGTAGGAACCCTTCTTTCAAGCCCTTGGATGATGGAGGAGGCCTAGGGGATGAAATCCCTCTGAAAACGGCGAAAACGGCGGACGGAACGGAGCCAAATTGCGTCCCCCCGACCTAATTCGCGATCAGGTCATTATATAGGCGCTGAATTAAACAGTGCGCATGGTCAGTGGCGCACGACCAGTGGTTGTGCGCACTAGAGTCCGGTGATCGTGCGCGCTACCTGGACGGAACCTGCAAAGACAGAAATTATGAAATAAAATGTTCGCACGACCAGTGGCGCACGACCGGTGGTCGTGCGCACTAGCGTCGGTGGTCGTGCGCAATAGATGAAACAGAACTCATAAAATTACTGGTGAGTGCGCACGAGCAGTGACGCACGACCGGTGGTCGTGCGCACTGGAGACGATGATCGTGCGCACTACAGCAGACAGAACTCAAGAATTTAATGGTCAATGCGCACGAGCAGTGGCGCACGACCGATGGTCGTGCGCACTGGCATTGATGATCGTGCGCACTGCACCAGACAGAACTCGTGAAAAAGGGTTAAGTGCGCACGATCAGTGGCGCACGACCAGTGGTCGTGCGCAGTAGAACAAGTGATCGTGCGCAGTGTTCCTATGCAGAATTGCAACGGGGACACTTGCACGACTCCTATTCCAGCGCAACCACAGATCTAGCCACTGAAAGTGGCACTTAACAAGCACATGAATACTACTAATGATAATAAAATAAAATAAAAAAAAAACGAAATCACACCAAAGTGGGCCCAAAAGTGCACCTAGCATGGATTATCAAATATAAGCTATAACAAGGCTAAAGTGCGGTGAATTTACTGAATAATGGCCCGGATGAGTCCATAAATGTGTATATGATCAGGACTCATCACACCCCCAGACTTAACTGTTTGTGCGTCCCGAGCAAACGAATCCGGCGGAGCGCGAAAATGATAGTTAACATAGAGAATTACACAAGGGAGTACGGTGCGAAGTAACGTACGCATGCGAGTAGAAATTCTAGTAGAAGAAGATTCTAATTATGCTAACTAATTTACATAAGTATTAAAGCGTAAGTAAAGATTTAGTCCTACTCAGTTGGTGAATTATGAAGAATTTGACGATCATGCCCAGTATGAAAGTGACGAGACACTGAGGCGGGTGTTGCAAAAGATCGGGGCTTAGGCATAACTCCGCTGAAATCCATCAACGTCGTGAACCATACGCTCGCCCGGTCACACTCTCTCCACGGCGCTAGCAAACTCGCAAATCAAATCAGTAGGACTTATAGGATTAAAACGAGGCTTAGGTTACGGTATGATATTCAAAGTTAAACACGATGGTTGTGCAACCCAAGTGAGCTATCAGAACGCTGCACCCCACAAAACCACAAACTACGCTCGTGTGACACACCCCCAGACTTATCATGAAAACCAGGTGTGTACACGGCCTACTTCACAAACACCAACAGATTTTCTGTTTTTAGCTCGGGAGGACTTTTTTTTTAAAAATACTCTTTTTTTTCTTTTACATATTTCACTTCTTTTGTGTAACCCCCGGTTGGTTCAAAATCAGCGGATGGACATTATTTTCCCATCATAACACAACGATTCCACACTCCACACAAGTTTAGATTTATGAGCGCAGTTAAAAACGTTTTGGTTGCGGGAGTAGGATAGGCTCCAGGCTTTGGTGGATGAAGAGGAGCTGAACAAAGGATTGGTAGGCACAAAATTTGCTTGCAAAGGGAATGAAATGGACATGGAATAACAAAGCTCAAACTAGCCAAAGGGTGGCCTACATCATGCTTGACTCAACGAGTAGCTCTCACCCATGCTTCGAGAGTCGCTTGGGGCAAGTTCTTAGCCCACGAGAAAGATAAACCTTCCTCCCGACTCGAGCAACACACGACTAGCAATCGCACACACACAACACCGGGTTATCGTCAATTCCATACAAATTCACCACTTGAGTATATTAAATCTAAATTTACGCAGAAATACTAAACATAAATTAGATGCATAAAGAAAACCTAGTTCTACACAAATTCTACCATAGCATGCGAAGTGACTAGAACACTACATGAGTCAACATCGCACTCCAAATAATAATTCATGCGTTAACAACCTATTTCACATTCCAACCAACTAGTTTAAACGGAACAACAACAAAAAGACAAGCACGCACTCAAGTGGGAGAAGTGGTGTGAGAAGAATGCAACGATGATAATGAAAATGATAAATAAAAAGCAACCTTCTAGTATGCAATGCAGCATGTGCACATTGGATAACAACAACCGCTCCCCCAGACTTAAACTAAGCGATATATCTAGAAATTGAAGCAAAAAGAGGGGAGGAAGTGTTACCCAATGCTCAGAAATGAGCATACCTGACGATTGGCGTTTAAGATTAAGAACAGTCCGCAACGTCCGCCATCATGAGAAATAAAGGCCACCTGAAAGTTATACACTAGAGCAACAAAAATAGTGAAAACTGAACTAAACACGTGAGAGCACAAAAAAATCAAGAAATCTAAGTTATCACCCATGGGAGTGAACTTGTTCCTGCCATTAATATTGAGCACTCGCACACAAAATAAGGGAAAGCTGAATAAATAAACTATGCCCAGAAGAGCATTCCACAAGCAAAATGTTATTATTACAATTAATAAAAGATAAGGAGTTCAAACGACTGAACAAAAGAAACTAAACAGAAAACAAGGCTTAGAATATCTTGCATGCAGGGGGGAAGATCACTCGTCATCGCTGTCGCTATCTAACACCACAACGGACGGCGACCGTCTGGAAGATTATGCGGCCCGACCCGGAGGTGGGGGAATATTTAGCCCTCCCCGCAATGCCTGCTGATAGACGAAATCCGTAAGCCAGTACTGGTTTGCCTCCAAATCGGAGAGGCGCCGATCGAAACTTGGCACCTCCGGCGCTCTAGAAGAACTGCCCTCTTCCTTGGCCAAATGAAGAGCGGCCGGAGCGTTGGTAGACCTTTTGACGATCTCTGGAGCTCATGGTGGTAGGAGGGCAAAGGAAGGAGGAGAAATAGGGAAAGGGCTCACCGGAAGGGAAGGAGGCGCACGATCGGCGGCAAGCAGGCAGAAACGGCGCACGGACGTCGGCGAATGAGAACCCTAGATCGTGCGCGAAAGGCTCGGGCGGACGGGCTTTTTATAAAAATCTGGGCCGATCGCACGACCAGTGGTCGTGCGCGATAAGTAGTGCGCACGACCAGTAATCGTGCGCCTTAGGAATTTTCCAAGCAGCCAAAATTTTAGTAAAAACTCCATCCATCGTGCAATTTACGCACAACCAGGAGTCAGCACACACAGCGAAGCATTCATAGCCTTAACAAAAACTTAACTAAACCAAACAAAATAAAATTTCAGGGTAAATAAAGATAACTACTGGGGTTACTGTCATCCCAGCACGACTTATTTGAAAACAAAAAGGTCCTAACTAATGGGTCTATGAAAAGAGAAGTGTACAGGTAACTGTTCTAATATGCGTGTCGGTAGCGGGTACCGATACGGCAACAGAACAGTCACGCCTCTACCCGAATAAAGATAAAACATGCCCATCGCAGGTAGCGGGAAAAGGAAGTAAGAAGAGGAGCAGGAGATATCCTCGCTCAACTCACCAAAAATATCCTTGCCTAGCAAGGAGTCGTCAACAGGGAGGCAGCAGGATGCGAAGGCAATGAGTGGAGCTTCCTCTACGGAGGGGGAATAATCCACCTCACATGAGAGGATGCTCTCATCATTGACTTGAGCAAAAAGCTCCAAGTCCTCCTGAGGTACCTGTGAAGACTCAACCTGTACAGGCTCAGATAGAGAAAGGGGATCAAGAAATAAAAGAGAAGAAGGACAAAAATAATCAGAAATCGGGGGAGTGGTCCCGGTCTCACTCCCAGCAGGATGGGGAAGTAAAATAATGTTGGCATTGTCATCAATGCCGCAAAGTTCAGCGGGATCGACAGTGGCCATGCCTAAGGTTTGGACATCCTCCACCGGTGTTGAGGAAAACTCCTCTTCACCTAGTAGGTTGTCCTCCTCCATAGGGGCAGGCATAACACATAAATCGCCAGCCTCATCCCGCGACACATCCTCAACAATGTCGTCAGAGACGAAAGTAGTATGCACAACAGGGGGAAGAATAGTGCTCGGATAAAAGTCGAGCACCGATTCCTCACAAAGAATCGAATCCACTAGAGGTGGTGGATACACTGGGAGAATAGACTCAGCACTGTCGGTGCCCAGATCAGCCGCACATCCGGTGACCGTGTCCATGCCATACCCTTCAAGATGTGAAGGTGACAAAGACACATAACCGGATGTTGAAGGTGTGCCGCCAGAGTTAGGAGTTGGGACGATCCGGATATCCGGCTCGTCATCCTCATCCAATTGGCGAAGATGCTCGGCACAGTCCTTCAAGACATGATCAGTGCTCCGGCAAAACCGGCACTGCCTAGCGGGCTTCTTTGGCACAGCGGGTGCTGAAGCCGAAAAGAAGTACGATGGTAAAGGCTCAGCAGAGTAGCCATAAGACTTACGCGCACCATATGGAGTACCAGACGAAGTCGGTGCTCCATATGTTGGGCTATAAGAATTATGCCTACTATTCTCCGTAGGGCATTCATCACTAGAGTGGGAGGTAGCTCCACACCAACGGCAACGAAAATTGAGATGTGCCCACATAGTGTGAAGATAAAACGATTCAAAAAGAAGAACACTATTGTGCGAAATACTACACCTAACAAAAATTTACTAAAGCAACCTACTATAAAACAAGAAAATGGAATAAAGAGAATAGCAATAAAATAAAAGATGCGATAGACAAATGGGAAGGGCTTCTCTCTCAGATTCTCCCTCTCCAGAAAACTCACACGATTGTGATCCCCGACAATGGCGCCAAAAACTTGATGCGAAAATTTCGGCAAGTGCACCGGTCGCGCAAGTAATAATAATGGGGAAAATCCCCGAGTGTCGGTCTCTTGAGGAACACAGTAAGGTGGAGTTAAGTTTCGAGGAAGGACTTGAGATCGAAGTCCTTAGTCGGTGCTACAATGAATGGGTGGTTTGGTTTGCAAGTAATTAAATAAAATACTATGCCTACTCCTATGCAATGCCGCTATGCAATGCTTCGATTGGCGGGATGGAGACTAGGCAGGCCTTGAGCGCGCTGCGTCGCAAGGGCGGATGGGCGAGAAGGCTAACGAATTGAGGGTCGCAAACACCTCTTCAACAAGCACGCCACTAGCAATTGCTAGTGCGGCACCGGACATGGTAATGGAGCGGAAAATCGATCGGGGCGCACCTCATTAACACAAATGAACAAAATGATTTCATAATCATGAAATAAGCAATCTTAAACATCATTCATAGCGTTCATCATCGATATAAAGAGAATACAACACTATAACCACATAAGTAGAGGGAAAAGGGCGAGAGATACGACCGAATCCGGAGTCTCATTGTAGATTCACGGTAGGAAGCACCAGGTTGTCAATCCGCGTCCTAACTCGGTCCCAACTGCGTCCGGGGTAGAGGAGGGCTGTCACACCTCCCAATGAACCCGTCTTCTCCAGCGATTTACCATCCGGCCACGTCTCAAGCGAAGAACCTCTTCATTAGCGATCAAAGTGAGTGTAGGAACCCTTCTTTCAAGCCCTTGGATGATGGAGGAGGCCTAGGGGATGAAATCCCTCTGAAAACGGCAAAAACGGCGGACGGAACGGAGCCAAATTGCGTCCCCCCGACCTAATTCGCGATCAGGTCATTATATAGGCGCTGAATTAAACAGTGCGCACGGTCAGTGGCGCACGACCAGTGGTCGTGCGCACTAGAGTCCGGTGATCGTGCGCGCTGCCTGGACGGAACCTGCAAAGACAGAAATTATGAATTAAATGTTCGCACGACCAGTGGCGCACGACCGGTGGTCGTGCGCACTAGCGTCGGTGGTCGTGCGCACTAGCGTCGGTGGTCGTGCGCAATAGATGAAACAGAACTCATAAAATTACTGGTGAGTGCGCACGAGCAGTGACGTACGACCGGTGGTCGTGCGCACTGGAGACGATGATCGTGCGCACTACAGCAGACAGAACTCAAGAATTTAATGGTCAATGCGCACGAGCAGTGGTGCACGACCGATGGTCGTGCGCACTGGCATTGATGATCGTGCGCACTGCACCAGACAGAACTCGTGAAAAAGGGTTAAGTGCGCACGATCAGTGGCGCACGACCAGTGGTCGTGCGCAGTAGAACAAGTGATCGTGCGCAGTGTTCCTGTGCAGAATTGCAACGGGGACACTTGCACGACTCCTATTCCAGCGCAACCATAGATCTAGCCACTGAAAGTGGCACTTAACAAGCACATGAATACTACTAATGATAATAAAATAAATAAATAAAAAAAACGAAATCACACCAAAGTGGGCCCAAAAGTGCACCTAGCATGGATTATCAAATATAAGCTATAACAAGGCTAAAGTGCGGTGAATTTACTGAATAATGGCCCGAATGAGTCCATAAATGTGTATATGATCAGGACTCATCACACCCCCACCAGCAGAGGGGCGAGACCAGCAGGGGGCCGACCCTGGCTGGGTCTCGCCTAGCCCCAGCAGGGGGGCGAGAGGAGGAGGCCTCCGGCCCCCCCTCGCCCCCGACCCAGCAGAGGGGCGAGACCAGCGGGGGGCCAACCCTATCTGGGTCTCGCCCAGCCCCAGCAGGGGGCGAGGGGAGGAGGCCTCCGGCCCCCCTCGCCCCCGCCCCAGCAGGGGGCCGACCCACGGGTCTCGCCCCACCCCAGTTAGTGGGCTCGCCGAGCCCCGCGTGGTACCCCCTCTCGCCCAGTTCCGGGGGGAGGGTTTGGCCTACGTTTAGCACTGCAGAACAGTGGGATTTGGCTATCCGCAGCCAAATCTGAGGGTATTTTGGTAATCTGATAGGCCAAAGTTTGGTTATTTGCAGCCCAAATCCAGAAATCCTATAAATTGGACCAAGGGGGCACCATTTGGAGGCAAGCTTGTTATAAGGCCGACACAATCTAGGAGCCGAGCAGACCAGCTGACCAGGCTCTCACCTAGCTGGCAGGTTTGTAGGCTCACTCGGTGGTAGGTTTCAAAGGCAGTTAGCCCCGAGCAGACCCGCTGACTAGGCTCTCACCTGGCTGGCAGGGCCGTAGGCTCACTCGGTGGCAGGTTTCAAAGGCAATTAGCCCAGAGCAGACCCGCTGACCAGACTCTCACCTAGCTGGCAGGTCCATAGGCTCACTCGGTAGCAGGTTTCAAAGGCAGTTAGCCCCGATGCTGGCCCGCTGACTAGGCTCCCACCTAGCTGACAGGGCCGGGAACCGCTCGGAGGTAGGAAGTTCTCTAAATATTTTTCCCCCGAGGGTACTCCGCTAGCCGGGCTCTTGATGCGATGATTCGGCAAGTGCACCGGTCGCGCAAGTAATAATAATGGGGAAAATCCCCGAGTGTCGGTCTCTTGAGGAACACAGTAAGGTGGAGTTAGGTTTCGAGGAAGGACTTGAGATTGAAGTCCTTAAATCGGATGGAATGCGGGGGAGTTGGGTTGGCTTTTGGAAAATAAAATAAAAGCTATCAACTACTCCTATGCAATGCCGCTATGCAATGCTTCGCTTGGCGGGATGGAGACTAGGCAGGCCTTGAGCGCGCTGCGTCGAAAGGGCGGATGGACGAGTAGGCAAACGGATCGAACTATGCAGGCCTTGAGCGCGCTGCTTCGTTAGGCGGGATGGAATACACGGGCCGCTATGCCACGCTTCGGTAGGCGGATGGGCGAGTAGGCTAACGGAATGAGGGTCGCAAGCACCTCTTTGACAAGCACGCCACTAGCAATTGCTAGTGCGACACACGAACGCGGTGGTGAAGTGGAAAATGGATGGTGGCGCTCCTCATAAACACATAGACCACAAAAGCATTTCACACAAACATGAAATATATATAAATAGAAGCAAGTCTAAGTGCAACTTCATCAAAATATATAGATCTAGCTATTACAACAATCAATAAGAGAAGAATGAGGCAAGAAATCGACCGGATCCGAAGGCTCGTTGTAGATTCACGGTTGGAATCGCCGGGTTGTCAATCCGCGTCCAAGCTCGGTCCGCAACTACGTCCGGGGTAGAGAGAGATGTCACGACTCTCCAATGGACCCGTCTTCTTCGTGTCACGATCCGGTAGAGGTTGCAAACTTCCTCTTGCTCGATGGAGATGGCGGCTAGATCTTCCTTTGGAGCTCTTGGATGAAGGAGGAGGCCGAGAGGACACTCCGGCTCAAGATTGGCGTGAAGAACAAGCCCGGAGCACCTCTAGATGGTGGGCGGCGATGGAGGGGCGAAGTCGGACGAACTGGAGCCGAAAACGGCGGAATACGGCGGTCGATCCCGACCTAAATCGCGAGCAGGGAATTTATAGGCGCTGGAATTAAACAGTGCGCACGGTCAGTGGCGCACGACCAGTGGTCGTGCGCACTAGAATTCGATGATCGTGCGCTCTGCCTGGACGGAACCTGCAAAGACAGAAATTATGAAATAACATGTTCGCACGACCAGTGGCGCACGACCGGTGGTCGTGCGCACTATCGTAGGTGGTCGTGCACACTAGTTGAAACAGAACTCATGAAATTGATGATAAGTGCGCACGAACAGTGGCGCACGACCGGTGGTCGTGCGCACTAGCGTAGATGGTCGTGCGCACTGCACCAAACAGAACTCATAAAAAAGGTTAAGTGCACACGATCAGTGGCGCACGACCAGTGGTCGTGCGCAATAGAACCGGTGATCGTGCGCAGTGTTCCTGTGCAGAATTGCACCGGAAACACCTGCACGACACCTGTTCCAGCGTACGACACCAGTCTAGCCACTGAAAGTGGGACTTAACATCGCAAGAAAACTAATAACAAAGAAAGATACGAAATTACACCAAATAGGGCCTATAAGTGCACCTAGCATAGAATGACCAATATGAGCTAAAACAGGGCTAAAGTGCAGTGAAAAGACTAAATAGATGGCCCAGATGAGTCCATAAAAGTGTATATGATCAGGACTCATCACACCCCCAGAGTTACCTGTTTGCGCGTCCCGAGCAAACAAATTCCATGCGAACGGGGAAAGAACAGTAGATGGCTTAATGATTATACTACAGAGTACCATGCGAAGTCGCATGCTCACGTGCATAAGAAAAATAGTAGAAAAGATTTCTGATTATAAAAACAGTTTATATATTTCCAAAAGAGTAAAAGCATATTACCACTACTCAAAATGGTGAACAACGGTGAATCATTCGGTCATGCATACGGAGAAAGTAAACTAAGCGCTGAGATGAGCATTGCTCAAGATTGGGATACCGGATAAACTCCACCGAAATCCATCGGTGTCGGTGACCATAAGCTTGCCCGGTCACATTCTCTCCACGGCACTGGTTTGACTCAAATGCGTGAATCAATAGGACTTTAGGTTTTAAATGGGGCTTGGGTTTAGGTGAGGATAAACAAAGATAAAAACGACGGCTCAAGCACTAAACCCAAATGAGCTAATGCAGAAAACTATCCTCATTCACCACACAAACACGCGGGTACACAACACCCCCAGACTTGGACTTAACAGCATGGGTGCGTGCACCGCCTACTCCCAAACATAAATCTATACATAAAGATTTTCAATTAAACACTCCTTCTTTTTCCTTTCTTTTTAACTTCTTTTCTTTTTCTCATTTTTTTTTCTTTTCTTATCCTTTTCAGCAAATAAACAAAAGGACACATCCACATCTTCACCAACATATTACCACATCAACAACCCAACTCATGAAAATAATAAACAGCTAAAGCTCAAATTTTGGGTGTGCGACTAGGATTGGCTTTTGGGCTTTGGTGAAATAAAAGTGGGGCTGAATCAAAGAACGGGTAGGCACAACTGGGCTAGCGAGGATATAGCGGTAAGGATAGGCACAAAGGCTCAACCGGGCCAAAATGATGGCCTATATCACATTCACACAATTGACTAACCGTATACCCATGCTTCAAGAATCGCTTGGGGCAAGTTCTAGCCACCGAGAAAGATTCTCCTTTCTCCCGACTCAAGCAATACGAGTCTAGCGATCGTTTACACACATCCCTACGCTACCGTTTGATTCACACCGGATTCACCATTTGAGTAGAGTAAACAACATTTACACTAATGGAGAAAAATATAAAACCATAGTATAAAGAGAAATCTAATCTACACAAATTTCTATGCAACCGAGCACTCGACTAGGAGCACTACTGGAGTCAACATTTTACTCTGCTACATAGTCCTAAACCATCACCTAGACTTTCCCAAATAAGCAGAAGAATTAAATTCACAACAGAGCAAGCAAACAGATGAGTACGCGCTCAAGTGGGTGATGTGGTGTGCAATGAAAATAAACAAAACATTTTAAATGAAATCTTCTAGCATGCAGTGCAATAGTGCACGTGAGCGGGTAAACAAAACTACTCTCCCCCAGACTTAAACTAAACAATCCACAAAACATATGACATGAAAATCAGAATAGGGCTAGGGGAAGAGAGTACCCAATGCTCAGCAAGTGAGCATACCAGAAGATTGGCGTTTAAACCAAGACTAAGCTGCAGCATCCACCATCCAGAGAAGATACCTGCAGGGGTCAGCTCCGCAAAAACAAAAGACAAAAGAAAACTGAAAAGAAAGTGCTACTAACTAAACATAATTAGAAGAAATAAGAATGCAGGAAAAGAAAGATAACTACTGGGGTTATTGTCCTCCCAGCACGACTTATTCAAAATTAAAACGGTTCTAGCTAATGGGCCTATGAAAAAGAAAATGCACAGGTAACTGCTCCATTATCCGTTTCGGTAGCTGGTACCGATACGGAGATAAGGCAGTCACCCCTCTACCTAAATAATAATACCTGCTCCTCACAGGTAGAGGGAAAAGAAAATAAGAAGAGGAGGAGGCCTGGTCCTCACTCATCTCACCAAAACTATCCTTGCCCAGCAAGGTATCGCCCACAGCAGGTCCGCAGGAGGAGAAGGCAACGAGTGGAGCTTCCTCTACGGAGGGGGGATCAACCTCCTCACATGAGAGGATGCTCTCATCATTGACTTGAGCATTATGCTCCAAGTCCTCCTGATGTACCTGTGAAGACTTAACCTGCACAGGCTCAGATGAAGAAGGGGTGTCAGGAAATAAAAGAGAAGAATGACAAAAATAATCAAAAATCGGGGGAGTGGTCCCGGTCTCACTCCCATTAGGTAGGGGAAGTAAAATAATGTTTGCATTGTCATCAATGCTACAAGATTCGGCGGGATCAACGGTGGCCAGGCTTAGGATTTGGACTTCCTCCACCGGTGCTGAGGAAAATTCCTCTTCACCTAGAAGGTTGTACTCCTCCATAGGAATAGGCACAACACTCAGATCAACCGCCTCCTCCTGCGACACATCATCAACAATGTCGTCAGAGACGAGTGTAGTATGCACAACAGGGAGAGGAGTAGTGCTCGGATAAAAGTCGAGCACCGATTCCTCACAAGGAATCGAATCCACTAGAGGTGGTGGATGCACCGGTAGAATAGGCTCAGCAATGTCGGTGCCCAGATCAGCCACACATCCAGTGACCGTGTCCATGCCATACCCTTCAAGATGTGAAGGTGACAAAGACACATAACCGGATGTTGAAGGTGTGCCGCCAGAGTTAGGAGTTGGGACGATCCGGATGTCCGGCTCGTCATCCTCGTCCAATTGGCGAAGATACTCGGCACAATCCTTCAGGGCATGATCTGTGCTCCGACAAAACTGGCACTGCCTAGCAGGCTTCTTTGGCACAGCGGGGGCTGAGGCCGAAAAGAAGTAAGACGGTAAAGGCTCAGCAGAGTAGCCATAAGACTTACGCGCACCATATGGAGTACTAGACGAAGTAGGTGCTCCATATGCTGGGCTATAGGAAGTATGCCTACTATTCTCCGTGGGCCATTCATCACTAGAGTGGGAGGTAGCTCCACACCAACGGCAACGAAAATTGAGATGTGCCCACATAGTGAGAAGATAAAATGATTCAAAATCAAAATGCTATTGTGCAAAATACTACACCTAACAAAAATTACTAAAGCAACCTAATAAAAAACAAGAAAACAGAAAATGAGGAAATAAAACAAAGAAATGTGATTTACAAATGGAAGGGCTCCTTTCTCAGATTCTCCCTCTCCAGAAAACTCACACGACTGTGTTCCCCGGCAACGGCGCCAAAAACTTGATGCGATGATTCGGCAAGTGCACCGGTCGTGCAAGTAATAATAATGGGGAAAATCCCCGAGTGTCGGTCTCTTGAGGAACACAGTAAGGTGGAGTTAGGTTTCGAGGAAGGACTTGAGATTGAAGTCCTTAAATCGGATGGAATGCGGGGGAGTTGGGTTGGCTTTTGGAAAATAAAATAAAAGCTATCAACTACTCCTATGCAATGCCGCTATGCAATGCTTCGCTTGGCGGGATGGAGACTAGGCAGGCCTTGAGCGCGCTGCGTCGAAAGGGCGAATGGACGAGTAGGCAAACGGATCGAACAATGCAGGCCTTGAGCGCGCTGCTTCGTTAGGCGGGATGGAATACATGGGCCGCTATGCCACGCTTCGGTAGGCGGATGGGCGAGTAGGCTAACGGAATGAGGGTCGCAAGCACCTCTTCGACAAGCACGCCACTAGCAATTGCTAGTGCGGCACACGAACGCGGTGGTGAAGTGGAAAATGGATGGTGGCGCTCCTCATAAACACATAGACCACAAAAGCATTTCACACAAACATGAAATATATATAAATAGAAGCAAGTCTAAGTGCAACTTCATCAAAATATATAGATCTAGCTATTACAACAATCAATAAGAGAAGAATAAGGCAAGAAATCGACCGAATCCGAAGGCTCGTTGTAGATTCACGGTTGGAATCGCCGGGTTGTCAATCCGCGTCCAAGCTCAGTCCGCAACTACGTACGGGGTAGAGAGAGCTGTCACGACTCTCCAATGGACCCGTCTTCTTCGTGTCACGATCCGGTAGAGGTTGCAAACTTCCTCTTGCTCGATGGAGATGGCGGCTAGATCTTCCTTTGGAGATCTTGGATGAAGGAGGAGGCCGAGAGGACACTCCGGCTCAAGATTGGCGTGAAGAACAAGCCCGGAGCACCTCTAGATGGTGGGCGGCGATGGAGGGGCGAAGTCGGATGAACTGGAGCCGAAAACGGCGGAATACGGCGGTCGATCCCGACCTAAATCGCGAGCAGGGAATTTATAGGCGCTGGAATTAAACAGTGCGCACGGTCAGTGGCGCACGACCAGTGGTCGTGCACACTAGAATTCGATGATCGTGCGCTCTGCCTGGACGGAACCTGCAAAGACAGAAATTATGAAATAACATGTTCGCACGACCAGTGGCGCACGACCGGTGGTCGTGCGCACTATCGTAGGTGGTCATGCGCACTGGTTGAAACAGAACTCATGAAATTGATGATAAGTGCGCACGAACAGTGGCGCACGACCGGTGGTCGTGCGCACTGCACCAAACAGAACTCATAAAAAAGGTTAAGTGCACACGATCAGTGGCGCACGACCAGTGGTCGTGCGCAATAGAACCGGTGATCGTGCGTAGTGTTCCTGTGCAGAATTGCACCGGAAACACCTGCACGACACCTGTTCCAGCGTACGACACCAGTCTAGCCACTGAAAGTGGGACTTAACATCGCAAGAAAACTAATAACAAAGAAAGATATGAAATTACACCAAATAGGGCCTATAAGTGCACCTAGTATAGAATGACCAATATGAGCTAAAACAGGGCTAAAGTGCAGTGAAAAGACTAAATAGATGGCCCAGATGAGTCCATAAAAGTGTATATGATCAGGACTCATCAGCTCTCGCTAGCCGGCGAGCTGGGAAGACCTCTCGGGGAAGCTGTGTTTTTTCCCCGAGGGTACTCCGCTAGCCGGCAAGGTGGGAATACATCTCGGGGAGGTTGTATGTTTTTCTCCCGTGGTGGTCTCGCTAGCTGATGCGCGTCGGCAAGTGCACCGGTCGCTGTCAAGTAATAATTGTGGAGAATAAATTCCCCGGATGTCGGTCTCTTGAGGAATGCAGGATGGGTGATCGAATCGTGTAGTGAATATTGTTACACAAGCGTTTCACAAACACAACAAGGGGTTTTTGGTTGGTTTTCCTAATTTTAACAACAATAAAAGAGATGCGGGTCGAGAACACCGCTTCGCAACGTGGGGTGGATGCAACGGCCGCGATGCCGTGCTTCGTGAGGCGAATGAAGTGGACTCAGGCGCGAGAGAGTGAGGGTCGCAAACACCTCTTCACAACCGTCGTTAGCTCTTGCCAACACGGAACACACCCCTTGCGTGCGTGTGTGAGTGAGTGCGCTTGAACGTGGTGAATCACAACCAACCCATGAATAAGAACACAGAAACATTCATTCTCATCAAGTAGATATCACAATATTCATTTAGTGAAAGCTTCACAGGGGTACAATCAAGGAAAGAGGGAAGGAGATAACCGGCGGTGAAGACTAGCGGCCGTTCACGGCCGGAATGGTAGGTTGTCGGGCTACCTCCGGACTCGGGCGGACAATGCTTCCGGCGTAGAGGGCTGTCACAATCTCCCTACGTGCTCCGTCGTCTTCGACTCAAGGTCTCTTCTTCTTCTCACCGGGCGGAAAGCGAAAATGATTGCTTGGAGGCTTGCGGATGATGGAGAACACTCACGGACGATGGAGGATGTCTAGGAATGGACCGAGGAAGCTTCCCCTTGCGTAGGAGATGAAGTAGGGGCGATCCAAGGGGGCGGTCGGTGGCGTGCGGAGCAGAAATCCCGCTCCCGGAATGATAATCCGCCCTAAAATCGCAACAGGCGCTTAAATAGGCGCTGGATTAAACACTGCGCACGATCATTGGCGCACGACCAGTGGTCGTGCGCACTGGAATCCTGCGATCGTGCGCACTGCCTGGACAGAACCTGCACGAGATGAAATCATGAAATACAATGTTCGCACGACCAGTGGCGCACGACCGGTGGTCGTGCGCACTGGAATTGATGGTCGTGCGCACTACAGCAAACAGAACTCAGAAATTTAATGGTCAATGCGCACGAGCAGTGGCGCACGACCGATGGTCGTGCGCACTAGAGTCGATGGTCGTGCGCACTGCACCAGACAGAACTCGTGAAAAAGGGTTAAGTGCGCACGATTAGTGGCGCACGACCGGTGGTCGTGCGCACTAGAACAAGTGATCGTGCGCAGTGTTCCTGTGCAGAATTGCACCGGAAACACTTGCACGCCTCCTATTCCAGCACAAACACAGATCTAGCCACCGAAAGTGGCACTTAACAACATGTGAATACTACTAAAGATAATACACACGAAAACACACCAAAGTGGGCCTAAATGTGCACCTAGCATGGGTTATCAAATATAGACTATAATAAGGCTAAAGTGCGTGATATTGACAAAATAACGGCCCGGATGAGTCCATAAATGTATATATGATCAGGACTCATCACACCCCCAGACTTAACTGTTTGCGCGTCCCGAGCAAACGAATCCGGCGGAGCGCGAAAACGATAGTTAACATAGAGAATTACACAAGGGAGTACGGTGCGAAGTAACATACGCATGCGAGTAGAAATTCTAGTAGAAAGAGATTCTAACTATGCTAACTAATTTACGTAAGTATTAAAGCGTAAGTAGAGATTTAATTATACTCAGTTGGTGAATTATGACGAATTTGGCGATCATGCCCGGTATGAAAGCGACGAGACACTGAGGCGGGTGTTGCAAAAGATCGGGGCTTAGGAATAACTCCGCTGAAATCCATCAACGTCGTGAACCATACGCTCGCCCGGTCACACTCTCTCCACGACGCTAGCAAACTCGCAAATCAAATCAGTAGGACTTATAGGATTAAAACGAGGCTTAGGTTACGGTATGATATTCAAAGTTAAACACGATGGCTGCGCAACCCAAGTGAGCTATCGGAACGCTGCACCCCACAAAACCAAACAACTATGCTCGTGTGACACACCCCCAGACTTATCATGAAAACCAGGTGTGCACACGGCCTTCTTCACAAATTCCAACAGATTTTCTGTTTTTTAGCTCAGGAGGATTTTTTTTTTCAAACTACTTTTTTTTTTTTTTTTTACATATTTTTCTTCTTTTATGTATCCTCCGGTTGGTTCAAAATCAGCGGATAAACTTTATTTTCCCTTCATAACACAATGGTTCCAAACACCACACAAGTTGAAAATTATGAGCACAGTTAAAACATTTTTGGTTGCGGGTGTAGGATAGGTTTCAGGCTTTGGTGGATGAAGAGGAGCTGAACAAAGGATTGGTAGGCACAAATTTGGCTCGCAAAGGTGAATGAAATGGACATGGAATAACAAAGCTCAAACTAGCCAAATGGTGGCCTACGTCATTTTTAACTCAACGAGTAGCTCTCACCCATGCCTCGAGAGTCGCTTGGGGCAAGTTCTTAGCCCACGAGAAAGATAAACCTTCCTCCCGACTCGAGCAACACACGACTAGCAATCGCACACACACAACACCAGGTTATCGTCAATTTCATACAAATTCACCATTTGAGTATACTAAATCTAAATTTACGCAGAAATACTAAATATAAATTAGATGCATAAAGAAAATCTAGTTCTACTCAAATTCTACCATAACATGCGACGTGACTAGTACACTACATGAGTCGACATCGCGCTCCAAATAATAATTCCTATGTTAACAAACTATTTCACATTCCAACCAAACTAATTTAAACGGAACAACACAAAAAGACAAGCACGCACTCAAGTGGGTGAAGTGGTGTGTAAGGAATGCAACAATGATAATGATAATGAAAAATAAAAAGCAACCTTCTAGTATGCAATGCAGCTCGTGCACAGTGGATAATAACAACCGCTCCCCCAGACTTAAGCTAAACACGATATCTAGAAATTTGAAGCTGAAAGAGGGGAGGAAGTGTTACCCAATGCTCAGAAATGAGCATACCAGACGATTGGCGTAAATAATCAAGAATAGTCCGCAGCATCCGCTCCATCGAACACAAAACCTGCAAGCACAAACTCAAAGCAACAAAAGCAGATACAAAAGCTGAACTAAAAGAAGTTAGATAAAAAGAAATACGAAAACAGGAAATCTGGGTTGTCTCCCAGTAGCGCTTTCATTTAACGTCCTTAAGCTGGACCAAATACCTGTATTAGCATTGTTTAAAAAGAGTGCAGGACTTTAAAAAGAAATACTCAGAAATAGTTCTTCACAGCAAATATAACACACATCAACTAAAAGCGCTCTTATGGTGCGCTTCTCCCGTAGCACGTAGGCGGGAGGTGAAGGCTTTAGGGCCAGCACTGGTATTACCCAATGCTCCCCTAACCTCCGCCACCTTGCCACGGAGAGCAGCAGCACGAGCGTCACGCAGAAGTTTTTCCTTTTTTAGTTTGGTGACAGTTGGAGACTGCCACCGCTGAGAGTTCTCAGATTTTTCTGCCTTAGAATCAGGTGGCGTCACTTCCGGCATCATGGTGACTACCGGATCGGCCCACGAGATGGAGCGCTTACATAGTTTATTACATGATTCATCACACGGAGATAAATAAATATCATCCCTAACTATATTCAAGTCAACGTTTCCCGAACTGTCGTCTTCCTCCATCTCGGAGTCGAACGCTTTCCGGAAGTCGACCTCTTCTTCCTCATCCGATTGGAACTCTTCCATTCCTCCTTCACCTGTTTCTTGAACATGTACCTTTCCTGCACCGCTTAGAAATTCATCAGAAATAACGAGAGGGGGCGGAGTGAATATTTCAGTTGTGGCTTCAGGGCAAGTAGGTTGCTGCACCACATTGGTTAGGGAAATGCATCCCGTAGCAAAATCAAGGGTAGCACCGCTCTCTTTCAAGAACGGCACCCCCAAGATAGGAATGGACTGGTTTTCTTGCGGGCCTAGAACCTGAAAATCAGCTACTACAGTTGTCCCCTCAACCGTTACCTCCACATTCTTTACTTCCCCCTCAGATTGGACAATCGTGCCATTAGCGAGAATCAGCGATTTCCTTTCCTCCGTGTTCATCTCCAGCTGTAACTTCGCAACATCTTGCAGTGCAATAACGTTGCGGGAGGAACCGGAGTCGCATAAAGCCTTGGTTTCAACCTTATTGATGGAGCACGAGATTACCAGCTCACTCGGTTTGGCATCTACCGCATCTCCCAGACTTTTCCCTTGATCAATAGGGTTCTTTTCCGTGTTGCTGGGAAGGGTTCCCTGCGAACGCTCGGTTAGCGCTTGAGCCAATTGGCCCAATTGCGTCTCCAAGTTTCGCATAGATGCGGTTTGATTTACCATGTTTGAATTAGCTGCAAGCAGGAATTTCTCCATCATCTCTTCTAAATTACTTTTCTTTTGGGTGGGGGGTGCTTGGTTATAATCCGGGTGCGGCGGCCTCGGTTGGCTCCCGGAGGCGTAAGCATCATTTTGATGCTGCCCCGGTGACCATCGTTGGCCGGGCGTGTTGGGATTCCAAGAGAAGTTTGGATGACTTCTCGCTCCCGGATTATAGGCGTTATTGTAAGGCGCCCCCTTGGGTTGATTTCCTACATAGTTCACAGATTCATTTAAGGTCAAGTGTGCGAAATCACCTGCCATGTGGTTCCCCGAACATTCATAAGCATGATGGCCTCCGCCTCCACATCCTTCACAAGTAATGATAGCAACAGGCGCAGATGGAGTGGGGAGTGAGTCGACCATGAAAAGACCTCGGCCACTTCTTGGAGCATTTCTCCCTGCAGTCCAGAATGTACTGTGGGAGGCAGTGTCGCGCAGAATTCGAAGGGCTTCTTCAGGAGTGTGGTTCATCAAGGTGCCACCCGCCGCAGCATCGATCATTGCCCTGTAGTTGGGCTCGATCGCGAAGTAGAACAATTCAACCACATTCCATGGTTGGAGCTCGTGGCCAGGGCAACGGCGAAGGAGATCGTTGAGGCGCTCCCATGCTTCAGCAAGGGTCTCTTGGTCGAGTTGGCGAAATGTGGCGATCTCCCGCCGCAAGCTTACAATCTTATCCACAGGGTGGAATTTAGCAAGGAACTTGGATGCGAGGGCATCCCAAGTTGCAGCAGTCCCGGGCGGAATGGAGTGGAGCCACACCTTTGCTTTGTCGCGGAGTGAAAAGGGAAACAGTCTAAGCTTAACCGTGTCGTCAGCAATCCCTGCGTAGCGGAAGGTTCCGCAAATATCAGAAAACTCCGCCAGATGCAGATGCGGATCTTCGCTGGCCAACCCCGAGAACTGAGTGTTGTTCCGGATGATGTTTAAGATCGCTGGCTTGATCTCAAACTGATTATTCATAATGTTTGGCCCGAACCCCGGATACACACTCCCAGCAGTTGGAGTGGTGTAGTCCCTCATCGTGCGGGGTCGAGGCCTGACTGCCTCCTGCTCAATCCCAGGCTGATGTTCCCCCACGCCGGGCATTCTCGGATCAACATCATTTGGGTCTACCTGATCACCCATGGCCGCTTGTACAGCCGCAGCGCGCCTTCGCGCGCGAGCAGTTCGTTCGATTTCTGGATCAAAAGGTGCGAGTTCACCTGCGACCTGCCTCTGCATGAACTGTCAAAAACAAAAAGAAAAACGGAGAAAATAAAAAACAACTGCTCGTATAACGAAAGTCACAACACAAGACGAAACACGCCTGCATTCCCCGGCAACGGCGCCAAAAACTTGATGCGCGTCGGCAAGTGCACCGGTCGCTGTCAAGTAATAATTGTGGAGAATAAATTCCCCGGATGTCGGTCTCTTGAGGAATGCAGGATGGGTGATCGAATCGTGTAGTGAATATTGTTACACAAGCGTTTCACAAACACAACAAGGGGTTTTTGGTTGGTTTTCCTAATTTTAACAACAATAAAAGAGATGCGGGTCGAGAACACCGCTTCGCAACGTGGGGTGGATGCAACGGCCGCGATGCCGTGCTTCGTGAGGCGAATGAAGTGGACTCAGGCGCGAGAGAGTGAGGGTCGCAAACACCTCTTCACAACCGTCGTTAGCTCTTGCCAACACGGAACACACCCCTTGCGTGCGTGTGTGAGTGAGTGCGCTTGAACGTGGTGAATCACAACCAACCCATGAATAAGAACACAGAAACATTCATTCTCATCAAGTAGATATCACAATATTCATTTAGTGAAAGCTTCACAGGGGTACAATCAAGGAAAGAGGGAAGGAGATAACCGGCGGTGAAGACTAGCGGCCGTTCA
This sequence comes from Dactylorhiza incarnata, assembly GCA_033032865.1. NCBI lineage: Eukaryota > Viridiplantae > Streptophyta > Magnoliopsida > Asparagales > Orchidaceae > Dactylorhiza > Dactylorhiza incarnata. Next base: position 4,740,396 of record JAWHQI010000035.1, read on the forward strand.
CGGCCGGAATGGTAGGTTGTCGGGCTACCTCCGGACTCGGGCGGACAATGCTTCCGGCGTAGAGGGCTGTCACAATCTCCCTACGTGCTCCGTCGTCTTCGACTCAAGGTCTCTTCTTCTTCTCACCGGGCGGAAAGCGAAAATGATTGCTTGGAGGCTTGCGGATGATGGAGAACACTCACGGACGATGGAGGATGTCTAGGAATGGACCGAGGAAGCTTCCCCTTGCGTAGGAGATGAAGTAGGGGCGATCCAAGGGGGCGGTCGGTGGCGTGCGGAGCAGAAATCCCGCTCCCGGAATGATAATCCGCCCTAAAATCGCAACAGGCGCTTAAATAGGCGCTGGATTAAACACTGCGCACGATCATTGGCGCACGACCAGTGGTCGTGCGCACTGGAATCCTGCGATCGTGCGCACTGCCTGGACAGAACCTGCACGAGATGAAATCATGAAATACAATGTTCGCACGACCAGTGGCGCACGACCGGTGGTCGTGCGCACTGGAATTGATGGTCGTGCGCACTACAGCAAACAGAACTCAGAAATTTAATGGTCAATGCGCACGAGCAGTGGCGCACGACCGATGGTCGTGCGCACTAGAGTCGATGGTCGTGCGCACTGCACCAGACAGAACTCGTGAAAAAGGGTTAAGTGCGCACGATTAGTGGCGCATGACCGGTGGTCGTGCGCACTAGAACAAGTGATCGTGCGCAGTGTTCCTGTGCAGAATTGCACCGGAAACACTTGCACGCCTCCTATTCCAGCACAAACACAGATCTAGCCACCGAAAGTGGCACTTAACAACATGTGAATACTACTAAAGATAATACACACGAAAACACACCAAAGTGGGCCTAAATGTGCACCTAGCATGGGTTATCAAATATAGACTATAATAAGGCTAAAGTGCGTGATATTGACAAAATAACGGCCCGGATGAGTCCATAAATGTATATATGATCAGGACTCATCACTAGCCGGGCTCTCGCTAGCTGGCGGGGTTAGAAGACCACTCGGGGTAGCCGTATGTTTTTCCCAAGGTGGTATCGCTAGCTTGGCTCTCGCTAGCCGGCAGGGTTGGAGGGCCTCTCGAGGAGGCTAAGAGTTTTTTTTTCCAGGGGGGGTTTCGCCTATGCCCGATTTTCAGCACCACTCGCCAAATAAGTGGGGTTGGAAATTTCTTTCCGAGCTTGTACCTCGCTCGAAAAGAGCGGGGATTGTGTACAACCCCATAATTCTCCGAGTGTACTCCTAAGGGCCCCTTAGAGTCTTATCTGGTAGCATGGTCCCAGACAGGAAGAGTAGTAGAGGCGAGGGGGGCGAGCGGTGGAGGCGGAGGCCTCTCGCTCGGCCAGCCCTTATAGAGGGGCGAGAGGAGGGGCCCGACCACCCTCTCATCCCGCCCTCCGCAGGAGGGGGCGAGACCTAGTAGGTAGGGGGGCGAGCTCCACTCGCCCCGCCCCAAGGTAGGGGGGCGATCTCCACTCGCCCTGCCCCGAGGTAGGGGGGGGCGAGCTCCACTCTCCCCGCCCCGAGGTAGGGGGAGAGCTCCACTCGCACCGCCCCGAGGTGGGGGGGGGGGGCTAGCTCCACTCGCCCCGCCCCGAGGTAGGGGTGCGAGCTCCACTCGCCCCGCCCCGAGGTAGGGGGGGGGGGGGGGCGAGCTCCACTCGCCCAGCCCGACGTTAGGGGGGGGGGGCAAGCTCCACTCGCTCGTCCCCGAGGTAGGGGGCGAGCTCCACTCGCCCCGCCCTGAGGTAGGGGGGGCGAGCTCCACTCGCCCCTCCCCGAGGTAGGGGGCGAGCTCCACTCGCCCCGCCCCAAGGTAGGGGGCGAGCTCCACTCGCCCTGCCCCGAGGTAGGGGGGCGAGCTCCACTCGCCACGCCCCGAGGTAGGGGGGAGCTCCACTCGCCCCGCCCCAAGGTAGGGAGGCGAGCTCCACTCGCCCCGCCCCGAGGTAGGGGGCGAGCTCCACTCGCCCCGCCCCGAGGTAGGGGGGCGAGCTCCACTCGCCCCGCCCCGAGGTAGGGGGCGATCTCCACTCGCCCCGCCCCGAGGTAGGGAGCCGAGCTCCACTCTCCCGGCCCCAAGGTAGGAGGGGGCAAGCTCTACTTGCCCCCGCACCCCCACCAGCAGAGGGGCGAGACCAGCAGGGGGCCGACCCTGGCTGGGTCTCGCCCAGCCCCAACAGGGGGGCGAGAGGAGGAGGCCTCCGACCCCCCTCACCCCTGCCCCAGCAGAGGTGCGAGACCAGCAGGGGGCCGACCCTGGCTGGGTCTAGCCCAGCCCCAGCAGGGGGGCGAGGGGAGGAGGCCTCTGGCCCCCCCTCGCCCCTGCCCCAGCAGAGGGGCGACACCAGCAGGGGGCTGACCCTGGCTGGCTCTCGCCCAGCCCCGGGGGGGGGGGGGGGGGGGGGCGAGGGGAGGGGGCCACCGGCCCCCCTCGCTCCCGCTCCAGCAGGGGGGGTGAGACCAGCAGGGGGCTGACCCCCGGGTCTCGCCCCACCCTGTTAGTGGGCTTGCAGAGCGCCGCGTGGTACCCCCTCTCGCCCAGTTCCGGGGGGAGGGTTTGGCCTGCGTTTAGCGCTGCAGAATAGTGGGATTTGGCTATCCGCAGCCAAATCCGAGGGTATTTTGGTAATCTGATAGGCCAGAGTTTGGTTATTTGAGGCCCAAATCCAGAAATTCTATAAATAGGACCAAGGGGGCACCATTTGGAGGCAAGCTTGTTCTTACCCCTCTCGCAAGTTGATAATTCAATAGATGAAGACAATCAACAAGCTGAAATACAAGAAGCAACACCCCCAATTGAAGAGATCCAAGCAGAAAACTGAAATCTTGCAAATGCCATCAAGTTTCAAAGAAATCACCCACCTGATCTGATCATTGGGGACATCAATCAAGGAGTACAAACAAGATGTAGCTCAATAAATGAAGCACAATTTCTAAACTTTGTCTGAAATTATTGAAGTGGAGTGGAAGGTGGCCGGCGGTCTGAATTTTGGAAACCGCAGAGACCGCGCGGCCTGTGTTGGTATTCTGCCGTGTTAATTCTAGCGATCTGCTGGTTGGCCGGTTGTTCCTGTTTGTTGCGGTCTCTTCCCGGGTTGTTCTGCTTGGTTGGTCTTGCTTCTTTGTTAGAAGACCGGGCGGTCTGTTCTGTGTAACCGCTGTGACCGGGCGACTTATGTTGGGCGGTCTGGTGACTTATCTGAAGTCGGCCAGTTGTTCTTGGTTTACTCCTGGTGATCTAAGGAAGGAGCGTTCTTGTGCTAGCGCGGCTTGTGCGTGGTCTTGTGTTCGCGCGGCTTGTGCGCGGTCTGCTGCTGATCTGCGGTCTTGGACAGGGTGCTTGTCCAAGTGATGTGATCGCGCGGTCTGCTATGTGAGGCCGCTGGCGATCTGGCAGGTGGTGATTGTATCCCTCTTATGGCAGTGACAACATCCGTCTTATCGCCTATAAATAGGGGCGCATGGTCCATCATTCATAACGAGAACTGTAAGAACTAGAGCCTGGGTTAATTCGTGCGGTCTCAACTTTGAGGTCGGGCGGTCTCGGAAGCGAGTTGACTGTTTGTTGTGTTCGCAGGTTTGCGGTCAGCAAGTTGCGGTCTCCTTCCTTGGTGATTTCCCAGCGGCTTGAATAAACAGTTCGGCAGCGGCTTGTCTGCGAACTGGTTTATATTTGTTCTTGTGTTGTTCGCAGCGAGCGCATCGATCAGGCGACCTTCAGCGGTTAGGCAATCTAAGTTGCGGTCTGGCGACAGCTTCTGTTCTTTGTTCAATAAGCTCCAGTTCGTGCGGTCTGAGGTGGCGTCTTGCAGTGCGGTTTGAGGTGGCGGTCTAAAGTCATCTTGGCTATTTTCTGTTCGTGCGGTCTCAGGTCAAGCCGGGCGGTCTCTGGAGTCGAGCAGTCTGTGCAGTCTCCGCTTGTCAAGCCGCCATATTTGTTTTTGGTATGTTTTGTTCTTCTCTCCTCCGTGATTATTATGAATCATGTCTCTCCATGTATACCTTGCACTGTAAATGAAGTTTGTGTTTCAATAAAGTTTCTTGTGTTGCTTTGTGGCATTGTGGTTGTTTGGCTATAACTAAGTTGATGCAACTCCTGCTTACTCCTAAACGATTCAAATCAAAAAATTTAACATGGTATCAAAGCAAGGTTGTTGGAGTGGATAAGCAGTGATCAACGTGAGTTGCCATCGTCTTTGTGAAGAAGAGACCACATTGTTCGCCATGGAAGCTGGATACGCAAGGGGGCTTGGTATTGAATTCCTCACATCGACTAACTATAAGAAGTGGAGGTCGTGTATGGAGAGTTACTTACTTGGCGAGGATCTATGGGAGATAGTTGGAGGAGAAGACACACAAGAATTGTTTCTAGCAGGAGATAATATGACAGAGATGAGACTTTGGAGGAGGACTAATGCAAAGGCAGAGTTCACACTCAAGAGGGCTATCTCACCAGAGCTATTTGATCACATCATTGGATGTAAATCTGCTGCTGAGATTTGGATGTCTTTGGACGGGTTGTTCAAAAAGAAGAATGTAGCTCGGCTACAGTTTCTTGAAAATGAGTTGGCGAAGGCCTCTCAAGGTGATCTTTCTATTTCTACCTTCTTTCTCGAGATGAAGAACCTCAAAACAGAGATTTCTGGATTGGACCCTGATGAGCCCATCTCGGAGGCAAAACTGAAGAGGCATATCATCCGCGGGTTGCGGAAGGAGTATCTTTCCTTTGTGACGTCAGTTCAAGGTTGGGCAAATCAACCATCTCTGTTGGAGCTGGAGAACTTACTTGCTTCGCAGGAAAGTTTGGCAAGACAGATGGCGGGGACTTCTATCTCTGGTGGAGATAGTGATGTGTTGTTCTCTGGAAAGAAGAAGAAGTAGTGGGAGAAGAAGAAGCCAGGTCAGGATGGACACTCTACTTCAGGTCAGCAGGATAGAGGTTATGCTTCAAAGTCTGATGGGAAGAAGGGAGAGGGACCAAGGTGCTTCAGGTGTAATAAGACCAGTCACTTCAAGAAGGATTGCCGGGTTAATCTTCAGTCGGGACATGTAGCGGAGAAGGAGAAGCCAAAGTCTGATGAAGCTGGATGGGGAGGAGCCTTTGCGGCTAATATGACGGCAATGCCCATTAAGGCCTTGGCTGCCATCAACTTCGAAGAGGATTGGATCGTGGATTCAGGGTGTGGGCATCACCTCACCGGGGATGAATCAAAGTTCTCTTCTTTGGCGCCTTACTCAGGTAACAATGCAATCATTACAGCTGATAATTCTGTTCATGCAGTAGAATAAGAAGGTGTTGTCTCTCTGAGCAGTGATAAGGGTCCACTCACATTGAGGAGTGTTTATCACGTGCCTGGTATGAAGAAGAATCTCTTCTCTGTGACCAATGCGGTCGATGCCGGTTATCACGTTCTGTTTGGCCCAACAGAAGTGAAATTTCTTAAAACTCAACTGGAGATAAAGGGAGACATTATTCATGTTGGAAAATGGGTGAAGGACTTGTTCGTTTTATCGACAAGTACCTATGTTGACAAGATGAAGACCAACGATAGCGCGGCTATCTGTCATGAAAGGTTGGGGCATGTAGGCATGGACAAATTGAAGGCTATGGCGGTAAGGGGCCTTGTCAAGGGCTTGCCTAGCTTGTCCTCTTATGGAGATGGTCATGTTTGTGCAGGATGTCAGTTTGGTGAGTCTCATCGACTTCCATTTGATAAATCGCAAACAAGATGCAAAGCGCCGTTGGAGTGCATTCACGGTGATTTGATGGGACCGACTGCCACCCCAAGCCTTGGAGGCAACAAATATATGTTGGTGTTGATTGACGATTACACCAGATATGTCTGGGTGTATTTTCTGAAAGAGAATTCGGAAGCCTTTGCGAAGTTCGTGGAGTTCAAGGAGCTGGTGGAATGTCGGTTAGGCCTGCGGGTGAAAAAATTGAGAACTGACAATGGTGGGGAGTTCACCTCTGGTGAGTTTTCAAGTTTATGCAGGAAGCACGGCGTCCGGAGAGAGCTCACTTGTGCCCATACTCCATAGAAAAATGGCTTTGCGGAGAGGAAGATCTATCATCTAACCGAAACCTGCAAATGCTGGTTTCATGCCATTAGTATCCCAACGTCTTTTTGGGCGGAGGGAATGTCTTGTGCGGCATACGTCATCAACAGGATGCCACTAAGTCCTATCAACATGAAGACCCCTCACAAACTGATGTTCAAGGAGAAGCCGAGTGTTGCACACCTTCGGGTGTTCGGGTCAACCTACTATGTGCATATTCTTGATGCTCTTCGGACAAAGCTAGATGCGAAAGAAAGGAAGCTTGTCTTTGTTGGATATGATGAGCGGAATAAAGGATGGAGATGCATGGATCCTGAGACCCGGAGATCAGTGGTATCTCGGGATGTGGTGTTCGATGTGGTGACTTCCTACAAGGGGAGTTTAGGAGTTGAACTACCGGAAAGCAGGGTTGATTAAGAAGTGAAAGCTGCGGGAAGTCTTCAAGTGGAGTTGCCTGTTTCACCAGGAGCTCAAGCTGTGTCAAGCTCTGAGATGGAAGCTTCAGGTTCTGAAAGCAGGGGGAGCGATGCTCCAAGTTGGTGCGGTCTGAGGTGGCGACATCTTCCGTTCTTTGTTCAATAAGCTCCAGTTCGTGCGGTCTGAGGTGGCGTCTTGCAGTGCGGTTTGAGGTGGCGGTCTGAAGTCATCTTGGTTGTTTTCTATTCGTGCAGTCTCAGGTCAAGCTGGGCGGTCTCTGGAGTCGAGCGGTCTGTGTGGTCTCTGCTTGTCAAGCTGCCAGATTTGTTTTTGGTGTGTTTTGTTCTTCTCTCCTCCGTGATTCTTATGAATCATGTCTCGCCATGTATACCTCGCACTGTAAATGAAGTTTGTGACTCAATAAAGTTTCTTGTGTTGCTATGTGGCATTGTGGTTGTTTGGCTATAACTCAATTGATGCAACTCCTGCTTACTCCTAAACGATTCAAATCAAAAAATTTAACAAACTTCCTCTCACAAGAAGAACCAAAGAAGTTTGAAGATGCCAATAAAGATCCATTCTGGATTTTGGCTATGCAAGAGGAACTGAACCAATTCAAAAGATGCAAGGTATGGAAACTAGTTTCAAAACCTCATGGTCACAATATAATTGGAACCAAATGGGTGTTCAGAAACAAACTAGTTGAGCAGGGGGTTATTATCAAGAACAAAGGCAAATTAGTTGCTAAAGGATATTGATAGGAAGAAGGAATTGATTATGATCAAACCTTTGCACCTGTGGCAAGGCTAGAGGCAATCAGACTCTTCCTTGCCTATGCAGCCCACAAAGGATTTAAAGTCCACCAGATGGATGTGAAATCAACATTTCATAATGGGGATTTAAAAGAAGTGGTCTATGTAGAACAACCTCCAGGTTGCAAAGAGGATAGAAAAAGCACATCTAGAACATGTCAATTTCTAGGCAAAAGCTTAATCTAATGGAGTAGAAAGAAGCAAACAAGTGTTGTTATTTCCACTGCAGAATCAGAATACATCTCAGCTAGAAGTTGCTATGCACAACTATTATGGATTCAACATCAATTAAAAGATTATGGTATTCACAACAAGAAGACACCTCTCTATTGTGACTCTTCAAGTGCTATATCTATAACTAAGAATCCAGTCTCCCACAACAGAACAAAACACATTGAGATCAGGATCAAAACCTATCATTAAAGAAATACTTGATGAGAATAAAGTCTAAATCGACTGGACTGGGTGCCTATTGAAATCAATTATCTTGAAAAGGACTTCTTTCCTTAATTACTATTCAAGAGTCCATAGCCCCCCATTCTCCTGAGAGGGAGTCCACATCACCACTACTTTCTACAATAGCCCCACTTCCAACTACACCTGCTCTTGAAGTTACTGAAGTAATAGGTGAATCATGTGAGCAAACTATGGCAATCCCCTCACCCATTAAAGATGATCTTGAGAGATATCTTAAAATAGACAAAATCACATCACAGCTGGAATCAACTACCTACATAGACAAATAACTTCTAGCACAACAGAAATCTGCAATACCCTATCTGAAGAAGTCAGAAAGGGAGAGGAGAATCTGGAAAAATTAGGGGTAGATCAAGCTATCTGGATAGCAAATGAGACAAGAGATACAATGAATCTACCAAGATTAAATTATGAGATTCAATGTGATGATAATGAAGAAGAAAAGTATGTTCCACCTGAACAATATTATTCAAGCCCCCCCCCCCCCCCCCCCCCCCCCCCCCCCCCCCCCCCCCCCCAAGGATGGAAGCAGGTCCATATCACAAAAGAAAGGCTCCCAACAATGAAGATGACTACAGGCAATACAGGAAAAGAAGGAGAGAAGAAATCAAACAGATGCCTAACTATGAAGAGTGGAGTCCCATCTTAAAAGAAATCATTCTCTCAACATGGAGAGATTTTGAAAGTAAAGGACTGCACAAGGAAAGATTTTATAACTCAGCTGAGTTGAAAAAGCATGAAGATCAAGAACCTAAAAGGAGACTGCATCGGAAGAACAAGACTAAGGGACCAGTACCTCTAAGATATATCCCAAAGCCCAGGAATTACTTCTCAAGGCAAAAGAGGAAGGCCAATGGTGAAAGTGATTAAATCTGAAAACTTATTATTATATGAGGTTCTGACTTCTTCAAATCGGGGAAGATTGTTGGAAATTTGATACCCAAGATTTCTAATTTGAAGAGGAGCATTTACATAATAATAAACTTATTATGCTTGATAAAACCTTGATGATGCTTGAGACAGACTCTACCTGAAAAGTTCAAAGAAAACTACTGAATTCAGAAGGCTGTGAAAGTCAGAAATTAGTTCAATTAAAAATCGACGGGACGGTCTGTCGATTGAACTCAAAACATCGATGGAAAGATAAGTCAACAGAATCGATCGACGAGACAGACTATCTATTCTGATAATCGACTGGACAAAGGATTGACTGGATCAATGTCGATTGACCGGATGATGTCAACATCGAAGGGACAGACTTCAATTCGTTCAGAACTATTCTAAGTGCTTGAATAGCACATGACAACATTAATTCTTCAACCTTTTCACGCCAATCAAGTAGCATTTAAGTGGTACATCTATGGAAGATCTTAATGGAATGAATTCGTTGAAGAATTGTTTATGGAATAGTATAATTAATTATTATGATAGGATTATCAGATAGATTTATTCACTCCATTCTGATCCATACTTACCATATGTGGAAAATTCCTATTTGAGTCAGATTTGAAATATTCCCTTTTCTGAATAAATTTGAAGATTCAAATTCAGAGATAATTATATCTTCCCATATACTTCTCTAATTCCTTTTTAATCAGAGAATCATTATAAAAGGAGAAGATCTGGACATGTTGAAACTAATGATCAAAAGAATACATAAGATTCGATAGAAAGAAATGTTAAGTCTCTCTGCTATCCTGAGCAAGATACTTATAAGTTCTCAAGAGTCCTGTTAGATCCGTTTTCTGAAGAAAGAATTTTCTGAAAATAAGAAGAGGGATTTCTGCTGCTGATAATTCTCTTGATATAGATCTCTATTTACAAGTTTCATTCTATTATCTATCAAGGGGAGAAGTAGTCTACTGCTAGACCTCTACTGAAGACTCAAGATCTAAATCTTATTTTCTACTGAGTATATTATTGTAAACCAATGTAAATCTATAAACAGTGTGTAAGATCTTTGTGATCTGAGTGTAGGATTCCTATGGAATCTGAGTGTAGGATTCTTGTGAGAATCCGAGGTAGGATCTTTGTGATTTGAGTGTAAGATCTTGGTGATATGAGTGTAGGATCTTGGTGATCTGAGTGTAAGATCTTGGTGATCTGAGTGTAAGATCTTGGTGATCTGAGTGTAAGATCCGCGTGAACTGAGTGTACGATCAATTTGAAGAGATCTGAGTGTAAGTTTGATATTATAAAGACCGAGGTAGGAACTCTGTTTGAGTTATGAGTTTTGGAGGAGATTTCCTAGGCTAGCACATTGCTAGATAGGTTATGGGTGAAAGTGGATTACCCAACTCTTGCGGAACCACTATAAATCCTTGTGTCTTCTTTGATTGCTTGCTTTGTCTGTTAATTTGAAAAAGATATTATAAATCACCCATCACACTATTCACCCCCCCCCCCCCCCCCCCCCCCCCCCCCCCCCCATCTAGGTGTGATCCTTATCATTCCTTAAGAATAACAATTGAGACGGGGAGAAATGAGAGTTTGTCTCTGTTGGAGTTGCCATTGTGATCTAGAAGTGGTCAAACATGTAATCTCACTGCCAACGCGATATGAGCCTGTAGGGTCGCACGTAAGAGCATGTGGAGAAGTTGGTAGATTGACTGTGTTGGTAAATGTTACCAATCACCATATATAGAATGGGGAAATCCAGCAGGTTGTTGCTGTCTGAACACTCGACGAATTATTACAGAAACCCTTCATTCGACAAAATGTTGTCGTCTGTCTGGATTCGTCGGGATTCGTCGGGATTCGTCGGGATTCGTCGGGTTGTCCCGTGAAGACTCGACGAATTGTTACAGAGATCATTTTCTCGGCAAATGTTGCCGTCTGATCTGATTCGTCGGATTCGTCGGATTGTCCCGTGAAGACTCGACGAATTGTTACAGAGATCATTTTCTCGGCAAATGTTGCCGTCTGATCTGATTCGTCGGATTCGTCGGATTGTCCCGTGAAATCTCGACGAATGATCTTCCGTGGAATTCCGACGAATTGTAACAGAAGCCCTTATTCTTCTGTGTGGTCTGCGGATAGCGATTCTTCTAGAAGCTGTTTATCCTTTGGGTATAAATAGGACTTCGTTTTAGGGTTCTCATAACTAACGAAAAGAAAAAGCCGACGGAAGGAGTTCCGCTCTCGCCTTACGAACCCTAGCCGACGGAAGTGTTCCGCCGTCTCTGAATCGCGTCCGCCGACCTCCTCTCCGGCGATCATCGCCGTGTGTGTTCTTCCTGGAGCGAACCTAGCAGTTCGTGGAAGTTCAAGGTGCATTCATTCTTCTCCCGGCTCGTGTGGATCACTGTAGAGACGTAGATATTATTCTACGTGAGGACTCGCATAGCCGACGACAGGAATCAACTCGTGGAGCATCTAGGTTGGATTTGATCCAATCCCGCAAAGGTAATTTCATACCTAGCATATTGTTAACTTCTTGATTCAACATTCATGGCCGATCCAAAGTCTTTTTGGGTTGTTTCTCTTCATTTCCGCTGCGCCTACATTTGATGTATGGTTCTAGAAAAACCCAACAGTCTCGCCGGCTGGATTAGGTTTAGGGTTGTAAGAGTTTAATTAACATTGCGCTTATTTATACGGATTTTTGGTTTAAGTTTTCCATAATGATTGATGTTGATTTGACTTATTATCTTTAATTGTTTTAATTAACCTAGCTTGTCTCAGTGGATCTGCTATGATGGAAAGGTAAACTGCTTGGACTGGATAATAAACTGTGGGGCAGGGTATTATTAACTGTTGAGACCATCTCAGTTGTCTCAACGGTTCAGCTGAAACTTTCTCAGCTATTTCAGCTGACCTCACTGCCTAACAGTGAACCATTTAAATGAGATTAATTGTAGACTTATCATGCCACTAAGTGTTAAAGTAGCAACTATTATCTAGCATGGTTGAGGTGTAAGATAATACATATTAGGAATATAAATGAAGTGTGAATTGATATTCAACATTCAATATTCCTAACTAATTTTGAAGAAATTAAATTTGGCTTCATCCAATGGCTTTGTAAAGATATCATCAACTTGATTATCAGTGTGGACATATTCAAGGCAGATATCTTCACTCTCTACATGCTCCCTAATAAAATGATATCTAATTTCTATGTGCTTAGTCCTGCTATGCGAGACAGGATTCTTAGCAATAGAAATTGCACTGGATGAGTCATAATACAATGGAGAGTGACTTACCTTGAGGTTGTAATCCTCTAGCTGGTGCTGAATCCATAGTTGTTGTGCCAAGCAGCTCCCAACAGCTATATATTCAAACTCAGCAGTGGATATAGCGACACTGGTCTGCTTCTTACTGCTCCATGAAATAATTCTCCTGCCTAGGAATTGACAAGTATCACTTGTACTCTTCATATCTTCCTTACAACCTGCAAACTCAACATCTGAAAAGCCAATTAGTTCAAAATCATTGTTTCTAGGGTACCCAAGGCCAAGATGTTGGCTGCCCTTAAGATATCTTAAAATCATCTTTGCAGCTGAGTAATGAGATTCCTTAGGGCATGCTTGATACCTAGCGCATACACATGTTGCATACATAATATCTGGTCTACTTGCAATAAGATATAATTACAATCCAATTATACATCTGTATATGGATTCATCAAAGGGTTTTCCCTTCTCATCCTTGTCCAGGGAAATGTTGGACCCCATGGGAGTTTTCAGAGTGGATAGTTGGATTCCATCTCAAATATTGCCCTTGGGGGTTTTCCTTTCTCATCCTTGTCCAGGGAAATGTTGGATTCCATCTCAAATTTATTAATAAGATCCTTAGTGTACTTGGTCTGAGAGATGAATATTGCTGGGAATATTGCCCTCAATGTTCCCTTGATTTGAAGAGGCATCACTCAAAATGCTAAGTACATATTGTATTTGATAAACCCTATTTTGAAATAGGAATATATAGGGTTAATATATTCCAAGCAATGGAATAAGGTTAGTGGTTTGCTGTCAAAACCGTTGAGAAGAGCTCACTGTCTTATCGGAACTGCTGAGACGAGGCCAGGAGCCGCTGAGTAGAGGTCTGCCTCAGCTGAGCTACAGATAGACAAAATCCGCTGAGAAGTCTATCTGCCTCAGCGGATCCGCTGAGACCAAAATAGCTAAAGCGTTGAGACGGAAGACTGTCTAAGCCCAACCACTGAGATAGATTCTAATCAGAAAGACGACACTGGCGGGACTTGCTTTTGGCGCAAATAGCTGTAAAGGGAGGATTAAGTTTTCCATCATCTTCCAAAGTGTCAGGGCCGCTTCCTAAGTGCCGTTGAAGACAAATGGAGAATAAAAGAACAACTTAGCTCACTTTCTGTTGAAATACCTCAGATAATTTATTAAAATATTTGAGAAGCGAAAAATGGGAACTAGGTCGCAGGAACACTTCAACCATACCAAGCACGAGAAACCAGAAGAATAAAGGAACATGAAAAATCTTGTATTAACTATCTTATGTACATTGCGAGACATGATCTATTAGTACACATAATGATGAGGAGAGAAGGAAATCAAACTACAAGAAGCTGGCGGTTACAAGTAGAACCTGCCAAACCACCCGGCTAATAGAGCTGTCCGCGCAAACTGCCAAGTTGCCAACCCGCAACCCAACACGCGGACTACCCGTTATTCTAATTCTCGCTCTATTCGCCCAAGCAAGGCCACCTGATCGCAGTCACTTGGCCGCTTCTAACCGCGAACAAGCTGCTGAAGAACTAAATAGAAAATAGTCCGGCAAAGACAAACCACCTACCCGCCACAGACTGATTCTTTATTGAATGCTGAAACGATCCAGAGATAAATGCCTTGTCGCTAACCGCGACCTTCTGCTGCTACCCGCCGCTGACTGCTACTGTACAACCCCAGTATTCTCCAAGAGGTGAGCTGAGGCCAAGGGATCAATAGGCAAGAAGGATAGGAAGGATAGTGAGCCAGGTGCTCAGGGGCCGCTCACAAGGAGGCAGGAGAGCTGGGCTCTCGTCGGCTGCTCGTAGGAAGGCGAGTGGGCCGAGCCTTTATCGGCCACTCACGGGAAGGTGGGCGAGTCAGGCCTCTCAGTTCGCGAGAGGAGCCCTTGTGGGCGGCTCGCCTAATAAGGGTCCAGGGATGATTTTACTTGAAAACCCTTGAAGGTCTGCAGTTAGCCTCTCCGAACAGCGGGGTTTGGCTGTTGGCAGACCATTTTGAGTTCCGCATATTAAAAGTGTAAGGCAGAATCCCGCTATCAGCAGATCAGACTAGAAAAACTATAAATAGACCTTGAAGGGCACCTTTGGAGAGGATTACAATCTCAGTACTCAGAGCTTCCCCCTACCTAGGTTATCTTGGCTTAGCTCTCATGCTCTCCAAAGTGCCCAGTCTCAGCTTTGGCTTGGGAGGGGAAGCGCTCAAAGATCTTTCGGGTGTGTGGTGGGACCTCCTCGCTGCGACTAAGGGTCAGTGTCTAGTTTTGAGTCTTCGGTCTATTTATCTCCGAGGAATTCGTAAGTGATAGCTGCCCCCCAACCTGTTGGGGGCCCGATCTCCACAAGAAACCAAGTTCTGGTTTCAACATTTTTGGTGCGGTGAGCGTGGAGTGCATGTAGTACAAGAAAGTTCTAAGGAAGAGATATGGCAGGAGATGATGAACGGGAGGCGGTCTTCGGTGGTTTGCCACCACCCGGCGCGTCAGCGACAATAGAGATGCTGTCTGACCTCGGGAAGGACCTGCTCGGGGCTTTTCAGTGCGCTTTCACCACGGCACTTGGGGGGCTCACAACACCTGCGCCCTATGTTGCCCCTCCAGCTGGTGTGGGCAAGAATGCCCCAGGGCAGAGGGCAGGAAAGGAGGTGGCATCCCAGGAGGCAGAGAGAGATCCCATGGGATGAGAGCTCTTCTCCAACCCGGCGAGTGCGAGCAGCGTCCCGGGAAGAGGGATTCTGGCCAGTGGGATCCCGGCGAGTGGCCCCTCGGCGAGTGCGAGAACGGTTGGAGCCGGGTCGCCCGGAGATCTCGCAGGGCGAGTGGAGCAGGTCAGGTGTGTGAAGGGAGGAGCCCATTCTTTGAGTTGGTGCTCTCATAGCCACTCCCCGAGGGGTTCAGTGAGCCGTCCATGACGTTGTATACCGGCAAGGATGACCCCACTCAGCATCTGCTGTGGTTCGAAGACATGGTATCTATCAGACCTATGTTGGATGCCTTCAAGTGCTGACTCTTCGCCCCCACCCTAAAGGAAAAGGCAAGGGACTTGTTCCACTAACTACCTTCGTGGTCGATCTATTCTTTTAAGGATCTGCATCGTGGCTTCCTGGTACGCTTCTCAACCTCGAAGAAGAGGAAGAAAGACCCCGAAGTGCTCTTCAACATCAAGCAAAGGCCGGTGGAGTCGCTAGCCCACTACGTGGATCGGTTCAAAGAGGAGGTCCTTCTCATCCAGGAGGTGCCAAGGTACACCCTTCATCTTGCCTTCATAGTAGGGTTGTAAGAGGGGTTTTTTAAGATGGACCTCAAGAGGAGGGCTCCTTTGTCTTTTGAGGAGTTGATGGAGAGAGCTGCATAGGAGATAAAGGGGGAGGCAGCTAACCCGGAGTTGACGAAAAGGTTGGCGAAGCTGAGCAAGCTGGAGGTTAAGAAACCATAGGCGACGAGAAGAGAAGAAGGAAGGGCCCCAGAGTTCGGGTGGAGGCAACAAGGAGGAGGAGTGCAAGGCCCAGGAATGGGTTTCCACCAGGGAGGGGGAACTTCAAGGAGAGCAAGGAAGACCCCATCAGCTAGGGTGGAGGAAGGGCCCGAGACCACCTCCTCCCCCTCCTCAGCAGGCGATGGCGGTCAGGATAGGAAGAGAAGGAAGAGGAAGAGGAGCGAGGGCCGAAGGAGCCGGACCCAGGAGGAGGAACAGAGGGGCGTAGGCCGAGAGGAGGGGGATGACATTACCCCATTGTGTCTTCCACCAGGAGGAAGGTCACACGACGGCCACCTACCCAGAGTTCATGGAGGTGAGAGAAGCCAGAGCCCCGGCGTAGCGGGAGCAGCAGCCGTTAAGGATTGAGGAAGTCCCACCTCAGGAAAAGGAGGATGAAGGATGTGAGGATCGGGTTGATGTGGGGACCCGAGGAGGGATCAGGGTGAACTACGGGGGAGTGGGGATCGAGGCGACCCGAAAGGTGAGCCTCCATACCATGTATCGTCAGAGCGTAGCTTCGAAATCCCAATCCCCATCCCCAGCAAAAAAGATCACATTCACTCAGAAGGATATACTGGGCCATGAGGACCCATTCTGCGATGCGTTGGTCATCAAAACATCCATCGAGAACTTCACCATCTCTCGTATCCTCATGGATAATGGGAGATCGGTCAACATCATTTTCAAGAAGGCATTTGACAAGATGAAGGTGGAGGATAGAAGGGTGTTGGCCTCGGACAGCCCGCTATTTGGATTCTCGGGAGAGAGAAAGGAGGTGGAAGGAGGAGTGGGACTCCATGTGGTCTTGAGGGGGTAGTCTCTGAACTGCCATTTTATTATAGTGGATGCCCCCAGCAGCTATAGTGCCATTTTCGGACGACCTCTCATCAGTGCATTCCGCTGTGTCCCCTCGACCTGTCATCAATGCCTCAAATTCAATGTAGGGGGAGTCCAGGTCTAGGTAAGGGGAGACCCGAAGGTGGCAAGGCAGTTCTATGTAACTGTCATGAAAACCATCTCCTGGATGGAATAAGTGGAGGATTGGGATCGGGAGAATGGGAGTCGTTGGGGCTCGAAGAGGTAGGAGAAGAGGAAGGAGGAGTAGGAGAAGGTCACGCCCAGGAAGGAGGGACGAAGGAGCTGATGGTGATCGGGGAGGAGGAGAAGGAAGGAGGAGCCGAAGCACTTTCTTGCGGCGAGAGGAGGGAGAATGACTGGTCGGAGCAGTCAAGGCTGGAATCCGTGGAGGAGGTGGTGGAGCTGGAGGTCATCACCAAGGGATGGGCGATCGAGAAGGTCAAGATAAGTGGGGAGCTCAGCCCCTAGGACCAGAGAAAGATCCTGGCTTGTGTCTAGGAGAACGTGGACGTCTTCGCCTAGAGTGTCGCGGAGATGCCTGGGCTTGATGCGGATGTGGCATGCCATTGCCTCAACCTCGACCCCGACACTCGCCCCATCCGCCAGAAGAAAAGGTCCATCATGGATAAGGCGACAAGCTGGAGGCACCCATCCGGGAGGAGGTAGGCAAGCTCCTCAAGGCTGGTTTTGTATCGGAGATCCAGCATCCAGGCTGGGTCTCCAATGTATTGATGGTAAAAAAGGGTGATGGTAGGTGGAGAATGTGTGTTGAATTTTCCTTGTTGAATAAATCATGCCCTAAGGATTGTTATCCCTTACCTCGAATCGACGCGTTGGTTGACTCAGCCGTCGGTTTTTCTCTAATGAGTTTCTTAGATGCTTTCTCAGGTTACCATCAGATCCGCATGCACCCTCCCGACATCAAGGATGTCTCCTTAATCATAGGGGATGGGTACTACTGCTACAAAATGATGCCTTTCGGGCTGAAGAATGCAGGAGTGACTTACCAACGGATGATGGACCGGGTCTTCTGAGAGCAAAAGGGAAGGAACCTGGAGGTCTATGTGGATGACCTCGTGGTAAAAAGTCGGTACCTTAAGTTCCACCTTCATGACCTTGAAGAAACCTTCCGGACTTTGAGAAAATTCAGGATGAAGCTCAACCCCCAGAAGTGTGTCTTTGGGGCCAGTCGTGGGAAGTTCCTAGGTCACCTACTCACCCCGGCTGGGGTGGAGCCTAAACCGGATAAGGTAAGGGCCAGTCTCCGAGCAGTGCGAAAGAGGTCCAGCATCTCACAGGGAAGTTGGCCGGACAAAGTAGGTTTCTCTCTAGAGCAGGGGAGAAGTGCTCGGCTTTCTTCAAGGTGTTGTGGGTGAACCAGAAGTTCGAGTTGACCCCCGAGTGTGAAAGGGCTTTTCAGGCACTGAAGGAACAGTTGACCCAAGTCCCATTGATACAAGGGCCGAGACAGGGAGAGGACTTGTCCCTATACCTGGGGTAGGACCCGAGGCGGAAAGCTCGGTGCTGGTCCGGGAAGAAGGAAAAAAGCAACTACTGATTTACTATGTTAGTCGGGTGCTGAGGAAGGCTGGGCTCAGATACCCCATCTTGGAGAATCTCGCCTTCGCCTTGGTGGTGTCGTCCAGGAAGCTCTGGCCTTATTTTTAGGCACACTCGATCAAGGTGGTGACCGATCACCCCCTTTGCAACATCATGGAGGGGGTGGATCACTCTGGAAGGCTGGCCAAGTGGTCAGTAGAGTTGAGTGAGTTTGATATCTCGTATGTTCCCAGGTTGTCCAAAATATCCCAAGCGGTGGCAGAATTTTTGGCAGACTACATGACCGAGGTAGAAGAATCCGAGCTGCCCAACTTGGTGGCTTGAAGAATGCTGGTTGATGGGGCCTCAGGGAAGCATTCCTTCGGAGAAGGGGTGATTTTAGTATGCCCCAAGGGACAAGGATCCAGCAGGCGATCAACATTCACTTCCCCCTCACCAACCATCAGGCCAAGTACGAGGCCGTGATAGCAGGGCTCCGCCTAGCCCAGGAGTTTGGAGTGCAAGATGCGAAGGTCTAGACGGACTCCTTGGTGGTAGCTTGCCAAATCAGGGTGGAGTTCTAGGTGAATAAGTCGACTCTTCAGTGAAACTTGGAAAAGGTCAACTAACTCATAGGGCAGTTCCACACCTTCTCGATCCATCATGTGCCAAGGGAGGAGAGTTCCGCGACGGTTCTCCTGACCAAGTTCGGTCCCTGGGCCGGAGGCATGGTGTCAGACCTCTTTCGACCATCCATCGAGGAGGGGGAACTGATGGAGGTGGACCAACGGGCATCATGGATGGACCCATTCATCACCTTCCTAGCGTCGGGGAAATTTCTAGATGGGGGCATAGATGGAGGTGAAGGCGCTGGCCAAGGTTGTTGGAGTTGCCATTGTGATCTAGAAGTGGTCAAACATGTAATCTCACTGCCAACGCGATATGAGCCTGCAGGGTCGCACATAAGAGCATGTGGAGAAGTTGGAAGATTGACTGTATTGGTAATGGTTACCAATCACCATATAGAATGGGGAAGTCCAGCAAATGTTGCTGTATGAATTCGTCGGATATGATTCGTCGGAATTCGTCGGGTTTACACGGATTGGATTCGTCGGATTCGTCGGGATTCGTCGGGTCATTCCGTGGAAACTCGACGAACTGTGACAGAGATTCTTCACTCGACAAAGTGTTGTCGTCTGTCTGGATTCGTCGGAATTCGTCGGGATTCGTCGGGTCATTCCGTGGAATCTCGACGAATTATCACAGAGCCTTGACTAGGCAATTGTTGCCGTTCGTCGGAATTCGTCGGAATTCGTCGGATTGTCCCGTGAAGACTCGACGAATTGTTACAGAGATCATTTTCTTGGCAAATGTTGTCGTCTGATCTGATTCGTCGGATTCGTCGGATTCGTCGGATTGTCCCGTGAAATCTCGACGAATGTTCTTCCGTGGGATTCCGACGAATTGTAACAGAAGCCCTTATTCTGATGTGTGGTCTGCGGATAGCGATTCTTCTAGAAGCCTGTTTATGCTTTGAGTATAAATAGATCTTCTTTAGGGTTCTTATTAACACACGAAAAGAAGAGCCGACGGAAAGGTTCCGCTCGCCCTCGACGGAAGAAGTTCCGATAGAACCCTAGACGGAAGTGTTCCGTCGCTCGTTCGCCTCCGCCGACCTCCTCTCCGTCGATTGTCGCCGGCATTGTTCTTCCTGAAGCGGATCTAGCAATCCGTGGAAGTGCAAGGTGCAGCCTTTCTTCCTTCCGAGTTGCGTGCGACGTGACTTGGCGTTCTCCCGGCTCGTGTGGACTTCTGTAGAGACGTAGACATAATTCTACGTGAGAACTCTTCTTGCCACCGACAGGAATCAACTCTTGGAGCATCTTGGTTGGATTTGATCCAACCCCATTGAGGTAATTTTTACCTAGTATTTTATTAACTTCTTGATTCAACATTCATGGCCGATCCAAGCATTTTTGGGTTGTTTCTGTTTATTTCCGCTGCGCCTACATCTGATGTATGGTTCTAGAAAAACCCAACAGTGGTATCAAAGCGAGGTTCTGGTCTTGGATGTTGTTTCAGAAGTTTGGTTATTCCAGTACGTGCAAATCTAGGTATTTAGAAGCGTTCCAAATGTCAAGATTTCTTCCTGGAACATCAAATGTTGATGATTTTAAAAGGGGGCCTTGGAACCCCGCCAGGAACGTCTGGGATTTCGTGGTCATTTCTAACTGTTAGAAATTGTTGTCTCCTTAGCAGTAACCGTCCCTCAAGTGGTTAATGAACCCTTCTATTGTTTTGGATTTTGAATCCAACAATGAGAGACGAGCTTGTCTACTGCTTTAAGTCGAGTTGTCTTTGCCTTTGTCCAATGCATGTAAATCTGAAGATTTGGAAGAGTTCTAAATGTCCAGATTTAGCCCTTTAGTCTATCAAAGGTTGATAGTCTTATGTAGTGCACATAAGGGATGCATGAGGATTTTAGAAAGTTTGTTTTTCTGTGGATGTGCACATTGATCAAATGTTGATCATGGTTAAGTGTTAACCTATTATTAAAAATTAAAATCCCTTCATCAAATATTAAGTGTTCGGATGCCTTCCGATGGATGACACTCTTCCTGCCTCGATCGATGAAGTGTGGGCTTGCCAAAGCAAGGTGCATTAATCTATCTTGGTAAGGGTGCGGGCGGATAATTGTGATATCCCACTGTCGACATCGGGTCTAACTTAACTAGGTGACCTCAAAGGTTGAGTGCCTAGAGGCATAGGGTTGGCATGCTCCATAAGATGGATGCGAATAAGGAGTTATTCACCAGCCATACAAGAATTGCATGAGGATGCAATTGGCAAGCGTTGCCTACCTAAATAACCGCATTATGAGAGGAACGCCAAAGCGGACTCGTGGTGTTGGTGAAATACGGATCTTGTCCACTAAGAGAGTAGCTCGCATGGACTCTCCGAATTGATATTGAGGGTTATCAATTTGAATAAAATAGTGGGAGTATTTAATTGAAGTCCAAATTAAAATAAATTGTATTTTGGAATTTTGGTACTAATTAGATTCTGCATGAATTCTTGTAGAATTCCATGGCAAGTGGTTCACACTCCACCTTGTCCCTAAGAGCTATCCTTGAGAAGGACAAGCTTAGTGGGACGAACTACATGGACTGGTATAGGAACCTGAGAATTGTTCTCAGGCAAGAGCGAAAGCTCTACGTCTTGGAAGAAGAAGCCCCCGAGGTGCCGACCGGGAACTCGTCCCGTGTTGATAAGGATGCTTATAAGAAGTATACCGATGACGCCTTAGACGTCGAGTGCCTTATGCTTGCCACCATGAACTCTGAGCTTCAGAAGCAACACGAGAACATGGGGTGCAAGGAGATTGACGAGCACCTAAAGAAAATGTTTCATGGGCAAGCTCGTCAAGAGAGGTTCGATGTCACGAAGGCCTTATTTCAGTGCAAAATGGGAGCTCGAGACTCGGTTGGTACTCACGTACTCAAGATGATTGGGTATATAGAGAACCTGGAGAGACTGGGTTTTCCTCTGGGTCAAGAGTTGGCCACAGATCTTATCCTGCAATCGTTGCCGGATAGTTATGAGCAGTTCGTCTTGAACTATAACATGAATGAAATAGACAAGACACTGCCCGAGCTCCTAGGCATGTTGCGAACTGCCGAAATAAACATGAAGAAGGCCAAGCCTGCTAGTCCCATATTGATGGTACATAAAGGCAAGGGTAAGGCCAAGGGCTTCAAGAAGACGAAGGTGGGACCTAAGTCACATCTTGAGCCCAAATCTTCTGCGCTGAAAAAGAAGAGCACCGTGAAGGAAGGGAAATGCCACCACTGTGGCAAGGCTGGTCATTGGAGGAGGAATTGTCCTTCGTACATTGAGGGTCTGCAGAAAATGAAGGGAGGTATGACTTCCGCTTCGGATATTTATGTTATAGAGATAAACATTTCTGCTCCTTCATCTTGGGTATTGGATACCGGATGTGGTTCTCACATTTGTACAAATGTGCAGGAACTAGGAAGGAGGAGATTGCTGAGTAAAGGAGAGGTGGACCTACGTGTCGGCAATGGAGCAAGAGTTGCTGCTGTAGCCGTAGGGGTTTACCGTCTTTCTTTGCCCAGTGGGCTTGTAATAGAACTTAATAATTGTTATTTTGTTCCGGCCATAACTAGAAACATTATATCCATTTCATGTTTGGACATGATTGGATTTTCTTTTATAATTAAGAACAATTGTTGTTCTATATTTAAGAATGATGTTTGTTATGCTGTAGCTCAATTGTTTAATGGTCTTTATGTTTTGAACCTGGACCATTCGATCTATAATGTAGATAATAATAAAAGACTAAGAACAAATGACTCAAATCCTACATATCTCTGGCATTGTCGTTTGGGCCATATAAATGAGAAGCGCATATCCAAGCTCCATAAAGATGGACTATTGGACTCATTTGATTATGAATCATTTGAGCGATGTGAGTCTTGTTTATTAGGCAAGATGACTAAAGCCCCTTTCACTGGTTATACTGAGAGGGCTGAGGATCTCTTGGGTGTTGTACATAGTGATGTATGCGGACCCATGAGTTCTATGGCTAGAGGTGGGTTTTTCTACTTCGTTACATTTACTGATGATTTCAGTAGGTACGGATACGTGTATCTTATGAAGTGCAAATCCGAAACCTTTGAAAAGTTCAAAGAGTTTAAGAATGAAGTGGAGAACCAATTGGGTAAAAAGGTTAAAGCACTCCGATCTGATCGAGGTGGCGAATACCTGAGTCATGAGTTCCGTGATCATCTGAAAGAGTGTGGTATTGTATCACAGCTCACTCCACCTAGGACACCGCAGCATAATGGTGTGTCTGAGAGGAGAAATCGTACTCTGTTAGACATGGTACGGTCGATGATGAGTCATGCAGACTTGCCTGTTTCCTTTTGGGGTTTTGCTTTAGAGACTGCTGCAATGACACTGAATCGCGCTCCGACGAAAACGGTTCTAAAGACACCATATGAGATATGGACTGGGAAGCGTCCTAGTATGTCGTTCATTAAAATTTGGGGCTGTGAGGCATACGTACGACGTCAAATGCCTGACAAGCTGGAACCCAAATCAGATAAGTGTTATCTGGTGGGATATCCTAAGGAAACGAAGGGATATTACTTTTACCTACCGTCTGAGGGCAAAGTGTTTGTCGCAAGGACGGGTGTCTTCTTGGAGAAAGAGTTCTTATCAAGAAAGACGCAAAAGGTAGAACTTGAAGAAGTTCAAGAACCACAAATAGTGAATGAACCAGAGTTGGATTCTGAGCCAGGACTACAAGATGTTGTAGCTAGAGAACCTGCTCACGAAACACAAGTCCTACGTAGATCTGGTAGACCAAGATTTGAGCCTGAGAGATATGGATTTCTCGTGTCTCAAATAGGTAATGTGTTGCTTATGGATCATGATGATGAACCAGCAACCTACCAAGAGGCTATGAATGGACCGGACTCCGACAAATGGCTTGAGGCTATGAAATCCGAAATGGACTCCATGTATATAAACCAAGTTTGGAACTTGGTGGAACCACCTGAAGGGGTACGACCCATAGGGTGCAAGTGGGTCTTCAAGAAGAAGACCGACATGGATGGGAATGTACAGACATTCAAAGGGCGACTGGTGGCTAAGGGTTTCAAGCAAATTCATGGTATTGACTATGATGAGACCTTTTCCCCTGTTGCCATGGTAAAGTCCATTAGGATATTGCTTGCTATTGCTGCGTATTATGACTACGAGATCTGGCAGATGGATGTCAAAACGGCTTTCCTAAATGGAAACCTCCTTGAGGAAGTGTACATGACACAACCCGAGGGTTTTGTATCCCCAAATGAAGCCACTAAAATATGCAAGCTGAATAGGTCCATCTATGGACTGAAACAGGCCTCTAGAAGTTGGAATCTTCGTTTTGATGAGAAGATCAAAGAGTTTGGTTTTGTCAAGAATGAAGATGAACCGTGTGTTTACAAGCGAATCAGTGGGAGCATTGTTGTCTTCCTGATATTGTATGTAGATGACATACTGTTGATCTGGAATGACATACCTACCCTGAAAGTTGTTAAGAACAACCTAGGGAACTGCTTTTCTATGAAGGACTTGGGTGAAGCGACTTACATACTCGGTATTAAGATCTATAGAGATAGATCGAAGAAGTTGCTGGGTTTGACCCAGAGTACGTACATTGACAAGGTGTTGAAGCGGTTCAACATGCTTGAGTCCAAGAAAGGATTTTTACCCATGTCTCATGGTGTGAATCTCTCTAAGGACCAGTGTCCAAAATCTTGTGAAGATAAGGACCGCATGAAGTTGATTCCATATGCTTCGGCAATTGGGTCAATCATGTATGCAATGTTATGTACTCGACCCGATGTCTCTTTTGCTTTGAGCATGACTAGCAGGTATCAGTCTGATCCCGGTGAATGTCACTGGATAGCCGTAAAGAATATCCTGAAGTACTTGAGAAGGACTAAGGATGTATTCTTGGTGTATGGTGGAGAGGAAGAGCTCGTTGTAAGTGGTTACACGGATGCTAGCTTCCAAACTGATAGGGATGATTCAAAGTCTCAGTCAGGGTTTGTGTTTTGCCTGAATGGAGGAGCTGTGAGCTGGAAGAGTTCCAAGCAAGAGACAGTTGCTGATTCTACAACTGAGGCCGAGTATATCGCTGCAGCTAATGCAGCGAAGGAGGCTTTATGTATTAGGAAATTCATCGGCGAGCTAGATGTAGTTCCTAGCATTGTTGGTCCCGTAGTTCTCTACTGTGATAACAATGGTGCAATTGCACAATCTAAGGAACCTAGATCCCATCAGCGCTCCAAGCACATACTTCGGCGGTTCCATCTTATTCGTGAGATTGTCGAACGAGGAGATGTGAACATTTGCAGAGTGCCGACTGAGGAGAATATTGCAGATCCACTGACAAAGCCTCTCGCGCAGAGAAAGCATGATGGTCATACTAGATCAATGGGTATACGATACCTGAATGATCAACTCTAGTGGGCGTCTTGTGGGTTGCATGTAAAATAAATATTCTGTTGGCTGTTTAAAATTTATTCATATGATGAATTCTGTACCAATTATTTCTTTTTACGATTAATGGCAAGTTCTTTTATTACGATATACTGTTTCTATATGATAGAATAAAATTCGTGATAAATACCCTTAGAATGTTCGCTTCCATAGGACATCAAGTGCGTGACTTGAATGTGAGAGCCTATGATTTCGAAGCTTCATTCTTAAAAGGTCCCTGGTCGAGGTATCATCGTAGAAGCTAAGGGTGATGATGATACATTAAGACTAGCATGTGTGTTGACTGATGACCGGTTCTCACAGGTCATGATATTGTGATATCAAGTCATCACATGGGTACTTGTTAGTGAACAAGTTGTACTGGACAGACCCAACCTGAGACTACTTTGTGGATTGTTACTTAAAAGTGTCACAAGTAGGTCTCATTTGACAATGGTGTTGTGGTCCTTTGACCTGAAGTCACAACATTCACCGAGTGAGGAAGAGCGTGCTTTGATGTCATCTAAAGTCTTCCTTGAAGAAGGTTGATGATAAGGGTGATCGTTGGGTACGTTACGAATCATTTGGGTGTTTGGGTGTGAGAAGATATGGGATTTGTCCTCCTATATAACAGGAGTTGCATCCATGGGCCCCTTGATGGAATTGGACTGGGAAATGCATGGCCATGCTTGGTAGAGTCAATATGTGATATTGAGCTCACCATTCTCTAGAAGTCCGTTCTAGATCAAGAAACTTGGATTGAGCTATTAAGAGGGTGACACGGTCCATACCTCTAGTTCTTTCCGGATGTAAGGGACAAAGGGACAAAGACAACGCTGGAACATTGGTCATAAAGGCTTATGAGTTATGAACTCGTATTGCTTGGGGAGCAATGATGCATTGCTAGATGCCGCTCATTGTTTGTGAGGTTTTTGGTTTGATACTTTCAAGATCAAGTGGGAGACTGTTGGAGTTGCCATTGTGATCTAGAAGTGGTCAAACATGTAATCTCACTGCCAACGCGATATGAGCCTGCAGGGTCGCACATAAGAGCATGTGGAGAAGTTGGAAGATTGACTGTGTTGGTAAAGGTTACCAATCACCATATAGAATGGGGAAGTCCAGCAAATGTTGCTGTATGAATTCGTCGGATATGATTCGTCGGAATTCGTCGGGTTTACACGGATAGGATTCGTCGGATATGATTCGTCGGGTTTACACGGATTGGATTCGTCGGATTCGTCGGGATTCGTCGGGTCATTCCGTGGAAACTCAATGAACTGTGACAGAGATTCTTCACTCGACAAAGTGTTGTCGTCTGTCTGGATTCGTCGGAATTCGTCGGGATTCGTCGGGTCATTCCGTGGAATCTCGACGAATTATCACAGAGCCTTGACTAGGCAATTGTTGCCAGAGCCGACGGAAAGGTTCCGCTCGCCCTCGACGGAAGAAGTTCTGATAGAACCCTAGACGGAAGTGTTCCGTCGCTCGTTCGCCTCCGCTGACCTCCTCTCCGTCGATTGTCGCCGGCATTGTTCTTCCTGAAGCGGATCTAGTAATCCGTGGAAGTGCAAGGTGCAGCCTTTCTTCCTTCCGAGTTGCGTGCGACGTGACTTGGCGTTCTCCCGGCTCGTGTGGACTTCTGTAGAGACGTAGACATAATTCTACGTGAGAACTCTTCTTGCCACCGACAGGAATCAACTCTTGGAGCATCTTGGTTGGATTTGATCCAACCCCATTGAGGTAATTTTTACCTAGTATTTTATTAACTTCTTGATTCAACATTCATGGCCGATCCAAGCATTTTTGGGTTGTTTCTGTTTATTTCCGCTGCGCCTACATCTGATGTATGGTTCTAGAAAAACCCAACAAAGGTAACGTTCCAGGTAGTGAAAAATTTTGTATGGGGGTGAAATAGTTGGCAGGCATGGACTCCCATTAGCCATAGTCACGGATAATGGGCCGCAGTTTGCCAACGACGAGTTCGTCAGCTTCTGCACCTAGCTCGGCATAGATCTCTGGTTTGCGTCGGTCCACCACCCGAGGAGCAATGGGCAAGTGGAGGCGGCATATAAAATAATTATGAACTTGCTGAAGAAGAAGGTCGAGAACCTCAGGGGAAATTGGGTAGAGCAGTTACCCTCGGTCCTCTGGGCCTTGAGAACCACTCCAAACACATCCACAAGGGAGACTCCTTTCAAGCTCTCACACGGGTCCGAGGCCGTCCTTCCAATAGAGTTTGAGGTGAAATCACCTAGGGTGGTCGCCGCGGGTGAACGGGATGAAGAATGGCTAGTGGAGAATGAGGCAGAGCAAAGGCTATCCTTGGACCTGGTGGAAGAGCTCCGGGTCTTAGCCACCGACCGGCAGGAGGATGTAAAGCGGCGGATGGATCGGTACTTCAACAAACATTACCGAGTAAATCAATTCGAGAAAAGAGATCTAATCCTGAAAAAGGTTGACGCGACCAGGAGAGGGGTCGCGGTAGGAAAGCTCGATCCCAATTGTGAAGGATCGTACATTGTAGATGAAGTGCTCAAGTTGGGAGGGTACCACCTCCGAGTTGTGGAAGGGGTACCTCTCGGCCGGGCTTGGAGTGGGGACGACCTAAAGCATTTCTACCCTTACACTTTTCGTATTGATTAATTACGTAGTTGAATCATCATGCGTTGATTTCATTTTTTCTTCTAAACATGGGTTCTCAAAGTGTTTCATGCTGGAATGCCCCGGACGATCCTGCTGCCGGGATCTCACTAGTCGGTGGGTAAGGTTGATCTCATGGAGAGGCTGGCAAAGTATAAAGTGTTTCATGCTGGAATTCCCCAGATGATCCCGCTGCCGGGCTCTCACTAGCCTGTGGGTAAGGTTGATCTCGCGGAGATGCTGGAAAAGTATCAAGTGTTTCATGTTGGAATGCCCTGGACGATCCCACTGCCGCGCTCTCACTAGCCGGTGGGTTAGGTTGATCTCGCGGAGAGGCTTGCAAAGTATCAGGTGTTTCATGCTGGAATTCCCCGGACGACCCACCTGTTGGGCTCTCACTAACCGATGGGTCGGGTTGATTTCGTAGAGAGGCTAACAAAGTATCAAGTGTTTCATGTTGGAATGCCCCGGATGATCCCACTGGCGGGCTCTCACTAGCTGGTGGGTCATGTTGGTCTCGCGGAGAGGCTGGCAAAGTATCAAGTATTTCATGTTGGAAAGTCACGGACGATCCCGCTGCCGGGCTCTCACTAACCGAGGGGTCAGGTTGATCTTGCGGAGAGGTTGGCAAGGTATCAAGTGTGTTATGCTGGAATGCCCTGGACGATCCCGCTACTGGGTTGTCACTAGATGGTGGGTCAGGTTGATCTCGCAGAGAGGCTGGCAAGGAGATGGCTTATGCTAGCCCTAGCTCGCAGCATCTCTCGATGCGAGGCCTAGGCAGGGCGAGCCCTAGGGCTCGCTCACTCAAAAATAAATAAAAAAGTGATGTCAAATGGAAATGTCTAAGTTAAGAGGATATAGCGAGGCAGATGAATACAGTGACAACAAAATATTTCAAGGCGATCCCTGGCTCGCGGAATGATCGGAGAGTCTCTAAACCACACCCAAATATGCGAGTCAAAGGGGGACCGTCGACATGATAATCAATGAGGAATCTCCGGTCACAGAGATTGTGGCAGGCGAGATTAGGCAATGTAGACCCTGCTCGCGAAGGCTCATACTGGGCGAGACAGGGGTGCGAAGGGGTCCACGTTTGCCCAGGTATGAGTGCATGCATAAAGTTTATCCAACGAACATCTAAGCGGGAGAAGCCTCGCAAACAACTTATTGGGTGTGCGCGGGGTACGGTAGCGAGACAATGAAAAGACAATAAAGTTGTGAGTCTTATAACCATTGTAAGGGGAAAAGGTGCGAGCGTGAGCACAGTTAAGCGTATGGGTGCGAGTATGACAAAATAAATTACTGCGAGCATGACAAGATATATTTGCACGAGCATGGTAAAAAAGCATTGGCGCGAGCAAGACAAATGACAATGTAAAGATAGAAAAATACATCTTTTCCATTTCTTGAAAGTTGGTCATTACATGTAACGATGAACTCGCCAGTCAAAATAAAAATGTACATGGGCAAAAACAATTAGTCAAGGTCGGTCGCCGGACAGCTCCTCCTCTCTCCCGTAATCTTCGGGCTCTGGAATCGGCGCGAACAAGTCTGGGATGATGTCCTTGGCGCTAAGCTCCATTGCATCCAGAGAAAGCATGCTCGCCTTGAGGGTGTCGAAGACAAGGTTTGCTACGCCCATCGAGTTCTTCCGGGTCGCCTCCTCCTCGTCTCGCGTTCAATTGCTAGCCCCAGCTCACGGAGGGGTCGGGGGGAGCACAACCCTGGTAAGCTCGCAGACTTGAGATTTCAGGAGCTCGCTCTGGAGCTCTTTGGCATTCCACCTTGGAGGCTTGAGAGGAGCCCCTCAGAAATGACCTCTTTCCCCTTGAGGCTCGCGACCTCATATGAGGCCTCCTTGAGCTCACGCTGGAGCTCTTTGGCATCACTATCTGAAGTCAGGTACCGCCGGTCCACCATATGGGTGAGCTCCATAGCTAGGAACTGGGATCACATGGCCTCGTAGAAAAGTAGCCTTGATCTTAGGGCGCCAAATCCGGCGGCATCCTCGCGGCCATATAGTTCGAAGGCGAGGGCGAACGCCTCGCCTCCAACCTTGTCTCTCTCGAACCAGTAAGGGAGGAGTGAAGAGCATGAGATCCTATTGTGATCAGGATCCCAGATGAGCAGCGTCTCACCGACCATTTCCAGGTGCTTCGCGCCAAGGCCAAAGTTCTTATGGGCCACTAGTTTGGGCTCGTTCGGAGCGTCTCCGGCCCCACGACTCCCCTCGACAGCATTCTATATTACTGGTGGGGAGAGTGGAGTCTCTCCCTCGCTCAGGTCCACCACTTCTTTCCCCTTAGTGGTGGCAGGGGCCTTCTTGGCCTTCTTCTTCGACGAGGCAATCGTGGCGGACTAGCTCACGGGTGGAGGACGCTTCCTCCCAAACGACAAGCCCATGCCGTCTCAGCAGGCTTCGGTGGCCACTGTGGTGAGCGAGCCGGAGGAGAGTGTTCTATCCGTTGCGTGCGGGGGGGGGGGGGGGGGGGGGGGGGGAGTGGATGGTCCCGCTCTCCTGCAAATGCGACAACGGTGAGAGTTAGTTATTAGAGTTATAAACTACAGTAAGTACAAAGCTTACGAGTGTGAGTCAAACCTCCCCCTTGATGCACCGGTGGTAGCTCTCCTGCAAATGCGGCGTCGAAGTTCTTCCCCTCCAAGTAATGGAAGAGCTTCGCGTCTTCCCTGCCGAGCAAGGCAAGGTGCGGTAGGCCGCCTCATCTCGCTGGAAGGGGGAGAAAGGTTTGTTTCCGAAGGGTCCTTTGACTAGGACGTACTGCTGGTGCCAGTAGTGGCTTTTGTTCACCATCTCGCAGATGGTGACGTGCTGGCTCGCGAGGTGGGTTGTCCCATCTTTGTAGGCGCGCAAGGAGAAGATATTGCAAAATACAAGTAGGTTGAATTCCATTCTCTCCTCGCGCAGGTAGCTCGCGAACACGACTGTGACAGCAATCGTGTTTGGGGTCAGTTGGCTCGGCAGGATGCCATAGTACTTTAGTACCTGGGAGATTATCCAAAGAAGGGTTAGCGTGATCTTTGTGAAGCGAGCAGAAAATGTAATAGTTGAGTATGTTACCTTGCACACTTCCGTCCATAGGGGGAGTCGCAACCCATTCTCGAAGTGAGCAATGGGGATGGCGAGCTCATCGGGCAACGACTCATTGATGGAAGCCGTGTTCGTCGGGCGGCGAGCCACGAACCCTGAAGGGATGTATCGATCCACCATGGTGAGAAACTCCTCATCGGTGAGCGAGGAGCAGAAGGAGTGGTCGCGGAAGGCTCCAGCACACTTGGCTCGCCCCTCAGTTTCACCATCAGCGACCATGGTTCCAGTATTAGCGAGCTGGAGGAAGAGCGAATGCGAGCTGAGAGTTGCGAGAGAGCCTGGAAGAGAGAAGAAAGGTTGAAACAGTTAATGCGGTGGTTATAAAGTAAAAACCGATGGCTATTTATAGAAATGAAAAGGGCGGGAAGAATGTGAAGCTCTAGGGGGTGCGGATAGCTGGACCACGTGGCGACTTTTCGACTTCCTTGACCTTATCCGCTCCGGATTGGCTCGCGCCCTAGCGACATCTTCTAACTCGCCATTAGCGAGCCAAGCTGCATAAAGAAAAGCAAGGTCGCGTGGGCGAGTTAGCAGCTCGCGAGTCGTAAGGCGAGACATGCATAAGAAGCGTAAAATAAGCAACATACGAGCACAATTAACATGACGGTAGAAATAATCGAAAGAGAAAGGGAAAGCTTGCAAGCGAGCAAAATATCCTTATTACAAAATTCATAAATTGTTCAAAACCCCCAAAAGGGGGAGGGATAGTAAGAGCGAGCAACAAATAATTAAAAACAGCTTTTCAGTAGTTGATCCATTTCCAGCTACCACGGCCTCGCACCCCAGATCACGGGGGTACTTTTGGGTAATGATATTCGCGACCCGACTGGACTTGACGCTGCATCAGGCGCATTTGATCCTCGATTCAATTCATCAAATACCACATCCCTTGAGACCATAGCTCTCCGTGTCTCTAGATCCATACATCTCCAACCCTTCTTCCGGTCATCATAACCGATGAAGACTAGCTTCCTTGCTTTCGCATCTAGCTTCGTTCTGAGGGCATCAGGAACATGCACATAGAAGGTAGATTCGAACACTCAAAGGTGTTCCACCGAAGGCTTTATCTTGAACATCAACTCTTGTGGGGTCTTCATGTTGATTGGACTAAGAGGCATCCGATTGATGACATAAGTTGCACAAGACATTCCCTCTTCCCAGAAGGACTTTGGGATACTCTTGGAAAGAAGCCAGTATTTTGCAGGTCTCCGTCAGATGACAGATCTTCTGCTTTGCAACTCCGTTCTATTGTGGAGTGTGATCACAAGAGAGGTCTCTCCGGATTCCATGCTTCCTGCAAAAGTTGAAGAATGAATTGTAAGTGAACTCCCCACCATTGTCGGTTCTGAACTTCTTGATCTGCAGGTTAAGCCGACCTTCCACTAGCTCCTTGAACTCCACAAACTTCCCGAACGCCTTAGACTTCTCCTTCATAAAATATAGCCAAGTATACATAGTGAAGTCATTAATTAAGACCAGCATATACCTTCTGCCTCCAAGACTGGCAGTTGCGGCAGGTCCAAACAGATCACCATGAATACACTTTAATGGTGTTTTGCATCTGCTTTGTGATTAATCAAACAGATGGTGATGAGCCTTACCATATTGAACACCTGCACAAACATGACCTTCACCGAAAGATGACAGACTAGGCAAGCCTCTCACAAGGCCTCTTCCCGCCATAGCCTTCAGCTTATCTATCCCAACATGCCCAAGTCTTACATTCCATATAGAAGCGCTATCATTAGTCCTCTGTTGGAGTTACCATTGTGATCTTGAAGTGGTCAAACATGTAATGTCACTGCCAACGCGATATGAGCCTGCAGGGTCGCACATAAGAGCATGTGGAGAAGTTGGAAGATTGACTGTGTTGGTAAAGGTTACCAATCACCATATAGAATCGGGGAGGTAAAGCAAATGTTGCTGTCGGAATTCGTCAGAATTCGTCGGATATGATTCGTCGGATTCGTCGAAATTCGTCAGATCGTTCCGTGGAAACTCGACGAATTATTACAGAGACCCTAAGCTCGGCAAATGTTGCCATCTGATATGATTCGTCGGAATTCGTCGGATTGTTCCGTGGAAACTCGACGAATTGTTACAGAAACTATAAACTCGACAAATGTTGCCGTCTGATATGATTCATCGGAATTCGTCGGATTGTTCCGTGGATACTCGACGAATTGTAACAGAAACCCTAAACTTCTGTATGGACTGCGGATAGCGATTTGTCTAGGTCTTTTTATACTTCGGTTATAAATAGGACCTGTTTTAAGGGTTCAAGATGCTCTTCTTACGCCTCCTGGACGGAGACCCGACGGAAGAGTTCCGCCTCACGAACCCTAGCCGACGGAAGTGTTCCGCCGTTTCGCTCGTCTACGCAGACCTCCTTCCGGCGATCGTCGCCGTGATTGTTCTTCCTGGAGCGAACCTAGCAGTTCGTGGAAGTGCAAGGTGCAGTCATTCTTCTCCCGGCTCGTGTGGATCACTGTAGAGACGTAGACATCATTCTACGTGAGGACTCTTGCATAGCCGCTGACAGGATTCATCTTCTTGGAGCACCTAGGTTGGATTCGATCCAACTCCACTAAGGTAATTTCATACCTAGCAATTTTATTAACTTCTTGATTCAATGTTCATGGCCCGATCCAAACTCTTTTGGGTTGTTCTCTTTATTTCCGTTGCGCCTACATATGATGTATGGTTTAAGAAAACCCAACATCCTCATCTTATCAACATAGGAGCTTGTAGATAACACAAACAAGTCCTTCACCCATCTTCCAACATGAGTGACTTCACCCTCCACCGCTGACATGTTTCGAAGGAACTTCACTTCTGTTGAACCAAACAGAATGTGATAGCCAGCATCAACAATGTTGGTCACCGAGAAGAGGTTTTTCTTCATACCCAAAACATGATAGATACTCTTCAATGTGAGTGGACTTCTATCTCCGTTTAAAGAAACTACACCCTCCTTCTCAACTGCATGTATAATATCATCAGCAGTAATGATAGCATCATTACATGAGTATGTCTGCAAAGAAGAGAACTTGCACTCATCCCCGGTGAGGTGATGACCGCAGCCAGAATCCACTATCCAATCATCTTGATAGTTGATAGAAGCCATGGCCCGAACACAAGTGCCCGTCATAAAAACTCCATCACCCCAACTACCATTAGCATTAGAACCAGCCTCCTCCTTTCCTGCAGCATGCCCCGACTGAAGATTGACTATGCAGTCTTTCTTGAAGTGACCAAGCTTATTGCACCTGAAGCATCTTGGTCCTTTCTTCTTCTTCCCATCACTCTTAGGAGCATAGCTCCTCTCCTGCTGATATGAAGTAGATGGACCATCATCTCCAGTTGTCTTATTCTTCTTGTCTCAATGCTTCTTCTTTCCAGAATAGAGAACCTCACTTTCTCCCCCAGAGACAGACATCCTAGGGACCACCACCAGCGGCACTGCCCTTGGACCCCGTTAGGGGCTCTGCCCCTAAGACCCCGCCAGGGGCGCGGCCCCTTGGAACCCCGCCAGGAACGTCTGGGATTTCGTGGTAATTTCTAATTGTTAGAAATTGTTGTCTCATTAGCAGTAACCGTCCCTCAAGTGGTTAATGAACCCTTGTATTGTTTTGGATTTTGAATCCAACAATGAGAGACGAGCTTGTCTACTGCTTTAAGTCGAGTTGTCTTGGCCTTTGTACAATGCATGTAAATTTGAAGATTTGGAAGAGTTCTTAATGTCCAGATTTAGCCCTTTCGTCTATCAAAGGTTGATAGTCTTATGTTGTGCACATAAGGGATGCATGTGGATTTTAGAAAGCTTGTTTTTCTGTGGATGTGCACTTTGATCAAATGTTGATCATGGTTAAGTGTTAACCTATTATTAAAAATTAAAATCCCTTCATCAAATATTAAGTGTTCGGATGCCTTCGATGGATGACACTCTTCCTGCCTCGATCGATGAAGTGTGGGCTTGCCAAAGCAAAGTGCATTAATCTATCTTGGTAAGGGTGCGAGCGGATAATTGTGATATCCCACTGTCGACATCGGGTCTAACTTAACTAGGTGACATCAAAGGTTGAGTGTGTGAAATTTTCCGGACCTTGTGAGAGCAAGCAGGAATAACAACTAGAGTTACAAGCCAAAACAACCAGAAACAATTTGGGGCAAACAATTGATCTTTATTGATTTTCTAACTTCAGTTATAGGGCAAAACATGCTTGACGAGACATGATTTCGTCAGCACAACACTCCAGAACCAATACAGAGAAGAATACTGAAAGACTTCAGACCGCACAACTTGCGCGACCTCTCTTGCGATCTCCTCCTGTTGCTAGACCGCAACACTCTGCCGATCTCAGGCCACCACCAAACCGCTGCACAGACCACTCCCTTCTTTCGACCTCCTGATCTTCCCAAACTCCAGCAACACAACTCCAAGCCGCAGACCGCCCGAACACTTTCAGAGGAAGAGGTGATCGCTGCTGCCCGCACTATCCGCAGAAGCTGCACAAGAAGAATTCGATCAGAGACCGCCCGGTCAGAAAACACAGACCGCAAGAAGGACACGAACTCAGCTTACACTTGGTGTGTTCTATATTTGCTGCAACAGTGGCTCCCTATTTATAGGCGTGAGACCTGATCCAGTCACCACCCTATGAGATAGAGTCACCAACCATCAGACCGCGCGACCTTACCGGTCAACCCGCGCGATCACAGCAACCCTCCTGCTTCATTTTGGTGAGCGCCGACTTCACTCCAGACCGCGGGAGATCGCTACTCCCTTGGTCTGAACACGACTCCACACAGAGATCGCCAGACCGCCTAGAAGTCACCCACCACCTGTGTTCGCCCGAGACCGCAAACACAGCCAGCTCGCCCTCCTGGTCTCCTCCTGAGACCGCGAACTGAGACCGCGCGACTAAGAATGACTTAGTCCGCGAACTCCTTCAGAACCCTCTGGAAAGCCACCAGACCGGATTCAAGAGCCAACCCGTGCGGTCACGCCAGACCGACACGTCCTTGAAGAGAACAACTTGTCATGCGGTCAAAGACAGACCGCGCGACCCTGAGGAAGATCACCCGTCATGCGGTCACAGCCAGACCGCACGACCTCCTCCTCCAGCAGCCCTTGGACCAGACCAGCGGTCAACCCCGGAAGCTGCAGCTGACCAATAGAACAGACCGCCATTGTCAGACCGCCAGACCGTGCGGTCACGCCAGACCGCCCGGTCACTTCCCAGACCGCCCTGGTCCAAAAGCCTCCTCCACTTCCACTTCAATAATTTCAACACTCCCCCTTGAAGTGGGAAGTGGAAACTAGCCCAAGTAGTTCCCTTAGCCGTGTGAACGGCCCCTTTGCCAGCGCCTTTGTGAAGATGTCTGCGACATTGTCCGCACTCCGCACATGCTCGACCGAAAGAGATCCCTCCAGCACTTTCTCCCGTATGAAGTGATGCTCGATCTCAATATGCTTGGTCCTCGCGTGACAAACTGGATTGGTTACCAGTTTGAGAGCACTCTCGTTGTCACCGCGTAGCAGAGTCGGCTCCCGAACCTCCTTGTGGATGTCTCCTACCAACCTCCTAAGCCAGATGGCTTCCTGAGCTGCCAAGGCCGAAGCCTTGTATTCCGCTTCCGTGGTAGAGACTGACACGGAATCCTGCTTCTTGCTGCACCATGATATAGCCGTAGGGCCCGCCATGAAGACGTATCCAGATGTCGACCTCCGATCATCCGAATCTCCCCCGTAATCAGCATCCATGTATCCATGCACCTCGAAGCCCGCATCCCTCCTGTATAGGAGACCCATGTCCGAGGTCGCCTTGACATACTTCAGAATGTTCTTGGCCGCTAGCAGATGAGGTACCCGTGGCTCCGCCATATATCGACTCACTCTGCCAACTGCATATGCAATATCCGGCCTCGTGATCGTCAGATAAATCAAGCTCCCAACTAGAGCTCGGAACACCAACGGATCTTGCATGATCCTCCCCTCATCCTTCCGAAGCTTCATAGCTTTATCCAGAGGTGTGGAAGTGCACTTCCCTTCCTTCATGCCGAACCGCTCCACGATCCGCTCCGCATATCCGGCTTGGGTCACCAGCACTCCACCTTCCTTCCTCTGCACCTCAAGTCCAAGAAAATGGTGAAGCTCACCAAGATCCTTCATCTCGAACCTGATAGACAGCTCGGCCCGAAGCTGCGCTACCTCCTCCTTCGAGTTCCCCGTCACGATCATATCGTCGACGTAGAGCAGCACGATGACTTGAAGCTCCCCGCTCTTCTTGACGAACAAGCTTGAGTCTGAGTCTGAAGCAACAAATCCACAGAATAGGAGATATTCTGCGATCTTCCCGTACCATGCCCTCGGCGCTTGCTTCAACCCATACAGGGCTTTCTTCAGCTTGCAGACATGCTCCGGAAAATCTTTAGACACAAAACCTGGTGGCTGGACCATGAAGATGTCCTTGTCAATCTCGCCGTACAAGAAGGCGTTCTTGACGTCGAGCTGCCAAATCTTCCATCCACTGAACGCCGCCAAGGCAATGATGAACCGAACTGAAGTCATTTTTGCCACCGGACTGAATGTCTCATCATAGTCTTCACCGTATTGCTGCGAGAACCCCCGAGCTACAAGACGAGCCTTGTAACGCTCGATACTGCCGTCAGCTTTCTTCTTCAGCTTGTAGACCCACTTGCATGTCACAGGAGCGATGCCCTTGGGCTTGGGCACAAGAGACCAGGTCTCATTCTTCTCAAGAGCTGCCATCTCTTCTTGCATCGCAACATCCCACTCCTTCACACCTTGGGCCTTCTCAAAGCTCGACGGCTCCCTCTCATCTAAGGGACCAGCGAAGAAACATGAGACAAAGCTCACTGTGTTTCCTCCTGTATAGCGATCAGGGGCGATGATCGCTCGTTTCGATCTCCTCAGCTCCTTCCCCTGAACCGCTTCATCTCCAGCTGCTTCTTCCCTAGCTCCTCTTCCAGACGTGCTAGGAGCATTGCTCCCCCTGCTCCCTGAACCAGAAGCTCCCGTCTCAGAACTAGAAGGTGATGGACCACCTGGTGACACAGGTAGCTCTACCTGAAGATTTTCCACAGCTTGCTCCGGCTCCTCCACCCTGCTTTCTGGTAACTCCACTCCAGAGGACCCCCTGTAAGATGTCACCTCATCGAACACGACGTCGCGAGATACAACAAATCTCCGCGTCTCCGGGTCCATGCACTTCCACCCTTTCTTCCTCTCATCGTATCCCACAAAGACTAGCTTCCTAGCCTTCGCTTCTAGCTTTGTCCGAAGAGCATCAGGGATGTGCACGTAACAGGTGGAACCGAACACCCGAAGGTGTGCCACGCTTGGCTTCTCCTTGAATATCATCTCATGCGGGGTCAACATGTTGATGGGGCTCAGAGGCATCCTGTTGATGACGTAAGCAGCACAAGACATTCCCTCCGCCCAGAAGGACTTTGGGATACTCTTGGCATGCAGCCAACACTTGCAGGTCTCCGTCAGATGACGGATCTTCCGCTCTGCAACACCGTTCTGCTGTGGAGTATGTGCACAAGTAAGCTCCCTCCGGATGCCTGCCTTCCTGCAAAAACTGGAGAACTCAGCAGAGGTGAACTCTCCTCCGTTGTCCGTCCTCAGCTTCTTGATCCGCAGATTTAGCCGACCTTCCACGAGCTCCTTAAACTCCACAAACTTGGCAAACGCTTCCGCCTTCTCCTTCAGGAAATAAACCCAGACATATCTGGTGTAATCATCGATCAGCACCAGCATATACCTGCTACCTCCGAGGCTTGGGGTAGCAGTTGGTCCCATCAAGTCACCATGGATGCACTCCAACGGCTGACAACACCTTGTCTGTGACTTGTCAAACGGTAGTCGATGAGACTTGTCGAACTGACATCCCGCGCAGACGTGACCTTCTCCGTAGGAAGATAGACTTGGCAGGCCCTTGACCAGACCTCTCACCGCCATAGCTTTCAGCTTGTCCATCCCTACATGCCCCAACCTCTCATGCCATATCACGGCACCATCATTCGTCTTCATCTTGTCGACGTAGGAACTTGTCGACAAAACGAACAAGTCCTTTGCCCGTCTCCCAACATGAACGACCTCCGCCTTCACGGCCTCTACATTTCGTAGAAATTTCACTTCTGTTGGGCCGAACAGAACGTGATACCCAGCGTCAACAGCGTTGGTTACTGAGAAGAGGTTTTTCTTCATCCCGGGCACATGATAGACACTCTTCAAGGTAAGTGGCCCTCTATCACTGCCCAAAGAAACAACCCCCACCTTCTCGACTGGATGCACAGTATTATCAGCGGTGATGATAGCATTGTTACCTGTATAAGGTTGTGCTGATGAAAGCTTCGACTCATCTCCGGTGAGGTGATGACCACACCCCGAGTCCACGATCCAGTCCTCTTGATAGTTGATAGTAGCCGAGGCTTCAACCGAAGCCGAGAAGGCTCCTCCCCATCCTCCATCAATGTGCCTGGCCTCCACTTCCACCTTTCCAGCAACATGCCCCGATTGAGTAACAACTGGGCATTCCTTCTTGAAGTGCCCAACCTTCCCGCACTTGAAGCATCTCGGACCTTCCCCCTTCTTCTTCCCGTCAGCCTTGGGAGCATACCCCCTTTCCTGCTGCCCAGAAGTTGAAGGCCCATAGCCTCCCGCGATCTTTTTCTTCTTCTCCCACTTCTTCTTCTTCCCTGAGAAGAGCACCTCGCCGTCTCCCCCAGTCACTGACACTCCCGCCATCTGCCTTGCCAGACTTTCCTGCGACGCTAGCAGATTCTCCAGCTCTAGCAGAGACGGCTGATTTGCCCATCCCTGTACCGACGTCACAAAGGCCACATATTCCTTCCGCAAGCCGCGGATGATGTGCCTCTTCAGCTTCGCCTCAGAAATTGGCTCATCAGGATCCAGTGCTGATATCTCAGCGCAAAGGTTCTTCATCTTCAGAAAGAAGTTTGAGATAGAAAGATCA
Organism: Dactylorhiza incarnata; assembly: GCA_033032865.1. Taxonomy (NCBI): domain Eukaryota; kingdom Viridiplantae; phylum Streptophyta; class Magnoliopsida; order Asparagales; family Orchidaceae; genus Dactylorhiza; species Dactylorhiza incarnata. Next base: position 4,780,066 of record JAWHQI010000035.1, read on the forward strand.
CCCTGAGCCGACCTTGCCAGCTCATTCTCCAAGAACTGCAGCCTCGCCACATTCTTCTTGTTAAACAGCCCATCCAGGGCTCTCCAGATTTCGGCAGCTGATCCACACCCTAAGATGTGATCAAATAGTTCCGGTGAGATGGCACGCTTCAAGGTGAACTCGGCTTTAGCATTGGTCTTTCTCCACGCCCTCACAGCCGGACCATTATCACCTGCTTCCGTTGCCTTCACCTCTTCAGTTGCATCTCCTCCAACAACCTCCCAGAGGTCCTCCCCTAGAAGATAGCTCTGCATACATGACCTCCACTTCTTAAAGTTGGTCGAAGTAAGCATATCAATCCCAAGACCTCTTGCAAATCCGCCTTCCATTGCTCTTCCTCTGGTTCCTTCTTCACAAAGGCGATGGCTACTCTAAGTTATTCACTGCTCTAACCACTCCAACCTACCTCTGATACCATGTGAAATTTTCCGGACCTTGTGAGAGCAAGCAGGAATAACAACTAGAGTTACAAGCCAAAACAACCAGAAACAATTTGGGGCAAACAATTGATCTTTATTGATTTTCTAACTTCAGTTACAGGGCAAGACATGCTTGACGAGACATGATTTCGTCAGCACAACACTCCAGAACCAATACAGAGAAGAATACTGAAAGACTTCAGACCGCACAACTTGCGCGACCTCTCTTGCGATCTCCTCCTGTTGCTAGACCGCAACACTCTGCCGATCTCAGGCCACCACCAAACCGCTGCACAGACCGCTCCCTTCTTTCGACCTCCTGATCTTCCCAAACTCCAGCAACACAACTCCAAGCCGCAGACCGCCCGAACACTTTCAGAGGAAGAGGTGATCGCTGCTGCCCGCACTATCCGCAGAAGCTGCACAAGAAGAATTCGATCAGAGACCGCCCGGTCAGAAAACACAGACCGCAAGAAGGACACGAACTCAGCTTACACTTGGTGTGTTATATATTTGCTGCAACAGTGGCTCCCTATTTATAGGCGTGAGACCTGATCCAGTCACCACCCTATGAGATAGAGTCACCACCCATCAGACCGCGCGACCTTACCGGTCAACCCGCGCGATCACAGCAACCCTCCTGCTTCATTTTGGTGAGCGCCGACTTCACTCCAGACCGCGGGAGATCGCTACTCCCTTGGTCTGAACACGACTCCACACAGAGATCGCCAGACCGCCTAGAAGTCACCCACCACCTGTGTTCGCCCGAGACCGCAAACACAGCCAGCTCGCCCTCCTGGTCTCCTCCTGAGACCGCGAACTGAGACCGCGCGACTAAGAATGACTTAGTCCGCGAACTCCTTCAGAACCCTCTGGAAAGCCACCAGACCGGATTCAAGAGCCAACCCGTGCGGTCACGCCAGACCGACACGTCCTTGGAGAGAACAACTTGTCATGCGGTCAAAGACAGACCGCGCGACCCTGAGGAAGATCACCCGTCATGCGGTCACAGCCAGACCGCACGACCTCCTCCTCCAGCAGCCCTTGGACCAGACCAGCGGTCAACCCCGGAAGCTGCAGCTGACCAATAGAACAGACCGCCATTGTCAGACCGCCAGACCGTGCGGTCACGCCAGACCGCCCGGTCACTTCCCAGACCGCCCAGGTCCAAAAGCCTCCTCCACTTCCACTTCAATAATTTCAACAGAGTGCCTAGAGGCATAGGGTTGGCATTCACCATATGATGGATGCGAATAAGGAGTTATTCACCAGCCATACAAGAGTTGCATGAGGATGCAATTGGCAAGCGTTGCCTACCTAAATAACTGCATTATGAGAGGAGCGCCAAATCGGACTCGTGGTGTTGATGAAATACGGATCTTGTCCACTAAGAGAGTAGCTCGCATGGACTCTCCGAATTGATAGTGAGGGCTATCAATTTGAATAAAATAGTGGGAGTATTTAATTGAAGTCCAAATTAAAATAAGTTGTATTTTGAAATTTTGGTACTGATTAAATTCTGCATGAATTCTTGTAGAATTCCATGGCAAGTGGTTCACATTCCACCTTGTCCCTGAGAGCTATCCTTGAGAAGGACAAGCTAAGTGGGACGAATTACATGGACTGGTATAGGAACCTGAGAATTGTTCTCAGGCAAGAGCGAAAGCTCTACATCTTGGAAGAAGAAGCCCCCGAGGTGCCGACCGGGAACTCGTCCCGTGTTGATAAGGATGTTTATAAGAAGTATACCGATGACGCCTTAGACGTCGAGTGCCTTATGCTTGCCACCATGAACTCTGAGCTTCAGAATCAACACGAGAACATGGGGTGCAAGGAGATTGACGAGCACCTAAAGAAAATGTTTCAAGGGCAAGCTCGTCAAGAGAGGTTCGATGTCACGAAGGCCTCATTTCAGTGCAAAATGGGAGCTCGAGACTCGGTTGGTACTCACGTACTCAAGATGATTGGGTATATAGAGAACCTGGAGAGACTGGGTTTTCCTCTGGGTCAAGAGTTGGCCACAGATCTTATCCTGCAATCGTTGCCAGATAGTTATGAGCAGTTCGTCTTGAACTACAACATGAATGAAATAGACAAGACACTGCCCGAGATCCTAGGCATGTTGCGAACTGCCGAGATAAACATGAAGAAGGCCAAGCCTGCTAGTCCCATATTGATGGTACATAAAGGAAAGGGTAAGGCCAAGGGCTTCAAGAAGACGAAGGTGGGACCTAAGTCACATCTTGAGCCCAAATCTTCTGCGCTGAAAAAGAAGAGCACCGTGAAGGAAGGGAAATGCCACCACTGTGGCAAGGCTGGTCATTGGAGGAGGAATTGTCCTTCGTACATTGAGGGTCTGCAGAAAATGAAGGGAGGTATGACTTCCGCTTCGAATATTTACGTTATAGAGATAAACCTTTCTGCTCCTTCATCTTGGGTATTGGATACCGGATGTGGTTCTCACATTTGTACAAATGTGCAGGAACTGGGAAGGAGGAGATTGCTGAGTAAAGGAGAGGTGGACCTGCGCGTCGGCAATGGAGCAAGAGTTGCTGCTGTAGCCGTAGGGGTTTACCGTCTTTCTTTACCCGGTGGGCTTGTAATAGAACTTAATAATTGTAATTTTGTTCCGGCCATAACTAGAAACATTATATCCATTTCATGCTTAGACATGATTGGATTTTCTTTTATAATTAAGAACAATTGTTGTTCTATATTTAAGAATGATGTTTGTTATGCTGTAGCTCAATTGTTTAATGGTCTTTATGTTTTGAACCTAGACCATCCGATCTATAATATAGATAATAATAAAAGACTAAGAACAAATGACTCAAATCCTACATATCTCTGGCATTGTTGTTTGGGCCATATAAACGAGAAGCGCATATCCAAGCTCCATAAAGATGGACTATTGGACTCATTTGATTATGAATCATTTGAGCGATGCGAGTCTTGTTTGTTAGGCAAGATGACTAAAGCCCCTTTCACTGGTTATACTGAGAGGGCTGAGAATCTTTTGGGCATAGTACATAGTGATGTATGCGGACCCATGAGTTCTATGGCTAGAGGTGGGTATTTCTACATCGTTACATTTACTGATGATTTCAGTAGATATGGATACGTGTATCTTATGAAGTGCAAATCCGAAACTTTTGAAAAGTTCAAAGAGTTTAAGAATGAAGTGGAGAACCAATTGGGTAAAAAGGTTAAAGCACTCCGATCTGATCGAGGTGGCGAATACCTGAGTCATGAGTTCCGTGATCATCTGAAAGAGTGTGGTATTGTATCACAGCTCACTCCACCTAGGACACCGCAGCATAATGGTGTGTCTGAGAGGAGAAATCGTACTCTGTTAGACATGGTACGGTCGATGATGAGTCATGCAGACTTGCCTGTTTCCTTTTGGGGTTTTGCTTTAGAGACTGCTGCAATGACACTGAATCGCGCTCCAGCGAAAATGGTTCTAAAGACACCATATGAGATATGGACTGGGAAGCGTCCTAGTATGTCATTCATTAAAATTTAGGGCTGTGAGGCATACGTACGACGTCAAATGCCTGACAAGCTGGAACCCAAATCAGATAAGTGTTATCTGGTGGGATATCCTAAGGAAACGAAAGGATATTACTTTTACCTACCGTCTGAGGGCAAAGTGTTTGTCGCAAGGACGGGTGTCTTCTTGGAGAAAAAGTTCTTGTCAAGAAAGACGCAAAAGGTAGAACTTGAAGAAGTTCAAGAACCACAAGTAGTGAATGAACCAGAATTGGATTCTGAGCCAGGACTACAAGATGTTGTAGCTAGAGAACCTGCTCAAGAGACACAAGTCCTACGTAGATCTGGTAGACCAAGATTTGAGCCTGAGAGATATGGATTTCTCGTGTCTCAAATAGGTAATGTGTTGCTTATGGATCATGATGATAAACCAGCGACCTACCAAGAGGCTATGAATGGACTGGACTCCGACAAATGGCTTGAGGCTATGAAATCTGAAATGGACTCCATGTATACAAACCAAGTTTGGAACTTGGTGGAACCACCTTAAGGGGTATGACCCATAGGGTGCAAGTGGGTCTTCAAGAAGAAGACCGACATGGATGGGAATGTACAGACATTCAAAGGGCGACTGGTGGCTAAGGGTTTCAAGAAAATTCATGGTGTTGACTATGATGAGACCTTTTCCCCTGTTTCCATGGTAAAGTCCATTAGGATATTGCTTGCTATTGCTGCGTATTATGACTACGAGATCTGGCAGATGGATGTCAAAACCGCTTTCCTAAATGGAAACCTCCTTGAGGAAGTGTACATGACACAACCCGAGGGTTTTGTATCCCCAAATGAAGCCACTAAAATATGCAAGCTGAATAGGTCCATCTATGGATTGAAACAGGCCTCTAGAAGTTGGAATCTTCGTTTTGATGAGAAGATCAAAGAGTTTGGTTTTGTCAAGAATGAAGATGAACCGTGTGTTTACAAGCGAATCAGTGGGAGCATTGTTGTCTTCCTAATATTGTATGTAGATGACATACTGCTGATCGGGAATGACATACCTACCCTGAAAGTTGTTAAGAACAACCTAGGGAACTGCTTTTCTATGAAGGACTTGGGTGAAGCGACTTACATACTCGGTATTAAGATCTATAGAGATAGATCAAAGAAGTTGTTGGGTTTGACCCAGAGTACGTACATTGAGAAGGTGTTGAAGCGGTTCAACATGCTTGAGTCCAAGAAAGGATTTTTGCCCATGTCTCATGGTGTAAATCTCTCTAAGGACCAGTGTCCAAAATCTTGTGAAGATAAGGACCGCATGAAGTTGAATCCATATGCTTCGGCAATTGGGTCAATCATGTATGCAATGTTATGTACTCGACCCGATGTCTCTTTTGCTTTGAGCATGACTAGCAGGTATCAGTCTGATCCCGGTGAATGTCACTGGATAGCCATAAAGAATATCCTGAAGAACTTGAGAAGGACTAAGGATGTATTCTTGGTGTATGGTGGAAAGGAAGAACTCGTTGTAAGTGGTAACACGGATGCCAGCTTCCAAACTGATAGGGATGATTCGAAGTCACAGTCAGGGTTTGTGTTTTGCCTGAATGGAGGAGCTGTGAGCTGGAAGAGTTCCAAGCAAGAGACAGTTGCTGATTCTATAACTGAGGCCGAGTATATCGCTGCGGCAAATGCAGCGAAGGAGGCTGTATGGATTAGGAAATTCATCGGCGAGCTAGATGTAGTTCCTAGCATTGTTGGTCCCGTAGTTCTCTACTGTGATAACAATGGTGCAATTGCACAATCTAAGGGTCCTAGATCCCATCAGCGCTCCAAGCACATACTTCGGCGGTTCCATCTTATTCGTGAGATTGTCGAACGAGGAGATGTGAACATTTGCAGAGTGCCGACTGAGGAGAATATTGCAGATCCACTGACAAAGCCTCTCGCGCAGAGAAAGCATGATGGTCATACTAGATCAATGGGTATACGATACCTGAGTGATCAACTCTAGTGGGAGTCTTGTGGGTTGCATGTAAAATATATATTCTGCTGGCTGTTTATTATTTATTCATATGATGAATTGTGTACCAATTATTTCTTTTTACAAATAATGGCAAGTTCTCTTATTATGATATACTGTTTCTATATGATAGAATAAAATTCGTGATAAATACCCTTAGAATGTTCGCTCCCATAGGACATCAAGTACATGACTTGAATGTGAGAGTCTATGATTTCGAAGCTTCATTCTTAAAAGGTCCCTGGTCGAGGTATCATCGTAGAAGCTAAGGGTGATGATGATACATTAAGACTAGCATGTGTGTTGATTGATGACCGGTTCTCACAGGTCATGATATTGTGATATCAAGTCATCACGTGGGTACTTGTTAGTGAACAAGTTGTACTGGACATACCCAACCTGAGACTACTTTGTGGATTGTTACTTACAAGTGTCACAAGTAGGTCTCATTTGACAATGGTGTTGTGGTCCTTTGACCTGAAGTCACAACATTCATCGAGTGAGGAAGAGCGTGCTTTGATGTCATCTAAAGTCTTCCTTGAAGAAGGTTGATGATAAGGGTGGTTGTTGGGTACGTTACGAATCATTTGGGTGTTTGGGTGTGAGCAGATATGGGATTTGTCCTCCTATATAACAGGAGTTGCATCCATGGGCCCCTTGATGGAATTGGACTGAGAAATGCATGGCCATGCTTGGTTGAGTTAATATGTGATATTGAGCTCACCATTCTCTGGAAGTCCGTTCTAGATCAAGAAACTTGGATTGAGCAATTATAAGGGTGACACGGTCCATGCCTCTAGTTCTTTCCGGATGTAAGGGACAAAGGGACAAAGACAACGCTGGAACATTAGTCATAAAGGCTTATGTGTTATGAACTCTTATTGCTTGGGGAGCAATGATGCATTGCTAGATGCCGCTCATTGTTTGTGAGGTTTTTGTTTGATACTTTCAAGATCAAGTGGGAGACTGTTGGAGTTACCATTGTGATCTAGAAGTGGTCAAACATGTAATGTCACTGCCAACGCGATATGAGCCTGCAGGGTCGCACATAAGAGCATGTGGAGAAGTTGGAAGATTGACTGTGTTGGTAAAGGTTACCAATCACCATATAGAATCGGGGAGGTAAAGCAAATGTTGCTGTCGGAATTCGTCGGAATTCGTCGGATATGATTTGATAAGTAGTATTTTTATAACTTTTTAATAGAAAATTTTGTAAATATTTAATATGAATTTTCCTTTTATGTCAATTTTAGGTTATAAGTTAGTTCTTTTTGTAGTTTTGATTCTAAATTAGCTTAATTTCAATATTTGCAGAATTTTGGGACAAATCGGGAAAAATGGCATGTCACGCCCTCGGTCACGCCCGTGACCAAGGGCGTGTAACCTAAAGATCAGTCCAGAATGATGCCGCGCTGTCTGAGCTAGCCCACACCAAGTCACGCCCCAGTTCACGCCCGTGACCCAAAGTCACGCCCGTGACCAAGGGCGTGTAAACTTAGAATCTTCCACGTGGAGCCGCCGTCGAGACGTGGAGATGCTGTCGAGAAGTCAACCTAAGTCACTCCCGTGACCTACATGTCATGGCCGTGACTTTCCAGCGTGATCTCTGCTTCGCCACCGCGCCGAATTCCAGCCCACGCCGCATTTAATGCAGCCGTCCAAAGTCACGGCCGTGACCCGACATGTCACGCCCGTGACATGTCACTTTTCGACGCGCCGAATTCAAGCCCACGCCGCTGTCGGATCTGATGTGAATAGTGCAGTCACGCCCTTGGTCACGCCCGTGACCGAGGGCGTGTAATCTGAAATTTTTTCCTATAAATTCAGAGGTTCTCCTTGAGTCCAGGGTTCAGAATTTTGGAGTGGGGGAGGTGCTGTTGGAGCCAATCTTGAGTATTTTTGCACTTTCATGTTCATGTTCATGTGACTTTACTTTCATGCTCTCTTCCTTTTCTCATGCAATGTACTAGCTTCCTTTCAATGCAATAGTTTAGTTTAAGCTTGTAACTTGTTTTTCCTAGCTTGCAATCTCTTCTCTTAAGACTTGTAATAGTTTTCATTTAAATAAAAATTAGTTGTTCTCTTTATTTTGTCTCCTCCTTAGTTAAATTTTCTTATTATGCATTTTTATTTTTCTTCCTCTTTCCCCTCCACCATGATTAACTAATCCTCATTAGTACTCGATCAAAATGATCCGAGGATGAGTTAGACAAGTTATGATTTTCTAAAGTTTTCTTTTTCCATTTTTATAAACACTTGAATTACCCTTGATTTTTAATTAGTGAGGCCATATTTTTGATATATGGTTTTCGCTTATGTTTTCATACTTAGTTAGCCGAGAGGCTCAAAGTATGAATCGATCACTCAAGGGTAAAGAGAGTTGCACGCACTCCTCGAGAGAGGATGACGTAAATCTCCCGGATTGGAGTCAAATCCAATAGCGGGGTTCACTTCGTAAAGCAAGTTTTAGGTAATCGATTATAGGACGAGAGTCCGGTTGATTTTTCCTAAACTTAGTTGGGCATTAACCTCGAGAGAGGCATGTTCGAGCTTCGGGAACCTCCACGGTCAAGTAGTTCAATTTAAACGGAATTAGATTTAATCTCTTTTCACTTGTCTTTTCTCACTCCAAGGTGACTTTTGATTGAGTACTAGCTTCTTCTATCATCATCTAAACTCTAAATTTAGCTTGCAATTTCTTTTTTTTCTAGCCAAGTAATTAAAACCCCAAAATATCGTTAGATAAGATAATAGCGACTTTCCTCAAAGTAGAAGTAATCAACGCGCCCCGTGGAATACGACCTTGATATTTCTTAATATCATATACTATAGACGATAAGGTACACTTGCCTTTATCGGAAATAGTTTTGGAGAAAATCTCAAACCTTCACTAAATTTTAAAACCTACCAAGTTAAATATCAATTTTTTGGCGCCGTTGCCGGGGAATTTTGCGTAGATATTTTGAAACAAGGATAGCTATTAATTTTATCATGTTGTTTTTATTTTAGTTTTTCTATTTTTGAAAATCTTAAGGGTGAAATTAAAATCTTGGAAAGGGACGTTTGGGGTGTCATCCCATCTCACCTCCTAGTACCTTGCAAACCCTTCACCGGGTAGATCTTGGGAAGTCCAAGACTAACTTAATCTGCCTAAAAGAACAAAAAAAATATTCTCTATTTTTCTTCTTCCTTCCTTCTCTTTTTAGTGTATGACCCGTGGTAGCACTTTGATTCTTCCTTTTGATCCGGAAATCGAGCGAACCCTTTTGAGGCACCGCCGTTCTCATGATCAAGGAAATCAAGTAGAATCCGAAGAGTCGATCGGGGACACTAACGCAGCGAACATGGATCATAATCTTAATCCTCCTAATCTTAACGAGCCAAATCCTAATGAGGACGCGCAATGGACCATGTCTTATTATGCGCGGCCGAATTTAGAAGGCACACAATCGAGTATTGTTCGCCCCACGGTGGCGAACAATAATTTTGAGATCAAGTCCAGCATCATACAAATGGTGCAACAATCGGTGACCTTTGATGGTCAACCGGACGAGGATCCAAACTCACATATTTCTTACTTTCTTGAAATTTGCGACACATTTAAGATCAATGGCGTCACCGATGACGCCATTCGATTACGTCTTTTTCCTTTTTCTTTGCGGTCTAAGGCCAAGCAGTGGCTGGGCTCCCTACCAAGGGGATCCATCACTACATGGGCCGAAATGGCGGAAAAATTTCTCAATAAATATTTCCCGCCTTCAAAGACCGCTAAATTGAGCACGGATATTGCGTCGTTCATGCAAATCAACTCGGAGACTCTCTATGACACATGTGAGCGCTTCAAGGAGCTTTTGCGTCGATGCCCTCACCACGCACTTGCCACTTGGCAACAAGTGCAAATATTTTATAATGGCTTAAATCTCCAAGCGAGGCAAATGATTGATGCGGCCGCCGGAGGGACATTAATTAATAAAACCCCGATCGCCGCTCAAGAGCTTTTCGAAGAGATGGACACAAATGCGTACCAATGGAACATGCCCCGAGCACGGCCTAATAAGCCGGCCAGAATTTTTGAAATAGACGCTAACGCAAATTTGGCTTTACAAGTTGAGCGCTTAACAAAGCAAGTGGCGGAGATGTCTGCTTCCTCCGCCACTCCTCCTTGGGCTAATAATGTTTTACTTGAAGAGCAAGTTGATTACATGGGAAATCCGCCTCGGCCTTCCTATAACCCGAACACCGCTCCGTATAATAACACCTACAATGCGGGTTATAGGAATCATCTGAATTTCTCATGGAGCAATCAAGGAAATGCTCAGCGTCCCTTAAATTTAAATCAACCTCCAAATCAACTTCTTAATTTAACTCCCCCTCCAAATTTTAATCCACCCGGTTTTCCACCGCAACAGCAAAAGCCCTCTCCGCTTGAAGAGGTTTTTGCAAAATATGTTGCTACAAATGAAGCGAACATCCGGAACCTCACCGGATCGATCAAAAATTTGGAGAACCAAGTGGGCCAGCTAGCAAAGATAATCTCCGAGCGCCAGCAAGGAGCCCTTCCGGGAAACACGGAGCCAAACCCAAGGGAGAGCGCAAATGCGATTACACTCCGAAGCGGGAAGGAGGTGGTTTCAAAACAGGACGAACCCATGGTAACTTCCTCCCCTCCTCCTCCTCCTATTTTATCTTCGAATTTACCTGCTACGTTAGCTCCGCGCGCTTCTACTTCAAATATTCCGTATCCATCTAAGTTTAAAAGCGAGAGCGCCGAAAAGAATTATAAAAAGTTTTTAGATATTTTAAAGCAAATTCACATTAATGTACCCTTCTGCGAGGCTATCTCTCAAATGCCTACATATGCGAAATATCTTAAGGAGTTGCTCTCCAATAAGAAAAAATTAGAAGATATTTCACATATTTCTTTGAACGCAGAATGCTCCGCGGTTGTACTCAACAAATTGCCTAGAAAAGTGAATGACCCGGGACGGTTCTCCATCCCGTGTTTATTTGGCAATTCGTTAGTAAAACACGCTTTAGCGGATCTGGGAGCAAGTATCAATCTCATGCCTTTTTCACTATTTAAGAAACTAGGTCTAGGAAATCAAAGCCCCACTCGAATGAGTATTCAATTAGCGGATCGCTCTTTAAAATATCCGGTAGGAATAGTGGAGGACGTGCTCGTCAAGGTCGACAAGTTCATCTTCCCGGTGGACTTTGTCATTCTTGACATCGAAGAGGATGCCGAAGTACCCCTCATACTCGGCCGCCCCTTCCTTGCCACCTCCCGCGCCATTATTGACGTAAGTAACGGAAAGCTCCTCCTTCGGGTTGGAGACGATGAAGTTTCTTTCGGCATAAATTCCTCGATGCGGAACGCATTAGAAAACGACGATTCGTGTTTTTACCTGAAAGAGTGTTGGGAATTCGATTCACCTCCCGAGTTAGTCTCCACCTCGAGTCACGAGTCCGAGCTCGCCGAACTCTTTTGTCTGGAAGAAGAAGAAGTCACTCGTTTCACACCACCCGAACCACTATTTTTAGAAAAATTGAAAATCAAAACTTCTTATGAAGAACCACCCGTTTTAGAACTAAAGCAACTTCCCCCTCACCTTAAGTATTTATTTTTAGAAAAAGAGTCGAAGCTACCCGTCATCGTTTCATCCGAACTTAGCAACTCGGAAATTTCTGAGTTAGCTATTGTCTTAAGAAAGCACCGCCACGCAATTGCGTGGCAAATTTCGGATATTAAGGGTATAAACCCTTCCTTCTGCACTCATAAAATCTTTCTCGAAGATAATTCCCGAAATTCGGTCCAGCCTCAACGGCGGCTAAACCCAAACATGAAAGAAGTCGTTAAGGCCGAAGTGATCAAACTATTGGACGCGGGAATTATCTACCCGATATCGGATAGTACTTGGGTTAGCCAAGTACAAGTCGTACCGAAGAAAGGTGGCATTACGGTAGTAGCTAACGAGAATAACGAGTTGATCCCAACCCGTACTGTTACGGGTTGGCGGATGTGCATCGATTACCGAAAACTAAATGATGCCACCCGTAAGGATCACTTCCCTCTACCGTTTATTGATCAAATCTTAGAGCGCCTTTCAGGTCACTCCTACTACTGTTTTCTCGATGGTTTGTCGGGATATTTTCAAATCTCAATTTCGCCCGACGACCAAGAGAAAACCACTTTCACTTGTCCCTTTGGCACCTTCGCTTATCGAAGGATGCCATTTGGTCTTTGTAACGCGCCAGCTACATTTCAAAGATGTATGCTGGCGATATTTGACGAGTTAGTAGAGGAGGTGATGGAAGTGTTTATGGACGACTTTTCCGTATTCGGAAACTCATTTAAAAATTGTTTAAAAATCTTGAGCGTGTGTTGCAGCGATGCGAGGAAACGAATTTAGCACTTAATTGGGAGAAATGCCATTTTATGGTCAAGGAAGGATTAGTCCTTGGTCATAAAATTTCGGGCATGGGGATCGAGGTCGATAGGGCCAAGATTGAAGTGATTGAAAAGCTCCCCCTCCAACAAACGTAAAATCTATTCGTAGTTTCCTAGGGCATGCAGGGTTCTATCGGCGCTTTATACAAAATTTTTCCAAAATCACAAAGCCGTTAACCCATCTTCTTGAAAAGGAATCCTCATTTATTTTTAGCGATGAATGCCATTTGGCCTTTAAACTTATCAAAGAAAAACTTATAAACTCCCCGATTCTAGTCGCGCCGGATTGGTCGCTCCCTTTTGAAATCATGTGCGACGCGAGTGACATTGCGGTTGGTGCCATTTTAGGCCAACGGGTGAGTAAGTATTTCCACCCTATTAATTATGCGAGCAAAACACTCACGTCGGCACAAATGAATTACACCACTACCGAAAAAGAGCTTCTAGCGATCGTTTTTGCCTTCGATAAGTTTAGGTCATACATCACCCTCTCGATAGTTATCGTCTTCATGGATCACTCCGCACTTAGGTATCTTTTAAGCAAATCGGACGCCAAGCCTCGTCTTTTGTGATGGATCCTCCTCTTGCAGGAGTTTGACTTAGAGATCCGGGACAAAAGAGGAGCCGAAAACTTGGCGGCCGATCATCTTTCTCGTCTAGAAAACCCTGCCTCGGAAGTATTGATAGAATCTAACATTGATGATAAATTTCCCGAAGAGCGCTTCCTCGCTCTCAAAAATATTAATTCATCGTCTACCCCCTGGTTTGCAGATCTGGCTAACTATTTAGTAGCCCGGGTCCTGCCGAAAGAATTCTCGAGTCAGCAAAAGAAGAAATTCTTTTCTGATTTAAAGAATTACTTTTGGGAGGACCCCTTTTTATTCCGTGTATGCGAAGACCAAGTGGTGAGACGATGCGTCTCGAGTGAGGAGGGTCTTAAAATTTTACGACATTGTCACGAGGGACCATCCGGTGGTCATTATCATTCAAACCAAACCGCGAGGAAGGCGCTGTAGGCGGGCTTTTATTGGCCCTCGCTCTTCAAAGATGCTCACACCCTTGTGAGTACTTGCGACAGCTGCCAGCGGTCGGGGAACATCTCTCGCCGGGATGAGATGCCCCAAAATATTTTCTTAGAATGCGAAATTTTCGATCTGTGGGGCATTGATTTCGTTGGTCCTCTCCCTCCTTCGTTTTCAAATAAGTATATTCTAGTAGCGGTCGACTACGTGTCGAGGTGGGCGGAAGCGCAAGCTCTCCCCACCAACGATGCGCGAGTCGTCGTTAACTTTTTAAAAAAAATTATTCTCTCGATTTGGCACTCCGCGCGCTATTGTGAGTGATCGGGGCACTGATGAGTCCTGATCATATACACATTTATGGACTCATCCGGGCCGATTTTCTAGCCTTTGCACGTCACTTTAGACATGTTTTCATTCTTATTTAACACTCCATGCTAAGTGCACTTCTAGGCCCGTTTCGGTGTTATTTCTTGTTCATCTTTGTTACTAGTTGTCATGCTGTGTTAAGTGCCACCTTCAGTGGCCAGACTGGTGTCGTATGTTGGAACAGGAGTCGTGCAGGTGTTCCCGGTACAATTCTGTACAGGAACACTGCGCACGATCATTGGCTCCTTCGCGCACGACCACTGGTCGTGCGCCTCTGCTCGTGCGCACTTAACGCCCATTTCATGAGTTCTGTCTGGCTTATCGCACGACCACTTACGACAGTGCGCACGACCACTGGTCGTGCGCCACTGATCGTGCGAACTTTGTATTTTATAATTTTCTTCCCTTGCAGGCTCCGTCCAGTCAGGCGCACGATCACAGGATTCTAGTGCGCACGACCACTGGTCGTGCGCCAACGACCGTGCGCACTGTTTATTCCAGCGCCTATAAATTGACCTGCTCGCGAATTAGGTCGGGACCCCCGCATTTTTCCGCCGTTCCTGCTCCAGTTCCGTCCGTCTTCGCCCCTCCATCGCCGCCCACCATCAGGAGGTGCTCCGGGCTTGTTCTTCACGCCAATCTTGAGCCGGAGCTTCCTCTCGGCCTCCTCCTTCATCCTAGAGTTTCAAAGGAAGACCTAGCCGCCATTACCGTCAAGCAAGGGGAAGTTTGCAACCTCTACCGGATCGTGAGACGAAAAAGACGGGTTCATTGGAGAGTCGTGGCAGCTCTCTCTACCCCGGACGTAGTTGCGGACCGAGCTTGGACGCGGATTGACAACCCGGCGATTCCAACCGTGAATCTCCAACGAGACTTCAGATTCGGTCAATTTCTTGCCTTGTTCTCCTCTTATTGATTGTTGTAATAGTTAGATCTTTTGTATTCTGATGAAGAACACTATAGACCTTGCTATTTAAAGTTATTTCATGTCTATGTGAAATACCCTTTTTGTTTATTTGTGTGCTTGAGGTGCGCCCCATTCCATCCTTGTTGGAAATTGCATTCACAATTACCTTGATTTGTGAGAAGTCACCCTTAAACTAAGATTAAATTGCTTTTGTATTTGATATGCTTTTCTAGTATTGTCTTGCAGATTATCATGACTAAGTGTAAGCCAATGTCAGGTCACAATGGGTCTGCAAACACAGTTTCATAAAATGCAATCCCTCATTATATGAAACATGGTGATGACTCATGTGTGATCTCACTATTGGGGTACACTTCTTTTTCAAGACTATTGAAGACTTTGGAGTGCGGCTGCTGCATGTGTTCAAGAGAAGAAAAGAAATTTTTTGTGAAAAAAAATTTTCCTAAGGATATGTCTCGAGAGATCAGACATGTCTCGAGAGATCGTGGTTGTCTCGAGATATCTTAAGTCTGAATTCTTTGCAATGTCTCGAGAGATCATCGAGTTCTCGAGACATCCCTTTCCTACTTTCTCCGTTTCATGTCTCGAGAGATCCGTCATGTCTCGAGAGATCCCTCATGTCTCGAGACATCTGTCCGTAAATTTCTAATTTCGTTTTCTCTGTTCTGACGGATCGTGATCGCCCCTCTTCGTTTCTAACGGCTATTTTGATGCTTTTAAGATCGTGTTAACCCTTAATCGCTCCTCTCCATATATAGAGTTGCTCTTGGGTTATTTAAAAAGAAGTTTTTACGAATCGTTCATGACCTAATCTCTCTCCCGATCAAAAGGAACGTGAAAAGCGCCGCTCGCCGTCGTCTACAATTGGAGATCGTTCTACTCTTTGGAGTTGTCGATTTCTTTCAAGAAGGGTTCGATTGATCCATACTCAGGTTCTACAATCTCTATCGGATCGTTTCGGATTGCTAAAGACAGATTTGAAGGATCGTTGTTCTTCCTCATCGTTCTCAAAAGCCACTCAAGAAGAAGGAAGAAAACGCCTCTGTTATTCAGATCTGGTTTAGTTTTGTTCAAACCCCTTTTCAATCTGTTGTAGGAGTTGTTATCTCCGAGTTGTAGGAGAGGTTGTTCTCCGAGTTGTAGGAGAAGTTTTCTCCGAGTTGTAAGAGAGGTTCTCTCTGAGTTTGTAGGAGTTTGACTCCGAGACTGTAGGATCTTTCTGATCCGAGATTTAGTGAGTAGTCAAGTCTAGCTGTGGTGCTAGATTGGCGAGGCCGGCAGTGGAGTACCCAAGTACGGGGAACCACTATAAATTCCTGGTGTTATCTGTGGCTGTGTTTAATTTTGTGTGTTGTGCTTTACGTTTAATTTTAATTCCGCAAAAGACGTAGATATCACCTATTCACCCCCCTCTAGGTGATTTAGGTAGGCAACTAGATACTTCAATTGGTATCAAAGGGTCGCTGTTCGCTGCTAGGTTAACACCTTGAACAGGATCCATCCTTCTAGTTGCTAGCAAGCCATGGATAGTGTCAAGGAATCCTCTCTGAAATTGCCCATCTGCACTAAGGCCAACTTTCCTATGTGGAAGGAAAGAGTCCGTTTTTATATGGAAGCTGCAGATCCCAGAATCTTCCAAGTTGTGAAAGAAGGTCCCCATGTGCCAATGACTGCTTCGTCAACAAATCCTACTGTTCAGATACCTAAGAAAATGATGGATTTGACTAAGGATGAGATAGCTCTTGTTGCTCTTGACAAGAAGGCTAAAAACATAATTGCAAGTGCAGTGGACGATTCCATGTTGCAAAACTTAATCCACTGCAAATCAGCCAAAGAGATGTGGACATCCTTAATTGTTCTAATGGAAGGTACTGACGAGGTAAGAGAAGATAGAAGGTCTCTACTTAATCAAGAGTACGAGGCGTTCAAGCAGAATAAGAAGGAGTGCATTGCTGATGCGTACGAAAGATTCTTCAAGATAGTCAATGGTTTGAGGAACTACGACAGGGAGTTCACAAACGGTGAACTAAATGACAAATTCTTGCGTTCCCTAATGAAAGACTGGGATAGCAAAATTGTTGCCATAAGAGAGTTTGGAAAACTGCCAAGTCTAGAACCTCAAAATCTGTTCGGGAAGCTGTTGTCTCATGAATTACAAATGAACATCCGAAAGTCTGAAGAGGATGTAAATCGAGCTTCAAGCAAAGAAAGAACCTTAGCTTTGAAGGCAGAGAATTCAAAGAAGAGCAAAGCAGTGATACCGATCAGAGAAAAGGAATCTGATATTGAAGAAGAATCGGAAGCCAGCTCCTCCTGTTCCGAACTGTCTGATGGGGAGTTCTCTTTAATCTCCCGTCAGTTTAAGAAACTGCTGAACAAGCGGAGGCACATGAACAACAAGCCGTCTTCCTCGGATCATAAATATTCTCGTCGTGATGGCGAATATCACAGGAAGGGCTCAAGCAATAATGACAGGTATAAATCCAAACAGAACAAACACATTTCTTCTGACATTATTTGCTATTGTTGTAATAAGCCAGGGCACATGATTGCTGAGTGTCCCTATAAGAAGAAAGAAGGTGGAAGAAAAGAAGACAAGAAATCCACTCATGGAAAGAAGAAATCAGATAGAAGCTTCGTCGCTAAGAAAGCCAAAACTCTGAGCGACAATGACTCCGATGAGTCCAGTGATGAAGAAGAAGCTTACTTCGGTCTGATGGCTATGTCTGATGATGAAGAAGCACCCCCGTACACCGGAAAGGTAAATGATCACACTATCCTATCTGATTCTGATTATGCTTCGGCTGAACAAAAGGATAACCTCTCAGACGATGAATCTGAGCTCATGTCTCAATATACCAAAATGCTCCAAAGCTTTGACAAGTGCCGAAAGGTTGTCAAAACTCAGGGTAAGGAGATCATGGCTCTCAAGGAGGTGGAATCTAACTTGAGAAAAGAAGTTGAAGAACTTTCTTCTCTCAAAGAGGAAGTCCAAGCCTTGAAAGACAAGATCAAAAGCTCGGAAGAGACTCTTGCCTTGAGAGATAATTCGATAAAAGTCTTGGAGGAACAGCTTGCGGCTGAGAAGAAGTTGGTTGAAGCATTCTCTCAACCTAAAACTGTTCTGCCAATAATTGGTACTTTTACCACTAAGGCAAAAGGAAGCGGTATAGGACATGAAGCTAGTACTAGCAATTCTTCAAAAAATACAATTGCTAAGAAGAATGGTCTGGTTGCTAAGAAAGCTACTACCAAAGAAAAAGGGAAAGCTCATCAAGAGCCTGTAGCATTCAAGAAAGTCATATTCCCTACGAATGCTTATGATTTGGAGAGTTCCTATGGTCATTTCACACGACCAATTCCTTTTTCACCTGTGAATGATCATAAGGAATGGGATCCTCCCCGAAACTTTGGTGATAGTGTTTTTCAAGCACCCTATCAAGAGATTAATCGGAAAGGGTACGGTCCATTTGTTCATGGTCCGAGCGCTAAGAAAGCACCAAAAGTGAATGCTGTTGCACCAAAGCCGAAGAGGACAGTACCACCTTGTGTGTGTTGCCCCCATGAGGCATACTCATCAAAAAGGGCTGCTCCTGCAAGAGCTAACGTTCAAAAAGTTAAGAAGGAGAGTGTAAAGAGAAGGTACAACAGATTCGACTGTTGGTGCTGCGGTAAAATTGGTCACTTTGCCGTTGATTGTTGGTTTAATACAACGTATACTAGGAGACCACAAGTGAACGTTGCAAGGCAGACCACTCGCAATGTTAACATTTATCGTGGTGCTCAACTGACACGGGACCAAGGACCCAAATCTGTTTGGGCTCCTAAGGCGAAATGATTTATTTTTTTGCAGGTATGTCCAAAGGCCAATAAAAATCCAATCTGGTACTTGGACAGTGGATGCTCTCGGCATATGACCGGGACAAGAAGCCTTTTGCAAAACTACATTCCAGTTGCGAACGGTCCAAAAGTTATTTTTGGCAGTTCAGACAGAGGAATAACTAAAGGCTATGGTATGATTTCTAATGGAAATGTATCTTTTTCCGATGTAGCTTATGTGGAAGGATTACAACATAATCTGATAAGCATAAGTCAACTCTGTGATAAAGGATACATTGTTGATTTTCATAAAGATACGTGTTTGATAAAGTCGGCTGAAAATCATGAAACGATTTTATCAGGCATTCGCTGTAGAAACATATTTTGTTTAAATTTTCTTTGCATATCATCTTCTACACCAGTATGTCTTTTGGCAAAAGATAGTGCATCTCTTGCTGACCAATGGCACAAGAGATTAGCACATATAAATCTCAAAACTATTAATAAATTGTTTTCTCAAAACTTAGTGCGAGATGCACCAGATGTTAAGTGCATTAAAGATAGACCTTGTCATGCATGTGTAAAAAGCAAGCAAACAAGAGCTACCTTTAAGAGCATTATTGGCAAAGATTCAACCAGGTGTTTATACCTACTTCATATGGATTTGTTTGGTCCTTTGCAAATTAGAAGTTTAGGAGGAAAATCCTACACATTGGTTATTGTAGATGACTACTCTCGTTTTGCCTGGGTATTCTTTCTGAAACATAAGTCAGATACCTTTGACACTTTCACTAGTTTTGTCAGGCAGGTCCAGAATGAATTTAACTGTTCGGTGGTCAAAATCAGAAGTGACCATGGTACAAAATTTGAATCTGGAGCCATGACAGAATTCAGTGAAAGCCTCGGTATCTTTCATGAGTTTTCCTCTCCTCGAACTCCACAACAAAATGGAGTAGCTGAGAGAAAGAATAGAACACTTATTGAGGCTTGCAGAACCATGTTGAGTGACTCTTCACTACCTGAATATTTCTGGGCTGAAGCTGTCAATACTGCATGCCATGTGCAAAACAGAGCACTCATAAACAAAAACCATGAAAAGACTCCTTATGAACTTCTAAAAGGCAAGAAACCGACCATTTCTTATTTTCGAATCTTTGGTAGTAAATGCTTTGTGCTAAACAATGGAAAGCATTACAAAACTAAGTTTAGTGAAAAGAGTTTTGAAGGCATTTTCGTAGGCTATAGTAGCCATAGTAAAGCTTATCATATTTTTAATAAGAAAACCCTGGTGGTAGAAGAATCTATTAATGTTGTATTTGATGAGACGAGCATGCTTCAAAGCAGCTCCTCTAGCATTTCTTCTGTAGACACAGGTTCAAAGCTGCAGGACTTAAGCTTGGATCAGCCAGTTGAAGAAAATTCTCAACACTTCATCAAGATTCCCCCAATAACTACCTATGAAGAAGATCATCCTGATGAAGAGCCAATCCAAGTAGAGGAAGATACTCCAACAGCAGAAGAAACTCCTATTGGTTCAAATCATGCTAGGAACCTCGGGCTACGACACATGAGGGATCATCCAGTTGATCAAATCATAGGAGATCCTCATGAAGGAATAAGAACAAGACGAGGTACCATTAACGAAAATATGCATTTAAGTTTTCTTTCGCAGGTCGAACCAAAGAAATTCCAAGAGGCAAATGAAGATCCATCCTGGATAATTGCTATGGAAGAAGAATTAAATCAGTTCAAACGATGTAAAGTATGGACACTTGTTCCAAAACCCAAAGACAAAAATGTCATTGGAACAAAGTGGGTGTATAGAAACAAGCTGGATGAAGAAGGAACAATCATAAAGAACAAAGCCAGACTTGTAGCTAAAGGGTACAGACAAGAGGAAGGCATCGACTTCGATCAGACGTACGCTCCAGTAGCAAGGCTCGAAGCGATCAGACTCTTCCTTGCTTATGCTGCTTTCAAGGGTTTCACCGTATATCAAATGGATGTCAAATCCGCGTTCCTAAACGGAGACATTAAAGAGGAAGTATACGTTGAACAACCCCCAGGTTTTGTTAATCCTGATCTTCCCAATCATGTTTATTTATTACAGAAAGCTTTATATGGTTTGAAACAAGCTCCTCGAGCTTGGTATGAGACGCTGTCTAACTTTCTTCTTGAGAACAAGTTCACAAGAGGAAAGATAGATAAGACATTATTTCTTAGGGAAGTAAAAGGCAAGATTTTGCTAGTGCAAATCTATGTCGATGACATCATATTTGGCTCTACGGATGATAACCTATGCAAAAAGTTTTCTAAACTTATGCAAGGGAAATTTGAAATGAGCAGTATGGGTGAGCTGAAATATTTCTTAGGACTTCAAGTGAAACAGTCTGAAGATGGAATCTTCATTTCTCAGACAAAGTTCACTAAGGAGTTGATTAAGAAATTTGGAATGGAGAGTGCAACCTCTATGAGGACTCCAATGAGTTCAGCTACGTCTCTGGACAAGGATGAGAAAGGGAAACCTTTTGATGAAACCAAGTACAGAAGCATAATTGGCTCATTGCTCTACCTTACTGCCAGTAGACCTGATATAATGTTCTCTACATGTGTATGTGCTAGATATCAGGTGAACTCTAAGGAATCTCACTACACTGCTGCAAAGCGAATTTTGAGATATCTTAAAGGCACACCAAATCTTGGCTTATGGTACCCAAGGAGTAATGATAGTGAACTAATTGGTTTTTCAGATGCAGACTTTGCAGGTAGCAAAGACGATAGGAAAAGCACTTCTGGGACGTGTCAATTCCTCGGAAGGAGACTTATTTCCTGGAGTAGCAAGAAGCAGAATTGTGTTGCAATTTCAACCGCCGAGTAGGAATACATTTCTGCTGGCAGTTGTTGCGCACAACTTCTCTGGATAAGAAATCAACTTCAAGACTACAACATGAAGCTCAAAGACATTCCTATGTTTTGCGACTCTTCCAGTGCAATTGCTATCGCAAATAATCCAGTCTCTCACAATCCGACAAAGCACATCGAGCTACGATATCACTTTATCCGGGAGCATGTGGAGAAGGGTGACATAAATCTGAGTTATGTCCCCACGGATGAGCAAGTTGCAGACATCTTCACGAAGCCACTGGATGAGACCAAGTTCTCTTTCTTCAAGACGGAACTTGGAATGCTCAACATGGAGTAATGGTCAAGTCAATCAAAACCTTGGCGACAGGAAGTTCTCTTTTGACAAGTCATGTCTCGAGACAAGAAGCAGATCTCGAGACACGGTGTATCTCTTGAGACATCAATGAAGAAAATAACTCCTGAGTTCTCGAGACATAACCGATGTCTCGTGACATAGGTTATTTTTTTTTGAATCCAACCGTCAGGTACGCGCTATTTCCCTTTTATAATTTTCGAATTTCCGTAAAATCAAGAATATATATATATATACGAAATCGGAAAACTTGATGTTCACGCGAGTCATCTCCCGAGACCTCCTCGACCTTTCGTCTCCCTCTCGAGCGACGATCGTCTGCGACCGGTCTCAGTGCTGCGGTGGTTCTCGGTGATTCTTCGTTCAACATTCCTCCCTCCATCTTGCTGCAATGGCTCCCTCTCCTCATCCGAAAATCGGAGTCGGCAAAGAGGTAATTCGGTTAGGTCTTGCAAGTTTATCCGATGAGTTCCATACTCTGTTTTGTATGCTTGATGCCGCCGGTCTCACCTTCGTTCTCGAGCATCCTTGCCGGATTTTGTTTGAAGAGGTTGAAGAATTCTTCATCAATGTGAAGCCAATCAAGGAAGGAAGTATGTTGATCTCCTTCGTTAAGGGTATAAAAATCAAAGTCTCTCCAGAGACTCTCGCTAAATATTTGCAGTTGTCTGAAGTGGAAGCTGAAGACGAGCTAGTTGACACTGATTGGTTGACTACAACAAGGTTCTGTGGTCTAGATTCAGATTTTTCTACAGTTAAGAGGAATAAATTGAATGCTGTAGGGAAGCTCCTGCTGGACATTATCTCAAAGGCACTTTTCTGCAAGACAGGCTCTCAAGGACATGTGTCTGAAGAGATGTTTCTGTTGATGATTGGCATTGTTACTGGAAAGAAGAGAGATTGGGCCTTAATCTTATTCTCAAATATCAAAGCTTGCATAAACACTCCTAACTTTGCCCGGATCATCTCACTGTTTCTAAATCAGTTTAACCCTGCTATTTTCAACATGTCCAAAGGTACAGTTATCCATCACCTTAAGAAGATCGATGTCAGCTCCTTGCAGAGATGGGACATACGGATCAAGAAGCCGGAAATGGCTGGTGCTCCTTCTGAGGGGGAGACTCTTAGATCTGCAGTTGCAAGAGAAGCAGAAACTCCAGCTCCTTCTTCTGAAGATCAAGCACCCTTGGTAAGATCATTGCCACTTTCCTCTCGAACTCGCTCTAAAGCTTCAGGTCGTGCCAAGCTGCCAATCCGTTCAAAGGCCAAAGGTAAATCCTCATCAGCTCCAACTGAATCCACTCCAGTATCTGAAGAGCACAGTCCCGGTGGCCAACAGGCAGGGTGTGGTGCTGATTTTGTTTTTAACATAGATGATGATGATGTCATGTCAGTTCATGAATTGTCACCTCCCCTAGTACATGTTGAGGGGGAGTCAGAGTTTGACACAACCAAGAATGCTCCAGATGAGCTAGGTTGTGCAGAAGATTCTCTTCTAGGAAAGATTGAAGCACTGCTCAAGAAGCAGAGTGCACAGTTTGAAAATTCTTTGACGACTGTTCACAGGAAAATTGCCTCAGTTGAAAGTGAACTAGGCAGAGAGTTAGCTAAGATAAAATCCAATTATGAAAATCTCTCTGATTTGATGAGCCTAGGGAGCAAGCAAATTGATCATGCAACTGAAGGTGTTGGCACAGTGTTGACTCAGACTGTTATACTGACAAAGCTTCAAGAATCAGTGTCTGACAAGGCTGAAGCCAATACATTCAGAATTGTTGATGAAGTCGGAAAGTTCAAAGATGATACTCTCCAAACCCTATCTGTAGAAGTCAGAAAGGGGGAGGAAAATATAGTAGCTAAAATGACAGATTTGATTGAAAGCTCCGCTTCTGCTCTTCAAAGCTCATGGAATTCTCAGTTTGAGCAGTTCTCTTCCAGGATGTTGAAGCAAGTTGCTGATATTAATGCTTATTCATTCAAAACAGCAACGTGGCTTCATAATCAGATTTTTCCTGAGTTGGCAATTGATCCAGATATTCCTGTTCCTCAGTTTTCTCCAAGGCCAGAAGAACTACTTGGGAAGGCTCCTATTGTTGAAGATCAATCTGATAGGGCTGGGACCAAAAGAAAAAGAAAATTTGGTGAAGGTTCTTCTGCCAGTCGATCAGTTCCTAGTTCTAGCTCTACAGGTCAGTGCAAAGCTAAGGCTGAGAAAAGTTATCCAGAAATCTGGAGCCCAGTCTCAAAAGACATTATTCTTGAAACCTACAAGTTAGTTCATGAAGGTAAGATGAACAGATCTGAATGCTACAGCTCTCAAGAATGGGAAAAACATGAGACAGCTCAAAGGAAGCGAAGGATTCATTTCAGAGCGTTTGGTTATAATAATGCTGATGCTCCGGAACCTCCTCCATTTTACCATCCCAAGCCTCATGCCTTTTTCTCCAGACAAGAAGAAAAGAGGAAAAGGAGATCTTGAAGGATGATGATGATGATGCTGACAAGACATATTTTGTTTTCATTATGATTTAGTGAACATCAAGTCTTCTGAACAATTCAAATTTAGATATATATATATTTGATGTTTTGATGTTCTTTACTTTTTCATTTCTATATCTTTGTGTAGTATAGCATATTTATTCTTTAACTGCTGTAATTCAACTTAGTGTACAGGGTTCTGACTTCTACAAATAGGGGGAGATTGTTGGAAATTGCATTCACAATTACCTTGATTTGTGAGAAGTCACCCTTAAACTAAGATTGAATTGCTTTTGTATTTGATATGCTTTTCTAGTATTGTCTTGCAGATTATCATGACTAAGTGTAAGCTAATGTCAGGTCACAATGGGTCTGCAAACACAGTTTCATAAAATGTAATCCCTCATTATATGAAACATGGTGATGACTCATGTGTGATCTCACTATTGGGGTACACTTCTTTTTCAAGACTATTGAAGACTTTGGAGTGCGGCTGCTGCATGTGTTCAAGAGAAGAAAAGAAATTTTTTGTGAAAAAAAATTTTCCTAAGGATATGTCTCGAGAGATCAGACATGTCTCGAGAGATCGTGGTTGTCTCGAGATATCTTAAGTCTGAATTCTTTGCAATGTCTCGAGAGATCATCGAGTTCTCGAGACATCCCTTTCCTGCTTTCTCCGTTTCATGTCTCGAGAGATCCGTCATGTCTCGAGAGATCCCTCATGTCTCGAGACATCTGTCCGTAAATTTCTAATTTCGTTTTCTCTGTTCTGACGGATCGTGATCGCCCCTCTTCGTTTCTAACGGCTATTTTGATGCTTTTAAGATCGTGTTAACCCTTAATCGCTCCTCTCCATATATAGAGTTGCTCTTGGGTTATTTAAAAAGAAGTTTTTACGAATCGTTCATGACCTAATCTCTCTCCCGATCAAAAGGAACGTGAAAAACGCCGCTCGCCGTCGTCTACGATTGGAGATCGTTCTACTCTTTGGAGTTGCCGATTTCTTTCAAGAAGGGTTCGATTGATCCATACTCAGGTTCTACAATCTCTATCGGATCGTTTCGGATTGCCAAAGACAGATTTGAAGGATCGTTGTTCTTCCTCATCGTTCTCAAAAGCCACTCAAGAAGAAGGAAGAAAATGCCTCTGTTATTCAGATCTGGTTTAGTTTTGTTCAAACCCCTTTTCAATCTGTTGTAGGAGTTGTTATCTCCGAGTTGTAGGAGAGGTTGTTCTCCGAGTTGTAGGAGAAGTTTTCTCCGAGTTGTAAGAGAGGTTCTCTCTGAGTTTGTAGGAGTTTGACTCCGAGACTGTAGGATCTTTCTGATCCGAGATTTAGTGAGTAGTCAAGTCTAGCTGTGGTGCTAGATTGGCGAGGCCGGCAGTGGAGTACCCAAGTACGGGGAACCACTATAAATTCCTGGTGTTATCTGTGGCTGTGATTAATTTTGTGTGCTGTGCTTTACGTTTAATTTTAATTCCGCAAAAGACGTAGAGATCACCTATTCACCCCCCTCTAGGTGATTTAGGTAGGCAACTAGATACTTCAATCCTCCATCCCGCCGTCACGTCCGGTGCCGCACTAGCAATTGCTAGTGGCGTGCTTGTCGAAGAGGTGCTTGCGACCCTCATCCGTATGCCTACTCTTCCATCCGCCTAATGAAGCGTGGCATAGCGGCCTGTGTATTCCATCCCGCCTAACGAAGCAGCGCGCTCAAGGCCTGCATAGTTCGATCCGTTTGCCTACTCGTCCATCCGCCCTTGCAACGCAGTGCGCTCAAGGCCTGCCTAGTCTCCATCCCGCCAAGCGAAGCATTGCATAGCGGCATTGCATAGGAGTAGTCATAGCATTTTCTCTTTATTGTTCACAATCCAAAACCCCCGTTTCTGCATCCATCCGACTATAGGACTTCGATCTCAAGTCCTTCCTCAATAGTCAACTCCACCTTACTGTGTTCCTTTGAGATTCGATACTCGGGGATTACTCCTCGTTTTATATTACTTGAACGATCGGTACACTGCCGTGTCGTGCCGCAGTCTAGCCACCATCTATAGTGGTGTGTAGGATTTGCGCATCAAGTTTTTGGCACCGTTGCGGGGGAACACAGTCGTGTGAGTTTTCTGGAGAGGGAGAACCTGAGAGAGAAGCCCTTTCCATTTGTAAATTGCATTACTTTGTTTTATTTCTTTTTATTCCATTTTCCTGTTTTAATTAGGTTGCTTTAGTAATTCTTGTTAGGTGTAGTATTTCACACAATAGTGTTCTTCTTTTTGAATCGTTTTATCTTCACACTATGTGGGCACATCTCAATTTCCGTTGCCATTGGTGTGGAGCTACCTCCCACTCTAGTGATGATTGCCCTACGGAGAATAGTAGGCATAATTCTTATAGCCCAGCATATGGAGCACCGACTTCGTCTGGTACTCCATATGGTGCGCGTAAGTCTTATGGCTACTCTGCTGAGCCTTTACCGTCGTACTTCTTTTCGGCTCCAGCACCCGCTGTGCCAAAGAAGCCCGCTAGGCAGTGCCGGTTTTGTCGGAGCACTGATCATGTCTTGAAGGACTGTGCCGAGTATCTTCGCCAATTGGATGAGGATGACGAGCCGGATATCCGGATCGTCCCAACTCCTAACTCTGGCGGCACACCTTCAACATCCAGTTATGTGTCTTTGTCACCTTCGCATCTTGAAGGGTATGGCATGGACACGGTCACCGGATGTGCGGCTGATCTATGCACCGACATTGCTGAGCCTATTCACCATGTGCCTCCACCACTTCTTGTGGATTCGGTTCTTTCCCCTGTTGTGCGTGCTATACTCATCTCCGATGACATTATTGATGATGTGTCGCAGGATAAGGTGGGTGATCTGAGTGTTGTGCCTATTCCTATGGAGGAGGACAACCTTCTAGGTGAAGAGGAGTTCTCCTCAGCACCGGTGGAGGAAGTCCAAATCCTAAGCCTGGCCACCGTTTATCCCGCCGAATCTTGTAGCATTGATGACAATCCTAACTTTATTTTACTTCCCCAACCTGATGGGAGTGAGACCGGGACCACTCCCCGATTTTTGATTATTTATGTTCTTCATCTTGTTTATTTCTCGATCCCCCCTCTTCATCCGAGTCTGTGCAGGTTGAGTCTTCACAGGTACCCCAGGAGGACTTGGAGCTTTGTGCTCAAGTCAATGATGAGTGTATCCTTTCATGTGAGGAGGTTGATCCCTCCTCCATAGAGGAAGCCTCATTCATTGCCTTCTCCTCCTGCCATCTCCCTGAAGACGATACCTTGCTAGGCAAGGATGTTTTTGGTGAGATGAGTGAGGACCAGGCCTCCTCCTCTTCTTACTTCCTTTTCCCTCTACCTGTGATGGGCAGGTTTTATTTATATTCGGGTAGAGGCGTGACTGTTCTTTCTCCGTATAGGTACCCGCTACCTACACGCATATTAGAACAATTACCTGTCCACTTTTCTTTTCATAGGCCTATAAGCTAGAACTGTATAAAATCCGAATAAGTCGTGCAGGGATGACAATAACCCCAGTAGTTATCTTACATTTTCCTGCATTTCTTATTTCATCTTGTTTAGTTTAGTTAGTAGTATTCTTTTTTTTTCAGTTTTCTATTTTCTTTTGTTTCTGTGGAGCTGACCCCTGCAGGTATTTTTTCTGGATAGCACACGCTGCGGCTCATTTTAGCTTACACACCAATCTTCTGGTGTGCTCAATTCTGAGCACTGGGTACTCTCTTTCCCTAGCCTTTTCTGATTGTCATGTCATACATTTTGTGGATTGTTTAGTTAAGTCTCGGGGAGAGCAGTTTGTGTGCCCACTCACGTGCACTCTTGCATAGCATGCTAGAAGTACTTTTATTTTAGTTTATTGGAAATTGTTGACCATTTTCATTGCACACCACAACACCCACTTGAGCGCGTACTCGTCTGTATGCGTGCTCTGTAGTGAATTTAATTCTTCTGCTTATGTGGGAAGGTCTAGGTGATGGCTTAGGACTATGTAGCATAGTAAAATGTTGACTCCAATAGTGCTCCTAGTCGAGTGCTCGGTTGCATAGAAATTTGTGTAGATTAGATTTCTCTTTATACTATGGTTTTATATTTTTCTCTATTAGTGTAAATGTTGTTTACTCTACTCAAATGATGAATCCGGTGGAATCAAACGGTAGCGTAGGGATGTGTGTAAACGATCGCTAGACTCGTATTGCTTGAGTCAGGAGAAAGGAGAATCTTTCTCGGTGGCTAGAACTTGCCCCAAGCGATTCTTGAAGCATTGGCATAGGATAGTTCTAGTGCGTGAGAATGACGTAGGCCACTATTTTGGCCCGTTTGAGCATTTTATTTCATGCCTATCATCTACCCTTGCTAGCCCCTTTGTGCCTACCCCTTCCTCTTGATTCAGCCCCACTTTTATCTCACCAAAAGCTTAAAAGCCTAACCTACTCGCACACCCAAATCTGAGCCTTAGTTGTAGTTTTATTTACATTTTGGGGGGTGTTGATGTGGTAATTTATATAGTGGAAATTGTGGGTGTATTCATTGATATTTTTGCTGAAAAAAAAAAAGAAAGAAAAAGAAGAATGAAGTAGAGAAAGAAAAGAAAAAAAAGGGGGATTGTTATGAAAAAAAGTTGAATTGAAAATTTTGAAATTTTGGTATTGGGAATGGGCGGTGCACACACCTATGTTGCAAAAGTCCAAGTCTGGGGGTGTGGTGCATTTGTTTATTATCGTCGTGCGGGTAGCTCTATCTTAAAGCTCATTTGGGTTGCGTGTTATAAGCCCTCTTATTTATCATTGTTTACCTCACCGTAACCCAAGCCTCAATTAAAACCTAAAAGTCCTACCAACTCACGCTATGGACCAATCTAGTGTCGTGGAGAGAATGTGACCGGGTGAGCCTATGGTCGCCGACACCGATGGATTTCGGTGGAGTTTATCCGGCACCCCAATCTTGAGCAATGCTCATCTCAGCGCTTAGTTTACTTTCTCCGTATGCATGACCGGATGATTCACCGTAGTTCACCACTTTGAGTGGTTGTAATATGCTTTTACTCTTTTAGAAATATATAAACTGTTTTTATAATCAGAAATCTTTTCTACTATTTTTCTTATGCACGTGAGCATGCGACTTCGCATGGTACTCTGTATTGTAATCTTAAGCCATCTACTTTTCTTTCCTCGTTCACTTAGAATTTGTTTGCTCGGGACGCGCAAACAGGTAAGTCTGGGGGTGTGATGAGTCCCAATTATATACACATATAAGGACTCATCTGGGCCGATTTTCTAGTCTATGCACTACACTTTAGGCATGTTTTCGCTCATATTTGTTATTACATGCTATGTGCACTTCTAGGCCCGTTTTGGTGTTATTTCCTGTTTATCTTCATTATTAGTTTTCATGCATGGTTAAGTGTCACTTTCAGTGGTTTGATTAGTGTTGTATGCGGGAGCAGGAGTCGTGCAGGTGTTCCCGGTACAAATCTGTACAGGAACACTGCGCACGATCACTAGTTTTATTGCGCATGACCACTGGTCGTGCGCCACTGATCATGTGCACTTACCCCCTGAATTCTGAGTTCTGTCTTCCTTATCACACGACCACTTATGATAGCGCGCACGACCACTGGTCGTGCGCCACTGGTCGTGCGAACATTGTATTTTATAATTTTCTCCCCTTTCAGGCTCCGTCCAGTCAGGCGCACGATCACAGGATGATAGTGCGCACGACCACTGGTCGTGCGCCAACGACCGTGCGCGCTGTTCAGTCCAGTGCCTATAAATTGCCCTGCTCGCAATTTTAGGTCGGATCCTCGCCGTTTTTCTCACCCTGCTCCGCCATTCCGCCCGATTTCGCCCCTCCATCGCCGCCCACCATCGGGAGGTGCTCCGGGCTTGTTCTTCACGCCAATCTTGAGCCGGAGCTTCCTCCCGGCCTCCTCCTTCATCCTAGTGCTCCAAAGGAAGACCTAGCCGCCATTACCATCAAGCAAGGGGAAGTTTGCAACCTCTACCGGATCGTGACACGAAGAAGACGGGCTCATTGGAGAGTAGTGACAGCTCTCTCTACCCCGGACGTAGTTGCGGACCGAGCTTGGACGCGGATTGACAACCCGGCGATTCCAACCGTGAATCTACAACGAGCCTTCGGATTCGGTCGATTTCTTGCCTTGTTCTTCTCTTATTGATGTGTATGTAGTTAGATCTGTGTATTAAGATGAAGTTGCACTTAAACTAATTTGTATTTCTATATATTTCATGTTTATGTGAAATGTTTGTTGTTTGAGTTGCTTGAGGTGCGCCCCATTCCATCCTCCATCCCGCCGTCACGTTCGTGTGCCGCACTAGCAATTGCTAGTGGCGTGCTTGTCGAAGAGGTGCCGACGACCCTCATTCCATTAGCCTACTCGCCCATCCGCCTACCGAAGCGTGGCATAGCGGCCCGTGTATTCCATCCCGCCTAACGAAGCAGCGCGCTCAAGGCCTGCATAGTTCGATCCGTTAGCCTACTCGTCCATCCACCCTTGCGACGCAGCACGTTCAAGGCCTGCCTAGTCTCCATTCCGCCAAGCGAAGAATTTCATAGCGGCATTGCATAGGAGTAGTTGTAATATTTTATTTTATTATTCGCAAACCAAATCCCCCATTTCCGCATCTATCCGCTCTAAAGGACTTCAATCTCAAGTCCTTCCTCGATAATAAACTCCACCTTACTGTGTTCCTTTGAGATCGATACTTGGGGATTCATTCCCATTTTATATTACTTGAACGATCGGTACACTGCCGTTTCGTGCCGCAGTCTTACTACCGCCTTTAGCGGTGTGCTAAGATTTGCGCCATCAGCCGGAACCCACCACCGGGTAAGGTGCGCCCCATTTCATCCTCCATCCTTCGCGCATGACCACTGGTCGTGCGCCTCTGCTCGTGCGCACTTAACGCCCATTTCATGAGTTCTGTCTGGCTTATCGCACGACCACTTACGACAGTGCGCACGACCACTGGTCGTGCGCCACTGATCGTGCGAACTTTGTATTTTATAATTTTCTTCCCTTGCAGGCTCCGTCCAGTCAGGCGCACGATCACAGGATTCTAGTGCACACGACCACTGGTTGTGCGCCAACGACCCTGCGCACTGTTTATTCCAGCGCCTATAAATTGACCTGCTCGCGAATTAGGTCGGGACCCCCGCATTTTTCCGCCGTTCCTGCTCCAGTTCCGTCCGTCTTCGCCCCTCCATCGCCGCCCACCATCAGGAGGTGCTCCGGGCTTGTTCTTCACGCCAATCTTGAGCCGGAGCTTCCTCTCGGCCTCCTCTTTCATCCTAGAGTTTCAAAGGAAGACCTAGCCGCCATTACCGTCAAGCAAGGGGAAGTTTGCAACCTCTACCGGATCGTGAGACGAAGAAGACGGGTTCATTGGAGAGTCGTGACAGCTCTCTCTACCCCGGACGTAGTTGCGGACCGAGCTTGGACGCGGATTGACAACCCGGCGATTCCAACTGTGAATCTCCAACGAGCCTTCGGA
Source organism: Dactylorhiza incarnata (assembly GCA_033032865.1). Classification (NCBI taxonomy): domain Eukaryota; kingdom Viridiplantae; phylum Streptophyta; class Magnoliopsida; order Asparagales; family Orchidaceae; genus Dactylorhiza; species Dactylorhiza incarnata. The sequence continues at coordinate 4,811,844 of JAWHQI010000035.1, forward strand.
TTCGGTCGATTTCTTGCCTTGTTCTCCTCTTATTGATTATTGTAATAGTTAGATCTTTTGTATTCTGATGAAGAACACTATAGACCTTGCTATTTAAAGTTATTTCATGTCTATGTGAAATACCCTTTTTTTTATTTTTGTGCTTGAGGTGCGCCCCATTCCATCCTCCATCCCGCCGTCACGTCTGGTGCCGCACTAGCAATTGCTAGTGGCGTGCTTGTCGAAGAGGTGCTTGCGACCCTCATCCGTATGCCTACTCTTCCATCCGCTTAGTGAAGCGTGGCATAGCAGCCCGTGTATTCCATCCCGCCTAACGAAGCTGCGCGCTCAAGGCCTGCATAGTTCGATCCGTTTGCCTACTCGTCCATCCGCCCTTGCGACGCAGTGCGCTCAAGGCCTGCCTAGTCTCCATCCCGCCAAGCGAAGCATTGCATAGCGGCATTGCATAGGAGTAGTCATAGCATTTTCTCTTTATTGTTCACAATCCAAAACCCCCGTTTCCGCATCCATCCGACTATAGGACTTCGATCTCAAGTCCTTCCTCAATAGTCAACTCCACCTTACTATGTTCCTTTGAGATTCGATACTCGGGGATTTCTCCTCGTTTTATATTACTTGAACGATCGGTACACTGCCGTGTCGTGCCGCAGTCTAGCCACCATCTATAGTGGTGTGTAGGATTTGCGCATCAGGCACCCATTTTTGCAATACTCAATTCACAAAAATCTTAGCAAAATATGGTGTCACGCACAAATTATCCACTGCATATCACCCACAAACGAGCGGCCAAGTTGAAGTTGTTAATCGAGAATTAAAACGGATCTTAGAAAAAACGGTTTCTATTAATCGGAAGGATTTGGCAATAAAGCTCGATGACGCGCTATGGGCCTATCGAACGGCGTACAAGTCCGCTATCGGTTGTACACCATATCGAATGGTCTATGAAAAGGCTTGCCACGTCCCGGTTGAATTAGAACACCGCGCATTTTGGGCGCTTAAATTTTTAAATCTTGATTCTACTTTAGCGGGCGAACAAAGAAAATTTCAAATGAACGAATTGGATGAGTGGAGAGCGAATGCGTATGAGAGTAACAAATTATATAAGGAGCGAACAAAGTTTTATCACGACAAACATATAAAATTTCCAAAAACTTTTTCGCCAGGCGATCTCGTCCTCCTTTATAATTCTCGTCTTCGTCTTTTTCCGGGAAAGCTGAAATCTCGATGGTCCGAACCTTTTATTGTTAAAGAGGTTTGGTCCTATAGGACAATTCTAATTTCCCACCCGGAAAAAGGTTCCTTCAAAGTTAACGGGCACTGCCTTAAATTGTATCTTCCGGGAGACTTACCTAATGACAAGAGTGATGCGTTATTTCTTCATAATATAACATGATCGGCAAGTGGGTCAAGCTACGCGACCTTAAACAAAGCGCTTTTGGGAGGCACCCCAAGGTTATCTTTTTATTATTTTCTCTTGTTTTTGTTCTTTCTTTAACATCTTTTGTAGGTAATCGCGGCTTCCCCACAAAAGCTTCAAAAAAAAAAATTTATCAGGGAAGCTCTTTTTCCTTCTTTCTTTTTCCTTGCATTTCTTTTTACCTTTTCTTACTTCATACTTATTTTTAAACATTGGGGACAATGTTTAACTTTAAGTATGGGGGTGTAAATAGCCCTTTGTAAATATTTGTAAATATTTTTAAAAAGAAAATTTTCAAGAAAAAAATGAACAAAAAGAAAATTTTAATTTTGTTTCTATGTTTCCTTTATTTAAGCACTTGCAAAAAAACCAAAAACTCAAAAAAAAATAGAAAACAGAAAAATTTAAATCTTGGAAAGGGACGTTTGGGATTTTATCCCATCACACCTCCTAGTACCTTGCGAACCCTTCACTGGGTAGCCCTTTGGGAAGTCCAAGACTTAACAAAAATTGTTAAGTTTTAAAGCTAGTTTCTTTTCTTTGTAAATAGTTTTTAATGACAAAAATTCAAAAAAAAAAGAGATAATATAAAAATTCAAAAAAATATATATGAAAAAACTTAAAACACAAAAAAAAAACTTTTATCTTATACCTCTCCTATTTGTTGTTTTTGTGATTTCTTAGAAATCTAGTTGAGAATGTTTATAAGCATGTTTAAGTTTTTAATTGGCTAAAATTTTGCTTATCATAGTTTGTTAATTTTAAATTTGAGGTAATCTTGATTTAAGAATCATCTTATGATTTTAAATTGATTAGAGAATTTTGTTAGCATGACTTCTCTTTTTATTTTTAAATGGCTTCATTTTGTAGTAAATTTCCTAAACCTCTTTAGATTTCAATTATATTTTCTTCTAACTTCTTAGATCTTAGGAATTTTAATTTTACTAGAATTTGCTCTCAATATGATTTAAAGCTAGCTAGATTTAATTTTCCCCTACCCTATCCCCTTTGATGGCATAAAAAAATGTATTAAAAGATCAGTCCAGAATGATGCCGCGCTGTCTGAGCTAGCCCACACCAAGTCACGCCCCAGGTCACGCCCGTGACCCAAAGTCACGCCCGTGACCAAGGGCGTGTAAACTTAGAATCTTCCACGTGGAGCCGCCGTCGAGACGTGGAGATGCTGTCGAGAAGTCAACCTAAGTCACGCCCGTGACCCACATGTCACGGCCGAGACTTTCCAGCGTGATCCCTGCTTCGCCACCGCGCCGAATTCCAACCCACGCCGCATTTAATGCAGCCGTCCAAAGTCACGGCCGTGACCCGACATGTCACGCCCGTGACATGTCACTTTTCGCCGCGCCGAATTCAAGCCCACGCCGCTGTCGGATCTGATGTGAATAGTGCAGTCACGCCCTTGGTCACGCCCGTGACCGAGGGCGTGTAATCTGAAATTTTTTCCTATAAATTCAGAGGTTCTCCTTGAGTCCAGGGTTCAGAATTTTGGAGTGGGGGAGGTGCTGTTGGAGCCAATCTTGAGTATTTTTTCACTTTCATGTTCATGTTCATGTGACTTTACTTTCATGCTCTCTTCCTTTTCTCATGCAATGTACTAGCTTCCTTTCAATGCAATAGTTTAGTTTAAGCTTGTAACTTGTTTTTCCTAGCTTGCAATCTCTTCTCTTAAGACTTGTAATAGTTTTCATTTAAATAAAAATTAGTTGTTCTCTTTATTTTGTCTCCTCCTTACTTAGTTAAGTTTTCTTATTATGCATTTTTATTTTTCTTCCTCTTTCCCCTCCACCATGATTAAATAATCCTCATTAGTACACGATCAAAATGATCCGAGGATGAGTTAGACAAGTTATGATTTTCTAAAGTTTTTTTTTTCGTTTTTATAAACACTTGAATTACCCTTGATTTTTAATTAGTGAGGCCATATTTTCGATATATGGTTTTCGCTTATGTTTTCATACTTAGTTAGCCGAGAGGCTCAAAGTATGAATCGATCACTCAAGGGTAAAGAGAGTTGCACGCACTCCTCGAGAGAGGATGACGTAAATCTCCCGGATTGGAGTCAAATCCAATAGCGGGGTTCACTTCGTAAAGCAAGTTTTAGGTAATCGATTATAGGACGAGAGTCCGGTTGATTTTTCCTAAACTTAGTTGGGCATTAACCTCGAGAGAGGCATGTTCGAGCTTCGGGAACCTCCACGGTCAAGTAGGTCAATTTAAACAGAATTAGATATAATCTCTTTTCACTTGTCTTTTCTCACTCCAAGGTGACTTTTGATTGAGTACTAGCTTCTTCTATCATCATCTAAACTTTAAATTTAGCTTGCAATTTCTTTTTTTTCTAGCCAAGTAATTTAAACCCCAAAATATCGTTAGATAAGATAATAGCGACTTTCCTCAAAGTAGAAGTAATCAACGCACCCCGTGGAATACGACCTTGATATTTCTTAATATCCTATACTATAGACGATAAGGTACACTTGCCTTTATCGGAAATAGTTTTGGAGAAAATCTCAAACCTTCACTAAATTTTAAAACCTACCAAATTAAATATCATGATTCGTCGGATTCGTCGGAATTCGTCGGATCATTCCGTGGAAACTCGATGAATTATTACAGAGACCCTAAGCTCGGCAAATGTTGACATCTGATATGATTCGTCGGAATTCGTCGGATTGTTCCTTGGAAACTCGACGAATTGTTACAGAAACTATAAACTCGGCAAATGTTGCCGTCTGACATGATTTGTCAGAATTCGTCGGATTGTTCCGTGGAAACTCGACGAATTGTAACAGAAACCCTAAACTTCTATATGGACTGCGGATAGCGATTTGTCTAGGTCTTTTTATACTTCGGGTATAAATAGGACCTGTTTTAAGGGTTCAAGATGCTCTTCTTACGCCTCCTGGAAGGAGACCCGACGGAAGAGTTCCGCCTCACGAAGCCTGGCCGACGGAAGTGTTCCGCCGTTTCGCTCGTCTACACAGACCTCCTTCCGGCGATCGTCGCCGTGATTGTTCTTCTTGGAGCAAACCTAGCAGTTCGTGGAAGTGCAAGGTGCAGTCGTTCTTCTCCCGGCTCATGTGGATCACTGTAGAGACGTAGACATCATTCTACATGAGGACTCTCGCATAGCCGCTGACAGGATTCATCTTCTTGGAGCACCTAGGTTGGATTCGATCCAACTCCGCTAAGGTAATTTCATACCTAGAAATTTTATTAACTTCTTGATTCAATGTTCATGGCCCGATCCAAACTCTTTTGGGTTGTTCTCTTTATTTCCGTTGCGCCTACATATGATGTATGGTTTAAGAAAACCCAACATCCTCATCTTATCAACATAGGAGCTTGTAGATAACACAAACAAGTCCTTCACCCATCTTCTAACATGAGTGACTTCACCCTCCACCGCTGACATGTTTCGAAGGAACTTCACTTCTGTTGAACCAAACAGAATGTGATAGCCAACATCAACAGTGTTGGTCACCGAGAAGAGGTTTTTCTTCATACCCAAAACATGATAGATACTCTTCAATGTGAGTGGACTTCTATCTCCGTTTAAAGAAACTACACCCTCCTTCTCAACTGCATGTATAATATCATCAGTAGTAATGATAGCATCATTACATGAGTATGTCTGCAAAGAAGAGAACTTGCACTCATCCCCAGTGAGGTGATGACCGCAGCCAGAATCCACTATCCAATCATCTTGATAGTTGATAGAAGCCATGGCCCGAACACAAGTGCCCGTCATAAAAACTCCATCACCCCAACTACCATTAGCATTGGAACCAGCCTCCTCCTTTCCTGCAGCATGACCTGACTGAAGATTGACTATGCAGTCTTTCTTGAAGTGACCAAGCTTATTGCACCTGAAGCATCTTGGTCCTTCCTTCTTCTTCCCATCACTCTTAGGAGCATAGCTCCTCTCCTGCTGATATGAAGTAGATGGACCATCATCTCCAGTTGTCTTATTCTTCTTGTCTCAACGCTTCTTCTTTCCAGAATAGAGAACCTCACTTTCTCCCCCAGAGACAGACATCCCAGCCATCTGCATAGACAAACTCTCTTGCGAAGAAAGCCAGTTTTTCAGCTCCAGCAACGATGGCTGATTGGCCCATCCTTGAATAGAAGTAACAAAGGCCACATACTCCCTCCGCAACCCACAGATTATGTGCCTCTTCAGCTTAGCTTCTGAGATAGGCTCATCTGGGTTCAAAGCCGAAATCTCTCCACAGAGGTTCTTCATCTTCAGGAAGAATGTTGATATGGACAAGTCACCTTGAGTGACCTTAGCCAACTCATTCTTCAAGAACTGTAGATCAGCTATATTCTTCTTATTGAACAAGCCATCCAAGTTTATCCAAATTTCAGCTGCTGATCGACATCCAACGATGTGATCAAACAACTCTGATGAGATAGCCCGCTTGAGAGTAAACTCCGACTTAGCATTAGTTCTCCTCCAAGCTCTCACCAGATGATCATTCTCACTAGCAGCAACCACTTCTTGAGTTTCTTCTCCACCAACAACCTCCCAAAGGTCCTCACCCAAAAGATAGCTCTCCATGCAAGACTTCCACTTCTTAAAGTTAGTCTACGTCAGGAGATCAATACAAGGACCTCTTGTTATTCCTCCTTCAATTGCTATACCACTGATAACTTGTGCTTTCAGAAATCCAAGAAAGATAACTGCGGCTGAATCACTGCTCAAACCGCTGTCCCTCTGATACCATGTTGAAATACCTCAGATACTTTATTAAAATTTCTGAGAAGCGGAAAATGGGAACTAGGTCGCAGGAACACTTCAACCATACCAAGCATGAGAAACCAGAACAATGAAGGAACAAGAATAATCTTGTATTAACTATCTTCTATACATTGCGAGACATACATTGGGAGACATGATTTATTAGTACACACACTAATGAGGAGATGAGGAAATCAGACTACAAGAAGCTGGCGGTTACAAGTATAACACGCCAAACCGCCCGGCTAACAGAGTTGTCCGCGCACACCGCCAAGTGGCAAACCCGCAACTCAACATGAGGACTACCCATTATTCCAATGCTCACTTTGTTCGACCAAGCAAGGCCGCTTGACCGCAGTCACTTAGCTGCTTCTAACCGCGAACAAGCTGTTGGAGAACTAAATAGAAAATAGTATCGCAAAGACAAACCGCCTACCCGCCGCCAACTGATCCTTTATTGAAAGCTGAAACAAGCCAGAGATAAATGCCTTGTCGCTAACCGCGACCTCCTGCTACTACCTCCCCGCTGACTGCTACCGACTTATCCGCTGCGGTCTCCTCAGATCAAATCAGAACCACAAGCAAGCCGCACAACCTGCAAACACAGCAAAGGCAAAACTCAAACCGTGTGAACAGAAAAGTTCTATCTGCACACCAACTCGCGAGCTCTCACTTACAGTTCTTGTCTACTTTCTTCGAGCCTGGGGTCCTATTTATAGTAGAGGTGAGGAGTGCGGTCACCACCTACAGTGATAGGATAACCGCCCATATCAACAACAGTGGGTAGTACACATCCTGCGCACCTTACTGAGATACCATGCCAAACAGTTCGCCGACTCTATGACATGTCGCGCGGACAAATCGCAGAATCCCAACACCAGCAATAAAACTTCCAGACCGTGAGCAGATAACCGGCCAGAGCTCCAACACCCAGTGCTAACCGCGAACACTATCCGCTCGGTTACAACTAGAGAGCTGACCCCAGATAGCCGAAAGATCAAGGCTACCTGTAACTGGCTAATCTGCCAGTCCACTGTGGGAAGTTAACCCGTGTGGTCTTCATACCAAACTGCCCGACCTCTATAATTTACCAGACCGCCCGGTCTGATGCCTAGACCGCCCGACCTCCACTTGCACTTCAAAATTCAACACTTTTAGAAGTACATGTTGGTGTGCTGAAAAGTAGAGAGCCATTATCAATGTTCTATTGACGACTTTCAAGTTTTTCTCTCCTACTGCTAACTGAACCAGCTAGAAGAAACAAAGAGAGAAGATAGCTCTTCTATCCTGAAGAGCAAGAAGATCTTTATTTCTCTACTGAAGAGAAGGATCAGAAAGAAGCAAGGACTGAAGATTTCGGCTTCGTTTGGTTCGGCTTATTTGCTCCGGTGAGTTTGGACAAAAACGTCATTGGCATACCAAACATTTTATGCTTATAACTAGTTTCTTTTTTTGATATTGGTAGTAACATTTGTCATACCAAACATACATTCTATGCCAATGACGATTTTGTCCAAACTCACCGGAGCAAATAAGCCGAGCCAAACGAAGCCTTCATTCAGCACAGCTTTAAAGTAGCACCAGCTGTGCAGGAACAATAGAAGACATTATACTACTGCTATCAACTATTGTAAGCTAAACATTTACTCACTGTAGGAACTATGTAGTTCTGAGCTTGTAAGGAACATTGCCCGAGTTTGTAGGGTTGCTGAACCTGAGCTGTAAGGCACATTGCCTGAGTTTGGTAGGGCTGTGGAGCCTGAGCTGCAAGGCATATTGCCAGAGAAGTAAGACTTCTTGATAGGCCTGAGGTGTTAAATTGTTGAAGTGGAAGTGGAGTGTCCGGACGGTCTAAATTTGGAGACCGCGCGGTTTGCGCGTCTCTGGTGTTGGCAATCTACTTATGTTCGTCAATTGTGCCCAAGTGTTCCTATTCTGGTTTAGACCGAGTGGTATAGTACTGGAGGTCGCTTTGTCGGTCTAGTACTACAGTATACATGAGTTCGCTTTGGAAATCTGCTTGATAGGCTAGAGATGTTCGTGTTGTTCCGATCTTATGGGAGACTGAACGGTTTGTATGAGCCTGCTTCTCACGGTGTGTTCTCGATCTGGTCAGATGATCATATGGTTCTTCTCCTATAAGAGACCGGGCAATCTGCCAGATTGTAATAAACGTGTTGTCTTAGTTGGATAGTTGCTTAAGTAAATAAAGGTCTTATAGAGACCCCGCGGTCTGGTTTTGGAGACCGCGCGTTTCAATAAGGAAGATGACTGGATCCCTCATGGGCGGTGATGACATCCATTCATTTAACTATAAATAGGGGTGCAGGGGTAGCCATTCATATGCAAGAACTGAAAGAACTAAAGTTGGTTTGATTGTGTCGGTCTCTTGTTTGAGGTCGCGCGGTCTGAGTTTGTTTGACCGGTTTGTTGTGTTCGCAGGATTGCAGCCAGCGGTCTACTGTCAGCATTCTTCCTTCTTTCCAGCTTTGAATAAACCAGCTCGCCAGCGGTTTCGTCTGGGAAAATTGTGTTTTGAAGTTATTGTTCTACTTGCAGCGGACTTAGTTGATCAGGTGACCTTAAGCAGTCAGGCGGTCTTGAGTTGCAATCTTGCAGTAGTGAGCAGTTCTTCATATTGTGATCATGGGTTGCCTCTGTGATCTTAAGACCATGCAGTCTGGGCGATCAAGAAGTGCGGACAGGGTTTGTTTTCAGCAGTTGCAATAAGCAGCAGTTCGTGCGGTCTGTGATTGGCAGTCTGGAAGTTTGGAGGTCTGCGACCTCTCCTGTTTGCGCAGTCTCAGGGAAGCCGGCGATCTTGCTGAGTTCGAGCGGTTTGCGTAGTCTCAGTTTTCTGTTCTCCAGATGCTTGTGTTGCTTGTTCTTCTCATCTAATTGTTCTCTTATAAATCATTTCTCGCCATGTATGAAACGCATTGTAATAAAGATAGTAGTCAATTGAGATTCTCTTATCCTTCATTGTCACTGGTTAACTGATTTGAATTGAATTGAAGTCTTCTGATGTTGTCTTCGATCCATCTCCAAAATTTTAATATGGTATCAGAGGTAGGTTTGAAGCAGTGATCAGCCACAGAATCTTGCTTCAGTCTCTGAAAGGTTGCTAACCAGTGTGATTGCAATGGAAGGAGGTTATACAAGAGGTCTTGGAATTAAGCTTTTTACACAGACTAACTTCAAGAAGTGGAAGTCGTGCATGGAGAGCTATCTTCTTGGCGAAGATTTATGGGAGGTAGTCGGAGGAGATGATTGACAAGCGGTAATAGCTGCTGAGGGGAATGCTGAGCAGGTGAAAGCTTGGAAGAGAACAAATGCTAAGGCAGAGTTCACTTTAAAGTGTGCTATCATTACATAGTTGTTTGACCACATAATTGGTTGTAGGTCAGCTGTTGAGATTTGGATAGCCTTGGATGGCTTGTTCAATAAGAAAAACGTTGCTCGGCTAACATTTCTTGAAAATGAGTTGGCGAAAGCAACTCATGGAGATTTGTCCATTTCAACTTTCTTCTTGAAGATGAAGAACCTATGCATGGAGATATCAGCTTTGGACCCGGATGAACCTATTTCAGAAGCGAGGTTGAAGAGGCACATAATCTGCAGCTTGCATAGGGAGTATGTGGCCTTTGTCACATCTATTCAAGTTTGGGCAAATCAGCAATCGTTGCTAGAGCTGGAGAACTTGCTGGCTTTGCAAGAGAGCTTGGAAAAGCAAATGGTTGGGATATCTATCTCTAGAGGAGAAAGCGAGGTTCTATATTCAGTCAAGAAGAAAAGATGGGAGAAGAAGAAGAAGTCATATGTTATCGATGGACCATTAACTTCATATCAGCAAGATAGGAGTAATACTCCTAAGCGTGATGGAAAGAAGAAGGAAGGACCAAGGTGCTACAGGTGCAATCAGCTTGGTCATTTCAAGAGGGACTGTAAAGTTAATATTCAGTCAGGGCATGCTGTAGGAAAGGAGGAGGCTGGTTCCAATGCTAATGGTAGCTGGGGTGATGGAGATTTTATGATGGGCACTTGTGTTCGGTCAATGTCTTCCATCAAATATCAAGATGATTGGATTGTGTACTCGGTTTGTGGTCATCACCTAACCGAAGACGAGTCGAAGTTCTCTTCTTTGCAAACATACTAAGGTAATGATGTTATCATTACTGATGATGTTACAATACATGCAGTTGAGAAGGTGGGTGTAGTTTCTTTAAACGGAGATAGAGGTCCACTCACGTTGAAGAGTGTCAATCATGTTCCGGGGATGAAGAAAAACCTCTTCTCGATGACCAACGCTGTTGATGCTGCTATCACGTTCTGTTAGCTCCAACAGAAGTGAAGTTTCTTCGAAACGTGTCTGTGGTGAAGGCTGAAGTCACTCATGTTGGAAGATGGGTGAAGGACTTGTTTGTTTTATCTACAAGTTCCTATGTTGATAAGATGATGACTAATGATAGCGCTGTTATCTAGCATGAAAGACTTGGACATGCTGGGATGGCTAAGTTGAAAGCTATGGCGGGAAGAGGCCTTGTGAGAGGTTTGCCTAGTTTATCATCCTTCGGTGAAGGTCACGTTTGTGCAGGTTGCCAATATTGTGAGGCTCATCGCTTTCCATTTGACAAATCACAAAGCAGATGCAAAGCACCATTGGAGTGTATTCATGGTGATCTATTTGAACCTACCGCAACTGTCAGTCTTGGAGGTAGCAGGTATATGCTAGTCTTGATTGATGACTTCACTAGATATACTGGGGTATATTTTCAGAAGGAGAAGTCGGAAGCCTTTGAAAAGTTTGTGGAGTTCAAGGAGCTAGTGGAAGTTCGGCTTAACCTGCGGATCAATAAGTTCAGAACTGACAATGGAGGGGAGTTCACTTCCAATACGCTCTTCAACTTTTGCAGGAAGCATGACATCCGGAGATAGCTCTCTTGTGCTCATAGTCCATAACAGAATGAAGTTGCATAGCGGAAGATCCGTCATCTGACGGAGACCTGCAAATGTTGGCTTCATGCCAAGAGTATTCCAAAGTCCTTCAGGGCAGAGGGAATGTCTTATGCAACTTATGTCATCAATCAGATGCCTCTTAGTCCAATCAACATGAATACCCCACATGAGTTGATGTTCAAGATAAAGCCTATGGTGGAACACCTTCGAGTGTTCGGATCTACCTGCTATGTGCATGTTCTGAATGCCCTTATAACGAGCTAGATGCGAAAGCAAAGAAGCTGGTCTTCGTCGGTTATGATGACCGAATGAACAGTTGGAGATGCATGGATCCAGAGACACGGAGAGCTGTGGTCTCAAGGGATGTGGTATTTGATGAATTGACATCATACTAGGGTAGCTCTTTGATGCGCTATTTCGGCACTGCTAATTAGCAGGCACGAAATGTGATAGGATGGCAGTGTACCACTCGCTCAAGAAATAAAATAGGGAGAAACTCCCTGAATATCGTTCTCAAAGGAGCGCAAGTTGGGTAGTACGATTTGCTCAAACCAGGAAATCAGTTAAAAGGGTTACTAAGTAACAACGGGAGGTTTGGTTTGGGATCCTATGCTATTGCAGAATAAAGAAAGATGCGGGTCAAAACTCTGCTTCGCAAGGCAAGATGGATGCAACGGCCACGATGCCGTGCTTCGGAAGGCGCGTGGATGGAATGTAACTATGACGGTTGAGAGTCACACACACCTCTTCTCTAAACATCACCACTAGCAATTGCTAGTGGCTTCACACACAACGAATCTCAGAAATCATTAGGAAAAAGGGCTATTCATGCCATCACAACAACATTGCATATGAACACAAGCAATAATCCTTAAGATTAACTTAACAAACGTTCATAAAACAACAACAAAGAAGTTCAAGCATCAAAGGTTAGAGAGGACCACAAAGAAGAAGTCACGTCTTGGGTTCACGGCCGGAATGAGAGGTTGTCGGGCTGTCTCCGGACTCGGCCCTCAGATGGTGAGCTTGGCTCGAAGGAGGCTATCACCGCTCCTACGATCTTCAGCGCTTCTCTGATCTCTTGGCGTGGAATGCTTGAGCTAATGTTGGAGAAAGCTTCCTAGTGCTCCCGGATGGAAGGATGGAGGTGGAAATCACCGGAAATGGCATCTATGGTGGTGGAGATGAAGGGGAAGCCTTCAGCCCTCAAGAGCAGCGGGAAGGAAGTGATTTCCCGCTCTCTGAATCGCTCCAGTCCACCTCCAATCGCTCTCCTCATTGACTGCCTCGATTCCTGCTTTTTATAGCAAACAGGCTGAAAAATGGTCACGCACGGTCGAACGCACGACCGTGCGTAGACCACGCGATATTAACGGATAAAATATGGCTTGGGGAAGAAGCTGCGCCGCCCGTGCGATTTGATCACGCACGACCAATACCGCCCGTGCGTTCAAACGCACGGGTAACTCCGACGCTCTGAAATCATAAAGACATAGGTCGACCATGCGTTTTACTCACGCACGGGCGAATCCGCCCGTGCGTCAAAATACACGAGTAAACTCCGACGATCCATTTTTTGCCTAGACACAAACGGACGACCGCAACCGACCGTGCGTCAAGGAAACGCACGACCGTGCGATATGCACAGAAATTACTTCTGGGGAAAACGGGACGATCAGGTCACCTGCATACAAGATATAACAGCTGGGAATACACATCCAGCATCAGAAAAACATAAAAGAAGGGAAGGGGAGCACCATGTGCTTACACCCAACAACAAGGAATGCAATTGCACACCGAAATGAGCTTAATAGTGCACCTAGCATGGAATAATACATATGAATGAAAACGTGCCTAAAATGTGGTGCAAAGACTAGAATATCAGCCCAAATGAGACCAAATATATATATATAAATGGGACTCATCACACCCCCAGACTTAACCATTTGCACATCTCGGGCAAACTACTCAGCTCTCCTGTCGGAACAATTGAATGTTAGCATGAGTTTGAGCGGTAGAGATCAATGCGAAGTCGCATGCTCTCGCGCATAGAAATGCATTAGAATAGAATTAAACTCAAGATTGTATCTAATTATTTCTAAAACAGTAAATTGAAATTTAATTTACTTGGATGGTGAATCCTGGTGAATCTTTCGGTCGCGCAAAAAGGGAAAATAGCGTGACTAATGAGTAGATTATTACTCGAATCGAAGCTAGGGACAAACTCCTAAGAAATCCATCAAAGTCGGTGTCCATAGGTTTGCACGTCCGCACTCTCTCTACTGCATGAAACGACTCGTGTCTAAAATCAATAGGACTGATAGGTAATTATTGGGCTTAGGTTGAGTATAGGCTAGGTAAGTAGAAGGACGATGGGAATCACACTTAACACAACCTGAGCACTCAAGATACTAACAATCACCAAAACAATATTTTCAGTAATTACACGACACCCCCAGACTTCAACTGAACACTAGGTGCGTGCTGAGCCAGATATAAATAGAATTTGCCGAGAGAAAATTATTCTTACACAACCTTTTTAGTTTTGTTTTCTTTTCTCTTTTCGACAAAATAACATTTTTTTAATCACAATAAAATGCCTCCTTTAGCTAAATTGAAGCTGCCATACATAACACATATGACACCAAATGTGATCGAAACAGAAATTTCTTTCAGCTCATCGGTTGGTGCGCAAATAGGTTCGGCCGTATGGCTTTGGTTAAATTTTTAGTGGAGCTAAACAAGGAGGAAGGGTAGGCTCAAGTGGGCTTGCAACGGTGATTAGGTAGGTAAGGATTTCCAAAGCTCAACAGGATCAAGAAATGGCCTATATCACATTTTATGACGAGTACTTCAACACAATCGTGTCGAGAGTCGCCTAGTGCAAGTTCTAGCCACCGAGAAAGGTTGTCCTTCCTTCTGACCCTAGTAATAAGCTACTACTAGTCTGCTACACTCGACCTTATGCTACCGTTGGATTCACCAGATTCACCACTAAAGTAAAATAAATTTCATCTACTATAAAAGAAATAACTAAATTATAATTCTGAATTTCATTCTACTCTAATTGAATTTCTAGGCGTGACGGGAGCACTTGACTAGAGCACTACTCGAGTCAACATTTTTCTCTACTCCTCACTCACATGCTAACAATTCAATTCTTACGAGTGGGAAAACCTCGCAGCGATACCCAAAAAGCACGCGTGATCAAGTGCGCGTGAATTAGGTGCAAGTGAATGCAATGTGCGCAACAAAATATAAATCCTAACTCAGCACATTCTAGCATGTCATGGAACGTGTGTGCACGTGCACAGCTCGCTCTCTCTCCCCCGGACTTGATTAAGACTAACTAGAATAAACAATTCAAACATAAGTAAGAGAGGGGTAGAGGTTACCTATGCTCATAAAAGAGCATGCCAGAAGTGCGGTAATCCCATTTTTTTAAAAAATATTTCTCCTTCATCATCGTCCACAAGAGAGCATCCTCCTACAATGTTAGCAAAACAGAAATAACAGTGCACAAAATAAATTAAAAAGCTAGACGGAACCGGGTGGTTCCCCATGGGTTGTCTCCCAAGAAGCCCTTTTGTTTAACGTCCTTTAAGGTGGACCAAATACCTGTATTAAGCATTGTTCAAAGAGCAGAAAGATATTGTTCCAAAATAAATAAAACAGAACAACACAGCAAAGAAGCATGATATAACATAAAGAGAAGATATCCAGAATCACACCCTAGGGGCGATGCCCTAGCCGAATAATGTCAGATCAAAATTAAAGTACACCACAAACTAGTTTAACATAAACAAAACTAACTAAGACAACAATCACCAAGGAAGCTACAATGGAATGATCACGACGGAGATGACGGAGAAGAATGTGAAGGAGGAGGAGTACGCTGCCGCCTAGATCCAGAAACTGAAGCCCGGGTAGGGACATCAAGAGGCTCGACTCCCAAATGAGCACCAATCCGCGACGAAAGCTCATACCGCCTAGCCATGGCATCTTCCATGGGTACAAACCTCTCGCAAAACTCCGGATAGTGCTGCTCGATGTTGGCCCGCGGGGTTTTCCATTGAGCATCCGGGGGCGCGAAATGGGGAACAACAGAGGGCTGCTCACTCGTCCCAGCCGAAGTGCTAGGTCCGGCAGTGTCAGTATGATTGCGTCTCTCCTCCCGTCCAGGCCCGGCTCCACAGAATTCATATTGCCAATGGTTGCCTACCTTCACTCTCTTGACAAGTTTAAAAGCTGTCATCATGGCTATGGTGATGCTGGAACCCTCGAAGATTTGTGTCATAGGGGGAAGTGTATCCCAAATACCAAGCCCTTTGGCAATCCTAGTGATGTACTGAGAACCTCTGATCGCCTTCAAGGGGAGATATGTGGTTTGCCGAAGATGGTACTGGGCGAGCAATAGCCCAAGATGGAGGGGTACTCCCTGATGCATGCTGTAAAGGTAGAGAAGATCCTGCCGTCCTGCTACGTTTTGACTCATGGCGCGGGCATTGATGCTATGCCCGATCAAATGCTAGACGTAGCGGAGCTCGGGAGAGATAATGTGGGTCGACTTCGCCGCACGAGCCTCATACGGCTGATCCCGTCCCATGATGGACTGCCAGAACTCGCTAGGAGATACCCCATCCGGGAACTCACTCGGACGGCTGATAATGTCCGTCTGGAGGAGTTCATCTTTGGTGTAAATCCCGGCGCAAACCGCCAGTTGGCCAACACCCATGGTATAGGAGCGGCCCTTCATCCGGAATGAAACCGACGCGGTCTCTCCGGTCTCCTCATCGAGGTAGTCAATGATGCGGAAGGTGGAAAGGAACTCAAGTGTGAGTTCACGGTAACCCAGCTCTGTGATGGAGAAGAGGTTTCCCCATGAACCCACATTGAGAAGCCGATTCACCGCCGCCACTAACTTGATCTTTTGGAGTTCCGTCACAGAGAAGACGCGATGATCAAGGAAAGTCTTTTAACGCAGCAGGTTGTACCTTTCCAAGAATTCTGGCTTCCCAAACTGTAGCATTGCTTCGAAACAAGGGTCATCAGATCTTGAAGCCAGAACTCCTCCTCTGCGGCGAAATATGCTCACGGTCTTCTTGAATCCCATTGAGCTCCACTTGCAAGCTACGGAAGGGTGACAATGATGAATGGAAGAGAAAACGTAGGAGACAATGGAGAAGGGAAGAAAGATCGTGCACGCGAGAGGAAGGGTTTCGCGAGGCGCACGGGAGAAGAGAGCTCAGGAAGAAAAGCCGGCGTGCGATTTTTGATGGGGTTAGGGCCGATTTATGATATCCGAAAATTGCACGGTCGTGCGATACCAATGCGCACGTCCGACCTGATCGTGCGTTTGTAAATTTCATCAAAATTTCTCCAATTTTTGTGAGTCGGTGGAATCAGAAAAATTTCACATGCAACAATCTTGGACGGAGGGAACATATAAGAGCGCACCGACAGCAATTGCCTAACTACTAACTACACAGGGCACGCGGTGCACGCAAAACAGACACAAACAAGAAAGAACAATTGCTAAAAGCAAACAGAAATTAAAACTAAAGATGATAAAATCTAAATTAGCTATTCCTATACCTAGATAACAGTTGGGCTACATGTCCCCCCAACGGGACCTATTCAAGTACTTGAAATGCAGGTTAACTAATAGGTGAATGAAAGCGAAAATGGTCAGGTAATTGTTCATGCTCATGCTTCGGCAGTATGTACCGGAGTGGAGACAAAACAGTTGCCCAAATACCATTGAGATAATAATGCCTGACATGGATGTCGGGCAAGGGCACAACATATGTTGTGAAGCTCCCCCTTTCTAGATCCACCTGCACTGGATTCCTTTCAATGCTAGGCCTTATTACAGGCTCATACACCCACGGAACTGGCTCCACAATGTGGTCCTGCGGAGGAGAAGATACAGGAGCAGGGTCAGGAAATAAAATTGACGAAAAACTAAGAGAAATCTCATCTGAGGGGATAATCCCGGCTTCATCCCCCATGTGGTGCGGCAATGATAAACTGATGACATCGTCGGAGATCTCACTAGATTCGACAGAGCACAAAATGGCCTCCTCTCTAACTTGGACTTTCTCGCACTGAACCAAAATGATTGCTTCAGCACAATCGTGACTGTCCGCCTCCATGAGAGTGGGCACGACACTGCGCAGACCTGCACCATCCTGCAAATTGATCTCAATGATAACATCAGAAATAGATGTAAGTACGTGAATAGTGGGAGGAAACGTGCCACTTAAGAGTTCGGGCTCGCTCTCCACAAGAGGGTACAAATCTACGCAAAGTGGTACATGAACCGAAGAGGCATAGGGGTCGCGTCAGAAACGGAGTCAAGAGGGGCACTGATGCACGTGTCGATTCCAGAGACTTCAAGAAGTGAAGGTGGAAGGGATACGTAACCAGAGGAAGAAACTGTGCTCGCAGAATTCGAAGATGGGACGATCCGGATATCCGGCTCATCGTCATCCTCCAATTGGCGAAGGTAATCCGCACAGTCCTACAAGGCATGCTCTCTACTTTTGCAAAATAAACACTGTCTCACCGGCTTAGCTGGCACCCAAGGTGCGGCAACTGCGTGAGAGTGCGTCAACGGAGTTGCAGTAGAGTAGCCAAAAAACTTATGGGTTTCGTACGGTTTCTGAACAACACCATATTCTTTGGGACACCTATCACTAGTGTGGGATGTGTCTCCACACAAACGACATCGAATATTCAAATGAGCCCACATGATACAGAAGAAGAAAATAGCATACTGAAGGAAAACAAAATATCTTAAAACGAATTTCCAAATAAAAACAAATCAAACACGCTTGCAGTCCCCGGCAACGGCGCCAAAAACTTGATGCTCTATTTCGGCACTGCTAATTAGCAGGCACGAAATGCGATATGACGGCAGTGCACAGGTCGCTCAAGTAATAAAACAGGGAGAAACTCCCCGAATATCATTCTCAAAGGACCGCAAGTTGGGTAGTACGATTTGCTCAAACCAGGAAATCAGTTAAAAGGGTTATTAAGTAACAACGGGAGGTTTGGTTTGGGATCCTATGCTATTGCTGAATAAAGAAAGAGCGGGTCAAAACTCCCCTTCGCAAGGCGAGATGGATGCAACGGCCGCGATGTCGTGCTTCGGAAGGCGCGAGGACGGAATGCAACTATGACAGTTGAGGGTCGCACACACCTCTTCTCTAAACATCACCACTAGCAATTGCTAGTGGCTTCACACACAACGAATCTCAGAAATCACTAGGAAAAAGGGCTATTTATGCCATCACAACAACATTGCATATGAACACAAGCAGTAATCCTTAAGATTAACTTAACAAACGTTCATAAAACAACAACAAAGAAGTTCAAGCATTAAAGGTTAGAGAGGACCACAAAGAAGAAGTCACGTCTTGGGTTCATGGCCGGAATGAGAGGTTGTCGGGCTCTCTCCGGACTCGGCCCTCAGATGGTGAGCTTGGCTCAAAGGAGGCTGTCACCGCTCCTACAATCTTCAGTGCTTCTCTGATCTCTTGGCGTGGAATGCTTGAGCTAATGGTGGAGAAAGCTTCCTAGTGCTCCCGGATGGAAGGATGGAGGTGGAAATCACCGGAAATGGCCTCTATGGTGGTGGAGATGAAGGGGAAGCCTTCAGCCCTCAAGAGCAGCGGGAAGGAAGTGATTTTCCGCTCTCTGAATCGCTCCAATCCGCCTCCAATGGCTCTCCTCGTTGACTGCCTCGATTCCTGCTTTTTATAGCAAACAGGATGAAAAATGGTCACGCACGGTCGAACGCACGACCGTGCGCAGACCGTGCGATATTAACGGATAAAATATGGCTTGGGGAAGAAGCTGCGCCGCCCCTGCGATTTGATCACGCACGACCAATACCGCCCGTGCATTCAAACGCACGAGTTACTCCGATGCTCTAAAATCACAAAGACACAGGTCGACCGTGCATTTTACTCACGCACGGGCGAATCCACCCGTGCTTCAAAACGCATGAGTAAACTCCGACGCTCCATTTTCTGCCCGGACACAAACGCACGACCGCAACTGACCGTGCGTCAAGGAAACGCACGGCCGTGCGATATGCATAGAAATTACTTCTAGGGAAAACGGGATGATCAGGTCACCTGCATACAAGATATAACAGCTGGGAATACACGTCCAGCATCAGAAAAACATAAAAGAAGGGAAGGGGAGCACCATGTGCTTACCCCCAACAACAAGGAATGCAATTGCACACCGAAATGAGCTTAATAGTGCATCTAGCATGGAATAATACATATGAATGAAAACGTGCCTAAAATGTGGTGCAGAGACTAGAATATCAGCCGAAATGAGTCCAAATATATATATATAAATGGGACTCATCACTCTTCTGTTAAGTTACAAGATAGCAGGTTGGATGGTGGAGTAAAAGAAGCTACAAGGGATGTTCTAGTGGAGTTGCTTGTTTCTCTAGGTGCTCTAGTTGTTTCTAGCTCTGGGTCGGGTGCTTCAGGTTCTGGAAGCAGGCGGAGCAATGCTCCAAGTATGCCTGAAAGGAGAGCTAGTCCAGACGTTACAGTGGAAGAGGTGGATCAGAGTAAAGCTCTAAGGAGGTCCAAGAGAGTTATTATTCCACCATATTGGTATACAGGGGGAAACTTGGTGAGCTTCATCTCATGTTTCTTCACAGGTCCCCTGGATGAGAGAGAGCCATCTTATTTTGAAAATGCCGTTGGAGTCAAGGAGTGGGAAGAGGCCATGGATGAAGAGATGGCTGCCCTTAGGAAGAATGAGACTTGGGACATGGTTCCTAAGGTTGAGGGTGTTACTTCAGTGACTTGCAAGTGGGTTTCCAAGTTGAAGAAAAAGGCTGATGGTAGCATTGAGCGATACAAGGCTCGCCTTATTGCTCGAGGATTCTCTTAGAAGTATGGGGAGGACTATGAATAAACCTTCATCCCTATTGCCATGATGACTTCAGTTCGGGTGGTGATCGCATTGGCGGCTTGCCAAGGGTGGAAAATTTGGCAGCTCAACGTGAAGAATGCTTTTCTTTATGGCGAGATTGACAAGGAAATTTTCATGGATCATCCACCTGGGTAGGTTTCTTAAGTCTACCCAAGACATGTGTGCAAGCTAAAGATGACTCTTTATGGCTTGAAGCAGGCGCCTCGGGCGTTGTATGGCAAGATAGCAGAATACCTCCAGTTCTGCAGTTACTTTGCTTCTGATTCTGATTCAAGCTTGTTCGTAAAGAAGACGGGGGAGATTTCAGACTCCGTGTTACTATATGTTGATGATATGATCATCACGGGAGGTTCTAAGATGGAGGTAAATAGACTTCGAGCTGAGTTAGCAATCAAATTTAAGATGAAGGACTTGGTTGAGCTCCACCATTTCGTTGGACTCGAAGTGGAGAGGGAAGAGGGCGGTATGCTTATATCCTAGAAAGGCTATGTAGAATGAGAGTTCCCTTAAACTGGTGAACAATCTAGTTTATCATGCGCGAACCAAGCACATTGCGATTCAACATCATTTCATTCGGCAGAAGGTGTTGGAGGGATCTCTTATGGTTGAGCATGTGTAGAGTAAGGATAATGCCGCAGACATCTTTATGAAGCCGTTGTCGAAGGGACCATTTGATCGGTTGAGGAGTCTACTTGGGATGACTTCCACTTCCCACTTCAATGGGGAGTGTTAAATTTTTGAAGTGAAAGTGGAGTGTCTGGACTGTTTAAATTTGGAGACCGCAAAGACTGCGTGGTCTGCGCGTCTCTGGTGTTAGCGATCTGCTTCTGTTCATCAATTGTGCCCAAGTGTTCCTGTTCTGGTTTAGACCAGGTGGTCTAGTACTGGAGGTCGCTTTGTCGGTCTAGTATTGTGGTCTGCATGAGTTCGCTCTGGTGATCTGCTTGATAGACCAGAGATGTTCGTGTGGTTCCGATCTTATGGGAGACCGTTGGGGTTGTATGAGCCTGGTTCTGATGGTATGTTCTCGATCTGGTCAGATGCTCATAAGGTTCTTCTCCTATAAGTGGCCGGGCGGTCTGCCAGTTTGTAATAATCGTGTTATCTTAGTTGGACAGTTGCTTAAGTAAATTAAGGTCTTATAGAGACCGTGCGGTGTGGTTCTAGAGACCGCGCGTTTCAATATGGAAGGTGACTAGATCCCTCATTGGCGGTGACGACATACGTTCATTTGCCTATAAATAGGGGTGCAGGGGTAGTCATTCAAATGCAAGAACTGTAAGAACTAAAGTTGGTTTGATTGTGCCGATCTCTTATTTGAGGTCACAAAGTCTGAGTTTGTTTGACCAGTTTGTTGTGTTCACAGGATAGCGGCCAACGGTCTACCTTCAGCATTCTTCCTTCTTCCCAGCTTTGAATAACCCAGCTTGTTAGTAATTTCACCTGGGTGAACTGTGTTTTGAAGTTCTTGGTCTATTTGCAACAGTCTTAGTTGATCAGGTGACCTTAAGCGGTCAGGCGGTCTTGAGTTGCGGTCTTGCAGCAGTGAGCAGTTCTTCATATTGTGTTCGCAGGTTTCTTCTATGATCTTGAGACCGTGCAGTCTGGGCAATCAAGAAGTGCGGACAGGGTTTGTTTTCAGCAGTTGCAATAAGCAGCAGTTCGTGCGGTCTGTGATTGGCGGTCTGGATGTTTGGAGGTCTGCGACCTCTCCTATTCGTGCAGTCTCAGGGAAGCCGATGATCTTGCTAAGTTCGATCGTTCTGGGCGGTCTCAGTTTTCTATTCGCCAGGTGCTTGTGTTGCTTGTTCTTCTCATCTAAGTGTTCTCTTATAAATCATGTCTCACCATGTATGCAGCACATTATAATAAAGATAGTAGTCAATTGAGTTTCTTTTGTCCTTCATTGTCACTAGTTAAATGATTTGAATTGAATTGAAGTCTTCCGCTGTTGTCTTCGATCCATCTCCAAAATTTTAACATGAGGTAGGAGATCAAGGTGATTTCAGAGATGTAGGAGTGGGAGCACTCTAAGTGGGTAGGGCTGGTTTGCCTGAGGTAGGCTTGAAGAAAGCCTGAGAGATCCTGAGGGATCTCCATTGTAAGCTTTAAGAGCTGATTGGAAGAGTTTGCCCTATCTAACACACTGTTAGAAAGGTGTAGAGGGAAAGTGGACTACCCATAGACACACTATCTTGGGGAATCACTATAAACATTTGCGTGTTTTTTGTGTGTGGTTGAACTTTTACTTTCTACTCCTTATCTGCTAGTAATAATTATGTAAAACTCAAAGAGACCTATTCACCCCCCCCCCCCCCCCCTCTAGGTGAATTAGACTACATAGCTATAAACTATCAAGTGGTATCAGAGTGAGGTTGGTCAAAAAGGAATTAATAGTTTGACAAGATCCTACATAGGTGTAGTCAAATCTGAATCTAATGGCTACCAATGGAGTTCAGAAGGAGATGGGGTCAATGAAGCTGCCAATATGCAAAAAAGGAAACATTTGGCATTTGGAAGCAAAGAGTTAGGCTTTTCATGGAAACATCAGACCCTAGGATTTTTATCACTGTCCAGGAGGGTCCCTTTGTTGTCACAAAGCCCTCCACTATTGATCCTACTAGACAGGTAGCCAAGTCATACACTGAAATGACAAGGGAAGAGATTGCATTGGCAACAATGGACAAAAGAGCTCAAAATATTATAGCTAATGCAATTGATGATTCCACCTTCCAAAACATGGTACACTGTGAGACTGCCAAGGACATGTGGGATACACTAGTAGTGTACATGGAAGGGACTGAAGAGGTGAGGGATGATAGGAAATCCCTCCTCAATCAGGAATATGAAGCCTTCAGGAAGCATAGCCTAGAATGCATAGCTGATTGCTATGAAAGATTTTTCAGGATAGTGAATGTGTTGAGGACCTATGAAAGGACCTTCACTCATTATGAGCTAAATGACAAATTCCTAAGATCTCTAACAAGAGACTAGGATACCAAGATCTGTGCCATCAGGGAGGTGACAAAGCTGGGAGAGACTCCTCCCCATACTCTATTTGGAAATCTGCTCTCTTATGAGATGCAGCTATCTGCTAGGAAGGAGGAGGACGTATCCTCTAGGCCTGATGCAAGGGAGAGGGTTGTGGCCCTCAAGGCTGAGGGCTCCAAGAAGAGCAAGACAAGGATGCCTACACCTCCAAGGAGGGCTGCTGGATCAAAAATTCAAAGCCCAACTCATCTGATAGCAGCTCTTCTGATGAGGAGTTTGCTACATTCTCAAGGCATTTCAAGAAGATGATGATGAGGAAGTAGTGGAAGAACAAGCCTTCCTCCTCCTTACATCCCAGGAAGGATCTCAACAGATCAGACAAGCAGCACCCCAAAGGGGACAGGTTTGATTCTAAACATGTTTCAAATAACGTGAATTATTACTACTCAGCAATCCTGGACATGTCATTGCTAACTATCCAGTTAAGAGGAAGGAGAAGGGTGATAAGAAAGCTTATCACCAAAAGGGAAGGAAGGGTGAAAAATCATTCCTAGCCAAGAAGGAGAAGAGCTGGAGTGAATCTGAGTCATCATCCTCAGATTCAGATGAAGAACAAAAAGCTTATATTGGGTTGTTTGCAGATGAAGAAGATGAGGAATTTCTTGCAGCAAAGGTGGGCATAAGGGCCCCTCTATCACACTATGATAGTGACATAGAGGAGGATGAAGAAGCTAGAGAACATTATGGCTTGACGGCCAAAACTGATGATGATGAAGATTGTCAGGACAATCCTGACAAGGTATCGATCCCTCTCAATACTTCTTCTGATTATGAGTCAATGCCAGACTCTAAAGAATGCTCATCAATTGATGAAAATGATTCAGAATATGAAGTGGCTGTCAATCAATTGATTGAAAGATATAATGCTTTATTGGATGCTCTGAAAAAGAGCAAGAAGCTGGCCAAGAGGCAAGCTCAAGAAATTGCTTCCCTTAAGTTGGCTAAGCAATATTGCACTGAGTCACCTACCATGGTGGATCAGATGAGTAGAGAGATAAGACAACTCAAGGGTATAACAATTGTCAAATTGAGCACCATTTCCCAAATGAACAAGGTCATCAAGGACCTTGAGGAGAAGCTTCTCAAAGAAAAGAGCCTAGTGGCTCAATTCTCCAAGCCCAAATCAGTGCTTCCAATCATTGACACCTTTTCTTCTCAAACTAATAGGAGAGGACTAGGGTTCAATAAAAAGGAAGTGGGTGAAGGGAGTGGAGAAAAGAGCAAGGCTAAGGCTAAGCCTCATATTGTTGGATCGATAGGCGCCCTTAGAGAGGGGGGGGGGGTGAATAAAGGAATAAAAATTCTTTTTATACTTTTATGGAAATTACTAAATTGTTTAGGAATAATTGAGAGCAAAATAACAATTTAGCAAAAAGTAATTTGCAATAATAAAATTTACGCCAAATTAAAGGAATCAAGTAAACACAAATAGAGATATGATTGTATTATATAAAAAAGTGTTTATATAAATTTGATTTCAATATCGCTAGAAATCAGAGGCGTACAAATGAAAATATCCTTTCCTTTTCTATACCGACTTTGTTGAAACTAATTTCTTGGTCTCTTGTGAAGCTCGGGCCCTCAACAAGTTGAGGGGAAGCTAGCCCTTACCGATCCCTCGGAAGGAGCGAACTAGAGATTCGGAACTAGACTTAGACCTTAGTCTCAGCGAGGAGGTCCCACCACAAACCCGGAAGATCTTTGAGCGGTTCCCCTCCCAAGCCAAAGCTGGGACTGGGCACCTTGGAGAGCTAGAGAGCTAAGCCAAGGAAACCTAGGGAGAAGGAAGTTCAGAATGTTCTGATTGGAATCCACTCCAAAGGTTCCCTTCAAGGCCTATTTATAGTTTTGTAAGCCTGGTGTGTAAATAGCGGAATCCTGCCTTACACTCTTACTATACGCAACCCAAAATGGTCTATCAACAGCAAAACTCCGCTGTTTGGAGGGGCTAACTGCAGACCACATGGGGCTTTTGGGTAAAAACATCCCTGGACCCTTGCTGGGCGATCCGCACCTGAGGATTCCTCTCGCAAGCCTGACTCGCATGCCTTCTTGCGGGCCGACGACGAGAGCCCAGCTCGCCCGCTCCCTGCGAGCATCCACCAGGAAACCAACTCGCTTGTCTCATGCGAGCGGCTGCCAAGGGGCTTGCTCGCCTGCCTCCTGCGAGCGGGCTCATTGATGGTCTCTAGCTCGCCCTCCTTGTTACTTCTCTCGCCTGCTGACCTCTCAATCTCTGCTCATCTCCTGGCGAATATCGGGGTTGTACACAATCCCCTCTCTTCGCGAGGCTACCTAGGCTTGCTAAGAAACATCCAACCCCTGGTATTCGCCAGCCTCTTGATGACGTGGCGCGAATATTTTGGTGGGACCCATGCCCACAGCTATAAATACCCTTCTTCCTAGCTAGGGCATAAACTTTTCTTCCATCTTCTTTCTTTCGCTGCTCGCCGTTGGACCTGGCGCGATGCACACGAAGGAAGATATGTTGGCCCGCCTTAAGGCCTCACAGGTGGCCCAGAAGGCCAAAGCAACCACGCTCGGTTCCCGGGCCTCGCCGCAGCCTGCTCCGTCTCTGCCCCTCACCAAAATGGCGAAGACCGTCTGGTGCCCGCCTGGCGAGGATGGGTCCTCCCCTCTATCTCCATCCCCCCCACGATGAGCTCGCCTCGCAGGTACTATTGGCAATTTCGCTAATTTAATGCCTTTCTCACCTGACATCGCTTCTTCGCTCGCAGAACACTTCCCCGGGAGAGAATACCCTGGAGAAAAAAACTACGGGGACTCGCATTCCCACCCCTGGCGGGGCTGGCACTCCTCCCGCAGATGTGAGGATCACCGACCTGTGGGACCCGCCTTCGCGGCGATGTGAGTGGTTCGCTTCGCCTTTCTTCATATTTCATTACTCACTAAGTCTCCCTTATTTCTTATGCAGTGTCTCCTCTCGCGAACCTGGAGGAGCGGATTCCTCCTCCAGCGGACCCGGCGGCCCCACCGAAGTAGACCATCATCACCCCAGGGTTCGGCCTTCTGGGACAAAGGATCCATGGAGGGACGCTACTTGCCGAGCCCGGACTCGCTGCTGAAGCCACGTTCCGCCCCGGTCTGGGGAAGGTTGTTACCCCTGCCTTTGTCGAAGCTTTTAAGGGCCAGCCGGGCACTTCCCTCCAGCGGCCCAGTACCCTTATTCCCCCACCAGGTTAGACCATCCCTGCCGAGTGCCTTTTCCTCATCCTCCTAGCTGATCTCTACCTCGTAGGTGATCCTCCGACCCCACCCACTAAGTCAGAGCACTGATAGGTGGAGATGTCGCCACCATCCTCGCCGGGTCAGGTAGCAGATTTTCTGGGGGACCCCGACAATCCAGAGCAAATGAAGAGGCAGGTCACTGAGATATTTCAGAAATATACATCAATGTTGTGGGAGTTATACGAACAAAATCGACTGGCTCGGGTCGCATACGAAGAGAAATTTGCTGCAATGGAGGACGCGAACGCGCGCATCCTTGTCGAGGTGCAGCCGATCGACCGCAGCGAGGTCACCTCACCCGGGGTGCACATCGCGCAGATTGAGTATTACGCGCGGCTTCTAAATCATGAGGCCCAATCGGTTCGTGAGTACCACTACCCGCGAGTCTACCCACGCTCGGGTGTGCGGGGCCGCGGACGCTGGAAGAGGATTCGCTACTAAAAGGCCTCCTCTTTGTAATTTGTTGTTTGCTTTCCCTTCCCCTCCCCTTTATGGGGGGGTTTAAACAATTTGGCGATCTGTAACATTAATACTCTTGACTCGCTTGCGAGCCCGCCTTTTCTGTTTTTATTATTTCCATCGCTATATCAATCTCGTTGGCCCCTTGCAGACTTTTCTCTTTGTTAAAATTTTTGATCTGAATCGTTTAGGAGTAAGCAGGAGTTGCATCAACTGAGTTATAGCCAAACAACCACAATGCCACACAGCAACACAATAAACTTTATTGAATCACAAAACTTCATTTACATTTGGAGACATACATGGCGAGACATGATTCATAATAATCACGAAGGAGAGAAGAACAAAACACACCAAAAACAAAACTGTCGGCTTGACAAGTAGAGACCGCACAGACCGCTGAACTCCAGAGATCGCTCGGCTTGACCTGAGACCGCATGAATAGAAAACAGACAGGATGCCTGCACTGCAAGACCGCCACCTTAGACCGCACGAACTGGAGCCTACTGAATTGAACGAAGAACAGAAGCTGTCGCCAGACCGCAACTCTGATCGCCTAACCGCCGAAGTTCGCCTAATCGCTGAGCTCACTGCGAACAACACAAGAACAACATTAACCAGTCCGCAGACAAGCCGCTGCCGAACTGTTTATTCAAGATGCTGGGAAATCACCAAGGAAGGAGACCGCAACCTGCTGACCGCAAACCTGCGAACACAACAAACAGTCAGTTCGCTTCTGAGACCGCCCGACCTCAAAGTTGAGACTGCACAAAACAACCCAGGCTCTAGCTCTTACAGTTCTTGTTATGAATGACGAGACATGCACCCCTATTTATAAGCGACAAGACGGATGTCTTCACCGCCGCAAGAGAGATACAGTCACCACCCATCAGATCGTGAGCGGTCTCAAAGAACAGACAGCGTGATCACATCACTTGAACAACACCTATCCAAGACCGCAAGTCAGCCTCAGACTGCACATAAGCCGCCCAGACACAGAACACTCCTTCCTTAGATCACCAAGGACAGACCAAGAACACCTGGCCGACTTCAGACAAGTTGCCAGGTCACCCAACAAAGGCCACCTGGTCACAGCGGTCACCCAATAACAGACCGCCCGGTCTTCTACAAAGAAGATAGACCAACCAAGCAGAACAACCCGGGAAGAGACCGCACCCAAGAACAGACCGGCCAACCAGCAGACCGCCAGAACCAGACCAGCAGAGACAGACCGGCAGATCACCAACACAGAGACTGCGCGGTCTCTGCGATCACCAAAACAGACCGTCGGCCACCTTCCACTTCACTTCAATAATTTCAACACTCCCCCTTGATGTGGGAAGTGGAAACTAGCCCGAGTAAACTCCGCAACTGTGTTAACGGTCCCTTCGCCAGCGGCTTTGTGAAGATGTATGCAACATTGTCCGCACTCCGAACATGCTCGACCATAAGAGATCCTCCCAACACCTTCTCACGAATGAAATGGTGCTCAATCTCAATGTGCTTGGTCCTCGCGTGACAAACTGGATTATTAACTAGCTTGAGAGCACTATCATTGTCCCCGCGTAGCATAGTGGGACCTCGAACCTCCTCATGAACGTCCTCCACCAACCTCCTGAGCCAAACGGCTTCCTGAGATGCCAAGGCCAAAGCTTTGTATTCCGCTTCTATGGTAGATACAAACTCCGAGTCCTGCTTTTTGCTGCACCAAGAAATAGCTGTGAGACCTGTCATAAAGACAAAACCAGACGTTGATCTCCGATCATCCACGTCTCCCCCATAATCAGCATCCATGTATCCAAGCAACTCCAAGCTTGACCCTCTCCTATATAGGAGACCCAAATCAGAGGTCGACTTCACATATTTCAAAATTCATTTTGCCGCCAGAAGATGAGGCTTCCGTGGCTCCGCCATGTACCGACTCACTTTGCCAACTGCATAAGCAATATCTGGCCTCGTGATGGTCAAGTAGATCAAACTCCTAACCAGAGCTCGGAACACTAATGGTTCAGATAGAACTCTCCCCTCATCCTTCCGAAGTTTATGATGTTGTTCCAGAGGTATAGAGCTGCTCTTCCCTTCCTCAATGCCGATTCTTTGAACGATCCGCTCCGCATATCCATCCTGAGAAATGAGCACTCCGCTCTCCCGCCTCTGAACATCGAGTCCAAGGAAATGGTGAAGCTCACCCAGATCCTTCATCTCAAATCCAATAGCAAGCTCGGCTCTCAGCCTTGCTACTGCCTCCTTCGAGTTCCGGTGACAATCATGTCATCCACATACAGTAGAACAATAACCCAAAGCGCCCCCTCCTTCTTGACAAACAAGCTAGAATCAGAGTCTGAAGCAAAGAACTCGCAGAATAGAAGATACTCCGCAATCTTCCCATAGCACGCCCGAGGCGCTTGCTTCAAACCATTCAGGGCTTTCTTCAGCTTGCAGATGTAGTCCGGACAATCCTCCGAGATGAAGCCCGACGGTTGGATCATGAAGATATATCCTTGTCAATCTCTCCGTATAAGAAAGCATTCTTCACATCGAGCTGCCAAATCTCCCATCCACTGGATGCCGCCAAAGCAATAACAAATCGAACCGAGGTCATCTTTGCCACTGGACTGAACGTCTCATAATAATCTTCTCCGTAGTGCTGTGAGATCCTGCGAGCCATAAGGCGAGCCTTGTATCGCTCGATCGTGCCATCAGCTTTCTTCTTGAGCTTATAAACCCATTTGCATATCACAGGGGTAATGCCCTTGGGCCTGGGCAATAGAGACCAAGTCTCATTCTTCTTGAGAGCATCCATCTCCTCCTGCATAGCAATCTCCCACTGCTTCACGCCTTCGGCCTTCTCAAATTTCGACAGCTCCCTCTCATCCAAAGGACCAGCAAAGAAACTTGAGACAAATCTCACCATGTTTTCTCCTGTGTATCGATCCGGTGGCTTGATAGTCCTCTTCGACCTCCTAAGAGGTTGCTCCTGACTAACCACCTCCTCAGCTGCTTCTTTTGTGCTAGCTCCTCTTCCAGACAAACTTGGAGCATCGCTCCCCCTGCTTCCAGAACCTGAAGCCTCCATCTCTGAGCTTGACACAACAAAAGCTCCTAGTGAAACAGGCAACTCCACTTGAAGATTTTCCACAGCCTTCCCTTCTTCATCAACCCTGCTCTCTGGTAGTTCAACTCCTGAACTCCCCTTGTAGGAAGTCACCTCATCGAACACCACATCTTGAGATACCACTGATCTCCGTGTCTCAGGATCCATGCATCTCCACCCCTTCTTCCGCTCATCATATCCAACAAAGACTAGCTTCCTTGCTTTTGCATCTAGCTTTGTCCGAAGAGCCTCAGGGATATGCACATAACAGGTTGACCCGAACACCCGAAGATGTGTAACACTTGGCTTCTCCTTGAACATTAGTTCGTGAGGGGTCTTCATATTGATAGGACTTAGAGGCATTCTGTTGATGACGTATGCCGCACAAGACATTCGCTCTGCCCAAAAAGACTTTGGGATACTCTTGGCATGAAGCCAGCATTTGCAGTTTTCCGTCAGATGATGGATCTTCCTCTCCGCAACGCCATTTTGCTGTGGAGTATGAGCACAAGTGAGCTCTCTCCGGACGCCGAGCTTCCTGCAAAAACTTGAGAACTCACTAGAGGTGAACTCCCCACCATTGTCAGTTCTCAAATTTTTCACCCGCAGGCCTAACCGACCTTCCACCAGCCCCTTGAACTCCACGAACTTCGCAAAAGCTTACGACTTCTCTTTCAGAAAATACACCCAGACATATCTGGTGTAATCTTCAATCAACACCAACATATATCTGTTGCCTCCAAGGCTTGGGGTGGCAGTCGGTCCCATTAAATCACTGTGAATGCACTCCAATGACGCTTTGCATCTTGTTTGCGATTTATCAAATGGAAGTCGATGAGACTTACCAAACTGACATCCCGCACAAACATGACCATCTACATAGGAGGACAAGCTAGGCAAGCCCTTGACAAGGCCCCTCACCGCCATAGGCTTCAATTTGTCCATGCCTACCTGCCCCAACCTTTCATGCCAGACAGCCGCGCTATCATTGGTCTTCATCTTGTCAAAATAGGTACTTGTCGATAAAACGAACAAGTCCTTTACCCGCTTTCCAACATGTTTAATGTCTCCCTTTATCTCCGGTTGAGTTTTAAGAAACTTCACTCCTGTTGGGCCAAACAGAACGCGATAACCGGCATTGACCGCATTGGTCACAGAGAAGAGATTCTTCTTCATACCCGGCACATGATAAACTGATGAGTAGTATTTTTTATCTAATATTATTATAGTATTTAGGCTAATAATAATTTGAATTTAAAAATTATATGACTATTTTATCTAAATAATCATTTCTATTCATAATTGTTCACTAACTTAAGTTTGTATTATGTTTTTCAGGATTTCTGGAGTTTTTGCCGAAAAATGCAAGTATACGCCCCAAGTCACGCCCGTGACCAAGGGCGTGTCATCATAAAACTCATCCCATACCTGTTGCAGCCAACCTGGGCTCATTCTGAGAAGAATTTCAATGTCATGGCCCGTGACCTGCCAAGTCACGCCCGTGACTTCTAATTGTCACGCCCGTGAACCCTGACTCCAGCTCAGCCGACCGTGTCCTGAAGCCATGACGCAATTTCTCCAAGTACACGCCTGTGACTTCCAATGTCACGCCCGTGTAACCTCCCTGCCAACAGATCACGCCCCAGATCATGCCCCAAGGATGATTCGCTAATGTCACGCCCGTGTAGCTCCAATGACACGGGCGTGTAACTCCTTTGCCGCCAGAGTCAAGCCCTTCCTGCCAAAGATTTCCCGCGCCAGCGTCTCTTTTAAGATTACACGCCCTTGGTCACGGCGTGACCAAGGGCGTGAAACGCATGTAACGCCTGCAGTAACTCAAGAAGGCGCCTCTCCCGCTCCAGCTTCGATCACACCCATTACACGCCCTTGGTCACGGGCGTGACCAAGGGCGTGTAAGCCCAACTTTTGCCTATAAAAAGGCTGCTTTTCCAGATCTCAAGACATCCCTTTTTCCACCCTCCTTGGGTCAAAACTCCTCTCCTCTGCCCCCTTTTGGGGCAGAATTGCTTTTCTTTCATTTCTTGTATTTCTTAGCTTAGATTTCAATTTCATGTATTTTTATTTTATGCAAAGTAGTTTTAGATTTTAATTC
The DNA here is from genome assembly GCA_033032865.1 of Dactylorhiza incarnata. Lineage (NCBI taxonomy): Eukaryota > Viridiplantae > Streptophyta > Magnoliopsida > Asparagales > Orchidaceae > Dactylorhiza > Dactylorhiza incarnata. Next base: position 4,843,915 of record JAWHQI010000035.1, read on the forward strand.
ATGCAAGGCTTTCAATTTCTTGTACTGTCTTTTGTTGTAATTCAAAGTTATTTTAATAAAATGTTATTGTCTTTTTTTTTCATCTCTTTTATTTTCATGTCAAGTAGATTTTATTTTAGATCTTGAAAATTGCGAGCTTTGGATGAAATGAATTCTCTTTATTATTTTCAATCCTCCTTCGATCTATTCTTGAATAATAACGCATCGTGTTCATATTTCGGTTATGAATTGCGATATTTGTTTTCAAACTCTAGTTAGCCGAACCAGCTCGTGAGTATGAATCGATCGCTCAAGGATAAAAAGAGTAGAACGCAATCCTTGAATGAGGACGACGTTACCCTTCCGGATTGGAGTAAAAGCCAATAGTGGGATTCACCTTGTAAAGCGAGTCTTAGATTATCAACTATAGAATGGAAATTCAATTGATATTTCCTAAACTTAGTTGGGCGTAGTCCTCGAAAGAGGTACGTTCATAGTCCGAGAATCTCCACGGTCAAGTCTCGGATTAGAAATTATCTATTTTTGATTTTCATTCCAAGTGCGCTTTGATCAAGATTTGTTTTCTTTTCTTTATTTCTTTATTTTAATTTTAATTATAAATTATCACTAATAAAATTTTATTCGATAAAATAATCATTTTGTTTTCCCGAAGTAAAAGTACTCGACAGCCCCGAGTCTAATACGACCGTGATATTCTTTATATCCTATGCGATATTTCGATAGGTACACTTGCCTTAATCGAGTATAGATTGGAGAATAACGATTTTCTCTATCAAGTTTTTGGCGCCGTTGCCTGGGAATTTTTTGTCGATATTTCGAAAAGGGGAAACGCTATTAATTTTATCTTTCTTTTTCTTTTTATTTTAAAATAAATAAATAAATAAATAAATTGTAAAAATGAAAAAAATTATGCTATAATTAAATTCTTGGAAAGGACGCTTTGGGCTTGAATTTCCATCACAGCCTCTAGTACCTTGCGTGCCCTTCACCGGGTTGACCTTGGGAAGTCCAAGACTAATTAAAACATATCAAAAAAATTTATTTTCCCTTTTTTATTTCTCTTTCATACTTAGTTTTCAACATTGGGGACAATGTTGAATTTTAAGTATGGGGGTATATTTCCTAATATTTAAAATTTTTATCAATTAATTCCAAAAAAAATAAAAATATATAAAAATCTCAAAACTTAAAAAAAAATTAAAAATAATCAAGTAACCCCTTACTTTGATTTTTATTATTTCTAAAATAAAATATTTGAGAGTTTATTTATAAGCATTTTTAACTATTTTTAATTGGCTAATCTTCTATTTTATCATGGTTAGTAAAAATTTAATTTTTAGTTGATTTAGTTTTAAGGAATTTATTATGATCTTAATTTGATTAGAGTAATTTATTTAGCACTTTTGCTCTTTTATTTTAATTTGTCTCAATTTTGTAGTAGTTGTGTATACAACTTTAGATTGTAATTATTTTTACCTCATGCTTTTAGATCCTTAGGAAATTTCAATTTACTATAGTTGCTCTCAAAATATTTCAATTTAATCTAAAATTTATTTTAGCCCTTCCAACAAAAAAAGAGATATTAAAAGATCATATGTCATGGAAAATGAGAGGATAAAATTCATCATTTTCCTAAACATGTACAAGTAGAAAAAAAGGGGTGAGAGGATAAAATTCATCACTCCCAATGAAAGCTAGCTTCATGTTTACCCAAACCCCTTTAGCCAATATAATTGATTTTAGACTCAAATTAAAATATTGGGAGAGCATAAGTAGTAGTTTGAATTTTTCCGTAAGCCTCTTCAAAATTTGAGTTTTTATAATTCTAATCTAATTTTGATTCGCAAATTACTCAATTTTGTCTGCTAGTTAAATAAATTGAGAATTCTTGGATAAAAATTTCTCTCTTTTTATCTTATTTTCATAATTTAGGACTTATCTCTTAAATCTCTAAATCTTATTTTTAAGCTTTCTTTTGATTCAAGAAAATTTTAGTTTGATTAGAAATATTATTGATGTCTTATGAATATCTATCATACTTTTGCTCTGGAATAGCAAAAGCTTAAGTATGGGGGTATTTGATGAGTAGTATTTTTATCTAATATTATTATAGTTTTTAGGGTAATAATAATTTGAATTTATAAATAATATGTCTATTTTATCTAAATAATCATTTCTATTTATAATTGTTCACTAACTTAAGTTTGTTTTATGTTTTTCAGGATTTCTGGATTTTTTGCTGAAAAATGCAAGTATACGCCCCAAGTCACGCCCGTGACCAAGGGCGTGCCAACATAAAACTCATCCCAGACCTGTTGCCGCCAACCTGGGCTCATTTTGAGAAGAATTTCAATGTCACGCCCGTGACCTGCCAAGTCACGACCGTGGCTTCCAATTGTCACGCCCGTGAACCCTGCCTACAACTCAGCCGGCCATGTCCTGAATCCATGACGCAATTTCGCCAAGTACACGCCCGTGACTTCCAATGTCATGCCCGTGTAACCTCCCTGCTAGCAGATCACACCTCAGATCACGCCCCAAGGATGCTTCGCCAATGTCACCCCCTTGTAGCTCCAATGACACGGGCGTGTAACTCCTTTGCCGCTAGAGTCACGCCCTTCCCTCCAAAGATTTCCCGCGCCAGCGTCTGTTTTAAGATTACACGCCCTTAGTCACGGGCGTGACCAAGGGCGTGACATGCATGTAATGCCTGCAGTAACTCCAGAAGGCGCCTCTCCCGCTCCAGCTTCGATCACGCCCATTACACGCCCTTGGTCACGGGCGTGACCAAGGGCGTGTAACCCCAACTTTTGCCTATAAAAAGGCAGCTCTTCCAGATCTCAAGGCATCCCTTTTTCCACCCTCCTTGGGTCGAAACTCCTCTCCTCTGCCCCCTTTTGGGGAAGAATTGCTTTTCTTTTATTTCTTGTATTTCTTAGGTTAGATTTCAATTTAATGTATTTTCATTTTATGCAAAGTAGATTTAGATTTTAATTCATGCAAGGCTTTCAATTTCTTGTACTCTCTTTTGTTGTAATTCAAAGTTATTTTAATAAAATGTTATTGTCATATTTTTTTCATCTCTTTTATTTTCATGTCAAGTAGATTTTATTTTAGATCTTGAAAATTGCGAGCTTTGGATGAAATGAATTCTCTTTATTATTTTCAATCCTCCTTCGATCTTTTCTTGAATAATAACGTATCGTGTTCATATTTCGGTTATGAATTGCGATATTTGTTTTCAAACTCTAGTTAGCTAAACCAGCTCGTGAGTATGAATTGATCGCTCAAGGATAAAAAGAGTAGAACGCAATCCTTGAATGAGGACGTCGTTACCCTTCCGGATTGGAGTAAAAGCCAATAGTGGGATTCACCTCCTAAAGCGAGTCTTAGGTTATCAATTATAAAATGGAAATTCAATTGATATTTCCTAAACTTAGTTGGGCGTAGTCCTCGAAAGAGGTACGTTCGTAGTCCGAGAATCTCCACGGTCAAGGATCGGATTAGAAATTATCTATTTTTGATTTTCATTCCAAGTGCGCTTTGATCAAGATTTCTTTTCTTTTCTTTATTTCTTTATTTTAATTTTAATTATAAATTATCACTAATAAAATATTATTCGATAAAATAATAGTTTTGTTTTCCCGAAGTAAAAGTACTCGACAGCCCCGAGTCTAATACGATCTTGATATTCTTTATATCCTATGCTATATTTCGATAGGTACACTTGCCTTAATCGAGTATAGATTGGAGAATAATGATTTTCTCTATCATAAACACTCCTCAATGTGAGTGGAACCTTATCACTGCTCAGAGAGACAACACCTTCTTGTTCTACTGCATGAACCGAATTATCAGCCATAATGATTGCATCGTTACCTAAGTAAGGCGCTAAAGAAGAAAACTTTGATTCATCCCCGGTGAGGTGATGCCCACACCCTGAATCCACGATCCAATCCTCTTCAAAGTTGATGGCAGCCATGGCCTTAACGGGCATCGCAGTCATATTGGCCGCAAAGGCTCCTCCCCATCCAGCTTCATCAGACTTTGGCTTCTCTTTCTCCGTTGCGTGTCCCGGCTGAAGATTAACCTGGCAATCCTTCTTGAAGTGGCCGGTCTTATTGCACCTGATGCACCTTGGTCCCTCTCCCTTCTTCTTCCCATCAGACTTAGAAGCGTAACCCCTATCCTGCTGACCTAATGTAGAGGGTCCATCATGACCTGGCTTCATCTTCTCCCACTTCTTCTTCTTCCCAGAGAACAACACATCACTATCTCCCCTAGAGATAGAAGTCGCCGCCATCTGTCTTGCCAAACTTTCCTGCGAGGCAAGTAAGTTTTCTAGCTCCAACAGAGATGGTTGATTTGCCCAACCCTGAACTGACGTCACAAAGGCAAGATACTCCTTTCGCAATCCGCGGATGATATGCCTCTTCAGTTTTGCCTCCGAGATGGGCTCATCAGGGTCCAATGCATAAATCTCTGCTGTGAGGTTCTTCATCTTGGGAAAGAAGGTAGAGATAGAAAGATCACCTTGAGAGGCCTTCACCAACACATTTTCAAGAAACTGTAGCCGAGCTACATTCTTCTTATTGAACAGCCTGTCCAAAGATGTCCAAATCTCAGCAGCAGATTTATATCCAATGATGTGATCGAATAGCTCTGGTGAGATAGACCTCTTGAGTGTGAACTCTACGTTTGCATTAGTCCTCATCCAAAGTCTGACCTCTGCCATATTATCTCCTGCTAGAAACACATCTTGTGTGTCTTCTCCTCCAACTATCTCCCATAGATCCTCGCCAAGTATGTAACTCTCCATACACGACCTCCATTTCTTGTAGTTAGTTGATGTGAGGAGTTCAATACCAAGCCCTCTTGCGTATCCAGCTTCCATGGCAACCTATGTGGTCTCTTCTTCACAAAGACGATGGCAACTCAAGTTGATCACTGCTTATCCACTCCAACAACTTCCCTCTGATACCATGTTAAAATTTTTGATCTGAATCATTTAGGAGTAAGCAGGAGTTGCATCAACTGAGTTATAGCCAAACAACCACAATGCCACACAGCAACACAATAGTCTTTATTGAATAACAAAACTTCATTTACATTTGGAGACATACATGGCGAGACATGATTCATAAGAATCACGAAGGAGAGAAGAACAAAACACACCAAAAACAACACTGACGGCTTGACAAGCAGATACCGCACAGACCGCTGAACTCCAGAGATCGCCCGGCTTGACCTGAGACCGCACGAACAGAAAATAGACAGGATGCCTGCACTGCAAGATGCCATCTCAGACCGCACGAACTGGAGCTTATTGAATTGAACGAAGAACAGAATTTGTCGCCAGACCGCAACTCAGATCGCCTAATCGCTGAGCTCGCTGCGAACATCACAAGAATAACATAAACCAGTCCGTAGACAAGCTGCTGCCGAACTATTTATTCAAGCCGCTAGGAAATCACCAAGGAAGGAGACCACAACCTGCTAACCGCAAACCAGCGAACACAACAAAGAGTCAACTCACTTCCGAGACCGCCCGACCTCAAAGTTGAGACTGCACAAAACAACCCAGGCTCTAGTTCTTACAGTTCTTGTTATGAATGATGGGCCATGCACCCTTATTTATAGGCGACAAGATGGATGTCATCACCGTCGCAAGATAGATACAACCACCACCCATCAGATCGCGAGCGGTCTCAAAGAACAGACCGCGCGATCACATCACTTGAACAACACCTGTCCAAGACCGCAAGTCAGCCGCAGACCGCGCACAAGTCGCGCGGACACAGAATACTCCTTCCTTAGATCGCCAAGGATAGACCAAGAACACCTGGCCAACTTCAGACAAGTCGCCAGGTCACCCAGCAAAGGTCGCCTGGTCACAGCGGTCACCCAATAACAGATCGCCCGGTCTTCTACAAAGAAGATAGACCAACCAAGCAGAACAATCCTGTTGGAACAACCCTACTATTACTGATTTGGGCTAGGATCACTATATGTTGATTAGGATCTGCATTGACCCCATTGTATAGTCTTAGGGTCAAGTTTTAGGCTGATTAGATTAGTCAGAACTTAGGAAAACTCAAGCTCAACAAATGGCGAGTGGTGTTCGACGAATGACCAGATTCGTTTGACAAATTGTTTCCAGCAGACTAAAGAAATTTAGACAGTTCCAGCACTCGACATTTTCTGAGCAGCGCTCGACAAATGGCTGGCAGCGCTCGATGAATTCTAGCCAGCGCCCGACAAAAGACCAGCAGCGCTCGACGAATTCTAGCCAAAGCTCGACAAATTCTTTTCTGAAGCTCAGATAAATATTCTCAGTTGGTTATCAATTCTCTGAACACAAATCAGCAGAATAACAGATATATTTATTTCTCCTTGGACGTATTTAGTCGGCCATGTAAGGATATCTTTCTCATTTATTATATCCTTATATTCCTTCTATTCCAAGAAAAAGAATAGCCGTTGACATTTAATGCAAAGGCATCTTTCTCGACAAAAGGAATTGAAAGGACCTGCCAAAGTCATTTTGGGTGGCTACCTAGTTCCAAGAAGGATTTAAGCAGAAAAATATATTCCTTAAAGGGTAGAAGATTTTTTTAATTTGAATATAGACAAGTTATCAGAGAAGCAAATTAACTAACAGAGAGACAGTCGATTATTCCTACAGAGAACAGAGAAAAACATGACCATCTCTCACCCTCTCTGTTATCACAGAACAAGGAGAACAGAAGAAGGATTAGAAAAAGAAGAAGAAGAAGAGAACATACTATTTTCTTTTCCAGTTTTCTTCTTCATCAAAGCAGCATCCTCATCAATCTGAGAACAAGATTCAATCTCTGAGATCTGCTGCAAGACAAAGTCTTTCAAAGAGCAACAAAAATCTGAAGATTAATTTCTTCCAGATAATCTTCTACAAAGACTTCTGTTTGAGAAAGCTCTGTTCACAAAGCTGTCATCAACTCTCATCAGACAGGGGGAGCTTTCTGCCTCAACACCATTTGTCTTCTCTCAGATCATTGACAGAGAAGAACATTCTAAACCTTTTATCTCATCTTGTACAGGGTTATACTCCCTCTAAAAGTTTACTCAGTGGTGGCAAGACACCTTATCAAAAAATCCTTGTGTGGTTTTTAAGCACCTTATCAAAAGCTTATTGGTGTGTGGACACCTTATCAAAAACCCCTTGGTGCCTGGGCACCTTATCAACCCTCCTAGTGGATTCCTACCAAGGGTGGTAGAAGCGTAGACGTACCCAGATTTATTGGGGAACTACTATAGCTCCTTGTGTCTTCTGTGCTTGCTTATTTCTGTTTGTTTGTGCTGTGTGCTTTTTACTATTTCTGTCTTTATCTTTAACTCTCACTGATTACACATATACTTACGCAGTATTTAAAATTCCGCTATAAAACTAAACAAAAAGTTTTAATACTCTATTCACCCCCCCCCCCTCTAGAGCAACTTAATATTTGACCTCCACTTTCAATTGGAATCAGAGGGGTGTTGATTCTTTACAGGCTAACACCTGAATCACAAAGATCAACCAGATCTTAATTTTTCTAAGAGTTTCCGTCTCTCTAATTTTATCATATTTAAAACTCATGGCACAAAACAAGGAATATTTCAGCACAAGACCTCCTATGTGCAATCTCAATAAATTTGCACTATGGAAAGCAAGGATTAGGCTCTATATGAACTCCATTGATGAAGAGATTTTTAATGTTATTCTAACAGGGCCTCCAGCACCTACAACATCAGCTAGTACTGCAGCAACAACAGACAAGACTGCTGTTCCACCTCCTGAGTGGACTGAAGCTCAGAAGAAGCAGAGAAATGCAGATGCAAAGGCCATGAACATTGTGGCCCTAACTATGTCAGATGACATATTCCAGAAGGTTGTTGAGTGCACCTCAGCAAAAGAAATTTGGGAATCTCTCAACAACATGGTGGAAGGCTCAGCAAATGAAAGAAAAGAAAGAAGATCTCACCTGATCTCTCAATATGAGAACTTCAAGAAGGGAGAATCAGAAAATGTTGCTGATATGTACAATAGGCTCAGCCTCATAATAAATGAGCTGAAGTCTCTGGACAAAGTGATCTCACTCACAGAGATTAATGACAAAATTCTTATGTGCTTCCCCAGCACATGGGACTCCAGAATCTGGCCAATCAAGGAAGCCAGAAGTCTCAATGAGATCACCACTGAAGCCTTGTTGGGCAAGCTCAAGTCTTATGAGAAGCTTATTAAAACTAGGGAAGCTGAAGAATCTACTTCATCTCCAGCACCCAAGAAGGAAAGAAGCGTAGCCTTCAAAGCTGCAGAAGATAATGGAAAAGCTCCTGACAAAGAGGAGTTTATGAATCTGTTTGCCAAAAGATTCTACAACATGGCTATGAAAGACATCAGAAAATAGCTATCCATAAGCCATGACAAGCCAAGGTATGACAAAAATCACTTAAATGAAATTATATGTTTTGGTTGCAGGAAACCAGGACACATTGCTCCTGAATGTCCAGAAATTCAACACAAGATGGACAAGAAGGAAAGAAGAAAAGCAAAGGAAGAAAAGAAGGGCTCCAACAAATCTTCCTCCCACTCTCACAAAAAGAAGGGAAGAGGATTTGTAGCAACATCCTGGAGTGAAACAGAATCTGAATCATAATCTTCAACTTGTTCTTCTGATGAAGAAGAAACAAAAGAAAACAGCCAATGCCTAATGGCTATTTATGACTCAGACAGTGAGTCACAATCAACATCATCATCTAGCTCCAGTGATGATGAAGAAGAAAAAAGTTTTTGCATGATGGCAATCAATGCCTCAACCAACAATTCTGATGAAGAGAAATCAGAATCAGAAACAGAAGATGATATTGATGAGGTATTATCTAGCTTTGATTTTACTTCTATTGAATTCAAAGATGATTTCAAAATTCTTTGCCAAGACTTAATAAAATCTGAGAAAGAAGTAATCTCTCTCAGAAATAAGTTAGTTGAAATGAACAATATTAGTGAAGAGAATGCAAATCTTAAGAAAGATTTGGCTGCCTCCAGAGAACACATTACTCTTCTTAAGAATAAGTTATCTGAAGCCAAAGAGTTTGAAGAATCCCTCAATGGGAGAAGTATCAAACTGATGGACATCACAAGCACTGTCAATGCTAGATTTAACAATAGCAAACTGGGCTTGGGTGCTTCATCAAGTGAGCCATCTCTGATTAAGAAAAACATCCTCTCCACACCCATAAAATTCATTTCTGCTAAAAGCAAAGAGGCTGCAGAAAGAAATAAAGACATTTCAAGCAAGTCTGTTAAGGATAAGAGAATTCAGAAGAATTCGTCGAACGAAGCTCGACAAAAAGATTCAAATCTGTCGAACGGGGCTCGACGAAAACTGAGAACAAATTTTCAGTATAGTTATAATATGAACAGTGGTCGACGAATTTATTCAAATTCTTCGAACAAGCACTATACAGAAAACTCTAAGAATTCTAATCCTAAATATACTAAAAATCCTTTTACTGAGTGGACTATACCTCCAAGGAGATATCATCCACAAGGTTATAAAGATCAGCCTGAAATGACATTTATCTCTGAATTTTGTGGTAACATAAAAGGACCCAAGGTATTCTGGGTCAGAAACAACTAGTTTATGTTTTTGTCTTTGCAGGTACACAACTATCCAAGATTAAATCAAAAATGGTACTTGGACAATGGCTGCTCAAAGCATATGACAGGGAACAAGGCCAACCTAAATAATTACAAGGCAAAGCTTGGACCCAAGGTGATCTTTGGAGACTCCAACTGTGGACAAACCAAAGGCTATGGTCAAATTAAAGTTGGAAAAGTGACATTCAAGGAAGTAACCTATGTCAAGGGTCTGAAACACAACCTCATCAGCATAAGTCAGTTATGTGATGAAGGTTATCAGGTAACATTTAATAAATCAGAATGCATTATTAAATCCTCTGATAATGTTATTGTTCTATCAGGTATTAGACAAGGAAATATATATTTAGTAAATTTCAACTCATCTAAATCAGAAATTTGTTTATTTAATGAGCTAAGCAAATCTAGTGAATTATGGCATAAAAGATTAGGACATGTAAACCTTAGGACCATTGCTAAACTAGCTAAGGATAATCTTGTTAGAGGCTTACCATCAGGATCATATAAGAAAGAAGGTCTTTGTAGGGCATGTCAATTAGGTAAGCAAACCAAAAATAGCTTTAAATCATTATCTAAAAGTGATTCACCTAGAATCTTATACTTGCTACATATGGACCTTTTTGGACCTATAGCAATAAAGAGCTTAGGGGGGAAGTCTTACACTCTAGTTATTGTAGATGACTTCTCTAGATTCACTTGGGTGTTCTTTCTGAGAGAAAAGTCAGATAACTTTAAAGTTCTTACAAACTTTCTTAAGAGCATACAGATTGAGTTCTCTACTGTAGTTGCATTGATCAGAAGTGATCATGGCACTGAGTTTGAGTCTCTTCTCATGCAAGAATTCTATGAGATGGAAGGTATCAGGCATTGCTTCTCAGGTCCTAGAACTCATCAACAAAATGGGGTAGTTGAAAGGAAGAATAGAACTCTAATTGAATCAGCAAGAACATTGCTTGCAGATGCTAACTTTCCCCTATCTTTTTGGGCAGAGGCTGTCAGCACAGCAAATTATGTTCTGAATAGAAGTTTGATACACAAACTTCAGGGTAAAACTCCCTATGAATTGCTTAAAGGGAAGAAACCTAAAGTTGATTATTTTAGAACTTTTGGATGTAGATGTTTTGTTCATAACAACGATAAGAAGTACCTTAGAAAAATTGAACCAAAATCTGAAGAAGGAATCTTCTTAGGATATTCAATAGTTAGAAAAGGATATAGGGTATTTAACAAATCCTCTCTTAAAATAGAAGAGTCTATGCATGTTTCCTTTGATGAAACTAACATGTTTTACAAGGAGAAGAACTCTTCTACCAAGAACACTTTGCAGGTACCAGCTCTATGTGAAGAGCTTAAAGGGTTAAATTTACAGACAGGAGATTCACTGCATCCATTACCTCAAACTCTTGAAGATAGTGAAGAAGAAGATCATCCAGAACTTGTTGATTACTTAAATCAAGTAACAGCAGAACATCCTCCACAGGATGTGACAGCTGAACAAATTCCCAATGTGGATACTGCTACTGAACCAACTCCAACTGCTGACCACATCACAGTTAGAGATCACCCAATTTCACAAGTGATTGGTGATATCACATCAAGTGTTCAAACAAGGCATCAACTACACCAAAATCAGATGCATACTTGTTTCCTATCACAAGTTGAACCTCAAACCATAAAAGATGCAGAACAAGATCCAAATTGGATTCTTGCAATGCAAGAGGAATTCAACCAGTTTGAAAGAAACAAGGTTTGGGATTTGGTTCCAAGACCAAAAGGCCATGGAGTTATTGGCACCAAGTGGGTCTTCAGGAACAAGCTTGATGATCAAGGCAATATTGTGAGAAACAAAGCAAGATTGGTAGCTCAAGGATATTCACAGGAAGAAGGCATAGATTATGATCAGACATTTGCCCCTGTTGCAAGGCTTGAAGCTATAAGGATTTTCTTGGCCTTTGCTGCATTCAAAAAGTTCAAGGTATATCAAATGGATGTGAAGAGTGCTTTTCTCAATGGAGACATCAAAGAAGAAGTCTATGTGGAACAACCACCAGGTTTCATCTCTCCAACTCATTCCTCCTATGTATTTAAGCTTAATAAAGCTCTTTATTGTCTCAAACAAGCTTCCAGAGCATGGTATGAGACTTTAGCTAATTTTCTCTTGGAAAACAATTTCTGTAGAGGCATAGTAGACAACATTATTTTACAAAGTACATAAGAATCAAACTCTACTAGTTCAAATATATGTAGTTGACATTATCTTTGGATCTACTGATTCAAATTTGTGCAAAAGATTTTCCAATCTAATGCAATCAAGATTTGAAATGAGTAGTATGGGTGAATTATCATACTTCCTTGGTCTTCAAGTGAAGCAAACCCCATCAGGAATCTTCATCTCTCAATCTAAGTATGCTAAGGAATTGGTGAAAAGATTTGGAATGTTTGATTCTTCTAATATGAAAACAACCATGGCCTCTAATGCTGTTATTAATACTGATGAATCAGGGAAACCTGTTGATCAGAAAATGTATAGGGCAATTGTTGGCTCTCTACTCTATTTAACAGCTAGTAGGCCAGATATAATGTTTGCTACATGCATTTGTGCTAGGTTTCAAGTTAATCCTAAAGAATCTCATCTTACTTTTCTAAAAAGAATTTTAAGATATATAAAGGGTTGCCCTAATCTAGGACTTTAGTATCCAACAACATCTGAATTTGAATTAACTGGATTATCAGACTCAGATTATGCTGGATGCAGGGTAGACAAGAAAAGCACATCAGGAACTTGTCAGTTTCTTGGTGATAGGCTTGTGCCTTGGTTTTGTAAGAAACAAACATCTATTTCTACATCAACAGCTGAAGCTGAATACTTAGCTGCTGGCGGTTGCTGCTCACAGATATTGTGGATACAAAATCATCTCCTAGACTATGGTGTCAACTTAAATAATTCAGTTATATTTTGTGACAACACTAGTGCAATTTCTATAGCACAAAATCCAGTTCTCCATAGTAGGAGTAAACACATAGAAATTAGGCACCACTTCCTTAGGGACAATGTGGATAAAAACAAAATTTGCCTACAATTCATTTCTACTGATTTGCAAAGAGCTGATATTTTCACCAAGCCCTTGGATGAAAAGAAGCACATCTTCTTTATAAATCAACTAGGAATGATAGATGGAGACTCAACAACAACAACAACAACAGAACCCATATAGTCTCCAATCATTGGGGGTATGGGCGGGGGAAGATTGGAAACAAACCTAACCTTTGGCACTATGCACAAAGTGGCTTCTCTCAGATGGAGACTCAATTTGTTAAAAATTAAGCATTTCTATTTATCACACAAATTCGTCGAATGGAGAACGACAAATTTGAATCATTTGTTGAACGGTGGTCTATGAAACCTCTTAAACGCATAGTCAGTTAAGGCAATCTCATTTGTCGAACGATGGTTGACGAAAAAGATGTTCTCGTCGAACGCTTTCAGACAAAGAAATAAAGCCTTTTTGATTTCTAATTTTATTAGGTTTTGTCGAACAGTGGTTTACGAATGCGCCCTCATTCTTCGACCCTTCTATATAAGCTTTATTTTATCTTATTCTAAGCTTTGCGCCTACAGAAATCATCTTTCCCTCCAGTTCCCCTCTGCACTTGATCTTCAACTTTCTTTACAGGAACAATGGCGATTCCTCAGGCCTCTCTGCACCTAATGAAGTTTGACACAGGTTTCGATATTGACATGGACTCGTTTGCACAGTCTGACCAAATCTTCAAAGATATTCTTCAAAAGCTGGAAGAACAACATCTAAGGAAGTTTCTAAGCACCAGGCAGAAGATAGCTGTTGCAGAGATAAAAGAATGGGTTTACACTGCAAAACCAGTCGATGAAAGCTTGTCGGGAACAATCTCAGGTCATCAAGTCTCTCTCTCTCCCACCATTCTTTCTGAAATTTTTGGTTTTGAGAATTGTGAAGATGACTTAGACATAAGCTCAAATGAATTTGATGAAGCTTTAGTCAAAATGGGTCATTTGACTGGAAACCCTAACCACCTTCTGAAAAAGAACTTGTCTCAGGACTACAAGTTCCTAGCAGACATTGTTGGAAAAGTCTTGCTGGGCATGACATCTTGGCATGACTATATCAATAGGCACCAATTTCTGTTGATGGTGGCCTTAATGGAGAAGAAGAAAATCAACTGGGGATCAATTCTTTTTGAATTGATTAAAAAGAAAAATTCTAAAGATAGTTTAAGTTTTGGAAGAGTTATAGGAATTTTTCTGCAGGAAAGGCATCCAGACCTATTGGTGTCACCAAAAGTGACAATAAATGCCAGCAAGAGGCTGACCTCAACACTGCTTGCTAAATGGGATAGGGTAATTCCCAAGAAGAATACAGGAGCTGATGCCTCTAGAAAAAGGAAAACTTCTGAGGACACAAGGACTGATCAAGTCACTCTCTCTACCCTTCTAGAAGCTCCTTCCTCAGTTCCTTCACCTTCTCATATCCCATCTCCACCTGCTCAACAGTCTCCTGCACATTCTCATTCTTCACCACCTCCTTCAACTGCCATATCACCCATTAATGATATTCCACCTCTATCTCCAGAACCACTACCTATCACACCTCCATCTCTAATACATAATGAATATCATTCACCCACTCATTCTCCTAGTCCAATCCATCCATACATTCCCACACATACTACCAACATCAGCAATATCTCTCTAATTCCTCCAATCTCATCTCCATCCACTTCACAACCATCCTCTATTCATCCACCAGATTATCCATCCCTCAACCTCTCCTATTGCTGATCAAGTTTTTGATCATATCCTTCCGAGAATAAGCCAACTCCTGGATGCAAAATTTGCTCCAGTTCTTCAGGCAATTTTTGCTCTATCTACTAAGATAGCTTCTCTGCCTTCCTCTACTGCTGTCCCTTCTTCTAGGGGCCTAGATTCAGGCTGCCCTGAAGCTAGGCAGGGGGAGATGTCCTATGAAGAAGCTCCAGAAACAGAAGCTACTCCAGAAGATACAAAAGTTACAGTTTTTGATACAGATATGATTGATTCATGTATAATATCAGATACACAAGTTATAGAAGAAATAAATAGTATATGCATTCATCCATCCTGTGATCTATATAGTTTATTATCAAAATTGGATGTCACATATACTTCAAGGGTATCACCAAAAGTATACATAGAGGATTTATCAAAGGCTCTGATATGCCTTCCTCAGAAGACTCATTCTGATATCATACAAAATTACATCTCCTCTATTCCTTCATTCACTGATCAAGACATTCAAATGAAGGATCCTTCTGCAGAATATGAAGATGATCTTGCAGAATTCCTTGATGATACAGAAGATCACCCTACTCCACCAGATACAATAGTCTCACAAATTGCTTCTTCACCTCCAATTCCTGTATAGAATGAAGAACCAATGCCAAGCTTTGATGAAATCTAGAAAGAAGCAGATGCAGAGTTTGACAAAGCTGAAGAAGAAAGATTAAAGGCTCGTGAAGCAATCAAAAGAATTGATGATTTATATAATAAGCCAATCTCCTCTTGACTCTGAAGATGATGATGGTGACAACAGTGATTCTGATGATACATTTTCAAAGAAAATAAAGAAAAGAACAGCTAAGTCAAAGGCTTCTCCCAAGCCTCTAAATCCAAAGAATGACATTCCTTTGTACATTTTGTATAATGTTCCTCTTGATGAGAAAACTCCTCACTGGATGAAGCTCTCTAGAAATGAGAATAACAGGAGGAAGAAATTCAAGAAGACTGGCTACATCCCTGACAAATCAGTCAAGCACAATCCTCCTCCTCCTCCTCCTCCAGCAGCTAGTGCAGCAGGATCAGCAGGTGTATCATTCTCTTCTCAGAAGCAAAGCTCTCAACAATCAGGGAGACCTGGTAGTTCTAGTGGTTCTCAAACCTCTAGATCAGCCAGTGCTCCTCCTTCTAAGAAATCTGCACTTGCCTTACAAGAAAGTCAAACCACTATTTCACCTCAAATATCTTCAGAATACAAACTTCACATTTCTGATGGATCTCTTCACAGAGACAAAGCACCTCAAAAGGTCACTCAAGACAAAGATGATTCAGAAGATATTTATTATTCTCCAGATCCAGAAGAAGAAAGAATCTGTCAGATGGCAAGAAAGAAAGAGACAATTGCAGCTGCACAGATTAACAAGGCAAAAGCAGAAGGCAGAGATTTCTCAAATATTTCAACCATGTCAGAATACAGAAGGAAAGAACTTGAAAAGTACAAACCATCTAAAGCATTCAATGCTGGGGAATATATTGATATGCACCCAGAAGCATTTATTCCTCATCTCAAAGAACAGAAAATCATTGGAGCTCACGATCTGTTTATCAGCAAAAAGAAATCAGAAGATCCTAACAGGAAGATCATATTTAAGCCACCTTCTCAGGACAAAAAGTCTTAAATCTTTGCTTGTTTATGACTGTAAAGTTTCTAAACTCGGAGCATCTTACTTTTATCTTATCTGATGATCTATTTAAATCTGTCAGATATATTTCATTTAATCTTGCTCTGTTGATTATACTCTCTGTTGTATTTATACAATTATTTATCAAATAGTATCCTAACCCAAATAGGGGAGATTGTTGGAACAACCCTATTACTGATTTGGACTAGGATCACTATATGTTGATTAGGATCTGCATTGACCCCCATTGTATAGTCTTAGTTCAAGTTTTAGGCTGATTAGATTAGTCAGAACTTAGGAAAACGCAAGCTCAACAAATGGCGAGTGGTGTTCGACGAATGGCCAGATTCGTTCGACAAATTGTTTCCAGCAGACTGAAGAAATTTAGACAGTTCCAGCACTCAACATTTTCTGAGCAGCGCTCGACAAATGGCTGGCAGCGCTCGATGAATTCTAGCCAACGCCCGACAAATGACCAGCGGCGCTCGACGAATTCTAGCCAGCGCTCGACAAATTCCTTTCTGAAGCTCAGATAAATATTCTCAGTTGGTTATCAATTCTCTGAACACAAATCAACAGAATAACGGATTTATTTATTTCTCCTTGGACGTATTCAGTCGGCCATGTAAGGATATCTTTCTCATTTATTATATCCTTATATTATATCTATTCCAAGAAAAAGAATAGTCGTTGACATTTAATGCCAAGGCATCTTTCTCGACAAAAGGAATTGAAAGGACCTGCCAAAGTCGTTTTGGGTGGCTACCTAGTTCCAAGAAGGATTTAAGTCAGAAAAATATATTCCTTAAAGGGTAGAAGATTTTTTGAATTTGAATATAGACAAGTTATCAGAGAAGCAAATTAACTAACAGAGAGACAGTCGATTATTCCTACAGAGAATAGAGAAAAACTTGACCATCTCTCACTCTCTCTGTTATCACAGAACAAGGAGAACAGAAGAAGGATTAGGAAAAAAAAAGAAGAGAACATACTATTTTCTTTTCCAGTTTTCTTCTTCATCAAAGCAGCATCCTCATCAATATGAGAACAAGATTCAATCTCTGAGATCTGCTGCAAGACAAAGTCTTTCAAAGAGCAACAATAATCTGAAGATTAATTTCTTCCAGATAATCTGCTACAAAGACTTCTGTTTGAGAAAGCTCTGTTCACAAAGCTGTCATCAACTCTCATCAGACAGGAGGAGCTTTCTGCCTCAACACCATTTGTCTTCTCTCAGATCATTGATAGAGAAGAACATTCTAAACCTTTTATCTCATCTTGTACAGGGTTAATACTCCCTCTAAAAGTTTACTCAGTGGTGGCAAGACACCTTATCAAAAAATCCTTGTGTGGTTTTTAAGCACCTTATCAAAAGCTTATTGGTGTGTGGACACCTTATCAAAAACCCCTTGGTGCCTGGGCACCTTATCAACCCTCCTAGTGGATTCCTACCAAGGGTGGTAGAAGAGTAGACGTACCCAGATTTATTGGGGAACTACTATTGCTCCTTGTGTCTTCTGTGCTTGCTTATTTCTGTGTGTTTGTGCTGTGAGCTTTTTACTATTTCTGTCTTTATCTTTAACTCTCACTGATTACACATATACTTACAAAGTATTTTAAATTCCGCTATAAAACTAAACAAAAAGTTTTAATACTCTATTCACCCCCCCCCCCCCTCTAGAGTAACTTAAGATCTGACCTCCACTTTCAAATCCGGGAAGAGACCGCAACAACCAAGAACAGACCGGCCAACCAGCAGACCGCCAGAACCAGACCAGCAGAGCCAGACTAGCAGATCACTAACACAGAGACCGCGTGGTCTCTGCGATCACCAAAACAGACCGCCGGCTACCTTCCACTTCACTTCAATAATTTCAACACTCTTAATAATTATATTTTGGCCGCCTTGCTCTCATGACTCGCACTATTTATTTGCACAGGTTCGGCTCGCTCGTGACTAGCTGGAGGGATTTTTGTGGGGCGCCAACTCGCCAGGAGCGGATAAGGCTATAGGAGGTGGAAAAATATCGCGTGGATCCTCTATCCGCAGGCACCGGCGCTTCAAATCCTTCCCGCCATTTCCATTTCTATAAATAGTCTCCGTCTTTTACTTTCTAACCACCGCATTTACTGTTCTTCCTTCGCTCTTCTCTTCTACCAGCTCTCTCGCAGATACTAGCTCGCGCTCGCTACTTCTCTGACTCGCATCCCTATACCATCATGGTCGCAGATGTAGAATCGGAGGGGCGGGCCAAGTGCGCTGGAGCCTTCCGCGAGGGCCCTTTCTTCTACGCCAACCTCACTCCGGAGGAATATCTTGCCACAGTGGACAAGTATATCCATTCCGGATTTGTGGCTCGCCATCCTACCGAATGAGACACCATCAACGATCCCTTCCCCGAAGAGCTCGCCATCCCCATCGCTCATTTTGAGAAGGGGCTGCGACTCCCACTCTGGCCTAAAGTGCGCTAGGTATATATTTTTTATTGACCATAGTATTCCTGGCTCGCCTCGCGAAGAGTACTCTAACCCATACCGATTCTTCTAGGTACTCAAGTACTTTGGCGTTCTGCTGAGCCAGCTGACGTCGAACGCGATTGCCATGGTGGTCGCTTTTGCCAGCTATTTGCGGGAGGAGAGGATCGTGTTTAGTCTGCTAGTCTTCTGCAAAGTGTTCTCTTTCCGCACCTACAAGGATGGGTGGCTCACTTCGCGAGCCAGC
Source organism: Dactylorhiza incarnata (assembly GCA_033032865.1). Classification (NCBI taxonomy): domain Eukaryota; kingdom Viridiplantae; phylum Streptophyta; class Magnoliopsida; order Asparagales; family Orchidaceae; genus Dactylorhiza; species Dactylorhiza incarnata. Next base: position 4,862,790 of record JAWHQI010000035.1, read on the forward strand.
ACGTCACCATCTACGAAACGGTGAACAAGACCCACTATTGGACGCAGAAGTATGTCCTAGTGAAGGGTCCATTCGGCAACACCTCTTATGCTCCCCTCCAGAGGGACGAGGCCACCTACCTCCCTCCCGCCTCGCTGGGTGCGACGACGCCAGACTATACCAATACCTGCACGGGAAGAATTTCAAGGTCGCCTTCCTCCAGCATGGGGTGGACTCGCTGATGCCCCTCTAGGGAGAAGGTCTGAATCACACTCGCCAACCTCCCCAAACCCTTTCTTTCTTGTTAGATAACATTTCTATCACCTTTGCAGGAGAGCGCGATCTTCCGCTCAACCCCCAGCATGCGCCTTCCTCAAGCCTCACCCTTGGCTCGCTTGCGAGCGTGGCCGCCGAGGCATGCCATGACCACTCGAGTTCTTCATCAGGAAAGAAGGGTCTCCTCCTCCAAGCCGGCTCGCCTTGCATGGATTGGCGAAGAAGACCAAGAAAGCCCCCCCCCCCCCCCCCCCCCCCCCCCCGCATCTAAGGGGAATGATATTATGGATCTGTCCAAGCCTGTGACCCCCCTCTCCCCGTAGGTGAACTAGAAGCCCTCCGATGAGAGTGGCGAGCCAGATGGCGCCGCCGACAAGCCCAATCCGACGAGCCACAAGAATTATGGGCTTGGCGCAAAGCTCCCGAACGCAGTCGGCGAGCCGGTGCTTGCATGGGACCCTGAGCAGAATAAGGTCGTTTTCTCCTTGCTCCTCCCCTCCTGGGTGGAGAGTGATAAAGTTGGGGGTGAGCTATTCTCCCTCTCTTTTGGGCTCTACGGCCGCGAGGATGCCTCCCTCTTCAGGGCCTTCAAACCCTGAGGACTTGTTTATGAGGCTATGCGAACTCAATTCCGGGCGATGGAGCTTACCCACATGGTGGGCCGCAGGTATCTGACCTCTGACAGGGAAGCTAAGGAGCTCAACAACAAGCTCCAGAAGGCCACAGACGAGGTCGCAGAGCTTAAGGGAAAGAGGGCCTTGTCTGAGGGCCTCCTCGCCAGCCTCCAGGTGGCCTGGTAAGTAATGCCTACAAAAAGTCTTTTTCTGTCTCGCTACGCTTTGCCTTTTTTAACTTCCCTTCTGCAGGATGTTGAGTCCGCGAGTAAACAAGCCGCGAGGATCACTGACCTGGAGATGGAGAATACTTATCTCAAGGTACATGTTCGCGAGCTGAGCCTGGCAGTGCTTCCCCCGCCACCTCCGCGAGCCGGGACTCGAGGCTAGTCGCGAGATGAAAAAGAGGTATCCCACAAGAACTCGATGGGGATCGCCGAACTCCTCTTCGACACCCTTAAAGGGGCCGGCCTGATCTTCCCCGATGCGATGGAGCTCACCGCTGAGGACGTCATCCCTGACCTGTTCGCGCCGATCTATGAGATGGAAGATTGTGAGAGCGACTGAAGAATTCTTCGGCGGGAAGCTTTGATGTTTTAATTTTTCCAAGTGTAAAACTTTTGTTTAGACCGGCGAGTTCGCCGTTAACTATAAACATCTTTTGAGAAATGATAAAGAAATATTTTGTCTATCTTTTAAATGTAATTTCTTTTTTATTTCTTACTCGCACTCGCGCTTTTATTCATGCTCGTGTGACTCAATATCTTAACAACTCCCTTATTTCTGAACTTTCTTTTGCTAAGAGATTTTGTTAGATAGACCCACCTAATTCCTCTGGAAGAGGTGAAGGCGGGCTCGCTTCGCTCCTCCGGCTCGCCCCATAGGGAAACTTGCGAGTGGGCTAAACATTACCCTGTCTCGCTCGCGCTTGCTTCTGGCGAGCTTTCAATGCGTCTTTTTGACTGCTGCGTCGATGGACCCTTCTGGTTCGCTGCATTTACATATGCCATTGAAATTTACAAGCATATTCGCAAGCCAGGGCCCGACTCGGCGAGCTTTACGACCACCCTGCTCAATCTCCCTGCTTTTGCACTTGGACTTAGGCACGTATCATCCGTTGTGTCTTTTGCTTCCGCATGAGCGAGCCTACGGACTCGCCTCCCCTGGGCCTTGAGATTTTTGCGAACCAAGACTCTTAATAGGGATAACCTATTTGCCAGCCTCTCCGTGAGATTGACCTACCCACCGGCTAGCGAGAGCCCGACAGCGGAATCATCCGGGCAATCCAGCACCAATACGTGTTACCTTGCCAGCCTCTTCACCCATCAACCTGACCCACCGTCTATGAGAGCCCGGCAGTGGGATCGATTTGGGGCACTCCAGGACCAACACTTGTTACTTTGCCAGCCTCTCCATAGATCAACCTGACCCACCGTCTATGAGAGTCCGACAGTGAAATCGATCTAGGGCACTCCAGCACCAACACTTGTTACCTTGCTAGCCTCTCCAGAGATCAACCTGACCCACTGTCTATGAGAGCCCTGCAGCGGAATCGATCTGGGGCACTCCAGCACCAACACTTGTTGCTTTGCCAGCCTCTCCAGAGATCAACCTGACCCACCGTCTATGAGAGTCCGACAGCGGAATCGATCTGGCGCACTCCAACACCAACACTTGTTACCTTGCCAACCTCTCCAGAGATCAACCTAACCCACCGTCTATGAGAGCCCGACAGCGAAATCGATCTGGGGCACTCCAGCACCAACACTTGTTACCTTGCCAGCCTCTCCAGAGATCAACCTAACCCACCGTCTATGAGAGCCCGACAGCCGAATCGATCTGGGGCAATCCAGCACCAACACTTGTTACCTTGCCAGCCTCTCCAGAGATCAACCTGACCCACCGTCTATGAGAGCCCGACAGCAGAATCGATCTGGGGCACACCAACACCAACACTTGTTACCTTTCCAGCCTCTCCAGAGATCAACCTGACCCACCATCTATGAGAGCCCGACAGCGGAATCAATCTGGGGCACTCCAGCACCAACACTTGTTACCTTTCCATCCTCTCCAGAGATCAACCTGACCCACCGTCTATGAGAGCCCAACAGCGGAATCGATCTGGGGCACTCCAACACCAACACTTATTACCTTGCCAGCCTCTCTAGAGATCAACCTGACCCACCGTCTATGAGAGCCCGGCAGCGGAATCGATCTGTGGCACTCCATCACCAACACTTGTTACTTTGCCAGCCTCTCCAGAGATCAACCTGACCCACCGTCGATGAGAGCCCGACAGCGGAATCGATCTGGGCACTCCAGCACCAACACTTGTTACTTTGCCAGCCTCTCCAGAGATCAACCTCACCCACCGTCTATGAGAGCCCGGCAGTGGAATCGATCTGGGGCATGCCAGCACCAACACTTGTTACTTTGCCAGCCTCTCCAAAGATCAACCTGACCCACCATTGATGAGAGCTAGGCAGCGGAATTAATCTGGGGCACTCCAGCACCAACACTTGTTACCTTGCCAGCCTCTCCAGTGATCAACCTGACCCACCGTCTATGAGAGCCTGACAACGGAATCGATCTGGGGCAATCCAGTACCAATACTTGAAGATTCCCACTGAAAAACAACTTCAAAGTCTATGTATGGAGAATGAAACATACAACAAGTAAGTTACAAAATTTTTAAGGATAGATTTGCTTCAAATCATCCCCACTCCTGGCTCGGCCGAGAGGTACCCCTTCCACATCCCCGAGGTGGTACCCTCCAGACTGAGCACTTCACTTACAATGTAAGGCCCCTCCTAGTTGGGATCAAGCTTACCTACAGCGGCCCCTCTCCCTACCGCATCTACCTTCTTCAGGATAATGTCCCCTTTCTCGAACTATTTTACTCTGATATGTTGATCAAAGTACCTGGCCATCCGCCTCTTGACTACCTCCTGCTGAATAGTAGCGAGGTCTCGGAGTTCTTCTACTAGGTCCAAGGACAGACTTTGTTCTGCATCATTTTCCGCTAGTCATTCTTCATCCCCTTCGCACGTGGCGACCACCCTGGGGGTTTTCATCTCGAACTCTATTGGGAGGATGGCCTCGGACTCGTGAGAGAGTTTGAACGGAGTCTCCCTGGTGGAATTATTTGGAGTAGTCCTCAAGGCCCAAAGGACCGAGGGCAGCTTCTCTACCCAGTTGCCCCTGAGATTCTCCACTTCCTTCTTGAGCAGTTTGACAATTATCTTATTAGCTGCCTCCACCTGACCATTACTCCTCGGGTGGTGGACCGACGCGAACCTGAGGTCTATACCGAGCTGGGTGCAGAAACTGGCAAATTCTTCGCTGGCAAATTGTGGTCCATTGTCCGTCACTATGGCCAGTGGGAGCCCGTGCCTGCAAATTATCTCACCCCACGCAAAATTTCTTACCACTTGGGACGTTACCTTGGCCAGCGCCTTTAGTTCTATCCACTTGGAGAAGTAATCAATTATCACCAATAGAAACTTCCTTTGGCCACTAGCTTGCAGGAAAGGGCCCACCAGGTCCAAACCCCATATAGCAAATGGCCAGGTCGCTGTGATGGTTCGGAGTCTTTGAGCTGGCAAGAGCCAGAGAGGAGCGAATAGCTGACACTTTGAACATTTCCTTATGAACTCCACTGCATCCTTGCTGAGGGTAGGCCAAAAGTAGCCTTGCTTCAACACTCTACCTTCCAAGGTTCGTCTCCCGGAGTGACTGCCACATTCCCCCGAGTGGATTTCTTCTAGGACTCTCGGGACCTCCTCCTCTGGTACACAACGGGCCAGGAGCCCCGAGAGTGTTTTCCTATATAGTCCCCCTGCATGCAAGGAATAATAAGCCGACTTATAACTGAAGCGTCGTTTATCCACGCCCCCTTCAGGGAACTTCCCCGATGTCAGGAATGCGATGAAAGGGTCCATCCATGATGCTCGCTGATCTACCTCCGTCAGCTCCCCTTCCTCAACAGAAGGTCAAAAGAGTTTCGATACCGTCCCCCCAACTCGAGGGCCAAATATGGCTAAGAGGTCCATCGGTGTGCTCTCCTCCCTTGGCACATGCTTGATGGACAAAGTGCGAAATTGCCCGATGACCCCCTTGACCTTCTCCAGGTAGCGTTGGAGGGACGGCTCCTTTGCTTCGAATTCCCCCCTTACTTGGCATGCCACCACCATGGAGTCCGTTGAGACCTCCACGTCTTGTTCTCCTAGCTGTCGGGCCAGCCGCAGGCCCGCTATCACTGCCTCGTACTCGGCCTGGTTGTTTGTAATTTGAAAATGGATGCTTAAGGATTGCTCGATCTTAGTCCCTTGGGGGCTTATCAGGATGATTCCTCCTCCATAGGAGTGCTTCCCTGACACACCGTCCACCAACATCTTCCAAGCCATCGGGGGAGGTGATTCATGCTCCCCCACTTTGGTTGCGTAGTCCGCCATGAAGTCTGCAGCTACTTGTGCCTTGATTGACAGCCTAGGCACAAACGCGATGTCGAACTCACTCAGCTCCATAGAAAATTTTGCCAGCCTCCCCGAGTGCTCCACCCCCTCCATGACTTTATGAAGCGGGTGGTCGGTCACCACTTTGATCGAATGTGCTTGGAAATAAGGCTGGAACTTCCGGGCCGATATCACCAATGCGAAGGCCAACTTTTCTAAAATGGGGTATCGGAGCTCCGCATTCCTCAGCACTCGGCTGACGTAGTAGATTGGAAACTTCCTTCTCCCTTCCTTTCAGACCGACACCGAACTTACTGCCTCGGATCCTACCCCCAAGTATAGGAATAGATCCTCTCCTTGTCTTGGCCCCTGGAGTAAAGGAGTCTGGGTGAGTTGCTCTTTCAAAGCTTGGAAAGCTTCCTCACACTTTGAGGTCCATTCAAATTTTTTGTTTCCCCTTAGCACCTTGAAGAAGGGTGCAAATTTCTCACCCGCCTTAGAGAGGAACCTACTGAGCCCGACCAAGTTTCCCATGAGGCTCTGAACCTCCTTCGAATTTCTTGGTGACCCCAACTCCATGATTGCTTTAACTTTATCTGGGTTAGGCTCTACCCCTGCGGGGATGAGAAAGTGACCTAGGAACTTTCCCCGGCAAGCCCTGAAGACACACTTCAGGGGGTTGAGCTTCATCTTATACTTCCGCAAGGTCCGAAAGGTCTCTTCGAGGTCTTGGAGGTGGTACTCGAGGTCTCAGCTCTTTATCATAAGATCGTCGACATAGACCTCCAGATTTCTTCCCTTCTGCTCTCGGAAGACCCTTACCATCATTCATTGGTATGTGGCCCCTGCATTCTTGAGCCCAAAGGGCCTCATCTTATAACAATACCACCCATCCCCCGTGATGAAGGAGACGTCCTTGACGTCGTGGGGGGGGGGGGGGGGGGGGGATGCATGCGGATTTGATGATAACCTGAAAATGCATATAAAAAAGACATTATAGAGAAACCAATGACTGAATCAACCAGCGCATCGATTATAGGCAAGGGATAGCAATCCTTGGGGAATGATTTATTACGTAGCGAAAAATTAACACACATTCGCAACTTACCTCCCCCCTTTTTCACCAAAACTACATTGGAGACCCAGCCTAGGTACTGGATCTCCGATACAAAACCTGCTCGGAGGAGCTTGAACACCTCCTCCCTGATGGGGCCTTCCAGCTTGTCGGCGATGGCCCTCTTCTTTTAGCGGATGGGTCGAGAGTCGGGATCGAGGTTGAGGCAGTGGCATGCCACATCCGCATCAATCCCGGGCATCTCTATCGCGCTCCAATCTAAGACATCCACGTTCTTCTGCACGCAGGCTAGGATTTTCTCCTGCTCCTCCAGGCCGAGCTCTCCACTGATTCGGACCTTCTCCACCACCCCAGCCCGGGTGGTGACCTCGAGCTCCTCAACATCATCCATGGCTTCCAGCCGGGATTGCTCTCCCCAATCGTCTTCTTTCCCCATGCCGCTAGCGAAGGCTTCGGGCTCCTCCTCCCGTCCTTCTTCTCTGAGCGCCATCAACTCCTCCGCCCTTCCTTTCTGGTCCTAACCTCCTTCCTCTTTCTTCTCCTCCTTTGCTTCCTCTCTGAGACCTGCCGGATCCCCCATCTCCTGATCCCACTCCTCTGCCTCGGCCATCCAGGAGATGGTGTTCACAGCCATCACGTAGCACTGCCTCGCTACCTTAGGGTCACCCCTTACCCGGAACTGAACTCCTCCCAAGTTGAATTTAAGGCATTGGTGGAAGGTGGAGGGGATGTAGTGGAATACACTGATAAGCGGCCGTCTGAAGATGGAACTATAGCTGCTCGGGGAGTCCACTATGACAAAGCGGCAATTCCGGGACTGCCCCCCCAGGACCACGTGGAGTCCCACTCCTCCTTCTACCTCCTTCCTCTCCCCGGAGAACCCAAACAACGGGCCATCCGAGGCCAACACCCTCTTGTTCTCCACCTCCATCTCGTTGAACGCCTTCTTGAAGATGACGTTGTATGAACTATCATTATCCACGAGGATCCGGGACACCAAGAAGTTCTTAATAGCGGTCTGGATGACCAATGCATCGCAGAAAGGGTCTTCATGACCCGGCATGTCCCTCTGAGAGAAAGTAATTTTTTTTGCCGGGGTGGGGCTTTGGATGTCGAAGCCACGCTCCAGCGGTAGATGGTATGGAGGCTCGCCTTGCGGGTTGCCTCAACCCCTACACCCCCGTGGATCACTCCGATCCCTCCTTGGGTCCCCAAATTGACCCTATCCTCGCACCTTTCCTCCTCATCCTCCTGAGGTAGGACATCCTCAATCCTCACCTGCTGCTGGTGCCACGGCGCTGGCACTCTGGCCCTCTTTGTCTCCAAGAACTCCGGGCAAGTGGTCGTCGAGTGACCTTCCTCATCATAGAAGTCACAATATGGCAATGTCACCTCCTCCCTCTCGACTTCCACCCCCTATTCCTTCTACGGGCTGCTGCCCCTGCTCCACCCCTTACTCTTCCTCCTCTTCCTCTCCCTATTGTCATCGCATGCTGAGGCGGGGGAGGCATCTGCCTCGGACCCTATCTCCATCCCAACTGATGGGGTCTTCCCTGACCCCCATGGAAATTACCCCCTCCTGGGGCATAACCTCTCCCTTCAACTTGCATTCCTCCGCCTTGCTGCCTCCATCCCACCTCCGGGGCCCTAGGCTCTTCTCTTCTCTACACCTCCGGCTGCCTGACCTCCGGCTCACTGATCTTTGCTAGCCTCCTGGTGAGATTCGGATTGGCCTCCTCCCCTTTGATTTCCTCCGCCACCCTCTCCATCAACTCCTTGTAGGAGACGGGGGCCTTCCTCTTCAATCCCATCTTGAAGAAACATTCCCTCAACCCAACCGTGAAGGCGAGCTGGAGGGCAAACCCAGTCATCTCTGGGGTGAGCAGTACCTCTTCTTAGAATCGATCCGCATAGTGAGCCAACAATTCCCTGGGCTCCTGCTTAACCTTGAAGAGGGACTCGGCGTCCTTCTTCCTCTTCTTCGATGTCAAGAATCACAATAAGAAGCTTCGACACAAGTCTTCAAATGCATAGATCGACCCCACAGTGAGTTGATGGAACTAGTCCATGGCCTTGTCTTTCAGGGTAACGGCGAAGAGCCGACACTTAAAGGCATCTGACATCGGCCTGATAGAAACCGAGTCCTCGAAAGACTACAGGTGCTGGACAAGGTCGTCCCTACCGTGGTAGTAGACCATGTCCCATTCCCTGAACCCTTCTAGGATGGGTGTGGAAAGAACCAGCTTACAAAAGGGGCTTCCCCCACCTGCCACCCTTTCCTGCTCCACTCGCCCCCCCGAGCTCCCTCGCCAGGCTTGAGCTCGATGGAATCATGCTCGCGAGAGCCACACTTGCCAGAACCGCACTTACGGGCACAGCGCTCGCTGGAACAATGCTCTCCTGTGCCGCGCTCGCCTGCACCGTGCTCGCCTGCACCGTGCTCATCGACACTAAGCTCGCCTGCACCGCGCTTGCCAGAATCTCGTTCGATGGGCTGGCAAACAGCACTCGCCCCTCCAAGTCTTGCATTGACCCCCGACCACTTCCTTTCCAGCCCTTCCTCCCAGGGCATTCTCGCCAGCTTCTGCTGGAGGAGGGAACACCTGAGGTGCCGGGGTCGCAAACTCGCTTCGCAACGTTGCGACGACGAATCCGAGGGTGTCGAGAACTTCCCTCCTAAAGTATGAGAACATCCTTGGCGTCACCACCGGGGGTGACCCGCAAAACTCCTCGCCCTGCTCTTCATCTCCTACCATGTCCCTTCCTTGGAACTTTCTTGGACTAGCTACACTCTACGCTCACCGCACCAAAATGTTGAAACCAATTTCTTGGTCTCTTGTGATGCTCGGGCCCTCAACAAGTTGAGGGGCAACTAGCCCTTACCGATCCCTCGGAAGGAGCGTACTGCAGATTCGGAACTAGACTTAGACCTTAGTCTCAGTGAGGAGGTCCCACGACAAACCCGAAAGATCTTTGAGAGCTTCCCCTCCCAAGCCAAAGCTGAGACTGAGCACCTTGGAGAGCTAGAGAGCTAAGCCAAGGAAACCTAAGGAGAAGGAAGTTCAGAATGTTCTTATTGGAATCCACTCCAAAGGTGCCCTTCAAGACCTATTTATATATTTTTAATCCTGGTCTGTCAATAGCGGAATCCCGTCTTACACTCTTACTATACGCAGCCCAAAATGGTCTGTCAATAGCCAAACTCCGCTGTTTGGAGGGGCTAACTACAAACCACCAGGGGCTTTTGGGTTAAAACATTCCTAGACCCTTGCTAGGCGAGTCGCACCTGATGCGCAAAACTATGCTGGCAAATGATAATGGCAAGTGTACCGTATCGAATGTAGTATAGGTTGTGAGAAACCAAGGTCGTATTAGACTCAGGGCGGTTGAGTACTCTTACTTCAAGAAAGTCTCTATTATTTTATCAGATAGAACTTGGGAGTGATTTTGCAAAAGGAAAATAAAAATAAGATTAAAACGATGAGTAAAAAGGCTAGCACTCAATCTTTGAATCACCGCGGAAAATAAACATAATAAGAACAACTTCTAATTCTCTTAATAAATTACTTGACCGTGGAGGTTCCCGATTTATGAACATACCTCTCTCGAGGATACGCTCAACTGAGTTTAGGTTGATCAATCGAACTTTCGTTCTAGAATCGAAATCCCTAAAACTCGATTTATCGTAGTGAACCCCTCTATTGGATTTGACTCCAATCCGGGAGAATTATGTCATCCTCGCTTGAGGAGTGCATTCAACTCTCTTTATCCTTGAAATGATCGATTCTATTTCAAAACCTCTCGGTTATTAGATTACGAAAACAAGAATGAGAATTATATATCGAAAATATAAACTCAACCAATTAAAATTCAAGGATAAATCTTAAGTGACCTAAAGAAGAGAAAGAGAAGCTAAAGATTAAATCATGAATTATATTTTCCTTGGATCATCTCGACGGAGTACTAATAGAAATCTTAGCTACTCATGGAAAAGGAGGAATTAACAAAAATAAAAGAGTACATCATAAAAGAGAGAGAGTGGAAAAGAGAAAGAGAACTATTTTATTGAAATGCAAAAGAGATTACAACTAAGGAATTGAGAATTACAAGCTTTGAATTGAAAACTACAAATTCTAATAAGAAAAAGAACATAAAAGAATTACTAAAACATGAAGATAAAACATGAAAAGAAGAGTCTAAGTCCTAAAATTCGTCTCCAAACTTCCTCCCCAAACATCTGGTGAAGCTGGCTTTAAATAGGCAGAAATTTGGTGTTACACGCCCTTGGTCATGCCCGTGAACAAGGGGCGTGTAGGGGGCGTGATCAGTGCTGGCGGATGGGGCGCGATCTGGCGTAAATGCGAGCGTTTCAGCCGTGTCATGCCCTAGGTCACACCCGTGACCTGGGGCGTGTAATCTCTAAATCTTCAGCTGGCGGGAAACTTTGGCGGGAAAGGGCGCTGTTGAACTTTCGTCGATCTCAGCATTTTCGTCGAATGCAGCAGCCAAGCGCAGTTCGTCGATCGCCTGAATATTCGTCGAATGCAGCAATGGAGCAGTTCATCGATCGCCTCAATATTCGTCGAACGCAGCAATGGAGCAGTTCGTCGATCTCCTTAGTTTTTGTCGAACGCAGCTCATATCCAGTGGTCACGCTCGTGACCTGGGGCATGTAACTATAAAATTACGTGGCAGGCGTGCTAGCAGAGGGTGGTCGGTTCTGGCCGTGACTATGATGTCACGCCCTTGGTCACGCCCGTGACCTGGGGCGTGTACTTGGCGAATTCTTCACGGAATAACTTCGGGGCGGCTGAAACCTGTCTGGAACACTTCGTAGGTTACACGCCACGCCCGTGACCTGGGGCGTGTAAGTTTATTTTTTACTCAAAATAGCCCAGAAAATCTGAAAACACAAAATAGACTCAAGTTAGCTTATGAAATAACAAATGGAAGGATTTATATGATAAAATTCATATAAATAACATAATTTCATATTAAAAATATAATAAACCTATACTAAAAGATGAGTAAATAAATTACTCATCCAACGCCCCCATGCTTGCTCATTGCTTGTCCCGAGCAAACCATTCTTCATAAGGGTAGGAAAAATTAATGCTAGAAAGAAATATGAAAGCTAGAGAGTAAAATGCGAAGTTTTATGCTGACATGCGTAGATGTTTTAGTAAAAAGATGTTCTTGGCATAAATACTAATTTATGAGATATTTAGACTGTGTTAATAATTATTTATTATCACTTTTAAAATGAGTCGACGGTCAATCAAAAAGCTATGTAATGGGAGAAAATAGCGTGATTGCTGAGATTTAAATTACTAGACTTGAACGCTCGGGGTGGCCTCCAAAGAAATCCATCAATGTCGACGGCCATAGGCTTGCCCGTGTACACCTTCTCCACTGCACTTCATACTAAATTAACTCTATGGATCTTTAGGACTTAAATAGGGTATATTTTAAGGCTTGGGTTTAAGGGTGAGGTAAACATGGATAAACATGAAGGCGCATTCTACTTAAACAAAAAGTTTTGAGCTAAAAGAAAGTGATGACTACCACAAAATAACAAAGCTTTACCCCCATACTCATATTTTTCTAAGGGGAAACACTCTAATTCTCTTTCTCGAATCTTCATAATTGGGATCATTCGAAGTATGCATGTGCATACCTAGGCCGCATATCATTATGAGATTATTGCCTTTTGATATAAAACATTTCTTTTGAATTGATACCCATATATTTTTTTATTTTTTTATTTTTTTTATTTTTTATTTATTTTTTTCAATTTTAGCTCAAAATTTCAAGTGTTCATTTGGGTTTTGGGCTTTTTAGCTTTGGTGCCGAAATGATGAGGGTGGTTCAAATAAAGGAGTAAGGCTCAAATTTGTGTGAACAATGGTAGTAAATCGAGGTTGAGTGCAAAGGCTCAAACTATCCAAAGAAATGCCTAAATCACTTACGTAAGGTTAATTTGTCTAAAGTGCACATGTTTTGAAAATAGCTTGGGGCAAGTTCTAGACATCGAGAAAGGACACCCTTCTGTTTAAATAGAGTAATAGCTTTCTAACAATCTTCTACACACTCACCTAAACTACTTTTAGATAAGACAGGATTCGATTTAAAAGTGAAATAAATTATTACTACGCAAATAAATAAAACATAATTTTAGATCTATACCAAGAATTTAATTTTACAACGACCCTACTCAAATACAAGCATATGACTAGGAGCACTACATTAGTCAACAATTTTACTCAAAAGTTTCACAAATTACTATTCTTGCACAAAAAATTCTTAGTCCAAATGAAAAAATAAGTCTACTTTAGAACTTACAATTTAGCAAGTTGGGATGTTTTGACAAACTAAACGAAAAGAACATTTCCTAAAATATATTTTTTATAATAAAATTTTTTTTATTCTTGGACTTCCCAAGGTCAACCCGGTGAAGGGCTCGCAAGGTACTAGAGGCTGTGATGGGAATTCAAGCCCAAAGCATCCTTTCCAAGAAATTTTATTTTTATTAGATTAAAAAAAAAGATATTTATGTATTTTTTTTATTTTTTTCAAATAAAAAGAAATATAAGGAAAGCAATGCTACACCCCCATACTTAAAATTAAACATTGTCCCCAATGTTTAAAACTAAGTATGAAGAACACTTGAAAAATAAACTTTTAAAAAAAAGCATAAAAATTAAAGATAAGCAAGGGGTGCCTCCCAAGAGCGCTTTCTTTTTCCCGTCTTTAAGCTAGACGGTTAGTGTTAGGAAAAAGGAAAATAAAAAGAGAAGTGGACAGACAACTCCCCTAATTCACGCGTAGGTGAATGTGTCGGCATCAGTCGCATGGCTACTCCTCCGCTGAACATGTGATTGTCCATTTTCCCATGATTTTGAATATGCAAATCCAAATCACCTATACATACCTGAGGTGATTTGAATTTATAAAGATGAGCGGCATATGGATCATCAATTGATTGGGGTAGCAACGACTCATCTTCAACCTGAAAATTATTAGTATAGAGAGATTCACAATTAAACGTGTCAGATAATTTTTCGCAAGGAGGAGGCGCTTGCGAAAATAAATGATTAAGCTCCGGTTTTTCCTTTTCTAAAATTAAATTTTCTTTAGACAAATCTAGTGCATTACCGAGCGGAATAAAATTTTCGAACACAAAATTTTCATCAATTTTTGGTTTGATAGAAGAAATTCGCGAATATTCATGACAAAGAAAATAAAATCCCGGTGAAGTAGGGGAAGAAACTTGGTCTTCTTCTATTTCATCCGGGGTGCCCATAACTTTAGGAAATTCTTGGTAAAGTAATTTTTCTTCATCTTCGGTAAAAGAAGTTATGGGATTACATGAACCACATGTTCCTCCATAACTAAATTGTCCAAAGATGGAGAAAAAATACTAGAAGAAATAAATTTTTTCTCTAAATTTTGGGGGGAAGTATCTATTTGAATCGGTGGACATTCCCCAAAATTAGAGTACGAAGGTTGCGGCGAAAAAGAATATGAACAAGAATTCAGATCAAAAGATTTTTCTTCATCGCTCCGAAAGCTATCCGGGTGACCTTGCCACCAAGAATAATCTACTTTGGGGCTAGAAGAAAAATTATTAGAAGCCGAAAAGTTATTCTCGTGAAAATTAGAAAAAGCACTAGACGAAATAATATTTTCCTCTAAATTTTGGGGGGAAGTATCTATTTCGATCTGCGAAATTTCCCCCAAATTAGAGAACGAAAACTGCGGTGTATAAGAAGAAAAACAAATGTTCGGATCTACAGATTTATCTTCATTGCTCCGAGATCTATCCGGGTGAGCTTGCCACGAGGAATAATCTACTTCGGAGCTAGAAGAACAATTATTAAATGTCGAAAAATGATTCTCATTAAAATTAGGAAAATTATTTTCATCAAAGTTTGAAAAATTATTTTCATTAAAAGATGAAAAATTATGATCATAATTATTATCAGAATTATTTGCATAATATTGAGGATAATTATTTTCATAATAATTATTTTGAGAATATGAATGTAAATAACATTCCTCACTTTGAATGCTCACCACAATAATAACAACTAAATTGGCGCCTCCGTGCGGCTTGTAAGAGTTCAATTTGGTTTCGAAGCACAGTAATTTTAACGACCGCTTCTACTAATTTCATAATAAGAAAAAAAGGAAACAACTTTCACTTAAATAAATGAAATTTTAAAAATATTTTTATTATATATTTTTTTAAAAAAGCGGGTTAAATTACTCCCGGACTTCCCAAGATCTACCCGGTGAAGGGTTTGCAAGGTACTAGAGGCTGTGATGGGAATTCAAGCCCAAAGCGTCTTTTCCGAGAATTTAGATTGCGCTTTTTTAGAATTTTTTTTATTTAAAATTTTTAGGAGCAGAGGGAGAAAGAAAAAGAACGATAAAATTAATAAATATTTCTTTTTTCAAAATATCAACCGTCTCCCCGACAACGACGCCAAAAACTTGATGCACAAAACTATGCTTGCAAACGATAACGGCAAGTGTACCGTATCGAATGCAGTATAGGTTGTGAGAAACCAAGGTCGTATTAGACTCAGGGCGGTTGAGTACTCTTACTTCAAGAAAGTCTCTATTAATTTATCAGATAGAACTTGGGAGTGATTTTGCAAAAGGAAAATAAAAATAAGATTAAAACGACGAGTAAAAAGGCTAGCACTCGATCTTTGAATCACCGCGAAAAATAAACATAATAAGAACAACTTCTAATTCTCTTAATAAATTACAAGACCGTGGAGGTTTCCAATTTATGAACATATCTCTCTCGAGGATACGCTCAACTGAGTTTAGGTTGATCAATCAAACTTTCGTTCTAGAATCGAAATCCCTAAAACTCGCTTTATCGTAATGAACCCCTCTATTGGATTTGACTCCAATCCGGGAGAATTATGTCATCCTCGCTTGAGGAGTGCATTCAACTCTCTTCATCCTTGAAATGATCGATTCGAATTCAAAACCTCTCGGTTATTAGATTACGAAAACAAGAATGAGAAATATATATCGAAAATATAATCTCAACCAATTAAAATTCAAGGATAAATCTTAAGCGACCTAACGAAGAGAAAGAGAAGCTAAAGATTAAATCATGAATTATATTTTCCTTGGATCATCTCGACCGAGTACTAATAGAAATCTTAGCTACTCATGGAGATGGAGGAATTAACGAAAATAAAAGAGTACATCATAAAAGAGAGAGTGGAAAAGAGAAAGAGAACTATTCAATTGAAATGCAAAAGAGATTACAACTAAGGAATTGAGAAATTACAAGCTTTGAATTGGAAACTACAAATGCTAATAAGAAAAAGAACATAAAAGAACTACTAAAACATGAAAATAAAACATGAAAAGAAGAGTCTAAGTCCTAAAATTCATCTCCAAACTTCCTCCCCAAACATCTGGTGAAGCTGGCTTTAAATAGACAGAAATTTGGTGTTACACGCCCTTGGTCACGCCCGTGACCAAGGGACGTGTAGGGGGCATGATCAGTGCTGGAGGAGGGGGCGTGATCTAGCGTAAATGCGAGCATTTCAGCCGTGTCATGCCATAGGTCACGCCCGTGACCTGGGGCGTGTAATCTCTAAATCTTCAGCTGGCGGGAAACTTTGGCGGGAAAGGGCGCTGTTGAACTTTCGTCGATCTCAGCATTTTCGTCGAACGCAGCAGCCGGGCGCAGTTTGTCGATCGCCTGAATATTCGTCGATCGAATCAATGGAGCAGTTCGTCGATCGCCTCAATATTCGTCGAACGAAGCAATGGAGCAGTTCGTCAATCCCCTTAGTTTTTGTCGAACGCAGCTCATATCCAGTGGTCACGCCCACAGGTCACGCTCGTGACCTAGGGCGTGTAACTTTAAAATTATGTGGCAGGCGTGCTGGCAGAGGGTAGTGGGTTCCGGCTGATGGCGCAAATCTTAGCACACCGTTATAGGCGGTAGTTGTTGAAACCAGAAACTGGTCTCTTGTGGAGCTCGGGCCCCTCAACAGGTTGAGGGGCGACTAGCACTTACTTGTCTCTTGGGGAGAGCAGGTTGGGGTTCCTGAACTCAACACAGAACCTTAAACTCAGCAGGGAGGTCCCACCGCACACCCGGAAGATCTTTAGATTGCTTCCCCTCCTAAGCCAAAGCTGAGGCCCGGGCACCTTGGAGAGCTCAGGGGAGTCTCGGCAAGGATAACCAGAGGAGAGAGAAGCTTCAAACCGGAACCCTCTCCAAAGGTGCCCTTTGGGTCTTATTTATAGTTTTTTCTGAACTGGTCTGTGAATAGCGGAACTCCGCCTTTTGAACTTACTATACGCACCCCAATTTGGCCTGCCAATAGCCAAACTCCGCTGTTTGAGGGGGCTATATGCAGACCTCCAGGGGCAAGAGGGTAATTCTAGCTTCTAACCCTCCCTAAAAGGGGGGGTCCGCGGAACTACTCGAGTCTCTGGGTCTCGCTCGCTTTAAGCGAGAACTCCTGCCCTCTCTGCGACCTCGCGGGCGAGAACTCCTGCCCTCTCTGCGACCTCGCGGGTCTCGCAGAACCTGTGGAACGCGCCACGCTTCCCGTCAAGGATTCGGGCGAGACCGATGTTGGTACTCTGGTCTCGCCTCCTTATAGCTGCTGAGAACATATAAGTGGCGATCTCGCCTATGCTTCTTGGAAGACTAGCTTTGCGAGTTCTAATGGGAAGAGCCGGGCGAACCCCGGGTTGTACACAATCCCCGCTCTTTGCGAGTTTAACCTGAGCTCACAAAGAATCATCCAACCCTAGGGTGTTCGCCTGGCGACAGCTGTCATGTCAGGAATCTTTCTGTGGGTCCCATCGCCTGGCTATAAATACCACCCGAGTTGAAGTGTCTTCATTGTTCTTCTCCTCCCCATCCTTCTCTTTACTGTAGCTGTCCTCCGATGCCTCTCTCCAAGGAAATGGAAGCTCGCCTGAAGGCCTCCAAGGCACAGGAGATGGCGATGATGACGAAGCCACCGGCGTGGATGAATCGCTCGTCTCCCTCTCCTATGCCGAAACTGAAAAAAGCAAAAGCCGCTCGCCGATTGGGGGAAGACACTGTCGACCTCGAGTCCTCGGCCAGCGAGAAATCCATCGAGAAGGTAGGGATTATTACTCTTCATGCGAGATCCTTCGACTGCTACTTCTAAACTTCGTCTCTGCAGGTCAGCGAGACTATCAAGGACATTGGCGGGCCCTCGGACGAACCGCCCACTACCCCTCGGGTAAATGCGAATACTACCGGCGAGAATCCTCCTGGTACATTATTTGGTCTCGCCTCTTTTATTGGAATTATATTATTCGATGGCGCCTCCTCTCATCTTATCTTTTACTTTTTGATTGCATCCTCGCCCCCAGCGAGCCCGGGGGAACAGGGTCAGCGAACTCCTTCCCCCAGACACCGGGATGTGACAATCCCGGCACCAACCTTTGACCTTCTCGCCAATCGAGACTCAGGCGGCTCGCACCCGCCGAATGTTCCTCTTGCTGATGCAGCGAGATATCCCCTTGGAAAGGGAAAAACTCATCGGCCTTACTACGGTACTTCTTTCGATCCCCCACCCGGTTCTTCTCGCCGTCTCAGGGGTAAGCCTTCTCGCCCTTCTGCTTTTTACTAACTTATCTTTCATAACCTCGCGTACGACCTTTCTTTGGTAGACGGCGAGATTCAGCTTACCGACTCCGAATTTGGGGACGACGAGGTGTCCCCTTTTCCCGAGCGGGTGGAAGATTTCCTGGGCGATGCGCGAGAACCCGAGGTGATGAGACGGCGGACTGCGGAACTATTCCAAAAGCAAAACCAGATGTTGCAGGACCTCAACATCCAGGAGAGAGTGGATAGGCTGGCTGCGGAGGAAAGACACGCGTTCCTGATGGACGAATGCGACAAACTCCGTGCGGCGATGCCCCCCGACCCTGATGAATGCGAGGCCTCTCAGGAGACGCTCATAGCGAGGATCAGGGACCACGCCCAATTGATCGACCGCGACGCCCGCGCTGCTGCTGAATTCCACAATTCCCGAAGGCCGCCGAGGAGGGGGCCGCGAGGTGGTGGTAGATGGCAGTGGCTGCCCTACTGACCCCGCGATTTTAGGTTCCCTTTTTCATGAACAATTCGCTTCTGCTTTTATTGCAACAATCTCGCTAGGATATGGTTTTTGTTGATTCTCGCTTGTCACGAGCATCGGACAACTTACTAACTATGTTATCACTCGCGGCTTTTATAATGCCGCTTTTCCTTTACCTTGTTCCCGCATGCCTGTGATATTTCCGCTTGCAAATCATTTTATTCTAGCTAATCCTGCAGATTGATCTCGCTCGCCAATGATTGGCGAAGTAATTTTGTTTAGTGTCCCAGTGATGTGACGTTTTGTCGGACAGCATCCCGGCGCTTGGGCTTCTTCCCGCCATTTTCATTTTTCTATAAATAGCCTCCCCATTAATATCATTTACCTACCGCCTTCCTCTTCTCCTAGTTGCAGAGCTCTCGTCAGCTTTGTTCTCGCCTCCTTCTACACTTGTTCTCGCAGGTACGCGTGATGGTGAAGACCTCGAAAGAGCTTCCTGAGGCGGAAGGCCGGCTGAAGTGTGCTTGGGCTTACTGCGAGCACGACTTCTTCCACTACAATATGAGCGAGGAAGAGTATCTCTCCTGCATCGCCGACTACATTCCCACTGGGTTCACCGCCCCGCCGGCCCGAGAAGGGCGAGGTGATTAACACCCTTCGGCCCGATGAGATCGCCATCCCGATCTCGCACTTCGCCGTGGGCCTGCGACTCCCCCTCTGGCCCGAGGTTCGCCAGGTACACCTCCTTCTCTCCTTCATCACTCTTGCGAGATTGATCTCGCTTGCTTCAATTTTCTTTACGTGGCTTTTTAGGTGCTTCGGCACTATGGAGTTGTTCTCGGCCAGCTCACCCCTAACGCGATGGCGGTGATCATGGGGTTCGCCTGCTTCATGCGCGAGGAGCGAATCGAGTTCAGCCTTCCGGTTTTCCGGAAGCTGTTCTCGTTTCGCGCCTACTCCGAGGGCACGGTCTATTTTGTGGGGTCGGGCTGTAGGGTCATCGAGACCGTCAACAAGGCCCACTTCTGGGCCCAGAAGTTCCTCCTGGTAAAGGGGAATTTCGGCAACATCCCGATCTCGCCCATCCAGTATAACGACACCGTCTACCGTCCTCCACCTCTGGGCGGGCACGATGCCGACCTCTTCCAATTCTTCCAGAAGAAGAACTTCGAGGTGGTCCATCTCCGCCGCAACGTCGACAAACTTTCATCGGTTCTTCCTGGGGAAGGTAATGATCTCGCCCCCTTCTTTGCTTTAATTCTGATTTCCGCCATTCTTTCTAACATAACTCTTAACAGGTGAGCGAGACATCCCCCTCCACCCACCTTATGCGAGCAACATTAAACCCTCCGCCGATCTTGCTCTCGCAACCATGGGAGCGGCGGCCTGCCGAGAAGGTACCCCCCCCAACTGCTATCACCTCTAAGAAGAGGTCGGGGGCTTCAGGCAGCCAGCCTTCCCGCCAGCCTACTTCGAAGAGGTCCAAGACAAACGAGAGCCTGCGCGCCTCCGTAAAGGGAAAGCGTCCAGCCGAGCCCTCAGGTCCTGGGATCGATGATTCCTCACTCCCCGAGGATCTGGAGGTCGAGCAAGCCGAGGCCATCGCTAGGACCTCGGCACCGCCAATTCCGTCGAATCATCTGCATTTCGGCCTTGGCATGCGAGCCCGAGATGAAACCGGCGAGCGCCTGGTGCGCTGGAATGAAGAGGTCAACCAGATCGACGTCACCTCCCTCCTCCCCACTTGGGTAGAGGAGGGTGCAGCGACTTCCGACGCCTTCAATTTCTCCTTCATCATGTATGGCCGCGAGGACGCCGCGGCCTACAAGGATGCAACCGCACGGGGTCTCGCCTACGAGAGCTCGAGATCTCAATTGCGGGCAATGGAACTTGCCCATATGACGAGCAGGAAATGTCTGGAGCGGGAGCGCGAATGCGCGGGACTGGCCGAGTCCCTCAAGGTTTCCGAGGTGAAGGTCGACGAGCTAAAGGAAAAGTTGGCCACCGCCGAGACCGGAGTGGTGAGTCGTTCGTTCTATAATGTTATCTCTGACTTCCTAACTTCTTCTCATACTCAGTTCGTCTACAGGATGCCGAGATGGCTAGGCTCTCGGACGCTCGGGTCCTGAGCTTGGAGGGCGAGGTCGCTGCGTTGAAGGCACTCAACTGTGAGCTTACTCGGGCTGCCGTTCCCCCTTCTCCTCGCCGGTTAAAGGAAGAGAAGCGAGATCGCGACGAAGCGCTCCGGATAGAGTCCACGAATGCGGCACGCTTCGTCTTCCAGGCCATGAAAGGTGCTGGGTTGCTGGTTGCCGAGGCCGAGAGCGTGACGGTCGAGGATATCGTCCCGGAGCTCTTCAGGCCGCTCCCGCCGGTGAAGGATGGCGACGACGACGGGGGGTTCTTTGGCGAGGCCTAGAAGGCGATCTCTATTTTATTTTTTGATATATAAACTTTTTTTGGGGTTGGCGAGTTCGCCGCCCATTGTAACTAAAACTTCTCCTTTGGAAAGGAATTTTTGCGCAATGCTTTCTTACTTCGCTACGTATTCTCTCTGCTTTTATTTTTACATCAGTTGATGCATGTGTCGCGGAATCCGTTTATTTTATAAGCACCGAGGACTTTCCTTCTCGTCCAGCGAGAAGCCCCTTAAGTTTCAGTCTATACGTCTTGGGGATGAAAGTCCCCGTTCTCGCTCTAGTCTCGTACCGAGGACTTTCCTTCTCGCTAGGATGAGAAGTCGCCCTCACTTTTGAAATATTTTAGTCCAAACACATTTTCCTCGTTATTTATGCCGAGGACCCCCCTCTCGTCTAGCGAGAAGTCATCCCCTTATTTTTGGAATATTTTAGAGACCCAACACTTTCTTTTGTTATTTCGCGCGAGGACCATCCTTCTCGCCCAGCGAGAGGTCGCCCTCTCCTTTTCAGAAATATTTTAGAGACCCAACACTTTCTTTTGATTATCTCGTGCGAGGACCATCCTTCTCGCCAAGCGAGAGGTCGCCCTCTCCTTTTTAGAAATATTTTAGAGACCCAACACTTTCTTTTGATTATCTCGTGCGACGACCATCCTTCTCGCCCAGCGAGAGGTCGCCCTCTCCTTTTCAGAAATATTTTAGAGACCCAACACTTTCTTTTGATTATCTCGTGCGAGGACCATCCTTCTCGCCCAGCGAGAGGTCGCCCTCTCCTTTTCAGAAATATTTTAGAGACCCAACACTTTCTTTTGATTATCTCGTGCGAGGACCATCCTTCTCGCCCAGCGAGAGGTCGCCCTCTCCTTTTCAGAAATATTTTAGAGACCCAACACTTTCTTTTGATTATCTCGTGCGAGGACCATCCCTCTCGCCCAGCGAGAGGTCGCCCTCTCCTTTTCAGAAATATTTTAGAGACCCAACACTTTCTTTTGATTATCTCGTGCGAGGACCATCCTTCTCGCCCAGCGAGAGGTCGCCCTCTCCTTTTCAGAAATATTTTAGAGACCCAACACTTTCTTTTGATTATCTCATGCGAGGACCATCCTTCTCGCCCAGCGAGAGGTCGCCCTCTCCTTTCCAGAAATATTTTAGAGACCCAACACTTTCTTTTGATTATCTCGTGCCGAGGACCTTCTTTCTTAAGATCCAACATCTTCCATCCCATCAGCCTCTCCGCGAGATCAACCGGCCCTACCAGCTAATGAGAGCCTGACAGCGGGATCGTCCGGGGCAATCCAGCACAAAGAGTCTATCACCTCGCCAGCCTCTCCGCGAGATCAACCGGCCCTACCAGCTAATGAGAGCCTGGCAGCGGGATCGTCCGGGGCAATCCAGCGCAAAGAGTCTATCACCTCGCCAGCCACTCCGCGAGATCAACCGGCCCTACCAGCTAATGCGAGCCTGGCAGCGGGATCGTCCGGGGCAATCCAGCACAAAGAGTCTATCACCTCGCCAGCCTCTCCGCGAGATCAACCGGCCCTACCAGCTAATGAGAGCCTGGCAGTGGGATCGTCCGGCGCAATCCAGCACAAAGAGTCTATCACCTCGCCAGCCTCTCCGCGAGATCAACTGGCCCTACCAGCTAACGCGAGCCTGGCAGCGGGATCGTCCGGGGCAATCCAGCACAAAGAGTCTATCACCTCGCCAGCCTCTCCGCGAGATCAACCGGCCCTACTAGCTAATGAGAGCCTGGCAGCGGGATCGTCCGGGGCAATCCAGCACAAAGAGTCTATCACCTCGCCAGCCTCTCCGCGAGATCAACCGCCCCTACCAGCTAACGAGAGCCTGGCAGCGGGATCGTCCGGGGCAATCCAGCACAAAGAGTCTATCACCTCGCCAGCCTCTCCGCGAGATCAACCGGCCCTAACAGCTAATGAGAGCCTGGCAGCGGGATCGTCCGGGGCAATCTAGCGCAAAGAGTCTATCACCTCGCCAGCCTCTCCGCGAGATCAACCGGCCCTACCAGCTAACGCGAGCCTGGCAGCGGGATCGTCCGGGGCAATCCAGCACAAAGAGTCTATCACCTCTCCAGCCTCTCCACGAGATCAACCGGCCCTACCAGCTAATGAGCGCCTGGCAGCGGGATCGTCCGGGGCAATCCAACGTCATTACTTGTTGCTTGGAACTCATGATTAGTATAAAAACAACGCCAATACATAGGAATCAATATATTCAAGAACTTCATGGATAGAAACGTTTCAAGTCATCCCCACTCCTGGCTCGGCCGAGAGGCTCCCCTTCCACATCCCGGAGGTGGTAACCTCCCTACTTCAGCACTTCACTCACAATATATGGGCCCTCCCAGTTAGGATTGAGCTTACCCACCGCGGCTCCCCTTCCGGCCGCATCAACCTTTTTTAGTACCAAGTCCCCTTTCTGGAAATGCTTTACTCGTATATGCTTGTCAAAGTATTTGGCCATCCGCCTTTTTACTTCCTCCTGCCTGATGGTGGCCAAGTCTCGGAGTTCCTCCACTAGGTCCAAGGACAACCGTTGGCCTTCCTCGTTGTTTGCCATCCATTCTTCATCCCCTCCTCCTGCGGTGGCCACCCTAGGCGACTTGACTTCAAACTCCACCGAGATGACAACCTCGGATCCGTGGGATAGTTTGAATGGGGTCTCTCCGGTGGCCGTGTTCGGGGTGGTTCTCAGAGCCCAGAGGACCGAGGGTAGTTGCTCCACCCAACTCCCTCTGAGGTTTTCGATCTTTTTCTTGAGGAGGTTCACTACAATTTTGTTCGCCGCCTCCACTTGCCTGTTACTCCTTGGGTGGTGGACCGACGCGAACCTGAGATCTATGCCAAGCTGAGTACAGAAACTGACGAACTCCTCGCTGGCGAATTGCGGCCCGTTATCTGTGACAATGGCTAGAGGAAGCCCGTGCCTGCAAATTATTTCACCCCAAACAAAGTTCCTTATCACTTGAGAGGATACCTTGGCTAGCGCCTTCGCTTCGATCCACTTGGAAAAGTAGTCGATCATCACTAACAAAAATCTCCTTTGACCGCTCGCCTGGGGGAAAGGTCCCACCAGGTCTAATCCCCAGACTGCAAATGGCCAAGGGGCCGTGATCGTTCTTAGCCTTTGAGCTGGGAGGAGTTGGAGAGGAGCGTAGAGCTGGCACTTAGAGCACCTCCTGGAGAATTCAGCCGCATCCTTGCTGAGGGTGGGCCAGAAATAACCTTGCCTCAGAACCCTTCCTTCCAGGGTTCTGCTTCCCGAGTGGCTGCCGCATTCTCCCGAATGGATCTCCTCCAAGACCCTTGGGGCCTCCTCCTCCGAGACACAACGGGCCAGGAGCCCCGAGAGGGTCTTTCTATACAACACCCCTGCATGTAAGGAGTAGTAAGCCGATTTATACCTGAATCGCCGCTTGTCGACTTCTCCCTTGGGGAATCTCCCTGAGGCTAGGAAAGTAATGAAAGGGTCCATCCATGACGCCCGCTGATCCACCTCCATTACTTCTCCCTCCTCAATGGAGGGTCGGAAGAGTTCCGACATGGTCCCCCCAACCTGGGGACCAAACTTGGCCAGAAGATCGGCCTGGGTGCTTTCTTCCCTTGGGACATGCTTGATAGAGAAAGTTCGGAACTGTCCCACCACCTCCTTGACCTTCTCCAGGTACCGCTGAAGAGTTGGTTCCTTGACTTCGAACTCTCCCTTGACTTGGCAAGCAACAACCATGGAGTCCGTCGAGACCTCCACATCTTGCACTCCCAGCTCCCGAGCCAAGCGGAGGCCTGCTATCACCGCCTCGTATTCTGCCTGGTTATTGGTGAGGGGGAAGTGGAAATGGATTGCTTGCTCTATCCTGGTCCCTTGGGGACTGACCAGGACTACCACTCCCCCAAAAGAGTGTCTTCCGGACGCTCCATCTACCAACATTTTCCAAGACATCGGATAGGGTAGTTCTGATTCTTCTACCTCAGTAACGTAGAAAGCCAGGAAATCCGCCACTGCCCGCGCTTTTATGGACACCCTCGGTACATAAGAGATGTTGAATTCGCTTAACTCCACCGACCACTTGGAAAATCTTCCCGAGTGTTCTACACCCTCCATGATATTGCGGAGGGGGTGGTCGGTCACTACCCTTATGGAATGTGCCTGAAAATAGGGTCGAAGTTTTCGGGCCGACACCACTAGAGCGAAGGCCAGCTTTTCCAAGATAGGATATCTAAGCTCGGCCTTCCTCAGCACTCTACTTACGTAATAGATCGGTAGTTGTTTCCTCCCTTCCTCTCGGACAAGCACGGAACTCACAGCTTCCAACCCTACCCCCAGGTATAAAGACAAGTCTTCCCCTGACCTCGGCCCTTGCAGTAGCGGAGCCTTGGTCAGTTGTTCTTTCAACGCTTGAAAAGCCTTTTCACACTCGGAGGTCCATTCGAACTTTTGATTACCCCGTAACACCTTGAAGAAAGAGGAGCATCTCTCCCCTGCCTTGGAGAGAAATCTACTTAACCCAGCCAACTTTCTTGTCAAATGTTGGATCTCCTTAGCATTTCTTGGGGGTGCCAACTCGAGGATTGCCTTGACCTTATCCGGGTTGGGCTCCACTCCAGCCGGGGTGAGCATGTGACCCAAGAATTTTCCTCGACTGGCTCCGAAGACGCACTTCGACGGGTTGAGTCTCATCTTGAACTTTCGTAGGGTCTCGAAAGTTTCCTCGAGGTCGTGGAGGTGGGACTCGAGACCTCGGCTCTTGACCATGAGGTCATCGACGTAGACCTCCAGGTTTCTCCCCTTTTGCTCACGGAAAACCCGGTCCATCATCCTTTGGTATGTAGCCCCCGCATTCTTGAGCCCGAAGGGCATCATCCTGTAACAGTAGCATCCATCCCTCGTGATGAAGGAGACGTCTTTGATGTCAGGGGGATGCATGCGAATCTGGTGGTAACCTGAAAAAGCATCTAAGAAACACATCATATGAAAACCGACGGCTGAGTCAACCAGCGCGTCGATTCTAGGCAGAGGGTAGCAATCCTTCGGGCATGATTTATTAAGCAAAGAGAAATCGATACACATTCACCATTTACCTCCTCCTTTCTTTACCATGACGACATTGGAGACCCAGCCTGGGTACTGGATCTCCTTTACAAAACCTGCTTTCAGAAGTTTTTCCACTTCCTCGCGGATGGGGCCTTCCAGCTTGTCTGCAGTGGGCCTCCTCCTTTGGCAGATGGGGCGGGTGCCGGGCTCGAGGTTGAGGCGGTGACAAGCCACATTCGCATCTATCCCTGGCATCTCCGCGGCACTCCAGGCAAAGACGTCCACGTTCTTCTGGACGCAGGCGAGGATCTCCGCCCTCTCCTCAGGGTTGAGCTCCCTGCTGACCCGGACCTTCTCCATCATTCCTAGTCGAGTGACGACCTCCAGTTCGATGACCTCGTCTACGGCCTCCAGCCGCGACTGCTCCCCCCAAGGCCTCTCCTCCTCTCCTTCATTGGCGAGCTCTTGGGATCCCCCTTCCATCTCCGTCTCCTCCTCCACCCTTCTCTCCTTAGCCTTCCCTCCCTTTTCTTCTCCTTCTTCCCTTCTCTCCGCCCAGGGTCCTACCTCGACCCCCTCCCGGGCATGAACTTCCTCCCCCTTTTCTCCCTTTTCTTCTTCATCTACCTCCATGTGCTCCCCTACCCCCCCTTCCGGGGTGATCTCTTCGTCTCCTTCTTTTCCTTCCTCCCCCTCATCTCCCTTCTCTCCTCCTGCCTCGACCACCTCCTCCATCCTCTTATCCCACTCCTCCGCTTCTCCCATCCAGGAGATGGTGTTGACAGCTGTCACGTAGCACTGTCTCGCCACCTTGGGATCTCCCCGGACCCGGACCTGGATTCCACCTGTGTTGAACTTTAGGCACTGGTGTAGAGTGGAAGGGACGCATCTAAATGCACTAATAAGAGGCCGACCAAAAATGGCGCTATAGCTGCTTGGGGCATCCACAATCACGAAACGGCAGTTCCGCGATTGCCCCCTGAGAGTTACATGGAGTCCTACTCCTCCCTCCACCTCCTTTCTCTCTCCCGAAAAGCCAAACAGGGGGCCATCCGAGGCCAACACCCTTCGGGCCTCTACCTTCATCTCGTCAAACGCTTTCTTGAAGATAACGTTGACCGAGCTGCCATTGTCTACCAGGATTCGTGAGACGGTAAAATTCTCGATGGCGGTTTGGATAACCAGCGCATCGCAGAACGGGTCTTCATGACCGGGCATATCCTTCTAGGAGAAGGTGATCCTCTCCACCGGGGGCGGGGCTTGAGATGTCGAAGCTACGCTCCGACGGTACATTGCATGGAGGCTCGCCTTCCGGGTTGCCTCGATCCCCACCCCTCCGTGGATCACCCCGATTCCCCCCCGGGCTCCCACGTCAACCTGATCTTCGCATCTTTCTTCTTCATCCTCCTGGGTGAGGACCTCCTCGATCCTCACCGGGCGCTGCTGCGGTTGTGGCGCTGGTCCTCTTACTCCCCTCATTTCTAGGAACTCCGGGCAAGTGGCGGTCGCGTGACCTTCCTCCTGGTGGAAGTCACAATACGGCAGCGCGGCCGCCCTCCCTTCTCCTCCCACTCCTCTGTTCCTTCTCCTGGGACCGACTCCCCCGGCTCCTGCTCCTCTTCCTCTTCCTGCTCTTCCTCTTCCGATCTCCATCGCTTGATGAGGCGGGGGAGGGGGTGGCCTCGGGCCTTGCCTCCACCACAGCTGGTGAGGTCTCCCCTGTCCTCCCTGGAAGTTACCTCCCCCATGGTGGAACCCCCTTCCCGGGCCCTGCATCCCACCACCTTGCTGCCTCCACCCCAACTCCGGGGCCCTGACTTCCTCCCTTCTCCTTCCTTCGGGATGCCTATTCTCCGGCTCGCTCAGCCGTGCCAATCTCTTTGTGAACTCGGGGTTAGCTGCCTCCCCGTCCACTTCCTCCGCCGCTCACTCCATTAGTTCTTCATAGGAAAGAGGGACCCTTCTCTTGAGATCCATCTTGAAGAAACCCTCTCGCAGTCCCACCGTAAAGGCCAGCTGGAGTGTGTGCCCTGGTATCTCTTGAATGAGGAGGACCTCTTCCCTGAACCGCTCCAGATACTGGGCTAGGGACTCTCCTTGTTTCTGCTTGATATTGAAGAGAGACTCCGGGTCTTTCTTCCTCTTCTTCAAGGTGGAGAAACGCAGCAGAAACCCCCTACGCAAATCCTCAAAAGCATAGATCGAACCCGAGGGCAACTGGTAGAACCAGTCCCTCGCCTTCTCTTTCAGGGTGGTGGCGAAGAGTCGGCACTTGAAGGCGTCCGACATGGGTCTGATCGAGACCATATCTTCGAACCATTGCAGGTGGGGAACGGGGTCACTGTTCCCAACATACAAGGTCATGGCTGGCTCCCTGAACCCCTCGGGGAGTGGTGCCGAGAGTACCAACTCACAAAAGGGACTTCCCCCACTCACCCTCTGAACTGGCTCTACTCTTCCTGCAGAACCTCCTGCCGAGGCTCCTCCTGCCGAGACCACTCTGGCCGGGGTCTCGCTCGCTCCCACTGGACTGGGGAAGAGCTCGCGACCCGCGAGATCTCGGCCTGCCTCCTGGACCGCTGCTTCCTTGCCTACTCGCTGGCCTGGGGCGTTCTCGCAGCCCCCGGATGGGGGAGCCATCTGAGGGGCCGGGGTAGCGAAACCACCCAGCGCCGAGGCGATGGCGCTCTGAAAGGCCCCAATCATATCCCTCTTGAGCTCGGCCAGCATATCCATCGTCACTGGTGGCCCTGTGGGTGGCGAGCCTCCGAATCCCGCATCTCGCTCGTCCTCGCCCGCCATGCTTTCTCTTAAAGACTTTCCTGCACTAGTCACACTCCACGCTCACCGCACCAAGAATGTTGAAACCAGAAACTGGTCTCTTGTGGAGCTCGGGGCCCTCAACAGGTTGAGGGGCGACTAGCACTTACTTATCTCTTGGGGAGAGCAGGTCGGGGTTCCTGAACTCAACACAGAACCTTAAACTCAGCAGGGAGGTCCCACCGCACACCCGGAAGATCTTTAGATTGCTTCCCCTCCTAAGCCAAAGCTGAGGCCCGGGCACCTTGGAGAGCTCAGGGGAGTCTCGGCAAGGATAACCAGAGGAGAGAGAAGCTTCAAACCGGAACCCTCTCCAAAGGTGCCCTTTGGGTCTTATTTATAGTTTTTTCTGAACTGGTCTGTGAATAGCGGAACTCCGCCTTTTGAACTTACTATATGCACCCCAATTTGGCATGCCAATAGCCAAACTCCGCTGTTTGAGGGGGCTATATGCAGACCTCCAGGGGCAAGAGGGTAATTCTAGCTTCTAACCCTCCCTAAAAGGGGGGTCGGCGGAACTACTCGAGTCTCTGGGTCTCGCTCACTTTAAGCGAGAACTCCTGCCCTCTCTGCGACCTCGCGGGCGAGAACTCCTGCCCTCTCTGGGACCTCGCGGGTCTCGCAGAACCTGTGGAACGCTCCACGCTTCCCGTCAAGGATTCGGGCGAGACCGATGTTGGTACTCTGGTCTCGCCTCCTTATAGCTGCTGAGAACATATAAGTGGCGATCTCTCCTATGCTTCTTGGAAGACTGGCTTTGCGAGTTCTAATGGGAAGAGCCGGGCGAACCCCGGGTTGTACAGTAGTAAGACTGCGACACGAAACGGCAGTGTACCGATCGTTCAAGTAATATAAAATGGGAATGAATCCCCAAATATCAATCTCAAAGGAACACAGTAAGGTGGAGTTTATTATCGAGGAAGGACTTGAGATTGAAGTCCTTTCGAGCGTATGGATATGGAAATGGGGGATTTGGTTTGTGGAAAATAAAAGAAAACAACTTAAACTACTCCTATGCAATGCCGCTATGCAATGCTTCGCTTGGCGGGATGGAATCTACGTAGGCCTTGAGCGCGCTACTTCATAAGGGTGGATGGACGAGTAGGCAAGCGGATGGAATGGTTCGCACCGGCGGAGTCGGAATGGATTACACGGGCCGCTATGCCACGCTTCGCTAGGCGGATGGAAGAGTAGGCATACGGATGAGGGTCGCAAGCACCTCGTCGACAAGCACGCCACTAGCAATTGCTAGTGCGGCACACGAACGTGACGGCGGGATGGAGGATGGAATGGGGCGCACCTCACTCAACTCAAACAGTAAAGTATTTTACATAGACATGAAATGTATAGAAATGCAAATAAAGTTAAGTGCTACTTCATCATAATGTTAGCTCTAACTACATATACATCAATAAGAGAAGAACAAGGCAAGAAATTGACCGAATCCGAAGGCTCGTTGTAGATTCACGGTTGGAATCGCTGGGTTATCAACCCGCGTCCAAGCTCGGTCCGCAACTACGTCCGGGGTAGAGAGAGCTGTCGCTACTCTCCAATGAGCCTGTCTTCTTCGTCTCACGATCCGATAGAGGTTGCAAACTTCCTCTTGCTTGATGGCGATGGCAGCTAGATCTTCCTTTGAAGCGCTAGGATGAAGGAGGAGGCCGAGAGGAAGCTCCGGCTCAAGATTGGCGTGAAGAACAAGCCTGGAGCACCTCCAGATGGTGGGCGGCGATAGAGGGGCGAAATCGAGGCTCTGGAGCGAGAAAACGGCGGACTGGAATCAACTCCCTGACCTAATTCGCGAGCAGGACTTTAAATAGGTGCTGGAATAAACAGTGCGCACGATCGGTGGTGCACGACCAGTGGTCGTGCGCACTAGAATCCTGTGATCGTGCGCATGCCTGGGCGAAGCCTGCAATGTAAGAAATTTATAAAATATAATGTTCGCATGACCAGTGGCGCACGACCAGTGGTCGTGCGCACTATCGTAAGTGGTCGTGCGCACTGGTCGAGACAGAACTCATAAAATGGGGGTTAAGTGCGCACGATCAGCGGCGCACGACCAGTGATCGTGCGCAATAGAACCAGTGATCGTGCGCAGTGTTCCTGTACAGAATTGTACCGGGAACACCTGCACGACTCCTATTCCTACAGAAATGCTAATCAGGCCACTGAAAGTGGCATTCAACAATACGATAAGGCTATCAAAAGAGAATAAACATAAAACACACCAAATTAGGCCAAGAAGTGCACCTAGCATAGAATGACAAATATGAGCTAAAACAAGGCTAAAGTGCAGTGGAATGACTAGATAAACGGCCGCGATGAGTCCATATATGTGTATATAAATGGGACTCATCACACCCCCAGACTTAACTGTTTGCGTGTCCCGAGCAAACCATCTCTCACGGACAGGAAAAACATAGCTGACAAAGAAATTATCAAGCGGAGTACCATGCGAAGTCGCATGCTCACACGCGTAGAAATACAATAGATAAAATTCCTAATTATGCATATTAGTTTATAATTTCCTAGGAGCATATTTATATATTACATTTACTCAAAAATTGAATCACGGTGAATCATAAGATCGTACATAGGAATAAAGTAAACTGAACGCTAAAACAAGCATTGCCAAAGATCGGGGCTCGAGACAACTCCATTGAAATCCATCAATGTCGGTGCCATAAGCTTGCCTGTTCGCACTCTCTCCACGGCACTGGTTTGACTCAAATGCGTGAATCAATAGGACTAAAGGTTTTAGATGAGGCTTGGGTTTAGGTGAGGCAAACAAATATAAACATGAAGGCTTAGAACACAAAAACCCAAATGAGCAAATGCATAACACTATCCAAGTAGCCATAAAAAAAGCGGATGCACCACACCCCCAGACTTAGACTTAGACGCATGGGTGTGTGCACCGCCTACTCCCAAATATAAATCTCAAACATATTTTTTTCAATTAAACTTTTCATTCTTCTTTTTCTTTTCAAATCTTTTTTTCTTTTCTTTTTCTTTCTTTTTCTTTCTTTAGCAATTTCAGCAAGTTTTCAAAGATGCACATGCACATTTTCACATTGTACTTCCACAATCAACACCACCAATTTAAAATTTAAACAAAATGCTAGCATTTTGGGTGTGCGACTAGGATTGGAGTTTAGGCTTTGGTGAACAATAGTGGAGCTGAACCAAAATAATGAGGTAGGCACAACTGAGCTAACGAGGAAATGATGATAGGATTTGCACAAAGGCTCAACCAGGCCAAAATGATGGCCTATATCACATTCACGCAATTGACTAACCTTACACCCATGCTTCAAGAATCGCTTGGGGCAAGTTCTTAGCCACCGAGAGAGATAATCCTTTCTCCTGACTCGGGCAATACGAGGCTAACGAACGTCTACACACATCCCTATGCCACCGTTTGATTCACACCGGACTGACCAATTTTTGAGTGTAGTAAACAATATTTACGCTAATAGAAAAATATAAACTAAAAGCATAAAAAGAAATTGAATCTACACGAATTTCTATGTGAGACATGAGCACTCGACTAGGAGCACTATAGAAGTCAACATTTTACTCCGACTCACAATCCTAAGCCAGCACAATGATTTTCCTAATCACACAAAAAGAAATGAGTTCAGCTCAAGACGTGCCAATAGCTAAGTGCATGCTCGAGTGGGTGTAGTGGTGTGCAATGCAATTGAACATAACTAAATAACTGAAATTAAAATACTTCTAGTATGCAAATGAGATGTGCACGTGCAGTGGGTAACATTTAGCGGCTCTCCCCCAGACTAAATCTAAGCAATAGACATAAATGATGTAACCATGAAAAATTGAAAATGAAGTCTAGGGAAAGAGATTACCCAATGCTCAGAAGTGAGCATACCAGAAGACGCGTGAAAAACTGAAGCAAACCCGCCATTCAGAATTTGCAATAAGTACCTGCAGGGGTGAGCTCCACAAAAACAGAAGAAAGCAGAAATGCTAAAACTGAACAGAAATTAACTAACTACTCTAACTAGAAAAATGAAAATGCAATAAAAGTAAGATAACTACTGGGGTTATTGTCATCCCAGTACAACTTATTCAGGTTTTGTACAGTTCTAGCTTATAGGCCTTTGAAAAAGAAAATGCACAGGTAACTGTTCTAATATGCGCATCGGTAGCGGGTACCGATACGGAGACAGAGCAGTCACCCCTCTACCTAAATATAGATACCTGTTCCTCACAGGTAGAGGGTAGAGATTGTAAGAAAAGGAGGAGGCCTTGTCCTCACTCATCTCACAAAAAAAATCCTTGCCGAGCAAGGTATCGTCCACAGCAGCTCCGCAGGAGGAGAAGGCAACGAATGAGGCTTCCTTAATGGAGGAGAGATCAACCTCCTCGCATATAAGGACGCAATCATCATTGACTTGAGCAAGAAGCTCCAAGTCCTCCTGGGGCACCTGTAAAGACTCCACCTGCACAAGCTCGGATGAAGAAGGGGGGCCAAGAAAGAAACGAGAAGAAGAACGTAAATAATCAGCAATCTGGGGAGTGATCCCGGTTTCACTCCCAGCAGGATCCAAGGACAGATCGCTATCATCATCGCAAGTATCATAGCGAGGGGGACCCAAGAACTCAAGGGCCTCCATGGTTGTTTGGACCTCCTCGTCCCATGAAGAAGTGCAAACCTCCTCATCAGAGAGAGTATCCTCCTCATCCCACCGAGGTGCACCATCGTGTTCAAAGTATTCATCCTCCCCTTCGGGGAAAACAAATTCCTCATCCCACTTTGGAGCATCCTCCAAGTCAGAAGCATCACCCCACTCCTTCACTTCGATAGGATCATAAAGAATGTGTGTAGAAAAATATTGCAAAGAAACTGGAGGAACAAAAAGGTTTGGTTTCTCCGCAAAAAGATCTGCTAATGCCTCCCCCATGGAAAGAATACTTTCCATATCCCACTCAGGAGCATCTAGGAGCTCCCATTCCTCTCCTTATTGGCCAACAGATGAGTGATCATCATCACTAGGAGTGAAGCCATACACATGGAGTGAGGAGTCCTTGCACGAAATAAGATCGGGGGTAGAGGGCACGATTGCCTCCATGGGTAAAGAATGAGTGATAGGGACAATGTTGTCATGAGTGGAGGAGCGGCGGTCAGGATTGAAAAGACTAGGACAGTCCTTCAAATCATGACCCTCTCCTCGACACAATAAGCAAACAACGTTCCTACACTGCCTAGCATTTAATTCATTCATTTGGTCTATATAATAGACCATCATGTCGTAAGTGCCAGGAGAAATATCCCATGAAGACATTTTCAACAATAAAAGCAGATAAAACGAAACTGAAATTCTTTTCAAGGAAATCTACACAAACTAATAAAACTCCTTGGATTAAACTTGCTTAAAACTTCAAAATAGGAGAGAAGAAATAATAACAAACAATATAAATTTAAAAAGAAAATAAATATAAAAAGGCTACTATAAACACTGGAAGAACTACTATCTCTCAACTCTCCCTCTCAAGAAAACTCACACGTCTGTGTTCCCCGGCAACGGCGCCAAAAACTTGATGGTGCAAATCTTAGCACACCGCTATAGGCGGTAGTAAGACTGCGGCATGAAACGGCAGTGTACCGATCGTTCAAGTAATATAAAATGGGAATGAATCCCCAAGTATCGATCTCAAAGGAACACAGTAAGGTGGAGTTTATTATCGAGGAAGGACTTGAGATTGAAGTCCTTTCGAGCGGATAGATGCGGAAATGGGGGATTTGGTTTGTGGAAAATAAAAGAAAACAACTTAAACTACTCCTATGCAATGCCGCTATGCAATGCTTCGCTTGGCGGGATGGAATCTACGTAGGCCTTGAGCGCGCTACTTCGTAAGGGCGGATGGACGAGTAGGCAAGCGTATGGAATGGTTCGCACCGGCGGGGTCGGAATGGATTACACGGGCCGCTATGCCACGCTTCGCTAGGCGGATGGAAGAGTAGGCATACGGATGAGGGTCGCAAGCACCTCGTCGACAAGCACGCCACTAGCAATTGCTAGTGCGGCACACGAACGTGACGGCGGGATAGAGGATGGAATGGGGCGCACCTCAAGCAACTCAAACAGTAAAGTATTTTACATAGACATGAAATGTATAGAAATGCAAATAAAGTTAAGTGCTACTTCATCATAATGTTACCTCTAACAACATATACATCAATAAGAGGAGAACAAAGCAAGAAATCGACCGAATCTGAAGGCTCGTTGTAGATTCACGGTTGGAATCGCTGGGTTGTCAATCCGCATCCAAGCTCGTTCTGCAACTACGTCCGGGGTAGAGAGAGCTGTCACTACTCTCCAATGTGCCCGTCTTATTCGTCTCATGATCCGGTAGAGGTTGCAAACTTCCTCTTGCTTGATGGCGATGGCGGCTAGATCTTCCTTTGAAGCGCTAGGATGAAGGAGGAGGCCGAGAGGAAGCTCCGGCTCAAGATTGGCGTGAAGAACAAGCCCGGAGCACCTCCAGATGGTGGGCGGCGATGGAGGGGTGAAATCGAGGCTCTGGAGCGAGAAAACGGCGGACTGGAATCAACTCCCCGACCTAATTCACGAGCAGGTCTTTAAATAGGCGCTGGAATAAACAGTGCGCACGATCGGTGGCGCACGACCAGTGGTCGTGCGCACTAGAATCCTGTGATCGTGCGCATGCCTGGGCGGAGCCTGCAATGTAAGAAATTGATAAAATATAATGTTCGCACGACCAGTGGTGCACGACCAGTGGTCGTGCGCACTATCATAAGTGGTCGTGCGCATTGGTCGAGACAGACCTCATAAAATGGGGGTTAAGTGCGCACGATCAGCGGCGCACGACCAGTGATCGTGCGCAATAGAACCAGTGATCGTGCGCAGTGTTCCTGTACAGAATTGTACCGGGAACACCTGCACGACTCCTGTTCCTACAGAAATGCTAATCAGGCCACTGAAAGTGGCACTCAACAATACGATAAGGCTATCAAAAGAGAATAAACATAAAACACACCAAATTAGGCCAAGAAGTGCACCTAACATAGAATGACAAATATGAGCTAAAACAAGGCTAAAGTGCAGTGGAATGACTAGATAAACGGCCTAGATGAGTCCATATATATGTATATAATTGGGACTCATCACCGGCCGTGACTATGATGTCACGCCCTTGGTCACGCCCGTGACCTGGGGCGTGTACTTGGCGAATTCTTCACGGAACGACTCCGGGGCCGCTGAAACCTGTCTGGAACACTTTTTAGGTTACACGCCCATGGGTCACGCCCGTGACCTGGGGCGTGTAATTTTATTATTTGCTCAAAACAGCCAAGAAAATCTGAAAACACAAAATAGACTCAAGTTAGCTTATGAAATAACAAATGGAGGGATTTATATGATCAAATTCATATAAATAACAAATTTTCATATTAAAAATATAATAAACCTATACTAAAAGATGAGTAAATAAATTACTCATCAGCACCCGAGGCTTCCTCTCGCGAGCCTGACTCGCATGCCTTCTTGTGGGCCGACGGCGAGAGCCCAGCTCGCCCACTCCCTAAGAGCATCCGCTGGGAAACCGACTCGCTTGTCTCATGCGAGCGGCTGCCAAGGGGCTTGCTCGCCTGCCTCCTGTGAGCAGGCCCATTGATGGTCTATGGCTCGCCCTCCTTGTTACTTCTCTCGCCTACTGACCTCTCAATCTCTGCTTATCTCCTGGCAAATATCGGGGTTGTACAGACTTGTATCCCCACAAACTGGTTGTCTTTAGCCTATCCTTCTCCGGATATGGCCTCAAGCCGCTCTAGCCAATCCTAACCCCGGATATGGCCTCGAGCAACCACTAGATCTAATCTCCTAGACCTAGTCGCCAACTCACGCGGTGAATTACCCCCTAAGCCGTGCAAGGACCTAGTTGCCAACACAAGGTGATTTTACTACAAAATGTACAATAATGAAATAAAGTAAATAACAAGAACTCCCTCTATGAGATTTCTGAATATGAGGATGAAGGATAACTGTAGCATAAGCGAGGTTGAAGTGATCATTCTTCAGATGCAGCGTGACGGCTTCCTTCTCTAGAATTCTTCTTTGGCTTTGAGTGAGAGTTGAACTTTCGGCAGAGTAACTTCTCTGGAATTCTGGCACAAGTAATCTCTCTGGAAGCTGTGACCAAAAGGAGAGAGAAGCCATTAAATTATAGAACTTGGAGATAGTACCTGCGGTAGCTCCTAGCGCTTGCGGTAGCATTCGTGTGGAGCGGTTATGAAACAATCGCGGCGTGGCGTTGTGTACACGAACTTGAGCTAGCGCTGGCGGTAGAGCTAGCGCCTGCGGTAACCTCTAGTGCTGGCGGTAGTGCTTTAGTTTAGTTTTTTTTGGTTCCAAGCTACTTTCTACCTGTGGAGTATTGCACCTATAGTTTTTGCATACTATAAACAAACGACAAACAAGATTAAATACAATAAAGGGATGTGACACACATGTCCAACAATCTCCCCCTTTTGATAATAACAAATCCTCTTAGCAAGAAATCAACAATGGTGGTTATAGTATATGATAAACATGATAATAGTGCAACTATAGTATATGATAAGCATGAGAATAGTGCATACTCCCACTATCTTAATGCTCCCCCTACATAAATGCAATTTATGTTTTACTCCCCCAAAATTAAAAGAATTAGTCCCCCCTTAATCTTCTAGATTTCTCCTCTAGATTTCTTCAATTAATCTCCCCCTTTTGGTATTATCAAAAGAAGGTGGGGTGAGGGTAGTAAGGGATCATTCTTTATAAATGATAAATCATGATCGAGCTTTTGTAATATATGAAATGATAAAGAATTTAAGCATAGTATATATGAGATTTCAAATAGAAAGATAAGAGTTGTATGCAAGTGGAAGATTATAAGAAACATCCTTTTGAAAGCATGAAAAACTTAAGTATAAATATGAGTTTAAGTTTAAAAATGTAAAGATGTTTTAACCTTTTTGAAATCTCAAAGTTTTACATAAAGTTACCAAGCATGAAATGAACATATCAAAAAGAGAATTTACTACAATGTTACATAATTTCAAGTTCAAGAGATACCAAAACATTGTAGAGATCATGCTAGGTTATCTAGTGCATTTCTTATATAAAGAGTAGTATAAATAAAGCATTAGAATCCAACACTCATGAGAAGAAGTGTTATGAAAGATAATGAAGTGCACACAAGTGTATTTTGAGCAATGCTAACAAATGATTTAAGTCACAAAATACAAGACATATGTAGAGTAAAGTGCAGAATAAAACACAAGTATATTAACTTTCACACACTTTAATGTATAATTTTTTAGAAAGAGTGGTGTAATAACCAAGCTTTGCACAAGACACTTTACTATTCTTTCCAAGTAGTACTTGGTGGAGTTATATTTGTCTATATATTTTTTTGTTCACTTTTGTGAGACAACATTCTCTGAATACACTTGTTTTGCAAACCCAACATAATATATATTTTTTAAAAACAACCACTTTTCTTAATTTTTAAGTACAATTCAAATGTAATGTAGATAATAAACTTATGCAAGTTTTTATTTATTGTACAATTACAATACACAAGCAAGCATCTTTTAGATTTAAACACACATGTTGATTACCAAAATAAGTGAGTGAAGTGTATCATTATCAATCCCAAAACATTTACTCATACTTAGATGCATGCTAAGATTGGATCTACACATATTTTTCAATACAATTAATGCACTTAATTAGATATATCAAAGCATGATAAACAAAACAATGTTCATAGTAAAATGAGGAAATAAGTTTTAACATTGTAGATAATTCTAACTAATAGAATAAATAAATGCTTGATATTAGCAATAAAGATCATACAGTTATTTTTGTTGTTTTGAAAAAAAAAATTAATGAAAGAAAAAACAGAAAACTACAAAAACATATTTTTGTATTTTTGAATTTTGAAGTTTTGTAGTTGATTTTTCATAATATAAATAATACAAAAATAACAAAAGTCAGAAACACAAAAACTAAGTAGTACATATGACTAACATAATTTTATAGATTTTTAGAAATTTTAAAAAATAGAAAAAATAAACACCCACGCTAGCGCCGGCGCTAGTACTAGCGCGGAAAATAGTGAGTGATTTTTTTAGAATTTAAATTTTTCACTTTTTGATCTTGATTAAGAGTCCTTAGAGTAGTCTTATGCAGAAATTTTGTAATTTATGTAGATATCTTGATTGGTCAAATTTGCATAAAACATTAGCGTTTTTCAAATAACTCATCCTAAGATGTCTAAGACTCATAATTCCAACCTTAACATTTGAAACCTTGCATCGGGAAGAGGTTTAGTGAATATATCAGCAAGTTGAGAGTCCGTGCCTATGAAACTTATTCTAACATTTTCCTTTTTAATGTGATCCCTTATGAAATGATGACGTATATCTATATGTTTGGATCTAGAATGATGTACCAGATTATTAGTAAGATCAATGACACTTTTATTGTCACATTTTAATTCAATATGTTTTAGATGAAAACCAATGTCCTCTAGAGTTTGGCTCATCCATAGTGCTTATGCACAATAACTGCCTAATGCAATGTATTCGGCCTCCGTGGTGGAGAGTGCAACCAAATTTGTTTCCTACTAGACCATGCAATTAATGAAGGTCCTAGAAAATGGCAAGTACCGCTAGTGCTTTTTCTATCAAGTGAGCAACCGGCATAGTCCGAATCGGAATAGCCGTGAAGTGTAAATGAATTATTATGCGGGTACCATAATCCTAATCTAGATGATCCAATTAGATATCTAAAAATTTGTTTTACCGCTTTTAAGTTAGATTCTTTTGGATGGGCTTGAAATCGAGCACATAAACATACGACAAACATAATATCGGGTCTAGTTGCACTTAGATAGAGTAGAGATCCTATCATACCTCTATATAAAGTTTGTTCAATTGAAATTCCCAATTCATCTTTTCCTAATTTTAGTGATGCACTCATTAGAGTAGAAGCCTGTTTAAGGTATTCAAATCCAAAGCGGTAAGCATATCAAAGACATATTTAGTTTGACATATAAAAATACCATCAATTTTTTGTAATATTTGAAAACCAAGAAAATTAGAATGTTCTCCTACTAGACTCATTTCAAATTCATTTTTCAACACTAAAATTACTTCATTACACAACTCTTCATTAGTATATCCAAAGATTATAACATCAAAATAATCAAATCATCATTATTGTGCTTTATGAAGAGAGTATTATCAGCACTTCTCATAATATAACCGTGCTTTAATAAAAATAATGTAAGTCTTTCATACCATGCACGTGGCGCTTGTTTTAAACCATAAAGCGCTTTTTCTAGTTTATAAACATGATTGGGAAATTTTTCACTAATAAAACTGGGGGGGAGGGACGATGTTGTTCAACATAAACTTCTTCTTCTACGAACCCGTTTAGAAAAGCACTTTTTACATCCATTTGAAAAAGTTTTATTCTTTTAAAGCTTGCAAATGCTTGAAAAATTCATATTGATTTCAATCTAGCAACGGGTGCAAAAGTTTCATCAAAATCTATCCCCTCGATTTGATAATATCCTTCTACTACTAAGCGTGCCTTATTTCAAATGATTCTAGACTCACCATCTAATTTATTTTTATAAATCCATTTTACACCTAGAACCGGGTGGTTAGATGGCCTTTCTACTAATTTCCAAACATTATGTCGCTCAAATTGTTCGAACTCTTCATTCATAGCCAAAAACAAAATTCATCATTTAAAGCGGTAGAAAAGGTTTTTGGTTCTATTCCGGAAACAAAACAAATATTTGAATACGATTCATGAAGAGAAGAGCGAGTTCTTACCCCAATATATGGTTCACCAATTATTAGCTCCCGTGGATGATCCTTTGTAAATTGCAGAGCGCATGGAGGCACATAATCATCTTCCTCTTCATTGGAAGGTTCCTCATCACCAAGCTCCAAAGGTGGTAAGAGATCATCCTCTTTGCCTGTGGAAAGTCATTCTACACAAGGATCAAGCTCATAAAATCTCACATTAATCGTCTCTTCAACTTTATTAGTTCTTTTATTAAAAATTCTATAAGCTTTACTAGTTGAAGATTATCCATGAAAAGTTCCTTCATCACATTTTCATCAAACTTTCCCAAGCAATCTTTAGTATTTAAAATGAAACACTTACAACCAAAAACTTTGAAGTAAGATACAATAGGCCTCTTTTGAAAATAAAGTTCATATGGTGTGTGATTAAGAGATGAGCGAAGCATAATTCTATTCATAACATAACATGATGTATTTATTACTTCAGCCCAAAAGGACTTAGGCAATTTATATTCACATAGCATTATGCGTGCTAGTTCTTGAAGTGTCCTATTCTTTCTTTCTACAACACCATTTTGTTGTGGTGTGCGTGGAGTGGAGAACTCATGTTTAATGCCTAACATATCACAAAAAGATGTAAACTTTTCATTTTCAAATTCTCCTCCATGATCCGAGCGAATGCATTTAATTTTTAAATCACTTTCATTTTGAATACGAGTACGTAATTTTGCAAATTCGCAAAACGCATAGGATTTGGAAGAGAGAAATAATGTCCAACCATATATTGAAAAATCATCTATTAAAACATATGTATATAATCTACCACCAAGACTTGCGATGCTAACGGGACCAAAAAGATCCATATGAATTAATTGCAAGAGTCTTGTAGTAGAAATGAATTTTTTACTTTTGAAGGAGGATCTAGTAAAATTTATCGTTTTGACATGGTAAACAAAGTGAAGGTAATGTTCCATTGAACCTAGGCAATCCTCTAATTAAATCACTTTTGGCAAGTTTAACTATAAGCTTTGTGCAAGCATGTCCTAGCTGTCTATGCCAAAGTTCTAATTCATCATTTTTAGTGATAAAGCATTTTATAGATGATTTAGAAAGATCATGAAAATAAACTATATAAACATTATGTATTCTTGGTGCAGTTAGTAAAAAATATCATTTGTAGTAGGATTGGATATTTTGCATAGATTAGTAGAAAATTCAAATAAAATATCTTCCTTTATCGCATAATTGGCTAATAGAAATTAGATTGTGTTTTAGCCCTTTAAAATAAAGAACATTAGATATCGTAAAGGAATTGTTACCTAAAATCATATCCAGAGATTTTTGGTCCATTCCAAATTTTTTAATGGACATGGTGAGATCATGAACTTGTGCTTTAAGTGAGGAATTTTCTTTCACAAGCATCACACACCTATTTTCAAAACCTTTTTTATTATTTTTGATTTGCTAAAGAGAGGTTTCCAATTTCCTTTCTAATTCCCCCTTCTCTTTTGTAGGAGTTTTGGCATGGGAGAGAGCTTTAGAAAGTGACACTTCAATATCTTTTGCCATTTTAGTGGAGTGATCACACTCTTGGCAAGAAACCATTCTCTTTTCTAAAACAATTAATTTCTTGGAAAACTTTTGATTTTCTTTAATTAAGGATTCATTTTCCCGATTTAATAGAATACTATCTTTCATATTTTCATCAAAAGCTTTACAAGTTTCAAGAAATTTATTGAAAAGTTCATCATAAGTGGGAGGAGTTACCTCAGTGTCGCTAAGAACACTGGTGTCGTGGTCATCATTTCCATGTCCCATGAGGCACATGTTTGCTTCCTCATCTTCGCTTGATGAAGACCCGCTTGATTCTTCGGAAGTGGAGGAGTCATCCCATGTTTTTGCTTTTAGCACCTTCCTCTTTTCCTTCCCTTTGTTTCGTTTCTCCTTTTTC
Source organism: Dactylorhiza incarnata (assembly GCA_033032865.1). Taxonomy (NCBI): domain Eukaryota; kingdom Viridiplantae; phylum Streptophyta; class Magnoliopsida; order Asparagales; family Orchidaceae; genus Dactylorhiza; species Dactylorhiza incarnata. The sequence goes on from JAWHQI010000035.1 coordinate 4,905,394, forward strand.
TCCTTCAAAAAATTTGGGCACTGGCTCCGAATATGCCCGGTTTTTCTACAATGATTGCATTCCGGTGGAGGTCATTCTTCTTCATCATCACTCTCTTTTTCCTTCTTTGAAGATGACCCTTTCCATATTCCTTACTTTTGGAAAAATTTCCGGAAGGTGTTTCTCCTTTCCGGATTTCTCATGAACTTTTGAAAGTTCTTTACCAAAAGGCTTTCTTCATCTTCATCCACATCCTCTTGGCACTCCTTCTTTGATTTTAGTGCCAATGCCTTCTTCTTTGGCTCCTTGTTGTATTCATCGTGTTGGATCTTGAGTTCTACCTCATGGGTTTTGAGATTCCCAATGAGGCTCTCAACTTGGAGAATTCTTAGACTGTGCGACTCCGAGATAGCCGTTACCTTCGGATTGAATTTTGGATGAAGGGATCGAAGAATCTTACGGACCAAGTCGCCGTTGGAGAAGGTCTTTCCAAGAACTTTGGAGGCATTGACGATCTTGGTGAAGCTCGTGTACATGGCATCAACATCTTCACTTTCATCCATCCAGAACTTTTCATATTCCGACTCCAGTTGGAAAAACTTTGAATCTTTAACCTGCGATGTACCTTCATGAGTAATTTCCAAATGATTCCAAATATGATATGCAGCAGTGCAAGCAGAAATTCTATTAAATTCATTTCTATCTAACACACAAAATCAAGCATTCATGGCATTGGCATTATTTTTTCATTTAAGTTTATCCCTATCATCCCACTTATCCTTAGATTTTTCTAATGTTACTTCTCCAACTACAATTGTTGGAGGAGAGTATTCCTCTTCTACCATATTCCAAACCTCAATATCTAGGGTCATAAGAAAACTTCTCATCCTATTTTCCAATAATTATAATCTGACCCAGTAAATAATGAAGGTCTACTAATTTCCTATCCCTCGGAAAACGTGAGATCATAAGACGCCATTATTATTGGTTTTAAACCGTTTGGAATAACCCGCTCAGATACCACTTGTTGGATCGATATGTTCCCTTAGAGGGGGGGGGGGTGAAAAACGGAATATAATTTTTTTTTCTAATTTTATGGAAATTACTAAATTTCTTAGGAATAAATGAGAGCAAAATTACAATTTAGCAAAAAGTAATTTGCAATAGTAAAATTTACGCCAAATAAAAGAAATCAAGTAAACACAAATAGAGACATGATTGTATTATATAAAAAAGTGTTTACATAAATTTGATTTCAATATCGCTAGAAATTGGAGGCGTACAAATGAAAATATCTTTTCCTTTTCTATACCGACTTGTATCCCCACAAACCGGTTGACTTTAGCCTATCCTTCCCCAGATATGGCCTCAAGCCGCTCTAGCCAATCCTAACCCCGGATATGGCCTCGAGCAACCCCTAGATCTAATCTCCGAGACCTAGTCGCCGACTCACGTGGCGAATTACCCCCTAAGCCGCGCAAGGACCTAGTCGCTAACACAAGGCGATTTTACTACAAAATTTACAATAATGAAATAAAGTAAATAACAAGAACTCCCTCTATGAGATTTCTGAAGATGAGGATGAAGGATCATTGTAGCATAAGCAAGGTTAAAGTGATCGTTCTTCGGATGCAGCGTGATGACTTCCTTCTCCAAAATTCTTTTTTGGCTTTGAGTGGGAGATGAACTTTCGGCAGAGTAACAGCTCTAGAATTGTGGCACAAGTAATCTCTCTGGATGCTCTGACCAAAATGAGAGAGAAGCCATCAATTTATAGAACTTGGACATAGCGCCTACGGTAGCTCCTAGTGCCTGCGGTAGCATTCGTGTGGAGTGGTTACAAAACTGTCGCGGCGTGGTAGCGCCAGGCGGTAGCGCTAGCGCTGGCGGTAGCGCTAGCGCCTGCGGTGACATCTAGCGCTGGCGGTAGTTCTTTAGTTCAATAATTTTGGTTCCAAGCTGCTTTCTACATGTAAAGTATTGCACCTATAGTTCCTGCACACTATAAACACACGACAAGCAAGATCAAATACAATTTGGGATTTGTTATTCTCAAATAAAGGGATGTGACACACATATCCAACACATACCACCTTTCAAAAGGTGTTACTTCCCTCCAATGGGTATGACCATGACATCATGTATGGTCACTGGAAGAATTGGAGTTCCTATAGGAAGGAAAACACTCCTTCCCATAGTAGAAGAAATGACATGGGGATGAGTGCTATGAAGGCTCACCATGAAGAAATTCAAATGGCCCATTCAGGACCATTTGTTTTTGGTACTTCAGCCCCTTCAGTCAAGAATAATGAAGGCTCACCATGAAGAAATTCAAATGGCCCATTCAGGACCATTTGCTCTTGGCTGTTGTCAAACCTGTAGATAGGACTAATAGCTCTGTGTATGATTCCATCAAATCTTGCCTAGCTTCCAAGCCAAGGCAAGCTGATGTCATTAAGACAAAGGTTGCTAAAACTGACCACAGGTTAACCTTCAGCCCGATCATTATTGAAAGGAATGAGATGAATGTTGCTGTCTTCCCTCCTAAAGACAAGAAAATTGATGCTACTTCTTCAAAGAATGTTCAGAAAAGAAGATACAACATGCATGAGTGTTGGTGTTGTGGTAAGGTGGGACACTTTGCCATAGATTGTTGGCACAATCCCAATGTGCCAAGTGCAAAGAAGAGATTTCCTGCAAAGGTTGCAGCAGGTGTGAAGTCTTTTCATGCAAACAAAAGCCTAGGACCCAAAAATACTTGGGATCCTAAGGGTAAATAAATCCCTTCTTGCAGTTTAGTTCAAGTACCAGCCTTGGGCATATATGGTACTTGGACAGTGGATGCTCAAGGCACATGATATATACCAAAAGTCTTCTACAGGAATACAAAGCAGTGAAGAATGGACCAAAGGTCATCTTTGGTGGATCAGAAAAAGGCATCACCAGAGGATATGGTATGATTTCAAATGGCATAGATTCCATCATAATGGTGGCTTATGTTGAAGGGTTGTAACACAACATGGTGAGCATAAGTCAACTCTGTGACTTAGGATATGTCATTGAATTCCACAATGATAAGTGCTTGATCAAAAAGTCACATGACTTAAAGATCACACTCTCAGGCACTAGGAGTGGGAATGTGTATTGCATAGATTTTATATGCAATTCTTCTTTATCTCATGTGCGTCTTATAGATAATGAAAGTGAGTCTCTTTGTATTCAATGGCACAATAGACTTGCTCACATTAACTACAATATAATGTATAGGCTATTATCTAGAAACCTAGTTAGAAATAGTCCTAATTTGAAATTTATTAAAAGTGGTCCATTTCATGCATGCCAAATGGGCAAGCAAACAAGGGCCAACTTTAAAAGCATTAGCTCTAAAGACACTGAAAGATGTCTTTATCTATTGCACAAGAACTGGTTTGGTCCTTTGCTAATTCATAGCCTAGGTGGGAAGTTGTATACTTTGGTGATTGTTGATGATCACTCAAAGTATAAATGGGTATTCTTCCTTAAGAAGAAATCGGATACTTTAGATGTCTTTATAAACCATGATAAGGCAATCCAGAATGAACTACATTGCACCGTGGTCAAGATTAGAACTGAACATGGTACTGAATATCAATCTGGGGCTATGACAAGGTTTTGTCAAGAATTTGGAATCAGCCAAGAATTTTCCTCCCCAATGACTCCAGAGCAAAATGGTGTGGCTGAGAGGAGGAATTGAACCTTGATAAAGGCTGGGAGAACATTGCTTAGTGACTCCTCACTCCCAGAATGATTCTGGGCTGAGGCAGTCAATACTGCATGTTATGTTCTCAATAGAGCATCTATCAATAAGGCCCTAGGAATTACCCCCTATGAGATTCTGAAAGGCAAACAACCAACTATTTCATACTTTAGAATCTTTGGTTGCAATTGCTACATTGTAAATAATGGAAAATATCAATTAACTACGTTTGCTGAAAAATGTAATGTAGGGGTTCATGTTGGATATAACTCACATAATAAGTCCTATAGAGTATTCAACCAGAAAACTCAAGTTGTAGAAGAGTCAATGCATGTAGTTTTTGATGAGACCAGGCTGCTCTATAAGGGCTTGTTGTAACACCCCAGATTTCCCTAGTAGAAGAAAGAAGAGAGCTAACGCCGGGCGTTAGGTTATTGTTGGCTCGACGACTTTCCCTTATCATTTTGAAATTCTTCATTTTGTCAAGAAATCTCGAGGTTTCGACGAAAGGGCTAACGTCGGGCATTAGTCTTAACGGCAGGCGCTAGTGATCTTGACGAAACGACATTCCTTATCGTCATGAAACTCATGGTGTCGTCTAGTGTTCTCACGGTTGATAAGCTAATGCCGGGCGTTATGAATTTAATGCTGGGAGTTAGGCATTAGAGCTAACGCCGATGGTAGCGCCAGTGATACATGATGCCGCGTGGTTGCTTGGAATTTCCTGTGTGGCGATGTTGAGACCCTGTGAGGTTATCGCACTGAGATCAGGCAGAGGTGAAAGCTTACCCGCATCGCATAGAGTTGATCGCAATGATTGAGCACAGGCCTAGCTTGTCCGAATCCGCCCATAGTGGTGGTAAAGAGGTCGTTGCTACACTGGGCTATGGAGGAGTGCCGGAACTTCGTGTGTATGGCCTAGCTCAAACTAAACATCCAAGTTGAAAAAGGACTTATGGATGTCGTGCCTTGAGTGCACAAGATGTGTGGCTTGGATTCAACGTGTGGGGATTGTTTCTATGCAGTGTTTAGACGCACCTGTGAAATATATATGCTTCTATTGCTTGCTTGCAGGGAAGGAGCACCGCCGCCCTGGGCATGGGGTGGGGTTGTTATAAATCTGGTCAGCTAAAGATGACTGGTTACTTGTTTTCCCACTGTTTGGTGGATTTTGACATACAGGTCCTGGCGAGATGAGCGGGAAATAGCTGGTTGGAACCCCAGCTACTGAGCTTTGCTGGCCCTTGAAGGCCCAAGTGTTTTGCATGGTTTTACTTCATGTATTGTCGGTCTGCGTGCCGATGTTTGTAAATCATATAATAAGACAAGCACACTTTGTTGTATTTTCATTCCTAGTTGTTGAAGTCGACAAGTTGTGAACTGGTTTACCTTAATGTAATAAATGCTTCTGTTGTGTATGACTCTGTGTATGCTGAGATGGTTTTCTTTGAAACTGTTGAATTACTAATTAAGTAATGCGCTCTTTTGTTCATTTAATATGGCGTGGGGTCCCGACCGGACCTACTTGTATATTCTATGTAACAGGGAGGGTGTTACAAATTGGTATCAGCTATAGGTCTTGTTCCATTCCGTCTGAATTCATGGTCGAATTCTTTTAAGGGGTGGTGAGCACGTGTGTGCGTCGCCGTTAAGACATGTAAATAACCAGTAAATGTCCACTTTAGGAATGAATTACAAGTAAGATTGTAGCATTGTGATGGAACTTGTGTGCTCCTTTGTTAATCCATGCTATCTCGTAGTCGTTAATTGTGTTTTGTGCACATGATTAGGAAGCTGGGAGTGGAGCGGGGCCCTCTGGACCCCCATGTTAGACTGCGAGCAGTGCACCAGCTGAGGTGCCTACTCCTCCTTCTGCTGAGACACTAAGGATGGTAGCTGAAGTGGTGTTCACTTTGTTCACTGCACAATCTAGAGGGCATGTCCTTGGACAGCCTCCTACCCTCGGAATGGCTCTGGTGCCGGTTGTGATAGCTGAACTTGTGGTTGAAAGACCAGTGCCGATGAGGGCACGAAAAGCTCCGGACCAATAACTGTAGTACTTTCTGAGTTTCCACCATCCGACGTTCATGTGGGCAGGAACCCCGACTCAAGCTGAGGATTGGCTATCGAGAGTGAGAAAAACCTTGAAGGCCAATTATACGGAGGAAGGTCAAGAGGTTACATTACCAACCTTCCTTCTTGATGGGGAGGCGCAACTGTGGTGGGATGAGTTGGAGTTGCATCAGCTAGCAGGAAGGCAGATGACGGACATCTCTTTTGAAGAGTTTTCAAGAATGTTCTTGGCGCAGTATCTCCCACCTGCTCAACAGATTGAGATGGAGAATCAGTTTAACAATCTAACTCAAGGTGATAGTATAATTGATGACTATCTTCACGAGTTTACCCAGTTGGGGAGGTACGCAGGCGTGAATTTTTGCAGATAAAGCTCGTAAGACCAATCGATTTTACGAGGGTCTGCGAGAAGAATTGTGGTTCCTTCTGTCGGGGCCAATGACGCAAGGGTTTATGACCCTGGTCAATACATCTCATTCCTTGGAGAATGTTGAAACAACCCTTTTACTGTTTTGGGCTAGGATCACTATGTACTGATTAGGATCAGTTGACCCCATTGTATAGTTTAAGGGTCAAGTCTTTAGGCTGATAAACTAGCTAGAACTTAAGATTAATCTAAGGTTTTCAGCGTTCGATGAATGACTAGCATCGCTCGACAAATGGCATGTGGCGTTAGACAAATGTCTAGTATCGTTCGACAAACTGTTCTAAGCAAACTGAAGTATTACAGCCAGTTACAGCACTCGACATTCACTGATCAGCGTTCGACGAATGACTAGCAGCGCTCGACAGATGGCTCCCAGCGTTCGACAGTTTTTATTAACAGCGCTCGACAGTTTTCTAGCCAGTGTTCGACATATTCTGGACAGCGCTCGACAGATGGCTCCCAGCGTTCGACAGATCATTTATTGAATTCCAGATTTATTATCAGTTACATTCTATTCTGTCCTAACAGCAAAACGACGACTATAACGGATCTATTCAATATCTTTGGATATATTCTGACAGATAAGGATGGATATTTAAACTCAATTAATATATTCCTTTCCTTTCTTTTTCCCAGACAGGAATAGCCGTTGACATTTAATGAAAAGGAATCTTTTCACGACCAAGGAACAAAAGGACCTGGCAGAGTCGTTTGAGCCTTGTTGTTATTTCCAAGAATGTCAACAGAATTCAAATACAAAGGATATATATATAGACAAAAAGAAGAAGAGATATACATACAAGTAGTAAGATTTTTCTCAAAAAAAAGGAGTTTTTCTCTCTTCGACAAGCAGCACAAAAACCTCTGAGAACATCATCCCCAAGAGCATTCACTCAGAATCTGCTGCAAAGATAGATCTTCTAAAAAGAGCAACAAACAATCTGAAGAACCTATTCTTCCAGATCAATCTGCTACAGGAGATCTTGGTTTTTCAAGAGAAAGCTTCTCCATTTTCTGTCAAATAATTCAATCAGACAGGGGGAGCTTTACAACAACATCTACTAGAATCTTCTCTCAGCATCTTGACAGAGAAGAACACTACAAACTCTTTCTTACCTCTCTTGTACAGGGTTATAACTCCCTTCAAAAGTTAGTCCGGTGATAGGGCACCTTAGCAAAAACCTGCACCTTGGTTAGAGCACCTTATCAACAGCTCACCTGGTGTGTGGACACCTTATCAAAATCACCTGGTGTGAGGGCACCTTATCAACAACCTCCTAGTGGATTCCTACCAAGGGTGGTAGAAGAGTAGACGTACCCAGATTTTTTGGGGAACTACTATAGCTCCTTGTGTCTTCTGTGGTTAATTATTCTTTGTGCTTGTGCTGTTTGATTTCTTTCATTTACCTTTTCTGTTTATTTAATTCTCACACTAATTACACTTATATATATATATAACACTATTTTAATTCCTCTATAAAACTAAAGAAAAATTTTAATACTCTATTCACCCCCCCCCCCCCCCCCCCCCCCTCTAGAGTAATTTAAGATCTGACCTCCACTTTCAGAGAAGGACATGAAGTGGTCCCAAAGAAGAAAGGACTTGGTTGTGGTAAAGCCAGAGTTCAAAGTACCGAGCTCTGTGAGGTCTGGGCAAGGCAAATGGAGGAAAAGAGCGAGACCTTCTAGGTCATCTCAATCTGCTGTATCGGGAGTGATGACTGGGCGAGGCACACTTATCTGTTATAACTATGGCAAGCCGGGGCATTATGCTCATGAATATCGCAGCGGCTCCCAGAAAGGGAAGACATTGGAGAAAGGAAAGGCGGTGGAGTCAACCACATCCCAAGCTGCTCCAGCCCAGCCTAGGGTATACAATCTTGGCCAGCAGGAGGCCATAAAGCAAAGTGATGTGGTGACAGGTATGCATTAGTATACAGCTTTTGTTTCTTTTTATACTTCATACCTTGTGCATTGCTTATTAACCTTGTGTGTATTAGGCTTTGTCCTAATTTTTAGCTCTCTGGCGAAAGCACTGTTTGATACGGGCGCTTCACATTCCTTTCTATCGGAGGCCTTCATACAACAACTTGGAGTGCCTTCGTCATTGATAAAGGAAAGGTTAGATGTGACGCTACTAAATGGGTGTTCTATGCATGCGGATCGAGGTTGTGTTGTAAAGGTACGAATTGGAATTCAAGATTTTGATTTGGAAGCACTGATACTGCCGCTTTCGGAGTTCGATGTGATCTTTGGTATGGACTGGCTATCAGCACAGCATGCCAACATTGACTGCACTTCGAAGGAGGTCACACTGGGGAAGAATACGGAGCGTGCGACTACATTTGCTGCTTTACATGGATCGAGCAAGACGTTGATGTCTGCTGTCCAAGTAGTCAAGGCAGTTCGGCAGGGCACATAATTGTGTTTTGTGCTAGTGGGGGATGCAAAGCCTCAGCCCAGTCAGAGTGATGTTCCTGTTATCTAAGAGTATCCTGATGTGTTTCCTAAAGATCTTCCTAGTGCGCCACCTCAGCGAGAGATTGACTTCACAATGGAGCTGGTGCCAGGTGCCAAGCCTGTGTCACGCTCTCTGTACCGGATTACTCCAAAGGAGATGGCAGAGTTGAAGGTTCAGTTATAGGAGTTGCTAGAGCAAGGCTATATACACCCAAGTTTATCCCCTTGGGGTGCTCCCGTCCTCTTTGTGAAGAAGAAGGATGGAAGCCTCTGTCTCTGTATCGACTACCGTGAATTGAACAAGCTGACCGAGAAGAACAAATATCTGATTCCTCAAATTGTTGACTTGTTTGATCAGCTAGTCAGATCAACTGTGTATTCAAAGTTGGATGTTAAGTCTGGCTACTAACAGTTGTGGATTCGGGAGTGCGACATTCCTAAGACGGCATTTAGTACCCTCTACGGGCACTATAAGTTTATTGTTATGCCATTTGGACTGATGAATGTGCCATCAGTGTTCATGGATCTGATGAATATGACCTTTTGAGAGTGCCTTGACCGGTTTGTGATCGTCTTTATTGACGATATTCTGGTATACTCTCAATCCGAAGAAGAACACGTGATTCACTTACGCGTAGTTTTGGAGACCCTGCGACGAAGTCAGCTGTATACCAAGTTCTCCATGTATGAGTTTTGGCTAGCCTCGCTGGTGTTCTTTGGTCATGTTGTTAGTGGCGAAGGTTTCGCAGTGCATCCAGCGAAGATAGTTGCTATCCAGGAGTGGCCCGTTTTGACGACAATAGCAGAAGTCAGGAGTTTCCTTGGAGTTTCCGGCTACTATCGGCATTTCATGGAGAGCTTTTCGCGGATTGCTCTTCCTCTCACAACTTTGACAAGGAAGGATCAACAGTTCATTTTGTAACCAGCATGTGCATGAGCTTTTGAGGAGTTAAAGAGTCGTATGACCATGACACCAATCCTGTGTTTGCCATGTGGAACAGAAGGCTATGAAATACACAACGATGCGTCAGGTAGCAGCTTAGGATGCGTACTTCTTCAGAATGGTCAAGTGATATCTTATGGCTCTCGCTAGTTGAAAGTGCATGAGCGGAATTATCCAGTTCACGACTTGGAGTTGGCGGCCGTGAACTTCACTCTAAATTTGCGGCGGCACTACTTGTATGGCATGAAGGTTGATATCCATACAGACCATAAGAGCCTAAAGTATCTGCTAAATCAGAAAGAGCTCAATATGCGACAATGAAGGTGGATGGAGTTCCTGGGGGACTACTCTTTCGAGATACACTATACTCCTGGGAAGGGAAATGTCGTCATAGATGCATTTAGCCAGAGAGCTTCTGCGCAGGCCAGCTGGATTAAGTTGTATGATTCGCATCTGATCAGTGACTTGGAAGCCTTAGAGATCTCCTGTGTGGAGAGGAGTTCTAGTGCGAGTGCGTGCTTGAACTGGATGGAACTGCAATACGACCTCGTGGACAGGATACGACAGGCCCTGGAGCTTGATTCGAGCATGCAACGCTACTTGGAAAAGAATGGGGTTGGGTCTGCTGCAAAGTTTGTGTTGGATGACGATATTATGTGGAAAGAAGGTCGGTTGTGTGTCCCAAATGTGGGCAAATTATGGGAGGAATTGATGTACGAGGCACATTTTACAAAGTACTCAATTTTTTCGGGGAGCAAACAAATGTACCAAGATATGAAAAGGCTATTTTGGTGGCCAGTTTGAAGAAGGAGATCACCCTTTACGTGGCAAAGTGTTAAACTTGCGCACTTGTGAAAGATGAATGTCAGAAACCTTGTGGGTTCCTGAAGTCGTTGCCTATTCCAGAATGGAAATTTGATAACATTTCTAAGGATTTCGTGCATGGGTTGCCGAGATTGCAGGGTGGGAATGATGCTGTTTGGGTGATCGTGGATCGCTTGACGAAGGTAGCCCACTTTATTCCAAACCGGCGGGATGATTCAGTGGAACGGTTAGCAAAGCTATACGTTGATAGCATTGTACGATTGCATTGTGTGCCCCGTAGCATCGTAAGTGACCGAGATGGGCGCTTTACTTCAAAATATTGGAGGCTAATCCACCAGTTGTTGGGTACAAAGTTGAAGTTTAGTACTGCCTTCCACCTTCAAATGGATGGACAGACTGAATGTACTTACAGAACTTTGGAGGATATGCTCCGCATGCGCGTCCTGGACATCGGTAAAAAGTGGGAAGATCATTTGTTCATGATCGAATTCGCTTACAATAACAGCAATCAAGCAAGTATAAAATATGGCGCCTTTCGAGGCCCTCTATGGTAGAGCTTGCAGTACTCCCTTGGCTTGGGCGGAGACAGGCGAGATGAAGCTGTTTAAGTGTAAGGAAGTCGAAGATGCGAATTCGACTATTCGAACAATTCGGGAGCGATTGTTGGTGGCGCAAGATAGGCAGGAAAAATACTACAATGCCAAACACAGAAATGTTGAGTTCGCCGTGGACGACTGGGTGTATCTCAAGATCAAGCCTTTCAAGGGAGTGTCTAGGATTCGACACTTGAAAAAGCTGAGTCTGCGATACCTTAGCCCATTTGAGATACTAGAGCGTGTTGGTGAAGCTGCCTATCAGCTCGCTCTTTCGACAGAGCTGAGCATTTTGCACGATGTGTATCACATCTCTGTGCTGAGGAAAGTTGTGCCTGAGTCTAGCCAGGTGTTGGTGGCAAATCAAGTGACAATCGATGATGGGCTGAAGGCGATGATCACGCCTATTTGCATCGAAGACACTAATGTCAAGCAGCTACGAAATAAACTGATCAAGATGGTCAAAGTTTGCTGGAACAATTGCGCTTGTGAGGAGCTTTCATGGGAGCGTGAGCAAACCAAGCGTGAAGATTTCCCCAAATTGTTACGTTGAGGTACAAGTTATGTGTTTTGTACTGTTGCTTTCTTTCTTAATATTGGAAGTTTGGGACGAACTTTCTTTAAGGGGAGGGGGACTGTAACACCCCATATTTCCCCAGTAGAAGAAAGAAGAGATCTAACACTAGGCGTTAGTGCTAACGCCGGGCATTAGGTTGTTGTTGGCTCGACGACTTTCCCTTGTCGTCATGAAATTCTTCGTGTTGTCGAGAAATCTCGAGGTTTCGACGAAAAGGCTAACGCTGGGTGTTAGTCTTAAAGCCAGGTGTTGGGGAAATGATTTATCTTAACCCCTGGAATTGAGTAGAATATAAATTCTAAGAATGAAAAATTAGGCTAAGTAAATATGCGTCGAATAGTATTCGACGCAACGTCGAAATATAGTCGACGTTTCTCTCGGAATGAGTCGAAGTAACTCTAAGAAGAATTCGACGTATTCTTTGTCGACGTAACTCTGACTTATAGTCGAAGCATTTAATAAAGTCGACGCACCTTAGTCGACGCACCTTCCTTATTCTCCTCTCGACGTCCAGCCAGGATGAAATCGACGTTCACATCGAATAGTAATCGACGCACGTCGATTTCTATAAGAATTTCAAAAACATGCCAGATCTCTTTCCTTCTTTCTGTAGATCTGATTTTTATGGAATGATATTATTCTTTTATAGCCGTTCTGAATCAGTCGTTCCTTCTATTTGATTCTTGGATAATTTGATTAAGATTATTATAGATATTATTTGAAATCAGAATGAATTCTTTCCTTCTACAGATTTGATTATTATGGAAACTCTTTCTCTCTAATTGCTAATTGATTATTCTCCTTTAGCAATATTTTTTTAAACAGAGCTATAAATAAAGAGGAGGTCGACAGAGAATGGGAATTAGTGATCCACCATATACATTTGAAAAAGAGGAAGAGCTCCCAAGTGAAGAGTGAGAAAGCTGAGAAAAGAGATAGTGTGCTGCAGCAAAGAAAAAGCCTTCATCTTCTCCTCCTTCTGAAGCCATTCTGCTGCAAATTCTGAAAGCTCTCACAAAAGAGAGAAAAGCTTACAATCTCCTTCTCACTATAGAAGAGAGATTACATTCACTATTCTTGTGCTTCTAATCTTCTTGCTAGGAAGAAGATTCTTTCTTGTTTTTAATTGTTTCTTCTAATTCTCCTTCTCATTCTTATTTCAACTTCAATTGTGTAAAAGAGTTCTTATAATCTCTCTTCAAAAAATTCAATTGTACTGGTTCTAAGAGTCTCCTTATCAAAAGACTCATGCTGGTTCTAAGAGTCTCCTTATCAAAAGACTCAGGCTGGTTCTAAGAGTCTCCTTATCAAAAGACTCAGTGCAAGATAGTGAATTCCTACCAAGGGGTAGAAGAGTGGACAACCCAAAGTTTGGGGAACCACTATATTTCTTTGTGTTGTGCTGTGATTTTCTTCTTGCTATTTTCCTTCTTTACTTGCTTAATTCTTGTTGGTGTGTGGGAAGCTTAATTCTGTGATTATTACACACACATATATATATATATAATTGCACAAAGTATTTTTAAATCTCTATTCACCCCCCCCCCCCCCCCCCCCCCCCCCTCTAGAGAATTCTAGTGAGGTTAACTGTGCACTTTCAATTGGTATCAGAGGGAGGTTGATCTAAAAAGGTTAATGATGCGCAGATCTTAGCACACCGCTATAGGCGGTAGCAAGACTGCGGCACGAAACGACAGTGTACCGATCGTTCAAGTAAAATAAAACGAGGAGTAATCCCTGAGTATCGAATCTCGAAGGAACACAGTAAGGTGGAGCTATCTATTGAGGCAGGACTTGAGATCGAAGCCCTTTATTCGGATGGATGCCGAAACGGGGGTGTTGGTTTGTGGAAAATGAAGAGAAAAATCTATCACTACTCCTATGCAATGCCGCTATGCAATGCTTCGCTTGGCGGAATGGAGACTAGGTAGGCCTTGAGCGCGCTGCGTCGCAAGGGAGGATGGACGAGTGGGCAAATGGAATTGAACTATGCAGGCCTTGAGCGCGCTGCTTCGTTAAGCGGGATGGATTACACGGGCCGCGATGCCATGCTTCGGTAGGCGGATGGACGAGTAGGCTAACGGAATGAGGGTCGCAAGCACCTCTTCGACAAGCACGCCACTAGCAATTGCTAGTGCGGCACCAAACGTGGCGGCGGGATGGAGGATGGATGTTGGCGCACCTCGTACATATATGAACAAAATATAACTTCACATAGACATGAAATTAAGATTACAAGCACGATTCATAGTGTTCATCATCAAAATATAGAGATTACAAACATTACATCAACATAAGGAAGAGAAAAAGGCAAGAGATACGACCGAATCCGGAGGCTCGTTGTAGATTCACGGTAGGAAGCACCGGGTTGTCAATCCGCGTCCTAGCTCGGTCCCAACAATCGTCCAGGGTAGAGAAGGCTGTCACTACCTTCCAATGGACCCGTCTTGTCCAGTGTTTTACAATCCGGCCACGTCCGATGCGAAGAACTCCTTCCTTGGCGATGAAGATGAGTGTAGAATCTCCTCCTTGAAGCTCTTGGATGATGGAGGAGGCCTAGGGGACGAAAAACCTGCGGAAGGGGAGAAAACGACGGACTGAACGGAGTTGCTCTCAGCGATCCTGCCCTAATTCGCGAACAGGTCAATTTATAGGCGCATGAATAAACAGTGCGCATGATCAGTGGCGCACGACCAGTGGTCGTGCGCACTAGAATCCTGTGATCGTGTGCCTGCCTGGGCGGAGCCTGCAATGTAAGAAATTTATAAAATAACATGTTCGCACGACCAGTGGCGCACAACTAGTGGTCTTGCGCACTATCGTAAGTGGTCGTGCGTTCGGTCAAGACAGAACTCAAAAAATGGGGTTAAGTGTGCACGATCAGCGGCGCACGACCAGTGGTCGTGCGCAATAGAACCAGTGATCGTGCGCAGTGTTCTTGTACAGAATTGTACCAGGAACACCTGCACGACTCCTGTTCCAGCATACAACACCAATCTAGCTACTGAAGGTGGCACTTAACAATGCATGAAAACTAATAGCTAAGATAAACAAGAAATAACACCAAAACGGGCCTAGAAGTGCACATAACATGAAATAACAAATATGAGCTAAACAAGGCTAAAGTGCAGTGCATAGACTAGAAATTGGCCCAGATGAGTCCATATATGTGTATATAATTGGGACTCATCACACCCCCAGACTTACCTGTTTGCGCGTCCCGAGCAAACCATCTCTCGCTGACAGGAAAAACATAGCTGACAAAGAAATTATCAAGCGGAGTACCATGCGAAGTCGCATGCTCACACGCGTAGAAATACAATAGATAAAATTCCTAATTATGCATATTAGTTTATAATTTCCTAGGAGCGTATTTATATATTACATTTACTCAAAAAGTGAATCACGGTGAATCATAAGGTCGTACATAGGAAGAAAGTAAACTGAACGCTGAGGCGAGCATTGCCAAAGATCGGGGCTCGAAACAACCTCCATTGAAATCCATCAATGTCGGTGACCATAAGCTTGCCCGTTCGCACTCTCTCCACGGCACTGGTTTGACTCAAATGCGTGAATCAATAGGACTTTAGGTTTTAGATGAGGCTTGGGTTTAGGTGAGGATAAACAAAGATAAAAACGACGGCTCAAGCACTAAACCCAAATAAGCTTATGCAGAAATTATTCTCGTTCACCACACAAACACACGGGTACACCACACCCCCAGACTTGGACTTAACATATGGGTGTGTGCACCGCCTACTCCTAAGCATATATTTTTACACAGATTTTTCATTAAAGCTCATATCTTTTTCTTTTCTTTTCACTTCTTTTCTTTCTCTCATTTTCTTCTTTTCTTTTCTTATCATTTTCAGTAACTAAACAATAAAACACATCCACATCTTCACAAACATATCACCAAATCAACAACCCAATCATGAAAGTAATATACTAAAGCTACTTTGGGTGTGTGACTAGGATTGGCTTTTGGGCTTTGGTGAAATAAAAGTGGGGTTGAATCAAAGAACTGGTAGGCAAAACTGGACTAGCGAGGATAAAGCGATAGGAATGGGTAAAAAGGCTCAACCGGGCCAAAATGATGGCCTACATCACATTCACACAAATGACTAACCGTATACCCATGCTTCAAGAATCGCTTGGGGCAAGTTCTAGCCACCGAGAAAGATAATCCTTCCTCCCGATTCGGGCAATACAAGGCTAACGAACGCCTACACACATTCCTATGCTACCGTCTGATTCACACCGGATTCACCAATTTGTGAGTGTAGTAAACAATATTTACGCTAATAGAAAATATGAACTAAAAGCATAAAAAGAAATTGAATTTACACGAATTTCTACGTGAGACAAGAGCACTTGACTAGGAGCACTATCGAAGTCAACATTTTACTCCTACTCACAATCCTAAGCCAGCACAATGATTTTCCAAATCACACGAAAAGAAATGAATTCGGCTCAAGACGTACCAACAGCTAAATGCGCGCTCATGTGGGTGTTGTGGTGTGCAATGAAACTAAAAAACAATTTCAAAAAGCTAAAATACAAGTACTTCTAGCATGCTATGCAAGAGTGCACGTGAGTGGGCACAAAAACAGCTCTCCCCCAGACTTAAGTTAAACAATCCACAAAATATATGACATGAAAATCCACAAAGGATGGGGAAAGAGGGTACCCAGTGCTCAGAAATGAGCATACCAGAAGATTGGCGTGTAAGCTAAAATGAGCCGCAGCATCCGCCATCCGGAAAAGATACCTGCAGGGAACACACTAAAAGCAGCAAAAATGTATAAAAGCTGAATTAAAACAAGTGATAAAAATAAAAATTAGGAAATTTGGGTTGTCACCCATGGAGGTGAACCTGTTCCTGCGAATAAGATCAAGCACACGCACACATAACAAGAAGGACGAAATACGATAAATTCTCAAAACGATGCCCAGATGAGCAAGAGTGCACGTGAGACAATCACAACCTTATGAACAACTTAATTAAGATAGAAGAAAAATAAAAAAAAAATCAGGAAAAGGAAAGATAACTGCTGGGGTTAATGTCATCCCAGCACGACTTATTCAAATTTAAAACAGTTCTAGCTAATGGGTCTATGAAAAGAAAAGTGCACCGGTAATTGTTCTAATATGCGCGTAGGTAGCGGGTACCTATACGGAGAAAGAACAGTCACGCCTCTACCTGAATAAAGATAAAACCTGCCCATCACAGGTAGAGGGAAAAGAAAGTAAGAAGAGGAGGAGGAGATATCCTCGCTCAACTCACCAAAAACATCTTTGCCCAGCAAGGTACCGTCTTCAGGGAGGCGGCAGGAGGAGAAGGCAAGGAATGAGGCTTCCTCTATGGAGGAGGGATCAACCTCCTCACATGAAAGGATACACTCATCATTGACTTGAGCAGAATGCTCCAAGTCCTCCTGGGGTACCTGTGAAGACTCAACCTGCACAAGCTCAGATGGAGAAAGGGGATCAAGAAATAAACAAGAAGAATGACTTAAATAAAAATCAAGCGGGGAGTGCTCCCGGTCTCACTCCCATCAGATTGGGAATGTAAAATAATGTTGGAATTGTCATCAATGCCGCAAGGTTCAGCGAGATCGACAGTGGCCATGCCCAAGATTTGGACTTCCTCCACCGGTGTTGAGGAAAACTCCTCTTCACCTAGAAGGTTGTCCTCCTCCATAGGAGCAGGCATAACACATAAATCGCCAGCCTCATACTACGACACATCCTCAACAATGTCGTCAGAGATGAATGTAGCACCGATTCCTCAAAAAGAATCGAATCCACTAGGGGTGGTGGATGCACCGGGAGAATAGGCTCAGCAATGTCGGTGCCCAGATCAGCCACACATCTGGTGACTGTGTCAGCGCCATACCCTTCAAGATGTGAAGGTGGCAAAGACACAAAACCGGATGTTGAAGGTGTCCCGCCAGAGTTAGGATTCGGGACGATCCGGATATCCGGCTCGTCATCCTCATCCAATTGGCGAAGATACTCGGCACAGTCCTTCAAGACATGATCAGTGCTCCGACAAAACTGGCACTGCCTTGTGGGTTTCTTTGGCACAGCGGGTGCTGAAGCCGAAAAGAAGTAAGACGGTAAAGGCTCGGCAGAGTAGCCATAAGACTTACGCGCACCATATGGAGTATCAGACGAAGTCGGTGCTCCATATGCTGGGCGAGAAGAATTATGCCCACCATTCTCCGTAGGGCATTCATCACTAGAGTGGGAGGTAGCTCTACCCCAACGGCAACGGATATTAAGATGTGCCCACATAGTGCGAAGCTAATACGATTCAAAAAGAAAAACACTATTGTGCGAAATACCACACCTAACAAAAATTACTAACGCAACCTAATTAAAAACAGGAAACAGAATACGAGGAAATAAAACAAAGGAATGAAATTTACAAATGGAAGGGCTTCTCTCTCAGGTTCTCCCTCTCCAGAAAACTCACACGACTGTGTTCCCTGGCAATGGCGCCAAAAACTTGATGCGCAGATCTTAGCACACCGCTATAGGCGGTAGAAAGACTGCGGCACGAAACGACAGTGTACCGATCGTTCAAGTAAAATAAAATGAGGAGTAATCCCCGAGTATCGAATCTCGAAGGAACACAGTAAGGTGGAGCTATCTATCGATGCAGGACTTGAGATCGAAGCCCTTTAGTCGGATGGATGCTGAAACGGGGGTGTTGGTTTGTGGAAAATGAAGAGCAAAATCTATCACTACTCCTATGCAATGTCGCTATGCAATGCTTCGCTTGGCGGAATGGAGACTAGGCAGGCCTTGAGCGCGTTGCGTCGCAAGGGCGGATGGACGAGTAGGCAAACGAAATCGAACTATGCAGGCCTTGAGCGCGCTGCTTCGTTAAGCGGGATGGATTACACAGGCCACGATGCCACGCTTTGGTAGGCGGATGGACGAGTAGGCTAACGGAATGAGGGTCGCAAGCACCTCTTCGACAAGCACGCCACTAGCAATTGCTAGTGCGGCACCAAACGTGATGGAGGGATGAAGGATGGATGGTGGCACACCTCGTACACATATGAACAAAATATAATTCACATAGACATGAAATTAAGATTACAAGCACGATTCATAGTGTTCATCGTCAAAATATAGAGATTACAAACATTACATCAACATAAGGAAGAGAAAAAGGCAAGAGATACGACCGAATCCGGAGGCTCGTTGTAGATTCACGGTAGGAAGCACCGGGTTGTCAATCCGCGTCCTAGCTCGGTCCCAACTATCGTCCGGGGTACAGAAGGTTGTCACTACCTTCAAATGGACCCGTCTTCTCCAGTGTTTTACAATCCGGCCACGTCCGATGCGAAGAACTCCTTCCTTGGCGATGAAGATGAGTGTAGAATCTCCTCCTTGAAGCTCTTGGATGATGGAGGAGGCCTAGGGGACGAAAAACCTGCGGAAGGGGCGAAAACGGCGGACTGAACGTAGTTGCTCTCAGCGATCCCGCCCTAATTCGCGAACAGGTCAATTTATAGGTGCAGGAATAAACAGTGCGCACGATCAGTGGCGCACGACCATTGGTCGTGCGCACTAGAATCCTGTGATCGTGCGCCTGCCTGGGCGGAGCCTGCAATGTAAGAAATTTATAAAATAACATGTTCGCACGACCAGTGGCGCACGACCAGTGGCGCACGACCAGTGGTCGTGCGCACTATCGTAAGTGGTCGTGCGTTCGGTCAAGACAGAACTCAAAAAATGGGGTTAAGTGCGCACGATCAGCGGCGCACGACCAGTGGTCGTGCGCAATAGAACCAGTGATCGTGCACAGCGTTCTTGTACAGAATTGTACCGGGAACACCTGCACGACTCCTGTTCCAGCATACAACACCAATCTAGCCACTGAAGGTGGCACTTAACAATGCATGAAAACTAATAGCTAAGATAAACAAGACATAACACCAAAACGGGCCTAGAAGTGCACATAGCATGAAATAACAAATATGAGCTAAACAAGGCTAAAGTGCAGTGCATAGACTAGAAAATCGGCCCAGATGAGTCCATATATGTGTATATAATTGGGACTCATCAGTTAACTCCTTGATCAAAAAGATCCTACCTCTTATATCTATATATATTTCTAAAAACTATTTTTCTTACATGGCACAAATCAAAGATTATGCTTCCACCAGACCACCAATGTGCAATCATGAAAAGTTTGCAATTTGGAAAACAAGAATTAGGATCTATATGAATTCTATTGATGAAGAATTATTTAATGTTATTTTGACAGGTCCTCCCAAGCCTTATAGAAGAGACTCAAGTGGTGAAGTGACTCAAACACTTGTCCCAAGGGCTGAGTGGACAGTTGAAGAGGAGAAGGCAGGAACATGTGATGCAAAAGTTGTGAACATTCTTGTCTCAACCCTCTCAGATGAAATCTTTCCAAAGGTTATTGACTGTGAATCAACCAAAGAAATTTGGGAGGCTCTTACCAAGATGGTAGAAGGAAGTGTTGATGAAAGGAAAGATAGAAAGTCTCTATTGATCTCCCAATATGAGAACTTTCAAATGAAGCATGAAGAAAGCATATCTGAGATGTATGACAGATTCAGTATGATCATCAATCAATTAGGGAGCCTGGATAGAGAGATCTCTCTCACAGAGATCAATGACAAACTGTTACTGAGTCTTCCAAGTTCATGGGACTAAGAATATGGGCAATAAGAGATACAAGAGGACAAAAGGAAATCTCAACAGATGCCCTCTTAGGAAAACTCAAATCCTATGAGCAACCGCTGAAAACCAGAGAAGAGAAGGAAAGAAGAGGAAGCAATCCAACCTCTTCAAAAGATAGAAACATTTCTTTGAAAGCAACAGAAGAAGAGACCCCTGTCACTGAAGAAGAATTATTCAGCCTCCTGGCCAGAAGATTCAAGAAATGGGTCAGGACAGATGGATCTAGAAGGAGAGAATCAAAACCAAGGTATGATAAAACTCCTACTAAAGAAATTATTTGTTATTCCTGTAGGAAAACTGGACACATTGCACCAGAATGTCCAGAAAATATTGAGAAAAAGAAAGATCTGAAAAAGAAAGATCTCAAGAAAAAGGGGAAGAAGAAAGAAAGAGGCTTCATTGCAGAAGCTTGGAGTGAAACAGATTCTGAGGACAGCACCTCATCCAAAAGTGACAATGAAGAGTCTAAGCAAGAAGACCTATGCTTAATGGCTCTTGA
Source organism: Dactylorhiza incarnata (assembly GCA_033032865.1). Lineage (NCBI taxonomy): Eukaryota > Viridiplantae > Streptophyta > Magnoliopsida > Asparagales > Orchidaceae > Dactylorhiza > Dactylorhiza incarnata. Next base: position 4,926,239 of record JAWHQI010000035.1, read on the forward strand.
AAGCTCAAAGGAAGAACATGGTGCTAAATCATGGAGTGAGACAGAATCAGAAGGAAGCATCTCCTCTAAAGATGATAAAGAAAATAGCCTTATTCTCATAGAGGAATCTGAGGATAAGGATGAGGTAAGCATTTTTGATGACATAGATTTTCTGTGTGATGATTTCAAAAATGATTTTAAAGGATTATGTTTAGATCAACTAAAAGCTAAACAAGAAATTAAGAATCTAAAAGAACAAATTAATGTCATTAAAAACCAGAGAAATATAGAGGATACTTGTTCTAAAAATTGTGAGTTAATGGCTAACATCAGAGAAAACGAAATAGAGAGGGCTAAAATTGAAAACCAGCTCCTTAAGAATCAGGTATCCCAAGCAAAAGCTTTTGAAGAATCAATAAAAATGAGAAGCCAAACACTTAAAGAAATCACAGAAAAACAAACAAGAAGACATAAAAATCTTGGGCTAGGAGCTGATCCCTCTGCTAGTCTAATTCCATCCAACAAACCTGCTTGGATGAGCCCTGTTAAATTCACTAAACCCACTAAATCAATAAACCAAGAAGAAGACTCACAAAATAAGGAAGAAGACTCCCTCAATGAGATAAACCATTTTGATGAAACATCATACTATACAGATGAAGACTCTCAAACTACTTCTAAGAAGGAAACTAAGCCAAAAGAAACAACTCATAAAGAAATAAAATCAGAAAAAGGGAAAAATAAAATTTGTGAAAACACAATTGCGTCGACTTCATATCGACGCATGAGTGATAGTGCGTCGAATTCTACTCGACGCAATCTCTCAGATGCTTCGACCTCAACTCGACGCTTGAATAAAAGTACGTCGACTTCCAATCGACGCAACTTCTTACATGCGACGATTTTAGATCAACACAATCTGGAGAAAGCGCCGAATATAAATCGACGCAACTATCAACATACGTCGAATAGATATCGACGCATGAAAACTCAGAGCAATATAATTACAGGACATGTCTATTCTCCAAAAACTTTCCATCTTAACCCCCATTCAGGACCCATTCATCCTGATCATAATTTCTATCCTAATCAAAACTTTTATCCTAATCAAAACATCTATCCTAATCAAAGCTTTTACCCTAATCAAAATTTTTATCCTAATCAACACTTCTATCCCTCTCAAAACTCAAATTCTCTTAATCTAAAGACAATTAGGTGTTATATCTGCAATAAAATTGGCCACACTGCCAAACAGTGTTGGCATAATCAATCAAATTGTTCATAAAATCAGTCCTAGGGTAACTTAGAAAACTTTAGGATTAGGAAGAAAGAATCCCTCAAGAAAACCTGGAATCTTCAGACAAAGTAAAAGTCACGTAGATTTCATTAATCGACGCATACGTCGATAGGAGACCCTATCTTCTCAACTCAAACTATATCGATGCTTACGTCGAATTCCACTTGACGTAACGTCGACTTCATGAAAAAGAGCGGCAACACTAAAATTTTTTGGACGCATCTACTAAAGTACCGAATAAGCCTCGAATTGTGTCTCGTTTCGACGTTTCACCTGAATTAAATAAACTCTTCCGTTAGAAATCCTCTCGCACTCTGCATCTTTCATCCTTCTTACCTCTCAGTCCAGCCATCTCTTCCTCTCTCTCACTGACCTAAAATGGCTCCCAAGATAAACTCTGGTTTCGACATTGACCTCGAATCCTTCCAGGCCGCCGCCAAAAATTATAGGAGCATCATAGCTCTCTTCACTGAAGCTGGCCTAGATAAGCTCATCTCCACAAGATGCAAGCTCCTGGAGAAAGAACTCACAGAGCTAATGGCTCATGTTCAGATATCTGAACAAGGATAAATCACTGGAACAATATATGTGACACATGTCTCAATCTCTGCTGAACACATTAGGAACACCTTTGATCTTTCATCAGGTACATCCCAATATTGTCCTTGTTCAAATCAAATAGGGAAAGCAAGTTATTTTCTAAAAGAGTAACTAAATAAATGTTCTTTACCATTCCCTTATCAGGTTATGAACCTGTGGAACTCACCCCTAATGAAATCAAGAATTTACTAATCACAATGAAGTTCTCAAAAGATAGACCAATCCATCTAATGAAAATAGATTTTTCTGATGAGTATAGGCTACTGGCAGACATAGTAGGAAAAGTACTACTATGTAAGATCTCTGCCCATGATACAGTGCCCAGGCAGCAACTGAATCTCATGGGGGCCCTTGTGCTGAAGAAGAAAGTAGACTGGGGCAGTTGCTTACTTAAAATGATAGGCTACAAATATTCTCACAAAGAGAATGCCTGCATGAGAATTATGAGTCAAGTCCTCTTCCACTCCTTCCCTGACCTATGCAGGTCAAAAGTAATTCCCATCCCTCCTGGCAAAAGGATGTCCATTGCTCTCTTCTCAAAATGGGCCAGGCAAATCCCCAAGCCTGGTGCCATTTTTGAAAGGACTCCATCTCCTCCTAACTCTCCTGCTCATCCATCTTCACCTCCTCCTCCTCCTCATACAGACATCTCTTCTGTACCACCATCATCCACACCTTCACAAATACCAACTCAATCACCTGCTCAACCCTCCTCTATTCCTCCACCTCCTCCATCAAATACACCTCATCAAAATGATACAGTCCCCTCTCCATCTTCATCACATACACCTCCACCATTATCTCCTCCTCCTCCATTGTCTCCTCCTCCTCCAACACAACATGAACCATCTCCATCCACTGAAAACCTCCTCACCCAGTGTATCCAGTCAGCAGCCCAAAAATTTCAGGACATGCTGGATGGACACTGCTCTCAAATTCACTCCTCCATCATGCACATGCAAACCCAAATAGATGGGGTCAATGCCTCTGTGCAAAGCCTGAAATCCTCTATCTCTTCATCTAGGGTCACCAAGTCTTTCTTAACCTCGTTGGATAATAAGGTCAAGAAGGGGGAGAAGTTAGATGAAGAGCAGCTCTCCAGCCACAAAACTCCCTCTCACAAAACCCCTCATTCTTCAAAATCTGACAGTTTAGCTCTACTCAAGACCATTGGGAATGAAGTAGTACCAGAGCTACATACTGAAGAGCAGATATCAGATGTACTGATTATAGCAAGAGAAGCTGCACAACAAATGGATCTATTGCAAGGGGAGGCAAGTAGAGCAGAGAATGAAGTTGAAGAGGAAGTTGAAGCTCAGGGGGAGCCAGATGTTGTTATACCTGAAACTGGAGATGAAAAAGGAACTGAAGAAGAAGTAGAAGGATCAAAGGAAGTTCCATCCCAGGGGGAGCAACCTGCTGTGACTCAGGGGGAGCTGAGTGAACTACCTGCTACTGAGAAGGAGCAACCCACCTCTCCAAAAACAGTAGTATTCACTAGGAAAAGAAAAACTCCTCCTACCCCTCCTGAATGATGTGTTGAACAATATTGATACAATCTATATTTTTTCTATGCTTAAATACTTATTATGAAGTCTGTTTATATGATTTCTCCCTTCTTCTGATTACGTAGCATATTTCTTCTCTATATAAATGCTTTGCTGTGTTGATTAAAAGCTGATACAATTTCTCTCTAAATAGGGTTAAGACAAATAGGGGGAGATTGTTGGGGAAATGATTTATCTTAACCCCTAGAATTGAGTAGAATATAAATTCTAAGAATGAAAAATTAGGCTAAGTAAATATGCGTCAAATAGTATTCGACGCAACGTCGAAATATAGTCGACGTTTCTCTCAGAATGAGTCGAAGTAACTCTAAGAAGAATTCGACGTAATCTTTGTCGACGTAACTCTGACTTCTAGTCGACGCATTTAATAAAGTCGACGCACCTTCCTTATTCTCCTCTCGACGTCCAGCCAGGATGAAATCGACGTTCACGTCGAATAGTAATCGACGCACGTCGATTTCTATAAGAAATTCAAAAACACGCTAGATCTCTTTCCTTCTTTCTGTAGATCAAATTTTTATGGAATGATATTATTCTTTTATAGCCGTTCTCAATCAGTCTTTCCTTCTATTTGATTCTTGGCTAATTTGATTAAGATTATTATAGATATTATTTGAAATCAGAATGAATTCTTTCCTTCTACAGATTTGATTATTATGGAAACTCTTTCTCTCTAATTGCTAATTGATTATTCTCCTTTAGCAATATTTTTTTAAACAGAGCTATAAATAAAGTGGAGGTCGATAGAGAATGGGAATTAGTGATCCACCATATACATTTGAAAAAGAGGAAGAGCTCCCAAGTGAAGAGTGAGAAAGCTGAGAAAAGAGATAGTGTGCTGCAGCAAAGAAAAAGCCTTCATCTTCTCCTCCTTCTGAAGCCATTCTGCTGCAAATTCTGAAAGCTCTCACAAAAGAGAGAAAAGCTTACAATCTCCTTCTCACTATAGATGAGAGATTACATTCACTATTCTTGTGCTTCTAATCTTCTTGCTAGGAAGAAGATTTTTTCTTGTTTTTAATTGTTTCTTCTAATTCTCCTTCTCATTCTTATTTCAACTTCAATTGTGTAAAAGAGTTTTTAGAATCTCTCTTCAAAAAATTCAGTTGTACTAGTTCGAAGAGTCTCCTTATCAAAAGACTCAGGCTGGTTTTAAGAGTCTCCTTATCAAAAGACTCAGGCTGGTTCTAAGAGTCTCCTTATCAAAAGACTTAGTGCAAGATAGTGAATTCCTACCAAGGGGGTAGAAGAGTGGACTACCCAAAGTTTGGTGAACCACTATATTTCTTTGTGTTGTGCTGTGATTTTCTTCTTGCTATTTTCCTTCTTTACTTGCTTAATTCTTGTTGGTGTGTGGGAAGCTTAATTCTGTGATTATTACACACATATATATATATATAATTACACAAAGTATTTTTAAATCTCTATTCACCCCCCTCTCTAGAGAATTCTAGTGAGGTTAACTGTGCACTTTCACCAGGCGCTAGTGATCTCGACGAAACAACATTCCATATAATCGTGAAACTCCTGGTGTCGTCGAGTGGTCTCACGGTTGATAAGCTAACGTCGGGCGTTATGAAGTTAGCGCGGTGCATTATGCCTCCAACCAATAAGAGTAAGCAGTTGTGGATAAGTTCGGCCACCGCCTTTGGGCTAACGCCAGCGTTAGGGACTAACGCCAACATTATAAGTGTTATCTATATAACCCTCAAATCCGTGGATTCTCCTCACTTTCCTTACTTAGACTCTCTCCAAAGGGAAAGGCAGAGATCAGGAAGAGGAAGGAGAGCCTTTTTGGCAAGTTGTTTGAGGGCAAATCCGTGGAGGAGACTGCGTGCGTGCTTGTACCATCGATTGACTTCGTGGAGAGGAAGTTGTTTCACAAATTTCAACTGGTGTAATCTCAGTTCTATGGCACCAAAGTGAGCACCAAGGGTAATGATTCTCCTCTGAAAGTGCACAGTTAACCTCACTAGAATTCTCTAGAGGGGGGTGAATAGAGAATTAAAAATACTTTGTGCAATTATATATATATATATATATATATATATATATATATATATATATATATATGTGTGTGTTTGTAATAATCACAGATTTATGCTTCCCACACACCAACAAGAATGAAGAAAGTAAAGAAGGAAAATAGCAAGAAGAAAATCATAGCACAACACAAAGAAATATAGTGGTTCCCCAAACTTTGGGTAGTCCACTCTTCTACCCCCTTGGTAGGAATTCACTATCTTGCACTGAGTCTTTTGATAAGGAGACTCTTAGAACCAGCCTGAGTCTTTTGACAAGGACACTCTAAGAACCAGTATAATTGAATTTTTTGAAGAGAAATTCTAAAAACTCTTTTACACTGTTTGAAAATGAAATGAAGATATGAAGAAGAAGTAATTAAAACAAGAAAGAATCTTCTTCCTAGCAAGAAGATTAGAAGCACAAGAAATAGTGAATGAAATCTCTCTCCTATAGTGAGAAGGAGATTGTAGGCCTTTTTCTCTTTCAATGAGAACTATCAGAGATTGCAGCAGTATGGCTTCAGAAGGAGAAGAAGAAGAAGGCTTGTTGTTGGCTTCAGCACACTATCACTTTTCTCAATTTTTCTCTCTTTTCTCTTGGGAGCTTGTCCTCTATTTCAAATGGATGGAGTGGATCACTTGTGCTACTTTCTCTGCCAACTTCCCTCTTATTTATAGCTCTGTTTATTCAAAGAATACTATAGGAGAATAATCAATTAGTAGTTAGAGAAATGGTAAGAGAGAAAAGATCCCATAATCAATATTTCTGTAGAAGGAAAGAGATTATTCTGATTTCAAATAATATCCATAATAAGCTTAATCAATTTAGCCAAGAATCATTTAGATGGAAAGACTGATTCAAAACGGCTAGAAAAGAATAATATCATTCCATAAAATTAAGATCTACAGACAGAAGGAAAGAAATCTGGCGTGTTTTGAATTTGACATAGAAATCGACGTACATCGATTACCATTCAACGGAAGCATCGATTTCAGACTAACTTGACGTCGAGAGGAGAATATGGAAGGTGCGTCAACAAAGGTGCGTCGACTTCACTATATGCGTCGACTAGAAATCAGAGTTACGTCGACATGGGTTACGTCGAATTCTGTTTGGAGTTACTTCGACTCATTCTGGGAGGAATGTCGACTATACTTCGACGTTGCGTCGAATACTATTCGACGCATATTTACTTAGAATAATATTTCATTCTTAGAATTTATATCCTACTCATTTAGGGGTTAAGATAAATCACTTCCCCAACATCTTCCATCATCTCTGGACATGTTAGCCCTTTGATTTGCATAGTTGCAGGCAGATTTCCACTAACTAGTCGATAGGTTTTTGCCGACGGGTCGATCTTATCCCCATATAAATTGCATATAGAGTCTAGATCGCTGTACAGACATAGGCATACTGTGCGAAGCCCATCTGGACTGGTTGGTATGGATTGGTGATGTTGATTGCACTCTGGAGAAGTCTCCGAGTATGTATGCTTGTTTTCGGGTTCTGGGTGCTGTGATGTGCTGCTGGGAGTTCTGGAGATGATCTCAAGAAAATACCCGAAAGAGATAACAGAATCGGGTTCTGTTAGTTAACCTCAAGCAATAGAGCTAACGCCGACGGTAGCGCCAGTGGCACATGATGTCGCATGGTTTCTTGGAATTTCCTGTGTGGCTGTGTTGAGACCTTGTGAGGTTGTCGCACTGAGATTGGGCAGAGGTGAAAGTTTACCCGCATCGTGCAGAGTTGATCGCGATGATTGAGCACGGGCCTAACTGATCCAAACCCTCCCATAGTGGTGGTGAAGAGGTCGCCCCTCGCTGCACCGGGCTATGGAGGAGTGCCGGAACTTCGTGTGTACGGCCTAGCTCAAATTGAAAATCCAAGTTAAAAAAGGACTTGTGGATTTCGTGCCTTGAGTGCACAAGATGTGTGGCTTGGAGTCAAAGTGTGGGGAATGTTTCTATGTGGTGCTTAGACGCACCTATGAAATATATATGTTGCTATTGCTTGCTTGCAAAGAAGGAGCACCGCCGCACCGAGCATGGGGTGGGGACATAATAAATCTGGGTCAGCTAAAGCTGACCGGTTACTTGTTTTCCCACTGTTTGGTGGATTGTGACTTACAGGTCCCAGCGAGACGAGCGGGAAATAGCGGGTTGGAACCCCAGCTGCTGAGCTTTGCTGGCCCTTGAAGGCCCAAATGTTTTGCATGGTTTTACTTCATGTATTACCGGCATGCGTGCTGATGTTGTAAATTATGTAATAAGATAAGCACACTTTGTTGTATTTTCATTCCTAGTTGTTAAAGTGGACAAGTTGTGAACTGGTTTTACCTTAATTTAATAAATGCTTCCATTGTGTATAACTCTGTGTATCCTGAGATGGTTTTCTTTGAAACTATTGAACTGCTAATTAAGTACCACACATGACTGTCCATTTAATATGGCGTGGGGTCCCGGCCAGACATACTGTTATATTCTATATGACGGGGCAGGTGTTACACTTGTCCAGCTCTCCTATTTTGACAGATAATGAACAGAAAATGCAAGATATGTCTCTCCAAGACATACCCAACAAAAGCAAAGTCAATTCAGAGGCAGCAATCCCTGAAATTGAAGATCAGCAAGCTACTGAAGAAGATGTTGCTCAAGAAGAAGAGCTGCAGATAGCTGACAAGTTGTCTGTAGCAAACAGGAACCTAAGGGATCATCCAAGTAACTAAATAATTAGAGATGTTAACAAAGGAGTGGTTACCAGAAGCAAGGCTCACAATGAAACCCTATTCTTGAGCTTTTTATCACAAATGGAGCCTAAGAAATTTGAAGAAGCAAATGAAGACACCTTCTGGATTCAAGCAATGCAAGAAGAGCTACTTCAATTCAAGTGGTGCAAGGTGTGGAAATTGGTTCCAAAGCCTCAAGGACACAACATCATTTCCACCAAGTGTATCTACAGGAACAAGCTTGATGAGAATGGCACCATCATCAAGAACAAAGCCAGACTGGTGGCCAAGGGGTACAAGCAAGAAGAAGGTATTAACTTTGATCAAACCTTTGCCCCAGTTGCAAGGTTAGAAGCAATAAGGTTGTTTCTTGCCTATGCTGCCCACAAGGGGTTCAAAGTGTATCAGATGGATGTCAAATCAGCATTCCTGAATGGAAATCTAAAGGAAGAGGTATATGTGGAGCAGCCCTTAGGTTTTGTTCACCCTACCCTCTCCTCTCATGTTTATTTGCTTAGGAAAGTTCTATATGGTCTAAAGCAAGCCCCTAAGTCTTGGTATGATACCTTGTCTAGATTTCTCATCAAGAATAAGTTCATGAGGGGAAAGATAGATATCATATTGTTTCTTAGGCAAACAAAGGGCAAGTGTTTTCTAGTCTAAATTTATGTTGATGACATAATCTTTGTTGAAATTATTGAAGTGAAGTGGAAGGTGACCGGCGGTCTGTTTTTGGTGACCGTAGAGACCGCGCGGTCTCTATGTTGGTTCTCTACCGATCTGGTTCTGGCGGTCTGCTGGTTGGCCGGGTTGTTCTAGTGGTGCTCCGGTCTCTTCTCGGGTTGTTCTACTTGGTTGGACTATCTTCTTTGTAGAAGACCAGGCGGTCTGTTCTTGACCGGACGGCTTATGCTGGGCGATCTAGCGACTTATCTGAAGTCAGCCAGATATTCTTGGTTTGCTCCTGGTGTTCTAAGGAAGGAATGTTCTTGTGTCCGCGCAGCTTGTGCGCGGTTTTGTGTTCGTGCGGTTTATGCGCGGTCTGCTGCTGATCTGCGGTCTTGGACCGGATATTGTCCAATGTGGTGTGATCGCGCGGTCTGCTCTATGTGACCGCTGGCGATCTGGCGGGTGGTGTTTGTATCTCTTTTGTGGTTGTGACGACATCTGTCTTGTCGCCTATAAATAGGGGGTGCATGGCCCATCATTCATAATGAGAATTGTAAGAACTAGAGCCTGGGTTGTTTCGTGCGGTCTCAACTTTGAGGTCGGGCAGTCTCGGAAGCGAGTTGACTGTTTGTTGTGTTCGCAGGTTTGCGGTCAGCAGGTTGCGGTCTCCTTCCTTGGTGATTTCCCAGCGGCTTGAATAAATAGTTCGGTAGCGGCTTGTCTGCGGACTGGTTTATGTTATTCTTATGATGTTCGCAGTGAGCTCAGCGATCAGGCGACCTTCAGCGGTTAGGCGATCTGAGCTGCGGTCTGGCGACAGCTTCTGTTCTTTGTTCATTTAAATAAGTTCCCATTCGTGCGGTCTAAGGTGGCGGTCTTGTAGTGCAGATATCCTGTATGTTTTCTGTTCGTGCGGACTCAGGTCAAGCCGGGCGATCTCTGGAGTTCAGCGGTCTGTGCGGTCTCTGCTTGTCAAGCCGCCAGTTTTGTTTTTTGGTGTGTTTTGTTCTTCTCTCCCTCGTGATTCTTATGAATCATGTCTCGCCATGTATGCCTCGCACTGTAATCAAGTTTTGTGATTCAATAAAGTCTATTGTGTTGATGTGTGGCATTGTGGTTGTTTGGCTATACCTCAGTTGATGCAACTCCTGCTTACTCCTAAACGATTCAAATAAAAGATTTTAACATGGTATCAGAGGGAGGTTGTTGGAGTGGATAAGCAGTGATCAACTTAAGTTGTCATCGTCTTTGTGAAGAAGAGACCACATAGTTTGCCATGGAAGCTGGATACGCAAGAGGGCTTGGTATTTAACTCCTTACATCGACTAACTCCAAGAAGTGGAGGTTGTGTATGGAGAGTAATTTACTTGGCGAGAATATATGGGAGATAGTTGGAGGAGAAGACACACAAGAAGTTTTTCTAGCAGGAGATAATATGTCAGAGGTGAGACTTTGGAGGTGGACTAATGCAAAGGCAGAGTTCACACTCAAGAGGGCTATCTCACCAGAGCTATTATATCACATCATTGGATGTAAATCTGCTGATGAGATTTGGACGTCTTTGGACGGGCTGTTCAATAAGAAGAATGTAGTTCGGCTACAGTTTCTTGAAAATGAGTTGGCAAAGGCCTCTCAAGGTGATCTTTCTATTTCTACCTTCTTTCTCAAGATGAAGAACCTCACAGCAGAGATTTCTGCATTGGACCCTGATGAGCCCATCTCGGAGGCAAAACTGAAGAGGCATATCATCCGCGGGTTGTGGAAGGAGTATCTTGCCTTTGTGACGTCAGTTCAGGGTTAGGCAAATCAACCCTCTCTATTGGAGCTAGAAAACCTACTTGCTTCGCAAGAAAGTTTGGCAAGACAGATGGCGGGGATTTCTATCTCTAGGGGAGATAGTGATGTGTTGTTCTCGGGGAAGAAGAAGAAGTGGGAGAAGAAGAAGCTAGGTCAGGATGGACCCTCTACTTCAGGTCAGCAGGATAGAGGTTATACTTCTAAGTCTGATGGGAAGAAGAAGGGAGAGGGACCAAGGTGCTTCAGGTGTAATAAGACCGGCCACTTCAAGAAGGATTGTCGGGTTAATCTTCAGTCGGGACAAGCAGCGGAGAAGGAGAAGCCAAAGTCTGATGAAGCTGGATGGGGAGGAGCCTTTGCGGCTAATATGACGGCGATGCCCGTTAAGGCCTTGGCTGCCATCAACTTCGAATAGGATTGGATCGTGGATTCAGGGTGTGGGCATCACCTCACCGGGACTGAATCAAAGTTCTCTTCTTTGGCGCCTTACTCAGGTAACGATGCTATCATTAAGGCTGATAATTCTGTTCATGCTGTAGAACAAGAAGGTGTTGTCTCTCTGAGCAGTGATAAGGGTCCACTCACATTGAGGAGTGTTTATCACGTGCCTGGTTTGAAGAAGAATCTCTTCTCTGTGACCAATGCGGTCGATGACGGTTATCACGTTCTGTTTGGCCCAACAGAAGTGAAGTTTCTTAAAACTCAACCGGAGATAAAGGGAGATGTTATTCATGTTGGAAAGCAGGTAAAGGACTTGTTCGTGTTATCGACAAGTACCTATGTTGATAAGATGAAGACCAACGATAGCGCTGCTATCTGGCATGAAAGGCTGGGGCATGTTGGCATGGACAAATTGAAGGATATGGCGGTAAGGGGCCTTGTCAAGGGATTGCCTAGCTTGTCCTCTTATGGAGACGGTCATGTTTGTGCGGGATGTCAGTTTGGTAAGTCTCATCGACTTCCGTTTGATAAATCGCAAACAAGATGCAAAGCGCCGTTGGAGTGCATTCGCAGTGATTTGATGGGACTGACTGCCACCCCAAGCCTTGGAGGCAATAGATATATGTTAGTGTTGATTGACGATTACACTAGATATGTTTCGCTGTATTTTCTGAAAGAGAAGTCGGAAGCTTTTGCAATGTTCGTGGAGTTCAAGGAGCTGGTGGATGGTCGGTTAGGCCTGCGGGTGAAAAATTTGAGAACTGACAATGGTGGGGAGTTCACCTCTGGTGAGTTCTCAAGTTTTTGCAGGAAGCATGGCGTTCGGAGAGAGCTCACTTGTGCCCATACTCCACAGCAAAACAGCGTTGCGGAGAGGAAGATCCATCATCTGACGGAAACCAGCAAATGCTGGCTTCATGCCAAGAGTATTCCAAAGTCTTTTTGGGCAGAGGGAATGTCTTGTGCGGCATACGCCATCAACAGGATGCCTCTAAGTCCTATCAACATGAAGACCCCTCACGAACTGATGTTCAAGGAGAAGTCGAGTGTTGCACACCTTCGGGTGTTTGGGTCAACCTGTTATGTGCATATTCCTGGCGCTCTTCGGACAAAGCTAGATGCGAAAGCAAGGAAGATAGTCTTTGTTGGATATGATGAGCGGAAGATGGGATGGAGATGCATGGATCCTGAGACACGGAGATCAATGGTATCTCAGGATGTGGTGTTCGATGAGGTGACTTCCTACAAGGGGAGTTCAGGAGTTGAACTACCGGAGAGCAGGGTTGATGAAGAAGGGAAGGCTGCGGAAAATCTTCAAGTGGAGTTGCCTGTTTCACCAGGAGCTCCAGCTGTGTCAAGCTCAGAGATGGACGCATCAGGTTTTTGAAGCAGGGGGAGCGATGCTCCAAGTTCGTTTGGAAGAGAAGCTAGCACAGAAGATGCAGCTGAGGAGGTGGTTAGTCAGGAGCAACCTCTTAGGAGGTCGAAGAGGACTATCAAGCCACCTGATCGATACACAGGAGGAAACATGGTGAGCTTTGTCTCATGTTTCTTTGCTGGTCCCTTGGATGAGAGAGAGTCGTCAAGCTATGAGAAGGCAAAAGGCGTGAAGCTGTGGGACATTGCTATGCAAGAGGAGATGGGTGCTCTCAAGAAGAATGAGACTTGGTCTCTAGTGCCCAGGCCCAAGGGCATTACCCCTGTGACATGCAAATGGGTTTATAAACTCAAGAAGAAAGCTGACGACACGATTGAGCATTATAAGGCTCGCCTTGTAGCTCGCGGGTTCTCACAGCAGTACGGAGAAGATTATGAGGAGACGTTCAGTCGAGTGGCAAAGATGACCTCAGTTCGATTTAGTATTGCTTTGGCGGCATCTAATGGATGGGAGATTTGGCAGCTCGATGTGAAGAATGCTTTCTTATACGGAGAGATTGACAAGGATATCTTCATGATCCAACCGCTAGGCTTCATCTCGGAGGATTGTCCGGACTACGTCTGCAAACTGAAGAAAGCCCTGTATGGGTTGAAGCAAGCGCCTCGCGCGTGGTATGGGAAGATCGTGGAATATCTGCTATTCTGCGATTTATTTGCTTCAGACTCTGATTCTAGCTTGTTCGTCAAGAAGGAGGGGGTGCTTCAGGTTATTGTTCTGCTGTATGTGGATGACATGATTGTCACCGGGAACTCGAAGGAGGCAGTAGCAAGGCTGAGAGCCGAGCTTGCTATCTAGTTTGAGATGAAGGATCTGGGTGATCTTCACCATTTCCTTGGACTCGAGGTTCAGAGGCGGGAGAGCGGAGTGCTCGTTTCTCAGGCTGGATATGCGGAGCGGATCGTTCAACGATTCGGCATGGAGGAAGGGAAGAGCAGCTCTATACCTCTGGAACAGCATCATAAACTTCGGAAGGATGATGGGAGAGTTCTAACTGATCCATTGGTGTTCCGAGCTCTAGTTGGGAGCTTGATCTAATTGACCATCACGAGGCCAGATATTGCTTATGCAGTTGGCAAAGTGATTCAGTACATGGCGGAGCCACGGAAGCCTCATCTTTTGGCGGCAAAAGGAATTTTGAAGTATGTGAAGTCGACCTCTGATTTGGGTCTTCTATATAGGAGAGGGTCAAGCTTGGAGTTGCTTGGATACATGGATGCTGATTACGGGGGAGACGTGGATGATCAGAGATCAACGTCTAGTTTTGTCTTTATGACAGACCCCACAGCTATTTCTTGGTGCAGCAAAAAGCAGGACTCGGTGTCCGTATCTACCACAGAAGCGGAATACAAGGCTTCGGCCTTGGCAGCTCAAGAAGCCGTTTGGCTTAGGAGGTTGGTGGAGGACGTTCATGAGGAGGTTCGAGGTCCCACTATGCTACGTGTGGACAATGAGAGTGCTCTCAAGCTGGTTAACAATCCAGTCTGTCATGCGAGGACCAAACATATTGAGATTGAGCACCATTTCATTCGTGAGAAGGTGTTGGGAGGATCTCATATGGTCGAGCATGTTCGGAGTGCGGACAATGTTGCAGACATCTTCACAAAGCCGCTGGTGAAGGGACCATTTACTCAGTTGCGGAGTTTACTTGGGCTTGTTTCCACTTCCCACTTCAAGGGGGAGTGTTGAAATTATTGAAGTGAAGTGGAAGGTGACCGGCGGTCTGTTTTTGGTGACCGTAGAGACCGCGCGGTCTCTGTGTTGGTTCTCTGCCGGTCTGGTTCTGGAAGTCTGCTGGTTGGCTGGGTTGTTCTAGTGGTGCTCCGGTCTCTTTCCGGGTTGTTCTACTTGGTTTGTCTATCTTCTTCGTAGAAGACCGGGAGGTCTGTTCTTGACCGGGCGGCTTATGCTGGGCGATCTGGCGACTTATTTGAAGTCGGCCAGAGGTTCTTGGTTTGCTCCTCGTGTTCTAAGGAAGGAGTGTTCTTGTGTCCACGCAGCTTGTGCGCGGTCTTGTGTTCGCGCGGCTTGTGCGCGGTCTGCTGCCGATCTGCGGTCTCGGACCGGATATTGTCCAATATGGTGTGATCGCGCGGTCTGCTCTGTGTGACCGCTGGCGATCTGGCGGGTGGTGTCCGTATCTCTTTTGTGGCGGTGACGACATCCGTCTTGTCACCTATAAATAGGGTGCATGGCCCGTCATTCATAAGGAGAATCGTAAGAACTAGAGCCTGGGTTGTTTCGTGCGGTCTCAACTTTGAGGTCGGGCGGTCTCGGAAGCGAGTTGACTGTTTGTTGTGTTAGCAGGTTTGCGTTCAGCAGGTTGCGGTCTCCTTCCTTGGTGATTTCCCAGAGGATTGAATAAATAGTTCGGCAGCGGCTTGTCTGCGGACTGGTTTATGTTGTTCTTGTGCTGTTCGCAGCGAGCTCAGCGATCAGGCGACCTTCAGCGGTTAGGCGATCTGAGTTGCGGTCTGGCGACAACTTCTGTTCTTTGTTCATGTCAATAATCTCCAGTTCGTGCGGTCTGAGGTGGCGGTCTTGCAGTGCAGACATCCTGTCTGTTTTCTGTTCGTGCGGTCTCAGGTCAAGCCGGGCGATCTCTGGAGTTCAGCGGTCTGTGCGGTCTCTGCTTGTCAAGATGCCAGTTTTGTTTTTTGGTGTGTTTTGTTCTTCTCTCCCTCGTGATTCTTATGAATCATGTCTCGCCATGTACCTCGCACTGTAATCAAGTTTTGTGATTCAATAAAGTCTATTGTGTTGCTCTGTGGCATTGTGGTTGTTTGGCTATAACTTAGTTGATGCAACTCCTTCTTACTCCTAAACGATTCAAATCAAAAATTTTAACAATCTTTGGGTCTATAGATGATAAACTTTGCTAAAGGTTTGCCAACCTTATGCATGGGGAGTTTGAGATGAGCAGTATGGGAGAGCTCAAGTACTTCTTAAGCCTCCCAGTGAAACAATATCATGAGGGAATTTTCTTCCCTCAGACCAAGTACACTAGGGAGCTTATTAAGAAGTTTGGGATGGAGTCAGCCTCCACCATGAAAACTCCCATGGGGTCCAACATCACCCTGGACAAGAATGAAAAGGGTAAGCCCTTTGATTAATCCATATACAGGTGTATAATTGGGTCCATATTGTATCTAACTGCAAGTAGACCAGACATTATGTATGCTACATGTAATTGTGCTAGGTACCAAGCATGCCCTAAGGAATCTCATTACTCAGCTGCAAAAAGGATTTTGAGATCCCTTAAGGGAAGCCAACATCTTGGCCTTTGGAACCCTAAGCATAATGATTTTGAAATAATTGGCTTTTCAGATGCAGACTTTGCAGGTTGCAAGGAAAATAGGAAAAGCACAAAAGGAACTTGTCAATTCCTAGGAAGAAGGCTGATCTGACGGAGCAGCAAGAAGTAGACCAGTGTGGCAATATCCACAGCTAAATCTGAGTATATTGCTGCAGGAAGTTACTGTGCACAACTATTGTGGATGCAACATCAGTTAGAGGATTATAACCTCAAGGTAAGTAATTATCCCTTATATTGTGACTCATCCAGTGCTATCTCTATAGCTTAGAATCCTGTCTCATATAGTAGGACTAAGCATATAAAGATAAGGTATCATTTCATAAGAGAGCACGTAGAAAGTAAAGATGTATGCCTTGAATTTGTCCCCACTGACAAATAAGTTGTTGACATCTTTACAACGCCATTGGATGAGACAAAGTTTAATGCTTTTAAAATTGAGCTTGGCATGTTAAATTTAGAATAGATTTTAAACTGTCAACCATCTACCTTGCTCATTTTGTTATTCTTAGCTTTATTTAGTGACAGACATGTAAACATGTTTAATAAGCTTTGAAAGGAAAAGTTGATATTTAAATGTTTGGTAGCATATTTATGTATTGGAAAATGCTTAATAATATAATTCACTAATAAGCAGTGAATTCAGCTGAAATAGCTGAGAAGGTTTCAGCTAATCCGCTAAGACGAATAAAGTTGTCTCAGTGGTTGGCAATACTTTGTCCCAGCGGATAACACCTCCGTCTCAGCGATTCTGTTGTGACGAGCTGGCTAAATTAAATCATGCACTAATTGACACGTCAGCACTGTTAAATCAATCAAATTGATTAGTCAAATCAACACATATACTTAGGGCAAATCTAAACCTAAATCAAGCCCCTATAAATATCAAAATGTTGATCAATTTATTAAACTTTCCATTAACCTAACTAACGAGATGAACCCTTCTACCTCCCGTCTCTGCGACCTATCCTTCAGAAGAAATGGCGCCAAAAATGGCAAAAGATCCGCATGAAGGATATGAGATAGTTAGAAATGGATTTCAACATGCTCCTACAGAGATAAGAGAAGTGATTCAACATCTTTCTGACCAAGGACTGGACTATATGCTATCTGAGCAACAATGATTCTCAGAACTAAAGTTCTGGGATTCTTCTCTAGTGCCAAGATGTCCTCATCAAACTACTCAATCAAGGAATGGATAGGGAGTAACAAGATAAAAATCTCTCCTAAGAAAATAGAAAAAGCCCTTCGGCTGACCTCTTGCAGTGAAGAAGAGGAAGAGGCAATTTCTGAAAATGACAAAGACCAAGCACTGCAATTGTGTGACTATTGTGTTGCCAAAACTGGCTCTCTCAAGAGAAAGTTCTTCAATCAGAGAGACAAATTGCTCTCTGATATTGTTGGTAAGGCAATACTATGTAAGCCAGGATCACGTGACATCATATCCAAACAAATGTTTGAGTTGATGCCAAGAATTATTCTGAAGAAGAAGACATTTTGGGCGGATGTGATCTTTCAAAGGATAAGGGAATGTCTGCCGGCCCCCAACCTAGGCAAAATTCTCTCCCTCTACATTTTAAACACCTATCCAGAAATATTTGACAAGTCAAAAGGAGCAAACCTCCATTACTTAAGGAAAATGGACATAATATCCTGGACAGATTCTCAAGCGTCCTCCCCATGAGCCAATGATGCGCGTCGGCAAGTGCACCGGTCGCTGTCAAGTAATAATTGTGGAGAATAAATTCCCCGGATGTCGGTCTCTTGAGGAATGCAGGATGGGTGAACGAATCGCGCAGTGATTATTGTTACACAAGCGTTTCACAAACACAAAGAGGGGTTTTTGGTTGGTTTTCCTAATTTTAACAACACAACAGAGATGCGGGTCGAGAACACCGCTTCGCAAAGTGAGGTGGATGCAACGGCTGCGATGCCGTGCTTTGTGAGGCGGATGAAGTGAACTCAAGTGCGAAAGGGTGAGGGTCGCAAACACCTCTTCACAATCGTCGTTAGCTCTTGCTAACACGGAGCAAACACCTTGCGTGCGTGTGCGAGTGAGTGAGTGAGAACGGAATGAATCATGAGCAGACCATGGAGAAAAACAAAGAAATATTCATTTTCATCAAAGTAAATATTACAATATTCATCTAGTACATGGTTCAAAGAGTGCAATGAAGGGAAAGAAGGAAGAAATAACCAGCGGTGAAGACTAGCGGCCGTTCACGGCCGGAATGGTAGGTTGTCGGGCTACCTCCGGACTCGGACGGGCAATGCTTCCGGCGTAGAGAGCTGTCACAATCTCCCTACGTGCTCCGTCGTCTTCGACTCAAGGTCTCTTCTTCTCACCGGGCGGAAAGCGAAAATGGGTGCTTGGAGGCTTGCGGACGATGGAGAACACTCACGGACGATGGAGGAAGGCTTGGAATGGATGGAGGAGGCTTCCCCTTGCGTGGAAGATGAAGTAGGGGCGTTCCAGGGCGATGGTCGGCGGCGTACGGAACAGGAACCTCGCTCCCGGAAGATCGATTCGCCCTAAAATCGCAACAGGTGTTTAAATAGGCGCTGGATTGAATACTGCGCACGATCATTGGCGCACGACCAGTGGTCGTGCGCACTGGAATTCTGCGATCGTGCGCACTGCCTGGACAGAACCTGCAAGAGACGAGATTATAAAATACAATGTTCGCACGACCAGTGGCGCACGACCGGTGGTCGTGCGCACTGGAGACGATGGTCGTGCGCACTGCAGCAAACAGAACTCAGAAATTTAATGGTCAATGCGCACGAGCAGTGGCGCACGACCGATGGTCGTGCGCACTGGAGTCGATGGTCGTGCGCACTGCACCAGACAGAACTCGTGAAAAAGGGTTAAGTGCGCACGATTAGTGGCGCACGACCGGTGGTCGTGCGCACTAGAACAAGTGATCGTGCGCAGTGTTCCTGTGCAGAATTGCACCGAAAACACTTGCACGCCTCCTATTCCAGCACAAACACAGATCTAGCCACCGAAAGTGGCACTTAACAACATATGAATACTACTAAAGATAATACACACGAAAACACTCCAAAGTGGGCCTAAATGTGCACCTAGCATGGGTTATCAAATATAGACTATAATAAGGCTAAAGTGCGTGATATTGACAAAATAATGGCCCGGATGAGTCCATAAATGTATATATGATCAGGACTCATCACACCCCCAGACTTAACTGTTTGCGCGTCCCGAGCAAACGAATCCGGCGGAGCGCGAAAACGATAGTTAACATAGAGAATTACACAAGGGAGTACGGTGCGAAGTAACATACGCATGCGAGTAGAAATTCTAGTAGAAAGAGATTCTAACTATGCTAACTAATTTACGTAAGTATTAAAGCGTAAGTAGAGATTTAATTATACTTAGTTGGTGAATTATGACGAATTTGGCGATCATGCCCGGTATGAAAGCGACGAGACACTGAGGCGGGTGTTGCAAAAGATCGGGGCTTAGGAATAACTCCGCTGAAATCCATCAACGTCGTGAACCATACGCTCGCCCGGTCACACTCTCTCCACGGCGCTAGCAAACTCGCAAATCAAATCAGTAGGACTTATAGGATTAAAACGAGGCTTAGGTTACGGTATGATATTCAAAGTTAAACACGATGGCTGCGCAACCCAAGTGAGCTATCGGAACGCTGCACCCCACAAAACCACAAACTACGCTCGTGTGACACACCCCAGACTTATCATGAAAACCAGGTGTGCACACGGCCTACTTCACAAACACCAACAGATTTTCTGTTTTTAGCTCGGGAAGACTTTTTTTTTCAAACTACTTTTTTTTTCTTTTATGTATCCTCCGGTTGGTTCAACATCAGCGGATAAACTTTATTTTCCCTTCTTAACACAATGGTTCCAAACACCACACAAGTTGAAAATTATGAGCGCAGTTAAAACATTTTTGGTTGCGGGTGTAGGATAGGCTTCAGGCTTTGGTGGATGAAGAGGAGCTGAAAATAGGAATGGTAGGCACAACATGGGCTTGCAAAGGTGAATGAAATGGACATGGCATAACAAAGCTCAAACTAGCCAAAGGGTGGCCTACATCATGTTTGACTCAACGAGTAGCTCTCACCCATGCTTCGAGAGTCGCTTGGGGCAAGTTCTTAGCCCACGAGAAAGATAAACCTTCCTCCCGACTCGAGCAGCACACGACTAGCAATCGTACACACACAATACCAGGTTATCGTCAATTTCATACAAATTCACCATTTGAGTATACTAAATCTAAATTTACGCAGAAATACTAAATATAAATTAGATGCATAAAGAAAATCTAGTTCTACTCAAATTCTACCATCGCATGCGAAGTGACTAGAACACTACATGAGTCAACATCGCACTCCAAATAATAATTCCTGCGTTAACAAACTATTTCACATTCCAACCAAACTAATTTAAACGGAACAACACAAAAAGACAAGCACGCACTCAAGTGGGTGAAGTGGTGTGTGAAACATGGAAAACAACGATAATGATAAGATAAATAAGAATCAACCTTCTAGTATGCGGTGCACTCGTGCACAGTGGATAACAACAACCGCTCCCCCAGACTTAAGCTAAACAATATCTCTAGAAATTTGAAGCAACAAGAGGGGAGGAAGTGTTACCCAATGCTCAGAAATGAGCATACCAGACGATTGGCGTAAATAATCAAGAATAGTCCACAGCATCTGCTCCATCGAACACAAAACCTGCAAGCACAAACTCAAAGCAACAAAAGCAGATACAAAAGCTGAACTAAAAGAAGTTAGATAAAAAGAAATACGAAAACAGGAAATCTGGGTTGTCTCCCAGTAGCGCTTTAATTTAACGTCCTTAAGCTGGACCAAATACCTGTATTAACAGTGTTTATAAAGAGTGCAGGAATTAAAAAGAAATACTCAAAAATAGAGTTTTGCAACAAAAAGAAACAAGAAGGGAAAATCAGCTGACGGTGCTTGAATGATGTCTATCTCCCAATGTCAACAACTGACATTCCTTGTTTATAGTGGCACCATCGTATAACTTCAGCCGATGTCCATTGACCTTAAACTTGTCCCCCTTATCTCCAGATATTTCTATGGCACCAAAGGGGGAGACGGCGGTCACGGAGAAAGGACCACTCCACCTCGATTTTAACTTCCCAGGGAAGAGGCGGAGACGAGCGTTGTAGAGCAGCACTTGGTCTCCAATTTTGAACTCCTTAGGAATGATATGCCGATCGTGCCATTTCTTCGTTTTCTCCTTGTAAATACGAGCGTTTTCATAAGCGAAATGACGGAGCTCCTCTAACTCGTTGAGTTGAGAACGACGCACCTCGGCCGCGGCTCCAATGTCCATGTTCAACAATTTGGTTGCCCATAATGCTTTATGCTCCAGTTCCACCGGAAGGTGGCATGCCTTGCCATATACCAATTGAAACGGAGTCATGCCTATGGGTGTTTTGAACGCAGTCCGGTAAGCCCATAATGCATCGTCGAACTTTTTAGCCCACTCCTTCCTATTTGAATGTATTGATTTCTCAATTATTCGCTTGAGCTCGCGGTTGGAAACTTCGACTTGCCCACATGTTTGGGGGTGGTATGCCAAAGAAATCTTATGATGGACCCCGAACTTTTTCATTAGTTGCACAAACTGCTTATTGCAAAAGTGACTACCGTCGTCGCTGATGATCGTTCTCGGCGTCCCAAACCTGGAAAAGAAATTCTTGTGGATGAAATGTAGCACTGTGTTGGCATCATTCGTGGCCACCGCTTCAGCTTCCACCCACTTTGAGACATAATCAACTGCCACAATAATGTAATGCTTACCATGAGACATCGGGAAGGGACCCATGAAGTCTATTCCCCAGACATCAAAGGGTTCGCATACCAGCATGTTATTAAGGGGCATCTCGTCACGCCGGGAAATATTTCCGGTCCTCTGGCATTCATCGCACTTGGTAACATAGGTATGGGCGTCCCGGAAGAGAGTCGGCCAAAACAATCCACATTGCAGGATTTTTCGTGCTGTTCGAACGGCCCCGAAGTGCCCGCCAGCTTCTCTGTCATGACAGTGCTGTAATATAGAATGAAACTCAGCTTCCGGAATGCAACGCCTAATAATCCCATCGCTGCACGTGTGGAATAAGAGCGGGTCTTCCCAAAAATAGTATTTTGAGTCAGAGGCAAGCTTCCGTCTTTGCTGGGGGGACAGATTCGGGGAGAACGTTTTGCAAGCCAAGTAATTAGCAATATCTGCGTACCAAGGTGCGGTTGGAGAAGACGTAGCAATTGCGAATAACTTCTCATCCGGGAAATAGTCATCCGTTTCCTCCGCAACGCTGTTGGGAGTGTCGTACTCCAAACGCGAGAGATGATCAGCAATCACATTCTCCACCCCCTTCTTGTCTTTGATTTCCAGATTGTATTCCTGCAAAAGTAAAATCCAACGAATCAGACGCGATTTGGATTCTTTCTTACTGAAAAGATACCTGAGAGCGGCATGGTCCGTGTACACGATCACTTCGGAAAGTAACAAATATGAGTGAAACTTTTCACAGGCGAAGACCACGGCTAGCATTTCTTTCTCTGTAGTGGTATAATTTGCTTGTGCACTGTTGAGAGTCCGACTGGCATACGCAATAGTGTGAAAAGTCTTATCTTTCTTCTGACCGAGCACAGCACCTACGGCCACATCACTTGCGTCGCACATGATGATAAAAGGTAAAGTCCAGTCGGGTGCCACCAAAATTGGGGCAGAGATGAGTTGTCCCCGTAAAGTTTCGAAGGCTTGCATGCATGCTTCGTTGAAGTGGAAGGGAACATCCTTAACCAGCAGGCGAGATAACGGCTTTGAAATGGAGGAAAAGTCCTTGATGAACCTTCGATAGAAGCCCACATGACCAAGAAAACTTCGAATACCTTTCACTGACATGGGTGGAGGGAGGTTTCTGATGACACTTACCTTTGCTTGATCCACTTCGAGCCCTTTGCGGGAAACTTTATGTCCCAACACAATTCCTTCGCGCACCATAAAGTGGCATTTCTCCCAGTTCAAGACAAGATTGGTGTCTTCACACCGCTTCAAGGTCTTAGCCAAATTCGCCAGGCAAATGTCGAAGCTACTGCCAAATAGAGTAAAATCATCCATGAAAACTTCGAGGAAGTCCCCCACCATGTCAGCAAAGATGGCGAGCATACAACGTTGGAAGGTTGCGGGGGCATTACACAGTCCGAATGGCATTCTTTTGAACGCAAATGTACCAGAGGGACATGTGAATGTCGTCTTGTCTTGATCAGATGGGTCAATTAGAATCTGATTGTACCCTGAGTATCCATCCAAAAAGCAGTTGTAATCCTGCCCCGCTAACCTTTCTAGCATCTGATCAATAAAGGGGAGCGGAAAGTGGTCCTTGCGCGTCGCGTCGTTCAGCTTGCGATAGTCGATGCAGACTCTCCACCCAGTGATCATTCGGGTCGGTAGCAGCTCGTTCTTTTCATTGGCAACGACAGTAATCCCTCCCTTCTTCGGTACCACCTGAACTGGACTGACCCATTTGCTATCGCTGATTGGGTAAATGATGCCAGCGTCCAACAGCTTTATCACTTCAGCCTTTACTACCTCTTGCATTTTCGGGTTCAGCCGCCTTTGGGGCTGTGCTGTCGGTTTGTACTGATCTTCAAGGAGGATCTTATGCATGCAGACCGTGGGGCTGATTCCCTTAATGTCAGCAAGAGAACGTCCGAAGACCTTGTGGTACCTTCTCAGCACGCCCAATAATGCAGTTTCATTAGCGGCGGACAGGGCTGCAGAAATAATCACCGGATGTGTGTTTTTTTCTCCAAGAAACACGTACTTTAGAGAGTCCGGAAGTTATTTGAGAGCCGGACATGGGTTTGGGCTAGCCGAATCGTTGGAGAGCTCTCCACTTGAATGTGACAAATCAGGGTGATTTGAGTGTGCACCCTCTTCTTCCTCATCTTCGTGATGCCGGTACATCACGCGGTCATCCAACTCCACACCGTTCTGACCATCGAATTCTTCAAGCGCTTCTGCTGGTTCATACTCTGTAATTTCAAAAAGTTGCGACGGGCTGTGGACGTTGAAAGATATAGCATCCTCCCCCAGTTTTAGTGTGAGCTCCCCCTGCTCCACATTAATAATAGCACGAGCAGTAGCGAGAAAGGGCCGCCCCAAAATAATGGGAACATTTGTATCGACCTTCATGTCGAGAATGATAAAATCAGCTGGAAAAGCGAGACCGTTTACAACTATTGTGAGGTCCTCGACGATTCCCGACGGCTTCTTGATCGACCGATCAGCAAGCTGCAGCATTACTTGTGTTGGCTTCAAGATCCCAGCACCGAGTTCACGAAAGATAGAGAGCGGCATCAAGTTGATTGATGCCCCCAAATCACAGAGTGCCTGGCTGAAACGGTGATGACCGATCCTGCAGGGAATCGTAAAGCTGCCCGGGTCCTTGCACTTAGTGGCTAAATTGGAAATGATGGCAGAGCACTCCTCAGTGAGGTCGATGGTTTTGAGATCCTCCAATTGCTTCCGCTTTGAGATCAAATCTTTCAAAAACTTGGAGTAGCCCGGCATTTGAGAAATAGCTTCGATCAGCGGTATGCTTACCTGCACTCCTTTCATTATTTCCAAAAATCTGCGGAATTGCTGCTCAGTTTTCTCATTTCGCAGTCTGTGAGGGAATGGGGGGTGAACGACACTTTTTGAGGGTTGTGCCTCGCTCACAGGATGCGGCTCAATATGACTTTGAGCCAGCTTCTCGGGGGTTTCTTCATTATGCCTGTCAGTCGAACACGTAGGAGGTTCCTGTCGAGGAGAATTGTCTACACTTCTCCCACTTCTCAATCACATGGTGTTCACTGACTCAGGAGGCTGACTTGCAAGCTCAGAAACAGCATCGGACAGCGTCCCAATGGTAGAGCGAAGCTGTTGGATTGCGACTGATTGGTCATTCATTTTGTTCAATACCCCGACCACCAAAGTTGCTAACTGTTCTGGTTGCTCTGGCGGCAAAAAGTCCGCTACTCCTTTGAATGTCACGGCATTAACTGCAGCAGTAAATGGCTGGCGAATAACATGACTCCAGTGCTGACTGGTGTGAACAATATTCACGACCACGTCCCATGCGTCCTTTCCTGATTTATTAAACAGGGCCCCTCCAGCTGCCATATCAAAGAGAAGACGGAAATTATCCAGCACTCCAAAGTAGAAAATCTGAATCAAGAAAGCTTCCGAAAGATCTTCACGGTAGCATCCCCTATACAGGGACTGGAAACGCTCCCAAGCATCGACTAACGTCTCCTCCTTCCCCTGTCCAAAGGTTACGAGTTCCCTGTACTTATTCAAAGCTTGGGTGCGATGTTGAAACTCTTGCAAAAATCTCCCTTCGAGTTGTTTCCAAGTGAGCACCTCACTTTTCCGGATATCCCAATACCATCTTTTGGCTTTTTCATGCAAGGAGAATGAGAATGCCAGAGTCTTTTGCAGGTCACTTTCAACTCCACTAAATATACATGTATAATAGATTGCTAAGAAGTCCTGCATGTGTTGCACTGCGTCTTCATGCTCATCCCCGCTGAACTTGCAATTCCCAGACATGTACTCAATGACGTCGGAGGAGATCCCGAGGTCATGATTGTTTCTTTCTGCTTGATCTCTTAAATCTTTTAAGCTTTCCTGGTAGATGCATTCCTGAATTGAGCTCATGTCGCAAATACTTGCAAACAAAACGATTAGCAAACGATGGGAAAGGCGAAAGTAATCAGAAGTGCGGATCGAAAAGAAACGGAGATACCAGGGGTGAACAAGAGAAGTGAGAGAAAAGAAAATTCTCGTGCAACAAATCCTCACGCAGACGAATTCATCACGTCTGCACTCCCCGGCAATGGCGCCAAAAACTTGATGCGCGTCGGCAAGTGCACCGGTCGCTGTCAAGTAATAATTGTGGAGAATAAATTCCCCGGATGTCGGTCTCTTGAGGAATGCAGGATGGGTGAACGAATCGCGCAGTGATTATTGTTACACAAGCGTTTCACAAACACAAAGAGGGGTTTTTGGTTGGTTTTCCTAATTTTAACAACACAACAGAGATGCGGGTCGAGAACACCGCTTCGCAAAGTGAGGTGGATGCAATGGCTGCGATGCCGTGCTTCGTGAGGCGGATGAAGTGAACTCAAGTGCGAAAGGGTGAGGGTCGCAAACACCTCTTCACAATCGTCGTTAGCTCTTGCTAACACGGAGCAAACACCTTGCGTGCGTGTGCGAGTGAGTGAGTGAGAACGGAATGAATCATGAGCAGACCATGGAGAAAAACAAAGAAATATTCATTTTCATCAAAGTAAATATTACAATATTCATCTAGTACATGGTTCAAAGAGTGCAATGAAGGGAAAGAAGGAAGAAATAACCGGCGGTGAAGACTAGCGGCCGTTCACGGCCGGAATGGTAGGTTGTCGGGCTACCTCCGGACTCGGACGGGCAATGCTTCCGGCGTAGAGAGCTGTCACAATCTCCCTACGTGCTCCGTCGTCTTCGACTCAAGGTCTCTTCTTCTTCTCACCGGGCGGAAAGCGAAAATGGGTGCTTGGAGGCTTGCGGACGATGGAGAACACTCACGGACGATGGAGGAAGGCTTGGAATGGATGGAGGAGGCTTCCCCTTGCGTGGAAGATGAAGTAGGGGCGTTCCAGGGCGATGGTCGGCGGCGTACGGAACAGGAACCTCGCTCCCGGAAGATCGATTCGCCCTAAAATCGCAACAGGTGTTTAAATAGGCGCTGGATTGAATACTGCGCACGATCATTGGCGCACGACCAGTGGTCGTGCGCACTGGAATTCTGCGATCGTGCGCACTGCCTGGACAGAACCTGCAAGAGACGAGATTATAAAATACAATGTTCGCACGACCAGTGGCGCACGACCGGTGGTCGTGCGCACTGGAGACGATGGTCGTGCGCACTACAGCAAACAGAACTCAGAAATTTAATGGTCAATCCGCATGAGCAGTGGCGCACGACCGATGGTCGTGCGCACTGGAGTCGATGGTCGTGCGCACTGCACCAGACAGAACTCGTGAAAAAGGGTTAAGTGCGCACGATTAGTGGCGCACGACCGGTGGTCGTGCGCACTAGAACAAGTGATCGTGCGCAGTGTTCCTGTGCAGAATTGCACCGGAAACACTTGCACGCCTCCTATTCCAGCACAAACACAGATCTAGCCACCGAAAGTGGCACTTAACAACATATGAATACTACTAAAGATAATACACACGAAAACACTCCAAAGTGGGCCTAAATGTGCACCTAGCATGGGTTATCAAATATAGACTATAATAAGGCTAAAGTGCGTGATATTGACAAAATAACGGCCCGGATGAGTCCATAAATGTATATATGATCAGGACTCATAAGCCAACCATCAGAGACCAAGGAGAAAAAGAAGAGCTTAGTCAATGGGCTGAGAAAAGCCAGGAAAGTCTGCTCTAATACTGAGTCAGAGGCAGAAGGCCATGTCCCAGCTATGGACAATCAGGACCCAGCCAGTAGTACTCCAATGGATCAAAAAGGAGGACATGACACTGAAGGTCATGTAGACCATGCTGCTGAGAAAGAGCATGGTAAGTAAAAAGAAGATGCTGCTGAGGAAGAGCATCAAAATGATGAAGATGCTGCTGCTAGTGATAAGGAAATGTCAGTAGAACAACAAGAAGATCACTCTCCATATGATTCATCCAATCCTACAAATGCTGATAATGGTTTGCAGATCATACACTCCTCCTCATAAGATAATGAGGATGGTGAAGACACTGCTGATGCTGATCTTCAGGGTAAGATTGACTCATTTATATTCAATCTAGAGCAAAGTATTAAACTAATCCCTCTTGAACCAACAGAATTCTGGGGAGATGATCAGGACATTGATGATCCCTCATCTGAGGAGGAGCAGCATAAGCAATCTCTTAACAAGGGAAATGAAGATGCTCCAAGTGAGGTGGAGAAAGAAAGAATTGCTGAAGAGGAAAAGAAAAAGGCTGCAGATTCTCAAGTTTCTGCTCAGCCTAGTGGTCCAGCAGAGGGGGAGCAAATCCCTTCTCAGGCTGAGGGGGAGCTAAATATAATAACTAATGTCCCATCCACATCATCATCCCATGAAAAGCTGCTCAGCTCCATCAATAAAGTAATTGAAAATCAAATGCTTTCAATAAAGAATTACAATGATAGTTCAATCCTGTTTGTAAAGGAAAATATCATGACTGAAGTGAAAGAAATTAAGAAAGAAACTGCCTTCCTTAATAAGCAAATGACTAAGTGGTTTGACCTAGCAGAAAAGTCAGTGGTGGCTCAAAGTACAATCCCGAGGTCAATGGACAAACAACTCCAAATGTCTGAGCAAGATATGTCCTATGTAAAGAACTATGTAAGCAAAACAGATGAAGTTATAGAAAAAACCTCTAATCATATAGAAGAGTATGTCTGAAATACTGCCACCACAATGATTAGTGAGGCAGAGAAAATGAAGGATGAGATGAAGTCTGATTTGGAAAATGCTTTCCAGACCATCTCAAGTTCTGTAGCAGCTGCCTTCGAGTCCCTAGAAGCTACAATAATTGAAGAAGCCAGAAAGAGGGAGGTGGCCAATGCTCTCCAAGTGCTACAAGGAACTAGAATTGCCCTAAATCTTCCCCAGCTGGATAATTACAGGAAAGAAGATTTTGACTTTGAGGGGCAGGCCAAAATTCCTCAGAATGTTCAATTGGCGAAGAGAAGAAAAAGAGAACAAGTGATGCTAGCTGAAGAATATATGGCTAAGCAAAGGGATGAGTAGGGCAAAGACCCAGATTTTGAATATTGGAGTGAGGACTCCAAGAGCATAATCATGAATGCCTAGCTAAGCCATGGTCAAGTGTGCAAGGATATATATAGAATCTATCCAGCTGAGGAGTGGATTAAGCACCTGGAATGAAACACAAGAAGGGGGGTAATCTTCAAAGAAAACCTAGTAAGAAAGCACAACCCAAGAAGGATGCCCTCAAGATATATTCCAAAACCATATCTTTACTTCAAGAGGCAAGAAAATAAAAAGAAACTAGCTGAGATAACAAAAGCAAATGCTGAAAAGGACACTACTGACAAAGATGCTGCTACTGAAGCCAAAGTTGCTGCTGCTGAAGACAAGGAGGCCACTGCAAAAGGGAAAGAAGTTGTTGCTGACAATACTGAATGCTCAACATCTTCAAAGAGGAGAAAAACATAAATTAATGTATTTAGTTTTTCAGGAAATCTAACTGTAATTTGAACTATGCTTCAACATTATGACAACAATGAAATTTAAAGTTTTGTTGAATCAATTGGTTTGTGTTATAGGCTAATCTTAGTCAAAGCTTAATATTATTCAGTATTATTGCTCTATATATTCTGTGATGCCTAGACATAATTAGTTAACAATGTTCTTGTTTTGACAAATAATGTTGTTATGTTGTCGTGAAAATAAACTGTCATGACATTTTTTTTGATGCCAAATGAATGTCAACATTTCTGTGTTATGTTATCATGTTGCTATGTAATACATTTACATGATAATTTTTTGTTGGTTATGTATCTTAGCATTGTGAATGTTCTGCCTTCTTCAAATAGGGGGTTATTAGGAATATTGCCCTCAATGTTCCCTTGATTTGAAGAGGCATCACTCGCAATGCTAAGTACATATTGTATTTGATAAACCATATTTTGCATCAGGAATATGTAGGGTTAAGATATTCCAAGCATTGGAATAAGGTCAGTGGTTTGCTGTCAAAACTGCTAAGAAGAACTCACTGTCTCAGCGGAATCGCTGAGATGAGGCCAGGAGCCATTGAGAAGAGGTCTGCCTCAGCTGAGCTGCAGATAGACAAAATCTGCTGAGAAGACTATTTTTCTCAGTGGATCTGCTGAGACCAAAATAGCTAAACTACTGAGATGGAAGACTATCTCAGCCCAACCGCTGAGACAGATTCAATTCAGAAAGACGACATTGGGAGGACTTGCTTTTGGCGCAAATAGCTGTAAAGGGAGGATAAAGTTTTTCGTCATCTTCCAAAGGTTCAGGGCCCCTTCCTAAGAGCTGTTAAAGACAAATGGAGTATAAAAGAACAACTTAGGGCACATCAAGAAGTACCTGTTGGTGTGCTAAAAAGTAGAGAGCCATTACCACTATTCCATTGACGACTTTCAAGTTTTTCTCTCCTACTGTTAACTGAACCAGTTAGAAGAAACAAGGAGAGAAGATATCTCTTCTATCTAGAAGAGCAAGAAGATCTTTACTCCTCTACTGAAGAGAAGGATCAGAAAGAAGCAAGGACTGAAGATTTCATTCAGCCCAACTTTAAAGTAGCACTAGCTGTACAGGAACAACATAAGACATTATACTACTACTATCAACTGTTGTAAGCTAAACATTTACTCATTGTAGGAACTGTGTAGTTCTGAGCTTATAAGGCACATTGCCTGAGTTTGTAGGGTTGCTGAACCTGAGCTTTAAGGCACATTGCCTGAGTTTGGTAGGGCTGTTGAGCCTGAGATGTAAGGCATTTTGCCTAAGAAGTAGGGCTTCTTGATAGGCCTGAGGTAGGAGATCAAGGTAACTTCTGAGCTGTAGGAGTGGGAGCACTCTGATTGGGTAGGGCTGGTTAGCCTAAGGTAGGGCTTCGAGAAAGCCTGAGAGATCCTGAGGGATCTGTGTTGTAAGCTCTAGGAGCTGACATTGGAGGAGTTTGCCTTATCTAACACACTGTTAGAAAGGTGTAGAAGGATAGTGGACTACCCATAAACACACTGTCTTGGGGAACCACTATAAACACTTGTGTGTTTTATGTGCATGCTTGAACTTTTACTTACTACTCCTTATCTGCTAGCAATAATTAAGTAAAACTCAAAGAGACCTATTCACACCCCTCTAAGTGAATTAGTCTACATACCTATAAACTAGCAAATATCCCTTCATCAGACTATTTCACTTGGAGGCCTAAAAAGTACTTGAGCTCTCCCATACTGCCCATTTCAAAGTGACCTTACAAAAGGTTGGCAAACCTTTTACAAAGGTTGTCATCAGTAGACCCAAATATTATGTCATCCACATAAATTTGGACTAGGAGACACTTGCCCTTTGTTTCCCTCAGAAACAATAAACTATCTATCTTTCCCCTCAAGAACTTGTTCTATATGAGAAAGCAGACAAAGTCTCATACCAGGCCTTAGGGGCTTGCTATAGACCATATAATGCTTTCTTAAGTAAATATACATGAGAAGAAAGAGTTAGATGAACAAAACCTTAGGGCTACTCCACATATACCTCATCCTTCAAATTTCCATTTAGGAATGCATACTTGACATCCATTTGGTAGACTTTAAAACCCTTGAGGGCAGCATTGGCAAGGAATAATCTTATTGCTTCCAACCTTGCAACTGTGGCAAAGGTTTGGTCAAAGTCTATTCCTTCTTCTTGCATATACCCCTTTGCAACCAATCTTGCCTTGTTCTTGATGATGACACGATGCTCATCTAGCTTGTTCCTGTAGATCCACTTGGTGCTAATGATGTTGTGTCCTTGTTGTTTTGGCACCAACTTCCATGACTTGCATCTCTTGAATTAATGTAATTCCTCTTGCATAGCATGGATCCAGAAGGTGTCTTGGTTGGCTTCCTTAAACTTCTTAGGCTCAACTTGAGATAAGAAGCTCAAGAATAAGGCTTCATTGTGAGCCATGTTCCTTGTGATCACACCTTGGTGTTTATCTCCAATTATTAGATCTCTTGGATGATCCCTCAGATGTCTGGTTGGTGCATGCAATCTGTCAGCTCCTTGCTGATCTTCTTCTACAGCAGCTTGGTCTTCATCAATCTGATTATCTTCAGCTTGAATTGTTTCAATCCCTGAAGTAATCTTGCTAGAGCTGGGTCTACCTTGTATATACAGCTCTTATAACTATTGATCATTTCCTGTAAGAGAAGGAGTGCTAGACCAGTCATTATAAAGTAGGCTAGTCTCATCAAAAACATGCATTGATTCTTCAACTACATGAGTCCTCTTGTTGTATACTCTATAAGCTCTATTATATGAGCTATATCCAATAATGTTAGTTATTTGGGTGTCAACTAATCACCTAGAGGGGGGTGAATAGGTTTTTCAAATTATTTTATCCCCTTTAGGTGTTCTTATTTTCTGGTTAATAGATCTATAGATTAGTAAAGCACAGCACATAAAACACGCAAGAACTTATAGAGGTTCCTCTAGACAGGGTGTCTTGAGTAGTCCTCTTTCCCTCTGCGCCTACCTAGCAGTGTGCTAGGCTCAGCAAACTCCGCCAATGTCTCCGGACCGCAAGCCTTACAACTCAGACCCGCAAGACCCTACAGCCTAGGCCCGCAAGCCCCTTCACTGTACCCGAGCCCGCAAGCTCGACACTAAGGACCTCAAGCCCTACACAGCAAAGGCCCGCAAGTCTTGCCAACAGACTAGGCCCGCAAGCCCCTACTGCACCCGAGCCCACAAGCTCGACACTCAGGCCCTCAAGCCCTACCTAGCTCAGACCCGCAAGCCTTCACAGGTCTCAAGCCCTCAAGCTTGACAATATCGGACCCGCAAGTCCACTGCCCTGGCCCTCAAGCCTCACATCTCACCAGTCCTCAAGCTAGACACTCAGATCTGAAAATAGATCTTACAGGTTTGGCCCTCAAGCCTTACAACAATAAAATTTGAAATAAAAGCTCTGCCTGATGAAGATTGGCAACTTGAGTTGAAGAAGATGCTTCTTGATTTGTCGTTTTCAGCAATGGATCTTCTTCAGCCCTTCTTCGTTTGCCTGATGTTGATCGGCTTCTTATCAGTCAATTGAGATGACTGAAACTTTAGAGAACGCCGGATAGGAATCTTTGTTCTCTTCTTCTTCTTCTTCACCGCAGCTATAACTATTTTACTGTAATGCTCTGCGGGATTCTTTTCATTCCAAGATTTGAGTGTGAATGAGAATGACTGCTTTTCTTCTCTCGAACGAAGACTTGTTTCTATGGAATCCACCATTCCCTTTTATAGGACTGAGAAACCTTGCAATGGTCTCCTATGATGTCCTTTAATGTTAGACGCCCCATTCCTTAAGAGCACGCGCTGATTAGACAATCAGGCAGTGGCCTTAAATGCATGACAGCGCATTCGCAACATTTGAATTTGGTCTCATTGGTGTTCCCAGCTTTATGATGATACAGGTAGCGTCTCGACGACATGCTTCATCGTTGTCATATACCTTGGTAGATCTTCAAGTCTTCTTGCTTCTGCCTCTGACATTGATATCTCGATGATACGAGATATCCTAGCGTTTCTGCATATACAACGATATGCCATCTCTGACTGTGTCGTCGTGATCTTCTTTCTTGCAGATTGTCGTCGTAATCACTTTATTCTCTTGACGACATGTTTATTATGTCAATAGTTAATGTAGCCGATTCGTCGAACACAGATTCTGAATTCAGCTAAATCGTGGGTGTGCGGATAGACTCTCTCTCTCTCTCGCTGGGTATAAAAGGATATGATTCTCTTTGACCTAGGTGTGTGGTCCCTTTTTCTTTGCGATCTGTTTTGAGAGAGAGGGCGACGGAAGAGTTCCGCAAGGATTTTGACGGAAGCGTTCCGACTGGTCGATCCCGCCGCCGCCTCTCCCTGACGTCGGACCTAGCAGTCCGAGGGAGACGTAGAGATCATTTCTTCTCCGACCCACTTCCTGTTGGACAAGAAGTTTGCGGTTCTCCTCACTCATGTGGATTTCCCGTAGAGGCGCAGAAATTATTTCACCGCTTGGAACTCAAGGTTTTGTTCTCTGGAACTGCCATTGGAGCATCTTGGTTGAGTTTAGACTCAACCCAATTCAGGTATAATTTCTGCCATTTGTTGTGGTTGTTGTTTTAATTTCTTGAATCCATGAAATCGCAAGTTCCTTATAACTGTTTAGGGTTGTTCTAGTTATTTCCGCTGCGCATATTAGATATGCTGTTATTATTATTTCTGAAATGGTATTAAGAAAACCCAACAGCTGATACCTCTTGTTGTTACCTGCCTTCTTGTTGTACTGCTGATATAGTAACTGCTTGATTAAGAACATCATCATGTCATCTGCATGTTATATTACTATTTATATTGCATCTTCTCTTCAATCCCTTCCGCCCGGTGCCTTGGAGTCGCCGGGGGAGAGGATGTGAAGCCACTTAGTCTTTATGACTAATGGCTGTTACACCACTACTTTTAGGAGCACACTCAGGTGGAGCAGTCGCGTACAACACAGGGGGACATCCAGGCCAAGGTGACAGGGCTGGTGACTACGATACCTTAGCTACCGTCAATGGAAGATATGAGCGAGTGCTTCAGATCTAGCCTTAGGGCAAGTTTGTACTCTTATGTGTAACATGGCTTATGTAGCTACCTGTTCTTTTGTATTGTAATGGACATTATTACTTAGTTGTGAATAAATGGCTTTTGTTGTTTTTTGTATTATTGATGGGTTGCCATGATGAAATTCAAGAATAGCCGGCAGGACAGGCATCTTATGGAGGGGGCTAGTCCGTGCGCTTGCACTTCCGCAAGGTGGTTGTTCTAGGCATAGGACTCCCCTCGACTGTGTCTTGTGTTCTGGGAGGGGGGAGGGTCATACAAATGGTATTAGCTTACATCGATCCTGCGATAAAGAAGTCCATTAAACCACTAGGCCACCCCTGCTAGCTAAATCAGTTTGAGGACAAATTGATGCAGTAAAAGGTGTGTTGTGCCTATGTTGGTTTCACATTAAGTACGTCCACTAATCCTTAGAACTAGTGCCAACCTAACTAGGACACCACCTTATTCTAATTGACCAAGACGTTTTGTGGATTGTACAAGTCAAAAGATGACCTCAGGTATGGATTTGGTTGAGACATGAGGACACACGAAGTGATTATGGGAAGAGTTTAATGTAAGGGTAGATTTTCAAGTCTTACACTATAATGCGCAGCTTGGCTTATTGAGAGATATTACCACCTCTTACCCAGACTAATAGGATATCTGGAGGAAATGTTGATGCCCATAAACTATTATTGAAATAGTAAGAGTCGTAAGCCTAATTGTGTGGTCGATAACTTGACACTTCCCATTTTGTTGTATTAAAGCATTCACCATGACGAATACCAGAGGTCGAATAAGAATTGGAATCTGGAATAGGACTATTTTTGATTTGGTCACATGTTGACCTTGAAAAGGCTGTCGTTAATAGTAACCCTAAGGGCCCAAAGAATGAATTAAGTCCAGGATAAAACTTCGAGTCGAGAGTGGTATGCCCTCATAATTGTGTGCACATGTAGGGTGATTGTACCATGTTGGTGGTCGAAGAGACTCAGCCCAGGAATTCTGAGGGGGCTAATCTCTTCGTTTATTGTGCTAGTGATCTACCAACTGGAGATTTCTCAGGGAATTACAAATCTTCACAATTTTCAACACTAGAAAGTGGTAATCCTTAAAGAATTAGTTCATCTTGAACAGGGTGAACTGCTAACACCATGTTTTTGATCAAGAGAAAACTTCATTATCAGAATAGGAAAATAGAACGTTTCAAGGATAAACAATATCTCTTTATGATTCCCTGAGACCTCGTGGATAAGGAAACGAGGAGAATAGTAAGCTAACCCTTGGGGGTATGCATTTGTATTTGTTTACACGTAGACTTTTGATAACATAATCGTTTGGGGCTTGATGAAATTTTGTACATACAAGAGAATATAATAAAATTTTGATAACTTAAGAAGGATTTCAGATCGAATTATCTCTCTTTCCTTTTCTCTTTCATTATTCTAGAAATCTTTATATATTTAGATAAAATAATATTAATTTGCGTGTATAAGTAATCAACAGACCCGTAGAATACGACACTTGATATTTATTTATAAATATCATATACTATGAACGATAGGTGCTCATGCCTATAGTTCGTAGA
This sequence comes from Dactylorhiza incarnata, assembly GCA_033032865.1. Lineage (NCBI taxonomy): Eukaryota > Viridiplantae > Streptophyta > Magnoliopsida > Asparagales > Orchidaceae > Dactylorhiza > Dactylorhiza incarnata. Next base: position 4,962,104 of record JAWHQI010000035.1, read on the forward strand.
ATTAATTTGGAGAAAATTATATCTTAAATTTTACCTATCAATATATATGATTAATCCAATTGCAGAAGCATATGGAACTAACTTCATGTGTTCCTTATCTTCCAAAATTTTTGGACAGTGATCCTTGAAGAGACTTACATTATGTGATATGGGTAAGAATCCTGAAGGTATCTAGTTGCTACCAAAATCACCTAGAGGGGGGTGAATAGGTGAATTCTATGGCCTTACGCGAAATTAAAAACTTGAGAAACAAAGCACACAGAAAATGAGCACACACCACAAACACAAGGATTTATAGTGGTTCACTGTAATGGGTACGTTCACTTTCCCGCCTCACCTATCTAGCACTCCCGGCTAGACTAGGCTACTTCATTAATCTCAGATTTAAACAAATCTTACAACTCGGAGTTAGCAATTCTTACAAACTCGGAGAATAACCTCTCCTACAAAATATCAGAGAACAACCTATCCTATACTCGATCCTCTAAACTAGGATCTACAAAAACTCGAAAGAGAAACATCCTACAAAATATTGTAAAGGGTTTTTTACAAATCTTAAGATTGATAGACAATCTTCTAATATCTCATAGAGATTTTTCTTCTTCAAATCTGAAATAATAGATCTTCTTCTTCCTTGACTGAAATGAAAACCTTGATCTTGAAGGGGGAAGAAGAACTCTTATCTTGAGAAATATAGATCTGAAAACATAGGAGAAAACAAGATCTGATAGGAACTTGAGAGAATCTGAAATCAGAGATCTTGTTGTATCTCTACTTTGAGAAGGATCGTGCAACAAATTTGTCACCATCAAGAATGGCTTTTGTGAGAAAGAAGAAAGCCGACAGATGATTTGCGATTTCTAAAAGTAGGCATGATTAGGGTTAAGGAAATAACCCTTAAATATTTATAGCAATCCTTCTCTAACGGCTAGAATCAAAATCTAAGGAAGGCTCTCCACGTGTATTGTACATGGTGAAGACCTACAAGAAAAGCCATCAGTGATTTCGAAACCAAAATCCGTCTATTTTCATTCTTCGAGTGAACTCGTGAAGTCTTTGGACTACTCGACGAATTCACTTCATTACTCGACTATAACTTCTTGAAGACTCGACAAAAGAACTTAGCTAAAAGGTTAGACAGGAAGAATCTTTAACTTAGACCACTCAAGAACATACTGAGAGCACTCGACAAATTCGTCGAGTGCTCACGAGAAATCAATAGACCACTCGATGAATTCGTCGAGTGTTCTCGAGTGAACACTTTATTACTCGACGAAAGTACATAAACAATTTTTCAGCAACCTTTCGAGTATTCTCGACGAACTGAGCAAGTCCTCACGAGATGTCTCGACTAATTCGTCAAGACTTCTCGAGAGCACTCGACGAAAATTACTTAGATAAATTTTCTTCCAATTCAGAACACAACTTCAACTCCTTCTTGACTTTTCCTTAGTGTTTGAATATGAAGTACACCCAAATAGAGAGATTTCACATGAGTCAACACCATGGTCTACGCAATGAGGAATTACATTGCATATGACTGTGTTTAATGACCTATTGAAACCTAACATTGGTTTGTACTTAACAATTAATATCCTGCAAACACATAACTAAAAATACCATATCAAGTACAATATCAGTTCATCTTAGTTTAGGGGGGCACTTCTTCAAATCAAGAATATTGTGGCTACAATACCCAACAAATCCCTTCTTAGACTCAAGCATGTTGAACTATTTCAATAACTTTTCAATGTACGTACTCTGGGTAAAACCCAACAACTTCATTGATCTATCTATATAGATCTTAATACCATGCAAATAACTCGCTTCTCCAAGATCTTTCATATCAAAGCAGTCCCATACCCTGTTCATATCAACTTGCAGGTTAGGAATGTCATTCTCAATTAATAGTATGTCATCTACATACAATATTAGGAATACAATAGTGCTCCCACTAATCCATTTGTAAACACAAGGCTCATCTTCATTCTTGATAAAACCAAAATCTTTAATTTTCTCATCAAAATGAAGATTCCAACTTCGAGAAGCTTGCTTCAATCCATTAATAGATCAATGCAACTTGCATATTTTAATGGCTTTATTTGGAGATACAAAACCCTCGGGTTATGTCATGGACACTTCCTCAAGGAGGATTCCATTAATGAAAGCCATTTTGACATTCATTTACTAGATCTCATAGTCATAATACACAGTAGTTACAAACAAGATTCTAATGGACTTAACCATGGAAACATGGGAAAAAGTCTTATCATAGTCAATACCATGAATTTGCTTCAAACCTTTAGCCCCATGTCGTCCTTTGAATGTATGGACATTCCCATCCATGTTAGTTTTCTCCTCAAAAACCCACCTACACCCTATGGGTCGTAGCTCTTCAGGTGGTTCCACCAAGGTCCAAACTTGGTTTAGATATATGGAGTCCATTTCAGATTTCATGGCCTCAAGCCTTTTCTCGGAGTCCAGTTCATTCATAACTTCTTGGTAGGTTGCAGGTTCATCATCATGATACATAAGCAACACATTACCTATTTGAGACATGAGAAATCCCTTTCTCTCAGGCTCAAATCTAGGTCAACCAGAACAATGTAAGACTTGTGTCTCTTGAGCAGTTTCTCTAGCTACAACAACTTGTAGTCCTTCTAAGGTTCCAAATTTGGTTCATTCATCGTTTGTGGTTCTTGAACCTCTTTAAGTTCTTTGTAGTCTTTCTAGATATAAACTCCTTTTCTAGAAAGATACTTATCCTCGCGATAAACACTTTGCCCTCGGAGAGATTATTGAAATAGTACTCTTTGGATTCCTTAGGAAACCCCACTAGATAACACTTATCTGAATTGGCCTCAAGTTTATTAGGTATTTGATATCTCACATAAGTCTCACAGCCCCAAATCATTATTAATGACATACCAGGATGCTTCTTAGTCCATATCTCATATGGTTTCTTTGAACCATTTTAGTTGGAACATGATTTTGTATTAAAGCAGCTGTCTCTAGAGATTATTCCCAAAAAGAAACAGGCAGATCTGTATGACTCATCATCGATCGCACTATGTCCAACAAGGTACAATTTCTCCTCTCTGAAACAACATTGTATTGTGGTGTTCTAGGTGAAGTGAGATGTGATACAATACCACATTCTCTCAGATGATCACGAAACTCCTGAGTAAAGTATTTGCCACCTCGATCAGATCGGAGTGCTTTAATTGCTTTTCTTATTTTGTTTTGTACTTCATTAATGAAATCTGTGAACTTTTCAAAGGATTCAGATTTGTACTTCATAAGATACACATATCCATATCTAGTGAAATCATCAGGAAATATAATGAAGTAGTGAAACCTACCTCTAGACATAGAACTCATGGGTTCTCATACATCACTATTTTTAATACACCAAAGATCAACAGTCCTCTCAATATGACCAGTGAAAGGGGTTTTAGTCATTTTGCCTAATAAACAAGACTCACATCTCTCAAATGATTCATAATCAAATTAGTCTAATAGTCCATATTTTTGGATTTTGGATATGCATTTCTCATTTATATGGCCTAAACGACAATGTCAAAGGTACGCCAGATTCGAGTCATTTGTTTTTAGTATTCTAGTATTTTCAATGTTATAGAGGAGCCGGTCTAAGTTAAAAACATACAAACTAATAAACATTTGAGCAACACCATAATAAACATCATTCATGTAAATCGAACAATAATTGTTCTTAATCTTAAATGAAACACCATTCATGTATACACATGAAATAGAAAAATTGTTTCTAGTTATAGCTGGTACATAATAGGAATTCTCTAATTCTATTACAAGCCCAGTGGGCAAAGAAAGATGATAAGTTCCTACGGCAACGACCATTTCCAACAGGTAGGTCCTCTCCTCTATCCAACATTCTTCTCCTTTTCAGTTCCTGCACATTTATACAAATGTGAGAACCACTGATGCGCAAAACTATGCCTACAAATGACAACGACAAGTGTACTGTGTCATGTGTAGAATAGGTTTAAAGAAACCAAGGTTGTATTAGACTCAGGGAGGTCGAGTAATTCTACTTTGAAAAATCGTTATTATCTTATCAAATAGAAATTTGGAGTTGGGTTGCGAATAGTAAAAACTAGAAAGGCTAATAGAATTAATTTGATGGTTTAATAGCAAGCACCCGATCTTTGAATCACCTCGGAAATAGAGAATATTGAAATGAGAATAGAATGCAATTCTCTTGTTGAAGAGTCTTTGATCGTGGAGGTTCCCAAAGCATGAACACCCCCTCTTTCGAGGTTTAGGTTCAACTAAGCTTAGGTGTATCGACCGAACTTTCATTCTCAAATCGCATCTCCTAAGACTTGCATAAGGTTGTGAACCTCGCTATTGAATTTTACTCCAATCCAGAAGAGTTACGTTGTCCTCTCTCGAGGGTTGCGTTCTACTCCTTTTACCAATGAGTGATCAATTCGTCTTATGAGCCTCTCGGTTAACTAAAGAATGAAAACAATATGAAGACTATATATTGATGATATGGCCTCGTAATAATTTGTTAGATCAAAGATAAATCGTAAGCGTTCAACAATTAGAGAAAAGCAATTTCATAAATAATAACAATATTAACTCATCCTCAGATCATCTCGATCGAGCACTATAGAAATTAACTACTCATGTAGATGGAGGAATCGTTATTATACGACATGATGAAATAGGAAGAAAGTGACGATAGACAGATCGTGACAAAAATTGAAATAGAAAGAATCAAAATAATATTTTTTTGCTAGTAGAAAGAGAGGTTTCAAGAAATAAAAGCGTAAGAAAATACAAAAAAAATAACAACACGAGGTTACAAGAGACAGAAAATGAACAAACCAAAACCTCCTTTTTCTCCCAGAATTCTGACAAAAACAAATATTCGAAATCTCTTTTCCCAAAATTATATATCTTCCTCCTTCCCAACGAGCCCTATTTATAGGTGCTAACAAAAATTGCCGGCCTAAGCAATTGAAGAAAGGAAATCAATAGAGGCATGGGGCCATGGATGATTTAATGGAGATGTTACTCTGGAGCAGGTCGGACAGCTAGTTGGAGGTGCGCACGGAGGAGCTCGGGCTGGAGGCGTTACGCAGCAAGGAGGAGACTCGGGCTGGATTGCTGACATGGAGAGGTGCATGCAGGGGTGGATCGCTGACGTGGAGGAGCTGGAGGTGGCCGGCGCTATTTCTACGTGGAGATGGTCGGAGCTGTATGACGGTGGACGGGCTGCTACTGCGTGGTGGCTGGCTGAGCTTTTATTTATATATATATATATATTCTACAACCCCGTTATTCGCTAAGAGATGAGCGGAGGCCAAGGGATCAACAGGCACAAAGGATAGGAGGGAAGGCGAGCCAGGTGCTCAGGATCCGCTTGCAAGGAGGCAGGCGAGCCATGCTCTCGCCGGCTCTTTGCGGGAAGGCGAGTGGGTCGGGCTCTAGGCGGCCGCTCGCCGGAAGGCGGGCGAGCCAGGCCTCTCAGTTCGCGAGAGGGTGCCTTGTGGGTGGCTCGCCTAGAAAGGGTCCAGGGGTGATTTTCCCTGAAAACCCCTGGTGGTTTGCAGTTAGCCTCTCCAAACTGCGGAGTTTGGCTGTTGGCAGACGATTTTGGGCTGCATTTAGAAAAAGTGTAAGGCGGAATCCCTCTATCAGCAGACCAGACTGGAAAAACTATAAATAGACCTTGAAGGGCACCTTTGGAGAGGATGCCAATCTCAAGACTCTGAGCTTCCTCCTCCCTACGTTATCTTAGCTTAGCTCTCACGCTCTCCAAGGTGCCTAGTCTCAGGTTTGGTTTGGGAGGGGAAGCACTCAAAGATCTTTCAGGTGTGTTGTGGGACCTCCTTGTTGCGACTAAAGGTCTGTGTATAGTTCTGAGGCTCCGGTCTGTTCCTTTCGAGGAATGAGTAAGTGCTAGCTGCCCCCCATCTTTAGGGGCCCGAGCTCCACAAGAAACCAAGTTCTAGTTTCAACATTTTTGGTGCGGTGAGCGTGGAGTGCAGCTAGTTCAAGAAAGCTCTATGGAAGAGACATGGCGGGAGACGATGAGCGAAAGGCGGGCTTCGGAAGCTCGCCACCACTCGGCGTACTGATGCGCTATTTCGACACTGCTAATCAGCAGGCACGAAATGCGATACGACGGTAGTGCACCGGTCGCTCAAGTAATAAAATAGGGAGAAACTCCCCGAATATCGTTCTCAAAGGACCGCAAGTTGGGTAGTACGATTTTCTCAAACCAGGAAATCAGTTAAAAGGGTTATTAAGTAACAACGGGAGGTTTGGTTTTGGATCCTATGTTATTGCAGAATAAAGAAAGATGCAGGTCAAAACTCCGCTTCGCAAGGCGAGATGGATGCAACGGCCGCGATGCCGTGCTTCGGAAGGCGCGTGGACGGAATGTAACTATGATGGTTGAAGGGCGCACACACCTCTTCTCTAAACATCACCACTAGCAATTGCTAGTGACTTCACACACAACGAATCTCAGAAATCACTAGGAAAAAGGGTTATTCATGCCATCACAACAACATTGCATATGAACACAAGCAATAATCCTTAAGATTAACTTAACAAACGTTCATAAAACAACAACAAAGAAGTTCAGGCATCAAAGGTTAGAGAGGACCACAAAGAAGAAGTCACGTCTTAGGTTCACGGCCGGAATGAGAGGTTGTCGGGTTCTCTTCGGACTCGGCCCTCAGATGGTGAGCTTGGCTCGAAGGAGGCTATCATCGCTCCTACGATCTTCAGCGCTTCTCTGATCTCTCGGCGTGGAATGCTTGAGCTAATGGTGTAGAAAGCTTCATAGTGCTCCCGGATGGAAGGATGGAGGTGGAAATCACCGGAAATGGCCTCTATGGTGGTGGAGATGAAGGGGAAGCCTTCAGCCCTCAAGAGCAGTGGGAAGGAAGTGATTTCCCGCTCTCTGAATCGCTCCAGTCCACCTCCAATCGCTCTCCCCGTTGACTGCCTCGATTCCTGCTTTTTATAGCAAACAGGCTAAAAAATGGTCACGCACGGCCGAACGCACGACCCTGCGCAGACTGATGCGCAAATCTCGCACACCGCTATAGGCGGTGGCTAGACTGCGGCACTAAACGGCAGTGTACCGACCGTTCAAGTAATATAAAATGGGAATGAATCCCCAAGTATCGATCTCAAAGGAACATAGTAAGGTGGAGTTTACTATTGAGGCAGGATTTGAGATTGAAGTCCTTTAGTCGGATGGGTGCGAAAGTGGGTGATTTGGGTTATGGAAAATAAAGGAAAATACTACAACTACTCCTATGCAATGCCGCTATGCAGTGCTTCGCTTGGCGGGATGGAGACTAGGCAGGCCTTGAGCGCGCTGCTTCACAAGGGCGGATGGACGAGTAGGCAAGCGAAATCGAACTGTGCAGGCCTTTAGCGCGCTGCTTCGTTAGGCGAATGGATTACACGGGCCGCTATGCCACGCTTCGCTTGGCGGATGGAAGAGTAGGCATACGGATGAGGGTCGCAAGCACCTCGTCGACAAGCACGCCACTAGCAATTGCTAGTGCAGCACACGAACGTGACGGTGGGATGGAGGATGGAATGGGGCGCACCTCAAGCAACTTAAACACCAAAGCATTTCACATAGACATGAAATAAATAAATAAAAACAAGTTTAAGTGCCACTTCATCATAATATAAAGATCTAACTACATACACACATCAATAAGAGAAGAACAAGGCAAGAAATTGACCGAATCCGAAGGCTCGTCGAGGAGTCACGGTTGGAATCGCTAGGTTGTCAATCCGCGTCCAAGCTCGGTCCTCAACTACGTCCGGGGTAGAGAGCTGTCACGACTCTCCAATGAGCCCGTCTTCTTCGTCTCACGATCCGGTAAAGGTTGCAAACTTCCCCTTGCTTGATGGTAATGGCGGCTAGATCTCCTTTGAAGCTTTAGGATGAAGGAGGAGGCCGAGTTGATCTCCGGGCTCAAGATTGGCGTGAAGAACAAGCCCGGAGCACCTCCTGAATGTGGGCGGTGATGGACGACAAAAAGGGCGCGGAACTGGAGCTCTGGGAGCGGGGAAAAAATGATCGATCCGAATAGGGCAAGACCTGCGGCTTAAATAGAAATTCTGTCAAAAAATGGTCACGCACGGTCGAACGCACGACCGTGCGCAGACCGTGCGTTATTAACTCGTAAAATGTGGCTTGGGGAAGACGCTGCGCCGCCCGTGCGAATTGGTCACGCACGACCAATACCGCCCGTGCGTTCAAACGCACGGGTAAACTCCGAAGCTCTGAAATCAAGAAGACACAGGTCGACCATGCGTTTTACTCACGCACGGGAGAATCCGCCCGTGCGTCAAAACGCACGAGTAAACTCCGACGCTCCGTTTTCTTCCCAGACACAAACGCACGACCGCAACCGACCGTGCGTCAAGGAAACGCACGACCGTGCGATATGCACAGAAATGAATTCTGGGGAAAACAGGACGATCAGGTCACCTGCATACAAAGCAACCCAGCTGGGAATACCTCCAACACCAAATAAACACAAAAAATAGATTGGGGAGCACCAAGTGCTTGCCCCCAACAGCAAAGCGTGCAATTGCACACCAAAACGGCCTAAGAATGCACCTAACAGGGAATAACAAATATGAATGCAAATATGTACGAAAACGTGCCTAAAGTGTGGTGCAAAGACTATAAAATCGGCCCAGATGAGTCCATAAAAGTGAATATAATTGGGACTCATCACACCACCAGACTTACCTGTTTGCGCGTCCCGAGCAAACAAATCCGGCGGAGTTGGAAAAGCATAGCTAGCTAAAAAAACTGCAACATGGAGTAGTATGCAAAGTTGCATACTTGTGTGCAAAGAAATTCATTAGAAGAAGTTTCTACATATGCTAGTTAATTTATAAAAGTGTAAATGCGTACAAAGAAATTTATTTTTACTCGAAAATGGAATGTTGGTGAATCTCGTGGTCACGCGTAGTACGAAATTATGCAAGTCGCGAAGGTGAATGTTACCCAAGACCGGAACTCGGAATTATCTCCGTTGAAATCCATCAACGTCGAGAACCATAAGCTCGCCCTGTCACACTCTCTCCACGGCGCTAGTGAACTCACAAGATGAATCAATAGGACTTTGGGTTTACACGAGGCTTAGGTTACGGTTTGGAATGCAAAGATAAATGTGAAGGCTAATCGCAACCCAACAGAGCTCACAAAAGTGCTAATTTAAAGCAGCCACAATAATACACGTGTACACACCCCCAGACTTGACTTTGAAACCAGATATGCACACGACCTACAACAATCAATACCAAATAGATGATTCAATTACAACGCTGGGGATACATTTTTTTTTTTTTTTGCTTTTCTTTTTCTTTTCTTTTCATCCCCATATCTATTAGCACAATTTCAGCACATAGACATTTTTAAAACTTCCACATCAACACTGAAGTGTCGCATCACCGCACCGCATTGGAAAATTACAATTCATAAATGCTTTTAGCTTAATTTTTGGTTGCGATAATAGGATTAGCTTTTAGGCCTTGGTGAAGTATGGAGGAGCTGAACCAAAAGATCGGGTAGGCACAAAATAGGCTAGCAATGGTTAGCGTATAGGAATGGTAGAACAAAGCTCAAGCTTGCCAAATAGATGGCCTATGTCACGCTCAACTTGCAAGTCATTCGCACCCATGCTTCGAGAGTCGCTTGGGGCAAGTTCTTAGCACCCGAGAAAGGTAATCCTTCCTCCCGACTCGAGCAACATGAACCTCGTGCTCGCCTACACACAATACCACGCTACCACTAGATTCAACCACATTCACCATTTTGAGTAAAATAAATTAAAATCGACGCAAATCTACAATTATAAATTAGAAGCATAAATAAAAACTAATTCTACTCGAATTCCTAGGCAAGACACGAGTATTCAACTAGAGCACTACAAGAGTCAACATGCCACTCCATCTTGCAATTTTTAGGCTAACACAGCAATTTCTACATCACAACCAAGAATTGAATATACAGGAGCATACAAACAAGCGAGTGCGCGCTAAAGTGAATGTAGTGGTGTGTGATGAAGATGAACAAAAAACTTAAATAGAAGCTTCTAGTATGCCGTGCAGTAGTGCACGTGAGTGGGTAAACAAAACTACTCTCGCCCAGACTTAAACTAAACAATCTAATGCCAAATATGACTATAAAATTCAGAATAAAGCTAAGGAAAGAGAGTACCCAATGCTCAGCAAGTGAGCATACCAGAAGTTTGGCGTGCGAATCAAGACAAAACTGCAGCATCTGCCATCCAGAAGAAAGACCTGCAGGGGTGAGCTCCGCAAAAACAAAAGAAAAAGACAAACTAAAATAAACTACAGCTAACTAAACATGATTAGAAGAAATAAAAATGCAGGAAAAGTAAGATAACTCTGGGGTTATTGTCCTCCCAGCACGACTTATTGAAATTGAAAACAGTTCTAGCTAATGGGTCTATGAAAAGAAAAGTGCACAGGTAACTTTTCTAATATGCGTGTCGGTAGCGGGTACCGATACGGCGACAGAACAGTCACGCCTCTACCCGAATATAAATAATAATACCTGCTCGTCACAGGTAGAGGGAATAAAAAGTAAGAAGAGGAGGAATCCTCACTCAACTCACCAAAACTATCCTTGCCCAGCAAGGTATCATCCCCAGGGAGGCAGCAGGAGGAGAAGGCAATGAATGGGGCTTCCTCTACGGAGGGGGGATCAACCTCCTCACATGAGAGGATACACTCATCATTGACTTGAGCAGAATGCTCCAAGTCCTCCTGAAGTACCTGTGAAGACTCAACCTGCATAGGCCCAGATGAAGAAAGGGGGTCAAGATATAAAGAAGAAGAAGAACATAAATAAAAATCAAGGGAGGGAGTGATCCCGGTCTCACTCCCATCAGGTTGGGGAAGTAAAATAATGTCGGCATTATTGACAATGCCGCAAGGTTCGGTGGGATCAATGGTGGCCTTCTCCAGGATTTGCACTTCCTCCACCGGTGTTGAGGAAAAATCCTCTTCACCCAGAAGGTTGTACTCCTCCATTGGAATAGGCACAACACAAAGTTCGCCAACCTCCTCTTACGACGCATCTTCAACAATGTTATCATAGATAAATGTAATAGAATGCACAAAAGGGGATGGGATAGGGCTTGAAAAAGAATTTAGCACTGATTCCTCACAAAGAATCGAATCTATGCATGGTGATATATGTACAGGGGAGATGGGCTCAGTCATGTCAGAGCCTGGATCAACCACACATCTGGTGACTGTGTCCACATCTTACCCTTCAAAACTTGAAGGTGAAATGGACACAAAACCGGATGTTGAAGGTGTACTGCCAGAAGTAGGAGTCGGGACGATCCGGATATCCGGCTCGTCGTCCTCGTCCAATTGGCGAAGGAATGCAGCACAATCCTTCAAGGCATGCCCCGTGCTTTGACAAAACAAGCACTGCCTTGCGGGCTTCTTTGGCACAGCAGGAGCTGAAGCCGAAAAGAAATGTGACGGTAAAGTCTCGGCAGAATAGCCATAGGACTTCGCGCACCATATGGAGTACCAGACGAAGTCGGTGCTCCATATGCTGGGCCTTGAGTGCTAGGGCTATTATCTCCCGATGGGCATCTATCACTAGCATGAGAAATATCTCCACACCAACGAAAACGAATGTTGAATGAAGCCCACATAGTGTGAAGATAAAATGATTCAAAATAAAAACACTATTGTGCAAAATACTACACCTAACAATATTTACTAAAGCAACCCAATAAAAACAGGAAAACAGAATAAGAAGTAATAAAAAGAATGCAATACACAAATGGAAAGGCTTCTTTCTCAGATTCTCCCTCTCCAGAAAACTCACACGACTGTGTTCCCCGGCAACAGCGCCAAAAACTTGATGCGCAAATCTCGCACACCGCTATAGGCGGTAGCTAGACTGCGGCACGAAACGGCAGTGTACCGATCGTTCAAGTAATATAAAATGGGAATGAATCCCCAAGTATCGATCTCAAAGGAACACAGTAAGGTGGAGTTTACTATTGAGGCAGGACTTGAGTTTGAATTCCTTTAGTCGGATGGGTGCGAAAGTGGGTGATTTGGGTTGTGGAAAATAAAGAAAAATACTACAACTACTCCTATGCAATGCCGCTATGCAATGCTTCGCTTGGCGGGATGGAGACTAGGCAGGCCTTGAGCACGCTGCTTCACAAGGGCGGATGGACGAGTAGGCAAGCGGAATCAAACTGTGCAGGCCTTGAGCGCGCTGCTTTGTTAGGCGAATGCATTGTTCAAATTGTTGAAGTGAAGTGGAAGGGAGTCCGACCGGTTTGAAGGCTGGAGACCGCAGAGACCGCGCGGTCTGCGCTGGTGCTCTGGCGGTTTGGTTCTGGCGATCTGGTGAGATCGGCCAGCTTGCTTCTTTGGTTTGGTCGTTGGCGACCTGTTGCGGGTTTTTTCCGGTCTTATTTTGGGCGGTCTATTCTTGGTAGATTCGGGTTGTTCCCGAGTAGATCTTCTGGTTTGCCTGGCCCCCTTATTGGAAGACCGGGTGGGTTATTCCTATATGACCGTCTACCCGGGCGGTCTATCATGGCGATCTGGCGACTTGTCTGAAGTCGTCCAGATGGTTCTAGCATGCTCCTGGTGGTCTAAGGAAGGAGCGTTGTTGAGACCGCATGGCTTGTGCGCGGTCTCGTGTTTGCGCGGCCTGTGCACAATCTTGTCTGCTGATCTGCGTCTTGGTCGGGTGATCGTCCAAGAGGTTTGTTCGCGCGGTCTGTCTTTTGAGACCGTTCGCGATCTGATGGGTGGTGACTGTATCCCGGTTTGTGCGGTGACGACATCCGTCCACCCGCCTATAAATAGGGGTGCATGGCCCATCATTCCTAACAAGAACTGTAAGAACCAGAGCCCGGATTATTTCTTGCGGTCTCAAGTTTGAGTTCGCGCGACTTGGATGCGAGTTAACCTTTGTTGTGTTAGCAGGTTTGCGGTCAGTAGGGTGCGGTCTCCTTCCTTGGTGATTTCCGGTGGCTTGAATAAATAGTTCGTCTGCGATCTGTCAGCGAACTGGGTTATTGTGTTCTTATGCTGTTCGCAGCGAGCTCAGTGATCAGGCGACCTTCAGCGGTTAGGCGGTCTGAGTTGCGGTCTGGCGACAGCTTCAGTTCTTTGTTCCAGTAAGCTCTAGTTTGTGCGGTCTGAGGGTGCAGTCTTGCAGTGCTGGCAGTCTATCCGGTTTTTGTTCGTGCGATCTCAGGGCAAGCCAGGCGAGTTCTGGAGTGGTGCGGCTTGTGCGGTCTGAGCTTGTCTATCTGCCAGCTTTGCCTTTTGGTGTGTTTTGTTCTTCTCGTCTCCGTGATTCTGATGAATCATGTCTCGCCATGTATACCTCGCATTGTAAAGCAGTTCTGTTTCAATAAAGATTTCTTGTGTTGTTGTTTTGGCATTGTGGTTGTTTGGCTATAACTCTTGTTGATACAACTCCTGCTTACTCCTAAACGGTCCAATCAAAAATTTTAACATTGTATCAGAGGGAGGTTCTTGGAGTGGATAAGCAGTGATCAACTAGAGTTGCCATCGTCTTTGTGAAGAAGAGACCACATAGATTGCCATGGAAGGTGGATACGCAAGAGGTCTTGGTATTGAACTCCTCACATCGACTAACTTTAAAAAGTGGAAGTCGTGTATGGAGAGTTACTTGCTTGGCGAGGATCTATGGGAGGTAATTGGCGGAGAAGACACACAAGAGGTGTTTCTAGCAGGAGATAATATGGCAGAGGTGAGACTTTGGAGGAGGACGAATGCTAAGGCTGAGTTCACTCTCAAGAGGGCTATCTCACCGGAGTTGTTTGATCACATCATCGGATGTAAATCTGCTGCTGAGATTTGGACATCCTTGGATGGATTGTTCAATAAGAAGAATGTAGCGAGGCTACAGTATCTTGAAAATGAGTTGGCGAAGGCCTCTCAAGGTGATCTTTCTGTATCTACTTTCTTCCTCAAGATGAAGAACCTCACGGCAGAGATTTCTGCATTGGACCCTGATGAGCCAATCTCTGAGGCAAAACTCAAGAGGCATATCATCCGCGGGTTGCGGAAGGAGTATCTTGCTTTTGTGACTTCAGTTCAGGGTTGGGCAAATCAACCATCGTTGTTGGAGCTGGAGAACCTTCTTGCTTCGCAAGAAAGTTTAGCAAGACAGATGGCGGGGGTTTCAATCTCCGGGGGAGAAAGTGATGTGATGTTCTCTGGGAAGAAGAAGAAGATATGGGAGAAGAAGAAGCCGGGTCATGATGGACCCTCCACTTCAGGTCAGCAAGATAGGGGCTATGCTCCTAAGTCTGATGGGAAGAAGAAAGGGGAGGGACCGAGGTGCTTTAGATGCAATAAGACCGGGCACTTCAAGAAAGATTGTCGGGTGAATCTTCAGCCGGGACATGCAGTGGAGAAGGAGATGCCAAAGTCTGGTGAAGTTGGATGGGGAGGAGCCTTTGCGTCTAATATAACGGCGATGCCCATTAAGGCCTTGGCTTCCATCAACTATGATGAGGACTGGATTGTTGATTCAGGGTGTGGGCATCATCTCACCGGGGATGGATCAAAGTTTTCCTCTTTGGCGCCTTACTCAGGTAACAATGCTATCATTACGGCTGATAATTCTATTCATCCAGTAGAGCATGAAGGAGTCGTCTATCTGAGCAGTGATAAGGGCCACTCACGTTGAGGAGTGTTTATCACGTGCCTGGTATGAAGAAAAATCTCTTCTCTGTGACCAATGCGGTCGATGCCGGTTATCACGTTCTGTTTGGGCCAACAGAAGTGAAGTTTCTTAAAACTCAAACGGAGATAAAGGGAGATGTTATTCATGTCGGCAAGCGGGTGAAGGACTTGTTCGTTTTATCGACAAGTACCTATGTTGATAAGATGAGGACCAATGATGGCGCGACCATCTGGCATGAAAGGTTGGGGCATGTAGGCATGGACAAATTGAAGGCTATGGCGGTAAGGGGCCTTGTCAATGGCTTGCCTAGCTTGTCCTCCTATGGAGACGGTCATGTCTGCGAAGGATGTCAGTTTGGTAAGTCTCATCGACTTCCATTTTACAAATCGCAAACAAGGTGCAAAGTGCCGTTGGAGTACATCCACGGTGATTTGATGGGACCGACTGCCACCCCAAGCCTTGGAGGCAATAGATATATGTTGGTGTTGATTGACAATTACACCATATATGTCTGGGTGTATTTCTTGAAAGAGAAGTCAGAAGCCTTTGCAAAGTTTGTGGAGTTCAAGGAGCTGGTGGAAGGTCGTCTAGGCCTGCGGGTGAAGAAATTGAGAACTGACAATGGTGGGGAGTTCACCTCTGGTGAGTTCTCAAGTTTTTGCAGGAAACACGGCGTTCGGAGAGAGCTCACTTGTGCCCATACTCCACAGCAGAATGGCGTTGCCGAGAGGAAGATCCGTCATCTGACGGAAACCTGCAAATGCTGGCTTCATGCCAAGAGTATCCCAAAGTCCTTCTGGGCGGAGGGAATGTCTTGTGCAGCTTATGTCATCAACAGATTGCCTCTGAGTCCTATCAACATGAAGACCCCTCACGAATTGATGTTCAAGGAGAAGCCGAGTGTTGCATACCTTCGGGTGTTCAGGTCAACCTGCTATGTGCATATTCTTGATGCTCTTCAGACAAAGCTAGATGTGAAAGCAAGGAAGTTAGTCTTTGTTGGGTATGATGAGAGGAAGAAGGGATGGAGATGCATGGATCCTGAGACACAGAGGTCAATTGTTTCTCGGGATGTGGTGTTCGATGAAGTGACTTCTTATAAGGGGAGTTCAGGAGTTGAGCTACCAGAGAGCAGGGTTGATGAAGGAGGAAAAGCTGTGGGAAGTCTTCAAGTGGAGTTGCCTGTTTCACCAGGAGCTCCAGCTATGTCTATCTCAGAGGCAGAAGCTTCAGGTTCTGGAAGCAGGGGGAGCCATGCTCCAAGTTCATTCGGAAGAGGAGCTTGCACAGAAGAAGCAGCTGAGGAGGTGGTTAGTGAGGAGCAACCTCTTAGGAGGTCGAAGAGGACTATTCAACCACCAGATCGATACACAGGAGGGAACATGGTGAACTTTGTTTCATGTTTCTTCGTTGGTCCCTTGGATGAAAGGGAGCCGTCGAGCTTTGAGAAAGACAGAGGCGTGAAGGAGTGGGACATTGTTATGCAAGAAGAGATGGCAGCTCTCGAGAAGAATGAGACCTGGTCTCTTGTGCCCAAGCCCAAGGGCACCACTCCTGTCACTTGCAAGTGGGTTTTCATGCTGAAGAAGAAAGCTGACGGCAGTATCGAGCGGTACAAGGCTCGCCTTGTAGCTCGCGGGTTTTCACAGCAGTACGGAGAAGATTATGATGAGACGTTTAGTCCAGTGGCAAAGATGACTTCTGTTCGATTTGTTATTGCCTTGGCGGCTTCGAGTGGTTGGGAGATTTGGCAACTCGACGTGAAGAATGCCTTCTTATACGGCGAGATTGACAAGGATATCTTCATGATCCAACCGCAAGGCTTCATATCGAAGGAGTATCCAGACTACGTTTGTAAATTGAAGAAGGCCCTGTATGGGTTGAAGTAAGCGCCTCGGGCGTGGTATGGGAAGATTGCAGAGTATCTCTTATTCTGCGGATTCGTTGCTTTAGACTCTGATTCTAGCTTGTTCATCAAGAAGGAGGGGGTGCTTCGGGTGATTATGCTGCTGTATGTGGACGACGTGATTGTCACCGGAAACTCGAAGGAAGCTGTTGCAAGACTCAGGGCTGAGCTTGCTATCAGATTCGAAATGAAGGATCTGGGGGAGCTTCACCATTTCCTTGGACTCGAGGTGCAGAGGCGGGAGAGCAGAGTGCTCATTTCTCAGGCTGGCTATGCGGAGCGGATCGTTCAACGATTTGGCTTGGAGGAAGGGAAGAGCAGCTCTATACCTCTGGAGCAACATCATAAACTTCGGAAGGATGAGGGGAGAGTTCTTTCTGATCCGTTGGTGTTCCGAGCTCTGGTTGGGAGCTTGATCTACTTGGCGATCACAAGGCCAAATATTGCTTATGCAGTTGGCAAAGTGAGCCGGTACATGGCGGAGCCACGAAAGCCTCATCTTCTAGCGGCGAAAGGTATATTGAAGTATGTGAAGTCGACCTCTGATTTGGGTCTCCTATATAGGAGAGGGTCAAGCTTGGAATTGCATGGTTTCATGGATGCTGATTATGGGGGAGACGTGGATGATAGGAGATCAACGTCTGGTTATGTCTTTATGACGGGCCCCACAGCTATTTCTTGGTGCAGCAAGAAGCAAGACTCGGTGTCTGTATCTACCACGGAAGCGGAGTACAAGGCTTCGGCCTTAGCAGCTCAGGAAGCCGTTTGGCTCAGGAGGCTGGTAGAGGACGTTCATCAGGAGGTTCGAGGTCCCACTATGCTACGCGGGGACAATGAGAGTGCTCTCAAGATGGTCAACAATCCAGTCTGTCATACGAGGACCAAGCATATAGAGATTGAGCACCATTTCATTCGTGAAAAGGTGTTGGGAGGATCACTTATGGTCGATCATGTTCGGAGTGCGGACAATGTCGCTGACATCTTCACAAAGCCGCTGGCGAAGGGACCGTTTACTCGGTTAAGGGGGTTGCTCGGGCTAGTTTCCACTTCCCACTTCAAGGGGGAGTGTTGAAATTGTTGAAGTGAAGTGGAAGGGAGTCCGGCCGGTCTGAAGGCTGGAGACCACGCGGTCTGCGCTGGTGCTCTGGCGGTTTGGTTCTGGCGCCCTTAGCAGCTCAGGAAGCCGTTTGGCTCAGGAGGTTGGTAGAGGATGTTCATCAGGAGGTTCGAGGTCCCACTATGCTACGCAGGGACAATGAGAGTGCTCTCAAGCTGGTCAACAATCCAGTCTGTCACGCGAGGACCAAGCATATAGAGATTGAGCACCATTTCATTCGTGAAAAGGTGTTGGGAGGATCTATTATGGTCGAGCATGTTCGGAGTGCGGACAATGTCGCTGACATCTTCACAAAGCCGCTGGCGAAGGGACCGTTTACTCGGTTAAGGGGGTTGCTCGGGCTAGTTTCCACTTCCCACTTCAAGGGGGAGTGTTGAAATTGTTGAAGTGAAGTGGAAGGGAGTCCGGCCGGTCTGAAGGCTGGAGACCGCGCGGTCTGCGCTGGTGCTCTGGCGGTTTGGTTCTGGCGATCTGGTGAGATCGGCCAGCTTGCTTCTTGGGTTTGGTCGTTGGCGACCTGTTGCGGGTTGTTTCCGGTCTTATTCTGGGCGGTCTGTTCTTGGTAGATTCGGGTTGTTCCTGAGTAGATCTTCTGGTTTGCCTGGCCCCCTTATTGGAAGACCGGGTGGGTTATTCCTATATGACCGTCTACCCGGGCGGTTTATCATGGTGATCTGGCGACTTGTCTGAAGTCGTCCAGATGGTTCTAGCATGCTCCTGGTGGTCTAAGGAAGGAGCGTTGTTGAGACCGCACGGCTTGTGCGCGGTCTCGTGTTCGCGCGGCGTGCGCCCGATCTTGTCTGTTGATCTGCGTCTTGGTCGGGTGATCGTCCAAGAGGTCTGTTCGCGCGGTCTGTCTTATGAGACCGTTCGCGATCTGATGGGTGGTGACTGTATCCCGGTTTGTGCGGTGACGACATCCATCCACCCGCCTATAAATAGGGGTGCATGGCCCGTCATTCCTAACAAGAACTGTAAGAACCAGAGCCCGGATTGTTTCTTGCGGTCTCAAGTTTGAGTTCACGCGACTTGGATGCGAGTTAACCTTTGTTGTGTTCGCAAGTTTGCGGTCAGCAGGGTGCGGTCTCCTTTCTTGGTGATTTCCGGTGGCTTGAATAAACAGTTCGTCTGTGGTCTGTCAACGAACTGGGTTATAGTGTTCTTATGTTGTTTGCAGCGAGCTCAGTGATCAGGCGACCTTCAGCGGTTAGGCGGTCTGAGTTGCGGTCTGGCGACAGCTTCAGTTATTTGTTCCAATAAGCTCCAGTTCGTGCGGTCTGAGGTGCGGTCTTGCAGTGCTGGCAGTCTATCCGGTTTCTGTTCGTGCGATCTCAGGGCAAGCCGGGCAAGTTCTGGAGTGGTGCAGCTTGTGCGGTCTGAGCTTGTCTAGCCGCCAGCTTTGCCTTTTGGTGTGTTTTGTTCTTCTCATCTCCGTGATTATGATGAATCATGTCTCGCCATGTATACTTCACATTGTAAAGCAGTTCTGTTTCAATAAAGATTTCTTGTGTTGCTGTTTTGGCATTGTGGTTGTTTGGCTATAACTCTTGTTGATACAACTCCTGCTTACTCCTAAACGGTCCAATCAAAAATTTTAACATGGATTACACGGGCCGCTATGCCACGCTTCGCTAGGCGGTGGAAGAGTAGGCATACGGATGAGGGTCGCAAGCACCTCGTCGACAAGAACGCCACTAGCAATTGCTAGTGCGGCACACGAACGTGACGGTGGGATGGAGGATGGAATGGGTCGCACCTCAAGCAACTTAAACCCCAAAGCATTTCACATAGACATGAAATAAATAAATACAAACAAGTTTAAGTGCCACTTCATCATAATATAAAGATCTAACTACATACACACATCAATAAGAGAAGAACAAGGCAAGAAATCGACCGAATCCGAAGGCTCGTCGAGGAGTCACAGTTGGAATCGCTAGGTTGTCAATCCGCGTCCAAGCTCGGTCCTCAACTACGTCCGGGGTAGAGAGAGTTGTCACGACTCTCCAATGAGCCCATCTTCTTCGTCTCACGATCCGGTAAAGGTTGCAGACTTCCCCTTGCTTGATGGTAATGGCGGCTAGATCTCCTTCGAAGCTCTAGGATGAAGGAGGAGGCCGAGTTGATCTCCGGACTCAAGATTGGCGTGAAGAACAAGCCCGGAGCACCTCCTGAAAGTGGGCGGTGATGGACGGCGAAAAGGGCCCGGAACTGGAGCTCTGGGAGTGGGGAAAAAATATTCGATCCAAATAGGGCAAGTCCTGCGGCTTAAATAGAAATTCTGTCAGAAAATGGTCACGCACGGTCGAACGCACGACCGTGTGCAGACCGTACGTTATTAACTCGTAAAATGTGGCTTGGGGAAGACGCTGCGCCGCCCGTGCGAATTGCTCACGCACGTCCAATCCCGCCCATGCGTTCAAACGCACGGGTAAACTCCGAGGATCTGAAATCAGGAAGACACAGGTCGACCGTGCGTTTTTCTCACGCACGGGCAAATCCGCCCGTGCGTCAAAATGCACGAGTAAACTCCGACGCTCCATTTTCTGCCCAGAAATAAACGCACGACCGCAACCGACCGTGCGTCAAGGAAACGCACGACCGTGCGATATGCACAGACATGAATTCTGGGGAAAACAGGATGATCAGGTCACCTGCATACAAAGCAACCCAGCTGGGAATACCTCCAGCACCAAATAAACACAAAAAATAGATTGGGGAGCACCAAGTGCTTGCCCCCAACAGTAAAGCGTAAAATTGCACACCAAAACGGCCTAAGAATGCACCTAACAGGGAATAACATATATGAATGCAAATATGTACGAAAACATGCCTAAAGTGTGGTGCAAAGACTATAAAATTGGCCCAGATGAGTCCATAAAAGTGTATATAATTGGGACTCATCACAGACCGTGCGATATTAACGGATAAAATATGGTTGGGGAAGAAGCTGCGCCGCCCGTGCGATTTGATCACGCACGACCAATACCGCCCGTGCGTTCAAACGCACGGGTAAACTCCGACGCTCTGAAATCACAAAGATACAGGTCGACCGTGCGTTTTACTCACGCACGGGCGAATCCGCCCGTGCGTCAAAACGCACGAGTAAAATCTGACGCTCCATTTTTTGCCCAGACACAAACGCACGACCGCAACCGACCGTGCATCAAGGAAACGCACGACCGTGCGATATGCACAGAAATTACTTCTGGGGAAAACGGGACGATCAGGTCACCTGCATATAAGATATAACAGCTGGGAATACACGTCCAGCGTCAGAAAAACATAAAAGAAGGGAAGGGGAGCACCATGTGCTTACCCCCAACAACAAGGAATGCAATTGCACACCGAAATGAGCTTAATAGTGCACCTAGCATGGAATAATACATATGAATGAAAACGTGCCTAAAATGTGGTGCAAAGACTAGAATATCAGCCCAAATGAGTCCAAATATATATATATATATATATGGGACTCATCACACCCCCAGACTTAACCATTTGCACGTCTCGGGCAAACTACTCAGCTTTCCTGTCGGAACAATTGAATGTTAGCATGAGTTTGAGCGGTAGAGAACAATGCGAAGTCGCATGCTCTCGCGCATAGAAATGCATTAGAACAGAATTAAACTCAAGATTGTATCTAATTATTTCTAAAACAGTAAATTGAAATTTAATTTACTTGGATGGTGAATCCTGGTGAATCATTCGGTCGCGCAAAAAGGGAAAATAGCGTGACTAATGAGTAGAGTATTACTCGAATCGAAGCTAGGGACAAACTCCTAAGAAATCCATCAAAGTCGGTGTCCATAGGCTTGCACGTCCGCACTCTCTCAACTGCATGAAACGACTTGTGTCTAAAATCAATAGGACTGATAGGTAATTATTGGGCTTAGGTTGAGTATAGGCTAGGTAAGTAGAAGGACGATGGGAATCGCACTTAACACAACCTGAGCACTCAAGATACTAACAATCACCAATACAATATTTTCAGTAATTACACGACACCCCCAGACTTCAACTGAACACTAGGTGCGTGCTGAGCCAGATATAAATAGAATTTGCCGAGAAAATTATTCTTACACAACCTTTTTATTTTTGTTTTCTTTTCTCTTTTCGACAAAATAACATTTTTTTTAATCACAATAAAACGGCTCCTTTAGCTAAATTGAAGCTGCCATACATAACACAGATTACACCAAATGTGATCGAAACAGAAATTTCTTTCAGCTCATTGGTTGGTGCGCAAATAGGTTATGCCGTATGGCTTTGGTTAAATTTTTAGTGGAGCTAAACAAGGAGGAAGGGTAGGCTCAAGTGGGGTTGCAATGGTGATTACGTAGGTAAGGATTTCCAAAGCTCAACCAGATCAAGAAATGGCCTATATCACATTTTATGACGAGTACTTCAACACAATCGTGTCGAGAGTCGCCTAGTGCAAGTTCTAGCCACCGAGAAAGGTTGTCCTTCCTTCCGACCCTAGTAATAAGCTACTACTAGTCTGCTACACTCGACCTTATGCTGCCGTTGGATTCACCGGATTCACCACTAAAGTAAAACAAATTTCATCTACTATAAAAGAAATAACTAAATTATAATTCTGAATTTCATTCTACTCTAATTGAATTTCTAGGCGTGAAGGGAGCACTTGACTAGAGCACTACTCGAGTCAACATTTTTCTATACTCCTCACTTACATGCTAACAATTCAATTCTTACGAGTGGGAAAACCTCGCAGCGATACCCAAAAGCACGCGTGATCAAGTGCGCGTGAATTAGGTGCAAGTGAGTGCAATGTGCGCAACAAAATATAAATCCTAACTCAGCACATTCTAGCATGTCATGCAACGTGTGTGCACGTGCACAGCTCGCTCTCTCTCTCCCGGACTTGATTAAAACTAACTAGAATAAACAATTCAAACATAAGTAAGAGAGGGGTAGAGTTGACCTATGCTCATAAAAGAGCATGCCAGAAGTGCGGTAATCCTATTTTTTTTTAATATTTCTCCTTCATCATCGTCCACAAGAGAGCATCCTCCTACAATGTTAGCAAAACAGAAATAACAGTGCACAAAAGGAATTAAAAAGCTAGACGGAACCGGGTGGTATTAAGCATTGTTCAAAGAGCATTGTTCAAAGACCTGTATTGTTCAGAGACCAAATACCTGTATTAAGCATTGTTCAAAGAGCAGAAAGATATTGTTCCAAACTAAAATAAAAACGACCAACACAGTGAAGTGACAAAATAGAGCACAAAAATCAGACCGAAGAAATAGTACAATCACAACCCCGAGACCCCATCACGCATCAGCTGTATGCTGATTTGTGGTGGTTCTCCCCCGCTGCGCGAGATGGGAAAGAGGTGAAGGCTTTAGGGCCCAAGGAGGATGTCTCCACCTTGCCCCTAGCCTCTTCCTTCCCGCGCCGGAGGGAAGCAGAGCGTGATTCACGCAGCAATTTTTCTTTCCTCAGCTTCTCCACAGTTGGAGAGCGCCAACGTTGATAACTGGCAGAATTTCCCGCCTTAGTGGTGGGTGGCTTCACTTCCGTTGCCGCCGTGGCAACCGGATCAGCCCAATGGACCTGCTTAAAATGTTCACATTTGTTACTTTGATTCGGGCAAATTTTTATAAGGCGCTTTGTTTCACCATCTCCCTCGTCAATCAATATTCTGATTTCAGTGCTGTCTCTTGCCTCCTTCCCTTCTTACGTCACAACTTGCAACTTCTCTTCATTCCTTGCTCCTTCTGGCGATTCTGTTCTTTTCTCGGCTTCTGCATCACTAGATGGTTTATCAGTAAAAACAAGAGGGGAGTGGATTACCGCTTCTGATACAATCTTGGGACAAGTGGAGGGCGTCACCTTACAGGGTAAGACAACACACCCCTTAGAAAAATCTAAAGTGGCACCGCTCTCTTTTAAGAACGGTACTCCCAAGATGGGAATGGATTGATTCAGACTTGGTCCCAAGACTTGGAAGTCGGCAACTACTACCGTCCCTTCAATTGTAACTTCCACGTTCCTGACTTCTCCCTCAACATTAACTACGGTCCCATTAGCAAGCACTAGTGACTTCCGTTCATCCGTATCCATATTAAGTTGCAGTTTAGCAACATCCTGCAAGGTGAGGATGTTGCGAGATGAACCGGAATCACATAGGGCTGCCGTTTCAATATTGTTAATGGAGCAAGCAACTACCAACTCACTCAGTTCACCTACTCCCTCGTCGGAGAGACTCTTCCCTTGGTTAATTGGATTTTTTTCTGTATTACTGGGAAGGGTCCCTTGCGCACGCTTGGTTAGCACTTGAGCCAGTTGGCCCACTTGCGTCTCCAAGTTACGCATAGACGTGGTTTGGTTCACCATATTAGCGTTGGCGACTTCCATAAACCTCTCCATCAACTCTTCCAGATTACTTTTCTTAGGGACCGGGGCACCTTGATTATAACCCGGCTGAGGCAGACTTGGTTGACTTCCGGATGCTTGAGCATTGTTTTGATGCTGGCCCGGTTGCCATCGTTGGCCTGCAACATTTTGGTTCCATGAAAAATTGGGGTGATTTCTCACACCCGGATTATAAGCATTTCCGTAGGGTGCCCCCCTAGCTTGATTTCCAACGAAATTTACAGACTCATTTAAACTAAGCTGAGAGAATTCACCTGATTGTCCGCTACCTGGGCACTCGTATGAGTGGTGACCACCACCTCCACATCCTTCACATGTAATGTTAGACGCGGGCGCAGCAGCGAGAGGTAGTGAATCCACCACGAATAGTCCTCGTGCGCTTCTAGGCGCATTTCTCCCCGCAGTCCAGAAAGTGTTGTGGGACGTGGTGTCCTGTAGAATTCTAAGAGCTTCCTCAGGTGTGTGGTTCATCAAGGTTCCTCCTGCAGCAGTGTCAATCATCGCCCGATGGTTGGGCTCAATGGCGAAGTAGAAGGTCTCCACAATGTTCCACGGCTGGAGCTCGTGATTTGGGCATTTGCGCAGGAGGTCACAAAGACGCTCCCAAGCTTATGCGAGGGTTTCCTGCTCAGCTTGCCGGAAGGTGGCGATCTCACGCCGAAGGCTCACAATCTTGTCCACCGGGTGGAATTTGGCGAGAAACATGGACGCGAGCACATCCCACGTTGCAGCAGTTCCTGGAGGGATAGAATGGAGCCACACCTTGGCTTTGTCACGCAATGAGAATGGAAACAGTCTCAACTTGACTGTTTCGTCAGTGATTCCAGCATACCGGATGGTACCGCAAATGTCGGCGAACTCAGCCAAGTGAAGATGTGGGTCTTCACTGGGCATCCCAGAGAACTGCGCGTTGTTAAGGATGGTGTTCAGGATGGCGGGCTTGATTTCGAACTGATTGTTCATGATGTTAGGCCCAAAGCCAGCATACACACTCCCAACTGTAGGAGTGGTGTAGTCTCACATGGTCCTAGGTCTCGGCCTGACCACTTCATTTTCGTCAGCTACCTGACCCACGACCTGTGCATTTCCCTCTCCAGGATTAGCCTTATTTCCATTAACATCCATGGTGGCAGCAGCACAGAGACGCGCCCGCAGGGTACGCTCTATTTCAGGGTCAAATGTTGCGCACTCACCGGGATCTCTTCTATGCATACACCGCTATTCAACACAAAACAGAAAAAAAAGTAATAAAAAAAAACAAAAAGACCTTAAAACGGATCTCCAAAGAAAAACAAATCGTACACGCTTGCAGTCCCCAGCAACGGCGCCAAAAACTTGATGCGCTATTTCAGCACTGCTAATTAGCATGCACGAAATGCGATACGACGGCAGTGCACCGGTCGCTCAAGTAATAAAATAGGGAGAAACTCCCCGAATATCGTTCTCAAAGGACCGCAAGTTGGGTAGTACGATTTGCTCAAACCAGCAAATCAGTTAAAAGGGTTATTAAGTAACAATGGGAGGTTTGGTTTGGGATCCTATGCTATTGCAGAATAAAGAAAGATGCGGGTCAAAACTCCGCTTTGCAAGGCGAGATGGATGCAACGGCCACGATGCCGTGCTTCGGAAGGCGCGTGGACGGAATGTAACTATGATGGTTGAGTGTCGCACACACCTCTTCTCTTAACATCACCACTAGCAATTGCTAGTGGCTTCACACACAACGAATCTCAGAAATCACTAGGAAAAAGGGCTATTCATGCCATCACAACAACATTGCATATGAACAAAAGCAATAATCCTTAAGATTAACTTAACAAACGTTCATAAAACAATAACAAAGAAGTTCAAGCATCAAAGGTTAGAGAGGACCACAAAGAAGAAGTCACGTCTTGGGTTCACGGCCGGAATGAGAGGTTGTCGGGCTCTCTCCGGACTCGGCCCTCAGATGGTGAGCTTGGCTCAAAGGAGGCTGTCACTGCTCCTACGATCTTCAGCTCTTCTCTGATCTCTCGGCGTGGAATGCTTGAGCTAATGGTGGAGAAAGCTTCCAAGTACTCCCGGATGGAAGGATGGAGGTGGAAATCACCGGAAATGGCCTCTATAGTGGTGGAGATGAAGGGGAAGCCTTCAGCCCTCAAGAGCAGTGGGAAGGAAGTGATTTCCCGCTCTCTGAATCGCTCCAGTCCACCTCCAATCGATCTCCCAGTTGACTGCCTCGATTCCTGCTTTTTATAGCAAACAGGCTAAAAATGGTCACGCAAGGTCGAACGCACGACCGTGCGCAGACCGTGCAATATTAACGGATAAAATATCGCTTGTGGAAGAAGCTGCGCCGCCCATGCAATTTGATCACGCACGACCAATACCGCCCGTGCATTCAAACGCACGGGTAAACTCCGACGCTCTGAAATCACAAAGACACAGGTCGACCTTGCATTTTACTCACGCACGGGCGAATCCGCCCGTGCGTCAAAACGCACGAGTAAACTCCGACGCTCCATTTTTTGCCCAGACACAAACGCACGACCACAACCGACCGTGCGTCAAGAAAACGCACAACCATGCGATATGCACAGAAAGTACTTCTGGGGAAAGCGGGACGATCAGGTCACCTGCATACAAGATATAACAGCTGGGAATACACGTCCAACATCAGAAAAATATAAAAGAAGGGAAGGGGACCACCGGGGTGCTTACCCCCAACAACAAGGAATGCAATTGCACACCGAAATGAGCTTAATAGTGCACCTAGCATGGAATAATACATATGAATGAAAACGTGCCTAAAATGTGGTGCAAAGACTAGAATATCAGCCCAAATGAGTCCAAAAATATATATATAAATGGGACTCATCACGTGCCAACAATGGTGGAGATGCTGGCCGACCTCAATAGAGACCTGCTCGGGGCTTTCCAGTGTGCTCTTGCCATGGCCCTTGGGTGTCTCGCAACCCCTGCACCCCAGGTGACCCCTCCAATTGGAGTAGGCGAGAGCGCCCGGGGGCAGAGACCAGGGAAGGAGGCAATGCCCCAGGTACCGGAGCGAGACCTCGCGGGGCGGGAGATTTTCCCTAGCCCAACGAATACGAGTGGGGTCCAGGCGAGCGTCGCCTCAGGAGGAGGGACCTGGCCAGTAGGGTCCCCACGAGTGGTCCCTCGACGAGTGCGAGACCGGGAGGATCCAGTTTGCCTGAGAATCTTGCGGGGCGAGTGGAGCAGGTCAAGTGTGTGAAGGGCGTGAAGCCCTTTCTTTGAGTTGTTGTTCTTGGCGCCACTCCCCGAGGGGTTCAGTGAGTCGTCCATGACATTGTATACCAGCACGGATGACCCGACTCAGCACCTGCAGTGGTTCGAGGACATGGTCTCTATCAGACCTATGTCGGACGCCTTCAAGTGCCTACTCTTCGCCACCACCCTGAAAGAAAAAGCGAGGGACTGGTTTCACCAGTTGCCCTCTAGGTTGAACAATGCTTTCGAGGACCTGCGTCGCGGCTTCCTGCTGCGCTTTTCAACCTCAAAGAAGAGGAATAAGGACCCTGAGGCGCTCTTCAATATCAAGCAGAGACCGGGGGAATCGTTGGCCCATTACGTGGATCAGTTCTATGAGGGGGTCCTCCTCATCCAGGAGGTGTCGGGGTACACCCTTCAGTTTGCCTTCATAGTAGGGCTGCGGGAGGGGTTCTTCAAGATGGACCTCAAGAGGTGGGCTCCCTTGTCCTTCGAGGAGCTGATGGAGAGGGCGGCGGAGGGGATAGAAGGGGAGGCTGCCAACTCCGAGTTTACGATGAGGTTGGCACGGCTGAGCGAGGCGGAGGTCATGAAACCAGAAGCAAGGAGAAGAGAAGAGGTGAGGGCCCCAGAGGTGGGTTGGAGGCAGCAATAAGGGGGAGGCAAGGCCCGGGAAGGGGTTTCCACCAAGGAGGGGGCAACATCCAAGGAGGCCAAGGAAGACCTCATCAGCTAGTTGGAGGCAGGGCCCGAGGCCACGTCATCCCCATTTACCTTATCAGGCAATGGCAGTCGTTCGAGGGAGATCAGCAAGAGGAAGAGGAGCAGGAGCCAGAGGAGCCGGTCCTAGGAGGAGGAATAGAGGGGTAGAGACTGAGAGGAGGGGGAGGCGTTGCCCTATTGTGACTTCCATGAGGAGGAAGGTCCCGCAATGGCCACCTGCCAGGAGTTCTTAGAGGTGAAGGGAGTGAGAGCGCCGACGCTGCGGGAGCAGTGATCGGTGAGGATTGAGGAGGTCTTGTCTTAGGATGAGGAGGACGAGAGGTGTAAAGATCGGGTCGACGTAGGGAACCGAGGAGGGATAAGAGTGATCCATGGGGGGGGGGGGGGGGGTAGGGATTGAGGGGACCCGGAAGGCGAGCCTCCATACCATGTACATCGTAGCGTGGCTTCGACGCCCCAGGCCCTGCCCACAACATTGAAGATCTCGTTCACCCAGAAGGATATGTCGGGCCATGAAGACCCATTCTGCGATGCGCTGGTCATCCAGACAGCCATCGAGAACTTCACTGTATCTCAGATCCTTGTGGATAACGGGAGCTCGATCAACGTCATCTTTAAGAAGGCATTTGACGAGATGAAGGTGGAGGCTAGAATGGTGTTGGCATCAGATGGCCCGTTGTTTAGGTTTTTCGGGGAGAGAAAGGAGGTGGAAAGGGGAGTGGGACTCCATGTAGTCCTGGGGGGGAGTCCCGGAACTGCCGCTTTGTTATAGTAGATGCCCCCCGCAGCTACAGTGCCATTTTCAGACGACCACACATCAGTGCGTTTCGTTGCGCCCCCTCCACCTTTCATCAATGCCTCTAGTTCAACGTGGGTGGAGTACAGGTTCTGATAAGTGGATATCCGAAGGTGGCAAGGCAGTGCTATGTGACTGCCATGAACACCATCTCTTGGATGGCCGAGGCAGAGGAATGGGATCGGGAGATGGGGCAGTCGGCGAGGCTCGAAGAGGTAGGAGAGGAGGAAAGAGTAGGAGAAGGTCAGGCTCAGGAAGAAGGGGTGGAAGAGCAGATGGAGGAGGAGAAGGAGAGGAAAGAAGAGAAAGGGAAGGCCCAAGAGGAAGGGGCGGAAGAACTGATGGAGGTTCGAGAAGGGAGAAAGGAGGAGGAGGCCGAAGTGTTAGCTCTCGGCGAGGAGAAGGAGGGTGATTAGGGGGAGAAGTCCTGGCTGGAGGCCATGGATGAGGTTGTGAGCTCGAGGTCACCACCCGAGCAGGGGTGGTAGAAAAAGTCAAGATCAGCGGGGAGCTCAGCCCGGAGGAGCAGAAGCAAATCCTAGCCTGCGTGCATGGGACTGTGGATGTCTTCGCCCAGAGCATGACGAGGAATCCCGGGATCGATGCAGATGTGGCTTTCCATCGCCTTAACCTCGATCCTGGCACCCGACCCATCCGGCAAAAGAAAAGAGCTATTGTTTACCAACTGGAGGGGCCCATCCGAGAGGAGGTGGGCAAGCTCCTCCAAGCAGGGTTTGTATCGGAGATCCAGTACCCAGGCTGGGTCTCCAATGTGGTTATGGTAAAGAAGGGGGGAGGTAAGTGGAGAATGTCCATTGACTTTTCTTTACTTAATAAATCATGCCCCAAGGATTGCTACCCCTTGCCCCGAATCGACGCGTTGGTTGACTCGGCCGTTGGTTTCTCTGTGATGTCTTTTTTAGATCCTTTTTTAGGTTATCGTTAGATCCGTATGCACCCCCCCCCCCCCCTTCATCACGGGGGATGTGTGCTATTGTTATAAAATGATGCCCTTTGGGTTGAAAAATGTAGGGGAGACGTATCAGCGGATGATTGACAGGGTCTTCTGAGAACAGAGGGGGAGGAACCTGGAGGTCTATGTTGATGACCTCATGGTAAAGAGTCGGGACCTCAGATCTCACCTCTGTGACCTTGAGGAAACCTTCGGGACTTTGAGAAACTTCAAAATGAAGCTCAACCCCCAGAAGTGTGTCTTTGAGGCCAGCTGAGGGAAGTTCCTGGGTCACTTGCTCACTCCAGCTGGGGTAGAGCATAAACTGGACAAGGTAAAGGCGATCATGGATTTGGGGTCGCCGAAGAATGCAAAGGAGGTTCAGCTCCTTACGGGGAAGTTGGTTGGGCTTAGTAGGTTCCTCTCTATGCCGGGAGTGATGTGTGCACCCTTCTTCAAGGTGCTGTGGGGGAACCAAAAGTTTGAGTGGACCCCTGAGTGTGAAAAGGTTTTTTAAGCGCTGAAGGAACAGTTGACCCAAGCCCCATTGCTATAAGGGTCGAGACAGGGAGAGGACTTGTCCCTATACCTGGGGGTAGGACCCGAGGCAGTGAGTTCATTGCTGGTCTGGGAAGAAGGCAGAAGGGAACTCCCAATCTACTATGTTAGCCGAGTACTGAGGAAGGCGGAGCTCCGATACCCCCATCCTAGAGAAGTTGGCCTTCGCTTTGGTGGTGTTGGCCCGGAAGCTTTGGCCTTATTTCCATGAACATCCGATCAAGGTGGTGACTAACCATCCCCTTCTCAACATCATGGAAGGGGTGGAGCACTCCGGAAGGCTGGCCAAGTGGTCAGTGGACTTGATCTAGTTTGATATCTCGTATGTTCCCAGGTTGTCCATAAAAGCGCAAGTGATAACAGTCTTTTTGGCAGATTATGTGACCGAGGTAGAAGAGTCCGAGCTGCCCGACCTAGTGGCCTGGAGAATGCTAGTTGATGGGGACTCGGGGAAGCATTCCTTTGTGGGAGGAGTGATTTTGGTAAGCCCCCAAGGGACAAGGATCGAGCAGGCGATTAACATCCACTTCCCCCTCACCAACAATCAGGCTGAGTACAAGGCCGTGATAGCAAGGCTCCGCCTAGCCACGTTGTTGGGAGTTCAAGATATGGAGGTCTCGACGGACTCTATGGGGGTAGCTTACTAGGTCAGGGGTGGTTTGAGGTGAATGAGTCGACTCTTCAGCGATACTTGGAAAAGGTCAAGGGACTCATAGGGCAACTCTGCACCTTCTCAATCCATCATGTGCAAAGGGAGGAGAGTGTCACGACGCACCTCCTGGCCATGTTCGGTCCCGGGGCCGGGGGCACGGTGTTAGACCTCTTCCGACCATCCATCGAGGAGGGGGAGCTGATGGAGGTGGACCAGCGGGCATCGTGGATGTACCCCTTCATCACCTTCCTGACATCGAGGAAGTTCCCCGAAGGGGATGTGGACAAGCGGCGGTTCAGGTATAAATCAGCATACTACTCCTTGAATGCAGGGGAATTATATAGGAAGACGCTCTCGAGGTTCCTAGCTTGATGTGTAGCAGAGGAGGAGGTCCCGAGGGTCCTGGAGGAAATCCACCTGGGAGTGTGTGGCAGCCATTCTGGGAGCCGAACCTTGGAGGGGAGAGTGCTAAGGCAAGGTTACTTTTGGCCTACCCTCAGCAGGGATGCATCAAAGTTCGCTAGGAAGTGCTCAAAGTGTCAGTTGTTCGCCCCTCTCCAGCTCCTGCCAGCCCAAAGACTCAGAACCATCACAGCCCCCTGGCCCTTTACAATATGGGGGTTGGACCTGGTCAGTCTCTTCCCCCCATCGAGTGGTTAAAGAAAGTTCTTACTATTGATGATTGACTACTTCTCCAAGTGGCTGGAGGTGAAGGCGCTGGCCAAGGTAACATCCCAAGTATTGAGAAATTTTATATGAGGTGAAATTATTTGCAGGCACGGGCTCCCTCTAGCCATAGTGACGGACAATGGGCCACAGTTTGACAGTGATGAGTTTGTCAGCTTCTGCACCAAACTCGGCATAGATCTTCAGTTTGCATCGGTCCACCACCTGAGGAGCAATGGGAAAGTGGAGGCGGAAAATAAGATAATTGTGAACTTTCAGAAGAAGATGGTCGAGAATCTCAGAGGGAACTGGGTGGAGCAGTTACCTTTGGTCCTCTGGGCCCTGAGGACCACTCCGAATACGGCCACATGAGAGACTCCATTCAAGCTCTCTCACGGGTCTGAGGCCATCCTCCCAATAGATTTCAAGGTGAAATCCCCCAGGGTGGTCGCAACGGGCGAAGGGAATGATGAATGGCTAGTGGAGAACGGGGTTGAGAAAAGGCTGTCCTTAGACCTGGTGGAAGAGCTCTAGGACTTAGCCGACGTCAGGCAAGAGTAAGTCAAATGGAGGATGGCCCGATACTTCGACAAATATATCCGGGTGAAATAGTTCGAGAAGGGAGACCTGGTCTTAAAGAAGGTCGATGCGGCCGAAAGGGGCGCTTCAGTAGGGAAGCTCGAGCCCAACTGGGAAGGGTCATACATTGTAGATGAAGTTCTCAAGTCGGGAGGGTACCACCTTCGGGATGTGGAAGGGGTACCTCTCGATCAAGCTCGGAGAGGGGATGACTTAAAACGTTTCAACCCTTAGATGTTTTATGTTGACTTGTTACATATTTGACTCATCATATGCTGGTTCCATGGTTTTTTCTAAGCAGAGGTCCTCAAGGTGTATATGCTGGAATGCCCCCGACGATCCCGCTGTCGGGCTCTCACTAGCCGGTGGGTCAGGTTGATCTCGCGGAGAGGCTCGCAAGGTGACAAGTATTTTATGATGGAATGCCCCGGACGATCCCGCTGACGGTCTCTCACTAGCCGGTGGGTCAAGTTGATCTCGCAGAGAGGCTGGCAAGGTATCAAGTTTATTATGCTGGAATGCCCGGGACAATTCTGCTGTCGGGCTCTCACTAGCCGGTGGGTCAGATTGATCTCGCAGAGAGGCTGGAAAGGTAGCAAATGTTTTATGCTGGAATGCCCATGACGATCCCGCTGTCGGGCTCTCACTAGCCGGTGGGTCAGGTTGATCCCGCGGAGAGGCTGGAAAGGTATCAAGTGTAATAAGCTGGAATGCCCCAGACAATTCCACTACCGGGCTCTCACTAGCAGGTGGGTCAGGTTGATCTCGCAAAGTGGTTGACAAGGTAGCAAATGTTTTATGCTGGAATGCCCGGATGACTCCGCTGCCGAGCTCTCACTAGTCGGTGGGTCAGGTTGATCTCGCGGAGAGGCTGACAAGGTAGCAAATGTTTTATGCTGGAATGCCCTGGACGATCTCGCTTCCAGGCTCTCACTAGCCAGTGGGTCAGGTTGATCTCGCGGAGAGGCTGGCATGGTAGCAAATGTTTTATGCTGGAATGCCCCGGACGATCTCGCTGTTAGTCTCTCACTAGCCGGTGGGTCAGGTTGATCTCGCAGAGAGGCTAGAAAAGTAGCAATTGTTTTATGCTGGAATGCCCCAGATGATTCCACTGTCGGGCTCTCATTATCCGCTGGGTCAGGTCGATCTCGCGGAGAGACTGGCAAGGAGACGATTTATGCTGATAGTCCCAGCTCACAAAATCTCTCAACGCGAGGCGTAGACTGGGCAAGCCTCGGGGCTCACTCGCGCGAAATAAAGAGTAACATCAGATGAAAAATATCTAAGTCCAACGGTAATAGCGACACGGCTGAAAACAGTGGCAACAAAATATTTCGAGGTGAATCTCAGCTCGCGAAATGCTCGGAGAATCTCTAAGCAACATCTAAATAAGAGAGTCAAAGGGGGACCGCCGGCGTGGTAATCAATGAATAATCTCTGGTCACAAAGGTTGTGGCGGGCGAGATTAGGCAATGCCGACCCTGCTAGCGAGGGCTCATACTGGGCGAGCCAGAGGCGTGTAGCGGCCCACGCTTTGCCATGTGCGAAAGCAAGCAGAAAGTTCTTCTAACGAAGCAGCTACGCGATTGAAATTATGCGAATGGCTTATTGGGTGTGTGCGGGTGCATTGCAGCGAGACAAAATGAAAGAAAAATTAAACGGTGAACCATATAACCATTGCGAAGGGAAAATGTGCGAACGCGAGCATAGCTAAGCGTATGGGCACTAGCATAACAAAATACGTTGGTGCGAGCATGACAAAGTATGTTGGCGCGACCAGGTCAAAATGACAATTTAAAGATAGAAAAATATTTCTTGTTTCATTTCAAAAAAAAGTCATTACATATAACTACGAACTCGCCAGTCAAAATGAAAATGTACATTGAAAAACAAAAAAATCAAGGTTGGTCGACGGATAGCTCCTCCTCGCTCTCGCGATCTTCAGGCTCAGGGATCGGTGCGAACAGGTCTGGTATGACGTCCTCGACACTGAGCTCCATTGCATCCGGAGAAAGCAAGCTTGCCCCCATGAGAGTGTCAAAGACAAGGTTGGCGACGCCCATTGAATTCTTGCGGGTCACCTCCTTCTCATCTCGCGATTGGTTGCACGCCCCAGTTCATGGAGGGGGTAGGGGGAGCACGCCTCTAGTCTGCTCGCAGACCTGCGCCTTCAGGAACATGTTCTTCATCTCCAGGTCGGCATTCCACGCGAGGATCTAACTCGCTGTATCAGCGTCCTGAAAAAGAAGAGAAGTTAAATAAAGGAAAATATGGCAAGGGAGGTAGAATGTTTGCAGGGATCACTTACCATTCCACCTTGGAGGGTGGCGTGGAGCCCTTCGGAAATATCCTCCTTCCACTTGAGGCTCGCGACCTCATCTAAGTCCTCCTTGAGATCGCGCTAGAGCTCTTTGGCTTCCTCGTCCAAGGTCAGGTACCGCCGACCCACCATGTGGGTGAGCTCCATGGCTCGGAACTAGGCTCGCATGGCCTCGTACACGAGCAGCCTGGATCGCAAGGCGCCAAATTGCGCAGCGTCCTCACGGCCATACAACCTGAAGGTGAGGGAGAACACCTCGCCTCAAACCTTGTCGCTCTCAACCCAGGAGGTGAGAAGCGACGAGCAGGAGATCTTATTGTGATCAGGATCCAAAGCGAGCACCGGTTTGCCGACCGTATCCGGGAGCTTCGCGCCAAGGCCGAAGTTCTTGTGGCCCGCTGGTTTGGGCTCGCTCGGAGCATCTCCGGCCCCACGACTTCCCTCTGCAGCCTTCTGGCTCGCTAGAGGAGAGTGCGGAGTCACTGCCTCACTCAGGTCCACTACGTCTTTCCCCTTAGTGGTCACATGGGCCTTCTTAGACCTCTTCTTCGATGAAGCTAGCGTGGCAGACTAGCTCGCGGGTGGAGGGCGCTTCTTGCTAGAGGACGAACCGGGGGGTCCCAACATGCCTTGGCGGCCACCACAGCGAGCGAGCCGGAGTTGAGGGCTGTCGCCCTCGCATGCGGGGGGGGGGGGGGGGGGGGGGGGGGTGGAGTGGAAGGTCCCGCTCTCCTGCAAAGGCGACAATAGTAAGGGTTAGTTACCCAGAGTTAAAAAAAGTATAAAAAATATAAAACTTGCGAGTGCGAGTCAGACCTTCTCCTTGGGGTACAGGGGGTAGCAAATCCACCTTCTGTCAAAGGTAGGCGACCTCGAAGTTCTTCCACTCCAATTACTAGAAGAACTTCGCGTCGTCACCCCCAAGCGAGGCAGGAGGGCGGTAGGCCACCTTGTCTCGATGAAGGGGGGAAAAGGGTATGTTGCCAAAGGGTCCTTTGACTAGGATGTACTTCTTATGCCAGTAATGTCTTTTGTTCACTGTCTCGCAGATGGTGACGTGCTGGCTCGCGAAATGGGTTGTCCCATCTTTGTAGGCACGGAAGGAGAAGATCTTGCGGAAGACAAGCAAGTTGAATTCCATTCTCTCCTCGCGCAGGTAGATCGCAAACGCGACTATGACAACAATCACGTTTGGGCTCTGTTGGTTCGGCATGATGCCATAGTACTTGAGTACCTGAAAATTTAACCAAGTTTAGCACGCTCTTTGAGATGCGAGCGAGGAATTTAAGGGTTAAGCAGAGTACCTGGCGCACTTCCGGCCAGAGGGGGAGTCGCAACCCATTATCAAAATAAGCAATGGGGATGGCGAGCTCGTCATTGGATGGCTCATTTATGGACACGGTGTTCGCCGGTCGGCGAGCGACGAACCCTGAGGGGATATACATGTACAATGTAGTGAGAAATTCTTCGCTGGAGAGCGTAGCGCAAAAGAAAGTGTGCTCGCGATAGGCCCCGACGCTCCAGGCCCGCACTTCGAATTCGCCATCACCAGCCATGGTCAATATAGCAGCGAGCTGGAAGAAACGCGAGTGTGAGCTGCAGATTGTGAGAGAGCATGGAAGGGAGAAGAAAGGTTGGAGACAGTTAATGCGGTCGTTAAAAAGTAAAAACCGACGACTATTTATAAGAAAGAAAAGAGCTGGAAGATTTTGAGGTGCCCGGGTGTGCGGATAGTGGAATCGCGCCGTGACGTTGTGGCTTCCTGGGCCTTATCTGCTCCGGGTGGGTTGCGTCCTAGAAAAATCTTCTAACTCGTCGTTGGCGAGCCAAGCTGCAGAAAGAAAAGTAAAGGTCGCGAAGGCGAGGCAGTAGCCCGCGAGTTGTAAGCCGAGATAGGCATGAGAAGTATAAAATAAGCATGCGAGCAGGGTTAACATAGCAGTGGAAGCAATGAGAAACGAAAATGATATCTCGCGAGCGAGCAATAATGTCCATATTACACATTCACAAATTGTTAAAAACCGCTAAAGGGGGGGGGGGGGGATAGTAGGAGCGAGCAACAATTAATAATAAACAGCGGTTCGGTAGTTGAGCCATTTCCAGCGACCGCAGCCTCGCACCCCAGATTGCGGGGGCACTCTCGGGTAGTGATACTAGCGAACCGACTGGACCTCACGTTGTATTAGCCGTATTTGATCTTTAATCCGCTCGAGGTGCACCCTCGGTGAGGTGACCTCGCCGCGAGCGACTTGCCGCATCTCAACAAGGACGTGCACGTTCGCATCCTCCATAGCGGCGAACCTCTCCTTGTAAGTGGCCCGGTCCATCCGATTCTGATCATATATCTCTCGCAGCATTAGGCCCTGCTTCTGGAATAGCTCGGTGACTTTCCTTTTCATCTGCTCCGAGTCTCTAGGGTCCCCAAGGAAATATGTGACCTGGCTCGGCGAGGGAGGAGGTGAAATCTCCACTTCTCCATGCTCCGACTTGGTGGGCGGGCTCGGGGGAACACCTGCGTGGAAGGAATCAACATAAGGGGTAGGAAAAGGTAAAATCTGAGGAAATAGGCTGACCAGGTGAAATCAAGATGGAACGGGTTCGCGGGCGAGAGAAGCATGGCTGGCTCTTGAAGGCTTCATTGAAGGCGGGGGTAATGGATTTTCCGAGGCCTGGACGGTGCGTCGTTTTGTCCACGACCCGGAGGTCGGCAAGTAGCGAGCCGCCCGGGCTTCGTTGGCCCAGAATGCCAAACCGCGGAGTGATGATGGTCTGGTTCGGCGGGGGAAGCGAGTCCACTAGGAGGGATGTTTGCTTCCCCGGGGTCGCAAGAGGGCACACTGCGTGGAATTAAGGCAGGGTCAGCAACCAAAGAAGAATAAGAGAATGCGAAGCAAATAGCTCACCTGGTCGCGAAGGTGGGTTCCGCAGGTCGATGATCCTCACATCCGGGGGGGTTCAGTCCTCATGGGACACGCGGGGCGCGATCCCGTTGGCGATGGCCTGTTAAGGTCCTCCTCGACGGGAGGATTCTGTGAGCCAGAAAATAAAGTTAGGTAAATACTATTTAGAGTGTCGAACCTTTTATCGCAGTACCTGCGATGCGAGCTCGTGGCGGGGGGATGGAGACAGAGGTGATGACTCACACTCCCCAGACGACCGCCGGACGGTCTTCACCTTTTTGGTCTGAGGAGCAGGCGGAGCAGGTTGCAGAGAAATCCAGGGAGCGAGCTTGGTAGCCTTGGCCTTTTGAATCGTCTGTGAGGCCCTAAGGCGAGCCAATATCTCCTCCTTCTTGGACATCTTGATTGATGTACCGTCGAGTCGCAAGAGAGAGAAGAGGGGGAAAAGTTCATGCACTGGCCTAAAGGAGTGGTATTTATAGCATTGGGCATGGGGCCCACCAAAAGATTCTTACCACGTCAACAAGGGGCTGGCGAACACCAGGGGTTGGATGTTTCTTCGCGAGCCTAAGGTAGCCTTGCAATGCGCGGGGATTGTGTACAACCCCGGTATTCGCCAAGTGGTGAGCGGAGGCAAAGGGATCAATAAGCACGAAGGATATGAGGGAAGGCGATCCAGGTGCTCAGGATCTGCTTGCAAGAACGCAGGAGAGCTGGGCTCTCGCAGGCTATTCGCGGGAAGGCGAGCGGGTCGGGTTCTTGGCAGCCGCTCGCGGGAAAGAGGGCGAGCCAGGCCTCTTAGTTCGCGAGTGGGACCCTTGTCGGCGGCTCGCCCAGAAAGGGTCCATGGGTGATTTTACCTAAAAAACCCTGGTGGTCTATAGTTAGACTCTCCAATTGCAGAGTTTGGATGTTGGCAGACCATTTTGGGCTGCGTATAGAAAAAGTGTCAGGTGGAATCCCGCTATCACCAGACCAGACTTGAAAAACTATAAATAGACCTTGAAGGGCACCTTTGGAGAGGATGCCAATCTCAAGAATCTGAGCTTCCTCCTCCCTAGGTTATCTTGGCTTAGCTCTTAGGCTCTCCAAGGTGCCCAGTCTCAGCTTTGGTTTAAGAGGGGAAGCGCTCAAAGATCTTCTGGGTGTGTGGTGGGACCTCCTCGCTGCGACTAAAGGTCTGTGTCTAGTTCTGAGGCTCCGGTCTGTTCCTTCCGAGGAATCAGTAAATGCTAGCTGCCCTCCATCTTTGGGGGCCCGAGCTCCACAAGAGACTAAGTTCTGGTTTCAATATATATATATATATATATATATATATATATATATATATATGAACAAAGAGCACACCATGCATGCGGTTGAAGTGTCCTTGCATGAATTTTGCGTGAGAGGTTCGAATTGGTGCGGCAAGCAACATGAAATTACTCGGATGAGAGTGGTTGTATTCAAAGGTGGCAGCGATGGCGTTGCACTTTCGGGGTTTTGGAGGAGGCGAAAGCGGCCGAGCACACCATGCATGCAAATGTGGTGATGCTGCATGGTGGTGGCCAAAGCAACATAGAAAATATCCGTCCGAGTTCCACGTCGACGAATTTGATTTGCATATGAACCTTGGACCCGACAGCGGGACATTGCACTTGAATTCCCCCAGGCCTGCCGTAATCCTACAAAATAAAAATATCTATAGGATTTGGACATAAAATAATATTTTTACGAAAATTTAAAAAATAAGAAACAAATGTGATAATTTATTTAAATATCTAATAAGATATTAACATAAAACGATGAATAAAATACCAGTCATCAAACAACTCCATACTTACTCGTTGCTCATTCCGAGCAAACCATTCTTCATAAGGGTAGGAAAAACTAATGCTAGATAGAATCTTGAAAGCTAGAGAGTAAAATACGAAGTTTTATGCCGGCATGCGTACATATTTTAGTAGAAAGACGTTCTTGGCATAAATACAAAATTATGAAATAATTCAAAAAGCCTTTTAATTATTTATTATCACTTTTAAAATGAGTCAACGGTCAATCTCAAAGTTATGTAAAGGGAGAAAATAGCGTGATTGCTGAGATTTAAATTACTAGATGTTGACGCTCGGGGTGGCCTCCAAAGAAATCCATCAATGTCGATGGCCATAGGATTGCCCGTTTGCACCTTCTCCACTGTACTTCACACTAAATCAACTCTATGGATCTTTAGGACTTAAATAGGATGTAATTTAAGGCTTGGGTTTAAGGGCGAGGTAAACAATGATAAACATGAAGGCGTATTCCACTTATACAAAGAGTTTTGTGCTAAAAGAAAACAATGACTACCACAAAATAATGAAGCTTTACCCCCATACTCATATTTTGCTAAGGGGAACACTCTCTTTCTCCTTTATTTATACCATTATTCTTCATAATTGAGATCATTCCAAGTATGCATGTGCATACCTAGGCTGCATATCATTATGAGATTTTGCTTTTTGATATAAAAATATTTCTTTTGAATTGACACCCATGATTTTTTTTTTAAATTGTCTTTTCACAGCATCACTAAAAATATTTCAACAATTTAGCTCAAAATTTAAGTGTACGTGGGTTTGGATTTTTCGTTTTGGTGGCGAAATGGTGAGGGTGGATAAAAAAAGATAGTTTACATGATCCGGGAGTTGTTTTGATTGTAAACTTGGCGGCTCCTCGTAAGATGTTGTTACTTTGTGATTATTTAAATTTATTTCTTCAAATTTAAACGGTTGAGTTATTTCTTGTAAACCAACTAAATTTTCAATATCCGGTTTTTTAATCAAAGGAGGGATAATTTCAGAATACGAGGTTATTTCCTCTTTATGATTTGTTTCTAAGGTAAAACAAGAGTCGTCGTTATAAAAAGAATTTTCCATGGAAGACTCGATATTAAAAGTAACTTTTTCATTCCCTACTCGTAGGAGAAGCTTTCCGTTACTTACATCTATTATTGCCCTAGAGGTGGCAAGGAAGGGACGACCAAGTATAAAGGGCACTTTGGCGTCTTCCTCGGTGTCTAGAATGACAAAGTCTACCGGAAGATAAACTTTTCTATTTTAACTAATACATCCTCTGCGACTCCCATTGGGTAATTTATTGACCCATCCGCTAGTTGGATGCTTATTTTAGTTGGAGTTTGGGTGCCCAACCCAAGCTTTTTGAATAGAGAAAATGACATCAAATTTATACAATCCCCTAAAGCGGCTAAAGCATGCTCAATTAGATTATTGTCGAAAGGAAATGGGATCAAGAATCGTCCCGGATCATTTAATTTTTTTGACAGTTTATTATGAACAACTGCCGAGCTCTCTGAGCATGAAACATTTTCAAGCTTCTTTTTATTAGTTAACAAATATTTTAAATATTTTGCGTACTTAGGCATTTGAAAAAGTGCTTCGCAAAAAGGAATATTGATTTGGATTTGTTTTAAAATATTTATGATTGTTTTAAATTGATCCTCATTGCGCTCGTTTTGATTTTTAGAAAGGTAAGGAATAGAAGGAGCTTGAATTTTACGTGGAGCTAAATCACAAGAAATTAAAAACGAAGGTGGGGTTGAAACTTTTACCTCAGACTCAGCCAATTTTGATGTTTTTACCTCCTTTCTGCTACGAAGGATTATTTCGTTGACGCTCTCCCGTGGATTGGGCTCAGTATTGCCCGACAGAGCTCCTTGCTGGCGTTTAGAGAACATTTTGGTGAGCTGTCAAATTTGATTTTCCAAGCTTTTTATTGATCCGGAAAGATTCCAAATGTTGGAATCATTAGAGGCAACATATTTAATGAAGGCCTCTTCAAGTGAAGAGGTCTTGTGTGATGGTGGCGGAGCGAATCCGGGAGGATTCACTTGTGGTGGACGCTGAGCATTATTGGGGTTGCTCCATGAAAAATTTGGGTGATTCCTTACACCCGAATTATAGTTATTATTGTATGGAATAATATTATTCGGGTTATAAGGAGGGCGACAAGAGTTCCCCATATAATCTCCATGCTCTTGAATAAAATTATTATTATTATTATTAGTCCAATTAGTGGAGGAGGAAGCAGACATCTCTGCCACTTGCTTAGTGAGCCATTCTACTTGATGCGTTAGGTTAGGGGTGGCCTCGACTTCAAAAAGTCCGGTCGGCTTATTAGGGCGCCACCGTGGCGCATTCCTCTTGATACGCATTCATTGCCATCTCCATGAAAAGCTCTTGATCGACCTCTGGGGTTTTGTTATTAAGAGTTCCACCAGCTGCCGGATCAATCATTTGCCTCGTTTGGAGATTAAAACCATTGTAGAATGTTTGAACTTGTTGCCACAACGGGAAGTGTTGGGAAAAACCCCTTGGATTTAACTTAACAAATTATCTAAAGTTATTTTATCTCTTAGGATTGAATTACCCATTGTATAGTGAGGGTAATGTGGTCATTAAATGTCTTAGGATATCTTTCTCAACTTAGGGTGACAAGACAAGTTCATGATAGGTAGAATTTGGGTTAAGTTAACAATTGCGTCGAATAGAAATTGACGCAACATCGAATTGATGTTGGCGCGACTTAGACTAGAAGTCCAAGCAACTCAACCTTCTGTCGAAGTAATTAAAGGCGACGCTACGTCGGAAGGATATCGACATAGAGGCCATGGTCATGTGAAAGTATCATGAGAAGTCGACGCAACTTCTTCTTCAATTCAATGCATAAGGAAGTATTTGTCAAAGCCATCTAAAGTCGACGCAACATCAACTACATTTCATCGTAGATAATGAGGTTCTGAGTTAATCCTTCAACTCGACGGTTACGTCGACAAGGTTTCGAGGCAATGTCGACAAGCAGAGTTCAATTAGAGCAAGAATGAATTTGAAGCTGGTCCTACAAGGAATCGAAGGTGCGTCGATAAGAGAGAAAGAGAACTCGACGCAACGTCGAATACAGTCTGAAAAGGAAAGCTGAAAGGAAACCTTTTTTATGCGCAAATCTCGCACACCGCTATAGGCGGTAGCTAGAGTGCGGCACAAAACGGCAGTGTACCGATCGTTCAAGTAATATAAAACGATGAGCAAATCCCCGAGTATCGAATCTCGAAGGAACACAGTAAGGTGGAGTTAACTATTGAGGAAGGACTTGAGATCGAAGTCATTAAGTCAGATGGATTGCGGGATTTGGTTTATGGAAAATAAAGTAAAATAACTAAACTACTCCTATGCAGGCCTTGAGCGCACTGCTTTGCTAGGCGGGATGGAAACTAGGTAGGCCTTGAACGCGCTACTTTGAAAGGTCGGATGGACGAGAAGGCTAGCGGATTGAGGGTCGCAAGCACCTCTTCGACAAGCACGCCACTAGCAATTGCTAGTGCTGCACACGAACATGACGGCGGGATGGAGGATGGAATGGGGTGCTCCTCACTTGCATAAACCACACATAGAGATTTCACATAAACATGAAAAATGAAATAACATAACAAGTTTTAACAAACATTATTCATACACCCAAAAGATAAAGGAAATAACACTACAATGTAAAGGGGATTTAAATTACAACCAAAGCATGGAGACTCATCGGAGGTTCACGGTCGGAATCTAGGGTTGTCAATCCTTGTCCGAGCTCGGGCTCCAACTACTGTCCGGGGTCCAGAAGAGTTGTCACCTTCTTCTATTGTACCCGTCTTCTCCGTCAATCTTGTTTGGCCACAATCTCACCGGAGAACTTCATATTTGCAGCAGGAAATCACTCAAAATGGAGCTTTGGAGGTGTACGAACAATGGAGGAAGCCAAGAGGATGCTCCGGCTCAAGATTGGCGTGAAAATAGCGTCCGGAGCTCCTCCGTAGGGTGGGCGGTGATGGAGCAGCGAAAAGGGCGCAGAAGCTGGCTTCTCGGAGCTGGAAAAATGAGTCGTCCTTCTAATTTCGCGGGCTGCGTATTTATAGAAAACAGGGTGCACGATCAGTGGCGCACGACCGGTGGTCGTGCGCACTGGAAGTTGGTGGTCGTGCGCACTGTGCCAGAAAAACCTGCAAGACAAGCATACAGGAATAATAACGCGCACGACCGAACTCACGACCGTGCGTAAAAACGCACGACCAAATTCAGAATGCAACTTTGGGCTGCAAATGAATGCGCACGATCAGTGATCGTGCGCAATAGAACCAGTGATCTTGCTTAGTGTTCCTGTACAGATTTGTACCGGGGACACCTGCATGACCCCTGTTCCAGCATAACAATAATCAAAACCACTGAAAGTGGCACAAAACACAGCATGAAAGACAGTAAAGAAGATAAACAAGAAAATACACCAAGAACGGGCCTAGAAGTGCACTTAGCGTGGAATAATAGACGGTTATTAAATATGAACGAAAACATGTCTCTAGTGTAGTGCTTTGACTAAATAATCGGCCTAGATGAGTCCAAAAATGTGTATATAATTGGGACTCATCACACCC
The DNA here is from genome assembly GCA_033032865.1 of Dactylorhiza incarnata. Lineage (NCBI taxonomy): Eukaryota > Viridiplantae > Streptophyta > Magnoliopsida > Asparagales > Orchidaceae > Dactylorhiza > Dactylorhiza incarnata. The sequence continues at coordinate 5,006,133 of JAWHQI010000035.1, forward strand.
CCAGACTTACTCGTTTGCTCCTCCCGAGCAAACTATCTCCCATGTGAAGTAGAAAAATCATAAGCTGGCAAAGTAATTGAATATGCGAAGTACAATGCGAAGTCGCTTACACGCGCGGGTTAAAATTTCAGTAGAAAAACCTTTTAAACATGCGAAATAGATTAGAATTTTCTGGATTGCGTTTCTACTTATTATTGCTACTCATAATTTGAATCGTGGTGAATCCTTCAATCACGCGTAGGGTGAAAGTAGCTCAATCACTAAGTGGAATATTGCCTGAGATCGAGGATCGGGATAAACTCCAAAGAAATCCATCAATGACGATGGCCATAAGCTTGCCCGTTCACACTCTCTCCACGACACTAGTTACGTTCAGAGTGTGAATCAATAGGACTATTATGTTATGATTTAGGCTTAGGCTACGGTGCGGTAGACAATGATAAACGTGGGGGCTTAGCACACCTAACCCAAATGAGCTCACAATAAAAGCACTATCCGGCAATAATGAAAAATGTGTACACCACACCCCCAGACATAAACATGAAACTATGGGGTGTGTACACCACCTATTCCCAAATACATTGCTTTACACTTTTGTTCGTTTCTTTTCACATTTTTTTTCTTTTCTCTTATTTTTATAACTTTGCACAAATAATAACAAACACAGCTATATTTTCAATAACGCATTCCCACCACAACCACAAATATACACAGCCTCAACACCCAACTTTTAAATGCACAAATGGCTTGAGCTCAGAATTTGGTGTGCGATTAGGATAGTCATTTTGGCTTTGGTGAATTGAGGTGGAGCTGAATCAAATGGTAGGGATTAGGCACAAAGGGGCTAAGCAAGGATAGAGCGTTTAGGAATGGTGCAAAGGCTCAACCGGGTCAAAGAATGGCCTATATCAAACTCGCACAAATGAAATAACCTATACCCATGCTTCGAGAGTCACTAGGGGCAAGTTCTTAGCCACTGAGAAAGAATTTACTTCCTCCCGACTTGAGCAATACATCACTAGCGATTGTCTACACACGCACCTACACTATCGTCGGATTCAACTGGATTCACGAAATACGAGTAGAATAAACAGTATTCACGCAATTGGAAAATTATAAAACTAAATGCATGAGAAAAATCTAATTCTACAAGAATTTCAACACGAGACGTGAGCACTCGACTAGGAGCACTGCTAGTCAACATGTTACTCCGCCACTCAATCCTATGCCAGCATCATGATCTTTCAATCACACAGAAAAATAATATTTACCCGAGACGCATAGACAAATAAGCGCGTGCTCAAGTGGGTGTTGTGATGTGCTGTGAAGATGAAAAATACTAAATAAATGAGATTAATATACTTCTAGTATGCAAATGATATGTGCACGTGCAGTGGGTAACACATAGCGGCTCTCCCCCATACTTAATCTAAGCAATTGACACAAATGACGTAACCATGAAAATTAAATAAAAGACTAGGGCAAGAAACGTTACCCATGCTCAGAAATGAGCATACCAGAAGATTGGCGTTAGCACAAAGAATCCACTCCCATATTCGCCAAACAAGAAAATCGTCGCGCACCTGCAGGAAAAAGACTCCACGCAAAAATATATATGTAAAACTAAACTATTGGCATGTTAGAGAAAACTAAAAGCACAAAAACTTGGGTTGTCTCCCAGAACCGCTTTTGTTTACCGTCCTTAATCTGGACTTAATACCTGTATTATGCAGTTTTATAGGATTGTCTAATCATAAAAGCAATAGTTAATAAAGTCTACTAATTATTATTACACAACCAGCAGAGAAATCAACTATATGTTGATTTAAAGTGATAACTAGAAATGAAAGAAATGGGTCCGAAGACCCAGCAGCAGGGGTAGAAAGAAGGATTTATACTCCATCCCCAAATCTCTTTCTTTTTCTCCTTCTTCTTCTCTTCCGACATTAGCTCGGGATATGAATATCTTTTTCCTCCCTGCACCCAATCCTTCAAGGGAAACATCATCATTGCACTGTATTTCCCCTGCCAGTATTGGTTTTCATCATTACCCAAAAATGGGTCAACATACTCAAAATCCTGCATGGATGGAAAAGAATAAGCATTAAAAATATCAGGAAGAGGAGATAGAGGTGGATCAGCAGTGGAGGGCATTTCAGATTCGGCTTCCAAAAGATTTACCACTACTGAATCCCCCTGCATGTGTTCAGGCCAAGAAGGATGTTCAGGAAACAAAATAGAAGAAAGACATAAATAATCTGTAATTATGGGAGTGATCCCAGTTTCACTCCCGGCAGGATCCAAGGATAGATCACTATCATCATCGTAAATATCATAGCAAGGGGAACATGAGAACTTATGGGCCTCAGTGGTGGTTTGGACGTCCTCGTCCCATGAAGAAGTGCAAACCTCCTCATCAGAGAGAGTATCCTCCTCATCCCACCGAGGTGCGCCATCGTGTTCAAAGTATTCACTCTGCCCTTCAGGTAAAATGACATCCTCATCCCACTTTGGAGCACCCTCCGAGTCAGATGAATCACCCCACCCCTTTACTTCGATAGGATCATAAAAAATGTGTGTGGAAAAATCTTGCAAAGAAACTGGAGGAACAAAAAGATTTGGTTCCTCCGCAAAAAGATCTGCTAATGCCTCCCCGATGGAAAGAATACTTTCCTCATCACACTCAGGTGTATCTAGGAGCTCCCATTCCTCTCCTTGTTGGCCAACAGATGAGTGATCATCATCACTAGGAGTGAAGCCATACACAGGGAGTGAGGAGTCCATGCACGAGATAGACTCAGGGATAGAGGGCACGATTGCCTCCATGGGTAAGGAATGAGTGATAGGGATAATGTTGTCATGAGGGGAGGAGCAGCGGTCAGGATTGAAAAGACTAGGACAGTCCTTCAATTCATGACCCTCTCCTCGACACAACACGCAAACAAGGTTCCTACACTGCCTAGCATTTAACTCCTTCATTTGGTCTATATAATAGACCATCTTGTCGTAAGTGCTAGGAGAAATATCCCATGAAGACATTTTAAACAATAAAAGCAGATATAATGAAACTAAAATTCTTTGCAAGGAAGTCTACACAAACTAATAAAACTCCTTGGATTAAAGTTGCTTAAAAATCTAAAATAGGAGAGAGAAATAATAACAAACAATATATGATTAAAAAGCAAACAAAAATAACAAAGCGGCTATACACAATGGAAGAACTACTATCTCTCGTCTCTCCCTCTCAAGAAAACTCACACGACTGTGTTCCCCGGCAACGGCGCCAAAAACTTGATGCGCGAATCTCGCACACCGCTATAGGCGGTAGCTACACTGCGGCACGAAACGGCAGTGTACCGATCGTTCAAGTAATATAAAATGAGGAGCAAATCCCTGAGTATCAAATCTCGAAGGAACACAGTAAGGTGGAGTTAACTATTGAGGAAGGACTTGAGATCGAAGTCCTTAAGTCAGATGGATTGCGGAAACGGGGGATTTGGTTTATGGAAAATAAAGGAAAATAACTAAACTACTCCTATGCAGGCCTTGAGCGCACTGCTTCGCTATGCGGGATGGAAACTAGGTAGGCCTTGAACGCGCTACTTCGAAAGGGCGGATGGACGAGAAGGCTAGCGGATTGAGGGTCGCAAGCACCTCTTCGACAAGCACGCCACTAGCAATTGCTAGTGCTGCACACGAACATGACGGCGGGATGGAGGATGGAATGGGGCGCTCCTCACTTGCATAAACCACACATAGAGATTTCACATAAACATGAAAAATGAAATAACACAACAAGGTTTAACAAACATTATTCATACACCCAAAAGATAAAGGAAATAACACTACAATGTAAAGGGCGTCTAGATTACAACCAAAGCATGGAGATTCATCGGAGGTTCACGGTCGGAATCTAGGGTTGTCAATCCTTGTCCGATCTCGGGCTCCAACTACCGTCCGGGGTCCGGAAGAGCTGTCACCTTCTTCTATTGTACCCGTCTTCTCCCTCAATCTTCTTTGGCCACAATCTCACCGGAGAACTTCATATTTGCAGCAGGAAATCCCTCAAAATGGAGCTTTGGAGGTGCACGAACAATGGAGGAGGCCAAGAGGATGCTCCGACTCAAGATTGGCGTGAAAATAGCGTCCGGAGCTCCTCCTAGGGTGGGCGGTGATGGAGCAGTGAAAAAGGCGCAGAAGCTGGCTTCTCGGAGCGGGAAAAATGAGTCGTCCGTCTAATTTTGCGGGCTGCGTATTTATAGAAAAAAGGGCGCACGATTAGTGGCGCACGACCGGTGGTCGTGCGCACTGTGCCAGAAAAACCTGCAAGACAAACATACAGAAATAATAACGCGCACGACCGAACGCACGACCGTGCGTAAAAATGCACGACCAAATTCAGAATGCAACTTTGGGCTGCAAATGAACGCGCACGGTCGGCGGCGCACGATCAGTGATCGTGCCCAATAGAACCAGTGATTGTGCGCAGTGTTCCTGTACAGATTTGTACCGGGGACACCTGCATGACCCCTGTTCCAGCATAACACTAATCAAAACCACTGAAAGTGGCACAAAACATAGCATGAAAGACAGTAAAGAAGATAAACAAGAAAATACACCAAGAACGGGCCTAGAAGTGCACTTAGCGTGGATAAATAGATGGTTATTAAATATGAACGAAAAAATGTCTATAGTGTAGTGCTTTGACTAAATAATCGGCCTAGATGAGTCCAAAAATGTGTATATAATTGGGACTCATCACTTATCAACTGTCATTTTGAATCTCTTTCTCTCTCATGGCCCACAATGCTCAAGACCATTCTCCAATGGATTAATTACTACCTCAAATGGAAAGGAGCATCAAAGAATACAGAAAATGTTTTCTTGGAAGAGGGCATTACAATTGGTGGATGGGTCGAGAATTAAAAGAGGAAAGGAAGAGCAATTGTCCAATGATTTGCCTTTTCAGGACATTCCAGAAGAGGAAAGGAATTCAAACCAAATAGAGCTAAAATAAATAAGAAGATTGCAGAGAGAAACATACAACACTCATTACAATTTCTCACTGCTGTGATTGAGGGCCGGCCCTTCTACTTCTTCCTCTTGGAACCCTAAAAGAAAAAGAAAATAGAAGATCTGCTCTCTCTCTCCCTTAGATCAGAAGAACAAAGGTTGCTTCTCATCACTACTATACAACAACCAGTTTTGAATTGAAGAAAACAAATAGGATCTGAAGCATCATAATCCTTGCAAAACATCTCAATCAAAAGAAAGGATTAATTATTCACAGATCCAGAAAAGAGAAATATGAAGCACAAGGCTTCACAGAATTCTGAGAACAGAATTCTCCTTCTTTCTTTCTCTTCCTCCTTCACTTTCTCTTCACCTGTATAAGAGTTTTTAGAATCCCTCTTTCAAAGGATTCAGTTGGTTCAAGATATCCTTATCAAAAGATCTGGGGTTCAAGATCTCCTTATCAAAAGATCTGTGGTTCAAGATCTCCTTATCAAAAGATCTTTATTTCAAGAGTGTCCTTATCAAAAGACTCGGGCACATGTGGTGCATTCCTACCAGGTGGTAGAAGAGAGGACTACCCACATTTAGGGAACCTCTATTAAAACTCTTGTGTTTGTGTAGTGCTTTTCTATGTTGCCCCAATTCTTTTCTTCAGCATTTTAATTTCCTGCACTATATTATTCTGCCTGTGATTTTATTTGAGAACAACTCCTTAGATTGTTTTATTGTTTAGACAGTTAGGATAGAAATATTTTAAATCTCTATTCACCCCCTCCCCCCTCTAGAGGATTCTCAGAGGCACACTGTGCACTTTCAATTGGTATCAGAGAGAGGTTGATCATTAAAAGGTTAACACCTTGATCAAAAAGACCTCCTACTCTTATCTCATTATTTCAAATAAATTTTATAAAGAAAATGAGTTCTAAGGATTATGCCTCAACAAGACCTCCAATGTGTAACTTGAATAAGTTCACACTTAGGAAGGCTAGAATAAAACTCTATAAGAATTCCATTGATGAAGACATCTATAATCTCATGTTCACAGGTCCTCCTGCTCCAGTCACACAAAAGGCAGGAGAATCCTCAACAACAGAGGCTGTCCTAAGAAGTGAGTGGACAAAATCTGAGAAGAAAGTCAAGGCATGTGATGCCAAAGCTATGAACATTCTGGTTTCAAAAATGTCAGATGACATTTTCCAAAAAGTTGTTGAATGCCAATCAACAAAGGATATCTGGGATTCTCTCACCAGAATGGTTGAAGGAAGCTCATATGAAAGAAAGGATAGAAAGTCCCTTCTCATATACTAGTATGAGTACTTTCAGAAGAAAGCTGAAGAATCAATTACAGATATCTATGACAGATTCATCATTATCATTAATGAGCTCAGAGGCTTGGACAAGGAGATATCCTTGACTGAAATTAATGATCAAATCCTCATGTGCTTCCCTAGCTCATGGGACTCAAGGATCTGGGCAATCAGAGAGTCTAGGTGCCACTGAGAAATCTCTACTGAAGCTTTGCTAGGAAAGCTTAAGTCATATGAGATACTTCTAAAGAACAGGGATGAATCAGAAGAAAGAGAGAAAACTCAATCTCCTATACAAAGGAGTCTTACTTTGAAAGATTTTGAAGGGGAGACATCCACTCCTGAAGATGAGATCTTCAGTCTCCTGACTAGGAGATTCAAAAGATGGGTCAAGACAGAAGACTTAAGGAGAAGATAAAGGGGATCAAGGCCCAGATTTGATAAAATTCCAAAGAAGGAGATTAGCTGCTTCTCCTGCAACAAACCAGGACATATAGCTCCTGAGTTCCCAAAGGAACAAAGGGACAGAAGCAGCATCACGGATGAAAAGAAGAACAATTCTGTCAAAGGGAAAGACAAGAAGAAAGCCAAGGGTTTCATTGCTAAAACTTAGAGTGATAGTGAAGCTGAGCTAAGCTCCTCATCATCTAAAAGTGATGATGAAGCAGAAGCAGAGGCAGCATGCATGATGGTACTGGGGATGTCTGTTGGGAAAAACCCCTTTGATTTAACTTAACAAATTCACTAAAAGTGATTTAATCTCTTAGGATTGAATTAACCATTGTATAGTGAGGATAATCTGGTCATTAGATGTCTTAGGATTACACACTCAACCTAGGGTGTCAAGACCATATCAAGAGAAGCACAAATTTGGTGAATTTAATATTTGTGTTGAATAGAAATCGACGCAACATCGAATGAATGTCGACGCTACTCTGACTAGAAGTCCATGTGGTTCACCCTTCTGTCGAAGTAACTCAAGTCGATGTTATGTCGAATAGATATTGAAGTAGAGGCCATGGACTTGTCAAGGTATCTTGAGAAGTCGACGCAACTTCTACTTCAACTCAGAGCAGAAGGAAGTATCTGTCGATGCCATTCAAAGTCGACGCAACATCCACTTCATCTTGACGCATATAATGAAGTTCAGAGCCAAGCCATAAACTTGACGGTTCTGTCGATTGGGTATCGATGCAACGTTGACTAGCAGAGTTAAATAAGAGCAAGGATGAATTTGAAGCTGCTCCTACAAGAACTCGGAGGTGCGTCGATAAGAGAGGAAGAGAATTCGACGCTACGTCGAATACAGTCTGAAAAGGGAAACCTTTTCAGCTGTCATTTTGGACCCTCTCTCATGGTCTACCTATCTCAAGACCGTTCTCCAACGACTCCTTAATTACCTCAAATGGAATGAAGAATTAACAGAGGGTAGAGAAAAGCTTTCTTGGAAACAAGCTTTATGTTGGTGGACGGGTCGGGAATTAAAGAAGGAAAGAAGAAGTAAATGTCCAGACAAAAATACCTTTTAAGGTCCTACCAGAAAAGGAAATAAATTCCAAAATTGAACATGGAGAACAAAAGGCAAGAGAAGGAAGAGAAACTCAGATCATTCATCACAAACAACATACTGTTCTATTTGGCTCCTACTTCTTCCTCTCTTAGGAACCCTAACAGAGAATATAGAAAATAGAAGAAAGAACTGCTCACACCCGAATGGCAGGACAACTGAAGGCTGCTTCTCAACACTATTATATAGCCTCCAGAGTTTTATAGGAAGAGAAGAACAAGGATATGACAACTAGAATTCCTGCAATCCATCACTATTATAAGCAGGAGTTAATCAAGAGCAGATCCAGTGAAAGACTCAAGAGGTTGTTCTTCATACAGCCTTTCATAAGAATTTTGAAAACAGAATTCTAACAAAACTTCTCTTCTTACTTTATCTTTCTATTTCCCTTCTGTAAAAGTGTTTTGTTAATCCCTCTGCAATGGATTCAGTGGTTCAAGATCTCCTTATAAATAGATCTGGTGGTTCAAGATCTCCTTATAAAAAGATCTGGTGGTTCATGATCTCCTTGTCAAAAGATTAGTGGTTCTAAGAGTCTCCTTACCAAAAGACTCAGGCAGAGTGGTGCATCCCAACCAGGTGGTAGAAGAGGGGAGTACCCACATTTTGGGGAACCTCTATAAAAATCTATGTGTCTTCTCATTTGCTAATTTTTTGTGTTGTCAATCATAGCTTGTATACATTATAGTTTTCTGCTTTATATTCCAGCACTATTTTTTTCTGTCTAAGATCTTGATTGAGCATAAATCCTTAGATTATTTTATTATTTTCACAGTTTGAATAGGAATATTTTTAAATTTCTATTCACCCCCCTCTAGAGGGTTCTCAGAGGCACACTGTGCACTTTCAATTGGTATCAAAGCGAGGTTGATCATTAAGAGGTTAACACCTTGATCTAAAAGACCTCCTACTCTTATTTCTCTTTACTATAAAAATATTTTATAAAGAAAATGAGTACTAAGGATTATGCTTCCACAAGACCCCCAGTGTGTAACTTGAATAAGTTCACACTCTGAAAGGCCGGGATAAGGCTGTACATGAATTCAATTGATGAAGGCATCTATGATTTTCTTCTCACAGGTCTTCCTTCACCAGTCAGACAAAAGGAAAGTGAAACCTCAACAACTGAGGCTGTCCCAAGAAAGGAATGGACAGAGGCTGAGAAGAAGGTCAAGGCATGTGATGCCAAGGCCATGAATATTCTAGTGTTAATAATGTCAGATGACATTTTCCAGAAAGTTGCTGAGTGCCAATCAGCAAAGGAAATCTGGGACTCACTCACCACCATGGTGGAAGGAAGTGCTGATGAAAGGAAGGACAAAAAGTCTCTTCTCATATCCCAGCATGAGAACTTTCAAAAGAAAGCTGAAGAATCTGTTACTAATATGTATGACAGATTCAGTCTTATCATTAATGAGCTCAGAGGCTTAGACAAGGAAATATCCTTAACTGAAATCTATGATAAGATTCTAATGTGCTTCCCTAGCTCATGGGATTCAAGGATTTGGTCAATCCGAGAATCCAGTTGCCATAGAGAGATCTCAACCGAAGCTTTGCTAGTAAAGCTTAAGTCATATGAGATGCTTCTGAAGAACAGGGATGAGACTGAAGAAAGGGAGACCACTCCAGCTCCTTTCCAAAGATCCCTTGCTCTGAAGGCTACTCAAGGAGAGCCCTATACTCCTGAAGATGAGATGTTCTGTCTGCTAGCAAGAAGATTCAAGAAATGGGTCAAGACTGAGGACTCAAGGAGAAAAGAAAGGGATTCAAGACCCAGTTCTGATACAACTCCAAGGAAGGAGGTTATCTGCTATACCTTCCACAAACCAAGGAACATTGCACCTAAATGCCCACAAGAGCAGAGAGAAAGAAGCAACGGCAAAGAGGAGAAGAAGTCCTTCAGAGGAAACGACAAGAAGAAAGCCAAAGGCTTCATTGCTGAAACTTGGAGTGATTCTGAAGTAGAAGTAAGCTCCACATCATCTGAGAGTGATGATGAAGAAGAGGTAGTAGCAGCCTGCATGATGGCTCTTGGAATGTCATCAGATGATGAAGATGAGTAGGTATGAGTTTTTAATGAATTTGACTTTAGCTCTAATGATTTTAAATCATGTTTTAAAGATTTTGCATTAAACATCTTAGGGTAAAAAGAGAGTTAAACAGAGCTAAAACTGAATTAGAGAAACTTAAGAAAGATGAAATACTCCTAATAAATCAAAATCTAACTAATGAACTCAATGATAAAGAGTTAGAATTGATTAAGCTTAGAGAGGAAAACACAAATCTAAAAGAAGAGCTAGCAAAGGCAAAGGCCTTTGAGGACTCACTCAATGGGAGGAGTCAGAAGTTCAAGGATATCACAGAAAATCTCTCTATGAGATTAAATCACCTAGGATTAGGAGCAGAGCCCTCCACTAGTACAGAAACATCTAGGAAACCAGCCTGGAAAAATCCAGTGCCATTTGTTAGACCTAGTGAATATCAACCAAGTGAGAAGAGTGCATCATCCAAGGGTAGAGATAACAATCATCCAGATAGGATAGATAAACCTAAAAAGGCAAACCTAAATAAAAAGGAAAACCCCTAGGCAAGAATCATTTAGAGAAGTTCAATAATAACAACCAACAGGCAAAAACAAAACCTACGATAATTAAACATTCTGTTGATTTGTTATATTTTGATACATTTTATACTCACTTCAAGTATCAAGATAAGAGGTTTGGGAAATCCATTCCCCATCATCCCAAAGGGTATCATGAAAGACACTTCTATTCTTTCATTGAACCCTACAATGGTAAAAGCAAAGGGCCCAAGGTAACCTAGGTTCCTTCTAATGTTTGAATTACCTGTGCCCACTCAGGAGAAAATGGAGTGGGAAGAAAGATGTCGATTTTAATTAAGGAACAAGACAAATTCTAGGGAGTAATTTCTACCTTGAATCCTCCTTAATATTTATTACATTATATTATGGAATTTTCTAAAGAAATTGAACTGTTTATTAAGAGGTGCGTCGAATAGAAGTCGACATACCATCGACTTCTACTCGACGCCAGCATCAAGAAGCACTCAGATTAGACAATTCGAATAGAATTCGATGCAGCATCAAGTTCATATCGACGCATACATCGACTTATTAAACGCTGATTAAATTCGAAGTTACGTCGATTGGAAATCGATGTAACATCGACAAGAACACGTCGACTTAGGGTCTCTGAATAGTCTTGAAGCTATGTCGAGTACTAGTCGACACAACGTTGATATATCAGTGCGCGCAGAATTGCTTCTAGAAGCAATCTCGACACATCTTTGTGCGCAAAATAATAAGTGTTATCGACGGTGAGTCGACCTAAACCCTAAGTAGCGGCGATTCATCTGCTTCTAAGCAATTACTGCATTGAAACATTTATGCTTTCGAATTCTCTTCCTCTTGCTCTCTTGCTCTCCAGCTCTGCCGTTTCCCTTTCTCTCTCGTTTTCTTTGTGTTTGCGGGTATAACCAAATTCAAATGGCCCAACCCAAGGTTAACTCAGGATTTGATGTGGATGTTGAGTCCTTCAGCACAGCTGTTGAGAGCTTCAAAGCCATTCTTATCCTATTCAAAGATGCAGGATTAACCAAGCTGATATCCACAAGATGCAAGATCCTGGATATCAAGCTAACTGAATTCAAAGATAATGTTCAGATTGGAGAGGATGGTTCTTTTATGGGAAAAATATCTGACACAGATATTCTGTTAACAGAGGAACTACTAAATCAAACATATGATCTTCAAACTGGAAATGAGTCAGAGGAACTAATAGGGGATGAGAAAAAGAGGGCCCTGGAACTGATGAAGTTCAAGAAGGACAAGCCCATCAATCTGAAGAAGATTGATCTTGGAGAAGAACACATGTTTCTAGTAGATATAGTAGGAAAAGTACTGTTATATAAGATTTCTGCACATGATGCTATTCCTAAGCAACAACTTCAGATAATGGGAACACTTGTTCCGAAGAAGAAAATAAATTGGGGGAAATGTCTTCTGAAGATGATAGGACACAAATATGCCCACAAGGAAAATGCTTACAAGAGAATGATGAGCCAAGTGCTCTTTCGACATTATCCAAGCATCTGCAAATCCAATGAAGTTCCCATACCTCCTGGTAAAAGGATAAATATTGGGATCTTCTCCAAGTGGACCAAGCAGATTTTTAGGCCTAGTCAGTGTGCTCCTTCTCCTCCTCCATCTTCTCCTCAAGAGCTTGAAAGACACACACCAGACCCTCCAAGGGATGCTATCCCTTCTCCTCACTCTCCACCTCCACTGGACAATGTTCCAGATATCCACCAGGATGATACTCCAGCCCAACATTCTCCTCAACAGCAACAACAACAACAACAACAACAACAACAACAACAACAACAACAACAACAACAACACCAGTCCTCCTCAGCCCCTGAGCCACCTCCTATAACTCACCATCATCTTCCATCCACTTATGCTCCTCCTCCACCACAAATTCATATATCACCTGAAAAATATCATATTATTTCTCCTATCCCAGAAGACCTCCCTCCATCACCTCTGAGAGGACCCAGCGCAACCAACTCGACCAAAAGCCCGGACTGTTGGTGAAGGCGAAACTGTTCTTTATATCAACTTGGTCCTCGGGCGGATCCACGGGGTAGCCAGTTAGGCCCACGGGGAACACGTCCTTCCGCTTCGAATAGCACCGCAGTACCGGGGCGATTCTGAACCGCAGTTCCAACAATCCCCCCCCTGAAACAACCCCGGGGTTTCGAACCCACAACCTCCCTCTGATACCAATTGAGAGGACCCAGCGCAACCAACTCGACCAAAAGCCCGGACTGTTGGTGAAGGCGCAACTGTTCTTTATATCAACTTTGTCCTCGGGCGGATCCACGGGGCAGCCAGTTAGGCCCACAGGGAACACGTCCTTCCGCTTCGAATAGCACCGCAGTACCAGGGCGATTCTGATCAGGAGTTCCAACAACCTCCTCCCTCTACATCTCATCCTCCACTTTTGCATATCAGGTGGCCTCTCAGGAAAGAAGATTTGACAGAAACTACTCTAAAATGGAGGCTGAGCTATTAATTTTAAAAGAACATCCAGAGCCTAAAGGATTTTATATCTTCCTCCATGGTCACAAAGGAAATCTTAACCTCACTGGCCAGCAAGGTCAAGAAGGGGGAGAACATCTCAGAGGAAGAAAGACCTGTTCTTGATATGAGTGGACAGGATAAAAGGAATGTTGATAATGAGCCTGCGCCTGACAAAGTGACCATATTCCAAGATGCACAGATCCAGGGGGAGCCTGCAGTTCAGAGGGAGTCTGCTCCAGAAAAACAGAATGATGAAGAAAGAGTATAAGCAGATAATAAGGAGATTGACAAAGAGATGGAAGATGTAAATCAGTATCTGTCAAATGTGAATGAGGAGAAATTAAATGCTACAGATCAGGGGGAGCCTTCAGTAGTTCAGGGGGATCTTGCTCTAGTTGCTCAAAGCAATTTGGATATAGAAATGGCAGCTGTAAGCACATCAGTATTTCAGGATGAGCCTCTGCTTGAAATAGATGAGGTTACCAGGATTGCTCAGGAAGCTACCCAGCAGGCTGAAGAGAATGCACACTCTTAGGCGGAGCTTCCCAAAGACATCACTACTTAAGATAATGATGCGCTCTTGCAGATTGCTCCAAGGAAAGTTGCTTCAAAAGTATTTTCAAGGAAGAGAAGAACTCCTGAGAAGGAGCAGTAAGGTACTATGTAAAGATTTATAGTTCCTGAGAAACAGCTGTGGATATCTACTTAATTCTTAACATTTGAATGAAAAGGCTTGTGATTTCAATTTGTCATTCTTCTTATATCTAGGTTGTCATGTATGTAATTTTTGTTTATGCAAAGAAATGTGTAAAATCACTTTGAACAAACTTTAAAATTTGTTAAGATAAATAGGGGGAGATTGTTTTGATTTAACTTAACAAATTCACTAAAAGTGATTTTATCTCTTAGGATAGAATTACTCATTGTATAATGAGGGTTATCTAGTCATTAGATGTCTTAGGATGTCACACTCAACCTAGGGTGTCAAGACCATATCAAGAGAAGAACAAATTTGGTGAAGTTACTACTTGCATCGAATAAAAATTGACGCATCATCGAATGAATGTAGACGCTACACTGACTAGAAGTCCAAGTGGTTCACCGTTCTATCGAAGTAACTCAAGTCGATGTTACGTCGAATAGATATCGACGTAGAGGCCATGAACTTGTCGAATTATCTTGAGAAGTTGATGTAGCTTCTACTTCAACTCAGAGCAGAAGAAAAGTATCTGTCGAAGCCATTCAAAGTTGACGCAACGTCGATTTCATCTCGACGCAGATAATGAAGTTCAGAGCGAAGCCATCAACTCGACGGTTACGTCAATTTTGTATCGACGCAACATCTACTAGAAGAGTTCAATCAGAGCAAGGATGAATTCGAAGATGCTCCTATAAGAACTCATAGGCGCATCGATAAGAGAGGAAGAGAACTCGACGCTACGTCGAATACAATCTGAAAATGGAAACCTTTTCAGCTGTCATTTTGGTCCCTCTCTCATGGCCAACCTCTCTCAAGACCGTTCTCCAACGGCTCCTTAATTACCTCAAATGGAATGAGGAATTAATAGAGGGCAGAGAAAAGCTTTCTTGGAAACAAGTTTTATGTTGGTGGACGGGTCGAAAATTAAAGAAGGAAAGAAGAAGTAAATGTCTAGACAAAAATACCTTTTAAGGTCCTACCAGGAAAGGAAACAAATTCAAAAATTGAACAGTACAATAAAAGATAAGAGAAGAAAATGAATCTTAGAGAATTCATCATAAATGCCATACTGTTCTATTTGGCTCCTTCTTCTTCCTCTCTCAGGAAGCCTAACTGAGAATGTAGAAAAGAGAAGAAAGAACTGCTCTCTCCCGAACGACAGAACAACTGAAGGATGCTTCTCAACACTATCATATAGCAGCCAGAGTTCTATAGGAAGAGAAGAACAAGGATCTGACAACTAGAATTCCTGCAATCCATCACTATTATAAGCAGGAGTTAATCAAGAGCAGATCCAGTGAAAGACTCATGAGGCTGTTCTTCATACAACCTTTCATAAGAATTCTGAAAACAAAATTCCAACAACACTTCTCTTCTTACTTTCGCATTCCTTTCTGTAAAAGAGTTTTGTTAATCCCTCTTCAAAGGATTTAGTGGTTCAAGATCTCCTTATCAAAAGATCTGGTGGTTCAAGATCTCCTTATCAAAAGATCTGGTGATTCATGATCTCCTTGTCAAAAGATCAGTGGTTCTAAGAGTCTCCTAACCAAAAGACTCAGGCACAGTGTTGCATCCCTACCAGGTGGTAGAAGTGGGGAGTACCCACATTTTGGGGAACCTTTATAAAAATCTGTGTGTCTTCTGGTTTGCTAATTTTCTGTGCTGTCCCTCATAGCTAGTATGCATTATTGTTTTCTTCTTTATATTCCAGCACTATTTTATTCTGTCTGAGATCTTGATTGAGCATAAATCCTTAGATTATTTTATTATTATCACAGTTAGAATAGGAATATTTTTAAATCTCTATTCACCCCCCTCGGGAGGATTCTCAGAGGCACACTGTGCACTTTCATTGCCATCAAATGATGAAGAAGAGCAGGTAACTATGTTTGATGATTTTGATTTTAGTTCAGATGATTTTAAAACCTGTTTTAAAGAATTCAGTAATGACTTTATCAAAATTCAAAAAGAATTAGAAGCAGATAGAGAAGAGTTAGAAAATTTTAAGAAAGATGAACTCTATTCAGCAAATAACAATTTAGGAAATGAGATTAAGGACAAAGAATTAGAGCTAATAGAAATAAGGAATGAAAACATAAAATTACAAGAAGAGTTAGCAAAGGCAAAAGCCTTTGAGGACTCTCTCAATGGGAGGAACCAAACTCTCAGAGACATCACAGATAATCTCTCCATGAGATTCAATCACATAGGGTTAGGAACAGATCCATCCACTAGCACAGAAATCCCTAGGAAACCTGCCTGGAAAAAGCCAGTTATCTTCATTAGACCTAGTGACTATGAATCATGTGAGGATAGTGCAAAAACTAAGGGTCCGGAAGATAAAAGACCAAAGAAAACAGCTAGAGTTAATAAGACAAATCTCAACAAAAAAAGAAATCTCAAGAGATGAATAATGTATAAAAACTAAACAATGAAAAGGTAAAAGCAAAACCTAGGATAATAAGACATTCTGCTGATCTCCTATATTTAGATACATTCTATACTTATTTCAAGTATCAAAATAATAGGTTTGGGAAACCCATTCCTTATAATCCAAAAGGATATCATGAAAGACCCTTCTATTCTTTCATTAAACCATATAATGGTAAAAGCAGAGGGACAAGGTAACCTAGGTCCCTTCTAATGTTTGAACTACTTGTGCAGGATTAGGTAGGGTCCCTCTCAGGAGAAAATGGAGTGGGAAGGAAGTTGTAGGTCTTGAATAAGGAACAAAATTCATACAAGGGAGTGATTTCTGCCTTGATTCTTCATTACAGTTCATAAATTTAATATCATAAATTTATTTTCAATAATCAAGATTGCTGGGAAAAACACCAATAATTTTCTAAGAAAATAGATCTGATCATTCGTAGGTGCGTCGAATAGAAGTCGACGTACCATCGACTTCTACTCGATGCTAGCGTCGAGAAGCACTCAGAATGGATAATTCGAATATAATTAGATGCAGTATTAAGTTCATATCGAAGCATGCGTCGACTCAATGGTTGCTGGCCAAATTCAAAGTTGCGTCGATTGAAAATTGACGTAACATTGACAGGACTACGTTGAATTAAGGATTGTTGAACAATCTCCAAGTTACGTCGAATATTATTTGACGCAATTTCGATATAAACTGCGCGTGATGAAATGCTCCTAGAAGTATTCTCGACGTACTTTTACATGCCAAATTCTAATCTTTATTGACGGTGCGTCGACCTAAACCCTAAGTTGCGACGAATTGTCTTCTTTTAAGCAACTTCAGCATCGATTTCATTACGCTTTCAAATTTTCCTCTCTTTCCTCTCTTGCTCTCCTCTTCCCCATCTCTCTCATATTTTCTTCACTTTTTCTCTCTCGTGTTCCATGTGATTGCAGGGGATAACAATCAGATGGCTCCACCAAAAGTGAACTCCAGCTTCGATGTGGACATCGAGTCTTTTAGTGCAGCTGCCGACAACTTTAAAGCCATTCTTGGCCTATTTCAAGATGCTGGCTTAACCAAGCTGATATCCTGATGAGTCCTGATCATATACACTTTTATGGACTCATCTGGGCCATTTATTTTGTCATTTCACCGCACTTTAGCCCTGTTATAGTTCATATTGATCAGTCTATGCTAGGTGCACTTCTAGGCCCATTCTGGTGTAATTTCGTATCTATCTTTGTTATTACTTTTCTTGTGATGATAAGTCCCACTTTCAGTGGCTAGACTGGAGTCGTACGCTGGAACAGGTGTCGTGCAGGTGTTTCCGGTACAATTCTGTACAGGAACACTGCGCACGATCACCGGTTCTAGTGCGCACGACCGGTGGTCGTGCGCCACTGTTCGTGTGCACTTATCATCAATTTCATGAGTTCTGTTTCAACCAGTGCGCACGACCACCTACGATAGTGCGCACGACCACCGGTCGTGCGCCACTGGTCGTGCGAACATGTTATTTTATAATTTCTGTCTTTGCAGGCTCCGTCCAGGCAGAGCGCACTATCACAGGATTCTAGTGCGCACGACCACTGGTCGTGCGCCAATGACCGTGCGCACTGTTTAATTCCAGTGCCTATAAATTCCGCTGCTCGCGATTTAGGTCAGATCGCTCGCTGTTTTCCGCCATTTCTGCTCCAGTTTCGTCCGACTTCGCCCCTCCACCGCCGCCCACCATCTGGAGGTGCTCCGGGCTTGTTTTTCACGCCAATCTTGAGCTGGAGTTTCCTCTCGGCCTCCTCCTTCATCCAAGAGCTTCAAAGAGAGATCTAGCCGCCATCTCCATCGAGCAAGAGGAAGTTTGCAACCTCTACCGGATCGTGACACGAAGAAGACGGGTCCATTGGAGAGTCGTGACAGCTTTCTCTACCCCGGACGTAGTTGCGGACCGAGCTTGGACGCGGATTGACAACCCGGCGATTCCAACCGTGAATCTACAATGAGACTTCGGATTCGGTCGATTTCTTGCCTTATTCTTCTCTTTTTGATGTATATGTAGCTAGATCTAATCATGATGATGAAGTGGCACTTGAATTAGTTATATTTACATATATATTTCATGTCTATGTGATTGTGTAATTAATCTATTTGAGTTGCTTGAGGTGCGCCGCCGTCCATTTCCATTCCACCGTCACGTTCGTGTGTCGCACTAGCAATTGCTAGTGGCGTGCTTGTCGAAGAGGTGCCTGCGACCCTCACTCCGCTAGCCTACTCGTCCATCCGCCTACCGAAGCATGGCATCGCGGCCCGTATTTCATCCCGCCTAACGAAGGAGTGCGCTCAAGGCCTGCACAGTTCGATTCCGCTTGCCTACTCGTCCATCCGCCCTTTCGACGCAGCGCGCTCAAGGCTTGCCTAGTCTCCATCCCGCCAAGCGAAGCATTGCATAGCGGCATTGCATAGGAGTAGTTGATAGCTTTTATTTTATTTTCCAAAAGCCAACCCAACTCCCCCGCATTCCATCCGATTTAAGGACTTCAATCTCAAGTCCTTCCTCGAAACCTAACTCCACCTTACTGTGTTCCTCAAGAGACCGACACTCGGGGATTTTCCCCATTATTATTACTTGCGCGACCGGTGCACTTGCCGAATCATCGCATCAAGTTTTTGGCGCCGTTGCCGGGGAGCACAGTCGTGTGAGTTTTCTGGAGAGGGAGAACCTGAGAGAGAAGCCCTTCCATTTGTAAATTGCATTTCTTTGTCTTATTTCTTTTTGTTCCTTTTTCCTGTTTTAATTAGGTTGCTTTAGTAATTATTGTTAGGTGTAGTATTTTGCACAATAGCATCTTTATTTTGAATCGTTTTATCTTCGCACTATGTGGGCACATCTAAATATCCGTTGCCGTTGGTGTGGAGCTACTTCCCACTCTAGTGATGAATGCCCTACGGAGAATAGTAGGCATAATTCTTATAGCCCAGCATATGGAGCACCGACTTCGTCTGGTACTCCATATGGTGCGCGTAAGTCTTATGGCTACTCTGCTGAGCCTTTACCGTCATTCTTCTTTTCGGCTTCAGCACCCGCTGTGCCAAAGAAGCTCGCTAGGCAGTGCCGGTTTTGTCGGAGCACTGATCATGTCTTGAAGGACTGTGCCGAGTATCTTCGCCAATTGGACGAGGATGACGAACTGGAGATCCGGATCGTCCCAACTCCTAACTCTGGCGGCACACCTTCAACATCCGGTTATGTGTCTTTGTCACCTTCACATCTTGAAGGGTATGGCATGGACACGGTCACCGGATGTGCGGCTGATCTATACACCGACATTGCTGAGCCTATTCTCCATGTGCATCCACCACTTCTAGTGGATTCGATTCTTCCCCCTGTTGTGCATACTATACTCGTCTCCGACGACATTGTTGATGATGTGTCGCAGGATGAGGTGGGTGATCTGAGTGTTGTGCCTATTCCTATGGAGGAGGACAACCTTCTAGGTGAAGAGGAGTTTTCCTCAACACCGGTGGAGGAAGTCCAAATCCTAAGCCTGGCCACCGTTGATCCCGCCGAATCTTGTAGCATTGATGACAATGCTAACATTATTTTACTTCCCCAACCTGATGGGAGTGAGACCGGGATCACTTCCCCGATTGATGTGTATTTATGTTCTTCGTCTTCTTTATTTCTTGATCCCCTTCCTTCATCTAAGTCTGTGCAGGTTGACTCTTCACAGGTACTTCAGGAGGACTTGGAGCTTTTTGCTCAAGTCAATGATGAGAGCATCCTCTCATGTGAGGAGGTTTATCCCTCCTCCATAGAGGAAGCTCCACTCATTGCCTTCGCCTCCTGCTGCCTCCCTGTTGACGACACCCTGCTAAGCAAGGATGTTTTTTATGAGTTGAGTGAGGATGTGTCCTCCTCTTCTTACTTTCTTTTCCCTCTACCTGTGGTGGGCAGGTTTTATCTATATTCGGGTAGAGGCGTGACTGTTCTGTCGCCGTATCGGTACCCATTACCGACACGCATTTTAGAACAGTTACCTGTGCATTTTCTCTTCCATAGGCCCATTAGCTAGAACTCTTAAAGTTTGAATAAGTCGTGCTGGGAGGACAATAACCCCAGTAGTTATCTTTCTTTTCTGCATTTTTATTTCATCTAATCATGTTTAGTTAGTAGTATTTTCTTTTCAGTTTTCTTTTGTCTTTTGTTTTTGCGAAGCTGACCCCTGCAGGTACTTATTCTGGATGGCGGATGCTGCAGCTCATTTTAGCTTACACGCCAATCTTCTGGTATGCTCACTTGCTGAGCATTGCGTACTCTCTTCCCATAGCCTTTGCTGATTTTCATGTCATATATTATGCGGATTGTTTAGTTTAAGTCTGGGGGAGAGTAGTTTTGTTTACCCGCTCACGTGCACTATTGCACTGCATGCTAGAAGATTTCATTTAAAATGTTTTGTTTATTTTCATTGCACACCACATCACCCACTTGAGCGCGTACTCATCTGTTTGCTTGCTCTGTTGTGAATTTAATTCTTCTGCTTATTTGGGAAAGTCTAGGTGATGGCTTAGGACTATGTAGCAGAGTAAAATGTTGACTCTAGTAGTGCTCCTAGTCGAGTGCTCGGTTGCATAGAAATCTGTGTAGAGTAGACTTCTCTTTATACTTATGGTTTTATATTTTCTTATTAGTGTAAATGTTGTTTACTCTACTCAAATGGTGAATTCGGTGGAATCAAACGGTAGCATAGGGATGTGTGTAAACGATCGCTAGATTCGTATTGCTTGAGTCGGGAGAAAGGAGAATCTTTCTCGGTGGCTAGAACTTGCCCCAAGCGATTCTTGAAGCATGGGTATACGGTTAGTCAATTGCGTGAATGTGATATAGGCCATCATTTTGGCCCGGTTGAGCCTTTGTGCCTATCCCTACCGCTATATCCTCGCTAGCCCAGTTGTGCCTACCCGTTCTTTGATTCAGCACCACTTTTATTTCACCAAAGCCCAAAAGCCAATCCTAGTCGCACACCCAAATCTGAGCTTTAGCTGTTTATTATTTTCATGAGTTGGGTTGTTGATGTGGTAATATGTTTGTGAAGATGTGGATGTGTCCTTTTGTTTATTTGCTGAAAATGATAAGAAAAGAAAAAAAATGAGAAAAAGAAAAGAAGTTAAAAAGAAAGGAAAGAGAAGGAGTGTTTAATTGAAAATCTCTATGTATAGATTTATGTTTGGGAGTAGGCGGTGCACGCACCCATGCTGTTAAGTCCAAGTCTGGGGGTGTTGTGTACCTGCGTGTTTGTGTGGTGAATGAGGATAGTTTCCTGCATTAGCTCATTTGGGTTTAGTGCTTGAGCCGTCGTTTTTATCTTTGTTTATCCTCACCTAAACCCAAGCCTCATTTAAAACCTAAAGTCCTATTGATTCACGCATTTGAGTCAAACCAGTGCCGTGGAGAGAATGTGACCGGGCAAGCTTATGGTCACCGACACTGATGGATTTCAGTGGAGTTTTTCCCGCATCCCGATCTTGAGCAATGCTCGTCTCAGCGCTTAGTTTACTTTCTCCGTATGCATTACCGAATGATTCACCGTTGTTCACCATTTTGATAAGTTGTAATATGCTTTTACTCTTTTAGAAATATATAAACTGTTTTTATAATCAGAAATCTTTTCTACTATTTTTCTTATGCACGTGAGCATGCGACTTCGAATGGTACTCTGTAGTGTAATCATTAAGCCATCTACTGTTCTTTCCTAGTTCGCTTAGAATTTGTTTGCTCGGGATGCGCAAACAGTTAAGTCTGGGGGTGTGATGAGTCCTGATCATATACACTTTTATGTACTCATCTGGGCCATTTATTTAGTCATTTCACCGCACTTTAGCCCTGTTATAGTTCATATTGATCAGTCTATGCTAGGTGCACTTCTAGGCCCATTCTGGTGTAATTTCGTATCTATCTTTGTTATTAGTTTTCTTGCGATGATAAGTCCCACTTTCAGTGGCTAGACTAGTGTCGTACGCTGGAAAAGGTGTCGTGCAGGTGTTTCCGGTACAATTCTGTATAGGAACACTGCGCACGATCACCGGTTCTAGTGCGCACGACCGGTGGTCGTGCGCCACTGTTCGTGCGCACTTATCATCAATTTCATGAGTTCTGTTTCAACCAGTGCGCACGAACACATACGATAGTGCGCACGACCACCGGTCGTGCGCCACTGGTCGTGCGAACATGTTATTTTATAATTTCTGTCTTTGCAGGCTCCGTCCAGGCAGAGCGCACGATCACAGGATTCTAGTGCGCACGACCACTGGTCGTGCGCCAATGACCGTGCGCACTGTTTAATTCCAGCGCCTATAAATTCCGCTGCTCGCGATTTAGGTCAGATCGCTCGCTGTTTTCCGCCGTTTCTGCTCCAGTTTCGTCCGACTTTGCCCCTCCACCGCCGCCCACCATCTGGAGGTGCTCCGGGCTTGTTCTTCACGCCAATCTTGAGCCGGAGTTTCCTCTCGGCCTCCTCCTTCATCCAAGAGCTTCAAAGAGAGATCTAGCCGCCATCTCCATCGAGCAAGAGGAAGTTTGCAACCTCTACCGGATCGTGACACGAAGAAGACGGGTCCATTGGAGAGTCGTGACAGCTCTCTCTACCCCGGACTTAGTTGCGGACCGAGCTTGGACGCGGATTGACAACCCGGCGATTCCAACCGTGAATCTACAACGAGACTTCGGATTCGGTCGATTTCTTGCCTTATTCTTCTCTTTTTGATGTATATGTAGCTAGATCTAATCATGATGATGATGTGGCACTTGAATTAGTTATATTTACATATATATTTCATGTCTATGTGATTGTGTAATTTATCTATTTGAGTTGCTTGAGGTGCGCCGCCGTCCATTTCCATTCCGTCGTCACGTTCGTGTGCCGCACTAGCAATTGCTAGTGGCGTGCTTGTCGAAGAGGTGCCTGCGACCCTCACTCCGCTAGCCTACTCGTCCATCCGCCTACCGAAGCATGGCATCACGGCCCGTATTTCATCCCGCCTAACGAAGCAGTGCGCTCAAGGCCTGCACAGTTCGATTCCGCTTGCCTACTCGTCCATCCGCCCTTTCGACGCAGCGCGTTCAAGGCCTGCCTAGTCTCCATCCCGCCAAGCGAAGCATTGCATAGCGGCATTGCATAGGAGTAGTTGATAGCTTTTATTTTATTTTCCAAAAGCCAACCCAACTCCCCCGCATTCCATCCGATTTAAGGACTTCAATCTCAAGTCCTTCCTCGAAACCTAACTCCACCTTACTGTGTTCCTCAAGAGACCGACACTCGTGGATTTTCCCCATTATTATTACTTGCGCGACCGGTGCACTTGCCGAATCATCGCATCATATCCACAAGATGCAAGATCTTGGATATCGAATTGACTGAGTTTAAAGATAGTGTTCAAATAGGAGGATGGATCCCTTAAGGGAAAGTGTCTGACACAGATGTTCAGATAACTGAGGAGTTACTGAATCAAACATATGATCTTGTAACTGGGAATGAGTCAGATGAATTATTAGGGGATGAGACCAAGAGGGCCCTGGAGATTATGCAGTTCAAGAAAGATAAGCCCATAAATCTGAAGAAGATCGATCTGGGAGAAGAATACAGGTTCCTTGCTGACATAGTAGGGAAGGTGTTGTTGTGTAAGATTTCAGCACATGATGTTATTCCCAAGCAACAACTTCAGATAATGGGAGCTGTTGTTCTTAAGAAAAAGATAAATTGGGGGAGATGCCTTCTGAAAATGATTGGGCACAAACACTCTCATAAGGAAAATGCATATATGAGAGTTATGAGCCAAGTACTTCTCCACCACAATACAACAGTGTGAAAATCAAAGGGAGTGCCAATTCCACCAAGGAAAAGAATCAATATAGGAATCTTCTCAAAGTGGACCAGGCAAATCTTGAAACATGGTCAAGCCCCATCTTCTCCTCCTCCCTCTCCAACTCCACAGGACACTATCCTAGGTCCCCCCAAGGAATCTATTCAAGCAAAACCATCTCCTAAACACCATCAACAACAACAACAGCAAAACCTCCACTCCATCCCATCTACTTCACTCCCAGAGCTAACACCTCATATTCCACAGCAACAACCATCTACTAGTACCTCAGACTCTCAGTCTGCTCCACCACCACCACCATAAATCCACATCTCCCCAGAAACCTACCTGGCACTCTCTCCCATCCAAGAGGACTTACTGTAAGACCCCATTTTTTTTCTTTCAATAACCTGGGTCTTATGCCCAGAACCACCGCTTTACGGTGACACCCCCGCTCAGGAAGGTTGCCACTACAAAACTCTGATCCTGCCAGCCATATCGATCACAAATGAAGTAAAACTTAAACAAACTAATCGAAGTTCAAGTCCACATCACATAGAAAGTAAAACCATCAAAAGTGATGTCCACATAAAATAACTGAATATAAGGTAACGGTAATAATAAAGGGCTCATGCCCTTTACATTAATTCCTCACTACAATTTCACTCGCGGAAGCATAATCTACTAAAGCTAATTAGACACTCATGGATCCTGTCTTCGGTGCTCCCGTGCTAGACTGCTCCGCCTCCATCTAAACCGGCCTCTGGTGTTGCAGCATCTCCTCGGTCCCCTAAAATGATAAGGTCCACCGACTGTTAGTCAAAAGACTAAGCCAATCCCCCACCCCTCCCCCGATGACTCCTAGGCACCGTGCGGGAAGGATGATGTGGAGGACATTAAGGGGTAAAAATCAAAAGAAGGTGACAATGAGTCTAACTACGAAAGGGTCTATCGGTAAGCAATATATAGTATAATGAGTTAAGCAGTAGGAAGTAAAACAGTAGCAAGTAAGCAGAATTAATAATTAAAGCAACAGTAAAGAAATGCACTAAGGAAAAAAGTAATAAGAATAAGTAACCTTAATTAATAGGAATGCCCACACAAACCTATAGACCAAGGGGTCATTTAGCAGGGTCTATCATATAAAAAGTCCCATAACCAATTTATATGATATGGGTAGGGGTTGAAATGCAATGTTTTTGCTATGCCATGCAAGGTATGTAGTTTAAATGTTATGCTCATATAAGTGCAACTCACGCACTATGACTCTATGCGCACAGACCTTTAGTTCCCCTTTTTGGAGCTAGCAAAACTCGCAGGATACTTCCGTAGTGGCAAACAGAAGCAGTGGGTTGGTCCTCGCACTACCTAACCTAGACTTATCGTATGCCTCAACGCTAAGAACACAACAACGGAGCTCCTGCGTACTCTTACTGGCTAGTCCACCAGACGTTTCTTTGGAAAAGTGGAATCCACACTTACCGAGCCAAAGTATCGATGTCGGTGCGACGACCATCGACACTAATGACCCACCACCTTATGCTCATACAATATGTCCTACTATATCCCGAGCCATAAGCTCCCCGGGCTAACCTTCCCATCATCATAACCTTCCGATCCAACGGCTCGCCGGACCAACCCGTCCATACCAACAAGCATTACTGAGTCACAAGCTTACCGGACTAGCTAGTCCACTGCTACAAACTAACCTCCTGTAACCACGGGGTGTGGGTGTGTGCATTTTTAAGTTAATCTTACACCGCCATCTATTCATACACATTAGGGTTAACTATGTACCTCCCGGGGACTACCCTGTAAGGGGCTCACTACGGTACTAGGAATTATAATGGGATGACACCATAAAGCTCCCTTTCCAAAACAATTAATATTATTAGTGGCTACCCACAAGTATACCCTCCTTATCATTTCACTTGGATTACCCTGCGTATTTTATGACCTTCTAAGGGGAAAGACGATCTTTCGTTGGTCCCGAACACAACCTTACCCTTAGCTTATCGGGTACTCCCAACATATAGATCCCTAATGGTGACCTCACATCCTCTCTAGAAGAATAGGTACACCATTTACGTTCCATTCCCACCTAATGATCCATAAATTACTCAGGTTTTACAGTTTTACTATACGCACACCAAATGAGTTATATGAGTTGCATAAGGGGAGGTACCCCAAATATTCATCCAACTGACTCAAGATTATTACTGGGTGTCCATATGATATTCTAACACTAAATCCAGAGTACCATATTTTTCCTTATTTAATTGGCATTTAATATAATTTTTCTCAACACTGACCCAATATGAAATTGAGCATGACGTATAAAATCCTCTTATGATATGGCCTCCACAAAATTATGAAAAATCTATGAAGCCAAAATAACAGTAAATACATAATATCAAAATTTTGCAGTAAGGGGTTGGCCTCTAATTATAATATTGAATAATTACCACAAATTAGAATTTAAGGAAAAAACCACCAAAACTACTTGTCTAAATTTTTTGGGAAAATTACCAGACCTTCATACTAATCAGAAAAGTCTGCTAGCCAAATTTCAGAATTTATCAAGACTAATTAATCACAAAAATAAATATTCCAAGTAAACCCAAACTAGGGAAAATTGTGAACTTACTGATAAATAATTCCAAAAATTATACGAAACTTCAGAGAGCTCTCTAATGACCTAAATTGTCCTCCCACCAAGTTTCATAATTTTCCAGAGGATATTTGGCCCTCATTTATTTAACATATTATTAAGACCAAATAGATGACTTATGAATGAATTGCTAATTAAATTAATTCAATAATTACCCAAAAATTACCAGAGATCTATTACATGATTATGACGGTACCACCAAACTTTCATCCCCATCCAAGATTATTTGAGCATGTAAATTTCTCTTATAAAAAGGTTCCCTTAAAAGGTTATATCCTAAATCAGAGGGGATAAGTTTTCCTAAAATTCTTATAAAATTTCCTATGGAATATTTATACCCTATGAACTTATATTCCAAGTTTCATGACCATTCAAGGACATATGCCCCTATGTCCTTCACAAGGCTTAAAGTGCAACCCTAAGGTTTGAACTAGGGTCCTAGGTCATATCCACCCCACATCACCCCAAACAACTCATGGGGGTGTCTTATGTGATCCTAAACCAGTGGCCAAAGTTTAACACCACATTGATGATATTTGACCACCTAATTCCATCATGTGGACTTTTGACCTAGTTTGACTTAGTTTTACCAAACTTGGGTTAACTAATTACCCAACCAAATCAGTCCTAATTGGGATGAAATTTTTACCAGGGTCATAAAATAACCCTAAGGAGCACCCACCAATATTTGGAGGGGATTGGAGGTCATTAGACCCTATAATTATATAATATATGAATAATTAAATTATTCCAAAAAATTTAGAAAAATGTTTTCTAAAAATTCCCATCTTTGGATATGTTAAGGGTGTAGGTACAAATAGCCTATGTTTTAATTTTCATGACAATGTCATTTCTCTATCAAAAGATATTCAAGAAATAGTGGCTGCCCTACCCTAGGGACCAGTCCCACTAAATGGCCATATAGGGAGCTACTCTACTCCTTTTGGGCTGAAACAAATTTTAAAATAAAGCTCACATCAAGGGATACAACTTTGATGTTGGACACTTTTTAATCAGAGGAGCCTAAGTATTTTTAACAAATTAATCTAGCTACTGCAAATAGTGTGACAGAAATGCAATATTAATATCACATGTACATTTGATCTTTATCACAGATCTTGGCGCAAATCTGACGGCTCCTGGTTGTCTTCTTCCTCTAGCCAAGGGCTGAGATTAACCCGTCCTGGGCTCTCTTGCACCTTGCTTTCCAGGCCACTTGAGTGCCGCCCCAGCCAGCCAATGCCACCAACACCTCCGTTGAGGTGGTGGCCGGCGTTTAATGGTGGTTGGCCGGTCGGAGGTGGCCGAAACAAGGTGTTCTAGCGGGGTAAAGAGGGCTCAAAACAAGCCCTTTCGGGAGCTTGATTCGAGACCGATTTGGCTCGAATCAAGCCCCAAATCAGAAGAAGATCTAGCACTAGGGGAGGGGAAGCGGATCGGACCTGTGTGGTGGCCTGGTGTCGCGTATTCTGCCGGGTCACCATGGACAGAGCTTGAGCTTTTGGTGCCATGTTGATTTGCACTTGGAGAGATCGGTTTCTTCAGAGAAGTGGGGGGTTTCACTCCTCTTCGACCTCTGAAGGTGTTAAAGGAGTAAATTGGAGGAGCGGAGGGGCCAAGACATCAATTGCCATTAACACCATTAATGGTGATTTTTGGCCACCTCCAAATCTCCTTGAATTCAGCCCCTTGTGGGGTGTAAAATGCTCCAAATTCCTTGTAACTCCCAGAGGAGGTGAATCGCCATCAATGGTGAGATCAATTGGCCTCCTTTGTCCATGAATGCCATTAACCCCCTTTCTCTCTCTCCACCATTTTTGGGGCTTTCTCTCTCCTGGCCGGCTCCTTTGAAATTGAATGGCAATTTAAGTAATTCTCAAGCTCATTAGGTGGTGGACCACCTTAATTGAGTCTAGCCCAAGAGGATTGGGCTTGATTTGGGCAAAATAGGTCATTTTGACCTTAATTTAGGTTAAGGTTGACTTTGGTTAAATTGGCCATTTGGAGGTCCCATGATGGGAATTTTTGGTCTATTGTTTCCCTAGTATCCTTATAAGGGTAGGGGTAAGGTCAATTTGGCATGGTGGAGGCCAATTAGCCCTTATTAAGCTACTTTGACCAATTTAGGGTTAGGGTTGACATTGGTCAATTTAGCCTCTTTCGTTGACCCCAATGGGTCCTTGGTGCTCTAAGTGGACCCCTAATGGGTTAGGGATGTTATGGTGGGGTCAAGGAATCAAGATGAGGCCCTAAATCCAACCCAAGGTTTGATATTTGAAAATTGCTATTTGCAGACCACTTGGGTTTAATCCTTCTTACCTAAGTTCACATGATCTTAAGCTCTTCCTATGGTTTTTTCATGACTTAGTCATGACAAAACCAACTTGGGGGTCTAGTTGTTTGGGGGATGTTACAAATCCTAATACATAAAAATAAAAATTTCATCTCTGAAATTCAGGTTAGGCCTGTGGGGTTCCTATAACACGTGATTAAATGTAACATCCCAAACAAAAATTAAGTTATACCTGTCGTAAAGAGCTTCGGATACTTTTGCTGCATCAAGTCCAGTGGCACCCAGGTGTGCTCCTCCTGTCCATGATTCCTCCATAGGAATTTGATCAATGGAACCTTCTTGTGCCACAGGACTAGCATCTCTGTGTCGTCTATTCGAACCGGCTCTAGGTTAACTGACTGATTAATAGCTATCGGCCCCTCTGTAGTAGATATCTGCTGCTCTGGCCGTAGTAGATCCCTCCTGAGTGAGGAGACATGGAAGACATCGTGCAATCCCGCTAACTCCAGCGGTAGCTCCAGTCTGTAAGCCAAGGGGCCGATCCGCTCCAGGATCCTATAGGGCCCCATATATCTTGGAATGAGCTTCTTCTGCCCGCGTACCTGCGAGACTCTATGCATCAGACATATCTTCAAGAATACCCGATCTCCTACCTGGAACTCTACCTTATGATGTCGCGCATCGTAATACTTGGTCTGCCTGCTCTGGGTCTCCAGCATCCTGTCTCGAATCAGCCTCACCTGAGCCTCCATGTCCTCTACGAACTCTGAGCCAAGTGCCTTGGGATCCTCATTCTGGATCCAAGACAAAGGGGTCGTGCACCTTTATCTATATAATACCTCGTAGGGTGTCATGCCTTTGCTAGCCTGGCGGCTATTGTTGTATGAGAACTCGACCAACAATAATAGTCTCTCCCATGGCTCCCCGCAGTCTAGGATGCATAGTCGTAGAAGATACTCTAAGGTTTGGTTGGTACGCTCCGTCTGCCCGTCTGTCTGGGGGTGGAATGCAGTGCTGAATGTCAGTCGTGTGCGTAAGTAAGCCTGCACCGCTCTCCACTCCCTCGATGTAAATCATCCATCCCGATCGGACATAACCGTCCTAGATACGCCATGGTACCGAACAAACTGCTCCACGAACCTTCATACCAAAACACCGACCAATGTGTCCTTTCTGACTGGGTTGAATTGGGCCACATTCATCAATCTGTCGACGATCACCCATATCGAGTCATTCCCCGTATGTGATCGGAGAAGACTGTGTATAAAGTCCATCGCAATGTCGTCGAATTTCCATTTCGGTACTAGGAGTAGCTGCAATAATCCAGCCGGGTTCTTGCATTCCGCCTACACGAGCTGGCAAGACTCGCAGTGGGTCACAAAATAAGTGATGTCCCTCTTCATGCCCGACCAATACATGGTCCTCTTCAAGTCTGCCGTCATCTTTGTGATACCTGGGTGCACCGAATACCTACTGCAGTGAGCCTTTGTCATGATGTCTTCCCGAATCCGGCCTCCTGCTGGTAAATATACTCGACCTCTAAAACTCAACAGGCCGTCCCTCAATGAATTGTCTCCAGTGGAGCCTGCCTCCAAGGCTCTGAATATTGGCTCTATCTTGGCATCCTGCCTCTGCCCATCCCTGATGTGGTCTCGTATGTCATATGTGGTACTCATCGCCACCAGGTACTCATCATAAAGCTCTGAATTATCCTCAGATTATAAGGAGATCTGCATGTCCTCGAAAATCCGTACTAGCTCCATGGCCATCAGCTGGGGCTCTACTCCTGATGTGGTGGATCTTCTGCTCAGTGCGTCTGCTACCACATTCTCCTTCCCCGGGTGGTAATGCATGGTGTACTGGTAGTCCAATAAGAACTCCACCCAGCGTCTCTGTCGAATGTTCAGCTCCTTCTGTGTATCCACATACTTCAAATTCTTGTGATCTGAAAATAAGTTGTAGTGGACGCCATATATATAGTGCCGCCGGATCTTTAGAGCGAATACGATCGCTCCCATCTCCAAGTCGTGCACTAGGTAATTCCTCTCATGGTTCTTCAACTGGCGGGAAGCGTATGCTATCACGTGCCCGTTCTGCATCAGAACGACACTCATCCCCTGGTATGACGCATCCGTGTACACCTGGAATCCTTCCTTTCCCGATGGAAGGGCCAGGATGGGGGCCATCGTAAGCCAACCCATTAGCTCCCGGAAGGCCGCCTCGCACTGCAGCATCCAAATGAATGCAGTATCCTTCTTCGTTAGGGATGTGAGTGGGAGGGCGATCTAGGAAAACCCTTGTACGAACTCCCGATAATAACCGGCAAGTCCGAGGAAGCTCCGCACGTCGGTGGCCATCTTCAGCGGTGTCCATTCCCGTACTGCCTGGATCTTTGCTGGATCTACCGCTAGACCCGCTCCACTGATAATCTGATCCAAGAAGGCCACCTCCTTCAGCCAAAACTGACACTTGTTGAACTTCGCATACAAGCGGTGCTCCCGAGGCTTCTCCAATGTTAGTGCCAAATGACGTGCATGTTCCTCCTCCATCCTCGAATAGATGAGGATGTCGTCGATGAACATGATGATAAAGATGTCGAGATAAGGCTCGAACACCCGGTTCATCAAACTCATAAATGTTGATGGTGCATTCGTGAGCCCGAACGACATCACAGTGAACTCATATAGTCCTTATCGACTACAGAAAGCCATCTTTGGGATGTCCTCCTCCTGAGTCCACAGTTGATAATACCCTGACCTCAAATCCAGCTTCCAGAAGCAGTGGGCTCTCTGTAGCTGGTCAAATAGCTCGTCGATCCTTGGTAGCGGATACATATTTCAGACCGTAAGCCGGTTCAGTGCTCAATAATTGATGCACCTCGGAGCGTCCCATCTTTCTTCTTCACAAATAACACTGGAGCTCTCCAAGGTGAGGAACTCGGTCTAACGAACCCTACTTCCACTAGCACCTGCAGCTAGCTCTGAAACTCCACTAGCTCCTTCGGGGCCATCTGATAAGGAGCTCTGGATACCTGCTTAGCCCCCGGCACCAATTGGATCTGAAAACCCTTCTCATGGTGCGGTGGCAGCCCCAGCAACTTCTCCGGGAATATGTTGGAAAAATCCCATACTAATGGGATGCTGGCCATAGAATCCTTCGCCTCAATCACCTCGAACAGCACCCGGTATACCTCATCTCCCTGTAGGTGGGCCTTGACATCCTGAACAGATGATAATAAGAGACGGGAGGGAGGTTTTGTTGGAACAACCCTATTACTAATTTGGGCTAGGATCACTATGTGTTGATTAGGATCTATATTGACCCCAATGTATAGCCTTAGGGTCAAGCTTTAGGCTGATTAGATTAGCAGAACTTAGGCAAATTCAAGCTCAACACATGGTGAGTGGTGTTCGACGAATGACCAGATTCATTCGACAAATTGCTTCCAGCAGACTGAAGAAATTTGAAGTTCCAGCGGTCGACAAATTCTGAGTCAGAGCTCGACAAATGACTAACAGCGGTCGACAAATTTTGAGTCAGCGTTCGACAAATGACTAGCAGCGGTCGACAAATTCTAAGCCAGCGCTCGACAAATGACTAGCAGCGGTCGACAATTTCTAAGCTAGCGCTCGACAAATGACTAGCAGCGATCGACAAATTCTAGCCAGCGCTCGACAAATTGCTTTCTGACGTTCAGACTTATGTTCTCAGTAGATGTCAGTTCTCTGAACTCAAATCAGCAAAATAACGGATATATTTATTTCTCCTTGGACGTATTCAGGCAATCAAGTAAGGATATCTTTCTCATTTATTATATCCTTATATTCCTTCCTTTCCAAGAAGAAGAATAGCCGTTGACATTTAATGCCAAAGGCATCTTTCTCGACAAAAGGAGTTAAAGGACCTGCCAAAAATCGTTTTGGGTGGCTACCTGGTTCCAAGAAGGGTTTAAGTCAGAAGAAGACATTCCTTAAATAGACAGAAGATTTGAATTTGAATATATATATACAAACATTTATCAGAAGATGAAAAGAGAACAGCAAGAACTGAGATAGTCATTTTTGAGATAAAAATAAAGAAAAACTTCACCATCACTTGCTCTCTTCTGTGATCACAGAACAAGGAGGACAGAAGAAGTTTTTCAGAAGAAGAAGAAAAAGAAAATACACTATTCTTTTTTCAGCATTCTTCTTCATCAAGGCAGCATCTTCATCTTTCTGAGAACCAGATTTAATTTCTTAGATCTGCTACAAGATAAAGTCTTTCAAGAGCAACAACAATCTGAAGATTAATTTCTTCCAGATAGTCAGCTACAAAGACTTCTATTTGAGAAAGCTCTATCCAAAAGCTGTCATCAACTCTCATCAGACAGGGGGAGCTTTCTGCTTCAACACCTTTTGTCTTCTCTCAGATCATTGACAGAGAAGAACACTCTATACCTCTTTATCTCATTCTGTACAGGGTTAATACTCCCTTCAAAAGTTTATCCAGTGGTGGCAAGTCACCTTATCAAAAAATCTTAGTGTGGTTTTTAAGCACCTTATCAACAGCTTATTGGTATGTGGACACCTTATCAAAAATCCCTTGGTGCCTGGGCACCTTATCAACCCTCCTAGTTGATTCCTACCAAAGGTGGTAGAAGAGTAGACGTACCCAGATTTATTGGGGAACTACTATAGCTCCTTGTGTCTTTTGTGCTTGATTGTCTCTGTGTGCTTGTGCTGTGTGTCCTTTATTAATTCTGTAGTTTTCTATAACTCACACTAAATACACATATACTTAAACAGTAGTTTAATTTCCGCTATAAAACGTATTAAAAATTTTAATACTCTATTCACCCCCCCCCCCCCCCCCCCTTAGAGTAATTTAAGATCTGACCTCCACTTTCAATTGGTATCAGAGGGAGGTTGATTCTTTACAGGCTAACACCTGAATCACAAAGATCAACCAGATCTTAATTTTTCTAAGAGTTTTATTCTCTAGAATTTTATCTTATTTAAAACTCATGGCACAAAACAAGGTGTATTCCAGCACAAGACCTCCTATGTGCAATCTCAATAAGTTTGCACTATGAAAAGCAAGGATTAGGCTTTATATGAACTCCATTGATGAGGAAATTTTTAATGTTATTCTTACAGGACCTCCAGCACCCACAGCATCAGCTAGTACTGCTGCAACAACAGACAACAATGTTGTTCCACCTCCTGAGTGGACTGAGGCTCAGAAGAAGCAGAGAAATGCAGATGCAAAGGCCATGAACATTCTGGCCCTAACTATGTCAGATGACATATTCCAGAAAGTAGTTGAGTGCACCTCAGCAAAAGAAATCTGGGAATCTCTCAACAACATGGTGGCAGGGTCAGCAGATGAAAGAAAAGATAGGAGATCTCACTTGATCTCTCAATATGAGAACTTCAAGAAGGGAGAATCAAAAAATGTAGCTGATATGTACAATAGGCTCAGCCTCATAATAAATGAGCTGAAGTCTTTGGACAAAGTGATCTCACTCATAGAGATCAATGACAAAATTCTTATGTGCTTTCCCAGCACAAGGGACTCCAGAATCTGGCCAATCAAAGAAGCCAGAAGTCTCAATGAGATCACCACTGAAGCTCTGTTGGGCAAGCTCAAATATTATGAGCAGCTCATCAAAACTAGGGAAAATGAAGAATCCACTTCATCCCCAGCACCCAAGAAGGAAAGAAGCATAGCCTTCAAGGCTGCAGAAGATAAAGGAAAAGCTCCTGACAAAGAGGAGTTTCTGAGTCTGTTAGCCAAAAGATTCTATAAGATGGCTAAGAAAGACTTCAGAAAACAACTATCCAGAAGTCATGACAAGCCAAGGTATGACAAAAATCATTCTAATGAAATCATATGTTTTGGCTGCAGGAAACCAGGACACATTGCTCCTGAATGTCCAGAGATTCAACACAAGAAGGACAGGAAGGAAAGAAGAAAAGAAAAGGAAGAAAAGAAGGGCTCCAGCAAATCTTCCTCCCACTCTCACAAGAAGAAGGGAAGAGGATTTGTAGCAACATCCTGGAGTGAAACAGAATCTGAATCAGAATCTTCATCTTGCTCCTCTGATGAAGAAGAAACAAAAGAAGACAGCCAATGCATAATGGCTATTTATGACTCAGACAATGATTCACAATCCGCATCATCATCCAGCTCCAGTGATGATGAAGAAGAAAAAAGTTTTTGCATGATGGCAATCAATGCCTCAACTAGCAACTCTGATGAAGAGAAATCAGAAACAGAAGATGATATTGATCAGGTACTATCTGACTTTGATTTCACTTCTATTGAATTCAAAGATGATTTCAAAACTCTTTGCCAAGACTTAATAAAATCTGAGAAAGAAATAATCTCTCTCAGAACTAAGTTAGTTGAAATGAACAATATAAGTGAAGAGAATGAAAATCTTAAGAAAGATTTGGCTGCCTCCAGAGAACACATTACTACTCTTGAGAGTAAGTTATCTGAAGCCAAAAAGTTTGAAGAATCCCTCAATGGGAGAAGTATCAAGCTGATGGACATCACAAGCACTGTCAATGCTAGATTTAATAATAGCAAACTGGGCTTGGGTGCCTCATCAAGAGAGCCATCTCTGATTAAGAGAAACATCCTCTCCACACCCATAAAATTCATTTTTGCTAAAAGCAAAGAAGCTGCAGAAAGAAATAAAGACATTTCAAGCAAGTTTGTTAAGGATAGAAGAATTCAGAAGAATTCGTCGAACGACACTCGACAAAAGGATTCAAATTTGTCAAACGAGGCTCGACGAAAACTAAGAACAGATTTTCAGTATAGTTATAAAATGAATAATAATCGACGAATTTATTCAAATTCCTCGAACAAGCAATATACAGAAAACTCTAAGAATTCTAATCCTAAATATACTAAAAATCCTTTTACCAAGTGGACTATACCTCCAAGGAGATATCATCCACAAGGATACAAGGATCAGCCTGAAATGACATTTATCTCTTAATTTTGTGGTAACATAAAAGGACCCAAGGTAGTCTGGGTCAAAAACACCTAGTTTATATTTTTGTCTTTGTAGGTACACAGCCATCCAAGATTAAATCAAAAATGATACTTGGACAGTGGATGCTCAAAGCATATGACAGGGAACAAGGCTAACCTGTACAACTACAAGGCAAAACTTGGACCCAAGGTGATCTTTGGAGACTCCAACTGTGGATAAACCAAAGGTTATGGTCAAACTAAAATTGGAACAGTGACAATCAAGGAAGTAACCTATATCAAGGGTCTAAAGCACAACCTCATCAGCATAAGTCAGTTATGTGATGAAGGTTATCAGGTAACATTTAATAAATCAGAATGCATCATTAAATCATCTGATAATGTTATTGTTCTATCAGGAATTAGACAAGGAAATATATATTTAGTAAACTTCAACTCATCTAAATCAGAAATTTGCTTATTTAATGAGTTAAGCAAATCTAGTGAATTATGGAAAAAAAGATTAGGACATGTAAACCTTAGGACCATTGCTAAATTAGCTAAGGATAATCTTGTTAGAGGCTTACCATCAGGATCATATAAGAAAGAAGGTATTTGTAGGGCATGTCAATTAGGTAAGCAAACCAAAAACAGCTTTAAATCATTATCTATAAGTGATTCACCTAGAATCTTATACTTGCTACATATGGACCTTTTTGGACCTATTGCAATAAAGAGCTTAGGGGGAAAGTCTTACACTCTAGTTATTGTGGATGACTTCTCTAGATTCACTTGGGTGTTCTTTTTAAGAGAAAAGTCAGATAACTTTAAAGTTCTTACAGACTTTCTTAAGAGCATACAGATTGAGTACTCTACTGTAGTTGCATTGATCAGAAGTGATCATGGCACTGAGTTTGAGTCTCTTCTCATGCAAGAATTCTGTGAGATGGAAGGTATCAGGCATTGCTTCTCAGCTCCTAGAACTCCTCAACAAAATGGGGTAGTTGAAAGGAAGAATAGAACTCTAATTGAATCAGCAAGAACATTGCTTGCAGATGCTAACTTGCCCATATCCTTTTGGGCTGAGGCTGTCAGCACAGCAAATTATGTTCTGAATAGAAGTTTGATACACAAACTTAAGGGTAAAACTCCCTATGAATTTCTTAAAGGGAAGAAACCCAAAGTTGATTATTTTAGAACTTTTGGATGTAGTTGTTTTGTTCATAACAATGATAAGAAATATCTTAAGAAATTTGAACAAAAATCTGAAGAAGGAATCTTCTTAGGATATTCAATAGCTAGTAAAGCATATAGGGTATTTAACAAATCCTCTCTTAAAATAGAAGAGTCTATGCATGTTTCCTTTGATGAAACTAACATGTTTTACAAGGAGAAGAACTCTTCTACCAAGAACACCTTGCAGGTACCAGCTCTATGTGAAGAGCTTAAAGAGCTAAATCTACAGACAGGAGATTCACTGCATCCATTGCCTCAAACTCTTGAAGATAGTGAAGAAGAGGATCATCCAGATCTTGTTGATTACCTGAATTAAGCTACAACAGAACATCCTCCACATGATGTAATAGCTGAACAAATTCCCAATGGAGATACTACTGCTGAACCAACTCCAACTGCTAACCACATCACAGTCCGAGATCATCCAATTTCGCAAGTGATTGGTGATATCACAGCAGGTGTTCAAACAAGGCATCAACTACACCAAAATCAGATGCATACCTGTTTCTATCACAAGTTGAACCTCAAACCATAAAAGATGCAGAACAAGATCCAAATTGGATTCTTGCAATGCAAGAGGAACTCAACCAGTTTGAAAGAAACAAGGTTTGGGATTTGGTTCCAAGACCAAGAGGCCATCCAGTTATTGGCACCAAGTGGGTCTTCAGGAACAAGCTTGATGATCAAGGAAATATTGTGAGAAATAAAGCAAGATTGGTAGCTCAAGGATATTCACAGGAAGAAGGCATAGATTATGATCAGACATTTGCCCATGTTGCAAGGCTTGAAGCTATAAGGATTTTCTTGTCCTTTGCTGCATTCAAGAAGTTTAAGGTATATCAAATGGATGTGAAAAGTGCTTTTCTCAATGGAGACATCAAAGAAGAAGTCTATGTGGAACAACCACCAGGTTTCATCTCTCCAACTCATTCCTCCTATGTATTCAAACTTAATAAAGCTCTCTATGGTCTCAAACAAGCTCCCAGAGCATGGTGTGAGACTTTAGCTAACTTTCTCTTGGAAAACAATTTCTGTAGAGGCATGGTAGACAAAACATTATTTTACAAAGTACATAAAAATCAAACTCTACTAGTTCAAATATATGTGGATGACATTATCTTTGGATCTACTGATTCAAATTTGTGCTAAAGATTTTCCAATCTAATGCAATCAAGATTTGAAATGAGTAGTATGGGTGAATTATCCTACTTCCTTGGTCTTCAAGTGAAGCAAACCCCATCAGGAATCTTCATCTCTCAATCTAAGTATGCTAAGGAATTAGTGAAAAGATTTGGAATGTCTGATTCTTCTACAATGAAAACACCCATGGCCTCTAATGCTGTTATTAATACTGATGAATCAGGAAAACCTGTTGATCAGAAATTGTACAGGGCAATTGTTGGCTCTCTACTCTATTTAACAGCCAGTAGGCCAGACATAATGTTTGCTACATGCATTTGTGCTAGGTTTCAAGTTGACCCTAAAGAATCTCATCTTACTTTTGTAAAAAGAATTTTAAGATATATAAAGGGTTGCCTTAATCTGGGACTTTGGTATCCAACAACATCTGAATTTGAATTAACTGGATTCTCAGACTCAGATTATGCTGGATGCAGGGTAGATAGGAAAAGCACATCAGGAACTTGTCAGTTTCTTGGTGATAGGCTTGTATCTTGGTTTTGTAAGAAACAAACATCTGTGTCTACATCAACAGCTGAAGTTGAATACTTAGCTGCTGGCAGCTGCTACTCACAGATATTATGGATACAAAATCAGCTCCTAGACTATGGTGTCAACTTAAATAATTCAGTTATATTTTGTGACAACACTAGTGCAATATCTCAGACAAAATTTGTATAATGTTCCTCTTGATGAGAAAACTCCTCATTGGATGAAGCTCTCCAGAAATGAGAACAATAGGAGGAAGAAACTCAAGAAGACTGGCTACATCTCTGACAAACCAGTCAAGCACAATCATCATCCTCCTCCTCCTCCCCCAGCAGCTGGTGCAACAGGATTATCAGGTGTCTCATCTTCCTCTCAGAAGCCAAGCTCTCAACTTTCTGGGAGACCTGGTAGTTCTAGTGGTCCTCAAGCCTCTAGATCAGCCAGTACTCCTTTCTCTAAGAGATCAGCACCTATCCTTCAAGAAAGTCAAACCTTTTCCTCTTCTCAAATATCTTCAGAATACAAACTTCACATATCTGATGGATCTCTTCACAGAGATAGAGTACCTCAAAAGGTCACTCAAGACAAAAATGATTCAGAAGATATTTATTACTTTCCAGATCCAGAAGAAGAGAAAATCTGTCAGATGGCAAGACTGAAAGAAACAATTGCATAAGTACAGATTAAAAAGGCTAAGGCAGAAGGCAAAGACTTCTCAGGTTTCTCAACCATGTCAGAATACCGAAGAAAAGAACTTGAAAAATACAAAACAGTTAAAGCATTCAATGCTGAGGAATATATTGATATGCACCCAGAAGCATTTATTACTCATGTCAAAGAACATAAAATCATTGGAGCTCAAGACTATCAGCAAAAAGAAATCAGAAGACCCAAACAGGAAAATCATATTCAAGCTACCTTCTCAGGACAAAAAGTCTTAAATAAATTGCTTGGTTATGAATGTAAAGTTTCTAAACTCAGAGCATTTATTTCTATCTTATCTGATGTTCTATTTTAATCTATCAGATATATTTCATTTCATTGTTGCTCTGTTGTTTATACTTTCTGCTGTATCTATTTAATTATTTGTCAAATAGTATCCTAACCCAAATAGGGGGAGATTGTTGGAACAACCCTATTACTAATTTGGGCTAGGACCACTATGTGTTGATTAGGATCTGTATTGACCCCAATGTATAGCCTTAGGGTCAAGCTTTAGGCTGATTAGATTAGCAGAACTTAGGCAAATTTAAGCTCAACACATGGTGAGTGGTGTTCGACGAATGACCAGATTCGTTCGACAAATTGCTTCAAGCAGACTGAAGAAATTTGCAGTTCCAGCGGTCGACAAATTCTGAGTCAGCGCTCGACAAAAGACTAGCAGCGGTCGACAAATTCTGAGTCAGCGCTCGACAAATGACTAGCAGCGGTCGACAAATTCTAAGCCAGCGCTCGACAAATGACTAGCAGCGGTCGACAATTTCTAAGCCAGCGCTCGACAAATGACTAGCAGCGGTCGACAAATTCTAGCCAGCGCTCGACAAATTGCTTTCTGACGTTCAGACTTATGTTCTCAGTAGATGTCAGTTCTCTGAACTCAAATCAGCAAAATAACGGATATATTTATTTCTCCTTGGACGTATTCAGGAAGCCAAGTAAGGATTTCTTTCTCATTTATTATATCCTTATATTCCTTCCTTTCCAAGAAGAAGAATAGTCGTTGACATTTAATGCCAAAGGCATCTTTCTCGACAAAAGGAGTTAAAAGGACCTGCCAAAAATCGTTTTGGGTGGCTACCTGGTTCCAAGAAGGATTTAAGTCAGAAGAAGACATTCCTTAAATAGACAGAAGATTTGAATTTGAAAATATATATACAAACAGTTATCAGAAGACGAAAAGAGAACAACAAGAACTGAGATAGTGGTTTTTGAGATAAAAATAAAGAAAAACTTCACCATCACTTGCTCTCTTCTGTGATCACAGAACAAGGAGGATAGAATAAGTTTTTCAGAAGAAGAAGAACAAGAAAATACACTATTCTTTTTTCAGCATTCTTCTTCATCAAGGCAGCATCTTCATCTTTCTGAGAACCAGATTTAATTTCTTAGATCTGCTGCAAGATAAAGTCTTTCAAGAGCAACAACAATCTAAAGATTAATTTCTTCCAGATCATCAGCTACAAAGACTTCTATTTGAGAAAGCTCTATCCAAAAGCTGTCATCAACTCTCATCAAACAGGGGGTGCTTTCTGCTTCAACACCTTTTGTCTTCTCTCAGATCATTGACAGAGAAGAACACTCTATACCTTTTTATCTCATTCTGTACATGGTTAATACTCCCTTCAAATGTTTACCCAGTGGTGGCAAGACACCTTATCAAAAAATCCTAGTGTGGTTTTTAAGCACCTTATCAAAAGCTTATTGGTGTGTAGACACCTTATCAAAAATCCCTTGGTGCCTGGGCACCTTATCAACCCTCCTAGTTGATTCCTACCAAAGGTGGTAGAAGAATAGACGTACCCAGATTTATTGGGGAACTACTATAGCTCCTTGTGTCTTCTGTGCTTGATTGTCTCTGTGTGCTTATGCTGTGTGTCCTTTATTAATTCTGTAGTTTTCTATAACTCACACTAAATACACATATACTTAAACAGTAGTTTAATTTCTGCTATAAAACGTATAAAAAATTTTAATACTCTATTCACCCCCCCCCCCCCTTTAGAGTAATTTAAGATCTGACCTCCACTTCAGGTTTGATACCTTCGACTACTACTCTTGTGTCCTCGTGTGATGCGCAAAAACTATAACTACAAACGATAATAGCAAGTGTACCGTATCGAATGTAGTATAGGTTGTAAGAAACCAAGGTCGTATTAGACTCGGGGTGGTTGAGTACTCTTACATCAAGAAAATCTCTATTATTTTATCAATTAGAACTTTGGGTTGGTTTTGTAAAAGGAAAATTAAAATAATAATTAAAAGATAAGTAAAAAGACTAGCACTCGATCTTTGAATCACCTTGGAATAATAAAATAGAAGTAATAAGAAAATCTAATTCTCTTAGGAAAAATGCTTTGACCGTGGAGGTTCCCGAATTATGAGAACGCCTTGGTCGAGGACTACGCTCAACTAAGAATAGGTCGATCAACCGAACTCTCGTTCTATAATTGAAACCCTTAAAACTCGCTTTATCATAATGAACCCCTCTATTGGATTTGACTCTAATCCAGGAGATTTATGTCATCCTCTCTCGAGGGTTGCATGCAACTCTCTTTATCCATGAATGATCGATTCACCTTACGAGCATGTTCGGCTAACTAAAGAACGAAAAAAGAACGAGAATTATATATCGAAAATATAATCTCATTTCATTAAAATCAAGGATAAATCGAAAGTATTTCCAAGAAGAGAAAAAGATGTTCTAAATTACTTCATGAATTATAATATTCCTTGGATCTTCTCGACCGAGTGCTAATAGAAGTTTTATCTACTCATGGAGATTAAGGAATTAAAGAAAATAAAAGAATACATGAAGAAAGAAGAATAGAATGAGAAAACAAAACTATTTTATTGATTGAGGCAAAGGAAATTACAAACTATGAATTGAAAATTACAACTACTGAATCAAAAACTACAAGTACAAGATTAAAGAGACATGTAAGAAACTACTTAAAACAGTAAAACAATATAAGAAATGAAGAGTCTAAGTCCTAAAATTCGTCTCCAAAATCTTACTAAAATCTATATCTTCTCACTTTTACCAATGAGCCCTATTTATAGGTGCAAAACAATAACAACCGGCCCAAGAATTTGAAGAAAGGTAATCAATAGGGGGTGGGGCCATGGCTGATTTAATGGAGATGTTTCTTGGAGCAGGCTGGATAGCTGGTGGAGCTTGGGCGGAGGAGGTGCTGCTGGAGTAATTGCTGGCGGGAAGCTTTGGAGGGGAGGAGGCGCTGTTGAACATTCGTCGAACGTAGTACATCGAACTCTCGCCTGTTCATCGATCGGAGGCCGCCAGGCGACAGTTTGTCGATCACCCACATATTCGTCGAATGCAGTTTGTCGATCTCCTTTCGTTCGTCGATCACAGTTCGCCAGGCGCAGTTCATCGATCTCCCGAGCTTTCGTCGAATGCAGTTCGCCAGACATAGTTCGTCGAACGCAGTTCGCCAGGCACAGTTCGTTGATCTCCCACGCTTTCGTCGAACAAGGTTCGCCAGGCGCAGTTCGTCGATCTCCGCTGCTTTCGTCGAACGCAATTAAACAAATATCTGAATATATAAATATATATATATATATATATATATAAACGTATATATATATAAACATATATATATAAATAAACATAAATGTATATATAAATAAACATATATATATAAATAAATATATATATAAACACATACATATGTATATATATAAAAAGAAATATTTATATGATATAATTCATATAATTTTTATAATTTTATATTAAAAATATATTAAAAATATA
This sequence comes from Dactylorhiza incarnata, assembly GCA_033032865.1. NCBI lineage: Eukaryota > Viridiplantae > Streptophyta > Magnoliopsida > Asparagales > Orchidaceae > Dactylorhiza > Dactylorhiza incarnata. Next base: position 5,049,432 of record JAWHQI010000035.1, read on the forward strand.
CAAAAAATGAGTATATAAACTACTCATCAAATACCCCCATACTTGAGATTTTGCGATTCCAGAGCTAAAGAATGAGGAAAGAATTACAAGACATCGATATTATTTCTAATTAACTAAAATTTCATTAAACCAAGAGTAAATTAAAAGTAAATTCTAGGAATTCAAGAATTAAGTCATAAGTTATGGTGATAATTTAAAAAGAGAAAATTGTTTAGCTAACTACTTCTCAAGATAACTATTTAGCAAACAAAATTATAGAAATTTTCAAACAAGAATAGATTGAAATTATAAACACTTTAAAATAAAAGAAACTTAAGGAAAAGACATCTACCAAAATATTGCTCTCTTAATAATTTAATTTAGGACTAGAAACAATGAAATTGGCTCGGGATGGGTTTAACGAAATGGCAAACTGAAGAGATACTAAAATAAAGGTGATGCATTTTATCCTCTCACCTTATTTGAATACGAAAATATATATGTTTAGGAAAATAATGAATTTTATCCTCTTATTTTCCTTGCCATATAATCTTTTTTTTTAATTTCTCTTCAATCACAAACCCAAAATGTATATGTTTTAGATATAATGAATTTTATACTCTTACATCATGACATATAATATTTTAAATGATTTTGGGTGCAAATGTTTAGGAAATAAAGAATTTTATCCTCTTATTTCCATGACATATGATCTTTTTCTACAATTTTTGTTTGCCAACAAAGGGTGAGGGGGAAGAAATACTTCTAGTTTATAAATTAAACTATTTTGAGAGCAACTTTTTAGTGGAATGAAATTTCCTAAGATCTAAAAGTTAAAAGAGAATATAATAGAAATATAGAGATGTTTAGCCAATTTACCACAAAATGAAGCTATTTAAAATTAAACTAAGAAGTAGTGCTAAATAAATTCTCTAATTGAATTAAAAACATAAAGTGTTTCTTAAAACTAAATTACATCAAATTTAAATTTAACAAATTCTGATAAAACAAAAAATTAGCTAAATTAAAAATGTAAGAATACTTATAATCAAACCTCAAACTAAATTTCTAGAAAACTAAAAACAACAAGGCGAAGCGTATTTATTATTATTATATAATAATATTTTTTTATTAGTTCCTGGACTTCCCAAGGACAACCTAGTGAAGGGCTCGCAAGGTACTAGAGGATGTGATGGGAATTCAAGCCCAAAGCATCCTTTCCAAGAAATAAGATTTTTATTATATTATTATTATTGTTATTATTATTATTATTTTTAAATACAAATACAGTGAACGCAAAGCTACACCCCCATACTTAAAATTAAACATTGTCCCCAATGTTTAAAACTAAGTATGGAGAACACTTGAAAAATAAACTTTAAAAGAAAAATACATAAAATTAAAGATAAGCAAGGGGTGTCTCCCAAGAGCGCTTTCTTTTTCCCGTCTTTGAACTAGACGGTTAGGGGTTAGCTAAATGGAAATTTAAATTGAAAATGGACAGGTAACTCCCTTAATTCATGTGTGGGTGAATGTGTCGACGTCAGTCGTTGGTCTTCTCCTCCGCTTAACATGTGATTCTCCATTTGTCGTTGGACTTGAATTTGTAAATCCAAATCACCTATACATACCTGAGGTGATTTGGAAATATAAAGATGAGCGACATATGGATCATCAATTCTTTGGGGTAGCAACGACTCATCTTCAACCTGAAAATTATTAGTTTTTAAAGAATCACAAGTAAACGATTCAGATAATTTTTCGCAAGGAGGAGGCGCTTGCGAAAATATTAAATTAAGCTCCGGTTGTTCCTTTTCTAAAATAAAATTTTCTATAGAAAAATCTAGTGCATTACCAAGTGGAATAAAATTTTCGGACACTAAATTTTCATGAAATTTTGGTTGAATAGAAGAAATTTGCAAAAATTCATGACAAAAAAAATAAGATCCGGGTGGAGTATAGGAAGAAACTTGTTCTTCTTCTATTTCATCCGGGGTGCCCATAACATTAAGAAATTCTTGGTAAAATAATTTTTCTTCATCTTTGGTAAATGAAGTTATGGGATTATATGAAACCACATGTTCCTCCATAACTAAATTATCCAAAGATGGAGAAAAACAATAGAAGAAATAAAACTCTCCTCTAAATTTTGGGGGGAAGTATCTATTTGAATCGGCGGAATTTCCCCAAAATTAGAGAACGAAAATTGCGGCGCAAGAGAAGAAGAACAAAAATTCGGATCTAAAGATTTATCTTCATCGCCCTGAGAACTATGCGGGTGAGCTTTCCACCAAGAATAATCGACTTCGGGGCTAGAAGAACAATTAACAATCGCCGAAAAATTATTCTAATGAAATTTAGAAAAAATATTTTCATCAAAGTTAGAAAATTTATTTTCTTGAAAAGATGAAAAATTATAATCGTAATTATTATCCTCTAAATTTTTGGGGAAAGTATTAAATTGAATCGGTGGAATTTCCCAAAAAATAGAGAAAGAAAATTGCGGCGCATAAGAAGAAGAATAAAAATTCGGATCTAAAGATTTTTCTTCACCGCTCCGAGAACTATCTGGGTGAGCTTGCCACCAAGAATAATCTATTTTAGAGCTAGAAGAGAAATTTTTAAAATCTGAATAATTATTTTTGTGAAAATTAGAAAAAGCATTTTCATCAAAGTTGGAAAAATTATTTTCTTGAAAAGAGGAAAAATTATGATCGTAATTATTATCAAAATTATTTGCATAATATTGAGGAGAATTATTTTCATAATATTTATTTTGAGAATATGAATGTAAATAACATTCCTCACTTTGATGAGGCGCACCACAATAATAACAACTAAAATGTCGCCTTCGTGCGGCTTGTAAGAGATAAAGTTGGTTTTGAAGCTCGACAACTTTAACGGCCAATTCAGATAATTTCATAATAAAAATAAAAAGGAAACAATTTTCACTTAAATGAATGGAATTTTTAGAATATTTTTAAAAAAATATTTATATAATTTTTTCTTCTTTTAAAAAAAGCAGGTTTAATTAGTACCGGACTTCCCAAGGTCAACCCAGTGAAGGGCTCAAAAGGTACTAGAGGCTGCGATGGGAATTCAAGCCCAAAGTGTCCTTTCCGAGAATTTAGATTACGCTTATTTTTTAAGATTTTTTTTTAAAAAAAAATTTAAGAAAAGGAGAAGAAAAGAGAACAATAAAATTAATAGATATTTCTTTTTTCGAAATATCAACCGTGTTCCCCGACAACGGCGCCAAAAACTTGATGCGCAAAAACTATAACTACAAACGGTAACGGCAAGTGTACCGTATCGAATGTAGTATAGGTTGTAAGAAACCAAGGTCGTATTAGACTCAGGGCGGCTGAGTACTCTAACTTCAAGAAAATCTCTATTATTTTACCCATTAGAACTTTGGGTTGGTTTTGCAAAAGGAAAATTAAAATAATAATTAAAAGATAAGTAAAAGGACTAGAACTCGATCTTTGAATCACCTTGGAATAATAAAATAGAAGAAATAAGAAAATCTAATTCTCTTAGGAAAAATGCTTTGACCGTGGAGGTTCCCGAATTATGAGCGCGCCTTGGTCGAGGACTGCGCTCAACTAAGATTAGGTTGATCAACCGAACTCTCGTTCTATAATTGAAACCCCTAAAACTCGCTTTATCATAATAAACCCCTCTATTGGATTTGACTCCAATCCGGGAGATTTATGTCATCCTCTCTCGAGGGTTGCATGCAACTCTCTTTATCCTTGAATGATCGATTCGCCTTACGAGCTTGTTTGTTTAACTAAAGAATGAAAACAAGAATGAGAATTATATATCGAAAATATAATCTCATTTCATTAAAATCAAGGATAAATCGAAAGTATTTCTAAGAAGAGAAAAGACGTTCTAAATTAGTTCATGAATTATAATATTCCTTGGATCTTCTTGACCGAGTGCTAATAGAAGTTTTAGCTACTCATGGATATTAAGGAATTAAAGAAAATAAAAGAATACATGAAGAAAGAAGAATAGAATGAGAAAACAAAACTATTTTATTGATTGAGGTAAAGGAAATTACAAATTATGAATTGAAAATTACAACTAATGAATCGAAAACTACAAGTACAAGATTAAAGAGACATGTAAGAAACTACTTAAAACAGCAAAACAATATAGGAAATGAAGAGTCTAAGTCCTAAAATTCGTCTCCAAAATCTTACTAAAATCTATATCTTCTCACTTTTACCAATGAGCCCTATTTATAGGTGCAAAACAATAACAGCCGGCCCAAGCATTTGAAGAAAGGTAATCAATAGGGGGTGGGGCCATGGCTGATTTAATGGAGACATTTCTTGGAGCAGGCCGGATAGCTGGCGGAGCTTGGGCTAAGAAGGTGCTGCTGGAGTAATTGCTGGCCGGAAGCTTTGGCGGGAAGGAGGCCTTGTTGAACATTCGTCGAACATTGTTCGTCGAACTCTCGCCTATTCGTCGATCGGAGGCCACCAGGCGATAGTTCGTGGATCGCCCACATATTCGTCGAATGCAGTTTATCGATCTCAGTTCGTTCATCGATCACAGTTCGCTAGGCGCAGTTCATCGATCTCCCGTGCTTTCGTCGAATGCAGTTCGCTAGGCGCAGTTTGTCGATCTCCCGCGCTTTCGTCGAACGCAGTTTGCCAGGCGCAGTTCGTCGATCTCCCACGCTTTCGTCGAACGCAGTTTGCCAGGCGCAGTTCGTCGATCTCCGCTGCTTTGGTCGAACGCAGTTAAACAAATATCTGAATATATAAATATATATAAATACGAGTCGAACGACACGCCACTCCGGCCCTATGGCGACGCGCGAGAGTACCCGACCGGCGACGGCGGGCGCGGCACGGGCCTTCGGCCCTATGGCGATGCGCGATAGTACCCGGCCGGCGACAGCGGGCGCGGCACGGGCCTCCGGCCCTATGGCGACGCTTGATAGTACCCGGCCGGCATAAACATGTAATCAATTAATGACATTCTGCCACATGTATTAGCAAATGGGGCGACATTCAGCGTTGCTTCCACATTCAGCTGGGCAGAGACATTCAGCTGGGCGGCGACCTTAGGCATTACAGAGACATACGGCTTGCAGCAACACTCGTACTCGATGCTCAACGCGGCGTGCGTGCGCCCGCATTAAAGGAACATGAGAGTAAACAGAGCATTTAAAATTTGGCTGTTGACTTGGAACCATGAGTCTCATTGAGATTTATTTGGTGAAGTCCATTGAGCATTCCAAAGAAGCTTCATGAACACGATGATGCCAGAAATTACAACATAGATGTTCTAATAGAAGAGGTCCATGTTCATAGGCGCTGGGATCTGTGTAATTACAATATTTTGGCCTCTTCAATCTCTGTTCTCCTATAATTTCAGCAGTGCAATTTGACCTTTTAACTGATATGATTCTAATTATAAGCAGCTAGGTGGATAAAGAAGTTCATTTAAAATGTCAAAAAATCAAACTGGAGATATAGGGGCTCTATTTGGATGTGGCATTTTTATAATCAACACAAACTTGCAAGAAGATCTCAGACAAAATTGCAATAAACAAACATGTAAAATTCTCATGCAGAGTTAGAGGGATAGACCAAATGCGTTTCACAAAATACCCAAACAATTACACCATGTAAAATTCAAAAATTATGGGACTAAATGCTGAAGTCAAAGTAAAAAAAATGAATCACATAAAATTCTGGGAAAATTCATTTGGAAGAACACATTTGGCATAAATACACTGTAGTAAACTTAGAAAAATTGCAGTTAATATAAGAATATGTATAGTAGAAAAAAAATCCAATACCCATAAATAGTCTACAAACAAACAAAGAACTACCATAAAATCATAATAAGTGAATCCATTAGCAGTTACATGGGAAAAAATACTGGGACACAGAATCCTTGACACCACCGCCGGCATCGCAGGCCATTGGTCGGGATACTGAGCGCCAATTGACTCCAAGCTGCAGCATTTGCATCTCCTGAATAGCATTCAGATACTTCAGCAGGTCGATATTGAACATTTCCATTGTACGCTCTTCTCGAACCACCAACTACGCCCACCGCAAAAGATCGACACCTTCCTTGTCCAAGAGAGCTTGGCTTAGCGCCTCCCCGGGGAGCAACTGAGCCAACATTGTGAGCATAAAGAATAAAGATCTACATTATTTTGCATAATAAGAATCCAAATTAAGCTCTACATTAATTTGCATAAAGCTACCATGCAGAATTTGCATCAAGCATAAAGAATAAAGCTCTACAATTCTGGAAAGATAGTTGTGCTTCTAGAAGTTTTTCATCAAATGCTATCAAATAATGACAGTAATGAATTGCAATTATTTGATTTCATAATCAACCTTAGATTTTGGGGAATTTTCAGAAAGACAAAACCCTCAACCCAACCTTAGAATTGACAAATGATGGACAAATTTGAGAGAAATATATCAAATATCATAGCATCTATAGGCTTTATAAAAGTTGAGTCTGTACATCAAAAGTCACAGCTCAAAGTAAATGCTACCTGATATCCAGTGGGCTTGGGGTTAACAATGTAATCATCAAACTCCCCATCAATTGCAGTCGAGAGCCTACACAACCAATCATCAATGATGATCATATACTATACAATTGATAATTTTAGTGCGTTTCAATATTGCTAACGAACAGACAATCCTAATAAAATTCCGTATCATTTTATGACAAATTGATTCATGTGAAGATGGTAAACTTACAATTGTAGTGAGTTGCGGAAGGGTGACTAATATCACCGTGAATTGTCTGAATTCGTTGGCATCGCTAATTATCAGCGAAGCAGATTCAACCCAAAAATTAGATCACTACATTCAAAAAGTAAAGTGAATCCACAGTGAAAGGATAGAGAAGCAGATTCAAACCAAAAATTTCTTTATTTAATAATATGCAATCAACATTGAAAAAATAATGTGCTAACATTGAAAAAATAATGTGTCAGACCATGCATTATCTAATGAGAAATGAGAAACACATACTTGCAGAATTCTAAAATTGGAAAATAATGTGTTAGGGGATGAACTCTACAGATTTCTAGAGGTATCAAATTGAAAAAAAAAACATACAACTCATAAAAAATGTTGCTCTATTTTAACTACAAATGTCACCAAGTTCTGGAAAGTTCTGTTTTAACTACAAATATTGCTCTGTATAGATTTTAACAGAGCATTCACTCGTAACTTGGCTAAAAATCATTTGCTCTGTTTTAACCGCAGCTCACTATATATAGATGTTCTGAGACTACATGGTCATTTATAAAATCTATTTATTACAAAGTGCTCAATTAGTATCCCACCTTTTTTGCCATTTATAAAATCTGAGAACTTGATACTCAACAAATGATTGAAATAAATAACTAATTTGATGAATGATGGCATCTAAGTTGATGAAACCCATAATGAGAATTTTAAAACAGAGCATAACAAAATTGAAATCCATTAGAAATAACTGTAATACAATAAAATGTAGTTTGGTAAATGTACAAATGTAGTGAGTTGCGGAAGGGTGGCTAATATCACAGTGAATTGCTTGAATTCATTGATGCAATCCGAGCAAATATTTCCATAAACACAATGTTCTTCGTGTGTACGCCCTCATGACCATCTACTGTGTAATTCTTTACTAAAATTCTTGTGCATTGAGCTGAAACACCCATTGATAGTGCAACGTAAAGCTGGCCATGACCGAAAACGTGATTAGGAAGATAGATCCCGACATTTCCAATTGTCTGTCCTTGAGACTTGTTAATTGTTAAGGCGAAGCTTAGTCTGATCGGAAATTGCTTTCTCATCAATTCAAACGGCATCTTGCAATCTTCAGCACTCTTAAGCGGTATGCGTGGAATGAGTACTCGGTGTCCCTTGAATTGTCCCACCAATATATTAGCCTCGATGACATTTCTCCCAAATCTACGACACAACAGCCTTGTGCCATTGCATAATCCAATTTTTGGATCTATATTTTGGAGTAGCATAATAGGACATCCCCGCTTTAATGCAAGCTTGTGCGGTGGGAGATTACCAGGATCAATAGAGTTTAAAAATTCTGGGAGGTATAAATTGTGGTTGTCATCGGAGACTGAGTCAAATGAGTAATAAGTTGTAATATTCCCTGGGAACAAATGGAGGCATTTTTCGTTCAGTTTGGCGACGTCTTCATTCAACGGAGTAATTAGGGCCCTTGCTTCCATATATTCACCATCAAAAGTATTGACATCGTAAGCTTGCATATCTGGGAAGACAAAGTTTATCAACCTATCGATTGAATGATTGCCTTCCCAGGGCATAACAATAGAATCAATAATCCGAATCATGTCATTGTCCAGTGTGTGCTCCTCACCATCTCCAACCCTAAGTAAGAATTCGGCGTATTGGATGTCGTCGCGAGCCCTCATATTATCTGATAATTTTAGTAACTTTACATCTTGCCATAGATAGGACTCGATGATGCTTGCCCGTATTATTTCACTCCGAGACCCATTAACAATAATAGGCATAACCTGTCGAAAATCACCTCCCAATATAATTACCTTGTCACAAAATGGTTTGTCTATTTTTAACACATCACGCAATGTACGATCAAGGATTTCGAAATTCTTCCTATTTGCCATAGGCGCTTCATCACAAATTATTGCAGAAGCAAGCTCGACCAATTTGCGCATGTCAGATTGTTTACTAAAACCGCACATTTTCGAATTGTCTAATTTAATTGGAATTTTAAATTTAGAGTGAGCGGTGTTTCCACCCGGAAGCAAATTTGCAGCTATTCCGGAAGTTGTGGTTGTGATAACAATACGACCCTCGTTACGGAGGGTAGCGAGTATACATCGATAAAGAAACGTTTTTCCTGTTCCACCTGGTCCGTCAATGAAAAAACAGCCCCATTTCCTTGTCTTATGTAAGTAGTGATAGTGTTGTACGCCATTAGTTGTCCATGGTTCAGTAGTGCGGGCGAATTTAGATCCACAGCTGATATTGGAATTGATAACTCATTCTCAATTAATCCTGGCAAGTCCACGGAGAACTGGAAGCCCTCACCCAGCCGCGGTAAGTCAAAATCTTTTTTGCTCTTATTATATTGTTCGAAGATGTTGTTTAACTCACACAACAATCTGTTAGTTAGAAATGTAGTATTTGAAGTGCTTGAGCTACCGTAATCTTCGAACATAGCCGCGCAATTTTCATCCCACAGAGTTCTAACACCTGTGGGCTCACAGTACAACAGTATTGTCGCGAATAACCCTCTCAGTGCTGAAGGCATTTCGAAATTTCGTGCTTCTGCTAAGCATTCTCGGATGCTATTGTCTTCCTCTAGAAGTCCCAAACGCTCAGTAGCTTCCTTGAAAGTGGCGCAATGAAACACTTGGATAGTGCGAAGATAATCAAAAGATGTTGGTGCTGTGACGTGGTTAAGTAGAAGACGTAGATAGAAGCGCTCTCCCTCAGTCGGTGATACAGCATAAAGTCGACCGACGACAATTCGATTTCATTGTCTTCTTATCCATTTTTTTGATTGTGCGAGCCACCCGTAGTGTTTGTCGAAGTCAACATACAAATGTTGTACATATTCCAGTCCATCTCTGTATATTTTGAAGAACTCCGTTAACACTGTTCGTGAATTTTGTTCATTAGCTAGAACATCAGAAACAGCTTGATTATTTCGAAATCGAACTTCATGCTGATTTGGGAGATGTACTTGTAATCGCACGACAGATGGATAAGTTTGGTACATATGAAATTTAAAAAGCTTCCATGAAGCCTCTGGTGGGCAGATCCAACGGCCGTCTAGGTATTTATTGACTTCATCATATTTTGGACCACGACGAACCTCGAAAGCAACCCAATCTGGGCCCTTATATACGTATTTATATAGATATTTGATGCTCTTAATGCAACTGCAAATTTCTACATTAACATGACAGTCATACTTTAGTAGGAGCCATGGGTTGTAAGGAACAACCCACCCATTATCAACAACAAAATCTGCATTTCCCCTATGTGGAATTGATCTATTATCATCCCTTCGACGGTAAAGTGGGTAAGAATCAAGGCCGTGAGTAGTGCATTCAGAGAATTGTTTTGGGAAGCCATTTTTACATACATTATTGCTCATGCATTGCGCGTTTGGTTTTAAATGGCCACATGGTCTGTGTATCATATGCTTGAGCACCGCATTGTATAGCTCTGGTTCTTCCGACTAATTTGGTATCTCTGCTCTGACGATGCTGTCATAGTCATCTGGAGAAGTTAACTTATCATGTCCATTAAACATAAAAAGCATATGTGCGTGGGGAAGCCCCCACTTTTGAAATTCGATGATGTGGACATGGGCAACAACTCGACCTAGTACGCCTTTGTGGAAGATGTCTTCTTTTAAACTTTCTAGCCTTGCATGAAATATTTTAGATATCAAATCCGGGCGATCTTGAGTCGTTTGTCCAGGAAAAGCTCATTGGTAATCTCAGACCAAGATGGATTGCATGTCATTGTTAGAAAGATATCAAGCTTTCCAAAATTACGCACAACCGCCATGGCGTCTTGGTAACACTGGTACATATCTCTTGGACTCCCAATAAAAGAAGAAGGCAGTACTGTTCTACGGCCCACGTTACCTGTATTGAGACAATGTTTGTATTTTTTTTTTAAAACACAATCATAAAATTGAACGATGCCTAATAGTTATTATGTATATGTAACTGAAGGCACCTGCATCATTTTCACCGCTATTTAAGCAGTCTTGTAAGCCCTGATATTGCTCAGCGCGAATATCACTTTGGTGCGACATAATCCAGCGAAGTTTTTGTGTCTCAATTTTGATGTACATGTCGACAATGTACTATTGCAGTAAATGCCCTGCAAGAAGAAGCATGGTAGGTGTATTTCCTCGGGTCTGGCAGTCAGAAGACTAAATTAGTAGACATAAGGGTAAATTGTTTGGCATATAGGGGAACGTGCAAATTGTGTAATGCCTGTAGCAAGTATGAATAGTAGTCGCAACAACTTGTTCGATTCGCTTGAGGTATAGTCTCATCGCCGATCCAGCCGTATGACCCGTGCGGTAGGAGCAATGGATATTGTAGAGGATCGTAGAAGCCAGAGTATTCCTTTAGCGTTAGGAACGCATCAGTAGTTGTTTCAACGACAATGTCTCTATCATTTGCTTCCATGAAGTCATCTGCACCGACTAATATTGCTGCAACTTGTGAAGCAGTTGGAAGTGAGTATTGGCGCTCATTAGATGGTCTCTCTCTCATCAGTAATCGACATTGTTGTATGTTTGGGCGCTTTGCAAGCTGCCTTAAAGTTTGTACAAAAGGATTTACCGCATCGAGTATCGCGGAGATCTTCTCGATCGTCTGGATTGCCAGTCCTGTACTTTCATGTAATCTATTTTCCACCTCGTGCTCAGTGTCATAAATGAATAATTGTAAGAAACGCGGTCGAGTACCGTATGCTGGGAGGAGAGAGCCAATCCTATGATAGATTAAACCATGTGCTCTGAAAGAGTAAATACCCTGATTAAATGCTGGCATACTTTCATCAAGTGTTACTCCCATAGATGTGAAGGAGAAAACGTGGTTGTAAGCGCGTATATTTTGTCTGAAATTGCGTGCTTCTGTTGTTTGAGACGTGAAAAGTTCCAGGAGCGCAAGCGGTGGTGGAATATCAGAAAGATTTACCCTTCCGCCCTTGCAACATAAAATAGTATTTTCCTTATGGAAAAGTTTAGACTGGCAGTGTGGGCAAAAAGTCAGGGGAGATAGCATAACCGCAGGCACATTACGTGCTGGGTAACAATTTTTTGGACATAAATGAGTAGTGGATCTTTGAGTAGGATCATTGCCTGTTTAGTAAGAAAGATAGATGAGTGGTTGAAGAATACTGTTGTAAGTAGCATTGTGACATTAGCACCTACCATAGACGGGTGATGGATGTTCTCCCGATGGCATTTTGACAACACTGTTAATTGTTGGTGCTACGTTATTGACATTTTGGATTTCAAATGTCGCGGGGATTTGTGCAGAGAGCGCATCAGTTCTATGTTGTTGAAGTAGTGCGCTTCTCTGTTGATGTTGTGTTTGAGCAGGTGTTTGTTTTGGAAATTGTATTCACAATTACCTTGATTTGTGAGAAGTCACCCTTAAACTAAGATTGAATTGCTTTTGTATTTGATATGCTTTTGTAGTATTGTCTTGCAGATTATCATTGCTAAGTGTAAATCAATGTCAGGTCACAATGGGTCTGCAAACACAGTTTCATACAATGTAATCCCTCATTATATGAAACATGGTGATGACTCATGTGTGATCTCTCTATTGGGGTACACTTTATTTTCAAGACTATTGAAGACTTTGGAGTGCGGTTGCAGCAAGTGTTCAAGAGAAGAAAAGAAAATTGTTGAAAACAATTTTTCTAAGGATATGTCTCGAGAGATCATGCATGTCTCGAGAGTTCTGACATGTCTCGAGAGGCAAGTTCCTTTGAATCTCGGTATTTCTGTTCTTGATATCTCGAGAGATCAAGCATGTCTCGAAAGTCCTTTTACCGAAATCTTTGTAATGTCTCGAGAGATCATCGAGTTCTCGAGACATCTCCTTCCTGCTCTCTTTGCTTCATATTTCGAGAGATCCGTCAGTTCTCTATACATTAACCTTTTGTTCTTTCATCCTCAGTTCTCGAGAGATCCCTTATGTCTCGAGAGAACCATTATGTCTCGAGAATTCTGTCCGTTTTTCTCTAATTTGTTCTTTCGGTTCTTGACGGTTTGTAAACGTTCCTTCCCGATCCTAACGGCTATATGGAGTGCATTTAAGGCCGATTTAACCCTTAATTGCTTCCCTCTATATATAGGATCGCTCTTGGGTTGTTTACAGCAAGTTTTTCGAATCTTTCAAAACCCTAGTCTCTCTCCCGATCAAAAAAAACGAGAAAAGCGCCGCCTCGCCGTCGCCTACGATTGGAGATCGATCTACTCATTTGAGTTGCTGATTTCTATCAAAAAAGGATTCGATCGATCCGTGTTCTGGTTCTACAATCTCTATTGGATCGTTTCGGATTGTCAAAGACAGATTTGAAGGATCGTTGTTCTTCCTCTTTGTTCTCAAAAGTCATTCAAGAAGAAGGAAGAAAACGCCTCTATTATTCAGATCTGGTATCATTTTATTCAAAACCTTTTATCATCTTTGTAGGAGTTGTTATCTCCGAGCTGTAGGAGAGGTTGTTCTCCGAGTTGTAGGAGAAGTTTTTCTCCGAGTTGTAAGAGAGGTTCTCTCTGAGTTTGTAGGAGTTTGACTCCGAGTTTGTAGGATCATTCTGATCCGAGATTTAGTGAGTAGTCAACTCTAGCTATGATGCTAGATTGGCGAGGTCGGCAGTGGAGTACCCAAGTACGGGGAACCACTATAAATTCCTGGTGTTATCTGTGGCTGTGATCTATTTTGTGTGCTGTGCTTTACATTTAATTTTTAATTCCGCAAAAGACGTAGAGATCACCTATTCACCCCCCTCTATGTGAATTAGGTAGGCAACTAGATACTTCAATTGGTATCAGAGGGTCGTTGTTTGTTGCTAGGTTAACACCTTGAACAGGGTCCATCCTTCTAGTTGCTAGCAAGCCATGGATAGAGTCAAGGAATCCTCTCTGAAACTGCCCATCTGCACTAAGGCCAACTTTCCTATGTGGAAGGAAAGAGTCCGTTTTTATATGGAAGCTGCAGATCCCAGAATCTTCCAAGTCGTGGAAGAAGGTCCCCATGTGCCAATGACCGCTTCATCAACAAATCCTACTGTTCAGATACCTAAGAAAATGATGGATTTGACTAAGGATGAGATAGCTCTTGTTGCTCTTGACAAGAAGGCTAAGAACATAATTGCTAGTGTAGTGGACGATTCCATGTTGCAAAACTTAATCCACTGCAAATCAGCCAAAGAGATGTGGACATCCTTAATTGTTCTAATGGAAGGTACTGACGAGGTAAGAGAAGATAGAAGGTCTCTACTTAATCAAGAGTACGAGGCGTTTAAGTAGAATAAGAAGGAGTGCATTGCTGATGCGTACGAGCGATTCTTCAAAATAGTTAATGGTCTGAGGAACTACGACAGGGAGTTCACAAACGGTGAACTAAATGACAAATTCTTGCGTTCCCTAACGAAAGACTGGGATAGCAAAATTGTTGCCATAAGAGAGTTTGGAAAACTGCCAAGTCTAGAACCTTAGAATCTGTTCGGGAAGCTGCTGTCTCATGAATTACAAATGAACATCCGAAAGTCTGAAGAGGATGTCAATCGAGCTTCAAGCAAAGAAAGAACATTAGCTTTGAAGGCAGAGAGTTCAAAGAAGAGCAAAGCAGTGACACCGATCAGAGAAAAGGAATCTGATAATGAAGAAGAATCGGAAGCCAGCTCCTCCTGTTCCGAACTGTCTGATGGGGAGTTCTCTTTGATTTCCCGTCAGTTTAAGAAACTGCTGAACAAACGAAGGCACATGAACAACAAGCCGTCTTCCTCGGATCATAAACATTCTCGTCGTGATGGCGACTATCACAGGAAGGGCTCAAGCAATAATGACAGGTACAAATCGAAACAGAACAAACATTTTTCTTCTGACATTATTTTCTACTGTTGTAATAAGCCAGGGCACATAATTGCTGAGTGTCCCTACAAGAAGAAAGAAGGTGGAAGAAAAGAAGACAAGAAATCCACTCACGGAAAGAAGAAATCAGATAGAAGTTTCGTCGCTAAGAAAGCCAAAACTCTGAGCGACAGTGACTCCGATGAGTCGAGTGATGAAGAAGAAGCTTACTTCGGACTGATGGCCATGTCTGATGATGAAGAAGCACCCCCGTACACCAGAAAGGTAAATGATCACACTATCCTATCTGATTCTGATTATGCTTCGGCTGAACAAAAGGATAACCCCACAGACGATGAATCTGAGCTCATGTCTCAATATACCAAAATGCTCCAGAGCTTTGACAAGTGCTGAAAGGTTGTCAAAACTCAGGGTAAGGAGATCATGGCTCTCAAGGAGGTGGAATCTAACTTGAGAAAAGAAGTTGAAGAACTTTCTTCTCTCAAAGAGGAAGTCCAAGCCTTCAAAGACAAGATCAAAAGCTCGGAAGAGACTCTTGCCTTGAGAGATCATTCGATAAATGTCTTGGAGGAACAGCTTGCGGCTGAGAAGAAGTTGGTTGAAGCATTCTCTCAACCTAAAACTGTTCTGCCAATTATTGGTACTTTTACCACTAAGGCAAAAGGTAGTGGTATAGGGCATGAAGCTAGTACTAGCAATTCTTATAAAAACACAATTGCTAAGAAGAATGGTTTGGCTGCTAAGAGAGCTACCACCAAAGAAAAAGGAAAAGCTCATCAAGAGCCTGTAACATTCAAGAGAGTTATATTCCCTACGAATGCTTATGATATGGAGAGTTCCTATGGTCATTTCACACGACCAATCCCTTTTAAGCCTGTGAATGATCATAAGGAATGGGCTCCTCCCCAAAACTTTGGTGATAGTGCTTTCCAAGCACCTTATCAAGAGATTAATCGGAAAGGGTACGGTCCGTTTGTTCATGGTCCGAGCGCTAAGAAAGCACCAGAAATAAAGGCTGTTGCACCAAAGCCGAAGAAGACAGTACCACCTTGTGTGTGCTGCCCCCATGAGGCGTCCTCATCTAGAAGGACTGCTCCTGCAAGAGCTAACGTTCAAAAAGTTAAGCAGGAGAGTGTAAAAAGAAGGTACAACAGATTCGACTGTTGGTGCTGCGGCAAAATTGGTCACTTTGCCATTGATTGTTGGTTCAACACAACGTATACTAGGAGACCACAAGTGAACGTTGCAAGGCAGACCACTCGCAATGTTAACATTCATCGTGGTGCTCAACTGACAAGGGACCAAGGACCCAAATCTGTTTGGGCTCCTAAGGCAAAATAATCTGTTTTTGCAGGTATGTCCAAAGGCCAATAAAAATCATATCTGGTACTTGGACAGTGGATGCTCTCGGCATATGACCGGGACAAGAAGCCTTTTGCAAAACTATATTCCAGTTGCGAACGGTCCAAAAGTTATTTTTGGCGGTTCAGACAAAGGAATAACTAAAGGCTATGGTATGATTTCTAATGGTAATGTATCGTTTTCCGATGTAGCTTATGTGGAAGGATTACAACATAATCTGATAAGCATAAGTCAACTTTGTGATAAAGGATACATTGTTGATTTTCATAAAGATAAGTGTTTGATAAAGTCGGCTGAAAATCATGAAACGATTTTATCAGGCACTCGCTGTAGAAACATATTTTGTTTAAATTTTCTTTGTATATCATCTTCTACACCCGTGTGTCTTTTAGCTAAAGACAGTGCATCTCTTGTTGATCAATGGCATAAGAGATTAGCACATATAAATCTCAAAACTATTAATAAATTGTTTTCTCAAAACTTAGTGCGCGATGCACCAGATGTTAAGTGCGTTAAAGATAGACCTTGTCATGCATGTGTAAAAGGCAAGCAAACAAGGGCTACCTTTAAGAGCATTATTGGCAAAGATTCAACCAGGTGTTTGTACCTGCTCCATATGGATTTGTTTGGTCCTTTGCAAATTAGGATTTTAGGAGGAAAGTCTTACACATTGGTTATTGTGGATGATTACTCTCGTTTTGCCTGGGTATTCTTTCTGAAACACAAGTCAGATACCTTTGACACTTTTACTAGCTTTGTCAGGCAAGTCCAGAATGAATTTAACTGTTCGGTGGTCAAAATCAGAAGTGACCATGGTACAGAATTTGAATCTGGAGCCATGACAGAATTTTGTGAAAGCCTTGGTATCTTTCATGAGTTTTCCTCTCCTCGAACTCCACAACAAAATGGAGTAGCTGAGAGAAAGAATAGAACACTTATTGAGGCCTGCAGAACCATGTTGAGTGACTCTTCACTACCTGAATATTTCTGGGCGGAAGCTGTCAATACTGCATGCCATGTGCAAAAAAGAGCACTCATAAACAAAAACCATGAAAAGACTCCTTATGAACTTCTAAAAGGCAAGAAACCGACCATTTCTTACTTTTGAATCTTTGGTAGTAAATTCTTTGTGCTAAACAATGGAAAGCATTACAAAACTAAGTTTAGTGAAAAGAGTTTTGAAGGTACTTTTGTAGGTTATAGCAGCCATAGTAGGGCATATAGAGTTTTTAACAAGAAAACCCTAGTGGTAGAAGAATCTATTAATGTTGTATTTGATGAGACGAGCATGCTACAAGGCAGCTCCTCTAGAATTTCTTCTGTAGACACAGGTTCAAAGCTGCAGGACTTAAGCTTGGATCAGCCAGTTGAAGAAAATTCTCAACACTTCATCAAGATTCCCCCAATAACTACCTATGAAGAAGATCATCCTGATGAAGAGCCAATCCAAGTGGAGGAAGATACTCCAACAGTAGAAGAAACTCCTATTGGTTCAAATCATGCAAGGAACCTCGGGCTACGACACATGAGGGATCATCCAGTTGATCAAATCATAGGAGATCCTCATGAAGGAATAAGAACAAGACGAGGTACCATTAACGAGAATATGCATTTGAGTTTTCTTTCGCAGGTCGAACCAAATAAATTCCAAGAGGCAAATGAAGATCCATCTTGGATAATTGCTATGGAAGAAGAATTAAATCAATTCAAATGCTGTAAGGTATGGACACTTGTTCCAAAACCCAAAGACAAAAATGTCATTGGAACAAAGTGGGTGTATAGAAACAAGCTGGATGAAGAAGGAACAATCATAAAGAACAAAGCCAGACTTGTAGCTAAAGGATACAGACAAGAGGAAGGTATCGACTTCGATCAGACGTACGCTCCAGTAGCAAGGCTCGAAGCGATCAGACTCTTCCTTGCTTATGCTGCTTTCAAGGGTTTCACCGTATATCAAATGGATGTCAAATCCGCTTTCCTAAACGGAGACATTAAAGAGGAAGTATACGTTGAACAACCCCGAGGTTTTGTTAATCCTGATCATCCCAATCATGTTTATTTATTACAAAAAGCTTTATATGGTTTGAAACAAGCTCCTCGAGCTTGGTATGAGACGCTATCTAACTTTCTTCTTGAGAACAAATTCACAAGAGGAAAGATAGATAAAACATTATTTCTTAGGGAAGTAAAAGGCAAGATTTTGCTAGTGCAAATCTATGTCGATGACATCATATTTGGTTCTACGGACAATAACCTCTGCAAAAAGTTTTCTAAACTTATGCAAGGGAAATTTGAAATGAGCAGTATGGGTGAGCTGAAATATTTCTTAGGACTTCAAGTGAAACAGTCTGAAGATGGAATCTTCATTTCTCAGACAAAGTTCACTAAGGAGTTGATCAAGAAATTTGGAATGGAGAATGCAACCTCTATGAGAACTCCAATGAGCTCAGCTACGTCTCTGGACAAGTATGAGAAAGGGAAACCTTTTGATGAAACCAAGTACAGAAGCATAATTGGCTCTTTGCTCTACCTTACTGCCAGTAGACCTGATATAATGTTCTCTACATGTGTATGTGCTAGATATCAGGTGAACTCTAAGGAATCTCATTACACTGCTGCAAAGCGAATTTTGAGATACCTTAAAGGCACACCAAATCTTGGCTTATGGTACCCAAGAAATAATGATAGCGAACTAATTGGTTTTTCAGATGCAAACTTTGCAGGTAGCAAAGACGACAGGAAAAGCACTTCCGGGACGTGTCAATTCCTCGGAAGGAGACTTATTTCCTGGAGTAGCAAGAAGCAGAATTCTGTTGCAATATCAACCGCCGAGTCAGAATACATTTCTGCTGGCAGTTGTTGCGCACAACTTCTATGGATAAGAAATCAACTTCAAGACTACAACATGAAGATCAAAGACATTCCTATGTTTTGCGACTCTTCCAGTGCAATTGCTATCGCAAATAATCCAGTCTCTCACAGTCGGACAAAGCACATCGAGCTACGATATCACTTTATCCGGGAGCATGTGGAGATGGGTGACATAAATCTGAGTTATGTTCCCACAGATAAGCAAGTTGCAGACATATTCACGAAGCCACTGGATGAGACTAAGTTCTCTTTCTTCAAGACGGAACTTGGAATGCTCAACATGGAGCAATGATCACATCAACCAAAACCATGAAGACCTGAAGACTTTACAAATCCAGAAAATCTCCAGGGAAGTTCAAGTTTTCAGATGATTTTCTCAAGATCAGATATATATCTCGAGAACCACATGTTGTCTCGGGAACTTTCTCTTTTCTCGGAAACATAAATCACTTTAAGTCTCGACAACATCCAAAGAACTTCTGGGATTTCTCGAGACAGACTAGTTTTCTCGAGACATGTTCAAGATCTCGAGATATGGTGATGTCTCGAGATACGGGTTATCACTCGAGACATCAATGAAGGAAATAACTTGCTGAAATTCCTGAGTTCTCGAGACATAACCGATGTCTCGAGACATAGTTTTCTTTTAACTCCAAATGTCAGGTACGCGCTGTTTCCTTTTGCATTTTTCTTCAAAATGTCACTTTAACGTCAAATCAAAATCATATATATATATATACGAAATCGAAAACTTGATGTTCAACAAAATCCATTTCCGAGACCTCCCCGACCTTTCGACTTTCTCTCGAGCGGCGACAGTTCGCGACAGATCTCTGTGCTTCGGTGGTTCTCGGTGGCTCTCGATTCTTCATCTTCTCCGTTTGACAGTTCTCTACCTCTTGCTTCAATGGAACCTACTCCTCATCCCAAAATTGGAGTCGGCAATGAAGTTGTTCGGTCAGGAATCGCCGGTTTATCCGATGACTTCAAGAATCTTTTCTGTTTGCTTGATGCCGCTGGTCTCTCATTCGTTCTTAAACATCCTTGCCGCGTGCTGTTTGATGAGGTGGAAGAATTCTTTATCAATGTGAAGCCTATCAAGGAAGGGAGGATGTTGGTCTCATTCGTCAAGGGCATTAAGATAAAAATCTCACCTAAGACCCTCGTGAAGTACTTGCATCTATCTAAACTTGATACTGAAGAGGTGCTTGATGACAATGACTGGTTGAGAACAGCGAGGTATTGTGGTCTGGATTCAGATTTTTCTGCAGTGAAGAGGCACAAGATGAATGATGTGGGGAAGCTCCTGGTGGACATTATCTTAAAAGTTTTATTCTGCAAGACAGGCACACAAGGGCATTTGTCTGAAGAGACTTTTCTCTTGATGGTTGGAATTGTGTCAGGGAAAAAGAGAGATTGGGGCAAAATCTTATTCTCCAATATCAAGGCTTGCATTAATTCTCCTAAATTTGCCCGGATCATCACATTGTTTCTGAATCAGTTCAACCCAGCTATCTTTGACATGTCCAAAGGTACAGTTCTCCATCATCTCAAGAAGATCAATGTCCTCTCCATGCAGAGATGGGACATTCGAATCAAGAAGCCGGGAATGGCCAGTGCTGCTTCTGAGGGGGAGACTCATCAGTCTGCAGTTGCAAGTAAAGCCGAAATTCCAATTCCATCTTCGGAAGGTCAGGTACCCAAAGTTACTTCTTCTCCTCCTCCTCCTCGGATTCGCTCTAAAGCCTCAGGTCGAGCCAAGCTACCAATCCGCTCCAAAGCCAAAGGTCAGCCCTCATCAGCTCCATCAGAACTCATTCCATTAGTGACACAGTCAGATCCTTCAGATTCTATTCCATCACCCTCTCATGTTCACACTCAAGATTCAGTTCCATCACCACCACCTCCTTCTCCATCAGTTATTGAAGCAGAAACTTCGTTAGCAAATGAGATAGTTTCAGCTGTACTAAAGAATATTCAACAAGAAATATCTGAAGTGCACAGTCCCAGTGGCCAAAGGGCAGGGTCTGGTGCTGATTTTGCTTTTGAAGACGATGATGATGATTCCGTTCATGAATTATCACCTCCCCTAGTACATGTTGAGGGGGACTCAGAGTTAGATACAACCAAGAATGCTCCAGATGAGCTAGGTTGTGAAGAAGAAAATGTGATTCATTCTCTTGAGATTGAAGAGCTCCCTGATGTTGCTCCTGATGTTGCCCCTGCTGTTACTCTTCCTTCCTCTCATCTTTCCCCTCCAATCTTTGATGCAGATTCTCTTCTGGGAAAGATTGAAGCTATGCTCAAGAAGCAGAGTGAACAGTTTGAGAACTCTTTGACAACTGTTCACAGGAAGATTGCCTCAGTTGAAAGTGATCTTGGTAGAGAGTTGGCTAAAATCAAATCCAATTATGAAAATCTCTCTGATCTGATGAGCCTAGGGAGCAAGAAAATTGAACATGCAACTGAAGGTATAGGCACAGTGTTAGCTCAGACTGTTACAATGACAAAGCTTCAAGACTCAATGTCAGACAAGGCTGAAATAAATACATTCAGGATTGTTGATGAAGGCGGAAACTTCAAAGATGATACTCTCCAAACCCTATCTGTAGAAGTCAGAAAGGGGGAGGACATTATAATGGAAAGAATGACAGATTTAGTGGAAAGCTCTGTGTCAGCCATTCAAAGCTCATGGAAATCACAGTTTGATCAATTCTCTTCCAAGGTGCTGAAGCATATTGCTGATATTAATGCTTATTCCTTCAAAACAGCAACGTGGCTTCATAATCAGATTTTTCCTGAGCTAGAAATTGATCCAGATGTTCCTGTTCCTCAGTTTTCTCCAAGGCCAGAAGAACTACTTGGGAAGGCTCCTTTAGTTGTAGATCAATCAGATAGGGCTGGGACCAAAAGAAAAAGAAACCATGGTGAAGGTTCCTCTGCGAGTAGATCTGTTCTGAGTTCTAGCTCTGCAGGCCATAGCAAAGCTCAGGTTGAGAAGGCTCTACCAGAAATCTGGAGCCCAGTCTCAAAAGACATTATTCTTGAATCCTATAAGTTAGTCCATGAAGGCAAAATGAATAGATCTGAATGCTACAGCTCATCTGAATGGGAAAAACATGAGACAGCTCAAAGGAAGAGAAGAATTCATTTCAGGGCTTTTGGTTATAATAATTTTGATGCTCCGGATCCACCTCCGTTTTACCATCCCAAGCCTTATGCTTATTTCTCCAGGCAAGAAGAAAAGAGGAAAAGGAGTTCTTGAAGGATAATGCTGTTGCTGACAAGACATATTTTGTTTTGGTTCTGATTTTGTTGAACATCAAGTCTTCTTAACAATTCAATTTAGACATATATATATATATATATATATATATATATAATTGTTGATTTGATGTTCTCTACTTGTTCATTTTCATATCATTATGTAGTGTAGCATATTTATTCTATATTGCTGTAATTCAACTTAGTGTATAGGGTTCTGACTTCTACAAATAGGTGGAGATTGTTGGAAATTGTATTCACAATTATCTTGATTTGTGAGAAGTCACCCTTAAACTAAGATTGAATTGCTTTTGTATTTGATATGATTTTGTAGTATTGTCTTGCAGATTATCATTGCTAAGTGTAAATCAATGTCAGGTCACAATGGGTCTGCAAACACAGTTTCATACAATGTAATCCCTCATTATATGAAACATGGTGATGACTCATGTGTGATCTCTCTATTGGGGTACACTTTATTTTCAAGACTATTGAAGACTTTGGAGTGCGGTTGCAGCAAGTGTTCAAGAGAAGAAAAGAAAATTGTTGAAAACAATTTTTCTAAGGATATGTCTCGAGAGATCATGCATGTCTCGAGAGTTCTGACATGTCTCGAGAGGCAAGTTCCTTTGAATCTCGGTATTTCTGTTCTTGATATCTCGAGAGATCAAGCATGTCTCGAAAGTCCTTTTACCGAAATCTTTGTAATGTCTCGAGAGATCATCGAGTTCTCGAGACATCTCCTTCCTGCTCTCTTTGCTTCATATTTCGAGAGATCCGTCAGTTCTCGATACATTAACCTTTTGTTCTTTCATCCTCAGTTCTCGAGAGATCCCTTATGTCTCGAGAGAACCATTATGTCTCGAGAATTCTATCCGTTTTTCTCTAATTTGTTCTTTCGGTTCTTGACGGTTTGTAAACGTTCCTTCCCGATCCTAACGGCTATATGGAGTGCATTTAAGGCCGATTTAACCCTTAATTGCTTACCTATATATATAGGATCGCTCTTGGGTTGTTTACATCAAGTTTTTCGAATCTTTCAAAACCCTAGTCTCTCTCCCGATCAAAAAAAACGAGAAAAGCGCCGCCTCGCCGTCGCCTACGATTGGAGATCGATCTACTCATTTGAGTTGCTGATTTCTATCAAAGAAGGATTCGATCGATCCGTGTTCTGGTTCTACAATCTCTATTGGATCGTTTCGGATTGTCAAAGACAGATTTGAAGGATCGTTGTTCTTCCTCTTTGTTCTCAAAAGTCATTCAAGAAGAAGGAAGAAAATGCCTCTGTTATTCAGATCTGGTATCATTTTATTCAAAACCTTTTATCATCTTTGTAGGAGTTGTTATCTCCGAGCTGTAGGAGAGGTTGTTCTCCGAGTTGTAGGAGAAGTTTTTCTCCGAGTTGTAAGAGAGGTTCTCTCTGAGTTTGTAGGAGTTTGACTCCGAGTTTGTAGGATCATTCTGATCCGAGATTTAGTGAGTAGTCAAGTCTAGCTGTGGTGCTAGATTTGCGAGGCCGGCAGTGGAGTACCCAAGTACGAGGAACCACTATAAATTCTTGGTGTTATCTGTGGCTGTGATCTATTTTGTGTGCTGTGCTTTACGTTTAATTTTTAATTCCGCAAAAGATGTAGAGATCACCTATTCACGCCCCTCTAGGTGATTTAGGTAGGCAACTAGATACTTCAGTTTGCATTGCACGACGTTGATTGACGTGACTTCTCAATGAACCTATCAGTGGTAAACATTTGTATAAGGTAATAAAGATGGTTGTGCCGGTATGTATTATGAAAGTGATGGTAGTCAAAATGTGCAGTTCAATCAAGTGAAGTGTAGCACCTGGCGGAATTGCAGAACGGTTTCTATTTTAATTAGGAGCGCTTGTCTGAGCCCCTGACTGTTGATTCATCACAGTGCCTATAAATATAGAGATATAGTTACTATGTAAGAGTTGTGTCTGGCAGGTGTAGTAGGAATGATGATCCATTATAGATAACGTTAGACCTGCAACAATTGGTACATGATTCATTGTTGATGTTACACTGATAGAGGTTGAGTTTGGCATGGTCGCATTTGCCACCGCAAGTTGATTTAGGCGTATTTCCCTTCTTCTGGCATTATTTGCATCGCGTCGGTCCTGAATTGATGCATATATCGGAGGCCTTCCTCTTCGGCGAGATGTTGGAGGTCGAATGACGGTGGCAGCATTAGCGCTACGTCCATCTTCAGTCATGGTCGGAACTTCATGTGAAATCAGAGGAGACTGGGGAATTAGAAAGCATAGAAGAAGCTGATTGAGTAGTGTTGGTAGAATAATGGCAAACCTTCAATATTTGGTTCAACAGGCGTTAACAACTCCCCATGATTGGAAGTTGAGTCTGGCGTTCTTGAAGGTGCTCCAATTGTAGGCAATACGTACGACACTTGAATAGATGTGTTAGCAAAATTGGTTGCAATCACGTGGTTTAAATCTTCCCTGTTAAGTGCTGGGTAGGTTGGCTCGTCATGTGCATCTTGTGCGGCATGTGTGCCTAATCGGTAAGGATGTAAAGGTTTGCGTCTGAATATAAAGGATGCGGCCAAAGGAATATTAAGGCAGATTTTAGCTGACCTTGAATGGATGTATCAATGGTTAGTTGAGATCGGGCTAGTTCCCTCCTTCTGGCATTAGTAGCATCGCGCCTGTCTTGAATGGATGCAAATATTGGTGGCCTTCCTCTTCGGCGATATGTTCCAGGGGGCAACCCGGTGAAAGTAGATCCGTTCTGTCCATTTGAATCTATTTGTTGAAGTCCACGTCGGTGTACGTCGTGAAGATATTGTAGTTCACGCCTTCTTGCTGTACGTGCAACTTGTTCTGTTCTCGTTGGCATCTCTAATTATCAGTCGGCAGGAGTAATACAATGGGTAAGAGTATGGAAAAGAGTGTACTTAGCATAGAGCAAGCATCATAAATCACATGCAACCACAACACCATAATGCAACAAAACCACACATGAGAGTGGTGAAAAAGAGAGAATAACCCATACTCAAAAGTTCAATAATATAGAAAAAGAAAAAACAAAAGCACGACAAAAAGATAATAGTTGGTGATCAACAATTCATAAATTTTGATAGATTGGGGAAATCGCAATATACATTTGGTAGGAAGAGTATGTAGAGAAAGAAAGCAGAAATTAAACCTAAATCCAAAAGTAACCAAACAATACTAATTCTAATTGTCAGTCGACGGGAGTAAGACAATGTATAAGAGTGTACGTAGTAGATAGCAAGCAATATAGAACAATGCTAATTATCACACCTCCAAAAAAAATAAAAAAATATTGAGTATACAATGAATAAACTTAGAGATAGGCATATAACAATTTGATGGAGGAGGAATGATTATATTATAGGTAATCATAAAAAAGTCTAGGAACAGAGCAACAAAAGCATATCATTCTTCAAAAATTACTGAAAAACAAATCATGAAGGTTATTGAGATTACTTGGAAATGAGCTCTTGCAAGAAGATGCTTGAACAAATAATTACTGCAAAACAAATCATGAAGGTTATTGAGATTAGGAAATTTCTGTGATATAGAAGTAGATTATATTAAAATTACTTTTAAAAGATAGACAAATAAATGTTGTGCTGACACAGGCACAACGACAAACAAAAATGTAAGGCATCTTCTTGCAAATAAAGCAATGCGGAAACATCTACCAAATGTAATGAGGACAAACATTACAAAATTGATTAATTTATAAAATGAAATCATTAGTACTTGGTAGTTTAAATTAAGGAAAGTGTACAGCAAAAGTTATAGGCATCTCTATTTACAGTAAAGAAATGTTGGAGCTAAGCCAAAATAACATCCATCTTATATGTAGTATTGTAGTACTAATGAGAAAAAAAGAGCAAAGAAAGAAACGCATGAGTATTTTTTATTAGTTTGACTAATTTTCACATCTCCAAATTATAAAAATACACATACATCTTGACTAACTTACTTAGAGAAAGACAAAATGAAAAGAAATGTTGATGAAGATTATATAAAAATAATTAGAAATCCCAAAAACTATCTTAGAATAAAATTAATATAGGGTCACTATTGCAAGAAGATGCCTTACATTTTTGTGAAAGTTCCAATGTTGTTACGCTGGTAGTTTAAGTTTCTGAAGAAGCTTTTGTTGATGAATTACTAAATTAATGAGCAAAAAACCAAAAATAACATCAATATCAGGTTGACATTAGATAATATCACAAAAAATTCATCATGATTTTCACACCCGAATACAGGAGAAGTAATTAAAACCAAAAATAACCTGATATGTGTGCATCCAAACATATCCCAACTCGCTAATATTCGAATCATTTAATCCTTTTCTACCAACATTCTTGCAGTTTAGATAATATCACAGCATTCTTGCATCCAACCAAAAATAACATCAATATCAGGTTGATTTTAGATAATATCACAAAAAATTTATCAAGATTTTCACCCAAGATTTTCACCTAAGATTTTCACCCTAGATTTTCACCAAGGTGGAGGAAGCCAAGGTTGCAGGAAAAAGGGGTCGGAGCTAAAGCTAGAAATTAATGCAGGAGAAACACATCAATGCTAGAAATTAATGCAGGAGAAGTAATTAAAAACCGAGACCGATTGCAGGAAAAAGGGGTCGGGCCTGAAGCTAGATCCAATCCATAATAAGAAATGAAGTGTGGTAAGAGTATACCTGCACAAATCGAAGCCGAGATCTTAGATCCTGAGGTTCCATGCGATTCCCTGTGATTCCCTGCGATTCCATGCGATTCCCTGCGATTCCCTGCGATTCTGCGGAAATAAAGAGTTCCTGCGGAAACGAAGAAGAAGTAAGAAGAGGCGAATCTTAGAACCTTAGCAGATGAGAAGAAGAAGTAAGAAGCGAAGGTGATACCACAGCAGAAGGTGAGATCACAGTGGATGTTTGTGCGGGAATGGTGATACCACAGCGGATGGTTGTGCGGGAAGGTGATAGCACGACAGATGCATGCTTCGACCGCAGAAATCGTAGATCCTTTTGAGGAAGGACCTTAGCAGATGAGAAGAAATCGCAGATGCTTCAACCACAGCGGATGTTTGCGTGCTTCGACGGTGAAATAGGGGTGCTTGCAGTCTTCGGTGAGGGAGAGTGGTGGGCAGATCTTAGCAGATGAGAAGAAATCGTAGATGCTTCGACCACAGCGGATGGTTGCGGGCTTCGACGGTGAAAGAGGGGTGCTTGCGATCTTCGGCGATGGAGAGTGGTGGGCAAGAAGGGAGCGCAGAGTGTTTAGGGCAAGAAGGGCGCGAGAAAAGGGTAGCGTGCGGGAGATAGGACGGCGGGATTCGAAATAAAGCAGAATGGCAGATTATGGGAAGAAGTGCGCGAGAATAAGCGTGTTGTGCGGGAGATAGGACGGCGGGATTTGAAAAAAAGCGGAATGGCAGATTTGGATGCGAAATATGGACGGTTTGATCCTTGATTGAATGGGCCTGATGAAAAGGAGGTCTCAGAAAGAGGGCGATGGGATAGCTGCTATGATTCAAAATATAGTAGAAGGTTGGGGGATTCAAAATAAAGTAATGATGATGGGTGTTGTAAAGTAGTTTACACGTATATTCAAACATTCAAAATAAAAAGTAGGCCCAGCCATGGTTTTTTAAATTGGACGGTGATGTGCTTAATGGACGGACGTGATCTATTATTTGTCTCACTTAATTCAAATATTTTTGATACCATGATATTTCTTTTTAAAGTAGTATAGATATATATATATATAAACGTATATATATAAACATATATATATAAATAAACATAAATGTATATATAAATAAACATATATATAACACACACACACATATATATATATAAACACATACATATGTATATATATAAAAAGAAAGAATTATATGATATAATTCATATAATTTTAATAATTTTATATTAAAAATATATTAAAAATATACTAAAAATGAGTATATAAACTACTCATCATCGTTCTTCAGAACAATCCTCCTTGCCGGGCAGTCAATCCATGCATGGTTCCAATACAACCAATTCATGCCTATGATAAGATCAAAGTACTTCATCTTCAAGAGCGTCGCCGGCTCTTCGAACAGCTTCCCTCCAATCTCCATATTCATGTTGCACTTTGCGTTTGTTACTATCTCCGATCTGTCCGGGAACCGCACCCTCCTGTGGATGGCCTCGAAGTGTTGGACTTGGCCCAGATCATCCACGAATTCATCTGAGACGAACGAGTGTGAGGCACCCGTATCAAATAAAGTGTATGCGGGCTTGCCGCAGACGAGAACTATACCTGGGTGGTTTTTGTTTATTTGGTTCAATGCTAAGGTAAAACAAAAGCTTAATAAGTACTAATGAACATACAACAAAGGACATTAGAAGTACCTGTAATTACCCTTGCGGGGTCCCGGGGCTTAGCTAGGTCTAGGGCATACACCTGTTCTCTGTTCTATCTCTGGTCTCTGCCCTAAAATCCACAGCCTCGACCACGTCCTCGGCCCCTGAAATGCTGCGTCGGTGTGGCATCCTGTAGTTCTGGTGGTGCATTCCTCTGAGGGCAGTTCCTCAGTATGTGGCCTGGCTGATGGCAGTGGTAGCACTCCTGTGGGGGAGGTGGCCCACCTCCTCCAATTCACGTCATCTCTCGCATCTGTAGAGGATGTGGAGCCAACACTACCGGCTCCCTCTTCTCCTGCCTCTCCTCCTGGCGGGGTCGGTCCTCCGCTCTTCTCTCCCATATATAATGACCCTTCTGCTGGTCTCTCCTGCCACTCCTTCCCTAGTCCTCTGTCGGCCTCGTCCTACCTCAAATAAGGTGTTGGTCTGCTTCCAGCTTCTTCGCCATCTCCAAGATCTTGGCCATGCTGCCATCAGAGACAATGAGGAGGGTCTGTCTTAGCTCATCACGGAGGCCCTTGTAGAATCTCTTTGCATAGCCTACATCATCCAGATGGTAGGAGTCCGCAAACTAGGCCAGGTGTGTGAACTCTGGTTGATACTCCAACCTGTCTTCTAGCTCATCCCATGCTGACTGTGGTATGTAGTGCTCTAGTAGCGCCATCTTGAACTCATCCCATGAGATGTCAGCTGCCTCCAGTCCAGCATAGGTGGTGTCCAGCAGTGACTTCCACCACCTCTTCGCATGAGATTCCAGGCACGAAACCACTTGGGGGGTACTACCATGTCTGTCGGGCACTGTATCCCTGCCAACATCTCATAGATAATGTCCACCCACTCCTCAGTCCGCACATCTGTCTCCGTCCTGAGGTATGATGGAGGTGAAAGAGCTTTGAAGGTACTCATCCAGTTGGCCCCGGGGTTTGGCTGAGGAGCCGGTGCCTACTGTGCCCTGAATGCCTCCAGTATGGCAGTCAATGTCTATCCCATCTCCGACTGCTGGAACGGGGTAGGAGCTGGTGGCGGTGGGACAACGTTTGGAGTCGGAGGTACTCCATGTTGTGGGGTAGGGTTCATCGCGGGCCACAGAAGAAAATTAACTCTCGTAAGAGGGTTTGACTAAGAAATTCAATTAAAGGTGGACTTTTCATATGATTCCACATATGGGCACACCATTGCTTCCGCTGCTTAGTTTGTCCTCAAACTAAACTTTTGCGGGGTGGCCCAGGGTTTGTGGACTTCTTTTCTTCGGATTGAGGTTTGCTTTGATACGAGTTTGTAAGACACCATTTATTTTCTTTCAAAAACCTGGGTCTTATGCCCAGAACCACTGCTTTGTGGTGACACCGTCGTTCAGGAAGGTCGCCACTATAAAACGCTAATCCTGCCGGCCATATCAATCACAAAAGAAGTAAAGCTTAAACAAACTTATAGAAGTTCAAGTCCACATCACATAGAAAATAAAACCATCAAAAGAGATGTCCACATAAAATAATTGAATAAAAGGTAACGGTAATAATAAAGGGCTCAGCCCCGTACATCAATTCCTCACTACAATTTCACTGATGGAAGCATAATCTACTAAAGCTAATAAGACACTCACAGATCCTGTCATCGGTGCTCCCGTGCTAAACTGCCCAGCCTTTATCTGCAGCGGCCTCTGGCGCTGCAGCATCTCCTCGGTCCCCAAAAATGATAAGGTCCATCGACCATTAGTCAAAAGACAAAGCCAATCCCCCACCACTCCCACGGTGACTCTTAGGCACCATGCGAGAAGGATGAAGTGGAGGACATAAAGGGGTAAAATCAAAAGCAGGTGACAATGAGTCTAACTACGGAAGGGTCTATCGGTAAGCAATATATTGTACAATGAGTAAAGTAGTAGGAAGTAAAACAGTAGCAAGTAAGCAGTAGTAATAAGTAAAGCAATAGTAAAGAAATGCACTGAGGAAAATAGTAATAGGAATAAATAACCTTAATTTATAGGAATGCCCACACAAACCTATAGACCAAGGGGTCGTTTATTAGGGCCTATCGTATAAAAAGTCTCATAACCAATTTATTCGATAGGGGTAGGGGTTGGAATGCAATGTTTATGCTATGTCATGCAAGGAATGCAGTTTAATTGTTATGTTCATACAAGAGCAACTCACGCACTACGACTCTATGCGCATAAACCTTTAGTTCCCCCTTTTTGGAGTTAGCAAAACTCCCAGGTTACTTCTGTAGTGGCAAACAAAAGTAGTGGGTTGGGCCTATCCTACCTCTAGGTTGGTATCTGCCCTACCTAACATAGACCTATCATACGCCTCAACGCTAAGAACACAACAGCGGAGCTCCTGCGTACTCTTGCTGGCTAGTCCACCAGACTTTTCATTGGTAAAGTGCAATCCACACTTATTGAGCCAAAGTATCGATGTCGGTGCGATGACCATCGACACTAATGACCCACCACCTTATGCTCATACAATATGTCCAACTATATCCCGAGCCATAAGCTTCCCGGTCTAACCTGCCCGTCATCATAACCTTTCGAGCCAACGGCTTGCCGGACCAACCCGTCTGTACCAACAAGCATTACTGAGTCACAAGCTCACCGAACTAGCTTGTCCACTGCTACAACCACTAAGCCTACCACTCGTAAAACCAAACAAACTAACCTCCCGTAACCACGGGGTGTGGGTGCGTGCATTATTAAGTTAATTTTACACCGCCATTTATTCCTGCACTTTAGGGTTAACCATGGACTTCCCGAGGACAACCCTATAAGGGGCTCGCTACGGTACTAGGAACTATAATTGGATGACACCCAAAAGATCCCTTTCCAAAGCACTTAATGTTATTAGTGGCTACCCACAAGTATACCCTCTTTATCATTACACTTGGATTACCCTATATATTTTATGACCTTCTAAGGAGAAAGATGATGTTTCGTCGCTCCCGGACACAACCTTACCCCTTAGCTCTTCGGGTACTCCCAACATATTGATCCCTAATGGTGAACTCACATCCTCTCTAGAAGACTAGGTACACCATCTACCATCCCTTCCACCTAATGATCCATAAATTACTCAGGTTTTATAGTTTTACTATACGCAGACCAAATGAGTTATATGAGTTGCATAAGGGGAGGTACCCCAAATATTCATCCAACTAACTCAAGATTATTAGTGGGTGTCCATCATTATTTTCTAAGACTAAATCCAGAGGATCATATTTTTCCTTATTTAATTAGCATTTAATATAATTTTTTCTCAACACTAACCTCTTATGAAATTGCGCATGTGATGGCGTGGCCCCTCCTACACTACTTGATGATGATCCGGTTGCCGAGGCACAATGACATAAGGATTTTAGGCGCCATGTTGATGCTAACGGAAGGTAACGTTACAACCTCCGCCC
Organism: Dactylorhiza incarnata; assembly: GCA_033032865.1. Classification (NCBI taxonomy): domain Eukaryota; kingdom Viridiplantae; phylum Streptophyta; class Magnoliopsida; order Asparagales; family Orchidaceae; genus Dactylorhiza; species Dactylorhiza incarnata. Next base: position 5,081,378 of record JAWHQI010000035.1, read on the forward strand.
GCGGCATGCTAAGTCTGCTTGAAGACCAAGTTATCTATTTATTATGCATTTTATTTTATATTTGAGAATATCAAATTATTACATGTTTGGGTAAAAATTTTATATTCATTTGCGTATTTTTTATTATTTATTTCTTGCATTTAAAACATTTGGTGTGTATTTAACCGTACGGATGGTTGAGATTACATCTCCATCTTGAACAGTTGTATGATGTTTGTAACTCCTATATAAGGAGGCTATTATGAGGCTTGAAGAGATTAAGAAAGAAATTAACCCTAAAACTCCCCTTGTGAATTTTGGCCAAAGAGGAGCCCCCTCCTTGCCGCCGCCCCTTGTTGGTGTGACTCCAACGTTTGCTTCCTCCACCCCTCTTCGGTGCGACTCCAGTGAGGATTTCTTCAGTGCGACTCCAAGGAAGAAGGTTACAGCCCCATTCGGTGTGACGTCGGTGGATCCATGGAGAGAGTGATTCTCCCACATATCTTGTGCGATTGCTAGATCCGGAAAGGGTAACTTCTCCCCTCCATATTGTGTTTTCTTTCTTTAGATTTGTGGAGAACGAGCAACCTTTTTATCCGCGATTTTTAAATACTCCGCTTGTAATTTCTAAATTGATTTCATTGTCATCGAATCTCTTTTATTCCGGATCGGGTAGGTCTAATTTGCTTGAGTGGATCTTGGCCTATAGCCTTGATTTTGCTCTCCAAAAGGATTGCCAACCTTTATGTTAATTTTGGGGAATAATCCGATTCTCTTCCGATCGTTATTTTAGAGTCGATCATTCCTCTCTTTGTGGTGTATGTGATGCGTTAGATGTGAAACGTATTGCGACGATAGATGCTTGTGTAGGTGCGGTAGATCTAGGTGTGAAGGGCGTTGTGAGGCGTCTTGTTCGTGTTAATCTCAAAAATATCACGGACACCTCTACATCAATTTCGTATCAGAGCAGGTCGTGTCAATTTCTCAATTGATACAACCTCGATATTCATTTCCGTGGCGCAAACTAATCAAAAAAAATAATCGGTGGTCTGCGAATAGCAGGCTAAAATCTCTATTTTTCGTCCAAAAAATCCAAAAAAAATTTCTATAGGTTCTCCTTTTTAGCAACATCCCGAAAATATTTTTCTGCAAAAAAAATAGATTTTAATCTGCACTACAAAATTTACTTATTATTATTTTGTCCAAAACTGCATGCGCACTAGACTAGGAACGGAGTATAACACACCTTCATCATCTACGATGGCTGCGAATGAGCACGGGGATCGTAACGCTGAGGCAATAGAGGGGCTACGTAATGAGATGACCGAGATTAGGACCATGTTAGCACAAATCCTTCTAAATCAAGGAGGACCGCCACCACCACCCGTTAATGTTGGGCAGCCCAACCGACACCAACAGGTCCATGATTCGGATTTCGATGGGAACACTCCCCGAGTGCGCCCTCGAGAACACCGCCACGAGCGTGGCTTTGATATTACTAGGGTCGTTAAGATTTACGCCCCCACTTACGATTGTTTGGGAGATCCCTAGGTCTTCCTTACTTGGGTAGTGGATATGGAATGCTACTTTGAATGGCACAACCTGACGGACCCTCAAAAGGTCCACGTTGCCAGGATGAAGTTAACGGGTCGTGCAAAAACTTTTTGTCTGAATGAGGAGCGGAGATTAGGAGCCGGGCAGGGAGTCCCACCTATAGGTTTGCCGGTGATGAAGAATTTGCTGACCGATTAGTACATCCCAGCGTACCACCGAACACAGATGTTCGATGAGCTTGCCACCCTACGGCAGGGCTCAAACGTGGTAGCTGAGTATATGGGAGAGCTGAAGGACCGTATGGTGCGTTGTGATCTTAGGGAGATTCCCGAGGTCACCCTATCTAGATTTCGTAAGGGGCTTCAACCCGATATTCAGAGGAAGCTCCTGCGCTATGGTCACACGGACTTGAACACGACTTTCAATGTCGCCCTTGACATTGAAAAGCATCTTTCCTCGAAGGCCCACTCTTGTTATTCCCACACAAAGAATAAGTCCATGGTTGGAGCGTCTTCCTCCACGTATCCGGATAAGGGAAAGCTTAGGTCTTCTGAGTCGAAGTCTGTAGTGATCACTGCTAGAAATAGTAGGAATCCCGTGAGTGAGTGTGTCCCCATAGTGAAGGTTAGCAAGGCCAACACTACATGTTATTCTTGCGGCATTCTAGGTCACTATGCCTTCGAATGCCCAACAAAGACTAAGGCCATAGCCCTTTTAGATTCAACGACCGACCCCGCTGATTACATATATGAGGCTGAAGAGGAGAGTGACCCATATGGGGTCCCAAGTGATTTAGAGGACGATCACCACCTTATGGTTATGCATTGTATCTTTACCACTCCTCGTCTGTTAGATGATTGGAAGAGGACGAGCATATTTTCTCTGAACTTTAAGAGTGGTGAGAAGCTTTGCAAGCTGATTATTGATAGTGGTAGTTGTGTGAATGTCATTTCTGAGAGCACCGTCACACGTATGAACTTGACCACGGAACCACACCCGACCCCATATCAGGTAGCTTGGATCAGCAAGATCACCGTCCCGGTCACCAAGCGGTGCCTGGTCCCCCTCTTATTCAAATCCTATATTGATGAGGTTTGGTGTGATGTCCTATCGATGGACGCTTGTCACGTGTTATTAGGCCGCCCTTGGCTCTATGACCGTGATGTGATGCATTTTGGTAGAGCCAACACTTATGAATTTAAATTCAATGGCAAAACCATTACCTTGAGTCCGACCATCCCGAAGGAGCCAGTAGTTTTGGCTAAGGACACCACTATCCCAGTAGAGAGGAAGACGTTGAGTCTAGTGGGTAGGAAAGAGTTTGTGAAGGATCCGTTTCTTGATGGAGTGATGTATGCACTAGTACTTATGAGTGCGAAGCCTGATTCTAGTGTGTTGGATGATTTGCCTAGAGAGTTAGGGGTACTGTTGGAAGATTATAGGGACATGTACCCGGAGGAGTTGCCGTTGTCATTACCTCCTCTTAGGGATATTCAGCATGCGAAAGATCTGGTTTCGGGCTCTTCCTTGCCGAACCAGCCCCATTATCGACTCCATCCTGCTGCTCACACGGAGTTATAGGCCCAAATTGAGGACCTGTTGAAGAAGGGGTTCATTAGGACTAGCATGAGTCCATGTGCGGTACCAGCCTTGCTTGCCCCCAAGAAGGATGGTACATGGCGGATGTGTGTTGATAGCCGTGCCATCAACAAGATTACCATCAAGTATAGGTTTCCTATTCCACGATTAGATGACCTCTTAGATGTCTTATCTGGTCCCACCATCTTTTCAAAGTTAGATTTACGGAGTGGCTATCACCAGATTAGGATCCGCGACGGAGATGAATGGAAGACTGCATTTAAGTCTAAGGATGGGTTGTACGAGTGACTTGTGATGCCCTTTGGGCTATCCAATGCCCCCAGCACCTTTTCACGGATGATGACCCACATCTTTTGGTCGTTCATGGGTAGGTTTGTGGTAGTCTACTTTGACGACATATTGATTTATAGCACCACCACTGCCGAGCACACCTCCAACATGAGAGCGATTCTTTCCACCCTGCGGAAGGAAACATTATTTCTTAACCTTAAGAAGTGCACTTTCTATCTCCCTGAAGTGGTTTTTAGGCTACATAGTTGGATCGGAGGGCATTAGAGTTGACCATAGCAAGGTCCAAGTCATTAAGGACTGGCCCGAGCTGACCACTTTACGAGAGGTGCGTAGTTTCCACGGGTTAGCTACATTTTACCGCTGTTTTATACGGGACTTCAGTAGCATCATGGCCCCCATTACTGATTGCATGAAGAAGGGCGAGTTCACCTGGACGAAGTCCGCCACCCATGCTTTTCAATGCATTAAGGAGATTATGACTTAGGCACCTGTCTTACGTCTACCCAACTTTGCCAAAGTCTTTGAGCTTACTTGTGATGCTTCTGGTTCGGGAATAGGAGGTGTTTTGAGTCAGGAAGGGCACCCTGTGAGTTACTTTAGTGAGAAGTTATCTAGCGCTAAGTTAAATTATTCGAACTACGACAGGGAGTTTTATGCGGTTGTACGGTGTTTGCACCATTGGAGGCACTATCTCCTCTCCAAGGAGTTTGTGATCCTCTCCGATCACGAAGCATTGCGGTTCATCAATGGACAACATAAAATCAGCCCGCATCGCGCTAACTGGGTATCTTTCCTACAAGGTTACACGTTTAATCTTAAGCACCTTAAGGGAGTTGACAACCGAGTTGCGGACGCTCTTAGCCGCCTTACACTTTTACTATCCACTATGGAGGTTAATGTTGCAGGATTCGAGCGCATTAAGGATGAGTACGCTACCTGCCCAGATTTTCAGGATTCATATTTATCTGCCCGGGATAGTTCCCCCACGACTATATCTGCATTTATTATTAAGGATGGCTATCTATTTAGACATGGAAAGTAATGTATCCTGCAGCCATCTTTACGTCTTCATATTATCTGGGAACTGCATAGCGGAGGATTAAGTGGTCATTTCGGTAGGGATAAGACCGTTACGCTAGTTGAGGAGAAATTTTATTGGCCTAAACTTAAGGCAATGGTGGGAAGGGTAGTAAGTAGTTGACGTACCTGTCAAGTATCCAAGGGCACCAAAACCAACGTAGGATTATATACACCCTTGACTATCCCTTCCACACCATGGGAAGACGTGAGTATGGACTTTGTTTTAGGCCTACCCACCACTTTACGCCATCATGATTCTATTTTTGTTGTTGTGGATAGGTTTTCAAAAATGGCATATTTTATTCCGTTCACTAGAACCGAGGATGCGTCTTACATTGCAAAATTATATTTTGAAGAAGTCGATAGTCATCGTGGAGTGCCGAAGACAATAGTCTCGGATAGGGATGTGAAGTATACGAGTTATTTCTGGAAAACGCTATGGATTTTAATGGGTACCAAATTATTGTTTTCCGCCTATCATCCATAAACCGATGGGCAGACGAAAGTGGTTAATCGGAGTTTGGGTAATCTTCTTAGATGTCTTGTGAGCGATCACAAAAGCACATGGGACCTACTTCTTCCCCATGCCCAATTGGCCTGCAATAATTTGAAAAATAGATCCACGGGTATGTCTCCAAACGAGATTGTTCACGGGTACAAGACCCTTGTGCCGCTTGACTTGGCTCCATTGCCCCCAACGTATAAAGCAAGTCAATTTGCACAATCATTCGCCCAACACATTCATGATCTACATGTACGTATACGGGCTACCTTGACTTCTCAATACGAGTCCTATCAAGCGCACACATATCTACATAGGAGAGTGTCACACTTTAAAGTCGGCGATCTGGTTTTAGTCCGATTAGTTCCCGAACGACTGCCATCTGGCACCGTCAAAAAAGGTAGCACCAAAGCGCGCCGGCCCTTTTCGGATTATAAAGAAAGTAGGTGACAATTCTTTCATTTTGGATTTACCTGCGGATTGGGGTATTTCCCCATTTTTAATGTCTCGGATTTGACATTGTTTATTTCGCCTCCACAAGAGTTGAATTCTTTGTCGTCTTCTCCCTCCACAAAAATTTCTAATGGGTTGGGGAGTGGTAGTTCGGATGATCTCTCTCTTTCGGTGCCCACAGGTATATCATCGGATGGTGAGTTGCACTCTTTTATTCCTACTGCTGACATGTTTCCCAGGTTTCCCAAGACATTTCACACTCCAGATATGATACTTGCTGCTGAGCCACTTGCTACTGCTGATAGTGATACCTACCGCTTCCTTATCTGTTGGCGTGACTGCCCCCCTTCGGATGACTCATGGGTACTCGAGATGGAGCTTCGACGCTTGGATGTTGACTTTCTCTACCGCTATCTTTCGGACCACGCATCGGTGATACGTGATTTTGAGCCGGGGAGGATTGATGGCGCGGCCCCTCCTACACTACTTGATGATGATCCGGTTGCTGAGGCACAACGGCATAAGGATCTTAGGCGCCATGTTGACGCTAATGGAAGGCAACGTTACAACCTCCGCCTGCGGCATGCTAAGTCCGGTTGAAGACCAAGTTATCTATTTATTATGCGTTTTATTTTATATTTGAGAATATAAAATTATTACATGTTTGGGTAATAATTTTATATTCATTTGCGTATTTTTTATTATTTATTTCCTGCATTTAAAACATTTGGTGTGTATTTAAACGTACGGATGGTTGAGATTGTTGGATCTTACGGCGCCCTTAGAGGGGGGGGGGGTGAATAAGGGAATAAAAATTCTTTGTAAATTTTTACTAAATTGGTTAGAGAAACTTAGAATGAAATAATAATTTAACTTAAAGTAGGAAACAATTGTAATTTGCAATTTTATAAATTATGCCAAATGATAGAAATCAAGTAAACACAAAAAGAGACATGATTATATTATATGAAAAAAAGTGTTTACAAAAATTGATTTCAATAGCGCTTGAAATCGGAGGCGAATAAAGTAATACAATTTTTCTTTTTCTCTACCGACTTGTATCCCCACAAACCGGTTGGCATTAGCCTATCCTTCCCCGGATAAGGCCTCAAGCCGCTCTAGCCAATCCTTCCCCGGATATGACCTCGAGCCCCCCTAGATCTAATCACCTAGAACTAGTCGCCAACACAAGGCGAATTTCCCCCTAAGTCCTACCCAGACCTAGTCGCCAACACAAGGCGAATTAACTACACGATTACAATAGAATATGGAATGAAAATAAAATTAACAATAATGAAACTCCCTATATGAGATCTTTGAAGTTTAAGATGAAGGATTGTTGTAGTATAAGCGAGGTCGAAGCGATCGTCCTTCGGATGCAGCGTGGTGGCTTCCTTCTCCAGAAATCCACTTTGAATTTGAGTGGGAGATGAACTTTCGGCAGAGTAGCAGCTCTGGAAATATGGCACAGGTAATCTCTATGGAAGCACTCAATTGAAATGAGAGAGAGCCCACCATTTTATAGAACTTGACGATAGCGCCTGCGATAGCTCTCGAACGCCTGCGGTAGCGTTCGTGTGGAGTGGTTGCAAAACCGTCCGCGGCGTGGCACTGTGCACGAACTTGAGATAGCGCCAGGCGGTAGCACTAGCGCCGGCGGTAGCGATTGCGAAACCGTCGGTGGCGTGGCAGAACAAACTTTCATCGAACGGAATTTTTGTCGAACGAAGTTTTCATCGAACGGAGTTCCACATTCGTCGAACGGAAATTTTCGTCGAACGGAGTTCCACATTCGTCAAACGGAAATTTTTGTCGAACGGAGTTCCACATTCGTCTAACGAGCTAGCGCCTGGCGGTAGCACTAGCACTAGCGGTAGCGCATTGTTTGAGATTTTTGAATTCAGCTGCTTTCTACCTGTGGAGTATTGCACCTATAGTTCCTGCACACTATAAACACAACAAGCAAGATCAAATACAATTTGGGATTTGTTATTCTCAAACAAAAGGGATGTGACACACATGTCCAACAATCTCCCCCTTTTGATAATAACAAATCCACTTAGCAAGAAATCAATAATAGTGTTTATAGTATAAGACAAGCAAGATGATAGTGCAACTATAGTATATGATAAGCATGATAATGTGCATACTCCCCCTATCTTAATGCTCCCCCTACATAAATGCAATATATGTTTTACTCCCCCTAAATGATAGATTACATGAATTAGTCTCCCCTTAATCTTCTATATTTCTCCTATATAGATTTCTTCAACTAATCTCCCCCTTTTGGTATTATCAAAAGAAGGTGGGGTGAGGGTAGTAAGGAGGCATTTAAATGATAAAGCATGATCGAGCTTTTTAATATAGATAATGATAAAGATTTTAAGCATAGTATATAAGAGATTTCAAATAAAATGATAAGAGTTGTAAGCAAGCGGAAGATTATAAGAAACAACTTTTTGTAAGCATGAAAAAGCATAAGTAAAAATATGAGTTATAGTTCAAAAATGAAAGATGTTTTAACCTTTTTGAAATCTCAAAGTTTTTCTTAAAGATACCAAGCATGAAATGAACATATCAAAGAGATTATACTACAATGTTACTTATTTTTAAGTTCAAGAGAAACCAAAACATTGTAGAGATCATGCTAGGTTATCTAGTGCATTTTTTATATAAAGAGTAGTATAGATAAAGCATTAGAATCCAATACTCATGAGAAGAAGTGTTATGAAAGAGAATGATGTGCACATAAGTGTATTTTGGGCAATGTTAACAATTGATTTAAATCATCAAAATACAAGACATATGTAAAGTAAAGTGCACAATAAAACACAAGTATAACATCTTTCACACACTTTTAATGCACATAGTTTTTAACAAAGTGGTGTAGTAACAAAGGTTTGCACAAGACACTTTACTATTCTTTCCAAGGTGCTCAACCTCACAATGCTTATGAAGACTTGTGAGGAGGTTCAAGTAGTGCTTGGTGGAGTTATATTTGTCTACATATATAATTTTTTTGTTCATATTTGTGATAAAACAATCTCCGAATACACTTGTTTTGCAAACCCAATTTTTTAAACTTAACCACTTTTCTAAATTTCATAAATGCAATTCAAATGTAGTGTAGGAAAGAAACTTATGCAAGTTTTAATTCATTGTACAAATACAATACACAAGCAAGCATTTTGAGATTTAAACACACATGTTGATTACCAAAATAAGTGAGTGAAAGGTATCATTATCAATCATAATACATTTACTCATACTTAGAGGCATGCTAAGCTTGGTTCTACACATATTTTTCAATACAATTGATGCACTTTTAAATAGATATATCAAAGCATCATAAACAAAAAACAATGTTCATAGTAATTTGAAGGAATTCATTTTAACATTGTAAATAAGTCTAAATAATAGAATTCATTCATGCTTGATATTAGCAATAAGGACCATACAGTTTTTTTTGTTATTTTGAAAATGTTTAATGAAATAAACACAGAAAAATCACACAAATATATTTTTGTATTTTTGAATTTTGAATTTTTGTAGTTGATTTTCAAAATATGAATAAAGCAAAAATAAAAAAAGTCAGAAACACAACAAATAAGTAGTACATATGAACTAACATATTTTTATAGATTTTTAAAAAATTTAAAATTCAGAAAAATCAAACACCCACGCTAGCGCCAGCGCTAGTGATAGCGCGACAAACAGTACACAATTTTTTAAGAATTTTAAATTTTAAATTTTTGATATTGATTAGGGGTCTTAAGTGTAGTCCTATGCAGAATTTGTGTAATATTCAGAGATGTTTTGATTGCTCAAATTGCATAAAACATTAGCGTTTTACATGTTATTCATCCTAAGATGTCTAAGACTCCTAATTCCAATCTTAACATTTGAAACCTTGTATCGGGAAGAGGTTTAGTAAATATATCAGCATGTTGAGAGTCCGTGCCAATGAAACTAATCCTTACATTTTCCTTTTTAATGTGATCCCTTATGAAATGATGACGCGCATCTATATGTTTGGATCTAGAGTGGTGTGCCGGATTATTTGTGAGATCAATGACACTTTTGTTGTCACATTTTAATTCAGTAAGTTTTAGATGAAAACCAAAGTCCTCTAAAGTTTGGCTCATCCATAGTGCTTGTGCACAACAACTCCCTAATGCAATGTATTCGGCCTCCGTGGTGGAGAGTGCAACCGAATTTTGTTTCCTACTAGACCATGCAACTAATGAAGGTCCTAGAAAATGACAAGTACCACTAGTGCTTTTTCTATCAAGTGAACAATCGGCATAGTCCGAATCGGAGTAGCCGTGAAGTGTAAATGATTATTGTGCGGGTACCATAATCCTAATCTAGATGACCCAATGAGATATCTAAAAATTTGTTTTACCGCTTTTAAATGAGATTCTTTTGGATTGGCTTGAAATCGAGCACATAAACATACGACAAACATAATATCAGGTCTAGTTGCACTTAGATAAAGTAGAGAACATATCATACCTCTATATAAAGTTTGATCTATAGAAATTCCTGGTTCATCTTTTCCTAATTTTAGTGATGCACTCATTGGTGTAGAAGCATGTTTAAGGTTTTCAAATCCAAAACGTTTAAGCATATCATGGACATATTTAGTTTGACATACAAAGATACCATCAATTCTTTGTGATATTTGAAAACCAAGGAAATAAGAAAGTTCTCCTACAAGACTCATTTCAAATTCATTTTTCATCACTAAAATAACTTCTTTACACATCTCTTCATTAGTGGATCCAAAAATAATATCATCAACATATATTTGTAAAATAAGTATATCATCATTATTGTGCTTAATGAAGAGAGTATTATCCGCACTTCCCATAATATAATCGTGCTTTAATAAAAATGATGTAAGTCTTTCATACCATGCACGGGGCGTTTGTTTTAAACCATAAAGTTCTTTCTCTAGTTTATAAACATGATTTGGAAATTTTTCACTAATAAAACCGGGGGGTTGTTTAACATAAACTTCTTCTTTTACAAACTCGTTTAGAAAAGCACTTTTCACATCCATTTGAAATAGTTTTATTCTTTTAAAGCTTGCAAATGCTAGACAAATTCTTATAGACTCTAATCTAGCAACGGGTGAAAAAGATTCATCAAAATCTATCCCCTCAATTTGAGAATATCCTTGTGCTACTAATCGTGCTTTATTTCTAGAGATTCTTGACTCACCATCTAATTTATTTTTAAAAATCCATTTTACACCTACAACCCGGTGATTAGATGATCTTTCAACTAATTTCCAAACATTATGTCGCTCAAATTGTTCTAACTCTTCATTCATAGCCAAAAACCAAAATTCATCATTTAAAGCAGTAAAAGCATTTTTTGGTTCTATTTCGGAAACAAAACAAATATTTGAAAAAGATTCATGAAGAGAAGAGCGAGTTCTTACCCGGATGGATGGTTCACCAATTATAAGTTCTCGTGGATGATCCTTTGTGAATTTTAAGACGCTTGGAGGTACATATTCATCTTTCTTGGCCTCCTCTTCTTCTTCTTTGGAAGGTTCTTCATCACCATGCTCCAAAGGAGGTAATAGATCATCTTCTTTGCCTGCGAAAAGTCTTTCTATACAAGGAACAAGCTCATCAAATTTCACATTAATTGACTCTTCAACTTTTCTAGTTCTTTTATTAAAAACTCTATAAGCTTTACTAGTTGAAGAGTATCCAAGAAATGTTCCTTCATCACATTTTTCATCAAACTTTCCCAAGCTATCTTTTGTATTTAAAATAAAGCATTTACAACCAAAAACTTTGAAGTAAGATACATTGGGCTTCTCTTGAAAATAAAGTTCATATGGTGTGAGATTTAAAGATGGGCAAAGCATGATTCTATTTATAACATAACATGATGTGTTTACGGCTTCGGCCCAAAAGGACTTAGGTAATTTATATTCACATAACATAGTGCGTGCTAGCTCTTGAAGTGTCGTATTCGTTCTTTTTACAACACTATTTTGTTGTGTTGTGCGTGGTGCGGAGAACTCATGTTTTATGCCTAACATATCACAATAAGATGTAAATTTTTCATTTTCAAATTCTCCTCCATGATCCAAGCGAATGCATTTAATTTTTAAATCACTTTCATTTTGAAAACGAGTACATAATTTTGAAAATTCACAAAACGCTTCGGATTTGGATGAGAGAAATATTGTCCAACAATATCTAGAAAAATCATCTATTAAAACATATGTATATAATCTACAAACAAGATTTGTGGTGCTAACGGGACCAAAAAGATCCATATGAATTAATTGCAAAGGTCTTGTAGTAGAAATAACATTTTTACTTTTGAAAGAGGATCTAGTAATTTTACCTTTTTGACATGGTGAACAAAGTGAAGGTAAATTTACATTTAATCTAGGCAATCCTCTAATTAAATCTATTTTGGCAAGTTTTACAATAAGCTTTGTGCTAGCATGTCCTAGCCTTCAATGCCAAAGTTCAAGTTCATCATTTTTGGTAATAAAACATTTTAAAGATGATTTTGAAAGATCATGAAATGAAACTATATATACATTGTGTAATCTTGGTGTAGTTACTAAAATATTGTTTGTAATAGGATTAGATATTTTGCATATATAAGTGGAAGATTCAAATAACACATCTAATCCTTTATCACATAATTGGCTAATAGAAATTAAATTGTGTTTTAATCCTTTCACATAAAGAACATTAGATATAGTAAAGGATTTGTTACCAACTGTACCAATTCCCATGATCCTTCCTTTTCCATTATCACCAAACGTCATGATCCCTCCCTTCTTCTTTACTAGGCTAAGGAACTTTGCTTTATTGCCCGTCATGTGCTTGGAGCATCCTGAATCCAAGTACCACACGTCTTCATTGTCCTTTGCCTGCCTGCACATCTAGAAAGAAGATGAGAGTAAAGATCCGAATACCCAAGTGGTACCACCCATAGAATAAGTGGAAGCCTTAGGTACCCAGATTTATTTTAAAGCATTTTGTTTTATTCTGCTGTAAGAACTACATGTGTGACCTAACCTATAACAGTTTGCACACGAAATAAAGGGGCATGAGACCCTTTTCTGGAATATGTTCTTGCTGGAATAAGTTGGATTTACAGAAGAAAAACATTTTGAAAAAGAAAATTTAGGTTTCTGGTTTGAGGTGCTAGCGTCGGCGTTAGTGGCTAGCGCCGGGCGGTATCCCTCACCTCGATATCCGAGCCCAAATTTTCCAGAACCATGGCACTGGTTCCCTAAAATCATTTCCAGATATTTTTGGCCTATTCCAAATTTTTTAATGGCCATGGTGAGATCATGAACTTGTGCTTTAAGTGAAGAGTTTTCTTTCACAAGCATGACACACCTATTTTCAAAACTTTTTTTATTATTTTTGATTTGCAAAAGAGAGGCTTCTAATTTCCTTTCTAATTCCCCCTTCTCTTTTGTAAGAGTTTTGGCATGAGAGAGGGTTTTAGAAAGTGACTCTTCAATATCTTTTGTCAATTTAGTGGAGTGATCACACTCTTGGCAAGAAACCTTTCTCTTTTCTAAAACAATTATTTTTTTTGGAAAGCTTTTGATTTTCTTTAATAAGAGATTCATTTTCACGATTTAATAAAATACTATCTTTCATATTTTTATCAAAAGCTTTGCAATTTTCAAGGAATTCATTAAAGTGTTCATCATAAGTGGGAGGATTTACCTCAGTGTCACTAGGAACACTGGTGTCGTTACCGTCGTTTCCATGTCCCATGAGGCACATGTTTGCTTCCTCATCTTCGCTTGATGAAGACCCGCTTGATTCTTCGGAGGAGGAGGAAGAGGAGTCATCCCATGTCTTTTCCTTTAGCACCTTCCTCTTTTCTTTCCCTTTGTGCCGTTTCTCCTTTTTCTCCTTCAAGAATTTTGGGCATTGGCTCCTTATGTACCCCGTCTTCCTACAATGACAGCATTCTAGTGGAGGTCTCTCTTCTTCATTGTCGCTCTCTTTTCCCTTCTTTGAAGATGACCCTTTCCATCTTTCAACCTTTTGGAAATATTTTCGAAAGGCTTTTCTCCTTTCCGGATTGCGCATGAACTTTCGGAAGTTGTTCACCAAAAGGCTTTCTTCATCTTCATCCTCATCCTCTTGGCACTCTTTCTTTGATTTTAGTGCCAACGCCTTCTTCTTTGGCTCCTTGTTGTATTCATCATGTTGTATTTTGAGTTCTACCTCATGGGTTTTGAGATTCCCAATGAGGCTCTCAACTTGGAGCGTTCTTAAGTTGTGCGACTCCGAAATAGCCGTCACCTTTGGGTTGAATTTTGGAGGAAGGGAACGAAGGATCTTTCGTACCAAGTCGCCATTTGAGAAGGTCTTTCCAAGAGCTTTTGAGGCATTGACGATCTTTGTGAAGCGCGTGTACAACCATCAACATCTTCGCTTTCATCCATTCAGAATTTTTCATATTCCGACTCCAGTTGGAAATGCTTGGAATCTTTAACTTGCGATATACCTTCAGGAATAACTTCCAAATGATTACAAATTTCATATGCAGTAGTACATGCAGAAATTCTATTAAATTCATTTCTATCTAACGCACAAAATAGAGCATTCATGGCTTTTGCGTTATTTTTACATTTGAGGTTATCCCGATAATCCCATTTATCATTGGGTTTTTCTAACATAACCTCTCCAACTACAAATGTAGGAGGAGTGTATTCTTCTTCTACCATGTTCCAAACCTCAATATCTAGGGTCATTAGAAAACAATGCATCCTATTTTTCCAATAATTATAATCTGACCCAGTAAATAGTGGAGGTCTACTAATTCCCTGACCCTCAGAAAAAGCGAGATCATAAGACGCCATTATTCCTGGTTTTTTAACCGTTTGGAATAACCTCCCTCTGATACCACTTGTTGGATCTTACGGCGCCCTTAGAGAGGGAGGGGGGGGGGTGAATAAGGGAATAAAAATTCTTTGTAAATTTTTACTAAATTGTTTAGAGAAACTTAGAATGAAATAACAATTTAACTTAAAGTAGGAAACAATTGTAATTTGCAATTTTATAAATTATGCCAAATGATAGAAATCAAGTAAACACAAAAAGGGAGATGATTATATTATATGAAAAAAAGTGTTTACAAAAATTGATTTCAATAGCGCTTAAAATCAGAGGCGGATAAAGTAATACAAATTTTCCTTTTCTATACCGACTTGTATCCCCACAAACCGGTTGGCTTTAACCTATCTTTCCCCGGATAAGGCCTCAAGCTGCTCTAGCCAATCCTTCCCCGGATATTGCCTCGAGCCCCCCTAGATCTAATCACCTAGAACTAGTCGCCAACACAAGGCGAATTTCCTCCTAAGTCCTACCCAGACCTAGTCGCCAACACAAGGCGAATTAACTACACGATTACAATAGAATATGAAATGAAAATAAAATTAACAATAATGAAACTCCCTATATGAGATCTCTGAAGTTGAAGATGAAGGATCGTTGTAGTATAAGCGAGGTCGAAGCGATCGTCCTTCGGATGCAGCATGGTGGCTTCCTTCTCCAGAAATCCACTTTGAATTTGAGTGGGAGATGAACTTTCGGCAGAGTAGCAGCTCTGGAAATATGGCACAGGTAATCTCTATGGAAGCACTCAATTGAAACGAGAGAGAGCCCACCATTTTATAGAACTTGACGATAGCTCCTGCGGTAGCTCTCTAGCGCCTGCGGTATCTCTCTAGCGCCTGCGGTAGCGTTCGTGTGGAGTGGTTGCGAAACCGTCGGCGGCGTGTCACTGTGCATGAACTTGAGATAGCGCTAGGCGGTAGCGCTAGCGCTGGCTGTAGTGATTGCGAAACCGTCGGTGGCGTGGCAGAACAAACTTTCGTCGAACGGAATTTTTGTCGAATGAAGTTTTCGTCGAACGGAGTTCCACATTCGTCGAACAGAAATTTTTGTCGAACGGAGTTCCACATTCGTCGAACGGAATTTTTTGTCGAACGGAGTTCCACATTCGTCGAACGAGCTAGCGCCTGGCGGTAGCGCATTGTTTGAGATTTTTGAATTCAGCTGCTTTCTACCTGTGGAGTATTGCACCTATAGTTCCTGCACACTACAAACACAACAAGCAAGATCAAATACAATTTGGGATTTGTTATTATCAAACAAAAGGGATGTGACACACATGTCCAACAGAGATTACATCTCCATCTTGAACGGTTGTATGATGTTTGTAACTCCTATATAAGGAGGCTATTATGAGGCTTGAAGAGATTAAGAAAGAAATTAACCCTAAAATTCCCCTTGTGAATTTTGGCCAAAGAGGAGCCCCCTCCTTGCCGCCGCCCCTTGTTGGTGTGACTCCAACATTTGCTTCCTCCACCCTTCTTCGGTGCGACTCCGGCGCAGATTCCTTCGGTGCGACTCCAAGGAAGAATATTGCAGCCCATTCGGTGTGATGTCGGTGGATCCGTGGAGAGTGTGATTCTCCCACATATCTTGTGCGATTGCTAGATCCACGTTGGGTAACTTCTCCCCTCCATCTTGGGTTTTCTTTCTTTAGATGTATGGAGAATGAGCAACCATTTTATCCTCGAGTTTTAAATACTCCGCTTGTAATTTCTGAATTGATTTTGTTGTCATCAAATCTCTTTTATTCCGGATCAGGTAGGTCCAATTTGCTTGAGCGGATCTTGGCCTATAGCCTTGATTTTGATCTCCAAAAGGATTGGCAACCTTTATGTTAATTTTGGGGAATAATCCGACTCTCTTCCGATCGTTATTTTAGAGTCGATCATTCCTCCCATTGTGGTGTATGTGTTGCGTTAGATGTGAAATGTATTGCGACGATAGATGCTTGTGCAGATGCGGTAGATCTAGGTGTGAAGGGCGTTGTGAGGCGTCTTGTTCGTGTTAATCTCAAAAAAATCACGGACACCTCTACATCAGCATGAAGTATAAAATCCTCTTATGATATGGCCTCCACAAAATTATGGAAAATCTATGAAGTCAAAATAACAGTAAATACATAATATCAAAATTTTGCAGTAAGGGGTTGGCCTCCAATTATAATATTGAATAATTACCCCAAATTAGAATTTAAAGAAGGAACTACCAAAACTACTTGTCTAAAAATTATGGGAAAATTACCAGACCTTCATACTAATCAGAAAAAGTCTACTGCCCAAATTTAAAAAGTTATCAAGACTAATTAATCACATAAGTAAATATTCCAAGTAAACCCATACTAGGGAAAGTTTTGAAGGAACCTATTGATAAATAATTCCAAAAATTAAACAAAAATTCACAGAGCTCTCTAATGCCCTAAATTGTCCTCCCACCAAGTTTCATAATTTTCTAGAGGATATTTGGCCCTCATTTATTTAATATATTCTTAAGACCAAATAGATGACTTATGAATGAAATGCTAATTAAATTAATTCAATTAT
Organism: Dactylorhiza incarnata; assembly: GCA_033032865.1. NCBI lineage: Eukaryota > Viridiplantae > Streptophyta > Magnoliopsida > Asparagales > Orchidaceae > Dactylorhiza > Dactylorhiza incarnata. The sequence continues at coordinate 5,098,291 of JAWHQI010000035.1, forward strand.
TACACAAAAATTACCAGAGATCTATTACATGATTATGAGGGTACCACCAAACTTTCATCCCCATCCAAGATTATTTGTGTTGGGTTTTCTATACATTAAATGTAGATTCCATATCACATATGCACAAAGGAAATAAAGAACAAGAACAACCCTAAATAGTTCAAGGAACTTGCGATTTCATGAATCAAGAAATAGGGTAAGCAACACATTGCAATACCTGAAGGGGATTGAGTCAATACTCAATCAACATGCTCCACAAATGAAATCCTGAACAACGATCGTTAAGTCCCAAGCGCTGAAATGGATCGATGCCTCTACGGAAGTCCACACAAGCGAAGGAAAACCCAAGCTTCTTGTCGAACAAGCACTAGGTCGGAGAAGAAGAGCCCTCAATGTATACCACAGACTGCTAGGTCCGACGATAAGGAGAGGCGGCGGCGGTGGTGGTAGAATCGAAACCTTACAAAACTCTTCCGTCGGCCTATTTTCGGAACTCTTCCGCCTCTCTTCTGATCGCAAAAGAAGGAATGATTGTTAGGGTATAAAATCGGGCTCTATTTATACCCTGAGGAAATAGAGAAGCTATCCTCACACCCACGACATACATTGGAGTAAACAAAATTCGTCGAGTGAACATTTCACTGAAGAAATTCGTCGAGTAATAAACTGAATTCGTCGAGTGAACCTTTCACTAACAAATTTGTCGAGTAACAATTCATTCGTCGAGTAATCATAGATTCATCGAGTCATGAATTCGACCAGTTCATTGAGTAATCATAAATTCGTTGAGTCAATATGATTTCGTCGAGTAATCATAAAATTGTCATTCGACGAACTGAAGTAAGAGCCGTCGAGACACTCTCGACGACTCGACTCGAAAACTTGTCAACACGCTCCATACAATATTCACAATACCTATGGAGCATTTAGTTGACTCATATCCAATATGAGTAAGGCCAACACAATTCTTTCTCTAACTTCTCCGAACACTCTTGAGTGTGACCCCATAGGCTCATATTGCGTTGGCAGTAAGACCAAATGCTTGATCACTTCCAGATCACCTTGGAAACACCAACAATATGAGCATGTAAATTTCTCATATAAAAAGGTTCTCTAAAAAGGTTATAACCTAAATCAGAGGGGATAAGTGTTCCTAAAATTCTCATAAAATTTCCTAGGGAATATTTACACCCTATGAACTTATCTTCCAAGTTTCATTACCATTCATGGACATATGCCCCTATATCCTTCACAAGGCTTAAAGTGCAACCCTAAGGTTAGAACTAGGGTCCTAAGGCATATCCACCCCAGATCACCCCAAAGTACTCATGGGGGTGTCTTATGTGATCCTAAACCAGTGGCCAAATATTCACACCACTTTGATGAGATTCGACCACCTAATTCCATCAAGTGCACTTTTGACCTTGTTTTTACCAAAATTGGGTTAACTAATTACCCAACCAAATCAGTCCCAATTGTGCTGAAATTTTTTCCATGGTCATAAAATAACCCTAAGGAGCACCCACCAAAATTTGGAGGGGATTGGAGGTCATTAGACCCTATAATTAAGTAATATATGAATGAATAAATTATTCCAAAAAATTTAGAAAAATGTTTTCTAAAAATTCTCATCTTTGGATATGTTAAGTGTGTAGGTACAAATAGCCCATGTTTCAATTTTGCATGTCAATATCATTTCCCTATCAAAAGATATTCAAGAAATAGTGGCTGCCCTACCCTACGGACCAGTCCCACCAAAATGGCCCTACAGGGAGCTAATGTTCTCCTTTTTGACTGAAACAAATTTTAAAATAAAGTTCACATCAAGTGATACAACTTTTATGTTGGCCACGTTTTCATCAGAGGGGCCTAAGTATTTTTAACAAATTAATCTAGGTACTGTAAATAGTGTGACAAAAATGCAATCTTAATATCACAAATACATTTGATCTTAAGCACAGATCTTGGCCCAAATCCGACGGCTCCTGGTCGTCTTCTTCCTCCAGCCAAGGGCTGAGATTAACCCATCCTGGGCTCTCTTCCACCTTTTTTCTCGGCCACCTGAGCGGCGCCTCGGCCAGCCAACGCCAGCAACACCTCCGTTGAGGATGTGGACGGCGATTAACAGTGGTTGGCCGGCCAGAGGTGGCCGAGACAAGGTTTTCTAGCGGGGTAAAGAGGGTTCAAAATGAGCCCTTTCAGGAACTTGATTCGAGCCCGTTTGGCTCGAATCAATCCCCAAATCAGATGAAGATCTAGCACTACGGGAGGGGAAGCGAATCAGTAAAGGAGTCAATTGGAGGAGGGGAGGAGCCATGACATCAATTTCCATTAACACCCTTAATGGTGATTTTTAGCCACCTCAAAATCTCCCTGAATTCAGCTCCTTGTGGGCTGGAAAATGCTCCAAATTCCTTGTAACTGCCAGAGGAGGTGAATCCCCATCAATGGGGAGATCAATTGGCCTCCTATGGACATGAATGCCATTAACCCCCTTTCTCTCTCTCCACCATTTTTGGGGCTTTCTCTCTCCTGGCCAGCTCCTTTGAAATTGAATGGCAATTTCAGTAATTCTCATGCCCATTAGGTGGTGGACCACCTTAATTGAGTCTAGCCCAAGAGGATTGGGCTTGATTTGGGAAAAATAGGTCATTTTGACCTAAATTTAGGTTGTTGTTGACTTTGGTTAAATTTTCCATTTAGAGGTCCCATGATGGGGCTTTTTTGTCTATTGGGTCCCCAGTATCCTTATAAGGGTAGGGGTAAGGCATGTTGGATGTCAATTGGCCCTTATTAAGCTACTTTGACCAATTTAGGGTTAGAGTTGACTTTGGTCAATTTGGCCTCTTTGGTTGACCCCAATGGGTCCTTGGTACTCTAAGGGGACCCCTAATAGGTTAGGGATATTATGGTGGGGTTATGGAATCAAGGTGAGGCCCTAAATCCAAACCTAGGCATGATATATGAAAATTGCTATTTGCAGACCACTTGGGTTTTCTCCTTCTTACCTAAGTTCACATGATCTTAAGCTCTTCCTATGGTTTTGTCATGACATTGTCATGACAAAACCAACTTGGGGGTCTAGTTGTTTGGGGGATGTTACATTTACCACCATCACCTCCTCCATCTACCATACCTACTCCCCCAATTGACCTTGAGCAGGTCATCTCTAAGGTATTTGGCTTGGCCTCCACTACTTTTGCTAATCTATTAGCCACCCAAGCCAGAATGTTTGACATAAAATAATCCCAGATGGAGGCTAAATCGTTAGACTCTAAAAGTTCTCTCTAGGGGCTTAAAGAGTTCATATCCTCCACCCTAGTAACAAGGGAGTTCTTTGTTGAAATTGTTGAAGTGAGGAGTGAAGTGGAGGTTGGGCGGCCTGGGCATCATTCCGGGCGGTCTGGGCATCAGACCGGGCGATTTCGTAAACTGCGGAGGTCGGGTGGTCTAGTTTGAAGACCACGCAGGTTTTCTTCCCGCATTGGACTGGCGAACTGCTAGTTGCTGGTGGCCTTGTTTTGTTGGCCATCTGGGGTCAGTTCTGGTTGAAACCGGGCGGTTAGGATCCGCGGTTACTTCTTCTCTGGCTGGTTATTTGCTCGTAGGCTAGCAGGCGTCTGCTGGTATTGCTGAAGTTTTGCGAGTAGTTCGTGAGACTTGTTCTTAAGTCGGCGAACTATTCTGCAGGGTTATCTCAGCAAGCCGCGCAAGTTGGTTACTACCCGCTTCTATTGTGAGTGGTTATTCTATCGTATGGGGCAGTGATCACACTCCTCCTAGCGCCTATAAATAAGACACCAACCGAAGGAGAAAGGAGGAAGTGAACCGTAAGTGAGAGCTCGCAAGTTTGGTGCGGATAGAATTTCTGTTCGCGCGGTTTGAGTTTTCTTTTACTGTGTTCGCAAGTTGTGCGACTTGCTTGTTGTTCTGATCAGATCAGAGGAGACCACGATGGATAAGTCGGTAGCAGTCAGCGGCAGGTAGTAGCAGGAGGTCGCAGTTAGCGATAAGGCAGTTTTCTCTTTGGCGGCTTTCAATAAAGATCAGATCGGGCGGATAGGCGGTCTGCCTTTGCCGGCCTGTTTTCTGTTCAGTTCTTCAGTAGCTTGTTCGCGATTAGGAGAAGCCAAGTGATAGCAGTCAGGCGGCCTTGCTTGGGAAAACAGAGGGAGCATTGGAATAATGGGCAGTCCGCGTGTTTAGTTGCGGGTTGGCGACTTGGCAGTTTGCGCGGTCAGCTCTGTTAGCCGAGCGGTTTGGCGGGTTGTGTTTTGTAACCGCCAGCTTCTTGTTGTTGCTTTCTTCTTCTCATCTGACGTCTGATAAATCATGTCTCACCATGTATACCTTGCAATGTACAAAAGATAGTTGATTCAAGATTTCTCTTATTCCTTCATTGTTTCTGATTTCTGGTGCTTGGTATGGTTGAGAGTGTTCCTGCGACCTTGTTCTCATTTTTCTGCTTATTCACAATTTTAACATGGTATCAGAGGGGACACAGGTTTGAGTAGTGATTCAGCCACAGTTATCTTGCTTGGATTTCTGGAAGTACAGTTATCAGTGGTATAGCAATGAAAGGAGGAATAGCAAGAGGTCTTGGTATTGAGCTCCTGATGCAGACTAACTTTAAGAAGTGGAAGTCTTGCATGGAGAGTTATCTTTTGGGGTGGACCTCTGAGAGGTTATTGGTGGAGAATAAACTCAAGAAGTGGTTCATGCTAGTGAAAATGCTCATCTGGTGAGAGCTTGGAGGAGAACTAATGCTAAGGAGGAGTTTACTCTCAAGTGGGCTATCTCATCGAAGTTGTTTGATCACATCGTTGGATGTCGATCAGCTGCTGAGATTTGGACGGCTTTGGATGACTTGTTCAATAAGAAGAATGTAGCTCAGCTACAGTTCTTGAAGAATGAGTTTGCGAAAGCCACTCAAGGAGACTTGTCCATTTCAACGTTCTTCCTGAAGATGAAGAACCTCTACGCTGAGATATCGACATTAGACCCGGATGAGCCTATTTCAGAAGCAAAGCTGAAGAGGTACATAATTCGCGGCTTGTGGAGGGAGTATGTGGCCTTTGTAAATTCTATTCAAGGATGGGCCAATCAGCCATCGTTGCTGGAGCTGGAGAACTTGCTTGCTTCACAAGAGAGTTTGGCTAAACAAATGGCGGGCATGTTTGTCTCTGGGGGAGAAAGCGAGGTCTTATACTCAGGGAAGAAGAAGTGTTAGGACAAGAAGAAGAAGTCATCTAAAGATGATGGTCAATCTACTTCATATCAGCATGAGAGGAGCTATGCTCCTAAGCATGATGGGAAGAAGAAGGAAGGACCAAGATTCTTCAGGTGCAATAAGCCTGGTCATTTCAAGAAGGACTGCAGAGTCAATCTTCAGCCGGGGCATGCTGCAGGAAAAGTGGAGGCTGGTTCTAATGCTAATGTTAGTTGGGGTGATGGGGCTTTTATGACGGGCACTTGTGTTCGGGCTTTGGCTTCTATCAACTATCAGGATGATTGGATTGTGGACTCGAGTTGTAGTCATCTCCTGACCAGAGACGAGTCGAAGTTCTCTTCTTTGTAGACATACACAGGTAATAATGCTATCATTACGGTTGATGATACTATACATGCAGTTGAGAAGTAGGGTGTAGTTTCTTTGAACGATGATAGAGGTACTCTTACGTTGAAGAGTGTCTATCATGTTCCGGGGATGAAGAAAAACCTCTTCTCAGTGACCAACAATGTTGATGTTGGATATCACATTCTGTTTGGTCCAACAGAAGTGAAGTTTCTTCGGAATGTGTCAGCGGTAAAGGGTGAAATCCCTCATGTTGGTACAAGGGTGAAGGACTTGTTTGTGTTATCTACAAGTTTTTATGTTGATAAGATGAGGACTAATGACAGCGCTGCTATCTGGCATGAAAGACTTGGGCATGTTGGGATGGATAAGCTGAAAGCTATGGCGGGAAGAGGCCTTGTGAAAGGTCTGCCTAGTTTGTGATCTTTCGGAGATGGTCATGTTTGTGCAGGTTGTCAATATGGTAAGGCTCATCGCCTTCCATTCGACAAATCACAAAGCAGATGCAAAGCACCATTGGAGTGCATCCATGGTGATCTGTTTGGACCAACCGCAACTGCTAGTCTTGGGGGTAGCAGGTATATTCTTGTATTGATTGATGACTTCACTAGGTATACTTTGGTATACTTTATGAAGGAGAAGTCTGAGGCGTTCGAGAAGTTTGTGGAGTTCAAGGAGCTAGTGGAGGGTCGGCTTAATCTGCGGATCAAGAAGTTCAGAATCGACAATGGAGGAGTGGTTTACTGCCAATGTGTTCTTCAACTTCTGCAGAAAGCATGGCATCCAGAGAGAGCTCTCTTGTGCTCACACTCCACAACAGAACAGATTTGCAGAGCAGAAGATCCATCATCTGACGGAGACCTGCAAATGTTGTCTTCATGCCAAAATATTCCCATGTCCTTCTAGGAGGAGGGAATGTCTTGTGTAGCTTCTGTCATCAATCAGATGCCTCTCAGTCCAATATACATGAAGACCACTCATGAGTTGATGTTCAAGGAGAAGACAAACATGGAACACTTTCGAGTGTTCGGATCTACCTGCTATGTGCATGTTCCGGATTCCCTTCAAATGAAGCTAGATGCGAAAGCAAGGAAGCTAGTCTTCATCGGTTATCATGACCGGAAGAATGGGTGGAGATGCATGGATCCTGAGACACCGAGATATGTGGTCTCAAGGGATGTGGTATTCAACGAGCAGATGTCATACCAGGGTAGCTCATATGTGGAGCTACAGGAAATCAGGTCAGATGGTGGACTAGGAGAAGCTGCAAGAGAAATTTTGGTGTAGTTGCCTGTTTCTCCAGGTGCTTTTATCTCTAGGTCAGGTGCTTCAGGTTCTGGAAGCAGGGGGAGCAATGCTCCAAGTATGCCTGAGAGGACATCTAGTCCAGAACTTGCAGTCGAAGAGGTGGATCAGAGTAAAGCTCTGAGGAGGTCGAAGAGGACCATTATTCCACCAGATCGGTATAAGGGGGGAAACTTGGTGAGCTTCGTCTCATGTTTCTTCGCAGGTGCCCTGGATTAGAGAGAGCCATCTTTTTTTGAGAATGCCATTGGAGTTAAGGAGTGGGAAGGATCCATGGATGAAGAGATGGCTGCCTCAGGAAGAATGAGACTTAGGACTTGGTGCCTAAGGTTGAGGGTGTTACTCTGGTGACTTGCAAGTGGGTTTTCAAGCTGAAGAAGAAGGCTGATGGAAGAATTGAGCGGTACATGGCTTGCCTTGTAGCTCGAGATTTCTCTCAGAAGTAGGGGGGATTATGAAGAAACGTTCAGCCCCATTGCCAAGAAGACTTTGGTATGGGTGGTGATTGCATTGGCAGCTTGCCAAGGGTGGAAGATTTGGCAACTCGACGTGAAAAATGCCTTCTTATACCGCGAGATTGACAAGGATATCTTCTGTTGGACATGTGTGTCACATCCCTTTGTTTGAGAATAACAAATCCCAAATTGTATTTGATCTTTCTTGTCGTGTGTTTATAGTGTGTAGGAACTATAGGTGCAATACTCCATAGGAAGAAAGCAGCTTGGAACCAACAAACTGAACTGAAGCACTACCGCCAGCGTTAGGGGTTAACGCAGGCGCTAGCGCTACCGCCAGCGCTAGCACTACTGCATGGAGCTATCTCGAGTTCGTACACAGCGCCATGCCGCCGACGGTTTCACACCCGCTTCACATGAATGCTACCGCCAGCGCTAGTGCTACCTCCTGGAGCTATCTCAAGTTCGTGCACAGCGCCACGCCGCCGATGGATTTGGAACCGCTCCACACGAACGCTACCGCGGGCGCTAGGAGCTACCGCAGACGCTAGCGAGAAGTTCTATAAATTAGAGCTCTGCTTCTTGTTTTGGCTATCCATACCAGAGTGATTGCTTGTGCCATAATTCTATTGATGTTATGCTGCCGAAAAAGGATCTCCCACTAAAAGCTTAAGGAGAATTCTGGAGGAGGACTACGTCACGCTACATCCGAAGGACGATCACTTTACCTCGCTCATACTACAGCGATCCTTCATCTCCGACTTCAGAAGATCTCATATAGGGAGTTTTTATAATTGTTATCAGTATTTTCATTCCATACTATTTGTAACCGTTTAGAGAATTCGCCTTGTGTTTGCGACTAGGTCTGGGTAGGAATTAGGGAGGAATTTGCCTTGTGTTTGCGACTAGTTCTAGGTGATTAGATCTAGTGGGTGCTCGAGGCCATATCCGGGGAAGGATTGGCTAGAGCGGCTTGAGGCCTTATCCAGGGAAGGATAGGCTAAAGCCAACCGGTTTGTGGGGATACAAGTCAGTATAGAAAAGAAAAAGATATTTACATTTGTACGCCTCCGATTTGTAGCGATATTGAAATCAAATTTATGTAAACACCTTTTTATATAAATACAATCATGTCTCTATTTCTGTTTACTTGATTTCTCTCATTTGGCATAATCTCTAAATATTGGTTACTAAGTTTTCATTTCTAATTATTTTATCTAAATTGTTTATTTCAATCTCTTTAATCATAAAACAATTTAGTAATTTTCATAACATTATTATAAAGAATTTTTATTCCCTTATTCACCCCCCCTCTAAGGGCGCCTATCGATCCAACAAGTGGTATCAGAGGTAGGTTATTCCAAACGGTTTAAAAACCATGAATAATGTCGTCTTATGATCTCACTTTTTTCGAGGGTCAGGGAATTAGTAGACCTCCACTCTTTACCGGGTCAAATTATAATTACTGGAAAAATAGGATGAGATGTTTTCTTATGACCCTAGATATTGAGGTATGGAATATGGTAGAAGAGGAATACTCTCCTCCTACATTTGTAGTTGGAGAGATAACTTTAGATAAACCAAAAGATAAATGGGATGATAGGGATAAGCTAAAATGCAAAAATAACGCCAAGGCTATGAATGCTTTATTTTGTGCGTTAGATAGAAATGAATTTAATAGAATTTCTGCATGTAATACTGCATATGAAATTTGGAATCATTTGGAAGTTACTCATGAAGGTACATCGCCGGTTAAAGATTCAAAGCTTTTCAAACTTGAGTCGGAATATGAAAAATTCTGGATGGATGAAAGTGAAGATGTTGATGCCATGTACACGCGCTTCACCAAGATCATTAATGCCTCCAAAGCTCTTGGAATAACCTTATCCAATGGAGACTTGGTCCGAAAGATTCTTCGTTCTCATCCACCAAAATTCAACCCGAAGGTGACGGCCATTTCAGAATCGCACAATCTAAGAACGCTCCAAGTTGAGAGCCTCATTGGGAATCTCAAAACCCATGAGGTGAACTCAAAATCCAATATGATGAATACAACAAGGAGCCAAAGAAGAAGGCATTGGCACTAACTTCAAAGAAGGAGTTCCAAGAGCATGGGGATGAAGATGAAGAAAGCCTTTTGGTGAAGAATTTCCGAAAATTCATGCGAAATCCGGAAAGGAGAAACACTTCCCGGAAATTTATCCAAAAGGATGCAAGATGGAAAAGGTCATCCTCAAAGAAGAAAAAGGAGAGCGATGATGAAGAAGAAAGACCTCCACCGGAGTGCTTTCATTGTAGGAATACCAGGCACATTCGGAGCCAGTGCCCAAAGTTCTTGAAGGAGAAGAAGGAAAAGTGGCACAAAGGGAAGGAGAAGTAGAAGGTGCTAAAAGCTAGAACATGGGATGACTCCTCCTCCTCCTCCGAAGAATCAAGCGGGTCTGCATCAAGCGAAGATGAGGAAGCAAACATGTGCCTCATGGGACATGGAAACGACGGCGACGACACCATTGTTCTTAGCGACACTGAGGTAACTCCTCCCACTTATGATGAACTCTTTAATGAATTCCTTGAAACTTGCAAAGCTTTTGATAAAAATATGAAAGATAGTATTTTATTGAATCGTGAAAATGATTCTCTTATTAAAGAAAATCAAAAGCATTCAAAAAAGTTAATTGTTTTAGAAAAGATAAAGGTTTCTTGCCAAGAGTGTGATCACTCCACTAAATTGGCATAAGATATTGAAGAGTTACTTTCTACAACCCTCTCTCATGCCAAAACTCTTACAAAAGAGAAGGGGGAATTAGAAAGGAAATTAGAAGCCTCTCTTTTCCAAATCAAAAATAACAAAAAATGTTTTGAAAATAAGTGTGTCATGCTTGTGAAAGAAAATTCTTCACTTAAAGCACAAGTTCATGATCTCACCATGGCCATTAAAAAAATTGGAATATGCCAAAAATCACTGGAAATGATTTTAGGGTACCAGCGCCATGGTTCTGGAAAATTTGGGCTCAGATATCGAGGAGAGGGCTACCGCCCGGCATTAGCCACTAACGCCGGCGCTTGCACCTCATACCAGAAACCTGAATTTTCTTTTTCAAAATGTTTTTCTTCTGTAAATCCAATTTCTTCCAGCAAGAAAAATTTCTAGAAAAGGGTCTCAACCCCCTTTATTTCATGTGCAAACTGTTATAGGTTAGGTCACACATCTAGTTCTTGCAGGAAAATAAAACAAAATACTTTAAAACAAATCTGAGTACATAAGGCTTCCAATTATTCTATGGGTGGTACCACTTGGGTATCTAGATCATTACTCTCATCTTCTTTCTATATGTGCAGGCAAGCTAAGGACAATGAAGACGCGTGGTACTTGGATTCAGGATGCTCCAAGCACATGACGGGCAATAAAGCAAAGTTCCTTAGCCTAGAAAAGAAGAAGGGAGGGATCGTGACGTTTGGTGATAACGAAAAAGGAAGGATCATGGGAATTGGTACAGTTGGTAACCAATCCTTTACTATATCTAATGTTCTTTATGTGAAAGGATTAAAACACAATTTAATTTCTATTAGCCAATTATGTGATAAAGGATTAGATGTGTTATTTGAATCTTCCACTAATCTATGCAAAATATCTAATCCTACTATAAGAGATATTTTACTAACTGTACCAAGAATACATAATGTTTATATAGTTTCTTTTCATGATCTTTCTAAATCATCTATAAAATGCTTTATCATTAAAAATGATGAATTAGAACTTTGGCATAGAAGACTAGGACATGCTAGCTCAAAGCTCATTGTAAAACTTGCCAAAAGTAATTTAATTAGAGGATTGCCTAGATTAAATGGAACTTTACCTTCTCTTTTTTCACCATGTTAAAAAGGTAAATTTTCTAGATCCTCTTTCAAAAGTAAAAATTTCATTCTACTACAAGTCCCATGCAAATGATTCATATGGATCTTTTTGGTTCCGTTAGCACTGCAAGTCTTGGTGGTAGATTATATACATATGTTTTAATAGATGATTTTTCAAGATATTGTTGGACATTATTTCTCTCTTCGAAATCCGATGCATTTTGTGAATTTGCAAAATATGTACTTGTATTCAAAATGAAAGTGATTTGAAAATTAAATGCATTCGCTCAGATCAAGGAGGAGAATTTGAAAATGAAAATTTTACATCCTTTTGTGCTATGTTAGGCATTAAACATGAGCTCTCTGCACACGCACACCACAACAAAATGGTGTTGTGGAAAGAAAGAATAGGACACTTCAAGAACTAGCACGCACTATGTTATGTGAATATAAATTACCTATGTCCTTTTGGGCCGAAGCCATAAATGTTGGGTTTTCTAATACCATTTCAACGTGATAATACAGCATATCATATATGCGCAGCGGAATAAATAACTAGAACAACCCAAAGAGTTAAGGAACATGCGATTTTACTGATTCAAGAAATAAAATAACATCCACATCACAGTGCAGAAATTATACCTGAAGGGGATTTGAGTCGATACTCAAACCAAGATGCTCTTCACTGAGTCTGGTAGAACCAATATTGAGTTACAAGAACCGAAATAGATCGGCCCCTCTACAGAGATCCACACAAGTGTTGGAGAACCTCGATGCCTTGTCGAACAAGGAATGAGTCGGAGAAGAAAATCTCTCTGCGTCCACACGGATTGCTAGATCCGAAACAGGGGAGGCGGCGAGTGTCGGAAGAGGAGAGAAGTGATGAGTCCCAATTATATACACTTTTATGGACTCATCTGTGCCGATTTTATAGTCTTTGCACCACACTTTAGGCATGTTTTCGTACATATTTGCATTCATATTTGTTATTCCCTGTTAGGTGCATTCTTAGGCCGTTTTGGTGTGCAATTGCACGCTTTGCTGTTGGGGGCAAGCACTTGGTGCTCCCCAATCTATTTTTTGTGTTTATTTGGTGCTGGAGGTATTCCCAGCTGGGTTGCTTTGTATGCAGGTGACCTGATCGTCCTATTTTCCCCAGAATTCATGTCTGTGCATATCGCACGGTCGTGCGTTTCCTTGACGCACGGACGGTTGCGGCCGTGCGTTTGTGTCTGGGCAGAAAATAGAGCGTCAGAGTTTACTCGTGCGTTTTGACGCACGGGCGGATTCGCCCATGCGTGAGTAAAACGCACGGTCGACCTGTGTCTTCATGATTTCAGAGCTTCGGAGTTTACCTGTGCGTTTGAACGGACGGGCGGTATTGGTCATGCGTGAGCAATTCACACGGGCGGCGCAGCGTCTTACCCAAACCACATTTTACGAGTTAATAACGCACGGTCGTGCGTTCGACCGTGCGTGACCATTTTCTGACAGAATTTCTATTTAAGCCGCAGGTCTTGCCCTATTCGGATCGATCATTTTTCCTCGCTCCCAGAGCTCCAGTTCCGCGCCCTTTTCGCCTTCCATCGCCGCCTACTTTCAGGAGGTGCTCCGGGCTTGTTCTTCACGCCAATCTTGAGCCCGGAGATCAACTCGGCCTCATCCTTCATCCTAGAGCTTCGAAGGAGATCTAGCCACCATTACCATCAAGCAAGAGAAAGTTTGCAACCTTTATCGGATCGTGAGACGAAGAAGACGGGCTCATTAGAGAGTCATGACAGCTCTCTCCACCCCGGACGTAGTTGAGGACCGAGCTTGGATGAGGATTGACAACCTAGCGATTCCAACCGTGACTCCTCGACGAGCCTTCGGATTCGGTCGATTTCTTGCCTTGTTCTTTTCTTATTGATGTGTGTATGTAGTTAGATATTTATATTATGATGAAGTGGCACTTAAACTTGTTTGTATTTATTTATATCATGTCTATGTGAAATGCTTTGGTGTTTAAGTTGCTTGAGGTGCGCCCCATTCCATCCTCCATCCCACCGTCACGTTCATGTGCCGCACTAGCAATTGCTAGTGGCGTGCTTGTCGACGAGGTGCTTGCGACCCTCATCCGTATGCCTACTCTTCCATCCTCCTAGCGAAGCGTGGCATAGCGGCCCGTGTAACCCATTCGCCTAACAAAGCAGCGCGCTCAAGGCCTGCACAGTTCGATTCTGCTTGCCTACTCGTCCATCCGCCCTTGTGAAGCAGCGTGCTCAAGGCCTGCCTAGTCCCAATCCCGCCAAGCGAAGCATTGCATAGCGGCATTGCATAGGAGTAGTTGTAGTATTTTCCTTTATTTTCCACAACCCAAATCACCCACTTTCGCACCCATCCGACTAAAGGACTTCAATCTCAAGTCCTGCCTCAATATTAAACTCCACCTTACTGTGTTCCTTTGAGATCGATACTTGGGGATTCATTCCCATTTTATATTACTTGAACGATCGGTACACTGCCATTTCGTGCCGCAGTCTAGCTACCGCCTATAGCGGTGTGCGAGAGTTGCGCATCAAGTTTTTGGCGCCGTTGCCGGGGAACACAGTCGTGTGAGTTTTATTGAGAGGGAGAGCCGAGAGATAGTAGTTCTTCCATTGTGTATAGCCGCTTTGTTATTTTTGTTTGCTTTTTAATTATATAGTGTTTGTTATTATTTCTTCCTCTTCTGTTTTTAGAGTTTTAAGCAAGTTTAATCCAAGGAGTTTTATTAGTTTGTGTAGACTTCCTTGCAAAGAATTTCAGTTTCATTATATCTGCTTTTATTGTTTAAAATGTCTTCATGGGATATTTCTCCTAGCACTTACGACAAGATGGTCTATTATATAGACCAAATGAAGGAGTTAAATGTTAGGCAGTGTAGGAACCTTGTTTGCGTGTTGTGTCGAGGAGAGGGTCATGAATTGAAGGACTGTCCTAGTCTTTTCAATCCTGACCGCTACTCCTCCCCTCATGACAACATTGTCCCTATCACTCATTCCTTACCCATGGAGGCAATCGTGCCCTCTATCCCTGAGTCTATCTCGTGCATGGACTCCTCACTCCCTGTGTATGGCTTCACTCCTAGTGATGATGATCACTCATCTGTTGGCCAACAAGGAGAGGAATGGGAGCTCCTAGATGCACCTGAGTGTGATGAGGAAAGTATTCTTTCCATCGGGGAGGCATTAGCAGATCTTGTTGCGGAGGAACCAAATCTTTTTGTTCCTCCAGTTTCTTTATAAGATTTTTCTACACACATTCCTTATGATCCTATCGAAGTGAAGGAGTGGGGTGATGCTTCTGACTCGGAGGATGCTCCAAAGTGGGATGAGGAGTTTGTTTTCCCCGAAGGGGAGAATGAATGCTTTGAACACGATGGTGCACCTCAGTGGGATGAGGAGGATACTCTCTCTGATGAGGAGGTTTGCACTTCCTCATGGGACGAGGAGGTCCAACTCACCACCGAGGCCCATGAGTTCTTGGGTTCCCCTCGCTATGATACTTACGATGATGATAGCGATCTATCCTTGGATCCTGCTGGAAGTGAAACCGGGATCACTCCTATAATTACAGATTATTTATGTCTTTCTTCTATTTTGTTTCCTGACCATCCTTCTTTACTTGAACACGTGTAGGGGGATTCAGCAGTGGTAAATCTTTGGGAACCTGAACCTGAAATGCCATCCACTGCTGATCCACCTCTATCTCCTCTTCCTGATATTTTTAATGCTTATTCTTTTCCATCCATGCAGGATTTTGAGTATGTTGACCCATTTTTGGGTAATGATGAAAACCAATACTTGCAGGAGAAATACAGTGATGTGCTGGTGTTTCCCTTGAAGGATTGGCTGCAGGGAGGCAAAAGATATTCATATCCTGATCTAATGTCGGAAGAGAAGAAGAAGGCGAAAAAGAAAGAGATTTGGGATGGAGGATAAATCCGCCCTTCTGCTCCTACTGCTGGGTCTTCGGACCTATTTCTTTTATTCTCAGTTACCATTTTAAATCAACATATAGTTGATCTTTTTGGCATGCTTGTAATAATTAGGATATTTTGGTCTTCTCTTCTATGTTTAGACACTATTATTAAAACTGCATAATACATGTATTTAGTCCAGCTTAAGGACGGTAAACAAAAGCGTTGCTGGGAGACAACCCAAGTTTTTGCTGCTAACCCGTTAATAGTTTAGTGTTATATATTTTTTTTTGCTTGGAGCCTTTTTTCCTGCAGGTGTGCGGCAATTTCTTTGGTGGCGGACTCTTGGAGCAAAATTTTCAGAATTTAACGCCAAATCTTCTGGTATGCTCACTTCTGAGCATGGGGTACACTCTCCCTTTTCTCCTTAGTTTAATGTTTAAAGAATCATATTTTAGATTATGCTTTCATGTAAGTCTGGGGGAGAGTGAGAACCATGCACGTGCACGCGCGCACGCATTCCGGTAGTGTTATTATTTTAGCTTTCCATTTATTTCAGCTTATCAATTTCTTATGTGGCATGCACCACTGCACCCATTATGCATGCACTTACTTGCGAGTGCTTCCGTGCCAAATTTCCTTTTGGAATTGAGCTGGGAAGTCAATTGTGTTAGCTAGGAATTGTGGTTTGGAGTACGATGTCGACCCCAGTAGTGTTCTAATCGAATACTCATGTTTTGCATATAATTTTGCATAGAAGCTATTTCTATTTTCATGATTTGTATCTTTATTCTTATATAATCTAGTAATTAGAGTTTTATTTTACTCAAAACATGAACCTGTGTCGATCTACCGGTGGTGTAAGTGAGTTGGTATTGAACGCTAGATTCGTATTTCTCGAGTCGGGAGAAAGAGTTATCTTTCTCGGTGGCTAAGAACTTGCCCCTAGCGACTTTTGAAACATAGGCATCGGGTAGTTCTAACGCATTAGCATGATGTAGGCCATTCTTTGGATAGTTTGAGATTTGAGCCAAAAACCAGAAATTTACCCTTGCTAACCAATTTTGAGCCTATCCCACCTTTTCTATTTAGCTCCACCGCTCTCGCTTAAGCCAAGATTAACAAACCTGTATGCGCACGTGTTTCGAGCTTTATAATATAACTGATTATTGTGTTGTGCTGTTTTATGCATACACATTTGGATTGCTTAAGTTGAAGAAAAAAATAAAAAAAATATTAGTGAGCTAAAAATTGAAAAGATTAGCGCTCCAAAAGAAAAAAATCTGAGCTTTATGTTTTAATTCAGAAATTCGGAATTGTTTGATAGGAATTACCTTATATTGGGTGTAGGCGATGAACACATCAATTTTATTTGTTGCCGGGGTTTACAAATTGTATTGCTCAAATGTGTTAGGTGTGTTAGCCTCCGAGTTTATCATTGTATACCCTACCGCAACCTAAACCACATATTTACCCGAAAGCCCTATTGACTAGTGTGTAGTTTTACCTAATGTTGTGGAGAGAGTGCGAAAGTGCGAGCTTATGGCTCCCGACACCGATGGATTTCGGTGGAGTTAGTTCCGTATCCCGTATTTTTCAAAATACTCGTCTGAGCGCGTCTCTACATTCTCCCTACACGTGACTGGCAGATTTCACTTGGTTCAGCTTTTGAGTAAACTAATCTCTTATTTACTATTTTAGATATTTGTAAATTACATTGCATAGTAGAAATTTCATCTACGAGAGCTTTGCACATGATTATTTGATTTCGCATATTACACCTAGCGACAATCACCTTTCTAACCCTTGTTTTTCCCGTCCGCCAAGAGTAGTTAGCTCGGGACGCGCAAACAGGTAAGTCTGGGGGTGTGATGAGTCCCAATTATATACACTTTTATGGACTCATCTGGGCCGATTTTATAGTCTTTGCACCACACTTTAGGCATGTTTTCGTACAAATTTGCATTCATATTTGTTATTCCCTGTTAGGTGCATTCTTAGGCCGTTTTGGTGTGCAATTGCACGCTTTGCTGTTGGGGGCAAGCACTTGGTGCTCCCCAATCAATTTTTTGTGTTTATTTGGTGTTGGAGGTATTCCCAGCTGGGTTGCTTTGTATGCAGGTGACCTGATCGTCCTATTTTCCCCAGAATTTATGTCTGTGCATATCGCACGGTCGTGCGTTTCCTTGACGCACGGTCGGTTGCGGTCGTGTGTTTGTGTCTGGGCAGAAAATGGAGCGTCGGAGTTTACTCGTGCGTTTTGATGCACGGGCGGATTCGCCCGTGCGTGAGTAAAATGAACGGTCGACCTGTGTCTTCCTGATTTCAGAGCTTCAGAGTTTACCCGTGCATTTGACCGCACGGGCGGTATTGGTCGTGCGTGAGCTATTCACACGGGCGGCGCAGCATCTTCCCCAAGCCACATTTTATGAGTTAATAACGCACGGTCTTCGCACGGTCGTGCGTTCGACCGTGCGTGACCATTTTCTGACAGAATTTCTAATTAAGCCGCAGGTCTTGCCCTATTCGGATTGATCATTTTTCCCCGCTCCCAGAGCTCCAGTTCCGCGCCCTTTTCGCCGTCCATCGCCGCCCACTTTCAGGAGGTGCTCCGGGCTTGTTCTTCACGCCAATCTTGAGCCCTGAGATCAACTCGGCCTCCTCCTTCATCCTAGAGCTTCGAAGGAGATCTAGACGCCATTACCATCAAGCAAGGGGAAGTTTGCAACATTTACCGGATCGTGAGACGAAGAAGACGGGCTCATTGGAGAGTCGTGACAGCTCTCTCTACCCCGGACATAGTTGAGGACCGAGCTTGGACGCGGATTGACAACCTAGCAATTCCAACCGTGACACCTCGATGAACCTTCGGATTCGGTTGATTTCTTGCCTTGTTCTTCTCTTATTGATGTGTGTATGTAGTTAGATCTTTATATTATGATGAAGTGGCACTTAAACTTGTTTGTATTTATTTATTTCATGTCTATGTGAAATGCTTTGGTGTTTAAGTTGCTTGAGGTGCGCCCCATTCCATCCTCCATCCCACCGTCACGTTTGTGTGACGCACTAGCAATTGGTAGTGGCATGCTTGTCGACGAGGTGCTTGCGACCCTCATCCGTATGCCTACTCTTCCATCCGCCTAGCGAAGCGTGGCATAGCGGCCCGTGTAATCCATTCGCCTAACAAAGAAGCGCGCTCAAGTCCTGCACATTTCGATTCTGCTTGCCTACTCGTCCATCCTCCCTTGTGAAGCAGTGCGCTCAAGGCCTGCCTAGTCTCCATCCCGCCAAGCGAAGCATTGCATAGCGACATTGCATAGGAGTAGTTGTACTATTTTCCTTTATTTTCCACAACCCAAATCACCCACTTTCGCACCCATCCGACTAAAGGAATTCAATCTCAAGTCCTGCCTCAATAGTAAACTCCACCTTACTGTGTTCCTTTGAGATCGATACTTGGGGATTAATTCCCATTTTATATTACTTTAACGATCGGTACACTGCCGTTTCGTGCCGCAGTGTAGCTACCGCCTAAAGCGGTGTGCGAGATTTGCGCATCAAGAAGCCCTAGCGAAACACTTCCGACGCTGCTCTCTCAAACCACAAAATGGGTCGGTTACAAAATCTGTCGTGCACACCCAACCCTAAGATCTTGAACTGTTTATATACCAAAGGCTGCGTTCGACAAACTCAAGGAGATCTGCGTTCGACGAACTCAAGAGATCTGCGTTCGATGAACTCAAGGAGATCTGCGTTCGATGAACTCAAGAGATCTGCGTTCGACAAACTCAAGGAGATCTGCATTCGACGAACTCAAGGAGATCTGCGTTCGACGAACTCAGGAGATCTGCATTCGAAAAACTCAAGGAGATCAGCGTTCGACGAACTCAAGAGATCTGCGTTTGACGAACTCAAAGAGATATGCGTTCGACAAACTCAAGGATATCTGCATTCGACGAACTCAAGAGATCTGCGTTCGATGAACACGCTACACTAGCCCTCTGCCATCTCAGCGGTCGACGAACGTGCTACACTAGCCCGTCTCAGCGGTCGACGAATGCCGTATATTATCCATCTCAGCGGTCGACGAAGGCGGTATACTAGCCGTCTCAGCGGTCGACGAACGCCTCCAGTTCGACTAAACCCTTTAGCCGAATTTTGACAAGTATAGATCCATTCGTTTAAACCTTTTAAACGATTTCCCATTGAGACATTCTCAACTTAATTCCAAACAGTCACATGATTGTGCCTCCACTCATATCCAATATAAGAAAGGCCAATTCAATTCATTCTCCAATTTCTCCAAGCACTTTTATGTGCGACCCTATAGGCTCATATTGCGTTGGCAGTAAGACTAACTGTTGATTGCTTTAAGATCACCTCAGAAACTCCAACAGTCTCTCACTTGATCACAAAGTGTCAACAAAAGTCTCACAAATAATGAGCGGCATCTAGCAATACATCATTGCTACCCAAGCAATAAGAGTTCATAACTCAACAAGCCTGTCATGATCAATGTATCAATGTTGTCATGTCCCTTTGTCCCTTACATCCGGATAGAACTAGAGGCATGGACCGTGTCACCCTCAAAATTGTTCAATCCTATTTTCCTGATCTAGAATAGACTGACAAAAAGGGTGAGCTCAATATCACATATTGACTCAACCAAGTATGGCCATGCATTTCTCAGTCTCATTCCATCAGGGGGGCATGGATGTAACTCCTGTCATAAAGGAGGAAAAATTTCATTTCTTCTCACACACAAACATCCAAATGATTCGTAACATACCCAACACCACCCTTATCGTCAACCTTTCTCAAGAGAAGACTTTAGATGGCATCAAAGTACGCTCTTCTTCACCTGATGAATGCTGTTACTTCAGGTCAAAGGACCACAAACACCATTGTCACTTGAGACCTGCTTGTGACATGTTCATATAACAATCCACAAAGTAGTCTCACGGTGGGTCTGTCCAGTACAACTTGTTCCTAACAAGTACCCATGTGATGACTTGATATCACAATATCATGACCTGTGAGAACTGGTCATCAGTCAATGCAC
The DNA here is from genome assembly GCA_033032865.1 of Dactylorhiza incarnata. NCBI lineage: Eukaryota > Viridiplantae > Streptophyta > Magnoliopsida > Asparagales > Orchidaceae > Dactylorhiza > Dactylorhiza incarnata. The sequence goes on from JAWHQI010000035.1 coordinate 5,118,483, forward strand.
ATGCTAGTCTTATGGTCTCGTCCTCTCCCTAATTTCTAGGATGATACCTCGACCAGGGACCATTAAAGAATGAAGCTTCATTTAAACATAGGGCCTCACATTCAAGTCACGTACTTGAATTCCTATGGAAGCAAACATTCTAAGGGCATTCATTATGTTAATTAGTCTATCATATAGAAACTCTTAACATAATAAAAGAAATTGCCATAAATGTAAAATGAAAAACCATAGTACATATCACAATTCATCAAATGAATAAACAACCAACAAACATACAATCTACAAGGCTCCCACTAAAGAAGATCATTTAGGTATCTAATACCCATTGATCTAACATGACCATCATGCTTCCTTTGTGCAAGAGGCTTCATCAGTGGATCCGCTATGTTTTCTTCAGTTTGTACTCCAAATGCTCACATCTCCTAGATCGTCAATCTCTCGAATAAGATGGAACCGCCGAAGTACGTGCTTAGAGCGCTGATGAGATCTAGGTTCCTTAGCTTGTGCAATAGAACCATTGTTGTCACAGTAGAGAACTACGGGATCAACAATGCTAGGAACTACATCTAGCTCGCTGATGAATTTCCTAATCCATACAGCCTCATTCGCCGCATTTGCTGCAGCGATATACTCGGCCTCAATTGTAGAATCAGCAACAGTCTCTTGCTTGGAACTCTTCCAGCTTACAGCTCCTCCATTGAGGCAAAATACAAAACCTGATTGGGAATTTGAATCGTCCTTATCAGTTTGGAAGCTAGCATCCGTGTAACCACTTACAACAAGCTCTTCCTCTCCACCATACACCGAGAATTCATCTTTAGTCCTTCTCAAGTACTTTAAGATATTCTTGACTGCAATCCAGTGACTCTCACCAGGATCAGACTGATATCTGCTAGTCATGCTTAAAGCAAAAGAGACATCGGGTTGAGTACATAACATTGCGTACATGATTGATCCAATTGCCGAAGCATATGGAATCAACTTCATGCGATCCTTATCTTCCAAAGATTTTGGACACTGGTCCTTAGAGAGACTCACACCATGTGACATAGGTAAGAATCCTTTCTTGGACTCAAGCATGTTGAACCGTTTCAACACCTTATCAATGTATGTACTTTGGGTCAAACCCAACAACTTCTTCGATCTATCTCTATAGATCCTAATACCAAGTATATAAGTTGCTTCACCCAAGTCCTTCATAGAAAAGCAGTCCCCTAGCCTGTTCTTAACAACTTGCAGGGTCGGAATGTCATTTCTAATTAATAGTATGTCATCCACATACAAAATTAGAAAAATGACAATGCTCCCATTAATCCTCTTGTAAACACAAGGTTCATCCTCGTTTTTGATTTTCTCATCAAAACGAAGATTTCAACTTCGAGAAGCTTGTTTCAATCCATAAATGGATCGATTCAACTTGCATATTTTAGTGGCTTCATTTGGAGATTCAAAACCCTCGGGTTGTGTCATATACACTTCCTCAAGGAGGTTTCCATTAAGGAAAGCCGTTTTGACTTCCATTTGCCAGATCTCGTAGTCATAATACGCAGGAATAGCAAGTAGAATTCTGATGGACTTGACCATGGCTACAGGGGAAAAGGTCTCATCATAGTCAACACCATGAATTTTCCTGAAACCTTTAGCCACCAGCCGGCCTTTGAATATTTGTACATTCCCATCCATGTCGGTCTTCTTCTTGAAGACCCACTTGCACCCTATGGGTCGTACCCCTTCAGGTGGTTACACCAAGGTCCAAACTTGGTTTGCATGCATGGAGTCCATTTCAGATTTCATGGCCTCAAGCCACTTCTCGGAGTCAGGTCCACACATAGCCTCTTGATAGGTTGCAGGCTCATCATCATGATCCATAAGCAACACGTTACCTATTTGAGACACGAGAAATCCATATATCTCAGGCTCAAATCTTGGTCTATCTGATCTACGCAGGACTTGTGTTTCTTGAGCAGGCTCTCTAGCTACAACAACTTGTAGTCCTTGCTCAGGTTCTAAAATCGTTTCACTTATTGTTTGTGGTTCTTGAACTTCTTCAAGTTCCACCTTTGCAGTCTTTCTGTATAAGAACTCTTTCTCCAAAAAGACGCCAGTCCTTGCTACAAACACTTTGCCCTCAGACGGTAGGTAGAAGTAATATCCTTTGGTTTCCCTACGATATCCCACAAGATAACACTTATCCAATTTGGGTTCCAACTTGTCAAGCATTTGACGTCTCACGTATGCCTCACAGCCCCAAATCTTAATAAAATACATATTATGATGCTTCCCAGTCCATATCTCATATGGTGTCTTTAGAACCGTTTTCGTTGGAGCACGATTTAATATGAAAGCAGCAGTCTCTAAAGCAAATCCCCAAAAGGAAACGGGCAAATCTGCATGACTCATCATCGACCGTACCATGTCTAACAAAGTACGATTCCTCCTCTCAGACACACCATTATGTTGTGGTGTTCCGGGCGGAGTGAGCTGTGATATAATACCACACTCTCTCAGATGATCATGAAACTCATGACTTAGATATTCGCCACCTCGATCAGATCGGAGTGCTTCTATCCTTTTTCCCAGTTCGTTCTCTACTTCATTTTTAAACTCTTTGAACTTTTCAAAGGTTTCAGATTTGTTTTTCATAAGAAACACGTATCCGTATCTACTGAAATCATCAGTAAATGTAACGAAGTAGTGGAACCCACCTCTAGCCATAGAACTCATGGGTCTGCATACATCACTATGTATTACACCCAAAAGATCATCAGCCCTCTCAGTGTAACCAGTGAAAGGGACTTTAGTCATTTTGCCCAATAAGCAAGACTCGCATCTCTCAAATGATTCATAATCAAATGAGTCTAATAATCCATCTTTATGGAGCTTAGATATGTGTTTCTCATTTATATGGCCAAAATGACAATGCCAGAGATACGTAGGATTCAAGTCATTTGTTTATAGTCTCTTAGTATTTTCTATGTTATAGATCGGATGGTTTAAGTTCAAAACATATAAACCATTAAACAATTGAGCAACGCCATAATAAACATCATTTTTATAGATAGAACAACAACTGTTCTTTATAATAAAAGAGAAACCAATCATGTCCAAACATGAAATAGATATGTTGTTTCTAGTTATAGCAGGAACAAAATAACAATTATCAAGTTCAATTACAAGCCCAGTGGACAGAGAAAGACGATAAACACCAACGACAATGGCAGCAACTCTTGCTCCATTTCCAACATGCAAGTCTATCTCTCCTCTACCCAGCATTCTTCTCCTTGTCAGTTCCTGCACATTCGTATAAATGTGAGAACCACATCTGGTATCCAATACCCAAGATGAAAGAGCAGAAAGGTTTATTTCTATAACAAATATACCTAAGTGGAAGTCATACTTCCCTTCTTCTTTTGTAGATCCTCAATGTAGAGGGGACAGTTCCGCCTCCAGTGCCCTACCTTACCACAATGGTGGCACTTCCCTTCCTTGGCCATACCTTTCTTTTTCAGTGTAGAAGACTTGGGATCAAGAGGAGACTTAGATCCAATCTTCGTCTTCTTGAATCCCTTGGCCTTGCCCTTGCTCTTATGCACCATCAGTATGGGGCTGGAAGACTTGGCCTTCTTCATATTGATCTAGGCAGTTCTCAACATGCCTAGGAGCTCGGGCAGTGTCTTGTCAATTTCATTCATGTTGTAATTTAAGACAAAATGCTTTTAACTGTCCGGCAATGATTGCAGGATCAGATCAGTGGCCAACTCTTGGCCCAACGGGAACCCCAGTCTTTCAAGATTCTCTATATACCCAATCATCTTGGTACGTGAGTTCCTACTGGGTCCCGAGCTCCAATCTTACAATGAAACAACGCCCTGGATATATCAAATCTCTCTTGCTGAGCTTGCCATTGAAACATTTGCTTCAGGTGCTCCATCATCTCATAACTGCTCATGTTCTCATTTTGCTTCTGAAGCTCAGAGTTCATGGTTGCGAGCATGAGACATTCTACATCCAAGGAGTCATCTCCATACTTCTTATAAGCATCTTTATCTGCACGAAGTGCAGTAAAGGCTCGCTCCTTTGGGGGATCTTCTTCAAGGACATAGAGCTTACGCTCTTGCCTGAGAATAATTCTCAGGTTCCTGAACCAGTCTAGGAAATTCATCCCATTGAGCTTATCCTTCTCAAGGATGGCTCTCAGGGACAACGCGGAGTGTGAGGTATTTGCCATGAAAATTCTACAAAATAATGAAAAGTTTATTTAGTACTATATTTCAAAATACATTTTATTATTTTAGTAAGGACTTTAATTAAATACTCCCACTATTTTATTCAAATTGATAACCCTTCATATCAATTCGGAGAGTTAATGCGAGCTACTCTCTTAGTGGACAAGATCCGTATTTCACCAACACAACGAGTCCGCTTTGGCAGTCCTCTTATAATGCGGTTATTTAGGTAGGCAACACTTGCCAATTGCATCACTATGCAACTCTTGTATGGTGGGTGAATAACTCTTTATTCGCATCCATCATATGGTGCATGCCAACCCAATGCCTCTAGGCACTCAACTTTTGAGGTCACCCAGTTAAGTTAGACCCGATGTCGACAGTGGGATATCACAATTATCCAATCGCACCCTTACCAAGATAGATTAATGCACCTTGCTTTGGCAAGCCCACACTTCATCGATCGAGGTAGGAAGAGTGTCATCCATCGGAAGGCATCTGTATACTCAATATTGGATAAGGGATTTTATTTATAAAATTGATTAACAATTAATCAACGTGCACTTTAAAATACAACATTCACAACCAAATACTTCCCAGAAGTGCACAAAACAAAATTATCAATGCTTGATAAAAAGGGTAAAATCTGAGCATTTAGAACACTTCTAAATCTTCAGATTTACATGCATTTGACACAGGCAAAACAACTCCACTTATGCAGTACACAAGCTCGTCTCTCAATGTTAGATTCAAAATCTAAGACATTTGGTTTCACAAACCAATTAGAGGGACGGTTACTGCAAAGGAGAAACAATTTCTGAAACAATGAAATCGCAACGCAATCACATGCATTCCTGGGAGTTTTTCCAATCTAGAACATTTCTTCGAAATTCAAACATCCAGGAAGAAATCCAGACATTTAGAACAATTCTAAATTTCTGATTTACATGCATTAGATTGCGAACCTCCCTCTGATACCACTGTTGGGTTTTCTAATACCATTTCAACGTGATAATACAACATATCATATATGCGCAACGGAATAAATAACTAGAACAACCCAAAGAGTTAAGGAACTTGCGATTTTACTGATTCAAGAAATAAAATAACATCCACATCACAGTGCAAAAATTATACCTGAATGGGATTTGAGTCGATACTCAAACCAAGATGCTCCTCACTGAGTCTGGTAGAACCAATCTTGAGTTGCAAGAACCGAAATGGATCGGCCCCTCTATAGAGATCCACATAAGTGCTGGAGAACCTCGATGCCTTGTCGAACAAGGAATGAGTCGGAGAAGAAAATCTCTCTGCATCCCCATGGACTGCTAGATCTGAGACAAAGGAGGCGGCGATTGTCGAAAGGGGAGAGAAGCCCTAGCGGAACACTTCCGGCGCTGCTCTCTCAAACAACAAAACGGGTCGGTTACAAAATCTGTCTCGCACACCCAATCCTAAGATCGTGATCTATTTATATACCAAAGGTTGCGTTCGACGAACTCAAGGAGATCTGCGTTCGACGAAATTAAGAGATCTGCATTCGACGAACTCAAGGAGATCTGCGTTCGACGAACTCAAGAGATCTGTGTTCAACGAACTCAAGGAGATCTTCGTTCGACGAACTCAAGGAGATCTGCGTTCGACGAACTCAAGAGATCTGCATTCGATGAACTCAAGGAGATCTGTGTTCGACGAACTCAAGAGATCTGCATTCGACGAACTCAAGGAGATCTGTGTTCGACGAACTCAAGGAGATCTGCGTTCGACGAACTCAAGAGATCTGCGTTCGACGAACGCCCTACACTAGCCCTCTGCCGTCTCAGCGGTCGATGAACGCGCTACACTAGCTCGTCTTTGTGGTCGACGAACGTCGTATACTATCCGTCTCAGCGGTCGACGAAGGTGGTATACTAGTTGTCTCAGCGGTCGACGAACGCCTCCAGTTCGACTAAGCCCTTTAGCCAAATTTTGACAAGTATTGATCCATTCGTTTAAACCTTTTAAACGATTTCCCATTGAGACATTCTCAACTTAATTCCAAACAGTCACATGATTGGTCCTCCACTCATATCCAATATAAGCTAGGCCAATTTAATTCATTCTCCAATTTCTCCATGCACTTTTATGTGCGACCCTATAAGATCATATTGTGTTGGCAGTAAGACTAACTGTTGATTGCTTTGAGATCACCTCAGAAACTCCAACAGTAAATACATCATTCTATGTTATGAATAGAATCATGCTTCGCCCATCTCTTAATCTCACACCATATGAACTCTATTTTCAAAAAAAGCCTAATGTATCTTATTTCAAAGTTTTTGGTTGTAAATGTTTTATTTTGAATACAAAAGATAGCTTGGGAAAGTTTGATGAAAAATGTGATGAAGGAACTTTTCTTGGGTACTCTTCAACTAGTAAAGCTTATAGAATTTTTAATAAAAGAACTAGTGGAGTTGAAGAGTCAATAAATGTAAAATTTGATGAGTGTGTTCCTTGTGTTGAAAAACTTTCCGCAGGCAACGAGGATGATCTCTTACAACCTTTGGAGCACGGTGATGAGGAACCTTCCAAAGAAGAAAAAGAGGAGAACAAGGAAGATGAATATGTACCTCCAAGTGCCTTGAAATTCACAAAGGATCATCCACGGGAATAGATAATTGGTGAACCATCCATCAGGGTAAGAACTTGCTCTTCTCTTCATGAATCATATTCAAATATTTGTTTTGTTTCCGAAATTGAACCAAAAACCGTTTCTACTGCTTTAAATGATGAATTTTGGTTTTTGGCTATGAATGAAGAGTTAGAACAATTTGAGCGACATAATGTTTGAAAATTAGTAGAAAGACCATCTAATCACCTGGTTGTAGGTGTAAAATGGATTTTTAAAAATAAATTAGATGGTGAGTCTAGAATCACTAGGAATAAGGCACGCTTAATATCACAAGGATATTCACAAATCGAGGGGTAGATTTTGATGAAACTTTTGCACCCGTTGCTAGGTTGTAATCCATTAGAATTTTTCTAGCATTTGCAAGCTTTAAAAGAATAAAATTATTTCAAATGGATGTAAAAAGTGCTTTTCTCAACGGGTTTGTAAAAGAAGAAGTTTATGTTGAACAACCCCCCGGTTTTATTAATGAAAAATTTTCCAATCATGTTTATAAACTAGAAATAGCGCTTTATGGTGTAAAACAAGCGCCACATAAATGGTATGAAAGACTAACATCATTTTTATTAAAGCACAGTTATATTATGGAAAGTGCCGATAATACTCTCTTCATTAAACATAATAATGATGATTTAATTATTTTGCAAATATATATTGATGATATAATCTTTGGATCTACTAATGAAGAGTTGTGTAATGAAGTTATTGAAGTGATGTAAAATGAATTTGAAATGAGTCTAGTAGGAGAACTTTCTTATTTTCTTGGTTTTCAAATATCACAAAGAAATGATGGTATTTTTATATGTCAAACCAAATATGTCTATGATATGCTTAAGCGCTTTGGATTTGAAAACCTTAAACATGTTTCTACACCAATGAGTGCATCACTTAAATTAGGAAAAGATGAATCGGGAATTTAAATTGATCAAACCTTATATAGAGGTTTGATAGGATCCCTACTTTATCTTAGTGCAACTAGACCCGATATTATGTTTGTCGTATGCTTATGTGCTCGATTTCAAGCCAATCCAAAAGAATCTCATTTAAAAGCGGTAAAACAAATTTTTAGATATCTTATTGGGTCATCTAGATTAGGATTATGGTACCCGCACAATTATTCATTTACACTTCATGGCTACTCTGATTCGGACTACGCTGGTTGTTCACTTGATAGAAAAAGCACTAGTGGTACTTGTCATTTTCTAGGACCTTCATTAGTTGCATGGTCTAGTAGGAAACAAAATTCGGTTGCACTCTCCACCACGGAGGCCGAATATATTGCATTAGGGAGTTGTTGTGCACAAGCTCTATGGATGAGCCAAACTTTAGAGGACTTTGGCTTTCATCTAAAACTTATTGAATTAAAATGTGACAACAAAAGTGCCATTGATCTCACAAATAATCCGGTACACCACTCTAGATCCAAACATATAAATGTGCGTCATCATTTCATAAGGGATCACATTAAAAAGGAAAATGTAAGGATTAGTTTCATTGGCATGGACTCTCAACTTGCTGATATATTTACTAAACCTCTTCCCGATGCAAGGATTCAAATGTTAAGGTTGGAATTAGGAGTCTTAGACATCTTAGGATGAATAACATGTAAAATGCTAATGTTTTATGCAATTTGAGCAATCAAGACATCTCCAAAAATTACGAAATTTCCGCCTAATTCTACTCTTAGGACTCTTAATAAATATCAAAAATCAGATTTTTAAAATTTCCAAAAAAATCAAGTAATGTTTGCCGCGCTAGCGCTAGCGTCGGCGCTAGCGTGGGTTTGTGATTTTTCTGTGTTTTAAAATTTCTAAAAATCTATAAAAATATGTTAGTTCATATGTACTACTTATTTGTTGTGTTTCTGACTTTTGTTATTTTTGTTTTATTCATATTATGAAAAATCAACTACAAAAGTTCAAAATTAAAATATACAAAAAATATGTTTTTTAGATTTTTTGTTTTTATTTATATTATGAAAAATTAACTACAAAACTTTAAAATTCAAAAATAAGTTTTTGTGTTTTTTTTTCTTTTTCATTAAAAATTTTCAAAAACAAAAAAAACTGTATGATCTTTATTATTAATATCAAGCATGTATGAATTTTATCATTTAGAATTATTTACAATGTTAAAATGTATTCCTTCAAATTACTATGAACATTGTTTTGTTTATCATGCTTTGATATATTTATTTAAAGTGCATCAATTGTATTGAAAAATATGTGTAGAACCAAGCTTAGCATGCCTCTAAGTATGAGTAAATGTATTATGATTGATAATGATACCTTTCACTCACTTATTTTGGTAATCAACATATGTGTTTAAATCTAAAAATGCTTTCTTGTGTATTTTATTTGTACAATGAATTAAAACATGCATAAGTTTATTACCTACACTACATTTGAATTGCACTTATGAAATTTAGAAAAGTGGTTAAGTTAAAAAATTTTGGGTTTGCAAAACAATTGTATTCAGAGAATGTTGTCTCACAAATGTGAACAAATATTATATATATAAACAAATATAACTCCACCAAGCACTACTTGAACCTCCTGATAAGTCTTCATAAGCATTGTGAGGTTGAGCACCTTGGATAGAATAGTAAAGTGTCTTGTGCAACCCTTGATTAATACACCACTTTTATAAAATAGTGTGCATTAAAAGTGTGTGAAAGTAATATACTTGTGTTTTATTGTGCACTTTACTCTACATATGTCTTGTATTTTGTGATTTAAATCAATTGTTAACATTGCTCAAAATACACTTATATGCACAACATTATCTTTCATAACACTTCTTCTCATGAGTATTAGATTCTAATGCTTTATCTATACTACTCTTTATATATGAAATGCACTAGATAACCTAGCATGATCTCTACAATATTTTGGTATCTCTTGAACTTAAAATTAAGTAACACTGTAGTATAATCTCTCTTTGATATGTTCATTTCATGCTTGGTATCTTTATGAGACTTGGGACTTGGTGCCTAAGGTTGAGGGAGTTACTCCGGTGACTAGCAAGTGGGTTTTCCAAATGAAAAAGAAGGCTGATGGAAGTATTGAGCGATACAAGGCTCGCCTTGTAGCTAGAGGTTTCTCTCAGAAATATGGGGAGGATTATGAAGAAACGTTTAGTCCCATTGCCAAGATGACTTCGGTCTGGGTGGTGATCGCTTTGGCTGCGTGCCAAGGGTGGAAGATTTGGCAACTCGACGTGAAGAACACTTTCTTATATGGCGAGATTGACAAGGATATCTTCATGGATCAGCCACCTGGTTATGTATCCGAAGAGCACCCATGATATGTTTGCAAGCTCAAGAAGGCTCTTTACGTCTTGAAGCAAGCGCCTCGGGCGTGGCATGAGAAGATCGCAGAATACCTCCAGTTCTGCGGATACTTTGCTTCTGATTCAGATTCAAGCTTATTCATAAAGAAGATGGGGGAGCTTCAGCTCTTGGTGCAACTATAAGTTGACGATATGATCGTCACGGGGAATTCTGAAGTGGAGGTAGCTAGGCTTTGTGCTGAGCTAGCTATCAGATTTGAGATGAAGGATTTGGGTGAGCTCCACTATTTCCTTGGACTCGAAGTGGAGAGGAAGGAGAGAGGTATGCTTGTTTCCCAGAAAGGCTATGCAGATCAGATCGTGATGAGATTCGGCATGGAAGGGGGGAAGAGCAGATCTACTCAACTGGAGGTTGGAGTTCATCTTCGACGAGATGAAGGGAAGGTTCTTACCGATCCTTTGGTGCTCCGGGCTCTTATTGGGAGTCTAATATACTTGACGATTACGAGGCCGGATATTGCTTACGCAGTTGGTAGGGTAAGCCGGTATATGGTGGAACCGCGGAAACCTCATCTTATGGCGGCTAGGAGTATTTTGAAGTATGTCAAATCCACCTCGGATTTGGGTCTCTTCTACGTAAGAGATTCGGGTTTTTGCTTGCACGGGTACATGGATGCTGATTATGGAGGAGATTCAGATGATCGGAGATCGATGTCTAGATATGTCTTTATGATAGGCTCTACTCCTATATCATGGTGCAACAAGAAGCAGGATTCTGTGTCTGTCTCTACCACAGAAGCAGAGTACAAAGCTTCGACTTTGGCAGCTAAGGAAGCCATCTGGATTAGGAGGCTTCTGGAGGACATTCATAGGGAGGTTCGAGGTACTACTCTGCTACGTGGTGATAATGAGAGTGCTCTCAAACTGGTGAACAATCCAGTTTGTCATGCGCGTACAAAGCACATAGAGATTCATCACCATTTCATTCGTGAGAAGGTGTTGGAGGGATCTCTGATTGTGGAGCATGGCAGAGCAAGGATAATTTTGCTGACATCTTTACCAAGCAATTTTTGAAGGATCCTTTTGGTCGGTTGCAGAGTTTGCTTGGGCTGACTTCCCTTTCTCACTTCAAGGGGGAGTGTTGAAATTGATAAAGTGAGGAGTGAAGTGGAGGTCGGGAGGTCTGGGCATCAGACCTAGCGGTTTGGTAAACCACGGAGGTCGGGCGCTCTAGTTTGAAGACCGCGCGGGTTGTCTTCTGATGAGTCCCAATTATATACATATTTTCGGACTCATTTGGGCCGATTATCTAGTCTTTGCACTACACTTTAGGCATGTTTTCATTCATATTTGATATTCCATGCTATGTGCACTTTTAGGCTCATTTCGGTATATTTTTATGTTTATCTTGCTCATGCTTTATGTTGCAATTTAATTTCTATATTTGAAAATGTGTGGAATGCCCATTTGCATGGACCGACGATCTTTCATGTTGATACGGGGGTTGTGCGAGTGTTCCGGTGCGCAAAAACTGCATAGGAAGACTGCGCACGATCACTGGTTCTATTGCGCACGACCACTGGTCGTGCACCGCTGATCGTGTGCACTTTACCCTTTTTTTAGTTCTGTCTCGGACAGTGCGCACGACCACTGGATATAGTGCGCACGACCACTGGTCGTGCGCCACTGATCGTGCGCCATTTTGCAGTCCGGGACTATGCTACAGGTTCTTCGCGCACTATCACTGGCATTCCTTCACGCACGATCACTGGTCGTGCGCCACTGATCGTGCCCGTTCAAAATTCTGCTTTCTATAAATACGCGTTTTCACGAATTCTTCCGCCCTAATCCGCATTTTAGGTCTTTTTCAGCGCCGTTTTCAGGGGCTCTTCGTTCTCCTTAACCCTCCATCATCCAAGAGCCTTCAAGGAGAGGATTCTAGCCCAAAGATCATCAATACCAAGCAAGGAGATCGTGTATTGGAGTAGATCGGGTCGTGAGACGAAGAAGATGGGTCATTGGGAGGAAGTGACAGCCCTCGTCTACCCCGGACGCAATTGTGGACCGAGTTTGGACGTGGATTGACAACCCAGCGATTCCTACCGTGAATCCCAACAAGTCTTCGGACGTGGTTGATTCCTTTACTCATTTTCCTCTTGATTTGTTATTTAGGGTAGGATTTCTCTATCTTTCGATGATGAGCACTATAAACCATGTGTGTAATGTTATTTCATTTATATGAAATCATCTTGTTTATAAGTGTGTATGAGGTGTGATTTAGTGGAGATTGTGGTGTGAGTGTTGGTGTGCCGCACTAGCAATTGCTAGTGGCGTGCTTGTTGACGAGGTGCTTGCGACCCTCATTCCACCGGTGTGACCCACTCCATCCGCTTGCCTACTCTTCCATCCGCCTAGAGAAGCGTGGCATAGCGGCCCATGTAATCCAATCGCCCAACGAAGCAGTGCGCTCAAAGCCTGCATAGTTCGATTCCACACTTATTCACCTCATCCGCTAGCCTACTCGCCCATCCGCCTAGTGAAGCAGCGCGCTCAAGGCCTGCCTAGTTTCCATCCCGCCAAGCGAAGCATTGCATAGAGGCATTGCATAGGAGTAGTTGTAGCTTTCATTTTATTTTCCATAAACAAAATCACCCCCCTTTCGCAATCCATCCGACCTTAAGGACTTCGATCTCAAGTCCTTCCTCAATAGTTAACTCCACCTTACTGTGTTCCTTCCGAGATCGATACTCAGGGATTACTCCTCATTTTATATTACTTGAAAGATCAGTACACTGCCGTTGCGTGCCGCAGTCTTGCTACCGCCTATAGCGGTGTGCTAAGATTTGTGCATCAAGTTTTTGGCGCCGTTGCCGGGGAACACAGTCGTGTGAGTTTTCTGGAGAGGGAGAACCTGAGAGAGAAGCCCTTCCATTTGTAAATTGCATTCCTTTGTTTTGTTCCTCGTATTTTGTTTCCTGTTTTATATTAGGTTGCTTTAGTAATTTCTGTTAGGTGTAGTATTTTGCACAACAGCATTTTTATTTTGAATCGTATTATCTTCACACTATGTGGGCACATCTCAATATCCATTGTCGTTGGTGTAGAGATACCTCCCACTCTAGTGATGAATGCCCTACGGAGAATAGTAGGCATAATTCTTATAGCCCAGCATATGGAGCACCGACTTCGTCTGGCACTCCATATGGTGCGCGTAAGTCTTATGGCTACTCTGCGGAGCCTTTACCGTCATACTTCTTTTCGGCTTCAGCCCCCGCTGTTCTAAAGAAGCCCGCAAGGCAGTGCCGGTTTTGTCGGAGCACTGATCATGTCTTGAAGGACTGTGCCGAGTATCTTCGCCAATTGGACGAGGATGACGAGCCGGATATCCGGATCGTCCCAACTCCTAACTCTGGCGGCACACCTTCAACATCCAGTTTTGTGTCTTTGCCACCTTCACATCTTGAAGGGTATGGCGTTGACACAGTCACCAGATGTGTGGCCGATCTGGGCACCGACATTGCTGAGCCTATTCTCCCAGTGCATCCACCACCCCTAGTGGATTCGATTCTTTGTGAGGAATCGGTGCTCGACTTTTATCCGAGCACTACTCCTCCCCTTGTTGTGCATACTATACTCATCTCTGACGACATTGTTGATGATGTGTCGCAGGATGAGGTGGGTGATCTGAGTGTTGAGCCTATTCCTATGAAGGAGGACAACCTTCTAGGTGAAGAGGAGTTTTCCTCAACACCGGTGGAGGAAGTCCAAATCCTAAGCCTGGCCACCGTTGATCACTGTCACAACCCGCATTTTCCCAAAAATATAATACGTAATATCAGAGCAAGGGAAAAATACACGTCGTGATGCCACACCTGCAGGAGACGACTACAGACGCTCAGGCAAACACTCTTTACGATAATTTTATAAAAGACATATATGTGATTGGATTAAAAGAGCAATTTTCATTTTAGCTTATGACCGCGTCCCTCGGTCTGGTGGATCATCTAGTCCACAAGTAGAAAACTATATATACGCAGCGGAAAATAGGTTTGTTTTTAGCCTACATGAGCAAGCAAATAAGCATTCCAGAAATGATATGCACATATCTATGTTTAGTACAGTAAGAAAGGAATTTCTACGATCTTCAAAGTATGCGACATTTATTTAAAATCATGATATGCAAGAATGACATTTTTATACTAATAAGGTAACTAGTGCATCCTAGCATAAAGCTTCCCAGAGAGCAAGTAGGTAAATAACCCAAAAGTAACAGCAATACTACTAGCAAGTAATCTAAAGATACAAGCCATACGGGAGCCAACAACTGACACGAACCCGCAGGAAAGAAGGAGAACAACAAAAAAAAAACTGCAACTTACCTAGAAGAGGGGAAGGGCCTCGACAGGAGACCTGGACGACGCTGCTCTAACACCTGCGACAGCTAAAGACCTGAACCTGAGACATTCATAAGAAAAGAATGCCTCAGCCCAAAAAAAGGGTGCAAGAAAACCAAGATTAGCAGTAAGAGAAATAAGAAAGTGCAGAAAGGAAAACTAAGCAGGTAAACATCAATAATCTTATGACAGGCCGAGCCAGCTCAAACGAGTGCACTCGGTAAGAGGAAAAGAAAAGCCTGCACCAGAAGGTAATAGTCAACACAATCAAAGCCCACCACGTGTCCGCCATTGCGGCTCAGAGGTGATGGTCATACGTATAATATCATCATACACATATATAAGCATATATGTTTATAAAAAATTGAGACTGATCAGCTCGAGAGAAAAACGTCCCCCAAAAGAAGGCACTGCGACGGTGGTATCTTCCACCAACGCCCGCAGCCCAAAACAGGGTCGTGGTCCTTTATCCACTGCCACCCAAAAACCAAATCCGGGTGGTGGTACTCTATCCACTGCCACCCAAAACTACCCACCGTGCAAGACTTAAGACAAAGGTTCTAAATAATCAAATTTAGTTTCAATTAAGACACGGGACGTAACCCGAGATATCAGCACCATAACACCCTAAGAATAGGGTCACAAAGAAATAAACACTACTCAACGATTCATTTGAAAACACTTGGTGAGTCCAAACTTGACTCCTAACGAACTCCTCGAAACAGAACGATGAATAAGGCACGACAAGACACCATAAATGACCGCTAACCATATACAGGACAACTCAACGAATAAGGCATAGATCCCCGAAGGTCTCAACCAAAGGGACTTAACATACCTGATAGCACCACTTAAGATACTCAGAAAAAGAACATATAAATATATGAGGAAACGATTCAGAACAACGACGAAGTCGACCGAAAAAAAACTCATCAAAAGTTGACGGAAAACTTAACAGACGTTGGTAGAGAAAGAGGAAGGAATGACGGAAACGAAGAACGTCCGATCACCCAGCAACCACCAACGAAGGGGACTACTACCGAGCTTATCTCTGGTCGCCATCCACTGCAGTATCACTTGAGATCATTTACTTTAGGGTTGCGCCATTGATTAGCTACGACCTAACTCTTATATCTACTACAACGACTCGATAGGAGATGCTCAAGGAGGAAAACCTTAGGTACGAGCCTCTAAACACAAACAACCCTCAACGAGAACCAAACAAAGATCTGAAGTTACCCCCGAAAGGATGCACATGCAATGCAACACTCCCCACATTAAATGCTTCAGTCGGCCATTATACATGATCATACATTCACCTTCCATTTAAATACCTAAGAAAGAATGCACACAAACGAGCCAGCCATGCTTGGCAAGAACCCCAAAAGAATACAATATGATTTCTACATGAAGCTCAACTTCAAACCCATAGCGAGATAAACTACAGAAAAATACCCATTAAACTCAAACCCAAATCAGGATTTACCCCAAGCATAAGAGCAGAGTAACAACTAGCCTCAAAACAACATTAGATTACATTATTTAACTTGAGAGTGAAATGATGAGTGAGAAAAAGGAAGGGAAGAAAGAAGTGCGAGTCATAACTTTTCCGCACTTAACACAATTGCCATCACCATAAAGAAACATCCTAACTCCAGAAATGAACATAGAGATAAGAGAAGAGGAGGGAGAGGAAGAGAATAGCTCCAAATGACTTTCATAACCGCACCCCAAGCATATGAGCAAACCCTCCATACCTTTAGCTAATTAAATGAGGAATATGCAGAATTTAACGAGTAACCACGATTTGGAACTTAACCCATATGAATCCCGCGAAGAATCAAGATGAACCCGACATAAATGACAACAAGAGCTTGGAGAAACCACTAGCACATCCCAATCATACATGATAACAGGAATTGTAAAAGCAGCTAGCATAAACCCTGGAACTAGCCAAGTGAACCAAGCATATAACCATCCGGACCTTTAGCATAACCATCCCGATTATTATCCAAAAAAATAATTGTATATATAACCATCCAGGACTTAGCAAAAACCAGCCCGGAATTTGTTTAGCACAATTTAGGAACATTTTGATAACTTAACTAGGAAAGCTGCCGGCGCAACCTCAATTAATCTAATACCAAGGACTAGGTAGACTGGTAGCATAACTCCAAACCTAAGTTAACAAAAGCTGGGAAACTACTTGCATAAACTCCAATTAATCGGTTAACGACAGCTGGGAGAAACACAGGTATAAATCCCCATAATCAGTTAACAAAAGCTGGAAGGAACACAAACATAAATCTCCCTAATTAGCTAACAAGAAAGCTGAGAAACTAAGTGCATAAACCCCATAACCAGTGAACAAAAGCTGGGAGAAATTCCAACTAAATCCCCCCACTCAGCATAAACCAAACAGCCCCCCTTCAAACAGCATTATTAAAACAACTTCCCAAACAGCACAGATAGAGGAGCCCCCCCATGATAACTGCTATAATAACCAAGGATGAAGCCACATAAATGCTAGCATATTAACCAACTAAAGCCCCCATAATGATCCAAGAAATTGCCAATAGAAATTCAAGCACATGGCAGCCCCCTATAAAGATCCAAACAAATTTGCCAACAGGAATTCAAAAGCAGCCCCCTATAATAATGATCTAAACGATTTTGCCAACAAGGAAGAAATCCAGCAAAAGAGAAGAAGAGAGGGAGAAAGAGAAGGGTTTTCTTGCCTCATCGGCGGGGCTCCGTCGATTGCCGACGAGCGAGGAGGAGGCCGGCCGGATCTACAGCCCCGGCGACGAAGAAAGCCCCCGGCGACCAAGGTCCTTCCTCCGACGGCCGCTCCGACGCCGCTCGACACCGATCGATGCAACCCTAGCTCGCCACTCCAGCACTGTCGGCAGAGAATGAAATATGGAAAGGGGGAGGAGCAGGGTTTATCGGGGAAGGCGTGAGCAAGGATAATGGCTGCCAGCAATATAACCTAATAATAATAATAATAATAATAATAATAATAATAATAATAATAATAATAA
The DNA here is from genome assembly GCA_033032865.1 of Dactylorhiza incarnata. NCBI lineage: Eukaryota > Viridiplantae > Streptophyta > Magnoliopsida > Asparagales > Orchidaceae > Dactylorhiza > Dactylorhiza incarnata. Next base: position 5,136,106 of record JAWHQI010000035.1, read on the forward strand.
TAAAACTTTTATACATAAGGATTATATATAATTTATACACATATATAATATATGATTGTACACATATATACATGTATATATATAATAAATAAAATATATGTACTTATATAATAAGTAATCTTTTATATATACGTATATAAAATATAACTTATATGCATATATATACATATATAAGAAATTTTATACGCAAAAAAACTTACATATACTTATACCTACATAAGCCTCTTTCTAGAAACAAAACACCGGATAACGACGACGATTCCGAAAGGTAACACCCCTACGTATCGACACCCTAAATTAAAACTCGCTTAAATTAATTATGAGAGAAAACCTGGGGCGTTACAGTCACCCCGCCAAGAAGGAAGTTTCGTCCCAAAACTTAGAACCGAAAGTTAGAAAACAACGAATGAAAAGAGCAAAGGGAGAGGTAAGCTTACATTCGCTAGATAGAAACGCTAACCGAAAAGGGTTAGGAAAGCAGATGCGGATAAGATTACCCAAAAAAGAAAAGTACATTACCAAGAACTCGAAATGTCCAAACCGAGGACAGAAAACGGATCGCGGAACGACCGATAAGCGGATCCCCAACTAAAGGAAGCCTAAACGAAGATCAGCCTTCGAAAACATCGAACTACCACGCAACTGATCAAGCAAATCATCAATCTGAGGCAACGGATACCTGTTCTTGATGGTCATCTTGATCAGCTCTCGATAATCGATACACAATCTCACTGAACTACCCTTCTTCTTCACAAACAAGACAGGAGCACTCCAGGGCGAAGAACTAGGCAAGGAAAAAGCAACACTGCAACCACTCATCTAACTGAGTGCGCAACTCTCGCAACATACGCGGGGCCAAAGGGTACGGTGCCTTAACAATAGGATAAGTACCCAGCTCAAGGTCAGAAACAAACTCCTCAACTCTCACAGGTAGAAGAACTAGGGGGATTAACTGGGAGGACATCAAGGAACTCCCGCGTCACAGGAAAAATCTCGGTACACAACGACCCGATAACGGTTTCCAGCATAGAAACAAGATAAGCAACACCATTAAAACTAAAGGCTCCTGGCACACACCACGGAAATAACCGGGGAAAACATAGCGCGGAAAACCAAACACGCTCAAGGGTTGACCGATGTCCAGCTCAAAGACCAAACGCTTTACCTTGCGTTGGATAACAGCATCAAACCTGGACAACCAGCCCAAACCCAAAAAAATCACGACGAAAACTCCAGGTCTAGCACCTTTAGATTGGCAAAATTTACGAAACCACAGAAACAACAGAAGGGAAACTTAACACTAAGGGGATCACCAACCCGATCAAGGGTCAAACCACGACGTTCTACTAAAGTCCTAACCACGCAAAAGTGGGTAGCACCAGAATCGGGAAGGAACGTGCGCCTAAAGGTTATATACCTTAAACTCTCCTATAAAATTGGATACGCAACTAAACGAGCGAAAACAACTAGAACCAAAGCTGAAAATAAATAATTTGATTAGAATCTAACCTGGAATCACCTAGGGAAAAGAAAAAAAACGGCACAACAATCGATAACCTAACGATGACCGCCAGCGAAGCTTTATAGCCAAAACATCGAGTAAAACTCAAATCAAAAAGAAGGCACGCTCAACATCCTCTACCTTAACTCGCACAGAATTGAGATAACAAAAATCCAAATCCACATTCGCAAGCCAACGAATAAACTAGGTCAAAACCTTAACCTGAAAACACCTCAAAACACCTAGCTTAAGACGCAACAGCTAGGAACCAGAATTTCCTAACTCGATACAGATCAGAAAGGAGTAGATACTTGCTCATGCTGTTACCTTGCTCTGGGAATTTATGAAATAATGTTATGCTTAACTTAGGATGATATACCATCATCCTATCAACTTATGTGCATATAACATAAATGCATGAATGCCAAATTTTATTTCAAATCATGTGTGTACGAGCGTCATCATGTATGTCTTTAGCTTGGCACGTGTGTTAATGCAATGTTATGATGTACATGCAGTGCTATGCAATCTAAAAAAGTCCTTAATGCATGCTATGAGCGGCGTACACATGCGATCTTATGCATCCCATACTACATATTATTGCATGCAACGAAAAAGAAAATCTAATGGACACGCATGCGACCTACGTTATGCATCCCATACTACATAACAGTCGTATGTTGTCACCTATGAGGATCCATATACAAACACATATTATGCATCCCATACTACATAATATGCCCCGTATACTTCTTATCATGTTATGAGTGTAGTGTTCATGCTTCAGCCAAGACATACTGATGACCCTTCGGTGTGTGTATGCAATGAATGACGATTCTCACTAGGCGGTTAACCGGGCAACCAAACTATCACAGCAACCCGGCTAACCTCCCTCTGATACCAACTGTCACAACCCGCATTTTCCCAAAAATATAATACGTAATATCAGAGCAAGGGAAAAATACACGTCGTGATGCCACGCCTGCAGGAGACGACTACAGACGCTCAGGCAAACACTCTTTACGATAATTTTATAAAAGACATATATGTGATTGGATTAAAAGAGCAATTTTCATTTTAGCTTATGACCGCGTCCCTCGGTCTGGTGGATCATCTAGTCCACAAGTAGAAAACTATATATACGCAGCGGAAAATAGGTTTGTTTTTAGCCTACATGAGCAAGCAAATAAGCATTCCAGAAATGATATGCACATATCTATGTTTAGTACAGTAAGAAAGGAATTTCTACGATCTTCAAAGTATGCGACATTTATTTAAAATCATGTTATGCAAGAATGACATTTTTATACTAATAAGGTAACTAGTGCATCCTAGCATAAAGCTTCCTAGAGAGCAAGTAGGTAAATAACCCAAAAGTAACAGCAATACTACTAGCAAGTAATCTAAAGATACAAGCCATACGGGCGCCAACATCTGACACGAACCCGCAGGAAAGAAGGAGAACAACAAAAAAAAACTGCATCTTACCTAGAAGAGGGGAAGGGCCTCGACAGGAGACCTGGACGACGCTGCTCTAACACCTGCGGCAGCTAAAGACCTGAACCTGAGACATTCATAAGAAAAGAATGCCTCAGCCCAAAAAAAGGGTGCAAGAAAACCAAGATTAGCAGTAAGAGAAATAAGAAAGTGCAGAAAGGAAAACTAAGCAGGTAAACATCAATAATCTTACGACAGGCCGAGCCAGCTCAAACGAGTGCACTCGGTAAGAGGAAAAGAAAAGCCTGCACCAGAAGGTAATAGTCAACACAATCAAAGCCCACCACGTGTCCGCCATTGCGGCTCAGAGGTGATGGTCATACATATAATATCATCATACACATATATAAGCATATATGTTTATATAAAATTGAGACTGATCAGCTCGAGAGAAAAACGTCCCCCAAAAGAAGGCACTGCGACGGTGGTATCTTCCACCAACGCCCGCAGCCCAAAACAGGTTCGTGGTCCTTTATCCACTGCCACCCAAAAACCAAATCCGGGTGGTGGTACTCTATCCACTGCCACCCAAAACTACCCACCGTGCAAGACTTAAGACAAAGGTTCTAAATAATCAAATTTAGTTTCAATTAAGACACGGGACGTAACCCGAGATATCAGCACCATAACACCCTAAGAATAGGGTCACAAAGAAATAAACACTACTCAACGATTCATTTGAAAACACTTGGTGAGTCCAAACTTGACTCCTAACGAACTCCTCGAAACAGAACGATGAATAAGGCATGACAAGACACCATAAATGACCGCTAACCATATACAGGACAACTCAACAAATAAGGCATAGATCCCCGAAGGTCTCAACCAAAGGGACTTAACATACCTGATAGCACCGCTTAAGATACTCGGCAAAAGAACATATAAATATATGAGGAAACGATTCAGAACAACGACGAAGTCGACTGAAAAAAAACTCATCAAAAGTTGACGGAAAACTTAACAGACGTTGGCAGAGAAAGAGGAAGGAATGACGGAAACGAAGAACGTCCGATCACCCAGCAACCACCAACGAAGGGGACTACTACCGAGCTTATCTCTGGTCGCCATCCACTGCAGTATCACTTGAGATCATTTACTTTAGGGTTGCGCCATTGATTAGCTACGACCTAACTCTTATATCTACTACAACAACTCGATAGGAGATGCTCAAGGAGGAAAACCTTAGGTACGAGCCTCTAAACACAAACAACCCTCAACGAGAACCAAACAAAGATCTGAAGTTACCACCGAAAGGATGCACATGCAATGCAACACTCCCCACATTAAATGCTTCAGTCAGCCATTATACATGATCATACATTCACCTTCCATTTAAATACCCAAGAAAGAATGCACACACACGAGCCAGCCATGCTTGGCAAGAACCCCAAAAGAATACAATATGATTTCTACATGAAGCTCAACCGCAAACCCATAGCGAGATAAACTACAGAAAAATACCCTTTAAACCCAAACCCAAATCAGGATTTACCCCAAGCATAAGAGCAGAGTAACAACTAGCCTCAAAACAACATTAGATTACCTTATTTAACTTGAGAGTGAAATGATGAGTGAGAAAAAGGAAGGGAAGAAAGAAGTGCGAGTCATAACTTTTACGCACTTAACACAATTGCCATCACCATAAAGAAACATCCTAACTCCAGAAATGAACATAGAGATAAGAGAAGAGGAGGGAGAGGAAGAGAATAGCTCCAAATGACTTTCATAACCGCACCCCAAGCATATGAGCAAACCCTCCATACCTTTAGCTAATTAAATGAAGAATATGCAGAATTTAACAAGTAACCACGATTTGGAACTTAACCCATATGAATCCCGCAAATAATCATGATGAACCCGACATAAATGACAACAAGAGCTTGGAGAAACCACTAGCACATCCCAATCATACATGATAACAGGAATTGTAAAAGCAGCTAGCATAAACCCCGGAACTAGCCAAGTGAACCAAGCATATAATCATCCGGACCTTTAGCATAACCATCCCGATTATTATCCAAAAAAATACTTGTATATATAACCTTCCAGGACTTAGCTAAAACCAGCCCGGAATTTGTTTAGCACAATTTAGGAACATTTTGATAACTTAACTAGGAAAGCTGCCGGCGCAACCTCAATTAATCTAATACCAAGCACTAGGTAGACTGCTAGCATAACTCCAAACCTAAGTTAACAAAAGCTGGGAAACTACTTGCATAAACTCCAATTAATCGGTTAACGACAGCTGGGAGAAACACAGGTATAAATCCCCATAATCAGTTAACAAAAGCTGAAAGGAACACAAACATAAATCTCCCTAATTAGCTAACAAGAAAGCTGAGAAACTAAGTGCATAAACCCCATAACCAGTGAACAAAAGCTGGGAAAAATTCCAACTAAATCCCCCCACTCAGCATAAACCAAACAGCCCCCCTTCAAACAGCATTATTAAAACAACTTCCCAAATAGCACAGATAGAGCAGCCCCCCATGATAACTGCTATAATAAGCAAGGATGAAGCCACATAAATGCTAGCATATTAACCAACTAAAGCCCCCATAATGATCCAAGAAATTGCCAACAGAAATTCAAGCACATGGCAGCCCCCTATAAAGATCCAAACAAATTTTCCAACAGGAATTCAAAAGCAGCCCCCTATAATAATGATCTAAACGATTTTGCCAACAAGGAAGAAATCCAGCAATAGAGAAGAAGAGAGGGAGAAAGAGAAGGGTTTTCTTGCCTCATCGACGGGGCTCCGTCGATTGCCGACGAGCGAGGAGGAGGCCGGACGGATCTACAGCCCCGGCGATGAAGAAAGCCCCCGGCGACCAAGGTCCTTCCTCCGACGGCCGCTCCGACGCCACTCGACACCGATCGATGCAACCCTAGCTCGCCACTCCAGCACTGTCGGCAGAGAATGAAATATGGAAAGGGGGAGGAGCAGGGTTTATCGGGGAAGGGGTGAGCAAGGATAATGGCTGCCAGCAATATAACCTAATAATAATAATAATAATAATAATAATAATAATAATAATAATAATAAAACTTTTATACATAAGGATTATATATAATTTATACACATATATAATATATGATTGTACACATATATACGTGTATATATATAATAAATAAAATATATGTACTTATATAATAAGTAATCTTTTATATATACGTATATAAAATATAACTTATATGCATATATATACATATATAAGAAATTTTATACGCAAAAAAACTTACATATACTTATACCTACATAAGCCTCTTTCTAGAAACAAAACACCGGATAACGACGACGATTCTGAAAGGTAACACCCCTACGCATCGACACCCTAAATTAAAACTCGCTTAAATTAATTATGAGAGAAAACCTGGGGCGTTACAATCCCGCCGAATCTTGTAGCATTGATGACAATGCAAACATTCTTTTACTTACCCAACCTGATGGGAGTGAGACCGGGACCACTCCCCCGATTGATGTTTATTTATGTTCTTCGTCTTGTTTATTTCTCGATCCCCCCTCGTCATCCGAGCCTGTGCAGGTTGAGTCTTCACAGGTACCCCAGGAGGATTTGGTGCATATTGCCCAAGTCAATGATGAGAGCATCCTCTTATGTGAGGAGGTTGATTCCCCCTCCGTAGAGGAAGCTCCACTCATTACCTTTTCCTCCTGCCACCTTCATGGAGACGATACCTTGCTGGGCAAGGATGTTTTTGGTGAGTTGAGTGAGGATATTTCCTCCTCCACTTACATTCTCTACCCTCTACCTGTGAGGAGCAGGTATCTATTATTAGGTAGAGCGGTGACTGCTCTGTCTCCGTATCGGTACCCACTACCGATGCGCATATTAGAACAGTTACCTGTGCATTTCCTTTTTCATAGGCCTATAATCTAGAACTGTGCAAAACCTGAATAAGTTGTGCTGGGATGACAATAACCCCAGTAGTTATCTTACTTTTATTACATTTTCATTTTCCTAGTTAGAGTAGTTAGTTAATTTCTGTTCAGTTTTAGCATTTCTGCTTTCTTTTGTTTTTGTGGAGCTCACCCCTGCAGGTACTTATTGCAAATTCTGAATGGCGGGTTTGCTTCAGTTTTTCACGCGTCTTCTGGTATGCTCACTTCTGAGCATTGGGTAATCTCTTTCCCTAGACTTCATTTTCAATTTTCATGGTTATATCATTTATGTCTATTGCTTAGATTTAGTCTAGGGAGAGCCGCTATATGTTACCCACTGCACGTGCACATCTCATTTGCATACTAGAAGTATTTTAATTTCAGTTATTTAGTTATGTTCAATTGCATTGCACACCACTGCACCCACTTGAGCGCACACTCACTTGTTTGTGTGCTTCCGTTCACGCTTATCTTGGTTTGGAATGTGAAATAGGATGTTAGCTTAGGAATTACAAATTGGAGTACGATGTTCACTCTTGTAGTGCTCTAGTCGCATATTCCTTGCTTGCATAGAAATTTGATTAGAATTAGATTGTCTCTATACTTTTAATTTACAATTAGTATTCTTGTGTAGTTTTTGATTTATTGTACTCATTTGGTGAATGTAACCGAAATTTGCGGTAGCACGGTGTTGTGTGTAAGCAAGCGCTAGTTGTGTGTTGCTCGAGTCGGAAGGAAGGTTTACCTTTCTCGTGGGCTAAGAACTTGCCCCAAGCGACTCTTGGAGCATGGGTGAGAGCAACTCATTTTGTTAAATGTGATGTAGGCCATTTTTGGCTAGTTTGAGCCTTGTTTTCCATGACCTATGCGTTTATCTTTGCAAGCCAAGTTTGTGCCTACCCTTCCTTTGTTTCAGCGCTTCTTTAAATCACCAAAGCCTGAAGCTTATCCTATTATCGCAGCCAAGTAGTGAGTTAACTGAAATTACATTTCATATTTGGATGTGATGTATGGAAATTTTTGTGATGTGAAGAAAATGTGTATTGTGTGCTGAACATATTGTTGTAAACCAACCGGGGGATAAATGAAAAAAATGAAGTTAAAAGAAAAAAAATCTGTAAAGAATAAAAATGAAAAGAAAGCCCCTTGGGCGTAATAGAAAAAAATTCAGTTGGTATTTGTTTGGAGTAGGCTGTTTGCACACCCAGTTTTCAAGCTAAGTCTGGGGGTGTGTCACACTAACATCGTTCTTGGCCTTGTTTTGGTACATCATTACTTTTTGACTCAATTGGGTTGCGTAGCCGTTTCGTTTATCATTGAATATCATACCGTAACCTAAGCCCAATTATAACCCGAAGTCCTATTGATTTAACTTGTGAGTTTGCTAGCGCCGTGGAGATAGTGTAACCGGGCAAGCTTATGGTTCTCGTCGTTGATGGATTTTAGCGGAGCTATTCCCGAATTCCGGTCTTTAGCAACACCCTCCTGAGTGGCTTGTTTACTTTCACATCGGGCACGACCGCACAAATTCTTCATGATTCACCAGCTGAGTACAAATAAATCTCTATTTACGCATGTATACTTTTGTAAATTAATTAGTATAGTTAGAATCTTCTTTTACAGAATTTCTATTTGCATGGGTATGATACTTCGCATCTTACTCTTTCTTTGCAATTCTCTACGCTAACCACCTTTTTTCCTACTCCGCCGGATTTGTTTGCTCGGGACGCGCAAACAGGTAAGTGTGGGGGTGTGATGAGTCCCAATTATATACATATTTTCGGACTCATTTGGGCCGATTATCTAGTCTTTGCACTACACTTTAGGCATGTTTTCATTCATATTTGATATTCCATGCTATGTGCACTTTTAGGCCCGTTTCGGTATATTTTTTATGTTTATCTTGCTCATGCTTTATGTTGCAATTTAATTTCTATATTTGAAAATGTGTGGAATGCCATTTGCATGGCCCGACGATCTTTCATGTTGATACGGGGGTTGTGCGAGTGTTCCGGTGCGCAAAAACTACATAGGAACACTGCGCATGATCACTGGTTCTATTGCGCACGACCACTGGTCGTGCGCCGCTGATCGTGTGCACTTAACCCTTTTTTTTAGTTCTGGCTCGGACAGTGCGCACGACCACTGGATATAGTGCGCACGACCACTGGTCGTGCGCCACTAATCGTGGGCCATTTTGCAGTCCGGGACTATGCTACAGGTTCTTCGCGCACTATCACTGGCATTCCTTCACGCACGATCACTGGTCATGCACCATTGATCGTGCCCGTTCAAAATTCTGCTTTCTATAAATACGCATTTTCACGAATTCTTCCGCCCTAATCCGCATTTTAGGTCTTTTTCAGCGCCGTTTTCAGGGGCTCTTCGTTCTCCTTCACCCTCCATCATCCAAGAGCCTTCAAGGAGAGGATTCTAGCCCAAAGATCATCAATACCAAGCAAGGAGATCGTGTATTGGAGTAGATCGGGTCGTGAGACGAAGAAGACGGGTCATTGGGAGGAAGTGACAGCCCTCCTCTACCCCGGACGCAGTTGTGGACCGAGTTTGGACGTGGATTGACAACCCAGCGATTCCTACCGTGAATCCCAACAAGGCTTCGGACGTGGTTGATTCCTTTACTCATTTTCCTCTTGATTTGTTATTTAGGGTAGGATTTCTCTATCTTTCGATGATGAGCACTATAAACCATGTGTGTAATGTTATTTCATTTATATGAAATCATCTTGTTTATAAGTGTGTATGAGGTGTGATTTAGTGGAGATTGCGGTGTGAGTGTTGGTGTGCCGCACTAGCAATTGCTAGTGGCGTGCTTGTTGACGAGGTGCTTGCGACCCTCATTCCGCCGGTTTGACCCACTCCATCCGCTTGCCTACTCTTCCATCCGCCTAGCGAAGCGGGGCATAGCGGCCCGTGTAATCCATTCGCCCAACGAAGCAGTGCGCTCAAGGCCTGCATAGTTCGATTCCGCACTTATTCACCTCATCCGCTAGCCTACTCGCCCATCCGCCTAGTGAAGCAGCGCGCTCAAGGCCTGCCTAGTTTCCATCCCGCCAAGCGAAGCATTGCATAGCGGCATTGCATAGGAGTAGTTGTAGCTTTCATTTTATTTTCCATAAACAAAATCACCCCCCTTTTGCAATCCATCCGACCTTAAGGACTTTGATCTCAAGTCCTTCCTCAATAGTTAACTCCACCTTACTGTGTTCCTTCCGAGATCGATACTCGGGGATTACTCCTCATTTTATATTACTTGAACGATCGGTACACTGCCGTTTCGTGCCGCAGTCTTGCTACCGCCTATAGCGGTGTGCTAAGATTTGTGCATCATCTTCCCGCATTGGATTGGCAAACTGGCAGTTGCAGGTGGCCTTGTTTTGTTGGCCATCTGGGGTCAGTTCTGGTTGTAACCGGGCGGTTAGGATATATGGTTACTTCTTCTCTGGCTGGTAATTTGCTCGCGGGCTGGCAGGTGTCTTCTGGTATTGCTGGAGTTTTGCGAGTAGTCCGCGCGACTTGTTCTTAAGTCGGTGAACTATTCTGCAGGGTTATCTCAACAAGCCGCGCGAGTTGGTTACTACCCGCTGCTATTGTGGGCGGTTATTCTATCATATGGGGTGAGGATCACACTCCTCCTCGCGCCTATAAATCGGACCCCCACTGAAGGAGAAAGGAGGAAGTGAATAGTAAGTGAGAGCTCGCAAGTTTGGTGCGGATAGAATTTCTGTTCGCGCGGTTTGAGTTTGCCTTTGCTGTGTTTGCAGTTTGTGCGAATTGCTTTTGGTTCTGATCGTATCAGAGGAGACCGCAGTGGATAAGTCGGTAGCATTCAGCGGCAGTAGCAGCAGGAGGTCGAGGTTAGCGACAAGGCAATTTTCTCTTTGGCGGATTTCAATAAATATCAGTTTGGGCGGTTAGGCGGTCTGCCTTTGCCGGACTATTTTCTGTTCAGTTCTTCAGCAACTTGTTCATGATTAGGAGCGTTCAAGTGACAGCAGTCAGGCGGACTTGCTTGGGCGAACAGAGTAAGTATTGGAATAACGGGCAGACTGCGTGTTGAGTTGCGGGTTGGCAACTTGGCGGTTTGCGCGGCCAGCTCTGTTAGCCGAGTGGTTTGGCGGGTTGTGTTTTGTAACCGCCAGCTTCTTGTTGTTGATTTATTCTTCTCAACTAGCTTCTGATAAATCATGTCTTACCATGTATACCTCGCAATGTACAAAAGATAGTTGATTCAAGATTTCTCTTGTTCCTTCAATGTTTCTGATTTCTGGTGCTTGGTATGGTTGAGAGTGTTCCAGTAGCCTTGTTCTCATTTTTCCGCTTATTCACAATTTTAACATTCTTACTCTCTCTTACCAGCAAGGTTAAGAAGGGGAGAAAATTCAGGAGGAGGAAGGACCTACTCTAGTGATGAGTGTCCATAACAAGGTGAATGAAGCCCCTGATAAAATTACTACATTCCAAAATGTCCAGGGGGAGCCAGCTCCAGAGAATCAAGTGAAAAGTGCTGCAGATATTCAGGGGGATCTCCCATCTACTCAATGGGAGCCTGTCCCAGATGGTCAAAGGAATCTGGAAGAAGAAATGATTGTTGTGGATCAGGGGGAGCCTCAGGATGAAAATCTTCTAGATTAGGCAGCGAAGATTGCCAAGGAGGCTGTCAATATTGTTGAGCTGAATGCATAAATTCAGGGGGAGCATTCCAAAGACAATGTTACTGAAGAAGCAGAAGTGTCCCCTGAAGGTAATGAGCCTCTACAAATTTCCCCTAGGATTATTCCAAAAGTCTCCTCAAGAAAAAGAAAAACTAATGAGAAGGATCAATGACTTCAGGTATCTCTGCTTATATCTTTTGAAGAAAGAAAAACATAATGTGGTTTGGTGAAACAATGTGATTTATTATACAATATCAGAAATGTTCTGAGATTTCATTCTATTATTCTTGTACTATCTATGTTGTCTTGTATATTATGCTGCTTATATAAAAGGTTGTGCAAAATCACTTTAACCAAGACTGTAAAATTTGTTAAGATAAATAGAGAGAGATTGTTGGGAAAAACCCCTTGGATTTAACTTAACAAATTATCTAAAGTGATTTTTTCTCTTAGGATTGAATTACCCATTGTATAGAGAGGGTAATGTGGTCATTAGATGTCTTAGGATATCTCTCTCAACTTAGGGTGACAAGACAAGTTCAAGAAAAGCAGTATTTGGGTTAACTTAACAATTGCATCGAATATAAATCGACGCAACATCAAATTGATGTCGACGCTACTTAGACTAGAAGTCCAAGCAACTCAACCTTCTGTCAAAGTAATTAAAGTCAACGCTATGTCGAAAGGATATCGACGTAGAGGCCATGGTCATGTCAAAGTATCATGAGAAGTCGACGCAACTGTTGGAACATGTTTTTTCGCATCCCTTTGATTTGAGAATAACAAATCCTACCTGTATTTGATCTTGCTTGCCATTGTGTTTTTAGCATGCAGTTTTGGACAGATATGACACCAGGTTGCTGCAACAATGGTCTGGCACTAACCACAAGCAGAAGGATTGAAAGTTGTCTAACGCCAGGTGTTAAGTCTTAACCCTGGGCGCTAGCGTTCGACGAAATGTAGTTCAACGAAATGAGATGCCGTTTGACGAAATTGCGTTCGACGAAATGAGATGTCGTTCGACGAAATGAGATACTGTTCGACGAAAATGGCATTCGACGAAATAAGATGTCGTTCGATGAAATGAGTTGCTGTTCGACGAAATGGCGTGCCAGCTGATTAAAAGGAAAAAGATACTCAACGCCAGGCGTTAGGTCTTAACGTTGGGCGCTATCCGTTCGACGAATTTGGCAAGGAGAAAGCAGTCATGATTGTAGGAGGAACTTTAGGAATGATTTGCCAAACGCCCGCGTTAGCCTTAACGTCGGCGTTTGTATTGCCTAAAATAAAACAATTCCTAAAGTGCAGAATCTCCTTCCTCTTCTGAAGACCCGAGCCATCAATTTGTTGCTATACATGGTCAATGCCTGACGTTAATTGTTAACGCCGACGTTAGATCAAAGTCTATAAATTGGATGATTTTGATGTCTCTTACTACTAATTGCCAAGAGCCCTATTCCAGCACTTCAGAAACATTATGAGTGTCGTATTTCCAAACCAACACATCTCCCACTCATATTTCAAAAGGAGGAATCAAAGGAGGCTTGGATCAACACGCTAACTCAACGCGAAGAACGCATGCTTGGACTTCAACGATCTTCAGCGATTCTTCGGCGTCTCTTTCAGATTACCTCATAGGGAGTTTCATATTTATCTTTTGTATTTGTATTTTATTTTATCGTTATAATCGGTTTGTGAATTCGCCTCATGTTGGTGACTAGGTCTAGGTATGACTTAGGGAGGAATTCACCTCGTGTTGGCGACTGGGTCTAGGGAGTAGATCTAGGGGGTGCTCGAGGCCTTTCTGGGGATATGAAGGCTAGAGCTGCTTCAGGCCATATCTGGGGAGAGATTGGCTAAAACTAACCGGTTCGTGGGGATACGAGTCGGTATAGAAAACAAAAAGAGATTTTACTTTATCGCCTACGATTTATAGCGTCATAAGAAATCAAGTTTTGTAATTTCATATCTCAAGAATTAATAAAATCATGTTTCTCTTTCATATCACTTGATTTCTTCTTTTCTAATTACAAATCTTTTATAATAAAGTATAAGTTTTTAAAACCCTTATTCACCCCCCTAAGGGCGCCTCAAGATCCAACAACAACTTCTACTTCAACTCAACGCAGAAGGAAGTATTTGTCGAAGCCATCTAAAGTCGACGCAACGTCAACTACATTTCGAGCAGATAATGATGTTCTGAGTTAAGCCTTCAACTCGACGGTTACGTCGACATGGTTTCGACGCAACGTCGAGAAGCATAGTTCAATCAGAGCTAGAATGAATTTGAAGCTGCTCTTACAAGGAATTGAAGGTGCGTCGATAAGAGAGATGGAGAACTCGACGCTACGTCGAATACAGTCTGAAAAGGAAACCTTTTTAGCTGTCATTTTGAATCTCTCTCTCATGGCCCACAGTGCTCAAGACCTTCTCCAACGGCTTAATTATTAACTCAAATGGAAAGGAGCATTCAAGAAGACAGAAAAGGTTTTCTTGGAAGGGGGCATTATAGTTGGTGGACGGGTCGAGAATTAAAAGAGGAAAGGAAGAGCTATTGTCCAATGATTTGCCTTTTCAGGACATTCTAGAAGAGGAGAGGAATTCAAACCAAATAGAGGGACAATAAATAAGAAGATTGCAGAGAGAAACATACAACACTCATTACTGTTAAATTTTTTGAAGTGGAAGTGGAATGGTGCTGGGCGGTCTGCAGGTTGGAGACCGCAGAGACTGCGCGGTCTGCGCTGGTGCTCTGTCCGGTTCTGTCTCAGTCGGTCTGATCTGGGCGTTCTAATCTGGGAGACTGCATGTTTATCCAAGCGGCTCGCGCGGGTTATTCTGGCGACTTGTTCAAGTCGGCCAGATGTTCAAGCAATAAGACCAGGCGGTCTATTTTTGTAGACCGCGGTAACCGGGCAGTTTGTGAATAACCATATGGTTCAATAAGGGAGCCTTAGACTTGCTGAGCTCGGGCAGTCTGTTTTGTGAGACAGTTGGTGATATGATGGGCGGTTATTATATCCCGGTTTATGCGGGACAACATCTGTCTGCTCGCCTATAAATAGGGGTGCAGGGCCCATCATTAATAACGAGAACTGTAAGAACCAAAGTTGGCTTGATTGTGCTGGTCTCATTCTGAGGTCGTGCGTTCTAAGATTTTGTCTGACAGGTTTATTTGTTCATAGGTTAGCAGCTACCAGCTCGCGATCAGCTTTTCTCCTTTCTTCAAGCTTTGAATAAACAAGTCCGGGCGGACTGTGTTTAGGTGTTCTTGGACTGTGCATCGAACTCAGTTGATCAGGCAGTCTTAAGTGGCCTGCGATCTTGAGTGGCGGTCTGCATCAGGAAGCAGTTTTCGTTGGCAAGAGTTCGCAGTTTCTTCTGTGATCAAGACCGTGCGGTCTAGGCGATCAAGGAGTGCGAACTAGTTGTCTTTCAGCAGTTGAATAAAGCAGCAGGTTGGGCGGTCTGTGGTTGCGGTCTGGCAGGTGCGGCTTGTGCTCTGTTCGCGCGATCTCAAGGGCTTTCCGTCTAGCTTGTCTGTTCGCTCGGTCTGGCGGTCTCAAGTCATAAGGTCATCAACAGCTTGTAGTATTTTGTGTTTGTGCTTCTCTCCTCCATGATTCTTATGAATCATGTCTCGTCATGTATACCTCAAATTGTAAAGAGATAGTTAATACCAAAGCACTATTCGGTCTTCCCATTGTCATTGTGTTGTTATACTTGTGGAAAGTTTTGTGAAGTGTTCCGCATTTTTACTTCATCTCCAGACCTCAAGTTTTTTAACATGGTATCAGAGCGAGGTTGCTGAGTAGTAGTTGCTGATACTTCTCTCGGGTTCCTCAAGTTGGATAACAACCAGTGGGATAGCAATGGAAGGAGGATATGCTAGAGGTCTTGGTATTGAGCTCCTTACGCTGACTAACTTCAATAAGTAGAAGTCTTGCATGGAGAGCTATCTTCTTGGCAAGGATTTGTGGGAGGTTGTAGGAGGAGAAGCAAGACAAGCTGTTATTCCTTCTTAAGGGAATGCTGAGCTCGTGAAGGCTTGGAAGAGAATGAATGCTAAGGCGGAGTTCACTCTCAAGAGAGCTATCATTCTGGAACTGTTTGATCACATCATCGGGTGTAGATCAGCTGCTGAAATTTGGACAGCCTTGGATGGCTTGTTCAATAAGAAGAATTAGCTAGGCTACAGTTCTTGGAGAATGAGTTGTCAAAAGCAACTCAGGGAGATTTGTGTATCTCAATGTTCTTCTTGAAGATGAAGAACCTTTGCGCAGAGATATCGGCTTTGGACCCAGATGAGCCTATCTCAGAAGCTAAGCTGAAGAGGCACATTATCCACGGCTTGCGGAGGGAGTATGTGGCCTTTGTTACTTCTGTTCAAGGCTGGGCCAATCAACCATCGTTGCTGGAGCTGGAGAACTTACTTGCTTCGCAAGAGAGTCTGGCTAATCAAATGGCTGGAATGTCTGTCTCTGGGGGAGAAGGTGAGGTTCTCTTCTCTGGCAAAAATAAGAGATGGGATAAGAAGAAGAAGGCATCTGGAGATGATGGTCAGTCTACTTTATATCAGCAGGAGAGGAGCTATGCTCCTAAGTGTGATGGGAAGAAGTGTTGTAACATGGTCTTCCGCATCTCCTAGGTTTGAGAATAACAAATCCCATGTGTATTTGATCTTGTGTGTTTAAGTGTGCAGGATAACAAAGTCCACATGACTCAAGGATTACATAAGAAGGTTGCCCCCAAAGTTGAGCCAACAAATCCAATACATCTACTAGCGCTGATGGTAGTACTAGCGCAGGCGCTAGCTGCCGTTCGACGAACTGTTAGCGGCGCTCGAAGAAATTCTCATCATGGCGTTCGACGAAACTTCGCTCGATGAACTCTTAGCAACGATCGATGAATTCCTGTTCGACGAAATATTGGCTCGAAGCGAAATTGCCGGGAGAACTTATAGAAGGAGATAGCGCCAGGCGATATCCGATAGCACAGGCGATAGTGAGGAACACAGTTGGCAAGGGGGAATTGTTTCCTCGGATTGAAGATTCTGCCGCGCAGAATGTGTCCTAATATGGGATTGCGCCGACGGTAGCGCTAGCGCAGGCGCTAGCGCTGAGGCTATAAAAAGGACTCCTCTCCTCTCGTTTCAGACACACATCAGAGAGATATCAGAGAGAGATAGAGTGCTAGAATTCCAGAGGCTATCTTTGCAGAAAGTTGATGTCCTACCAAAGTTCTGCAAACTTCTAAAGGAGAATCTCATCACGCCGGATCCAAACGAAGTCCGCTTCTACAACGCTTATTCTACAGCGGATCTTTGCCTCCGACTTCTGAAGGGATTTTTTATTTATTTTCATTTCATATTCTTCTTGCAAACGGTTAGTGAAATCGCCTCGTGTTGGCGACTAGGTCTGGGTAGGACATAGGGGGAAACTCACCTCGTGTTGGCGACTAGATCTAGGCTAGGTCTAGGGGGTGCTCGAGGCCACATCCGGGGAAGGGTTGGCTAGAGCGGCTTGAAGCCGAATCCGGGGAGGATAGGCTAGGGCCACCGGTTCGTGGGGATGCGAGTCGGGATAGAAAACAAAAAGAGTTAACTATTCATTGCCCCCGATTTCTAGCATCATAGAAGTCAACTTTTGTAAAACCTTATTTGATATTAATAAAGCATGTCTCTACTTTATTTCAACTGTTTTACTTGACTTTCTATTGTCTTAATCTTGCATTATTACAAAGTTTTTAAAATATCACTAAAGTTTTGAAATCCTTATTCACCCCCCCCCCCCCCCCCCCTCTAAGGGCGCCTACCGATCCAACAAGTGGTATCAGAGCGGTTTTATTCCAATCGGCTTAACAACTGGGAATAATGGCGTCTCATGATCTCGCTTCTACTAGTGGGGCAAATTTCTGTGAGGAAGAAATATCTCTTAAACCACCTTTATTTGAAGGAACAAATTATAAAGGATGGAAAATTTTAATTGAAAATTTTATTAAGACTTTAGATATCGTAGTATGGAATTTAGCCATTGTAAGACATGCGGATGAATCAAATAAAAAGGAACGTCAACTAAATGCAAAAGCCAAACATTATTTATTTTGTGCTCTATTAAATGAAATTTTCAAATTAATATATTGTTTTTCTAGTGCATACAAAGTTTGGCAATTTCTTGAAGAAATGTATGATTTTCCTCTCGCAGGTATGGACCAAACTCAGGAGGAGAAGAACATACAAGCATCCTCCACTACTCAAGAAGATATCTCTCGTAGCAAAGCCATGGAAATCATGGAAACTAACTTGGAAAAAGAAAAAGAAGATGAAAAGTCATCTATGATGGAGGAAGGCCCAAAAGATAACGAAGTAACTTCATGCAAACACTTTGCCTCTACCAAAAGCGCTGTAAGAAAGTCAAAATCTTCTTCTTGTGTAATAACTTCCATTTCTAGTTTCAATATACTAAAAACTGCTAAACGTAAGATCAAGAAATTGAAAATTACTATTAAAAATTTGCATTTAGAAAATAAGAGACTAAAAGCTAATGTTGATTTAGAATCAAATTGTGATGTGGTTTCACCATATTGTCTTTTACTTGAAAACACAAAACCTTGTTTTGATTGTGATAATTTTAAGGAAAAACTTAAGGAACTTGAAAAAGAAATAATTTGTATAAAAGAACATAATGAAAAATTATCTTTAGAAAATTTATCTTTAAAAGGTGATTGTGCCACATGCAAAAGTTATAAAATTGAAATTGAAGAGATGGATGAAACATTTGAGGAATACAGAAATGAATACCAAAACCATATTGATTCAATTGTTTCTACTCTTAAAAATAGTACAATTGCGTATAATAAAGCTAGACACAACTTGAAACTTAAGAACAATGAATTAGAAACTAAAATTATCTTGCTTAAGGAAATCTTAAAGAAAAATTCTCAAGATCAAACAAACTCTAAGAGCAAGTTAAATATGATATCTCAAAATATGAATAAACCAAACAATGGGAATAAAAAACCTCAAAATGAAATTCCAAAAAACTATCATTATCAAACTTCTCCCAACATGAAATTAAATGCTCATAACTTTCCTATGAAAAATACCTTCAAAAATCATCAATATAAAGATTATCGCTATGGAAATTTCTCATATAAGAATAACACCAAACCAAAGTTTGAATGGAGGCCCAAAACTGAAACCGAAACATTAACATCACATGAACGGACCCATTCATCAATATCTACCCATAAACCTACACGATTTATTTGGGTACCCAAAGGAACCACCACCCTTGGTCCCCTTTGGATCCCTAAATCTCTTACTCATTAAGTATCACCAAATGCATGAAGTAGAAATCAACAAAAAATATAAAGTATCAACTATTCTACTTCATGATATGCTTTAACTTAATAAGTTTATAAATCAAAATAATCAAAACTCAAAATCATTTTTTATATTCATTACATATATATATATTTACATCATTTATCAATAATTAAATTCAAAATTACTATGTGGTATTAAAATCCCTAAACATAAGCTTTTAAAGTATACTACATATGATATTAAAAACTGCCTAAAAATCCTCATTTCTTGACTTCAAAATTCATAAATAATATGTATAACAAAAACTTAAAAAAAACTACCAAGAAAAATCAGATAAAAATATTCAAGCATCCAAGAACATGTGTCAAACTACATGTATTATTACAAAAAAAAAACTTGTTCCCCTCAGACCGTCCTACTCCACTACTCCTCGTCTATCTCCTCCACACTAGGACTTGGAGAGTGTCTTCTGCGAGTCCTCCGAATCGAATGACGGGGTGGATCCTGTTCTAGGCTGTCCCACTCCCTCTGCTCCGGTGTAGATGGTTTTAGCTTTAATGCCTTGATCATGAACTTCACCATCTTCTTTATACCAGAAACATCCTTCTCCACTCTTGTTATCCGATCTCCCATCTCTTCTAGAAAAGACTCAAATGAATCATCTCGAGCCCCTCGAGATGACGCTCCTCGCCGAAGTGGTGGTCGAGCAGACAACGACGGCTCATCCGGGTGGGATGTAGCATGCAAGTGTGAAGTACTATAAATCGGAGGAAAGCAATCCATCAAGTAAAAACCCAGTTCTATAGAAGGATACATCACCTGAATAACTCGTTGAATGATGTCACCTAGGGGCAAGTTGTTATATATCTGACGGGATGGATGCCGCAACTTATATGAATAACGAATCAAAGAAAGCAACAAATATGCCACATCAAATTTTTCTTCCTTTAGAATGAAGTAGGTGACATAACTTAGTTGTGCGGTGACTTTTGCTGTATCACCCAACTTCAGCAGGATTGTGTGTCGTAGTACATCTTGAACGACCAAGGCGTCTACTGTGAGTGACGACACTGTGGAGATCAGACTCCTGCAATCCCTATTGTGCAGCACCATATTCACTTGGGTCCAGTCTCTATCTACTCTGAACTTTTCAATAATCTGCAAACGATTTAGATGCTGTGTCAATCCAAACACGTTCCTCAGATGGTCATGAGTAATTGTCACCACGTGACCCTGCACCACAGACCGCACTCCTCCATCCAGCCCTGTCTGTGATGGGTTCTCCAAGTGCGTATAAAATTCCTGAACTAATTCTGAACAAAACCCATCTGGAGAAAATAAATTGAATATCTCGGAAGCAACAAATAACTGCATTATATGGTGGTGACATGGCATGTCAAACTCCACAATATAAGGTACACCCACAACTGCTGCTTCCACGGCCAGATATGCAGTCTTCTTACCCTTAGATCCAGGTGCCATCTGCCACATTACAAAAAAAATTAAAACTAAGCAACATTCAATAGCGCCAGCGCTATCAATAGCGCCCAGCGTTATCAATAACACCTACAGTAGCGCATGCACTAATCCTTTGCTCTAAAAACAGTAAAAATCTCCCTAAAATAACACATTTTCAAATAATAACTTGCTAGATCCAAGAAACCCACATAATCCAAACCAAAATCAAAACCAAAATCCTCATAAAAAGTTAAAACAAAACTCTTGAAGAAAAGAATCATCCATTGTAGATCTAGATCCTAAAACCACCTAAAAACCTCAAATATCTTCATCTCTAACATCAAAATCAAGTTTTAAAACAAAAATCATAAGAAAAGAGGAAGATTTACCTCAGATGTACGCACGGGCTGAGTCGTCTTCTATGGTTTTTTGGGAGAGAGTCAATGGAAATGGCAGAAATAAAAGAGTAAAGGGGATCTAAATAAAGGCTCGATAGCGCCAGCGCTATCACTAGCGCAGGCGATATTGCAGCTTTCCGTTTCTGTAAGAAAACAAAACTCTACAATATTCCCAAATTTATTCTCCACTGTTTGTACTGCTTAGTGATGCAAGATTTTGTTTATAACGAATTGAGTTAGGTGTCCTAGTTAAAACACATTCACAAGCGCAATTTTGCAATTTTTAACCATTGAAAACATCTCCTAAAAATCTAAAATTTCAGCATGAAACTACTATTGGGACACTTAATCAAGATCAGCAATCAAAAATTCCAAAATCAGAAAAAATCATGTACTGTTTCCCGCGCTAGCGCTAACGCCGGCGCTAGCGTACTCATGTATTTTCTGTATTTTTAAAATTTTGAAAAATTCCTAAAAATATATTAATCTATATGTACTATTTGTTTTTGCACTTCTGATTATATTTTATTTTTGAAAAATCAAATACAAATATACAAAAGTTAAAATTACAAAAAAATATGTTTTGTTTAAAGTCTATTTTTGAAAAATCAAATACAAAAATACAAAAGCTAAAACTACAAAAAAAATGTATGTTTTGTTTAAAGTCTATTATTTTTACAAAATCCAAATTACAAAAAAAAAATATGTCTTGCTTTTTGTTTAAAGTTTATGTCTTTTTGAAAAATAAATTCAAATACAAAAATATAAAACACTGAAACTATACAAAAAAAATGTATGAATTTTCGTATGAGAATCAAGCATGATTTAATCTATTCCTTAGAACTACTATAATGTTGCACTTTATTTTTTCAAACTCTTTGAACATTGTTTTCATCATGCTTTGATATATCTATTACCATGTACATCAATTATATTAAAAGTTGTGTAGAACTATGCGTAGCATGCCTCTAAGTATGAGTAAATGTTTTATGTTTGATAATGATCTTTATTCACTCACTTATTTTGGCATTGTCTACATTTGTGTTTAATCTAAGAATGCTTGTATATGTTTTGTATTAGTACAATGAATTAAAATTGCACGAGTATCATACCTACACTCCTTTATTTGCACTTATAAAAATTAAGAAAAGTGGTTATCTTTTTCATAAATTTTATTGGTTTGCAAAAATAAGTGTATTCGGAGAACTTTGTACAAAACAAAAATCATAAAATAAAGTGACAAAGATAACTCCACCAAGCACTACTTGAACCTCCTGATAAGTCTTAATAAGCGTTGTGAGGTTGAGCACCTTGGAAAGAATAGTAAAGTATCTTGTGCAAACCATAACTTTCTTTCAAAATAAAACCCACTTATTCTTAAGTACACCGGATCATAATAAAAATCAATCTTGAAGAATAAAACTAGGTGATCCCCCAAGCACTACTTTGCACCCTGATAAGTCTTAATGAGCATTGTGTGTGCAAAGCACCTTGGTAGTTATACATTTTTTTTTCGTGCATTGAAGTTTGTGGAAGTAAAATTATTTGTGTTTTATTGTGCTCTTACTTTACATATTACTTGTATTTTTGATTAAAACATGTGTTTACTCTACTCAAAAATACACTTATGTGCACATCATTATCTTCCATAACACTTCTTCTCATGAGTATTGGATCCTAATGCTAATTCTATACTATTCTTTACTTATGAAATGCACTAGATAACCTAGCATGCTTTCTTCAATGTTTAGTATGTTTTGAAACTATGAATTAACATAACATTGTAGTACTATCTTTCTGATATCATTATTTCAAGCTTGGTTAATTTATTATTGATTTTAAAATGTTTACAAAACATCTTCTTTATAAAATTAAACTCCTATATTTTTTTAATTATCATGTCTTACAAAAGATGTTTGCTTGTATTTTTCTAAGTCTTCCGCAACTTTACATTTACCTTCTATTTGGTTATGCTACAAACTCTGATTTATGACAATATTGTGATGAAAATAATTCTAAAACTCCTTCTCATTTCATTCTCTACAAGCTCGATCATGCCTTTATCTTATTATCAACTTTTTAGTGATGTCTACTTACCCGCTTTTGCTAATAACAAAAGGGGGAGAACTAACATGATAAATATTAATCTGCTATCAAACTATAATTCTTAATTAAGATGATAGCTTACATATTAGGAGAACATTCACTTAGGGGGAGCATGTATTTAGGGGGAGAAATTCTAAATGCTAAATGCTAAAATTATCCTAAGTCATCACTCTCACACACACACAAGTATGGTTCTTCATGCTTATATATTAATGCTCTAATTTATCATTAATGGATTTGTTATTATCAAAAGGGGGAGTTTGTTGGAACATGGTCTTCCGCATCTCCTAGGTTTGAGAATAACAAATCTCATGTGTATTTGATCTTGTGTGTTTAAGTGTGCAGGATAACAAAGTCCACATGACTCAAGGATTACATAAGAAGGTTGCCCCCAAAGTTGAGCCAACAAATCCAATACATATACTAGCGCAGGCGCTAGCTGCCGTTCGACGAACTGTTAACGGCGCTCGACAAAATTCACATCATGGCGTTCGACGAAACTTCGCTCGACGAACTTTTAGCAATGGTCGACGAATTACTGTTCGACGAAATATTGGCTCGAAGCAAAATTGCCGGGAGAACTTATAGAAGGAGATAGCACCAGGCGATATCTGATAGCGCAGGCGATAGCGAGGAACATAGTTGGCAAGGGGGAATTGTTTCCTCGGATTGAAGATTTTGCCGCGCAGAATGTGTCCTAATATGGGATAGCACCGGCGGTAGCGCTAGCGCAGGCACTAGCACTGAGGCTATAAAAAGGACTGTTGAATTTTTGAAGTGGTGTGGAGGAAACCGGGCGGTCTGGTTTGGGATACCGCGGTGATCGCGCGGCTTGTATAGGTTATCTGACGGTCTGGCTCTGCCGGGTTGTTCTGGCGGTCTGCTGGTTGTTCCGGTCTGTTCTTGCTAGCTGCGGTTTGTTCCCGAGTAGGTCTGCTAGTTTGCCCGGCTTCCTTGTTAGAAGACCGGGCGGGTTGTTCCTCTATGACTGTCTACCCGGGCGGTCTATATTGGTGATCTGGCGACTTGGTTGAAGTCGGCCAGATGGTTCTAGCTTGCTCCTGGTGATCTAAGGAAGGAGTGTTGTTGAGACCGCACGACTTGTGCGCGGTCTCGTGTTCGCGCGGCCTGTGCGCAATCTTGTCTGCTGATCTGCATCTTAGTCGGGTGATCGACCAAGAGGTCTGTTCGCGCGGTCTGTCTTTTAAGACCGTTCGCGATCGGATGGGTGGTGACTGTATCCCGGTTTGTGCGGTGACGACATCTGTCCACCCGCCTATAAATAGGGGTGCATGGCCCGTCATTCCTAACTAGAACTGTAAGAACCAGAGCCCGGATTGTTTTTTGCGGTCTCAAGTTTGAGTTCGCGCGACTTGGATGCGAGTTAACCTTTATTGTGTTCGCAGGTTTGCGGTCAGCAGGGTGCGGTCTCCTTCCTTGGTGATTTCCGGTAGCTTGAATAAACAGTTCATCTGCGGTCTGTCAGCGAACTGGGTTATTGTGTTCTTATGCTGTTCGCAGCGAGCTCAGTGATCAGGCGACCTTCAGCGGTTAGGCGGTCTGAGTTGCGGTCTGGCGACAGCTTCAGTTCTTTGTTCCAATAAGCTCCAGTTCGTGCGGTCTGAGGTGCGGTCTTGCAGTGCTGGCAGTCTGTCTGGTTTCTGTTCGTGCGATCGCAGGGCAAGCCGGGCGAGTTCTGGAGTGGTGCGGCTTGTGCGGTCTGAGCTTGTCTAGCCACCAGCTTTGTTTTTTTGTTGGTGTGTTTTGTTCTTCTCGTCTCCGTGATTCTGATGAATCATGTCTCGCCATGTATACCTCGCATTGTAAAGCAGTTCTGTTTCAAAAAAGATTTCTTGTGTTGCTGTTTTGGCATTGTGGTTGTTTGGCTATAACTCTTGTTGATACAACTCCTGCTTACTCCTAAACGGTCCAATCAAAAATTTTAACATGGTATCAGAGGGAGGTTTCTGGAGTGGATAAGCAGTGATCAACTAGTGTTGCCATCGTCTTTGTGAAGAAGAGACCACATAGATTGCCATGGAAGGTGGATACGCAAGAGGTCTTGGTATTGAACTCCTCACATCGACTAACTTTAAAAAGTGGAAGTCGTGTATGGAGAGTTACTTGCTTGGCGTGGATCTTTGGGAAGTAGTTGGCGGAGAAGACACACAAGAGGTGTTTCCAGCAGGAGATAATATGGCAGAGGTGAGACTTTGGAGGAGGACGAATGCTAAGGCAGAGTTCACTCTCAAGAGGGCTATCTCACCGGAGCTGTTTGATCACATCATTGGATGTAAATCTGCTGCTGAGATTTGGACATCCTTGGATGGGTTGTTCAATAAGAAGAATGTAGCGAGGCTACAGTATCTTGAAAATGAGTTGGCGAAAGCCTCTCAAGGTGATCTTTCTATCTCTACCTTCTTCCTCAAGATGAAGAACCTCACGGCAGAGATTTCTGCATTGGACCCTGATGAGCCTATCTCTGAAGCAAAACTGAAGAGGCATATCATCCGCGGGTTGCGGAAGGAGTATCTTGCTTTTGTGACATCAGTTCAGGGTTGGGCAAATCAACCGTCATTGTTGGAGCTGGAGAACCTTCTTGCTTCGCAAGAAAGTTTAGCAAGACTGATGGCGGGGGTTTCAATCCCCGGGGGAGAAAGTGATGTGATGTTCTCTGGGAAGAAGAAGAAGAAATGGGAGAAGAAGAAGTCGGGTCATGATGGACCCTCCACTTCAGGTCAGCAAGATAAGGGCTATGCTCCTAAGTCTGATGGGAAGAAGAAAGGAGAGGGACCGAGGTGCTTTAGATGCAACAAGACCGGGCACTTCACGAAAGATTGCCGGGTGAATCTTCAGCCGGGACATGCAGTGGAGAAGGAGATGCCAAAGTCTCGTGAAGTTGGATGGGGAGGAGCCTTTGCGTCTAATATAACGGCGATGCCCGTTAAGGCCTTGGCTTCCATCAACTATGATGAGGACTGGATTGTTGATTCAGGGTGTGGGCATCATCTCACCGGGGATGGATCAAAGTTCTCTTCTTTGGCGCCTTACTCAGGTAACAATGCTATCATTACGGCTGATAATTCTATTCATCCAGTAGAGCACGAAGGAGTCATCTCTCTGAGCAGTGATAAGGGTCCACTCACATTGAGGAGTGTTTATCACGTGCCTGGTATGAAGAAAAATCTCTTCTCTGTGACCAATGCGGTCGATGCCGGTTATCACGTTCTGTTTGGCCCAACAGAAGTGAAGTTTCTCAAAACTCAACCGGAGATAAAGGGAGATGTTATTCATGTCGGCAAACGGGTGAAGGACTTGTTCGTTTTATCGACAAGTACCTATGTTGATAAGATGAGGACCAATGATGGCGCGGCCATCTGGCATGAAAGGTTGGGGCATGTAGGCATGGACAAATTGAAGGCTATGGCGGTAAGGGGCCTTGTCAATGGCTTGCCTAGCTTGTCCTCCTATGGAGACGGTCATGTCTGCGAAGGATGTCAGTTTGGTAAGTCTCATCGACTTCCATTTCACAAATCGCAAACAAGGTGCAAAGTGTCGTTGGAGTGCATCCACGGTGATTTGATGGGACCGACCGCCATCCCAAGCCTTGGAGGCAATAGATATATGTTGGTGTTGATTGACGATTACACCAGATATGTCTAGGTGTATTTCTTGAAAGATAAGTCAGAAGCCTTTGCAAAGTTTGTGGAGTTCAAGGAGCTGGTGGAAGGTCGTCTAGGCCTGCGGGTGAAGAAATTGAGAACTGACAATGGTGAGGAGTTCACCTCTGGTGAGTTCTCAAGTTTTTGCAGGAAACACGGCGTTCGGAGAGAGCTCACTTGTGCCCATACTCCACAGCAGAATGGCATTGCCGAGAGGAAGATCCGTCATCTGACGGAAACTTGCAAATGCTGGCTTCACGCCAAGAGTATCCCAAAGTCCTTCTGGGCGGAGGGAATGTCTTGTGCAGCTTATGTCATCAACAGATTGCCTCTGAGTCCTATCAACATGAAGACCCCTCACGAATTGATGTTCAAGGAGAAGTCGAGTGTTGCACACCTTCGGGTGTTCGGGTCAACCTGCTATGTGCTTATTCCTGATGCTCTTCGGACAAAGCTAGATGCGAAAGCAAGGAAGCTAGTCTTTGTTGGGTATGATGAGCGGAAGAAGGGATGGAGATGCATGGATCCTGACACACGGAGTTCAATTGTTTCTCGGGATGTGGTGTTCGATGAAGTGACTTCTTACAAGGTGAGTTCGGGAGTTGAGCTACCAGAGAGCAGGGTTGATGAAGGAGGAAATGCTGCGGGAAGTCTTCAAGTGGAGTAGCCTGTTTCACCAGGAGCTCCAGTTGTGTCAAGCTCTGAGATGGAGGCTTCAGGTTCTGGAAGCAGGGGGAGCGATGCTCCAAGTTCATCTGGAAGAGGAGCTTGCACAGAAGAAGCAGCTGAGGAGGTGGTTAGTTAGGAGCAACCTCTTAGGAGGTCGAAGTGGACTATTCAACCACCAAATCGATACACAGGAGGAAACATGGTGAACTTTGTTTCATGTTTCTTTGCTGGTCCCTTGGATGAAAGGGAGCCGTCGAGCTTTGAAAAGGCCAGAGGCGTGAAGGAGTGGGACATTGCTTTGCAAGAAGAGTTGGCAGCTCTCGAGAAGAATGAGACCTGGTCTCTTGTGCCCAAGCCCAAGGGCACCACTCCTGTGACATGCAAATGGGTCTTCAAGCTGAAGAAGAAAGCTGACGGCAGTATCGAGAGGTACAAGGCTCGCCTTGTAGCTCGCGGGTTCTCACAGCAGTACGGAGAAGATTATGATGAGACGTTTAGTCCAGTGGGAAAGTTGACTTCGGTTCGATTTGTTATTGCCTTGGCAGCTTCGAGTGGTTGGGAGATTTGGCAACTCGACGTGAAGAATGCCTTCTTATATGGCGAGATTGACAAGGATATCTTCATGATCCAACCGCAAGGCTTCATCTCGAAGGAGTATCTGGACTACGTTTGTAAGCTGAAGAAGGCCCTGTATGGGTTGAAGCAAGCGCCTCGGGCGTGGTACGGGAAGATTGCAGAGTATCTCTTATTCTGCGGATTCGTTGCTTCAGACTCTGATTCTAGCTTGTTCATCAAGAAGGAGGGGGTGCTTCGTGTGATTGTGCTGCTGTACGTAGATGACATGATTATCACCGAGAATTCGAAGGAAGTTGTTGCAAGACTCAGGGCTGAGCTTGCTATCAGATTCGAGATGAAGGATCTGGGGGAGCTCCACCATTTCCTTGGACTCGAGGTCCAGAGGTGGGAGAGCGGAGTGCTCATTTCTCAGGCTGGCTATGCAGAGCGGATTGTTCAGCAATTCGGCATGGAGGAAGGGAAGAGCAGCTCTATACCTTTGGAGCAACATCATAAACTTCGGAAGGATGGGGGGAGAGTCTTATCTGAACCGTTGGTTTTCCGAACTCTGGTTGGGAGCTTGATCTACTTGACGATCACAAGGCCAGATATTGCTTATGCAGTAGGCAATGTGAGTCGGTACATGGCGGAACCACAGAAGCCTCATCTTCTGGCGGCAAAAGGCATCTTGAAGTATGTGAAGTCGACCTCTGATTTGGGTCTCCTATATAGGAGAGGGTCAAGCTTGGAGTTGCATGGTTTCATGGATGCTGATTATGGGGGAGATGTGGATGTTCGGAGATCAACGTCTGGTTATGTATTTATGACGGGCCCCACAGCTATTTCTTGGTGCAGCAAGAAGCAAGACTCGGTGTCTGTATCTACCACGGAAGCGGAGTACAAGGCTTCGGCCTTGGCTGCTCAGGAAGCCGTTTGGCTCAGGAGGTTGGTAGAGGACGTTCATCAGGAGGTTCGAGGTCCCACTATGCTACGCGGGGATAATGAGAGTGCTCTCAAGCTGGTCAACAATCCAGTCTGTCACGCGAGGACCAAGCATATAGAGATTGAGCACCATTTCATTCGTGAAAAGGTGTTGGGAGGATCTCTTATGGTCGAGCATGTTCGGAGTGCGGACAATGTTGCAGACATCTTCACAAAGCCGCTGGCGAAGGGACCATTTACACGGCTGCGGAATTTACTCGTGCTAGTCTCCACTTCCCACTTCAAGGGGGAGTGTTGAATTTTTGAAGTGGTGTGGAGGAGACCGGGCGGTCTGGTTTGGGAGACCGCGGTGATCGCGCGGCTTGTATAGGTTATCTGCCGGTCTGGCTCTGCCGGGTTGTTCTGGCGGTCTGCTGGTTGTTCCGGTCTGTTCTTGCTAGCTGCGGTTTGTTCCCGAGTAGGTCTTCTAGTTTGCCTGGCTTCCTTATTGGAAGACCGGGCGGGTTGTTCCTATATGACTGTCTACCCGGGCGGTCTATATTGGTGATCTGGCGACTTGGTTGAAGTCGGCCAGATGGTTCTAGCTTGCTCCTGGTGATCTAAGGAAGGAGTGTTGTTGAGACCGCACGACTTGTGCGCGGTCTCGTGTTTGCACGGCCTGTGCGCGATCTTGTCTGCTGATCTGCGTCTTAGTCGGGTGATCGACCAAGAGGTCTGTTCGCGCGGTCTGTCTTTTAAGACCGTTCGCGATCTGATGGGTGGTGACTGTATCCCGGTTTGTGCGGTGACGACATCCGTCCACCCGCCTATAAATAGGGGTGCATGGCCCGTCATTCCTAACTAGAACTGTAAGAACCAGAGCCCGGATTGTTTTTTGCGGTCTCAAGTTTGAGTTCGCGCGACTTGGATGCGAGTTAACCTTTATTGTGTTCGCAGGTTTGCGGTCAGCAGGGTGCGGTCTCCTTCCTTGGTGATTTCCGGTAGCTTGAATAAACAGTTCATCTGCGGACTGTCAGCGAATTGGGTTATTGTGTTCTTATGCTGTTCGCAGCGAGCTCAGTGATCAGGCGACCTTCAGCGGTTAGGCGGTCTGAGTTGCGGTTTGGCGACAGCTTCAGTTCTTTGTTCCAATAAGCTCCAGTTCGTGCGGTCTGAGGTGCGGTCTTGCAGTGCTGGTAGTCTGTCCGGTTTCTGTTCGTGCGATCTCAGGGCAAGCCGGGCGAGTTCTGGAGTGGTGCGGCTTGTGCGGTCTGAGCTTGTCTAGCCGCCAGCTTTGTTTTTTTTTGGTGTGTTTTGTTCTTCTCGTCTCCGTGATTCTGATGAATCATGTCTCGCCATGTATACCTCGCATTGTAAAGCAGTTCTGTTTCAATAAAGATTTCTTGTGTTGCTGTTTTGGCATTGTGGTTGTTTGGCTATAACTCTTGTTGATACAACTCCTGCTTACTCCTAAACGGTCCAATCAAAAATTTTAACAAGGACTCCTCTCCTCTCATTTCAGACACACATCAGAGAGATATCAGAGAGAGATAGAGTGCTAGAATTCCAGAGGCTATCTTGGCCGAAAGTTGATGTCCTACCAAAGTTCTGCAAACTTCTGAAGGAGAATCTCATCACGCCGGATCCAAATGAAGTCCGCTTCTACAACGCTTATTCTACAGCGGATCTTCGCCTCCGACTTCAGAAGGGAGTTTTTATTTATTTTCATTTCATATTATTCTTGTAAACGGTTAGTGAAATCGCCTCGTGTTGGAGACTAGGTCTGAGTAGGACTTAGGGGGAAACCCGCCTCGCATTGGCGACTAGATCTAGGCTAGGTCTAGGGGGTGCTCGAGGCCACATCCGTGGAAGGGTTGGCTAGAGCGGCTTGAGGCCGAATCCAGGGAGGATAGGCTAGGGCCACCGGTTGGTGGGGATGCGAGTCAGGATAGAAAACAAAAAGAGTTTACTATTCATCGCCACCGATTTCTAGCGTCATAGAAGTCAACTTTTGTAAAACCTTATTTGATATTAATAAAGCATGTCTCTACTTTATTTCAATTGTTTTACTTGACTTTCTATTGTCTTAATCTTGCATTATTACAAAGTTTTTAAAATATCACTACAGTTTTGAAAACCCTTATTCACCGCCCCCCCCCCCCCTAAGGGCGCCTACCTATCCAACAAGAAGATTGAAGGACTGCCAAGTTAATCTTCAGCTAGGGCATGCTGCAGGGAAGGAGGAGGCTTGTTCCAGTTCTGAAGGTAGTTGGGATGGTGGAGGTGCATTCATGACGGGCACGTGTGTTCGGGATATGACTTCCATCATCTATCAGGATGATTGGATAGTGGACTCTGGGTGTGTGATGCGCAAATCTAGCACACCGCTATAGGCGGTAGCGAGACCGCGGCACGAAATGGCAGTTTATCGATCGTTCAAGTAATATAAAATGTGAGAGTGAATCCCCAAGTATCGATCTCAAAGGAACACAGTAAGGTGGAGTTAACTATTGAGGAAGGACTTGAAATCGAAGTCCTTAAGTCGGATGGAATGCGGGAGATTTGGTTTGGATTATGGAAAATAAAAGAAAATTACTACAACTACTCCTATGCAATGCCGCTATGCAATGCTTCGCCAGGCGGGATGGAAAACTACACGGGCCGCTATGCATCGATTTGCAAGGGTGGATGGACGAGTAGGCAAGCGGATGGAGTGGTAAGTGCAGAATCAAACTGTGCAGGCCTTGAGTGCTCTGCTTCGTTAGGCGAATGGATTACACAGGCCGGTATGCCACGCTTCGCTAGGCGGATGGAAGAGTAGGCTTGCTGATGGAGTAGGTGACACCAGTGGAATGAGGGTCGCAAGCAACTCGTCAACAAGCACGCCACTAGCAATTGCTAGTGCGGCACACGAACATGACTGCGGGATGGGGGATAGAATGGGGCGCTCCTCACTTGTATAAACCACACATAACGATTTCACATAGACATGAAATATTAAATGACAAAACAAGGTTTAGCAAACATTTGTCATACACCCGAATAATTAAGGAAAAACACACTACAATGTAAAGGAGGTTGAGATTACAACCAAAGCACAGAGACTCATCAGAGGTACATGGCCGGAATCTAGGGTTGTCAATCCTTGTCCGAGATCGGGCTCCAACTGCCGTCCGGGGTCCGGAAGAGCTGTCACCTTCTTCTATTATACCCGTATTCTCCGTCAATATTCTTTGGCCATGATCTCACCGGAGAACTTCATATATGCAGCAGAAAATCCCTCAAATGGAGCTTTGGAGGTGCACGAACAATGGAGGAGGCCTAGAGGATGCTCCGGCTTGAGATTTGCAAGAGAAAGGCGGTCGGAGCTCCTCCCGAAGGTGGGCGGTGATGGAGCGGCGAAAATGGCGCACTGGAGCGGGAAATGGGGCTAGATAATGATCGTCCCAAATAGAGCAAGAGCTGCAGCTTTTATACAAAATAATCAGAAATTTGGTCACGCACGGTCGATCGCACGACCGTGCGTGAGCCTTGTGATATTAATTAAGAAGAAATGCCAGGAAGATGACCCAGAGCGCCCGTGCATTTTACTCATGCACGGTCGAAGCCTATCGTGCGTAAGAATGCACGGGTAAATTCAAAAAGCTCGAAATCCGGCAAAGAACAGGAGGTCGTGCGTTTTGTTCGCACACGGTTGAGTCCAACCGTGCGTGATGAAAATGCACAAGTGGGACAGATTACCATATTGACCAGCCGATCATTGCGCACGATCGCAGCCGACAGTGCGTTAAGAAAATGCTCGACCGTGTGATTCATACAGGATGAATTCTGAGCAATATGGACGATCTGCCCACCTGCACAACACATTCAAATGCTGGGAACACAACTCCAGCACAAGTATAAAAGCATAAAAAGGATGGGGAGCACATTGTGCTTGCCCCCAACATTATAGCGCACAATTGCACACCACAACGGGTCTAAATGAGCACTTAAAGTGAAAGCGCGAACAAGTAAAATATATGCAATTAAGAACTGAAATTGAAGTGCAAAAGCAGGAAAACTAGCCCAGATGAGTCCATAAAAGTGTATATAAATGGGACTCATCACACCCACAGACTCACCTGTTTGCGCGTCCCGAGCAAACAAACCCTAAGCAGGTGGGAAAATGGAATAGCTAGCTTAAAAATTACAAAATGTAGTACCATGCGAAGTCGCATGCTCATGTGCATAGAAATATAATAGAGAAGATTTCTAATTATACACATAGTTTATAAATTTCTAACATAGTAAATAACTGTTACATCTACTCAAAATGGTAGTCACGGTGAATCATCCGGTCACACATACGGAGAAAGTAAAATAAACGCTGAGACGAGCATTGCCCAAGTTGGGGTTCCGGACAAACTCCACCGAAATCCATCGGTGTCGGAGACCATAAGCTCGCCTGGTCACATTCTCTCCACGACATTGGATTGGTTCAAAGCATGAGTTGGTAGGACTTTATGTTTTAAATGGGGCTTGGGTTAAGGTGAGGTAAACAAATATAAACATGAAGGCTTGATACACCTAAACCCAAATGAGCTTTATTACAACTCCTCGCACAACAACATCGAATGCAAGTGCACCACACCCCCAGAATTAGACTTTTGCAACATGGGTGTGTACACCACCTATTCCCAATATTTCAAATAATTTTCAATTGAGCATTTTTTTCTCATTTCAATTTTTTTTTTTATCAATCAATATATATATTTTTTTCTTTTTCTTTCTTTTCTTTTCAGCACACATTCAATGAACACATCCGCATCTTCACATTATAATTCCACAATCAACACTACCAAATTAAAATCTAAACAAAATGCTCGCATTTTGGTGTGCGACTAGGATTGGCTTTGAGGCTTTGGTGAGGAATAGGTGGAGCTGAACCAAAAGGATTGGGTAGGCACAAAGGGGCTAGCGAGGGAAGATATCAGGAATGGCACAAAGGCTCAACCGGGCCAAAATGATGGCCTACGTCATTCTCACGCAAAAGAACTATCCTATGCCTATGCTTCAAGAATCGCTTGAGGCCAGTTCTTAGCCACCGAGAAAGATTATCCTTCCTCCCGGCTCGAGCAATACGCATCTAACGATACTTTACACACATCCCTATGCTACCTTTTGATTC
Source organism: Dactylorhiza incarnata (assembly GCA_033032865.1). NCBI lineage: Eukaryota > Viridiplantae > Streptophyta > Magnoliopsida > Asparagales > Orchidaceae > Dactylorhiza > Dactylorhiza incarnata. Next base: position 5,169,941 of record JAWHQI010000035.1, read on the forward strand.
ACACCGGATTCACCATTTGAGTAGAGTAAACAATATTTACACTAAAAGAAATGCATAAAACTAAAAGTATAAAAAGAAATCTAATCTACACAAATCCCTACACTCACATGAGTACTTGACTAGGAACACCGAAGTCAACATTTTACTCCACTACATAATTTAAAAACCAGCACAATCATTTTCCCAACACACAACGGAAATGAGTTATACATCGATACGCGCATACAGCTAAGTACACGCTCATGTGGGTGTTGTGGTGTGTGGTAATGATGAATAATACTAAATAAATGAGATAAAGTTACTTCTAGTATGCAATGCAACGTGTGCGTGCATAGTGGGTAACGAGAAGCAGCTCTCCCCCAGACTTAATCTAAACAATCCAACACAAGATATAACCATGAAATTCAAAATGAAGTCTAGGGAAAGAGAGTACCCAATGCTTAGTAGTGAGCATACCAGAAGATTGGCGTGTAAACCAAGAAAAAACTGCAGCATCTGCCATCCAGAAGAAGGACCTGCAGGGGTGAGCTCCGCCAAAAACAAAAGAAAATAGACAAACTAAAATAGACTACAGCTAACTAAACAGGATTAAATAAAATGAAATGCATGAAAAGTTAAGATAACTACTGGGGTTATTGTCATCCCAGCACGACTTATTTAAAAACATAACAGTTCTAGCAAATGGGCGTATGAAAAAGGAAATGAACAGGTAACTGTTCTAATATGCGTATCGGTAGTTGGTACCGATACGGAGACAGAACAGTTACCCCTCTACCTAAATAATAATACCTGCTTAACACAGGTAGAGGAAGTAGGAAATAAGAAGAGGAGGAAGGCTGGTCCTCACTCGTCTCACCACAAAATAGATCCTTGCCCAGCAAGGTGTCATATCCAGGGAGGCAGCAGGAGGAGAAGGCAATGAATGGGGCTTCCTCTATGGAGGAGGGGTCAACCTCCTCACATAAGAGGATGCGCTCATCATTGACTTGAGCAGAATGATCCAAGTCCTCCTGAAGTACCTGTGAAGACTCAGCCTGCACAGGCTCAGATGATGAAGGGGGGTTAGGAAATAAAAGAGTAGAAAAACATAAATGATCTACAATCGGAGGACTGGTCCCGGTCTAACTCCCATCAGGTTGGTGGAGTAAAATAATGTTTGCATTGTCATCAATGCTACAAGGTTCGGCGGGATCAATAGTGGCAATGCCCAAGATTTGGACTTCCTCCACCAGTATTGAGGAAAGCTCCCTTCACCTAGAAGGTTGTCTTCCTCCATAGGAGCAGGCATAACACATAGATCGCCAGCCTCATCCTGCGACACATCCTCAACAATGTCGTCAGAGACGAATGTAGTATGCACAACAGGGGGAGGAACAGTGCTTGGATAAAAGTCAAGCACCGATTCCTCACAAAGAATCGAATCCCTATACGGTGATATATGCACAGGGGAGATGGGCTCAGCCATGTCAGAGCCTAGATCAGCCACAACTCTGATGTGCGTGTCTGCATCATTCCCTTCAATACTTGAAGGTGATACATCAATGTAATCAAAGGTGGAAGGTGTGCTGTCAGAGTTAGGAGTTGGGACGATCCTAATATCCGGCTCATCATCCTCATCCAATTGGCGAAGAAATGCAGCACATTCCTTCAAGGCATGATCTATGCTCCGACAAAACAAGCACTGTTTTGCATTTTTCTTAGGCTCAATTGAACCGGAGATGAATGCAGAAAGGGCATGTGCGGAGTGGAAGAGTAGCCATAGGACTTACGCGCACCAGATGGAGTACCAGACGAAGTCGGTGCTTCATATATTGGGCCTTGAGTCTTAGGGATACTATCTCCTTTTGGACATCTATCACTAGCATGAGATATATCTCCGCACAAATGGCAATGAATATTAAATGAAGCCCACATTGTGTGAAGATAACTAGATTCAAAAGAAAAATGCTATTGTGCAAAATACTACACCCAACAATAATTTACTAAGACAACCTAATATAAAACAAGAAAAATGAATAACAAGAACTGAAATAAAATAACGGATGCAATTTACAAATGGAAGAACTTCTATCTCACAGCTCTCCCTCTCCAGAAAACTCACACGTCTGTGTTCCCCGGCAACGGCGCCAAAAACTTGATGCACAAATCTAGCACACCGCTATAGGCGGTAGCGAGACTACGATACGAAATGGCAGTGTACCGATCGTTCAAATAATATAAAATGTGAGAGTGAATCCCCAAGTATCGATCTCAAAGGAACACAGTAAGGTGGAGTTAACTATTGAGTAAGGACTTGAGATCGAAGTCCTTAAGTCGGATGGAATGCGGGGAATTTGGTTTGGATTATGGAAAATAAAAGAAAATAACTACAACTACTCCAATGCAATGCCACTATGCAATGCTTCGCCAGGTGGGATGGAAAACAACACGGGCCGCTATGCACCGATTCGCAAGGGAGGATGGACGATTAGGCAAGCGGATGGAGTGGTAAGTGCAGAATCGAACTGTGTAGGCCTTAAGCGCACTGCTTCGTTAGGTGAATAGATTACATGTAACACCCTGCCAGTACGAATAATATAACAGTAGGTCCGGCCGGGACCCCACGCCATACTAACCACACTAGTTAGGAGTTAAAAGGTGATAAACAGAAAGAAACTACAACATAGTATACTAAACACTAGCGGAAGCATAAAGATTTAACATTTCAATTAGAATTGTCCACTATCGTAGGAATGAAACCTTGAAATAGAGTTATGGCCTTAAGGCTTTACATTTAACAAATGTACTAAAACTCCAAAACATACATCGGCACGCAGGCCGGCAATACATGAGAAAGCTAAAAAGGGAGGCTGGCCTTCAAGGGCCAACTCAGCAAAAGGGGCCACCGCCCGCTATTTCCCGCTAGGCTTACCTGCACCTGCATAAGAACATTCCACCAAGCGGTGGCAAACAAAGTAATGGTCAGCACAGCTGACCAAATTATAACGACCCCACCCCTTTCTCGGGGTGGCGGAGATTCTACCCTGCAAGCAAGCCATACTAGCACAAGTACTAAAATAAAGAAAGTGCAACTACACAAGGTGAGGTTTCAAGCACATTCAATCTTCTAGGTTGAGCATCAAAAAGGAGGGAACCTAGGTATGCACATGATGTTAGTTGGGTTCACCCGAAGGTTCCCCACAACCGCCTAAACAACCGCATGAGGCTAACAACATCAATTCCACAAACACTCCACCGTAAGGGCCATCGCCTTAGGTGGGAAAAAGAGCTTTTGGTCGGTCTAGGTAAAACACCTTCCACGACCTCTCCCATGATCGCACGGCTTACATGAGGTAGGGACCTCTTGCCGATCTGCATGGAAACGGGTTCGGTTTAGCTTTGCCCGTGCTCTAATCGTCGCGATCTATCGCACGACGCGGGTACGGCTTCGCCTCGGCCCGTAAGGGTTTAGCACTTTCAAGTGCTACACAATTATAAGCTACGCACCTAATCCCTTCACAAGGATCTAGGCTTCACAAATACTCAAATAAGGGAGGTATAATACGCTCCGCATCAATTTCGCGGTGAAGGTTTGCCTTCATCCAATCTCAAAGCATGGGGCTTTCGTTAGGATCTTCACAAGACGCCTACACTTAAATCCCGCACTACTATAGACGATTTCACGGAGTCATTCTCCAGTACGCATTCTAGGCTTAACCTAAATGCAACGTTGCAATCCAAGCATCACCGATTCGGGCTCACGGCCACGAATAGGCTTCACACAAAATGCCTAAATCCGCACGACTACCGGATTTTCTACATGCAATATGCCGGGGACGGACACAATCGACCCGGAGTTCCGAAGAACTTGAGGGAATCCTACACTTCACCCATTTGGTGAAAGGGATCCCTCATGCAAGCATAGAGAAATGAAGGAGAGGACAAAAGACAAGTCCAAACAACGGGAGAAGGAATCGTTACCCTAGGAGCGTTCTTTTTCGCCGTGGATTCGAGATTCTAGACGGAGGGAAATGACCGCACCGGGCTGCACTCTCCAGATCTGGAAACGGCTCGCGAAACGGAGCTCCGGAGCTCCGTCAATGGCGGAATCTCCCTTCTTCTTCCTTGCCTCCTTCTTCTTCCTCTAGGTTTGGAGAGAGAAAAGCCTCAAAAGAATGAGGGTTAATCTCCTCTCACAAGCCCTAAGACCCTCCAGCAACTAATCCTAGCCATTGGATCGAATTCCAAAGGATTTGGACGGCCGGATCGTCTCCTCCGCTCAAAATCGCGGAGCAGATAAACAGCGCGCACGATCACAGGCGCACGATCACTGGTCGTGCGCGAAGAGGAGAATGGTCGTGCGATAAGCCGAGACAGAACTCTGATTCCTTGCGGGTTACGCACGATCACTGGCGCACGATCACTGGTCGTGCGCGAAGAGGACAATGGTCGTGCGCATTGACCTGATGTGGAATTTTTAGCCTATCCCGAGCGCAGCACTACCACTCCGCCTACCTCGCTGAACTACGATCTTTGGGGTGTTACAACTCCACCCCCCTTACAAGAATTTCGTCCCGAAATTTCGAAAACAGTAATAGCAGGAATTTACAGTTTTTAAAGAAAATTTACCTGAGAGAAATAGCTCGGGGTACTCCGCAAGCATCGCTTGCTCTCTCTCCTAAGATAGATCCTCTCGGCCGCAATTATCCCACCGGACTTTTACCATCTGAATGGACTTGTTCCGCAACTGCTTTACCTCGGTATCCTCGATGTGTAAGGGCTTGACTTTCGTCGACAACCCACTATCAACCGGCAATTTTCCAACCACAACGATATGAGTAGGCTCTTGCAATGCCTTCCTCAGAACTGAAATGTGAAACACGTCGTGCAGACCGCTCAGCTCTGCAGATAGTGCAAGCCGATAAGCCGCATCACCAATACGTTCCACGATCTCAAACGGTCATAAGTACCTTGGACTGAGCTTTTTCAAGCGTCGGATCCTTGATACCCCTTTGAACGGTTTGATCTTCAAGTAAACCCGGTCACCGACGGCGAACTCTAGGTTCCTATGCTTGGCGTTGTAATATTTTTCTTGCCTATCTTGGGCAATCAATAGCCTTTCACGAATAGTTCGGATCGTCGAAGTTGCTTCCTCAACATCCTTTCGCTTTAATAGCTTAGTATCGCCCGTTTCCGCCCAAGACAACGGCGTACGACACTTCTTACCGTAGAGGGCCTCGAAGGGAGCCATCTTTATACTGGCTTGGTAGCTATTATTGTAGGCGAATTCGATCATATAGAGATGATCTTCCCACTTCTTTCCAAAATCTAGAGCGCACATTCGGAGCATATCCTCCATAGTCCTGTTGGTCCTCTCGGTCTGTCCATCCGTTTGCGGGTGGAAGGTCGTGCTGAATTTCAATTTAGTGCCCAACAGTTCATGGATAAGCCTCCAATCTTTTGAGGTGAAACGCCCGCCACGATCGCTGACGATGCTACGAGGGACACCGTGCAGCCGCACAATACTATCGACATAGAGCTTCGCTAGCTTTTCTACAGAATCATCCTTCCGGTTCGGAATAAAATGCGATACTTTTGTCAGTCTGTCCACGATCACCCAGATGGCGTCGTTTCCATGCTGCGATCTCGGCAATCCGTGCACGAAATCCATCGAAATATCGTCAAACTTCCATTCCGGAATCGGCAAGGACTTCAAAAATCCACCGGGACGCTGACATTCCACCTTCACCAACGCGCAAGTGTTACACTTGGCCACGTAGAGGGCAATGTCTTTCTTCATACCCGGTCACCAGAAAAGTTTCTTCATGTCCATGTACATTTTCGTGCTCCCCGGGTGGATAGAGTACTTGGTATGATGAGCCTCGTACATCAACTCCGCCCGTAGAGTACCAACGTTTGGGACGCACAATCTGCCATTCTTCCACATAAGGCCATCTTCGAAAGAGAAATCAGCGTTTAGCCCGTCAACGGTTTCCGCTTTAAAGCGCTTCATGCTCTCATCCAGCTCCAATGCCTGTCGAACTTGGTCGGCAAGGTGGTATTGAACCTCCGTCCAGTTCAAGCATGCTGAAGTAGACGCTCTTCGATCAACGCAAATGATCTCCATTTCTTCCAGCTCACGGATTAGACGCTCATCGTGCATCAAAATCCAATTTTCTTGAGCGGGAGCCCGACGACTCAATGCGTCCGCAACTACATTTCCCTTTCCAGGAGTATATTTGATGTCGAAGGTGTAGTCCCCATGGAACTCCAACCACCTCCTTTGACGCATATTCAACTCCCTTTGATCCAGCAAGTACTTGAGGCTCTTGTGGTCGGTAAAGATGTCGATCTTCACGCCATACAAATAATGCCTCCAAAGCTTAAGAGCAAATACCACGGCCGCTAGCTCCAAATCATGGACCGGGTAATTCCTCTCATGAACCTTCAACTGCCGGGAGCCGTAGGCAATTACCTTACCGAACTGCACTAGGACACAACCCAAACCACTCCCTGAGGCATCGCTATAAATTTCGTAGCCTTCCGTACCACATGGCGAGCATAGAATGGGCGCCGTGGTCAGACGGCTCTTCAGCTCTTCAAAAGCTCGTGCGCACTCGGGCGACCAAACGAACTTATGATCTTTCCTAGTCAATTTAGTGAGAGGAAGTGCAATCCTCGAGAAGTTTTCCACAAAGCGCCTATAATAGCCGGCAAGTCCTAAGAAACTTCGGACTTCCGCTACGTTTTCAACAAAGGCCAGGCTCGGATCGCTTCTATCTTCGACGGATCAACCGCAATTCCATCTCCACTAACGACGTGACCAAGGAATGCTACTGACAGTAGCCAAAAGTCGCACTTGGAGAACTTGGCATATAGCTGACTCCTCCTCAAGGTGCTCAGAACGGCGTGCAGATGCCCTACATGCTCCTCTTCCGATTGAGAGTATACCAAAATGTCGTCGATAAAGACGATCACTAATTGATCCAAATACTCACGGAACGTCCTATTCATTAAGTCCATGAATACCGACGGTGCATTAGACAGACCGAACAGCATCACCGTGAACTCATATTGCCCAAAGCGGGTACTAAACGCTGTCTTTGGAATGTCACATTCCCTTATCCGCAGTTGGTAATAGCCGGACTTTAGGTCCAGTTTGGAGTATACCGTCGACCCAACCAGCTGGTCGAATAGATCATCGATTCTTGGAATCGGATATCGGTTCTTCTCGGTAAACTTGTTTAGCTCTCGATAATCGATACATAGACGCAAGCTCCCGTCCTTCTTTTTCACAAAGAGGACCGGTGCACTCCAAGGCGATGAACTTGGACGTACGTAGCCTTGCTCTAGCCGCTCTTGCAATTGGACCTTCAGCTCTGCCAATTCCTTCGGCGCTATCCGGTACGGTGAGCGGGCCACAGGTTTGGCACCTGGCACCAACTCGATACAGAAATCAATCTCCCAATGAGGCGGGGCCCCAGGGAGTTCGTTAGGAAACACGTCGGCGTACTCCGCTATGACTGGGACATCACATAACCTGGGCTTTGGCTCGGAAGTCTCCAACAAGGTGAAGAACAACTCGGCGCCTTTTCTCACTGCCTTAACCACTTGGAGAGCAGACATCAGCGTCTTAGTCGCTCCTCGCATACCGGCAAACGTGGTTTCTCCATCGGTGTTCCTTCCCAGAGTGATCTCCTTAGAATTGCAATCTATGCATGCACGCTGCTCCGAGAGCCAGTCCATGTCGAAGATCACATCGAATTCAACTAACGGTAATAACGATGCTTCCAAATCGAAATCCTGATTTCCGATCCGCACCTTCACACGGCTCTTCCTATCTGCAGACATGCGAGATCCATTGGGTAGCACTACTTCTAATCTATCCTCTACGAAGGTAGATGGCTCTCCGATTCGCACCACGAAGTCCTCAGACAGAAAAGAGTGCGATGCACCCGTATCAAATAGAGCTCTCGCCGGATAGTTGAAAATTAGGACAAAGCCTAATTGCACACGAATAAAACATACAGTTGCACAACAGTATAATCTCAAATAGCTATGCAAAAGCTAATTTTCTTAATTCATACCTGTGACAACATCAACTTGTCGTATGGCTTCTTGCTGGCCAAGCGAGTAGACTCTCGGCTGAGTCGGAGTAATGTGCTGGGAAGTCGAAGACTCCGCAGCTTTACCCTTTTCCGCAGCTCAAGCATAGTCCAATGCTCGATTTTCTACCTTCGGGGGACCACTTCGACACACTGCGGCCTTGTGTCCCACCTTCCCGCAGGTGAAACACGTGATAGGACTCCGCACAGTCGTTGCTCCCGAAACATTTGAGCGGGTTTGCTCCGCCGGTTTGAACTTCCTTTTGTTCTTTCTGAACTCTGACTTGGACTGAGAGACCGGCACATGAAACTCAGGTTTCTTTGCCACAGCTTTTGCTTGTACCCTCTTCATGTCCAACTCTAGGGATCTGGCAGTTTGGACCATCACCTGGAAACCTAACGTCATAGGGCCTGCAAGGAGCAGCCTCAACTCATCCCGAAGACCTTCATAGAACTTGTTCGTCTTTGTCCCTTCGTCTTCCATCATAGGCCCCGCATAACGACCCAGTTTAGTGAACTCGTGCAAGTACTCATCCACTGAGCTGCCGCCTTGAGTTAACTTCAGAAACTGGTTCTGCAATGCAATGCGTTGGGCAGAAGGAATATACCTTTGAAGAAAAGACTTTGAGAACTCCGCTATCGTGATCTCGGTAATCTCCCTGCCTCCGAACTTGTGCACTTCCTGTTCAGCCCACCAACGCTCTGCCTCTCCGTTAAGGAGGAAGGTGGCTAAAGTGACCATCATAACTTCTTCTGTTGCTGTCGCCCTTACAATCTTCCTAACCGTTGACAGCCAGTCCTCCGCCTCCGTTGGGGATCCGGTCCCCGAGAAAGTTGGAGGATGGAAGCTTAGAAAGTGTTGCAGCTGTTGATCACGCGCTCGCGCAACAACTACACGCTCTACAGGACGCTCCACCCTTTGCACCACCGTAGGTTCCACTGCAGCCACTGGCATAGGGGTCTCAACCCTCGGTTCCACCGCAGGTTCCACTGCAGGTTCGATCACCGGGGCCGCATCTGTATTAGGCGTAGCAGGCTGTGCAAGCCTTTGCGGTTGAGCATTGATCATCGCGAAGACAGCTTCTGCGATTAACCTGATCATCTCAGCAGGAGGAGTGGTCACTGGCACTTCAGCCGACCCACTACTTTCAGCAGTGTTACGGGGTTGAGACGGCCCCGCACCACTTTTAGTCGCCTATAATCGTGTAAGACACAATTTAGTGACTGAAAACATAGCAAACAACAATCATGGAATGCTCAGGTTCCGCAAACAAGTATGTTTTCCCATTCCTAAGTGGACATTCTTATTAGTTTTTGTCGTTTTAGGTGAATGCACATCCCGTGCACACCACCCCTTAAAAGGAATTCGTCCCGAATTCGCTAAACTACGGATCGACGCATTAAGTCTGATACCAAATTGTAACACCCTGCCAGTACGAATAATATAACAGTAGGTCCGGCCGGGACCCCACGCCATACTAACCACACTAGTTAGGAGTTAAAAGGTGATAAACAGAAAGAAACTACAACAGAGTATACTAAACACTAGCGGAAGCATAAAGATTTAACATTTCAATTAGAATTGTCCACTATCGTAGGAATGAAACCATGAAATAGAGTTATGGCCTTAAGGCTTTACATTTAACAAATGTACTAAAACTCCAAAACATACATCGGCACGCAGGCCGGCAATACATGAGAAAGCTAAAAAGGGAGGCTGGCCTTCAAGGGCCAACTCAGCAAAAGGGGCCACCGCCCGCTATTTCCCGCTAGGCTCACCTGCACCTGCATAAGAACATTCCACCAAGCGGTGGCAAACAAAGTAACGGTCAGCACAGCTGACCAAATTATAACGACCCCACCCCTTTCCCGGGGTGGCGGAGATTCTACCCTGCAAGCAAGCCATACTAGCACAAGTACTAAAATAAAGAAAGTGCAACTACACAAGGTGAGGTTTCAAGCACATTCAATCTTCTAGGTTGAGCATCAAAAAGGAGGGAACCTAGGTATGCACATGATGTTAGTTGGGTTCACCCGAAGGTTCCCCACAACCGCCTAAACAACCGCATGAGGCTAACAACATCAATTCCACAAACACTCCACCGTAAGGGCCATCGCCTTAGGTGGGAAAAAGAGCTTTAGGTCGGTCTAGGTAAAACACCTTCCACGACCTATCCCATGATCGCACGGCTTACATGAGGTAGGGACCTCTTGCCGATCTGCATGGAAACGGGTTCGGTTTAGCTTTGCCCGTGCTCTAATCGTCGCGATCTATCGCACGATGCGGGTACGGCTTCGCCTCGGCCCGTAAGGGTTTAGCACTTTCAAGTGCTACACAATTATAAGCTACGCACCTAATCCCTTCACAAGGATCTAGGCTTCACAAATACTCAAATAAGGGAGGTATAATACGCTCCGCATCAATTTCGCCGTGAAGGTTTGCCTTCATCCAATCTCAAAGCTTGGGGCTTTCGTTAGGATCTTCACAAGACGCCTACACTTAAATCCCGCACTACTATAGACGATTTCACGGAGTCATTCTCCGGTATGCATTCTAGGCTTAACCTAAATGCAACGTCGCAATCCAAGCATCATCGATTCGGGCTCACGGCCACGAATAGGCTTCACACAAAATGCCTAAATCCGCACGACTACCGGATTTTCTACATGCAATATGCCGCGGACGGACACAATCGACCCGGAGTTCCGAAGAACTTGAGGGAATCCTACACTTCACCCATTTGGTGAAAGGGATCCCTCATGCAAGCATAGAGAAATGAAGGAGAGGACAAAAGACAAGTCCAAACAAAGGGAGAAGGAATCGTTACCCTAGGAGCATTCATTTTCGCCATGGATCCGAGATTCTAGACGGAGGGAAATGACCGCACCGGGCTGCACTCTCCAGATCTGGAAACGGCTCGCGAAACAGAGCTCCGGAGCTCCGTCAATGGCGGAATCTCCCTTCTTCTTCTTTGCCTCCTTCTTCTTCCTCTAGGTTTGGAGAGAGAAAATCCTCAAAAGAATGAGGGTTAATCTCCTCTCACAAGCCCTAAGACCCTCCAGCAACTAATCCTAGCCATTGGATCGAATTCCAAAGGATTTGGACGGCCGGATCGTCTCCTCCGCTCAAAATCGCGGAGCAGATAAACAGCGCGCACGATCACAGGCGCACGATCACTGGTCGTACGCGAAGAGGAGAATGGTCGTGCGATAAGCCGAGATAGAACTCCGATTCCTTGCGGGTTACGCACGATCACTGGCGCACGATCACTGGTCGTGCGCGAAGAGGACAATGGTCGTGCGCATTGACCTGATGTGGAATTTTTAGCCTATCCCGAGCGCAGCACTACCACTCCGCCGACCTCGCTGAACTACGATCTTTGGGGTGTTACATTACACGGCCCGTTATGCCACGCTTCGCTAGGCGGATGGAAGAGTAGGCTTGCGGATGGAGTAGGTCACACCGGTAGAATGAGGTCACAAGCACCTCGCCAACAAGCACGCCACTAATAATTGCTAGTGCGGCACACGAACATGACGGCGGGATGGGGGATGGAATGGGGCGCTCCTCACTTGCATAAACCACACATAACGATTTCACATAGACATGAAATATGAAATGACAAAACAAGGTTTAGCAAACATTGTTCATACACCCAAATAATTAAGGAAAAACACACTACAATGTAAAGGAGGTTGAGATTACAACCAAAGCACCGAGACTCATCGGAGGTTCACGGCCGGAATCTAGGGTTGTCAATCCTTGTCCGAGCTCGGGCTCCAACTGCCGTCTGGGGTCCGAAAGAGCTGTCACCTTCTTCTATTATACCCATCTTCTCCGTCAATCTTCTTTGGCCGTGATCTCACCGGAGAACTTCATATATGCAGCAGAAAATCCCTCAAAATGGAGCTTTGGCGGTGCACGAACAATGGAGGAGGCCTAGAGGATGCTCCGACTATAGATTTGCAAGTCAATGGCAGCCGGAGCTCCTCCCGAAGGTGGGCGGTGATGGAGCGGAGGAAATGGCACAGTGGAGCAGGAAAACGGCGCTAGAAAATGATCGTCCCCAGTAGGGCAAGAGCTGCATCTTTTATACAAAATAATCAGAAATTTGGTCACGCACGGTCGAACGCACGACCGTGCGTGAGCCGTGCGATATTAATTAAGAAGAAATGTTAGGAAGATGACCCAGAGCGCCCGTGCGTTTTATTCACGCACGGTCGAAGCCGATCGTGCGTAAGAATGCACGGGTAAATTCGGAAAGCTCGAAATCCAGCAAAGAACAGGAGGTCGTGCGCTCGTTTTGTTCGCGCATGGTTGAGTCCAACCGTGCGTGATGAAAATGCATGAGTGGGACAGATCACCATATTGACCAGCCGATCATAGCGCACGATCGCAGCCGACCATACGTCAAGAAAATGCACGACCGTGCGATTCATACAGGATGAATTCTGGGCAATATGGATGATCTACCCACCTGCACAACACATCCAAACGATGGGAACACACCTCCAGCACAAGTATAAAAGCATAAAAAGAATGGGGAGCACATTGTGCTTGCCCCCAACAATAAAGCGCGTAATTTCACACCACAACGGGTCTAAATGAGCACTTAAAGTGAAAGCGCGAACAAGTAAAATATAAGCAATTATGAACTAAAATAGAAGTGCAAAAGCGGGAAAACTAGCCCAGATGAGTCCATAAAAGTGTATATAAATGGGACTCATCAGTGTGGTCATCACCTCACCAGGGATGAGTCGAAGTTCTCCTCATTGCGAGCATATACAGGTAATGACGCTATCATTACGGCTGATGATACAATACATGCAGTTGAGAAGGAGGGTGTGGTTTCTTTGAACGATGATAGAGGTACTCTTACATTGAAGAGTCTCTATCATGTTCCAGGGATGAAGAAGAAACTCTTCTCGGTGACCAATGCGGTGGATGATGGCTATCACGTTCTGTTTGGTCCAACAGAAGTGAAATTTCTCCGAAATGTTTCAGCTATGAAAGCTGAGGTCACTCATATAGGGAGACGAGTGAAGGACTTGTTTGTTCTTTCAACAAGTTCTTATGTTGATAAGATGAGGGCTAACGACAGCGCCGCTATCTGGCACGAAAGACTTGGGCATATTGGGATGGATAAGTTGAAAGCTGTGGCGGGAAGAGGCCTGGTGAAAGGTCTGCCTAGCTTATCATCTTTCGATGATGGTCACGTTTGTGCAGGTTGTCAGTTTGGTAAGGCTCAGCGTCTTCCATTTGACAAATCACAAAGCAGATGTAAAAGACCATTGGAGTGCATCCATGGTGATCTGTTTGGACCTACCCACACTACCTGTCTTGGAGGTAGCAGGTATATGCTGATTTTGGTTGATGACTTCACCAGATATACTTGGGTATATTTTCTAAAGGAGAAGTTGGAGGCGTTCGAGAGGTTTGTGGAGTTCAAGGAACTGGTGGAAGGTCGGCTTAACATGCGGGTCAAGAGGTTCAGAACTGAAAACGGAGGGGAGTTCAGCATCCAAAGGGAGCTTTCTTGTGCTCACACTCCACAACAGAACAGAGTTGCAGAGATGAAGATCTATCATCTGACGGAGACCTGCAAATGTTGGCTTCATGCCAAGAGTATCCCAAAGTCCTTCTAGGCAGAGGGAATGTCTTGTGCGGCCTATGTTATCAACCAGATGCCTCTCAGTCGTATCAACATGAAGACCCCTTATGAGTTAATGTTCAAGGAGAAGTCAAGCGTGGAACACCTTCAAGTGTTTGGTTCTACCTGCTGTGTGCATGTTCCAGATGCCCTTCGAACGAAGCTAGATGCAAAGGCAAGGAAACTAGTCTTCGTCGGTTATGATGACCGGAAGAAATGGTGGAGATGCATGGATCCCGAGACACGGAGATATGTGGTCTCTAGGGATGTGGTATTTGACGAGCTGACGTCATACCAAGGTAGCTCTTTTGTAGAGTTACAAGGAAGTAGGGTAGATGGTGGAGCAGAGGAAGCTGCAAAGGAAGTTCTGGTGGAGTTGCCTGTTTCTCCAGGTGCTCCAGGTATTTCTAGCTCTGGGTCAGGTGCATCAGGTTCTGGAAGCAGGGGGAGAGATGCTCCATGTCCACCTGAAAGGAGAGCTAGACCAGAAGATGCAGTTGAAGTGGTGGTTCAGAGTCAAGCTCTGAGGAGTTCCAAGAGGACCATTATTCCATCTGATAGGTATACGGGCGGAAACTTGGTGAGCTTTGTATCATATTTCTTCGCACGTCCCCTGGATGAGAGAGAGCCATCTTGTTATGAAAATGCCATTGGAGTCAAGGAGTGGGCAGGAGCCAACGATGAAGAGATGGTTGCCCAAAGGAAAAATGAGACTTGGGACTTGGTGCCTGATAGTGCATTATTTATAGTTATTTTTATATAGTATTTTAGTAGTAATTAATTAGTTTTTATATAATTTTAATTTAATATATATCTAATTTGCTTTGTTTTATATTTTCAGGGACTTTGGGGCTGCTAATAGCAATTTCAAGCACATAGCCGTGTTCAGGGGAAATTCTGGAGCATTTCTGCAAAAACCCTCAATACACGCCCCAGGTCACGGGCGTGACCTAGGGGCGTGACCATGGCCACGACCGTGTATCGCTTTCAGCTCACAGAACTCGCTGCCACGTCGGATTAAAGTTACACGCCCCAGGTCACGGGCGTGACCGGGGGCGTGACCTTCAAGTCACGGGCGTGACTCGCCCAACAAGCATTCAATTCAAGCAGTTTCTGCCGCCGAGTCGTTCCAGCTTACACGCCCTTGGTCACGGGCGTGACCGAGGCCGTGCCCTCTCCCTCAACTGCCAAATTAACTCCAGATCGCGCCGTTTCCCGCCGTTTCCTGACTCGGTCAAGACACGCCCTAGGTCACGGGCGTGACCTAGGCCGTGACCCGTCGAGATGATCAATTTTGGCGGTTTTTCTTCCCCAACGTTCCCGGGCTTTCAAGACGCAATTACGCAGCTTACACGCCCTTGGTCACGGGCGTGACCAAGGGCGTGACTCAGCAATTTTCTGCCTATAAAAGCCAGCTGCTGCCAAAGTGATGGGCATCCAGGCCATGCTTAGTTTGGATCGTTTCTAGTATAGTTTTTCTGCATTTTTCTTAGTGTAACTTTATTTTATGTCTTGTCTTTTTTAATTCCTAGCTTAGATCTACTTTACATGCAATTGTACTTTTCTTTACTTAGAAATAAAAATAACTTTCTTCTCAATTATGTTTTGTTAATTTTCATAGTATTTGGTCGGATGAATTCTTAAGCTTTTATCTTTTCAAAATCTCTTATTCATAGTTTAGTTTGGAAAACTAAGATTTACCGTTGATTTGCAATTTTTGGTTTCATATTTCTAGGGTATGATAATCAAGTTTGATCCGTATTTTAGTGTATCGAGAGATCCGTAAATACGGGTAGATCGCTCATCGGTAAAAAGAGTTGTATGCATTCCTCGAGAGAGGGTGACGCAAATCTTCCGGATTGGAGTCAAATCCAATAGTGGGGCTCACCGCATAAAGCAAGCTTAGGGGTTTCGACTGGCCGAGGGGTCTTAATCGATCAACCTAAGGTTAGGTGGTAGTTCTCTCGAGAGAGGTTCTATCATATTTTGGGAACCTCCACGGTCAAGTTTGTCTAAATTGATTTCTTCCGAATTCTAGATCTATGAAATATTTTACTTAAGAAAGATTCCCGATCAAATGTTTTTCTTCTTTTAATTATTTACAAAACTCTATTTTACTTTCGATAAAATAATATTAATTTGCGTGAGTAGAAGTAATCAACAGACCCGTGGAATACGACACTTGATATTTATTTGTTTTAAATATCCTATGCTATGACCGATAGGTGCTCTTGCCTATAGTTCGTAGAATTTGGAGAATATTATTTACATTCTAAATTTTAGCTATCAAGTTTTTGGCGCCGTTGCCGGGGAGTACTTTTTTGTTGATATTTTGAAAGCGTGAATTTTATTAATTTTATCATTCTCTTTCTCCACCCCCATTTCTCTTTTTGCTTTTTCTTTTAAAATTCACTTCTATTAGGTAACGGTTGTTTAATTTTCTTTTTTTAAAAAAATGATGTTATCGCAGTTGGCCGCAAAAGTTGCCGAGCTTCAAAATAAAGTTGATCTTTTGGAAGCCGCGCGAATGCGCCAAATTATTTGTCATTTTTGTGGGCATCATCATTCTAGTGAGGAATGCTATTTTTCATTTCAAAAATTTTCTCATGAACATCAAATTAATTTTTCTACTGAAAATTATAATTTTTATAATGAAAATAATAATTTTTATGATGAAAATAATTTTTCTTTAAATAATGATTTGAATGAATTTCCTTCTTACTCTGATGTTGATTATTCATGGTGGCAAGGTCACCCGGATAGTTTTCAGTGCGAAAATGGAAATTCCTTCAATTATGATTTGCATTCCTCGCCTTTTCCACAAATTTGTTCTTCTTCTGATCTTGAAATTTTTCCGAATGTTATTTCTCCCACTTTAAATGTTTATTCTCAAGATCAAGAAGAACAATTGTACCAAGAATTTCGCACAGTCATGGAGACACCGGACGAATTAGAAAATGAAAATTTTTCTTCTTCTCCTTCGCCCGCCCTTTCTTCTCATTCTCATGAAATTATAATTCATGAAGAAATTGTGTCTCATGAATTTTCTCCCCTTTGTATTGATTTTTCTGATAATTCTTTTATTTTTGAAAATGAACAACCGGAGCTTAATCATGTATTTTCACAAGAAACTCCTCCTTGTGAAAATTTTTTTGACTCGCTTAATCTTGATTCTTTTTATACTAACGATTTTCATGTAGAGGATGAGCCGTTGCAACCAAACGTCTTCACCGATTCATTTGCCGCTCATCTCCAACAATCCAAATTACCTAAGGTATGTATAGGTAATTTGGATTCGCAATTTCACGCTAACGGACAACGGAAGAGTCAAGAGTATAGCGGAGGAGTCGCCGGGCAACGGATTTCGGCATGCTCACCTGAGCGTGAATTAAGGGAGTTGCCTGTGCATTTTCAATTTTATTTTCCTTTTTCCTAATAATAACCGTCTAGCTTAAAGACGGGAAAAAGAAAGCGCTCTTGGGAGGCACCCCTTGCTTATCTTTATTTTTCTTGCCCTTTACTTTTTCCGCATTTTATTTTCTTTTCCCTCCTACTTGGCTTATAAACATTGGGGACAATGTTTATTTTTAAGTATGGGGGTGTATTCTCTTATTTTTAGTTTTTATTAAAATCCAAAAAAAATTAGAAAGTCTTTTTCAAAATTATAAAAAAAAACTATTTTTCTTTCCTTATTTTTGAGTTTGTTATGAAAAATTTTACAAAATTCAAAAAAATGTTTTGTTTTAAATTTTTATGTCTTTGTGTCTTATTTTTCTTATTTGCAAATTAAAATTACATAAAATTTAAAAATTTAATTTCTTGCGAAAGGGCCGTGTGTGTTTTCATCTCACAAAACCGCGTAGTACCTTGCGAGCCCGTCATTGGGTAGGCCTTGGGAAGTCCAAGAATATTAAAAAAAATTATTTTAATATAAAAAAAATCCAAAAAAAATCTAATAAAATAAATTTTGTATTATTAAATTTCTCCAAACTTCATTTATGCAAAATTAATTTTAATTATGAGTTGTCTTTATAGGCTTTTTAAGGAGTTTTCTTTTTATGAATTCTTAAATCATATATTTCTCTTCAAAATATGTTAGATTTAAATTTTAGATGAATTTGATTTAATGAGTTTTTCATTATCTTGATTTGCTTAGAATATTTCTTAGTTTTACTTTCTCTCTTTAAAATATCATAATTCAATTTTGTAGTAATTGTGTTAAATATCTCTAGATTTTACTTATATTAACTTGAACTCATAGTTTCTTGTAGATTGCTCAAATTATTTTCTATGCTCTTAAAATGTTTCTTTGGAATTTGTTTAGCCTTTAAACCCTAGCCCTTCCCCTACCTTTTTGTTAAACCCATTGTTTGGCATAAAAAATTTTTGAAAAGATCATATGTCATGGGATGAGAGGATAAAATTCATCATTCCTAAACATATGCACCCAAATCAGTAAAAGATTATATGGCATGGAGTTGAGAGGATAAAATTCATCACTCCTAAACATATACATTTGGGATATAAAAAGAAGAAGAAATTAAAAAAAAAAAGATGGAAATGAGAGGATAAAATTCATCATTTCCCATATACAAAGTAACTTCTTCAATGCCAATTTTACCCCATTTAGCCAAGTTCACTTTTTTATCCAAGATATTATTGAGAGAGCATAGTTAATATTTTGTAGTTTTCTAAAAGTTTCTCATGATTGTAAAGTTCTTATAATTTTAATCTTGGAATATTTTGCTTAATTCAATGCAATTTTGTTTATGAAGATTTAGTTAGAGAATTTCAAAACTAAAATTTATTCTACTCATTTCAATTTATGAATTATTAATTATTTCTTATAAATCTGAATTTTAATTTCTTAACTTATTTTGACATGAGTTTTATGAGATTTGAAGTGCATAATTTGAAGTAAATCTTTTTGGAAATGTCCTATAAATTCTTCTCATACTTATAAATTAGTTTTTGCTCTGGAATAGCAAAAGCTTAAGTATGGGGGTATTTGATAGTGCATTATTTATAGTTATTTTTATATAGTATTTTAGTAGTAATTAATTAGTTTTTATATAATTTTAATTTAATATATATCTAATTTGCTTTGTTTTATATTTTCAGGGACTTTGGGGCTGCTAATAGCAATTTCAAGCACATAGCCGTGTTCAGGGGAAATTCTGGAGCATTTCTGCAAAAACCCTCAATACACGCCCCAGGTCACGGGCGTGACCTAGGGGCGTGACCATGGCCACGACCGTGTATCGCTTTCAGCTCACAGAACTCGCTGCCACGTTGGATTAAAGTTACACGCCCCAGGTCACGGGCGTGACCGGGGGCGTGACCTTCAAGTCACGGGCGTGACTCGCCCAACAAGCATTCAATTCAAGCAGTTTCTGCCGCCGAGTCGTTCCAGCTTACACGCCCTTGGTCACGGGCGTGACCGAGGCCGTGCCCTCTCCCTCAACTGCCAAATTAACTCCAGATCGCGCCGTTTCCCGCCGTTTCCTGACTCGGTCAAGACACGCCCTAGGTCACGGGCGTGACCTAGGCCGTGACCCGTCGAGATGATCAATTTTGGCGGTTTTTCTTCCCCAACGTTCCCGGGCTTTCAAGACGCAATTACGCAGCTTACACGCCCTTGGTCACGGGCGTGACCAAGGGCGTGACTCAGCAATTTTCTGCCTATAAAAGCCAGCTGCTGCCAAAGTGATGGGCATCCAGGCCATGCTTAGTTTGGATCGTTTCTAGTATAGTTTTTCTGCATTTTTCTTAGTGTAACTTTATTTTATGTCTTGTCTTTTTTAATTCCTAGCTTAGATCTACTTTACATGCAATTGTACTTTTCTTTACTTAGAAATAAAAATAACTTTCTTCTGAATTATGTTTTGTTAATTTTCATAGTATTTGGTCGGATGAATTCTTAAGCTTTTATCTTTTCAAAATCTCTTATTCATAGTTTAGTTTGGAAAACTAAGATTTACCGTTGATTTGCAATTTTTGGTTTCATATTTCTAGGGTATGATAATCAAGTTTGATCCGTATTTTAGTGTATCGAGAGATCCGTAAATACGGGTAGATCGCTCATCGGTAAAAAGAGTTGTATGCATTCCTCGAGAGAGGGTGACGCAAATCTTCCGGATTGGAGTCAAATCCAATAGTGGGGCTCACCGCATAAAGCAAGCTTAGGGGTTTCGACTGGCCGAGGGGTCTTAATCGATCAACCTAAGGTTAGGTGGTAGTTCTCTCGAGAGAGGTTCTATCATATTTTGGGAACCTCCACGGTCAAGTTTGTCTAAATTGATTTCTTCCGAATTCTAGATCTATGAAATATTTTACTTAAGAAAGATTCCCGATCAAATGTTTTTCTTCTTTTAATTATTTACAAAACTCTATTTTACTTTCGATAAAATAATATTAATTTGCGTGAGTAGAAGTAATCAACAGACCCGTGGAATACGACACTTGATATTTATTTGTTTTAAATATCCTATGCTATGACCGATAGGTGCTCTTGCCTATAGTTCGTAGAATTTGGAGAATATTATTTACATTCTAAATTTTAGCTATCAGTGCCTAAGGTTGAGGGAGTTACTCCGGTGACTTGCAAGTGGGTTTTCCAAATGAAAAAGAAGGCTGATGGAAGTATTGAGCGATACAAGGCTCGCCTTGTAGCTCGAGGTTTCTCTCATAAATATGGGGAGGATTATGAAGAAACGTTTAGTCCCATTACCAAGATGACTTCGGTCTGGGTGGTGATCGCTTTGGCTGCGTGCCAAGGGTGGAAGATTTGGCAACTCGACGTGAAGAACACTTTCTTATATGGCGAGATTGACAAGGATATCTTCATGGATCAGCCACCTGGTTATGTGATAGTGCATTATTTATAGTTATTTTTATATAGTATTTTAGTAGTAATTAATTAGTTTTTATATAATTTTAATTTAATATATATCTAATTTGCTTTGTTTTATATTTTCAGGGACTTTGGGGCTGCTAATAGCAATTTCAAGCACATAGCCGTGTTCAGGGGAAATTCTGGAGCATTTCTGCAAAAACCCTCAATACACGCCCTAGGTCACGGGCGTGACCTAGGGGCGTGACCATGGCCACGACCGTGTATCGCTTTCAGCTCACAGAACTCGCTGCCACGTCGGATTAAAGTTACACGCCCCAGGTCACGGGCGTGACCGGGGGCGTGACCTTCAAGTCACGGGCGTGACTCGCCCAACAAGCATTCAATTCAAGCAGTTTCTGCCGCCGAGTCGTTCCAGCTTACACGCCCTTGGTCACGGGCGTGACCGAGGCCGTGCCCTCTCCCTCAACTGCCAAATTAACTCCAGATCGCGCCGTTTCCCGCCGTTTCCTGACTCGGTCAAGACACGCCCTAGGTCACGGGCGTGACCTAGGCCGTGACCCGTCGAGATGATCAATTTTGGCGGTTTTTCTTCCCCAACGTTCCCGGGCTTTCAAGACGCAATTACGCAGCTTACACGCCCTTGGTCACGGGCGTGACCAAGGGCGTGACTCAGCAATTTTCTGCCTATAAAAGCCAGCTGCTGCCAAAGTAATGGGGATCCAGGCCATGCTTAGTTTGGATCGTTTCTAGTATAGTTTTTCTGCATTTTTCTTAGTGTAACTTTATTTTATGTCTTGTCTTTTTTAATTCCTAGCTTAGATCTACTTTACATGCAATTGTACTTTTCTTTACTTAGAAATAAAAATAACTTTCTTCTCAATTATGTTTTGTTAATTTTCATAGTATTTGGTCGGATGAATTCTTAAGCTTTTATCTTTTCAAAATCTCTTATTCATAGTTTAGTTTGGAAAACTAAGATTTACCGTTGATTTGCAATTTTTGGTTTCATATTTCTAGGGTATGATAATCAAGTTTGATCCGTATTTTAGTGTATCGAGAGATCCGTAAATACGGGTAGATCGCTCATCGGTAAAAAGAGTTGTATGCATTCCTCGAGAGAGGGTGACGCAAATCTTCCGGATTGGAGTCAAATCCAATAGTGGGGCTCACCGCATAAAGCAAGCTTAGGGGTTTCGACTGGCCGAGGGGTCTTAATCGATCAACCTAAGGTTAGGTGGTAGTTCTCTCGAGAGAGGTTCTATCATAATTTGGGAACCTCCACGGTCAAGTTTGTCTAAATCGATTTCTTTTGAATTCTAGATTTACAAAACATTTCACTTAAGAATGATTCCCGATCAAATGTTTCTTTTCTTCTAATTATTTTCAAAACTCTATTTTACTGCCGATAAAATAATAATAATTTGCGTGAGTAGAAGTAATCAACAGACCCGTGGAATACGACACTTGATATTTATTTGTTTTGAATATCCTATGCTATGAACGATAGGTGCTCTTGCCTATAGTTCGTAGAATTTGGAGAATATTATTTACATCCTAAATTTTAGCTATCAAGTTTTTGGCGCCGTTGCCGGGGAGTACTTTTTTGTTGATATTTTGAAAGCGTGAATTTTATTAATTTTATCATTCTCTTTCTCCACCCCCATTTCTCTTTTTGCTTTTTCTTTTAAAATTCACTTCTATTAGGTAACGGTTGTTTAATTTTCTTTTTAAAAAAAATGATGTTATCGCAGTTGGCCGCAAAAGTTGCCGAGCTTCAAAATAAAGTTGATCTTTTGGAAGCCGCGCGAATGCGCCAAATTATTTGTCATTTTTGTGGGCATCATCATTCTAGTGAGAAATGCTATTTTTCATTTCAAAAATTTTCTCATGAACATCAAATTAATTTTTCTACTGAAAATTATAATTTTTATAATGAAAATAATAATTTTTATGATGAAAATAATTTTTCTTTAAATAATGATTTGAATGAATTTCCTTCTTACTCTGATGTTGATTATTCATGGTGGCAAGGTCACCCGGATAGTTTTCAGTGCGAAAATGGAAATTCCTTCAATTATGATTTGCATTCCTCGCCTTTTCCACAAATTTGTTCTTCTTCTGATCTTGAAATTTTTCCGAATGTTATTTCTCCCACTTTAAATGTTTATTCTCAAGATCAAGAAGAACAATTGTACCAAGAATTTCGCAAAGTCATGGAGACACCGGACGAATTAGAAAATGAAAATTTTTCTTCTTCTCCTTCGCCCGCCCTTTCTTCTCATGAAATTATAATTCATGAAGAAATTGTGTCTCATGAATTTTCTCCCCTTTGCATTGATTTTTCTGATAATTCTTTTATTTTTGAAAATAAACAACCGACGCTTAATCATGTATTTTCGCAAGAAACTCCTCCTTGTGAAAAATTTTCTGACTCGCTAAATCCTGATTCTTTTTATACTAACGATTTTCATGTAGAGGATGAGCCGTTGCAACCAAACGTCTTCACCGATTCATTTGCCGCTCATCTCCAACAATCCAAATTACCTAAGGTATGTATAGGTAATTTGGATTCGCAATTTCACGCTAACGGACAACGGAAGAGTCAAGAGTATAGCGGAGGAGTCGCCGGGCAACGGATTTCGGCATGCTCACCTGAGCGTGAATTAAGGGAGTTGCCTGTGCATTTTCAATTTTATTTTCCTTTTTCCTAATAATAACCGTCTAGCTTAAAGACGGGAAAAAGAAAGCGCTCTTGGGAGGCACCCCTTGCTTATCTTTATTTTTCTTGCCCTTTACTTTTTCCGCATTTTATTTTCTTTTCCCTCCTACTTGGCTTATAAACATTGGGGACAATGTTTATTTTTAAGTATGGGGGTGTATTCTCCTATATTCAGTTTTTATTAAAAATCCAAAAAAAATTAGAAAATCTTTTTCAAAACTCACAAAAAAAATTGATTTTTTTTATTCTTTATTTTCAATTTTGTTATAAAAATTTACAAAATTCAAAAAAATGTTTTCATTTAAAAAACTATTTTAATTTCCAATAAAATAAATTTTGTAATATTAAATTTCTCCAAACTTCATTTATGCAAAATTAATTTTAATTATGAGTTGTCTTTATAGGCTTTTTAAGGAGTTTTCTTTTTATGTAGTTTTAATCTTATATTTCTCTTCAAAATATGTTAGATTTAATTTTTAGATGAATTTGATTTAATGAGTTTTTCATTATCTTGATTTGCTTAGAATATTTCTTAGTTTTACTTTCTCTCTTTAAAATATCATAATTCAATTTTGTAGTAATTGTGTTAAATATCTCTAGATTTTACTTATATTAACTTGAACTCATAGTTTCTTGTAGATTGCTCAAATTATTTTCTATGCTCTTAAAATGTTTCTTTGGAATTTGTTTAGCCTTTAAACCCTAGCCCTTTCCCTACCTTTTTGTTAAACCCATTGTTTGGCATAAAAAAATTTTGAAAAGATCATATGTCATGGGATGAGAGGATAAAATTCATCATTCCTAAACATATGCACCCAAATCAGTAAAAGATTATATGGCATGGAGTTGAGAGGATAAAATTCATCACTCCTAAACATATACATTTGGGATATAAAAAGAAGAAGAAATTAAAAAAAAAAAAAGATGGAAATGAGAGGATAAAATTCATCATTTCCCATATACAAAGTAACTTCTTCAATGCCAATTTTACCCCATTTAGCCAAGTTCACTTTTTTATCCAAGATATTATTGAGAGAGCATAGTTAATATTTTGTAGTTTTCTAAAAGTTTCTCATGATTGTAAAGTTCTTATAATTTTAATCTTGGAATATTTTGCTTAATTCAATGCAATTTTGTTTATGAAGATTTAGTTAGAGAATTTCAAAACTAAAATTTATTCTACTCATTTCAATATATGAATTATTAATTATTTCTTATAAATCTGAATTTTAATTTCTTAACTTATTTTGACATGAGTTTTATGAGATTTGAAGTGCATAATTTGAAGTAAATCTTTTTGGAAATGTCCTATAAATTCTTCTCATACTTATAAATTAGTTTTTGCTCTGGAATAGCAAAAGCTTAAGTATGGGGGTATTTGATAGTGCATTATTTATAGTTATTTTTATATAGTATTTTAGTAGTAATTAATTAGTTTTTATATAATTTTAATTTAATATATATCTAATTTGCTTTGTTTTATATTTTCAGGGACTTTGGGGCTGCTAATAGCAATTTCAAGCACATAGCCGTGTTCAGGGGAAATTCTGGAGCATTTCTGCAAAAACCCTCAATACACGCCCTAGGTCACGGGCGTGACCTAGGGGCGTGACCATGGCCACGACCGTGTATCGCTTTCAGCTCACAGAACTCGCTGCCACGTCGGATTAAAGTTACACGCCCCAGGTCACGGGCGTGACCGGGGGCGTGACCTTCAAGTCACGGGCGTGACTCGCCCAACAAGCATTCAATTCAAGCAGTTTCTGCCGCCGAGTCGTTCCAGCTTACACGCCCTTGGTCACGGGCGTGACCGAGGCCGTGCCCTCTCCCTCAACTGCCAAATTAACTCCAGATCGCGCCGTTTCCCGCCGTTTCCTGACTCGGTCAAGACACGCCCTAGGTCACGGGCGTGACCTAGGCCGTGACCCGTCGAGATGATCAATTTTGGCGGTTTTTCTTCCCCAACGTTCCCGGGCTTTCAAGACGCAATTACGCAGCTTACACGCCCTTGGTCACGGGCGTGACCAAGGGCGTGACTCAGCAATTTTCTGCCTATAAAAGCCAGCTGCTGCCAAAGTAATGGGGATCCAGGCCATGCTTAGTTTGGATCGTTTCTAGTATAGTTTTTCTGCATTTTTCTTAGTGTAACTTTATTTTATGTCTTGTCTTTTTTAATTCCTAGCTTAGATCTACTTTACATGCAATTGTACTTTTCTTTACTTAGAAATAAAAATAACTTTCTTCTCAATTATGTTTTGTTAATTTTCATAGTATTTGGTCGGATGAATTCTTAAGCTTTTATCTTTTCAAAATCTCTTATTCATAGTTTAGTTTGGAAAACTAAGATTTACCGTTGATTTGCAATTTTTGGTTTCATATTTCTAGGGTATGATAATCAAGTTTGATCCGTATTTTAGTGTATCGAGAGATCCGTAAATACGGGTAGATCGCTCATCGGTAAAAAGAGTTGTATGCATTCCTCGAGAGAGGGTGACGCAAATCTTCCGGATTGGAGTCAAATCCAATAGTGGGGCTCACCGCATAAAGCAAGCTTAGGGGTTTCGACTGGCCGAGGGGTCTTAATCGATCAACCTAAGGTTAGGTGGTAGTTCTCTCGAGAGAGGTTCTATCATAATTTGGGAACCTCCACGGTCAAGTTTGTCTAAATCGATTTCTTTTGAATTCTAGATTTACAAAACATTTCACTTAAGAATGATTCCCGATCAAATGTTTCTTTTCTTCTAATTATTTTCAAAACTCTATTTTACTGCCGATAAAATAATAATAATTTGCGTGAGTAGAAGTAATCAACAGACCCGTGGAATACGACACTTGATATTTATTTGTTTTGAATATCCTATGCTATGAACGATAGGTGCTCTTGCCTATAGTTCGTAGAATTTGGAGAATATTATTTACATCCTAAATTTTAGCTATCATTATGTATCCGAAGAGCACCCATGATATGTTTGCAAGCTCAAGAAGGCTCTTTACGTCTTGAAGCAAGCGCCTCGGGCGTGGTATGAGAAGATCGCAGAATACCTCCAGTTCTGCGGATACTTTGCTTCTGATTCAGATTCAAGCTTATTCATAAAGAAGACGGGGGAGCTTCAGGTCTTGGTGCTGCTATACGTTGACGATTTGATCGTCACGGGGAATTCTGAAGTGGAGGTAGCTAGGCTTCGTGCTGAGCTAGCTATCAGATTTGAGATGAAGGATTTGGGTGAGCTCCACCATTTCCTTGCGCTCGAAGTGGAGAGGAAAGAGAGCAGTATGCTCGTTTCCCATATGGGCTATGCAGATCGAATCGTGAAGAGGTTCGACATGGAAGGGGGAAAGAGCAGCTCTACTCCACTGAGGTTGGAGTTCATCTCCGACGAGATGAAGGGAAGGTTCTTACCGATCCTTTGGTGTTCCGGGATTTGGTTGGAAGTCTGATATACTTGACAATCACGAGGCCAGATATTGCTTATGTAGTTGGCAGGGTGAGTCAGTTTATGGTAGAGCCTCGGAAACGTCATCTTGTGGCGGCTAGGAGTATCTTGAAGTATGTCAAATCCACCTCGGATTTGGGTCTCTTCTAAGGGAGAGATTCAGGCTTTTATTTGCACGGGTACATGGATGCTGATTATAGAGGATATTTGAATGATCGGAGATCGACGTCTGGATATGTCTTTATGACAGGCTCTACAGTTATATCATGGTGCAGCAAGAAGCATGATTCTAGGTCTGTCTCTACCACAGAAGCAGAGTTCAAAACTTTGGCTTTAGCGGCTCAGGAAGCCATCTGGCTTAGGAGGCTTGTGGAGGACATTCATAGGGATGTGCGAGGTCCTACTCTGCTACGTGGTGACAATGAGAGTGCTCTCAAACTGGTAAACAATCCAGTTTGTTAAGCGCGTACGAAGCACATAGAGATTCATTAGCATTTCATTCGTGAGAAGGTGTTGGAGGGATCTCTGACTGTGGAGCATGTGCAGAGCAAGGAGAATGTTGCTGACATATTTACTAAGCCACTGTCGAAGGGACCATTTGGTCGGTTGCGGAGTTTGCTTGGGCTGAATTCCACTTCCCACTTCAAGGGGGGTGTTAAATTTTTTGAAGTGGAAGTGGAATGGTGCTGGGCGGTCTGCAGGTTGGAGACCGCAGAGACTGCGTGGTCTGCGCTGGTGCTCTGGCCGGTTCTATCTCAGTCGGTCTGATCTGGGCGGTCTGATCTGGGAGACCGCATGTTTATCTAAGCGGCTTGCGCGGGTTGTTCTGGAGATGTGTTCAAGTCGGCCAAATGTTAAAGCAGTAAGACCGGGCAGTCTATTTTCGGATACCGCGGTAACCGGGCGGTTTGTGAATAACCGTATGGTTCAATAAGGGAGCTTTAGCCTTGTTGAGCTCGGGCGGCTTGTTTTGTGAGACCATTGGCGATCTGATGGACGATTATTGTATCCCAGTTGGTTTGGTGACGACATCCGTCTGCTCGCCTATAAATAGGGGTGCAGGGCCCATCACTAATAACAGGATCTGTAAGAACCAAAGTTGGCTTGATTGTGCCGGTCTCATTCTGAGGTTGTGCGGTCTGAGATTTTGTCTGACCGGTTTGTTTGTTCGCATGTTAGCGGATAGCATCTCGCGATCAACTTTTCTCCTTTCTTCCAACTTTGAATAAACCAGTCCAGGCAGACTGTGTTTAGGTGTTCTTGGACTGTGCAGTGAACTCAGTTGATCAGACGGTCTTAAGTGGCCAGGCGATCTTGAGTTGCAATCTACATCAGGAAGCAGTTTTCGTTGGCAAGAGTTCGTGGGTTCTTCTGTGATCAAGACCATGTGGTCTGGGCGATCAAGGAGTGCGAACTGGTTGTCTTTCAGCAGTTGAATAAAGCAGGAGGTTGGGCGGTCTGTGGTTTTAGTCTGGCAGGTGCGGCTTGTGCTCTGTTCGTGCAGTCTTAGATGCTTTCCGTCTAGCTATTCTGTTCGCGCAGTCTGGCGGTCTAAAGTTGTCAGGTCGACAGTAGCTTGTAGTATTTTATGTTAGTGCTTCTCTCCTCCGCGATTCTTATGAATCATGTCTCGCCATGTATACCTCGAATTGTAAAGAGATAGTTAATACCAAAGCACTATTCGGTCTTCCCATTGTCATTGTGTTGTTATACTTGTGGAAAGTTTTGTGAAGTGTTCCACATTTTTACTTCATCTTCGGACCTCAAGTTTTTTAAAAATTAGAATTTCTCACGGCTGTGATTGAGGGTTGGCCCTTCTACTTCTTCCTCCTGAACCCTAAAAGAAAAAGAAAAACAGAAGATCTGCTCTCTCTCTCCCTCAGATCAGAAGAATAAAGACTGCTTCCCATCACTACTATACAGCAGCCAGTTTTGAATTGAAGAAAACAGATAGGATCTGAAGCATCATAATCCTTGCAAAACATCTCAATCAAAAGCAAGGATTCATTATTCACAGATCCAGAAAAAAGAAATCTGAAGCACAAGGCTTCAGAGAATTCTGAGAACAGAATTCTCCTTCTTTCTTTCTCTTCCTCCTTCACTTTCTCTTCACCTGTAAAACAGTTTTTAGAATCCCTCTTTCAAAGGATTCAGTTGGTTCAAGATATCCTTATCAAAAGATCTTTGGTTCAAGATCTCTTTATCAAAAGATCTGTGGTTCAAGATCTCCTTATCAAAAGATCTTTGGTTCAAGAGTCTCCCTATCAAAAGACTCAGGCACAGGTGGTGCATTCCTACCAGGTGGTAGAAGAGAGGGCTGCCCACATTTAGGGGAACCTCTATAAAATCTCCTGTGTTTGTGTAGTGTTTTTCTATGCTGCCCCAATTCTTTTCTTCAGCATTTTAGTTTCCTGCACTATATTATTCTGCTTGTGATTTTGTTTGAGCATAACTCTTTAGTTTGTTTTATTGTTTACACAGTTAGGATAAAAATATTTTAAATCTCTACTCACACCCCCCCCCCCCCCCCCTCTCTAGAGGATTCTCAGAGGCACACTTTGCACTTTCAGGAGGGCATGATGAGGACATCTCCGCAAGAATTCCTTGAAGCTGATGCAGGACGCCGGGGCCCAAATAAACAAAGTCCCAAATAAAAGACAAAGCATGATAAAAATTTAATTAATAATTATAATTAAATAATTATAATGATTAATTATTAATCTTGCGCCGCGGGCGGAGGTTATAACGGCGATGGCGTTCATGATGACATAGGTCTTTTGTTGGATAGGCTCCATCATCCGTAAGCGCGTCATTACCAACATCTTCATGTTGAGGGCCGTCATCGCCATCAAACCTCCCCCGCTCAAAAGTACTCATCACCGATGAGTTGTCTTGAATGTAGCGGTGGAGAAGAGCATCATCCAAAAGAGCCACCTCTGATTCTAGAAGCCACGAGTAATCATAGGCCGGGCGATCACGCCAACTAATCAAGTAGGGGCGACTGTCACCCCTAGGAGAGGAGAGCACTTCATCTTTGAGGATACTGCCAGGTACATAAGTTGTTCCGGGGAACCTTGGAAAAGCATTAGGCAAATAAGGAAAAAAAATTTCATCGTCAACATTCAACGTACCTTTAGGGGAAACCGATGAAGAGATCGATACAGGCACTGCTCACCCCCAACCCATTAGAAAATTTAGTAGAATCAAACGGACAGTCGGTTAATTCAAGTGGTGGAGAAATATATGACGTTAAATCTAAAACTTGAAAATATGGGAGATTCCCCAATCAGTGGGTAACTCCACAAGATAAGTGCTTTCTCCTAATCGCTTTAAGATTCGAAATGAACTCGCTCGCCGATTTGCTAACTTTTTTTTGGTGCCCGAAGGCAACCGTTCAGGGATGAGACGCACAATAACCAAATCGCCAACCTTCAACTGAGACGCTCTCTTATGTACGTTAGCGTGAGATTGATAAGATGCGTATTGTATAGTTAACGCGTCCTTAATGTTCTTGTGTAAATTATGATCATGAGAGGCAAAGTCTTGTGCAAATTGACTTGACTTCTATGCTGGAGGTAACGAAATCAAGTCAAGTGGCACCGGCACCTTATATCTGTGCACGATTTCATTCGAAGATAACCCGGTGGACCAATTTTTGGAATTATTGTACGCTAACTGAGCATGGGGAAGGATGAGGTCCCACGTACCCTTGTGGTCACCTACAAGACAACGGAGTAAACTAACCAAACTTCGATTGACCACTTCTATTTGCCCATCCGTCTGCGGATGGTATGCCGAAGAAAACAAATGTTTGGTGCCCATAAGTTTCCACAGGGTCTTCCAAAAATAACTAGTAAACTTTACATCCCTATCGGTCATTATAGTCTTAGGTATGCCCCGATGCCCAATGATCTCTTTAAAATATAATTTTGCGACATATGACGCATCATTTGTATTGTTACACGTAATAAAATAGGCCATTTTAGAAAACCGGTCCACCACTACCAAGATGGAATCGTGACGCCTAAAGGTGAGAGGGAGGCCCAACACAAAATCCATATTAACGTCTTCCCATGGGATAGACAGAATCGGGAGCGGGGTATAAAGTCCCGCGTTCATCTTGTTACCATTAGCTAGCTGGCACACGCGACAACTCCCCACAATTTTTATTCACCGTGGACTTTAGGCCTGACCAATAAAACTTATCCTCCACTAACGAGATGGTCTTGTCACACCCAAAGTGACCACCTAGTCCGCCGTTATGCAATTCCCAAATGATGAAATGGAGAAGGGACGAGCGAGTGATACATAGCTTGGCATTCTTAAATAAGTAACCTTCGTGGATATAAAATGCGGAAATGGTAGTGGGTGCGTCGCCTTGAGAGGATAGATAGATATCCTTGAAATCCGGGCAATGGACATACTCATCCTTAATGCATTCAAACTCAATGACCTTCACTTCTAGCGTGGATAATAATAAAGACACGCGACTAAGGGCGTCCGCTACATGATTTAGATTTACCTTAAGATGTTTGATGATAAAGGTGTACTCCTGAAGATAGGAGACCCATTTAGCATGCCAGGGGCTGACCTTACTTTGAGAGTTGACAAATCTCAATGCCTCGTGATCAGATTGGATAACGAACTCCTTAGGGAGTAGATAATGCTGCCAATGTTGTAGGCATCAAATAACGACGTAAAACTCGCGGTCGTAATTAGAATAGTTCAGTTTCAGACCCACGAGCTTCTCACTAAAATACCGAACAGGATGCCCCTCCTGACTCAAAACACCGCCAATACCAATACCAGATGCATCACATGACAATTCAAAAACCTTACTAAAATCCGGCAACCGCAAAAGGGGAGCTTCCTACATTCGAGCCTTAATCGTTTGAAACGCTTTAGTGGCAGATTTCATCCAAGTGAAATCACCTTTCTTTACGCACTCTGTGATCGGTGCCATGGAATAACTAAAGTCACGAATAAATCGACGATAGAACTTAGCTAACCCTTGGAAACTCATAACATCTTGAATGTTGGTGGGTTCTAGCCAATCCTTGATGGCTTGGACCTTCTTGGGGTCCACATGTATGCCCTCTGAACTCACAATATAGCCATGAAATTTTATGGACGTCACATAGAAAGTACATTTTTTATATTGACAAATAATTTTTCCACTCGCAACGTCGCTAGGAAAGTCTTCAAGTGAGACTCATGATTGGTAGTAGACGTACTAAAAATGAGAATGTCATCAAAATAAACCACGATAAATTTTCCCATATAGGGTTGGAAGACATGTGACATCATCCTATAAAAAGTACTTGGGGCATTGGAAAGCCCAAATGACATCATTAACCATTCGTAACGCCCTTCCTTAGACCTAAAGGCTGTCTTCCACTTGTCACCCTCCCTATTTCGAATCTGGTGGTAGCCACTCCTAAGATCCAATTTAGAAAAGATAGTGGCTCTGGCTAGCATATCCAATAAGTTATCCAAGCGAGGGATGGGAAATCGATATTTAATCGTAATTTTATTTATGGCCCGACTATCCACACACATCCTCCAAGTGTCGTCTTTCATAGGAGCTAGCAATGCCGGAACGACACACAGACTCTTACTATGGCGGATGAACCCCTTTTGTAATAAATCTGAAATTTGCGTTTGTCCAAGTGCGTGGAAGGGTTTAACCGATAGTGAGGTAGGTTGGGTAACGAGGAGCCCGGAATGAAATCTATCGCACTGGATGTCTCGCAAAGGGGATAACGTAGACGGTAACTCATCCAGATACACATCCTTAAATTCCTTTAAAATGTTCCACAGAGTTGGCGGTAAGCTCTCAAACGTAGACACGTCCTCTTTGACTTGTAAGCAAACTAATGCATACATGACACCATCTAAAAATGTATGGCGCGCGAACTCCTTCTTACCTATCAAGCTTAAGGTTTTCTTCAATACAGGCACAATTGTGTCGTTAGAGGCGACCGAAGGATCCTTTGGTGGAGTGGGTTCAAGATAATTGTCTTGCCATTAAACTTGAACTCATAAGTGTTGGCTCGCCCGAAATGAGTAACATCATGGTCATAAATCCATGTCGTCCTAATAAGACATGGTAGGCATCCATGGGGATGACATCACACCAAACCTTTTCAGAATAGACCTTGATGGTAAGAGGTACAAAACAACGCCTCGCTACCGGAAGGGATGCCTTGTTAACCCAAGCAACCTTATAGGGGTGAGGGTGTGGTTCAGTGGCTAACATCATCCGGGTCACCGCAATTCTCCGAAATCACATTCATACAACTTTCGCTATCGATAATCAATTTGCACCACTTCTCTCCCCTCTTAAAATTTAATGAAAATATATTCTTCCTATTCCAATCATCCGAAGTACGCGGAGTAGCCAAAATACATCTCATCACCATCATATTGATGTCATCATCCAAGTCGCTCGGCACTTCTTCCGAATCAGAGTCTTCACCGGCCTCATACATGATCTCGGCGGGTTCAGTCGAGGTATCTAACCGGGCTAGGGGCTTGGGCTTAGTGGGACATTCACTTGCGTAATGTCCTTGAATCCCACAAGTAAAACACGTAGAATTTGTTTTGTTAATCCTACCCAACGCCACACTCTCACCAGTCAGGTTTCATATATTCCTAGCCCTGATGACAACAGAGTTTGAGTCAGCAGACCGGAACTTACCCTTGTCCTTCAGGGATAAGGGGTGGGGGGTGGAGGTCCTAAGAGGTACTTTTCCTTCGGAAATGAACGTGTCTTGGATTTATGAGCCAGGTGCTTCTCAATATCCAATGCGACATTATAGGTGGTGCTCAAATATGTGTGTCCATATCAAAGGAGTTTACCTTGAATGTCAAGATTAAGTCCCCTACGAAACTGTGAAAGGGTGACCTCAGGCATCTCCCTAACATCGCACCTAACCAACATGTCCTTCAGGAGGCCCATGTACTCCGCGACCGATCGATTCCCTTGTCTTAGGGAAGATAACTCATCAAACATTTGCGTTCGATGGTATGTAGGAACATATTGATCAGTAAACATTGCTGTCATGTTTGCCCAACCGATGGGGGCAGACCTTCCACCGCACCTAGACGTCGTTCTTCATTCAACCAAAATGTCTTAGCCCTACCCAACAATTTCATATGCGCTATGCGCACCTTGTCCACGTCAGTCAGATTCTGCCACTGAAAGTAACACTCTATCTCCATAACCCAATCCAAGAAAACTTGGGGGTCACCCATCCCATCATATGAGGGTGGTTTGATCCGTATGACCCGAGTGATATCAAATTCGTACGGTGCTCGCGGGGCATGTTTGGGGTTATTATTATGATTAAAATTCCCTTCGTCATGTTGGCGGGCTACAGGATTTGGTGGGGTTGGCTCATGAATGTTATTATTGTTAACATTCCCTTCTACATGTTGGCGGGCTGCATGATTTTGAGGTGCCCTTTGGGCTAACCTTATATCGTGAAGCATCTCCCGGATGTCCGTCAACTGATCGTTAAACTCCTGACGGAGTTCATCAACAGTTGTTGGACCGTGACCCGTGTCCCGTTCTTCCAACATCTGTGAAGAGGGCGTGGGATGCTCCGTGCCTAGCCTCGTACGCATACAATTTTAGAACAACAACGATTCTGACCAGAAAATTTTATAAAATAATAATTTATTCCCGACGACTAACTAGGGTATGTAGAA
Source organism: Dactylorhiza incarnata (assembly GCA_033032865.1). Taxonomy (NCBI): domain Eukaryota; kingdom Viridiplantae; phylum Streptophyta; class Magnoliopsida; order Asparagales; family Orchidaceae; genus Dactylorhiza; species Dactylorhiza incarnata. Next base: position 5,204,398 of record JAWHQI010000035.1, read on the forward strand.
TTTTTTTTATTTTCTTATAGAAAATAATACACAGATTTTTTTGATTTTTCGCTGAAATTAAAAATTTTATGTTGCTATTCGCAGACCAGCAATTAAAATTTTGAAATTTTGAACACGAAATGGTGTAACGATTGTATGTGCCGGCGTTCTAAGAAAAATTTAGGAAGGCATCAATTAAGAAATTGACACGAACTAGCTCTGATACCAAATTGCTGTAGGCTACACTCTCTGACACGATCGCTACGAATAAACACGCGCTCCCTCTCAACGTTCCAATTTATATGTTCGCAAAAAAATTAATCACAGCATACATGCGTAGCAATTTTTATCAATTAGACGCAAATGAACGGGTAACCACACCACTAGAGGTTGAATAAATAGCTAAAGGCCAAAATTCTCCAAGACTAAAAGGACCCACCCGGTCCGGTCAAGCTAGAGTTGTACCAAAAGAGATCCACCAAAATTTACTATTCGGAAAAGGGTAGATCTCTCCCAACAAAAAGTCGAGGTTCGCCAATCCTCTTTGAAAATTAAAAGAAATTATGATGAATGCAAAATCGATCGAAGAAACCACGATTGTTCAAGTGATTCAAAGATCAAGCTAAAATTACCACCACAAGAAATTAACAAGAGGGAAATCTCTTGAGTAGAAATTTCATTACCCAGCTTGAGATGGGATTATCCTCAAGTATGCACTCGCCCAAATCGTTCTTCAACGGATCCACCAGAGCCGCGTCAAATGGAGAGAAACTCATTCTCCTTCGCCGCTTCACACCGAATTTGATTCCACGGAACCACGACCCTTTCTTCTTCTTTCTTCACCTTGGCCGAAAACTTCCCAAGAGGAGGAAGAATGATGGGGTCGGCTATGGAGAGGGCCGAAGTTTATGGGAGAAAGAAAAAGGGGGGAGGAGAGGTGGTGGCTGGCAGCCAAGAGGAAGGAGACAAGGGAGAGGGGCGGCCAAGAAGGGGGAGGGCCGAAATTCCTATGAGGGGAAGAGAAAGAGGGGGGGGGGGGGGGGGGGGGCGGCTAGGAGGAGGGGGAATTCTAAGAGAGAAATTAGGATTCAGCTTTTATCATTCAAAACTACTAAATTTTATTACATGATAGCCTTTTATAAGCCTGCCAACAAACATGGCTATACGCAGTCCAAATTAAAATATAACATGGTTTGCCAACAAACATGGCTATACAGCGTCCAAATTAAAATAAAACTTGAAAAAATAAACAAAGTCCAAAATAAAAGACAAAGCATGATAAAAATTTAATTAGAATTATAATAAAATAATTATAATTATTAATTATTAATCTTGTGCCGCGGGCGGAGGTTGTAACGAAGATGGCATTCATGATTACGTAGGTCTTTTGTTAGAGAGGCGCCATCATCCGTAAGCGCGCCGTTACCAACATCTTCATGTTGAGGGCCGCCTTCGCCATCTGAAGCGCACCCATGTGTTCTAGAGAGACTCCGAGTCTACTTGCATGAAGGAGAGAATGTCCATACGTAATTTAGCGGACTTTGTCGGAGGAAATTATTTCGGTAAGAATTTCTCTGTCATCTCAGCCCATGTAGTGATGGAATCTCTAAGAAGAGATCCCAACCACTGCTTGGCCTTAGTACGCAAAGAGTGTTAAATTTTTGAAGTGGAAGTGGAGTAGTGATGGGCGGTCTGCGAATTGGAGACCGCAGAGACCGCGTGGCATGCGCTGGTTCTCTGGTTGGTTCTATCTCAGCAGTTTGGTTGAGGAGGTCTGATATGGGAGACCATTTTCTGTCCGGGCGGCTTGCGCGGGTTGGTCTGGCGACTTGTCCTAAGTCAGCCAGAAGTACTTGGTCTTCTTTCTTTGGAAGAAGACCGGGCGGTCTGCCTTGTTGAGACAGCGGTGACCGAGCGGTTTGGTTGTAACCGCAAGGTTTTATAAAGAGCTGAGAGCTATGCTGAGCTCGGGCGGTCTGCTTTATGAGACTGCTCCCAATATGATGGGCGGTGATTGTATCTTGGTTTGTGCAGTGATGACATTCGTCTAATCGCCTATAAATAGGGGTGCAGGGCCCGTCATTAATAATGAGAACTGTAAGAACCCAAGTTGGCATGATTGTGTCGGTCTCATTCTGAGGTCGTGCGGTCTGAGATTTTGTCTGACCGGTTTGTTTGTTCACAGGTTGCGACTAGCAGCTCGCGGTCAGCTTGTCTCCTTTCTTCCAGGTTTTAATAAACCAGTCCGGGCGGACTCTGTTTAGGTGTTCTTGATCTGGTGCAGCGAACTCAGTTGATCAGGCGGTCTTAAGTGACCAGGCGGTCTTGAGTTGCTGTCTGTTGCAGATAACAGTTTTCTTGTTCAGAGTTCGCGGGTTTCTTCTGTTATCAAGACTGTGCGGTCTGGGCGATCAAGAAGGGCGAACTATCTATTTTTTCAGCAGAGGAATAAAGCAGCAGGTCAGCAGTCTGTGGTTGCGGTCTGGCAGGTGCAGCTTGTACTATGTTCGCGTGGTCTCAGGAGCTTCCGTCTGGATTGTCTGTTCGCACGGTCTATGGGTATCAAATTGTCAGGTCGCTGCAGCTTGTTTACCTTGGTGTTTTGTGTTTCTCTCTTCCGTGATTCTTATGAATCATGTCTCGCCATGTATACCTCGCTTTGTAAAGAAATAGTTAATATCATAGTACTATTCGGTCTTCCCATTGTCATTGTTGTGCTACACTTGTGGAAGGTTTAGTGAAGTGATTCCGCATTTTTTACTTCATCTCCGGACCTCAAGTTTTTTAACATGGTATTAGAGGTAGGTTGCTGAGGTTGATTGCTGATACTTCTCTCAGGTTTCTCAAGTTGGTTAGCCATCAGTGGGATAGCAATGGAAGGAGGATATGATAGAGGTCTTGGTATTGAGGTCCTTATGCAGACTAACTTCAAGAAGTGGAAGTCTTGCATGGAGAGCTATCTTCTTGGCGAGGATTTGTGGGAGGCTGTAGGAGGAGAAGCAAGACAAGCTGTTGTTCCTGCTGAAGGGAATGCTGAGCTCATGAAGGCTTGGAGGAGAACGAATGCTAAGGCGAAGTTCACTCTCAAGAAAGCGATCATTCCGGAGTTGTTTGATCACATCATCGGGTGTGGATCAGCTGCTGAAATTTGGACAGCCTTGGATGTCTTGTTCAATAAGAAGAATGTAGCTAGGCTACAGTTCTTGGAGAATGAGTTGGCGAAAGGAACTCAGGGGTGTTGAAATTGTTGAAGTAGAGTGGAAGGTGTCCGGCGGTCTGAATTTTGGAGACCGCAGAGACTGCGCGGTCTGGGTTGGTGTTCTGCCGGTCTGGCTCTGCCGGGTTGATTCTGGCGATCTGCTGGTTGGCCAGTTTGTTCCTATTTGTTGCGGTCTCTTCCCGGGTTGTTCTGCTTTGGTTTTTCTACCCTCTTCGTAGAAGACCGAGCGGTCTGTTCTGTGTAACCGCTGTGAACGGGCGGCTTATGCTGGGCGGTCTGGCGACTTATCTGAAGTCGGCCAGTTGTTCTTGGTTTGCTCCTGGTGATCTAAGGAAGGAGCATTCTTGTGCCCGTGCGGCTTGTGCGCGGTCTTGTGTTCGTGCGGCTTGTGTGCGGTCTGCTGCTGATCTGCGGTCTTGGATAGGGTGTTATCCAAGTGATGTGATCGCGCGGTCTGCTCTGTGAGACCGCTGGCGATCTGGCGGGTGGTGATTGTATCCCTCTTATGGCGGTGACGACATCCATCTTGTCGCCTATAAATAGGGGTGCATGGCCCATCATTCATAATGAGAACTATTTGCGGTCAGCAGGTTGCGGTCTCCTTCCTTGGTAATTTCCCAGCGGCTTGAATAAACAGTTCGGCAGCGGCTTGTCTGCGAACTGGTTTATGATTGTTCTTGAGCTGTTCGCAGCGAGCTCAGCGAACAGGCGACCTTCAGTGGTTAGGTGATCTGAGTTACGGTCTTGCAACATCTTCTGTTCTTTGTTCAATAAGCTCCAGTTCGTGCGGTCTGAGGTGGCGTCTTGCAGTGTGGTTTGAGGTGGTGGTCTGAAGTCCTCTTGGCTATTTTCTATTCGTGCAGTCTCAGGTCAAGCCGGGCGGTCTCTGGAGTCGAGCGGTCTGTGCGGTCTCTGCTTGTCAAGCCACCAAATTTGTTTTTGGTGTGTTTTGTTCTTCTCTCCTCCGTGATTCTTATGAATCATGTCTCGCCATGTATACCTCGCACTGTAAATGAAGGTTGTGATTCAATAAAGTTTCTTTTGTTGCTGTGTGGCATTGTGGTTGTTTCGCTATAACTTAGTTGATGCAACTCCTGCTTACTCCTAAATGATTCAAATTAAAAATTTTAACATGGTATCAGAGCCAAGTTGTTGGAGTGGATAAGCAGTGATCAACGTGAGTTGCCATCGTCTTTGTGAAGAAGAGACCACATAGTTTGCCATGGAAGTTGGATACGCAAGGGGGCTTGGTATTGAACTCCTCAAATCGACTAACTATAAGAAATGGAGGTCGTGTATGGAGAGTTACTTACTTGGCGAGGATCCATGGGAGATAGTTGGAGGAGAAGACACACAAGAAGTGTTTCTAGCAGGAGATAATATGCCATAGGTGAGACTTTGGAGGAGGACTAATGCAAAGGAAGAGTTCACACTCAAGAGGGCTATCTCACCAGAGCTATTTGATCACATCATTGGATGTAAATCTGCTGCGGAGATTTGGACGTCTTTGGACGGGCTGTTCAATAAGAGAAATGTAGCTCGGCTACAGTTTCTTGAAAATGAGTTGGCGAAGGCCTCTCAAGGTGATCTTTCTATTTCTACCTTCTTTCTCAAGATGAAGAACCTCACATCAGAGATTTCTGCATTGGACCCTGATGAGCCCATCTCGGAGGCAAAACTGAAGAGGCATATCATCCACGGGTTGCGGAAGGAGTATCGTGCCTTTGTGATGTCAATTCAAGGTTGGGCAAATCAACCATCTCTGTTGGAGCTGGAGAACTTACTTGCTTCGCAGGAAATTTTGGCAAGACAGATGGCGGGGACTTCTATCTCTGGGGGAGATAGTGATGTGTTGTTCTCTGGAAAGAAGAAGAAGAAGTGGGAGAAGAAGAAGCCAGGTCAGGATGGACCCTCTACTTCAGGTCAGCAGGATAGAAGTTATGCTTCTAAGTCTGATGGGAAGAAGAAGGGAGAGGGACCAAGGTGCTTCAGGTGTAATAAGACCGGCCACTTCAAGAAGGATTGCCGGGTTAATCTTCAGTCGGGACATGTAGCAGAGAAGGAGAAGCCAAAGTCTGATGAAGCTGGATGGGGAGGAGCCTTTGCGGCTAATATGACGGCGATGCCCGTTAAGGCCTTGGCTGTCATCAACTTCGAAGAGGATTGGATCGTGGATTCAGGGTGAGGGCATCACCTCACCGGGGATGAATCAAAGTTCTCTTCTTTGGCGCCTTACTCAGGTAACGATGCTATTATTACGACTGATAATTCTGTTCATGCAGTAGAACAAGAAGGTGTTGTCTCCCTGAGCAGTGATAAGGGTCCACTCACATTGAGGAGTGTTTATTATGTGCCTGGTATGAAGAAGAATCTCTTCTCTGTGACCAATGCGGTTGATGCCGGTTATCACGTTCTGTTTGGCCCAACAGAAGTGAAGTTTCTTAAAACTCAACCGGAGATAAAGGGAGATGTTATTCATGTTGGAAAGCAGGTTAACGACTTGTTCGTTTTTTCGACAAGTACCTATGTTGATAAGATGAAGACCAACGATAGCGCGGCTATCTGGTATGAAAGGTTGGGGCATGTCGGCATGGACAAATTGAAGGCTATGGCAGTAAGGGTCCTTGTCAAGGGCTTGCCTAGCTTCTCCTCTTATGGAGACGGTCATGTTTGTGCGGGATGTCAGTTTGGTAAGTCTCATCGACTTCCATTTGATAAATCGCAAACAAGATGCAAAGCGCCGTTGGAGTGCATTCACGGTGATTTGATGGGACCGACTGCCACCCCAAGCCTTGGAGGACATAGATATATGTTGGTGTTGATTGACGATTACACCAGATATGTCTGGGTGTATTTTCTGAAAGAGAAGTCGGAAGCTTTTGCGAAGTTCGTGGAGTTCAAGGAGCTGGTGGAAGGTCGGTTAGGCCTGCGGGTGAAAAAATTAAGAACTGACAATGGTGGGGAGTTCACCTCTGGTGAGTTCTCAAGTTTTTGCAGGAAGCACGGCGTCCGGAGAGAGCTCACTTGTGCCCATACACCACAGCAAAATGGCATTGTAGAGAGGAAGATCTGTCATCTAACGGAAACCTGCAAATGCTGGCTTCATGCCAAGAGTATCCTAAAGTCTTTTTGGGCGGAGGGAATGTCTTGTGCGGCATACGTCATCAACAGGATGCCTCCAAGTCCTATCAACATGAAGACCCCTCACGAACTGATGTTCAAGGAGAAACCAAGTGTTGCACAACTTCGGGTGTTCGGGTCAATCTGCTATGTGCATATCCATGATGCTCTTTGGACAAAACTAGATGCAAAAGCAAGGAAGCTAGTCTTTGTTGGATATGATGAGCGGAAGAAAGGATGGAGATGCATGGATCCTGAGACATGGAGATCAGTGGTATCTCGGGATGTGGTGTTCGTTGAGGTGACTTCCTACAAGGGGAGTTCAGGAGTTGAACTACCGGAAAGCAGGGTTGATGAAGAAGTGAAGGCTGCGGGAAATCTTCAAGTGGAGTTGCCTGTTTCATCAGGAGCTCCAGCTGTGTCAAGCTCTGAGATGGAAGCTTTAGGTTCTGGAAGCAGGGAGAGCGATGCTCCAAGTTCGTCTGGAAGAGGAGCTAGCACAGAAGCAGCTGAGGAGGTGGTTAGTCAGGAGCAACCTCTTAGGAGATCAAAGAGGACTATCAAGCCACCGGATCGATACACAGGAGGAAACATGGTGAGCTTTGTCTCATGTTTCTTCGCTGGTCCCTTGGATGAGAGGGAGCCGTCGAGCTTTGAGAAAGCCAAAGGCGTGAAGCAGTGGGACATTGCTATGCAAGAGGAGATGGATGCTCTAAAGAAGAATGAGACTTGGTCTCTAGTGCCCAGGCCTAAGGGCATTACCCCTGTGACATGCAAATGAGTTTATAAACTCAAGAAGAAAGCTGATGTCACGATTGAGCATTACAAGGCTCACCTTGTGGCTCGCGGGTTCTCACAGCAGTAAAGAGAAGATTATAATGAGACGTTCAGTCCAGTGGTAATGATGACCTCGGTGCAGTTTGTTATTGCTTTGGCGGCATCTAGTGGATGGGAGATTTGGCAGCTCGATGTGAAGAATGCTTTCTTATACGGAGAGATTGACAAGGATATCTTCATGATCCAGCCGTCGAGTTTTATCTCGGAGGATTGTCTGAACTACGTCTGCAAACTGAAGAAGGCCTTGTATGGGTTGAAGCAAGCGCCTCAGGCGTGGTATGGGAAGATCTCGGAGTATCTTCTATTCTGCGGGTTCTTTGCTTCAGACTCTGATTCTAGCTTGTTCGTCAAGAAGGAGGGGGCGCTTCAGGTTATTGTTTTGCTGTATGTGGATGACATGATTGTCACCGGGAACTCGAAGGAGGCAATAGCGAGGCTGAGAGCTGAGCTTGCTATCAGGTATGAGATGAAGGATCTGGGTGAGCTTCACCATTTCCGTGGACTCGAGGTCCAGAGTCGGGAGAGCGGAGTGCTCGTTTCTCAGGCTGGATATGCGGAGCGGATCATTCAACTATTCGGCATGGAGGAAGGGAAGAGCAGCTCTATACCTTTGGAACAGCATCATAAACTTCGGAAGGATGAGGGAAGAGTTCTATTTGATCTGTTGGTGTTCCGATCTCTGGTTGGGAGCTTGATTTACTTGACCATCACGAGGCCAGATATTGCTTATGCAGTTGGCAAAGTGAGTCGGTGCATGGCGGAGCCACGGATGCCTCATCTTCTAGCGGCAAAAGGAATTTTGAAGTATGTGAAGTCGACCTCTGATTTGGGTCTCCTATATAGGAGACGGTCAAGCTTGGAGTTGCTTGGATACATGGATGCTGACTACGGGGGAGACGTGGATGATCAGAGATCAACGTCTGGGTTTGTATTTATGACGGGCCCCACAGCTATTTCTTGGTGTAGCAAAAACCAGGACTCGGTGTCCGTATCTACCACAGAAGCAGAATACAATGCTTCGGCCTTAGCAGCTCAGGAAGCCGTTTGGCTCAGGAGGTTGGTGGAGGATGTTCATGAGGAGGTTTGAGGTCCCACTATGCTACGCGGGGACAATGAGAGTGCTCTCAAGCTGGTTAATAATCCAGTTTGTCACGCGAGGACCAAGCATATTGAGAATGAGCACCATTTCTTTCGTGAAAAAGTGTTGGGAGGATCTCTTATGGTCGAGCATGTTCGAAGTGCGGACAATGTTGCAGACATCTTCACAAATCCACTTGCAAAAGGACCATTTACTCGGTTGCAGAGTTTAGTCGGGCTAGTTTCCACTTCCCACTTCAAGGGGGAGTGTTGAAATTGTTGAAGTGGAGTGGAAGGTGGCCGACGGTCTGAATTTTGGAGACCGCAGAGACCGCGCGGTCTGGGTTGGTGTTCTACCGGTCTGGCTCTACCGGGTTGATTCTAGCTATCTGGTGGTTGGCCGGTTTGTTCCTGTTTGTTGCGGTCTCTTCCCAGGTTGTTCTGCTTCTACCTTCTTCGTAGAAGACCGAGCGATCTGTTCTGTGTAACCGCTGTGACCGGGCGGCTTATGCTGGGCGGTCTAGAGACTTATCTGAAGTCGGCCAGTTGTTCTTGGTTTGCTCCTGGTGATCTAAGGAAGGAGCATTCTTGTGCCCGCGGGGCTTGTGCGCGGTCTTGTGTTCGCGCGGCTTGTGCGCGGTCTCCTGCTAATCTGCGATTTTGATCAGGGTATTGTCCAAGTGATGTGATCGCGCGGTCTGCTCTGTGAGACTGCTGGAAATATGGCGGGTGGTGTTTGTATCCCTCTTGTAGCGGTGACGACATCTGTTTTGTCGCCTATAAATAGGGGTGCATGGCCCGTCATTCATAACGAGAACTGTTTGCGGTCAGCAGGTTGCGGTCTCCTTCCTTGGTTATTTCCCAGCGGCTTGAATAAACAGTTCGGCAGCGACTTGTCTGCGAACTGGTTTATGATTGTTCTTGTGCTGTTCGCAGTGAGCTCAACGATCAGGCGACCTTCAGCGATTAGGCGATCTGAGTTGCGGTCTGGCGACAGCTTCTGTTCTTTGTTCAATAAGCTCCAGTTCGTGCGGTCTGAGGTGGCGTCTTGCAGTGCGGTTTGAGGTGGCGGTCTGAAGTCATCTTGGCTGTTTTCTGTTCGTGCGGTCTCAGGTCAAGCCGGGTGGTCTCTAGAGTCGAGCGGTCTGTGTGGTCTCTGCTTGTCAAGCCGCCAGATTTGTTTTTGGTGTGTTTTGTTCTTCTCTCCTCCGTGATTCTTATGAATCATGTCTCGCCATGTATACCTCGCACTGTAAATGAAGTTTGTGATTCAATAAAGTTTCTCGTGTATAACTTAATTGATGCAACTCCTGCTTACTCCTAAAGGATTCAAATTAAAAATTTTAACAAGGGGGATTTGTCTATCTCATCATTCTTCTTGAAGATGAAGAACCTTTGCACAGAGATATCGGCCTTGGACCCGGATGTGCCTATATCAGAAGCTAAGCTGAAGAGGCATATAATCCGCGGTTTGCGGAGGGAGTATGTGGCCTTTGTGACTTCTGTTCAAGGCTGGGCCAATCAGCCTTCGTTGCTGGAGCTGGAGAACATACTTGCTTTGCAAGAAAGTTTAGCTAAGTAAATGGATGGGATGTCTATCTCTGGGGGAGAAGGAGAGGTTCTCTTCTCTGGCAAGAAGAGGAGATGGATAAGAAGAAGAAGACATCTGAAGATGATGTTCCATCTACTTCATATTAGCAGGAGAGGAGCTATGCTCCTAAGCGTGATGGGAAGAAGCAGGAAGGATCTAGATTCTTTAGGTGCAACAAGCTTGGTCATTTCAAAAGAGACTGCAGGGTCAATCTTCAGCCTGGGCATGTTGTTGGGAAGGAGGAGGCTGGTTCCAATTCTGAAGGTAGTTGGGGTGGTGGAGGTGCACTCATGACGGGCACGTGTGTTATGGCCATAACTTCCATCAACTATCAAGATGATTGGATAGGGGACTCTGAGTGTGGTCATCACCTCACCGGGGATGAGTCGAAGTTCTCATCTTTGCAGGCATATACAGGTGATGACGCTATTGTTGGGGAAATGATTTATCTTAACCCCTAGAATAAAGAAGAATATAAAGTCTAAGTATAAAAAATTAGGCTAAGTAAATATGCGTCGAATAGTATTCGATGCAACGTCGAAATATAGTCGACGTTTCTCTCAAGATGAGTCGAAGTAACTCTTAGAAGAATTCGACGTAATCATAGTCGACGTACCTCTGACTTCTAGTCGACGCATTTGACAAAGTCGACGCACCTTTGTCGACGCACCTTCCTTATTCTTCTCTCGACGTCCAGCCAGGAAGAAATCGACGTTTACGTCGAATAGTAATCGACGCACGTCGATATCTATAAGTAATTCAAAAACATGCCAGATCTCTTTCCTTCTTTCTGTAGATCTAATTTTTATGGAATGATATTATTCTTTTATAGCCGTTCTGAATCAGCCTTTCCTTCTATTTAATTCTTAGCTAATTTGATTAAGATTATTATGGATAATATTTGAAATCAGAATGAATTCTTTTCCTTCTACAGAAATATTGATTATGGAAACTCTTATCTCTTTCTAATTCTCTGTCTGCTAATTGATTATTCTCCTTTAGCAATATATTTTAAACAGAGCAATAAATAAGAAGGAGGCCGACAGAGAATCAACATAAGTGATCCACCATATACATTTGAAAAAGAGGAAGAGCTCCCAAGTGAAGAGTGAAAAAGCTGAGAAAAGAGATAGTGTGCTGCAGAAAAGAAAAAGCCTTCATCTTCTCCTTCTGAAGCCATTCTGCTGCAAATTCTGAAAGTTCTCACAAAAGAGAGAAAAGCTTACAATCTCCTTCTCACTATAGAAGAGAGATCATATTCACTATACTTGTGCTTCTAATCTTCTTGCTAGGAAGAAGATTCTTTCTTATATATATTGTCTTCTGTTCTTCTACTTGTTCTACTTCTTCTTCTCATTCTATTTTCAATTGTGTAAAAGAGTTTTTAGAATCTCTCTTCAAAAAATTCAGTTGTAGTGGTTCTAAGAGTCTCCTTACCAAAAGACTCAGTTTGGTTCTAAGAATCTCCTTATCAAAAGACTCAGTCTGGTTCTAAGAGTATCCTTATCACAAGACTCAGTGCAAGTTAGTGAATTCCTACCAAAGGGGGTAGAAGAGTGGACTACCTAAGGTTTGGGGAACCACTATATTTCCTTGTGTTGTGCTGTGATTTTCTTCTTGATTTTTCTTCTTTACTTGCTTAATTCTTGTTGGTGTGTGGGAAGCTTAAATCTGTGATTATTACACACATATATATATATATATATATATATATAATTGCACACAGTATTTTTAATCTCTATTCACCCCCACCCCCCTCTAGAGAATTCTAGTGAGGTTAACTGTGCACTTTCAATTGGTATCAAAGCGAGGTTGATCTAAAAAGGGTAACTCCTTGATCAAAAAGATCCTACCTCATATAGATATATATATATATATATATTTGAAAACTATATCTTTCACATAGCACAAATCAAAGATTATGCTTCCACCAGACCACCAATTTGCAACCTTGAAAAGTTTGCACTTTGGAAAACAAGAATTAAAATTTATCTAAACTCTATTGATGGAGAATTATTTGATGTTATTATGACAGGTCCTCCCAAGCCATTCAAGAAGGACTCAAGTGGAAAGGTCACACAAATACTTGCTCCAAAGGCTGAATGGACAGATGAGGAAAAGAAAGCTCAAGCATGTGATGCCAAGGCTATGAATATCTTAGTCTCAACCCTCTCAGATGAAATCTTCCAAAAGATTGCTGAATATGAGTCAGCTAAGGAAATATGGGAAGCTCTCAATAAAATGGTAGAAGGGAGTGCTGATGAGAGGAAGGATAAAAAGGCATTACTCATCTCTCAATATGAAAACTTCCAGAAGAGAGAAAATGAAAGTGTTGCTGACATGTATGCCAGATTCAGCTTCATAATAAATGAGCTAAAAACACTTGAGAAGGACATATCTCTCACTGAGATAAATGACCAATTGCTAACTTGCTTCCCTAGCTCTTGGGATTCAAGAATCTGGCCAATTAAAGACTCCAGAAGTCAAAAAGAAATCTCAACAGATGTCCTGTTGGGTAAATTAAGATCTTATGAACAGCTGTTGAGAACAAGAGCTGAGAAAGAAGAGAAAGAAAAGGCTTCTCCACTCTCAAAAGAAAAGAGCATTGCTTTGAAGGCTACTGAAGGTGAACCCTCTACAAATGATGAAGAGCTGATCAGTCTACTGGCCAGAAGGTTCAAGAAGTGGATCAAAACATAAGGATCCAGAAGGAGAGACTCAAAAACCAGGTATGACAAAACTCCTAATAAAGAGATTATCTGTTATTCTTGCAGGAAACCTGGACACATTGCACCTGAATGTCCTAAAGAGAACAGCAATAAGAAAGATCTGAAAAGAACAGATCGAAAGAAGAAGAAGAAGAAAGAGAAAGGGTTCATTGCTCAATCATGGAGTGATTCAGAATCTGAAGAGAGTACCTCATCTGAAGATGATCAGGAAAAGGCTAAGCAAGAGGAAACCTGTTTGATGGCTACTAAAAAGCCTGAAGATACATCTCTGGTAAATATATTTGATGATATAGATTTCTCTTCCACTGATTTCAAAAATAGTTTCAAAAAATTCTGTTTAGATCTAGTCAAATCTGAGAAAGAGGTAAAGTAACTAAGAAATGAACTAAATAATCTCAAACAAATGAAAACACAACATAAAAACTATGAGCTTAGTCTAGGACTCTCAGAGGAACAACTAAATAAAATCAATACTGAAAATCAAGCACTAAGAAATGAGCTAGCAAAGGCAAAAGCTTTTGAAGACTCTCTAAATGGCAGAAGTCAGAAGCTCAAGAATATCTCTAACAATCTCACTGATAGATTTAGACAACTAGAATATAACACTGACATAGAACCCTAACCTCAATCACCCAGCAAATCTGTCTCGAAACATCCTATTCACTTCACTAGGGAAAATCATTTGACAGGAGAAAAATCACAAACAACCACTATTTTTAGCAAAGATAGTCCCACTATATATGAAGGAATCCTAGGAAAATATCCTTAGAAAAGAAACAAATTTGCGTCGAATCATTATCGACGTACGTCGAACTCTACTCAACGCAACTCAAATAATGCATCGATTTCTAATCAACGCAGACACCAAAATACGCCGACTTCCAATCGACGCAATCTTTCATATGCTTCGACTAAAAGTAACCACAGAATGAAGGAAGCATCAACTTTCACTCGACGCGACTTTAAACATACGTCGAATTCATATCGACGCAACCAATCTAACAGAAATGTCTCCTTTCCCAAAAAGTCTTCTCAATCCATTTCCTTTTATTATGAACACTATTTCTGCAACATTACCAAAGACAATTGGTATGATAAGCCAATACCCCTAAAGGAGGAAGGATATTCTTAAAAACCCACTTATTCTTTCATTAAACCTTTCACTATTGGGAAGAAGGGACCCCAGCTTAGGAGGGTCCAAACTAATGTTTAAAATCTTATGTGCATATGTATCACATCTCCAGGCTGGTGTGGTACTTGGACAGTGGATGCTCCATGCACATGACAGGGTACAAAAACCTATTAATCAATTTTAAGGATAGACTTGGACCACCAGTGACCTTTAGAGATTCTAGCTGTGGCCAAACCAGGGGCTTTGGAGATTTCAAAGAAGGGAAAGTCACCTTCAAGAATGTGGCAGTTGTCAAAGGACTGAAGCACAATCTGATAAGTATAAGTCAGATATCTGACAGTGGTAAGTATGAGGTAAAATTCACCACACTATTTTGCCATATTATTGATATCAAGACTGGTGTCATAGTACTCAATGGAATTAGAAAAGGGAAGGTATATATAGTAGACTTTAGCTCCTCACCCACAGAAGTTTGTTTGTTCAACAATATTATTAATAAGAGTGAATTATGGCATAGGAGACTGGGTCATCTAAACCACAAAACCATTAGTAAATTATCAAAGAATAACCTAGTCAGAGGCCTACCAAAGGGTAGATTCTCTAAGGACTCTCCATGCAGACCTTGCCAACTAGGAAAACAGACCAAGTCATCCTTCAAACCAATTGGTAAGGATGACTCCCCTAGGATCCTCTACTTACTGCACATGGATCTCTTTGGTCCCATATCCACTCAAAGTTTGGGTGGAATGTCTTATACCTTAGTCATTGTAGATGACTATTCTAGGTACAGTTAGGTATTCTTTCTAAGGGCCAAGTCTGAAACCCATAAGATTCTCTCAAGATTCATAAGACAGATTCAATCTGAGTTCAAAACTCGTGTTTCAATTATCAGGAGTGATCATGGGACTGAATTTGAAAATCAGTCAATCAGTAGTTTCTATGAGGATATAGGTATTAAACAAAGTTTTTCAGCCCCTAGAACTCCTCAACAAAATGGAGTTGCTGAAAGAAAGAATAGAACTTTAATTGAATCAGGAAGGACCTTACTTGCAGAATCAGGATTACCAAAAACCTTCTAGGCTGAAGCAGTCAACACTGCAAACTATGTTCTAAATAGAAGCCTCATACACAAAACTAAGTCAAAAACTCCATATGAACTCCTGAAGGGAAAAACACCCATTGTTAAATACTTTAAAATATTTGGATGTGCTTGCTTTATCTTAAATAATGGGAAAGATCATCTTACCAAGTTTGACAAGAATTCTGATGATGGAATATTTCTTGGGTACTCATCATCTAGTAAAGCTTATAGATGCTATAACAGGAGAACTCTCAGAATTGAAGAATCTATGCACATTATATTTGATGAAACTAACATGCTGTTTAAGGGGGAGGAAACTTCCACCTATCCTTTTCCACAGGAAAATAGCAGCATAGAGACTCAGCTTGAACAACTGACTCTAGAGAACAGAGACACTGGGAAAGAAAACCAGCTACAGGAAACAAGTGAGGAGTCTAAACAAGAGCATGAAGATGGTTCAGAGAAGAGCAACCAAAACCAACTCCACAAGAGAACATAGTTCAGGAAGAACAGTTTGACAATGATCCCATTGTTAATGAGGAAGAAGAGCATCTGACAAATTCAAGCAGGACAGAGATCAATATGAAAAATCATCCACAATCCCAAGTAATTGGAGACCCCAATACTGGAGTAAGAACAAGACATCAAGTCTCCAATGGGATGATGCTCCAATGCTTCTTATCTCAAGTTGAACCAAAGAGGTTTGAGGAAGCTGATCCTCACTGGATTATAGCCATGCAAGAAGAACTAAGCCAATTTGAGAGAAACAAAGTGTGGAACTTAGTTGAGAGACCAAGAAACTACCCAGTTATTGGTACAAAATGGGTATACAGAAACAAACTAGATTCCATTGGAGTAATTGTCAGGAACAAGGCAAGACTTGTAGCACAAGGATACAGACAAGAAGAAGGAATAGACTACAATCAAACCTTTGCTCCAGTAGCCAGATTGGAAGCAATCAGACTCTTTCTTGCCTATGCAGCCTTCATGAAGATGAAAGTCTACCAGATGGATGTCAATAGTGCTTTTCTGAATGGTGACCTTCAAGAAGAGGTGTATGTTGAGCAACCACCAGGTTTTGTCAATCCCTCCTCACCTAACTTTGTTTATAGACTTAACAAAGCACTTTATGGTCTTAAGCAAGCACCAAGAGCCTGATATGAAACTCTCTCCAACTTCCTTTTAGAAAATTCTTTTGAAAGAGGAAAAGTAGATAAAACACTTTTTACTAGAACCCATAAAAATCAACTCCTTCTTGTTCAAATCTATGTAGATGTCATCATCTTCAGCCCAACTCATCCCAAACTTTGTAAAAGATTTGCTGATTTAATGCAATCAAAATTTGAAATGAGTAGTTTGGGAGAACTCTCTTATTTCCTAGGGCTACAAGTGAAACAAAGCAGTGAGGGAATCTTTATATCACAATCTAAATACACTAAAGAGTTAATTAAAAAATTTGGTATGGAATCAGCATCTACCATGAAAACACCTATGGCAACTAATGCCATTATAGAAAAGGATGATAAGGGAAAATCAGTAGATCAAAAGACATATAGGGCAATCATAGGATCCCTTCTCTATCTAACAGCTAGAAGACCTGACATTATGTTTGCAACCTGCATATGTGCTAGATTTCAGGTTGATCCAAAAGAATCCCATCTCACCTCTGTAAAAAGGATTCTTAGATACCTAAAGGGCACACCTAAACTAGGTCTGTGGTACTCAGCAGAAACAAATTTTGAATTAATAGGATTCTCAGATGCAGACTATGCTAGATGTAGGGTTGATAGAAAAAGCACATCTGGTACTTGCCAATTCCTAGGTGACTGATAATTATCATGGTTCAGTAAGAAACAAACTTCAGTCTCAACCTCAACAGCTGAAGCTGAATATATAGTTGCTGGGAGCTGTTGTTCATAAATTCTCTGGATGCAAAATCAGCTTCTTGACTATAAATTGGAAGTCAATAACTCTAAAATTTATTGTGATAGCTATAGTGCCATATCCATAGCATCCAACCCAGTCCTTCATAGTAGAACCAAACATATAGAGATCAGACATCACTTTCTTAGAGACAATATAGAAAAAGGTAAGATAACCTTAGAATATATTCCTACAGATAGTCAAAGAGCAGATATTTTTACCAAGCCCTTAGATGAAACTAAGCATACTTACTTTATCAACACCTTGGGAATGCTTGATGGATGCTTGTAAACATCATTGTTGGGGAAATCTAGAAGAGATCAGAAAAACTAAGCAAGTACTTACAGACACGTCGATTACCTATCGACGCACCGTCGAGAGGAACTCGACGTTAGCATTGATTTTTTAAAGACAAAGATACGTCGATCCCTTATCGACGCACCGTCAAATTAATATCGACGCAAGTCTGCGACCACGTCGACAGGACATTATGCTGACAATGTTTCGACGGAGCGTCGACTCCATATTGACGCATATGTCGACATCAATGACCAACGTCACAGATGCTCCGACACATCGACCATGCGTCGATTCCAATTCAACGTTACGTCGACTTCATAATAAAACTGGAAACAAATATTCCCTTCTTCTTTTGACGATTGGTTAACTAATATACCTTGATTTCTGTTTCCTTTTCGACGTTTCACCTCCTTTAAATAACACTTCTTATTTCATAAACTCATACTCTCCCAAACCGCCAAAATCTTCGTCTTCTACCTTTCTCTCTACATCAATGGCGCCAACCCCTGCTCAATCTGCCCTCCTCAAAATAATAAACGATGCTCTGGAACAACTTCTGAATGACTTCCAGACACGACTGACCACCTTCTCCAATGAGTGCGCCGACTTGCTCACCACCTGTGAAGCCAAATTGGCCAACCTCTCTGCCTCTCTTCCTGAGCTTCATGTTCTTCTACAAGAACAACCTCTGTCGCCAAAAGGGTTTACATCCTTTCTGAAGGATATAAACCAGGGGGAGAGTTGCTCAAGAAACCGCCCTATCCAGGTTTTTCTTAAAGCTCAGGGCTAACTCTTCTCCAATCTCTAAATACTATCCTTAAGTATTAAATCAACTTCATTTTTTTTTCTTTTACCATAGGCTCAAATCTTCTCCAATCATTCTGATTACACCTTCAACAAACACCTTGGTGAATCCTCCTCCTATCATACAGAAGGAGATCATGCTGTGGATTCAGCATTCAAAATAGATGCCCCATATGTTCAGGGGGAGATTGTTCCAGTATAGAATATAGAAGTCCAGGGGGAGGAAGAAACAACTTTTTCTGATGACCTAAAAAGGCAAGTCTGGATTGAGGCACCCTTGCATGAGGAAGAATATCAGCATCATTCTCCTGGCTTCTCTGCCAGCTACATCAAACTCAAGACACCCTTACTTGAGGATATTCCTCCAGAGGACATTGTGCCTGCTGTTCCCTCTCCTACAAAAATCCCTTCTCCACCTTCACCTTCTAAAGAGAAAACTACATCTCCACCTCTGCCTCTTCCACCACTTCAACCTCCATCTCTACCTCCACAAAAGCTATCTAAGGAAAAACCAAGAGAACAAATGAAAAGAAGAAGTGAAGCCATCCCTCATTGGCAAAAATTTTCCAAAGAAGAAAGAAAAGAATATGCAAAGGAAAAGAAATATAGAAATGCTGTTGAGGAGATAAAGAGGTTTGAAAAAATGCCTAAAATCACTCCTAACAGTCCTATAAAGGAGTACCATGATCCTGACATGGAAAAGTTGCATGAAGAAATAAGAGATAGAGAGCTGTATGAATATGAAGCAGCTATGAAAGAAGTAGAAGATAAGAGGAATGTCTGGTTGGAAAAGATCAAGAAGGGGATGATTAAAGAACAGATTCTTGCAGAATCTTCCATCAAACTTCCAAAGAAATTGTTTATCAAAAGAAAAATCCTCAGGCAGGGCTCATCCTAGAAAAAGGACAAAAACACAAGAGGGGTGTAGGGTGTACAGAAGATATTTACATTCCCTATAAGAAGCCCAAAAGACCTGCAAGATTAGACAAATGGCATGACTCACCCTGGAAAGGGAAAGGAAAAATGACTGAGATCCCTGAGAAACAGCAATCAGAGAAGAGAAAATATAGGCCATAGGTTGACAACATAGGACCACCTGAGCCCAAGCCTACTCAAAAGAAACCCCAAAACATTACAATTGAGATGATTGATGAAAAGGAAGCAATTATCATCAGCAAGGGCTATTCTATAAATGATACTCTCCCTGATGCTGACAAAGTCCTGGGGAAACTGCACACAATCATCAGAAATGTCCAAGAGCATCCTGATAGAGCCAGGGGCTATATTTTTGAAGCTATTGAAAATTTATCTAGAAAACTCTATTCTGCTTTTGTCAATTTCATGTATAACAAGAAGTTTCTAGTTTAAATCTTGTGAAAGACAAATTACTTGTTATATGATTTCTTCTGATTGCTTAGCATATTTCTTCTCTATATAAATGTTTTGTCTTGATTGATTAAATACTGATACAATTTCTCTCTATATAGGGTTAAGACAAATAGGGGGAGATTGTTGGGGAAATGATTTATCTTAACCCCTAGAATTAAGAAGAATATAAATTCTAAGTATAAAAAATTAGGCTAAGTAAATATGCGTCGAATAGTATTCGACGCAACGTCGAAATATAGTCGATGTTTCTCTCAAGATGAGTCGAAGTAACTCTTAGAAGAATTCGACGTAATCATAGTCGACGTACCTCTGACTTCTAGTCGACGCATTTGACAAAGTCGACGAACCTTTGTCGACGCACCTTCCTTATTCTTCTCTCGACGTCCAGCCAGGAAGAAATCGACGTTTACGTCGAATAGTAATCGACGCACGTCGATATCTATAAGTAATTCAAAAATACGCCAGATCTCTTTCCTTCTTTCTGTAGATCTGATTTTTATGGAATGATATTATTCTTTTATATCCGTTCTGAATCAGCCTTTCCTTCTATTTGATTCTTGGCTAATTTGATTAAGATTATTATGGATAATATTTGAAATCAGAATGAATTCTTTTCCTTCTACAGAAATATTTTTTATGGAAACTCTTATCTCTTTCTAATTCTCTGTCTGCTAATTGATTATTCTCCTTTAGCAATATATTTTAAACAGAGCTATAGATAAGTAGGAGGTCGACAGAGAATCAACATAAGTGATCCACCATATACATTTGAAAAAGAGGAAGAGCTCCCAAGTGAAGAGTGAAAAAGCTGAGAAAAGAGATAGTGTGCTGCAGAAAAGAAAAAGCCTTCATCTTCTCCTTCTAAAGCCATTTTGCTGCAAATTCTGAAAGTTCTCACAAAAGAGAGAAAAGCTTACAATCTCCTTCTCACTATAGAAGAGAGATCATATTCACTATACTTGTGCTTCTAATCTTCTTGCTAGGAAGAAGATTCTTTCTTACATATATTGTCTTCTGTTCTTCTACTTGTTCTACTTCTTCTTCTCATTCTATTTTCAATTGTGTAAAAGAGTTTTTAGAATCTCTCTTCAAAAAATTCAGTTGTAGTGGTACTAAGAGTCTCCATACAAAAAGACTCAGTTTGGTTCTAAGAGTCTCCTTATCAAAAGACTCAGTCTGGTTCTAAGAGTCTCCTTATCAAAATACTCAGTGCAAGTTAGTGAATTCCTACCAAAGGGGGTAGAAGAGTGGACTACCAAAAGTTTGGGGAACCACTATATTTCCTTGTGTTGTGCTGTGATTTTCTTCTTGATTTTTCTTCTTTACTTGCTTAATTCTTGTTGGTGTGTGGGAAGCTTAAATCTGTGATTATTACACATATATATATAATTGCACAAAGTATTTTTAATCTCTATTCACCCCCCTCCCCCCCCCCCCTCTAGAGAATTATAGTGAGGTTAACTGTGCACTTTCAGCTATCATTACGGCTGATGATAATATTCATGCGGTTGAGAAGGAGGGTGTGGTTTCATTGAACGATGATAGAGGT
Organism: Dactylorhiza incarnata; assembly: GCA_033032865.1. Classification (NCBI taxonomy): domain Eukaryota; kingdom Viridiplantae; phylum Streptophyta; class Magnoliopsida; order Asparagales; family Orchidaceae; genus Dactylorhiza; species Dactylorhiza incarnata. The sequence continues at coordinate 5,225,129 of JAWHQI010000035.1, forward strand.
ACTCTTATGTTGAAGAGTGTCTATTATGTTCCAGTGATGAAGAAGAACCTCTTCTCGGTGACCAATGCTGTGGATGCTGGCTATCACATTCTATTTGGTCCAACAGAAGTGAAATATCTCTGAAATGTTTCAGCAGTGAAAGTTGAGGTCAATCATATTAGGAGACGGGTGAAGGACTTGTTTGTTATTTCAACAAATTCTTATGTTGATAAGATTAGGGCTAACGACAGTGCGGCTAACTTGCACAAAAGGCTTGGGCATGTTGGGATGGATAAGTTGAAAGTTGTGGCGGGAAGAGGCCTGGTGAAATGTCTGCCTAGCTTGTCATCTTTTGGGGATGGTCATGTTTGTGCAGGTTTTCAGTTTGGTAAGGCTCAACATCTTCTATTTGACAAATCACAAAGCATATGTAAAAGACCATTGGAGTGCATCCATGGTGATCTGTTTGGACCTACCCATACTGCCAGTCTTGGAGGTAGAAGGTATATGCTGATTTTGGTTGATGACTTCACCAGACATACTTGGGTATATTTTTTGAAGGAGAAGTCGGAGGCGTTCGAGAGGTTTGTGGAGTTCAAGGAGCTGGTGTAAGGTCGGCTTAACCTGCGGGTCAAGAGGTTCAGAACAGACAACGGAGGGGAGTTCACCTCCAAGGCATTCTTTAACTTCTGCAGGAAGCATGGCATCAAAAGGGAGCTTTCTTGTGCTCACACTCCACAACAGAACAGAGTTGCAGAACGGAAGATCCGTCATCTGATGGAGACCTGCAAATGTTGGCTTCATGCCAAGAGTATCCCAAAGTCCTTCTAGGCAGAGGGAATGTCTTATGCGGCATATGTTATCAACCGGATGCCTCTCAATCCCATCAACAAGAAGACCCCTCGTGAGTTGATGTTCAAGGAGAAGCCAAGCATGGAACACTTTCGAGTGTTTGGTTCTACCTGCTATGTACATGTTCCGGATGCCCTTCGAACGAAGCTAGATGCGAAAGCAAGGAAGCTAGTCTTCGTCGATTATGATGATCGGAAGAATGGGTGGAGATGCATGGATCCTGAGACACAGAGATATGTGGTCTCAAGGGATGTGGTATGACGTCATACCAAGGTAGCTCTTCTGTTGAGTTACAAGGAAGCAGGGTAGATGGTGGACCAGAGGAAGCTACAAGGGAAGCTCTGGTGGAGTTGCCTATTTCTCTAGGTGCTCCTGGTATTTCTAACTATAGGTCAGGTGCTTCAGGTTCTGGAAGCAGGGGGAGCGATGCTCCATATTTACCTGAAAGGAGAGCCAGTCCAGAGGCTGCAGTGTAAGAGGTGGTTCAGAGTCAAGCTCTGAGGAGGTCCAAGAGGACCATTATTCCACCTGATCGGTATACGGGCAGGAACATGGTGAGCTTTGTCTCATGTTTCTTCGCAGGTCCCCTAGATGAGAGAGAGCCATCTTGTTATGAAAATGTCGTTGGAGTCAAGGAGTGGGAAGGAGTCATGGATGAAGAGATGGCTGCCCTCAGGAAGAATGAGACTTGGGACTTGGTGCCTAAGGTTGAGGGAGTTACTCGGGTGACTTGCAAGTGGGTTTTCAAATTGAAGAAGAAGGCTGATGGAAGTATTGAGCGGTACAAGGCTCGCCTTGTAGCTCGAGGTTTCTCTCAGAAATATGGGGAGGATTGTGAAGAAACATTTAGCCCCGTTACTAAGATGACTTCGGTTCAGATAGTGATCGCATTGGCAGCTTGCCAAGGATGGAAAATTTGGCAACTCGACGTGAAGAATGTTTTCTTATATGACGAGATTGACAAGGATATCTTCATGGATCAGCAACCTGGTTATATATCCGAATAGCACCCAAGATATGTTTCCAAGCTCAAGAAGCCTCTTTATAGCTTGAAGCAAGCACCTCGGGCGAGGTACGGGAAGATCACAGAATACCTCCAGTTCTGCGGATATTTTGCTTCTGATTCAGATTCAAGCTTATTTGTAAAGAAGATGGGGGAGCTTCAGGTCTTGGTGCTGCTGTATATTGAAGATATGATCGTCACGGGGAATTCTGAAGTTGAGGTAGCTAGGCTTCGTGCTGATCTAGCTATCAGATTCGAGATGCAGGATTTGGGAGAGCTCCACCATTTCCTTGGGCTCGAAGTGGAGAGGACGGAGAGCGGTATGCTCGTTTCCCAAAAAGGCTATGCAGATCGAATCGTGAAGAGATTCGGCATGGAAGGGGGTAAGAGCAGCTCTACTCCACTGAAGGTTGGAGTTCATTTTCAGCGAGATGAAGGGAAGGTTCTTATCGATCCATTGGTGTTCCGAGCTTTGGTCGAAAGCTTGATATACTTGACGATCACGAGGCCAGATATTGCTTATGCAGTTTGAAACATCCCATTTCGCGCTAGACTCCTCAGAGACATTTTGACTACCCAGTTTAGGGCTTTCCAGTGCGTGCTCTGATTTGGTCCAGTCGAGTGGACTGTCCAGAAAGCAGGAATAGGTTTAGTGCATTCTATTTTTGCTGTCCAGATTTCTGCAGTTGACTTCATAGCAGATTTTTGGTAGGACCCTCTTAGATCTGGCTTTAGGACCCAACAGGAATGTTGTAGCCCTTGATGTTAGCTTTCCAAATTGGGGTTGATCATAATGTTTGGACAACTGTAGCACCCAGAAATCCAGTTTTAGTAAATTGTGTCATAACACCTTCGATCTCAGTATTTTGTGGATTTCTCCCATTATATTGGTTGGATGCTCATGAATATTGGTGGAGACATTTGTGATAATAATATGTAAATCCCTGTTGAAATTTATAATTCATGATTAAGTAGTATTAAAGTTATTGCCGTGTTATTTCATAACTTGAAGGGGATATAAATGCTGAATGTGAAGCCTGTTTGGGCCGGAATTTTGTATGAATCATGTATATGCTAGCATTGGCTTGTGATAATGATTTCAGATTTATTTCTGTTAAGATGACCCCTTGAATGAACCTTCAATTGTAGATGTATGTGGAATCGTAAAAAGGATATGTATGAATTAATGTTCATATCGCTTGATAATCTATTGGATGGTGTAGTATGGTGATAACCTCTCCATAAGGTTGATAGATTTAATCGTGTTGAAACACGTTTTGATTTGTACGTAAGATGATTGAATATTGGTGAAATGTTCGGGCTTACATATTTAGTAAAAATATGAATATGGCACAATACGCATAAGTAGTCCTACAGGATCTAGTAAGGTAATTTCCATGTGATGCACACGCTACTGCTTAGAGTCGTGGCAACCCGATATGAGTAGCATTGATGGCTTGGTGTGGATTATAAGATATTATTATATCTTGTGGTGAAATGTTAAGGGCCCGGTTGTTGGGGGCCTTGGATGCTAGTTAGCATCAGTTGACTTGTATGATGTGAAAAGGAGAAGACTCCTTCGGTGAGTCTATGGGTACTTGATAGCACGGGTTATGCATGGAATTACATGAATGTGCATGGTTTACACTTGGAGGTGTGATGACACTGGTTGGAGGATACTTGTGGTTGGGGGATTACTTGTGGCGGGTCTACGGGCTTGCTAGTCATCACACCGACAGAACCCGGCAGTTAGACTCTAGACCGGTTGGGTTGGACTCTTGGTGCACACCTACCCAAGTCCCCTTCTGTGTCCCTGATAGCTCCGCTGTGTGTTCTTTGCGTCGAGCAGTACGCAGGGTCTCCGCTGTGCGTTCTTAGCGTTGAGGCATACATAGGCCTAGGTCTGGTAGTGTTCATACCCACCTAGTTGTGGTGGAGCCCGGTCCACAGTCTCCGTCTGGCCACGACGCGAGGTGCCTGAGTGGTTAGCTACCCTCGAAAAGTGGGAACTAAAGGTCTATGTCGACATAGCAAAATGCATGGGTGAGTTCTTCATATCATAATCATTGCATTGCATTCATCCTTCATAATCATAGCATTGCACCGCATCGGGTCCATCATATAAATTAGTATGGGCTCTTTTATATGATGAGTCTCAAATTGGAAACCTTAACTTATAAGTTTGTATGGCATTCAAATATGTTAAGGTACGATATGAACTGCTTACATTCTGTCATTGCCTTATTACTTGTTAGCTGTGCTTATTATACCTGTTACTAGTACTTACATTTATAACCATTGCTACTTATATACTTATGAACAGCTTAGTCAGTGCCATTGCAAGTAATTGGGTACTTAAACAACCGACATATATAAACAACCATTCCTGTCACCTACTTGTATATATTATTTCTTATATATCGGCTTTTCTTCCTTTCCTTCCACCTGGTGCCTTGGAGTCGCCGGGGGAGCGGATGTGAAGCAACTTAGTCTTTATGACTAACGGTTGCTATGTCCCTTTTTTTAGGAGTGTACATTAGAGCAGTAGTGCACGGTGCTGGAGGAGGATAGTCAGGTCAGGGTGACAGGGCCGGAGACCATGATACCTTGGCTACCGTCAGTGGCAGAGGCGAGTGAGTGTTTTAAGATGTAGCCCCTGGGACATTTAGCTTGATACTCTGATGATTTGTAGGAGCTCGTGTAGCTTTCTGTCTTTCTTGTACTTACTGTTTGGACATGATTACTTATTGTGAATCTATGGCTTTTAATGCTTTCTTTTATTAATGGGTTGGCGCTGTTCAGTTGGTTTGGCCAGCAGGATAGGCGTATTGTGGGGGAGGCTAGCTCGTATGCTAGCGCTTCTACAAGGCGGCTATCCTGGGCATAAGACTACCATCGGTCGTGTCTTGTGTTCCGGGAGGGGGGGGGGGGGGGGTCTTACAAATGGTATCAACTTGCAACGATCCTGAGATAAAGAAGTCCATTAACCCACTAGGCCACACCTGCTAGCTAAATCAGTTTGAGGACAAACTGATGCAGCGGAAGCGGTGGTGTGCCCATGTGTGATTCACATTAAGTATGTCCTCTTTTTCCTATAGAAAGTGCCAACCTATGCAAAACTCGTACCCTTACAAACAAATGCGGGCTCACTCCAAGACAGTAATTGGTATTCCCATTCCAACCATTAGAGTTGGTTTGGCATAAGATTGATGCCAACCTAACTAGGATACCATTTTTGGTCGACTTAGCAGGATATGTCGTGACATACCCTAACCTTTACAGATCTTGGGGATGATTGGACCAAGCAATAAGTGACCTTGATTGACTATGGAAAGAGTTTAACGTGAGTGTAGATGCTAGAGACACACCCTAAGATTTCTATCCTAGATATGGAGTAATATCATCACCTTACCCAAAATATTAGGGCAATCTCAATGAGATTGGTGCCTGAAATCTATCATCAGCTTATTAAGAGGCCACCAAGCATGTCTTTGATACTGTATGTGGATACCTCTCAATTCTATTTATGTAGAAGGTTTCATATGGAGAAGTTACGATAAGAATTCGGATCCAGAGAATGCTCATTTTGGGACGAATGTGTTATAGTGGTGGTAGAAGAAACTCAGTCGAAGAGATATGAGGGCTTATCTCTTCGTTTATTGGGGATATGCAGCATGTTGTAATAACGTTATAGCTTGGAAGATAATGAAATTTTGTGCATGCATTGCGGGTATGATATATAAGTGCGTCGATTCGGGAATCTATAAGGTAAGAACTCTAAGTCGAGGAAGATATGCCCCTAAGGTTGTGCTCATATGTGAGATGAATGTACCATATGGGCGGTGGAATAAATTTAGTTCAAAAATGTACGGGGGCTTGTCCCTTCATTTATTGGTCTATTGACGTACCGACTTCGTCTTCCCTTAGATCATGTTTATTCAAATAGTACGTGAACGATGATGATTGGATTCGTGGTAACCTCTCAATACGGGTGAGAGCGTCAAGGGTGTTGGGGCACGCGGTGAATTGAACACGTGAATTGAATATTGAAGATAAGTTGATGGATTGAATGGCCATAATGTCATTGCAAGTATGGTGCGGTGATTGCAGGACTTGACTATTATACAGATTTCAAGTAAAGCGGTAAACACCCATGATGTTTGACCATTGTAATTATCTTGCCATACCTAGATACTGAACTAGATTGGTGGCTTTTGCATGAATTATTATGAGGTGATCATAATGATTGTTAAAACTTAATGTCAAGTGGATGTCGTGCTAAGTGTAAAAGAAGCGTGATGTATGAATGGTTGCCTCAGACGAGATGACATTGATAGAAGCAATTGATAATGAAATAGATGATGATGGTTGTACGAGAAGATGAGATTGAGGCTTGCTTCTACTTTTTTTTAATACATAAGAGAGACGATCTTGGGGGTCCTCCAGGAAAATCTATTCAGGAAATTTGGTTGCTTTCCCCTTCTTATAGTGGCCGCTTGGGTTTATACTCCAGAAAATTTTTGGGGAAATATGTTGGTGGCTGTCTAGTTTCATGCTAAAATAAATTTCCTGATTTATGAAATTCTGGATTGGTTTGGTTTGGAGTTCTGGGAAATTTTTCCTGAGTTATGGTCCTTACCTTCAAATATCTGATAACATGGTTGTAGGATTTAATTCATTTTTGCACATCTAAAGCACATGACTCCTTTGGTGGAGGATTCTAAATTTTATCTGGAGGCACGAGTAGTAACCTCATGTGTATCCGGGTCACCGATCTTAAGGGGTTTAGATCAAAGGTGCAATGAAAGTTGGCTTATTAAAGTAAGGAAACACTTCTGCTTTCCCCTCTTCCTCCTTCTCTCCCTTCCATTTGGGTTACATTTCAGGAAATTCATTTTTCCCATTAGTGGCTGTTGGGCTTGTTGCTCCAGGAAATTTGTTATTTTGGAACTCCCTTGTTTGTTAGCAATTATTTTTTCTCTTATTTTAGCAGCTGTTTATGCTAGCTGTTGGGGGTTAAACTTCAGAAATTTTATTTATAACACCTTACTCATTCTCGGAAATCTCTTCCTTGGTTTGTGTTAGCAGTTATTTGGAATTTCCTTGGTTTCATGACTAGCAGCTATCTTGGCTTCCCTTTATTTATATGCAATAATTTCTGTCCAAAATATGTGCCCTCCTCTGCCCGTTTTTTCTTCCAGGATTATATATTCACATCCGCCCCATTTCCGTCCAGATTATAAGCTTCACATTGCCTACATGTTTTAGTATTTGGAATTTATTTGGAAATTCAAGGCTAGTGGCTGCTTGGTTTCTCCTTCTAGGTTTGATAAATTTATTTTGTTGGCCTATTGCTGGCTGCTATGGATTAGGAGGGGAGATTGATAAATTTATTTCTGACTCATGCTAACAGTTATTGATTTAGTGAAAGTTTGGTGAGCTTCCTTGGTTGTATATTAGCAGCTATGTGAATCCCCCTTGTTTCTTCCTAAATTAAACTCTCGATTATGAATTATTGCATACTTCTTCTTATTTTGGCTATTTGGGTATGCTTAAGCTCCAAGAAATTTATTTATAGTATCCTCCTTATATATTGGCTGTTCGGGTATGCTCTAGGAAAATCTATTAAGGAAATTTCATCCTCCTCATAGTAGCTGTTTGTGTTATGCTCCAGGAAATTTATTCAAGGCAATCACCTTATAGTGGCAGTTTGGAAATTTTGTTTATTGGCAATCTCATTATTCATTATTTGTTGTTTGGGTTGAGCTCCAGGAAACTTCGTTTATTAGCAATTTCATTATTGGTTGTTTGGGTTAAGCTCCAGGAAATTTCATTTATTAGCTCCAGGAAATTTCTTTCATTAAAAATCTCATCATGTTGGGTTATGGTGGCTGCTATATAAATAATCCAGTTGGGATTTTATTTGGGGTTGTCATTATATACATTCTAATTGGGGGCTGCTATATATATATATATATATATATATATATATATATATATATATATATGTTTCTCCTACTCTTGTTTTGGTGCTGCTATCATACATGAGTTCCTATTCACTGCCATATATGCTGTTAAGCTTATGTACATGGGAAATGGAGCACATTAGAAATTTGGATAACTTCATACCTATTATACCCGATCCCGGGCTGCTTTATTTATGATCCTAGACCTATCAGAATTGTAACTGTGGCTGCTTCATATGTTTCAGTGGAGGGGCTTCTGTTATAGTATTATTTTGGGGTGTGCTAGCAGTGTTCCTAGTTCCTATTATCATTTTAGTTTGGGTAATGTTGGATGATTACATGTTGGATAATCATGTGGATCTTAACCCCCCCCCCCCCCCCCCCCCCCCTAACCTCAACTTAAATTTCGGGGATGAAATTGTTTCTTCGTTTATTGGATTTTTAACATCCCATTTCACGCTAGACCCCTCAGAGACGTTTTGACTACCTAGTTTTGGGCTTTCCAGTGCGTGCTCGGATTTGGATTAATTGCGGGAAAAGAATGACAATACTGCTTTAGGAAATACTAAAATATGACAATAAAATATAATAAAATAAGAACTTATAAATTTGAAGTTAAGAACTATTTGATATTGCCGTTCGACGAATTTCTTAGAATTCGTCGATCTAATGTTGCCTCCGTTCGACGAAATTCTCAGATTTCGTCGATCTCAGAAAGTTGGAGCAGCGCTCGACAAATTAATATTAGGCAGCGCTCGACGAATTAGAATTAGTCGTAGATCGACGGAAATATAGCTGTTGCCGCCGTTCGACAAAAATCCTGAATTCGTCGAACGCCGGCCTGCTTTTATTATTTCTGCGCGCTTCCTTTCCGTTCGACGAATTTGCTTAAATTTGTCGAACGCCGGTCTGCTTTTATTATTTCTGCGCGCTTCCTTTCCGTTCGACGAATTTGCTTAAATTTGTCGAACGCCGGTCTGCTTTTATTATTTCTGCGCGTTTCCTTTCGGTTTGACGAATTTGCTTAAATTTGTCGAACGTCGGTCTGCTTTTATTATTTCTGCGCGTTTTCTTTTCGTTCGACGAATTTCGCTTAAATTTGTCGAACGCCGGTCTGCTTTTATTATTTCTGCGCGTTTCCTTTCGGTTTGACGAATTTGCTTAAATTTGTCGAACGTCGGTCTGCTTTTATTATTTCTGCGCGTTTTCTTTTCGTTCGACGAATTTGCTTAAATTTGTCGAACGCCGGTCTGCTTTTATTATTCTGCGCATTTTCTTTCCGTTCGACGAATTTGCCTAAATTTGTCGAACGCCGGTCTGCTTTTATTATCCCAAGACCATGAATCCTTCCCTCTAATGTGAGCATCATAGGGAGAGCATCCATCTGATAGAGAACTGCAGAGCTCTCCGCTTGCTATTGCAAGGAGGTAGCAAAAGCTCATTGAGAGTGCAAAGAAGTAAATGGCGTTGGCCTCCTCGGCAACATCAATTATCTGAATGAGTGCATAGAGGCAATTGATGAGGGTGCTTTGGGCTACCTCTTCTACATCCATGGAGGAGTAGGGTTGGAATCCATTAAGAAGGCTAGACTCGCAAGAGTTTACCAATCAGAGGTCGCTGCTACCTCTTCTTCTACTCCAGTCCAAAGAACAGTCACCTTTGGGCAAGATGACCTTCCTCCAACTGCCAACCCTTTCAAAGACGTTGTAGTCATTAAGGAGGTGATATAAATATACACCATGGAGAATATCCTAATTGACACCGGAAGCTCGGTGAACCTCATCTTTAAGCCAGCCTTTGAAGCCTTGAAGACTGGGAAGACTCTTCTTTCCATCGAAGGGCCGCTCTACGGTTTTTCTGGGGAGAGGAAAGAAGTAGAAGGAAACGTCACTCTCTCGGTGACGATTGGAGGCATTACAAAGATAGTCAAGTTCATAGTCGTTAAAACTCCGAGCAGCTACAACACAAATTTTGGGAGGCCAATTCTGAATGAGTATCAAGCGGTGGTTTTCACCTACCACCTAACCCTTATGATTTATCTAACAAATTATCTTAAAGTGATTTCATCAGTTAGGTTGTATTACCCACATTGTATAGAAAGGGTAAAAGGGTCATTATATGTCCTAGGATGTCACAATCACCTTAAAGTGTCAAGACTAGGTAAAGATAAGCACAAATTCAGTTTAGTATAAACTTGCGTCAAGTAGAAGTAGACGCAACTTTGACTAGAAGTCGACGCAACTCTAATTAGAAGTCAAAGCAACTCAAACTGACTGTCGAAGTTGTTATTAATGGAACGTTCACCTAGTGGGGGGGGGGGTGTTAGGTGATCTGGGTTCTTTTCGAAATATTAGCGCGAGTTACGAATATTCAAGCGTTGTACAAAAGTATCGCACAAATAAATCACAGCAGATGACACTAGATCTATAGAGGTTCCTCAAGACCGGGTGTCTTCTGTAGTCCTCTGTCCCTCTGCGCCTACCTAGCAATGTGCTAGGATCGGAAAACTCCGCCAAGACTTCAGGCCCTTAAGCCTTACAACACGGACCCGCAAGTCCTACAGCCTAAGCCCGCAAGCCCCTACTGCACCCCAGCCCGCAAGCTCGACAATCAGGCCCTCAAGCCCTACATAGCTCAAACCCGCAAGTCTAGCCTCTGCCCCAGCCCGCAAGCCTCACATGTCTCAATCCCTCAAGCTTGACAATCAGGCCCTCAAGCCCTACCTAGCTCAGACCCGCAAGTCTAGCCTCTGCCCTGGCCCGCAAGCCTCACAGGTCTCCAACCCACAAGCTAGATAATGTCAGACCCGCAAGTCCACTGCCCTAGCCCTCAAGCCTCACAGCTCTCCAGCCCTCAAGCTAGACACTTAGATCTAAAAACAGATCATACAGGTTTGGCCCGCAAGCCTTACAAGAAATTATAGTGATGAAAATTGTTTCTTCTGCCTGATGAAGATCGGCAACTTTAAGGTTGAAGAAGATGTTTCTGATTCAGATCTTGAAAGCACAGTTCTTCTTCAATCTCTTTTTTTAGCCTGATGAGGAATGGCTTCTTATCAGTCGATCAGATGACTGATTCTTGCGAGAATACTTTGAGAATCCCTGTTTTTCTGTTTCTTTCTTTACGCCGCTTTTACTGTTCTATTTGTTGTATGCGTAAGTTCTTTTTTTGTTGATTCTTGCTTTAGTGCAACCTCTTATCTCTTTTATAAGACTGTGAGGCTCCCAACGGTCTTCTGAAAAAGTTCCTTAAGTGTCAGACGCCGCATTCCTTAAGAGCACACGCTGGTTTAACAATCAGGCGGCTACATTAATTGCTGACAGTGCGTCCACAACATTTGAATTCCGTCTCGACGATATTTCCATTGTTACGACGATATGGATAATATCTCGACGACCAGACTTTGTCGATGCCTTAGACCTTGGTGGATCTTCAAGTCTTCTAGCTTCTGCCTCTGATGCTGGTATCTCGACGATACGAGATATCCCGGCATTTCTGCATATACGACGATATGCAATCTCTGACCGTGTCGTCGTGATCTTCTATCATATAATTTGTCGTCGTAATCACTTTGTTCTTTCGACGACATGAGCGATATCATGTTGACAGATTATGCTTTAGCAACTACTTGTCTTCAGCTGTCCTTCTTCAGTCTTCTTGACATTACACCTTCTTTATGATGATGTCCAACACCATCAGTCATACTTAGCCTTTTCAGCGACAAGGCTACTTTGTTGATGTCGACGATACTGCATCTTCTCATCGACATTCCTTCCTTTGATGTCACAACCCGCATTTTTCCCACGAATATAATACATAATATCAGAGCAAGGGGAAAATACGCGTCGTGATGCCGCGCCTGCAGGAGACGACTACAGACGCTCAAGCAACACTCCTTATGGAAATTTTATAAAAGACATATATGTGTTCGGATTAAAAGAGAGATTTTCTTTCATTTTAGCTTAAGACCGCGTCCCTCGGTCCGGTGGATCATCTAGTCCACAAGTAGAAATCTATACATACATAGCGGAAAATAGGTTTGTTTTTAGCCTACATGAGCATGGAACTAACATCTCAGAAATGATATGCACATATCTATGTTTAGTATAGTAAGAAAGGATTTTCTTCGATTTTCAAAATATGTGACATTTATTAAAAACAAACATGATATGCAAGGATGACATTTTTATATCAATACAGTAACTAATGCATCCTAGCAGAAAGCTTCCTAGAGAGCAAGTAAGTAAACAACCTGAAAGTAACAGCAATACTACTAGCAAGTAATCTAAAGATAAAAGCCATACGGGCGCCAACAACTGACATGAACCCGTAGGGAAGAAGGAAAAAACAACCAAAAGAACGTCCCCTTACCTACAAGAGAGGAAGGGCCGACAGGACAACTGAACGATGCAGCTCTAACTCCTGCGGCAGCTAAAAACCTGGACCTGAGACATTCATAAGAAAAGGATGCCTCAGCCTAAAAGGGTGCAAGAAAACCAAAATTTAGCAATAAGAGAAATAAGAGAGTGCAGAAAAGAAAGCTAAGCAGGTAAACATCTATAGTCTTACAACAACCCGAGCCAGCTCAAATGAGTGCACTCGGTAAGAAGAAAAGCCTGCCCCAGAAGGTAATAGTCAACACAATCAAAGCCCACCACGTGTCCGCCATTGCGGCTCAGATGCGATAGTCATACATATACTATCATAATACACATATATAAGCATATGTGCTTAAGAACTTGAGACAGATCAGCTCAAAAGAAAACAGGGTGGTCCACTGCCACCCAAAAAGCCAAAATAGGGTGGTCCACTGCCACCAAAAAGACAAAACAGGGTGGTCCACTGCCACCCAAAAAGCCAAACAGGGTGGTCCACTGCCACCCAAAAGGCCAAAACATGGCATAATCATATACATAAGTATATGGATATAGATATAAGTATACAACTATACCACAGTGCAGTTTACCAGAGAATACTCAGAACGTTTAAACAACGAAGATCATAGATATCGGGAACCACTCACCAAAACTATCCTGGAGAATTAAACAACATAGCATACTTAGATCATAAATCCCACATAGCAAACAGAGGAGTGTCAGGTGGGGGAACATGATTTCAGAAAAGCCGACACCATGCCAGGTCTAGTGTCGGAACAAGACGAAGAAAAACATGACACGAAGGTCAAACACCTGAACAAAGCTCAACGGTTTATTTGAAAACACTTAGCGAGTCCAAACTTGGCCCCTAGCGAACCTCTTGCAACGGTGCGAAGAATAAGGCACGACAAGACACCGCAAATGAACACTAACCAATTACTGGGCAAATAGAGCACAGCTTAGTTTGGCGGTCAAGGAAGATCTCCTAATCAACACAGGAAGATGAACTTTAACATTCGCTACAAGAGTAAAGCTATTTAGTAACCTTTAATAACTTCTGCATGTATATATATTTATGTGAGTATTATACAATAGTATTCGATACTTTCTGCTACTATGAGTACAAAGCTGTCGGTCACTGGAACAAGTAAAAGGCCCACAACCGAAATTCGTCCACTTATCCTCCACCTTAAACAATTGCTAGCCTCGCTAGGTCACCGAGGACTAGCAAGAGAAATTTCCCGGAAATTTAGCATTTAGACTTTCCCAAATCGTCAGGAAATCTAAATTATGAAATTTCCAGGGAATTTTAGCCCGCCGCAATAACAAACTTAGCCAAACGAAGGAAGAAATGTAGGATCCGGGAAATTGGCCGAGCAAGACCATTTATGCCTAAATAATTAAATAAGCCCAAGAGTTAACCAACAACATATAGACCAAGAAGAACCCCTCATAAAACCAAGAGCTGACAGACTCAAACTCCCCCAAGAGAACGAGATCTCTAAGATATAGCCTAGGAAATTTAACTTGCATAAACCTAAGTAAATACCTAGTCCTCAAATTTAAACACAGAAAATTTACGAACCGGGTAATTGACTTATGTTTAAACCAAGAGGATTTCCTAGCATATTGGCGCAGAGCTTCGTAAATTGAGAGTTAAAATCAGGGGGGAAACAAGGGAAAATAAAATGAATCAATAGCTACCATGCTAAAATCAATGAGGAGCAGCGACTGAAATTGAAGGGGGAAGTGCAATGAACTGAACATTTTTGAAGGCACCTGATATACAACTAGAGATGCTACTTTCACAAGGAGAAAGGTGAACCTATGAAGTGCATCATAATTACCTTGCATTTTATGTCATGTCTATCAAAATACGCAAATATAACATCATTGTAATGCCATTAAGTATTGATTAGCACCCCAACCAGTTTACAACAGCAAGTTTTAAGTCGTGGCTTCAATAAAAATGCAACGACAACAGAGTAATTACACTACTTTGAACCAATCATATTATCACCATGTGTTGTTAGAACACATCCACCCAATATAATTTAACCAAGGAAGAAGGGCAGCACCCCCCCCCCCCTGGGAAGGAAAGAACCAAATAGCTCTATAGCAGCAGCAGTAGAACACACAACTGCCAACTTAAACCCAAGGAAATGACAAGCACATATCCTTTAATATATTAACACAAAAGAACATGTCCTTGGGCCCAAAAGAGGCAAGGAAGAAGGATTTATCTGTTGTCCCAAACAAATCCAGCAAGGTAATAATAGCCAGCAAACCCGAATCCAGGAAAAGATAATTGGCAGCAACTCTAAAACCAATCCCTTAACTACAAGATAAGTAATCCAAGAAGGAGGAGGAGAGGATTAAGTAATAAGCTCTCCACAAGAAATTCCAGGGGTATAAGGAGAAGGAATCCACAATAGCATCTACACTTAGCCTAATTGAAGTCACCAGCGAGCCTAAGCTAGGAAATAAACCAGAGAAGAGTGAGGCAGCGGTTAGGACTTGCAAACCCAAGACAAAACCGAGAAGGATGATGCTCCAGAACTCAGGAAGATCAATTCTTCAGCAAGGATCTACGCACAATAGAGCATCAGGAAGGGGCTGCCTACCCCACTCTCACATCCAAATTCAGTTAAGCAGAAGGAAAAGGTGAGGGGGGAGGAGGAAGGAAAAGGAATTCTTGCCTCTAGGTCAAACAAACAACCCCCAGGTAAAGCAAGCAAAAGGGCAGCCACAACCAACAGCCCAGGTAAAGCAAACAAAGGGCAGCCACCACAATAGCCCCAAGTAAAGCAAACAAAGGGCATCCACCACAACAGCCCCAGGTAAAGTAAACAAAGGGCAGCCACCACAACAGCCCCAGGACAACAAAATAAAGAGCAGCCCCCAATAACAGCCCCAAGACAGCAAGGTGAAGAGCAGCCCCAAGAGACCAAAAAAAGGTATAAGTATTAATGCAGCCCCTAATTCACAAAGAGAACATCAAAACAGCAATTAAAGCAGGGGAGCACAAAGCCACGGCCCTAAACAGTTACAACCCAAAAGGGAATAAGGATTTCATCGCATAATGTAAAAAATTTCATACCCAAGCATCATGAGAATGAAAGAAATTCCATCCATAAATAATAACCAAGCCTCAAGAGAAAGAAAGAAGGGGGGAAGGAGAAGGAGAAGAAGTTTTCTTGCCTTCAATCGAATCGGAGAACCAATAGATCGCACAACCACGACACCGACGAAGCCCTGTCGACGGAGAGGAAGCCCGACGGCCAAGAAATCAACCTCCACCGGCAACACCGGCGTCGGCGACGCCGAAACCCTAAGTCGCACTCTTTTCTTTTTCACGGCAGTAGGGAAGGATCGGGAGAGGGGAGAAAGAAACGAGGCAGCAGGAGGAATTAAGGGAATCAAATGCCAAGAGAAGCCCACTTATCAAATATACATATGTATATATGTGTATACATTTATATATATATATATGTTTATATATATATACATATATACATATTCATACATACATATACATATATACATATATACTTTCATATGCACATCACCAACCACGCACGCATTTCTTCATAAATGGGGGAAATTGCCTAGACGCACACACACATATCCCTTTACGCCACCCTCGCACGAATACGAATATATATATGCATATATTTATATATTCCCCTACTTACGCCTGCATCGATAAATCCACTTAGGATTAGCTCGCCGGACGACGACGCTCCCTAAAAGGTAACGCCCCTCTCATATACACTAAACTGCGATAATTTCGTATTTTTAAATGGTTGATTTATCGCGACTCCACTTAAAAGGTTATGAGAAAACCTGGGGCGTTACAGTCACCCCACCAAGGAGGAAGTTTCGTCCTGAAACTTAGAACCGAAACTCAGAGCACATGAATGGAAAAAAGCAAGGGAGAGGTAAGCTTACACTCGCTAGATAGAAACACTAACCGAAAAAGGCTAGGAAAGCGGATGCGGATAAGATTACCCAAAGAGAATTGGACATTACCAAGAACTCGAAATGTCCAGACCGAGGACAGAAAACGGATCGCGGAACGACCGATAAGCGGATCCCCAACTAAAGGAAGCCTACACGAAGATCGGCCTTCGAAAACATCGAACTAACTTTCTTTTTCACGAACCAGACGAGAGCACTCCAGAGCGAGGAACTAGGCCAGAAAAGCCACACTGCAACCACTCATCTATCTGAGTGCGCAACTCTCACAACACACGCGGGGCCAAAGGGCACGGTGCCTTAGCAATAGGACAAGTACCCGGCTCAAGGTCCGAAACAAACTCCTCAGCTCGCACAGGCAGAAAACCAGGGAGACTGACGGCGAAGCCATCAGCGAGATCTCGCACCACAGGGAAGTAAATCCTCGATACACAACAAACTACTACCAGTTTCTAACATAAAAACAAGGTAAGCAACGCCATGGAAAGCTAAAATCTCCTGACACACACCACGGAACTAACCGGGGAAAACATAGCGCGGAAAACCAAACACGCTCGAGGGTTGACTGAGGTCCAGCTTAAATACCGAACACTTTACCTTGCGTTGGATAACAACATCAAACCTGGACCACCAGCCCAAACCCAAAAAAAAAAATCACAACGAAAGCTCCAGGTCTAGCACCTTAAGATTAGCAAAGCTAAGAAACCACCTAAGAAGACAGGACAACTCTGAAAACCCTGATTCGACACCACAAAAACAACAAGACAGAACTTAACACTAAGGGGATCACCAACCCGATCGAGGGTCAAACCACGACGCTCTACTAAAGGCCTAGCCACGCACAAGTGGGTAGCACCAGAATCGAGAAGGAACGCTCGCCTAAAGGTTATATACCTTAAACTCTCCTATAAGGTTGGATACGCAATTAAACGAGCGAAAACAAACTAGAATCAAAGCTGAAAGTAAATAATTAGATTAGAATCTAACCTGGAAGCACCTGGGGGGAAAAACTGCTCAACAATCGATAACCTAACGATGACCGCCTGCGAAGCTCTATAGCCAAAACATCGAGTAATACTCAAATCAAAAATAAGGCACGCTCAACATCCTCTACCTTAACTCGAACAGTATTGAGATAACAAAATCCAAATCCACACTCGCAAGCCAACGAATAAACTAGGTCAAAACCTTAATCCTGAAAACACCTGGGCAGAAAAACTGCGCTTGTTTCACAACCATTTGCCTCGACAATGCCTCGTTACTCTGACACAACTCTTCAATTACCGCTTCACTGCATGCACTTAAAGGCTCGCCCTCCGACTGGGGAGCCGACTCCGACGCACGACGCTCTGGAGTCATCGACTGCAATTATGAACGAACACCTCAATACACCTAACTTAAGACGCAACAGCTAGGAACCAGAATTTCCTAACTCGATACAGATCAGAAAAGAGTAGATACTTGCTCTTGCTGTTACCTTGCTCTGGGAATTTATGAAATGATGTTATGCTTAACCTCGGATGATATATCATCATCATATTAACTCTTGTGCATATAATTTGAATGCATGAATGCCAAATTTTATTTCAAATCATGTGTGTACGAGCGTCATCATGTATGTCTTTAGCTTGGCACGTGTGCAATGCTATGTTATAATGCATATGCAGTGCTATGCAATCTAAAAAGGCCTTAATGCATGCTATGAGCGGCGTACACATGCAATCTTATGCATCCCATACTACATATTATCGCATGCAACGAAAAAGAAAAACGAGCTAATGGACATCCATGGGACTGGCGTTATGCATCCCATACTACATAACCGTCGCATGTTGTCACCTATGAGGATCCATATACAAACACATATTATGCATACCATACTACATAATATGCCCCGTATACTTCTAATCATGCTATGAGTGTAGTGTTCATGCTTCAGCCAAGACATACTGATGACCCTTCGGTGTGTGTATGCAATGAATGACGATTCTCACCAGGCTGTTAACCGGGCCAACCAGAACATTTCCAGCAACCCTGCTAACCTCCCTCTGATACCAACTGTCACAACCCGTATTTTTCCCACGAATATAATACATAATATCAGAGCAAGGGGAAAATACGTGTTGTGATGCCACGCCTGCAGGAGACGACTACAGACGATCAGGCAACACTCCTTATGGAAATTTTATAAAAGACATATATGTGTTCGGATTAAAAGAGAGATTTTCTTTCATTTTAGCTTAAGACCGCGTCCCTCGGTCCGGTGGATCACCTAGTCCACAAGTAGAAATCTATACATATGTAGCGGAAAATAGGTTTGTTTTTAGCCTACATAAGCATGGAACTAACATCTCAGAAATGATATGCACATATCTATGTTTAGTATAGTAAGAAAGGATTTTCTTCGATTTTCAAAATATGTGACATTTATTAAAAACAAACATGATAGGCAAGGATGACATTTTTATATCAATACAGTAACTAATGCATCCTAGCAGAAAGCTTCCCAGAGAGCAAGTAAGTAAGCAACCTGAAAGTAACAGCAATACTACTAGCAAGTAATCTAAAGATAAAAGCCATACGGGCGCCAACAACTGACACGAACCCGCAGGGAAGAAGGAAAAACAACCAAAAGAACGGCCCCTTACCTACAAGAGAGGAAGGGCCGACCGGACAACTGAACGACGCCGATCTAACTCCCGGGGCAGCTAAAAACCTGGACCTGAGACATTCATAATAAAAGAATGCCTCAGCCCAAAAGGGTGCAAGAAAACCAAGATTTAGCAATAAGAGAAATAAGAGAGTGCAAAAAAGAAAGCTAAGCAGGTAAACATCTATAGTCTTACAACAACCCGAGCCAGCTCAAATGAGTGCACTCGGTAAGAAGAAATGCCTGCACCAGAAGGTAATAGTCAACACAATCAAAGCCCACCACGTGTCCGCCATTGCGGCTCAGATGCGATAGTCATACATATACTATCATAATACACATATATAAGCATTTGTGCTTAAGAACTTGAGACTGATCAGCTCAAAAGAAAACAGGGTGGTCCACTGCCATCCAAAAAGCCAAAATAGGGTGGTCCACTGCCACCCAAAATGACAAAACAGGGTGGTCCACTACCACCGAAAAAGCCAAACAGGGTGGTCAACTGCCACCCAAAAGGCCAAAACAGGGCATAATAATATACATAAGTATATGGATATAGATATAAGTATACAACTATACCACGGTGCAGTTTACCAGAGAATACTCAGAGCATTTAAACAACGAAGATCATAGAGATCGGGAACCACTCACCAAAACTATCCTGGAGAATTAAACAACATAGCATACTTAGCTCATAAATCCCACATAGCAAACAGAGGAGTGTCAGGTGGGAGAACAGGATTTCAGAAAAGCCGACACAATGCCAGGTCTGGTGCCGGAACAAGACGAAGAAAAACATGACACTAAGGTCAAACACCTGAACAAAGCTCAACGGTTTATTTGAAAACACTTAGCGAGTCCAAACTTGGCCCCTAGCGAACCTCTTGTAACGGTACGAAGAATAAGGAACGACAAGACACCGCAAATGAACACTAACCAATTACAGGGCAAATAGAGCACAGCTTAGTTTGGCGGTCAAGGAATATCTCCTAATCAACACAGGAAGATGAACTTTAACATTCGCTACAAGAGTAAAGCACTTTAGCAACCTTTAATAACTTCTGCATGTATATATATTTATGTGAGTGATATACAATTGTATTCGATATTTTCTGCTACTATGAGTACAAAGCTGCCGGTCACTGGAACAAGTAAAAGGCCCACAACCGAAATTCGTCCACTTATCCTCCACCTTAAACAATTGCTAGCCTCTCTAGGTCACCGAGGACTAGCAAAAGAAATTTCCAAGAAATTTAGCATTTAGACTTTCCCAAATTGTCAGGATATCTAAATTACGAAATTTCCAGGGAATTTTAGCCCGCTGCAATAACCAACTTAGCCAAATGAAGGAAGAAATGTAGGATCCGGGAAATTGGCCGAGCAAGACCATTTATGCCTAACTAATTAAATAAGCCCAAGAGTTAACCAACAACATATAGACCAAGAAGAACCCCTCATAAAACCAAGAGCTGACAGGCTCAAACTCCCCCAAGAGAACGAGATCTCTAGCATATAGTCTAGGAAATTTAACTTGCATAAACCTAAGTAAATACCTAGTCCTCAAATTTAAACACAGAAAATTTACGAACCGGGTAATTAACTTAGGTTTAAACCAAGAGGACTTCCTACCATATAGGCGCAGAGCTTCGTAAATCGAGAGTTAAAATCAGGGGGAAAACAAGGGAAAATAAAATGAATCAATAGCTACCATGCTAAAATCAATGAGGAGCAGCGACTGAAATTGAAGGGGGAAGTGCAATGAACTGAACATTTTTGAAGACACCTGATATACAACTAGAGATGCTACATTCACAAGGAGATAGGTGAACCTATGAAGTGCATCATAATTACCTTGCATTTTATGTCATGTCTATCAAAATACGCAAATATAACATCATTGTAATGCCAATAAGTATTGATTAGCACCCCAATCAGTTTAAAACAGTAAGTTTTAAGTCGTGGCTTCAATAAAAATGAAACGACAACAGAGTAATTACACTACTTTGAACCAATCATATTATCACCAAGTGTTGTTAGAACATATGCACCCAATATAATTTAACCAAGGAAGAAGGGCAGCACCCCCCCCCCCCCCCCCCATGGGAAGGAACGAACCAAATAGCACTATAACAGCAGCAGTAGAATACACAACTGCCAACTTAAACACAAGGAAATGACAAGCACATATCCTTTAATATATTAACACAAAATAACATGTCCTTGGGCCCAAAAGAGGCAAGGAAGAAGGCTTTATCTGTTGTCCCAAACAAATCCAGCAAGGTAATAATAGCCAGCAAACCCGAATCCAACAAAAGATAATTGGCAGCAACTCTAAAACCAATCCCTTAACTACAAGAGAAGTAATCCAAGAAGGAGGAGGAGAGGATTAAGTAATAAGCTCTCCACTAGAAATTCCAGGGGTAGAAGGAGAAGGAATCCACAATAGCAGCTATACTTAGCCTAATCGAAGTCGCCAGCGAGCCTAAGCTAGGAAATAAACCAGAGAAGAGTGAGGCAGCGGTTAGGACTTGCAAACCCAAGACAAAACCGAGAAGGATGATTCTCCAAAACTCAGGAAGATCAATTCTTCAGCAAGGATCTACGCACAATAGAGCATCAGGAAGGGGCTGCCTACCCCACTCTAACATCCAAATTCAGTTGAGCAGAAGGAAAAGGTGAGGGGGGAGGAGGAAGGAAAAGGAATTCTTGCCTCTAGGTCAAACAAACAGCCCCCAGGTAAAGCAAGCAAAAGGGCAGCCACAACCAACAGCCTCAGGTAAAGCAAAAAAAGGGCAGCCACCACAATATCCCCAGGTAAAGCAAACAAAGGGCAGCCACCACAACAGCCCCAGGTAAAGCAAACAAAAGGCAGCCACCACAACAGCCCTAGGTAAAGCAAACAAAGGGCAGCCACCACAACAGCCCCAGGACAACAAAATAAAGAGCAGCCCCCAATAACAGCCCCAAGACAGCAAGGTGAAGAGCAGCCCCAAGAGACCAAAAAAAGGTATAAGTATAAATGCAGCTCCTAATTCACAAAGAGAACATCAAGACAGCAATTACAGCAGTGGAGCACAAAGCCACAGCCCTAAACAGTTCCAACCCAAAAGGGAACAAGGATTTAATCACATAATGTAAAAAACTTCATACCCAAGCATCATGAGAATGAAAGAAATTCCAGCCATAATTAATAACCAAGTCTCAAGAGAAAGAAAGAAGGGGGGAACAAGAAGGAGAAGAAGTTTTCTTGCCTTCAATCGAATCGGAGAACCAATAGATCGCACAACCACGACACCGACGAAGCCCAGTCGATGGAGAGGAAGCCCGGCGGCCAAGAAATCAACCTCCACCGACAACACCGGCGCCGGCGACGCTAAAACCCTAAGTCGCCCTCTTTTCTTTCGCACGGCAGCAGGGAAGGATCGGGAGAGGGGAGAAAGAAACGAGGCAGCAGGAGGAATTAAGGGAATCAAATGCCAAGAGAAGCCCACTTATCAAATATACATATGTATATATGTGTATACATATATATATGTATATATATGTATATATATACATATATATATACATATATACATATTCATACATACATATACATATATAGGTATATACTTTCATATGCACATCACCAACCACGCATGCATTTCTTCATAAATGGGGGAAATTGCCTAGACGCACACACACATATCCCTTTATGCCACCCGCGCACGAATACGAATATATATGCATATATTAATATATTCCCCTACTTACGCCTGCATCGATAAATCCGCTTAGGATTAGCTCGCCGGACGACGACTCTCCCTAAAAGGTAACGCCCCTCTCATATACACTAAACTGCGATAATTTTGTATTTTTAAACGGTTGATTTCATTGCGACTCCACTTAAAAGGTTATGAGAAAACCTGGGGCGTTACATTTGATATCTTCATGTCTTCTTTGCATTCGATGAACTTCATTTTGCGTTCGACGAACAGCATTCTGCGTTTGACGAACTTCATTCTTCTCTCCCGTCTCTATGTTTGATGAACTTCATTCTTCATTCTACGAACTCGCCAAGTCTCGGCGTTTGCTTCTGTCCTGTCTCTTCGTTCGATGAACTTCATTCTGCATTCGACGAACTGCATTCTGCGTTCGATGAACTGCATTCTCGACGAACTTTATTCTGCGTTCAATGAACTGCATTTTGCATTCGACAAACTCGCCAAGTCTCAGCGTTTGCTTTGCTCATCATCATGACGATGAGCATACTTTGTCGATGAAATCTCCTATTCTTCTCGACGACATTCCTTTAACTTCCTGAGATTATGAGCTAGAGAAGTAATCAAATCAAAGTGAAGTTTTCTGGACTTGGTGACTTCTTCAAATCAGGAATCATGTGGGCAAGATTCCCAACAATCTCCCCCTATTTGAAGAATTCAGAATCTCAATTCAAGACTACTTTCACTTGACAATAAATGTTATAATCTTAAATTATAATCTTAAATGGAAGGCATGAGCATTTTAGATTTTACTTATCGTTTGCTGAACTTATGAGTACATCAAGCTTGTAGCTCCCCCTTGATTTGGTGTCTCTTCTTTTGTGGATCCCCCTACTCCTTTGCTCCCCCTGTTCCTTCGCTCCGCCTATCTTTGAGGTCTTCTTGAGCATCTTGTCTTGAACATCTTGATGCAATTTCTCCCCCTTTCTGACTTCTTTCCTGCAGCTCTCCTTTAGGTAGACAATAGTCCAAGCTCCCCCTTGCTCAGTCATAGTTCATCCAAATCCTGAGAGATTTTCTAAACAATCATCTAGAAAGGGATTAACGAAGAATAAGGTAAGGATTACTCTAAGTTTAACATCCCCAATTAGAATTTGAAGAAGTTAAACTGTGCTTAATCTAGGGGCTTTGTAAATATGTCAGCCACTTGTTTGTCTGTTGGGACAAACTCAAGGTGATATCTTCATTTTCCACATGCTCCCTGATGAAGTGATACCCGATCTCAAAATGCTTAGTCCTGCTGTGAGAGACAGGGTTCTTAACAATTGAGATTGCACTTGAAGAGTCATAAAACAGGGGTGTTTTGGTCATCTTTAGATTGTAGTCTTCAAGTTAATGCTGAATCCATAGCAGTTGGGCACAACAGCTCCCAGCAGAGATATACTCTAATTCTGCTGTTGAGATTGCCACACTGGTCTGCTTCTTACTGCTCCAAGAGACCAGTCTTCCACAAAGGAATTGACATGTCCCTGAGGTACTCTTCCTATCTTCCTTGCACCCTGCATAATCTGCATCTGAGTAGCCAGTCAGTTCACATCCATTGTTCCTAGGGTACCATAGGCCAAGATTTGATGTACCCTTTAGGTATCTTAAGATTCTCTTCACAGAGACATGATGAGATTCCTTAGGATTCACCTGATATCTAGCACAGACACATGTAGCAAACATTATGTTAGGCCTACTTGCAGTTAGATAAAGCAAAGATCTAATCATGCATCTGTACTTGGTTTCATCAAAGGGTATGCCCTTCTCATCCTTGTCCAGAGACACATTGGTTCCCATTGGAGTCTTCATTGAAGAAGCACTTTCCAATCCAAATTTCTTGACTAGCTCCCTAATGAATTTGGTCTGGGAGATGAAAATACCATCTTCAGATTGTTTCACTTGGAGACCTAGGAAGTATTTGAGCTCACCCATACTGCTCATCTCAAACTTTCCCTGCATCAAGTTGGCAAACTTTTTGCAGAGATTGTTATCTGTAGAGCCAAATATGATGTCATCCACATAGATCTGCACTAGCAAGATCTTGCCCTTTACTTCCCTTAGGAACAATGTCTTATCAATCTTTCCCCTTGAGAATTTGTTCTCAATTAGAAAGCTTGACATAGTCTCATACAGGCCTTAGGTGCCTGTTTTAAGCCATAAAGTGCTTTTCTCAGAAAGTAAACATAATCAGGGTGAGTAGAGTCTACAAAACCTAAGGGCTGCTCTACATATACCTCCTCTTTGAGGTCACCATTTAGGAAGGCTGACTTCACGTCCATCTGGTAGACCTTGAAACCATGGTAGGTTGCATAGGCCAGAAACAGTCTTATTGCTTCCAGTCTGGCTACTGGAGCAAATGTCTAATCAAAATCTATCCCTTCCTCTTGTCTGTAGCCTTTTGCCACTAGCCTTGCTTTATTCTTGGTGATGATTCCATTTTCATCCAATTTGTTTATGTAGACCCATTTAGTTCCTATGATGTTCTGTCCTTGGGGTCTTAGAACCAGTTTCCAAACTTTGCATTTCTTAAATTGGTTCAGTTCCTCCTGCATTGCTGCAATCCAAAATGGATCCTAATTTGCTTCCTCAAATTTCTTGGGTTCAATTTGAGAGAGAAAACTCAGGTACATTGCTTCATTTGTAGCTCTACTCCTTGTCAGCACACCTTGGATGACAGCTCCTATTATCTGCTCTTGGGGATATTCTCTTACTTGTCTCAAGGCAAATGGTAGTATTCTGGGCACTTCTACATTAGCAACTTTTTCAGGTTGCATTTCTTCAGGTTGGATTTCTTCAGCTGTTTCTGGACTTTCTGCAGTTTCTACCTCGATTTCAACTATCACTGACTGATTCTTATTTCTGAGTGAGGTACCAGCATTGTCTTCAATGGATAATTTCTCTATTCTCTCCACTGTACCTGCATTCACTAGAGAACTAGACCAGCCCTTATGTAAAAGGCTAGTCTCATCAAATACCATATGTACAGATTCTTCCACCGCTTGGGCATTGATGTTGTACACTCTATAGGCCTTGCTATGAGAGTTGTAGCCAACAAAAAGACCCCCACTGCTTTTCTCAGCAAACTTGGTTAGTTTGGATTTCCCATTATTAAGAACATAGCATTTGCTACCAAAGATCCTAAAGTAGGATAGTGTTGGTTTTCTGCCTTTCATTAACTCATAGGGAGTTTTCTTGTGGTCTTTGATGATTGAAGCCCTATTTATCACATGACAAGCAGTGTTGACAGCCTCTGCCCAGAAGTATTCTGGTAGAGAGGAGTCACTTAGCATTATCCTACTTGCCTCTATCAAGGTTCTGTTCTTCCTTTCAGCAACCCCATTCTGTTGAGGGGTTCTGGGTGAGGAAAATTCTTGGGAGATACCTAGTTCTTGGCAGAATTCTGTCATGGCCCCTGACTAAAATTCTGTCCCATGGTCACTTCTGAGTTTGACCACGGTACAGTCCATCTCATTTTGGATCTGCCTGACAAAATTTCTCAAGATATCTAGGGTATCTGACATCCTTTTGAGTAAGAATACCCAAGTGAACCTTGAGTAATCATCAACAACTACAAGGGTGTAGGCCTTCCCTCCTAAGCTATGAACTGACATAGGACCAAACAAATCCAGATGCAGTAAGAATAAGCACCTAGGGGGACTCTTTGTTAGATATGCTTTTATAGCTGGTCCTAGTCTGCTTTCCAAGTTGGCAGGCTTGACAAGGACCATCTTTGATGCAGTTAATATTAGGTCCATTCCTAACTAGGTATTGTGAGAGAAGCTTGCCTATTGTCTTATAGTTGATGTATGCAAGTCTCTTGTGTAATTGTACACATAGAACCTCTTTACCATCAGCTACAAGACATATGGGCATGGAAGAATTTGTATGGAGAAAGTTTAAGCAATAAATATTGCCACTCCGAGTGCCAGTTAAGGTAGCCTCAGAATTTGAGGACTTCTTAATTAGGCACTTGTCCTTGTGGAAAGTAATAACAAAGCCTAAATCACAATGTTGACTTATGCTTATGAGATTGTGTTTCAACCCCTCCACATAAGCTACCTTTGTAATGGTAACTAACCCATTAGAGATGTTGCCATAGCCCCTGGTCACCCCCTTTTCTGAACCTCCAAAGTTCACGGTTGGTCCATTCTCCACAGGGATGAACTCTCTTAAGTACATTCTGATTCCAGTAATGTGCCTGGAGCAGCCACTGTCCAAATACCAAATTGGAGATTGGTTGGCATTTGGACATACCTGCAAAACAAATCACTTCCCCTTAGGTACCCAATATGGATTGGGTCCTTGGTTTTTGTTAGGGTGGTATAATGAAACAACAAACCTTTGAGGGTTTTGCACTCTCATTGCATTGAGCCCTGTTGGGTTGAACCAACAGTCCAAAGCAAAGTGGCATACTTTCCCACAACACCAGCATTCATATTTGTTATATCTTCTCTTCTGCTTCATCATCTGAATGGGGTGGCTGTGCTGATGAGCAGGAGAGAAGGCTTCTTGCCTAACAGATCTTGGGTGAACCTCATATGTGTGAGTCTGGGGAGGAATTGGTCTCACCACTTTTTGGTTCACCTTCTTGGGAACAGGCTTTGTAGGAACAACCTTTCCCTTGCCCTTGACTGCTGTTGCTGCAGGTCTGTGGGTTGAAGGAATTGACACCAGCACCTTCTTATAGGAAGGTCTAGCTTCAGGTTCTTTGCCCATAACTA
The DNA here is from genome assembly GCA_033032865.1 of Dactylorhiza incarnata. NCBI lineage: Eukaryota > Viridiplantae > Streptophyta > Magnoliopsida > Asparagales > Orchidaceae > Dactylorhiza > Dactylorhiza incarnata. Next base: position 5,252,400 of record JAWHQI010000035.1, read on the forward strand.
TCTCCAGATTGAAACCGATACCAGCTCTAAACTGTCCAGAGAAGGTGTGGATGATGGGCAGGATGGTTTTGGGCATAGAAAAGCTGGATGCAGGTTTCTTCTCAGCCAACAACATTTCCTCAAGGTCCTTGATGACCTTGTTCTTCTGTTCTAATTCAGCATTCTTAAGCCTTATGGCTTCCTTGAATTTGTCCACTTCTTTGCTCATAGTAGCCAGCTTCTCAGCTGTCTCCTGGAGCTTAGATTGAACAGGCTTCAAGGAATCTAACTCCTTGGTCTGGACTTTGAGGAGTTTCTTATAGCTTTTTAAAGCTTTCCACAAGGCTTTATATTGCCTTATCAGTTCAGATTCAACATCATATTGGGATCTTGAGGCTGGGTTGTTGGCAGCAGACACACCCTCATCATCATGCAACGAATCTATTGCTGATTCAGAATCAGAGTCAGATAGAGAAGTTTTGTTAGTTACCTTTCCAGGAGAGATGTCATCCTGGTTGTCTTCACCAATGGACATCAAGCCAATGAGTGCATCTTCCTCAGTACCAGAGGAACTTGAGTTAGAATCACTCAGTGTTCTGATCTTCTTGGCCATGAATCCTTTTTCAGATTTCCTCTTGCTCCTTGAGCTTCTTCTTTCTTCATAGTTCCTTGACTCCTTCTTCTTAGAAGGGAAGTGAGCAGCCATGTGACCTGTCTTGCTGCAGGAATAGTAAATAGTATTATTTAAATCATATTTACCAGGGTTAGATCTGTACCTTTCCTCCCAGGGGGCTCTGGATCTGTCATGATAATCAGATCTTTCGGAGCTTGAGGAGGAGTTTCTGTGATTGTCCCTCCTCCTTCTGTGTATCAGCTTCCTGAATTGTTTTGAGAGAAGGGCCACCTCTCTGTCAGTATCATCAGAATCTGATGAGCTGGCTTCTGATTCTTCACTGCTCTCAGATCTATTTTGAGTTGCAGAGGTCTTGCCCTTGGATTTTCTCGTGCTCTCAGCTTTTAGAGCCACTGATCTGTCACTTGAGCTCCCCTTTGAGCTTTCTTCTTCAACCTTCCTGGTGTTGAGCTGAAGTTCATGGGACAGCAACTTCCCATATAGCTACTTGGGTTCCATGATGCCCAGATGACCCATCTCATGGCACAGATTTTGATGTCTCATTCCTTTGTGAGGGATCTAAGAAACTTTTCATTAAGATCAGAGTTGGTGAACTCTCTTTCATAGTTTCTTAGTCCATTCACTATCTTGAAGAATCTCTCATAATAGTTAGAGATTGTTTCATTCTTTCCTTGCTTGAAGGCCTCATATTCCTGGTTGAGAAAGGATTTCCAATCATCCCTTACCTCTTCAGTACCTTCCATATAAATGATCAGGGAGTCCCACATCTCCATAGCCATTTTGTAGTGAATCAGGTTCTGGAGGGTTGAGTCATCTATGGCACTTACAATGACATTTTGGGCCCTCTTATCTAGGCCTGCCAAGATTAGCTCGTCCTTGTTCATGTAATCATATTTTTTTATCACTTTCCTTGTTGGATCAATGGTGGAGGGAATTGTAGGGATAAAGGGACCATGTTGGATTGTTAAATAAATTCTTGGATCAGCTGCCTCCATGAAAAGCCTTACCCTTTCCTTCCAGATGGGAAAGTTCTCCTTTGTGCAGATTGGGAGTTTCATGGCTCTCATTTCCCGATTCTGACCTCCACCATCCAGGGCGAGTCGTTCCACGATCTAGATCAGGCAATTAAGTCTTCTTTTGATCAACCTACCTTTGATACAACTTGTTTTTAATGGAACGTTCACCTAGAGGGGGGGTGTTAGGTGATCTGGGTTCTTTTCGAAATATTAGCGCGAGTTACGAATATTCAAGCGTAGCACAAAAGTATCACATAAATAAATCATAGTAGACGACACAAGATCTATAGAGGTTCCTCAAGACTGGGTGTCTTGAGTTGTCCTCTGTCCCTCTGCGCCTACCTAGCAGTGTGCTAGGATTGGCAAACTCTGCCAAAACTTCAAGCCCTCAAGCCTTACAATATGGACCCGCAAGTACTACAGCCTAAGCCCGCAAGCCACTATTGCACCCGAGCCCGCAAGCTTGACAATCAGGCCCTCAAGCCCTACCTAGCTCAGACCCGCAAGTCTAGCCTCTTCCCTGGCCCGCAAGCTTCACAGGTCTCAAGCCCTCAAGCTTGACAATCAGGCCCTCAAGCCCTACCTAGCTCAGACCCGCAAGTCTAGCCTCTGCCCTGGCCCGCAAGCCTCACAGGTCTCCAGCCCTCAAGCTAGACAAAGTCAGACCCGCAAGTCAACTGCCCTGGCCCTCAAGCCTCACAGCTTTCCAGCCCTCAAGCTAGACACTCAGATCTGAAAAATAGATCTTACAGGTTTGGCCTGCAAGCCTTACAAGAAATTACGGTGATGAAAATTGTTTCTTCTGCCTGATGAAGATCGGCAACTTTAAGGTTGAAGAAGATGTTTCTGATTCAGATCTTGAAAGCACTGTTCTTCTTCAATCTCTTTTCTTAGCATGAAGAGGAATGTCTTCTTATCAGTAGATCAGATGACTGATTCTTGCGAGAATACTTTGAGAATCCTTGTTTTTCTTTTTCTTTCTTTACGCCGCTTTTACTGTTCTATTTGTTGTATGCGTAAGTTTTGTTTTGTTAATTCTTGCTTTTGGGCAACCTCTTATCTCTTTTATAAGACTGTGAGGATGCCAACGGTCTTCTGAAAAAGTTCCTTGAGTGTCAGACGCTCCATTCCTTAAGAGCACGCGCTGATTGGACAATCAGGCGGCGGCATTAATTGTTGACAGTGCGTCCGCAACATTTGAATTCCGTCTCGACGATATTTCCATTGTTACGATGATATGGATAATATCTCGACGACATGACTTTGTTGATGCCTTAGACCATGGTGGATCTTCAACTCTTCTAGCTTCTACCTCTGATGCTGGTATCTCGACGATATGATATATCCCTACGTTTCTGCATATATGACGATATGCAATCTCTGATCGTGTCGTCGTGATCTTCTATCTTGTAGTCTGTCATCGTAATCACTTTGTTCTTTCGACGACATGAGCGATATCATGTCGACATACTATGCTTTAGCAACTACTTGTCTTCTGATGTCCTTCTTCTGTCTTCTTGACGCCATGCCTTCTTTACGATGATGTCCAACGCCATCAGTCATACTTAGCCTTTTCAGTGACAATGCAACTTTGTTGATGTCGACGATACTGCATCTTCTCGACGACATTCCTTCCTTTGATATCTTCATGTCTTCTCTGTGTTCGACAAACTTCATTCTGCATTCAACGAATAGCATTCTGCGTTCGACGAACTTCACTCTTCTCTCCCGTCTCTGCGTTCGATGAACTTCATTCTTCGTTCGATGAACTCGCCAAGTCTCGGCAATTGCTTCTGTCCTGTCTCTTCATTCGACGAACTTCATTCTGCATTCAACGAACTTCATTCTGCGTTCGACAAACTTCATTCTGCGTTCGACGAACTGCATTTTGCATTCGACGAACTCACCAAGTCTCAGTGTTTGCTTTGCTCATCATTATGACGACGAGCATACTTTGTCGACAAAATCTCCTATCCTTCTCGACGACATTCCTTTAACTTCCTGAGATTATGAGCTAGAGAAGTAATCAAATACAAAGTGAAGTTTTCTTGACTTGGTGACTTCTTCAAATCAGGAATCATGTGTGAAAGATTCCCAACAGAAGTATCAAGTAAAGTCGACGCAACGTCGAAATGAACACGATGCAGAAGGAAGATCCTGTCGAATCCATCTTAGAAGTCGATGTTACAATGACTTCAATTTGACGTAGAAGATAAAATTCAAGTCCAAGTCCTCAACTCGATGGATACATCGATAAGTACTCGATGCAACATCGACATTTGAGTTCAGCCAGAGCTAAGAAGGAATTCGAAGCTACTTCTATAAGAACTCAGATGTGCGTCGATAAGACGAATAATGAAGTCGACGAGCATCGAATACAAACAGAAAATAGAATATTTTCTGCTATTTTTTCTAATACCTTTTTAGAAGGTCTACAAAGCTGAAAACTATTCTTTAATGGCTCGTTTATTGCCAAGAAAGGAATGGAGTATTCTAGAGAAACAACAATGACATTCTTGGAAGATATTCAAATCAGTCTTGACGTGTCGGGAACAGAAATAAAAAGAAATTTTTATTATGCAATGGACATTCCTTCTAAGGACAGTTCAGAAGAAGAAAGAAATTCAAACACAAATCAATAGAGAATTAGTATGCTGAGGAAGAAAGAAAATATAACGATTATTCTCTCAGTCGACAACTTTGGTCTTCTTCTTCCTTCTCCAGCTCTAAGATAATAGAGGAATAACTTCTCTGCACATGAAAACAATACAACAAGACTGTTGCTTCCTATTCTACATCATATAGAAGCAATTCAACAAAAGTGCAGAGAGGATCAGGATCAAAGCTCATACCCCTTGCAATCATCACTATCTTAAGCAAGGGTTCATTATATTTAGATCTTGAAGTATATAGAAGAAGGGACATCTAGAGAGATAGCTGTTGGATGATTCTAAGTGAAGAATCCTATTCTCTTCTTCCTCCTCTTCTATTGTTCTTATTCTGCAACTATAAAAGAGTTTTAAGAATCCCTCTTCAAAGAATTCAGTGATTCTAAGAGTCTCCTCAGCAAAAGACTTAGTGGTTCTATGAGTCTCCTTAGCAAAAGACTTAGTGGTTCTAAGAGTCTCCTTATCAAAAGTCGCAGTGGTTCTGAGAGTCTCCTTATCAAAAGACTCAGGCACAGTTAGTGCAATCCTACCAGGGTGGTCGAAGAGTGGACTTCCCACATTTTGGTGAACCACTATAAAATTCCTATGTCTTCTGCATTGCATTTATGTGCTGTCCCAGTTTACTATTTTCTGTTTTATATTTCATTTGATTACTTTATTCTATTTTGGTGTTGATGATTGCATAGTACTTAGTAGTTTTATTGTGTGTCACATTTAGTGTAAAGATTTTTAAAATTTCTATTCACCCCCTCTAGAGAATACTTAGAGGCACACTGTACACTTTCATTTAGTATCAGAGGCGAGGCTGATCATTAAAAGGTTGACACCTTGATCAAAAGATATCCTCACTTGTATTTCTTTATTTAAAATTATCAAAAACTATTTTATTATGAAAATTGAGTTCTAAGGATAATGCATCAACAAGAGCACCAGTGTGTAACTTAAATAAGTTTACACTCTGGAGTGCCGGAATAAAATTATATATGAACTGTATTGATGAAGACATTTTTAATGTCATTATTTCAAGTCTCCCAGTCCCAGTCAGAAAAAATGGTCGTGGGATATTGACACAAACTATAGTCCTTAGAGCAGAGTGGACTGATGATGAAAAGAAGGTGAAGGTATGTGATGCCAAAGCCATGAATATTCTGGTGTCAACTATGTCTGATGACATATTCCAGAAAGTTGTTGATTGCAACTCTACTAAAGATATCTGGGAATCACTTTCCAGATTAGTTGAGGGCATCGCAGATGATACGAAGGACAAACAGTCCCTTCTCATATCCCAATATGAGAACTTTCAGAAATAGGCTGAAGAAAGCATAGATGAGATGTATGACAGGTTCAACTTCAGCATAAATGAGCTGAAGGGTCTTCACAATGAAATTTCTATAACAGAAATTAATGACAAGCTCCACATGTGCTTCCCAAGCACATGAGACTCAAGAATCAGGGATATCAGAGATTCTAGGTGTCTCAGAGAAATATCTACAGATTCTCTGCTTGGCAAGCTCAAGTTCTATGAGCTCTTACTAAAAAGTAGGGTTGAGTCAGAAGCCCAGGAGAGAATTTCAACTTCTAAGGAAAGGACACTTACTCTAAAGGCTACTGAAGGAGAGACTTCCACTTCTGAAGAAGAGATGTCCAATCTCTTGGCCAGAAGATTCAAGAGATGGGTCAAGACAAAGGACTCCAGAAGGAAGGAAAGGAGTTCAAGAAAACCAAGGTTTGACAAAACCCCTAAATAAGAAATTTTCTGCTTCTCCTGCAGAAAACCTGGGCACTTTGCCACAGAATGTCTAGAAGAGGATAAAAACAAAATTTAACGTCCCACTTCGAACTAGACCCCTCGAGTGACATGGTTCACTTGGAGGTGCTTGGGCTAGGAAGGAGTCTTGAGATCCTAATGGTGCCAAGGAGGCTCCCTGATCTCTAGGAGTGGGTGTAACCATCACACCTTGAAGTTAGAAAGCAAATGGCAAAGGATTGGTAAAAGGGAGCTAACGCCGGCGGTAGCGGCCGAATCAGTACACGTGATTTTTCCCTGATGGATGGATTAAATTGCCTAAAAATGAGTTAATATTGGAATTAAAAGCATATAACCAGCTGGCACTTAGGTGGAGAATTTCAACATAAAGCTTGGGAAGTGGAATTTGCATTTAATGCTCATTAATGCTATCTCTCTCTCTCTCCATTCTCTTCTTCTTCTCACCGTCTTTTCTTCATCTTCTTCCTCACACCTTAAGGTTTTAGCCTAGGGTTTTGAAGGAGCAACCTTGGAGAAGGGCTTGAGCTTGGCGACCGCCGCCATGTCGTTGAGGAGATAACCGCGATTGTCGGCCAGAAATCTGGTGACTTCTAACCCCTCTCCCTTGGGCTAGATCTTTAGATCGAATTAGGAGAGACATTGAGCTCAAAAGAGCTTTATTTAGTGAGGTTAATGGAGTTTCGTAGGTAGTGGCCACGCTTGAGCATATGTTCTATGGCGTCATTCGCCGCGTGTATGTCTTCGATCAACTCTACTCTTCAATATGAAGTCAAAGGAGTTGATTTTGAGAAGATCGGTGGCCTAATGAGGGAGTATCAGAGGAGAGAAGGTGAGATGACCTAATTTTTGTTTGGGGAAGATGATGAATAGTCCCTTGTTAAAGAGTGTTTTAATTACAATATTGCACTTGATTAATAAGTGGACTCATGATTAGTGGTGAAATTCCCGCAACTAAGAAAAAGAAGAATTGAACTTAATTGGAGTTGAGAGTTCACGGGAAGAAAAGTGGATGTGTATAACAGAGAAATTGTTCTCTGTTAGCTACCACCGATGGTAGCACTACCACCGGCGTTAGCGGGTCGACTTTTCGACGGGAAGGGGTAACTTCCCGTCGACCCTTAATGTCAATGGGAAGGAGTGTTGGTAGAATCACTAGTGCCCGACGGTAATGCTGTCGCAGACATTAGCGGGTCAACTTATCGACGGGACGGGGTAACTTTCGGTCGACCCTTAATGTCGACGGGAAGGGTTGGCTTCCCGTCGACATCGACAGGAAGGATTAGCTTCCCTTCGATATCGACAGGAAGGACTAGCTTCCCGTTGACATTGACGGGAAGTATTAGCTTCCCGTCGACATCGACGGGAAGTGTTAGCTTCCCGTCGACATCAATGGGAAGGTGTTGTCTGGATTACTAACGTCGTAGCTCTACCACCAGCGTTAGCAAATAGAGAATTTCAGGTTCTCCCCTTTGGTGGTGTAGGAGTTCCTAGATTCCCATGTCAATTGGGCGAGGTGTGGATGAATGTTATGATTAGGAGAGGGGACATTGCAATGCATGATTGAATAAGGAATTGAGAGGATATGATTATATAAATGCTCACACTCTTTGATAATTTATTTGATGATTAGATTTATGATAACCTCTCAATATGGGTGATGGCTTCATGGGTGTTGAAACACGCCGTGAATTGAGCATGTGAATTGAATATTGATGATAAGTAGGGCTTACTTATTTAGCAAGATATGAATATATCTCTTTACGCACAAGTAGTCATGCAGGGTCTCATAGAGTAATTTCCGTGTCATACATATGCCACTACACAATAGTTATAACCACTTGGTATGGGTAACATTGATGGCTTGATGCGGGTTATAAGATATGGTCGTAGCTTATGGGGCAATGTTAAGGACCCGGTGGTTGGGGGCATTGGATGCTAATTTGCAGCCACAATGATTATAGGAGGAGAAAGGTAATAGGTCTCCTTCCGTGAGTCCTTGGGTGCTTTATAGCACGGGTGTGCATGGGAATTACATGAATGTGTATGGTTTACACATGGTGGTGTAATGATCCTGATTGGAGGATTACTTGTGGAGGGTCAATGGGCTTGCTAGTCATGACACCGACAGAAGCCGACAGTTAGACTCTAAAACCGGTTGGGATGTGTTCTTGGTGTTCATTTCCTAAGACCCCTTCCGTGTTATGAAGACTCAGCATGATGCGAGCAGTATGCAGGGTCTCCGCTGTGTGTTCTTAGCGTTGAGGCATATATAGGCCTAGTTCTAGTAGTGTTCATACCAGCCTAGTAGTGGAGGATCCCATTCCACTGTCTCCGTCTGGCCACGACGTGAGGTGCCTGAGTGGTTAGATACCCTCAAAAAGCGGGAACTACGGGTCTATGCCGACATAGAAAATATGCATGAGTGAGTCATCATATCAGAATCATTGCATTGCATTCATCCTTTCATGATCATAGCATTGCACCGCATTGGATCCTCATCATATAAACTTGTATGGGCACCTTTATATGATGGGTTACTTTATGTTCGGATCCTTAACTTATAAGCTTGTATGGGCATCCTTATAAGTTAAGTTCAATTCAGTTATCTATATACCTTGCTTGCTTATACTCTGTCGCTGTCCATACTACTTGTTAGATATACTGCTGTGATTCCATCTTTCCCTGCCACCTGCATTTGCCACTATTGTTTATATTGCATCTTCTCTTTGTTCCCTTCTACCTGGTGCCTTGGAGTTTCCGAGGGAGAGGATATGAAGCCACTTAGTATTTATGACTAACGGTTGTTGTGCCCCTCTTTTTAGGAGCGCACAGAGGAGTAGCAGCGCGCGATGCTGGAGGCGTATAGCCAGATCAGGACGACAAGGACGGAGACTACGATACCATCATTACCGTCAGTGACAGATGTGTACGATAGTTTGAGATGTACCCCTTAGGTCATTTCTTTTGATACTCTGATATTTGCAGGAGCTCTCAGTGTAACACCCTCCCTGTTACATAGAATATAGCAGTAGGTCCGGCCGGGACCCCACGCCATATTAAACGAACAGAAGAGCACGATACTTAATTAGCGTTAAACATTTAATACCAACCATCTCAGCACACAGAGTCACACAACGGAAGCATTTTGTTATAATTAAAACCAGTATACACACTGTCCACAATAACTACTAGGAATGAAAGACATAACAAGTTCTTTACAATGTTTGTTTGCATAACAAAAGTGGTTTCCAAACATCGGCGCGCAGGTCGGCCACACATGTAAACAGTAAACAAAAGCTTTGGCCTTCGAGGGCCAGTACAGCACAGCAGCAGGGGCCTCAGCCCGCTATTTCGCTCTAGTCTCGCCAGGACCTGTATAAACAAATCCACCGGGCGGTGGGAAAACAAGTAACCGGTCAGCTTTAGTTGACCAAGATTTATAACGACCCCACCCCATGCTCGGGGCGGCGGTGCTCCTTCCCTGCAGGCAAGCAATAACAATATATATATCACATGTGTGTCTAAGCACCGCATAGAAGCATTCATTTTCATTGAGAGCGATGCGTTTATCGACAAGTACTTTTTCAACTCGGATATAGGCTTACCCCCTTTGTGCACTTACGGCACGCAATCGTCGAGTCCTTTTTCAACTCAGATTCTCACTATGAGCTGACTCTCATCAAGGATGGCCGGCCTTGATGAGTCTAGTCCTAAACGACATATCGTGACCCAAGGTTGCAATCCTCTTCACAATAGCTAAGGGTGGGGTTTCGGTTCCGCCAGATGCCCGCGCTCATAATATTAGGGATAACATCAACCTAAAATGGGTACGGCTTTCCCTAGCCCGCTCTTGACTCGTAAGGTTAATGAAGCAAGGTACGCGGTCCTTCAGCTTCTGCTGCTCAACCCAGTTCATGCGCATAGGCTTCACAGGCTTTCACACAGCTCACTGGGAGCTACCGCCGGCGTTAGCGCTAACACCCGGCGCTAGTGACAGAACTCAGTTCTGCTACTCTTTTCCGAATTTTTCTGGGAAACACCTCCAGATCTCTTTTGCAGTACAAAACAGTACATAACACCCGAAAAACACAGCATAGATCATGGAGTCTTCTCCAGAGTGCAATAGCATATCAACATCACCAATCCAGACCAACCTATCCAGATGGGCTTCACACAGCATGCATATGCCCGTACTTCGATTCCAGGCTCTATATGCAATTTCTACGGGGATAACATCGACCCGTCGGCAGAAATCTATCCACTTGCTAGTGGAAATCTACCTACTACTATGCAAATCAAAGGACGAACGTTTCCAAAGATGAGGGAGGAGAATCGTTACCCTTGGCGCTCGTTTTGGTGCCATAAAACTGAGAGGGAATCAGTTGGAATCCCTTGAAATAGCTTCCTCTTCAATAGATCGACGATGGCACAAGCGCTCAAGAACTCCTTCGCGGATTTGCCCATGGAACAACAACCTTCAACGGACTTCCTTCTCAGCTCAGAGCTCTCAGAATGGCAGAAGATTCATAGAAAATGAGAAGGAAAGTCGAAGTTGAGTGTTTATATAATTTTCCGCTACCGCCGGCGCTAGCCACTAGCGCCTGGCGCTATCTCGGAGTCGGTACCGCTCTACCGCTTAAGGATTTTGCGAGAAATCGCTAGCGCTACCGCCTGCGCTATCTTTATTTGACAAACCTCTCGCGAAATGCCACACTCCTCGAGAAAGAACACACTTCTCCGAAAAACACTACCGTCGGCGCTATCGCTAGCGCCTGGCGTTAGCTTTAAGGCGGTAGCTGAGCTTATCCTCAGCCGCTTAAGGCTTTTGCCTGCGTTCGACGAACGGCGAACTGTGTTCGATGAAGTTGGGCTAGCGCCAGGCGTTAGCATTAACGCTCGCGTTAGCTCATCTATTTCAGCATGCTTCATTTGTCGGGAAATGCACTTGTCCCTCGAGAACTAAACAAGTTTAGCGGGAAATGCACTACCGCCGGTGCTATCGCTAGCGCCAGGCGCTAGCTCTTTAGCTTCTGCACATTTCCACTTTCTTTGCACACGAAACTTGGGGTTTTACAATTCTCCCCTCCTTAATGAAATTTCGTCCCGAAATTTTAAACAGTGCAATGAACAACAAGATACAAAACAGAATTTGTACCTTAACAGAACAGTTCAGGGAACTCATTCCGCATGGTTTGCTCCCGTTCCCACGAAAGCTCCTCACGACCGCAATTGTTCCAGCGGACTTTGACCATTCGGATCATTTTGTTCTGCAACTTCCTGACATCAGTGTCTTCGATGCAAACAGGCGTGACTAACGTCTTTAGCTCATCATCGACTGACAGTTGATTCTTTACCAGGACCTGGCTAGGCTCTGGCACAGCTTTTCGTAGCACAAATATGTGGAACACATCATGCAGTCTGCTCAGCTCTGTCGAAAGAGCGAGCCGATAGGCAGCTTCACCAACACGATCCAGAATCTCAAACGGTCCAAGATACCTCGGACTCAGCTTTTTCAAGCGCCGAATCCTGGACACACCCTTGAAAGGTTTGATCTTTAGATAAACCCAGTCGCCTGCGGCGAACTCGATGTTTCTGTGCTTGGCATTATAGTATTTCGCCTACCTATCTTGTGCAATCAACAATCTCTCCCGGATTGTTTGAATGGCCGAAGTTGCATCTTCGACTTCCTTTCGCTTAAACAGCTTCGTTTCACCTGTCTCCGCCCAGGCTAAGGGAGTGCGACAAGCTCTACCATAGAGGGCCTCGAAGGGCGCCATCTTTATACTTGCCTGATAGCTGTTATTATAGGTGAACTCGAACATAAAAAGATGATCTTCCCAGTTCTTACCGAAATCTAGGACGCACATACGGAGCATATCCTCCAGTGTTCTGTTCGTACATTCAGTCTGCCCATCCGTTTGAGGGTGGAAGGCAGTACTAAACTTCAACTTTGTCCCCAATAACTGGTGGATTAGCCTCCAATCTTTCGAAGTGAAGCGCCCATCTCGGTCTCTAACGATGCTACGGGGCACACCGTGCAATCGTACAATGCTATCCACATAAAGTTTTGCCAACTTTTCTACCACATCGTCCTGTCGGTTCGGAATAAAGTGGGCTACTTTCGTCAAGTGATCCACGATCACCCAAATAGCATCATTCCCACTCTGTGATCTCGGCAAACCGTGCACGAAATCCATAGAAATATCGTCAAATTTCCATTCCGGTACTGGCAACGACTTCAGGAAACCTCCAGGTTTCTGACATTCCACCTTCACAAGTGCGCAAGTTTTGCATTTTTCCACGTATAAGGCGATGTCTTTCTTTAGGCCTGGCCACCAAAACAGCTTCTTCAAGTATTGGTACATTTTTGTGCTCCCTGGGTGAATTGAGTACTTTGTAAAGTGTGCTTCGTACATCAATTCTTCCCGTAATTTACCCACGTTTGGGACGCACAATCGACCGTCTTTCCACATTAGACCGTCGTCTAACACAAACTCTGCAGCATTCCCAACTTCAGACTCTACCAAATAGCATTGCATGCTCGAATCAAGCTCCAGGGCTTGTCGTATTCTGTCCGCGAGGTCATATTACACCTCCGTCCAATTTAAGCACGCTCTCGCACTCGAACTCCTCTCCACATAGGAGATTTCCAAGGCTTCCAAGTCCCTGATCAGACGTGGATCATACATCTGAATCCAGTTGGCCTATGCATAAGCCCTTCGGTTCAAAGCATTTGCGACTACATTTCCCTTCCCGGGAGTATAGTGTATGTCAAAAGTGTAGTCCCCTAGGAACTCCATCCACCTTCGTTGTCGCATATTGAGCTCCTTCTGATTTAGAAGATACTTAAGGCTCTTATGGTCTGTAAAGATGTCAACCTTCACACCATATAAGTAGTGTCGCCATAGCTTTAGAGCGAAAATTACGGCCGCCAACTCCAAATCGTGGACCGGATAGTTCCGTTCATGCACTTTCAACTGTCGAGAGCCATAAGCTATCACTTGACCATGCTGAAGAAGTACGCAGCCTAGGCCGCTCCCTGACGCATCACTGTAAATTTCATAACCCTCTGCACCAGATGGCAAACACAGAATTGGTGTTGTGGTCAGACGCCTCTTCAGTTCCTCAAAAGCTCGTGCACACTCCGGAGACCAAACGAACTTCTGATCCTTCCTCGTCAAGATGGTGAGAGGTAGAGCGATCCGTGAAAAGTTCTCCACAAAGCGCCGATAGTAGCTGGCAAGTCCAAGAAAACTCCTGACTTCCGCTACTGTCGCCAAAATGGGCCACTTCTGGATTGCATCAATCTTTGCCGGATCCACTGCGATACCCTCGCCACTAACAACATGACCAAGGAACACCACTGAGGTTATCTAGAACTCGCACTTAGAGAACTTGGCATATAATTGACTACGTCGCAGGGTTTCCAAAACTTCACGCAAATGAATCGCGTGCTCTTCTTCAGACTGAGAGTACACCAAGATATCGTCAATGAAGACAATGACAAACCGATCAACGTACTCTCGGAAGGTCCTATTCATCAGATCCATAAATACTGACGGCGCATTCATTAATCCAAATGGCATCACTGTAAACTCAAAGTGTCCGTAGCGGGTACTGAATGCTGTCTTGGGGATATCACAATCCCGAATTCGCAACTGGTAATAGCCGGACTTGAGATCCAACTTTGAATACACAGTTGACCCCACTAGCTGATCAAACAAGTCATCGATTCGAGGAATCAGATACTTGTTCTTCTCGGTCAGCTTGTTCAATTCTCAGTAGTCAATGCATAGACGCAGGCTTCTGTCCTTCTTCTTCACAAAAAGGACCGGGGCACCCCAAGGGGATGTACTTGTACGTATATAACCCTGCTCTAGCAACTCCTATAATTGAACTTTCAATTCCGCCATCTCCTTTGGCGCAATTCGGTACGGAGAGCGTGAAACAGGCTTGGCACCTGACACCAGCTATAGAGTGAAGTCAATCTCTCGCTGAGGTGGCGCCCCAGGAAGATCTTTCGGAAACACATCTGGATACTCTGAAATCACAGGAACATCACTCAAACTGGGTTGAGGCTTTGCAGCCCCCACTAGCACAACACATAACTCTGCGCCTTGCCGAACCGCCTTGACCACTTGGACAGCAGACAACAGTGTCTTGCTCGATCCACGCAAACCAGCAAACATAGTCGCACGTTCGGTATTCCGCCCCAGTGTGACCTCCTTAGACGTGCAATCAATGTAGGCCTACTGCACTGACAGCCAGTCCATACCAAAGATTACATTGAACTCCGAAAGTGGCAGTATCAGTGCTTCCAAATCAAAATCTTGACTTCCTATTCGCACCTTTACAGCACAACCTCGATCCGCACGCATCGAGCAGGCATTGGGTAGCATCACATCTAATCGTTCTTTTCTTAATGACGAAGGCACTCCAAGTTGCTGTATGAAGGCCTCCGATAGAAATGAATGTGAAGCACCCATATCAAGTAGTGCTCTCGCTGGAGAGTTAAAGATTAGGACAAAGCCTAATACACAAACGATTACAAGCAATGCACAAGATATGAGTATAAAAACAACAAAAGCTGTATACTAACGCATACCTGTCACCACATCGCTTTGTTTGATGGCCTCCTGCTGGCCAAGATTGTACACTCTAGGCTGGGCTGGAGTAGCATGGGATGCGGTTGACTACGCTGCCTTCCCTTTCTCTGCCGCATAAGCCGCATCCGCCTTCTTGCCTCCACAACATTCTCGGGCTATATGACCTGGCTTACCACAGTTATAACAAGTGAATGGGCCTCGCCCAGTTGTCATACCCGAGGCCGCAGATTGAGCTGACCCAGAAGGTCGCGCTTTGCTCTTCCACTTACCTCTCCCAGACTTCGCAGAGCTCGGTACTTTGAACTCTGGCTTTACAACTGCTAGCTCCTTCCTGGTCTGGGACCGCTTCATATCCTTTTCTAAGGAACGAGCTGTATTAACCAGGGTCATAAAACCCTGTGTCATTGCCCCCGACAGAAGGAACTGCAACTCTTCTCACAGATCCTCATAGAACCGATTTGTCTTCCGAGCTTCATCGGCAAAGGTCACTCCTGCGTATCTCCCCAACCGTGTAAACTCATGGAGGTAATCATCGATCATGCGATCACCTTGAGTCAGGCGGTTGAACTGGTTCTCCATCTCGATTTGCTGAGCAGGTGGGAGATACCTCGCTAAGAACAATCTCGAAAATTCGTCAAACGGATGTCCACCAGCTGCCTTCCTGCCAAGTGATGTAGCTCTATCTCATCCCACCATAACTGCGCCTCCCCATCTAGTAGGAAGGTTGATAAGGTAACCTTCTGGCCTTCCTCCATGTCAGTGGCTTTCAAGGTCTTGCGCACCTTTGATAGCCAATCTTCAGCTTGCGTTGGGGTTCCTGCCCCCGTAAATGTAGGAGGATGTAAACTCAGAAAATACTGCAGTTGTTGGTCTGGAGCTCTTCCTACCCGCACCGGCACTGGCCTTTCAACCACAGGTTCAGCTGCCGCAACCGGCACTAGAGCCACTCCAGGAGTAGGAGGCTGTCCAGGGACATGCCCTCCAGGTTGCGCAGTGAACATTGCAAACACTGCTTCGGCTATCATCCTTACTGTCTCAGTAGAAGGAGGAGTCAGCACCGCAGTTGGTGCACTACTGGCAGTCGAACGCGGGGGTCGAGATGGCCCCGCTCTACTCCTAGTCACCTATATAAGTGCCCAAAACACAATTAGCGACTAAGAGATAGCATGGATCACTAGAGGAACACAAAAGTTCCATCCCAATGCTACACACCTACATGTATGTCATTCCTAAAGTGGACAATTACTGGTTATTTACATGAGTTAACGGCGACGCACACACGTGCTCACCACCCCTTAAAAGAATTCGACCACGAATTCAGACGGAAAGGGAATGAGACCCGTAGCTGATACCAATTTGTAACACCCTCCCTGTTACATAGAATATAGCAGTAGGTCCGGCCGGGACCCCACGCCATATTAAACGAACAGAAGAGAGCGTTACTTAATTAGCGTTAAACAGTTAATACCAACCATCTCAGCACACAGAGTCACACAACAGAAGCATTTTGTTATAATTAAAACCAGTATACACATTGTCCACAATAACTACTAGGAATGAAAGACATAACAAGTTTTTTACAATGTTTGTTTGCATAACAAAAGTGGTTTCCAAACATCGGCGCGCAGGCCGGCCATACATGTAAACAGCAAACAAAAGCTATGGCCTTCGAGGGCCAGTACAGCACAGCAGCAGGGGCCTCAGCCCGCTATTTCCCGCTAGTCTCGCCAGGACATGTATAAACAAATCCACCGGGCGGTGGGAAAACAAGTAACCGGTCAGCTTTAGCTTACCAAGATTTATAATGACCCCACCCCATGCTCGGGGCGGTGGTGCTCATTCCCTGCAGGCAAGCAATAACAGTATATATATCACAGGTGCGTCTAAGCACCGCATAGAAGCATTCATTTTCATTGAGAGCGATGCGTTTATCGACAAGTACTTTTTCAACTCGGATATTGGCTTACACGCTTTGTGCACTCACGACACGCAATTGACGAGTCCTTTTTCAACTCGGATTCTCAATATGAGCCGACTCTCATCAAGGTTGGCCGACCTTGATGAGTCTAGTCCCAAACGGCATATCGTGACCCGAGGTTGCAATCCTCTTCACAATAGCTAAGGGTGGGGTTTCGGTTCCGCCAGATGCCCGCGCTCATAATATTAGGGATAACATCAACCTAAAACGGGTACGGCTTTCCCTAGCCCGCTCTTGACTCGTAAGGTCAATGAAGCAAGGTACGCGGTCCTTCAGCTTCTGCTGCTCAACCCAGTTCATGCGCATAGGCTTCACAGGCTTTCACACAGCTCCTTGGGAGCTACTGCCGGTGTTAGCGCTAGTGACAGAACTCAGTTCTGCTACTCTTTTCCGGATATTTCTGGGAAATACCTCCAGATCTCTTTTGCAGTACGAAACAGTACATAACACCCAAAAAACACAGCATAGATCATGGAGTCTTCTCCGAAGTGCAATAGCATATCAACATCACCATCCAGACCAAACTGTCCAGATGGGCTTCACACAGCATGCCTATGCCCGTACTTCGATTCCAGGCTCTATATGCAATTTCTACGGGGATAACATCGACCCGTCGGCAAAAATCTATCCACTTGCTAGTGGAAATCTACCTACTACAATGCAAATCAAAGGACGAAAGTGTCCAAAGATGAGGGAGGAGAATCGTTACCCTTGACGCTCGTTTTGGTGCCATAGAACTGAGAGGGAATCAGTTGGAATCCCTTGAAATAGCTTCCTCTTCAATAGATTGACAATGGCACAAGCGCTCAAGAACTCCTTCGCGGATTTTCCCTTTTCACAACAACCTTCAACGGACTTCCTTCTCTGCTCAGTGCTCTCAGAATGGCAGAAGATTCATAGAAAATGAGAAGGAAAGTCGAAGTTGAGTGTTTATATAATTTTCCGCTACCGCCGGCGCTAGCCACTAGCGCCTGGCTCTATCTCAGAGTCGGTATCACTCTACCGCTTAAGGATTTTGCGAGAAATCGCTACCGCTAGTGCTAACGCTACTGCCTGCGCTATCTTTATTTGACAAACCTCTCGTGAAATGCCACGCTCCTCGAGAAAGAACACACTTCTCGGAAAAACACTACCGCCGGCGCTATCGCTAGCGCCTGGCGTTAGCTCTAAGGAGGTGGCTGAGCTTATCCTCAGCCGCTTAAGGCTTCTACCTGCGTTCGACGAACGGTGAACTGTGTTCGACGAAGTTGGGCTAGCGCCAGGCGTTAGCATTAACACTGGCGTTAGCTCATCTATTTTAGCATGCTTCATTTCTCGGGAAATGCACTTGTCCCTCGAGAAGTAAACAGGTTTAGCGGGAAATGCACTACCGCCGGCGCTATCGCTAGCGCCAGGCGCTAGCTCTTTAGCTTCTGCACATTTCCACTTTCTTTGCACACGAAACTTGGGGTTTTACACTCAGAGCTACCTGTCTTTTGTATAATTGTAACACCTTTAATTATATGTGAATTTATGGCTTCTATTGCTTTTCTATTGATGATATGTGAGAATAGCCAGCAGGATAGGCATCTTGTGGAGGGGGCCAGCCCGAGTGCTGGCACTTCTGCAAGGCGGCTGTGCTGGGCATAATACTCCTCTCAGTCGTGTCTTGTGCTCTGGGAGGGGGTCTTACATAAAAGCAGCAAGAAGTTGGAGCACAAGAAGAAATCCTTTAGGAGGAAGGATAAGAAAAGGTGAAAAGGTTTCATTGCTGAAACTTGGAGTGACTCAGAGTTTGAGTCAAGCTCCTCTTTATATGATAGTGATGAAGAGTGTGCAACAGAAGAAACCTGCTTAATGGATTTGGAAGTCTCTACTGCAGAAAATCAGGTAACTATCTTTGTTGAATTTGACTTTTCTTCAGATGATTTTAAAAACTGTTTTAGAGAATTCTGTCAAGATTACATTAACAACCAAAAAGAACTTAACACAATTAGAGAAGAACTAGAAGACCTTAGGAAAGACCATGTGTACTCAGTTAACTATGATCTAAGAAATCAGATGTTTATGAAAGAAAAAGAAATATACACATTAACTAATGAAAATTTTGATTTAAAGGAAGAACTTACAAAGGCAAAATCCTTTGAGGACTCACTCATTGGGAGGAGTTAAAAGCTTAAGGACATCACACAAAATCTCTCCAAGAGATTTAACCATCTTGATCTAGGATCATTGCCATCCACCAGCACATTAATCACTATCAAACTTGCCTGGGAAAATCATGTAGCATTCACTAGGTCTAGTATAAATCAGCCTAATAATAACTTAAAATTAGGGGAAGAACTAAATAATAACCATAATAAAATCACTATCTTCAATAGCGTGAATAATACTAATCACAATGGAATTCTAGGAAAACACCCCTCAGAAAATCTAATAAAAAATTATAAAATCCTTAATAAAAGAAATTATACGTCGAATATAACTCGACACACTTTTAAAGATGCGTCAAATGAAACTCGACGGAGTTCTGCATATGCTTCGACATCATCTCGAAGCAAGTATGAGGGTGCGTCGAATTCTATTTGACGCAACCAATATTCTGCATCGAATCATTATCGACGTAACTTTGCAGACATGTCGAATTACACTCGATGCAACTCTAAAGGTGCGTCGATTTCTTATTGATGGATGTTTTCTGAAAGAAATCTTCAATCATCCAGACCTCTCTCTTTTACTTCTAATTACCATTCTAGATGCTCCTTGATATAGAAATTTTGGATTTAAGTTAAGCGAAGGATTAAAGATGTTTTCGAAAACTATATTCGATGAAGGCAAGTGTACCTTATCGTCTATAGTATAAGATATTTTAGGAATACCATGGTCGTATTCCTCGGGGCGCGTTGATTACTTCTATTTCGAGAAAATCACTATTATCTTATCTATTAATTTTTTGAGGTTTTGTTTTACTTAGCTAATAGGGACAATTTGCAAGCTAAAAGAAAGGTTTAAACGATGGTAAAAAGATTAGTGCTCAATCTAGAATCACCTTGGAGTGAGAATAATCAAGTGAAGGAAAAATAAATCTAATTCCATTTAATTAAACTACTTGACCATGAAGGTTCCCAAATTTTTAACATGCCTCTCTCGAGTTTAATGCCCAGCTAAGTTTAGGAAAAATCAACCAAACTCTCGTCCTAAAATTGATTACCTAAAACTTGCTTTACGATGTGAACCCCACTTTTGGATTTGACTCCAATCTAGGAGATTTACGTCATCCTCTCTCGAGGGAGTGCATGCAACTCTCTTTAGCCTTGAGTGACTGATTAATACTTCGAGCCTCTCGGCTAGCTAAGTATGAAAACTTAAGCGAAAACCATATATCGAAAATATGGTCTCACTAATTAAAAATCAAGGGTAATTCAAGTGTTTACAAAAACTGAAAAAGTGAGATAGAAAATCATAACTTGATTATCTCATCCTCAGATCATTTCGATCGAACACTAATGAGAATTAGTTAAGCATGGTGGAGGGGAAAAGAGAGAGTAAGAAAAAATTGCATGAAGAAAAGCTAATTAAAAGAGAAAGAGAAGTGAAGAAAACAAATCTATTTTTTATTGAAATTAAAAAACTATTACAAGCCTTAAACAAGTTTACAATGCTAGAAATGTAAACATTACAAGCTTAAGAAACTATTGCATTAAAAGAAAACTAGAACATTGCATGAAAGTGAAAAAGAGAGAACATGAAATGGAAATACATGAACAAAAGCATGAAAAAGGTCACTAACAGCTCTAGCAGCACCTCCCCCTCTCCAAAATTCTGAACCCTGGACTCAAGGAGAACCTCTGAATTTATAAAAAAAATTTCAAGTTACACGCCCTTCGTCACGGGCGTGACCAAGGGCATGTAATCACTGTTCAGCTCAGTTCCGACAGCAGTGTAGGCTTTGCGTGACGGGGAGGCAGAAAGGACATGTCACAGCTATGATAGTTTGGGTCACATGCGTGTACTTGGACAGCTTCATTTAATGCAGCGTGGGCTTGATTGTGGCTCGGCGAAGAGCAGGGATCACATGGGATAGTCACGGACGTGACTATGGGACACAGGCGTGACAATGGGTCACGGGCGTGACTATGGGTGACATGCGTGACCGAGAGCGTGACTGGCTGTGGACTAGCTCAAACCGCGTGAGAGAAATTCTGGACTAATCTTATGATTACACGCCCTCGGTCACGGGCGTGACCGAGGGCGTGTAATGCAAATTTTTCCCAAATTGTCCAAAAATTCTGCAAAATAGCAAAAAGGCAAAATTAGAAATAATTTTCATAAAAGAACTAGTTATAAGCTAAAATTATTATAAAAAGAAAATTTCACATTAAATAATTACTAAAATTTATACTAAAAAGGTTGTATATTAACTACTTATCAAATACCCCCATACTTGATGTTTTGCTATTCCAGAGCAAAATTATAAGACATAATTCATAAGACATTCATATAATTTTTAATTATAAACAAAAATTTCATTTAGATAAAAAGTTAGGTTAAGAATAAATTCTAGGAGGAGTTAAGCCCTAAATTATGATGATGATTCAAAAAGAGAGGGAGTGTTTAGGAAAGGACTTCTCGAAATAACTAATTAGCAAACAAAATTATAGAAATTATAAAACTAAATTAGATTAAAATTTTAAGAACTCAATCTTAAAAGAAACTTTGAGGAAAAGTAACCTACTAAAAAAATGCTCTCTCCATAACTTAAATTAAATCTAGATCAAAGATATTGGCTAAGGGAAGGGCGTTTCACAAATTTTGGTATAAGAAAAGATCTTTGAAACTCAAAATTCATTTTCTAAATTGTATATGTTTAGGAGTAATGACTTTTATCCTTTTAATCCATACCATATAATATTTTATAATTCTCTTCTAATAAAACCCCCAAATGTGGATGTTTAGGAGTAATGAATTTTATCATCTTACTCCATGCCATATAATCTGTTAAATTATTTTGGGTGCATATGTTTAGGGAATAATGAATTTTATCCTCTTATTCCCATGACATATGATCTTTTAAAACACTTTTTTATACCATCAAAAGGGGTGGGTAGGAAAAATTTCTAGCTTATAAATTAAATTATGTTGAGAGCAAATTCTAGTAAATTTAAATTTCCTAAGATCTACAAAACTAGAAGAAAATATAATAGAAATCTAAAGAGGTTTAGCAAATTTACTACAAAACGAAGCCATTAAAATAAAAAGAGAAGTCATGCTAAAAAAAATTCTCTAATCAAGCTCAAACCATAAAATGATTCTTAAAACAAGATTACCTAAAATTCAAATTTAACAAACTATGATTAACAAAATTTTAGCCAATTAAAAACCTAATAATGCTTATAAACATTCTCAACTAGATTTCTAAGAACTCACAAAAACAACAAGTAGGGGTTTTATAAATTTTTTGTTTTTTTTTTATTTTTTCATATATATTTTTTGGAATTTTTGATATTATCTTTTTTTTTTATAATGAAAGAAAGGAAACTAGTTTTAAACCTAACATTTTTTATTGACTCTTGGACTTCCCGAGGTATACCCCGTGAAGGGTTCTCAATGATACTAGGAGGTGAGATGGGATGATAGCCCAAATGTCCCTTTACAATATTTAAATTTTCGATATCCTAATTTTTTTGAATTTTTGGGTTTTACAAGTGCTTAAATAAAAGAAAACATATGATAATAATTAAATTTTTTAAAGATTTTCCAAATTAAGAACTACATTTTTAGAGCTATTTACACCCACATACTTATAGTTAAACATTGTCCCCAATGTTTAAAACTAAGTATGAAGTAAAAAAAAAGTAAATAATATGCAAGACAAAAAAAGAAAGAAATGCAAGATAAAAGTGAAGGAAGAAGACGAAAAAGGGCTTCCCTGATTTTGAGGAAGCTGGGGAAGCAGCAGTTACCTACAAAACATGTTAAAGAAGAAACAAAAACAAGAGAAAACAATAAAAAGATAACTTTGGGGTGCCTCCCAAAAGCGCTTTGTTTAAGGTCGCGTAGCTTGACCCAATTGGCACTCACGATATTGGTGGAAGAATTATTGAATCACTCTTTTCATTCGATAGATCTCCAGGAAGATATAACTTAAGATGATGCCCGTTAACTTTGAAGGAATCTTTTTCCGGGTGGGAAATTAGAATTGTCCCATAGGACCAAACATCTTTAACAATAAAGGTTCTGGACCATCGAGATTTTAGCTTTCCCTGAAAAAGGCAAAGGCGAGAATTATAAAGGAGGACGAGATCACCCGGTGAAAAATATTTTGGAAATTTTATATTTTTATCATGGTAAAACTTTGTTCGCTCCTTATATAATTTGTTGCTTTTGTACATATTCGCTCGCCACTCATCTAATATTCATTCGTTTGAAATTTCCTTGCTCGGACGCTAACGTAGAATCGAGATTTAGAAATTTAAGTGCCCAAAATGCGCAGTGTTCTAGCTCGACCGGAAGGTAGCAAGCCTTGCCATAAACCAATCGATACGGTGTACAATCGATAGCGGTCTTGTACGCCGTTCGATAGGCCCATAACGCATCATCGAGCTTAAGCGCCTAATCCTTCCGATTGATAGAAATAGTTTTTACTAAAATCCGCTTTAATTCTTGATTTACGACTTCGACTTGGCCGCTCGTTTGTGGGTGATAATAAGTGGAGAGTTTGTGCGTGACACCATATTTTGCTAAATTTTTTGTGAATTGGCTATTACAAAAATGGTGCCCTGATCACTAACTATAGCGCGCGGCGTACCAAATCGAGAGAATATTTTTTTTAAGAAGTTAACGATGACTCTCACATCGTTGGTGGGGAGAGCTTTCGCTTCCGCCCACCTCGATACATAGTTGACCGCAACGAGAATGTATTTGTTTGAAAAAGAGGGAGGGAGAGGACCAACAAAATCAATACCCCAAAGATAAAAAATTTCGCATTCTAAGATAATATTTTGGGGCATCTCATCCCGGCGGGAGATGTTCCCCGACCGCTGGCAGCTATCGCAAGTACTCACAAGGGTGTGAGCATCTTTGAAGATTGTGGGCCAATAAAAGCCCGCCTCCAGCGCCTTCCTCGCGGTTCGGTTCACTTGATAGTGACCACCGGTTGGTCCCTCATGACAATGCTGTAAAATTTTTAGACCTTTCCTCATTTGAAATGCATCTTCTCACTACCTGGTCTGCACAAACACGGAATAACAAGGGGTCCTCCCAAAAACAATTCTTTAAGTCAAAAAAGAATTTCTTCTTTTGCTGACTTGAGAATTCTTTTGGTAGGACCCGGGCTACTAGATAATTTGCCAAATCCGCAAACCAGGGGGTAAAAGATGTATTTAATTTTTTGAGAGCAAGGAGGCGCTCTTCAGGGAATTTATCAATAATGTCGGCTTTTATTAACACTTATGTGGCGAGATTTTCTAAACGGAAAAGATGATCAGCCGCCTAGTTTTCGGCTCCCCTTTTGTCCCGGATCTCTAGATCAAACTCCTGCAAGAGGAGGGTCCATCGCAAAAGATGGGGCTTGGCGTCCAATTTACTTAAAGGATATCTAAGAGCAGAGTGATCTGTGAAGTCGATAACTTTTAAGAGAGTGATGTACGACCTAAACTTATCAAAAGCAAAAATGATTGCTAGAAGCTCCTTCTCTGTAGTGGTGTAGTTCGCTTGTGCCGATGTGAGTGTCTTGCTCGCATAATAAATTGGGTGGAAATACTTACTCACCTGTTGACCTAATTCGGCGCCAACCGCAATATCACTCGCGTCGCACATAATTTCAAAGGGTAGCGACCAATCCGACGCAACTAAAATCGTAGAATTTATAAGCTTTTCTTTGATAAGTTTAAAGGCCAAGTGGCTTTTGTCATTAAAAAGGAAAGAAGATTCTTTCTAGAGAAGATGGGTTAATGGCTTCGTGATTTTGGAAAAAAATTGTATAAAGCGCCGATAAAACCCTGCGTGTCCTAGAAAACTTCTAATAACTTTTACATTCGTTGGAGGGGGGAGTTTTTCAATAACTTTGATCTTGGCCCGATATTTTATGGCTAAGGACTAATCCTTCTTTGACCATAAAATGATATTTCTCCCAATTCAGAGCTAAATTTATTTCCTCACAATGTTGTAACACGTGCTCGAGATTTTTTAAACAATTTTTGAAAGAGTTTCCTAAAATGGAGAAGTCATCCATGAAAACCTCCATCACTTCCTATACTAACTCATCGAATATCGCCAACATATAACTTTGGAATGTAGCCGACGCATTACAAAGACCAAATGGCATTCTTCGATATGCGAATGTACCAAAGGGACAAGTGAATGTTATTTTCTCTTGGTCATCGGGCGAAATAGAATTTTGAAAATATCCCAACAAACCTTCAAGAAAACAATAGTAGGGGTGACCTGAAAGGCGCTCTAAGATTTGATCGATAAAAGGTAACAGGAAGTGATCCTTACGGGTGAATTAATTTAGTTTTCGATAATCGATGCACATCCATCAACCCGTAATGGTACGGGTTGAGATCAATTCATTATTTTCATTTGCTACTACTGTTATGCCGCCTTTTTTTGGAACGACTTGTACTGGGCCAACCCAAGTACTATCTGATATCGGGTAGATGATTCCCGCATCTAAAAAATTGATAACTTCGGCCTTAACGACTTATTTCATATTCGAGTTTAGCCGTCATTGAGGCTGGACTGTGTTGCGGGAATTATCTTTGTGGAAGATTTTGTGAGTGCAGAGGAAGGGTTAATACCCTTGATATCCAATATTTTCCACGAAATTGCATGTCGGTGATTGCTTAAGACTATAGTCAATTCAGAAATTTCTGAATCGCTAAGTTCGGATGATACAATAACGGGTAGCTTAGAGTCTTTTTCTAGATATAGATACTTTAGGTGAGGAGGGAGTTGTTTCAATTCTAAGATATGTGGCTCTTCATATGAAGTTTTAATTTTCAATTTTTCTAAATATAGTGGTTCGGGTGGTGTGGAGTGAGAGACTTCTTCTTCAAAACAAAAGAGCTCGGCGAGCTCGGAATCATTACTCGGTGTGGAGACTAACTCAGGAAGTGAATAAAACTTGTTCTCAAAACATTCTTCTAAATAGAAGCACGAATCTTCATTCTTTAAGGAGGTTCGCATCGAGGGATTTATACTAAAAGTAACTTCATCGTCTCCAACCCAAAGGAGGAGCTTTCCATTACTTACGTCGATAATTGTGCGCAAGGTGGCAAGGACAGGGCGGCCGAGTATGAGGGGTACTTCAGCATCCTATTCGATGTCAAGAATGACAATGTCCACCGGGAAGATGAACTTGTCAACCTTAACGAGCACATCCTCCACTATCCCTATCAGATATTTTAATGAACGATCAGAGAGTTGAATACTCATTCGACTAGGGCTGGGATTTCCTAGGCCCAACTTTTTGAATAACGAAAAATGCATGAGGTTGATGCTTGCTCCAAGATCCGTTAAGCCATGTTTTACTAACGAATTGCCAAATAGACACGGGATGGAGAACCGTCCCGGGTCATTTGCTTTTTGAGTCAATTTGTTGAGTACAAATGTGGAGCATTCTCTGTTTAAGGAAATATGCAAAATATCTTCTAATTTCTTCTTATTGGAGAGCAACTCCTTAAGATATTTCGTGTACTTCGACATTTGAGAGATAGCCTCGCAGAAGGGTACATTAATATGAATTTGTTTTAAATTTTCTAAAAAAAATTTGTAATTTTTCTCGGCGCACTAGCTCCTAAGCTTAGATGGATACGAAAAATTTTAACTAGAAGCACGCAGAGCTAGTGTAGCTGGCAAATTTGATGATAAAATAGGAGTAGGAGGAGGAGAGGAAGTTACCTTAGGTTTGTCCTGTTTTGAAACCAACTCCTTCCCGCTTCGGAGTGTAATCACATTCGCGCTTTCCCTTGGATTTGGCTCCATATTTCCCGGTAGTGCTCCTTACTAATGCTCAGAGAACATCTTTGCGAGCTGGCCCACTTGATTCTCTAAATTTTTGATCGACCGGTGAGGTTCTGGATGTTCAATTCATTTGTAACAACATATTTTGCAAAGACCTCTTCAAACGGAGAGGGCTTTTGCTGTTGCGGTGGAAAACTGGGTGGATTAAAGTTTGGAGAGGGAGTTAAGAAATTGATTTGGAGGTTGATTCATATTTTAAGGATGCTGAGCATTTCCTTGGTTGCTTCACATGAAATTCAGATTGTTCCTATAACCCGCATTGTAGGTGTTGTTGTACGGAGCGGAGTTTGGTTTATAGGAAGGCCGAGGCGAATTTCCCATGTAGTCAACCTGCTCTTCAATTAAAAATTATTAGCCCAAGGAGGAGTGGCGGAGGAAGCAGACTTCTCCGCCACTTGCTTTGGTAAGGACTCAACTTGTAAAGCCAAATTAGAAGTAGCATCTATTTCAAAAATTCTGGCGGGCTTATTAGGCCGCGCTCGTGTCAAGTTCCATTGATAATCATTCATGGCCATTTCCTCAAGAAGCTCTTGAGCAGCCTCCGGGGTCTTTTTATTTAATGTACCCTCGGCGGTCGCATTAATCATTTGCCTAGTTTGGAAATTCAAGCCATTATAAAAGATTTGCATCTACGCAAAATCTCCTTGATGTGCTCCTATGTATCATAGAGAGTCTCCAATTCAATTTGCATAAATGACGCAATATCTGTTTGCAATTTGGTGGTCTTTGCAGGCGGGAAATATTTAGTGAGAAATTTTTCCGCCATATCGTCCCATGTAGTGATAAACTCCCTAGGAAGTGAGCCCAACCACTTCTTAGCCCTAGACCGCAAAGAAAAGTGAAAAAGACGTAATAGAATGGCATCATCGGTGAGGCCATTAATTTAAAATGTGTCGCAGATTTCGAGAAAATTAGAAATATGACAGTTTTGATCTTCGTCCGGCTGACCATCAAAGGTCACTGATTGCTGCACCATTTATATGATGCTGGACTTGATCTCAAAGTATTTGTTCACCACCGCGGGGTGAACAATACTTGACTGTATGCCTTCCAGATTCAGCCGCGCATAATAGGACATGGTCTGTTGTGCGGTCTCATTAGGAATTGTCGTGTTAAGATTAGGAAGATTAAGATTAGGTTCCATATTGGTTGTGTTAGTGTCCCCGATCGATTCTTTGAATAATAATTGTATTTACAGATCAGGAGAACGACAGCGCCTCGAAAGGGTTTGCTCGATCTCTGGATCAAAAGGAATATTCAAAGCGCTACCTCGGGTCATACACTAAAAAGGAAAAAGGGAAAAAAGAAAGAGAAAAACACAAAAGAGAGAATAATAAAACTAAAAATAAAGAAAGAGGAAAACCTGATTATTATAAAAAAAAAAATTCTTTTAGACAGATTTAGTTAGTCTTGGACTTCCCGAGGTATACCCTGTGAGGGGTTCTCACCAGTACTAGGAGGTGCGATGGGATGATAACCCAAATGTCCTTTTCCAAGATTTAAATTACACCCTTAAGATTTTCGAAATTAGAAAAAGTAAAATAAAATATCATGTTATAATTAATAAAATATCTACACAAAGTCCCCAGCAACGGCGCCAAAAACTTGATATAGAAATTTTGGATTTAAGTTAAGTGAAGGATTAAAGATGTTTTCCAAAACTATAGTCGATGAAGGCAAATGTACCTTATCGTCTATTGTATAGGATATTTTAGAAATACCAAGATCGTATTCCTCGGGGCGCGTTGATTACTTCTACTTCAAGGAAATCACTATTATCTAATCTATTAATTTTTTAGGTTTTGTTTTGCTTAGCTAATAAGAGACAACTTGCAAGCTAAAAGAAAGGTTTAAACAATGGTAAAAAGATTAGTGCTCAATCTAGAATCACCTTGGAGTGAGAATAATCAAGTGAAGGAAAAATAAATCTAATTTCGTTTAATTAAACAACTTGACAGTAGAGGTTCCCGAAGATTGAACATGCCCCTCTCGAGGTTAATGCCCAACTAAGTTTAGGAAAAATCAACCGAAATCTTGTCCTATACTTGATTACCTAAAACTTGTTTTACGCTGTGAACCCCACTATTGGATTTGACTATAATCTGGGAGATTTACGTCATCCTCTATCGAGGGGTGCATACAACTCTCTTTACCCTTTAGTGATCGATTCATTCTTCGAGCCTCTCGGCTAGCTAAGTATGAAAACTTAACCGAAAACCATATATCGAAAATATGGTCTCACTAATTAAAAATCATGGGTAATTCAAGTGTTTACAAAAATGGAAAAAGAGAGCTAGAAAATTATAACTTGAATATCTCATCCTCGGATCATTTCAATCGAGCACTAATGAGAATTAGTTAATCATGGTGGAGGGGAAAAAGAGATTAAGATAAAATTGCATGAAGAAAAGTTAATTAAAAGAGAAAGAGAAGTGAAGAAAACAAAACTAGTTTTTTTTTTAAATTAAAAAACTATTACAAGCCTTAAGCAAGATTACAATGCTAGAAATGTAAAGATTTCAAGCTTAAGAAACTATTGCATTAAAAGAAAACTAGAACATTGCATAAAAGAGAATGAGAGAGAACATGAAATGGAAATACATGAATAAAAGCATAAAAAGGATCACTAACACCTCAAGCAGCACCTCCCCCTCTCCAAAATTCTGAACCCTGGACTCAAGGAGAACCTCTAAATTTATAGAAACAATTTTCAAGTAACACGCCCTCGGTCACGGGCGTGACCAAGGGCGTGTAATCACTGTTTAGCTCAATTCCAACAGCGGCGTGGGCTTTGCAAGATGGCGCGGAAGAAAGGACATGTCACGGCCGTGACATTTTGGGTCACGGGCGTGTACTTGGATGACTTCATTTAATGCAGTGTGTGCTTGATTTAAGAGTGACGAAGAGCAGGGATCACGCGGGAAAATCACGAGTGTGACTTGAGTTGACTTCTCGACGACATCTCCGCATCTCGACGGCATCGCTGGGAGCATCTTTAAAATTTGCATGCCCTTGGTCACGGGCGTGATGATGGGTCACGTGCGTGACCGAGGGCGTGACTTGTTGTGGACTAGCTCAAACCACGTGGGAGCAATTCTGGACTGATCTTATGATTACACGGCCTTGGTCATGGGTGTGACCGAGGGCGTGTAATGCAAATTTTTCCCAAATTGTCCAAAAATTCTGCAAAAAAGTAAAAAGGCAAAATCAGAAATAATTTTCATAAAAGAACTAGTTATAAGATAAAATTAACATAAAAAGAAAGATTAACATTAAATAATTACTAAAATTTATAATAAATAAGTTATATAATAACTACTTATCACTCCCATTGCTTCAAATTTGGGCACAAATCTAAAAATTGCTGGCATAATAAACCAACACTTCTTCACATTAAGGGATATACTGAAAGACCAACCTATTCTTTCATAACTCCATATGATGATAGAAGAAAGAGACCCCAGCAAGTGAGGGTTTATGCTAATGTTTAATTGCATGTGCAGAAGGGAGGCTATTCTACCACAAACCATCAGTGGTATCTGTACAGTGGATGCTCCATGCATATGATTGGAGGAAAGGAGATGCTGGAAAACTTCAAGGCCAAGGAAGGCCCAGATAATTTTTGGGAACTCCCACTATGGTCAGACCAGAGGATATGCTGTGCACAGAGTTAGAGAAATCTCCTTCTCTAAGGTAGTTGTTGAAACCAATACTTGGTCTCTTGTGGAGTTTGGGGTCCCAAAAAAGGGGTGACCTCACACTTACTTCTCCCAAGGGAGAGCGCCAGACAAAAGGCTTAGGGAACTAGGAACATGACCAAGGGCTCAGTGAGGAGGTCCCACCACACACCCGGAAGGTCTTTAAGAGCTTCCCCTCCCAAGCCAATGCTGATCTTAGGCACCTTTGGAGGCACTCTTCTCCCACCAAAGAAACCTAAGTAGAGAGTAGCCAAAAGTGAAGTCCTCTCAAAAGGTGCCCCTTGGTCCTATTTAAATATTTCTGAGTTTGGTCAGCTAATAACCAGAATCTGGCCTAAGAGATTACAAAAATACCCCCAGGTTTGGCTTGCCAACACCCAAATCCCGCCGTTCTGAGATGCTAAACGCAAAGCCCTTTGGAGTTGGGGGAGTAGGGGCTGGCTTCCTCCCCACTCGCCCCCTTTAGAGCTGGGCAACTGGTGGCAGGCTGCCTCCCCACTCGCCCCTTTGGAGCTGGGCGAGTGGGGGAAGGCCGCCTCCCCTCTCCGCCCCTAAGAAACTCGGCTAGTGGGGGCAGGCCGGCTCCCCACTCGCCACTTAAAGCTGGGAAAGTGGGGGCAGGACGCCTCCCCGCTCCACCCCTTGGAGTCGGGCCAGTGGGGGCAGGCCGCCTCCCCACTCCGCCCCTTAGAAGCTAGGCGAGTGGGGGCAGACCGCCTCCCCACTCTCCCCCATGGAGCCAGACGAGTTGGGGCAGGCCACCTTCCCACTTCGCCCCTTGGAGACTGGCATGTGGGGGTAGGCTGCCTCCCCACTCTGCCCCGTGGAGCCGGGCGAGTGGGGAAGGCTGCCTCACCACACTGCTACTTAGAGCCGGGCGAGTGGGGGTAGGCCGCCTCCCCACTCCACCCCTTGGAGCCAGTAAAGTGGGGGAAGGCCGCCTCCCCACTCCACCCCTTGGAAGCTGGGCGAGTGGGGGCAGGCCACCTCCCCACTTGCTCCCTTAGAGCCGGGCGAGTGGGGGCAGGCCACCTCCCCACTCCGCCCCTTGGAGACGGGCGAATGGGGGCAGGCCACCTCCCCACTCTACCCATCAGAGCCGGGCGAGTGGGGGCATGCTGCCTCCCCACACTACCCCTTTGGAGCCGAGAGAGTGGGGCCAGGCCGCCTCTCCACTCCTCTCCGTGGAAGTTGGGCGAGTGGGGGCAAGCCGCCTCCCCACTTGCCGCCTTGGAGCTGGGAGAGTGTGGGCAGGCCGCCTCACCACTCTGCCCCTTGGAGCCGGGCGAGTGGGGGCGTGCCGCCTCCCCACTCCGCCCCTTAGAGACGGGCGAGTGCGGGAAGGCCGCCTCCCCACTCCGCCTCTTTGGAGCCGGGCGAGTGGGGGAAGGCCACCTCCCCACTCGACCCTTTGGAGCAGGGCGAGTGGGGGAAGGCCGCCTCCCCACTCTTCCCCTTGGAGCTTGGCGAGTAGGGGCAGTCTGCCTCCCACGCTGCCCCTTGGAGCTGGGCGAGTGGGGGCAGGCCACCTCCCTACTCTGCCCCTTGGAGCTGGGCGAGTGGGGATAGGCCGCCTCCTCACTCTGCCCCTTGGATCTGGGCGAGTGGGGGCAGGCCGCCTCCCCTCTCTGCTCCTTGAAGCTGGGCAAGTGAGGGCAGGCCGCCTCCCTACTCCGCCCCTTGGTGCTGGGTGAATAGGGGCAGGTTGCCTCCCCACTCGCCCCCTCTTTGGTCCCACCCTTGGAAAGCATGATTCGCGCTCCTCGGACTTGAGCCCACCCAAAATCTCTCTTGTCCCTTTTGTTGGATCGGTAGGCGCCCTTAGAGGGGGGTGAATAAGGGTTTTAAAACTTTTTCATATATTTTGAATATCTTGAAATAGTAAGAGATTAAGATGGTGAGAAATCAAATAAACTAAGTAAAATAAAATAGAGACATGTTTTATTAATATGAAATATGGGTGTACAAAAATTGATTTCTATAATGCTAGAAATCATTGACGAATAATAATAAACACTTTTCGTTTTCTATCCCGACTCACATCCCCACGAACCGGTGGCCCTAGCCTATCCTTCACTGAATTCAGCCTCAAGCCGCTTTAGCCAATCCTACCACGGATATGGCCTTGAGCACACCCTAGACCTAACCTAGATCTAGTCGCCAACACGAGTCAAATTTCTACCCTAAGTCCTACCAAGACCTAGTCGCCAACACGAGGTGAGTTCTCTAACGGTTTACAAAAGATATGAAATGATAATAACAAAAACTCCCTCTTAAAGAACTTCTAAAGTAGGAGACAAAGATCCCCTGTAGAATAAGCGTTGTTGAAGTGGACGTCGTTTGGATCTGGCGTGAAGAATTCCTCCTTCAAAAATTCGCAAAGCTTTGGTGGGAGCTCAACATTCTGCCATATCAGGCTCTAGAATTCTAGCACTCAACCTCTCTCTCTGATGGTTGTCCAAAACAAGAGAAGAGGGGTCCAATTTATATCCTTAGTGCTAGCGCCTGCGATACTGCTACCGCCGACGCTATCCCATATTAGGACATATTCTGCGCGGGAGAATCTTCAATCAGAGGAAACATTTTCGTCTTGCCTTCCGTGCTCCGCCCTACCGCGTGCGCTATCCACTACCACCTGGCACTAGCGCCTTCTAAATGTGCGCCCGGGATTGCGCTAATCATCGCTAGTGCCAGACTCTAGGTGCTACCGCGGGCGCTAGTGGGCATGTTGGATTTATTGGCTCAATTTTGGGGGCAACCTTCTTATGTTATCCTTGAGTCATATGGACTTTGTTTCCTGCACACTTAAACACACAAGATCAAATACACATAGGATTTGTTATTCTCAAACCTAGGAGATGTGGAAGACCATGTTCCAACAAACTCCCCCTTTTGATAATAACAAATCCATTAATGATAAATCAGAGCATTAATATATAAGCATGATGAAACCTCTTTATGTGTGTGTGAGAGTGATGACTTAGGATAATTATCAATTTTAGTATTTAGAATTTCTCCCCCTAAATACATGCTCCCCTTAAGCGAATGCTCCCCTAATATGTAGGCTATCATCTTAATTACTCATGTTAGTTTTCCTTTTTGATAGCGGATTTTATTTATCATGTTAGTTCTCCCCCGTTTGTTATTAGCAAAAGTCGGTAAGGAATCAAAACACATAAAAGTTTTGATAATAAGATAAAGGAATGATCGAGCTTTGAGAGGGAAGGAAATGATAAGGAGTTTTAGAATAATTTTCATAGAAATAAATCAGAGTTTTTAGCATAATATGTTCATAGAAATAAATCAGAGTTTTTAGCTTTAAAAAGGAATAATATAACATTTACCATGCAAGTCTACCAAAAAAATTTTGAGTTGGAAAACATGAGATAAGCATGAAAAGAACACAAGGTAAACGTAATGTTGCGGAATACTTATAAAAATACAACAAACATCTTTTTGTAAGACATGATGATTCATTAAAAGAAATATGAATGAAGGACTAAAAAAATGAAAAAGATATTTTTGTAAATCAATTTTCTTTGAAGATCTTTAAAGATTATCATAAAGTAGCCAAGCATGAAAGAGAAAAAAAAAAGACTACTACAGTGTTATTCCAATTTATAAATTCAAAAAACATACCAAACATTGTAGAGAGAATGTGATGGCGCAAATCTCACACACCGCTATAGGCGGTAGCTCGACTGCGATACGAAACGGCAGTGTACCGATCGTTCAAGTAATATAAAACGAGGAGTAATCCCCGAGTATCGAATCTCTCAAGGAACACAGTAAGGTGGAGTTAACGTTCGAGGAAGGACTTGAGATCGAAGTCCTTGAGTCGGATGGAATGCAGAAACGGGGTGATTGGGCTTTTGGAAAATAAAAGAAAATACTATAAACTACTCCTATGCAATGCCGCTATGCAATGCTTCGCTTGGCGGGATGGAGACTAGGCAGGCCTTGAGCGCGCTGCGTCGCAAGGGCGGATGGACGAGTAGGCAGACGGATCGAACTATGCAGGCCTTGAGCGCGCTGCTTCGTTAGGCGGGATGGAATACGGGCCGCGATGCCACGCTTCGGTAGGCGGATGGACGAGAAGGCTAGCGGATCGAACTATGCAGGCCTTGAGCGCGCTGCTTCGTTAGGCGGGATGGAATACACGGGCTGCTATGCCACGCTTCGGTAGGCGGGTGGACGAGTAGGCTAACGGAATGAGGGTCGCAAGCACCTCTTCGACAAGCACGCCACTAGCAATTGCTAGTGCGGCACCGGACATGATAGTGGGATGGAAAATGGATGGTGGCGCTCCTCAAGCAACTCAAATAACAAGCATTTCACAAATACAAGAAATATATGGAAATACAAACTAGTTCAAGTGCAACTTCATCAACATACATAGATCTAGCTATTACAACAATCAATAAAAGGAGAACAAGGCAAGAAATCGACCGAATCCGAAGGATCGTTGAAGATTCACGGTTGGAATCGCCGGGTTGTCAATCCGCGTCCAAGCTCGGTCCACAACTACGTCCGGGGTAGAGAGAGCTGTCACGACTCTCCAATGGACCCGTCTTCTTCGTGTCACGATCCGGTAGAGGTTGCAAACTTCCTCTTGCTCGATGGAGATAGCGGCTAGGTCTTCCTTTGGAGCTCTTGGATGAAGGAGGAGGCCGAGAGGAAACTCCGGCGAAGATTTGGCGTTGAAAGCTTGCCCGGAGATCCTCCCTAAGTTGGGCGGCGATGGAGGGGCGAAACCAGGCGGACGGGAGCAGAAAACGGCGGAGTCGGGCGAGCGATCCGACCTAAATCGCGAGCAGCGGATTTTATAGGCGCTGGAATTAAACAGTGCGCACGGTCAGTGGCGCACGACCAGTGGTCGTGCGCACTAGAATCCTGTGATCGTGCGCTCTGCCTGGACGGAACCTGCAAAGACAGAAATTATAAAATAAAATGTTCGCACGACCAGTGGCGCACGACCGGTGGTCGTGCGCACTATCGTAGGTGGTCGTGCGCACTGGTTCAAACAGAACTCAAGAAATTGATGATAAGTGCGCACGAACAATGGTCGCACGACCGGTGGTCGTGCGCACTATCGTAGATGGTCGTGCGCACTGCACCAAACAGAACTCATGAAAAAAGTGTTAAGTGCACACGATCAGTGGCGCACGACCAGTGGTCGTGCGCAATAGAACCAGTGATCGTGCGCAGTGTTCCTGTGCAGAATTGCACCGGAAGCACCTGCACGACTCCTGTTCTAGCGTACAACCACTAATCCAGCTACTGAAAGTGGCACCTAACAGTGCATGAAAACTACTAATGAAGATAAACATGAAAACACACCAAAATGGGCCTAGAAGTGCACATAGCAAGTGATAACAAATATAAGCTAAAACAAGGCTAAAGTGCAGTGGAATGACTAGATAAACGGCCTAGATGAGTCCATATATGTGTATATAATCGGGACTCATCACACCCCCAGACTTACCTGTTTGCGCGTCCCGAGCAAACAAATTCTAAGCGAACGGGGAAAGAAAAGTAGATGGCTTAAAACTACAATATAGAGTACCATGCGAAGTCGCATGCTCACGTGCATAAGAAGAATAGTAGAGAAGATTTCTGATTATATAAACAGCCTATATATTTCTAAAAGAGTAAAAGCATATTACAGCTACTCAAAATGGTGAACAACGGTGAATCATTCGGTCGTGCATACGGAGAAAGTAAACTAAACGCTGAGACGAGCATTGCTCAAGATCGGGATGCAGGAAAAACTCCACTGAAATCCATCAGTGTCGGTGACCATAAGCTTGCCCGGTCACATTCTCTCCACGGCACTGGTTTGACTCAAATGCGTGAATCAATAGGACTTTAGGTTTTAAATGGGGCTTGGGTTTAGGTGAGGATAAACAAAGATAAAAACGACGGCTCAAGCACTAAACCCAAATGAGCTAATGCAGGAAACTATCCTCATTCGCCACACAAACACGCGGGTACACAACACCCCCAGACTTGAACTTAACAGCATGGGTGTGTGCACCGCCTACTCCCAAACATATATTTTTACACAGATTTTTCATTAAAGCTCAACTCCTTTTTCGTTTCTTTTTACTTCTTTTCTTTTTCCCATTTTTTTTCTTTTCTTTTCTTTTCAAAACATTTTCAGCAAATTTATCAATGTTGCATAACCACATATTCACAAAAGTATCACAACATCAACACCCCAACCCATGAAAATAATAAACAGCTAAAGCTCAGATTTGGGCATGCGACTAGGATTGGCTTTTGGGCTTTGGTGAAATAAAAGTGGGGCTGAATCAAAGAACGGGTAGGCACAACTGGGCTAGCGAGGCTATAGCGGTAGGGATAGGCACAAAGGCTCAACCGGGCCAAAATGATGGCCTATATCACATTCACACAATTGACTAACCGTATACCCATGCTTCAAGAATCGCTTGGGGCAAGTTCTAGCCACCGAGAAAGATTCTCCTTTCTCCCGACTCAAGCAATACGAATCTAGCGATCGTTTACACACATCCCTATGCTACCGTTTGATTCCACCGGATTCACCATTTGAGTAGAGTAAACAACATTTACACTAATAGAGAAAAATATAAAACCATAGTATAAAGAGAAGTCTAATCTACACAAATTCCTATGCAACCGAGCACTCGACTAGGAGCACTACTAGAGTCAACATTTTACTCTACTACATAGTCTTAAGCCATCACCTAGATTTTCCCAAATAAGCAGAAGAATTAAATTCACTACAGAGCACGCATACAGACGAGTACGCGCTCAAGTGGGTGCTGTGGTGTGCAATGAAAATAAACAAAACGTTTTAAAAGAAATCTTCTAGTATGCAGTGCAATAGTGCACGTGAGCGGGTAAACAAACTACTCTCCCCCAGACTTAAACTAAACAATCCGCATAATATATGACAGGAGAATCAAAATAGAGCTAGGGGAAGAGAGTACCCAATGCTCAGCAAGTGAGCATACCAGAAGACGCGTGTAAACCAAGACTAAGCTGCAGCATCCGCCATCCAGAGAAGATACCTGCAGGGGTCAGCTCCGCAAAAACAAAAGACAAAAGAAAACTGAAAAGAAAGTACTACTAACTAAACATAATTAGAAGAAATAAGAATGCAGGAAAAGTAAGATAACTACTGGGGTTATTGTCATCCCAGCACGACTTATTCAGATTTTGTACAGTTCTAGCTTATAGGCCTATGAAAAGAAAAGTGCACAGGTAACTGTTCTAATATGCGCATCGGTAGCTGGTACCGATACGGAGACAGAGCAGTCACCCCTCTACCTAAATATAGATACCTGCCCCTCACAGGTAGAGGGTAGAGAATGTAAGAAAAGGAGGAGGCCTGGTCCTCACTCATCTCACAAAACACATCCTTGCCTAGCAAGGTATCGTCAACAGGGAGGCAGCAGGAGGAAAAGGCAATGAGTGGAGCTTCCTCAACGGAGGGGGAATAAACCTCCTCACATGAGAGGATACTCTCATCATTGACTTGAGCAAAGAGCTCCAAGTCCTCCTGGGATACCTGTGAAGACTCAACCTGCACAGGCTCGGATGAAGAAAGGGGATCAAGAAATAAAGAAGAAGAATGACTTAAATAATCAAAAATTGGGGGAGTGGTCCCGGTCTCACTCCCAGCAGGATCCAAACATAGATCACTGTCAGTATCATATGAGTCGTAATGAGGAGAACCCAAGAGCTCAGGGTCCTTGGTGGTGAACCGGATGTCCCCATCCAATAAGAAGGTAAATACCTCCTCCTTGGAAAGAGAATCCTCCTCATCCCACCGCGGCGCGTCATCGTGTTCAAAGGTATCAAACTCCCCATCAGAGAGAATGAAATCCCCGTCCCACTTTGGCGCAACCTCAGGCGCTGAATCAGCCACCCGCACGACATCATCAGCCGACTCACTAAAGATTGGAGTAGATGAATTTTGCAAGGAATGCGGAGGAACCGGACTGCTCTCATGATCAGAAAGTAAATGAGCAGTCGCCTCCGCGAAAATATCCACAGACGCCTCCCCGCAGGAAGAACCAGAATCTGCACACCATACTGGTGCATCCATGAGTTCCCAATCCTGTCCCTGTTGACCATCGAATGAGTGCACATCGTCACTCAAGGAAAGCTCATAAGAGGGGATTGAGGGACCCATGAAAGAGCAGTACGCGGCGAGAGATTCCTCGGTAATCTCCAAGGGTAAAGATCGAGCAAGATGTGCAATGTCAGTATAGGGGCCAGGCAACACTCTGGTGGGCCTGTCCGCAGTAGTCTCCCGTAAACGGGGGGATGCTGCGTATACGTCCTCAGAGGGGGAAGGATCGCACAGACGAGGGCAATCCTTCAACACATGGCCTATACCTTGACATAACAAACACCTAATACAATGCTCAGCGTTTAAAGCAGTCATGGCGTCGATGTATCGACGCAAAGTGTCAGAAAGATGACACTCGGCTTCAGAATACATCACAGAAATATGTGGATAACAGAAAATAAAGATTCTTTGCAAAATAATACTACACACACAAGATAAATCTGAAAATCCTGCTTTAGAAAAGTTAAAAACTAGAGAAAACAACAGAGCAAAGAAATTTAAGAGGCTAAATTTTTTTTTTTTTTTTATACAAAAACAAAGTTGAAAAATGGATATACAAGTGGAAAAAAAAAAGAACTAGAATCTCTCGTCTACCTCTCAAGAAAACTCACACGACTGTGTTCCCCGGCAACGGCGCCAAAAACTTGATGGCGCAAATCTCACACACCGCTATAGGCGGTAGCTCGACTGCGACACGAAACGGCAGTGTACCGATCGTTCAAGTAATATAAAACGAGGAGTAATCCCCGAGTATCGAATCTCTCAAGGAACACAGTAAGGTGGAGTTAACGTTCGAGGAAGGACTTGAGATCGAAGTCCTTGAGTCGGATGGAATGCGGAAACGGGGTGATTGGGCTTTTGGAAAATAAAAGAAAATACTATAAACTACTCCTATGCAATGCCGCTATGCAATGCTTCGCTTGGCGGGATGGAGACTAGGCAGGCCTTGAGCGCGCTG
The DNA here is from genome assembly GCA_033032865.1 of Dactylorhiza incarnata. Taxonomy (NCBI): domain Eukaryota; kingdom Viridiplantae; phylum Streptophyta; class Magnoliopsida; order Asparagales; family Orchidaceae; genus Dactylorhiza; species Dactylorhiza incarnata. The sequence goes on from JAWHQI010000035.1 coordinate 5,291,833, forward strand.
CGTCGCAAGGGCGGATGGACGAGTAGGCAGACGGATCGAACTATGCAGGCCTTGAGCGCGCTGCTTCGTTAGGCGGGATGGAATACGGGCCGCGATGCCACGCTTCGGTAGGCGGATGGACGAGAAGGCTAGCGGATCGAACTATGCAGGCCTTGAGCGCGCTGCTTCGTTAGGCGGGATGGAATACACGGGCCGCTATGCCACGCTTCGGTAGGCGGGTGGACGAGTAGGCTAACGGAATGAGGGTCGCAAGCACCTCTTCGACAAGCACGCCACTAGCAATTGCTAGTGCGGCACCGGACACGATAGTGGGATGGAAAATGGATGGTGGCGCTCCTCAAGCAACTCAAATAACAAGCATTTCACAAATACAAGAAATATATGGAAATACAAACTAGTTCAAGTGCAACTTCATCAACATACATAGATCTAGCTATTACAACAATCAATAAAAGGAGAACAAGGCAAGAAATCGACTGAATCTGAAGGCTCGTTGAAGATTCACGGTTGGAATCGCCGGGTTGTCAATCCGCGTCCAAGCTCGGTCCACAACTACGTCCGGGGTAGAGAGAGCTGTCACGACTCTCCAATGGACCCGTCTTCTTCGTGTCACGATCCGGTAGAGGTTGCAAACTTCCTCTTGCTCGATGGAGATAGCGGCTAGGTCTTCCTTTGGAGCTCTTGGATGAAGGAGGAGGCCGAGAGGAAACTCCGGCGAAGATTTGGCATTGAAAGCTTGCCCGGAGATCCTCCCTAAGGTGGGCGGCGATGGAGGGGCGAAACCAGGCGGACGGGAGCAGAAAACGGCGGAGTCGGGCGAGCGATCCGACCTAAATCGCGAGCAGCGGATTTTATTGGCGCTGGAATTAAACAGTGCGCACGGTCAGTGGCGCACGACCAGTGGTCGTGCGCACTAGAATCCTGTGATCGTGCGCTCTGCCTGGACGGAACCTGCAAAGACAGAAATTATAAAATAAAATGTTCGCACGACCAGTGGCGCACGACCGGTGGTCGTGCGCACTATCGTAGGTGGTCGTGCGCACTGGTTCAAACAGAACTCAAGAAATTGATGATAAGTGCGCACGAACAGTGGTCGCACGACCGGTGGTCGTGCGCACTATCGTAGATGGTCGTGCGCACTGCACCAAACAGAACTCATGAAAAAAGTGTTAAGTGCACACGATCAGTGGCGCACGACCAGTGGTCGTGCGCAATAGAACCAGTGATCGTGCGTAGTGTTCCTGTGCAGAATTGCACCGGAAGCACCTGCACGACTCCTGTTCTAGCGTACAACCACTAATCCAGCTACTGAAAGTGGCACCTAACAGTGCATGAAAACTACTAATGAAGATAAACATGAAAACACACCAAAATGGGCCTAGAAGTGCACATAGCAAGTGATAACAAATATAAGCTAAAACAAGGCTAAAGTGCAGTGGAATGACTAGATAAACGGCCTAGATGAGTCCATATATGTGTATATAATCGGGACTCATCAGAATGCTAGGTTTTCTAGTGCATATAGATATAAAAAAGTATTATAGAATTTGCATTTGGATCCAATCCTCATGAGAAGAAGTGTTATGGAAGATAATGATGTGCACATACGTGTATTTTGAAGAGAGTAAACAAATGTTATAATCAAAAATACAAGACATATGTAGAGTAAAGTGCACAATAAAACAAAAATAAGTTTACTTCCACACACTTTTAATGCACATAAAAAATGTACAACAACACGGGTGCTTTGCACACATAATGCTCATTAAGACTTATCAGGGTGCAAAGTAGTGCTTGGGGGATCACACACTTTATTTTTCAATATTGATTTTTTGTGATCCGGTGTACTTAAGAATAAGTGGTTTTTAAAAAAATGAAGGTTTGCACAAGACACTTTACTATTCTTTCCAAGGTGCTCAACCTCACAATGCTTATTAAGACTTATCAGGAGGTTCAAGTAGTGCTTGGTGGAGTTATCTTTGTCAATTTATTTCATGATTTTTTTGTACAAAGTTCTCTGAATACACTTGCTTTGCAAACCAATTAAATTTTGAAAGCACAACCACTTTTCATAATATTTAATAGTGCAAATAAATGTAGTGTAGGTAAGATACTTGTGCAACTTTAATTTATTCTACAATTACAATACACTAGCAAGCTTTTTTAGATTAAAAAAACATGTAGTCTTAGCCAAAAGTGAGTGAAGAAATATCATTATCAACCATAAAACATTTACTCACACTTAGAGGCATGCTAAGCTTGGTTCTACACTACTGTTACAATATAATTGATGCACATATTAATAGATATATCAAAGCATGATAAGAACAATGTTCAAAGTAGTTTGACAAGATAAATTGTAACATTGTAGAAGTTCTAAATGATTTAAATCATGCTTGATTTTCACAATAGTCCCTACAGTTTTTTTTATAATTTTTATGTTTTATATTTTTTTATTTGATTTTTGCATTTAGAAATAGAATTTAAACAAATGAACAAAGAAAAAGGATAAAAGAAATATTTTTTTGTAATTTGGCTTTTGTATTTTTTTTTGTTTTAATTTTTCAAAAATTAATTCAAAACAGAACTGCAAAACTATGTAGTACATATAATAGAGCATAATTTGAGGTATTTATAAAATTTTAAAATTACATAAAAATAGAACCAAGCGATATCGCTCGCGCTAACGATAGCGCTGCTTTAGTTAAATCCCCTTTTTACTTGTTATTTCGACCATTGCACCTCAAGCTCTCCGGAAAAACCCTAGAAGCTAACGCAGCCCACGTATAGATCTAAGGTAAAACTTCATCATTTCTTATGATTTTTGTTTTAAACTTTGATTTTGATGTTCAAGATGAAGATATTTGAAGTTATCAAGTTGTTTTAGATGATAGATCTACAATGCTTGATTTTTATTTTTGAAGAGAGGAACTAGGACAAATCTTCATCATTTTTATGATTTTTGTTCTAAATATTTGATTTTGATGTTTGCGATGAAGATTTATGAACACATTTAAGAAAAACTTTTGAATTTGATGATGGATCTAGAAGATGGTTAGATCAAAAAGAAGTTCTTCATTATTTATAATTTTTGTTTTTCATTTTGAATTTTTATGAAGATTTCTAGTTTTGATTTTAGCTTAGATTATGTGGGTTTCTTGGATCTAGCAATTTGATAAGGTTAGGATTTGGAAATTTTTTATAGTAGAGAGATCTTACCATTTTAGATCAGAGGACTAGCGTCGGCGCTACTGCAGGTGCTAGTGCTAGCGCCGAGCGCTAGTGCTAGCGGTAGTGATTTTTGCTTAAATTTTAAATTCTCTTATAATGTGGCAGATTGCTCCTGGATCTAAGGGGAAGAAACAAGCAGGACTAGCCGTGGAGACAGCCATAGTGGGTGTCCCATATTTCATGAAGTTTGGCATGCCAAGACACCACCACATCATGCAGTTGTTCGCAACCTCCGAAGTGTTGAGTTTGTTTCTTTAGGAGGGGTTTTCTTCAGAGTTAGTATGAGAGTTTTATATGCACTTGGTAAACCCATCATAGACTGATTTGGATGGAGGAGTGCGGTCTCAGGTGCAAGGACAAGTAGTTACAACTACCCATGAAAACCTGAGGGCCGTGTTTGGATTGACGGAGCATCCAAATCGGTTGGAGTTAGTTGAGAAGTTTAGGGTTGATAGGGATTGGACTCAGGTGAATTTGGTGCTGCATAATAGGGCATGCAAGAGTCTGATCATTTCTCTATTGACACTTACAGTAGACACCCTAGTAGTTCAGGATGTATTATGCCACACTATTATGCTGAAGTTAGGTGATATAGTGAGGTCACAACACAACTCAGCTATGTCTCCTATTTTATTTTGGAGGAGAAATTTGACGTGGCTGACTTGTTACTCTCCTTAATTTGTTACTCATACAAGTTGCAGCACCCTTCCCGCCAGAGATATAACAACTTGCCCCTTTGTGGCATCATACAAAAGGTCATTCAAATGATGTACCCTTCTATTGAGATTGGTTTTTACTTGATGGATTGCTTTCCTCCTATCTTCAGTACCTCACATTTATGAGCTACATCCTCCTGGATGAGCCATCAACGTCTACTTGACCACCACTTCGGCGAGGAGCATCAGCCCGAGAGACACGGGATGGTACATTTGATCGATTTTGAGATGATTTGGGAGAACGGATGACACGGGTGGAGGAGGATAAATCATAGGTAAAGAAGGATGTGTCCGACATGAAGAAGATGTTAAAATTTTTGATCAAGGCCTTAAAGCTGAAACCATCAACACCAGAAAGAAGGGAATGGGATAGCCCTACAGAGGATCTTCCAAGACATTCTGTTCGGCAAACTCGCAGATGACGGTCACCAAGTCCAAGTGTGGAAGAGGTAGATGAGGAAGAGTAGTGGAATAGGAAGGACATGAGGGTAACTAAGTTTTCAGTTTTGTAATAATACAGGAATTTGAACATATGTTCTTGGTTACTGTCTGCTAGCGCCGACGCTACCAGCTAGCGCTAGCGCTATCTGTTATATTTACTTTTTGGATTTCGATGTTTGGCTATCTTTATCTGGTCCTTCTTTGGTAGTTTTTGAAGGTTTTGTTTTACGTTTTATTTATAAATTTGAAGTCAGTGGAGATGTTTAAGCAAATTTAAAATTATATGAAGTAGTATATTTTTGAAATCATATGACTTGAGATTTTAATATATATATATATATATATATATATATATATATATATATATATACAATGAGTTTAGGAAGAATGGATAGGTCATTAGAAATAAAGGGCATGACTTTAAAATTTGATAATTTGATTTATTAATTTGTAAGTGATAAAGTCTTGTGTCTATATGATGACCGCACCATGATAGCAAAAAAATAAAAAAATAAAACAAATAAATTAGGGCATATCATGAAGTAGTAATTTGTATATTTTATTTTTAAAATATTCTACTTCATGAATTTGGTGATACCTAATGAATAAGTGATTTAGGTATCCAAAGGGGACCAAGTGTGGTGGTTCCTTTGGGTACCCAAATATAATGTTTAGGTTTGTGAGTAGATATTAATGAATGGGTCCATTCAAGTGAAGTTAAAGTTTCTGTTTTAATCCTAGGCCTCCATTCAAACCTTGGTTTTTTACGTATCAAATTTCCATTATTATAATCTTTATATTGAGGATTATGATTGTAATGATTATTGAAGGTATTGTTTATAGGAAATTTGTGTAATGTTACTTTTAAGTTGGGAGAAACATGATTTTGTACATAATGATGATTTTGACTTTGAATTACAAATAAGTTGTGTTTCTTATTTCCATTATTTGGTTTTGTTAAAATATTCATATTCAACATGTTTTCAGACATTTCTTGATATTGTGAATTTTTATTTATAGTTTTCATAAGCAAGTTGATTTTTTGATTTTAATTCATCATTCTTGATCTTTAGATTATGCCTAGCTTTATTATAAGCTATTATGCTATCTTTAAGAGTGGAAACAATAGAGTCAATATGATTTTGATAGTCATTTATAAATTCCTCAAATGTTTCGTCCATCTCCTTGATTTCAATTTTATAATTTTGGCACGTAGACAATCATTTCTTAATGATGAATTTTCTAGTGATAATTTTTCATTATGTTCTTTTACAAAAATAATTTCTTTTTCAAGTTCCTTAAATTTTTATTTACTATCATTACAATCAAAACAAGGTTTTATATTTTCAATTGAAGTGACATGGGTAAAGCTAGATAAATCAGAATTTGATTCTACTTTAACTTTTGCTTTTAAATTTTTATTTTCTAAGCGCAATTTGCAAATCACAATTTTTAATTTCTTAATTTTGTGCTTTGAAATTTGTAGCAATTGTAAAGTAGAAATAGAGTTGCGAACAATAAGAGGATTTGATTTCCTTACAGTGCTTTTGGATGCTGTGAGATTTGAGTATGAATTTTCTTTGTTATCTTCATCTATTTGGTATTCCTCTTCTAAAGGAAGGTTTACTTTTTTCCACTTGATGTGCACTCCATTGATCCATCATGAGAGGAGATTTCTTGATCATTTGAGCAATCTTGTATGTTCTCCACTTCTTGTATTTGTTCCATACCTGTAGATGGAGAATCATACATTTCTTCAAGAAAATTTCAAACTTTATATGCACTAGAAAAATAATATATTAATTTGAAAACTTCATCTGATAAACCACAAAATAAATAGTGTTTGGCTTTTGCATTTAGATGACATTCCATTTTATTTGATTCATCCGCTGGTCTAATTATGGCTAAATTCCATGCTTCGATATCTATAGTTTTAATAAATTTTTCAATTAAAACTTTCCATCCTCTATAATTTGTTCCTTTAAATAACGGTGGTGCTAGTGATTTTTCTTCTTCATAAAAATTTACCCACTAATAGATGCGAGATCATGAGACCCCATTATTCCCGGTTGTTAAGCCGATTGGAATAAAACCCCTCTGATACCACTTGTTGGATCGGTAGGCACCCTTAGAGGGGGGGGTGAATAATGGTTCTAAAACTTTTTCTTATATTTTGAATATCTTGAAATTATAAGAGATTAAGATGGTGAGAAATCAAACAAACAAAGTAAAATAAAATAGAAACATGTTTTATTAATATGAAATATGGATTTACAAAAATTGATTTCTATAACGCTAGAAATCGATGGTGAATAATAATAAACTATTTTTGTTTTCTATCCCGACTCGCATCCCCACGAACTGGTGGCCCTAGCCTATCCTTCCCCCGATTCGGCCTCAAGCCGCTTAGCCAATCCTACCACGGATATGGCCTTGAGCACCCCCTAGACCTAACCTAGATCTAGTCGCCACACGAGGCGAATTTCTGCCCTAAGTCCTACCCAGACCTAATCGCCAACACGAGGTGAATTCTCTAACGGTTTACAAAAGATATGAAATGATAATAATAAAAACTCCCTCTTGAAGAGCTTCTGAAGTTGGAGACGAAGATCTGCTGCAGAATAAGCGTTGTTGAAGCAGACATCATTTGGATCCGGCGTGAAGAAGTCCTCCTTCAGAAATTCACAGAGCTTTGGAGGGAGATCAACTTTCGGCCAAATTAGGCTCTGGAATTCTAGCACTTAACCTCTATCTCTGAGGGTTGTCCAAAACAAGAGAAGAAGGGTCCAATTTATAGCCTTAGTGCTAGCGCTTGCGCTACCGCTACCACCGGCGCTATCCCATATTAGGACATATTCTGCGTGGGAGAATCTTCAATCCGAGGAAACATTCTCATCTTGCCTTCTATGCTCCGCGCTACCGCCTGCGCTATCCGCTACCACCTGGCGCTAGCGTTTTCTAAATGTGCTCCCGGGATTGCGCTAATCATCGCTAGCGCCGGGCGCTAGGTGCTACCGTCGACGCTAGTTGGCAAGTTGGATTTATTGGCTCAATTTTGGGGGCAACCTTCTTTTGTTATCCTTGAGTCATATGGACTTTCTTTCCTGCACACTTAAACACACAAGATCAAATACACATATGATTTGTTATTCTCAAACCTAGGAGATGCGGAAGACCATGTTCCAACACCTCTTGCCTGGGCGGTGCTTCCTAAAAATATTGTGCCTAATGACATCTTGGGCCCCGGGGACCTACTCGGCGAATACAGGATTTTACACAATCCCCGCTCTTTTCGAGCGGGTCACACGCTAGGAAAGAAAAGTCCAAAACTTCAAATTCGGCGATTGCCGCCGAGTGGAGTTGAGAAGACTCCACACCTACCAAGAACCCAACTCAGCCGGAGGTGGAGAAAAGACTCAGGGATTTATTTCCGAAATGTCTATGTCGAGCCATCACCCGAGTGGTCTGCTCGCCCAACTGGCTAGTGAGAGACCGGTCAGTGGAACCATCCTGGGAAAAATTACTTAGCTTCCCCGAGAGGTCAACCTGCCCTGCCGGCTAGTGAGAGCCCGGTCAGTGGAACCATCCCGGGGCTAAATACTTTCTTTTTGAAACCTTCCTACCACCAAGCGATCCTCGGCCCTGCCAGCTTGGTGGGAGCCTGGTCAGCGGTCCAGCATCGGGGCTAAGTACTTTTGAAAACTTCTCGCCACCAAGCGATCCCCAACCTTGCTAGCTTTGTGGGAGCTTGGTCAGTGGGCCAGAGTCGAGGCTAAGTACTTTTGAAAACTTCTCGCCACCATGCGATCCCCAACCCTGCCAGCTTGGTGGGAGCCTGGTCAGCGGGCCAGCATCGGGGCTAAGTACTTTTGAAAACTTCTTGACAACGAGCGATCCTTGGCCCTGCAAGCTTGGTGGGAGCCTAGTCAGTGGGTCAGCATTAGAGCTAAGTACTATTTTGAATCCTTCTTGCCTCCGAGCAATCCTTGAACCTGACATCTTGGTGGGAGCCTGGTCGGTGGGCCAACATTGGGGCTAAGTACTTTTGAAAAATTCTCGCCACTGAGCGATCATCGGCCCTGCCAGCTTGGAGGGAGCTTGGTCAGTGGGTCAGCACCGGGGCTAAGTAATTTTTGAAACCTTCCCGCCACCGAGCGATCCTCGGCCCTGCCATCTTGGTGGGAGCCTGGTCAGCGGGCCATCATTGGGGCTAAGTACTTTTGAAAAAAAATTCCACCGAGCGATCCTCAGCCCTGCCAGCTTGGTGGGAGCCTGGTCAGCAGGCCAACTTCGGGGCTAAGTACTCTTGAAAACTTCTTGCCATCGAGCGATCCTCGGCCCTGCCAGCTTGGTGGGAGCCTGGTAAGCACGCCAGCATCAGGGCTATGTACTTTTGAAAACTTCTCGCCACCGAGCGATCCTCGGCCCTGCTAGCTTGGTGGGAGCCTGGTCAGTGGGCCAGCGTCGGGGCTATGTACTTTTTGAAAACTTTCATCACATTAGTTATCATATTACATGCAAGAAAAACTGTGCTTGAAAGTAAACCATCGTACTACATTGACTTAAGGGTAGAAACATTTTTGGTCATCACCGCTTAGCTCGGGACATCCCTTCTTCGTCTCCAACATCCCAGGTATGGTCCTCCTCGATCCCCACCGGTTGTTGTCGTTGCTGCATCGGACCCCGTATGCCCCTTATTTCCAAAAACTCAGGGCAGCCGGACATCGTGTGACCTTCCTCCTGGTGGAAGTCACAGTAGGGTAATGCCACCCTATTACCTCCTCTTCCTCTTCTTTATGCTTTCATAGCTCTCTTCCTTCTTCCCCAACCAATCGCCATGGTTTGTTGAGGCGGTGGAGGGAGTGCCCTCGGTCCCTGACTCCATCTTGGGTGGTCGGGTCTCTCCCATCGGAAGTTCCTCTCTTCTTGTTCAAACTTTCTTTCATGATCTTCCATGCTCCCTCACTTCTATCTTGCCTCTGGCTCACCCAGCTTGGCCAACTATTTTGCGAACTCTAGGTTAGCCTCATCTCCCTCAATTTCTTCCGCCGCCCTTTCCATCAATTCTTCGAATGATAAGATGGGTCTTCCGCTTTAAGCTCATCTTGAAGAACCCCTCCGGTAGCCCCACTATGAAGGCGAGCTGGAGAGTGAACCTGGGCACTTCCTGGGTGAGTAGGACCTCTTCTTGGAACCTATCAACATAGCGAGCCAGCGACTCCCATGGCTCTTGCTTAATTCTTAAAAGTGCCTCGGCATCCATCTTCCTCTTCTTCAGCTTCGAGAAGCGCAGCAGAGAACCTCGACGCAGATCCTCAAAGGAATAGATAGACCCCACGGGGAGCTGGTGGAACCAGTCCCTCACCTTCTCCTTCAGGGTGGTGGCAAAGAGTTGGCACTTGAAGGCATCTGACATAGATCTGATAGAGACCATGTCCTCGAACCACTGCAGGTGCAGGACTGGGTCATCCTTTCTAGAGTAGTAAGACATCTCCGGCCCCTGAACCCCTCTGGAACCAGGGCCGAGAGGATCAACTCACAAAAGGGACCTTCCCCCCACCCTGGCTCGACGAGTGGTTCGCTCTCGCGGAGTTGGCTCACAGTTCTCCGCACTTGCCGGGCGACTGGATAGCTGCCGCCCGGGGAGGTCTCGCCAATTTGCCTCCGCTCGACTCCCTTTGGGGTGGGGCGAGTGAGGGCCAGATGTTTCCCCGTTCTCCCCCCTTTGGGGCTGGGCGAGTGGGGGTCGGATGCCTCCCCGCTCTCCCCCCTTTTTGAGGTCGGGCGAGTGGGGGCCGGATGCATCCCCACTTGCCTCCGCTGGCACCTCCCGCCCGGGTTGCCGGCTGGGAGCGCTCTCTCCTATCTGCGGGGGCGGGACCACTGGGACTGCTGGTGTCTCACACTCGCCCCTCATGGCGAAATCCAACTGTAAGGTCTGCTCTGGTCAGATCCATCTCCTCCACCTCTAGCCATGGAGCTCGGCTTGAAATTTTCTGTGCTGGTCACTCTCCACGCTCACCGCACCATAAATGTTGAAACCAATACTTGGTCTCTTGTGTAGTTCGGGGTCCCAAAAAAGGGGTGACCTCACACTTTTCTCAAGGGAGAGCACCAGACTGAAGGCTTAGGTAACTAGGAATAGCACCAAGGGCTTCGCGAGGAGGTCCCACCACACACCCGGAAGGTCTTTGAGAGCTTCCCTTCCCAAGCCAATGTCGAGCTTGGGCACCTTTGGAGGCACTATTCTCCCACCAAAGAAACCTAAGGAGTCAGTAGCCAAAAGTAAAGTCCTCTCAAAAGGTGCCCCCTTTGTTCTATTTATAGATTTCTGAGTTTGGTATGCCAATAATAAGAATCTGGCCAAAAAGATTACAACAATACCACCAGGTTTGTCCCGCTAACAACCAAATCCCGCCATTCTCAGATGCTAAACGTAGACCCCTTTGGGGCTGGGCGAGTAGGGGATGGCTGCATCACCACTCGCCCCCTTTGGAGCTGGGGAGTGGGTCAGACCACCTCCCCACTCGCCCCTTTGGAGCTAGGCGAGTGGGGGCAGGCTGCCTCCCCACTCCGCACCTTGGAAGCTGGGCGAGTGGGGGCAGGCCGCCTCCCCACTTGCCCCTTGGAGCTGGGCGAGTGGGTCAGGCTGCCTCCCCACTCGCCCCTTTGGAGCTGGGCGAGTGGGAGCAGGCCGCCACCCCACTCCGCCCCTTGGAAGCTGGGCGAGTGGGGGCGGGTCGCCTCCCCACTCTCCCCCTTGGAGCCGGGCGAGTGGGGGCAGTCCGCCTCTCCACTCCGCCCCTTGGACCCAGGCGAGTGGGGGCAGGACGCCTCCCCACTCCGCCCCTTAGAGCCGGGAGAGTGGGGGCAGGCTGCCTGCCCACTCCGCCCCATGGAGCCGGGCAAGTGTGGGCAGGCCGCCTCCGCACTTTGCCCCTGTGGAGCCAAGCAAGTGGGGGCAGGATGCCTCCCCACTCTGCCCCTTGGAAGTGGGGTGAGTGGGGGCAGGCCGCCTCCCCACTCTCCACCTTAAAGCCTGGCGAGTGGGGGCAGGCCGCCTCCCCACTCCGCCCCTTGGAGCCGGGTGAGTAGGTGTAGGCCGCCTCCCCACTCCGCACTTTGGAGCCAGGCGAGTCGGGGCAGACCACCTCCCCACTCCGCCCTTTTGGAACCGGGCGAGTGGGGGCAGGCTGCCTCCCCACTTCGCCCCTTGGAAGCAGGGTGAGTGGGGGCAGGCCGCCTACCCACTCCGCCCCTTGGAGCTGGGCGAGTGGGGGTAGGCCGCCTCCCCACTCCGCCCCTTGGAGCCCGACGAGTGGGGGTAGGCCGCCACCCCACTCTGCCCCATGGAGCTGGGCGAGTGGGGGCAGGCCGCCTCCCCACTCCGCCCCTTGGAGCTGGGCCAATGGGGGTAGGCCGCCTCCCCACTCGCCCCCTCTTTGGTCTCACCCTTGGAAAGCATGATCCGCGCTCCTCGGACTTGAGACCACCCAAAATCTCTCCTGTCCCTCTTGCCTGGGGGGGGTGCTTCCTAAAAATATTGGGTCTAATGACATCTTGGGCCCCAGGGACCAACTCGGCGAATACAGGGTTGTAAAGTAGCTTATGTTGAAGGTCCTCAACATAATTTAATTAGTATCAATCAGCTGTGTGATGGTGAATACAAAGTTTTATTCACCAAGTCCTTATGTCATATAGTTAGCTCTATATCCAATCAGATAGTATTGACTGGTCTTAGGAAGGGGAAGGTCTATGTGGTAGATTTTGAGTATGCTAAGTCAGAGATCTGCTTATTTAACTCTCAATTAGAAAATAATGAGTTGTGGCATAAGAGACCCAGTCACCTGAATTTTAAGACCATAACTAAGTTGTCTAAGCTTAACCTAGTAAGAGGCCTACCAACAGGTAAGTTTAATAAAAACCATCCCTATTGAGCCTTCCAACTAGGAAAGTAGATCAAATCATCATTCAAGCTAATTGGTAAGAAGGATTCCCCCAGACCCCTATACCTATTGCACATGGACCTATTTGGTCCTACATCCACTCAGAGCATATCAGGTAAGTCCTACACTCTAGTCATTATTGATGACTTTTCTATATTCAGCTGGTGTTCTTTCTAAAAGCTAAGTTAGACACCTTCAAGATCCTCTCAAGATTTATTAGACAGATTCAATCTGAATTTAACACTCAGGTTGTTGTGATCAGAAGTGATCATGGTACTGAGTTTGAAAATCAGTTAATGTGTATATTATATGAGGATGAAGGAATAAGACAATGCTTTTCAACTCCTAGAACTCCCCAACAAAATGGGATGGATGAAAGAAAAAATCGAACTTTAATTGAATCAGGAAGGACATTATTGGCTGAATCCAATTTGCCAAAGTTTTTTTGGGCCGAGGTAGTGAATACTGCCAATTATGTTCTGAATAGAAGTCACATCAACAAGACAATGTTGAAGACTCCCTTTGAGTTATTGAAGGGAAAGGCTCCTATAGTCACATACTTTAGGATTTTTGGATGTACTTGCTTCATTCTAAACAATGGAAAGAGTCGTCTTGCCAAATTCTACAAGAAGCCTGATGATGGAATATTTTTGGTATATTCCTCATCAACCAAGGACTATAGGTGCTATAATAAAGCTCCCTCAAAATTGAGGAGTCTTTGCATGTGGTCTTTGATGAAGCTAACATGTATTATAATGGGAATGAAATTTCCACCAGCACTATATTGCAGGAAGAAGACCAACTTGCAGATCAAGTTGAAAGGCTCAGCATCATGGATCATTCATCAGAGTGTCATGACAAAGGGAAATAGTATGCTGACAATGATTCAGATGAAGACTCTGCTGCAGATGAGGATGAATTTAAAGCACCTGATCTACCAGCCACTGAGATCATTCTAGAGAATGTTGATGGTGCTCCTACAGTCAATGAGCAAGTGGAACTTCATGAAGAAGAGAATCCCCTGAATAGCTCAACAAAAACCAGGATGTCCCTAAATGATCATCCTTCAACACAGGTTATAGGAGATTTTACAGTGGGAGTCAAGATAAGGAATCAGATAACACATGAAACAATATTGCAGTGTTTTCTCTCTCAGTTTGAACCTAAGAAGTTTGAAGAAGCAGACATTGACCCTCACTGGATATTTGCAATGCAAGAGGAGCTAACTCAATTTGAAATGAACAAGGTCTGGGCATTGGTTGAGAGACCTAAGAATTACCCTGTAATTGGAACCAAATGAGTATTCAAAAACAAGATGGACTAAACTGGAGTCATAGTCAGGAACAAGGCCAGACTTGTGGCTCAAGGATATAGGCAAGAAGAGGGAATTGAATTCAACTAGACATTTTCTCCAGTAGCAAGGCTGGAATACATCAGAATGTTTCTTGCATATGTTGCACACATGAAGATTAAAGTCTATCAGATGGATGTGAAGAGTGTATTCCTAAATGGACCTCTTCAGGAAGAAGTATATGTGGAGCAGCCCTAGGTTTTGTCAATCCATCTTTTCCCTCCTTTATGTATAGATTAGATAAAGCACTATATGGCCTCAAGCAAGCTCCAAGAGCTTGGTATGAGACCTTATCCACCTTTCTTCTGTAACACTCATTTGAAAGAGGCAAAGTGGATAAAACACTCTTCACAAGAGCACATAAAAATCAGCTCCTACTGGTACAGATATATGTAGATGATATTAAAATTGGATCAACAGATCAAACACTATGCAAAAGGTTTGCATACCTAATGCAGTCTAGATTTGAAATGAGTAGCATGGTGGAATTATCCTATTTCCTAGGCCTCCAAGTAAGGTAGAATGTAGATGGCATTTTCATATCTCAATCCAAGTATACCAGGGAACTCATCAAGTGGTTTGGGATGGAAAATGCCTCTGTCATGAAAACTCCCATGGCTACCAATGTTGTTCTTGATATAGATGAAAAGGTAAGTCCTTTGATCAGAAGACTTACAGAGCATCCATTGGCTCTCTTCTCTATCTAACAGCTAGCAGACCAGATATAATGTTGGTTACCTTTATATATGCAAAGTTTTAAGTTGATCCGAAGGAATCCCACATGAGTTCTGTAAAAAGGATACTCAGATATCTGAAGGGTACACCTGAATTTGGCTTGTGGTATCCAGCAGAATCTGGATTTGACTTAGTTGGTTATTCAGATGCAGACTATGTTGGATGTAGGCTATGTTGGAACAACCCTATTACTGATTTGGGCTAGGATCACTATCTGTTGACTAGGACTAAGTTGACCCCCAATGTATATTCTAAGGGTCAAAGTTTCAGGCTATCTGAGTAGCTAGAACTTAGGAAAACTCTAAGTTTCTGCGTTTGATGAACTCCATACTGCGTTCGATGAACTCCATCCTATGTTCGAAGAACATTGTGCTCCAGTTTGACAAACTTGCCAAGTCTCTGCTTTCGACGAACTCTATTCTGCGTTTTACAAACTTCTCTCTGCGTTCGACGAACTTGCTCTCCAGGTCGACGGACTTAGTTCTTCAGCCAGTCCAGCAGTTCATTCTTCAGTTCGACGAACTCCAGTTTGAGATTGACGAACTTAGCTCTGCGTTCAAAGAATAAGTAACAAGATGTTCAAATCGACGAAAGTGCTTCTCAGATCGACGAACTCAGTTCTTCCAGCTAGGTTCAGCAGATTATCTCTCAGTTCGACAAACTCCAGCTTGAGATTGACGAACTACAAATTGTGTTCGACGAATTAATTATGTTCGACGAACTTCAGATTTAGTTCGACGAACTCAACATTCTGTTCGACGAACTCACTTCTCAGATCGACGAATTTTCTTCTCACCTCAAAATTTTAGAAGGATCAGTTATATTATTCTCTGAACTCAGATCGACTAATCAGCAATGGATCTATTCATATCAGATAGGTCTGGATTTAATCCTTTCCTTTTTATTATTCTGTTATTTCGAGAAAGTAGTCGTTGACACATTTTGGAAAAGGACACTTTCATGGAAAAGGAAAAGAATTAAAGGATATTGCTGAATCAGATTGCAGTTCCAAGAATATCTTCTTAGAATATTTTATTCCTTAATTAAAAGATTTGAATTTCAAATCAGTCAGATGTCTCTAAGGAAAAAGGAAGAAAAAGATTTACAGTATTACAGTAGTACAGCAAGATAGGAAGAAAAGAGAAGTAACAGTCGAGAGAAAAAGAAACATACAGAAAGAAAAAGTTTTTCAGATCTTCATCCTCAACAACAGCAATTTCATTCTCTGAGAACAACAACACAAAATCTTATCTCAGTTTACTGCTGCAAGTTTCTAAGTCTTCAAAGAGCAACAACAATCTGAGAAACTTTTCTCTCAGATTCATCAGCTATCAAAGGAAGATTTTCATTCAAGAGGAAGATCCATCCTTTATCTGTCAAGAAATTCTATCAGACAGGGGGAGCTTTACAACAATAAATCCACTAGTCTTCTCTCAGCTTGTTGACAGAGAAGAATCTCATAAACCCTCTTTATCCCATCTTGTACAGGGTTATAACTCCCTTCAAAAGTTAACCCTTTGGTGGCAGGGCACCTGATCAAAAACTTGTGGTTGGTGGTAGGGCACCTGATCAAAAACCTGTGGTTGGTGTTTGGGCACCTGATCAAAAACCCATTGGTGTTTGGGCACCTGATCAAAAATCCATTGGTGATAGGGTACCTGATCAAAAACCTAGTGGATTCCTACAAGGGTGGTAGAAGAGTAGATGCACCCAGGCTTATTGGGGAACTACTATAGATCATTGTGTCTTCTGTGTTTGTGTTTATTTTCTGTACTGTGTTGTGTGATCTCTTTGTGTTTTGTTTTTATAACTCACTCTGTTATACACATATAAATATCAATATTTTAATTTCGTTATAAAGTAAGTTAAAAACCTTTTAATACTCTATTCACCCCCCCCCCCCCCCCTCGAGAGTAAATCTAAGATCTAACCTCAGTCCTCACTTCCAATAAGTATCAGAGGACTTTCAATTGGTATCAGAGGTTGGTTGATTCTTTACAGGCTAATACCTGAATCCAAAGATCAATTAGATCTTAATTTCCTCTAGAGTTTTCTTGTTTTGCTAAAACTCATGGCATAGAACAAAGAATACTCAAGCACAAGACTTCCTATGTGCAATCTCAATAAGTTTGCATTATGGAAGGCCAGGATCAGATTATATATGAATTCTATTGATGTGGATATTTTTAATGTTATTTTGACAGGACCTCCTACTCCTACAGCAACAAACAATAATGTTGTTCCACTTCCTGAGTGGGCAGATGCTCAAAAGAAGCAAAGAAGTTCAGATGCCAAAGCAATGAATATCTTGGCACAGACAATGTCTGATGAACTATTCCAAAAGGTTGTGGACTGCACCTCAGCCGGGAAAATTTGGAATTCCCTCAACAACATGGTTGAAGGTTCTGTAGAAGAGTCAGAGTCTTCATCCAGATCATCTGAAGATGAAAATGAATCAAATGACAAGGATCAATGCTTGATGGCTATTTATGACTCATGCAATGACACAGATCATGCATCATCATCCAGCTCTAGTGATGATGAAGATGATGAAGATGAAAGAAGTTTTTGCATGATGGCAATCAATGCATCAACAAACAATTTTGAAGAATCAGAATCTGACACTGACTGTGATGAAGTACAAGGCTATCCAAACATAAAAGAACAATGGTTGTCCTTTGACGAAGGCTGTCTTTTTGACTTCTGATCTCTCTATATAATCAATCTTTTATTTCATTTTATCTTTATGCCTTCAGAATCTGCTTCTCCTTCCAGTTCCTTTGCACTTGATCTCTCTTTTTCTTTTGCAGGAACAATGGCAATCTTTCTTCTAAAAACTTGCATCCTTCCCTACCTCCTCTTCAACTGTCCCTTCTTCTAGGGGCCTAGCTTCATGTCTTCCTGAAACTAGGCAGGGAGAGATGCTTTATGAAGAAGCTCCAGTTTCAGGGGGAGATGCTTTAGGAAGAAGCAAAAATTTTGATAGAAGCAGTTTCAGTTCTTGATGAAGAAGCTCCGGCAGTTTTAGTTTTTGTTTCAGATATGACAAATACAGATGCAAATTCAGTTATGGTGTTTTTGATATAGCAGATACAGTTTTTGATAAAGAAGATCAATAAATAAGATCAACAAAGCAGATTCAGCTCAGATCAACAAAGCAAAAGCTGAAGGCAAAGATTTCTCTCAGTATTCTACAATGTCAGAATTCAGAAAGCAAGTTTTGGATTTCAATGTAAAGTTTTCTAAACCTAGAGTACTATATTTCTATCTGCTGAAATGATTTTATTTCTATCAGATATATATGCTCTATGTTTGTTTTAATTTTTTTGTCAAATAGTGTCCTAACCCAAATAGGGGGAGATTGTTGGAACAACCCTATTACTGATTTTGGCTAGGATCACTATCTGTTGACTAGGACTAAGTTGACCCCAATGTATAGTCTAAGGGTCAAAGTTTTAGGTTGTCTGAGTAGCTAAAACTTAGGAAAACTCTAAGTTTTTGCGTTCGACGAACTCCATACTGCGTTCGATGAACTCCATCCTGTGTTCAACGAACGTTGTGCTCCAGTTCGACGTACTTGCCAAGTCTCTGCGTTTGACGAACTCTATTCTGCATTCAACGAACTTCTCTCTGCGTTCGACGAACTTGCTCTCCAGCTCGATGCACTCAGTTCTCCAGCCAGTCCAGCAGTTCATTCTTCAGTTCGATGAACTCCAGTTTGAGATCGGCGAACTTAGCTCTGCATTCAAAGAATAAGTAATAAGATGTTCAGATCGATGAAAGTGCTTCTCAGATTGACGAACTCAGTTCTTTCAGCCAGGTTCAGTAGATTATCTCTCAGTTAGACAAACTCCAGCTTGAGATCGACAAACTCTAGATTGTGTTCGACAAATTAATTATGTTTGACGAACTTCAGATTCAGTTCGACGAACTCAACATTTTGTTCGACGAACTCAGTTCTCAGATCGATGAATAATTTTCTCCTCAGCTCAAAATTTCAGAAGGATCAGTTATATTATTCTCTGAACTCAGATTGACTAATCAGCAACGGATCTATTCCTATCAGATAAGTCAGGATTTAATCCTTTCCTTTTATTATTCTCTTATTTCGAGAAAGTAGTCGTTGACACATTTTGGAAAAGGACACTTTCATGGAAAAGGAAAGAATTAAAGGATATTGCTGAATCAGATTGTAATTCCAAGAATATCTTTTCAGAATATTTTATTCCTTAATTAAAAGATTTGAATTTCAAATCAGTCAAATTTCCCTAAGGAAAAAGGAAGAGAAAGATTTATAGTATTACAGTAGTACAGCAAGATAGGAAGAAAAGATAAGTAACAGTCGAGAGAAAAAGAAACATACAGAAAGAAAAAGTTTTTCAGATCTTCATCCTCAGCAACAGCAATTTCATTCTCTGAGAACAACAACACAAAATCTTATCTCAGTTTTCTGCTGCAAGTTTCTAAGTCTTCAAAGAGCAACAACAATCTGAGAAACTTTTGTCTCTCAGATTCATCAGCTATCAAAGGAAGATTTTCATTCAAGAGGAAGCTCCATCCTTTATCTGTCAAGAAATCCTATCAGACAGGGGGAGCTTTACAACAACAAATCCACTAGTCTTCTCTCAGCTTGTTGAAAGAGAAGAATCTCATAAACCCACTTTATCTCATCTTGTACAGGGTTATAACTCCCTTCAAAAGTTAACCCTTTGGTGGCAGGGCACCTGATCAAAAACCTGTGGTTGGTGGCAGGGAACCTGACCAAAAACCTGTGGTTGGTGTTTGGGCACTGATCAAAAACCCATTGGTGTTTGGGCACCTGATCAAAAACTCATTGGTGATAGGGCACCTGATCAAAAACCTAGTGGGTTCCTACCAAGGGTGGTAGAAGAGTAGATGTACCCAGGTTTATTGGGGGACTACTATAGATCCTTGTGTCTTCTGTGTTTGTGTTTATTTTCTGTACTGTGTTGTGTGATCTCTTTGCGTTTTGTTTTTATAACTCACTCTGTTATACACATATAAATATCACTATTTTAATTCCGCTATAAAATAATTTAAAAACCTTTTAATATCTATTCACCCTCCCCCCCCCCCCCCCCCCCTCTAGAGTAAATCTAAGATCTAACCTCAGTCCTCACTTCCAATAAGTATCAGAGGACTTTCAGGCTGGATATAAAAAGCACCTCAGGAACCTGTCAATTCCTGGGTACTAGACTGATCTCATGGTTTAGCAAGAAGCAAACCTCAGTCTCCACTTCTACAACCGAAGCTAATTATATAGCTGCAGGAAGCTGCTACTCACAAATATTGTGGATGCAAAATCAGTTGTTAGACTACAACATTTCTCTTGACAATTCCATAATATTCTGTGACAGCTCTAATGCTATCTCCATAGCTTCCAATACTGTTCTCCATAGCAGAACTAAGCATACAGAGATAAGGCACCACTTTCTCAGGGACAATGTTGAGATGGGTAAGATTAATCTTCAATAAATTTCCTCTGATATTCAAAGGGCTGACATCTTCACTAAGCCACTTGTTGAAAATAAGCACAAGTTATTCGTCAATGCACTGGGAATGCTTGATGGAGCTCTCTAGGACACCCTTACTATGTACTCAAACCTATTTTTCATAGAAAGGTATTGTTGGGAAAAACAACAATTTTTGTAAAGAAAAATAGAATTATTTATTCAAAGATGCGTTGAATACAAATCGATGTACTGTTGATTTCTATTCGACGATTGCTTCAAGAGTTGTCTAGGATAGTTCATTCGAATAACACTCAATGCAACTTCGAATACTTATCGACGTCTGCATCGACAGTATATCTGCTTTCTTCATTTGGAGCCACATCAATTTCTACTCGATTCTACATCGACTATGTTGAAGCATGCACTGACTTGTTATTGGTGTCTTGGCACGCTGTTTTCACACCTTTTGATGTTGCTTCGAATACAACCCTAAGTTGTGATGAATCATCGTCTTTTAAGCAACTTAGGTGTCGAATCTATTGTGCTTTTGAATTCTCTCCCTGTCGTTCTCCTCCATTTTCCTTTCTACTTCTCTCTTCCACCTTCTCTTGCAGGTACTCACAGGTGCTAAATGGCATCTCTCTAAGATCAATAAAACCTTGTTGAAGTTGTTAATCTAGCCCTAGAGACACTCTTGTCTCACTTCTCATCTCTTTATCTGGAATTATTTTACGATTATTATAGGAAGCTGTGTACTCAATACAGGAGGTTGCGGGACCATACCACCCAGACAAGGGACCTTGAAAGGGAATTACAATCATCCCTACTGCATGTTGAGGTCTATATATCCTGCATCCAAGATATAAAGTAGGGGGAGAAGTTTGACAGCATGCCCAGACCGCTTTTAGATTCAGTATATACGACATTTCTTCCAAATCTTCCCCCTCCACATGTCTTTGAAGGTGAAATGACCATCACCTCCAAGCTCATCCTAGAACCTTCATCATTCTATCCCCCCAAAGATTCTGCCTACAATACTGGGGGAGTCATCAAAACGGGGTGAGATGGATTTACTCTCAGATGACAATGACTACCTGAAGAGTTTGCAAGAGTACACTGAGGGCACTGAGTTATTAATCCCTAAGATACAAGAATTGTGAACCCATTCTGAAGAATCAACAACATCACCATCTCTAGTCAAGATTGTTGATCAGGTTCCTGTAGCTGTTCCACCCTTTCCACTACAAGATCGGCTCCCTCCTGATCCTACTTCAGTACACACTTCAATTGTCCCTAAACTAGCCATCAGAGGAAGACCTCCATTCAGAGGAAGGGGACATGGAGGGAACTATAGAGCAAATGGAATATATAAAAAAGAACAAAGAAAATGATTCAAGAAAGACAAGTCTTATTACAAAACCTATGAGAAGGTTAAAATCCTAGAAAATACAATGGAAGTATACACTGATCCAGATCTTGATAAAGTCCTAGATGAACTCAGAGAAGGGATCTACACGAGTATGTGATGAGTCCCAAATATATACACATTTATGGACTCATCTGGGCCCACTTTCTAGTCTATGCACTACACTTTAGGCATGTTTTCGTTCATATTTGATATTCCATGATATGTGCACTTCTAGGCCCGTTTTGGTGTTAATTCTTGTTTATCATTGTTATTAGTTTTCTTGCATGTTAAGTGTCACTTTCAGTGGTTTGATTAGTGTTGTATGCTGGAACAGGAGTCGTGCAGGTGTTCCCGGTACAATTCTGTACAAGAACACTGCGCACGATCACTGGCTCCTTCGCGCACGACCACTGGTCGTGCGCCTCTGCTCGTGCGCACTTAACGCCCATTTCATGAGTTCTGTCTGGCTTATCGCACGACCACTTACGACAGTGCGCACGACCACTGGTCGTGCGCCACTGGTCGTGCGAACTTTGTATTTTATAATTTTCTTCCCTTGTAGGCTCCGTCCAGTCAGGCGCACGATCACAGGATTCTAGTGCGCACGACCACTGGTCGTGCGCCAACGACCGTGTGCACTGTTTATTCCAGCGCCTATAAAATGCCCTGTTTGCGAATTAGGGCGGGATCACGCTTTACAACTCCGTCCAGTACGCCGTTTTTGCCCTTTCCGCTGGTTTTTCACCCCCCTTAGGCCTCCTCCATCATCCTTGAGCCCCAAGGAGAGATTTCCAGCCCAAAGATTGCCCACATCGAGTAAGGAGATTGCGTATCGGAGTAAATCGGATCGTGACACGAAGAAGACGAGCCATTGGGAGGAAGTGACAGCCCTCCTCTACCTCGGACGCAGTTGAAGACCGAGTTTGGACGCAGATTGACAACCCTGCGATTCCAACCGTGAATCTTCGGCAAGGCTTCGGAATTGGTCGACTCCTTTACTCTCTTTTTCTTTCTCTATGTTGATGTTTGTTTAGGTTAGTCTCCTCTACATTATTGATGATGTGCACAATGATTCTAGTTATGTAATGCTTATTTCATTTATTTGAGATTGTATTGTTCATTTGTGCTTAATGAGGTGCGCCCCCATTTAACTTTTATTTCGTCATTGTGTTCGGTGCCGCACTAGCAGTTGCTAGTGGCGTGCTTGTTGACGAGGTGCTTGCGACCCTCATTCCGCCGTTCTCTCCATTCCATTCCATTAGCCTACTCGCCCATCCGCCTACCGATGCGTGGCAAAGCGGCCCGTGTATTCCATCCCGCCTAACGAAGCAGCGCGCTCAAGGCCTGCACAGTTCGACTCCGCTTGCCTACTCGTCCATCCGCCCTTGCGACGCAGCGCGCTCAAGGCCTGCCTAGTCTCCATTCCACCAAGCGAAGTATTGCATAGCGGCATTGCATAGGAGTAGTCATAGCATTTTCTCTTTATTTTCCACAATCCAAAATTCCCGTTTCCGCATCCATCCGCTCGAAAGGACTTCAATCTCAAGTCCTTCCTCGAAACCTAACTCCACCTTACTGTGTTCCTTGAGAGATTCGATACTCAGGGATTACTCCTCGTTTTATATTCTTGAACGATCGGTACACTGCCGTTTCGTGTCGCAGTCGAGCTACCGCCTATAGCGGTGTGTGAGATTTGCGCCATCAAGTTTTTGGCGCCGTTGCCGGGGAACACAGTCGTGTGAGTTTTCTGGAGAGGGAGAATCTGAGAGAGAAGCCCTTCCATTTGTTTATCACATCTTTTATTTTATTTCTGTTCTCTTTATTCCATTTTCCTGTTTTAATTAGGTTGCTTTAGTAAATTTTGTTAGGTGTGGTATTTCGCACAATAGTGTCCTTCATTTTGAATCATTTTATCTTCACACTATGTGGGCACATCTCAATTTCCATTGTCGTTGGTGTGGAGCTACCTCCCACTCTAGTGATGAATGCCCTACGGAGAACAGTAGGCATAATTCTTATAGCCCAGCAAATGGAGCACCGACTTCGTCGGGTACTCCATATGGTGCGCGTAAGTCTTATGGCTACTCTGCTGAGCCTTTACCGTCATATTTCTTTTCGGCTTCAGCACACGTTGTGCCAAAGAAGCCTGCTAGGCAGTGCCGGTTTTGTCAGAGCACTGATCATGTCTTGAAGGACTGTGCCGAGTATTTTCACCAATTGGACGAGGATGACGAGCAGGATATCCGGATCGTCCCAACTACTAACTCTGGCGGGACACCTTCAACATCCGGTTATGTGTCTTTGTCACCTTCACATCTTGCAGGGTATGGCATGGATACGGTCACCGAATGTGCGGTTGATCTATGCACCGACATTGCTGAGCCTATTCTCCATGTGCATCCACCACTTCCAGTGAATTCGATTCTTTGTGAGGAGTCAGTGCTCGACCTTTATCCGAGCACTATTCTTCCCCCTGTTGTGCATACTACTTTCGTCTCTGACGACATTGTTGAGGATGTGTCGCAGGATGAGGCAGGCGATCTATGTGTTGTGCCTATTCTTATGAAGGTGGACAACCTTCTAGGTGAAGAGGAGCTTTCCTCAACACCGGTGGAGGAAGTCCAAATCTTGGGCATGGCCACTGTCGATCCCGCCGAACCTTGTAGCATTGATGACAATGCAAACATTATTTTACTTCCCCAACCTGATGGGAGTGAGACCGGGATCACTCCCCCGATTGATGTTTATTTATGTTCTTCGTCTTCTTTATTTCTTGATCCCCTTCCTTCATCTGAGTCTGTGTAGGTTGAATCTTCACAGGTACTTCAGGAGGACTTGGAGCTTTTTGCTCAAGTCAATGATGAGAGCATCCTCTCATGTGAGGAGGTTTATTCCCCCTCCGTAGAGGAAGCTCCACTCATTGCCTTCGCCTCCTGCTGCCTCCCTGTTGACGACTCCTTGCTAGGCAAGGATATTTTTGGTGAGTTGAGCGAGGATATCTTCTCCTCCTCTTCTTACTTCCTTTTCCCTCTACCTGTGATGGGCAGGTTTTATCTTTATTCGGGTAGAGGCGTGTCTGTTCTGTCGCCGTATCGGTACCCGTTACCGACACGCATATTAGAATAATTACCTGTCCATTTTCTTTTTCATAGGCCCATTAGCTAGATATTATAAAGTTTTGAATAAGTCGTGCTGGGATGACAATAACCCCAGTAGTTATCTTAATTTTTCTTGCATTTTCATGTCTTTTCTAATTCTATTTAGTTAATTGCTCTTTATTTTAGCGTTTCTATTTTCTTTTGTTTCTGCGGAGCTGACCCCTGCAGGTATCTTTTCTGGATGGCGGATGTTGTAGCCTCATTTTAGCTTACACGCCAATCTTCTGGTGTGCTCATTTCTGAGCACTGGGTACTCTCTTTCCCTAGCCTTTGCTGATTTTCATGTCATATATTATGCGGATTGTTTAGTTTAAGTCTGGGGGAGAGTAGTTTTGTTTACCCGCTCACGTGCACTATTGCACTGCATACTAGAAGATTTCCTTTAAAATGTTTTGTTTATTTTCATTGCACACCACAGCACCCACTTGAGCGCGCTTAGCCGTTGGCACGTCGCGAGTTGAATTTGTCTTTTTGTGTGATTTGGAAAATCATTGTGCTGGCTTAGGATTATGAGGCGGAGTAAAATGTTGACTCCTGTAGTGCTCCTAGTCGAGTGCTCATGTCTCGTAGGAATTCGTGTAGATTCAATTTCTTTTTAATCTTTTAGCTTATATTTTTCTATTAGCGTAAATATTGTTTACTTTACTCAAAATTTGGTGAATCCGGTGTGAATCAAACGGTAGCATAGGAATGTGTGTAGACGTTCGCTAGTCGCATATTGCTCGAGTCGGGAGAAAGAAGTATCTTTCTCGGTGGCTAGAACTTGCCCCAAGCGACTCTTGAAGCATGGGTATACGGTTAGTCAATTGCGTGAATGTGATATAGGCCATCATTTTGGCCCGGTTGAGCCTTTGTGCCTATTCCTACCGCTTTATCCTCGTTAGCCCAGTTGCGCCTACCCTTTCTTTGATTCAGCTCCACTGATTGTCTTACCAAAGCCTAAATGCCAATCCTAGTCGCACACCCAAATCTAAGCTTTAGCTGTTTATTATTTTCATAAGTTGGGTTGTTGATGTGGTGATATGTTTGTGAAAATGTGGATGTGCATTATTGATTAATTTGCTGAAAATGTTTTGAAAAGAAAAGAAAAGAAAAAAAAATGAGAAAAAGAAAAGAAGTAAAAAGAAAAAAAAAAGAGAAAAGAAAAAGGAGATGAACCTTATTGAAAAATCTGTGTATAGATTTATGTTTGGAGTAGGCGGTGCACGCACCCATGTTGTTAAGTCCAAGTCTGGGGGTGTGGTGTACCCGCGTATTTGTGTGGTGAATGAGGATAGTTTTCTGCATTAGCTCATTTGGGTTTAGTGTCTGAGCCGTCATTTTTATCTTTGTTTTTCCTCACCTAAACCCAAGCCTCATCTTAAACCTAAAGTCCTATTGATTCATGCAGTTGAGTCATACCAGTGCCATGGAGAGAGTGCGAATGGGCAAGCTTATTGTCACCGACATTGATGGATTTCAATGGAGCTATCCCGAGCCCGATCTTTGGCAATGCTCGCCTCAACGTTCAGTTTACTTTCTTCCTATGTACGACCTTTTGATTCACCGTGATTCACTTTTTGAGTAAATGTAATATATAAATACGCTCCTAGAAAATTATAAACTAATATATATAATTAGAAATTTTGTCTACTGTATTTCTACGCGCATGAGCATGCGACTTCGCATGGTACTCCGCTTTTTAATTTCTTTTCCAGCTTATGTTTTTCTTGTCCGCGAGAGGTGGTTTGCTCGGGACGCGCAAACAGTTTAGTCGGGGGGGTGATGAGTCCCAAATATATACACATTTATGGACTCATCTGGGCCGATTTTCTAGTCTATGCACTACACTTTAGGCATGTTTTCGTTCATATTTGATATTCCATGCTATGTGCACTTCTAGGCCCGTTTTGGTGTTAATTCTTATTTATCATTGTTATTAGTTTTCTTGCATGTTAAGTGTCACTTTCAGTGGTTTGATTAGTGTTGTATGCTGGAACAGGAGTCGTGCAGGTGTTCCCGGTACAATTCTGTACAGGAACACTGCGCACGATCACTGGCTCCTTCACGCACGACCACTGGTCGTGCGCCTCTGCTCGTGCGCACTTAACGCACATTTCATGAGTTCTGTCTGGCTTATCGCACGACCACTTACGACAGTGCGCACAACCACTGGTCGTGCGCCACTGGTCGTGCGAACTTTGTATTTTATAATTTTCTTCCCTTGCAGGCTCCGTCCAGTCCGGCGCACGATCACAGGATTCTAGTGCGCACGACCACTGGTCGTGCGCCAACGACCGTGCGCACTGTTTATTCCAGCGCCTATAAAATGCCCTGTTCGCGAATTAGGGCGGGATCACGCTTTGCAACTCCGTCCAGTCCGCCGTTTTCACCCTTTCCGCTGGTTTTTCACCCCCCCCCCCTAGGCCTCCTCCATCATCCTTGAGCCCCAAGGAGAGATTTCCAGCCCAAAGATCGCCCACATCGAGTAAGGAGATTGCGTATCGGAGTAAATCGGATCGTGACACGAAGAAGACGAACCATTGGGAGGAAGTGACAGCCCTCCTCTACCTCGGACGCAGTTGAAGACCGAGTTTGGACGCGGATTGACAACCCTGCGATTCCAACCGTGAATCTTCGGCAAGGCTTCGGATTTGGTCGACTCCTTTACTCTCTTTTTCTTTCTCTATGTTGATGTTTGTTTAGGTTAGTCTCCTCTACATTATTGATGATGTGCACAATGATTCTAGTTATGTAATGCTTATTTCATTTATTTGAGATTGTATTGTTCATTTGTGCTTAATGAGGTGCGCCCCCATTTAACTTTGATTTCGTCATTGTGTTCAGTGCCGCACTAGCAATTGCTAGTGGAGTGCTTGTTGACGAGGTGCTTGCGACCCTCATTCCACCATTCTCTCCATTCCATACCATTAGCCTACTCGCCCATCCGCCTACCGAAGCGTGGCACAACGGCCCGTGTATTCCATCCCGCCTAACGAAGCAGCGCGCTCAAGGCCTGCACAGTTCGACTCCGCTTGCCTACTCGTCCATCCGCCCTTGCGACGCAGCGCGCTCAAGGCCTGCCTAGTCTCCATTCCACCAAGCGAAGCATTGCATAGCGGCATTGCATAGGAGTAGTCATAGCATTTTCTCTTTATTTTCCACAATCCAAAATTCCCGTTTCCGCATCCATCCGCTCGAAAGGACTTCAATCTCAAGTCCTTCCTCGAAACCTAACTCCACCTTACTGTGTTCCTTGAGAGATTCGATACTCGGGGATTACTCCTCATTTTATATTCTTGAACGATCGGTACACTGCCGTTTCGTGTCGCAGTCGAGCTACCGCCTATAGCGGTGTGTGAGATTTGCGCCATCAGTATGAAGCATCTCAAAGAGACCTAGAAGAAAAGAGAAGGTTATTTGTTGAAAGGTTAGAAAAGTGAAAGGATATTGTAGAAAAGCAACAACTAAAGAAGGCAATCCAAATCCCAAGCACATTCTTTGACCCTACA
The DNA here is from genome assembly GCA_033032865.1 of Dactylorhiza incarnata. Taxonomy (NCBI): domain Eukaryota; kingdom Viridiplantae; phylum Streptophyta; class Magnoliopsida; order Asparagales; family Orchidaceae; genus Dactylorhiza; species Dactylorhiza incarnata. The sequence continues at coordinate 5,319,784 of JAWHQI010000035.1, forward strand.
AAGAATGTTTCCAGGAACCCTCAAGCAAAACTTCTTGAGAATAAAGGGCAACTTCACAGAGGAGGTCTAAGATGTGATAAGAATGAAGCAGAATAGACACTCCAAAAGAAAGAAAAAAAGATTGTATTCAGGACAGCTCCAACCTCTGGTAATCCACAATCAACATTCATTGTACCAGACTCTGATGCAGAAGAGCTAGACCTGGAAGAAATAAACATGATGTCTGCTAAAGTTATTGGTGTGAGGATAAACTAAATGATGTCTATCACGAAGCTGAAGCTGATCTGGAGAAGCTCTTCAAGGGACATGAGAGAATTCAGAAACAACCACAGAAGGCATTCCAGCCAACTTCAAGTATGTGGAAAGAAAGTTTTGAAAGGTCTATGAGGTCATATCTACTATTCTCAAAAAGAAAAAGTAGATCATTTCTTGGGTAACTAACTCTGATAAACATTTATTTATATAAATTAGATGATTTTCAGTTTACCATATCCTTCAGTCTATTGTCTTTGTATAGTTGTTTGTATTAAGATTTATATCTGAGCATGTTTGAAATCACTCACTTTATTTTGTAAAATTTGTTGAGATAAATAGGGGAGATTGTTGGAAAAACACTTATGATTTATCTAACAAATTATCTTAATGTGATTTCATCAGTTAGGTTGTATTACCCATATTATATAGCAAGGGTTAAAAGTTCATTAGATGTCCTAGGATGTCACCCTCACCTTAGAGTGTCAAGACCAGGTCACGATAAGCACAAATTCAGTTGAGTTAAAACTTGCCTCGAATAGAAGTCGACGCAACTCTGACTAGAAGTCAATGAAACTTAGACTGACTGTCGAAGTATCAAGTAAAGTTGACGCAACGTCGAAATGAACTCAACACAGAAGGAAGAGCCTATTGAAGACATCTTAGAAGTCGATGTAACTTTGACTTCAATTCGATGCAGAGGATAAACTTCAAGTCCAAGTCCTCAACTCGATGGATACGTCGATAAGTACTCGACCCAAAGTCTACATCTCAGTTCAGCCTGAGAGAAGAAGGAATTCGAAGCTACTTCTATAAGAACTCAGAGGTGCGTCGATATGATGAATAATAAAGTCGACACAGCGTAGAATACAGATAGAAAAAGTATGTTTTCTGCTGTCTTTTCTAATACCTTTTTAGAAGGTCTATAAAGCTAAAAACTGTTCTCTAACAACTTGTTTATTGCCAAGAAAGGAATGGAGTATTCCATAGAAACAACAATGACATTCTTGGAAGATATTCAAATCAGTCTTGACAGGTCGGGAACTGAAATAGAAGGAAATATTTATTATCCAATGGACATTCTTTCTAAGGATAGTCCAGAAGAAGAAAGAAATTCAAACACAAATCAATAGAGAATGAGTATGATGAGGAAGAAAGAAAATATAATGATTATTCTCTCAGTCGATAGCTTTGGTCTTCTTCTTCCTTCTCCAGCTCTAAGACAATAGAGGAATAACTTCTCTACACAAGAAAACAACACAACAAGACTGTTGCTTCCGCTTCTACATCATATAGCAGCAAGTCAACAAAAGGGCAGAGAGGATCATGATCAAAGATCATACCCCTTGCAATCATCAATATCTTAAGCAAGGGTTCATTATATTCAGATCCTGAAGTATATAGAAGAAACAACATCCAGAGAGATAGCAGCTGAAGGATTCTAACTGAAGAATCTTATTCTCTTCTTCCTCCTCTTCCATTGTTCTTATTCTGCAACTATAAAAGTGTCTTAAGAATCCCTCTTCAAAGGATTCAGTGTTTCTAAGAGTCTCCTTAGCATATGACTCTGTGGTTCTAAGAGTCTCTTTAGCAAAAAACTCAGTGGTTCTAAGAGTCTCCTTATCAAAAGACACAGTGGTTCTGAGAGTCTACTTATCAAAAGACTCATGCATAGTTAGTGCAATCCTACCAGGGTCATAGAAGAGCGGACTACCCACATTTTGGGGAACCACTATAAAATTCCAATATCTTCCGCATTGCTTTTCTGTGCTGTCCCAGTTTACTGTTTTATATTTCCTGTGATTACTTTATTCTATTTTGGTGTTGATGATTGCATAGTACTTAGTAGTTTTATTGTGTGTGCAGAGTTTGTGTAAAGATTTTTAAATCTCTATTCACCCCCACCCCCTCTAGAGAATACTCAGAGGCACATTGTGCACTTTCAGCCTTGAATGGCAAACCGTACTGGATCAGAAGCAATCCAAGGAAAGCCTGGGGGTGCTATGTGAAGACGGTCAATGTGACTGAATCATCTCCTCCTAATATAGCTGAGATGCCTTCGGCACCTCAAGTCCCCAGCCATGCAAAAGCTGTAGAATAGATCGTAGAAGATGTAGTTAGAGATGGAGTTCACTTCGAACCTGCCCAAGCAACTCAAGCCCTTCCCATCAGCAAAGAGGATGAGAGCAAGAAGCTCTCAATCAATGCAGAGCTGCCCAAAGCCGACAAGAACCAGCTCATCTCCTGCCTCCAACGGAACATGGATGTATTTAATTGTCAGCAGATGACATGCCATGGGTTTATCCAGATGTTGGTTGCCATCACCTCAATATCGACTCAAGTTTCACTCCCATCAAGTAGAAGAAAAGGGTGGTGGCGGTGACCCTAGCTCAACCTATTCGGGAGGAGGTTGAAAAGCTTCTCAAGGCTAAGTTTATTCAATAAATTCAATACCTAGATGGGGTATCGAATGTTGTAATGGTTAAAAAGGCCAATGGAAAATGGCGAATGTGTGTCGACTTTATAAAACTCAATAAAGCTTGCCCTAAAGATTACTACCCCTTGCCTCAGATAGTTTTTTTAGTTGATTCCGCGGTTGGGTATTCATGCATGAGTTTTTTAGATGCATTCTTTAGCTATCATCAAATAAGAATGCATAAGTCTGACATCCCTCATACCTCATTCATCATGAATGACGGGTGTTTTTGTTATCTCGTAATGCCTTTCAGGTTAAAGAATGTCGGTGCCACCTATCAAAAAATGATGGACACCATTTTCAAAAACCAAAAAGTAAGAAATCTAGAGTTCTATGTCGCTGACCTTTTAATAAAAAGCAAATCATTTTCTGCTCACCTTAACAATCTCGTCGAGATGTTTGCAAATCTCCAGACCTTCAATATGAGGTTGAACCCGTTGAAATGCATCTTTGAAGCAAGCAAGTGAAATATTCTTGGCCATGTCCTCGCTCCGGAGGGGTAAAAAGCAAATCCTGATAAGGTGAAGGAAATCCTAGAAATGTCACCTCCAAAGTCCTCCAGAGAAGTTCAGCAGAAAGGCGGGAGGATGATAGGCTTAAGTTGCTTTATCTATCGCTCAGGAGATAAAAGTGCTCCCTTATTTAAAACTCTCCGTGGAGGAGCTAAGTTCAAATGGACAAAAGAGTGTGATGATGCTTTCAATCAGCTCAAAAAGCAACTAACGTCAACTCCTTTGCTCCAAAGCCCGTGAGAAGGAGAAGATATTTTCCTCTATCTTTGAGTTGGCTCTAATGCTATTAGTTCTATGTTGGTCAGAGAAGAGAAAAAGAGGCAATTCCCGGTTTACTACGTGAGCAAGATCTTGAAGGATGAGGAAACTCGGAATCCGATTCTTAAAAAGTTACCCTAATGCTCGTTACTTTAGCACGATGATTAAGGCCTTACTTCTAAGCCCATTCCATTCAAGTTGTCATAGATCTAACGCTAAAAAGTGTGTTGGAAAAGCTGGAGCATTCAGGTAGATTGGCAAAATGGGCGATAGAGCTCAATGAATTTGACATCTCCTATATTCCCAGAGTGGCAATCAGGGCTCAAGTGTTAGTAGACTTCATGATTGATGCGACGAAAGCTAACTCTGAAAAAAGGTTTGAAAACCTCTCGCTTAGATGATCTTTGTCGATGGATCTTCGGGGAGGAACTCATCTTGAGATGGAGTTGTTTTGATTAACCCAAATGGGGTTAGGTTAGACCAAGCTTTGAAGTTTTACTTCCCAATGATGAACAACCAAGAAAAATTTGAAGCCTTGCTCGCCAGTCTCAGGTTTGCAAGAGAGTTGGGAATCGAAGAGGTTAATGTCAAAATTGATTCTCTGGTAATGGCCTCTTGTAGGATAAAGGGCAACCAATTATCCCAAAAGCTCGGACTGATGGGAAGGGCGCTACTTTTTCTTTAAGGAAGTAGGAAAGGCGCTACGGGTCAAGTGAAGGAACAGTGGACCCAACAATCCCCCACCCCCTAGTGTCCAACCTGACCTGCAAGCTCAGAGGTGCTCCACATGGCTCAGAGGTGGCGCACCACATGGCTCAAAGGTGGATTTTCACATGCCTGCGGCCGCCTGACCCACCGAGACCCACACAGGTAGAGAAATTTCAAGATTTAATCAGCGCCCCCGGCCTCAAGCCCGCAAGCTCCTCTGATACCACTTGTAGGATCAAGCTCAACCAACTATCCCAAAAGCTCGGACTGATGGGAAGGGTGCTACTTTTTCTTTAAGGAAGTCGGAAAGGCGCTACGGGTCAAGTGAAGGAACGTTGGACCCAACACCTCTAAAGTAAATGGAACGTTTGAGACCAGAGATCACGTTTTGAAGCAGTATCAAGCACTAGTGAAAATTGAGATAGGTAAGTTCAAGTGCTTTACTATTCAACATATTCCATGGGCAGAGATTGTAGAAGCAGATGAACAAGTAAAGTGTGGTCTCCTTTCGGGAGGAACCACTTCAGAATTGTTTCATCCAGCTATTGAAGAGGGAGAAGTTATGAAAATAGATCAACGCCCATCCTGGAAGAACCCATTCATCCTCTACCTCTCAACTGGGGAGTTCCACCTGACGGTAAAAGATAGGAAAAGATTTAAATTGAAAGTTGCCTATTATTATCTTGTTGCAGGAGTACTCTACAGGAAGACTTTTCTTTCACCGTTGGCAAGGTGCGTATCTAAGGAAGTGATTCTGGTAGTTGTATGAGAGGTTCATTCTGGAGAGTGTGGCAAGATCATCATTTATGAATTATAATAATTTGGTTTCTCTGCAAAAGATCTCAAGTGCCGGAGATCGCTATTTACAAGCAGTTGACACTAAGAGTTATTTTTTAATGAAGCGATCTCATATGTTTAATAATTCTCATCTTATTATAGAGCGGTTTGATGAACACGAGACTACCATTATTGATCATCGGGTACTTGTTGGATCTATAGGCGCCTTTAGAGGGGGGGTGAATAAGGGTTTTAAAAACCTTACATTATATTTTAAATGACTTGAAAACTAAGTAGATCAAAATAATGATTTTGAATAAATATCTTAATTATTTTATAATGAAACTGAGGATAATAAACAATTTAGAGAAATGAAGAACAAATCAATTTTATTATACAAAGAGAGACATGATTACTAATAATAAAAATGATTACAAAAATATATTTCTATAACGCTAGAAATTGGAGGCAACTAGTAAGACTCTTGGGTTTTCTATCCTGACTCGTATCCCCACGAACCGGTGGCTTTGGCCTATCCTCCCCCGGATCCTGCCTCAAGCCACTCTAGCTAATCATCCCCTAGATACGGCCTCGAGCACTCCCTAGAAATACACCCTAGACCTATTCGCCAACACGAGGCAAATTTCTGCACTAAGTCCTACCCAGACCTAGTTGCCAATACGAGGTGAATTCACTGCATGAGTACAAAGGAGTAAATAAAAGAAACAACAACAATGTAAAAACTCCCTATATGGGTCTCCTGAAGAAGTGGACGAAGACACGCAGAGTATGATCGTAGTCGATGCGGTCTTTCATCACGATGATGAAGTGTGTTAAAATCTTCTACACAGATCTCCTTAAGCCTTCATTGATTTGTGGGAGTATCTCTCTGAAACTTCCTCTATATGATGTGGCACGAAGCTCTAGAATTTAAGGGTGTGGGAGGATGAAGAAGACGGAGCCAAGGGATCCTTTTTATAGCCTTAGAGCTAGCGCCTGCACTATCCCTACCGCCGACGCTATCTCGGTTTAGGAAATATCCTGTGTGTGCATATCTTTCATTCCAAGAAAACCCTGCCAAAATTCCTCTTGTGCGTCGCGCTCCCACCTACGCAAGCCACTACTGCCTGCACTAGCTCCTTCTATAACAGCTTCCCGGAATTGCTCTAATCAGGTCTAGCGCATGTGCTAGTGGCTACCACCGGCGCTCGTGGCCATGTTGGAATTTTGCCTTCATACTTGGGTGCAACCTTCTTATGTTATCCTTAAGTCATATGGCATTCCTTTCTGTACACTTAAACACACAAGATCAAATACATATAGGATTTGTTATTCTAAAACTTAGGAGATGTGGAAGACCATGTTCCAACAAACTCCCCCTTTTGATAATAACAAATCCATTAATGATAAATCAGAGCCTTAATACATAAAGCATGACGAATCCTACTTGTGTGTGTGACAAATATGACTTTAGGATAATTATCTATTTTGGTATTTAGATGTGCTCCCCCTAAATGCATGCTTCCCCCATGTGAATGCTCCCCTTATATGTAGGTTATCATCTTAATCATTAATCATGTTAGTTCTCCCCATTTGATAGCGTTTTAATTTATCATGTTAGTTCTCCCCCTTTTATTATCAGCAAAAGTGGGTTAAGGAAGCAAGAGACATAAAAAGAGGATTATTTGATAAAAAGATAAGGCATGATCGAGCTTTTAGAGGAAATGAAATGATAAAGAGTTTTTAGCATAAAAATTTTCACAAAAAATAGATCATAGTATTTAGCATAAAGATAATAAGCAAGTTAGAACAACCAATATAAACTTTACCAAGTAAGTCTACCACTTGTTGAAGAAAAAGAATTTTGAGATTTAAGTGATGATACACTCCAAAAGAAAAGACGTTGAATAAGCATGAAAGCGCAAGGTAAAAAATTATATGGTAATGTTGCGGAAGGCTTATTGAAATACAAGAAACATCTTTTTGTAATCATGACGATTCAGAAGAAGAAATATGAGTTAAATTCCAAAAAATAAGATGTTTTTGTAAATCATTTTACTTTACAATGTTATCTTCATTCACAAATTCAAGACATACCAAACATTCTAAGAGAGCATGCTAGGTTATCTCGTGCATTTATAAATGAAGAGTAGTATAGAATTAGCATTAGGATCCAATACTCATGAGAAGAAGTATTATGGAAGATAATGATGTGCACATAAGTGTATTTTGAAGAAAAAAACAAATGATTTAATCAAGAAATACAAGACATATGGAGAGTAAAGTGCAAAATAAAACACAGATAATTTTACTTCCACACACTTCAATGCACATCGAAAAAATGTACAACTACCAAGGTGTTCTACACACACAATGCCATTAAGACTTATCATGGTGCAAAGTAGTGTTTGGGGGATCACACACTTTATTTTTCAATATTGATAAATTTGTGATCCGTTGTACTTAAGAATAAGTGGTGTAAAGAATAAAATCTAAGGTTTAAATAAGACACTTTACTATTCTTTCCAAGGTGCACAACCCCACAATACTTATTAAGGCTTATCAGGAGGTTCAAGTAGTGCTTGGTGGAGTTTTCTTTGCCGATTTATTTCATGATTATTTTTTGTACAAAGTTCTCTGAATACACTTGTTTTGCAAATCAATGAAATTTTGAAAGCACAACCACTTTTCTTAATTTTTAAGAGTGCAAATAAATGTAGTGTAGGTAAGATACTTGTGCAATTTTAATTTATTATACAATTACAGTACACAAGCAAGCATTCTTAGATTAAAAGCACATATAGACCTGCCAAAATAAGTGATTGAAGAAATATCATTATCAATCATAAAACATTTACTCATACTTAGAGGCATGCTAAGCTTGGTTCTACACAACTTTTGCAATACAATTGATGCACATGCGTTTAGATATATCAAAGCATGATAAAAAGCAAAACAATGTTCAAAGTAGTTTGAAAAGATGAATGTTAACATTGTAAAAAGGTTTAAATGATAGATTAAACCATGTTTGATATGAACAAGAAATTCCATACAGGTTTTTTTGATATTTTGACATTTTATATTTTGATTTTTCATAAGTTGCAGAAAGCAAACAAAACAAATTTCATAAATTTTGTAATAAGTTTCTTTTCAAAAAAATAGTTTTTGCATAAACTGAAAGCAAAGACATAATTTTTTGCATTTTGGAATTTTGAATTTGATTTTTCATAAAACAAAGAAATGCCAAAAACACAGAAATACTTAGAAATATTATATGATCATATTTTTATAAATTTTTCATAAATTTTAAGCACTGAATTTTGAATCATGGAGCTAGCACCGGCGGTAGGTCCTAGCGCCTGCGTTAGCTCACAAAGAGTGCTTATTTTATTCGTACAATCCATATTTTCTTTGATTTCAATTCCAATTTTGCTCAATTATGTTTGTGTAAAGTAATACATGTCTAATGAAGTTGAAAGATGAGAAGAAATTGCAAAAAGTTATGGAAGTTAAAATTTAAGACCATGAGCTCCAACAAAATACTTTAGTTCTAATTTTTTTTAAACAATTTAAGTTTTGCACAATCATTGAAGCTTAATATGATATGATATACAAACAAAGAAGACATGATTGAACAAACCAAATATGCATGATTTTAGTGATTATATAAAAATAATATTCATGCATAAAATAAAAATAGGTATGCCCTAGATAAAAATACCCAGACTAAATGTCTACACCCAAGCCCCGTACTAAGGGACAGATGGGCATGATGAGCTGCACACATGGCGTAGGTTGGGGTGTTACTCCCATATCCATACACTAGAAAACTCTCAACCTAGCACTCTTTCCCCGCAGCGCCTCGCAAGGCCCCACTAGAACCCTCCCCGGTTAAGGACAAGACATGACTTAGAGGTTGTCTCTAATGCATCCAATTCTACGCAACCGCTATTGTGAGATATACAATATTGGTATATGATCATGGGCATACAAAGCGTTCTAAGGTTATGAATGATTTATAGACTATGAGTTTATTTGAAATTTTAGAATGATAATACAAAACCTCATAGTTATCATGAATTCTAAGTTCCAAATTTTCTATTTTTATATCTTGACAAACATATGATAACTAACAGTGCATGAGATTAGCATGATAACTAATAATATTCATTAGGACATAATGTTAGTATGATAATACATTCGTACAATATGATTTTTGTGATTTTATTTTTAATCCCGAATTATGAATATATATGCTTTTCTGAAGGGCAAGATAATGATAGTTTTCTTTTTTATTATTGCAAGAGTATGCATGAGTCAATAATTAATTTGATCTTTGCTAGACTTTAGTTGGACTTAGCAATTTAGAGTGAATCTTGGACTTTCCGAGGTCTACCCTATAAAGGGTTCGCACCGGTATTATGAGATGTGATGGGGTGACATACCAAATCTCCCTTTCTCAAGATATTTCAGTGTTATTGGTTGCTACCCAAACTTAATATTTGAAATTTATAGACTCAAAATTTTCCGAAAGAGAAAAATTGAAGTTCATGATTTCATTAATCTAGATAAATTTCTCATAACAAATTTAGAATTAGATTTATATGGATAATATAAGATATTTATAGGCAATGAATTTAAGAAAGATAGATAGGTCACCAAAATAAAATATGACTTTGAATTTTGATCAATTTGATTTATAAACTAATTACACTTTAAGAGATAAAATCTTATTTCCAATCATATATAAGATGACCATGACAAGATAGCTTAAAAAATCAGAAAACAAAAAGAAAAACAAAAAGACATTAAAGCATATCATGAAGTAGAAATTTGTATATTTCATTTTGAAAAGATTCTACTTCATGCATTTGATGATACCTAATGAATTAGAGTTTTAGGTATCCAAAGGGGACCAAGTGTGGTGGTCCCTTTGGGTACCCAAATATAACATGTTGGCTTGTGGCGAGATAGTGATGAATGGGTCCTTTCATGTGAAGATAATATTTCATTTTTAACTTTGGGCCTCTGTTCAAACCTTGGTTTAATGTTATTCTTATGCACTAAATTTCCATTGTGATTATCTTTATCTTGAAGATTATGATTGTAATGATTATTTAAAGTATCGTTCATAGGAAATTTGTGTAACTTTAATTTTTATTTGGGAGAAACATGATTTTGTAAATAATGGTGATTTGGATTTTGATTTACAAATACTTTGTGTTTCTTACTCCCATTATTAGGCTTAGTTACGATATTCATATTAATATTCATATTCATATTCATATTCAACTTGCTTTTAGATATTGCTTGATATTGTGAATTTGTGTGTTGTGAAAATTTATTCTTAATTTTCATAAGGAAGTTGATTTTTGATTTTAATTCATCATTCATGATCTTAAGATTATGTCTAGCTTTATTATAAGGTTTTGTGCTATTTTTAAGAGTGGAAACAATAGAGTCAATATGAGTTTGATAGTTATTTGTTAATTCCTCAAATGTTTTGTCCATCTCCTTGATTTCAATTTTATAACTTTGGCACGAAGCACAATCACTTTTCAAAGATGATTTTCTAAAGACAATTTTTCATTATGTTCATTTACAAAAATAAGTTCCTTTTCAAGTTCCGACTATTTTTCTTTAATATCAAAACTATGAGAAGAGTTTTCTTGAGAAGAATTTAGATAAGAATTTTGCAAATCAATAATTTTAGCATTTGATTTTAAATATTTATTTTCCATGCGTAATTTTGAATTTGCTTATTTTAACTTTTTAATTTTTTGTTTAGTTATTTCAAGCATGTGAAATGAGGAAACCAATTTTGTAATGAAAAGAGAAGAACTAGTTTTGCTTACAGTGCAATCAGAAGAGGGAAGATTTGAACTTAAAGTTTCTTTGTCTTTTTCTTGGCACTCTTCTTCCAAAGATAAGATTTATTCTTTTCTTTCACTAGGTGTGCAGTCCATTGATCCATCATGAGAGGAGCTTTCTTCTGTGTAAGCTTGTATGTTCTCCAATTCTTCTATTAGTTCCATAAATGTGAGAGGAAGATCATACATTTCTTCAAGAAATTTCCAAACTTTGTATGCACTAGAAAAACAATATATCAATTTGAAAATATCTTGAGATAAACCACACAAAATACTTTTCAAAGCCTTTGCATTTAGGTGACGTTCTTTTTTATTTGATTCATCCGCTGGTCTTACTATTGTTATATTCCATGCTTCGATATCTAAAGTCTTAATAAACTTTTTCATTAAAATTTTCCAACCTATGTAATTTCTACCTTCAAATAAAGATGGTGCAAGGGATTTTTCTTCACATAAATATTTTCCCCACTAATAGAAGCGAGATCATGAGATGTCATTATTCCTGGTTGTTAAGCTGATTTGGAATAATCTAGCTCTGATACCACTTATTTGATCTGTAGGCGCCCTTAGAGGGGGGTGTTAATAAGGGTTATAAAACCTTTTTATTTTATTTTAAATGACTTAAAAACTAAGTAGATCAAAATAGTGATTTTGAATAAATATCTAAATTGTTTTATATTGAAAGAGAGGATAATAGATAATTTAGAGAAATGAAGAATATATCAATTTTATTAGAAAAAGAGAGACATGATTACTAATAATAAAAATGATTAAAAAAATAAATTTCTATAACGCTAGAAATTGGAGGCGACTAGTAAGACTCTTAGGTTTTCTATCCCGACTTGTATCCCCACGAACCAGTGGCTTTAGCCTGTCCTCCCCCAAATCCATCCTCAAGCCGCTCTAGCCAATCATCCCCCAGATTTGGCCTCGAGCACTCCCTAGATCTACACCCTAGACCTAGTCGCCAACACGAGGCAAATTTCTACCTTAATTCCTACCCAGACCTAGTTGCCAACACGAGGCGAATTCACTGCACTAGTACAAAAGAGTAAATAAAAGAAATAACAATAATGTAAAAGCTCCCTATGTGGATCTCTTGAAGAAGTAGACAAAGACCCGCAGAGTATAATTGTAGTCGATGCGGTCTTCATCACGATGATGAAGCGAGTTGAAATCTTTTCCATGGATCTCCTTAAGCCTTCATGGAATTGTGGGAGTATCTCTCTGAAACATCCTCTATATGTCGTGGCACGAAGCTCTAGAATTTAGGGGTGTGATAGGATGAAGAAGACGGAGCCAAGGGGTCATTTTTATAGCCTTTGATCTACCGCCTGCGCTATCCCTACCATCGGCGCTATCTCGGTTTAGGAAATATCCTGCGTGTGCGTATCTTTCATTCCAAGGAAACCTTGCCGAAATTCCTCTTGTGCGTCATGCAACCGTCTGTGCTAGTCGCTACCTACTGCGCTAGCGCCTTCTATAATAGCTTCCCAGAAATGCTCTAATCAGGTCTAGCGCCAGCATAAGTGTCTACCGCCGGCTCTAGTGGTCATGTTGGAGTTTTGCCTTCAAACTTGGGTGCAACTTTCTTATGTTATCCTTAAGTCACATGATATTGTTTCCTGCCCACTTAAACACACAAGATCAAATACACATAGGATTTGTTATTCTCAAACCAAGGAGATGCGGAAGACCATGTTCCAATAAACTCCCCCTTTTGATAATAACAAATCCATTAATGATAAATCAGAGCATTACTACATAAATCATGATGAATCCTACTTGTGTGTGTTTGTGTGAGAGATTACTTTAGGATAATTGTCGATTTTGGTATTTAGAAGTGCTCCCCCTAAATGCAAGCTCCCCCTATATGAATGCTCCCCTTATATGTAGGTTATCATCTTAATCATTAATCATGTTAGTTCTCCCTATTTGATAGCATTTTTATTTATCATGTTAGTTCTCCCCCTTTTGTTATTAGGAAAAGTGGGTTAAGGAAGCAAGAGACATAAAAAGAGGATTATTTGATAAAAAGATAAGGCATGATCGAGCTTTTAGAGGAAATGAAATGATAAGGAGTTTTTTGCATAAAATTTTCACAAAAAATAGATCAGAGGTTTTAGCATACAGATAATAAGCTAGTTAGAACAACCAATACAAACTTTACCAAGTAAGTCTACCACTTGTTGAAGAACTAGAATTCTGAGATTTAAGTGATGATACACTCCAAAAGAAAAGACTTTGAATAAGCATGAAAGCGTAAGGTAAAAAATTATATGGTAATGTTGCAGATGGCTTATAGAAATACAAGGGTACTTTGGCAAGATGGGGCTTTTAGGTTCATTGCACCCCAATTAGGGTTTGTAATATAGTGGTGGGGTCATTTTGATCATATGAAGTCTAATTGACCCTATTTAGATGACTTGGCCTATGTTGACCTATTTTGAACTAGATTTGACATGGTAAAATTAGCGAAAATTGGTGACCATATGATGGGGCTTTTGGGTCATTTGGGTCTCCCTTAAGGTTAGGTACCTATTGGTAGGCTCAATTTGATTTGGTGAGTCCAATTTGAAGTAAATTGTGCAAGGTTGACTTCTTCCCTTTTTGGGTGCTCATAGAAATTTTCCTAAGTCCAAGTTGACCTAGGATGATTGCCTGATCACTACTCACAATTTCAACCCTAAACCCACCCACGGGGTCTAGAAGGAATAAGGATGTTACAAATACCAATAAACAAAAGAATAATTTCATCCCCGAAATTCAAGTTTGGGTTTACGAGGTTTCACGCACAATGAAAATGAAGAATCTTCAAGGATGCTTAAATCGTACTTAAGGCAAAGGGTCCTGAGTATTGCTGATGCATGGGACCCACTGGTTCCCATGTGTGCTCCACTCATCCATGATTGGACCAGAATACCTAGACCAATGGAACCTTCTTCTTTGGTAGAACTCGGACTGCGATTTCATCGTTACGAATTAGTTCCAAACTAACTGTATGATCGGATGCTATCGGGCCTGTTGCGGTAGTGATTTATTGCTCTGGCGAAGGGAGAGCTAACTGAAATAAGGAGACATGAAAAACATCGTGCAATGCTACCAATTCTGGCGGCAATTCTTGTCTATAAGCCGAGGGGCCAATCCGTTCCAGGATCATATAAGGCCCCCATGCATCTCGGACTAAACGTCTTAGTCTCCCTACCCGTGAGTCTCTATGAGCCGATCGTATTTTCGAAAGCACTCTTTCTCCTACCTGGAATTCTACCTTATGATGTCATACATCATAATATTGATTATGATCGCTTTGCGCTTCCAATATCCAATCCCGTATCAGTCGTATATGGGCATCCGTGTCATTTATCTATCCTGTCCCCAAGTGCTTCAGGTCCTTACCCCGAATCCTTGATGGTGGAGTCCTACACTACCTCCCATATTTGGCCTCATAGGGAGATCTCATTAAACCCGTTAGTTTTCGTGTAATTTCATCGTGCATACACTTGACAGTAAAATAATGTTTTCCATAGTCACGCATCTTCCTAACGGTGATTATGTTGTCTTTTAAACGTACGTGCTCTAGTTGAAAGATCATATATAATGCATACATCTTGATATATTGTCTGCCAATTTCAAGTCCTCTGGGGTTATCACACTTTTAATGTCATGTTATAGTAGATTAATCTTAGTTGTTCAATATCATGAACATCATTATCTGTCTTCTAGTATAAAGTATGCAATTACTCCACCTTATTTTAATCTGCAAGTTTCCAACATAATGAATTATTCAAATTGAAAGGGTTTGGCTTTTGATCGACTAAGCCAAGTATGAATCACCTTTGAATGCCCTAAAATGCAGAAACCCCTGCTATAACTCTAACTTGCTGGGATCCGGTTCCAATCCACATATCCCATAAGGTGATTTGTTTGTCCAAAGCAACTAGCTCGACCATCCTATGTTTCTAACCCTTCGACTAAATTCAAATATTTGTTCGACCAACGGTATTGTACCATTTTCCCCAAACATAACACTGAACATCATCTCTGAATTGAGGAGGTAAATCTAAGGTACCACACCTCGCATGAAATTATTTACATTTGTTCATCTCTTAAGATCATGAGGGTCTATTGCCCGTTCCATTCTTATTCAGTCCATATCCGACTTAAACCAGCTGTACAACCCGGATGTTCGCCAGGAAAGGGGTTCCAAGTTCGCACGACCGGGCGAGCCAGCCGGCTGAAGGAGTTCGCCAGGCGACCGAAGGCGAGCCAGCCGGTCGGAGGAGCTCGCTGGGCAGGTCCGGGCCCTTGGGGTGCAAATAGCCATTTCTGGGGTACAGTTAGCCATTTTTGGCGAGCTCGACCCGCTAAGGAGTGGTTCAGCGGGCGAGCCGTAGAGAGAGGCGAGCCAGCCGGTCGGAGGAGCTCGCTGGGCAGGTCCGGGCCCTTGGGGTGCAAATAGCCATTTCTGGGGTACAGTTAGCCATTTTGGCGAGCTCGACCCGCTAAGGAGTGGTTCAGCGGGCGAGCCGTAGAGAGAGGCGAGCCAGCCGGTCGGATGAGCTCGCTGGGCAGGTCCGGGCCCTTGGGGTGCAAACAGCCATTTCTGGGGTACAGTTAGCCATTTTGGCGAGCTCGACCCGCTAAGGAGTGGTTCAGCGGGCGAGCCGTAGAGAGAGGCGAGCCAGCCGGTCGGAAGAGCTTGCTGGGCAGGTCCGGGCCCTTGGGGTGCAAACAGCCATTTCTGGGGTACAGTTAGCCATTTTGGCGAGCTCGACCCGCTAAGGAGTGGTTCAGCGGGCGAGCCGTAGAGACAGGCGAGCCAGCCGGCTGAAGGAGTTCGCTAGGCGACCAAAGGCGAGCCCAGGTGGGGGCGAGCCCGGGAAAAGGCGAGCCAGCCAGCCGAAGGAGCTCGTTGGGTGGCCTTGGCGAACCTCATGTTCGCTGAACAGGTCGAGGGTCTCGGGTTCGCTGGTAGTGGGGATGGTCTTTTACCAGAAAACCCCTGGTGGTCTGCGGTTAGCCCCTCCGGACAGCGGAGTTTGGCTGTTAGCAGACCAATTTGGGGTGCGGATAGTAAGAACGGACAGCGGGAGTTGGCTATTGACAGACCACAAAACCAAAATCTATAAATAGACCTTGAAGGGCACCTTGGAAGAAGACCGGTTCATTATCTTTGAGCTCTTCTCTCCCTAGGTCGCTTTGGTTTGGGCTCTCTAGCTCTCCAAGATGCCCGAGTCTTAGCCTTGGCTTGGGAGGGGAAGCGCTCAACGATCTTCCGGGTTAGTGGAGGGACCTCCTCGCTGAGACTAGGGCCTTTGTTCTTTGCTCGAATTGTCGGCCTTACCTCTCCCGAGGGACCGGTAAGGGCTAGCTGCCCCTCATTTCGGTGAGGGCCCCGAGCTCCACAAGAGACCGAGAAATCGGTTTCAACATTTTGGTGCGGTGAGCGTGGAGCGTGGCTGGTTCAAGAAAGTCCCAGAGAAGAGTTATGGCGGGAGGTGAAGAGCAGGGCGAGGAGTTCGGCGAGACCCCTCAGGAAGCGATGGCTAGGATGTTCGCGGATTTCAGAAAGGAGGTGCTCGACACCTTGGGGTTCACGGTCACGGCTCTGCGAAGTGAGTTTGCGACCCCGGCACCTCAGGCGACCCCCCCCCCCCCCCCCCCCACCCCCCAACAGCAGTCGGCGAGAGGGCACCAGGAGGAAGGGCTGGAAAGGAAGTTGCCGTTGAACCAGGACATGACAGGGAAGGGCGAGTGCTGTTCGCCAGTCCGGCGAGCCCGGTGTTGGCGAGCTCCGTGCCGGCGAGTTCGGTACCGACAAGCTCCACCCCAGCGAGCGCGGCGCAGGCGAGCGCGCGCCAGGAGGACGCAGCGACAGTCGGGGTGGTTCAGGCGAGCGTCACCCTCGCGAGTGCGATCCCAAGCTTGGCGAGCGAGTTAGGTCCGCGAGCCGAGCGAGAAAAGATGGCCGGAGGGGGAAGTCCCTTCTGCGAGTTGGTGTTGTCTGCACCCGTTCCAGCGGGATTCGGAGAATGGGATAGAGTGTACTACAACGGAAGAGATGACCCAGTTCAGCATCTGCAGTCTTTCGAGGACTCGGTCTCCATCAGGCCGATGTCCGATGCCTTCAAGTGTCGGCTCTTCGCCGTCACTCTCAAGGAGAAGGCCAGGGACTGGTTTCATTCACTTCCGGCAGGCTCTATCTACGCGTTCGAGGACCTGCGCAGAAGTTTTTTGTTGAGATTTTCAACTTCAAAAAGGAGGAAGAAGGACGATGATTCCCTCTTCGCGGTGAAGCAGGAGTCTAGGGAGACATTGGCTCAGTATGCGGATCGGTTCCAGGAGGAAGTGCAGCTCACTCAGGAGGTGCCTGGGTTTGCGCTTCAACTCGCCTTCACGGTCGGGTTGAAGGAAAGTTTTTTCAAGATGGCGTTGAAGAGGAAGGCCCCCATCTCCTATGAGGAGCTGATGGAGAGGGTGGCAGAGGAAGTAGCAAGTGAAGAAGCCAACCCAGAGCTCACCAAGAGGCTAGCAAAGATCAGTGAGCCGGAGATGAGGCAGCAAGAGGTCAGAAGAAGGGAAGAGCCCCGGGCCCCAGAGGGGGGATGGAGGCCGCAAGGTGGAGGAATGCAGGGGCAGGGAAGGGGTTACGGCCCAGGAAGGGGTAACCATTTCGAAGGTCAATGGAGACCCCCCCAGTTGGGGTGGAGGCAGGGCCCGATGCAGTTACCTCCCCCGCCTCAACAAGCCATGGCACTTGGCCGAGGAAGAGGAAGGGGAAGGGGAGGAGAAGCAGAAACGGCGGCCGCTAGGAGAAGAAGGAATAGGGTGGCAGAGACCGAGGCAAGGGAAGTGGCGGTGCCATATTGCATCTTCCACGACGTGGAAGGCCACTCAACGGACACCTGTCCGGAGTTCCTGGAGGTGAAGAGGGGCAGAGCGCCCGCGCCACCACAGCAGCAGCCATTAAGGATCATGGAGGTGGAACCTCGAGAGGAGGAGGAGGAATGGTGTGAGGATAGAGCAGATCTGGGGAGTAGAGGAGGGATCGGAGTGATCCATGGGGGGGTAGGGGTGGAGGCAACCCGCAAGGCTAGTCTCCATACCATCTACCGACGGAGCGTAGCGTCAACATCCACCGCTCCACCCCCGGCCGAAAAAATTATTTTCACCCAGAAGGACATGCCGAGCTACGAGGACCCGTTCTGCGACGCGCTGGTCATCCAGACGGCGATCGAGAACTTCACCATCTCCAGAATCCTAGTAGACAACGGAAGTTCGGTCAATGTCATCTTCAAGAAGGCATTCGATAAGATGGAGGTGGAACCCAGAAGGGTGTTGGCCTCGGATGGCCCTCTGTTCGGATTTTCGGGGGAGAGGAAGGAAGTAGAGGGAGGAGTAGGACTTCATGTGACCCTGGGTGGGCAGTCCCGGAACTGTCGTTTTGTCGTAGTGGACGCCCCGAGCAGTTACAGCGCCATCTTCGGACGGCCACTCATCAGCGCGTTCCACTGCGTCCCTTCCACTTTTCATCAGTGCCTCAAGTTCAACGACGGAGGGGTCCAGGTGCGGATCAGGGGGGATCCCAAGGTGGCAAGACAGTGCTACGTGACGACTGTCAACACCATCTCCTGGATGGGAGAAGCCGAGGAGTGGGATAAGGTGATGGAGGAGGCGGCCGAAGCCGGAGGTTTGGAGGTAGCCGAAGAGGAGGGAGATGAAGTTCATGCCCAGGAAGGGGTAGCTGAGGTACCCCGGGCGGAAGGAAAGGAAGAAGAGGAGAAGGCCCAGGAGGGAAGGGCGGAAGAGCTGATGGTGGTAGAGAAGGAAGTCGAGGAAGAGACCCAGGCTCCCGCTTGTGCCGAAGAGGAAAGGGCTTGGGGAGAGCAGTCCCGGTTGGAGGCAGTGGACAAGGTCTTGGAGCTCGAGGTCACCACCCGGCTGGGGGTGGTGGAAAAAGTACGGGTCAGCGGAGAACTCAGCCCAGGAGATCAAGCGGAGATTCTAGCTTGCGTACAAAAGAACGTGGACATCTTCGCTTGGAGCGCCGCGGAAATGCCCGGGATCGACGCGGATGTGGCGTGCCATCGCCTCAACCTCGACCCCGGTGCCCTCCCCATCCGTCAGAAGAGGAGGGCCGTCGCAGACAAGCTAGAAGGACCCATCCGCGAAGAGGTGGGCAAACTCCTGCAGGCCGGGTTTGTATCGGAGATCCAGTATCCAGGCTGGGTCTCCAACGTCGTTATGGTAAAGAAGGGAGGAGGTAAGTGGCGTATGTGTATCGACTTTTCGCTTCTTAATAAATCATGCCTGAAAGATTGCTACCCCCTGCCCAGGATCGACGCGCTGGTTGACTCAGCCGTTGGTTTTTCTGTAATGTCTTTCTTAGATGCTTTTTCAGGTTACCATCAAATTCGCATGCATCCCCCGGACATCAAGGATGTTTCCTTCATCACGGGGGATGGATGTTATTGCTACAAGATGATGCCCTTCGGGCTCAAGAACGCAGGGGCTACGTACCAAAGGATGATGGATAGGGTCTTCCGCGAGCAGAAAGGAAGAAATTTAGAAGTCTATGTCGACGACCTCATGGTTAAGAGCCGAGACCTCGAGACTCACCTCCGCGACCTCGAAGAGACATTTGGGACCCTGCGGCGGTACAAGATGAAGCTCAATCCCTTGAAGTGTGTCTTCGGGGCGAGCCGAGGGAAGTTCCTGGGCCATTTGCTCACCCCCACAGGAGTGGAGCCCAACCCGGACAAAGTTAAAGCGGTGATGGAGTTGGAGTCGCCGAGAAATTCGAAGGAGGTTCAGAGCCTTACGGGGAAATTGGCTGGGCTCAGCAGATTCCTCTCCAAGGCGGGAGAAAAATGTGCACCTTTTTTCAAAGTACTGCGGGGAAACAAGAAGTTTGAATGGACCCCAGAATGCGAGAAGGCCTTCCAGGCTCTGAAAGAACAGCTCACTCAAACCCCTCTGCTCCAGGGACCGAAGCCAGGAGAAGACCTGTCCCTATACCTAGGGGTAGGATCCGAAGCAGTAAGTTCCGTGCTGATCCGGGAGGAGGGGAAGAAATAGTTCCCAATCTACTACGTCAGCCGAGTGCTGAAGAAGGCGGAACTCCGGTACCCGGTCCTAGAAAAGTTAGCCTTCGCATTGGTGGTGTCGGCCCGGAGGCTCCGGCCCTACTTTCAAGCCCATTCAATCAAAGTAGTGACGGACCATCCGCTCCACAAAATCATGGAAGGGGTGTAGCACTCAGGAAGGTTGGCAAAGTGGTCCGTGGAGTTAAGCGAATTCAACATCACGTTCGTACCCAGGACATCCATCCGGGCTCAAGCGGTGGAAGACTTCATGGCCGACTACACGGCCGAAGTGGGGGAGCACGAGCCACCTCCCCCAGAAGCATGGAAGATGTTGGTGGACGGAGCATCGGGAAAATACTCCTATGGAGGGGGAATAGTCCTGGTGAGTCCTCAGGGGACTCAGATTGAACAAGCCTTAAACATCCATTTCCCAATCACCAACAACCAGGCTGAGTACGAAGCAGTGATAGCGGGCCTTCGGCTGGCCCGGGAACTGGGTGTGCAGGACGTGGAGGTCTCCACGGACTCCATGGTGGTAGCATGCCAGATCAAAGGAGAGTTTGAAGTAAAGGATCCAACCCTCCTACTATACCTGGAAAAGGTTAAGGGGGTCATCGGGCAGTTCCGCACCTTCTCGATCAAGCACGTGCCGAGGGAGAAGAGCACCCAGGCGGATCTCCTAGCCAAGTTCGGTCCCCGAGCAGGGGGGACGACTTCGGAACTCTTTCGGCCCTCCATCGAGGAAGGAGAATTGATGGAAGTGGATCAACAAGCCTCATGGATGGATCCGTTCATCACCTTCCTATCCTCCGGGCAGTTCCCTGGAGAGGATGTGGACAAGAGACGCTTCAGGTATAAGTCCGCCTATTACTCTTTGCATGCAGGGGGGCTATATAGAAAGACCCTCTCGGGACTCCTGGCCCGTTGTGTCTCCGAAGAGGAGGTCCCGAGAGTGCTGGAAGAAATCCACTCCGGGGAGTGCGGCAGTCACTCCGGGAGTCGGACCCTGGAAGGGAGAGTATTGAGGCAAGGCTACTTCTGGCCCACTCTCAGCAAAGACGCGGCTGAGTTCACAAGGAAATGTCCAAAATGCCAGCTCTATGCTCCACTCCAGCTCCTCCCAGCCCAAAGACTCCGGACCATCACGGCTCCCTGGCCCTACGCCATATGGGGGCTGGACCTGGTCGGTCCCTTCCCCCAAGCCAGCGGCCAGAGGAAGTTCCTGCTGGTCATGATCGACTATTTCTCCAAGTGGGTAGAAGTGAAAGCACTCGCCAAGGTAACCTCTCAGGTTATAAGGAATTTTGTGTGGGGGGAGATAATTTGCAGGCATGGACTCCCTCTAGTTATAGTGACGGACAACGGGCCGCAGTTTGCTAGTGAAGAGTTTGTCGGTTTCTGCACCCAGCTCGGCATCGATCTCAGGTTCGCATCGGTCCACCACCCGAGGAGCAATGGGCAGGTGGAGGTGGCGAACAAAATAATCGTCAACCTACTAAAAAAGAAAGTGGAGAACCTTCAAGGAAACTGGGTGGAACAGCTACCCTCCGTCCTCTGGGCAATGAGGACTACTCCGAATACCGCCACCGGGGAGACTCCATTCAAGCTCTCTCATGGGTCCGAGGCCGTCCTCCCCATAGAGTTTGAGGTGAAGACCGCCCGGGTGATCGCTGCAAGCGAGGGGGATGAAGGGTGGCTAGAGGGCAACAACGCAGAGCAGAGGCTGTCTTTGGACCTGGTGGAAGAACTCCGGGACTTGGCCACCATCAGACAGGAAGAGGTCAAACGGCGGATGGCTCGATATTTCGACAAACATATCCGGATCAAGCACTTTCAGAAAGGGGACCTAGTCCTGAAGAAGGTCGATGCGGCCGGCAGAGGGGCCACAGTGGGTAAGCTTAACCCCAACTGGGAAGGCCCATATATTGTAAGCGAGGTACTCAAGTCGGGAGGGTATCACCTCCAGAATGTGGAAGGGGTACCTCTCGACCGAGCCCGGAGTGGGGATGACTTGAAACGATTCTACCCTTGAACGCTTTGTCATGTTATTTAATAAGTGGCTTACTCTTCTTTTTTCGTATATGATGCTTATAACTACTGCTGTACTGGGGCCGCAGCAGGTTGGACATTGGTGCTGGAATGCCCCAGATCGATTCCGCTCCCGGGCTCTCACCTAGACGGGGGGTTCTGGTTGATCTCTGGAGAGGCTGGCAAGGTTGGACATTGGTGCTGGAATGCCCCAGATCGATTCCGCTACCGGGCTCTCACCTAGACGGGGGGGTCTGGTTGATCTCTGGAGAGGATGGCAAGGTTGGACATTGGTGCTGGAATGCCCTAGATCGATTCCGCTCCCGGGCTCTCACCTAGACGGGGGGTTCTGGTTGATCTTTGGAGAGGCTGGCAAGGTTGGACATTGGTGCTGGAATGCCCCAGATCGATTTCGCTCCCGGGCTCTCACCTAGACGGGGGGTTCTGGTTGATCTCTGGAGAGGCTGGCAAGGTTGGACATTGGTGCTGGAATGCCCCAGATCGATTCCGCTCCCGGGCTTTCACCTAGACGGGGGGTTCTGGTTGATCTCTGGAGAGGCTGGCAAGGTTGGACATTAGTGCTGGAATGCCCCAGATCGATTCCGCTCCCGGGCTCTCACCTAGACGGGGGGTTCTAGTTGATCTCTGGAGAGGCTGGCAAGGTTGGACATTGGTGCTGGAATGCCCCAGATCGATTCCGCTCCCGGGCTCTCACATAGACGGGGGGTTCTGGTTTATCTCTGGAGAGGCTGGCAAGGTTGGACATTGGTGCTGGAATGCCCCAGACGATTCCGCTCCCGGGCTCTCACCTAGACGGGGGGTTCTGGTTGATCTCTGGAGAGGCTGGCAAGGTTGGACATTGGTGCTGGAATGCCCCAGATCGATTCCGCTCCCGGGCTCTCACCTAGACGGGGGGTTCTGGTTGATCTCTGGAGAGGCTGGCAAGGTTGGACATTGGTGCTGGAATGCCCCAGATCGATTCCGCTCCCGGACTCTCACCTAGACGGGGGGTTCTGGTTGATCTCTGGAGAGGCTGGCAAGGTTGGACATTGGTGCTGGAATGCCCCAGATCGATTCCGCTCCCGGGCTCTCACCTAGGCGGGGGGTTCTGGTTGATCTCTGGAGAGGCTGGCAAGGTTGGACATTGGTGCTGGAATGCCCCAGATCGATTCCGCTCCCGGGCTCTCGCCTAGATGGGGGGTTCTGGTTGATCTCTGGAGAGGCTGGCAAGGTTGGACACATTGGTGCTGGAATGCCCCAGATCGATTCCGCTCCCGGGCTCTCACCTAGACGGGGGGTTCTGGTTGATCCCTGGAGAGGCTGGCAAGGTTGGACACATTGGTGCTGGAATGCCCCAGATCGATTCCGCTCCCGGGCTCTCACCTAGATGGGGGGTTCTGGTTGATCTCTGGAGAGGCTGGCAAGGTTGGATATATTGGTGCTGGAATGCCCCAGATCGATTCCTCTCCCGGGCTCTCACCTAGACGAGGGGTTCTGGTTGATCTCGGGAAAGGCTGGTAATAAGGGTCAAGGGCTAAGATAACAGATTGAAGTGGTCGAGCCAGAAGGGTTTGGTTCGCAAAATTGAAAGGATTGAGGCAGGTAAGGCCTGAGGTAACGGGTCGAGACACTAGAGTCAGGGGGTTTTTGGTTCGCAGAATGCCGATGCCTCAGCTCGCCAAGGCCGAGTTCGCCGGGCAATACCCGCGGGCGATGACAGCCCGGGCTCGCGAGACCCATAAGAAGAGAACCCCGGCGAAGGCGAGCCCAGACACCCGCATCCGCGGGCCTTCCGGGGGCACTGCCGCTTAACTTGTCATGAGCAGAAGAAAGATCAAATGCGAGAGAAAGAACAAAGAGACGCGAGCATGCACATAAACACCAACGAAAAAATTATAACTAGCATTACTCAAGACTTTTCTATGTTCGGCGGCGATCTCGCCAGCCCAAAAAGAATAATGTACATTCGGGGAGGAGAAGCTAAAAGGGTTCATTCTGGGGGGCCCTCGCCGTTCTTGCGGACCCCCAACCACGGCGCCAAGTCGAAGAGGTCCGGGCAGACGTCTTCAGCCGTAAACTCCATCGCGTCTTCCGCGAGTAGGCTCGCATTCTTAAGGGTCGTGAAGACGAGATTGGCGACCTCCTGCGCATCTCGCCGTCTCTGTTCCTCGCCTTCGGCAGCCCTCTGTTTAGAACCGGCTCGCCCAGGAGAAGGGGGTAGCACGCTGCGGACCAGCTCGTCCACCCGGGTCTTCAGCATAGTATTCTCCAACTCCAGCTCACCGTTGCGAGCGAGAAGCTTGGTTGCTACGTCGGCATCCTGAGCATCAAATGAGTTAAGAGAAGGCTAGAGGTCGCAAACGGCAAAGAAAAGAGACCCGAGGGTCACTTACCATCTTGCCCTGCATCCCGGCGAGAAGGCTTTCCGTCACCTCCTCCCTCTCCTTAAGGCCCTTGATCTCTTCGCGAGCTCTCTTAAGCTCCTCCCTGTACGCGCGGATATCTCTATCCGCCTGCAGATAGCGGCGCCCCGCCATATGCGCGAGTTCCGTCGAACGGAACTGGGCTCGCATTTCTTCATAGACCAGTTGTCGTGGCCCCATATCTTTATAAGCGGCGGCGTCCTCGCGGCCATATAAGCCGAAGGAGAGAGAGAACGCCTCCTCCCTGGCCTTACCGAGCTCCACCCAGGAGGGGTGAAGGGTGGAGCAGGAAATCCGGTTGGCATTGGGGTCCCAAGCGAGCAAGGGTTCGCCGAGGATGTCAGAAACTTTCTCGCCCAGACCGAAGTTCCTGTGGCCTTTGGTTTGGGGGTCACGGAAGAACTCCCAGCGCCCTGGTCCGCCGGGGGGTCAGGCTTTTTCGCAGGGGAAGGAGGCGAGCCGTCGGTCTCGCTTAGATAGACGACCGCGCTCCTATCCTTGGTAGCGAGGGTCTTTCCCTTCAACTTCTTGGAGGAGGACCGCGAACCCGGCTGACTCGTAGAAGGGGGCCGCTTCTTGCCGGACCCGACGGCGGGAAGATCGCGGCAAGCCTCTGTCGCCGCGGTCGCGAGGGTGTCCGCCGTGAGAGTGATGCCTTGTGCGTGCGGGGGATTAACAGGGATCTCGCGCTCGCCTGTAAAATAAGAGCGTTATACAACGAAGAAAGGAGAGGAGAGTGGGGCAAGAGCGAGCCCTACCTTCCCCTTGAGGAACGGCGAGTAGCGAGTCGACATTGCGCCGCAGATAGGCGACTTCAAAGTTCTTGTCGGAGAGGTATTGGAGAAGTTTGGCGTCGGCACCACTCAGCGAGCTCGGAGGGCGGTAAGTAGCGTCATCCCGCTGGAGGGGGGTGAAGTGAAGATTGCCGAAGGGTCCCTTCACCAGGAGGAACTTCTGGGTCCAATAGTGACTCTTGTTCACCGTCTCGCAGACGGTGACGTGCTGACTCGCGAAATAGGTAGTCCCGTCTCGGAAGGCGCGGAAGGAAAATACCTTGCGGAAAACGAGGAGGCTGAACTCGATCCTCTCCTCCCGCGGGTAACTGGCGAACGCGACAATATCCGCGATCGCATTTGGGGTCAACTGGCTCGGTAACACCCCATAATACCGCAACACCTACAAAGAACGATGAGAAAGTTGATATAGCAGGCGCGAAGCAGCGAGAAGGCTGGGCGAAGTACCTGACGAATTTTAGGCCACAAAGGGAGTCGCAACCCATTCTCGAAGTGCGCGATGGGGATCGCGAGCTCGTCAGCCCCGGTCTTGTTCAATGTAGATCTCTCACTCGGACAGCGAGCCGAATAACCCTCCGGGAGATAGTGGTCCACAGCGAGTTTATACTCCTCGGCTGTGATGTTTGCGCAGTAGAACTCGTGGGCTTGAAACGCTGAGGCGCATTTTGACCGCCCCTCGCTCTCGCCATCCGGTCCCATTTGCTGATTCGTCCGCATCGAGTCAGGAAGAGGCAACTTACAAGCAGCGAACGCGAGCACGATCTTGCGAGAACGGAGATGAGCGTAGACGCGAGAAGACTGGAGAAATAAATGCGACGGGTAGGAGAGTGAATCCGAACTATTTATAAGAAATTCGGGTGGGCACGGGAATCGAAGCGTCGGGAGTGCGGATAGCTAAAATAAAGTAGATTTCTGCTCAAAGGGACTGCAGTCTTGCGAGCCAGGGCTCGCCGTCGCGCGGTAATTGAGTTCCGCCCAAGGCCGGCCCGCGAAGAAAAGGGGTCCGGGCATAGCGTTGCACAGAAGCTCGCAAGCGCTCCGCGAGGGCGATCATATCAAACACAGCGGACGAACCGAATAAACCACATGCACACCACAGAAATAAAGGGAAAAATTAAAAAGGAAAAACGATAAAAGGCGAGAGGAGGTCAGCGTGAGGCCCGCCATACGTTCCTCGGGTGGAGGGTTCTGCGAGAGGAAAAGGAGTAAATGGGTAGGCGATGTAAAAAGTCTAGACAAAGAATACCTGTTGTGCGAGCCCAGTATCCGGTGGCGGGGGCGAGGCAGGGGGCGACGACACGTCCTCCCCCTGCGACCTCCGAACCGTCTTGGCCTTCTTAGGCTGTGAGGAAGGAGATGTGGCCAAGTTGAACATCCAGGCGTTGCGCTCGGCGACCTGGGCCTTCGCCATCTCTCTTGAAGCCTTCAGTCGATCTCGCGCGCTCAGCGTGGAGGACATTCTGAGAAGTTGTTTTCTGCGAGGATGATGGGGAAGAAAAAGCTTGATCACTAGCCGCGGCGGACGGTATTTATAGCTTTGGGCGTGGGACCCACCACAAGATTCCCGCCACGTCAGCCGAATCGGCGAACACCGGGGTTGGATGTTTCTTCGCGAGCTCAAGACAACCTCGCGAAGAGCGGGGATTGTGTACAACCCCGATGTTCGCCAGGAAAAGGGTTCCAAGTTCGCACGACCAGGCGAGCCAGCCGGCTGAAGGAGTTCGCCAGGCGACCGAAGGCGAGCCCAGATGGGGGCGAGCCCGGGAAGAGGCGAGCCAGCCGGTCGGAGGAGCTCGCTGGGCAGGTCCGGGCCCTTGGGGTGCAAATAGCCATTTCTGGGGTACAGTTAGCCATTTTTGGCGAGCTCGACCCGCTAAGGAGTGGTTCAGCGGGCGAGCCGTAGAGAGAGGCGAGCCAGCCGGTCGGAGGAGCTCGCTGGGCAGGTCCGGGCCCTTGGGGTGCAAATAGCCATTTCTGGGGTACAGTTAGCCATTTTGGCGAGCTCGACCCGCTAAGGAGTGGTTCAGCGGGCGAGCCGTAGAGAGAGGCGAGCCAGCCGGTCGGAGGAGCTCGCTGGGCAGGTCCGGGCCCTTGGGGTGCAAACAGCCATTTCTGGGGTACAGTTAGCCATTTTGGCGAGCTCGACCCCCTAAGGAGTGGTTCAGCGGGCGAGCCGTAAAGACAGGCGAGCCAGCCGGCTAAAGGAGTTCGCTAGGCGACCGAAGGCGAGCCCAGGTGGGGGCGATCCCGGGAAGAGGTGAGCCAGCCAGCCGAAGGAGCTCGTTGGGTGGCCTTGGCGAACCTCATGTTCGCTGAACAGGTCGAGGGTCTCGGGTTCGCTGGTAGTGGGGATGGTCTTTTACCAGAAAACCCCTGGTGGTCTGCGGTTAGCCCCTCCGGACAGCGGAGTTTGGCTGTTAGCAGACCAATTTGGGGTGCGGATAGTAAGAACGGACAGCGGGAGTTGGCTATTGACAGACCACAAAACCAAAATCTATAAATAGACCTTGAAGGGCACCTTGGAAGAAGACCGGTTCATTATATTTGAGCTCTTCTCTCCCTAGGTCGCTTTGGTTTGGGCTCTCTAGCTCTCCAAGGTGCCCGAGTCTTAGCCTTGGCTTGGGAGGGGAAGCGCTCAACGATCTTCCGGGTTAGTGGAGGGACCTCCTCGCTGAGACTAGGGTCTTTGTTCTTTGCTCGAATTGTCGGCCTTACCTCTCCCGAGGGACCGGTAAGGGCTAGCTGCCCCTCATTTCGGTGAGGGCCCCGAGCTCCACAAGAGACCGAGAAATCGGTTTCAACACCAGCACTAACTCTATAGTTCATGTCGGTTCTCTCTTGTGCTTTTCATGAATTTATTCATCAATCATTAACCGATAATAAAGTCACTAATCGTATGTTACACCAATTGAGTTAACATAGTAGAGCGTCTATGACATACTTGTTGAAGCAATAATCAGCACCATAATTGTATGTAATAATCTTTATGTCGCCTCAAACTTTTGTCTTTTAAATATAATTTTCTCAATTTCTCGGTGGGCTTGCAAATGATTCACACCATGTCTTGTCTTAGGGCAGTCATGATTGCTCCATAGGTTGGGTACTAAGTAGCTATCTACTACATTGTGCTCCAAATTTGATAATTCTCGAAGTCTTATACTATCTTCCTTGATTTCAAGAGTTGCATATCAATATGCCTATGTGACCTTGTCACAACCCGCATTTTCTCCGTATTAAATAATACGTCAGAGTAAGAGAAAATACGCGTCATGATGCCACGTCGTGCAGGGGACAACTGCAGACGCTCAGGCGGCTCTAACTTCACACTTTTCTTTAGAAAATCATGAACTTTATGTTTTAAGACATAACTTAAGTTTAAGATTTTCAATTACCGTGTCCCTCGGTTTAATGGATCAACTAGTCCATAAATAAGAAAATATAGGTTTACACAGCGGAAAATACATAATTTACTTTAATTTAACCTACATGAGCATGATGAACTAACCAGCATTCTAATGATATGCAACTTCTATATTTAGTATGAGTAAAAAAGATTTCTTTTACGGGCTTCAAAATAGAGTGATAATGGTTTTAAAAGAGATGTCATGTAGAAGAAATTATGCAGTTTTGTATATAAAATAACTACTATGCACCCTAATACAAAACCTTCCCAGAGAGCAATTGCATAAATAGCAAATAACTGTAGTAGCATAAAAATAGCAAAATAAGTCTAACATAAAAGAACTCAAGCTATGGGCGTCAACAAACTGACACGAACCCATAACCCTAACAAGGCTCAAAAGAAATCAAAAGTCTACCTCTCCAAAAAGGAGTAAGAAAACAACTGCCACAAGTCTGAAGAAACAGAACTCGGTCAGCTCCACCTGCTACTGGTCCGAACCTGAGGCATTCAAAAGAAAAGAATGCATCAGCACAAAGGCATAATATTCAAAGAGTAAGAGAACTCAACAAGGAGGTTTACTAACCCACAAGGAACAGCTGTAAACGTCAGCAAATCAAATAAATATCCACAAGTAAGGGAAAAACTGGCACGAAATGCGATCAAAGTTGTACTACAACAATATCCTAAGAAGGAAAAGTGTCGAATTGCCCAAGGTGAGAATCACTATCCCAGCCAAAAACAGTACTGAGGCTGAGGCATTCTTTCCAACCAACCATCAGACTAAAACCCCCGAGGAACAAAAAACATTGCGGCGGTGGTTTACAGTCCACCAACCAACAGTCTACCCATCCACGGAAAAACAACCCGGTACTGGTGGTGGCCATTTCGACCATCCACCGTCCAAAACAACCAACTGGGAAATAGAGACTCACCAAACCCTGACCAAGACAGACACCACAGGGAAACCCGGAAACAATTCCGTGAGAAAACTCACCTTACGGCAATTCGGCGAATTACAATCGACGGATTGAATTCGGCGAAATACAATCGACGGATTCGACGAAATACAATCGACGGATTCGGCGATATGGTTTCGGCGGATTCGACAAAACCGACTTTCTTTACTTACCCGAAATCGTTCCTTCGAATCCTAAAGCATTCGACGAATTCGACGGAATGCTATCTACGAACCGTGCCTTAGAGGGAAACGACGAATATACGTACGAGTATTTTTGACGAATTTGCTAATATGCGAAACTACTCGGTCGGGTACACGATTCTTAACGGAAAATAAGGCACAATATATTTGTCTAAGTTAGATAGAAGTAAAAACGGTAAAGGATGAAGCATCATATGGCAAGGGGGAAGGATCCACCACTTGCCTCAAACCTTTCGAAGAAAACGGTCTCCGACTTGCTCCTCGTCGCAGATCGACCGCTAGAAATCCTCGAGGAACGATTTCTGAAACTTTTGGAGCGAAACAGAAGATTAGGGCTACCGGCTCCAACCTCAAAAATCTACCAAACTCGAAATACTTACCTCACACGTGAAGAGCTCGGCGAGAGCTTTCCAGATCTATGCTCCGGCGAAGATTTCGTGCACCGGAGCTCCGGAGGCGGCGATCCGAAGTCTCACGGAAAAAGCGTCTCCGCTCTCGGTTCGCAAATATGGCGGAAAGTAAGAAATAGGGCTTTTCACGGAGGTAAAAGATAACTATTTATACTTATAATAATATTAATAATACTAAAGATAATAATAATAATAATAATAATAATAAAGGTTAATAGGAGTCCACGCATATACTCATGAATCCTAAATGAACGAATCTAAAATCGTATTAGCCGAATTCGTTTATACGCATGCCTATATATATCATAATAACCGAATTTAGCACCTAAATAGCCGAATTCTTCATTACTAATAACCGAATTCTGCATTCCTAATAACCGAATTCTGCATTCCAAATAACCGTATTCTTCATTAACAATAGCCTAATTCTATTCTTATAATAGCCGAATCTGATTAACCGATTATCTATCGCCGAATCCGATTGTATATATAAACGAATATGTATATTTATATATTATCAAATAATAGAATTCATATAAATTAATATAAGCGAATATATATATATATATATATATATATATAAACGAATATATTTATACGTTAATAATAACAATAATAATTATAATAATAATATAACATTATTATCAAACAAAATAAACGAATGCCGAAATCGATAATATTCGCACCGTAGGTGAACGGCGGCGCTACGAATCCAACGGCGAAGGCGGAATCAAAATCCGACGTACCATTTTCGAGATATAATTTTCTGAAGTTTACGACGATGGATAATTATATAAATCTTTGAAAACCCTAAACCCTAAACCCTAAAATATTATCGAGACTTCAAATTTGCTCGGAGCGCCACGGAACTTTTACAATTTATTTCTAAAATTAAATAATCTAATTTCCTAACGTAAAATTTTCCAAATTTCGGGTCGCTCCAAAATTTTGTCGTCTTGACCGAACGGACGTTAAAACGTGCAATGTCGGCGCACCGCTAAATCCGCACTAACGTAACGCCCTACGTCATAATGACATCATTAATATAATTAAACTGATATCCGAAAATTCAGGGGCGTTACAGCCACTCTCCCTAAAAAGAAGTTTCGTACCGAAACTTTAACGAATATCTCAAATACGAAAGATAGAAGCGAGAAATAAAACTACGAATGAAACACTCACCCGCGAGATCTAGAAGAAAAGATGAGGATGTGATGTCCTCATAATAGATTTCAATTCCCAAGTCGCGCTCTCGACGTCTTGGTTTCGCAAACGGACTTTGACCATTGGAATTGTCTTCTTCCGCAACACTCGGTCCTGAGTCTCTAGAATACGAACAGGCTCTTCAACATAAGACAAATTAGGTTGCAACTGGGGCACCGAGTCAAGGACATGAGGATCACTACGCATGCACTTTCTCAACTGACTCACATGAAACACATCATGAACACCTGGGAAAGAGGCGAGCAAATCGAGCCTATAAGCTGACACTCTGATGCGCTCAACCACCTGGAAAGGTCCCACATACCGGGGATCCAACTTGTGGTTCCTTCCAAATCTTTTAACACCTGGCATCGGAGAAACCTTCAGAAAAATCATGTAACCAACTGCGAACTCCAGATCAACCCTTCTCCGATTAGCATACTTCTCATATCGCTCCATAGCAATGCGGAGTTTCTCGCGGATACGCGTCACGGCGACATTCATTCCTTCCAAAACTTCTGGACCTAACAACAGTTTCTCACCAACTTCGGCCCAAAACAAAGGAGTTCGACAACGCCTCCCAATATCCAACAGAGCAAATATCGCTCTTCAAATCCAACAAGCCAAACTAACGAGTGCTAGGCAGGAAAACATGGTTTCGGATGGTTTTAACCACAACTCAAGACGAGAGAATCATCAAGCACAAGACTTAACAATCATTCATTAAATCAATATTCAACTTAATAACAGGTTGAAGATTTTGGCACACTGACACCCTACAAGACTTAGCGTCGGGACACGACCATGATTAGATTTTAGCACATAAGCCAAACACAAGCAATACTCTAGCACTGGATTATCCCAAAAAGGAAAAAATACTGAGCGAAGAAGTCAACACGAAAGGATCAAACAGTTTACAAGGAAGCAAGGATGTCGTCGATAGATGAAAGAACCAAACAGTCGACAAAATACTTAGATTAAGCGGAGGAGAAGAGTTTGGACCATACTGGCGACCAAGGGCATGCAAGAGAAGTCTTGCAGTCAACGAACCTTACACAAACAATTACCACAGCACGGATCGTGCAGGGTCATCATGCAATCAACACCACCAAAGAAAATCGACTTTATGCATGCAGTAAACAAAGAACTTATGCAAATTGTACTATGCAGTCGCAATTAGATTATGCATTGAATGAAATCGACAAAGGCGACAATTGACGTAGATTTGAGCAGCCAACTGAGATAACTTATCTATGCATGAGAAAGGGGAATATAGGTCATGCAGACGATGCGAAGTCTCAAATTATGCAGACTATAAAATCAAGCGGTCGACAAACCAAATGCATATAATCATTAAGTAAAATGCATGCAAAGAAACACTAAAACCATGCAAAAGTGATCATGCAATTGATAAAAAGACTCATACAAAATTATGAGGCACGCAACCACGCAGTCAATGAAGGAGAATGCAATCGATAAAGGACTATGCAGAGTTATGATGCAGACAATATAGACTTTAAAATCAACAAAGTTGAAGCTTTTCCTGAAGGCAAAATATCACCATTCAGTTGACAAAACACAAGCGAACTTAAATAAAGCGAAAAGCTGACAAGACGCCACAGATTGGCTGGGCAAATTGCCAAGGCCTTTACAACAATGCTTCCCAAGGGCAAGCGATATCGACCAAAACACCAGATGAATTTTGACTGCACTTGGCGAAATTTAAACTCTACTTGAAGAATTAGAAAAGGCCATACGACGAATAAGAAAAAGTGCACTCGACGAAACGACAGAATCATTCGACGAAATAAACTTGAACTCCACAATTCCTTTCGACGGACTGACTTCACTCGACAAATCAACTATTCGACGAATTTCAGAAATACGTCCGACGAATTGATTCAAACCTTACACAGATTCTGCTAGAGACGAAAACCGAAACTCTCCAAGGGTCTACTCTTTATTTTCTTGCCTAAACAGAAGCAGTGCTCAATCTTCTCTTCAATTCCTAAAAGACTCCTTTGCACTAGTCACCCCAAACAAAAATTGAATTCTCCTACATAAACCTCACCAAAGGCGCAAATAATCACAAGAATCATTACACAAGCCTTCTATATCGTCCCACCAACCTTACAAAATTCCTTATTTCCATAGGCATTGATAAATCTCTTCCAAAACATTCAACGCAACGATTAACACTGGGTTCACTGAGTATCCATTCTCATTAATATCATGACCCAGATAGGGACCTAAAGACGTCCAAGACTCGCACTTGCTCACCTTGGCAAGCAAACTTGCGCTCTCACAACATTGTCCGCACTTAACACAAAAGATCAGCATGCTTCTCTGCACTTTGTGTATAATAAACATCATCTTTAAAGACAACCACAAGATGATCCGGAAACGCTCTTAGCGCTTTATCCATCAAATTCAAGAAGGCAGAGGAGACAATTGGTAAATCAAAGGTCATCACTAGTGTCTCAAGGTAGTGCCCATAACGGGAATAAAAGGCAATTCGCAGAACATCCGACTCACGGATTCTTCACAAATAAAAGCCTAAACGAGGGTCAACTTTCGATAATACGAAACCATCTCACAGCTTGATCAAGTAAATCATCTATTCTAGGTGATGAACATTTATCTCGAGAGTCACCTCATACAACTCTGCACAATTTATTCATAGTCTCTTAGAGACATCCTCCATTTATTCACGAAGGTAATTGGGGCATTGAAGGGCAAGAAACTTGGCCTAATAAAGACATAGTACAATAATTCATCTAGTCGGGTACAACATCCTTCTAGCTCACGCAGGGTCAAGCGGCAAGGTGCTCTCATAAAAGATAAGTGTCTGGCTTAAGATCTAAAACAAACTCCGCCTCTCTCTCAAGGGGGAGACCGGGAAGACTAGCCCGGGAAAACAGTTGAAAACTCTCACACCACAAAACACGTGGCACAACAAGAGTAGTTTCCAGAACAAAAAAAATAGACACGAGAAAAGACTCGCAGCCAGACCTTATGAATCAACGAGCATAAACCGCAGAAATGGCCGAAGAATCCTGATGCGGAGAAAAAAAAATCCAACACACTCAAAGGTTGGCCAACAACCAACAAGAAGTCTGAAAGCTAACCCTAGCATCGGTCTATAACATCAAAACTAGACCTACAATCCAAGCCCAAATCATATTGAAATCTTTCAAATCTGGCACTTTCAATCGACATACTATAGAAATCATTTTCAAGGAATGATACAACTCTGGATACCATGGTTCAACACCACCGAGTCACCAGAGAGAAAATTTAGCACGAAACAAATCACTAGCTTGAGCGGGAGTCAAGCAATGACAATTACAGATATCCTAGCCACGAACATTTTCAATAGCGGGATTACAATATTTACTTCTAAAATTCCACGTGATCAAATTTTTTTTCTCAAAGAAGTTCGGAAAATCACCACTCTTTGACTAGACCTCGAATGAAACGCAACTCCAATTTATAAAAGGCTCTCCCAACACTAAGCTGGTCAACAATAATATTGCTTCCAATAGTTGCCAATGAAATTCTCTCTACCAGCTACTACACTAAAACACTAATGATGAGTGTAGGGTAATTCTTCCTATAAAATTTCAAATTCCATGAACCATTCGCAAGCACAATCCCTGTCTACGTCAGAACAGAACACCCAAACCATGATTAAAATTCACAACAAAGTCTTCTAAATCCCACACTTCCAAATCAACCTAAGAGATAAAAACCACTTATAAGGGAATATAGCACTAAGGAGATCAACTAAGCGATCGAAAATCTAACGATGATCGGCCACGAAACTGAATCGGGAAGAACGCTCGCTTAACTGACTTCTATCTTCAATCCACTTATAAAATCACACATATAATCGTCATAACGAAAATCCAAATTCATAATTACG
Organism: Dactylorhiza incarnata; assembly: GCA_033032865.1. Lineage (NCBI taxonomy): Eukaryota > Viridiplantae > Streptophyta > Magnoliopsida > Asparagales > Orchidaceae > Dactylorhiza > Dactylorhiza incarnata. The sequence continues at coordinate 5,355,068 of JAWHQI010000035.1, forward strand.
AGCCAAAACTAGGTCAGAACCTAACTTGAAATCACCCGAGCAACACTTGATCCTCTTCCCTGATCAGCACCTCTATCTCATCTATACCTAGTTACCTAGCTTACTACCTCAACTAGGAAACTAGAATCATCTAACTCAAATAGATCAGAAATGTATAGACACTTGCACTAGCTACTACCTTGCTCTGGGATTTTATACGAATGATGTTATGCTTTATCTTAGGATGATATACTGTCATCCTTTGACTCTTGTGCAAGACACATGGATGTATGAATATTTAAACCTTCTTTTCAAATCATGTGTGTACGAATGTCATCATGTAAATCTTTAGCTTGGCACGTGTGCTAAATGCGATGTTATGATATGTATGTTGTGCTATGCATTCTAAGAAAAAGCCTTAATGCATGTTATGAGCGGCGTACACATGAAATATATGCATCCCATACTACATAATATCGCATGTAACGAAAAAAGAAAACGTGCTAATGGGCATCCATGTGATGATGGTTATGCATCTCATACTACATAACCGTCACATGTTGCCACCTATGGTGGATCCATATACAAACACATATTATGCATCCCATACTACATAATATGCCCCTTATACTTCTTATCATGCGATGAGTGTAGTGTTCATGCTTCAGCCAAGACGTACTGATGACACATCGGTGTGTGTATGCAATGAAACCAAATAACTAAACTATATCAGAATTAGTCGCTCGACCAACTTGTCGAACAAACCTCCCTCTGATACCAACTGTCACAACCCGCATTTTCTCCGTATTAAATAATACGTCAGAGTAAGAGAAAATACGCGTCATGATGCCACGTCGTGCAGGGGACAACTGCAGACGCTCAGGCGGCTCTAACTTCACACTTTTCTTTAGAAAGTCATGAACTTTATGTTTTAAAACATAACTTAAGTTTAAGGTTTTCAATTACCGTGTCCCTCGGTTTAATGGATCAACTAGTCCATAAATAAGAAAATATAGGTTTACGCAGCGGAAAATACATAATTTACTTTAATTTAACCTACATGAGCATGATGAACTAACCAGCATTCTAATGATATGCAACTTCTATATTTAGTATAAGTAAAAAGGATTTCTTTTACGGGCTTCAAAATAGAGTGATAATGATTTTAAAAGAGATGTCATGTAGAAGAAATATGCAGTTTTGTATATAAAATAACTACTATGCACCCTAACACAAAACCTTCCCAGAGAGCAATTGCATAAATAGCAAATAACGGTAGTAGCATAAAAATAGCAAAACAAGTCTAACATAAAAGAACTCAGGCTATGGGCGTCAACAAACTGACACGAACCCATAACCCTAACAAGTCTAAAAAGAAATCAAAAGTCTACCTCTCCAAAAAGGAGTAAGAAAACAACTGCCACAAGTCTGAAGAAACAGGACTCGGTCAGCTCCACCTGCTACTGGTACGAACCTGAGGCATTCAAAAGAAAAGAATGCCTCAGCACAAAGGCATAATAATCAGAGAGTAAGAGAACTCAACAAGGAGGTTTACCAACCCACCATGAACAGCTGTAAACGTCAGCAAATCAAATAAATATCCACAAGTAAGGGAAAAACTGGCACGAAGTACGATCAAAGTTGTACTACAACAATATCCTATGTAAGAAAAGTGTCGAATTGCCCAAGGAGTGAATCACTATCCCAGCCAAAAACAGTACTGAGGCGGAGGCATTCTTTCCAACCAACCATCAGACTAAAACCCCCGAGGAACAAAAAACACTGCGGCGGTGGTTTACAGTCCACCAACCAACAGTCTACCCGTCCACGGAAAAACAACCCGGTACTGGTGGTGGCCATTTCGACCATCCACCGTCCAAAACAACCAACTGGGAAATAGAGACTCACCAAACTCTGACCAAGACAGACACCACAGGGAAACCCGGAAACAATTCCGTGAGAAAACTCACCTTACGGTAATTCGGCGAATTACAATCGACAGATTGAATTTGGCGAAATACAATCGACGGATTCGACGAAATACAATCGACGGATTCGGCGATATGGTTTCGGCGGATTCGACAAAACCGACTTTCTTTACTTACCCGAAATCGTTCCTTCGAATCCTAAAGCATTCGACGAATTCGACGGAATGCTATCTACGAACCGTGCCTTAGAAGGAAACGACAAATATATGTACGAGTATTTTTGACGAATTTGCTAATATGCGAAACTACTCGGTCGGGTACACGATTCTTAACAGAAAATAAGGCACAATATATTTGTCTAAGTTAGATAGAAGTAAAAACGGTAAAGGATGAAGCACCATATGGCAAGGGGGAAGGATCCACCACTTGCCTCAAACCTTTCGATGAAAACGGTCTCCGACTTGCTCCTCGTCGCAGATCGACCGCTAGAAATCCTCGAGGAACGATTTCTGAAACTTTTGGAGCGAAAAAGAAGATTAGGGCTACCCGCTCCAACCTCAAAAATCTACGAAACTCGAAATAGTTACCGCACATGCGAAGAGCTCGGCGAGAGCTTTCCAGATCTATGCTCCGGCGAAGATTTCGTGCACCGGAGCTCCGGAGGCGGCGATCCGAAGTCTCACGGAAAAGACGTCTCCGCTCTCGGTTCGCAAAAATGGCGGAAAGGAAGAAATAGGCCTTTTCACGGAGGTAGAAGATAACTATTTACTTATAATAATATTAATAATACTAAAGATAATAATATAATAATAATAAAGGTTAATAGGAGTCCACGCATATACTCATGAATCCTAAATGAACGAATCTAAAATCGTATTAGCCGAATTCGTTTATACGCATGCCTATGTATATATTATAATAACCGAATTTAGCGCCTAAATAGCCGAATTCTTCATTACTAATAACCGAATTCTGCATTCCTAATAACTGAATTTTGCATTCCAAATAACCGAATTCTTCATTAACAATAGCCGAATTCTATTCTTATAATAGCCGAATCTGATTAACCGATTATCTATCTACATAGCCGAATCCGATTGTATATATAAACGAATATGTATATTTATATATTATCAAATAAAAGAATTCATATAAATTAATATAAGCGAATATATATGTATATATAAACGAATATATTTATACGTTAATAATAACAATAATAATTATAATAATAATATAACATTATTATCAAACAAAATAAAAGAATGCCGAAATCGATAATATTCGCACCGTAGGTGAACGGAGGCGCTACGAATCCAACGGCGAAGGCGGAATCAAAATCCGACGTACCGTTTTCGAGATATAATTTTCTGAAGTTTACGACGATGGATAATTATATAAATCTTTGAAAATATTATCGAGACTTCAAATTTGCTCGGAGCGCCACGGAACTTTTACAATTTATTTCTAAAATTAAATAATCTAATTTCCTAACGTAAAATTTTCCAATTTCGGGTCGCTCCAAAATTTGGTCGTCTTGACTGAACGGACGCTAAAACGTGCAATGTCTGCGCACAGCTAAATCCGCACTAACATAACGCCCTACGTCATAATGACGTCATTAATATAATTAAATTGATATCCGAAAATTCAGGAGCGTTACACCTGATCTACATCTTCGAAGACTTCCTTTATTACTTTCTGCATTTACTTATTTGCATAATCCTTAGAGCAACAAGGGGGTGAAAAATCATTCTTTGAGAGGATCTATGATCTTATTCCGATTGCGAGTTTATAACAGCCTCATCATAGTATTTATAATTCACATATCTTAAGATGAAGGAATTCTTTAAGGGTCTCTACTTCTATGGAGGTTTGATCATCAGACCGATTATGCATACTTCGAATTCTCCTTTTCAGCCGAGTAATGTTTGAATATATGAAGATCGCTTACGTTTGTGACTGACATTTCCAAAACTAAGGTCTATGGAACTCGAATTGGTACCAAACTGGCCCCAATAAACAAAGGATTAGTCCCCCGTACAATTTGGGCTAAGTTTCTTGATATCATTATGATATATTCATCCTAGATATGCACTCAATCCTTAGGGCATACAACTCTACACTTGGAGTTCCATCCTGAGACCTATTGATATTCTACACACTTTAGGCCCCCAAGGTTAGCAACTACCATAACCTTCTCAAGGTTAATCTATGGGCCATCCACAAATGGGCCTTTTGTGAACTCGAATTCTTATCTGTCCTCTAGTATTTGTCATGGCGATTGTTCCAATGTAACCCGGTTGCTGGTTTGGAGATTAAGTCGATGAGTCTCCTAATATCCACTAACGGTTTTCATGCACCAAATCGCTTAATGTGGTTCTATCCATAGGGTAAGAAGTGGTAATATCACTTGATAGGAGAATTAGGGACGTCAAGTGGCTACTTTCCAATTAGAATCTTCCCTTAGTCACTTTATGTGTCATAATGCCTTGATCAATCTAAACCTAAGGTCAATTTGTGATTAGGATATGCTATGAAATCATCTTGGTGCGGCAAACTAGAATGATTTCCTAATTGGGTTGACCTAACTCATTTGATTAATGGACTATTTTTTGTGATTTTTACACATGGGCACACCACTGCTTCCGCTGTTAATTTGTCCTCAAACTAACTCGAGCGGGGTGTCATATGGTGTTGTGGACTTCTTTCTCATTGGATCGCTTGTTCAAGTGATACCAGTTGTAAGATCCCTCTCCCGCACCTGGAGAGCTCACAGATCTTATGCCCAGAACCGCCGCCTTACTGTGACACTAACACACAAGTTAGATGCCTCCGCAAGACGCAGATCCTGCCCGCAAGAATGATAAACAGGACAACAAGAGATAAGAAGAAAATTAAGTAAAAATAAACCATGTCCACAATCACACATATATACATCATAATACGACCAGTACACCAATGAGTACAATAAGTGAAAGAGAGAAAGGGCTTATGACTGGTACATGTCCAAAATAAAGTAAAACAACTCTCTCAATTTACATCTATTCGGAAGCTATCGAACTTTGTCAATATGTCGCTAAGTAGTGGTGTTGTATGGAAACTGCTCCTCAAGTCTGCAATCACGTCCTGTTGTTCTAATTGCTACTCCAGCACCTCAGAATCCTACGGTCACAACCGACCGTTAGTTATAAAGACTAAGCCAGTTTTGTCCTCGCCTCCCCCCGCGACTCTTAGGCACGGTGCGGGAGGACGAAGCGAAGGACAACAAGGGGTATATCAAACATGAAATGGACAGTGGGGTTGGCTAGCATAAGTATAGACCAAAAAGGAATCTATTCTAGCAATTCTACTATACATACTATATAAGTGTGCAATAGACAAGAAAAAGCTATAATAATTGTAACAGAGAGCAACGAGTTGTCAATAGCATTCGCAGTAATAAAAGTAAGAAATGTAGTGTATATATAGAGAAGCAGCTACAAAAATAAACATAACTTAAACGAATGCCCATACAAACTTATAAGTTAGGGGATTTGGCACTAAGGTAAACTCATCGTATAAAGGAGCTCATACTAATTAATACGATGAGATCTTGTTTATGCAAGAATGTAAAGCTATGGTGTGCAATGCAATGATGAAACTCACCCACCCGACTCTGTACATACAGACCTTTATTATTTCCCTCTTTTCGAGTGTGTCAACTCAGGTATCTGGTTGAGGCAAACAGGGTAGTGGATCGAGTTTGTCCACTTTTAGACTTATGTCACACATCTCCCAATCTAGACCTTACGTACGCCCCTAAGAACACACAAGGTATCCACGTACTATCTGGTAAGCACCATCTCTGATAGATTATAAGGATGTAGTCTTAATCACCTAGAGGGGGGGGGGGGTGAATTGGTCTCTTTGATTTTTAAGCTAATGTCTAGTTGTTTTCTGATTTTGTGTTAGCAAGAAAGAAAGCACACTAGTGTTTATAGAGGTCCTTAAGACAGGGTGTCTTGAGTAGTCCTCTTTTCCCCTCCACTTTTCTAACAATGAGTTAGACAAGGCCAACACCTCCAATCTCAACTCCATGATCTTACAACACAGATCCCTCAAGATCTCTCAGGTTAATCCAAACCCTACCTCAGGCTCAATAGCCCTACCTCAGGCACAGCTGCCCTACATGCTCAGACCTATAAAGAGGTCCTACCTCAGATCTCCACTGAGACCCTACACTCAAGCTGAACTCTCAGTTCTACACACAGGCACAAACAACCCTACACCTCAGGCAAAAGCCCTACAAATTCAGAACAGATGATGTTCCTATAGAAAGTAATAAGGATAATGCTTACAACATAAGACACAGAGGTTGTTCTTTTAGGCCTTAATCTTCTGTTGCAGACTTGAAGCTGGGAAGAGAACAACAGCTTCAATCTTGGCTTTCTCTGATCCCCCTCTTCAGTAGATGAATGTGGATCAACTAGCTCTTCTTCAATCACACAGGAAGAGCAATCTTTTCACTCCTTTACAGCTTTAGGAAGTAGAGAGAGAAACCTTTCCGGGTTTCCGTTAATGGAATAATAGTTTTTCTTCTTTAGTAGTGAGAGAGCTTTTGCAAAGCCCTAAAAGATTCTTTTATACTCCTCTAGTCTTCAACGGCTATCAGATGTCCTCCTGACACATTATGGAGGTGATTGGAACATCCTATCTAGCTTTACAACGTGTTGCGCCAAAAGACAACCCGCTAGAACATTTGAATCTATCTCAGCGGTTGGGCTGAGACAACTTCCAGTCTCAACGACTAATTATGTCCCGTCCTAGCGGATCCGCTAAGACTGATAGTTGTCTCAGCGATTTTCCTCTATCTGCAGCTCAGCTAGCCCAAACTCCTTCTCAGCGGCTCCTAGCCATTGTTGGAACATGGTCTTCCGCATCTCCTAGGTTTGAGAATAACAAATCCTATGTGTATTTGATCTTGTGTGTTTAAGTGTGCAGGATAACAAAGTTCACATGACTCAAGGATTACATAAGATGGCTGCCCCCAAAGTTGAGCCAACAAATCCAAAACATCTACTAGCGCTGGCGGTAGTACTAGCGCAGGCGCTAGCTGCCGTTCGACGAACTGTTAGCGGCGCTCGACGAAATTCTCATCATGGTGTTCGACGAAACTTTGCTCGACGAAATCTTATCGGCGTTCGACGAACCTTCGCTCGACGAAATCTTAGCGGCGTTCGACAAAATCTTGTTCGACGAAATATTGGCTCGAAGCGCAATTTCGGGAGCTGTTATAGAAGGCGCTAACGCCTGGCGGTAGCGGATAACGCTGGCGGTAGCGTGGCGCACAAAAGGCATAGAGCAAAACGTTGCCGCGGATGGGAGACCCTGCCGCGCAAAATCTTTCCTAATCCGGGCTAGCGCCGGCGGTAGCGCTAGTGCCGGCGATAGCGCTTTGGCTAAAAAAGGACCCCCTCTCCTCTTGTTTTCGACACACCTATTGCATACACCTCAAAGAGAGAGTGCTAGAATTCCATAGGCTTGTCTTGGCCGAAATTTGAGATCCCAGCGAAGCTCTGCCAATTTCTGAAGGAGAATTCTATCACGCCGAATCCAGACGAAGTCCGCTTCGAAAAACGCTGATTCTACAGCGGATCTTCGCCTCCATCTTCAGAAGTTCATCTTAAGGGAAGTTTTTATTATTTGATTTGTCTTTCTTTGTAAACGGTAGTGAAATCGCCTCGTGTTGGCGACTAGGTCTGGGGTAGGACTTAGGGCTGCAATTCACCTCGTGTTGGCGACTAGATCTAGGCTAGGTCTAGGGGGTGCTCGAGGCCACATCCGGGGAAGGATTGGCTAGAGCGGCTTGAGGCCGAATCCGGGAAGGAGAAGGCTAGGGCCACCAGTTCGTGGGGAAGCGAGTCGGGATAGAAAACGAAAAGAGCTTTTATTATTCGCCCCCGATCTCTAGCTTCATTGAGATCAAGTTTTGTAAAACTTATTTAATATCAATAAAGCTTGTCTCTCTTTTTGTTTTACTTGACTTCTTGTTTTAATATTGCAATATTCCAAAGTTTTTCTAAATAAATCTAAAGTTTTTGAAAACCCTTATTCACCCCCCCCCCCCTCTAAGGGCGCCGGCCGATCCAACAAGTGGTATTTGTTCCAATCGGCTTAACAACCGGGAACAATGGCGTCTCATGATCTCGCTTTCTCGGAGGGTCAAGGGATTAGTCGACCACCTCTCTTTACTGGGTCAGATTTTAACTATTGGAAAAGTAGAATGATGTGCTTTCTTATGACGATGGATGTAGAAGTCTGGAATATGGTAGAAGTCAGATACTCTCCTCCTACAACTATAGTGGGAGAGGCAACATTATTAAAACCTAAAGATAAATGAGATGACAACGATAAACTAAGGTGTAAAAATAATGCTAAAGCAATGAACGCTTTATATTGCGCTTTAAATAGGACTGAATTTAATAGAATTTCTGCTTGCACTACTGCTTATGATATTTGGAATCAATTAGAAGTAACTCACGAAGGTACATCGCAGGTGAAAGATGCCAAGCTGTTTCAACTGGAATCTGAATACGAGAAATTCAGGATGGACACAGAAGAGGATATCAACTCAATGTACACTCGCTTCACAAAGATCGTCAACGCATCCAAGGCGCTTGGAAAGACCTACTCCGACGGGGACTTGGTGAGGAAAATTCTTCGTTCCTTACCTCCAAGGTTCAATCCGAAGGTGACGACCATCTCGGAGTCGCACAACTTAAGAACGCTCCAGATCGAGAATCTCATTGGGAATCTCAAAACCCATGAGGTAGAACTACAAATTCAACATGACGAATACAACAAGGAGCCGAAGAAAAAGGCGTTGGCGCTGACATCAAATAAGGAGTGCATCGAAGAGGACGATGATGATGAAGAAGGACTCCTGGTGAAGAATTTCAAGAAGTTCATCAGAAATCCAGAGAGAAGGAACACATTCCGAAAATTCTTCCAAAAAGAGACTCGACGAAAGGGATCCTCCTCTTCATCGAAGAAAGAAAAAGGAAGCGATGACGAAGAAGAAAGGCCGCCTCCAGAATGCTATCACTGCAGAAAAACCGGGCACATTCGGAGCCAGTGCCCAAAATACCAAAAGGAGCGGAAAGAATAAAAGAAAGCAAAAGAGAGGAAGAAAGTGCTGAAGGCCGCTACTTGGGATGACTCTTCCTCTGAAGAGTCAAACGGTTCTGAGTCAAGTAGCGAGGAGGAAGCAAACTTGTGCTTAATGGCCAAAAGCGACGATGACGACACCAGTGTTCTTAGCGACACTGAGGTATCTCCTCCTACCTTTGAAGAACTTTATGATAAATTTGTTTTGTTAAATCATGAAAATGAATCTATTATAAAAGAAAATCGTAAGCTCACAAAAAAATTAGTCTCTCTTGAAAAAAGAAAAGTTTCATGTCAAGAATGTGAGCACTCTTTATTTAAGATAAAAGAACTTGAAGTTTCTCTCTCTAATGCCCTTTCACAAAACAAAATCATTGCAAAAGAAAAAGGGGACTTAGAGAGAAAATTGAAAACTTCTATATTACAAATTGAAAAGAACAAAAAAGGATTTGAAAATAAATGTGTTATGATTGTTCAAGAAAATACATCTCTTAAAAAACAAAATCAAAATCTCAATTTAGCCATAAACAAATTCGGGATTGGTCAAAAATCCCTGGATATGCTTCTGGGTAATCAATGCTTTAGGTCTGCAAAATTCGTACTCAGATATAAAAGTGAACACTACCGCCTGGCGCTAGCTACTAACGCCGGCGGTAGCTCTAATGTTAAAAATTCTTCTGTTTTTTCTAATGAACAAACATCATCCAGCAAGGGCAACGTAGAAACTCAGAAAAGGGTCTCAACCCCCTTTATTTCGTGTGCTAATTGTCTTAAATTTGGACACACGTCTGGCTCTTGCAGGAATATAAAACAACGATCTTTAAAACAAATCTGGGTACCTAAGAAAACCACTTTCTCTATGGGTGGTACCTCTTGGGTATCCGGATCTTTACTCTCATCTTCTTTCTAGATTTGCAGGAAGGCTAAGGAAACAGAAGACGTGTGGTATTTGGACTCAGGGTGCTCCAAACACATGACGAGCAATAAAGCAAAATTCCTTAGCCTCGAAAAGAAGAAAGGAGGAATAGTGACGGTTGGCGATAACGGTAAAGGAAGGATCATGGTAGTTGGTACAGTGGGTAACGCATCTTTTCTTATATCAAATGTACTTTATGTGAAAGGATTAAAACATAACCTAATATTTATAAGTCAACTGTGTGATAAAGGTTTAGACGTACTTTTTGAATCTTCCACTAACCTTTGCAAGATTGTTAATCCTAAAACAAAAGATGTGTTATTAACTGCACCTAGAATTCATAATGTTTACATAGTTTCATTTCATGATCTTTCTAAATCTTCTATAAAATGTTTTATAACGAAAAATGATGAATTAGAATTATGGCGTAGACGCTTAGGCCACGCTAGTACAAAGCTCATCTTAAAACTAGCAAAAAGAGAATTGATTAGAGGATTGCCTAAGTTAAATGGAAATTTATCTTCATTATGCTCTCCATGCCAAAAAGGCAAATTTACTGAGTCATCTTTTAAAAGCAAAAACGAAATTTCTACATCAAAACCTCTGCAATTAATTCATATGGATCTCTTTGGTCCTGTTAACACTGCGAGTGTAGATTATACACTTATGTTCTCATAGATGACTATTCTAGATATTGTTGGACTTTATTTCTCTCCTCCAAATCTGATGCGTTTTGCGAATTTTCAAAATTATGTACTCGCATTCAAAATGAATTAGATTTAAAAATAAAATGCATTCGCTCAGATCATGGAGGTGAATTTGAAAATGAAAATTTTAAATCTTTTTGTGACATGTTAGGTATTAAGCATGAGTTCTCCGCTCCATGCACACCTCAACAAAATGGTGTTGTAGAACGGAAAAATAAGACAATACAAGAACTTGCATGCACAATGCTATCTGAATATAAATTACCTAAGTATTTTTGGGCAGAAGCCGTAAGCACTGCATGCTATGTAATGAATAGAGTTATGCTTCGCCCATCATTAACTCTCACACCATATGAACTCTACTATCAAAAGAAACCTAACGTATCATATTTTAAAGTATTTGGATGTAAATGCTTCATTCTTAATACAAAAGATTCTTTAGGAAAATTTGACGAAAAATGCGATGAAGGAATATTTCTTGGTTATTCTTCAACTAGTAAAGCATATAGAATATTTAATAAAAGATCAAGTAAGGTTGAAGAGTCAATTAATGTCAGATTTGATGAGTTTGTTCCATGTGCAGAGAAGCTCCCTACAAGTATTGATGATGAACATTTGACATCCTTGGAGCACGACGAAGAAGAACCGTCCAAAGAAGAGGAGGAGAAGTCCAAAGAAGATGAATATGTACCTCCAAGCATTCTAAACTTCTCCAAAAATCATCCAAAGGAGCTAGTCATTGGGGAACCTTCTACTGGGGTAAGAACTCAGGTCCTCTCTTCATGAAACATTTTCAAATATTTGCTTTGTGTCTGAAATTGAGCCTAAAAACGTTTCCACCGCTTTAAATGACGAATTTTGGTTTTTGGCAATAAATGAAGAGTTAGGACAATTTGAAAGAAATAAAGTTTGGAATTTAGTAGAAAGACCATCTAATCATCCAATTATTGGCGTAAAATGGATTATTAAAAATAAGCTAGATGGTGAATCTAGGATTGTAAGAAATAAAGAACGCTTAGTTGCTCAAGGCTATTCATAAATCGAGGGGGTAGATTTTGAAGAAACTTTTGCACCCGTAGCTCGCTTAGAATCTATACGAATATTTTTAGCATTTGCGAGTTTTAAAAGAATAAAATTATTTCAAATGGATGTTAAAAGTGCCTTTTTAAACGGGTTTATTAAAGAAGAAGTTTATGTAGAACAACCCCCTGGTTTCATAAATGAAAAATTTCCAAATCATGTTTACAAATTAGAAAAAGCGCTTTATAGTTTAAAACAAGCGCCCCGTGCATGGTATGATCGTCTTACATCGTTTTTGTTAGAGCACAGTTATGTTATGGGAAGTGCAGACAACACACTCTTCATTAAGCATAAAAATAACAAATTAATTATTCTACAAATATATGGTGATGACATCATTTTTGGAGCCACTAATGAAGAGTTGTGTAATGAAGCAGTCTTAATAATGAAAAATGAATTTGAAATGAGTCTTGTAGGAGAACTATCATATTTTCTTAGGTTTCAAATTTCACAAAGAACTGATGGTATTTTTATTTGTCAATCAAAATATGTTCACGATATGCTTAAACGATTTGGATTTGAAAATCTTAAACAAGCTTCTACTCCTATGAGTGTTTCTTTAAAACTAGGAAAAGATGAATCTGGAATTTCTATTGATCAAACGCTATATAGAGGAATAATAGGTTCTCTTCTTTATTTAAGTGCATCTAGACCAGATATAATGTTTGCCGTATGCTTATGTGCTCGCTTTCAAGCCGATCCAAAAGAATCTCATTTAAAAGCGGTAAAACGTATTTTTCGTTATCTAATAGGGTCATCTAAACTAGGATTATGGTACCCACATAATGACTCTTTCACACTCCACGGCTATTCCGATTCGGACTACGCCGGGTGCTCACTAGATAGAAAAAGCACTAGCGGTACGTGTCACTTTTTAGGACCCTCTTTAGTTGCATGGTCTAGTAGAAAACAATCTTCGGTTGCACTCTCCACCACGGAGGCCGAATATATAGCACTTGGTAGTTGTTGTGCACAAGCGTTATGGATGAGCCAAACACTAGAGGACTTTGGATTTCATCTCAAAAACATAGATCTTAAATGTGACAACAAAAGTGCAATAGACCTCACATATAATCCCGTACACCATTCTAGATCCAAACACATCGACGTTCGCCATCATTTCATTAGGGATCACATTAAGAAAGAAAATGTAAAAGTAAGCTTCATTGGGATGGACTCTCAACTTGCTGACATATTTACTAAACCCCTTCCCGATGCAAGATTTCGATTATTACGACTTGAATTAGGTGTCCTAGATCTTTCAAGTTAAAACATGCTCACAAATACAATTTTCTTCATTTTTAACCATCCACAACCTCTCCTAAAAATCTGCAACTTCAGCATGGAACTACTATTGGGACACTTAATCAAGACCACCAATCAAAATTTCCAAAATCCTAAAAAATCGTTCACTGTCTCCTGCGCTAGCGCTACCGCAGGCGCTAGCGTCCATGTTCATTTTTCTGTATTTTTTAAATTTCTAAAAATCCCTAAAAATATATAAATCTATATTTTCTACTTAGTTTTGCACTTCTGTGTTTCTTTATTATTTGCTACAATCAAATACAAAAATATAAAACTTTAAAACTATCAAAAAAAATTGTATGATTTTTTGTGAAAAATCAAGCATTATTTAGTCTATTATTTAAAAATTCTACAATGTTACAATTTATCTTTTCAAACTACGTTGAACATTGTTTTCATCATGCTTTGATATATCTATTAATATGTGCATCAAATATATTTTAAAGGTTGTGTAGAATCAAGCTTAGCATGCCTCTACGTATGAGAAATGTTTTATATTTGATAATGATATTTATTCACTCACCTTTTTGGCATTGTCTACATATGTATTTAATCTAAGAATGCTTGTGTATGTTTTGTATTAGTACAATGGATTAAAATTGCACAAGTATCTTACCTACACTCCTTATTTTGCACTCTTAAAAATTAAGAAAAGTGGTTATGTTCTTCATAAATTCTATTGATTTGCAAAACAAGTGTATTCGGAGAACTTTGTACAAAACAAAATTATAAAATAAATGACAAAGATATCTCCACCAAGCACTACTTGAACCTCCTGATAAGTCTTAATAAGCATTGTGAGGTTGAGCACCTTGGAAAGAATAAGTAAAGTGTCTTGTGCAAATCAAATCCTTCTTTCAAAAATAAGAAAAACCACTTATTCTTAAGTACACCGGATCACAATAAAAATCAATCTAGAAGAATAAAATTATGTGATCCCCCAAGAACTACTTTGCACCTGATAAGTCTTGATGAGCATTATGTGTGCAGAGCACCTTGATAGTTGTACTTTTTATTGTGCATTAAAGTGTGTGGAAGTAATCTTATTTGTGTTTTATTGTGCTCATACTTTACCTATATCTTGTATTTTTGATTAAAACACTTGTTTACATTACTAAAAAATACACTTATGTGCACATCATTATCTTCCATGACACTTCTTCTCATGAGCATTGGATCTTAATGCTAATTCTATATTACTTTTTATTTATGAAATGCACTAGATAACCTAGCATGTGTTCTACAATGTTTTGTATGTTTTTGAAATTATGAATTAAAGTAACATTGTGGTAATCTCTTTTTGATAAACATTATTACATGCTTGTTTTTTATCAAATTTAAAGATCTAATTAAAAAAAATGATTTACAAAAACATCATTTTTTGTGAACTTTAACTCATATTTTTTTTGGATTATCATTACTATTTGATGTTTTTGTATTATTATAAGTCTTCCGCATCTTAACCATATAAGTGTTTTACCTTGCGCTTTCATGCTTACTTAATATCTTGTATTCTTTGCATCATCACTTATTCTTAAAAATTCCTATCTTTCATTAAGTGATAGATTTACTTGGAACACTTTTTATTGGTTACTTCAAACATAAAAATCTTTTATGCTAAAAACTCTGAAAATTTTGTAATGCTTATAACTCTGATCTATTTAAATGAAAAACAATTCTAAAAACTCCTTACCATTTACTTAAAAAGCTCGATCATGCCTTCTCTTCTATTTACACATTTTTTAGTTCTTAGTGCTTTGTTTCCCTACCCACTTTTGCTAATAACAAAGGGGGAGAACTAACATGATAAATATAACCCGCTATCAAAAACCCAACATGACAAATTAAGATGATAGCTTACATATTAGGGGAGCATTCACTTAGGGGAGCATGTATTTAGGGGGAGCAATTCTAAATGCTAAACGCTAAAATTATCCTAAGTCATCACTCTCTCACACACACAAGTATGTTTCTTCATGCTTATATATTAATGCTCTGATTTATCATTAATGGATTTGTTATTATCAAAAGGGGGAGTTTGTTGGAACATGGTCTTCCGCATCTCCTAGGTTTGAGAATAACAAATCCTATGTGTATTTGATCTTGCGTGTTTAAGTGTGCAGGATAACAAAGTTCACATGACTCAAGGATTACATAAGATGGTTGCCCCCAAAGTTGAGCCAACAAATCCAAAACATCTACTAGCATTGGCGGTAGTACTAGCGCAGGCGCTAGCTGCCGTTCGGCGAACTGTTAGCGGCGCTCGACGAAATTCTCATCATGGTGTTCGACGAAACTTCGCTCGACGAAATCTTAGTGGCGTTCGACGAAATCTTGTTCGACGAAATATTGGCTCGAAGCGCAATTTCAGGAGCTGTTATAGAAGGCGCTAACGCCTGGCGGTAGCGGAAATGCTGGCGGTAGCGTGGCGCACAAAAGGCATAGAGAAAAACGTTGCCGCGGATGGGAGATCCTGCCGCGCAAAATCTTTCCTAATCCGAGCTAGCGCCGGCGGTAGTGCTAGCGCCGGCGGTAGCGCTTTGGCTATAAAAGAACCCCCTCTCCTCTTGTTTTCGACACACCTATTGCATACACCTCAGAGAGAGAGTGCTAGAATTCCAGAGGCTTGTCTTGGCTGAAATTTGAGATCCCAGCGAAGCCCTGCCAATTTCTGAAGGAGAATTCCATCACGCCGAATCCAGACGAAGTCCGCTTCGACAAACGCTGATTCTACAGCGGATCTTCGCCTCCATCTTCAGAAGTTCATCTTAAGGGAAGTTTTTATTATTTGGTTTGTCTTTCTTTGTAAACGGTAGTGAAATCTCCTCGTGTTGGAGACTAGGTCTGGGGTAGGACTTAGGGCTGCAATTCGCCTCGTGTTGGCGACTAGATCTAGGCTAGGTCTAGGGGGTGCTCGAGGCCACATCCGGGGAAGGATTGGCTAGAGCGACTTGAGGCCGAATCCCGGAAGGAGAAGGCTAGCGCCACCGGTTCGTGGGAAAGCGAGTCGGGATAGAAAATGAAAAGAGCTTTTATTATTCGCCCCCGATCTCTAGCGTCATTGAGATCAAGTTTTGTAAAACTTATTTAATATCAATAAAGCTTGTCTCTCTTTTTGTTTTACTTGACTTCTTGTTTTAATATTGCAATATTCCAAAGTTTTTCTAAATAAATCTAAAGTTTTTGAAAACCCTTATTCACCCCCCCCCCCCCCTCTAAGGGCGCCGACCGATCCAACAGCCATGTCTCAGAGGTTCAGCTGAGACTGAGAACTTGTCTCAGCAGTTTTGACAGTAAACCATTGAACTTTCTTTCCATCTTGGAATAAGGTAATCATGCATAGTCATGAGATGAAATAGGGTTTATCAAATACAACTTGTACTTAGCATTGAGTGTGATGCTTCTTCAAATCAAGAGAACATTGAGGGTAATATTCCAACAATCTCCCCCTGTTTGAAGAAGACAACACCCTCAATGCTAAGGTATATATCAAAATAAGTATCTATCATGTAGCATCACTACATGGCATTCATATAACATACACATGCAAACATCAATATGGCATCAAAGATAATATCATAGCAGATAATATTTATGAGAGGCATAGTACCACAGAGTTTATCAACCCAATAATGTGATTAGATTATCATTACAATGCATCATAGATTAACATAAACAGTGACACATAGTATAATAAAGCTATGGCTCAGATTAGCTTAAAACATAAAGTAATCAATTCACAATTAATTCATTTGCATTTCATATAAGGCAATGAGACATAGTTCAATATACATTTAGAAATTCAAAATCCTTAAATACATTCATTTAAATCTTCTTTTCTTAGAAGAAGATGAGCACTCAACAATTTCAGTAGCAACTTCTTTTCCTTTATTAGCATTGACTTCAGCATCAACATCTTTGTTCCCTGCAATAGTGGTGGCAGTGTCCTTTGCATTTGCTGCTTCAATTTCTGTTATATTCCTCCTATTTTCTTGTCTCTTGAAGTATAAGATTGGCTTAGGAATGTACTTTGAAGGCATCCTTCTTGGGTTGTCCTTCCTTACCAAATTGGCTTTGAATATCCTATCTCTTTTAGTATTTCTTTCTAAATGCTTTATCCACTCCTCGGATGGATAGACCTTATCAATGTCTTTGCAGATTTGACCATGGCTTAGCCAGGCATTTAGTATTATTCTTTTGGAGTCTTTACTCCAATACTCAAAGTCTGGATCCTTAGACTTCTCATCCCTTTGTTTTTCCATTTTTCTTCCACTAGCATTACATGCTGTCTTTCTCTTCTTTCTGCCAGTCTGACATTTTGAGCAATCTGCTCCTGTCTTGGGAAGTTCCAATATTCTTCCATATTTTTTTCCAGGAGAGGAAGGTTCAATGCTAACCTAGTTCCTGGCAGGACCTTGAGGGCTAGCTCAGAATTTGTTATAGCATTGTTATCCTCCCCCTTTCTGGATTCTTCATATATCCATTGACTTATCTCCTGCTGAGCAGCAGTTATTATGCCAGAAATTGTTTGGTAGATATTTTCCATATCAGCTTTTAGTTCATCCCTGTTCCTCTCAATATCAGCCTTGAGCTCATCCTTATTTCTGTCAGCCTCATAATTCAATTGCAAAGCAGTGGAGTATGCATGTTCTTGGATATGATTTGAAGATTTTTCAATCACCTCATCTGTCTTGCTGACATAATTCTTGACTTAAGTCATATCTTGTTCAGAGAGTTGAAGGTGCTTGTCCATTGATCTGAGAATGATATTCTGAGAGACCCCTGATTTCTCTGCCAGATTAAACCACTTGGTCATTTGTTTATTCAGGATGGCAGTGTCTTCTTTAATTTCCTTGACCTCAGCCATTACTTCAGATTTTACATTCAGAATGGACTGATCAATGTAAGCTTTAACTGTGGAAGTTGACTGGTCTACATATTCCTTCATAGATATTAGATGAGTCTCTAACATAATTTGAATTGCATTTAAAATTCTCTCATTGGACTGTGAGGAAGTGGAGCTTTGTTGATCATCAATCATTTGTTCTTTGTAGAGGACTAAAAGGAGGGACTGATTCTTGTGGAGGAATGATCTGCTCTTGTGTTGTAGGTAGCACCTGTTCTGAATTTAGGACTGGAGCATTACTTTTGTCTTGATCAACCACTAGATCAACAATGGATGATGGATCAGCAATGTCAACATGATCATCTCCAGCACCACCATTTGCATCAGCATTATCATCATGAGAGTTTGTTAGCTCCTCCTCCACAGATAGATAATCTTTATCTGATGAGTCCAGGAATTCTGGGACAATCATTTGGAGTTAGATTTAATGACTTAGCAATACTAAGGATGGGTTAATTAGTCTTACTAAGTACATCATCAGTACCAGGTGGTGGCTCTTTCAGCTTCTCCCCCTCAGATGGGGCACCAGATTGTCCTTGTTGAGGTAAATCCAGAGAGCTGGGGAGTCATCAATGTTAAGTGAAATTCTTCTTTCAAGATCTAGTATGATTGTTTGAAGCTTACTTTGTAAGTCCTTAGGAGAAGGAACTTTGTCCATATCTGTCTTGTCTCCTTCACTCTCTTTGTTATCACTGATTCCATCCATGGAGGATGGCTCTTATTGATGCTCCCCCTCAGATGGAGCATTCACTTGGCCTAGAGGATCTGTGGCCCATATTAGTTAAGTGTCATTAGTGACAAACTAGTTGATTGGCTATGATTGAATAACATTATGAGTAATGCTGAGTTTAAGAATTAATTACCGGAGTTCTATCTATGTCCAAGTCATGTGGATGGACAATGTCAGCAGGCATGTCATCCATATGAGCATTCTTGTCAGGATTACTGTATGATCCAAGTTTAGCACCAGCATTTTCATTTTTATCTGAGTGGTCTGACTCAAAACTTGATAAAACCATCCTTGGCTTCTTCACTGCTTTGGATTTTTGTTTCCCTTTATCCTTTGCCTCAGTGGGCTGGCTCATGGGGATCACCCTGATGAATCTATCTAATGTCTTTATATCCATCCTTTTCAGGTAATGGATATTGGATCCTTTTCAGTAATGGATATTGGATCATTTTAATTCTTTGAACTTCTCAGGGTAGGTCTGGATCAGATATAAGGATATAATTCTACCCTTGTTTGGTGCTTGTAGACATTCCTTTAGTCTTTGAAATATGACTTCTCCCCGGGAATTTCTCTTAGTCAGAATGATCCTTGCCATGATGTCAATCATGGATTGTGAGATGGTATCATGAAACCCAGGCTTGCAGAGAAGTGCTTTGCCCACTATATCTGATAATAATTTGCCTTTTTGATTGAAGAATTTTCCTTTTAATGACCCAATCTTGGCATCACTATACTCAGTCCATTTCAGAGCTTTCTTCTTGTCATTATCAGAAATTTCTTCTTCCTCATCCTTGTTGCATGAGGGAATGTGGAATGCTTGTTCAATTCTTACAGAGGAGATTTTCACTCTGTCTCCACCTATCTTGGACTTCAAGGATGACTTGGAGGAGGACAATTTGGCATTACTGAACCATTCTAGAACTTTAGTTCTGAGAATGACTGTGGGTTCAGATAGAATGTACTCCAAGACTTGTGCTTCTAGGAGTTGAATCACTCCTTTTATATCTTCTGGAGCATGGGCGAATCCATTTCTCACCATCTCATACCCCTCCAGGATATCCTTTGAACTCTTGGGTGCCATTGTTCCTTGTAGAAGAATGCGCTGGGATGGAAGAGCATACGATTCGTCTCGTTGGCTAGGAGGGAAAGGATGTGTAGCTTTCATTAATTGAAATTTGTCCATTTATATGGCTTGATTCTGTGTTTTGATTAGCCCTAATAATTAGAGTTAAGTGAACTTATCTTAGTAAGAAGAATTAGGTCAATTGGGGTGCATTTAGACAAACTGTAATGAGACCGGCCCGTCTCATCTGAATCGCTAAGACGGAGACCTAAGCTGCTGGGAGAGAGCACTGTAACCACTGGGACAGTTTAGCAGTCTCAGCGGTTCAGCTGAGATTTTTCCCAGCTATCTCAGCGGCTCAGCTTAAACAGTATGTTCTGTTTTAGCTGACCTTATTATCTAAACAGTAATCCTGTTGAGATCTGAATGTGTTATGACTTAACCAGGTCACTAGAAGTATTGACAGGACAACATTTTGAATCATAACATATCATGCACAATATCATATATGATTGAAAAAAAGAAATATTTGATACTTATTCAATATTTAACATTCCTAGTTCAATCTTGAAAGCATTAAATTTGGCTCCATCCAATGGCTTTGTAAAGATATCAGCAACTTGATTGTCAGTGGGGATAAATTCAATGCAGATGTCTTTACATTCAACATGTTCTCTTATAAAATGATATCTTATCTTTATGTGCTTAGTCCTGCTATGAGAGACAGGATTCTTAGCAATAGAGATAGCACTGGATGAGTCACAATAAAGAGGAGACTCACTTACCTTGAGGTTGTAGTCCTCTAACTGATGTTGTATCCACAAGAGTTGTGCACAACAGCTTCCTTCAGCAATATATTCAGACTCAGCTGTGGATATTGCCACACTTGTCTGCTTTTTGCTGCTCCAGGTTATCAACCTCCTTCCTAGGAATTAACAAGTACTCTTGGGAAATATGCCCTGCAATGTTCCAGATTTAAAGAAGCACTCAGCTCAATGATAAAAGCATTGTGTATCTAATGTCATATCTAGTTCAGGCTTGCAGAGATCATACAATATGTCCAGTACTTCAATAACTTGCCTAAGTACAATATCGTCGAAAAAGGCTGGATATATCGTCGACAAGTGTATTCATTTCATTGAAATGATATGCAGAGCAAAGCAGAGTGATCATATCAGCTATCGTCGAGATAGCATGCATATGATAATATCATTATTACATCAACACTACATCACCTCACAACGATATCAGAAAGCTGAGATGGAGAAGAAGACTCGTGCACAAACATAAGACAAGATGTCGACGATATCGTCATAAAGAAGTCGTTTCATCAATAAGGCAAAACAAGATATATATTGTTGTCAAGAAGCCATGTCGACGATAAGGCTAAGGAAGACAAATATCATGGTAAAGAAGCCTTATCGTTGGAAAGGCTAAGTAAGACTGATGTCGACGATATCGTCGTGAAGAATCCTTGACGTCAAGAAGACTAAAGAAGGTCATATGAAGACAGGCAGTTGCTGAAGAATGGTCTGTCGACATGATAAAGATTATGTCGTCAACAAGATAAGGTGGTCAAAACGATATCAAGCAATCAAGAAAATTACGTCGGCATCAGTTAGATGACTTCATGTAGTCTTAAGTACAAGTGAAAAAGGGAT
Organism: Dactylorhiza incarnata; assembly: GCA_033032865.1. Taxonomy (NCBI): domain Eukaryota; kingdom Viridiplantae; phylum Streptophyta; class Magnoliopsida; order Asparagales; family Orchidaceae; genus Dactylorhiza; species Dactylorhiza incarnata. The sequence continues at coordinate 5,376,492 of JAWHQI010000035.1, forward strand.
GTCACGTGTCGTCGAGATATCTCTATCTAAAGAAGAGGGAAGGAGATTTGAAGATCTGTCCTAGTTCAAGACAACGACAAGTCCTGTCGTTGAGATGTCCATGTCGTCGTAACCATGGAAATATCATCGAGACAGATTCAAAACTTGCCAAACGCGCTGTCAGTATTTAATGTTGCCGCATGATTGTCCAATCAGCGTGTGCGCTTAAGGTATGGGTGTCTGTCAGAGAAAGACATCATAGGAAACCATTAAGCGGCCCCTCCGTCCTATAAAAGGGAACAAAGATGCCCTAAAGAAAGAACGAGAATGAAAAAAATGAAAAAGAATCCAGCCGAGCAATACAACAATAAAAGATGCGGATAAGAATCAAGAATAAGAAGAGGAGAACAAAAATGATTATCTTGTGTTCTCCAAGTTGCAGTAAAGCCACATCGACTGTTAAGAATCGTTCAAGTTAAGAACCCAGTTAACATCAGACAAAAGAAGGAGTCTTGAAGAAGATCTGTGCTTTCAAGATTCAACTCAGAGGCATCTTCTTCAAGACAAGTAGCCGATCTCCATCAGGCAGAAGAATAAACATTGTATATCTTTATTTGTAAGGCTTGCGGGCCAAATCTGTAAGATCTGGTTTCAGATCTAAGTGTCAAGCTTAAGGGCTTGAGATCTGTGAGGCTTGAGGGCTAGGGCAGAGGACTTGCGGGTCCAAACATATCAAGCTTGCGGGCTCGAGTGCAGTGAAGGGCCGTGAGGGACTAGGCTGTAGGGACTTGCGGGTCCAAACGTGTCAAGCTTGCGGGCTTAGGGGAAGTGAAGGGGCTTGCGAGCCTAGGCTGCAAGGACTTGCGAGTCCAATAGTGTCGAGATTGCGGGCTCGGGTGCACTAAAGGGGATTGCGAGCCTAGGCTGTAGGGACTTGTGGGTCCAACAGGCAAGACTTGCGGGTCTGTGCTGTGTAGGGATTGAGGGCCTGAGTGTCGAGCTTGTGGGCTCGGGTGCAGTGAAGGGGATTGCAGGCCTAGGCTGTAGGGTCTTGCGGGTCCAAGTTGTAAGGCTTGCAGGCCGGAGACATTGGCGGAGTTTGCCGAGCCTAGCACACTACTAGGTAGGCGCAGAGGGACATAGGACTACTCAAGACACTAGGTCGTGAGGAATCTCTATAAATTCTTGTGTGTTTTCTGTGGAGTGATTTTAATCTCTAGATCTATTAACCAGAAATCAAGAACACCAAAAGGGTAATAAAATAATTTGAAATACCTATTCACCCCCCCCCCCCTAGGTGATAAGTCGATACCCATAACTAACAAGTGGTATCAGAGCTAGGTTGTTCAAAGAAAAACTTAACAGCTTAAATAGATCTGCCAGTGGGTGTCCATTCATCCTAGTAATGGAATCAAGAATAATTATTTGTTCTAGGGAGAACTTTGCCCTATGGAAAGTAAGAGCTAGAATATTCATGGAGGCTATGGATCCCAGAATGTTTCAAATTGTTCAAGAAGGGTCATATGTTCCAAGGACAGTGCCCAAGAAAATTACTGAGGATGTGATCATCCTAGTCAACTTGGAGAAGAAAGCAACAGATATTGTAGTTGGTGCAGTAAACATTTCTATATTCCAGCAACTTGCTCACTGCATAACAGCAAAAGAGATGTGGGATTCTCTAACCGTCCTTATGGAAGGATAAAAGCAGGAAATGCAGAATCAGTATTGCCTTCCAAGAATCAGAAGGAATTAAGAAGCAAGGTAGCTGAGAAGAAAGTCAAACTATTGAGTGATAGTGACTCAATCTGTTCAGACTCAGAAGAGAATGCTGATTTTGGACTGACTGCCTTATCTGAGTCAGAGGAGGAAATTCAGGATGAAGTCTCTCCTGAACAGGTATGCATAAGATCTCCTCTATCTATCTTAGACTCAGAATCTGAGACAAGCTCATCAAGAAATGATGACTTGTCCAAGCCATATGATGTCCTAGAAGATCTCAAAAAGATCAAGATGCTCTGCAAGGAGCAAGCTGAAAAGATCTCAATCCTTCAAGCCAGAAATTCTGATCTCTCTGAAAAGGCTGAAAAGCTAACTCTACAGAATGCAGAGTTTTGCCAACTCAAAAAGGACTTCAAGACAAGCTCCAGCCTTGATTTGATAAACAAATTTGGGAAAACTCTGAAGGCACTGATTGACAGTAAGGAGCTGTGTTGTTCTCTAACCAAAGAGGTTGTACTTCTAAAGAAGGATAAAGATCAGCCTAGTACCCTGAAATCTAAGAATAATAATGTCAGGAGGGTGTAGGATAAATCCCTCACTGCAAGGAAGCCTATAGCAAGCTCCTCCAAACCCAAGAACATGCCAAAAACCTCTAGGGTACCTCATGAAAGGATGATCACAAGGAGGCATGAAGTTACTAGATCTAGAGAAGAGAAGAAATCATTAAAGAAGACAGACTCCAGAGGGAAAGCCACTCACAATCAGTACAGATCAGTCTCTTTCAAATTTCCTTCTGCTCACACACAAAGGACTCATGCTCACACAGTCAGCAAGAAGGGAATATACAACAGGTTTGAATGTTGGTGTTGTGGAAAGACTGGGCACTTTGCAATTGATTGTTGGTACAATCCAATGGCTCCAAGGGTAACAAATGCTAAACTTGCAAATAGCTTTGTTCATTATCACTATGCATATCTTGGAGTAGTTAGATCCAGTATGCACTTTAAAGCTAACAATATCCTAGGACCCAAAGCTACTTGGGTACCTAAGGGCTTGTAAACTCATTTGTGCAGGTAGTCCAAGAGACCACCAGAAGGAAATTTGGGCCTTGGACAAGATGGTTGTTCTGACCCATAGCCTGGAATAGCAAAATTAGTTCAATAACAATTTTAGTGCAGGGGTGGTGCCAAAAGTTGTCTCCTAAGAAGGGCCAAAAGTTGCCCCAGGCTGAAAAGTGTAACAAATTTGTATTGTCGATACAATAAGTTATTATGATGACATAGCAGATGTTGCAACGATAAATGGATCAAGCTGGAAGGATGCGTATCCAAGAACCATTTCGACGATAATCAGAAGTATCATCGAAACAAAGTCCAGCTGTTTAACATGACACTGGATCGATCCATCGGAGCTGTCTGATCATTTTAACCGACACAGTCAAAGGTACGTGCCCCTTCACCTACCTATACTATAAATAGAGTGAATGCTCGAGAATAAAAATCACGCTCTCATTTGACTAAGCTATTCCTTTGACAAAACACTGTTTCATCTCCGACGTGCTGCCTCCTCTCTTGCTTTGAATCGCTGGATCCCAAAAGAGAAGAAGAAATCTCTGGTTGTGAACTCCAGCGCGAGGGTTTCAACTCGTGCTCTGATGAAGTAAGGACCATTCTAGGGCTCTTAGAATCCACCGACCTAGAGTATCTGCTGAGCGAGCCCTCAGTTCTTCTTCACCGAGAACTGACAGAGTTCTTCGCTGAAGCCCGACTCAACCATTCAGAATCTCAGATAAAATCCATTATAGCCGGTAAGAAGGTCAAAATATCTGCCAAGAGTCTCAGGAAAATGCTCCATCTACCGAGAATTGAAGGGGGAGAAGAAGAAGAGCCGGCAACGGAGGATGTCTCAGCCAGTTATACCTGGTGCGGCAACACTGGGAAGACCTACGGGTCAATTAAAAGGATGAGTTTAATCAAAAGGGGAAACTGTTGGTAGACATTGTAGGGTCGGTGCTGCTATGCAAACCTAGATCTCATGACTGGATCTCCAAGGAGATGTTCATTGTCATGGCCCGGATAATCCTAACCAAGAAGACAGTCTTAAGTGAGTTTCTCTTCAAAAGATTGAAGAGCACCCTGAAGACCACATCATACAGAAGAATTTTGTCCCTCTTCCTTCTGAATACCCTAGATGAAGTGCTTCATAAAAGAATGGTAGTGCCTATGCACTACTCCAAGAGACTGGACGCAAAGATGCTTGCTTGATGGGATAGGTCAATCCCCATAGCATCCTCTGATGCATCATCCGTCCCTTCTAAAGAAGAAGAGTCATCAAGAAGCTCAGATGATAGTTCCCCACCCCAACGAAACCTTGGTGCGACATCTGCTCAAGGAGATGCTCTTGCATCAATTCCTGAACCTGCTCCCAAAGAGGTTATTGAAGAAGGTGTTGAAATTATTGAAGTGGAGTGGAAGTTGGCCGGTGGTCTGATTATTGGTAACCGCAGAGACCGCGCGGTCTCTGTATTGATACTCTGCTAGTCTGGCTGTGACGGTCTGTTGTGTTGTCCAGTTTGTTCTTGCTTGTTCCGGTCTCTTCCCGATTCAAATAAAAAAATTTAACATGGTATCAAAGTCAGGTTGTTGGAGTGGATAAGCAGTGTTCAACTTGAGTGCCATCGTCTTTATGAAGAGGAGACCACATAGTTTGCCATGGAAGTTGGATACGCAAGAGGGCTTGGTATTGAACTCCTCACATCGACTAACTACAAGAAATGGAGGTCGTGTATGGAGAGTTACTTACTTGGCGAGGATCTATGGGAGATCGTTGGAGGAGAAGACACACAAGAAGTGTTTTTGGCAGGAGATAATATGGCAGAGGTGAGACTTTGGAGGAGGACTAATGCAAAGGAAGAGTTCACACTCAAGAGGGCTATCTCACAGGAGCTATTCGATCACATCATTGGATGTAAATCTGCTGCTGAGATTTGGACGTCTTTGGACGGGCTGTTCAATAAGAAGAATGTAGCTTAGCTACAGTTTCTTGAAAATGAGTTGGCGAAGGCCTCAAGGTGATCTTTCTATCTCTACCTTCTTTCTCAAGATGAAGAACCTCACAACAGAGATTTCTGCATTGGACCCTGATGAGCCCATCTCGGAGGCAAAACTGAAGAGGCATATCATCCGCGGGTTGCGGAAGGAGTATCTTGCCTTTGTGACGTCAGTTCAGGGTTGGGCAATTCAGCCATCTCTGTTGGAGCTGGAAAACCTTCTTGCTTCGCAGGAAAGTTTGGCAAGACAGATGGCGGGGTCTTCTATCTCTGGGGGAGATAGTGATGTATTGTTCTCTAGGAAGAAGAAGAAGAAGTGGGAGAAGAAGAAGCCAGATCATGATGGACCCTCTACTTCAGGTCAACAGGATAGGGGTTATGTTCCTAAGTCTGATGGGAAGAAGAAGGGAGAGGGACCAAGATGCTTCAGGTGTAATAAGACCGGCCACTTCAAGAAGGATTGCCGGGTTAATATTCAGCCGGGACATGCAGCGGAGAAGGAGAAGCCAAAGTCTGATGAAGCTGGATAGGGAGGAGCCTTTGCGGGCAATATGACGGCCATGCCCATTAAGGCCTTGGCTGCCATCAACTTTGAAGAGGATTGGATCGTGGATTCAGGGTGTGGGCATCACCTCACCAGGGATGAATAAAAGTTCTCTTCTTTGGCGCCTTACTCAGGTAACGCTGCAATCATTACGGGTGATAATTCTGTTCATGCAGTAGAACAAGAAGGTGTTGTCTCTCTGAGCAGTGATAAGGTTCCACTCACATTGAGGAGTGTTTATCACGTGCCTGGTATAAAGAAGAATCTCTTCTCTGTGACCAATGCGGTCGATGCCGGTTATCACATTCTGTTTGGCCCAACAGAAGTGAAGTTTCTTAAAACTCAACCGGAGATAAAGGGAGACGCTATTCATGTCGGAAAGCGGGTAAAGGACTTGTTCATTTTATTGACAAGTACCTATGTTGACAAGTTGAAGACCAATGATAGCGCGGCTATCTGGCATGAAAGATTGGGGCATGTTGGCATGGACAAATTGAAGGCTATGGCGGTGAGGGGCCTTGTCAAGGGCTTGCCTAGCTTGTCCTCCTATGGAGACGGTCATGTTTGTGTGGGATGTCAGTTTGGTAAGTCTCAAAGACTTCCATTTGATAAATCGCAAACAAGATGCAAAGCGTCGTTGGAGTGCATTCACGGTGATTTGATGGGACCGACTGCCACCCCTAGCCTTGGAGGCAACAGATATATGTTGGTGTTGATTGACGATTATACCAGATATGTCTGGGAGTATTTTCTAAAAGAGAAGTCAGACGCTTTTGCGGAGTTCGTGGATTTCAAGGAGCTGGTGGAAGGTCGATTAGGCCTGCCGGTGAAAAAATTGAGAACTGACAATGGTGGGGAGTTCACCTCTGGTGAGTTCTCAAGTTTTTGCTGGAAGCACAGTGTCCGGAGATAGTTCACTTGTGCCCATACTCCACAGCAAAATGGCATTGCAGAGCGGAAGATCCGTCTTATGACGGAAACCTGCAAATGTTGGCTTCATGCCAAGAGTATCCCAAAGTCCTTTTGGGCAGAGGGAATGTCTTGTGCGACATACGCCATCAACAGGATGCCTCTAAGTCCATTCAACATGAAGACCCCTCACGAACTGATGTTCAAGGTGAAACCAAGTGTTGCACACCTTCGGGTGTTCGGTTCAACCTGTTATGTGCATATCCCTGATGCTCTTCGGACAAAGCTAGATGCGAAAGCAAGGAAGCTAGTCTTCGTTGGATATGATGAGTGGAAGAAGGGATGGAGATGCATGGATCCTGAGACACGAAGATCAGTGGTATCTCGGGATGTGGTGTTCGATGAGGTGACTTCCTACAAGGGGAGTTCAGGAGTTGAACTACCGGAGAGCAGGGTTGATGAAGAAGGGAAGGCTGCGGAAAATCTTCAAGTGGAGTTGCCTGTTTCACCAGGAGCTCCAGCTGTGTAAAGCTCTGAGATGGAGGCTTCCTGTTCTGGAAGCAGGGGGATCGATGCTCCAAGTTTGTCTGGAAGAGGAGCTAGCACAGAAGAAGCAGCTGAGGAGGTGGTTAGTCAGGAGAAACCTCTTAGGAGGTCGAAGAGGCTATCAAGCCACCTGATCGATACACAGGAGGAAACATGGTGAGCTTTATCTCATGTTTCTTTGCTGGTCCCCTGGATGAGAGGGAGACATCGAGCTTTGAGAAGGCCAAAGGCATGAAGCAGTGGGACATTGCTATGTAGGAGGAGATGGATGATCTCAAGAAGAATGAGACTTGGTCTCTAGTGCCCAGTCCCAAGGGCATTACCCCTGTGACATGCAAATGAGTTTATAAACTCAAGAAGAAAGCTGACTGCACAATCGAGCGATACAAGGCTTGCCTTGTGGCTTGCGGGTTCTCACAGCAGTACAGAGAATATTATGATGAGACGTTCAGTCTAGTGGCAAAGATGACCTCGATTCGATTTGTTATTGCTTTGGCGGCATCCAGTGGATGGGAGATTTGGCAGCTCGATGTGAAGAATGCTTTCTTATACGGAGAGATTGACAAGGATATCTTCATGATCCAACCGCCGGGCTTCATCTCGGAGGATTGTCCGGACTACATTTGCAAACTGAAGAAATCCCTGTATGGGTTGAAGCAAGCGCCTTGGGTGTGGTATGGAAAGATCGCGGAGTGTCTCCTATTCTGCGGGTTCTTTGCTTCAGACTTTGATTCTAGCTTGTTCGTCAAGAAGGAGGGGGTGCTTTGGGTTATTATTCTGGTGTATGTGGATGACATGATTGTCACCGGGAACTCGAAGGAGGCAGTAGCAAGGCTGAGAGTCGAGCTTGCTATCAGGTTTGAGATGAAGGATCTGGGTGAGCTCCCCCATTTCCTTGGACTCGAGGTTCAGAGGCGGGAGAGCGGAGTGTTCATTTCTAAGGATGGATATGCGGAGCGGATCGTTCAACGATTCGGCATAGAGGAAGGGAAGAGCAGCTCTATACCTCTGGAACAGCATCATAAACTTCGAAAGGATGAGGGGAGAGTTCTAACTGATCTGTTGGTGTTCCGAGCTCTGGTTGGGAGCTTGATCTGCTTGACCATCACGAGGCCAGATATTGCTTATTCAGTTGGCAAAGTGAGTCGGTACATGGAGGAACCATGGAAGCCTCATCTTCTGGTTGCAAAAGGAATTTTGAAGTATGTGAAGTCGACCTCTGATTTGGGTCTCTTGTATAGGAGAGGGTCAAGCTTGGAGTTTCTTGGATACATGGATGCTAATTACGGGGGAGACGTGGATGATCGGAGATCAACAACTGGTTTTGTCTTTATGACAGGCCCCACAGCTATTTCTTGGTGCAGCAAAATGCAGGACTCGATGTCCGTATCTACCACAGAAGCAGAATAGAAGTCTTCGGCCTTGGCAGCTCAGGAAGCCGTTTGGCTCAGGAGGTTGGTGTAGGACGTTCATGAGGAGGTTCAAGGTCCCACTATGCTACGCGGGGACAATGAGAGTGCTCTCAAGCTGGTTAATAATCCAGTCTATCACGCGAGGACCAAGCACATTGAGATTGAAGACCATTTTATTCGTGAGAAGGTGTTGGGAGGATCTCTTATGGTCGAGCGTGTTTGAAGTGCAGACAATGTTGCAGACATCTTCACAAAGCCACTGGCGAAGGGACCGTTTGCTCGGTTGCGGAGTTTACTTGGGCTAGTTTCCACTTCCCACTTCAAGGGGGAGTGTTGAAATTATTGAAGTGGAGTGGAAGTTGGCCGGAGGTCTGATTATTGGTAACCGCAGAGACTGCGCGGTCTCTCTATTGATACTCTGCTGGTCTGGCTCTGGCGGTCTATTGTGTTGGCCTGTTTGTTGTTGCTTGTTCCGGTCTCTTCCCGGTCTGCTAGGCTTGGTTGGTCTTGCTCCTTTGTAAGAAGACCGGGCGGTCTGTTCTTGTGTAACTGCTGTGACCGGGCGGCTTATGCAGGTTGGTCTGACGACTTGTCTAAAGTCAGCCAGATGTTCTTGGTTTGCTCTTGGTGATCTAAGGAAGCAGTGTTCTTGTGTCCGCGAGGCTTGTGCGCGATCTTGTGTTCGCGCGGCTTGTGCGTGGTCTGCTGCTCACCTGCGGTCTTGGACAGAATGTTGTCCAAGTGGTGTGATCACGCTGTCTGCTCTGTAAGACCGCTGGCGATCTGACGGGTGGTGACTGTACCTCTCTTGCGGCGGTGACGACATCCGTCTTGTCGCCTATAAATAGGGGTGCATGGCCCATCATTCATAACGAGAACCGTTTGTGGTCAGCAGGTTGCGGTCTCCTTCCTGGGTGATTTCCCAGTGGCTTGAATAAACAGTTCGGCAGCGGCTTATCTGCGAACTGGTTTATGTTGTTCTTGTACTGTTCGCAGTGAGCTCAGCGATCAGGCAACCTTCTGCGGTTAGGCGATCTGAGTTGCGGTCTGACGACAGCTTCTGTTCTCTGTTCAGTTCAATAAGCTCCAGTTCGTGCGGTCTGAGGTGGCGGTCTTGTAGTACAGGTCGTATTGCCTGTTTTCTGTTCGTGCAGTCTCAGGTCAAGCCGGGAGGTCTCTGGAGTGCAGCGGTCTGTGCGGTCTCTGCTTGTCAGGTCGCCAGATTTGTTTTTGGTGTATTTTGTTCTTCTCTCCTTCATGATTCTTATGAATCATGTCTCGCCATGTATATCTCGAATTGTAAAGAAGTTTTGTGATTCAATAAAGTCTATTATGTTGCTGTGTGGCATTGTGTTTGTTTGCTATAACTCAGTTGATGCAACTCCTGCTTACTCCTAAATGATTCAAATCAAAAATTTTAACAGAAGGTAGCAACCCTGACTTGGGGAGTGTTCCTGTTGAGGGGGAGTCCCAACTTGGGAGCTCAGCCAAAGATGAAGAGATGATTGATGGGTAGCTCCTGGCAGGAAGCTCAGCCCAAGGCAATGCATAAGTTGAGGGGGAGACCAAGCTGGGGTACTCTACCCTAGAAAATCAAGGAAATATGTCTGATCCACTAGAAGACGGAAATGTGCCCAAGCCACCGGAAGACACTGCCCCCTCAGCTTGCCGTGAATTGGCAATAGCAATTAAAAAAGAAATTATATCTCCGAGTGAGACAGTGCCAGCAATTTTCAAGGAGAAGGCCAAAGTGACAGTCCATATCAGTGAGGAATCGTCTGAAAGGACTCCTTATGTAGCTCCACAGAAAGAAGGAGATCAAGAAAAAGAATCTGCTAAGCCATCATTGGCTCAGGCAGGCTCCCTCTATCACATGGTATCAGCTCTACTGACTGCTTAGCGGAAACAATTGGAAGCATTCATTGAAAAGACTGTGGATGGCCTAAGGAACGAGATGAAAGCAGAGATCAAGACAGTGAAGAGAGACATACTCCATCTCAACACCCAGTGCGCCAACTTCTACACTCTGGCAGCTCCTGCAATAGACCGCATGGGTGAGGAAGTCAACAAGGTGGGACATCAAACCCATAAGATCCTAACAAATCAAGTAATATTCTCAGATAATGTGGACTATGCCTTTGAGCAGATAGAAACAGGTGCTACCAATAATAGGAAACAAATTTTGAATAGGGTCATTGAGAATGCTCATACATTAGATGCCCATCTACACAAAGTAAGGAACAATCTGGATGTGACTGAACAGTTGATTCGGGTTAGAGGAGGTCTTGAAGAACGGGTAATTGAACAAGTCCTAAAGGGGGAGAATGAAATAATAAATGCTGGATCCCATCAAGCCATGTGGATAGCAAATCAAGTGAAGCAGACAATGGAAAAACCCCCATCAGCGTATGAAGTTGTTGACCCATCAATAAGTCCTGACTCAGCCGAGTATGGCATTGAATTTGGAGAATCAGCAACCTCCAGGAAGAGGAAGAAACTCCAGAGCAACAATTATAGGCAAAAGAGGCTGAGGGAGGTCGAGCTGGATCCACAATCATGAAGGTGGAGTCCAAATTCAAGAGAAATAATCACAGAGTCATGGATACAATTTGGATACCCCCCCAAGTGGGCCATCAAAGAGTATACCAGTCAGTTGAGTGGGAGAAGCATCTAAAGCAGTTAGAATAGAGGAAAAATCACAAGTTAGCGTTCCCTCATGGTCCTCCTCCCTCTCCCAAGAAGATTCCAAAGCCCAACAACTACTATCAGAGGCAAAGGAAGAAAGACAAAGGTGCAAGCAGCAGCAGACCTTGAGAACCGTCGAATCAAGTTAAAAATTAGAATGGGGCAAATGAATGCTAACTCTTATTCAAGAACATTTAATCTATTTTTGTGATTGCTGCTTAATGTGATTATATTGTCTTAATGTTAAATCTTTGTGTATGTGGCATTTATCATTGAGGTGAGTTAGGACTTCTTCAAATAGGGGGAGATTGTTGGGAAATGTGCCCTGCAATGTTCCTAATTCAAAGAAGCACTTAGCTCAATGATAAAAGCATTGTGTATCTAATGTCATATCTAGTTCATGCTTGCAGAGATCAGACAATATGTCCAGTACTTCAATAAATTGCCTAAGTACAATATCATCGAAAAAGGCTGGATATATCATTGACAAGTGTATGCATGCCGTTGAAATGACATGCAGAGCAAAGCAGAGCGATCATATCGGCTATCGTCGAGACAACATGTGTATGATAATATCGTTGTGACATCAACACTACATCACCTCACAACGATATCAGAAAGCCAATTTGAAGAAGAAGACTCAAGAGAAAACACAAGACAAGATGTCGATGATATCGTCGTAAAATAAGTCGTGTCGTTGATAAGGCAAAACAAGATATATATTATTGTAATGAAGCCATGTTGACGATAAGGCTAAGGAAGACAAGTATCGTCGTAAAGAAGACTTGTCATTGAAAAGGCTAAGTATGACTGATGTCGACGATATCATAGTAAAGAAGCCTTGACGTCGAGAAGACTAAAGAAGGTCATATGAAGATAGGCAGTTGCTGAAGAATGGTCTGTCGACATGATATCGATTATGTCGTCGACAAGATAAGGTGGTCACAACGATATCAAGTAATCAAGAAGATTATGTCGACATCAGTTAGATGACTTCATGTCGTCTTAAGTACGAGTGTAGAAGGGATTTCCCGTGTCGTCGGGATATCTCTATCTGAAGAAGAGGGAGGAGATTTGAAGATCAACTTCTAGTTCAAGACAACGACAAGTCCTGCCATCAAGATATTGTCCATGTCCTCGTAACCATGGAAATATTGTTGAGACAGATTCAAAAATTGTCAAACGCGCTGTCAGCATTTAATTTCATCGCCTGATTGTCCAATCAGCGCGTGCTCTTAAGGTATGGGAGTCTATCAGAGAAGGACATCATAGAAGACCGTTAGCGTCTTCTTCAAGACAAGTAGCCGATCTCCATCAGGAAGAAGAACAAACTTTGTACATCTTTATTTGTAAGGCTTGCGGGCCAAATCTGTAAGATCTGGTATCATATCTAAGTGTCAAGCTTGAGGGCTTGAGATCTGTGAGGCTTGAGGGCTAGGGCAGAGGACTTGCAGGTCCAAACGTGTCGAGCTTGCGGGCTCGGGTGCAGTGAAGGGGCTTGCGGGCCTGGGCTGCAAGGATTTGCGGGTCCAAACTTGTCAAGCTTGTGGGCTTGGGGGAAGTAAAGGGGCTTGCAGGCCTAGCCTGCAAGGACTTACATGTCCAATCGCGTTGAGCTTGCGGGCTCGGGTGCAATGAAGGGGCTTGCAGGCCTAAGTTGTAGGGACTTGTGGGTCCAAGAGGCAAGACTTGCTGGTCTGTGCTGTGTAGGGCTTGAGAGCCAGAGTGTCGAGCTTGCGGGCTCGGGTGAAGTGAAGGGGCTTGCGGGCCTAGGCTGCAGGGACTTGCGGGTCCGAGTTGTAAGGCTTGCGGGCCGGAGACATTGACGGAGTTTGTCGAGCCTAGCACATTGGTAAGTAGGTGCATAGGGACAGAGGACTACTCAAGACACCCGGTCTTGAGGAACCTTTATAAATTCTTGTGTGTTTTCTGTGCAGTGCTTTTAATCTCTAGATCTATTAACCAGAAATCAAGAACACCAAAAGGGGAATAAAATAATTTGAAATCCTCTTTGCAGCTGAATAGTGAGATTCATTAGGGCATGCCTGGTACCTAGCACAAACACATGTAGCATACATAATGTCTGGTCTACTAGCAGTTAGATATAATAATGATCCAATAATGCACCTGTACATGGATTAATTAAAGGCCTTTCCCTTCTCATCCTTGTCTAGGGAAATGTTGGACCCCTTGGGAGTTTTCATGGTGGAAGTTGATTCCATCCCAAATTTCTTGATAAGCTCCCTAATGTACTTAGTCTGAGAGATGAATATTCCCTCATCAGACTGTTTCACTTGGAGTCCTAAGAAGTAGTTGAGCTCTCCCATACTACTCATCTGAAACTCCCCCTGCATGAGGTTGGCAAACCTTTTGCAGAGGTTGTCATCAGTAGACCCAAATATTATGTCATCAACACATATTATGACTAGGAGACACTTGCCCCTTATTTCCCTAAGAAACAATGTGCTATCTATCTTTCCCCTCGAGAACTTGTTCTTGATGAGAAAGCTAGACAGGGTCTCATACTAAGCCCTAGGGACCTGCTTTAGACCATATAGAGCTTTTCTAAGTAAGTATACATAAGAAGAGAGGGTTGGATTTACAAAACCTGCTGGTTGTTCAACATATTCCTCATCCTTCAAGTCACCATTGAAGAAGGCTGATTTGACATCCATTTGATATACTTTGAACCCCTTATGGGCAGCATTGGCAAGAAATAGCCTAATTACTTCTAACCTCATAACAGGGGTAATGGTTTGATCAATGTTTATTCCCTCTTCTTGTATGTAGCCCTTGGCTACAAATCTTTCCTTGTTTTTGATGATTACTCCATTTTCATCCAATTTGTTCCTGTAAATCCATTTGGTGCCAATAATGTTATGTCCTTGTGGTTTTGGCACCAGCTTCCATACCTTGCATCTTTTGAATTGAAGAAGTTCTTCTTGCATGGCTTGAATCCAAAATGTGTCTTGGTTGGCTTCTTCAAACTTCTTGGGCTCCATTTGTGATAGGAAGCTGAAGAATAGGGCCTCATTATGAGCCCTGCTTCTGGTTAGTACACTTTGGTTCTGATCTCCAATGATTTGTTCTCTTGATGATCCCTTAGGTGCCTTGTAGTTGCAGGCAACCTGTCCTCAGTTTGCTGTAATTCTTCTACAGTTTCAGTGGTATCTTCAGCAGCATGCACCTCTTCATCTTCTAGAATTGCAGCATCTGTATATATTTGCTACTGCTGGATATGTCTTGCACAAACATCTTTTCCATTTCCTTTTCACTTCCTGTCAAAATAGAAGAACTAGACCAGCCCTTATAGATTAGGCTGGTCTCATCAAATACCATATGCATAGACTCTTCTACAACATGAGTCTTCTTGTTATAAACTCTATAAGCTCTACTATGTGAGATATAGCCAACAAGAACCCCCATATTGTATTTTTCTGCAAACTTTGTAAATTGAGATTTTCCATTGTTTAAAATGTAACATTTTGAACCAAAGATTCTAAAGTATGAAATTGTTGGTTGTTTGCCTTTCAGAATTTCATAGGGGGTAATTCCATGAACCTTATTGATGGAAGCTCAATTAAGAACATAACATGCAGTATTGACTTCCTCAGCCCAGAAGTATTCTGGGAGCGAGGAGTCACAAAGCAATGTTCTTCCAGCTTCTATCAAGATTCCATTCCTCCTCTCAGCCACACCATTTTGTTGTGGAGTCCTTGGGGAGGAAAACTCTTGGGAGATACCAAATTCTTGACAAAACCTTGTCATGGATTCAAATTGAAATTCTGTGGTCAGTCCTAGTCCTGACCACACTACATTGTAAGTCATTCTGAATTGCCTTGACATGGTTTATAAATACATTTAAAGTATCTGATTTCTTCTTATGGAAGAATACTCATGTATATTTTGAGTGATCATCAACAATCACCAAAGTATACAACTTCTCACCTAGGCTCTGAATTGGCAAAGGACCAAACAAGTCCATGTGCAATAGATATAGACATCTTTCAGTTTCCTTAGAGCCAATACTTTTAAATGTGGCCCTTGTTTGCTTGCCCATTTGGCAAGCATGATAGGGACCACTTTTAATACATTTTAAGTTTGGACTATTCCTAACAAGGTTTTAGAAAATAGTCTATACTTTGTCTTGTAGTTAATGTGGAAAAGTCTCTTGTGCCATTGAACACAAAGAGACCCACTTTCGTTAGCTACAAGACACACGGATGAGAGAGAAGTTCTGCAGATAAAATCCAAGCAATAAACATTCCCACTCCTAGTGCCTGAGAGAATGGTCTCTAAGTCATTAGACTTTTTGATCAAGCACTTGTCATTGTGGAATTCAATGACATAGCCTAAATCACATAGTTGACTTATGCTTACTAGGTTGTGTTGCAACCCTTCAACATAAGAAACCCTTGTGAGTGACACTGTTCCATTGGAGATCATACCATATCCTTTGGTGATTCACCTTTCAAATCCACCAAAGATGACTTTATGTCCATTCTTCACAGCTGTGTAGTCCTGTAGAAGACTCCTGGTACCTGTCCTGTGCCTTGAGAACCCACTGTACAAGTACCATATTTTTTTAAGATTGGTACTTGAACTCACCTGCAAGAAGGAGTTTAGCTACCCTTAGGAGCCCAAATAATTTTGGGTCCTAGGTCCTTGTTAACATGATAAGCTGATCACACACCTGCTGCACCCTTTGCAGGAAGGCTCTTCTTTGCACTTGGCACATTGGGATTGTGCCAACAATCTATGGCAAAGTGTCCCACCTTACCATAATACCTACATTCATGAATATTGTATCTCCTCTTCTGAACATTTCTTGAGGAGAGAGCATCAATGTGCTTATGTTCAGGAGGGGAGACAACAACATTTTTCATGTTTCTTTCAGCAATGATTTGGTTGAATGTTAACCTATGAACAGTCTTGGCACCCTTTATCTTAATGGCATCAGCTTTCTTTGGCTTGGAAGCCAGACAAGATTGGATGGCATCAGACACTAAGCAACAGGACTTGTCTACAGGTTTGACAGCAACCATGTTCTTTGTTGGACAGAACTTGGAAGAGATAGCTTCCAACCCTCTTGAATGATGGGGTTGAAGTACCAAATACAAATGGTCCAGGTTGGGCCATTTGAATTTCTTCATGGGGAGCCTTCATGGCACTGATTCCCATGCCCTTTCTTCCACTATGGGAAGTAATACCTTTTGAAAGGTGGTATGATGCTTAGCCTTGTCCTTGCTCTTTTCTCCACTCCCTTCTCCTACTTCCATTTTATTGAGCCCTAGTCCTCTCCTATTAGTTTGTGAGGAAAAAGGTGTCAATAATTGGAAGCACAGATTTGGGCTTGGAAAATTGAGCCACAAGGCTCTTTTCTTTCACAAGATTCTCCTCAAGGTCCTTGATGACCTTGTTCTTTTGGGATATGGTGCTCAAATGCATAATTGTTGTTGGGAATCTTGCCCACATGATTCCTGATTTGAAGAAGTCATCAAATCAAGAGTACTTCACTTTGTATTTGATCGTACATCTAGTTCATAATCTCAGGAAAATATAAGTACATATCGTCGAGAAAAACAGGCGATATCGTCGACAATGCGTGCTTGTTATCGTAATGACGGGCAGAGCAGCAGCCGCTGAGAAACGAAGTATTCGTCGACCGCTGAGACATGGCAAGATCGTCGAACGAAGAATGCCGATTGTCGAACGCTGAGACGTGGCGAGATCGTCGAACGAAGAATGGCGAGATCATCGAACAAAGGATGGCAAGTTCGTCGATCGCAGAATGTTGTTCGTTGAACGCAGAGAAGATGCAGGACATCATCGTGTGGAACTCTTGTCGTCGAGAGAACATATGATTATGATGACATGATGCAAGAAGGAAGCTCACGACGACACTGTCAGAGAAAGAATATCGTCGTATATACAGAATCGCCAGGATATCTTGTATCGTCGAGATACTACCATCAGAGGCAGAAGGAAGATCGCGATGACAAAGTCAGAGACAGCTTGTCGTCGTAATGATACAAATATCTTCAAGACAGGATTCAAATTGTGCGGACGTACTGTTAGCAGTTAATGCCGCCGCCTGATTGTCCAATCAGCATGTGCACTTAATGAATCGAGGTATTAGCGCATACTCCAAAAGAAATAAAGATATCTGCGCGTGCTAAAAAGGAATGGAGGTCTGACACATAAAGAAACTTTTTAGAAGACCGTTGGGAGACATCGCAGTCTTATAAAAAGGATACATGAGGTTGCCCTAAAAGGTTAATCATCAAGAAAGAACTTGCGCACATAGCGAATCAAAAAACACAAGCGCCGCAAGAAAGAAAGAGAAAAAAGAAGGAGCAGTCATCTTCATCGACTACTAAGAAGCCAATCCTTATCTGGCTAAGAAAAGATTTGAAGAAGAACCGTGTGCTCAAGATCTGATTCGGAACAATCTTCTTCAATCTTAAGGAGCCGATCTTCAACCGGCTAAATGTGCCAATCTTCATCCGGCAGAAGAAACATCTTATTATTGTATTTTCTTGTAAGGCTTGCGGGCCAAATTGTCCTGCTTGAGGGCTGGAGAGGTGTGAGGCTTGAGGGCCAGGGCAGTGCACTTGCGGGTGTGACTTGTCGAGCTTGAGGGCTCATGTGCAGTAGGGGCTTGTGGGCCTAGGATATAGGCACAGGACTTGCGGGTCTGTGTTGTGTTGGGCTTGAGGGCCTGAGTGTCGAGCTTGCGGGCTCAGGGGCAGTAAGGGCTGGAGGGCTTAGGCTGTTAGGACTTGCGGGTCCGTGTTGTAAGGCTTGAGGGCCTAAAGCTTTTGGCGGAGTTTTGCCGAGCCTAGCACACTGCTGGGTAGGCGTAGAGGGAAAGAGGACTACTCAAGGCACCCCGTCTTGAGGAACCTCTTTAGATCTTGTGTCGTCTGGTGTGACTTATTTGTGTGTTAATTTTGTGCATTGCTTGAATATTGATAACTCACACTAATAGATCAAAAAGTACCAAGATCACCTAACACCCCCCCCCCCCACCCTCTAGGTGAACGTTCCATCCCCAACAAGTGGTATCAAAGCTAGGTTGATCAAAAGGAGACTTAACAGTCTGATCTAGATCAGGAACGACTCACCATGGCCGGTGGAGATCCGAATCGCGAAATGAGAGCCATGAAGCTTCCCATCTGTACAAAAGAGAATTTCCCCATTTTTGAAGGAAAGAGTAAGACTCTGTATGGAGGCAGCTGACCCAAGAATCTACCTGACAATCAAGCAGGGTCCCTTCATCCCTACCACTGCCTCCACTATTGATCCAACCAGGCAGGTGATAAAAATATGAAGACATGACCAAGGACGAGCTGGCCTTGGCAGGTCTAGACAAGAGGGCACAAAACGTCATCCTAAGTGCCATAGATGACTAAACCCTCCAAAATCTAATTCACTACAAAACGGCCAAGGAGATGTGGGACTCCTTGATCATATACATGGAGGGTACTGAAGAGGTAAGGGATGACAGGAAATCTCTCCTCAACCAGGAATATGAAGCCTTCAAACAAGGCAAGAATGAAACAATCTCCAACTGCTATGAGAGATTTTTCAAGATTGTGAATGGACTGAGAAACTACGACAGAGAGTTCACAAACTCTGATCTAAATGACAATTTTCTCAGATCCCTCACAAAGGAATTGGATATCTGTTAAAATTTTTGATTTGAATCGTTTAGGAGTAAGCAGGAGTTGCATCAACTAAGTTAAAGCCAAACAACCACAATACCACACAGCAACACAAGAAACTTTATTGAAACACAATCTTCATTTACATTGCGAGGCATACATGGCGAGTCATGATTCATCAGAATCACGGAGACGAGAAGAACAAAACACACCAAACCAAATCTGGCGGCTAGACAAGCTGAGACCGCACAGACCGCTCGACTCCAGAAGTCGCCCGGCTTGACCTGAGATCGCACGAATAGAAACCGGACAGATTTCCAGCACTGCAAGACCGCACCTCAGACCGCACGAACTGAAGCTTTATTGGAACGAAGAACTGAAGCTGTCGCCAGACTGCAACTCAGATCGCCTAACCGCTGAAGGTCGCCTAATCGCTGAGCTCGCTGCGAATAGCACAAGAATGAACATAAACCCGTTCGCAGACAGACCGTTGCCGAACTGTTTATTCAAGCCGCTGGGAATCACCAAGGAAGAAGACCGCAACCTGCTGATCGCAAACCTGCGAACACAACAAACAGTCGGCTCGCTTCCGAGACCGCCCGACCTCAAAGTGAGACCGCGCGAATTAACCCAGGCTCAGTTCTTACAGTTCTCATTAGGAATGACGGGCCCTGCACCTCTATTTATAGGTGGGTAGACGGATGTCGTCACCGCACAGGAGAGATACAATCACCACCCGTCAGATCGCCGGCGGTCTCATAAGGCAGACCGCGCGATCAGACCTCTTGGACAATCTGCCGACCAAGACGCAGATCAGCAGACAAGATCGCGCACAGGTTGCGCGAACACGAGACCGCGCACAAGCCGCGCGGTCACAAAGGTACTCCTTCCTTAGACCACCAGGAGCAAACCAGTAACCATCTGGCCGACTTCAGACAAGTCGCCAGATCGCCAGGACAGACCGCCCGGATAGACGGTCATGTAAGAATAACCCGCCCGGTCTTCCAACAAGGATGGCAGGCCAACCAGCAGAACAACTCGGGAACAGACTGCAGCTACAAGGAATAGACCGGCAAAACCAGCAGACCGCCAGAACAAACCGGCAGAGCTAGACTGGCAGATAACATACACAAGCCACGCGGTCACCGCGGTCTCCCAAACCAGACCGCCCGGTCTCCTCCACTTCACTTCAAAATTTCAACACTCCCCCTTGAAGTGGGAAGTGGAGACTAGCCCGAGTAAACTCCATAACCGTGTAAACGGTCCCTTCGCCAGCGGCTTAGTGAAGATTTCTGCGACATTGTCCACACTCCGAACATGCTCGACCATAAGAGATCCTCCCAACACCTTTTCACGAATGAAATGGTGCTCAATCTCTATATACTTGGTCCTCGCGTGACAGACTGGATTGTTAACCAGCTTGAGAGCACTCTCATTGTCCCTGCGTAGCATAGTGGGACCTCGAACCTCCTCATGAACATCCTCTACCAACCTCCTGAGCCAAACGGCTTCCTGAGCTGCCAAGGCCGAAGCCTTATATTCCGCTTCTATGGTAGATACGGACACCGAGTCCTACTTTTTGCTGCACCAAGAGATAGCTGTGGGGCCCGTCATAAAGACATAACCAGACGTTGATCTCCGATCATCCACGTCTCCCCCGTAGTCAGCATCCATGTATCCATGCAACTCCAAGCTTGACCCTCTCCTAAATAGGAGACCCAAATCAGAGGTCGACTTCACATATTTCAAAATCCCTTTTGCCGCCAGAAGATGAGGCTTCCGTGGCTCCGCCATGTACCGACTCACTTTGCCAACTGCATAAGCAATATCAGGCCTCGTGATGGTCAAGTAAATCAAGCTCCCAACCAGAGCTCGGAACACCAACGGATCAGATAGAACTCTTCCCTCATCCTTCCGAAGTTTATGATGCTATTCCAGAGGTATAGAGTTGCTCTTCCCTTCTTCAATGCCAAATCGTTTCACGATTCGCTCCGCATATCCTTCCTGAGAAATGAGCACTCCGTTCTCCTGCCTCTGGACCTCGAGTCCAAAGAAATGGTGAAGCTCCCCCAGATCCTTCATCTCGAACCTGATAGCAAGCACAGCTCTCAGCCTTGCTACTGCCTCCTTCGAGTTCCCAGTGATAATCATGTCATCCACATACAGCAGCACAACAACCCGAAGCGCCCCCTCCTTCTTGACGAACAAGCTAGAATCAGAGTCTGAAGCAAAGAACTAGCAGAATAAGAGATACTCCGCGATCTTTCCATACCACGCCCGAGGCGCTTGATTCAACCCATATAAGGCCTTCTTCAGTTTGCAGACATAGTCCAGACGATCCTCCGAAATGAAACCCGGCGGCTGGATCATGAAGATATCCTTGTCAATCTCTCTGTATAAGAAAGCATTCTTAACATCAAGCTGCCAAATCTCCCATCCACAAGATGCCGCCAAAGCAATAACAAATCGGACCGAAGTCATCTTTGCCACTGGACTAAACGTTTCATCATAATCTTCACCATACTGCTGTGAGAACCCGCGAGCTACAAGGCGAGCCTTGTATCGCTCGATTGTGCCGTCAGCTTTCTTCTTAAGCTTGTAAACCCATTTGCATGTTACAGGGGTAATGCCCTTAGGCCTGGGCACTAGAGACCAAGTCTCATTCTTCTTGAGAGCATCCATCTATTCTTGCATAGCAATATCCCACTGCTTCATGCCTTTGGCTTTCTCAAAGCTCGACGGCTCCCTTTCATCCAAGGGACCAGCAAAGAAACACGAGATGAAGCTCACCATGTTTCCTCCTGCATATCGATCTGGTGGCTTGATAGTCCTCTTCGACCTCCTAAGAGGTTGCACCTGACTAACCACCTCTTCAGCTGCTTCTTCTGTGCAAGCTCCTCTCCCAGACGAACTTGGAGCATCACTCCCCTGCTTCCAGAACCTGAAGCCTCCATCTCAGAGCTTGACACAGCTGGAGCTCCTAGTGAAACATGCAACTCCACTTGAAGACTTCCTGCAGCTTTCTCTGCTTCATCAACCCTGCTCTCTGGTAGTTCAATTCCTGAACTCCCCTTATAGGAAGTTACTTCATCGAACACCACATCCCGAGATACCATAGATCTCCGTGTCTCAGGATCCATGCACCTCCATCCTTTCTTCCGCTCATCATACCCAACAAAGACTAGCTTCCTTGCATTCGCATCTAGCTTTGTCTGAAGCGCATCAGGAATATGCACATAGCAGGTTGACCCAAACAACCGAAGGTGTGCAACACTCGGTTTCTCCTTGAACATCAGTTCGTGAGGGGTCTTTATGTTGATAGGACTTAGAGGCATTCTACTGATGACGTAAGCCGCACAAGACATTCCCTCCGCCCAAAAAGACTTTGCGATACTCTTGGCATGAAGCCAGCATTTGCAGGTTTCTGTCAGATGACGGATCTTCCTCTCCACAACGCCATTCTGCTGTGGAGTATGGGCACAAGTGAGCTCTCTCCGAACGACGTGTTTCCTGCAAAAACTTGAGAACTCACCAGAGGTGAACTCCCCACCATTGTCAGTTCTCAATTTCTTTATCCGCAGGCCTAACCGACCTTCCACCAGCTCCTTAAACTCCACAAACTTCGCAAAGGCTTCTGACTTCTCTTTCAAAAAATACACCCAGACATATCTGGTGTAATCGTCAATCAACACCAACATATATCTATTGCCTCCAAGGCTTAGGGTGGCTGTCGGTCCCATCAAATCACCGTGGATGCATTCCAACGGCGCTTTGCATCTAGTTTGCGATTTATCAAATGGAGTCGATGAGACTTACCAAACTAACATCCAGCACAAACATGACTGTCTCCAAAAGAGGACAAGCTAAGCAAGCCCTTGACAAGGCCCCTTACTGCCATAGCCTTCAATTTGTCCATGCCAACATGCCCCAACCTTTCATGCCAGATAGTCGCGCTATCGTTGGTCTTCATCTTATCAACATAGGTACTTGTCGATAACACGAACAAGTCCTTCACCCTCTTTCCAACATGGATAACATCTCCCCTTATCTCAGGTTGAGTTTTAAGAAACTTCACTTCTGTTGGGCCAATCAGAACGTGATAACCGGCATCGACCGCATTGGTCACAGAGAAGAGATTCTTCCTCATACCAGGCACATGATAAACACTCCTTAATATGAGTGGACCCTTATCACTGCTCAGGGAGACAACACCTTCTTGCTCGACAGCATGAACAGAATTATCAGTCGTAATGATTGCAGTGTTACCTGAGTAAGGCGCCAAAGAAGAGAACTTTGATTCATCCCCGGTGAGATGATGTCCACACCCTGAATCAACAATCCAATCCTCTTCAAAGTTGATGGCAGCCAAGGCTTTAACGGGCATCGCCGTCATATTAGCCGCAAAGGCTCCTCCCCATCCAGCTTCATCAGACTTTGGCCTTTCCTTCTCTGCTACATGTCCCGACTGAAGATTAACCCGGCAATCCTTCTTGAAGTGGCCGGTCTTATTGCACCTAAAGCACCTTGGTCCCTCTCCCTTCTTCTTACCATCAGACTTTGGAGCATAACCCCTATCCTGCTGACCTGAAGTAGAGGGTCCATCATAACCTGGCTTCTTCTTCTCCCACTTCTTCTTCTTCCTCCCAGAGAACAACACATCACTCTCTCCCCCAGAGATAGAAGTCCCCGCCATCTGTCTTGCCAAACTTTCTTGCGAAGCAAGTAAGTTCTCCAGCTCCAACAGAGATGGTTGATTTGCCCAACCTTGAACTGAAGTCACAAAGGCAAGATACTCCTTCCGCAACCCGCGGATGATATGCCTCTTCAGCTTTGCCTCCGAGATGGGCTCATCAGGGTCCAATGCAGAAATCTCTGTTGTAAGGTTCTACATCTTGAGAAAGAAGGTAGAAATAGAAAGATTGCCTTGAGAGGCCTTCGCCAACTCATTTTCAAGAAACTGTAGCCGAGCTACATTCTTCTTATTAAATACCCTGTCCAAAGACGTCCAAATCTCAGCAGTAGATTTTCATCCGATGATGTGATCAAACAGCTCCGGTGAGATAGCCCTCTTGAGAGTGAACTCTACCTTAGCATTCGTCCTCCTCCAAAGTCTCACCTCTGCCATATTATCTCCTGCTAGAAGCACCTCTTGTGTGTCTTCTCCTCCAACTATCTCCAATAGATCCTCGCCAAGTAAATAGCTCTCCATACACGACCTCCATTTCTTATAGTTTGTAAAATGTAAGGAGTTCAATACCATGCCCTCTTGCGAATCCGCCTTCCATGGCAATCTATGTGGTCTCTTCTTCACAAAGACGATGGCAACTCAAGTTGATCACTGCTTATGCACTCCAACAACCTGGCTCTGATACCATGTTAAATTTTTTGATTTGAATCGTTTAGGAGTAAGCAGGAGTTGCATCAACTGAGTTAAAGCCAAACAACCACAATGCCACACAGCAACACAAGAAACTTTATTGAACACACAATCTTCATTTACATTGCGAGGCATACATGGCGAGACATGATTCATCAGAATCACGGAGACGAGAAGAGCAAAACACACCAAACCAAATCTGGCGGCTAGACAAGTTGAGACCGCACAGACCGCTCGACTCCAGAAGTCGCCCGGCTTGACCTGAGATCGCACGAACAGAAACCGGATAGATTTCCAGCACTGCAAGACCGCACCTCAGACCGCACGAACTGAAGCTTTATTGGAACGAAGAACTGAAGTTATCGCCAGACTGCAACTCAGATTGCCTAACCGCTGAAGGTCTCCTGATCGCTGAGCTCGCTGCGAACAGCACAAGAACGAACATAAACCAGTTCGCAGACAGACCGCTGCCGAACTGTTTATTCAAGCCGCTGGGAATCACCAAGGAAGAAGACCGCAACCTGCTGATCGCAAAACTGCGAACACAACAAACAGTCAACTCGCTTCCGAGACCGCCTGACCTCAAAGTGAGACCACACGAATTAACCCAGGCTCAGTTCTTACAGTTCT
The DNA here is from genome assembly GCA_033032865.1 of Dactylorhiza incarnata. Lineage (NCBI taxonomy): Eukaryota > Viridiplantae > Streptophyta > Magnoliopsida > Asparagales > Orchidaceae > Dactylorhiza > Dactylorhiza incarnata. The sequence continues at coordinate 5,401,009 of JAWHQI010000035.1, forward strand.
CGTTAGGAATGACGGGCCCTGCACCTCTATTTATAGGCGGGTAGACGGATGTCGTCACTGCACAGGAGAGATACAATCACCACCCGTCAGATCGTCGGTAGTCTCATAAGGCAGACCGCGCGATCAGACCTCTTGGACAATCATCCGACCAAGACGCAGATCAGCAGACAAGATCGCGCACAGGTCGCGCGAACACGAGACCGCGCACAAGCCGCGCGGTCACAAAGGTACTCCTTCTTTAGACCAGCAGGAGCAAACTAGGAACCATCTGGCTGACTTCAGACAAGTCGCCAGATCGCCAGGACAGACCGCCCGGATAGACGGTCATATAAGAATAACCAGCCCGGACTTCCAACAAGGAAGGCAGGCCAACCAGCAGAACAACTCGGGAACAGACCGCAGCCACAACAAGGAATAGACCGGCAGAACTAGCAGACCGCCAGAACAAACTGGCAGAGCCAGACCGGCAGATAACATACACAAGCCCCGCGGTCACCCGGTCTCCCAAACCATACCGCCTGGTCTCCTCTACTTCACTTCAAAATTTCAACAATATCAAGATATGTGCCATCAGAGAGATGGGCCAACTGGGCAACATGGAGCCCAAGAACCTATACGGGAAGCTGCTATCTCATGAACTTCAGCTTAATACAAGGAAAGCTGAAGAAGAAGAAAGCTCAAAAGTGAGCTCAAGAGAAAGATCGGTGGCTCTAAAGGCTGAGAGCACTAGAAGAATCAAGGGCAAGACCTCTGCTTCTCATAATAGAACTGAGAACAATGAGGAATCAGAAGCCAACTCCTCTGACTCTGATGATACTGATAGAGAGGTGGCCCTCCTCTCAAAATAATTCAGAAAGCTGCTACGCAGAAGGAGGAGGGACAACAGCAGAAGCTCCTCCTCAAGCTCCAGAAGATCTGACTATCGGGACAGATCCATGGCTCCCAGGGAGGACAGGTATAAATCCAACTCCAGTAAATATGATTTAAATAATACTATTTGCTATTCTTGCAGCAAAACAGGTCACATGGCTGCAGACTGCCCCTCCAAGAAAAAGGAGTCAAGGAACCACGAAGAGAGAAGAAGCTCTAGGAGCAAGAGAACCTCTGAAAAGGGGTTCGTGGCAAAGAAGACCAAAACATTGAGTGACTCTGACTCAAGCTCCTTTGGGACTGAAGATGAAGCACTTATTGGACTGATGGCCATCAATGAAGGTAACCAGGATGACAACTCTCCTGGAAAGGTAAAACACATATCTTCTCTATCTGCCTCTGATTCTGGATCAGTGGCAGATTCTTTGCATGATGATGAGGAGGTGTCTGCTGCCAACAGCACAACCCCAAGATCTCAGTATGAAGTTGAATCTGAACTAATAAGGCAATATAAAGCCTTATAGAAAGCCTTCAAAAATAGTAAGAATCTCCTCAAGGTGCAAACCAAGGAGTTAGAATCCTTGAAGCCTGTCCAATCCAAGCTCCAGGAGACAGCTGGGAAGCTAACTTCTACTAGCAAAGAAGTGGACAAGCTTAAGGAAGCCATAAGGCTTAAGAATGCTGAGTAAGGATAGAAAAACAAGATCATTAGGGACCTTGAGGAAATGTTGTTGGCTGAGAAGAAACTTGCTTCCAGCCTCTCAATGCCCAAAACTATCCTGCCAGCAACTGACACCTTCTCTGGACAGTTCAGACCTGGTATCAGTTTCAATCAGGAGCCAGTCATGGGCAAAGATCTTGAAGCTAGACCCTCTTATAAGAAGGTGTTGTTAGCAAGTCCTTCAGCCCATAGGCCTGCATCAACAGCAGACAAGAGAATGGGAAAGGCTGTTCCTACAAAGCCTGCTCCCCAGAAGGTGAACCAAAGAGTGGTGAAGCCAATTCCTCCCCCAGCTCACACACATGAGGTTCACCCTAGATCTGTTAGACAAGAAGCCTTCTCTCCTGCTCATCAGCACTGCCATCCTACTTAGATGATGAAGCAGAAGAGAAGATATAACAGATATGAGTGTTGGTGCTGCGGGAAAGTAGGCCACTTTGCATTGGACTATTTGTTCAACCCAACTGGGCTCAATGCAAGGAGAGTGCAGAATCCTCCGAGGTTTGCGATTCCATTCTATCACCCTAACAGAAACCAAGGACCCAATCCCTATTGGGTACATGAGGGGAAGTGATTTGTTTTGTAGGTAGATCCAAATGCCAACCAATCTCCAATTTAGTATTTGGACAGTGGCTGCTCTAGGCATATGACTGGAGTCAGAAAGTATTTGAAAGAATTCATCCCTGTGGAGAATGGACCGACTGTTATCTTTGGAGGTTCAGAAAAGGGAGTGACCAGGGGCTACGGTAACATAACTAATGGGTTAGTTACCATCACAAAGGTAGCTTATGTGGAGGGGTTGAGACACAACCTCATAAGCATAAGTCAGCTTTGTGATCTAGGCTTCGTTATTACTTTTCACAAGGACAAGTGTCTAATTAAGAAGTCCTCAGATTCTGAGACTACCTTAACTGGCACTCGGAGAGGGAACATTTATTGCTTAAATTTCCTTAATATAAATTCTTCCATGCTCATTTGTCTTGTAGCTGATGGCAAAGAGGCTCTACGTGTACAATGGCACAAGATACTTGCACACATCAATTATAAGACAATAGGCAAGCTTTTCTCACAAAACCTGGTCAGAAATGGACCTGACATTAAGTGCATCAAAGATGGTCCTTGTCAAGCCTGCCAACTTGGAAAGCAGACTAGGACCAGCTTTAAAAGAATCTTTAACAAAGAGTCCACAAGGTGCTTATTTTTACTGCACATGGATTTATTTGGTCCCATGTCAGTTCATAGCTTAGGAGGGAAGGCATACACCCTTGTCGTTGTTGATGACTACTCAAGGTTCACTGGGGTATTCTTCCTCAAAAAGAAATCAGATACCCTCGATATCTTGATGAATTTTGTCAGGCAGATCCAGAATGAGATGAGCAGTATGGGTGAGCTCAAATACTTCCTAGGTCTCTAAGTGAAACAATCTGAAGATGGGATTTTCATCTCTCAGACCAAATTCAGTAGGGAGCTAGTCAAGAAATTTGGATTGGAGAGTGCTTCTTCAATGAAAACCCCAATGGGAACCAATGTGTCTCTGGACAAGGATGAGAAGGGCATACCCTTTGATGAAACCAAGTAGAGATGCATGATTGGATCCTTGCTCTATCTAACTGCAAGTAGGCCTGACATAATGTTTGCTACATGTGTCTGTGCTAGATATCAGGTGAATCCTAAGGAATCTCACTATGTCTCTGTCAAGAGAATCTAAAGATACCTAAAGGGTATATCAAATCTTGGCCTATGGTACCCTAGGAATAATGAGTGTGAACTGACTGGTTATTCAGATGCAAATTATGCAGGGTGCAAGGAAGATATAAAGAGTACCTCAGGGACATGCCAATTCCTTGGTGGAAGACTGATTTCCTGGAGCAGTAAGAAGCAGACCAGTGTGGCAATCTCGATAGCAGAATCAGAGTATATCTCTGCTGGGAGCTGCTGTGCCCAACTGCTATGGATTCAACATCAACTTGAAGACTATAATCTAAAGATGACCAAAACACCCCTATTTTGTGACTCTTCAAGTGCCATCTCAATTGCTAAGAACCCTGTATCTCACAGCAGTACTAAGCATATTGAGATTAGTATCATTTCATCAGGAAGCGTGTGGAAAATGAAGATATCACCCTTGAATTTGTCCCAACAGACAAACAAGTGGCTGATATATTTACAAAGCCCCTAGATGAAGCTAAGTTTAACTTCTTCAAATTCCAATTGGGAATGTTAAACTTTGAGTAACCCTCAACTTTACTATTTACTAATGCCTTTCTAGATGAGTGGTCAGAAAATCTCGCAGGACTATGAAGAATCATGCCAGAGCAAGGGGGAGCTTGTGCTACTCCTTGGTTAGAAAAGCAGAAGGCAAGAAGTCAGAAAGGGGGAGAAATGGTGCTCAAGAAGACCTTAAAAGCAGGGGGAGCAAGGAAGAGGCATCAAATCAAGGGGGAGCAAGGAAGAGGCATCAAATCAAGGGGGAGCTACAAGCTTGATGTACTCCAAGAGTTCTGCAAAAGATAAGTTAAATCTTTAAACAGTTCCATCTAAGATTATGATATTTAATGTCAAGTGAAAGTAGGCTTGAATTGATATTCTGACTTCTTTAAATAGGGGGAGATTGTTGGGAATCTTGCCCACATGATTCCTGATTTGAAGAAGTCATCATATCAAGAGTACTTCACTTTGTATTTGATCGTACATCTAGTTCATAATCTCAGGAAAATATAAGTACATATCGTCGAGAAGAACAGGCGATATCGTCGACAATGTGTGCTTGTTGTCGTAATGACGGGCAGAGCAGCAGCCGCTGAGAGGCGAAGTATTCGTCGACCGCTGAGACATGGCGAGATCGTCGAACGAAGAATGCCGATTGTCGAACGCTGAGACGTGGCGAGATCGTCGAACGAAGAATGGCGAGATCGTCGAACGAAGGATGGCAAGTTCGTCGATCGCAGAATACTGTTCGTCGAACGCAGAGAAAATGCAGGACAACGTCGTGTGGAACTCTTGTCGTCGAGAGAACATATGACTACGATGACATGATGCAATAAGGAAGCTCATGACGACACTATCATAGAAAGAAGATCATCATATATACAGAATCGCCAGGATATCTTGTATCTTCAAGATACTACCATCAGAGGCAGAAGGAAGATCGCGACGACAAAGTCAGAGATAGCTTGTTGTCGTAATGATGCAAATATCTTCAAGACAGGATTCAAATCGTGCGGACGTACTGTCAGCAGTTAATGCCGCCTCCTGATTGTCCAATCAGCGTGTGCACTTAATGAATCAAGGTATTAGTGCATACTCCAAAAGAAATAAAGATATCTGCGCGTGCTAAAAAGGAATGGAGGTCTGACACATAAAGAAACTTTTTAGAAGACCGTTGGGAGACATCGCAGTCTTATAAAAATGATACATGAGGTTGCCCTAAAAGGTTAATCATCAAGAAATAACTTGCGCACATAGCGAATCGAAAAACACAAGCGCCGCAAGAAAGAAAGAGAAAAAGAAGGAGCAGTCATCTTCATCGACTTCTAAGAAGCCAATCCTCATCTGGCTAAGAAAAGATTTGAAGAAGAACCGTGCGCTTAAGATCTGATTCAGAACAATCTTCTTCAATCTTAAGGAGCCGATATTCAATCGGCTAAAGGTGCCAATCTTCATCCGGCAGAAGAAACATCTTATTATTGTATTTTCTTGTAAGGCTTGCGGGCCAAATTGTCCAGCTTGAGGGCTGGAGAGATGTGAGGCTTGAGGGCCAGGGCAGTGCACCTGCGGGTGCAACTTGTCGAGCTTGAGGGCTCGGGTGCAGTAGGGGCTTGCGGGCCGGGGCTGTAGGCACAGGACTTGCGGGTCTGTGTTGTGTTGGGCTTGAGGGCCTGAGTGTCGAGCTTGCGGGCTCGGGGACAGTAAGGGCTTAAGGGCTTAGGCTGTTGGGACTTGCGGGTCCGTGTTGTAATGCTTGAGGGCCTAAATCTTTTGGCGGAGTTTTGCCGAGCCTAGCACACTGCTGGGTAGGCATAGAGGGAAAGAGGACTACTCAAGGCACCCTGTCTTGAGGAACCTCTATAGATCTTGTGTCGTCTTGTGTAATTTATTTGTGTATTAATTTTGTGCATTGCTTGAATATTGATAACTCACACTAATAGATCAATAAGTACCAAGATCGCCTAACAACCCCCCCCCCCCCCCTCTAGGGGAACATTCCATCCCCAACAATTGTTATCCCCTTTAGATGGCATATTTCTCTACTCATCTAAGCCACCATGGTGTGTGACTCAATGTATTCTTTCTCAGCCATCTTTAGGGAAGCGATTTCCTGGGCTTGCCTCTTAGCCAGCTTCTTGCTCTTTTTCAGAGCCTCCAAGAGAGCACCATATTTGTCAATCAATTGATTGACATCTTCCTCAGATTATGAATCACTTTCACCATTTGTGTCTGGGCTTGTGTCATAATAAGAAGAAGAGATGGAATGAATCAGTACATGTTCGTTGTCAGAATTGTTTTGACTTGCTTCCTTATCAGTGAAGGCCATAAGGCCAAGTTGATGTTTGTCCTCTTCATCCTCCTCAATATCACTATCTAAATGTGATAGAGGGGCCCCGATTCCAACCTTGGCAGTAGGAAAATCATCATCCCTTTCTGCTGCAAACAGCCCAATGTAGGCTTCCTCTACATCATCTGAATCTGAAGTTGAGGAATCAGTTTCACTCCAGCTCTTCCCTTTCTTTGCTAGGAAGGACTTTTCACCCTTCCTATCGTTTTGGTGGTGATGTTTCTTATCACCTTTTCCATCCTCTTGACTGGACAGTCAGCAATGACATGTCCAGGCTTGCTGCATCAATAGCATATGATGTTATTTGAAACATGTTTACCAGGTTTAGATTCATACATGTCTTCTTTGGAGTGCTGTCTTTCAGATCTGTTGTGGTCCTTCTTGGAATGTGAGGAGGAGGAAGGCTTGTTCTTCCACTGCTTCCTCCTCATCATTTTCTTGAACTGCCATGAGAAGATAGCATACTCCTCATCAGATGAAGAGCTGTCTGAGGTGCTGTTCTCAGATTTCTCAGATTCAGCAGTCCTAGTTGGAGGAGACAAAATCCCGGTCTTGCTTTTCTTGGAGCTGCAGCTTTGAGAGCAATATCTCTCTCCCTTGCATTGGCCCTGGTGGAAGTGTCCTCTTCCTTCCTTGCAGACAATTGAATCTCATAAGAGAGCAGCTTCCCAAACAGTGTATGGGTGGGAGTTTCACCAAACTTAACCACTTCCCCGTTGGCACATATCTTTGTGTCTCAGTCTCTAGTTAGAGATCTTAAGTAACTTGTCATTAAGCTTATAGTCACTGAACACACTTTCATAGGTTCTTAGTTCATTGACTATCCTAAAGAACCTTTCATACCATCTGGAAATGCTTTCTTGGCTCAGCTGCCTGAAAGCTTCATATTCTTGATTGAGGAGTGATTTTCTATCATCCCTCACTTCAGATGTTCCTTCCATATATACCACTAGTGTATCCCACATTTCCTTGGCTCTTTTGCAGTGCACCAAGTTCTGAAAGGTAGAATCATCAATTGCATTAACAATGATGTTTTGTGCTCTTTTGTCTATAGTGAACAATACAAGTTCATCCTTGGTCAAGTCATTAAAAGTCTTGACCACTATCCGAGTTGGATCTATGGTGGAGGCAGTTTGAAAAGTGAAAGGCCCTTGCTTTATAGTGATGTAGATCCTTGGGTCTGATGCTTCCATAAATAACCTAACCCTTTTGCTTCCATATGCCAAAGTTTTCTTTGTTGCATATGGGAAACTTCATAGATCCCATCTCCTTCTGCAATCTAGAGGAGGCCATTGGATTCAGATTTGACTACTCCTTTATAGGATCTGGTCAGATAGCTATGTCCTTCTTGACAAACCTCCCTCTAATACCACTTGATAGTTTTTAAGGATGCAGTCTTAATCACCTAGAGGGGGGGGGGGGGGGTCAATAGGTCTCTTTGATTTTAAGCTAATGTCTAGTTGTTTTCTGATTTAGTGTTAGTAAGAAAGAAAGCACACTAGTGTTTATAGAGGTTCCTCAAGACAGGGTGTCTTGAGTAGTCCTCTTTCACCCTCTACCTTTCTAATAATGAGTTAGACAAGGCCAACACCTCCAATCTCAGCTCCAAGAGATTACAACATAGATCCCTCAGGATCTCTCAGGTTTTCGCAAACCCTACCTCAGGCTCAATAGCCCTACCTCAGGCACAGCTGCCCTATAAGCTCAGACCTATCAAGAGGTCCTACCTCAGATCTCCACTGAGACCCTATACTCAAGCTGAACTCTCAGCTCTACACTCAGGCACAAATAGCCCTACACCTCAGGCAAAAGCCCTATAAACTCAGAACAGATGATGTTCCAACAGAAAGTAATAAGGATAATGCTTACAACAGAAGACACAGAGGTTATTCTTTTAGGCCTTAATCTTCTGTTGCAGACTTGAAGCTGGGAAGAGAACACCAACTTCAATCTTGGCTTTCTCTGATCCTACTCTTCAGTAGATGAGTGTGGATCAACTAGCTCTTCTTCAATCACACAGGAAGAGCAATCTTTTCTCTCCTTTACAGCTTCAGGATGCAGAGAGATAAACCTTTCTGGGCTGCCATCAATAGAACAATAGTTTTTCTTCTTCTGTGAGTGAGAGAGCTTTTACAAAGCCCTAAAAGATTCTTTAATACTCCTCCAGTCTTCAACGACTATCAGATGTCTTCATGACACAGCATGGAGGTGTTTGGAACATCCTATCTTGCTTTACAGCGTGTTGCGCCAAAAACAAACTTGCCAGAACATTTGAATCTGTCTCAGCGGTTGGGCTGAGACAGCTTCCAGTCTCAATGGCTACTTCTGTCCCGTCCCAGCGGATCCGATGAGACAGACTGTTGTCTCAGCGGTTTTACTCTATCTGCAGCTCAGCTGGCCCAGAATCCTTCTCAGCGGCTCCTGGCCATGTCTCAGCGGTTCAGCTGAGACTAAGAACTTGTCTCAGTGGTTTTGATAGTAAACCACTGAACTTTCTTTCCATCTTGGAATAAGCTAATCCTGCATAGTCATGAGATGAAATAGGGTTTATCAAATACAACTTGTACTTAGCATTGAGTGTGATGCTTCTTCAAATCAAGGGAACATTGAGGGTAATATTCTCAACAATCTCTATCCCTCTTTTCGAGTCTCCTCTCAGGTACACCCTGTTGAGGAAAACAGGGGCAGTTGATCGGGTCCTCCACTCCCAGGCCAGTTGATAAGTAGTTTTTGTATAATCTTTTTAGTATAAATTTAAGTAATTATTTAATATGAAATTTTCTTTTTCATGTCAATTTTATCTTATAAATAGTTCATTTATAAAATTTGTTTCTAATTTAGTTTATTTGTATTTTTGCAGAATTTTGGGACAAGTTTGGAAAATTTTACATTACACGCCCTAGGTCACGCCCGTGACCAAGGGCGTGTAATCATAAGATCAGTCCAGAATTGGCACCGTGCAGTTTGAGCTCGTCCACAACAAGTCACACCCTCAGTCATGCTCGTGACCCAAGGGCCATGCCCATGACCAAGGGTTTGCAAACATAGAATCTTCCCAGCGGAGCTACCGTCAAGAAGTGGAGATGCCATCGAGAAGTCAATTCAAGTCACGACTGTGACCCATATGTCACGGTCGTGACTTTCCCACGTGATACTTGCTCTCCGCTCTGCTGCAATCAAGCCCACACTGCATTAAATGAAGCTATCCAAGTACACTCCCGTGACCCAAATGTCACGGCCGTGACATATCCTTTTTCACTGCGTCGTCACGCAAGACCTACACTGCTGTCCCAACTGAGATGAACAGTGGTTACATGCCTGTGACCGAGGGTGTGTAACTTGAAATTTTATTCTATAAATTTAGGGGATCTCCTTGAGTCCAGGGTTCAGAAAATTAGAGAGGGGGAGGTGCTGCTAGAGCTGTTAGTGACCATTTTCATGCTTTTGTTCATGTTTTTCCATTTCATGTTCTCTCAACTTTTCCATTCAAGAAATGTTATAATTTTCTTCCATGCAATAGTCTAGTGTATGCTTGTAACTTTACTTTTCTAGCATGGTAATCTTATTTAAGGCTTGTAATAGTTTTTAATTTCAATAATATTTAGTTTTGCTCTCTTTCTTTCCCTCCTTCTACTTTAGTCAAATTTTCCTTCATGCATTTTTATCTTTCTCTCCTTTCTCCCCCCCCCCCCCCCCCCCCACCATGATGAACTAATTCTCATTAGTTCTTGATCGAAATGATCCGAGGATGAGATAATCAAGTTATGATGTTCTAAAGCTCTCTTTTTCCATTTTTGTAAACACTTGATTTACACTTGATTTTTAATTAGCGAGAAAATATTTTCGATATATGGTTTTCGTTTAAGTTTTCGTACTTAGCCAGCCGAGAGGCTCAAAGTATGAATCGATCACTCAAGAGTAAAGAGAGTTGCACACACCCCTCGAGAGAGGATGACGTAAATCTCCCGGATTTGAGTCAAATCCAATAGAGGGGTTCACAACGTAAAACAAGTTTCAGGTAATCGATTATAGAGCAAGAGTTCGGTTGATTTCTCCTAAACTTAGTTGGGCATTTCCCTCGAGAGATTCATGTTCAAGCTTCGGGAATCTCCATTGTCAAGTAGTTTATTTAAATGGAATTAGATTTATTTTTCCTTCTCTTGATTATTCTCACTCCAAGGTGATTTTTGATTGAGCACTAATCCTTTTTATCATCCTTTAAATGTTAATTTAGTTTGCAATTTGAGACTTTTATTTAAGTAAAACAAACCCTAAAAAATCATTAGATAAGATAACAGTGATCTCCTCGAAGTAGAAGTAATCAAACCGCCCCAAGGAATACTACGTTGGAATTTTCAAATTATCCTATATTATAGACGATAAGGTACACTTGCCTTCATCGAATATAGTTTTGAAAAACATCGTCAATCTCTTCGTTTTTTCATAAATCCAAATCTCTAATTAAGAAGCGCTCAATTTTATCGTATCAAGTTTTTGGCCTCGTTGCTGGAGATTTTTGCGTAGATATTTTGAAAAGAGGACAGCTATTATTTTTATCTTGTTTCTTTTTATTTTATTTTACTTTCTCTAGTTTCAAAAATCTTAAAGCTGTAATCTAAATCTTGGAAAGGGACGTTTGGGTTATCATCCCATTACACCTCCTAGTACCGGTGAGAACCCCTCACAGGGTATACCTCAGGAAGTCCAAGACTAACTTAATCCACCGAAAAGAAAAAGAAATATAATAATCAAGTTTTCCTCTTTCTTTCTTTATTTTTAGTTTTATTATTTTCTCTTTTCTCTTTTTCTCTTTCTTCTTTCACCTTCTTCCTTTATAGTGTATGACCCGAGGTAGCGCTTCTAATATTCCTTTTGATCCAGAGATCGAGCGAACCCTTTCGCGGCGCTGCCATTCTCGTGATCAGGAAATACAATTATTACTCGAAGAGTTGATCGGGGACATGATGTGTCCCATTTATATACACTTTTATGGACTCATCTGGACTAGTTTTCACTCGCATGCACTTCACTTTTAGCTCATTATTATTTATATTTCACCGGTTCACATTCCCTCACAAAGTGCAATGTTTAGGCCCGTTATTTTGTTGGGGGCAAGAACATTGTGCTCCCCATTTTTTCTGTTATTATACTTGTGCTGGAGGTGTGTTCCTAGCGTGTGGATTCATTTTGTAGGTGAGTAGATCATCTATACTGCCCAGAATTCACCCTATATGAATCGCACGGTCGTGCGTTCACTTGACGCACGGTCGTGCAAAATGATTGGCTGGTTAATATGGTGATCTGCCCCGCTCGTGTGTTTTCTTCACGCACGGTTGGCCTCAATCGTGCGCGAACAAAACGCACGGCCTCCTGTTGTTTTCCGTATTTTGAGGTTTCTGAATTTGCCCGTGCATTTTTACGCATGGTCAGCTTCGACCGTGCATGAGTAAAATGCACGGGCGCGCCTGCTTCATCTTCCTGGCCCTTTTTCTCAATTAATATCGCACGGTTCACGCGCAGTCATGCGTTCGACCATGCGTGACCAAATTTCTGACTTTTTCTATAAAAGCTGGAGATCTCGGCCTAATCGGGAGTTCGCCCGATCCATCTTCTTTCCCATGCCTAAGGGTTCCAGCTCCGTGCCAGTCTGCCATTCCATCACAGCCCACCATTTGGAGGTGCTCCGGACACATTCTTGGCTCAAATCTTGAGCCAGAGTATCCTCTCGGCCACCTCCCATCATGCAAGCACTTCAAGGAGAGGATTCTACACTCATCTTCACCGGCAAGCTAGGAGTTCTTCGCATCAGATGTGGCTGGATTGTAGTTTACCGGAGAAGACGGGTCCATTGGGAGGAAGTGACTGCCCTCCTCTACACCGGAAGATAGTTGGGGCCGAGCTAGGATGTGGATTAACAACCAGACGATTCCTAACGAGAATCTACAACAAGCCTCCGGATTCGGTCGTATCTCTTGCCTTTTTCTCTACTTGTATGGAATGTATATGAATGTAATCTTCAGTATTTGATGATGTATGACATTCTACATTCTTGATTTATAGTGTTATTTTCATAGTTGTGAAAATGCTTATTTTTGTAGAATGTGCTTGAAGTGCGCCGATTCCGCCCCCACTCCATTCCACTCCGCAAACCCGCCATTCCATTTCGTTTGACTACTTGTCCATCCGCCCTTGCAAAGTAGTGCATTCAAGGCCTACATAGTTTCCATCCCACCTAGCGAAGCATTGCATAGCGGCATTGCATAGGAGTAGTTGTAGTTATTTTATTTTATTTTCCATAATCCAAACCAAATCTCTCGCATTCCATTCGATTAAAGGACTTCAATCTCAAGTCCTTCCTCAAAAAGTAACTCCAACTTACTGTGTTCCTTGTGAGATTCGATACTTGGGGATATACTTCCTCATATTATTACTTGATAATGACCGGTTCACTGCCGTTCGGATCGCATTTTACTCCCGCTATAAGCGGTGTAGGAATTCGCGCATCAAGTTTTTGGCGCCTTTGTCGGGGAACACAGTCGCGTGAGTTTTCTGGAGAGGGAGAACCTACGATAGAAGTTCTTCCATTTGTAAATTGCATCCTTAATTTTATTTTAGTTCTTGTTATTCCATTTACTTATTTTACATAGGTTGCTTAGTAAATTATTATTGGGTGTAGTATTTTGCACAATAGTATTTTTCTTTTGAATCTTGTTATCTTCACACAATATGGGCTTCATTTAATATTTGCTGCCATTTGTGCGAAGATATATCTCATGTTTGTGATAGTTGTCCAAAGGGAGATAATAGCCCTAGCACTCAAGGCCCAATATGTGGAGCACCGACTTCGTCTAGTACTCCATATGATGCGCGTAAGTCCTATGGCTATTCTTCCAAGTCTTTACCGGCATACTTCTTTGCGGCTTCAGCACCTGTGGTGCCAATGAAGCCAGAAAGGCAGTGCTTATTTTGTCGGAGCACAGATCATGCCTTGAAGGAATGTGCCGAGTATCTTCGCCAATTAGACGAGGCTGATGTGCCAGATATCCAGATCGTCCCAACTCCTAACTCTGACAGCACACCTTCCACCTCTGATTACTTTGATGTATCACCTTCATGTTTTGAAGGGAATGACGCAGACATGCTCATCAGAGTTGTGGCTGATCTAGGCTCTGACATGGCTGAGCCCATCTCCCCTGTGCATATATTACCTTGCATGGATTCGATTCTTTGTGAGGAATCAGTGCTTGAATTTTATCCGAGCACTATTCCTCCCCCTATTATGCATACTACTACATTTTTCTCTGATGACATTTTTGAGGATGTCTCGCAGGAAGAGGCTGGTGATCTATGTGTTATGCCTATTCCTATGGAGGAGGACAACCTTCAAGGTGAAGAGTATTTTTCCTCAGCACCGGTGGAGGAAGTCCAAATCATGGATGAGGTCACAGATGATCCTGCTGAGCCTTGCAGCATTGTCGACAATGCCGTCAATAACTTACTTCTCCAACCTCTTGGGAGTGAGACCGGGCTCACTCCCCCAATTTTAGATCATTTATGTTATTCTTCTCTTTTCTTTCCTGACCCCCCTTCTTCAGTGTTTGAGCCTGTGTAGGTCGATTTTTCACAGGGACTCCAAGAGGACTCGGAGCATGTTGCTCATGCCAATGAGGCGAGCATCCACTTATGTGAGGAGGTTGATTCCCCCTCCATGGTGGAAGCTCCACTCATTGTCTTCTCCTCCTGCACCTGTCCTGAAGAAGATGATACCATGCTACATTTTGGTGAGAATAGTGAGGAGGACTCCTCCTCCACTTCTTACTTTCTACTTCCTCTGCCTGTGATGAGCAGGTATTATTATTTAGGTAGAGGAGTAACTGTTTTGTCATCGTATCGGTACCCGCGACCGACACGCATATTAGAACAGTTACCTGTACATTTCCTTTTTCATACTCCCATTAGCTAGAACTATTTTAAATTTGAATAAGTCATGCTGGGATGACAATAACCTCAGTAGTTTTCTTACTTTTCCTGCATTTTTATTTTATCTAGTTTAGTTTAGTTAGTGGTATTTCCTTTTAGTATGTATATTTTCTTTTGTTTTTGTGGAGCTCACCCCCGCAGGTCCTTCTTCTGGATGGTGGATGCTGCAGCTAGGTCTAGATTTAAATGCCAATCTTCTGGTATGCTCATTTCTGAGCATTGGGTACTCTCTTCCCCTAGCCTTTTATTCAATTTTCATGGTTACATCATTTGTGTCTATTTCTTAGATTAAGTCTGGGGGAGAGCCGCTATTTGTTACCCACTGCACGGGCACATCTCAGTGCATGCCATAAGTATTTTATTTCAGTTATATATTATTTGTTCAATTTCATCGCACATCACAACACCCACTTCAGTGCGCACTCGCTTGTTTGTATGCTCCCGTATATTCAATTCTTGGTTGTGATGTAGGAATTGCTGTAGTAGCCTAAAAATTGCAAGATGGAGTGGCATGTTGACTCTTGTAGTGCTCTAGTTGAGTACTTGTGTCTTGCCTAGGAATTTGAGTAGAACTAGTTTTTATTTATGCTTCCAATTTACAATTAGTAGATTTGCATAGATTTTAATTTATTTTACTCAAAATGGTGAATATGGTTGAGTTTAGTGGTAGCGGTGTATTGTGTAGGCAAGCGCGAGGTTCGTGCTGCTCGAGTCGGGAGGAAGGATTACCTTTCTCGGGTGCTAAGAACTTGCCCCAAGCGACTCTTGAAGCATGGGTGCGAACGATTTGCAAGATGAGCATGACATAGGCCATCTATTTGGCAAGCTTGAGCTTTGTTCTACCATTCCTATACGCTAACCGTTGCTAGCCTATTTTGTGCCTACCCGACCTTTTGGTTCTGCTCCACCATACTTCACTAAGGCCTAAAAGCTAATCCCATTATCGCAACCAAAAATTAAGCCAAAAGCATTAGTGAATTGTAATTTTCAAATACGGTGCGGTCTTGTGAAACTTTTGTGTTGATGTGGATATCTTAAAAAATATCTATATGCTGAGATTCTTGCTAATAGATTTGGGGATATAAAAAAAAGGGAAGAAAAAGAAAAAGAAAAAGCAAAGAGAAAGAAAAAAAATATATCCCTAGCATTTTAATTGAAACATCAATCTCTATCGATTGGAGTAGGCCATGTGCACACCCAGTTTCAAGGTCAAGTCTGGGGCTGTGTTGCACGTGTTTTATTGGGGGCTGCTTTGAATTAGCACTTTTGTGAGCTCTTTTGGGTTGCGATTAGCCATCATGTTTATCTTTGCATTTCAAATCGTAACCTAAGCCTCGTGTATACCTGAAGTCCTATCAATTCATCTTGTGAGTTCACTAGCGTCGTGGAGAGAGTGTGACAGGGCGAGCTTATGGTTCTCGACATTGATGGATTTCAATGGAGATAATTCCGAGTTCCGGTCTTGGGTAACACTCCCCTTCGCGTCTTGCTTACTTTCATACTACGTGTGACCTCGCGATTCACCAACATTCCATTTTTGAGTAAAAATAAATTTCTTTTTACGCATTTAAACTTTTATAAATTAGGTAGCATATGTAGAAACTTCTTCTAATGAACTTCTATGTACACAAGTATGCAACTTTGCATTCTATTCCATGTTTGCGAATTTTTTTGCTAGCTATGGTTTTCCTACTCCGTCGGATTTGTTTGCTCGGGATGCGCAAACAGGTAAGTCTGGGGGTGTGATGAGTCCCATTTATATACACTTTTATGGACTCATCTGGGCTAGTTTTCACTCACATGCACTTCACTTTTAGCTCATTATTATTTATATTTCACAGGTTCACATTCCCCCACAAAGTGCAATGTTTAGGCCCGTTGCGGTGTGCAATTGCGCACTATTTTGTTGGGAGCAAGCACATTGTGCTCCCCATTCTTTTTCTATTATTATACTTGTGCTGGAGGTGTGTTCCCAGCGTGTGGATTCGTTATGCAGGTGGGTAGATCATCCATACTGCCCAGAATTCACCCTGTATGAATCGCACGATCGTGCGTTCACTTGACGCACGGTCGCACAAAATGATCGGCTGGTAAATATGGTGATCTGCTCCGCTCGTGTGTTTTCTTCACACACGGTTGGCCTCAACCGTGCGCGAACAAAATGCACAGCCTCCTGTTGTTTGCCGAATTTCGAGGTTTCTGAATTTGCCAATGCATTTTTACGCATGGTCGGCTTCGACCGTGCGTGAGTAAAATGCATGGGCGCGCCTGCTTCATCTTCCTTTCCCTTTTTCTCAATTAATATCGCACGGTTCACGCACGGCCGTGCGTTCGACCGTCTGTGATCAAATTTTTGACTTTTTCTATAAAAGCTGCATATCTCGACCTAATCGGGAGTTCGCCTGATAGATATTATTTCCCGCGCCTAAGGGTTCCAGCTTTGTGCCAGTCCGCCGTTCCATCACCGCCAACCATTTGGAGGTGCTCTGGACACATTCTTGGCTCAAATCTTGAGCCGGAGTATCCTCTCGGCCACCTCGCATCATCCAAGCGCTTCAAGGAGAGGATTCTACACTCATCTTCACCGCCAAGCTAGGAGTTCTTCGCATAAGAAGTGTCCGGATTGTAGTTTACCAGAGAAGACGGGTCCATTGGGAGGAAGTGACAGCCCTCCTCTACCCCGGAAAATAGTTGGGACCGAGCTAGGATGCAGATTGACAACCCGGCGATTCCTACTGAGAATCTACAACAAGCCACCGGATTCGGTCGTATCTCTTGCATTTTTCTCTACTTGTATGGAATGTATATGAATGTAATCTTTAATATTTGATGATGTATGCCATTCTAGACTCTTGATTTATAGTGTTATTTTCATAGTTGTGAAAATGCTTATTTGTGTAGAATGTGCTTGAAGTGCGCTGATTCCGCCACCACTCCATTCCACTCCGCAAACCCGTCATTCCATTCCGTTTGACTACTCGACCATCCGCCCTTGCGAAGTAGTGCGTTCAAGACCTATGTTGTTTCCATCCCGCCTAGCGAAGCATTGCATAGCGGCATTGCATAGGAGTAGTTGTAGTTATTTTATTTTATTTTCCATAATCCAAACCAAATTTCCTCCATTCGATTAAAGGACTTCAATCTCAAGTCCTTCCTCAAAAAGAAACTCCACCTTACTGTGTTCCTTGTGAGATTCGATACTTGGGGATTTACTTCCTCATATTATTACTTGACAACGGCCGGTTCACTGCCATTCGGATCGCATTTTACTCCCGTCTATAAGCGGTGTAGGAATTCGCGCATCAGGATACTAACACCGCAAATATGGATCATAATCATAATCTTCCTAATCCTAACGCGCCCAATCTTAATGAGGCCGCGCAACAGACCATGTCCAATTTTGCACGACTGAATTTGGAAGGCACACACTCAAGTATTGTTCGCCCCGCGGTGGCGAATAATAACTTTGAGATCAAGTCCAGCATCATACAAATGGTGCAACAATCAGTGACCTTCGATGGTTAGCCGGACGAGGATCCAAATTGTCAAATTTCTAATTTTCTCAAAATTTGTGACACGTTTAAAATCAATGGCGTAACCGATGATGCCATTTAATTGTCTTATTCCTTTTTCTTTGCGGTCTAAGGCCAAGCAGTGGTTGGGCTCACTTCCTAGGGAGTCCATCACTATATGGGCCGATATGGCGGAAAAATTTCTCACTAAATATTTCCCGCCTGCGAAGACCGCCAAAATGCGAACGAATATTGCGTCATTAATGCAAGTTGACTTGGAGACTCTCTATGATACATGGGAGCACTTCAAGGAGCTTTTGCGTAGATGCCCTAACCACACACTTCCCGCTTGGCAACAAGTGCAAATCTTTTATAATGGCTTGAATTTCCAAACCACGCAAATGATTGATGCTGCTGCCAGGGGTACATTAAATAAAAAGACCCTGGAGGCCGCTCAAGTACTTAAACAACCGACATATATGAAAAACCATTCGTGTCACCTGCTTGTATATATTATTGCTTATATTGCAGCTTTTCTTCCTTTCCTTCCGCCCGGTGCCTTGGAGTCGCCGGGGGAGCGAATATGAAGCCACTTAGTCTTTATGACTAACGGTTGCTACGTCCCTCTTTTTAGGAGGGTACCTTAGAGCAGCAGTGCACGATGCTGGAGGAGGATAGTCAGGTCAGGGTGACAGGGCCGGAGACCATGATACCTTGGCTGCCGTCAGTGACAGAGGCGAGCGAGTGTTTTGAGATGTAGCCCTTGGGGCATTTAGTTTGATACTCTGATGATTTGCAGGAGCTTGCATAGCTTTCTGTCTTTCTTTGTACTTATTGTTTGGACATTATTACTTATTGTGAATCTATGGCTTTTAATGCTTTCTTTTATTGATGGGTTGGCGCTGTTTAGTTGGTTTGGCCAGCAGGATAGGCATCTTGTGGGGGAGGCTAGCTCGTGTGCTGGCATTTTCGCAAGGCGGCTGTCCTGGGCATAAGACTCCCCTCGGCCGTGTCTTGTGTTCCGGGAGGGGGGTCTTACAGTAAAGGGAAAGTGGACTAACCTTAGACACACTTTCTTGGAGAACCACTATAAACAGTTGTGTGCTTTCTGTGATTTGCTTGTCACTAAACACTACTAGTTGTAAGTAGAAAATTTCAAAGAAACCTATTCCCCCCTCCCCCTCTAGGCGAGTTAGACTACTACCAAGTAAACTATCAACAATTACCCTCATTATCCTTCATCTTGTGCAAGTGTGGACTTGGTACATTTTTGGTTCGAACATACACTACAAATTATTTTGGTGATTATGTGTGGACGTTGATGGAATTTGTCCTCCTATATGATAGGAGTTGCATTCATGGGCCCCTTCATGATATGGGACTGTGAAATGCATGGGCATGTTGGGATGAGTCAATATATGATATTAAGCTCACCAATTTCAGTCAGTCTATTCTAGATCAAGAACAGAGATTGAATAATTAAGAGGGTGGCACGCTCCTTGCCTCGAGTTCAATCTTGTTGTACTGGACAAAGGGACTAGACAACACTGAAACATTGGTCATTGACAAGTTTCATTAAGTTACGAACTCTTGCAATACTTGGGTTGCAATGATGCATTGCTAGATGCCGCTCATTATCTGTAAGACTATAGTTGATGTAAAATCCCCCTCCCAAAACACAGAGAGCAGATTTTAGGCCCAGTGCATTTGTCCCGCTGTGATTCCATACATCATGACTACACACCACCACGTGATGCTTACCCTGCCAGCCAAAATATCACAATCCACATCAGAGTATATGTAATGGTACAAATGTACAGCGGAAGTAGAAACATGAAGTAATACCATCATAATCAAGTAAAGTCATCACAGATACACATACAAAGTCTCAAACAGAAAGTAGCAAAAGTCCAGACATAAGGGCTACACAAATAGATGCCTAAACAATGACATAAGCAAAATCAATCCAGAAAGACAATCTCTACGACACTCACGGTCACCGGATCATCAGATGAATCCGTGGAAGAGTCTGGTAACGAAGGTGGTGCGAGCGTCGTCCTAATAGCTCTTCGTCTACCGCGGTACGAGTTGAACCTCAGAGGAGGCACTCGCTGCGGACTTGCTAGTCCCTGGTCCTATAGTGTTTAATATTAAAATATTAGTTATCGGGAACTAAGTAACATCCTCCCGCCCCTTGGTGCTTCATAGGGCACAAGGAAAGTATGGTCAATAGTTTATTAAAATATCATACACAGGTTTACGTTACTTATTTATGTTAGCATCAACAAGTATAGTAAGGTATTACATGAAAAAACTTACCACGTGAGAGAGCCCATACTAACTCACATAATAAGGGTCCAAGATGATTGCAAACATAGAAATATAACTTGTCTTATTACAACGCTCATACACTGAATAAGATAAGGGTCCAGGAGTGTTAATGTACGAATCACAACATCCAATATTCTAAAGAAAAGTTAATCACTATCATTACATGATCAACGAGCTTACCCAAGCTCCATGCTAGACACCAACATGACCTTTTATACAACCTAGTATTTTGTGAATGCGACTTCTCGCTTTTCCCTTCCAACCCATGTCCCACGAAGTGGCATCGATTATGATGGGAAGGCTCCTTAAGTTAAAAGCTTACGCAGTTTCCAAACTAGGGTTGATATGATCTTCCATGTCGTGGTCAGCTTGGAAGACGAGTTATGTGGAAAGAGGGTAACTCATATTACATGTTTTTCACGAGCGAAGGACATTGAGGGTCGTCTTATAGCCTTTGGAGCTACGATGACCCTTACTTTGTTTGAGCACCTGAGACACTTGCTCTGTGTGAGCACCCAAGTCATTTTTTCTTCAACGGGGTTGTATTGAAGGCTTCTTTTAACTTGCGTCATGTCGTGTCCTCTTCCCCAATTTCGAATGGTCATACAATCATGCACTCCATCAATCACCTCACCGTGTTGACTTGTCATAAGACCCTTTTCTCTTTCTAAGCTTCTCATTTCTAAGTTTGCTTCCTCCCCCATCTTTATGAAGAGCCAATGAAATTGCAGGGATATGAGGTCATTGTGAAGGGTGCTTTGATGGTCCTACGAAACCCCAATTCACAAAGTATGAGGTACTATCCACATTGGTTCAGCTCATCTCCGACAATGCTGAACGTTACGAATTACGATCTTATTTTACTTTCTATAAGTGTCACACAAATATTTCTTAGGAATTCACTCATTCAGAATAACTCCAACCAAGTGCTAGCTTAACTGTGCAGCTCTCTTAACACATCACATCGTCTCGCCACACGACACTGCGCGTGAGAAACACTTGCAATAATTAAAATACTATATGCATATAAAATAGGCACTCATGTAGCAGAACATTGAAAGTAAAAAACAGTCATATGAAACTAAATATCCAGATATCGACCGCTGATGCTGTGAACCGGCACAGAATATTTCAATCAATAATACAGCTTTGCTAGGATCGTAGGATGTGATGTTTTATATTGTTTTATCACATCCATTTATTTATGAGCCCCGATAATATTTTAAATATCATATTTAAAGGCCATTTAAACGACTAGTCATTAATTTGGCCGTTTGCGTTTGTAGGATTGTCAGGGGAAATCATGATGCTACTGACCAATGTTTGTCTTACACGTCATCCGCACAATACCCTCCGGTCAACACCCCCAGAATACTGCGGCTACAAAATTTTCATTGGATTTTTATTAAATCATCTCCAAAAAAAAAATTTCAAATAACAAGCACGTGCGGATTAGGACTTCATAATTGATTGCTGTACCACGTTGGTGAATTTTTTCCCTCGGGTCGTGGAGGAAAGAACGGACAATATGTAAAAATTAAAGTTTTTTTTGTACATATGAGCGTGTATTCTGAGGTGCGCATATAAATACTCTTTATTTTTCTGAGTACTCGTATTTTCCTCTCAAATTTTTGCTTTTGCATTTTCAGGATTTCGAGCGGGAGCATAAAACCTTTCTAGCGGGAGTAGCGTTTTACACCGTCATCTTCTTCGTTTGAGGAGAGGAGCCCTCATTTCTCCCCAACTTACTGCATTTTTCACTTCGGGGTTTCGAGCGGGAGTAGCCATCATTTTTCCCGGCATTGTACTCTGTGAGTATATTACGGGCGTTTAGCCCGAACTTTTCTCTTGTTCCTGCCTAAGGGCCGACCAACAGTGTAGGACGTATATTCCTCCCTAAATTTTTCACCTAATCTGTAACTCAGAGATTCGCCAGCAACATTTTACACCGCCGTAACTCCATGGATGACAACAATCAATCATCTGAGAAGTTCCAGGAAGTTGATAAGAGTACTGAACGATCTAATGAGGCGATAGACGCTGTAAGATTAGATGTTATTACAGTTGTATAAATTAGAATGTGACTGTATTAGAAGAGTAATAAGGTCGTATATTTTATTATCTAGCTAGTATCTTACACTGCATTTTTGCATGTGCACAAGGAAAAATTATTAGTGTTTCACACGGTTCATTCTGATGATGAGGTTTTCAAAATGTACTCAGAATATGCTCGTCAGTGCGGCTTTAGTGTGCGAAAATAACATGTATTTTGCTGGACGCATACAAGGATCATCAAGGGACGAGAGTTTTCATGTTCGAAAGCAGGTTTTAAACTTCAAAACTCGCGTACTGATGTGAAGAGAAAATTCCATAGACTGGATTTTAGGACGGGTTGCTTGGCTTGCCTGCATTACTGCCGACCAAGAGGGAAAAATTGGAAGGTATTAAAATTCATTGAAGAGCACAATCATCCTTTGGCTACATCCCAAGACGTACATTTGTTGAGATCGCATCGCCATGTAGCTGATGGCCAAGCAACTTTGATTAGGAATATGACAGGAGTGGGGATACGAACAATTGACACGTTCAACCTTATGACGGAAGAAGTTGGCGGAGCTCAAAATGTAGGGTTCACGAAAGCAGATGCATATAACTTCATACATCGACAAAAGAGTCCGCTCATCGAAATTGGAGATGCAACTTGATTATTAGAAATTTTTAAGGATAAACAATTGTTAGATAACATGTTCTCCTTTGATATACAAATAGATGAAATGAATCGTCTCATTATTTTTTTTGGAATGATGGCCCGACGAAATTGGATTACGAATGTTTTGGTGACGTGATCATTTTTGACAGTACTTATTGTTGGAGCTTCTACAGTGATCTTGAAGAAATCAAGCAGTTAGTCTTACTGCCGACGCGATATGAGCCTATAGGGTCGCACATAAGAGTGTTTGGAGAAATTGGAGAAAAAGATTGTGTTGGTCTTGCTCATATTGGATATGAGTCAATGATCAATCCTAAGACTAATTGGAGTATTGGTGGTTCGATTAATTGCTCATAGATATAGTGTATATTGTATGGAGCATGTCGTCGGGATCACAAGGAGATATAGCGAATATCGACTTTTGATCAGTGTCATAAAGATATCTCAACGAATTCATCGAGAGTCAATGTGATGACTCGATGATTCGTCGATTGATATCGCGACGACTCGACGATTTGTCATAATGTCTCGATGAATCTGTCGAAAGGGTTTCGACGAATTCATCGTGACGTTTCGAGTGATGGAGATATCTCGACGATCCGAATTCGTTGAGTGGGACTCGACGAATCATCGTGAAGTCTCGACGAACCTATATTCGTCGACGATTCGTCGTGGTGTTTCGACGAATCCGTTGAAAAGGGTTTCGATGAATTCCTCGTGACGTTTAGAGAGTTATAGTGATGTCTCGACGAACCTGTAGAAAGTGTTTCGACGAATTCATCATAATGACTCGATAAAACTGTTCACGTCTGCGAATAGCGGGACTTTATCTGCTTTATATCTATGGGTATAAATAGGCCAGATTTAGGTTTCCAGAGTGCGGAAGATCGAATCTTCTCTGTCGGCTGAGTTTTTGCGAAAGGATTTGCTATCTTGAAAGAGACGAAAGGGTTCCGCTCCTCTTGGTTCCCGCCACTCAGCCGACTGCCGCCGCCGCCTCTCCCGTATGTGGATCTGGTAATCTATGGAGACGTAGAGAGCTTTCTCCTTCTCAGACCTAGACCTTGTGTAACAAGGTGCTAGGGTTCTTCAGTGCTTGTGTGGACTTCTATAGAGTTGTGAACTTATTTCTACACTTGATCTTGACAAAGCCGAAGGAATCAAAAGGAGAACTCGGAATAGGATTCCGATTTCAAGAAGATTTTTCTTGGGGCATCCGGTTGAGTATTGACTCAACTCCGCAAAGGTAATTTTATTATTGCTATAATTTCTTGATACATGGTTCTAGCAAGATGCATTTATTCTTTTGGATTGTTCTCATATATTTCGCTGCGCACAGTCTAATGTGTATACCCTTGAGGAAAACCCAACACTTATAGGATAAAAAACTATAATTTAGCATGCGCTCCTTTTATAGTAGTAAATCACCATTGACGAAATGTTTTTGTTGGATGTGCATTTGTAGTACATGAGACGATAGAATTTTTCTGTTGGGTATTTGAGGCTTTCTTAAAGTTTGTTGGAGGCAAGCGACCGATCACAATTTTCACAGATCAAGATTAGGCGATGGCAGTTGCTATTGAGAGGGTTTTGTTGGATCTTGAGGCGCCCTTAGAGGGGGGTGAATAAGGGTTTTAGAAAACTTTAATATTTAATAGAAAACTTTTGTTATTTAATTAGAAGTAAGTTAAATCAAAAGTAAAGAGATTGGAATAAGAAATGTAATCAATTTTATTTAACATGAAAAGACATGATTATCATTAATAAACTTGATTACAAAATATGATTTCAATGACGCTAGAAATCAAAATGAATAATTTAAGACTCCTTTTGTTTTCTATACCGACTCGTATCCCCACGAACCGGTTGGCTTTAGCCGATCTCTCCCCAGATATGGCCTCAAGCTGCTCTAGCCAATCTATCACCAGAAAGGCCTCGATCACCCCTAGATCTACTCCCTAGACCTAGTCGCCAACACAAGGCGAATTCCTCCCTAAGTCCTACCCAGACCTATTTGCCAACACACGGTGAATTCACGAACTGATTACAAAGATGAAATAAAGTACAAAATACAAATATAAAACTCCCTATGAGGTAATCTGAAGGAGACGCTGATGAATCGCTGAAGATCATTGAAGTCCAAGCGTGTGTTCTTCGCGTTGAGTTAGCGTGTTGATCCAAGCCTCCTTTGATTCCTCCTTTTGAAATATGAGTGGGAGATGTGTTTGTCTAGAAATACGGCCCTCACAAAGTTTCTGAAGTGCTGGAATAGGGCTCTTGGCAATCAGTTTTTGGAGACATCAAAATCATCCAATTTATAGACTTTGAGCTAACGTCGGCGTTAAGAGATAACGCCGGGCGTTGACCATGTATAGCAACATATTGATGGCTCGGATCTTCAAAAGTGGAAGGAGATTCTGCAGTTTAGGAAATGTTTTATTTTAGGCAATACTAACACCGACGTTAAGGTTAAAGCGGGGTGTTGGGCAAATCATTCCTAAAGATCCTCCTACAATCACGACTGCTTTCTCCTTGCCAAATTCGTCGACCGGATAGCGCCCAGCTTTAAGAACAACGCCTGGCATTGAGATTCTTTCTTTAATCAGCTGGCACGCCATTTCGTCGAATGGCTTCTCCTTTCGTCGACCTCCATTTCGTCGAACGGAATTTTTGTTGAACGCAGTGGTAGAGCATGCAGATCGTCGAACGGAGCTTTCGTTCGTCGAGCACAATTTCGTCGAACGAAATTTTTGTCGAACGCAGTGGTAGAGCATGCAGATCGTCGAACGGAGCTTCTTCTTTCGTCGACCACAATTTCGTCGAACGCAGTGGTAGAGCATGCAGATCGTCGAACGGAGCTTTCAGTTCGTCGAGCACAATTTCATCGAACGCCATTTTTGTCTAGCGCTAAAGCCCAGCATTAAGCTTAACGCCTAGCGTTAAACAGCTTTCAATCCTTCAACTTGTGGTTAGTGCCAGACCATTATTGCAGTAACCTGATGTCATATCTGTCCAAACCTGCATGCTAAAAAAACAATGACAAACAAGATCAAATACAAGTAGGATTTGTTATTCTCAAATCAAAGGGATGCGGAAAACCATGTTCCAACAATCTCCCCCTTTTGATAATAACAAATCCAATTAGAGATAAATCAGATTCATAGATAAATAATTTGTGTTTTTATAAAGATATATGACACTTAGCAATTATAAGATAATGATAGGAATTATAGTTCATTGAACATAATGCTCCCCCTCCAAAGATGCTCCCCCTTAGTGTATACTCCCATAAACTAGATACATGCTCCCCCTTAATCTAGTGAATCTGACTCCGTTAATCAATATGATTTAGCATTTTATTCTCCCCCTTTGTTATTAGCAAAAGAGGGTGGAGTGAAACAAAACTAGAATAAAGATGACAAAAGTTGGGACATAACTAAGAGAGGAATAAGAGTTTTATGTAAACATAAAGTAAGTCATGATCGAGCTAAGGGAGAGAGTGGCACAATGGAAAAATATATGATAAGCGTGAAAGAACATCATTCAAAAGATTATACCAAAGGAATGTAATCACTTGCTTTTTAAATTCATTTTAGGAGTGATTCTACTTGTTTAGATAGATGCAAGTTTGTTTGAAAAAGCAGAAGTGAAAACAAAATGTAGAAATAAGCATGAGAACACATGATATAAGGATACATGATTAGATAGAAAAATGCGGAAAACAAAACAAATAAGAGTAGTATTTTTGTTATAGTTTGACCATTCCAACAATGTCTAGACTTTTCAGGTTTGAGCAATTTAACTTTGAAAATTTTCATAATAAATAGGCAAGCATGAATCAACATATTCAAAAAGATTAGAACTACAATGTACCCAATTCATATTTCAAATAGAGAAAATATTGTAGAAATCATGCATTGCAATCTAGTGCTTTTACTTAAGGTTTTAGAGAATTATGTAATTTTGCACTGGGATCCAATTCTCATGAGCAGAAGCTTTATGAAAATCAATGATGTGTGCATAAGGTATTTTGATAAAAGTATACAAGTGAAATAATCAAAACACATGACATATGTAGTGAAATAGTAACAACAACATTAAGATTGTAATCATAGAATTACTTTCACACATCACATCTAGAATAAAATTTCAAAGCACATAACATACGTACAACTACCAAGGTGCTTCGCCCACACAATGCTCATTAAGATTTATCAGGGAGCGGAGTATTGCTTGGGGGATCACATACGCATTTTTATTGATTTTTATTTTTAGTGATCCTGTGTACAAATAGAAGTGATAAAAGATGAATGTGTTTGCACAAGACACTTTACAATTCATTCCAAGGTGCTCAACCTCACAATGCTCATTAAGACTTATCAGGAGGGTGAGTAGTGCTTGGTGGAGTTATCTTTGGCTTTGTATTTCAGATTTTTATTTTGGGCCGAAGGTCTCCGAATTCACTTGTTGTTGCAAACATTTATATTATTGAAATAAAATTTCTATATTGTGCATGAAATTTATTTTTGAAAGACGATGTAGGTATATTAGACATACAACTTAATATGTTAAAACTATTACACTACACAATCATGCAAGAGTAAGATTGTGAGCACATGTAGATTACCAAAATAGTGAGTGTATAATTCATTGATTAACATAAAACATTACTTATACTTAGAGGCATGCTAGGCAATCTATACACAATTATCTATAGACTATTTTATTGCACATAATCATATTAAGGTCAAGGCATGAAGATAAATAATGTTTAGGAAATTTGAAGTTAACATTAAACATTGAAGACAATCTTTAAGTGTATGCCAAAAACAATTTTGACCTTTTGAAACAAAAATAACTAAGATGTTTGCTCTTGTGAATTTTTATAGTCAAACTATATTTTTGTAAAGAGTTAAAGCAAAAAAAATAACAAAAACATATTTTTGAACATTTTGAATTATTTGAATTTTTTTTGTATTTTGGAGGAAAAACAACAAAATTAATACATAGACCTTCATAGGGTAGAAATTTCAGAGAAGTTGGAAATGGTCAGAAGGCTATTCGAGCATGTTTTATTTGTTCAAAAAATGGTTTTTATATTTTTATTTGGTTTTCATATATTTGTGTTTTACAAGATCATTAGAGCTCTAAAATGATAAAATATGCAAAACACAATTTAAGCATGTTCGATCAAGACAAGAATGCATGAATAATATAGTCATAACGAGTGTATGCAAAATAAACGATATAGGAATGTCTTAGATAATAATACCCTAACTATATGCCTACACACTAGCCCCGTACTAAGTGATGGATGGGCATGAGTTGCACGCATGCCGTAGGATGGGGTGTTAATCCCATATGCACACACTAGAGAACGCTCAACCTAGCACTCTTTCCCCCCAGTGCCTCGCAAGGCCCCACTGGAACCCTCCCCGGTTAAGGACAAGACATGACATAGAGGTTAGGTCTTCTAATGCATACAATCCTACACCCTCACTATTATGAGACACATAATGTGGGTGAACGATCATGGACATCCTAAGCATTTTGTATTATGCAAACAATTTAAAGTTACATAGTTATTTTATCTTTCATTTTTTCTACTTTAAGATGGATCTATTATGACATTATTGATAACTAGCATGAATGATAATATTTATTAGTTGATAATGCTAGTATGATGAGTTCATATTATGCCATAAGAATATTGCATGTCTTTTATATCGATAGAAATTCAATTTGAAGACCTAGAATTAAGTGATGATATGATTTGATGTTATTGATATCAAGGTGATTCTAAGGTCTAGATATAGTAAGGTACATGCAATCACAATACATAATTTATTCATATAATTATCATGATCACCAATTTTATGAAAGAACCAAAATGATCTTTTTTAGTTATGTGTAATGTTTGAATTAAAAGATCTTTTGATATTACATAATATAATTATGATCATTAATTTTATCACATAGAGATTTTGATACTTGTTTTTGTTTTATATTTTTGTATTTGTTTTTTGCATATAGAAATAGAAATCAAACAAATAACCAAAGAATGGAAGAAAAATAAAATATTTTTTGTAATTTGGCTTTTGTAATTTTGTATTTTAAATTTTCAAAAATCAATTATAGGCAGAAATTGCAAAAATGAGTAGTACATATAAAATAATATATTTTTAGTGATTTTTCAGAATTTTAAAATTACAGAAAATCAGATACTTGAGCTAGCGCCGGCATTAGGTTCTAGCGCCTGCGTTAGCTCACAGAGAGTGCTTATTTTAATCATATAGCCTAGATTTTCTTCGATTTTGCTTCTGATTTTTCTTAATTACGTTTGTGCAATGTAAGGCCTGTCTAATGGAGTGAAGAGATGAGAAGAAATCCCAAGAAGTTATGGAAGTTAAAATTTTAGTACATGGGTTTCTTATTCATTAAAGCTCCATATTCATTAAACCTTAATTCTTGAGTTTTGAACAACATATGCATGAGTAAAATGATCATAAATAAGTGAAATAGTATTCATGCAATTTTTCAATTCCGGTTTAGCATGATTATGATTAAACATACTAGGGGTAATCAAAATGAAGCAAATATATTAAATACCTAAGCAAAACTTGCGCAATTTATAAATTTAGCCTAATACCCCTAAAATACATTTTAAATCCATTTTGACACTTATATCATTTAGTCTTAATAATATCATATGACAAATTTAGTTTTTCAAATTTTATAAGACTTTTAGGAAATGGATCTAGAAGGATAAACATAAAAAGGATAAGTAGATCACTTGAAAAATGATATGACTTTTATTCAACTTTATTCAATTTGATTTATTTATGAATTTTGGTTTAATATGTGAAAGTCATATCACAAGTTATATAAAGTGATCATATCATGATTGTTCAACAAAAGGAAAAAATAAACAAAAAAAAAATAGGTTAGGCATATCATGAAGTAGATTGATGATATTTCATTTTTAGTTGATTTCTACTTCATGCAAATGATTGGATACTAATGAATAAGAGATTTAGGTCAAAGAGGACCGTGTGTGACGGTTCCTTTGGGTACCCCAATACATCATGTTTGCTTTTAGGGAGATATGATTGAATGGGCTCTTTTGATTTGAGTTTGTGTCTCATCTTTAACTTTGGGTCTCCATTCAAATCTTGGTTTAATATTATTTTTATTTGCCAAATTTCCATGATGATTTTGCAAAACATTATTTATAGGAAATTTGTGAACATTTAATATTTGGTTGGGAGAAACATGATTTGGTAAATAATGGTGATTTTGATTTTGATTTACAAATCCTTTATGTTCCTTACTCCCATTATTAAACTTAGTTAAGATGTTCATATTCATATTCAACTTGTTTTTAGATATAGTTTGATATTGTGAATTTGTATGTACAATTTTCATAAGCAAGTTGATTTTTGATTTTAATTCATCATTCTTGATCTTTATATTATGTCAAGCTTTATTATAAGCGATTGTGCTAATTTTAAGAGTTGAAACAATTGAATCAATATGATCTTGATAGTTATTTCTATATTCATCAAATGTTTTATCCATCTCTTTATTTTCAATTTTATATTCTTTACACTTAGCACAATCATTTTCCAAAGATGAATTTTCTAAACATAATCTTTCATTTTGTTCTTTTATAAAAAGAATTTCCTTTTCAACTTCCTTACAATTTCCTTTTAGATCATTAAATTCTATACAAGGTGTAATGTTTTCAACTAAGGAGCCTTGGGTAGAACTAGATAAATTAGAATTTGATTCTTCATTAATTTTTGCCTTTAAATTTTTATTTTCTAAGCGCAAATGTTTATTAGCATTTTTTAATTTCTTAATTTTGCGCTTTGTAGTTTGAAGCAATTGTAATGTAGAAATAGAAGTACAAACAATGTGATTTGATTTCCTTACATTGCTTTCGGGAGAGGCACGATTTGAACATATAGTTTCTTTTATATCTTTTTGGCACTCCTCTTCCGAAGACAGTACTTTTTCTTCTCTTTCACTTGATGTGCACTTCATGGATCCGTCATGAGAGGAGCATTCTTGAAGACTTGTGCAAGCTTGCATATTCTCCGATTCTTGCGATTGTTCCATACATGTAGAAGGAGAATCATAAGTTCTTTCAAGAAAATTCTAAATCTCATATGCGGTAGGTAACGTATAAATAAGTTTGAAAATATTTTGGTCTAACGCAAAAAATATACTATTCATAGATTTTGCATTTAAAACAATTTTATTTCTAGTTAGTACGCTAGATGGATTTTCAATAGTAATATTCTAAACTTTTTCATCTAAGGCCTTAAGAAAATTTTTCATTAATATTTTCCACCCTTTATAATTTTTGCCCATAAATAAAGGTGGTGATAATACTTTTTCATTTATATTAAAATTTTCCCCACTAGTAGAATCGAGGCAATGATCAACAGACGCCATTATTCCCGGTTGTTAAGCCGATTTGGAATAACCTAGCTCTGATATCACTTGTTGGATCTTGAGGCGCCCTTAGAGGGGGGGGGGGGGGGGGGGAGGGTGAATAAGGGTTTTAGAAAACTTTAATATTTAATAGAAAACTTTTGATATTTTATTAGAAGTAAGTTAAATCAAAAGTAAAGAGATTGGAATAAGAAATGAAATCAATTTTATTAACATGAAAAGACATGATTATCATTAATAAACTTGATTACAAAATTTGATTTCAATGACGCTAGAAATCAAAGCGAATAATGAAAGATTCTTTTCATTTTCTATACCGGCTCGTATCCCCACGAACCGGTTGGCTTTAGCCGATCTCTCCCCAGATACGGCCTCAAGCCGCTCTAGCCAATCTATCACCAGAAAGGCCTCAAGCACCCCCTAGATCTACTCCCTAGACCTAGTCGCCAACACGAGGCGAATTCCTCCCTAAGTCCTACCCAGACCTAGTCGCCAACATGCGGCGAATTCACGAACTGATTACAAAGATGAAATAAAGGACAAAATACAAAATACAAATATAAAACTCCCTATGAGGTAATCTGAAGGAGACGTCAAAGAATCACTGAAGATCGTTGAAGTCCACGCATGTATTCTTCGCTTTGAGTTAGCGTTTTGATCCAAGCCTCCTTTGATTCCTCCTTTTGAAATATGAGTAGGAGATGTGTTTGTCTGAAAAAACGGCCCTCACAATGTTTCTGAAGTGCTGGAATAGGGTTCTTGACAATCAGTTTTTGGAGACATCGAAATCATCCAATTTATAGACTTTGAGCTAACGCCGGCGTTAAGACATAACGTCGGGCGTTGACCATGTATAGCAACATATTGATGGCTCGGATCTTCAGAAGAGGAAGGAGATTCTGCACTTTAGGAAATGTTTTATTTTAGGCAATACTAACGCCGTCTTTAAGGTTAATGCGGGGAGTTGGGCAAATCATTCCTAAAGATCCTCCTGCAATCACGGCTGCTTTCTCCTTGCCAAATTCATCGACCGGATAGCGCCCAGCATTAAGACCAACGCCTGGCGTTGAGATTTTTTCTTTAATCAGCTGGCACGCCATTTCGTCGAACGGCTTCTCCTTTCGTCGACCTCCATTTCGTCGAACGGAATTTTCGTCGAACGCAGTGGTAGAGCATGCAGATCATCAAAAAGAGCTTTTAGTTCGTCGAGCACAATTTTGTCGAATGGAATTTTCATCGAACGCAGTGGTAGAGCATGCAGATCGTCGAACGGAGCTTCTTCTTTCGTCGACCACAATTTCGTCGAACGCAGTGGTAGAACATGCAGATCGTCGAACGGAGCTTTCAGTTCGTCGAGCACAATTTCGTCGAACGCCATTTTCGTCTAGCGCCAATGCCCAACGTTAAGCTTAACGACTGACGTTATACAACTTTCAATCCTTCAGCTTGTGGTTAGTGCCAGACCATTGTTGCAGCAACCTGATGTCATATCTGTCCAAACCTGCATGCTAAAAACACAATGGCAAACAAGATCAAATACAAGTAGGATTTGTTATTCTCAAATCAAAGGGATGCGGAAAGCCATGTTCCAACAGGTTTTACCTACTACCCATCATCGTTTATGCCAATGACACATTTCAAAGAAAGCACCATCTAAAGTACCGACTTTCAACAAAGACAAGCACATTAGATCCTTATTTTATACTTGCATGAGTAAATATGACAGTGAAGTGGAGTTTGAGCTGTATTGGAGAGAGATGATCTCCAAAGGAAATTTGCAAGAGAACCGGTGGTTAAATGAGCTTTACAACATTAAAAATAAGTGGCCCACTGCTTTTAATAAAGAGGGATTTGATCTTGGCATTTTATCCACACAACGCAGTGAATCGGCAAATCACTGTCTTCATGGTTGCTCAAAGCCTACAAGTTCACTTACCGAATGCTTTCTTAGTATTGAAAAATTGATTTATTGTTGGCAAATGAGTGAACAGAAGGAGGATTTCAAATGCAAACAAGTTACACACTCTCTCAAAATCAAGTCCTCCATGATTCTTAGACAAATGTCCAAGATATACACCAGAAAAATATATGTAATATTTGAGCATGCTTTGACGGAGGGGGCACTTGGTTTGATGGTGTCAAAGGAATCAATGTATGACCAAGATATGATTGTATACAACATATGCCTTTGTGATACTACCGGTCTTCAAAAGGAATAGATTGTGAGATTTGACACAAAGAGCAATGATATAGAGTGTTCTTGTAGAGGTTTTCAAACGAAGGGTTTATTATGCGAGCATGTACTCCGGGTTTATAATATTCATAATGTACAGAAAATTCAATCAAATTATATATTAAGGAGATTTACAATGCAAGCTAAGAAGCGATGTAATTTTACAATGCCGTCGTCCATTAACCGAAATGAGTCAAAATTAATTTTCAGAAATTGTATGATGTGGTGGACATATGACCTTTGCCAAAGAATGGAAAAT
The DNA here is from genome assembly GCA_033032865.1 of Dactylorhiza incarnata. Classification (NCBI taxonomy): domain Eukaryota; kingdom Viridiplantae; phylum Streptophyta; class Magnoliopsida; order Asparagales; family Orchidaceae; genus Dactylorhiza; species Dactylorhiza incarnata. Next base: position 5,434,640 of record JAWHQI010000035.1, read on the forward strand.
TGTCAAATAGCAAAGGAGTACATGGTTAATGCAACAAATGATGTGGGTCAAGTTATCGAAGATATGATCGACAATGATGAGAAAAAGAAAAAAATATTTGTTTCATCCTTACGTAAGGAAAAAGATGTCTTTAAAGATCCACCATCCATGCGACCAAAGGGGGCACCAAAGACACGTTTGAAGAGTTATTGGGAACAAAACTCCAAAAACCAAAAGTATGAGTATTTTTTTTTAAATTTCACTATTATACATCAGATTTTACCTCAATATGTTTTATGGTAAACAGAGAAGTCGCGTGCAGTTAAATGGAAGGTTGCTTCAGCCAATGAGGTTTTTGAGCCTCCAATTCAGCATAATTTCACGGATAATAATTCGGGGTTTGATTCAAATTCAATTTCAAACCCCACTTTGTCACATGATAACTTGAACGATGATTTCTCGATGAATGATGTCTTTTCTATTCATGTACCGTAAGATTTTTCATGTATCCCAGATGTATTCAAATGGTGAACTATCTGTATTAATAACCGTTATTCAGTTTTTTTAAAAATAACTTGTTCATTTCGCATTAGCTTAAATATAATGTCAATACAGTTGTATCTGCACTGCATCCAATCATATTACGGTAGTATTTGGAGTGAAATGTATCCATAACTGGTTTTAACACAGTCCTCCATCTAATTTTGGGAATACTTTTTATGTCCTCCAGATATATTCAAATAGTCATATATCTGTAATATTAACAGTTATTCTGTTTAGAAGAAATCACGTTCATCTTTGATTTGGTTAAATATAATCTCAATACAATTGTATATGCACTGTATCCAATCGTATTATGCTTCTATTTGGAGTGAAATGTAACCATAATTGCTTTTCACACCGCCCCCTCAATTCAATTGTTCGTATCCAAAATGGTCAAATATGGTTAATGGCTCGGATAAGCTCAATACAATTGTATAAGCTCAATACAATTGTATCTGCATTGCATCCAATTGTATTACGCAAGTTTTTGGAGTGAAAAGTTTACATAAATGGCAGTGAAATGTCACCATAACTGGATTTAACACAGTCCACCATATTTCCTTCAAAACATGATAATATCTGCTCATTATCCAATCGTATTACGGCGGTATCGTCCATCAAATGTTTTCATAACCTTCTTTAGCACAAATACTATAACCTTCCAATACTATATCAAAAACATACATAAATCAAAATATAAGCTTTTCCTAGAGGGAATGCCTTATTCTTCTTGGAGTATGCTCAAATCAAAGTTAGAACTAGAAGAATATTTTGGATTAAATTTGGAATAGAGAACATGAAAGTGCACAGTGTGCCTCTGAGGATTCTCTAGAGGAGGGGGGGGGGGGGCGTGAATAGATATTTACAATATTTTCTATTCTTTTTATGTACACGCAATAAAAATGCTAAGTTATTATGCAATCAGCAAAAACCAAAGACAGAATAAATGAAATAAAGTTTGCTGAAATAAACACAGAATAAGTAAATGGGACAGCACATAAAATCACAGAACAAAGACACAGGAATTTTATAGAGGTTCCCCAATATGTTGGTATTCCTCTCTTCTACCTCCCTGGTAGGATTGCACAACATGTGCCAGAGTCTTTTGATAAGGAGACTCTTAGAACCAGTCCAGATCTTTTGATAAGGAGATCTTGAACCACTGAGTCTTTTGATAAGGAGACTCTTAGAACATCTTAATCCTTTGGAAAAAGGGATTAATAAAACTCTTTACAAGTGAAGGAAATTGTAAGAAGAAAATAAGAGGGAGAAGAAAAGAATTCTATTCTCAGAATTTCTAGAAGCTCTGATGCTGCTTTTGTCTTTCTTTCACTGGATCTAAAATGATGAACCCCTACTTATGATAGTGATGATTTGCAAGGGTTGTTTTGCTTGATCCTTTTCTCTCAGCACTTCTTGTGATCCATCTGTTGTATGATGATGAAGAAGAAGCAGTTGTGTGTATTCCTGTGCAGAGAGAGCACTTATGTATATCTGTCATTTAGGGTTTGAGGAGGAAGAAGATGAAGACCCTATTCGACAGACTGAATAATATAATAATTCTTCTTTGTTTTTTACTTCTCCTCTTTTTGCATACTTATTTTCTATGATTGGGACTTCAAATCCTTTCTTCTTTTGGGCTGTCCTGAAAAGGAATTCACCTAATTTCCTTTCTTCTTTTGTTCTCAACCCGTCAATCCATTTTGAATGCCTTCTAAAGATGATGTGCTGTGTACTAGAAAGCTCCATACCTTTCTTGGAAATAAACAAGTCGTTGGAGAATAGTCTCTTGCCTGGTGGTCCTTCTGAAAAGGTCTCAAATGGACATCTGGAAAAGCTTTCTTTTTCTCTGACTGTATTCGACGCTGCGTCGACTTCATCAATCTTCAAATCGACGCACCTCTGAGTTCTTATCGACGTAGCATTGAATTCCTTCTTAGCTTTAGCTGAACTCAGATGTCGACGTTACATCGATTCTTTATCGACGTGTCCGTTGAGTTGAAGCCTTGGACTTGAGCTTCTATCTTCTGCGTCGAATTGTAGTTGAAGTTGCGTCGGCTTCTGAGATGGCTTCGACAAGCTCTTCCTTCTGCGTCGAGTTCCTTTCGACGTTGCGTTGACTTTACTTATATTTCGATGGACTGAATAAGTTGCTCCGACTTGTAGTCAGAGTTACGTCGATATCAAGTTGAAGTTGCGTCGATTTTCATTCGACGCAAGTCTTAACTTAACTTATTTTGTGGTTGACTTGACTTGCCATTGACACTCTAATGTGTGTATGACATCCTAAGACATCTAATGAACAATTTACCCTTACTATACAATGTGGGTAATATATCCTAAGAAATTAAATCATTTATAATTAATTTGCTAAGTTAAATCAAAAGGAGTTTTTCCCAACAATCTCCCCCTATTTATCTTAACAAAATCTACAGATTGTTTATAGTGATTTTACACATATTTTGACATAAACAAAAGTACAAACAAAACATACATAGACAATAAAATATGATAGAATAAAATCACAGGCCATTTTCATTCATTGTCAAGTAATTATATTCTTCACCATAGTTGTTTGACAGAATACCTGAGTTTCAACATTCCTTCTCAGAAGTTTTCCTTTTCCTAGAGAAATATTGTTGGTACAAAAAATGTACCTCCAAAAACTCACACTATAAGAGAAGAGGGAAGGGACTGCGGAGTGCAGGTTACTTAAGACGGAGGGTGTCAGAAAAGAGACCTCTGAGGAAAACTTCTTTGATTGTTCTCAAAAAAGGATTACGGAGGGGGGGGGGGGGGGTCTAAAATAGGCCAGGGTGAGAGGTAGAAAAGTGATAGACTTTGAGACCGCTTACACAGGTTGTAAGCTAGAGGCTCGAAGCAAAAGTCCCTTTTTAGGTACCCATACCCCTCTATTTATAGACGCGGAGGCTGCCCGAATGTGCAGATCCAAAAATTACAGGTTGTCCCAGGGTACAGGAGAACCAGGGCAGAGCAAAGGGGGTGCTAATAACAAAAAGGAAAGAAGGGGCCAGACCGCGTGGTCCGATGATCCGGTAGAGGCTTGACCGCTGGAGGAAGAACAAGCGATCTGGGCGGTCTCTCAATTTTGAGACCGCTGGAGGGATCCTTTCTGACTGGAAAAGTGGTCGCGACAATTCTTAACAAACATTTTCCTCTCACATTTTCAAGTTGCTCTGAAACTTCAGAAATGTTATCTTTGACTGCTGAGACCACGACCGCCATAAATGCGCAGGGCTCTATAAATACGGCTCCAAGGCTTCAAAAATCATAATTTTTTGAAAAGAACATCGAGCTTGAACTTTAAGCGATCACCAGAAATTGATCTTTACAATGGTATCTGTGCTATCTCGGCTGAATAAGCGATCGCTAGGAGCGACCTCTCCAAAGAAAAAAGAGACCGCCAGCCAGAAGAAGAAGACGGATAAGGCTCCTCAGATTCCTGCTGCGGCGGGCTCATCAAAAGAGTCCGCTCAATCTCCAAAGAAAAATCCTGACTTGCTGGAGAGCACGGTTTTGTCGGTCTCTACCGTTGTCGATTTGTCGAGTAGTTCTTCGGGTCCTCCCGTGCTGAACTTTCCTGATCTGTCTATTTCTTTTGATTGCCAGAAAATCATCAAGGTCCCTAATCAGATCGCTGTCCCATCAAGCGAGACCGCTTCAACTGAAGCTATTCTGGCTGGCATATGATGCGCAAATCTTAGCACACCGCTATAGGCGGTAGCAAGATTGCGGCACGAAACGGCAGTGTACCGATCGTTCAAGTAATATAAAATGGGAATGAATCCCCAAGTATCGATCTCAAAGGAACACAGTAAGGTGGAGCTATCTATCGAGTAAGGACTTGAGATTGAAGTCCTTTAGGTCGGATGGATTGCGGAAACGGGGGATTTGGTTTGTGGAAAATAAAGAAAAATAACTATAACTACTCCTATGCAATGCCTCTATGCAATGCTTCGCTTGGCGGGATGGAGACTAGGCAGGCCTTGAGCGCGCTGCTTCGCAAGGGCGAATGGACGAGTAGGCTAGCGGAATCAAACTATGCAGGCCTTGAGCGCGCTGCTTCGTTAGGCGAATGGATTACACGGGCCGTTAGCACCGCTTAGCTTGGCGGATGGACGAGTAATCTTACAGATTGAGGGTCGTAAGCACCTCTTCGACAAGCACGCAACTAGCAATTGCTAGTGCGACAAATGAACGTGACGACGGGATGGAGTATGGAATGGGGCGCACCTCAAGCAACTCAAACAATAAAGCATTTCACACAGACATGAAATATATAGAAATACAAACTAGTTTAAGTGCTTCTTCATCATAATAATAAAGATCTACAACATATACACATCAATAAGAGAAGAACAAGGCAAGAAATCGACCGAATCCGAAGGCTCGTTGTAGATTCATGGTTGGAATCTCCGGGTTGTCAATCCACGTCCAAGCTCGGTCCACAACTACGTCCGGGGTAGAGAGAGGTGTCACGGCTCTCCAATGAGCCCGTCTTCTTCGTCTCACGATCCGGTAAAGGTTGCAAACTTCCCCTTGCTTGATGGTAATGCAACTAGATCTCCCTTGAAGCTCTAGGATGAAGGAGGAGGCCAAAGGAAAGAAACCCTAGTGGAGATGGCAAAATTGGCGCTGCTGTACGGCGTGTACGGAACTCTCCGATTTAGGTTGAAGCTGCAGCTTTTATAGGAAAACATCAGAAATTTGGTCACGCACGGTCTAACGCACGACCGTGCGTGGACCGTGCGATACTTAAGGGCAGCAGGTGTGCAGGAGAAGAAGGAATATGCCAGTGCGTTTTATTCACGCACGGGCTAACCCGCACGTGCGTCAAAACGCACGAGTAAACTCCGAGGCTCCATTTTGCTGGGCATCATGAACACACGACCGCAATTGACCGTGAGCCAAGAAAACGCACGTTCGTGCGATACATACAGAAATGAATTCTAGCACAATGGGGATCAGCCCTCATTTACAGCTCAAGCACAAACTGGGGAAATACTTCCAGCAGCACAGAAATATAGAAAATACGATGGGGAGCACAAAGTGCTTACCCCCAACAACAAAGTGCGCAATTGCACACAAAAACAGGCATAGACATGTACTTCAAATAAAAGCATGAATGGAAGAAATATTGACGAGACTGAAGTACAAATGCAGGAAAACTAGCCTAAATGAGTCCGAAAATATGTATATAATAGGGACTCATCACACCCCCAGACTTACCTATTTGCGCGTCTCGAGCAAACAAATCCGGCGGAGTATGAAAAAGGTAGCTAGAGTAGAAAATTGCAAAGACAGAGTAAGATGCGAAGTATCATACATATGCACATAAAAATTCTGTAAAAGAAGATTCTAACTATACTAACAAATTTACAAAAGTAAAAATGCGTAAATAGAGATTTATTTGTACTCAGATTGTGATTCGTGAAGAATTTATGCGGTCGTGCCCGGTGTGAAAGTAAACAAGCCACTCAGGAGGGTGTTGCAAAAGACCAGAATTAGGGAATAACTCCGCTGAAATCCATCAACGACGAGAACCATAAGCTTGCCCTGTTACACTCTCTCCATGGCGCTAGCAAACTCACAAGTTAAATCAATAGGGCTTTACGGTTATAATGGGGCTTAGGTTACGATATGATATTCAATGATAAACGAGATGTCTACACAACCCAATTGAGTCTAAGGATAACGCTGAACCCAAAACAAGACCACAAGCGATGGTAGTGTGACACACCCCCAGACTTAGCTTGAAAACTGGGTGTGCACACAGCCTACTCCAGCAAATACCAACTGAATTTTCTATTACGCTCAAGGGGATTTCTTTTCATTCTAAATCTTTTTTGATTTTTTTTTCTTTTAACTTCATTATTTTCTTTTTCTTTTTCTTTTAACCCCGGTTGGTTTACAAAAAAAAAGTTCAGCAAATAATGTAGATCTTTCTTTCATATCGCAAAGGTTCCAAGCATCACATCCAAATATGAAATGTAATTTTAGTTAACACATTTTTGGTTGCGAAAATAGATAAGCTTCAGGCTTTGGTGATTGAAAGAGGAGCTGAAACAAAGGAGGGGTAGGCACAAACTTGGCTTGCAAAGGTAAGCGCATAGGTCATGGAAAACAAGGCTCAAACTAGCCAAAATAAAGGCCTACATCATATTTAACAAGATGAGTTGCTCTCACCCATGCTTCAAGAGTCGCTTAGGGCAAGTTCTTAGCCCACGAGAAAGGTAAACCTTCCTTCCGGCTCGAGCAACACACAACTAGCGCTCGCTTACACACAACACCGTGCTATCGTAAATTTCAGTCACATCCACCAAATGAGTAAAGTAAATCAAAGATTACGCAAGAATACTAATTGTAAATTAAAAGCATAGAGATAATCTAATTTTACTCAAATTTCTATGGAAGCATGCGGATGCGACTAGAGCACTACAAGAGTCAACATTATACTCTGAATTGCAATTCCTAAGCTAACATCCTATTTCACATTCCAACCAAAATAAGTATGAACGGAAATACACATACAAGTTAGTTCGCTCAAAAGTGGGTGCTTTGCGTGCAGACAAAATGAACAAAACTATTTGAAATAAGACTTCTAGCATGCTGAATAAATGTGCACGTGAGTGGGTACACAAAAATATCTCCCCCAGACTTAAACTATGCATTAAGATATTCTAAAACAAAGTTAGGGGAAGAGGGTACCCAATGCTCAGCAAGTAAGCATTCCGGAAGCCTGTAGTGAAGCTCTACGAAGAATCACGACCACCGCCTTCACAAATAGAAAATACCTGCAAAGGGTGGTCTCCGTACAAGAAAACTAAAATAACACCTAACTAACTCGTTAGAGTATGCGATAAAATAAAAGACAAGAAAAAGTAAGATAACTACTGGGGTTACTGTCATCCCAGCACGACTTATTTAAAAACATAACAGTTCTAGCTAATGGGCGTATGAAAGAGAAAATGAACAGGTAACTGTTCTAATATGCGTGTCGGTAACAGGTACCGATACAGCGACAGGACATTTACCCCTCTACCTAAATAATAATACCTGCTTAACACAGGTAGAGGAAATAGGAAGTAAGAAGAGGAGGAAGGCTGGTCCTCACTCGTCTCACCACAAAATAAATCCTTGCCCAGCAAGGTATCATCTCCCAGGGAGGCAGCAGGAGGAGAATGCAATGAGTGGAGCTTCCTCTATGGAGGGGGGATCAACTTCCTCACATAAGATGATGCTCTCATCCTTGACTTGAGCATAATGCTCCAAGTCCTCCTGAAGTACCTGTGAAGACTCAACCTGCACAAGCTCAGATGAAGAAGGGGGGTTAGGAAATAAAAAAGAAGAAAAACTTAAAAGAACACCAATCGGGGGAGTGGTCCCGACCTCACTCCCATCAGGTTGGGAAAGTAAAATAATGTTTGCATTGTCATCAATGCTACAAGGTTCGGCGGGAGCAATAGTGGCCATGCCCAAGAGTTGGACTTCCTCCACCGGTGCTGAGGAAAGCTCCTCTTCACCTAGAAGGTTGTCCTCCTCCATAGGAGCAGGCATAACACGTAGATCGCCACCCTCATCCTGCGACACATCCTCAACAATGTCGTTAGAGACGAATGTAGTATGCACAATAGGGGGAGGAATAGGGCTTGGATAAATGTCAAGCACCGATTCCTCACAAAGAATTGAATCAACACATGGTGATATATGCACAGGGGAGATGGGCTCAGCCATGTCAGAGCCTAGATCAGCCACACATCTGGTGACTGTGTCCACATCATACACTTCAAAACTTGAAGATTAAATGGGCACATAGCCAGATGTTGAAGGTGTGCTGCCAGAAGTAGGAGTCGGGACGATCCGGATATCCGGCTCGTCATCCTCGTCCAATTGGCGAAGGAATGCAGCACAATACTTCAAGGCATGATCCGTGCTTTTACAAAACGAGCACTGCCTTGCGGGCTTCTTTGGCACAGCAGGAGCTGAAGCCGAAAAAAAGTGTGACAGTAAAGGCTCGACAGAATAGCCATAGGACTTACGCGCACCATATGGAGTACCAGACGAAGTCGGTGCTCCATATACTGGGCCTTGAGTGCTAGGGCTATTATCTCCCTTTGGACATCTATCACTAGCATGCGAAATATCTCCACAAAGCGGCAATGAATATTAAAAGAAGCCCACATAATGTGAAGGTAACAAGATTCAAAATAAAAACACTATTGTGCAAAATACCACACCTAACAAAAATTTACTAGAGCAACCTAATATAAACAGTAAAACATAATAAGAAGAAATAAAACAAAAAGGACGTGATAAACAAATGGAAGGGCTTCTCTTTCACATTCTCCCTCTCCAGAAAACTCACACGTCTGTGTTCCCCGGTAATGGCGCCAAACACTTGATGCGCAAAACTTGATGCGCAAATCTATAGGCGGTAGCAAGATTGCGGCACGAAACGGCAGTGTACCGATCGTTCAAGTAATATAAAATGGGAATGAATCCCCAAGTATCGATCTCAAAGGAACACAGTAAGGTGGAGCTATCTATCGAGGAAGGACTTGAGATTGAAGTCCTTTAGGTCGGATAGATTGCTGAAACGGGGGATTTGGTTTGTGGAAAATATAGGAAAATAACTAAAACTACTCCTATGCAATGCCGCTATGCAATGCTTCGCTTGGCGGGATGAAGACTAGGCAGGCCTTGAGCGCGCTGCTTCGCAAGGGCGAATGGAGTAGGCTAGCGGAATCGAACTATGCAGGCCTTGAGCGCGCTGCTTCGTTAGGCAAATGGATTACACGGGCCGTTAGCACCGCTTAGCTTGGCGGATGGACGAGTAGTCTTATGGATTGTGGGTCGTAAGCACCTCTTCGACAAGCACGCCACTAGCAATTGCTAGTGCGGCAAACGAACGTGACTGCCGGATGGAGGATGGAATGGGGCGCACCTCAAGCAACTCATACAATAAAGCATTTCACATAGACATGAAATATATAGAAATACAAACTAGTTTAAGTGCTACTTCATCATAATAATAAAGATCAACAACATATACACATCAATAAGAGAAGAACAAGGCAAGAAATCGACCGAATCCGAAGGCTCATTGTAGATTCACGGTTGGAATCTCCGGGTTGTCAATCCACGTCCAAGATCGGTCCACAACTACGTCCGGGGTAGAGAGAGCTATCACGACTCTCCAATGAGCCCGTCTTCTTCGTCTCACGATCCGGTAAAGGTTGCAAACTTCCCCTTGCTTGATGGTAATGGAGGCTAGATCTCCCTTGAAGCTCTAGGACGAAGGAGGAGGCCAAAGGGACGAAACCCTAGTGGAGATGGCAAAATCGGCGCTGCTGTATGGCGTGTACGGAACTCTCTGATTTAGGTTGAAGCTGCAACTTTTATAGGAAAACATTAGAAATTTGGTCACGCACGGTCTAACGCACGACCGTGCGTGGACCGTGCGATACTTAAGCGCAGCAGGTGTGCAGGAGTAGAAGGAATGCGCCCGTGCATTTTACTCATGCACGGGCTAACCCGCCCGTGCGTCAAAACGCATGAGTAAACTCCGAGGCTCCATTTTGCTGGGCATCATGAACGCACGACCACAATTGACCGTGCGCCAAGAAAACGCACGATCGTGCGATACATACAAAAATGAATTCTAGCACAATGGGGATCAACCCTCATTTACAGCTCAAGCACAAATTGGGGAAATACTTCCAGCAGCACAGAAATACAGAAAATACAATGGGGAGCACGAAGTGCTTACCCCCAACAACAAAGTGCGTAATTGTACACAAAAATAGGCATAGACATGCACTTCAAATAAAAGCATGAATGGAAGAAATATTGATGAGACTGAAGTACAAATGCAGGAAAACTAGCATAAATGAGTCCAAAAATATGTATATAATAGGGACTCATCAGCATGCGTGGAAGAAGATTGAGGTTGAGAAAATTAAGCAGAAGATCGCTGATTCTGAAGAAGCTGCGAAGATGAAAAAGAGAAAGAGCTTAAGTTCCTCTGCTAAACCTGCAAAGAAAAAGAAGAATGAAGAAAGCAAAGGTATGATCGCTCCTGAGGCGATCACTCTTCCTGAAAACAATGGTCTTAAACATCCAGAGGATGCTCCTGAGAAGACTAGTGTAAGATCCCTCTCCCGCGCCTGGAGAGCATCCAAATCTTATGCCCAGAACCGCCGCCTTACGGTGACACTAACACCCGAGTTAGGTGCCTCCGCAAGATGCCAATCCTGTCGGCAGAACGATCAACGGGCCAATAAGAGCTATGAAGGGAAAGAAACAAAACCAAGTCCACAATCACACATTTATACAATAAAATATAAAAAGTCCATCAATGAGTACAACAAGTAAAGGAGAGAAAGGGGTCAAGCCCGGTACAAATCCAAGCAAAGTACATAAACTCTCTCACTCTACATCTATGCGGAAGCTAAACAACTCTCAACTCTCGAACACCTGTTTGTAGTAGAAGTAATGCGCGACATAAGCTCCTCAGGTCCTGTCTCCTCTTCTAGCTGGGGCTCCATCATCTCGTGTACCTACGGTCACAACTGACCGTTAGTCATAAAGACTAAGCCGATTTTGTCCCTGCCTCCCCCCGCGACTCTTAGGCACCGTGCAGGAGGACGAAGCGGAGGAAAAACAAGGAGTAATAGAAACAAGGCAGGTCACAAATGTCGAGACTAGCAGGGTATATACATACTAAGCAAGTAAATGTAACAATTCTATTCTAACCAGAGTAAGTACGACAGCAGATAGTAAAAGACAATGCAATATAAAGAAGCAGCTACGAAAGTAACCTTAACTTATATGCACACACAAAAGCACATAAGCTAAGGGATCTGGCAAGAAGTAAACTCATCGTATAAAAGAGCCCATACGGATTTATACGATGAGGTCTCTGTTTGTGCAGAATGCTATGCTATGATGTGCAATGTAATGATGCAATGTTTGTATTATTATTTCATACGCATGCAACTCACCCACACAACTCTGTACGTACAGACCTTTAGTTCCCACTTTTCGGAGGTAGCCAACCTCTCGGGCACCTCCCGTCGTGGTCAAACGGTGGCAGAGGAGCGGGCATCTCCTCACCTAGGTGGGTAAGTCACACTACCAGACCTAGGCCCTAATGTACGCTGTGATACCGGTACCCGGTACTCACGAGCTCCTGCGTACTAAACTGAATTGGCCAGGCAGGGTTTAGGGAATTCGTCCGTCGGACGCGCAGTAAGACAACTTGGCCCCCATAAAACCACTAGCACTGCTGAGTCAACGAACTGCTGTCGGTGTGACGACTAAGACAGAACCGAAGACCCACCACATCTTACACACAAGCAACATGTATTAGCCATTTACTACCGAGCCTCTAGCTCGCAATTCTACATCAACATTTATAAAGTAGAGCCTACCGCTCGCCAGACTACACTAGTCTTATATTTAAACTACGAGCCTACCGCTCGCTAGACTACACTAGTCTTATATTTAAACTACGAGCCTACCGCTCGTTAGATTACACTAGTCTTATATTTAAACTACGAGCCTACCGCTCGCTAGACTACAATAGTCTTATATTTAAACTACGAGCCTACCGCTCGCTAGACTACACTAGTCTTATTTTTAAACTACGAGCCTACCGCTCGCTAGACTATCCCAGTCCTTCCTTATAACCCGAGCCAACCGCTCGCAGGACTATCCCAGTCCTTCCTTATAACCCGAGCCTACCGCTCGCAGGACTATCCCAGTCCTTCCTTATAACCCGAGCCAACCGCTCGCAGGACTGTCCCAGTCCTTCCTTATAACCCGAGCCTACCGCTCGCAGGACTATCCCAGTCCTTCCTTATAACCCGAGCCAACCGCTCGCAGGACTATCCCAGTCCTTCCTTATAACCTGAGCCTACCGCTCGCAGGACTATCCAAGTCCTTACTTATAACCCGAGCCAACCGCTCGCAGGACTATCCCAGTCCTTCCTTATAACCCGAGCCTACCGCTCGCAGGACTATCCCAGTCCTTCCTTATAACCCGAGCCAACCGCTCGCATGACTATCCCAGTCCTTCCTTATAACCCGAGCCTATCGCTCACAGGACTATCCCAGTCCTTCCTTATAACCCGAGCCAACCGCTCGCAGGACTATCCCAGTCCTTTCTTATAACCCGAGCCTACCGCTCGCAGGACTATCCCAGTCCTTCCTTATTAAATGGTCCGGTTTGGGATGGAAGCTAACTTGTCATGTTCTCCTACTTAACTAGTCTTGTCTATAATTTAGTTGATCTTAGAAGCTTTAGGTTTAACCTTGGACTTCCGGAGGGTTACCAGGTGAGGGGCTCGCAGGGTACTAGGAAGTGTGGCGGGCTGACACCTTCTACCCCTTTTTACTTGATCCCCATTATCCTCTCCAATTACATTAAATCTATAAGATGAGTTAAACTTGGCTCTTAGGAGTGGGGGAGTTCTTTTGAACTCCTACACCACTAATTATGACCGGGTGCTGACTCTCCCGTCATCACATTCTAAGCTCGAGTTCCCTTCTTCACCGAGGAACTGCACACATTCAATTAGCATTCTCAACCTTACTTGGACCCACACTCCTATTCTTCGTCATCCTTAATCTAGGGTTTGCCTTAGATATTTCTCGACTTCTCCCTTGAGTATTTACCTTAAGATGGCTCACCGGCTAAGGGTAGTTTTACTTTCCATATAATCATTTAACACTGATGAGTTGTCTGTGGGGCCCTTGATGAGGTCTAACCTCCTTTTTATATCATTATAAATTCCTGCACTTACAGCTTTGCTAAACGCACCCCAACCCTTATTTCCCATGATGCCCCTTAGAGGTGTTCTTCCAAATAATCTGAGCCATCATAATAATCAAAGAGTTAATAGTTCTATGTGTGAAGGTCAGTGGTGGTCTAAATCATATATATCAGTTTTACTATTCGCAGACCAAAATAAGATTGAGCTAGATTTGACTCCTAAAGTGCAATCTTGATCACATCATATCCAAATGAGTTCCAATTATTATCATGGGTTCGCAATGAGTAATGATCTAACAACCTCAAATCCTAATTTCATAAGTTCTCCATGGAATCTTACATCTTAGTCTCTATTAAAATAGAAGATGTGCATATAGTGATTTATACATCGACTGTCAACTAATGATCTCCATAAATTCTGATAAATTCACTGTAGCATAATATTGGTCTAAAAACCTCAAACCCCAAATTTCACACTTTTACAGGAACTATTTAACCATAATTTCTATTTAACATAAATGGGGTGCAAATAGGGATTTACACTACAGGTGCTATGTTAAACTTCAATAAATTCTGGGAAAATTACTATAGCACAATATTGGTCTAAAAACACCAGATGCTAAGTTTCATATTAATCCAAGGAGTATTTACCCTTATTTATCATTTATTACATTTGGTGTGCCAATAAGGGGTTACACTACAACTACCATTTATATGTCTCTATAAATTCTGAGAAAATTAACCTAGTACAATAATCATCTAGAAACACCAAATCCAAAGTTTCATAATTTACCAGGAGTATTTATCCATAATTACTATTTATTACAAATGGTGTGCCAATAAGGGATTACACTACAACTACCATTTATATGTCTCTATAAATTCTGAGAAAATTAACGTAGTACAATAATCATCTAAAAACACCAATTCAAAGATTTCATAATTTACCAGGGAGTATTTATCCATAATTACTATTTATTACAAATGGTGTGCCAATTAGGGATTACACTACAACTACCATTTATTTGTCTCTATAAATTCTGAGAAAATTAACCTAGTAGAATAATTATCTAAAAACACAAATCCAAGGTTTCATAATTTACCAGGGAGTATTTATCCATAATTACTATTTATTACAAATGGTGTGCCAATAAGGGATTACACTACAACTACCATTTATATGTCTCTATAAATTCTGAGAAAATTAACCTAGTACAATAATTATCTAAGAACACCAAATCCAAGGTTTCATAATTTACCAGGGAGTATTTATCCATAATTACTATTTATTACAAATGGTGTGCCAATAAGGGATTACACAACAACTACCATTTATATGTCTCTATAAATTCTGAGAAAATTAACCTAGTACAATAATCATCTAAACACACCAAATCCAAGGTTTCATAATTTACCAGGGAGTATTTATCCATAATTACTATTTATTACAAATGGTGTGCCAATAAGGGATTACACAACAACTACCATTTATGTCTCTATAAATTCTGAGAAAATTAACCTAGTACAATAATCATCTAGAAACACCAAATCCAAGGTTTCATAATTTACCAGGGAGTATTTATCCATAATTTCTCAATAATCAAATAATTTATCCATGGAAGACATTTCAAAACTTGTAAAGGAACTAAGCTAAATTTTCATCTAGGCCACATGAGATTACTCCTACTGATGTGCCTCATCATAAAGCTACACATTCCAGAGAATCAACATTTTCTATATATAAATTTCTCAATAATTAATTAAATTGCCCATGGAGGGCATTTCATAATTTGTAAAGGGGCTACCCTAAATTTTCATCTAAACCACATGAGATTGTTTCTAAGGATATTTAATGTCATGAAAAGACTATGCCTAGAAGGTGGGATTTTTCTAGTTGTTTTAGTCTCATAAATTTCATTAATTTACAAATGTGACAATTTGAATTTACTTAGAAACTTTAAGAAAATAATTTCCAAAGGTCATCAGACTTATGTCAAAGATGTATATCCTCATGACATACAAAAACCACAAGGTTTCAGAGGCATGCAAGGTGATTCCCACCTTCAATTCCATCAAAAAGTTTAAAAGCCCAAATTGACTATTAGCACCCCAATTTAACTCTTAAGTCCCAAAACTTCAACTTGAAGCTCAGAGAAATCCACTCATGCACATGTGATGAAATTTTAACCAGATCCCATATATGACCTAAAGAAGCCCTCACCAAAATCTGGTGTCATTCGGAGTTATATAACTCTAAATATTCCATTTATTTAATTTTCTAAGTTTTGAACAAAACTATAAAAAATTTATCTCCAAAAAAATATGATATTTAAACCTAAGCTAGGTATGAGGCACATGCATGCATGGATAAAATATCAAGTCCATCAGACTTGCCATTAAAAAGTTACACTAGTTCAAAGATCTGGTTTGAATTTTGACCAGCCTCACGAGAATGAGTGTTGTGGGTCCTATAGTGCCCCAAATGTCCTGATTCAAGTTTCAACATAAAGTAGACATCAAGATCTACAAAAGCTATTTCAGCACATTTTTCATGAAATGGCTTCTAAGGGGTTCGAATATTAGTTTGAAAGTGCTTCCCAGTTTGTGACAGATTTGAATAATTATTAAATTGAAATATTAAAAACCTGCACAGATCTTGAAGCCCAGATGGATGGCATCCATGCGTCTTCCTCCTCCAGCCGATGGCTGGGAATGAAACTTCCTGTAGCTTTTGCGTGAGCCACCACCGACCATCCCCTTACCTCCATGGCCAACCTCCATCACCACCACCTTCGTTGAGGTGGTGGCCGTCGAGGGGAGGCGGTTTCCAGCCGAAATAATGCACAGGAGAGGGGATCGGGGAGGGAAAAATATCAGCCAAGCTCTGATTTTCCAAAGCTATATCCAAGCTCTTTTGAGCTCAAACCAAAACCTAAACGATCTAGGGATCTAGCACAAGGGGAGGGGAGGAGAAACCAGACCTTAGATTGGCTTGAGGTTAAGGAAATCTCGGAATCGCCATTGACGACCACCTCATTGGAGCTCCTTACCGATTTCACTCCTCTCCACCAAAAGATTCCGTTTAAAGCTCGATTTCTGCTGCTTTCCTCCCTCTAAAGCTAATGGTGGCTTTAATTTGGGCTGAGGGGGGCTCCATGTGAAGATGCCATCATGGCATGGTCGGCCAAGCTTTGGTTGTCTCACCAAGATGCCATTTGGCACCCCAACTATAGTAATTTGGCTGGGAGAGCATGTGTGAGTTCAGAGGAGTTGATTGGAAGTGGAATTGGTTGCCATTTGTAGCCAATTCCTTGATTCCCTCCTTTTGTCCCATCCAAAATTGGGGATTTTTCCAATTTAGCATCTTGCATGCCATCTCTTCCTAATTTTTGAGGGCATGCATGGTAATTAGGTCATGTGCTGTAGGGTGGGCCTCCTATTGAGGCCTTAGCCCATACGGGTTGGCTTAATTGGTTCAAATACTTAATTTTAACCCAATTTTGACCTAATTGACTTTAGGGTTTGACTTAGTCAATTGATGAGTTGACTGGTCCAATGTGTTGGTCTTGAGTCCCTTGACACCACCCAATGCTGGTTGGGTCATGGTGGAGACCTAAGTGAGCTAATTTGACCAAAAGGTGCGATTTTGACCAAAATTGGGGAAATGTTGACTTTGGTCAATTTGGCCAAATTGTTGACTCCATGATGGGGCTTTTGAGTCAATTGGGTCCTTCATGATGTCGTAAGACTAGGGGTGAAGTCAATTTCATGTTTTGGGGTTCATTTGAACCTATTGGGGAGGAATTGACTTATGTTGACCCAAGTTTGACTTTGGTCAAATTGGGTCAACTGGTGACCCAGTGATGGGGCCTTTGGGTCCATATCATTCCTTGGAGTGTTTATCATCTATTGGTGGAATCAATTTGTAGGTGTGAGTTCATGTTGAGCTAGTTTGACTTAGGTTGACTTGAGTCCTATAGGAGATCACATGTGAGTTCACCTAACCCTATGTGTTCTAAGGTTGCAACCTAGCACAAACTCACAACACTCACCACTTGTCTCACCCTAATTGAAGTTAATTGGTCTAGAAGTTCTGAGGATGTTACAACTAGTGAGGTCGGTCTCTATCTCCCTTCTGCGATCTCAGCTTTTTCAAGAGAAGCAGACTCCGAGCTGATTGCCTATCTTGATGAAGATTCATCTAATGATTTCCTTTATTCGACCTTGTAGGTGCTGGACCCTTTTGAATCTGAACGTCTCCGGGCGGCTGCTGTAGATAAGGAGATCACTGAAAAAGAGGAGACCGCCGCAGAGGCAGCCAGATTAAAGGCAGAAGCTGAGAAGGAAGAGAGGGAAAAGGCTGCTCTGCTCACCGCAAAGAAGAAGGAAGAGGAGAAAAAATCTGCTTTGCTCGCTGTAGAGAAGAAGAAATAAGAAGAGAAGAAGAAAGCTGCTATTTCTGGCGGTCTGGCGAACCCTTCTGCTACTCAGATTGACAAAATAAACAAAGTGGCGGCAGATCGCGCATCGGCGGTCTCTGCCTTGCGGACTGGTAAGGCAACGATGGTTGGAAAATCGTTTGAATTCCTTCTCCTGCCTGCTGTTCGACCTAGATCTCCAGAGAAAAGGTATGAGATCGTCATCATTGAAATGTATGACATTTTTGTTAGCAACGTAGAGATAAAAAGGAGGAGAAAAGAAGGAGAGAAATCACAAAAGAGGGAATTGGAAAGAATGGACCTTGAGCGCTTAATGGGATCAGACCACCTTTTGTTGACCGCAGAACCCACAGTCACAAAAGATATTGAAAGTACCTTGCATCACTGCGGTCTCGATTTCTTTCCAAGTATTCTCTTTACGCGATTTCTTCTACTTTTGAACTGTTTGTATTTGAGCTAACTATCAAACTTTTCTGATTGCAGGTGATGAGGTCGCAGAGATTCCAGAGGAAAGAGAGCTCATTCCTTAAGAGATGATGGTTCCAGCTCAGCTTGCTGACATTCTTAAACCAATGTTTGAGGATGTCCGCTCCATGATGATTCGAGAGCGATCGCAAAAGATCAACTCCATGCTCGAGACGATCATCTTCGGGTACATACCATTGATTTTAAAGAAAGACTGCGAGCTAATGAGAAACGAGTCAGCATGGAGTGCGACCAGAAGAATGCTGAGCTCGTTCGGGTGCTTCAGGAAGAAGAGAAGGACGCTGAATACTACAAAGGAAAAGCTGCAACACTGTCCACTGAGGTCTCCATCCTGAGAGGTCGTCCTGCAAAAATGTCAATGAGGCCGGGGACTTCTGGCGATCTAGCGGAGGAGAGACCGGCTTCAGAAATTATGGTCATTTCTATGGAGCAGGTGGACAGAGAGATGTCAAAGATTCACCGAGCCGTAATGTCTACCAATCATAGTCTTGCATCCGTTCTGACCGCCGTGAATGAAATGCAGGATGTTGCGGCGTTTGTAGGGAGAAAGCGTCCAAATAGGAGATAGATTATTTCTTTATGTGGTCTTGAGCTTTTGAAAACCTGAACAATTTAAACATGTTGTAATATGTATGTTGACATTAACTTTTATTTGTGCGATATCTGTGATGTCATGATGCCGATCTCTTATTATTGTGTGCTGCTTGTTTTACTTTATTTTTATACTTATCATTCTTTGGGACTCTGCGGTCTCTCTTCAATTGTGACCGAAAATATGGCGATATTTATGACCTTATGCAGGTATACCATCGGTGTGAGCAATTTTACTGGGCGGTCTCCGAAGAAGTCATCATTACGAAAATATCTTTGGATTTTTATAAATAGCTGGCCTTGGAATTTTTCTTTCCATACTCTTCGAATGCGGCCTAAGCACCGATCTCAGCGAACTGTAATTATGGTGTCTGTGCGAGCTTCCTCTACAAAAGTCTTCTAGGAGGCTATTCACAAAGCCAGCCATCTTTCCAAGGATGAATACCTGTCCTTTCTAGCAAAGCACATGGTCCAAAACCAGATCGCGATGAGACTTCCTAAGAAGGAAGATGCATTAAATTTTGGAGAGGAGAACAAATTTGTGATTCCCATCGATCACTTCGATTTTGGGCTGAAACTTCCCCTTCCTTTGGAAATTCTCGAAGTGATGGAGTACTACGGATTCGTGCTCGCTCAGCTGCCTTCGAACTCGATCGAACTCATCAATGCCTTTAATTACTTACGGTAAAAAAGAATTAGGTTTACGATGGCGCTCTTCCGCGCGACCTTCACTGCAAAGGTATTAAAAGAAGGACAAAAGAAAGAAGAATTTAAAGGGTTAGTTTATTTTTCATGTGAAGGAGTAAAAGTTCTGAATCTTCCAAATAAGGTTCCTTTCTGGATGGAAAGGTTCCAGATTTTCGAAGGCGACCTCGGCGGTCTGAGCAATCGACCATCTCCCAGAGCAGAAGGCGACTTTAGGAAAAATAAGACGATCTCAAAAGAGGAGCTAGACATTCTGGCTTTCCTGGCGGTCAAGCGGCTGGACCTCTTCCACTATCAAGCGATCTGGCCTGAGATCGCTGAGATTCTTCCGAAAGAAAGTGAGTATTTCCTCTACGGTCTCATGTGTCCTTTCCATAAATTCTTTATTTTTCTAACCCCTTCCTTTTTCAGCGACCTTTGCGATCCCTACAGCCGACCCAGTGGCACCAGCTGAAGAGGTGCTCACTCAGAGGGAAAAAAGAAAGAGAAGGGAAGAAGAGCGCGAGACCTCTGGGGTTGGTGATGCGTCTGAGACTGTCAACGATCAGTTCCCCTTGGCCAGTTTCATGAAGAAACAAAAAGACATCAAGGGAAAACCCCTTCTTAGATGGAGTGAAAAGGGAAGGTCGTGAAGTTATCCACCGATCTCCCTCTTTTGAGCGGAAAATTATCTCGACATGCCTTTGCGGTCACCTCGGCCCTATATGGAAAGAAAAATCGTGAAGAAGCATATAACTGTGAGACCAAATTTCTCCCTGATGCCTGCGCTCAAGCGACCGTTAGGAGCACGGTCATAAATCATCACATGGGGCGGTCTCTGCGAAGAGCCCTGAAAGAGATCGAGATCCTGCATGAGGAGTGAAGAAGAACTTTTACTGGAGATATCTAGCTTCTTTTTTGTGACCGCGTGGTCTAATAATTTTCTTTTGCAGCAATCAAAAGAAGCAGCGTATGATCCAGACAATCCTGAATTTCAAAGCGCTTTGATGCATCATATAAAGGTAACCGTAGAGCAGGTGATTTTAGAGCTTCACGGCCGCGGCGGTCTTTCTGAAGAGTTCAAAGATATCAAATTTATCAATCTTTTCCCTGACACTGCGAGAATAATAGACGAACAGTCGATCACGACAGGTGAGGCCGCCGCTGAGGGAGAAGAAAAGGAAGCAGATGTTGATATTGAAGGAAATACTGACGAAGCGAGTGGAAGCCAGTATGTTGCTGGTAATGATACAAGCTCTGCCGTGGACTCAAGCTCGGCATCTAAAGTTCCTGCCCTAGATTTAGAAGAATCCTCAGATGAGACCGACTCTTCTTCAGATGATGAGCGGTCTCCCAAAAGATCAAGAAGCAAATAGAACCACTTGTAGTTTTTAATTTTTGCGTCTGCGGATTTTGTTACCGCGCGACCTGATGTAACAAACATTAAAAATAGAAAAATAGAAGTTTGGTATACCTTTGTCTCCTCCGCGAATGAATGTCTTTTTTGTACCTTTCTTTTAAATGTCGATTGTATTATTCACGATCTCGTTATATTATTATAGATCTGGCATTCGATCTCAATGCCCCAGATGTTACCTAGCTCGGTATAATTACCTTGTAAATTTCATACTGAGCGATTCAATAAGGACGATCTGATATCTTTCAGATCGCATTACCGGATGGTGATGTATCAGTTCTCATTAAGCAAGAATGAAATCGCGAGAGCTAAAGTGGGGCGAGATCTCTTAATACTTGCGGTCTCTGGATATAATATACCTATATAAGACCGCTTATTATATTTGCGATCTATGGCTTTTAAGATCTGATAAGATAATGTCATTTTTTAGATATTGATCCCTAATAATTTCGAACAGGAACATAAGATATGATTTCCACGATTGAGACGGCTCCTTGAAAAATACAGTCCTTTAATAGATAGTCCGCGATCTTTAATTATTCAATCCATTCCTTAGATATTCGGAAAGAATGTTTTATGATAACCAACGATCTCCCATATTTATAAGATAAATAAGTTGAATCGATAACAATTAGTCAAACAAGAATGAGATAAAGAGTCAAACAATAATGAGATAATAATTAGTCAAACAATTAGTCAAACAAGAATGAGATAATAAGATCGCTGAGGATAAACAAGATTGCTTATGACTGGCGATCTCTAGCTATAACATATCTTCACGAGGATGCTTATCACTTTTGTGATTTCTGGCTTTGAATACTCGTCAAGATAAAGAGTGAATATTCATTGATGCGGATTCTCAAATAAATAATCATAGAATGTGATCTTCAATATTTCACAGGCTGCCTTTCAAACTGGCAATCTTGAATCTGCATGATGTTTAGAGATAAAAAGTCATAATCCACGTGATTCCTGAATAGCCTTTAATGAGAACTAGAATGGCGATCTTCCAATGATTAAGACCGTCTCTTCCTTGGCTTGGAACCATAAACATGCTGTAAAGCTTGGCTACTTGAAAGTCTTATATGATCTAAAAGACTTTTAGGCGGCGGTCTCAATTACTTCATACCGGCCCATGCTCAACATGATCCAATACTGAAAACCGGCGGTCTTCAAAAACCTCAGACCGCCCCCTTATAGTAAGATCTTGATGGATATAATTTGTAATGATCAAAAGGGCAGGTGCGGCCATGCCAGCATTGCTTTCCTCAAGAGACCATCATAATTCCAGCACCTTCAAAGAGATATATATATATATATATAATAATATCTCAGAATGGTCAAAAAAGGCAGGTGTGGTTATGCCGCGGAGGCTATACCGACATTGCTTTCCTTGAAAGACCATTTTTCAAATTATACCATACAATCAACATCCTCTTGGCTATCCTCACACGAATGAGAATTCGAGGGTCACAGAACAAGACAATCCATATGGCAGGTGTGGTCATACCGCGGAGGATACACCGACATTGCTTTCCCCAGAAAGAACATCAACACTGTAACGATGTCCTATAATGCATGATAGAGTTGAACATTCACCTAAACTTCCCTTGATGCAAAGGTGTGTCAGATATCAGCAAGGACCCGACATCCTAAAGCTCCTCCGCACAAGCTTGGCGAGCTACTGCTACACAGATGTGAAATCTCCCCGCTACCTGTGGTCCTGGCAGATTTTACCACTCAAGCTTCAAGTCGAGGGGGAATGAAGTAGGATCCGTCGATACCTCTCTTGGTAGGATCTTAGCCTTCAAAAGTTAACCAATACATCTCAGGACTTTCTTTCTAATATGCATAAAGAAGGAGTTTACATCCACATCATCATAACACTTGCAAAAAGAAAGATAGAAAAATAGAGACAGAAAAATACAAGTTTTAATGTAAAGAAACGCTAGAGATCATCTCCACTCCAAATGTGAGATAAATCTCCGCTTCATAAGATTGGAGACGGTATACTCCATTTTTGAGTGCTTCCTTAACAATGAATGACCGTGCCCAATTTGGATTAAGTTTTCCAACTGAGCCAGATCTTGCTGCCGAGTCAACTTTCTTGAGGACCAGGTCTCCAACCACAAATTCTTTAACTCTAACATTTTTATCGAAAAATCTGGCCATTCTCCTTTTCACTTCTTCTTGCCTGATAGTTGCTGAATCCCTTAATTCTTCAATGATATCGAGGCTACATTTTAACTCCTCATCATTTTCTTCCATCCAGCTATCTTGACGTTGTTGAGATAATAATACTCTTGGGCTCTTTACTTCAAATTCAACAAGAATAAGAGCTTCTGAGCCATGAGATAATTTGAAAGGAGTCTCTCCAGTAGCTAAAGTTGGAGTTGTCCTCAAAGCCCATAATACTGAAGGTAATTGATCCGCCCAATTTCCTCTGAGCTCCACTTTCTTCTTCAGGAGGTTGATTACAAGTTTATTGGCGGCTTCTACCTGGAGGGTGATGTACAGAAGAAAATTGCAACTCAGTGCCGATTTGATCACAAAAATTTATAAGACTTGAATTATTGAATTGTGGACCATTATGTGTGATGATTGCCATGGGAATTCTGTGTCTACAAACTATCTACCCCCCAGTTGAAATTTCTCACTATCTGAGTTGTAGTCTTAGCTAATGCCTTTGCTTCAATCCACTTACTGAAATAATCAATCATTACAAGAATGAATCTATGTTGCCCACTTGCTAAAGGAATAGGCCCAATCAAGTCCATTCCCCAAATCGCAAACGAACATGGGGTGGCTATTGACCTAAGCTATTGAGCTGACTGATGTTGAAGGGGGGCAAACTTCTGGCACTGAACACATTTCTTTTCGAACTTTTCTGCATCGTTCCTCATTTGTGGCCAGAAATATCCTTGTCTTCGAATCCTTTTTTCCAAGGTTCTAGCTCCCGAATGACTACCACATTCTCCCGAATGAACCTCTTGAAGGATAATTGGAATTTCTTCCTCATAAATGCATCGTGCCAACGACGAAAGAAAAGTTTTCCTGTAAAGAATTCCTGCAACAAGATAATAATGGGCTACTTTAAGTTTAAACCTTTTTCTATCTTTTACCGTTGAGTGAAAATCTCTAGTCGAGAGGTAGAGTATGAAAGGGTCCATCCAAGATGGATGTTGATCTATTTGCATAACTTCTCCCTCCTCGATAGTTGGATGAAATAATTCCGAGGTAGTTCCTCCCGAAAGAAGACCAAATTTTGCTAGCCCATCTGCTTCTTTATTTTCCTCTCTCGGGATGTGTTGTATTGTAAAGCTCTTGAACCTGCTTATCTTGATTTTCACTAGGGCTTGATATTGCTTGAAAGTGAGATCTCTGGTCTCGAAGTTACTATTTTTTTGAGATGTCATTATGAGAGAGTTTGTTTTAACTTGAACATCTTCGATTCCCAACTCTCTTGCGAATCTAAGACCGACGAGCAAAGCTTCATATTCTGCTTGATTATTTGTCATTGGAAAGTAAAAATTCAAAGCTTGGTCCAACCTAACTCCATTTGGGTTGATCAAGATAACTCTAGCCCCGGAAGAATTCCTTCCCGAGGCTCCATCAATAAAAATTGTCTAGGCCAGGGGTGTCTCAACTTCTCTTTCGGAGCTAACCTCCTTTGCATTGATTATGAGCTCTGCTAATACCTGAGCTTTGATAGCTATTCTGGGAATGTAATAGATAACAAACTTGCTGAGTTCTATTTCCCATTTTGCCAATATTCCTGAATGCTCAGGCTTTTCTAAAACATTTTTTAATGGGAGATCGGTGACAACTTGAATTATATAGGCTTGGAAATAAGGTCTCAATCTTCGTGCTGAAGTCACTAGCATTAGCGCCAACTTCTCAAGAATTGGATATCGAGTTTTTGCACTCTTCAAAATTTTGCTTACATAATAAACTAGAAACTGCTTCTTCTTTTCTTTCCTGACCAAGACTGAACTGATGGCATCAGAACCAACTCCGAGATATAGAAAAAGGTCTTCTCCCTTCCTAGGTCTGTGGAGCAAGGGAGTTGACGTCAACTGCTTCTTGAGCTGATTGAAGGCATCATCACACTCTTTTGTCCATTCAAACTTGGACCCTCCACGGAGAGTTTTGAAGATGGGAGCACTCTTATCTCCAGAGCGGGAAATGAAATGGATCACACCTGCCATCCTCCCACACAACTGCTGAACTTCCTTAGGGGTCTTAGGAGGTGACATTCCTAAGACAGCCTTCACCTTATCGGTATTTGGCTCCATCCCTTTCGGAGTAAGGAGATGGCCAAGAAACTTTCCCTTGCTAGCTCCAAAAATGAATTTCAATGGATTCAACCTCATGTTAAAGGTTTGGAGAGTTGCAAGCATTTCATTTAGATCATTGAGGCGAGCTGCGAAAATCTTGCTTTTGATTAAGAGATCATCAACGTAAACTTCTAAATTCCTCTCTTTTGGGGTTTTAAAAATGGTGTCCATCATTTTCTGATAGGCTGCACCAGAGTTCTTTAGCCCAAAAGGCATCACGAGATAGCAAAAACATCCGTCATTCGTGATGAATGAAGTATGAGGAATATTTGGCTTATTCATTCTTATTTGATGATAACCGGAAAATGCATCCAGAAAACTCATGCAGGAAAACCCCACTACCGAATCAACTAAATAATCAATTCTAGGTAAGGGGTAGCAATCTTTGGGGCAAGATTTATTGAGTTTGGTGAAGTTTACACACATACGCCACTTCCCACCGACCTTTTTGACCATCACAACATTAGACACCCAATCAGGGTATTGAATCTCCTTAACAAATTTAGCCTTAAAAATTTCTCTACCTCCTCCCGAATTGGTTGAGCGAGTGTTTCTGCCACTGCTCTTTTCTTTTGCTTGATTGGGATGAAGTTAGGGTCAATGTTGAGGTGGTGACAGGGAACATCTGGATCAACTCCTGTCATGTCATCTGCTGACCAAGCAAAGACATCCAGGTTCTTCAGGAGGCAGGAGATGAGCTGATGCTTATCATCTTCGGGCAATTCAACGTTGATCGAAAACTTCTTACTTTCATCCTCTTTGCTGATGGCACAACTTGAACTGCTTGGGAGGTTCCAAGCAAGCTCCATCTCTTGCATCTTCTTCTATCTCTTCTGCTGCATTGACTTGATCAAGGGTTTAAGATGCTGAGGAGATCCCAATTACTCGAAGAGGAGATAATTCGATCACATTGGCCATCTTAAAGGGAGAAGGCTCCTTTGCTTCAACATCGTCAAAAGGAGCAGGAAAGGCAACAACAGGGGCTGGAGGATAAGCACAATCCTCCTGGAAATTCTGGGCCTGAGCAGGAGGTCCCTGGGCTGCTTCTCTATAGAAATCCCGGCGAGCTGCGAACTCCTCAACTTGAGGTCGCACAGGAACTATGGGCTGGGAGGTCGACTGATCGAAAGGGTGACCGCCAGCCAAGCGGTCAGTGGTGGCGACCTGACCTGATCAGGGGAGAAGCCTCTGAGAGGTCGCAGCTAAGGTTTAACTCGAAACTTCAAACTGCGTGGCAGACTCTTGCGAGCCCGAGCGGTCTCTTGAAGAGCTTGCTCGACGTGAAGCTCAAAACGACGCTCCAAATCTTCTATGGAGGTTAGATTGTTCGAGGGGCAACTGCTGGGAGACCGACAAGAATGATGCCTGTGATCTGACATCTTGAAGGTCCGATGATTTCACCTAAACACTTTGATCTGAAGGTCGCGTGTTAGTTCTGTTGGTACAAAAAATGTACCTCCAAAAACTCTTACTATAAGAGAAGCAGGAAGGGAATGCAGAGTTCATGTTACTTAGGATGGAGGGTGTCAGAAAAGAGACCTCTGAGTAAAACTTCTTTGATTGATCTCAAAAAAGGATTACAGAGGGGGTCTAAAACAGGCCAGGGTGAGAGGTAGAAAAGTGACAGAATTCGAGACCGCTTACACAGGTTGTAAGCTGGAGGCTCGAAGCAAATGTCCCTTTTCAGGTACCCTACCACTCTATTTATAGATGAGGAGGCTGTCTGAATGGGCAGATCCAAAAATTACGGGCTTCCCGAGGTACAGGAGAATCGGGGCAGAGCGATCTGGTAGAGGCTTGACCGCTGGAGGAAGAGCAAGCGATCTGGGCGGTCTCACAATTTTGAGACCGCTGGAGGGATCCTTTCTGACTGGAAAAAAGGCCGCCGGAATTTCGGGCAAACAAATTCCTTTGGTATTACCTTCCTTGCAGCAAATGTAAGAGGTTCATCATCTTGAACAGCTTCTTCATTGATTTGATACTT
This sequence comes from Dactylorhiza incarnata, assembly GCA_033032865.1. NCBI lineage: Eukaryota > Viridiplantae > Streptophyta > Magnoliopsida > Asparagales > Orchidaceae > Dactylorhiza > Dactylorhiza incarnata. Next base: position 5,461,896 of record JAWHQI010000035.1, read on the forward strand.
CATTTAAGAGGTTCCTGTGCAATTTTGGTACTTCATTTAAAAGTATCCTGAGCAGCTTCTTCATTGTTGGGAAAAACTCCTTTTGATTTAACTTAACAATTTAACTATAAGTGATTTTACTTCTTAGGTTATGTTACCCACATTGTATAGTAAGGATAAATTGGTCATTAGATGTCTTAGGATGTCACACTCACCTTAGAGTGTCAAGACCAAGTCAAGACAATCACAAAATAAGTTAAGTTAAGACTTGCATCGAATAAAAGTCGACGCAACTTCAACTTGATATCGATGTATCTCTAACTACAAGTCGGGGCAACTTATTTAGACTGTCAAAGTATAAGTCAAGTCAACATAATGTTGAAAGGAACTCAACGCAGAAGGAAGAGCTTGTCGAATCCATCTCAGAAGTCGACGCAACTTTGATTATAATTCGACACTAAAAATTAAAGCTCAAGTCCAAGGCTTCAACTCGACTGATACGCCGATAAAGAATCGACATAACGTCGACATCTGAGTTCAGCTAAAGCTAAGAAGGAATTCTAAGCTACGTTGATAAGAACGCAGAGGTGCGTCGACATGAAGATTGATGATGTCAACGCAACTTCGAATATAATCAGAAAAAGGAAGTTTTTTCAGCTATCCTTTTGAGACCTTTTCAAAAGGACCACCAGGCTAGAGACTATTCTCCAACAGCTCATTTATTGCCAAGAAAGGTATAGAGCTTTCCAGGACACATCACATCATCTTTGGATGGTATTCAAAATTGATTAACGGGGCGAGAACAAAAGGAAAAAGGAAATTAGGTGAATTCCTTTTCAGGACAGCCCAAAAGAAGAAAAGATTTGAAATCCCAATCATACAGAATAAGTAAGAAAAAAGATGAGAAGAAAAAAGAAGAAGAATTATTACATTATTCTGTCTGTCGAATAGGGTATTCATCTTCGTCCTCCTCAAACCCTAAAAGACAGATATACAGAAATGCTCTCACTACACAGGAATACACACAGCTACTTCTTCATCATCAACATACAATAGCTGGATCACAAGAAGTGATGGGAGAAAAGGATCAAGCAAATGAACCCTTGCAAATCGTCACTATCATAAGCATGGGTTCATCATTTCAGATCCATTGAAAGAAAGACAGAAGTAGCATCAGAGCTTCTGAAGAATTCTGAGAACATAATTCTTTTCTTCGCCCTCTTATTTTCTTCTTACTATTTCCTTCACCTGTAAGGAGTTTTATTAATCCCTCTTCCAAAGGATTCAGTGGTTCTAAGAGTCTCCTTATCAAAAGACTCAGTGGTTTAAGATCTCCTTATCAAAAGATCTGGATTGGTTCTAAGAGTCTCCGTATCAAAAGACTCAGGAACAGGTTGTGCAATCCTACCAGGGAGGTAGAAAAGAGGACTACCCACATATAGGGGAACCTCTATAAAATTGCCGTGTCTTTGCTCTGTGATTTTTTGTACCGTCCCATTTACTTATTCTATGTTTATTTCAGCAAACTTTATTTCATTTATTCTGACTTTGGTTTTTGCTGATTGCATAATACCTTTGCATTTTTATTGTGTGTGCATAAAAAGAATTGAAAATATTTTAAATCTCTATTCACCCCCCTCTAGAGAATCCTCAGAGGCACACTGTGCACTTTCAATTGGCATCATAGGGAGGTTGATCATTAAAAGGTTAACACCTTGATCAAAACATCTCCTACTCTCATTTCTTTATTTTAAAATTAATTAAAAATATTTTTAAAAAGAAAATGAGTTCTAAGGATTATGCATCATCTAGACCACCAGTGTGTAACCTGAATATGTTTACACTCTGGAAGTCCAGAATTAAATTGTATATGAACTCTATTGATGAAGACATCTTTGATGTTATCATTTCAGGTCCTCCAGCCCCATACAAGAAAGATGCCAGTGGATCTTCAACTCAGGAACTTATGCCCAGGGCTGAGTGGACAGAGATAGAGAAGAAGTAGAAGGCATGTGATGCTAAAGCTATGAACATTCTGGTTCCACCATGTCAGATGACATTTTTCAGAAAGTTGTTGACTGTCAATCAGCAAAGAGATCTGGGAATCTCTCACCAGAATGGTAGAAGGAAGCTCTGATGAAAGAAAGGACAGGAAGTCCCTTCTCATATCTCAGTATGAGAACTTTCAAAAGAAAGTTGATGAAAGTGTTGCTGAAATATATGACAGATTCATCATCATTATTAATGAGTTAAGGAGTCTGGACAAGGAAATTTCCTTGACAGAGATCCATGATAAGATCCTTATGTGCTTCCCTAGATTATGGGATTCAAGGATCTGGGCCATCAGAGAGTCCAAATGCCACAGAGAAATCTCAACTGATGCTTTGCTAGGATAACTTAAGTCATATGAGATGCTTCTGAAGAGCAGAGCTGAATCAGAGGCAAGGGAAACAACCTCAACTCCCATTCAAAGAACCTTGCTTTGAATGCTGCTGAAGGAGAGCCCTCCACTCCTGAAGGTGAAATGTTCAGCCTCCTTGCAAGGAGATTTAGAAAATGGGTCAAGATAGAAGATTCAAGGAGAAGAGAAAGGAGCTCAAAGCCCAGATATGATAAGACTCCAAAAAAGGAGGTGATTTGCTTCTCCTGCAACAAGCCAGGGCACATAGCCCCTGAGTGCCCACAGGAATAAAGGGATAGAAGCAACAATAAGGATGAAAAAAAGAAGAAGTCTTTCAGGAGGAAAGACAAGAAGAAAGCCACAGGTTTCATTGCTGAAACCTCGAGTGACTCTGAAGAAGTGTCAAGTTCCTCTTCATTAGAGAGTGATAAAGAAAGAGATGCAGAAGTAGCCTGCATGATGGCATTGGGGATATCCTCAGATGATGAGGAAGAATAAGTATCTTTGTTTGATGATTTTGATTTCAATTCTGATGACTTTAAAAAATGCTTTAAAGAATTTTGTAATGACTTCCTCAATATTCAAAAAGAAATAACTATTGTTAGAGAAGAGTTAGAAGTATTTAAGAGAGATGACTTACACTTGAGAAATCAGGACTTAATAGATGAAGTTAATAATAAGGAATCAGAACTAATTGAAATAGGGAATGAAAATCTAACACTAAAAGAAGAGCTAACAAAGGCAAAGGCCTTTGAGGACTCTCTCAATTGGAGGAGTCAAAAGCTCAAAGATATTATACAAAATATCTCCATGAGATTTAAACATCTAGGTCTCGGAGTAGACCCTTGCACTAACACTAATGCCACTAGTAGACCAGCCTGAAAAAATCCAGTTAGATTTATTAGACCTAGTGTATATCAATCAAGTGAGAAGAGTGCAATATTTAAGGATCAGAATATTAATAATCCAAATAAATTAAATGTGCTTAACAAAGTAATTCTAAACAATGAGAAGAAACCTCTAGGCAAGAATAATGTAGAGAAACTAATCAACAATAATCAAAAGGTTAAAACCAAAAGTAAAATAATTAAACATTCTGCTGATTTATTATATTTAGATACATTTTATACACATATGAAGTATCAAAATAATAGATCAAGGTTTGATAAACTCACTCTCTGCCATCCAAAAGAATATCATGAAAGACCCTTCTACTCTTTCATTGAACCCTATAATGGTAAAAGCAAAGGACCAAGGTAACCTAGGTACCTTCTGATGTTTGAGTTACTTGTGTAGGAAGATGTAGAGTTATTTTTCCAGAGAAAGTGAAGGGAAAAGAAAGAAGTTGATGTTCAATTATAAACAACTCGTATGCAAAGGGAGTAATCTCTACTCCAAAAATCTCTGATGAGTTTATAATTCATGAAAATATTAGTATAAATACTATTTTCAATAAAAATCATTGCTGGGAAAAACAACAAGAACTTTCTAAGTAAATAGAACTATTCATTCAAATTTGCCTTGAATATAATTTGACGTACCGTCTAATTATACTCGATGCTAGCAACTGCTAATTCAGAGTTGCGTCGAATAGAATTCGACATACCATCTTATTATATTCAACGCAAGCTTCGAGAGACGTCCAAAGCAGATAATTCGAAAAGCATTCGACGCAACATCGATTTCATATCTACCGATACGTCAAATTAACAGCTGCTCGTCAAATTCCAAGATGCGTCGACTTCTAATCGACGCAACATCGACATGGCAAGCGGGCGCAACTTCATTTCCAGAAGCTACTTAGACACATTTTGGCGTGCTGTCTATTAATCTTTTCGACCATGCTTCGAATAAAACCCTAAGGTGCAACGAATTATCTTCTTTTAAGCACCATTGGCGTCGAATTCATTACGCTATCGAATTCTCTCTCTCCTACTTGTTGGAACATGGTTTTTCGCATCCCTTTGATTTGAGAAGAACAAATCCTACTTGTATTTGATCTTGTTTGCCATTGTATTTTTAGCATACAGGTTTGAACAAATATGACACTAGGATGCTGCTATTGGTCTGGAACAACTCAAAGCTGAAGCATGGAAATTGATCTAATGCCAGGCGTTAGAACCTAACGCTAGGCATTAACATGCAGCTCACCGGGATGATTATGGCAAGGAGGAAGCAACCGTGATTGCAGGGGGAAGTTTAGGAATGATCTGAACTAATGACAACGTTAGCATTAACGCCAGCGTTAGGATTGCCTAAAATAAACAATTCCTAAAGTGCAGAATCTCCTTCCTGTTTTAAAGATTCGAGCCATCAAAACATTACTATACTGGGTCAACGCGCAGCGTTAGCCTTAACGCCGGCATTATCTCAAGTTCTATAAATGGGATGATTTTGTCTTCTCCAATAACGAATTGATTAGAGCCATATTCCAGCACTTCAGAAACTCTGAGAGGGCCGTATTTCCATATCAACACATCTCCCACTCATTTTTAAAAGGAGGAATCGAAGAAGGCTTGGATCAACACGCTAACTCAACGCGAAGGACGCATGCTTGGACTTCAACAATCTTCAGCGATTCTTTGACAGCTCCTTCAGATTACCTCAAAGGGAGTTTCATATTTGTTTTTTGTATTTGTATTTTTATTTTATCATTATAATCGTGGAAGAAAATTTGCCTCGTGTTGGCGACTAGGTTTGGGTAGGACTTAGGATGGAATTTTCATCATGTTGGCGACTAGGTCTAGGGAGTAGATCTAGGGGGTGCTCGAGGCTTTTCTGGGGATAGAAGGGCTAGAGTATCTTGAGGCCGTATCTAGGGAGAGATCGGCTAAAGCCAACCGGTTCGTGGGAATACGAGTCGGTATAGAAAACAAAAAGAGATTTTACTTTATCGCCTATGATTTCTAGCGTCATAAGAAACCAATTTTGCAATCTTATATTTCAAGATAATAAAATCATGTCTTTCATTTATATTACGTGATCTCCTCTTTTTGTGAGGTTTTATCTTTAATTAAATCTCTTATCATTTCAAGTATTTTTAAATATAACAAATGTTTTAAAACCCTTATTCACCCCCTCTAAGGGCGCCTTGAGATCAAACAAGTGGTATCAGAGCTAGGTTATTCCAAATCGGCTTAACAACTGGGAATAATGGCGTCTCTTGATCATGATCTCGCTTCTACTAGTGGGAGAAATTTTAATATAAATGAATAAGTATTATCACCACCTTTATTTATGGGAAAAAATTAAGAAGGGTGGAAAATATTAATAAAAATTTTTCTTAAAGATTTATATAAAAAAGTTTGGAATATTACTATTGAAAAGCTACCTAGCGTACTAACTAGAAACGAAATGCAAAATCTATAAATAGTCTATTTTGTGCGTTAGATCAAAATATTTTCAAACTTATTTATAATTTACCTACCGCATATGAGATTTGGAATTTTCTTGAAAGAACTTATGATTGTCCTTCTGTAGGTATGGAACAATCACAAGAATTAGAGAATATGCAAGCCTGCATAAGTGTTGGTGCCAAAAATGGTACCAACTCCACACTCGCTCGAGCTGAAGGATGGGGGGTGAAACTGTTGGGTGGCCGGTTACTTTGAGCTGGAGGAAAGACTATTTTATTGATATAAAGCTTGAGTTACAGCTGAGGTTACAACAGGAAAGAATGAAAGAAACAGCATAAAACATGAAGAAAAAGGGGCCTGAAGGGAGATCGGAGAGGTCTCAGCGGTCACTCAAAGTTGAGACCGCTCAAACCACTGGCTGGGACTGGAAGCTCTCCAAAAGTCCTCCAACTGGTACCCCCACCCCTCTATTTATAGACGCAGGGGCCTGCCCGAACGGGCAGATCTGGAAGGTAACGGGCTACCCGGAACTGCTGAGACCTCCTGAGACCGCTGAGATCGTCTGGACCTGCTGAGATCGTCAGCTGAGACCGCTGAGATCGTCTGGACCTGCTGAGATCGTCTGGACCTGCTGAGATCGTCTGGACCTGCTGAGATCGTCTGGACCTGCTGAGATCGTCTGGACCTGCTGAGATCGTCTGGACCTGGTGCACCTGAACAGATCACACAAATAGGGATTTCATAGGGGAGACTTCACAGGGGAGATCGCCCAAGGGTCGATCTCACGGGGGGAGATCGCCCAAGGGGCGATCTCGTCCTCGCGGAGTCGAGGTCGCCCAAGGGGGCGACCTCCTCACAGGGGGAGATCGCCCAAGGGGCGATCTCCTCCTCGCGGAGGCGAGGTCGCCCAAGGGGGCGACCTCCTCACAGGGGAGATCGCCCAAGGGGCGATCTCACAGGGGGAGATCGCCCAAGGGGCGATCTCCTCCTCGCGGAGGCGAGGTCGCCCAAGGGGGTGACCTCCTCACAGGGGAGATTGCCCAAAGGGCGATCTCACGGGGGGAGATCGCCCAAGGGGCGATCTCCTCCTCGCGGAGGCGAGGTCGCCCAAGGGGGCGACCTCCTCACAGGGGAGATCGCCCAAAGGGCGATCTCATGGGGGGAGATCGCCCAAGGGGCGATCTCCTCCTCGCGGAGGCGAGGTCGCCCAAGGGGGCGACCCTCTGGGGGAAAAGTCGTGCGGGGCACGAAGCTCGACCTTTACGAGGAAAGAAAAAGCGAGACCACTTGGGCGATGGGGGACCGCCAGGGCTCGGACAGCTAATTTGAGATGATCACCGATTTCTGGGTAAACAACAAGTGTTCCATAAAGATCCTCTCATGATTGATCAATGGAGTGTACATCAAGTGGAAGAGAAGAAGAAATATTATCTTTAGAAGAGGAGTGCCAAAAAGATGTCAAAGAAATAATTTGTTCAATTCTTGCCTCTTCCGATAGCAATGTAAGGAAATCAAAATCTTCTCTTTTTGTGACAAATTCCGTTTACACATATGCTACAAATTGCTAAACATAAAATGAATAAATTGAAAATTGCTAATAAAAAATTACGTTTAGAAAATTAAAGATTAATAGCTATGTCTAATGTAGAAACAAAAATTGATGTGCTTGTTGACTCTCATTCTTGCTCGTTAATCAAAACTGCTTCACCTTGTATCAAATATAATGAATTAAAAGAAAATTACAAGAAACTTGAAAAGGAGCTTATTTGTGTAAAAGAACAAAATGAACGATGATGGTTAGAAAGTTCATCTTTTAAAAGTAATTGTGCTAAGTGCAAAGACTATAAAATTGAAATTAAAGAGATGGATGAAACATTTGAGGAACTAAGAAATAACTATCAAAATCATATTGATTCAATTGTTTCCACTCTTAAAAATAGCACAATAGCTTATAATAAAGCTCGGCATAATCTTAAGATCAAAAATTATGAATTAAAATAAAAAATCAACTTTCTTATGAAAATTATGAATAATAATTCACAACACATAAATTCACAATTTCAAGGAATGTGTAAAAGTAAGTTGAATATGAATTCACAAATTTTGAATAAGCCAAACAATGGAAATAATAAACTCCAAAAGATTGAAAATGAAAATCCAAAATACTCTTATCATTATCACTTACAACATCAATCTTCTCCCAACATAAAATTAAATGTTCGCAAATTTCCCATGAAAAATATTTTCAATAATCATCACAATTATAAACTTCAAAATATGAATATTTACAATGGAAAGTTGTTGAATAAAAACAATATTAAACCTAAGTATGAGTGGAGACCCAAAATAAAAGATGAAACATCAACTTCACTTGAAAGGGTTCATTCATTCTCATCTCCCCAAAAATCATCTCGCTATATTTGGGTACCCAAAGGACCCACCACTCTTGGTCCCCTTTGGATATCTAAAACTCTTATTCATTAGGTATCATCAAATGCATGAAGTAGAATCATTTCAAAATGAAATATACAAATTTCTACTTCGTGATATGCTTCAATGTCTTTTTTTTCTTTTTTTTGCCTTCTTATTTTTTAAGCCATCATGCCAGGGTTATCTAATATAATATTTAAAATTTTACTTTGTCCCCTAAAACCTAAATGAAGTTTACAAATAAAATTAAATCAAAAGTAAAAGTCAAGTTTTCAATTATAAATGACCAATCTACTATCACTAAAATCATACATATTTGTCTTGTTCAATCATTTTTGCATATCCTATAATATTAAACTTAAATGATTATGCAAAACTCAAGAATTAAGAATGTTGTTGGAGACAATGATCTAAAATTTTAAACTTCCGCAACTTTTTGCGACTTCTTCTCGTTTTTTCACTTCATTAGACAGGTCTTACATTGCACAAACATAATTGAGCAAAATCGGAAGTGAAATCGAAGAAAATCTAGGCTATACGAGTAAAATATGCACACTATGTGAGCTAAAGTAGACGCTGAGACTTAACGCCAGCATTAACTCGAATGTCTAATATCCTATGTTTTTTTTAAATTTTGAAAAATCACTAAAAATATGTTCGTCTATTTATACTACCTATTTTTATATGTCTACCATTGTATGCTTTTTGAAAAATCAAATACAAAATTATAAAACAATAATACAAAAAAATGGAAGATTTCGACCTAAACTTCAAACGATCATAACTTTTGATCTTCTTGTCAGAATTTTGCCCACAATAGCTTTTCAGAATGAGGTCGAGAAGATCTATGCATTGGCAAACCAGCCCTGCTCGTTTGAGTTCATTTTGACACTCAAAACTGCCAAAATTTAACTCTATTTAGAAGTTATCTCAGTTTTTCCTTTTTCGGCAATTTTTGTATCAAAGGATTATACATCACATGCTCCTAAGTACCATTCCAATGACCTTAGAATCAACCTTATACTTATTGAAAACAACTCACAAGATTAAATCACATCATTCTAGGTCTATGAATAGTTAGGTTGAAGCTCCATGTCGAATATATGCAAATCTATTATATGCTTATAATCTTTACATAAGTTTGCACCTTGTTATCTGATGATTGTAATTTATTTGAGAGCACCGCAAAAGATTTCCGGGGTGCGAGTAGAATTAGGCGGGCGCGTTTGAGGTATCTCGCGAGTACTCCTACTTTGAGGAACTAACCATTATCCTACGTATCGAGATGATAGAACTAATGGTCTTTCCATCTTTCGGAATATCGACGACCACGCCACGGCGGCGACGCCAAATTCAATTAAATGTTTAAATAGAAATGAAGAGTTTTTGCGAAGTTTTCATATCGTTATTATCCAAACTAATCATTCGAAAACGCAAGTATACCTTATCGCGTATAGTATAGGATATTTTTAGAAAATATCAAGGTCGTATTTTTCCAAAGTCGTGTCGATTATTATTACTTTAAAAATGCGCTATTATTTTATCGAAAAGATCGATTGATTTTTAAGTTTGCAATAATTTAGAAAGCAAAAATGATGATAATCGCGGGCTTGGTGTGCATGTAGCAAAAACCAAGAAAAGCGATAGAAAAGAAAAGAACACACTAAATGAAAAACTCACGCACTCTACGGGAATTTAAATGACTGAAATTAAAGAAAGCAATAATGCTAAGCTATGAAAGCTTTAAAATCTAAGTTATGAAAGCGATAAATCTAATTATGAAAGCATGAAAATCTAATTTATGAAAGCATTAAAATCTAATTATGAAAGCATTAAAATCTAATTATGAAAGCTTTAAAATTAATCTCATACACACACCCACACTTTCATAAATGAAAAAACTAAAATAAAAAACAAAAATAATAAAATTTACCCTCATACACTCACACACTCAACATAAGCAAAAGAAGAACAAGAAGAACAAGAAGAGAAAGAACAAAACAATCTATAGATTATATATATATTACAACTTTTTAAAGAAAGTCTAAACTTGGATAGCTCAAACAAGAGCAAGAAAATACATAAAAAGAAACTCACATTCACTTATAAGAACACTAAATAAAGCTCACAAGAACACTCAGAAAGACTCACAAGAACACTTACTTAGGGTTCTAAAATATATGAACCTCCTCACAAATAAGAAAAGCCTCCCATATTTATAAGCAAAAATTGGGCTGCAAATAGCAAAAAAAGATGGAGTTTGGAAGGTGCTAGAAGAGCAGCTGGAGGTTTGACTTGAGAGGTTGTCAAGTTTGACTTGAAAGCTGGTGTGAGATTCGTCGAACGCCTGAACGCGAAGAGGGAATCGTCGAACGCCTGGACAGAGAGAGTTCGTCAAACATCTGGACGCGGAGAGTTCGTCGAATGCATAGAGAGTTTGTCGAACGTCTGGATGCAGAGAGGGATTCGTCAAATGCAGAGAGAGTTCATTGGACATCTTGATGCGGAGAGTTTGTCAAACACCTGGATGCGGAGAGGGATTCGTCGAACATCTAGACGCGGAGAGTTCGTCGAACGCATAGAGAGTTCATCGAATGCCGAGAGGGTTTCGTCAAATGCCTGGACGGAGAGTTCGTCGAACGCCTGGACGCGGAGAGTTCGTCGAACGCCTGGATGGAGAGTTTGTCGAACGCCTGCAGACATATATATATAGTTATTTATATGTTTATATTTAATATATATATACATACTATTATTATTTACATTTTATATATTATACATATATACTTATACATATACATATATTATACATATATATTTTATTATATTTATAATATATTTATTATATATTATTATTACTATTTCTATTTATTTTCATTTATATTTACATATAAATGTATGATTATTTATTATACTTATTATTTACATATATATATATCACTACTTATAATATTACATTTACATATATATATATGACTATATTATTTATACATCTTTATATCTTTATTTTATAATTACATATGTATATATATCATTGTTTTCTGGTTTTATTTATTCGTAGAATTATATGTACATAGAAATAAATAATTTCAAAATTTTATTCTTAGATAAATATATTTACAAAGAATATTTTTACATATTTTTCTAATTTGTTTCATACTGTAATAACTCTTTTTTTCATATAGTTATATATATTTATATACATTAGATAAAATAAGTGGCTATTTCAATATTTTACATGCAATATGTACAATATTACCCAAAATTATGCTAAAAACTATACTAAAAAATATGTATAATTTACTATTCATCAAATACCCCCATACTTAAGCTTTTGCTATTCCAGAGTAAAAGTACGAAAAATACTCTTAAGACATTAATAAAATTTCTAGTTCACTAAAATTTCAAATAAATCAAAAAGTAAGTTTAAAGTAAATTTTAGAGATTTAAATAGGTAAATCCTAAGCTATGAAAATGACTTAAAATGAGCAAAATATTTTAGCCAACAAGACCTATTTAAATTAGCTAAATGGCAAACAATATTGCAATCGTTAGTGACAAAATTAAACAAGAATTATAAAACTTTAACTTGTTATGAAATTTCTAAGGAAGAATAAAAACTACTAAATATTGCTCTCCCAAAAATTTAATTTTTTTTCTAGGTTTCAATTTTGTTGGCTAAGGGGTAGGAGAAAACTTGGTAAGAGAAGATGATTCTTGATTTGGTGGTGATGGATTTTATCCTCTCACCCCACTTAATTTTTTTGATTTGAGAGTGGTTAGGGAATGGAATCTTATTCCCAAAATGAAAAATTTCAATCTTAAAAAATAACCCAATGTATATATTTAGGGAACGAAAATCTTATTCACATGCCATATAATCTTTTAATAAAATTGGTTGCCTATGTTTACGGAATGAAATCTTATTCCCATTGACATAAGATCTTGTAAATGATTACCAAGAAAAAGGCTAAGAGGAAAGAATTTCTAGATTTAAAATCAAAAAATTTAGAGAGCAAAATAAATAGATAGAATTTTCCTAAGCTTCCAAGAGTTTGAAGTATGAATAATTTAGAGTTTAAGGTTGTTTTTTCTAACATAATACAACAAGTAGCGGTTTAAAACAAACGAGAAGTAGTGCTAAAAGAAATTCTTTAATTAAATTGAATTCATAGAGTGCTTTTTAAAACCAAATCTCTGAAAATTTAAATCTTAAAACTATGATAAAATGAACTAAAAGCAAACCAAAGGTAATGAAAATGCTTATAAATAAATCGACTAGCCTTGAAGGTTACAAAAAGCCAAGTAGTGGTTTTATTCTATTTTTTGATTTTTTTGGATAAGTTTTTCATCAATTTTTATTTTGAATTTTTCTAATTTATTTACAAAGTATGAAATAATAAATTGGATTTTTAGATTTTTTTTATTTTTGTTTTTTTAGATTTTTTCGGATTTTTCTAAGTTATTTAAGATATGAAACAAATTATATTATGATATATTTTTGGTTTTGGGGTTTTTAAATTTTGTTTTTTTATTTTCTAAGTTTTTTGAAAATAATTATGTACAAAATAATTAGATTTTTGAGGTTTTGGTTTTTAAATATTTTTTTGTATTTTTGATGTTTTTGAAAATAGGGAAATGGGGAAAATACCCCCATACTTAAAACCCAACATTGTCGTCAATGTTGTATTTTAAGTATGTGGAAGCGAAAATCAAAATTGGTAAGAGCTTCCTCTGGTCGTTTATTTTAGTAGGAAAGTATTAATAAGAGGAAGAAAAAGAAAGAATATTTTTTTTGGTTTGGGGGTTTTTAGATTTTTTTTGGATTTTTTTAAATTGCTTTATTATGTACAAAATAAACTAAGTATTCATCAAATACTTATCAAATATATATATATATATATATATATATATATATATAGACTAAGTATTCACCATAAAATAAAGATATCAATATATGTCATTGAAAACAATGATATATATATGTAATACTCATCAAAAATTTTTTTTTTAAGTTATTTATTTTGTTATTTTTTTTATTTTTGTGTTTTTTGAATTTTTGGGATTTTTTAAAAAAATAAGAAAAAAGATGAAGAAGAGAAAAGAAATACAAGATAAACTAAATTTGTTGGGTTTTTTTAAAGTTATTTATTTGCAATAAAATTTTTTGTTGTTGTTGTTTTTAGAATTTTTTTTTTGTTTTTGGATTTTTTTAAAGAAAATTTAAAAAGGAAAAAAAGGAGAACGATAAGATAAAATCTATTTATTTATTTTTTGGTTTTTTAGATTTTTACTTAAGCCCAGGTAATGGATTAGATTTAAGCGGGCATTTTCGAGGAGACCCGCGAGTAATTCTACTTCGAGGAACTAACCATTATCCTACCTATCGAGATGATAGAAGTAATAGTTTTTCTGTCTTTCGAATTATCAGGAGAAGCTCCCGTGTGACGCTGCCTAAATTTTTTTTATATAAAAAAAAGAACTTATTTTTTTTTAATTTACAAAGTAACTTTTTATTATATTTTGGTGTTTTTTTATTAAATAAACTATATCATTATGTACAAAAATAAGGTAATTTTTTCTTTCATTTTAAGATTTTAAGATTTTTTTTGGATTTTAAATTTTTTTTTAAATTATGAAAATGTTATTTACAAAATAAGGTTATTTTTTTTCATTTTAGGGGTTATTATATTTTTTTTGGATTTTGTAATTTTTTTTGTTATGAAAAAGGTATATACAAAATAGGATAGAAATATTTTTGTATGTTTAGGAGTTTTTTGAATTTTTTTAGATTTTATTGAAATTTTTTGAAGAACAAAAAAAATAATGATAAAGTTAATAGCGATTTCTTTTCAAAATAACAACACTTCTCCCCGGCAACGGCGCCAAAAACATGATGATTGTAATTTATTTGAGAGCGTCGAATAAAAGTCGATGCAACTTTGATTTGATAACGACGTAACTCTGACTACAAGTGAGAGCAACTTATTCAGTCTGTCGAAGTACAAGTCAAGTCAACGCAACGTCAAAAGGAACTCGGCGTAGAAGGAAGAGCTAGTCGAAGCCATCTCAAAAGTCGACGCAACGTCTACTACAATTTGACGAAAAAAATAAAAGCTTAAGTCCAAGGCTTCAATTCGACGGATACGTCAATAAGGAATTGATGTAACGACAACATCTGAGTTCAACTAAATCTAAGAGAGAATTCGAAGCTACGTCGATAAGAACTCAGAGGTGCGTCGACATGAAGATTGATGAAGTCGACGCAACGTCGAATACAGCCAAAAAAAGGAAGCTTTTCAGCTATCCTTTTGGGACCTTTTAAGATGGACCACCAGGCTAGAGATTTTTCTCCAATGGATCGTTTATTGCCAAAAAAGGTATGGAGCTTTCCAGGACACAACACATCATCTGTGGAAGGTATTCAAAATGGATAAACGGGTCGAGAACAAAAGAAGAAAGGAAATTAGTTGAATTCCTTTTCAAGACAACCCAAAAGAAGAAGGGATTTGAAATCCCAATCATACATAATAAGTAAGCAAAAAGAGGAGAAGAAAAAAGAAGAAGAATTATTAAATTATTCTGTCTGTCGAATAGGGTATTCATCTTCTTCCTCCTCAAACTCTAAATGATAGATATACAGAAGTGCCCTCTCTGCACATGAATACATACAACTGCTTCTTCTTCATCATCATACAATAGCTGAATCACATGAAGTGGTGGGAGAAAAGGATCAAGCAAAATAACCCTTGCAAATCATCACTATCATAAGCATGGGTTCATCATTTCAGATCTAGTGAAAGAAAGACAAAAGCAACATCAGAGCTTCTGAAGAATTTTGAGAACAGAATTCTTTTCTTCTTCCTCTTATGTTCTTCTTACTATTTCCTTCACCTGTAAAGAGTTTTATTAACCCCTCTTACAAAGGATTCAGTGGTTCTAAGAGTCTCTTTATCAAATGACTCAGTGGTTCAAGATCTCCTTATCAAAAGATCTGGATTGGTTCTAAGAGTCTCCTTATCAAAAGACTCAGACACAGGTTGTTCAATATTACTAGGGAGGTAGAAGAGAGGATTACCCACATTTTGGGGAACCTCTATAAAATTCCCGTGTCTTTGCTCTGTGATTTTCTGTGCTGTCCCGTTTACTTATTCTATATTTATTTCAGCAAACTTAATTTTATTTATTCTGATTTTGGTTTTTGCTGATTGCATAATACCTTAACTTCTTATAAATCATTTCACGTCTCTTCATTCAATGACCTAATAAGTGGTATCGCTTTTTCCTTGAACGAAGCCACAACACATCGACAATGTAAAGTTGTAGAAGGAGTTATCGACCATATCATTCAAAACACATGTACACGCTAAACAAGTTCCAGAATTGTGTCACAATGGGAATATAACCGTAATATGTCCGTATCTACTTACTATATAGGGGCGTTTTAACGGGAGCTATATTAGAAGCAACTTATGGATACCGTGGTAGTAGAAGTACATAGATGAGAATAAGACTACATTATATGTATAATACCATTGTACACTAAACTATAAAATAGTAAATAAAAGAAAAAATGGGCCGTACGCACTTACTAAACATAGGGCGGTATCATAATCAGAATATAACTGTAATATGGCCGTATTACATTTGTAATACGGTACTATTTAGGGTTAAACATAGATAATACCATTGTTTTACCACAAAACTTCAATAATACATAGGTATTTCTGCAAGATAGATAGAGAAACTTACCTAAACTATATCGAACATGTAGACACGGCAGTATTCATGGTTAAATATTTGAAAACCATGACTAATACTGCCATATAAATACTCTGTATTTTGAAAAAAAACAGAGCAATATCAGCGGAACAGGTAAAAATGCATACGAACTCCTTGAATAAGTAAAAAAAAGTTTTGGCAAGGTATTTTCCACCATAAAATGGGCGTTCAGAAACCTTATCTTCAACGACGGAGTGTTCCTTGATTTTTTGTCCAAGAGTGGGGCCGATGTCCAATGTGTGCGCACAAATTGTGTTGATAGCCGAGAAGACTTGTTTGTGGCATTCCGTTTTAGTTTTGAAGCACAAATCACGTCGATTTGAGGTGGAGAGTTAGGTCTTTGCCTGGAGTTTCAGGTTTGAAGTTCAAAAGGTCGACGATAACGAAGGGCCCGCTGCAAAAAATGTCTTATATATACGTACCTATGAATAGGTACGTATACGTAGCGAAAATGGATACAAACTAAAAAAGATTGAAAGGGAGTGAAGAATCTATTTGTACCTCACGAAGAACACTTTTGATCTCCGTATTCAAGTCCACTCAATGGATGCAAAAATTTTGCGGCTTCTTGACATTCACTCTTAACCTTGTTATATATATATATAATAGATTGATTAACATACGAATTACTTTTTAATTAATCTCAGAGTATTTTTAATATTTATTTCAGTGAAATACTGAATATATATTTGTTGTGGGTCGGTTATCGCTATCATGGACCAAAAGAATTGGACTGTCTTAGCCAGAGGCCAAACTATTCACTGGCATACCCGGGCACGTGTCTGAGTACAGTTTTCGGGGAAAAATATAAGTTATTTGGCTCATATGAGTTATAAAATGTTAAAATCGATTTCTCTTCAACCATGCAACGAAAATCCAATCCGAAAGTTGCGTTGGACTCCTCTCAAGCTAACACAAAATAAAATCTTTAATCGAAGGCTTTCATAAAATTTTGACAGTGCTTCATGGTTGTAAGAATTAACCATCAAGAGCTTATTTCTTAAGCTATGATTATTAGAACAAAGAATCATCACCACCATTAAACTTGTGAAGACTATTCAAAGAATTTCTTAAAAAATGGGTTGATCATAAATCTTTTATTTTTCTGCTCGATGGTCACATATATAACTCTCATATCATTATCTTTGATTAGAAGATTTTTGTTTGTTTCGTAATTTGATGATCTATGTAATAAAATTTATATAATGTTATTAATCATCATCATCATTATTGATGGGGTTCCCCAAAATGGGTTCGGTCAAACCAAAGATTCTCTGTCGCGAACTCGATCGGCTTGCCGATATAATTCCAATAGGCTCATTCTCACAAAATTCTGAGTCCACTTGGTTTACCAAACAGACGCAAGACCACTCGTACCTACAACGTATGCCTGCTCACAAGCCGCGCCACGTTATGCACACCCTGGGATTAAACATCTCACGCGCAGGAGCGGCCCATGGCGCACTCTCGCTCGCAGGAGTATCCCACGATACGCACCAGCATGTGGGAGGCCCCTCCAGTGAGCTCCTGTGCGTGGGGAACCCGTCTAGTGCACTAAAGAACCTCCAGTGTGCGCCTGTGCGGAGGGAATTCCCTCCCGCATGCGGGGGTGCCTCATGCGCATGCATACACACGAGGAACACATTTCCTTGGTATATAATGCTCGGGAGTGCCTCCCGCGTGCACCTGCGCGTGGGGAGCACACTCAGGCGCGCGGGATGTCCTACCGCTCTCACCTGTGCATAGGGAGCACCCTCCCGGGCGCTCCAGCATACGGGAGCAAATCCCATGCGTGCCAACATGTGGGAGAACCTCCCGCGCGTGCCTGCACTTGGGGTGTGCCCTCCCCTGCGCTCATGTAGGGGGGAGCTCCTCACGTGCGCGCCTGCGAGCGGGAAGCAGCCTTCCGCACGCTCCCGTGCATGCAGTCTGCATGCTCCCATGCATGCAGGGGAGCCTCTAGCACGCGCCTCGCGAGGGAGCCTCCTGAGGGCGCATCCCGAGGGTTCCTCCCGCGTGCGCCTCACGAGCACGCCTTCTACATACACCACCTGCACGTGCCTCATATTCACGCCTCACGAGCATGCCTTACAAGCGTGCCTCCCATGTGCGGTTCCCGTGCGCGCTTCCTACACATGCCTCCCAACACGCGCGCCTCTTGTTATGCTTTTCTCGATGCTTGTCGCACGTCTTTGTGCTCATGACGAGCTCACAATGTCTCCTCACTCACGACACACTCATGAAACGCTCACAAAGCCTCCGCGCTCACAACACGCTCACAAAGCCTTCGTGCTCACGACACGCTCACAAAGCCTCTATGCTCACGACACGCTCATGACATACTCACAATGCCTCCACGGTCACGACGAGCTCAAAATGCCTCCACACTCACGTAGTGATCACAATGCCTCTGCGCTCACGGCGTGCTCACAATGCCTCCACACTCATGATACGCTCACAGTGACTTCGTACTCATAATGCCTCTGCATTCATGATGTGCTCACATCATCTCCGCGCTCACGACACGCTCACAATGCCTCCTCTCTCACGGCGCGCTCAAAATGCCTTCATACTCATGGCACCCTCATGACACTCTCACAATGCCTATGTGCTCAAGCTACGCTCACAACACCTCCGTGCTCATGGCGCGCTCACAATGCCTCTGCGATCAGGGCGCCCTCACAACGCTTCCTTGCTTACGACATGAACATAATACTTTCTCACTCACGACGTGCTCACAATGCCTCCGCCTCACGGTGTGCTCACTGTCAGATCTTAAGGGTTTTAGAAAACTTTATAATTTTAAAGAAATTTTATGATATTTTATAAGAAATAAATTTGATCAAATGTAGAGTGCTAGAAATTGAAAACCAAATCAATTTTATTTTACAAATCAAGACATGATTATCATTAATAAAATTGATTACAAAATATGATTTCAATAACGCTAGAAATTGAGGTGAATACGAAAACTCCTTTTATTTTATATACCGACTATTTTCCCTAAGAACCAGTGGGCTTTAGTCGATCTATCCCCAGATACGACCTCAATCCTCTCTAGGCTCTCAATCCCCAGAAAGGCCTCGAGCACCCCTAGATCTAAACCCTAGTCCTAGTCTCCAACACCCGTGGCGAATTCGCGAAGCGATCACAAAGATAAAAGGTATTACAAAAATATGAAAGACAAATTGAAAACTCCCTATGAAGAATTCTGAAGGAGATGACAAAGAACCGCTGAAGATTGCTGAAGTCGAAGAGTGCATTCTTCGTGTTGAGTTAGCGTTGATCCAATCCTCCTTTGATTCCTTCTCTTGAATTTTAATGGGAGATCCTTTGTGGTCTAGAAATACGTCCTTCAAAGAGATTTTAGAGTGCTGGAATATGGCTCCTTAAGTTATAAAGTTGAATAGAATGAATGCCACCTATTTATATGAGAGCAAGATAACACTGGTGTTAGGGCTAATGCCAGGCATTGAATTAGATTAGAAATGTTTTGATGGCACGTATCCTCATTCCAGGGAGGAGATATTGCATGTTTGGAAACATCTCATTTTAGGCAACCCTAACACTGGCGCTAAGCCAAATCATTCCCAAAATACACCTGCAATCACGACATCTTCCCTGCATACCATTTTCATACTTGTGGGATTGAGGGTCATTACCAGTATTGGTTCTGAAGCTTGGCGTTAGACCACATCCTTTTCTTTCAGCATATTGAGCTAGTCCAGACCAAAATATAACATCATAGTGTCATCCTTGTTCAATCCTACATACTAAAAACACAATAGCAAACTTGATCAAATACAAGTAGGATTTGTTATTCTCAAACCAAAAGGATGCAGAAAAATGTGTTCGAACAATCTCCCCCTCTTGATAATAACAAATCCAATTAAGATCAATCAGGTTTCAAAGGTAAATGATGTGTTTTTATAAAGAGATATGACACTATGCTACTTAGAGTTTTTTATGAGAAAATATTTAGAGATAAGTTCTCTCCCTATTTAAGTGCTCCCCCTTAGTGTATGATCACATAGATTTATGCTCCCCCTTAATCTAGTGAATCCTACTCCTTAATCATTAAGATTTATTATTTTATTTTCCCCTTTTATTATTAGCAAAAGTGGGTGGAGTGTAAGAAAACAAGTCTAGAATAAGGTAAAGAGGTGAAAGTTGGGACTACAAAGAGAGGGTTAAGAGTTTGTTTGTAAAATAGAGGAAGTCATGATCGAATTTAGAGGGATTAGTGCAGTGGAAAAATTTGATATGCGTGTAAGAAACAAAAGCCCTTGTAATTTACCAATAAGTCTTCCACTTGTTGAAATAAAAGTAAAAAAGAGTTTTGAAACACAAGTTATGAAAAAACTTCAAAACTAAGACTTGAGATAAGCATGGTAAAAATACATGATCAAACCAATAGTGCGGAAAACAAAGTAACCAAGATAATTGTCTTAATTTTAGGGAAAGTTTCTTGATTTTTTGATCAAATTATTTTTCTAGAATTTTCACATGTAAGGATCATCAACCTAGAAATTTTTTTACAACAACTTAAGGCAAACATGATTTTTCATATTCAAAGAGATAACAGTTATAATATAACTAATTTGTATTTCAAGTAATGAAAACAATATAGAGATCATGCATTGCAATCTAGTGCTTTTACTTATGTTTTTTAGAGAATTATGTAGATATGCATTAGGATCCAATTCTCATGAGTAGAAGCTTTATGAAAGATAATGATGTGTGCAAATAATGTTTTGATAAGAGTATACAAGTGATATAATCAAAACACATGTCATATGTAATGAAGTAGTAAAAATAATATTAAGAGTGTAGTCTTAGAATTACTTCCACACACCAATTCTAGAATATTTATTTCAAAGCACATAAAAGAGTACAACTACAAAGGTGCTTTGCCCACACAAGGCTCATTAAGACTTATCAAGGAGTGAAATATTGCTTGGGGGATCACATAAGCATTTTATTTTATTTTTGTATTTAGGGTGATCCATTGTATAAATAGATGTGATAAAAGGATGTGTTTGCAAAAGACACATTAAAATTCTCTCCAAGGTGCTCAACCTCATAATACTCATTAAGACATATCAGGAGGCTAAGTAGTGCTTGGTGGAGTTATCTTTGTCATCTCATTCATATATTTTTTATTTAGGACAAAAGGTCTCTGCACTTGTTTTTTGCAAACAACAAAAATTTGAAATCACACTTTTGTATGTGCAAGAAATTGATGATTGAAAATAAGGTGTATGTAATTTAGACATACAACTTAACATGTTAAACTATTGCACTATACAGTCATGCAAGACTAAGATTATAATCACATGTAGATTACCAAAAGAATGAGTGAAGGAATCATTATTTAACATCAAAATATTACTCATACTTGGAGGCTTGCTAGGCAATCTTACATAATTTTCTATAGTCTATTTCATTGCACATTACAAGATTAAGGTCAAGACATGACAAGATAAAACAATGTTTAGGAAATTTGAAATGAAAATTAAACATTGAAGAGAATCTTTAAGAGTATGCCTAAACACTTTTGACCATTTCTGAAGAAAATAACA
This sequence comes from Dactylorhiza incarnata, assembly GCA_033032865.1. Classification (NCBI taxonomy): domain Eukaryota; kingdom Viridiplantae; phylum Streptophyta; class Magnoliopsida; order Asparagales; family Orchidaceae; genus Dactylorhiza; species Dactylorhiza incarnata. Next base: position 5,483,426 of record JAWHQI010000035.1, read on the forward strand.
AGATTTTTGCTTATGTGAAATCCTATAGTCAAATAATAAGAGAAAAAAATTAAAACAAAAAATGACAAAACATATTTTTGAAAATTTTGATTATTTGAATTTTTTGTAGAGTTTTGAATAAGGAAGAACAAATATTAATGAAAAATAAAAAATTTCAAAATAGAGAAACAAACATGAAAATATAGATGGGAAAATATCAATGATTTTCACCATTAAAAATTGGAAATTGGAGCACAGAGGACTAACGTCAGGCATTGAGTTTTAACGCTGACGTTGGAGCCTAACGCTGACATTAACTCTTAACGCCGAAATAGTAGATGATTTCTTGAATTTTTGAAAAACATTTCATTGATTTAAAGTTATTATATAGAGGTCTTCTTAGTGTAGAAATTTCAAGCATTATAGAGAAGATTAAAAGGCTAATTAAGACGTTTTTGCTGGTTTTGATTTTTCTTGATTGATGTTTTTCTAATATAGGAGACACCAACTACTGCAAAGAGATTTGATCAATATTGAAAAAGTTGTGGATTTATGATTTTTGCCCAAAGGTGTCAACAAGTTTATTTTCAAAAGTCTTGAGTTTTAAATCAATGAAAGCCTGATGAATAGAAAATTATACATATTTTTAGTATAGTTTTTTGCATAATTTTGGGTAATATTGTACGTATTTCATGTATAATATTAAATAAAATGGTTTGTTTAATCTAATGTATATAAATATATATCAATATGAAAAAGGATCTATTTAATTATGAAACAATATAGAAAAATATTCTTTGTAAATATATTTATCTAAGTATGAATTTTTGAAATTATTTATTTCTATGTACATATAAATAACTAAATGAATAAAACCATAATTAATAAATAAAGATGCATATATAAGTAAAAATAATATAAATGTAAATCTAACAAATAAAAACAATATATAGATATATAAGTAAAAATAAATATATGTAAATATAATAAATAAATGATTTATTTATATGTAAATATGATGTAAAGATATAATAATACGAATATACATATAATATAGTAGTATATATATATTAAATATAAACATATAGTAATAATAATGTATATATTAAATATAATGAAATATATATGTATATACAATAAATAATAATAATATATATAAAGTCTACAGGCGATCGACGAACTCTCCCCACCCTGCGATCGATGAATTTTCCTGGCCCTGTGTTCGACGAACACCACACTACGTTCGACGAACACTTCCCCGAGCTGCGTTTGACGAACACCGCGCTGCGTTCGACGAACACTTCCCTGAGCGTCGTTCGACAAACTCTCTGCTGCGTTCGACGATCTATAATTATTATATATATATATATTATATAAACATATAAATAACTTTTTCTGCAGGCGTTCGACGAACACTTCACCGCGCTGCGTTCGACGAACTCTCCGCTGAGTTCGACGAACACTTCTCTGCTGCGTTCGACGAACTATATATAAACATATAACTAACTATATATTTATGTCTGCAGGCGCTCGACGAAAGGCGCCCGGTGTTCGACGAATCTCTCCCCGAGCGGCGTTCGACGAATCCTTCTCAGTCCAGGCGTTCGATGAATCTCAATCCAGAATCGCCAGCTGCTACATACTATTCGCACCCCAACCCGCCAGCTCTCATTCCAGCAAGCATGCCCAACACACTCTCCTTCTAGAACCTCCAGCTGCTTCCCACTAAATCCATAAATATCTTTCTTTTTACTAATTGAAGCCCACCTTCTTGTCTATAAATAAGGGGGCTCCTCCCTTGTTTTCGAGGTTCATATATTTTAGAACCCTAAGTAAGTTTTCTTTTTTTGTGAGTTTTGTTTGAGTGTTTGTGAGTTTGTTTGTGTGCTTTCTAAGCCCTAGTTTGGGCTCTTTTTGTCCTCTAAGTTTAGACTTTCATGCAAAAAGTTGTTATATATATAATAAATATATTATTTTGTTCTTGTTCTTCTTTTGTTCATGTTGAGTGTGTGAGTGTATGAGTGTAAATTTTAATGTTTTTGTTTTATTTTAGTTTTATTTATTTATGAAAGTGTGTGTGTGTGTGTGTATGAGATTAATTTTATTGCTTTCATAATTTAGATTTAATGCTTTAATTTTAATGCTTTCATAACATAGATTTTAATGCTTTTATAATTAGATTTTAAAGCTTTCATAGCTTAGCTTTATTGCTTTCTTTAATTTCCGTAGAGTGCGTGCGTATATGAGATAACGTTTCTGCTTTATTTCAATTAAGTCATTTAAATTTCCATAGAGTGCGTGATTTTTTCATTTAGTGTGTTCTTTTCTTTTCTATCGCTTTTCTTGGTTTTTGCTACATGCACACCAAGCCCACGATTATCGTCATTTTTGCTTTCTAAATTATTACAAACGTAAAAATCAATCGATCTTTTCGATAAAATAGTAATGTATTTCTAAAGTAACAATAATCGACACGACCTTGGAAAAATACGACCTTGATATTTTCTAAAAATTTATCCTATACTATACGCGATAAGGTATACTTGCCTTTACGAATGATTAGTTTGGATAATAATGATACAAAAACTTTGCAAAAACTCTCCTTTCTATATTAAAAATTTAATTGAATTCGGCGCCGCCGCCGCGGCGTGATCGTCGATATTCTGAAAGAAGGATAGACTATTACTTCTATCATCTTGATAGGTAGGATAATGGTTAGTTCCTCGAAGTAGGAGTACTCGGGAGATGCCTCGAATGCGCCCGCCGAATTCTACCCGCACCCCGGAAAGCTTTTGCGGCGCTCTCAAATAAATTTTAATCATCAAGTTTTTGGCGTCATTGCTGGGGAAAAGTGTCGTTATTTCGAAAAGAAACCGCTATTAATTTTATCATTATTTTTTTGTTCTTCAAAAAATTTCTATAGAATCTAAAAAAATTTCAAAAAACTCTTAAAATTACAAAAATATTTCTATCCTATTTTGTATATACCTTTTTCATAACAAAAAAAAATATTACAAAATCCAAAAAAATATTATAACCCCTAAAATGAAAAAAAATAATAGCCTTATTTTGTAAATAACATTTTCATAATTTAAAGAAAACAACTTTAAAATCCAAAAAAATTCTAAAAATCTTAAAATGAAAGAAAAAATTACCTTATTTTTGTACATAATGATATAGTTTATATAATAAAAAAAACAACAAAATATAATAAAAACTTACTTTGAAAAAAAATTTAAAAGAAAAAAACAACAATAAGTCCCTTTTTTATCTAAAAAAGATTTAGGCTGCGTCGCCCGGGAGCTTCTCCCGATAATTCGAAAGAAGGAAAAACTATAACTTCTATTATCTCGATAGGTAGGATAATGGTTAGTTCCTCGAAGTAGCATTACTCGCCGGACGCCTCAAAAACGCCCGCTTAAATCTAATCCATTACCCGGGCTTAAGTAAAAATTCAAAAACCCCAAAATTTTTTTTTTGTTTTTCTTCCTCTTATTTATACTTTCATACTAAAATAAACGACCCGAGGAAGCTCTTACCCATTTTGATTTTCACTTCCACATACTTGAAATAGAACATTGAGGACAATGTTGGGTTTTAAGTATGGGGGTATTTTCCCTATTTCCCTATTTTCAAAAACATCAAAAATCCAAAATCAATAAAATAAAACCCCAAACCCCTAAAATCTAATTATTTTGTACATAATTATTTTAAAAACAAAATTAGAAAAATATAAAAACAAAATTTAAAAACACCAAAATCAAAAATTTATTAATAATATAATTTGTTTCATATCTTAAATAGCTTAGAAAAATCCCAAACAAATTTATAAAAAAAACCAAAAATCCAAAAAAAAAAATATTCTAAAAAAACCCAAAAATCTAATTTACTATTTTATACTTTGTAAATAATATTAGAAAAAATCAAAAAAATTTTAAAAAAATCCCAAAATTCAAAAAATAAAATTAAACCCCTACTTAGTTTTTTATTTTCTCAAAACTAGTTTGAGTTTATTTATAAGCATTTTTCATTATTTTTGATTTGCAAAAACTCTTATTTGTATCAAAGTTTGTAAGATTTAGATCTATGGATTTTTAGTCGTAAAAGAACACATTGTAATTTTAATTTAATTAGAGATCAAACTTTTTAGCATTACTTGAAGTTTACCCTAAATACCTTCTTATTGTATTATTTTGGCAGACCATCTTTAGACTTTAATTATTCCTACTTCAAACTTGTGAAACTTTAGGAATGTTCTAAATCTACTAAAATTTGCTCTCAAAATTTTTATTAATTTATAAACTCTAGAAATGTCTAAACCCCTTACATCCCCTTTCTTGGTATTTTATTTTAAAAGATCTTATGTCAATGGGAATAAGATTTCATTCCTTAAACATAGGCACCCAATTTTATTACAAGAATATATGGCATGGGAATAAGATTTTCGTTCCCTAAACATATTCATTGGGTTATTTTTGAAGATTGAAAATGTTCACTTTGGGAATAAAACTTTCATTCCCTAATCAAAAGTAAAAAATAAATTGAGTAGGGTGAGAGGATAAAATCCATCACCACCAAATCGAGAATCATCTTCTCTTACCAAGTTTTCTCTTACCCCTTACCCAATAAAATTGAATCCTAGATATAAATTAAAAATTTTTGAGAGAGCATAATTAGTAAGTTTCAATTATTCTTAAAAATTTCTTTAAAAAATTAAAGTTCTTATAATTCTATTCTAATCATGGTGCTAAATGATTTCAATTATTTAGGTCGCTACTTAGCAAACTTCAGAAGTCTTGTTTGCTAAAACTTTTTCGCTCTTTTTAAATCATTATAACAATATAGTACTTGCCTCTTTAAATATCCTAAATTTATTTCAAGCTTACTTTTCGATTAAATAAAATTTTGGTAAATTAAAAATTCTATTAGTGTCTTATAAGTATCTCTTACTTTTGCTCTAGAATAGCAAAAGCTTAAGTATGGGGGTATTAGATGAATAGAAAATTATACATATTTTTAGTATAGTTTTTAGCATAATTTTTGGTAATATTGTACGTATTTCATGTATAATATTAAATAAAATGGTTTGTTTTATCTAATGTATATAAATATATATCAATGCGAAAAAGGATCTATTTAAGTATGGGACAATATAGAAAAATATTCTTTGTAAATATATTTATCTAAGTATGAATTTTTGAAATTATTTATTTCTATGTACATATAAATAACTAAATGAATAAAACCATAATTAATAAATAAAGATGCATATATAAGTAAAAATAATATATATGTAAATCTAACAAATAAAAACAATATATAGATATATAAGTAAAAATAAATATACGTAAATATAATCAATAAATGATTTATTTATATGTAAATATTATGTAAAGATATAATAATATGAATATACATATAATATAGTAGTATATATATTAAATATAAACATATAGTAATAATAATGTATATATTAAATATAATGAAATATATATGTATATATATGTATATATAATAAATAATAATAATATATATAAAGTCTGCAGGCGATCGACGAACTCTCCCCGCCCTGCGATCGACGAATTTTCCCGGCCCTGCGTTCGACGAACACCGCGCTGCGTTCGATGAACACTTCCCCGAGCTGCGTTCGACGAACACCGTGCTGCGTTCGACGAACACTTCCCCGAGCAGCATTCGACGAACTCCCTGCTACGTTCGGCGATCTATAATTATATATATATATATTATATATAAACACATAAATAACTTTTTCTGCAGGCGTTCGACGAACACTTCACTGCGCTGCGTTCGACGAACTCTCCGCTGAGTTCGACGAACACTTCTCAACTGCGTTCAACGAACTATATATAAACATATAACTAACTATATATTTATGTTTGCAGGCATTCGATGAAATGAGCCCGGCGTTCGACGAATCTCTCCCCGAGCGGCGTTCGACGAATCCCTCTCAGTCCAGGCGTTCGACGAATCTCAATCCAGAATCGCCAACTGCTACCTGCTATTCGCACCCCAACCCGCCAGCTCTCCTTCCAGCAAGCCTACCCAGCACACTCTCCTTCTAGAACCTCCAGCTGCTTCCCACTAAATCCATAAATATCTTTCTTTTTACAAATTGCATCCCACCTTCTTGTCTATAAATAAGGGGGCTCCTCCCTTGTTTTCGAGGTTCATATATTTTAGAACCCTAAGTAAGTTTTCTTTTTTTGTGAGTTTTTTTGTGAGTTTTGTTTGAGTGTTTGTGAGTTCTTTTGTGTGTTTTCTAAGCCCTAGTTTGGGCTCTTTTTGTCCTCTATGTTTAGACTTTCTTACAAAAAGTTGTTATATATATAATAAATATATTGTTTTGTTCTTGTTCTTCTTGTTCTTCTTTTGTTCATGTTGAGTGTGTGAGTGTGTGAGTGTAAATTTTAATGTTTTTGTTTTTATTTTAGTTTTATTTATTTATGAAAGTGTGTGTGTGTGTGAGATTAATTTTATTGCTTTCATAATTTAGATTTAATGCTTTAATTTTAATACTTTCATAACTTAGATTTTAATGCTTTCATAATTAGATTTTAAAGCTTTCATAGCTTAGCTTTATTGCTTTCTTTAATTTCTGTAGAGTGCGTGCGTATATGAGATAGCTTTTCTGCTTTATTTCAATTAAGTCATTTAAATTTCCGTAGAGTGCGTGAGTTTTTCATTTAGTGTGTTCTTTTCTTTTCTATCGCTTTTCTTGGTTTTTGCTACATGCACACCAAGCCCGCGATTATCGTCATTTTTGCTTTCTAAATTATTGCAAACGTACAAATCAATCGATATTTTCTATAAAATAATAGCGTATTTCTAAAGTAACAATAATCGACACGTCCTTGGAAAAGTACGACCTTGATATTTTCTAAAATTTTATCCTATACTATACGCGATAAGGTATACTTGCCTTTTCGAATGATTAGTTTGTATAATAACGATACGAAAACTTCGCAAAAACTCTCCTTTCTATATTAAAAATTTAATTGAATTCCGCGCCACCGCCGGGGCGTGATCGTCGATATTCCAAAAGAAGGAAAGACTATTACTTCTATCATCTCGATAGGTAGGATAATGGTTAGTTCCTTAAAGTAGGTGTACTCGCGAGACGCCTCGAACGCGCCCGCCGAATTCTACCCGCACCTCGGAAAGCTTTTGCGGCGCTCTCAAATAAATTTTAATCATCAAAGCCGAAAAAGATGTACTATGCAAAACACAAGATAAACATGTTCAAACAAACCACGTATTCATGAAAAGTGTAATCATAGTGAGTGCATGCAATGATATCAGTATGTCCTAAGATTTAAAACTACCCTAACTATATGTCTACACCATAGCCCCATACTAAGTGGCGGATGGGCATGAGGAGTTGCACACATGTCATAGGTTGGGTTTTAGTCCCATATGCAAAAAAGGAGGTCGCTCAACCTAGCACTCTTTCCACCCAGTGCCTCGCAAGGCCCCACTAGAACCCTTCCTAGTTATGGAGAAGACATAACTTATAGGTTAGGAAATCTAATACATACAATCCTACGCCCCCACTTTTATGAGACATGTAGTCTTGGGTTAATAATCTTGGTCATCCTAAGCGTTTAAAGTCTAAGGACCGATTCATAAACTTTGGCTTTATTTTTTGGAATTTTAGAATAATTATTCTAATTATGATAGATAACTTTAAAGCCAAAAACTTTTTATGATTTTCAAAATATCATTATTCAATTATTCCTTACAACATCATGACTTGATATACCTAGTATAGAAATTGATTTCTACTTATAGTAAGAGATGATGCTAGAATGATGAGTTTGAATGCAATGTTATGCCATAAGATTAATAGTGATGATGTTGCATGTATTCAAAAATGAAATTTTAATTTATAGACCTAAAATGAAGTGATGATTCTATTTGATTTGTTCTTATTGGTACAAAGTTGATTTTAGGGTCTACATATGAGTGAGATACATGCAAACACAATACATAATACATTCATATAGTGATCATGATCACAAAACACATTTGAAAGCAATGGAATCTTTTCCAATTATGTTTAATGTTTGAATTAAAAGATCTTTTGATTTTGCATGATTATTATAAATGATCGTTCACATAGAATTTAAGTACTCATAATTAATTATTCATGATGATGTAAGTGAAGTATTATGAGAAAATTCATATTCATCTTATTCAAATTATTAAAGAGAAAGATTGTATTGTGAATATTGAATATAAATATAATGAGAAAATATTTTTTGTTATTTTGAAAGGTTTAATATGATAGGGGCAAACAAATGCAGCAATGAGATAAAAAAGGTTTCACATTTTATATTTCAACCAAAGACCCCTCAATAATCTATTTAAATCCATTTTTGAAAATAATTTTATTAGTCTGGATAGTATCATATAACAAATTTAGTATTTAATTTATAATGATAATATAAGACATTTATATGCAAATGATTTAATAAGAATAAAAACTAGAAAAGAGGATAAATAGGTTACTTGAAATGATATGGCTTTTATTCAATTTCTTTCAATTTGATTTATTTAATTTTATGCAAGGTGATTGCGTCATATCGCATTATGTATAAAGTAACCATAAAGATGTTGGATCAAAAGTGAAAAATAAAACAAAAATTGTACAAACCAAAAAAGAAAAGAGAATTGTTTTTATTTTTTAATTTTAAGTTTAACATATCATGAAGTAGAATTTTGAATACTTAATTTTGATTTATTTCTACTTCATGAATTTGGTTTAATACTAATTAATAAGAGATTTTGGTATCCAAAGGGGACCAAGTGGGATTGTTCCTTTGGTTACCCAAATACATCGTGTTGGCTTTTGGAGAGACAAGGATGAGTGGATCCTTTCAATCGACATTAATGCGCCATTCGTAAGTATGGGTCTCCATTCATACCTTGGAAGAACATTATTTTTATTTTTCAAATTTCCATAGTCATTTACTTGAATCTTTGGATAAAAATGACATTTGAATTTATTATTTAAAGGAATTTTTTTTTGCATTTCATTTATGTTAGGAGAAGATTGATGTTGTAAATGATAATGATGATAGTGTTTTGGAATTTCATTTACAAGCTTTTGATGTTTTTCATTCCCTTTGTTTGGCTTAGTCAAATTATGAAAATTCCTATTTAACTTGCTTGATATTTTGGATTTTTGTGTTGTGAATTTTTATTCATAATTTCCTTATATAAGTTTATTTTTGTTTCCAATTCATTATTCATAATCTTGAGATTATGTCTAGCTTTATTATAAGCAAGTGCACTATTTTTTATGAATTGAGGTTATAGAACTAATATGAGTTTGATAATCATTTCTCATTCTTTAAATGTTTCATTCATCTATTTAATTTCAAGATTATAATTTTTGCACACAGCACAATCACTTTTCAAAAATGAATTTTCTAAAGACAATTTTCATTATGTTATTTAAGAGGCACTCTTTCATAAATCATAAAATTTTCTTTTAGAGAGGTACAATCAAGGCAAGGAATAATGTTTTCAAGTGACGGGGAAGGTGGATAAATAGATAGATCAATTTTGGAATTCTCAACATGTTTTAATTTTAGAGTTTTATTTTCTACATGTAATTTGGAAATAAAGTTTTTAATTTTTAATTTTTTCATTTAGCCATTTCAATCATATGAAAAGAAGAAATAATGTTAACAACAAGAAGAGAGGAATTTGTTTCGCTCTTTCTCTATCATTAACATCTTCTTACTCCTCTTTCATTGATGCGTTGTCATCTTCCCTTCCGCTTGATGTGCACTCCATGGATTCATCAAATGAGGAGTTTTATTAAATACACATGCATGCTTGCATATTCTCCAAATCTTGTGCTTGCTCCATACCTACATGAGGAAGACTATAAATCTCTTCAAGAAATATCCAAATTTGGTACGCATTAGAAAAATTATAAACCAATTTAAAAATATCTTGTGACATTGCATAAAATAAACTATTCATAGCCTTTGCATTTAAATGACATTCTTTTTTATTTAGTTCATCTGGTGGTTTGATTATTGTGATATTCCAAACTTCGATATTTAAGGAGTTAAGAAAATTTTTCCATTATAACTTTCCACCCTTTATAAAATTTCCCTTCAAATAAAAGTGGTGCTAGTGATACTTCATTTATATAAAATTTCTCCCCACTACTAGAAGTGAGATCATAATCATGAAGCGTCATTATTCCCGATGGTGAAACCGTTTTGGAATAACTTTGCTCTGATACCACTTGTTAGATCTTAAGGTGCCCTTAGATGGGGGGGGGGGGGGTGAATAAGGGTTTTAGAAAACCTTATAATTTTAAAAAAAACTTTTGATATTTTATAAGAAATAGATTGGACCAAAAGTAAAGTGCTAGAAATTGAAAACGAAATCAATTTGATTGAACAAATAAAGACATGATTATCATTTATAAAATTGATTACAAAATTGGATTTCTATAATGCTAGAAATCGAGGCGAACACAAAAAATTCTTTTTATTTTCTATACCTACTCTTTTCCCTAAGAACCGGTTGGCATTAGCCGATCTATCCACAGATACGGCCTCAAGCCAGTCTAGCCTCTCTATCCACAAAAAGGCCTCGAGCATCCCATAGATCTAAGCCTTAGACCTAGTCGCCAACACCAACGACGAATTTACAAAATGATCACAAAGATAAAAGGTATTATAAAAATATGAAAGCCAAATTGAAAACTCCATATGAAGAAATATGAAGGAGGCGACGAAGAATCGCTGAAGATCATTGAAGTCGAAGCATGGGTTTTTCGCGTTGAGTTAGCGTTGATCCAATCCTCCTTTGATTCCTTCTCTTGAATTTGAATGGGAGATCCTTTGTGGTTTGGAAATATGGCCTTCATAGACATTTCAGAGTGCTGGAATAGAGCTCCTTGAGTTGTAAAGTTGAATTTAATGAATGCCACCTATTTATAGGAGAGGAAGCTAACATTGGTGTTAGGGTAAATGCTAGGAGTTGACTTAGATTAGAAATGTTTTGATGGCACCTATCCTCATTCCAGGAAGGAGATATTGCATGTTTGGAAACATCTCATTTTAGGCAACATTGGTGTTAAGGCTAGCGCCTGACGTTAAGCCAAATGATTCCCAAAATGCACCTGCAATCACGACAGCTTCTCTCCAAACCATTTTCATACGGGTGGGATGAAGGGTCAATTCCCGTGTTGGATCCAACGCCTGGCATTAGAGCTCATTGTTTCCTTTTAGCACATTGAACTAGTCCAGTCCAAAATATAGCATCCTAGTGCCATCCTTGTACATTCCTACATACTAAAAACACTATGATAAACTTGAGAATTAAAAGTAGGAATTTTAATTCTCAAACCAAATGGATGCGGAAAACCATGTTCTAACTCTCACAACGTCTTCACACTCACAATGCCTCTGCACTCACATCATACTCATAATGCCTCTGCGCTCAAAGCTTGCTCACAATGCCTCTGCGTTCTTATTATGCGTGATAGTTATCCTTCTTTGCTTCTCATATCCACAAAGATTGCAGGACTCATTTGTTGCTATCTTCGGCCATCCTCTATAGGCGATGTTTGAGGCCATACCCTCCATCCCGTACCTAGCGATGAAATTTATCACCCTAGGAGGAGTTGGCATCATACGTGGCAACCCGGAAGCAACTTGCTCATACTATCTGCAACATGCACACCCTGTACCGCACAATCGGTTTGAATGAGAAAACTCTTCACCCACATAGTAGGTCTACGCCATGATCATGCTATCGGTGCAAACAAGAAAGCTCTTCACCAGCATAGTATGCCCATCTATAAGACTGTGCTATTAGTTTGAATGAGAAAGCTCTTCACTAACATAGCAGGTCTACGCCCTGACTGCTCTATCGGTTCGAACGAGAAAGCTCTACACTGGCATAGTAGGTCTGTCTACAAGACCATGCTATTGTTTCAAATGAGAAAGCTCTTCACTGGCATAGTATGTTTAAGTAGGTCTACAAGGCCGCACTATTGGTTTGAAAGATAAAGCTCATCACCGAAATTGTCATCCTGCGCCTCACCACCATGCTGCTCGAGTATCTTGCCACTACGCTGTCAGAAAATCCAGCTCACGCATAAACATGGTATCTGTCATAACCTGGCCCCGTATGCTTGAATTAATGAGGCAGGAACAGTAAATATGTGAGAAGTATCTTTCTATTGTTACACATATTCAGAGCAAGAGTCAACAAAACCAACATATTTTATTTATATTCCAAATGTGTACATGTACAACATCAGATTTGATACAACATTTTTCTTATATGGTGTATACATAGTAGTCTTTTTCACTGCCCACTGGCGTCTCTATCCACATTGGTACCAAAAAACATGAGTAGGCTGGTGAGCATTCTCTCTCACCCTAAAAGAATAATAAAATTACTATATGTATGCACAAGTTTAAGCAACATGTGAAGTAAAACATAAGAATAACACCTCACTAGATATTCATTAAATTTGTTTGTTAAAATCATTTATTTTTATATTGAAATTATTTCATTTACTAGTTAGCACTTACAGTACGCCATTCGGCCAAACCGTAGTGCACGTTCAATTGTCGGTGCAATGCCACATAAGATAGATTTTTGGCTAGCTAAGCCAAGAAGGAGCGCCACACCCATAATTTAAGGGTCCTCGGACAAAACACGGTGTGCTCGATACTCCGCAGGCAGATTGCAAGTGTCTAATTTTTCCGGATTGGGAGTGCTACTCCTTAGATGTTCCCCTCACGTAGATAGGGGACGCAAGTAGGGTGAGCCTAATACCGTGCCAACATAATATCACACATCATTTAATTATATATAATATTATATATAAATGATGTGTGAGTATTTACACTTACATAGCCTATGAATAATTTGTTGGACTATTCCACAATTGTAATGAAAAGTTACAAACAAAACATAAAAATATAAATGAAAACTCCCTATGAAGAATTCTGGAGATGGCGAAGGCTCGCTGAATATTTTCAAAGTCGAAGCGTGCGTTCTTCGCTTTGCATAAGCGTTGATCCAATCCTCCTTGAATTCTTCTCTGGAATTTGTGTGGGAGATGATGGTCTGGAAAATATGGCCCTCTCTGAGTTTCTGAAGTGCTGGAATAGGGCTATCTCAAATCAGTGGTTGGAGATGATGAAATCCACCTATTTATAGGACTGGAGGCTAACGCCGACGTTAAGGCTAACGCCTAGCGTTGACCCAGTATGGAATTGTTTTGGCTCAGATCTTCAAAATAGGAAGGAGATTCTGCACTTTAGGAAACATTCATTTTAGGAAACCCTAACACTGGCGTTAAGTCTAACACTGGCGTTAGGTCTAATGCTGGCGTTAGGTTAGATCATTCCTAAAGTGCTCCTGCAATTATGGCTGCTTCCCTCCTTGCCATAATCATCATGATGGGAATAAGAGTCAATGCCCAGCATTAAGTCCTAACGCGTGGCGTTAGACCACATCCCTCTTTTTAGTTTGTGAGCAGGTCCAGACTAATAATACAGCAACCTAGTGTAATATCTGTTCAAACCTTCATGCTAAAAACACAATGACAAGCAAGATTAAATACAAGTAAGATTTGTTATTCTCAAATCAAAGGGATGTGGAAAACCATGTTCCAACAATCTCCCCCTTTTGATAATAACAAATCCAATATAGATAAATCAGATTCATATATAAAAGAGGTGTGTTCTTTGAAGGATATATGACACTAAGCAACATAGAGACAATAATAAGAATTATAGATTGTTAGATTACGCTCCCCCTACATAAGTGCTCCCCCTTAGTGTATGTTCCCATAGATTAGATTCATGACCCCCCTTAATCTAGTGAATCCTGCTCCTTTAATCATTACGATTTATCATTTTATTCTCCCCCTTTTGTTATTAGCAAAAGTGGGTGGAGTGAAACAAAACTAGAGTAAAGAAGACAAAAGTTTGGATATAACTAAGAGAGGATTAAGAGTTTTGTATAAATATAAAGTAAGTCGTGATTGAGCTAAGTGAGAGAGTAGCACAGCGGAAAAAGATATGATAAGCGTGAACAAACAAAATTTGATTTATATAATTTACCAAAGGAATTCTACCACTTTCTTTTCGAAGATTTTTTTTAAGAAACTTGTTGGAAGAAATGCAATATAGTTTGACAAGCACAAGTGAAGAAAAAACCTTAGAAGTGAGCATGATAAACCATGGTAAGCACAACATAGTCAAATAGGAATGCAGAAAGATAAAATAAAGTTATTTGATATTTTTGAAAAGAATTTTTTTGTTGATTTGGTTTGACATTAGACTTTGCACATTTTGAGCATTAATTTTGTAAATTCTCATAATAAGTAGGCAAGCTTGATTTTGACATATTCAAAAAGATAATAGCTACAATGTAACCAATTCGTATTTCAAGTAAAGAAAACATTGTAGAAGTCATGCATTGCAATCTAGTGCTTTTACTTGAGTTTTTAGAGAATTATGTAATGTTGCTTTAGGATCCAATTCTCATGAGTAAAAGTTTTATGAAAAATAATGATGTGTGCATAAAGTGTTTTGGTAAAATTGTACAAGTGAAATAATCAAAACACATGACATATGTAATGAAATAGTAATAAAACTATTAAGATTGTAATCTTATAATTACTTTCACATATCAATGTTAGAATAAAATTTCAAAGCACATAAAAAGAGTACAACTACCAAGGTGCTTTGCCCAAACAATGCTCATTAAGACTTATCAGGGAGCGAAGTATTGCTTATGGGATCACATAAGCAATTTTATAAAAAATTTATTTTTAGTGATCCGATGTACAAATAAAAGTGATAAGAAGAATATGTTTGCACAAGACACTTTATAATTCTTTCCAAGGTGCTCAACCTCACAATGCTCATTAAGACTTATCAAGAGGGAGAGTAGTGCTTTGTGGAGTTATCATTGGCATATTATTTCATTATATATATATATATATAAAGTTTGGGCCAAAGGTCTCCAAATTCACTTGTTGTTGCAAACATTAACAATATTGATATAACACTTCAACGTGTGTAAGAAATTTATTTTTTGAAAGATGGTGTAGGTAACATAGACATACAACTTAATATGCCAAAAATTATTACACTACTCAATCATGCAAGACCACTACAAGAAAACTGACATTTAGTGACGAAATTTTTGTGACAAAAATAATTTGGTCACTAATGTTATGCTTTTTGTGACGAATTTTGTATTTCGTCACTAAATAATTAAGAGCGATTAATTTGTGACCATATGTAAAATTTAGTCACTAAAAATATTAGAATTAGTGACGAAATAAAAATTTGTCACATAAAAATACTTATTAGTGTCCAAACAATATCTTCGTCACTAAATAATTTAATTAGTGACCAAAATAACGCGTCACTAATAATAAAAAAAAGTTCACTCTTCAATTCCTTCCAAAATGAAAGAACTTACATAAGTTCCCTCCTAAACTTTTATTAATTTATTAAGTAATATTTACTGCCATAATTTTCCACGATACAAAGCACAAATAATATCGCATAACCGGATTTAGGGCTTCTCATATCGCCACCGGTGCGCTCCTAGTCGCTCGCCCCGTCTTCCCCTATCGCTCGCCCCGCCTTCGCCGGCCTTCAGTGCCTTCCCAAGTCAAATTCACAGATCAATCCCAAGTGAAATTCTCTCTCGATCGTGTGTTGTCTTTTCCGCTCCCAGTCGCTCGCCTTCGCCGGACGGGTTCTCAAATAAGCAGGGAATCGACCACCTCGCCTTCCCCTGCCTCTTCGATGAGCAGGTGATCGGCCGTAGCACGACACCATCGACGGATACCTCTTCAGCATCCGCCTCCTCAAGCTCCTCTTCTCCACGGATTTCCGGCTACATCGCGTGTGGGAGGTGATGCCCAACTCCTTCCTCCCGCCAAACCCTAGTTTTCTGGCGCAAGCTTTTGATTTGTTTATTATTTTTTCTCTTTTAGAGGAACTCTACAGTCACCCGAAATAATCATACTTAAAACTAGGTATTGTAGATGTCATTAGTTACAACTACTGTAGGAATTATATATTAGGATTTAGGGCATTAATTCATTAGGGCTTTAATAATATTAGGGCTTTGAATTCATTCTTTAATTTCATTTTGCATTTTCAATTCACAAGTTGTGCATGTCATTTTGATAGAAAATTCCACAACAAAGGCAGAACTTGAGTTCTCTTTTTCTCTCAAATTAAAAAAAGACATAAAATGGTGGGAAAATGTGCGGGTCATTTCAATTCAATCACCATCTTTCCACTACGATTGCACATGGAAATTATTTATTGTTGTTAGTAAACAAATATTTTCAGATTTTTTTAATTGCTAGTAAACAAACATTATTGTCTTTTAACTGGAATTTTTATGGCCCATTTTTTTTTATGTTGATGACTTTTTTTTATTCACAATATTTAGGCCTCTCATTAACTGCCTCCAGTACCTCAGACTTTCATTCTTCTATTCTAGCTTATCTACTATCAGGTATTCCTCTTAATCATTAAATGCTTTAGATTTATAGATTTTGTAAATTTAATCTAGTATTCCTCTCATATCAGGTCATAATTAAGCTCTCATGTTAACTATTATGGATGTCATTCTTGGATCTTTGTTCTATTAAGTCTTGAATACTTGTATGTACACTCCCAATATAAAGATGATCTTATAATCAGGTCTTAATTCTACAAGAAAACATACACACATATCCTCAAGTATAATGCTCCCTCTCTTGCTCACAGCTCGATATGCTTAATATTGTTTGTTCTTTAATTTTCAGAGCTTGCCCTAACATCATGATTGCCTTTTTGTCATTTTTTTCTAAAAAAGAGTATGTTTATTGTGCTTGTTTCCTAACATGTAAAAATTACCGATGAAACAGAAAAATGAGTATGTTTATTGTGTTTGTTTCCTAACATGTAAAAATTACTGATGAAACAGAAAAATGAATTATGAACCAGTTTCAAAATGTAACTGCAGTTTGATGATATTCTAGAGGAATTTAATGGAAGTAGAAAAATTTGTTACTGATTGTTGTCATTATACATATAGTCATCACCAATTTCCATGAGTTCTTATGCAAATGTGAATATTAAAACTAGGCTTCTAAGTTATTATTTTGTTATTAATATTTTCTTGGAAAACTGAGCCTACTTCCTCTTTAATTCATGCCAACATCGTATCATCATCATAAAGAGTATCACAAAGGAATTCTAGAGGAGAATATATGTTGTAATATTTGCTGCAATGAATCTAGTTTTTTCCGTGATTGTTGTTGTTTTAGCTTCATCAGATGTCGGACAACAGTGGAAGAAGATCTCACCTGTGGGCATTGTGCACATCTTTAGTCATGGGGCTGGGAGGTTTGATTCTACTCATGGGTCCTTAAAGTGTCTTGGTTCTCCAGAGGTGGTGATAGTGGTGGCATGGGGCTGGGAGGTAAATGCATAATCTAAACTCGAGCACTTTTAAAATGCAATAATGATCATATCATACTTTTTCGCCTTCATTTCAACAAAGTTGGCTTTTGATGGTGTCACCCTCGCCTCTCCTGCCGTATTTGCTGTAAGATCCATCTACTCCTATTATCATAAGCGTTTTATTATTCACCCTATTAGTTAAGTTCCATTGTGGTTCATTACAATTCTCTCCGGTGGCTGCCTCCTGATTCAAGCGACTACAGATCTAAGTTGCCTAAGGTATACTGGTACTTTTTCGTTGGCATTCTTGTTAGGCGCCTAAATTTCAGGAGGATATGGCTCTGGAAAGACGTTTATTGTACATATGTATTGGAGTCATTCATGCAATTTTTTTTATAAACCTTTTTTTTGATCTTCTATGTCACTTCTATGAACTTTGGTTTATTGGGAGCTCCTACAGTTTTTTATATGTATTTTCTTCTCGTATACATATATTCTTCGACTTTTTGAGCCCAAAATCTGATCTGATTTTGATAAGTTTTTTTGATCAAACTTCATGTAATATCCCATAATTAGCTCAACTTGACCCATGTTCTTCCAATATTTCAGACAAAATCAAAGGTTTTTCTCTTCTTCACCACCACAGAATTTTGATTATATGGCATATGATTAAAACAATGGCAAATTTCTACTAGCCTGAAGTTGCTTTTAGGCCTCTGCTGTTCCAGCAGTACTTTTTCCATTTCCGTGTAATAAAGCTTAAAGCAAATTATGTAGTAGTAATCATGTATGTTTCTCTGTTCATCAACTTTGATATTACTGTCTCCAGCAAAATTTCTTGCAGAGGGTAAATTTGGCGAAGCTGGGCCCAACCACATTGTGGAGATACTGGAAGCACTTCAATCTCGTGAGCATATTTCCCCAACGCAGGAGTAGGGAGTAGGCCGAGAATATGGACATCGTTAAAAAAGAGAAAGAACTAAACAGCAAATCTATAACATCTGTTTTCTGAGGCAGGAGTAGGCAGAGAAGATGGAGTAGATATTGCAGTCAGAAGATGGAGCAGATATAACTAAATTAGAATAATAATTATGCTAAAAGTTCTTGCATGATGGAAGGTATCTCCCATCTTACAGCTTCATGGATTTTCCTGTGTATAATTTATATATTTAAATTACTGAGTAGTTGTTTATTTGCATTTACGGTTGCAAAGGAGGAAGCCACAAAGTTGGGGACAGTTGGGATTGATCTTGGAACCACTTACTCCTGTATTGGTGTGTACAGGAATGGTCATGCGAGTTTTCTACTCCTTATCCTTATTGCCTCGATGAATCATTTTGTTCTCTTATTTTTATGTTGTTGAAATCCTCAACCGGAGTCCGACAACCAAGTTAATCTAAGTAAATTTGTAATGTATGTGACTTGTAGATTTGAGGATAAAGAGGTGCAGAGGGACATGAAACTTAGCTTGTTCCTTACAAGATTGTGAACAAGGATGGCAAACCTTATATCCAAGTCAATATAAAGGATGGCGAAACCAATGTATTTAGTCCCGAGGAAATTAGCGCCATGATTCTAACTAAGATGAAGGAAACAGCTGATGCATACCTTGGCAAGACTATCAAGGATGCTGTTGTCACTGTACCAGGTGAGAGGCACTAACATTTTATCATAGTCTATTTCAATGCTGCAGCTATAGTGCTCTATTGTCACTTGAGTGACGGGTGGGACAATCTCCCTTGCACACCATGCTCGTTCACTAGTATAAATAATTTCCCTTTTAAATTGATTTTCTTTGTTCAGATTGTTAACATGTAGTTTGAGATAACTAAAGCAATTTCATTTATGGATCATTTTCTTGACTAATCCTTCCTGTACTATTTATATCTTAAATGATTATGATTGAAGAGGAATAAGAAATTGTTATTGCAGGTTGTTTATTTGCATTTACGGTTGCAAAGGATGATGCCACAAAGTTGGGGACAGTGATTGGGATTGATCTTGGAACCACTTACTCCTGTGTTGGTGTGTACAGGAATGGTCATGTGGAAATTATAGCCAATGACCAAGGTAACCGCATTACCCTTCTTGGGTAGCCTTCACTAACAGTGAAAGGTTGAGCGGTGAGGCCGCAAAAAACCAGGCTGCTGTGAATCCTGAAAGAACTATTTTTGATGTTAAAAGAGTTATTGGAAGAAAGTGAGTTTTCTACTCCTTATCCTTATTGCCTAGATGAATCATTTTGTTCTCTTATTTTTATGTTGTTGAAATCCTCAACCGGAGTCTGTCAGAAACTTGTTCCTTACAAGATTGTGAACAAGGATGGCAAACCTTATATCCAAGTCAAGATAAAGGATGGCGAAACCAAGGTATTTAGTCCCGAGGAAATTAGCACCATGATTCTAACTAAGATGAAGGAAACAGTTGAGGCATACCTTGGCAAGACTATCAAGGATGTTGTTGTCACTGTACCAGGTGAGAGGCACTAACATTTTATCATAGTCTATTTTAATTGAAGGAAAGAAATTCCATATGTATAATTGATTTTTTCATGATGCAGCTTACTTCAATGATGCTCAGAGGCAGGCAATCAAGGATGCAGGAATAATTGCTGTCTTGAATGTTGCGAGAATTATCAATGAATCAAGGACAACTAATATATAGCTAATTGTATCAGGTCTTGCATGACACAAGCGGCTACATGGAGAAGAACAAAGATCTAATTTACTCAAATGCGGTCCAACTCCTTCAATCATGTAGTTGCAAACTTCTTTAGTCATTTGCAGAGGGGAAGAGAGGAGTGCAAGTCTTCTTCTTCCCACGTCACTACTTGTTTGTGAAGAAAAAGTGAGATCGTTCCATAAGCAGCATCTGTTTAGGCATTAGGTCTTTTGCATATATATCTCTCTTTTTCAATGTATTGACTTTAATAGAGAGATAAAAGTTCCATTTGTCTGTATAGAAGGGTTTGGGCTATCTCCCACCTTCATTTTTTATTAATAAAATTAAAATAAAAATTCTCCTTGCAATATGATTCTTTTAGCAATTTGAAACTCTATTATTGTGTATGATATTGTGCATAAATAATGACTGCGATTATTTTGGTCACAAAAAATATTTAGTGACAGAGAATAATTGTCATTAAAAGTATACATTTAGTGACGAAAAATATCTTTATTGCTAAATAAATAGTGACGAAGATTATTTTGTCACAAAAAATGTACATTTAGTAATGAAAATTATTTTGGTCACTAAATACAATCTGTGACGGTGCTTTTGCAACCACCTTGTGATGGACTAAATTTGGTCACTAAATGTTTTTAGTGACCAACCCGCAATATTTAGTGACCAAATTTTTCGTCACTAAAAGGCAGATTTCTTGTAGTGGAATAAGATTATTAGCACATGTAGATTACCAAAATAGTGAGTGTATGAATCAATGATAGGCATAAAACATTACTCATACTTATAGGTATGCTAGACAATCATACACAATTTTCTATAGACTATTTCATTGCACATAATCAGATTAGGGTCAAGGCATGAAGATAAAACAATGTTTAGGAGATTTGAAATTAAAATTAGACATTAAAGACAATCTTTAAGTGTATGCCTAAATAATTTTGACCCTTTGAAACAAAATAATTAAGAAGTTTGCTTTTGTGAAGTCTTATAGTCAAACCATAGTTTTGTAAATATTTAAAGCAAAATAAGAAAAACATATTTTTGATTATTTTGAATTATTTGATTTTTTTGTAATTTGGAATAAAACAACCAAATTAATAAAATAATTTCAAAACTGAGAAAAGAAACACAAAAAAATCATTATAAAAATACCAGAAATAGTGTAGAGAAAGCAAAAATTCAATTTGGCAAAAAGGGATAACAACTGGCGTTAAGTATTTAACGCCCAAACAGAACACCATTTTTGAGCTTTTGAAAACAATTCTTTTGAAATAGGTAGTATGTATATAGGCCTTCTTAGTGTGAAAATTTCAGAGAATTTGGACAAGATTAGAAGGCTAATTAAACATATTTTTGGTGGTTTTAATATTGTTTTTATATTTTATATTTGATTCTTGATTTTTCTGGAAATGAAGACGTAATTAAGGTGTAAACATAGATATGTAATGATATATAAATGGAGGCGATGTCGAACTCCCTTGTTCTGGGCAGCAGTGGGCGAGAAACTAGTTTTGGGCCCTAAGGCTTTGGAAGAGATGAGCGTTGCGGTGATGTAGATCCATGAGATGCTCCGGGTAGCTCAGGAGCACTATGAGAAGTACGCCAATCGATGTTGGAAGGAATTAGAATTTGCAGTGGGGGACATGGTATTCCTGAAGGTGTCCCCGATGGCAGGTGTTAAAAGATTTGGGAAGAGCAATAAGCTGGACCCCAGGTATGTAGGGTCGTTTGAGATTGTCGAGCGCATCAGAGTTTCTTATAGGTTATCGTTACCTGCCTCCTTCCCTGGTGTGCATGACGTATTTCATGTAAGACAGTTTCAGAAGTGTGTCCTCAGCGATCGCATTTTCATAGATTCTGTGCCAGCGTTGTAGCCCAATCTATCTTTTGTGGAGCAGCCTATTCGTATCTTGGAAAGGCAAGATCGGTTGTTGCGAAGGAAGTCCACCCTTATGGTGAAGGTCCTCTGGGGTAGTCAGGATGTTCGGGGTGCAACTTGGGAGCTAGAATCAGCAATGAAGGAGTCCTATCCTCACCTTTTCAGCTAGTTTTTCCCCGGTAAGTTTCCATCTCCTGTGTTTTTCTTCATTTTGAATTGTTGTTGCAAAGTTTCGGGACGAAACTTTTTGTTAGTAAGGGTGACTGTTTTGCCCCAGGTTTTTCTTTTATAATTATTCTAAGTGGTTATGTGGGGGAATGAGAGTGGTTAAGATGTTAGGATAACCGTTACAACATGTTATTGCGCAGGGGCATTATCATTTGTTTTATGCGGGCATAAGCAAACTTAAGTAATTGTGAAAATTTCCTATGGAAATGGTTACGTAAGTAGGTAAATATATAAATGTATATATATATTCGTATTTGTACGAAGGAATGTATAAAGAGTATATGTTTGTGCGTATAATGGTGTATAAAGGCTTGTACATATATACATACAAAATATATATATACATTTGTTATATAAAAAAAATATACACACATATATATATAAATATATATATATATATAATAAGTGATTCTTTTTACTTTTTTTTCTTTACTTCTATTATTAAGACATATAAGGTTTGCAGATGGGGGAGGAAAAGCTGGGCTCGACAATTTCTCTCCTTCCCTTCCCGTGCCACTGGTTCCATCGAGGAGAAGTTGAGGTGATCTAGGATTCGCGCCGGAGTCGCCGGGCGTCGGTGGCATAGGCCGTCAGAGGAGTTCTTGAGGCGGCCGAGGCTCATCTTCGTCGTCGAGGCTAGGGTTTATTTGAGCTTGTCGCGATCCAGAGGTTCTCCAGTTGTTTTAGAGGCAAGAAAACTCTTCTTCTCCCCCCTTCACCCCACTTCTATTGCTTTTATGGTATGGAGTTTATGCTGGTAGATCTCTTTACTGATTTCTTAGATTGGGGCTTATGTTGGCAGTTCTCTTCACCTAATTTCTAAATTCCTGCACCCAATTTTGTTCTGCTGTTTGGGAGCTGATGTTGGCAGTTCTCTTTACCTAGTTTCTAAATTCCTGCACGAGATTTTGTTCTGTTGTTTGGGAGCTGATGTTTGCAGTTCTCTTTACCTAGTTTCTAAATTCCTGCACCCGATTTTGTTCTGTTGTTTGGGAGCTGATGTTGGCAGTTCTCTTTACCTAGTTTCTAAATTCCTGCACCCGATTTTGTTCTATTGTTTGGGAGCTGATGTCGTCAGTTCTCTTTACCTAGTTACTAAATTCCTGCACCCGATTTTGTTTTGTTGTTTGGGAGCTTATGTTGGCAGTTTTTATTTATTTATTTCACTTTACCTGGTTTTCCTTGGGGAGCTTATTCTAGTGGAGTTCCTAACCCCTCCTACCCGATTATTGTTTGGGGGCTTATGTTGGTAGATTTTGGCTAAATTTCGGGTTTTATCTATATATATGTGCTAATAGAAATCTTGGAACTTTTTCTATTGAATCCTGGGCTCCTGCTTTGGTGGGGTTGCTTGCTGGGTTCATTTTGGCATTTTTTATTGTGTTCCCGGCTAAATACTGCACTCGTCATACTCTGCTCTGGTTATTTTCTGCACTTGTTATTCTATGCACTTGTCGTTTGTTGGAAATTTGGATGGTATTCCGGACAGGTATTCATACAAATGACTAGAAGATGGATAGTTTGCCGGATCCTAGACATAAGCAATTGGTTAATTTTGAACGGCTAAAATTTAGATAGCTCCGTTTCTGCATATTATTGCCTGGTTCAACTCTAGATAGTTTTAATTCTGATTATATATATACACTTGGTAGAAGGGTGGTTGGTTATGTGGCTAAGTTTCATGGAACCTTGTTTGCTAATGCTTAATGGTATGAGGAGCCAGATCCTAAATTCCTCGGGAATTTCATTTCTAATTCCTGGCGAGTCGGGGGAATTAGAGGCTAAATTCCCTGGGAATTTCATTTGCTAGCACTCGATGATTCAATGAAACCACTAATTGCTAACTGGAAAGTCATGTAGATGCATTTTGGGTTTCGAGCTCTATAACTGTTCCAATTATCGACAGCTTTATCCTTATAGTAAGGGTTACCAAATGCTCTTATACAGCCTTATACTTATAGTGTAAATGCTAAAGTTCTTTCTCATATACTAAATGCTAGACCCTCCTTGAGCGTCAAATCGAGCTTGTTGCTAATGAGATTATGTTGGAATATGGCTTTAGGATGGAGAGTGGGTAGATGTATGGGCCCTTACAACAGTGGTTTCGGACTGGAGAGTGGGTGGACGAATGGGCCCTCACCGCAGTGGTTTCAGACCAGAGAGTGGGTGGACGTATGGGCCCTCACCACGACGGTTTAGAATTGGTGAGTGGGTGGATGTTGAAGCCCCCACCGTAGTTTTTTTTATCTCGTTATGCAACAACTTGGTGTGGCTTTCTTTCCTTACTGGTTGCCCTGGATTGGGCATGCTACTGTGGCTTGTTCTCTTGTTCAAGAAAAATTTCTAAGCCCGTGTCTCACTCTTGGCCGATCTTTATATTTATCACTTTATAGCTTTCTTTCTTCTTTTGCTATTTTCTTGCACCCTTTGGGCCGAGTCATTCTTTTCTTATGGATGCCTCAGGTTCATGTCTATAGCAGCCACTGGTGTTAGAGAGGAGTCGTCCAGTTTCACCCCCCGAGGCCTCTCCTCCCCTGTGGGAAAGGTTGCAGTTTCCTTTCATTTGTTAGCTGTAGCTCTTTTTTTCTTTTGGATTGTCTGCTCTCTTTCCTGCGGGTTCGTGTCAGCTGTTGACGCCCGCATGTCTTTTTGCTCAGATTACTTGCTGGTGCTGCTACTTGTTTTCTTTTCCTACTTGGATTTTTGTATATATGTGCACTCTAGGAAAAGTATTATTTTTGGGTATACGTGAAACTCTTATAGCGAATTAATTTCATATCATGCCTTTGCTTTACTTATTATTATGTATCACCTATTTGAAAAAGGGTAGAAAGTATTTTCTTATGATATACTAAATCTAGACTTATGTACCCCCTGGAGACATCTCTGGTCTTCAGCGCTCTTAGGATAAAAGGAACCTATTTTTCCGTTGCGTGCACGTATATTTTCTATGGGTGGCTATGAAGGCCACAGAGCCTAGGGGCACGACCTCATAAACAAAGAAAGAAATGTCAAAAGTAAATTTATTTTCAACTAAAATATCTATCTTTTTCTTACAAAATGTTTGTTAGAGTGGCTGCCTGAGCGTCTGTAGTTGTCCCCCGTAGGACGGGGCATCACGACGCGTATTTTTCCCCTTACTCTGATATCGCAGTATACTTCGGGAAAATACGGGTTGTGACACTCCCGTATCAAACAGTGCTCTCGCCAGACAATTAAATATTAGGACAAAGCCTAATACACACAAGGTTAACAAACAATACACAAGGTATGAAGTATAAAAATCAACAAAAGCTGTACACTAACACATACCTGTCACCACGTCACTCCGCTTTATGGCCTCCTGCTGGCCAAGATTGTCCACCCTAGGCTGGGCTGGAGCAGCATGGGATGCAGTTGACTCCACCGCCTTTCCTCTCTCTGCTGCATAAGCCGCAACTGTCTTCTTGCCATTGCGACAGTCACCAGCATAATGCCCTGGTTTCAACAATTAAAACAGATGAGTCAGCCTCGCCCAGTCGTCACTCCAGATGCAGCAGATTGAGCTGACCTAGAAGGTCTAGCTCTTGCCCTCCATTTGCCTTACCCAGACTTCGCATAGCTCGGTACTTTGAACTCTGCCTTTACCACAGCTAAATCCTTCCTGCTTTGGGACCGCTTCATGTCCTTCTCCAAGTAACAAGCCGTATTGACCAGGGTCATAAACCTCTGCTCATTGTCCACGACAGAAGGAACTGCAACTCTTCCCGTAGACTTTCGTAGAACCGATTGGTCTTACGAGCTTCATCTGCAAAAGTCGTGCCTGCGTATCTCCAAAACTGGGTAAACTCGTGCAAATAGTCATCAACCATTTATCGCCATGAGTTAGATGGTTGAACTGATTCTCCATCTCAATCTGTTGAGCAGGTGGGAGATTCCGCGCCAAAAATATCCTCAAAACTCTTCGAAAGAGATGTCTGTCAGCTGCCTTCCCGCTAGCTGATGCAACTCCAACTCGTCCCACCACAGCTACACCTCCCCATCAAGAAGGAAGGTTGCCAAAGTCACCTTCTGACCGTCATCCGTATCAATGGCCTTCAAGGTCTTTCACACTCTTGATAGCCAATCCTCAGCTAGAGTCTGGGTCCTTGCCCCCGTGAACGTTGGAGGGTGGAAACTCAGAAAATACTACAACTGTTGGTCTGAAGCTCTTTGTGCCCTCCCCGACACTGGTCTTTCGACCACAGGTTCAGCTGCCACAACCGGCACCGGAGCCATCCTGTGGGTAGGAGGCTGTCAAGGGACATGCCCTCCAGGTTGTACAGTGAACATAGCAAACACCGCTTCAGCTATTATTCTCACTCTCTCAGCAGAAGGAGGAGTAGGCATCTCAACTGGTGCACTGCTCGCAGTCGAATGCAGGGGTCGAGACAGCCCCGCTCCACTCTCAGCTGCCTAAACAAGTGTACAAAACATAATTAGCGACTAAGAGATAGCATGGGTCAATAATGGAACACATAAGTTCCATCATGTTGATATCATCATACGTGTAATTCATTCCTAAAGTGGACAGTTACTGGTTATTTACATGTCTTAACGACGACGCATACACGTGCTCACCACCCCTTAAAGGAATTCTACCATGAATTCAGACGGAAAGGGATCGAGACCCATAGATGATACCAATTTGTAACACCCTCCCTATTACATAGAACATAGCAGTAGGTCCAGCCGGGACCCCACGCCATATTAAAAGAACAGAAGAGCGCGTTACTTAATTAGTTTCAAACAGTTAATATAATAACCATTTTAGCACAAAGAGTCGTACAACAGAAGCATTTAATATTTAAGTACAAACCAGTTTACAAAAACTTGTCCACTTATTATCTAGGAATGAGTGCACAAAAAGGGTCTTTACAAAATTTGTTTGCATCAAAAGTGGCTTTCAAACATCGGCACGCAGGCCGACACACATGAAAAATGTAAACAAAAAGCTTTGGCCTTCGAGGGCCAACATAGTACAACAACAGGGGCTTCGGCCTGCTATTTCCCACTAGACTCGCCAGGAGATATACAAACAAATCCACCAAAAGAGTGGGGGAAAACAAGCAACCGGTCAGCTTTAGCTGACCAAGATATAACGATCCCACCCCTTTTTGGGGCGGTGATACTCCATCCCTGCAGGTAAGAGTCAGCACATATAAACACATATATCCGCAAACAACACCAGCGTGGGCATTCACAGCCATCCGTTTTGTGCTCTCAAGGCACTTTGGCATACTCCCCGAGTTACGCCTCCAAGCTAAGTCTTATTTAAACTTATACAAACAATTTGAGCTAGGCCGTAAACACGAAGTTCTGACACTCTTCCATAGCCCGGTGCACCGAGGGGCGACCTCTTCACCACCACTATGGGCGGGTTCGGATCAGCTAGGCCCGTGCTCAATCATCGCGATCAACTCTGCACGATGCGGGTAAGCTTCACCTTATGCCCGTCACTTAAAGCTAGGCTCTTCAGGCCCTTCATCTTCTTCTGCTATGCACCCATTCCCCAAGACTTTAGGTCACACAGGCTCACACAATCTGCGCACTAGGCACTACCGCCGGCGCTAGTAACAGAACCCTGTTCTGATACCTCTGGGAAAACACCTCCAGAAATCGATATCTTAGCTCACTTGGAGCTACCGCCGGCGCTAACGCTAGCGCCCGACGCTAGTAACAGAACTCAGTTCTGCGACCATTTTTTGGTTATTTTCTGGGAAACACCTCCAGATCACTTTGTTGTACAACACAGTACACAGAACCCAAAACACAGCATATACACGGAGTCTTCTCTGGCACGCAACAAGTAACATCACCAATCCAGACCAACCTGTCCAGATGGCCTTCACACAGCATGCCTATGTCTGTACTTCGATTCTGGACTCTATATGCAATTTATGGGGGAATAACTTCAACCCATCGGAAGATCCGATCTACTAATTAGTAGAAGTCTTCCAACCATGCAAATCAAAGGATGCACATGTCCAAAGACTAGGGAGGAGAATCGTTACCCTCGGGGCTCATTTCGGTTCCATAGAACTGAGAGGGAATCGGCTGGAATCTTTTGAAACAACTTCCTCACCGTAAAATTGACGATGGCACAAGCACGCATGATCTCCTTTGCAGATTCTCCCTTGGCACAACGACTCTCAACTGACCTCCTTCCCTGCTCTCAGCCCACTGCTCTAAAAAAGGCAGAGGATTCTAAGCAAAATGAGAAGTAAAGTTGGATTTGGGTGCTTATATGATTTTCCCGCTACCGCCGGTGCTAGCCACTAGCGCCTGGCACTGGCTCAGAGTCGGTACCGCTCTAATACACTACCACTAGCACTAGAGCTACTGCCTGCACTAACACTTATCGACGAATCTCTTGCGTTCAACACGATTCATCGAAATGCATTTGTCAGTATACATTCGCTGAAAAAGCTATCGCTAGCGCTACCGCTGGCACTAACATGTATCGACGTATTCCTTTGTCGATATGCCACATTCATCTATATAGCTACCATCGCCGCTAGAACTAGCGCCTGGTGCTAGCTCCTTAGCTTCAGCA
The DNA here is from genome assembly GCA_033032865.1 of Dactylorhiza incarnata. Lineage (NCBI taxonomy): Eukaryota > Viridiplantae > Streptophyta > Magnoliopsida > Asparagales > Orchidaceae > Dactylorhiza > Dactylorhiza incarnata. The sequence continues at coordinate 5,512,266 of JAWHQI010000035.1, forward strand.
CACTTGCACTTTCTTTGCACGTGAAAATTGGGGTCTTATAGTGAGGGATACACCCACTCCTGGAGATCAGGGCGCATTCGTGGCACCATTAGGATCTCAAGACTCCTACCTAGCCCAAGCATCTCCAAGTGACTCAGGTCACTCGAGGGGTCTAGCTCGAATTGGGATGTTACAAATCCATTAAACGAAGAAACAATTTCGTCCCCGAAATTTAGGTTGAGGCTATAGGGATTGAAGGTCGGCCTATGTAAATCCTTTTGGAACCCTAGTTTTGATTTGAGTCAGGATCCATCTTTATGTTCTAAGTTTCTATCATAACACATCTTGTATAAACTAGATCAAATCCCATTAAGGCAGAAGACTGAGAAAATAATATAAGTTAAATTGCGATCGACGAAATATCTCTGAAGCTGCGATCAACGAAAACCTAGGAGCGCTAGACGAAATATATCTAAAGCTGCGTTCGACGAAAACCAAGCAACGCTCGATGAAAGTTCATTCAGCAGTTAATCAATGATCAGATCTACAAACGTCGAGCTCAGCCCGACGTACTTCAAGCTGAGATCGCCGAAATATTATCAGCTTTATAAAATCTCATTTCTCAGCTCGACTAAAATTCTATATGTTGTCAGATCTGTTAAAGCAATATTTTGAACAGTTTCTATTTATATATTGCTGCCCTTCTTTTGTATAAATTGTCACTGCCTCACATTAATGATATAGCCGTTGCAGAACAATTAATGATATAGCCGTTGCAGAACAATTAATGATATAGCCGTTGCAGAACAATTAATGATATATCCGTTGCAGAACAACTTAAATTAAAGATGGCAGTTTATCTTCTTGATGAGTACAGTTGATAAAAGAGACTTTATCTCCTTCCTTTTCCGATCAAGAGAAGAATTGAAGATAAGAGAGAAGATCTCCAGATTACATATATGCAGAGAAAGCACAAAGAAGATACAGACAGAGAACAACATATTTTTTATCTATCTTGCTTGCTAACTCTTCTCTGCAGATCATCTTCATCCTGAGACACTTAATCTAGATCATTTGCTCAGGATCTCAACTGCAGAAGAAGAAGAAAGGAGTTACTACATTCTAGAGAAGAAGCTTCCTCACCTGATCATCAAACACTAATCAAATCAGGGGGAGCTCTTCAACATCATCAAGGATCCACTAGAGTCTTCTCTGAAAGAGAAGAACAATATATTTTTGTTTTCTTTCAACTGTATAAAGGGTTATAACTCCCTTCAAAAGTTACACCCATTGGTGGCAGGGCACCTGAACAAAAACATATAGTTTGGTTAGAGCACCTGATCAAAAGCTCCTTGGTGTGTGGACACCTGATCAAATCCCCATTGGTGGTAGGGCACCTGATCAAAAACCTGTAGTGGAATCCTACCAAGTGTGGTAGAAGAGTATACATACCCAGGTTTAGTGGGGAACTACTATAAAATCCTTGTGTCCTCTGTGTTGTGATTTTCCGTGTACTGTGCTGTGTGCTGTGATTTGTTTTTATTTGTTTTATAACTCACTCAATACACATATAAGTATCACTAGTTTAATTCCGCTATAAAATAAGTGAAAAACTTTTTAATACTCTATTCACCCCCCTCTAGAGTAAATTTAAGATCTAACCTCACTTTCAAATCCAATTCGGAGTACACTTGATGAGGTTATTAGTTTTGTATGTCCTAGCTCCCGCTTAACCCTTGTGCGTGGCCTTACTTATCCACATTGCATCACGCATCACCCCAAATTTCTCCCAAGTGTACCTTTATAATTCTCTGCAAAAGTCGTAATCAAAATTACGTACAAGAAGACACTTGAACGTCTCTCACCATAATGAAGGCCATCATTCTTTTGTACAGGTAGGGACTTGTAACTCTGCTCATCATGATAAAATTTTGTATCCCCCTCAAATATGCACGAGCAGTTGGTCGATACAACCATTTACCATTCATACACGCACATACGGATCTCAGGACCAAGTCGTGCTAACAAACACTCAAGGACTTCCACCAAGTCCTTTCTCAATTCTTATTTTATAAATACACACGGTGCTAACTAGCGCCCAAGGACCTACCACTTGGTTCCTTACTATATACCACATGATATAACCATATCCCTCCAATTACATCAACCATCACCACTACCAATAGTGAGCTGTCATAACTGTAACGCAGTGAAATGTATAAGTCATGGAATCACTCTCTATGATCCCATCGAACTTTGTATCACGGCTCACAATTTGATATTTAGCAATTTGACCTGACGATAGTACGAAACATGGTCTAAAGAGCAAATAGAAGCGAATCTTGACTCCATGCCTCGCATGGTTTATAATCACATCGTTCCCTTCTAATAACACGTGACTTCGAGTCAGTGTTACTTTTGTCTACTCCCGGTCCTACTTAGGTTTGCACCGGATTCAAAAAATGGTGCTACTTTTATCTCTTGATTTAAATCATTTCATCTAAGAGCTACTCAACCGTGAACATAAACCTTATTCAATGATTGGGTCACGATACAGAGCCTCTAGGAATCTACCATGTCGAGGTAAAACATTACATGAACTCTTACTCATTTGTGCATTTTCCCAAAATTTTGATGCTTCAGAGGTAATTGGCTACCTCACCTGGCAATTTGCAACTGCTCTTTACATAGGGGAAGTCATCGAACATGTCATACTTACTTCCCTCTCAAGTATATGCGACCTCGTTGCAGATCAAACACTGAAGTGAATACTCTTATGAAGTCCTTTTTCAAATTCCACAATGTCTTAATCGCCGAACAAGCATAATCATCATCGTTCACGTATTATCTAAACAAAACCTTGATGCCATACGTCTGCAACACACCATTTCAAAATAAGATTTAGGGGAAAAACTCATGTCGGTACATGACTAGTCCAATAAATGAAGCGATAAGCCCCCATACAATTGGACTAGGTTTCTTCCACCACCCATATGATACGTTCGTCTCGTGGTTGGGAACTGATAAGTAGTATTTTTATATCTTCTTAATAGAATATTTTGTAAATATTTAATATGTATTCTTCTTTTTTATGTCAATTTTAGGTCATAATTAGTTATTTTATAATTTTGTCTCTAACTTAGCTTAATTTTAATATTTGCAGAATTTTGGGACAAATTGGAAAAAATGACAAGTACACGCCATCAATCACGCCCGTGACAAAGGGCGTGTAACCTAAAGATCTGCGTTCGACGAAGGTCAAGCTGAGTTCGACGAATCCACCGCAAGTCACGCCCCAGGTCACGCCCATGACCCCAAGTCACGCCTGTGACAAAGGGCGTGTAAACATAGAATCTTCCGAGCGGGCCGCCGTCGAGACGTGGAGATGCTGTCAAAGAGTTGACCCAAGTCACGCCCGTGACCAAAGTGTCATGCCCGTGACTTCTCGCATGATCCCTGCCCCCTGCCGCGCCGAATTCAAGCCCACGCTGCATTAATTGAAGCCGCCCAGGTACACGCCCATGACCCGAAATGTCATGCCCGTGACTTTCCCGCGTGATCCCTGCACGCCGTCGAGCCGCAAGCCAGCCCATGCTGCATTTAATGAAGCCGCCCAGGTACACGCCCGTGACCAAAGTTACACGGGCGTGTAATGTCTGATTTTCTGCCACTGTCACGCAAAGTCCACGCCACTGCCAGATCCACTGTCAGCAATGTTTACACGCCCTAGGTCACGCCCGTGACCGAGGGCTTGTAACTCAAAAATTTCTGCTATAAATTCAGAGGCTCTCCTTGAGTCCAGGGTTCAGAATTTTGGAGTGAGGGAGGTGCTGCTAGAGCTGTTAGTGAGCTTTTCATGTTCATGTTCATGTTTTTCCTTAAGCTTTCATGTTCTCTTTTTCATGTATTGTACTAGTTTTTAGTTCTTTCATGCACTAGTTAATTAAAGTTTGTAACCTTTATTTCCTAGCTTTGTAATCTCTCCTTAAGCTTGTAATCATTTTGGTTTTCAATAAAATTTAGTTTGCTCTCTTTCATTTTCTCTTTCTCCGTAGTAATTTCTTTTTCATGTAATGTTAATTTTTCTCTCCTTTCATGCAATGTTTATGAAAGTGCACTAGAATTCTCTAGATGGGGGAGGGGGGGGGGGTAAATAGAGATTAAAAATACTTTATGCAATTATATATATATGTGTAATAACCACAGATTTAAGCTTCCCACACACCAACAAGAATTAAGCAAGTAAAGAAGAAAAATTGCAAGAAGAAAATCACAGCACAACACAAGGAAATATAGTGGTTCCCCAAACTTTGGGTAGTCCACTCTTCTACCCCCTTTGGTAGGAATTCACTAACTTGCACTGAGTCTTTTGATAAGGAGACTCTTAGAACCAGATTGAGTCTTTTGATAAGGAGACTCTTAAAACCAAACTGAGTCTTTTGGTAAGGAGACTCTTAGAACCACTACAACTGAATTTTTTGAAGAGAGATTCTAAAAACTCTTTTACACAATTAAAAATAGAATGAGAAGAAGAAGTAGAACAAGTAGAAGAACAGAAAATGATATATGTAGGAAAGAATCTTCTTCCTAGCAAGAAGATTGGAAGCACAAGTATAGTGAATATGATCTCTCTTCTATAGTGAGAAGGATATTGTAAGCTTTTCTCTCTTTTGTGAGAGCTTTCAGAATTTGCAGCAGAATGGCTTCAGAAGAAGGAGAAGAAGAATGCTTTTTCTTTGCTGCAGCACACTATCTCTTTTCTCAGCTTTCTCACTCTTCACTTGGGAGCTCTTCCTCTTTTTCAAATGTATATGGTGGATCACTTCTTTTTATTCTCTGCCGACCTCCTTCTTATTTACAGCTCTGTTTAAAATATATTGCTAAGAGAGAATAATCAATTAGCAGACGCAGAAATAGAAAGAGATAAGAGTTTCCATAATTAATATTTATGTAGAAGGAAATGAATTCATTCTGATTTCAAATAATATCCATAATAGTCTTAATCAAATTAGCCAAGAATCAAATAGACGGAAAGGCTGATTCAGAACGGCTATAAAAGAATAATATCATTCCATAAAAAATCAGATATACAGAAAGAAGGAAAGAGATCTGGCGTGTTTTTTATTTACTTATAGATATCGACGTGCGTCGATTTCTATTCGACGTAAACGTCGATTTCATCCTGGCTGGACGTCGAGAGAAGAATAAGGAAGGTGCGTCGACAAAGGTGCGTCGACTTTATCAAATGCGTCGACTAAAAGTCACAGGTACGTCGACTATGATTACGTCAAATTCTTCTAAGAGTTACTTCGACTCATTCTGAGAGAAACGTCGACTATATTTCGACGTCGCGTCGAATACTATTCGAAGCATATTTACTTAGCCTAATTTTTAATACTTAGAATTTATATTCTTCTTAATTCTAGGGGTTAAGATAAATCATTTCCCCAACAATCTCCCCCTATTTGTCTTAATCCTATACAGAGAGAAATTATATCAGCTTTTATTCAACAAAGCAAAGCATTTATATAGAGAAAAAAATATGCTAAGCAATCAGAAGAAGATTGAACAAATTTCATGTTCAGTTGACTAATCAGCATTTGAGCATAGAAAATTGTTCAAATAGAGTATATCATCATTGTTCAGGGGTAGGAGGAGTTTTTCTCTTCCTAGTAAATACTTTTGTGGGTTGTTCCTTCTCAGTAGCAGGTGATTCCCTTAGCTCCCCCTGAGTCAAAGTAGTTTGCTCACCCTGGAATGGAACTTCCTTTGAGCCTTTTTCTTCTTCTTCTTCAGTTTCTCTTTTATCTCCAGTTTCAGGTATAACAACATCTGGCTCCCCCTGAGCTTCAGCTTCCTCTTCAACTTCATTCTCTGCTCTACTTGGCTCCCCTTGCAATAAATCCACTTGTTGTGTAGCTTCTATTGCTATAATCAGTACATTTGATATCTGCTCTTCAGTATGTAGCTCTGGTACTACTTCATTCCCAATGGTCTTGAGTATAGCTAGACTGTCAAATTTTGATGAATGAGAGGTTTTGTGAGAGGGAGTTTTGTGGTTGGAGAGCTGCGCTTCATCTAACTTCTCCCCCTTCTTGACCTTCTTAGCCAAGGAGGTTAAGAAAGATCTGGTGACTTTAGAGGAAGAGATAGAGGTCTTCAGGCTTTGCACAGAGGCACTGACCCCATCTATTTGGGTCTGCATGTGTAAGATGGAGGAATGAATCTTGGAGCAGTGCCCATCCAGCATTGCTTGGAATCTTTGGGATGTGGATTGGATGCACTGAGTGAAGAGGTTTTCAGTGGATGGAGATGGTTCAAAATGTGGTGGTGGAGCAGGAGAATGTGATGAAGGTGGAGAGGGGACTGTATCATTGTGATGAGATATATTTGATGGAGGAGGAGGAGGAATAAAGGAGGGTTGAGCAAGTGACTGAGTTGGTATTTGTGAAGGTGTGGATGATGATGGTACAGAAGAGATGTCTGTATGAGTAGGAGGAGGGGGAGGTGAAGATGGATGAGCAGGAGAGATAGGAGGAGATGGAGTCCTTTCAGGAATGGAACCAGGCTTGGGAATTTGCCTGGTCCATTTAGAGAAGAGGGCTATTGACATCCTTTTTCCTGGAGGGATAGGGATTCCTTTTGACCTACATAGGTCAGGGAAGAAGTGGAAGAGTACTTGACTCATGATTCTCATATAGGCATTCTCTTTGTGAGAGTATTTGTAGCCTATCATTTTGAGCAGGAGGCTGGCCCAGTCTACCTTCTTCTTCAGCACAAGGTCCCCCATGATGTTCAGTTGTTGTTTGGGTACTGCATCATGGGCAGAGAATTTGCATAGTAAAATTTTTCCTACTATATCTGCCAGTAATCTATATTCATCAGAAAAGTCAATTTTCTTCAGGTGGATTGGTTTTGAAAACTTCATGGTGATTAACAGATTCTTGATTTAATCAGGAGTGAGTTCCACAGGTTCATCACCTGATAAGGGAATGTGAAGGAGACATGTTTAGTTGCTCTTTAGAAACTGATTTTCTTTCCCTATTTGAGTTGAGCAAAGATAACATTGGAATGTACCTAATGGAAGATCAAAGGTGGTCCTAATGTGTTCTGCAGAGATTGAGACAGGTGTCTCATGGATTGTTCCTTGGATTTCTGCTTGTTCAGATATCTGAACATGAGTCATGAGCTCTGTGAGTTCTGTCTCCAGGAGATTGCATCTTGTGGAGATGAGCTTGTCTAATCCAGCTTCAGTAAACAGAGTTATGAAGCTCTTGTAATTTTCTGTGGCGGCTTGGAAAGATTCGAGGTCAATGTCAAAGCCTGAGTTGGTCTTAGGAGCCATTTTAGGTCAGTGAGAGAGAGGAAGAAATGGTTGGACTGAGGAACAAGAAGGATGAAAGATGCAGATGTCGTGAAGGTTTCTAACTGAAGAGTCTATTTAAGTCAGGTGAAACGTCGAAACGAGGCACAATTCAAGGCTTATTCGGTACAACAGTGGATGTGACAGAAAATATTTTAGTATTGCCGCTCATTTTCATGAAGTCGACGTTACGTCAAGTGGAATTCGACGTGAGTGTCAATATAGTCTGGTTTTGGATGATAGGGTTTCCTATCGACGTATGCGTCGATTGGAGTCGATGCATGCGTCGATTTTATTTATTGAACTGAGTTATCGACGGTGCGTCGATTCGAAGTCGACGTGACTTTATTTGACAGATTCTGGGTTTTCCTGAGGGATTCTTTCTTCCTAATCCTAAAGTTTTCTAAGTTATCCTAGGACTAGTTTTATGATCAATTTGATTGATCATGCCAACACTGTTTGGCAGTGTGGCCAATTTTATTGCAAATATAACACCTGATTTTCTTTTGACTAAGATAATTTGAGTTTAGGGAGGAATAGGGATGTTGATTTGGATAGAGATTTTGATTAGGATAGAAATTTTGGTTAGGATAGAAGTTTTGATTAGGATAGAAATTATGAACAGGATGAATGGGTCCTGAATGGGGGTTAAGATGGAAGGTTTTTGGAGAATGGAAGTGTTCTGTCTTTATGTTGCTCTGAGTTTGTATGCGTCGATATCTATTCGACATATGTTGATAGTTGCGTCGATTTATATTCGGTGCTTTCTCCAGATTGCGTTGATCTGGAATCGATGCATGGAAGAAGTTGCGTCAATTTGAAGTCGATGTACTTTTATTCAAGCATCGAATTGAGGTCGAAGCATCTGAGAGATTGCGTCGAGTAGAATTCGACGCACTATCATTCATGCATCGATATGAAGTCGACGCAATTGTGTTTTCACAAACTTTATTTTTCCCTTTTTCTGATTTTATTTCTTTATGAGTTGTTTCTCTTGGCCTAGTTACCTTCTCAGAAGAAGTTTGAGAGTCATCAGCTGAATACTATGATGTTTCATCAAATTGGTTTATTTCCTTGAAGTCTTCTCCCTTATTTTGTAGGTCTTCTTCTTGGTTTGTTGATTTGATGGGTTTAGTAAATTTAACAGGGTCATCCAAGCAGGCTTGTTGGATGGAATTAGACTAGCTGAGGGATCAGCTCCTAGCCCAAGATTTTTATGTCTTCTTATTTGTTTTTCTGTGATTTCTTTAAGTGTTTGGCTTCTCATTTTTATTGATTCTTCAAAAGCTTTTGCTTGGGATACCTTATTCTTAAGAAGCTGGTTTTCTATTTTAGCCCTCTCTATTTCTTTTTCTCTGATGTTAACCCTTAACTCATGATTTTTAGAACAAGTATCCTCTATATTTCTCTGGTTTTTAATGACATTAATTTGTTCTTTTAGATTCTTAATTTCTTGTTTAGCTCTTAGTTGATCTAAGCATAATCCCTTAAAATAATTTTTGAAATCATCACACAGAAAATCTATGTCATCAAAGATACTTACCTCATCCTTATCCTCAGATTCCTCTATGATAATAAGGCTATTTTCTTTATCATCTTCAGAAGAGATGCTTCCTTCTGATTCTGTCTCACTCCATGATTTAGCAACATCATCTTTCTTTGAGTCTTCAAGAGCCATTAAGAATAGGTCTTCTTGCTTAGACTCTTCATTGTCACTTTTATAAGAGGAGCTGTCCTCAGAGTTTGTTTCACTCCAGGCTTCTGCAATAAAACCTCTTTCTTTCTTCTTTCCCTTTTTCTTGAGATCTTTCTTTTTCAGATCTTTCTTTGTCTCAGCATTTTCTGGACATTCTGGGGCAATATGTCCAGGTTTCCTGCAGGAGTAAAAAATGATTTCTTTAGTAGGAGTTATATCATACCTTGGTTTTGATTCTCTCCTTCTAGACCCATCTGTCCTGACCCATTTCTTGAATCTTCTGGCCAGGAGGCTGAATAACTCTTCTTCAGTGACAAAGGTCTCTTCTTATGTTGCTTTCAAAGCAATGTTTCTATCTTTTGAGGAGGTTGGAGTGCTTCCTCCTCTTTCCTTCTCTTCTCTGGTTTTCAGCAGTTGCTCATAGGATTTGAGTTTTCCTAAGAGGGCATCTGTTGAGATTTCCTTTTGTCCTCTTGTATCTCTTATTGCCCATATTCTTGAGTCCCATGAACTTGGGAGACTCATTAACAGTTTGTCATTGATTTCTGTGAGAGAGATTTCTCTATCCAGGCTCCTTAATTGATTGATGATCAGACTGAATCTGTCATACATCTCAGATATGCTTTCATCATGCTTCTTTTGAAAGTTCTCATATTGAGAGATCAATAGAGCCTTTCTATCTTTCCTTTCATCAGCACTTCCTTCTACCATCTTTGTGAGAGCCTCCCAGATTTCTTTGGCTGATTCACAGTCAACCACCTTTTGAAAGATTTCATCTGAGAGGGTTGAGACAAGAATGTTCACAACTTTTGCATCACATGTTCCTGCCTTTTTCTCTTCAACTGTCCACTCAGCTTTTGGTACAAGTGTTTGAGTCACTTCACCACTTGAGTCTCTTCTATAAGGCTTGGGAGGACCTGTCAAGATAACATTAAATAATTCTTCATCAATAGAATTCATATAAATCCTAATTCTTGTTTTCCAAATTGCAAACTTTTCAAGATTGCACATTGGTGGTCTGCTGGAAGCATAATCCTTGATTTGTGCCATGTGAAAAATAGTTTTTAGAAATATATGTATATATATATGAGGTTGGATCTTTTTGATCAAGGAGTTACCCTTTTTAGATAAACCTGGCTCTGATACCAATTGAAAGTGCACTAGAATTCTTTAGAGGGGGGTGAATAGAGATTAAAAATACTTTGTGCAATTATATATATGTGTGTAATAACCATAGATTTAAGCTTCCCACACACCAACAAGAATTAAGCAAGTAAAGAAGAAAAATTGCAAGAAGAAAATCACAGCACAACACAAGGAAATATAGTGGTTCCCCAAACTTTGGGTAGTCCACTCTTCTACCCCCTTTGGTAGGAATTCACTAACTTGCATTGAGTCTTTTGATAAGGAGACTCTTAGAACCAGACTGAGCCTTTTGATAAGGAGACTCTTAAAACCAAACTGAGTCTTTTGGTAAGGAGACTCTTAGAACCACTACAACTGAATTTTTTGAAGAGAGATTCTAAAAACTCTTTTACACAATTGAAAATAGAATGAGAAGAAGAAGTAGAACAAGTAGAAGAACAGAAAATGATATATGTTGGAAAGAATCTTCTTCCTAGCAAGAAGATTGGAAGCACAAGAATAATGAATATGATCTCTCTTCTATAGTGAGAAGGAGATTGTAAGCTTTTCTCTCTTTTGTGAGAGCTTTTAGAATTTGCAGCAGAATGACTTCAGAAGAATGAGAAGAAGAAGGCTTTTTCTTTGCTGCAGCACACTATCTCTTTTCTCAGCTTTCTCACTCTTCACTTGGGAGCTCTTCCTCTTTTTCAAATGTATATGGTGGATCACTTTTTTTTATTCTCTGCGGACCTCCTTCTTATTTATAGCTCTGTTTAAAATATATTGCTAAGAGGGAATAATCAATTAGCAGACACAGAAATAGAAAGAGATAAGAGTTTCCATAATTAATATTTCTGTAGAAGGAAATGAATTCATTCTGATTTCAAATAATATCCATAATAGTCTTAATCAAATTAGCCAAGAATCAAATAGAAGGAAAGGCTGATTCAGAACGGCTATAAAAGAATAATATCATTCCATAAAAAATCAGATCTACAGAAAGAAGGAAAGATATCTGGCGTGTTTTTGATTTACTTATAGATATCGACGTGCGTCGATTACTATTCGACGTAAACGTCAATTTCATCCTGGCTGGATGTCGAGAGGAGAATAAGGAAGGTGCGTCGACAAAGGTGCATCGACTTTATCAAATGCGTCGACTAGAAGTCAGAGGTACGTCGACTATGATTACGTCGAATTCTTCTAAGAGTTACTTCGACTCATTCTGAGAGAAACGTCGACTATATTTCGACGTTGCGTTTCATACTTAGAATTTATATTCTTCTTAATTCTAGGGGTTAAGATAAATCATTTCCCCAACAGTTTAATCTTCTCATTTAGCTTGCAAATTTTCTCTTTTTAGTTAAGCAAATCAAAACCTCAAAATTTCATCGATAAGATAATGGTGATTTTCCTCGAAGTAGAAGTAATCAACGCCCCCCGTGGAATATGACCTTAATATTCTTAAATATCCTATACTATAGACGATAAGGTACACTTGCCTTAATCGGATATAGTTTTGGAGAAAATCTTCAACCCTTCACTTAATTTCAAAACAGGAAAATCTATATCAAGTTTTTGGTGCCGTTGTCGGGGACTTTGCGTAGATATTTTGAAAAGAGGATAGCTATTAATTTTATCATGCTTCTTTTTATTTTATTTTCCTTTTTCTAAATTTCAAAAAGAAAAAAAATTTAGTTTTTCCTCTTCCTTTCTTCTCTTTTTAGTGTATGACCCACGGTAGCACTTTGATTATTCCTTTTGATCCGGAGATGGAGCGAACCTTTTTGAGGAACCGCCATTCTCGTGATCAGGAAAATCAAGTAGAATCTGAAGAGTCGATCGGGGACACTAACACAGCGAATATGGATCATAATCTTAATCCTCCTAATCTTAACGAGCCAAATCCTAATGAGGACGTGCAACAGACCATGTCCTATTATGCGCGGCCGAATTTGGAAGGCACACAGTCGAGTATTATTCGCCCCACAGTGGCGAACAATAATTTTGAGATCAAGTCCAGCATCATACAAATGGTGCAACAATCGGTGACCTTCGATGGTCAACCGGATGAGGATCCTAATTCGCATATCTCTTACTTTCTTGAAATTTGCGAAACTTTTATGATCAATGGCGTCACCGATGACGCCATTCGATTACATCTTTTTCCTTTTTCTTTGCGGTCTAAGGCCAAGCAGTGGCTGGGCTCCCTACCTAGGGGATCCATCACTACATGGGCCGAAATGGTGGAAAAATTTCTCAATAAATATTTCCCGCCTTCAAAGACTGCTAAATTGCGCACTGATATAGCGTCGTTCATGCAAATCGACTCAGAGACTCTCTATGACACATGGGAGCACTTCAAGGAGCTTTTGCGCCGATGCCCTCACCACGAACTTGCCACTTGGCAATAAGTGCAAATATTTTATAATGGCTTAAATCTCCAAACGAGGCAAATGATTGATGCGGCCGCCGGGGGGACATTAAATAACAAAACCCCGATCGCCGCTCAAGAGCTTTTCGAAGAGATGGCCACGAATGTTGACCAATGGAACATGCCCCGAGCTCGGCCTAATAAGCTGGCCGGAATTTTTGAAATAGACGCTAACGCAAATTTGGCTTTACAAGTTGAGCGCTTAACAAAGCAAGTGGCGGAGATGTCTGCTTCCTCCGCCACTCCTCCTTGGGGTAATAACATTTTAATTGAAGAACAGGTTGAATACATGGGAAATCTTCCTAAGCCTTCCTATAACCCCAACACTGCTCCGTATAACAACACATACAATGCGGGTTATAGGAATCATCTGAATTTCTCGTGGAGCAACCATGGAAATGCTCAGCATCCTATGAATTTAAATCAACCTCCCCCCAATCAACTTCTTAACTTAACTCCGCCTCCAAATTTGATTTCTCAAAATTTTAATCCACCCGGTTTTCCACCGCAACAGCAAAAACTCTCTCCGCTTGAAGAGGTTTTTGCAAAATATGTTGCTACAAATGAAACGAACATCCGGAACCTTACCAGATCGATCAAAAATTTAGAGAATCAAGTGGGCCAGCTCGCAAAGATGATTTCTGAGCGTCAACAAGGAGCACTACCGGGAAATACGGAGCATAATCCAAAGGAGAGCGCACACGCGATTACACTCCGAAGCAGGAAGGAGGTGGTTCAAAAATAGGACGAACCCAAGGTAACTCCCTCTCCTCCTATTCTTAATTTATCTTCGAATTTGCCCGCTACGTTAGCTCCGCACGCTTCTCTTTCAGCTCCGCACGCTTCTATTTTAAATCTGCGCGCTCCTACTTCTAATATTCCGTATCCATCTAAATTTAAAACTGAGTGCGCAGAAAAAAATTATAAAATTTTTTTAGATGTTTTAAAACAAATCCATATTAATGTACCTTTCTGTGAGGCTATCTCTCAAATGCCTAAATATGCGAAAGATCTTAAGGAGTTGCTCTCCAATAAGAAAAAGTTAGAAGATATTTTGCATATTTCTTTAAACGCAGAATGCTCCGCGGTTGTACTCAACAAATTGCCTAAAAAAGCAAATGACCCGGGACGGTTTTCCATCCCATGTCTATTTGGCAATTCGTTAGTAAAACACGCCTTAGCGGATCTTGGAGCAAGCATCAACCTTATGCCGTTTTGATTGTTCAAAAATCTAGGTCTAGGAAATCCAAAGCCCACTCGAATGCGTATTCAATTAGCGGATCGTCCTTTAAAATATCCGATTGGAATAGTGGAGGACGTGCTCGTCAAGGTTGACAAATTCATCTTCCCAGTGGATTTTGTCATTCTTGACATCGAAGAGGATGCTGAAGTCCCCCTCATACCCGGCCACCCCTTCCTTGCCACCTCCCACGCTATTATAGACATAAGTAACGGAAAGCTTCTCCTACGGGTTGGAGACGATGAAGTTACTTTCAGCATAAATTCCTCGATGCGGAACACATTAGAAAACGACGATTCTTGTTTTTACTTGGAAGAGTGTTGTGAGTTCGATTCATCCCTCGAATTAGTTTCATCGTCAAGTAGTAATTCCGAGCCCGTAGAGCTCTTTTATGTTGAAGAAGAAGTTTCTCACCCCACTCCACCCGAACCATTATTTCTAGAAAAATTGAAAATTAAAACTTCTTATGAAGAACCACCCGAATTAGAGTTAAAACAACTCCCCCTCACCTTAAATATTTGTTTTTAGAAAAAGTGTCTAAGCTACCCGTCATCATTTCATCCGATCTTAGCAACTCAAAAATTTCTGAGTTGACTATAGTCTTAAGAAAGCACTGCCACGCAATTGCGTGACAATTATCGGATATTAAGGGTATAAACCCTTCTTTCTGTACTCATAAAATCTTTCTTGAAGAAAATTCCCGCAACTCAGTCCAACCTCAATGACGACTAAACCCGAACATGAAAGAAGTCATTAAGGACGAAGTTATAAAACTTCTGGATGCGGGAATCATCTACCCGATATCAGATAGTACTTGGGTTAGCCCAATACAAGTCGTGCCAAAGAAAGGGGGCGTCACGGTAGTTGCAAACAAAAATAATGAATTGATCCCAACCCGTACTGTTACGGGTTGGCGAATGTGCATCGACTATCGGAAACAAAATGATGCCACCCGTAAGGATCACTTCCCTCTACCATTTATCGACCAAATTTTAGAGCGCCTTTCGGGTCACTCCTACTACTGTTTTCTCGATGGTTTGTCAGGATATTTCAAAATCCCGATTTCGCCCGACGACCAAGAGAAAACCACTTTCACTTGTCCCTTTGGCACCTTCGCTTATCGAAGGATGCCATTCGGTCTTTGTAACGTGCCAGCTACATTCCAAAGATGTATGCTGGCAATATTTGACGAGTTAGTAGAGGAGGTGATGGAAGTGTTTATGGATGACTTCTCCGTGTACGAAAACTCATTTAAAAACTGTTTAAAAAATCTCGAGCGCGTGTTGCAGTGATGTGAGGATACAAATTTAGCGCTTAATTGGGAGAAATACCATTTTATGGTCAAAGAAGGATTAGTCCTTGGCCATAAAATTTCGGGCTAGGGGATCGGAGTCGATAGGGCCAAGATCAAAGTAATTGAAAAACTCCCCCTCCAACAAACGTAAAAGCTATTAGAAGTTTCCTAGGCCACGCAGGGTTCTATCGGCGTTTTATACAAAATTTTTCCAAAATCACAAAGCCGTTAACCCATCTTCTCGAGAAAGAATCGTCTTTTCTCTTTAACGATGAATGTCATTTAGCCTTTCAACTTATCAAGGAGAAACTTATAAACTCCCCGATTCTAGTCGCCCCAGATTCGTCGCTCCCTTTTCAAATCATGTGCGACGCGAGTGATATTGCGGTTGGTGCCGTTTTAGGCCAACGGGTGAGTAAGTATTTTCACCCGATCTATTATGCGAGCAAAACATCACGTCGGCACAAGCAAACTACACCAAGACCGAGAAGGAACTTATAGCAATCGTTTTCGCTTTTGATAAGTTTAGGTCGTATATCACGCTTTCCAAAGTTATCGTCTTCACAGATCACTCTGTTCTTAGGTATCTCTTAAGTAAATCGGACGCCGAGCCTCGTCTTTTGCGATGGATCCTCCTCTTGCAGGAGTTTGATTTAGAGATCCGGAATAAAAGGGGAGCCAAAAACTTGGCGGCCGATCACCTTTCTCGATTAGAAAATCCCTCCTCGGAAGCATTAATAGAAGCCGACATTAACAATAAATTTCCCGAAGAGCGCCTACTAGCTCTCGAAAATATTAATTCATCTTCTAGCCCCTGGTTTGCAGACTTGGCTAACTATTTAGTAGCCTGGGTCCTGCCAAAAGATTTCTTGAGTCAGCAAAAGAAGAAATTCTTTTCTGATTTAAAGAATTACTTTTGGGAGGACCCCTTTTTATTCCGTGTATGCGCAGACCAAGTAGTGAGAAGATGTTTCTCGAGTGAGGAGGGTTTTAAAATTTTACGTCATTGTCATGAGGGACCCACCGGTGGTCATTATCATTCGAACCAAACCACGAGGAAGGCACTGGAGGCAGGCTTTTATTGGCCCACGCTCTTCAAAGATGCTCACACCCTTGTGAGTACTTGCGACAGCTGCTAGCGGTCGGGGAACATCTCTCACCGGGATGAGATGCCCCAAAATATTTTCTTAGAATGCGAAATTTTCGATCTTTGGGGTATTGATTTTGTTCGTCCTCTCCCTCCCTCGTATTCAAACAAATATATTCTCATTGCGGTCGACTACGTGTCGAGGTGGGCGGAGGCGCAAGCTCTCCCCACCAACGATGCGCGAGTTGTCGTTAATTTCTTAAAAAAATTATTTTCTCGATTTGGCACGCCGCGCACTATTGTGAGTGATCGGGGCACCCATTTTTGCAATAGTCAATTTACAAAAATATTAGCAAAATATGGTGTCACGCAGAAACTATCCACTGCATATCACCCACAGACGAGCGGCCAAGTCGAAGTTGTTAATCGAGAATTAAAACAGATTTTAGAAAAAACTGTTTCAATTAATCGGAAGGATTGGGCAATAAAGCTCGATGACGCGCTATGGGCCTATCGAATAGCGTACAAGACCGCTATCGGTTGTACACTGTATCGAATGGTTTATGGCAAGGCTTGCCACCTTCCGGTCGAATTAGAACACCGCGCATTTTGGGCGCTTAAATTTTTAAACCTCGATTCCACTTTAGCGGGCGAACAAAGAAAATTCCAAATGAATGAATTAGATGAGTGACGAGCGAATGCGTATGAGAGCAATAAATTATATAAGGAGCGAACAAAGTTTTATTACGATAAACATATTAAATTTAAGAAAACTTTTTCGCCGGGCAACCTCGTCCTCCTTTATAATTCTCGCCTTCGCCTTTTTCCGGGAAAACTAAAATCCCGATGGTCCGGACCCTTTATTGTTAAAGAGGTTTGGTCCTATGGGACAATATTAATTTCCCACCCGGAAAAAGGTTCCTTCAAATTTAACGGGCACCGCATTAAATTATATCTTCCAGGAGAGTTAACTAATGAAAAGAGTGACTCGATTTTACTTCCTCCTATAATATGATCGGCAAGTTGGTCAAGCTACGCGACCTTAAACAAAGCACTTTTGGGAGGCACCCCAAAGTTATCTTTTTATTATTTTTCTTTTTATTTTAACATGTTTTGTAGGTAACCGCCGCTTCCCCCGCATCTTCATAACCAGGGAAGCCCTTTTAACCTCTCCTTCTTTTCTATTTTTATTTTTGTTTTGTCTTGCACTTTATTTTCTCTTACTTCATACTTAGTTTTAAACATTGGGGACAATGTTTAACTTTAAGTATGTTGGTGTAAATAGTTCTTTGTAAATAGTTCTTTTTAAATTAGAAAATTTTCAAAAAAAATTATAAAATATATTTTCTTATGTTTTCTTCTTTTTAAGCACTTGTAAAACCCAAAAAACTCAAAAAAATTTAAAAAATCGAAAATTTAAATTCTCGGAAAGGACGCTCTGGGCTTGAATTCCCATCACAGCCTCTAGTACCTTGCGAGCCCTTCACCGGGTAGACCTCAAAAAGTCTGAGAACTAACAAAAATATTTTAGTTTTTTTTTAGTTTATGTTTAGTTTTTTTTTATTATTTAGATAATATCAAAAATCCAAAAAAGATAATATAAAAATTCAAAAATATATATATATGAAAAACTTAGAAAGAAAAACCAAAACAAAAATATAATACAAAAATCTTATACCTCTCCTATTTGTTGTTTTTGTGATTTCTTAGAAATCTAGTTGAGAATATTTATAAGCATGTTTAGGTTTTTAATTAGCTAAAATTTTGATTATCATAGTTTGTTAATTTTAAATTTGAGGTAATCTTGTTTTAAGAATCATCTTATGATTTTAACATGATTAGAGAACTTATTTAGCATGACTTCTCTTTTTACTTTTAAATAGCTTGATTTTGTAGTGAATTTGCTAAACTTCTTTAGATTTCAATTATATTTTCTTCTAACTTTTTAGATCTTAGGAAAATTAATTTTACTAGAATTTGCTCTCAAAATAATTTTAAGCTAGCTAGATTTATTTTCTCTACCCTACCCCTTTGATGGCATAAAAAAAGTATTTTAAAAGATCATATGTCATGGGAATAAGAGGATAAAATTCATTATTCCCTAAACATATGCACCCAAAATCATTTAAAAGATTATATGGCATGGAGTAAGAGGATGAAATTCATTACTCCTAAACATATACATTTTGGGTTTTTATTAGAAGAGAAAAAAAGGAGAAAAAAAATATTCATGATGAGGATAAATTCCATTTCCTCCATTCAAAAAAATTCTCTTCTTTTGCCAAATTTTATGAAATCCCCCTTAGCCAATTATCATTGTTCTAGTTTTAGTTGAAAATTATGGAGAGAGCAATATTTAGTAATTTACTTTTCCTTAAGTTTCTTTTAAAGTAGAGTTCTTATAATTTTAATTTAATTTAGTTTTATAATTTCTACAATTTTGTTAAACTAATTAATTTTCTTGAGAAGTCCTTGCCTAAACATTTTTTCCTCTTTTCAAATCATCATCATAATTTAGGACTTAACTCCTCCTTGAATTTACTCTTAACTTAACTTTTGGTTTAAATGAAATTTTAGTTTAAATTAAAAATTTTTAGGATGTCTTATAAATTATGTCTCACACTTTTTCTCTGAAATAGCAAAACCTCAAGTATGGGGGTATTTGATAAGTAGTATTTTTATATCTTTTTAATAGAATTTTTTGTAAATACTTAATATGTATTCTTCTTTTTATGTTAATTTTAGGTCATAATTAGTTATTTTATAATTTTGTCTCTAACTTAGCTTAATTTTAATATTTGCATAATTTTGGGACAAATTGGAAAAATTGACAAGTACACGCCCTCATTCACGCCCGTGACCAAGGGCGTGTAACCTAAAGATCTACGTTCGAAGAAGGTCGAGCTGAGTTCGACGAATCCACCGCAAGCCACGCCACAGGTCATGCCCGTGACCCCAAGTCACGCCCGTGACAAAGGGCGTGTAAACATAGAATCTTCCCAGCGGGCCGCCGTCGAGACGTGGAGATGCTGTCGAAGAGTTGACCCAAGTCACGCCCGTGACCAAAGTGTCACGCCCGTGACTTCCCGCGTGATCCCTGCCCCCTGCCACGCCGAATTCAAGCCCACGCTGCATTAATTGAAGCCGCCCAGGTACACGCCCGTGACCCGAAATGTCACGCCCGTGACTTTCCTGCGTGATCCCTGCACGCCGCCGAGCCGCAAGCCAGCCCATGCTGCATTTATGGAAGCCGCCTAGGTACACTCCCGTGACCAAAGTTACACGGGCGTGTAATGTCCAATTTTCTGCCGTCATCACGCAAAGTCCACGCCACTGCCAGATCCACTGTCAGCAATGTTTACACGCCCTAGGTCACGCCCGTGACCGAGGGAGTGTAACTCGAAAATTTCTGCTATAAATTCAGAGGCTCTCCTTGAGTCCAGGGTTCAGAATTTTGGAATATGGGAGGTGCTGCTAGAGCTATTAGTGAGCTTTTCATGTTCATGTTCATGTTTTTCCTTAAGCTTTCATGTTCTCATTTTCATGTATTGTACTAGTTTTTAGTTCTTTCATGCACTAGTTAATTAAAGTTTGTAACCTTTATTTCCTAGCTTTGTAATCTCTCCTTAAGCTTGTAATCGTTTTGGTTTTCAATAAAATTTAGTTTGCTCTCTTTCATGTTCTCTTTCTCCTTAGTAATTTCTTTTTCATGTAATGTTAATTTTTCTCTCCTTTCATGCAATGTTTAATCTTCTCATTTAGCTTGCAAATTTTCTCTTTTTAGTTAAGCAAATCAAAACCTCAAAATTTCATCGATAAGATAATGGTGATTTTCCTCGAAGTAGAAGTAATCAACGTGCCCCGTGGAATACGACCTTGATATTCCTAAATATCCTATACTATAGACGATAAGGTACACTTGCCTTAATCAGATATAGTTTTGGAGAGAATCTTCAACCCTTCACTTAATTTCAAAACAGGAAAATCTATATCAGGAACAATACTTAGGGGGCATATATCCCTCGACTTTGGGTTCTTACCCTATAAATCCCTATATCGGCGCACTTGTATATTAGCCGTGATGTAGAAAATTGGATTTTTCGGCGACGACCACGTTGCATCTCATAGTAAAGAGAGCACGTACAAATTACATCCAATCAATCGTACCTTTTATGTATGTTTGAACTTGACATGAACCAAGGTGCAAGGTTTGAGATGATTTCCCTTCAACACGGGTTATGCAGACCCAATGGAAGGCATAATTCCCATTAGGGTAACCTAAATCCAATCAATTCCAAGCGCCATACCATCTCTGCCAATTATCATTCAACATATGTTTATTATCAGATAAAGTTGAGATGTCAAATCACCCAACAAGTCATACTAATCGTGTTATCTTCACCACGAATGATTATCAATTAAACTTCTAAACTTAAGGGAGTCATGCTCTCCCAGCAACTCCGCCAATCTGGAGCTCTTCCTAGGGAAGGTACGGTGATATGTAACAACCTCCAAATCCTTGGGTAATTATCCGGAGAGGAATTCAAAACATATGTTCATGTTATTCGTACCTCAGGCATGCATAGCCTCTTTCTAGGTCGAATCCTCAAAGACTAATGTTGCTTTAATTTTTTTCTAGTCTCACGTTACCACGTCTTTATTACTTCTTAAATATTGTCATCATCATACCCATCGTCCATATATGAGATTTTATTATATCCTCTTGTATGTACAAAATTTCATCAAATCCCAGATGTTTATGTTATCCAAAGTCTACGTGTAGACAAATACAAATACATACCACCAAGGGTTAGCTTACTATTCTCCTTGTTTCCTTATCCACAAGGTCTCAGGGAATCATAAAGAGACAATGTTTATCCTTGGAACGTTCTATTTTCTTATTATGATAATGAAGTTTTCTCTTGATGAAAAACATGGTGCTAGCAGTTCACCCTGCTCAAGAAGAACTAATTGTTCAAGGATTACCACTCTCCAGTGTTAAAGATTGTGAAGATTTGTAATTTCCTGAGAAATCTCCAGTCGGTAGGTCATTAGCCCAGTAGACGAAGAGATCAGCCCCCCCCCCCCCCCCCCCCCCCCCCCCGGAGTTCCTGGGTTGAGTCACTTCAACCACCAACATGGTACATTCATCTTATATCCGCACACAATTGTGAGGGCATACCATCTTTGACTCGGAGTTTTATCCTGCACTTAATCCCTCTTAGGCCCTTAGTGTTACTATTTATGACACCCTTTTCAAGGTCAACATGTGACCAAATCAAAAATAGGCCTATTCCGGATTTAAATTCTTATTCGACCCCTGGTATTCGTCATGGTGATTGCTTTTATACAACATAATAGGAAGTGTCAGTTTATCAGCAACACGGTTAGGCTTACGAGTCTCTTACTATTTTAATAATAGTTTCTGGGCATCAACTTTTCCTCCAGATAACCTATTTGTCTGGGGAAGAGGTGGTAATGTCTCTCAATAAGCCAAGTTGTGCATTATAGTGCAAGACTTGAAAATCTACTCTCACACTAAGCTCTTCCCATAATCACTTATGTGTCCTCACATCTCAACCCAATCCTTACCCGAGGTCGACTTTTGACTAGGATACGCCACAAAACATCTTGGCCAACTAGAATAAGGTGGTGTCCTAGTTAGGTTGGCACTACTTCTAACGATTAGCGGACATACTTAATGTGGATCCCACATGGGCACACCACAACTTCCGCTGCATCAGTTTGTCCTCAAAATGATCTAGCTAGCAGGGGTGCCTGGTGGTTTAATGGACTTCTTTTATCTCAGGATCGTTGCAAGCTGATACCATTTGTAAGACCCCCCCCCCTCCCGGAACACGAGACATGAACGAGGGGAGTCCTATGCCCAGGACAGCCGCCTTGCAGAAGTTCCAGCACACGGGATAGCCTCCTACATAAGACGCCTATCCTGCTGGCTATTACCAAATATCATTATGCCAACCAATCAATAATAGAAAACAATAGAAGCAATTTATTCACAATTAAGTAACAATGACCAGACAGTACAATATGATAGGAAGCTACGCAAGCTCCAATTAATCATCAGAGTAACAATCTTTCCCTAAGGCGACATCCCAACCACTCGTTCACATCTGCCACTGACGGTAGCCAAGGTATCGTAGTCACCAGCCCTCACACCCTGTCCTCCTGTGTCGTACGCTGCTGCTTTTCCTGGGTGCGCACCTAAAAGTAGTGGTGCAACAACTGTTAGTCATAAATACTACGTGGCTTCACATCCTCTCCCCCGACGACTCCAAGGCACCGGGTGGAAGGGAATGAAGAGAAGCTGCAATATAGTCAGTAGTAGCAAAAGCGGCTGGCAATAGTAAGGGTACTATCTTAGCAATTCTATATCAATAGTTGAATTAAAGCTACTATACAGGAGTACAATTATGATAGCAGTTACTATGATAGTGAAGTAAGAAACAATTCTAAGCTAGCATTGTGACAAGTAGCAAGGTATAGAAAGCAGTGTAGCAGTACAAAAGTAAGCAGTTTCAAATCGTACCTTAACTTATATGAATGCCCACACAAACTTATAAGTTATGGTTTCCAATTAGAAACCCATCATATAAAAGAGCCCATACTAATTTATATTGTTGGGAAATGTGCCCTGCAATGTTCCTGATTTAAAGATGCACTCAGCTCAATGATAAAAGCATGGTGTATTTAATGTCATATCTAGTTCATGCTTGCATAGATCATGCAATATGTCCAGTACTTCAATAACTTGCCTACGTACAATATCGTCGAAAAAGACTGGACATATCGTCGACAAGTGTATGCATGTCGTTGAAATGATATGCAGAGCAAAGCAAAGTGATCATATCGGCTAGCGTCGATACAACATGCGTATTATAATATCGTTATGACATCAACTCTACATCACCTCACAACGATATCAGAAAGCCGAGATGAAGAAAAATACTCAAGCACAAACACAAGACAAGATGTCGACGATATCGTCGAAAAGAAGCCTTGACGTCGATAGGGCTAAGTAAGAATGAATATCGTCGAAAAGAAGCCTTGACATCGATATGGCTAAGGAAGAACAAATATCATCGTAAAAGAGGCATGTCGTCGATAAGGATGGACAAGACATGTATCGTCGTAAAGAAGCCTTGTCGTTGAAAAGGCTAAGTAAGACTTATGTCAACGATATCATCGTAAAGAAGCCTTGACGTCGAGAAGACTAAAGAAGGTCATATGAAGATGGGCAGTTGCTGAAGAATGGTCTGTCGACTTGATATCGTTTATGTCGTCGACAAGATAAGGTGGTCACAACGATATCATGCAATCAAGAAGATTACGTCGACATTAGTTAGATGACTTCATGTCGTCCTAAGTGCAAGTGCAGAAGGGATGTCCCGTGTTGTCAAGATATCTCTATCTAAAGAAGAATTGAAGAAGAAAGCTAGTCCAAGAAAACGATAAGCCCTGCCATCGAGATATTTTCCATATAATCGTGACAATGGATATATCGTCGAGACAGATTCTAATGTTGCCAGACGCATTGTCAGCATTTAATGCCGCCTCCTGATTGTCCATTCAGCTCGTGCTCTTAAGGTATGGGCGTCTATCTGATAAGGACATCATAGGAGACCGTTAAGCAGCCCCTCTATCCTATAAAAGGGAATAGTGATGCCCTAAAGAAGAAGAGGAGAACGAAGGAACAAAAAAGTATCCCGCCGAGCAATACAACAGTAAAAGCTGCGGAGAAGAATCAAGAATAAGAAGAGGAGAACAAAAATGCTCATCCAGTGTTCTCTAAGTTGCAGTCAAGCTACATCGACTGATAAGATTCGTTCAAATCAAGAAGCCAGTCAACATCAGGCAAAAGAAGAAGGTTTAAAGAAGATCTATGCTATCAACGCTCACAACTGAAGTATCTTCTTCAAGACAAGAAGCCGATCTCCATCAGGCAGAAGAAAAATTATTGAATATTTTTCTTGTAGGGTTTTGCGGGCCTAGGCTGCAAGGACTTGCGGGTCCAAATGTGTCGAGCTTACGGGCTCAGGTGCAGTGAAGGGGCTTGCGGGCCTAGGATGCAAGGACTTGCAGGTCCAAGAGGCAAGACTTGCGGGTCTGTGCTCTGTAGGGCTTGAGGGCCTGAGTGTCGAGCTTGCGGGCTCAGGTGCAGTGAAGGGGCTTGTAGGCCTAGGCTGCAGGGACTTGCAGGTCCAAGAGGCAAAACTTACGGGTCTGTTCTGTGTAGGGCTTGAGGGCCTGAGTGTCGAGCTTGCGGGTTTGGGTGCAGAAGGGGCTTGCGGGCCTAGACTGCAAAGACTTGCGGGTCCGAGTTGTAAGGCTTGCAGGCCAGAGACATTGGCGGAGTTTGTTGAGCCTAGCACACTGCTAAGTAGGCGTAGAGGGACAGATGACTACTCAAGTCAACCGGTCTTGAGGAACCTCTATAAATTCTTGTGTGTTTTCTGTGCAGTGCTTTTAATCTCTAGATCTATCAACTAGAAATCAAGAACACCAACTTGCTCACTGTATAACAACAAAACTGATGTGGGTCTCTCTAACAGTCCTTATGGAAGGATCAAAAGAAGGAAATGCAGAATTGGTATTGCCTTCCAAGAATCAGAAGGAAGAAAGAAGCAAGGTAGCTGAGCAGAAAGTCAAAACATTGAGTGATAGTTACTCAAGCTCAGAAGAGAATGCTGATTTTGGACTAACTGCTTTATCTGAGTCAGAGGAGGAAATTCAGGATGAAGTCTCTCATGAACAGGTATGCATAAGAGCTCCTTTATCTATCTCAGACTCAGAATCTGAGACAAGCTCATCAGGAAATGATGACTTGTCCAAGACATATGATGTCCTTTTAGAAGATCTCAAGAAGATCAAGATGCTCTGCAAGGAGCAAGCTGAAAAGATCTCAATCCTTCAAGCTAGAAACTCCGATCCCTCTGAAAAGGCTAAAAAGCTAACTCTACAAAATGCAGAGTTTTGCCAACTCAAAAAGGACTTCAAGGCAAGCTCCAACCTTGATCTGATAAGCAAATTTGGGAAAACTCTGAAGGCACTGATTGACAGTAAGGAGTTGTGTTGTTCTTTAACCAAAGAGGTTGTACTTCTAAAGAAGGATAGAGATCAGCCTCGTACCCTGAAATCTAAGAATAATAATGTCAGAAGGGTGGGGGATAAATCCCTAACTACAAGGAAGACTGTATCAAGCTCTTCCAAACCCAAGAACATGCCAAAAACCTCTAGGGTACCTCATGAAAGGATGATCACAAGGAGGCATGAAGTTACTAGATCTAGAGAAGAGAATAAATCATTAAAGAAGATTGACTCCAGAGGGAAAGCCACTCACAATCAGTACAGATCAGTCTCCTTCAAATACCCTTCTGTTCACACACAAAGGACTCATGCTCACACAGTCAGCCAGAAGGGAAGAGACAACAGGTTTGAATGTTGGTGCTGTAGAAAGACTGGGCACTTTACAATTGATTGTTTTTACAATCCAACGCCTCTCCAAGGGTAACAAATGCTAAACTTGCAAATAGCTTTGTTCATTATCACTATGCATATCCTGGAGCAGTTAGATCCAGTATGCACATTAAAGCTAATAATATCCTAGGACCCAAAGCTACTTGGGTACCTAAGGGCTTGTAATCTCATTTGTGCAGGTAGTCCAAGAGCCCACGAGAAGCAAATCTGGGCCATGGACAAGTTGGATGTTCTAGCTCATTGCCTGAAACAACAAGATTTGCTTATTAACAATCAATGCAGGTCATCCTACTAAAAAGACCAAAGGAAGTTAATTGGATTACAAGTTGGAATTGACCCAAAACACCCCTGGAGAACTCTCAGAGTTGGTGCTAAAAGATGTCTCCTAAGAAGGGCCTAAAGTTACCATAGGCTGACACGTTAAAGGAATCTGTATCGTCGATACAATAAGTTGTTACGACGACACAGTAGATGTTACGATGAAAAATGGATCGAGCTATAAGGATTCATATCTAAGAACCATTTTGATGACAATCAGCAGTATCATCAAAATAAAGTTGAGCTATTTATCACGACACTAGATCCGGAGCCGTCTGATCGTTTTTCATCGACACGGTCCAAGGTACGCGGCCCTTCACCTACCTACACTATAAATAGAGTGAATGCTCGAGAATAAAAATCACACTATCATTTTCCCTAAGCTATTCCTTCGACAAAACACTACTTCATCTCCGACGTGATGCCTCCTCTCTTGCTCTGAATCGATGGCTCCCAAAAGAGAAGAAGTAATCTCCGGTTGTGAACTCCAGCGCGGTGGTATCAACTTGTGCTCTGAAGAAATCAGGTCAGTGTTAGGTCTCCTGGAATCCATCGGCCTAGAATACCAACTGAGGGAGCCCTCAGTTCTTCTCCACCGAGAACTGACGGAGTTCTTCGCTGAAGCCCAGCTCAACCATTCAGAATCTCAGATAAAATCCATTGTAGCCGGTAAGAATTAAGGTCAAAATATCTGCAAAGAGTCTCAGGAAAATGCTCCATCGACTGAGAATTGAAGGGGGAGAAGAAGAAGAGCTGACAATGGAGGATTTCTCAGCTTGTTATACCTGGTGCGGCCACACTGGGAAGACCTACGGGTCGATTAAAAGGAATGAGTTTAATCAAAAGTGCAAACTGCTGGAAGACATCGTGGGGAAGGTGCTGCTATGCAAACCTGGCTCTCATGACCAGATCTCTAAGGAGATGTTCATTGCCATAGCCCGGATAATCCTATCCAAGAAGACAGCCTGGAGTGAGTTTCTCTTCCAGATATTGAAGAGCACCCTGAAGACCCCGTCATATGGAAGAATTCTGTCCCTCTTACTTCTGAATACCCTAAATAAAGTGCTTCATAAAAGAATGGGAGTGCCCCTACACTACTACAAGAGATTGGATGCAAAGATGCTTGATCGATGGGATAGGTCAATCCCTAAAGCATCCTCTGATGCAGCATCCACCACAAAGAAACAAAAGAAAACCAGCCAAGCCATCCCTTCTGAAGAAGAAGAGTCATCAAGCAGCTCAGATGATAGTTCCCCACCCCAACAAAACCTTGGTGCGACATCTGCTCAAGGTGACGCTCCTGCATTAATTCCTAAACCTGCTTCCAAAGAGGTTATTGAAGAAGGTAGCAACCCCTACTTGGGAAGTGTTCCTGTTGAGGGGGAGTCCCAACTTGTGAGCTCAGCCCAAGATGACGATATGATTGATGGGGAGCTCCCACCAGGAATCTCAGCCCAAGGCAATGCTCAAGTTGAGGGGGAGAACCAACATGGGTACTCTGCCCTAGAAAATCAAGGAAATATGCCCGATCCATTGGAAGACGGAAATGTGCCCGAGCCACCGGGAGACACCGCCCCCTCAGCTTGTCGTGAATTGGCAATAGAAAGTAAAATAGTAAATATATCTCTGAGTGAGACAGTGCCAGAAGTTTTCAAGGAGAAGGCCAAAGTGACAGTCCATATTAGTGAGGAATCGTTAGAAAGGACTCCTTATGTAGCTCCACAGAAAGAAGGAGATCAAGAAAAAGAATCTGCTGAGCCATCTTTGGCTCAGGCAGGCTCCCTCTATCACATGGTATCGACTCTACTGACTGCTCAGTGGAAATAATTGGTAACATTCATTGAAAAGACTGTGGATGGCCTAAGGAACTAGATGAAAGCGAAGATAAAGACAATGAAGAGAGACATACTCCATCTCAACACCCAGTGCGCCCACTTCTACACTCTGGCAGCTCCGACAATAGAAAAGATGGTTGAGGAAGTCAATAAGGTGGGCCATCAAACCCATAAGATCCTAACAAATTAAGTAGCTTTCTCAGACAATGTGGACTATGCCTTTGAGCAGATAGAAATAAGTGCTACCAATAATAGGAATCAAGTTTTGAATAGGGTCAATGAGAATGGTCATACATTAGATGCCCATCTACTTGAAATAAGGAACAATCTGGATGTGACTGAATAGCACCTGCTTGAATAGTTGACTCTGGTTAGAGAAGGTCTTGAAGAACGGGTAATTTAATAAGTCCTAAAGGGGGAGAATGAAATAATAAATGTTGGATCCCATCAAGCCATATGGATAGCAAATCAAGTGAAGCAGACAATGCAAAAAACCCCATCAGTGTATGAAGTTGCTAACCCATTAATAAGTACTGACTCAGCCGAGTATGGCGTTGAATTTGGAGAATCAGCAACCTCCAGGAAGAGGAAGAAACTCCAGAGCAATAATTATAGGCAAAAGAGGCTGAGGGAGGTCGAGCTGGATCCACAATCAGGAAGGTGGAGTCCAAATTCAAGAGAAATAATGATAGAGTCATGGATACAATTTGGATACCCCTAAGAGGGCCATCAAAGAGTATACCAGTCGGTTGAGTGGGAGAAGCATATAATGCAGTTAGAAAAGAGGAAAAATCACAAGCTAGCATTCCCTCATGGTCCTCCTCCCTCTCCTAAGAAGATTCCAAAGCCCATCAACTACTATCAGAGGCAAAGGAAGAAAGACAAAGGTGCAAGTAGCAGTAGACCTTGAGGAGCGTCGAATCCAGTTAAAAATTAGAATGGGGCAAATGAATGCTTACTCTTATTCAAGAACATTTAATTTATCTATGTGATTGATGCTTAATGTGATGAACATTTAATCTATTTTTGTGATTGCTGCTTAATGTGATTATATTGTCTTAATGTTAAATCTTTATGTATGTGGCATTTATCATTGAGGTGAGTTAGGACTTTTTCAAATAGGGGGAGATTGTTGGGAAATGTGCCCTGCAATGTTCCTGATTTAACGAAGCACTCAGCTCTATGATAAAAGCATTGTGTATTTAATGTCATATCTAGTTCATGCTTGCAGAGATCAGGGAATATGTCCAGTACTTCAATAACTTGCCTAAGTACAATATCGTCAAAAAATACTAGACATATCGTCGACAAGTGTATTCATGTCGTTGAAATTATATGCAGAGCAATGCAGAGTGATCATATCGGCTATCTTCGAGACTGCATGCGTATGATAATATCGTTGTGACATCAACACTACATCACCTCATAGTAAAATCAGAAAGCCGAGATGAAGAATAAGACTCAAGCACAAACACAAGACAAGATGTCGATGATATCATCGAAAAGAACCCTTGACATCAATAGGGCTAAGTCAGAATGAATATCATCGAAAAGAATCCATGACGTCGATAAGGCTAAGGAAGAACATATATTGTCATAAAAGAGTCATGTCATTGATAAGGCTGAACAAGACATGTATCGTCGTAAAGAAGCCTTATCACTGAAAAGGCTAAGTAAGACTGATGTCAACGATATTGTCGTAAAGAAGGCTTGACGTCGAGAAGACTAAAAAAGGTCATATGAAGACGGGCAGTTGCTGAAGAATGGTCTGTCGACATGATATTGATTATGTCGTCAACAAGATAAGGTGGTTACAATGATATCAAGCAATCAAGAAGATTACATCGACTTCAGTTAGATGACTACATGTCATATTAAGTGCAAGTGCAGAAGGGATGTCCCGTGTCATCGAGATATCTCTATCTTATGAAGAATTGAAGAAGAAAGCTAGTCCAAACAACTAAAAGTCCTGCCATTGAGATATTGTCCATATCGTCGTAATAATGGATATATCATCGAGATAGATTCAAATGTTGCCAGACGCACAGTCAGCATTTAATGCCGACGCCTGATTGTCCAATCAACGTGTGCTCTTAAGGTATGGGCGTCTGTCAGATAAGGACATCATAGGAGACCGTTAAGCGGCCCCTTCGTCCTATAAAAGGGAACAGTGATGCCCTAAAGAAGAAGAGGAGAATGAAGGAATGAAAAAGTTTCCCGCCGAGCAATACAACAGTAAAAGCTACGGAGAAGAATCAAGAATAAGAAGAGGAGAACAAAAACGCTCATCCAGTGTTCTCCAAGTTCCAGTCAAGCTACATCGATGGATAAGATTCGTTCAAATCAAGAAGCCAGTCAACATTATGCAAAAGAAGAAGGTTTGAAGAAGATCTGTGCTTTCAACGCTCACAACTGAAGTATCTTCTTCAAGACAAGAAGTCGATCTCCATCAGGCAGAAGATCAATTATTGTATATCTTTCTTGTAGGGGCTTGCGGGCCTAGGCTGCAAGGACTTGTGGGTCCAAACGTGTCGAGCTTGTGGGCTCAGGTGTTGTAAAGGGTCTTATGGGCCTAGGCTGCAGGGACTTGCGGGTCCAAGAGGCAAGACTTGCGGGTCTGTGCTGTGTAGGTCTTAAGGGCCCGAGTGTCGAGCTTGCGGGCTCGGGTGCAGTGAAGGGGCTTACGGGCCTAGGCTGCAGTGACTTGCGGGTCCAAGAGGAAAGACTTGAGGGTCTGTGTTATGTAGGGCTTGAGGGCCTGAGTGTCGAGCTTACGGGCTCGGGTGCAGTGAAGGGGCTTGCGAGCCTAGGCTGCAGGGACTTGCGGGTCCGAGTTGCAAGGCTTATGGGCAGGAGACATTGGCAAAGTTTGCTGAGGCTAGCACACTACTAAGTAGGCGCAGAGGGACATAAGACTACTCAAGACACCCGGTCCTGAGGAGCCTCTATAAATTCTTGTGTGTTTTCTGTGCAGTGCTTTTAATCTCTAAATCTATTAACCAGAAATCAAGAACACCAAAAGGGGAATAAAATAATTTGAAATACCTATTAACCCCCCTCCCCCCCTCTCTAAGTGATAAGTCGACACCCAATAACTAACAAATATGATGGAGCCGATGCGGTGCAATGCTATGAACATGAAAGGATGAATGCAATGCAATGATTATGATATGATGAACTCACCCATGCATATTTTCTATGTCGATATAGACCTGTAGTTCCCGCTTTTCGAGAGTAGCTAACCACTCAGGCACCTCACGTCGTGGCCAAACGGAGACAGTGGAACGAGATCCTCCACAACTAGGCTGGTATGAACACTACCATACCTAGGCCTATGTACGCCTCAACGCTAAGAACACACAACGGAGACCCTACGTACTGCTCACATCATGCTGAGTCTTCATAACACAGAAGGGGTCTTGGGAAATGAACACCAAGAACACAGCCCAATAGGTCTAGAGTCTAACTATTGGCTTCTATCGGTGTCACGACTAGCAATCCCGTAGACCCACTACAAATAATCCTCCAACTAGGATCATTACACCACCATGTGTAACCCATGCACATTCATGTAATTCCCATGCACGCCCGTGCTTTCAAGCACCCAAGGGCTCACGGAAGGAGTGTTATTACCTTTCACATCGTATAAGTTCATCCGATGCTAATTATCATCCAAGGCCACCAGCAACCGGGTCCTTAACATTTAACCATAAGATATAACCATATCTTAAAATCCACCCCAAGACGTCAGTGCTACCCACACCGAGTTATCATAATCTATCATGTAGTAGCGTGTGTATAACCTGGAATTTACTCTAAAAGATCCTGTAGGACTACTTGTGTATACGGTGTCATATTAATACTTTACTAAATAAGTAAGCCCGAACATATCACCCATATTCAATCCTCAAGAACGAATCATAGTGTGTTTCAATATGATTACCGCAATCACTTTGTTGAGAGGTTATCATCAATCTAAACCATCCAATAGATTATCAAGTAACATGAATAGTAATTCATACATGTTTCCCCCATACTCTATATTCATATGCTCATCGTAATGTTTCATTCATCATACTAATTGCCCACATCACGTTCAGTCATAATGCACGGCCAAGAAGTTCTACTAAGCCCGAACATGGTCCACTTTCCTGCCCTCTAGGGCTGGAATTCAACAGTAAACACCAAGAACCAATCCCAACCGGTCACTAGGCACAGAAGGGGTCTTTGGAAGTAAACACAAAGAGCCCAGCCCAACCAGCCAAGGTCTATCTGCCCGCTCCCATCATTTTGAACCTCTCTCTTTAGTTTCCCTAATTATTGTCATAATTATGCATCGCAATGCCCTATTTCAGAATCATAACATTCATTTACGCCTCGCCCAATTGATATGGAAATCCAGGAACTCCAATCACACCAAGGGAGGAGAACCAAAAGTTCTCTGCTCGCTAGCGCCGACGCTAGAGCTACCTCCGGGCGCTAGTGATCTAGTCGTCATACCTTCCCGTCGACATTGAGTGTCGACGGGAAGTTATTCCTTCCCGTTGACCCATCGACTCGTTAGCGCTGGCGTTAAGGCTAACACCAGGCGCTAGCTATTTCTATCAACACTCCTTCCCGCCGATCTTAAGTGTCGTCCGGAAGTTCTCCCTTACTGTTGACAAGTTGACTCGCTAGCGCCGACGGTAGCACAACCGCTGGGCTATAGTGATTCTATCAACTCACCTTCCCGTCGATCTTAAGTGTCATCGGGAAGTTCTCCCTTCACGACGATAAGTCGATTTTAACATAGCCTTTCCCGTCGACGTTTCAACACGTTAGCGCCGGCGGTAGCGCTACAGTCGGGCGCTACTGATCCTACCAGCATCCCTTCCCATCTACATTAAGTGTCGAAGGGAAGTGATGCCTTCCTGTCAGCAACTCGACATTCTAGCACCGACGGTAGAGCTACCGCCGGGCGCTAGCTTAACAAAGTAGATCCTCTGCTATTCATTTCCAAATCTCTTCTCTAGCAGACCAAATCTAATTCATATACATTTTATTTCTTTCCCTAAGAGTTGGACTCTGAGCACTATTAATATTTCTAATATTAATCAAGTTATGTATTTGCTGTCATGAATGAATTAAAGCCCTTTTTAACATGGACTATTCATCATCTTCCCCAATTTAGGGTTAGGTCATTTCACTCTCTTCTCCAATACTCTCTCATTAGACCATGGATTTTCACGAAATCAAATCCTATGTCTTCCTTTTGGAGAGAAGAAGTGATTGAAGGAACTTTTGCGACAATCGGTGCCCTAAAATGAAAGTTCCGCTTTAATCTTTTCCTATGAAGCTCCATTAACTCACAATCCAAGCTCTTTTGAACTCAACACCTCTCCTAATTTTCTCTACGATCTAGCACCATGGGAGAGGGGTCGGAAGTCACTTTATTTTTCGGCCATGGTTGGAGCTCATCTTCATGGCAGCCGGGTGGTGGTCGGCCAAGCTCCAAATCCTTCTCCAAGCTTGCTCCTTCAAGAACCCTAAGCTTAATCCTTGAGGTGTGAGGAAGAGGATGAAGAAAAAAGAAGAAGAAGAAGAAGAAGAAGAAGAAGAAGAAGATGAGGAAGAAGATGAACAATCTTTTGCTCAAAATATTTCAGCCCATTAGGGCTATGAGAGAAGGGAGAGAGAGAGAGATTTCATTAATAAGCATTTAATGAAATTCCAATTTCCAAGACTTGTGCCAGGCGTTTAATGGATTTTAAATTTCCATCTTTGACTTAGATTTGGGCACTTAGGCCATCCACCATGTAAAAGTCACGGGCATAGATTCGGTCGTTACCACCGCCGCTAGCTAAAGCTACCGCCGACGCTAGCTCCATGCTATCAATTTCTTGGCCATTTGCTTTCTAACTTCAAAGTGTGAGGGCTACACCTACTCCTGCAGATCAGGGCACATCCATGGCACCATTAGGATCTCAAGACTCCTACCTAGCCCAAGCATCTCCATGTGACTTGTGTCACTCAAGGGGTCTAGCTCGAATTGGGATGTTACAGCGTGTTTATGAAGCTGCCTATCGGCTCTCTCTTTCAACAAAGTTGAGTAGATTACATGTTGTGTTTCACATTTCTGTATTGAGGAAGGTTGTGCAAGAGCCTACTCAAGTGCTTGAATCTAATCAAGTGACGGTCGATGGTGAGCTAAAGACAAAGGTCAAGCCCATTCGCATCGAGGACACTGATGTCAAGAAGTTGCGGAATAATTTTATCTGAATGGTCAAAGGTAGTTGGAATAATTGTGGTCGTGAGGAGATTAATTGGGAACAGAGAGCAAACCATGCGCGAGGAGTTTCCCGAGTTGTTCCGTTAAGGTACAAATTATGTTTCTGCATCGTTTCAAGCTTTTCTAATATCTGGAATTTTGGGACGAAATTTCTTTAAGGGGAGATGGTTTGTAACACCCCAATTTTCCCATAATAAAAAGAAAATTAGTCTGAATTTAGGGCTACCGCCGGCCGGTAGGTGTTACCGCTAGCGGTAGTGGTTGTCTAGATGAACCATGGAGATGACTGGATGAACCATCGAGATGACCGGACAAACTTTCGAGATGACTAGACGAACCATCAAGATGCTAATGTCACACATTATGGCTAATGTTTGTGGTAGGTTCACGACGCAACGTCGAATTCCTTAAGCTGTAAGCAGATAGGCTCCACCGCCTAAGTCACTACCGCGGAGTGGTAGTACTACCGCGGGGCGGTAGGTGCCGAGATCCGATTTATTAGATTAAATCATGGCCATCCATTTCATTTGGCCTGGGGATCCTATGGCCAAGGTGAGCCTCAAATTCCTTAAGAACTGAGAGGCTTTGGTTTCTCTCATTATTTCTCTTATAACCTCTCTCTCTCCCTCTCTCTCTCTTTCTCTTCAAGAAAGCTCTTAAGGAAAAGGAGAAAGGAAGAAGGAAGGAAGAAGGAGAAGGTTGTGTTGTAATCAGCCTGTGTATCTATAAGAGCTCTTGATCGCTTGTGCCAATATTGGATCCGCGGAGAGGAAGGTGATCCCAACGCTTCCATCCATCTCACCAACGATTCTATGACACTGAAGCGGGCATCAAGGGTAACAACTATCCTTCTGAATATCTATACATGTTTGTCCTTTGGTTGGTATCATAGTAGAAAGATTTCCACTAATTAGTGGATATGTTATTCCGATGGGTCGATATGGAATATCCCCTATAGAAATTGCATATAGAGTCTGGATCGAAGTACAGACATAAGCATACTTTGTGAAGCCCATCCAGATAGGTTGGTCTAGATTGGTGATGTTTATTGCGAACTGGAGAAGACACCGAGGATATATGATGTGTTTTTAGGTTTTGAGTACTGTGACGTACTGCAGGGAATTCTGGAGGTGTTCTCTAGAAAATACCCAAAAAAGGGTGGGGGCATATTCATTGCTCTTCTCCTACTTCCCAGTGGTAGTGCTACTGCTATCGGTAGCTCCTGGTCGAATCTAGCGAGATAATTGTGGTGGGTATGAAACCTAAGTCCTGGGGACTGGGTGCATAGTACCAGAAAGCAATAGGCCTGTAATTGCAGAGCGTAGTTGAGTGCATATGTGTGTTCTGTCAATAGCGCCAGGCGGTAGTGCTATCATTGGCCGTAGCTCCTAGGGAGCAGGTTATGAAGCAGAAGGGCCAGTGAGCCAACCTTCGTTGGCCTTGCGTGCCAATAGAGAGAATAAGGGAAAGCCGTACCCGCATCGGGCAGAGTTGATCCCGACGATGTGAGCATGGGAAAAGCTAAACCAAACCTGTCCCTTAGCCGGTCAGTAAAGAGGTCGCCCCTTGATGTACTGAAGGAATTTTGGGAAAGGAACCATAAGGTTTATGATGACCTTGAAGGTAAAGCTCATAGCCATCTAAAATAAGCGGGGCTTAAGATGGTGGTGTAACTCGGGGAGTACACCGAAAGAGTGTCATGAGAGCACAAAATGTGTCGTCGTGAATGCCTACGTTGATGTTGATTGCAGTGCTTAGATGCACTCATGAGTTATATGCTGCTGATTCTTGCTTGCAGGGAAGGAGCACCGCCACCCCGAGAGTGGGGTGTGGTCGTTATAAGCATTGGTCAAATAAATCTGACCGGTTACTTGTTTGCCACCTTTTGGTGGAATATACTTATACTGGTGTTGGCTAGCCGATCAGAACATAGCGGGTTGGAAACCCCGTTGTTGTACTGTACTGGAACTCAAAGGCCCATGTGTTTACTAGTTTTCATGTGTGGCCGGCCTGCATGCCGATGTTCGTAAACCACATGTTTTTGTTAACTTTATACTTAAAGAACTCTTGTTGTATATTCGTTCCTAGTGGACAAGTGGACATGTAAATCTGGTTTTACTTAAAATAAATAAAATGATTTTGTTGTCTTTTTTAGTTCAACTGAGATGGTTTGGTTGTGAGTTATTTAAAAACTTATTACGTAACTCTCTTTACTGTTCATTTAATATGGCGTGGGGTCATGACCAGACCTACTGTTATATTCTATGTGACAAGGTGAGGGGTTACAGGTAGGGGTCCTACTGAGAACTTGAGGTAGGATTCATTTGTTTAATCTGAGTGTAGGGCTCTTGTTGAAGGCCTTAGTGTAGAGCTCATATTGAAGGCCTGAGGTAGGGTTCCTATTGAGGACCTGAGGTAGGAGTCATCTATTGAATTTGAGTGTAGGACTTAGTATTGAAGCCTAAGATAGGGTACCGGGTTTGTTCCTGAGGAAGGAGTCATGGACTCTTAGTTGTAAGATATATGAAGGAGATTTGAGATTTAGAGAAGTTTGCTGAGGCGAGCACACTGCTAGATAGGCGCAGGGGGAAAGTAGATGTACCTATATTGGGGAACCACTATAAATTCTATGTTTTCTGTGTTGGATCGGTAGGCGCCCTTGGAGGGGGGGGGGGTGAATAGGGTTTTACAACTTTTTATTATATTTTTAATATATTTGAAATTATAAGAGAGGAAAATAAGAAATCAAGCATATTAATTAAAATTAAATTGAGACATCATTTTATTAATATGAAAAGGAAAGCTTACAAAACTTGATTTCTTATGACGCTAGAAATCGAAGGTGAATATTAAAACTCTTTTTGTTTTCTATCCCGACTCGCATCCCCATAAATCGGTTGCCCTAGCCTATCCTTCCCCAGATACGGCCTCAAGCCACTCTAGCCAATCCTTCCCCAGATATGGCCTTAAGCACCCCGTAGACCTAACCTAGATCTAGTCGCCAACACGAGGCGAGTTTCTGCCCTAAGTCCTACCCAGACCTAGTCGCCAACACGAGACGAATTTACTAACTGTTTATAAAAGATATGAAATAACCAATAAGAAAAACTCCCTCTAAGAAACTTCAGAAGTCGGGGATGAAGGACCTCTGTAGAATAAGCAAGGTAGAAGCGATCGCCCTTCGGGTATAGCGTGATGAAGTCCTCCTTCAGAAACTCTCTATGCTTTTGGTGGGAGATCAACTTTTTGCAGAGTAAGGGTCTGGAACTCTAGCACTCAACCTCTCTTCAACTTGTTTCATGAAAACGAGAGAAGAGGCCTCCTTTATAGGAGTGAGCGCTAGCGCTACCGCTGGCGCTATCCACATTTAGGAAATATTCTCCGCGCGCGTATCTTCATTCCAGGGAATCTTTGATGCCTTGACTCTTATGCTCCGCGCTACCGCCTACGCTATCCACTCTCGTCTGGCGCTAGCGCCTTCTAAATATGCTCCCGGAATTGTGCTAATCATCGCTAGTGCCGGGCTCTAGGTACTACTGCCGGTGCTAGTAGGCATGTTGGAATTATTTTCTCAATTTTGGTGGCAACCTTCTTATGTTATCCTTGAGTCATATGGACTTGTTTCCTGCACACTTAAGCACACAAGATCAAATACACAAAGGATTTGTTATTCTTAAACCTAGGAGATGTGAAAGACCATGTTCCAACAAACTCCCCCTTTTGATAATAACAAATCAATTAATAATAAATTAGAGCATTAATATATATGCATGATAAAACCTACTTATGTGTGTGAGTGAAAGTGATGACTTAGGATAATTTGTCGATTTTAGTATTTAGAATTGCTCCCAGTAAATACTTGCTCCCCCTATGTGAATGCTCCACTCATATTTAAGCTATCATTTTAATTAATCATGTTAGCTTTCCCTTTTGATAGCGGTTATTATTTATCATGTTAGTTCTCCCCCTTTTGTTATTAACAAAAGTGGGTAAGGAAGCAAGTGTCACAAAAAAAGATTTTTGCTAATAAGATAAGGCATGATTGAGCTTTTTAGAGGAGAGGAAATGATAAGGAGTTTTCATAATAATTTCATGGGAATAAATAAGAGTTTTTAGCATAAGTATTTTTACTGAATTAAATCAGAGTTTTTAGCTTAAAATAATATAACATTTACCAAGCAAGTCTACCATTTGGTTAAAAGTAATTTGGAGTTTGAAGACTTGAGATAAGCATAGCACGAAGACTAAAAATACAACAAACATCTTTTTGCAAGGTATGATGATTCATAAGAAGAAATATGAGTGAAAGTCCAAAATGAAAAGATGTTATTGTAAATCATAGTTCTTTGAAAATCGTTAAAGATTATCATGAAGTAACCAAGCATGAAAGAAGGATATCAAAAATAAACTACTCCAATTTTTATGTGATTCACAAATTCAAAACATACCAAATATTGTAGAGAGCATGCTAGGTTATCTAGTGCATTTTATTTATAAAGAGAGTATACAATTTTAGCATTTGGATCCAATACTCATTAGAAGAAGTGTTATGGAAGATAATGATGTGCACATAAGTGTATTTTGAAGAGAGTAAACAAATGTTTTAATCAAAAATACAAGACATATGTAGAGTAAAGTGCACAATAAAACACAAATAATTTTACTTCCACATCCATTAAAGCACATAGAAAAGAATAAGTGGTGTAAAGAAAAAGGTTTATGGTTTGCACAAGATACTTCACTATTCTTTCCAAGGTACTTAACCTCACAATGCTCATTAAGAATTATCAGGAGGTTCAAGTAGTGCTTAGTGGAGTTATCTTTGTTATTTTATTTCATTCATTTTTTGTTTTGTACAAAGTTCTCTGAATACACTTGTTTTGCAGACCAATAAAATTTTGAAAGCACAACCACTTTTCCTAATTTTAAGAGTGCAAATGAAAGTGGTGTAGGTAAGACATTTGTGCAAATTTATTTCATTGTACAATTACAATACACAAGTAAGTATTCTTAGATTAAGAGCATATGTAGACTTTGCTAAAATAAGTGAGTGAAGAAAGATCATTATCAAACATAAAACATTTACTCATACTTAGAGGCATGCTAAGCTTATATCTACACAACACTTTTTCAATACAATTTATGCACATATGAATAGATATATCAAAGCATGATAAAAACAATGTTCAAAGTAGTTTGAAGAGATGAATTGCAACATTGAAGAAGGTCTAAATGATAGATTTAAATCATGCTTGATTTTCACAATACAATTTTTTTATAGTTGTATGTTTTATATTTTTGTATTTGATTTTTGTATTTTAGAAACAATAAACAAAGAAAAGGGAGTAAAAGAAATTTTTTTTGTAATTTGGCTTTTGTATTTTTTTTTGTTTTAATTTTTCAAAAATCAATTCAATACAGAACTGCAAATATATGTAGTACATATAATAGAGCATATTTTTAGGGTTTTTATAAAATTTTAAAATACATAAAAATAGATCCAAGCGTTACTGCCTGCGCTAACGATAGCGTTGGCGCTAGCACCGCTTTAGTTAAATATCATTTCCCTTGTCATTTCGGCCATTACACCTGAAGCTCTCCCGAAAAACCCTAGCAGATAACACAGCCCACACTTAGATCTAAGGTAAATCTTTATCATTTCTTATGATTTTTGTTTTAAACTTGGATTTTGATGTTAAAGATGAATTTTTGAAGTTATCAAGTGGTTTAGATGATATATCTAAGATGTTTGATCCATATATTTTTTAAAGAGAGGAACTAGGACAAATCTTCATCATTTTTATGATTCTTGTTCTAAAAATTTGATTTTCATGTTTGTGATGAAGATTTATGAACTCTTTTGATTTTGATGATGGATCTAGAAGAAGGTTAGACCAAAAGAAGATCTCGATTATTTTGATTTTCATTTTACATTTTGAATTTTTATGAAGATTTCTACTTTTAATTTTAGCTTAGATCATGTGAGATTCTTGGATCTAGCTATTTGAGAAGGTTAGGCTTCGTTAATATTGTATAGTTGATAGATCTTAGTATTTTAGATCAGAGAACTAGCGTCGGCGCTACTGCAGGCGCTAGTGCTAGCGTCGAGCGTTTGCGCTAATGATTCTTGTTTAATTTTAATTTTTCTTAATATTGTGGCAGATGGCTCCTGGATCTAAAGGGAAGAAACAAGCAGGTCCAGTAGTGGAGACAACCACAGTGGGTGTCCCATATTTTGTGGAGTTTGCCATGCCAAGACACCACCACATCATGCAGTTGTTCGCAACCTCCGAGGTATTGAATGTGTTTCTTTCGGAGGGGTTTTCCTTAGAATTTGTATGAGAGTTTTATATGCACTTGGAAGATCCATCTCAGTCAGGTCTGGATGGAGGAGTGTAGTCTCAGGTGCATGGACAAATGGTTACTATTATCCATGATGATTTGAGGGAGACGTTTGGGTTGACAGAGCATCCAAATAAGTTGGATGTTGTTGAAAAGTTTCGAGTTGTTAGGGATTGGACTCATGTAAATATGGAACTCCACCAAATGGAGTGCAGGAGTTTGATCCAAATTTTGGGTTCACTTATAGTGTATCCCCTTACAGTACAGGACATTCTACGCCATACTATCTTACGAATATTACAGCACAACTCAGTCTAGTCTCATATTTTATTCTCGAGGAGGAGAGATTCAATGTAGCAAACTTGTTGCTTCATTGATTAGATATACATACAAGTTGCGGGATCCTTCTCATCAGAGATACATCAATCTCCCGTTCGGTGGCATAATACAGAGGGTTATTCTTCACAGGTACCCTTATCTTGAGATTGGTTTTTATTTGATGGATTTCTTTCCTCCTATCTATAGCACCTCACACTTACGAGCTACATCCCTCCCGGATGAGCCATCAACATCCACTCGACCACCACTCAGGCAAGGAGCATCATCCCAAGGAGCTCGAGATGATTCTTTTGAATCTTTTCGAGAAGAAATGGGAGAGCGGATGTCAAGAGTGGAGAAAGATGTTTCCGATATAATGAAGATAGTGAAGTTCATGATCAAGGCATTAAAGCTAAATCCATCAACACCAGAACGTAGGGAGTGGTATATCCCATCACAAGATCCACCATGACATTCAATTCAGAGGACTCGTAGAAGATGATCCCCAAGTCCTAGTGTGGAG
Source organism: Dactylorhiza incarnata (assembly GCA_033032865.1). NCBI lineage: Eukaryota > Viridiplantae > Streptophyta > Magnoliopsida > Asparagales > Orchidaceae > Dactylorhiza > Dactylorhiza incarnata. The sequence continues at coordinate 5,553,586 of JAWHQI010000035.1, forward strand.
AAGATAGACGAGGCAGAGTGGAGGAGTAGGAATGTCCTGAGGGTAACTAATATTTGAGTTGTGTAATAATATAGGAATTGAACACATGTTCTTGGATACAGTCTGCTAGCGTCGATGCTACCAGTTAGCGCTAGCGCAATCTGTTATGTTTTAATTTTGTTATTTTTGGATGTTTGGCTATTTTTATCTGGTCCTTATTTGGTAAATTTTGAAGGTTTTGTTTTACGTTTTATTTATAAATTTGAAGTCATATGAAGTGGAAATGTTTAAGCCAATTTGAAATCATATGAAGTAGTATACATTTGAAATCATATGACTTGAGATTTCAATATCACATACAAAATTTTGAATTCAATTTATGTGGATGATATATGATATATATATAGGCAATGAGTTTAGGAAGAATAGATTGGTCATTAGAAATAAAATGTATGAATTTTAAATTTTGATAATATGATTTATTAATTTTTTTAAATGATAAAGTCATGTGTCTCTATGATGACCATACCATGATAGCAAAACAAATAAGAAAACAAAAAAAAAACAATAAATTAAGGTATATCATGAAGTAGAAATTTGTATATTTCATTTTGAAAATATTCTACTTCATGCATTTGGTGATACCTAATGAATAAGAGATTTAGGTATCCAAAGAGGACCAAGTGTGGTGGTTCCTTTGGGTACCCAAATATAACGTGTATGTTTGTGGGTGGATAAAGATGAATGGGTCCTTTCATGTGAGGTTAATGTTTCATTTTTAATTTTGGGCCTCCATTCAAACCTTGGTTTAGTGTTATTCTTATACATCAAAATTCCATTTTTATTTTGAAGATTATAATTGAAAGTATCATTTATAGGGAATTTGTGTAAATTCAATTTTAAGTAGGGAGAAACATGATTTTGTAAATAATGATGATTTTGATTTTGATTTACAAATACTTTGTGTTTCCTACTCTCATTATTAGGCTTATTTAAGATATTCATATTCATATTCAACTTGTTTTTAGATGTAGCTTGATATTGTGAATATGTATTTATAATTTTCATAAGCAAGTTAATTTTTTATTTTAATTCATATTCTTGATCTTTAGATTATGCATAGCTTTATTATAAGCTGTTGTACTATTTTTAAGAGTAGAAACAATAAAGTCTATATGATTTTGATAGTCATTTCTAAATTCCTCAAATGTTTTGTCCATCTCTTTGATTTCAATTCTATAATTTTGGCATGTAGCGCAATTGCTTTTCAAAGATGAATTTTCTAAAGATAATTTTTCATTTTGGTCTTTTATAATTAATAGTTCTTTTTCAAAATCCTTGAATTTTTCATTAATATTATTACAATCAAAACAAGGTTTTAAGATTTTAATTTTTGGGCAAGATGGAGAAGCCATGTCGTATTTAGATTCTGAATTAGTTTTTAAACTTTTATTTTCTAAACATAACTTCTTATTAGCAATTTTCAATTTCTTCATTTTACGTTTAGCAATTTTTAGTATATGGAAATAAGAAGAAGAACTTGACTTTCTTACAGCGCTATCAGAAGATGTAAGATGTGAACATGAGGTTCCTTTGTCGTTTTCTAGGCCTTCCTCCTTCATAGATGAAATTTTAACTTCTTTTTCTATTGATGTATTGTTCTCTTCGTCTAAGACACTTTCCATGATTTTCATGATTTTGCTGCGAGAGATATCTTCTTGAATAATGGTGGATGCTCGGTTGTACTTCTCCTCCTGTGTTTGTTTCATACATGTGAGAGGAAGATCATACATTTCTTCAAGAAATTTCCATATCTTGTATGCACTAGAAAAATAATATATTAATTTGAAAACTTCATTTGATAGACTACAAAATAAATAGTGTTTGGCTTTCTCATTTAGATGATGTTCTTTTTTATTTGATTCATCCGCTGGTCTAACTATTGCTAAATTCCATGCTTCGATATCTACAGTTTTAATAAATTTTTCAATTAAAATTTTCCATCCTCTATAATTTGTCCCTTTAAATAAAGGTGGTGCTAGTGATTTTTCTTCTTCACAAAAATTTACCCCACAAATAGAAGCGAGATCATGAGACGTCATATATTCCCGGTTGTTAAGACGATTTGGAATGAAACCACTCAGATACCACTTGTTGGATCGGTAGGTGCCCTTATAGTGGGGTGGGTGAATAAGGGTTTTAAAACTTTTTATTATATTTTTAATATATTTGAAATTATTAGAGAGGAAAATAAGAAATCAAGCATATTAATTGAAATTATATTGAGACATCATTTTATTTATATGAATAGGAGAGTTTACAAAACTTAATTTCTTATGACGCTAGAAATCGAAGGCGAATAATAAAACTCTTTTTGTTTTCTATCCCGACTCACATCCCCACGAATCGGTGGCCCTATCCTATCCTTCCCAGGATACGACCTTAAGCTGCTCTAGCCAATCCTTCCCCGGATATGGCCTTGAGCACTACCTAGACCTAACCTAGATCTAGTCGCCTACACGAGGCGAGTTTCTTCCCTAAGTCCTACCCAGACCTAGTCGCCAACATGAGGCAAATTTACTAACGGTTTACAAAAGAAATGAAATAACAATAATAAAAACTCCCTCTTAGAAACTTCTGAAGTCGGGGACGAAGGACCACTGTAGAATAAGCAAGGTAGAAGCGATCGCTATTCAGGTATAACGTGATGATGTCCTTCAGAAACTCTCTAAGCTTTTGGTGGGAGATCAACTTTCAGCAGAGTAAGGGTCTGGAATTCTAGCACTCAACCTCTCTTCAACTTGTTTCATGAAAACGAGAGAAGAGGCCTCCTTTTATTGGAGTTAGCGCTAGCGCTACCGCAGACGCAATCCCTATTAAGGCAATATTCTCCACGCGCTTATCTTCATTCAAAGGAAACTTTTCCACCTTGCCACTTGTGCTCCGCACTACCGCCTGCGCTATCCGCTACCGCCTGACGCTAACACCTTCTAAATATGATCCCGGAATTGTGCTAATCATCGCTAGCGTCGGGCGCTATGTGCTACTGCCGGCGCTAGTGGGCATGTTGGAATTATTGGCACAATTTTGGGGGCAACCTTCGTATGTTATCCTTGAGTCATATGGACTTGTTTCCTGCACACTTAAGCACACAAGATCAAATACACATAGGATTTGTTGTTCTCAAACCTAGGAGATGCAGAAGACCATGTTCCAACAATCTGTACTGTGAATATTCTGTGATTGCTTGTATTTCTTTCAAAACATCCCAAACACGTATTCACCCCCCCCCCCCCCCTCTAGGTGGTAGATCCATGTTCTTTCAAGTGGAATCAGAGGTAGGTTGTTCAAAAAGAGATTAACAGTTTGAAGATCCTCATCAGGGAAATACAGTCTCTTCACCATGACTTATGGAGAATGCTACAAGGAACTCAGTTCTATGAAGTTGCCTATTTGTAGAAAAGAGAACTTTGGAATTTGGAAGGAAAGGATCAAAATATTCATGGAAGCCTCTGACCCGAGAATATTTATAACTGTTGAAGAAGGACCTTTCATTCCCATGACAGTCTCCACCATTGATGCTAAACTGCAAGTTCCAAAAAAATATACAGACATGACTAAGGATGAAGTAGTTCTGGCCACCATAGAAAAAAGTGACAAGAACATAATTGTGAGTGCCATAGATGAATCCATATTTCATAATCTTATTCATTATAAAACTGCAAAGGAAATGTTGGACTCTCTTGTGGTCTACATGGAGGGCACTGAGGAAGTAAGAGATGATAGGAAATTTCTTCTCAACCAAGAATATGAGTCCTTTAGGCAAGAGAAGAAGGACTCAATTGATGACGGTTATGAGAAGTTCTTTAAAATAGTCAATGGATTAAAGAACTATGAGAGATAATTCTCCAACTATGATTTCAACGACAAGTTCTTGAGGTCCCTCTACAAAGAATGGGATATCAAGATCTATGCAATAAGGGATATGTGTAACTTGGCTAACATCCATCCGTAAAATATGTATGGAAAGATGCAATCCCATGAATTGCATCTAAATACAAGGAAATATGAGGAGGAGAGCAGCTGATCCAACAATAAGGAGAAGATAGTGGATTTCAAGGCTGAATGCTCAAGGAAAAGGAGAGTGGAGACTCCCACTTATCCAAGGAGACCTACTGAATTAGAAGACTCTGAATCCAGTATATTAGAGTCTGAGCTCAATGATGGAGAACTATCCTTGCTCTCCAAGAAGTTCAAAAAGCTACTGAGCAAGAAGAGGCAATGGAAAAATAGATCCTCATCCTCCTCTAGCTCAAAGAAGAACTACAATAGCCTTGACATGCCAAAGCACAATCCCAAAAGGAACATGTATGATCCTAAATAGAACAAATAGTGTACATCAGATATTGTTTGTTATTGTTGCAATAGATCAGGTCATTTCATAGATGACTGTCCTGTTAAAAGAAAAGAAGAAAGCAGAGCAGATGAGAAAAGGTCTCACAAAGGAAAGAAGCATGAGGAGAGCTTCATTGCCAAGAAGCCCAAGAACTTGAGTGAGATTGACACAAGTTCCTCTGAATCTAATGTAGAAGCTCTTATTGGGCTCATGGTTCTCACTGAAGATTGCCAGGATGAGTCCACCTAACCTGCTAAGGTAAAATTCAAAGCTCCTCTTTCTGCTACTAATTCTAAATCAGAAGTAGAATCTTTGTTTGATAGTGAGTCAGAAAAATCATCCTCATCAGAGTCTAATCGTGAGGATGAGGCTTACATAGTGAGTAGTACGGAGCTTTGCTAGATGCTCTAAAGAGATGCAAGAAGCTTGCAAAAGATCAGGCTGAGGAAAGAGAATCCCTCAAGCAGGCTCAATCTGAACTCCTAGAGAAGGCTGTAAAGCTATCTCAAGTGAGTGAAGAATCAGGCAAGCTTAGAGGAATCTAAAAAGCCCAAGTGATTTCATTATGTCAGAAAAACAAGATCATTAAGGATCTTGATGATAAGCTACTCATTGAGAGGAAGCTTGTGGCTAGCTATTCTAAGCCACAAACAGTTTAGCCAATAAAAGACATGTTTTTTGCACCATATAGAGGTGGTGTAGGATAGGATATAGTGGTGAGGCAGACAGTGGCAAGCAATCCAATGATTAGACAATATTCAAAAAGGTTATTTTGCCATCTAATACATATGATATTGATCTATCATATGGATTTCTATCTAATGAATGCTCTACAAGTGGAACAAAGCCATAAACCTTAAGGAATGGAGCAGACATTGGACTGAGTGCCTTTAATGCTTCTCATGAATAGATCCAGATAAAACATTAAGGATCATTTTTATATCGATCTACAGTAACAACATCCAACAGTAAGGGAAAGGCTGCTGCTCAAAAGCCAGTCCCTAAGAAGAAAATTCAGGTGACCATGCAACCAAGGTTTCGTCATGCACACAGTCACTAGATTCATCAAGGAAATGCTAGAAATACAACAGCCTGCTCTTCTATTCATCAGCATCAGCATCCTACTCAAAAGATGACACATAAGAGGAAGTATAATTGGTTTGATGCTGGTGTTTTGGCAAAATAGGCCACTTTGCCCTAGAAAGTTGGTTCAACCAAACAGTACCTAGGGTAAGGAATGTGAAGCATGCCAACAATGTTGTGGTAAGGCATCCTGTTGGGAAAACTAATAAGAACCAAGGACCCAATGCTGTTTGGGTTCTTAAGGTAAAATGATTTATTTTTGCAGGTATGTCCAAAAGCCAATCAAATGCCAATTTGGTACTTGGACATTGGGCGCTCCAAGCATATGGCTGGGACAAGAAGTCATCTGAAGGATTACATGTAACATCCCATTTCCTACTAAACCCCTTAACTTCAACTAGGATAGGGCATGTGGTGAGTGAGGTGAGTTTGAGCTAGATAGTAACCTTAGCCCACCTTGAATTGACAGAACTCAAGTGTGAGCCCCGATATTGGAAAAGGCATTTCAGACCAATTTAGCTCAAATTGAACCTACACATGTGAATTAACCCCACCACCATGTTTCTAACCCCAAAGGAGGCATAATTGACCAAAAGCCCCATCATTAGTTCAACCAATTTTGCCAAATTGACTAAAGTCAAACCTAGGTCAATATGGCCCAACCTAACCCAATATGGTTCAATTCATGCCCATATAGCCAAATTGTCCCCACCACTAGGTTATATACCCTAAAGGAGTGCTTTAGACCCAAAAGCCCCATCATGGGGTCTTCAATTAGTCCAAATTGACCAAAGTCAAACCTAGGTCAACATAAGCCAATCCTTCCCCAATAGTTCAATTGAACCCAAAGCATGAAATTGACTTCACCCCTAGTCTTAGAACATCATGGGAGACCTAATTGACTCAAAAGCCCCATCAAGGGATCATCAATTTGACCAAATTGAACAAAGTCAACCTTTCCCAAATCTTGGTCAAAATCACACTTATTGGATAAATTTGCCCAATTGGAGCATCACCATGACCCAATTAACATTGGTGGGTGTTAAGGGACCCAAGGTCAACATATTGGACCAGTCAACCCACCCAATTGACCAAGTCAACATCAAGGTCAACCTTAGGCCAAAATGAAGAAATTAAGAGCCCAAACCAAATCCAATTGGGCTAAGGCCTCAACCAAAGCCCATTCAGCAGCCCAAGTGCACATTTACCTTGCTTGCCCCCTGAGATTTGAATGGAGTGATATGAAAGGGGGTAGAAGGGACTTTCCCTAATTTTCCATTAAAGAATGGGAGGAGATTGGAGCTGGAGGCCATTTGGCACTCCATTCTTCTGCCCAAGGCCATGCCTGAGCCCCCACACTGATCCCTTAGCCGAAATTGGGCTGCATTTCTGCCATTTGGCAGCTGGGAGGAGCAAACAAAGCTTGACCGAACCATGCTTTAATGGTACATGCACTTAAAGCCCTCCTCTCCTCCCTTTGAGTTCACCATCAGCTTCAGAGAGGTCTAAGGAGTCGGGTTAGCCACCTGGAGCAGAGCATTTGCTGGAGAATCAAGGGATTGAGCTAGCTCACCGGAAATAGCCGCCGCCATGCCTTCATGTCGCATTACACGATCTCAAGCCCCCATTTAGGTTGGTTTCTCCCCCTCTCCCTTTGTGCTAGTATCTAGGTCCAATTAGGAGAGAAATTAGTCTCAATTGAGCCCGATCCCATGTGAGCTTGAGGTAGAATTTTTGAGCTTTTGCTCCAGCTCGGGTTCACTGGAGAAGCCATCTCCGGTGGCCTTGTCGCCGCCTGGCGGTCGCCACCACCTCAAGGAAGGTGATGGAGGTGGTGGCCGGCAGTGGTGGGCCGTGGATGGCCGGGAAATTGCTGTGGAAGGTGGCCCAGGTCAGGATGATCTCCACCCTTGGCTAGAGGTAGAAGATGAAGGGGAGCCGAAGGATTGATTAGATCTGCTATATGCAGACCATGTTAATTTGAGGCTCTTAGAAGCCTTTTTAGGGAAAGTTACCTGAGATAACTGTTGTAGGTCTTGATGTCTCCTATTATTAGAAACAAAAAACAGCCCATTTGGGGCAGAGTAGAAGCCTCAGCTTCCATTTTAGTGAGGCTGGTCCAACTAGAGACCATAAATTATTTAGTGTATATATTTTAAAATATAAGCTTGATGGACTTGAAATTTTGGCCATGCATGCATGTAACCAGTATCTAGCTTGCACCCCAAAATCTGATTTTTAGGTGATGATTTTTCTAAGGTTTTATCTAAAATATGTAAAATCAAATAAGTGACATTTTTGGAAGTATATAGCTCCAACTGACCTCAAAATTCGGTGTCAATCTCATTTAGACAATATTGGCCCATGGTTAAAATTTGAGGTCCATTGGACCTCTGCATGTAGGGTAATTTCCTTTGCATGTCTCTACTCAAGAAAGGTATATGGTGTGCCAATAGCCAAATAAGTATTTTGTGTATTTAGCCCAAATGGCTTAGATTTAACTTCTGAAACTTTGCACACACCTACTTCATGATATAATACACCACCTTAGAAATCTTGGGATCTCTAGGATCAAAAATGTTGTGAATATGATCAAATTGAACTATGTCACAATTTTGTATATATGAAATGTTCATTGTTGGTATTTGGATCTAAATTGTTGAAACTCTCGATAAATAGTTAAGAATCCAATTATGAGTCTCTGTAATTTTTATTAGAATTTTTGGAAATGTTATTTATGGAAAGATTTCAATTATTCAGTTTGTCACCAATCTTATGTTGTGCAATGTATATGATAAAACCATCTTGTAAAATTATGAGATTTTGGATTTAATGTTTCCTGTTCATTATAGTGCCATTGTAATATTCTCAGAATTTTGGGAAGTCAAAATTTAGTATTTGATGAGTAAAGTTATTTTGTCACCCTTTTTATGTTAAATAGAAATTATGGATATAATTCTGCTGGAAAATTATGAAATTCTGGAGTTACTATTTTTATACCATTATATTGTCACTGTAATTTTCTCAGAATTTTTGGAGTCAAAATCTAGTACTTGATGTGTAAAGTCACCTTGTCACCCTTTTTATGATAAATATATAGAAATTATGGATATAATTCTGCTGGAAAATTATGAAATTCTGGAATTAGTGTTTCTTTGCCATCATAGTGTCACTGTAATTTTCTCAGTGTTTTTGGAACTCCATATCTAGTACTTGATGTGTAATGTCACCTTGTCACCCTTTTTATGATAAATAGAAATTATGGATATAATTCTGCTGGAAAATTATGAAATTCTGGAATTTGTGTTTTAATGCCATCAGAGTGTCATTGTTATTTTCTCAAAATTTTTGGAAGTCAAAACCTAGTACTTGATGTGTAAAGTTATCTTATCACCCTTTTTATGATAAATAGAAAATTATGATTATAAAGCTACTGGAAAATTATGGGATTTTGGAATCCATATTTTTATGTCATAAGTTACCTCTGGAAAATTATTTAGCAAGATTGAACTTATTGACTTGGTACCTCCTTCACATTTTAGAAGATACCAATTGATTTAAGAATTTTAATTAAAGGTCAAATCAATATGAAATGTACCAATATTGTGGACAAATCCTAAGTTATCCATTATAAGCCTGTGGTAAAATTAGAACCCATATGGACATGATATGGTCAAGATTGCGTCTTAGGAATCAAACCTAGTTCAATCTCATCTTGGTCTGCGGATAGTAAGAACTTAATATGATGATTTGATCGGTGATCACTTAGGAAATGAGTGGGGTTTGACATATAATAATATACAAGGGTACACCACTTAGGAGATGAGAGATTCATTGATGTCGAGTTTCGTTCAAGAGAATGTTTGCTTAGTAATAGGATGAGAGATAAGTTATAAAGCATATAAGGCTTATAGAGTAATAAGGAGAGCGGGACATTTAAAGGGTAGTCATCAATAAAAGAAAATATCCAGGAAAGGGGAATTTGGGTTTCAACCACCAGAGTATTCCCTAGTACCGTTGCGAGTCCTTCACCGGGTAGTCCACGGGAAGTTCAGGATTTACCCTAATACTCCAGTATATTAATAAGTAAACATGAGTATGCCAACTAAATGAACAGTGACATGGTGAAATCCATTCTTACTTAGGGGATGGGAGATAGAATACCAGGATGGGTTGGTCCAGCGAGTTGGAGGCTCGGGCTGTGATAATCTGCATGTGCATAAGAACAATTTAGTGGCGGGTCTTCGGTACTGATCCAGTTGTCACACCGACGATAGTACGTTGACTTAGGCGGGTGTGAGGGGCCAGAAGGTTGTTTATACTACAGCCTGGAGGACGATCCCCCAAGACGCACACCCGACGTCAAAGACTAATGGATATCAGCAAAGAGTACGCAAGACTCTAGAGTGCACCTAGGATGTGTATAGTGGCGTACGAAGGGTCTAGGCCTGGTAGTGTGTATACCCAACTAGGAAGTGGAGTTGCCCGCTCCACTGCTGCCGTAGCCACAACGGTGGTACTAGAGAGTGTAGCTAACTCCAAAATTGGGAACTAAAGGTCTGTGATCACAGAGTCGTGTGGGTGTGTTGCACTTGTGTGACTCATATCTTAACATGCATATCATACAACATAATCCATAGAACATTGAATGTAGACCCTTATCATATAAACTAGTATGGGCTCTTTTATATGATAAGTTATAATTCTGGATATCGCAACTTATATGTTTGTATGGGCATTCATATAAGTTAAGATGCTTACGTATGGTAGAATGCTTTACTTGTTTACAATACTTGCGCGCACTGCTTTTCTACTTCTTTTACTGTTCATTTTTGCTCATTTGTTTATACTGCTAGAGTAGTACTTATCTTATATATATACTTGCTAGCATAGATTTCCCTGTCACCTGCTTTTTTTTACTCCGCTTTGTTGTCCTCCACTTCTTCCTCCCGCTCGGTGCCTAGGAGTCGCGGGGGGAGGTGGGAACAAAATTGGCTTAGTATTTATGACTAACGGTCGATTGTGACCGTAGGTGCCCAAGGTGATGGAGCCCCAGCTAAAAGAGGAGGCAGGAACTGAGGAGAAGATCTCGCGCATTACTACCACTATGAGACAGGTGCTGAGTGTTATGAATATTTAGCTTCCGCATGTAGTGTAGAGTGAGAAAGAGAGAGAGTTATTTATTGTACTATTTTGGATATGTATCAGGCATAATCCCTTCTCTCTTTTTGTACTCATTGCTGGACTATCTTGTTATCATCCATGAAATCTGTGATGTGGACTTGCCTTATTCCTTTGTCATTCTTTTCTCTATTGGCCTAAAGTAAATGATCGTAATAGCCAGCAGAATTGTCGTCTTGCGGTTGCAACTAACCCGTGTGTTGGTGTCATCCGTAAGGCGGCGGTTCTGGGCATAAAACCCGGGTAACCCTCCTAGTAAGGTGGAGGGGGGGGGGGGGTCTTACAAACTGGTATCACTTGAACAATCTATCATAAGAGGAAGAAGTCCACAACACTGGCAACCCCGCTCGAGCATTAGTTTGCGGACAAACTAAGCAGCGGAAGCTATGGTGTGCCCATGTGTAAAAATCACTGAAAATAGTCCATTTAAGCATTGATTTAGGCCAATTATAATGCAAACCTTACCTTGTGTAGTCCATGCAGTTCGCTGATTCAGGAGATGATGTCCCTCCCCCTCCAACTGCCACCCCTTTTCAGCAGACGGAGTTGGGTGATAACTTCTCAAAAAGAAGTTATTTAGCCTTTGTTTTAGACCTTTTGCTTAAGATTTTTGAGGAAAATTAGTTTAATTGAAGTTATAATATGAAGTAAATATATATTTATTTTATTTATGACTAAATCGGTCTTTTTCCTAGGTATTGTTGCAAGAAAACTCAAAAGGAACGATTTGGAAGAAGGATTTTGTTCAAAAATGCTGTCCTGGGAAAAGATTTGCAGAATCCTGAAACAGGTTTCGACCTTTTCTGGACGAATTTCAGAATTTTAAAATCAAATAAACTGCCATTTGCAAATCTGGAAAGTGGCGTCCTTTGGGCAGAAGTTGGGCATTTTTAGAGAGAGAAGATCCGAAAATAATGGCAGTTATGGAGAGGAATTAAAAGGATATTAATATAGAGATTTCTATTGTTCTTCATCTTCTTCCCTAATTTCCATACACCTTTGCCATTGGAGACTTTACTTGGAGAAGGCGACTAGAGGGCGGCAGCGATTTCACCTGGCTGATCGAAAGAGGAACTTCAGCGGAATCATCCTCCTTCTCTTAGTTGTTACTCCCATCATGTTTTGTAAGATCTACTCAACTATTTTATGTGTTCTCTCCGCCGCCATGAACTAATTCCGTTTAATCTTGTATTGTGAAATTACTTTGCCTTTTGTGTGATGATGAACGCTTGAATCTTGCTTTATGAATGTTTGATGAATGTCTTTATTGAATCTATAATCATTATTTGAAACTTTTGGCCATGGTTTCGTCTTTTTACTACGCTTCATAATTTGAGAGAGGAGTTGCGTAAGTGTGTTATAGATCCGATATAGTATTTGAAGGGAGAAAGAGATTTCCCCTTAGTATTAGCAACTTTGGGTTTCGATCTTTATGCGGTACTTGTCTCTCCCAAGGGGGAAATAGAGGCTAGGGATTTCCGATATCGAGATATACAGATCTTCTACTTTAAAATCGTTGCAAGACGTTCCATCATTCATTTCATAAAATCACCTTTATAAATTCATCACACTAGGCTTAGGAAATCACAATACAAGATTATATTTCTCAACTTATAACCAAGTAATTTTCCTATGATCCAGGTATCTTAATTAGTTGTTTTTATTATTCCTGAATTTAATGTTTCACAACCCATCGTTATATTAGACTTGGATTTAAAGAAAAAGCATAACCAGTATTTGCAAGCACTAAATTCACCACCTCTCTGTGGAAACGATCTTAACTCACTCATTATTACTTGATTCAGCACGTGCACTTGCGTGTAATACGTATACCTCTTTTGGGCATATCAAGTTTTTGGTGCCGTTGCCGGGGAGGTGCGACGTATTTAGCGTTTATTTCTTGCAATATTAGTGAAGCATTAGTAATTAAAGCTCAAGTTTTATTTTCTTTTATTTATCATTGCTACTATCATTCATACTGTGTTGTTTGATTGTATTGTTTATTTACTGTCATTTTGTTTTTTTGCTTCCTTGCTTAGTGTATGTCCAGACATCGAACACCAGAACTTTTGCCGTTGAACCTAGAGATCGAACGAACGTGTAGACAGAATATAAGAGCGATTCAATTAGAACGTAATAATTCTACAACCATGAATCCAAATAATGAAAATGCTCATAATGAAAACGATCAGGATGGTTTAGGACAAGAGGGTCAGGTAGAATATAATGGGCAACCTGCTGAGATTAAGAGAACTTATAGAGTACAACATGCCTTTTAGAGGAGGTCTACACTATAGTATCATTAAGCCTGCCATTGAAGCAAATAATTTCAAAATTGACTCCATGGCAATGAACTTAGTGCAACAAAAACAATTTAGTGGACTAAATCATGAGGACCCAAACTCTCATTTACAGACATTTAGGGATGTGTGTGACACCTTTAAGATAAATGGAGCATCAGATGAAGCGTTAGACTTCGCTTATTTCCATTCTCTCTGTCGGGTAGAGCGAAGGAATGGCTTGACTCCCAAAATGGTCTCACCACTTGGCAGCAAGTGGTTGATTTATTCTTAGCTAAGTACTTCCCACCTGCTAAAACGGCTAAACTGATGTGTGATATTAGTACGTTCACGCAAGGGAATGGGGAGACATTATACGACGCTTGGGAGAGGTTCAAGGAACTTCTACGAAAATGTCCGCATCACGGTTTATTGATGCATCAACAAGTATGGACTTTTTATAATGGCCTCCAGACTTCTACAATGATCCAAGTAGATGGAGCTGCAGGAGGATCCCTCATGAACAAGTATCCCGATGATGCATATGCTATCCTTGAAGATCTATCGTCAAACAATTATCAATCGTTTGATCGACAGGTTCCTTCTTCTTCGGTAGGTGGTCTTCACCAAGTAGATCAACTAACCTCGTTCGCTGCACAAATCACAGCCCAATTTAACACTATGAACAAGAGGTTAGATGCGCTGACATTAAATCATAATCAAATGAACCCACAGGTGAATAGCATAATGGCAGCCCCTACTATGAATCCATCCTTTAATATAGAACAAATTGTCGATCACTCCATTCCTAGCTATAATGATGAAATTAATTATATAGGAGGGCAACCTAGATATAATAATAATAATAATTTAATTCCAAATTATTATAATCCTGAGTTGCGTAACCACCCTAACTTTTCATGGAAGAACAACGCCGGTGTGGAACACCCGCCCGTTTTCAATTCAAATCCACGTCCAACTCAAAACGTTAATTATAATCAACAAGGACATTCTAGAAAGTTAACCGACGAGATCCTTATCGAATCAATGCAAAAGAACGATACACGCATAACTAGTTTAGAAGGGTCACTTTGTGTAATTGAGTCCCAATTGGGGCAAATTGCTAATGCATTGAACCTTAGACCTCAAGGGTCACTCCCAACGGATACCACACCAAATCCAAAAGGAGATAATCAACAATGTAAGGCAGTCACTCTACGAAGTGGTAAGGAGTTGGGCGGTGAGCCGATAAAAGAACAAGTTAAGGGTAATAATGAAAGAGAGCTAGAGGAATCAACCCCTTGTATCCCCAATGATGGGGCAATACAAGAGGATAATGGCAAGGAAGAAGAAGTAGAGGTGTTGGGAGAGAGGAAGAAAGAACCAAGCGCTGAATTTAAGAAGAAGAAAGAAGACACAATAATATATCCACCACCACCGTTTCCACAATGGCTAAGAAAAAGTAAACTCGACCAACAATTCCAAAAGTTTGTGGAGATATTTAAGAAATTACAAATCAACATCCCATTCGCCGAGGCTTTAGAGCAAATGCCTAGCTACGTAAAATTTATGAAAGATATCCTCTCCAAAAAGAGAACATTTGGAACGAGTGAGACGGTAGCACTCACTCAGGAGTGTAGCGCTATTCTTCAAAAAAGACTCCCACCAAAGTTAAAAGATCCTGGGAGCTTTACGATACCGTGTTCTATAGGATACAAATTTGAAGGCAAAGCGTTATGCGATTTAGGGGCGAGCATCAATCTAATGCCATTGTCAATATTTAGGAAGTTAGGTTTGGGTGAGATTTCCAAAACCTCCATAACCTTGCAATTGGCCGACCGGACCCTAGCATACCCAAAAGAGATCGTTGAAGACGTGTTAGTGAAGCCACATTAGTTCATATTTCCTGCGGACTTTGTGGCCCTAGACATGGAAGAGGATAGAGAAGTGCCAATTATTGTGGGGAGACCATTCTTAGCGACGGGAAGGACTTTGATTGATGTGCAGAAGGGAGAGTTAATGATGCGAGTAAATGAGGAACAAATCACATTTAATGTACTCAAAGCGTTAAAATTTACCCACCGAGAGGAAGATAACATGGAGGCGGTCAATCAAGCTCTATTTGCGATTATATGCCAAGTTCATTTTCTGACGACCAAGATGATTTATTGAATTGTTTATTGACGGAGGATGAACAATCCGAAGAAGGAGAAGTGATTCAAAAATGCTTACAAGCATTCGAGAAGCAAATTGCGTGGTTTCGTAAGCCAGAACCGTTAGAGATGCTCGGTACATCCATGTCAGTTAAACCTTCCATTGTAGAACCACCATTGCTTGAGTTAAAACCTCTACCTGATCATCTTACTTATGTGTATTTAGGGGATGACGATACATTGCCGGTTATCATTAATTCTAATTTTTTATCGGATCAACGAGAAAGATTAATAGAATTACTTAAACAATTTAAAACGGCCATAGGATGGACTATCGCTGATATTCGGGGAATAAGCCCCACATTATGTATGCACAAGATTCTCTTAGAAGAATCATTAAAGGGGTCGATAGAGCCTCAATGTCGCTTAAGTCCGCCGATGAAGGAAGTGGTTAAGAAGGAGATTATTAAGTGGCTAGATGCGGGTATTGTATACCCAATCTCGGATAGCCCATGGGTATCACCTGTGCATTGTGTACCCAAGAAGGGAGGTATGACGGTCATAAAGAATGAGAAGGATGAGTTAGTATCTACTAGGACGATTACGGGTTGGAGAATCTATATAGATGATGCGTGTCGGCAAGTGCACCGGTCGCTGTCAAGTAATAATTGTGGAGAATAAATTCCCCGGATGTCGGTCTCTTGAGGAATGCAGGATGGGTGAACGAATCGCGCAGTGATGATTGTTACACAAGCGTTCAACAAACACAAAGAGGGGTTTTTGGTTGGTTTTCCTAATCTTAGCAATAACAAAAGAAATGCGGGTCGAAAAACACCGCTTCGCAAAGTGAAGTGGATGCAACGGCCGCGATGCCGTGCTTCGTGAGGCGGATGAATTGAACTCAAGTGCGAGAGGGTGAGGGTCGCAAACACCTCTTCACAACCGCCGTTAGCTCTTGCTAACGCGGGTCAAACACCTTGCGTGCGGGCGCGAGTGAGTGAATGAGAACGGAGTGAATCACAACCAAACCATGAAGAATAACAAAGACACATTCATTTAAACAAATAACATCTCAATATTCGAGTTTTACAAGGTTCAAAGAGTACAACGAGGAAAGAGGAAAGAAATAACCGATGTTGAAGACTAGCGGCCGTTCACGGCCGGAATGGTAGGTTGTCGGGCTACCTCCGGACTCGGACGGACAATGCTTCCGGCGTAGAGAGCTGTCACGATCTCCCTACGTGCTCCGTCGTCTTCGACTTTAGGTTTCTTCTTCTTCTCACCGAGCGGAATGAAAGAATGCTTGCTTGGAGGCTTGCGGACGATGGAGAACACTCACGGACAATGGAGGAGGTCTTAGAATGGATGGAGGAGGCTTCCCTTTGCGTAGGAGATGAAGTGGAGGCGTCCCAAGGTGGAAATCGGCGGCGTACGGAACAGGAATCCCGCTCCCGGCATGAACGATCCGCCCTAAAATCGCAACAGGCGTTTAAATAGGCGCTGGATTAAATACTGCGCACGATCATTGGCGCACGACCAGTGGTCGTGCGCACTGGAATTCTGCGATCGTGCGCACTGCCTGGGTGGAACCTGCAAGATACGAAATTATAAAATAGAATGCTCGCACGACCAGTGGCGCACGACCGGTGGTCGTGCGCACTGGAGTTGATGGTCGTGCGCACTGGAGCAAACAGAACTCGGAAATTAAATGGTAAGTGCGCATGAGCAGTGGCGCACGACCGGTGGTCGTGCGCACTGTCGTTGATGGTCGTGCGCACTGCACCAAACAGAACTCGTGAAAAAAGGGTTAAGTGCACACGATCAGTGGCGCACGACCAGTGGTCGTGCGCAATAGAACCGGTGATCGTGCGCAGTGTTCCTGTGCAGAATTGCACCGGGAGCACTTGCACGACTCCTATTCCCGCACAACCACAGATCTAGCCACTGAAAGTGGCACCTAACAGCACAAGAATACTACTAAAGACAAAAAGCACGAAAATCACACCAAAGTGGGCCAAGATGTGCACCTAGCATGGATTATCAAATATAAACTAAAACAAGGCTAAAGTGCGGAGAAATGACTAAATAACGGCCCGGATGAGTCCATAAATGTGTATATGATCAGGAATCATCACACCCCCAGACTTAACTGTTTGCGCGTCCCGAGCAAACGAATCCGGCGGAGCGTGAAAACGATAATTGACATAGAGAATTACACAAAGGAGTACGGTGCGAAGTAACATACGCATGCAAGTAGAGAATTTAGTAGAAGGAGATTCTAAATATGCTAAATAATTTACAAGAGTATTAAAGCGTAATTAAAGATTTAGATGTACTCAATTGGTGAATTATGAAGAATTTGACGATCATGCCCGGTATGAAAGTGATGAGACACTGAGGCGGGTGTTGCAAAAGATCGGGGCTTAGGAATAACTCCGCTGAAATCCATCAACGTCGTGAACCATACGCTCGCCCGGTCACACTCTCTCCACGGCGCTAGCAAACTCGCAAATCAAATCAGTAGGACTTATAGGATTAAAACGAGGCTTAGGTTACGGTATGATATTCAAAGTTAAACACGGTGGCTACGCAACCCAAGTGAGCTAACGGAACGCTGCACCAAACAAGACCAACGAACAATGCTCGTGTGACACACCCCCAGACTTATCATGAAAACCAGGTGTGCACACGGCCTACTTCACAAATACCAACAGATTTTCTGTTTTTAGCTCGGGAGGATTTTTTTTCAAAATACTCTTTTTTTTTCTTTTACATATTTTACTTCTTTTATGTAACCCCCGGTTGGTTCAAAATCAGCAGACATAATTTATTTTTCCTTCATAACACAAGGATTCCACACTCCACACAAGTTTAGAATTATGAGCGCAGTTAAAAACATTTTGGTTGCGGGAGTAGGATAGGCTTCAGGCTTTGGTGGATGAAGAGGAGCTGAACAAAGGATTGGTAGGCACAAAATTGGCTTGCAAAGGTGAATGAAATGGACATGGAATAACAAAGCTCAAACTAGCCAAAGGGTGGCCTACATCATGTTTGACTCAACGAGTAGCTCTCACCCATGCTTCGAGAGTCGCTAGGGGCAAGTTCTTAGCCCACGAGAAAGATAAACCTTCCTCCCGACTCGAGCAACACACGACTAGCAATCGCACACACACAACACCGGGTTATCGTCAATTCCATACAAATTCACCACTTGAGTATATTAAATCTAAATTTACGCAGAAATACTAAACATAAATTAGATGCATAAAGAAAATCTTGTTCTACACAAATTCTACCATAGCATGCGAAGTGACTAGAACACTACATGAGTCAACATCGCACTCCAAATAATAATTCCTACGTTAACAACCTATTTCATACTCCAACCAAGATAGTTTACAACGGAACAACAACAAAAAGATAAGCGCGCACTCAAGTGGGTGAAAGGGTGTGTGAAACATGGAAAACAACGATAATGATAAGATAAATAAGAATCAACCTTCTAGTATGCGGTGCACTCGTGCACAGTGGATAACAACAACCGCTCCCCCAAACTTAAGCTAAACAATATCTCTAGAAATTTGAAGCAACAAGAGGGGAGGAAGTGTTACCCAATGCTCAGAAATGAGCATACCTGACGATTGGCGTAAATAATCAAGAATAGTCCGCAGCATCCGCTCCATCGAACACAAAACCTGCAAGCACAAACTCAAAGCAACAAAAGCAGATACAAAAGCTGAACTAAAAGAAGTTAGATAAAAAGAAATACGAAAACAGGAAATCTGGGTTGTCTCCCAGTAGCGCTTTCATTTAACGTACTTAAGCTGGACCAAATACCTGTATTAGCAGTGTTTATAAAGTGCAAGAATTAAAAAGAAAGAGTTCTCAAAAGTAGAGTTTCACAAAAATAAGAGACAAGAAGGGGAAATCAGCTGCCGGTGTTTGTATGATGCCCATCTCCCAATGTCAACAACTGACACTCCTTGTTTATAGTGGCGCCATCGTATGACTTCAGCCGATGTCCATTGACCTTAAACTTGTCCCCCTTATCCCCAGATATTTCTATGGCACCGAAGGGGGAGACATCAGTCACGGAGAAAGGACCACTCCACCGCGATTTTAGCTTCCCTGGGAAGAGGCGGAGACGGGAGTTGTAGAGCAACACTTGGTCCCCAATTTTGAACTCCTTAGGAATGATATGCCGATCGTGCCATTTCTTTGTTTTCTCCTTGTAGATACGAGCATTTTCATAAGCGAAATGACGGAGCTCCTCTAACTCGTTGAGTTGGGAACGACGCACCTCGGCCGCGGCTCCAATGTCCATGTTCAGAAGTTTGGTTGCCCATAATGCTTTATGCTCCAGCTCTACAGGGAGGTGGCATGCCTTGCCGTAGACTAATTGAAACGGAGTCATGCCGATGGGTGTTTTGAACGCAGTCCGGTAAGCCCATAATGCGTCGTCAACCTTTTTAGCCCACTCCTTCCTATTTGAATGTATTGATTTCTCAATTATTCGCTTGAGCTCGCGGTTGGAGACTTCGACTTGCCCGCATGTTTGGGGATGGTATGCCAAAGAAATCTTATGATGGACCCCAAACTTCTTCATGAGCTGCACAAACTGCTTATTGCAAAAATGACTACCGCCGTCACTGATGATAGTTCTCGGCGTCCCAAACCTGGAGAAAATATTCTTGTGGATAAAGTGTAGCACTGTGTTTGCATCATTCGTGGCAACCGCCTCAGCTTCCACCCATTTTGAAACATAATCAACTGCCACAATAATGTAATGCTTACCGTGAGACATTGGGAAGGGACCCATGAAGTCTATTCCCCAGACATCAAAGGGTTCGCAGACCAGCATGTTATTAAGGGGCATCTCATCACGCCGGGAAATATTTCCGGTCCTTTGGCACTCGTCGCACTTGGTGGCATAGGCATGGGCGTCCCGGAAGAGGGTCGGCCAAAACAATCCACATTGCAGGATTTTTTGTGCTGTTCGAACGGCCCCGAAGTGCCCGCCAGCTTCTCTGTCATGGCAGTGCTGCAATATAGACTGAAACTCAGCTTCCGGAATACAACGCCTAATAATCCCGTCGCTGCACGTGTGGAATAAGAGCAGATCTTCCCAAAAATAGTATTTTGAGTCAGAGGCAAGCTTCCGTCTTTGCTGAGGGGACAGATTCGGGGAGAAGGTTTTACAAGCCAAGTAATTAGCGATATCTGCGTACCAAGGTGCGGTTGGGGAGGACGTAGTAATTGTGAATAACTTTTCATCCGGGAAATAGTCGTTCGTTTCCTCCTCAACACTGTTGGGAGTGTCGTACTCCAATCGCGAGAGATGATCCGCAATCACGTTCTCCACCCCTTTCTTATCTTTGATTTCCAGATTGTATTCCTGCAAAAGTAAAATCCAACGAATAAGGCGCGATTTGGATTCTTTCTTACTGAAAAGATACCTGAGAGCGGCGTGGTCCGTATACACGATCACTTCGGAAAGTACCAAGTACGAGTGAAATTTTTCAAAAGCGAAGACCACGACTAGCATTTCTTTCTCTGTGGTGGTATAATTTGCTTGAGCACTGTTAAGAGTTCGACTGGCATACGCAATAGTGTGAAAAGTCTTGTCTTTCTTTTGACCGAGTACAGCAGCTACGACCACATCACTTGCGTCGCACATGATAATAAAAGGCAAAGTCCAGTCGGGCGCCACCAAAATTGGTGCTGAGATGAGTTGTCCCCGTAAAGTTTCGAAGGCTTGCATGCATGCTTCGTCGAAGTGGAAGGGGACGTCCTTAACCAGCAGGCGAGATAAAGGCTTTGAGATGGAGGAAAAATCCTTGATGAACCTTCGATAGAAGCCCACATGACCAAGAAAACTTCGGATGCCTTTCACTAACATGGGTGGAGGGAGGTTTCTGATAACACTTACCTTCGCTTGATCCACTTCAAGCCCTTTGCAGGAAACTTTATGTCCCAACACAATTCCTTCGCGCACCATAAAGTGGCATTTCTCCCAGTTCAAGACAAGATTGGTGTCTTCACACCGCTTCAAGGTCTTGGCCAAATTCGCGCGGCAAATGTCAAAGCTACTGCCAAATAGAGTAAAATCATCCATGAAAACTTCGAGGAAGTCCCCCACCATGTCAGCAAAAATGGCGAGCATACAACGTTGGAAGGTTGCGGGGGCATTACACAGTCCAAATGGCATTCTTTTGAACGCGAAGGTACCGGAGGGACATGTGAATGTCGTCTTGTCTTGATCAGATGGGTCAATTAGAATCTGATTGTACCCTGAGTATCCATCCAAGAAACAGTAGTAATCCTGCCCCGCTAACTTTTCTAGCATCTGATCAATGAAGGGGAGCGGAAAATGGTCCTTGCGCGTCGCATCATTCAGCTTGCGGTAGTCGATGCAGACTCTCCACCCGGTGATCACTCGGGTTGGTAGCAGTTCGTTTTTTTCATTGGCAACGACAGTAATCCCTCCCTTCTTTGGTACCACCTGGACTGGACTGACCCATTTGCTATCGCTGATTGGGTAAATGATGCCAGCGTCTAACAGCTTTATAACTTCAGCCTTCACTACCTCTTGCATTTTCGGGTTCAGCCGCCTCTGGGGCTGTGCTGTCGGTTTGTACTGATCTTCAAGGAGGATCTTATGCATGCAGACCGTGGGGCTGATTCCTTTAATGTCAGCAAGAGACCATCCGAATACCATGTGGTACCTTCTCAGCACGCCCACTAATGCAGTTTCGTTGGCGGCAGACAGGGCTGCGGAAATAATCACCGGATGCGTGTTATTTTCTCCAAGAAAAACGTACTTTAGAGAATCCGGGAGTTGTTTGAGTGCCGGACAAGGATTTGGATTGGCAGAATCGTTGGAGGGTTCTCCGATTGAGTGTGACAAATCGGGCTGGTTTGAGTGTGCACCCCCTTCTTCCTTGTCTTCGTGCTGCCAACACACCTCACTGTCATCCAACTCCACAACGTTCTGACCATCAAATTCTTCAAGCGCCTCTACTGGTTCGCACTCCGAGATTTCAAAGAGTTGCGACGGGCTGTGGACGTTGAAAGATATAGCATCCTCCCCCAGTCTTAGTGTGAGCTCCCCCTGCTCCACATTAATAATAGCACGAGCAGTAGCGAGAAAGGGCCGCCCCAAGATAATGGGAACATTTGAATCGACCTTCATGTCGAGGATGATAAAATCAGCTGGAAAAGTGAGACCGTTTACAACTATTGTGAGGTCCTCAACGATTCCTGACGGCTTCTTGATCGACCGATCAGCTAGCTGCAGCATTACCTGCGTTGGCTTCAAGATCCCAGCACCAAGTTCACGAAAGATAGAGAGCGGCATCAAATTGATTAATGCCCCCAAATCACAGAGTGCCTGGCTGAAACGGTGATGGCCGATCCTGCAGGGAATCGTAAAGCTACCCGGATCCTTGCACTTTGTGGGCAAATTGGAAATGATGGCGGAGCACTCCTCGGTGAGGTCAATAGTTTTGAGACCCTCCAACTGCTTCCGCTTCGAGATCAAATCTTTCAAAAACTTGGAGTAACCTGGCATTTGAGAGATAGCTTCAATCAGTGGTATGCTCACTTGCACTCCCTTCATTATTTCCAAGAATCTGCGGAATTGCTTCTCGGATTTCTCGTTTCGCAGCCTGTGGGGGAATGGGGGGTGAACAGCACTTTTCGAGGTTTGTGCCTCGCTCACGGGATGTGGCTCAATATGACTCTGAGTTAGCTTCTCGGAAGTGTCTTCATTATGCTTGTCAGTGGAACACGCAAGTGGTTCCTGTCGAGGAGGATTGTCTACACTTCTCCCACTTCTCAATTGCATGGTGTTCACTGACTCAGGAGGATGACTTGCAAGCCCAGAAACGACATCGGACAGCGTCCCTATAGTAGATCGAAGCTGTTGGATTGCGGCAGATTGGTCATTCATTTTGTTTAATACCCCGACCACCAAAGTTGCTAACTGTTCTGGTTGCTCTGGCGGCATAAAATCCGCTGCTCCTTTGGATGTCACGGCATTAACTGCAGCAGTGCTTGGGGAGCGAATAACATGACTCCAGTGCTGACTGGTGTGAACAATATTCACGACCACTTCCCACGCGTCCTTCCCTGATTTATTAAACAGGGCCCCTCCAGCTGCCATATCAAAAAGTAGACGGAATTTATTCAGCACTCCGAAATAAAAAATCTGAATTAAGAAAGCCTCTGAAAGATCTTCACGGTAGCATCCCCTATGCAAGGATTGGAAACGCTCCCAAGCATCAACTAACGTCTCCTCCTTCCCTTGTCCAAAGGTTACGAGTTCCCTGTACTTGTCCAAGGCTTGGGTACGATGTTGAAACTCTTGAAAAAATCTCCCCTCGAGTTGTTTCCATGTGGTCACCTCTCTTTTCCGAATATCCCAATACCAGCTTTTGGCTTTTTTATGCAAGGAGAATGAGAATGCCAAAATCTTTTGTAGGTCGTTTTCAATTCCATTGAATACACATGTGTAATAGATTTCTAAAAAGTCCTGCATGTGTTGCACCGCGTCTTCATGCTCATCCCCGCTGAACTTGCAGTTCCCTGACATGTACTCAATGACGTCGGCGGAGATCCCGAAGTCATGATTGTTCCTTTCTGCTTGATCCCTTAAATCATCCAAGCTTCCCTGATAGATGCATTCCT
This sequence comes from Dactylorhiza incarnata, assembly GCA_033032865.1. NCBI lineage: Eukaryota > Viridiplantae > Streptophyta > Magnoliopsida > Asparagales > Orchidaceae > Dactylorhiza > Dactylorhiza incarnata. The sequence continues at coordinate 5,577,345 of JAWHQI010000035.1, forward strand.
GAATGGAGGTCATGCTACGAATACTAGCAAACAAAACGATTAGCGAATGATGGAAAAGGCGAAAGTAATCAGAAGCGCGTATCGAAAAGAAACGGAGATACCAGAGGTGAACAAAAGAAGTGAAATAAAAGAAAATTCTCGTGCAACAAATCTTCACGCAGACAAATTCATCACGTCTGCATTCCCCGGCAATGGCGCCAAAAACTTGATGCGTGTCGGCAAGTGCACCGGTCGCTGTCAAGTAATAATTGTGGAGAATAAATTCCCCGGATGTCGGTCTCTTGAGGAATGCAGGATGGGTGAAAGAATCGCGCAGTGATGATTGTTACACAAGCGTTCAACAAACACAAAGAGGGGTTTTTGGTTGGTTTTCCTAATCTTAGCAATAACAAAAGAAATGCGGGTCGAAAAACACCGCTTCGCAAAGTGAAGTGGATGCAACGGCCGCGATGCCGTGCTTCGTGAGGCGGATGAATTGAACTCAAGTGCGAGAGGGTGAGGGTCGCAAACACCTCTTCACAACCGCCGTTAGCTCTTGCTAACGCGGGTCAAACACCTTGCGTGCGGGCGCGAGTGATTGAATGAGAACGGAGTGAATCACAACCAAACCATGAAGAATAACAAAGACACATTCATTTAAACAAATAACATCTCAATATTCGAGTTTTACAAGGTTCAAAGAGTACAACGAGGAAAGAGGAAAGAAATAACCGATGTTGAAGACTAGCGGCCGTTCACGGCCGGAATGGTAGGTTGTCGGGCTACCTCCGGACTCGGACGGACAATGCTTCCGGCGTAGAGAGCTGTCACGATCTCCCTACGTGCTCCGTCGTCTTCGACTTTAGGTTTCTTCTTCTTCTCACCGAGCGGAATGAAATAATGCTTGCTTGGAGGCTTGCGGACGATGGAGAACACTCACGGACAATGGAGGAGGTCTTAGAATGGATGGAGGAGGCTTCCCTTTGCGTAGGAGATGAAGTGGAGGCGTCCCAAGGTGGAAATCGGCGGCGTACGGAACAGGAATCCCGCTCCCGGCATGAACGATCCGCCCTAAAATCGCAACAGGCGTTTAAATAAGCGCTGGATTAAATACTGCGCATGATCATTGGCGCACGACCAGTGGTCGTGCGCACTGGAATTCTGCGATCGTGCGCACTGCCTGGGTGGAACCTGCAAGATACGAAATTATAAAATAGAATGCTTGCACGACCAGTGGCGCACGACCGGTGGTCGTGCGCACTGGAGTTGATGGTCGTGCGCACTGGAGCAAACAGAACTCGGAAATTAAATGGTAAGTGCGCACGAGCAGTGGTGCACGACCGGTGGTCGTGCGCACTGTCGTTGATGGTCGTGCGCACTGCACCAAACAGAACTCGTGAAAAAAGGGTTAAGTGCACACGATCAGTGGCGCACGACCAGTGGTCGTGCGCAATAGAACCGGTGATCGTGCGCAGTGTTCCTGTGCAGAATTGCACCGGGAGCACTTGCACGACTCCTATTCCCGCACAACCACAGATCTAGCCACTGAAAGTGGCACCTAACAGCACAAGAATACTACTAAAGACAAAAAGCACGAAAATCACACCAAAGTGGGCCAAGATGTGCACCTAGAATGGATTATCAAATATAAACTAAAACAAGGCTAAAGTGCGGAGAAATGACTAAATAACGGCCCGGATGAGTCCATAAATGTGTATATGATCAGGACTCATCAATAGACTATAGAAAGTTAAACAAAGCCACCAGAAAAGATCATTTCCCTCTTCCCTTCCTCGATCAAGTCTTAGAAAAATTGGCGGGGAATGATTTTTTCTGTTTTCTTGATGGGTATTCAGGTTACAACCAAATTACAATCGACCCCGCTGATCAAGAAAAGACAACATTTACTTGTCCATAGGGTACTTTCGCATTTAGGAGAATGCCCTTTGGTCTTTGTAACGCACTGGCCACATTCCAGCGTTGCATGATTGCTATTTTCTCTGATATTATGGACCAAGGTATTGAGATTTTTATGGATGATTTTTCCATCTTTGGTAAATCATTTGACGAATGTTTAGGGTATTTGGAGAAGGTACTTACATGTTGTGTAGAGACGAACCTAGTATTGAATTGGGAGAAGTGTCACTTCATGGTTCGAGAAGGCATAGTTTTGGGTCATCTTGTTTCTATGAACGGACTAGGGGTGGACAAAGCTATGTTAGATGTGATTGAAAAATTACCTCCACCCACAAATGTGAAAATGCTGCGTAGTTTCCGAGGACACGGTGTATTCTATAGACGATTCATCCAAAACTTCGCGAAAATAGCTAAACCCTTGAGTGGACTTCTAGAGAAAGATGTAAAATTCTATTTTAGTGATGATTGCTTGAAGGCATTTGACGAACTAAAATATCGATTAACAACAGCACCCATTGTTGTAACACCTGATTGGGAAGAGCCATTTGTTCTAATGTGTGACGCGAGCGATTACGCGGTAGGAGTTGTTTTGGGACAAGTGAGGGGTAAGATATTCCACACGATTGCTTATGCTAGTAAGACCCTCATCGATGCCCAAGTCAACTACACGACCACCGAGAAGGAACTATTGGCGGTGGTTTTCGCATTTGAAAAGTTTCGATCATATCTCCTATGTACGAAAGTTGTAGTGTACACCGACCACACTGCGATCCGTTATCTCATGGATAAGAGAGACGCTAAGCCACGGTTGATTCGTTGGGTACTTCTTCTTTAAGAGTTTGATGTAGAGATTAAGGATAGGAAAGGAACGGATAACCCAGTGGCGGATCACTTATCTAGGATTGAAAGTACACAACCGTCGCTAAAGTCTGAAGTGGATGAAAGATTTCCCGATGAGTGGCTTCTTTCTATATCTGAGAGTGATGTGCCTTGGTACGCTGATTTTGTAAATTACCTAGTTAGTAACATCATGCCTTCTGAGTTTACATACCCGCAACGAAAAAGATTCTTACATCAGGTGCTTTCATATCTTTGGGACGACCCATATTTGTTTAAGCTTGGAGCCGATGGAATTTTGAGACGTTGCGTCCCCGAGGGGGAAATGAGAGTGATCTTGGAGAAATGTCATAATTCACCGTATGGAGGTCATTTCATGGGCACCAGGACGACCATGAAGGTGTTAGAGGCTGGATTCTTTTGGCCTAATTTATTCCGGGATGCAAACTTCTTTGTTAAAAAATGCGATAGGTGTCAACGAGTGGGGAATTTACAAAAGAATGATGCAATGCCCATGAATATAATGTTAGAGGTAGAATTATTTGATGTGTGGGGCATAGATTTCATGGGTCCCTTCATAAACTCAAATGGAAATGTTTATATTCTATTGGCCGTTGATTACGTATCTAAATGGGTAGAAGCGATCACAACATCCAAAAATGATGCCAAGGTAGTCTTAAATTTTCTTAAATATTATATATTCAATAGATTTGGAGTACCAAGAGCAGTTATTAGCGATGGAGGAAGTCACTTCTGCAATTCCCAGTTCACCTCTTTGCTAAGAAAATATGGGGTGGCGCATAAGGTTGCATTAGCTTACCACCCTCAAACAAATGGCCTAGCGGAAGTATCAAATAGAGAAATTAAGAAAATTTTAGAAAAAATGGTGAGTGTCAACCGCAAAGATTGGTCTCAAAAGCTGAATGACGCATTATGGGCATACCGCACTGCATTCAAAACACCAATCGGCCTAACCCCGTATAGGTTAGTTTATGGGAAATCTTGTCATTTACCCTTAGAACTGGAGCATCGTGCCTTCTGGGCAATAAAGAAGATTAATTATGATTTCAGGGATGCGGGCGAGAAGAGGCTCCTTCAATTGAATGAACTGGAGGAAATAAGGATGCAAGCTTATGAAAATTCTAAAATATATAAAGAGAGAACAAAGAGGTGGCATGATCGACGTCTAAAGGAAAAACATTTCGAACCGGGACAATTGGTTTTGCTATTTAACTCTCGCTTAAGATTATTTCCCAGAAAGTTGAAATCGCGTTGGTCGGGCCCTTTCACGGTCAAAGAGGCGCATCCTTATGGAGCAGTGACTATTCGGAATGAAAATGATGGAACTGAGTTTAAGGTCAACGGTGAAAGACTGAAGCTGTACTTGAGTGGGAATGATGACCGGTTGGTGTCAAGGGTGACACTTATTTAGTAGAAAACCGTCCTGCCGGGATGGTAAATTAGGCGCTTGGTGGCAGGCAACCCATCTATTAAATAGTAATTTATATAAGAGATCTTGTCAACTATGTCATATTTCAATTTAATGTTCATACAAGAGTTTTAACTGGAAGACATTGCGAGGGGAGAATTTTTAAGAGAAAAATTTCGAATGTTACAACCTTAAAAAAATTGCCTATTTAAAATCTGCTTGTGTTGCAACCTCTAAAATCCAGGTTGCAACCCTTTTTGTTCTGCCGTTTTATGAAGGGGAACGCTTGTGGAGAATCGGGTCCAGTTCAGTTGAACCGGATCTTTATTTTGGGTATTTTTTGCGTGTGTTGCAACCTCAGAAAAATGAGGTTGCAACTCTTTATTTTCTGTCACATTCTGAAGGAAACAAACTTCATTCAGCCTGCCTCCGGTTCAGTTGAACCGGCAAATTCACGATGGATAACTCTTAAGCCGGTGCGGTTAAATCTACGCGAAATGATAAACCCCTCTCCCGTTTTATCAATCCCCGATATTACCCCCCTCCTCCTTCCGCGAACTAGGTCACCGGCGACAGCGGCGACCTTCGACATTCCCTTCTTCACCTTCCGCTCGCGATCTAGGGCACGCAGAGAAATCCATCGACGGATGGAGCTTCTCTCACAGAGCGACGCATCCCTCGCCATCCGTTCGCAATCTAGGGAACAAATCGACGGTGCAGCCCGGCGAGCGACTTCCTCCCCTCTTCCTTCTCCCGGCGAGCGACGCCGATGACTGGAGCCTCTCTCGCAGAGCGGTGCACTTCAGCACTGATGAGTCCCGATTATATACACATATATGGACTCATCTGGGCCGTTTATCTAGTCATTCCACTGCCCTTTAGCTTTGTTTTAGCTTATATTTGTTATCACTTGCTATGTGCATGTCTTGGCCCATTTTGGTGTAATTTCGTATCTTTCTTTGTTATTAGTTTCTTGCGCTGTTAAGTCTCACTTTCAGTGGCTAGATTAGTGGTATACGCTGGAATAGGAGTCGTGCAGGTGTTCCCGGTACAATTCTGTACAGGAACACTGTGCACGATCACTGGTTCTATCGTGCACGACCACTGGTCGTGCGCCACTGATCGTGTGCACTTAATCCTTTTTCATGAGTTCTGTTTGGTGCAGTGCGCACGACCATCTACGATAGTGCGCACGACCACCGGTCGTGCGCCACTGTTCGTGCGCACTTAGCATCAATTTCATGAGTTTTGTTTCAACCAGTGCGCACGACCACCTACGATGGTGCGCACGACCACCGGTCGTGCGCCACCGGTCGTGCGAACTTTGTATTTTATAATTTTCTTTCCTTGCAGGTTCCGTCCAGGCAAGCGCACGATCACAAAATGATAGTGCGCACGACCACTGGTCGTGCGTCACTGACCGTGCGCACTATTTAATTCCAGCGCCTATAAATTCTGCTGCTCGCGATTTAGGTCAGGAGACTCCGCATTTTTCCGCCGTTCTTCCGCCGTTCCGCGCCAGTTTTGCCCCTCCACCGCCGCCCACCATCTGGAGGTGCTCCGGGCTTGTTCTTCACGCCAATCTTGAGCCGGAGTTTCCTCTCGGCCTCCTCCTTCATCCAAGAGCTTCAAAGAGAGATCTAGCCGCCATCTCCATCGAGCAAGAGGAAGTTTGCAACCTCTACCGGATCGTGACACGAAGAAGATGGGTCCACTGGAGAGTCGTGACAGCTCTCTCTACCCCGGACGTAGTTGCGGACCGAGCTTGGATGCGGATTGACAACCCGGCGATTCCAACCGTGAATCTACAACGAGACTTCGGATTCGGTCGATTTCTTGCCTTATTCTTCTCTTATTGATGTGTATATGTTTTAGATCTCATTATTATGATGAAGTGGCACTTGAATTAGTTATATTTACATATATATTTCATGTCTATGTGTTTGTGTAATTTATCTATTTGAGTTGCTTGAGGTGCGCCGCCGTCCATTTCCATTCCGCCGTCACGTTCGTGTGCCGCACTAGCAATTGCTAGTGGCGTGCTTATCGAAGAGGTGCTTGCGACCCTCACTCCGCTTGCCTACTCGTCCATCCGCCTACCGAAGCGTGGCATCGCGGCCCGTATTCCATCCCGCCTAACGAAGCAGTGCGCTCAAGGCCTGCACAGTTCGATTCCGCTTGCCTACTCGTCCATCCGCCCTTTCGACGCAGCGCGCTCAAGGCCTGCCTAGTCTCCATCCCGCCAAGCGAAGCATTGCATAGCGGCATTGCATAGGAGTAGTTGATAGCTTTTATTTTATTTTCCAAAAGCCAACCCAACTCCCCCGCATTCCATCCGATTTAAGGACTTCAATCTCAAGTCCTTCCTCGAAACCTAACTCCACCTTACTGTGTTCCTCAAGAGACCGACACTCGGGGATTTTCCCCATTATTATTACTTGCGCGACCGGTGCACTTGCCGAATCATCGCATCAAGTTTTTGGCGCCGTTGCCGGGGAACACAGTCGTGTGAGTTTTCTGGAGAGGGAGAATCTGAGAGAAAAGCCCTTCCATTTGTTTATCGCATCTTTTATTTTATATCTGTTCTCTTTATTCCATTTTCTTGTTTTATAGTAGGTTGCTTTAGTAAAATTTTGTTAGGTGTAGTATTTCGCACAATAGTGTTCTTCTTTTTGAATCGTTTTATCTTCGCACTATGTGGGCACATCTTAATTTCCGTTGCCGTTGGTGTGGAGCTACTTCCCACTCTAGTGATGAATGCCCTACGGAGAATAGTAGGCATAATTCTTATAGCCCAGCATATGGAGCACCGACTTCGTCTGGTACTCCATATGTTGCGCGTAAGTCTTATGTCTACTCTGCTGAGCCTTTACCGTCATACTTCTTTTCGGCTTCAGCCCCCGCTGTGCCAAAGAAGCCCGCAAGGCAGTGCCAGTTTTGTCGTAGCACTGATCATGTCTTGAAGGACTGTGCCGAGTATCTTCGCCAATTGGACGAGGATGATGAACCGGATATCCGGATCGTCCCAACTCCTAACTCTGGCGGCACACCTTCAACATCCGGTTATGTGTCTTTGTCACCTTCACATCTTGAAGGGTATGGCATGGACACGGTCACCGGATGTGCGGCTGATCTAGGCACCGACATTGCTGAGCCTATTCTCCCGGTGCATCCACCACCCCTAGTGGATTCGATTCTTTGTGAGGAATCCGTGCACGACTTTTATCCGAGCACTATTCTTCCCCCTGTTGTGCATACTACATTCGTCTCTGACGACATTGTTGATGATGGGTCACAAGAGGAGGCGGTTGATCTTAGTATTGTGCCTACTCCTATGGAGGAGGACAACCTTCTAGGTGAAGAGGAGTTTTCCTCAACACCGGTGGAGGAAGTCCAAATCTTAAGCCTGGCCACCAATGATCCCGCCGAATCTTGTAGCATTGATGACAATGCTAACATTATTTTACTTCCCCAACCTGATGGGAGTGAGACCGGGATCACTCCCCCGATTGATGTTCATTTATGTCATTCCTCTCTTTTATTTCCTGACCCCCCTTCTTCATCTGAGCCTGTGCAGGTTGAGTCCTTACAGGTACTTCAGGAGGACTTGGAGCTTTTTGCTCAAGTTAATGATGCGAGCATCCTCTCATGTGAGGAGGTTTATTCCCCCTCCGTAGAGGAAGCTCCACTCATTTCCTTCTCCTCCTGCGGACCTGCTGCGGACGATACCTTGCTGGGCAAGGATAATTTTGGTAAGATGAGTGAGGACCAGGCCTCCTCCTCTTCTTACTTTCTTTTCCCTCTAACTGTGATGGGCAGGTTTTATCTATATTCGGGTAGAGGCGTGACTGTTCTTTCTCCGTATAGGTACCCGCTACCTACACGCATATTATAACAGTTACCTGTCCACTTTTCTTTTCATAGGCCCATTAGCTAGAACTGTACAAATGCCAAATAAGTCGTGCTGGGAGGACAATAACCCCAGTAGTTATCTTTCTTTTCCTGCATTCTTATTTCTTCTAATCATGTTTAGTTAGTAAAACTTTCTTTTCAGTTTTCTTTTGTCTTTTGTTTTTGCGGAGCTGACCCCTGCAGGTATCTTCTCTGGATGGCGGATGCTGCAGTTTAGTCATGGTTTAAACGCCAATCTTCTGGTATGCTCACTTGCTGAGCATTGGGTACTCTCTTCCCCTAGCCCTATTTTGATTTTCCTGTCATATATTATGCGGATTGTTTAGTTTAAGTCTGGGGGAGAGTAGTTTTGTTCACCCACTCACGTGCACTCATACATAGCATGCCAGAAGTATTTTATTTTCAGTTTTATTATTTGTTCATTTTCATTGCACACCACAGCACCCACTTGAGCGCGTACTCATCTGTTTGCTTGCTCTGTTGTGAATTTAATTCTTCTGCTTATTTGGGAAAGTCTAGGTGATGGCTTAGGACTATGTAGCAGAGTAAAATGTTGACTCTAGTAGTGCTGCTAGTCGAGTGCTCGGTTGCATAGAAACTTGTGTAGAGTAGACTTCTCTTTATAATTATGGTTTTATATTTTTCTTATTAGTGTAAATGTTGTTTACTCTACTCAAATGGTGAATTCGGTGGAATCAAACGGTAGCATAGGGATGTGTGTAAACGATCGCTAGATTCGTATTGCTTGAGTCGGGAGAAAGGATAATCTTTCTCGGTGGCTAGAACTTGCCCCAAGCGATTCTTGAAGCATGGGTATACGGTTAGTCAATTGTGTGAATGTGATATAGGCCATCATTTTGGCCCGGTTGAGCCTTTGTGCCTATCCCTACCGCTATTTCTTCGCTAGCCCAGTTGTGCCTACCCCATTCTTTTGGTTCAGCCCCACTATTGTTCACCAAAGCCTAAACTCCAATCCTAGTCGCACACCCAAAAAGCAAGCATTTTGTTTAAATTTCAAATTGGTGGTGTTGATTGTGGTAGTACATTGTGAAAATGTGGTTGTGCATCTTTAAAAATTTGCTGAAATTGTTAAAAAAAGAAAAAGAAAAGAAGAAAAAGAAAAGAAGAGAAAGATTTGAAAAGAAAAAGAAGAATGAAAAGTTTGATTGAAAAAAAATCTGTTTGAGATTTATGTTTGTGAGTAGGCGGTGCACGCACCCATGTTGTTAAGTCCAAGTCTGGGGGTGTTGTGTACCCGCGTGTTTGTGTGGTGAATGAGGATAGTTTCCTGCATTAGCTCATTTGGGTTTAGTGCTTGAGCCGTCGTTTTTATCTTTGTTTAACCTCACCTAAACCCAAGCCCCATTTAAAACCTAAAGTCCTATTGATTCACGCATTTGAGTCAAACCAGTGCCGTGGAGAGAATGTGACCGGGCAGGCTTATGGTCACCGACACTGATGGATTTCAGTGGAGTTTTTCCCGCATCCCGATCTTGAGCAATGCTCGTCTCAGCGCTTAGTTTACTTTCTCCGTATGCATGACCGAATGATTCACCATTGTTCACCATTTTGAGTAGTTGTAATATGCTTTTACTCTTTTAGAAATTTATAAACTGTTTTTATAATCAGAAATCTTTTCTATTATTTTTCTTATGCACGTGAGCATGCGACTTCGCATGGTACTCTGTAGTATAATCATTAAGCCATCTACTGTTCTTTCCTAGTTCGCTTAGAATTTGTTTGCTCGGGACGCGCAAACAGTTAAGTCTGGGGGTGTGATGAGTCTCGATTATATACACATATATGGACTCATCTGGGCCATTTATCTAGTCATTCCACTGCACTTTAGCTTTGTTTTAGCTTATATTTGTTATCACTTGCTATGTGCACGTCTTGGCCCATTTTGGTGTAATTTCGTATCTTTCTTTGTTATTAGTTTCTTGCGCTGTTAAGTCTCACTTTCAGTGGCTAGATTAGTGGTATACGCTGGAATAGGAGTCGTGCAGGTGTTCCCGGTACAATTCTGTACAGGAACACTGCGCACGATCACCGGTTCTATTGCGCATGACCACTGGTCGTGCGCCACTGATCGTGTGCACTTAATCCTTTTTCATGAGTTTTGTTTGGTGCAGTGCGCACGACCATCTACGATAGTGCGCACGACCATCGGTCGTGCGCCACTGTTCGTGCGCACTTAGCATCAATTTCATGAGTTCAGTTTCAACCAGTGCGCACGACCACCTACGATGGTGCGCACGACCACCGGTCGTGCGCCACCGGTCGTGCGAACTTTGTATTTTATAATTTTCTTTCCTTGCAGGCTCCGTCCAGGCAGGCGCACGATCAAAGAATGATAGTGCGCACGACCACTGGTCGTGCGTCACTGACCGTGCGCACTGTTTAATTCCAGCGCCTATAAATTCCGCTGCTCGCGATTTAGGTCAGGAGACTCCGCATTTTTCCGCCGTTCTTCCGCCGTTCCGCGCCAGTTTCGCCCCTCCACCGCCGCCCACCATCTGGAGGTGCTCCGGGCTTGTTCTTCACACCAATCTTGAGCCGGAGTTTCCTCTCGGCCTCCTCCTTCATCCAAGAGCTTCAAAGAGAGATCTAGCCGCCATCTCCATCGAGCAAGAGGAAGTTTGCAACCTCTACCGGATCATGACACGAAGAAGATGGGTCCATTGGAGAGTCGTGACAGCTATCTCTACCCCGGACGTAGTTGCGGACCGAGCTTGGACGCGGATTGACAACCCGGCGATTCCAACCGTGAATCTACAACGAGACTTCGGATTCGGTCGATTTCTTGCCTTATTCTTCTCATATTGATGTGTATATGTTTTAGATCTCATTATTATGATGAAGTGGCACTTGAATTAGTTATATTTACATATATATTTCATGTCTATGTGTTTGTGTAATTTATCTATTTGAGTTGCTTGAGGTGCGCCGCCGTCCATTTCCATTCCGCCGTCACGTTCGTGTGCCGCACTAGCAATTGCTAGTGGCGTGCTTGTCGAAGAGGTGCTTGCGACCCTCACTCCGCTAGCCTACTCGTCCATCCGCCTACCGAAGCGTGGCATCGCGGCCCGTATTCCATCCCGCCTAACAAAGCAGTGCGCTCAAGGCCTTCACAGTTCGATTCCGCTTGCCTACTCGTCCATCCGCCCTTTCGACGCAGCGCGCTCAAGGCCTGCCTAGTCTCCATCCCGCCAAGCGAAGCATTGCATAGCGGCATTGCATAGAAGTAGTTGATAGCTTTTATTTTATTTTCCAAAAGCCAACCCAACTCCCCCGCATTCCATCTGATTTAAGGACTTCAATCTCAAGTCCTTCCTCGAAACCTAACTCCACCTTACTGTGTTCCCCAAGAGACCGACACTCGGGGATTTTCCCCATTATTATTACTTGCACGACCGGTGCACTTGCCGAATCATCGCATCAAGCACTCGTCCTTCCCCAACGGCGACAGGCTCCCCTACAGATTAAGGTAATCCTTCATACCTCAGTATCTACTCAATGGCTTCGAAACCAAAAGGAACGGGGAAGGCGGTTGCGAGTAAGAAAAATGTAAAGTTCCTGTCGGAGGAGGCGTAGCACCGTTATGAAGCTCTGAAGTCAACATCTCTCATCTACGAACGAGGGTTCAAGATTGAGGTGCGCAGGTGGAGTCGCGCGTACGTCGAGCATATCAGAGCCCTACACTGGGAATCCTTCTGCCACCCACGCACGAAGGCCATCCTCCCTTGGGTATATGAGTTTTATGCGAATGCAAAATTTCGGGAAGGGAATGCAGTGATTGTGCGAGGTAAATGGGCCGATTTTTTTGCTGCAACTATTAACTCTTATTTCGAGTTGGACAATAATTTGGAGGGCAGTTTGATGGGAGTCCAAGCTTCAGTTTCCCCAATGGACATCGCCAAGGCTATCTGTTGTGTCTCGGAGCCAGAATGGGCACGTAAGTCTTGCAAAGCAATCAAATCTACAAGCTTGTCGAGGGAAGCGAAGGTGTGGCTTCTGTTCATCAAAGCTAGCATCCTTCCAACGCGCCATATGAACAATATCTCCCTCGACCGTCTCACTTTAATTTACTGCATTTTGAAAGGTTTAAAAATCAACATTGGGATGATTATTGCGGAACAGCTGGAACTGAGAATAAAGGAAGACAAAGTGCGGCCATTATGGTTTCCTACGCTTATCAGCGAGTTGTGTCGTTTAGCCAAAGTGGGGACTGAGACAACTGACCTTGTCACTCAGGTTGGGCACCATATAACCGAAATAGTAGTGGAAGTAAATGTCAAAGTGGCTGCGGGATTAGGAGGACGGAAGCGTAAATTAAGTGAGATGGAGAGGGAAGGTTCATTCGAACAATTTTCGGATGACTTCTCATGTAATCCCATCAAAATCATTATCGGTCGATCTAAGTTTAAGGGTGAACGTGGCTTGGCTATGGAAAATGCGGAGTATACAAAAACATATCTCAGGTGCCAGCACGTATATTTTGAATCAAAACTCTACGACCTACGCCAGAATCAGGAAAAAATCATGCGTGCGTTGAAGATCCCAATTACGGCCCCTTACCATCGACTGCTATACCAATTCGATGCAGAAGGCTACCTTCTTCACAGCAATAGGACTCGTGCTGATCCCACCACGGTCGACCCATATTAGGCCGAATTTGATGATGAGGAAGAGGCAGCTGTTGATGAGGAGGAAGAGGCAGATGACGATGATGAGGAGGAGGCCGATGACGCTGACGAGGAGGAAGCTGATTAAGACTAGTAGTTTTCTATTTCGTCTACTTTTGTTTAATCCTACTTTTGAATGCGAACATGGTCTTTAGATTTATGGCTAGATGTGTAGGTGTTTGACATGTCCTGATGCTCACATTTTACAATCTTTTACTATTTGATTAGAACTCTATGCTCGCATTTCATTTTCTCTGAATATTTTACTGCTCCACTATTTTAATGACGGAAGATAAAGTTATTATTCCACATTGTTTGATAAAGTTGCTGGTTTGTAATGCTCTGCTCGATGTTATTTGTTTTAATACCCACAAAGTTTTTATAACGCCCTTCTTGATTATCCATATTGACATGTTCTGATGCTGCTTGATTATAATGCCATGCTTGATGATAATTTTTTTGGCCAACATAGCTTGAACATGTTATATACTCTTTTGAGTAGTTAATGTGCTGTTTTGGTACTAAAGAACTATAATGAGCTATTCTTAAGCAGATGATCGGATATGTTTTATTCTCGATATATATTTGATATAGTACGCTTTTCAATGCTTGAATTTTTAATGTTGGATGTGTTTCATTGATGGTTTTGGGGCTTATGACATGGTGCAACTATAACCTGCTTTTAAACCATTTTCTTTCTAGCACAAGATATATGTTTGCAGGTTGTCATATTTGGGGAGATTACATAACGCAGTATTTATGAACGACGTTCAACGGAGACATCACTGAACCGTATTGGGCATATATTCACCACTCGGATTTCAGGGGAGTATTTAAATTTCAACTTTTCCGCATTCCATTTTTGTTTCAAGTTCTTAAATTCTATTTTCACGCGTAGTAAGGTCGCTTTGCTAAGGAATTGCAAAGGGCAAAAGTGTGGAGGTGGGGGTAGTTTAACCCCTACCATTTGGGTGAGGATAATTTTTCTTTATTTTATTTTATTTATCGATCCTAGTTCTTGTGAATAACTTATTCTAGAGTACATGATAAGTACAACTTATGAGGATTGTCATTCCTAAGGGTTCACACCATTTTGATTTGAAGTTAGCATGATTGGTTAAATCTCTTTTAATTTTTTCTATTTTTCCACATCACTCTTTAAAAGAATTATCTTCCTAAAAATAGACCTGTATGGACTTCTAATAATAATAATGAAAGGGTGAGCGATAACCGAGTTGGAGACGTAAATCAAAGCGTTGAGATAGATAGTTATTATGATTAGTACTTCTCTTTGATCATTTCACGTTATATTTACCCAATTCTATCATCATTTCTACGCTTTTGACTTTGAGCTTTGAATTTCTATGCGTAAATTCCCTAGGCTTCTATTTGGTAATTCTTAGTATGCTCTTCAATTATGATTGGTTGTTAAAAAAAAGAGAATAGAGTCGTAGTGATATGTGGCCTAAGTGTGTGTACACCTACTTAGAATGATCCCAACTATAGACTCTAGCAAAAAGAAAAAAAAAAGTATGTGTCATAGTGATATGCGGCCTAGGTATGTGCATTCATACCTGGAATGATCCCAACTATGATTATCAAATAAAAAAAAGAAAAGAGTCGTAGTGATATGTGGCCTAAGTGTGTGTACACCTACTTAGAATGATCCCAACTACGGACCCAAATTTACCTCATAGTTTGGAGAGATGCTAAGAATTTTTCATCTAGGGAGACACATTCCACCATCCATACATACTCTAACCAAACCAACGTCATTCTCATCACCAAACTTCATGACGTCTTTTCATACCTAACTATTACATCTTGCGGCGGTTAATTCGAAGACTCGTCCTATGCTAATCCTTTCTTAATCATTATAGGAAGTTTGATGGAAAGTGGAGGGAAGTAAATGATTTTAAAGAATTGCACACACCACACAAGAAATTTTAATTGAGACTTTTCTTCCATCAAGCTAATGAATTCTTGAATGTGTTGAACCTTTAATGATTGACATATCGTAGAGTTGCTTTATCGGTACTCTTGACTAGGTTTCTTTTAATCTTTCTTGAGAAAAATGATCTGGGACAATTTTAACTTTTGATGTATATCACCTCATTCAATTTGATGATTGGAATTGTCTTTGCTAGGGACTAGCAAAGGTTCAAGTGTGGACGTGTGATAACTTCTCAAAAAGAAGTTATTTAGCCTTTGTTTTACACCTTTTGCTTAACATTTTTGAGGAAAATTATTTTAATTGAAGTTATAATATGAAGTAAATATATATTTATTTTATTTATGACTAAATCGGTCTTTTTCCTAGGTATTGTTGCAAGAAAAGTCAAAAGGAACGATTTGGAAGAAGGATTTTGTTCAAAAATGCTGTCCCGGGAAAAGAGTTGCAGAATCCTGAAACAGGTTGCAACCTTTTCTGGATGAATTTCAGAATTTTAAAATCAAATAATTTGCCATTTGCAAATCTGGAAAGTGGCGTCCTTTGGGCAGAAGTTGGGCGTTTTTAGAGAGAGAAGATCCGAAAATAATGGCAGTTATGGAGAGGAATTAAAAGGATATTAATATAGAGATTTCTATTATTCTTCATCTTCTTCCCTAATTTCCATACACCTTTGCCATTGGAGACTTTACTTGGAGAAGGCGACTAGAGGGCGGCAGCGATTTCACCGGGCTGATCGAAAGAGTAACTTCAGCGGAATCATCCTCCTTCTCTTAGTTGATACTCCCATCATGTTTTGTAAGATCTACTGAACTATTTTGTGTGTTCTCTCCGCCGCCATGAACTAATTCCGTTTAATCTTGTATTGTGAAATTACTTTGCCTTTTGTGTGATGATGAACGCTTGAATCTTGCTTTATGAATGTTTGATGAATGTCTTTATTGAATTTATAATCATTATTTGAAACTTTTGGCCATGGTTTCGTCTTTTTACTAAGCTTCATAATTCGAGAAAGGAGTTGCGTAAGTGTGTTATAGATCCGATATAGTATTTGAAGGGAGAAAGAGATTTCCCCTTAGTATTAACAACTTTGGTTTTCGATCTTTATGCGGTACTTGTCTCTCCCAAGGGGGAAATAGAGGCTAGGGATTTCCGATATCGAGAGATACGGATCTTCTACTTTAAAATCGTTGCAAGACGTTCCATCATTCATTTCATAAAATCACCTTTATAAATTCATCACACTAGGCTTAGGAAATCACAATACAAGATTATATTTCTCAACTTATAACCAAGTAATTTTCCTACGATCCATAGGTATCTTAATTAGTTGTTTTTATTATTCCTGAATTTAATGTTTCACAACCCATCGTTATATTAGACTTGGATTTAAAGAAAAAGCATAACCAGTATTTGCAAGCACTAAATTCACCACCTCTCTGTGGAAACGATCTTAACTCACTCATTATTACTTGATTCGGCACGTGCACTTGCGTGTAATACGTATACCTCTTTTAGGCGTATCACTGGGGAAAACCCTGACGGCTATTCTAGATGCCTTCAGAGCTTAGCAGACACCGAACGCTCAACCGAACCCAGGATCAAATTGGCTAAATGCCTTCAAAAGTTTGTCCCCTCCAGTGTACCATTGAACAGAAAATGCTGTTAAGACGGAGGAATGGCTCGATGCCATTCAGGAGCTTCTAGCAGGATCAGCTGCCCGATCAATAGAGATGTCTCCTTGGAAACATATGCCCTGGATGCGCATGCCAAAAGATGGTGGAAGTCAGTGCTTGACTTCACTTTTGCAGATCAGGAGATGTCAAACATCTCTTAGGACGAGTTCAGCGACGTGTTACTAGAACACTTCGTATCTTTCATAGAAAGGGACGAGCTAGAAGAGAGGTACTTGAACCTCCAGAAAGGGACCAGATTAGTGATAAAGTACTAGAGGGAGTTCTCCCACCTGGCCAGATTTGCAGGGGTACATGACTTGGATGACAGGAAGTACACCAAGTGATTCTAACGAGGCCTCAGGGATTCATTGAGGCAGGATCTACTTTTTGTATCGCATGGCATGTCCACCCAGATTATAGAGATGGCCAAAAAGCTGGAGGCAGACCAGCTGATGGTGCAGAGCAGGGGAAAGAGACTGGCTGAAGGATCATACCATGGAGAGAGCAGCAGGGGCCAGCAGCGGGGCAGGGTGATGAGTCACAGCAGAGGTGGGGGAAATCCTCGTCACAACTTCAAGCCAGAGTAGCAGCCTCCTGCAGTAATGGTTCCTCCACCACTACAGATCTGGGAGCTGGGGAGGCAAGACGATCGAGGCTGCTAGCAGGTGATATGTTATGGGTGCCACCAGCTGGGGCATATCAAAGCTAACTGCCCCCAACAGTTTCTTCCTCCTCCTCCTCCCCCTCCAGCAGCCCCTCCAGCACAGCAGGGCCGGGGACGAGGCCGAGGACAAGGTCGGGGCCGATGACCTCACGGTAGAGGCTGACGGCTAGAGCAGATGTATGCCCTAGAACTCGCAGAACCCGGAAACCCCGAAGAATTCATTACAGATACTTTATTGTTTGATTTCTATTGCATTTACTTAGTACCTTTCAAACTTTATTCACGCTTTAACTTATACGCAAACAACAAACCACCCAGGAATAGTACTAGTCTGCAAAAAGCCCGCATACACCCTGTTCGATACGGGTGCCTCCCACTCGTTCGTCTCAGACGAATTTGTAGACGACTTAGACCAAGTACAACACTTCGAGGGCGTCGAAAGGAAGGTGCGACTTGCAGACGGATCAGAGATAGTAACTTGCGCCAAGTGCAATATGAATGTAGATGATGAATATTTTTCTTTATTGTTTTGTTGAAGCGCAAATCCAACAATAAACCGATAAGGCAAGTATACTTATCGTTTTAAAGTATAGGATCAAGTGTCATATTAGACTCGAGGCTGTCGAGTACTTGTACTCACAAAGTAGAGCTATTATTTTATCTAACAGAAATTTTTGGTTTGAAAAGTGAAGTAAAAAGACGACTTCGACTAAAGAGAAAATCGATGATTAGAGAGCTAGCACTTGATCTAGAATCCCTTTGGCTAAAATAAACTTCTTAAATGATTAAACTGCAAACTTCTAAATTATATACTTCGACCGTGGAGGTTTCCAAAGTATGATATAACCTCTCTCGAGAGAACTATCTACTATCCTTAGGTTGATCGATTAGGACCCCTAGGCCAGTCGAAACCCCTAAGCTTGCTTTAGGCGGTGAACCCCTCTACTGGATTTGATTCCAGTCTAGAAGATTTATAACACCCTCTCTCGAGGAGTGCATGAAACTCTTTTTATCTTTGAGTGATCTCCTCGTTCGCATGGATCTCTCGATCACTAGCATACAGGTCTTAGATCGAGAAACATATTCGCGACATATGAATTTGAAGCAATTAGAATCAAAGATAAATCGAAGCGAAATAATATAGAGAGCTTGCTAATTTTTATAAGAACAAAGCAAAGTTTATTTTATTCCAAAGTTCATCATGATCAAGTGCTAATTGGAATTTAGCTACTCATCATGATGAGGAAAATACCTATGGTAAATGACAAAGACATGATAGGTAAAAGAAAAGTACTTGAATTGAAAATACTTGAACGAGAATTCTAACTTGAAACAAAATTCAAAAGCAACAACTAGAAATGAGAATTACAATAAGACAGTGCAGAATTACAGAAATTGGACTCCAAAATCCTCTCCCCTGGCATCTGGACATGACAGCAATTTATAGTTGAAAATGTTGGGGAGACACGCCCCAAGGTCACGCCCGTGACCTAGGTCGTGTAATGTGCAGAAACAGTGGCTTGAATACACGGGAACGTTCGGGAGAAAAACTGCCAAACTTCATAAATCTGTTGGTCACACCCCTAGGTCACGCCCATGACCTAGGCATGTCTTGGCTTGATCTGCAAACGACCGGAAATGGCTTGAGCTACAGTTAATTTGGCGGTTTAGAGGAGGTCACGCCCCATGGTCGCGCCCATGATAGTAGGGCATGTAATAATAATCCGACGTGGTATGATTCTCGGTAGAGGCGGGGGGGGGGGGGGGGGGGGGGGGGGGGGGGGGGGGGGGGGGGGGGGGGGCGGGGGGGTCACGGCCTGTGAAAAATAGCCACGCCCCTTAGTCACGCCCGTGACTGGGGGGCGTGTAATAATTATCTAACGTGGACTTGACTTTCAATGCGGCTATCAGGCACGCCCCGTGGCTGAGGTCATGCCCCTAGATCATGCCCGTGCCTAGGGGGCGTGTACTTTACAATTTTCCAAAACAGCCACAAATTTTCTTCTGGTTAAAATAGTGAGCCCAAAAATGCTATCAGCAGCCCAGATTTACCTGAAAAGGAAAAATAAATAAATTAAGGAGAATATTTTAATAATTAAGACAAATATTGATTGATTATTAAATTAAAAACTAACTAAAAACTAAGATAAAAATAGAGTTATCAAATACCCCCATACTTACCCGTTTGCTAGTCCCGAGCAAACAACTTTTCATAGGAGTAGAAAAATTTAAATACTAGAAAAGAAATTTGAACCTAAGGAGTAAAAATGCGGTCTTACGCCTAAGTGTGTAGAAATCCTAGTAGAAAAAACTATTCAGCATATAGATTAGCTTATAATTTTCAATAATGCATTACAACATATTGTTTTTACTTTTAAATTGAAAATCCGGTAAATCTTAAAATGTTATTTAGGGAGCGGGGCAGCGTGCTTACTAAGATCAATATTACGCAAAATCAAATTTCAGGATAGCCTCCAAAGAAATCCATCAATGATGATGGCCATAGGCTTGCCCTTTCACACTCTCGCCACGACACTAGTTTAACTCATAAGCATGAATCAATAGGACTTAATTAGTTTGAAAAGTGGGCTTAGGTTTTATTTGGTGAGGAAAAACAAAGATAAACATGATGGCTAGTCACACCCAAACCAAAAGTGAGCTCACAGAAAATAATCTAAGCAGTCATGGCATTTCAAGAGCATAGCCAATTCCTAATCTTTTTTTTTTCATTTTTTTCATTCATTTTTTTTCATTTGATTTTTTTATATCATCATTTTTTCATAAAATACAAGAGAAAGTCCACCAAAATAATAAAAGACAACAAATGCTCACAAAATCTTTTCAAATAACTATTTTCGAGCACAGACTTAGGTGTGTGATTAGGTTGCTTTTTGGGCCTTGGTGAAGAGTTTGGTGGAGCTAAAACAAAAGTAATGTAAAAGGCGCAAAGTGGCTTAACAAAGATAAAATGTTAGGTGCGGGTGCAAAAGCTCAAACGGGCCAATGAAATGCCTATATCATATTCATACGAATGAATTTAACTTATGCAAATGTTTTGAGAGTCGCTAGAGGGCAAGTCTTAGACATCGAGAAAGAATACCCTTCCGTTCAAATTGCATTATAATTCTCTAGTAAGCTTCTAAATACTCACTTAAATTATTTTTGGATTCTACCGATTTTAAGGTAAAAGTAAAACAATATTTATTTTCACGCAGTTAGAAAAACATAAATCTAATTGTATGCTGAATAGTTAATTCGACATGAGATCCTACAAATGCGTGCGCTTAACTAGGAACACTACATGAGTCAACAATTTTACTCCAAAATTCAAATTCGAATGAAGTATAAAAATTCCCTACAACACTATGCAAAAGCAAATCTACTAAGGATTTTGCATATGAGTAAATATAGAGATATTGATTCCCAAAATAAAATAAAATAAATTTTTTTTTAATATTTTCTTTAAAATTATTTTTTTGGGTGTTGCTCAGTAGTAAACTTGGTGTGAAATACCCTCCCCCCATACTTAAAAGAAATAGTGTCCCCAATGTTGTAAATCTAGGAAAAACAAGTAAGCAAAGAGAGAAGAAACTTCCCCGAGTGGAGGCCAAATCCGCACCAAGTAGTCCTGATGAAGCAAAACACACAATTGTATACTTTTTTTTATAAAAAGATAAAGAGACATGAAAGCAGGAAAAATATAAAGACAGATACAGATACAAAAGGTAAAACAAAAGAGGCCTAATCCTCATCACTGCCATCACTGCTCGGTGGATAGTGAGTCCGCAAAACCCCAAACTCCCTCAAATTGCGATCCATCGAAGAATCCTGACGCTGCTCAAGTGCGGTAAATCGACTATCAAAATGTGCAAACCGAGCATCAAAATGGGTCTCCATCTGCTCAAGCTGAGTACGGAGAGACCCAAACTGACGATCCCAATAAGTTGAAGGACCAGTCGTCAGGGAAGACTGCGGTGGCGGTGGGGGTAGAGAATTAGTAGCACCATGTAGATCAGTATCGAGATCAAAATCTCCACCGCCAACCATCGGTGGCACAGCCTCGTACTCACCATCGCGTTGTCTAGCTAAGCCTAGGGCTTGGAGATTCTGAAATTAGATGGAAATCGATGTCTGAACGGAGCGCATCCGCGGAAGAGAATCCTAGACCCCCAGCTGCTTGGCGAGATAGGTGATGAAGTGCCCGCCGTGGACAGCTCCCAACCTCGCATTTTTGGCCTGATGTCGAAAGAAGATAGCGAGCAATTGGCCGAGGTTAAGTGGTACCCGATGGTACATACTATATAGACATAGAAAATCCCGCCTGGTAACCACACCATGGTTGTCATCGCGGCCGGTGAGAGTGAAGGTAAGGAGGTTGTGGAGAATACAAAAGGCGGGAGAGATGAGGTGGCTACCTTTGGATCGTTTGGGAGTATTAGTGGAGATATCATCGCTGATTTCCAACCAAAATTTGAGAAGATTGAAGTCGGTGGGGAAGTCAGCAAGAAGATCGGGGTAGGAAGGAGAAAGAGAAAATGCCTCGTCACAAAAACCCATAAGAATATTGAGTTGACGGATTGAAAGTTGATGCGAAGCACCGCCCAATCGAAAGGCGGTGATGTCATCATTCCCAACCCACCAGAACTCAAAAGATGCTAAGAACTCAATAGCGAGTTAGAAGTAAGCGGCCTCGGAGATGGAGAAAAGAGCATTCCATCTAGGGATGGATAGAAAGTTCCTCACCAACTCAGCCACTCCGAAAGTTGCAAGGATACCCCAGTCCAAGATACGGAAGACGCCAAAGGGTTTGGCGCCCAACCGGTTGCTACGTTCTTGTTGGGTGGGGTTGTCAAAAAGAAGCATAGCTTCTGCTGCGGCGGGATCCGCAGGGTGCTCAGAGGAAGAAGTGGTGGAACGAGCGTGATGGTGAGGCTTTGTGAGAAATTTGGCTAAAGGGGAGAAAGAAAAAGGAGAAGAGAAAAAAGGAGAGGTGAGTTGGAAAAGGAGAAGAGAAAATCCTTTAAATAGGGGGGGGGAGGGGGGGTAGGGTCACGCCCCCTTGTCACGCTCGTGACAGGGGGCGTGTAACATAAAAAACTGGAAAGGCGGTGCTCGGGAATCGTGTCTGATGGGTTGAGAAAAAAGTAGGCCACGCCCCAGTGTCACGCCCGTGACTCTAGGGCGTGTAAAAAAAAGGATCCGAGGCATTGACTGGTCAATGCTTTGGCTGATGGATTCACGGCACGGACACGCCAACAAGTCACTCCCGTGACTCATGGGCGTGTAACAGCAAGTCACGGGCGTGATGTACACTCGACGCAGCCGGATGGCGGAATCGAGATGGAAATATTCTGTCTCGGTCGTGACAATTTTCGTAAACGTGAATTATAGAGGAGAACTTGGTCTCCCGATCAAAAAACTTAAGGGTGCCTAAGTTTCTTATCATGATAAAATTTAGTGCGCTCCTTATACAATTTATTACTTTCGTAAGCAAGGGAGCGCCACTCATCGAGCTCGTTAAGTTGGAACTTGCGGAGCTCGGAAGAAACATTTTTATCTAGATTAAGAAATTTAAGCGCCCAAAAGGCACGATGCTCAAGCTCGACCGGTAAATGACATGCTTTCCTATAGACCAATCGATACGGCGTGCAACCGATGGCGGTCTTGTACGCGGTCTGATAGGCCCATAAAGCATCATCGAGTTTAAGCGACCAATCCTTCCTGTTGGTGGAAACTGTTTTTTCTAAAATTCATTTTAATTCACGGTTAACCACTTCTACTTGGCCACTTATTTGAGGGTGATAGGGGGTGGCCATCCTATATGTAATGCCATATTTAGATAAAACTTTAGTGAATTAGGCGTTACAAAAATGAGTTCCCCTATTGCTAATTATCGCTCGCGGTGCTCCAAATCGTGAAAAGAGTTTTTTGAGAAATTTGGTCACGATGCGGGCGTCATTGGTGGGAAGGACTTGCGCCTCCGACCACCTAGACACGTAATCGACCGCTACCAAAATATATCGATTTCCAAAAGAAACCGGTAACGGGCCGACAAAATCGGTCCCCCATAAATCAAAAACCTCAATTTCTAAAATAGATTTTAAAGACATTTCATCAAGGCGAGAGATATTACCTGAGCGTTGGCTTTGTTCACAACAACTTACATGTGCGTGAGCGTCTTTGAAGATACTAGGCCAATAGAAGCCCGCTTCAAGTACCTTCCGCGCCGTCCGATTTGCTTTATAATGTCCACCGACGGGTCCCTCGTGGCAATGCTTTAGAATTTGGGCGCCCTCCTCATGAGATACACACCTCTGCACCACTTGGTCCGCACAAACTCGAAAATGGAACAAATCCTCCCAAAAATAATTTTTCAATTCGGAAAAGAATTTCTTCTTTTCTTGATAAGAAAAATCTTTTGGGAGAAATCTCACAACAAGGTAGTTTGCGAAATCGGCAAACCAAGGGGTGGGGAGATCTATTACCTTAAAAATAACGAGGAGGCGTTCCTCGGGAAAATTATCATTAATTTCCTCATCTATGAGCTCCTCCGAATTAGGATTCTCCAATCGAGAAAGATGATCCGCCGCCAAATTTTCCGCTCCCCTTTTGTCCCGGATCTCCAAATCAAATTATTGTAAGAGTAAGGTCCACCTAATCAATCTTGGCTTGGCATCAGTTTTTGTTAGCAAATAACGTAAAACCGAGTGATCAGTAAAAACAATTACTTTAGATAAAGTAAGATAGGAACGAAATTTATAGAAAGCAAAAATCACAGCTAAAAGATCTTTCTCGGTTGTTGTGTAATTTTCTTGTGCGTCGGTAAGTGTCTTGCTCACATAATATTGTTGGTGTTTCCATGGTGATCTGGAAGTGGTCAAATATCTAGTCTCACTGCCAACACGATATGAGCCTATGGGGTCGCACACAAGAGTGTTTGGAGAAATTAGAGGAAGAATCCTGTTGACAAGTGTTCAGATAAAAGTATGATCGACGAACTTAAAGTGCGTTCGACGAATGGCTAGCGTAGCGCGTTCGTCGAACGGCTAGCCCAGCGCGTTCGTCAAACGGCTCGTCAAACTTCTAGCGTAGCGTGTTCGTCGAACGGCTCGTTGAATGGCTAGCCCAACGCATTTGTTGAACGGCTCGTCGAATTGCTAGCATAGCGCGTTCGTCGAACGGTTGATCAAACGGCTAGCGTAGCGTGTTCTCCGAACAACCAGCGCGTTCAACGAATGCTAGCCAGTTCCTCGAACGTAGTATTCGACCAATTTATCTTCGCCCGACGCTTCTCTTTTTCGATGGGGGTATAAAAGAATACGATTCTCTTGACCTAATAAGCCGATCTGTTTTTGCGATCTGTTTTGCGAGAGAGAGCGACGGAAGAGTTCCACATGGCTCCGATGGAAGTGTTCTGACCAGTCAATCCCATCACCGCCGCTGCCTCTCCCTGTCGTCGGACCTAGCAGTCCGTGGGAGACGTAGAAAGCAGTTCTTCTCCGACCTAGATCTTGTGCGACAAGAGGCTAGGGTTCTTCAGCACTCGTGTGGACTTCCGGTAGTGGCGCCGAACCATTTCAGCGCTTGGAACTCAGACGCCCATTCTCTGGATCTCTTCTCTAAGCACCTCGGTTGAGTGTAGACTCAACCCCCTTCAGGTATAAATATTGCAATGTGTTGTTGTTGTTGTTATTTTATTTCTTGAATCAGTGAAATCGCAAGATCCTTTTAACTGTTTAGGGTTGTTATAATTAATTTATTCCGCTGCACACATATTGATATGTTCATATCATTATGAATGGTATTTAGAAAACCCAACAGTGGAATCAGAGCTAGGTTTGCGATCTAATGCGTGTAAATCAGAAATTTAGAAGTGTTCTAAATGTCTGGATTTCTTCCTGGGTGTTTGGATTTCGATGAAGTGTTCTAAATTGGAACCCGGCCAGGAACGCATATGATTGCATTGCGATTTCATTGTTTCAGAAATTGTTTCTCCTTTGCAGTAACCGTCCCTCTAATTGGTTTGTGAAACCAAATGTCTTAGATTTTGAATCTGACATTGAGAGACGAGCATGTCTACTGCATAAGTGGAGTTGTTTTTTTGCCTGTGTCAAATGCATGCAAATCTGGAGATTTAGAAGTGTTCTAAATGCTCAGATTTAGCCCTTTTCTATCAAAGCATTGATAATTTTATTTTGTGCACATCTGGGATGTATTTGGTTGTGAATGTTGTAATTTTGGAAATGTGCACATTGATTAATTGTTAATCAATTTAATAAATTAAAATCCCTTATCCAATATTAAGTATACAGATGCCTTCCGATGGATGGCACTCTTCCTGCCTCGATCGATGAAGTGTGGGTTTGCCAAAGCAAGGTGCATTAATCTATCTTGGTAAGGGTGCGAGCGGATAATTGTGATATCTCACTGTCGACATCGGGTCCAACTTAACTGGGTGACCTCAAAAGTTGAGTGCCTAGAGGCATTGGGTTGGCATGCACCATATGATGGATGCGAATAAAGAGTTATTCACCAACCATACAAGAGTTGCATAGTGATGCAATTGGCAAGTGTTGCCTACCTAAATAACCGCATTATGAGAGGAACGCCAAAGCGGACTCGTTGTGTTGGTGAAAAACGGATCTTGTCCACTAAGAGAGTAGCTTGCATAAACTCTCCGAATTGATATTAAGGGTTATCAATTTGAATAAAATATTGGGAGTATTTAATAAAAAACCTTATTAAATAAAATGTATTTTGAAGTATAGTACTAAAATATATTTTGCATTATTTTGTAGAATTTTCATGGCAAATACTTCACACTCCACGTTGTCCCTGAGAGCCATCGTTGAGAGGGACAAGCTCAATGGAACGAATTTCCTAGACTGGTTCAGGAACCTGAGAATTGTTCTCAGGCAAGAGCGTAAGCTCTATGTCCTTGAAAAAGATCCCCCCGAGGAGCCAGCCACTACTGCACCTCGTGCAGATAATTATACATACAAGAAGTATGGAGATGACTCCTTGGATGTTGAATGTCTCATGCTCGCGACCATGAACTCTGAGCTTCAGAAGCAACATGAGAACATGAGTTATTACGAGATGGTAGAGCACCTGAAGAAAATGTTTTAAGGGCAAGCTCGCCAAGAGAGGTTTGACATATCCAGGGTGTTATTTCAGTGTAAGATGGGAGCTCGGGACCTAGTAGGGACTCACGTATTCAAGATGATTGGGTATATAGAGAACCTTGAAAGACTGGGGTTTCCATTGGCCCAAGAGTTGGCCACTGACCTGATCCTGCAATCGTTGCCGGACAGTTATGAGCAGTTTGTCTTGAATTACAATATGAATGAAATTGACAAGACACTGCCCGAGCTCCTAGGCATGTTAAGAACTGCCGAGATCAATATGAAGAAGGTCAAGCCTGCTAGCCCCATATTGATGGTGCATAAAAGCAAGGGCAAGACCAAGGGATTCAAGAAGACTAAGGTGGGACCTAAGTCGTATCATGATCCCAAGTCTTCAGCACTGAAGAATAAGGGCTTGGCTAAGGAAGGGAAGTGCCACCATTGTGGTAAGGTAGGGCATTGGAGGAGGAACTGTCCCCTCTATCTTGAAGATCTGCAAAAGAAGAAGGGAAGTGTGATTTCCACTTCAGGTATTTACGTTATAGAGATAAACCTTTTTGCTCCTTCATCTTGGGTATTGGATACCGGATGTGATTCTCACATTTGTACAAATGTGCAGTAACTGAGAAGGAGAAGAATGCTGGGTAAAGGGGAAGTGGACCTGCGCGTCGGAAATGGAGCAAGAGTTGTTGTCATTGCCGTTGGTGTCTATTGTCTTTCTTTGCCCACTGGCTTGTAATAGAATTAGATAACTGTTATTTTGTTCCAGCCATAACTAGAAACATTATATCCATTTCATGTCTTGAAATGAAAGGTTTTTTGTTTATAATTAAGAACAATTGTTGTTCGATTTTTATGAATGATGTTTGTTATGGTGTAGCCCAATAGTTTAATGGTTTATATGTTTTGAACTTAGACCATCCGATCTATAATGTAGAAAATACTAAAAGACTAAAAACAAATGACTCAAATCCTACATACCTTTGGCATTGTCGTTTAGGCCATATAAATGAGAAACGCATATCCAAGCTCCATAGAGATGGACTACTGGACTCATTTGATTATGAATCATTTGAGAGATGTGAGTCATGTTTATTAGGCAAGATGACGAAAGCTCCTTTCATTAGTTGTTGTGAGAGGGCCCATGATCTGTTGGGTATAATACATAGTGATGTATGCGGACCATGAGTTCTATGGCTAGAGGTGGGTACTACTACTTCATTACATTTACTGATGATTTCAGTAGATACGGATACATGTTTCTTATGAAGAACAAATCCGAAACCTTTGAAAAGTTCAAAGAGTTTAAAAATGAAGTAGAGAACCAACTGGGAAAAAGGATAAAAGCACTCCGATCTGATCGAGGTGGCGAATATCTGAGTCATGAGTTTCGTGATCATCTGAGAGAGTGTGGTATTCTATCACAACTCACTCTGCCCGGAACACCACAACATAATGGTGTGTCTGAGAGGAGGAATTGTACTTTGTTAGACATGGTACGGTCGATTATGAGTCATGCAGATTTGCCCGTTTACTTTTGGGGATTTGCTTTAGAGACTGCTGCTTTCACATTAAATCGTGCTCCAACGAAAATAGTTCTAAAGACACCATATGAGATATGGACTGGGAAGCGTCCTAGTATGTCTTTTATTAATATTTTGGGTTGTGAGGCATACGTGCGACATTAAATTCCTGACAAGATGGAACCTAAGTCGGATAAGTGTTATCATGTGGGATATCCTAGGGAAACCAATGGGTATTACTTCTACCTGCCGTCCGAGGGCAAAGTGTTTGTCGCAAGGACTGGCGTCTTTTTGGAGAAAGAGTGCTTATCCAGAAAGACTGCAAAGGTGGAAGTTGAGGAAGTTCAAGAACCACAAACAATAGTTGAACTGATTTTAGAACCTAAGAAAGGACTACAAGTTGTTGTAGCTAGAGCGCCTGCTCAAGAAACACAAGTCCTGTGTAGATCTGATAGACCAAGATTTGAGCCTAAGAGATATGGATTTCTCGTGTCTCAAATAGGTAACGTGTTGCTTATGGATCATGATGATGAGACTGCAACCTATCAAGAGGCTATGTGTGGACCTAACTCCAAGAAGTGGCTTGAGGCCATGAAATCTGAAATGGACTCCATGTATGCAAACCAAGTTTGGACCTTGGTGGAACCACCTGAAGGGGTACGACCCATAGGGTGCAAGTGGGTCTTTAAGAAGAAGACCAACATGGATGGGAATGTACAGACATTCAAAGGCCGGCTGGTGGCTAAAGGTTTTAGGCAAATTCATGGTGTTGACTATGATGAGACCTTTTCCCCTATAGCCATGGTCAAGTCCATCAGAATTCTACTTGTTATTGCTGCATATTATGACTACGAGATCTGGCAAATGGATGTCAAAATGGCTTTCCTTAATGGAAACCTCCTTGAGGAAGTGTATATCATACAACCCGAGGGTTTTGTATCTCCAAATGAAGCCACTAAAATATGCAAGTTGAATCGATCCATTTATGGATTGAAAAGAGCTTCTCGAAGTTGGAATCTTCATTTTGATGAGAAAATCAAAGAGTTTGGTTTCATCAAGAATGAGGATGAACCTTGTGTTTACAAGAGGATTAGTGGGAGCATTGTTGTTTTCTTAATATTGTATGTGGATGACATACTATTGATCAGAAATGACATTCCGTCCCTGTAAGCTGTTAAGAACAGGCTAGGGGACTGCTTTTCTATGAAGGGCATGGGTGAATCGACTTATATACTTGGTATAAAGATTTATAGAGATAGATCGAAGCAGTTGTTGGGTTTGACCCGGAGTACATAGATTGAGAAGGTGTTGAAATGGTTCAACATGCTTGAGTCCAAGAAAGGATTCTTACCCATGTCACATGGTGTGAGTCTCTCTAAGGACCAATGTCCAAAATCTTTGGAAGATAAGGACTGCATGAAGTTGATTCCATATGCTTCGACAATTAGATCAATCATGTATGCAATGTTATGTACTCGACCTGATGTCTCTTATGCTTTGAGCATGTGAAAGGAGTTTAGTTTTTAATATATTAAAGGTCTTGATTAAGTTTTACTTCAAAGTAAGTGATATAAATATATATAAGTGTTTGCTGAGTAATAAACACAAACAGTAGGAGTGCATACAAAATCACAGCAAGAAATAAAAACATAAACAAGGCAAACATCTAGAAGACACAAGAAATATAGTAGTTCCCCAAAACCTGGGTACATCTACTCTTCTACCCACTAGTAGGAATCCACTGGAGGTTGTTGATAAGGTGCCCTCACACCAAGGTGTTTTTGTTCAGGTGTCCACACACCAATGGAGGTTTGATCAGGTGCCCAAATTACCTATAAGCTTTTGATCAGGTGCTTATAAACCAAGATGCAGGTTTTTACTAAGGTGGTCTGTCACCGGGAGTTAACTTTTGAAGGGAGTTATAACCCTTTACAAGATGGGAAGGAATAAAAGAAAACAGAAAAAGGTTATGTTGTTCTTCTCTTTTTTGCTGAGAAGACACTTGAAGATCCTGATGGGTAGTTGAGTTGGATCTTGATGATGATGTTGAAGAGAGCTCCCCCTGTCTGATTTAGTTTGATGATAGCTTGTGGATGGAGCTCCTTCTCTAGATTCCAAATCCTCTGTTCTTATTCTTGTAGTTTTGATCCCTGAGTAAAAGATATAGATTGGTGCCTCAGGTTGTATATGATCTGCAAAGAAGAAGTTAGGCAAAAAGAAGATATAATATATTTTGATCTGTTCTTCTTTTTGCTCCTCTGTTTCTCTTCTTCCTCTTACCTTTCCTGTACGACAATATTGATATGTTCTGTTTATGTAATCTGTCATGAACCTGCTGTATATTAATCTGCTCTTTTCTTTGTATATATATTCTGGAGATCTTGTGGCTGATTTGAATTCTTGCCGACAAGATAGGAAAGAGATAATATCTCTTTTATTTCCCAGATCCTCGAGAGCATAAGTTGCCGTATTTGGCTTTGCTGCAATGGCTATATTAATTAATGCTTCTGTCAACGGCTATATATAAATGTTCAGGCAACAATATATATATAGCAATATATAAATAGGAATAATAAAATATTGCTTTATAAAGTCTGACAGCATATATATAATATAATTTTTTAGACGAGCTGAAAGATATCAATATATAAAGCTGGGAGAAATTCGTCGAGCTCAGCTTCACGTTCGTCGAGCTCATCATTTGATTCGTCGACCTGAACATTTGATTTACTGTTCTGAACATCTGCTGAATATTCGTCGAATGCAGACTTGAGTTCGTCAAATGGAAGGATTCGTCGACCGCTGAGACGGGCTGGATCGTCGATCGCTGAATATTGAGCTATTCATCGAACGCAGACTTGAGTTCGTCGAACGCAGACTTGAGTTCGTCGAACGCGGGATTTCATCAACCGCTGAGCCTGGATAAATGCGTCGACCGCTGAGCTTGAGTAAAAGCATCGACCGCTGAACCACTGAGACGGGATCGTCGAGCGCTGAGATAGGAGATCTTCATCGACCCCTGAGATAGCTGGATTTCATCGAGCGCAGAATGCACGCCATTCGTCGAGTGCAGGGCACCGTTTGTCAAACGCAGATGGCCGTTCGTCGAACACAGAGAACTTATGTTAATTTAATTCTTCTCTTATTTTTCTGCCTATTAAATATATATATTTATATTTCTTAGTATATTATATATATATTCTTTTCACCCTTCTAACTTAATAGGATATGATCTAAGTTATAAGATGAGTTATGATAGAAACTTAGACATTAAATGTGGATCCTAACTCAAATCAAAACTAAGGTTCCAACAATCTCCCCCTATTTGAGTTGGGATCCTAATCCAAATTAAGACTAGGTTCTAACAATCTCCCCCTATTTGGTTTAGGATAACTAAGCATAAAAAGTCTGAATAAATTAAGGCTTAAGGGTCAGAGATTATTTCTTTTAAAAACCAAGCAATTTCTGATTCCTAGATTTTATTTTTAAATAGGATTTTAATGAAATGAATTGCTAGTTGTTATTGGATTCTAAGAATTTTAAAATCAGAAAGACAAAGCCTGATACCTTCTTTCTATAGAATCCCCTTAATTAGAAGAGACTCACACTCAGTGCTCTGATCATTTCTGATCTATGCAATCTGAGTAGAATGCTCAACTTGATTTTGGAGAAAAATTGGAAGAATGTGAAGTTATCTGATATTGCTTTAAAATGGAAAAATTCAAGAGAATCATTTAACTGCTGTTTAATTATAAATGTTTTAAAAATATTAAACAATATAAAAATTGCCTTATAGATAGATATGTTGGCCTTTTTGTTTCATTGAAATATAAATTTGAAAATTTTATTTGATTTTGCTGAACATAAAGTTTTTCTTTTTCTTCAAAAGATTGTTTAAAGTTTTCAGCCTTAACTAACCTATTTTTTAAACAAATAACGTGTTCTGTTGATATTTTAAAGTTTTCTTGAAGTTTATTATATTCAAGAGTTAGAATGTTTATTTCTATTAACTCTTTTATATTTTCTTTGTCAGATTTGTAATTTCCTGGTTTTATTAAATTTGTACTTGAAGATGTGAAAACAGATTTAAAATTAGAGGTAAAATTAGGAATTGAAGTTACCTCTACCTCAGTTACCATTTCTGCTTCAGATTATGCATCTGATATGTGATATGAGCTTGAGCCATATATGACCATCATACAGAAATTTCTGGCATTTTGTTCTTCTTCTTCTTCTTCTTCACTTAGAGTAAGTGATGGTTCTGCATCAAAAATATAGTTAGTGAAGGAAGTGGAAGTGGACTCATTTACCATCCTTGAGAGGGAGTTCCAAATGATTCTTGCTGAAGTGCAATCAGCCACTTTTTGAAGAATGCCTTTTGACATTGATTTAGCCAATATTTTCATAGCCTTTGCATCAACACTTTTCATCTTTTCTTGATAATCTGATGAGGTAATTGAAGATGGAATTCCTGTCAAAATGGAATTATAAATATCTTCATCTATAGCATTCATATATAACTTAATTCTAACTTGCCATAAATCAAATCTATCCAAATTACAAATAGGTGGATCAGAAAATGAAAAATCTGCAAGTGCCATTTAGAAAAACCTATTTAAAATAAATAAGAACTAAGTGATCTTTGTGATTTCAGGTGTTATCCTGTGTAAAAAAATCAACTTCCTCTGATACCAATTGAAAGTGGAAGTTAGATCTTAAATTAACTCTAGAGGGGGGGGGGGTGAATAGAGTTTAAAACTTTTCCCTTAGTTTTATAACGGAATTGAAAATACTGATATAAGTATATGTGTATAGAGTGAGTGATAAATGAAAACTGAAATAAAATGAATAATGAAAACAGCACACAACACAAACACAGAAAAGTAAAGCAATCACAGAAGACACAAGGAGGTATAGTAGTTCCCCACTAAACTTGGGTACGTCTACTCTTCTACCACCCTTGGTAGGAATCCAGTAGGATTTTTGATCAGGTACCCTCACACCAATGAGCTTTTGATAAGGTGCCCAAAAACCAAGCTAGATGTTTTGATAAGGTGTCTTGCCACCAATGGGTATGAAGTTGCTGCTGTTGAGGAAGAAGAAGATGATGTTCTTTTTGATCTTCTTTTTCTTCTCTTCCTGAAGCTTTTCTTCTTTCTTGATCTGATTCTTTGCAGCAAATGGCTGAAAGGAGGTGTTGAAGATGTTCTCAGAAAATGCTGCTGCTAGAGGAGGAAGAAGATGAAGATCTGTGTGAAAAATGTTCTTCTATTCTTCCTGTATATTTCTCTCTTTCTTTTTCTCTGTATATTCTGTACAGCAAAATGTTCTGTATATGATCTGTCGTGTAAAAACAGCTGTAAAATTATTCTGTAATATCTTCTTCCTTCTTTCTTTTGAAATCACTGACATAAATTAAATGCAAATTCCTTATATTAAGGAATGTATTATTCTGAAGAGTTGTTTTGGAAACACAAATCTACTGCGCCGTTTAATTCTTTCCTTTTCCATGAATATGTCCTTTTCCGAGGAAATGTCAACGGCTATAAACTTGGAATAATAAAGGAAATATATTTTCCTTACTTGATCTGATAGAAAGAGCCATTGTTATCGTCGATCTGAGTTCAGAGAATGAAATAAGTATAATCCTTCTGAAATTTCTGAGCTTAATTAAGAATTCTTTGATCTGAACAAAATTCGTCGAACGCAGATTCGTCGACCTCAAGATTTTCGTCGAACACAACATTTACTTCGTCGACCTCAATTGAATCTTGCTGAAATAATTTATTTTGTTGAACTGTGAGAACTTTCGTCGATTTGAAGGTATTCGTCGAACGCAGACTGGAGTTCGTCGAACGGAAGTATTCGTCGAGCGCTGAGCCTGGATAAAATCGTCGACCGCTGAGCTGGGGAAAAAGCGTCGAGCGCTGAGCTTGAGCAAAAGCGTCGAGCGCTGAGCTTGAGCAAATTCTTCAACCGCTGAGACGGGAGCGTCGAGCACTGAACCGCTGAGACGGGATCGTCGACCGCTGAGACAAGATCGTCGACCGCTGATATGAGCTTGAATCAAGCCATTCGTCGAACTCAGATAGTCGTTCGTCGAACGCAGTGTGGAGTTCGTCAAACGCAGAATCTGAATGAAATCTCTAGTTCTAACAGCCTAAACTCTTGACCCATAAACTATACATTGGGGTCAACTTTGTCCTTAGTCAACAGATAGTGATCCTAGCCCAAATCAGAAATAGGGTTGTTCCAACAGCATGACTAGCATATATCAGTCTGATCCTGGTGAGAGTCACTAGATTGCAGTCAAGAATATCTTAAAGTACTTGAGATGGACTAAGGATGTATTCTTGGTGTATGGTGGAGAGGAAGAGCTCGTCTTAAAGGGTTACACAGATGCTAGGGTCCAGACTGATAGGGACGACTCAAAGTCCCAAGCAGGTTTTGTATTTTTCCTTAATGGAGGAGCTGTAAGTTGGAAGAGTTCCAAACAAGAGGCAGTTGCTGATTCTACGACTGAGGCCGAGTATATCGCTGCTGCAAATGCGGCGAAGGAGGCTGTATGGATTAGGAAATTCATCGGCGAGCTAGATGTAGTTCCTAGCATTGTTGATCATGTAGTTCTCAACTGTGACAACAACGGTGCTATTGCCCAAGCTAAGGAACCTAGATCTCATCAGCGCTACAAGCACATACTTTGGCGGTTCCATCTTATTCGAGAGATTGTCAATCGAGGAGATGTGAACATATGCAGAGTACCGACTGAAGAAAATATTGCGGATCCACTGACGAAGACATGATGGTCATACTAGATCAATGGGTATAAGATACATGAATTATCGTCTCTTGTGGGAGTCTTGTGGATTGTAATTGTCGGTTGTTGATTATTCATGTGATGAATATAGTACTTTATATTTTATTTTACATTTATGGCAAGTTCTTTTATTATGTCAAATGTTTTTACTGATAGATTAATTAGCATAATAAATGCCCTTAGAATGATTGCTTCCATAGGCTTGAATGTGAGGGCCTTGAATGTGAGGGCCTATGTTTATTAGAAGCTTCATTCTTAAATGGTCCCTAGTCGTAGTATCATCTTAGAAGTTCAGGGCGATGATGATACATAAAGATTGGCATGTGCATTGACTGATGACCGGTTCTCACAGGTCATGATATTGTGATATCAAGTCATCACATGGGTCCTTGTTAGTGAATAAGTTGTACTGGACAGACCCACCTTGAGACTACTTTGTGGATGTTATATG
The DNA here is from genome assembly GCA_033032865.1 of Dactylorhiza incarnata. NCBI lineage: Eukaryota > Viridiplantae > Streptophyta > Magnoliopsida > Asparagales > Orchidaceae > Dactylorhiza > Dactylorhiza incarnata. Next base: position 5,612,311 of record JAWHQI010000035.1, read on the forward strand.
AACGTGTCACAAGTAGGTCTCAACTGACAATGGTGTTTATGGTTCTTCGACCTGAAGTCACAACATTCATCAAGTGAGGAAGAGCGTACTTTGATGCCATCTAAAGTCTTCCTTGAGAAAGGTTGATGATAAGGATGGTTATTGGGTATGTTAAGATTCATTTGGGTGTTTGTGTGTGAGCAGATATGGGATTTGTCCTCTTATATGACAGGAGTTACATCCATGGGCCCCTTGATGGAATAAGACTGAGAAATGCATGGACATGCTTGGTTGAGTCAATATGTGATATTGAGCTCACCAATTTTCAGACAGACTATTCTAGATCAAGGAATTAGGATTGAACAATTACGAGGGTGTCATGGTCCATGCCTCTAGTTCTATCCGGATGTAAAGGACAAAGGGACATGACAACACTGATACATTGGTCAAGATAGGCTTGTTGAGTTATGAACTCTTATTGCTTGGGTAGCAATAATGCATTGCTAGATGTCACTCACTATTTGTGACTTTTATTTGATACATTCAAGATCAACTGGGAGACTGTTGGTGTTTCCATGGTGATCTGGAAGTGGTCAAATATCTAGTCTCACTGCCAACGCGATATGAGCTTATGGGGTCGCACACAAGAGTGTTTTGAGAAATTGGAGGAAGAATCCTATTGACAAGTGTTCGGATCAAAGTATGTTCGATGAACATAAAGTACGTTCGACGAACGGCTAGCGTAGCGCGTTCGTCGAATGGCTAGCCAAGCGCATTCGTCGAATGGCTAGCGTAGCGCGTTCGTCAAACGGCTCATCAAATGGCTAGCCCAGCGCATTCGTTGAATGGCTCGTCGAACAGCTAGCGTAATGCATTCGTCGAACGGTTCATCGAACGGCTAGCGTAGTGCGTTTGTTGAATGGCCAGCGCATTCGACGAACGCTAGCCAGTTCGTCGAACGCAGTATTCGACCAATTTATCTTCGCCCGACGCTTCTCTTTTTCGCTGGGGGTATAAAAGAATATGATTCTTTTGACCTAATAAGCCGATCTATTTTTACGATCTGTTTTGCGAGAGAGAGCGACGGAAGAGTTCCGCAAGGCTCCGATGGAAGTGTTCTGACCAGTCGATCCCGCCACCACCGCCGCCTCTCCCCGTCGTTGGACCTAGCAGTCCGTGAGAGACATAGAGAGCAGTTCTTCTCCGACCTAGATCTTGTGCGACAAGAGGTTAGGGTTCTTCATCACTCGTGTGGACTTCCTGTAGAGGCGTCGAACCATTTCAGCGCTTGGAACTCAGCCGCACATTCTCTGGATCTCTTCTTGGAGCACCTCGGTTGAGTATAGACTCAACCCCCTGAATTTATAAATATTGCAATGTGTTGTTGCTATTATTTTATTTCTTGAATCAGTGAAATTGCAAGATCCTTTTAATTGTTTAGGGTTGTTCTAGTTAATTAATTCCGCTGCGCACATATTGATGTGTTCATATCATTATGAATGGTATTTAGAAAACCCAACAAATATATAGGATTAAAATTTTTATTTATGTGTTGTCCCAAGACTGCACCAGTGACAAAACTACTAGCGTCGCACATGATCTCAAAAGGAAGATCCCAATTGGGAGCTATCATAATCGGCGCGTTTATTAATTTTTCTTTAATAGTAGAAAAGAATGCAGATAATTTTCATCAAAAAATAAATGGCGCATCTTTTTCTAATAAGTGAGTGAGTGGCTTTGTTATTTTAGAAAAATCTTTTATAAACTAGCGATAGAAACCGGCATGCCCAAGAAAACTACGTACGACCTTAACATTTGAAGGGGGGGGGATAATTTTTCTATTGTTTCAATTTTAGCTTTATCCACCTCTATACCCTTACTAGATATTTTATGGCCTAAAACCAAACCTTCCCGTACCATAAAATGACACTTCTCTTAATTTAAAACTAAGTTTGTATCCTCACATCTTTGGAGAACGCGGGAAAGGTTAGTCAAACATAAATCAAATGAATCTCCGAAAACAGAGAAATCATCTATAAAAACTTCCATAATATCCTCCACTAGTTCGTCAAAAATTGCTAGCATACATCTTTGGAATGTTGTCGGCGCATTACATACTCCAAATGGCATTCTTCGATAGGCGAAGGTGCCAAACGGACAAGTGAAGTTTGTTTTCTCTTGGTCTTCGGGCGCAATTGGGATTTGGAAATATCCCGAGAGACCGTCAAGAAAATAATAAAATAAGTGCTCAGATAATCGTTCAAGGATTTGGTCGATGAACAGCAAAGGAAAATGATCCTTACGGGCCGCATCATTTAATTTGCGATAATCAATATAAACCCGCCATCCGGTAACGGTTCTAATTGGGATTAATTAATTTTTATTGTTTGGCACTACCATTAATCCTCCTTTCTTTGGCACCACTTGGACCAGACTGACCCAAGAGCTATCCGAAATTGGATAGATGATGCCCACATCTAATAATTTGATTACCTCCGCCTTAACCACCTCCTTCATATTAGGATTTAGGCGGCATTGAGGTTGAATAGATTTACGTGAATTTTCTTCTAATAAAATCTTATGCGTACAAAAGGAGGGATTAATCCCTTTAAATCCGAAATTTTCCACGCAATTGCGCGGCGATGAAGTTTTAAAACATTTAATAATTTTAATTTTTCTTCATCGGACAGAAATGCCGACACAATTACGGGAAACTTAGAATCCTCCGCTAGAAATAAATATTCTAAATGATCAGGCAATTGTTTTAATTCTAACACGGGAGGTTCTTCATAAGAAGTTTTTAATCGATCTCTACCTAATTCTAAAAGTTCAAAAATAGGTGCGTGAGTGATCATGTTGTCATCAAAATCATGAGAAATAATATCGAGAGATTCAAATTCTTCATCTTAAAAAGATGACGGTGAAATGTGTTCAGAAAATAAAACGGAGTCCTCATCAGGTGAAGCCTAAAAAAAAAACAAGAGTCGTCATTTGAGAGCGTATTCCTCATAGAAGAATTGATAGTAAAGGTAACTTCTTCATCTCCGACTCTAAGGAGAAGTTTACCATTACTAACATCAATTATGGCGCGCGAGGTGGCAAGGAAAGGGCGACCGAGAATGAGTGGTACCTCGGTGTCATCTTCTATGTTGAGGATAACAAAATCTACCGGGAGGATAAATTTATCAACCTTAACAAGCACATCCTCGATAATACCCATTGGGTATTTTATGGATCAATCCGCCAATTGGATGCTCATTCTCGTAGGATTAGGCTCTCCTAAATCCAATTTTTGGAAAATAGAATAAGGCATCAAATTTATTGAGGCGCCTAGATTGACCAACACATGTTTTACTAAAAAATTGCCAAATAAACATGGAATTGAGAAACTACCCGGATCGGTTAATTTCTTAGGCAATTTATTAAGTAAAACTGCCGAGCACTCCGCATTCAATTGAACGGTAGAAATATCCCCAAGTTTATTTTTATTGGATAAATTATCCTTGAGGTATTTAGCATACTTCAGCATTTGTGCGATGGCTTCGCAAAATGGTAGATTAATATGAATCTGTTTAAGCATGTCTAAAAATTTTCCATAATGCTCATCCATTCGATCTTTCTTTAATTTAGACAGATAGGAAAGTGGTGGTTGAAATTCCTTAATTTTATTTTGCGTTAGAATTTGAGGAGGAGGAAAAGATGGAGAAATTGTTACCTCTGGTTCAACCAATTTTGCAGAGGTAGTTACCTCCTTCCCATTCCGTAATGTGATAGTCTTTGTTTGCTCCTTTGGGTTGGGCTCTGTATTGCCCGGTAGTGCTCCCTGTTGTCGATCGGAGAGCATCTTTGCAATTTGCCCAATTTGATTCTCTGAATTACGAACAGATCCGGTAAGATTCCGGATATTTGCGTCGTTACTTGTTGCATATTTGGTGAACACATCCTCAATAGAGGGAGATTTTGGAGCTAGTGGTGGAGGAAAGCCAAGTGGAATTGTGTTGGGTGGTTGTGCCGCATTCCCTGGATTACTCCAAGAGAAATTTGGGTTGTTCCTAAAACCTGGGTGAAATGTGTTACCATAATGAGTGTTTCCCGAATTAAAGGTTGGCTGATTCGGATTACCCATGTAATCCACATGTTCAGCAATGGTGGAGGGGGATCCCCGGGTAGGTGTAGAAGAGGAAGTAGTCATCTCTTCTATTTTTCTATTTAAAAGCTCAACCTGGACAGATAAATTTGAAATCGTATCAACTTCATATATCCCGGCCGGTTTATTTGGGCGCGACCGAGGTGTACTCCATTGATACGTATTCATGGCCATACCCTCTAAAAGCTTTTGCGCGCCTGCCAGTATTTTGTTATTCAAGGTACCACCGGCGGCGGCGTCAATCATTTGACGCGTTTGGGAATTTAGGCCATTATAGAATGTCTGAATTTGCAACCAATCGGGGATTGCATGATGGGGGCATCGACGCAAATATTCCTTAAATCGATCCCAAGTATCATAAAGTGTTTCCGATTCAACTTGGGAGAAAGAAATGATATCCTTACGCAATTGGGCCGATTTAGCGTGCGGAAAATATTTCGTAATAAATTGTTCAGTCATTTGAGCCCATGTGGTGATAGATCCTCTTGGAAGAGAATTCAGCCACTGCTTAGCCTTATTACGCAGGGTGAAAGGAAAAAAGCCGAAGCCTTATTGCATCATCGGATACCCCGTTAATTTTGAAAGTATCGCATATTTCTAGAAAACTAAAAATATGCGCGTTGGGATCCTCATCTTGAAGCCAGTCAAATTGTACATATTGTTGTACCATTTGAATGATGCTCGACTTCAATTCAAAATTATTGTTCACTATAGCAGGTCGAACAATACTAGAAGTGGTATCCTCCAGATTAGGTCGGGCATAATAGGACATAGTTCGTTGCACGGCCGCATCTGGAATTGGATCACCCATATTAGAAGAAGTAGAAGAGGAGGGAGAAGAAGAAGAAGAAAAGTATTCGGAAAGGAAGTGTTGCCTACGGATTCCTCAATCGGATCTTGAGAATTTGGTCGTTGGAATCTTAAGCGTCGCCGAATTGTTTCCTCGATTTCTGGAACCAATTCAAGAAGATCTGACGGATTCCTTCGGGTCATACACCAAAAGGAAAAGCGAAAGCATAAAAATTTTATAATTAAAAAATTATAAAATAAAATTTCCCGGATTTCCCAAGGACTACCCAATGACGGGCTCGCAAGGTACTAGGCGGTCTTGTGGGATAAGAACCCAGCACGGCCCTTTCGCAAGAAATTTTAATTATAAAAATTTAAAGTAAAATTTTAAGCAATAAAATAGAAATAAAAATGATATAATTAACAGAACTTTGCTTTCAAAATATCGACATAAAATACTCCCCGACAACGCCGCCAAAAACTTGATGAATATTTTTCTTTATTGTTTTGCTGAAGCGCAAATCCAACAATAAACCGATAAGTCATGTATACCTATCGTTTTAAAGTATAGGATCAAGTGTCGTATTAGACTCGGGGCTGTCGAGTACTTGTACTCACAAAGTAGAGCTGTTATTTTATCTAACGGAAATTTTTGGTTTGAAAAGTGAAGTAAAAAGACGACTTCGACTAAAGAGAAAATTGATGATTAGAGAGCTAGCACTTGATCTAGAATCCCTTTGACTAAAAGAAACTTCTTAAATGATTAAACTGCAAACTTCTAAATTATATACTTCGACTGTGGAGGTTTCCAAAGTATGATAGAACCTCTCTCGAGAGATCTATCTACTAACCTTAGGTTAATCGATTAAGCCCCCTCGGCTAGTCGAAAGCCCTAAGCTTGCTTTAGGCGGCGAACCCCTCTACTGGATTTGATTCCAGTCTGGAAGATTTATAACACCCTCTCTCGAGGAGTGCATGAAACTCTTTTTATCTTTGAGTGATCTCCTCGTTCACATGGATCTCTCGATCACTAGTATACAGATCTTAGATCGAGAAACATATTCGCGATATATGAATTCGAAGCAAATAGTATCAAAGATAAATTGAAGCGAAATAATATAGAGAGCTTGCTAATACTTATAAGAACAAAGCAAAGTTTATTTTATTCCAAAGTTCGTCATGATCAAGTGCTAATTGGAATTCAGCTACTCATCATGATGGGGAAAATACATATGGTAAATGACAGAGACAGTGGCTTGAATAACCGGGAATGTTCGGGAGAAAAACCTTCAAACTTCATAAATCTATTGGTCACGCCCCTAGGTCACGCCCGTGACCTAGGCTTGTCTTGGCTTGATCTGCAAACGACGGGAAACGGCTTGAGCTGGAGTTAATTTGGCAGTTTAGAGGAGGTCACGCCGCATTGTCACGCCCGTGACAGTGGGGCGTGTAATAATAATCCGACGTGGCATGATTCTCGATAGATGCGAGGGGGTCACGACCCGTGAAAAATGGTCACACCCCTTAGTCACGCCTGTGATTGGGGGGCGTGTAATAATTATCTTATGTGGACTTGACTTTCAACGCTGCTATCATGCACGCGCCGTGGCTGAGGTCACGCCCCTAGATCACGCTCGTGCCTAGGGGGCGTGTACTTGACAATTTTCCAAAACAACCACAAATTTTCTTCTGGTTAAAACAGTGAGCCCAAAAATGCTATCAGCAGCCCAGATTTACCTGAAAAGGAAAAATAAATAAATTATGGATAATATTTTAATAATTAAGACAAATATTGATTGATTATTAAATTAAAAACTAACTAAAAACTAAGATAAAGATAGAGTTATCAGTAGAAATTGGAGGAAAGATGTTTGAAGCACCGACGACGCTTTTGAAGATGAAGGGCTACGATCTGATCTTGGGCATGAACTGGCTATACTGGAACCATGCCAAGATTGACTGCCAGACAAAGAAAATTGTGCTGCGACATGAAGATTCAGAAGTAGTGATCGAAGGTACTAAACCCACCTCCCGTCTTCTATTATAAATCTACAAAAGTTGTCAAAGCCCATATGCAGGGAGATGAGGTGTATCTAATCTGCTTTGAGATGGCGGAGATAGAGGTATCTGTGAAGGTATTCCAGTAGTTAGGGACTTTTTCGATGTGTTCCCAGAGAAGTTTCCCGGACTACCCCAGTCTAGAGATATGGATTTCCGGATCCAATTAGTACCAGGAGCAAGACTGGTGTCTCGGCCACCATATAGGATGGCACCAAAAGAGCTAGCAGAGTTCAGGACCCAATTTCAGGAGCTGGTGGACTCAGGATTCGTCAGGCCGAGCTCATCTCCATGGGGAGCACTTGTATTATTTGTGAAGAAGAAGGATGGGTCGCTACGACTCTGCATAGACTATCAGGAACTGAACCAACTGACAGTGCGAAACACGTATCCGTTACCCAGAATCGTGGAATTATTTGACCAGCTGTATGGAGCTTTCTGGTTCTCCAAGCTCGATCTGAGATCCAGATATTATCAGTTGCGGATTCGAGAAGGGGACATCCCGAAAATGGCCTTCAGTTCCCGCTACGTGTTATATGAGTTCACGGTGATGCCCTTCGGGCTCACGAATGCTCCCTCTACATTCATGAGCTTAACGAACCGTGTATTTGATCCCTACCTGGACAGATTCGTCATAGTGTTCATTGACGACATCTTAATTTACTCTAAGATGAAGGAGGAGCACACACAACAATTGCCTCAAGTCTTGGGTAAGTTGCGGCAACACCAGATGTACGCAAAATTCTCGAAGTGTCAATTTTGGCTACAGGAAGTGGCATTTCTGGGACACGTCATCAGGGGGGCTGGGTTGGAAGTAGACCCGGCCAAAGTGCAAGCGGTGATAGATTGGACACAACCAAAATCGGCCACGTATGTCCGTAGCTTCCTGGGATTAGCAGGATACTATCGTAAGTTCGTGCAAGGATTCTCAAAGATTGCACTTCCCCTCATGTCCTTGACAAAGAAAGATACCATTTTTACTTGGACAGAGAAGTGTGAGGCAGCTTTCCAGGAGCTAAAGAACTGACTCACCACATCCCCCATCATTGCCCTCCCATCTGGGAAGGAGGGATTCCAGATCTACAACGACACATCTTATTAGGGGATGGGTGCAGTTCTCATGTAGCACGACCATGTGATCGCATACGCTTCGAGGCAGCTAAAGAAGCATGAACAAAATGTTCTGGTACACGACCTAGAACCCAGAGCGGTGGTCTTCGCCTTGAAAATTTGGAGGCATTATCTGTATGGGATTCATTGTGAAATCTTCTTTGACCACAAGAATCTCATGTACATCGACAACCACAAGAATTTGAATCTACGCCAGCGGCGATGGCTAGAGTTCTTGTGCGACTATGACTATACCATGCACTATCATCCGGGGAAGGAGAACACCGTAGAAGATGCCTTGAGCAGGAGAGCCGACACTTTGAGATCGGAACCCCAGATGATGGTCATGGAGCTGGTAAAGATGATAGAAGATATGTACATTACTTTGGTTTCTAAGGCGGAGCCCGAAGTCCGCAGAGAGTAACTGGCATCTCTGAGCATCACATGTGATATACAGGACCGCATTAGGGCACAACAACGGCAGGATTCAGCCTTAGAGCCTATATTCATAGCCTTAGAAGAGGGCAAGTCAGAGGATTAGTCACTGCGTGCCGACATCATTCATTTTCGGGGTCGTGTCTACATTCTTGCAGGAGGTGGGATCTGGGAAGAAATACTCAGGGAAGCACATTGCACTCATTATTTAGTGCACACTGGGATCTCCAAGATGACAGCAGGCCTACGGAGGAGCTTATACTGGCCCAAAATGAAGAGAGAAATCGTAGATTTCATCTCATATTGCGAGACTTGCCAGCTAGTGAAGGCGGAATGCAAAAGCCCAGTAGGTCTACTACAGCCACTGTCGGTGCCGGAATGGAAGTTCGAGGATATAGCAATTGACTTCGTACACGGGTTGCCCTGCTCCCACTCCAGGCACGACTCTATTTGGGTAATAGTAGACAGATTGACCAAGGTAGCACCGTTCATACCGGTCCGAAAGGACGATTCAGTTACGGTGCTGGTAAGATTATTTGTGAAGCAGTTCGTCAGGTACCACGACGTACCCTGGATGATTATCTCATATCATGACGGTCGGTTCACCTCTAGGGAATGGAGGGCGGTGCAGGCATACCTGGGATCTCAGCTTACGTTAAGAACCGCTTTCCACCCACAGACTGGCGAACAAACAGAGCGGACCAACCGGACCTTGGAGGACCTACTACGCTTGTGCATTCTTGATACTGAAAGGCCCTGGGAGAGGTTGTTGCCCATGATCGAGTTTTCAAATAACAACAACCACCTAGCAAGCATTCAGATGGCACCATATGAGGCACTATACAGTAGGAAGTGCTGGACACCGCTTTCTTGGGTCCATGATGCAGACCAGAAGGCACTCGAATCAGAATTTGTTGAAGACACAGACACTATGGTTCGGATGATCATGGACAGGATGCTAGAGGCTCAGAGTAGGCAGGCCAAATATTATGATGCGAGACATCGGAAGGTGAAGTTCCAGGTGGGAGACAAGGTTTATTTGAAGATACGTCTGGTGCATGGTGTCTTGCGGGTACGAGGACACAAAAAGCTCAGCCCTCGATTTATGTGGCCTTACAGGATCCTGGAGCGGATCGGTCCCTTGGCTTACAGGATTGAGCTGCCAACTGAGTTAGCAAACTTGCACGAAGTCTTTCATGTCTCTTCACTATGGAGAGCTCTACTTAGGCCGGAGCAGCACATCACCTCCCCCTCGGGCCCGGTGGGGTCCGATAGATCAGTCCGTCTGGAGCCAGTCCGGATGGACGATACAGTAGTCCGAGCCCTACGAAAGAAGAATGTTCCTTTAGTCAAGGTGGTGTGGTCCAACCATGGGCAGGAAGAACACACATGGGAGCCTAGGGATCTCATGCAGCAACAGTATTCAGAACTTTTCTCTTCAGGTACACCCTATCCTTACTCAAGATTTACTTATCTTACGTTGTATAAAGAACCCCGTAGACCCGAACTTAAATTTCGAGGACGAAATTATTCTTTTGATTATTGGGAATTGTAACATCCCATTTCCTACTAAGCCCCTTAACTTCAACTAGGATAGGACATGTGGTGAGTGAGGTGAGTTTGAGCTTGATAGTAACCTTAGCCCACCTTGAGTTGAGAGAACTCAAGTGTGAGGCCCTATATTGGACAAGCCATTCAGATGAATTTAGCCCAAATTAAACCTACACATGTGAATTAACCCCACCACCATGTTTCTAACCCCAAAGGAGGCATAATTGACCAAAAGCCCCATCTTTAGGTCAACCAATTTTGACAAATTGAGTAATGTCAAACCTAGGTCAATATGGCCCAACCCAACTCAATAGGGTTCAATTCATGCCCATATAGCCAAATTGACCCCACCACTAGGTAGTAAACACTTAAAGGAGTGCTTTAGACCCAAAAGCCCCATCATGGGTCTTCAATTAGTCCAAATTGACCAAAGTCAAACCTAGGTCAACATAAGCCAATCCTTCCCCAATAGGTTCAATTGAACCCCAATGCATGAAATTGACTTTACCCATAGTCTTAGAAAATCATGGGGGACCTAATTGACTCAAAAGCCCCATCAGGGGATCATCAATTTGACGAAATTGAACAAAGTCAACTTTTTCCCCAATTTTGGTCAAAATCACACTTATTGGTTAAATTAGCCCAATTGGAGCATCACCATGACCCAATTAACATTGGGGGGGGGGGGTGTTAAGGGACCCAAGGCCAACATCTTGGACCAGTCAACCCACCCAATTGACCAAGTCAACATCAAGGTCAACCAAGGTCAACGTTAGGCCAAAATGCAGAAATTAAGAGCCCAAACCAAATCCAATTGGGCTAAGGCCTCAACCAAAGCCCATTCAGCAGCCCAAGTGCACATTTACCTTGCTTTCCCCCTGAGATTTGAATGGAGTGACATGCAAGTGGGTAGAAGGGACATTTCCCCAATTTTCCATTAAAGAATGGGAGGAGATTGGGGATGGAGGCCATTTTGCTCTTCATTCTTCTGCCCAAGGCCATGAATGAGCCCCCACACTGATCTCTCAACCAAAATTGGGCTGCATTGCTGCCATTTTGCAGCTGGGAGGAGCAAACAAAGGTTGGCCGAACCATGCTTTAATGGTACATGCACTAAGAACCCTCCTCTCCTCCATTTGAGTTCACCATCAGCTTCAGAGAGGTCCAAGGAGTCGGGATAGCCACCTGGAGCAGAGCATTTGCTGGAGAATCAAGGGATTGAGCTAACTCGCCGGAAACAGACGTAGCCATGCCTTCCCGCCGCATTACACGATCTCAAGCCCCCATTTAGGTTGGGTTCTCCCCCTCCTCTCCCCCTGTACTAGTATCTAGGTCCAATTAGGAGAGAAATTGGGCTCAATTGAGACCGATATCATGTGAGCTTGAGGTAGAATTTCCGAGCTTTTTCTCCTGCTTGGGTTCGCTGGAGAAGCCATCTCCGATGGCCGTGTTGCCGCCTGGCGGTAGCCACCACCTCAAGAAAGGTGGTGGAGGTGGTGGCCGACAGTGGTGGGCCGTGGACGACTGGGAAATTGCTGTGGAAGGTGGCCTAGGTCGGCATGATCTCCACCCTTGGCTAGAGGTCGAAGATGAAGAGTGTCGTCGGATTGATTAGATCTGCTATATGCAGACTATGTTAATTCAATTAAATGATTTTGTCACACTTTATTATGAATGTTCATACTGGAATTTGAGGCTCTTAAATGCCTTTTTAGGAAAAGTGACCCGAGATAACTATTGTAGGTCTTGATGTCTACTTTTATTAGAAACTGAAATCAGACCATTTGGGGCAATGTAGAAGCTCAGCTTCCATTTTAGTGAGGCTGGTCCAACTAGAGGCCAGAAATTATTTAGTGTATATATTCTAAAATATACGTATGATGGAATTGAAATTATGTCCATGCATGCATGTGACCTGCATCTAGCTTGCACCGAAAAATCAGATTTTTAGGTGATGATTTTTCTAAGGTTTTATCTAAAATATGTAAAATCAAATAAGTGACATTTTTGGAAGTATATACCTCCAACTGACCTCAAATTTAGGTGCCACCCTCATTTAGACAATATTGGTCCATGGTTAAAAATTGAGGTCCATTGGACCTCTGCATGTTGGGTAATTTCCTTTGCATGTCTATACTTAAGAGAGGTATATGTTGTGCCAATAGCCAAATAAGTATTTTGGGTATTTAGCCCAAATGGCTTAAAGTTAACTTTTGAAACTTTGCACACACCTCCTTCATGATATAATACACACCTTAGATATCTTGGGATCTCTAGAATCAAGAATGTTATGAATATGATCAAATTGACTTATGTCACCACTTTGTATATATGAAATGTTCATTGTTGGTATTTGGAGCTAAATTGTTGAAACTCTAGGAAAATTGTTAAGAATCCATTTATGAGTCTCTATAATTTTATTAGTATTTTTGGAAATGTTATTTATGGAAAGATTTCAATTATTCAGTTTGTCACCAATCTTAAGTTGTGCAATGTCTATGATAAAACCTTCTTGTAAAATTATGAGATTTTGTATTTAATGTTTCCTGCATTATAGTGCTACTGTAATTTTCTCAGATTTTTGGGAAGTCAAAATCTAGTACTTGATGTGTAAAGTTATTTTTTCACCCTTTTTATGATAAATAGAAATTATGGATATAATTCTGCTGGAAAATTATGAAATTCTGGAGTTAGTGTTTTTATGCCATCATAGTGTCACAGTTATTTTCTCAGAATTTTTGGAAGTCAAAATCTAGTACTTGATGTGTAAAGTCACCTTGTAACCCTTTTTATGATAAATAGAAATTATGGATATAATTCTGCTGAAAATTATGAAATTCTGGAATTAGTGTTTCTTTGCCATCATAGTGTCACTGTAATTTTCTCAGAATTTTTGGAAGTCAAAATCTAGTACTTCATGTGTAAAGTCACCTTGTCACCCTTTTTATGATAAATAAAAATTATGGATATAATTCTGCTGGAAAATTATGAAATTCTGGAATTAGTGTTTTAAGCCATCATAGTGTCACTATAATTTTCTCAGAATTTTTGGAAGTCAAAACCTAGTACTTGATGTGTAAAGTTATCTTGTCACCCTTTTTATGATAAATAGAAAATTATGATTATAAAGCTACTGGAAAATTATGGGATTTTGGAATGCATATTTTTATGTCATAAGTTACCTATTGGGAACAGTGCCCAGCAATGTTCCTGATTTGAAGAAGTGCTCAGCTCAATGATAAATGCAAGTTGTATTTAACATTCCATCTAGTTTATGCTTGCAGAGATCGACAATATGTTATGTACTTTAATGACTTCACGAAGTACAATATCGTCGAGAAGAATAGGAGACATCGTCGACAAAGTATGCTTGTCGTCATGATATTGAGTAAAGCGAACTCAGAAGGAAGATCGACGACCGCCGAGATTTGGCGTGTTCGTCGAACGCGGAAGGAAGATCGTCGAGCTCAGAAGGAAGATCGACGACTGCTGAGATTTGGCGTGTTCGTCGAGCACAGAAGCAAGATCATTGAACTCGGAAGGAAGATCGTCGATCGGTGAGACTGGGCAAGATTGTCGAACGAAGAATGCAGATCGTCGAACGAAGGATGGAAAGTTCGTCGATCACAGAATGCTGTTCGTCGAACGCAGAGAAGATGCAGTATCGTCGACTTCACCAAAGTGGCCGTGTCGTCGAGAAAGAACAAACATCGTCGTAAAGAACGCATATTGTCGAGAGAAAAATATGATCACGACGACATGATGTAAGAAGGAAGATCGCGACGACATAATCAGAGATAGCTTGTCATTGTAATGATGCAAATATCTTCAAGACAGAATTCAAATCTTGCGGAGGAGCTGTTAGCAATTAATGCCGCCACCTGATTGTCTAATCAGCGCGTGCTCTTAAGGAAAGGAGCATCTGACACTTAAGGCACTTTTTCAGAAGACCGTTGGGGACCTCACAGTCTTATAAAAGAGATAAGAGGTTGCCCTAATAAAAGAGAAGAAAAAGAGAATCGATTAGAAAGAAAGAAGCTTGCTGTGCAAGAAAAAGAAGGAGAAAAAGAATCCCGCCGCTCTTCAATAGAACAGGATATTCAGCGAAGAAGAAAGATAAAAAAGACTCAAGCATTCTCAAAAGAATCAGTCATTTTCATTGACTGAGAAGTCGCCATTCAACATCAGGCAAAAAGTAGAGATTGAAGAAGAACTGCACTGTCAAAGATCTGAATCAGAAGAATCTTCTTCAATCATAAGAGGCCAATCGTCATCAGGCTAAGTTGCCGATCTTCATCCGACAGAAGTAGCAGTATCTTTACTGTATTTTCTTTTAAGGCTTGCGGGCCAACTTGTCTAGCTTGAGGGCTGGAGAGCTGTGAGGCTTGAGGGCCAGGGCAGTGCACTTGCGGGTGTGATTTGTCGAGCTTGAGGGCTCAGGGGAAGTAGGGGATTGTGGGCCTAGCTGTTGGGACTTGCGGGTCCGTGTTGTAGGGCTTGAGGGCCTGAGTGTCGAGCTTGAGGGCTCGGGGGTAGTAGGGGCTTGAGGGCCTAGGCTGTTGGGACTTGCGGTTCTGTGTTATAGGGCTTGAGGGCCTGAGTGTCGAGCTTGCGGGCTCGGGGGCAGTAGGGGCTTGCGGGCCTAGGCTGTTGGGACTTGCGGGTCCGTGGTGTAAGGATTGAGGGCCTGAAGTTTTTGGCGACGTTAGCGCTGGGTGTTTTTCTGTGGTTTATTCTTTACTTTACACATTTGTTAATCAAGAATCAAGAACACCTAAAAGGGGATAATATAATTTGAAAAACCTATTCACCCCCCCCCCCCCTCTAGGTGATAAAGTAGACACCCCATAAACAACAAGTGGTATTAGAGGGAGGTTGTTCAAAGAAAAGCTTAACAACTTGAACAGATCTGCCATTGGGTGTCCAAGTGTCAAAGCTATGGAGTCAAGAATAGCTATCTGTTCCAGGGAGAACTTTGCCATTTGGAAAGTTAGAGCAAGAATATTCATGGAGGCAATGGATCCAAGAATATTCTTGGTTGTTCAAAAAGGTCCCTCCATGATGATGTTAAAAGAGGAGACTCTCCTTGCCAGCTTGGACAAAGAAGCAAGAAGCATTCTAGCTGGTGTAGTAGATCTAGCAACACACCAGAAGCTGAGTCGTTGCACAACAGAAAAGGACATGTGGGACCTCTTAGAAGTCCTCATGGAAGGATCATGGGAAGACATTGAAGAAGAGACCTCTCATGAAGAGGTATGCATCAGAGCACCACTGACCACTTCAGACAGTGAATCAGAAGATGAAGAATGCTCTGGAGCAGGACAAAGAATAAGAGCACCCTTGACTCTCACAGACTGTGACTCTGAGGATGAGGAAGTCTGTGGGTTGATGGCTCTATCAGATGAAGAAAATCATGATGAACCACATCATGATCAGGTATGCACCACTCACACACCTTTACCACCTGCTTCATTTTCATTTAAGAAGACCAAGAGTGCATCAGGTGATTGTTCATCATCTAAAGATGATGCAGAAGACTGCTCATCTTGCAACAATAAGAATCATACTGATCAATTAGAGCAGTTTGGTGATCACTTGGAGGCTCTGAGAAAGAGCAAAAGGCTTGTTAAGGAACAAGCTAGGGACCTAGAATCTCTCAGACCTTTTAAGGTTGAATCAGATAGGAAACTGGGTATGTCCTACAGCAAGTACACCGATCCAAATGAGCTCAACAAAATCATAGACAAGCTATATGATGAATGAAGCCGAAGGGAAGAACTTATCAAGAAACTTAAGAGTGACCTTCTTAAGGAAAGATGCTTGGTGGCTCAATTCTCTAAGCCCAAAACTATTTTGCCCATCATTGGCACCTTTTCCTCCTATAAAAATAGGAGGGGATTAGGTTACAATGAAGGGGCAACAGATGATGGGAATAGAGAAAGGGGCAAAACTAAAGCAAAGCCTCACACCACCTTTCAGAAGGTAGTGTTTCCCTCAAATAGGTATGATCAGGATAGCGTCCATGGTCACTGGATGAATGGAAGCTCCACTAGTCATGAAAATGCTCCTGACTATGGAAGAGAAAGGGCATAGGGATGAGTGCATTAAAGGCTCCCCATGAGGAAATTGAAATGGCCCATCATGGACCATTTGTTTTTGGTGTCCCAGCCCCCACTCTCAAGGATAAAGGGGCAACATCTTCTCAATCACCCCCAGATAAGAAGCAGACTAGTAGCCCCAGTATAATGAATTCTCACTTGATCATATCTGATGCCATCAACACCATGTCAGCCACCAAGCTGACATCTGTTGCTGATAAACAGATAAAGTTAAGAAGAAACGATGATACTAGGCAGCTAGTCTGCTCTTGGCTAAGAGAGATTGGAAGAATGTTGTTGCCTTCTCTACTGAACATACTTCAAAAAGTGCTCAGAAAAGAAGGTACAACATCCATGAGTGTTGGTGTTATGGCAAAGAGGGACACTTTGCCATTGACTGTTGGCACAACCCTAGTGTGCCTGGTACAACATCCATGAGTGTTGGTGTTGTGGCAAAAAGGCGCACAAGGCTAATAATTGCTCCAGGCTCAAATCTGGACTAAGAAAAACTCATCACATACCAGAGTGCACTAATCAAGGGGGAGACACTAGCTCGACAAGACTGAAAAGTCAAGGTGAAGGTAACCATATTCATGATCAATACATAATCTTGCAGTTATCATTTCATAAGAGTAATTCTCAAAAACCACATCGATGAAATAATGATCGGTATCGTCGATACATCACGACAGTATCCAATCATTCGCGGATTCTTAATTTGACTTAAGCACAATGTCTACAGCTAAACTCGAGTTGTTTAGACATTTAAATGACACTTCGACTTCCAACTCTGGTAGTATAAATAAGATCAAATGTTTTGAAAATTAAAACATTCTCTACATTAGCCTAAAAAGCTATCGTGTTCTCCACGCCCTCTGAGAGTGAACGAGTAGATCGTGTTGAAACCCTCCTGGAACACGTAAGAAATTCCTCCAAAGAAGGAAGGATTCCTCTTCGAAGGAAGCGAGGTGGTAAGGAATGGTTTCATGGAAGGACCAGAAGAAGTTCAAGATGCCATTAAGCTACTGGACATCGTCGGCCTGGAATTTGTCCTCTCTGAACCAACAGTGATTCTCAAAAGAGAAGTGGTGGAGTTCTACTCAAATGCCAAAGGTAACTCAAAAGGAACGTCCGTGAATAGCTTAATCAACGGGACAAAGGTCAAAGTAAATCCTAAGAGATTGGCTAGGGCACTTCAGTTGCCGACTTTCGCAAAGGGGGAAGCCGATGAAGAGGTCACCCAGGAAGACCTTGACAAGGCTCTGGCATGGTGCGGGCATTCGAGCAAGACTTATGGGTCCATAGAAAGGAAGAATCTGAATCAACAAGGAAAACTGGTGGCCGACATAGTAGGTAAAGCTCTCCTCTGCAAGGTTGGGTCGCATGATAGAATAGCCAAGCCTATGTTCAAATTAATGGCAAGGATAATCCTTAGTAAAAGGACCAACTGGGTTCAGCACATTTTTAAGAGGATACAAGAAAGCTTTCAAGCTCCAAATCATGGAAGAATTCTATCATTATACCTTCTGCAAACCTACCCTGAAAGGTTCAACAAAATCTATGGAGTAAAAATACATCACATGAAAAGAATGGACATCAAAATCCTTGCAATATGGGAGAAAACTCTGACTAAGCCTCCCACTAAGTCAAAAACTGCGGAAGATGCAAAGAGGAAGGGAGAAAGCTCATCTGAAGAGAGTAAGTCAGGG
Organism: Dactylorhiza incarnata; assembly: GCA_033032865.1. Classification (NCBI taxonomy): domain Eukaryota; kingdom Viridiplantae; phylum Streptophyta; class Magnoliopsida; order Asparagales; family Orchidaceae; genus Dactylorhiza; species Dactylorhiza incarnata. Next base: position 5,630,187 of record JAWHQI010000035.1, read on the forward strand.
TACAGCTCACCTCCATCTACAGGAACAGATCCAAGAAGTGCTGAAACTGAGGGGGAGAAGAACAGTGAGCTCCCTGCTCAAATGGAAGCAGTGATCAATAAGATCATAGGGGCTGAGGATGCTGATTATTCTGAATCAGTAATGCAAGAGGACAACCAAGAAACTGGCAATGATCAGCAAGGTCCTGAGAAGGAGGGTGAGCCAAGCTACTCACCAATAGGAAAATCTCTATCTCCAATAATGGAAGGGAATGAAGGAGAGGAACAAGAGAACTCATCTCGAGAGAATAGACAAGAGGAGCCCCTACTCTTATCTCAAATAAAGATGCTCCTGGAAGAGCAAAGATTAAAACTGGAAAGCTATGTCACTTCTGCTATCAGTAATCTAAGAAGGGAACTGTCTGCTGAAACAACAACCTTAAGAAATGATGTGAAAAGTCTACAAGAACTCACTGCACGTTCTCACAAAGGCTTATCCAACCTAGGGACTAATCAATCATTGATTATCAAAAGCATAGAAAAGGCCTACATTGCGTCCACCAAAAGGATGACTGAACACAAGACTGAGATCACAAAAGCATAGATCAGCACAGTAAAGATCTAGACAGTCACCTTCTTGAAACCAAAAACTTGGAAGGAGGAATTCACATGCTCAAAAATAAGATTTTGGCCTCTGAGGAGAATCTCCAAAGGGGGATATCTGAAGAAGTCATAAAGGGGGAGAAATCAGTGATACAGGCTAGCAGTAATCATGCCATCTGGACCTCAAACACTATCCGGGAAGCGATGAATCTTTCTCCTATATACTATGATGAGCCTACTGAAGAGCAAGCTGATAAGAAGCAGGAAGTCAGTAGCAAGAAAGCAAAGGGCGACGCTGATATAAGAGCACCAGAGAAATAGATGGCCAAAACCTTAAGGGGGATAAATGTAGAAATGTCAAAACTTTTGAAACATTTGGCACTATTTATAAAATGGTTAAGATTCTGTGTTTACTCAATTTTGCTGAAATGTCATCCTTACATGTTTATCTACTCAAATGTTAAAGTCTATTATGTGAATGACATTTATCATTGAGTGGGTTATGACTTCTTCAAATAGGGGGAGATTGTTGGGAACAGTGCCCTGCAATGTTCCTGATTTGAAGAAGTGCTCAGATCAATGATAAATGCAAGTTATATTTAACATTCCATCTAGTTTATGCTTGTAGAGATCGACAATATGTCATGTACTTTAATGACTTCACGAAGTACAATATCGTCGAGAAGAATAAGAGACATCGTCGACAAAGTATGCTTATCGTCATGATATTGAGTAAAGCGAACTCAGAAGGAAGATCGACGATCGCCGAGATTTGGCATGTTCGTCGAACGCAGAAGGAAGATCGTCGAGCTCAGAAGGAAGATCGACGACCGCTGAGATTTGGCTGGTTTGTCGAGCATAGAAGCAAGATCGTCGAACTCGGAAGGAAGATCGTCTACAGCTGAGAATCAGCAAGATCGTCGAACTGGCAAGTTCGTCGATCGCAGAATGCTGTTCGTCGAACGCAGAGAAGACGCAGTATCGTCGACTTCACCAAAGTGGTCGTGTCGTCGAGAAAGAACAAACATCGTCGTAAAGAACACATGTCGTCGAGAGAACAATATGATCACGACGACATGATGTAAGAAGGAAGATCGCGATGACATAATCAGAGATAGCTTGTCGTTGTAATGACGCAAATATCTTCAAGACAGAATTCAAATCTTCCGGACATGCTGTCAGCAATTAATGCCGCCGCCTGATTGTCTAATCAGTGCGTGCTCTTAAGGAATGGAGCGTCTGACACTTAAGGCACTTTTTCAGAAGACCGTTGGGACCTCGCAGTCTTATAAAAGAGATAAGAGGTTGCCCTAATAAAATAGAAGAAAAAGAGAATCGATCAGAAAGAAAGAAGCTTGCTGTGCAAGAAAAAGAACGAGAAAAAGAATCCCGCTGCTCTTCAATAAAACATGATATTCAGCGGAGAAGAAAGAGAACAAGACACAAGCGTTCTCAAAAGAATCAGTCATCTTCATTGACTGAGAAGTTGTCGTTCAACATCAGGCAAAAAGTAGAGATTGAAGAAGAACTGTGCTGTCAAAGATCTGATTCAGAAGATTCTTCTTCAATCATAAGAGGCCAATCGTCATCAGGATAAGTTGTTGATCTTCATCCAGCAGAAGTAACAGTCTCTTTACTGTATTTTCTTGTAAGGCTTGCGGACCAACTTGTCTAGCTTGAGGGCTGGAGAACTGTGAGGCTTAAGGGCCAGGGCAGTGCACTTGCGGGTGCAATTTGTCGAGCTTGAGGGCTCGGGGGAAGTAGGGCTTGCGGGCCTAGGCTGTTGGGACTTGCGGGTCCGTGTTGTAGGGCTTGAGGGCCTGAGTGTCGAGCTAGACAAAATGTATATATGTATTATAAATATAAATATAAATATAAATATTAATATTATATTTAGGGCTTGAGGGCCTGAGGGCCTGAGTGTCGAACTTCATCGCTCTCATGGCTCCAGGAAGATCCATTGAGCCACAGATATGAAGCTCATGCAAAGAATACAGATTGTGAACCCTCCAACAATTTATATCATCCAATTAAGATATATCATGTCATAAACTATCTAGCTCGACACTCAGGCACTCAGGCCCTCAAGCCCTACAATTAATATATCACTCCAGCTGATTTCACTACCTATCACTGAATTATCAAATGGGGTTCAGATCGTAACTGAGTATTATAAATATAAATATTTTAGTATAACTGGTTTTCTTATTTTTTTAAGCTATCATGTCATGGTTTTCTTAAATTGATATATTTTTTTAAGCTACCATCTTTGTCATCTCCCCCTCTCTCTCCCTCCTCCCCTAGTCCCCTTCCCTCTCTATCTCTCTACCTCGCTATCCATGTCCGCCTCCGGTCGCCTCCAGCGCCAAGAAAGCTTATTCTTTTCCTAAGAAGGGATATAAAACACCACTAAATATCTCACTTTCCCACTCTTCTGGAATAATACAGGTATAATTTGTGCCTCCCCCCCTTCTCATTCTCTCATCCACGAGCATACCTCTTCTCTCTGGACTTTCCTTCCCATTTTTCTATATTTAACTTCAATATGTGCTTATGATTTCAGTGCTGTGTAGTGTTTGCGGTTTTGCCGCGGCCTTTGGGTTTATTTGTATACAAATCCATGAGCTTTAGGTTTAACACCTCAAACATCACTCAGACATGAAGGAATGGAAGACAATGGATCATAAATCCTACCTCAAATAGTTGAGATAATGCTATTGATGAATGGTTTTGGTGTTGATGATGACAGGACAATGAGATTCACTTGGTTGTACACCCTAGGCTAGGCTGGGGCAGCATGGGATGCGGTTGAGTCCGCCACCTTTCCTTTCTCTGCCACATATGCCACAGCTACCTTCTTGTTGCTGCGACACTCATGAACATAACGCCCCGGCTTGCCCCAGTTATAGCAGATGAGTGGTCCTCGCCCAGTCATCACTCCCAAGACAGCAGATGCTGATATGACGAGTCATTTGTATTTGGTACATCTGCCCCTTCATTCAAGATTAAGAAAGCAAGCCCTTCTAAGGTTGATTCTGCCAAGGACATGACTGCTGTCAAATCAGTGGACATGTCTAATTGCTCAGTGTCTAATGCCATCAAAACTTGCATTGCCCAAAAGCCAAAGCAAGCTGATGTCATTAATACAAAGACCACTAAGACTATCCACAGATTGACTTTCAGCCAAATACTTGCTGAAAGAAACAAGAGAAAAGTTGTTGTCTCTCCTCCTGAACATGTGGACTGTGTTGCACACCCCTCAAGAAATGTTCAGAAGAGGAGATACAACATTCATGAATGTTGGTGCTGTGGTAAAGTAGGACACTTTGCCATAGACTGTTGGCACAATCCTAATGTGCCATGTGCAAAGATGAGCCTTCCTGCAAAGGGTGCAGCTAGTGTAAGGTCATTTCATCATGCTAACAAGTACATAGAACCCAAAGCTATTTGGGCTCCTAAGGATAACTAAACTCCTTCTTGCAGGATAGTTCAAGTACCAGCCTCAACCAAATTTGGTACTTGGACAGTGGGTGCTCAAGGCACATGACAGGAACAAGAAATCTTCTACAGGACTACAAGGTTGTGAAGAATGGACCCAAAGTTATCTTTGGGAGGGGGGGGGGGGGGGGGGGGGGTCAGAAAAGGGAATCACCAAAGGATATGATATGATCTCCAATGGCATAGTCTTAATTACAAGGGTAGCTTATTTTGAAGGGTTGCAACACAACCTAGTAAGCATAAGTCAACTATGTGATCTAGGATATGTCATTGAATTCCACAATGACAAATGCTTGATTAAAAGTCTAAAGACTTAGAGACCATTCTCTCAGGCACTAGGAGTGGGAATGTTTATTGCTAAGACTTTATATGTAGTAATTCTCTTACATCTGTTTGTCTAGTAGCTAATGAGAATGAGTCCCTTTGTGTTCAATGGCACAAAAGACTTGCTCACATTAACTACAAGACAATGTATAGACTATTCTCTAAAAACCTTGTTAGGAATAGTCCTAATATAAAATGTATTAAAAGTGGTCCCTGTCATGCTTGCCAAATGGGTAAGCAAACAAGGGCCACCTTTAAAAGTATTGGATCCAAAGACACTGAAAGATGTCTTTATCTCTTGCATATGGACTTGTTTGGTCCTTTGCCAATTCGGAGCCTGGGTGGGAAGTTGTATACTTTGGTGATTGTTGATGATCACTCAAAATATACATGGGTATTCTTCCTAAAGAAGAAGTCTGATACTCTAAATATCTTTATAACTCATGTAAAGCAATTCAGAATGACTTGTAATGTGTTGTGGTCAGGACTAGAACTGACCATGACACAGAATTTCAATCTAAAGCTAGGACAAGGTTTTGTCAAGAATATGGTATCACCCAAGAGTTCTCCTCCCCAACGACTCCACAACAAAATGGTGTGGCTAAGAGGAGGAATAGGACCATGGTAGAAGCTGGGAGAACACTTAGTGACTCCTCACTCCCAGAATACTTCTGGGCTGAGGCAGTCAATACTGCATGTCATGTTCTCAATAGAGCTTCCATCAATAAGGTTCATGGAATAACTCCCTATGAGATTATGAAAGGCAAACAACCTACAATTTCATACTTTAGAATCTTTGGCTCCAAATGCTACATTTTAAACAATGGAAAATCTCAATTAACAAAGTTTACAGAGAAATGCAATGTGGGTGTTCTTGTTGGTTATAACTCACATAGTAGAGCTTATAGAGTGTATAACAAGAAAACTCATGTTGTAGAGGAGTCTATGTATGTAGTATTTGATGAGACCAGCCTAATATATAAGGGCTGGTTTAGATCTTCTGTCTTGGCAGGAAATGAAAAGGATTTGGAAAGGATGTCTATACAAGACACGCCCAACAACAACAAAGCTTATTCTGATGCTGCCATCCCTGAAGAGGAAGAAGTCGATGCTGATGAAGACACTGCTGAACCAGCAGAAACTGCACAGCAAGATGAGAACAGACTGCCTACAGCTGTAAGACATCTAAGGGATCATCCAAGAGAACAAATAATTGTAGATCAGAATCAAGGTGTATTAACTAGAAGCAGGGCTCATAATGAAGCCCTATTCTTGAGCTTCCTATCATAAATGAAGCCCAAGACATTTGAAGAAGCCAACCAAGACACCTTTTGGATTCATGCTATGCAAGAAGAACTTCTTCAATTCAAGAGATGCAAGGTATGGAAATTGGTGCCAAAACCTCAAGGACACAATAACATAGGTACCAAATTGATTAATAGGAACAAGTTAGATGAAAATGGCACAATCATAAAGAACAAGGCAAGGCTGGTAGCCAAGGGGTATAGACAGGAATAAGGGATAGACTTTGATCAAACCTTTGCCCCTGTTGCAAGGTTGGAAGCAATTAGGCTATTCCTTGCCTATGCTGCCCACAAGGGGTTCAAAGTGTATCAAATGGATGTCAAATCAGCCTTCCTCAATGGTGACTTGAAGGAAGAGGTATATGTTGAGCAACCATCAGGTTTTGTACATCCTACCCTCTCTAGTCATGTTTACTTACTTAGGAAAGCTCTATGGTCTTAAGCAAGCCCCCAGGGCTTGGTATGAGACATTGTCTAGCTTTCTCATCAAGAACAAGTTCTTGAGGGGAAAGATAGATAACACATTGTTTCTTTGGGAAACAAGGGGCAAGTGTCTCCTAGTACAAATATATGTTGATGACATAATATTTGGGTCTACTGATGACAACCTCTGCAAGAGATTTTCCAATCTAATGCAGGGGGAGTTTGAGATGAGCAGTATGGGTGAACTTAAATATTTCCTTGGGCTCCAAGTGAAACAGTCTGATGATGGAATCTCCATTTCCCAGAATAAGTACACCAAGGAGCTCATCAAGAAATTTGGGATGGAATCAGCCTCCACCATGAGAACACCCATGGGATCTAATGCATCATTAGACAAGGATGAAAAGGGGAAGGCCTTTGATGAGTCCTTGTACAGGTGTATCATTGGATCCCTGTTGTACTTGACTGCAAGTAGGCCAGACATTATGTATTCTACATGTGTGTGTGCTAGGTATCAGGCATGTCCTAAGGAATCTCACTACACCTCTGTCAAGAGGATTTTGAGATATCTCAAGGGTAGCCTAAAGCTTGGCCTTTGGTACCCTAGGAACAATGACTTTGAACTAATAGGCTATTCAGATGCAGATTTTGCAGGGTGCAAAGAAGACAGGAAAAGCACAAGTGGTACTTGTCAATTCCTAGGGAGAAGGCTGATTTCTTGGAGCAGCAAAAAGCAAACCAGTGTGGCCATATCCACAGCTGAGTCAGAGTATATTGCAGTAGGCAGCTGTCTTGCTCAACTTCTATGGATCCAACATCAATTGGAAGATTACAACATCAAGGTAAGTCAATCTCCCCTGCTGTGCGACTCATCCAGTGCAATTTCTATTGCTAAAAATCCTGTCTCCCATAGCAGGACCAAGCACATAGAAATTAGGTATCATTTTATAAGAGTGCATATAGAATGTGAAGATATCAAACTTGAATATGTCCCCACAGACAATCAAGTAGCTAACATCTTCACATAGCGACTGGATGAGGCCAAATTCAATACTTTCAAAATTGAATTAGGAATGTTAAATTTAGAATGAGTTCTTATATGAATCAATATCTGCTGTTAACATGCTTACATTCTCATCTGTTATGATAAACTGTACTGACAACATGTACTGTTAGGATATACTGACATCTGAACTGATCAAACTTACGGTAGGCATAGGCCATATGATAGGGTAGACAATCTCCCTAAAAATGTTGAATGTAGGATAGTATATTGTAGAATGATCAGCTGTCTCAGAAAAATCTGGATCAGCTAAGCTTTTGGTTTCCCGTAAACCACAAGATCCATAGATATGCTCCAAATGAGGGGGAGCTAAACTGGATTGTTCAAAATGAACAAGATCAACTATTAAAGATAATTGTTCTCAATTTGAGGGGGAGCAAGTTCCTTCTTAGATTGAGGGGGAGTTGGCAAATGCAGTTGTGGTTCCCTCCCAATTCCTAAGGGAAAAATAATTGAAGAAACCAGAAAGGAGGAGATGGCCAATGCTATGTCTAAATCAGAGTAAGCTCTCTGATCAAGTTATCAGAGATAGTGATTATGAATAAGCTTAATATAATCTGAGTTAGAAAGGGGGAGATATCCAATGGGCTAGCCAAAGCTTTACATAATCTGTCATAAGGTATCAAAGTATGCTTAAACAATATTATCTTAAGCAATGTTATCATGAATGCTACATTGTTCATTTCATGATATGTTTTTATTTGGGTATGTACATTAGCATTGGGAATGTTTTGCCTTCTTCAAATAGGGGGAGATTGTTGGGAAATTGACCGTCAATGTTCCCTTGATTTGAAGAGGCCTCACACTCAATACTAAGTACACGTTTTATTTGATAAACCCTATTTATATCTCATAAGTATGCAGGGTTAAGACTTAACAAGGTGCAGGGGTTGCTCAGTTAGTTTATTGACAAAACAGCTGAGACAAGCTCTCAGTCTCAGCTGAACCGCTGAGACAAGTCCAGGAGCCGCTGAGAAGGTTTCTGGGCCAGCTGAGCTGCAGATAGAAGAAAACCGCTGAGACAACTGCCTGTCTCAGTGGATCCGCTAGAACGGGATAGAAGAAAACCGCTGAGACGGCTGACCATCTCAGCCCAACCGCTGAGACAGTTCAAACTTGATCTGGCGGGTTCTGCTTTTGGCGCAAGCTACAGGAATGCATTGTGGGGACCATCAATCACTTCCATACATGACAGGAGGTCAGCTAAGAGCCGTTGAAGATCAGATATTTATAAAAGAAGATGTTAGGGCAACTTTGAAGAGGTTGGTTGTGTGCTTAACATTTACTGTTCCATTATCGGCCAAGAAAATGTCCTCTCATTCTCCTCCTGCTCACTGAACTAGCAAGAAGACTCTGAGAGATAAAGTTAGCTCCTTTGCAAGAAGGAGCAAGGTTATCTTCCACCCCTCAACTAAAGAGGAAGATCAAGTTGTAGCTGTCATCAACATCACCAGCTACAAGATAGCACAAGCTGTGCAGAAACTACAGGAGACATCTTTACTATGCTGTCAGCTATAGTAAGTTCAAACATTCTTTTATTGTAGGGCTTAACAGCCTGAGTTGTAGGGCATTATTGCTTGAGCTGTAGGAGGAGGATTCCTCTGAGTTGTAGGACCTGGAAGAGGTCTGAGCTGTAGGATTAGGATCAGGAGCTGATCTGAGGTAGGGCAGCTGAGCCTGAGTTATAAGGCTATTTATCCTGAGTTGTAGGACCTGCTGAGGTCTGAGCTGTAGGATCAGGGGCTGATCTGAGTTGTAGGGCTGCTGTGCCTGAGGTTGGGTTGGGAAAACCTGAGAGATCCCTAGGGATCTGAGTTGTAAGGTCTTGGAGCTGAGTTGGAGGAGTTGGCCCTATCTAACACACTATTAGAAGGGTGAAGGGTGAAAGTGGACTACCCAAGGACACACTGTCTTTGGGGAACCACTATAAATTCTTGTGTGCTTTCTGTGTTTGTTGATTTGCTTAAACTAACTCAGAAATCAGCTAGGGTACTTAGAGGAAAAATAAAAGAAACCTATTCACCAAAACAACGTAATGCATGGGGTTGACCAAAACAACGTAATGTCCCATCACCCCGACCATCCTACTGGATTTTGGGGTGAGTATATTGCTCTCCTGCAAGAACACATGTAAAACCAGTGCGTAAAAGAAACACTAAGCATCACGTAATACCCACGACCAATACGCCTATCATGCACACTCAATGTTAAACGACCTAGGATCGCTCTTCTGGTCCCGAGGCATAGTGATGGGAGATATGAGTTCACCTCCAATCCTTAAATGGTAATTTCCCAACGTATCCCGACACAGCTCTTAACATACATGGACAACATGTGACAACCTAAATGGGTTGTAACAACCGTACGAAGTGACGGGTAATTCACCCATCCTAAAAAACCCCTCAAAGATCATCATTCTAATGGGTCTAATGCATGACCACCTAGGAACGTGGAATTCACAAAAAAAACCCACAAATTCTCGCAACCGTTATGATGAACGATATGAGATATTCTCCTTTGCGCACCTAGGGCTAATCACAATGCACATCAACATAAACATCATTGAGTTAGGCTTATAACCAAGGATAGGCTCCACACATCATGCCTAAATCCATACTAGCGCATCAAATTACTAATGCAAATTCATGTCCGATACGAACACAATCGACCAGGTGGTTCACCATGAACTGAGGGAATCACACACCGTCGCTAATTTGAGAAGGGTGGCCCTCCTATGCAAGTAAAATCAAAAAAGTTATGCCGAGGTCCCAATCTCACAGTCTAGCATAGTCCCTGATCTCTACGATATAGTAGGACATAGATTGTGACATTCTCATTCCTACCAGTCCCATAGTGTGAATTAGGGCCAGAAGGTGACCCCAGGAGACAAAGTAACTAGGTGATCTCACCTAGTGAACCCCAATAGACACAAGTCAACCTAGGTCAATTCATCTCAAATTGAACTGTCAAGCCCAAAATGACCTCAATAATACATTTCTAACCCTAAGGGTTAGTCAATGGACCATGGACCTTATGGATTGGTCAACCAAATTAAGCAACTTGACCAAAGATAACATTGGTCAAACTAGCCTAATTAACCCTAATATGGCTCAATTGGACTTCAGTTAACCAAATGGACCCCACCATTACCCTCTGATGAGTCCCATTTATATAGGGTTTTTCGGACTCATCTGGGCCTATTTTCTCACTCGTGCACTGCCCTGTTAGCATTAAAATGCTCATATTTGCTTTAGTCATCACTTTACACACTGTACATTCTTTTCTCCTATCGGGGTGTGCAATTGCGCATTCTGTGCTGGGGGTATGCCTTTAGGGGTTCCCCATGCTTGCTATGTTTGGTTTGTGGATGCTAGTCTCATTTCCTATATGGTTGGAGCTTTGATTTTGATTGTGTACAGGTGGACTATGCCCTTGAGCTGAGCATTGCAATCTGGGTAAATCGCACAACCGTGCGATTATTGTTAACGCACGATCAAAGCGATCATGCGATTTACTCAGAGATGTTTGTGATGCTGTTCATCGTGCATTTTCCTTAATGCACGATTGAATCCAATCATGCGTGAAGGAAAACGCACGACCTACTTGGAAGCAGGAAAAATCTGCAGCCTGCCCCACCCCGTGTGTTTTTGGTCTCGCACGGGCATTCCGCTCGTGCGTGAACAAAAATGCACAACCTTCCTGTAGCTCCAGGCACTGTTTATCTCTATAAATCGCATGGCCCAAATCGCAAGGTCGTGCATTTTGATCGTGCATTTCTTAATTTAATGCCTCTATTTAAGAGCGCAGATTCAGTCGACCGAAGAGATTCATTTTTGTTAGGGGAGCGCCATTTCTTTCGCACCGGCCTGCCACTTTCATCGCTACATCGCTGCCCACCTTCGAGAGGAGCTTCAGACGCCATTCTTTTGCAAATCTATAGTCGAAGCATCCTCTTGGCCTCCTCCATTATTCATGAACCTCCAAACCTCCATTTTGAGGGATTTCTTGCTGCATACATGAAGTTCTCCGGCAAGGTCAGGATCGAAGATGATTGACGGAGAAGATGGGTCAACTAGAAGGAAGTGACAACACCTCTCCGTAACCCAAACGGCAGTTGGAGCCCGAGCTCAGACAAGGATTGACAACCCTAGATTCCAGCCATGAACCTCCGATGAGTCTCCGCCCCATTGGTTGTAATCTCACCCCCTTCATATTGTAGTATTGTTTTCCATTATCATTTGTGTGTATGAATAATGTGTACTGCACCATGTTATGCTATTTAGTATATTTCATGTCTATGTGAAGTTTTTTATATGGTCTATACAAGTGATGAGCGCCCCATTCCACCATCCATTTACCCATCACGATCGTTTGCCGCACTAACAATTGCTAGTTGCGTGCTTGTTGACGAGGTACTTGCGACCCTCAAACCTTTCCGTAATTACTCTCACCTCATCCGCTTGCCTACTCATCCATCCGCCTTGCGAAGCAATGCATAGCGGCCTGCATAGTTTCCATCCGCCCGACAAAGCAGCGCATAGCGGCCTGCATAGGAGTAGTTTAATTCTTTTCTTTTATTTTTCTACAATCCAAATCACCCTTTTTACGCAATCCATCCGACCTAAAGGACTTCAATCTCAAGTGCTTCCTCGATAGATAACTCCATCTTACCGTGTTCCTTTGAGATTTGATACTTGGGGATTCACTCCCACATTTTCTATTACTTGAACAATCGGTGCACTGTCATTTCATGCCGCAATCTTGCTACTGCCTATAGCGGTGTGCGAGATTCGTGCGTTAAGTTTTTGGCGTCGTTGCCGGGGAACACTGTCGTGTGAGTTTTCTAGAGAGAAAAGGGAGAGAAAGAAGCCCTTCCATCGTGTATAGTCTTTTTTTTCTTATTTGTTTGTTTGATTTAAGATACTTATTATTGTTATTATTTCATCCTATCCAATTTTAAAGTTTTTGGCAAGTTTCTCCAAGGAGGTTTTAATAGTTTGTGTAAATTTCCTTGCAAGGAATTTCAGTTTTGTTATATCTGCATTAATTGTTGAAAATGTCTTCATGGGATATTTCTCCTAGCACTTACGATAAGATGGTCTATTATATAGACCAAATGAAGGAGTTAAATGCTAGGCCACTTAGGAAATTTGTTTGCTTGTTGTGTCGAGGAGAGGGTCATGAATTAAAGGATTGTCCTAGTCTTTTCAATCATGACCGTTACTCCTTCACTCATGACAACATTGGCCCTATCGCTCATTCTTTACCCATGGAGGCAATCACGCCCTCTACCCCCGAGCTTATTTCGTGCATGGACTCCTCACTCCCTTTGTATGGATCCACCCCTAGTGATGACGATGACTCATTTGATAGCCAACATGGAGAGGAATGGGAGCTCATAGATGCACCTGAGTGTGATGAGGAGAGTGCTCTCTCTAGTGGGGAGGTGCTTGCGGATCTTTTTACAGAGAAATCTGATTTTTCATTTTATGATCATGATATTAGATGCATTTCTCTAGTTTCTTTGCATGATTTTTCTAGACCTCTTTTTTATGATCCTATCAAAGTAAGTGAGCGAGGTGATGACTTGGAGCCTGAGATCACACCTAGGTGGGATGAGGAGGATACTCTCTCTGATGAGGAGGTTTGCACTTCTTCATGGGACGAGGAGGTCCAAACCAACACCGAGGCCCTTGAGTTCTCGGGTCCCCCTTGCTATGATACTTACGATGATGATGGTGATCAAGCTTAAGAACTTGCTAGGAGTGAGACCGGGACCACTCCTTTGATTTCAGATTATTTACGTTATTCTTCTCCTTTATTTCTTGATCCCCATTCACCATCTGAGCCTGTGCAGGTTGAGTCTTCACTGGTGCTTCAGGAAGACGTGGAGAAGTCTGCTCAGGTCAATGAAGAGTGCATTCTCTCTTGCGAGGAGGTTGACCCCTCCTCTTTAAGGGAAGCCTTATTCATTGCCCGCTCTTCCTTCTACCTCCCTGAGGATGACAACTTGCTAGGCAAGAACCTTTTTGGCCAGAAGAGTGAGGATTCCTCCTCTTCTTCCTATATTCTCTTTCCTCTACCTGTGAAGAGCAGGTACTACTATTTAAGTAGAGGATTAACTATTTGGTCACCATATCGGTACCCGCTACCGACACAGATATTAGAACAGTTACCTATGCACTTTTCTTTTCAGGCTCCCATTATCTAGAACTTTTTGCTTTCTGAATAAGTCGTGCTGGGGAGGACAATAAACCTCAGTAGTTATCTTCCTTTTTCATGCATTTTCATCTTATCTAGTTTAGTTAATTGGTTTTTCAATTCAGCTTTTCTATTTTCCTATTATTTTTGTGGAGCTTACCCCTGCAGGTGTACATTTTTGGATGGCGGAAGCCGTGGCTTTGCCCTGGTTTTACACGCATCTTCTAGTATGCTCACTTGCTGAGCATTGGATACTCTCTTCATCTAGCCCTCATAAAAATTTCATGTTGATATTTTATGCTGGTTCGTTTTGTTCAAGTCTGCACTCACGTGCACTATTGCATAGCATGATAGAAATCATTATTTTAGTTATTTTGTAGTGTTCATGATGATTGCACACACTACACCCACTTAAGAGCGCACATACCCGCGAGCATGCTCCAAGTTTAATTTAATTTTACTACTTAATTGGAAAATTGAGGTGCTGGTTTAGGATTATGTAGCGGAGTAAGTTGTGACTTGTGCAGTGCTCCTAATCGAGTGCTCCCATTTGTGTAAAAATATGTGTAGAGTAGATTTCTCCTTATACGTTTAGTTTATTTTATTTCTCTAAATATAATTGTTAATTATTCTACTCAAATTGGTGAATGCAGGGCGAATCAAATGGTAGAGTAGTGATGAGTGCAGATAATCGTTAGACTCGTATTGTTTGAGTTCGGAGGAAGGATTGCCTTTCTCGAGGGCTAGAACTTGCCCCAAGCTATTCTTGAAGCATGGGCATAAGATAGTTCATTTTCATGAGAGTGACGTAGGCCTTCATTTTGGCCCGGTTGAACCTGTCTTTCGCTCCTATCATCTTCCCTTGCTAGCCTCCTTGTGCCTATCCATGTCATTTTATTCAGCTCTACCTAGTTATAACTGAATCCAAAATGCCAATCCTAATTATGCACCTAAATACCAAGCAAGAGCGGATTTATATTTCTTATTTTGGGGGTGTGATTTGGAAAATGTTGTGGTGGTGGTTGTGCTTTTATTGAAAATATGCTGAAAATGATTTGAAAAAAAAAATTGAGAAAGAGAAAAAGAAATGAGAAATGATTGAAAAAGAAAAAAAATGTGAAAAAAAGAGCTTATATGAAAATCTGTTTGAGATTTATGTTTGGATTAGGCGGGGTACACACCCATATTGTCTAGGTTTAGTCCGGGGGTCTGGTGCACTCGTGCACTTGGTGATTTCTTGCTAGATTATTTTTATGATTAGCTCATTTGGGTTTGGTGTGTGATGAGTACTTTTTGTACTCATCTTTTAATATAAGTTTAATATATTTTTAAATATGAAATTATATAGTTTTTATGCTTTTCTTATTAAAATTATTATCTTTTCAAATTTATAAACTAACTTAAGCTTTTTCTGTATATTTCAGGTTTTTTGGACGCATTGGACAAAAACTTCAAGTACACGCCCAAGGTCACGGGCGTGACTATGGGCGTGTAACCTGCTCGGTGTTCCAGACCTGTTTCCTCCACCACAGGTGCGTTCCGTGAAGAATTCGCCAAGTACACGCCCAAGTCACGGGCGTGACCAAGGGCGTGACCCAATGTCACGGCCGCGACTCGCCGCAAGCATCCAGAATTAGCCTGCCACGTCAATTAAATTTACACGCCCCAGGTCACGGGCGTGACCAGGGGCGTGACTCAATGTCACGGGCGTGACTCATCCCGCGCCACTCCCCGCTTCTTCCCGCTTCTTCCCGCCGAAGATTCCCGCCAGCAGCACGTTTTGAAGGTTACACGCCCTAGGTCACGGGCGTGACCTAGGGCGTGACGCGCCCGAATTGCCTGCATTAATTCCAGACTGCGCCCTTTCTGCTCCGAGATGATCGCGCGCCTTACACGCCCTTGGTCACGGGCGTGACCGAGGGCGTGTACCCCGAATTATCAGCTATAAAAAGCCAGCTCCAGCAGATGTTCAGGAGGAAGTTTTTGGAGATGAATTCTTAGGTTTAGAACTTTCATTTCTTATATTATTTTTATGTTTTAAGTAGTTCTTGCAATCATCTTTCTTTATGCAATTCACATTTTCAATTAAATAGTTTGTAGCTTCCCTTTTCATAGTTTGTAATTTCTCCTATCAATAAAATAGTTTTTTTTCTTATTCACTTATTTCTCATTCTTCTCCTTCTTCATTGTTTTATTTTCTTTTTGCAACCCAACTCTAAGCTTTAATTGATAAGATAATAGAGATTTTCTTGAAGTAAGAGTACTCAACCGCCCCGAGTCTAATACGACCTTGGTTTTTATAACCTATACTACATTCGATACGGTACACTTGCCGTTATCGTTTGCAAGCATAGTTTTGCGTATCAAGTTTTTGGCGCCGTTGCCGGGGACACGGTTGATATTTCGAAAAAAGAAATATTTATTAATTTTATCGTTCTCTTTCTTCTCCCCCTTCTCTTTAAATTTTAAAAAATCTTAAAAAGTGTAATCTAAATTCTCGGAAAGGACGCTTTGGGCTTGAATTCCCATCATAGCCTCTAGTACCTTGCGAGCCCTTCACCGGGTTGACCTTGGGAAGTCCGGGACTAATTTAACCCGCTTTTTGAAAAAAATTTATATAATAAAAATATTTTTAAAATTCCATTCATTTGAGTAAAGGTTGTTTCCTTTTTATTTTTATTATGCAATCACTTGAATTGGCCGTAAAAGTTGTCGAGCTTCAAAGCCAAGTATATCTTTTGGAAGCGGCACAAAAACGCCAAAATTGCTGTTCTTATTGTAATGCGCCTCATCAAAGTGAGGAATGTTATTTACATTCATATGCTCAAAATAATTATTATGAAAATAATTTTTCTCAATATTATGCAAATAATTTTGACAATAATTATGATCATAATTTTTCCTCTTTTAATGAAAATAATTTTTCAAACTTTGACGAAAGTAATTTTTCTAATTTTAATGAGAATAATTTTTCGAATTCTAATAATTTTTCTTCTAGCTCCGAAGTAGATTCTTCTTGGTGGCAAGGTCACCCGGATAATTTTCGGGGCAATGAAGATAAATCTTCAGATCCGAATTTTTGTTCTTCTTCTTTTGTGCCACAATTTTTTTTCTCTAATTTTGGGGAAATTCCGCAGATCCAAATAGATACTTCCCCCCAAAATTTAGAGGAAAATTTTTTTTCTTCTAGTGTTTTCTCTAATTTTCACGAGAATAATTTTTCGGCTTCTAAAGATTTTTCTTCTACCCCCGAAGTAGATTATTCTTGGTGGCATGGTCACCCGGATAGTTTTCGGGGCGATGAAGATAAATCTTTAGATCTGAATTCTTGTTCTTCTTCTTTTGCGCCGCAATTTTCGTACTCTAATTTTGGGGAATGTCCGCTTTTTCAATTTGATGCTCCGCCCCAGAATTTAGATGAGAATTTTCTTCCTTCTAGTGCTTTTTCCTTGTCTTTGGAAAATTTAGTTGTGGAGGACCATGTGCTTTCATGTAATCCCATAACTTCTTTTACCAAAGATGAAGAAAAAATCTCTTACCAAGAAATTCTTAATGTTTTGGGCACCCCGGATGAACTAGAAGAAGAACAAGTTTCTTCCCCTACTTCACCCAGATCTTCTTTTCTTTTTCATGAATTTTCGCAAATGTCTTCTATTTTAATTCAACCGGAAATTCATGAAACTTTAGTGTCCGAAAATCTTATTTCGCTTGGTAATGCACTAGATTTTTCGAATGAAAATTTTATTTTAGAAAAGGAACAACCAAAGCTTAATTTTATAATTTCGCAAGCGCCTCCTCCTTGCGATAATTTTTCTGAATCGCTTATTTGTGATTCTTTAGATGCCAATAATTTTCAGGTAGAAGATGAGCCGTTGCTACCCCAAATAATTGATGATCCATATGCCACTCATCTTTATAAATCCAAATCACCTCAGGTATGTATAGGTGATTTGGATTTGCATTTTCAAGATCAAAGACAAACGAAGAATCACATGTTAAGCGGAGGAGTAGCCGGGCGACTGACGCCGGCACATTCACCTACGCGTGAATTAAGGGAGTTACCTGTCCACTTCTCTTTTAGATTTCCATTTTCCTAACACTAACCGTCTAGCTTAAAGATGGGAAAAAGAAAGCGCTCTTGGGAGGCACCCCTTGCTTATCTTTAATTTAATGTATTTTTTTAAAAAAAGTTTGTTTTCTTTCAGGTGTTCTTCATACTTAGTTTTAAACATTGGGGACAATGTTTAATTTTAAGTATGGGGGTGTAGCATTGCTTTCTTTATATTTCTACTTTATAGTTGAAAAAAAAAATATATATATATATAAATATTTTTAATCTAATAAAAAAAAAGTTAAAAAATTTTTTGCTGAATTTTTATACTTACTCATTTGCAAAATCCTTAGTAGATTTGCTTTTGTTTAGTGTAGTAGGGAATTTTTTATACTTCATTAGATTTTGAATTTTGGAATAAACTTGTTGACTCATGCAGTGTTCCTAGTTAAACGCACGCGTTTGTAGAATTCTATGTCAAATTAACTATTCAGCATAAAATTAGATTTATGTTTTTCTAACTGCGAAAAAAACAATTCTTATTTTACTTTTACCTTGAATCCGGTAGAATTTGAGAATAATTCAAGTGAGTATGTAGAAGCTTACTAGAGAAATATTACACATTTTGAACGGAAGGGTGTCCTTTCTCAATGTCTAGAACTTGCCTCTAGCGATTCTCGAAGCATTTACATAGTTTTGTCATAGTTTCTAGAAGTGATATAGGCCACCTTTTGAACGTTTGTGCCTGTTTGCCCACCTTTTTAAATTTTTCATTGCTTAAACACTTTGGGCCTTACCTTATTTCCTTTGCTACCTCCACCTTTCATTTTCACCAAAGCCAAAACATCCAGCCCATGATCACACTAAATAATTGAGATTTATTAAAATTCTGCAATGGGTTCAATTGTGAAAATAAGGAAATTAAAACTTCTTATTCGGAGCTATTATGAAAATAAAAGGGATATAAAAAAATATATATGAAAAATTATTGGCCAACTGTGAAAAAAAAAATATACAAAAAAAGTATTCATGGCCTCATTTTTGAAAAATATGAGAGTTTTGCTTCATAACAACTTTTATGCGAGGTTTAAAGTTTGGATAATTTTGGGTAACTCTCACCTTGGTTTAGTGTGATTCTTAGCCGTCATATTCTATCTTTTTGATTTCCAAATCCAAATCATATACCTAAGCCAAGTTTCACCCCTAATGAAAGCCCTTTTGATCTTTAAGCTATAACATTATACTTGTGTAGTGGAGAGAGTGCGACCGGGCAAGCCTATGGCCATCGTCATTGATGGATTTCTTTGGAGGCTATCCCGAAACTCAATTTTGGGTAATATTGATCTTAGAAAAGACGCTACCCTCTCCCTGAATAACATTATAGAATTTGCCGAACTTTCAATTTAAAAGTAAAAGCAATTTGTTAATTCGCATTATTGAAAATTATAAGCTAATCATTATGCTGAATAGATCTTTCAACTAGGATCTCTACACGTAGGCGTAAGACTTCGCGTTTTTATTCCTTGAGTTCAAAATTCTTTTCTAGTATTTAAATTTTTCTAATCCTATGAAAAGTTGTTTGCTCGGGACTAGCAAACGAGTAAGTATGGGGGTGTTTGATGAGTACTTTTTGTACTCATCTTTTAATATAAGTTTAATATATTTTTAAATATGAAATTATATAGTTTTTATGCTTTTCTTATTAAAATTATTATCTTTTCAATTTTATAAACTAACTTAAGCTTTTTCTGTATATTTCAGGTTTTTTGGACGCATTGGACAAAAACTTCAAGTACACGCCCAAGGTCACGGGCGTGACCATGGGCGTGTAACCAGCGCGGTGTTCCAGACCTGTTTCCGCCACCACGAGTGCGTTCCGTGAAGAATTCGCCAAGTACACGCCCCAGGTCACGGGCGTGACCAAGGGCGTGACCTAATGTCACGGCCGCGACTCACCGCAAGCATCCAGAATCAGCCTGCCATGTCAATTAAATTTACACGCCCCAGGTCACGGGCGTGACCAGGGGCGTGACTCAATGTCACGGGCGTGACTCATCCCGCGCCACTCCCCGCTTCTTCCTGCCGAAGATTCCGGCCAGCAGCACATTTTGAAGGTTACACGCCCTAGGTCACAGGCGTGACCTAGGGCGTGACGTGCCCGAATCGCCTGCATTAATTCTAGACTGCGCCTTTTCCTCTCCGAGATGATCACACACCTTACACGCCCTTGGTCACGGGCGTGACCGAGGGCGTGTACCCCGAATTATCAGCTATAAAAAGCCAGCTCCAGCAGATGTTCAGGAGGAAGTTTTTGGAGACAAATTCTTAGGCTTAGAACTTTCATTTCTTGTATTATTTTTATGTTTTAAGTAGTTCTTGCAATCATCTTTCTTTATGCAATTCGCATTTTCAATTAAATAGTTTGTAGCTTCCCTTTTCATAGTTTGTAATTTCTCCTATCAATAAAATAGGTTTTTTTCTTATTCACTTATTTCTCATTCTTCTCCTTCTTCATTGTTTTATTTTCTTTTTGCAACCCAACTCTAAGTTTTAATTGATAAGATAATAGAGATTTTCTTGTAGTAAGAGTACTCAACCGCCCCGAGTCTAATACGACCTTGGTTTTTATAACCTATACTACATTCGATACGGTACACTTGCCATTATCGTTGACAAGCATAGTTTTGCGTATCAGTGTGTTTAGCCTTTATGTGTACCTTTGTGTATCTCACCGTGACCCAAGCCCCATTCAAACATAAAGTCCTACTGACTCGTGTAGTGTGCCGATCTAGTGTCGTGGAGAGAATGTGAACAGGAAAGCATATGGTCCCCGACACTAATGGATTTTAGTGGAGGTCATCTCGAATCCTAATCTTAGGCAATGCTCATCTAGTGGTCCATCTATTTTATCCTTACGCATGACAAGATGATTCACCACAATTCCTATTTTGAGTAGAATAATAACTCTGTACCCTTTTTGAAATCCATAAACTATGTAGTATAGTTAGAAATCTTTGTTGTTATATTTTTACGCATGTGAGTGTGTGACTTCTCATTTTACTCAGTGTCGCAATCTCGTAACCAGCTACTTTATTTTTCCACTTTGCTTGAATTGGTTTGCCCGGGACACGCAAATCGTTAAGTCTGGTGGTGTGATGAGTCCAACTTATATAGGGTTTTTCAGACTCATCTGGGCCTATTTTCTCACTCGTGCACTGCCCTTTTAGCATTAAAATGCTCATATTTTCTTTAGTCATCGCTTTACACATAGTGCATTCTTTTCACCTATCGGGGTGTGTAATTGCACATTCTGTGCTGGGGCATGCCTTTGGGGGTTCCCCATGCCTGCCATGTTTGTTTTGTGGATGCTAGTCTCATTTCCTGTATGGTTGGAGCTTTGATTTTGATTGTGTACTGGTGGACTATGCCCTTGAGCTGAGCATTGCAATCTGGGTAAATTGCACGACCATGCAATTTTTGTTAACACACGATCGAAGTGATCGTACGATTTACTCAAAGATATTAGTGATGATGTTCATCGTGCGTTTTCCTTAACGCACGACTGAATCCAATCATGCGTAAAGAAAAACGCACGACATACTTGGAAGCAGGAAAAATCTACAGCCTGCCCCACCCTGTGCGTTTTTGGTCGTGCACGAGCATTCCGCTCGTGCGTGAACAAAAACGCACAACCTTCCTGTAACACTAGACACTGTTTATCTCTGTAAATCGCAAGGCCCAAAATGCGCGGTCATGCATTTTGATCGTGCGTTTCTTAATTTAACGCTTCTATTTAAGCGCGCAGGTTCAGTCGACTGAAGAGAATCATTTTTTTAGGGGAGCGTCGTTTCTTTCCCACCGGCCTGCCATTTTCATCGCTCCAACGCCGCCCAACTTCGGGAGGAGCTCTGACCTCCATTCTCTTGCAAATCTATAACCGGAGCATCCTCTTGGCCTCCTCCATTGTTCATGCACCTCCAAACCTCTATTTTGAGGGATTTCTTGCTGCATACATGAAGTTCTCCGGCGAGGTCAGGATCAAAGATAATTGACGGAGAATATGGGTCAACTAGAAGGAAGTGACAACTCCTCTCATACCCCGGACGCCAGTTTGAGCCCGATCTTGGACAAGGATTGACAACCCTAGATTTCGGCCATGAACCTCTGATGAGTCTCCGACCCTTTGGTTGTAATCTCACCCCCTTCATATTGTAGTACTATTTTCTTTTATCATTTGTGTGTATGAATAATGTGTACTGCACCTTGTTATGCTATTTAATATATTTCATGTCTATGTGAAGTTTTCTATGTGGTCTATACAAGTGAGGAGCGTCCCATTACACCATCCATTTACCCATCACGATTGTGTGCCGCATTACCAATTGCTAGTTGCATGCTTGTTGACGAGGTTCTTGCGACCCTAAAACCTTTCCGCAGTTACTCTCACCTCATCCGCTTGCCTACTCGTTTATCCGCCTTGCGAAGCAGTGCATAGCGGCCTCCATAGTTTCCATCTGCCCGGCGAAGCAGCGCATAGCCGCCTGTATACGAGTATTTTAATTCCTTTCTTTTATTTTTCCACAATCCAAATCACCATTTTAACGCAAACCAACCGACCTAAAGGACTTCAATCTCAATTCCTTCCTCGATAGATAACTCCACCTTACTGTGTTCCTTTGAGATTCGATACTTGGGGATTCACTCCCACATTTTATATTACTTGAATGATCAGTACACTGCCATTTTGTACCGCAGTCTTGCTACCGCCTATAGCGGAGTGTGAGATTCGCGCATCACCCTTCTAACCATTAAGGGAGGCCATTGGATCAATAATAATCAAAGGGGCTCAATCAATTGCATGAAATTGACCAAAGTCAACTTTAGGTCAATTTTGGTCAATTTAATCCTAAATGAATCAATTAGCCAAATCATGACACCGCCAAGACCCAATCAACATTGGATGATGTCATAGGACCCATGACCATGATATGGGGGCAGCCACATCATCAATTTGACCAAGTCAACCTCAAATTCAACCTTGGTCAAACTTAACATAAATATGAAAATCAAAGCGGCTTAATTCCCATGGGATAAAGCCCTTAATGACAGCCCATCCTGCAGCCAACTAACTTAAAGACCACCTTGCCCTCTGAATTCAAATGAGGATGACATGCAATAGAGCAAATAGGTGATTTCCCCAAATTTCATAATGGCCAAAAGAGAGATTCATGGAAGTGGCTGCACTTGACATTCAATTCCCCCCCCCCCCCCCCCCCCAATTCACTTCCCTCAACATTCCATGAGCCCCTCGGCTGAATTCCACCTGAATTGGTACCAAATGGCTGCTAGGAGGAGCAACCAAGGAGTTGGCCGAAATGATCATTCATGGCATCATCACATTAAGCCTCCCCAACCTCAATTTAAGGTTCCATTAGCTTCAGAAGACTGAGAGGAGTCGGAATAGAGCTTTGAAGTGGAGCATTTAGTGGAGAAACCTGAAATCGGCATAGGAGCTCCAAGCAAGGATTGGCCATGGCACCTAGAAGAATCCCCTATCGAAAAGGTGGCACGATTCTCTACCTCTCCACTCATGCTAGATCTCTAGATCACTTAGGATCTGATTTGAGCTCAAGAGAGCCGAGATCATGTTTTCCAAATCGAGAGTTTCATCCGTTTTTACCCCCTCCACCAAAATACCTGTATATGTAGTTTTTCGGCCGGCAACCACCACCCGTCGACAACCACCACCTCAATGAAGATGGTGGTGGTGGTGGCCGGCCATGGAGGATTGGAGGTGGCCAGGATTAATGGCTGGAAGTTGGCCCAGCCAAAACCATTCTCAGTCGTTGGCTTCTTGGACAAGAAAACCAGTTACCAAATGATATGCTTTAAGATCTATGCTGAAATAGATTTCATATAAGCTATAGTTTCTATTTAATGAAAATAGAATCAGTCACACTTTATTCAGTATGTTCAAGATTAAATTTTGGCAGCTTAGAGGAATATCTAGGTTAAGACATTACCACCAAAATGGTAGGACTTGAAGAGACCTTTCCAAGTTGGGGTTGAACATCCCAAGGGTGCCCTACGACCCCTATAATCACTGTTTTAGTGGGGGGGGGGGGGTGTATTTAATGTGCTTTCATTTGTATTTTATGTATTTTTCTCAAAATACACATTTCATGTTGATGAAACTTTAAACCTGAATGTAACATGACCAAATACACCTCCCACTCAAAAATCCGAATTTTTGGAGGATGTTTTTCAATAGTTTTATTGAAAATATAATTTTATGTATATAAGAAATATACATGTCTAGATGACCTCAAAATGATTCAAGTCTTTTTTATATTGTAGTTTAGGCCATCAAATGTCCTTGGTTAAAATTTGGGACTATTTGGACTTGTGCATGTAGATGCGTTCAACATGCAAGGATTGTTTAGTGTGAGAAATTGCGTGCAAGTAGCACAAAATGATATTTTATGAACTTGACCCAAAATTATTTATGAATGCCAATGCAATTTGTCCATGTTTGTGTTATAATAATTTATATCACCTATAGAGAAATTAGAGTTTTTGTACTTAATTTTCCTAATGTTTGTAATTACATTAAAATTGTAACACATTGATATTAATGAAATAAAAGTGGGTAAACAAATTAGGAAAAATACAAAATTCTGCCTTATGCTTGGTTAGGTCAAAATATGCCTCTGAGAATTTATTAGGAATTTTTGAACATTTTTTTCCGTTCTGTCTATCTTAAAAATGAATTGTCACATTTGTGTATAAGTGAATTAAACATGGTCAAATTAATTTGAAAAAACATGATTCTCTGTTAAGACACTTTTTAGTGTACAAACCTCTAGAAATTTATTTTGAATTTTTAGATGAAAAATTCATGTAGTTCCCTTGTTATTTGAATTATCACACAATGATATTTGTGGAATTTTAATTGCCAAATATTCTTAGAAAAATCTAATTTTCTGTAAGAGAACTTTTTAGTGTAAAATAAACCTCTGGAAATTTACTGGAAATTTTTTGTGTATCATTTCTCCTACAATTTTTCATTATATTATAGGCATCAAATGTCCTTGAGATGATCATATTAACTCGTGTATGGGGTGATAGTATCACCTGAGAATTGAAGTGAGAATATCAAAGTGTAAGTCTTGAACATTTACACTTGCATTGAAATCTTTCATTTAGTCACATTGGGTATCCTAACACTTCAGCCAATCTATACCCGAGGTCGATATTATACTAATATACCTCCTAAAACTCCTTGATAAGTCAAACCATGATGGTCAATTCACCTCAAATTGAACTCTCATGACCAAATATACCTCACCAATACATTCATAACCCTAAGGGTGAGTCATTGGACCATGGACCACATGGATTGGTCAACCAAATTAGGTAACTTGACCAAAGTCAAACTTAGGTCAAACTAGCCCATTAAACCCTAATATGGCTTAAGTGGACTTCAACTGAAATATTTGACCCCACCACTACCCTCCTAACCATTAAGGAAGGCCATTAGGTCAATAATAATCAAAGGAGCTCAATCAATTATATGAAATTGACCAAAGTCAACTTTGGGTTAATTTAAGTCAATTTAACCCCAAATGAATCAATTAGCCCAATCATGACTCCACCATGACCCAATAAACATTGGATGGTTTCATAGGACCCATGACCATCATATGGGGGTAGCCACCTCATCAATTTGACCAAGTCAACCCCTAGTCAACCTTGGTCAAACTTAGCCTAAATATGAAAATCAATGGGGCTTAACTTAATTTCCATTGGCTAAAGTCCTCAGTGGTAGCCCATCCTGTAGACCACTAGCCTATAGACCCCCTTGCCCTCTGAATTTAAATGAGGATGCCATGCAAGAGGGCAAATAGGTGATTACCCCAAATTTCATATAGGCCAATAGAGGGATTCATGGAAATGGCTACACTTGGCATTCAATTCCCCTCCCAATTCACATACCACAACTTCCCATGAGCCCCTCAATTGAATTCCACCTAAATTGGTGCCAAATGACTGCTAGGAGTCAGGGGGGAGGGGTGGATGAAACTGTTTATTCTTTTTGACTAACGGTCAGATGTGACCTTAACAATCAGGAGTATATAAAGACGGAGCAGGAGCAATATGCCAGTGTGGCAGAGCATGAAGATCCAATGTAGCGTACCATGACACTCCCTCAGACGGATGTGAGTGTGATAGTTTAGTTGCTTTTTCGAGATGATTTAGGGAGATTTGACATATCGGGATTAAGCCCCTTTTTATTATTGTATCTCATTTGTGGACTCTTTATCATTTGACTCTATATATTATGTGTGATGTGGAATGATGGTATTCATTTACTTATTTTCTTAATGGTTGGTCTGTGATGTTAGTAATTGTCGGCAGGATCGGCATCTTGAAGTGGTGACTAACTCGTGTGTTGGTGTCACCGCAAGGTGGCGGTTCTTAGTATAAGACTCCCCTCAGACCGGTGCGATGTCAGAAGAGAAAGTGGTAAGGAGAAGTCTTACAACTGGTATCAATCAACATGATCCTAAGAGAAATAAGTCCACAAAACATAGGGACACCCCACTCAAACTTAGTTTGCGGACAAACTAAAGCAGCAGAAGCATTGGTGTGCACATGTGAGGTATCACACAATTGTGTCCACTTAACAATGAGATTAGGCCAACCTGACTAGTATACCATCGTGGTTTGACTTATCAAGGAGTTTTAGGAGGTATCTTAGTCTAATATTGACCACGAGTATAGATTGGCGGATGAGTTAGGATACCAAAAGTGACTAAATGAAAGATTTCAATCCAAGTGTAAGTGTTCAAGCCTTATACTCTAAAATTCTCACTTCAATTATCGGGTGATATTATCACACCGATGAGTCCTGATTATATAGGGTTTTTCAGACTCATCTGGGCCTATTTTCTCACTCGTGCACTGCCCTTTTAGCATTAAATTCTCATATCTTCTTTAGTCATCACTTTACACATAGTGCACTTTTTTCGCCAATCGGGGTGTGCAATTGCGCATTCTGTGCTAGGGGTATGCCTTTGGGGGCTCCCCAAGCCTCTTCTTACTTGTTTTGTGGATGCTATGTGATTTCCTATGTGATAGGAGCTTTTATTTTGATTGTGTACAAGTGGTTTATTCCCTTGATCTGAGCATCCCAATTTGGGTAAATCGCACGACCATGCGATAATGGTTAATGGACGATCGAAGCGATCATGCGATTTACTAAGAGATGTTTGTGATGATGCTCATCGCGTGTGTTCCTTAACGCACGATTGAATCCAATCGTGCGTGAATGAAAACACACGACCTACCTGGAAGCATGAAAAATCGGCAGCCTGTCTTACCCCGTGCATTTTTGGTCACGCACGAGCATTCGTCTCGTGCGTGAACAAAAATGCACAACCTTCCTGTAGCGCCAGACGATGTTTATCTATGTCAATCGCACGGCCCAAAATGCACGATCGTGCATTTTGATCGTGTGTTTCTTAAAATTATTGCCTCTATTTAAGCGCGCAGGATCGTTCGACCTAAGTGTTCTTTTTTTCGGCCTTTTCATTGACGAGCCGTCCAGGGGAGAGGGAGAGCTCCCTATTCATCGCTCCATCGCCGCCCACCTTTGGGAGGAGCTCTGGCCTCCATTCTCTTGCAAATCCATAGATGGAGCATCCTCTTGGCCTCTTCCATTGTTCGTGCTCCTCCAAAGCTCCATTTTGAGTGTTTGCTTGCTGCAAATATGAAGTTCTCCGGCGAGGTCAGAATTAAAGATGATTGACGGAGAAGATGGGTCAAATATAAGGAAGTGAAAACTCCTCTCCATACCCCGGACGGCAGTTGGAGCCCGAGCTCGTATAAGGATTGACAACCCTAGATTCTGGCCGTGAACCTCCGATGAGTCTCCGCCCCTTTGGTTGTAATCTCACCCCTTCATATTGTAGTACTATTTTCCTTTATCATGTGTGTGTATGGATAATGTATGCTAATTCTTGTTATACTATTTAGTATATTTCATGTCTATGTGAAGTATCTCTGTGGCCTATTTTAGTGAGGAGCGCCCCATTCCATCCTCCATCCTGCCATCACGTTCGTGTGCCGCGCTAGCAATTGCTAGTGGCGTGCTTTGTGACGAGGTGCTTGCGACCCTCATTCCGCAGTTACACTCACTCCATACACAAGCCTACTCGTCCATCCTCCTAGCATAGGAGTAGTTTAATTCTTTTCTTGTATTTTTCCACAATCCAAATCACCCCTTTTTCCGCAATCCATCCGACCTTAAGGACTTCAATCTCAAGTCCTTCTTCAAAAGTAAATCCCACCTTACTGTGTTCCTCTGAGATCTATACTTGGGGAGTTTCTCCCATTTTATATTACTTAAACGATCGGTACACTGCCGTTTCGTGCCATAGTCTTGCTACCGCCTATAGCAGTGTGCAAGATTCGCGCATTAAGTTTTTGGCACCGTTGCCGGGGAACACAGTCGTGTGAGTTTCTTGAGATAGAATGACAAGAGATAATGTTCTTTTTCTTTTGTATATCGCATTTGTTTTTATTTAGTGTTTGTAAAATCTCTTATTATCTGTTTGTAAGTATTTTAAAATTCAGGTTTCTGTGATTTAATTTTTTCTTCGTGCGTGCTGAGTTATTTGTGAATCCATCTTTGCACCACTATGTATGCCTATCAGCAATGTAAATGGTGCAAAGAGTTTAACCAGTCTAGTGATGATTGCCATCTAGGAAGCTATTATTATAATTAGTGTGGTTTATCGTATGGAGAATCTAGATCTTCGTACAATGAACCTACCTATTATAATTATGTGTCGCCATTGCGAGCATCGCCTTCACCGAGTGGTTTGGATTTTCCACAGTAAAAACCTACCGGGAAGCGCTGCTTGTGCTGTCTGAGTCTTGATCACGCATAGAAGGACTGTGAGATATGGAAATTGCAATTGGAAGAGGATGATGAGACATCACTCATCACCATTCCACCATTTCCATATCATACTGCTCCTTTAATCGTTGAGTACATATACGCCAAGTCCCCATATCCTCATGGGAGCACGGCGGATGTGTCCAATAGTGTCGTTGTTGATCATTATAATGACATTTTGGATTTTTCTTCCTCTACTGTGCCATAATTTCCTGTGGATTCTATATCTGATGATATTTTTTCACTCCTATCGGACTTTATCATGAGTCGTGTTTCTACTCAGATATTTTCTTGTATCAGTATGCATGTATCTAATGCTCTTATTGTCGAGTTTCTAGATGTGCATGATGAGCTTATGGAGCCCGAAGCTGTGCCGAGTTGCACTAAGGAGGATATTTTCCTTAGTGAGGAGGTTTCTACCTCATCACCGGAGGAGAAGGTCCAACTCATCATCGAAGTTCCTAGCTGCTCATATTCTTCTTGCAGTGATGTTATTGCAATCGACATAATCCTTCTATGAAACATGATGGGAGTGAGACCTGGACCACTCCTTCGATTGATGTTTATTTATGTTCTTCTTCTGTTTTATTCCTTGACCCCCCTTCTTCAGTGTCTGAGCCTGTGCAGGTTGATTCTTCACAGGGACTCCAGGAGGACTTGGAGCATGTTGCTCACGCATATGAGGTGAGCATCCACTTATGTGAGGAGGTTGATTTCCTGTAACACCCTGCTAGTACGAATAGTATAACAGTAGGTCCGGCCGGGACCCCACGCCATACAAACCACACTAGCTAGGAGTTAAAAGTTGATAAACAGAAAGAACCACAACAGAGTATACTAAACACTAGCGGAAGCATAATGATTTAACATTTCCATTAGAATTGTCCACTATCATAGGAATGAAACCATGAGATAGAGTTATGGCCTTAAGGCCTTACATTTAACAAATGTACTAAAACTCCAAAACATACATCAGCACGCAGGCCGGCAATACATGAGAAAGCTAAAAAAAGAGGTTGGCCTTCAAGGGCCAACTCAGCAAAGGGGCCACCGCCCGCTATTTCCCACTAGGCTCACCTGCACCTGCATAAGAACATTCCACCAAGTGGTGCCAAACAAGGTAACAGTCAGCACAGCTGACCAAATTATAACGACCCCACCCCTTTACCGGGGTGGCAGAGCTTCTACCCTGCAAGCAAGCCATACTAGCACAAGTACTAATATAAAGAAGGTGCAACTACACAAGGTGAGGTTTCAAGCACATTCGATCTTCTAGGTTGAGCATCAAAAAGGAGGGAACCTAGGTATGCACATGATGTTTGGTTGGGTTCACCCGAAGGTTCCCCACAACCTCCTAAACAACCGCATGAGGCTAACAACATCAATTCCACAAAACACTCCACCGTAAGGGCCATCGCCTTAGGTGGGAAAAAGAGCTTTTGGTCGGTCTAGGTAAATCACCTTCCACGACCTCTCCCATGATCACACGGCTTACATGAGGTAGGGACCTCTTACCGATCTGCATGGAAACGGGTTCGGTTTAGCTTTGCCCGTGCTCTAATCATCGCGATCTATCGCATGACGCGGGTACGGCTTCACCTCGACCCGTAAGAGTTTAGCACTTTCACGTGCTACACAAAATATAAGCTACGCACCTAACCCCTTCGCAGGGATCTAGGCTTCACAAATATTCAACAAAGGAGGTACAATACACTCCGCATCAATTTCGTGGTGAAGGTTTGCCTTCATCCAATCTCAAAGCATGGGGCTTTCGTTAGGATCTTCACAAGACGCCTACAATTTAAATCCTGCAATACTAAAGATGATTTCACGGAGTCATTCTCCGACACGCATTCTAGGCTTAACCTAAATGCAACGTCGCAAACCAAGCATCACCGATTCGGGCTCACGACCACGAATAGGCTTCACACAAAATGCCTAAATCTGCACGACTACCGGATTTTCTACAAGCAATATGCCGGGGACGGACACAATCGACCCAGAGTTCCGAAGAACTTGAGGAAAATCCTACACTTCACATATTTGGTGAAAGGGATTCCTTATGCAAGCATAGAGAAATGAAGGAGAGGACAAATGACAAGTCCAAAGAATCGAGAGGAAGAATCGTTACCCTAGGAGCGTTCTTCTTCGCCATGGATCCGAGATTTTAGACGGAGGGAAACGACCGCACCAGGATGCACTCTCCAGATCTGGAAACGGCTCGCGAAACGGAGCTCCGAAGCTCCGTCAATGGCGGGATCTCTCCTTCTTCTTCCTTACCTCCTTCTTCTTCCTCTAGCCTAGGAGAGAGAAACACCTCAAAAGAATGAGGATTAATCTCCTCTCACAAGCCCTAAGACCCTCCAGCATTTAATCCTAGCCATTGGATCGGATTCCAAAAGATTTGGACAGCCGGATCGTCTTCTCCGCTCAAAATCACGGAGCAGAATAAACAGGGCGCACGATCACAGGCGCACGATCAGTGGTCGTGCGCGAAGAGGAGAATGGTCATGCGATAAGCTGAGACAGAACTCCGATTCCTTGCGAATGAACGCACGATCATTGGCGCATGATCACTGGTCGTGCGTGATGAGTCCTGATCATATACACTTTTATGGACTCATCTGGGCCGTTTATCTAGTCATTCCACTGCACTTTAGCCTTGTTTTAGCTTATATTTGTTATTACTTGCTATGTGCACTTCTAGGCCCATTTTGGTGTTATTTCGTATCTTTCTTTGTTATTAGTTTTCTTGCGATGTTAAGTCCCACTTTCAGTGGCTAGACTGGTGTCGTACGCTGGAACAGGTGTCATGCAGGTGTTTCCGGTGCAATTCTGCACAGGAACACTGCGCACAATCACCGGTTCTATTGCGCACGACCACTGGTCGTGCGCCACTGATCGTGTGTACCTAACCCTTTTTTATGAGTTCTGTTTGATGCAGTGCGCACGACCATCTACGCTAGTGCGCACGACCGCCAGTCGTGCGCCACTGTTCGTGCGCACTTATCATCAATTTCTTGAGTTCTATTTCAATCAGTGCGCACGACCACCTACGATAGTGCGCACGACTACCGGTCGTGCGCCACTGGTCGTGCGAACATTTTATTTTATAATTTCTGTCTTTGCAGGCTCCGTCCAGGCAGAGCGCACGATCACAGGATTCTAGTGCGCATGACCACTGGTCGTGCGCCAATGACCGTGCGCACTGTTTATTCCAGCGCCTATAAATTCCGCTGCTCGCGATTTAGGTCGGGGGACCGCCGTTTTCACGCCCAGCTCCGCCGTTCCGCGCCAGTTTCGCCCCTCCATCGTCGCCCACCATCTAGAGGTGCTCCGGGCTTGCTTTTCACGCCAATCTTGAGCCGGAGTTTCCTCTCGGCCTCCTCCTTCATCCAAGAGCTTCAAAGAGAGATCTAGCCGCCATTGCCATCGAGCAAGAGGAAGTTTGCAACCTCTACCGGATCGTGACACGAAGAAGATGGGTCCATTGGAGAGTCGTGACAGCTCTCTCTACCCCGGACGTAGTTGCGGACCGAGCTTGGACGCGGATTGACAACCCGGCGATTCCAACCGTGAATCTACAACGAGACTTCGGATTCGGTCGATTTCTTGCCTTATTCTTCTCTTATTTATGTGTATATGTTTTAGATCTCATTATTATGATGAAGTGGCACTTGAATTAGTTATATTTACATAAATATTTCATGTCTATGTGTTTGTGTAATTTATCTATTTGAGTTGCTTGAGGTGCGCCGCTGTCCATTTCCATTCCGCCGTCACGTTCGTGTGCCGCACTAGCAATTGCTAGTGGCGTGCTTGTCGAAGAGGTGCTTGCGACCCTCACTCCGCTAGCCTACTCGTCCATCCGCCTACCGAAGCGTGGCATCGCGGCCCGTGTATTCCATCCCGCCTAACGAAGCAGTGCGCTCAAGGCCTGCACAGTTCGATTCCGCTTGCCTACTCGTCCATCCGCCCTTTCGACGCAGCGCGCTCAAGGCCTGCCTAGTCTCCATCCCGCCAAGCGAAGCATTGCATAGCGGCATTGCATAGGAGTAGTTGATAGCTTTTATTTTATTTTCCAAAAGCCAACCCAACTCCCCCGCATTCCATCCGATTTAAGGACTTCAATCTCAAGTCCTTCCTCGAAACCTAACTCCACCTTACTGTGTTCCTCAAGAGACCGACACTCGGGGATTTTCCCCATTATTATTACTTGCGCGACCGGTGCACTTGCCGAAACCTCGCATCAAGTTTTTGGCGCCGTTGCCGGGGAACACAGTCGTGTGAGTTTTCTTGAGTGGGAGAGCCGAGAGATAGTAGTTCTTCCAGTGTGTATAGCCGCTTTATTATTTTTGTTTGCCTTTTAATTATCTTTTGTTTGTTTTTATTTCTTCCTCCCCTATTTTAAAGTTTTAGGCAAGTTTTATTCAAGGAGTTTTTCTAGCTGTGTAGATTTCCTTGCAAAGAATTTCAGTTTCTTTTTATCTGCTTTGAATTTTGAAAATGTCGTCATGGGGTATTTCGCCTAGCTTTAATGATAAGATGGTTTATTATATAGACCAAATGAATGAGTTGAATGCTAGGCAGTGTAGGAACATTGTTTGCTTGTTGTGTCGAGGAGAGGGTCATGAATTGAAGGACTGTCCTAGTCTTTTCAAGCCTGACCGCCACTCCTCCACTCAGGACAACATTATCCCTATCGCTCATTCTTTACCCATGGAGGCAATTGTGCCCTCTACCCCCGAGCTTGTCTCGTGCACGAACTCCTCACTCCCTGTTTATGGCTTCACTCCCAGTGATGATGATCACTCATCTGTTAGCCAACAAGGAGAGGAATGGGAGCTCCTAGATGCACCTGAGTATGATGAGGAAAGTATTCTTTCCATCGGGGAGGCTTTAGCAGATCTTTTTGCGGAGGAACCGAATATTTTTGTCCCTCCAGTTTCTTTGCAAGATTTTTCTACACATATTCTTTATGATCCTATCGAAGTAAAGGAGCTGGGTGATGCTTCTGACTCGGAGGGTGCTCCAAAGTGGGATGAGGATGTCATTTTCCCTAAGGGGGAGAATGAATACTTTGAACACGATGATGCACCTCAGTGGGATGAGGAGGATACTCTCTCTGATGAGGAGGTTTGCACTTCTTCATGGGACGAGGAGGTCCAAATCACCACTGAGGCTCCTGAG
Organism: Dactylorhiza incarnata; assembly: GCA_033032865.1. NCBI lineage: Eukaryota > Viridiplantae > Streptophyta > Magnoliopsida > Asparagales > Orchidaceae > Dactylorhiza > Dactylorhiza incarnata. Next base: position 5,663,785 of record JAWHQI010000035.1, read on the forward strand.
TTCTCAAGTCTCCCTTGCTATGATATTTACGATGATGATAGTGATCTACCCTTGGATCCTGTTGGGAGTGAGACCGGGATCACTCCCCCGATTGATGTTTATTTATGTTCTTCGTCTTCTTTATTTCTTGATCCCCTTTCTTCATCCGAGCCTGTGCAGGTTGAGTCTTCACAGGTATCCCAGGAGGACTTGGAGCTTTTTGCTCAAGTCAATGATGAGAGTATCCTCTCATGTGAGGAGGTTTATTCCCCCTCCGTTGAGGAAGCTCCACTCATTGCCTTTTCCTCCTGCTGCCTCCCTGTTGACGATACCTTGCTAGGCAAGGATGTGTTTTATGAGATGAGTGAGGACCAGGCCTCCTCCTTTTCTTACATTATCTACCCTCTACCTGTGAGGAGCAGGTATCTATATTTAGGTAGAGGGGTGACTGTTCTATCACCGTATCGGTACTCGCTACCGACACGGATATTAGGCCAGTTACCTGTCCACTTCTCCTTCCATAGGCCCATTAGCTAGAACTCTTAAAGTTGAATAAGTCGTGCTGGGATGACAATAACCCCAGTAGTTATCTTTCTTTTCTGCATTTTTATTTCATCTAATCATGTTTAGTTAGTAATATTTCTTTTCAGTTTTCTATTTTCTTTTGTTTTTGCGGAGCTGACCCCTGCAGGTATCTTTTCTGGATGGCGGATGCTGCAGCTTCATTTTAGCTTACACGCCAATCTTTTGGTGTGCTCATTTCTGAGCACTGGGTACTCTCTTTCCCTAGCCTTTCCTGATTTTCATGTCATATATTCTGTGGATTGTTTAGTTTAAGTCTGGGGGAGAGTAGTTTTGTTTACCCGCTCACGTGCACTATTGCACTGCATACTAGAAGATTTCATTTAAATTGTTGTTCATTTTCATTGCACACCACCGCACCCACTTGAGCACGTACTCGCCTGTATGCATGCTCTGTAGTGAATTTAATTCTTCTGCTTATTTGGGAAAGTCTAGGTGATGGCTTAGGACTATGTAGCAGAGTAAAATGTTGACTCTAGTAGTGCTCCTAGTCGAGTGCTCGGTTGCATAGAAATTTGTGTAAATTAGACTTCTTTTTATATTTATGGTTTTATCTTTTTCTATTAGTGTAAATGTTGTTTACTCTACTCAAATGGTGAATCTGGTGGAATCAAACGGTAGCGTAGGGATGTGTGTAAACGATCGCTAGACTCGTATTGCTTGAGTCGGGAGAAAAGAGAATCTTTCTCGGTGGCTAGAACTTGCCCCAAGCGATTCTTGAAGCATTGGCATAGGATAGTTCTAGTGCGTGAGAATGACGTAGGCCATTATTTTGGCCCGGTTGAACTTTTTATTTCATGCCTATCGTCTACCCTTGCTAGCCCCTTTGTGCCTACCCTTTTCTTGATTCAGCTCCACATTTATCTCACCAAAGCCTAAAAGCCTAGCCTAGTCGCACACCCAAATCAGAGCTTTAGTTGTAGTCTCATTTACATTTTCGGGGGGTGTTGATTATGGTGTCTATTCTGTGAATCTGTGGATGTGCTCATTTGAAAATTTTGCTGAAAGAAAAAAAAAAGACAAGAAAAAGAAAGATAGAAAGAAAAATGAAAAAAAAGAGAGGAAGAAAAATGAGTTTTATTGAAAAATCATGTAGAAATATTATGTATTGGGAGTAGGCGGTGCACACACCTATGTTGCAAAAGTCCAAGTCTGGGGGTGTGGTGCACTTGCATTCGATTTTGGTGCGCGGGTAGTTATTTTTAAAGCTCAATTGGGTTATGTCTTTTAAGCCATTTTGTTTATCATTGTTTACCTCTCCGTAACCCAAGCCTCAATTAAAACCTGAAAGTCCTACCGACTCACGCTATGGACCAATCTAGTGCCGTGGAGAGAATGTGACCGGGCAAGCTTATGGTCACCGACACCGATGGATTTCGGTGGAGTTTGTCCGGCATCCCAATCTTGAGCAATGCTCATCTCAGCGTTTAGTTTACTTTCTCCGTATGCATGACCGAACGATTCACTGTTGTTCACCATTTTGAGTAGTTGTAATATGCTTTTACTCTTTTAGAAATATATAGACTATTTATATAATCAGAAATCTTCTCTACCATTCTTCTTATGCACGTGAGCATGCGACTACGCATGGTACTCTGTATTGTAGTTTTAAGCCATCTACTTTTTTTTCCCCGTTCGCATGGAATTTGTTTGCTCGGGACGCGCAAACAGGTAAGTCTGGGGGTGTGATGAGTCCTGATCATATACACTTTTATGGACTCATCTGGGCCGTTTATCTAGTCATTCCACTGCACTTTAGCCTTGTTTTAGCTTATATTTGTTATTACTTGCTATGTGCACTTCTAGGCCCATTTTGGTGTTATTTCGTATCTTTCTTTGTTATTAGTTTTCTTGCGATGTTAAGTCCCACTTTCAGTGGCTAGACTGGTGTCGTATGCTGGAACAGGTGTCGTGCAGGTGTTTCCGATGCAATTATGCACAGGAACACTGCGCACGATCACCGGTTCTATTGCGCACGACCACTAGTCGTGCGCCACTGATCGTGTGCACCTAACCCTTTTTTATGAGTTCTGTTTGATGCAGTGCGCACGACCATCTACGCTAGTGCGCACGACCACCGGTCGTGCGCCACTGTTCGTGCGCACTTATCATCAATTTCTTGAGTTCTGTTTCAATCAGTGCGCACGACCACCTACGATAGTGCGCACGACTACCGGTCGTGCGCCACTGGTCGTGCGAACATTTTATTTTATAATTTCTGTCTTTGCAGGCTCCGTCCAGGCAGAGCGCACGATCACAGGATTCTAGTGCGCACGACCACTGGTCGTGCGCCAATGACCGTGCGCACTGTTTATTCCAGCACCTATAAATTCCGCTGCTCGCGATTTAGGTCGGGGGACCGCCGTTTTCACGCCCAGCTCCGCCGTTCCGCCCCAGTTTCGCCCCTCCATCGTCGCCCACCATCTAGAGGTGCTCCGGGCTTGCTTTTCACGCCAATCTTGAGCCGGAGTTTCCTCTCGGCCTCCTCCTTCATCCAAGAGCTTCAAAGAGAGATCTAGCCGCCATTGCCATCGAGCAAGAGGAAGTTTGCAACCTCTACCGGATCGTGACACGAAGAAGACGGGTCCATTGGAGAGTCGTGACAGCTCTCGCTACCCCGGACGTAGTTGCGGACCGAGCTTGGACGCGGATTGACAACCCGGCGATTCCAACCGTGAATCTACAACGAGACTTCGGATTCGGTCGATTTCTTGCCTTATTCTTCTCTTATTGATGTGTATATGTTTTAGATCTCATTATTATGATGAAGTGGCACTTGAATTAGTTATACTTACATATATATTTCATGTCTATGTGTTTGTGTAATTTATCTATTTGAGTTGCTTGAGGTGCGCCGCCGTCCATTTCCATTCCGCCGTCACGTTCGTGTGCCACACTAGCAATTGCTAGTGGCGTGCTTGTCGAAGAGGTGCTTGCGACCCTCACTCCGCTAGCCTACTCGTCCATCCGCCTACTGAAGCGTGGCATCGCGGCCCGTGTATTCCATCCCGCCTAACGAAGCAGTGTGCTCAAGGCCTGCACAGTTCGATTCCGCTTGCCTACTCGTCCATCCGCCCTTTCGACGCAACGCGCTCAAGGCCTGCCTAGTCTCCATCCCGCCAAGCGAAGCATTGCATAGCGGCATTGCATAGGAGTAGTTGATAGCTTTTATTTTATTTTCCCAAAGCCAACCCAACTCCCCCGCATTCCATCCGATTTAAGGACTTCAATCTCAAGTCCTTCCTCGAAACCTAACTCCACCTTACTGTGTTCCTCAAGAGACCGACACTCGCGGATTTTCCCCATTATTATTACTTGCGCGACCGGTGCACTTGCCGAATCATCGCATCAGTGCCCGAAGAGGACAATGGTTGTGCGCAGAGAACTGTTGTGGAATTTTTAGCCTATCCCGAGCGCAACACTACCACTCCGCCTACTTCGCTGAACTAAGAATTTTGGGGTGTTACAACTCCACCTCCCTTAAAAGAATTTCGTCCCGAAATTTCGAAAACAGTAATAGCAGGAATTACAGTTATAAATTACCTGAGAGGAATAGCTCGGGGTACTCCGCAAGCATCGCTTGCTCTCTCTCTCCCAAGATAGCTCCTCTCGGCCGCAATTATCCCACCGGACTTTCACCATCCGAATGGACTTGTTCCGCAACTGCTTTACTTTGGTATCTTCGATGCGTAAGGGCTTGACTTTCGTCGACAACCCACTATCAACCGGCACTTTGCCAACTGCAACGATGTGAGTAGGCTCTTGCACCGCCTTTCTCAAAACTGAAATGTGAAACACGTCGTGTAGACCGCTCAGCTCTGCAGATAGTGCAAGCCGATAAGCCGCATCACCAACACGCTCCACGATCTCAAACGGTCCTAAGTACCTTGGGCTGAGCTTTTTCAAGCGTCGGATCCTTGATACCCCTTTGAACGGTTTGATCTTCATGTAAACCCGGTCACCGACGGCGAACTCTAGGTTCCTATGCTTGGCGTTGAAATATTTTGCTTGCCTATCCTGGGCAATCAATAGCCTTTCACGTATAGTTCGGATCGTCGAAGTTGGTTCCTCAACATCCTTTCGCTTTAATAGCTTAGTATCGCCCGTTTCTGCCCAAGACAATGGCGTGCGACACTTCTTACTATAGAGGGCCTCGAAAGGAGCCATCTTTATACTGGCTTGGTAGCTATTATTGTAGGCGAACTCGATCATATAGAGATGATCTTCCCACTTCTTTCCAAAATCTAGAGCGCACATTCGGAGCATATCCTCCATAGTCCTGTTGGTCCTCTCGGTCTGTCCATCCGTTTGCGGGTGGAAGGCCGTGCTGAACTTCAATTTAGTGCCCAACAGTTCATGGATAAGCCTCCAATCTTTCGATGTGAAACGCCCGTCATGATCGCTGACGATGCTACGAGGGACACCGTGCAGCCTCACAATACTATCGACATAGAGCTTCGCTAGCTTTTCTACAGAATCATCCTTCCGGTTCGGAATAAAATGCGATACCTTCGTCAATCGGTCCACGATCACCCAGATGGCATCGTTTCCCTGTTGCGATCTCGGTAATCCGTGCACGAAATCCATCGAAATATCGTCAAACTTCCATTCCGGAATCGGCAAGGACTTCAAAAATCCACCGGGACGTTGACATTCCACCTTCACCAACGCGCAAGTGTTACACTTGGCCACGTAGAGGGCAATGTCTTTCTTCATACCCGGCCACCAGAAAAGTTTCTTCATGTCCATGTACATTTTCGTGCTCCCAGGGTGGATCGAGTACTTGGTATGATGAGCCTCGTACATCAACTCCGCCCGTAGAGTACCAACGTTTGGGACGCACAATCTACCATTCTTCCACATAAGGCCATCTTCGAAAGAGAAATCAGCGTTTAACCCGTCAACGGTTTCCGCTTTATAGCGTTTCATGCTCTCGTCCATCTCCAATGCCTGTCGAACTCGGTCGGCAAGGTGGTATTGAACCTCCATCCAGTTCAAGCATGCTGCAGTAGACGCTCTTCGATCAACGCAAATGATCTCCATTTCTTCCAGCTCGCGGATTAGATGCTCATCGTGCATCAAAACCCAATTTGCCTGAGCGGGAGCCCGACGACTCAACGCGTCCGCAACTACATTCCCCTTTCCAGGAGTATACTTGATGTCGAAGGTGTAGTCCCCAAGGAACTCGATCCACCTCCTTTGACGCATATTCAACTCCCTTTGATGCAGCAGGTACTTGAGGCTCTTGTGGTCGGTAAAGATGTCGATCTTCACGCCATACAAATAATGCCTCCACAGCTTAAGAGCAAATACCACGGCCGCTAGCTCCAAATCATGGACCGGGTAATTCCTCTCATGAACCTTCAGTTGCCGGGAGCCGTAGGCAATTACCTTTCCGAACTGCACTAGGACACAACCCAAACCACTCCCCGAGGCGTCGCTATAAATTTCGTAGCCTTCCGTACCACATGGCGAGCATAGAATGGGCGTCGTGGTCAGACGTCTCTTCAACTCTTCAAAAGCTCGCGCGCACTCGGGCGACCAAACGAACTTATGATCTTTCCTAGTCAGTTTAGTGAGAGGGACTGCAATCCTCGAGAAGTTTTCCACAAAGCGCCTATAATAGCCGGCAAGTCCTAAGAAACTTCGGACTTCCGCTACATTTTTCAACAAAGGCCACGCTCGGACCGCTTCTATCTTCGACGGATCAACTGCAATTCCTTCTCCACTAACAACATGACCAAGGAATGCTACTGACGATAGCCAAAACTCGCACTTGGAGAACTTGGCATATAGCTGACTCCTCCTCAAGGTGCTCAGAACTGCGTGCAGATGCCCTACATGCTCCTCTTTCGACTGAGAGTATACCAAAATGTCGTCGATGAAGACGATCACAAATTGATCCAAATACTCTCGAAACGTCCTGTTCATTAAGTCCATGAATACCGACGGTGCATTAGACAGACCGAACGGCATCACCGTGAACTCATAGTGCCCAAAACGGGTACTGAATGTTGTTTTTGGAATGTCACATTCCCTTATTCGCAGTTGATAGTAGCCGGACCTTAGGTCCAGCTTGGAGTAAACCATCGACCCAACTAGTTGGTCGAATAAATCATCGATTCTTGGAATCGGATATCGGTTCTTCTCGGTCAACTTGTTTAGCTCTCGATTATCAATACATAGACGCAAGCTCCCGTCCTTCTTTTTCACAAAGAGGACCGGTGCACTCCAAGGCGATGAACTTGGACGTACGTAGCCTTGCTCTAGCAGCTCTTGCAATTGGACCTTCAGCTCTGCCAGTTCCTTTGGCGCTATCCGGTACGGTGAGCGGGCCACAGGTTTGGCACCTGACACCAACTCGATACAGAAATCAATCTCCCGATGAGGCGGAGCCCCAGGGAGTTCGTTAGGAAACACGTCGGCGTACTCCGCTACAACTGGGACATCACATAACCTGGGCTTTGGCTCTGAAGCCTCCAACAAAGTGAAGAACAACTCGGCGCCTTTTCTCACCGCTTTAACCACTTGGAGAGCAGACATCAGCGTCTTGCTCGCTCCTCGCATACCGGCGAATGTGGTTTCTCCTTCGGTGTTCTTTCCCAGAGTGATCTCCTTTGAATTGCAATCTATGCATGCTCGCTGCTCCGAGAGCCAGTCCATGCCGAAGATCACATCGAATTCAGCTAACGGTAATAACGATGCTTCCAAATCGAAATCCTGATTTCCGATCCGCACCTTCACACGGCTCTTCCTATCCGCACTCATTCGAGATCCATTGGGTAGCACTACTTCCAATCTATCCTCTACAAAGGTAGACGACACTCCGATTCGCACCACGAAGTCCTCAGACAGAAAAGAGTGCGATGCACCCGTATCAAATAGAGCTCTCGCCGGATAGTTGAAAATTAGGACGAAACCTAATTGTACACAAAAAAAGCATATAGTCGTACAATAGTATGAATTATATATATATAGCTGTAAAAGCTAACTTCTAATTCGTACCTGTGACGACATCAGTTTGTCGTATAGCTTCTTGCTGGCCAAGCGAATAGACTCTCGGCTGAGTCAGAATAATGTGCTGGGAAGCCGAAGATTCCGTAGCTTTACCCTTTTCCGCAGCACGAGCATGGTCCAACGCTCGGTTCTCTGCCTTCGGGGGACCACTTCGACACACTGCGGCCTTGTGTCCTACCTTCCCGCAGGTGAAACACGTGATAGGACCCCGCACAGTCGTTGCTCCCGAAACATTTGAGCGGGTTTGCTCCGCCGGTTTGAACTTCCTTTTGTTCTTTCTGAACTCTGACTTGGACTGAGAGGCCGGCGCATGAAACTCAGGTTTCTTTGCCACGGTTTTTGCTTGTACCCTCTTCATGTCCAATTCTAGGGATCTGGCAGTTTGGACCATCACCTGGAAGCCAAACGTCATGGGGCCTGCGAGGAGCAGCCTCAATTCGTCCCGAAGCCCTTCATAGAACTTATTTGTCTTTGTCTCCTCATCCTCCACCAAGGACCCCGCATAGCGACTTAGTCTAGTAAACTCATGCAAGTAATCGTCAACGGAGCGATCACCTTGTGTCAACCTCAAGAACTAGTTTTGTAACAGAATGCGCTGGGCAGAGGGGATAAACCTCTGGAGGAACGACTTTGAAAACTCAGCCATTGTGATTTCAGAAATATCTCTACCGCAGAACTTATGCAGCTCCTGCTCTTCCCACCACAGCACAGCCTCTCCATCAAGAAGGAAAGTGGCTAAGGTGACCATCATGGCTTCGTCCATCGCTGTCGCCCTCAGAGTTCTTCTAACTCTTGACAACCAGTCTTCTGCCTCCGTTGGGGACTCAGATCCCGAGAAGGTAGGAGGATTAAAGCTCAAGAAGTGCTTTAATTGTTGGTCACGCGCTCGCCCCACAGCTACTTGCGCAACTTGACGTTCCACCCTTGGCGCTACCGCAGGTTCCACTGCAGCTACTAGCACAGGGGCCTCAACCCTCGGTTCCACCGCAGGTTCCACTGCAGGTTCGATCACCGGGGCCGCAGCTGTAGTAGGCATAGCAAGCTGTGCAAGCCTTTGCGGTTGAGCATTGATCATCGCGAAGACCGCTTCTGCGACCATTCTGATCATCTCAGCCGAAGGAGTGGTCGCTGGCACTTCAGCCGACCCACTACTTTCAGCGGTGTTACGGGGTCGAGACTGCCCCACAGCACTTCTAGTCACCTATAATCATGCAAGGCACAATTTAGTGACCCACAACATATCAAACATCAATCATGGAACGCTCAGGTTCCGCAAACAAGTATGTTTTTTTTTCCTTCCTAAGTGGACATTCTTATTAGTTTTTATCGTTTTAGGTGAATGCACAACCCGTGCGCACAACCCCTTAAAAGGAATTCATCCCGAATTCGCTAAACTACGGATCGACGCCTTAAGTCTGATACCAAATTGTAACACCCTGCCAGTACGAATAGTATAACAGTAGGTCCGGCCGGGACCCCACGCCATACAAACCACACTAGCTAGGAGTTAAAAGGTGATAAACAGAAAGAGCCACAACAGAGTATACTAAACACTAGCGGAAGCATAATGATTTAACATTTCCATTAGAATTGTCCACTATCATAGGAATGAAACCATGAGATAGAGTTATGGCCTTAAGGCCTTACATTTAACAAATGTACTAAAACTCCAAAACATACATCGGCACGCAGGCCGGCAATACATGAGAAAGCTAAAAAAAGAGGTTGGCCTTCAAGGGCCAACTCAGCAAAGGGGCCACCGCCCGCTATTTCCCACTAGGCTCACCTGCACCTGCATAAGAACATTCCACCAAGTGGTGCCAAACAAGGTAACGGTCAGCACAGCTGACCAAATTATAACGACCCCACCCCTTTACCGGGGTGGCAGAGCTTCTACCCTGCAAGCAAGCCATACTAGCACAAGTACTAATATAAAGAAGGTGCAACTACACAAGGTGAGGTTTCAAGCACATTCGATCTTCTAGGTTGAGCATCAAAAAGGAGGGAACCTAGGTATGCACATGATGTTGGTTGGGTTCACCCGAAGGTTCCCCACAACCGCCTAAACAACCGCATGAGGCTAACAACATCAATTCCACAAAACACTCCACTGTAAGGGCCATCGCCTTAGGTGGGAAAAAGAGCTTTTGGTCGGTCTAGGTAAATCACCTTCCACGACCTCTCCCATGATCACACGGCTTACATGAGGTAGGGACCTCTTACCGATCTGCATGGAAACGGGTTCGGTTTAGCTTTGCCCGTGCTCTAATCGTCGCGATCTATCGCACGACGCGGGTACGGCTTCACCTCGGCCCGTAAGAGTTTAGCACTTTCACGTGCTACACAAAATATAAGCTACGCACCTAACCCCTTCGCAGGGATCTAGGCTTCACAAATATTCAACAAAGGAGGTACAATACACTCCGCATCAATTTCGTGGTGAAGGTTCGCCTTCATCCAATCTCAAAGCATGGGGCTTTCGTTAGGATCTTCACAAGACACCTACAATTTAAATCCCGCAATACTAAAGATGATTTCACGGAGTCATTCTCCGGCACGCATTCTAGGCTTAACCTAAATGTAACGTCGCAAACTAAGCATCACCGATTCGGGCTCACGACCACGAATAGGCTTCACACAAAATGCCTAAATCCGCACGACTACCGGATTTTCTACATGCAATATGCCGGGGACGGACACAATCGACCCGGAGTTCCGAAGAACTTGATGAAAATCCTACACTTCACCCATTTGGTGAAAGGGATTCCTCATGCAAGCATAGAGAAATGAAGGAGAGGACAAATGACAAGTCCAAAGAATCGAGAGGAAGAATCGTTACCCTAGGAGCGTTCTTCTTCGCCATGGATCCGAGATTTTGGACGGAGGGAAACGACCGCACCGGGCTGCACTCTCCAGATCTGGAAACGGCTCGTGAAACGGAGCTCCGGAGCTCCGTCAATGGCGGGATCTCTCCTTCTTCTTCCTTACCTCCTTCTTCTTCCTCTAGCCTAGGAGAGAGAAACACCTCAAAAGAATGAGGATTAATCTCCTCTCACAAGCCCTAAGACCCTCCAGCATTTAATCCTAGCCATTGGATCGGATTCCAAAAGAATTGGACGGCCGGATCGTCTTCTCCGCTCAAAATTGCAGAGCAGAATAAACAGGGCGCACGATCACAGGCGCACGATCACTGGTCGTGCGCGAAGAGGAGAATGGTCGTGCGATAAGCCGAGACAGAACTCCGATTCCTTGCGAATGAACGCACGATCATTGGCGCATGATCACTGGTCGTGCGCGAAGAGGACAATGGTCGTGCGCAGAGAACTGTTGTGGAATTTTTAGCCTATCCCGAGCGCAACACTACCACTCCGCCTACTTCGCTGAACTAAGAATTTTGGGGTGTTACATTTCCTCTCCATAGAGGAAGCTCCACTGATTCCCTTTTCGTCCTGCTTCCGTCCTGAAGAAGATGACACCTTGCTGGGCAAGGACATATATTTTGGTGAGAATAGTGAGGAGGACTCCTCCTCCACTTCTTACTTTCTGCTTCCTCTACCTGTGAAGAGCAGGTATTATTATTTAGGTAGAGTAGTAACTGTTCTGTCACCGTATCGGTACCTGTTACCGACACGGATATTAGAACAGTTACCTGTGCACTTTTCTTTTCATAGACCCATTAGCTATAACTGTTTTAAATTTGAATAAGTCGTGCTGGGAAGACAATAACCTCAGTAGTTATCTTACCTTTTCTTGCTTTTTTATTTCATCTATTTTAGTTTAGTTAGTTGTATGCCATTTTAGTTTGTATATTTTCTTTTGTTTTTGGTGGAGCTAGCCCCTGCTAGTTCTTTTTTTGGATAGGGATGCTACAGCTTTCTCTTGGTTTAGACGTGTCTTCTGGTATGCTCACTTGCTGAGCATTGGGTACTCTCTTCCCTTAGCATTATTTTTAATTTCATAGCCATATATTGTGTTGGATTGTTTATTTTAAGTCTGGGGGAGAGTCGTTTTATGTACGCACTCACGTGCACTATTGCATAGCATACTAGAAACTTTTATTTAAGATGTTTTATGCATTTTCTTTGCACACCACAACAACCACTTGAGCGTGTACTTAGTTGTTGGTGCGTCTCGAGTTGAACTCATTTCTTTTGTGTGATTGGGAAAATCATTGTGCTGGCATTTTAATTATGTAGTGGAGTAAAATGTTGACTCCGGTGTTCCTAGTCAAGTAATCACGTGAGTATGGAGATTTGTGTAGATTAGATTTATTTTTATACTACTAGTTTTATACATTTCTATTAGTGTAAATATTACTTACTCTACTCAAATGGTGAATCCAGTGTGAATCACAAGGTAGCATATGGATGTGTGTAAATTATCATTAGGCTAGTATTGCTCGAGCCAGGAGGAAGGAAAAACTTTCTTGGTGGCTAAGAACTTGCCCCAAGCGATTCTTGAAGCATAGGCATAGGATAGTACTGCCGCACGAGAATGACGTAGGCCATCATTTTGGCCCAGTTGAGCCTTTGTGCCATTCTTGATATCTTCCTTCGCTAGCCCCTTTGTGCCTACCCCATTCTCTTGGTTCAGCTCCACTATTCCTCACCAAAGCCTCAAAGCCAATCCTAATCGCATTGCCCTAATTTGAGCTTTAGTTATTTATTATTTGGGGTGTTGATGTTGTGATACTTTTGTGAAAATGTGGTTGTGCTTTATTGCTCAATTTGATGAAAATGATTTGAAAAAAAAAACGAGAAAAAGAAAAGAAGTGAAAAAAAAGAAAAACAAAAGAGATGAGCTTAATTGAAAAATCTGTGTATAAATTTATGATTGGGAATAGGAGGTGCACACACCCATGTTGTAAAGTTCAAGTCTGGGGGTGTGGTGTACCTGCTTGTTTGTGTGGTGCTTGAGGATAGTATATTGCATTAGCTCATTTGTGTTAGGTACATAAAGCCACCTTGTTTATCGTTTTTTACCATACCCGAATCTAAGCCCCATTTAAAACCTAAAGTCCTACCAACTCGCTCTACTAACCAATCTAGTGTCGTGGAGAGAATGTGACCGGGTGAGCTTATGGTCTCCGACACCGATGGATTTCGGTGGAGTTTATCTCGAATCCCAACTTTGGCAATGCTCATCTCAGCGATTATTTTACTTTCTTCGTATGCGTGACCAGATGATTCACCGTAATTCATTCATTTTTGGGTAGTAGTAATATTTATTTAATCTATTAGAAATTTATAAACTATTTGAATAATTAGAAATCTTCTCTATTATTTTTCTATGCTCGTGAGCATGCGACTTCGCATGGTTCTCCATTTTGTAATTTTCAGCTAGCTATTCCAATTTTCTCCTTAGCTTGAATTGGTTTGCTCGGGACGCGCAGATGGTTAAGTATAGGGGTGTGATGAGTCCTGATTATATAGGGTTTTCGGACTCATCTGGGCCTATTTTCTCACTCGTACACTGCCCTTTTAGCATTAAAATGCTCATATCTGCTTTAGTCATCACTTTACACATAGTGCACTTTTTTCACCTATCGGGGTGTGCAATTGCGCATTCTGTGTTGGGGGTATGCCATTGGGGGCTCCCCATGCCTCTTCTTGCTTGTTTTGTGGATGATATGTGATTTCCTATGTAGTAGGAGCTTATATTTTGATTGTGTACAAGTGGTTTATGCCCTTGAGCTGAGCATCCCAATCTGGGTAAATCGCATGACCGTGCGATTATTGTTAATGCACGATCGAAGGGATCATGCGATTTACTCAGAGATGTTTGTGATGATGATCATCGTGCATTTTCCTTAATGCACGATTGAATTCAATCGTGCGTGAAGGAAAACGCACGACCTACCTGGAAGCATGAAAAATCAACAACCTGTCTTACCCCGTGCATTTTTGGTCGTGCACGAGCATTCTGCTCATGCGTGAACAAAAACACACGACCTTCTTGTATCTCTAGGTGCTGTTTATCTCTTTCAATCGCACGTCCCAAAATGCACGATCGTGCATTTTGAGCATGCGTTTCTTAAAATTAACGCCTCTATTTAAGCGCACAAGATCGTTCGACCTAAGTGTTCTTTTTTTGGCCTTTTCATTGTCGAGCCGTCCGGAGGAGCGGGAGAGCTCCATATTCGTCTCTCCATCGCCGCCCACCTTTGGGAGGAGCTCCGGCCGCAATTCTCTTGCAAATCCATAGTCGGAGCATCCTATTGGCCTCCTCCATTGTTCGTGCACCTCCAAAGCTCCAGTTTGAGGGTTTGCTTGCTGCAAATATGAAGTTCTCCGGCGAGGTTGGAATCAAAGTTGATTGACGGAGAAGACGGGTCAAATAGAAGGAAGTGACAACTCCTCTCCGTACCCCGGACGACAGTTGGAGCCTGAGCTCAGACAAGGATTGACAACCCTAGATTCTGGTCGTGAACCTCCGATGAGTCTCCGCCACTTTGGTTGTAATCTCACCCCCTTCATATTGTAGTACTATTTTTCCTTTATCATGTGTGTGTATGGATAATGTATGTTAATTCTTGTTATGTTATTTAGTATATTTCATGTCTATGTGAAGTATCTCTGTGGCCTATTTTATTGAGGAGCGCCCCATTCCATCCTCCATCCCACCATCACATTCGTGTGCCGCACTAGCAATTGCTAGTGGCGTGCTTTGTGGTGAGGTGCTTGCGACCCTCTTTCTGCAGTTACACTCACTCCATCCGCAAGCCTACTCGTCCATCCGCCTAGCGAAGCAGTGCATAGCGTCCTGCGTAGTTTCTATCCCGCCAAGCGAAGCAGTGCATAGCGGCCTGCATCGGAGTAGTTTAATTCTTTTCTTGTATTTTCCACAATCAAAATCACCCCTTTTTCCGCAATCCATCCGACCTTATGGACTTCAATCTCAAGTCTTTCCTCAAAAGTAAACTCCACCTTACTGTGTTCCTCTGAGATCGATACTTGGGGAGTTTCTCACATTTTATATTACTTGAACGAACGGTACACTGCCTTTTTGTGTTGCAGTCTTGCTACCGCCTATAGCGGTGTGCAAGATTCGTGCATCACACACCTTACACGAGCTAATAAGTTCATATCAAGGAGATTTTATGCCTATAATATAATGACTGATTAGTAGGAGACTTGAAATCTTTGCTTTTGTGCATATAAGTTGATACCTTCCACTCTCATTTATGTAAAAGCAATCACAAGGGTAGGGCACCAAATGTCGAATGAGAATTCCAAGCTAAAGAAGACCACTTTATAGGATAACTCGCATATGAACCTTGAAAAGGTTTTAGGTAAATGGTAGTTATGAGGGCCAAGAACATTATTATATCCACAAGTCTCAGCGACTGTCATACAAAGTGCCATGATCCGAGGATTTTATGCCAAATATCACAGTCCTGCCCGCAATCAAGTCTTCGCTTTAAACCCATCTCCCATACCCAGTTATCATCCATCTAGGTCGTCAAGGCCCATCGACAAGGAGATGAGGTGTTCATGTTTTTCTTTGAGATGAAGTGGGCAGAGGCCTCCGTAGCTAATATTTTGGTAGTTCAGGACTTTTCGGATGCCTTTCCGGAGAAGATACCCAGACTACCCCCGCACTGAGACATAAACTAGCCACATTTAAACCCATGAATACTGTACATTAATGGTCAGGGTCCTGAGCGTTCATTAAATCAATAAGTCTCAAAGGTTGTCGTAAAAGTCTTAGAGGTTGTCAATAAGTCTCAGAGGTTGTCATAAAAGTATTTTGATACGAGAACTTAGTTGGTAGGATTCTAAGCTGAGGATCTATGCCCCTAAGGATTATGCGCATACATGGAATACCTATATCTTTGGATGAAAGAAACTCAGCCAAGATTATAGGGGTGTATCCAATTTCTTTGTTTATTGAGCCAGTTATGTATCGACTTTGTCCTAAAAATCTAATCTTTCTAATTGCTCCATTTATCTTTGTTGCAATGGACTTTTTTCCACCTAAATTGTCACAATTTTTCAAAACTAGAAGTTCTGATACTAGAAAGATTAGCTCATCTTAACTATGTAGATTATTAACGCTAAATTTTGACACTTTAAATTTCACTAACGGAATAAAAGAAAAGAGAAGTTCAAGGATGATTATCCATTTTCTATATATATCCAAGGCTACGCCGATAGTAAATGAGGAGATTAGCAAACTAATTCTTTTGAATATACTTTGATGTTGCCAAGTTATATACATGCAACTTCTAGAACAAAGAAAGTCGGCGTAAGACACTAGGATATTTCTCAGGCTTTTGAGTTATATGAAGTAGATCATTACTTAACACACAACCTAAGGAGAGGTCGTGTTTTTGTTAATGCATAATGACTTCATTTATGCAAAGTGCGGTGTAAGTCATTTACAAATCCACAAGAATAAGAGCAAATTGTTAAATGCCAATGGTTGAACAAATTTTTTTTTGAAACATTAGAAATACATGGTTATCAAACTTGAATCTTGACCCGATGAAATCATGTTTTGGAATTTGTGGATTAGAATGGGTTAGTGTTGTGACTAGTGAAATGGTACGATTGCGAAACTTGATTATGAATTGAGTTGGAAGTCAATAGGTGAACATTCAAGAATTTTGAACGAGGATAATTTGTGTCATGGCATGACTGTAGAAATATAACGACTCCTGGAAGGCATACAAATTATGTGGTTGCTATTCTGAGTTTAGGAGAACTGAATTATGGGTATGATTACTTGGACATGACTCTGATGATCTGAGAATTGAATCACATGACCATAAAATCGTCTTCAAAAGGATTCATAATTTTGGAGAATCAATCATGATTATCTACATATATATTTTGAAATGAGCTCTATAAATGTCAAATCTAAATCTTCTTTATGAAAGGATGGACTCGTGACAAATATTTAAAGTTTTGGAAATAATTTTACTTTATATATCAAGCATTTTTGACATTTAACTTGGAAAATGATTTATTGACGTCAACTTTATATATAATAACATGATGGTCAGAGGATTTATGAATATGACTTCTTAAAAGTGCATTGGAATTGATGACCCACATGAATCTGAATAAAAAAAATAAATTATGCTTGATTGTCACTGGATTAGCCTCGTGTGACCTGTTAATATAAGGATGTCGTCAAATAACCTAGAGTGGGGTGGGGGCGAATAGGTATTTCAGAATCTTTTGACCCTCTTTCTTTTTATGAAGGTTATAGTTTGACGATTTAGAAAATAAAAACACATCACAGAAAAATACTCAGAGATTTATGTTGGTTGCCCAAGACAAAGTGTCTAGAGTACTCCACCGTCCCTTTGTGCCTATCTAGCAGTGTGCTAGGGTCGGCAAACTCCGCCAAAAATCAGGCCCTCAAGCCCTACAATCTCAGGCCCTCAAGCCCTACAAACTCAGGCCCTCAAGCACTACAAACTTAGGCCATCAAGCCCTACAAACTCAGGCCCGCAAGCCCTATAGCTCAGGCCCTCAATCCCTATACACTCAGATATATTTTAGATCCTACAGCTCAGGCCTGCAAAACCCTACAATGAATTAATGAAAAGTTCTAACATGATGAAAACTGGCTTCTAGACTTGACGAGAATACAATTGATCTTATCTTGCTGAGTGCAAATTTCTCTTCAATCCTTTTTTCAATATGGAACAATGCTTATCAGTCAATGTTTCTAGACTGCGACTTGAAGAACACAAAGTAAGATCATTTCATTCTCGAGTAGTTAGTCCTTCTTCACAGCCGCTTTTACTATTTGATAGATTTTTGTATTCCGTGCGGTTGTTCTCTCTTGTTAATTAGGACAGATACTGATCCTTTTTATAAGTCTGAGGGACCGTCTAACGGTCTACTCAGATGTCCTTTAAGTGTCGGAGGCCCATTCCTTAATGACATGCGCTGATTGGACCATCAGACGGCGACATTAAATGCAGTCAGCGCGATTTGAATTATCTTGATCTGTCTCGATGATATTAGCAACATCTCGACGACAGAGCTTGCCGTCATGTTGATCCATCTTGGACATACACAAATCTTCAAGTCTTCTTTAATCTTCTTCAGAGAGAACTATCTCGGTGATATGAGATATCTTAGCTATTCTTGTACTCATGATGACATGAAATCATCTCAATAATGTCATCGTGAAAATATTTTTTGACTTAAGGTCATCTCAACGATGTCATTGAAATTATCCTGTCTTATCGACGATATCGTCTTGTTTACTTTGACTTCACATCGATATCGCCTTGATCATCTTGACGATAAGCAAAACTTTTATTACAAACTGTCTTCCCGAGTTCTGCCTTAGTCTTCTTGACGACAAGGCTCCTTTACGACGTTGTCGTCGACTTAGCCAAATACTTTAACTTAATTCTTCTGGAGAGCTTCAACATATCAGAATTCACCATGATATCGTCGTGTGATTCTTGTTTACACGATGATACTATGACTTGTTCAGTTCTTTTAGTTCTCACGATGATATCGTCGTGTGTACTTTGTTGTCACAACGATATTGTCGGATTGTCCATATTATCTCAACGATAACTAGCATAAGCCTTCTGTTGAATTCTACGAGTAGTCTCAATGATATATAAAGGCTTATTCGACGATATATCTAGTCCTTCTCGATGTTTTTGGACTTAGTGAGATTAGTGAAGTACTAGACATATAGCATATACTTTGCAGTAAGCCTTGATCCTTCATGAGTCTTCTCAAAGATGATGCTTGTTATTTCAACGATATCATCGTGTGCATCTTGTTAACACGATGATATTTTCCTGAGATGTTTTTTCTTGATCCTTATATATTATGCTTAGCGAATATGATATTCTGACCTGTTCATGCCATATCAAATGCACATCAAATACAAACTGTACTTTATCATTGTCCTGAGCACTTTTTCAAATCAGGAACATTGCTAGTCACTGTTCCCAACAATCTACCCCATTTGAAGAAGTCATAATTCATTCAATGATAAATTACATCAAGAGAAAATCATAGAGTGAGATTATTTCAGTTTATTTTATATGATATAAGATGACCACATTATAAAGACATTTGAGAAACACCATTTTATTTATACATAGTGAAATACATTTTGAAATTTTTAGCATTTCTACATTTGCCCAAAGTGAACCATCCATCTATTCTTCTAGCACCCTTAGAATTATTTCACTTCTTGCTTTCTTGACAACAGTCTCATTTTTCTTTTCAGATTGCCTGGTAAAATATTCATTTGATTTAGGATGATATTTGAGTGGCTCTGAAGCATCTGCTGGGATTCTACCTGCTTGCTTGTCTCTTATGTGGCTTCTTCTTAGCTCTTCTTAATTTTCATATTTGGTCCATTCCTGGGAGATTTACAACTTGTATCTTTTAGCTTTTTTTATTTTAATGAGCTCCCATGCATTTAGTATGATTTATCTTGATTTGGGGCTCCATTTCTCATAATCTTCTTTCTTCTCCATTTCTTCTCTGTATCTTTTCTTTCTCAATTTTACCTCATCTTGCTCAGTTATCTCCTTTCCTTTACTCTAATTAGCTGCATTAGCAGATGTATCAGCAATAGTAGATGGCTCATCATAGCAGATAGGAGGAAGATTCATTGCCTCTCTGATTGTATTGGAGGTCCAGATGACATGCTCACCACTGGCCTTTATCATGGATCTCTCCCCCTTTATGACTTCTTCTGATATGTCTCTTTGGAGCCTCCCCTGAAGACTTAGAATCTTGCCTTTCAGCATGTGAATTCATTTTTCTAGATGATACTTTGTCTCAAGTAGATGACTATCTAGTTACTGATTGTAGTGATCTAGTTTTTCTTGGAGGGTTGTTTTGTGCTCAGTCATCCACCTGTTAGTGTAGGCTTTCTCTATGTTGTTGGATATTACAACTTGATTTTCAAGAACTTCCGTTATACCCTGGTTAGTGAGTTCTAGCCGTTTGGCAGTGTTCTCTTGCAGACTCTTCATATCAGTTCTTAGACTTATAGTCTCATTAGATAGGTCCTTCCTTATGTCATTGATAGCAGTGTCAACATGACTTTCAATTTTAATTTTCTGCTCTTCCAAGAGCATTCTTATTTGAAGTAGCGGTGAGGAGTCCTATATCTTTTGTTTTGGTGAAGAGTTGGGCTTTTCAGGTTCTCCCACATCCATCTTCTTCATTACCATGGAGAGGTAGTCATCCATTCCTTCAGCTTCATCAAACATAAGAGAGGGAGATCTTCTGAAGGATGATTGTCTCCCTTCATTCTCATGCACATTTGACTCTTCAGCATTTAGCAGATCTCTGCCAGTCTCATCGGTAGGATTTTCTTGATTGGCTTCTTGTTGAGCTCCACTTGGGTCTCTTGGACTGCTAGTCCAGAATGGATAGCATCCTCAGCCATAGTGAGCATGTTGATCACATCTTCCACATGTGCAGGGAGCTCAGTGTCATGCTCCCCCTCAGTTTCATCATTCCCTTGATCTATTCTTGCAGTGGTTCTGCACCCCAAGCTCAGTGTTGAAGTCTGGATAGAGATATTCCTCTGCTCCACATGATCTTCAGAGCTGGATAGATCTGGATTGTGGATAGGTTCACTCTCTGCAGAAGAGCTTTCTTCTTCACTTTACACATCATTCGTAGCCTTTATCATCTTGGGAGACTTTGTTAGAACCTTCTCCCACCTCTCAAGTATCTTTATATCCATTCTTTTCATGTGATGGATTTTTACTCCTAGTCTCTTGTTGAAGTTTTCAGGATATGACAGTTGCAGGTATAGAGATAGTATTCTGCCATGTTTGGGCACTTGAAAGCTCTCTTATATTCTCTTGAAGATGATTTGAGCCCAATCTATTTTCTTGGTTAGGATAGTCCTTGCCATTAAGTTAAACATTGATCTGGATATCCTATCATGTCACCCTATCTTGCATAGGAGGGCTTTTCTCACTATGTTAGCCAGCAGCTTTCCATGCTGATTGAAATTCTTCCTTTCTAGAGACCCGTAGGTCATCCTAGAGTGCTCACACCATGCAAAAGCATTATTTAGGTCCTCTTGGAAGACCTCTTCATTCTCCTCTTCATTAGCAAAGATGGGCAGCTGAAGAACCCTAGCCAATCTTTTTGGGGTCACTTTCACTTTTATTCCATTGATCCTACTTTTGACTATCGTCCCTTTTGAACCACACTTGACATTTGAATAGAATTCCAGTACTTCTCTTTTCATTATCATAGAGGACTCTGATAGCATGAATTCCATGTTGACGGAGTCAAGCAGTCTGATAGTGCTTTGAATCTCTTCGGGTGCATTTAGGAATCCATTCATCACTACCTCACTTCCTTCATTTAGATATCCTTCATTCTTAGGGGCCATTTCTTAGTCGTTCGACAGATGCTTCAGCAATGTCGATTTGTTTACTTGTCAAAGTTGGAGAGTACACGACGTCTTTTTTAGGGCAAATGTAGCATGTGCTCTTAGTTTCAAGACATTTGACCCAATTTATAATCTCTGGTGTGGGAGGTGAAGTGTCGCTTGTTAAATGATTGATTATATCAAATTAAATGGTTATGATCGATTTATTTTAGAGTTCTGAATTCTCGATTAGATACTTACATATCGTCGTGACTTTACGATGAAGTCATCGAGTCATTTCGACGATACACTCAGGTATTACGATGATATCATTTTGTAGACACAATGATATTGTCTTGAATTGTTCTTTTGCATAATTAGTGTGTTGTGTGTCGGCCTCAACATCATTTTTATATGCTTTCTTAAGGATGCTTTGTTAATTTGGTGACATAAGATTATACATTAGTTATGGTGCCTAGTGCCTTTTTATCTGAACTATATCAACTTATTATTGGCTGACAAATAAGTTAATTATCAATTTTATGCTAGCACAAGTTCAACATGTATACCGAAGTAATTGCGTATTCAAGTATGTTACAAACTTTATTATCATTTTATATATAAGCTAAATGTTTTCAAAATAGAATTACAACCACATTTACTTTTAGCTATCACTTGAGCCAGATTAGTTCCCTCTTTTCTGCATCTTTCTCCTTCCTCTGAAGCTTCTTCTCTTATCTTTCAAAGTAGGAGAATGGTTTTGGGATGTACCTATCCGGGATGGAAGGTGCATTCTCTGGCAGTGTTCTTCCTTGTTCATATTGTCTATACAGAGTTCTCATAACTTCTGTCTTCCTGTGTTTGTCCCATTCACTTGAGGGGTAGTGTTTGGATATGTTCTTGCCACATTCCCCAAAGTTCCTCCAAGTAGTCCAAACTATTGGAACATGGTCTTCCGCATCTCCTAGGTTTGAGAATAACAAATCCTATGTGTATTTGATCTTGTGTGTTTAAGTATGCAGGATAACAAAGTCCACATGACTCAAGGATTACATAAGAAGGTTGCCCCAAAAGTTGAGCCATCAAATCCAAATCTCCTACTAATGCTGGCGGTAGTACTAGCACAGGCGCTAGCTGCCGTTTGTGGAACTGATAGCGGCACTCGACGAAATGCTCATAACGGCGTTCGACGAAAATTTCGTTCGACAAACTCCTAGCGGCGTTCGACGAATTCTCGTTCGACGAAATTTTCATTCGACAAACTCTTAGCGGCGTTCAACGAATTCTCGTTCGACGAAATATTGGATTAAGCGCAATTGCCGGGAGAACTTATAGAAGGAGATAGCGCCAGGCGATATCTGATAGCGCAGGCGATAGCGAGGAGCATAGTTGGCAAGGGGAAATTGTTTCCTCCGATTGAAGATTCTACCGCGCAGAATATGTCCTAATATGGGATAGCGCCGGCAGTAACACTAGCGCAGGCGCTAGCACAGGCGCTAGCGCTAAGTCTATAAAAAGGACATCTTGGCTCTGTCTTCCTAATCCTCTAGAGATCCAAAATTCCAGAGCTTCGTGTCACAACATAGAGAGAAAGGTTCAGAGAGATACTCCCACAAATCCACAAAGACTAAAGGAGATCCGTGGAGAAGATTTCAACACGCATCATCATCGTGACAAAAGACCGCATCGACTACGATCATACTCCGCGTCTTCGTCTACTTCTCCAAGAGATCCACATAGAGGGAGTTTTATATTATTGTCGTTTTATTCTTGTAATTGTGTAGTAAATTCGCCTCGTGTTAGCGACTAGGTCTGGATAGGACTTAGGGCTAAAATTCGCCTCATGTTGGCGACTAGGTCTCGAGTGTAGGTCTAGGGGGTGCCCGAGGCCATATCCGGGGAAGGGTTGGCTAGAGCGGCTTGCGGCCATATCCGGGGAAGGATCGGCTAAAGCCAACCGGTTCGTGGGGATACGAGTCGGTATAGAAAACAAAAAGAGTCTTTCTATTCGCTTTGATTTCTAGCTTCGATAAGAGATCAAGTTTTGTAATCATGCTTTTACTTCACTTGATTTGTCTTGATCTTCTCTAGTTTAATAATCAAAGCTTTTTCAAAGTTATTCAAAATATATTATAAGTTTTTAAAACCCTTATTCACCGCCCACCTCTAAGGGCGCCTACCGATCCAACAAGTGGTATCAGAGGTAGGTTATTCCAAATCGGCTTAACAACCAGGAATAATGGCGTCTCATGATCTCGCTTTTTCGGAGGGTCAAGGGGTTAGTCGACCACCTCTCTTTACTGGGTCAGATTTTAACTACTAGAAAAATCGAATGATGTGTTTTCTTATGACCATGGATGTAGAAGTATGGAACATGGTAGAAGTTCGGTAATCTCCTCCTACAACTGTAGTGGGAGAGGCGACATTATTAAAACCTAAAGATAAATGGGATGATAACGATAAACTAAGGTGTAAAAATAATGCTAAAGCTATGAACGCTTTATATTGCGCTTTAAATAGGACTGAGTTTAATAGAATTTCTGCATGCATAACTGCTTATGATATTTGGAATCAATTGGAAGTTACTCATGAAGGTACATCGCAGGTGAAAGATGCAAAGCTATTCCAACTGGAATCTGAATATGAAAAATTCAGGATGGATACCGAAGAAGACATCAACTCGATGTACACTCGCTTCACCAAGATCGTCAACGCTTCAAAGGCACTTGGAAAGACCTACTCAGATGGTGACTTGGTGAGGAAAATTCTTCTCTCCTTACCTCCAAGGTTCAATCCAAAGGTGACAACCATCTCGGAGGCACACAACTTAAGAACACTCCAAATCGAGAACCTTATTGGGAATCTCAAAACCCATGAGGTAGAACTCCAGATTCAACATGATGAATACAACAAAGAACAAAGAAAAAGGGGCTAGCACTAAAATCAAAGAAGGACAGCATCGAAGATGATGATGAAGAAGACAATAATGAAGAAGGTCTCTTGGTGAAGAACTTCAAAAGATTCATGCGGGATCCCGAAAGAAGAAAAACTATTCACAAATACCTCACCAAAGGGTCCAACAAGCAAGGGTCATGGAAGAACAAGGCAAGCCATGATGATATGGAGAAAACTTCTCCAGAGTGCTTCAACTGCAGGAAGATCGGACACGTTCAAAGTGAATGTCCAAAAATTCTAGAGAAGGAGAAGGAAAAGAGGCACAAAAAGAAGAACAAGATGAAAAATTATACGTCTTCCGAGGAGTCAAGCGCAACAACTTCAAGCGACGATAAGGAAGCTAACTTATGCTTAATGACGAAAAGCAACAATGACGACATCAGTGTTCTTAGCGACACTGAGGTAACTCCTCCTACCTTCGAAGAACTCTATGATGAATTTTTTCTAACTTGCAAATCCTATGATCAAAGTATAAAAGATAATATTATATTAAATCGTGAAAATGAATCTATTATTAAAGAAAATCATAAGCTCACAAAAAATTGATTTCCCTTGAAAAGAGAAAGGTTTCATGTCAAGAGTGTGAGCACTCTTTATTTAAGACAAAAGAACTTAAAGTTTCTCTTTCTAAGGCCCTCTCACAAAACAAAACTATTGCAAAAGAAAAGGGGAACTTAGAGAGAAAACTAAAAACCTCTCTTTTACAAATTGAAAATAACAAAAGGGATTTGAAAATAAATGTGTTATGATTGTACAAGAAAATAAATTTCTTAAAAAACAAAATCATGATCTCAATATAGCCATAAAAAAATTCGGGATTGGTCAAAAATCCCTGGATATGATTTTGGAAAACCAATGTTATGGTTCTGGAAAATTTGGGGTCAGATATAAAAGTGAACCCTACCGCCCGGCGCTAGCCACTAACGCCGGCGGTAGCTCAACTATTAAAAAATCTTCTGGTTTCTCTAATGTTCAAACATCATCCAGCAACAGCAACGTAGAAACTCAGAAAAGGGTCTCAACCCCCTTTATTTCGTGTGCAAATTGTCTTAAGTTTGGACACACGTCTAGCTCTTGCAGGAATACAAAACAACGATCGTTAAAGCAAATCTGGGTACCTAAGGCATCCACTTATTCTATTAGTGGTACCACTTGGGTAACCGGATCTTTTCCCTCATCTTCTTTCTAGATTTGCTGGAAGGCCAAGGATAAGAAGTATGTCTGGTACGTGGACTCGGGTTGCTCCAAGTACTTGACGGGCAAAAATGCAAAGCTCCTTAGCCTATACAAAAAAGGGGGATAAAGGATTAAACGTTGTAAGTCACATTCATAAACATAATCGTTTCATTTTTTTAGCATAAACATTACTCTTTACTCACCGAAACCATGCATATTTGATTTGTTCAAACATGATATCTTGGGTTTTCATTTCCTATCTGTTTCAATTTAAAAGCACAAGCCTTTAGAAAAGTCAAAATGAAAACATAAGCAAATATATCTCATGCAATAATTATCTTGTCAAGTCATACAAGAAATCGCTAATGTTTCATGCAATTTGGACCATCCAAAACATCTCCTAAAAATTTGAAATTTCTGCATGAAACTACTATTTGGACACTTAATCAAGATCAATAATTACAAATTTCAAAATCATCAAAAATCGTGTACTATTTCCCGCGCTAGTGCTAACGCCGGCGCTAGCGCACCTATGTGTTTCTGTATTTTTGAAATTTTGAAAAATCCCTAAAAATATATTAATCTATGAGTACTATTCATTTCTGCACTTTTGCTTTTATTACATTTTTGAAAAATCAAATACAAAAATACAAAAGCCAAATTACAAAAAATATGTTTTGCCTTTTTTGGTTTTTGTTATTTGTTTAAATTCTATTTCTAAAAGCAAAAATCAATTACAAAAATATAAAACAAAAAAATATATCAAAAATTATTATTTTGAACTTAACTTTTCTATTTACATGTACCTTGCGAAAGGTATCATCCCATCACATCACCTAGTACCGGGCGAACCTCTCACAAGGTAGTCCTCGGGAAGTCCAAGATCAATCTTATGAGTTCAAACTTTAAATTATCAAAAATACTGTATGGACATCATTGAGAAAATCAAGCATGATTTAATCTATTATTTAGAACTTCTATAATGTTGCAATTTATCTTTTCAAACTACTTTGAACATTGCTTTCATCATGCTTTGATATGTCTATTAATATGTGCATCAATTATATTGAAAGTTGTGTAGAACTATGCGTAGCATGCCTCTAAGTATGAGTAAATGTTTTATGATTGATAATGATCGCTATTCACTCACTTATTTTGGCATTGTCTACTTATGTGTTTAATCTGAGAATGCTTGTGTATGTTTTGTAATAGTACGATGAATTAAAATTTCACAAGTATCTTACTTACACAACCTTTGTTTGCACTTTAAAAGTTAAGAAAAGTGGTTATGTTTTTATAAATTATATTGGTTTGCAAAACAAGTGTATTCGGAGAACTTTGTACAAAAAAAACATAAAATATAGTGACAAAGATAACTCCACCAAGCACTACTTGAACCTCCTGATAAGTCTTAATAAGCGTTGTGAGGTTGAGCACCTTGGAAAGAATAGTAAAGTATCTTGTGCAAACCATAACTTTCTTTCAAAAAAAACCACTTATTCTTAAATACACCGGATCACTAGTCTCAACATTACAAATAAATTATGTGATCCCCGAAGCACTACTTTGCACCCTGATAAGTCTTAATGAGCATTGTGTGTGCAAAGCACCTTGGTAGTTGTACATTTTTTATGCATTGAAATTTATGGAAGTAAAACTATTTGTGTTTTATTGTGCTCTTACTTTACACATTTCTTGTATTTTTGATTAAAACATTTGTTTACTCTATTCAAAATACACTTATGTGCACATCATTATCTTCCATAACACTTCTTCTCATGAGTATTGGATCCTAATGCAAATTCTATACTACTCCTTATTTATGAAATGCACTAGATAACCTAGCATGCTTTCTACAATGTTTAGTATGTTTTGAAATTATGAATTAAAATAACATTGTAGTAATCTCTTTTTTGATAACATTATTTCATGCTTGGTTACATTATTGTTAAACTTACAAATTTTAATTGAACAATGATTTACAAAAACATCTTCTTTATGAAATTTAACTCATATATCTTTTTGTGGATCATCATTACAATAAGATGTTTCTTGTATTTCTATAAGTCTTCCGCATCATCACCATATATTTCTACCTTGCGCTCTCATGCTTATATCAAAGTCTTAAATACCAAAATTCCTTTCTTTCAACAAATGGTAGATGTTTGCCCAGAAAGCCCGCGACCTCCTCTCATTGTTCAGTTTTCCTGGTCTCAGCGGTCTCAAATTAGGTGATCGCCCAGATCGTCAGATGCCTCCTCTACCGAGATTTTCTAAGTACCCAGCGGTCAGGGCAGTGCGAGATCGCCAGTTCAAGCGGTCTGGTCGTTTTTCTTATTTTTGTTATTTGTATCCCATTTCCCTGCCCCGGCTCTCCTGTACCCCGGGAAGCCCGTAGTTTTCAGTTCTGCCCGTTTGGGCAGCCCCCTCGTCTATAAATAGAGGGGTAGGGGTACCAAAAAAGGACTTTTGCTCGGAGGCTCCAGCTTACAACCTGTGTAAGCGGTCTCATTTCTTCGTGATCGCCATTTCGTGATCATTTTCCCTTTGTTCCAGCATCTTCTGTCTTAGTAACCTGCACTTCGCAGTTTTCTCCCATCCCCTTTAGTGTGAATTTTGGAGGTACCATTTTTGGCACCAATAGAACGAACACGCGACCTTCAGATTTCGAAGTGTCAGGTGAAATCCATAGACTTTCAAGATGGCTGATCGTCGTAGAGGTCGTCCCCTGCGATCTCCCAGCGTTCCCCCTTCCGATCACAACCCGTTAGAAGCGCTTGAGCGCCGCTTCGAGCTTCGTGTTGAACAAGCTCTCTGTGAGGCCGCCCGAGCTAGGCAGGATGCCACCTCTGTTCAGCAGGAGATCGCGCGGTCTCAGCAGGAGGCCGCTCGAGATCGGCAAGAAGTCGTCCGGGCTCAGCAGGAGTCTGCGAAGCAGATTGAGGCTATGAACCAGGTTCTATCCGCGATCTCCCAGAAGATCCTTCCCCAATCCTCTCAGGTCGCCACTCAAGACTGCATGTCAGGTGGTCACCCGAGCGATCACCCTGTTTTTCAGCCCGCAGCTCCTCAGCGATCTCAGCATGAGGAGTTCGCCGCCCGTCGTAATTCTTTTCGAACCGCAGCCCAGGGGCCTCCGGCTCAAACCCTGAATTTTGAAGAAGGGTTTGCGTACCCTCAAGATCCTCCTGCCTCTTTTCTTCCTCCTCCAGGACCTTCTGTTTTTGGGGAGCCTTCCCCCTTTACCGATGAGATTCGTCGGGATCCAATTCCTCATGGATTCAGAGAACCTCGCCTTCCAGTGTATACAGGAGAAACCGACCCAATGTGTCATCTTCAAGCCTTCGAATCTGTTGTTGCCCTCAGGACCATTTCAGATGGGGTAAGGTGCAAGCTGATGGTCACCTCCTTTGATGGGTCGGCCATGGAATGGTTTTATAAGCTGCCTTGTCAATCTATCTCGAGCTTTGCTGCCCTGAGGCAAGAGCTCCTTCTAAGATTTGCCACTGCGAAGAAAAGGAAGAGTGGTCCTGCGACCCTCTTCAAGATTAAGCAAGGCGACAACGAAACTGCGGTGCATTTCGTTGACCATTTTCAGAAAGAGATCTTGGGAGTTAGGGATATGGATCCCGAGCTCTATATGGTGGCTTTGATCAGTGGTCTGCAGGAAGGTCCTCTGAAGTTCAAAGTCACAACCAAGGAGCCTAGCTCCTATCAGGAGCTGATCAGCATTGCCAATCGCTACATAGAAGGGGAGATCAACAACCCCACCTATGTGAGCAATTTGACAAACAGGGCCACTCAGAAAGGCTCTGCAGGATTTTATCCGGCTCCGTCCACCTCAAAATCTCGACCAGAACTCCCACCTCCAGCTCCGAGAGGTAAGAATTATCGCAACGGCCGCTTCAATCGAGGTAACCATTCTTTCCCACCTCAAGGATCATTTCTTCAAATCCCTGCTACCCCTGCTCCGCAAGTCACCCCAGTCCAACAGATCCAGTACGCCCAACCTCCTATTCTGCCCATTCCTTCGCTCTACAATGAATCCCAAGAGTCTTTTACAGACTTTGGTGTTTCTATGAGTGAAGTGCTCCAAATCCTTCAAAAGCAACCCTTTTTCAAGAAGCCAGCTCCGCTAAACTCGGATCCAAAGACCAGAAATCCTACTTTCTACTGTGAGTACCATAGAGATAGGGGACATTTGACAGAGGATTGTAGAGCTCTCCGCCTGTTCTTAGAAAAGCTTCTGAAGGAGGGTAAGCTTCGAGATCTCATCCAGAAGAATGATTCTTCCAAAGCCTCAACCTCCAAGGCTAAGGAAGTAGCGGAAGTCCATTGGGAATGCGAAGAAGTGGACGATATTGGCCATCTCGGCAATATCGGCTTTCCCAATGAATGCGTGGATGCTGATGACGAAGGCGCCTTGGGCAATCTCTTCTGCATCCACGGAGGTGCAGGTCCGGAATCTTCAAGGAAGGCGAGTCTGAAAAGGGTTTATCAATCAGAGGTTGCTGCCACCTCTTCAACCCCGGTCCGAGGAACGGTCACTTTCGGTGATGAAGACCTTCCTCAGACCGCGAATCCCTTTGACGATGCGGTCGTCATCAAAGCTGTAATTGAAAATTATAAAGTAGAGAAGATTCTGATTGACACGGGAAGTTCAGTCAATGTGCTCTTCAAACCTACCTTCGAAGCGTTGAAGACAGGTAAAATCCTCCTTTCAACTGAAGGCCCCCTCTATGGTTTTTTCAGGAGAGAAGAAAGAAGTAGAAGGGCTCGTCACTCTTTCTGTGATTCTGGGAGGGATAGTGAAGTTGGTCAAATTTATAGTCGTTGATGCTCCCATTAGCTACAACGCCATCTTTGGAAGACCCTTCTTGAATGCCTATCAAGCCATCGTCTCCACCTACCATCAAGCGGTGAAGTTCGCCTTGAACGGCAAACAACATCGAATCAGGAGAGACCCAAGGAAAGCTAGGGAATGTTACGTAAAGACAGTCAACACGATTGTATCCTCTCCTCCCCAAGAAATCATGATGGCTGAATCAATCGAAGCTCCTGAACAAGTCCAAGCTGCAGAAGAAGTTGAGGAGGATATAAGAGATGGAGTTCGCTTGGAACCTGCCCAAGCAACTCAAGATGTTTAGATCAGCGAGGAAGATGAGAGCAGAAGCCTCTCCATCAACGCTGAATTGTCTGAAGCTGACAAGGGTCAACTCATCTCTTGCCTTCTGCAAAATCTAGATATCTTCGCTTGGTCGGCAGATGACATGCCCGGAGTGGACCCGGATGTTGCTTGCCATCATCTCAATCTTGACCCAAACTTCATCCCGATCCAGCAGAAGAAGAGGTCTGTTGCAACTAGTCTAGCACAGCCTATCTGTGAAGAGGTAGAGAAGCTCCTGAAGGCAAAGTTTGTCCAACCAATCCAATACCCAGAATGGGTGTCAAACGTTGTAATGGTAAAAAAGTCGGGTGGAAAGTGGAGGATGTGTGTCGACTTTACCAAACTCAATAAAGCTTGCCCCAAGGATTGCTACCCCTTGCCTCGGATAGATTCTTTAGTAGATTCTGCGGTAGGTTATTCTTTTATGAGTTTTTTAGATGCTTTTTCAGGTTACCATCAAATCAGAATGCATAAACCAGATATACCTCATACTTCATTTATCACAAATGATGGTTGCTTCTGTTATCTCGTAATGCCTTTCGGGCTAAAGAATGCTGGAGCAACCTATCAGAAAATGATGGATACAGTGTTCAGAAGTCAAAAAGGAAGAAACCTTGAGGTATACGTTGATGACCTCTTGGTAAAAAGTAAACTGTTCTCTTCTCATCTTAGAGACCTCTCAGAAACTTTTGCAACCCTTCGAACTTTTAACATGAGGTTGAATCCGTTGAAGTGTGTTTTCGGGGCAAGTAAAGGAAAATTCCTGGGTCACCTCCTTACTCCAGAAGGGTTGGAACCCAATCTTGACAAAGTGAAAGCTATTCTGGAAATGCCACCTCCCAAGTCCCCAAAAGAAATTCAGCAGCTGGGAGGGAGGATGGCAGGCTTAAGTCGCTTTATCTCCCGTTCAGGAGATAAGAGTGCACCTTTCTTTAAAACCCTCCGGGGAGGGAGTAGGTTCAAGTGGACAAAGGAATGTGATGATGCTTTCACTCAGCTGAAGAAGCAATTGACATCAACTCCTTTGCTCCAAAGCCCGCGAGAGGGAGAAAATCTTTTCCTGTATATGGGAGTCGGAGCTGATGCCATAAGCTCTGTTTTGGTCCGAGAGGAGAAAAAGAAGCAATTCCCAGTCTATTACGTAAGTCGAATCCTGAAGAATGCAGAGACTCGTTATCCTATCCTCGAAAAGTTGGCTTTAATGCTTATAACTTCAGCAAGAAGATTAAGACCATATTTTCAAGCTCATTCGATTCTAGTCGTTACTGATCTTCCATTGAAGAATGTATTGGAAAAGCTAGAGCATTCAGGCAGGTTGGCGAAGTGGGCAATAGAGCTCAGTGAGTTTGACATATCCTATGTTCCAAGGATGGCAATCAAAGCTCAAGTCTTAGCAGACTTCATGGTAGACGCCAAAGAAGTTGAGTCACAGAAGGGGGTCGGAGTGCCCCTTGCCTGGAAAATCTTCGTGGATGGAGCTTCAGGGAAAAATTCTTCCGGAGTAGGAGTTATCTTAATCAACCCAAATGGAGTAAGGCTGGATCAAGCGCTGAAGTTCTATTTTCAAGTAACAAGCAATCAGGCGGAATATGAGGCTTTGCTAGCCGGTCTCAAGCTTGCTAGGGAGCTGGGGATTGATGATGTCGAAGTTTTCACAGATTCTTTGGTGATGGCTTCTCAAGTAAATGGGACTTTCGAAACTAGAGATAGTATTTTAAAGCAGTATCTAACTCTGGTAAAAATTGAGGTGGGGAAGTTCAAAAGCTTTACTATCAACCATATTCCAAGAGGTGAGAACGTGGAAGCAGATGAGTTGGCAAAATTTGGACTTCTCTCGGGAGGAACGACTTCGGAGTTGTTTCGCCCGGCGATTGAAGAAGGAGAGGTCATGGAGATTGATCAACATCCGTCCTGGATGGATCCGTTTGTTCTATATCTCTCAACTGGAGAGCTCCATTCATCAATAAAGGATAGGAAAAGGTTTAAACGGAAAACGGCTAACTATTATCTTGTTGCAGGAGTACTTTATAGAAGAACTTTCCTTTCACCATTAGCACGGTGTGTTTCGGAGGAGGAGATTCCAGCGGTCCTTCAGGAGGTCCATTCTAGAGAATGTGGAAGTCACTCTGGAGCTAGAACTTTGGAAAAAAGAATTCTAAGGCAAGGCTATTTTTGGCCTCAAATGAGGAAAGATGCGGAAAAATTTTCTAAGAAATGTGTAAAGTGCCAGAAGTTTGCTCCTCTCCAAAATCAGCCGGCTCAACAACTCAAGTCGATAGCAACTCCATGGCCGTTTGCAGTTTGGGGAATGGATTTGATTGGGCCTTTCCCTATGGCAAGTGGGCAATGTCGATATATTATAGTCATGATTGACTATTTCAGCAAATGGATAGAAGCAAAGGCATTGGCCAAAATTATGACTCAAGCCGTGAAAAATTTTATTTGGGGAGAGATAGTAT
The DNA here is from genome assembly GCA_033032865.1 of Dactylorhiza incarnata. Lineage (NCBI taxonomy): Eukaryota > Viridiplantae > Streptophyta > Magnoliopsida > Asparagales > Orchidaceae > Dactylorhiza > Dactylorhiza incarnata. Next base: position 5,696,461 of record JAWHQI010000035.1, read on the forward strand.
GTCGGCATGGAATCCCAATGGCAATCATCACGGATAACGGTTCCCAGTTCAACAATTCAATTCTTATTAATTTCTGTAAGCAAATTGGCGTTGAGCTACGTTTCACTTCCGTGCATCATCCAAGAAGCAATGGGCAGGTAGAGGCCGCCAACAAACTCATCATAAATCTCTTGAAAAAGAAGGTAGAAAATGTCAGGGGCAACTGGGCAGAACAACTACCTTCCGTCTTATGGGCCTTGAGGACAACTCCAAGTTCTGCTACTGGGGAGACTCCATTCAAATTATCACACGGTTCCGAAGCCCTTATTCCGGTGGAATTTGAAGTAAAAAGCCCAAGAGTCTTATTAGCACAACATAATCAAATTGACTGGATGGAAGGAAATGATGAGGAGCTAAAATGCAGCCTTGATTTAATTGAAGAGTTGAGAGATACAGCAATCATCAGGCATGAAGAGGTGAAGAGAAGAATGGCGAGGCTATTCAACAAAAATGTAAGAACCAAAGAGTTCACTGTTAGAGATCTAGTCCTGAAGAAAATAGATACAGCAGCGAGAGCTGGTTCAGTTGGAAAGCTTAACCCAAACTGGGCGGGGCCGTTTGTGGTGAAGAGCGTGCTTAAAAATGGCGCTTACCATCTCCAAACTTATGAAGGAAAAGAATTGTGTCATTCATGGAGCGGAGCTGATCTCAAACTCTTCTTTTCTTAAATGTTCGTATCCGATTCACTCATTCTTTTTCTCACTTTTCGTCTCTCAAATATCACGCAGGTATTATCAAAGCATTCGCAACATGAGTGATGGGTGACAAGTTTTAAAAATGTTATTTTTTGAAAAGCCAAAAACCTGTCAAGTGAGACATCGACGGATCCTACTATCTTCCCCCTCGACTTGTTAGCTCGACGTGTAATTCTGCCGGGACCACAGATGTCGGGGAGATTTCGAATCTGTGTAGCAGTAGCTCGCCAAGCTTGAGCGGTGGAAGTTTAGGATACCGGGTCCTTGCTGACATCTGGCACACCTCAGCATTTCAAGGGGGTCTAGGTGGCTGGCTCAGCTCTGTCATGCGTTAGGAAGGACATTGTTACGATCTTAATGATCTTTCAGGGAAAGCAATGTCGGTATAGCCTCCGCGGCATGACCACACCTGCCCTACCGATCATCTTGGTCCGTAACTCTCGAATACTCGTTGAAGCGTGGTTAGGAAGGGGCGGTCAGAAACATCCATGACCGTCGCCTGAACCTTAGATTGGCATGTTTGTAGTAAACTCGGTAATCCTTTTTAAAAAAAAAAGGATGTCGGTATAACCTCCGCGGCATGACCACACCATCCTTTTGGATCATTGTTGAGATCCCCTTTTCCCATCTTCTTACTACAAAAAGAAAATCTTACTCATCCCTGTATTGGGATCAGGCGGTCAGCAATTTATGAGACCGCATGTTCTTCTTTCCCCAAAGAGCGATTTGAGTCACTTACGATCGCCAGATATAACTTTTTCAGGATAATTGAGGTCGCTATTCAGAAAGCTCTTATGCCGACATGACAGAGGTCGCGGTCTCAGTAAGATCGAGATTCCGGTATTCCCCGTTATTCGAAGTTACATGGAATAATCATGATGCTCTGTTTCTCATCAAGTGAGTTGGGTTTTTTTTTTCTTCAAAAAAGGCGGTCTGAATATAATGTGATCGCTAAACTGGAGATTCATGAAGAGTTATTGTTTTTCTTTTCAAGTAATAGTCTTGGTTATCAAGGGGTCATCAGACGGATTTCCAGTCATTTGGGCGCCGAACACCCAAAAGTTTAATGAGTTCAAATCAACTTCAAATTGTAGTTTCCTTATGTTACGATTTGTATAATGTGAGACCGCATGACTATTGCAAATAAGTTAGCTATTTTCTGATCACAGTTAAGTTGCTGAATGTCTTTCAATGATCTGATTATCTCGAGATCGCAGAGTGATTTTGTTTATACAAAGTATTAGTCTTTCCTTCAAGGTCTTTTGTGTTTTTTCCAAGAGATCGCCACCTGAAATTCTTAACGGTGATATAAAATTGTAACAAGCCTAAGGCATTGAGATCGAATGCCGAGTTTAAACTCAGAAGAACAAATATATGCATCAAAAACAAACTCATCCACTTAGACAACATAACAGAATCTAATTTTTATATATATTCTGAAATTTCAATTACAACGAGACCGCTCGGTCTCCGAAAGGGAAAAAGGGAAGTTCGTACAATTCACTCTCTCTTTGATCTCTTAGAAGACCGCTCGCTTGAAGAGAAAGAATCAGTTTCTGCAGAAGATTCTTCTAAGCTGTTCCCTGGAATTCTAGATCCAGAGCTTGAGCTCGAACTGGAATCCAGACCCAGGGTATAGCGGCTTCCGCTTTCTTCGTCTTCGATCACGACATCATCGTCTTGACCAGCGGTCTCATCAGCAACGTCCGCGGTCTCTTCAGCAGTTGCAGATTGCTCTTCAATCCTCTGTGTCGCGTCAGGGAAGATATCGGCAAACGTAACATCCTTATATTCTTCAGTAAATCCACCTCGGCCTCGAACCTCGTTCAGCACCTGGTCGGCGGTCTCTTTAATGTGATGCATCATAGCCCTCTGAAAAGCTGGATTTTCAGGGTCATAAGCTGCTTTTTCAGATTGCTGCAAAAAAGAGATATATGTTAGACCGCGCGATCATAGGTAACGCGTTCATAAGATATAAGTAAAATTCTCACTTTTCTTTCTTCTTGCAAGGCAGTTATTTCATCCAGAGCGCTGCGAAGAGACCGCCCCATATGGTGATTTAAGATTGTACTTCTAGCGGTCACTTGGGCATAGAGGTCAGGGAGCACATCGGTCTCTATATTCAGTATTTCATTTATATTCTTTCTCCCATACAGAGCCGAAGTGACCGCATATGCGTGACGGGTCACCTTTCCGCTCCACAGGGGGAGATCAGTGGACACCTTCACAGACTTTCCTTTGGCCGCCCATTTGAGGAGAGGTTTTCCTTTGATATCCTTCATTCTTCTTTTGAAACCGATCAAAGGGAAGTCTCGCTCGACGGTCTCAGAGGTAGTGCCGAACACGTCGGCCTCACGCTTCAACCTCCTCTCCCTCTGAGTGAGAACTTCTGCTACTGGGGAGATGGGATCTTGTGCAGGGACCGCGAAAGTCGCTAAAAGTAAAAAAAAAAAGTTAGAAAAAACATCCAAGACATAAAAGGAAATTGTTCGAGACCGCAAGATTTTTTTTTTACTTTCAGCCGGGATGATCTCGGCGATCTCGGGCCAGATCGCTAGATAGTGAACAAGATCGATCCTCTTGCCCGCCAAGAAAGCCAAAATTTTCAGCTCCTCTTCTGAGACCGCTTTTATCTTCTTAAAGATGCTGTCAGGTCGCGGAGAGGGTGAGCTTCTGAGACCGCCAAGGTCACCTTCAAAGACAAGGAATCTCTCCGTCCAGAAAGAGATTTTGTTAGGGAGATTCAGAATTTTTATTCCATCTGCTGAAAAATACATCAATCCTTTAAACTCTTCCTTCTTTCGGCCTTCCTTCAAAATCTTTGCAGTAAAGGTTGCGCGGAACAAATTCATTGTGAATTTCACCCTCTCCGATCTCAAGTAATTGCTGAAAACATTAACCAGACCGATGGAATTCGGGGCCAGCTGGGCAAGCACGAAGCCATAGTATTCCAGAATCTCTAACCATTCCCAAGGGAGGGGAATCCTTAACCCATTATCAAAGTGATCGATGGGAATAATAAACTTCTTCACCTCCACAAAGTTCAATTTTTCTTGTTCAGTAGGCGGTCTCACAACTACCTGAGTTTGGATCATAAATTTCTTTATGAACTCAATATATTCATCCTTTGATAGGCGACCTTGTTTGTGATCGGCATTCAGGAAGATGGTGGCAGAAGAAGCACGAGCGGACACCATTGTTAGCGATCACTGAGATCGGTGCTTAGAGCGCATTCAAGAAAGCATAAAATAAAGGTCATGAAGACGACTATTTATAGAAGACGAAGGGTCATTTCGTAATCATTACCTTTCGCAGACCGCCCAGCGAAGAATGCTCAGACCGTTCGACCTGTGCAGAGTTACATAAAAGCATACAGCGTTTTGCGGTCTCAATCAATAAAACACAGCAGCAACACAGGCAACCCAGGCATAAAGAGATCAAAATCAAGACCGCACAAAACATTAAGATTAAACAGCCACACAAATATATGGAACAATGATAATAAAAATTATACAAAATATATTGTTTATATCCAGAGACCGCTCGGTCTCAAATTAAATGTTCATCTCCTAGAAGGTCTGTTTCTCCCTACATGAGCTGCGACATCTTGCATGTCGTTCACTGCGGCCATAACCGACACCAGGCTGTGATTGGCCAGCATTGCAGATCGGTGGATTTTCGACATTTCCTTGTCCACCTGCTCCATGGGGATCAACACAATTTTAGGTTGCGGTCTCTCCGCTGGATGATCGCCGGAGGTACCCGGTCGCATCATCATCTTTCCATGACCGCCCCTCAGCCTCTCATTCTCCGCAGACAGCGCCGCAGCCTTCCCCTTAAAGTACTCAGCCTCCCTTTCAGCCTTCTTAAGAGCTCGTGCGATCTCGGCAACCCTCAGATCGCATTCTTCAAGGATCCTTTTCTCATTAGAACGCAATTTTTCTTCAAGATCGCGGATCTGATCGTTCTGAGTCCGCTCCCTCATCAGCATAGAGCGAACATCCTCAAACATGGGATTAAGGATGTTGGTTAACTGAGGGGAGATCTTGATGTGCTGAGGAAGCTCTCTCTCCTCGAACTTAGCATTTTTATTATCTGCGGTCACAAGAGATGGATTATTTCAATCATGGACATACGATCAGATAAGCTCTTTAAATAAACAGAAAGAGTACTCGGAAAGAAGTCGAGACCGCAGTCACGTAAAGCTCTTCTGATATCTTTAGTGACTGCGGGATCTGCGGTCAGAGAAAGACGATCTGATCCCCTTAAGCGCTCCAGATCCATTCTTTCCAAATCTCTTTTCTGCGATTTTTCTCCCTCTTTTCTTCTCCTTTTTAATTCTTCGTTACTTAAGAGGATATCGTCGGTCTCAATAAAAAAAATCTCGTGTTTCCTTTCAGGAGAAGCAGAACGAACTGTAGGTAATGGAAGGAACTCGACTGACTGAGGAATCATTTTATCCTTACCAGCTCGCAAAATCGAGACCGCCGCCGCACGATCTGCTGCACCCTTGTTCAAACGATCTCCCTGAAAAGAATCATTTGGGAGACCGCTAGAGAGTGCAGCTTTCTCCTTAGCGATCTGCACCCTCTCCGCGATCTCCTCTTCAGTATTTTTGTTCTCCGCGGTCTGCATGACCGCATTCTTCTCTCTCTCTTCAACGATCAGAGCTGCTTTCTCCTCAGCGACTCTGACCGCCCCTTTCTTCCTTTCTTCCTCGGCGATCAGAGTTTCTTTCTCCTCAGCGACCCTGACCGCCTCTTTCTTCCTTCCTTCCTCGGCGATCAGAGCTGCTTTCTCCTCAGCGACTCTGATCGCCTCCTTCTCCTTCTCCATCTCAACGATCTTGGCCGCTTCCTTCTTCCTTTCTTCCTCTTTCTTCTTTTTCTCTACTTTTTCCCTCTCCTTATCCTTCCTCTTCTTCTCATCAACCTTTTTCTTCTTCGTCTCTTCTTTCTCTTTCTTTTCTTTCTCCACTTCTTCTCTCTTCTCTTCTTTCTCTTTCTTCTTCTTCCCATCCTCCTCTTTTGCCTTGATCGCTGCATCAGCAATCTCCTTCTCCCTGTTCTCGATCTCCTTCTCGACAACGGCATTTCTAAGAGCTGAAGCCTCAAGGGGATCCAACACCTGCAATGACGAAAAAGACGAATTGTTAGATGAAACCTCATCAAGATAGGCGATTAATTCGGAATCATCCTCTCTTGACAAAGCTGAGATCGCAGGAGGGAAGAAGGGATCGCCCTTAACGCTCACCTTTGAAGTTTCCGCGATAATCTCCGGATCGGTAGATTCAGACAGTGTGATCGCCTCCGAGGCGATCACGTCTTTTTCTTCCTCATTCCTTCTGCTCCTTTTCTAAGTCAAACCAGAGGGGCTCGAATCTTTCCTCTTCTTGTTCTTAACAGCTCCCACTTGATCAGCAATTTTTTGCCTTAAGGATTCCGCCTCGGCTTGTTTCTGGCGCAGACCGGCCAGAATGGTTTCAGTAGAGGCGACCTCAGGAAGTTTGGAAGTTTGATCCAGCGCCTCCAAGGACTTCTGACAATTAAAAGAAATGGAAAAGTCAGGCAATTTCCATACAGGGTCCGAAGAAGTATTAGATGGTTCATAAGCAACAGAGACCGGCACAATTGAAACCTCAGGAGGCTCAGTTTTCTTTAACGGAGATTGAGCGGTCTCCTTTGAAGCGCTCGCTTTCGTCAAAATCTTCGGTGCCTTCTTTCCTTTCTTTGAGCTGACACTTTCCTTTTTTCCAGGAGAGTTCGCTTTCGATGGGAGAGCTTTTAAGAGATCGAGCATAGTCATCTTTGCAAGAAGATCGCACCTGCCTAATTATCAAAGACCGCTCAAATGGTGGAGTTCCTCAATGTCTTGCAAAATGAAGTTTTCAGCCGGTATTTATAGACCAAGCCGCATTAATGATGGTCGCGGTCTCAGCGGTCAAAGCTTACATTTTTGAAGTTCCAGGAGCAACTTAAAAATGTGCGGGGATTATGTTTGCCCAGAAAGCCCGCGACCTCCTCTAATTGTTCAGTTTTCCTGGTCTCAGCGGTCTCAAATTAGGTGATCGCCCAGATCGTCAGATGCCTCCTCTACCGAGATTTTCTAAGTACCCAGCGGTCAAGACAGTGCGAGATCGCCAGTTCAAGCGGTCTGGTCGTTTTTCTTATTTTTGTTATTTGTATCCCATTTCCCTGCCCCGGCTCTCCTGTACCCCGGGCAGCCCGTAGTTTTCATTTCTGCCCGTTTGGGCAGCCCCCTCGTCTATAAATAGAGGGGTAGGGGGTACCAAAAAAGGACTTTTGCTCGGAGGCTCCAGCTTACAACCTGTGTAAGCGGTCTCATTTCTTCGTGATCGCCATTTCGTGATCATTTTCCCTTTGTTCCAGCATCTTCTGTCTTAGTAACCTGCACTTCGCAGTTTTCTCCCATCCCCTTTAGTGTGAATTTTGGAGGTACCATTTTTGGCACCAACAGTAGACTTGCTTGGTAGATTTTATATTGGTTATTCAAAACATGAATATTTTCTTTTTTGCTAAAAACTCTGATTTATTTCTATGAAAATATTATAATGCTAAAATTTTGATTTATGAATGGATTTCAAAATAGCTATGTGAGTGTTTTCATAAATTCATATAAAAATATAAATCCATAGGCTATGTCATTAGATTTACAAAGCTTAAATGTTTCCAATAATTATTATCCATGACTTCATTTCTCACCATAGCGGGGGCGTAGGGTTGTAGACATTAGATAACCTTTATCTCTAGTCATGTCTTGTCCTTAACCGGGGAGGGCTCCAGTGGGGCCTTGCGAGGCACTAGGGGAAAGAGTGCTAGGTTGAGTTGTGTCTAGTGTTTGCATATGGGACTAACACCCCAACCTATGGCATGTATGCAGCTCCTCATGCCCATCTGTCACTTAGTACGGGGCTAGGGTGTAGACATATTGTCTGGGTAGTTTAGTTACTTGGAAATCATTACATTTTGGTTATACTACAAACTCTGATTTATGAAAATGTTGTAATACTCAAACTCTGATCTATTTAAATGAAAAGTATTCTAAAACTCCTTATCATTTCCTTCACTATAAGCTCGATCATGCTTTTATCTTATTATCAATTTTTAAGTGGTGTCTCCTTACCCGCTTTTGCTAATAACAAAAGGGGGAGAACTAACATGATAAATATAATCTGCTATCAAAATATCAAACTAACATGCTAAATTAAGATGATAGCTTACATATTAGGAGAGCATTCACTTAGGGGGAGCATGTATTTAGGGGGAGCAATTCTAAATGATAAAATCGTAAATTATCCTAAGTCATCACTCTCTCACACACACAAGTATGTTTCTTCATGCTTATATATTAATGCTCTGATTTATCATTAATGGATTTGTTATTTTCAAAAGAGGGAGTTTGTTGGAACATGGTCTTCTGCATCTCCTAGGTTTGAGAATAACAAATCCTATGTGTATTTGATCTTGTGTGTTTAAGTGTGCAGGATAACAAAGTCCACATGACTCAAGGATTACATAAGAAGGTTGCCCCCAAAGTTGAGCCATCAAATCCAAATCTCCTACTAACGCTGGTGGTAGTACTAGTGCAGGTGCTAGCTGCCGTTCGACGAACTGATAGCGGCGCTCGACGAAATGCTCATAACGGAATTCGACAAAATTTCGTTCAACAAACTCCTTGCGGCGTTCGACGAATTCTCGTTCGACGAAATTTTTCGTTCGACAAACTCTTAGCGGCGTTCGACGAATTCTCATTCGACGAAATATTGGATTAAGCGCAATTGCCGGGAGAAATTATATAAGGAGATAGCGCTAGGCGATATCCGATAGCGCATGCGATAGCGAGGAGCACAGTTGGCAAGGGAAAATTGTTTCCTCCGATTGAAGATTCTGCCGCGCAAAATATGTCCTAATATGGGATAGCGCCGGCGGTGGCACTAGCGCAGGCGCTAGCGCTAAGTCTATAAAAAGGACATCTTGGCTCCGTCTTCCTAAGCCTATAGAGATCCAAAATTCCAGAGCTTCGTGCCACAGCATAGAGAGGAAGGTTCAGAGAGATACTCCCACAAATCCACAAAGACTAAAGGAGATCCGTGGAGAAGATTTCAACACGCGTCATCATCGTGACGAAAAACCGCATCGACTACGATCATACTCTGCGTCTTCGTCTACTTCTCCAAGAGATCCACATAGAGGGAGTTTTATATTATTGTCGTTTTATTCTTGTAATCGTGTAGTAAATTCGCATCGTGTTGACGACTAGGTCTGGGTAGGACTTAGGGCTGAAATTCGCCTCGTGTTGGCGACTAGGTCTCGGGTGTAGGTCTAGGGGGTGCTCGAGGCCATATCCGAGGAAGGGTTGGCTAGAGCGGCTTGAGGCCGTATCTGGGGAAGGATCGGCTAAATCCTATGGGTTCGTGGGGATACGAGTCGGTATAGAAAACAAAAAGAGTCTTTCTATTCGCTTTGATTTCTAGCTTCGATAAGAGATCAAGTTTTGTAATCATGCTTTTACTTCACTTGATTTGTCTTGATCTTCTCTAGTTTAATAATCAAAGCTTTTTCAAAGTTATTCAAAATATATTATAAGTTTTTAACCCTTATCCCCCCCCCCTCTAAGGGCGCCTACCGATCTAACACAAACTATATCTCTTGACCTTGGACATAAGAAGTTAAGGCTTTGATCACAAGGACCTTGTTCATCCTTTTTTTTCTCTTGAGAGGTAGTTCTTCATCCATCACAATGGTTTTCCCTTTTTGATCTGACTCACCAATTTTCTGTATGATTTGCTTAGTACTTTGCTCTAATATGGTGTTTAGAGCATCATGGGTGAATTCATTTGAGTCAGTGCATCTAGCTATAATCAAATTTTGACTGTCAACAATTTTTTGTGGTAATCCATCTAATCCCTATTTCCATATTTACACTTGCCTGCTGACTTTGTTGCAGTGAGGTGTCCACTCTTTCACCAAGGGATTGCAGAGCATTCATATTTATATCAACATTTGTTATCACAACCCGCATTTTCTCCGAATTTAAGAATATCAGAGTAATAGAAAATACACGTCATGATGCCACATCATACAGGAGACAACTGCAGACGCTCAGGCGGGAACCTATTACTTAACTAAACAAAACATGATTATATGATAAGTCATCATTTGAAATCATTTATTAGGGGTTTTGAGGTAAGAACTGTGTCTCTCAGTTCGTGGATCAACTAGTCCACCAAGAAAGTATACAAAATTGCAGCGGAAAGTACTTGATTTAGTTTACTTAAAGTCCTAAATGTATGCAAATGACGGAGCATAAGGTAAATGATATGCACATAACTAGGTGTATTGTAAGAGTAGAAAATACCTTTAAGCGACTTTAAAGTTAAGGGTTCAGTTGGAAAGAATGCAATGAGGATGAAGAAAAATCATTTTATAACTATAGTGCACCTAACATAAATCATTCCCAGAGAGTAAGATACACAAGATCTGAAAGTAGTGGCATTTAACTGGCAAATAAACTATGAAGTGTAAAAAAGGGCACAATGGCCATCAACAACATGACACTAACCCATTGGCACCAACTAGTATGTCTGAGCACAAGAAGAAACTAAGACAACTACCTCGCAGCAGCGGGGTGAACAACTGCTAAAACTCTGCACTTCAGGCTACACCACTAGCCGCTACGGCTCTGAACCTGAAGCATCCAATAAAACAAAGAACGCATCAGCAAGGAATCACAAGTGGCAGAAAACTAGCAGGATAGTAAGCAAGGCATAAGGGGTACCAACCCAAGCCAGATTTACCAAAAGAGAAGTTCTAAACAAAGAACTAGCAAGCACCGAGTGCACTAAAAAGAAAGTGCCAAAAAGAGGAACAAGCAAGCTTCATTTATCTTGTTTCATTATATAAAGAGACTGATCAGCTCAAATAAATGGGAGCGGTTATCTACCTCCGCCACCCAAAGCCCAAAAACCTGGGTGGGGGGTGCTCTAGACCCAACCACCCAAACACGACTACCGTGCAAGGCTATAACATTTCTCCCACTGTCCCCCAAACACAACTACTGTGTAAGGCTAAAGACAATGGTTCTTATTAATTAAATTTCAATTAAACACGGGATGCTGCCCGAAAGGATAATCACTAGGATGCCCTAAGAGGTAGGGTCACAACAAGGTAAACATTCTTCCAATACTAAACATAGGAGAACTCATAAGTTGGTTTAACCACAATAAGTACGAGGTCTCAAAAAGGGGAGAAGTAATTATGACCACGGGCACAAAACAGGCATTCCTCGAGAAGGAGAAGACACTTCTCGAGGGAAGGTAAAAGGACTTATCGAAAAAATCAAGGGATTATCAGCACAGATCTCTCGAGAGCAGGACATGGACTTCTTGAGAGAGAGGGGACTTCTCGTGAGGGAGAGGCACTTCTCGAGAGGGGACTTCTCGAGAGGGAGGGGACTTCTCGAGAGGGAGAGGCACTTCTCGAGAGGGGACTTCTCGAGAGGTGCATGGATTTATCGAGAGAGAGAGAGGACTTCTCGAGAGGAAGAGAGGATTTCTCGAGAAATCAAAAAGGATCTCTCCAGGGTTATCCTTGAGGGTTGAGGAGGATTTCTCGAGAACACTAGAGGATTTCTCGAAAAATCAGGGGACTTCTCGAAAAAATACCGAAGGTCTGAGCTGCAGACGGACTCGTTTGAGGGGAAAGCGGACATTTAGGGAGATCTCCAAAGGGAGTCTAAGCCTTAAATGAGCCAAGTAACACTCCAAGATCAAGAGTTGAGATAATGCAATACAAACTCAAGCAAGAAACAACACTCCAACATCAAAGAGAAGGAGAAAGAAATTGCCACTTGCCTTTAACCTTGCAAACTCGAAGATCTCCGCTCCGGAAGCTAAGGATCCAGCCAAGAACACACCTGAGCACAAATCCTAAAACTTTTTGGGCCGAAAGAAGGGGTTAGGTCACTACCCTAACTCCAAAAATTCCACAAACGGGAAAAGCTTTCCACAAAGACGAAGATCTCGCCGAGAGCTTTCCAAATCTACCCTCCAAAAGCGATTCCGACCACCACAGCCCCCGGAATCGTCGACCGACTGCTCCACGGAGCTCCACTCTTGCCCTTTCGCTCGGCGGCTGATTAGATCGAGGGAGTAAGAAGAAGAAGAAGGGAGGGATCTTTAGGTTTTATACTAAAACCTAATTTAATATTTAAATAATTAAATATTCCCCATTTACTTAAAACCGCGAGGGAAACTAGATCACCTCGGATTTCTACGAAATTCGCACCTTAACTGAAACACGGCGCTACAAACCCAACGGCAAAGTCAGAATTCAATTCCGACGAGCCAAACTCGGGCAAAAGCCTCCCGAAGCTAAATTCTCAATACTACACAAAATCTTCTCTACAAATCAAAATGACGCGAAAACTCGCGTGCTCGATCTAAACTATATACTTTAACTAAGCTAAGACTCAAAACTAAACCTGACGAGCTGACGTAATGCCCTAACGCCAAAATTAAGTCACAGCGGCTACGCAAAATAATTAACAAAAATCAGGGGCGTTACAGTCACTTCCCCTAAAAAGAAGTTTCGTCACGAAACTTGAAATTCAAAGGTTAAGAAAGATACAAAATCAAATCCAAAGGTTTCCGGACAGAAGGTTTACCCGAAATCTAAGAGAAGAGGCTAGGATGAGTCTCTCTCATGGAAGACTCCAGCTCCCATGTTGCGCTTTCGACACCCTGATTCTTCCAAAGAACCTTAACCAACGGGATCGTCTTCTTCCGCAGCACACACTCCTGAGTCTCCAAGATTCGGACAGGCTCCTCAACATACGAAAGATTGGGCTGCAAAATGGGCACCGAATCAAGAACAAGCCGATCACTACGCAAACACTTCCTCAACTGGCTCACATGAAACACATCGTGAACATCTGGAAAGGAGGCAGGCAAATCTAATCTATAAGCGGACACTCTGATGCGTTCAACAACCTGGAAAGGTCCCACATACCAGGGTCCAACTTGTGGTTCCTTCCAAATCTCTTAGCGCCTGGCATCGGATAAACTTTCAAGAACACCAAGTCTCTAACAGAAAACTCTAGATCCACACTCCTCCGATTAGTGTACTTCTCATACTGCTCCTGAGCAACACGAAGCTTCTCGCGTATATGAGTCACAACAACGCTCATCTCTTCCAAAGCTTCTTGGCCTAACAATGGGCTCTCACCAACCTCGGCCCAAAACAAAGGAGTTCGGTAACGCCTCCCGTACAAAGAATCAAAGGGGGCCATTTGCAAACTCTCCTGATAACTGTTATTGTATGCAAATTCCATCAATCCCAGGCGCTTATCCCAAGCTCTGCCATGATCCAAAATATAGCACCTGATCATATCTTCCAAAATCTGATTCACTCTCTCCGTCTGACCATTTGTCTGGGGGTGGTAAGCGGTAGAGTATCTAAGGTCTGTACCCAAAGCTCCTTGCAGACTCCTCCAGAAACGAGACATATACCTTGAATCTCGGTCCGACACAATGCTTACGGGCACACCATGCAATCTGATGACTTCATTCAAATAAAGTTCTGCTATCTTCTCCATAGAATATCCAATTTTAAACGGCACAAAGTGAGAACACTTTGTCAGATGGTCAACTATGACCCATACCGAATCTTGACTTTCAGGAGATCTCGGCAAACCGGTAATGAAATCCATTGAAATACTCTCCCACTTCCAGGTTGGAATCTCCAAAGGGTTTAATTTACCACCAGGCCTCTTATGATCTGCCTTAACACGTTTACAAGTAAAGCATTCAGAAACATACTTGGCTATATCACTTTTCATACCTGACCACCAAATGATCTGCTTCAGGTCTTTGTACATCTTTGTGTAGCTAGGATGATATGAAACACTAGAATCATGCCCTTCGCTATAGATCTTGGTTCGAATGTCATCAAGCGCTGGAATACAATATCTACCTCGATACTTCAAAGTATCTTTACCATCGATTGAAAAGTCAGGTAGCTCACCTTTTTCAGTTCTATTCCGGAGATGTTGCAAATCAGGATCTTCCTTCTGGTGCAACCTCGTAAGGGTAATCCAAGAAGGTTCTTCAACTCCTAAGCTCGAAGGCGTGGTACTACTACCGACTGAGATATCCATCAACATAAACTCTTCTACCAAGGACTGCATAGAGAGATTGAAGATATGCACGCTCTTTCTGCTCATGGCATCAACCACTACATTAGCCTTACCCGGATGATATAGGATATCAACTTCATAATCCGCAACATACTCCAACCACCTCCGCTGGCGCAAATTCAGCTCCTTCTGGGTAAAGACATACTTCAGACTCTTGTGGTCCGTGAAAATCTTGCATGACACTCCATAAAGAAGATGTCTCCAAAGCTTTAAAGCATAAATCACTACAGCAAATTCTAAGTCATGTGTAGGGTAATTCCTTTCATGAACTTTTAGTTGTCTAGACCCATAGGCAATCAACTTTCCTTCTTGCATCAAAACACATCCTAAACCAATGTGAGATGCGTCCACATAAACGACATACTCTAATCCTTCGATCGGCAAGGCCAACACAGGTGCACTGCACAAACGCCTCTTTAATTCTTGGAAGGCTTCTTCGCATTTTTTGCTCCAAATAAAAGCCGTATTCTTCTGGGTAAGCTTAGTCAAAGGTGCCGATAGCACCGAGAACCCTTGAACAAGTCTCTTATAGTACCCAGCCAACCCTAACAAACTCCTTATCCCCTTAGGTGTTGAAGGCGTCTTCCAATCTAACACAGCAGATATCTTAGCTGGGTCTACAGTAACTCCATCCTTGTTCACCACATGACCCAGAAAGGACACCTGAGGAAGCCAGAACTCGCACTTACTCAGCTTCGCAAACAACTTGTGCTCTCTAAGAGTAGACAATACTAAACGAAAATGTGTAGTATGCTCCTCAGCACTCTTAGAATAAACTAGCACATCATCTATGAATACCACAACAAAATGGTCCAGAAATGTTGAAAATGTTGAAGTGGAAGTTTGTGGAGCTTTTGGATCTGGGCGGTCTGGGAGGAGGTCGCGTGGTCTGGTGAGATCGCATGACTTGGCAATCTGTTCTACGGTCTGGCTTGTCTTGCCTAGCCGTAGTCTCTTGGCATGACCGCTGGTATCTGTCCAAGGCGGCTGAAGGTGAGGCCGCGCGGTCTATCTGTGACCGCATGGCGGGTGGGCGTCTTCAGGTCACGCAGTCTGGTGCTTATGACCGCGTGGTACTGGCACCCAGCCTGGTGGCTGTGGGTGTCCGGGTTTTCTGGTGGTATTCGCGGACTAAGGCTCTTAGTCGCGCAGTCTCTGTTCACGGTCTCAGGAGGAGGCTGGTATGCGAACAGGTCTCTGTTCTCGGTCTCAGGAGGAGGTCGGCTTGCGAACAGGTGTTCGCGGTCTTGTGGCGAACAGATAGTTTTTTGCGGTCTCGGGCAAACACTGGTGGTGGGCGGCTTCTTGGCGGTCTAGCGATCTCCCTGTGGAGTCGCGATTTGACTGAGGGAGTGGCAATCTCCCGCGTTCTGTGTTGGAGCTTGCTTTCCGCATCTCTTGGTTTGAGAATAACAAATACCGTGTTGTATTTGATCTAGTCTTTTGTGTGTTTATAGTGGCCAGGTTGTACAGGTTCAATGAGGAGACAAGTCCTCGTTCATGGGCATGATCCGAGAACGACAACTCTCAGGTTGGATGAGTTTTGTGTGCTGATCTTAAAATGGCCATAACTTTCAATCCAGGAAGAGCTATAGAACGTGCCACCCCATTTCGGAGATGAGAACGACTCAATCTACATGCTGGAGCTAAATTTGAATATGGGAAATTTCACTGTCGGAAAATTCCGACAGCCGCTGTCGCCCAGGCGACAGCACAGAAGTTACAACTACTTCCCTCCATGGCAGCACGACGAAAGGCAGTTTTGAGCTGTCGGAAATCTGACATCAATGTCGCCCAGGCGACAGCTCGACGGTTACAGCAACTACCCGCACGACGCCACTCCAGCGGCAGTTTAACGCTGTCGGAAAATTCCGACAGTCACTGTCGGAATTCCGACAGTGATTTTCTATAAATTGACACCTTGTGTTCGTGCATAACAACCAATTTAGAATTTCAACTCCCTTCCTGAGTGAATTCCATCTAGAGAGCTCCAGAACCTCATGAACTCCCATTTATGCTGAGAAGGTTTGAAATTGAAGACGAGATCGGACGCGCTTCTACATCAAGGATCATCTCGAGGCTTCAACCTTCCTTTCAGAGATCTGAATTTCTAGGGAGTTCTTATTTTATCTTGTATTTTCATTTATATACATTTTACTTTGTATAGGTAGGGAAAATCGCTTCCTTGTGCGGAGCGTCTAAGTCCTTGCGTGGCTTAGGGGAAAATCGCTTCCTTGTGCGGAGCGTCCAAGTCCTTGCGTGGCTTGGTGGGAAATCGTGGCCTTTTGTGCTACGTCTAGATCTTGGGAAGATCTAGAGGATCGGCTTGGGCTTGGTCTAGGGAGAGACAAGTGATAGCCTTCCGATCCTTGGGAGAAGGATTGGTAAACAAAAAGAAATTTACATTTGTACGCCTCCGATTTCTAGCGATATAGAAATCAAATTTATGTAAACACTTTTTCATATAATATAATCATGTCTCTTTTGTGTTTACTTGATTTCTATCATTTGGCGTAATCTCTATTATATTGTGTTCTAAGTTTTCAATTCTAAATCTAAATTGTTTATGTCAATCTCCTTCATTATAAAACAATTTAGTAATTATCTTGAAAATTATAGAAAGAATTTTATTCCCTTATTCACCCCCCCACTAAGGGCGCCGTAAGATCCAACACTTGGTATCAGAGCAAGGTTATTCCAAATCGGCTTAACAACCCGGAATAATGGCGTCTCTTGATCATGATCTCGCTTCTACTAGTGGGGAAAATTTTAATATAAATGAAAAAATATTATTACCACCTTTATTTATGGGCAAAAATTTTAAAGAGTGGAAAATATTAATGAAAAATTTTCTTAAGGCCTTAGATGAAAAAGTTTGGAATATTACTATTAAAAAGCCATCTAGCGTACTAACTAGAAACGAAATTATTTTAAATGCAAAATCTATGAATAGTATATTTTGTGCGTTAGACAAAAATATTTTCAAACTTATTTATACTTTACCTACCGCATATGAAATTTGGAGTTTTCTTGAAAGAACTTATGATTCTCCTTCTACAGGTACGGAACATTCACAAGAACCGGAGAATATGCAAGCCTATGCAAGTATTCAAGAAAGCTACACAAAGGATGGATCCATAGAATGCTCATCAAGCGGAAAGGATGATGGACACTCTTGTTTGGAAGAGGAAGATGAAGAAGATAACGTCACAATATTGGACTCAGTTGATGGCAAAACATCAAGCAAAAGAAAAGACAGAAACTATAGCAAGGTAAGAAAATCTAAATCTTCTCTTTTAGTAACTAATTCTATTTCTACATTTCGTGTGCTTAAATTTGCTAAACGTAAAATTTCAAAGTTGAAACATGCTAATTCCAAATTACGTTTAGAAAATAAAACTTTAAAAGCAAACACAAAAGTAGAATCTTATATTGATGTTTCAAATTCTTGTTCATGCTCTTTAATTAAAAATGCTAAACCTTGTTTTGATTATAATTCTTTTAAAGAAGAACTCAAGGTTTTAGAAAAAGGACTTTTAATTTCAAAAGAACATAATGAAAAATTGATAAAAGAAAATGATAATTTAAAGGATAAACTAGAATCATTAAAAATGTTTATTCAAAAATTTTCATATAATGAAAAATCTCTTTTTTCTAGTTTATCAAATTTTCAAAAGTCTAAAAGCTTAACTTCATATTATAAGAGTAGGTCTATAAGAAAGAGTGGAAATGAAAATCATCTAAATAAGGACCAATCATTTACAACATTTTGTAACTCACTCTTTCAACATTCAATTCTAAAGAAAGACAATCACTCTTGTAAATTTTCAAATAATCCATATAATAAAATTCATTATGATTATCAACATCAATCTATTTTGAAAAATAATTTGAATAAGCATAAATCTCAAATGAATTATTTTTCCAACAAATACAATCATATAAAGATGTCACATAATCATAATATGAATTTTAAAGATAAACAACCAAGGTATGAATGGAGACCCTTAAAGAAAAATGACACATCAACTTTAATAGAAAGGGCTCATTTATCCTTGTCTCCTAAAAAATCATCATGTCGTATTTGGGTACCCAAAGGAACCATCCCTCATGGTCCCCTTTGGATACCTAAATCTCTTATTCATTAGTATCCTATCATTTGCATGAAGTAGAAACAATTAAAAATGAAATATCAATTCTCTACTTCATGATATGCTTAATTGTTTTTTTTTCTTTTGTTTGTTTTCTTATTTTTGAGCCAACACGCTAAGGTCACTTAGATATATTATGAAATATGACTTTTACATTTTAAGCCTAATGTTTATCAAATCAAAATTGAATTAAATTAAACATAAAGTCATAATTTTTAAGTGATCTATCTTTTCTTTTTGTTTTATCATTTTTAAATCCTTTGCCTATAAATGTCTTATATTATCATTATAAATTGAATGCTAAATTTTCTAAATGATATTATCAAGACTAATGAAATTAATTTCAAAATTGGATTTAAATGGATTTTTAGGGGTCTTAGGCTAAAATATTAAATGCGCAACTAATTGCATATTTGTCTATTTTTCGTTGATGCATATAATAGCCCCTATATTGAAAATCATAATCGAGAAAAATCAGAATCAAATAATATAAAAAACAATGTATTTTAAATCAAATATAGTAACTCTGTTGCTAACGCCAGGCGTTATCACTAACGCTGGCGGTAACATATTTTCCTAAAAATTCTGATTTTCTCTTAAAAATTATTTTTACCATCATTGTTGTCAAATACCTTGTATTTGTTGTCTAATTTCTAAAAATAAAATCAAAAAGAAAATGTACAAAAATGATGAATATGATTTCACAATCACCACCATGATCTATTAATATTCTATGCTAAAATTCACTATAATCATATATCATAATTCATGATCCATCAAGACCTATCTTAAATCAACTAATTCTATCAACCTTAGGAATTATGAAATATATGATTGCAATTGGTATTATAGTTTCATATCTTGTTTTGTGTGTGTGATGTGCATCTTTATTGTTTGCATGAATCTCGTTATCTTTAGACCTATGAATTAACTTGATATCAACAAGATGAAATCAAATAGAATTGTCACTTCTTTCTAGGTCTATGAAAATTCAAAACTCTATGTTTGAATACATGCAACTCAATCTTATATTTGTCCATCTTTACTTAGCTTTGCACTATGTTGTCCTAATTCATCACACTAGCATTATCACGTACCATAGATAGAAATCAATGCTCATGCTAGTTATATCTTGCAATGCTAAAGTAAATTATATCATTAAAATATGAAAATCTTATTTTCCTTTGTAGTTATTTGCATGAATAAAACTTTTCTAAATGGATTTAAAATCAACAATCTTCGATAAAATTGTAAATCCAAAACTAATCATGAAATTATAACACAGTTAATATATTTAAGGCTTACACGCTTAGTATGTCTATAATCAATAAACCTATGACATGTGTCTCACAATAGCGAGGGCGTAGGATTGTGTGCATTAGAGACCTAACCTCTAAGTCATGTCTTATCCTTAACCGGGGAGGGTTCCAGTGGGGCCTTGAAAGGAACTGGGGGGAAAGAGTGCTAGGTTGAGCGTCGTCTTTTGTATGCATATGAGATTAACACCCCAACCTACGGCATGTGTGCAGCTCCTCATGCCCATCCGTCACTTAGTACGGGGCTAGAGTGTAGTCATGTAGTTAAGGTATCTTGATCTTAGATATACTTATATTATATTCATTGCATGAACATTATCTCACTCTTTATACATAAATCATGCATATTTTTTTTATTTATTCTAACATTGCATCATGTGTTTGCATATTTTAATAGTTCGAGCTTTAATGATTTTACCAAACACAAGTATTTGAAAAATCACCAAATACATGCTAAAAGAGCCTTCAAATCTAATCAATATACTCTGAAATTTCAACTGAAGGAAGGTCTCTTTACAATACAAATGAATTGAGAAAAATATTTTTCAAAACATCAAGAAATGCAGTTCTGTTTTGGCGTTAAGAAGTTAATGCCTAGCGTTAGCTCCTTTGCTCCAAAATATTTTTTTTTTTTGAATTATTTCTGGTATTATTTTAATATTTTGTGTGTTTGTAAAAAGTTTATCTTTTTATTCCTCTTAAAACAAAATTTTATTTCTTTTAAAAAAAATATATATGTGTATTTTCTCATACATTATTTTTATTTATTTCTCTGGCATAGAATATCATTTACTGAAAGGGCAATTAAAGACTTCTATGAGTTCCATAGAATATATATAAAAAAACAAATACAAAATTACAAAACAATTTCAAAGAACAAAAATATGTTTTTCTTTATGTGTGTTTATTGTTTTGTGCATATATAAAAAAATTCAAAAATTTATATAAAAAAAAAACTGATTGTTATTCATTGCCATTGTCAAGGATGGATGATTAATTATATCAATTAAAGATTAAATACAATGTTTAATTTAACTTTCAAGTTTCTTAAAAACATTGTTTTGTATTTGTCATGCCTTGAGAATTATCTTGTTATGTGCAATGAAATTGATTGTAGATAAACATGTGTAGAAATGTTTAGCATGCCTCTAAGTATGAGTAATGTATTATGTTTGGTAATGATTCATTCACTCACTTATTTTTGATAACCTACATGTGTTTACAATCTTATTCTTACATGATTGTGTAGTGTAATAACATAAATAATTAAAATGCCTAAATAGATTACCTACACAACATTGAATTGGTTATTACAATTCTTTGTCTTTCATGCACTTATTCTTTAGAGAAATGTGGTTTACAATGCTATGTTTGTAAAACAAGTGAATTCGGAGTCCTTAGTCACTAAACTAAAAAGCAAATAATCAATGACAAGGAAAACTCCACCAAGCACTACTCACCCTCCTGATAAGTCTTAATGAGCATTGTGAGGTTGAGCACCTTGGCTAAGAATTGTAAAGTGTCTTGTAGCAAACAATTTATACACCACTTCTCTTTAGTACACCGGATCACAAATTTTTTTTTTGAAAATAAAGCTAAAAAGTATAAAAGTGATCCCCCAAGCACTACTTTGCACCCTGATAAGTCTTAATAAGCATTGTCTGTGCAGAGCACCTTGGTAATTGTACTATTTATTCATGTGCATTGAAATAGTGTAGAAGTAATATTATTTGTGTATTTTAATGTTGTGTTATTTCATTATATATGTCATGTGTTTTTGATTGATTCACTTGTATACTTTATCAAAACACTGCTTTGTACACATCATTATCTTTCATAAAACTTCTACTCATGAGAATTGGATCCTAATGCTCATCTACTCAAATCTCTTCAAACTTAAGTAAATGCACTAGATAACAAAGCATGACCGCTACAATGTTTATGTTTACTTGAAATGAAAATTTTATTACATTGTAGTTTGTGTATCTTTTCTTGATATTATGAAATCATGCTTGCAATTTTTTTTATCTTAATGGAATAGCATCTCTTCAATCTTTAACTCAAACATCAACTTTTCAAATTTAAAACTCATTATCCTTTATATGGTTTTATCTTCTAAAATGATGTTTATGTTTAAGAGTGCTTATTATTTTTAACACTGTGTTTTCCTTTAAGCAAGTGGTATCTTAAAATAGAATGCTTACTTTATCATGTTAGCTATGTTGCTTACTACTTTATGTTACATCATGCTTATATTTTTCTCAACAAGTAGTATTTAACAAGCTTTTGATTGCATCCTATTTTTCTTCTCGACATAAAATCTATTACTCTTATATACTCCCATATTTATTATTTCTTCATAATTATTCATCCTTTATTTCAAAATAACTTTTGATAATATCAAAAAAAAGGGGAGAAATATAAATTCAAGAAATCTCTTACTAATCTCAATTTTTTCAGAATGCAGCATTGCAATTAATTATAACATTTAGGGGGAGCATACATTTAGGGGGAGAATACAATTTAGGGGGAGTATATTAAAAAGTTTTCATGGAAAGCATCTATGTAGAGGGAGTTATATTGCTCGATCATGACAACCCACTTTTGGTAATAACAAAAGGGGGAGAATAAAATGAGAAATCTAGTGACATAGATATTTAGGGGGAGTAAAATCTATCACGCAGTAAACCTTTTATTCATGCATATCTTTTATCGCACTTATCTATAAACTCATTAATTTCTCATATGGGTATTTGTTATTATCAAAAGGGGGAGATTGTTGGAGCTTGCTTTCCGCATCTCTTGGTTTGAGAATAACAAATACCGTGTTGTATTTGATCTAGTCTTTTGTGTGTTTATAGTGGCCAGGTTGTACAGGTTCAATGAGGAGACAAGTCCTCGTTCATGGGCATGATCCGAGAACGACAAGTCTCAGGTTGGATGAGTTTTGTGTGCTGATCTTAAAATGGCCATAACTTTCAATCCAGGAAGAGTTACAGAACGTGCCACCCCATTTCGGAGATGAGAACGACTCAATCTACAGGCTGGAGCTAAATTTGAATATGGGAAATTTCACTGTCGGAAAATTCCGACAGCCGCTGTCGCCCAGGCGACAGCAGAGAAGTTACAACTACTTCCCTCCATGGCAGCACGACGAAAGGCAGTTTTGAGCTGTCGGAAATCCTACATCAATGTCGCCCAGGCGACAGCTCGACGGTTAGAGCAACTGCCCGCACGACGCCACTCCAGCGGCAGTTTAACGCTGTCGGAAAATTCCGACAGTCACTGTCGGAATTCCGACAGCGATTTTCTATAAATTGACACCTTGTGTTCGTGCATAACAACCAATTTAGAATTTCAAGTCCCTTCCTGAGTGAATTCCATCCAGAGAGCTCCAGAACCTCATGAACTCCCATTTATGCTGAGAAGGTTTGAAATTGAAGACGAGATCGGACGCGCTTCTACATCAAGGATCATCTCGAGGCTTCAACCTTCCTTTCAGAGATCTGAATTTCTAGGGAGTTCTTATTTTATCTTGTATTTTCATTTATATACATTTTACTTTGTATTGGTAGGGAAAATCGCTTCCTTGTGCGGAGCGTCTAAGTCCTTGCGTGGCTTAGGGGAAAATCGCTTCCTTGTGCGGAGCGTCCAAGTCCTTGCGTGGCTTGGTGGGAAATCGTGGCCTTGTGTGCTACGTCTAGATCTTGGGAAGATCTAGAGGATAGGCTTGGGCTTGGTCTAGGGAGAGACAAGTGATAGCCTTCCGATCCTTGGGAGAAGGATTGGTAAACAAAAAGAAATTTACATTTGTACGCCTCCGATTTCTAGCGATATAGAAATCAAATTTATGTAAACACTTTTTCATATAATATAATCATGTCTCTTTTGTGTTTACTTGATTTCTATCATTTGGCGTAATCTCTATTATATTGTGTTCTAAGTTTTCAATTCTAAATCTAAATTGTTTATGTCAATCTCCTTCATTATAAAACAATTTAGTAATTATCTTGAAAATTATAGAAAGAATTTTATTCCCTTATTCACCCCCCCTCTAAGGGCGCCGTAAGATCCAACATTCTGGAGTGAAGCCGGCGAGCTCATCAAATGAAGCAGAAAGGACTGTTGCTGATCGCACGGGTTGACTGGTCTGGTCGCGCGATCTGGGGGGGTGGTGATCCTATCTCATAGGATGGTGACTGGATCAGGTCTCACGCCAATAAATAGGAGCCACTGCAGCAACAAAATAAAACACCAAGTGTAAGCTGAGTAGTTCCTAATTCCTGCGGTCTGTGTTTTCTGACTGGGCGGTCTGCTGATTGAATTTTCTTATGCAGCTTCTGTGGATAGTGCGGTCTGCAGCGATCACCTCTTCCTATGAAAGTGTTCGGGCGGTCTGTGGCTTGCAGTGTGGGTTGCTGAAGTTCGGGAGAATCAGTGGAGTTCGTAAGGAGGGTGCGGTTTGCGCAGTGGTCTGAGGTGGTGTTTTGTAACCGGCAGTGTTGTGCGGTTAGGCGGCTTGTAGAGATCGACAAGGAGACCGTGCGGTCTAGAGCGGTCTCAGTTATCTTCCTTTCAAGTTGTGTATTTTCTTCTTCTGTTTTGTGTGCTGGCGAAATCATGTCTCCCCAAGCATACCTCTCCCTGTATTGAAGATTTTGCATATCAATACAGACTATATTTACTTCATGTGCTTCTGGTTGTTTGGCTTGTGAACTCTAAGTTGTATGTTTCCTGCTCACTCCATAAAGATTCGAAATATTTCACATGGTATCAGAGCGAGGTTGGAGTGGATAGAGAAGTGAACAACTTATAGTAGCCATCGCCTTTGTGAAGAAGGAACCAGTGCTAGATCCATGGAAGCGAGGGGTCTAGGAATTGAGATGCTCAACTCGACCAACTTTAAGAAGTGGAGGTCTTGTATGCAGAGCTATATTCTGGGTGAGGACCTCTGGGAGGTAGTTGGAGGAGAGAGAACGGAGGAAGTTTTTCTGGTTGGAGATAACCATCATGAGGTGAGGAACTAGAGGCGGATTAATGCCAAAGCAGAGTTCGCCCTAAAGAGGGCAATATCACCTGATTTGTTTGATCACATCTCGGGGTGTGCATCAGCTGCCGAGATCTGGAGAGACCTGGATGGGCTGTTTAACAAGAAGAATGTGGCAAGACTTCAATTCCTGGAGAATGAGCTGGCCAGATTGGCTCAAGGTGACCTTTCTATCTCTACGTTCTTCTTGAAGATGAAGAACTTGTGCACCGAGATTTCAGCGCTGTATCCTGATGAGCCAATCTCTGAGGCGAAGCTGAAAAGGCACATTAAGTGTGGCTTGCGGAAGGAATATGTTGCCTTTGTGACGTCGGTGCAGGGTTGGGCAAATCATCCATCTCTGCTGGAGCTGGAAAATCTGCTTGCTTCGTAGGAGAGTCTAGAAGGCAGATGGCGGGGGTGTCAGTGTCTGGGGGAGATGGCAAAGTTCTCTTCACAGGGAAGAAGAATAAGTGGGATAAGAAGAAGACCGCTAGAGGAGGCAATGGTCCTACAACTTCTGGACAGCAGGAGAGGGGCTATGCTCCTAAGGCTAAAGGGAAGAAGAAGGGGGAAGGTCCCAAGTGCTTCAGGTGCAGAAAGGTTGGTCACATCAGGAAGGATTGCCGGGTGAATCTTCAGCCGGGGCATGCTGCTGCAGGAAAGGGAGAAGCTGAAGCCAAGCAGGTTGATGGAGGATGGGGAGGAGCCTTCTCGATTTCTGTTGGAGCTGAGGCTCCTATCAACTATCAGGAGGACTGGATCGTGGACTCGGGGTATGGTCATCACCTCACCGGGGACGAGTCGAAGCTTTCATCAGCGCAGCCCTATTCAGGTAATGATGTAATTATTACTGCTGATAATACTGTGCATGCTGTGGAGAAGGTTGGGGTTGTTAGAGCTAAAGACTTGTTCGTGCTTTCGACAAGTTCTTATGTTGACAAGATGCGGACGAACGACAGTGCTGTGATATGGCACGAGAGGTTGGTGCACGTAGGGATGGATAAGCTGAAAGCTATGGCGGTGAGAGGTCTGGTCAAGGGCCTGCCTAGTCTATCCTCCTACGGAGACGGTCATGTGTGCGCAGGATGTCAGTTCGATAAGTCTCATCGACTACCATTTGACAAGTCGCAGACAAGGTGTAGTGCGCCGTTGGAGTGCATCCACGGTGACATGATGGGACCGACTGCTACCCCAAGCCTCGGAGGCAGCAGATATATGCTGGTGTTGATCGATGATTACACCAGATATGTCTAGGTATATTTCTTGAAGGAGAAGGCAGAGGCATTTGCCAAGTTTGTGGAGTTCAAGGAGCTTGTGGAGGGTCGGCTTGGACTGCGGGTTAAGAAGCTGAGGACTGACAACAGAGGGGAGTTCACCTCTGGTGAGTTCTGTACTTTTTGCAGGAAGGTGGGCATCCGGAGGGAGCTTACTTGTGCACATACTCCACAACAAAACGGAGATGCAGAGCGGAAGATCCGTCATCTGACGGAGACCTGCAAGTGTTGGCTGCATGTCAAGAGTATCTCAAAGTCCTTCTGGGCGGAGGGAATGTCTTGTGCTGCCTACGTCATCAATAAGATGCCTCTGAGTCCCATCAATATGAAGACCCCGCATGAACTGATGTTCAAGGAAAAGCCAAGTGTGTGTTAAGATAAATTAGATTTCTTCTTATGGTTTATGATTTATAAAAATGCGAAGAAGATTGATGATATTTTCCAAAACTATATTCGATGAAGGCAAGTGTAGCTTATCGTATATAATATAGGATATTTTATAAAAATACCAAGGTCGTATTAAACTCGGGTTTGTCAAGTACTTCTACTTCGAGAAAGCGGACTATTATTTTATCGGAGAGAGAGCGGAAAAGAGAACTAAATTGCTACTAAATAAAAGAGAACGAAAATAAAGATAGAAAATAAAACTTGATTAAAACTCGCTTTGAAATGAAATTAAAAGATAAATACTATCATTCAACTCTAAGCCTTGACTGTGGGGATTCCCGAAGCTCGAACATGCCTCTCTCGAGGTTAATGCCCAACTAAGCTTAGGAAAAATCAACCGAACTCTCGTCCTATAATTGATTACCTAAGACTTGCTTTACGCTGTGAATCCCACTATAGGATTTGACTCCTATCCGGAAGATTTACGTCATCCTCTCTCGAGGGGTGCGTGCAACTCTTTTTATTCTCGAGTGATCGATTCGTACGCACGTCCTCTCGGCTAGCTAGAATACGAAAACAAATACCGATATTCATAACCGGAATATGAACTCGATATCATTATATTTCGAGAATAAATCGAAGGAGAGAAGATACGATAATAAGGTATAGAGATAATTTCGATTCAAAACTTGCTAGAATCAAGAATAACTAATTACTTGCTAAAGGAAAAATTAAAGAAAAAGAGAGAAAGAGGAAGAAAGAGAGTTTGCATAAAAGAAAGAGATAACAAAATTTCATTTCATAAAAAAGGGAGATTACATAAATTGAAAACTACATTACATTGCATGAAATTAAAGCTAAGCTACCTTGCATGGAAGAGAAAAAAAGACATTAAAAAGGAAATAAGAGAATTATATGAAATTAAATCTAAACCTAAAACATGAAAAATAAGGAAAACTATACAAGAACAGCCCAAATGGGCAGGGGGAAGGGAATGGAATGCTGGAGGGGAGCCTCTGAATTTATAGGAAAAAAAATTCCAGGTTACACGACCTCGGTCACGGGCGTGACCTAGGGCGTGTAATACTTGTTCTGCACGGCTGCAACATCGGCGTGAGTCTTGCGTGACTGTGTCGCAAAAAAGGACATTACACGCCCGTGTAACTTTGGTCACGGGCGTGTACCTGGGCGTGTACTTGGGCGGCTTCATTAATGCGGCGTGGGCTTGAGTGTGGCGCGGCAGAAAGCAGGGATCACGCGTGGAAGTCACGGGCGTGACTTTGGGTCACGGGCGTGACTTGGGTCAACATTGGATTCGGTGGCTGACAGGTCCACGTGGAAAGCTTGAAGTGATCTTTAAATTTACACGCCCTTGGTCACGGGCGTGACTATGGGTCACGGACATGACCGAGGGCGTGACTTGCTGTGGACTAGCTCAAATGCGCGGCAATAACCCCTGGACTAATCTTAATGTTACACGCCCTTGGTCACGGGCGTGACCTAGGGCGTGTACTATGAAATTTGACCAAAATCTCCAGAAAATCTGCAAAACAAAAATACAATTATATTTAGAACTAAAATTATAAAAGAAGTGATTTTTAACTAAAATATAAATAAAATTTACAAAATTATATTAAAATTAGCCTAAATACTATAATTAAAATAAGCATAAATCCTACTTATCAGTGTGGCACACCTTCGGGTGTTTGGTTCCACCTGCTATGTGCACGTGATGAGTCGCAATTATATACACTTTTATGAACTCATCTGGGCCGTATTTCTAGTCTATGCACCACATTTTAGGCACGTTTTCATTCATATGTACTATTCCATGCTTGGTGCACCTTTAAGCCCATTCCGGTGTGAAAATTGCGCTCCTTGTTGTTGGGGGTAAGCACATGGTGCTCCCCTTCCCTTCTTCTATGTTTTTCTGTGCTGGACGTGTATTCCCAGCTGGTATATCTTGTTTGCAGGTGACTTGATCGTCCCGTTTTCCTCAGAATTCATGTTTGTGCATATCGCACGGTCGTGCGTTTCCATGACGCACAGTCGGTTGCGGTCGTGCGTTTATGTCTGGGCAGAAAATGGAGCGTCGGAGTTTACTCGTGCGTTTTGACGCACGGGCGGATTCTCCCATGCGTGAGTAAAATGCACGGTCGACCTGTGTATTCTTGATTTCAGAGCGTCGGATTTTGCCCGTGCATTTGTACGCACGGGCGGTGTTGATCGTGCGTGAGAAAAACGCACGGGCGGCGCAGCATCTTCCCCAAGTCACATTTTATCATTTAATAATGCACGGTCTGGGCACGGTCATGCGTTCGACCGTGCGTGACCATTTTCTGACAGAATTTCTATTTAAGCCGCAGGTCTCGCCCTATTCTAGATCGACCTTTTTTCCCGCTCCCAGAGTGTAACACCCTGCCAGTACAAAAAGTATAACAGCAGGTCCGGCCGGGACCCCACGCCATACAAACCACACTAGCTAGGAGTTAAAAGGTGATAACCAGAAAAGTAACAACTAACGAGAGTACAAAACGTAAGCGGAAGCATTAATTAAACCATTCAAATAGACATGTCCACTATTATTGGAATGAATCCAGAAATGAGAGTTACGGCCTTAGGGCCTTACATCAAATCAATGTACAAAACTCCAACAAAACATACATCGGCACGCAGGCCGGCAAAACATGAGAAAGCAGGAAAAAGGCTGGCCTTCGAGGGCCAACACAGCAAAGGGGCCAACGCCCGCTACTTCCCGCTAGGCTCACCTGCACCTGCATAAGAACATTCCACCAAGCGGTGGCAAACAAAGTAACGGTCAGCACAGCTGACCAAATTATAACGACCCCACCCCTTTCCCGGGGTGGCGGAGATTCTACCCTGCAAGTAAGCCATACTAGCACAAGTACTAAACTAAAGAAAGTGCAACTACACGAGGTGAGGTTTCAAGCACAATCAATCTTCTAGGTTGAGCATCAAAAAGAAGGGAACCTAGGTATGCACATGATGTTGGTTGGGTTCACCCGAAGGTTTCCCACAACCGCCTAAGCAAATCGCATGAGGCTAAACATAACATCAAATTCACAACACTCCACCCTAAGGGTCACAACCTTAGGTGGGAAACAAGAGCTTTTGGTCGATCTAGGTATGACACCTTCCACGACCTCTCCCATGATCACACGGCCTTCATGAGGAAGGGACCTCTCGCCGATCTGCATGGAAACGGGTTCGGTTCAGCTTTGCCCGTGCTCTAATCGTCGCGATCTATCGCACGACGCGGGTACGGCTTCACCTCGGCCCGTAAGGGTTTAGCACTTTCAAGTGCTCCTCAAAAATATACGCTACGCACCTAACCCCTTCATAAGGATCTAGGCTTCGCGAATTCTCAACAAGGGAGGTACATACGCTCCGCATCAATAACGTGGTGAAGGTTTGCCTTCATCCAAAACTCAAAGCATGGGGCTTTCGTAGGGATCTTCACAAGACGCCTACACTTAACCCCCGCAATACTATAGGTGAGTTCACGGAGTCATTCTCCGGCACGCATTCTAGGTCTAACCTAAATGCAACGTCGCAAATCAAGCATCACCGATTCGGGCTCACGGCCACGAATAGGCTTCACACAAAATGCCTAAATCCGCACGACTACCGGATTTTCTACATGCAATATGCCTGGGACGGACACAATCTACCCGGAGTCCCGAAGGACTTGAGGAAATCCTACACTTCACCCATTTGGTGAAAGAGATACCTCATGCAAGCAAAGAAAGAGGAATAAATGGACAAATACAAGTCCAAAGTTCGGGAGGAAGAATCGTTACCCTAGACGTGTTCCTCTTCGCCATGGATCCGAGATTCTACGCGGAGGGAAAGAACCGCACCGGGCTGCACTCTCCGGATCTGGAAACGGCTCGCGAAACGGAGCTCCGGAGCTCCGTCAATGGCGGGATCTTCCTTCTTCTTCCTTGCCTCCTTCTTCTTCCTCTAGCCTAGGAGAGAGAAACACCTCAAAATAATGAGGATTAATCTCCTCTCATAAGCCCTAATAGCCTCCAGCATCTAATCCTGGCCATCGGATCAGATCTCAAAAGATTTGGACGGCCCGATCTTCTTCTCCGCTCAAAATCGCGGAACAGAATAAACAGGGCGCACGATCACAGGCGCACGGTCAGTGGTCGTGCGCGACGAGGGCAATGGTCGTGCGCACTATCCGGGACAGAACTCTGAATTCTTGCGAATAAGCGTACGATCGCTGGCGCACGATCACTGGTCGTGCGCGAAGAGGGAAATGGTCGTGCGCACTGTCCGAGACAGAACTCGATTCTCTTCTGAATTAACGCACGATCGCTGGCACACGATCACTGGTCGTGCGCGATGAGGCCACTGATCGTGCGCTAAGAGCAGACAGGGAAAATTCTAGCCTGCTTCACGTGCCGCACTACCACTCCGCCTACTTCGCGGAACTACCAGAGTTGGGGTGTTACAACTCCACCCTCCTTAAAAGAATTTCGTCCCGAAATCCAGGAAACAGTAATAGCATAAATTACCGTTATACTTTACCTGAGGGAAATAGCTCGGGATACTCCGCAAGCATCGTTTGCTCTCTCTCCCAAGAGAGCTCCTCTCGGCCGCAGTTATCCCACCGGACTTTTACCATCCGAATGGACTTGTTCCGCAGCTGCTTTACTTCGGTATCTTCGATGCGTAAAGGCTTGACTTTCGTCGACAACCCACTATCGACCGGAACTTTGCCGACCGCAACGATATGAGTAGGCTCTTGCACTGCCTTCCTCAACACTGAAATGTGGAACACGTCGTGCAGACCGCTCAGCTCTGCAGATAGCGCAAGCCGATAAGCCGCATCACCAACACGCTCCACGATCTCGAACGGTCCTAGGTACCTCGGACTGAGCTTTTTCAAGCGTCGAATCCTTGATACCCCTTTGAACGGTTTGATCTTCAAGTAAACCCGGTCACCGACGGCGAACTCTAAGTTCCTATGCTTGGCGTTGAAATACTTTGCTTGCCTATCCTGGGCAACCAATAGCCTTTCGCGTATAGTCCGGATCGTCGACGTTGCTTCTTCAACATCCTTTCGCTTCAATAGCTTAGTATCGCCCGTTTCCGCCCAAGACAACGGCGTACGACACTTCTTACCATAGAGGGCCTCGAAAGGAGCCATCTTTATGCTGGCTTGGTAGCTATTATTGTAGGCGAATTCGATCATAAAGAGGTGATCCTCCCACCTCTTTCCAAAGTCTAGAGCGCACATTCGGAGCATATCCTCCATAGTCCTGTTGGTTCTCTCGGTCTGTCCATCCGTTTGCGGGTGGAAGGCCGTGCTGAACTTCAATTTTGTGCCCAACAGTTCATGGATAAGCCTCCAATCTTTCGATGTGAAACGCCCGTCACGATCACTGACGATGCTACGAGGGACACCGTGCAGTCTCACGATACTATCCACATAGAGCTTTGCTAGCTTCTCTACGGAATCATCCTTCCGGTTCGGAATGAAGTGTGATACCTTTGTCAAACGGTCCACGATCACCCATATGGCGTCGTTTCCATGTTGCGATCTCGGCAATCCGTGCACGAAATCCATCGAAATATCATCAAACTTCCATTCCGGAATCGGCAAGGACTTCAGAAACCCACCGGGACGTTGACATTCCGCTTTCACCAACGCGCAAGTATGACACTTGGCCACGTAAAGGGCAATGTCCTTCTTCATGCCCGGCCACCAGAACAGTTTCTTCATATCCATAAACATTTTAGTGCTCCCCGGGTGGATCGAGTACTTGGTATGATGAGCCTCGTACATCAATTCCGCCCGTAGAGTACCAACGTTTGGGATGCATAATCTTTCCTGCTTCCACATAAGGTCGTCTTCGAAGGAGAAATCAGCGTTTAACCCTTCAACGGTTTACGCTTTGTATCGTTTCAAGCTCTCGTCCAACTCCAATGCTTGTCGAACTCGGTCGGCAAGGTCGTAGTGAACTTCCGTCCAGTTCAAGCATGCTGAAGTAGACGTTCTCCTATCAATGCATATGATCTCCATATCTTCTAGCTCACGGATTAGACGCTCATCGTGCATCAAAATCCAATTTGCTCGTGCGGGAGCCCGACGACTCAACGCGTCTGCAACTACGTTTCCTTTACCAGGAGTATATTTGATATCGAAGGTGTAGTCCCCAAGGAACTCCATCCACCTCCTTTGGCGCATGTTCAACTCCCTTTGATCTAGTAAGTACTTGAGGCTCTTATGGTCGGTAAGGATATCGATCTTCACGCCATATAGATAGTGCCTCCAAAGTTTGAGGGCAAAAACCACGGCCGCTAGCTCCAAATCATGGACCGGGTAATTCCTCTCGTGAACCTTCAGTTGCCGGGAGCCGTAGGCAATTACCTTCCCGAACTGCACTAGGACACAACCCAAACCACTTCCTGAGGCGTCGCTATATATTTCGTAGCCTTCCGTACCTTGTGGCGAGCATAGAATGGGCGCCGTGGTCAGACGGCTCTTTAGCTCTTCAAAAGCTCGTGCGCACTCGGGCGACCAAACGAACTTATTATCCTTTCTAGTCAGTTTTGTGAGAGGAAGTGCGATCCTCGAGAAGTTTTCCACAAAGCGCCTATAATAGCCGGCAAGTCCTAAGAAACTTCGGACTTCCGCTATGTTTTTCAACAAAGGCCACGCTTGGATCGCTTCTATCTTCGACGGATCAACTGCAATTCCTTCGCCACTAACAACATGACCAAGGAATGCCACTGACGGTAGCCAAAACTCGCACTTGGAGAACTTGGCATATAGCTGACTCCTCCTCAAGGTGCTCAGGACTGCGTGCAGATGCCCTACATGCTCCTCTTCCGACTGAGAGTATACCAAAATGTCGTCGATGAAGACGATCACAAATTGATCTAAATACTCACGGAATGTCCTATTCATCAAGTCCATGAATACCGACGGTGCGTTGGATAGACCGAACGGCATTACCGTGAACTCAAAGTGCCCAAAGCGGGTACTGAACGCTGTCTTTGGGATGTCGCATTCCCTTATTCGCAGTTGATAGTAGCC
This sequence comes from Dactylorhiza incarnata, assembly GCA_033032865.1. Taxonomy (NCBI): domain Eukaryota; kingdom Viridiplantae; phylum Streptophyta; class Magnoliopsida; order Asparagales; family Orchidaceae; genus Dactylorhiza; species Dactylorhiza incarnata. The sequence continues at coordinate 5,729,642 of JAWHQI010000035.1, forward strand.
GGACCTTAGGTCTAGCTTGGAGTAAACCGTCGACCCCATCAGTTGGTCGAAAAGATCATCGATTCTAGGAATCGGATATCGGTTTTTCTCGGTCAACTTGTTTAGCTCTCTATAATCAATACATAGACGCAAGCTCCCATCCTTCTTTTTCACAAAGAGGACCGGTGCACTCCAAGGCGAAGAACTTGGACGTACGTAGCCTTGCTCTAGCAGCTCTTGCAATTGGACCTTCAACTCTGCCAATTCCTTTGGCGCTATTCTGTATGGTGAGCGGGCCACAGGTTTGGCACCTGGCACCAACTCGATAAAGAAATCAATCTCCCGACGAGGCGGAGCCCCAGGGAGTTCGTTAGGAAACACGTCGGCGTATTCCGCTACAACTGGGACATCACACAACCTGGGCTTTGGCTCCGAAGCCTCCAACAAGGTGAAGAACAACTCGGCGCCTTTTCTCACCGCCTTAACCACCTGGAGAGCAGACATCAGCGTCTTGCTCGCTCCTCGCATACCGGCGAATGTGGTTTCATCGTCGGTGTTCGTTCCCAGAGTGATCTCCTTTGTATTGCAATCTATGCATGCTCGCTGCTCCGAGAGCCAGTCCATGCCGAAGATCACATCGAATTCAGCTAACGGTAGTAACGACGCTTCCAAGTCGAAATCTTGACTTCCGATCCGCACCTTCACACGACTCTTCCTATCCGCACTCATTCGAGATCCATTGGGTAGCACTACTTCCAATCTATCCTCTACAAAGGTAGACGGCACTCCGATTCGCACCACGAAGTCCTCAGACAGAAAAGAGTGCGATGCACCCGTATCGAATAGAGCTCTCGCCGGATAGTTGAAAATTAGGACGAAACCTAATTGTACACAAATAACACATATAGTCGTACCACAGTAAGAATCATAACATAGCTGTAAAAGCTAACTTCTAATTCGTACCTGTGACGACATCGGGTTGTCGTATAGCTTCTTGTTGGCCAAGCGAATAGACTCTCGGCTGAGTCGGAATGTGCTGGGAGGCCGAAGACTCTGCCGCTTTGCCCTTTTCCGCAGCCCGAGCATAATCCACCGCTCGATTTGCCGCCTTTGGGGGACCACTTCGACACACCGCAGCTTTGTGTCCCATCTTCCCGCAGGTGAAACACGTAATAGGAGTCCGCGCGGTCGTGGCTCCCGAAACATTCGAAGAAGCTGGTTCCGCCTGCTTGAACTTCCGCTTGTTCCTTCTGAAGTCCGGCTTGGACTGAGAGGCCGGCGCATGAAACTCGGGTTTCTTTACAACACTCTTTGCTTGTACCCTCTTCATGTCCAACTCCAAAGATCTGGCGGTTTGCACCATCACTTGGAAGCCAAACGTCATAGGGCCTGCAAGGAGCAGCCTCAACTCGTCCCGAAGCCCTTCATAGAATTTATTCGTCTTCGTCTCCTCATCCTCCACCAATGCCCCCGCATAGCGACTCAGTCTGGTAAACTCATGTAAGTAATCGTCAACGGAGCGATCACCTTGAGTTAACCTCAGGAACTGGTTTTGTAACGCAATGCGTTGGGCAGAGGGGATAAACCGCTGGAGGAACGACTTTGAAAACTCAGCCATTGATATTTCAGTAATGTCTCTATCGCCGAATTTGTGCAGTTCCTGCTCTTCCCACCACAGCACAGCCTCTCCGTCAAGAAGGAAAGTGGCTAAGGTGACCATCATGGCTTCGTCCGTCGCCGTCGCCCTCAGAGTTCTTCTAACTCTTGACAACCAGTCTTCTGCCTCCGTTGGGGACTCAGATCCCGAGAAGGTAGGAGGATTAAAGCTCAAGAAGTGCTTTAATTGTTGGTCACGCGCTCGCCCCGCAACTACTTGCGCAACTTGACGCTCCACCCTCGGTGCTAACGCCGGTTCCACTGCAGCTACTGGCACAGGGGCATCAACCCTTGGTGCTACCGCAGGTTCCACTGCAGGTTCAACTACCGGGGCTGCATCAGTAGTAGGCGTAGCAGGCTGTGCAAGCCTTTGCGGTTGAGCATTGATCATCGCGAAGACTGCTTCTGCGACCATTCTGATCATCTCAGCCGAAGGAGTGGTCGCTGGCACCTCAGCCGACCCACTACTTTCAGCGGTGTTACGGGGTTGAGACCGCCCCGCAGCACTTCTAGTCACCTATAATCATGCAAGGCACAATTTAGTGACCCTAAACATATCAAACATCAATCATGGAACGCTCAGGTTCCGCAAACAAGTATGTTTTTTCATTCCTAAGTGGACATTCTTATTAGTTTTTGTCGTTTTAAGTGAATGCACAGCCCGTGCGCACCACCCCTTAAAAGGAATTCGTCCCGAATTCGCTAAACTACGGATCGACGCCTTAAGTCCGATACCAAATTGTAACACCCTGCCAGTACAAAAAGTATAACAGCAGGTCCGGCCGGGACCCCACGCCATACAAACCACACTAGCTAGGAGTTAAAAGGTGATAACCAGAAAAGTAACAACTAACGAGAGTACAAAACGTAAGCGGAAGCATTAATTAAACCATTCAAATAGACATGTCCACTATTATTGGAATGAATCCAGAAATGAGAGTTACGGCCTTAGGGCCTTACATCAAATCAATGTACAAAACTCCAACAAAACATACATCGGCACGCAGGCCGGCAAAACATGAGAAAGCAGGAAAAAGGCTGGCCTTCGAGGGCCAACACAGCAAAGGGGCCAACGCCCGCTACTTCCCGCTAGGCTCACCTGCACCTGCATAAGAACATTCCACCAAGCGGTGGCAAACAAAGTAACGGTCAGCACAGCTGACCAAATTATAACGACCCCACCCCTTTCCCGGGGTGGCGGAGATTCTACCCTGCAAGTAAGCCATACTAGCACAAGTACTAAACTAAAGAAAGTGCAACTACACGAGGTGAGGTTTCAAGCACAATCAATCTTCTAGGTTGAGCATCAAAAAGAAGGGAACCTAGGTATGCACATGATGTTGGTTGGGTTCACCCGAAGGTTTCCCACAACCGCCTAAGCAAATCGCATGAGGCTAAACATAACATCAAATTCACAACACTCCACCCTAAGGGTCACAACCTTAGGTGGGAAACAAGAGCTTTTGGTCGATCTAGGTATGACACCTTCCACGACCTCTCCCATGATCACACGGCCTTCATGAGGAAGGGACCTCTCGCCGATCTGCATGGAAACGGGTTCGGTTCAGCTTTGCCCGTGCTCTAATCGTCGCGATCTATCGCACGACGCGGGTACGGCTTCACCTCGGCCCGTAAGGGTTTAGCACTTTCAAGTGCTCCTCAAAAATATACGCTACGCACCTAACCCCTTCATAAGGATCTAGGCTTCGCGAATTCTCAACAAGGGAGGTACATACGCTCCGCATCAATAACGTGGTGAAGGTTTGCCTTCATCCAAAACTCAAAGCATGGGGCTTTCGTAGGGATCTTCACAAGACGCCTACACTTAACCCCCGCAATACTATAGGTGAGTTCACGGAGTCATTCTCCGGCACGCATTCTAGGTCTAACCTAAATGCAACGTCGCAAATCAAGCATCACCGATTCGGGCTCACGGCCACGAATAGGCTTCACACAAAATGCCTAAATCCGCACGACTACCGGATTTTCTACATGCAATATGCCGGGGACGGACACAATCTACCCGGAGTCCCGAAGGACTTGAGGAAATCCTACACTTCACCCATTTGGTGAAAGAGATACCTCATGCAAGCAAAGAAAGAGGAATAAATGGACAAATACAAGTCCAAAGTTCGGGAGGAAGAATCGTTACCCTAGACGTGTTCCTCTTCGCCATGGATCCGAGATTCTACGCGGAGGGAAAGAACCGCACCGGGCTGCACTCTCCGGATCTGGAAACGGCTCGCGAAACGGAGCTCCGGAGCTCCGTCAATGGCGGGATCTTCCTTCTTCTTCCTTGCCTCCTTCTTCTTCCTCTAGCCTAGGAGAGAGAAACACCTCAAAATAATGAGGATTAATCTCCTCTCATAAGCCCTAATAGCCTCCAGCATCTAATCCTGGCCATCGGATCAGATCTCAAAAGATTTGGACGGCCCGATCTTCTTCTCCGCTCAAAATCGCGGAACAGAATAAACAGGGCGCACGATCACAGGCGCACGGTCAGTGGTCGTGCGCGACGAGGGCAATGGTCGTGCGCACTATCCGGGACAGAACTCTGAATTCTTGCGAATAAGCGCACGATCGCTGGCGCACGATCACTGGTCGTGCGCGAAGAGGGAAATGGTCGTGCGCACTGTCCGAGACAGAACTCGATTCTCTTCTGAATTAACGCACGATCGCTGGCACACGATCACTGGTCGTGCGCGATGAGGCCACTGATCGTGCGCTAAGAGCAGACAGGGAAAATTCTAGCCTGCTTCACGTGCCGCACTACCACTCCGCCTACTTCGCGGAACTACCAGAGTTGGGGTGTTACACAGAGCTCCAGTTCCGCTCCCTTTTCTCCATCCATCGCCGCCCACCTTTGGGAGGAGCTCTGGCCGCCATTCTCTTGCAAATCTCAAGCCGGAGCATCCTCTAGGCCTCCTCCATTGATCATGCACTTCCAAAGCTCCATTTTGAGGGATTTCCTGCTGCATATATGAAGTTCTCTGGTGAGATCGTGACCAGAGAAGATTGACGGAGAAGACGGGTATAATAGAAGAAGGTGACAGCTCTTCCGGACCCCGGACGACAGTTGGAGCCCGAGCCCAGACGAGGATTGACAACCCTAGATTCCGGCCATGAACCTCCGATGAGTCTTCGTGCTTTGGTTGTAATCTAAACCCCCTTTATACTGTAGTATTGTTTTCCTTTATATTTTGGGTGTATGAACAATGTTTGCTTAAACCTTATTATGTTATTTATGTATTTCATGTTTATGTGAAATTGATATGTGTGGTTTATGCAAGTGAGGAGCGCCCCATTCCATCCTCCATCCCACCGTCACGTTCGTGTGCCGCACTAGCAATTGCTTGTGGCGTGCTTGTTGATGAGGTGCTTGCGACCCTCATCCATATGCCTACTCTTCCATCCGCCTAGCGAAGCGTGGCATAGCGGCCTGTGTAATCCATTCACCTAACAAAGCAACGCGCTCAAGGCCTGCACAGTTCGATTCCGCTTGCCTACTCATCCATCCGCCCTTGTGAAGCAGCGCGCTCAAGGCCTGCCTAGTCTCCATCCCGCCAAGTGAAGCATTACATAGCGGCATTGCATAGGAGTAGTTATAGTTATTTTCTCTTTATTTTCCACAAATCAAATCCCCCGTTTTCCGCAATCCATCCGACGTAAAGGACTTCAATCTCAAGTCCTTCCTCAAACGTTAACTCCACCTTACTGTGTTCCTTGAGAGATTCGATACTTGGGGATTACTCCTCGTTTTATATTACTTGAACGATCGGTACACTGTCGTTTCGTGCCGCAGTCTTGCTATAGCCTATAGCGGTGTGCTAAGATTTGCGCATCAAGTTTTTGGCGCCGTTGCCGGGGAACACAGACGTGTGAGTTTTCTGGAGAGGGAGAGCTGTAAGATAGAATCCCTTTTCCCTTTGTTTATACCATTTCTTTTGTTTATTTTAGTGTTAAAATTTGATATTTCTATTTCATTTCTTCCTTTATCTAGTTTCGGCTTTTCTGTAGCAGGTGTTCATTTAATTCTGGTTGCGTGTAGTTTTATTTTGCAAGGAATTGTTGATTTTTGTTTAATCCACTTATTTCTGTGATGTATTCTGAAGCCGAGTGTCGCCTCTATGACATATTGCGTCGATACATCGACGCCATGACTACTTTAAACACTGAGCATTGTATTAGGTGCTTGCTATGTCAAGGTTTAGACCATATGTTGAAGGATTGCCCTCGTCTGTGCGATCCTTCCCCCTCTGAGGACGTGTACGCAGCATCCCCCCGTTTACGGGAGACTACTGCGGACAGGCCCATCAGAGTGTTGCTTGGCCCCTACACTGACATCGCACATCTTGCTCGATCTTTGCCCTTGGAGATTACCGAGGAATCTCTCGCCGCGTACAACTCTTTCATGGGTCCCTCAATCCCCTTTTATGAGCTTCCCTTGAGTGACGATGTGCACTCATTCGATGGTCAACAGGGAGAGGATTGGGAACTCATGGATGCACCAGTATGGAGTGCAGATTCTGGTTCTTCCTGCTGGGAGGCGTCTGTGGATATTTTCGCGGAGGCGACTGCTCATTTATTTTCTGATCATGAGAGCAGTCCGGTTCCTCCGCATTCCTTGCAAAATTCATCTACTCCTATCTTTAGTGAGTCGGCTGATGATGTCGTGCGGGTGGTTTATTCGGCGCCTGAGGTTGCGCCAAAGTGGGACGAGGATTTCATTCTCTCTGATGGGGAGTGTGATACCTTTGAACACAATGACGCACCGCGGTGGGATGAGGAGGATTCTCTTTTCGAGGAGGAGGTATTTACTTACTTCTTGGATTTGGACATCCAGCTCACCACCGAGGACCCCGAGCTCCTGGGTTCCCCTCGTTACGACTCATATGATACCGACAGTGATCTGTGCTTGGATCCTGCTGGGAGTGAGACCGGGTTCACTCCCCCGATTGATTTTTATTCATGTTCTTCTTCTTTTTTATTTCTTAATCCCCTTTCTCTATCTAAGCCTGTGCAGGTTGAGTCTTCACAGGTACTTCAGGAGGACTTGGAGCATTCTGCTCAAGTCAATGATGAGTGTATCCTATCATGTGAGGAGGTTGATCCCCCCTCCGTAGAGCAAGCCCCACTCATTGCCTTCTCCTCCTACTGCCTCCCTGGAGATGATACCTTGCTGGGCAAGGATAGTTTTGGTGAGTTGAGTGAGGATTCCTCCTCTTCTTACTTTTTATTCCCTCTACCTGTGACGAGCAGTTATAATTTATATTCGGGTAGAGGCGTGACTGTTCTATCGCCGTATCGGTACCCACTACCGACACATATATTAGAACAGTTACCTGTGCATTTCTTTTTTCATAGACCCATTAACTAGAACTGCTTTAAATTTGAATAAGTCGTGCTGGGAGGACAATAACCCCAGTAGTTATCTTACTTTTTCCTGCATTTCTTATTTCATCTTGTTTAGTTTATTTAGCTGTATTTTATTTTATTTTTGTACATTTTCTTTTGTTTTTGCGGAGCTCACCCCTGCAGGTCATTCTTCTGGCGGATGCTGCAGCTTTGTCTTGGTTTACACGCATCTTCTGGTATGCTCACCTGCTGAGCATTGGGTACTCTCTTTCCCGAAACTTCATTTTGAATTTCATGGTTCTATCTTGTGTTGGATTGTTGAGTTTAAGTCTGGGGGAGAGATATTTATTGTACCCACTGCACGTGCACATCTCAGTGCATGCTAAAAGTATTTTATTTCAGTCATTTTATTTGTTCATCTTCATCGCACACCACTCCACCCACTTGAGCGCGCACTCACTTGTGTGTGTTTCCGTTCACGCTTATCTTGGTTTGGAATGTGAAATAGGATGTTAGCTTAGGAATTGCAAATCAGAGTGCGATGTTGACTCTTGCAGTGCTCTAGTCGCATCCGCATGCTCTAGTAGAAATTTGAGTAAAATTAGATTATTTCTATGCATTTAATTTACGATTAGTGTTTTTGCATAGTTTTAAATTTATTATACTCAATTGGTGAATGTGAATGAAATTGGCGGTAGCACGGAGTGGTGTGTAAGCAAGTGCTAGTTGTGTGTTGCTTGAGTCGGAAGGAAGGTTTACCTTTCTCGTGGGCTAAGAACTTGCCCCAAGCGACTCTTGAAGCATGGACGAGAGCATCTCATTTTGTTAAACGTGATGTAGGACATCTAGTTGGCTAGTTTAAGCTTTTATTTCCATGACCCATTCGCTTACCCTTGCAAGCCAATTTGTGCCTACTGTTGGATCTTACGGCGCCCTTAGAGGGGGTGAATAAGGGAATAAAATTTTTTTTATAATTTTTGAGAAAATTAGTAAGTTGTTTTGATTAATAGGAAATAATGATGACAAATTAGAAATAAATAATTTAGATTTAGAATTGAAAACTTTGAAACACAAAATAATAAAGATTACGCCAAATGATAGAAATCAAAGTAAACACAAAAGAGACATGACTATATTATGTGAAAAAGTGTTTACATAAAATTTGATTTCTATAACGCTAGAAATCGGAAGCGTACACAAATGATTTTCTTTTCCTTTTCTATACCGACTCGTATCCCCACGAACCGGTTGGCTTTAGCCAATCCTTCCCCGGATATGGCCTCAAGCCGCTCTAGCCAATCCTTCCCCGGATATGGCCTTGAGCACCCCCTAGATCTAATCCCCAAGACCTAGTCGCCAACGCACGTGGCGAATTCCCCCTAAGCCGCGCAAGGACCTAGTCGCCAAAAACAAGGCGATTTCACTACAACGGATACAAAAAGTGTGGAATGGAAATAATTAAATAACAAGCAAAACTCCCTCTTGAGATTTCTGGAGATGAGGATGAAGGATCGCTGAAGCACAAGCGAGGTCGAAGCGATCGTTCTTCGGATGCAGCGTGATGGCTTCCTTCTCCAGAATTTCTTCTTTGGCCTTGAGTGGGAGATGATGATGATTTGGTAGAGTAGCAGCACGAGAGTTTGGGCACAAGTAATATCTCTGGAAGGTCTAACCAAAACGAGAGAAAACACTTCAATTTATAGACCTTGGAGCTAGCGCCTGCGGTAGTGGATAGCGCCGGCGGTATTGTTCGTGTAGAGCGGTTGCACAACCGTCGTCGGCGTGGCGGTATGCACGAACTGGAGATAGCGCTTGGCGGTAGCGCTAGCGCTGGCGGTAGCGGGAGATAGCGCTGGCGGTAGCGGTAGCGGTAGCGGCGTGCACGAATTTGAGATAGCGCCTGGCGGTAGCGCTGGCGGTAGCAGTAGCGCTAGCGGTAGCGCTGGCGCTAGCGATAGCGCTGGCGGTAGCGCTCCTCCTTTCAAAAAGTTGTTCCAAGCTGCTTTCTACTAGTGGAGTATTGCACCTATAGTTGCTGCACACTATAAACATACTACAAGCAATATCAAATACAATATGGGATTTATTATTCTCAAACAAAGGGATGTGACACACATGTCTAACAATCTCCCCCTTTTGATAATAACAAATCCTCTAAGCAAGAAATCAACAATAGTGTTTATAGATAAGATAAGCGAGATAAAAGTGCAACTATAGTATATGATATGCATGAGAATGTGCATACTCCCCCTATCTTAATGCTCCCCCTACATAAATGCAATTTATTTGTTACTCCCCCTAAATGATAGATTTCATGAATTTATTCTCCACTTAATCTTCTATATTTCTTCTATATAGATTTCTTCAACTAATATATATAGATTTCTTCAATTAATCTCCCCCTTTTGGTATTATCAAAAGAAGGTGGGGTGAGGGTAGTAAGGAGACATTAATATATCATGATCGAGTTTTTCGAAATATAAATAATGATAAAGAGTTTGAGCATAGCATGTATACGAGATTTTAAATATAAAGATAAGAGTTGTAAGCAAGCGGAAGATTATAATAAACATCTTTTTGTAAGCATGAAAAGCATAAGTAGAAATATGAGTTTTAGTTCAAATTTAAAAGATGTTTTAATCTTTTTGAAATCTCAAAGTTTTTCATAAAAATACCAAGCATTATATGAACATATCAAAGAGAGATTATACTACAATGTTACTTAATTCTAAGTTCAAGAAATACCAAAACATTGTAGAGATCATGCTAGGTTATCTAGTGCATTTCTTATATAGAGAGTAGTATAGATAAAGCATTAGAATCCAATACTCATGAGAAGAAGTGTTATGAAAGATAATGATGTGCACATAAGTGTAGTTTGAGCAATGTTAACAATAGATTTAAATCATCAAAATACAAGACATATGTAAAGTAAAGTGCACAATAAAACACAAGTAAATTACTTTCACACACTTTTTAATGCACATAGATTTTAACAAAGTGGTGTAATAACCAAGGTTTGCACAAGTAACTTTACTATTCTTTCCAAGGTGCTCAACCTCACAATGCTTATGAAGACATATCAGGAGGTTCAAGTAGTGCTTGGTGGAGTTATATTTGTCTACATATATATTTTTTGTTCACAGTTGTGAGACAACATTCTCTGAATACACTTGTTTTGCAAACCCAAATTTTTTTTAACTTTTAACCACTTTTCTAAATTTCATAAGTGCAATTCAAATGTAGTGTAGGTAAAAAACTTATGCAAGTTCTAATTCATTGTACAAATACAATACACAGGCAAACATTTTGGATTTAGACACACATGTTGATTACCAAAATAAGTGAGTGAAATATATCATTATCAATCATAAAACATTTACTCATACTTAGAGGCATGCTAAGCTTGGTTCTACACATTTTTCAATACAATTGATGCACTTAAATAGATATATCAAAGCATGATAATCAAAACAATGTTCATAGAAATTTCAAGAAATAAATTTTAACATTGTAAATAATTCTAAATAATAGAATTCATACATGCTTGATATTGGCAATAAAGATCATACATTTTTTAGTTGTTTTGAATATTTTTAGTGAAAACAAAAACATATTTTTGTAATTTTTGAATTTTGAAATTTTGTAGTTGATTTTTCAAAAAATAAACAAAAAATAAAAAATGTCAGAACTACAAATCAAAGTAGTACAAATACACAAACATATTTTTCTTGATTTTTAGAAAATTTAAAAAACAGAAAATTTGAACACTCACGCTAGCGCCGGCGCTAGCGCTAGCGCGGGAAACAGTACTCGATTTCTTAGGAACTTTAAATTTTTGATTTTTGATATTGGTTAGGGGTCTTAAGAGTAGTCTTATAGAGAAGTTTTGTAATTATCAGAGATGTCTTGATTGCTTAAATTGCATAAAACATTAGCGTTTTATATGTTTTGCATCCTAAGATGTCTAAGACTCCTAATTCCAACCTTAACATTTGAAACCTTGCATCGGGAAGAGGTTTAGTGAATATATCAGCAAGTTGAGAGTCCGTGCCAATGAAACTAATCCTTACATTTTCCTTTTTAATGTGATCCCTTATGAAATGATGATGCACATCTATATGTTTGGATCTAGAGTGGTGTACCGGATTATTTGTGAGATCAATGACACTTTTGTTGTCACATTTTAGTTCAATATTTCTTAGATGAAAACCAAAGTCCTCTAAATTTTGGATCATCCATAGTGCTTGTGCACAACAACTCCCTAATGCAATGTATTCGGCCTCCGTGGTGGAGAGTGCAACCGAATTTTGTTTCCTACTAGACCATGCAACTAATGAAGGTCCTAGAAAATGACAAGTACCACTAGTGCTTTTTCTATCAAGTGAGCAACCGGCATAATCCGAATCAGAATAGCCATGCAATGTAAATGAATCATTATGTGGGTACAATAATCCTAATCTAGATGACCCAATGAGATATCTAAAAATTAGTTTTACCGCTTTTAAATGAGATTCTTTTGGATTGGCTTGAAATCTAGCACATAAGCATACGACAAACATAATATCGGGTCTAGTTGCACTAAGATAAAGTAGAGATCCTATCATACCTCTATATAAAGTTTGATCTATAGAAACTCCTGATTCATCTTTTCCTAATTTTAGTGTTGCACTCATTAGTGTAGAAGCATGTTTAAGATTTTCAAATCCAAAATGTTTAAGCATATCATGAACATATTTAGTTTGACATACAAAGATACTGTCAATTCTTTGTGATATTTGAAAACCAAGGAAATAAAAAAGTTCTCCTACAAGACTCATTTCAAATTCATTTTTCATCACTAAAATAACTTCTTTACACATCTCTTCATTAGTAGATCCAAAAATAATATCATCAACATATATTTGTAAAATAATTATATCATCATTATTGTGCTTAATGAAGAGAGTATTATCCGCACTTCCCATAATATAACCGTGCTTTAGTAAAAATGATGTAAGTCTTTCATACCATGCACGGGGCGCTTATTTTAAACCATAAAGTGCTTTTTCTAATTTATAAACATGATTTGGAAATTTTTCATTAATAAAACCGGGGGGTTGTTCAACATAAACTTCTTCTTTTACAAACCCGTTTAGAAAAGCACTTTTCACATCCATTTGAAATAGTTTTATTCTTTTAAAGCTTGCAAATGCTAGAAAAATTCTTATAGACTCCAATCTAGCAACGGGTGCAAAAGAATCATCAAATTCTATCCCCTCGATTTGAGAATATCCTTGTGCTACTAAGTGTGCTTTATTTCTAGATATTCTAGACTCACCATCTAATTTATTTTTGAAAATCCATTTTACACCTACAACCGGGTGATTAGATGGTCTTTCTACTAATTTCCAAACATTATGACGCTCAAATTGTTTTAATTCTTCATTCATAGCCAAAAACCAAAATTCATCATTTAAAGCGGTTGTAACATTTTTTGGTTCAATTTCGGAAACAAAGCAAATATTTGAAAAAGATTCATGAAGAGAAGAGCGAGTTCTTACCCCGATGGATGGTTCACCAATTATAAGTTCCCGTGGATGATCCTTTGTGAATTTTAAGACGCTTGGAGGTACATATTCATCTTTCTTGGCCTCCTCTTCTTCTTCTTTGGAAGGTTCTTCATCACCATGCTCCAAAGGAGGTAATAGATCATCCTCTTTACCTGCGGAAAGTCTTTCTATACAAGGAACAAGCTCATCAAATTTCACATTAATTGACTCTTCAACTTTTCTAGTTCTTTTATTAAAAACTCTATAAGCTTTACTAGTTGAATAGTATCCAAGAAATGTTCCTTCATCACATTTTCATCAAACTTTCCCAAGCTATCTTTTGTATTTAAAATGAAGCATTTACAACCAAAAACTTTGAAGTAAGATACATTAGGCTTCTTTTGAAAATAAAGTTCATATGGTGTGAGATTTAAAGATGGGCGAAGCATGATTCTATTTATAACATAACATGATGTGTTTACGGCTTCGGCCCAAAAGGACTTAGGTAATTTATATTCACATAACATAGTGCGTGCTAGCTCTTGAAGTTTCCTATTCTTTCTTTCTACAACACCATTTTGTTGTGGTGTGCGTGGTGCAGAGAACTCATGCTTTATGCCTAACATATCACAATAAGATGTAAATTTTTCATTTTCAAATTCTCCTCCATGATCCGAGCGAATGCATTTAATTTTTAAATCACTTTCATTTTGAATACGAGTATATAATTTTGAAAATTCACAAAACGCTTCGGATTTGGATGAGACAAATATTGTCCAACAATATCTAGAAAAATCATCTATTAACACATATGTATACAATCTACCACCAAGACTTGTGGTACTAACGGGACCAAAGAGATCCATATGAATTAATTGCAAAGGTCTTGTAGTAGAAATAACATTTTTACTTTTGAAAGAGGATTTAGTAATTTTACCTTTTTGACATGGTGAACAAAGTGAAGGTAAATTTCCATTTAATCTCGGCAATCCTCTAATTAAATCTCTTTTGGCAAGTTTTACAATTAGCTTTGTGCTAGCATGTCCTTGCCTTCTATGCCAAAGTTCAAGTTCATCATTTTTGGTAATAAAACATTTTAAAGATGATTTTGAAAGATCATGAAATGAAACAATATAAACATTGTGTATTCTTGGTGCAGTTAGTAAAATATTGTTTGTAATAGGATTAGTTATTTTGCATAGATTAGTAGAAGATTCAAATAAAACATCTAATCCTTTATCACATAATTGGCTAATTGAAATCAGATTATGTTTTAGCCCTTTTACATAAAGAACATTTGATATAGTGAAGGATTCGTTACCAACTGTACCAATTCCCATGATTCTTCCTTTTCCGTTGTCGCCAAATGTCACGATCCCTCCCTTCTTCTTTTCTAGGCTAAGGAACTTAGCTTTATTGCCCGTCATGTGCTTGGAGCATCCTGAATCCAAGTACCACACGTCTTCATTGTCCTTAGCCTGCCTGCACATCTCAGTGTCGCTAGGAACACTGGTGTCGTCGCCATCATTTTCATGTCCCATGAGGCACATGTTTGCTTCCTCATGTTCGCTTAATGAAGACCCACTTGATTCTTCGGAGGAGGAGGAGGAAGAGTCATCGCATGTTCTAGCTTTTAGTACTTTCTTCTTTTCCTTCCCTTTGTGCCATTTTTCTTTCTTCTCCTTCAAGAACTTTAGGCACTGGCTCTTAATGTGCCCCGTCTTCCTACAATGATAGCATTCCGGTGGAGGTCTCTCTTCTTCATTGTCGCTCTCTTTTTCCTTCTTTGAAGATGACCCTTTCCATCTTTCACCCTTTTGGAAATATTTTCGAAAGGTGTTTCTCCTTTCCGGATTACGCATGAACTTTCGGAATTTCTTTACCAAAAGACTCTCTTCATCTTCATCCTCATCCTCTTGGCACTCCTTATTTGATTTTAATGCCAAGGCCTTCTTCTTTGGCTCCTTGTTGTATTCATCATGTTGGATTTTGAGTTCTACCTCATGGGTTTTGAGATTCCCAATGAGGCTCTCAACTTAGAGCGTCCTTAAGTTGTGCAACTCCGAAATAGCCGTCACCTTCGGGTTGAATTTTGGAGGAAGAGAACGAAGGATCTTACGGACCAAGCCACCATTTGAGAAGGTCTTTCCAAGAGCTTTTGAGGCATTGATGATCTTGGTGAAGCGCGTGTACATACCATCAACATCTTCGCTTTCATCCATTCGGAATTTTTCATATTCCGACTCCAGTTGGAAAAGCTTGGAATCTTTAACCTGCGATATACCTTCATGAGTAACTTCCAAATGATTCCAAATTTCATATGCAGTAGTACAGGCAGAAATTCTATTAAATTCATTTCTATCTATCGCACAAAATAGAGCATTCATGGCTTTTGCGTTATTTTTACATTTGAGTTTATCCCGATCATCCCATTTATCTTTGGGTTTTTCTAACATAACCTCTCCAACTACAAATGTAGGAGGAGTGTATTCTTCTTCTACCATATTCCAAACCTCAATATCTAGGGTCATTAGAAAACAACGCATCCTATTTTTCCAATAATTATAATCCGACCCAGTAAATAGTGGAGGTCTACTAATTCCCTGACCCTCGGAAAAAGCGAGATCATAAGACGCCATTATTCCTGGTTTTTAAACCATTTGGAATAACCTGCGCTCTGATACCACTTGTTGGATCTTACGACGCCCTTAGAGGGGGGGTGAATAAGGGAATAAAATTCTTTTTATAACTTTTGAGAAAATTAGTAAGTTGTTTTGATTAATAGGAAATAATGATGACAAATTAGAAATAAATAATGTAGATTTAGAATTGAAAACTTAGAAACACAAAATAATAAAGATTACGCCAAATGATAGAAATCAAAGTAAACACAAAAGAGACATGATTATATTATGTGAAAAAGTGTTTACATAAAATTTGATTTCTATAACGCTAGAAATCGGAAGCGTACAAAAATGATTTTCTTTTCCTTTTCTATACCGACTCGTATCCCCACGAACCGGTTGGCTTTAGCCAATCCTTCCCCGGATATGGCCTCAAGCCGCTCTAGCCAATCCTTCCCCGGATATGGCCTTGAGCACCGCTAGATCTAATCCCCAAGACCTAGTCGCCAACTCACGCGGCGAATTCCCCCTAAGCCGCGCAAGGAGCTAGTCGCCAAAAACAAGGCGATTTCACTACAACAGATACAAAAAGTGTGGAATGGAAATAATTAAATAACAAGCAAAACTCCCTCTTGAGATTTCTGGATATGAGGATGAAGGATCGCTGAAGCACAAGCGAGGTCGAAGCGATCGTTCTTCGGATGCAGCGTGATGGATTCCTTCTCCAGAATTTCTTCTTTGGCTTTGAGTGGGAGATGATGATGATTTGGTAGAGTAGCAGCACGAGAGTTTGGGCACAAGTAATATCTCTGGAAGGTCTAACCAAAACGAGGGAGAACACTTCAATTTATAGACCTTGGAGCTAGCGCCTGTGGTAGTGGATAGCACCGGCGGTATCGTTCGTGTAGAGCGGTTGCACAACCGTCGGTGGCGTGGCGGTGTGCACGAACTGGAGATAGCGCCTGGCGGTAGCGCTAGCGCTGGCGGTAGCGGGAGATAGCGCTGGCGGTAGCGGTAGCGGTAGCGGCGTGCACGAATTCGAGATAGCGCCTGGCGGTAGCGCTGGCGGTAGCGGTAGCGCTAGCGGTAGCACTGGCACTAGCGATAGCGCTGGCGGTAGCGCTCCTCCTTTCAAAAAGTTATTCCAAGCTGCTTTCTACTAATGGATTATTGCACCTATAGTTCCTTCACACTATAAACATACTACAATCAATATCAAATACAATATGGGATTTGTTATTCTCAAACAAAGGGATGTGACACACATGTCCAACACCTACCCCTCCTTTGTTTCAGCTCTTCTTTCAATCACCAAAGCCTGAAACCTATCCTATTATCGCAACCAAGTAGCGAGTTAACTGATATCATATTTCTTGATTTGGTGTGATGTTTGGAACCTTTGTGATGCGAAAGAAAAAGTGTATTGTGTGCTGAAAACATTGTTGTAAACCAACCGGGGGATAAAAGAAAAAAATGAAGTTAAAAGAAAATTGGAATGAAAAGAAATCCCTTTGAGCGTAATCAAAAATTCAGTTGGTATTTGTTGTAGTAGGCTGTGTGCACACCCAGTTTTCAAGCCAAGTCTGGGGGTGTGTCACACTAGCATCGTTTTTGGTCTTGTTTTGGTACAGCGTTATCTTTTGACTCAATTGGGTTGCGTAGCCGTCTCGGTTATCGTTGAATATCATACCGTAACCTAAGCCCCATTATAACCTGAAAGTCCTATTGATTTAGCTTTTGAGTTTGCTAGCGTCATGGAGAGAGTATAACCGGGCAAGCTTATGGTTCTCGACGTTGATGGATTTCAGCGGAGTTATCCCCGAATTCCGGTCTTTAGCAACACCCTCCTGAGTGGCTTGTTTATTTCACACCGGGCACGACCACACAAATTCTTCATGATTCACCATCTGAGTACAAATAAATCTTTATTTACGCATTTATACTTTTGTAAATTAGTTAGCATAGTTAGAATCTCCTTTTATTGAATTTCTATTTGCATGTGTATGATACTTCGGACCGTACTCCTATTTTGCAATTCCCTTCACTAACTACCATTTTCATACTCCGCCGGATTTGTTTGCTCGGGACGCGCAAACAGGTAAGTCTGGGGGTGTGATGAGTCCCAATTATATACACTTTTATGGACTCATCTGGGCCGTATTTCTAGTCTATGCACCACATTTTAGGCACCTTTTCATTCATATGTACTATTCCATGCTAGGTGTACCTTTAAGCCCATTCCGGTGTGCAATTGCGCTCCTTGTTGTTGGGGGTAAGCACATGGTACTCCCCTTCCCTTCTTCTATGTTTTTCTATGCTGGACGTGTATTCCCAGCTGGTATATCTTGTTTGCAGGTGTCGTGATCGTCCCGTTTTCCCCAGAATTCATGTCTGTGCATATCGCACGGTCGTGCATTTCCTTGACGCACGGTCGGTTGCGGTCGTGCGTTTATGTCTGGGCAGAAAATGGAGCGTCGGAGTTTAATCGTGCGTTTTGACGCATGGGCGGATTCTCCCATGCGTGAGTAAAACGCACGGTCGACCTGTGTATTCTTGATTTCAGAGCGTCGGATTTTGTCCGTGCGTTTGTACGCACGGGCGGTGTTGATCATGCGTGAGAAAAATGCACGGGCGGCGTAGCATCTTCCCCAAGTCACGTTTTATCATTTAATAACGCACGGTCTGCGCACGGTCGTGCGTTCGACCGTGCGTGACCATTTTCTGACAGAATTTCTATTTAAGCCGCAGGTCTCGCCCTATTCTAGATCGACCTTTTTTCCCTCTCCCAGAGCTCCAGTTCCGCGCCCTTTTTGCCATCCATCGCCGCCCACCTTCGGGAGGAGCTCCGGCCGCCATTCTCTTGCAAATCTCAAGTCGGAGCATCCTCTAGGCCTCCTCCATTGATCGTGCACCTCCAAAGCTCCATTTCGAGGGATTTCCTGCTGCATATATGAAGTTCTCCAGTGAGATCGTGACCAGAGAAGATTGACAGAGAAGACGGGTATAATAGAAGAAGGTGACAGCTCTTCCGGACCCCAGATGGTAGTTGGAGCCCAAGCCCAGACGAGGATTGACAACCCTAGATTCCAGCCATGAACCTCCGATGAGTCTCCGTGCTTTGGTTGTAATCTAAACCCCCTTTATACTGTAGTATTGTTTTCCTTTATATTTTGGGTGTATGAACAATGTTTGCTTAAACCTTATTATGTTATTTTTGTATTTCATGTTTATGTGAAATTGATATGTGTGGTTTATGCTAGTGAGGAGCGCCCCATTCCATCCTCCATCCCACCGTCACGTTCGTGTGCCGCACTAGCAATTGCTAGTGGCATGCTTGTCGACGAGGTGCTTGCGACCCTCATCTGTATGCCTACTCTTCCATCCGCCTAGCGAAGCGTGGCATAGCGGCCCGTGTAATCCATTCGCCTAACAAAGCAGCGCGCTCAAGGCCTGCACAGTTCGATTCCGCTTGCCTACTCGTCCATCCGCCCTTGTGAAGCAGCGCGCTCAAGGCCTGCCTAGTCTCCATCCCGCCAAGCGAAGCATTGCGTAGCGACATTGCATAGGAGTAGTTATAGTTATTTTCTCTGTATTTTCCACAAATCAAATCCCCCGTTTTCCGCAATCCATCCGACGTAAAGGACTTCAATCTCAAGTCCTTCCTCGAACGCTAACTCCACCTTACTGTGTTCCTTGAGAGATTCGATACTCGGGGATTACTCCTCGTTTTATATTACTTGAACGATCGGTACACTGCCATTTCGTGCCGCAGTCTTGCTACCGCCTATAGCGGTGTGCTATGATTTGTGCATCAGCACGTTCCAGATGCGCTTCGGACGAAGCTAGATGCGAAAGCAAGGAAGCTAGTCATCGTGGGGTATAATGATAGGAAGAAGGGCTGGAAGTGCATGGACCCCGAGACGCGGAGATTTGTTGTATCTCGCGATGTCGTGTTCGATGAGGTGACATCTTACAAGGGGAGTTCTGGTGTTGAGCTACAAGAGAGCAGGGTGGAGGTGCCAGAGAGGGCTGTGGAAAATCTTCAGGTGGAGCTACCTGTGTCACCTGGTGGTCCATCAATATCTAGTTCTGAGGCGGAGGCTTCTGGTTCAGGAAGCAGGGGGAGAGATGCTCCGAGTACGTCTGGAAGAGGAGCTAGGGAAGAAGCAGCCGAAGATACTGCGAGTCAAGGGAAGGCGTTGCGGAGATCAAAGCGAACTATCATCGCCCCTGATCGCTATACAGGAGGGAACATGTTGATCTTTGTCTCATGTTTCTTTGCTAGTCCCTTGGATGAGAGGGAGCCATCGAGCTTTGAAAAGGTCAAAGGCGTGAAGGATTGGGATATTGCGATGCAAGAAGAGATGGTAGCTCTCGAGAAGAATGAGACCTGGTCTCTAGTGCCCAGGCCCAAGGGCACCACTCCTGTCACATGCAAGTGGGTCTACAAGCTGAAGAAGAAGGCTGACGGCAGTATCGAGCGGTACAAGGCTCGCTTTGTGGCTCGGGGGTTCTCGCAGCAATACGGTGAAGACTATGAGGAGACATTCAGTCCGGTGGCTAAAATGACTTCAGTTTGGGTTGTGATTGCCTTGGCGGCTTGTTGGGGGTGGAAGATTTGGCAGCTTTACGTAAAGAATGCGTTCTTGTACGGCGAGATTGACAAGGACATCTTCATGGTCCATCCACCAGGCTTCATTTTTGAAGATTTTCCGGAGCATGTCTGCAAGTTGAAGAAGACCCTGTATGGGTTGAAGCAAGCGACGAGGGAGTGGTATGGAAAGATTGCAGAGTATCTCTTATTCTGCGGGTTTGGTGCTTCAGACTTAGACTCAATCTTGTTCGTCAAGAAGAGTGGCGAGCTTCAAGTCATCGTGCTGCTATATGTCGACGATAAGATCGTGACGGGGAACTCAAAGGAGGAGGTAGCGCAGTGATGTGGCAAAACTATGCTTGCAAACGACAATGGCAAGTGTACCGTATCGAATGTAGTATAGGTTGTTAAACCAAGGTCGTATTAGACTCGAGGCGGTTGAGTACTCTTACTTCAAGAAAATCTCTAATATTTTATCAAATAAAACTTGAGGTTGGTTTTGCAAAAAGGAAATAAACATAAGATTAAAACAACGACTAAAAAGGGTAGCACTCGACTTTGAATCACTTTAGAAAATAAATAAAATAAATCAAACTTCTAATTCCCTTAAGAAATTACTTGACCATTGATGTTCCCGAATTATGAACGTACCTCACTCGAGGATACGCTCAACTGAGTTTAGTCGATCAAACGAACTTTCATTCTAGAATCAAGATCTAAAACTCGCCTTATCCTAGTGAACCCCTCTATTGGAATTGACTCCAATCCGGGAGAATTATGTCATCCTCGCTTGAGGAGTGCATTCAACCCTCTTTATTCTTGAAATGATCGATTCGAAATCAAAACCTCTCGGTTATTAGATTGTGAAAACAAAGATGAGAATTATATATCGACAATATAACCTCAATCCAATAAAAGTTCAAGAATAAATCTTAAGCATTCTAAAGGGGAGAAAGAGAGGCTAAACCATAGATTATATTCTCCTCGGATCATCTCGGTCGTGTACTAATTGGAATTTAGTTACTCATAGAGATAGAAGAATTAAAGAAAATAGAAGAGTTCATGAAAAAAAAGAGAGAATAGATTGAGAAAACAAAACTATTTTATTGATAAAAGAAATTACAAACTATGAAAAGGAAATTACAATTTGCATAAATAAAAGGATTACAAGACTACTAAAACATGAAAAATAAACATGAAATGAAGTATCTAATCCTAAAAACTGGTGCCTGAAGATCTGGAGAAGCTCCCTTTAAATAGGCAGAAATTTGATGTTACACGCCCTTGGTCACGCCCATGACCAAGGGGCGTGTAAGGGGCGTGATAGCAGTAGCAGCGGAGAGGGCACATTCTGGAGTAATTGCGAGCGTTTCGGCCGTGTCACGCCCTAGGTCATGCCCGTGACCTGGGGGTATGTAATCTTGAAATAGTGCTGCTGGCGGGAAACTCTGGCGGGAAGAAGTGCGGGGCGAGTCACGCCCGTGACTTGATGTCACTCCCCCAGGTCACGCCCGTGGCTTGGGGGCGTGTAACTTTAAATGACGTGGCAGGCGTGCTGACAGCTAGTGTCGGGGTTACGACCATGACTTGGATGTCACGCCCCCCTGGTCACGCCCGCAACCTGGGGCGTGTAGGGCTTGATCTCAACGGTCTCAGCGGTTCTGCTTCGTCTTAGCGGGTCGCGGCCGTGACATTGGGCACGCCCTTGGGTCACGCCCGTGACCTGGGGCGTGTACTTGGCGAATTTTCACGGAATGCATCCGGGGTGGCAGCATCGGGTCTGGAACACATCTAGGCTATCACGCCCCTTGGTCACGCCCGTGACCTTGGGCGTATACTTGACAATTTTACTCAAAGTGCCCAGAAAACCTGCAAAACATAAACTAAACTTAAATTAGTGGCAGAAATAAAAAAGGAATGATTATTATACGGTAAAACATACAATTTATATAGATTCATATTAAAATTACATTATAATCATATTAAAAGATGAGTACAAAAAGTACTCATCAAACACCCCCATACTTGAGCTTTTGCTATTCCAGAGCAAAAGAGTGAGCAAAGAATTACAAGACATCGATATTATTTCTAATTTACTAAAATTTTATTAAACCAAGAATAAGCCAAAGCAAATTTTTAGGAATTCAAGAATTAAGTCTTAAGTTATGTTGATAATTTAAAAAGAGAAATTTGTTTAGCTAACTACTTCTCAAGATAACTATTTAGCAATCGAAATTATAAAAATTTTCAAACAAAATTAGATTGAAATTATAGACACTCTAACATAGAAGAAACTTAAGGAAAAGACACCTACCAAAATATTGCTCTCTTAATAATTTAGTTTAGGACTAGAAATAATGAAATTGGCTAGGGATGGATTTAAACGGAATGGAAAATGAAGACAAAGGATATGAAGAGGTTTTTGATTGGGGTGATGAATTTTATCCTCTCAACCCCTTTTTTTAAAAGTATATGTAATACCAGAGAATGATAGACTATTATCCTATCATTTCCGCAACATATACACATTTTTTCTCTCTTCATTTTTATTTTTGGGTTGCATATGTTTACAAGAGAATAAAGAACTAACATCTCCTTATTCCCATGACATATGATCTAACAATAGGGGAAAAAGAAAAAAATACATATGTTTAACAAGGGTAAAGTAATACTTCTAGTTTATAGATTAAACTATTTTGAGAGCAACTTTTTTAGTGGAATGAAATTTCCTAAGATCTTAAAGTTAAAAGAGAATATAATAGAAATCTAGAGATGTTTAGCCAATTTACCACAAAATAAAGCTATTTAAAATTAAACGGAGAAGTAGTGCTAAATTAATTCTCTAATCAAATTAAAAACATAAAATGTTTCTTAAAACCAAATTTCTTCAAATTTAAATTTAACAAATTTTGATTAAACAAAATATTAGCTAAATTAAAAAATGAAAGAATACTTATAATCGGAACTCAAACTAAATTTCTAGAACATTAAAAACAACAAGGCTAGGCGTATTTATTATTATTATCATTATTATTATTTTTTATAAATATTATTTCTTGGACTTCTCGAGGGCTACCCGGTGAAGGGTTCGCAAGGTACTAGGAGCTGTGATGGGAGTTCAAGCCCAAAGCGCCCTTTCCAAGAAATTAGATTTTTATAATTTTTATAATTTTCATTATTTTTTTTCAAAAATAAAAACTAAGAAAGAAAAGCTACACCCCCATACTTAAAATTAAACATTGTCCCCAATGTTTAAAACTAAGTATGAAGAATACTGAAAAATAAACTTTTTAAAAAAAAATCCATAAAAATTAAAGATAAGCAAGGGGTGCCTCCCAAAAGCGCTTTCATTTTCCCATCTTTAAGCTAGACGATTATTGTTAGGAAAACGAAAAATAAAAAGAGAAGTGAATAGGCAACTCCCCTAATTCACGCGTAGGTGAATGTGCAGGCGTCAGTCGCACGGCTACTCCTCCGTTTATCTTGTGATTCTCCTTTTGTCCTTGAACTTGAATATGTAAATCCAAATCACCTATACATACCTGAGGTGATTTGAATTTATAAAGATGAGCGGCATATGGATCATCAATTAATTGGGGTAGCAACGACTCATCTTCAACCTGGAAATTATTAGTATAAAAAGAATCACAATTAAACTTGTCAGATAATATTTCGCAAGGAGGATGCGCTTGCGAAAATATAAAATTAAGCTCTGATTGTTCCTTTTCTAAAATAAAATTTTCATTAGGAAAATCTAGCGTATTACCAAGCGGAATAAAATTTTCGGACACAAAAATTTCATGAATTTCTGGTTGAATTAAAATAGAAGAGATTTGCAAAAATTCATGATAAAGAAAAGAAGATCCGGGTGAAGTAGGGGAAGAAACTTGTTCTTCTTCTAGTTCATCCGGGGTGCCCAAAACATTAAGAATTTCTTGATAAAAGAATTTTTCTTCATAATTGGGAAAAGAAACTATGGGAGTACTTGAGCAATCATATTCCTCCATAACTAAATTTTCCAAAGACGAGGAAAAAACACTATAAGAAAAAAAATTCTCATCTAAATTCTGGGGTGGAGTATCAAATTGAAAAAGCGGACATTCCCCAAAATTAGAGTACGAAAATTGCGGCGCAAAAAAGAACAAGAATTCGGTTCTAAAGATTTATCTTCATCGCCCTGAAAACTATCCGGGTGACCGTGCCACCAAGAATAATCTACTTCGGGGATAGAAGACAAATTATTAGAGGTCGAAAAATTATTCTCGTGAAAATTAGAAAAATTATTTTCCTCTAAATTTTGGGGGGAAGTATCTATTTGGATCTGCGAAATTTCTCCCAAATTAGAGAACGAAGACTGCGGAGTATAAGAAGAAAAACAAAAATGTGTGTCTAAAGATTTATCTTCGTCGCTCCGAGAATTATCCGGGAGAGCTTGCCACCAAGAATAATCAACTTCGGAGCTACAGGAACAATTATTAAATGCCAAAAATTTGTTTTCATTATAATTAGAAAAATTATTTTCATCAAAGTTTGAAAAATTATTCTCATTAAAAGGGGAAAAATTATGATCGTAATTATTATCAAAATTATTTGCATAATATTGAGAAAAATTATTTTCATAATAATTATTTTGATAATAAGAATGTAAATAACATTCCTGACTTTGATGAGGCACACTACAATAATGACAAATAAATTGGCCTTCTCGTGCGGCTTGTAAGAGATAAAGTTGGTTTCGAAGCTCGGCAACCATAACGGCCAATTCAGATTCTTTCATAATAAAAACAAAAAAGGAAACAACTGTTACTCAAATGAATGGAATTTTATAAATATTTTTAATATATATATATTTTTTGAAAAAGCGGGTTAAATTAGTCCCGGACTTCCCAAGATCTACCCGGTTAAGGGTTTGCAAGGTACTAGAGGCTATGATGGGGATACAAGACCAAAGCATCCTTTCCGAGAATTTAGATTACGCTTTTTATTTTATTTTTTTTAAAAATTTAAAAAGAAGGGGGAGAAGAAAGAGAACGATAAAATTAATAAATATTTCTTTTTTCAAAATATCAACCGTGTCCCCGGCAACGGCGCCAAAAACTTGATGGGGCAAAACTATGCTTGCAAACGACAATGGCAAGTGTACCATATCGAATGTATTATAGGTTGTTAAACCAAGGTCGTATTAGACTCAAGGCGGTTGAGTAATCTTACTTCAAGAAAATCTCTATTATTTTATCAAATAAAACTTGAGGTTGGTTTTGCAAAAAGGAAATAAATATAAGATTAAAACAACGAGTAAAAAGGGTAGCACTCGACTTTGAATCACTTTGTAAAATAAATATAATAAATCAAACTTCTAATTCCCTTAAGAAATTACTTGACCGTGGAGGTTCCCGAATTATGTACGTACCTCTCTCGAGGATACGCTCAACTGATTTTAGTCGATTAAACAAACTTTCGTTCTAGAATCAAGATCTAAAACTCGCCTTATCGTAGTTAACCCCTCTATTGGAATTGACTCCAATCCGGGAGAATTATGTCATCCTCGCTTGAGGAGTGCATTCAACCCTCTTTATTCATGAAATGATCGATTCGAAATCAAAACCTCTCGGTTATTAGATTGCGAAAACAAAGATGAGAATTATATATCGACAATATAACCTCAATCCAATAAAAGTTCAACAGTAAATCTTAAGCATTCTAAAGGGGAGAAAGAGAAGCTAAACCATAGATTATATTCTCCTCAGATCATCTCGGTCGAGTACTAATTGGAATTTAGTTACTCATCGAGATAGAAGAATTAAAGAAAATAGAAGAGTTCATGAAAAAAAGAGAGAATAGATTGAGAAAACAAAACTATTTTATTGATAAAAGAAATTACAACTATGAAAAGGAAATTACAATTTGCATAAATAAAAAGGATTACAAGACTACTAAAACATGAAAAATTAACATGAAATGTTGTATCTAATCCTAAAAACTGGTGCCTGAAGATCTGGAGAAGCTCCCTTTAAATAGGCAGAAATTTGATGTTACACGCCCTTGGCCACGCCCGTGACCAAGGGGCGTGATAGCAGCAGCAGCGGAGAGGGTGCCTTCTGGAGTAATTGCGAGCGTTTCGGCCGTGTCACGCCCTAGGTCACGCCTATTACCTGGGGGCGTGTAATCTTGAAATAGTGATGTTGGAGGGAAACTCTGGCGGGAAGAAGTGCGGGGCGAGTCACGCCCGTGACTTGATGTCACGCCCCCAGGTCACGCCCGTGGCGTGGGGGCGTGTAACTTTAAATGATGTGGGAGGCGTGCTGGCAGCTGGTGTCGGGGTCACGGCCGTGATTTGGATGTCACGCCCCCCTGGTCACGCCCGTGTCCTGGGGCGTGTAAGGCTTGATCTCAGCGGTCTCAGCGGTTCTGCTTCGTCTCAGCGGGTCGCGGCCGTGACATTAGGTCACGCCCTTGGGTCACGCCCGTGACCTGGGGCGTGTACTTGGCGAATTTTCACGGAATGCTCCCGGGGTGGCGGCATCGGGCTGGAACACATCTAGGCTGTCATGCCCCTTGGTCACGCCCAGAAAACCTGCAAAACATAAACTAAACTTAAATTAGTGGAAGAAATAAAAAAGGAATGATTATTATACGATAAAACATACAATTTATATAGATTCATATTAAAATTACATTATAATCATATTAAAAGATGAGTACAAAAAGTACTCATCACGCAGCTTCGGGCAGAGCTATCTATCAGGTTTGAGATGAAGGATCTGGGTGAGCTTCACCATTTCCTTGGACTCGAAGTGCAGAGGAAGGAGAGTGGAGTACTGGTGTCCCGGGCTGGATATGCGGAGCGAATCATGGAGCGATTCGGCGTGAAGGAAGGTAAGTGCATCTCCACACCTCTAGAGAAGGCTATGAAGCTTCGGAAGGATGAGGGAATGATTCTGCAAGATCCGTTGGTGTTCCAAGCTCTGGTCGGGAGCTTGATCTATCTGACGATCACTAGGCCAGATATTGCGTATGTAGTTGACAGAGTGAGTCGGTATATGGCGGAGCCACGGATGCCTCATCTGCTAGTGGCCAAGAATATACGGAAGTATGTCAAGGCGACCTCGGATATGGGTCTCCGTTATAGGAGGGATGCAGGCTTCGAGGTGCATGGGTACATGGACGCTGAGTATGGGGAGATTTGGATGATCAGAAGTCGACGTCTGGATACATCTTCATGGCGGGCCCCACGGCTATATCATGGTGCTGCAAGAAGCAATATTCCATGTCGGTCTCAACCACGGAAGCGGAATACAAGGCTTCGGCCTTGGCAGCTCAGGAAGCCATCTGGCTTAGGAGGTTGGTTGGAGACGTCCATAAGGAGGTTCGGGAGCCGACTCTACTCCACGGATACAATGAGAGTGCTCTCAAACTGGTAACCAATCCAGTTTGTCACGCGAGGACCAAGTATATCGAGATCGAGCATCATTTCATTCGTGAGAAGGTGTTGGAGGGGTCTCTTTCGGTTGAGTATGTTCGGAGTCAGGACAACATTGCTGACATCTTCACAAAGGCACTGGAGAAGGGGTCGTTCACATGGTTAAGGAGCTTACTGGGGCTATTTTCAACTTCCCACTTCAAGGGGGAGTGTTGAAAATGTTTAAGTGGAAGTTTGTGGAGCTTTTGGATCTGAGCGGTATAGGAGGAGGTCGCGTGGTCTGGTGAGATCGCATGACCTGGCGATCTGTTCTGCGGTCTGGCTTGTCTTGCCTAGCCGTAGTCTCCTGGCATGACCGCTGGGATCTGTCCAGCCGGCTGAACGTGAGGATGTGCGGTCTGTCTATGACCGCGTGGCCGGTTAGCGTCTTCAGGTCGCGCGGTCTGGCGCTTATGACCGCGTGGTACTGGCACCCGGTCTGGTGGCTGTGGGTGTCCGGGTTTTCTAGCGGTATTCGCGGACTAAGGTTCTTAGTCGCGCGGTCTTTGTTCGCGGTCTCAGGAGGAGGCTGGTATGCGAACAGGTCTCTGTTCTCGGTCTCAGGAGGAGGTCGGCTTGCGAATAGGTGTTCGCGGTCTTGTGGAGAACAGACAGTGTTTGCAGTCTCGGGCAAACACTGGTCGCGGGCGGCTTCTTGGCGGTCTAGCGATCTCCCTGTGGAGTCGCGATTTGACTGAGGGAGTGGCAATCTCCCGCGGTCTGGAGTGAAGCCGGCGAGCTCATCAAATGAAGCAGAAAGGACTGTTGCTGATCGCGTGGGTTGACCGGTCTGGTCGCGCGGTCTGTGGTGTGGTGATCCTATCTCATAGGGTAGTGACTGGATCAGGTCTCACGCCTATAAATAGGAGCCACTGTAGCAACAAAATAAAACACCAAGTGTAAGCTGAGTTGTTCCTAATTCCTGCGGTCTGTGTTTTCTGACCGGGCGGTCTGCTGATTGAATTTTCTTGTGCAGCTTCTGTGGATAGTGCGGTCTGCAGCGATCACCTCTTCCTCTGAAAGTGTTCGGGCGGTCTGCGACTTGCAGTGTGGGTTGCTAAAGTTCGGTAGAATCAGTGGAGTTCGTAAGGAGGGTGCAGTTTGCTCAGCGGTCTGAGGTGGTGTTCTATAACCGGCAGTGTTGTGCGGTAAGGCGGCTTGAAGAGATCAGCAAGGAGACCGCGCGGTCTGGAGCGGTCCCAGAAATCTTCCTTTCAAGTTGTGTATTTTCTTCTTCTGTTTTGTGTGCTGGCGAAATCATGTCTCGCCAAGCATACCTCTCCCTGTAATGAAGATTTTGCTTATCAATAAAGACTATATTTCCTTCATGTGCTTCTGGTTGTTTGGCTTGTGAACTCTAAGTTGTATGTTTCCTGCTCACTCCATAAAGATTCGAAATATTTCACAAGAAAATCCTTGAACACGCGGTTCATCATGTCCATAAATGCAGATGGTGCATTTGTCAAACCAAACGACATGACTAGAAACTCAAAATGGCCATAACGAGAACGAAAGGCAGTCCGGGGTACGTCCGACTCACGGATCCTCAACTGATGGTAGCCTGATCGAAGGTCAATCTTTGAAAACACCATGCTACCACGCAACTGATCAAACAGATCATCTATCCTTGGCAACGAATACCTGTTCTTGATGGTCACTTTGTTTAATTCTCTATAATCTATGCACAACCTCATAGAACCATCCTTCTTTTTCACAAAGAAAACTGGAGCACCCTAGGGCGAAGAACTTGGCCTAATGAAACCACACTGCAACAACTCATCTAACTGAGTTTGCAACTCTTCTAACTCGCGCGGGGCCATACGGTACGGTGCCTTTGCAATAGGACGAGTACCAGGCTCAAGATCAATGACAAACTCTACATCTCTATCAGGCGGGAGTCCAGGAAGACTGACAGGGAAGATGTCAGGAAACTCTCGCACAACCGGAACGCTCTCAATACACGGCGGTCCAAGAATAGTTTCAACTACAGAAACAAGGTAAGCCAAACAACCGGAAATTAATTGTTTCCGAGCACATACCACAGAAATTATCGAAGAACTCTGGTACGGAGAACCAAAAACCCTCATGGGTTGACCATTGTCCATCACGAAGTCCAGACGCTTTTCCTTGCATCGGATGACCGCATCATAACTGGACAACCAGTCCATACCTAAAATCATGTCAAAATCTTCTAAGTCCAACACTTTGAGATCAGCAACAGCCAAGAAATCTCCTAAGAGAATGGGGAAATTTCGGACGCACCGGTTCGAGGACACCAAATCACCAGAAGGGAACTTAACGAGGAACGAATCGTTGCCCAGTTCAGGGGTCATACGGTGACGCTCAACGAAAGCCCTTGCTACGAACGAATGGGTAGCACCCGAATCGAACAGAACACGCACCCAACGATTCTTTACTTTAAATCTAGCTATAAGCACAAACTAAAAACCCTAAAAACCCTAAACTAAAAGGAATCAAGACTAACCAGTTGGCTTAAGATCTAACCTGGGATCACTTGGGTCGAAGTCTGCGCTTGCTCCTGGGTTAACACGTTCAGCTTTCCTCTTCCTTTATCGTGATGTTGCGGCGGCGGCAAGGTTCAAAGCGGAACATGCTGCAACGGGGGTTGAACTAGCGGGCATTGGAACTTCATGTGCCCTTTCTGCTTGCACTGGAAACATACCTTCTCCTTAGTCCAACACTGGGCCACATCATGCCCATTCTGTTTGCACAACTGGCAGAGCACCTCACCCTTCGGAACTCCCTGAATTGCTAGCACTCGCTGTTGCTTCTGAGCTCCCTTCATATGGAAACATTTCTCAACTGGATGGCCAGGGCGGCCACAGAAGCTACAAACTTCACCACACCTTTTCTTTGGAGCCGGACTAACTACCTTGGGAGTCTCCCCCTCTTCGACCTTCCACTTGTCCTTTTTCATTAATGCACCTTTATTCTTGGCATTGTCGATAGCCTCGACCTTCAGTGCTGCTTCCACCACTTCAGCATAACTTTCAGATCTATAAGCGCTCGCCAACTGCTGAATATCGCTACGAAGTCCTCCGAGAAAACGCTTCTCTCTTCCTGCCTCAGAAGCCACTAAATCTGGAGCAAACCTGCTCAACTTACTGAACTCGATCTCATACTCACTGACCGTGAGCTGTCTTTGCTTCAAGTGCAGAAAATTATTCATTGAACAGTCTTGCTCGACCGACGGCAGGAACTTCTTTAACACCATCGCCTTGAACGACTCCCATGAACATCCGCCTACGAGATTTTCCCTCTCCCTAATCCACCAGCTTTTAGCAAGTCCTTTTAGCTGGTAAGCGGCGACCATCACCTTTTGGTCTGCAGAGATTCCCGAGTACGAAAACATCTCCTCAATGGCAACAAACCAGTAACCAAATGCCATGAAATCAGCTCTTCCGTCAAACGTAGGAGGTCCTAGTCGCTGGAAATGCGAAATGAAGTTCATCTCTGGTGGCAGCAAAACTGTAGGCACCAAAGGAGTGGAGGAACAGGTACAGTCTGACCAACTATAGGGTCCTGCACCACAGGCTGCTTCCCAGCGGTGGCAGTCAACAACGTCTGGATCTGCGATTGCATCGCAACTAACTGCCTGGACAGAGCCTCATTACTTTGTCGCAGACTTTCGATCATGGCCTCACTCTGCGCACCTGAAGATTCACCCTCCGATTGGGGGAGTCAACCTCGTCGCAACACACCTCCGAGACATCTATGCTAATGCATAAACTTATAACTAAAACTTAACCTTACACTAGAACTACACTGCTTGGTTCAGAACATATATGCACAGCTACTTGCCATTTCCACTACCTTTCTCTGGGATATTTTTGATGATGATATGCTAAATTTGGGAACGATACTACATCGTCCCTCTTGACTCATGTGCAAAGGGCATGAATGCATGAATTTTTCTTTCTATTCATTTTGAAATCATGTGTGTACATGTGTCATCATATAAGTCTTTAACTTCGGACGTGTGCTTATGCAATGCCATGTAAGGTATGTTGTGCTATGCATTCTAATAAAGGCCTTAGTGTATGTTATGAGCGGCGTACACATGTAATATTATGCATCCCATACTACATAATATTGCATGTAATGAAAGAGAAAACATGCTAATGGGCATCCATGTGATGAGGGTTATGCATCCCATACTACATAACCGTCACATGTTGCCACCTATGGTGGATCCATATACAAACACATATTATGCATCCCATACTAAATAATATGGCTCGTATACTTCTTATCATGCTATGAGTGTAGTGCTCATGCTTCGGCCAAGACGTACTGATGACACATCGGTGTGTGTATGCAATGAAACAAAAACAACTACTATATCAGAATTTGTTGCCTGTCCAACTTCTCGAACAACCTCCCTTTGATATCAACTATCACAACCCACATTTTCTCCAAATTTAAGAATATCAGAGTAAGAGAAAATACACGTCATGATGCCACGTCATACAGGAGACAACTGCAGACGCTCAGGCGGGAACCTATTACTTAACTAAACAAAACATGATTATATGATAAGTCATCATTTTAAATCATTTATTAGGGGTTTTGAGGTAAGAATTGTGTCTCTGAGTTCATGGATCAACTAGTCCACCGAGAAAGTATACATAATTGCAGCGGAAAGTACTTGATTTAGTTTACTTAAGGTCCTAACTGTATGCAAACGATGGAGCATAAGGTAAATGATATGCGCATTACTAGGTGTATTTTAAGAGTAGAAAATACCCTTAAGCGACTTTAAAGTTAAGGGTTCAGTTGGAAAGAATGCAATGAGGATGAAGAAAAATCACTTACGTGCTTCGTGCTCCTTTTAGGCCTGTTTTGTGGTGCATTTGCGCTCCACGTTATTGGGGGTAAGTACATGGTGCTCCACAATCCTTTTTCAATGTTTGATTGGTGTTGGAGGTGTATTCCTAGCTGATTTGCTGTGCTTGTAGGTGTTTGGATCATCTCCTTTTGCCCAGAATTCATGAGTGTGTATATCGCACGGTCGTGCGTTTTCTTGATGCACGGACGGCTGTGGTCGCGCGCCTTCAGCTGGTGAGAAAACCGGTGATCTGAATTTGATCGTGCGTTTGTACGCACGGGCGGATCGCCCGTGCATGAAGGAAACGCACGATCGCCTGTTTCGCCTATATTCTAGCCAATCTGAATTTGTTCGTGCATTTTTACGCACGGGCGGATTCCCGGGCGTGAGTAAAATGCACAGGCACTGCTGCTTCTTCCTCAAGCCTAGTTTCGCGTTAAATAATGCACAGGCAACGCACGGTCGTGCATTCGCCCGTGCGTGACTAAAAATCTGCCTGTTTAGTATTTAAAGCAGGAAATCTGCTACATTGGGGAGACCGGCGTGAAAAGCTTCTAAAGCCTGCCATTTTCGCCCACATCGCTGCTCTACCACCATTTTGACCTAGGAGGAGCTCCGGTGACCTTTGGCTTACAAATCTACCGCCAAAGCTCCCTCCTTGGTCTCCTCCATCATCCTCGAGCTCAAGAAAGCCATAGACGGAGAACTTCCGCAACATTCCAGGTGTCGAACAAGAGCTACCTCAAGCTAGACCACGAAGAAGACGTGTAATAGTATAGGAAGGTGACAGCTCCTCTGGACCCCGGACGTAACTGAAGACCGAGACGGAAGAGGCCTGAAAACCCTACGATTCCGGCCGAGAATCTTCAGCATAGTCTTCGAGCTTTGGTTGACTCTTTTACCTACGCTTGTTTCAGAGTTTCTCTTTATATGTATTTGAGATTGTGGATAATGTTCATAAACCTTATGTTTTAGTTGTTATGATTTCATGTTTGTGAGATCCTATATGGTTTATGAGATTTGAGGAGCGCCGTAGTCCTCCATCCACTCCACCGCTTAGTAGCGCTCTGCGCTAGCAATGGCTAGTTGCGTGTTCAACGACGAGGTGCCTACGACCCTTATCTGCCAGCCTTCTCGTCCACCCGCTCACCGAAGCACGGCATCGCGGCCTGCATCCCATTCTGACAAGCGAGGCGGAGCTTTAGGCCCGTATTTTCTTTCTCCGTTGATAGCATAGGAAAACCACTTTCAAAACCCCCTTTTTATTAAGTGTTTTAGAATCTTTAAAAGAGTTTCCCTAGTAGGAAAATCATACTACCCAACTTGCAGTCCTTTGAGAACGATATTCAGGGAGTTTCTCCCTACTATTATAACTTGACAACGACCGATGCACTGCCATCGTACCGCATTTCGCGCTTGCTAATTAGCAGTGCTGAAATCGTGCATCAAGTTTTTGGCGTCGTTGCCGGGGACTGCAAGCGTGTATGATTTGTCCTTCGCAGGAATTAGTCTTTAACATTTATTTTCTTTTTCTATATCATGTGGGCGCATTTGAAAGTC
This sequence comes from Dactylorhiza incarnata, assembly GCA_033032865.1. Classification (NCBI taxonomy): domain Eukaryota; kingdom Viridiplantae; phylum Streptophyta; class Magnoliopsida; order Asparagales; family Orchidaceae; genus Dactylorhiza; species Dactylorhiza incarnata. The sequence continues at coordinate 5,763,249 of JAWHQI010000035.1, forward strand.
CGATGTACTTGGTGTGGGGACACATCCAACGCTAGTGATAGGTGTCCCAAAGAGTATGGGGTTGTTCAAAAACCGTATGGAGCCCATAAATATTTTGGCAACTCTACTGCGCCTCTGTTGTCGCACTTTTACTCGGCTGCCGCACATTTGGTGCCGGTAATGCCGGTGAAGCAATGTTTATTTTGCAAAAGTAGAGAGCATGCCTTGAAGGACTGTGCGGATTATCTTCGACATTTGGCGGACGAGGATGAGCTGGATATCCGGATCGTCCCATCCTCAAATTCTGCGAACACACCTACTTCCTCTGGTTACATGTCCCTTCCACCATCACTTCTTGAAGTCTCTGGAATCGACGCATGTATCAGTGTCCCTCATGACTCTGTTTCTGAAGCGACCCCCCATACCTCTTCGGTTCACGTACCACTTTGCATGGATTTGTGCCCTTGTGGGGAGAGAGAGCCCAAACTCTCAAGGAGCACGTCTTCTCCCACTACACACGAAACTATATCTATTTCTTATGTTTTCACTGAGGTCAATATGAAGGATGTAGCAGACCTGCGCAGTGTCGTGACCACTCTCATGGAGGAGGACAGTCTCGATTGTGCTGAAGCAACCATTTCGGTCCAGTGTGAGGAAGTCCAAGTTATAGAGGAGGCCATTGTGTGCGCTATTAAGTCTAGTGAAATCTTTGATGATATCATCAGTTTGTCATTGCCGCACCCTATGGGAGATGATGTCGGGATTATCCCCTCAGATAAGATTTCTTTTAGTTTTTCATCCAATCTATTTCCTGACCCCTTTCTTTATGTACAAGGATGCAGGATGCCCCGCCTCCGGTTGATCAGACCTTATGCATGGAGGAGCCGAAAGCCTGGCGGGATGAGGAAGGTACAGTGAAGGAATATCTTGTTTCCTCATCATCGTTGGTGCTTCCCCTTGAGGATTGGTTACAAGGGGGCAAGCAGTTTTTCTTTGAAGACATAATACTGGAGGAGAAGAAGAGAGCGAAAAAGGAGGAGGTTTGGGGTTGGAGGCTGAGCATCCTACTTAATTTCCACCCCTACTACCAGGTCCCCTGACCTTTTTCTTTCATCAGTTGTTACTACTTCAAATCAGCTTATAGCTGATTTGTTTTGAGCTTGTATTAATAATTAGGATTTATTGACTTTCGCTTGTTCCTAGACTTTATGAACTATGCTTTAATACATGTATTTAGTCCACCTTAAGGACATTAAACAAAAGGGCTCCTTGGGAGACAGCCAATGGGGAAACCATTCGGTTCTGACCTTTCGTTAAGATTTTTGTTTATTATGTGTTGTTTTGGGGCTTTTTGCTAAGATCGCAGGTTTAAGCTCTCGCTTGGGAGTTGAGGAAGGAGCACTTTAAAGAAGGAATTGCCGCACTTCTGGCATGTTCATTCATGAGCATCGGTCCACTCTACTCATATTCTCCTTATTCATAAACTATTTATTTTATATGGTTTTGATCAAGTCTGGGGGAGAGATCGGTTATGCACGTGCACGCACTTTGCATAGCATGTTAGAATGTGCTGAGTTATGATTTTTAATTTTGTTGCATACATAGCATACACTTGCACCTAGTTCACGCGTACTTGATCACCCGCGCTTATTGGGTATTGCTGCGAGGTTCCCCACTCGTAAGAATTGGATTGTTAGTGAAGGAGTGAGTGGTAGAGAAAAATGTCGACTCGAGTAGTGCTCTGGTCGAGTGCTCCCATCACGCCTAGAAATTCAATTAGAGTAGAATAAAATTCAATGTTATAATTTAATTAATTTTATTATAGTAACTGCAATTTATTTTACTTTAGTGGTGAATCCAGTGAATCCAACAGTAGCATCGGGTCGAGTGTAGCTGGATTAGTAGTAGCTTATTACTAGGATTGGAAGGATGGATAACCTTTCTCGGTGGCTATTACTTGCACCAGGCGACTCTTGAAATGATTGTGTTGAATAACTCGTTATAAAGCGTGATGTAGGCTGTTTCTTGATCCGTTTGTGCTTTTGAAATCCTAACCAATGTAATCACCCTTGCAAGCCCACTTGAGGCTTCCTATCCTTCTTGTTTAGCTCCACTTAAATTTCACCAAAGCCATACGGCCAAGCCTATTTTCGCACCAACAAATGAGTTGAAAGAAAGTTATATCTCCATCACGTGGTGTTATCTATGGTGTATGGTGGTTGAAAAAAGCTAAAGGAGATGCTTAAAAAGTGCTTACAAAAGATTTATTTGTCGACACGAGAAAATAATAAAAAAATTGTGTACAAAAAGAACTTTCAAATGCAATCTATCGACAAAACAATGTGTGGTCGGCTTAGCACACACCTAGTGTCCAGTTGAAGTCTGGGGGTGTTGTGTGTGGTTCTTAATTTCCCTGTATTGGTGGTTTTATGCTCTTATGTGCTCAGGTTATGTAGAGTGCGATGCCCATCGTTCTTCTACTTATCTAACCAAAGCTCATCCTAAGCCAAATCTTAACCTATAAGTTCCATTGATTTTAGATATGAGTCGTCTAATGCAGTGGAGAGAGTGCGAACGTGCAAGCCTATGGACACCAACCTTGATGGATTTCTTAGGAGATTGTCCCGAGCTTTGATTCGAATAATACTCGACTCATTAGTTACGCTATTTTCCCTTGTGCGCGACCGAAAGATTCACCGGGATTCACCATCCGAGTAAAGTAGATTTCAAATTACTGTTCTAGAAATAGTTAAATATAATCTTGAGTTAAATTCTATTCTAATATATTTCTACGCACGTGAGCATGCGACTTCGCATGGGTCTCTACCGCTCAAACTCACTCTAAAACCCAATTGTTTAGACCGAGAGCTGAGTAGTTTGCTCAAGACGCGCAAATGATTAAGTCTGGGGGTGTGATGAGTCCCAATTATATACACTTTTATGGACTCATCCGGGATAGTTTTCACTCTCTTGTGCGTCATTATCGAGCTACTATTGCATCTATTTCTCTTATGCTAATTCATGTGCACTTACGTGCTTCATGCTCCTTTTAGGCCCGTTTTGGTGTGCGTTTGTGCTCCATGTTATTGGTGGTAAGCACATGGTGCTCCCCAATCCTTTTTCTATGTTTGATTGGTGCTGGAGGTATATTCCCAGCTGATTTGCTATGCTTGTAGGTGTTTGGATCATCTCCTTTTGCCCAAAATTCATGAGTGTGTATATCGCACGGTCGTGCATTTTCTTGACGCACGGACGGCTGCGGTCGTGCGCCTTCATCTGGGGAGAAAACCAGTGATCTGAATTTGCTCGTGCGTTTGTACACACGGGCGGATCGCCCGTGCGCGAAGGAAATGCACGATCGCCTGTTTCTCCTATATTCTAGCCAATTTGAATTTGTTCGTGCATTTTTACACACTGGCGGATTCGCTTGTGCGTGAGTACAACGCACATGCGCTGCTGATTCTTCCTCAAGCCTGGTTTCGAGTTAAATAACGCACGGGCAACGCACGGTCGTGCGTTCGCCCGTGCGTGACTAAAATCTGCCTGTTTAGTATTTAAAGCAGGAAATCTGCTACATTGGGGAGACCGGCAGGAAAAGCTTCTAAAGCCCGCCATTTTCGCCCACTTCGCCGCTCCACCACCATTTTGACCTAGGAGGAGCTCCGATGACCTTTGGCTTGCGAATCTACAGCTAAAGCTCCCTCCTGGGCCTCCTCCATCATCCTCGAGCTCAAGAAAGCCATAGACGGAGAACTTCCGCAGCATTCCAGGTGTCGAACAAGAGCTACCTCAAGCTAGACCACGAAGAAGACGGGTAATAGTAGAGGAAGGTGACAGCTCCTCCGGACCCCGGATGCAACTGAAGACCGAGATAAACGAGGCGTCACAACCCTACGATTCCAGCCGAGAATCTTCAGCATAATCTTCGTGCTTTGGTTGACTCTTTTCCCCTATGCTTGTTTCAGAGTTTCTCTTTATATGTATTTGAGATTGTGGATGATGTTCATAAACCTTATGTTTAAGTTGTTATAATTTCATGTTTGTGTGATCCTTTATGGTTTATGAGATTTGAGGAGCGCCGTAGTTCGCTATCCACTCCACCGCTTAGTAGCGCTCCGCGCTAGCAATTGCTAGTTGCGTGTTCAGCGACGAGGTGCCTACGACCCTCATCAACCAGCCTTCTCGTCCACCCTCTCACCGAAGCACGGCATCGCGGCCTGCATCCCATTCCGACAAGCGAAGCGGAGCTTTAGGCCCGCATTTTCTTTCTCCGTTGATAGTATAGGAAAAGCACTTTCAAAACCCCCTTTTTATTAAGTGTTTTAGAATCTTTAAATGAGTTTCCCTAGTAGGCAAATAATACTACCCAACTTGCAGTCCTTTGAGAATGATATTTTGGGAGTTTCTCCTTACTTTTATTACTTGACAATGACCGGTGCACTGCCGTTGTACCACATTTTGCGCTTGCTAATTAGCAGTGCTGAAATTGCCCGTCACAACTCCACCCTAAATTTAGGTCAAAATGACCTATTTTGACATAATCAAGCCCAATCCACTTGGGCTAGACCAAATTGAGGAGTTCCACTAGCTAATGGGGTTGGTAGTTACTGAAATTATTATTTAATTTCAAGAAATTCGGCCAGGAGAGAGAAAACACCATTTTCCCCAAAAATGGTGGAGAGAGAAAGAGAGGAGTAATGGCATTCATGGCCAAGGGAGGCCAAAGGCTCTCCCAATTGATGGGATTCACTCCTTGTATCAGTTATGAGAAGTTTAGGAGGTTTTCCAGCCCACATGGGGGGCTGATTTTGGCGTTTTTTAACATGGCCAAAATTCTCCTTTGATGGCCATTAATTGCATTCAAGGTATAACCCCCTCCCTCAATTAAGCTCTCTATCATCTTCAAAAGACTGAGAGGAGTGATACCCCCCCCCCCCCCCCCCCCCCCCAACTTTCCAGAAGAAATCATGCAGTGGAGGCTCGGATCGGCATGGCTTCCAGCTCCAAGGTCGACCATGGTGATGGGCCAAACGACAAGGCTTCAAGGATCCAAGAAGGTCTGGTTCTTCTCCTCTTCTCCAATGGATAGATCTACATCTAAATTCGGCAAGGATTGGGGGCAATTGGTCCCCATCCCAAATGGCCAAAATCTCCATTTCTTGAAGATTTTCTTCTTGCCTAAACCGCCGGTTCCGGCCACCACCGGTCGGCCAAGACCTCCCATCGCCGACCACCAACTCAAGGAAGGTGGTGGTGGATTGGCCAGTCGGGGATGGGTGTGGGTGGCCGAGAAAACCAAGATAAAGGGGCTATAGGTCGGGGCAATCTACACCCTTGGCTGGAGGAGGAAGATAACATGCTGCCATCTGATTTTCTTCAGGATTCGTGTTGAATCATGTAGTATAAATCCTTATGGAATTGTATTTTCTATCACATATTTTGCTGTACATATATTAATTTATTAAAAATACTTAGGCCTCTCTACAGAAAAAATAGTCAACATCAAAGTTGTAGCCCTTGGTGTGTACTTTAATTTAAAATTTGTTTCAGCCTAAAAAGGAGCACTGTAGCTCCATGTAGAGCCATTTTGGTGGGGCTGGTCCCTAGAGTAGGACAACCACTATTTCTTAAATAACTTTTGATAGGGAAATGATATTGAGTTGAAAAATTGAAACATAGGCTATTTGTACCCACACCCTTAACATAGCCAAAGATGGGAATTTTAGGAGAACATTTTTCTAAGGTTTTTGTAATAATTTAATAATTCATAAATTATTTAATTAAAGGGCCTAATGACCTCCAATCCCCTCCAAATTTTGGTGGGTGCTCTTTAGGGTTATTATATGACCTTGGTAAAAAATTCAGCCCAATTGGGACTGATTTGGTTGGGCAATTAGTTAATCAAAGTTTGGTCAAATTAGGTCAAACTAGATCAAAAGTGGACATGATGGAATTAGGTGGTCAAAACTCATCCAAGTGGTGTGAAACTTTGGCCACTTGTTTAGGATCACATAAGACACCCCCATGAGTAATTTTGGGTGATGTGGGGTGGATATGCCCTAGGAACCTAGTTCTAACCTTAGGGTTGCACTTTGAGCCTCTTGAAGGACATAGGGTCATATGTCCTTGAATGGTCATGAAACTTGGTAGATAAGTTCATAGGGTTTAAATATGCCCTAGGAAATTTTATGAGAATTTTAGGAGCACTTATTCCTTCTGATTTAGGTTATAACCTTTTTAGGGAACCTTCTTATAAAAGTAATTTACATACTCAAATCATCTTGGATGCTGATGAAAGTTTGGTAGATTACATAAAATCATGATATAGACCTCTGGTAATTTTTGTGTAAATTTTGAATTGATTTAATTAGTCCTTCATTCACAAGTCATCTATTTTGTCTCAGGATTATGATAAATAAAGAGGATGTTAAAGGCAGGATAGTTTTGGCTATATGCAGGCCACAGTTTTTTAAAAAGATCGATGTTAAACGCAGGCCGATTTTAGCTATATGCAGGCCAAATTTTTTTAAAAAAGATATCATTTTTCCTTTAAAAACTTCAGGAAAAATGATTCGAGTAGTCGGCGATGGCGGCGATGGAGGCGATGGCGACGATTGCGGCGATGGAGGCGATGACGACGATCGAGATGTCGTCGGCGATGGCGGCGATGGCGGCATTGGCGACGATTGCGACGTCGTCGGCGATGGCGGCGATGGAAACGATCGCGACGTCGTCAGCGATGGCGGCCATGTCGGCGATGACAGCGATGGCAGCCATGGCGGCTAAGGCGGCGATGGTTATACTTCGGGTAGTTACGTGACTTACGTCGCTAGTGGGGGTTCTTTGGATTACCAAACCCCCGTGGATGGGGTGCGGTTAGCGCCTTTAGGGATACTCCATCAATAGCTCTCCCAGATTTACTGACGAAACAGTGACATTCAACGTAACCTCGCAGGCATGATATTTTATTTGCTTATTGTATGAATGCTATTTTGCTTGGCGATTTATCTATGAAAATATTAATTTGATTTTTGAATATGGTATGTAAATATGAAATTTGGCATGCATGAATATTTTTTGGCCTGCATATATCCGTGGCCTGCATATAGCCAAAACTGGACTGCATTTAATATCACTCTATATGAGGGCCAAATAATCTTTGGAAAATTGTGAGACTTGGTGGTAGGACATTTTAGTGCATTAGAAAGCTCTGTGAATTTTTGTATAATTTTTGGAATTATTTATCAGTAGGTTACTTCACAATTTTCCCTAATATTGGTTTATTTAGAATATTTATTTATGTAACTAATTAGTTCTGATAAATTCTAAAATTTAGTCAGTAGACTTTTCAGATCAATATAAAGTTCTGGTAATTTTGCCATAATTGTTGGGCAAGTTTTTTTGGTGGTTTCTTCTTTAATTTCTAATTTGGGGTATTTATTCAATATTATAATTATAGGTCAACACCTTATTGAAAAATTGTAATATTCTGTGTTTACTGTTATTTTGAAATCATAGATTTTCCATAATTGTATGGGGGTCATATCATAAGAAGATCTTACACTTCATGTTCAATTTCATGCTTGGCCAATGTTGGAGAAATTATAATAAATGTCAAATAATTAGGGAAAATATGATCCTCTAGATTTAGTCTTAGATTATCATGATAGACTCCTAGTAATAATCTTGAGTCAGTTTGAAGAATATTTGGAGTAACTCCTCCCATGCAACTCATATAACTCATTTGGTCTGCGTATAGTAAAACTGTAAGATTTAAATAGCATGCAGATCATTAGGTGGGATTGAAAGGTAGTTGGTGTATCTAGCCTGGTGAAGAGTTTCAAGGTCACCAAAAAGAAGTTTATGTGATGAGAGTGTACTTGGTGGGTTAAGGGTAAGCTTGTGCTCGGGATTGACGATTAATCGCCTTTCCCCTGGAGAGTCATAAACCACCTAGGATTAATTCAAGTGAAATGGTAAGGGGGGTATTCTTATGTGTAGTTACCAACTATATTAAGTGTCTTGTGAAAGGAAGCTTTGGGGTTCAGCCCATCATAGCTCCTAGTACCGCAGCGAGCCCCTAACAGGGTAATCCTCGGGAAGTCCATGATTAACCATAAATTATAAGGATAAGTTGATGTACAAGATTAACTTAATAATACACTCGCCCACCCCCATTGTTATGGGTATAATAGTTGGTTTGGTCTTACGAGCGGTAGGCTCGGGGGTTTTAGCAGTAGACTAATTAGTATGGTGAGCTTGTGAGTCAGTAATGTTTTTTGGTGCAGATGGGTTGGTCCAGCGAGCCGGTGGCTCAAAAGGTTATGGTGACGGGCAGGTTAGCCCGGGAGCTTATGGCTCGGAGATAGATGGAAAACATGTTTGCATGTGCATAAAGATGGTGGGTCTTCGGTATTGGACAGTCATTCACACTGACGTCAATACGTTGACTTGGCAAGTGTGGAATTTGCACTTAGCCATAAAAGTCTGGTAGTCCAGCCAGTAAGAGTACGCAGATGCTCTGCGGTTTTGCGTTGAGGCATATGATAGGTCTAGGCTAGGTAGTGTGAATACCAACCTAGAGGTGGGTGAGGACCAGCCCACCGCTTCTGTTTTCCACTACGGGAGTATCCTGGGAGCCTTGCTAGCCCCAAAAATGGGGAACTAAAGGTCTGTGCGCATATTGTTGGAACTAGGATTTGGCCCAACGAGGATTTCAGACCCCAAAGATGGGTGCAACTCTCGCTTACTGATCACTCGAAGCAACCGGACCGAAGACTTAGAACTGAGACCCTTGGCGACAGTGTGGAGGTCCCACCACACACCCGGAAGATCGTTGAGCGCTTCCCCTCCTAAGCCAAGAATTGAAGCCGGGCACCTTGGAGAGCTTGTGAGAGCTAACCAAAGATGACCTAAGGAGAGAGAAGCAAAGAAGAGATCCTCTCCAAAGGTTCCCTTAGGGTCTTATTTATCATTTTCCTGAACTGGTCTACTGATAGCGGGGTTCCGCCTTTTGGTTTAACTAAACGCACCCCAATCTGGCCTGCTAACAGCCAAACTCCGCTGTTCTGAAGGGCTATTGGCAGTCCACCAATGGCAGAAGGGTAATTTCACCTCCTTAGCCCCTGGGCAAGTGGCCTGCGAGAGCGCCACTCCTAGTACTTCTCGCGATCCTCCCCGCGAGTACTACTCGCGAACCCTCCCTAGGAGAGCAGCCCGCGAAGGCCCTGCTCGCCTTTCTTCTGACGACCCCCCTATAGGCGAGGCCTCGTACTCTCCCCTGCGAGATCTCTCTGGCTCGCCTCGCCTGGTACTCGCGACCTCAGGAGGACACGGGGTTGACACAATCCCCGCTCTTTGCGTGATTAATCTTACCTGCCCAGGGGCTAAGGAGGTGAAATTACCCTCCCTGCGACAGTAAGAGCAGACTCCGCTAAATGCCGTAAGAAGTAAAAATGAGAAGGCCATCAGTCAGGAGAGCGGGTAACTTACCAGCAGCCTTCCTGTTAGTGAGGCCAGTCTTTGTCAGAGGATCGGGGAGAGACCTGTTTAAGTCTTTGTCCACGCCCTTAGTAGTAGGAGGGGGTCCTGCAGTCAGGAGAGGTTTAGTGAAATCGAATGAGCAGTTAAGCGAGATGGATGGCTTTTACCTCTACGGTGGACCTGTTATCAGGAGAGGAGTACCGCAGTACGGACCCATCCCCCCTGGGGGTAGGCGAATCGGCTTCATCTTTTTTATCTTGGCTACTGGAGGAGTGGTCAGGAGGGTCATCCGCGAGGCAGTGTTGTCCATGGCGGAGAGCTCGCCTTCTTTGGACGCCCTCAGGCGAGCTTGAAGTTCCTCAGAAAGAGGCATTTTCTGGCAGCTACAGTAGTAGGAGGTTGAAAAGGAGGAATAGAGAAAAATGTTGCGCATCACCCCGGCTTGGGTAGTATTTATAGCTATGGGGTGGGGCCCACAAAAGATTCCAAACAGATTAGCGGTCGCCGGTGAACACCCGGGGTAGGATGATTCTTTACGAGCTTAGATTAATCTCGCAAAGAACGGGGATTGCATACAACCCCGTGTTCACCTGAAGTCGCGAGTACCAGGCGTGGCGAGCCAGAGAGATCTCGCAGGGGAGAGTGCGAGGCCTCTCCTGGAGGGGGTTCGTCAGAAGAAAGGCGAGCAGGGCCTTCGCGGGCCGCTCTCCTAGGGAGGGTTCACGAGCAGTACTCGTGAGGAGGCTCGCGAGAAGTACTAGGAGTGGCGCTCTCACAGGCCACTCGCCCGTGCCCTTATCAGTAGGAGCGAGGTCCTGCGGTCAGGCGAGGTTTAGTGAAATCGAATGAGCAGTTAAGCGAGAAGGATGGCTTTTACCTCTCCGGTGGACCTGTTATCAGAAGAGGAGTCCAGCAGTACAGTCCCATCCCCCCTGGTGGTAGGCGGATCGGCTTCGCCTTTTTCATCTTGGGCTGTGGAGGAGTGGTCTCGCGGTTCATCCACGAAGCAGTGTTGGCCATGGCGGAGAGCTCACCCGCTTTAGACGCCCTCAGGCGAGCTTGAAGTTCTTTGGAAAGAGGCATTTTCCGGCAGCTATAGTAGTAGGAGGTTGAAAAGGATGAATAGAGAAAAATGTTGAACGTCACCCTGGCTTGGATAGTATTTATAGCTGTGGGGTGGGGCCCACAAAAGATTCCAAATAGATCAGCGGTCGCCAGCAAACACCCGGGGTTGGATGATTCTTTACGAGCTTAGATTAATCTCGCAAAGAGCGGGGATTGTGTACAACCACGTGTTCTCCTGAGGTGGTGAGTACCAGGTGAGGCGAGCCAAGGAGATCTCACAGGGTAGAGTGCGAGGCCTCGCCTAGAGGGAGGTCGTCAGATGAAAGGTGAGCAGGGACTTCACGGGCCGCTCTCCTAGGGAGGGTTCGCGAGCAGTACTCGCGAGGAGGCTCGCGAGAAGTACTAGGAGTGGCGCTCACGCAGGCCACTTGTCCAGGGGATAAGGATGTCAAATTACCCTTCTGCCATTGGTGGACTACCAATAGCTCTTTAGAACAACGGAGTTTGGCTGTTAGCAGGCTAGATTGGGGTGCGTTTATTAAAACCAAAATATGGAACCCCGCTATCAGCAGACCAGTTCAGGAAAACTATAAATAAGACCCTAAGGGCACCTTTGGAGTGGATATCTTCTTTGCTTCTCTCTCCTCAGGTCATCTTTGGTTAGCTCTCAAAAGATCTACAAGGTGCCCGACTTCAGTTCTTGGCATAGAAGGGGAAGCACTCAACGATCTTCTGGGTGTGTGGTGGGACTTCCACACTGTCGCCAAGGGTCTCAGTTCTAAGCATTCGGTCTAGTTGCTCCGAGGGATCAGTAAGCGCGAGTTGCACCCATCTTTGGGGTACGAACTCCTCATTGGGCCGAATCCTGGTTCCAACACATAGAGTCAAAGTGTGTGGGTTGCACTTGTGTGAACATAGCATAAACATCATAACTCTGCATGTCATAGCATAAGCATTGCATTTCAACTCCTACCCCTATCGTATTAATTGTTTATGGGACTTTTTATACAATAGGCCCTGCTAAACGACTCCTTGGTCTATTGGTTTGTATGGGCATTCCTATAAATCAATGGTTACATTTCTATTGTGTACTTATCTTTACTTACTATCCTTTACTTGCTCTTTACCATGCTCTATTACTGCTTCAATTATTTATATAATCATATGTAGTTGTAGACATTTTCTATAGACAAGATCCATCATAATCTGCTTTGTTTGTTGTCCTCCGCTTCATCCTCCCGCACGGTGCCAAGGAGCCATTGGGGGTGGGGTGGGGAACATAAGGCTTAGTCATTTTGACTAATGGTCGGTGGACCATATCATTTTAGGGAATCGAGGAGACGCAGCAACACCAGAGGCCAGTGCAGACGGAGGCGGGCCAGTCTTGTATAGGAGCACAAGTTTTAGGATCAGTTAGTGATTAGTAGTTAGCTTCCGCGGGTGATCTTGTAGTGAGGACATGATGTACATGGCATGAGTCCTTTATTATTGTAACCTTTGTTATTTCAGTTATACCATGTGGACATTTATTATGTATAGCATGTGATTGTGGACTTGAACTTCTTTTTGTTCGTTTATACTTTTCTTCTTCTGTGATCGATATGGCTGGCAGGATCAGCGTTTTGTAGTGGCGACTTCCCGAGTGAAGGTGTCACCGCAAAGTGGCGGTTTTGGGCATAAGACTTGGTTTTGTAGCAAAAAAAATCGGGTCTTACACAATTCCTCTCCCAATTAACTTCCCTCAACTTCCCATAAGCCCCTCCGCCAAATTCCACCTAAATTGGTGTCAAATGATTGCTAGGAGAAGCAACAAAGGAGTTGGCCAAAATGAGCATTCTTGGCATCATCACGTTAAGCCACACTCAGCCTCAATTGAAGGTTCCATTAGCTTTAGAAGACGGAAAGGAGTCGGAATAGTGCTTTGAAGTGGATCATTTGGTGGAGAAACCTGAAATCAGCATAGGAGCTCCAAGCAAGGATCGACCATGGCACCTAGAACAATCCCCCATGCAGTATTCTCTACCTCTCCCCTCATGCTAGATCTATAAATATCTTAGGATCTGATTTGAGCTTAAGAGAGCTGAGATCGAATTTTCCAAATCGAGAGTTTCAGCAGTTTTCACCCCCCCCCCCCCCCCCCCGCCTAAAATCCCTATATATGCAATTTTCTGGCTGGCAACCACCACCCCCCGACAGACACCACCTCGACGAAGGTGGTGGGGGTGGTGGTCGTCCGTGGAGGAGTGGAGCTTGAAATCTAATTTTTAATCTAAAATTATAATTGAGACAAACATAATCAAACTGGTTACCTCCCTCAATGTATTCAAAATATAGACTCTTACAATATTAAGCAATTAAGAAATTGGAGATTTTACAACGACAAGCATATACGGTGCTTGTATCATTAACTGATTAAAGCTTGTAAACTTTGTCGGGGAGGACAGAGGAGGGAGTGAGTAAAAAAAAACTTCTCCAACTTATAGAAGGAGAATTTCCAAGAGCCATTCATTAGACTTTTAGGCCTAGATTTTAATGAGAGACTTATGTATAATGTATATATCCCAAAAGAACATAACCCATCCAAACGGACCCAAAGAACATATTTTCTTTTCTGAGATCATAAGAGAAAATAACAACATCTAGAGAGCCGCTTCTTCTATTTCATTTAATTTCATCTCAGCATGATCTCTAATCCCCCACCCTCAAATCCCCATAATGGTCGTATGGGCTGCCTAAGAATTCAACGTCTCAGCCCATCCTCATGCATTCGCCATCAATTTGTATGTGTCTATCAATGGTCTATTAGAGACCAAGAGGAGCATTTACAGTAATCCCAACTTCGTAATAGATGATAGAGAGGGACAAGGATATGAGAGATTTTCTGAGTCGATGGGAATCATAAAAATAAGAGCACAGGATGACCCACTGAAGCCAACCTCAGTAAGCCCCAGGCAGTTCACACAATAAAATTTCAATATATCGTCCCACAATGATTCTAATATAATTGCCGGCCCTTCAAGTTAAAACCCCCAAACACAAAATCAATTCAGTTGAATCCTACTACATGCTTATATAAAATCAAGAGATAGGGGACCACATAATTTTGGGCTTCAATATTTAATTCTATTTACAACCCAGTTCAGCCATCATGAAAGAACCGAACCAGAATTAGTAAATAACATATTGCTCACAACCTATCAACTAGCTGTTAAAGAAGATTGATTATCGTCAACAGGTTGGCACCTGAGGAATAGAAGCAACCCACAATCAACATTCCTCCAACCCTTTTTTTTGTTGGAAGAAGAAATAGGATAAATATTGGAGAAGAAGGATAGTAAAGCACAGAAGAAGATGGAGGGGTTGCAGCTCCAAAATCGCTCACTCCCCTATCCAACCATTATTCGTAGCATAAAAATTATCTCAGTGAAATAAGGAGACTAGTGCTACCAGAAAAGCAAATGGAATAGAGAGAGAGAGAGAGAGAGAGAGAGAGAGATTTAGAGCAACTACTTAGTTTCCCCAGCCTCCTCACAATGATGCAACACTTAATGAGCCCAAACAAAAACCCAAGCCTTCATTTTAATTAACATTAGGAGGCAAAACTTTAGAGTTTACCCGGTAGTCAAAGAAGAAATATGCAGCACCACTTGCAAGGGTTGCCAATCACCTCCATCCTCTATGCACTCAAGGATCCAAGCCAGAGAAAAAAAGTGGGAGTGATGGGGGAGGGTAGACCTTCTTGTGAGCTTGTGTGAAGAGGAGATGAGCCGCACATTTTATAGCCATGGCCGGCCAGTACGATGCCCCCAACGAGCATGTCCTTGGTGTACAGGTGGCAACTCTTCCAAGGTCAATGCATCTTCCTGGAGTCCCATCCAAGAGGAGGCTCAAGCTTTGGATCTCGTCGGAGCGTGTGATTTCCTCCCATGCCAGATCTCCGCTTGTATCCTCCCTCCGATCAATTCCTATCCCGCTGCTTCTTTAGTTTAGGAATTATATCTTATAATCTTTTAATCATATTTTCATATTTATTTATATAGAAGTATATATATATACATATACTCAAATTCATATGTATATATATATGAATATATCAAAACTCCCAAAATAAGTGAGAGAAAAATGTGCGGTAGGTGTCATTGTGTTTGTGTCAACCATACGAAGCTAATGAACTCATTCGAAGTTTATTCCGGGACTGTTTGTTCATAATTATTTGCTTGAGTTAGCACCTAGCTCAAAATAACTCATTTCGACTAACTTTCTCAAATCTCATTGGATTAGAATGAAACGAGTTCTGTTGCACTCGTATCGACTATACGAGTCAAATGCAACTGATGGAAGTCTATTCGGAGCACGTATGCTCACTCTACTAAAATAGCGTCGTCGTGACATGCTACGGTACTCAAAACGATCACTTTGGCCAAATGAACTCCGATTGGAACGAAACAAATTCCATTGCACGCGTAGTGACCATACGAGTCTAACGGAACTGACGAAAGTCAATTTGGAGTACGTATGCTCACTAAACTAAAACAACGTCGTTGTGACGCGCTACAGTACTCAAAATGGTCACTTTCACCAAATGACCTCGGGTTGGAACGAAATGAATTCCATTGCACTCTTATTGACCATAGAAGTCTAACCGAACTGACAGAAGTCAATTCAGAGTACGTATGCTCACTATACTGCTTCGGCACTGCGACGAAGCACAATACTACCCAAAACAGTCAAATCTCTTAATGACCACCATTATGGGGTGGAGGTCGGGTTGTGGTTCTTTAGGACCCGACCTAAGTCCCTCCAAGGGTTCAACTGAACTGACTAGACCCTCTTTTAAAGTTGGTGACTGCAAGGGCTCAAAAATAACCCTTCTCCCTCCCTCTCGACCTTCTCCCTCACGATCGATGACTGCAAAAGGATCTCTAGCGACAACGACAGTAAGGAGGTAAGAGTAACTAGGGAACAACACATTGAAAGTTTAGTAGAGGACCCATAGGGTGGCTGTTCTCGATGGAAGGAGATCCTCCGTCTAGGATGGCGATGACGTTTATCGGTGGTGAACAGGGAACCCGTGGCGAGATTGACTCTTCCCCGCATCACCTTCTCGACAACACCGAACAGGGGGGGGGGGGGGGGGCGGATCAGGCACGGGGATTTATGTTTAGTTTTAATTTTTTTTAAAGCTAATGAAATTTGCTAACCTCACCCCACATCCAACAATCTGCACCCCACATAATTTGATTTTTGATTTAAGAAACCTAGCGTGTTATACAGCTTGACGAACCTCCATTTGCGCATACTCTCTTCCATTGATGTTTTCGGTACGACAAATGCTACTTCATGGAGCGACATATTACTGACGAGCAAGTTCGCAGGAGCTTGATCAGCGTTCCCGTCGGGGACTGCCATGTTGGTTGCATGAGGGTTTCATCATGCCACTGTTGTCAGTCAAGAGTACTATCACAAAGCAATTACTAACTTCAGAGAATCTTCCTAGAATTGAGACTATTCCCACAAATGGCGCCGAACTGTTGCAGATCGCTCAAATTTTCATACAGACCAGTCGAATTAGGTTGTCTTAGCTCTAGAGTGAGATGAGCATACAAATAGTCAAAGAGAGTTGATAACAAGATATTTACATATAAAACACGGAAAGGGATAAAATCTTGGGTCCTTACATACTTCGGACAATCCACTAGATTAGGTTTTAGTGTAAAATTATTTTATCGAGCGTGACAGACCACTACTCGTTCTACAATAGTGATGTATTCCTTTAGCGTCGGAGAACAAGCCCTAAGGAACTATGCACACGACAGTGCTCTAGAAAACAATGCGCACAGGCATGCTGTGGGGAATTACGTGCACATGCGCGCTTTTGAGAACAATGCGCACAAGAAGTTTGGGTAAGTGCGTACAAGAGTGCACTCTAGAGAAATATTCGCATGGATGCGCTCTGGAGAGCTGGGTGCATGTGAACGTAATAAAGAGTTACAGACACTTGAACCTGCTGAGGAGGTGTGCGCATGTGAACATGCTGAGGAACTACGCGCACGTAAACATGCTGAAGAGATGCGCGCATGATGTGTAATAAAATATACATATTTGTAGTATAGTTTTTAGTATAATTTTAAATAATATTGTTAATATTTTATGTAAATTAATGAATAAATTGCTTGTTTTATTATTTTTCTTACTAACTTAGTTTTTTTTTTGTTTTTCAGCATTTTGGTATTTTTTTGTTAAGTCACTCCGTGGGTCACGCGCGTGAACTTGAGTCACGCCAGTGACCAAGGGCATGTAATCTTAAAATGCCAATTTCCAGTTCGATCGACATCCCATCCCATCGATCGACATCCGATCCCATCGATCGGCTTGCTGCCCCGTCGATTTACATGGTCACGCCTGTGTACCTCTCGATCAAATTCCCTCCTATCGATCGACTTCCCATCCCGTCGATCGGCTCCTGGTCCCATCAATTTTTGCAATGTCACGCCCATGATAGAATCCATGACACATCAATTCCTTCTAGAAGCCAGCGTACATGCCAGCCGTCACGCCCAGTTGAATCTGACGTCTGCCGCCAAAGGTCACGCCCGTGCCACCTCAAGTCACGGCAGTGTGCAGCCATTTTCCCGATCAAAAGCTTCTAGAAGGAGGCTGAGCCTATCCTTCCAGCACCGCATAAATCATGCCCTCGGTCACGCCCGTGACCGAGGGTGTGTAATTTTAAAATTTCCCCTATAAATAGAGGGACTCGGCTGAAGCAATTCCATCAAGATTTTGAGAGTGTTTTAGCTTTTTTTGAATTGTTTTGAGTGTATGTGAGTTCCTTTATGCAATTAAGTTTTAGTTCTTTTTCTAATTTTCGCTTCCCTAGTTTAGTTGTAATGCTTATTTTGAAAATAAAATAGTGTTTTTCTCATTTGGATCATCTTCTTTTCATTATGTCAAAGAGTGTGTGAGTGTATAAGTTTATTGTTTACGCTTTTGTTTAATCTTAAGTAGAGTGCGTGTGTGTATGAGAATAGCTTTTTCACTTTCTTTTAACTTCATTTTCACTTTATGCAAGTGTGTGTGTTTGTGTGTGTGTATGAGAATAGATTAAAGCTTTCATAAAATAGTTTATTGCTTTCTTTAACGCTTTATTTATCGCTTTCTTTTAATGCTTTCCTACAATTCAGTCTTTATTACAAGTAGAGTGTGTGGGTGTATGAGATAGTATTTTCTTTTTTGTAACCTAGCTTTATTTCAAGTCTTATTACCACCCCCATCCCGGATGAGAGGTTAAGAACTTTTTAGCGCTTGATTAAGATGGTTGGGACGGATACTATTTCTGCACTTATATAAGTCTTTTAATTTTTCTTTAACGCTTATATTCGCTTATAATATTAACATGTATTTTCGGTTTATTAATGTCGTCCCCATTCCGATGAGTGGATAATTTCCTTTAGTGCACGATGTCGAATAGCATTGGGATAAATAAATGGTTTCCTAAAAATTAAAATATCTCTTTTCTAAAATTAATTAACGAGCTTAAGGTTTACCGTAGAAAAACATCGAGTGAGACCATATAATCGATATATTGTTCTCATTTCCATTTCCATACACTAGTTAGCCGATAGGCTCGTGCATATGGATTGATCGCTCACGGGTAAAGAGAAGTGTTCTCTCCCCTCGAGAGAGGATGAGGTAAGTCTCCCGAATTGGAACAAAAACCCAATAGAGGGGTTCACAACATAATGCGAGTATTAAGGAGATTCGATTAAAGAATGAGAGTTCGGTCGAATATTCTTAATCTCAGGTGGGCGTACCCTCGATAGAGGTGCGTTCATACTTATGGAACCTCCATGGCCAAGTCATTTTAATGTTATGAAAAGTCATATCTTTTACTTCTAAAAAAGACTATTTTCGTCTTAAGGTAATTCGACATCGGGCGCTATCTTCATCATCGTTATACGCATATTATCGTTCCATATAAAACCAACTCAAAATATTACTCCGATAAAATAATAGTTCATTCCTTATAAGTAGACGTAATCAACAAGATCTGCGGAAATATACGACCTCGATATTTTCTAAACCAAAATATCTTGTACTATACGCGATAAGGTATATATGTCATAATCGAATGATTTGTTTGGAAATAAATTAAACAAAAGGTTTTCAAACCCAAACCTTGCAAAACTCTCTTTTTCTATTTAAAAATCAATTAAATTCGGCGTCGTTGCCCGGGCATAATCGTCGATACTTTGAAAGAAGAAAAGACTATTACTTCTATCTTTTGATAGGATAACTGTTAGGTTCTCAAAGTAAGAGTACTTGCGAAACTCCTCGAAAACATCCGCCTAATTCTAATCTCATCGCATAAAGGTTTTGCAAACACAGAAAATCCCCAAACTAATTCATCAAGTTTTTGGCGCCATTGCCGAGGAACATTAGTGTTATTTTGAAAAAAGAATCACTATTAATTTTATGATATATATTAAAAAAAATAGAAAAAAGCCAAAAAAAAAAAAATATATATATATATATATATAATATTTTAGTAGTATATGGCCCGAGGAAACTCCTCGGACGAATCGAACATCCCTTTTGCCCCAAAATCGAGCGCACCCTTCGTGAGCGCCTCCAATTTCATGATCAAAACTTACTCGAGTTTCCCGAAGAGTCTATCAGAGATACTTACACTGAAGCTATGACCGATCCAATTCTTGATGCGGTCCCGCCACGGACCATGGCATATTATGCCCGACCAAATTTGGAAGATAGCGGATCAAGCATTACACGCCAAACAGTGGCTAATAATAATTTTGAAATAAAATCTAGCATCATTCAAATGGTACAATAGTCAGTCCAATTTGCAGGTTTGCCGGATGAGGATCCGAATTTACACCTTTCTAGTTTCTTGGAAATTTGGGACACTTTTAAGATTAATGGTGTTACCGATGATGCTATTCGTCTACGCTTATTTCCATTTTCGCTGTGGACAAAGGCCAATGCGTGGTTAAGTTCACTCCCCAGAGGATCCATAACTACGTGGGCCTAGTTGACAGAGAAATTTCTTACAAAGTATTTTCCCCCGTCAAAAACTGCTAAATTTCTGAGTCTCTCTACAAGACTTGGGAGCATTTTAAAGAGTTCTTGCGTAGGTGTCCTCATCACGTATAATGGTTTAAATTTCTCAACGCGACAGATGATCGATGCAGCTGTCGGGGGAATGTTAAACAACAAAACCCCGGAGGCCGCTCAAGCTCTGTTCGAAGAAGTATCCATGAACGCATATCAATGGAATGCGCCTAGATCGTGCCATAACAAACCAACTGTGATATATGAATTGGATGCCACTTCTCACTTAGCCTCTCAAGTCAAAAGGTTAAGTATGTAAGTGGCAAAGATGACTGCTTCCTCCTCCGCTCCCGCTTGGCCTCCAATTAGTAATAATAGTTTTGTCGAAGAAACTGTAGATTACTTAGGAAACCCAGTTCGGCCACCCTTCAACCCTAATAACAACTCTTATAGTAATAATTATAATCCGGGTTGGAGGAACCATCCAAACTTCTCCTTGAGCAATCCAAACAACGCTCAGAGGCCCCCAATTGTGAATCCGCAAGGATTTCCACAAGGTTTTTCGCACGGATTCCAGCTTCCTCCTCCAAAACCTTCTTCACTCGATGATGTTTTTGCTAAATATGTCGCGTCCACCAAGTCAAATATCCGGAATATTACCGGTTTGATTAATAATTTGGAAAATCAGGTTGGACAGCTTGCAAAGATGGACTTCGAGCGGTCGTATGGAGCTCTACCAGGGAACACGGAGCTGAACCCCAGAGAAAATGGCAACGCCATAAACCTTCGCAATGGCAAGGAGGTAACCTCCCCAAAATGGGTTAAGCCTAAGGTACCTATTTCAACGCCGACCCCTATACCCTCTTCTTCAATAGATAATAAATCGAGTATTCTGACTGTGCCGAACATTTTTATCTCGTCTCTTCCTTATCCCTCAAAAATAAACAACGAGTGAATGGATGAGCAATATAAAAAATTCTTACAAATTTTAAAACAAATCCAAATAAACGTTCCTTTCTGCGAGACACTCTCCCAAATGCCGAAATACGTAAAATATCTTAAAGGTTTGCTATCAAATAAAAAATGACTCGAGGATGTTTTGCGTGTTTCCCTTAAAGCGGAGTGCTCGGCTGTTCTCCTTAACAAATTGCCACCAAAATTGAACAACCTAGGACAGTTCTCCATCCCGTGCCTCTTCGACAAAATGTTAATAAAGTACACTCAAGCGTACTTGGGTGCTAGCATCAATTTGATGCTTTTCTCCCTTTTCAAAAAACTCGATTTGGGCATCCCAAGCCCGACAAAGATGAGCATCCAACTCACGGATCGCTCGGTAAAGTACCCGATAAGGGTAGTGGAGGATGTTCTGGTCAAGGTTGACCAGTTTATCTTCCCGGTAGACTTCTTCATCCTGGACATAGAGGAGGACGCCGAGGTACCTATTATAGTCTGTTGCCCTTTCCTCACAACCTCCCGTGTGTTAATCTATGTCAGTAATGGTCGCCTCCTCCTTCGGGTTAGAGACAAGGAAGTTACTTTACGTATTAATCCCTCGATGCGGAACGTCCTATCGAACGATGATTCCGGTTATAACCTGGAACCCGCGTTTGAAGAGGAATGTTCATCGCTTTCTGAATTTCTCTCCTTAGCATTAGATAATTCGGATTTTGCGAATCTATCATGTCTCGACGACATGCCGACAGATTTGCCATTCGAACCCTTCGATTCAGAAGCTTTAAAAATTAAACCATCATTTGAAGAACCACCAGTCCTTGAATTAAAACAACTCCCTGATAATCTGAAATATGTTTTTCTAGAAAAGGATTTAAAACTCCCTGTTATTATTTCCTTTTCCCTAAGTGATTCGGAGACTTCCGCATTAATAAAAGTTTTAAACAAACATCGCCGTGCAATTGCATGACAAATTTCATATATCATGGGTGTTGATACCAAAAAAGTACCAGGTCCACACTTGCTCAAACTAGAGAAGGAGGAGAAAACTGTTGGATGGTTGGTTACTTTGAGCTACAAGTGAAGGAGTGAGAGAGGGAGAAAAGAGATTGATGTGAGTAGGAAAAAGGTCGCATGGGAAAATGAGAGCTGAAGGAGATCACTTGATGAGAGGGAGATCGTCCAGGCAAGGGGGAGATCGCCTAAACAGGGGGGAGAGGCCGCCAGGAGCCAAAACTCCCAGTCGAGCTAACGCTGGCGTTATGTCCTAACGCTGGGCATTAGCTACTTAGAACGCAGAGATCACCGAGATCTATGAGAACAGGCCGAGACCACCTGGGAGAGGTCGCTGCGGTCTCAAAAACTGAAGACCGCTCTAATCACTAGCTATAGGATGGAAACCCTTCGAAGTCCCCTTTTCTGGTACCCATGCCCCTTTATTTATAGGCAAAAGAGACTGCCCTAACGGGCAGGTCAAAAAGTAATTGGTTGCCCGAATCTGCTGAGATCATTCTCAGATCATCTGGAATAAGCTGAGACTGCCAGGCATAAGATGAGATCGTCTGCAACAAGCTGAGACCTTCAGGAACAAGCTGAGATTGTCTGCAATAAGCTGAGACTGCCAGGCACAAGCTGATATTGTTTGCAATAAGCTGAGACCGTCAGGAACAAGCTGATATCATCTGCAACAAGCTGATATCGTCAGGCACAAGCTGAGATCGTCTGAAACATGTTGAGACTGTCAGGAACAAGCTGAGATCGTCTACAACAAGCTGAGACTGTCAGGCATAAGCTGAGATCATCTGCAACAAGCGGAGACCGTCGGGAACAAGCTGAGATTGTCTGCAACAAGTTGAGACCGTCAAGCACAAGCTAAGATCATTTGCAACAAGCTGAGATTGTCTGCATCAAGCTGAGACCGTCAGGCACAAGTTGAGATCATCTACAACAAGCAGAGACCGCCCGGGAACAAGATGAGAGCACCTGAGACCGCCCGGGACATGCTGAGATTGCCCGGGAAATCTAAGATTGCCTAAGATCGCTAGGTGCTAACACCGATGTTAGTGCTAACACCCGTTGTTAGCTCTTGAGGCCACCGAGACCGCCCAGAATGTGTTGTAGTCTCCTTTTGTTCCCTACGATCAGGTTGACTGCTTCTCGCTAGCCGCGAGCTCGGCACCTTGACACTCGTGTCCTTCTGAGAGGGAGGTGAACCCCTAGTTTCAGGAAAAGAACCTAACTACTTGCCACTTAGATAAGTTGCCTTGGAGGTATCGGCGATTTCTGGGTAAACATGATCCCCGCATTTTTTCAAGTTTTGAAAAACTTCGAAAAAATAGAACTTACCCACGATAATCGCGATCCACTTTTTCTGTAATGACAAAGCATGTGTGAAAAGATTGCGAGTACCTGAAGAGAACTTCACGAACACCTGTCTATTTCTGCAAAAGATATGAGAAACAAGTATATGAAATATAGGATATGCGAGTACCTGAAGATAACTCGCAAACCCCTGTTACTATCTGCAAAAGGTAAAAAGAACAAGTATATGAAAAATAGTACACGAGTACTTGAAGAAAACTCGCGAGCACCTATCTATCTCTGCAAAAGATATGAAAAATAGGTATATGAAAAATAAAATGCGCGAGTACTTGAAGAAATTTCGCGAGCACCTGTCTATCTCTGTAAAAGATGTGAGAAATAGGTTTTTGAAAAATAAAATACGCGAGTACCTGAAGAAAACTCACCAGCACCTGTATATCCCTATCTTTTCTTCAAATTTGAAGTGCGACCGATAATTTGGAATGGAGGTCTTACGGTCTTCAAACCGCCTTTATAATGATATGAGAAGATGTAAATTTTGACCATTTGAGATCGCTTTATTATGAAATAATCCTGATGTCAACTATTTGTAAGTGGTTATCTTCAATACTCTAGGTGTTCTGTAGAGGAACCAAATTATGATAATCCATAAATGTTGATCATGAACTCTTTATTATATTTTGAACATCCTTTAAGAAGTGAATGGCGGTCTTAAACAATTCAAACCACCTATTCCGCGAATGAAAACTAGACCTCGAGAAACTTTTGGTCTTTGAAGATAAATAACCGGCAGTCTTAACTTTTCAGACTACTAATTAGTAGAAGAATAGAAAAGAGTCTCATGAATATCCGCATATACTATCATACTCCAGACTGCTTTATAGCAAGATAAAGAAAACATTCAATCTGCGATCTCAATTTTCCCAGATCTCCCATCATAAGAGTAAATATTAGAAAAGTCCTCTGATGATGATTCCAAACATCTCTTATCACCTCTTAATTAGAAGATATTTTGGAGGAGACTAGGTAGAGGTCTCCAATATTCCTGACCACTTTGATAAAATAATCATGGTCAGCAATCTCAAATGCTAAAATCCATTTATCAATATAGCGATATAATCATATCTTACGGTCTTAGATGTTACAGACCGACTTACCAGAGAAAACCCACAACTGGCGATCACCGATATTTCAGACCGCTTCATTCTTGAAGAAATAGTGTAAACTTTCTGTTGCTGGCCTCATCGTGAGATCAACCTGCCCCACCTGGCTAAGGAAAGACTAGCAGTGGGATCTCTCGGAGCAATTCAACATTACTTTAGGAAGAGAAAAGAAGAAGAGAGACCAGTTAACAACTCAGAATGATCAAAAAGGGCCAGGTGTGGTCATGCCGCGGAGGCCATACCGACATTGCTTTCCCCAATAGACTATCTAAGGTTACACCATACAACCAACCTCCTTTTGGTTATCCTCGCACCAATGAGCATTCAAGAGTCACAAGAACAAGATGATCCATAGGTCAGGTGCAGTCATTCCACGGAGGTTACACTGGTATTGCTTTCCCCGAAAAGATCATCAAGACTGTATCGATGTCCTTCTATAATGCATGAGAGAGCTAAACATTCACCTAAACCTCCATTAATGTAAAGGTGTGTGATATATCAGCTAGGATCCGACATCCTAAAGTTCCTCCGCATGAGCTTGGCGATCCACTGCTACACAGATGCGAAATTTCTCCGCTACCTATGGTCCTGGCAGATTTTACCACTCAAGCTTCAAGTCGAGGGGTAATGAAGTAGGATCTGTCGATACCTCTCTTTGTAGGACCTTAGCCTTTATAGTTAGCCTAAATATCTCAAGTTTTTCTTTCTAATACGCATGAGGTAAGAGTTTACATCCACATTATCATAATGCTTTCAAAAAGAAAGAAAGAAAGAAGTATAGAAAAAATACAAGTTTTAAGGAAAGAAATGCTTGAGGCCATCTCCAGTCCAAGTGTGAGATAAATCTTCCCCTTCACAAGATTAGAGATGATATGCATCATTCTTAAAACTTTTTATAATAAATGAACTTATTTAGTTGTGATTTGTGCTTTCCAACTAAGTCAAATCTTGATGCTGCATCCGCCTTCTTGAGGATTCAATCGCCAACAGCGAATTCTTTAACTCTGATGTGTTATCGAGGTATTCGGTCATTCTCTTTTACCTATTACAAATAAATTTAGAAAAGAAAAGATGCAGGAAACTGCAAACAAATGGGAGGTGCACAAAACAAAAATGAATGATATTTTATCTCATCTCTATTCTATGTTCTTATTTTATCGAATGAAAAAACCCTTTTCTTATAAAATTGCTTCTGGTGGAGGGTAAACTGTCATATTATTGAGCAAGAGAGTCTTGTAACTTTCCTGCTTCCCATAGTTCATCTACTAGTTTCTGAAGAGATCGACAATGTTCTGTATCGTGACCAATGTCTGAGTGATATTTGTAGAAGAGTTCTTCATGTCGATACTTGGCTTTTGATCTCATAGGGCGAGGAACTCTAAACTCTGGCATATCCTGAATGGTCATAAGAAATTTTTCCATGGGAATATTAAGCTGAGTATACCCTCTTAGATAATTCTCGGTTTGAAGTGTCCTCAGATTGAAAGACTGAATAGGACAGGCTTTGACAAATTTAGGTGATGCATATTGCTGCAGGTGTTAAGTAGATATATTCTGAGGAAAAGAGTAAGATCCAAAATCTTTTGCTTGTGGATTGTGACGAAAACGAATGTTGGTGATAAGAATTCCTTTGGCCTCTTTGGGTTTTTTGATTCGAAGAAGAGGCGTAATTAGGATTTGTTGTCTCTCCTTCGATAAATTGATTTGTTACTCTGATAAGATGTCCATAGGTCTCACGTTCATTTATGCTGACTTCAAATTTGAGAGGACCTTTTTGTAATCAATTTATCAAGGCGATTCTATACAATTCCTGATTAACATCAACAATTTCAAGAATTTCCTTGTGGAACCTATAAAAGAATTGAGCAAGAGTCTCATTATCTCCTTGGTTGATTTGAAAAAGAGCTGTTGGGCCTCTCTTCCTCTTTGTCTAGGTAGCAAACCTCAAGAGAAGTGCTCTTCGAAGCTCTTTAAAGTAGGTAATTGATTGAGGTGGCAGTTTATATAACCATTCTCTAGCTTGACCGTCAAAGGATATAACTAATTATTTGCACTTAATTCCATATGAAATAGTCCTTAACAAGATAGAAGATTCAAAAGCTTGAAGATGACTGATTGGATCTACTCCCGAGAAGATGGGAAGATGGGGCTCTCTAAAATCATTAGAAACATACTCCGAACAAACTCTATTTTTAAAGGGAGAAGGCTTCTCTAATTTAACAATAACATGAGTTGAAGGATACGTGACATCAGTAGGGTCCGGAAAAATGAGCACAGTATTCCTGAAAAGGATCTTGGGCGAACTCATGGTTAGCCATGGACAGTCGAGAGCACAAAAACAAAAATGGCAGAAATTGCCGAAAGAGAAAAACTGCAATAACTTCTAAACGGAGTTGAATTTGAGCAATCTGAGGGCGAAATGAACTTGAATGGGTAAACCTGTTATCCATTGGATAGACGACTTCAAGCCGGTTCCGAAAAGCTATTGTGGGCTGAAAACATACAAACGGATCAAAAGTTATGGCTGTTTTAATATTGAGTGTCATTCTCGACAAAATCCCACATTTTCATCGCAACTGCTGTTCATCAACCACTCCAATCTGAAGGTCACATGTTATGTGGATACCAAAAATGTACCAGGTCCACACTTGCTCAAACTTGAGAAGGAGGAGAAAACTGTTGGATGGTTGGTTACTTTGAGCTACAAGTGAAGGAGTGAGAGAGAGGGAGAAAAGAGATAGATGTGAGCAGGAAAAAGGTCGCATGGGGAGATGAGAGCTAAAGGAGATCGCTTGATGAGAGGGTGATTGTCCAAACAGTGGGGAGAGGTCGCCAGGAGCCAAAACTCTCAGTCGAGCTAACGCCGGCGTTATGTCCTAACACCGGGCATTAACTACTGAGATCGCAGAGATAATCGAGATCTCTGAGAATAGGCCGAGACCGCCTAGGAGAGGTCATTGCGGTCTCAAAAACTAGAGACCTCTCTAATCACTAGCTATAGGCTGGAAACCCTCTGAAGTCCCCTTTTCTGGTACCGTTGCCCCTCTATTTATAGGCACAAGGGTCTGCCCAAACGGGCAGGTCAAAAAGTAACGGGCTGCCCGGATCTGCTGAGATCGTTCTGAGATCGTCAAACAAGCTGAGACCGTCATGCACAAGCTGAGATTGTCTACATCAATCTGAGACCATAAGAAACATGCTGAGATCATCTACAACAAGCTGAGACCATCAGCCACAAGCTGAGATCATCTACAACAAGCTGAGACCGTCAGGAACAAGCTGAGATCGTCTGCAATAAGCTGAGACCATCAAGCACAAGATGAGATCATCTGCAACAAGCTGAGACCGTCAGGACCAAACTGAGATTGTCTGCAACAAGCTGAGACCGTCAGGCACAAGCTGAGATCGTCTGCAACAAGCTGAGACTGTTAGGAATAAGCTGAGATTGTCTACAATAAGCTGAGACTGTCAGGCACAAGCTGAGATTGTCTGCAACAAGCTGAGACCGTCAGGAACAAGCTGAGTTTGTCTACAACTAGCAGAGACCGTCAGTCACAAGCTGAGATCGTCTACAATAAGCTGAGACTACCCGAGAACTAGCTGAGACCGCCTGAGACCGCCCCAGACATGCTGAGATTGCTCGGGCAAGCTAAGATCGCCTGAGATCTCCAGGAGCTAATGCCGGCATTAATGCTAACATCGGGTGTTAGCTTTTGAGACCGCAGAGACTGCCCAGAATGTGTTGTAGATGCCTTTTGTTCCCTATGATAAGTTTGACTGCTTCTCGCTAGCCGCGAGCTCGACACCTTGACACTTGTGTCCTTCTGAGAGGGGGGTGAACACCTATTTTCAGGGAAAGAATCTAACTGCTTGGCACTTATATCAGTCTCCTTGGAGGGATCTGCAATTTTTGGGTAAACAAGGGGAATAAACCCCTCCTTCTGTACCCATAAAATTTTTCTAGAAGATAACCCCAGCAAAACTAGTCAGCCTCAACGACGCCTTAACCCGAATATGTGGGATGTCATTAAGACTAAGATTATAAAGCTCCTCGATGTAGGAATTATCTATCCTACATCCAACAGTACATGGGTAAGTCCCATACAAGTCATCACCAAATGGGCGGTATAACGGTCGTGGCAATCCAAAATAACGAATTGATCCCAACTCGTACTGTTACGGGTTGGAGAGTGTGCATCGACTATCAAAAATTAAATGATGCCATCAGAAAAGACCACTTCCCACTACCATTCATCGATCAAATCTTGGAACGTCTTTCAGGTCATCCTTTTATTGTTTTCTCAATGGTCTCTCAGGTTTTTTCCAAATCCCTATTTCCCCCGAAAACCAGGAGAAAATAACTTTTACTTGCCCTTTCGGCACCTTCGTGTATCGAAGGATGACGTTTGGCCTCTGCAATGCACCAAATACATTCCAAAGATGTATGCTGGCGATATTTGGTGAGCTCATAGAAGATATAATGAAAGTCTTTATGGATGACTTCTCCATTTTCGGAAACTCTTTTAAAAACTGCATGAAAAATTTAAATAGAGTTCTCCAACGGTGTGAAGAGACAAATTTAGTTTTAAACTAGGAGAAATGCAACATCATGGTCCGAGAGGGTTTAGTACTCGGCCATAAGATTTCTTCCAAGGGGATGGAGGTCGATATTGCCAAAGTCGCCATAATTGAACAACTTCCTGTACCCTCAAACGTAAAATCTATTTGAAGTTTTCTGGGCCACGCTGGTTTTTACCAGCGGTTTTTTTCAAGATTTTTCTAAAATAACGAAACCACTAACCCACCTCCTGGAGAAGGATTCCCCATTTATTTTTGATACCGCCTGCGTAGAGGCATTTAATTTTATAAAAAAACAACTTATCAATTCTCCCATTCTAGTGGTGCCAGATTGGTCCCTTTTGTTTGAGATAATGTGCGACACGAGCAATATTGCGGTAGGAGCCGTACTAGGCCAACATGTTAATAAACATTTTTATACAATCTATTATGCTTCTCACACGCTCTAAGCCGCACAGGCTAACTTCACAAGGACGAAAAAGGAACTTCTTGCCGTCGTCTTTGCCTTTGAGAAGTTCAGGCCCTACGTAACGCTTTCAAAAGTAATCATTTTTACCGACCACTCCACCCTTAAATATCTTTTGGCCAAAGTAGATGCCAAGCCCCGCTTACTTCGATGGATCCTCATTTTACAGAAATTTGACTTAGAGATCCGAGACAAGAAGGGGGATGAAAATTTGGCAGCCGACCACCTCTCACGATTAGAACACCCCGTCGCACAAGCGCTCGTCGAACCCGAAATAGACGATAGATTTCCTGAGAAGCGCCTCTTAACTATAACCCATATAAAAACTTCTTCCACCCCTTGGTTTGCAGATTACGCGAACTATCTAGTCACGTGGGTCCTTCCAAAAGATTTTTCGACTCAGCAAAAGATGAAATTCTTTTCTGATTTAAAAAACTACTTTTGGGAGGTCCCCTTTCTCTTTCGCGTTTGCGCGGACCAAGTAGTGCGGAGATGTGTTTCAAGCGCAGAGGGTGCGCAAATTTTGCGACACTGCCATGAGGGACCAACTGGGGGTCATTTTCAAGCCAACCGGACCGCGCGGAAAGCATTAGAGGTGGGCTTTTATCGGCACACTCTCTTTAAAGATGCTAACAATTTTGTGAGTAAATGCGATAGCTGTCAGCGGTCGGATAACATCACTTGTCGTGATGAGATGCCACAAAACCTTTTTATCGAGTGTGAAATCTTCGATTTGTAGGGCATAGATTTTGTAGGCCCCCTACCTTCTTCTTCTTCTAATAATCGCTATATTTTAGTGGTGGTCGACTACGTATCTAGGTAGGCGGAAGCGCAAGCTCTGCCCACCAAAGATGTGAGAGTCATCGTCCATTTTCTGAAAAAACTATTTTCTCGCTTCGGCACGCCTCGCGCAATAGTAAGTGATAGGGGTACGCACTTTTGCAACGCCCAATTTACAAAAAAATTACCTAAATACGGCATCATGTACAAGCTCGCCACCGCCTATCACCCCCAAACAAGCGACCAAGTAGAGGTAGTAAATCGCGAGATTAATCGCATTTTGGAGAAAACCGTTTCAATAAATAAGAAAGATTGGTCTCTTAAGCTCGATGACGCATTGTGGGCGTATTGTACGGCGTACAAGACCGCCATCGGTTGTATGATATATCGATTAGTCTACGGCAAAGCGTGTCATTTACCGATAGAGTTAGTGCACCGCGCTTTTTGGGCTTTAAATTTTTTAAACCTCGATTCAAACTTAGCCTCCGAGAGTATAAAATTTCATCTAAATGAATTCGATGAATGGCGTGCGAACTCCTATGAGAGTAATAAATTTTACAAGGAGAATTCTAAGTTCTACCATGATCAAAAAATATAATTTCCCAAAACTTTTGCGCCGGGCAATCTTTTCCATCTTCATAATTCCCGCCTTTGTCTTTTTCCGGGTAAGCTAAATTTTCGATGGTCCGGCCTCTTTGAAGTCAAAGAGGTTTGGCCATATGGGACCGTTCTTATCTTCCACCCCGAAAAAGGAGAATTTATAGTCAATGGGCACCGTTTAAAACATTATATTGGGGGAGATCCAGTGGGCGATACTCTTGAATCCTTAACCCTCCCCAATTTATAATCTCACCACGCCAAATTAGTAAAGCTACGTGATAGCAAACAAAGCGCTTGAGGGAGGCACCCCATATCTATCTAATATTTTTTATGCTTTGCTATTTTTACTTGTTTTTTTGCAGCGTTTCTTCCGACCCCGCTAGCTTTAGTTCAGGGAAGCCATTTTGCTCCCTCTCTCTTTTTTGTACATAATTCACTTTCTTTTTCCCTTCTTCATACTTAAATTACAACAATGGGGACAATGTTGAGTTTTAAGTATCAGGTGTTTTATTGTTTTTCATTGAAACAAAACTTAGTTTAGTTTGTAAATATACGCTTTAAAAACCTCCACAAAAACTACATTTTTCAAAAAACATATATATTTTGTAATTATTTCTGCATTTTATCTTTCTTATTTCCTGTACATAAAAACTTGAAACAAACAAACAAAAAGGCAAAAAAAAAAACAAAAAAAAAACATAAATATAAACTTGGAAAAATTATAAATAAACTTTTTTTTGCAAAACCCACCAATTTTCAAAAAAAAAAAATTATTTATTTATTTATTTCATAGTACCAAACTTAGAAAAATCCAAAAATATAATAAACCCTACTTTACTTTTATTCTTAAAGCATTTAGTCTCGAGAATATCGATTTGTGGCTTTTCATAGTCGCTAGTCTTACTATTTGTGTGTTTATCTAAGGTCGATATATTTAAACATTCGGGGTTAAGTTTTAAAGAATATCTTGTGTTTCTAATTTAAATTTAGGCTTTGTTTTTAAGCACTACTTTTAGTAGCTAAAATAGAGACATGTGTATTATGTTGACAAAACAACTTTAGACCACAATTATTCCTACTTTATGTCTTCATGAATTTAGGAATATTCAATTTACTAAGATTGCTCTCCAACCTTTTTTTTATTATTCTAGAAATTCACTTGAAAACCCCTTGTATGCACCAATTTAGCTTGGCATAAAAAATATAGAAGAAGAAAAAGATCTTATGTCAATGGGAATAAGACTTCGTTCCGTAAACATAGGCACCCAATAAAAAATTTAAATGATCTTATGTCAATGGGAATAAGATTTCGTTCTGTAGACATATGCATTGGGTTAATAAAAATAAAAGAATTAGTTTTCCCTCGTAAACCATGGGGACACCAATGAAAAGTAAAAAGGAGGGGTGGATGGGTAAAATCCATCACCCCTAATTCAAAAACTCTTCTTTTTGCCAAAGTTTTTTACCGCCTTTCCCTTACCCAAATTATTGTATCTAGTTTTAATTCAAAAAATCATTTGAGAGCATAATTAGTAACTTGTATTTTTCCATCACATTTATTTAAACAAATGTTCTTATAATTTAGATCTAATCTCGTTTACTAATGATTGCAATTTTGCTTGCTATTTTGTTAATTAAGAAGTCTTTTGACTAAGACATTTCTCTCTTCTTAAATCATTTGCATAATTTAGGACTTAACTCTTTATACTCTGAATTTTTATTTTTCAATCTCTTATGATTAAATAAAACGATAGCCAACAATTAGAACTTATGTTAATCCCGTATGGATCTCTCTTACTTTTGCTCTGAAATAGCAAAAGCTTAAGTATTGGGGTATTTGATAAGTAATTAAATATACGTATTTGTAGTATTGTTTTTACTATAATTTTAAGTTATATTGTAAATATTTTATGTAAATTAATGAATAAATTCTTGTTTTATTATTTTCCTTACTAACTTAGCTTTTTTTCTATTTTTCAGCATTTTGGCATTTTTTTGTTAAGTCACGCCCTGGGTCACACCCGTGACCTTGAGTCACGCCCGTGACCAAGGGCGTGTAATCTTAAAATGCAAATTTCTAGCTTGATCGACATCCCGTCCCGTCGATCGGCTTGCTGTCTCGTCGATTTATATGGTCACGCCCGTGTACCTCTCGATCAACTTCACTCTCGTCGATCGACCTCCTGTCCCGTCGATCGGCTCCTGGTCCCGTCGATTTTTGTATGGTCACGCCCGTGATAGAAGACATGACCCATCAATTCCTTCTAAAAGCCAGTGTACAAACCAGCTGTCATGCTTTAGTTGAACCCAACGTCTGCCGCCCAAGGTCACGTCCATGACAGCTCAAGTCACGGCTGTGTGCAGCCATTTTCCCAGTGAAAAGCTTCCAGAAGGTGGCTGAGCCTATCCTTCCAGCACTGCAAAAGTCACGCCCGTGACCGAGGGCGTGTAATTTTAAAATTTTCCCTATAAATAGAGGGGCTCAGCTGAAGCAATTCCATCCAGATTTTGAGAGTGTTTTATCTTTTTTTTTGAATTGTTTTGAGTGTATGTGAGTTCCTTTATGCAATTAAGTTTAAGTTCTATTTGTAATTTTCGCTTTCCTAGTTTAGTTGTAATTCATATTTTGGAAATAAAATAGTGTTTTTCTCATTTGAATCTTCTTCTTTTTATTATATGAAGAGTGTGTGAGTGTATGAGTTTAATTTTTATGCTTTCCATTAATCTTAAGTAGAGTGTGTGTGTGTGTGTGTGTGTGTGTATGAGAATAGCTTTTTCGCTTTCTTTTAACTTCATTTTTACTTTATGCAAGTGTGTGTGTGTGTGTATGAGAAGAGATTTAAAGCTTTCAAAAAATAGTTTATTGCTTTCTTTAATGCTTTATTTATCGCTTTCTTTTAATGCTTTCTTTCAATTTAGTCTTTATTTCAAGTAGAGTGCGTGGGTGTATGAGATAGTATTTTATTTTTTGTAACCTAGATTTATTACAAGTCTTATTACCACCCCCATCCCGGATGAGAGGCTAAGAACTTATTAGCGCTTGATTAAGATGGTTGGGACGGATACTATTTCTGCACTTATATAAGACTTTCAATTTTTCTTTAACGCTTATATTCTCTTATGATATTAACATGTATTTACGGTTTATTAATGTCATCCCCATTCTGATGAGTGGCTAATTTCCTTTAGTGCACGATGTCGAAGAGCATTGGGATAAATAAATGATTTTCTAAAAAATTAAAATCTCTTTTCTAAAATTAATTAACAAGCTTAAGGTTTACCCGAGAAAAACGTGAAGTGAGACCATGTAATCGATATATGGTTCTTATTTCTGTTTCCATACACTAGTTAGCCGAGAGGCTCGTGCGTATTGATTGATCGCTCATGGGTAAAGAGAAGTGCGCTCTACCCTCGAGAGAGGATGAGGTAAGTCTCCTGAATTGGAATATAAACCCAATAGAGAGGTTCACAACATAAAGTGAGTATTAAAGAGATTCGATGAATGAACGAGAGTTCGGTCGAATATTCTTAATCTCAGGTGGGCGTACCCTCGATAGAGGTGCGTTCATAATTATGGAACCTCCACGGCCAAGTCATTTTAATGTTTTGAAAGGTCATATCTTTTACTTCTAAAAAAGACTATTTTCGTCTCAAGGCAATTCGACATCGCGCGCTATCTTCATCATCATTTAGAACTCTAGTTATACGCGTATTATCGTTCCTTATAAAACCAACTCAAAATATTACTCCGATAAAATAATAGTTCATTCCTTATAAGTAGAAGTAATCAACAAGATCCGCGGAAATATACGACCTCGATATTTTCTAAACCAAAATATCCTGTACTATATGCGATAAGGTATACTTGCCTTTATCGAATGATTAGTATGGACATAAATTAAACAAAAGCTTTTCAAACCCAAAACTTGCAAAACTCTCATTTTCTATGTAAAAATCAATAGAATTTGCATCATAGCCGGAGCATAATCATCGATACTTCGAAAGAAGAAAA
Source organism: Dactylorhiza incarnata (assembly GCA_033032865.1). Taxonomy (NCBI): domain Eukaryota; kingdom Viridiplantae; phylum Streptophyta; class Magnoliopsida; order Asparagales; family Orchidaceae; genus Dactylorhiza; species Dactylorhiza incarnata. Next base: position 5,797,714 of record JAWHQI010000035.1, read on the forward strand.
GTCTGTTACTTCAATCTTTTGATAGGATAACGGTTAGTTTCTCAAAGTATGAGTACTTGTGAAACTCCTCGAAAACACCCGCCTAATTCTAATCTCTTCACATAAAGGTTTTGGAAACACAAAAAATCCCCAAACTAATTCATTAGCGCATGTGAACACGCTGATGAGTTACAAACACATGAATGTATAGAAGAGCGACGGGCTTATTGTAATATGAGAGTGGTTCTCGTTAGAGGTTACGACAAATTTGCAATTTGTGTATACAGAATTTTTTCTCTTTCAAAAAGTGAGCACCTATAAATGAAGGATTATACCACATTTTATAGATTTTAAGAGTGACACACAAGTAATTTGTTATTTTAATTATTTGACGGACAAATAAAATTGCACAGTTTATGTCCCTCAGATTAGCACTTTTAGTGGTCAGACAACTTTGCCCCCCGGGAAAATTCATGCATCTAGGTCAGGTTCGCCAGAGCGGTGGCATCCGTAGGAAGTCACTGCCTCGCTAGAAAAATGAAAGTGCTTGCAAATTGATGAAATTTTAGAGAAGCTTTTGATGCGAAAATTTCGGCAAGTGCACCGGTCGCGCAAGTAATAATAATGGGGAAAATCCCCGAGTGTCGGTCTCTTGAGGAACACAGTAAGGTGGAGTTAAGTTTCGAGGAAGGACTTGAGATCGAAGTCCTTAGTCGGTGCTACAATGAATGGGTGGTTTGGTTTGCAAGTAATTAAATAAAATACTATGCCTACTCCTATGCAATGCCGCTATGCAATGCTTCGATTGGCGGGATGGAGACTAGGCAGGCCTTGAGCGCGCTGCGTCGAAAGGGCGGATGGGCGAGAAGGCGAACGAATTGAGGGTCGCAAACACCTCTTCAACAAGCACGCCACTAGCAATTGCTAGTGCGGCACCGGACATGGTAATGGAGCGGAAAATCGATCGGGGCGCACCTCATTAACACAAATGAACAAAATGATTTCATAATCATGAAATAAGCAATCTTAAACATCATTCATAGCGTTCATCATCGATATAAAGAGAATACAACACTATAACCACATAAGTAGAGGGAAAAGGGCGAGAGATACGACCGAATCCGGAGTCTCGTTGTAGATTCACGGTAGGAAGCACCAGGTTGTCAATCCGCGTCCTAACTCGATCCCAACTGCGTCCGGGGTAGAGGAGGGCTGTCACACCTCCCAATGAACCCATCTTCTCCAGCAATTTACCATCCGGCCACGTCTCAAGCGAAGAACCTCTTCATTAGCGATCAAAGTGAGTGTAGGAACCCTTCTTTCAAGCCCTTGGATGATGGAGGAGGCCTAGGGGATGAAATCCCTCTGAAAACGGCGAAAACGGCGGACGGAACGGAGCCAAATTGCGTCCCCCCGACCTAATTCGCGATCAGGTCATTATATAGGCGCTGAATTAAACAGTGCGCACGGTCAGTGGCGCACGACCAGTGGTCGTGCGCACTAGAGTCCGGTGATCGTGCGCGCTGCCTGGACGGAACCTGCAAAGACAGAAATTATGAAATAAAATGTTCGCACGACCAGTGGCGCACGACCGGTGGTCGTGCGCACTAGCGTCGGTGGTCGTGCGCAATAGATGAAACAGAACTCATAAAATTACTGGTGAGTGCGCACGAGCAGTGACGCACGACCGGTGGTCGTGCGCACTGGAGACGATGATCGTGCGCACTACAGCAGACAGAACTCAAGAATTTAATGGTCAATGCGCACGAGCAGTGGCGCACGACCGATGGTCGTGCGCACTGGCATTGATGATCGTGCGCACTGCACCAGACAGAACTCGTGAAAAAGGGTTAAGTGCGCACGATCAGTGGCGCACGACCAGTGGTCGTGCGCAGTAGAACAAGTGATCGTGCACAGTGTTCCTGTGCAGAATTGCAACGGGGACACTTGCACGACTCCTATTCCAGCGCAACCATAGATCTAGCCACTGAAAGTGGCACTTAACAAGCACATGAATACTACTAATGATAATAAAATAAAAAAAAAACGAAATCACACCAAAGTGGGCCCAAAAGTGCACCTAGCATGGATTATCAAATATAAGCTATAACAAGGCTAAAGTGCGGTGAATTTACTGAATAATGGCCCGGATGAGTCCATAAATGTGTATATGATCAGGACTCATCACACCCCCAGACTTAACTGTTTGCGCGTCCCGAGCAAACGAATCCGGCGGAGCGCGAAAACGATAGTTAACATAGAGAATTACACAAGGGAGTACGGTGCGAAGTAACGTACGCATGCGAGTAGAAATTCTAGTAGAAGAAGATTCTAATTATGCTAACTAATTTACATAAGTATTAAAGCGTAAGTAAAGATTTAGTCCTACTCAGTTGGTGAATTATGAAGAATTTGACGATCATGCCCAGTATGAAAGTGACGAGACACTGAGGCGGGTGTTGCAAAAGATCGGGGCTTAGGCATAACTCCGCTGAAATCCATCAACGTCGTGAACCATACGCTCGCCCGGTCACACTCTCTCCACGGCGCTAGCAAACTCGCAAATCAAATCAGTAGGACTTATAGGATTAAAACGAGGCTTAGGTTACGGTATGATATTCAAAGTTAAACACGATGGCTACGCAACCCAAGTGAGCTATCGGAACGCTGCACCCCACAAAACCACAAACTACGCTCGTGTGACACACCCCCAGACTTATCATGAAAACCAGGTGTGCACACGGCCTACTTCACAAACACCAACAGATTTTCTGTTTTTAGCTCGGGAGGACTTTTTTTTTTTAAAATACTCTTTTTTTTCTTTTACATATTTCACTTCTTTTGTGTAACCCCCGGTTGGTTCAAAATCAGCGGATGGACATTATTTTCCCATCATAACACAACGATTCCACACTCCACACAAGTTTAGAATTATGAGCGCAGTTAAAAACGTTTTGGTTGCGGGAGTAGGATAGGCTCCAGGCTTTGGTGGATGAAGAGGAGCTGAACAAAGGATTGGTAGGCACAAAATTGGCTTGCAAAGGGAATGAAATGGACATGGAATAACAAAGCTCAAACTAGCCAAAGGGTGGCCTACATCATGCTTGACTCAACGAGTAGCTCTCACCCATGCTTCGAGAGTCGCTTGGGGCAAGTTCTTAGCCCACGAGAAAGATAAACCTTCCTCCCGACTCGAGCAACACACGACTAGCAATCGCACACACACAACACCGGGTTATCGTCAATTCCATACAAATTCACCACTTGAGTATATTAAATCTAAATTTACGCAGAAATACTAAACATAAATTAGATGCATAAAGAAAACCTAGTTCTACACAAATTCTACCATAGCATGCGAAGTGACTAGAACACTACATGAGTCAACATCGCACTCCAAATAATAATTCCTGCGTTAACAACCTATTTCACATTCCAACCAACTAGTTTAAACGGAACAACAACAAAAAGACAAGCACGCACTCAAGTGGGAGAAGTGGTGTGAGAAGAATGCAACGATGATAATGAAAATGATAAATAAAAAGCAACCTTCTAGTATGCAATGCAGCATGTGCACATTGGATAACAACAACCGCTCCCCCAGACTTAAACTAAGCGATATATCTAGAAATTGAAGCAAAAAGAGGGGAGGAAGTGTTACCCAATGCTCAGAAATGAGCATACCAGACGATTGGCGTTTAAGATCAAGAACAGTCCGCAACGTCCGCCATCATGAGAAACAAAGGCCACCTGAAAGTTATACACTAGAGCAACAAAAATAGTGAAAACTGAACTAAACACGTGAGAGCACAAAAAAAATCAAGAAATCTAAGTTATCACCCATGGGAGTGAACTTGTTCCTGCCATTAATATTGAGCACTCGCACACAAAATAAGGGAACAGAAAAAGTTGAATAAATAAACTATGCCCAGAAGAGCATTCCACAAGCAAAATGTTATTATTACAATTAATAAAAGATAAGGAGTTCAAACGACTCAACAAAAGAAACTAAACAGAAAACAAGGCTTAGAATATCTCGCATGCAGGGGGGAAGATCACTCGTCGTCGCTGTCGCTATCTAACACCACAACGGACGGCGACCGTCTGGAAGATGATGCGGCCCGACCCGGAGGTGGGGGAATATTTAGCCCTCCCCGCAATGCCTGCTGATAGACGAAATCCGTAAGCCAGTACTGGTTTGCCTCCAAATCGGAGAGGCGCCGATCGAAACTTGGCACCTCCGGCGCTCTAGAAGAACTGCCCTCTTCCTTGGCTCTCCGCTGCTACTGAAATGAATGCCTTCGCGGTTGCAGAAGGGCTACCTCGCGGTGAGTATTTGGCGGCTCAGCCGGCTCTCCGTGCTCCTCGTCGCCTTGCCTCTCCCTAGGCGCATCTCCCGGCATCACGACCACAAAGTGTCTACTACTCTTCTTCCCCACGACCCGTAATAGATGGAAACTCACCATGGTGGCCCGCGTGATGAATGAGGGTGCAGTCACCTGCACCATCGGAGGCAGATGACTCCAGATCCCCAAGCTTTTGGCAATGCGGGTGATATAGTAGGCACCACCAATGGCGCCTGTGAGACCGTAGGTAGCCTCGTGATGGAAGAAGAAGGCCAACATGTAGCCGAGATGCAAGGGCTGCCGAAATTCCATACTATAGAGGGAGATCAGATCCTGCCACCCCACTACATTCTGACTAAGGGCACGGGCGACAAGAGAGTGGCTAAGGACGTGCTGCAGGTATCGGAGAGCAAGCGCGACGATCCATGTGGATTTGCTTTTTCTGGCCACATATTCTTCATCACGACCCGTGAGGGCACACCACGCGGCACGCGGGGTAACACCATCAGGGAAGGAGACATCCAAATCCAGAAAAGGGATCGTCGTGGCCTCGGCTTCGGTGTAAAATCCAGCGTGCACCGCCAACTCGGATAAGGAGAGAGTGAAAACCTTGCCCAAAATTCGGAAAGAGCACTTTCCCGGACGTTGACCGGAGGGCAACACTTCCCACTCAAACGTAGCAAGAAATTCCAAGGTGAGCTCCCGGTAGCCGAGGTCATTGCACTCGAACACCCCGCTCCAATGATCGAAATAATAGCGCTGGCGGACGGCCTCCCCCAACTCCCCATTGTCGCCGATAGAGTTCAACCCGTTCCAATCCACGAGACGCTGTGATAGGAATGGCTTCTCCTTAAGAGAATTGAATCGCCGCGTATGCGAATCCTTAGAAAAAGTCGCCATCCTAGTGAGGATCTGAGCAGGAGAGGCGGAAGAGCGGCCGGAGCGTTGGTAGACCTTTTAACAATCTCTGGAGCTCATGGTGGTAGGAGGGCAAAGGAAGGAGGAGAAATAGGGAAAGGGCTCACCGGAAGGGAAGGAGGCGCACGATCGGCGGCAAGCAGGCAGAAACGGCGCACGGACGTCGGCGAATGAGAACCCTAGATCGTGCGCGAAAGGCTCGGGCGGACGGGCTTTTTATAAAAATCCGGGCCGATCGCACGACCAGTGGTCGTGCGCGATAAGTAGTGCGCACGACCAGTGATCGTGCGCCTTAGGAATTTTCCAAGCGGCCAAAATTTTAGTAAAAACTCCATCCATCGTGCAATTTACGCACAACCAGGAGTCAGCACACGCAGCGAAGCATTCATAGCCTTAACAAAAACTTAACTAAACCAGACAAAATAAAATTTCAGGGTAAATAAAGATAACTACTGGGGTTACTGTCATCCCAGCACGACTTATTTGAAAACAAAAAGGTCCTAACTAATGGGTCTATGAAAAGAGAAGTGTACAGGTAACTGTTCTAATATGCGTGTCGGTAGCGGGTACCGATACGGCAACAGAACAGTCACGCCTCTACCCGAATAAAGATAAAACATGCCCATCGCAGGTAGCGGGAAAAGGAAGTAAGAAGAGGAGCAGGAGATATCCTCGCTCAACTCACCAAAAATATCCTTGCCTAGCAAGGAGTCGTCAACAGGGAGGCAGCAGCATGCGAAGGCAATGAGTGGAGCTTCCTCTACGGAGGGGGAATAATCCACCTCACATGAGAGGATGCTCTCATCATTGACTTGAGCAAAAAGCTCCAAGTCCTCCTGAGGTACCTGTGAAGACTCAACCTGTACAGGCTCAGATAGAGAAAGGGGATCAAGAAATAAAAGAGAAGAAGGACAAAAATAATCAGAAATCGGGGGAGTGGTCCCGGTCTCACTCCCAGCAGGATGGGGAAGTAAAATAATGTTGGCATTGTCATCAATGCCGCAAATTTCGGCAAGTGCACCGGTCGCGCAAGTAATAATAATGGGGAAAATCCCCGAGTGTCGGTCTCTTGAGGAACACAGTAAGGTGGAGTTAAGTTTCGAGGAAGGACTTGAGATCGAAGTCCTTAGTCGGTGCTACAATGAATGGGTGGTTTGGTTTGCAAGTAATTAAATAAAATACTATGCCTACTCCTATGCAATGCCGCTATGCAATGCTTCGATTGGCGGGATGGAGACTAGGCAGGCCTTGAGCGCGCTGCGTCGAAAGGGCGGATGGGCGAGAAGGCTAACGAATTGAGGGTCGCAAACACCTCTTCAACAAGCACGCCACTAGCAATTGCTAGTGCGGCACCGGACATGGTAATGGAGCGGAAAATCGATCGGGGCGCACCTCATTAACACAAATGAACAAAATGATTTCATAATCATGAAATAAGCAATCTTAAACATCATTCATAGCGTTCATCATCGATATAAAGAGAATACAACACTATAACCACATAAGTAGAGGGAAAAGGGCGAGAGATACGACCGAATCCGGAGTCTCGTTGTAGATTCACGGTAGGAAGCACCAGGTTGTCTATCCGCGTCCTAACTCGGTCCCAACTGCGTCCGGGGTAGAGGAGGGCTGTCACACCTCCCAATGAACCCGTCTTCTCCAGCGATTTACCATCCGGCCACGTCTCAAGCGAAGAACCTCTTCATTAGCGATCAAAGTGAGTGTAGGAACCCTTCTTTCAAGCCCTTGGATGATGGAGGAGGCCTAGGGGATGAAATCCCTCTGAAAACGGCGAAAACGGCGGACGGAACGGAGCCAAATTGCGTCCCCCCGACCTAATTCGCGATCAGGTCATTATATAGGCGCTGAATTAAACAGTGCGCACGGCCAGTGGCGCACGACCAGTGGTCGTGCGCACTAGAGTCCGGTGATCATGCGCGCTGCCTGGACGGAACCTGCAAAGACAGAAATTATGAAATAAAATGTTCGCACGACCAGTGGCGCACGACCGGTGGTCGTGCGCACTAGCGTCGGTGGTCGTGCGCAATAGATGAAACAGAACTCATAAAATTACTGGTGAGTGCGCACGAGCAGTGACGCACGACCGGTGGTCGTGCGCACTGGAGACGATGATCGTGCGCACTACAGCAGACAGAACTCAAGAATTTAATGGTCAATGCGCACGAGCAGTGGCGCACGACCGATGGTCGTGCGCACTGGCATTGATGATCGTGCGCACTGCACCAGACAGAACTCGTGAAAAAGGGTTAAGTGCGCACGATCAGTGGCGCACGACCAGTGGTCGTGTGCAGTAGAACAAGTGATCGTGCGCAGTGTTCCTGTGCAGAATTGCAACGGGGACACTTGCACGACTCCTATTCCAGCGCAACCACAGATCTAGCCACTGAAAGTGGCACTTAACAAGCACATGAATACTACTAATGATAATAAAATAAAAAAAACGAAATCACACCAAAGTGGGCCCAAAAGTGCACCTAGCATGGATTATCAAATATAAGCTATAACAAGGCTAAAGTGCGGTGAATTTACTGAATAATGGCCCGGATGAGTCCATAAATGTGTATATGATCAGGACTCATCAGCTTTGCCTCGTCACCACTGGTGGATCTGTAGGCGCCCTTAGAGGGGGGGGGGGGGGTGAATAAGGGTTTTAAAAACTTATGCTAGATTTTGAAAGACTTGAAAAGTTAAGAGATCAAAATAGAGAAAAGCCAAACAAATCAAGTGAAATAAAATAGAGACATCATTTTATTAACTTGAAATATAAGATTACAAAACTTGATTACTTATGACGCTAGAAATCAAAGGCGAATAGTAAAAAGACTTTTTTCGTTTTCTATCCTGACACGTATCCCCACGAACCAGTGGCTTTAGCCTACCCTTCCCCGGATACTGCCTCAAGCCGCTCTAGCCAATCCTTCCCCTAATATAGCCTCTAGTACCCCCTAGATCTACACCCTAGACCTAGTCGCCAACACGAGGCAAATTTCTGCCCTAAGTCCTACCCAGACCTAGTCACCAACACGAGGCAAATTTACTACCCGAATATGAAAGAGTAAAGAAATGAAACAACAACAATATAAAACTCCCTAATTGGATCTCTTGAAGAAGTAGACGAAGCCCCGCAAAGTATGATCGTAGTTGATGCGATCTTTTGTCACGACGATGAAGCATGTTGAAATCTTCTCCACGGATCTCCTTAAGCCTTCATGGATTTGTGGGAGTATCTCTCTAAAACTCCCTCTATAGGATGTGGCATGATGCTCTAGAATTTAGGGATGTGTGGTGATAAAAAAGATGAAGCCAAGGGGTCCTTTTTATAGCCTTGGAGCTAGCGCCTGTGCTATCGCTACCTCTGACACTATCCCAATTTAGGAAACATTCTCCGCGTGCATATCTTCATTCCAAGGTAACCCTGCCGACATTCCTCATGTGCTTTGATATAGCGTGTGCGCTTGCCGCTAGCGCATTCTTTACTTGCCTCCCAAAATTTCTTAATCAGGGCTAGCGCCGATGCTAGTGGGCATGCTGGAGTTTTGGCTTCAAACTTGGGGGCAAACTTCTTATGTTATCCTTGAGTTATATGGCTTTGTTTCCTGCATACTTAAACACACAAGATCAAATACACATAGGATTTGTTATTCTCAAACCTAGGAGATGTGAAAGACCATGTTCCAACAAACTATCCCTTTTGATAATAGCAAATCCATTAATGATAAATCAGAGCATTAATACATAAAGTATGATGAAACCTACTTGTGTGTGTGTGTGAGAGATGACTTAGGATAATTGTCGATTTTGGTATTTAGAATTTCTCCTCCTAAATGCATGCTCTCCCTATGTGAATGCTCTGTTGAAATTGTTGAAGTGGAAGTTAGAAGCCTTTTGGACCTGGGCGGTCTGGGAGGAGGTCGGGCGGTCTGGTGTGATCGCATGACTTGGCGGTCTGCCTCTGCGGTCTGGCTTGTCTTAGCCTAGCTGCGGTCTCCTGGCTTGATCGCTGGTATGGGTCCAAGGCGGCTGAAGGTGTAGGTCGCGCGGTCTATCTGTGACTGTGTAGTGGGCTATTCGTCTTCAGGTGTGCGCGGTCTGTGCGTGACGGCGTGGTGAGCGGTCTTCTTCAAGGCTGTGGCAGTCTGGTGTGACCGCACAGTTTGATCCAGGTTTTCCAGAATGCGGTCTGGTAGCTGATCGGGCTTTTTAGTGGTATTCGCGGACTAAGGGTCTTAGTCGCGCGGTCTCAGGTTGCGGTCTCAGGAAGAGACTGGTATGCAAGCTGGACGCTGTTCGCGGTCTCAGGTGGAGACCGGCATGCGGACAGGAGTTCGCGGGTTAATGGTGAACTGGCTGTGTTCACGGTCTCGGATGAACACAGGGGGTGAATACCTTCGGGCGGTCTGGCGATCTCCTTTGGAGTCGCGATCTGCTGTGAGAGTGGCGGTCTCTCATGGCTAATGTTGAAGCTGGCGAGTTCACCAAAATGAAGCAGGAGTACTGTTGCTGATCGCGCGGTGTGACCGGTCAGGTCACGCAGTCTGGAGGGTGGTGATCCTATCTCATAGGGTGGTGACTGGAGCAGGTCTCACGCATATAAATAGGACCCATCGGCAGCAATAATCAAGACACACCAAGTGTAAGCCGAGTTCTCTTCTTTCCTGCAGTCTATATTTGTCTGACCAGGCGGTTTACTGATTGAACTCTTCTGGTGCAGCTTCTGCGGATAGTGTGGGCAGCAGCGATCACCTCTTCCTCTGAAAGTGTTCGGGCGGTCTGCGGCTTGGTGTTGTGGTGCTGTAGTTCGGAAGAATCAGGAGTTCAGAAGAAGGAGTGCGGTTTGGTGGTGTTCTGTGATCGGCAGGTCGCTGCGGTCTGGCAGCTTGCTCAAGTGACAGGGAGGTCGCGCGGTCTGAGCGGTCTCAAGTTATCTTAAACTTTGTAATTTTCTCTTTGGTGTTTGTGCTGGAGAAATCATGTCTCGCCAAGCATGCCTTGCCTTGTAATTGAAGTACTGCTATCAATAAAGATTACTTGTTTGCCTCCATTTGCTTCTGGTTGTATGGCTTGTGTACTCTAAGTTGACTAACTCCTGCTCGCTCCATAAAGATTCAAAAAATTTTCACATGGTATCAGAGGGGGGTTGGAGTGGATAGAGCAGTGAGTGACTTAGAGTTGCCATCGCCTTTGTGAAGAAGGAACCAGTGGTAGAGCAATGGAAGCGAGAGGTCTTGGAATTGAGATGCTTACATCGACTTACTTCAAGAAGTAGAAGTCGTGTATGCAAAGCTATCTTCTAGGTGAGGACCTCTGGGAGGTAGTTGGAGGAGATCAGACGCAGGAAGTTGTCCTGGAAGGGGATAATGGGGCAGAGGTGAGAACTTGGAGGAGGACGAATGCGAAGGCAGAGTTCACTCTGAAGAGAGCAATTTCACCTGATCTATTTGATCACATTCTGGGATGTGGATCGGCTGCGAAGATCTGGAGAGCCCTGGATGGGCTGTTTACCAAAAAGAATGTAGCGAGGCTACAGTTCTTGGAGAATGAGCTGTCAAGGTCGGCTCAAGGTGATCTTTCTATCTCCACTTTCTTTTTGAATATGAAGAACTTGTGCGCAGAAATCTCAGCATTGGATCCTGATGAGCTTATCTCTGAGGCGAAGCTGAAGAGGCACATCATCCACAGCTTGCGGAAGGAGTATGTTGCCTTTGTGACGTCGGTGCAGGGATGGGCAAATCAGCCATCTCTGTTGGAGCTGGAGAACTTGCTTGCATCGCTAGAAAGTTTGGCAAGGCAGATGGTGGGGGTGTCGGTGGCTGGGGGAGATGGCGAAGTGCTCTTCTCAGGCAAGAAGAAGAAGTGGGATAAGAAGAAGAAGACCGCTGGAGGAGGCTATGGGCCTTCAACTTCTGGGCAGCAGGAAAGGGGGTATGCTCCCAAGGCTGACGGGAAGAAGAAGGGCGAAGGTCCGAAGTGTTTCAAGTGTGGCAAATTTGGCCACATCAGGAAGGATTGCAAGGTGGTCACCCAAGCTGGGCATGCTGCTGAGAAGGAGGAAGCTGAGGCCAGGCACCTTGAAGGAGGTTGGGGAGGAGCCTTCTCGGCTTCTGTTGGAGCTTCTGCTCCTATCAACTATCTGGAGGACTGCATCGTGGACTCAGGGTGTGGTCATCACCTCACCGGAGACGAGACCAAGCTTTCTTCTGCACAGCCCTATACAGGTAACAATGCAATCATTACTGCTGATAATACTGTGCATCCAGTAGAGAAGGTGGGGGTTGTTTCCTTGGGCAGTGATAGAGGGCCACTTACTTTGAAGAGTGTCTATCATGTGCCTGGTATGAGGAAAAACCTCTTCTCCGTGACCAACGCTGTATACGCTGGGTATCACGTTCTGTTCGGCCCAACAGAAGTGAAGTTTTTACGCAATTTTGAGGCCGTAAAGGCGGAGGTCATCCATGTCGGGAGACGGGCAAAGAACTTGTTCATTTTATCGACAAGTTCCTACGTCGACAAGATGAAGATGAATGATGGTGCCGTTATATGGCATGAGAGGTTGGGGCACATAGGGATGGACAAGCTGAATGCTATGGCAGTGAGAGGTCTAGTCAAGGGTCTGCCAAATCTATCTTCCTACGGTGAAGGTCATGTTTGTGCGGGATGTCAGTTCGGCAAGTCTCATCGACTACCGTTTGACAAGTCGCAGACAAGGAGTAGTGTGTCGTTGGAGTGCATCCACGGTGACTTGATGGGACCAACTGCTACCCCAAGCCTCGGAGGTAGTAGATATATGCTGGTGTTGATCGATGATTACACCAGATATGTCTGGGTATATTTCCTGAAGGAAAAGGCAGAGGCGTTTGCCAAGTTTGTGGAGTTCAAGGAGCTCGTGGAGGGTCGGCTAGGACTGCGGGTGAAGAAGCTGAGGACTGACAATGGAGGGGAGTTCACCTCCAGTGAGTTCTCTACCTTTTGCAGGAAGGCAGGCATCCGGAGAGAGCTCACTTGTGCACATACTCCACAGCAAAACGGTGTTGCAGAGCGGAAGATCTGTCATCTGACGGAGACCTGCAAGTGTTGGCTGCATGCCAAGAGTATCCCAAAGTCCTTCTGGGCGGAGGGAATGTCTTGTGCTGCCTACGTCATCAACAGGATGCCTTTAAGTCCCATCAACATGTTGACTCCACATGAGATGATGTTCAAGGAGAAGCCAAGCGTGGCACACCTTAGGGTGTTTGGATCCACCTGCTACGTGCATGTTCCAGATGCTCTTCGGACGAAGCTAGATGTGAAAGCAAGGAAGCTAGTCTTCATGGGATACGATGAGCGGAAGAAAGGATGGAAGTGCGTGGACCCGGAGACGCGGAGATTTGTGGTATCTCGCGACGTCGTGTTCGATGAAGTAACATCTTACAAGGGGTCTTCTGATGTGGAGTTACCAGAGAGCAGGGTGGAGGTGCCAGAAAAAGCTGTGGAGGATCTTCAGGTGGAGCTACCTGTGTCACCAGGTGGTCCATCTCCCTCTAGTTCCGAGATGGGGGCTTCTGGTTCAGGGAGCAGGGGGAGCGATGCTCCTAGCACGTCTAGAAGAGGAGCTAGGGAAGAAGCAGCTGAAGATAATGCGGTTCAGGGGAAGGAGCTGAGGAGGTCGAAGCGAGCGATCGTCTCCCCTGATCGCTATACAGGAGGAAACACAGTGAGCTTCGTCTCATGTTTCTTCACTGGTCCCTTGGATGAGAGGGAGCCATCGAGCTTTGAGAAGGCCAGAGGTGTGAAGGAGTGGGACATTGCAATGCAAGAAGAGATGGCAGCTCTTGAGAAGAATGAGACCTGGTCTCTTGTGCCCAAGCCCAAGGGCACCACTCCTGTTACATGCAAGTTGGTCTACAAGCTTATGAACAAGGCTGGCGGCATCATCGAGCGGTATAAGGCTCGTCTTGTAGCTCGGGGGTTCTCACAGCAATACGGTGAAGACTACAAGGACACATTCAGTCTGGTGGCAAAAATGACTTCAGTTCGGTTCATCATTGCCTTGGCGGCGTTCAGTGGATGGGAGATTTGGCAGCTTGACGTCAAGAATGCTTTCTTGTACGGCGAGATTGACAAGGATATCTTCATGATCTAGCCACCAGGCTTTGTGTCTGAAGATTTTCCGGAGCATGTCTGCAAGTTGAAGAAGGCCCTGTATGGGTTGAAGCAAGCGCCGAGGGCGTGGTACGGGAAGATCGTAGAATACCTCCTATTCTGTGGATTTGGTGCTTCAGACTCAGACACAAGCTTGTTCGTCAAGAAGAGCGGGGAGCTTCAAGTCATCGTGCTGTTATACGTCGACGATATGATCGTGACGGGGAACTCGAAGAAGGAGGTAGCGCAGCTTCGGGCCGAGCTGTCCATCAGGTTCGAGATGAAGGACTTAGGTGAACTTCACCATTTCCTTGGACTTGAGGTGCAGAGGAAGGAAGGTGGAGTGCTGGTGACCCAGGCCAGTTATGCGGAGCGGATCGTGGAGCGATTCGGCATGAAGGAAGGGAAGTGCACTTCCACACCTCTGGAGAAGGTATGAAGCTTCGGAAGGATGAGGGGAGGATTATGCAAGATCCGTTGGTGTTCCGAGCTCTGGTTGGGAGCCTGATCTATCTGACGATCACGAGGACAGATATTGCATATGCAGTTGGCAGAGTGAGTCGATATATGGCGGAGCCACGGGTACTTCATCTGCTAGCAGCCAAGAACATTCTGAAGTATGTCAAGGCAACCTCGGACATGGGTCTCCTATACAGGAGGGATGCGGGCTTCGAGGTGCACGGGTACATGGATGCTGACTATGGGGGAGATTCAGATGATCGGAAGTCGACTTCTGGATTTGTCTTCATGGCGGGCCCTACAGCTATATCATGGTGCAGCAAGAAGAGGATTCCGTATTGGTCTCCACCACGGAAGCGGAATATAAGGCTTCGGCCTTGGCAGCTCAGGAAGCCATCTGGCTTAGGAGGTTGGTGGGAGACGTCCACAAGGAGGTTCGGGAGCCGACTCTGCTACGCGGTGACAACGAGAGTGCTCTCAAACTGGTTACCAATCCAGTTTGTCACGCGAGGACCAAGCATATCGAGATCGAGCATCACTTCATACGGGAGAAGGTGCTGGAGGGATCTCTTTTGGTCGGGCATGTGCGGAGTGCGGACAACGTGGCGGACATCTTCACAAAGTCGCTGGCAAAGGTGCCGTTCACACGGCTAAGGAGCCTACTGGGGCTAGTTTCAACTTCCCACTTCAAGGGGGAGTGTTGAAATTGTTGAAGTGGAAGTTAGAAGCCTTTTGGACCTGGGCGGTCTGGGAGGAGGTCGGGCGGTCTGGTGTGATCGCATGACTTGGCGGTCTGCCTCTGCAGTCTGGCTTGTCTTAGCCTAGCTGCGGTCTCCTGGCTTGATCCCTGGTATGGGTCCAAGGCGGCTGAAGGTGTAGGCCGCGCGGTCTGTCTATGACCGCGTGGCGGGCTATTCATCTTCAGGTGTCTGTGGTCTGTGCGTGACCGTGTGGTGAGCTGTCTTCTTCAAGGCTGTGGCGGTCTGGTGTGACCGCACAGTTTGATCCATGTTTTCCAGAATGCGGTCTGGTAGCTGACCGGGCTTTCTGGTGGTATTCGCGGACTAAGGGTCTTAGTCGCGCGGTCTCAAGTTGCGGTCTCAGGAGGAGACTGGAATGCCAGATGGACGCTGTTCGCAGTCTCAGTTGGAGACCGGCATGCGCACAGGAGTTCGCGGGTTGATGGCGAACTGGCTGTGTTCGCGGTCTCGGACGAACACAGGGGGTGAACAGCTTCGGGCGGTCTGGCGATCTCCTTTGGAGTCGCGATCTGCTGTGAGAGTGGCGGTCTCTCATGGCTTATATTTAAGCTGGCGAGTTCACCAAAATGAAGCAGGAGTACTATTGCTGATCGCGCGGTGTGACCGGTCAGGTCGCGCGGTCTGGAGGGTGGTGATCCTATCTCATAGGGTGGTGACTGGATCAGGTCTCACGCCTATAAATAGGACCCATCGGCAGCAATAATCAAGACACACCAAATGTAAGCCGAGTTCTCTTCTTTCCTGCGGTCTCTATTTGTCTGACCGGGCGGTCTGCTAATTGAACTCTTCTTGTGCAGCTTCTGCGGATAGTGTGGGCAACAACGATCACCTCTTCCTCTGAAAGTGTTCGGGCGGTCTGCGGCTTGGAGTTGTTGTGCTGGAGTTCGGAAGAATCAGGAGTTCGGAGAAGGAGTGCGGTTTGGTGGTGTTCTGTGATCGGCAGGTCGATGCGGTTTGGCAGCTTGCTCAAGTCACAGGGAGGTCGCGCGGTCTGAGCGGTCTCAAGTTATCTTCAACTTTGTAATTTCTCTTTGGTGTTTGTGCTGGCGAAATCATGTCTCGCCAAGCATGCCTTGCCTTGTAATTGAAGTACTGCTATCAATAAAGATTACTTGTTTGCCTCCATTTGCTTCTGGTTGTTTGGCTTGTGTACTCTAAGTTGACTAACTCCTGCTCGCTCCATAAAGATTGAAAAAATTTTCACGTGCTCCCCTTATATGTAGGTTATCATCTTAATCATTAATCATGTTTGTTTCCCAATTTGATAGCAATTTTATTTATCATGGCAGTTCTCCCTCTTTTGTTATTAGCAAAAGAGGGTTAAGGAAGCAAGAGACATAAACAATATATTGATAAAAAGATAATGCATGATCGAGTATACAGAGGAAATGAAATGATATGGAGTTTTTAGCATAAAAATATTCATAGAAATAAATCAGAGTTTTTAGCATAAAATAATATTCATGTTTAGAATAACCAATATAAATTTTACCAAGCAAGTCTACCACTTGTTGAAGGAAATGAATTTTGAGATTCAAGTGATGTTACACACAAAAGCAAAGACTTTAAATAAACATGAAAGCGCAAGGTAAAAATAATATGGTAATGATGCGGAAGACTTATAGAAATACAAGAACCATCTTTTCTCATCATGATGATTCATAAGAAGAAATATGAGTTAAAGTCCAAAATGAGATGATGTTTTTGTAAGTCATTGTTCTTTTAAAATCTTTAAGGTTTACAACAAAGTAATCAAGCATGAAATAATGATATCAAAAAGAGATTACTACAATGTTATTTTAATTCACAAATTCAAAACATACAAAACATTGTAGAGAGCATGTTAGCTAGTGCATTTATATATAAGAAGTAGTATAGAATTTGAAAGTGAGGCTTAGATCTTAGATTTACTCAAGAGGGGGGGTGAATAGAGTATTAAAAGTTCTTAACTTATTTTATAGCGGAATTAAAATATTGATATATATATTTGTGTAACCGAGTGAGTGTAAAAGCAAAACAAAAATCACACCACAGTACAAAAATAAAAACACAATCACAGCAGACACAAGGATCTATAGTAGTTCCCCAATCAACCTGGGTACATCTACTCTTCTACCACCCTTGATAGGAATCCATTAGGTTTTTTATCAGGTGCCCTATCACCACTGGGATTTTTGATCAGGTGCCCAAACACCACTGAGCATTTAATCAGGTGCTCAAACCAAAACACAGGTTTTTATCAGGTGCCCTGCCACCAAAGGTTTAACTTTTGAAGGGAGTTAGAACCCTGTACAAGATGGGTAAAAAGAATAAACAAAAAGAATGTTTATGAAGTTCTTCTCTGTCAACAAGATTTGAGAGAAGACTAGTGGATTGTTATGTTATAAAGCTCACCCTGTCTGATATAGTTTCTTTGAAAGATAATGGATGGATCTTTCTCTTGGAAGTAGAAAATCTTTCTTGATAGTAGATGAATCTAAGAGACAAAGTTTCTCAGATTATTGTTGCTCTTGAAGATTAAGAACCAGCAGCTGAAACTGAGAGAAGACTTTGGATGTTCTCAGAGAATGAAGAAAAATCTGATGTTGAGGATGAAGATCTATTTCTCTTTGACTTTTTGTATTTCTCTCGACCGTGTTACTTCTCTGGTCTGATATTCTATATTTGTCTATTTTCTTCAACCCTTTTCTTAGGTATATATATCTGACTTGAAATTCAAATCTTCTGGTTTAGGAATAAAATAATTTGAATTAAATCTTTCTTAGGACTGCAATATGATTGAACAATAATACTTTAATTCCTTTTCCTTTTCCATGAAAGTATCCTTTTCCAATGTCAACAGCTACATTTTTTCAAAATAAGAGAATATAAAGGAATATAATAAAAGGAAAGAACAAATCTTGACTTGTCTGATAATGAATAAGTCCAAAGGAATTGAATAGATCCGTTGCTGATTAGTCGATCTAGGTTCAGAGAAAATAGATAACTGATCCTTCAGAAATTGTCAAGTTGAAGAAGAAATTCGTCGAACAGAAAGCTTGAGTTTGTCGAGAAGAGAGCTGAGTTCGTTGAACTGAACAAACATTTATAAATTCGTCGAACTGAACACTGATTTCGTCGATCTCAATCTGGAATTCGTCGATCTGAAGAATAAAATCTGTTGAACTGGCTGGAAGAATGAATTCGTCGAGCAGAGGACCAAGTTCATCGAACTGAAACACGACGTTCGTCGAACTCAGGAAGGAGTTCATCGAACGCAGAAAGATGTTCGTCGAACACAGAAACTTGGAATTTTCCTAAGTTCTATCTAACTTAGACAAGCTTAGACCTTGACCCTTAGACTGTACAATGGGGTCAGATTAAGTCCTAAAAATAGATAGTGATCCTAGCCCAAATCAGTAATAGGGTTGTTCCAACAATCTCCCCTTTTTTGGGTTAGGATACTATTTGACAAAATCAAATAATAAAACAATCAACAAACATAGAGCAGATATATCTGACAGTAATTAAATTTCATTTCAGCAGATAAGAAATATAGTACTCCAAGTTTAGTAAACTTTACACTGAAAGCAGAAATAAGCAAAACCAAATACTTATAAGCTTTACTCTGTCTTTAAAGATGGCTTGAAAATGATTTGTCTGTTTGGGTTCTCAGATTCTCTTTTACTCATACATGTGTAGAAAAGGTAGGGAAGGAAGCAAGCTTGGCAGATAGATCAGAGAGAGCTTTCAGAACAGGAGCTAGCTTCTAATCTAGAAGAGTAGTTAACTTAGGAGAGATATGATTAAATATCTGATCAGCTATTGAGGAGAAATCAACATACACAAAATCTGATGTATGCTGAGAAGAATATGGTGCTGGAATAGAAGGTGAGGTATTAGAAGTGTGAGCCTGGTTGGTGCACACTGAGGATGGAAGGAAAATGTTGGTAGCATCTGATATGGGTGGATGATTATCTTCAGGAATGGGAGAATGAGGTGGAGAGATTTGTTGAGGAGATAAGAGATCAAAAGATGGAGGGGGAAGAGAATCAAGAGGGGGGAAGGGAATCAACATCTGGAATAGATAATGATGGAAAATCTGTAGACAGATTTATTTAGAGAGGAGGAGAAGAAGGAAAAGAAGAAGGAATGTTTATGGGAGAATTTGAAGGAGGAACTTCTTCAGGAGAGGTGTGCTGAAGAGGTTGAGAGGGGAGAGGAGTTGAAGATTCAAGGGGAGGAACTTCTGGTAGGGTGAGGGGAGTGACTGGAGCAGTCCTGGTGCTTTCAGAAGCTTGCCTGGAAGATTCTGCCCTTGGATTCCTCTTGGGAACCACTCTTTCCCACTTGCGAAAGAGAGCTGGAGTCAGCCTCATACTTGCATTAATGAAGACCTTTGGAGACACCAACAGGTATGGGCATTTCTCTTGAAGAACAATGCCTAACACTCTGCCATAACAAACACTTAATTTGCTTTGCTTCTTCTTTATAGATTCAAACAGAATCAATCCCCAATTGACTTATTTCTTTTCAACTAAGGCCACCATCAAAAGAAATTGGTGCCTAGTGATATAGTCATGAGCAGAGGTTTTTCCAAATAAAAGTTTTCCAACAATATCTGCCAAGAACTTGTATACAATGGACAAGTTCTTTTTCAGAAGATGATTAGGGTTTCCTGTGGAGTGACCCATTTTAACCAATTCATCATTAAATTCATCAGAACTAATATCCAACTCATCATCACCATTCATCAAACCAAAAACATCTGATAATATCTCTGGGGAAAGAGGAACCTAGTTTCTTGAGATTGTTCCTGAAATTGTTGTTACATTCATTGACTGAATGGTATGCACCCATTCCTGTATTTCAGCAACTGGAAGCTTTATTCTGGTAGTCACGAACTTCTTCAGCTGCTGTTCTTCAAAAAGTTGAAGAATGACCTGGAAGATTTGGTCTGAATGCGCAAAGGATTCCATGTCCATGTCAAAGCCTGCATAAAACTTCATGGACTAAATTACTGCTTGAGAGATTGTCATTGAGTACATGCAAGAGAGAAAATGATCAAGTGTAAAGGGAACTGGAGGGAAGCAAGAGCAATTTCTGTAGGCACAAAGACTAAAATGAAATGAAAATTTGATTATAAAGAAAGAGATCGGAGAAGGCGCAAGATTTTGTGGAACGAGGTTTGGCCAAACCTAGTAAAAGCAGAAGTCGAAGAGTCTTGGGCTGCATCAAACTGCGTTCGATGAAAGATGACTTTTTGTCGATCTCAGTTCGACGAATGATCTATCTTCGTCGATCTCTGGATCTAGTTTCGTCGATCTCCGTTCGACGAATTACTAATTTTCGTCGATCTCCATTCGACGAAAAGAGGGGATAAGTATAAAATCATTTTTAATTGATTGAATCTCCACTTATCATTCCTAGCTGATTTATAAAGAAGATGTGCTTCTTTTCATCCAAAGGTTTGGTGAAAATATCAGCCCATTGTAAGTCAGTAGTAATAAATTGTAGGCAAATTTTATTTTTATCCACATTATCTCTGATAAAGTGGTGCCTAATTTCCATGTGTTTAGTCCTACTTGGAGTACTGGATTTTGTGCTATAGATATTGCATTAGTATTGTCACAAAATATAATTGATTTATTTAAGTTGATACCATAATCTAGAAGTTGATTTTGTATCCACAGAATCTGTGAGCAGCAACTGCCAGCAGCAATATATTCTGCTTCAGCTATTGATGTAGACATAGATGTTTGTTTCTTACAAAACCAAGACACAAGCTTATCACCAAGGAACTGGCAAGTTCCTGATGTGCTTTTCCTGTCTACTTGATGAGTCCCAATTATATACACATTTTTGGACTCATCTGGGCTAGTTTTCATGCATTTGCACTTCACTTTTAGTTCATTATCGCTTAAACTTTGCTTGAACACATAACTTCACAAAGTGCACCCTTTTAGCCCATTCCGGTGTGCAATTGCGCTCCTTGCTGTTGGGGGGCAAGCACTTGGTGCTCCCCTTCTCTTCTTCTATGTTTTTCTGATGCTGGACGTATATTCCCAGCCATTGTATCTTGTATGCAGGTGGCCGGTTCGTCCCGTTTTCCCCAGAATTAATGTCTGTGCATATCGCACGGTCGTGCGTTTCCTTGACGCACGGTCGGTTGCGGTCGTGCATTTGTGTCTGGGCTGAAAATGGAGCGTCGGAGTTTACTCGTGTGTTTTTACGCACGAGCATATTTGCCCGTGCGTGAGTAAAACGCACGGGCGACGCAGCGTCTTCCCCAAGCCAGCTTTTATCATTTAAAAATGCACGGTCTGCGCACGATCGTGCGTTCGACCGTGCGTGACCATTTTCTGACATTTTTTCTATGTAAGTCGCAGGTCTTGCCCTATTGTGGATCGTTCATTCTTCCCGCTCCCAGAGCTCCAGCTCCGCGCCCTTTTCGCCCTCCATCGCCGCCCACCTTCGGGAGGAGCTCCGGGCATATTCTTCACGCCAATCTCGAGCCGGAGCATCCTCTAGGCCTCCTCCATCATTCAGAAGCTTTCAAACTCCATTTCAACGGATTTTGCACTATATCCTTGGAGTTCTCCGGTAAGATCGTGGATGAAGGCTATTGATGAAGAAGACGGGTCCATTGGGAGGTAGTGACAGCCCTCTTCTACCCCGGACGACAGTTGAAGATCGAGCGCGGACGAGGATTGACAACCCTAGATTCCGGCCGTGAATCTCCAACGAATCTTCGTGCTTCGGTTGTAATCTTACCTCCTCCTTGTTATTTTTGCTGATTCTATTTGATATGTGTGGTTGTATGTTTTTATATGAATGATGTCCATAAACCCTAAATATTATTAGTGTAATTTTCCATAGTTTTGTGGTTATGTTTGTGGTTTATGTGATTTGAGGAGCGCCCCATTCCATCCTCCATCCCGTCATCACGTTCGTATGCCGCACTAGCAATTGCTAGTGGCGTGCTTGTCGAAGAGGTGCTTGCGACCCTCATCCGTATGCCTACTCTTCCATCCTCCTAGCGAAGCTTGGCATAGCGGCCCGTGTAATCCATTCCGACTCCGCCGGTGTGAACCATTCCATTCGTATGCCTACTCTTCCATCCGCCTAGCGAGCGTGGCATAGCGGCCCGTGTAATCCATTCGCCTAACGAAGCAGCGCGCTCAAGGCCTGCACAGTTCGATTCCGCTTGCCTACTCGTCCATCCGCCCTTACGAAGTAGCGCGCTCAAGGCCTACGTAGATTTCATCCCGCCTAGCGAAGTAGTGCGCTTAAGGCCTGCATATGAGTAGTTGTAGTTGTTTTCTTTTATTTTCCAAAAGCCAAACCAACTCTCCCGCATTCCATCTGACCTTTAGGACTTCTATCTCAAGTCCTTCCTCGAACGCTAACTCCACCTTACTGTGTTCCTCCGAGATCGATACTTGGGGATTCATTCCCATTTTATATTACTTGAACGATCGGTACACTGTCGTTTCGTGCCGCAGTCTAGCTACCGCCTATAGCGGTGTGCGAGATTTGCGCCATCACTACTCTGCATCCAGCATAATCAGAATCTAAGAATCCAGTTAATTCAAATTCTGATGCAGTTGGATACCAGAGTCTTAGATTTGGACAACCTTTTATTTATCTCAAAATTCTTTTTAATAAAATAAGGTGAGATTCTTTGAGGTTAACTTGGAACCTAGCACAAATGCATGTACCAAACATTATGTCTGGTCTACTAGCTGTTAAGTATAGTAAAGAGCCAACAAATGCTCTATACACTTTTGATCAACAGGTTTCCCTGATTCATCATTGTCTACAACAGCATTGGAGGGCATGGGTGCTTTCAAAGAAGAGGAATCAGACATACCAAATATTTTCACTAATTCCTTAGCATACTTGGATTGTGATATGAATATACCATTAGGAGTTTGCTTCACTTGAAGGCCAGGGAAGTAAGATAACTCACCCGTACTACTCATTTCAAATTTAGATTGCATTAGGTCAGAAAACCTTTTGCATAAATTTGAATCAGTATAACCAAATATAATATCATCTACATAAATTTGAACTAGTATGGTTTGATTTTTATGTATCCTAAAAAATAAAGTTTTATCAACATTGCCTCTACATAATTTGTTCTCTAACAGAAAATTAGCTAGGGTCTCATACCATGCTCTGGAGCTTGCTTGAGACCATAGAGATCTTTATTAAGCTTAAAGACATAAGAAGAGTGAGTTGGAGAGATAAAACCTGGTGGTTGTTCCACATAAACTTCTTCTTTGATATCTCTATTTAGAAAAGCACTCTTCATATCCATCTGATATAGTTTGAATTTCTTGAAGGTAGCAAATGCAAGAAATATCCTGATAGATTCAAGTCTAGCAACAGGAGCAAAGGTTTGATCATAATCAGTTCCTTCTTCCTGAGAGTATCCTTGGGCTACAAATCTTGTTTTATTTCTGATTATGAAGTCTTGATCATCTAGCTTGTTCCTGAAGACCCATTTGGTGTCAATGACTGGATGGCCCTTTGGTCTTGGAACCAAATCCCAGACTTTGTTTCTTTCAAATTGATATAGTTCCTCTTGCATTGCAAGAATCCAGTTTGGATCTTGTTCAGCATCTTTTATGGATTGAGGTTCAATCTGTGATAGGAAACAAGTATGCATATGATTTTGGTTGAGTTGATGCCTTGTTTGAACACCAGCTAAGATATCTCCAATAACTTGGGATATTGGATGATCTCTAAGTGTGATGTGATCAATAGTTGGAGTGGGTTCAACAAGAGTTTCCTCTTGAGGGATTTGATCAGTTGTCACTTGATTAGAATTATCAGCAAGATCTTCTAGATTATCTTCTTCTTCACTGTCTTCAAAAGTTTGAGTTGATGGCAGTAGAGAATCTTTACTCTATAGATCTAATCCAATGAGCTCTTCACATAGAGCTGGTACCTGCAAAATATCTCTGGTAGAGGTGGTCTTCCTCTCCTCATTTAATATGTTAGTTTCATCAAAATAAACATGCATGGACTCTTCTATCTTAAGAGTTGATTTGTTATAAACTCTATATGCTTTACTAGAAAGAGAGTATCCAATGAATATACCTTCAGCAGACTTAGCTTCAAAATTCCTTAGATATTTCTTATCATTGTAATGCACATAGCATTTACAGCCAAAAATCTTAAAATAATTAACCTTAGGCTTTTTATTCTTAAGTAATTCATAGGGTGTTTTACCCTTAAGTTTGTTTATCAGACTCCTGTTCAACACATAATTTGCTGTGTTCACTGCCTCTGCCCAAAAAGAGAGTGGCAAGTGAGCATCAGCAAGCAATGTGGTTGCTGATTCAATTAATGTTCAATTTTTCCTTTCAGCTTCCCCATTTTGTTGAGGAGTTCTAGGAGCAGAGAAACATTGCCTGATCCCTTCTTTTCCACAGAATTCTCTCATCAGAAGAGAGTCAAACTCAGTGCCATGATCACTTCTGATCAATGCAACTAGAGTAGAGTACTCTGTCTTGATGGACCTGAGAAAGTCTATCAGAACACTGAAGGTGTCAGACTTGTTCCTAAGAAAGAACACCCAAGTGAATCTAGAGTAGTCATCTACAATAACGAAAGTGTAATGTTTCCCTCCTAGACTCTTTATTTCAGTGGGTCCAAAGAGATCCAAATGCAGTAAGTACAGAATCCTAGGTGAAACACTCTTGGATAAAGATTTAAAACTACTCTTGGTCTGCTTTCCTAGTTGACAAGCCCTGCAGAGTCCTTCCTTCTTGTATGAACAAGAAGGCAGTCCTCTTAGATATAGTTCTAAGGTTAATATGTCCTAGCCTTTATGCCATAATTCATATGTGTTACTTAATGAATTAAATAAACAAATGTCTGAATTGGCAGAGTCAAAATTGACTAGATAAATATTTCCATGTTTAATAACAGATAACACATTGATGTTTTTATTATTGGTAATAAGAAATAAGGAATGATTAAAAGGTACCTGATAGCCTTCATCACATAGCTGACTTATGCTGATGAGGTTATGCTTGAGACCCTTGACATATGCTACCTTTTTGAATGTAACTGCTCCAACTTTGATTTTTCCATATCCTTTGGTTTGTCCACAGTTGGAGTCTCCAAAAATCACTTTGGGTCCAAGCTTTGCCTTGTAATTGATTAGGTTGGCCTTGTTTCCTGTCATGTTCTTAGAGCACCCACTATCCAAATACCACTATTCCTTTATGTTTGGATAATCTTGTACCTGCACAACATAAAATAAACTAGTTGTTCTTGACCCAGACTATCTTGGGTTTTGTCTTACCACAAAAATCTTAAATGTAAGACATCTCAGGCTGATCCTTATAGCCTTGTGGATGATATCTCCTTGGAGGAATAATCCACTCAGTAAAGGTATTTTTAGAATGTGGAGAATTAGAATTCCTTTGAAATTCAGTACATTTTCTGTTCGACGAACATGGCTGAGATCGTCGATCGTTGTTTGACGAATTGAAGTAATTTCGTCGAGCACCGTTCGAATAATGGCTATACCGAAAATCTATCTTCAGCGTTCGTCGGTCACCGTTCGACGAATTCGTGTGATTTCGTCGAGCACCATTCGACGAATTCTTTTGGATTCTTGTATTCTTAACATCCTTGCTTGAGATGTTCTTACCTACTTCTACTGCCTCTTTGCTCTTGGCAGAAATGAACTTCACTGGAGTAGATAGGATGTCTTTCTTAAGAAGATATGGCTGACTTGATGATGCACCCAAGCTGAGTTTGCCATTGAGTCTGGCATTCACAGTGCTTGTGATGTCCATCAGTTTGATGCTTCTCCCATTGAGGGATTCTTCAAACTTTTTAGCCTCAGATAATTTGTTCTCAATGAGAATAATATGTTCTTTGGAGGAAGCCAGTTCTTTCTTAAGATTAGCATTATCTTCAGCCAGTTGATTCATTTCAACTAACTTACTTCTGAGGGAAATTATTTCCTTCTCAGATTTAATTATATCTAAACAAAGAGTTTTAAATTCATTTTTAAAATCATTTGAATTAAAGTCAATGGTAGAGATTACCTGATCACTGTCATTGTCAGATTCTGATTCATCAGAATTATTTCCTGAGGCATTGATAGCCATCATGCAGAAACTTCTTTCATCTGCATCATCTTCATCATCACTAGAGCTGGATGATTATGCATGTTATGAATCTTTGCATGAGTCATAAACAGCCATCAAGCATTGATCCTTTTCATTTGTTTCATCTTCATCTTAAGAGGAGCTGGATGATAACTCTGACTCAGTATCACTTCATGTCTCAGCTACAAAGCCCCTTCCCTTGTGTTTATGCTTGTGGGCAGATGGCTTGCTGGAGTGCCTATTTTTTTCTTTATCTTTTCTCTTGTCCTTCTTTTGATTCTCTGGACACTCAGGGGGGATGTGTCCAGGTTTCCTGCAGCCAAAAAAAAACAATTTCTTTAGAGTTTGTTTTGTCATACCTTGGTTTTTCTTTTGATCTGGAATCCTTCTTTCTGAAATCCTTTCTAGCCATTTTGTAGAATCTTTTGGCTAGGAGGCTCATAAACTCCATTTCTCCTAGAGCTTTATCTTCCTCTTCTGTTGCTTGGAAAGCAATGCTTCTCTCCTTTTTGGTGGCTGGAGAGGAGGTAGACTGTTCAGCTTCTCTTGACTTGATAAGCTGCTCATAGGATTTTAATTTGCCTAATAAGGTCTGAGTAGAGATCTCATTTAGGCTTCTGGCTTCCTTGATTGGACAGATCCTTGAGTCCCATGTGCTGGGTCTTATCATTCACTACAGTGATTGAGATCACTTTATCCAAATACTTCAGTTCATTGATGATGACACTGAGTCTGTTTTACGTGTCTGCAACTGTTTTAGTTTCTCCCTTTTTGAAGTTCTCATATTGGGAGATGAAATGAGATCTTCTGTCCTTTCTCTCATCTGCAGATCCTTCAACCATGTTGATGAGAGAGATCCAAATGTCCCTGGCTGAGGTGCAGTCCACAACCTTCTGGAATATATCATCAGACATTGTCTGTGCCAAGATATTCATAGCTTTGGCAACTGCATTCCTTTGTTTCTTTTGAGCATCTGTCCACTCAGGAGGTGGAACAGCATTATTGTTGGTTGTTGTTTCAGTACTTGTTGATGCTGATGGAGAGTGGGGTCCTGTCAAAATGGAATTAAAAATATCCTCATCAATAGAATTCATATATAACTTGATCATTGCCTTCCATAATGCAAACTTATTGAGATTGCACATAGGAGGTCTTGTGCTTGAGTAATCTTTGTTCTGCGCCATAAGTTTTTAGAAAAAGAAGACTCTAGAAGAAGTTAAGATCTAATTGATCTTTTGATTTAGGTGTTAGCCTGTGTAACCAATCAACCAATCTCTAATACTAATTGAAAGTGAGGTTTAGATCTTAGATTTACTCTAGAGGGGGGGGGGGTGAATAAAGTATTAAAAGTTTTTAACTTATTTTATAGCGGAATTAAAATATTGATATATATGTGTAACAGAGTGAGTGTAAAAGCAAAACAAAAATCACAGCACAGTGCAGAAAGAAAAACACAATCACAGCAGACACAAGAATCTATAGTAGTTCCCCAATCAACCTAGGTACATCTACTCTTCTAGCACCCTTGGTAGGAATCCACTAGGTTTTTGATCAGGTGCCCTATCACCACTGGGATTTTTGCTCAGGTGACCAAACACCACTGAGCTTTTGATCAGGTGCTCAAACCAAAACACAGGTTTTTGATCAGGTGCCCTGCCACCAAAGGTTTAACTTTTGTAGGGAGTTAGAACCCTGTATAAGATGGGTAAAAAGAATAAACAAAAAGAATGTTTATGAAGTTCTTCTCTATCAATAAGATCTGAGAGAAGACTAGTGGATTGTTATGTTATAAAGCTCCTCCTGTCTGATAGAGTTTCTTTGACAGATAATGGATGGAGCTTTCTCTTGGAAGTAGAAAACCTTTCTTGATAGCAGATGAATCTGAGAGACAAAGTTTCTCAGATTATTGTTGCTCTTGAAGATAAAGAACCAGCAGCTGAAACTGAGAGAAGACTTTGGATGTTCTCAGAGATTGAAGAAAAATGTTGATGTTGAGCATGAAGATCTATTTCTCTTTGACTTTTTGTATTTCTCTCGACTGTGTTACTTCTCTGGTCTGATCTTCTCTATTTGTCTATTGTCTATTTTCTTCAACCCTTTTCTTTGGTATATGTATATGACTTGAAATTCAAATATTCTAGTTTAGGAATAAAATAATCTGAATTAAATCTTTCTTGGGACTGCAATCTGATTCAGCAATAATACTTTAATTCCTTTTCCATGAAAGTATCCTTTTGCAATGTCAACGACTACATTTTTGAAAGAAGAGAATAGAAAGGAATATAATAAAGGGAAAGAACAAATCTTAACTTGTCTGATAATGAAAAAGTCCAAAGGAATTGAATAGATCCGTTGTTGATTAGTCGATCTGAGTTCAGAGAAAATAGATAATTGATCCTTCAGAAATTGTCAAGTTAAAGAAGAAATTCGTCGAACAGAAAGCTTGAGTTCGTCGAGCGGAGAGCTGAGTTTGTTGAACTGAACACATAGTTACAAATTCGTCGAACTGAACATTGATTTCGTTGATCTCAATCTGGAGTTCGTCGATCTAAAGATTAGAATCTGTTGAACTGGCTGGAAGACTGAATTCGTCGAGCAGAGGACCAAGTTCGTCAAACTGAAACATGACGTTCGTCGAACTCAGGAAGGAGTTCATCGAACGCAGAAAGATGTTCGTCGAACACAATAACTTGGAATTTTCCTAAGTTTTAGCTAAATTAGACAAGCTTAGACCTTGACCCTTAGACTGTACAATGAGGTCAACTTGGGTCCTAAAAATAGATAGTGATCCTAGCCCAAATCAGTAATAGGGTGTTCCATCATAATTAGCATTAGGATCCAATACTCATGAAAAGAAGTGTTATGGAAGATAATGATGTGAACATAAGTGTATTTTGAAGAAAGTAAACAAATGATTTAATCAAGAAATATAAGGCCTATGGAGAGTAAAGTGCACAATAAAACACAAATAATTTTACGTCAGCATACTTCAATGCACATAGAAAAAATGTGCAACTACCAAGGTGCTCTGCACACACAATGCTCATGAAGACTTATCAGGGTGAAAGTAGTCTTTGGGGGATCACACACTTTATTATTCAATATTGATATTTTTGTGATTCGGTGTACTTAAGAATAAGTGGTGTAAAAAAAACTAAGGAAGACACTTTACTATTCTTTCCAAGGTGCCCAACCTCACAATGCTCATTAAAACTTATCAGGAGGTTCAAGTAGTGCTTGGTGGAGTTATCTTTGTCAATTTATTTCATGATTTTTATTTTGTGCAAAGTTCTCCGAATACACTTGTTTTGCAAACCAATGTAATTTTGAAAGCATAACCACTTTTCTTAATTATTTAGAGTGCAAATAATAGTGGTATAGGTAAGATACTTATGCAATTTTAATTCATTGTACAATTACAATACACAAGCAAGCATTCTTATATTAAACACACATGTAGAGTTTGCCAACATAAGTGAGTGAAGAAAGATCATTATCAATCGTAAAACATTACTCATGCTTAGAGGCATGTTAAGCTTGGTTCTACACAACTTTTACAAAATAATAGATGTACATGTGATTAGATATATCAAAGCATGATAAAAACAATGTTCAAAGTAGTTTGAAAAGATGAATTTCAACATTGTAGAGAGTCTTAGTGATAGATTAAATCATGCTTGATATAAAAAAAAGTCCAAACAGTGTTTTTGATATTTTGACATTTTATATTTTGATTTTTCATAAGATGAGGAAAACAAACAAAAAGTGCCAAAAACACAGAAATAAATAGAAAATTATAAGATCATGTTTTTATAAATTTTCAGAAATTTGAAGAACTGAGTTTTGAAACATGGAGCTAGCGTCGATGTTAGGTCATATCGTCTTCGTTAGCTCACAGGGAGTGCTTATTTTAATCGAATAGCCTGGATTTTCTTCAATTTAACTTCCAATTTTGGTCAATTATGTTTATGCAAAGTAAGTCATGTCTAATGAAGTGAAAAGACGAGAAGAAATTGCAAAAAGTTGCGGAAGTTAAAATTTTAGACCATGAGCTTCCAAAAACTTAATTCTGCCTTTTTAAACAACTTGAGTTTTGCACAATCATTTAAGCTTAGTATGATAGGATATGCAAACAAAGAATACATGATTGAACAAAATAGATATGCATGATTTTAGTGATTATATAAAAATAATGTTCATGCATAAAATAAAAATAGGTATGCCCTAGATAAAAATACCCAGACTATATATCTACACCCTAGCCCCGTACTAAGTGACGGATGGGCATGAGAAGTTGCACACATGCCGTAGGTTGGGGTGTTACTCACATATGCATAAACTAGAGAACTCTCAACCTAAAACTCTTTCCCCCCAATGCCTCACAAGGCCCCACTGTAACCCTCCCCAGTTAAGGACAAGACATGACTTAGAGGTTAGGTTTTCTAATGCATGCAACCCTGCGCCACCGCTATTGTGAGACATACAATATTGGTATATGATCATGGATATACACATCGATTAGGGTTAAGAATGATTAATAAACTATGAGTTTGTTTGAATTTTAGAATGATAATATAAAAACTCATTGATATCATGAATTCTATGTTCCAAATTTTCTATTTTAATATCAAACATATGATAACTAACATTGCATGAGATTAGCACGATAACTAATAATATTCATTAAGATACAATGTTAGTATGATATTACATTCGTTCTTTTATGATTTTATTTTTAATCACAAATTATGAATATATATATTTTTCTAAAAAATAATGAAAGTTTTTCTTTTTCGGTCATTTCAAGAGTACGCAAGAGTCTATAATTAATTTGATCTTTGCTAGACGTTAGTTAAACTTAGCAATTTAGAGTGGAACTTGAACTTCCCATGGTCTACCCCGTGAAGGGTTCACAGCGGTATTAGTAGATGTGATGGGTGACATCCCAAATCTCCCTTTCTCAAGATATTTAAGTGTTATTGGTTGCTATCCATACTTAATATTTAAAATTTATAGACTCAACATTTTCCAAAACAGAAAATTTGAAGTTCATGATTTCATTAATCTGGATAAATATCTCATAAAAAATTTAGAATTAGATTTATATGGATAATATAAGACATTTATAGGCAATGAATTTAAGAAAGATTTATAGGTCACCAAAATAAAATTTGACTATGAATTTTGATCAATTTGATTTATTAACTCATTAAGCTTTAAGAGAAAAAAACTTTATTTACAATAACATATAAGATGACCATGACATGATAGCTTAAAAAAATAAGAAAACAAAACGAAAAAGAAAAAGACATTAAAGCATATCATGAAGTAGACATTTGTATATTTTATTTTGAAAAGATTCTACTTCACGCATTTGATGATACCTAACGAATAAGAGATTTAGGTATCCAAAGGGAACCAAGTGTAACGGTTCCTTTGGGTACCCAAATATAACGATATGATTTTTGGGGAGATGAGTACAAATGAACCCTTTCAAGTGGAGTTAGTGTTTCATATTTAATATTGGGTCTCCACTCATACTTAGGTTTAGTGTTATAGTTTGATATTTCATTATAAGACTTATAATTTCTGGGATATTAACTTGTTGGTTTTTGATAATCTCTTTCTCTTAGTACTTGAAATGATCAATTTTGGTGGCAATGTAGATTGTTATTTATGTTTGGGTTATGATAGTTCGTACACTTTGTTTTATAAGAGTGGCTTCTCAGAATTTTATGAGGATTGTATATTTTTGTAAAATGATACTCCTATCGCATTGGAGAGTAAAAATAGTCTTTTGTGGAAGTATTTTTATAAATAACTTTTTCTTTGTTATTCAAATTATTATACTTTGAAACTTTATTAGAAATTTGAACTTTCTCCACACAAGATTTTAATAGACTTAGCTTATGAATTAGCGCATTATTTTCAATAATAAATTTCTCAGTTTGCACTTTTGCACTAAGAAGATCCTTTTCAAGCAATTTCAATTTTTATTTTAGAGGAACACTATCAAGAAAAGGGGAAGAGTTTAAATCAGAATATTGCAAATCAATAATTTTAGCATTTGATTTTAAATATTTATTTTCCAAGCGTAATTTTGAATTTGACTCTTTTAACTTTTTAATTTTTTATTTAGCTATTCCAAACGTGCGAAATGAGGAGACCGGAATTTTAATGAACAGAGAGGAACTATTTTTGCTTACAGTGCTATCGGAAGAGGCAAGAATTGATTTTAAAGTTTCTTTGGCTTTTTCTTGGCACTCCTCTTCCAAAGATAAGATTTCTTCTTTTCTTCCATTAGGTGTGCACTCCATTGATCCATCATGAGAGGAGCTTTCTTCTGTGCAAGCTTGTATGTTCTACAATTCTTGTGTTAGTTTCATACCTGTGAGAGGAAGACCATACATTTCTTCAAGAAATTTCCAAACTTTGTATGCACTGGAAAAAGGAAATACCAATTTGAAAATATCTTGAGATAAAGCCCAAAAAATACTATTCAAAGCCTTTACATTTAGGTGACATTCTTTTTTATTTAATTCATCTACTGGTCTTACTATTGCTATATTCCACGCTTCAATATCTACAGTTTTAATAAACTTTTCCATTAAAATTTTCCACCCTGTATAATTTCTTCCATCAAATAATGGTGGTGCAAGAGATTTTCCTTCTTCATAAAAATTTCCCCCACTAATAGAAGTGAGATCATGAGACCTCATTATTCCCAGTTGTTTAGCTGATTTAGAATAACCTGCTCTGATACAAAATAGAGAAAAGCTTGTTGAAATCTTAGAGGGGGGGATGAATAAGGGTTTTAAAAACTTATGTTATATTTTGAAAGACTTGAAAAGTTCAGAGATCAAAATAGAGAAAAGCCAAACAAATCAAGTGAAATAAAATAGAGACATGATTTTATTAACATGAAATATAAACTTACAAATCTTGATTTCTTATGACGCTAGAAATCGAAGGCGAATAGTAAAAAGACTTTTTCGTTTTCTATCCTGACTCGTATCCCCACGAACCAGTGGCTTTAGCCTATCCTTCCCCGTATACGTCCTCATGCCGTTCAAGCCAATCCTTCCCCAAATATGGCCTTGAGCACCCCCTAGATTTACACCCTAGACCTAATCACCAACACGAGGCGAATTTTTGCCCTATGTTCTACCCAGACCTAGTCGCCAACACGAGGCAAATTTACTATACGGGTATGAAAGAGTAAAGAAATGAAACAACAACAATATAAAAACTCCCTATGTGGATCTCTTGAAGAAGTAGATGAAGTCCCGCAGAGTATGGTCATAGTCGATGAGGTCTTTCATCACGATGATGAAGCATGTTGAAATCTTCTCCACGGATCTCCTTAAGCCTTCGTGGATTTGTGGGAGTATCTCTCTAAAACTTCCTCTATATGATGTGTCACGAAGCTCTATAATTTAAGGGTGTAAGGTGATGAAAAAGAAAGAGTCAAGGGGTCCTTTTTATAGCCTTGGATCTAGTGTCTGTGCTATCGCTACCGTCGGTGCTATCCCGATTTAGGAAACATTCTCCGCGTGCATTTCTTCATTCCAAGGAAACCCTACTGACATTCCTTATGTGCGTCGAGATAGCGCCTGCGCTAGACACTAGCGCCTGTGCTATCCGCTAGCGCCTTCTATACTTGCCTCCCAAAATTGCCTAATTAGGGCTAGCGGCTGCGCTAGTGGCTAGCGCTAGAGCTAGTGGGCATGCTGGAATTTTGGCTTCAAACATGGGGGCAACCTTCTTATGTAATCCTTGAGTCATATGACTTTGTTTCCAGCACACTTAAACACACAAGATCAAATACACATAGGATTGGTTATTCTCAAACCTAGGAGATGCGAAAGACGATGTCCCAACAACCACGAGTCCACCTGTCGCGATGATTTCTCGATCCGAGGTCCATAGCTCTCATAATCGCCAATGAAAGGGGAATTTTGGTGGAATGGTTGCCATGCCAAAATGTAACGCTCCGGCCTCCCCCTTAGGGGCCACGTAGGCACGCTATCGGGCTGTAGCCCAAGCACCCCAAAGCCTCTCCGCGCCACTATTTCTCAGCAACGGCGCATTGTTGAGGCCGGGTCTTGAACCTGCAACCTCCTTGTAAAAATGAAATAAATGTTTGATTATAAAGAGAGATCAGAAGTCGAAAAGACTTGGCCTTCGTCAGACTGCGTTCGACAAAAAATATAATTTTCATCGATCTCAGTTCGACGAACAAGCTTGTCTTCGTCGATACCTGGATCTAATAGATATCATCTCAGAGGTTAGGCTGAAACAGTTTGTAACACCCCTGATTTTTGTTAATTATTTACGTGGCCGCTGTGATGTAGTTTTGGCGTAAGGGCATTACGTCAGCTTGTCAGGTTTAGTTTTGAGCCTTAGCTTATA
The DNA here is from genome assembly GCA_033032865.1 of Dactylorhiza incarnata. Lineage (NCBI taxonomy): Eukaryota > Viridiplantae > Streptophyta > Magnoliopsida > Asparagales > Orchidaceae > Dactylorhiza > Dactylorhiza incarnata. Next base: position 5,831,845 of record JAWHQI010000035.1, read on the forward strand.
GATCGAGCGCGCGAGTCTTCGCGTCGTTTTGATTTGTAGAGAAGATTTTGTGTAGTATTGAGAATTTAGCTTCGGAGGCTTTTTCCCGAGTTTGGCTCGTCGGAATTGAATTATGACTTCGTCGTTGGATTCGTAGCGCCGTGTTTCAGTTAAGGTGCGAATTTCGTAGTAATCCGAGTTGTTCTGGTCGCCCTCGCAGTTTAAGTAAATTGGGGAATTAATTAATTAATTAATTAATTAATTAATAATTTTAGGTTATATATAAAGCCTAAAACCTTCTTCCCCTATTCATCTTCATCTTCCTCGATCAAAAGTAGCCTCCGAGTGAAAGAATGAGAGCGGAGCTTCGTAGTGCATTCGGCCAGCGATTTCTAGGGCTGTAGTAGTCGGAATCGTGTTTGGAGAGTGGATTTGGGAAGCTCTCGGCGAGATCTTCGTCTTTGTGGTAAGCTTTTCCCGTTTTGTGGAATTTTTGGAGTTAGGGTGGTGACCTAACCCCTTATTTTGACCCGAAAAGTTTCAGGTTTTGTGCTCAGGTGTGTTCTTGGCCGGATCCTTAGCTTCCGGAGCAGAGATCTTCTAGTTTGCAAGGTTAAAGGCAAGTGGCAATTTCTTTCTCCTTCTCTTTGAGGTTGGAGTGTTGTTTCTTGCTTGAGTTTGTATTGCATTATCTCAACTCTTGATCTTGGAGTGTTACTTGGCTAATTTAACCCTAAGACTCCCTTTGGAGATCTCCCTAAATGTCTGTTTTTACCTTCAAACGAGTCCGTCTGCAGCTCAGACCTTCGGTTTTTTATTTCTCGAGAAGTCCCCTGATTTTTCGAGAAATCCTCTGGTGTTTTGAGAAATCCTCCTCGTCCCCTGGTTTAGCCGCTGAATGGTCCCTCTTGAGAAATCCTGGTCATTTTTGGGAAGTCGTTTTAGCCCAGTCTCGAGAGATCCTTGTCCCTCTCGAGAAGTCTTAGCCGTTCTCGAGAAGTCCTTGTTGTTCTCGAGAGGTCGCCTTAGCCCAGCTTGCGAGAAGACTCCCCTCGAGCTCTCAAGAAATGCCTCCATTCTCTCGAGAAGTGTCTCTCCCTCTCGAGAAGTCCCCTCCCTCTCGAGAAGTCCCTGTCCTGCTCTCGAGAGATCCGTGCTGATAACCCCTTTGGTTTTTTTTCGAGATGTCCTTTTACCTTCCCTCGAGAAGTGTCTTCTCCTTCTCGAGGAATGCCTGCTTTGGGCCCGTGGTCATGATTACTTCTCCCCTTTTGAAACCTCATACTTGTTGTGATTAAACCAACTTATGAGTTCTCTTATGTTTAGTATTGGAAGAATGTTTACGTTGTTGTGACCCTACCTCTTAGGGCATCCTAGTGATTATCCTTTCTGGCAGCATCCCGTGTTTAATTGAAATTTAATTAATAAGAACTGTTGTCTTTAGCCTTACATAGTAGTTGTGTTTGGGGGACAGTGGGGGAAATGTTATAGCCTTACACGGTAGTCGTGTTTGGGTGGTTGGGTCTAGAGCACCCCACCCGGTTTTTGGGCTTTGGGTTGCGGAGGTAGATAACCGCTCCCGTTTAATTGAGCTGATCAGTCTCTTTAAATAATGAAACAAGATAAATGAAGCTTACTTATTTTTTTGGCACTTTCTTTTTAGTGCACTCGGTGCTTGCTAGTTCTTTGTTTAGAACTTCTCTTTTGGTAAATCTGGCTCGGGTTGGTACCCCTTATGCCTTGCTTACTTTCCTGCTAGTTTTCTGCCACTTGTAATTCCTTGCTGAGGCGTTCTTTGTTTTATTGAATGCCTCAGGTTCAGAGCCGTAGCAGCTAGTGGTGTAGCCTTAAATTCAGAATTTTAGTAGTTGTTCACCCCGCTGCTGCGAGGTAGTTGTTATTAGTTTCTTCTTGTGCTCAGACATACTAGTTGGTGCCAATGGGTTAGTGTCATGTTGTTGACGGCCATTGTGCCCTTTTTTATACTTTATAGTTTATTTGCCAGTTAAATGCCACTACTTTTAGATCTTGTGTATCTTACTCTCTGGGAATGACTTATGTTAGGTGCACTATAGTTATAAAATGGTTTTTCTTCATCCTCACTGCATTCTTTCTAACTGAAGCCCTTAACTTTAAAGTCGCTTAAAGGTATTTTCTACTCTTACAATACACCTACTTATGTGCATATCATTTACCTTATGCTCCGTCATTTGCATACATTTAGGACTTTGAGTAAACTAAATCAAGTACTTTCCGCTGCAATTATATATACTTTCTCGGTGGACTAGTTGATCCATGAATTGAGAGACACAGTTCTTACCTCAAAACCCCTAATAAATGATTTCAAATGTTGACTTATCATATGATGATGTTTTGTTTGGTTAAGTAATAGGTTCCCGCCTGAGCGGCTGCAGTTGTCTCCCTTATGACGTGGCATCATGACGTGTATTTTCTCTTACTCTGATATTCTTAAATTCGGAGAAAATGCGGGTTGTGACAGTTGGTATCAAAGCTAGGTTGTTCGACAAGTTGGTCGGGCAACAAATTCTGATATAGTAGTTGTTTTGGTTTCATTGCATACACACACCGATGTGTCATCAGTACGTCTTGGCCGAAGCATGAACACTACACTCATAGCATGATAAGAAGTATCGAGGGCATATTATGTAGTATGTGATGCATAATATGTGTTTGCATATCGATCCACCATAGGTGGCAACATGTGACGGTTATGTAGTATGGGATGCATAACCCTCATCACATGGATGCCCATTAGCACATTTTCTCTTTCGTTACATGCAATATTATGTAGTATGGGATGCATAATATTACATGTGTACGCCGCTCATAACATGCACTAAGGCCTTTATTAGAATGCATAGCACAACATACCTTACATGGCATTGCATAAGCACACATGCGAAGTTAAAGACTTATATGATGACACATGAACACTTATGATTTCAAAACGAATAGCAAAATTCATGCATTCATGCCCTTTGCACATGAGTCAAGGGGGACGAAGTAGTATCGTTCCCAAATTTAGCATATCATCATGAAAAATATCCCAGAGAAAGGTAGTGGAAATGGCAAGTAACTGTACATGTATGTTCTGAACCAAGCAGTATAGTTCTAGTGTAAGCTTAAGTGATAATTATAGGTTTATGCGTTAGCAGAGATGTCTCGGAGGCGTGTTGCAACGAGGTTGACCCCCCAATCGGAGGGTGAATCTTCGGGTGCGCAGAGTGAGGCCATGATCGAAAGTCTGCGACAAAGTAATGAGGCTCTTTCCAGGCAGTTAGTTGCGATGCAATCGCAGGTCCAGACGTTGTTGACTGCCGCCGCTGGGCAGCAGCTTGAGGTGCAGGACCCTGTAGATGGTCAGATTGTACCTGTTCCTCCCGCTCCTTTGGTGCCTCCAGTTTTGCTGCCACCAGAGATGAACTTCATTTCGCATTTCCAGCGACTAGGACCTCCTACATTTGACGAAAGAGCTAATTTCATGGCATTAGATGACTGGTTTGTTGCCATTGAGGAGATGTTTTCGTACTCGGGAATCTCTGCAGACCAAAAGGTGATGGTCGTCGCTTACCAGCTAAAAGGACTTGCTAAAAGCTGGTGGATTAGGGAGAGGGAAAATCTCGTAGGCGGATGTTCGTGGGAGTCGTTCAAGGCGATGGTGTTAAAGAAGTTCCTGCCGTTGGTCGAGCAAGACCGTTTAATGAATAATTTTCTGCACTTGAAGTAAATACAGCTCACGGTCAGTGAGTATGAGATCGAGTTCAGTAAGTTGAGCAGGTTTGCTCCAGATTTAGTGGCTTCTGAGGCAGGAAGAGTGAAGCATTTTCTCGGAGGACTTCGTAGCGATATTCAGCAGTTGGCGTGCGCTTATTGATCTGAAAGTTATGCTGAAGTGGTAGAAGCAGCGCTGAAGGTCGAGGCTATCGACAACGCCAAGAATAGAGGTGCATTAATGAAAAAGGACAAGAGGAAAGTCAAAGAGGGGGAGACCCCCCAAGGTAGTTAGTCTGGCTCCAAAGAAAAGGAGTGGTGAAGTGTGTAGCTTCTGTGGCCGCCCTGGCCATCCAGTTGAGAAATGTTTCCAGAGGAAGGGTGCTCAGAAGCAGCAGCGAGTGCTAGCAATTCAGGGTGCTCTGAATGGTGTGGTGCTCTGCCAGTTGTGCAAGCAGAGTCGGCACGATGCGGCCTAGTGTTGGACAAAGGAATAGGTCTGCTTCCAGTGCAAGCAGAAAGGGCACATGAAGTTCCAATGCCCGCTGGTTCAACCCCCGTTGCAGCCTATTCCGCTTTGAGCATTGCCGCTGCCGCAGCATCAGGATAAAGGAAGAGGAAAGCTGAACGTGTTAACCCTGGAGCAAGCGCAGTCTTCGACCCAAGTGATCGCAGGTTAGACCTTAAGTCAACTGTTTAGTCTTGATTCCTGTTAGTTTGCTGAGCTAGACTAGTTATTGTTCGCGCTTATAGGTAGATTTAAAGTAAAGAATCATTGGGCGCGTGTTTTGTTCGATTCGGGTGCCACCCATTCATTCGTAGCAAGGGCTTTCGTCGAGCGTCACCGTTTGACCCCTGAGCTGGGCAACGATTCGTTCCTCGTTAAGTTCCCTTATGGTGAATTTGGTGTCCTTGAACCGGTGTGTCCAAAGTTGCCCCATTCTCTTAGGTGATTTCTTGGCTGTTGCTGATCTCAAAGTGTTGGACTTAGAAGACTTTGACGTGATTTTGGGTATGGACTGGTTGTCCAGTTATGATGCGGTCATCCGATGCAAGGAAAAAAGTCTGGACTTCGTGATGGACAACGGTCAACCCATGAGCGTTTTTGGTTCTCCATACCAAAGTTCTTCGATAATTTCTGCGGTTTGTGCTCGGAAACTATTAATTTCCGGTTGTTTGGCTTACCTTGTTTCTGTAGTAGAAATTGTTCCTGGACCGCCGTGTATTGAGAGCATTCCAGTTGTGCGAGAGTTTCCTGACATCTTCCCTGTTAGCCTTCCTTGACTCCCGCCTGCTAGAGATGTAGAGTTCATCATTGATCATGATCTTGGTACTCATACTATTGCTAAGGCACCATACCGTACGGCCCCGCGCGAGTTATAAGAGTTGTGAACTCAGTTAGATTAGTTGTTGCAGTGTGGTTTCATTAGGCCAAGTTCTTCACCCTGGGGTGCTCCAATTTTGTTTGTGAAAAAGAAGGACAGTTCAATGAGGTTGTGCATAGATTATAGAGAATTAAACAAAGTGACCATCAAGAAAAGGTATCCGTTGCCGAGGATAGATGACCTATTTGATCAGTTGCGTGGTAGCACGGTATTTTCGAAGATTGAACTTCGATCAGGCTACCATCAGTTGAGGATCCGTGAGTCGGACGTACCCCGCACTGCCTTTCGTTCTCGTTATGGCCATTTTGAGTTTCTAGTCATGTCGTTTGGTTTGACAAATGCACCCTCTGCATTTTTGGACATGATGAACCGCGTGTTCAAGGATTTTTTGGACAATTTTGTTGTGGTATTCATAGATGATGTGCTAGTTTATTCTAAGAGTGCTGAGGAGCATGCTACGCATTTGCGCTTAGTATTGTCTACTCTTAGAGAGCACAAGTTGTATGCAAAGCTGAGTAAGTGCGAGTTTTGGCTTCCTCAGGTGTTCTTTCTGGATCCTGTGGTGAACAAGGATGGAATTATTGTAGACCCAGCTAAGATTTCTATTGTGTTAGATTGGAAGACGCCTTCAACACCTAAGGAGATAAGGAGTTTCTTAGGGTTGGCTGGGTACTACAGGAGATTTGTTCATGGGTTCTCGGTGCTGTCGGCACCTTTGACTAAGCTTACCCAGAAGAATACGGCTTTTATTTGGAGCGGAAAATGCGAAGAAGCCTTCCAAGATTTAAAGAGGCGTTTGTGCAGTGCACCTGTGTTGTCCTTGCCGATCGAAGGATTAGAGTATGTCGTTTATGTGGACGCATCTCACATTGGTTTAGGATGTGTTTTGATGCAAGAAGGAAAGGTGATTGCATATGGGTCTAGACAACTGAAAGTTCATGAAAGGAATTACCCTACACATGACTTAGAATTTGCTGCAGTGATTTATGCTTTAAAGCTTTGGAGGCATCTTCTTTATGGAGTGTCATGCAAGATTTTCATGGACCACAAGAGTCTGAAGTATGTCTTTACCCAGAAGGAGCTGAATTTGTGCCAGCGAAGGTGGTTGGAGTATGTTGCGGATTATGAAGTTGATATCCTATATCATCCGGGTAAGGCTAATGTGGTGGTCGATGCCCTGAGTAGAAAGACCGCGCAAATCTTCAATATCTCTGTGCAGTCCTTGGTAGAAGAGTTTATGTTGATGGATATCTCATTCGGTAGAGTACCGCGCCTTCGAGCTTAGGAGTTGAAGAACCTTCTTGGATTACCCTTACGAGATTGCACCAGAAGGAAGATCCTGATTTGCAACATCTCCGGAATAGAACTGAAAAAGGTGAGCTTCCTGACTTTTCAATCGATGATAAAGATACTTTGAAGTATCGAGGTAGATATTGTATTCCCTCGCTTGATGACATTCGAACCAAGATCTGTAGCGAAGCGCATGATTCTAGTGTTTCATATCATCCTGGCTCCACAAAGATGTACAAAGACCTGAAGCAGATCGTTTGGTGGTCAGGTATGAAAAGTGATTTAGCCAAGTATGTTTCTGAATGCTTTACTTGTCAGCGTGTTAAGGCAGATCATAAGAGGCCTGGTGGTAATTTAAACCCGTTGGATATTCCAACCTAGAAGTGGGAAAGTATTTCAATGGATTTCATTACCGGTTTGCCGAGATCTCTTGGAGGTCACGATTCGGTATGGGTCATAGTTGACCGTCTGACGAAGTGTGCTCACTTTGTGTCGTTTAAAATTGGATATTCTATGGAAAGGGTAGCAGAACTTTATTTGAATGAAGTCATCAGATTGCATGGTGTGCCCGTAAGCATTGTGTTGGACCGAGATTCAAGGTATATGTCTCGTTTCTGGAGGAGTCTGCAAGGAGCTTTGGGTACAGACCTTAGATACTCTACCGCTTACCACCCCCAGACAAATAGTCAGACGGAGAGAGTGAATCCGATTTTGGAAGATATGATCAGGTGCTATATTTTGGATCATGGCGGAGCTTGGGATAAGCGCCTGGGATTGATGGAATTTGCTTACAATAACAGTTATCAGGAAAGTCTGCAGATGGCCCCCTTTGAGGATTTGTATTGGAGGCGTTTCCGAACTCCCTTGTTTTGGGCCGAGGTTGGTGAGAGTCCGTTGTTAGGCCCAGATGCTTTGGAAGAGATGAGCGTTGCTGTGACTCATATCCGCGAGAAGCTTCGTATTGCTCAGGAGCGGTATGAGAAGTATGTTAATCGGAGGAGAGTGGATCTAGAGTTTTCCATTGGAGACTTAGTGTTCTTGAAAGTTTCTCCGATGCCGGGCGTTAAGAGATTTGGAAGGAACCACAAGTTGGACCCCCGATATGTGGGACCTTTCCAAGTTGTTGAACGCATCGGAGTGTCCGCTTATAGATTAGATTCGCCTGCCTCCTTTCCATATGTTCACGATGTGTTTCATGTGAGCCAGTTGACGAAGTGTTTGCGTAGTGATCGGCTTGTTCTTGATTCAGTGCCCATTTTGCAGCCCAATCTTTCATATGTTGACGAGCCCATCCGAATCTTGGAGTCCCAAGAGCGTGTGTTGCGGAGGAAGACGATCCCGATGGTTAAGGTTCTTTGGAAGAATCAGGGTGTCGAAAGCGCAACTTGGGAGCTGGAGTATGCCATGAGAGAGGCTCATCCTATCCTCTTCTCTTAGATTTCGGGTAACTCTTATGTCTGGTAACCTTTGGATTTCAAGTTTTGGGACGAAACTTCTTTTTAGGGGGAGTGACTGTAACTCCCCTGATTTTCGTTAATTATTTACGTGGCCGCTGTGACGTAGTTTTGGCGTAAGGGCGTTACGTCAGCTTGTCAGGTTTAGTTTTGAGCCTTAGCTTAGTTAAAGTATGTAATTTAGATCGAGCGCGCGAGTCTTCGCGTCGTTTGGATTTGTAGAGAAGATTTTGTGTAGTATTGAGAATTTAGCTTCGGGAGGCTTTTGCCCGAGTTTGGCTTGTCGGAATTGAATTCTGACTTCTCCGTTGGATTCGTAGCGCCGTATTTCAGTTAAGGTGCGAATTTCGTAGTAATCCGAGTTGTTCTGGTCGCCCTCGCAGTTTAAGTAAATTGGGGAATTAATTAATTAATTAATTAATAATTTTTGGTTATATATAAAGCCTAAAACCTTCTTCCCCTCTTCATCTTCCTCTTCCTCGATCAAAAGCAGCCGCCGAGCAAAAGAACGAGAGCGGAGCTTCGTGGTGCGTTCGGCCAGCGATTTCTAGTGCTGTAGTAGTCAGAATCGTGTTTGGAGAGTGGATTTGGGAAGCTCTCGACGAGATCTTCGTCTTTGTGGTAAGCTTTTCCCGTTTTGTGGAATTTTTGGAGTTAGGGTAGTGACCTAACCCCTTTTTTCGACCCAAAAAGTTTCAGGTTTTGTGCTCAGGTGTGTTCTTGGCCGGATCCTTAGCTTCCGGAGCGGAGATCTTCGAGTTTGCAAGGTTAAAGGCAAGTGGCAATTTCTTTCTCCTTCTCTTTGATGTTGGAGTGTTGTTTCTTGCTTGAGTTTGTATTGCATTATCTCAATAATTTATCTTGGAGTGTTATTTGGCTAATTTAACCCTTATACTCCCTTTGGAGATCTCCCTAAATGTCTGTTTTCCCCTCAAACGAGTCCGTCTGCAGCTCAGACCTTCTGTTTTTTATTTCTCGAGAAGTCCCCTGATTTTTCGAGAAATCCTCTGGTGTTTCGAGAAATCCTCCTCGTCCCCTGGTTTAGCCGCTGAATGGTCCCTCTCGAGAAGTCCCGGTCATTTTCGAGAAGTCATTTTAGCCCAGTCTCGAGAGATCCTTGTCCCTCTCGAGAAGTCATAGCCGTTCTCGAGAAGTCCTTGTTATTCTCGAGAAATTGCCTTAGTCCAGCTTGCGAGAAGACTCCCCTCGAGCTATCGAGCAATGCCTCCCTTCTCTCGAGAAGTCTCTCTCCCTCTCGAGAAGTCCCCTCCCTCTCGAGAAGTCCCTTTCCTGCTCTCGAGAGATCCGTGATGATAACCCCTTTGGTTTTTTTTTCGAGAAGTCCTTTTACCTTCCCTCGAGAAGTATCTTCTCCTTCTCGAGGAATGCCTGCTTTGGGCCCGTGGTCATGATTACTTCTCCCCTTTTGAAACCTCGTACTTGTTGTGGTTAAACCAACTTATGAGTTCTCTTATGTTTAGTATTGGAAGAATGTTTACCTTGTTGTGACCCTACCTCTTAGGGCATCCTAGTGATTATCCTTTCGGGCAGCATCCCGTGTTTAATTGAAATTTAGTTAATAAGAACCGTTGTCTTTAGCCTTACACAGTAGTTGTGTTTGTGGGACAGTGGGTGAAATGTTATAGCCTTGCTCGGTAGTCGTGTTTGGGTGGTTGGGTCTAGAGCACCCCACGCGGTTTTTGGGCTTTGGGTGGCGGAGGTAGATAACCGCTCCCATTTAATTGAGCTGATCAGTCTCTTTAAATAATGAAACAAGATAAATGAAGCTTGCTTTTTTTTGGCACTTTCTTTTTAGTGCACTCGGTGCTTGCTAGTTCTTTGTTTAGAACTTCTCTTTTGGTAAATCTGGCTTGGGTTGTTACCCCTTATGCCTTGCTTACTTTCCTGCTAGTTTTTTGCCACTTGTAATTCCTTGCTGAGGCGTTCTTTGTTTTATTGAATGCCTCAGGTTCAGAGCCGTAGCGGCTAGTGGTATAGCCTGAAATTCAGAGTTTTAGTAGTTGTTCACCCCGCTGCTGCGAGGTAGTTGTTATTAGTTTCTTCTTCTGCTCAGACATACTAGTTGGTGCCAATGGGTTAGTGTCATGTTGTTGACGCCCATTGTGCCATTTTTATACTTTATAGTTTATTTGCAAGTTAAATGCTACTACTTTTAGATCTTGTGTATCTTACTCTCTTAGAATGACTTATGTTAGGTGCACTATAGTTATAAAATGGTTTTTCTTTAACCTCGCTACATTCTTTCTAACTGAAGCCCTTAACTTTAAAGTCGCTTAAAGGTATTTTCTACTCATACAATACACCTAGTTATATGCATATCATTTAACTTATGCTTCATCGTTTGCATACATTTAGGACTTTGAGTAAACTAAATCAAGTACTTTCCGCTGCAATTATATATACTTTCTCGGTGGACTAGTTGATCCACGAACTGAGAGACACAGTTCTTACCTCAAACCCCTAATAAATGATTTCAAATGTTGACTTATCATATGATCATGTTTTGTTTGGTTAAGTAATAGGTTCCCGCCTGAGCGTCTGCAGTTGTCTCCTGTATGACGTGGCATCATGAGATGTATTTTCTCTTACTCTGATATTCTTAAATTCAGAGAAAATGTGGGTTGTGACACAGCTTATCGTCTCAATGGATTCTTATGTCTTGTCCCAGCGGATCCAGTCAACTTCTCAGCGACCCTAGGCCTTGTCTCAGCGGTTCAGCTGAGAGCTTGTCTCAGCTGTTCAGTTGAGACTGAGAGTTTGTCTCAGCTATTCAGTTGAGACTTAGAACTTGTCTCAGCTGTTTAGACAACAAACCAACTGAACTTAATCCACACAGTGAGGGATAAATAAAAGATATAAAGTTTTTTAATTGATTGAATTTACATCTATGATTCCTAGCTGATTTATAAAGAAACTATGTTTCTTTTCATCCAATGGTTTGGTGAAAATATCAGCGCTTTGTAAGTCAGTAGGAATAAATTGTAGGCAAATTTTTTTTATCCACATTATCTCTGATAAAGTGATTCCTAATTTCTATGTGTTTAGTCCTATTATGGAGTATTGGATTTTGTGCTATAGATATTGCACTAGTATTGTCACAAAATATAATTGATTTATTTAGATTGATACCATAACCTAGAAGTTGATTTTGTATCCACAATATTTGTGAGCAGGAACTGCCTGCAGCAATATATTCTGCTTCAGCAGTTGATATAGACACAGATGTCTGTTTCTTACAAAACCAAGACACTAGCCTATCACCAAGAAACTGGCAAGTTCCTGATGTGCTTTTCCAGTCTACTCTGCATCCAGCATAATCAGAATCTGAGAATCCAGTTAATTCAAATTCTAATGCTGTTGGATACCAGAGTCCTAGATTTGGACAACCTTTTATATATCTCAAAATTCTTTTTAGTAAAATTAGATGATATTCTTTGGGGTTAACTTGGAACCTAGCACAAATACATGTAGCAAACATTATGTCAGGTCTACTAGCTGTTAGATTAAGTAAAGAGCCAACAATTGCTCTATACACTTTTTGATCAACAGGTTTCCCTGATTCATCATTGTCAACAACAGCATTGGAGGGCATGGGTGTTTTCATAGTGGAAGCATCAGATATACCAAATCTTTTCACTAATTCCTTAACATACTTAGATTGTGATATGAATATGCCATTTGGAGTTTGCTTCACTTGAAGACCAAGGAAGTAAGATAACTCACCCATACTACTCATTTCAAATTTAGATTGCATTAGGTCAGAAAACCTTTTGCATAGATTTGAATTAGTAGAGCCAAAAATGATATCATCTACATAGATTTGAACTAGTAATGTTTGATTTTTATGTATTTTGAAAAATAAGGTTTTATCAACAATGCCTCTACATAATTTGTTCTCCAAAAGAAAATTAGCTAAGGTCTCATACCATGCTATGGGAGCTTGCTTGAGACCATAGAGAGCTTTATTAAGCTTAAATTCATAAGAAGAGTGAGTTGGAGAGATAAAACTTGGTGGTTGTTCCACATAGACTTCTTCTTTGATATCTCTATTAAAAAAAGCACTCTTCACATCCATCTGATATACCTTGAACTTCTTGAATGTCGTGAAAGCAAGGAATATCCTTATAGCTTCAAGTCTAGCAACAGGAGCAAAGGTTTGATCAAAATCAATCCTTCTTCCTGAGAATATCCTTGGGCTACTAATCTTGCTTTATTTCTGATGATTAAGCCTTGATCATCTAGCTTGTTCCTGAAGACCCACTTGGTGCCAATGACTGGATGGCCTTTTGGTCTTGGAACCAAATCCCAAACCTTGTTCCTTTCAAATTGGTTGAGCTCCTTGCATTGCAAGAATCCAGTTTGGATCTTGTTCTGCATCTTTTATGGATTGAGGTTCAACTTGTGATATGAAACAAGTGTGCATCTGATTTTGGTGTAGTTGATGCCTTGTTTAAACACCTGCTGAAATATCTCCAATGACTTGGGATATTGGATGATCTCTAACTGTGATGCGATCAACAGTTGGAGAGTGTTCAACAATGGTTTCTTCTTGAGGGATATGATTAGCTGTCACTTGATTTGAATTGTCAGCAAGATTTTTTGGATGATCCTCTTCTTCACTGTCTTCAATTATTTCATTTGATGGAAGTAGTGAATCTTCATTCTGTAGATTCAATTCATTGAGCTCTTCACATAGAGCTGGTACCTGCAAAATAACTTTGGTAGAGGTGGTATTCCTCTCCTCAATTAACATGTTAGTTTCATCAATAGATACATGCATGGACTCTTCTATCTTAAGAGTAGATTTGTTGTAAACTCTATATGCTTTACTAGAAAGAGAATATCCAAGGAATATACTTTCAGCAGATTTTGCTTCAAATTTCCTGAGATACTTCTTATCATTGTTATGCACATAGCATTTACAGCCAAATATCTTAAAATAATTAACCTCAGGCTTTTTATTCTTGAGTAATTCATAGGGAGTGTTACCCTTAAGCTTATGTATTAGACTTCTGTTCAACACATAATTAGCCGTGTTCACTGCCTCTGTCCAAAAAGAGAGGGGCAAGGGAACATCAACAAGCAATGTAGTTGCTGATTCAATTAGTGTTCTATTTTTCCTTTCAGCTACCCCATTTTGTTGAGGAGTTCTAGGAGCAGAGAAACATTGCCTGATCCCTTCTTTTCCACAGAATTCTCTCATCAGAAGAGATTCAAACTCAGTGCCATGATCACTTCTGATCAATGCAACTAGAGTAGAGTACTCAATCTTGATGGACCTGAGAAAGTCTGTCAGAACACTGAAGGTGTCAGACTTGTTCCTAAGAAAGAACACCCAAGTGAATCGTGAGAAGTCATCTATAATAACTAGAGAATAATGCTTCCCTCCTAGACTTTGTATTGCAATGGGTCCAAAAAGGTCCAAATGCAGTAAGTACAGAATCCTAGGTGAATCACTCTTGGATAAAGATTTAAAACAACTCTTGGTTTGCTTTCCTAGTTGACAAGCCCTGCAGAGTCCTTCCTTCTTGTATGAGCCAGAAGGCAGTCCTCTTACAAGATTGTCCTTAGAAAGCTTAGATATAGTTCTAAGGTTAATATGTCCTAGCCTTTTATGCCATAATTCATTTGTTTTACTTATAGAATTAAATAAGCAAATATTTGAGTTGGGAGAGTCAAAATTGACTAAATATATATTTCCATGTCTAATACCAGATAACACATTAATGTTTTTATTATTGGTAATAAGACATAAGGAATGGTTAAAAGTTACCTGATAACCTTCATCACATAACTAGCTTATGCTGATGAGGTTGTGCCTAAGACCCTTGACATAAGCTACCTCTTTGAAGGTGACTGCTCCAACTTTGATCTATCCATAACCTTTGGTTTGTCCACAGTTGGAGTCTCCAAAGATCACTTTGGGTCCAAGCCTTGCTTTGTAGATGCTTAAGTTGGCCTTGTTTCCTGTCATATGCTTTGAGCACCCGCTATCCAAATACCATTGTTCTTTTATTTTTGGATAGCCATGTACCTGCAAAACAGAAAACATTCTAGTTGTTCTTGACCCAGACTACCTTGGGTCCTTTTGTTTTTCCACAAAATTCTGAAATGAAAGACATCTCAGGCTGATCCTTATAACCTTGTGGATGATATCTCCTTGGAGGAATTATCCACTCAGTGAAAGGATTTTTAGTATGTGAAGAATAAGAATTCTTTAGATTTTCAGTTTTTTTTTCCGTTCGACGAATTGAGATGAATTCGTCGATCGTCGTTCGACAAAGTGACGTGCTTTCATCGAGCGCCGTTCAAATAATAACTATACTGAAGGTCTGTCTTCAGAGTTCGTCGATCTCCGTTCGACGAAATGAAGTGATTTCGTCGAGCTCCGTTTGATGAATTCTGTTGAATTACTTTTTTCTTAACAGCCTTGGTTGAGATATTTTTTTCTACTTCTACTACCTCTTTGTTCTTAGCTGAAATGAATTTTACTGGTGTAGAGACAATGTTTTTCTTCATAAGAAGTGTTTCACTTGATGATGCACCCAAGCCTAGTTTGCCATTAAGTTTGGCATTCACTGTGCTTGTGATGTCCATCAGTTTGATACTTCTCCCATTTAGGGACTCTTTAAATTTCATAGCTTCAGATAACTTGTTCTCAATGAGAACAATATGTTCTTTTGAGGCAGCCAATTCTTTCTTAAGATTGGCATTTTCTTCACTTAGTTGGTTCATTTCAGCCAACTTGCCTCTGAGAGAGATTATCTCTTTCTCAGGTTTGATTAAATCTAAACAAAGAGTTTTGAATTCATTTTTAAAATCATTTAAATTAATGTCAAAGGTAGATATTACCTGATCACTGTCATTGTCTGGTTTTGATTCTTCAGAATTATTTCCTGAGGCATTGATAGCCATCATGCAGAAACTTCTTTCATCTGCATCATTTTCATCATCAGAAGAGCTGGATGAAGATGCAAGATCTGACTCATTGCTTGAGTCATATATAGCCATCAAGCATTGGTCCTTCTCATTTGCATTTTCTTCATCTTCAGAAGAGCAGGATGAAGATTCTGATTCTATTTCACTCCAAGATTAAGCTATAAAGCCTCTTCACTTATGCTTGTGTTTGTGGGAGGAAGGCTTGCTGGAGCGCCTTTTCTCTTCTTTCTCTTTTCTCTTTTCTTTCTTTTGGTTCTCTGGACACTCAGGTAGAATGTGTCCAGGTTTCCTGCAACCAAAACAGATAATTTCCATAGAATTTGATTTGTCATACCTTGGTTTTTCTCTTGATCTGGAATCCTTCTTTCTGAAATCCTTTCTATCCATCTTGTAGAATCTCTTGGCTAGAAGACTCATAAACTCCACTTCTCTTGGAGCTTTATCTTCCTCTTCAGTTGCTTGTAAAGCAATGCTTCTTTCCTTCATGGATGCTAGTGAGGAAGTAGATTGTTCAGCTTCTCTGGACTTGATAAGCTGCTCATAGGTTTTAAGCTTGCCTAACAAGGTCTCAGTAGAGATCTCATTAAGGCTTTTGGCTTCCTTGATTGGCCAGATCCTAGAGTCCCATATGTTGGGGAAGAACATTAGGATCTTATCATTGACTACAGTGATGGAGATCACTTTGTCTAGATATTTCAGCTCATTGATTATGAGGCTGAGTCTGTTGTACATATTTGCAACACTATCAGTTTCTCCTTTCTTGAAATTTTCATACTGAGAGATGAGATGAGATCTTCTATTTTTTCTCTCATCTGCAGATCCTTCAACCATGTTGTTGAGGGAGGTCCAGATTTCCCTGGCTGAGGTGCATTCCACAACCTTTTGAAAAATGTCATCAGACATTGTTTGTGCCAATATATTCATTGCTTTGGCATCTACACTTCTTTGTTTCTTTTGAGTTTCTGTCCACTCAGGAGGTGGAAAAGCATTATTTGTTGTTGTTGTTTCAGCAATTGTTGTTGCGGTAGGAGTAGGAGGTCCTGTCAAAATAATATTAAAAATATCCTCATCAATAGAATTCATATATAATCTGATCCTTGCCTTCCATAATGCAAACTTATTTAGATTGCACATAGGAGGTCTTGTGCTTGAGTATTCTTTATTCTGTGCCATGAGTTTTTAGAAAAATCAAACTCTAGAAAAAAGTTAAGATCTAATTGATCTTTGGATTCAGGTGTTAGCCTATAATTTATCAACCAACCTCTGATACCAATTGAAAGTCCTCTGATATCAGTTGAAAGTAATCTCTGATATAAAAGGAAAGGGAGGTTAGATCTTAGATTTACTCTAGAGGGGGGGGGGGGGGGTGAATAGAGTATTAAAAAGTTTTTCACTTATTTTTATTGCGAAGTTAAAATAGTGATATATATATGTGTACTGAGTGAGTATGAAACAAATAAAAAATCACACAGCACAGCACAGTACAAAAAATAAACAAAAACACAGAAGACACAAGGATCTATAGTAGTTCCCCAATAAACCTGGGTACATCTATTCTTCTACCACCCTTTGTAGGAATCCACTAGGTTTTTGATTAGGTTCCCTATCACCAATGGGTTTTTGATCAGGTGCCCAAACAACACTTGAGCTTTTGATCAGGTGCTCAAACCAAACTACAGGTTTTTGATCAGGTGCTCTGCCACCAATGGTTTAACTTTTGAAGGGAGTTAGAACCCTATACAAGATGGGATGAAGCTGGTTATGAAGTTCTTCTCTGTCAATAATCTGAGAGAAGACTATTGGATTTGTTGTTGTAAAGCTCCCCTGTTTGATAGAAAATAGTTGACAGTTGATGGATGGAGCTTTCACTTGAATGAAATATCTTCCTGATAGCTGATGTATCTGAGAGACAAAGGTTTCTCAGATTATTGTTGCTCTTGAAGATTTGAACTAGCTGCAGAATACTGAGATGAGATTTGTGTTGTTGTTCTCAGAGATTGAGAGAGCTGCTGCTTGAGGAGGATGAACTCTGTATCTTTCTCTCGACTGTTTCTTTCTCTTTCTTTCTGTCTTCTTGATGTACTGCTGTAATACTTTTTCTTTCTTTTTCCTTAGAGATAATCTGACTGATTTTAAAAATCAAATCTTCTGAATAAGGAATAGAATAATTTGAAAAGATTTTCTTGGAACTGTATCCTTTAATTCTATTCCTTTTCCATGAAAATGTCCTTTTCCAAAATGTGTCAATGGACACTTTCTCAAAATAAGAGAATAATAAAAGGAAAGATAATATCCTTGACTTATCTGATAGGAATAGATCCGTTGCTGATAGTCGATCTGAGTTCAGAGAATAGAATAAAAATGATCCTTCTGAAATAATGAAGTGAGGAGAAATTTCGTCGATCTGAGAATTGAGTTCGTCGAACAGAATGTTGAGTTCGTCGAACTAAAAGATAATCTGCTGAATCTGCCTGGAAGAACTGAGTTCGTCGATCTGAGATGAACTTTTGTCGATCTGAACATCTTGATACTTATTCTTTGAACGCAGAGCTGAGTTCGTCGATCTCAAACTAGAGTACGTCGAACTGAAGAATAAACTGCTGGACTGACTGGAGAACTTAGTGCGTCGAGCTGGAGAGCAAGTTCGTCGAATGCAGAGAGAAGCTCGTCGAACGCAAAATAGAGTTTGTCGAATGCAGAACCTTGGCATGTTCGTCGAACGCAGAAATTTGATCTTTTCCTTAAGTTCTAACAGCCTAAAACCTTGACCCTTAGACTATACATTGGGGTCAACTTAGTCTTAGTCAGCAGATATTTATCCTAGCCCAAATTAGTAATAAGGTTGTTCCAACAATGATAATTCATAAAAAGACAAAGATGTTTTTGTAAAAAAAAATTCTTAAAAAGATTATCATGAAGTAACCAGGCATGAAAGAGATGTATGAAAGAGAGACTACTACAATGTTATTCTAATTCAAAAGGTCAAAACACACCAAACATTGTAGAAAGCATGCTAGGTTATCTAGTGCATTTTAGATTTAAAAAGTATTATAGAGTTAGCATTAGGATCCAATACTCATGAGAAGAAGTGTTATGGAAGATAATGATGTGCACAAAGTGTATTTTGAAAAGAGTAAAAAACGTTATAATCAAAAATACAAGACAAATGTAGAGTAAAGTGCACAATAAAACACAACTAAGATTACTTCCACACACTTTTATGCACACAAAAATGTACAACTAAACAGGTGTTTGCACACACAATGCTCATTAAGACTTATCAGGGTGCAAAGTAGTGCTTGGGGGATCACATATTTTTTTTAGTTTTATTTTTGATTCGGTGTACTTAAGAATAAGTGGTGTAAAAAAAAGACCAAGTTTGCACAAGACGCTTTACTAATCTTTCCAAGGTGCTCAACCTCACAACGCTTATTAAGACTTATCAAGAGGTGCAAGTAGTGCTTGGTGGAGTTAACTTTGTCAATTTATTTCATGTTTTTTGTTTTGTACAATGTTCTCCGACTACACTTGCTTTGCAAACCAATTAGATTTTGAAAGTACAACCACTTTTCTTTATATTTAATAGTGTAAATAAATGTAGTGTATGTGGGGACTCGACGCAACCAACTCGACCAAAATCCTGGACTGTTGGTGAAGGCATAATCTATCCTTTATAGAGCTGGTCACCCAAGCAGGATCCACGGGGCAGCCAGTTAAGCCCACGGGGAACACGCCCTTCTGCTTTGAATAGTGCAGCACGTCGGGGCAATTGCTGACCATAGCCCAACAATCCCCCCAGCAACGACCCGGGGTTTCGAACCCGCGAACCCCTCTGATACCACTTGTGGGGACTCGACGCAACCAACTCGACCAAAAGCCCGGACTATTGGTGAAGGCACAATCTATCCTTTATAGAGCTGGTCACCCGAGCAGGATCCACGGGGCAGCCAGTTAGGCCCACGGGGACACGCCCTTCCGCTTCGAATAGCGCATCACGCGGGGTAATTGCTGATCGCAGCCCAACAGTGTAGGTAAGATACTCGTGCAATTTTTAATTTATTATACAATTACAATACACTAGCAAGTATCTTTAGATTAAAAAACACATGTAGACTTAGCCAAAAAAGGTGAGTGAAGAAATCTCATTATCAACCATAAAACATTGATGCACATATTAATAGATATATCAAAGCATGATAAGAACAATGTTCAAAGTAGTTTGACAAGATAAATTGGAACATTGTAGAAGTTCTAAAGATAGTTTAAAACATGCTTGATTTTCACAATAAAGTCCATACCATTTTTTGTTAGTTTTTGTGTTTTATATTTTTGTATTTGATTTTTGCATTTAGAAATATAATTTAAACAAAACAAAGAAAAGGAGTAAAAAAAATATTTTTGTAATTTTGGCTTTTGTAATTTTTTTTTGTTTTAATTTTTCAAAAATCAATTCAAAACAGAATTGCAAAACTATGTAGTACATATACTAGAGCATAATTTTAGGTATTTTATAAAATTTTAAAAATACATACAAGTAGAACCAAGCGATACCGCCCGCGCTAACGATACTGCTGGCGCTAGCGCTGCTTTAGTTAAATCTCCTTTCCCTTGTCATTTTGGCCATTACCACTGAAGCTCTCCTGAAAAACCCTAGCAGATAACGCACCCCACTCATAGATCTAAGGTAAATCTTCATCATTTTTATGATTTTTGTTTTAAACATTGATTTTGATGTTGAAGATGAAGATATTTGAAGTTATCCAGTGGTTTTAGATGCTAGATCTATAATGCTTGATTCTTTTATTTTTGAAGAGAGAATCTAGAACAAATCTTCATCATTTTTATGATTCGTGTTCTAAATATTTGATTTTGATGTTTGTGATGAAGATTTATGAACTCTTTAAAAAAACTTTTGATTTTGATGATGGATCTAGAAGAAGGTTAAAAAAATCTTCAATATTTTTATAATTTTTGTTTTTCATTTTGAATTTTTATGAAAATTTCTAGTTTTGATTTTAGCTTAGATTACGTCGGTTTCTTGGATCTAGTAATTTGAGAAAGTTAGGATTTGGAAAAAATTTATAGTAGAGAGATCTTATCATTTTAGATCAGAGGACTAGCACCGGCGCTACAGCAGGCGCTAGTATTAGCGTCGAGAGCTAGTGCTAGCACTAGCGCTAGTGATTTTTGCTTAAATTTTAATTTCTCTTATAATGTGGCAGATGGCTCCTGGATCAAAGGGGAGGAAATATGCAGGACTAGCCGTGGAGGTAGCAATAGTAGGTGTACCATATTTTGTGGAGTTTAACATGCCTCGACACCACCACATCATGCAGCTGTTCGCAACCTCCGAAGTGTTGAGTTTGTTTCTTTCGGAGGGGTTTTCTTCAGAGTTAGTACGAGAGTTCTATATGCACTTGGAAGATCCATCGCAGTCTGAACTGGATAGAGGAGTGCGGTCTCAGGTGCAGGGACGAGTGGTGACTATCACCCATGAAAACCTGAGGGTCGTGTTTGGATTGACGGAGCATCCAGATTGGTTGGAGATAGTTGAGAAGCTTAGGGTAGATAGGGATTGAACTAATATGAACTTGGTGCTACATAATAGGGCATGCAAGAGTTTGATCACCTCTCTGATGACACTCATAGTAGATGCCATAGTTGTTCAGGATGTATTACGTCACACTATTATGCTGAAGTTAGGTGATACAACGAAGGTCACATCACAACTCAGCTATGTCTCCTATTTCATTTTAGAGGGGGAGAAATTCGACGTGGCTGACTTGTTACTCTCCTTGATTTGTTACTCATACAAGTTGCGGCAACCTTCCCGCCAGAGATATAACTACTTGCCCCTTAGTGGCATCATACAACGGGTCATTCAAATGATGTACCCTTCTATTGAGATAGGTTTTTATTTGATAGATTGTTTTCCTCCTATCTACAGTACCTCACACTTACGAGCTACATCCCTCCCGAATGAGCCATCCACATCTACTTGGCCACCATTCCCGTGAGGAATGTCAGCCCGAGAGACACGGGCTGGTTCATTTGATCGATTTCGAGATGATATGGGAGAACAGATGACACAGGTGGAGGAGGATATATCAGAGGTAAAGAAGGGTGTGTCCGACATGAAAAGGATGTTGAAATTTATTATCAAGGCCTTAAAGATGAAACTGTCATCACTAGAAAAAAGGGAATGGGATAGCCCTACAGAGGATCCGCCAAGACATTCTGTCAGGCGAACACGCAGACGACGGTCACCAAGTCCAAGTGTGGAAGATGTAGATGAGGAAGAGTAGTGGAGTAGGAAGGACCTGAGGGTAGCTAAGTTTTCAGTTTTGTAATAATACAGGAATTTAAACATATGTTCTTGGTTACTGTCTCCTAGCGTCGGCGCTACTAGCTAGCGCTAGCGCTTTCATTTATATTTATTTTTGTTGTTTTTGGATGTTTGGCTATCTTTATCTGGTCCTTCTTTGGTAGTTTTTTTTTTGAAGTTTTGTTTTACGTTTTATTTATAAATTTGTTGTCATATGAAGTGGAGATGTTTAAGCAAATTTAAAATCATATGAAGTAGTATATGTTTGAAATCATATGACTTGAGATTTTAATAACGCATAGAGAATTTTGACTTCAATTCATGTTGATGATATATGATGTATATATATAATGAGTTTAGGAAGAATAGATTGGTCATTAGTAATAAAGGGCAAGACTTAAAAATTTGACAATTTGATTTATGAATCTTTAAGTGATAAAGTCTTGTGTCTATATGATGACCACATCATGATAGCCAAAAAATAAGAAAACAAAAGTAGAAATTTGTATATTTCATTTTTAAAATATTCTACTTCATGCATTTGGTGATACCTAATGAATAAGAGATTTAGGTATCCAAAGACGACCATTTGTGGTGGTTCCTTTGGGTACCCAAATAAAAGGTTTAGGTTTGTGAGTAGATATTGATGAATGGGTCCATTCATGTGAAGTTAAAGTTTCAGTTTTAATCTCGGGCCTCCTTTCAAACCTTGGTTTAGTGTTATTTTTATGCATCAAATTTCCATTGTGATAATCTTTATATTTATGATTGTAATGATTATTGAAGGTTTTGTTCATAGGAAATTTGTGTAATGTTACTTTTAAGTTTGGAGAAACATGATTTTGTAAATAATGGTGATTTTGACTTTGATTTACAAATGCAATATGTTTCTTATTTCCATTATTTGGCTTAGTTAAACTATTCATATTCATATTCATATTCGACATGTTTTTAGATATTTCTTAATATTGTGAATTTTTATTTATAATTTTTATAAGTAAGTTGATTTTTGATTTTAATTCATCATTCTTGATCTTTAGATTGTGTCTAGCTTTATTATAAGCTATTGTGCTATTTTTAAGAGTAGAAATAATAGAGTCAATATGATTTTGATAGTCATTTCTAAATTCCTCAAATGTTTCATCCATTTCTTTGATTTCAATTTTATAATTTTGGCATGTAGCACAAATGCTTTTCAAAGATGAAATTTCTAAACATAATTTCTCATTTTGTTCCTTTATAATTAATAGTTCTTTTACAACATCCTTGAATTTTTCATTAATATTATTATAATCAAAATTAGGTTTTAAGATTTCAATTTTTTGGCAAGATGGAGAAGCCATATCATATTTGGATTCTGAATTACTTTTTAAACTTTTATTTTCTAAACATAATTTTTTATTAGCAATTTTTAATCTCTTCATTTTACGTTTAGCAATTTTTAGTATATGGAAATAAGAAGAAGGTTTAGAATTTTTTACAACACTATCGGAAGAGGCAAGATGTGAACATGAAGTTCCTTTTTCGTCTTCTAGGCCTTCCTCCTTTATAAATGAAATTTTATCTTCTTTTTCTCTCGATGTATTATTCTATTCGTCTAAGACACTTTCCATGATTTTGCTATGAGAGAGATCTTCTTGAAAAGTGGTGGACGCTTCTATGTCCTTCTCCTCCTGTCTTTGTTCTATACCCGTGAGAGGAAGATCATACATTTCTTCAAGAATATTCCAAACTTTATATGCACTAGAAAAAATATATATTAATTTAAAAACTTCATTTGATAAACCACAAAATAAATAGTGTTTGGCTTTTGCATTTAGATGACGTTCCTTTTTATTTGATTCATTCGTTGTAACTATTGCTAAATTTCATACTTCGATATCTATAGTTTTAATAAAATTTTCAATTAAAACCTTCCATCCTCTATAATTTGTCCTTTTAAATAAAGGTGGTGCTAGTGTCTTTTCTTCTTCATAAACGTTTACCCCACTAATTGAAGCGAGATCATGAAATGCCATTATTCCCGGTTGTTAAGCCGAGTTGAATAAAACCTATCTCTGATACTACTTGTTGGATCGGTAAGCGTTCTTAGAAGGGGGGTGGGGGTGAATAAGGGTTTTAAATAGTTATATTATATTTTGAATATCTTGAAATAATAAGTGATTAAGAAGGTGAGAAATCATACAAAACAATTGAAATAAAGTAGAGACATGGTTTATTAATATGAAATATGGTTTTACAAAAATTGATTTCTATAACGCTAGAAATCGGTGGCGAATAATAATAAACTCTTTTTGTTTTCTATCCCGACTCGCATCCCCACAAATCGGTGGCCCTAGCCTATCTTTCCCCGGATACGTCCTCAAGCCTCTCTAGCCAATCCTACCCCAGATATGGCCTTGACACCCCCTAGACGTAACCTATATCTAGTCGTCAACACCAGGCAAATTTCTCCCTAAGCCCTTCCCAGACCTAGTCGCCAACACGAGGCAAATTCTCTAACGGTGTACAAAGAATATGAAATGATAATAATAAAAACTCCCACTTGAAGAACTTCTAAAGTTGGAGACGAAGTTCCGTTGTAGAATAAGCATTGTAGAAGTGGACGTCGTTTGGATCCGGCGTGAAGAGATTCTCCTTCAGAAATTCGCAGAGGTTTGGTATGAGATCAAAATTCGGCTAGATCAGGCTCTAGAATTCTAGCACTCAACCTCTCTCTCTAATGGGTGTATAAAATGAGAGAAGAGGGGTCCTATTTATAGCCTTAGTGCTAGCGCCTGCGCTATCGCTACCGCCAATGCTATCCCATATTAGGATATACTTCAATCCGAGGAAACATTTCTGTCTTGCCTTCTGTGCTCCGCACTACCGCCTGCGCTAACCGCTACCGCCAGGCGCTAGCTCCTTCTAAATGTTCTCTCAGAATTGCACTAATCATTGCTAGCGTCGGGCGCTAGGTGCTACCACCGGCGCTGTTGGAGCATGCGTTCCGCACTCGTCTGGTTTGAGAATAACAAATCCCGAATGTATTTGATCCTATATTTGATTAATGGTGTGCAGATAACAGGATCAAGAATAACATGTTTGCAATTGGAGCAAAAATAATGATTTTCAAGAAATTGAAGCTATCGGATTTCCAATATCTAGGTAACGGATTTCCGATAGCTAGGTAACGGATTTCCGACAGTGCACGATCCTCCCGTAACTCTACGACGTGCAGCAGTTACGCAAGCTAACGGATATCCGATAGAGCTATCAGATATCTGACAGCCCACGTCTCAACCACGGCCTCCGATTCGCGCAGAAACTTCGAATTAGTGGGACACGTGGCAGCCTCTGGAGATATCAGATTTTGGCGATACCTAGCTAACGGAAATCCGATAGCTCTTTTTTATTAAAAGGGTTCAGAACTTCGTGGATTTGAAGCTTTCAGACCTTCAAGCCTTCTTCCTGAGTGTTATCGTCCAGAGAGCCCCAGAGAACGAAAATCCCCATCCTTGAAGAAGAAAAGAGAGAGCGAAGCCGAAGATTGTACACGCATTCCAAGGAGATTTTCTCAAGGATTCTTCGCTGCTTTGGTCCAGAAATTTTAAAAGGGGGTTTTTATTTTGTATTTCATTTATATTTACATTCATCTTGTAATCGTTGTAGAAATCGTCGTCTAGCGTGCGACGTCTAAGTCCTTGCGTGGCTTAGGGGAAAATCGCTTCCTTGTGCGGAGCGTCTAAGTCCTTGCGTGGCTTGGTAGGAAATCGTGGCCTTGTGTGCTACGTCTAGATCTTGGGAAGATCTAGAGGATAGGCTTGGGCTTGGTCTAGGGAGAGACAAGTGATAGCCTTCCGATCCTTGGGAGAAGGATTGGTAAACTTAAATTGTTGAAAATTTTATTATTATATTTGTGCCTTGATATTAAGCATTGTTAAGATCATTTTTATTGTATGTGAATTTCATGATTAATGAAAGTATGACTTTTTCTTTAATTGCAAATTTGGTTGCTTAATCTTTAACTTAGAAATTTGTGTTTGAAAATTTTTATAAGTAATTTTTAGAAAAGTAAAATTTGTTTAAAAATTCTTAAGTAAAAATCATAATTTAAAAAGGCCCTTATTCACCCCCCCCCCCTCTAAGGGCAGCACAAGATCCAACAAGTGGTATCAGAGCTAGGTTAATTCCTTATAAGCTTAACCACCTGGAATTATGGCGCACCATGATCATGCATTTTCCGAGGGGCAAGGAATAACTAGACCACCATTATTTACGGGTTCCGATTATAATTATTGGAAAACTAGGATGAGGTATTTTTTAATATCATTAGATATTGAAGTATGGAATATGGTAGAAAGAAATTATACTCATCCTACTTTTATAATTGGTGATATTGTCATGGAGAAACCCAAAGATAAATGGGATGACCAGGACAAATTAAGATGCAAAAATAATGCAAAAGCAATGAACGCATTATTTTGTGCTCTTGATAAAACTGAATTTAATAGAACCTGCGCATGTCAAACTGCATATGAAATTTGGAATTTATTGCAAATAACCCATGAAGGTACCTCGTAGGTAAAGGACTTAAAGCTTTTCCAATTGGAGTCAGAATTCGAAAAGTTCAGGATGGAGGTAGATGAGGATGTGGATACCATGTACACAAGATTCACTAAGATGGTAAATGACTCAAAAGTTTTAGGAATTTTTTTTTCAAATGGTGATTTGGTGAGAAAACTTCTTAGATCTCTCCCCCCTAAATTCAATCCCAAAGTGACGGCTATTTCTGAATCTCATGATCTTAAAGCTCTTAATATTGAAAGCCTGATTGGGAACTTGAAAACTCATGAAGTTGAATTGAAAATTCAACAACAAGAGTATATGGAGCCAAAGAAGAAGGGATTGGCTCTAAGATATAAGAAGGAAGAAAGTAGTGATTCTAAGGAGGAAGAAGAAGATGAGGAAGGTTTATTTGTTAGGAATTTTAGTAAATTTATGAGAAATCCAGAAAGGAGGAATTCATTTAAGAAGTTTTTTAAGAAGGAGACGTTTAGGAAGAAAAAATGAAAGGAAGACGATGAGGAGGAAGAGAGACAGCCACCGGAGTGCTATCACTGCAAGAAGTTAGGACACATCCGAAGCAAGTGTCCAAAGTACTTGAAAGAACTTAAAGAAAAGAAGCACAAAGGGAAGAAGAAGGTGTTGAAGGCGAAAACATGGGATGATACTACTTCTGAGGATGCAAGCAGTTCAAGCTCAAGTAAAGAAGAGGAGGCCAACATGTGCTTAATGGGAAAGAGCGTCATGTCTGATGACGAATGCAGTGTCCAAAGTGACACTGAGGTAACTCCTCCAACCTACGATGAATTATTTTTTGAATTTTTAAAGACTTGCAAATTTTTTGAAAAGAGTTTAAAAGATAATGATCTTCTTAAATCTGAAAATAAAATTTTGCTTAAAGAAAACAAAAAATTGTTAAATAAAATTAAGACTATTGGAAAAGGAGAAATTTCTTGCCAAGAGTGTGTTCAGTTTTTGGGAAGAATTAAAGAACTTGAAGAATCTCTTTCCAAATCTCATTCTACAATAAAAATTCTTACTAAAAAGAATGAGATTTTAGAGAGAGATCTGAAATCTTCAATTTCCAAAGTCAATGAGGGAAAGAAATCTTTTGAACGTAGATGTGTAAATCTAATATCCGAGAATACAGAAATGAGAAACCAGATTCATGACTGAACGCTAGCCATGAAAAAATTTGGAATGGGCCGAAGATCACTGTATATGATCATAGGATACCAATGCCATGGATCTGGAAGGTTTGGACTCGGATACGCGTCAGGAAGCTATCGCCCGGCGATAACCACTGTCGCCGGAGACAATGAAAAGTCCAAAAAATATACTTTTAAAAATTCTGAAGTTAATAAATTGTCTAATACTGCATCCCCATCCAGTAAAAGTCCAGAAAAGTTATACTCTTCTCAATACATTACATGTGTCAAATGCAATAGATTTGGTCATAATACGGACTCTTGCTGGAGGAAAGGAAAAAGTAAAATTAAACAAATCTGGGTGCCTAAGGCTTCTACCTATACTATGGGTGGAACCATTTGGGTAACCAGATCTTTACTCACCTCTTCTTTCTAGGTGTGTTGGCAGGCTAAGGACAAAGAAGACGTGTGGTACTTGGACTCGGGTTGTTTAAAGCACATGACGGGCAATAAAGAGAAGTTCCTTAGCCTGGAGATGAAGAAAGGAGGAGTTGTTACATTCGGAGATAATGGAAATGGAAAAATCATCGGCATCGGAGTTGTGGGTAACAAAAAATTTTCAATTTCGAATGTTTTATTTGTAGAAGGATTAAAGCATAATTTGATTTCTATTAGTCAATTATGTGATAAGGGTTTAGATGTTTTATTTGAATCTTCTACAAATTTGTGCAAAATTATTAATTCTAAAACAAATAAAATTGTTTTTACCACACATAGATGTCATAATGTATATATGATTAAATTTCTTGATTTTTCAAATTCTTCTTTAAATGTTTTTTATCAAGATATGATGAATTAGAATTATGGCATAGGCGACTTGGACATACTAGTGCCAAGTTAATTACAAAACTTTCAAAAGATAAATTAATTAAAGTTTTACCATTGTTAAATGGAAATTTATCTTCTTCATTATGTGTGCCTTGCCAAAAAGGAAAATTTTCAAAATCATCTTTCAAAAGTAAAAATATTATTTCTACCACTAGGCCACTTCAATTAATACATATGGATTTATTTGGGCCAATTGGAATTTCTAGCTTTGGAGGTAGAAAATATACATTTGTATTGATTGATGATTATTCTCGTATTTGTTGGACTTTATTTCTAACCTCCAAATCCGATGCTTTTTCAGAATTTTCAAAATTATGTTTGCGTATTCAAAATGAATTTGAGTTAAAAATTAAACGCATACGATCAGATCATGGAGGATAATTTGAAAATGAAAAGTTTATTTCATTTTGTACGGAATTAGGAATTAAACACGAATTTTTCGATCCACGCACACCACAGCAAAATGGTGTAGTGGAGAGGAAAAATAGAACTCTTCAAGAGTTAGCCCGTACGATGCTGTCTGAGTTTAAATTACCAAAACCTTTTTGGGCTGAAGCGGTTAGTACGACATGTTTTGTAATTAATAGAATAATGCTTCGTCCTATTTTAAAATTAACTCCCTATGAATTAATTTTTAGTAAAAAAACAAATGTTTCTTATTTCAAAGTTTTTGGTTGTAAATGTTTTGTTTTAAATTCTAAAGATTCCTTAGGAAAATTTGATGAAAAATGTGATGAAGGTATTTTAATTGGCTATTCTTCAACTAGTAAAGCTTATAGGATTTTTAATAAAAGAACAAAAATAGTTGAAGAATCTATTCATGTTAGGTTTGATGAGTTTGTTTCATGTGTAGAAAAGAAAATTACAGGAAAAGAAGATGAACCCCTTCCTTCGGTGGAGTATTATGATGAAGAACTTGGAGAATATGAAGAAGAAAAAGAAGAAGAAAGAGAAGGAGAAAGAGAAGAAGAAGATAGAGAAGAAGAAGAAAGAGAAGAATATGTGCCTCCAAGTGAATTGAAATTTTCAAAGGATCATCCAAAGGAGCTTATCATTGGAGATCTGCAAAAAGGGGTTAGTACTCGTTCATCGTTACATGTTTTATTTTCAAACCTTTGCTTTGTCTCTGAAATAGAACCAAAAGATGTTTCCACCGCTTTAAATGATGAATTTTGGTTTTTTGCTATGAATGAAGAAATTAATAAATTTGAACGTAATAAGGTTTGGAATCTTGTAGAATGACCCAAAAATCATCCTGTAGTTGGAGTTAAGTGGATTTTTAAAAATAAATTGGATAATGAATATAGAATTGTTAGAAATAAAGCCAGATTAGTTGCAAAAGGTTATGCACAAATTGAAGGGGTAGATTTTGATGAAACTTTTGCACCCGTAGCAAGATTAGAAGCGGTTAGGATATTTCTTGCATTTGCTTGTTTTAAAAGATTTAAATTATATCAAATGGATGTCAAAACCGCTTTTTTAAACGTGTATATAAAAGAAGAGGTTTATGTAGAACAACCCCCTGGCTTTATAAATGAGAAATATCCAAATTATGTTTATAAACTAGATAAAGCACTTTATGGATTAAAACAAGCGCCTCGTGCTTGGTATGAGCGATTAACTCAGTATTTGTTAAAGCACGATTATAAAATGGGAAGTGCCGATTCTACACTCTTCATTAAGAAATTTGATCATGATTTAGTTATTTTGCAAATTTATGTTGATGATATTATTTTTGGGGCCACTAATGAAGAGTTGTGTAATGAAGTAGTTCAAATTATGAAAAATGAATTTGAAATGAGCATGGTAGGAGAACTTTCATATTTTCTAGGTTTTCAAATTACACAAAAACATGATGGCATTTTAATATGTCAATCCAAATATATTCATGATATGTTAAAAATATTTGGATTTGAAAATCTTAAGCATGCAAACACTCCTATGAGTGCTTCACTAAAATTAGGAAAAGATGAAAGTGGAGTTTCAATTGACCAAACCCTTTATAGGAGTATGATAGGATCTTTATTATATTTAACCGCATCTAGACCTGACATTATGTTTGCTGTTTGTTTATGTGCGAGATTTCAGGCTAATCCTAAAGAGTCACATTTAAAAGCGGTGAAACACATCTTTAGATATCTTATAGGAACATCTAAATTAGGATTATGGTATCCTCATAATGATTCCTTTATTCTACATGGTTTTTCGGATTCAGATTATGCGGGATGTTCTTTAGATAGGAAAAGCACTAGTGGCACTTGTCATTTTATCGGCCCTTCACTTATTTCTTGGTCGAGTAGTAAACAGAATTCATTTTCCCTCTCTACTACCGAGGCCGAATATATTGCACTAGGTAGTTGTTGTGCTCAAGCTCTTTGGATGTCACAAACATTAGAAGACTTTGGCATGCAACAAAGTAGTGTAGAATTAAAGTGAGATAATAAAAGTGATATAGACTTAACTAATAATCCCGTATTACACTCTAGATCTAAGAATATAGATGTCCGACATCATTTCATAAGGGATCATATTAAGAAGGGTAATGTAAAAATCAACTTCATAGGAACGGATTCACAATTAGCGGATATTTTTACAAAATCACTTAACGATTCACGCTTTTCTATGTTAAGATTAGAACTTGGGATCTTAGAAATATAAATCTTAAATTTTTTTTTATTATTTGTAATTAGTTTTGGAAATTACATGTATTTAATTTTTTATGTATTATCAAAAATTATTAAAAAATTATTAAATTATCTACTCTTATAATATGTAATTAAACAAACTATCACAGAACAAAGTCAAATTGTCACAAAAATTCACTTAAACTGTATATGATAAAACTGGAACAGAAAAACAAATCAAAAATAGAGTTTTCACTATCGCTGGGCGACAGTGATGTCGCCAGACGATAGCTCAAAATTGTTCAAGCATAAATATTATTACATCCACAGCACGAAAACTATCATTCATCTAGATTTTCTTCAGAAACAGCAATATCAAGGCTAAATTTTTGGATGGTTATCATGATACAATAGCTAGTACATGTGATTGTTAATTTATGAGTTCTTTGAACATTGTTCTTAATTTCTCTTGCTTTAGATATCTACTTATACTTTTTGATGACTAGAAATTGAGTAGAATTGTTTCCGCATGCCTCTAAGTATGAGTAATATTTTATATTTGATAATGTACTAACACTTACACAAGTTGATAATTGACATTTACTTAAGTTTCTTTTTACATGATATTGGTTTGTTAAACATTTTCAAAGCTTGAAATGCATAGCTAAATTTTTTTTCATTTATGTTTCATTCACAAATGATTTTCCCCATTATTGGCCATTTTATAACAAAAAAACAAATTGTGTTATTATCATGTTTGCAATACAAGTGAATTCGGAGTCCTGAGTCATAATTTAAAAAAAAATGACGAAGCATGAATTAAAGTTGCAAAATCACAAAAACATGACTAGGTTACTCCATCAAGCTCTACTCACCCTCTTGATAAGTCTTAATGAGCATTGTGAGGTTGAGCACCTTGACAAGAATTGTAAAGTGTCTTGTGCAAACAATCTTGGCCATTTCTTAATCATTGTGACATGAAATCATATGTGAAAATCTTTTAGATATGAATGTTTCTTGTATTATATTTTACAAACCTTCATGTAAAAGTATTTCTTAAGGAATATGTTTACTTTATCGCTCTTCACATCTACACATCATTATCATTTATAAAATTTCTTCTCATGAGCATTGGACCAGAAATAGTTTATCTCTTTTTCTTTCATCTGTCTTATTGCTTTAGATATCTTAGCTTGACTATTTTCAATGTTCAAATTATACTCATACATTAGCTTTTTCCACATGTTACAACTTCTTACATGATTATATTCCAAATTTCGTTGTAATCCTACTCCATGTTTATCATTGTTGATATTCTACTCCTCTTGTTTTCAAAATTCTTTTACTAATTTATAACTCTCTCACTTTTTTACGCTTCTGCATTTGCTACTCAATTCCTAATCTATTTTATCTTCCATACCCCACCCTCTTTTGATAATATCAAAGGGGGTGGAGATAATAAGAAATCACTTAAATTACTTAATTAATACATGGAGCATACATGTAGGGGGAGTTTATATGTCGGTTGAGAATATTTTTAGAAGGAGCTAATATTAAGGGGGAGATCATGGAGATCATATGTTCACACTTGTAGACACATAATATACTTTTCAATATCTCTATAGGATTTATTTGATTTCTTTTTAAGGATTTGTTATTATCAAAATGGGGAGATTGTTGGAGCATGCGTTCCGCACTCGTCTGGTTTGAGAATAACAAATCCCAAATGTATTTGATCGTATATTTGATTAATGGTGTGCAGATAACAGGAGCAAGAATAACATGTTTGCAATTGGAGCAAAAATACTGATTTTCAAGAAATTGAAGCTATCAGATTTTTGATATCTAGGTAACGGATTTCCGATAGCTAGGTAACGGATTTTCGACAGTGCACGATATTCCCGTAACTCTACGACGTGCAGCAGTTACGCAAGCTAACGGATATCCGATAGAGCTATCGGATATCCTACAGACAACGTCTCAACCACGGCGTCCACTTCGCGCAGAAACTTCGAATTAGTGGGACACGTGGCAGCCTTTGGAGATATCGGATTTTGGCGATACCTAGCTAACGGAAATCCGATAGCTCTTTTTTATTAAAAGGGTTCAGAACTTCGTGGATTTGAAGCTTTCAGACCTTCAAGCCTTCTTCCTGAGTGTTATCGTCTAGAGAGCCCAAGAGAACAAAAATCCCCATCCTTGAAGAAGAAAAGAGAGAGCGAAGCCAAAGATTGTACACGCATTCCAAGGAGATTTTCTCAAGTATTCTTCGTTGCTTTGGTCCAGAAATTTTAAAGGGGGTTTTTATTTTGCATTTCATTTATATTTACATTCATCTTGTAATCGTTGTAGAAATTGTCGTCTTGCTTGCGACGTCTAAGTCCTTGCGTGGCTTAGGGGAAAATCGCTTCCTTGTTCGAAGCGTCCAAGTCCTTGCATGGCTTGGTAGGAAATCATGGCCTTGTGTGGTACGTCTAGATCTTGGGAAGATCTAGAGGATAGGCTTGGGCTTGGTCTAGGGAGAGACAAGTGATAGCCTTCCGATCCTTGGGAGAAGGATTGGTAAACTCAAATTGTTGAAAATTTTATTATTATATTTGTGCCTTGATCTTAAGCATTGTTAAGATCATTTTTATTGTATGTGAATTTCATGATTAATGAAAGTATGACTTTTTCTTTAATTGCAAATTTGGTTGCTTAATCTTTAACTTAGATATTTGTGTTTGAAAATTTTTATAAGTAATTTTTAGAAAAGTAAAATTTGTTTAAAAATTCTTAAGTAAAAATCATAATTTAAAAAGGCCCCCATTCAACCCCCCTCTAAGGGCGCCACAAGATCCAACAGGCACTAGTGGGGTGTTGGATTTGTTGGCTCAATTTTGGGGGCAACCTTCTTATGTTATCCTTGAGTCATATGGACTTTGTTTCCTGCACACTTAAACACACAAGATCAAATACATATAGGATTTGTTATTCTAAAACCTAGGAGATGTGGAAGACCATGTTCCAACAGGGACAAGCGAATTCTGGTGAATTGGGCAAAATTACCAAATTGCTCCAAATTACAATTTATGCCCTTTATGGTTCAATTGGCCCTCAACTGGCCAAATTGACCTAGAACAACCCTTACTAAACCCTAAGGGGAGTATATGAGACTTAAATAAACTAAGGTGCACATTCAATTTTTAAGGATTAGGGCAAAATCTTCAAAATGCCTAAATTGCCCCTATAAGCAATTATGTGTAATTAAGCCCCAAATGACCCCACCATGACATAATTCCTCTTAGAATAGGTCCATATGGTCTAATGAAACAATGTGTCTTAGTCACATTGGATGGGATGAGCTTGGGTCAAGCCCAAACCCCAAAGCCCCAATTTGGCCTATTTGGGTCAAGTGAGCCCAAACTCAAAATTAATTGGACTTAGCCCAATCTCATGACCCAAATAGCCAGCTCTCATGATGTTTTGTTGGGAAAAACTCCTTTTGATTTAACTTAACAAATTATCTATAAGTGATTTTAATTCTTAGGTTATATTACACACATTGTATAGTAATGGTAAATTGGTCATTAGAAGTCTCAGGATGTCACACTCACCATAGAGTGTCAAGACCAAGTTAAGACAATCACAAAATAAGTTAAGCTAAGACTTGCATTGAACGAAAGACGACACAACTTCGACTTGATATCGACGCAACTCTGACTAGAAGTCCAAGCAACTTATTCAGCCTGTCGAAGTATAATTCAAGTTGACGCATCGTCGAAAGGAACTCGACATAGAAGGAAGAGCTTGTCGAAGCCATTCAAGAAGTCGACGCAACTTCGACTACAATTTGACGCATAAGTTAAAGCTCAAAGGCCAAGTCTTCAACTCGATGGATACGTCGATAAGGAATCGACATAACATCGACATCTATGTTCAATCAGAGCTAAGAAGAAATTCGAAGCTACGTCGATAAGAACTCAGAGGTGCGTCAACATGAAGAATGATGAAGTCGACGTAGAGTCGAATACAGTCAGAAAATGGAAGCTTTTTTTGCAGTCCTTTTGAGACCTTTTCAGAAGGACAACCAGGCTAGATACAGTTCTCCAACGACTCGTTTATTGTCAAGAATGGAATGGAGCTTTCCAGGACACAACAAATCATTTTGGGAAGGTATTCCAAATTGATTGATGGGTTGAGAACAAAAGAAGAAAGGAAAATATGTGGCTAAGATGAATTCCTTTTCAGGATAGCCCAAAAGAAGAAAGGATTTGAAATCTAAATCATATAGAATAAGTATGGAAAAAGAGGTGAATAAAAGAAGAGAGCGATTACATTATTATCATCTGTCAAATAAGGTGTTCATCTTCTTCCTCCTCAAACCATAAATGACAGAAAAACACAAGTGATCTCACTGCACAGAGAATACATACAGCTGCTTCTTCTTCATCATCATACATCAGCTGGATTACAAGAAGTGCTCAGAGAAAAGGATCAACAAAATAACCCATGCAAATCATCACTATCATAAGCAAGGGCTCATCATTTCAGATCCTATGAATGACACAAGCAGCATCAGTGCTTATGAGGAATTCTGAGAATAGAATTTTTTTCATCTTCTTCTTCCTTTCTTCTTACTTTTTCCCTTGCACTGTAAAAAGTTTTATTAATCCCTCTTCCAAAGGATTCAGTGGTTCTAAGAGTCTCCTTATCAAAAGATTCAGTGGTTCTAAGAGTCTCCTTAGAAAAAGACTCAGTGGTTCTTAGAGTCTCCTTATCAAAAGACTCAGACATAGGTTGTCCATTCCTACCAGGGAGGTAGAAGAGAGGACTACCCACATTTTGGGGAACCTCTATAAAAATTCCAGTGTCTTTGCTTTGTGATTTTCTGTACTGTCCCTACTTATATATTCTATGTTTATTTTCAGCAAACTGTATTTAATTTATTCTGTCTTTGGTTTTGTTGAATGCATAATACTTAGTGTTTTTATTGTGTGTGCATAAATAGAATAGAAAATATTTTAAATCTCTATTCACACCCCTCTAGAGAATTCTTAGAGGCACACTGTGCACTTTCATGTTTAGACCGTAAGCCCTCTGAAATTTTGAAATTAGAAGGTTAATTACAAAAGATTTTTGAATTAAATGGAGAAGAGGACAAAGGAGACATGGAGGAGAAGACTAAGGAATGGGTGCCTAATGGCACCCCACTTCCATTCCCCAAGCTCTCCCCTGAGCTGGTTGATTAATTCCTTCAGTTTGGGGCAGAGAGAAGGGTAGTTGATTGGGCAAAATGGGCGGCCAAAGAGCTGGTCGAGAGCTCTTCAATAGCAAGCAGCCATATACTCCCCTCCCCCTCATTTCTCCTTTCCACCTACTTGAGAACTCTCCAAGCAATCGAGCCCCCCTTCCATCCTGAGATTTCGAGCTCAGCAGCACAGGACAGCCATGTATCCAAGGAGACTAAGGTCGGCAATGGCATACCTGGCAACTACCCCCAATGCGGCTCGAGCTCAGGCAAGATCCTCTGTAATACCCCTTTTTTTGCTTTCAAAACTGGGTCTTATGCCCCGAACTGCCGCTTTCCGGTGACACCAAATCTCGGGAAGGCCGCCACTACAAAACGCCGATCCTGCTGGCCATATCGATCATAGAAGAAGAATAGCATAAATGAACAAATAGAAGTTCAAGCCCACAAATCATATGCTATATATTTAAATATCCACATGATATAACTGAAATAACAGATAAGGTACAATAATAAAAGGGCTCATACCATGTACTTCATGTCCTCACTACAAGGTCACTCGCGGAAGCAAACTACTAATCACTCACTGATCCTGGAACTAGTGCTCCTGTACTATACTGGCCCGCCTCCACCTGCACCGTCCTCTAGTGCTGCTTCATCTCCTCGATCCCCTAAAATGATATGGTATACCGACCGTTAGTCCCAAATACTAAGCCTTATTTTCCCCACCCCTCCCTCAATGGCTCCTAGGCACCGAGCGGGAAGGATGAAGCGAAGGACAACAAGGGGTATAAAACAAAGCAGATGATAACGGATCTAGTATATAGGAAATGTCTACTGATAATGCGTAATTTGACTTAAATTACTTAAGCAAAAATATTAAATTTTGATATAAATTATATATATTTTCTCTAAATAATATTTAATTTTGCTTTTAAATTAGTTTTATATAATTTTTCACTAATGTTTCATTATTCTGCAGGCCTGGGGGTAATTTTTGTACGTCTCGAAGTGAAAGCCCGCCGCTGAATTTTATTGATATTGCGCGCATGTTTGATGGAGATTTTGCTAGAGTCGTCACATTTATCGAGACGCGTCCATGCATGTGCAACCCGTCGTGCCATATTTGATGTCGCCCACCATCTTCGCCAACTCCGCAAGTTCAAGCTGCACCCGTCCAAAGCAAGAAAACTAAAGTCTTCCCGCCACCTTTGCGAGTTGCCGCAATGCCATCTTCGTCGCGACGCCATCGTCGCCATTAACCCATGCAAGCCCAAGCTCAAGATCGCCACCACATGCCCGCCCAAGTTGTTACCCGCACCCCTCCTATTTCCATTTAATTTCATGCATGTTGCCACATCATCACCATAAATCATGCAAGGCCGAACCCTCCTCTTCAATTGCTATATCTCCTCATATTCTCCCATTATTGTTTATGACCGAACCTGATGTAGCACGTTCCTACGAGCCTACACGGGTGACGTCTAGGATAATCTCGGCACAATACACTCTCTCGATTCCGAACAATAACTAAACGCAGCAGCACAATTATTCTATTTATTTCTCGCGCTAACGTGCGGATAGCCAACCCGCTAGAGATCGTATCACGGCTATAGGCCAAGATCCGATCAAGCTAAAAGGACGAATATTTGCGTCCGTACGAGCGTTGTTGTACCAAAGAAAGATCCACCAAAACAAATCCCGATTCGCAAACGGTTGATCTTTCCCCAACAAGAAAATAACAAGGTTCGCCAATCCTTTCGATAGTATCCGGAAAATCAAACGAAAAAATACAAATCTACCAAAGAAAACACCGCGAGAAATTTTACTTGCTTCGAGAAATCACGCTAAAATCGCCCACCACAAAAACGATCTAAGAAAGGAGATCTCTTGAGTAGAATTTCGTTACCCCTCTCGGAATCGTAGATCCGAGATATTGGATCCACTAGGAAATGATCGCTCTACTTTGGAACACGGAAGGGGCTCCAAATGATATAGGAAACTCGTTCGTCTTCCTCGCTTTTGCACCGGAGAGATTCACCAAACTGTAGGCTCTTGCACTTGATGTCTTCTCCTCCAAGAGTGGTCGGCTAGAGGGGATTCGTTGAAGAAGATTTCGTGGGGAGGATAGGTATGAGGAGGGAGAAGATGAAACGGAAAAGAGAGTTGGAGAGAGAGAGAGAGAGAGAGAGAGAGAGAGAGAGAGAGAGAGAGAGAGAGAGAGAGAGAGAGAGAGAGAGGGAGAGAGAGGGGGGCCGAAACTTGGAGAAGACCCAAGGGGGGCGGCGGCAAGATGAGAGGGAGAGGAGAGGAGAAGAGATTAGGTTTAGGCAAATTTTCAAGCAAAATAATAATCTAGATTTTAATTAAAGTCTTAGCCTTATATAGGCCTTACAACACAAGTGCTAATAGCATACCAAACATAGTGCTAAATGCACACCAATAGTTCAAAATAAAATAATAAAATGCAAGCCATAATTAACTTAAGTCATAACTTAGCAAACATAAAAATAATAATTAATTCTTGCGGCGTGGACGAAGATTGTAGTCGTGGCCGCCACGGTGCCGCATGTCTTTAGTCGGTGGGCCGTCATCATCATCTACCGTCGCAACTCCATGATCAACCAGTGCGCCATGTCCGTCATCTTCGTCTTCAAGTTGGCCGTCATGGTGGCTGTCGCCATCAATCCTCCCCCGCTCGAAAGAACTCATCACCGATGAGTGGGCTGGAACATAACGGCGAAAGAGATCCGCATCAAGTAGCTTCACCTCCGACGCGGAGAGCCAAGAGTCGTCCGATGCAGGACGGCCATTCCATCGAATCAAGAACCTGTGAACATCACCGTCGGGAGTTGGAAACACAGCATCCTGCAAAATCCTGTCAGGCAAGAAAACGGTCCGGGAAAACCTCAGAAATGCGTTAGGCAAAGAAGAAAAAGAAGTTTCATCATCAACAGGTGGCTTACCTCCCGTAGAGTCCGTAGGAGAGGGCGATCCAGAAACAATCTCACTACCCACCCCATTAGAAGTTGTAGTGGAAATATTAAACGGAGAGGCAGAAAGTTCAGGTGGTGGAGCAACATAAAGCGTTAAATCCGAAACGTTAAAAACAGGTGAGATTCCCCACTCAGCGGGTAACTGTAATAAATATGCATTTTCGCCCAACTTCTTTAACACTCGAAAAGGACCGGCTCTCCTATTTGCTAATTTCTTTATTGTGCCCGAAGGCATCCGTTCAGGGGTTAGACGAACCATTACCAAATCACCAATATTCAAGTGGACCGCTCGCCTATTTTCGTTAGCATTCGATTGATAAATAGCATATTGTTTAGCTAGCGTCTCGCTAATTTGCTTATGGAGATTGTGAACATGCGAGGAAAAATCCTGGGCAAAATGACTAGTTTTAAAAGATGGGGGTAGCGGCACTAAATCAAGAGGCACGGGTGCCTTATAACCATGTACAATCTCATTCGGAGACAAACCGGTGGACCTATTCCTTGAATTATTGTAAGCTATTTGAGCATGAGGAAGAATAAGGTCCCACATACCTTTATGATCGCCTACTAAACAACGAAGTAATCCACCCAAACTTCGATTGACCACTTCTGTTTGCCCATCCGTTTGGGGATGATAGGCCGATGAAAACATAAGTTTAGTACCCATTAGCTTCCAAAGCGTCTTCCAGAAGTAACTAGTGAATTTGATGTCCCTATCAGACACTATCGTTTTGGGAACGCCCCGATGCGCCATGACCTCTTTGAAATACAACTTAGCAACATGGGATGCATCGTTGGTATTGTGACTAGCGATAAAATATGCCATTTTAGAAAATCTATCGACGACGACAAGGATGGAATCATGTCGCCGAAATGTCATAGATAGGCCCAAAATAAAGTCCATACTAACGTCCTCCCAAGGAACAGACGGAATAGGAAGAGGTGTATAAAGACCCGCGTTGGTCTTGTTTCCTTTTGCTAATTGACACACACAGCAACTCCCAACGATCTTATTAACCATTGGCTTAAGCCCCGGCCAAAAGAATTTATCTTCCACTAGTGTTATCGTTTTATCCCGGCCGAAATGTCCCCCTAGCCCTCCACTATGTAGCTCCCATACAATGAAATGGCGTAGTGAAGAGCGGGGAATACACAATTGCGTATGCCTAAATAAATAATCGTCACGAATGTAGTATGCCGAAATAGTAGAGGGAGCCTGTTCCTGAGCGGCTAAATAAATATCCTTAAAATCCGGGCATAGGACGTACTCGTCTTTAATGCGTTCAAATCCTATTACCGTCACCTCCATTTTAGATAATAATAGAGTGATACGACTAAGGGCGTCCGCCACTCGATTTAACGTACCCTTAAGGTGCTTAATAATGAATGTGTACTCCTGCAGATAGGAGACCCATTTGGCGTGCCGAGGGCTGATTTTATTTTGAGCGTTTACAAATTTTAGCGCTTCATGATCCGAGAGGATTACAAATTCTTTCGATATAAGGTAGTGTCGCCAATGTTGGAGACAATGTATTACGGCATAAAAATCACGATCATAATTGGAATAATTTAATTTTGGGCCCGCAAGTTTCTCGCTAAAGTACCCAATCGGATGTCCCACTTGGCTTAACACTCCTCCAATTCCTATCCCCGAAGCGTCGCATGATAGTTCAAACACTTTATTAAAATCCGGCAACCGTAGTAGGGGGGCTTCGGACATCCGATCCTTAATCATTTGGAATGCGCTAGTGGCCGATTTGGTCCATTTAAAAACACCCTTCTTCATACATTCAGTGTGCCATGATACTACTAAAATTGCGAATGAATTGTCGATAAAACGTGGCCAATCCATGAAAACTTCTAACCTCCCTAATATTTTGTGGTTCCGGCCAATCTTTAATCACTTGGACCTTCTTAGGGTCAACATGTATACCCTCGGCACTCACTATGTATCCTAAAAATTCCACGGAAGTCACACCGAACGCGCACTTCTTAAAATTAATGAATAAGTTCTCTTGGCGCAATGTAGTAAGGATTGTTCGCAAATGAGTTTCATGATCGATCGGCGAAATACTAAACACCAAAATATCATCGAAATAGACTACGACAAATTTTGCCATGTATGGCTTAAATACTTGAGTCATTAATCGTGAGAAAGTACTAGGTCCGTTGGTGAGTCCCTCTCCAAGCACTAACCACTCGTAATGCCCGTCCTTAGATTTAAAGGCCGTTTTCCATTCGTCTCCCTCCTGAATCCTTATTTGATGGTAACCACTCTTTAAATCCAATTTTGAGAACACGGTGGCACCGGATAACATATCCAATAGATCATCCAAACGGGGAATGGGAAAGCTACACTTGACAGTTATTTTATTGATGGCCTGATAGTCTACACACAACCTCCAAGACTTATCTTTCTTCGGGACCAACAAGGCAGGGACGACACAAGGGCTTTTACTATGGCGGATAAATCCCTTAGTAATAAATCGGAAATTAATAATTGTAGTTCATTATGTGCGGAGGGATTAAGTCGGTAATGGGGTTGATTAGGCAAGGATGAGCCCGGGATGAAATCAATTTCGTGTTGAATGTCCCTGATGGGTGAAAACTTGGAAGGTAAATCTACCGGATAGACGTCCTTATATTCTTCCAATAACGTGCGTAGAGATAACGGTAGGTTCTCTAAAGACGGTGAATCTTCCTTAGCTTGTAGGCATACTAATGCATAAATGACGCCATCTAGAAAGGTCTCGCGTTCTAACTCCTTCCTACTTATAAAACTTATGGTTTTCTTTTCCGCAGGCAGCACTGTGTCCTTTGAAGCAATCGACGGGTCCTTAGGTGGTGTGGGTTTCAAAACAATGGTCTTACCATTGAACTTGAACTCGTAAGTGTTGGATCTGCCAAAATGGGTCACGTCAAAATCATAAAGCCATGGACGTCCTAGTAGAACGTGACATACATCCATAGGGATGACATCGCACCACACTTTATCGACATAGCTCTTCACCGTAAGCGGTACCAAGCATCGTTTAGAAACTGCGATAGACGTTTTGTTTACCCAGGCTATCTTATACT
This sequence comes from Dactylorhiza incarnata, assembly GCA_033032865.1. Classification (NCBI taxonomy): domain Eukaryota; kingdom Viridiplantae; phylum Streptophyta; class Magnoliopsida; order Asparagales; family Orchidaceae; genus Dactylorhiza; species Dactylorhiza incarnata. Next base: position 5,873,479 of record JAWHQI010000035.1, read on the forward strand.
GATGTGGATGGGGCTCTGTGACTAAGTGCATTCGAGTGATGGCATTCTCTGAAACGACGTTCATACTACTATCGCTATCGATTATTAGCTTACACCACTTGTCACCGTTCTTAAAATTTACCGAGAAGATATTTGTCCTATTGTAATCGTTCATCATACGTGGTGTATTCAGAATACATCTCATAACCATCATAAAAGAGTCGTCATCAATATCACTCGGCTCGGCGTCAGACTCAGTACCGGCTTCATAGACGATCTCGGCGGGATCAGATGTGGATTCTAAAAGTGCTAGTGGTTTACTCTTAGTGGGGCACTCACTAGAGTAATGTCCTTGGATCCCGCAAGAATAACACGTGGCGTTTGTCTTATTAATCTGTCCTACCGGAACACTCTCGCCCGTGGGATTCCTAGTGTTCCTAGCGGTGATAACTACCGAATTCGAATCAGTCGATCGAAATCTTACTTTGTCCCTCATGGAGGACGAATGTGGGGCTCCTAAAAGGGATTTTCCCTTCTGGAATGCTCGTCCCTTGGACTTGTAAGCATTATGCTTCTCTATGTCTAAAGCAGCATTGAATGTCGTGTTAAGGTCCGTATGACCATAACGCAAAAGCTTGCCTTGGATGTCTGGGTTAAGTCCCTTACGAAAGCGAGATAATGTAACTTCGGGCATTTCCCGTATGTCACACCGCACCATCATATCTTTCAAAATTCCCATATACTCCGATACCGATTTGCTACCCTGACGATGGGTGGCTAACTCGTCGAACATTTGAGTTCTGTGATACGCAGGGACATATTGGTCAGAAAAAAGTGCCTTCATGGCAGCCCACCCAATTGGGGGTGCCCCATTCACGGTACCTAAACGCCTCTCATCGTTCAACCAGAATGTTTTGGCTCTACCCAAAAGCATCATCCGTGCAACTCGCACCTTCTCACCATCCGTCAGATTCTTCCACTCAAAGTAACACTCGATCTCCATAATCCAGTTTAAAAATACTTGGGGTTCACCCATTCCATCGTATGACGGTGGATCAATTTTCACGGCTCTAGTTACATCGAACTCCTGAGGATCTCGAGGCGCTTGCTCATCATTCTGATGACGGGGATGGTTTGGTCTCTCATCTCGTTGGTTTGCAACGGGATTTCGAGGCGCCGCTTGATTGAATGCTAACCCTTGTATTAATTGTGTGAGTGCATCGAACTTAGCATTAAACTCGTCTCGAAGCTCCGCAATCGTTGCAGGAGTGTGATCGTCATCATGGTTGTCTGCCATGGTGGAAGCGGTTGGGAGATATTCCGTACCACGCCTCGTGGGGATACAACAACGGGACCAAAAAATTTATGAAATTTAATTTTATTCCGCCTAATAACTAAGGTAAGTTAAAATATATATATATATATATATATATATATATATATTTTTAAATTATCTTACTGAAAAGATTAAGTAGAATATTCAGAATTTTTTTTTGAAGTTCGCAGAAAAATTATAAATTCTAGACCGCTATTCGCAGACCAACTAGACAGAATTACGACGTTTCCAATTTTCAGGCCGACCTAACGAGGACGAATCGAAAAATTTTCAGTTTTAATGTTGCTTGAAATACGTGCAGAAAACTACAGAAAACTTTTCAGATTTTTTTGATAAGTTTTTAAATTCTGAGATTTTTACTAAATGCAGACCAATCAGAAAATTTTAGATTTTGACCGTGCTAACGAACGCACCGACTAGAGGACGGATAACCTACAGATCTGAGAGTAAAGATGGTGTCGAGATAGAACTCAACACAACCTAGCTCTGATACCAAATTTGATGTAGCACGTTCCTACGAGCCTACACCGGTGACGTCTAGGATAATCTCGGCACAATACACTCTCTCGATTCCACACAATAACTAAATGCAGCAGCACAATTATTCTATTTATTTCTCGCGCTAACGTGCGGATAGCCAACCCGCTAGAGATCGTATCACGGCTATAGGCCAAGATCCGATCAAGCTAAAAGGATGAATATTTGCGTCCGTACGAGCGTTGTTGTACCAAAGAAAGATCCACCAAAACAAATCCCGATTCGCAAATGGTTGATCTTTCCCCAACAAGAAAATAACAAGGTTTTCCAATCCTTTCGATAGTATCTGGAAAATCAAACGAAAAAATACAAATCTACCAAAGAAAACACCGCGAGAAATTTTACTTGCTTCGAGAAATCACGCTAAAATCATCCACCACAAAAACGATCTAAGAAAGGAGATCTCTTGAGTAGAATTTCGTTACCCCTCTCAGAATCGTAGATCCGAGATATTGGATCTACTAGGAAATGATCGCTCTCCTTTGGAACACGGAAGGGGCTCCAAATGATGTAGGAAACTCGTTCGTCTTCCTCGCTTTTGCACTGGAGAGATTCACCAAATCGTAGGCTCTTGCACTTGATGTCTTCTCCTCCAAGAGTGGTCGGCTAGAGGGGATTCGTTGAAGAAGATTTCGTGGGGAGGATAGGTATGAGGAGGGAGAAGAGGAAACGGAAAAGAGAGTTGGAGAGAGAGAGAGAGAGAGGGAGAGAGAGGGGGGGCAGAAACTTGGAGAAGACCCAAGGGGGGCGGCGGCAAGATGAGAGGGAGAGGAGAGGAGAAGAGATTAGGTTTAGGCAAATTTTCAAGCAAAATAATAATCTAGATTTTAATTAAAGTCTTAGCCTTATATAGGCCTTTCAACACAAGTGCTAATAGCACACCAAACATAGTGCTAAATGCACACCAATAGTTCAAAATAAAATAATAAAATGCAAGCCATAATTAACTTAAGTCATAACTTAGCAAACATAAAAATAATAATTAATTCTTGCGGCGTGGACGAAGATTGTAGCCGTGGCTGCCACGGCGCCGCATGTCTTTAGCCGGTGGGCCGTCATCATCATCTACCGTCGCAACTCCATGATCAACCAGTGCGCCATGTCCGTCATCTTCGTCTTCAAGTTGGCCGTCATGGTGGCTGTCGCCATCAGAACTGTTTCCTCCAAGGCCCACTCACATATTTATTTCCCATAGCCTGTACCCCTTCCACTCCTCTTCAGTTATTGCGGCTCACATTTGAATTAATGAAATCAATGCCCCCTCTTTAATAATATTGTTGCCATTTATCCACCTCACATTTCATTTCATCCCACTTAAATATCCTGCAAAACATTTATCAATATTACCACTTCCCCTTCCAAGAGCCCATACCTCATTCCTCATCTCCTCTTCCATAATGTGGCTGCCCATATTCCCATGAATATATCCAAATTAAGTACATTCACAATCATTCATCTCTCCTTCTTACCTCTTCTCCTTCCAACTCTTCACATTCTCTCTCAATCATCCTCTCATTCCTCTATAAATAGAGGCCTAATCTCTTCATATTGGACCAGAAGGCTCTCTACCCCTGCCCATTTGGGCAGGTTTGCTCTTCCATTTTCTGTATTTTTATTTCTTAGTTTTATTTCATGTTATTTTATCTTAAGCAATGTTTTTATTTCATGTATTTCACTCTCATTGTAAAATGTTAATCTAGTTTATTTTCCAGCAATGTCACTTTTTCATTTCATGTCATTTTCTTTTATGTATTTTTATTCCGTAGTTAATTTATTTAGATCTTGTTCGTTGCGAGCTTTGAAATGAAATCAATATTTCTCTTTATAATCGTTCTTTTCAACCTTCGATTTATTCGTGATTTATATCGGGTTCATATGTCGATGTGTGGACTTTCGTATCTGATTTTGTATTCTAGTTAGCCGAGAGGCTCATGCGTACGAATTGATCACTCATGAATAAAAAGAGTTGATCGCAACCCTCGAGAGAGGATGACGAAAACCTTCTGGATAGGAGTAAAATCTTATAGCGGGATACACCTCGTTTTTGCGAGTTTTAGGGGTTTTGATTGTAGAATGAGAGTTTGGTCGATCAGCCTAATCTCAGGTGGGCGTATTCCTCGAGAGAGGTGCGTTCATATTTCGGGAATCTCCACGGTCAAGGATTGGATTAGACGATTATAAATTATAATATTTTATTTCATTTCAAGGGTTGTTCTGATCAAGTTAGTTTTTTTTTCTATTTTCGTATTTTCGTTCCTCTTATAATCTCTCGTAAAATTTCCGTCTGATAAAATAATAGTTGTTTTCTCGAAGTAGAAGTACTCGACAGATCCGAGTTTTAATACGACCTTGATATTTTTAATATCCTATGCTAGATTTCGACAGGTACACTTGCCTTAATCGAGTATAGATTGGAGAATAAATTTTCTCTATCAAGTTTTTGGCACCGTTGTCGGGGATCGAAGTAGAAGTACTTGACAGAACCGAGTGTTTTCCCTTTCCTAATAAATATTCCAAAAATTCCAAAAAAATTCTAAAAGTACAAAATAACAAAAAAATATAATTATAATCCAAAATTTTAAAAAAAATTTGTTTTTATTTCTTTCTTTTAGCCCTTTAAAGTTTTAAAATCACAAACAAAAATTAGAAAATTAAAAATTCAAAAAAAAATTAGAAAACTCCAAAATGCAAAAAGAAATTTAGTATCATACTTTTTATGTTATTTTCTTATCTAGTATTTATAGCTTATAAAAAAAGTTCCAAAAAAGAAGATCATATCCAAAATTCAAAAACAAAAGAAAACCAAAAAAATAAAAACTTTAGTAATTTGAGTTAATTTGTGTCTGGTCCTTAGTACCCCACGACTTGGTGTTTTCTTATCTCTAGTCATTCGTGTACTTGTTTAGCTAGATAAATTTTTCTAATCTTCATTTGGCTATGTTTCACGAGTAATGTGTTGACTCGTGTAGTGTTTCTAATTAGGGTAGCATGTTATGTTTGAAAAATCTATTGAATGTTTGAACTTTTTCATGATTTTCTTTTTATGTTTTTCACTTATATAAAATCTATCATCCCTTGTTTTCACTGTTAAAAAAATCTTTGTAATGTTGACTTATATTAAGTGTAGTAAATGTGAACAGATCTAGACGCTTATTATTTTCATTTTCATGATAAGTCAAGTTTCTTTTTTCTATCTAGTCTTGCACATTTTGAAATTTTCAAGCTTTGCTTTAAGTAGATGTAGGAGCATGAAAATGATTTAGGCCACATATTGATTCGTTTGAGCCTTTGCACTCCGAACCTTAAATCTTAACCGTTGCTAGCCACTTTGTGCTTTTTCCATTCCTTTTGTAGATCCACTTATTTTCACCAAAACCAAATAGCCTACCTATTTTGCATGCTTAAATTTTAGAGCTTTATATCTTGCTAGCATGTGCTTCTTATTTGTGAAAATAGTGGAGTTCCAAATTTTATCCTTTTGCTACAAAAGAAGGAAAATGAAGAAGGAAGAAAAAATAAAAAAAATGGTGAATGAAATATTTTATGAAAAAATATTGAAAAATTGTGTCAAAAAAGATTGTATCAAAAGTTTTATTTTGCTAGCTTTCATGTTTTTGCAAAGCCTTTCTCTTTGTTTTAAGTGTGCATTTAACCTTCATGTTTATCTTTTGATATCCGCACCATAAAACCCTTGCCCCAAAAGTTATGCCTAATGAAGTCCTTTTGATTCATGCTCCTAGGTCTGTTTTTAGTTAAGTAGCGAAAAAGTAAATTGGATAAGTCTTTAGGTAGGAGTTTGAACTCATGATTTAGATTATTGTGGTTATAAAATGTCTCTGAGATCATAGTAGCAACTCAATGCACTTTTCATTCGTCTTATTACTTGGTTTTTAATTTTGCTAAAACTTGGGATGATTTATTTTTATGTTAGTGGAATCTATAAAAATTTTATGTCATGGCTAAGTAAAAAATTTCAGTTTATTTTTCATTATTTCCCAACTTCTAATTTCGCACCGTACTTGTGTTGGGCATAGTCAAATTGATTTATTAGTCCTTTTTATTTTGCTAGCTCGTATTTATTTGCTTGGGGACAAGCAAAATACTTAGTCTGGGGGAATTTGATAATGCGTAATTTGACTTAAATTACTTAAGCAAAAATATTAAATTTTGATATAAATTATATATATTTTCTCTAAATAATATTTAATTTTGCTTATAAATTAGTTTTATATAATTTTTCACTAATGTTTCGTTATTCTGCTGGCCTGGGGGTAATTTTTGTACGTCTCGAAGTGAAAGCCCGCTGCTGAATTTTATTGATATTGCGCGCATGTTTGATGGAGATTTTGCTAGAGTCGTCACATTACTCGAGACGCGTCCATGCATGTGCAGCCCGTCTTGCCATATTTGATGCCGCCCGCCATCTTCGCCAACTCCACAAGTTCAAGCTGCACCCGTCCAAAGCAAGAAAACTAAAGTCTTCCCGCCACCTTTGCGAGTTGTCGCAACGCTATTTTCACCGCGACGCCATCGTCGCCATTTACCCATGCAAGCCCAAGCTCAAGATCGCCGCCAAATGCCCCCCAAATTGTTACCCGCACCCCTCCTATTTCCATTTAATTTCATGCATGTTGCCACATCATCACCATAAATCATGTAAGGCCGAACCCTCATCTTCAATTGCTATATCTCCTCATATTCTCCCATTATTTTTTATGGCCGAACCCTTTCCTCCAAGGCCCACTCACATATTTATTTCCCATAGCCTGTACCCCTTCCACTCCTCTTCAGTTATTGCGGCCCACATTTGAATTAATGAAATCAATGCCCCCTCTTTAATAATATTGTTGCCATTTATCCACCTCACATTTCATTTCATCCCACTTAAATATCATGTAAAATATTTATCAATATTACCACTTCCCCTTCCAAGAGCCCGTACCTCATTCCTCATCTCCTCTTTCATAATGTGGCTGCCCATATTCCCATTAATATATCCAAATTAAGTACATTCGCAATCATTCATCTCTCCTTCTTACCTCTTCTCCTTCCAACTCTTCACATTCTCTCTAAATCATCCTCTCATTCCTCTATAAATAGAGGCCTAATCTCTTCATATTGGACCCGAAGGCTCTCTACCCCTGCCCATTTGGGCAGGTTTGCTCTTCCATTTTCTGTATTTTTATTTCTTACTTTTATTTCATGTTATTTTATCTTAAGCAATGTTTTTATTTCATGTATTTCTCTCTCATTGTAAAATGTTAATCTAGTTTATTTTCCAGCAATGTCACTTTTTCATTTAATGTCATTTTCTTTTATGTATTTTTATTCCGTAGTTAATTTATTTAGATCTTATTCGTTGCGAGCTTTGAAATGAAATCAATATTTCTCTTTATGATCATTCTTTTCAACCTTCGATTTATTCGTGATTAATATCGGGTTCATATGTCGATGTGTGGACTTTCATATCTGATTTTGTATTCTAGTTAGCCGAGAGGCTCATGCGTACGAATTGATCGCTCACGAATAAAAAGTGTTGATCGCAACCCTCGAGAGAGGATGACAAAAATCTTCTGGATAGGAGTAAAATCTTATAGCGGGATTCACCTCGTTAATGCGAGTTTTAGGGGTTTCGATTGTAGAACGAGAGTTCGGTCGATCAGCCTAATCTCTGGTGGGCGTATTCCTCGAGAGAGGTGCATTCATATTTTGGGAATCTCCACGGTCAAGGATTGGATTAGACGATTATAAATTATAATATTTTATTTCATTTCAAGGGTTGTTCTGATCAGGTTAGTTTTTTTTCTATTTTTGTATTTTCGTTCCTCTTATAATCTCTCGTAAAATTTCCGTCCGATAAAATAATAGTTGTTTTCTCGAAGTAGAAGTACTCGACAGACCCGAGTTTTAATACGACCTTGATATTTTTAATATCCTATGCTATATTTCGACAGGTACACTTGCCTTAATCGAGTGTAGATTGGAGAATACATTTTTTTTCTTTTCTCCTTAAACAAGTGTTTTCCCTTTCCTTTTAAATATTCCAAAAATTCCAAAAAAATTATAAAAGTACAAAATAACAAAAAAATATATATAATCCAAAATTTAAAAAAAAATTGTTTTTATTTCCTGCTTTTAGCCATTTACAGTTTTAAAATCACAAACAAAAATTAGAAAAGTAAAAATTCAAAAAAAATTAGAAAACTCCAAAATGCAAAAAGAAATTTAGTATCATACTTTTTATGTTATTTTCTTATCAAGTATTTATAGCTTATAAAAAAGTTCCAAAAAATAAGATCATATCCAACATTCACAAATAAAAGAAAACCAAAAAAATAAAAACTTTAGTAATTTGAGTTAATTTGTGTCTGGTCCTTAGTACCCCACGACTTGGTGTTTTCTTATCTCTAGTCATTCGTGTACTTGTTTAGCTAGATAAATTTTTCTAATCTTTATTTTGGCTATGTTTCACGAGTAATGTGTTGACTCGTGTAGTGTTTCTAATTAGGGTAGCATGTTTTGTTTGAAAAATCTATTGAATGTTTGAACTTTTTCATGATTTTCTTTTTTTTGTTTTTCACTTATATAAAATCTATCATCCCTTATTTTCACTGTAAAAAAAATCTTTGTAATGTTGACTTATGTTAAGTGTAGTAAATGCGAACAGATCTAGACGTTTATTATTTTCATTTTCATGATAAGTCATGTTTCTTTTTTTCTATCTAGTCTTGCACCTTTTGAAATTTTCAAGCTTTTCTTTATACAGATGTAGGAGCATGAAAATGATTCAGGCCACCTATTGATTCGTTTGAGCCTTTGCACTCCGAACCTTAAATCTTAACCGTTGCTAGCCACTTTGTGCTTTTTCCATTGCTTTTGTAGATCCACTTATTTTCACCAAAACCAACTAGCCTACCTATGTTGCACGCTTAAAATTTAGAGCTTTATATCTTGCTAGCATGTGCTTCTTATTTGTGAAAATAGTGGAGTTCCAAAGTTTTATCATTTTGCTACAAAATAAGGAAAATGAAGAAGGAAGAAAAAATAAAAAAATGGTGAATGAAAATTTTTATGAAAAAATATTGAAAAATTGTGTCAAAAAAGATTGTATCAAAAGTTTTATTTTGCTAGCTTTCATGTTTTTGCAAAGCCTTTCTCTTTGTTTTAAGTGTGCATTTAACCTTCATGTTTATCTTTTGATATCCGCACCATAAAACCCTTGCCCCAAAAGTTATGCCTAATGAAGTCCTTTTGATTCATGCTCCTAGGTCTGTTTTTAGTTAAGTAGCGAAAAAGTAAATTGGATAAGTCTTTAGGTAGGAGTTTGAACTCTTGATTTAGATTGTTGTGGTTATAAAATGTCTCTGAGATCTTAGTAGCAACTCAATGCACTTTTCATTCGTCTTATTACTTGGTTTTTAATTTTGCTAAAACTTGGGATGATTTATTTTTATGTTAGTGGAATCTATAAAAATTTTATGTCATGGCTAAGTAAAAATTTTCAGTTAATTTTTCATAATTTCCCTACTTCTAATTTCGCACCGTACTTGTGTTGGGCATAGTCAAATTGATTTATTAGTCCTTTTTATTTTGCTTGCTCGTATTTATTTGCTTGGGGACAAGCAAAATACTTAGTCTGGGGGAATTTGATAATGCGTAATTTGACTTAAATTTCTTAAGCAAAAATATTAAATTTTGATATAAATTATATATATTTTCTCTAAATAATATTTAATTTTGCTTATAAATTAGTTTTATATAATTTTTCACTAATGTTTCGTTATTCTGCAGGCCTGGGGGTAATTTTTGTACGTCTCGAAGTGAAAGCCCGCTGCTGAATTTTATTGATATTGCGCGCATGTTTGATGGAGATTTTGCTAGAGTCATCACATTACTCGAGACGCGTCCATGCATGTGCAGACCATCGTGCCATATTTGATGTCGCCCGCCATCTTCGCCAACTTCGTAAGTTCAAGCTGCACCCGTCTAAAGCAAGAAAACTAAAGTCTTCCCGCCACCTTCGCGAGTTGCCGCAATGCCATCTTCGCCGCGACGCCATCGTCGCCATTTACCCATGCAACCCCAAGCTCAAGATCGCCGCCACATGCCCGCCCAAGTTGTTACCCGCACCCCTCCTATTTCCATTTAATTTCATGCATGTTGCCACATCATCACCATAAATCATGCAAGGCCGAACCCTCCTCTTCAATTGTTATATCTCCTCATATTCTCCCATTATTTTTTATGGCCGAACCCTTTCCTCCAAGGCCCACTAACATATTTATTTCCCATAGCTTGTACCCCTTCCACTCCTCTTCAGTTATTGCGGCCCACATTTGAATTAATGAAATCAATGCCCCCTCTTTAATAATATTGTTGCCATTTATCCACCTCACATTTCATTTCATCCCACTTAAATATCATGCAAAACATTTATCAATATTACCACTTCCCCTTCCAAGAGCACGTACCTCATTCCTCATCTCCTCTTCCATAATGTGGGAACCCATATTCCCATTAATATATCCAAATTAAGTACATTCACAATCATTCATCTCTCCTTCTTACCTCTTCTCCTTCCAACTCTTCACATTCTCTCTCAATCATCCTCTCATTCCTCTATAAATAGAGGCCTAATCTCTTCAAATTGGACCGAAGGCTCTCTACCCCTGCCCATTTGGGCAGGTTTGCTCTTCCATTTTCTGTATTTTTATTTCTTAGTTTTATTTCATGTTATTTTATCTTAAGCAATGTTTTTTTTTCATGTATTTCTCTCTCATTGTAAAACGTTAATCTAGTTTATTTTCCAGCAATGTCACTTTTTCTTTTCATGTCATTTTCTTTTATATATTTATATTTCGTAGTTAATTTATTTAGATCTTGTTCATTGCGAGCTTTGAAATGAAATCAATATTTCTCTTTATGATCGTTCTTTTCAACCTTCGATTTATTAGTGATTTATATCGGGTTCATATGTCGATGTGTGGACTTTCGTATCTGATTTTGTATTCTAGTTAGCCGAGAGGCTCATGCGTACGAATTGATCGCTTACGAATAAAAAGAGTTGATCGCAACCCTCGAGAGAGTATGACGAAAATATTCTGGATAGGAGTAAAATCTTATAGCGGGATTCACCTCATTAATGCGAGTTTTAGGGGTTTCGATTGTAGAATGAGAGTTCGGTCAATCAGCCTAATCTCAGGTGGGCGTATTCCTCGAGAGAGGTGCATTCATATTTCGGGAATCTCCACGGTCAAGGATTGGATTAGACGATTATAAATTATAATATTTTATTTCATTTCAAGGGTTGTTCTGATCAAGTTAGTTTTTTTTCTATTTTCGTATTTTCGTTCCTCTTATAATCTCTTGTAAAATTTCCGTCCGATAAAATAATAGTTGTTTTCTCGAAGTAGAAGTACTCGACAGACCCGAGTTTTAATACGACCTTGATATTTTTAATATCCTATGCTATATTTCGACAGGTACACTTGCCTTAATCGAGTATAGATTGGAGAATACATTTTTCTCTATCAAGTTTTTGGCGCCGTTGCCGGGGAACTTTTTTGTCGATATTTTGAAAAGAGAAGACGCTAATACTTTTATCTTTTTTATCTTTTTTTTTCTTTTCTCCTTAAATCTAAAAAAATTATGTTGTAATTAAAATCTTGGAAAGAGAGATTTGGGCTTTCATCCCATCACATCTCCTAGTACCTTGCGAGCCCTTCGCCGGGTAGACCTTGGGAAGTCTAAGACTAACTACCACATTTAAAAAAATCTCTTTTATCTTTCTTTTTGTTCGTTCGTTTCAAAAAAAAAACTTAAAATCCACAAAAAAATTATAAAACATATTAAAAAAATTGACAAAAATATTTTCTTTATATTTTCTTTTGTTTTATTTGCCTTTGTTCTAAGTTATTTTGCAGGTGTTCGTGCGCTCTCCCCGTCTACAAATCAGGGACGTGTTCTTTTCCCTCTTTCTCATTTTGCCTTTACGCACATGTTCTCTTTCTTTTTGTTTATTTCTTCGTACTTAGTTTTCAATATTGGGGACAATGTTGAATTTTATGTATGGGGGAGTGTTTTCCCTTTCCTTTTAAATATTCCAAAAATTCCAAAAAAATTATAAAAGTACAAAATAACAAAAAATATATATATATAATCCAAAATTGTAAAAAAAATTGTTTTTATTTCCTTCTTTTAGCCCTTTAAAGTTTTAAAATCACAAACAAAAATTAGAAAAGTAAAAATTCAAAAAAAATTAGAAAACTCCAAAATGCAAAAAGAAATTTAGTATCATACTTTTTATGTTATTTTCTTATCTAGTATTTATAGCTTATAAAAAAAGTTCCAAAAAAGAAGATCATATCCAAAATTCAAAAACAAAAGAAAACCAAAAAAATAAAAACTTTAGTAATTTGAGTTAATTTGTGTCTGGTCCTTAGTACCCCACGACTTGGTGTTTTTTCATCTCTAGTCATTCATGTACTTGTTTAGCTAGATATATTTTTCTAATCTTCATTTTGGCTATGTTTCACGAGTAATGTGTTGACTCGTGTAGTGTTTCTAATTAGGGTAACATGTTATGTTTGAAAAATCTATTGAATGTTTGAACTTTTTCATGATTTTCTTTTTATTTTTTTCACTTATATAAAATCTATCATCCCTTGTTTTCACTGTTAAAAAAATCTTTGTAATGTTGACTTATGTTAAGTGTAGTAAATTCGAACAGATCTAGACGCTTATTATTTTCATTTTCATGATAAGTAAAGTTTCTTTTTTCTATCTAGTCTTGCACCTTTTGAAATTTTCAAGCTTTGCTTTAAACAGATGTAGGAGCATGAAAATGATTTAGGCCACCTATTGATTCGTTTGAGCCTTTGCAATCCGAACCTTAAATCTTAACCGTTGCTAGCCACTTTGTGCTTTTTACATTCCTTTTCTAGATCCACTTATTTTCACCAAAACCAAATAACCTACCTATGTTGCACGCTTAAAATTTAGAGCTTTATATCTTGCTAGCATGTGCTTCTTATTTGTGAAAATAGTGGAGTTCCAAAGTTTTATCCTTTTGCTACAAAAGAAGGAAAATGAAGAAGGAAGAAAAAATAAAAAAATGGTGAATGAAAAATTTTATGAAAAAATATTGAAAAATTGTGTTGAAAAAGATTGTATCAAAAGTTTTATTTTGCTAGCTTTCATGTTTTTGCAAAGCCTTTCTCTTTGTTTTAAGTGTGCATTTAACCTTCATGTTTATCTTTTGATATCCACACCATAAAACCCTTGCCCCAAAAGATATACCTAATGAAGTCCTTTTGATTCATGCTCCTAGGTCTGTTTTTAGTTAAGTAGCTAAAAAGTAAATTGGATAAGTCTTTAGGTAGGAGTTTGAACTCTTGATTTAGATTGTTGTGGTCATAAAATGTTTCTGAGATCTTAGTAGCAACTCAATGCACTTTTCATTCGTCTTATTACTTGGTTTTTAATTTTGCTAAAACTTGGGATGATTTATTTTTATGTTAATGGAATCTAAAAAAATTTAATGTCATGGCTAAGTAAAAATTTTCAGTTTATTTTTTATAATTTCCCTACTTCTAATTTCGCACCGTACTTGTGTTGGGCATAGTCAAATTGATTTATTAGTCCTTTTTATTTTGCTAGCTCGTATTTATTTGCTTGGGGACAAGCAAAATACTTAGTCTGGGGGAATTTGATAATGCGTAATTTGACTTAAATTACTTAATCAAAAATATTAAATTTTGATATAAATTATATATATTTTCTCTAAGTAATATTTAATTTTGCCTATAAATTAGTTTTATATAATTTTTCACTAATGTTTCGTTATTCTGCAGGCCTGGGTGTAATTTTTGTACGTCTCGAAGTGAAAGCCCGTTGCTGAATTTTATTAATATTGCGCGCATGTTTGATGGAGATTTTGCTAGAGTCGTCACATTACTCGAGACGCGTCCATGCATGTGCAGCTCGTCGTGCCATATTTGATGCCGCCCGCCATCTTCGCCAACTCCACAAGTTCAAGTTGCACCCGTCCAAAGCAAGAAAACTAAAGACTTCCCACCACCTTTGCGAGTTGCAGCAATGCCATCTTCGTCGCGACGCCATCGTCTCCATTTACCCATGCAAGCCCAAGCTCAAGATCGCCGCCACATGCCCGCACAAGTTGTTACCCGCACCCCTCCTATTTCCATTTAATTTCATGCATGTTGCCACATCATCACCATAAATCATGCAAGGCCGAACCCTCCTCTTCAATTGCTATATCTCCTCATATTCTCCCATCAATTTTTATGGCCGAACCCTTTCCTCCAAGGCCCACTAACATATTTATTTCCCATAGCCTGTACCCCTTCCACTCCTCTTCAGTTATTGCGCCCACATTTGAATTAATTAAATCAATGCCCCCTCTTTAATAATATTGTTGCCATTTATCCACCTCACATTTCATTTCATCCCACTTAAATATCATGCAAAACATTTATCAATATTACCACTTCCCATTCCAAGAGCCCGTACCTCATTCCTCATCTCCTCTTCCATAATGTGGCTGCCCATATTCCCATTAATATATCCAAATTAAGTACATTCACAATCATTCATCTATCCTTCTTACCTCTTGTCCTTCCAACTCTTCACATTCTCTCTCAATCAACCTCTCATTCCTCTATAAATAGAGGCCTAATCTCTTCATATTGGACCGAAGGCTCTCTACCCCTGCCCATTTGGGCAGGTTTGCTCTTCCATTTTCTGTATTTTTATTTCTTAGTTTTATTTCATGTTATTTTATCTTAAGCAATGTTTTTATTTCATGTATTTCTCTCTCATTGTAAAATGTTAATCTAGTTTATTTTCCAGCAATTTCACTTTTTCATTTCATGTCATTTTCTTTTATGTATTTCTATTTCGTAGATAATTTATTTAGATCTTGTTCGTTGCGAGCTTTGAAATGAAATCAATATTTCTCTTTATGATCGTTATTTTCAACCTTCGATTTATTCGTGATTAATATCGGGTTCGTATGTCGATGTGTGGACTTTCGTATCTGATTTTGTATTCTAGTTAGCCGAGAGGCTCATGCGTACGAATTGATCGCTCACGAATAAAAAGAGTTGATCGCAACCCTCGAGAGAGGATGACGAAAATCTTCTGGATATGTGTAAAATCTTATATCGGGATTCACCTCGTTAATGCTAGTTTTAGGGGTTTCGATTGTAGAATGAGAGTTCGGTCGATCAGCCTAATCTCAGGTGGGCATATTCCTCGAGAGAGGTGCATTCATATTTCGGGAATCTCCACGGTCAAGGATTGGATTAGACGATAATAAATTATAATATTTTATTTCATTTCAAGGGTTGTTCTGATCAAGTTAGTTTTTTTTTTATTTTCGTATTTTCATTCCTCTTATAATCTCTCGTAAAATTTCCGTCCGATAAAATAATAGTTGTTTTCTCGAAGTAGAAGTACTCGACAGACCTGAGTTTTAATACGACCTTGATATTTTTAATATCCTATGCTATATTTCGACAGGTACACTTGCCTTAATCGAGTATAGATTGGAGAATACATTTTTCTCTATCATGTTTTTGGCGCCGTTGCCGGGGAACTTTTTTGTCGATATTTTGAAAAGAGAAGACGCTATTACTTTTATCTTTTTTTTTCTTTTCTCCTTAAATCTAAAAATAATATGTTGTAATTAAAATCTTGGAAAGAGAGATTTGGGCTTTCAACCCATCACATCTCCTAGTACCTTGCGAGCCCTTCGCCGGGTAGACCTTGGGAAGTCTAAGACTAACTACCACATTAAAAAAAATCTCTTTTATCTTTCTTTTTGTTCGTTCTTTTAAAAAAAACTTAAAATCCACAAAAAAATTATAAAACATATTAAAAAAAATTGACAAAAAAATTGTCTTTATATTTTTTTTGTTTTGTTTGCCTTTGTTCTAAGTTATTTTGCAGGTATTCCTGCGCTCTCCCCGTCTCCAAATCAGGGACGTGTTCTTTTCCCTCTTTCTCATTTTGCCTTTACACACATGTTCTCTTTCTTTTTCGTTTATTTCTTCATACTTAGTTTTCAACATTGGGGACAATGTTGAATTTTAAGTATGGGGGAGTGTTTTCCCTTTCCTTTTAAATATTCCAAAAATTCCAAAAAAATTATTAAAGTACAAAATAACAAAAAAATATATATATAATCCAAAATTTTAAAAAAATTTGTTTTTATTTCCTTCTTTTAGCCCTTTAAAGTTTTAAAATCACAAACAAAAATTAGAAAAGTAAAAATTCAAAAAAAATTAGAAAACTCCAAAATGCAAAAAGAAATTTAGTATCATACTTTTTATGTTATTTTCTTATCTAGTATTTATAGCTTATAAAAAAAGTTCCAAAAAAGAAGATCATATCCAAAATTCAAAAACAAAAGAAAACCAAAAAAATAAAAACTTTAGTAATTTGAGTTAATTTGTGTCTGGTCCAAAGTACCCCACGACTTGGTGTTTTCTTATCTCTAGTCATTCATGTACTTGTTTAGCTAGATATATTTTTCTAATCTTCATTTTGGCTATGTTTCACGAGTAATGTGTTGACTCGTGTAGTGTTTCTAATTAGGGTAGCATGTTATGTTTGAAAAATCTATTGAATGTTTGAACTTTTTCATGATTTTATTTTTATGTTTTTCACTTATATAAAATCAATCATCCCTTGTTTTCACTGTTAAAAAATCTTTGTAATGTTGACTTATGTTAAGTGTAGTAAATCCGAACAGATCTAGACGCTTATTATTTTCATTTTCATGATAAGTCAAGTTTCTTTTTTCTATCTAGTCTTGCACCTTTTGAAATTTTCAAGCTTTGCTTTAAACAGATGTAGGAGCATGAAAATGAATTAGGCCACCTATTGATTCGTTTGAGCCTTTGCACTCCGAACCTTAAATCTTAACTGTTGCTAGCCACTTTGTCCTTTTTCCATTCGTTTTGTAGATCCACTTATTTTCACCAAAACCAAATAGCCTACCTATGTTGCACGCTTAAAATTTAGAGCTTTATATCTTGCTAGCATGTGCTTCTTATTTGTGAAAATAGTGGAGTTCCAAAGTTTTATCCTTTTGCTACAAAAGAAGGAAAATGAAGAAGGAAGAAAAAATAAAAAAAAATGGTGAATGAAAAATTTTATGAAAAAATATTGAAAAATTGTGTCGAAAAAGATTGTATCAAAAGTTTTATTTTGCTAGCTTTCATGTTTTTGCAAAGCCTTTCTCTTTGTTTTAAGTGTGCATTTAACCTTCATGTTTATCTTTTGATATCCGCACCATAAAACCCTTGCCCCAAAATATGCCTAATGAAGTCCTTTTGATTCATGCTCCTAGGTCTGTTTTTAGTTAAGTAGCGAAAAAGTAAATTGGATAAGTCTTTAGGTAGGAGTTTGAACTCATGATTTAGATTGTTGTGGTCATAAAATGTCTCTGAGATCTTAGTAGCAACTCAATGCACTTTTCATTCATCTTATTACTTGGTTTTTAATTTTGCAAAAACTTGGGATGATTTATTTTTATGTTAGTGGAATCAATAAAAATTTTATGTCATTGCTAAGTAAAAATTTTCAGTTTATTTTTCATAATTTCCCTACTTCTAATTCCGCACCGTACTTGTGTTGGGCATAGTCAAATTGATTTATTAGCCCTTTTTATTTTGCTAGCTCGTATTTATTTGCTTAGGGACAAGCAAAATACTTAGTCTGGGGGAATTTGATAATGCGTAATTTGACTTAAATTACTTAAGCAAAAATATTAAATTTTGATATAAATTATATATATTTTCTGTAAATAATATTTAATTTTGCTTATAAATTAGTTTTATATAATTTTTCACTAATGTTTCGTTATTTTGCAGGCCTGGGGGTAATTTTTGTACATCTCGAAGGGAAAGCCCGCTGCTAAATTTTATTGATATTGGGCGCATGTTTGATGGAGATTTTGCTAGAGTCGTCACATTACTCGAGACGCGTCCATGCATGTGCAGCTCGTCGTGCCATATTTGATGCTGCCCGCCATCTTCGCCAACTCCACAAGTTCAAGCTGCACCCGTCCAAAGCAAGAAAACTAAAGTCTTCCCGCCACCTTTGCGAGTTGCCGCAACGCCATCTTCGCCGCGACGCCATCGTCGCCATTTACCCATGCAATCCCAAGCTCAAGATCGCCGCCACATGCCCGCCCAAGTTGTTACCGGCACCCCTCCTATTTCCATTTAATTTCATGCATGTTGCCACATCATCACCATAAATCATGCAAGGCCGAACCCTCCTCTTCAATTGCTATATCTCCTCATATTCTCCCATTATTTTTTATGGCCGAACCCTTTCCTCCAAGGCCCACTCACATATTTATTTCCCATAGCCTGTACCCCTTCCACTCCTCTTCAGTTATTGCGTCCCACATTTGAATTAATGAAATCAATGCCCCCCCCTTTAATAATATTGTTGCCATTTATCCACCTCACATTTCATTTCATCCCACTTAAATATCATGCAAAACATTTATCAATATTACCACTTCCCCTTCCAAGAGCCCGTACCTCATTCCTCATCTCCTCTTCCATAATGTGCTTGCCCATATTCCCATTAATATATCCAAATTAAGTACATTCACAATCATTCATCTCTCCTTCTTACCTCTTCTCCTTCCAACTCTTCACATTCTCTCTCAATCATCCTCTCATTCCTCTATAAATAGAGGCCTAATCTCTTCATATTGGACCCGGAGGCTCTCTACCCCAGCCCATTTGGGCAGGTTTGCTCTTACATTTTCTGTATTTTTATTTCTTAGTTTTAATTCATGTTATTTATCTTAAGCAATGTTTTTATTTCATGTATTTCTCTCTCATTGTAAAATGTTAATCTAGTTTATTTTCCAGCAATGTCACTTTTTCATTTCATGTCATTTTATTTTATGTATTTTTATTCCGTAGTTAATTTATTTAGATCTTGTTCGTTGCGAGCTTTGAAATGAAATCAATATTTCTCTTTATGATCGTTCTTTTCCACCTTCGATTTATTCGTGATTTATATCGGGTTCATATGTCGATGTGTGGACTTTCGTATCTGATTTTGTATTCTAGTAAGCCGAGAGGCTCATGCGTACGAATTGATCGCTCATGAATAAAAAGAGTTGATCGCAACCCTCGAGAGAGGATGACGAAAATCTTCTGGATAGGAGTAAAATCTTATAGCGGGATTCACCTCGTTAATGCGAGTTTTAGGGTTTTCGATTGTAGAACGAGAGTTCGGTCGATCAGCCTAATCTCAGGTGGGCGTATTCCTCGAGAGAGGTGCGTTCATATTTCGGGAATCTCCACGGTCAAGGATTGGATTAGACGATTATAAATTATAATATTTTATTTCATTTCAAGGGTTGTTCTGATCAGGTTAGTTTTTTTTTTCTATTTTCGTATTTTGTTCCTCTTATAATCTCCCGTAAAATTTCCATCCGATAAAATAATAGTTGTTTTCTCGAAGTAGAAGTACTCGACAGACCCGAGTTTTAATACGACCTTGGTATTTTTAATATCCTATGCTATATTTCGACAGGTACACTTGCCTTAATCAAGTATAGATTGGAGAATACATTTTTCTCTATCATCTACACAGTGTATAAATATAATTGAAGCAGTAATTAAAGCAGGTCTAGGAGCATATAAAGAATAGTAAGTAAAGAAGTAAAGTAACCATTGATTTATTGGAATGCCCATACAAACCTATAGACCAAGGTGTCATTTAGCAGGGCCTATCGTATAAAAAGTCTCATACCAATTTATACGATAGGGGTAGGGGTTGAAATGCAATGCTTATGCCATGACATGCAGAGTTATGCAGTTTATGCTATGTTCACACAAGTACAACTCACACACTTCGACTCTATGCGCACAGACCTTTAGTTCCCCCCTTTTTGGAGCTAGTAAGAATCCCAGGATACTCCCATAGTGGCAAACGGAAGCGGTGGGTTGGGCCTCACCCACCTCTAGGTTGGTATTCACACTACCTAACCTAGACTTATTGTACGCCTCAACGCAAAATTGCGGAGCGCCTACGTACTCTTACTGGCTGGAACACCAGACTTTTCATGGCTAAGTGCAAATACACACTTGCGGAGTCAGCGTATCGATGTCGGTGTAAACAACCGTCAATACCAAAGACCCACCACCTTTATGCACATGCAATATGATTACATACACATCCGAGCCATAGGCTCCTAGGGCTAACCTGCCCTTCATAATAACCTTCCGAGCTACCTGCTCGTCGGACTAACCCGTCCATCATAATAACCCTCCGAGCCACCAGCTCACCGTACTAACCTGTCCGTACCTACAACCACCAAGCTTACTGCTCGTATGACCAAACCATCTAACCACCCATAGCAACGAGGTGTGGGTGAGTGTATCCTTAAATTAATCTTGTACATCAACTTATTCCTATACTTTAGGGTTAATCTTGGACTTCCCGATGTTAACCCTGTGAGGGGCTCGCAACGGTACTAGGAGATATGATGTGATGATACCCCAAAGCTCCCTTTATCAAGACACTTAATGTTATTGGTAACTAACCATAAGAATACGCCTCTTATCATTACACTTGGATTAACACTAAGTATTTTATGACTCTCTAAGGGTAAGGCAATTTATCGTCAATCCCGAGCACAAGCTTGCCCCTTAACTACCAGGCACACTTAACATATAGACTCATATTGGTGACATCAAATCTCTTCAACCAGACCAGGTACACAATCTACCTCCCATTCCCACCTACTGGTCTTCAATTTACCTAAGTTTTACAGTTTTACTATACGCAGACCAAATGAGCTATATGAGTTGCATGAGAGGAGGTACTCCAATATTCATCCAAATGACCTAAGATTATTACTGGGAGTCTATCATGATATCATAAGACTAAATCCAGAAGGTCATAATTTTCCTTATTTATTTGGCATTTATCATAATTTCTCCAACGTTGGCCAAGTATGAAATTGAACATGAAGTGTAAGATCTTCTTATGATTTGGCCTACACAAATTTATGGAAAATCTAGGATATAAAAATAACTGCAAATACAGAATATCATAATTTTACAATAAGGTATTGACCTCTAATTATATTATTAATAATTATCAGAAATTGGAGGCTAATGAAGAAATCACCAAAAATACTTATCCAAAAATTATTGTAAAATTTATAGACCTCTATAAGGATCAGAAAAGTTTACTGACTGAGTTTTATAATTTTTCAAAATCATTTAGTCACATAAATAAATCTTTCAAGATAATCCATACTAGGGCACAGTGTGAAGTAACCTACTAATAAATGATTCCAGAAATTATACAAAAATTACCAGAGGTTTATATTATGATTATATGAGCACTACCAAACTTTCATCAATTTCCAAGATAAATTGAGCATGTAAATTCCTCTTGTAAGAAAGTCCCCTAAAAGGTTATAACCTAATTCAGAGGGGACAATTGTTACTAAAATTCTCACAAAATTACCTAGGGTATATTTACACCCTATGAACCTATCTACCAATTTCCATAACCATTAAAGGACATATACCATATGTCCTTCACAAGGCTCAAAGTGCAACCCTAGGGTTAGAACTAGGGTTCTAGGGCATATCCATCTCAAATCACCCCAAATCATTGGTGGAGGTGTTTATGTAATATTAAGTCAGTGACCAATGTTTCATAACATTTTGGTGAGATTTGACCACTTAATTCAACAAGTGCACTTTTGACCTTTTAACCCTTAGTTTGACCAATCTTTGGTTAGTTAAATACCAAATCAATCCCAAATGGGATGAAATTTTTACCATAGACATATCATTACTCTTAGGACCACCCACAAAAATTTGGAAGGGGTTGGAGATCATTAGACCCTATAATTAATTATTACATGGATTATTAAATGTTTGCAAAAACCTTAGAAAAATGTTTTCCAAAAATTCTCATTTTTGAATATGTTCAGAATGTGGGTATAGTTAGCCTAAGTTCCAATTATCAAGTCATTTGGATGGTCGGATTTATGGGGGCACACAGATCAAGCTCTGGTCAACCCTTTGTATATGTTGCACCATTTTGAGTGTTGTGGTCACACCACTGACCCAAATTGGATGAAACTGATTTTAAATTAAAGTGGACTTCAGGGGCTACAAGTTTGATGTTGACCACTTTTCCTGTAGAGGGATTTAAGTATTTTCTATATTTAATTCTAACAACAGACAGTAAAGGGACAGAAAATATAAATATCAATTGTTTTAACACAAGATCTGTGCAGGAATCTTAAAGCAAAACCGAAGGCATCCCTTCATCTTCACCCTCCAGCCGATGGTGGAGATTGCCCCGACCTGTAGCCTTTCTACCTTTGTTTTCCTGGCCACCCACGCCCCTCCCCGGCCGGCCAAAGCCACCACCATCTTCCTTGAGTTGGTGGCCGACGATAGGAGGTCTCGGCCGGCCGGTGGTGGCCGGAACCGGTGGTTTAAGCAAGGAAAATAAAGCTCCAACAATGGAGATTTCGGCCAACCTGATTGGGGACAAATTGGCCCCAATCCTTGCCGATTTTTGATGTGGATCTATTCACTGGAGACGAGGAGAAAGACCAGACCTGTGTGGAGCCTTGACGCTTGCTGATTGGGTGGTCCTCCATGGCCCATCCTAAGCTTTGGGGCCATTGCAACCTCCACACCAAGTTGCTCGAAATCTTCAGGTGAGTGGGGGAAACTCATCCTCACATCCTTGTGAAGATTTTTAAAGAGACACTTGTGGAAGGGGGAGAGGTGAAACCTCCAATTTCACCATTAATGGCAATTAAGAATTTTTGGCCACAACTGAAATTCCATTAAATTAGCCACTTGGGTGGCCGGCCATGGCTATTAAACTCCTTAAAACTGATGAGGGTGGAGGTACAAATCCATTGGAGTTGAAGAGGGGAGGCCCTTTGCCTCCCACGGCCATTAATGGCCCTCTCTCTCTCTCTTCTTTCTCTCTCTTCAAAATTGGGGAAATTGCACTTTCTCTCTCCTACTCATCATTTCCAGAAATTATATGGCCCCTTGAGTAGATATCAGGCCCATGAAGCTATTGGGCCACTCCAATTGGGTCTAGCCCAAGTGGATTGGGCTTGATTAGGTCAAAATAGGTCATTTTAACCTAAATTTAGGGTGGAGTTGACTTTGGTCAATTTGACCACTTGGGTTGGCCCCAATGGGTGGCTAGTGACCCATTGGCCTCCCCTAAGGCTTAGGAAGGTCTAGGTAGGGTCAATTTGGCAAGGTGGAGGCCGATTGACCCACAATAGGGCAATTTGACCAAAACAGAGCTAGAGTTGACTTATGTCAAATTGGCCAAATTGGTGGCCCCATGATGGGGGTTTTTAGTCCATTGGGTCCCTAATATACTTATAATGGTAGGGGAAAGGTCAATTTGTCATCGTGGAGGCCAATTGATCCTAATTAGGCAACTTTGACCAATTTAAGGTTAGGGTTGACTTTGGTCAACTTGGCCTCTTTGGTTGACCCCAATGTGTCCTTAGTGCTCTAAGGGACCCCTTAATAGGTTAGGTATGTCATGGTGGGGTCAAAGGGTCAAGGTGAGGCCCTAAAGTTTAACCCTAAGATTGGTAACTAGAAATTGCTATTTGCAGACCAAGGTGCTCTTCCCCTTCAAGCCTAAGGCCAAGTGATCTCTTCAAGCTTCCTAGGGTTTGTCATGACCTAGTCATGACAAAACAACTCTAGGGGTATAGTTGTTTGGGGGATGTTACATCATCCCCCTCTCCCCCTATGCTAGTTATCCGCATCTTGTGTTTTTAAAATTAGCTGAGAAATGGTTCTTTCACCATTTTTTTATTTTCCATGTTCTGGCCGAAAATTGAGTTTAACGAGGGACCACCTCTGGCCACCTCATGCCAATCGGGCACCACCTATCGATGACCAAATGTCAGATGGTGGTGGTGGCTTGGGCATTTCGCCGGAAAAGGTTGGATGTCGCAGGAATCAAGGGCCAAAGTTGGCCTAGGAGGAGGCCATCTGGGCCCTTGGCTGGCTGGGGATGATGAGCCGCAACCATTAGATCTGGGAATGATGGTTAATCACAGACATTATAAGATATTAATATAGTAAATTAATTTGTGTGACACATAATGCAGAAATTTGGGGAATTTATTTGGGGCCCTTAGAGACCCCAACAGAACATACACCCTGTATAAAAATTGTACCCTATGACCTTAGCAAAATTTAGAAATTTGTTTGAGGTGATTTGGAGCACTGTAGCTCTCTGAGCACCCATTTTGGAGAGACATATACATATGGGCCCCTAGATCTTCAAAAATTAATTTTGAGAGATAAACAACTCTAAATGACTTGAAATTCGGGGTATGCATGAGTCATGCCCTAAAGTACCCTATGCCAAAAATTGGGGCTTTTTGGAAATAATTTTTATAAGATTTTGTACAACATTTCATTTTTCTTGCATAGCCTAGATCTAGGGTTATAATGTTCCAAATCCATTCAAACTTTCTTTCGATGGTAGATCAGGACAGATATAGTCCCTGGCAAAAGGTTAAGGCCATTTGGACCACTGCATGTTGGGCTAACCCACTTGTATGTCTTGACTTGGTTAGGGTGTGGTGTGCATATTGTTGAAACCGGCAACCGGTCTCTTGAGTTCGGACCCACTGTGGGGTGTAGCCTACACCTACTTGCCCCTCACTTGCACTCTTGACTATGGATGAAGAATTAGGAACAAACCCAAAGCTATAGTGAGGAGGTCCCGCCACAAACCCGAAAGATCTTAGAGAGCTTCCCCTCCCAAATCAATGCTTAGCCGGGCACCTTGGAGGGCACTGACAGCCAAGCGAAACTAGCCTGGATAAGAGAGCTCTAAATATTGGATCTCCTCCAAGGTGCCCTAAAGGGTCTATTTATAGATTCTCTAGTATGGTCTTTAAATAGCATAAATCCGCCTTTTGGTTTTACTAATCGCACCCCAAATTAGTCTACTAATAGCCTAACTGCACTATTCTGGATGGCTATTGGCAGCCCACGAAGGGTAGCTAGTGTACAACCCCGATGTTCGCCAGGAAGAAATCAGCGGCTCGCGCTCGAGGAGGGGAGACAAGAGGGGCGAACCCCGAACTCCGGCGAGGCAGGCCAAGGAAGAGCAAGGGACTGCGCAGGCGAGCGAGCCCAGCGGAGGGAAGGTAACCGGCTCCTTTGAGGCTCGGCAAGGGTAGTGCAGGCGAGCCCGACCAGTTGGGGAAGGAGTTCGCTAGGCGAGCCCGGAACCTTGGGGTACAGTTAGCCACCTTGGGGTACAGTTAGCCATTTTGGGGTACAGTTAGCCATTTTGGGGTGCGGATAGCCATTTTGGGGCTTGGCCGGGTCGCTATTGGCGAGCCCAACCAGTTGAGGAAGGAGTTCGCTAGGCGAGCCCGCCTAGGGTGAGAGCGGATAGTCATCCTGGGACTCGCCGGGGTAGTGCAGGCGAGCGAGCCATGTAATGTGCCGATAATACCTCTGGGGTTCGCCGACCCAGAGGCTCGCGAGCTCCACTCGCGAGGGAGGTCGCGAAGCGGGCTGGCTCGCCCCGTAAAAGTCCAGGAAGGGATTTTTACCAAGAGGCCCCCGGTGGTCTGCATTTAGCCTCTCCGAACAGCGGAGTTTGGCTGTTAGCAGACCAATCCGGTGTGCGGATAGTGAGAATGGACAGCGGGATTTGGTTATTGACAGACCACGAAACTAAAATCTATAAATAGACCTCAAAGGGCACCTTGGAAGAGAGCGGTTCATTATCTTGGAGCTCTTCTCTCCCTAGGTCGCTTTGGTTTGGGCTCTCTAGCTCTCCAAGGTGCCCGAGTCTTAGCTTTGGCTTGGGAGGGGAAGCGCTCAACGATCTTCTGGGTTAGTGGAGGGACCTCCTCGCTGAGACTGGGGTCTTTGCTCTTTGCTCAAATCGTCGGCCTTACCTCTCCCGAGGGACCGGTAAGGGCTAGCTGCCCCTCATTTCGGTGAGGGCCCCGACCTCCACACGACACCGAGAAATCGGTTTCAACAGCTAGGTCATTTCCCCACTAAAGCCTTCTAAGCGAGTGGTCTGTGAAGGCACCACTCGCCTAGCTTCTTGCACACTAGATTCCACCCGGCGAGTGGTCTGTGGGGGCACTAGTCATCTGATATCTGGCTCGCTTGGCGAGTGGGTTCCGGCCTCACTCGTATGGTGTCCTGCGCACTCGCCCTCCTAAGCGAGTGAATGTCTTCAGATGGGGCTTGCACTCGCCCGGAGGCTCCCTCACCCCCTGACCTGGGCGAATGCCCTTCTTGACCTATATATCTTGCCTCTTGCCCCTTTAGGACATGGGGACCCACACGGCGAATACGGGGTTGTACACAATCCCTGCTCTTTGCGAGCGAGTCTTATGCTGGGAAAGAAAAGTCCAACTCCAATATTTGGCTATTGCTTTGTTGACCTGGAGGGAATCATTTTGGTGGGTCCCCCTTCTGCTATAAATATACCCCAGGTCATTGCCTTGAGAGCGCCTATCCTCCAAAAATTGTTTCACTTTTCACCTTTGAGCTCTTGTTGTTCAAATGATGTTCATGAGGCTGATGCCGAGACCACTCTCGCAAGGATTGATGGATCACCTTGCTACCATGTAGGGGGGAATACTTCCAGGTGCACATGATACGCTCCCTGGCTCTCGTAAAAGCGGGATCCTTCCAAAGCCTTACTAGCTAAAGAAGGTCAGGGTGGTCCGGCGAGACCTGATGGCGAGGGAGTCTACGTCAGAGACTCTTCCCTCTCCAACATCCCTCCGACAACACCGCCGAGGTATTATAATCCATCTCGCTTTAAAGCTAACCACGGTGACGCGATACCATAATAATTTCAACCACTCGCAGAACCTGCATGTGACGGAGGGTTGTCCTGGGATCAACCAGGAGAATGTCGTCATGCCCCCACCTGCCCTCGGAGGCGTTCCAATGGCCCAGGAGCCTGCTCTTCTAGCTACTCCTGGCGGAAATGCACTCGAGCTTGGTTAGCTTTTTATTACCTTCTCGCGTACCTTTTATCTTTTGCCAACTTATCCATCCCGCTTCCTTCCTGCAGCCTCCACCTGCAGGACTACAAGGCTTTCCTCGACACAGCGTGATCATCCCCTGACACTGCGAGATCCTCCTCCGACATCACGCATCTCCCCCTCTCCCGAGATTACCACCCTCGTGCTCGAGCCAGAGCGCCCGAATGAGAGGGCCACGTGCCACAACCCCCAGGGTACTGGCAATGCCACCACCTCTGTCACCAACCAGGCACCGCACTGCCGTGGAATGGGGAAATCTCTTCACCCATCAAGCCAGCCATTCACAGGGCAACCTATCCCCTCTCGTTGGCGTCAAGAACCGGTGCCAGGTTAGCCACTTCACCTTCTACTTGCAGGAGGAGGGGGTTGAATTCTCCATCCCCATCTTCCGCAAGCTCTTCAACTTCCGAGGAGAAGAACAGGGTGGCCTTCTTCTCCGGCCAGAGACCGCTCAAAGTCATCGGTACTGCCAACAAAGTCCATGACAGGACTCGGGAGTTCATCTTCATGACCGGGAAATTCGACAACACTCTCCTCATGCCGGTGCAGGAGGACAAGTCCACCTTCTGGCCTCCAACACTGGGAGGTTACGAGGACAAGATCCATGCGTTCATACAGCATCATGGTAAGGACTTCGTGCATTTGCGCAAGTATGTCGGCTCACTTCCGCCGATCCTGCCGAGGGAGGGTAAGCCGAATAATTTCAACCCTAGCTCCCGCTTACTTTCACCCGCTCCTTATTCTCACTTGACTCTCCTGATGTAGGGGTTCAAAGCCTCCCCCTCCATCCACTGAATGCAGTCATAGAGATCTCCCTTGATGATGCCCTTGCCCTTGCGCTGTCTGCCGCTGCGGCTTGCCGCAAGGGTCTGCCTCCGGCGAAGCCCAGCGGGCAGAAGCGAAAGTCTGACGTGGCCACCAGTACCCCAGCCAAGCGGTCGAAGCCTTCTTCTGCCGCCATGGGAAAGGCGTTTGCAGAAAAGACCCCTAGCTCGAGTGCTCCTACTGTGGAGGACTTAGTGGTCCAGACTGTAATTGCACCGGCAAAGCCTTCCTTGGGGCTGGTGCCGAGAGGGCATCAAAACTTCCATCTCAGCGCGAGATGCGGATGCGGCCAGCGAGCCCCTACTCCAATGGGACTGGCGGGCCAACCAGGTCTCCATCTCCACCCTCCTTCCATCCTGGATGGAGTTGGAAATCACAAGAAGCCAGGCCTATGGCCTCTCCTACGTGCTTTACAGCCTTGAGGATGCCTCCTTCTACGATACGGAGACCACTCAGACGCTCGCACATGTGGGCTCGCGGGCTATGATGCGCGCTCTAGAGTTGACTCACATGTCTTCTCGCCACAGCATGACCCTTGCGTGGAACCTATCCGAAGTCGAGAAGACCCGTGCTGACGTCTCTGCCAAGGTCTTGGCTGTGAAGCAGCAATTGGCGACCGTTGAGGCCCTTCTCGCAAGTCGCCCAGCCTGAGAGGTGAGCGCGTCTCCTCGTAGTGACTTAAGCTCTAACATTTCATTCTTTCCCACTCTAATTCTCATTTTTCTAGAAGTATATAGCCAATTACGATACCCTACTCGTGTGGGCGGGCATCCTTTAGGAATGAGTCATAGTGCTAGAGACCGAGAACCAAAGGTTGCAAGATGGCGTTGTCCCGCCACCTCCTGCAGAGAGTGACACTCAGCATCTTTATTCTAATGTTGAGTTTGAAGGGATGATGTAGAGGTCCGCCCAAGGAGCAGTGAAACCCGCGCTAGAGGTGCTTCGAAGAGCCAGCCTCTTGATGGAAGAGGGATAGAGGGTACTGTCCCACCACATGCTACCCGAGCTCTTCGCCCGAGATAATGCCCCCACAGATGGAGCTGGTCTTGTGCTGGAGTTCGGCGACCTTCCTTCTCCGTGCGGGATCAACAAATATTCCAGCGAGAAGGTCGATGATCACCCCTGAAGACCTTTTTTTTCTTTTTTCTTCAGATGTAATGCGAGAACCCTCCTTTTGTAATTTCCTTATAATGAAATGAAATGAAGTGCTTTTACCTCCTCTTGTGATTGTTATTATATATTTTATTTTTCTACATTTCTCACTATTATTAGTTGATAGCTCATCCGCTCGTACATTATTTTGCATGTTCTCGCTCTTTTACGCATGTGCTTGCATATTGCTTGCCCGCTCTAGTTCCAATGAACCTTAGGCCTAGATCGTGACTGAGACGCTCTCGCCACACAGGCGCGCCACGCGGTCGCAACCCTTTTGCACTCGTTCAAGCCTTTTTGGTACTTAGACGTTTTGTTCATTTCTGCCAGGAGTGTAACTGCACCGAGTCTCCACTTCGTCTCGCTTACTTCCCACATCCCTTGGGGCTGGCTAACACACCACTGCGCTTTCGCTGTGCGAGTCCCCTTTAGGATGGACACCATTCGCCAAACTTATACTGAGACTTACATTGTGTTAATCTTCCCTTTATTAGATTTTCCACTCCTAGCTTGCCTTCCTCATGGGTTACCACTGAGTTAGCCTACGACCGTGCCAGCTAGGAGAGAGCCTGGTCAGCAGGTCTGCTTGGGGCTAACCGCTTTGAAACTTTCCTGCCACCGAGTGATCCCACGACCCTGCCAGCTAGGTGAGAGCCTGGTTAGCGGGTCTGCTCTTGGCCAATCACTTTGAAACTTTCCTGCCACTGAGTGAGCCTAAGTCCCAGCCAGCTAGGTGAGAGCCTGGTCAGCGGGTTTGCTCGGGTCCAATCACTTTGAAACATTCCTGCCACTGAGTGAGCCTACGACCCTGCCAGCTAGGTGAAAGCCTGGTCAGCGGGTCTATTCAGGGCCAATCACTTTGAAACTTTCCTGCCACCGATTGAGCCTACGCCCCTGCCAGCTAGGTGAGTGTCAGGTCAGCAGGTCTGCTCGGGTCCAATAACTTTGAAAGTTTCCTGCCACCGAGTGAGCATACGACCCAGCTAGCTTTGTGAGAGCCTAGTTAGTGGGTCTGCTCGGGGCCAATCACTTTGAAACTTTCCTGCCACCGAGTGAGCCTACGACCCTGCCAGCTAGGTGAGATCCTGATCAGCGGGTTTGCTCGGGGCCAATCAAATTGAAAATTTCCTGCCACCGAGTGAGCCTACGACTCTGCCAGCTAGGTGAGAGCCTGGTCAGCGGGTCTGCTCGGGGCCAATCACTTTGAAACATTCCTGCCACCTAGTGACTCTACTACCCTGTTAGCTAAGTAAGATCCTAGTCAGTTGGTCTGCTCGGGGCAATCTCTTTGAAACTTTCTTGCCACCGAGTGAGCCTACGGACCTGCCAGCTAGGTGAGAGCCTGGTCAGTGGGTCTGCTCGGGGCCAATTGCTTTGAAATTTTCCTGCCATCACCTTGCAAGCTATTATGCCACATATAAAGAAAAGCGAAGTTTAAAGAAGAGAATTTTTATTACATGAACCTAAGGGTAGAAACGCTTCAGGTCATCACCACTCCTCGTGTGACCAATGGACTCGCCTTCCACATTCTGAAGGCATTATCCCCCCTGACTTTAAGGCTTCTTCAACGGCATAGTGGCCCAACCAATTGGGATTGAGCTTCCCTAACGCGGCTGTCCTTCTGGCCGCATCGACCTTTTTTAACACGAGGTCCCCCTTCTTGAATTGCTTGATCCTGACGCGCTTTCCAAATATCTGGCCATCCTCCACTTGACTTCTTCTTGCCGAATGGCGGCAAGATCTCAGACCTCCTCGATCATATCTAGGGAGAGTCATAGGTCCACCTTGTTCCCGCTCTCCATTCTTCATCACACCCTTCGGCGGCCCTTACCCGCGGTGTCTTGACTTTGAATTTTACGGGAATAACGGCCTCATAACCGTGAGAGAGCTTGAAGGGGGTCTCTCTATTGGCGGTGTTGGGTGTAGTCCTTAGAGCCCATATGACTGAAGGGAGCTGCTCCACCAAATTCCCCTTTAAGTTCTCTACCTTCTTTTTGTGCAGGTTCACTATGATCTTGTTCGCCGCCTCAACCTGCCCGTTGCTCCTGGGATGATGGATGAATGCGAACCTGAGGTATATTCCCAACTGGCTGCAGAAGCTGATGAACTCTTCACTAGCGAATTGTGGACCATTATCTGTGACTATGGCTTGATGGATCCCATGTCGGCATATGATGTCCCCCCACACAAAGTTGCGGATTACCTAGGAGGTGACCTTGGCCAAAGCCCTAACTCCAACCACATCGAGAAGTAATCGATCATGATCAGGAGAAACCTTCTTTGCCCACTTGCATGGGGGAAAAGTCCTACCAGATCCATCCCCCATATGACGAAGGGTCATGGTGTCGTGATGCTCCATAATCTCTGAGCCCACAAACGATGAAGCGGGGCGAACAACTTGCATTTTTGGCATCTCTTGGCAAACTTCGTTGCGTCCATATTGTTGGGAAATTGACCCTCAATGTTCCTTAGATTTGAAGAAGCCTCACACTCAATACTAAGTACAAGTTGTATTTGATAAACCCTATGTCTATCTTATAAGCATGCAGGGTTAGGACTTAATAAGGTGCAAGTGTTGTTCAATTTGTTTACCGACAAAACTGCTAAGACAAGCTCTCAGTCTCAGCTGAACCGCTGAGACAAGGCCAGGAGCCGCTGAGAAGGTGTCTGGGCCAGCTGAGGTGCAGAAAGAAGAAAACCGCTGAGACGACTGACTGTCTCAGGGGATCCACTGAGACGGGAAAGTTGCAACCCCTGAGACGAGGACAGCTGCCGCTAAGAAGCAGGAAGCGCTGAGATTTGGCGTGTTCGTCGAACTCAGAGTGGAGTGTTCATCAAACGCAGAGAGCCGTTCGTCGAACGCAGAACTCAGTTCGTCAAACGCTGAGACAGGAAAGAAGAAACAGTTGTGAAGCAGCGTGTTCGTCAAACACAAAGCATGACGAGTTCGTTGAGCGCAGAATATGGTGAGTTAGTCGAACTCAGAGCATGGCGTCCTCGTCGAACATAAAGTGAAGCAAGATCGTCAAACTTAGTGTATGGCAAGTTCGTCGATAACAGAGTGCAAGATCTGGCCATGGCGCAAGCTGTAAAAAGGCAGTGTGAGGACCACCAGTCTCTCCCATACTTCTCAGAAGGACGGCTGGGAGCCGTTGAAGATCAGAGATGTATAAAAGAAGAAGTTAGGGCAACTTTGAAAGCGCCGGTCGCATGCAAAACAAATAGGAGACTGTTCCATTGATGACCAGTGTTCTCCTCACTCTCCTCTTGCTCACTGAACAAGAAAGAAGATACTGAGAGAGAAAGTTAGCTCCTTTACAAGAAGGAGCAAGGAGATCTTCCAACCTTCATCTGAAGAGGAAGATCAGGTTGTAGCTGCCATCAACATCTCTAGCTACAAGGAAGCACCAGGTGTGCAGGAACTATAGGGGACTTCAACTGCTGTCTGCTGTAGTATGATTTAAACTCTTTTGTCTGTAGGGCTTAACAGCCTGAGCTGTAGGACCTTTTGGTCTGAGTTTGTAGGAACCTTTGGGTTCTGAGTTGTAGGGCTTTATTGCCTGAGTTGTAGGAGGAGGATTCCTCTGAGTTGTAGGACCTAGAAGGGGTCTGAGCTGTAGGATCAGGAGTTGATCTGAGGTAGGGTTGTTTAGCCTCAGTTGTATGGCATTATTGCCTGAGCTGTAGGAGGAGGATTCCTCTGAGGTAGGACCTGGAAGAGGTCTGAGCTGTAGGATCAGGAGTTGATCTGAGGTAGGGCTGTTTAGCCTGAGGTAGGGCGATTTAGCCTGAGTTGTAGGACCTGCTGTGGTCTGAGTTGTAGGATCAGTGGATGATCTGAGGTAGGGCTGTTTAGCCTGAGGTAGGGTTTAGGAAAACCTGAGAGATCCTGAGGGATCTAGGTTGTATTCTCTTGGAGCCGAGTTTGGAGGAGTTTACCCTATCTAACACACTGTTAGAAGTGTGAAGGGGGAAAGTGGACTACCCATAGACACCCTATCTTGGGGAAACACTATAAACACTTGTGTGTTTTCTGGTTGTGCTTGATTTCTTGCTTAGAATTGTTTAACTGATTATATAAAACAAGTAAAAATCAAAAGACCTATTCACCCCCCCCCCCCCCTTAGGAGAATTAGATCATATACCTATATAATCTTTCAAGTGGTATCAGAGGTAGGTTGGTCAAGAAAGACTTGACAGTCTGACCAGATCCTAAATAGGAATTGATTATTCTGCTGTAATGGCCTCTGGTGGAATGCAGAAGGAGATGGGCTCCATGAAATTGCCCATATGCAACAAAGCCAACTTTGGCATATGGAAGCAGAGGGTAAAATTGTTCATGGAAGCATCTGACCCCAGAATCTTTATCACTGTTCAGGAGGGCCCCCTTATTATCAGAATGCCCTCCACCAATGATCCTACTAGGATGGTAGGCAAGCCTTACACTGAAATGACAAGGGATGAGATAGCATTGGCTACAATGGATAAAAGAGCTCAAAATATCATTGTCAATGCTATTGATGATTCTACTTTCCAAAAACTTGGTACACTGTGATACTGCCAAGGAAATGTGGGACACATTAGTAGTTTATATGGAAAGAACTGCATAAGTGAGAGATGATAGGAAGTCACTCCTTAATCAAGAGTATGAAGCCTTCAGGCAGCAGAGCCAGGAAAGCATGTCCATGTGCTATGAGAGGTTCTTCAGAATAGTTAATGAGCTGAGAACCTATGACAGAGCATTCACCAACTATGAGCTGAATGATAAGTTCCTTAGATCTCTAACAAGGGACTGGGAAAAAAAAATCTTTGCCATCAGGGAAGTGACCAAGCTTGGTGAGACCCCAACTCACACATTGTTTGGAAATCTGCTCTCCTATGAGTTGCAGTTTTCTGCAAGGAAGGGAGAGGACACCTCTACAAGGGCTCAGCCAAGGGAGAGATCTGTAGCTCTCAAAGCTGACAGCTCAAAGAGAAGCAAGAGCAGGATAGTGTCTCCTCCAAGGAGAAGTGTTGAACCTGAAGTCAGC
Source organism: Dactylorhiza incarnata (assembly GCA_033032865.1). Lineage (NCBI taxonomy): Eukaryota > Viridiplantae > Streptophyta > Magnoliopsida > Asparagales > Orchidaceae > Dactylorhiza > Dactylorhiza incarnata. The sequence goes on from JAWHQI010000035.1 coordinate 5,907,464, forward strand.
ACCTCAGGAAGCTCTTCCTCTGATGAAGAGTTTGCTGCCTTTTTAAGGCAGTTCAAGAAAATGATGAAGAGGAAGCAATGGAAGAACATGCCCTCTTCCTCATATCACAAAAAGGAGGACAGTAAGGAGTCAAATCATCACTCCAGGAATGACAGGTATGGCTCTAACTCAAAATTTAATTCCTCTAATGTTGTCTGTTATTGCTGTAGCAAGCCTGGGCATGTCATTGCAGACTGCCCAGTCAAGAGAAAAGAGAAGGATGTGAAGAAGGCTCATCAGTCAAGAGGAAAGAAAGGAGAAAAATCCTTTCTAGCTAAGAAGGAAAGGAGCTGGAGTGAATCAGACTCCAACTCATCTTAATCTGAAAAGGAAGAAGCCCTTATTGGGCTGGTTGCTATTGAAGAATTTACTGCAGAAGAAGATGAAGATTACCCAGCTGCCAAGGTTGGAATCAGGGCCCCTCTATCACACTTAGATAGTGATATAGAGGAGGATGAAGAAGACAATGTTCAGCTAGGCCTAATGTCCATCACAGATGCGGAGGACAGTCACAACAATTCAGAACATAAGCAGGTATTAATTCATTCCATATCCTCTTCTGATTATGTGACTGGTCCAGAATCTGAAGCACCTTAATCAACTGGTGAAAGTGGTTCAGAAATTGAGGAAGATGTCAATCAATTAATTGACAAGTATGATGCTCTTTTGGAAGCTCTGAAGAAGAGCAAGGAGATTGCCAAAAGGCAAGCCCAGGAAATTGTTTCCCTTAAGGTGACTAAAAATGACTACACTGAACCTACCACCTTGGCGGCTCAGATGAGTAGACAGATTAGTCATTTATAGGGATTAACAATTGTGCAATTAAGCACTATTTCCCTGAAGAACAAGGTCATCATGGACCTTGAGGAGAAGCTTGTGAAAGAAAAGAGTCGGGTGGCTCAATTCTCCAAGCCCAAATCTGTGCTTCCTATTATTGACACCTTCTCCTCTCAAACCAATAGGAGAGGACTAGGATTCAATAAAATGGAAGTAGGAGAAGGGAGTGGAGAGAAGAGCAAGAGGAAGGCTAAGCCTCAAACCACCTTTCAAAAGGTGTTACTTCCTTCCAACAGGTATGATGATGAAAGCATTCATGGTCACTGGAATAATGGGAGTTTCTATAGGAAGGAAAATACTCCTTCCTATAGTGGAAGAAAGGGGATGGGATTGAGTGCCATGAAGGCTCCCCATGAGGAAATTCAACCGGTCCAACCCAGACCTTTTGTATTTGGTACTTCAGCACCTCCAGTCAAGAATAAGGGTCAAATCTGTTGACAAGGCTTGTTGCTCAGTGTCTGATGCTATCAGATCTTGTATGGCTGCCAAAGCCAAAGCAGGCTGATGACATCAGGATAAAGAGCATCAAGACAGCACCTAGATTGTCCTTCAGTCAAATCATTGCTGAGAGAAATAGGAAGAATGCAGCTGTCTCCCCTCCTGAACACAATCAAAGTAATGCTAATTTCTTAGGACATGTTCAGAAGAGGAGATATAACATTCATGAATGTTGGTGTTGTGGTAAAGTGGGACACTTTGCCATAGATTGTTGGTACAATCCCAATGTACCTAATGCAAAGAAGAGCCTTCCTGCTAGGAGTGTAGCTAGGGGGAGATTCTCTCATCAGGCTAACATGCACCTAGGACCCAAAGGTTTTTGGGCTCCTAAGGATAACTGATTTTTTTGTTTTGTAGGTTAGTTCAAGTACCAGCTTAAACCAGATTTGGTACTTGGACAGTCGGTGCTCAAGGCACATGACAGGAACAAGGAGTCTTCTACAGGACCTGTGAAGAATGGACCCAAAGTCATCTTTGGGGGTTCAGAAAAGGGAGGCACCAGAGGTTATGGTATGATCACAAATGGTATTGACTCCATCACCAAAGTGGCTTATGTTGAAGGTTTGCAACACAACCTTGTTACCATAAGCCAACTGTGTGTTCTTGGCTATATCATTGAATTCCATAATGATAAGTGCCTAATCAAAAAGTCTAATGACTTGGGAACCATACTATCAGGCACTAGGAGTGGAAATGTTTACTGTTTAGATTTTATTTGTAATTCATCTTCCTCTCCTGTGTGTCTTGTGGCAAATGAGATGAGTCTCTATGTGTTCAATGGCACAAGAGACTTGCCCACATCAACTACAAGACAATGCATAGACTATTTTCTAAGAACTTGGTTAGAAATAGTCCTAATTTAAAATGTGTTAAAATGGCCCATGTCATGCTTTCCAAATGGGCAAGCAAACAAGGGCCACGTTTAAGAGTATTGGCTCCAAAGACACTAAGAGATGCCTTTATTTATTGCACATGGACTTGTTTGGTCATATGCAAATTCAGAGCTTAGGAGGGAAGTTGTATACCTTAGTGATTGTTGATGATCACTCAAGTTATACATGGTTATTTTTCATTAGAAAGAAATCTGATACTCTAAATGTCTTCATAAGCCATGTCAAGGCCATTCAGAATGATTTGCAATGTTCTGTGGTTAGAACTAGATCTGACCATGACACAGAGTTTTAATCTGAAGCCATGACAAGGTTCTATCAAGAACTAGGTATCATTCAAGAATTTTCCTCCACAAGGACCCCACAACAAAACGGGGTGGCTGAGAGGAGGAATAGAACATTGATAGAAGTTGGGAGAACATTGCTTAGTGACTCTTCTCTCCAAGAATATTTCTGGGTTGAAGCAGTCAATACTGCCTGTTATGTTCTCAATAGAGCTTCCATCAATAAAGTACATGGAATTACCCCCTATGAGATTCTGAAAGGCAAACAACCAACAATCTCATATTTTAGGATCTTTGGATCAAAATGCTACATTCTAAATAATGGAAAATCTCAATTGACCAAGTTTGCTGAAAAATGCTACTTGGGAGTTCTTGTTGGCTATAGCTCACATAGTAGAGCCTATAGAGTATATAACAAGAAAACCCATGTAGTTGAAGAGTCCATGCATGTGGTATTTGATGAGGCCAGCCTTATTTATAAGGGGTGGTCCAGTTCTTCTGTTTTGATAGGATGTGAGAGAGCCATTGAAGAACTATCTATGCAAGAACCATCCAGCAGCAATAAGGCACCTACTGATGCAGCAATCCCAGAAGATGTAGAGGAGCAAGATGCTGAAGAAGTTGCTGACCCAGTGGAAGAAATTCAACATGTAGAGGAAAGACTGCCTATAGCTACAAGACATCTAAGGGATCATCCCTTGGAGCAGATTATTGGAAATATTCAACAAGGTGTGACAACTAGGAGCAGGGCTCACAATGAGGCCTTGTTCCTCAGTTTTCTATCACAGGTAGAGCCTAAGAAGTTTGAAGAGGCCAACTTGGATCCATTCTGGATTCAAGCAATGCAGGAAGAACTCTTGTAATTCAAAAGATGCAAGGTATGGAAGTTGGTGCTAAGACCACATGGACACGACATCATTGGCACCAAATGGATCATCAGAAACAAGATTGATGAGAATGGAACAATCATCAAGAACAAGGCAAGGATGGTTGCAAAGGGGTATAGGCAAAAGGAAGGAATAGACTTTGACCAAACCTTTGCCCCAGTTGCAAGGTTGGAGGCCATAAGGCTCTTCCTTGCATATGCTTCCCACAAAGGCTTCAAGGTATACCAGATGGATGTCAAATCAGCATTCCTGAATAGGAATCTGAAAGAGGAAGTTTATGTCGAGCAACCATCTGGTTTTGTCCATCCCACTCTCTCATCTCATGTTTATCTACTTTGGAAAGCTTTGTATGGTCTTAAGCAAGCCCCCCAGGGCTTGGTATGAGACATTGACTAGCTTTCTCATCAAGAACATGTTCTTGAGGGGAAAGATAGATAACATATTGTTTCTTAGGGAAACAAGGGGCAAGTGTCTCTTAGTCCAAATCTATGTTGATGACATAATATTTGGGTCTACTGATGACAACCTTTGCAAGAGATTTGCCAATCTAATGTAGGGGGAGTTTGAAATGAGCAGTATGGGTGAACTTAAATATTTCCTTGGGCTCCAAGTGAAACAGTCTGATGAGGGAATTTTCATTTCCCAGACTAAGTACACCAAGGAGCTCATCAAGAAATTTGGGATGGAATCAGCCTCCACCATGAGAACACCTATAGGATCTAATGTATCATTAGACAAGGATGAAAAGGGGAAGGCCTTTAATGAGTCCATGTACAGGTGTATCATTGGATCCCTATTGTACTTGACTGCTAGTAGGCCAGACATTATGTATTCTACATGTGTTTGTGCTAGGTATCAGGCTTGTCCTAAGGAATCTCACTACACCTCTTTCAAGAGGATCTTGAGATACCTCAAGGGCAACCTAAATCTTGGCCTTTGGTACCCTAGGAAGAATGACTTTGAACTAATAGGCTATTCAGATGTAGATTTTGCAGGGTGCAAAGAAGACAAGAAAAGCACAAGTGACATTTGTCAATTCCTAAGGAGGAGGCTGATCACTTGGAGCAGCAAAAAGAAAACCAGTGTGGCCATATCCACAGCTGAGTCAGAGTATATTGCAGCAGGTAGTTGTTGTACTCAACTTCTGTGGATCCAACATCAATTGGAGGACTACAACATAAAGGTTAGACAATGTCCCCTGCTGTGTGACTCATCCAGTGCTATTTCTATTTCCAAAAATCCTGTCTCCCATAGCAGGACCAAGCACATAGAAATAAGGTATCATTTTATTAGAGAGCATGTAAAATGTGAAGATATCAAACATGAATATGTCCTCGCAGACAATCAAGGAGGTGACATCTTCACAAAGCCACTGGATGAGGCCAAATTCAATTCCTTCAAAATTGAATTAGGAATGTTAAATTAAGAATGAGTTAATTTATAAATCAATATTTGCTGTGAACATGCTTATATTCTCATATGTTATGATAAACTGTACTGACAATATGTACTGTTATGATATACTGACATTTGAACTGATCAAAGTTATAGTAGGCTTAGGCCATATGATATGGTAGACAATCTCCCTAAGAATGTTGAATGCAGGATAATATATAGTTACATGATCAGCTGAATCAGAAATTTCTGGATCAGCTGAGCTTCAGGTTCCCTTAAATCATAAAATCAATAAATATGCTCCAAATGAGGGGGAGCTAAAATGGACTGGTCATAATGAACAAGATCAGCTATTAAAGAAATAGTTCTCAAATTGAGGGGGAGATGGCCAATGCTATGACTAAATCAGAGTTAGCCCTCTGATAAAGTTATCAGAGGTAATTATTATGAATAAGCTTAATATAATCTGAGTTAGAAAGGGGGACTTTACATAATCTGTCATAAGGTTTCAAAGTATGCTTAAACAATGTTATCTAAAGCAATGTTATCATGAATGCTACATAGTTCATTTTCATGATATGTTTTTAATTGAATATGTACCTTAGCATTGGGAATGTTCTGCCTTCTTCAAATAGGGGGAGATTGTTGGGAAATTGACCATCAATGTTCCCTTGATTTGAAGAAGCCTCACACTCAATACTAAGTACAAATTGTATTTCATAAACCCTATGTCTATCTTATAAGCATGCAGGGTTAGGACTTAACAAGGTGCTAGGGTTGTTCAGTTTGTTTACTAACAAAACCGCTGAGACAAGCTCTCAGTCTCAGCTGAACCACTAAGACAAGGCCAGGAGCCGCTGAGAAGGTGTCTGGGCCAGCTGAGCTGCAGAAAGAAGAAAACCGCTGAGACGACTGGCTGTCTCAGCGGATCCGCTGAGACGGGAAAGTTGCAACCGCTGAGACGAGGACAGCTGTCGCTAAGAAGAAGCAAGCGCTGAGATTTGGCGTGTTCGTCAAACTTAGAGTGGAGTGTTCATCAAATGCAGAGAGCCATTCGTCGAATGCAGAACTCAGTTCGTCAAACACTGAGACAGGAAAGAAGAAACAGCTGAGAAGCAACGTGTTCGTCGAACGCAGAGCATGATGAGTTCATTGAGCGCAGAATATGGTGAGTTACTCGAACACGGAGCATGGCATGCTCGTGGAACACAGAGTGGAGCAAGATCGTCGAACTCAGTGTATGGCAAGTTCGTCGATCGAAGAGTGCGAGCTCTGGCTGTGGCGCAAGCTGCAGAAAGGCAGTGTGGGGACCACCAGTCTCTCCCATACTTCTCAGAAGGATGGCTGAGAGCCGTTGAAGATCAGAGATGTATAAAAGAAGAAGTTAGGGCAACTTTGAAAGCGTCGGTCACATGCAAAACAAATAAGAGACTATTCCATTGGCGTCCAGTGTTCTCCTCACTCTCCTCTTGCTCACTGAACAAGAAAGAAGATACTGAGATAGAAAGTTAGCTCCTTTACAAGAAGGAGCAAGGAGATCTTCCAACCTTCATCTGAAGAGGAAGATCAGGTTATTGCTGCCATCAATATCTCCAGCTACAAGGAAGCACCAGGTGTGCAGGAACTACAGGGGACTTCAACTGCTGTCTGCTGTAGTAAGATTTAAACTCTTTTGTCTGTAGGGCTTAATAGCCTGAGCTGTAGGACCTTTTGGTCTGAGTTTGTAGGAACCTTTGGGTTCTGAGTTGTAGGGCTTTATTGCCTGAGCTGTAGGAGGAGGATTTCTCTGAGTTGTAGGACCTGGAAGGGGTCTAAGTTGTAGGATCAGGAGCTGATCTCAAGTAGGGTTGTTTAGCCTGAGTTGTAGGGCATTATTGTCTGAGATGTAGGAGGAGGATTCCTCCGAGGTAGGACCTAGAAGGGGTCTGAGCTGTAGGATCAGGAGCTGATCTGAGGTGGGGTTGTTTAGCCTGAGTTGTAGGACCTGCTCTAGTCTGAGTTGTAGGATCAGTGGATTATCTGAGGTAGGGTTGATTAGCCTAAGGTAGGGTTTGGGAAAACCTGAGAGATCCTGAGGGATCTGTGTTGTAAGATCTTGGAGCCGAGTTTGTAGGAGTTGGCCCTGTCTAACACAATGTTAGAAGGGTGAAGGGGGAAAGTGGACTACCCATAGACACCCTGTCTTGGGGAACCACTATAAACACTTGTGTGTTTTCTGGTTGTGCTTGATTTCTTGCTTAGAATTGTTTAACTGATTATATAAAACAAGTAAAAATCAAAAGACCTATTCACCCCCCCCCCCTCTAAGAGAATTAGATCATATACCTATATAATCTTTCACACGCTCACTACACCAAAAATGTTGAAACCGGCAATCGGTCTCTTGAGTTCGGACCCACTAGGGGGTGTAACCTACACCTACTTTCCCCTCACTTGCACTATTGACTGCGGATAAAGAATTAGTAATGGACCCAAAGATGTAGCGAGGAGGCCCCGCCACACACCCAGAAGATTTTAGAGAGCTTCCCCTCCCAAACCAATGCTCAGTCGGGCACCTTGGAGGGCACTGACAGCCAAACCAAAACTAGCTTAGAGGAGAGAGCTCAAAAGATCGGATCTTCTCCAAGGTGCCCTTAAGGGTCTATTTATAGATTCTCTTGTCCAGTCTACAAATAACATAAATCCGCCTTTTGGTTTTACTAATCGCATCCCAAATTGGTCTGCTAACAGACAAACTTCGCTGTTCTGGATGGCTATTGGCAGCCCATGAAGGGTAGCTAGGTCATTTTCCCCCAAAAGCCTTCTGGGCGAGTGGTCCGTGAAGGCACCACTCGCTAGGCTTCTCGCACACTAGATTCCACCGGGCGAGTGGTCCTTGGGGGCACCACTCGTTTAACATCCCAGTGTGCGCTAGGCCCCTATGGTGAAAATGTGAAATCAGTGTTGGTGTTTAATCTTTACAGATTGGAAGTTCTTTCTTTTATATTTGATATGAGATTTTTCGCTTGAAATGGTATTAAGAACTGGATGTTAGCAAGATAAGATATGGAATTGAGATTAATTAGACATATATGATATTCATTTGGCTATTTGAATTGATAAGAGCAGCTGGTAAATTTAAATGTTGATTAAATGGCGGTGGAGAATTCAGGTATTTACATGTGGCGTTTTCATCTATTCTTATCTATTTCCCTAGCGACTCTTCTCTTTTTCTTCTCAACTGTGCCGCAGTTAGGGCATGATGCCGATCTCCTTCTCAAACCTTCTCAAACCTTCTCCTCTTCCTCTCTTAAACTCTCAAAATTTACGGGAAATCTTGGGCTGAGATCGGAAGTTGCTCGGCTTCGTTTGAACTGGGGCTTAGTCGGGTTTGTGATTTGGTGCATATTTAGTGCCCGACTTCGGTTACCTCACTGTAAGCTTTCCTTCTTCCTCTCCCCCTCTGAATTCCTAATTTCGGTGTTAGAGTCCATCATAAGATCAAGCACTGGTTTATTTATGGGAAACTGATTCGGTCTTGTCTTCATGTTGGCCGGTTGTATGTATTTTCTGGGGGATTGGTATTGTTGTGAATGGCTATTACTGCTCCTCTTTTATTTACTTGTGGTGGTTGTGTATTATGAGTCTTGGGCCAGATCTTCTGATACGTTTGGTTTCATTTGGGCCAATTGCTGCTGTTCTAGTTTTATCTCATTTCCTTGCTTATGGGGAAATTTCTGTTCAGTGATCTATGCTTAAAAGATGTTATTCCTATTTCGATTCTTCTTTCCTATTAGAGTTGCTGTTAGGGGATTTGAGTCAAATTCTGTTGGCCGGCTGCTATTCCCCTTTTATTTTGAGTATTGTTGCATGACTTTGGTATGGAATTTCAGTACATGTTGAATTTATTTATGTATGCTCCACTTCAGTTCAAGGAGGATATGTATGTGTATTACCTTGCTGCCCTTATGCAGTCCAGATTTTCTTTGTGCTATTTCCCTTTTTAGTTTGGGTAATGTTGACTGATCACATGTTGGATATTTCTGTGGATCAGGAACCTTTAATCAGTCTTGGCCAACTGCCGCCATGCCGCGGAGGAGACAACCGCGAACGTCGTCCAAAAATCAGGTGACTTCCTCCCCTCTCCTTTGGTGCTAGCGTCTTAGATCACAATAGGAGAGATGAAGGCTCAAGAGAGCTTCTCGTGTGAGCTTTAATGGAGTTTCCTTAGGAAGACCAAGTCGGAACCTCAAATTTAGGGCACCGTTCGCCGCGAGGTTCTTGGAATCGTTTCTTCTCTTCAAGAGGAAGAGATGGGATTTGATTTGGGGCAAACCTGATGGCGACATTGCTGATGCGATCGTTGATCCCCGACATAGAGAGTTCATGGATTGGGACGTTTGTTGCCGCAAGTTCGAAGACACGTCATTTCTTCGCCTTCGCCGCGACGTTCTACGCCAACGTCGCGACGTTCTTCGCCAACGCCGCTACACATTTTGCACGACGTCCGCCGTCACCATTTTAAATAAAATATATAATTATAAATTAAATAATTATAATTATATATTTTATTACTTATCATTTCAAACAATTTCTATTTTTAGCAATTTCAATTTAAGCATTTTTTATTTAAAGCAATTGTATTTTTATTATGATGGCTGCATATAACCATCATAATATTTGTTTCTATTTTCATGCAGTTAACTTTTGGTATTATTTTTATTTTATTCTAAATTTTGTATGGAGGAGATTGAGTGGTGTAAGGCTATATATAGCCATGCTTGTTGTTGATTTAAAAAAAAAATGGATGAATAAGAATTTGAAAACCTAAAAGAATCAATTGTGATTTTTCCTCCCCCCAGGAAAATTTCGGCAATCCCTCTTCCTCTTCCTCTTCTTGGCCGTCGGCCACCTTCTCCCCCTCCCTCTTTATTTCTCTCGGCCTCCCTCATCCTCTCTCTTTCCTTCTCCTCTCAATAGCCGAAACAGGCTAGCCTCCTTTCCTTCCTTGGTCGGTCATCTCTTAGCTGCCGCCCTCCTCCTCCCCCCGTGGTGTTCGGCCATCTGCAACCCGCCACGCCTCTTCTCCTTTGAGAAATATTTCGGCCACCACCTATTCTCTCTCCTTCCCTATATATATAGGATTTTCAAGGAACTCACTCCTCTAGGGTTTTTTGCAAAGGAAGTCGGCTTGTGTTTTCACTGACCGGCGCAGAACCGTGGAGTCGCGAGGAATATAATCGACCACCGTCGTGTGCGCGTCCTCCACCCATCTCGTGGACGGGATTCTCTTGGGATTTTGGGTAACGATTTTCTATACCATATCTCGTGTGATTCTTTCTGGAATATTGTGATATTTGGTGGAAACAGAAGGCTAGTTTTTAGTCCTGGTTTATATTGAAATCGTGCTTAATTTAAATCTAAATTTCAAGCATTAATTTTCCGAATTGGATCGGGTAGATCTCGTGAACACTAGAAAAAAATCGGGTTTGTCACCTTTGATTTCTCCTCGAGTTCAAGTGATTTGGTATACCTTCGTATTAATCATTTTCGGGAATTGGTTTGGGACTTTATTTTAAATCACAATCTTAGTCAGGATTTTCTCTAATTTGGAATATGAATGTTCGCGCATAATTTTAATTTGACGTGCTAATTGTCCGAAAACCATGGGCCTGCATCAATATGGTATCAGAGGTTGGTTCGTGTCAATTTCTTAATTGACGCATTCCTTAGGTTTTCTTAGAACGCCGGCACTCACAATCTTCGCACGATTTTGCGCTCAAAAATTAAAAAAAAAAAATTTCGTCGGTCTGCGAATAGCGGCCTAAAATTCTCATTTTTCTGCGAAATTAAAAACAAAATTCTAGTAATTCTACTTATTATTTTCTGTAAGAAAATCAAAAAATATATTTTACTTACCCTAGTTATTAGGCGGGAATAAAATTATCTTTCGTAAAATTTTGGCCTGATCTAAATTTCTAGTCTGCGTTTAACGTCCTAAATCTGTTATTTTCCAACCAAAATCAATTTTTTTTTAATATTCTACATATCATTTTCTACTAGAAAATCAAAAAAAAATTCATTTATAAACATTTTCTTGTCAAAATCGTTAGGTTTTTCATTGCATGCGCACTAAATTTGTGTACACGTAAATTCAATTGTTAAAGCTTAAAAATTTTCTCACTCCACTCTAAGTATGGCCCATGACGTCAATGTTTCCTGAATAGACTATTTGTATGCCAAAATTATGGCTAATCACATACCAAATTTGCCTACATATCATTGGAATACCAACCGTCCCCACGTTTATCCTCCTACTAGATTTGTGGCACCTACTTATGACGGTTACAGGTGTTCCAAGACTTTTAGAGACTGGCTTAATAGGATCGAAATTGAATTTGATTGTCACGACTGGGACGACCACCACAAGGTTATCGTTGCCCGAGAACGATTAAAAGGTCAAGCCCAAGTATTTTGGCTAAACGAAGAGCGTCGTGTTGGTAGTTATAAACATGCTTGGCCTGAAATGCGTAGCCTACTCTCGGATCAATTTGATCCCGCCTATCGCCGCACCACCAACACCAAGACTGTGAGTGATTATCGTTATGGCTCTAGTCCCATACCTTCCTATAGGAATGACCGTAAACCAAATGCTAGTTCATTTTACCCCAAAGGTCGGCCTGCCCCTTGTATACCTACTACCATCTTTAGGGAAACCATTCCTAATAGATCATATGTCTTGGAAAATGTTACTCCTAGAGTTTTGTCTCATTTAGCCTCAATGTCTAAGCCTCTTGAGATAGTGACTGATATCTGAGGATTCCGATGTGGATATAGTATCTCTGGATTCGGAAGTTGACCAGCTAGGTGAGAGTCTCCGGTCACGTACGATGGTGCCCGACGAGTCTGATGATTCTGCCAGTGAGGGAACCCCTAGTGATTTAGAAGACGATGTTTGGGAAGCTGATATTCTGATCTGTGAGAGTATTTCATTACCTATTATTTTCACTACTAGCGTTGTGTCTAGTCACCGTAGTATTGAGTGCCCTCTCCAGGCTACGATCCCCATCATGAAAGAGTCTACGACCGCACCCACTAGGATTAAATCTGAGTTATCTGAGGAGCCTGAGAGTGCGGATGTCCCTAGAGTTATGGTGGATGATTTACCATTTGAGGAAAGGGTATGTTTGGATGATTCTTTTGTGGTACACCCGGATGAGAGTTCTTTGACGATATCACCATTAGGTGAAATTTATACTGACTCTGATATTATCTCGGGCTTGATTTTGCCAACCCTTCCTCTGGATTATTTGACCACGTTAGCTGAATTTCTAGGACGTGGAATCAGTAGTCCAAGTTTGAGTTTGTGTGACACATCCACTCTTTTAGTTTCTACAAAAGCGTTGTCCCTACGTATAGATATTAATAGGTTGAGCGCCTTAGTTTATGATCTGTTCACTACACCACGTAGATCTGACTATGTATCACATTTGACTATTCAATTTTCTGCATGTCCGCCTACATTTTTGACCTCGACTACGACCGATTCCGAGTCTGTTGGAACCTTAGTTTTTGATTTGAGTTAGGATCCACCCCTTTGGTCAATAAATCATCTAAATAACTTAGACCAATTCTCACTAAGATAAGAAAACTGATAATAATTTGAGTTAGGATTCATATTTAAGATTTAAGTTTCCATCTTAAAAACACATCATAGCTAAGATCAAGTTCCTTAAGTAAGAAAAATAAGAAAACATCAATTAAATATAATGCGATCAAATCGGAGAAAAATATAAGAAAATAATATAAGCTCTCTGCGTTCGACGAATGTCGAACGGCGCTCGACAAATTCAAGCCAGCCAGCGCTCGACAAATATCCTTCAGAACAGCGCTCGACGAAAAATGTTGTCAGCAAATATTCTTATTATACAGCTGTACTAACATTATTATATACATGCTTTTCTGATATAGCCGTTGCAGGCAATAAAGTTTATAGCCATTTGCAGAAGAGTCAAAGTCCGAAACTCCTCTTCCCAAGGAATCAAATTAAAAGAGACTTTATCTCTATCCTTATTCCTAGCAAGAATTCAAAAGCCTTCTCCAGATTATATATATGAAGAGAAGAGAAGAAAATAGAGAGACGGAGATAGAGAGAAATAGGAATATAGAAAAAATCACATATATTCTGAGACACCAATCACAACCATTTGCTCAGGATCATCACTGCATAAGAAGGAAGGAGTGTTTGTACAATCAAGAGAAGAGGACTCCAAAACTGTCATCAACTCACTTCAGACAAGGGGAGCTCTTCAACATCTTCATCAAGATCCATTCAAATCAGGATCCTCAAGAGTCTTCTCATACAGAGAAGAACAACAAATCTTTATGTTTTTCTTTTTATTTCTTTCCACCTCGTGTACAGGGTTATAACTCCCTTCAAAAGTTAACTCCCGGTGACAGGGCACCTTAGCAAAAACCTGCATCTTGGTTAGAGCACCTTATCAACAGCTCACCTGGTGTGTGGACACCTTATCAAAATCACCTTGGTCTTGAGCACCTTATCAAAAGCTCTGTGGTGTGAGGGCACCTTATCAAAAACTCCTAGTGGATTCCTACCAGTGGGTAGAAGAGTAGATGTACCCGATTTTGGGGAACTACTATAATTTCTTGTGTCTTATGGATTGCTTCTTGTTTATTTTATTTCTTTACCTGTGTTGTGTCTTATTTGCACTCTAACTGTTTGGTTTTATTACTCAAACAGCACACACACACTATATATATATCATTTAATTTGAAAGTAAAATTTAAACAAGAGTTTTAACATATAATAAGAACTAACCTCCACTTTCAATTGGTATCAGAGGTAGTTTATTTTTCACTCAGGCTAACACCTGAAATCACCAAGATCACCTAGTTCTTCATTTTGTTCTTAAAAGGCTTTTCAAAATGGCACAAGCAGATTTTCTATTCTCAGATCCACCTATATGTAATTTGGATAGTTTTTCTTTATGGCAAATTATAATTAAGTTATATATGAATGTCATAGATGAAAATATTTACAAATCTGTTTTGACGGGATTTTCTTCCTCAATCCCTTCATCTGATTAAGAAAAACTGAAAAGTGCCAATGCAAAGGCTATGCAGATATTGGCCCAATCAATGTCAAAAAACATTTTTCAAAGAATTGATGATTGCACCTCAGCAAGGGGCATTTGGAACTCCCTCTCTAGGATGGTAAATGAACCCTCTTCTACTTCTTTCACTAACTATATTTATGATGCAGAACAATCAACCAAACTAAGTGAAGAAGAAAAAGAACAAGAACACAGAGCTAGAGCTTTCTGCATGATGGCCATATATGGTTCATACCAAAATCCAGATGCAAAAGCTGAAACAGAAAAGGTAAATGAGGTAATTTCAAATCACAACCCTACCTCTAAAAATTACCAATCTGTCTTTAAGATAACATTTACACATTCAATAAAATCAAACAAAGAAATTAAAAAGGAGTTAACAAACATAAACTATTTAACTTCTGTAAATAATAAATCTGAAGAAACTTCAAAAGCACAAAATAAATCAATTAAGGCTAAATTGCTTAATGATTATCAAGAAAATTTTAAAATAATATCAAACATATATTTTAATGACTATAAAAGAAAACTTTCAATAAGTATCAAAAATCAGATTTTAAAGTTCTTAAAACATATATTTCCAACAGAACTTTCGAATGGTATCAAAAAGTTTTTCACCATTAAACTCCATTCCTAACTAAATAGCAAACATAAAATTCATTTGAATGTTTTTATCATTAAAAACAATGTCAGATAACTTCAATGTTCTCACAGACCTTCTCCAAGTTATGTTGAGCATTCTACTATAGTTGCATTGATTAGAAATAATCAGAGCACTGAGTGTGAGTCTCTTCTGATAAGGGGATTCTTAAGAAGGAAGGTATCAGACAAAGTTTTTTTTTTCATTCCTTAGAATCCATTAAAGGTTGCTGCAATTGAAAATTTTAATTCAGAACTTTAGAAATCAAAATCTAGGAAAGTAGAGTTGCTCAAATAATTTTAAAAGAATAAAAAATTATTAAAGCCAAGTGAGAAAGAAAATGAGAAAATCAGAGAAACCAAGTGAGAGAGAAAAGGAGAATATAAAAAATTAATACTGTCGGCATCCTACACCAAATAAGGGGAGATTACCAGGCCACTAGTTTTAATTTGATTTAGGATCCCAACTCAAATAGGGGGAGATTGTTGGAACCTTAGTTTTTTATTTGAGTTAGGATCCACCCCTTTGGTCAATAAATCATCTAAATAACTTAGACCAAATCTCACTAAGATAAGAAAACTGATAATAATTTGAGTTAGGATTCATATTTAAGATTTAAGTTTCCATTTTAAAAACACATCATAACTAAGATCAACTTCCTTAAGTAAGAAAACTAAGAAAACATCAATTAAATATAATGCGATCAAATCAGAGAAAAATATAAAAAAATAATATAAGCACTCTGCGTTCGATGAATGTCGAACGGCGCTCGACAAATTCAAGCCAGCTAGCGCTCGACAAATATCCTTCAGAACAGTGCTCGACGAAAAATGTTGTCAGCAAATATTCTTATTATACAGCTGTACTAACATTATTATATACATGCTTTTCTGATATAGTCGTTGCAGGCAATAAAGTTTATAGCCGTTTGCAGAAGAGTCAAAGTCGGAAACTCCTCTTCCCAAGAAATCAAATTAAAAGAGACTTTATCTCTATCCTTATTCCTAGCAAGAATTCAAAAGCCTTCTCCAGATTATATATATGAAGAGAAGAGCAGAAAATAGAGAGACAGAGATAGAGAGAAATAGGAATATAGAAAAAAAAATCACATATATCCTGAGACACCAATCACAACCATTTGCTCAGGATCATCACTGAATAAGAAGGAAGGAGTGTTTGTATAATCAAGAGAAGAGGACTCCAGAACTGTCATCAACTTACATCAGACAGGGGGAGCTCTTCAACATCTTCATCAAGATCCACTCAAATCAGGAACCTCAAGAGTCTTCTCATACATAGAAGAACAACAAATCTTTCTGTTATTCTTTTTATTTCTTTGCACCTCGTGTACAGGGTTATAACTCCCTTCAAAAGTTAACTCCCGGTGACAGGGCACCTTAGCAAAAACCTGCATCTTGGTTAGAGCACCTTATCAACAGCTCACCTGGTGTGTGGACACCTTATCAAAATCACCTTGGTCTTCAGCACCTTATCAAACGCTCTGTGGTGTAAGGGCACCTTATCAAAAACTCCTAGTGGATTCCTACCAGTGGGTAGAAGAGTAGATGTACCCGGTTTTGGGGAACTACTATAATTTCTTGTGTCTTCTGGATTGCTTCTTGTTTATTTTATTTCTTTACCTGTGTTGTGTCTTATTTGCACTTTAACTGTTTGGTTTTATTACTCAAACAGCACACACACACACTATATATATATATATCATACTTTGAAAGTAAAATTTAAACAAGAGTTTTAACATATAATAAGAACTAACCTCCACTTTCAGAGTCCTTGCCCATTGTGCCTCTGGATGTGGTGCCACTTAAACATACCTATATACCACACCCGTTTGCACGGATTTACCCACCGCCTTTTGATGACCCTCAATTCCACATGTTAATGACTATAGAAAGGCCTCTTGAGTTGTGTCGCTCGCACATCCTTGCACATCCCAGAGTGATCAACTCTATTGTTTTTGATGAACGGTTCTCCTTGGCATATCTTCATGCCAAGTGAGAGTATTTAAAATATAAAATTGTAGCTACAAAGTTGGAATCCTTTCAAATCATTTTTCTTTATAAGGCTCCTGTGCCACCTGACTTAGTCCCCTTCTCCTCCGCAGTTGGGTCAAGTCATGTAGCACATGGGTTCAGTCCTCATCTATCTAGGACGTTAGTGTTTCATTTTAAAATATGTCACACACACTTCCACTCCAATCTGAGACCGTCCTACGCTAGAATTAGTGATTTGGGTTTATTCTGGTCACTCCCTGAGCAGATGCCGTCTGGCTCCGTTAATAAATTAATTCGTAGGTACTTCGACCCAACCATGATCATGAAGAATGTCAGATTTAATGCTTTTATTTAAGATTTTTATAAAGCACAGGGTGATTCACTTTATTTTAAGTTTCCGAACTTTTTATTGTACATCTCTGTTCCACCTGAGTGGCTTTCTCCGTCGTTCCTTCCTCCCACTACATATTCTCTTGGGTTGAGGAGTGTTAGTCATGCTGTGTTTATTACCCACGTTGACTCCATGGTTCTTGAACCGGATGGTAAGATTCAAGTTTTATTTCTTCTGCTTGACACCCTTTCGAGTTTCCTTGAAAGACTTGTTTTTTCTATGCCTGACAGGTTCGCCGTGCTGATGGATATTCATACTACTATGACATGTATTGCGGGGCCAGATTTGCCCCTTGTTGCTGCTGCTTCTGACTGTTTTCCCCTCACGGGCCACTGATCGGAGATGAGTAATTTCGAGTGGGGGAGGATTGATGGCAACATTGCTGATGCGGCCGTTGATCCCCGACATAGAGAGTTCGTGGATTGGGATGGTCGTTACCGCAAGTTCGAAGACACATCGTTTCTTCGCCTTCGCCGCGACGTTCTACGCCAACGCCGCGACGATCTTCGCCAACGCCGCTACACATTTTGCACGACGTCCGCCGTCACCATTTTAAATAAAATATATAATTATTAATTAAATAATTATAATTATATATTTTATTACTTATCATTTCAAACAATTTCTATTTTTAGAAATTTCAATTTAAGCATGTTTTATTTAAAGCAATTGTATTTTTATTATGATGGCTGCATATAACCATCATAATATTTGTTTCTATTTTCATGCAGTTAACTTTTGGTATTATTTTTATTTTATTCTAAATTTTGTATGGAGGAGATTGAGTGGTGTAAGGCTATATATAGCCATGCTTGTTGTTGATTTCAAAAAAAAAAGGATGAATAGGAATTTGAAAACCTAAAAAAATCAATTGTGATTTTTCCTCCCCCCTAGGCAAATTTCGACCATCCCTCTTCCTCTTCCTCTTCTTGGCCGCCGGCCACCTTCTCCCCCTCCCTCTGTATTTCTCTCGGCCTCCCTCATTCTCTCTCTTTCCTTCTCCTCTCAATAGCTGAAACAGGCTAGCCTCCTTTCCTTCCTTGGTCGGTCATCTCTTAGCCGCCGCCCTCCTCCTCCCCCCGTGGTGTTCGGCCATCTTCAACCCGCCACCCCTCTTCTCCTTTGAGAAATATTTCGGCCACCACCTATTCTCTCTCCTTCCCTATATATATAGGATTTTCAAGGAACTCCCTCCTCTAGGGTTTTTTGCAAGGAAGTCGGCTTGTGTTTTCACCGACCGGCGTGGAACTGTGGAGTCGCGAGGAATATAATCGACCACTATCGTGTGCGCGTCCTCCACCCATCTCGTGGATGAGATTCTCTTGGGATTTTGGGTAACGATTTTCTATACCATATCTCGTATGATTCTTTCTGGAATATTGTGAGATTTGGTGGAAACAGAAGGCTAGTGTTTAGTCCTGATTTATATTGAAATCGTGCTTAATTTAAATCTAAATTTCAAGCATTAATTTTCCGAATTGGATCGGGTAGATCTCGTGAACACTAGAAAAAAATTGTGTTCGTCACCTTTCATTTCTCCTCGAGTTCAAGTGATTTGGTATACCCTCGTATTAATCATTTTCGGGAATTGGTTTGGGACTTTATTTTAAATCACAATCTTAGTCAGGATTTTCTCTGATTTGGAATATGAATGTTCGCGCATAATTTTAATTTGACGTGCTAATTGTCCGAAAACCATGGGCCTGCATCAAAACCCACGGTCGTTGAGGGAGAGTGAGGGGAGTGATATTTAGGGATTTTTTTTATAGGTGAATGCTAGAGGAAGAAGACAACCAGCCATCGTCGGATTTACATTAGGATCCGTATAATTTTATAGATACAGAAATCT
The DNA here is from genome assembly GCA_033032865.1 of Dactylorhiza incarnata. Classification (NCBI taxonomy): domain Eukaryota; kingdom Viridiplantae; phylum Streptophyta; class Magnoliopsida; order Asparagales; family Orchidaceae; genus Dactylorhiza; species Dactylorhiza incarnata. The sequence goes on from JAWHQI010000035.1 coordinate 5,926,299, forward strand.
GTTTTCTGCGCGTAGCTGAGTTCAAGTCCAGTTTTGGACATGTTCCAGCAGGATTCATGCTTCGGGCTCAACATGGAAGTTGTAGCTCTCGGAAAATACTTCGGGATGAGAGACTGGAAGTTTTCTAGGGAGCCATGTAGCTCCCTAGGTGGCCCTCAAAAAGGGGCTGTTTTATTGACTCATGACTTTATGTTAGTTAGTTGTTGTCCTGTTTCATACAGCTAGCTTTATGGCCGTAATTGAAGAGGATACACTTGGATTTGGACCTCAGGCTCAACATAAATGTTGTAGCCCTTGGTGTTACCTTTCCCGAATGGGTGGCACGTAATTTGGGGTGGAATAGAACTCCCAGAATTTCAGTTTTGATAATCAGCGTCATTGTAGTTTGAATTACGAAAATTCTAGGATATCTTTTATAATACTTGTCTGATGCTCTTAAAAATTGGTAGAAATCAAATCGATGGTATTGTGCTGACTCCTATTGGATTTCATGAGTTTTGGGAGGATATTTGTTGTGATTTTGCCAATCATAGTTCATCCTCGCATTACACCTTAAATAATAATTGGGAATGCCGATGGGGCTAATATTTGGTGAGAATGGCCATAACAAGCTAGCGGAACTACGTTAGAAGTTTCAGCAAGGCTCGATTTGATATGGGTTCTTAATTAAATATATTGTCGTAAAATATTATGCTGCTGAACTCTGTTAGAGACTGAAAATGAATAACCAAGTTGGGCTTGGAAGAAATAAGTGTTATCTTGAAATAGAAGGTTGATATCATAAAGTAAGTTGGAATCACAAGTAGACTGGTGGGGTCAAGGGTGTGAATTCCCTAGTTCATGAACGTCATATCCTGTAAGGGTGGAAATAGTATTTTGATTGTCGTGCATGCAGAAATAGTACTGTAACTCTGATGAATATTGAAGGGCTTGTATTAGAAGTCCTGGTGTACGTAGATACACATATTGTATAGAAGGACTTGCATTAGAAGTCATGGTGTACATAGATACACGAATTGTATAGAAGGACTTGGATTAGAAGTCCTGGTGTACGTAGATACACGGATTGTATAGAAGGACATAGATTATAAGTCCTAGTGTACGTAGATACACGGATTGTTGATGAGTCCCAAATATATATACATTTATGGACTCATCTGGGCTGATTTTCTAGTCAATTGATGGCGCAAATCCTACACACCACTATAGATGGTGGCTAGACTGCGGCACGAAATGGCAGTGTACCGATCGTTCAAGTAATATAAAATGGGAATGAATCCCCAAGTATCGATCTCAAAGGAACACAGTAAGGTGGAGTTTATTATCGAGGAAGGACTTGAGATTGAAGTCCTTTCGAGTGGATGGATGCGAAAATGGGGGATTTGATTTGCGAATAATAAAATAAAATATTACAACTACTCCTATGCAATGCCGCTATGCAATGCTTCACTTGGCGGAATGGAGACTAGGCAGGCCTTGAGCGCGCTGCGTCGCAAGGGCGGATGGACGAGTAGGCAGACGGAATCGAACTATGCAGGCCTTGAGCGCGCTGCTTCGTAGGGCGAGTGGATTACACGGGCCGCTATGCCATGCTTCGCTAGGAGGATGGACGAGTAGGCAAACGGAGTGAGGGTCGTAAGCACCTCTTCGACAAGCACGCCACTAGCAATTGCTAGTGCGGCGACGAACGTGACGGCGGGATGGAGGATGGAATGGGGCGCACCTCAAGCAACTCAAACAACAAACATTTCACATAGACATGAAATATATAGAAATACAAACTAGTTTAAGTGCAACTTCATCATAATAATGAGATCTAAAACATATACACATCAATAAGAGAAGAACAAGGCAAGAAATCGACCGAATCCGAAGGCTCGTTGTAGATTCACGGTTGGAATCGCCGGGTTGTCAATCCGCGTCCAAGCTCGGTCCGCAACTACGTCCGGGGTAGAGAGAGCTGTCACTACTCTCCAATGAGCCCGTCTTCTTCATCTCACGATCCGGTAGAGGTTGCAAACTTCCCCTTGCTTGACGATAATGGCGGCTAGGTCTTCCTTTGGAGCGCTAGGATGAAGGAGGAGGCCGAGAGGAAGCTCCGGCTCAAGATTGGCGTGAAGAACAAGCCCGGAGCACCTCCCGATGGTGGGCGGCGATGGAGGGGCGAAATCGGGCGGAACGGCAGAGCAGGGCGAGAAAAACGGCGAGCCCCGCAACCTAAAATCGCGAGCAGGGCAATTTATAGGCGCTGGACTGAACAGCGTGCACGGTCGTTGGCGCACGACCAGTGGTCGTGCGCACTAGAATTTGGTGATCGTGCGCTCTGCCTGGGTGGAGCCTGAAAGGTCAGAAATTATAAAATACAATGTTCGCACGACCAATAGCGCACGACCAGTGGTCGTGCGCACTGTCGTAAGTGGTCGTGCGACAAGCCAGACAGAACTCATAAAAAAACGTTAAGTGCGCACGATCAGTGGCGCACGACCAGTGGTCGTGCGCACTAGAACCAGTGATCGTGCGCAGTGTTCCTGTACAGAATTGTACCGGGAACACCTGCACGACTCCTGTTCCAGCAGAACCACAAATCTAGCCACTGAAAGTGGCACTTAACATCGCATGAAAACTACTAAAGATGAAAAACATGATTTAACACCAAAAATGGGCCTAGAAGTGCACATAGCATGGAATAACAAATATGAGCGAAAACATGCCTAAAGTGTAGTGCATAAACTAGGAAATCGGCCCAGATGAGTCCATAAATATGTATATGATCAGGACTCATCACACCCCCAGACTTACCTGTTTGCGCGTCCCGAGCAAACAAATTCTAAGCGAACGAGGAAAGAAAAGTAGATGGCTTAAGATTACAATACAGAGTACCATGCGAAGTCGCATGCTCACGTGCATAAGAAAAATAATAGAAAAGATTTCTGATTATAAAAACAGTTTATATATTTCTAAAAGAGTAAAAGAATATTACAACCACTCAAAATGGTGAACTACGGTGAATCATCCGGTCATGCATACGGAGAAAGTAAACTAAGCGCTGAGATGAGCATTTCTCAAGATTGGGGTGTCGGACAAACTCCACCGAAATCCATCAGTGTCGGCGACCATAGGCTCACCCGGTCACATTCTCTCCACGACACTAGATTGGTCCATAGCGTGAGTCGGTAGGACTTTAGGTTAGAGATGGGGCTTGGGTTACGGTGAGGTAAACAAAGATAAATATGGAGGCTAAGCACACCTAACCCAACATGAGCATAAGATAGAGCTACCCGCACGACGATTATAAACAAATGCACCACACCCCCAGACTTGGACTTTTGCAACATAGGTGTGTGCACCGCCCACTCCTAATACCAAAATTTCAAAATTTTCAATTCAACTTTTTTCATAACAATCCCCTTTTTTTCTTTTCTTTTTCTACTTCATTCTTCTTTTTCTTTCTTTTCTTTTTTCAGCAAAAATATCAATTAATACACCCACAGTTTCCACTATAAAAATTACCACATCAACACCCCCCAAAATGTAAACATAACTATAATTTAAAGCTCAGATTTGGGTATGCGACTAGGTTAGGCTTTTAAGCTTTTGGTGCGAAAAAAGTGGGGCTGAATCAAGAGGAAGGGGTAGGCACAAAGGGGCTAGCGAGGGTAGATGATAGGCATGAAATAAAAAGCTCAACCGGGCCAAAATAATGGCCTACGTCATTCTCACGCACTAGAACTATCCTATGCCAGTGCTTCAAGAATCGCTTGGGGCAAGTTCTAGCCACCGAGAAAGATTCTCCTTTCTCCCGACTCAAGCAATACGAGTCTAGCGATCGTTTACACACATCCCTATGCTACCGTTTGATTCCACCGGATTCACCATTTGAGTAGAGTAAACAACATTTACACTAATAGAAAAAAATATAAAACCATAAGTATAAAAAGAGGTCTAATCTACACAAATTCCTATGCAACCGAGCACTCGACTAGGAGCACTACTGGGGTCAACATTTTACTCTGCTACATAGTCCTAAGCCATCACCTAGACTTTCCCAAATAAGCAGGAGAATTAAATTCACAACCGAGCAGGCAAACAGATGAGTACACGCTCAAGTGGGTGCTGTGGTGTGCAATGAAACTAAACAAACATTTTAAAAGAAATCTTCTAGTATGCAGTGCGATAGTGCACGTGAGCGGGTAAATAAAACTACTCTCCCCCAGACTTAAACTGAACAATCCATAAAATATATGACATGAAAATCATAAAAGGCTAGGGAAAGAGAGTACCCAGTGCTCAGAAATGAGCACACCAGAAGATTGGCGTTTAACTCTAGACCAAGCTACAACACCCAACCAGAAGAATACCTGCAGGGGTCAGCTCCGCAAAAACATGGGAAAATAGAAACGCTGAAATAACATAAACTAACTACGCAGGATTAGATAAATTAAAAATGCAGAAAAAGAAAGATAACTACTGGGGTTATTGTCCTCCCAGCACGACTTATTTAGGTTTTGCACAGTTCTAGCTTATAGGCCTATGAAAAGAAAAGTGCACAGGTAACTGTTCTAATATGCGCATCGGTAGCGGGTACAGATACGGAGACAGAGCAGTCACCCCTCTACCTAAATAATAATACCTGCTTGACACAGGTAGAGGGAAAAGAAAGTAAGAAGAGGAGGAGGCCTGGTCCTCACTCATCTCACCAAAACTATCCTTGCCCAGCAAGGTATCGTCCACAGCAGGTCCGCAGGAGGAGAAGGCAATGAATGAGGCTTCCTTAATGGAGGAGGGATCAACCTCCTCACATAAAAGGACACACTCAACATTAACTTGAGCACAAAGCTCCAAGTCCTCCTGAAGTACCTGTGAAGATTCAACCTGCACAGGCTCGGGTGAAGAAGGGGGGTCAGGAAATAAAAGAGAAGAATGACATAAATAATCAAAAATCAGGGGAGTGGTCCCGGTCTCACTCCTAGCAGGATCCAAGGATAGATCGCTATCATCATCGTAAGTATCATGGCGAGGGGAACCCAAGAACTCAAGGGCCTCAGTGGTGGTTTGGACCTCCTCGTCCCATGAAGAAGTGCACACCTCCTCATCAGAGAGAGTATCCTCCTCAACCCACTTTGGAGCATCCTCCGAGTCCGAAGCATCACCCCGCTCCTTTACTTTGATAGGATCATAAAGAATGTGTGTAGAAAAATCTTGCAAAGAAACTGGAGGAACACAAAGATTTGGTTCCTCCGCAAAAAGATCTGCTAAAGCCTCCCCGATGGAAAGAATACTTTCCACATCATACTCAGGTGCATCTAGGAGCTCCCATTCCTCTCCTGGTTGGCCAACAGATGAGTGATCATCATCACAGGGAGTGAAGCCATACACAGGGAGTGAGGAGTCCATGCACGAGACAAGCTCGGGGGTAGAGGGCACAACTGCCTCCATGGGTAAAGAATGAGTGATAGGGACAATGTTGTCATGAGTGGAGGAGCGGCGGTCAGGATTGAAAATACTAGGGCAGTCCTTCAATTCATGACCCTCTCCTCGACACAACAAGCAAACAATGTTCCTACACTGCCTAGCATTTAATCCATTCATTTGGTCTAAATAATAGTCCATCATGTCGTAAGTGCCAGGAGAAATATCCCATGAAGACATTTTCAATAATAAATGCAGATATAAAGAGACTGAAATTCTTTGCAATGAGATCTACACAAACTAATAAAACTCCTTGGATTAAACTTGCTTAAAACTTTAAAATAGGAGAGAAGAAATAATAACAAACAATATAAATTTAAAAAGCAAACAAAAATAAAAAGGCGGCTATGAACACTGGAAGAACTACTATCTCTCGGCTCTCCCTCTCAAGAAAACTCCCACGTCTGTGTTCCCCGGCAACGGCGCCAAAAACTTGATGGCGCAAATCCTACACACCACTATAGATGGTGGCTAGACTGCGGCACGAAACGGCAGTGTACCGATCGTTCAAGTAATATAAAATGGGAATGAATCCCCTAGTATCGATCTCAAAGGAACACAGTAAGGTGGAGTTTATTATCGAGGAAGGACTTGAGATTGAAGTCCTTTCGAGTGGATGGATGCGGAAATGGGGGATTTGGTTTGCGAATAATAAAATAAAATATTACAACTACTCCTATGCAATGTCGCTATGCAATGCTTCACTTGGCGGAATAGAGACTAGGCAGGCCTTGAGCGCGCTGCGTCGCAAGGGCGGATGGACGAGTAGGCAGACGGAATCAAACTATGCAGGCCTTGAGCGCGCTGCTTCGTAGGGCGAGTGGATTACACGTGTAACACCCCAAAGATCGTGGTTCAGCGAGGTAGGCGAAATGGTAGTGTTGCGCTCGGGATAGGCTCAAGATTCCAGATCAGGTCAATGCGCACGACCATTGTCCTCTTCGCGCACGACCAGTGATCGTGCGCCAACGATCGTGCGTAACCCGCAAAGAATCGGAGTTCTGTCTCGTCTTATGCGCACGACCATTGTCCTCTTCGCGCACGACTAGTGATCGTGCGCCAGCGATCGTGCGTTAATTCAGAAGAAAATCGAGTTCTGTCTCGGACAGTGCGCACGACCATTCCCCTCTTCGCGCACGACCACTGACCGTGCGCCTGTGATCGTGCGCCCTGTTTATTCTGTTCCGCGATTTTGAGCGGAGAAGAAGATCGGACCGTCCAAATCTTTTGGGATTTGATCCAACGGCTAGGTTTAGTTGCGGGAGACCTTTAAGGCTGATGAGAGGGGGTTAAACCTCATATTCTCTAAGCCATTCTCTCTCCAAACCCTAGAGAAAGAAGGAGGAGCCAAGGAAGAAGAAGGGATATTCCGCCATTGACGGAGCTCCGGAGCTCCGTTTCGCGAACCGTTTCCAGATCTGGAGAGTGCAGCCCGGTGCGGTCATTTCCCTCCGTCTAGAATCTCGGATCCATGGCGAAAAAGAACGCTCCTAGGGTAACGATTTCTTCTCCCGTTGTTTGGACTTGTCTTTTGTCCTCTCCTTCGTTTCTCTATGCTTGCATGAGGGATCCCTTTCACCAAATGGGTGAAGTGTAGGATTCCCTCAAGTTCTCCGGAACTCCGGGTCGATTGTGTCCGTCCCCGGCATATTGCATGTAGAAAATCCGGTATTCGTGCGGATTTAGGCATTTTATGTGAAGCCTATTCGTGGCCGTGAGCCCGAATCGGTTAAGCCTAGAATGCGTGCCGGAGAATGACTCCGTTAAATCATCTATAGTATTGCGGGATTTAAGTGTAGGCGTCTTGTGAAGATCCTAACGAAAGCCCCATGCTTTGAGATTGGATGAAGGCAAACCTTCACCGCGAAATTGGTGCGGAGCGTATTATACCTCCCTTTTTTGAGTATTTGTGAAGCCTAAATCCTTGTGAAGGGATTAGGTGCGTAGCTTATATTTGTGTAGCACTTGAAGGTGCTAAACCCTTACGGGCCGAGGCGAAGCCGTACCCGCGTCGTGCGACAGATCGCGACGATTAGAGCACGGGCAAAGCTAAACCGAACCCATTTTCATGCAGATCGGTAAGAGGTCCCTACCTCATGTAGCCGTGTGATCATGGGAGAGGTCGTGGAAGGTGGTTTACCTAGACCGACCAAAAGCTCTTTTTCCCACATAAGGCGATGGCCCTTATGGTGGAGTGTTTGTGGAATTGATGTTGTTAGCCTCAAGCGGTTGTTTAGGCGGTTGCGGGGAACCTTCGGGTGAACCCAACCAACATCATGTGCATACCTAGGTTCCTTCCTTTTTGATGCTCAACCTAGAAGATTGAATGTGCTTGAAACCTCACCTTGTGTAGTTGCGCTTTCTTTATTTTAGTACTTGTGCTAGTATGGCTTGCTTGCAGGGTAGAATCTCCGCCACCCCGGGAAAGGGGTGGGGTCGTTATAATTTGGTCAGCTGTGCTGACCGTTACCTTGTTTGCCACCGCTTGGTGGAATGTTCTTATGCAGGTGCAGGTGAGCCTAGCGGGAAATAGCGGGCGGTGTCCCCTTTTGCTGAGTTGGCCCTTGAAGGCCAGCCTCCTTTTTAGCATTCTCATGTATTGCCGGCCTGCGTGCCGATGTATGTTTTGGAGTTTTTGGTACATTTGCTAAATGTAAGGCCTTAAGGCCATAACTCTCTTTCTTGGTTTCATTCCTATGATAGTGGACAATTCTAATGGAAATGTTAAATCTTTATGCTTCCGCTAGTGTTTAGTATACTCTGTTGTAGGTTCTTTCTGTTTATCACCTTTTAACTCCTAGCTAGTGTGGTTAGTATGGCATGGGGTCCCGGCCGGACCTACTGTTATATTATTCGTACTGGCAGGGTGTTATAATTTGGTATCAGACTTAAGGCGTCGATCCGTAGTTTAGCGAATTCGGGACGAATTCCTTTTAAGGGGTGGTGTGCACGGGATGTGCATTCACCTAAAATGACAAGAACTAATAAGAATGTCCACTTAGGAATGGGAAAACACACTTGTTTGCAGAACCCGAGCGTTCCATGATTGTTGTTTGCTATGTTTTCAGTCACTAAATTGTGTCTTACACGATTATAGGCGACTAGAAGTGGTGCGGGGCCGTCTCAACCCCGTAACACCGCTGAAAGTAGTGGGTCGGCTGAAGTGCCAGCGACCACTCCTCCTGCTGAGATGATCAGGTTAATCGCAGAAGCTGTCTTCGCGATGATCAATGCTCAACCGCAAAGGCTTGCACAGCATGCTACGCCTAATACAGATGCGGCCCCGGTGATCGAACCTGCAGTGGAACTTGCGACGGTGCAAAGGGTGGAGCGTCCGGTAGAGCGTGTAGTTGTTGCGCGAGCACGTGATCAACAGCTGCAACACTTTCTAAGCTTCCATCCTCCAACCTTCTCGGGGACCGGATCCCCAACGGAGGCGGAGGACTGGCTGTCAACGGTTAGGAAGATTCTAAGGGCGACAGCAACAGAAGAAGTTATGATGGTCACTTTAGCCACCTTCCTCCTTAACGGAGAGGCAGAGCGTTGGTGGGCTGAACAGGAAGTGCACAAGTTCGGAGGCAGGGAGATTACCGAGATCACGATAGCGGAGTTCTCAAAGTCTTTTCTTCAAAGGTATATTCCTTCTGCCCAACGCATTGCGTTGCAGAACCAGTTTCTGAAGTTAACTCAAGGCGACAGCTCAGTGGATGAGTACTTGCACGAGTTCACTAAACTGGGTCGTTATGCGGGGCCTATGATGGAAGACGAAGAGACAAAGACGAACAAGTTCTATGAAGGTCTTCGGGATGAGTTGAGGCTGCTCCTTGCAGGCCCAATGACGTTAGGTTTCCAGGTGATGGTCCAAACTGCCAGATCCCTAGAGTTGGACATGAAGAGGGTACAAGCAAAAGCCGTGGCAAAGAAACCTGAGTTTCATGTGCCGGTCTCTCAGTCTAAGTCAGAATTTAGAAAGAACAAAAGGAAGTTCAAACCGGCGGAGCAAACCCACTCAAATGTTTTGGGAGCAACGACAGTGCGGAGCCCTATCACGTGTTTCACCTGCGGGAAGGTGGGACACAAGGCCGCAGTGTGTCGAAGTGGTCCCCCGAAGACAGAGAATCGAGCTTTGGACTATGCTCGAGCTGCGGAAAAGGGTAAAGCTGCGGAGTCTTCGGCTTCCCAGCACATTACTCCGACTCAGCCGAGAGTCTACTCGCTTGGCCAGCAAGAAGCCATACGACAAGCTGATGTTGTCACAGGTATGAATTAAAAATTAGCTTTTACATAGCTATTTGTGATTATACCGTTGTGCAACTGTATGTTTCTTTTTTGGGTGCAATTAGGCTTTGTCCTAATTCTCAACTATCCGGGGAGAGCTCTATTTGATATGGGTGCAGCGCACTCTTTTCTGTCTGAGGACTTCGTGGTGCGAATCGGAGTGCCATCTACCTTCGTAGAGGATAGATTAGAAGTAGTGCTACCCAATGGATCTCGCATGTCTGCGGATAGGAAGAGCCGTGTGAAGGTGCGGATCGGAAATCAAGATTTCGATTTGGAAGCATCGTTGTTGCCGTTAGCTGAATTCGATGTGATCTTCGGCATGGACTGGCTCTCGGAGCAGCGTGCATGCATAGATTGCAATTCTAAGGAGATCACTCTGGGAAGGAACGCCGATGGAGAAACCACGTTTGCCGGTATGCGAGGAGCGAGCAAGACGATGATGTCTGCTCTCCAAGTGGTTAAGGCGGTGAGAAAAGGCACCTAGTTGTTCTTCACCTTGTTGGAGGCTTCGGAGCCAAAGCCCAGGTTATGTGATGTCCCAGTTGTAGCGGAGTACGCCGACGTGTTTCCTAACGAACTCCCTGGGGCTCCGCCTCAGCGAGAGATCGATTTCTGTATCGAGTTGGTGCCAGGTGCCAAACCTGTGGCCCGCTCACCGTACCGGATAGCGCCAAAGGAATTGGCAGAGCTGAAGGTTCAATTGCAAGAGCTGCTAGAGCAAGGCTACGTACGTCCAAGTTCTTCGCCTTGGAGTGCACCGGTCCTCTTTGTGAAAAAGAAGGACGGGAGCTTGCGTCTATGTATCGATTATCGAGAGCTAAACAAGTTGACCGAGAAGAACCGATATCCGATTCCAAGAATCGATGATCTCTTCGACCAGCTGGTTGGGTCGACGGTATACTCCAAACTGGACCTAAGGTCCGGCTATTACCAACTGCGGATTAGGGAATGTGACATTCCAAAGACAGCTTTCAGTACCCGCTTTGGGCACTATGAGTTCACGTTGATGCCGTTCGGTCTGTCCAATGCACCGTCGGTATTCATGGACTTAATGAACAGGACGTTCCGTGAGTATTTGGATCAATTTGTGATCATCTTTACCGACCACAAGAGCCTCAAGTACTTGCTAGATCAAAGGGAGTTGAATATGCGACAGAGGAGGTGGTTGGAGTTCCTTGGGGACTACACCTTCGACATCAAATATACTCCTGGAAAGGGAAATGTAGTTGCGGACGCGTTGAGTCGTCGGGCTCCCGCTCAAGCAAATTGGATTTTGATGCACGATGAGCGTCTAATCCGTGAGCTGGAAGAAATGGAGATCATTTGCGTTGATCGAAGAGCGTCTACTTCAGCATGCTTGAACTGGACGGAGGTTCAATACCACCTTGCTGACCGAGTTCGACAGGCATTGGAGCTGGATGAGAGCATGAAACGCTACAAAGCGGAAACCGTTGACGGGTTGAACGCTGATTTCTCTTTCGAAGATGGCCTTATGTGGAAGAATGGCAGATTGTGCGTCCCAAACGTTGGTACTCTACGGGAGGAATTGATGTACGAGGCTCATCATACCAAGTACTCTATCCACCCGGTGTTGAGTCCGAGAATGCACCTCCGAGGGAAACCGGAGGCTGCGGGTTGCCGGTTACTTTTTGCGTAGAAGGATGAGACCGCTAGCAGCGGTCAAGGCCAGACTTCGCCCGCCGCGGCAAATGCCACTCCTGCGACGGGCTTTCCTTTGATTAAAGAAAAGTGATTACAGCGGGCTGTGAGTGCAGAAAAAGAGAAGTCGGCCGGTCAGACAGTCCGTAAGACGTGAAACTCGAGACCGCAGCCCAAACAAGCGAGCTCCTGGATTCGAGTCTGCGTGCCTTGTGAACAGTGCCGCCCCCTATTTATAGGCTTGGGGGCCTGCCCGAATAGGCAGGGATAAAATAACCGCCTGCCCGGGTACAGGAGAAACGGGCAGGCGGTGACGAGATGCACAAAGAAGAAAAAATAAAGAAGCCGCGCGGCTTGGCGGCTTGCTCTTCCGACCTGTCTGGCCTGAGGCTGAAGATACCGGGACCAAGTCAATGATTCAGACCGGGCAGCCTCTGGCTTGAGACCGCGGTCTGTCTTCTGGACATAGCTTGGCCGCTCTTCAGAAGATAACCCAAGTAATTCCCGAGCTGAAACTGCGGCTTGCTCTTCTAGGTTTGAATCTTGAATCTCTGTAGCACTACCCGCGCGGCCTCCTTCCTGAGACCGCGGATAGCCTTCTTATTTTGGCCTTTGGCGACTTTCACTCTTGGGGGCGGTCCGAAACTGACCTCGGACCACCCGGTCTGGTTTACCCTGAGCTGAGAGCTACCGATCCTGGAACTCAGCGGCCTGACCCAGCAGTTCGCCCGGTCCGAGAGTGATTAAACCCGAGAAGCGGTTTTCCGGGTAAACATAATCCCCGCATATTTTCAAATCTCAAGAGGATTTCGAAAATATAAACTTTAACCGGGAGACCGCTCCGTCTTGCCCTGAATTCTATAAGAGAGCCAGAGAACTCACTCTGCAGAGTTTTTTCTTAAATCTCGGGATATTGCTCGCCAGCTGCGGTTGGAATTTTTAAAACCGGTAATTCTTCGATCATGGACTTCTTGGACGCCGTGTTAGACCGTGTGGATCCCGCCGGAGATCAGAAAAAGGGGGAAGGTAAAAGGCGTGATTTGACTGAGAGATCGCAGAAGGAAAAGGAACAACAGGACCGGAAAGACCGAAAAAAGAGGAAAAGGGCTGAGAAAGCCGCGGCGGACAATTCCAAGTTCGTAGTAGGCTCAGCAATCCCCAAGACTCCTACGGAGCCCGCAGCGGACAGTTCGGGGCCTCCCCCCAGCGATCTTGGCCAACCGGCTGCTAGCCTGCTAAATAAAGGGGAGGCCGCCCCTTCTGGAAAAGTTGACTCCAATATCCCTTCGAAGAAGGTCGGCGAGGCCGACTCGTTTGACATGGAAATCACCCCGTCCGGGAACCCCCATTTGCTAGTCCGAGACTTGGGGGAGGAGGCGGTTAATTCTCCAAGGCCGGGCGAGCTGAGTGCCCCTTTGTCCGTGGATGACTACCCCAGTCCCCCCAAAGAGGTTAGCCCAGTTCCGGGTAAGAAAGAGAGGAAGAGGAAGAAGACCGAGTCAGTGACCGAGCGAATAACCAAGAGGGTCAAAAAGCTAGCCTCCAAGGAAAGGGCGGCCTTTAAGAAACTGGCCGAATCCCTCCTCCAGACCAATTCGGTGTTAAAAGAAGAGCTTGGCCTAGCGACCCCTCCACCCGCTAAGGTAAATGACTCGCCTGCTACCCCTGATGCGAAACCGGGCGACCTGCCTCCGGACTCGGCGAGTAGCTTATCACTTAATGGGATCTTTCAGGATATGGACGAGCTGATGGGGCGAGATATGCTTCTTGACAGCCCGATGTCTTCAAAGCGAGCTGTTTCCACCACAGACAACACAGCCCATCCTGAGGAGACTGCTCGGGCAGAGGTCGAAGAGCGGGAAGCTGCTGCCCGGACCGCTCTGGAGGTCGAAGAGCAAGAAGCTGCTGCTCGGACCGCTCTGGAGGTCGAAGAGCAAGAAGCTGCTGCCCGGACCGCCCTGGAGGTCGAAAAAAGAGCGAGGGAACTCGGAGAAGTGCTGAAAGTGTAGGCGGAGGTCCCCTCGGTGATGACCGGTGAGGAGATAATGATGGCGAAGAAGGAAGGAGCGGAGCGGGTTTTGGACAAGCCGCTGCGGCCTGATCCTTTCGTACCAGGTAAGCATCCCACGGATTATAAAGCTGTCCGCTTCTTCATCCCGCAGCCTCGTCATAACATGTTACTAACCCCGCCGCCGATCTTCTTTCCCTTAGCGGCCTGGTCCCCTTCCGCTAGGCAGAAAATGGAGAGACTCTGGCGTGAGCAACGTCGGAAGATGGACCCGGAACGGTCTAAGCGGCCTGTGCGCCCAGACATTGATCTTATATTTATGTTCATTTTGTATTTTTATGGCGTTGTATGCTCCTGCTTCTTATAACCTGAGCGGCCTCTTGCAGATAACGAGGAACAGATTGTGAAGCCGGGCGACCTTGAGGCCAGCCTGCCTCCATTACTCCCCCCAATATCAACCTGTGCGATGACTTCGCAAGAAGGGCCGCAACTGTTCGATCGTCTTGAGGAGGATCTGGTAAATCTGAGGGCCCGCTTGAAGGAGGTGGAAGACCGGGAGGCCGGTACTCGGATTGCTCTGGAGGCCGAGAGAATGGCGAGGGGGAAGACTGAAGAGATGCTGAAGGCTCAGCTTGAGGCCGCGCGAGCTACGGTGGAGGCCGAGAAGAGAGCAAGGGTGGCGCAAGTCGCCATTCTGACCGCTCAGCTCGAGAAGGAGAAGAGAATATCGGCTAAGTTTGAGGAAGACTCGAAATACTACCAAGACAAATTCCTGCGGTTAACCAGGGAAGTCACTGCGGGCCGGCGAGGTATGAATGATGGGATGCAGATTGTTAGCCGCCCAAATGTTGGGGCGGGCTCAAACCCTCCCCCGGTTCGGGCGGCTGATCATATGATTGACGAGGCCACCGCAACCCCTCGCATGATTCCCGCTACGCGGGTTGAAAGGGATGCCGGCGGCTTCACAGCACAATCAACCATCTCCATTATCATACCAGCCAGATTTATTCCCTTTTGAACACCACCAGCGACCAGGTCGCGCGACTTCACAGAGAAGATGTTTCCCCTGAACACCGTCAGCCGTGATCGGCTTTTGAGAACAATTTGTATTGTAAATGCGACTTGTTGATTCGGCCTCTATTTGAATAATGCTTCTTTTTATCTTATCTTTTATTTGAACAACCCGTGCGGGCTCTTATTTTAGCCGCTGTGTTTGTGTTGTATCTCTTTTGTGCCTCATCCGAACTGATTTCAGGTCGCACGATCTGTGTTGTGTGCTTGCTTTTATTTCCTTTGCTTCTTCTATTTTTCTGGTGAATCTAACCATGCAGGCAATTGACCGCGCGGTTAGAAATGTATATCCATAACATAATTTTACTATTTGCAGATCGTAAAAATCTATAAGTAGGGACTCTTCGAAATCATTTTTACGATTTCCGGATGGCGCGATCTAAGAACATGTCGCAACGGCCTGTTAAGGTTAAAGCCGTTCGAGCGGATGCGGCCTTAGCTTTTCATTCGGCGGACCACCCAGAGTGCCGACTCACCCAGAGCGAACTGGATGAATTTATTGCGAAACACATGGCAGGGAGTAACCTGCTCGCTCGGCTCCCTTTGCGCGACGAGCAGATTAACTCTTCCAATCTGCACCAAATAGCCGTCCCGGTCGACCACATCGAATATGGCTTCAAATTTCCGCTGCCACTTGAAGTCATAGCCATCTTCGACCATTACGGGGTTGTAGCCGGCCAACTTCCACCAAACTCCATCGCCTCCATATATAGTTTCATATCTTACCTCAGGTTCGAGCGAACCAGTTTTTCTCTTGACCTTTTCAGGAAGTTCTTCTCGGTGCGGGCTGTTTCCGCCGTGGGGACTTCAACTTTCAGGGGGCATCTCTACTTTGGATGCCACGGACTGAAAATTGTCAATCTGGCGAACAAGGTCTCGGACTGGTCGGAGCGGTTCGTGATGCTCGAAGGCAACTTCGGGCTGTTGCAAACCAACCCGCAAGTTCGGGGGGAAGAGGCCTTCCAGATCCCTCAGGTTGGACAGATCGAGAAGGACACCTTCACTTTCCTTGAGAACGAGCGGTTGGACATCAATCATTACATCCCGCTGTTCTCAGAGCTAGAGGATGTCCTCCCCGAGCACAGTAAGTTCTTCTAGACCGCTTGCATATGACCGCGCGGACTGCTTTGCTTACACTTCGTATTTTACCTTGCAGCTGCCCGCATCATCCCCGCGAACAAGCCGGTCACTCCGGCCGTCCCGGTTTTGACCCAGAGGGAGAAAAGGCAGCGGCGAAACAGGTCGCCATCATCAGAGGAAGAAGGCCCGACGTCCTATAATGAATATGAGCTCCTTCGTTCCTGCGGAAATCCGCCCGACCTGCAGGGCAACCCGACTGTCCTTTGGCATAGGGATGGGAGCCGCATCCGGGTGTCCACTGCACTTCCCGCATGGGGAAGTGACAAAATTAACCGTCAAGCGCTAGCCGCCGGGGCCGCTATGTATGGCCGAAAGACTTTGAAGAAACTGAGGAAGACCCCGGAAGAAGAGCTTCCCCGGCTAGCGGCGCAAGCCGGCGCATGGGGGTTCGCGGCCAATCACTTCATGGCCTTGTCGCACAGGCGGCTGTTTTCTGTCCAGAAACTTCTGGAGAGGAAATACGAGGAGCAGGTCGCGGAGAATGCGCGGCTTCAAGAAGAGAACGCGCGGCTTCAAGAAGTCGTGGCGGTGAGTTTGACAAACGATGACGTGGCTTCTTTTATTCAGACCGAGCGACCTGATTTATTATGTTTCTTTTTTCTTTTTTGCAGAAACAATATGAGATGACCAACCCGGCCTTCCAAGACGAGGTGTTGCCTCACGTGGCCCAAGGGATCAACAAAGCTTTGGGCCTTATGGAAGACCGGGGCGGTCTGTGCGAAGGGTTCGAGGGTACAACCTTCTCCGACCTCTTCCCTGCCCTGAAGGTTCAGCTTGATGAGATCAGCCGAAGGCAGAAGGGAAAAGCCAAGGTAGGCGAAGAGGCTGAAGCCGACGCGGGCAGGGAGATCGTACTCCATCAAGGAGGTGATAGAAGTGGTGAAGCCGCTGAGGAGGTCGACGCGGATGACGATGCTGATGATGGTGATGATGACGACATCTTGTACTCCGGAACAACTGGCTCTGCTAGCAAGACCGGGCGGTCAAGTGGTAGCGATTCATCGGACTACTCTTCCACATCGAGTGAGGGTTATTCGCCCGACATCAATGTGGACTCGATTTCTCCTGTCAAGAAGAAGAAGAAGTCGGCAGAATAGTGTCTTTGTTTTTAACTTCATTTTTGTACAACCGCCGGTCTTTTTTTGTTAGCCGGGCGGTTAACCTTTTGTCAAAAATATTTAAAGAAATGAATAGAAATTCTACCTGTTTGACCGACCTTTCAGTATTACTTACTTGTGGCGGATGTCTTGTTTCTTTTCTTTCTTTTCACCTTTTGCTCTTTATGCTCTAGCCGTGCGGTTACTCTGATCTGAGTATAAGTGATGATTTGATGATCTTGGACGATCTATATTCGAACCGTGCGATTACTCGTTTCGGTCTCAACACGTCTGATTTCTGATAATATGAACCATAACATATAGACTCATGCGACTATAATATAGACAGGGCGGCTTCTTATCATTCAGATATATTTTATCCTTTGCCGATGTAAATAACGAATCATAACTTTTTGCTTTAAGAAGTAGTTCAACTCGATCGATTGAAGAATAATCCGGGCGATCAGATATTTAGATCTTGAGATATCCAATCCAATTAACTATAAGAGATATGTAATGGCCGCCCGGTTAGAATACAAACCTGAGCAATATATTCAGATCCAGTGATATCCAATTCAATAGAATGGAGGGATAAATAAACCCGACCGGTCAGAACACGATCCGGGCAATAATATAATTAGCTCCATAAATGTCCAATTTATAATGGATGGACGAACCCACCCGGTTAGAATACAACCCGGACAGTCATATAATTGTTCATGAATGCCCAGCCTATAAAAGATTGTCAGGACCGCCCGGTTAGAATACAACCCGGACAGTCATATAATTGTCCATGGATGCCCAGCCTATAAAAGATTGTCAGGACCGCCCGGTTAGAATACAACCCGGACAGTCATATAATTGTCCATGAATGCCCTAACTTATACACAATCAGACCGTTCGGTTTGAAAGTTCAGACCGCCCGGTTTAGTTATCACAACCCTTTATTAGGGTAGAAGAGCACCTGTACCTGCTTTAATAACACCTTCCCCGAATGGTTTCATACAAAAAACCACAAGAGATGAATACTTTCCTGTAAAGAAAAAAGGATAATCTACAGGCCCAGATGACCAAGTGGGCAGGTGGGCCTTGGTGGCGAACATTGCTTTCCTCAAGTGGTCATGAGAGCTGTAGAAATAAAGAGTAACAAGTACAGACCCAGATGACCAAGTGGGCAGGTGGGCCTAGGCGGCGAACATTGCTTTCCTCAAGTGGTCATAAGGGCTGTAAGCGACTCGACTGCTCTCTTGCCTAGGGCTACAAGCCGAGTTGATCAATTGGGCAGGTGGGCTTAGGCGGCGAACATTGCTTTCCTCAGAGAGATCAACTCAGTTGTGGGTCCCGCTTAGGCATCGCTTGAGAGTACCTTGGATTATTCGATAGTCACAGACTAAGATGATCAGTTGGGCAGGTGTGGTTATGCCGCGGGGGCTATACCGACATTGCTTTCCTCAGAAGGATCATCGAAGCTGTAATTATATCCCCCTCGGGGCATGATAGAGCCAACATTCACCTAGACCTCCCTTGATGCAGGGGTGTGTCGGATATCAGCCAGGATCCAAGGTTCTGAAGACCACCGCACGGGAATTGGCAAGCTACCACTACACGTGTGCGAAAACTCCCCGCTACACATGATCTTCATGGTTTTACGCTAATGACTACAATCCGAGGGGGTTCGAGCAAAACTTGGCGATGTCTCCGTGGTTCAGTGAGTTTGATATATGAGAACATGCAGAAAAGAAACATCAGACATGGAGAAGTGTCAGTATGGAGCTTCTTATTAAAATATCTCAAACAACTGCAGAAAAGTAAGGAAGACATTTCAAGGATAGAACCGTTTGAGATCGTCGCCACTCCAGGTGTGCGGGATGTCTTCTCCTTCACTTGTCTGGAGGCGATAAGCCCCACTTTTTAATGCCTCCTTGATGATGAAAGGTCCGGCCCAATTAGGATTTAACTTCCCGACATTACCTGCTCGAGCTGCTGCATCAACCTTTTTTAGTACGACGTCGCCGACCACGAAATGCTTTACCCTGACATTTTTGTCAAAGTATTTTGCCATCCTCCTTTTAACTTCTTCTTGCCTGATTGTTGCCTCATCCTGAAGTTCTTCGATTAGATCCAAACTGTACTTAATAGGCTCGTCATTGTATTCTATCCATGCTTCTCCTCCTTCTTTTCCGTACACAACTCTTGGAGTGGCCACCTCGAACTCCACAGGGACAACAACCTCCGAGCCATGAGATAGTTTGAACGGTGTTTCCCCTGTAGCTGAAGATGGAGTAGTACGAAGGGTCCAAAGGATGGAAGGAAGTTGTTCTGCCCAGTTTCCTTTTTGATTCCAAACCTTTTTCATCAGGAGCTGCTGGATTCGTCTGTTGGCTGCTTCTACCTGACCATTGGTCCTTGGATGATGTACTGAGGAGAACCGCAGGTCAATTCCAACCTGGTCGCAGAATTTTATCATCTCAGGATTATTGAATTGTGGACCATTATCAGTGATGATTGCCAGCGGAATTCCGTGTCGACAGACAATTTCTCCCCAGATGAAGTTTCTGATGATTTGGGTAGTAGTTCTTGCCAATGCCTTAGCCTCGATCCACTTGCTGAAGTAGTCAATCATCACTATGATGAAGCGGCGCTGACCGCTAGCCATTGGAAAGGGTCCGATGAGATCCATCCCCCAAACTGCAAAGGGCCAGGGTGCCGTTATTGATCTAAGCGACTGAGCAGGCAGGTGCTGAAGAGGAGCGAACTTTTGGCACTGCACACACCTCCTGGCAAATGCTTCAGCATCCTTTCTCATGGTCGGCCAAAAATATCCCTGCCGCAGAATCCTCTTTTCTAAGGTTTTTGCCCCTGAATGGCTACCACACTCCCCAGAGTGAACTTCCTGGAGTACGATAGGGATCTCTTCTTCTGAAACACATCGTGCTGAGGGGGAAATCAAAGTTTTTCTGTAGAGTACTCCTGCTATCAGATAATAATATGCCGCCTTCCTTTTGAATCTTCTCCGATCTTTGATGGAATGGTGAAACTCCCCTTTTGATAAGAACAACTCATAAGGATCCTTCCATGAAGGATTATGATCAATTTGCATGAGTTCTGCCTCGTCTATTGCCGGATAAAAAAGTTCAAAGGTCACTCCCCCTGATGGAAGACCGAACTTTGACAATTCATCTGCCTCCTCATTTTGCGTTCTTGGGATGTGCTCGATAATAAATGACTTGAATCTTCCGATTTCCTTTTTGGCTAATAGTAGATACTTTCGCAGAATTGGCTCCCTTGTCTCATAATTTCCCAAGACCTGGGAAGCCATCACCAATGAATCAGTTCTAACATGTACATATTCTATACCCAACTCTTTTGCGAGCCTTAGCCCAGCCAGAAGTGCTTCATATTCTGCCTGGTTATTCGTAACTAGGAAGAAGAACTTGATAGCTTGCTCCAGCCTGATGCCATTTGGACTGATCAACACTACTCCGGCTCCCACGGAGTTTTTGCCAGAAGCCCCATCCACATAAATGATCCAAGCCAGAGGAGATTGTACCGCTTGTTCTGGATTAAGCTCTGTTGTATCTACCAGGAAGTCTGCCAAAATTTGCGCTTTGATTGCCGTTCGGGGGATATACGATATCTCAAATTCACTTAGTTCAATAGCCCATTTTGCCAACCTCCCTGAATGATCTGGCTTTTCAAGAATACTCTTTAGAGGATGATCTGTAACTACTTGGACGGAATGAGCCTGAAAATAAGGGCGAAGTCTTCGCGCAGACATAACCAAAGCCAAGGCCAGTTTTTCCAGGATCGAATATCTGGTTTCGGCATCTTTAAGGACGTGGCTGACATAGTATATTGGAAACTGCCTCCTCTTCTCTTCCCGAACGAGGACAAAACTCACCGCTTCTGGTCCGACTCCCAGATACAGGAATAGTTTTTCCCCCTCACGGGGACTTTGGAGTAGTGGAGTCGAAGTTAACTGTCGCTTCAGCTGCTCGAAAGCTTTGTTAAATTCCTCGCTCCATTCGAACTTTGATCCCTTTCGCAATGTTTTAAAGAATGGGGCACTTTTATCTCCGGATTTAGAGATAAACCTGCTCAGTCCCGCCAATCTCCCCCCAAGTTTTTGAACTTCTTTAGTATTTCGAGGAGGGGTCATATCAAGGATGGCCTTCACCTTATCTGGATTTGGTGCAAGGCCATCAGGGGTCAAAAGATGTCCAAGAAATTTTCCTTTATTCGCCCCGAACACACATTTTAATGGGTTCAATTTTAACTTGAACTTCCGTAGAGTAGCGAACGTCTCTACGAGGTCTTTCAAGTGCAATGAGAATGTTTTACTTTTGAGAAGAAGGTCATCAACGTAAACTTCGAGATTCCTGCCCTTTTGATGTTTAAAGACGGTATCCATCATTCTTTGGTATGTTGCACCCGCGTTTTTAAGACCGAAGGGCATTACGAGATAGCAGTAACACCCATCGTTTGTGATAAATGAGGTATGCGGGATGTCAGGCTTGTGCATTTTAATTTGATGATACCCGGAGAAGGCATCGAGGAAACTCATAAAACCATACCCAACCGCGGAATCAACTAAAACATCTATCCGAGGCAAAGGGTAACAATCTTTAGGGCACGCTTTATTAAGTTTGGTGAAGTCTACGCACATGCGCCACTTCCCACCAGATTTCTTAACCATTACAATGTTCGACATCCACGTGGGATATTGAATCTCAGAAATGAAACCCGCTTTTAGGAGTTTGGAAACTTCCTCTCTGATGGGCAACGCCAGCTTGGTCGCCACTTCTCTCTTCTTTTGTTGGACGGGCTTGAACTCAGGAGATACGTTTAGATGATGACAAGCCACGTCTGGATCCACTCCAGGCATATCCTCCGCTGACCAAGCGAAGATATCCAGATTCCCCAACAGACAAGAGATTAGCTCCAATTTCTCCTCCTCTGATAACTCAGCGTTGATGACCAGCTTCTTTTCTGCCCCCTCAGCGATAGGAACATCTTGAGTCACTTGGGCAGGTTCCAAGTGAGCCCCTTCTCGATCTTTTCCTTCCTTGGCGGCCTCTGGAGACTCAGCTACCTCCAGCACCTCATCCATGATCTTGGGAAGTGGAATGTCAGTGATCATGTTGACAGTTCGGACGTAGCACTCCCGGGCTACTTTGGGGTTGCTCCTAACCCGATATTGTTTTCCTTCAGCAGCGAACTTGAGGGCAAGATGAAAGGTGGACACTACCGCCCTATATGCATTGAGAATCGGCCTCCCGAAGATTGCGCAGTAGTTACTTGGAGCATCTACTACCACAAAATTGATCAATTTTATCACTCCTCCAAGAGAGACCAGGAGCTTCACTGAACCCTCTACTTCCTTCTTCTCCCCAGAAAAACCGTAGAGGGGCCCATCGGTGGGAAGCAAATGCTTTCCAGTCTTCAGGGCTTCGAAAGTTGGGCGGAAAAGGAGAT
This sequence comes from Dactylorhiza incarnata, assembly GCA_033032865.1. Lineage (NCBI taxonomy): Eukaryota > Viridiplantae > Streptophyta > Magnoliopsida > Asparagales > Orchidaceae > Dactylorhiza > Dactylorhiza incarnata. Next base: position 5,948,499 of record JAWHQI010000035.1, read on the forward strand.
TGACGGAGCTGCCAGTATCAATCAAAATCTTGTGGACGGTATAGTTTTCAATAACGGCCCTGATAACCACCGCATCATCGAAAGGATTAGCATTGGGGGGAAGGTCATCCTGACCAAACGTGACAATAGTGTTTTCGGGAGGAGAACTTGTAGTGGCTGCCACTTCCTGCTTTAGAACTCTCGAAATGCTGGATTTGCGAGATGATTCTGCTCCAGCTCCCCCATGGATACAATAGATGTCCCCTAAGGGGCCCACATCATTGACTTCGATGCATTCGGTAGAAGGATGGATGTCACCATAATAGCCGGCGTCCTCGACGTCGGCGCATTCCCATGTTACCTCTACTGTTTCCTTCTCCTTCTTCTTCTCGGTAGTTGGCTCAGCAGTTTTATCTTTCCGAATTAGACCCCAGAGCTTTCCTTCTCCCAGAAGTCTTTCTATGAGCAGACGAAGGGCCCGGCAGTCTTCAGTTAAATGTCCCCCCTCTTTATGATATTCACAATAAAGGTTCGGATTCCGATTACGAATATCCGACTTCAGGGGAGCGGGCCTTTTGAAATCTGGCCTCTTTTGCAGAATCTGGACTACCTCGTCCATGGTGACATTTAGGGGAGTGAATGAATCTTGCGAATCATCGTATTGGGTTGATGGAATGACTGGAGGTGGTTGCGCGGCATACTGTGGTAAATATACCGGCATGATTTGTGGAAGGGGAGCGGATGGAGCGGGAGCGATGGCCAACGGTGGTTTCTGATCTTGAAACCGCTGATGGCCCATAAATGGTTGCTTGTTTTTGTAGTTCCTCCCCCTTTGGGAGCGGGGTTCGAAGTGGGACTGATTTGATGGTAGATGACGGAAGGATGGATTCGATGGCTCCTTGTTGCTTACCAGCTTCGCGACGTAGTCTGGATTGCTCTTTTCTCCTCTGATAAACATATTTGCCAAACTTATCATCTCCTGATAAGTCTTAGGCTCCCTTATATTTGCTTCAAACTTTAGGGGACCCTCCCTTAGGCCATGGATGAGGGCTACCCTATACAGCTCCGGGTCCACGTTTTGGACTTCCATGATCTCTCTCTGGAATCGATCCACAAAACGAGCCCATGTCTCGCCTTCCCGTTGCTTTATATCGAAAAGGGCCGCCGGGCCGCTCTTTCTTTTCTTTGAGGTGGAGAATCTCAGCAGGAATTCTCTTCGCAGCTCCGAGAAACAACGGATCGACCTGGGGTGCAAACCGTAAAACCATTCCCTCGCTTGTCCTTCAAAGGAGGTTACAAGAAGCTTGCACTTGGTTGCATCAGTCAAGGTTCTGAGAGCAACGGCTGACTCGAAAGCTTGTAAATGAACTGTGGGATCAGTCTCCCCGTTGAACGCTGGCAGGCGAGGTTCCCTGAAATTATTAGGGGCAGGCTCCCCTCTGACTTCGTCCACAAAGGGAGAGGTCTCTTCCATGTCTTCATATAGAGGGGTAGAGCAATAAGCCGCTGGAGCTGCGGCTATTCGCGGACAAGCCGCCTGATAAGAAGACCGGGCGGCTGCTTCTGGAGGGTAGGAGTGATGAATAGGAACTTCAGGCGGGTAAGAGAGACGGGCCGCGCCCTCCTGCGGGTAGGAAAGATGGGCGGCGCGAGAAGTCGCCCCCTGGAAGTCGAGGACTCGAGCTGGCATGTTGTGCGCGGCTTCCTGATAGAAGTTTTCCCTGGCCGCAGGGTCTTCTTGATGGAGCTGGAAATTAGCGGCCTGCGGTAGCGAGTAAGGAGGAGGTGGAGGAAGGACCGGGGTCACCGCCCGGTTAGTCGTGGCTTGTTGCGGAACTAGCCGCTCAGTTAGTATTGCTAAAGTCCGACTGATCTCTTCAAGGCGCTGATCAGTGGCCCTTTGAGCCCGCTCGGCTTCTCTCTTTGACTGCTCCAGGGCTTCCCACAGAGAGTCCTCGCTATGATCGGAGCGGTCTCCAAGGGGGAACTGACGGTCTGACATTATGGCGAAAAGGGATTTCACCGACACTCCGCGATCTGAAGGTCGCGTGTTTCTGTTGAGTCCGAGAATGCACCTCCGAGGGAAACCGGAGGCTGTGGGTTGCCGGTTACTTTTTGCGTAGAAGGATGAGACTGCTAGCAGCGGTCAAGGCCAGACTTCGCCCGCCGCGGCAAATGCCACTCCTGCGACGTGCTTTCCTTTGATTAAAGAAAAGTGATTACAGCGGGCTGTGAGTGCAGAAAAAGAGAAGCCGGCCGGTCAGACAGTCCGCAAGACGTGAAACTCGAGACCGCAGCCCAAACAAGCGAGCTCCTGGATTCGAGTCTGCGTGCCTTGTGAACATTGCCACCCCCTATTTATAGGATTGGGGGCCTGCCCGAATGGGCAGGGATAAAATAACCGCCTGCCCGGGTACAGGAGAAACGGGCAGGCGGTGACGGGATGCACAAAGAAGAAAAAATAAAGAAGCCGCGCGGCTTGGCGGCTTTCTCTTCCGACCTGTCTGGCCTGAGGCTGAAGATACCGGGACCAAGTCAATGATTCAGACCGGGCGGCCTCTGGCTTGAGACCGCGGTCTGTCTTCTGGACATAGCTTGGCCGCTCTTCAGAAGATAACCCAAGTAATTCCCGAGCTGAAACTGCGGCTTGCTCTTCTGGGTTTGAATCTTGAATCTCTATAGCACTACCCGCGCGGCCTCCTTCCTGAGACCGCGGAAAGGGAAATGTAGTTGCGGACGCGTTGAGTCGTCGGGCTCCCGCTCAAGCAAATTGGATTTTGATGCACGATGAGCGTCTAATCCGTGAGCTGGAAGAAATGGAGATCATTTGCGTTGATCGAAGAGCGTCTACTTCAGCATGCTTGAACTGGACGGAGGTTCAATACCACCTTGCCGACCGAGTTCGACAGGCATTGGAGCTGGATGAGAGCATGAAACGCTACAAAGCGGAAACCGTTGACGGGTTGAACGCTGATTTCTCTTTCGAAGATGGCCTTATGTGGAAGAATGGCAGATTGTGCGTCCCAAATGTTGGTACTCTACGGGAGGAATTGATGTACGAGGCTCATCATACCAAGTACTCTATCCACCCGGGGAGCACGAAAATGTACATGGACATGAAGAAACTTTTCTGGTGGCCGGGTATGAACAAGGACATTGCCCTCTACGTGGCCAAGTGCAACACTTGCGCGTTGGTGAAGGTGGAATGTCAACGTCCCGGTGGATTTCTGAAGTCCCTGCCGATTCCGGAATGGAAGTTTGATGATATTTCGATGGATTTCGTGCACGGATTGCCGAGATCGCATCATGGAAACGACGCCATCTGGGTGATCGTGGACCGTTTGACAAAGGTATCACACTTCATTCCGAACCGGAAGGATGATTCTGTAGAGAAGCTAGCAAAGCTCTATGTCGATAGTATTGTGCGGCTGCACGGTGTCCCTCGTAGCATCGTCAGCGATCGTGACGGGCGTTTCACATCGAAAGATTGGAGGCTTATCCATGAACTGTTGGGCACTAAATTGAAATTCAGCACGGCCTTCCACCCGCAAACGGGTGGACAGACCGAGAGGACCAACAGGACTATGGAGGATATGCTCCGAATGTGCGCTCTAGATTTTGGAAAGAAGTGGGAAGATCATCTCTATATGATCGAATTCGCCTACAATAATAGCTACCAAGCCAGTATAAAGATGGCTCCTTTTGAGGCCCTCTATGGTAAGAAGTGTCGTACGCCGTTGTCTTGGGCAGAAACGGGCGATACTAAGCTATTAAAGCGAAAGGATGTTGAGGAAGCAACTTCGACGATCCGAACTATTCGGGAAAGTCTATTGATTGCCCAGGATAGGCAAGCAAAGTATTACAACGCCAAGCATAGGAACCTAGAGTTCGCCGTCGGTGACCGGGTTTACTTGAAGATCAAACCGTTCAAAGGGGTATCAAGGATCCGACGCTTGAAAAAGCTCAGTCCAAGGTACTTAGGACCGTTTGAGATTGTGGAACGTGTTGGTGATGCGGCTTATCGGCTTGCACTATCTGCAGAGCTGAGCGGTCTGCACGACGTGTTTCACATTTCAGTTCTGAGGAAGGCAGTGCAAGAGCCTACTCATATCGTTGCGGTCGGCAAAGTGTCGGTGGATAGTGGGTTGTCGACGAAAGTCAAACCCTTACGCATCGAGGATACCGAGGTAAAGCAGTTGCGGAACAAGTCCATTCGGATGGTAAAGGTCCGGTGGGATAATTGCGGCCGAGAGGAGCTAACTTGGGAGAGAGAGCAAGCGATGCTTGCGGAGTACCCCGAGCTATTTCCCTCAGGTAAATTTTCTTTAAAAACTGTAATTTCCTGCTATTACTGTTTTCGAAATTTCGGGACGAAATTCTTTCAAGGCGGGTGGAGTTGTAACACCCCAAAGATCGTGGTTCAGCGAGGTAGGCGAAATGGTAGTGTTGCGCTCGGGATAGGCTCAAGATTCCAGATCAGGTCAATGCGCACGACCATTGTCCTCTTCGCGCACGACCAGTGATCGTGCGCCAACGATCGTGCGTAACCCGCAAAGAATCGGAGTTCTGTCTCGTCTTATGCGCACGACCATTGTCCTCTTCGCGCACGACCAGTGATCGTGCGCCAGCGATCGTGCGTTAATTCAGAAGAAAATCGAGTTCTGTCTCGGACAGTGCGCACGACCATTCCCCTCTTCGCGCACGACCACTGACCGTGCGCCTGTGATCGTGCGCCCTGTTTATTCTGTTCCGCGATTTTGAGCGGAGAAGAAGATCGGACCGTCCAAATCTATTGGGATTTGATCCAACGGCTAGGTTTAGTTGCGGGAGACCTTTAAGGCTGATGAGAGGGGGTTAAACCTCATATTCTCTAAGCCATTCTCTCTCCAAACCCTAGAGAAAGAAGGAGGAGCCAAGGAAGAAGAAGGGAGATTCCGCCATTGACGGAGCTCCGGAGCTCCGTTTCGCGAACCGTTTCCAGATCTGGAGAGTGCAGCCCGGTGCGGTCATTTCCCTCCGTCTAGAATCTCAGATCCATGGCGAAAAAGAACGCTCCTAGGGTAACGATTTCTTCTCCCGTTGTTTGGACTTGTCTTTTGTCCACTCCTTCGTTTCTCTATGCTTGCATGAGGGATCCCTTTCACCAAATGGGTGAAGTGTAGGATTCCCTCAAGTTCTCCAGAACTCCGGGTCGATTGTGTCCGTCCCCGGCATATTGCATGTAGAAAATCCGGTAGTCGTGCGGATTTAGGCATTTTGTGTGAAGCCTATTCGTGGCCGTGAGCCCGAATCGGTGATGCTTGGATTGCGACGTTGCATTTAGGTTAAGCCTAGAATGCGTGCCGGAGAATGACTCCGTGAAATCATCTATAGTATTGCGGGATTTAAGTGTAGTCGTCTTGTGAAGATCCTAACGAAAGCCCCATGCTTTGAGATTGGATGAAGGCAAACCTTCACCGCGAAATTGGTGCGGAGCGTATTATACCTCCCCTTTTTGAGTATTTGTGAAGCCTAGATCCTTGTGAAGGGATTAGGTGCGTAGCTTATATTTGTGTAGCACTTGAAGGTGCTAAACCCTTACGGGCCGAGGCGAAGCCGTACCCGCGTCGTGCGACAGATCGCGACGATTAGAGCACGGGCAAAGCTAAACCGAACCCGTTTCCATGCAGATCGGTAAGAGGTCCCTACCTCATGTAGCCGTGTGATCATGGGAGAGGTCGTGGAAGGTGGTTTACCTAGACCGACCAAAAGCTCTTTTTCCCACATAAGGCGATGGCCCTTATGGTGGAGTGTTTGTGGAATTGATGTTGTTAGCCTCATGCGGTTGTTTAGGCGGTTGCGGGGAACCTTCGGGTGAACCCAACCAACATCATGTGCATACCTAGGTTCCCTCCTTTTTGATGCTCAACCTAGAAGATTGAATGTGCTTGAAACCTCACCTTGTGTAGTTGCGCTTTCTTTATTTTAGTACTTGTGCTTGTATGGCTTGCTTGCAGGGTAGAATCTCCGCCACCCCGGGAAAGGGGTGGGGTCGTTATAATTTGGTCAGCTGTGCTGACCGTTACCTTATTTGCCACCGCTTGGTGGAATGTTCTTATGCAGGTGCAGGTGAGCCTAGCGGGAAATAGCGGGCGGTGGCCCCTTTTGCTGAGTTGGCCCTTGAAGGCCAGCCTCCTTTTTAGCTTCTCATGTATTGCCGGCCTGCGTGCCGATGTATGTTTTGGAGTTCTTGGTACATTTGCTAAATGTAAGGCCTTAAGGCCATAACTCTCTTTCTTGGTTTCATTCCTATGATAGTGGACAATTCTAATGGAAATGTTAAATCTTTATGGTTCCGCTAGTGTTTAGTATACTCTGTTGTAGGTTCTTTCTGTTTATCACCTTTTAACTCCTAGCTAGTGTGGTTAGTATGGCGTGGGGTCCCGGCCGGACCTACTGTTATATTATTCGTACTGGCAGGGTGTTAGAACACGGGCCGTTATGCCACGCTTCGCTAGGCGGATGGACGAGTAGGCAAACGGAGTGAGGGTCGTAAGCACCTCTTCGACAAGCACGCCACTAGCAATTGCTAGTGCGGCGACGAACGTGACGGCGGGATGGAGGATGGAATGGGGCGCACCTCAAGCAACTCAAACAACAAACATTTCACATAGACATGAAATATATAGAAATACAAACTAGTTTAAGTGCAACTTCATCATAATAATGAGATCTAAAACATATACACATCAATAAGAGAAGAACAAGGCAAGAAATCGACCGAATCCGAAGGCTCGTTGTAGATTCACGGTTGGAATCGCCGGGTTGTCAATCCGCGTCCAAGCTCGGTCCGCAACTACGTCCGGGGTAGAGAGAGCTGTCACTACTCTCCAATGAGCCCGTCTTCTTCGTCTCACGATCCGGTAGAGGTTGCAAACTTCCCCTTGCTTGACGGTAATGGCGGCTAGGTCTTCCTTTGGAGCGCTAGGATGAAGGAGGAGGCCGAGAGGAAGCTCCGGCTCAAGATTGGCGTGAAGAACAAGCCCGGAGCACCTCCCGATGGTGGGCGGCGATGGAGGGGCGAAATCGGGTGGAACGGCGGAGCAGGGCGAGAAAAAACGGCGAGCCCCGCGACCTAAAATCGCGAGCAGGGCAATTTATAGGCGCTGGACAGAACAGCGCGCACGGTCGTTGGCGCACGACCAGTTGTCGTGCGCACTAGAATTTGGTGATCGTGCGCTCTGCCTGGGTGGAGCCTGCAAGGTAAGAAATTATAAAATACAATGTTCGCACGACCAATAGCGCATGACCAGTGGTCGTGCGCAATGTCGTAAGTGGTCGTGCGATAAGCCAGACAGAACTCATAAAAAAACGTTAAGTGCGCACGATCAGTGGCGCACGACCAGTGGTCGTGCGCACTAGAACCAGTGATCGTGCGCAATGTTCCTGTACAGAATTGTTCCGGGAACACCTGCACGACTCCTGTTCCAGCATAACCACAAATCCAGCCACTAAAAGTGGCACTTAACAGCGCATGAAAACTACTAAAGATGAAAAACATGATATAACACCAAAAACGGGCCTAGAAGTGCACATAGCATGGAATAACAAATATGAGCGAAAACATGCCTAAAGTGTAGTGCATAAACTAGGAAATCGGCCCAGATGAGTCCATAAATGTGTATATGATCAGGACTCATCATCTATGCACTTCACTTTAGACATGTTTTCACTCATATTTGATACTCCTTGCTAAGTGCACCTCTAGGCCCGTTTTTGGTGTTATTTCATGTTCTTCTTATTTAGTAGTTTTCATGCATTGTTAAGTGCCACTTTCAGTGGCTGGATTCGTGGTTGTGCTGGAACAGGAGTCGTGCAGGTGTTCCCGGTACAATTCTGTACAGGAACACTGCGCACGATCACTGGTTCTATTGCGCACGACCACTGGTCGTGCTCCGCTGATCGTGTGCACTTAACCCTTTTTTCTGAGTTCTGTCTCGGACAGTGCGCACGACCACCTACGATAGTGTGCACGACCTCCGATCGTGTGCCACTGGTCGTGCGAACATGGTATTTTATAAATTTCTTACATTGCAGGCTCCACCCAGGCAGGCGCACGATCACAGGATTCCAGCGCGCACGACCACTGGTCGTGCGCCAATGACCGTGCGCACTGTTTATTTCAGCGCCTATAAATTGTCCTGCTCGCGAATTAGGTCAAAATCTCCGATTTTCTTTCGCCCGAGTCCGCCGTTTCCTGCTCCGTTCCGCCCGATTTCGCCCCTCCATCGCCGCCCACCATCGGGAGGTGCTCCGGGCTTGTTCTTCACGCCATTCTTGAGCCGGAGCTTCCTCTCAGCCTCCTCCTTCATCCTAGAGCTTCAAGGAAGGTTTAGCCGCCATCGCCATCAAGCAAGAGGAAGTTTGCAACTTCTACCAGATCGTGACACGAAGAAGACAGGCTCATTGGAGAGTAGTGACAGCTCTCTCTACCCCGGACGTAGTTGCGGACCGAGCTTGGACGCGGATTGACAACCCGGCGATTCCAACCGTGAATCTACAACGAGACTTCAGATTCGGTCGATTTCTTGCCTTGTTCTTCTCTTATTGATGTGTGTACGTAGTTAGATCTCTGTATTAAGATGAAGTTGCACTTAAACTTGCTTGTATTTCTATATATTTCATTTCTATGTGAAATACTTTTGTGGTTTATGTGATTTGAGGAGCGCCCATTCCATCCTCCATCCCGCCGTCACGTTCGTGTGCCGCACTAGCAATTGCTAGTGGCGTGCTTCTCGACGAGGTGCTTGCGACCCTCATTTCGCCGTTCGCTCCATTCCATTCGTATGCCTACTCTTCCATCCGCCTAGCGAAGCGTGGCATAGCGGCCCGTGTAATCCATCCCGCTTAACGAAGCAGCGCGCTCAAGGCCTGCATAGTTCAATTCCGTTTGCCTACTCGCCCATCCGCCCTTGCGACGCAGCGCGCTCAAGGCCTGCCTAGTCTCCATCCCGCCAAGCGAAGCATTGCATAGCGGCATTGCATAGGAGTAGTTTAAGTTGTTTTCTTTTATTTTCCACAAACCAAATCCCTCATTTCCGCATCCATCCGCTCGAAAGGACTTCAATCTCAAGTCCTTCCTCAATAATAAACTCCACCTTACTCTGTTCCTTTGAGATCGATACTTGGGGATTCATTCCCATTTTATATTACTTGAACGATCGGTACACTGCGGTTTCGTGCCGCAGTCTTACTACCGCCTATAGCGGTGTGCTAAGATTTGCGCCATCAAGTTTTTGGCGCCGTTGCCGGGGAACTACAGTCGTGTGAGTTTTCTAGAGAGGGAGAACCTGAGAGAGAAGCCCTTCCATTTGTAAATTGCATTCCTTTGTTTTATTTCCTCGTATTTTGTTTCCTGTTTTATATTAGGTTGCTTCAGTAATTTTGTGTTAGGTGTAGTATTTTGCACAATAGCTTTTTATTTTGAATCGTATTATCTTGACACTATGTGGGCACATCTCAATATCCGTTGCCGTTGGTGTAGAGATACCTCCCACTCTAGTGATGAATGCCCTACGGAGAATAGTAGGCATGATTCTTATAGCCCAGCATATGGAGCACCGACTTCGTCTGGTACTCCATATGGTGCGCGTAAGTCTTATGGCTACTCTGCTGAGCCTTTACCATCATACTTCTTTTCGGCTTCAGCTTCCGCTGTACCAAAGAAGCCCGCAAGGCAGTGCCGGTTTTGTCGGAGCACTGATCATGTCTTGAAGGACTGTGTCGAGTATCTTCGCCAATTGGACGAGGATGACGAGCCGGATATCCGGATCATCCCAACTCCTAACTCTGGCGGCACACCTTCAACATCCGATTATGTGTCTTTGTCACCTTCACATCTTGAAGGGTATGGTATGGACACGTCCACCGGATGTGCGGCTGATCTATGCACGGACATTGCTGAGCCTATTCTCCATGTACATCCACCACCTCTAGTGGATTCGATTCATTGTGAGGAATCGGTGCTCGACTTTTATCTGAGCACTATTACTCTCCCTGTTGTGCATACTACACTCGTCTCTGACGACATTGTTGATGATGTGTCGCAAGAGGAGGCTGGTGACTTTAGTGTCATGCTTGTCCCTATGGAGGAGGACAACCTTCTAGGTGAAGAGGGGTTTTCCTCAGCACCGGTAGAGGAAGTCCAAATCTCTAGCTTGGCCACTATTGATCCCGCCGAATCTTGTAGCATTGATGACAATGCAAACATTATTTTACTTCCCCAACCTGATGGGAGTGAGACCGGGACCACTCCCCCGATTGATGTTTATTTATGTTCTTCGTCTTCTTTATTTCTTGATCCTCTTCCTTCATCTGAGTCTGTGCAGGTTGAATCTTCACAGGTACTTCAGGAGGACTTGGAGCTTTTTGCTCAAGTCAATGATGAGAGCATCCTCTCATGTGAGGAGGTTTATTCCCCCTCCGTATAGGAAGCTCCACTCGTTGCCTTTTCCTCCCGCCACCTCCCTGTTGACGACACCTTGTTAGGCAAGAATGTTTTTGGTGAGATAAGTGAGGACCAGGCCACCTCCTCTTCTTACTTTCTTTTCCCTCTACCTGTGATGGGCAGGTTTTATCTTTATTCAGGTTGAGGCGTGACTGTTCTTTCTCCGTATAGGTACCCGCTACCTACACGCATATTAGAACAGTTACCTGTCCACTTTTCTTTTCATAGGCCTATAAACTAGAACTGTATAAAATCTGAATAAGTCGTGCTGGGATGACAATAACCCCAGTAGTTATCTTACCTTTTCCTGCATTTCTTATTTCATCTTGTTTAGTTTAGTTAGTAGTATTCTTTTTTCAGTTTTCTATTTTCTTTTGTTTCTGCGGAGGTGACCCCTGCAGGTATCTTTTCTGGATGGCGGATGCTGCGGCTCATTTTAGCTTACATGCCAATCTTCTGGTGTGCTCATTTCTGAGCACTGGGTACTCTCTTTCCCTAGCCTTTGCTGATTTTCATGTCATATATTATGCGGATTGTTTAGTTTAAGTCTGGGGGAGAGTAGTTTTGTTTACCCGCTCACGTGCACTATTGCACTGCATACTAGAAGATTTCATTTAAAATGTTTTGTTTATTTTCATTGCACACCACAGCACCCACTTGAGCGCGTACTCATCTGTTTGCTTGCTCTGTTGTGAATTTAATTCTTCTGCTTATTTGGGAAAGTCTAGGTGATGGCTTAGGACTATGTAGCAGAGTAAAATGTTGACTCTAGTAGTGCTCCTAGTCGAGTGCTCGGTTGCATAGAAATTTATGTAGATTAGACTTCTCTTTATACTTATGGTTTTATATTTTTTTTCTATTAGTGTAAATGTTGTTTACTCTACTCAAATGGTGAATCCGGTGGAATCAAACGGTAGAATAGGGATGTGTGTAAACGATCGCTAGATTCGTATTGCTTGAGTCGGGAGAAAGGAGAATCTTTCTCGGTGGCTAGAACTTGCCCCAAGCGATTCTTGAAGCATTGGCATAGGATAGTTCTAGTGCATGAGAATGACGTAGGCCATTATTTTGGCCCGGTTGAACTTTTTATTTCATGCCTAACGTCTACCATTGCTAGCCCCTTTGTGCCTACCCTTTCATTGATTCAGCTCCGCACATATCACACCAAAGCCTAAAAGCCTAACCTAGTCGCACACCCAAATCTGAGCTTTAGTTGTAGTTGTATTTACATTTTGGGGGGTGTTGATTGTGGTGTTTATTATGTGAATCTGTGGATATGCTCATTTGAAAATTTTGCTGAAAGAAAAAAAAAGACAAGAAAAAGAAAGATAGAAAGAAAAATAAGAAAAAAAAGAAGAAGAAAAAAAAAAGAGTTTTATTGAATATCGTCTAGAAAAATTATGTATTGTGTTGGAGTTGCCATTGTGATCTAGAAGTGGTCAAACATGTAATCTCACTGCCAACGCGATATGAGCCTGCAGGGTCGCACGTAAGAGCATGTGGAGAAGTTGGTAGATTGACTGTGTTGGTAAATGTTACCAATCACCATATATAGAATGGGGAAATCCAGCAGGTTGTTGCTGTCTGAATTCGTCGGATTTACACGGATGGAATTCGTCGGATTCGTCGGGATTCGTCGGATTGTCCCGTGAACACTCGACGAATTATTACAGAAACCCTTCATTCGACAAAATGTTGTCGTCTGTCTGGATTCGTCGGGATTCGTCGGGTTGTCCCGTGAAGACTCGACGAATTGTTACAGAGATCATTTTCTCGGCAAATGTTGTCGTCTGATCTGATTCGTCGGATTCGTCGGATTGTCCCGTGAAGACTCGACGAATTGTTACAGAGATCATTTTCTCGGCAAATGTTGTCGTCTGATCTGATTCGTCGGATTCGTCGGATTGTCCCGTGAAATCTCGACGAATGATCTTCCGTGGAATTCCGACGAATTGTAACAGAAGCCCTTATTCTGCTGTGTGGTCTGCGGATAGCGATTCTTCTAGAAGCTGTTTATCCTTTGGGTATAAATAGGACTTCGTTTTAGGGTTCTCATAACTAACGAAAAGAAAAGGCCGACGGAAGGAGTTCCGCTCTCGCCTTACGAACCCTAGCCGACGGAAGTGTTCCGCCGTCTCTGAATCGCGTCCGCCGACCTCCTCTCCGGCGATCGTCGCCGTGTGTGTTCTTCCTGGAGCGAACCTAGTAGTTCGTGGAAGTTCAAGGTGCAGTCATTCTTCTCCCGGCTCGTGTGGATCACTGTAGAGACGTAGACATTATTCTACGTGAGGACTCGCATAGCCGACGACAGGAATCAACTCGTGGAGCATCTAGGTTGGATTTGATCCAATCCCGCAAAGGTAATTTCATACCTAGCATTTTGTTAACTTCTTGATTCAACATTCATGGCCGATCCAAAGTCTTTTTGGGTTGTTTCTCTTCATTTCCGCTGCGCCTACATTTGATGTATGGTTCTAGAAAAACCCAACAGTGGTATCAGAGCTAGGTTCTGGTCATAAATTTTGTTTCAGAAGTTTGGTTATTCCAGCACGTGCAAATCTAGGTATTTGGAAGCGTTCTAAATGTCAAGATTTCTTCTTGGAATATCACATTTGATGTGATTTTGTGTGGTTTTTGGTGGTGGGAGTTCAAAAATTTGGTCGGGGCTCTGCCCCACACCCCGCAAGAGCTCTGCCCCTTGGACCCCGTTAGGGGCTCTGCCCCTAAGACCCCGCCAGGGGCGCGGCCCCTTGGAACCCCGCCATGAACGTCTGGGATTTCGTGGTAATTTCTAATTGTTAGAAATTGTTGTCTCCTTAGCAGTAACCGTCCCTCAAGTGGTTAATGAACCCTTGTATTGTTTTGGATTTTGAATCCAACAATGAGAGACGAGCTTGTCTACTGCTTTAAGTCGAGTTGTCTTTGCCTTTGTCCAATGCATGTAAATCTGAAGATTTGGAAGAGTTCTAAATGTCCAGATTTAGCCTTTTCGTCTATCAAAGGTTGATAGTCTTATGTTGTGCACATAAGGGATGCATGTGGATTTAAGAAAGCTTGTTTTTCTGTGGATGTGCACTTTGATCAAATGTTGATCATGGTTAAGTGTTAACCTATTATTAAAATTAAAATCCCTTCATCAAATATTAAGTGTTCGGATGCCTTCCGATGGATGACACTCTTCCTGCCTCGATCAATGAAGTGTGGGCTTGCCAAAGCAAGTTGCATTAATCTATCTTGGTAAGGGTGCGAGCGGATAATTGTGATATCCCACTGTCGACATCGGGTCTAACTTAACTAGGTGACCTCAAAGGTTGAGTGCCTAGAGGCATAGGGTTGGCATGCACCATATGATGGATGCGAATAAGGAGTTATTCACCAGCCATACAAGAGTTGCATGAGGATGCAATTGGCAAGCGTTGCCTACCTAAATAACCGCATTATGAGAGGAACGCCAAAGAGGACTCGTGGTGTTGGTGAAATACGAATCTTGTCCACTAAGAGAGTAGCTCGCAATGGACTCTCCGAATTGATAGTGAGGGTCATCAATTTGAATAAAATAGTGGGAGTATTTAATTGAAGTCCAAATTAAAATAAATTGTATTTTGGAATTTTGGTACTAATTAGATTCTGCATGAATTCTTGTAGAACTCCATGGCAAGTGGTTCACATTCCACCTTGTCCCTAAGAGCTATCCTAGAGAAGGACAAGCTTAGTGGGACGAATTACATGGACTGGTATAGGAACTTGAGAATTGTTCTCAGGCAAGAGCGAAAGCTCTACGTCTTGGAAGAAGAAGCCCCCGAGGTGCCGACCGGGAACTCGTCCCGTGTTGATAAGGATGCTTATAAGAAGTATACCAATGACGCCTTAGACGTCGAGTGCCTTATGCTTGCCACCATGAAGAGCTTCAGAAGCAACACGAGAACATGGGGTGCAAGGAGATTGACGAGCACCTAAAGAAAATGTTTCAAGGGCAAGCTCGTCAAGAGAGGTTCGATGTCACGAAGGCCTTATTTCAGTGCAAAATGGGAGCTCGAGACTCAGTTGGTACTCACGTACTCAAGATGATTGGGTATATAGAGAACCTGGAGAGACTGGGTTTTCCTCTGGGTCAAGAGTTGGCCACAGATCTTATCCTGCAATCGTTGCCGGATAATTATGAGCAGTTCGTCTTGAACTACAACATGAATGAAATAGACAAGACACTGCCCGAGCTCCTAGGCATGTTGCGAACTGCCGAAATAAACATGAAGAAGGCCAAGCCTGCTAGTCCCATATTGATGGTACATAAAGGCAAGGGTAAGGCCAACGGCTTCAAGAAGACGAAGGTGGGACCTAAGTCACATCTTGAGCCCAAATCTTCTGCGCTGAAAAAGAAGAGCACCGTGAAGGAAGGGAAATGCCACCACTGTGGCAAGGCTGGTCATTGGAGGAGGAATTGTCCTTCGTACATTGACGGTCTGTGGAAAATGAAGGGAGGTATGACTTCCGCTTCGAATATTTACGTTATAGAGATAAACCTTTCTGCTCCTTCATCTTGGGTATTGGATACCGGATGTGGTTCTCACATTTGTACAAATGTGCAGGAACTGGGAAGGAGGAGATTGCTGAGTAAAGGAGAGGTGGACCTGCGTGTCGGCAATGGAGCAAGAGTTGCTGCTGTAGCCGTAGGGGTTTACCGTCTTTCTTTGCCCAGTGGGCTTGTAATAGAACTTGATAATTGTTATTATGTTCCGGCCATAACTAGAAATATTATATCCATTTCATGCTTAGACAT
The DNA here is from genome assembly GCA_033032865.1 of Dactylorhiza incarnata. Taxonomy (NCBI): domain Eukaryota; kingdom Viridiplantae; phylum Streptophyta; class Magnoliopsida; order Asparagales; family Orchidaceae; genus Dactylorhiza; species Dactylorhiza incarnata. The sequence goes on from JAWHQI010000035.1 coordinate 5,963,741, forward strand.
GATTGGATTTTCTTTTATAATTAAGAACAATTGTTGTTCTATATTTAAGAATGATGTTTGTTATGCTGTAGCTCAATTGTTTAATGGTCTTTATGTTTTGAACCTGGACCATCCGATCTATAATGTAGATAATAATAAAAGACTAAGAACAAATGAGTCAAATCCTACATATCTCTGGCATTGTCGTTTGGGCCATATAAACGAGAAGCGCATATCCAAGCTCCATAAAGATGGACTATTGGACTCATTTGATTATGAATCATTTGAGCGATGCGAGTCTTGTTTATTAGGCAAGATGACTAAAGCCCCTTTCACTGGTTATACTGAGAGGGCTGAGGATCTCTTGGGTGTTGTACATAGTGATGTATGCGGACCCATGAGTTCTATGGCTAGAGGTGGGTATTTCTACTTCGTTACATTTACTGATGATTTCAGTAGATACGGATACGTGTATCTTATGAAGTGCAAATCCGAAACCTTTGAAAAGTTCAAAGAGCTCAAGAATGAAGTGGAGAACCAATTGGGTAAAAAGGTTAAAGCACTCCGATCTGATCGAGGTGGCGAATACCTGAGTCATGAGTTCCGTGATCATCTGAAAGAGTGTGGTATTGTATCACAGCTCACTCCACCTAGGACACCGCAACATAATGGTGTGTCTGAGAGGAGAAATCGTACTCTGTTAGACATGGTACGGTCGATGATGAGTCATGCAGACTTGCCTGTTTCCTTTTGGGGTTTTGCTTTAGAGACTGCTGCAATAACACTGAATCGCGCTCCGACGAAAACGGTTCTAAAGACACCATATGAGATATGGACTGGGAAGCGTCCTAGTATGTCATTCATTAAAATTTGGTGCTGTGAGGCATACGTACGACGTCAAATGCCTGACAAGCTGGAACCCAAATCAGATAAGTGTTATCTGGTGGGATATCCTAAGGAAACGAAAGGATATTATTTTTACCTACCGTCTGAGGGCAAAGTGTTTGTCGCAAGGACGGGTGTCTTCTTGGAGAAAGAGTTCCTATCAAGAAAGACGCAAAAGGTAGAACTTGAAGAAGTTCAAGAACCACAAATAGTGAATGAACCAGAGTTGGATTCTGAGCCAGGACTACAAGATGTTGTAGCTAGAGAACCTGCTCACGAAACACAAGTCCTACGTAGATCTGGTAGACCAAGATTTGAGCCTGAGAGATATGGATTTCTCGTGTCTCAAATAGGTAATGTGTTGCTTATGGATCATGATGATGTACCAGCGACCTACCAAGAGGCTATGAATGGACCGGACTCCGACAAATGGCTTGAGGCTATGAAATCCGAAATGGACTCCATGTATATAAACCAAGTTTGGAACTTGGTGGAACCACCTGAAGGGGTACGACCCATAGGGTGCAAGTGGGTCTTCAAGAAGAAGACCGACATGGATGGGAATGTACAGACATTCAAAGGGCGACTGGTGGCTAAGGGTTTCAAGAAAATTCATGGTGTTGACTATGATGAGACCTTTTCCCCTGTTGCCATGGTAAAGTCCATTAGGATATTGCTTGCTATTGCTGCGTATTATGACTACGAGATCTGGCAGATGGATGTCAAAACGGCTTTCCTAAATGGAAACCTCCTTGAGGAAGTGTACATGACACAACCCGAGGGTTTTGTATCCCCAAATGAAGACACTAAAATATGCAAGCTGAATAGGTCCATCTATGGATTGAAACAAGCCTCTAGAAGTTGGAATCTTCGTTTTGATGAGAAGATCAAAGAGTTTGGTTTTGTCAAGAACGAGGATGAACCGTGTGTTTACAAGCGAATCAGTGGGAGCATTGTTGTCTTCCTGATATTGTATGTACATGACATACTGTTGATCGGGAATGACATACCTACCCTGAAAGTTGTTAAGAACAACCTAGGGAACTGCTTTTCTATGAAGGACTTGGGTGAAGCGACTTACATACTCGGTATTAAGATCTATAGAGATAGATCGAAGAAGTTGCTGGGTTTGACTCAGAGTACGTACATTGACAAGGTGTTGAAGCGGTTCAACATGCTTGAGTCCAAGAAAGGATTTTTGCCCATGTCTCATGGTGTAAATCTCTCTAAGGACCAGTGTCCAAAATCTTGCGAAGATAAGGACCGCATGAAGTCGATTCCATATGCTTCGGCAATTAGGTCAATCATGTATGCAATGTTATGTACTCGACCCGATGTCTCTTTTGCTTTGAGCATGACTAGCATGTATCAGTCTGATCCCGGTGAATGTCACTGGATAGCCGTAAAGAATATCCTGAAGTACTTGAGAAGGACTAAGGATGTATTCTTGGTGTATGGTGGAAAGGAAGAGCTCGTTGTAAGTGGTTACACGGATGCCAGCTTCCAAACTGATAGGGATGATTCAAAGTCTCAGTCAGGGTTTGTGTTTTGCCTGAATGGAGGAGCTGTGAGCTGGAAGAGTTCCAAGCAAGAGACAGTTGCTGATTCTACAACTGAGGCCGAGTATATCGCTGCAGCTAATGCAGCGAAGGAGGCTGTATGGATTAGGAAATTCATCGGCGAGCTAGATGTAGTTCCTAGCATTGTTGGTCCCGTAGTTCTCTACTGTGATAACAATGGTGCAATTGCACAATCTAAGGAACCTAGATCCCATCAGCGCTCCAAGCACATACTTCGGCGGTTCCATCTTATTCGTGAGATTGTCGAACGAGGAGATGTGAACATTTGCAGAGTGCCGACTGAGGAGAATATTGCAGATCCACTGACAAAGCCTCTCGCACAGAGAAAGCATGATGGTCATACTAGATCAATGGGTATACGATACCTGAGTGATCATCTCTAGTGGGAGTCTTGTGGGTTGCATGTAAAATAAATATTCTGTTGGCTGTTTGTTATTTATTCATATGATGAATTGTGTACCAATTATTTCTTTTTACAATTAATGGCAAGTTCTTTTATTACGATATACTGTTTCTATATGATAGAATAAAATTCGTGATAAATACCCTTAGAATGTTCGCTTCCATAGGACATCAAGTACGTGACTTGAATGTGAGAGCCTATGATTTTGAAGCTTCATTCTTAAAAGGTCCCTGGTCGAGGTATCATCGTAGAAGCTAAGGGTGATGATGATACATTAAGACTAGCATGTGTGTTGACTGATGACCGGTTCTCACAGGTCATGATATTGTGATATCAAGTCATCACGTGGGTACTTGTTAGTGAACAAGTTGTACTGGACAGACCCAACCTGAGACTACTTTGTGGATTGTTAATTAAAAGTGTCACAAGTAGGTCTCATTTGACAATGGTGTTGTGGTCCTTTGACCTGAAGTCACAGCATTCACCGAGTGAGGAAGAGCGTGCTTTGATGTCATCTAAAGTCTTCCTTGAAGAAGGTTGATGATAAGGGTGGTCGTTGGGTACGTTACGAATCATTTGGGTGTTTGGGTGTGAGCAGATATGGGATTTGTCCTCCTATATAACAGGAGTTGCATCCATGGGCCCCTTGATGGAATTGGACTGAGAAATGCATGGCCATGCTTGGTAGAGTCAATATGTGATATTGAGCTCACCATTCTCTGGAAGTCCGTTCTAGATCAAGAAACTTGGATTGAGCTATTATGAGGGTGACACGGTCCATGCCTCTAGTTCTTTCCGGATGTAAGGGACAAAGGGACAAAGACAACGCTGGAACATTGGTCATAAAGGCTTATGAGTTATGAACTCTTATTGCTTGGGGAGCAATGATGCATTGCTAGATGCCGCTCATTGTTTGTGACGTTTTTGGTTTGATACTTTCAAGATCAAGTGGGAGACTGTTGGAGTTGCCATTGTGATCTAGAAGTGGTCAAACATGTAATCTCACTGCCAACGCGATATGAGCCCGCAGGGTCGCACGTAAGAGCATGTGGAGAAGTTGGTAGATTGACTGTGTTGGTAAATGTTACCAATCACCATATATAGAATGGGGAAATCCAGCAGGTTGTTGCTGTCTGAATTCGTCGGATTTACACGGATGGAATTCATCGGATTCGTCGGGATTCGTCGGATTGTCCCGTGAACACTCGACGAATTATTACAGAAACCCTTCATTCGACAAAATGTTGTCGTCTGTCTGGATTCGTCGGGTTGTCCCGTGAAGACTCGACGAATTGTTACAGAGATCATTTTCTCGGCAAATGTTGCCGTCTGATCTGATTCGTCGGATTCGTCGGATTGTCCCGTGAAGACTCGACGAATTGTTACAGAGATCATTTTCTCGGCAAATGTTGCCGTCTGATCTGATTCGTCGGATTCGTCGGATTGTCCCGTGAAATCTCGACGAATGATCTTCCGTGGAATTCCGACGAATTGTAACAGAAGCCCTTATTCTGCTGTGTGGTCTGCGGATAGCGATTCTTCTAGAAGTTGTTTATCCTTTGGGTATAAATAGGACTTCGTTTTAGGGTTCTCATAACTAACGAAAAGAAAAGGCCGACGGAAGGAGTTCCGCTCTCGCCTTACGAACCCTAGCCGACGGAAGTGTTCCGCCGTCTCTGAATCGCGTCTGCCGACCTCCTCTCCGGCGATCGTCGCCGTGTGTGTTCTTCCTGGAGCGAACCTAGTAGTTCGTGGAAGTTCAAGGTGCAGTCATTCTTCTCCCGGCTCGTGTGGATCACTGTAGAGACGTAGACATTATTCTACGTGAGGACTCGCATAGCCGACGACAGGTATCAACTCGTGGAGCATCTAGGTTGGATTTGATCCAATCCCGCAAAGGTAATTTCATACCTAGCATTTTGTTAACTTCTTGATTCAACATTCATGGCCGATCCAAAGTCTTTTTGGGTTGTTTCTCTTCATTTCCGCTGCGCCTACATTTGATGTATGGTTCTAGAAAAACCCAACATATTGGGAGCAGGCGGTGCACACACCTATGTTGCAAAAGTCCAAGTCTGGGGGTGTGGTGCACTTGCATTCGATTTTGGTGCGCGGGTAGTTATTTTAAAAGCTCAATTGGGTTATGTGTTTTAAGCCATTTTGTTTATCATTGTTTACCTCACCGTAACCCAAGCCTCAATTAAAACCTGAAAGTCCTACTGACTCACGCCTTGAACCAATCTATTGTCGTGGAGAGAATGTGACCGGGCAAGCTTATGGTCACTGACACTGATGGATTTCAGTGGAGTTTGTCCCGCATCCCAATCTTGAGCAATGCTCATCTCAGCGCTTAGTTTACTTTCTCCGTATGCATGACCGAATGATTCACCGTTGTTCACCATTTTGAGTAGTTGTAATATGCTTTTACTCTTTTAGAAATATATAAACTGTTTATATAATCAGAAATCTTCTCTACTATTTTTCTCATACACGTGAGCATGCGACTTCGCATGGTACTTTGTATTGTAATTTTAAGCCATCTACTTTTCTTCCCCCGTTCGCTTAGAATTTGTTTGCTCGGGACGCGCAAACAGGTAAGTCTGGGGGTGTGATGAGTCCCAAATATATACACATTTATGGACTCATCTGGGCCGATTTTCTAGTCTATGCACTTCACTTTAGGCATGTTTTCACTCATATTTGATACTCCTTGCTAAGTGCACCTCTAGGCCCGTTTTTGGTGTTATTTCATGTTCTTCTTATTTAGTAGTTTTCATGCATTGTTATGTGCCACTTTCAGTGGCTGGATTCGTGGTTGTGCAGGAACAGGAGTCGTGCAGGTGTTCCCGGTACAATTCTATACAGGAACACTGCGCAGGATTACTGGTTCTATTGCGCACGACCACTAGTCGTGCGTCGCTGATCGTGTGCACTTAACCCTTTTTTCTGAGTTCTATCTCGGACAGTGCGCACGACCACCTACGATAGTGCGCACGACCTCCGGTCGTGCGCTACTGGACCTCCGGTCGTGCGCCACTAGTCGTGCGAACATGGTATTTTATAAATTTCTTACATTGCAGGCTCCACCCAGGCAGGCGCACGATCACAGGATTCTAGCGCGCACGACCACTGGTCGTGCGCCAATGACCGTGCGCACTGTTTATTCCAGCGCCTATAAATTGTCCTCCTCGCGATTTAGGTCAAAATCTCCTATTTTCTTCCGCCCGAGTCCGCCGTTTCCTGCTCCGTTCCGCCCGATTTCTCCCCTCCATCGCCGCCCACCATCGGGAGGTACTCCGGGCTTGTTCTTCACGCCATTCTTGAGCCGGAGCTTCCTCTCGGCCTCCTCCTTCATCCTAGAGCTTCAAGGAAGGTTTAGCCGCCATCGCCATCAAGCAAGAGGAAGTTTGCAACTTCTACCGGATCGTGACACGAAGAAGACGGGCTCATTGGAGAGTAGTGACAGCTCTCTCTACCCCGGACGTAGTTGCGGACCGAGCTTGGACGCAGATTGACAACCCGGCGATTCCAACCGTGAATCTACAACGAGACTTCGGATTCGGTCGATTTCTTGCCTTGTTCTTCTCTTATTGATGTGTGTATGTAGTTAGATCTATGTATTAAGATGAAGTTGCACTTAAACTTGCTTGTATTTCTATATATTTCATTTCTATGAGAAATACTTTTGTGGTTTATGTGATTTGAGGAGCGCCCATTCCATCCTCCATCCCGCCGTCACGTTCGTGTGCCGCACTTGCAATTGCTAGTGGCGTGCTTGTCGACGAGGTGCTTGCGACCCTCACTTCGCCGTTCGCTCCATTCCATTCGTATGCCTACTCTTCCATCCGCCTAGCGAAGCGTGGCATAGCGGCCCGTGTAATCCATCCCGCTTAATGAAGCAGCGCGCTCAAGGCCTGCATAGTTCGATTCCGTTTGCCTACTCGCCCATCCGCCCTTGCGACGCAGCGCGCTAAAGGCCTGCCTAGTCTCCATCCCGCCAAGCGAAGCATTGCATAGCGGCATTGCATAGGAGTAGTTTAAGTTGTTTTCTTTTATTTTCCACAAACCAAATCCCCTATTTCCGCATCCATCCGCTCGAAAGGACTTCAATCTCAAGTCCTTCCTCAATAATAAACTCCACCTTACTGTGTTCCTTTGAGATCGATACTTGGGGATTCATTCCCATTTTATATTACTTGAACGATCGGTACACTGCCGTTTCGTGCCGCAGTCTTACTACCGCCTATAGCATGTTGCGAGCAGTACACAGGGTCTCCGCTGTGTGTTCTTAGCGTCGAGGCATATAGAGGCCTAGGACTGGTAGTGTTCATACCCTCCTAGTAGTGGAGGAGCTCGTTCCACTGTCTCCGTCTGGCCACGATGGGAGATGCCTTAGTGGTTAGCAACCACTTAAAAAGCGAGAACTGAAGGTCTATGTCGACATAGTAAATATGCATGGGTGAGTCATCATATCATAATCATTGCATTGCATTCATCCTTCATAATCATTGCATTGCACCGCATTGGATCCTCATCATATAAACTTGTACGGGCACCTTTATATGATGAGTTACCTTCATGTTCAGATCCTTAACTTATAATCTTGTATGGGCACCCTTATAAGTTAAGTTCAAATTTTTTTTTATATGCTCGACTGCTTATACACTGTCGTTGATCATGTTTTCTTGTTACTAGTACTTGCATAAATAACCACTGTTATTTATGTACCTGTTAGTTAGAGTTATTGCAAGTACTTGGGTACTTATACAACCGACATATATGAACAACCATTCATGTCACCTGCTTTGTATATTATTGCTTATATTGCAGCTTTTCTTCCTTTCATACCACCCGGTGCCTTGGAGTCGTCGGGGGAGCGGATGGGAAGCCACTTAGTCTTTATAACTAACGGTTGCTACGTCCCTGTTTTTAGGAGCGCACCCTGGGGCGGTAGCGCACGGTGCTGGAGGAGGATAGTCAGGTCAGGACGATAGGGCCGATGACTGCGATACCTTCGCTACCGTCGGTGACAGAGGTGAGCACAGTTTGAGATGTAGCCCTTGGGGCATTTTGCTTGATACTCTGATAGTCTGATACTTTTGCAGGAGCTCTAGGAGCTCTTGTCTTTTGTACTTATTTGGACTCTTACTTATGTGAATATATTTATATGGCTTCTTGCTTTACATTATTGATTGGTTGGCGCTGTTCAGTTGGTTTGGACGGCAGGATTGGCGTCTTGTGGGGGATGCTAGATCGTGTGCTGGCGCTCCCGCAAGGCGGCTGTCCTAGGCATAAGACTCCCCTCGGTCGTGTCGTGTGTTCCGGGAGGGGGTTCTTACAACTCGCCTGATTCCTGGCTCGCTTAGTGAATGGGGTTTCGCCCTCACTCATATGGCCTCCCGCATACTTGCCCTCCTAAGCGAGCGAATGCCTTCAGATAGAGCTCGCACTCGCCCGGAGGCTCCCTCACCCCCCCTAACCTGGGCGAGTGCCCTTCTTGACCTATATATCTTGCCTCTTGACCCTTTGGGACATGGGGACCCACTCGGCAAATACGGGGTGGTACACATATAGACCAAATTGGTGTTATGTGACCCTAGCTCTTTTGACTTGGTTTTAGTCTATGAATTGTGGTCATACCCTTATGATGATATAATACATCGCTGACGCGCAGATTCTTCACCGCTAAAAGCGAGAGCAGAATGCGGTCCGAACGGCAGTGTATCGGTCATTGTCAAGTAATAAATTTGGGAATATGATCCCCGAGTATCGTTCTCTCAAGGAATGCAGAGTGGGTGAAATGATCGTGTCATGAGAAGATTGCTACGGTGAGCGGAGGAAAATAAAGTGCTTCGATTTTGGTTTCCTACTTTAACGACAATAAAAGTAAAATGCGGGTCGAAAGCACCACTTCGCTTGGCGAGATGATTTGCAGGCCGCGATGCCATGCTTTGGTGAGTGGATGGATGGTAGGAAGGTGGATAGAGTGATTTCAAGTGCGAAAATGAGGGTCGTAGGCACCTCTTTGGAGTCTCACCACTAGCTTTTGCTAGAGAGGCTTAACAAGTGCGAGTGAGGGTGGATGTGAGCGGAGGCGAGGCGCATTCCCAACATGACAAACTTATGGAAGAAAATAACGAGGAAAACCTTAATTCTTAGACAAATAATAGTGATCCAAGTTCATTACAAGCATTTAGAAGTACATTTCATAAATGGAAGAAGGGTAGAGTAAACCGATAGAATTTGAAGTCTCGCTGTAGATCGTGGTCGGAATGGTGGGTTGTCAAGCGGTCTCCATGCTCAGTCCTTGGTTGCTTTCGGGATCTCGAGGTTGTCACTACCTCTGACCTTTGCCCGTATTCTTCAACTTGCAGCGGTGTCTTCTTCCTCCCCCAGTGGAAAATGCCTAACACCTTGATATACTCGTCATGGATGGCCGGGAAGTCTTTCAGAACCTTTGATGTAGCTTGGATTCACCAGAGGAAGCTTCCCAATGGAAGGAGATGGAAGGGAGGTGGATGTAGAGCAAAAACGGCGCAAGTGTGCGGGAGGAACTAGCGGAAAAATGTCTGGGTCTGCCCTAAAGTCGCGGAACCTGCATTTAAACGGAGTAGAATAAACATGGCGCACGATCAGTAGCGCACAACCAGTGGTCATGCGCGAAGAAATGTCACTGATCTTGCGAGAATAACCTGTAGCAAAATCGAGCATGCCAAAATAGCGCACGGGAAGTGGCGCGCGACCATTGGTCGTGCACGAAGAAATGCCTCTGCCCGTGGGAGAACAACCTGTAGCAGAATCCAGACTGCCAAAACAGCGCACAATCATTGGCGTACGACCAGTGGTCGTGCGAGAAGAAATCCAGTGATCGTGCGAACCGCTCGGGTGGAAAATGGGGTAATGTACACGACTAGTCGTCGTGCACCTGATCGTACGTGAACAAAAATGCACGACCAGCGGCCTTTTTAGGCTAAAAATGGCTCAAGCTAACACCGAAAGTCCACACAACCCTTGAACCTGCAGGAAAATAGTCTAGACCACTAGCAGATGCATTCCACATGATCAACAGAAATAGTAAAGCATCATTGCAAAGATGAAACGTAAGAAATCACACCAAACTGGGTTGAAAATGTGCACTAAGAGTGAAACAGACAATGTAATCAAATATAAGCAATAATGGGTCTAAAGTTTAGTGTAATGTCAAGGAAAACGACCCAGATGAATCCGAAAATCACAATAAAAACCGGGCTCATCAATCACTTAACCAAAAATTTGAATTTTTGGTGCACACTTTTCAAAGGTTTTTGTAGAAAATAAATAAATCTTGTATGATGCACATTATTAGTTATTTTGACTCAAGCCACTCCAAATCTCCTTTGGGAGGTTTGTTATGAGTATATTAGTCACTAGTGAAGTTTTTGGCTCAATTGGATTCTTGCATATGAATGGATCCATGGTTTAATGAGTCATAGGAAACCTTCATTTTTGGTCACACTAAATGTTGATTACTGCACTAGTGAAATAGATATTTTGTACACTAATTTTGAGTCACTTAGAGTCCTTAAAAGGAAAAGTAGGCGGAGACAACTTTTGTAGGCCTTTGTGTCTAAAATCTATAGAAAGTGAGCTCACACCAGTTGGAGCCCTAATACTCTCTGTAAGGCAGATTTGGTAGGGCTAGTCCTAGTGAAGGACATACCTAAAAATTGTTGGAACATGGTCTTCCGCATCATCTCCTAGGTTTGAGAATAACAAATCCTATGTGTATTTGATCTTGTGTGTTTAAGTGTGCAGGAAATCAAAGTCCACATGACTCAAGGATGGTTGCCCACTATTTTGAGCCAGCAATTCCAAGTCTCCCACTAGCGCTGGCGGTAGCACGTAGCCCCTGGCGCTAGCGATGATAGCGCAATTCCGGGAGCACATATGGAAGGTGCTAACACCTGGCGGTAGGCGATAGCGCAGGCGGTAGCGACACACACGTTTGGCAAGAAGGAATTGTTTCCTCGGATTGAAGATTCTGCCGCGCAGAATGTGTCCTAATATGGGATAGCGCTGGCGGTAGCCGATAGCGCTGGCGGTAGCGCGGAACACAAGAGGAATCTCAGCAGAGTTGCCATGGATTAAAGATTCTCGCACGCAAAATATTACTTAATATGGGATAGCGCCGGCGGTAGCACTAGCGCAGGCGCTAGCACTAAGTCTATAAAAAGGACATCTTGGCTCCGACTTCCCAAGCCTCTAGAGATCCAGAATTCTAGAGCTTCGTGCCACAGCATAGAGAGGAAGTTTCAGAGAGATACTCCCACAAATCCATAAAGACTAAAGGAGATCTGTGGAGAAGATTTCAACACGCGTCATCATCGTGACGAAAGACCGCATCGACTATGATCATACTCTGCATCTTCGTCTACTTCTCCAAGAGATCCACATAGAGGGAGTTTTAAATTATTTTCTTTTTATTTCACATCTTTTCTGTAATCGTTTAGTAAATTTGCCTCGTGTTGGCGACTAGGTCTGGGTAGGACTTAGGGCTAAAATTCGCCTCGTGTTGGCGACTAGGTCTCGGGTGTAGGTCTAGGGGGTGCTCGAGGCCATATCCGGGGAAGGGTTGGCTAGAGCGGCTTGAGGCCGTATCAGGGGAAGGATCGGCTAAAGCCAATCGGTTCGTGGGGATACGAGTCGGTATAGAAAAAAAAAAGAATCTTTCTATTAGCTTTGATTTCTAGCTTCGATAAGAGATCAAGTTTTGTAATCATGCTTCTCAAGTTAATAAAATCATGTCTTTACTTTTACTTCACTTGATATGTCTTGATCTTCTTTAGTTTAATAATCGAATCTTTTTCAAAGTTATTCAAAATCTATTACAAGTTTTTAAAACCCTTGTTCACCCCCCCCCCCCCCCTCTAAGGGCGCCTACCGATCTAACAAGTGGTATCAGAGCGTGGTTATTCCAAATCGGCTTAACAACCGGGAATAATGGCGTCTCATGATCTCGCTTCTACTAGTGGGATAAATTTTTATGAAGAAGAAAAATCTCCTAAACCACCTTTATTCGAAGGGAGAAATTATAAATGGTGGATTTTATTAATGGAAAATTTTATTAAAAGTTTAGATATCAATGCATGTGATATAGCAATAGTTAGACCAGCGAACGATTCAAATAAACAAGAGCGTCACCTAAATGCAAAAGCTATGCATTATATTTTTTGTGCTTTATCTCAAGATATTTTCAAACTAATATATTGTTTTTCTAGTGCATACAAAGTATGGAAATTTCTTGATGAAATGTATGATTCTCCTTCTACAGGTATGGAACAACCGCAAGAACCGGAGAATATGGAAGCTTGCACAAGTCTTCAAGAATGCTCCTCTCATGACGGATCAATGGAGCACACATCAAATGGAAAAGAAGAAGAAGTACTGTCTTCGGAAGAGGAGTGCCAAAAAGATGTAAAAGAAACGATATGCTCAAATCATGCCTCTCCCGAAAGCAATGTAAGGAAATCAAATCCCATCTTTTGTACTTCTATTTCTACTTTACAATTGTTACAAATTACAAAGCGCAAAATTAAGAAATTAAAAAAATGCAAATTGCAAATTGCGCTTAGAAAATAAAAATTTAAAAGCAAAAGTTACAGAAGTATCAAAATCTGATTTATCTAGCTTTACTCATGTCACTTCAATTGAAAATACAAAACCTTGTCTTGATTGTAATGATATTACAGAAAAATTTAAGGAACTTGAAAAAGAAATTATTTTTATAAAAGAACAAAATGAAAAATTATGTTTAGAAAATTCATCTTTGATAAATGATTGTGCTAAGTGTAAAGAATATAAAATTGAAATTAAAGAGATAGATGAAACATTTGATGAATATAGAAACAACTATCAAGATCATATTGATTCAATTGTTTCTACTCTTAAAAATAGCACAATCGCTTTTAATAAAGCTTGACATAATTTAAAGATCAAGAATGATGAATTAAAATCAAAAATCAACTTGCTTATGAAAAATGTAAATACAAATTCACAATATCAAACTATATCTAAAAACAAGTTGAATATGAATATGAACATCTTAACTAAGTTTAATAATGGGAGTAAGGAACATAAAGGTTTGTTAATCTAAATCAAAATCACCATTATTTACAAAATTATGTATCTCCTAAAGTAAAATCAAATATGCAAAAATTTCCTATGAAAAATGATTTCAAATGTCATCATTATTTTAAGTCTAAGTTTAATGAATATGGAAATTTAATGCAAAAGTATAATATTAAAACTAAGTATGAGTGGAAACCCAAAATTAAAGATGAAACATTAACTCCACTTGAAAGGGTCCATTCGTACTTGTCTCCCCAAAAGCCATCTCGCTATATTTGGGTACCCAAAGGAACCATCCCACATGGTCCCCTTTGGATACCTAAAACTCTTATTCATTAGGTATCATCAATTGCATGAAGTAGAATCCTTTCAAAATGAAATTTACAAAGTTCTACTTCATGATATGCTTTCATGTCTTTTAATTTTTCTTGTTTTCTTATTTCTTTTGATCTATCATGTCATGGTCATCCAATACAGTATTAAAAATATGATTTTATCTCTTAAAAGCTCAATATGTTTATAAAATCAAATTAATCAAAATTCAAAATCATATTTTATTTTGATGACCTATCTTTTATTCTTATATTCATTGCCTCTAAATATCTTATATTATCCATATGAATCAAACTCTAAATTTGCTATAAGATATTTCAAATTAAATCCAGTTATTAGACTATTAAGAGTTTTAGCCTTCACCAACAAGTGGTTTTGTGAAATAACATGATATAAAAGAAAATTCAAGATCTAAATAAAAGCTCAACTTTCAATATGGCTGTCTTTGTTCACAACAAAAAAATTATATTATGTTCACTTCTTGATGCCAAACAAGATCTAAACCATCACTATTGTTCACCCATCAAAAATCACACACATATATATATTAATAATTCTTAAAATGTATTGAAAGAATTTACTGTCATTTGAATTCACATGCACCACCATGATCTATTGATGTCCTCTGCTAAAATTCTCTAACATCATATATCATAAGTCATACAAAAATTTTCTAAAAACAATCATCTCTATCACAATTATGTGAATTATAATTGATATATTAATTGATGACAAATGATATTATAATTACATACAATGGTTGGTGTATTATGTGTGTATTGTGATTTATTTCTAGTTTAGACCTTTGAATCATTTTATCAAATCAAATAGAATTGTCACTCCACTCTAGGTCTCTAAGTTGAAACGCAATCAAAACTTGGTATAACATTAATCTCAAACTTATCATTCTAACATTGCCACCTTAAGAATATTTATGTCTATGTTAGGCTTTATTTGTTTACCAAGAAATACAGGCTGGGTATTCTCATCTAGGTCTTATCCATGGTATGATTATGCATGAACATTATTGTTAATCTCTAAAATCATGCATATTTGACTTGTTCATTCATGTCCAATCATGCTTACATTTCCTATCATTTTCAAACTACATTGGTAAATATAAGCCTTAAAATATTAAAATGGAGATATAATGAAATATATCACTTGCAAAGTTTATTTTGAAAAGTCATATACAAAATCGCTAATATTTCATGAAATTTGCACTATCTAGACATTTCCAAAAAATCTGAAATTTCAGCATGAAACTAGTATTATGACACTTAATCAAGATCAACAATTAAAAATTTCAAAATCATACAAAATCGTGTACTGTTTCCCGCGCTAGCGCTAACGCCAGTGCTAGCGCACCTATGTTTTTTTCCGTATTTTTAAAATTTTGAAAAATCCCTAAAAATATATTAATCTATGTGTACTATTCATTTCTGCATTTTTGCTTTTATTATATTTTTGAAAAATCAAATACAAAAATACAAAAGCCAAATTACAAAAATATTATATGTTTTGCCTTTGTGTTTTGTCATTTGTTTAAATTCTATTTCTAAAAGCGAAAATCAAATACAAAAATATAGAACAAAAAATTTATAAAAAATTATTATTTTTGAACTTAACTTTTTTACTTGTATCTTGCGAAAGGGTGCTTTGGGCTATCATACCATCATATCACCTAGTACCAGGCGAACCTCTCACAAGGTAGTCCTGGGGAAGTCCAAGATCAATTTTATGAGTAAAAACTTTAAATAAAAAATTTTCTTCAAAAATATCAAAAAAATATTGTATGTACTTTATTGAAATTCAAGCATGATTTAATCTATTATTTAGAACTTCTATAATGTTACAATTTATCTTTTCAAACTACTTTGAACATTGTTTTCATCCTGCTTTGATATATCTATTAATATGTGCATCAATTATATTGAAAGTTGTGTAGAACTATGCGTAGCATGCCTCTAAGTATTAGTAAATGTTTTATGTTTGATAATGATCGCTATTCACTCACTTATTTTGGCATTGTCTACTTATGTGTTTAATCTAAGAATGCTTGTGTATGTTTTGTAATAGTACAATGAATTAAAATTGCACAAGTATCTTACCTACACAACCTTTGTTTGTACTTTAAAAGTTAAGAAAAGTGGTTATGTTCTTATAAATTATATTGGTTTGCAAAACAAGTGTATTCGGAGAACTTTGTACAAAATAATAATCATAAAATAAAGTGACAAAGATAATTCCACCAAGCACTACTTGAACCTAATGATAAGTCTTAATAAGCGTTGTGAGGTTGAGCACCTTGGAAAGAATAGTAAAGTATCTTGTGCAAACCATAACTTTCTTTCAAAATAAAAACCACTTATTCTTAAGTACACTGGATCACAATAAAAAAAAATTCAATATTAAAGAATTAAATTATGTGATCCCCCAAGCACTACTTTGCACCCTGATAAGTCTTAATGAGCATTGTGTGTGCAAAGCACCTTGGTAGTTGTACATTTTTTTTGTGCATTGAAGTGAGTGGAAGTAAAATTATTCGTGTTTTATTGTGCTCTATACTTTACATATTACTTGTATTTTTGATTAAAACATTGTTTACTCTATTCAAAATACACTTTTGTGCACATCATTATCTTCCATAACACTTCTTGTCATGAGTATTGGATCCTAATGCAAATTCTATACTACTCTTTATTTATGAAATGCACTATATAACCTAGCATGCTTTCTACAATGTTTGGTCTGATTTGAAATTATGAATTAAAATAACATTGTAGTAATCTTTTTTTATAACATTATTTCATGCTTGGTTACAATATTGAAGATTTTAATTGAACAATGATTTACAAAAACATCTTCTTTATAAAATTTAACTCATATATCTTTTTATGGATCATCATTACAATAAGATGTTTCTTGTATTTCTATAAGTCTTCCGCATCATCACCATATATTTCTACCTTGCGCTCTCATGCTTATATCAAAGTCTTAAATACCAAAATTCCTTTCTTTCAACAAATGGTAGAATTGCTTGGTAGTTTTTATATTGGTTACTCTACACATGAATATTTTCTTTTTTTGCTAAAAACTCTGTTTTATTTCTATGAAAATATTGTAATGCTAAAATTCTGATTTATGAATGGATTTCAAAATAGCTATGTGAGTGTTTTCATAAATTCAAATAAAAATATAAATCCATAGGCTATGTCATTAGATTAAAAAAGCTTAAATGTTTCCAATAATTATTATCCATGACTTCATTTCTCACCATAGCGGGGGCGTAGGGTTGTAGACATTAGATAACCTTTATCTTTAGTCATGTCTTGTCCTTAACCGGGGAGGGTTCCAGTGGGGCCTTGCGAGGCACTGGGGGGAAAGAGTGCTAGGTTGAGTTGTGTCTAGTGTTTGCATATGGGACTAACACCCCAACCTACGTCATGTATGCAGCTCCTCATGCCCATCCGTCACTTAGTACGGGGCTAGGGTGTAGACATATTGTCTGGGTAGTTTAGTTACTTAGAAATCATTACATTTTGTTTATGCTACAAACTCTGATTTATGAAAATGTTGTAATACTCAAACTCTGATCTATTTAAATGACAAGTATTCTAAAACTCCTTATCATTTCCTTCTCTACAAGCTCGATCATGCTTTTATCTTATTATCAATTTTTAAGTGGTATCTCCTTACCCACTTTTGCTAATAAAAAAAGGGGGAGAACTAACATGATAAATATTAATCTACTATCAAACTATAATGCTTAATTAAGATGATATCTTACATATTAGGAGAGCATTCACTTAGGGGGAACATGTATTTAGGGGGAGCAATTCTAAATGCTAAAATCAATAATTATCCTAAGTCATCACTCTCACACACACACAAATATAGTTTCATCATGCTTAATTATTAATGCTCTGATTTATCATTAATGGATTTGTTATTATCAAAAGGGGGAGTTTGTTGGAACATGGTCTTCCGCATCTCCTAGGTTTGAGAATAACAAATCCTATGTGTATTTGATCTTGTGTGCTTAAGTGTGCAGGAAATCAAAGTCCACATGACTCAAGGTTGGTTGCCCCCAATTTTGAGCCAGCAATTCCAAGTCTCCCACTAGCGCTGGCGGTAGCACGTAGCACCTGACGCTAGCGATGATAGCGCAATTCCGGGACCACATATGGAAGGAGATAATGCCTGGCGGTAGGCGATAGCGCAGGCGGTAGCGATGCACACGTTTGGCAAGAAGGAATTGTTTCCTCGGATTGAAGATTCTGCAGCGCAGAATGTGTCCTAATATGGGATAGCGCTGGCGGTAGCAGATAGCACTGGCGGTAGCGCGGAACACAAGAGGAATCTCAGCAGAGTTGCCACGGATTAAAGATTCTCGCTCGCAAAATATTACTTAATATGGGATAGCGCCGGCGGTAGCACTAGCGCAGGCGCTAGCGCTAAGTCTATAAAAAGGACATCTTGGCTCTGACTTCCCAAGCCTCTAGAGATCCAAAATTCCAGAGCTTCGTGCCACAGCATGGAGAGGAAGTTTCAGAGAGATATTCCCACAAATCCATAAAGACTAAAGGAGATCCGTGGAGAAGATTTCAACATGCGTCATCATCGTGACGAAAGACCGCATCGACTACGATCATACTCTGCGTCTTCGTCTACTTCTCCAAGAGATCCACATAGAGGGAGTTTTATATTATTGTCTTTTTATTTCACATCTTTTCTATAATCGTTTAGTAAATTCGCCTCGTGTTGGCGACTAGGTCTGGGTAGGACTTAGGGCTGAAATTCGCCTCGTGTTGGCGACTAGGTCTCGGGTGTAGGTCTAGGGGGTGCTCGAGGCCATATCCAGGGAAGGGTTGGCTAGAGCGGCTTGAGGCCGTATCCGAGGAAGGATCGGCTAAAGCCAACCGGTTCGTGGGGATACGAGTCGGTATAGAAAACAAAAAGAGTCTTTCTATTAGCTTTGATTTCTAGCTTCGATAAGAGATCAAGTTTTGTAATCATGCTTCTCAAGTTAATAAAATCATGTCTTTACTTTTACTTCACTTGATATGTCTTGATCTTCTTTAGTTTAATAATCAAAGCTTTTTCAAAGTTATTCAAAATATATTACAAGTTTTTAAAACCCTTATTCACCCCCCCCCCCTCTAAGGGCGCCTACCGATCCAACAAAAATGTGAATAACTTTTACATAGTAAATGATATGAGGCTGAAAATTTAACCATGTGTGTATGCTAGATCTACTATATGCCCAAAAATCAAAAAATTTGGGGCACATTTTTCTAAAGTTTTAGTAGAAATTTAATAAATCATATATGGTGTCTAAGATGCGCGATTTGGACTAAAATCACACCAAATCACCTTTGGGAGGTTGGTTATGCATATAATAGTTCATGGTTAAAATTTTACGTCATTTCGACCTCTGCTTGATAGTTTGTTTCTCATGCAAGTGCAAGGAAATTGGTGTGCATATAGCATGACCATGCAACACTAGAATTTACATGAGAGTTTAAGGGGTTTCCCTTGGTCAACCTTCATGAAATTTAAACCATGTACTAAGGATCATAAAGAAATACTCTGTAGTGAAAATCATCAACATTAGGGTTGGTTTTCGGAGGAAATTTGACTTCACATGATTTGGTCACATAGACCCCAAGTGAGTAGTTATAGGGTCAAAGATTACTGAAATGTTGTGAAATTTTGTAAAGATACTTTTTATATTAGTAAGAAGCTCTGGAAATTTTGCTAGAATTAATCATTGAGTATGTGACCTACATCCTTCACAAAGTACAATTTGAGTTGATAACTCGAGAAATTCATAACATGAAATATACTTGTTGGATTGTTATAGAATTTTATATTTAGACTTTTCATACCAGTAAGAAGCTCTGGGAAATTTTCTAGAATTAATCATTGTGTATATGACCTACTTCCTTCATAAAGTACAATTTGAGTTTATAACTTGAGAAATTCATAACCTGAAATATACTTGTTGGATTGTTATAGAATTTTGTATTAATACTTTTCATACCAGTAGGTAGCTCTGGGAATTTTGCTAGAATTAATCATTGAGTATATGACATGATCCCCACACAAAGCACATAAGCTGAGAGATATGGCACTAAGGTAAACTCATCGTATAAAAGAGCCCATATTAATTTATTCATGAGGTCTCTATTTCATGCAAGTATGCTATGCTATGATGTTCATTGTAATGATGCAACTCACCAACCTGACTATGTACGTACAAACCTTTTGTTAGTTCCCTCTATTTGAGTGTGCCAACTCAGGTACCCGGTTGAGGCAAACAGGGCAGTGGATCAGGCTTGTCCACTTCTAGGCTTATGTCACACATCTCCAAGCCTAGACCTTACGTACGCCCCTAAGAACACACAGGGTATCTGCGTACTATCTGGTAAAGACCACCTCTATCCAGCTTTTCGAGTCTCCACTCAGGTACACCTCGTTGAGGCAAACAGGGGCAGTGGATTGGGTCCTCCAATCATATGCCGGTAAGACACATCCCACACTAGACCTTATGTATGCCCCTAAGAACACATTGGGTATCCACATACTACTTGATATGGAAATGCCTCTAAGTGAAACACCGAGCCTACCACTCGCGGGACTAACTTGTCCTTCTAATATACCGAGCCTACCACTCGCAGGACTTAACCCGTCTATATAATATACCGAGCCTACCGCTCGCATGACTTAACTCAAGTTATAAACTTAAATTGTACTTGCGAAGGAAGCATGTCCTATACTCAATGATTATTTTTAGCAAAATTTCCAGAGCTTCCTACTGGTATGAAAAGTCTAAAAAAAAATTCTATAACAATCCAACAAGTATATTTCATGTTATGAATTTCTCAAGTTATAAATGCAAATTGTACTTTGTGAAGGAAGCATGTCACATACTCAATGATTAATTCTAGCAAAATTCCCAGAGCTTCCTACTGGTATGAAAGTCTAAATACAAAATTCTATAACAATCCAGCAAGTATATTTCATGTTATGAATTTCTTGAATTATAAACTCAAATTGTACTTTGTGAAGGAAGCATGTCATATACTCAATTATTAATTCTAGAAAAATTCCTAGAGCTTCCTACTAGTATGAAAAGTCTAAATTCAAAATTCTATAACAATCCAGCAAGTATATTACATGTTCTGAATTTCTCAAGTTATAAACTCAAGTTGTACTTTGTGAAGTAAGCATGTCATATACTCAATGATTAATTCTAGCAAAATTCCCAGAGCTTCCTACAGGTATGGAAAGTCTAAATACAAAATTCTATAACAATCTAGCAAGTATATTCCAGGTTATGAATTTATCAAGTTATAAACTCAAATTGTACTTTGTGAAGGAAGTATGTCATATACACAATGATTAATTCTAGAAAAATTCGCAGAGCTTCCTACTGGTATGAAAAGTCTAAATACAAAATTCTATAACAATCCAGCAAGTATATTTCATGTTATGAATTTCTCGAGTTATCAACTCAAATTGTACTTTGTGAAGGAAGTAGATCACATACTCAATGATTAATTCTAGCAAAATTCCCAGAGCTTCTTACTGATATAGAAAATCTATTTACAAAATTTCACAACATTTCAGTAATCTTTGACCCTATAACTACTTGTTAGTTATTAGGTGTCGACTTATCACCTGGAGGGGGGGGGGGGGGGGGTGAATAGGTAATTCAAGATATTTTGTTCCCCCCCTTCGGTGTTCTTGATTTCTGGTTAATTGATCTATAGAATAGAGTAGCACAACACAGAAAGCACACAAGAACTTATAGTGGTTCCTCAAGACAGGATGTCTTGAGTAGTCCTCTTTCCTTCTGTGCCTACCAAGCAGTGTGCTAGGCTCGGCAAACTCCACCAACGTCTCCGGCCCGCAAGCCTTACAACTCGGACCCACAAGTCCCAGCTTCCTAGGCCCGCAAGCCCCTTCACTACACCCAAGCCCGCAAGCTCGACACACAGGCCCTCAAGCCCAACACAGCACAGACCCGCAAGTCTCGCCTGTATCCTAGGCCCGCAAGCCCCTTCACTGCACCCGAGCCCTCAAGCTCGACAAGTTTTGGACGTGCAAGTCCTCTGCCCTAGCCCTCAAGCCTCGCAGATCTCAAGCCCTCAAGCTTGGCATTCAGATCTAAAACAGATCTTACAAGTTCTTGACCCGCAAGCCTTACAAGATATTACAGTAATGAAAACTGTGTCTTCTGCCTGATGAAGATTGGCTTCTTGGCTTGAAGGAGATGCTTCTGATTTTCAATCTGAATGGTGCAAATCTTCTTCAAGCTTTCTAACTATGCCGGATGTTGACTGGCTACCTTTTCTTGAGAGAAACTAATCAGTCGATGTGGCTTGACTGCAACTTGAAGAACTCAGATTGAGCATTTTTGTTCTTCTTTCTTTCTTCTTCACCGCAGTTGTTACTGTTGTATTGCTCGACGGAATACCTTTTTTTGTTTTCTTCTCTCTTCTCGCCCATTTTTTAGGGCAACCACTGTTCCCCTTTTTATAGGATGGATGTGTTGCATAATGGTCACATATGATGTCCTTTATTGTCAAATGCCCATACCTCGAGAGCATGCACTGATTGGACAATCAGGCGGCAGCATTAAATACTGATAGTGCATCCGACTACTTTTGAATTTGTCTCGATAATATTTCCATTATTACGACGACATGGATAATATCTCGATGAATTGACTTTGTCGATGCCCTGAACTAGTCTCTTCTTCAATTCTTCATCAGATAGTGATATCACGACGATACTGGACATCACTTCCCCATTTGAGCTTAAGACGACACGAAGTCATCAAACTGATATCGGCGAGAACTCCTCGTCTGCATGATGTCGCTTAGACCACCTTATCTTGTCAACGACATGAATGACCTCATGTTGACAGACTATACTTCACAACTGCTTGTCTTCAAATGACCTTCTTCAGTCTTCTCGACGTCACGCCTTCTTTTCAATGATATTGTCGTCGATATGTCTGTTGTTGTCGACGACGTGCTTGAACCTTTTAGACGACAACAGACACAACCATTCTTCTTTGTTTTACTCATCTATTCTTGTCAACGATATGTCCAGCCTTTTTCGACAATGTTATACTTAGGCAGTTTATTGAGGTACTGGACATATCGTCTCATCTCTGCAAGCATGACCTAGATATGACATTAAATACAACTTGCACTTATCATTGAGCTGAGCACTTCTTCAAATCAGGAACACTGCTGGGCACTGTTCCCAACACTACTTACTTGGGGTCTTTGTGACCAAATCATGTGAAGTCAACTTTCCTAGGGAAACCAATCCAAATGTTGATGATTTTCACTATATAGTGTTGCATTATGATCCTAAGTATATGGTTTAAATTTCATGAAGGTTAACCAAGGGAAAACCCTTAAACTCTCATTTAAATTCTAGTGTTGCATGGTCATGCTATATGCACAACAAATTTCCTTGCACTTGCATGTGAAACAAACTATCATGAAGAGGTCCAAATGACCTAAAATTTTAACCATGGATATTATATGCATAACCAACCTCCCAAAGGAGATTTGGTGTGATTTGAGTCCAAATCACCCATCTTATACACCATATATGATTTAATTTTCTACTAAAACATTAGATCTAGGGTGCATGCACACATGGTTAAATTGTCAGCCTCATATCACTTACTATGTAAAAGTTATTCACATTTTTCTAAATCCTTAGAAAAATGTGCCCCAAAAATTCTGATTTTCGGGCACATAGTAGATCTAGGGTGCATACACACATGGTTTTATTGTCAGCCTCATATCACTTACTATGTAAAAATTATTCACATTTTATGGTATGTCCTTCACTAGGACCAGCCCTACCAAATCTGCCATACAGAGACTTGTAAGGCTCCAAATGGTGTGATCTTTCTTTCTACATATTGTAGACACAAAGGCCTATGGAAATTGTCTCTGCCTACATTACATTTTAAGGACTCTAAGGGCCTCAAAATTAGTGTACAAAATATCTATTTCACTTGGGCAGGAAACAACATTTAGTGTGACCAATAATAAGGGTTTCCTATGACTCATTAAACCATGGATCCATTCATATGCAAGAACCCAATTAAGCCAAAAACTTCACGAGTGACTAATATACTCATAACCAACCTCCCAAAGGAGATTTGGAGTGGTTTTAGTCAAAATAACTTATAATGTGCATCATACAAAATTGATTTAATTTCCACAAAAACCTTAGAAAAGTGTGCACCAAAAATTCCAATTTTTGGTTAGGTGATGTATTATATCATCATAAAGGTATGGCCACAATTTCATAGACTAAAACCAAGTCAAAAGAGCTAGGGTCACATAACACCCATTTGGGCTATATGCAAACCACACCTTAACCAAGTCAAGACATGCAAGTGGGTTAGCCCAACAAGCAGTGATCTAAATGGACTTAAACGTTAGCCAGGGACTATATTTGGCCTTATCTACCATCTAGAGAAAGTTTGAAGGGATTTGGACCATTATAACCCTAGATCTAGGCTATACAAGAAAAATGAAATGTTGTACAAAATCTTATAAACATTATTTCCAAAAATCCCCAATTTTTTGTAGAGGGTACTTTAGGGCATGACTCATGCTTGCCCCAAATTTCAAGTCATTTAGAGTTGTTTATCTCTCTAAATTAATTTTTAAAGATCTAGGGGCCCATATGTACATGTCTCACCAAAATGGGTTCTCAGAGAGCTACAGTGCTCCAAATCACCTCAAACAAATTTATAAATTTTGTTAAGGTCATAGGCTACAATTTTCATTCAGGGAGTTTGTTCTGTTGGGGTCTCTAAGGGCCCCAAATAAATTCCCCAATTTTCTGTATTATGTGTGACAAAAATTAATTTGCTATTCTAATATCTTATAATGTCTACAATTAACCATCATTTCTAGACCTAACGGCTGGGGTTCATCGACCCCAGCCAGCCATGGGCCCAAATGGCCTCCTCTTGGGCTGACTTTGGCCCTTGATTCCGGCAACCTCCGACCTTTTCAGGCGAAACATCCAAGCCACCACCATCAGCCGACATTTGGCCGTCGACTGGTGGTGCCCGATTGGCCTGAGGTGGTCAGAGGTGGCCTCCGGTAAAACTCGATTTCTCGGCCAGAATATGGAAAATAAAAATGGTGAAAGCTCCATTTCTCAGCTAATTTTAAAAATCGAAGATGGGGATAACTAGCACAGGTGGAGAGGGGTGATCTTGCCTGAGCTCGAGCCGCATTGGGGGTGGTTGCTGGGTTTGACATTGTCGACCTTAGTGTCCTTGGAGCCATGGCTGTCCTTTGCTGCTGAGCTCGAAATCTCTTGCTGGAAGGGGGCTCGATTGCTTGGAGAGTTCTCAAGGAGGTGGAATGGAGAAATGAGGGGGAGGGGAGTATATGGTTGCTTGCCAATGAAGAGCTCTCGACCAGCTCTTTGGGCGCCCATTTTGGCCAATCAACTGTGCTTCTCTCTACCCCAAACTGATGGAAATTAATCCTCCAGCTCAGGGGAGAGCTTGGGGAATGGAAGTGGGGTGCCATTTGGCACCCATTCCTTATTCTTCTCTTCCATGTCTCCTTTGTCCTCTTCTTCATTTAATTCAAAAATCTTTTGTAATTAATTTTCTAATTTTGAAATTTCAGAGGGCTTAGTGTCTAAACATCATAAGGGTTG
This sequence comes from Dactylorhiza incarnata, assembly GCA_033032865.1. Taxonomy (NCBI): domain Eukaryota; kingdom Viridiplantae; phylum Streptophyta; class Magnoliopsida; order Asparagales; family Orchidaceae; genus Dactylorhiza; species Dactylorhiza incarnata. The sequence goes on from JAWHQI010000035.1 coordinate 5,988,758, forward strand.
GCTATTTGGGTCATGGGATTGGGCTAAGTCCAATTAATTTTGAGTTTGGGCTCACTTGACCCAAATAGGCCAAATTGGGGATTTTTGATTTGGGCTTGACCCAAGCTCACCCAATCCAATGTTACTGACCCACATTGTTGCCTTAGACCATATGGACCTATTCCAAGAGGAATTAAGTCATGGTGGGGTCATTTGAAGCTTAATTGCACATAATTGCTTATAGGGGCAATTTAGGCATTTTGGAGATTTTGCCCTAATCCTTCAAAATTGAATGTGCACCTTAGTTTATTTAAGTCTCATATACTCCCCTTAGGGTTTAGTAAGGGTTGTGCTAGGTCAATTTGGCCAGTTAAGGGCCAATTGAACCATAAAGGGCATAAATTGTAATTTGGAGCAATTTGGTAATTTTGCCCAATTCCCCAGAATTGGCTTCTCCCTATTGGAACATGGTCTTCCGCATCTCCTAGATTTTAGAATAACAAATCCTATATGAATTTGATCTTTTGTGGCAGTTCGGGGCATAAGACCCAGTTTTGAAAGCAAAAAAAAAGGGTCTTACAGAGGATCTTGCCTGAGCTCGAGCCGCATTGGGGGTAGTTGCCGGGTTTGCCATTGCCGATCTTAGTCTCCTTGGATCCATGGCTGTCCTATGTTGCTGAGCTCGAAATCTCAAGCTGGAAGGGGGGCCCGACTGCTTGGAGAGTTCTCAAGGAGGTGGAAAGGAGAAATGAGGGGGAGGGGGAGTATATGGATGCTTGCCATTGAAGAGCTCTCGTCCAGCTCTTTGGCCACCCATTTTTCCCAATCAACTACCCTTCTCTCTTCCACAAACTGAAGGAATTAATCAACCAGCTCAGGAGAGAGCTTGGGGAATGGAAGTGGGGTGCCATTTGGCACCCATTCCTTATTCTTCTCCTCCATGTCTCCTTTGTCCTCTTCTTCATTTAATTCAAAAATCTTTTGTAATTAGTTTTCTAATTTTGAAATTTTAGAGGGCTTAGTGTCTAAACATCATAAGGGCTGGCTATTTGGGTCATGGGATTGGGCTAAGTCCAATTAATTTTGAGTTTGGGCTCACTTGACCCAAATAGGCCAAATTGGGGATTTTTGGTTTGCGCTTGACCCAATCTCACCCAATCTCACCCAATCCAATGTTACTGACCCACATTGTTGCCTTAGATCATATGGACCTATTCTAAGAGGAATTAAGTCATGGTGTGGTCATATGGGGCTTAATTGCACATAATTGCTTATAGGGGCAATTTGGGCATTTTGGTGATTTTGCCCTAATCCTCCAAAATTGAATGTGCACCTTGGTTCATTTAGGTCTCATATACTCCCCTTATGGTTTAGGAAGGGTTGTGCTAGGTCAATTTGGTCCATTGAGGGCCAATTGAACCATAAAGGGCATAAAGTGTAATTTGGGGCAATTTAGTAATTTTGCCCAATTCCCCAGAATTGGCTTGTCCCAAGGGTCCAATGTGGACCCATTATACTCCCTAAGTAATCTTGGAGTGTTATGGGCGATCAATTTGTTCACATTGAGTCAATAGAAGGTCCATTGAAGAGATTAGTTCATTTAGACCAATTTGGGGCTTTTTGCTAATTGGCCAAATTTCCCAAAATTGGGCCACCCTAATGGGTCAATGTTGGCTCATTAGTGTCTCCTAATGGCCATAGGGGGTTTGGTGTGACCAATTTGATCAAATTGGGCCAATTGAAGGTCAATTGAGGGAATTAGTACATTTAGGTCAATTTTGGGGCTTTTTGGGTAATTGACCTAATTTCCCAATATTGGTCCACCCCAATGGGTCAATGTTTCCCAATTAGCATCTCCTACTGGTCATAGAGGGTTTGGTGTGACCAATTTGATCACATTTGGACTAATTGAAGATCAATTGGGAGGATTAGTACATTTTGGTCAATTTCGGGCTTTTTGGGTAATTGACCTAATTTCTCAAAATTGACCAATCCAATTGGGTCCATTTTGTCTCATTTGTCTACCCTAATGTTTAGGCAGGGTGTGGTGTGGTCAATTTCAACAAACTCAGGCTAATTGACCCATACTAGTATGGAGTATGTCAAGTTGGGTCTTTATGTGGAACTTGACCTAGTCAGGTCAAAGGCTCTTATAATGATTAAGGGGCACCGCTTTTTGGTTTATGGAACCATATATGTCACCTTACAGTCCTTTATTTAGTGTAGGGGTTCTCCACATGGTTATAAGTGATGCTTAGGGTGCTTCACCCCTTCTTGGTTTACCCTTGAATTTCCCTTAAATTGTGGTGACCCATGGTGGCTAAGTGCACACCATGGTGTTCCCCTCTCAATCAACTTGTCACCAAGCTACCCTTGGTCTCTTATCCTATTTTTGTCATGACTCTGTCATGAAAAAAATTTCCTAGGGGTCCAGTAATTTGAGGGATTTTACAAATTCCAATACAAAAGAAAACAGTTTTGTCCTCGAAATTAAGATTGGGTGTACCAGGTTTTAGACCAAGTTGATTAATCATGAAAAACTTAAAGCAATTATGTGTTACCTGACTCAAAAAGTTCTAGATATTGTTGCTCCATCAAATCCAGTTGTTCCCATGTATGCTCTTCCTATCCATTGTTGGACCAAAGGACCTTCACCAATGTTACTTTCTTTCGTCGCAAGACTCAGACAGCTGTGTCATCAATCCATATAGGATCCAAACGGACTATTCAGTCGGATTCTATATGGCCCGTTGTAACAGTAATCAGTTGCTCTAGCCAAAGAAGTGCCCTCCTTAGCGAGGAGACATGAAAGACGTCGTGCAACCTGACCAATTCCTGTGGCAGCTCTAGTCTATAGGCTAAGGGGCCGATCCAATCCAGGATCCTATATGGCCCCATATTTCTTGGACTGAACTTCTTCAGTCTCCGCACCGGTGTGACCTCGTGTGCCGGACGTATCTACAAAAATACTCGGTCTCCTTCTTGGAACTAAACCTTAATATGCCGCTCATTGTAATATTTAATTTGCCTGCTCTGTGCCTCTAGCATCAGATCACGTATCAACCATATTTGAGCATCCATGCCTTCAATATATTCCGACCACAGCGCCTTCAGATCCTCATCCTGAACCCAAGATAGATGTGTCATACATTTTCTGCCATAGAGGGCTTCGTAAGGAGCCATGCCATTGCTGGATTGCTGGCTATTATTGTAGGAGTATTCGACGAGTGGCAATAGCCTCTCCCACGGTCCTCTACTATCTAATATGCACAACCTTAGCAATTCCTCCATAGTCCGTATGGTTCATTTTTTTTCCCATCAGTATGAGGGTGGAATGCGGTGATGAAAGTTAATCGTGACCCCAGGTATTCCTGAACTGCCTTCCATTCCCTTGATGTGAATCGGCCATCTTGATCTGACACGATTTATATGGGTACCCTATGGTATCTGACGAATTGTTCCACGAACAACCGTACTAGGACACCGACGGGAGCCCCATTTTTGATTGAAATGAGTCTGGCTACCTTTGTCAACCTGTCCATAATGACCTAGACGGAGTCATGCCCAGAGAGGGAGCGAGGTAACCCATGCACGAAGTCCATGGAGATGTCCTCGAACTTCCACTACGGTTCCGACAATGTCTTTAATAACCCTCCGGGTCTTTTGCACTCGACCTTTACTACTTGACAAGACACAATAGGTCACAAAATAAACAATATCCCTCTACATCACTGGCCAATACATCGTCCTTTTATATTTGCAGTCATCTTGGTGATCCTGGGGTGTACTGAATATTTGTTTTGGTGAGCTTCTGTAAGAATATATTCCCGGAGGTTATCCCATACCGGTATATAAGTTCTACCCCGGAAATGCACGATGTCATCCTTCAACAAATAATCCCCTACGGTGCCTGATTCCAAGGCCTTGAAGACCGGTTCAAATTTTGCATCACATCTCTATGCAGCTTTGATCCAGTCTTGGATGTCACAAACTAAGCTCATCATGGCTAGGTACACCTGGTAGACCTCTGGATCATCTCTGGATGCTAGTGTGATATGCATGTTGTCCAGCATTTGTGCTAGTTCCATGGCCATCAGCTGAAGTTCCTTGTCTGAGGTACTAGCCCTCCTACTCAGTGCATCTGCCACCGTATTTGCTTTGTCGGGATTGTAGTGCATTGTGTACTGATAGTCACACAAAAACTCTACCCATTTCCTCTGTCGGATGTCTAAATCCTTCTGAGTGTCTATGTATTTCAGGTTCTTGTGATCCGAAAAGATGTCACAGTGAACCCCATAAAGGTAGTGTCTCCAGATTTTTAGTGCAAAGATCATGGCTCCCATCTCTAGGTCGTGCACTGGATAGTACTACTCATGCTTCTTCAATTGTCATGAAGTGTAAGCGATGGCATATCTGTGTTGCATTAAGACCGCACCCATTCCTTGGTATGATGCATCCATGTACACTTTAAATCCTTCCTTTCCAGATGGAAGTGCAAGAATTGGAGCGGAGATGAGACTACTCTTTAGCTCTTGGAAAGCTGCCTCACATTTTGGTGTCTATACAAATGATGCATCTTTCTTAGTCAGTGATGTGAGAGGAAGGGCAATTCGGGAGAATCCTTCCGCGAACTTCCGGTACTATCCGGCAAGTCCTATAAAACTCCGCACGTCTAACGCTATTTTTAATTGAGGCCGGTCTCGCACTGCCCGAATCTTTGTCGGATCCACCGCCAATCCTACCCCGCAAATGATATGCCCTAAGAAGGCTACCTCCTTAAGCCAGAATTGGCACTTGCTAAACTTAGCATATAACTTATGCTCTCCAAGCCTTTCCAAAATGAGCTTCAGGTGTTGAATATGCTCTTCCTCTGTCCTCGAGTAGATAAGTATATCGTCAATGAATACTATGACGAAGACATCCAGGTAGGTTTCAAACACATGGTTCATTAGGCTCATAAATGCGGAGGGGGCATTTGTGAGTCCAATGGGCATTACCGTGAACTCGTAGAGACTATACCGACTGTTGAAGGCCGTCTTCGGAATATCTTCTTCTTGAATCCATAGTTGGTAATATCCCGATCTTAGGTCTAGTTTTGAAAACTAGTGTGCTGCTTCCAGCGGTCAAACAACTCGTCGATCTGGGGTAGAGGATAAGTGTTCTGCACAGTTAATCTGTTGAGTTCCCGACAGTCGATGCACAACCAAAGAGTCCCATCCGTCTTCTTTACAAACAGCATCTGAGCTCTGTTGGATCGGTAGGCGCCCTTAGAGGGGGGGGGGGGGGGGGGGTGGGGGGTGAATAAGGGTTTTTAAAACTTTTAATATATTTTGAATATTTTAGAAAAAGCTTTGGTTATTAAACTAAAGAAGATCAAGACATATCAAGTGAAGTAAAAGTAAAGGGATGAGTTTATTAACTTGAGAAGCATGATTACAAAACTTGATCTCTTATCGAAGCTAGAAATCAAAGCTAATAGAAAAAAACTCCTTTTTGTTTTCTATCCCGACTCGCTTCCCCACGAACCGGTGGCCCTAGCCTATCCTCCCCAGATTCAGCCTCAAGACACTCTAGCCAACCCTTCCCCGGATGTGGCCTTGAGCACCCCCTAGACCTAGCCTAGATCTAGTCGCCAACACGAAGCGAGTTTCCCCCTAAGTCCTACCCAGACCTAGTCGCCAACACGAGGCGAGTTTACTTAAACGATTACAAGAAAGGATGTGAAATGAAAAAGACAATAATATAAAACTCCCTCTATGTGGATCTCTTGGAGAAGTAAACGAAGACGCAGAGTATGATCGTAGTCGATGCGGTCTTTCGTCATGATGATGAAGCATGTTGAAATCTTCTCCACGGATCTCCTTAAGCCTTCATGGATTTGTGGGAGTATCTCTCTGAACCTTCCTCTCTATACTGTGGCACGAAGCTCTGGAATTCTGGATCTCAAGAGGATGAAGAAGACGGAGCCAAGGGGTCCATTTTATAGCCTTAGCGCTAGCGCCTGCGCTAGTGCTACCGTCGGTGCTATCCCATTTTAGGACATATTCTGCACGGCAGAATCTTCAATACGTGGCAACTCTGCTGAGATTCCTCGTGTTTTGACCTAGTGCTATCGCTACCGCCGGCGCTATCTCAGATTAGGCAATATTCTGTGTGTGCAAATCCTTCATTTTAAGCAAGCCGACCGCCTTCCTCTTGTGCTTTGCGCTACCGCCGACGCTAATTGATACCACCTGCACTAGCTGCTACCGCCTGCGTTAGCTTCTACCGCCTACGTTAGCTGCTATCGCCTGGCGCTAGCACCTTCTAAAATTGTTTCCGGGATTTTCTCAAGTCAGCGCTAGCGCCTACGCTAGCGCTAGCGCTGGTGCTAGCGGGCATGTTGGAATTTTGGCTTCAAATTTTGGCGCAACATTCTTATGTTATCCTTGAGTCATGTGGACTTATTATCCTGCACACTTAAACACACAAGATCACATACACATAGGATTTGTTATTCTCAAACCTAGGAGATGCGGAAGACCATGTTCCAACAAACTCCCTCTTTTAATAATAACAAATCCATTAATGATAAATCAGAGCATTAATATATAAGCATGATGAAACATACTTGTGTGTGTGTGAGAGTGATGACTTAGGATAATTATCGATTTTAGCATTTAGAATTGCTCCCCCTAAGTGAATGCTCCCCTAATATGTAAGCTATCATCTTAACTAATCATGTTAGTTTTCTATTTTGATAGCTGATTATATTTATCATGTTGGTTCTCCCCCTTTTGTTATTAGCAAAAGCAGGTAAGGAGACACCACTTAAAAGTTGACAATAAGATAAAGGCATGATCGAGCTTGTATAGAAGGAAATGATAAGGAGTTTTAGAATACTTTTCATGGAAATAGATCAGAGTTTGAGTATCACAACATTTTCATAAATCAGAGTTTGTAGCATAAATAAAAATGTAATGATTTCCAAGTAACTAAACTACCCAGACAATATGTCTACAGCCAAGCCCCGTACTAAGTGACAGATGGGCATGAGGAGCTGCATACATGCCGTAGGTTGGGGTGTTAGTCCCATATGCAAGCACTAGACACAACTCAACCTAGTACTCTTTCCCCCTTGTGCCTCGCAAGGCCCCACTAGAACTCTCCCCGGTTAAGGACAAGACATGACTAGAGATAAAGGTTATCTAATGTCTACAACCCTACGCCCCCGCTATGGTGAGAAATGAAGTCATGGATAATAATTATTGGAAACATTTAAGCCTTTTAATTCTAATGACATAGCCTATGGATTTATATTTTTATTTGAATTTATGAAAACACTCACATAGCTATTTTGAAATCCATTAATAAATCAGAGTTTTAGCATTACAATATTTTCATTAAAGAAATTCAGGTTAAAAAAGTTTACCAAGCAAGTCTACCACTTGTTGCAAGCAAGGAATTTGAAGATTCAAGTGATGATGCACACAAAAAAATAGACTTTAAATAAGCATGAAACCGCAAGGTAAAACAATTATATGGTTATAATGCGGAAGACTTATAGAAATACAAGAAACATCTTATTGTAATTAATGATGATCCATAAAAAGTTATATGAGTTAAATTTCAAAAAGAAGATGTTTTTATAAATCATTTTTCAATTAAAATCTTTAAGTTTGACAATAAAGTAACCAAGCATGAAATAATGTTATCACAAAGAGATTACTACAATGTTACTTTAATTCACAATTTCAAAACATACCAAACATTGTAGAAAGCATGCTAGGTTATCTAGTGCATTTCATAAATAAAGAGTAGTATAGAATTTGCATTAGGATCCAATACTTATGAGAAGAAGTGTTTTGGAAGATAATGATGTGCACATAAGTGTATTTTGAATAGAGTAAACAGATGTTTTAATCAAAAATACAAGAGATATGTAAATTAAGAGCACAATAAAACACAAATAATTCTACTTCCACACACTTCAATGCACAAAAAAAATGTACAACTACCAAGGTGCTTTGCACACACAATGCTCATTAAGACTTATCAGGGTGCAAAGTAGTGCTTGGGGGATCACATAATTTTATTCTTTAATATTGAATTTTTTTTTATTGTGATCCAGTGTACTTAAGAATAAGTGGTTTTTTTTGAAAGAAAGTTATGGTTTGCACAAGATACTTTACTATTCATTCCAAGGTGCTCAACCTCACAACGCTTATTAAGACTTATCAGGAAGTTCAAGTAGTGCTTGGTGGAGTTAGCTTTGTCACTTTATTTTATGATTTTTGGTTTTGTACAAAGTTCTCCGAATACACTTGTTTTGCAAACCAATATAATTTATGAAAACATAACCACTTTTCTTAACTTTTAAAAGTGCAAATAAAAGAGTGTAGGTAAGATATTTGTGCAATTTTTAATTCATTGTACTAATACACAACATACACAAGAATTCTTAGATTAAACACATATGTAGACAATGCCAAAATAAGTGAGTGAATAAATATCATTATCAAACATAAAACATTTACTCATACTTAGAGGCATGCTAAGCTTGATTCTACACAACTTTTAAAATATAATTGATGCACATATTAATAGATATATCAAAGCATGATGAAAATAATGTTCAAAGTAGTTTGAAAAGATAAATTGCAACATTATAGAAGTTCTAAATAATAGATTAAATCATGCTTGATTTTCACAGAAAAGTCCATAAAGTATTTTTGATATTTTTGCAAAATAATTTTAATTTAAAGTTTGAACTCTTATAATTTGATCTTGGACTTCCTGAGGTCTACCCTGTGAGAGGTTCGCCCGGTACTAGGTGATGTGATGGGATGATAGCCCAAATCACCCTTTCGTAAGATACAAGTAAAAAAGTTAAGTTCAAAAATAACAATTTTTGATAATTCTTTTATTTTATATTTTTGTATTTGATTTTTGCTGTTAGAAACAGAATTTAAACAAATGACAAAAAACACAAAGACAAAACATATAATTAATTTTTTGTAATTTGGCTTTTGTATTTTTGTATTTGATTTTTCAAAAAATGTAATAAAAGCAAAAGTGCAGAAATGAATAGTACACATAGATTAATATAATTTTAGAGAATTTTCAAAATTTTAAAAATACAGAAAAACACATAGGTGCGCTAGCGCCGGCGTTAGCGCTAGCGCGGGAAACAGTACACGATTTTTGATGATTTTGAAATTTTTGTTTGTTGATCTTGATTAAGTGTCCAAACAGTAGTTTCATGCTCAAATTTCAGAATTTTAGGAGATGTCTATATAGTGCAAATTGCATGAAACATTAGCAATTTTGTATGTGACTTTACCAAATAAATTTTGCAAGTGATATATTTTATTATATCTCCATTTTAATATTTTTAAGGCTTATATTTATCAAACTAATGTAGTTTGGAAATGATAGGAAATGTAAGCACGAGAAGACATGAATGAACAAATCTAATATGCATGATTTTAGTGATAATGTTCATGTATGAGAATATCATGGAGAAGCCCTAAATGAGAATACCCAGCTTGTATATCTTGGTAAACATATAAAGGCCTACATAGACACAAATATTCTTTAGGCGACAATGTTAGTATGATAAGTTCGAGATTAACGTTATACCAAGGTTTGATAGTGTTTCAACTTATAGACCTAGAATGGAGTGGCGATTCTATTTGATTTGATATCAAGATGAATCAAAGGTCTAAACTCGAAATAAATCACAATATACACCAACCATTATAATATCAATTGTCATCAGTTAATATATCAATTATAATTCACATAAATGTGATAGAAACATTTATTTTTAGAAGACTTTTGATAAGACTTATGATGTTAGAGAATTTTAGCAAAGGGCATCAATAGATCATAGTGGTGTTTGTGAATTCAATATTCATTATGAGGGTAAATTCTTTCAATACATTTCAGTGATTTTCTTTTTAACTAATTAAGAATTTTGAATATATATATATATATATGTGATTTTTGATAGGTGAACAATAGTGATGGTTTAGATCATGTTTGACATTAAGGAGTGAACACAATATAATTTTTTGTTGCGAACAAAGATAAACATATTGAAAGTTGAACTTTTATTTAGATCTTGAATTTTCTTTTAGATCATGTTATTTCACTAAACCACTTGTTAGTGAAGGCTAAAACTCTTAATAGCCTAATAACTGGATTTAACTTGAAATATCTTATAGCAATTTTAGAGTTTGATTCATATGGATAATATAAGATATTTAGAGGCAATGAATATCAGAATAAAAGATAGGTCATCAAAATAAAATATGATTTTGAATTTTGATCAATTTGATTTTATAAACATATTAAGCTTTTAAGAGATAAAATCATATTTTTAATACTGTATAGGATGATCATGACATGATAGATCAAAAGAAATAAGAAAACAAGAAAAATTAAAAGACATGAAAGCATATCATGAAGTAGAACTTTGTATATTTCATTTTGAAAGGAGTCTACTTCATGCAATTGAAGATACCTAATGAATAAGAGTTTTAGGTATCCAAAGGGGACCATGTGGGATTGTTCCTTTGGGTACCCAAATATAGCGAGATGGCTTTTGGGGAGACAAGTACGAATGGACCCTTTCAAGTGGAGTTAATGTTTCATCTTTAATTTTGGGTCTCCACTCATACTTAGGTTTAATATTATAATTTTGCATTAAATTTCCATATTCATTAAACTTATACTTAAAATAATGATGACATTTGAAATCATTTTTCATAGGAAATTTTTGCATATTTGATTTTACTTTAGGAGATACATAATTTTGTAAATAATGGTGATTTTGATTTAGATTAACAAATCCTTTATGTTCCTTACTCCCATTATTAAACTTAGATAAGATGTTCATATTCATATTCAACTTGTTTTTAGATAAAGTTTGATATTGTGAATTTGTATTTACAATTTTCATAAGCAAGTTGATTTTTGATTTTAATTCATCATTCTTGATCTTTAAATTATGTCTAGCTTTATTATAAGCGATTGTGCTATTTTTAAGAGTGGAAACAATTGAATCAATATGATCTTGATAGTTTTTTTTTATATTCATCAAATGTTTTATCCATCTCTTTAATTTCAATTTTATATTCTTTACACTTAGCACAATCATTTATCAAAGATGAATTTTCTAAACATAATTTTTCATTTTGTTCTTTTATAAAAATAATTTCTTTTTCAAGTTCATTAAAATTTTCTTTAATATCATTACAATCAAGACAAAGTTTTTTATTTTCAATTGAAGTGACATGAGTAAAGCTAGATAAATCAGATTTTGATACTACTTTAACTTTTGCTTTTAAATTTTTATTTTCTAAGCGCAATTTGCAATTTGCATTTTTTAATTTCTTAATTTTGCGCTTTGTATGAAGCAATTGTAATGAAGAAATAGAAGTACAAAAGATGGAATTTGATTTCCTTACATTGCTTTCGGGAGAGGCATGAATTGAACATATAGTTTCTTTTACATCTTTTTGGCACTCCTCTTCCGAAGACATTACTTCTTCTTCTTTTCCATTTGATGTGAGCTCCATTGATCCGTCATGAGAGGAGCATTCTTGAAGACTTGTGCAAGCTTGCATATTCTCCGGTTCTTGTGATTGTTCCACACCTGTAGAAGGAGAATCATACATTTCTTCAAGAAATTTCCATACTTTTTATGCACTAGAAAAACAATATATTAATTTTGAAATTTCGTAAGATAAAGCACATAAAATACTATTTAAAGCTTTTGCATTTAGATGACGTTCTTGTTTATTTGATTCATTCGCTGGTCCAACTATTGCTATATCCCATGCATTGATATCTAAATTAATAATAAATTTTTCCATTTATAATTTCCACCCTTTATAATTTCTCCCTTCGAATAAAGGTGGTTTAAGAGATTTTTCTTCTTCATAAAAATTTACCCCACTAGTAGAAGCGAGATCATGAGACGCCATTATTCCCGGTTTTTAAGCCGATTGGAATAAAACCCCTCTAATACCACTTGTTAGATCGGTAGGCGCCCTAAGAGGGGGGTGAATAAGGGTTTTAAAAACTTTTAATATATTTTGAATATTTTAGAAAAAGCTTTGATTATTAAACTAAAGAAGATCAAGACATATCAAGTGAAGTAAAAGTAAAGACATGATTTTATTAACTTGAGAAGCATGATTACAAAACTTGATCTCTTATCGAAGCAAGAAATCAAAGCTAATAAAAAAAGACTCCTTTTTGTTTTCTATCCCGACTCGCTTCCCCACGAACCAGTGGCCCTAGCCTATCCTCCCCGTATTCGGCCTCAAGCCGCTCTAGCGAACCCTTCCCCGGATGTGGCTTTGAGCACCCGGTAGACCTAGCCTAGATCTAGTCACCAACACGAGGCGAGTTTCCCCCTAAGTCCTACCCAGACCTAGTCGCCAACACGAGGCGAGTTTACTTAAACGATTACAAGGAAGGACGTGAAATGAAAAAGACAATAATATAAAACTTCCTCTATGTGGATCTCTTGGAGAAGTAGACGAAGACGTAGAGTATGATCGTAGTCGATGCGGTCTTTCGTCACGATGATGAAGCGTGTTGAAATCTTCTCCACGGATCTCCTTAAGCCTTCATGGATTTGTGGGAGTATCTCTCTGAACCTTCCTCTCTATACTATAGCACGAAGCTCTGGAATTCTGGATCTCAAGAGGATGAAGAAGACGGAGCCAAGGGGTCCATTTTATAGCCTTAGCGCTAGCGTCTGCGCTAGTGCTACCGCCAGCGCTATCCCATTTTAGGACATATTCTGCGCGGCAGAATCTTCAATCCGTGGCAACTCTGCTGAGATTCCTCGTGTTTTGATCTAGCGCTAGCGCTATCGCTACCGCCGGAGCTATCTCAGATTAGGCAATATTCTGTGTGTGTGAATCCTTCATTTTAAGCAAGCCGGCCGCCTTCCTCTTGTGCTTTGCGCTACCACCGGCGCTAGTAGATACCGCCTGCGCTAGCTTCTACCGCCTGCGTTAGCTGCTACCGCCTGCGTTAGCTGCTATCGCCTGGCGCTAGCACCTTCTAAAATTGTTTCCGAGATTTTCTCAAGTCAGAGCTAGCGCCTGCGCTAGCGCTAGCGTCGTTGCTAGCGGGCATGTTGGAATTTTGGCTTCAAATTTTGGCGCAACATTCTTATGTTATCCTTGAGTCATGTGGACTTGTTATCCTGCACACTTAAACACACAAGATCAAATACACATAGGATTTGTTATTCTCAAACCTAGGAGATGCGGAAGACCATGTTCCAACAAGCTCCCCATGGTGACGAACTCGGCCTGACGAACCCTGAGTCAACTAAATCCTGCAGTTGGGTGCGGAACTCCGCCAGCTCCTATGGGGCCTTCCGGTAGGGTGCTCTGGATACGGGTCTAGCTTCTGGCACTAACTGAATCTGAAAGTTCTTTTCAATGTGCGGTGGTAACCCGGGTAGTTTTTTCTGGAAATACGTCCGGGAAGTTTTGAACTACGAGGATATCGGTTAGGGAGTCTCTGCCTGCTTCATCTCGAAGCAAACCATGTAGACTTCGTCACATTGTAAATGGGCCTTAACGGCCTGATTAGACGAAGTTAAGTGATGGGAGGTGGGTCTAATGCCATCGATTACTACTTCGGAGTCCTCGTGGCTTAGCACAATTTTCTTTGTCAGGCAGTTGATCTTGGCGTGGTTCCAATGTATCCAGTTCATGTTGAAATTCCTCAGACACTATGTTAAAATTTCTGAGAAGCGGAAAATGGGAACTAGGTCGCAGGAACACTTCAACCATACCAAGCACAAGATACTAGAAATAATGAAGGAACAAGAAAAATCTTGTATTAAATATCTTTTGTTCATTGCGAAGTATACATGGAGAGGCATGATTTACTAGTACACCCAATAAGGAGAAAGAAACAAACAACAAGAAGCTGGCAGTTACAAATTGAACCCGCCCCGCCTAATAAATGTTGGAGTTACCATTGTGATCTAGAAGTGGTCAAACATGTAATGTCACTGCCAACGCGATATGAGCCTGTAGGGTCAAACATAAGAGCATGTGGAGAAGATGGAAGATTGACTGTGTTGGTAAAGGTTACCAATCACCATATAGAATGGGGGAGGTCCAGCAAATGTTGCTGTCTGAATTCATCGGGTTTACACGGATAGAATTCGTCGAAATTCATCGGATATGATTCGTCGGATTCGTCGGATTGTTCCGTGGAATCCCAACGAATTGTTACAGAGATCCTTAACTCGGCAAATGTTGCCGTCTGATATGATTCGTCGGAATTCGTCGGATTCGTCGGATTGTTCCGTGCAATCCCGATGAATTGTTACAGAGATCCTTAACTCGGCAAATGTTGCCGTCTGATGTGATTCGTCGGAATTCGTCGAATTGTCCCGTGAAAACTCGACGAATGCTGTTCCGTGGAATCCCGACGAATTGTAACAGAAACCCCAATTCTGCTGTGTGGTCTGCGGATAGCGATTCTTCTAGAAGCTTGTTTATACTTTGGGTATAAATAGATCTTCTTTTAGGGTTCTTAGAACTGACGAAGGAATCCAATCGATGGAAGAGTTCTGCCCTAGCCGACGGAAGGTGTTCCGCCCGAACCCTAGACGGAAGGAGTTCTGCCGCCCCGTTCGCCTCCGCCGACCTCCTCTCCGACGATTGTCCCCGGTGCTGTTCTTCCTGAAGCGGATCTAGCAATCCGTGGAAGTGCAAGGTGCAGTTGTTCTCCCTTCCGAGTTAAGTGCGACGTGACTTGGCATTCTCCCGGCTCGTGTGGACTGCTGTAGAGACGTAGACATTATTCTACATGACGACTCGCACAGCCGACGACAGGACTCAACTCGTGGAGCATCTAGGTTGTATTTGATCCAATCCCGCAAAGGTAATTTCATACTAGCATTTTTATTAACTTCTTGATTCAATGTTCATGGCCCGATCCAACTTCTCTTGGGTTGTTTCTCTTTATTTCCGCTGCGCTTACATCCGATGTATGGTTGTAGAAAAACCCAACAGTGGTATCAAAGCAAGGTTCCGGTCATGAATGTTGTTTCAGAAGTTTGGTTATTCCAGTACGTGCAAATCTAGGTATTTGGAAGCGAGACCACCGCTAGGGGCGCTGCCCCTTGGACCCTGTTAGGGGCTCTGCCCCTAAGACCCCGCCAGGGGCGCGGCCCCTTGGAACCCCGCCAGGAACGTCTGGGATTTCGTGGTAATTTCTAATTGTTAGAAATTGTTGTCTCCTTAGCAGTAACCGTCCCTCAAGTGGTTAATGAACCCTTGTATTGTTTTGGATTTTGAATCCAACAATGAGAGACGAGCTTGTCTACTGCTTTAAGTCGAGTTGTCTTTGCCTTTGTCCAATGCATGTAAATCTGAAGATTTGGAAGAGTTCTAAATGTCCAGATTTAGCCATTTCGTCTATCAAAGGTTGATAGTCTTATGTTGTGCACATAAGGGATGCATGTGGATTTTAGAAAGCTTGTTTTTCTGTGGATGTGCACTTTGATCAAATGTTGATCATGGTTAAGTGTTAACCTATTATTAAAACTTAAAATCCCTTCATCAAATATTAAGTGTTCGGATGCCTTCCGATGGATGACACTCTTCCTGCCTCGATCGATGAAGTGTGGGCTTGCCAAAGCAAGGTGCATTAATCTATCTTGGTAAGGGTGCGAGCGGATAATTGTGATATCCCACTGTCGACATCGGGTCTAACTTAACTAGGTGACCTCAAATGTTGAGTGCCTAAAGGCATAGGGTTGGCATGCACCATATGATGGATGCGAATAAGGAGTTATTCACCAGCCATACAAGAGTTGCATGAGGATGCAATTGGCAAGCGTTGCCTACCTAAATAACCGCATTATGAGAGGAACGCCAAAGTGGACTCGTGGTGTTGGTGAAATACGGATCTTGTCCACTAAGAGAGTAGCTCGCATGGACTCTCTGAATTGATAGTGAGGGCTATCAATTTGAATAAAATAGTGGGAGTATTTAATTGAAGTCCAAATTAAAATAAATTGTATTTTGAAATTTTGGTACTGATTAAATTCTGCATGAATTCTTATAGAATTCCATGGCAAGTGGTTCACATTCCACCTTGTCCCTGAGAGCTATCCTTGAGAAGGACAAGCTAAGTGGGACAAATTACATGGACTGGTATAGGAACCTGAGAATTGTTCTCAGGCAAGAGCGAAAGCTCTACGTTTTGGAAGAAGAAGCCCCCGAGGTGCTGACCGGGAACTCGTCCCGTGTTGATAAGGATGCTTATAAGAAGTATACCGATGACGCCTTAGACGTCGAGTGCCTTATGCTTGCCACCATGAACTCTGAGCTTTAGAAGCAACACGAGAACATGGGGTGCAAGGAGATTAACGAGCACCTAAAGAAAATGTTTCAAGGGCAAGCTCATCAAGAGAGGTTCGATGTCACGAAGGCCTTATTTCAGTGCAA
This sequence comes from Dactylorhiza incarnata, assembly GCA_033032865.1. Lineage (NCBI taxonomy): Eukaryota > Viridiplantae > Streptophyta > Magnoliopsida > Asparagales > Orchidaceae > Dactylorhiza > Dactylorhiza incarnata. The sequence goes on from JAWHQI010000035.1 coordinate 6,005,221, forward strand.
AATGGGAGCTCAAGACTCAGTTGGTACTCACGTACTCAATATGATTGGGTATATTGAGAACCTGGAGAGACTGGGTTTTCCTCTGGGTCAAGAGTTGGCCACAGATCTTATCCTGCAATCGTTGCCGGATAGTTATGAGCAGTTTGTCTTGAACTACAACATGAATGAAATAGACAAGACACTGCCCGAGCTCCTAGGCATGTTGCGAACTACCGAGATAAACATGAAGAAGGCCAAGCCTGCTAGTCCCATATTGATGGTACATAAAGGCAAGGGTAAGGCCAAGGGCTTCAAGAAGACGAAGGTGGGACCTAAGTCACATCTTGAGCCCAAATCTTCTGCGCTGAAAAGGAAGAGCACCGTGAAGGAAGGGAAATGCCACCACTGTGGCAAGGCCGGTCATTGGAGGAGGAATTGTCCTTCGTACATTGAGGGTCTGCAGAAAATGAAGGGAGGTATGACCTCCGCTTCGAATATTTACGTCATAGAGATAAACCTTTCTGCTCCTTCATCTTGGGTATTGGATACCGGATGTGGTTCTCACATTTGTACAAATGTGCAGGAACTGAAAAGGAGAAGATTGCTGTGTAAAGGAGAGGTGGACCTGCGCGTCGGCAATGGAGCAAGAGTTGCTGCTGTAGCCGTAAGGGTTTACCATCTTTCTTTACCCAGTGGGCTTGTAATAGAACTTAATAATTGTTATTTTGTTCCGGCCATAACTAGAAACATTATATCCATTTCATGCTTAGACATGATTGAATTTTCTTTTATAATTAAGAACAATTGTTGTTCTATATTTAAGAATGATGTTTGTTATGCTGTAGCTCAATTGTTTAATGGTCTTTATGTTTTGAACCTGGACCATCCGATCTATAATGTAGATAATAATAAAAGAGTAAGAACAAATGACTCAAATCCTACATATCTCTGGCATTGTCGTTTGGGCCATATAAACGAGAAGCGCATATCCAAGCTCCCTAAAGATGGACTATTGGACTCATTTGATTATGAATCATTTGAGCGATGCGAGTCTTGTTTGTTAGGCAAGATGACTAAAGCCCCTTTCACTGGTTATACTGAGAGGGCTGAGGATCTTTTGGGTATAGTACATAGTGATGTATGCGAACCCATGAGTTCTATGGCTAGAGGCGGGTATTTCTACTTCGTTACATTTACTGATGATTTCAGTAGATACGGATACATGTATCTTATGAAGTGCAAATCCGAAAATTTTGAAAAGTTCAAAGAGTTTAAGAATGAAGTGGAGAACCAATTGGGTAAGAAGGTGAAAGCACTCCGATCTGATCGAGGTGGCGAATACCTGAGTCATGAGTTCCGTGATCATCTGAAAGAGTGTGGTATTGTATCACAGCTCACTCCACCTAGGACACCGCAGCATAATGGTGTGTCTGAGAGGAGAAATCGTACTCTGTTAGACATGGTACGGTCGATGATGAGTCATGCAGACTTGCCTATTTCCTTTTGGGGTTTTGCTTTAGAGACTGCTGCAATGACACTGAATCGCGCTCCGACGAAAACGGTTCTAAAGACACCATATGAGATATGGACTGGGAAGCGTCCTAGTATGTCATTCATTAAAATTTGGGGCTGTGAGGCATACGTACGACGTCAAATGCCTGACAAGCTGGAACCCAAATCAGATAAGTGTTATCTGGTGGGATATCCTAAGGAAACGAATGGATACTACTTTTACCTACCGTCTGAGGGCAAAGTGTTTGTCGCAAGGACGGGTGTCTTCTTGGAGAAAGAGTTCTTATCAAGAAAGACGCAAAAGGTAGAACTTGAAGAAGTTCAAGAACCACAAGTAGTGAATGAACCAGAGTTGGATTCTGGGCCAGGACTACAAGATGCTGTAGCTGGAGAACCTGCTCAAGAGACACAAGTCCTACGTAGATCTGGTAGACCAAGATTTGAGCCTGAGAGATATGGATTTCTCGTGTCTCAAATAGGTAATGTGTTGCTTATGGATCATGATGATGAACCAGCGACCTACCAAGAGGCTATGAATGGACCGGACTCCGACAAATGGCTTGAGGCTATGAAATCCGAAATGGACTCCATGTATACAAACCATGTTTGGAACTTGGTGGAACCACCTGAAGGGGTACGACCCATAGGGTGCAAGTGGGTCTTCAAGAAGAAGACCGACATGGATGGGAATGTACAGACATTCAAAGGGCGACTGGTGGCTAAGGGTTTCAAGCAAATTCATGGTGTTGACTATGATGAGAACTTTCCCCTGTTGCCATGGTAAAGTCCATTAGGATATTGCTTGCTATTGCTGCGTATTATGACTACGAGATCTGGCAGATGGATGTCAAAACGGCTTTCCTAAATGGAAACCTCCTTGAGGAAGTGTACATGACACAACCCGAGGGTTTTGTATCCCCAAATGAAGCCACTAAAATATGCAAGCTGAATAGGTCCATCTATGGATTGAAACAGGCCTCTAGAAGTTGGAATCTTCGTTTTGATGAGAAGATCAAAGAGTTTGGTTTTGTCAAGAATGAAGATGAACCGTGTGTTTACAAGCGAATCAGTGGGAGCATTGTTGTCTTCCTGATATTGTATGTAGATGACATACTGTTGATCGGGAATGACATACCTACCCTGAAAGTTATTAAGAACAACCTGGGGAACTGCTTTTCTATGAAGGACTTGGGTGAAGCGACTTACATACTCGGTATTAAGATCTATAGAGATAGATCGAAGAAGTTGCTGGGTTTGACCCAGAGTACGTACATTGAGAAGGTGTTGAAGCGGTTCAACATGCTTGAGTCCAAGAAAGGATTTTTGCCCATGTCTCATGGTGTAAATCTCTCTAAGGACCAGTGTCCAAAATCTTGTGAAGATAAGGACCGCATGAAGTTTATTCCATATGCTTCGGCAATTGGGTCAATCATGTATGCAATGTTATGTACTCGACCCGATGTCTCTTTTGCTTTGAGCATGACTAGCAGATATCAGTCTAATCCCGGTGAATGTCATTGGATAGCCATAAAGAATATCCTGAAGTACTTGAGAAGGACTAAGGATGTATTCTTGGTACATGGTGGAAAGGAAGAGCTCGTTGTAAGTGGTCACACGGATGCCAGCTTCCAAACTGATAGGGATGATTCAAAGTCTCAGTCAGGGTTTGTGTTTTGCCTGAATGGAGGAGCTGTGAGCTGGAAGAGTTCCAAGCAAGAGACAGTTGCTGATTCTACAATTGAGGCCGAGTATATCGCTGCGGCAAATGCAGCGAAGGAGGCTGTATGGATTAGGAAATTCATCGGCGAGCTAGATGTAGTTCCTAGCATTGTTGGTCCCGTAGTTCTCTACTGTGATAACAATGGTGCAATTGCACAATCTAAGGAACCTAGATCCCATCAGCGCTCCAAGCACATACTTCGGCGGTTCCATCTTATTCGTGAGATTGTCGAACGAGGAGATGTGAACATTTGAAGAGTGCCGACTGAGGCGAATATTGCAGATCCACTAACAAAGCCTCTCGCGCAGAGAAAGCATGATGGTCATACTAGATCAATGGGTATGCGATACCTGAGTGATCAACTCTAGTGGGAGTCTTGTGGGTTGCATGTAAAATATATATTCTGTTGGCTGATTATTATTTATTCATATGATGAATTGTGTACCAATTATTTCCTTTTACAATTAATGGCAAGTTCTTTTATTACGATATACTGTTTCAATATGATAGAATAAAATTCGTGATAAATACCCTTAGAATGTTCGCTTCCATAGGACATCAAGTACGTGACTTGAATGTGAGAGCCTATGATTTCGAAGCTTCATTCTTAAAAGGTCCCTGGTCAAGGTATCATCGTAGAAGCTAAGGGTGATGATGATACATTAAGACTAGCATGTGTGTTGACTGATGACCGGTTCTCACAGGTCATGATATTGTGATATCAAGTCATCACGTGGGTACTTGTTAGTGAACAAGTTGTACTGGACAGACCCAACCTGAGACTACTTTGTGGATTGTTACTTAATAGTGTCACAAGTAGGTCTCATTTGACAATGGTGTTGTGGTCCTTTGACCTGAAGTCAAAGCATTCATCGAGTGAGGAAGAGCGTGCTTTGATGTCATCTAAAGTCTTCCTTGAAGAAGGTTGATGATAAGGGTGGTCGTTGGGTACGTTACGAATCATTTGGGTGTTTGGGTGTGAGCAGATATGGGATTTGTCCTCCTATATAACAGGAGTTGCATCCATGGGCCCCTTGATGGAAGTGGACTGAGAAATGCATGGCCATGCTTGGTTGAGTCAATATGTGATATTGAGCTCACCATTCTCTGGAAGTCCATTCTAGATCAAGAAACTTGGATTGAGCTATTAAGAGGGTGACACGGTCCATGCCTCTAGTTCTTTCCGGATGTAAGGGACAAAGGGACAAAGACAACGCTGGAACATTGGTCATAAAGGCTTATGAGTTATGAACTCTTATTGCTTGGGGAGCAATGATGCATTGCTAGATGCCTCTCATTGTTTGTGAGGTTTTTGTTTGATACTTTCAAGATCAAGTGGGAGACTGTTGGAGTTACCATTGTTACCTAGAAGTGGTCAAACATGTAATGTCACTGCCAACGCGATATAAGCCTGCAGGGTCGCACATAAGAGCATGTGGAGAAGATGGAAGTTTGACTGTGTTGGTAAAGGTTACCAATCACCATATAGAATGGGTAAGGTCCAGCAAATGTTGTTGTCTGAATTCATCGGGTTTACACGGATAGAATTCGTCGGAATTCATCGGATATGATTCGTCGGATTCGTCGGATTGTTCCGTGGAATCCCGACGAATTGTTACAGAGATCCTTAACTCAGCAAATGTTGCCGTCTGATATGATTCGTCGGAATTCGTCGGATTCGTCGGATTGTTCCGTGCAATCCCGACGAATTGTTACAGAGATCCTTAACTCGGCAAATGTTGCCGTCTGATGTGATTCATCAGAATTCGTCGAATTGTCCGGTGAAAACTCGACGAATGCTGTTCCGTGGAATCCCGACGAATTGTAACAGAAATCCCAATTCTGCTGTGTGGTCTGCGGATAGCGATTCTTCTAGAAGCCTGTTTATACTTTGGGTATAAATAGATCTTCTTTTAGGGTTCTTAGAACTGACGAAGGAATCCAATCGACGGAAGAGTTCCGCCCTAGCCGACGGAAGGTGTTCCGCCCGAACCCTAGACGGATGGAGTTCCGCCACCCCGTTCGCATCCGCCGACCTCCTCTTCGACGATTGTCGCCGGTGCTGTTCTTCCTGAAGCGGATCTAGCAATCCGTGGAAGTGCAAGGTGCAGTTGTTCTCCCTTCTGAGTTGCGTGCGACGTGACTTGGCGTTCTCCCGGCTCGTGTGGACTGCTGTAGAGACGTAGGCATTATTCTACGTGAGGACTCGCACAGCCGACGACAGGACTCAACTCGTGGAGCATCTAGTTTGGATTTGATCCAATCCCGCAAAGGTAATTTCATACCTAGCATTTTTATTAACTTCTTGATTCAATGTTCATGGCCCGATCCAAATTCTTTTGGGTTGTTTCTCTTTATTTCCGCTGCGCTTACATCCGATGTATGGTTGTAGAAAAACCCAACACGCAGACTACCCATTATTCCCATGCTCACTCTGTTCGCCCAAGCAAGACCGTCTGACCGCAGTCACCTGACCGCTTCTAACCGTGAACAAGCTGCTGAAGAACTGAACAGAAAACAGTCCGGTAAAGGTAAATCGCCTACCCGCGGACTGATCCTTTATTGAAAGCTGAAACATGCTAGAGAAAATTGCCTTGTCGCTAACCGCAACATCCTACTGCTACCCGCCGCTGACTGCTACCGACTTATCCGTTACAATCTGATCAAATCAGAACCACAAGCTAGCCGGACAACCTGCGAACACAGCAAAGGGAAATTTCAAACTGCGTGAATAGAGAAGTTCTATCCAAACTACAACTCACGAGCTCTCACTTACAGTTCTTGTCTGATTTCTTCGAGCCGGGGGGGGGGGGGGGGGGGGTCCTATTTATAGTAGAAGTGAGGAGTGCGCTCACCACCTACAGCGATTGGTTAACCTCCCACAATAACAATGGGTAGCACACAACTCGCACGCATTGCCGAGTTAAACCTGCCGAACAGTTCGCCGACTCTATGACAAGTCGCGCGAACTACTCGCAAAATCCCAACAACGCCAGCAGAAACTACCAGACCGCCCGGTCTGACGCCCAGACCGCTCGACCTCCACTTACACATCAAATTTCAACACTCCCCCTTGAAGTGGGAAGTGGAAGTCAGCCCAAGCAAACCTCGCAACTGAGTAAATGGTCCCTTCACTAGCGGCTTTATGAAAATGTCAGCGACATTGTCCTCACTCCACACATGATCGACCATCAGAGATCCCTCCAGCACCTTCTCCCAAATGAAATGATGCTCGATCATGATGTGCTTGGTCTGTGCATGATAGAATGTATTATTAACCAGTTTGAGAGCACTCTCGTTGTCACCACGTAGCAGAGTGGGACCTCGAACCTCATTATGGACGTCCTCCACCAATCTCCTAAGCCAGATGGCTTCCTGAGCTGACAAGGCCAAAGCCTTGTACTCTACTTCAGTGGTAGAGACTGACATTGAATCCTACTTCTTCCTACACCATGAAATAGACGCCGATCCGTATAAGAAAACATAACCAGACGTCGACTTCCGATCGCCTGAGTCTCTCCCATAATCAGCATCCATGTATCTAGGCAAACAAAAGCCAGTGTCTCTCCTATAAAGGAGACCCATGTTTGAGGTCAACTTCACGTACTTCAGAATACTCTTTACCACTACCAGATGAGGTTTCCGTGGTTCCGCCATATACCGACTTACCCTACCAACTGCATAGGCAATATCCGGCTCGGTAATCGTTAAGTATATCAGACTCCCAATACGAGCCTGGAACACCAACGGATCAGGAAGAATCCTCGCCTCATCCCGCCGAAGTTTTAGACCAACTTCCAGTGGAGTAGAGCTGCGCTTCCCTCCTTCCATGCCGAATCGCTTCACAATTCGTTCCACATAGCCCGTCTGGGAAACAAGTATACCGCTCTCTTTCCTCTCCACCTCGAGTCCAAGGAAATGGTGAAGCTCCCCAGATCCTTCATCTCGAATCTGATATCTAATTCAGCCTGAAGCTTAGCTACCTCAGCCTCCGAGTTCCCCGTGATGATCATGTCATCAACATATAACAACACCAAGACCTAAATCTCCCTGTCTTTTTTACGAACAAGCTTGAATCAAAATCAGAAGCAAAGTATCCACAGAACTGGAGGAATTTTGCTATCTTGCCATACCACGCCTGAGGAGCCTGCTTCAAGCCGTAAAGAGCCTTATTGAGATTACACACATGTCTTGGGTAGACTTCAGAAACATAACAAGGTGGCTGATCCATAAAAATGTCCTTGTCAATCTCGCCGTAAAGGAAAGCATTCTTCACGTCGAGTTGCCAAATTTTTAACCCTTGGCAAGCTGCCAATGCGATCACCACCCGAGATTAATTCATCTTAGCAACATGGCTGAAGGTTTCTTCATAATCCTCCCCATACTTCTGAGAGAATCCTCGAGCTACAAGGAGAGCCTTGTATTACTTAATGCTACCATCAGCCTTCTTCTTCAGCCTGAAAACCCACTTGCAAGTCACTGAAGTAACACCCTCGACCTTAGGCACCAAGTACCAAGTCTCATTCTTCCTGAGGGCAGCCATCTTATCATCCATGGCCTTTTCCCACTCCTTGACTCTAACAGCATTTTCAAAACAAGATGGCTCTCTCTCATCTAGGGGACCTGCGAAGTAACATGAGACGAAGTTCACCAAATTTCCCTCTCTATACTGATTTGGTGGAATGATAATCCTTTTGGACCTCCTCAGAGCTTTACTCTGAACCACCTCTTCAGCTACCTATTCTGGACTAACTCTCTTTTCAGGCAAACTGGAGCGTCGCTCCCTCTACTTCCAGAACCTGAAGCACCTGACCCAGAGTAAGAAGCAACTGGAGCACCTGGAGAAACATGCAACTCCACCAGAACCTCCTTAGTAGTTTCTTCAAGTCCACCATCTAACCTTCTATCTTGTAACTCAACAGAAGAGCTACCCTATTATGAGGTCAATTCATCAAATACCATATCCCTTGAGACTACAGCTCTCTGTGTCTCTGGATCCATGCATCTCCAACCCTTCTTTCGGTCATCATAACCGACGAAGACTAGCTTCCTTGCTTTTGCATCTAGATTCGTTATGAGGGCATCAGGAACATGCACATAGCAGGTAGATCCGAACAATCGAAGGTGTTCCACCATAGGCTTTATCTTGAACATCAACTCGTGAGGGGTCTTCATGTTGATTGGACTAAGAGACATCCGATTGATGAGATAAGTTCCACAAGACATTCCCTCTGCCCAGAAGGACTTTAGAATACTCTTGGCATGAAGCCAACATTTGCACGTCTCCGTCAGATGATGGATATTCCACTTTAAAACTCCATTATGTTGTGAAGTGTGAGCACAAGAGAGCTCTTACTGGATGTCATGCTTCCTACAGAAGTTGAAGAACGCATTTGAGGTGAACTCTGGATGAGTATTTTTTGTACTTATCCTTTATTATAATTTTAATAATATTTTAATATGAAATTATATAAATTGCATTAATTATCCCATCAAATTCATTTCCTTTTATTTCTATAAACTAACATAAGATTTTTTTGTATTTTTTAGGTTTTTGGGCACATCGAGCCAAAATGTCAAGTACACGCCCAAGGTCAAGTGCGTGACCAAGGGCGTGACAGCCTAGATGTGTTCCAGACCAGATTCTGCCACCCTGGGCTCATTCCATGAAGATTCACCAAGTATACACCCCAGGTCACGGGTGTGACCAAGGGCGTGACCGAATGTCACAGCCGCGACCCGCCGTCAGCAGCAAAAGCGCAATGCCACGTCATTTAAAGTTACACACCCCCGATCATGGGCGTGATCGAGGGTGTGACATCAAGTACATACGCGTGACTTTCTCGCGCCACTATCCCACCGATGACTTCCGCCATGCGCTATTTTGAAGATTACACGCCTTAGGTCACGGGTGTGACCTAGGGCATGACACACACGTAACGCCCGCATTGAAGCCAGAAGGCGCCCTCTCCGCACCAGCACCGATCACGCCCCTTACACGCCCTTGGTAACGGGCGTGACCAAGGGCGTGTAACCCCAACTTGAAGCCTATTTAAAGCCAACTCCACCAGAACTTCAAGGATGAATTTGGAGGCTCAAGACTTCTTTTCATGCTTTGTTTTCATGTTTTAAGCATTTCCTGTATTTCTCTTTCTAGTGCAATTGTAAGTTTCAATCATGTACTTTTCTATTGTAAGTGTAACTTTTATTTCAGTAGTTTGTAATCTCAATTCCTTAGTTTGTAATTTTCATTTGCAAATCAATAAAATTAGTTTTCTTAACTTCTTATTCCCCTCATATTTTATCACGTTCTCTTTATTTTTTGTTAATTCCTTAATCTCAATGAGTAGCTAAATTTCTATTAGTGCTCGATCGAGATGATCGAAGGAATGATATTCGCAATGAAATAATTAGATATCCTTCTTCTCTTCTTTGAAATGCTTAAGATTTATCCTTAATTTTATTGAAGTGAGGTTATATTTTCGATATATAATTCTCACTCTTGTTTTTGTAATTTAGTAGTCGAGAGACTCATAATTCGAATTGATCACTTAAGGATAAAGAGAGTTGATTGCAACCCTTGAGAAAAGGTGACATAAATCTCCCAGATTTGAGTCAAATGCAATAGAGGGGTTCACCATGTTAAAGCGAGTGTTAGGGGTTTCAATTATAGAATGAGAGTTTGGTTGATCAACCTAAACTCAGCTGAACGTATCCTCGAGAGAGGTGCATTTAGAATTCGGGAATCTCCACGGTCAAAGTAAATTTCATAAGAGAATTAGAGTTCTTATTTCTTCTTTTATTATTTCGCGATGATTCAAGTATCGAGTGCTAGTTTTTTAACTCATCATTTAATCATCATTTTAATTTCCCTTTTTGAAAAACCAATCCAAGTTTTAATTGATAAAATAATAGAGATTTTTTGAAGTAAGAGTATTCAACCGCCCCGAGTTTAATACGACCTTGGTTTTTATAAACCAATACTACTTTCGACGCGCTACACTTGTTGTTGTCGTTTGCGGATATAGTTTTGTGCATAGGTTTTTGGCGCCATTGTTGGGGAACTAGGTTGATATTTCGAAAAAAGAAATATCTATTAATTTCATCGTTCTCTTTCTTCTCCCCCTTCTCTTAAAAGTTTTAAAAAATCTTAAAAGGGGTAATTTAAATTGTCGAAAAGGGGGAGTTGGGCTTGTCATCCCATCGCATCTCCTAGTACCTTGCGAACCCTTCACAGGGTAGACCTCAGGAAGTCCGGGACTAACTTAACCCGCTTTTTGAAAAAATAATAATATATATATTTTTAACTATAATATTATAAAAATATTATTTTAATTTTAATTTTTCCTTCTTCACCTTTTATTTTTTTCGCTTCTAATTCTCTTTTTTTCTTTTTCTTTTTTCTTTTCACTTAGCTTATGACCCGAGGAAACTCTTCAATTAATCTAGAATTGTGTTTTGATCCGGAAATCGAGCGCACCTGCCGGCGACGTCTTTGATTTAGTGATGTACCAAATAATTCGACAAGAGTCAATCAGAGAAACTAACGAAGGTATAATGGAAGATCCCGACCATAACGAGGCCCCGCTACGGACCATTTCCTATTATGCGAGGCCAAATTGGGAGGGAACACAATCTAGTATTATTCGCCCGGCGGTGGCGAATAATAATTTTGAAATTAAAACGAGCATCATTCAGATGGTACAACAAACCGTCATTTTCGATGGCTTACTGAATGAAGATCCAAATTTACACTTATTAAATTTTTTGGAAATTTGCGATACATTCAAGATAAATGGCATCACCGATGACGCCATCTGTTTGCATTTATTTCCTTTTTCTTTGCAGAATAAGGCCAAGCAGTGGTTGGGATCTCTTCCTAGAGGTTCCATCACTACATGGGCTGAGATGACAGAGAAATTCTTAACGAAATATTTTCCTCCGGCAAAGTCCGCTAAATTACGTATGAACATTCTTTCATTTACGCAAATGGACTCGGAGTCTCTCTATGAAATATGGGAGCGCTTCAAGGAATTGTTGCGGAGATGTCCTCATCATGACCTCTCGTTGTGGCAACAAGTTTAAACATTCTATAATGGATTGAATCTCCAAACGAGGCAAATGATTGATGCGGTAGCTGGGGAACTCTTAATAACAAAACCCCAGAGGCCGCTCAAGAGCTTTTCGAGGAGATGGCCATGAATGTGTATCAAAGGAATGTGCCACGATCACGCCCAAATAAGCCGACCAGACTTTTTGAAGTCAAGGCCACCCCTAACATAACGCATCAATTAGAATGGCTTACTATGCAAGTGGCAGAGATGTCTGCTTCCTCCACCACTAATTGGTCTAATAATAATAATAATTTTAATAATAATAATTTTATTCAAGTGCAAGTAGACAATATGGGGAACTCATATCGTCCTCCTTATAACCCGAATATTAATCTTCTGTTGAATAATAGTTATAATCCGGGTTTAAGGAACCACCCTAATTTTTCATGGAGCAACCCAAATAATTCTCAACGCCCGCCATAAGTGAATCCTCCCGGATTCGCACCGCCACCTCCACACAAGCCCTCTTCATTTGAAGAGGCCTTCACTAAATATGCTGCCTCAAATGATTCCAATATCCGGAACCTTTTCGAATCTATTAAATGCCTAGAAAATCAAATTGGACAGCTCACCAAAATATTCTCCGAACACCAGCAAGGAGCTCTACCGGGCAATACTAAGCCCAACACATGGGAGAGCGCCAATGCAATAACCCTCCCTAGCGGAAAGGAGGTAAAATCTTCAAAATTGGCTGAGCCAGAGGTAAATATTTCAACTTGGCCTCCACAATTAAATTCTTCTGATTTAGCTCCATGAAATATTCAAACTCATGCTATTCCTTATCCTTCTAAATTACAAAATGAGCGCAATAAGGAGGGGTATAAAAAATTCATAAATATTTAAAACAAATTCAAATCAACATTCCATTCTGCGAGTCACTCTCTCAAATGCTTAAATACGTGAAATATCTCAAGGATTTGTTGTCAAATAAAAAGAGACTTGAAGATATTTCGCGCGTTTCTCTTAACGCAGAATGTTCGGCAATTGTTTTAAATAAATTGCCGGAAAAATTAAATGACCAGAGATGGTTCTCCATCTTATGTTTGTTCGGTTATTTATTAATTAAACACGCCTTGGCCGATCTAGGTGTATAACCCATAATTCATTGAGATCAGAAATGCTTAAAGAGACGCCTATTCACAGACCTCAAGAGGCGAGCAGAGGCGAGCAGAGGCGAGCAGAGGCGAGCAGAGGCGAGCAGAGGCGAGCAGAGGCGAGCATGGGGCGAGCAGACGTGAGCATGGGGCGTGCAGAGGCTAGCATGGGGCGAGCTTGGGGCGAGCAGAGGCGAGGAGAGGCGAGCAGAGGCGAGCATGGGGCGAGCAGAGGTGAGCATGGGGCGAGTAGAGGCGAGCAGAGGGGAGTAGGGGCGAGCAGAGGTGAGCAGGGGCGAGCCGAGGCGAGCTTGGGCAAGTACCTCATGAGTATCGGCGAGTAGCCCTTGTAACTCGCGAGCATAGGCAGTATACTCACCTGGATCCCCCCCACAAGATTTCTCTATAAATAGACCCCCAGGGGTACTACAAATGGCCCTTTTGGAAGTGGTTGATGTCCCCCCAAGCTGGATACTCGCAAAGTCCATGCCTGCCTAGTACCTCACCCAGCTTTTGGTTGCTGAGGGGAAGTTTCTCCTAAATTTCCGGGTATGTGGTGAGACCTCCCTGCTGGAGCACTTGGGGTGTGCTTATAGTCATTTTCTCTCTCCTGTTTTAGCTATCCGAGCCGTGGAGTTTTATCGTAGGATCAGTAACCTCATCCTGCATTGATCCGAATTTTGGAGCCAGGATTTTCCTGGCTTCAACACTTTGGTACGGTGAGCATGGATCGTAGCCGGAGGAAGAAATTTTTGCGAGAAGGCTTCATGGCTTAAAGTGGCGAGATGGAGGCCAAAGTCAGCAACTCGCGAGCATTCGACAAGTTGGGCAAGTTAATGTAGGAGGCTTACTGAAGGTGAGTATCCTTGTTACTCGCCAACAGGCGAGTTCCAGATGGCGACATCCTCAGGCGAGTTCCAGATAGCGACATCCTCAAGCGAGTTCTATATGGCGACATCCTTAGGCGAGTTCCAGATGGCGACATCCTCAGGAGAGTTCCATATGGCGACATCCTCAGGCGAGTTTCAGATGGCCACATCCTCGAAACCTCTGCGTAGGAGGTTCTTATGCCAAATGGGACACTTCCCCGCGGTAGTTATCTCCTTTCTCAATAGCAGTGATTTTCATACATCTATATACTTACGGGTGCTTTGGTAAAGCCTGTGAGTGTTTTGTATGACTAACAAACAGGGTGATCATGACGTGTTCGCCACCAAAGGAAAGCACATAGACTATTCCTCGAGCTCCTACTAGCGATGATTTTCATCAAGGGCTTATATTCCACAAGGATGCTTACTCATGACGTCTTCAAGCTAGTATTCCGCGAGTTCCTACTCGCGAGGATCTCGTTCCATCAGCTATATTCCACGAGAATGCTTACTCGTGATGTCTTCAAGCTAGTATTCCACGAGTTCCTACTCACGATGATCTTCATCAAGCGCTTACATTCCATGAGAATGCTTACTCGTGACGTATTCAAGCTGGTATTCCGCGAGTTCCTACTCGCGATGATCATTATCAAAGGCTTACATTTCACAAGAATGCTTACTCGTGACGTCTACCAGTTGGCATTCTACAAGCTCCTTATTCGTGATGATCTCCTTCTATCGGCTTATGTTTCACGAGAGTTCTTAATCGTAAGGCCTTCAAGTTGATATCTTGCGACCACTCAACAGGTTATGTTTTCTATAAATTATCTACCCCCTGACATATGGGAAGGAGTGAGTCATCTTTTTCTTTCAGCAAGTGTTTTCAAACGAAAAGAAAGTAGGTGAAACTGATCTCCACGACAGGTTGGGAAATGAGACTCAGACTTGATTCTCGTAGAACCCAGAACGGATGATGGTACAGTGCCTCGGGTGTGAGTTCTCCTAAGACGAAGCCTCTGCATTGATGATCGAGATCAGCTCCCCCTTGCACGTTGGCCTAATGCTTCTGTTGCTTCGTCCACTCATTTGAGTTGGTGTGCTTAACCCATTTCTGATTGTTGAGTAGCAGGAAAAATAATTTGTTTGCACTCAACATCCAAGTAGGATGGAGGCCTCGAGACGGTGTGTCCCCTTGGACCTCCCTGACTGTCACTCCCTACTTGTCATAATATGTTCTCACTCCTGCTTTTATTACTGTGATTCTTGAAAACTTCTCAGCAGGCAGAGTGGAGACCTCGAGTGTGTGTGTCTGGAAGGACCCTGATACGCAAATCTCGCACACTGCTATAGGCGGTAGCTAGGCTGCGCCACGAAACGGCAGTGTACCGATCATTCAATTAATATAAAATGTGGGAGTGAATCCCCAAGTATCGATCTCGAAGGAACACAGTAAGGTTGAGTTAACTATTGAGGAAGGACTTGAGATTGAAGTCCTTTCGAGCGAATGGATTGCGGAAACGATGGATTGGTTTTTGGAAAATAAAAGAAAATAACTTAAACTAGTCCTATGCAGGCCTCTTGTGCACTGCTTCACTAGGCGAGATGGAAACTACGTAGGCCTTGAACGCACTACTTCGCAAGGGCGGATGGACGAGAAGGCTTGCGGATGGAATGGTTCGCACCAGTGGAGTCGGGGTGGATTACACGGGTCATTAGCACCGCTTAGCTTGGCAGATGGAAGAGTTGGCTCACGGAATGAAATCGATAAAATGAATGACAATAGCGCACCTCATACACATGAATAAATCAAAAGGAATTTCATAAAGATGAAATAAACGTTACAGATCTAGATTTATCATGTTGTTCATCCACAAAATATAGAGTTTACCATACAAACATCATTTCGAAAGAATAAAGAGTAAGAGATTCGACCGACTCTGAAGCCTTGTTGGGATTCACGGTTGGAATCGCTGGGTTGTCAATCCGCGTCCAAGCTCAGTCCTCAACTGCGTCCGGGGTAAAGGAGGGTTGTCACTTCCTCCCAATGGCCCGTCTTCTTCGTGTCACGACCCGGTGATGTCCAATGCTCTTCAAACCTTCCTTGATGATGAAAGTAAGATCCAATCTCTTCCTTGAAGTCCCTAGATGAAGATAGGAGGCTTAGAACGAAAAAACGCAAAAAACGGCGCTGGAAAAGACCTAGAAACGAAGAAGTTTCGGCTGTTTTCGCGGAGCAGCTATTTATAGACAGGTGCAGAATTTTGTTCATGCACGACCAAACGCACGCCCGTGCGTAAAAACGCACGACCAAATTCAGAATGCTATTTTTGGGTCGCAAATGAACCCGCGATCGCAGCCTACCGTGCATAAAGAAAACGCACGACCGTGTGATTCATGCAGACATGAAAACTGGGCATAATTGATGATCTACCCACCTGCACAGCACCAAACATCAATCATACAGCTGGGAATACCCTTCCAGCTCAATCCAAATACATAAAAAAGGGTTGGGGAGCACCGTGTGCTTACCCCCAACAACATAGCGCACAATTGCACAACAAAATGGGCCCAAAGAGTGCACTTTGTGAAGAAACGTGTTCAAGTGAAGTTTAAGCGATAATGAACTAAAAGTGAAGTGCAAATGCATGAAAACTAGCCCAGATGAGTCCAAATCTGTGTATATAAATGGGACTCATCACACCCCCAGACTTACTCGTTTGCTCGTCCCGAGCAAACTATCTCCCATGTGAAGTAGAAAAATCATAAGCTGGCAAAGTAATTGAATATGCGAAGTACAATGCGAAGTCGCTTACACGCGCGCGTTGAAATTTCAGTAGAAAAACCTTTTAAACATGCGAAATAGATTAGAATTTTCTAGATTGCGTTTCTACTTATTATTGCTACTCATAATTTGAATCGTGGTGAATCCTTCAATCACGCGTAGGGTGAAAGTAGCTCGATCACTAAGTGGAATATTGCCAGAGATCGAGGATCGGGACAAACACCAAAGAAATCCATCAATGACGATGGCCATAAGCTTGCCCGTTCACACTCTCTCCACGGCACTAGTTACGTTCAAAGTGCGAATCAATAGGACTTTTAGGTTATGATTTAGGCTTAAGCTATGGTGCGGTAGACAATGATAAACGTGGGGGCTTAGCACACCTAACCCAAATGAGCTCGCAATAAAAACACTATCCGGCAATAATGAAAAATGTGTACACCACACCCCCAGACTTAAACATGAAACTATGGGGTGTGTACACCACCTATTCCCAAATACATTGCTTTACACTTTTTTTTTCATTTCTTTTCACATTTTTTTTAAATTATAACTTTGCACATATAATAACAAACACAGCTATATTTTCAATAACGCATTCCCACCATAACCATAAATATACACAGCCTCAACACCCAACTTTTAAATGCACAAATTGCTTGAGCTCAGAATTTGGTGTGCGATTAGGATAGTCATTTTGGCTTTGGTGAATTGAAGGTAGAGCTGAATCATATGGTAGGGATTAGGCACAAAGGGGCTAAACAAGGATAGAGCGTTTAGGAATGGTGCAAAGACTCAACCGGGTCAAAGAATGGCCTATATCACACTCGCACAAATGAAATAACCTATACCCATGCTTCGAGAGTCACTAGGGGCAAGTTCTTAGCCACCGAGAAAGAATATCCTTCCGCGCGACTCGAGCAGTACATCACTAGCGATCGTCTACACACGCACCTACACTATCGTTGGATTCAAGTGGATTCATGAAATACGAGTAGAATAAACAGTATTCATGCAATTGGAAAATTATAAAACTAAATGCATGAGAAAAAGCTAATTCTATAAGAATTTCAACACGAGATGCGATCACTCGACTAGGAGCACTGCTAGAGTCAACATGTTACTCCGCCACTCAATCCTATGCCAGCATCATGATCTTTCAATCACACAGAAAAATAATATTTACCCGAGACGCATAGACAAATAAGCGCGTGCTCAAGTGGGTGTTGTGATGTGCTGTGAAGATGAACAATACAAAATAAATGAGATTAATATACTTCTAGTATGCAAATGATATGTGCACGTGCAGTGGGTAACACATAGCGGCTCTCCCCCAGACTTAATCTAAGCAATTGACACAAATGACGTAACCATGAAAATTAAATAAAAGACTAGGGGAAGAAACGTTACCCATGCTCAGAAATGAGCATACCAGAAGATTGGCGTTAGTACAAAGAATCCACTCCCATATCCGCCAAACAAGAAAATCGCCGCGCACTTGCAGGCAAAAGACTCCACGTTCAAAGTATACATGTAAAACTAAACTATTAGCATGTTAGAGAAAAATAAAAGCAACAAAAGCTTGGGTTGTCTCACAGCAGCGCTTTTGTTTACCGTCCTTAAGCTGGACTTAATACCTGTATTATGCAGTTTTAATAAAATTCTAAGAATAAAGCAAAAGCTAGTAAATCCTAAATATTACATGCCTCAAAATGATCAACTATAAGTTGATTTAAAATAGTAACTAAAAATAAAAGAGATGGGCCCGAAGACCCAAAATCAGCACATCAGAAGATTAGGAGCTTTCCATCTCCATATTTCATCTTTCTTCATCCACTTCCTCTCCTCCAATCTGCGTCATGGATGAAGTAGCGCTTTCCACCCTGCACCCAGTCTTTTAAGGAAAACGCAGGCAATGATGATGAGGTGGAATAGGCGATGGATTTCATCATTGCCATTTGATTTTCCTTCCAAGAATGCCACTCATAATCACCCAAGAATGGGTTCATATATTCATTCACCTGCAGGGGGATATATGAAATATCATAAATAGAAGCATGAGAGGGAGCAGGAAGGATGAATTTATCAATATCAACATTATTAGAAGGAGGATTAGGAAATAAAATGGATGAAGGACTAAAAGGTTCACAAAAAGGAGGAGTGGCCCCACGTCACTCCTGGCAAGTTCCCAAGCATGATCACTGTCAGTGTCATAAGAGTCATAACGAGGCGCATCTGAAAACTCAAAGGCATCAATGGCGCGACAGATCTCCTTCACCAATGAAGAGGTGCATAACTCCTCATCAGAAAGGTCATCCTCATCATCCCACTTTGGTGCAACTTGGAGGTCAAGAACATCACCCTGAAAATAATCTTCGACAGGATCATAAAAGATATGCGTAGAAAAAGTTTGCAAAGAAACTGGAGGAACATCAGAATCAGAAAGTAAAATATCAGGTTCCTCCGCAAAAAGATCTGCTAACGCCTCCCCCATGGAAAGAATACTTTCCTCATCCCACTCTAGTTCATCATTGAGCTCCCAAATCTCACCTTGATGGCCATCAAATGAATCATCGTCATCACTAGGAGTAAATCCATATACATGGAGTGAAGAGTCCATGCACGAGATAAGCTCAGGGGTAGAGGGAACGATTGCCTCCATGGGTAAAGAATGAGCGGTAGGGACAATGTTGTCATGAGTGAAGGAGCGTCGGTCAGGAATTGGAGTAGGTAAAAGCCTGGGGCAGTCCTTCAAAACATGATCCATATTTTGACAAAGCAAACAATGCAAAGTCCTACGTAGCTCATCATTCATAATATTTAAGGCGTCAATAGCATGGCAGAAAGTGTCATAGCAGCTAAGCTTAGGCACAGAATCCATAGCAATTCAAAGTTCTTTGCGCAGAAAAGCTACACAATCAATTATAACAAAACTTAGAAAACTTGCTTAAAACTTTATAATGTGAGAGAGAAATAATAACAAACAATATATAATTAAAAAGAAAACAAAAATAACAAAGCGGCTATACACACTGGAAGAACTACTATCTCTCGGCTCTCCCTCTCAAGAAAACTTACACGTCTGTGTTCCTCGGAAACGGCGCTAAAAACTTGATATGCAAATCTCGCACACCGCTATAGGTGGTAGCTAGACTGCGGCACGAAACGAAAGTGTACTGATCGTTCAAGTAATATAAAATGTGGGAGTGAATCCCCAAGTATCGATCTCGAAGGAACACAGTAAGGTGGAGTTAACTATTGAGGAAGGACTTGAATTTGAAGTCCTTTCGAGCGGATGGATTGCGGAAACGATGGATTGGTTTTTGGAAAATAAAAGAAAATAACTTAAACTATTCCTATGCAGGCCTTGAGCGCACTGCTTCACTAGGCGGGATGGAAACTACGTAGGCCTTGAACGCACTACTTCGCAAGGGCGGATGGACGAGAAGGCTTTCAGATGGAATGGTTCGCACCGACGGAGTCGGGGTGGATTACACGGGCCGTTAGCACCGCTTAGCTTAGCGGATGGAAGAGTAGGCTCGCGGAATGAAATCGATAAAATGAATGACAATAGCGCACCTCATACACATGAATAAATCAAAAGGAATTTCATAAAGATGAAATAAATGTTATAGATCTAGATTTATCATGCTCTTCATCCACAAAATATAGAGTTTAGCATACAAACATCATTTCAAAAGAATAAAGAGTAAGGGATTCGACCGACTCCGAAGCCTTACTGAGATTCACAGTTGGAATCGCTGGGTTGTCAATCCGCGTCCAAGCTCGGTCCTCAACTGCGTCCGGGGTAAAGGAGGGCTGTCACTTCCTCCCAATGGCCCGTCTTCTTCGTGTCACGACCCGGTGATGTCCAATGCTCTTCAAACCTTCCTTTATGATGAAAGTAAGATCCAATATCTTCCTTGAAGTCCCTAGATGAAGAGAGGGGGCTTAGAACAAAAAAACGCAAAAAAACGGCGCTGGAAAAGACCTAGAAAAGAAGAAGTTTCAGTTGTTTTCGCGGAGCAGCTATTTATAGACAGGTGCAGAATTTTGTTCATGCACAACCAAACGCATGACCGTGCGTAAAACGCACGACCAAATTCAGAATGCTATTTTTGGGTTGCAATGAACGCGCGATCGCAGCCAACTGTGCGTAAAGAAAGCGGACGACCGTGCAATTCATGCAGACATGAAAACTGGGCATAATTGATGATCTACCCACCTGCACAGCACCAAACATCAATCATACAGCTGGGAATACCCTTCCAGCTCAATCCAAATACATAAAAAAGGGTTGGGGAGCACCGTGTGCTTATCCCCAACAACATAGCGCGCAATTGACCACCAAAATGGGCCTAAAGAGTGCACTTTGTGAAGAAATGTGTTCAAGTGAAGTTTAAGCGATAATGAACTAAAAGTGAAGTGCAAATGCATGAAAACTAGCCCAGATGAGTCCAAATATGTGTATATAAATGGGACTCATTAGACCCCCCCCCCCCCCCCCACTAGGAGTCATGCCATATCTAGGCAATGCGATGAAATTCAGGCGAAGCAGTCATCAATTCACGTCATAAGTGGGTTAGAGGATGAGTATCCTGCTTAGCTCTCATAACATCCAGAGCGGGTGATGGGACAGTTCATGAATCTCCATTATATACATGTTTTAGGACTCATTTAGGCGTAGTATCATGCATAGGTACTGCATATTAGGTTGAGTATCGCTCATATTGGATTAATTGTTCATTTGCGTAAATAGTACCTTCCATAGCCTACTTCTGTGTGTTATCTGGGTTGTTTCCCTTTGATTCTCTTTGGTGCATATTTTATGCTGCTGGTAGCTTTGTTTCTAAACCCCAGCGGGTATGTTTGAGTTTGCTGCAGGTACCAGGAGCTGGAATGCATTCCAGGGGGCAATCCAAGTGATTTGATGATATTCAGCACCTGATCGTGTACCATTGTTCTCGCACGATCAGGCGCACGATCACATGATCGTGCGATGTTTAGGCCTATATAAATCGCATGGTCAAATGCAGATTTCATCCAGGCTACAGGTTGCTCTCGCACGACCACATGCAATTCCTTCACGCACGAGCACATGATCGCGCGACTTGGTCGTGTGCGCTGTTTGATTGTCCATCTATTTAAGGATCCTATCCGAGTTGCAACCTAGTCGGCCCGGATCCACTTCCATCTTCCGTCGTTTTTGAGGTCTGAAGGCTTCTCCTTCACCTCCACCACCATAGAAGACCATATCCGGGGATCTCCTCCACCATACTTCCATCCGGGACTGTTTGCGAGCATTCTCCACCACGAGTTCAAGCATTCTTCATCTTGGAGACCATAAAAGTGATGTAGATCGCAGGAGAGGTGACAGCCTCCTTCGAGTCCACACACCATCTGAGGGTTGAGCCCAGAGAGAGCCCGACAACCTCTCAATCTGGTCGAGAACCAAGGAAGCGGTGACATTCTTTATTGGGTCCTCTCTAAACCTTGAGCTTGTATTTCTTTTAGATGTTGTTGTAATGAACTCCTGTTATATTAATGATATAGATTCTCTGCTTAATGTTCATGTGCAATGATGCTGTGGTTGTGAGAATCGCTTTCTTTTCTTTGTGATATTCTGAGTTGCTTTTGTGCGAAGCCATCTAACAATTGCTAGTGGTGATGTTGGCGAAGAGGTGAATACGACCCTCACAAAACCTCGCAATGTGGCCATTTCACCAACATACCGAAGCGTGGCATCATGGCCGCTGCACTCACCCCCACTTTGCGAAGCGGTGCTTTCGACCCGCATTTCTCTTATTTCTTCAATAGCTTAGGACACCAATCACAATGCCCTTGTTTTTACTTTCTTTTACTTGTCGTAACAATCACTTCACTCTATTTTCTTGTCACCATAACTTGCATTCCATGAGAGATCGATATCTGGGGAGTTGCCTCCCAACTATTACTTGCACGCGACCGGTGCACTTGCCGTAATCGCATCAAGTTTTTGGCCCGTTGTCGGGGAATATAAGCGTGATGAGATTTTGGTTGTGAATCGATTATTTTCGATTGAGTCTTTTATTCTTTTTAATTTATTCTTTATCATGTTATTTTCTTCTTATGTATCATGTGGGCGCATTTAAATATCCGATGTCGTTGGTGTGGGGACATATCCCATGTTAGTGATAGGTGTCCCAAAGAGTATGGTGTTGTTCAGAAACCATATGGAGCCCATAAATCTTTTGCCTACTCTACTGCGCCTCCATTGTTGCACTTTTACGTGGCTGCCGCACCTTTTGTGTCGGCGAAGCCGGTAAAGCAGTGTTTATTTTGCAAAAGTAGAGAGCATGCCTTGAAGGACTGTGCTGATTATCTTCGCCAATTGGTGGATGACGATGAGCCAGATATCTGGATCATCCCATCTTTGAATTCCGCGAGCACAGTTCCTTCCTTTGATTACGTGTCACTTCCACCTTCACTTCTTGAAGACTCTGGAATCGACACGTGCATCAGTGTCCCTCATGACTCTGTTTCTGATGTGACCCCCCATAACTCTTCGATTCATGTACCACTTTGCGTGGATTTGTGCCCATGTGTGGCGAGTGATCCCGAACTCTTAAGAAGCACGTCTTCTCCCACTACACACGAAACTACATCTCTTTCTGATGTTATCATTGAGGTCAATTTGCAGGATGTTGCAGACCTGCGCAGTGTCGATCCCACTCTCATGGAGGAGGATAGTCTCGATTGTGCTGAAGCAACCATTTCGGTCTAGTGCGAGGAAGTCCAAGTTATAGAGGAGGCCATTGTGTGCGCTGTTGAGTCTAGTGAAATCTTAGATGATGTCATCAGTTTGTCATTACTGCACCCTATGGGGATAAAGTCGGGACTATCCCCTCAGATGAGATTTCCTTTAGTTTTTCTTCCAATTTATTTCCTGACCCCCTTTCTGTATGTACAAGGATGCAGGATGCCCCTCCTCCGGTTGATCAGACCTTATGCATGCAGGAGCCGAAAGCCTGGCAGGATAAGCATGTTATACTGGCAGACGATATTGCTCTGTCTACTCCAGTGTCACCGCATGTGCTTCCCCTAAAGGATTGGTTGTAGGGGGGAAAGCGATTTTTCTTTGAAGAAATACTCTTGGAAGAGAGAAAGAGAGCAAACAAAGAGGAGACTTGGGGATGGAGGCTAAAACTCTTAATTCGTTGCCATCAGTTGTGGGTCTCCGGACCTTTCTCTTCTATCTGTAGTTACTATTTTAAATCAACGTATAGAGGATTTCTCCATATGGTTGTTTAATAATACTACGTAGACTTGGATGATCTCCTCTCTTTAATTTTGCGTGAACAATTCTATAATCTGCTAATATAGGTATTTGGTCCACCTTAAGGACGTTAAACAAAAGGGCTCTTGGGAGACAACCCAATGGAACTTCCTAGTTCCACTTGCTTAGTTTATTATTCCAGATGTTCTTGTGTTTTGTTCTTGCTAACCTTTCAGGAGCTCGGTTGATTATTGCGGAAGAGATTCTTAACGCCAATTCTTCCGGTATGCTCACTTCTGAGCATGAGGTACACTCTCCCTTTTCTCCTTAGTTTAATGTTTAAAGAATCATATTTTAGATTATGCTGTCATGTAACTCTGGGGGAGAGTGAGAACCATGCACGTGCACGCATTCCGGAAGTATTATTATTTTAGCTTTTAGTTTATTTCAGTTTATCAATTTTTTTGTGGCACGGACACACTGCACCAACTATGCACACACTTACTTGCGAGGGATACCATGCCAAATTTCCTTTTGGAATGGAGCCGGGAAGTCAATTGTGTTAGCTAGGAATTGTGGTTTGGAGTACGATGTTGACTCCAGTAGTGTTCTAATCGAATACTCATATTTTGCATAGAATTTTGTGTAGAAGTTATTTCTTTTTTCATGCTTTGTATCTTTATTCTTATCTAATCTAATAATTAGAGTTTTATTTTACTCAAAGCATGAACATGTGTCGATCAACCGGCAGTGTTGGTGAATTGGTATCGAACGGTAGATTCATATTTCTCGAGTCGGGAGAAAGAGTTATCATTCCCGGTGGCTAAGAACTCGCCCCTAGCGACTTTCGAAACATAGGCACCGGGTAGTTCTAACGCATTAACATGATGTAGGCCATTCCTTGGACCGTTTGAGCTTTGAGCCAAAACCAGAAATTCACCCACCTTTGCTAACCAATTTTGTGGCTATCCCACCTTTTCTATTTAGCTCCGCCGCTCTCGCTTAAGCCAAGACTACCAAACTTGTATGCGCACGTGTTTCGAGCCTTATAGTATAACTGATTATTGTGTTGTGCTGTTATTTATGGATACACATTTGGATTGCTTAAGTTGAACAAAAAACAAAAAAAATATAAAAAAAAGTATTTGTGAGCAGAAAATTGAAAAGATTAGCGCTTCAAAAGAAAAAAAAATTCTGAGCTTTATATTCTAATTCAGAAATTCTGAATTGTTTGATAGGAATTACTTTATATTGGGTGTTGGCGATGAACACATCAGCTTTATTTGTTGCCATGGTTTACAAGTTGTATTGCTCAATTGTGTTAGGTGTGTTAGCCTCCGAGTTTACCATTGTATATCCTATCGCAACCTAAGCCACATATTTACCCGAAAGACCTATTGACTTGTGTGTAGTTTTACCTAATGCTGTGGAGAGAGTGCGAAAGTGCGAGCTTATGGCTCCTGACACCGATGGATTTCGGTGGAGTTAGTTCCGTATCCCGTATTTTTCGAAATACTCGTCTGAGCGCGTCTCTACATTCTCCCTACATGTGATTAGCAGATCACACTTGGTTCAGCTTTTGAGTAAACTAATCTCTTATTTACTATTTTAGATATTTATCAATTACTTTGCATAGTAAAAATTTCTTCTACGAGAGTTTTATGCACATGATTATTTGAATTCGCATATTACTCCTAGCCACAATCACCTTTCTAACCCTTGTTTTTCCTGTCCACCGAGAGTAGTTTGCTCGGGACGTGCAAACAGGTAAGTCTGGGGGTGTGATGAGTCTCCATTATATACATGTTTTAGGACTCATTTAGGCTTAGTATCATGCATCGGTAATACATATTAGGTTGATTATCGCACATATTGGATTAATTGTTCATTTGCGTAAATAGTACCTTCCATGGCCTAGTTCTGTGTGTTATCTCGGATGTTTCCCTTTTATTCTCTTTGGTGCATATTTTATGCCGCTGGGAGCTTTGTTTCTAGGCCCCAACGGGTAAGTTTGAGTTTGCTGCAGGTACCAAGAGCTGGAATGCATTCTAGGGTGGCAATCTAAGTGATTTGATGATATTCAGCACCTAATCGTGTACCATTGTTCTCGCACGATCAGGTGCACAATCACATGATCGTGCGATGTTTTGGCCTATACAAATCGCACGATCAAATGCAGATTTCTTCCAGGCTACAAGTTGCTCTCGCATGACCACATGCAATTCCTTCACGCACGAGCACATGATCGTGCGCCTTGGTCGTGCGCGCTGTTTGACTGTCCATCTATTTAAGGATCCTATCTGAGTTGCAACCTAGTCGGCCTGGATCCACTTCCATCTTCCGCCGTTTTTGAGGTCTGAAGGCCCCTCCTTCACCTCTACCACCATAGGAGACCATATCCGGGATCTCCTCCACCATACTTCCATCCGGGACCGTTTGTAAGCATTCTCCGCCACGAGTTCAAGTATTCTTCATCTTGGAGACCATAGAAGTGTTGTAGATCATTGGAGAGGTGACAGCCTCCTTCGAGTCCGCACACCATCTGAGGGCCAAGCCCAGAGAGTGCCCGACAACCTCTCAATCTGGCCGAGAACCCATGATGCGGTGACATTCTCTATTGGGTCCTTTCTAAACCTTGAGCTTGTATTTCTTTTAGTTGTTGTTGTAATGAACTCCTGTTATATTTATGATATAGATTCTCTGCTTAATGTTCATGTGCAATGATGCTGTGGTTGTGAGAATCGCTTTCTTTTCTTTGTGATATTCTGAGTTGCTTGTGTAAGAAGCCATCTAACAATTGCTAGTGGTGATGTTGGTGAAGAGGTGAATACGACCCTCACAAAACCCGCGCTATGGCCATTTCACCCATATACCGAAGCGCGGCATCACGACCGCTGCACTCACCCCGACTTTGCGAAGCGGTGCTTTGGACACGCATTTCTCTTATTTCTTCAATAGCTTAGGACACCAATCACAATTCCCTTGTTTTTACTTTCTTTTACTCGTCGTAACAATCACCTCACTCTATTTTCTTGTCACCACAACTTGCATTCCATGAGAGATCGATATCTGGGGAGTTACCTCCCAACTATTACTTGCACGCGACCGGTGCACTTGCAGTAATCGCATCAAGTTTTTGGCGTCGTTGCCGGGGAATGCAGGCGTGATGAGATTTTGGTTGTGAATCGATTCTTTTTGATTGAGTCTTTTATTCTATTTAATTTATTTTGTATCATGTTATTTTCTTCTTCTGTATCATGTGGGCACATTTGAATATCCGATCTCGTTGGTGTGGGGACACATCCCACGTTAGTGATAGGTGTCCCAAAGAGTATGGTGTTGTTCAGAAACCGTACGGAGCCCATAAATCTTTTGGCTACTCTACTGCGCCTCCGTTGTCGCACTTTTACGTGGCTGCCGCACCATTTGTGCCGGCGAAGCTGATAAAGCAGTGTTTATTTTGCAAAAGTAGAGAGCATGCCTTGAAGGACTGTGCTGATTATCTTCACCAATTGGCGGATGACGATGAGCCGGATATCCGGATCGTCCCATCTTCGAATTCTGCGAGCACAGTTCCTTCCTCTGATTACGTGTCACTTCCACCTTCACTTCTTGAAGGATCTGGAATCGACACGTGCATCAGTGTCCCTCATGACTTTGTTTCTGATGCGACTCCCCATACCTCTTCGGTTCATGTACCACTTTGCGTGGATTTGTGACCTTGTGTGGAGAGTGATCCCGAACACTTAAGAAGCACATCTTCTTCCACTACACACGAAACTACATCTATTTCTGATGTTTTCATTGAGGTCAATTTGCAGGATGTTGCAGACCTGCGCAGTGTCGTGCCCACTCTCATGGAGGAGGACTGTCGCGATTGTGCTGAAGCAACCATTAGGGTCCAGTGCGAGGAAGTCCAAGTTATAGAGGAGTCCATTGCGTGCGCTGTTGAGTCTAGTGAAATCTTAGATGATGTCATCAGTTTGTCATTACCGCACCCTATGGGGGATGAAGCCGGGATTATCCCCTCAGATGAGATTTCTTTTAGTTTTTCTTCCAATTTATTTCCTGACCCCCTTTCTGTATGTACAAGGATGCAGGATGCCCCTCCTCTGGTTGATCAGACCTTATGCATGGAGGAGCCGAAAGCCTGGCAGGGTAAGCATGTTATAGTGGCAGACGATATTGCTCTGTCTACTCCAGTGTCACCGCATGTGCTTCCCCTAAAGGACTGGCTGCAGGGGGGAAAGCGATTTTTCTTTGAAGAAATACTCTTGGAAGAGAGAAAGAGAGCAAAAAAAGAGGAGACTTGGGGATGGAGGCTAAACCTCTTAATTCGTTGCCATCAGTTGTGGGTCTCCGGACCTTTCTCTTCTATCTGTAGTTACTATTTTAAATCAACGTATAGAGGATTTCTCCATATGGTTGTGTAATAATACTACGTAGACTTGGATGATCTCCTCTCTTTAATTTTGCGTGAACAATTCTATAATCTGCTAATACAGGTATTTGGTCCACCTTAAGGACGTTAAACAAAAGGGCTCTTGGGAGACAACCCAATGGAACTTCCTAGTTCCACTTGCTTAGTTTGTTATTCCAGATGTTCTTGTGTTTTGTTTTTGCTAACCTTTCAGGAGCTCGGTTGATTGTTGCGGAAGAGATTCTTAACGCCAATTCTTCCGGTATGCTCACTTCTGAGCATTGAGTACACTCTCCCTTTTCTCCTTAGTTTAATGTTTAAAGAATCATATTTTAGATTATGTTGTCATGTAACTCTGGGGGAGAGTGAGAACCATGCACGTGCACGCATTTCGGTAGTATTATTATTTTAGCTTTCAGTTTATTTCAGTTTATCAAATTTTTATGTGGCACGCACACTCTGCACCCACTATGCACGCACTTACTTGCGAGGGATACGTGCCAAATTTCCTTTTGGAATGGAGCCAGGAAGTCAATTGTGTTAGCTAGGAATTGTGGTTTGGAGTACGATGTTGACTCCAGTAGTGTTCTAATCGAATACTAATGTTTTGCATAGAATTTTGTGTAGAAGTTATTTCTATTTTCATGCTTTCTATCTTTATTCTTATCTAATATAGTAATTAAAGTTTTATTTTACTCAAAGCATGAACCTGTGCCCATCTACCGGTAGTGTTGGTGAATTGGTATCGAACGGTAAATTCGTATTTCTCGAGTCGGGAGAAAGAGTTATCTTTCTTGGTGGCTAAGAACTCACCCCTAGCGACTTTCGAAACATAGGCAAAGGGTAGTTCTAACGCATTAGCATGATGTAGGCCATTCTTTGGACCGTTTGAGATTTGAGCCAAAACCAGAAATTCACCCTTGCTAACCAATTTTGTGCCTATCCCACCTTTTCTATTTAGCTCCACCGCTCTCGCTTAAGCCAAGACTACCAAACTAGTATGCGTACGTGTTTCGAGCCTTATAGTATAACTGATTATTGTGTTGTGCTGTTAATTATGGATACACATTTGGATTGCTTAAGTTGAAGAAAAAACAAAAAAAATATAAAAAAAAAGTATTTGTGAGCTGAAAATTGAAAAGATTAGCGCTTCAAAAGAAAAAAAAATCTGAGCTTTATATTCTAATTCAGAAATTCTGAATTGTTTGATAGGAATTACTTTATATTGGGTGTTGGCGATGAACACATCAGCTTTATTTGTTACCAGGGTTTACAAGTTGTATTGCTCAATTGTGTTAGGTGCGTTAGCCTCCGACATTGTATATCCTACCGCAACCTAAGCCACATATTTACCCGAAAGACCTATTGACTTGTGTGTAGTTTTACCTAATGTTGTGGAGAGAGTGCGAAAGTGTGAGCTTATGGCTTCCGACACCGATGGATTTCGGTGGAGTTAGTTCCGTATCCCGTATTTTTTGAAATACTCGTCTGAGCGCGTCTCTATATTCTCCCAACACGTGATTGGCAGATCACACTTGGTTCAGCTTTTGAGTAAACTAATCTCTTATTTACTATTTTAGATATATGTAAATTACATTGCATAGTAGAAATTTCTTCTACGAGAGTTTTATTCACATGATTATTTTATTTCGCATATTACTCCTAGCCATAATCACCTTTCTAACCCTTGTTTTTCCCGTCCACCGAGAGTAGTTTGCTCGGGATGCGCAAACAGGTAAGTATGGGGGTTTGATGAGTCTCCATTATATACATGTTGTAGGACTCATTTAGGCTTAGTATCATGCATAGGTACTACATATTAGGTTGATTATCGCTCATATTGGATTAATTATTCATTTGCCTAAATCGTACCTTCCATAGCATAGTTCTGTGTGTTATCTCGGATGTTTCCCTTTTATTCTCTTTGGTGCATATTTTATGCCATTGGGAGATTTGTATCTAGGCCCCAACGGGTATGTTTGAGTTTGCTGCAGGTACCAGGAGCTGGAATGCATTCCAGGGGGCAATCCAAGTGATTTGATGATATTCAGCACCTGATCGTGTACCATTGTTCTCGCACGATCAGGTGCACGATCACATGATCGTGCGATGTTTTGGCCTATACAAATCACACGATCAAATGCAGATTTCTTCCATGCTACAGGTTGCTCTCGCACGACCACATACAATTCCTTCACGCACTAGCACATGTTCGTGCGCCTTAGTCATGTTTGATGTTTGACTGTCCGTCTATTTAAGGATCCTATCCGAGTTTCAACCTAGTCGGCCCGGATCCACTTCCATCTTCCCCCGTTTTTGAGGTCTGAAGGCTCCTCCTTCACCTCTACCACCATAGGAGACCATATCCGGGGATCTCCTCCACCATACTTCCATCCGGGACCGTTTGCAAGCTTTCTCCGCCACGAGTTCAAGCATTCTTCGTCTTGGAGATCATAGAAGTGCTGTAGACTGCTGGAGAGGTGACAGCCTCCTTCGAGCCCGCACACCATCTGAGGGCCGAGCCCGGAGAGAGCCCGACAACCTCTCAATCCAGCCGAGAACCCAGGATGCGGTGACATTCTCTATTGGGTCCTTTCTAAACCTTGAGCTTGTACTTCTTTTAGCTGTTGTTGTAATGAACTCCTGTTATATTAATGATAGAGATTCTCTGCTTAATGTTCATGTGCAATGATGCTGTGGTTGTAAGAATCACTTTCTTTTCTTTGTGATATTCTGAGTTGCTTATGTGCGAAGCCAACTGTTGGAACATAGTTCAACCCTATTACTGATTTGGGCTAGGATGTCTATTTCTAGGTATAGGATTTGTTTTGACCCATCATGTATAGTATAAGGGTCATAGGCTAAGTCTAGAAGAGATTTGAAGATTAGCTAAGTCAAGGTCTTCGATGAACGTCGAACACGTTCGGCGAATTCAAGAATCCGTTCGACAAACTTGGTTCGACGAACTTCAAAGTTCTGTTCGACGAAAGTTTCTTCTTGTTCGATGAACTTCCCAGTTTTAGTTCGACAAACTTTCCCTCAGGTCGACGAACTTCTTCAGAGTTTCTATATTTAGTGACCTCTTCTATTCAGAGTATTATTTTGGAGTTATCCTCAGGATTTCTTATGAAAGCTGACAGCTGTTCTTATTATAATATCAGTCAGTTATTGCAGTATTTTCTATCAAAGATTTTATGGCCGTTGCTGCATTAATTAAGGGCTGCGTGCAGATTATTTTATAAGGCAGATTGCAAGTTTCAAGGAATTTAATATATTGGTATTCCTTTTTCTGTCAGAGGCAAATCTTTCCTTTTTGTCTCATTCCTTTCCAGCCCTGTTTGAAAATTTAAAAGAGGATCAACTCTCTCCCATCCAGAGATTATCATTGCTATTATTCTAGAGAGAGACACAGATACAGAGAATAATCTTTTGCTGCTCAGTTTTCATTCCTCTCAAGAACTCTCTCTGATTTTCTCTGAAGTCTTCATCTTCTCCAGACACCTACTCTTAATCTCTAGGAATCATCTGGATCAATTCCTTCTAGAGAACTTTTGCTGGAGATACTCTGAAGATCAAGAAGACCTACACCCTGAGCAGATTTTCTCTCCTGTTTTTCTTACTCTTATTCATAGGGGGAGATCTGACAATCATTCAACAATCCACTAGTCTTCTCTATTGTTAGAGAAAAGAGAAGACACCATCATCTTTATTTTACTTTTATTTTATAACTGTGTACAGGGTTGTAACTCCCTTCATAAGTTGATTTTTGGTTTTGAGCACCTGATCAAAAGCTCTGTGGTGGTTTTGAGCACCTGATCAAAAGCTCTGTGGTGAAGGCTTACCTGATCAAAAAGCCTTAGTGGATTTCCTACCATGGTGGTAGAAGAGTAGATGTACCCAGGTTGATTGGGGAACTACTATAGATCCTTGTGTCTTCTATGTTTGCCTTTATTATTTGTGCTGTGCTGTGTGTGCTGTGTTTTAGTTTATGTTTATATCTGTGCTGCACTCACTTACACATATACTTAAATAACTCAAATTGTTTTCTACATATTTCTTTAAGCTAAGTAAAATTATTTTAAAATACTCTATTTACCCCCCTCTAGAGTAATCTTGATCTATCCCCACTTTCAATTGGTATCAGAGTTTGGGTTGGTTGTTACAGGCTAACACCTGGACCAACGGATCTGATAGATCTAGACTACTTTAAAGGTTTTTTGGTTTATTAGAGCCATGGCACAGAACAAAGAATATTCAAGCACAAGACCTCCTATGTGCAATCTGAACAAGTTTGCACTATGGCAAGAAGGATCAAACTTTACATGAATTCTATTGATGAGGAAATTTTTAATTCTATTTTGACAGGACCTCCAACTGCATCAACCTCAACAACAACAGAGACAACTGTTGTCCCTCCTCCAGAATGGACAGAAACACAAAAGAAACAGAAAACTGCTGATGCAAAGGCCATGAATATCTTGGCACAAACCATGTCTGATGACATATTTCAGAAGGTGGTTGACTGCACCTCTGCCAAAGAAATTTGGGACTCCCTCACAAGAATGGTGGCAGGATCAGCAGATGAGAGAAAGGACAGAAGATCACATTTGATCTCCCAGTACGAGAATTTCAAAAAGGGAGAATTAGAGACTGTTGCAGAGATGTACAACAAACTCAGCCTCATCATCAATGAGCTGAGAACCCTGGAGAAAGTGATCACAGTCACTGAAATTAATAACGAGATCCTGATGTGCTTCCCCATCACATGGGACACAAGAATCTGGCCAATTAAGGATGCCAGAGGACTAAGTGAGATTACAACTGAGAATCTCCTTGGGATGCTCAAATCTTATGAGCAGCTGATAAAGAGCAGAGAAGCAGAAGCCTCTCCATCTTCATCCTCAAAGAAAGAGAAGAGCATTGCCTTTCAGGCAACAGAGGAAGAAGACAAGATTGGTGATCAGGAGATGTTGAGTCTCTTAGCAAAGAGATTTTACAAGATGGCAAGGAAGGACTTTAGAAGAAAGTCCAACAGGCACAATGAAAAGCCAAGGTATGATAAAACTCCATGTAAAGAAATAATATGCTTTGGTTGCAGGAAGCCTGGACACATCCTCACTGAGTGTCCAGAAGCTCACAAGAAAAGTAGGAGAAAAGAGCAGGAACACTCCAGCAAACACTCATCAAAAGGCCACAAGAAAAGAGAAAAAGGCTTTGTTGCTGAAACCTGGAGTGACACTGAATCTGAGTCATCCTCCAGTTCCAGTGATGAGGAGAAGAAAGCAGAAGACAAGGAATTCTGCATGATGGCAATCAATGCCTCCTCATCAAATGACAACTCAAATGATGAATCTGAAGCTAATGGGCATGAGGTAATTTCCAGTTTTGATTTTCATTCAGAACAGTTTAAAGATGACTTTAAACAGTTGTGTAAAGATATGATTAGATAAGAGAAAGAAATTATTTCTCTGAGAGATAAGTTAGCTAAGATGGATGGAATATCCACTGAAAACACTAAGCTCAAAAATGAGCTAAGGATTTCCAGGGAACAAGTGAGTTCTCTAGAAACACAGCTAACTGAGGCCAAGCAGCTAGAGAATTCTCTAAATGGGAGAAGTCTCAAGCTGATGGATATCACAAGCACAGTGAATGCCAGGCTGAATGGCAAACTGGGCTTGGGGGCATCATCTAATCAACCTCTTCTTTTGAAGAAGAATATGTTATCTACCCCAGTAAAATTTGTATCTGCAAAAGGGAAAGAAGCAATACAAGACACAGGAAAAATTCCTGAAACAAATATTGCTCAAGCAAGTTCGTCGAACGGCGATCGACGAAACCAACAGGTTTTTTCGAACACAGATCGACGAAAACCAAGGCCTGAATCTAAGCAGAAAACCTGCTGCAGACAGGGCTCGACAAATGCCACATCTTTCGTCGAACCAGGTCGACGAACACAACAAAGTTCGTCGAACGCCAATTTTACTAAGGACAGACAACATACATCCTCTTCTAAACTGAAGAATTCCTTTAGTGATTGGATTATCCCTCCTAGAAGATATCACCCTCTAGGTTATCATAGTCAACCTGCTGTCTCATTTATTTCTGCATTTCAAGGTTACAAAAAGCAACCCAAGGTAACCTGGGTTAAGAACACATAACCCTCCTTATACTGCAAAAAAAGAACTGTCCTACCACAGAGGAACAGTGGTACTTGGACAGTGGATGTTCAAGACATATGACAGGAACAAGAGCCAAATTAATCAACTATAAGGCAAAGCTTGGACCAAGAGTGATGTTTGGAGATTCCAATTGGGGACAAACAGAAGGCTATGGATCAGTCCAGATTGGGACAATCACATTCAAAAAGGTAGCCTATGTAAGTGGACTCAAACATAACCTCGTCAGCATAGGTCAACTATGTGATGAAGGATATCAGGTATGCTTCAACCAATCTAGATGCATTATCTTTTCTGAAAATAATATTGTTATTTTAGGAAATAGACAAGGTAATGTTTATTTAGTAGATTTTAATTCAGCCAAACCTGAGATCTGCTTGTTTAACCAAGTCAGTAAAAATACTGATTTGTGGCATAGGAGACTAGGTCATGTGAACCATAGGACCCTAGCCAAGTTATCAAAGGGCAACCTTGTCAGGGGACTACCTTCTGGATCATACAAGAAGGAAAGCCTTTGCAGGGCATGTCAATTGGGAAAGCAGACTAAGAGCAGCTTTAAGTCACTATCTAAGAGTGATTCTCCTAGGATTTTGTACTTGCTGCACTTAGATCTTTTTGGAGCCCTTCCCATACACAGTTTGGGAGGTAAGTCTTACACTTTAGTTATTGTTGATGACTTCTCTAGATTTAGTTGGGTATTCTTTCTGAGAAGTAAGTCAGATAACTTCAAGGTTCTTACAGACTTTCTCAGGAGCATCAAGATTGAGTATTCTACTCAGATTGCTTTGATCAGAAGTGATCATGGCACTTAGTTTGAATCTCTTTTGATGAGAGAATTCTGTGAGAAGGAAGGTATCAGGCAATGCTTTTCAGCTCCTAGAACTCCTCAACTAAATGGGGTAGCTGAAAGGAAAAATAGAACACTGATTGAATCTGCAAGAACATTGCTTGCAGATGCTGTTTTGCCCCAATCCTTTTGGGCTGAGGCTGTCAGCACAGCAAACTATGTCTTAAACAGAAGTTTAATTCATAGACAAAAGGGCAAGACACCTTATGAACTGCTTAAAGGGAAGAAGCCTAGAGTAAATTACTTTAGGGCTTTTGGCTGTAAGTTCTTCATTCAGAATAATGACAAGAAGCACCTAGGAAAATTTGAAGCAAAAGATTCAGATGGCATTTTCCTTGGTTATTCAGTTAGTAGTAAAGCTTACAGAGTATTTAACAAATCTTCTTTTAAAATAGAAGAATCTATTCATGTATCTTTTGATGAAACTAACTTGAGTTGCAAGGAGAGAAATATCTCTACCTCACAAGATGCACAGGTACCAATTCTCTGTGAGAAATTTGATAATCTAACTCTACAGAAAGAGGATTTAATAAATCCTTCTCTATTACCTAATGAGGAAAGTGAAGAAGAATGTCCTATTGCACCAACATTGGATACAACAAATATTCCTACAAATCTTGAGGCTGTTAATGCTGAAGTTCAGGAGGACATAGAAATTCCTCATAGAGAAAA
This sequence comes from Dactylorhiza incarnata, assembly GCA_033032865.1. Classification (NCBI taxonomy): domain Eukaryota; kingdom Viridiplantae; phylum Streptophyta; class Magnoliopsida; order Asparagales; family Orchidaceae; genus Dactylorhiza; species Dactylorhiza incarnata. Next base: position 6,040,661 of record JAWHQI010000035.1, read on the forward strand.
TGAACAAGCTCAAGGAGAAGTTATTTTCCCTACTGATTATGTCAACATAAGAGATCACCCTAGATCTCAAGTAATTGGTGACATCTCAGTGGGTGTGCAAACAAGAAATCAAAATAATTTGCACACATGTTTCCTCTCTCAATTTGAACCTCAATCCATCAAAGATGCAGAGCAAGATCCCAACTGGATTACTGCTATGCAAGAGGAATTAAATCAATTTGAAAGGAACAAAGTATGGGAACTTGTTCCAAGACCCAAGAATCATCCAATGATTGGCACTAAATGGGTATTCAGAAATAAATTGGATGCTCAAGGAGTCATAGTCAGAAATAAGGCAAGACTAGTGGCTCAAGGATACTTCCAAGAGGAAGGCATAGACTATTATTAGACTTTTGCACCTGTAGCAAGGCTGGAAGCAATTAGAATATTCCTAGCATTTGCTGCATACAAAAGATTCAAGGTATTTCAAATGGATGTTAAGAGTGCCTTTCTAAATGGAGATATCAAAGAAGAAGTATATGTGGAACAACCACCAGGTTTTATTTCTCCAACTCAACCCTCTTATGCTTTTAGATTACATAAAGCTTTGTATGGTCTCAAACAAGCTCCTAGAGCATGGTATGAGACCCTTACAAACTTTCTTTTGGAGAATAAGTTTTCTAGAGGCAAAGTAGACCAGACACTGTTTTTTAGAAATCATAAATCTGAAACCCTATTGGTACAAATATATATAGATGATATAATATTTGGTTCTACTGACTCTAAGTTATGCAAAAGATTTTCAAATCTAATGCATTCAAAATTTGAAATGAGCAGTATGGGAGAACTGTCTTACTTTCTTGGTTTGCAAGTTAAGCAAACAACAGAAGGCATCTTCATATCCCAATCTAAATATGCTAAAGAGCTTGTTAAAAGATTTGGGATGTCAGATGCCTCCCCCATGAAAACTCCCATGCCTTCAAATGTAGCTGTTGGCACTGATGAATCAGGAAAACCTGTTGATCAGAAAGTATATAGAGCCATTGTGGGGTCTCTTTTATACTTAACAGCCAGTAGACCAGATATCATGTTTGCCACATGTATTAGTGCTAGATTTCAGGTAAATCCTAAAGAATCTCACTATATTTTATTAAAAAGGATTTTAAGATATATAAAGGGTTGTCGAGATCTAGGACTTTGGTATCCTACAGAATCAGGATTTGAGTTAACTGGATATTCAGATGCTGATTATGCTGGATGCAGAATAGACAGGAAAAGCACCTCAGGGACTTGTCAGTTCCTTGGAGATAAGTTTGTGTCCTGGTTTTGTAAGAAACAAACCTCTGTGTCTACATCAACTGCAGAAGCTAAATACATAGCAGCTGGCAGTTGCTATTCACAAATTTTGTGGATACAGAACCAGCACCTAGACTATGGTTACAATCTAAATAATTCCAAAATCTTTTGTGATAATACCAGTGCAATATCAATAGCACAAAATCCAGTACTCCACCTTAGAACTAAACATATTGAGATCAGACACCACTTTATCAGAGATAATGTGGAGAAGGGAAAAATATGTTTAGACTTCATACCAACTGATTTGCAGAGAGCTGACATTTTCACCAAGCCTTTGGATGAAAAGAAACATCAATTCTTTATAAATCAGCTTGGAATGATAAATTGGGAGTCAATCTAATTGGCAAAGTTTTCTACCCAACAAAATTTTTCAATATATTAAGGTTCAGAAAATTCGTCGAATGCGCTCGACGAACGACATCTTTTTCATCGAACGCGGTCGACGAACTGGTCAAGATTTCTTTCTAAAGTTCTGAAGAATTTTCGTCGAACTCGATCGACGAAGTCTCGATTTCGTCGAACCCGATCGAAGAAGTCTCCGACGTTCTATCTTCCTTATGAAAGAAGTTTTGAAAAGTTATTAGTCGAACGAGATCGATGAAATATTTCATTCGTCGAACGGGATCGACAAAAGACAGCTTTTTATTTCCCGCTAACACGTGTCGTCTCGTCGAATCCGTTCCGCGCAAACCCTCGTCTTCGCCGAACCCTAATATTTAATCTCTATTCGTCTGGATTCTATTTTTTGTGCTCTCAAACTATTCTTCTCCCTCCAGTTCCCTTTGCACTTGATCATTTTTCTTTCTATGCAGGAACAATGTCGATCACTGCTGGAGTCCTCGCCTCAATAAAGTTCGATACGGGATTCGATATTGATCTGGAATCGTTTTCCCAGTCGGGAGAAGGCTTCACAGACATTCTGAATCTCTTTGAAGACCCGAAGTTGCGAATGTTTATGACTTGCCGGCCCAAGATTCATATCAATGAGATAAAGGAATGGGCATTCACTTCTGAGATTCGAAATGGCACAGAAATTGCAGGAAAGGTTTCAGGGAATGAAGTTGTTTTGAGTGCTGCTGTTTTGTCTGAGATATTTGAATTTGAAAATGGAGATGATAATTTTGAACTCACTGGGGAAGAGTTCAATCTGATGCTGGACAGGATGGGGTACTCTAGGAGTAACCCTAAACATCTTCTGAAACGTGATTTTGCAGTGGAATACACCTTCTTGGCAGATGTTGTGGGAAGGGTTCTGATGGGGAAGAGCTCAGCACATGACTACACAAACAGGAAGAAATTTCTAGTCATGAGTTCTTTGATTGAGAAGAGGCACATCAACTGGGGTCTGACTCTGTTTGATTCCATCAAAAAGAAAGTGACCTCAAGGAACGTAGGCTATGGAAGGATTCTGGGAATCTTCCTTCAGGCCAAGTGTCCAGCCCTCTCAGTTTCTACTGTTGTTGGCATTAATGCCTCAAAGAAACTGACTCCCCTTCTTTTCAAGAAGTGGGATAGGACATTCCAGAAGAAATCAGCTCTAGTGGCTCCAATAGTTCAAGCTTCTGAGGACACCAGGGCTGTAATAGCCACTCCCCCACCCCAGATTCCTCCTCCTCTCTCACAGACTCTTCAACATTCTGAAGAGCCTGCCTCCTCTTCTCTTCCTCCTCCACCTCCAGAAAACCTCTCCACTCTATCTCCACCTTCACCACCTCAAAATTCTCCTCCTCCTCCACAAGACACTTCCATTCCAGACTTTTCTCATGATGAAATCCCATCAGATTTCACTCCTCCTCCTCGTCCATCCACTTCTTGTGCTCATACCACATCTTCCATCCCTTCTTCTTCTTCTCACCCAACTCCAGATGTACTGGTTGTGGATGTCTCACAGATATCCACCCTGGTGTTTGGTCACATAGCTTCTAAATTACAGGAGCTTATTGATCAAAGTCTGGCCCCAGTGCATTCTAAGCTTGATCTTATTCTCTCTCAACTTGCTTCTCTCTCCTCTTCCTCTTTCCCTTCATCTGGGGGCCCAGACTCTAGTTTCCCAGAGTCTAGGCAGGGGGAGATGATCCAGGATGAAGCTCTAGAGGCAGAAGTTCCTGAAGAGCAAGGGTCAGACCTAGCTGATGTCAGCACAGACTTGGTCTCCCTGGCTCAAAGCACAGAAGGTGCTCCTCCTACTCCTCCAGAAGTTCCTCCCAGGAGCTCTTTCAAATCCACCCCTCTAGTGGATCAGATTCTGCAGCTTACCATTCAGTCCCTCTGCTCAAACCCATCTTCTAAAGAATCAGCTGAAGACCTCTCCAAGGCCATTGTCTGATATTCCCCAGACTTGGAAGCCAGGCATGGAGATTTGCTAGTGTCTCCAGTTCCAGAGCCAGTTATCTCTAAGGCAGATCAGGAACCTGATGTTCCTGAACAGGCAGTTCTTGATGAACAGATGCCTGATGCCTCTGCCTCTGCCCCCTCCTCTTCTTCTGAGCCTGCTGCTGCTGTTGTCAAGAATGTTGATGATGATTTAGAGAAAAGAAGGATTGAAGCATACAAGGAAATTGATGAAATGTATGAGAATGTGCCTTCATCTTCAAATTCTGATGATGATGATGACAGTGATGATAGTGATGCCAAAGTCAAATCAAAGAAAAGAAAAGCTCCATGCAAGAAGCTGCCAGCCCCTTCCAAAAAGCCTGATAAAAATGACATTCCCTATTATGTGCAGAAAAATCTCAAGCCTCATAAAATAACTCAACCTTGGATGCAATTCTCCAAGAATGAGTTAAAGAGAAGGAAGTTTGAAAGAAGATACCAGAAGGATCACCCTGCTGTGTTCAAGAAACCCCCTCCTCCTCCACCTCCTCCAGGTGCAGGTTCTGCAGGAGGACTTTCTTCCACATCCAGGACATCTCAGTCTGCTGGCTCCAAGCCATCTGGTCAATCCTCTTCATATAGGGAAGGAAGATCTTCAGCCTATCAGATTTATGGAAGAAGGCATAGCCAATTATCTGAACAAGAAATCAAAGATAAGGAAGCTGAAGATAAAGCTGAAGCAGATAGATTGTACAATATGGCAAGGTTTAGAGAGCATGTTGCTCTATCTCAGATGGAAGATGCCAGAAAAAAAGATATGGATACCTCTCATATTTCTACCATATCTCCCTATAGAGAACATGAATTTCAACAGTACCAGGTGAAGAATATGTTCAACACTTCTGCCTACATGAGTCTCCACCCAGAGGCTGTTCTGCCAACTGTTTCCAAGAAGGTAACACTGGGTGATGAAGACTGCAAGCTAAGCAGAAGGCAATCAGAAGATACTAGCAGGAAAATAATCTTCAAGAAGCCATCTTCAGAGGACAGGAATCCTTAAAATTCTCTCTCTGGTTAATTGACTCTTAATTATTCTGTGATGATATCTGCTTGTGACAATTGATTTATATCTGCTGAATTTCCTTTCTGTCAGATATTTTTCCTATAATTCTGTAATGCATATTTGTTTAGTTGATAAATGATGTACATAGGATCCTAACCCAAATAGGGGGAGATTGTTGGAACATAGTTCAACCCTATTACTGATTTGGGCTAGGATGTCTATTTCTAGGTATAGGATTTGTTTTGACCCATCATGTATAATATAAGGGTCATAGGCTAAGTCTAGAAGAGATTTGAAGATTAGCTAAGTCAAGGTGTTCGACGAACGTCGAACACGTTCGACGAATTCAAGAATTCGTTCGACGAACTTGGTTCGACGATCTTCAAAGTTCTGTTCGACGAAAGTTTCTTCTTGTTCGACGAACTTCCCAGTTTAAGTTCGACGAACTTTCCCTCAGGTCGACGAACTTCTTCAGAGTTTCTATATTCAGTGACCTCTTCTATTCAGAGTATTATTTTGGAGTTATCCTCAGGATTTCTTATGAAGGCTGACAGCTGTTCTTATTATAGTATCAGTCAGTTATTGCAGTATTTTCTATCAAAGATTTTATGGCCGTTGCTGCACTAATTAAGGGCTGCGTGCAGATTATTTTATAAGGCAGATTGCAAGTTTCAAGGAATTTAATATATTGGTATTCCGTTTTCTGTCAGTGGCAAATCTTTCCTTTTTGTCTCATTCCTTTCCAGCCCTGTTTGAAAATTTGAAAGAGGATCAACTCTCTCCCGTCCAGAGATTATCATTGCTATTATTCTAGAGAGAGACACAGATACAGAGAATAATCTTTTGCTGCTCAATTTTCATTCCTCTCAAGAACTCTCTCTGATTTTCTCTGAAGTCTTCATCTTCTCCAGACACCTAATCTTAATCTCTAGGAATCATCTGCATCAATTCCTTCTAGAGAACTTTTGCTGGAGATACTCTGAAGATCAAGAAGACCTACACCCTGAGCAGATTTTCTCTCCTGTTTTTCTTACTCTTATTCACAGGGGGAGATCTGACAATCATTCAACAATCCACTAGTCTTCTCTGTTGTTAGAGAAAAGAGAAGACACCATCATCTTTATTTTACTTTTATTTTATAACTGTGTACAGGGTTGTAACTCCCTTCATAAGTTGATTTTTGGTTTTGAGCACCTGATCAAAAGCTTTGTGGTGGTTTTGAGCACCTGATCAAAAGCTCTGTGGTGAAGGCTCACCTGATCAAAAAGCCTTAGTGGATTTCCTCCCAGGGTGGTAGAAGAGTAGATGTACCCAGGTTGATTGGGGAACTACTATAGATCCTTGTGTCTTCTATATTTGCCTTTATTATTTGTGCTGTGCTGTATGTGCTGTGTTTTAGTTTATGTTTATATTTGTGCTGCACTCACTTACACATATACTTAAATAACTCAAATTGTTTTCTACAAATTTCTTTAAGCTAAGTAAAATTATTTTAAAATACTCTATTCACCCCCCTCTAGAGTAATCTTGATCAATCCCCACTTTCACCATCTAGCAATTGCTAGTGGTGATGTTCGCGAAGAGGTGAATACAACCCTCACAAAACCTCGCACTGTGTCCATTTCACCCACATACCGAAACGCGGCATCGCGGCCACTGCACTCACCCCCACTTTGCGAAGCGGTGCTTTGGACCCGCATTTCTCTTATTTATTCAATAGCTTAGGACACCAATCACAACACCCTTGTTTTTAATTTCTTTTACTCGTCGTAACAATCACCTCACTCTATTTTCTTGTCACCACAACTTGCATTCCCTGAGAGATCGATATCTGGGGAGTTGCCTCCCTACTATTACTTGCGCGTGACCGGTGCACTTGCCATAATCGCATCAACAGTTTACCGCATTTTTTAAGGCGTCCTCCTAAGACCAAGCCTCTGCACAGATGGTCCAGATCAACTCCCCCCTTGCACGCTGGCCGAGTTACCCCTCGATTGTACTTCTCATCCGTCTGGAGAGATTATCAGAGTAGAGTTGGAAGCCACCCTTCTATCCCAAAGTTGCTCACCCCCTCAGATGAAAAAAAGTCCTTGAGCGCGGTGTTGCCCTAGCGTGAGTCACTGCATGAGCTCCTCTCCTGCATACCGGCTACTTGCCCCATCGAGTGAGTAGAATTCATCGAGTTGTGAAGTTGTGGAGTTGCCATAATCCAGGCCTCTGCCCAAGCCCTTCTCCAGCAAGCCAGCTACTTGCCTCCACGTATGGCTCTTCTTTTCCCCCTCTGGTTGAGCTTCACTCCTGGAAGGTGTCAACCTTCTCTCAGCCTCCAGTTGAGCTTGGCTCCTGTGAGGTGTCGAACTTCTATCTGCCTCCAGTTAAGCTCAGGTCCTGTGAGGTTTCAACCTTTTATCCGCCTCTAGTTGAGCTTGGCTCCAGTGAGGTGTGGACCTTCTATCCGCCTCCAGTTGAGCTCGTCTCCTATGAGGTGTCGACCTTCTATCCGCATCCACTTGAGCTCGGCTCCTGTGAGGTGTCGACCTTCTATCCGCCTCCTATTGAGCTCCGCTCCTGTGAGGTACCGACCTTCTATCCGCCTCCAGTTGAGCTCGACTCTTGTGAGGTGTCGACCTTCTATCCTCTTCAAGTTGAGCTCGGCTCCTAAGAGGTGACGACCTTCTATCCTCCTCCAGTTAAGCTCGGCTCCTGTGAGGTGTCGACCTTCTATCCGCCTCTAGTTGAGCTCAACTCCTGTGAGGTGTCAACCTTCTATCCGAACCCAATTGAGCTCGGCTCCTGTGAGGTGTCGACCTTCTATCCGACTCCAGTTTAGCTCATCTCCTGTGAGGTGTAGACCTTCTATCCGCCTCATGTTGAGCTCGGATCCTGTGAGGTCTTGACCTTCTATCTGCCTCTAGTTGAGCTCGGCTCTTGTAAGGTGTCAACCTTCTATCTGCCTCCAATTAAGCACGGCTCCTGTGAGGTGTCGACCTTTTATCTGCCTCCAATTGAGCTCGACTTCTGTGAGGTGTCGACCTTCTATCTGCCTTTAGTTGAGCTTGGCTCCTGTTAGGTGTCGACCTTCTATCCGCCTCCAGTTGATCTCGGCTCCTGTGAGGTGTCGACCTTCTATCTACCTCCAGTCGAGCTCGACTCCTGGGAGGTGTCGACCTTCTATCCGCCTCCAGTTGAGCTCGACTCCTGTGAGGGGTCGACCTTCTATCCACCTCCAATTGAGCTCGGCTCCTGTGAGGTGTCGACCTTCTATCCGCCTCTAGTTGAGCTCGGATCCTGTGAGGTGTCGACCTTCTATCTGCCTCCAGTTGAGCTCGACTCCTATGAGGTGTCGACCTTCTATCCGCCTCCAGTTGAGCTCAGCTCCTGTGAGGTGTCGACTTTCTATCTGCCTCCAGTTGAGCTTGGCTCCTAAGAGGTGTCGACCTTCTATCCTCCTCTAGTTGAGCTCGGCTCCTGTGAGGGGTCGACCTTCTATCTGCCTCCAGTTGAGCTCGTCTGTTATGAGGTGTTGACCTTCTATCCGCCCTTAGTTGATCTCGGCTCCTATGAGGTATCAACCTTCTATCCGCCTCCAGTTGAGCTCGGCTCTTGTGAGGTGTCGACCTTCTATCCTCCTCCTGTTGAGCTCGGCTCCGATGAGGTGATGACCTTCTATTCGCCTTTAGTTAGCTCAGCTCTTGTGAGGTGTCAACCTTCTATCAGCCTCCATTTTAGCTCGGCTCCTGTGAGGTGTCGACAATCTATCTGCCTCTAGTTAAGCTCGGCTCCTTTTAGATGTCGACCTTTTATCCGCCTCCAGTTGAGCTCGGCTCCTGTGAGGTGTCGACCTTCTATCCGCCTCTAGTTGAGCTCGGCTCCTAGGAGGTGTCAACCATCTATCCACTTCAAGTTGAGCTCGGCTCCTGCGAGGTGTCCACCTTCTATCCATCTACAATTGAGCTTGGCTCTTGTGAGGTGTCGACCTTCATTCCGCCTCCAGTTGAGCTCGGCTCCTATGCAGTGTTGACCTTCTATCCGCCTCTAGTTGAGCTCAGCTCCTGTTAGGTGTCGACCTTCTATCCGCCTCTAGTTGAGCTCGGCTCCTGTGAGGTGTCGACCTTCTATCCGCATCCAGTTGAGCTCGGCTCCTGTGAGGTGTCAACCATCTATCTGCTTCAAGTTGAGTTATGCTCCTATGAGGTGTCGACCTTCTATCCATCTCCAGTTGAGCTTGGATCCTGTGAGGTGTCGACCTTCATTCCGCCTCTAGTTGAGCTCGGCTCCTGTGCGGTGTTGACCTTCTATCGTCCTCCAGTTGAGCTCAGCTCCTATGACGTGTCGACCTTCTATCTGCCTCCAGTTGAGCTCAGCTCCTGTAAGGTGTCGACCTTCTATCCGCATCCAATTGAGCTTGGCTCCTGTTAGGTGTTGACCTACTATCTTCCTCAAGTTGAGCTCGGCTCCTGTGAGGTGTCGACCTTCTATCTGCCTCTAGTTGAGCTCAGCTCCTATTAGGTTTCGACATTCTATCCACCTCCAGTTGAGCTCAGCTCCTGTGAGGTGTCGACCTTCTATCCGCCTCCAGTTGAGCTCGGATCCTATGAGGTGTCAACCAACTATCCGCTTCCAGTTGAGCTCGGCTCCTGTGAGGTGTCGACCTTCTATCCATCTCCAGTTGAGCTTGGCTCTTGTGAGGTGTCGACCTTCTATCCGCCTCCAGTTGAGCTCGTCTCCTGTGAGGTGTCGACCTTCTCTCTGCCTCCAGTTGAGCTCAGCTCCTGTGAGGTGTCGACCTTCTATCCGCCTCCAATTAAGCTCGGCTCCTGTGAGGTGTCGACCTTCTATCCGCCTCCAGTTGAGCTCGGCTCCTGTTACGTGTCAACCTTCTATTTGCCTCCAGTTGAGCTCGGCTCCTGTGAGGTGACCACCTTCTATCCGCCTCCAGTCGAGCTCAGCTCATGTGAGGTGTGGACCTTCTAATCGCCTCCAGTTGAGCTCGGCTCCTATGAGGTGTCGACCTCCTATCAGCCTCCAGTTGAGCTCAACTCCTATGAGGTGTCGACCTTCTATCCGCATACAGTTGAGCTCGGCTCCTGTGAGGTGTTGACCTTCTATCCACCTCCAGTTGAGCTCGGATCCTAAGTGGTGTCGACCTTCTATCCTCCTCTAGTTGAGCTCGGCTCCTGTGAGGTGTCGACCTTCAATTTGCCTCCAGTTGAGCTCAGCTCCTGTGAGGTGTCAACCTTCTATCCGCCCCCAATTGAGCTCCGCTCCAGTGAGGTGTCGACCTTCTATCTGCATCCAGTTTAGCTCGGCTCCTGTGAGATGTCAACCTTCTATCCGCCTCCTGTTGCTCTCGGCTCCTTTGAGGTCTTGCCCTTCTATCTGCCTCTATTTGAGATCGGCTCTTATGAGGTGTCGACCTTCTATCTTACTCCAGTTGAGCTCGGCTCCTATGAGGTGTCGACCTTTTATCTGCCTCCAATTGAGCTTGGCTTCTGTGAGGTGTCGACCTTCTATCTGCCTCTAGTTGAGCTCGGCTCCTGTTAGGTGTCGACCTTCTATCCACCTCCAGTTGAGCTCGGCTCCTGTGAGATGTCGACCTTCTATCCACCTCCAGTCGAGCTCGACTACTGTGAGGTGTCGACCTTCTATCCGCCTCCAGTTGAGCTCGTCTCCTGTGAGTTGTCGACCTTTTATCCGCCTCGAGTTACGCTCGGCTCCTGTGAGCTGGCGACCTTCTATCCGCCTCCAGTTGAGCTCGGCTCCTGTGAGGTGTCGTCCTTCTATCCGCCTCCTATTGAGCTCGACTCCTGTGAAGTGTCGACCATCTATCTTCCTCCAGTTGAGCTCGGCTCCTGTGAGGTGTCGACCTTCTATCCGCCTCCAGTTGAGCTCGGCACTCGTGAGGTTTCGACCTTCTATCTGCCACCAGTTGAGCTCGGCTCCTAAGAGGTGTCGACCTTCTATCCTCCTCTAGTTGAGCTTGGCTCCTGTGAGGTGTCAACCTTCTATCGGCCTCCAGTTGAGCTCAGCTCCTGTGAGGTGTCGACCTTCTATCTGCCTCGAGTTGAGCTCAGCTCCTGTGAGGTGTCGAACTTCTATCCGCCCCCAGTTGAGCTCCGCTCCTATGAGGTGTCGACCTTCTATATGCCTCCAGTTGAGCTCAGCTCTTGTGAGGTGTCGACCTTCTATCTGCCTCCTGTTGAGCTCGTATTCTGTGAGGTGTTGACCTTCTATCCGCCTCTAGTTGAGCTCGGCTCTTGTGAGTTGTTAACCTTCTATCCTCCTCCAGTTGAGCTCGGCTCCTGTGAGGTGCCGACCTTCTATCTGCCTCAGGTTGAGCTCGGCTCCTGTGAGGTGTCGACTGTTGGAACAAGGTCTTCTGCATCTCCTAGGTTTGAGAATAATAAATCCTATGTGTGTTTGAATTTGTGTGTTTAAGTGTGCAGGAAACAAAGTCCATATGACTCAAGGATTACATAAGAAGGTTGCCCCCAAAGTTGAGCCAACAAATCCAACATGCCCACTAGCGCCGGCGGTAGCACCTAGCTCCCGGCCCTAGCGATGATCTGCGCAATTTCGGAGCACATATAGAATGAGCTAGCTCCTGGCGGTAGCGGATAGCGCAGGTGATGAGTTTCATTTATATACACATTTTTGGACTCATCTAGGACGTATTTCTAGTCGATGCACTACACTTTAGGCATGTTTTTGATCATATTTGTTATTCCTTGCTAGGTGCACTCTTAGGCCCGTTTCGGTGCACATTTGCGCTCCTTGTTATTGGGGGTAAGCACATGGTGCTCCCCATCCCTTTCTCTTTGTTTATCTAGTGCTGGAAGTGTTTTCCCAGCTGTTTTATCTTGTATACAGGTGGTCGGATCATCTAGTTTTCCCCCAGAATTCATGATTGTGTGCAACGCACGGTCATGCGTTTCCTTGACGCACGGACGGTTGTGGTCGTGCGTTCTCATCTGGGCAGAAAACGGGAGATCTGAGTTTGGTCGTGCATTTTGACGCACGAGCGGAATTGCCCGTGCGTGAGTCAAACGCACGGACTCCTGTTTCTTCCTATTTTTTAGCTTTTCTGAATTTACCCGTGCATTTTGATGCACAGGCAGATTTGCCCGTACGTGAGTAAATAGCACGGGCGGCGCAGCTTCGTCTACACGCTAGTTTTTATCATTAATTATCGCATGGGCAGCGCACGATCGTGCGTTCGACCGTGCGTGACCAAAACTCTGCATGTTTAGTATTTAAAGCACGAAATGCCGCTACCAAAAAAAGGCCCCCGATTTCCCTCGTGGGAAAAGCCAGGAATCCCGCCATTTTTGCCCTTTCCACCGGAGGAGACAAGAGGAGACCATTTCCAGCAATCTCCTTCGCCATTCCTCCCTCCGGGAGCATTTGCAAGCATTCTCCGCCACTAGTTCAAGCATTCTTCGCCGAGGAGACCATAGAAGCGCTAAAGATCGTTGGAGCGGTGACAGCCTCCTTCGAGTCTGTACAACATCGAGGGCCGAGCCCGGAGAGAGCCCGAAAACCTCTCACTCCGACGGAGAACCCAAGACGCGGTGACATCATTTATGTGGTCCTTTCTAAACTTTGATGCTTGTGCTTTCTCTTTGTGTTGTTGTACAAACGCTTGTTAGGTTAATGTTATGGATCCTTGCTTGTGTTCATGTGCAATGATGATGTGGTGGTGAGAATAGCTTTCGTTGTTGTTGTGATAGCCTAGGTTGTTTGTTTGTGAAGCCATCTATCAATTGCTAGTGGTGATGTTGGCAAAGAGGTGAATATGACCCTCACAAAACCTTGCACTGTGGCCACTCCATCCACTTACCGAAGCGCGGCATCGCGGCCGCTGCACTCACCCACACCTTGCGAAGCTGTGCTTTTCACCCCGCATTTCTCTTATTTCCGCAATAGCTTAGGAATCTAATCACAACCCCCTTTGTTATTACTTAGTAATCCTTTTAACTAATTTTCGGGCAGAGCGAATCATACTACCCAACTTGTGGTCCTTTGAGATAGACATTCGGGGAGTTCCTCCATATTTTATTACTTGAGCGACTGGTGCACTATCGTCGTATCGCATTTCATGCTTGCTAATTAGCGTTGCAGAAATCGCGCATCAAGTTTTTGGCGCAGTTGCCGGGGACTGCAAGCGTGTATGATTTGTTTTTCTTTGGAAATTTGTTTTAAGGTCTTTTTATTTTTTTTTATTTTCATCTTTTGTGTTGAAGAGTGTGTATGCATAGAAGAGATCTCGGTTAGTGCGCAGCATTTGACCCTGAAATAGAGCGTACCCTGCGGGCGCGTCTCCGTGATGCTGCCACCATGGATGTTAATGGAAATCAGGTTGATCCCAGAGTGGGAAATGCACCGGTCGTGGGTCAGGTAGCTGACGAGAATGAAGTGGCTAGGCCACGACCCAGGACCATGAGAGATTACACTACACCCACTGTTGGGAGTGTGTACCCTGGATTCGGCCCGACTATCACCAACAAAAACTTTGAGATAAAGCCGGCCATCGTGAACATGATCCGCAACCAGGCCCAATTCTCTGGGTTAGACAGTGAAGACCCCCATCTTCACTTGGTTGAATTCGTAGAAATTTGCGGGATATTTCGGTACGCAGGGCTGGCTGACGAGATGGTAAAGCTCAGGTTGTTCCCTTTCTCTCTACGTGACAAGGCAAAGGCGTGGCTCCACACGATACCACCTGGCACAGCTACCACTTGGGACGCTCTGCAAGAAAAATTTCTGGCGAAGTTCCATCCTGTTGACAAGGTTGTAAACTTGCGGAGGGAAATTTCAACCTTCCAACAACACGATCAGGAGGCTCTCGCAGAAGATTGGGTGAGGTTCATGAACCTTCTCTGGAAATGTCCCCAGCATGAGCTGCAACCATGGACTATAGTAGAAAATTTTTACTTTGCTATTGAGCCTAACTACAGGGCCATGATTGATGCTGCTGCAGGTGGAACTCTGATGAACCACACCCCAGAAGATGCATTACAGATCGTCCAAGACACTGCCATTCATAGCTCCTTTTGGACTGCTGGAAGAAACGCTCCAAGGAATGCTCGGGGACTCTTTGAGGTGAACACATCTGGTGCACCCGCTGAAAGTACCATGCTACTATAGAGTCCTACCCTCCCTTCTGCCCCAGTGATGATGATCTCATGTCAAGGTTGTGGAAGCCTGGGGCATCATGCATATGAGTGCCCCACAGGTGAGCAACCTACCGAAGTAACTTTTGATGAAAGCGTCAATTATATTAATGATCAAAATCATGGAGCACCGTTTAATAATGCCTATAACTCGGGCGTGAGGAGTCATCCAAACTTCTCTTGGAAACAAAATGTTCCAGGCCAACGATGGCAAGGAGGCTCGCATCAATTCGATGCTCAAGCCTCCGGTAGCCAACCGCGGCCTCCTCAACCGAGTTATAATCAAGGTGCCCCGACTCCTAAGAAGAGCAATCTCGAAGAAATGATGGAGAGGTTTATGAAGGCCGCAAACTCAAATATGGTTAACCAAACCGCGTCCATGCGAAGCTTAGAGATGCAATTGGGCCAATTTGCTTAATTGTTAACTGAGCGTTCGCAAGGGACCCTTCCCAGCAACACAGAAAAAAATCCTATCAATCAAGGGAAGAGTCTTACCGACACGGAAGTGGTTAACCCAAGTGAATTAGTAATCACTTGTTCTATTAATAATGTCAAAACTCCTACCTTATGTGACTCTGGTTCATCCCGCAACCTCCTTGCATTGCAAGACGTTGCTAAATTGCAACTCGAAATGAACACGGACGATCGGAATTCTTTGGTGCTTGCTAATGGGACCATTATTCAGTCGGAGGGAGAAGTGAAAAATGTTGAAGTCATGGTCGAGGGGACGGCGGTGGTCACTGACTTTCAAGTATTGGGACCCCAAGAGAATAAATCTATCCCCATCTTGGGAGTGCCATTCTTGAAAGAGAGCGGTGCCACTTTGGATTTCTCTGCAGGGAGTGTTATCATCCCTACTTGACCCAAGATTGTGACCAAAACATTATATCACTCTCCCCAAATTATTTCTGATGAATCTCTTAGTAATGCAGGAATCAGGGCTGAAATAGTATCGTTGGAGGAAGAAAAGGATGAGAAGCAGTCATGCGAAAAAGAAGAAGAAGAAGAAGCAGGCTTACGAAAGGAATGTGACCCAGAGAGGAAGGAGAGCCTCGTTTCTGAACCCGCCAAGCAAAACTTAACTCGGGACAATGTCCCATTTTTATTTAGCAAGAAATCATGTAATAAACCTCTTAAACAATCTGTCTCTTGGGCTGACCCAGTTGCCACTGCGGTAACGGAAGTGATGCCACCCACCACCAAGGTGGGAAAATCTGATGACTATCAACGCTGGCGCTCTCCAATAGTGCACGCTCCACTACTTCCAGTGGGAAGATGGCGGAGGCTAGGGAAAAATTGGGTGACACATATTTTGGCCCTAAAGCTTTCACCTCCAGCCTACAAGCCACTGGAGACGTGCACTACAAAAGCTCATATAGCTGATGTTCTTTTTCTTGCTGTGATCTGTGTGTGTGAAACTTTTCTCTAAATTTTCTGCTTCATGAACAATGCTTAATACAGGTATTTGGTCCACCTTTAAGGACGTTAAACAAAAGGGCTTCTTGGGAGACAACCCATGGGAACCACCCGGTTCCGCTTGCTTGCTTTAATTTCTATTATGTTTTGTTTGTTTTTGCTTTGGTGTGAATGCGATTGGTTGAAGAGGAGGAGATCTTTAAAAAAGGATTATATCGCACTTCTGGCATGCTCTTTTATAAGCATAGGTCCTCTCTACCCCTATTTTTCCTATTCCTGAATTGTCTATTTTATTTCATTTTGATCAAGTCTGGGGGAGAGAGCGAGCTGTGCACGTATACACACTTTGCATGGCATGTTAGAATGTGATGAGTTAGGATTTATCATTTTGTTGCACACATTGCATACACTTGCACCTAGTTCACGCGCACTTGATCACACACTCTTATTGGATATTGCTGTGAGGTTCCCCGCTCGTAAGAATTGGATTGTTAGTGTAGGAGTGAGGAGTAGAGAAAAATGTTGACTCGAGTAGTGCTCTAGTCAAATGCTTCCGTAACGCATAGAAATTCAATTAGAATAGAATAAAATTCAAAGTTATAATTTAATTATTTCTATTATAGTAGCTGCAATTTATTTTACTTTAGTGGTGAATCCGGTGAATTCAACGGTAGCATAAGGTCGAGTGTAGCTGGACTAGTAGTAGCTTATTACTAGGGTCGGAAGGAAGGACAACCTTTCTCGGTGGCTAGAACTTGCACTAGGCTACTCTTGAAACGATTGCGTTGAAGTACTCATTATAAAATGTGATATAGGCCATTTCTTGATCCGTTTGTGCTTTTGAAATTCTTACCAACGTAATCACCTTTGCAAACCCACTTGAGCCTACCTTTCCTCCTTGTTTAGCTCCACTAAAATTTCACCGAAGCCATACGGCCAAACCTATTTTCGCACCAACTTTTGAGCTGAAAGAAATTTATTTATCGATCACATTTGGTGTTATCTCTGTGGTGTATGGTAGCTTTGAATTAGCTAAAGGAGCTATTTTTATTGTGCCTGCAAAAGTATTCTGTCGAGAAGAGAAAAGAAAAAAAAAGAAAGAAAAAAAAGAAAAAAAGAAAAAAGATTGTTCAAAATGAATACTCTCTCGACAAATTCAAATTATATTTGGCTTAGCACGCACCTAGTGTTCAGTTGAACTCTGGGGGTGTTGTGTAATTCTTGAAAATGTTGTATTGGTGATTGTAATTCTCTTGAGTGCTCAGTTTATGTTGAATGTGATTCCCATCGTCCTTCTACTTATCTAGCCTAAACTAAACCTAAGCCCAATCCTAACCCATAAGTCCTATTGATTTTAGATACGAGTCGTCTCACGCAGTAGAGAGAGTGCGAACGTGCAAGCCTATGGACACCAACTTTGATGGATTTCTTAGGAGTTTGTCCCGAGCTTTGATTCGAGTAAAACTCCACTCATTAGTCACGCTATATTCCCTTTTGCGCGACCGAAAGATTCACCGGGATTCACCATCCAAGTAAAGTAAATTTCAAATTACTGTTCTAGAAATAGTTAGATATAATCTTGAGTTTAATTCTGTTTTAATGTATTTTCTATGCACGTGTGCATGCGACTTCGCATAGGTCTCTACCGCTCAAACTCACTCTAACATCCAATTGTTCCGACAGGAGAGCTGAGTGGTTTGCCCGAGACGTGCAAATGGTTAAGTCTGGGGCTGTGATGAGTCCCATTTATATACACATTTTTGGACTCATCTTGGCCGTATTTCTAGTCGATGCACTACACTTTAGACATGTTTTTGATCATATTTGTGAATCCTTGCTAGGTGCACTCTTAGGCCCGTTTCGGTGCACATTTGCGCTCCTTGTTATTGGGGGTAAGCACATGGTTCTCCCCATCCCTTTCTCTTTGTTTATCTAGTGTTGGAGGTGTTTTCCCAGCTGTTTTATCTTGTATACAGGTGGTCGGATCATCCAGTTTTCCCCCAGAATTCATGATTGTGTGCAACCCACGGTCGTTCGTTTCCTTGACGCACTGACGGTTGTGGCCGTGCGTTCTCATCTGGGCAGAAAATGGGACATCTGAGTTTGGTCATGCGTTTTGACGCACGATCGGAATTTCCCGTGCGTGAGTCAAACGCACAGACGCCTGTTTCTTCCTATTTTTTAGCTTTTCGGAATTTACCCGTGCGTTTTGACGCACGGGCGGATTTGCCCGTGCGTGAGTAAATCGCACGGGCGGCGCAGCTTCGTCTTCACGCCAGTTTTTATCATTAATTATCGCACGGGCAGCGCACGATCGTGCGTTCGACCATGCTTGACCAAAACTCTGCCTGTTTAGTATTTAAAGCAGGAAATGACGCAACCAAAAAAAGGCCCCCAATTCCCCTCACGGGAAAGCCAGGAATCCCGCCATTTTCGCCCATTTCACCAGAGGAGATAAGAGGAGACCATTTCCAACGATCTCCTTCGCCATTCCTCCATCCGGGTGCATTTGCAAGCATTCTCCGCCACTAGTTCAAGCATCCTTCGCCGAGGAGACCATAAAAGCGCTGAAGATCGTTGGAGCGGTGACAGCCTCCTTCGAGTCCGCACACCATCTGAGGGCCGAGCCCGGAGAGAGCCCGACAACCTCTCACTCCGGCCGAGAACCCAAGACGCGGTGACATCTTCTATGTGGTCCTTTCTAAACTTTGATGCTTGTGCTTTCTCTTTGTGTTGTTGTACGAACGCTTGTTAGGTTAATGTTATGGATCCTTTGTCACAACCCGCATTTTCCCAACATTTAAAATGCTATCAGAGTAGGGAAAGCTACGCATTGTGATGCCACGTCACGTAGGGGACGCCTACTGACGTTAAGGCAGATCATCCTTCTTCGCAGACAAGCAAATATTATTATTAACTCAAAGGGATTTAAATATAATTTATGCAAGAAGATTAACAAGCCGCGTCCCTCGACTAGGTGGATCAACTAGTCCACGCTTTTTAAAAATATAGTTTTACGCAGCGGAAAAATACTTGATTTAATTACTTAGTGGCCTAAGTGAACATGAAGACCTAATGAGGTGCACCATATAAGATCGAATGTGTGGATTTACTATATATAAGAAATAGATTTATCACGCGCAGAAAATAGTGAGATTAGCATTTCAAAACATAATAAGCAATGCAACAATTGCCTTAACATATCTAACAAGGGGGTCATAAAGCCCACCAATATCCAACCATTCCAGAACAAGTGTTCAAAAGTGAACCACAAGTAACAGCAGCAGTTGAAACAAAAATCTAACTAAACGGCTCCACGGGCGTCAACACCTGACACGAACCCATGGGCCGACAAGTCCACAGAAAACTCTACCTCAAAGAGTCAGAAGACAGCAACTAAAACAGCTCTGCGCTAACACCTGCTACTGTCCAGAACCTGAGGCATTCAAAGAAAAAACACTTCAGAAACAAGTACAAGTGGTGCAGAAAATAAGAAAGTAAGCAAACCTCCGCGAGACCGGAGGGAAACAGGAGCTGCAAGGGTCAGTCATGACAAGCTAGCAGCAAGTAATCGACAGGAAATGAAATAGCAGGACGATCTAATCATCAGCAGAAAGGAAACAGCAGAACAACTAAAATCAGTAAAATAAGCTCACCAAACAAAGGTGAGAACACAGGCGATGACAAAACTCGCCATAAGCAAAAGAAAAGCCATCCGTTTTCAAATTATTAATCATGTTACTCTTGTTCAGAATTATAGAGACTGATCAGCTCATCCAAAAGAAGAGCACTTCACCGGGGGCAAAAACCACACCGCGCACGGACTCCCAAACAGAATGCTTAAGAGGACACCGCACCGGGAACAAAAACCACACCGCGTACAGCCTCCTAATCAAAAGCTTAAAAGAGCACCGCACCGGGGGCAAAAACCACACCGCGTACGACCTCCAACAGAATGTATTAAATTAAAGAGCATCGCACCGGTGGCTCCGCCAACGTCGTGTACGACCTCCAACAGAATTCATATTTTCATGCAATTTCAAAGGGGAAGGGGCGAGGCCCAACAGGACATATCATATCATAAGGTAAGTAGCGAATGAGAAAATCAAGAGATATGAAGCTAACAACAATCTTTTATTCACTGGCATAATATCAAATTATTAGCAGCAAAAATAGAGAATAAAACGGAGATACGACGCAGTTAGATCAAAAGCACCGGCTTAGAGCGGTTATATGGCAAAGAGAAAGAGCAAGGGCAAGAACACCACTTGCCTTCAAATCACCGGAATCGTTCTCCGAACAACTCCTCGTCGTAGATTGGCCCAAAAGGAGGCACAACGAAGCGAAATCTACAGAAAAAAGACCAAAACGAAGGTTAGGGCCGAAAACCCTAACGAAAGAAGTTTCACGAAACGGGAGGAAATTACCACGAGGACGAAGCTCTCGTCGAGAGCTTTCCGAATCTATGCTCGGCTCGCGATTCCGACCACCGGAGCTCCGTCGGCGGCGTCCGGAATTTTCGAGAAATCGCCGTCCCCGTCGCTCGGTTCTACTCTCTGGTTCGAACAGAATGAAGAAGGAGAAGAGGACTGGGCTCGTTTTAACATAACATAATTTTAATAATAATAATATTATTATTATTTTTATTATTATTATTAAAAGAATGAAGGGGAAAAAAAGTCGACGCATGCGTCGAAAGGAAGTCGACGCAAGGCAGTCGACGCATGCTGGAGGTGAAGTCGACGCATGCGTTGAAAGGGGGCTGGAAGGAATTCGACGCAACTTTAAAAGGCTGCTGAATTCGGCGCATGGATGAAGGCTGGAATTCGACGCATGCTTTGAAAGCTGGAATGAATCGACGCAAGTTTTGAAGGAGGCTGGAAATGAATCGACGCAAGCTTTGAAGGAGGCTGGAAATCGACGTAGCTTCTAATGAATATATATATATATATACATTCATAATAATTATAATAATATTAGTATTATTATTATTATCATTTTATCACTAAAAATAAACGGACGCCGAATCCAACGAAATTTTCGCCTAAAGTGAACGGCGGCGCTACGAATCCAACGGCGAAGTTGGAATCAAAATCCGACGTGCCGTTTTCGAGATACGAATGACGGAAGTTACGGCGAGCTTTAAATATATACAAAACTTCTAAAATACGCCGAGGCTCCAAAATGGCTCGGATCGCGACGAAATTTGATAGGCAAGTCTAAAATTAAATAATCTAATTTCCTAACGTAAAATTTTTCAATTCCGGGTCGTCGCAAAATTTGGTCGACTTGACCCAAACGGACGCGAAAACGCGCAAACGACAACGCGCCACTGACTCGACGTTAAAAGTAACGCCCCGACGTCATTAACACGCCATCACTGAATTAAACAAATATCGGAAAAATCAGGGGCGTTACAGCCACTCCCCCTAAAAGAATGTTTCGTCCCGAAACTTGACATAAGAGCAGATAACAACATTAGGGTCGATAAATGGTACAGGAGAGAAAATTTAAGATAGATAAATAACTGGTACAGGAAGGGAATTTTGACCTGGGCTATTTAGATGAAAGATAAAGGTGCAGGAACAACAATTTGGACAAAATATATGGTACAGGAAAATAAATCCATCTGAGCTATTTAAATGAGGAGATGAAAGATGTAGGAAGAAGATTTACCTGAGCTAATTAATTGAAAAGGTGAGGATGAGACTCTCGCATTGCTGACTCCAGCTCCCATGTTGCGCTCTCGACGTCATGAATCTTCAATTGACTCGAATCGTGCGATCACATTTTTTTGGAGACATACCTGGGCTCAACGTACAACTTATCTACAAAAATAGTACACCACTCCTTCGGTAGGTATGATCCAAAGCTGGAGCAGTGCTCATCTTCTATTCAATTCCTGAAAGGCTCCTTCACACTAGTCACCCCAAACAAAATTTGGATTCTCCTACATAAACCTAATCAAGGACGCAATTAATCACACGAATTCATTACACAAGCCTTCTATATCATCTTGCCAACCCTACAAAATTCCCTATTTCCTCGGATGTTGTAAATCTCTTCCAATTCAATCACTCAACGATCTATACTGGGTCCGACGAAAACTCATCCTCATTAATAACATGGCCCAAATAGGTAAGTAAAGACATCCAAAACTTGTACTTGCTTATCTTGGCAAACAAACTTGCGCTCTCACACAACAGAGTACGCAGCACAATGAGAGCAGTTCCAGAACAGAATAGAAATGAAAAAGGACTCGCTGTCAGACTCTAAGGATGGACGAGCATGAACCGCAGAAATAACCAGCGTCTGAACACATTCAAGGGTTGGTCAGTATCCAACGAGAAGATCATGCGCTTATCCTCACATTTGATCACGACATCATACCTGGACAATCAGTCCATTCCAAGAATCACATCGAAAAAAATTTCCAGATCTAGCATCTTCAAATCCGCTAGAACCTGGACACCACCCAAAGAAATGGGGCACTCCCGGATACCCCGATCTGACGCAACCTGGTCTATAGATGGAAACTTAACGGACAAGACATCACTAGACAACTAGTAAGCTAAATTTTAGAAAAAGGAGAACAAGTTTGGAGGAAAGGAACTAACCAGATATCACGTGCGCTGAGGTTTGAGCTTCCTCTCTAGTCAGCACATTAAGCTTTCCTTTAGTCTTGCGCACGAACTGCGGGGGCGGCGGCAAGGCCTGCAGAGGAACCGCTGAAGTCACGGTCTGCGAATTCGGGCAGTCGGCCCTACGATGTCCTTTTTGTCCACATAGGAAACAACAACCGGCCTTCTTGTAACATCGGGCCGCCTCATGCCCGGGCTTATAACAGAAAGAGCACACTGGGATCGCCTTAGGTGCGTCCTGAATTGCATTAACCTTTAACGGCTCCAACTCCTCGAGCCTCTCGAAACACCTTTCGAACGGGTGGCCCCGCTTTCCACAGAAGCTACAGTGCCCCACACCCCTCTCCTTCGAGTCCGAGTGAGATGCCTTGGAACTCTCCCGATCATCCAACTTTCTCTTATCACTCATTGTCTGCTGCCCACGAATCTTCGTCTTCTCAATAGACTCGACCTTCAATGCAGCCTCCACCGCTTCAGCATAAGTCTTTGACCCATAGGCGCTAGCCCACTGCTGGACGTCGCCAGTGAGACCACCCAAAAACCGCTTCACTCTACCTTCCTCCGAGGCCACCAACTCGGGGGCGAATCTACTCAACTTGCTGAACTCGATCTCGTATTCACTGACGGTGAGCTGCCTCTGCTTTAGATGCAGAAAGTTGTTCATCAATCAGTCGCGCTCAACCGATGGGAGGAACTTCTTAAGCAACAACTTCTTAAACGTCTCCCAAGAGCATCCCTCGGCGAGACCTTCCTTCTCCCTAATCCACCAACCTTTCGCCAAACCTTTCAGTTGAAAAGCAGCCACCATCACCTTCGAAGCCTCCGAGACACCTGAATAGGAGAACATCTCCTCCATGCTGATCACCCAATCATCCAGGGCCATGAAGTCTGCCCTACCATCATAGGTAGGAGGTCCCAAACGCTGAAAGTGTGAAATGAAGTTCATCTCCGGTGGCAATGCCACTGGAGGCACCAGGGGAGCAGGAATGGCTGGGCTCACCACCGGTTCTTGCACAACAGGCTGCTGCGCCGAGGCAGCAGACACCAAGGACTGAATCTGAGTATGCATCGCAACCAACTGTCTCGACAAAGCCTCATTGCTCTATCGCAGGCTTTCGATCACGGACTCACTTTGACCACCAGAAACTCTCCCTCAGGCAGGGGGGTTGATCGTGTCACTCTTCTACGAGACATGTCTATAAGAACGATGGACATTTAATCAGAAACAGGCTTACAGAGCTTAAGCCAAACAGACTCGGAAAAATTTACGGATCGATTCGGAACAGGGAAGAAAACAACCTGCTATTGGTGTTACCTTGTTCTGGAATTTCATGAAATGATGCCATGATTAACTTAGGATGATGCATCATCATCCTATTGACTCTTGTGCTATGACATGAGTGCATGAGTATTTAAATTTCTTTTCAAATCATGTGTGTACATATGTCATCTGGTATGTCTTTAACTTGGCACGCGTGCTTATGCGATGATATGAATGTATGCAGTCCTATGCATTCTAGAAAGAGGCCTTAATGCATGTTATGAGCGGAGTACACATGTAATGTTATGCATCCCATACTACATAGCATTACATGTAACGAAAAAAGAAAACGTGCTAATGGGCATCCATGTAATGGTGGTTATGCATCCTGTTGGGGAAATGATTTCTCTTAACCCCTAGAAATGAGTTAAAGAAAGAGTTTTATGAATGAAAAACAAGACTAAGTAAATATGCGTCGAATAGTATTCGACGCAACGTCGAAATGTAGTCGACGCTTTCTTCAGGTTATGTCGAAGTAACTTTAGGAAGATTTCGACGTATGTGTTGTCGACGCTACTCTGATTTCTAGTCGACGCATAGAGAGAAGTCGACGCACCTTAGTCGACGCACCTTCCTTATTCCTCTCTCGACGTCCAGCCAGGATGAATTCGACGCTTACGTCGAATAGTAATCGACGCACGTCGATTTATATGACAGATTTAAATATGCGCCAGATCTCTTTCCTTCTTTCAGTAGATCTAATTTATATGGAATAATGTTAATATTTTATAGCCGTTCTGAATCATTCTTTCCTTCTATTTGATTCTTGGCTAATCTGATAAAGCTCATTATGGATATTATTTGAATTTGGAATGAATTCTTTCCTTCTATTGGTATGCTAATTATAGAAACATTTCTATTTTTCAAATTCTCTGACTGCTAATTAATTATCCTCCTATAGCATTATTTTAAATACACAGAGCTATAAATAAAGAGGAGGTCGGCAGAAAAGAAAGAGAGTGGAGTGATCTACCACATACATTTTGAAATAGAGGAAAAGCTCCCAAGAGAAAAGAGAGAAATTGAGAAAAAGCTCTGCAGCAATATTCAACCATTTCTTCTTCTGCTCACTGCTGCAAAATCTGATTGCTCTCACTAAAAGAGAGAAAGGCTACAAATCTTCTTCTCTCTATAGAAGAAAGATTTAATTCACTTCTTGTGCTTCCAATCTTCTTGCTAGGAAGAAGATTCATTATTGTTTCTTTCTTTCTTTCTTTCTTACTTAAATATTGTAAAAGAGTTTTTAGAATCTCTCTTCAAAAAATTCAGTGTACTGGTTCTAAGAGTCTCCTTGTCAAAAGACTCAGTTGGTTCTAAGAGTCTCCTTGTCAAAAGACTCAGGGTGGTTCTAAGAGTCTCCTTATCAAAAGACTCAGTGCAAGATAGTGAATTCCTACCAAGGGGGTAGAAGAGTGGACTACCCAAAGTTTGTGGAACCACTATATTTTCTTGTGTTGTGCTGTGATTTTCTCTCTTGCATTTACTTTAATTACTTGTCTAATTCTTGTGGTGTGTGGGAAGCTCTAATCTGTGATCATACACATATATATATATATATATTAACTTTGCACAAAATATTTTAAATCTCTATTCACCCCCCCTCTAGAGAATTCTAGTGAGGTTAACTGTGCACTTTCAATTGGTATCAGAGGGAGGTTGATCTAAAAAGGATAACTCCTTGATCAAAAGATTCTACCTCTTATATATATATATCTTCAAAACTATTTTTCACATGGCACAAATCAAAGATTATGCTTCCACCAGACCACCAATGTGCAATCTTGAAAAGTTTGTAGTTTGGAAAACAAGAATCAGAATCTATATGAATTCCATTGATGCTGACTTGTTCAATATTACTGTAACAGGTCCCCCAAAGCCTTACAGAAAGGATGCAAATGGCAATATCACACAAACACTTGTTCCAAGATCTGAATGGACAGAAGATGAGAAGAAGGCAAGAATTCATGATCTAAAGGCCATGAACATACTTGTCTCAACTCTCTCAGATGACATCTTTCAAAAGGTTGTTGACTGTGAATCATCCAAAGAAATTTGGGATGCCCTCACAAAGATGGTGGAAGGAAGTGCTGATGAAAAGAAAGACAAGAAGGCCCTATTGATCTCTCAATATGAGAACTTTCAAAAGAAGGCTGAAGAAAGCATCTCTGAAATGTATGACAGATTCAGTCTGATCATTAATCAACTAAGAGACTTGGATAGAGAAATCTCTCTCACTGAGATTAATGACAAATTGCTAATGAGTCTCCCTAGTTCATGGGACTCAAGAATATGGGCAATAAGAGACACAAGAGGACAAAAAGAGATCTCAACAGATGCTCTCTTAGGAAAACTCAGATCCTATGAGCAGTTGCTGAAAACTAGAGAGGAGAAGGAAAGAAGAGAAAACACTCCAATTTCCTCAAAAAGCAGGAACATTGCACTAAAGGCAACAGAAGAAGGAACCCCTGTCACTGAAGAAGAATTATTCAGTTTCTTGGCCAGAAGATTTAAGAAATGGGTCAAGGCAGATGGATCAAAAAGGAGGGAGTCAAAACCAAGGTATGACAAAACCCCCACTAAAGAAATTATTTGTTATTCTTGCAGGAAACCTGGACACATTGCCCCAGAATGTCCAGAGAATGCCGAAACAGGAAAGGATCTGAAAAAGAAAGATCTGAAGAAAAAGGGGAAGAAGAAAGAAAGAGGCTTCATTGCAGAAGTCTGGAGTGAAACAAACTCTGAGGATAGTTCATCCTCTAAGAGTGATAATGAAGAATCTAGGCAAGAAGACCTATGCTTGATGGCCTTTGAAGACTCAAAGAATGATGATAAATCATGGAGCGAAACAGGATCAGAAGAAAGCATATCTTCTGATGATGAAAAAGAAAAGAACCTCATTCTCATTGAGGAATCTGAGGATGAGGATGAGGTAAGCATGTTTGATGAAATAGATTTTCAATGTGATGACTTTAGAAATGATTTTATGGGAATGTACATAGATCAACTAAAAACAAAACAAGAAATCAAAGATCTAAAAGAACAAATTAACATGGTTAAGAACCAAAGTGATAAAGAGAAAATATGCTCAAAAGATTATGCACTAAAAGCTAAAGAAATAGAAAGGGCTAAAATAGAAAACCAGTTCCTTAAAGATAAGGTAATCCAGGCAAAGGCCTTTGAAGAATCAATAAAAATGAGAAGCCAAACTCTTAAGGAAATCACTGAAAAACAAAAACTGAGACACAAGAATCTTGGGCTAGGGGCTGATCCCTTAATCAGCCTAATTCCATCCAACAAACCTGCTTGGATGAGCCCTGTAAAATTCACTAAACCTGTTAATTTGTTAAACCCAGAAAAAGACCCACAGGAAGAAAACTCCTTCAAAGAAATAAAAGAATTGGATGAAACATCTTATTATTCAGCTGATGACTCACAAACTTCATCTGAAGAAACAATCAATCCGAGAAAAACAACACATAAAGGAGTAAAAACAGAGAAAGGCAAAATGAAAATTTGTGAAGGCACAGATGCGTCGACTTCATATCGACGCATGCACGATAGTGCGTCGACTTCTACTCAATGCAATCTTTCAGATGCTTCGATCTCTTCTAGACGGATGAACAAAAGCACGTCGACTTCCAATCGACGCAACTTTTTTTATGCGTCGAAATCAGATCGACGCCATCTGGAGAAAGCGCCGAATACAAATCGACGCGACTATCAACATGCGTCGAATGGATATTGATGCACAAAAGTTCAAAGCAACTTAAATAACTTTCATCCAAAAACCTTTCACCCTAACCTCCATTCAGGACCCATTCATCCTGATCATGATCAACATCTCTATTCTAACCAAAATTTCTACCCAAAACTTAGTAAACAAAATTCTCATCCTAATTTTTTTCATAACCATAGTTTCTATCCAAAACAAAACTTCCATCCTAAACAAAGATTCTATCAAAATGAAGACTCTTATTCTAATCAATACCACCATCCCTATCTAAACTCAAACTTTCAAAATCTCAAAATACTCAAATGTTGTATATGCAACAAAAATGGCCACCTTGCCAAACAATGTTGGTATAATCAATCAAACTATCTGTAAAATCTAGTCCTAGGCTGACTTAGAAAACTTTAGGAATAGGAAGAGACAACAAGAAATAAGAACATAGAGTGGTTCTGAAAACCCAAAAGTCACGTCGACATCTAATCGACGCACCTTCGATGAATCAGATCAACAGGTGTAATCGACGCATGCGTCGACTACTATCGACGCATACGTCGATAGGAAACCCTATCATACCAAATCAGACCATATCAACATTCACGTCGAAATTCCACTCGCCGTAACGTCGACTTCATGATAAAGAGCGGCAACATTAGAATATTTTCGGTCACATCCACTGGAGTACCGAAAAAGCCTCGAATTGAGCCCTGTCTCGACGTTTCACCTGACTTAACAAGACTCTTCAGAAACCTCCACTACTCTGCATCTTTTATCCTCCGTGCTCCTTTGTCCAGCTGATTCTTCTTGCTCCTCTCTCACTGATCTTCAATGGCTCCCAAAATAAATTCTGGGTTCGACATCGATCTCGAATCCTTCCAAGCAGCAGCAGAGAACTATAAAAGCATCATTGCTCTCTTCACTGAAGCAGGACTGAACAAGCTCATCTCCACTAGGTGCAAGCTCCTGGAAACTGAGCTCACTGAGCTCATAACTCATGTTCAGATTTCTGAACAAGGAGAAATCCAAGGAACACTCTATGAGACACTAGTCTCAATCTCAGCAGACCACATTAGGGCCACCTTTGACCTCCCATCAGGTATATCCTAATGTCATCTTCATTTCAATAAAATAGGAAAAGAAAATGAGCCTCTCATGAATGACTCAACTAGTATAAATTATTCCCCTATTAGGTGATGAATCCATTGAACTCACACCTGATGAAGTCAAGCATTTACTTACCACCATGAAATTCTCAAAAGATAGACCAATCCATCTGAAAAAGGTAGACTTTTCTGATGAATATAGGCTGCTGGCTGATATAGTAGGGAAAGTTCTACTGTGCAAGATCTCAGCACATGATGCAGTACCAAAACAACAACTGAACATCATGGGGGCCCTTGTGTTGAAGAAGAAGGTAGACTGGGCCACATGGCTACTCAAGATGATAGGCTCTAAATACTCTCACAAAGAGAATGCCTACATGAGAATGATGTGTCAAGTACTGTTCCATTCCTTCCCTGACCTATGTAGGTCAAAAGGAATTCCCATCCCTCCACGAAAAACGATGTCCATAGCCCTATTTTCTAAATGGGCCAGGCAAATCCCTAAGCCTGGTTCCATTCCTGAAAGGACTCCATCTCCTCCTATCTCTCCTGCTCATCCTACTCCTCCTCCTCCTTCTCAAACAGTCACATCTTCTGTACCTTCTTCATCCACACAAATACCATCTCAACCACATGCCCAAGTCTCATCTATTTCTCCACCTCCTCCATCAAATATACCTCCTCAAGATGATAGAATCCCCTCTCCACATTCATCATCTCCTCACTCTCCACCATCTGCATCCACTGAGGCTCTACTCACTCAGTGCATCCAATCTTCAGCTCAAAAATTCCAGGCAATGCTAGATGAGCATTGCTCCCAAATTCATTCCTCCATCCTTCACATGCACACCCAAATAGATGGGGTCAGTGCCTCTGTGCAAGATCTAAAGTCATCTCTCTCTTCCTCTAGAGTGACTAGGTCTTTCTTAACCTCCTTGGCCAAGAAGGTCAAGAAGGGGGAGAATCTAGATGAAGATCAGCTCTCCAATCCTAAATCTCCTTCTCACAAATCCCTTCCTACCTCAAAAACTGACAGTCTAGCACTGCTCAAAACCCTTGGGAATGAGATAGTACCTGAGCTCCATATTGATGAACAAACAATAGAGATACTCAACATAGCAAGAGATGCTGCAAATCAAATGACACCACTACAGGGGGAAGGAAGCAGAGCAGTGAATGAGGCTGAAAATGAAGCTGGTACAAATCTAGATGGAAATGAACCAGCTGATGGAACTGAGAAAGGAAATGAAGCTGATACTGGAAAAGAAAAAGAGACAGATATTCTGTTGGCTGAAGAAGAAAGAATAAAAGGAGCTCTATCCCAGGGGGAGCTACCTGCTCAGGGGGAGCTAAATGAACTTCTTACAAGTGGGAAAGAGAAATCCTCCTCTCCTCAAACATTAGTATTCAAGAGAAAAAGAAAGACTCCTCCTACCCCACCTGAGTAGTATTTGAAAACATTGCTGATATATCTCATCCTATAGTTGAAAATGAATTGGTATGAAAATGAAATATGTTTATATGATTCTGGAGTATTTGATCTCCTTATCTAAATTTCACTTTTTAAAGTGACATACTTCTTATGCTAATACAATTTCTCTCTAAATAGGGTTAAGACAAATAGGGGGAGATTGTTGGGGAAATGATTTCTCTTAACCCCTAGAAATGAGTTAAAGAAAGAGTTTTATGAATGAAAAACAAGACTAAGTAAATATGCGTCGAATAGTATTCGACGCAACGTCGAAATGTAGTCGACGCTTTCTTCAGGTTATGTCGAAGTAACTTTAGGAAGATTTCGACGTATGTGTTGTCGACGCTACTCTGATTTCTAGTCGACGCATATAGAGAAGTCGACGCACCTTAGTCGACGCACCTTCCTTATTCCTCTCTCGACATCCAGCCAGGATGAATTCGACGCTTACGTCGAATAGTAATCGACGCACGTCGATTTATATGACAGATTTAAATATGCGCCAGATCTCTTTCCTTCTTTCAGTAGATCTAATTTATATGGAATAATGTTAATATTTTATAGCTGTTCTGAATCATTCTTTCCTTCTATTTGATTCTTGGCTAATCTGATAAAGCTCATTATGGATATTATTTGAATTTGGAATGAATTCTTTCCTTCTATTGGTATGCTAATTATAGAAACATTTCTATTTTTCAAATTCTCTGACTGCTAATTAATTATCCTCCTATAGCATTATTTTAAATACACAGAGCTATAAATAAAGAGGAGGTCGACAGAAAAGAAAGAGAGTGGAGTGATCTACCACATACATTTTGAAATAGAGGAAAAGCTCCCAAGAGAAAAGAGAGAAATTGAGAAAAAGCTCTGCAACAATATTCAACCATTTCTTCTTCTGCTCACTGCTGCAAAATCTGATTGCTCTCACTAAAAGAGAGAAAGGCTACAAATCTTCTTCTCTCTATAGAAGAAAGATTTAATTCACTTCTTGTGCTTCCAATCTTCTTGCTAGGAAGAAGATTCATTATTGTTTCTTTCTTTCTTTCTTTCTTTCTTACTTAAATATTGTAAAAGAGTTTTTAGAATCTCTCTTCAAAAAATTCAGTGTACTGGTTCTAAGAGTCTCCTTGTCAAAAGACTCAGTTGGTTCTAAGAGTCTCCTTGTCAAAAGACTCAGGGTGGTTCTAAGAGTCTCCTTATCAAAAGACTCAGTGCAAGATAGTGAATTCCTACCAAGGGGGTAGAAGAGTGGACTACCCAAAGTTTGGGGAACCACTATATTTTCTTGTGTTGTGCTGTGATTTTCTCTCTTGCATTTACTTTAATTACTTGTCTAATTCTTGTGGTGTGTGGGAAGCTCTAATCTGTGATCATACACATATATATATATTAACTTTGCACAAAATATTTTAAATCTCTATTCACCCCCCCCCCCCCCCCTCTAGAGAATTCTAGTGAGGTTAACTGTGCACTTTCACATCCCATACTACATAACCGTCACATGTTGCCACCTATGGTGGATCCATATACAAACACATATTATGCATCCCATACTACATAATATGCCCCGTATACTTCTTATCATGCTATGAGTGTTGTGACGATGCTTCGGTCAAGACATATTGATGACATATCGGTGTGTGTATACAATGAAATGATCTTATGAGGTTCTGCTTAGGATAGCGGTTGTTTGGCTCACACGCCAAACCACCCAACTACCTTTTTCACAGAACCTCCCTCTGATACCAACTGTCACAACCCGCATTTTCCCAACATTTAAAATGCTATCAGAGTAGGGAAAGCTACGCATTGTGATGCCACGTCACGTAGGGGACGCCTACTGACGTTAAGGCAGATCATCCTTCTTCGCAGACAAGCAAATATTATTATTAACTCAAAGGGATTTAAATATAATTTATGCAAGAAGATTAACAAGCCGCGTCCCTCGACAAGGTGGATCAACTAGTCCACGCTTTTAAAAATATAGTTTTATGCAGCGGAAAAATAATTGATTTAATTACTTAGTGGCCTAAGTGAACATGAAGACCTAGTGAGTTGCACCATACAAGATCGAATGTGTGGATTTACTATATATAAGAAATAGATTTATCACGCGTAGAAAATAGTGAGATTAGCATTTCAAAACATAATATGCAATGCAACAATTGCCTTAACATATCTAACAAGGGGGTCATAAAGCCCACCAATATCCAACCATTCCAGAACAAGTGTTCAAAAGTGAACCACAAGTAACAACAGCAGTTGAAACAAAAATCTAACTAAACGGCTCCAAGGGCGTCAACACCTGACACGAACCCATGGGCCGACAAGTCCACAGTAAACTCTACCTCAAAGAGTCAGAAGACAGCAACTAAAACAGCTCTGCACAAACACCTGCTACTGTCCAGAACCTGAGGCATTCAAAGAAAGAACACCTCAGAAACAAGTACAAGTGGTGCAGAAAATAAGAAAGTAAGCAAACCTCCGCGAGACCGGAGGGAAACAGGAGCTGCAAGGGTCAGTCATGACAAGCTAGCAGCAAGTAATCAACAGGAAATGAAATAGCAGGAGTATCTAATCATCAGCAGAAAGGAAACAACAGAACAACTAAAATCAGTAAAATAAGCTCACCAAACAAAGGTGAGAACACAGGCGATGACAAAACTCGCCATAAGCAAAAGAAAAGCCATCCGTTTTCAAATTATTAATCATGTTACTCTTGTTCAGAATTATAGAGACTGATCAGCTCATCCAAAAGAAGAGCACCGCACCGGGGGCAAAAACCACACCGCGTACGGACTCCCAAACAGAATGCTTAATAGGACACCGCACCGGGGGCAAAAACCACACCGCGTACAGCCTCCTAATCAAAAGCTTAAAAGAGCACCGCACCGGGGGCAAAAACCACACCGCGTACGACCTCCAACAGAATGTATTAAATTAAAGAGCATCGCACCGGTGGCTCCGCCAACGTCGTGTACGACCTCCAACAGAATTCATATTTTCATGCAATTTCAAAGGGGAAGGGGCAAGGCCCAACAGGACATATCATATCATAAGGTAAGTAGCGAATCAGAAAATCAAGAGATATGAAGCTAACAACAATCTTTTATTCACTGGCATAATATCAAATTATTAGCAGCAAAAATAGAGAATAAAACGGAGATACGACGCAGTTAGATCAAAAGCACCGGCTTAGAGCGGTTATATGGCAAAGAGAAAGAGCAAGGGCAAGAACACCACTTGCCTTCAAATCACCGGAATCATTCTCCGAACAACTCCTCGTCGTAGATCGGCCCAAAAGGAGGCACAACGAAGCGAAATCTACAGAAAAAAGACCAAAACGAAGGTTAGGGCCGAAAACCCTAACGAAAAAAGTTTCACGAAACGGGAGGAAATTACCACGAGGACGAAGCTCTCGTCGAGAGCTTTCCGAATCTATGCTCGGCTCGCGATTCCGACCATCGAAGCTCCGTCGGCGGCGTCCAGAAGTTTCGAGAAATCGCCGTCCCCGTCGCTCGGTTCTACTCTCTGGTTCGAACAGAATGAAGAAGGAGAAGAGGACTGGGCTCGTTTTAACATAACATAATTTTAATAATAATAATATTATTAATATTATTATTATTATTATTAAAAGAATGAAGGGGGAAAAAAAAGTCGACGCATGCGTCGAAAGGAAGTCGACGCAAGGCAGTCGACGCATGCTGGAGGTGAAGTCGACGCATGCGTTGAAAGGGGGCTGGAAGGAATTCGACGCAACTTTGAAAGGCTGCTGAATTCGGCGCATGGATGAAGGCTGGAATTCGACGCATGCTTTGAAAGCTGGAATGAATCGACGGAAGTTTTGAAGGAGGCTGGAAATGAATCGACGCAAGCTTTGAAGGAGGCTGGAAATCGACGTAGCTTCTAATGAATATATATATATATATATACATTCATAATAATTATAATAACATTAGTATTATTATTATCATTTTATCACTAAAAATAAACGGACGCCGAATCCAACGAAATTTTCGCCTAAAGTGAACGGCGGCGCTACGAATCCAACGGCGAAGTTGGAATCAAAATCCGACGTGCCATTTTCGAGATACGAATGGCGGAAGTTACGACGAGCTTTAAATATATACAAAACTTCTAAAATGCGACGAGGCTCCAAAATGGCTTGATAGGCAAGTCTAAAATTAAATAATCTAATTTCCTAACGTAAAATTTTTCAATTCCGGGTCGTCGCAAAATTTGGTCGACTTGACCCAAACGGACGCGAAAACGCGCAAACGGCAACGCGCCGCTGAGTCGATGTTAAAAGTAACGCCCCGACGTCATTAACACGCCATCACTAAATTAAACAAATACCGGAAAAATTAGGGGCGTTACGTCCTTGCTTATGTTCATGTGCAATGATGATGTGGTGGTGAGAATAGCTTTCGTTGTTGTTGTGATAGCCTAGGTTGTTTGTGTGTGAAGACATCTAGCAATTGCTAGTGGTGATGTTGGCAAAGAGGTGAATATGACCCTCACAAAACCTCGCACTGTGGCCACTCCATCCGCTTACCGAAGTGCGGCATCGCGGCCGCTGCACTCACCCACACCATGCGAAGTGGTGCTTTTCGACCCGCATTTCTCTTATTTCCGCAATAACTTAGGAATCCAATCACAACCCCCTTTGTTATTACTTAGTAATCCTTTTAACTAATTTCTGGGCAGAGCGAATCATACTACCCAACTTGCGGTCCTTTGAGATCAACATTCAGGGAGTTCCTCCCTATTTTATTACTTGAGCGACCAGTGCACTGCCCTCGTATCGCATTTCGTGCTTGCTAATTAGCGTTGCTGAAATCGCGCATCAGCAGGCGATAGCGCAGAGCACAGAAGGCAAGAGAGAAATGTTTCCTCGGATTGAAGATTCACCCGCGCAGAATAATGCCTAATCCGGAATAGCGCCGGCGGTAGCTCTAGCGCTGAGGCTACAAATAGGACCCCTCTTCTCTCGTTTCACTACCTGATCAGAAAGAGAGATTGAGCGCTAGAATTCCAGAGGTTGATTTGGCCGAAACTTGATGTCCTACCAAAGCTCTGTGGATTTCTGAAGGAGAATCTCTTCACGCCGGATCCAAACGACGTCTTCTTCTACAACGCTTATTCTACAGCAGATCTTCATCTCCAACTTCAGAAGTTCTTCAAGAGGGAGTTTTTATTATTATCATTTCATATTTCTTGTAAACCGTTAGAGAATTCGCCTCGTGTTGGCGACTAGGTCTGGGTAGGACTTAGGGAAGAAACTCACCTCGTGTTGGAGACTAGATCTAGGTTAGGTCTAGGGGGTGCTCAAGGCCATATCCGGGGTTGGATTGGCTAGAGCGGCTTGAGGCCGAATCCGAGGAAGGATAAGCTAGGGCCACCGATTCGTGGGGATGCGAGTCGGGATAGAAAACAAAAAGAGCTTACTATTATTCTCCACCGATTTCTAGCGTTATAGAAATCAACTTGTGTAAAACCTTATTTCATATCAATAAAACATTATTTCACTTTATTTTAATTGCTTTGTTTGATTTCTCACTTTCTTATTCACGCATTAGTTCAAAGAAAATCAAAATATAACTTAAGTTTTAAAAAACCCTTATTCACCTCCCCTCTAAGGGCGCCTACCGATCCAACAAGTGGTATCAGAGCGGTTTTATTCCAATCTGCTTAACAACCAGGAATATTGGCGTCTCATGATCTCGCTTCTATTAGAGGGGTAGATTTTTATGAAGAAGAAAAATCCCTTTATCTACCTTTATTCGAAGGGAGAAATTATAAAGGGTGGAAATCTTTAATGGAAAAGTTTATTAAAAATTTAGATATCAATGCATGGCATATAACAATAGATAGACCAGCGGATGAATCAAATAAACAGGAACGTCATCTAAATGCAAAAGCTTTAAATAGTATTTTCTGTGCTTTATCTCACGAAATTTCCAAATTAATATATTGTTTCTCTAGTGCATACAAAGTATGGAAATTTCTTGAAGAAATGTATGATTCTCCATCTATAGGTTTGGAACGAATACAAGAAGTGGAGAATATACAAGATTGCACAAATGGTAAAGAAAGCTCCTCTCATGATGGATCAATGGAGTGCACATCAAATGGAAAAGATGAAATCCCATCTTTGGACGAGGAATGCCAAATAGATGAAGACAACAAAGAAAATTTGTGCTCAATAGCATCCAAAAGCACTGTAAGGAAATCAAATCCTTTTATTGTTTGCAATTCTATTTCTACTTTACAATTGCTACAAATTACAAAGCGCAAAATTAAGAAATTAAAAAATACGAATTGCAAATTGCGCTTAGAAAATAAAAATTTAAAAGCAAGAGTTAAAGTAGAATCAAATTCTGATTTACCTTGTTTTACCCTTGTCACTTCATGATGGAGGCCATCCATTCCTCTCAGTCCTTCTCCATCTCCCTGTTGATGAAGACCCCCACATGGACCCACACTTTGTGGGGGATGAGGTCATTGCTGATGAAGACCCCCACATAGACCCACACTTTGTTGGGGAGGTAGATGTTGCTGCAGATGGTCATGACCCTCCACCACGAGATGAGGAAGATGCTGCAGATATTGATCCACCACCGTTCGTCGAAGCTGCGATTGAGGACTCTCCACTTGTTGGGGATTTGGACGATGATGCTGACGACCCTCCTTGATTCACCACCCATGGGTGGTCATCTCGTCGGCGCGCTTGATTAAGACTTTATTTATATGCTCATTTTTATTTCAAAGTTTATTTTAAGTTTTGGGACATTTTGATTTTGGTTTGCTTTTAGCCAAAATCTGGTTTGCTTTTAAAATTCTCCATTGTTGTTTGTAAGGCTCTATATAAGGCCACAACTCAATGTTAAATTCAGATTTTGATGAAATTGAAAACAAACATTTCCAAACACTAAAGTTTCTCTCTCTCCTCTTCCTCCTAGCCGCCGCCCCTAGCTCCTCTCTCTCTCTTTGGCCGCCGGCCACTCTTCGTCCTCCTCCCCTCTTCTCGGCTCCTTCTCCCTTCCTCACTACTTCTCTCAACCTCTCCTTCCAAGGCCGACCGTCTCCCTCACTCTCTTGAAGAATTTCGGCCAGCCCCAAGGGCTTGTGGAAGGAGATCTCTTGGCTCGGATTTGGCTCCATGGGCTTGATCGTGGTGGAAGCGGCGAAGGCGAACGTGCTCTACATCAAGTAACTCATCTCCGGTGGTCTCCGCGGATGAACAATCTTTAGGATTCCTACATCTCGGATCTACGATTCCGAGGGGGTAACGAACTCTCAACTCATGTGATTCCTTTCTTAGATAGTTCTGTGGTGGCTAGATCGGTGACGTGGTCTTTAAACCGTTGATTTTCTCGCGGATTTTCTTTATTGTGGATTTGTATTTCGATCTTGGATTTCATTTTAATTCGACTAGGAGTGGCGAACTGATGAGTCCTGATCATATACACATTTTTTGGACTCATCCGGGCCGTTATTTAGTCAATTCTACGCACTATAGCCTTGTTATAGTTTATATTTGATAATCCATGCTAGGTGCACATCTTGACCCACTTTGGTGTGATTTTCGTGTTTATTGTCTTTAGTATATTCTTGTGCTGATAAGTGCCACTTTCAGTGGCTAGATCTGTGGTTGTGCGGGAATAGGAGTCGTGCAAGTGTTCCCGGTGCAATTCTGCACAGGAACACTGCGCACGATCACCGGTTCTATTGCGCACGACCACTGGTCGTGCGCCACTGATCGTGTGCACTTAACCCTTTTTCACGAGTTCTGTTTGGTGCAGTGCGCACGACCATCAACGACAGTGCGCACGACCACCGGTCGTGCGCCACTGCTCGTGCGCACTTACCATTTAATTTCTGAGTTCTGTTTGCAGTAGTGCGCACGACCATCAACTCCAGTGCGCACGACCACCGGTCGTGCGCCACTGGTCGTGCGAACATTTTATTTTATAATTTCGTATCTTGCAGGTTCCACCCAGGCAGTGCGCACGATCGCCGAATTCCAGTGCGCACGACCACTGGTCGTGCGCCAATGATCGTGCGCGGTATTTAATCCAGTGCCTATTTAAACGCCTGTTGCGATTTTAGGGCGGATCGTTCATGCCGGGAGCGGGATTCCTGTTCCGTACGCCGCCGATCTCCACCGTGGGAAGCCTCCACTTCATCTCCTACGCAAAGGGAAGCCTCCTCCATCCATTCTAAGACTTCCTCCATTGTCCGTGAGTGTGCTCCATCGTCCGTAAGCCTCCAAGCAAGCATTCTTTCATTCCGCTCGGTGAGAAGAAGAAGAAACCTAAAGTCGAAGACGACGGAGCACGTAGGGAGATCGTGACAGCTCTCTACGCCGGAAGCATTGTCCGTCCGAGTCCGGAGGTAGCCCGACAACCTACCATTCCGGCCGTGAACGGCCGCTAGTCTTCACCATCGGTTATTCCTTTCCTCTTTCCTCGTTGTACTCTTTGAACCGTGTAAAACTCGAATATTGAGATGTTATTTGTTTAAATGAATGTCTCTTTGTTATTCTTCATGGTTTGGTTGTGATTCACTCCGTTCTCATTCACTCACTCGCGCCCGCACGCAAGGTGTTTGACCCGCGTTAGCAAGAGCTAACGGCGGTTGTGAAGAGGTGTTTGCGACCCTCACCCTCTCGCACTCGAGCTCACTTCATCCGCCTCACGAAGCACGGCATCGCGGCCGTTGCATCCACCTCACTTTGCGAAGCGGTGTTTTCTACCCGCATTTCTTTTGTTATTGCTAAGATTAGGAAAACCAACCTAAAACCCCTCTTTGTGTTTGTTGAACGCTTGTGTAACAATCATCACTGCGCGATTCGTTCACCCATCCTGCATTCCTCAAGAGACCGACATCCGGGGAATTTATTCACCACAATTATTACTTGACAGCGACCGGTGCACTTGCCGACACGCATCAAGTTTTTGGCGTCGTTGCCGGGGAATGCAGGCGTGTTTCGTCTTATGTTGTGACTTTCGTTATACGAGCAGTTGTTTTTTATTTTCTTTGTTTTTCTTTTTGTTTCTGACAGTTCATGCAGAGGCAGGTCGCAGGTGAACTCGCACCTTTTGATCCAGAAATCGAACGAACTGCTCGCGCGCGAAGGCGCGCTGCGGCTGTACAAGCGGCCATGGGTGATCAGGTAGACCCAAATGATGTTGATCCGAGAATGCCCGGCGTGGGGGAACATCATCCTGGGATTGAGCAGGAGGCAGCTAGGCCTCGACCCCGCACGATGAGGGACTACACCACTCCAACTGCTGGGAGTGTGTATCCAGGTTTTGGGCCAAATATTATGAATAATCAGTTTGAGATCAAGCCAGCGATCTTAAACATAATCCGGAACAACGCTCAGTTCTCGGGGTTGGCCAGCGAAGATCCGCATCTGCATCTGGTGGAGTTTTCTGATATTTGCGGAACCTTCCGCTACGCAGGGATTGCGGACGACACGGTCAAGCTCAGACTGTTTCCCTTTTCACTCCGCGACAAAGCAAAGGTGTGGCTCCACTCCATTCCGCCCGGGACTGCTACAACTTGGGATGCTCTCGCATCCAAGTTCCTTGCTAAATTCCACCCTGTGGATAAGATTGTAAGCTTGCGGCGGGAGATCGCCACATTTCGCCAACTTGACCAAGAGACCCTTGCTGAAGCATGGGAGCGCCTCAACGATCTCCTTCGTCGTTGCCCTGGCCACGAGCTCCAACCATGGAATGTGGTTGAATTGTTCTACTTCGCGATCGAGCCCAACTACAGGGCAATGATCGATGCTGTGGCGGGTGGTACCTTGATGAACCACACTCCTGAAGAAGCCCTTCGAATTCTGCGCGACACTGCCTCCCACAGTACATTCTGGACTGCAGGGAGAAATGCTCCAAGAAGCGGCCGAGGTCTTTTCATGGTCGACTCTCTCCCCTCACCATCCGCGACTGCTGCTATCATTACCTGCGAGGGATGTGGAGGCGGAGGCCACCACGCGTATGAGTGTGCGGGGAACAACGTGGCAGGTGACTTCGCACACTTGAACTTGAACGAATCTGTTAATTATGTAGGAAATCAGCCTAGGGGTGCCTTTCAATAATGCTTATAATCCGGGAGCGAGAAGTCACCCGAACTTCTCGTGGAATCCAAACACACCTGGCCAACGATGGGCACCGGGGCAGCATCAAAACGATGCTTACGCCTCCGGGAGCCAACCGAGGCCGCCGCACCCGGATTATAACCAAGCACCCCCTACCCAAAAGAAGAGTAATTTAGAAGAAATGATGGAGAAATTCATGCTAGCAGCTAATTCAAATATGGTAAATCAAACTGCATCTATGCGAAACTTGGAGACGCAGTTGGGCCAATTGGCCCAAGCGCTAACCGAGCGTTCGCAGGGGACCCTTCCCAGCAACACGGAGAAGAACCCCATTGATCAAGGGAAGAGTCTGGGGGATGTGGTAGATGCCAATCCGAGTGAGCTGGTAATCTCTTGTTCCATCAATAAGGTTGAAACAAAAGCTTTATGCGATTCCGGTTCCTCCCGCAACGTTATTGCGTTGCAAGATGTAGCCAAATTACAACTGGATTTGAACACGGAAGAAAGGAAATCCCTTGTGCTTGCCAATGGTACTGTTATTCAATCCGAGGGGGAAGTAAAGAATGTGGAGGTGACGGTTGAGGGGACAACTGTAGTTGCTGATTTTCAGGTTTTGGGCCCGCGGGAAAACCAGTCCATTCCTATCTTGGGCGTACCGTTCTTGAAAGAGAGCGGTGCTACCCTTGACTTTGCTACGGGGTGCATTTCCCTAACCAATATGTTGCAGCAGCCCACTTGTCCCGAAGCCACACCTGAAACATTCACTCTGCCCCCTCTCGTTATTTCTGATGAATTTCTAAGCTGTGTAGGAAAGATACATGTTCAAGAAACAGGTGAAGGAGGAATGGAGGAGCTCCAATCGGATGAGGAAGAAGAGGTCGACCTCCGGAAAGAATTCGACTCCGAGAAGGAGGAAGACGGCAGTTCGGGAAACGTTGACGTGAATGTAGTTAGGGTTGCTGATTATTTATCTTCTTATGGTGAATCATGTAATAAACTATCTAAGCGCTCCATCTCCTGGGCCGATCCGGTAGTCACCACGATGCCGGAAGTGACGCCACCTGATTCTAAGGAGGAAAAATCTGAGAACTCTCAACGGTGGCAGTCTCCGGCTGTCACCAAACTTAAAAAGGAAAAACTTCTGCGCGACGCTCGTGCTGCCGCTCTCCGTGGCAAGGTGGCGGAGGTTAGGGGAGCATTGGGTAATACCAGTGCTGGCCCTAAAGCCTTCACCTCCCGCCTACGTGCTACGGGAGAAGCACACCATAAGAGCGCTTTTAGTTGATGTGTGTTTTATTTGCTGTGGTGAACTATTTTTGAGATTTCTTTTTAATTCCTGCACTTTATAAACACTGCTAATACAGGTATTTGGTCCAGCTTAAGGACGTTAAATGAAAGCGCTACTGGGAGACAACCCAGATTTCCTGTTTTCATATTTCTTTTTATCTAACTTCTTTTAGTTCAGCTTTTGTATCTGCTTTTGTTGCTTTGAGTTTGTGCTTGCAGGGTTTTGTGTTCGATGGAGCGGATGCTGCGGACTAGTCTTGATCGTAAACGCCAATCGTCTGGTATGCTCATTTCTGAGCATTGGGTAACACTTCCTCCCCTCTTTTTGCTTCAATTTCTAGATATATCGCTTAGTTTAAGTCTGGGGGAGCGGTTGTTGTTATCCACTGTGCACGAGTGCACCGCATACTAGAAGGTTGATTCTTTTTTATCTTATCATTATCGTTGTTTTCCTTGTTTCACACACCATTTCACCCACTTGAGTGTGCGCTTATCTTTTTGTTGTTGTTCCGTTGTAAACTATCTTGGTTGGAGTATGAAATAGGTTGTTAACGTAGGAATTATTATTTGGAGTGCGATGTTGACTCATGTAGTGTTCTAGTCACTTCGCATGCTATGGTAGAATTTGTGTAGAACTAGATTTTCTTTATGCATCTAATTTATGTTTAGTATTTCTGCGTAAATTTAGATTTAATATACTCAAGTGGTGAATTTGTATGGAATTGACGATAACCCGGTGTTGTGTGTGTGCGGTTGCTAGTCGTGTGTTGCTCGAGTCGGGAGGAAGGTTTATCTTTCTCGTGGGCTAAGAACTTGCCCCAAGCGACTCTCGAAGCATGGGTGAGAGCTACTCGTTGAGTCAAGCATGATGTAGGCCACCCTTTGGCTAGTTTGAGCTTTGTTATTCCATGTCCATTTCATTCCCCTTTGCAAGCCAATTTTGTGCCTACCATTCCTTTGTACAGCCCCTCTTCATCCACCAATGCCTGAAGCCTAT
Source organism: Dactylorhiza incarnata (assembly GCA_033032865.1). Taxonomy (NCBI): domain Eukaryota; kingdom Viridiplantae; phylum Streptophyta; class Magnoliopsida; order Asparagales; family Orchidaceae; genus Dactylorhiza; species Dactylorhiza incarnata. Next base: position 6,082,625 of record JAWHQI010000035.1, read on the forward strand.
CCTACTCCCGCAACCAAAACGTTTTTAACTGCGCTCATAATTCTAAACTTGTGTGGAGTGTGGAATCGTTGTGTTATGATGGGAAAATAAAGTCCATCTGCTGATTTTGAACCAACCGGGGGTTCAATAAAAGAGGTGAAATATGTAAAAGAAAAAAAAAAGAGTATTTTGAAAAAAAATCCTCCCGAGCTAAAAACGGAAAATCTGTTGGTATTTGTGAAGTAGGTCGTGTGCACACCTGGTTTTCAGGATAAGTCTGGGGGTGTGTCACACGAGCATAGTTTGTTGGTCTTGTGTGGTGCAGCGTTCCGTTAGCTCACTTGGGTTGCGTAGCCACCGTGTTTAACTTTGAATATCACACCGTAACCTAAGCCTCGTTTTAGTCCTATAAGTCCTACTGATTTGATTTGCGAGTTTGCTAGCGCCGTGGAGAGAGTGTGACCGGGCGAGCGTATGGTTCACGACGTTGATGGATTTCAGCGGAGTTATTCCTAAGCCCCGATCTTTTGCAACACCCGCCTCAGTGTCTCGTCACTTTCATACTGGGCATGATCGTCAAATTCTTCATAATTCACCAACTGAGTAGGACTAAATCTTTACTTACGCTTTAATACTTATGTAAATTAGTTAGCATAATTAGAATCTTCTTCTACTAGAATTTCTACTCGCATGCGTACGTTACTTCGCACCGTACTCCCTTGTGTAATTCTCTATGTTAACTATCGTTTTCGCGCTCCGCCGGATTCGTTTGCTCGGGACGCGCAAACAGTTAAGTCTGGGGGTGTGATGAGTCCTGATCATATACACATTTTTTGGACTCATCCGGGCCGTTATTTAGTCAATTCTACGCACTATAGCCTTGTTATAGTTTATATTTGATAATCCATGCTAGGTGCACATCTTGGCCCACTTTGGTGTGATTTTCGTGTTTATTGTCTTTAGTATATTCTTGTGCTGATAAGTGCCACTTTCAGTGGCTAGATCTGTGGTTGTGCGGGAATAGGAGTCGTGCAAGTGTTCCCGGTGCAATTCTGCACAGGAACACTGCGCACGATCACCGGTTCTATTGCGCACGACCACTGGTCGTGCGCCACTGATCGTGTGCACTTAACCCTTTTTCACGAGTTCTGTTTGGTGCAGTGCGCACGACCATCAACGACAGTGCGCACGACCACCGGTCGTGCGCCACTGCTCGTGCGCACTTACCATTTAATTTCTGAGTTCTGTTTGCGGTAGTGCGCACGACCATCAACTCCAGTGCGCACGACCACCGGTCGTGCGCCACTGGTCGTGCGAACATTTTATTTTATAATTTCGTATCTTGCAGGTTCCACCCAGGCAGTGCGCACGATCGCCGAATTCCAGTGCGCACGACCACTGGTCGTGCGCCAATGATCGTGCGCGGTATTTAATCCAGTGCCTATTTAAACGCCTGTTGCGATTTTAGGGCGGATCGTTCATGGCGGGAGCGGGATTCCTGTTCCGTACGTCGCCGATCTCCACCGTGGGAAGCCTCCACTTCATCTCCTATGCAAAGGGAAGCCTCCTCCATCCATTCTAAGACTTCCTCCATTGTCCGTGAGTGTGCTCCATCGTCCGTAAGCCTCCAAGCAAGCATTCTTTCATTCCGCTCGGTGAGAAGAAGAAGAAACCTAAAGTCGAAGACGACGGAGCACGTAGGGAGATCGTGACAGCTCTCTACGCCGGAAGGATTGTCCGTCCGAGTCCGGAGGTAGCCCCACAACCTACCATTCCGGCCGTGAACGGCCGCTAGTCTTCACCATCGGTTATTCCTTTCCTCTTTCCTCGTTGTACTCTTTGAACCGTGTAAAACTCGAATATTGAGATGTTATTTGTTTAAATGAATGTCTCTTTGTTATTCTTCATGGTTTGGTTGTGATTCACTCCGTTCTCATTCACTCACTCGCGCCCGCACGCAAGGTGTTTGACCCGCGTTAGCAAGAGCTAACGGCAGTTGTGAAGAGGTGTTTGCGACCCTCACCCTCTCGCACTCGAGCTCACTTCATCCGCCTCCTGAAGCACGGCATCGCGGCCGTTGCATCCACCTCACTTTGCGAAGCGGTGTTTTCGACCCGCATTTCTTTTGTTATTGCTAAGATTAGGAAAACCAACCTAAAACCCCTCTTTGTGTTTGTTGAACGCTTGTGTAACAATCATCACTGCGCGATTCGTTCACCCATCCTGCATTCCTCAAGAGACCGACATCCGGGGAATTTATTCTCCACAATTATTACTTGACAGCGACCGGTGCACTTGCCGACACGCATCACGAACCTCTTTTGTTCTATTGGGGGAGATTTTCCGTTTCCTAATCTTTACCTTTTCGGAGGATCTCTCTTTGGTATACAACAACAACCGCTCGACCGGATCGTGTGGATCCTTTTAACCGGGAGCGAAGTGGCCAATAGCCTCCTTCCATTCCCTCGCTGTGTGGCTGCCCGTGCGTGATAAATAATGTGAATAAAAATCATTCCACGAGTTGGCTGCGTTCGTTCACGCTTGTGTGAGATTAAGAAGCGTTGGGAGTAAACAAATCGATCGCGCACGAGTGAGTGAACCCAAACACCCTTTCCTACATCAATTTGGTCTCAAAGCGAGGTTGTATCAATTTCCTAATTGATACCATCCTAATATATTGCTTACCGTAGGATGCCGACATATAATTAATCTTGCACGATTCCTTTCCAAAACAACCAAATCTTAATTAATCTTGCACCATTTGTTGCCAAAATCACAAAATTTTCAAAATCTGGCCTGCGAATAGCAGCCTGAATACTTCAGTTTTTAGAAAAAAAATTCCTGAAAATTTTTCTGCATATTCCCAACATCATAACCAGCATTAACTTATAAAAAATACTCATTTGCGTCAAAGCCCAAGCGAAAAAAAATCATACTCGTAAAATTTATGTTGCTCAGCACCTAGTTTTCTCGAGAATATGGTACTAGGTTAGATCAGGGGTATTTCCCTGCACTTTCACCCAAGACTGCAGCCCGGTCCTTGGATGATGATCCAATTGCTATCTCTAGACTCAAATGGAAGTTCATGGGTCAAGTAGATCAGTTGATGATCGAGATTAAGAACTTGATTCACACTCTTAGGATGAATCAAGAAATCCCCAAAAATCATGTTTTTATCCCCCGTGAAAGAGTACAACCCCGCACTAACAAACATAGTACTGAACCATGTGAGTTATGTGGGGGGCGGGATGACGTTGTGAAGGTGTTAAGGTTCGGTCGTGACCTGACGCACAAATTTAGGTTAAATTTTAAGCACGGTGAGAAGTGGTGCAGGCTAGTTGTTGATAGCGTCTGCCATACAAATGCCATTTCTGAGAACGCGGTGTTTATGATATTGGTGACCACCGAGCCACATCCTCGCCCTTATCGGCTTGTATGTCCTAACAAATGTACTATTTTTGGGTCAAGGCGTTGTTTGGTGCCCCTCACCATCAAAGACTATTCTGAGCGAGTTTGGTGTGATGTCCTTCCTATGAAGGATTGCCATGTACTGCTAGGATGCCCATGGCTTGTTGACCATGCTTTCACCCACGATGAACACGACCACATGTTAGAATTCATGCATAGAGGTCAGCTTATCACTCTTAGGTCCACTCTGCCTAAGAAGCATTTGGTCCTACCTGGAGGTACTTGTAGCCCTACTGAGTCGACACCACCGTGCCTAGCAACGAAAGAGGATTTTGACACTGTTAGTCAAAATTGGCCTATAGACTATATTATCCCCTCCGAAACGAACACATTAACCTTAATCGTTAAAGCTAAGGCTGACCCTGTTAGTCCAAGCCTTCCTAAGGACAATATTGTCCCTGCTGAAACAACCACGCTTAGCTTAGTATGTGAGACTGAGGTTATCCCGATTAGTCAACCATTACGTGATCCCTTTAGCCTTATGATGCCTTCAGTTGAACACCCCAAGATCATTCAGGAGGTTGACGAGAACTCTGAAGGTGAGTTTAGAGTTATTGATGAACAAGGCGCGGTAGTTATGGGGAAAGGACGAGTTTTATTTGCTCCACATGTTTTCGATGACTGGACTAAGGGTAGTAATTTTTCTTTGATGTTTAATGGGGGAGATAAGTGGTCCGGCCGATACTTGGTAGGGGTAGTTGTTTGGACATAGTTTCTGAGCTTGTGGACACCCAGATGGCGTTAACTTCCCCTTTGGACTTTCATCCATTCAAGGTTGCTTGGGTCACTACTACTTCAGCCCCGGATTGGAAGTATGGTGTCTAGCCCGTAATCACTTCGGAGTATGCTCAGTGGTTTGGGTTTGAGGTCGTTCCTATGGTTTCTTACCATATTCTACGGGGTCGCCCATGGCTTTGTGAACGCGACGTCACTCAATTAAGGAGTGCTAACGTTTCTGAACTTAAATTTGAGGGCAAAATTATTATTTTAAAACCTTTACCACCTAAGGACCCTTCGATTCAATTTAGTGAGACCATCATTCCTATGGAGGACAAGACCTTAAATTTAATCAATAACTTGGTGATTGTTCCAAATTTTCCTAACCAACCCAAGCACAAGAGTATTACATTAGCCGACCCATTTTGGTCTTATCACGTTATGTGTAGCGCGCAAAAGGGAGCATCCCATTATAAAATGGAAGATTTAAGTATGGTATGTCTCAACCCTGAACGGTGGCCTTCCGGCGCTTTAGAGGACATCATGAGTCCGAACGCTAAACCTTTTCGAATTTCACTGAAGTTAGGAAAGAGTACTTTTCATATGAAGGTTTCTGCTGAGTGGGGTTTGCCCCCTATTTTTGATGTTTCAAATTTTACGTCATGCTTTCTACCACCACTTAAATTGTCCCCCCTTCCGTTACTTTCTACTAATCATTCTATTGGGTTGAGAGGTGAGTAGGGTAGTAGATTGTTTTCTCCTAAGGTTATCACTGGAGGTATGTTGTCCGTTGATGTTTTAGCATATTTTCCTTCGTTATCTAATGCTGCTTTCAAGGTCCCAAAGACCAACTCTGTGCTTGACAGGAAATCTGAGGTTGCAATCCTTCCAGTTCTCCACGATGCCGACTCATCGGTGATGAGTCCTTTCAAGTGGGGGAGGATTGATGGAGGCCATCCATTCCTCTCAGTCCTTCTCCATCTCCCTGTTGATGAAGACCCCCACATGGACCCACACTTTGTGGGGGATGAGGTCGTTGCTGATGAAGACCCCCACATAGACCCACACTTTGTTGGGGAGGTAGATGTTGCTGCAGATGGTCATGACCCTCCACCACGAGATGAGGAAGATGCTGCAGATATTAATCCACCACCGTTCGCCGAAGCTGCGGTTGAGGACTCTCCACTTGTTGGGGATTTGGACGATGATGCTAACGACCCTCCATGATTCACCACCCATGGGTGGTCATCTCGTCGGCGTGCTTGATTAAGACTTTATTTATATGCTCATTTTTATTTCATAGTTTATTTTAAGTTTTGGGACATTTTGATTTTGGTTTGCTTTTAGCCAAAATCTAGTTTGCTTTTAAAATTCTCCATTGTTGTTTGTAAGGCTCTATATAAGGCCACAACTCTATGTTACATTCAGATTTTGATGAAATTGAAAACAAACTTTTCCAAACCCTAAAGTTTCTCTCTCACCTCTTCCTCCTAGTCACCGCCCCTAAGCTCCTCTCTCTCTCTCTTTGGCCGCCGGCCACTCTTCCTCCTCCTCCCCTCTTCTCGGCTCCTTCTCCCTTCCTCACTCCTTCTCTCAACCTCTCCCTCCAAGGATGACCGTCTCCCTCACTCTCTTGAAGAATTTCGGCCATCCCCCAAGGGCTTGTGGAAGGAGATCTCTTGGCTCGGATTTGGCTCAAAGGGCTTGATCATGGTGGAAGCGACGATGGAGAACGTGCTCTACATCAAGTGACTCATCTCCGGTAGTCTCCGCGGATGAACAATCTTTAGGATTCCTACATCTCAGATCAACGATTTTGAGGGGGTAACGAACTCTCAACTCGTGTGATTCCTTTCATAGATAGTTCTATGGTGGCAAGATCTGTGACGTGGTCTTTGAACCGTTGATTTTCTCGCGGATTTTCTTTATTGTGGATTTGTATTTTGATCTTGGATTTCGTTTTAATTCGACGAGGAGTGGTGATCCTCTTTTGTTCTTGTTGGGGGAGATTTTCCGTTTCCGAAATCTTTACCTTTTCGGAGGATCTCTCTTTGGTATACAACAACAACCGCTCGACCGGATCGTGTGGATCCTTTTAGCCGAGAGCGAAGTGGACCATAGCCTCCTTCCATTCCCTCGCGGTGTGGCTGCCCGTGCGTGATAAATAATGTGAATAATAATCATTCCGCGAGTTGGCTTCGTTCATTCACGCTTGTGTGAGATTAGGAAGCGTTGGGAGTAATCAAATCGATTGCGCACGAGTGAGTGAACCCAAACACCCTTTCCTACATCACTTCAATTGAAAATACAAAACCTTGTTTTGATTGTAATGATTTTAAAGAAAAATTTAAGGAACTTGAAAATGAAATTATTTGTATAAAAGAACATAATGAAAAATTATTTTTAGAAAATTCATCTTTGAAATGTGATTGTGCTACGTGCTAAAATTATTAAATTGAAATCAAAGAAATGGACGAAACATTTGAGGAATTTAGAAACGACTATCAAAATCATATTGATTCTATTGCTTCCACTCTTAAAAATAACACAATAGCTTATAATAAAGCTAGACATAATTTAAAGATTAAGAATGATGAATTAAAATCGAAAATCAACATGCTTATGAAAATTATAAATAAAAATTCACAATATCAAGAACTATCTAAAAACATGTTGAATATGAATATGAACATTAATATTTTAACTAAACCAAATAATGTAAATCAAATTTAAAATCACCATTATTTCCAAAATCATGTTTCTCCAAACCTAACAACAACATTACACATATTTCCTAATCATTACAATCATAATCATCAATATAAAGATTATCACAATGGAAATTTGACATATAAGAATAACATTAAACCAAAACTTGAATGGAGACCCAAAATTAAAAATGAAACACTAACTTCACATGAAAGGACCCATTCATCACTAACTACCCATAAACCTAGACGTTATATTGGGTACCCAAAGGAACCACCACACCTGGTCCCCTTTGGATACCTAAATCTCTTATTCATTAGGTATCACCAAATGCATGAAGTAGAATATTTTCAAAAAAAAAAATGAAATATACAAATTTTCTACTTCATGATATGCTTTATTGTCCTTTTACTTTTCTTGTTGTTTTTCATATCTTGTTTTGCTATCATGGTATGGTCATCATATAGACACAAGACTTTATCACTTAATGATTCATAAATCGAATTACCAAATTGTAAAGTCATTTCTAAAGACCAATCTTTTCTTCCTAAACTCATTACATACCTATATATCATATATCACCAACATAAACTGAATTCAAAAAGATTCATGTGATATGATTTCAAACACATACTACTTCATAGGATGTTAAATTTGCTTAAACATCTCCACTTCATATGAACTCAAATTTATAAATTAAATGTAAAACAAAATCTTCAAAAAACTACCAAAGAAGGACCAGATAACAAGAGTCAAACATCCAAAAACAAGAAAATTAAACATTACAGATATCGCCAGCGCTAGAGGGTAGCGCCAGCGCTAGATGACAGTAACCAAGAACATAGGTTTAAATTCCTGCATTATTACAAAACTCAAAACTTAGTTCCCCTCGGGATATTCCTACTCCTCTACTCTGTCTCGTCTATCTCCTCCACACTAGCACTTGGAGATCATCTTCTGCGACTCCTCCGAATCAAATGATGTGGTGGATCCTGTACTGGGCTATCCCACTCTCTTCGCTCTGGTGTTGATGGATTTAGCTTTAATGCCTTGATAATAAACTTCAACATTTTTTTATGCCAGACATACCCTTCTTTACCTCCGATATATCCTTCTCCACCCATGTCATCCGCTCTCCCATCTCTTCTCGAAAGGGTTCAAATGAATCATCTCGAGCCCCTTGGGATGATGCTCCTCGTTGGAGTGGTGGTCGAGTAGATGTTGATGGTTCATCCGGAAGGGATGTAGCTCGTAGGTGTGAGGTACTTTAGATAGGAGGAAAACAATTTATCAAGTAAAAACCAATCTCAATAGAAGGGTACCTATGAAGAATAACCCTATGTATTATGCCACCAAGCGGAAGGTTGTTGCATCTCTGACGAGAAGGATCCCGCAACTTGTATGTATATCTGATCAATGAAAGCAACAAGTCTGCTACATCGAATCTCTCTTCCTCAAGAATATAATAAGAGACAAGACTAAGCTGTGCAGTAACATTTGTCGTGTCGCCCAATTTCAGCATGATAGTGTGGCGTAAAACGTCCTGTAATGTAAGGGCATCCACTGTAAGTGACCCCACATTTGGATCAAACTCCTGCATTCCCTGCGGTGGAGTACCATATTTAGATTAGTCCAATCCCTATCAACTCAAAACTTTTCAACCACATCCAACTTATTTGGATGCTCGGTCAACCCAAACATCTCCCTCAATTCATCATAAGTAATAGTAACAACTTGTCCCTGCACTCGAGACCGCACTCCTCCACCCAGATCAGTCTGTGATGGGTCTTCCAAGTGCGTATAGAACTCTCGTACTATCTCCAATGAAAACCCTTCCGAAAGAAACACATTCAACACTTCGGAGGTTGCAAATAGCTATATGATATGGTGGTGTCGAGGTATGTCAAACTCCACAAAATATGGTACACCTACTACTGCAGCCTCCACGGGCAGCTCTGCATTTTTCTTACCTCTTGATCCAGGAGCCATCTGCAGCAGTATAACAGAAATTAAAATTATGCAAAATTCATTAGCGCCAGCGCTAGCACTAGCACCTGCAGTAGTGCCAGCGCTAGTTCTCTGATATAAAATATTAAGATCTCTCTAAAATAAAAGATTTCCAAATCCAAAATTACTAGATCTAAAATCAAAACTAAAATTCTTCATAAAAAGGCATAAAAATTGGTTTGGTCATATAAATTGGTTTGTTCATAAAAATAAATTGGTTTGTTCATAAGATCCTCTTTTTGATCTAACCCTATCTATCATAAAAAAAATTTGTTCATCACAATCAAAAGTTTCTCTTAAATAGGTTCATAAATCATCATCACAAACATTAAAATCAAATATTTAGAACAAAAATCATCAAAATGATGAAGATCTACTCTAGTCTCTCTCTTCAAAAATAAAAGAATCAAGCATTGTAGATCTAGCGTCTAAAACCAATTGATAATTTCAAATATCTTCTTCTTCAACATCAAAATCAAAGTTTAAAACAAAAATCATGAAAAATGATGAAGATTTACCTTAGATCTATGAGTGGGCAGCGTTATCTGTTAGGGTTTTTCGGGAGAGCTTCAATGGCAATGGCAGAAATAGCAAGGTAAAGGGGATTTAACTCAAGTAGCGCTAGCACCAGCACTAACGCTAGCACGCGCTATCGCACCTTTCTGTTTTTCTATATTTTTAAAATTTTGAAAAATACTTAAAAATATATTAATCTATATGTACTATTTATTCTTGCATTTCTGAATTTATTTCAGTTTTCAAAAATTCAAATACAAAATTACAAAAGCTAAAATTACAAAAAATATATTTTTGTTCATTTGTTTAAATTCAATTTTTAAATGCAAAATCAAATACAAAAATATAAAACATCAAAATTATCAAAAAAACTGTATTGTGAATATCAAGCATGACTTAATCTATCATTTAGAACTTCTACATTGTTACAATTTATCTTGTCAAACAACTTTTTGAACATTTTTCTTATCATGCTTTGATTTATCTATTAATATGTGCATCAATTCTATTGTAAATGTAGTGTAAAACCTTGCTTAGCATGCCTCTAAGTATGAGTAAATGTCTTATGTGGTTGATAATGATATTTCTTCACTCACTTTTTGGCAAAGTCTACTTATGTTTTTAATATAAAGTTGCTTGCTTATGTATTGTAATTGTACAATAAATTAAATTTGCACAAGTATCTTACCTACACTACATTTATTTGCACTATCAAATATAAAGAAAAGTGGTTGTACTTTCAAAATTCAATTGGTTTGCAAAGCAAGTGTAATCGGAGAACTTTGTACAAAACAAAAAATTGCAATAAAGTGACAAAGATAACTCCACTAAGCACTACTTGAACTTCCTGATAAGTCTTCATAAGCATTGTGAGGTTGAGCGCCTTGGAAAGATTAGTAAAGTATCTTGCGCAAACTTTCATTTCACACAAAAAAACCACTTATTCTTAAGTACACCGCATCAAAAACAAAACTGAAAAAATAAAACTGTGTGATCCCCCAAGCACTACTTTGCACCCTGATAAGTCTTAATGAGCATTGTGTGTGCAAAGCACCTTGGTAGTTGTACATTGTCTTTGTGCATAAAAGTGTGTGGAAGTAATCTTAGTTGTGTTTTATTGTGCACTTTACTCTACATTTGTCTTGTATTTTTTATTATAACATTTGTTTAGTCTTTTCAAAATACACTTTGTGCACATCATTATCTTCCATAACACTTCTTCTCATGAGTATTGGATCCTAATGCTAACTCTATAATACTTTTTATATCTAAAATGCACTAGATAACCTAGCATGCTTTCTACAATGTTTAGTGTGTTTTGAACTTTTGAATTACAATAACATTGCAGTAGTCTCTCTTTCATAAATCTCTTTCATGCTTGGTTACTTCATGATAATCTTTTTAAGAAATTTTTTTACAAAAACATCTTTGTCTTTTTATGAATTATCATGTCTTACAAAAAGATGTTTGCTGTATTTTTCTAAGTCTTCTTCTACAATACGTTTACCTTGTGTTCTTATCATGTTTATCTCACATTTTTAAACTCAAATTTTTTAAATGATAGACTTACATGGTAAATGACATTTCATCTTTTTTTAAAATAAAGCTAAAAACTCTGATTTATTTCTATAACAATACATATGCTAAAAACTCTGAGTTATGTCAATGAAAATTATTCTAAAACTCTTTATTATTTTCTTCTCTCTCAAAGCTCGATCATGCCTTTACCTTATTTTCAAAACTTTTATGTGTTTTGCTTCCTTACCCACTTTTGCTAATAACAAGAGGGGGAGATCTTCCATGATAAATAAAATCCGCTACCAAAATGAAAAACTAACTTGATTAATTAAAGAAGATAGCTTACATATTAGGGGAGCACTAACTTAGGGGGAGCATGTATTTAGGGGGAGCATGTAAGACCCCATTTTTTTTCCAAACACCGGGTCTTAGGCCCAGAACCGCCGCTTTGCGGTGACACCTTCACTCGGGAAGGTCGCCACTACAAAACGCCGATCCTGCCTGCCAAATCGATCACGAAGAAAAGTACATTAAAGAAGACAAGTCCACAGAATCAACATGAAATATAAATGTCCACATGATATAACTGAATAAAAGATAACAAGGGTTACAATAATAAAGGGCTCATGCCCTGTACATCATATCCTCACTACAAGATCACTCGCGGAGCTAACTCCTAATCACTCACAGATCCTGAATCCTGTGCTCATGTTCTGGACTGGCACGCATCCGTCTGCTCCGGCCTCTGGTGCTGCTGCGTCTCCTCGATCTCCTAAAATGATATGGTCCACCGACCATTAGTCAAAAAGACTAAGCCTTATGTTCCCCACCCCACCCCCAATGGCTCCTAGGCACCGAGCGGGGAGGAGTGAAAAGGAGGACCAAAGGCAGAGTGGAAACAAGCAGGTGACAACTATCCTAAAGAAAGTACGGTAACAAGGTATTGTAGAGTAAATGATGAAAACTAATATGAGTAAGTTAGAGTGTAACAACATTTAAACAGTAACGAATAGTAACTTATGACAGTAGAGAAAGTAAGTAAGAAAGTTGTAAGATCCCTCTCCCGCACCAGGAGAGTTCCTGGATCTTATGCCCAGAACCGCCGCCTTATGGAGATGCTAGCACATAAGTTAGCCACCTCCGCAAGACGCCGATCCTGCCGGCAAGAACGATCAACCAGGCCAACAAGAGATAAGAAGAAAAACTAGTACAAAAGTCCACAATCACACGCATCTAATATATATATATATATATATATATATCCAAAAGTAAACTGTCCATCATGAGTACCATAAATGAAAGAGTAAAGGGGCTTATGCCCAGTACATGTCCAAGGTAGAACAAAAGCTCACTCTCTCACTCTACATCTATGCGGAAGCTAACAACTGTCAAATCTTCAAACACCTGTCTTGTAGAAGTATTGTATGGCTTCTGCTCCTCAGATCCTGCCATCATGTCTTGACTGGTCGTGCCGGTGCTCCAGCTCCTCGAACACCTACGGTCATAACTGACCGTTAGTCACAAAGACTAAGCCAATTTTGTCCCCGCCTCCCCCGCGACTCCTAGGCACCGTGCGGGAGGAAGAAGCAGAGGACAACAAAGTGGAGTAATCAAGAAGGTAGCAGGTGACAAACATTCTACGCTAACAAGAGTATATCCATATATATTCTATGTTAGTAGTATGAGCAAGTAAACAGTAATAAGTGCAGTAAAGTAATATCGCAGCAGTAAAAGAGGTAAGCAAGAGAAGCAGTGCGATGCAAGTAAAGTAATTTAAAAGTAACCATTGATTTATAGGAATGCCCATACAAACCTATAGACCAAGGGGTCGTTTAGCAGGGCCTATCGTATAAAAAGTCCCATAACAATTTATACGATAGGGGTAGGGGTTGAAATGCAATATTCATGCTATGACATGCAAGGTATGTTGTTATGATATGTTCATACAAGTGCAACTCACTCACTACGACTCTATGCGCATACACCTTTAGTTCCCCCTTTTTGGAGCTAGCAAGACTCCCAGGATACTCCCGTAGTGGCAAACGGAAGCGGTGGGTTGGGCCTCGCCCACCTCTAGGTTGGTATTCACACTACCTAACCTAGACCTACCGTACGCCACAACGCAAAACTGTGGAGCGTCTGCGTACTCTTGCTGACTGGACCGCCAGACTTTCAAGGCTATGTGTAAATACCACACTTGCCGAGTCAACGTATTGACGTCGGTGTGAACGTCCATCCAATACTGAAGACCCACCACCTTCGTGCACAAGCATCATGTTCTACTATCTATCTCCGAGCCATAATCTCCCCGGGCTAACCTGCCCGTCATTAATAACCTTCCGAGCCACCCGCTCGCCGGACCAACCCGTCCGTACCAACAAACACTACTGAGTCGCAAGCTCACCTGACTTATCAATCCGCTCATACTAACACGGAGATTCAGCTCGTAGCACCAAACCGACTAAGCTCCTGTAACCACGGGGTGTGGGTGAGTGTGTTATTAAATTATTCTTGTATAACATCTTATCCCTACGGTTTACGGTTAATCTCGGACTCCCCGAGGATTACACTGTAAGGGTCTCGCTACGGTACTAGGAATTGCAATGGGATGATACCCCAAAGATCCCTTTCTCAAGACACTTAGTATTATTGGTATCTACCCATAAGGTTACCCTCTTATCATTTCACCTTCTCATTACTCTTTATAACTTAAGTGTTTTAACGCCTTATGTTTCATCCCGCTCCTAAGCAATCGTTCTTTTGGGCTCAACTCTAATAATTCTTAGTCCTCTAAGTGGTCTACACTCATCTCTTGTTATAATCCAATTCTCACTGATTTCCTTTGTGATTCTATTGACCTAATCATCATATTGAGTTTTTACTATCCGCAGACCACGACATATACTAACTTAGATTCCTATGATGGAACCTTGGTCAAATTACTTCCAAATGACTTCTAATTTTTATCATAGGTTCATAGTGGATAAAATAAGGGATGATCAAAATCCAAGCATGCTTCATATAATTTTGGCCTCTATAAAAATTCATTAATTACTAGTCTGAATCTAATATGTGAAGGAGGTATCATGCTAGTGAATTCAAACTTGTTAAATTTCCTTCCAGAGATGAAATGTGACATGACAACACGATTTCCAATATTTCTTATTTTTCCAGCAATTAAATAACCATGATCCCTAATTTTCAATGAATGAATGGAAAAATAATTATACACATAAAGTACAAGATTTTGACTTCCTAAAATTCTGGAAAAATTACAGTAGCTTCATATAGACATAAAAACACTATTTCCAGAAGATCATAATTTTTCAAACATTTTAAACCCACAATTTCTATTTATCTTTAAAGAAGAGACAACATGGCTTTGCACTACAAGTACTGAAATTAGACTTTCTAAAATTCTGGAAAAATTACAGTAGCTTTATATTGACATATAAACACTATTTCCAGAAGATCACAATTTTCCAATCATTTTAAACCCACAATTTCTATTTATCTTTAAAGGAGAGACAAAATGGCTTTACACTACAAGTACTGAAATTAGACTTCCTAAAATTCTGGAAAAATTATAGTAGCTGCATATTGACATAAAAACACTATTTCCAGAAGATCACATTTTTCCAATCATTTTAAACCCACAATTTCTATTTATCTTTGAATGCACATATTTATGAAATTACAAAAGAAATAAATAAGTATTCACTCATAAATTCTGATAAAATTACCATAGGCTTATACTAGCATCATGACCTACTGTGATTTATCTCAAATTTATCAGACAAATAAAAACTCAGAATTTGCACAAGACTCATAAGGGGTATATTTATAATTTTGACTATTTATAACATGAAATGTTTCCCATAAATTCTCAGAAAATTCATGCTGCCACCATAATGAAATCAGAGACTAAACCCTAAATTTCACTTCAATCTGAAATCATATGACCCCCCTTTCATCTTATAACCTAAATTAGGGGTAATTTAGTAATATCCACATCTTGGGATTTTTGTATCCAAAAATCCCCAAATGACTTTTCGGCAGTCATATTACTGCCATGGACCCATGTCTAGCATCTAAAACCATTGGGTCAACCCCCAAGGCTTGGGGCTCACTCCACCCCAAAATTAGCTAAAGGCACACCCTTAATATCTTTAGCCTAGCTCTTGCATGGCTCATAACTCCACATGCACAAGGCCAAATGGTTTCAAATTTCTACCATTGGTCTAGATATATATAAAGAGTTTACCACCCAAATTTAGGGGTGATTGGAGTTATACAACCCCATAAATACCAATTATTTACTATTGCTAATAACTGAAATATCTCAATGAATATACCTCCATAAATTCTCAAATTTAAACCCTAGGTGTATCCTCATACCATGCATGCATGGTAGAAATTTCAAGGGATTTGGTTAAGCCATTTACAAGTTATAGCATTTTTAATTTCTGCCCTACACAAGGAGCAGTCCTAGGAAAAAGAGTGCCCTGGTGTCCACATTGCACCGAATCAGTTGATTCAAGTGGCAAATGAAAGTAGACTCATAGGGCTACAAAAGTTTTCTCTGCCCCTTTTTGCAAAAATGGCCTCTAAGGCCTTCAAATATTGCATGCAAACCTCTGAATAATTCTAGGCAGAATTATTATGGTCTGCCAATAGAGATCAAGGAGACGAAATCAACTGCTGTGATTTTGTCTCCTTCCTCTAGCCGACGGCCCAGAGGAAACGACCCTTGATCCCGGCCAACCACCACCCTCCCCGGCCATCTGCCGCCGCCACCACCTCTGTTGAGGGGTTGGCCGTCGATTGGTGGTGGAATGGTGGCCGGAGGTGGTGATTCCCGGCGATCCCTGGAGGAAGCCCAATCGGAAAAATGGAAGGTAAAAACCATGGCTGACGGCTCAATTGAGCTCAGCATCCCTTGCTAAGACCTTAGATAACTAGCACAGAGGGAGAGGGGGAGAAATCGTGCCTGAAGGTGAGCTTGGTGGCGCGTATGGTGGTGGTACGGCATGGCGGTGGCGAGCTCCGGCGGCCCTGCTCGAATCCTTGTTTCTGCACCGTTCTCCTTGCTCCAATATACTGGCTCGATTGCTCTCAACCTTCTGAAGGTGATGGAAGGGTCGAAACGGGCTGAGAGAGGCTGGTTATAGGAGTTTAGAGAGGGGGGGGGGGGGGGGGGGTTCGGTTCCACCTTGTTTGCTCCTCCTAGCCGCCAAGTGTCAATGCTTCAGATGGAATTCGGCTGAGGAGTTAATTGGGAGTTCAGCTATGGTCTTGGGCAGAGGAGAGGAGGGCCACATGGCCTCCTCTTCCAAAATTCTCTTGTTTATTAATGGAAGAAGGGGAAAAAGACCATATTATCCCCTTGCATGTCCTTGCATGTTGGATTTAAGGGGCAATGCTGGTCATTAGGCCTATGGGCTTCAGAGTGGGCTTTGGGTGAGGGCCTTAATCCATTGGAATTTGGATTAATTCCAAATAATTCCAATTTAGGCAAAATTGACCCTATGTTGACTTTTGGGTTGACTTGGTCAATTGGGTGTGTTGACTGGTCCAAGATGTTGACATTGAGTCCAATGACACCACCCAAGGTTGGTTGAGTCATGGTGAAGACCTAAGTGAGCTAATTTGACCCAAAGGTGTGATTTTGACCAAAATTGGGGGAATGTTGACTTTGGTCAATTTGGCCAAATTGAAGACTCCATGATGGGGCTTTTCAGTCAAATAGGTCCCCTAAGATGTTCTAAGACTAGGGACGAAGTCAATTTCATGCTTTTGGGGTTCAATTGAACCTATTGGGGAGGATTTGACCTATGTTGACCTAAGTTTGACTTTGGTCAAATTGGGTCAATTGGTGACCCCATGATGGGGCTTTTGGGTCTATAGCATTCCTTGGAGTGTTTGTCATCTATTGGTGGAGTCAATTTGCAAGTGTGTTTATGTTGAGCTAGTTTGACCTAGGTTGACTTGAGCCTTATAGTAGACCACATGTGAGTTCACCTAACCCTAGGTGTCCTAAGGCTGCAATCTAGCCCAACCTCACCACACTCACCACTTGTCTCACCCTAAATTGGAGTTAGGGGGTCTAGTTGGAAATGGGATGTTACAAAAGTAACCATTGATTTATAGGGATTACCCCTATAGGCCAAGGGGTCGTTTTGCAAGGCCTATCGTATAAGAAGTCCCATAACCGACTTATACGATAAGGGTAGGTGTTGAAATGTAATGTTTATGCTATGACAGGCAAGGTATGCTGTTATGCTATGTTCATACAAGTGCAACTCACTCACTACGACTCTATGCGCATAGACCTTTAGTTCCCCCTTTTTGGAGCAAGCTAGACTCCCAGGATACTCCCGTAGTGGCAAACGGAAGCGGTGGGTTGGGCCTCGCCCACCTCTAGGTTGGTATTCACACTACCTAACCTAGACCTATCGTACGCCTCAACGCAAAACCCGCGGAGCATCTGCGTACTCTTACTGGCTGGACCACCAGACTTTCATGGCTAAGTGTAAATACCACACTTGCCGAGTCAACGTATTGACGTCGGTGTGAACGACCATCCAATACCGAAGACCCACCACCTTCAATGCACATGCAACATGTTCTACTACCTACCTCCGAGCCATAAACTCCCCGGGCTAACCTGCCCGTCATCAATAACCTTCCGAGCCATCGGCTCGCCGAACCAACGCGTCTGTACCTACAAACACTACTGAGTCACAAGCTCACCTGAATTAGCAATCCGCTCTTACAACCATCGAGCCTACTGCTCGTAGCACCAAACCATCTAAACTCCCGGAACCATGGGGTGTGGGTGAGTGTGTTATTAAATTATTCTTGTATAACATTTTACTTTTACAGTTTATGGTTAATCTTGGACTTCCCGCGGGTTACCCTGTAAGGGGCTCGCTACGGTACTAGGAACCGAAATGGGATGACACCCCAAAGTTCCCTTTCTCAAGACACTTAGTGTTGTTGGTATCTACCCATAAGAACACCCTCCTTGTTATTACAATTGAATTAACCCTAGGTGACTTATGACTTTCCAAGACGATCCTTCGTCAATCCCGAGCACCACTTTACCCTCAACTCACCAAGCACACTTTACCATCTATAATCCTTCTTGTTGACCATCATACCTTCTCAACTAAACTAGGTAAACCACATACCTCCCATCCCTCCTAAGGATCCACTTGATTCTCAAGTTTCACAGTTTTACTATACGTAGACCAAACTAATTATATGAAGCTCACAACTATAGGTACTCCAAATATTCATCCAACTGACCCAAGCTATTTACTGGAGGTCTATCATGATGTTATAAGATTAATTCCAGAGAATCGTATTTTTCCCAACATTATTAATATTTAAAGCAATTTTCCAAAAATACAACCTCCTAAGGTTTGAACTACAAGTGCACTTTTCTGACTTTCAATGCCTACTAAAATTTTTACATAAATCAAGGGTACCTAGTACTTTGTAAATATGAATTTTCATGATTTTCCAGCAAGGTTTACAATTATTAAAAATTCCAAAACCCATTAATTTTCAATTATTTCCCAAGGAGTTACCCTCATATGAACTCTAAATCTTATGCAAATATTTACAGAGGTGATACATACTAAAATATTCAGCCCTTCAAAATTTGACCATATTCCATAGAGGTTACATTTGTAATTTCCACAAAGGTCATATTTGCAACTAATTCCAATTTGAATTAGAAGTGCCAAAAATATCAATCCAAAAATTATGAGACAATTACTGTGGGTTTATATTGGCATGAAATGACATCCAGCAAAGTTTCATGAAATTACAGAAAACTAACACCCTAAAATTAATCATCCCAAAAATTGCCATCAATACGAATAATTATAATTTGGACCTCCAAAGGTCTTCCAATGGTTCTAATAGAATTTCCAGGGATTAATAACATCAAAACTAAGTTGGTGACAGATGTTGGTTAATCCCTAGGTATTATTCTTTCCTAGATCCCAAAAACCTAAATATTTACAAATCTACCCGAGGATTTATTCCCTAGGGTTGGCAACTCCAAACCCCACCAATTTCTCATAGGAGGACTCTCTGGTCACCATGACCATCTCCCCAAAATTTTAGGTCAAACCATAAAGGTTTGACCCCTCTTCCTTCATTGACCTCTAAATGCACCCCTAAGGGTTTACCTTAAGATTATGTTCCATACTTCCCCAAATCCACCCAAACTTCTTGTGAGGGTGTTATATCACTCATAGAACTCAGAGGAGTCTATTACACTCCTCTCCAAGGACAACACCCCTAAGTCCTTCATAACCCCAAATTCCACTCCATAGGGATCAACCTTATGGCCTTGGGCAAATCAACTCCAATGCTCACCAATTTCCTCATGGGGTCTCAAATTGATCCCACTGTCCTACCCAAGAAGACTCAAGACTCTATGGGCCCATTTGGCCAATGGATCTCTACTTGGCTAAATGCACACCAAGGGGCCCCAACTCCATGTCCTAGGGCAATCCAACTCCCGATGACCCCCAAACTCACATGGAGGTGATTTGGGTGGTGTTAGGGCAGTGGCCAAAATTTTACTCCAATTGGAGGTGGTTTGACCACTAAATTCCAACATAGCCTCTTTAACCTAATAATTTCCTTAACGATCAAAACTTGAAACAATTAATTACATGATCAAATCAACCTTAAATGGGTTGATATTTTAACCAAGGTCTTATCATGAGCCTAAGAACACCCCACCAAAATTCGGTGGAGTTTGGAGGTCATTTGACCCTCCAAATAATTTACACATTGATTATTAAATTTTTACAAAAACTTTATGAAAATTATCTCCAAAAATTCCCATTTTTGGATATGTTGTAGTCCTAGGCATGACTCACTCATAGTCCAAATTTCAGGTCATTTGGACTAGTGGTTTGGTGTGGGTATCTATTCAAAGTTCAGTCAAACATTGCACTAAAATGGGTGCTGGGGTCAAACCAGGACTCCAATTGGGTGAAGCCAATTTTGTATGATCCTAGGGGTCAAGGCCTACAATTTTCATGTTGGGCACTTTTTCTCTAGAGGGCATCTAGTATTTTTAATAATTAAAATACTACTGCAGTTATAATAAATCAATTAAACTAATTAATAAATAACAACTAATTCCTTAAATAACCGTCCAGCGCGAATCTTGGCGCGGATCGGGCGGCCCGTGGTCATCGTCCCCGATGAGCCATCCGGGCGGCCCGTGGTCATCGTCCCCGATGAGCCAACGGTCGGGATTTGCCGCGCCTGTGCTGTTTTGATGGTTGATTTCCCGGCCACCTGAGCGCCGCCCCGACCAACCAACGCCACCACCACCTCCGTCGAGGTGGTGGCCGGCGATGAGCGGTGTTTGATCGGCCGGAGGTGGCCGGAATCGGGTTCTGGAAGAGGAAGCCCCAACCCGATCTACGGGTGGCTTGGCTGGTTCGATTCACGGCCAATTGGCCACGAATCGAGTCGCCGACGATTGAGATCTACACCACAGAGGTTAGGGAGGAGAACCAGACCTGTTTGGGGGAGATTTGTCGCTTCCATGATCGGTTCACCATTGGTGGACGGCAAGCTTTGGTTGCCTCCTAGTTCTCTGCACAGAGAGCTCAACATTCTCGGGTAAGGGGGGGTTTCGACTTCTTGAACCCTTCTATAGCTAATGGAGGCCTCAATTTAATGGGAGGAGGGCTCCATTAAGAGATCACCAAATGACCCCTCCTCTCCCCCATGGCCGGCCACCCTTATGCCTTCCCCTGCCTTTAATTCCTCCAGAAAACTCCTGGAATTCCCTCCAATTCATCAGGGGAGATGAAAGGAGTCATCAATGGGAGATTCCAAGGGGTGTATCACCTTAATGGCCATGAATGGCCTCTTTCTCTCTCCTCAAAATTGGGGAAAACCCCCATTTTCTCTCTCCTAATCACCATGGTCGATTTTTCCCCCTCTCTTATGTTTAATGTTAGCCTACTAGGCTGGTTGACCACTCAATTGAGCTAGCCCAAAAGGGATTGGGCTAGGTTTAAGAGATTTGACCTAATTTGGGCAAGTTTGACTTTTGGTCAAATTGACCAATTGGTTGACCCTAGGATGGGGCTTTTGGGTCCATTGGACTCCAAATTAAATTTAGAAACTACTGGTGGGGGCAATTTGGTCACATGTGCCTTAGTTGACCCAATATGAGTTGATTTGACCAAAATAGGCTAAGTTGACTTTGGTCAAATTGAGCCCTAGGTTTGACCCAGTCATGGGGCTTTTTGTTCCACTGGGTCCCCTATGATATTATAATACTATGGGTAGGGTCAATTCAATATGGTAGTGGTCATTTAGGGCACTTAGTGAAGAATTGCCATTTTGACCTAAAAGGGCATATAGGTCAATTTGCACCATTGGGGGTCCCATGATGGGGCTTTTAGGTCTACTAGGTCTCTTATGATATTTTAGACCTAGAATGTGGTCAACTTGGCATGGTGGAGGTCAATTGACTCTAATTAGGCTACTTTGACCAATTTGTGGGTTAGGGTTGACTTTGGTCAATCTGGTCTCTTTGGTTGACCCCAATGGGCCCTTGGTGCTCTAAGGGGACCCCTAAAGGGTTAGGGATACTATGGTGGGGTCAAATGGGTCAAGATAAGGCCCCTAGGTCAAACCCTAGGTAGGGTAGCTGCAATTTACTATTTGCAGACCAAGGCACTTTCAACCCTAATTTTGCCTAAGTTAAAGGGATGTCTACACTACCAAGGCCTTGTCATGACCTTGTCATGACAGATTCACCTGGGGGGTCTAGCTGTCTGGGGGATGTTACAAATCCCAATAAACAAAAAAAATAATTTCGTCCTCGAAATTCAAGTTAGGCTTGCGGGGTTTTCACCGAGAGTGACTGAACTTAACATCCCCTAAGAATTGAAGCTATTCCTGGCTCGAAGAGCACCGACTATCACTGCCACGCCAGTTCTAGTGGCTCTAAGTTGTGCTCCTCCTGACCCCAATTTTACCACATGTCTTAACCTTGGAATCTTCTTGCGCCGCAAGACTCGCACCGTCGTATCATCTATCTCGACAGGGGTGACCTTGCTACCTTGGTCAATTTATCCTCAAACTTCCACCCTAACCTGGGCAGACTCTTATGCCTCTAAAGTTTTCTTCTCACAATCAAATTCTTACTCTTTCAGGTACGTCCGAGTAATCAATCGTCTCTACTCTACAACATTACCAGTTCTTACTATTGATGGAACTAATCAAATCATCTAGCATCCTAATCATCCTTAAATATTAATGGGGGTGCACTTGTGAACTTTTATGAGTATATGCTAACCAATCATAACAGTAAGATGACTCCCGATCATTTCTACATGGAGTTTGATTCAAAAGGGCAAAAATTTTGGTACCATAAGGTTTTTCAAAAGTCCATTTCATCAAGGAAATATCATCTCATTTTATTTCACCAAATTTCTTTCACTTCAACTTGTGCTAGTCTTGATCACTTTCAAATGGTCCAAAGCAAGATAGACTTAGATCATTCTTACCATAGTGAAATCAAACACTATATTCTAAATCCAACAAGTCGTCGACTAAGATCTCTAGTTATTCACCATCATAGCTCCCAAGGTATAAGAGCTATTATTGTAGTTAAAATCTTCTACCATGATAGGGCGTGATTTATAACGATTCATGAGTTAATCACTTCTGAATGCCCCAAACTACCAGAACTTTCAAATATAACTACAACTTGTATGGCCTAGTTTTCGTCCTCGACCTATAGACTAGGACATCGACATCCCTAAGTGATTAATCCTGGCGACTTTACATTTCCAATGATTCAACTAAGGTCAAGTTGTTGTTTGATCAACGATGTTTATCCATTGCCCTAGTAATACTACGGATCATTATTCCGAACATACTGTTACACCATCTCATCTTCTTCCAAGTAACATTGAGAAGATCGACTTCAAAATCATAGTGTTCATGACACAAAAAATTTCTAACTTAAGTCTAAGGGAAATCTAAGTCCGTCGTTAATTTGCCCAATAAACAAAAGGTACGCCCTAATAAACAAAAGATAAGCCCCAATAAACAAAAGATAAGCCACCATCTATTTTGGGCTAAGTATCTTCAATATTACCAAGTTATATTCGTCCCAAGTATGCAAACAATTCTTAGGGCACACAACCTTAGACTTGGGGTTCTATCTTGAGGCTCATTGATATACTCCACACCTTAGACTCTTCTAGGTACCTTCTACGCAACCTTAATAGGGTCAATATTTGACCTAATCTCAAACGGGTCTCTTCTGAACTTGAATTCTTATTCGACCCTCGGTGTCTGTCATGGTGGTTGTCTTAATGTAATCATGTCACTGGTACGATGGTTGAGTCTACAAGTCTAATACCATTCTGCTTATGTGTCAATCTCTCTTTCTCTGGCCTCTTTTGGGTATCCTCGTACCTTCACCAAAAGTTATACTTACGGTCTATTTCAGACTAGGTCATGGTATAGATTGTCAAGGTAAGTCACGTATCCTAGTGGGGTTGAGTCTAATTCGTTGACTAAAGGGCTATCTTATGAGATCTTTGCATCCGGAGGTATTCCCTGCAGGGGGCAGGGTTCGCCGCAGGCTATAAAAGAAAACTTGACACTCGTAAAGAGATTTGGCTAAAAAGATTCAGTTAAAAGTGGACTATTTCAATGTGATTCCCATATGGGCACACCACTGCTTCCGCTGCTAGTTTGTACTCAAACTAAGCTCGCGCGGGGTGGCCCAGGGTTTGTGGACTTCTTTTCTTCGGATCGAGGTTCGCTCTGATACCACTTGTAAGACCCCTTTTTTTTTCCAAACACCGGGTATTAGGCCCAGAACCGCCGCTTTGCGGTGACACCTTCACTCGGGAAGGTCGCCACTAAAAAACGCTGATCCTGCCGGCCAAATCGATCACGAAGAAAAGTACATTAAAGAAGACAAGTCCACAGAATCAACATGAAATATAAATGTCCACATGATATAACTGAATAAAAGATAACAAGGGTTATAATAATAATGGGCTCATGCCCTGTACATCATATCCTCACTACAAGATCACTCGCGAAGCTAACTCCTAATCACTCACAGATCCTGAATCCTGTGCTCCTGTTCTGGACTGGCACACCTCCGTCTGCTCTGGCCTCTGGTGCTGCTGCGTCTCGTCGATCTCCTAAAATGATATGGTCCACCGACCGTTAGTCAAAAAGACTAAGCCTTATGTTCCCCACCCCACCCCCAATGGCTCCTAGGCACCGAGCGGGGAGGAGTGAAAAGGAGGACCAAAGGCAGAGTGGAAACAAGCAGGTGACAACTATCCTAAAGAAAGTACGGTAATAAGGTATTGTAGAGTAAATGATGAAAACTAATATGAGTAAGCTAGAGTGTAACAACAAGTAAACAGTAACGAATAGTAAGTTATGATAGTAGAGAAAGTAAGTAAGAAAGTAACTATTGATTTATAGGGATTACCCCTATAGACCAAGGGGTCGTTTTGCAAGGCCTATCGTATAAGAAGTCCCATAACCGACTTATACGATAGGAGTCGGGGTGGAAATGCAATGTTTATGCTATGACAGGCAAGGTATGTTGTTATGCTATGTTCATACAAGTGCAACTCACTCACTACGACTCTATGCGCATAGACCTTTAGTTCCCCCTTTTTGGAGCGAGCTAGACTCCCAGGATACTCACGTAGTGGCAAACGGAAGCGGTGGGTTGGGCCTCGCCCACCTCTAGGTTGGTATTCACACTACCTAACCTAGACCTATCGTACGCCTCAACGCAAAACCCGCGGAGCATCTGCGTACTCTTACTGGCTGGACCACCAGACTTTCATGGCTAAGTGTAAATACCACACTTGCCGAGTCAACGTATTGACGTCGGTGTGAACGACCGTCCAATACCGAAGACCCACCACCTTCAATGCACATGCAACATGTTCTACTACCTACCTCTGAGCCATAAATGTTGGGTTTTTCTAAGAACATAGATCGTATGTAGGCGCAGCGGAAATAAACAGAAACAACCCAAAAAGATTTGGATCGGCCATGAATATTGAATCAAGAAGTTAATAAACTTGCTAGGTATGAAATTACCTTTGCGGGATTGGATCAAATCCAACCTAGATGCTCCACGAGTTGATGCCTGTCGTCGGCTGTGCGAGTCCTCACGTAGAATAATGTCTACGTCTCTATAGCAGTCCACACGAGCCGGGAGAACGCCAAGCCACATAGCACGCAACTCGGAAGGGAGAAAAACTGCACCTTGCACTTCCACGGATTGCTAGATCCGCTTCAGGAAGAACAGCACCGGCGACAATCGTCTGAGAGGAGGTCGGCGGAGGCGAACGGGGCGGCGGAACACTTCCGTCGAGGGGTCGGGCGGAACTCCTTCCGTCGGCTAGGGCGGAACTCTTCCGTCGAGGGTTCCTTCGTAAGTGTATTTAGAACCCTAAAAGAAGGTCTATTTATACCCAAAGTATAAACAGGCTTCTAAAAGAATCGCTATCCGCAGACCACCCAGCAGAATTGGGGTTTCTGTTACAATTCGTCGGGATTCCACGGAACAGCATTCGTCGAGATTTCACGGGACAATTCGACGAATTCCGATGAATCACATCAGACGGCAACATTTGCCAAGTTAAGGATCTCTGTAACGATTCGTCGGGATTCCACGGAACAATCCGTGGAATTCCGACGAATTCCGACGAATCACATCAGACGACAACATTTGCCGAGTTAAGGATCTCTATAACAATTTGTCGGGATTCCACGGAACAATCCGTGGAATTCCGACGAATTCGGACGAATTATATCCGACGAATTCCGACGAATTCTATCCTTGTAAACCCGATGAATTCAGACAGCAACATTTGCTGGACCTCCCCCATTCTATATGGTGATTGGTAACCTTTACCAACACAGTCAATCTTCCATTTTCTCCACATGCTCTTATGTGCGACCCTGTAGGCTCATATCGCGTTGGCAGTGACATTACATGTTTGACCACTTCTAGATCACAATGGTAACTCCAACAGTCTCCCACTTGATCTTGAAAGTATCAAACAAAAACCTCACAAACAATGAGCGGCATCTAGCAATGCATCATTGCTCCCCAAGCAATAAGAGTTCATAACTCATAAGCCTTTATGACCAATGTTCCAGTGTTGTCTTTGTCCCTTTGTCCCTTACATCCGGAAAGAACTAGAGGCATGGACTGTGTCACCCTCTTTATAGCTCAATCCAAGTTTCTTGATCTTGAACGGACTTCTAGATAATGGTGAGCTCAATATCACATATTGACTCAACCAAGCATGGCCATGCATTTCTCAGTCCAATTCCATCAAGGGGCCCATGGATGCAACTCCTGTTATATAGGAGGACAAATCCCATATCTGCTCACACCCAAACACCCAAATGATTCGTAACGTACCCAACGACCACCCTTATCATCAACCTTCTTCAAGGAAGACTTTAGATGACATCAAAGCACGCTCTTCCTCACTCGATGAATGCTATGACTTCAGGTCAAAGGACCACAACACCATTGTCAAATGAGACCTACTTATGACACTTTTAAGTAATAATCCACAAAGTAGTCTCAGGTTGGGTCTATCCAGTACAACTTGTTCACTAACAAGTACCCACGTGATGACTTGATATCACAATATCATGACCTATGAGAACCGGTCATCAGTCAACACACATGCTAGTCTTAACGTATCATCATCACCCTTAGCTTCTACGATGATACCTCGACCAGGACCTTTTAAGAATGAAGCTTCGAAATCATAGGCTCTCACATTCAAGTCACATACTTGATGTCCTATGGAAGCGAATATTCTAAGGGTATTTATCACGAATTTTATTCTATCATATAGAAACAGTATATCGTAATAGAAGAACTTGCCATTAATTGTAAAAGGAAATAATTGGTACACAATTCATCATATGAATAAATAATAAACAGCCAACAGAATATTTATTTTACATGCAACCCACAAGACTCCCACTAGAGTTGATCACTCAGGTATCGTATACCCATTGATCTAGTATGACCATCATGCTTTCTCTGTGCGAGAGGCTTTGTCAGTGGATCTGCAATATTCTCCTCAGTCGGCACTCTGCAAATGTTCACATCTCCTCGTTTGACAATCTCACGAATAAGATGGAACCGCCGAAGTATGTGCTTGGAGCGCTGATGGGATCTAGGTTCCTTAGATTGTGCAATTGCACCATTGTTATCACAGTAGAGAACTACGGGACCAACAATTCTAAGAACTACATCTAGCTCACCGATGAATTTCCTAATCCATACAGCCTCCTTCGCTGCATTTTCCGCAGCGATATACTCGGCCTCAGTTGTAGAATCAGCAACTGTCTCTTGCTTGGAACTCTTCCAGCTCACAGCTCCTCCATTCAGGCAAAACACAAACCCTGACTGAGACTTCGAATCATCCCTATCAGTTTGGAAGCTGGCATCCGTGTAACCACTTACAATGAGCTCTTCCACTCCACCATACACCAAGAATATATCCTTAGTCCTTCTCAAGTACTTCAGGATATTCTTCACGGCTATCCAGTGACATTCACCAGGATCAGACTGATACCTGCTAGTCATGCTCAAAGCAAAAGAGACATCGGGTCGAGTACATAACATTGCATACATGATTGACCCAATTGCCGAAGCATATGAAATCAACTTCATGCGGTCCTTATCTTCACAAGATTTTGGACACTAGTCCTTAGAGAGATTTACACCATGAGACATGGGCAAAAATCCTTTCTTGGACTCAAGCATGTTGAACCGCTTCACACCTTCTCAATGTACGTACTCTGGGTCAAACCCAGCAACTTCTTCGATCTATCTCTATAGATCTTAATACCGAGTATGTAAGTCGCTTCACCCAAGTCCTTCATAGAAAAGCAGTTCCCTAGGTTGTTCTTAACAACTTTCAGGGTAGGTATGTCATTCCCGATCAGCAGTATGTCATCTACATACAATATCAGGAAGACAACAATGCTCCCACTGATTCGCTTGTAAACACACGGTTCATCTTCATTCTTGACAAAACCAAACTCTTTGATTTTCTCATCAAAATGAAGATTCCAACTTCTAGAGGCCTGTTTCAATCCATAGATGGACCTATTCAGCTTGCATATTTTAGTGGCTTCATTTGGGGATACAAAACCCTCGGGTTGTGTCATGTACACTTCCTCAAAGAGGTTTCCATTTAGGAAAGCCGTTTTGACATCCATCTGCCAGATCTCGTAGTCATAATACGCAGCAATAGCAAGCAATATCCTAATGGACTTTACCATGGCAACAGGGGAAAAGGTCTCATCATAGTCAACACCATGAATTTGCTTGAAACCCTTAGCCACCAGTCGCCCTTTGAATGTCTGTACATTCCCATCCATGTCGGTCTTCTTCTTGAAGACCCACTTGCACCCTATGGGTCGTACCCCTTCAGGTGGTTCCACCAAGTTCCAAACTTGGTTTGTATACATGGAGTCCATTTCAGATTTCATAGCCTCAAGCCATTTGTCGGAGTCCAGTCCATTCATAGCCTCTTGGTAGGTTGCTGGTTCATCATCATGATCCATAAGCAACACATTACCTATTTGAGACACGAGAAATCCATATCTCTCAGGCTCAAATCTTGGTCTACCAGATCTACGTAGGACTTGTGTCTCTTGAGCAGGTTCTCTAGCTACAACATCTTGTAGTCCTGGCTCAGAATCCAACTCTGGTTCATTCACTACTTGTGGTTCTTGAACTTCTTCAAGTTCTACCTTTTGCGTGTTTCTTGACAAGAACTCTTTCTCCAAGAAGACACCCGTCCTTGCGACAAACACTTTGCCCTCAGACGGTAGGTAAAAGTAATATCCTTTCGTTTCCTTAGGATATCCCACCAGATAACACTTATCTGATTTAGGTTCCAGCTTATCAGGCATTTGACGTCGTACGTATGCCTCACATCCCCAAATTTTAATGAATGACATACTAGGACGCTTCCCAGTCCATATCTCATATGGTGTCTTTAGAACCGTTTTCGTTGGAGCGCGATTCAGTGTTATAATCCTTCTATAATCCTTCTTGTTGACCATCTACCTTCTCAACTAAACTAGGTAAACCATATACCTCACATCCCTCCGAAGGATCCACTTGATTCTCAAATTTCACAGTTTTACTATACGCAGACCAAACTAATTATATGAAGCTCACAACTATATGTACTCCAAATATTCATCCAACTGACCCAAGCTATTTACTGGAGGTCTATTATGATGTTATAAGATTAATTCCAGAGAATCGTATTTTTCCCAACATTATTAATATTTAAAGCAATTTTCCAAAAATACAACCTCCTAAGGTTTGAACTACAAGTGCACTTTTCTGACTTTCAATGTCTACTAAATTTTTTACATAAATCAATGGTACCCAGTAATCTGTAAATATGAATTTTAATGATTTTCCAGCAAAGTTTACAATTATTAAAAATTCCAAAACCCATTAATTTTCAATTATTTCCAAAGGAGGTACCCTCATATGAACTCCAAACCTTATGCAAATTTTCACAGAGGTGAATCATACTAAAATATTCAGCCCTACAAAATTTAACCATATTCCATAGAGGTTACATTTGTAATTTCCACAAAGGTCATATTTGCAACTAATTCCAATTTGAACTAGAAGTGCCAAAAATATCAATCCAAAAATTATGAGAAAATTACTGTGGGTTTATATTGGCATGAAATGACATCCAGCAAAGTTTCATGAAATTACAAAAAACTAACAACCTAAAATTAATCATCCAAAAAATTGCAATCAATACGAATAATTATAATTTGGACCTCTAAAAGTCTTCCAATGGTTTTAATAGAATTTCCAGGGAATCATAACATCAAAACTAAGTTGGTGACAGAAGTTGGTTAATACCTAGGTATTATTCTTTCCTAGATCCCAAAAACCTAAATATTTACAAATCTACCCAAGGATTTATTCCCTAGGGTTGGCAACTCCAAACCCCACCAATTTCTCATAGGAGGACTCTCTGGTCACCATGACCATCTTCCCAAAATTTTAGGTCAAACCATAAAGGTTTGACCCCTCTTCCTTCATTGACCTCTAAATGCACCCCTAAGGGTTTACCCTAGGATTATGGTCCATACTTCCCCAAATCCACCCAAACTTCTTGTGAGGGTGTTATATCACTCATAGAACTCAGAGGAGTCTATTACACTCCTCTCCAAGGACAACACCCCTATGTCCTTCATAACCCCAAATTCCACTCCATAGGGATCAACCTTATGGCCTTGGGCAAATCAACTCCAATTCTCACCAATTTCCTCATGGGGTCTCAAATTGATCCCACTGTCCTACCCAAGAAGACTCAAGACTCTATGGGCCCATTTGGCCAATGGATCTCTACTTGGCTAAATGCACACCAAGGGGCTCCAACTCCATGTCCTAGGGCAATCCAACTACCCATGACCCCAAAACTCACATGGAGGTGATTTGGGTGGTGTTAGGGCAGTGGCCAAAATTCCACTCCAATTGGAGGTGGTTTGACCACTAAATTCCAGCATAGCCTCTTTAACCTAATAATTTCCTTAACGATCAAAACTTGAGACAATTAATTTCATGATCAAATAAACATCAAATGGGTTGATATTTTAACCAATGTCTTATCATGACCCTAAGAACACCCCACCAAAATTTGGTGGAGTTTGGAGGTCATTTGACTCTCCAAATAATTTACACATTGATTATTAAATATTTACAAAAGCTTTAGGAAAATGATCTCCAAAAATTCCCATTTTTGGATATGTTGTAGTCCTAGGCATGACTCACTCCTAGTCCAAATTTCAAGTCATTTGGACAAGTGGTTTGGTGTGGGCATCCATTCAAAGTTCAGTCAAACTTTGCACTAAAATGGGTGCTGAGGTCAAACCAGGACTCCAAATTGGGTGAAGCCAATTTTGTATGATCCTAGTGGTCAAGGCCTACAATTTTCTTGTTGGGCACTTTTTCTGTAGAGGGCATCTAGTATTTTTAATAATTAAAATACTACTGCAGTTATAATAAATCAATTAAACTAATTAATAAATAACAACTAATTCCTTAAATAACCGGCCAGCGCGAATCTTGGCGTGGATCGGGCGGCCGTGGTCATCGTCCCCGATGAGCCAACGGTCGGGATTTGTCGCGCCTGTGCTGTTTTCATCGTTGATTTAGCGGCCACCTGAGCGCCGCCCCGGCCAACCAACGCCACCACCACCTCCGTCGAGGTGATGGTCGGCGATGAGCGGTGTTTGATCGGCCGGAGGTGGCCGGAATCGGGTTCTGGAAGAGGAAGCCCAACCCGATCTATGGGAGGCTTGGCTGGTTCGATTCACAACCAATTGGCCACGAATCGAGCCGCCGGCGATTGAGATCTACACCACATAGGTTAGGGAGGAGAACCAGAACTGTTTGGGGGCGATTTGTCGCTTCCATGATCGGTTCACCATTGGTGGCCGGCAAGCTTTGGTGGCCTCCTAGTTCTCTGCACAGAGAGCTCAACATTCTCGGGTAAGGGGGGGTTTCGACTTCTTGAACCCTTTTAAAGCTAATGGAGGCCTCAATTTTATGGGAGGAGGGCTCCATTAAGAGATCACCAAGTGACCCCTCCTCTCCCCCATGGCCGGCCACCCTTATGCCTTCCCCCTGCCTTCAATTCCTCCAGAAAACTCCTGGAATTCCCTCCAATTCATCAGGGGAGATGAAAGGAGTCATCAATGGGGGATTCCAAGGGGTGTATCACCTTAATGGCCATGAATGGCCTCTTTCTCTCTCCTCAAAATTGGGGAAAACCCCCATTTTCTCTCTCCTAATCACCATGGTCGATTTTTCCCTCTCTCTTATGTTTAATGTTAGCCTATTAGGCTGGTTGACCACTCAATTGAGCTAGCCCAAAAGGGATTGGGCTAGGTTTAAAAGATTTGACCTAATTTGGGCAAGTTTGACTTTTGGTCAAATTGACCAATTGGTTGACCCTAGGATGGGGCTTTTGGGTCCATTGGACTCCAAATTAAATTTATAAACTACTGGTGGGGTCAATTTGGTCACATGATTTGGCCAAAACATGCTAAGTTGACTTTGGTCAAATTGAGCCCTAAGGTTGACCCAGTCATGGGGCTTTTTGTTCCACTGGGTCCCCTATGATATTATAATACTATGGGTAGGGTCAATTCAATATGGTGGTGGTCATTTAGGGCACTTAGTGAAGAATTGCCATTTTGACCTAAAGGGCATATAGGTCAATTTGCACCATTGGGGGTCCCATGATGGGGCTTTTAGGTCTACTAGGTCTCTTATGATATTTTAGACCCAAAAGTGTGGTCAACTTGGCATGGTGGAGGTCAATTGACTCTAATTAGGCTACTTTGACCAACTTGGGGGTTAGGGTTGACTTTGGTCAATCTGGCCTCTTTGGTTGACCCCAATGGGCCCTTGGTGCTCTAAGGGGACCCCTAAATGGTTAGGGATACTATGGGGTGGTCAAATGGGTCAAGATAAGGCCCCTAGGTCAAACCCTAGGTAGGGTAGCTGTAATTTACTATTTGCAGACCAGGGCACTTTCAACCCTAATTTTGCCTAAGTTAAAGGGATTTCTACACTACCAAGGCCTTGTCATGACCTTGTCATGACAGATTCACCTGGGGGGTCTAGCTGTCTGGGGGATGTTACAGAGCAATTCTAAAATTCTATAATTATTATTTATTTTAAGTCATCACTCTCACACACACACAAGTAGGTTTCATCATGCTTATATATTAATGCTCTGATTTATCATTAATGGATTTGTTATTATCAAAAGGGGAAGTTTGTTGGAACAAGGTCTTCCGCATCTCCTAGGTTTGAGAATAAAAATCCTATGTGTATTTGATCTTATGTGTTTAAGTGTGTAGGAAACAAAGTCCATATGACTCAAGGATTACATAAGAAGGTTGCCTCCAAATTTGAGCCAACAAATCCAACATGCCCACTAGCGCCGGCGGTAGCACCTAGCGCACGGCGCTAGCGATGTTCTGCACAATTTTGGAGCATATACAGAAGGAGATAGTGCCTTGCGGTAGCGGATAGCGCAGGCGGTAGCGCGGAGCATAGAAGGCAAGTGATGAGTCCCATTTATATACACTTTTATGTACTCATCCGGGCTAGTTTTCACTCTCTTGTGCAACATTTTTGAGCTATTATTGCATCTATTACTCTTATGCTCAGTCATGCACACTTACGTGCTTCGTGCTCTTTTTAGGCCCATTTTGGTGTGCATTTGCGCTCCATGTTATTGGGGGTAAGCACATGGTGCTCCCCAATCCTTTTTCTATGTTGATTGGTGCTGGAAGTGTATTTCCAGCTAGATTGCTGTGCTTGCAGGTGGTTGGATCATCTCCTTGTGCCCAGAAATCATGATTGTGTATATCGCACGGTCGTGCATTTTCTTGACGCATGGACGGCTGCGGTCGTGCGCCTTCATCTGGGGAGAAAACCGGTGATCTAACTTTGTTCGTGCATTTTTATGCACGGGCAGTTGCCCGTGCGCAAAGGAAACGCACGATCGCCTATTTCGACTAATTTTTAGACAATCTGAATCTGTTCGTGCGTTTTAACGCACGGGTGGATTCGCCCGTGCGCGAGTATAATGCACGGGCGCTGCTGCTTCTTCCTCAAGTCAGTTTATTCATTAAATAACGGACGAGCAACGCACGGTCGTGCGTTCGCCCGTGCATGACTAAATTATTGACCGTTTAGTATTTAAGGCAGGAAATCTGCTGCAATTGGGAGACCCGCGGGAAAAGGTCCTGAAGCCTGCCATTTTCACCCAGTTCGCCTCTCCACCACCGTTCGACCTAGGAGGAGCTCCGACAGCCATAGTCTTGCAAATCTTCCGCCGAAGCTCCCTCCTTGGCCTCCTCCATCATCTTCGCCATCGACGGAAAGTCTCCGCTGCATTCAAGGTGCCTAACAAGAGTTACCTTGATCTAGACCACGAAGAAGACAGGTATTAGTAGAGGAAGGTGACAGCTCCTCCGGACCCCGGACGCAACTGAAGACCGAGCACGAACGAGGCTTGACAACCCTACGATTCCGGCCGAGAATCTTCAGCATATTCTTCGAGCTTCGGTTTTCTCTTTTCCCCTACGCTTTGCTTCAGAGTTTCCCTTGTATGTGCTTGTTATTGTGGATGATGTTCATAAACTCTATGTTTTAGTTAATATGGTTTCATGTTCTTGAGATCTTATGTGGTTAATGAGATTTGAGGAGTGTCGTAGTCCACCATCCACTCCACCACTTTGTAGTGCTCCGCACTACCAATTGCTAGCTGCGTGTTCAGCGACGAGGTGCCTACAACCCTCATCCGCTAGCCTTCTCGTCCACCCGCTCACCGAAGCACGACATCGCGGCCTGCACTCCATCCCGACAAGCGAAGCGGAGCTCTAGGCCTGCATTTCTCTTATTTTTGCAATTGCTTAGGACAGCAATCACAACGCCCATGTTTTTACTTTCTTTTACTCGTCGTAACAATCACCTCACTCTATTTTCTTGTCACCACAACTTGCATTCCCTGAGAGATCGATATCTGGGGAGTTGCCTCCAAACTATTACTTGCATGCGACCGTTGCACTTGCCGTAATCGCATCAAGTTTTTGACGCCACTGCCGGGGAGTGCAGACGGGATGAGATTTTGGTTGTCAATCGATTATTATCGATTGAGTCTTTTATTCTTTTTAATTTATTCTTTGTCATGCTATTTTCTTCTTCTGTATCATGTGGGCGCATTTGAATATCCGATGTTGTTGGTTTGGGGACACATCCCACGCCAGTGATAGGTGTCCCAAAGAGTATTGTGTTGTTCAGAAACCGTACAGAGCCCATAAATCTTTTGGCAACTCTACTAGGCCTCCGTTGTCGCACTTTTACGCAGCTGCCGCACCTTTGGTGCTGGCGAAGCCGGTAAAGCAGTTTTTATTTTGCAAAAGTGGAGAGCATGCCTTGAAGGACAGTGCTGATTATCTTCGCCAATTGGCGGATGATGATGAGCCGGATATTCGGATCATCCCATCTTCGAATTCTGCGAGCACAGCTCCTTCCTCTTATTACGTGTCACTTCCACCTTCACTTCTTGAAGGCTCTGGAATCGAAACGTGCATCAGTGTCCCTCATGACTCTGTTTCTAATGCGACCCCCCATACCTCTTCGGTTCATGTACCACTTTGCGTGGATTTGTGCCCTTTTGTGGAGAGTGAGCCCGAACTCTTAAGAAGCACGTCTTCTCCCACTACACACGAAACTACATCCATTTCTGATGTTATCATTGAGGTCAATTTGCAGGATGTTGCAGACCTGCACAGTGTCGTGCCCACTCTCATGGAGGAGGACAGTCACGATTGTGCTGAAGCAAGCGTTTTGGTGCAATGCGAGGAAGTCCAGGTTATAGAGGAGGCCATTGCACGTGATGTTGAGTCTAGTGAAATCTTCGATGATATCATCAGTTTGTCATTGCCGCACTCTATGGGGGATGAAGCCGGGATTATCCCCTCAGATGAGATTTCTTTTAGTTTTTCTTCCAATTTATTTTTTAACCCCCTTTTTTTATGTACAAGGATGCAGGATGCCCCTCCTCCGGTTGATCAGACCTTATGCATGGTGGAGCCGAAAGCCTGGAGGGATGAAGAAGGTACAGTGAAGGAACATCTTGTTTCCTCATCATCGTTGGTGCTTCCCTTTGAGGATTGGTTACAAGGGGGCAAGCGGTTTTTCTTTGAAGACATAATACTGGAGGAGAAGAAGAGAGCGAAAAAGGAGGAGATTTGGGGTTGGAGGCTAGGCATCCTACTTAATTTCCACCCTTACTACCTTGTCCCCGGACCTTTTTCTTTCATCAGTTGTTACTACTTCAAATCAGCTTATAGCTGATTTGTTTTGAGCTTGTAATAATAATTAGGATTTATTGACTTTTGCTTATTCCTAGACTTTATACACTGCTTAAAACAGGTATTTGGTCCACCTTAAGGATGGTAAACAAAAGGGCTTATGGGAGACGATCCAATTTTGCTGTATTACTTTTGTTTTTGCGTGTGTGGAGATTTCGTTTTGCAGGTATGGCGACATCTATGGCGGACATATTGTAGCTGAATTTATGATTAACGTCAATCTTCCGGTATGCTCATTTCTGAGCATGGGGTAACCTCTCCTCCCAATCCATTTATGAATCTAGCATTATAATCTATGATGATTAGATTTAAGTCTGGGGGAGAGCAGTTGTCGTTACCCATTTGCACGTGCACATGAGCAAAACATACTAGAAGTTGCAATATATTTTTATTTTCTTTATTTTCTTTATTTTTTCATTCTCATAGCACACCACTACACCCACTTGAGCGCGCAATTAACCATAGGCGCGTAACGAGTCTAACTCGTTTTCTTTTGTTGGATTGGGAAAATTGTTGTGCTGGCTTTGGGTTGTAAGACAGAGTAAAATGTTGACTCCCGTAGTGCTCTAGTCGAGTACTCGCGTCTTGCATAGATTTATGTGTAGAATAAATTTTTCTTTATGCTTATAGTTTTGTAATTTTTCTATTTGCGTAATAATTTTTTATTCTACTCAAAAGTGGTGAATCCGGTGTGAATCTGACGGTAGTGTAGGAATGTGTGTAGACGGTTGATAGGTTCGTATTGCTCGAGTCGAGAGGAAGAATTATCTTTCTCGGTGGCTAAGAACTTGCCCCAAGCGACTCTCGAAGCATTGGTATAAGTTAGTTTAGTGCGTGAGCTTGATGTAGGCCATCATTTTGGCCAGGTTGAGCTTTTGTGCCGATCCTATCATGATCCTTGCTAACCCCTTTGTGCCTACCCCGTCTTTTGATTCAGCTCCACCTTTGTTTCACCAAGGCCTGCAAGCTAATCCTAGTCGCACACCCAAATCTGAGCTTTAGTCTTGTTTTATTTTCTTTATTGGGGTGTTGTTGTAGTGATGTCTTATTGTGGAAATTGTGGTTGTTGCTATTGAGAAAAATTCTGCTGAAAAAAAAGAAAAAAAAAAGAATAATAAGAATGAAAAAGAAAAAAAGGGGGATGAGATTGTTTTGAGAAAAAGATTAAATTGAAAATCTGTAATTATTGTGTGTTGGGAGTAGGCGGTGCACACACCCATGTTGCAAAGTCCAAGTCTGGGGGTGTAATGCACCCACGTGTTCATTGTGTTGCGTGGATAGTTTGTTCTGCGCGAGCTCAATTGGGTTTAGGTGCTTTAAGCCTTCAAGTTTATCCTTGTATACCTAAAGTCTCATTTCCAACCTAAAGTCTTACTGATTTGCGCGTGAACCAAACTTGTGTCATGGAGAGAGTGCGACCGGGTGAGCTTATGGTCACCGACATTGATGGATTTTAATGGAGGTTGTTCCGAGCACCGATTTTGTGCAATGTTTGCCTTAGCGATTAGTCTACTTTCTTTCTACGCGTGGCCAGACGATTCACCGTGATTCAACTTTTGAGTAGAAATAATATATACGTACGCTCTTAGATTATTACAAAGCATTCGTATATTAAATATTTCCTCTACTGTATTTCTACGCGCGCGAGCATGCGACTTCGCATGGTACTCCGCTTCTACAATTGTTAAGCCAGCTAATCAATTTTTCCGTCTGCATAAGGAATGATTTCCTCGGGACGAGCAAATGGTTAAGTCTAGGGGTGTGATGAGTCCCATTTATATACACTTTTATTTACTCATCCGGGCTAGTTTTCACTCTCTTATGCATCATTTTCGAGCTATTATTGCATCAATTTCTCTAATGCTCAGTCATGCGCACTTACGTGCTTCGTGCTCTTTTTAGGCTCATTTTGGTGTGCGTTTGCGCTCCATGTTATTGGGGCTAAGCACATGGTGCTCCTCAATCCTTTTGCTATGTTGATTGGTGCTGGAAGTATATTTCCAGCTAGATTGCTGTGCTTGCACGTGGTTGGATCATCTCCTTTTGCCCAGAAATCATGATTGTGTATATCGCATGGTCATGCATTTTCTTGAAGCATGGACGGCTGTGGTCGTGCGCCTTCATCTGGGGAGAAAACCAGTGATCTGACTTTGTTTGTGTGTTTTTACGCACGGGCAGTTGCCCGTGCACAAAGGAAACGTACGATCGCCTGTTTCGATTGATTTTTAGCCAATCTGAATCTGTTCGTGCGTTTTTACGCATGGGCGGATTTGCCCGTGCGCGAGTATAATGCACGGGCACTGCTGCTTCTTCCTCAAGTCAGTTTATTCATTAAATAACGTACGGGCAACGCACGGTCGTGCGTTCGCCCGTGCGTGTCTAAATTACTGACCGTTTAGAATTTAAGGCAGGAAATTTGCTGCAATCGGGGGACCAGCGGGAAAAGCTCCTGAAGCCCGCCATTTTCGCCCAGTTCGCCTCCCCACCGTTCGACCTAGGAGGAGCTCCAGCAACCATAGTCTTGCAAATCTTCCGCCGAAGCTCCCTCCTTGGCCTCCTCCATCATCTTTGAGCTCAAGAATGCCCTCGATGGAAAGTCTCCGCTGCATTCAAGGTGTCGAACAAGAGTTACCTCGAGCTAGACCACAAAGAAGACGTGTAATAGTAGAGGAAGGTGACAGCTCCTCTGGACCCCGGACGCAACTGAAGACCGAGCACGGACGAGGCTTGACAACCCTACGATTCCGGCCGAGAATCTTCAGCATAGTCTTCGAGTTTCGGTTTTCTCTTTTCCCCTACGCTTTTCTTCAGAGTTTCCCTTGTATGTGGTTGTTATTGTGGATGATGTTCATAAACTCTATGTTTTAGTTAATATGATTTCATGTTCTTGAGATCTTGTGTGGTTTATGAGATTTGAGAAGCGTCGTAGTCCACCATCCACTCCACCACTTTGTAGTGCTCCGCACTACCAATTGCTAGCTGCGTGTTCAGCGACGAGGTGCCTACGACCCTCATCCGCTAGCCTTCTCGTCCACCCGCTCATCGAAGCACGGCATCGCGGCCTGGACTCCATACCGACAAGCGAAGCGGAGCTCTAGGCCCACATTTCTCTTATTTTTGCAATAGCTTAGGACACCAATCACAACCACCTTGTTTTTACTTTCTTTTACTCATCTTAACAATAACCTCACTCTATTTTCTTGTCACCACAACTTGCATTCCCTGAGAGATCGATATCTGGGGAGTTGCCTCCCAACTATTACTTGCACGCGACCGGTGCACTTGCCGTAATCACGTCAGCAAGAGAGAAATGTTTCCTCAGATTAATGATTCACCTGCGCAGAATAATGCCTAATCCGGGATAGTGCTAGCGGTAGCGCTAGCACTGAGGCTATAAATAGGACCCCTATTCTCTCGTTTCACTACCTGATCAGAGAGAGAGATTGAGTGCTAGAATTCTAGAGGCTGATTTGGCCGAAACTTGATGTCCTACCAAAGCTCTGCAGATTTCTGAAGGAGAATCTCTTCACGCCGTATCCAAACGACGTCCTCTTCTACAACGCTTATTCTACAACGGATCTGCGTCTCCAACTTCAGAAGTTCTTCAAGAGGGAGTTTTATTATTATCATTTCATATTTCTTGTAAGCCATTAGAGAATTCGCCTCGTGTTGGCGACTAGGTCTGGGTAGGACTTAGGACAGAAACTCGCCTCGTGTTGGCGACTAGATCTAGGTTAGGTCAAGGGGGTGCTCAAGGCCATATCTGGGGTTGGATTGGCTTGAGCGGCTTGAGGCCAAATCCGGGGAAAGATAGGCTAGGGCCCCCGGTTCGTGGGGATGCGAGTCGGGATAGAAAACAAAAAGTTCTTACTATTATTCGCCACCAATTTCTAGCGTTATAGAAATCAACTTGTGTAAAACCTTATTTCATATCAATAAAACATGTCTTCACGTTATTTTAATTGCTTTGTATGATTTCTCACTTTCTTATTCACGCATTATTTCAAAGAAAATCAAAATATAACTTAAGTTTTAAAAAACCCTAATTCACCCCCCCCCCTCTAAGGGCGCCTACCGATCCAACATCGACCTTCTATCAGCGTCTAGTTGAGCTCGGCTCCTGTTAGGTGTCGACCTTCTATTCGCCTCCAGTTGAGCTCGACTCCTGTGAGGTGTCGACCTCCTATCCGCCTCAAGTTGAGCTCGGCTCCTGTGAGGTGTCAACCTTTTATCTGCTTCCAGTTGAGCTCGGCACCTGTGAGGTGTCGACCTTCTATCGGCCTCCAGTTGAGCTCAGCTCCTGTGAGGTGTCGACCTTCATTCCTCCTCAAGTTGAGCTCGGCTCCTGTGAGGTGTCGAACTTCTATCCGCCTCCAGTTGAGCTCGGCTCCTATGAGGTGTCGACAATCTATCTGCCTCCAATTGAGTTCAGCTACTGTGAGGTGTCGACCTTCTATCCGCCTCCAATTGAGCTCGGCTAGTGTGAGGTGTTGACCATCTATCCGCCTCCAGTTGAGCTCCACTCCTGTGAGGTGTGGACCTTCTATCCGCCTCCAGTTGAGCTCGGCTCCAGTGAGGTGTCGACCTTCGCTCCGCCTTCAGTTGAGCTCCGCTCCTATGAGGTGTCAACCTTCCCTCCGCCTCTAGTTGAGCTCGAGTCCTGTGAGGTGTCAACCTTCTATCCGCCTCTAGTTGAGCTCGGCACCTGTGAGCTGTCGACCTTCTATCCGCCTCCAGTTGAGCTCGGCTCCTGTGAGGTGTCGACCTTCTATCCGCCTCCAGTTGAGCTCAGCTCCTGTGAGGTGTCGACCTTCTTCCGCCTCCAGTTGAGCTCCGCTCCTATGAGGTGTCAA
The DNA here is from genome assembly GCA_033032865.1 of Dactylorhiza incarnata. NCBI lineage: Eukaryota > Viridiplantae > Streptophyta > Magnoliopsida > Asparagales > Orchidaceae > Dactylorhiza > Dactylorhiza incarnata. Next base: position 6,123,433 of record JAWHQI010000035.1, read on the forward strand.
CCTTCCCTCCGCCTCTAGTTGAGCTCGAGTCCTGTGAGGTGTCGACCTTCTATCCGCCTCCAGTTGAGCTCGGCTCCTGTGAGGTGTCGACCTTCTATCGGCCTCTAGTTGAGCTCGGCTCCTGTGAGGTGTCGACCTTCTATCCTCTTCCAGTTGATCTCGTCTCCTGTGAGGTGTCGACCTTCTATATGCCTCTAGATGAGCTCGGCTCTTGTAAGGTGTCGACCTTCTATCCGCCTACACTTGAGCTCGGCTCCTGTGAGGTATCTACCTTCTATCCGCCTCCAATTGAGCTTCGCTCCTGCGAGTTGTTGACCTCTTTTCCACCTCCAGTTGAGCTCAGCTCCTATGAGGTGTCGACCTCTCTTCCACCTCCAGTTAAGCTCGGCTCCTATGAGGTGTCAACCTCTCTTCTCCACCTCCAGTTGATCTCGTCTCCTGTGAGGTGTCGACCTTCTATCCGCCTCCAGTTGAGCTCGGCTCTTGTGAGGTGTTGACCTTCTATCCGCCTCCATTTGAGCTCGGCTCCTATGAGGTATCAACCTTCTATCCGCCTCCAGTTGAGCTTGGATCCTGTGAGGTGTCGACCTTCCATCCGCTTCCAATTGAGCTCGGCTCCTGTGAGGTGTCGACCTTCTATCTGCCTCCAGTTGAGCTCGACTCCTGTGACGTGTCGACAATCTATCCGTCTCCAGTTGAGCTCATCTCTTATGAGGTGTCGACCATCTATCCGCCTCCAGTTGAGCTTGGCTCCTATGAGGTGTCGACCTTCTATCCGACTCTTGTTGAGCTCGGCTTCTGTGAGGTGTCGACCTTCTATCCACCAATAGTTTAGCTCGGCTCCTGTGAGGTGTCTACCTTCTATCCGCCTCCAGTTGAGATCAGCTCCTGTGAGGAGTAGACCTTCTATCCGCCTCCAGCTGTGATCGGCTCCTGTGAGGTGTCGACCTTCTATCTGCCTCCAGTTGAGATTGGCTCCTGTGAGGTGTCGACCTTCTATCCGCCTCCAAATGAGCTCGGCTCCTTTTAGGTGTCGACCTTCTATCCGCCTCTAGTTGAGCTCGGCTCCTGTGAGGTGTCGACCTTCTATCCGCCTCCAATTGTGCTCGGATCCTGTGAGGTGTCGACCTTCTATCCGCCTCCAATTGAGCTCGGCTCCTGTGAGGTGTCGACCTTCTATCCTCCTCCGGTTGAGCTCGGCTCCTGTGAGGTGTCGACCATCTATCTGTCTCTAGTTGAGCTCGTCTCCTGTGAGGTGTCGACCATCTATCCGCCTCCAGTTGAGCTCGGCTCCTGTGAGGTGTCGACCTTCTATTCGACTACTAATGAGCTCGGCTTCTGTGAGGTGTCGACCTTCTTTCCACCAATAGTTGAGCTCTACTCCTGTGAAGTTTCTACATTCTATCCGCCTCCAGTTGAGATCAGCTCCTGTGAGGAGTCGACCTTCTATCCGCCTCTAGCTGTGATCGGCTCCTGTGAGGTGTCGACCTTCTATCTTCCTCAAGCTGAGATCGGCTCCTGTGAGGTGTCGACCTTCTATCCGCCCCTAGTTGAGCTCAGCTCCTGTGAGGTGTCGACCTTCTATCCGCCTCGAGTTGAGCTCGGCTCCTATGAGGTGTCGACCTTCTATCCTCCTCCAGTTGAGCTCGACTCCTGTGAGGTGTTGACTTTCTATCCTCCTCCAGTTGAGCTCGGCTCCTGTAAATTGTCGACCTTCTCTCCACCTCCAGTTGAGATCATCTCCTGTGAGGTGTCAACCTTCCCTCCGCCTCCAGTTGAGCTCGACTCCTGTGAGGTGTCGAACTTCTATCCGCCTCTAGTTGAGCTAAGCTCCTCTGAGGTGTCAACCTTCTATCCGCCTCTAGTTGAGCTCGGCTCCTGTGAGGCGTCGTCCTTCTATCTGCCTCTAGGTGAGCTCGGCTCCTGTGAGGTGTTGACCTTCTATCCTCCTCTAGTTGAGCTCGGATACTGTGAGGTGTCAACCTTCTATCCGCCTCCAGTTGAGATCGGCTCCTGTGAGGTGTCGACCTTCTATCCGCATCCAGTTGAGCTCGGCTCCTGTGAGGTGTCGACCTTCTCTCCGCCTCTAGTTGAGCTCGACTCCTGTGAGGTGTCGACCTTCTATCCGCCTCCAATTGAGCTCAGCTCCTGTGAGGTGTCGACCATCTATCCTCCTCCAGTTGAGCTCGGCTCCTGTGAGGTGTCGACCTTCTATCTGCCTCCAGTGGAGGTCGGCTCCTGTGAGGTGTCGACCTTTTATCTGCTTCCAGTTGAGCTCGGCTCCTGTGAGGTGTCGACCTTCTATCCGCCTCCAGTTGAGCTCGGCTCCTGTATGGTCTCGACCTTCTTTCCTCCTCTAGTTGAGCTCTTCTCCTGTGAGGTGTCGAACTTCTATTCGCCTCCAGTTGAGCTCGGCTCCTGTGAGGTGTCGACCTTCTATCTGCCTCCTGTTGAGCTCAGTTCCTATGAGGTGTCGTGTTGAAATTTTGAAATGAAGTGGAGGTGTCCTGACAGTCTGACTTTGGGAGACCACCGAGACCGCGCGGCCTGTGCTTGTATTCTGCCAGTCTATTCTTAGTAGCTGCGGTCTGTTCCCGAGTTGGTCTACTGGTTGTCCTGTCTTCTTAGTTGGAAGACCGGCCGTTCTGTTCCTATGTGTGACCGCCTGATCGGGCGGTTTGTGCTTGGCGATCTGGCGACTTGTTCTAAGTCGGCCAGATGGTTCTTGTTTGCTCCTGGTGATCTTAGGGAGGAGCGACCTTTGTGACCGCACGACTTGTGTGCGGTGTCGTATTTGCGCGACCTGTGCGTGATCTGTGTGCTGATCTGCGGGCTTAGTCGGACGATCGTCCAAGTTGTGTGATCGTGCGGTCTGCCTTATGAGACCGCTGGCGATCTGATGGGTGATGATTGTATCTCTCCTGTGCGGTGACAACATCCGTCTACCCGCCTATAAATAGGGGTGCAGGGACCATCATTCATAACGAGAACTGTAAGAACTGAGCCTGGGTTAATTTGTGCGGTCTTACTTTGCGGTCGGGCGGTCTCGGAAGCAAGTTGACTTTTGTTGTGTTCGTAGGTTTCCGGTCAGCAGGTTGCGGTCGTCTTCCTTGGTGATTCCCAGCGGCTTGAATAAACAGTTCGACAGCGGTCAGTCTGCGAACTGGTTTATGTTTGTTCTTGTGCTGTTCGCAGCGAGCTCAGCGATCAGGCGACCTTCAGCGGTTAGGTGATCTGAGTTGCGGTCTGGCGACAGCTTCAGTTCTTTGTTCCAATAAAGCTCCAGTTCATTCGGTCTGAGGTGCGGTCTTGCAGTGCTGGCGGTCTATTCGGTTTCTGTTCGCATGGTCTCAGGTCAAGCCGGACGACTTCTGGAGTCGAGTGGTCTGTGCGGTCTCAGCTTGTCTAGGCGCCAGATTAGTTTTTGGTGTGTTTTGTTCTTCTCGTCTCCGTGATTCTGATGAATCATGTCTCGCCATGTTTACCTCACACTGTAAATGAAATCTGTGTTTCAATAAAGTTTCTTGTGTTGGTGTGGCATTGTGGTTGTTTGGCTTTAACTCAGTTGATGCAACTCCTGCTTACTCCTAAATGATTCAAATCAAAAATTTTAATATGGTATCAGAGCGAGGTTGTTGGAGTGGATAAGCAGTGATCAACTTGAGTTGCCATCGTCTTTGTGAAGAAGAGACCACATAGATTGCCATGGAAGGCAGATTCGCAAGAGGGCTTGGTATTGAACTCCTTACATCGACTAACTATAAGAAATGGAGGTCGTGTATGGAGAGCTATTTACTTGGCGAGGATCTATGGGAGATAGTTGGAGGAGAAGACACACAAGAGGTGTTTCTAGCAGGAGATAATATGGCAGAGGTGAGACTTTGGAGGAGGACGAATGCTAAGGCAGAGTTCACTCTCAAGAGGGCTATTTCACCGGAGCTGTTTGATCACATCATTGGATGTAAATCTGCTGCTGAAATTTGGATGTCTTTGGACGGGTTGTTTAATAAGAAGAATGTAGCTTGGCTATAGTTTCTTGAAAATGAGTTGGCGAAGGCCTCTCAAGGCGATCTTTATATTTCTACCTTCTTTCTCAAGTTGAAGAACCTCACAGCAGAGATTTCTGCATTGGACCCTGATGAGCCAATCTCGGAGGCAAAACTGAAGAGGCATATCATCTGCGGGTTGTGGAAGGAGTATCTTGCCTTTGTGACTTCAGTTCAAGGTTGGGCAAATCAACCATCTTTGTTGGAGCTGGAGAACTTACTTGCTTCGCAAGAAAGTTTGGCAAGACAGATGGCGGGGACTTCTATCTCTGGGGGAGATAGTGATGTGTTGTTCTCTGGAAAGAAGAAGAAGAAGTGGGAGAAGAAGAAGTCGGGTTATGATGGACCCTCTACTTCAGGTCAGCAGGATAGGGGTTATGCTCCTAAGTCTGATGGGAAGAAGAAGGGAGATGGACCAAGGTGCTTCAGGTGTTATAAGACCGGCCACTTCAAGACAGATTGTCGGGTTAATCTTCAGTCGGGACATGTAGCAGAGAAGGAGAAGCCAAAGTCTGATGAAGCTGGATGGGGAGGAGCCTTTGCGGCTAATATGACGGCGATGCCCATTAAGGCCTTGGCTGCCATCAACTTCGAAGAGGATTGGATTGTTGATTAAGGGTGTGGAAATCATCTCACCGAGGATGAATCAAAGTTCTCTTCTTTGGCGCCTTACTAAGGTAACGATGCTATCATTACAGCTGATAATTCTGTTCATGCTATCGAACAAGAAGGTGTTATCTCCCTGAGAAGTGATAAGGGTCCACTCACATTGAGGAGTGTTTATCACGTGCCTGGTATGAGGAAGAATCACTTCTCTGTGACCAATGCGGTCGATGCCGGTTATCACGTTCTGTTTGGCCCAACTGAAGTGAAGTTTCTTAAAACTCAACCGGAGATAAGGGGAGATGTTATCCATGTTGGAAAGCGGGTGAAGGACTTGTTCATATTATCGACAAGTACCTATGTTGATAAGATGAAGACCTACGATAGCGCGACTATCTGGCATGAAAGGTTGGGGCATGTTGGCATGGACAAATTGAAGGCTATGGCGGTAAGGGGCCTTGTCAAGGGCTTGCCTAGCTTGTCCTCTTATGGAGACGGTCATGTTTGTGCTGGATGTCAGTTTGGTAAGTCTCATCGACTTCCATTTGATAAATCGCAAACAAGATGCAAAGCGCCGTTGGAGTGCATCCACAGTGATTTGATGGGACCGACAGCCACCCCAAGCCTTGGAGGCAATAGATATATGTTGGTGTTGATTGGCGATTACACCAGATATGTGATGAGTCCCTATTATATATATATTTTCGGACTCATTTAGGCTAGTTTTCTTGCTCTTGTGCTTCAGTTTTGTTCATATTTCCCTTATTCATGCTTTTATTTGTAGTACTGAGTATGCCTGTTTTTTTGTGCAATTGCGCACTTTGTTGTTGGGGGTAAGCACTGCGTGCTCCCCAGTGTGTCATCTTTATCTCTGCGCTGCTGGTAGTGCTTTCCCAGCTTGTGTCTCTTGTATGCAGGTGACCTGATCGTCCCGTTTTCCCCAATGTAATTTCTGTGCATATCGCACGGTCGTGCGTTTCCTTGACGCACGGTCTGTGCGGTCGTGCGTTTGTGCCTGGGAAGAAAATGGAACGTCGGAGTTTACTCGTGCGTTTGGACGCACGGGCGGTGTTGGTCGTGCGTGAGCAAAACGCACGGGCGCTGGCCTTCTTCCCCTGCACGCCTGCTGATCTTAAGTATCGCACGGTCCACGCACGGTCGTGCGTTCGACCGTGCGTGGCCAAATTTCTAACGTTTTCCTATAAAAGTTGCAGCTTCGATCTAAAAAAGGAGAGTTCCGTACGCACTGTACAGCTGCGCCGATTTCGCCATCTCCACCAGGGTTTCGTCCCTTTGGCCTCCTCCTTCATCCTAGAGCTTCAAGGGAGATCTAGCCACCATTTTCTTCAAGCAAGAGGAAGTTTGCAACCTCCACCGGATCGTGAGATGAAGAAGACAGGTCCATTGGAGAGTAGTGACAGCTCTCTCTACCCCGGACGCAGTTGCTGACCGAGCATGGACGCGGACTGACAACCCAGCGATTCCAACCGTGAATCTCCAACGAGCCTTCGGATTCGGTCGATTTCTTGCTTTGTTCTCCTCTTATTGATGTATATGTAGTTAGATCCTTACATTTTGATGAAGTAGAGTACATAAATTTGTTTGTATTTCTTTACATTTCATGTCTATATGAAATGTTTTGTGGTTTATGTTGCTTGAGGTGCGCCCCATTCCATCCTCCATCCCACTGATGCGCAAAACTATGCTTGCAAACAATAACGGCAAGTGTACCGTATCGAATGTAGTATAGGTTGTTAAAACAAGGTCGTATTAGACTCGGGGCGGTTGAGTACTCTTACTTCGGAAAATCTCTATTATTTTATCGAAAGAAACTTGGGTTGGTTGGTTGCAAGAAAGAGAAATAAATTGTTAAAACTATGATAAGAAGGATTAGCACTCAACCTTGAATCACCTTGGAAAAAATAAATAAATAAAGAAATAAAACTTCTAATTCTCTTTAAAAGAAATGCTTGACCGTGGAGGTTCCCGATTTATAAACGTACCTCTCTCAAGGATACGCCTAACTGAGTTTAGGTTGATTAATCGAACTCTCGTTCTAGAATCGAAATCCCTAAAACTCACTTTATCGAAGTGAACCCCTCTATTGGATATAACTCCAATCCGGGAGATTTATGTCGTCCTCTCTCGAGGAGTGCATTCAAATCTCTTTATACTTGAAATGATCGATTCGAACTCAAAACCTCTCGATTATTAGACTACGAAAACAAGAATGAGATTATATATCGATAACATAATCTTAATCAATATAAATTCAAGGATAAATCTTAAGCGATCTAAATAAGAGAAAAAAGAAGTTCTAAACTAAATTATGAATTATATTTTCCTTGGATCATCTCGGCCGAGTACTAATGAAATTTAGCTACTCATGGAGATGGAGGAATTGATGAAATACAAGAAGTGCATAATGAAGATTGAGAGTAGAATAAGAGAAAAAGTACTAATTTATTAATTGAAAAGAAATTACAACTAGGAAACAAGAAGTTACAAACCTGAAATAAAAGTGCAAGCTAAGAAGGAAGATTACAAGCTTAAGAATGACAAAAACAGTGCAAGAAAATAAACTTAGAACTCCCAAAATTCGTCCTTGAACATCAGCTGAAGCTGGCTTTTTATAGCTGAAAAGTTGAGGTTACACGCCCTTGGTCACGCCCGTGACCAAGGGCGTGTAAGGGGCGTGATTGAAGCAGCAGCAGAGAGGGCGCCTTCTGGAGTAATTGCGAGCGTTTTGGCCGTGTCAAGCCCTAGGTCACGCCCGTGACCTGGGGCGTGTAATCTTGAAATGGTGTTGCTGGTGGGAAACTCTGGCGGGAAGAAGCGCGGGGCGAGTCATGCCCGTGACCTGATGTCACGCCCTAGGTCACGCCCGTGACCTGGGGCGTGTAACTTTAAATGACATGGCAGGCGTGCTCTGGATGCTGTGGCGAGTCGCGGCCGTGACACTGGGTCACGCCCTTGGTCACGCCCGTGACCTGGGGCGTGTACTTGGCGAAATCTTCACGGAGCGTCCCCGGAGTGGCAGAGGCAGGTCTGGAGTATTGCGTAGGTTACACGCCCATGGTCACGCCTGTGACCTGGGGCGTGTAATTTTAACTTTTTGCTCGAAACAGCCCAGAAAACCTGAAAACACAACACAAACTTAAGTTAGCTTATGAAATAACAATGGAAGAATTTATATGATAAAATTCCTAAAAATAACATAATTTTATATAAAAAACATAATAAACCTAGACTAAAAGATGAGTAAATAAAATTACTCATCAAATACCCCCATACTTGCTCATTGCTCGTCCCGAGCAATCCATTTTTCACAAAAATTAATGCAAGATAGAATTATGAAGACTAGAGAGTAAAATGCGAAGTATTATGCTGACATGTGTAGATATTTTAGTAAAAAGATGTTCTTGGCATAAATGCTAATTTATGAAATACTTCAAAAATGCGTTATAATTATTTATCATTACTTTAAAAATGAGTCGACGGTCAATCAAAAAGTTATGTGAAGGGAGAAAATAGCGTGATTGCTGAGATTTAAATTACTAGATGTAGACGTTCGGGGTGGCCTCCAAAGAAATCCATCAATGTCGACGGCCATAGGATTGCCCGTTTGCACTTTCTCCACTACACTTCGAACTAAATCGACTCTATGGATCTTTAGGACTTAAATAGGGTACATTTTAAGGCTTGGGTTTAAGGGTGAGGTAACAATGATAAACATGAAGGCGCATTCCACTTAAACAAAATTGTTGAGCTAAAAGAAAATGATTGCCACCACAAAATAATGAAGCTTTACCCCCATACTCGCATTTTTTCCAAGGGGAAACACTCTCATACTCTTATATTTAAATCATGAATCTTCATAATTGGGATCATTCCAAGTTTGCATGTACATAGCTATGCCACATATCATTATGAGATTATTGCTTTTTGAGATTTAAACACATATTTTTTGAATTGATACCCATAATTTTTTCATAGAATCGTACCCAAATTTTTTTTTTCAATTTAGCTCAAAATTTCAAAGTGTTCATTTGGGTTTTGGGCTTTTTAGCTTTGGTGCCGAAATGATGAGGGTGGATCAAATAAAGGTGTAAGGCTCAAATTTGTGTGAACAATGGTGGAAAAACTAGGTTGGGTGCAAAGGCTCAAACTATCCAAAGAAAGGCCTAAATCATTTCCGTAAAGTTAATTTGTCTAAAGCGCACATGTTTCAAAAATAACTTGGGGCAAGTTCTAGACATCGAGAAAGGACACCCTTTTGTTCAATTCGAGTAATAGCTTTCTAACAATCTTCTACACACTCACCTAAACTACTTTTGGATAAGACCGGATTCGAATTTAAAAGTAAAATAAATTATTACTACGCAAATTAATAAAACATAATTTTAGATCTATGCCATGAATTTAATTTTACACCAAAACTACTCAAAGAGAAGCATATGACTAGGAGCACTACATGAGTCAACAATTTTACTCAAAAGTTTCAAAAACTATTCTAGCACAAAATTATTTTTAGTCCATATGAAAAACAGTCTACTTAGAACTTACAATTTAGCAAGTGGGAGTTTTGATGAATAAAAAGAACATTTTCTAATAGATTTTTTTTTTGTTCTTGGACTTCCCAAGATCTGCCCGGTGAACGGTTTGCAAGGTACTAGAGGCTATGATGGGAATTCAAGCCCAAAGTGTCCTTTCCAAGAAATTTAATTTCAGTTTTTTTTTAATAAATTTTTTTGGGTTTTTTATTTTTCAAGTCAAACTTACAAAGAAAGCTATGCTACACCCCCATACTTAAAATTAAACATTGTCCCCAATGTTTAAAACTAAGTATGAAAGATAAAACTAAAAAAAAACATGACATTAAAGAAAAATCAAGATAAATTACTAAAGTTTAAAGAGGGCTTCCCTGAATGGTAGTCGGTGTTGCCGGTCAAACACTTGCAGAGTTAAATTAGAAAAACAAACAAGAAAAGAAGGACAAAAATAAAGAGGTTAACATTGGGTTGCCTCCCAAGAGCGCTTTGTTTACCGTCGCGTAGCTTGACTAATTGGTAATTTTAAAGATTTTGGAAGTGAATGGTTTCGATGTTTCCGGGCGCTGGGTCGCCCGGGTGATATAATTTTAAGCGTTGTCCGTTGACTTTGAAAGAGCCTTTTTCCGGGTGCTCTATTAGCACCGTTCCATATGGCCAAACTTCTTTAACTATGAAGGGACCGGACCATCGTGATTTTAATTTACCCGGAAAAAGTCTAAGTCTTGAATTAAATAATAGGACTAAGTCTCCCGGTGAAAAAGTTTTTGGATTTTTGATTTTGTTATCATGATAAAATTTTGTGCGCTCCTTATAAATCTTATTATTTTCATAGGCGTTTGCGCGCCACTCGTCTAATTCATTTAATTGAAGTTTTCTGTGCTCGGAGGCTAAGTTTACATCCAAATTTAAAAATTTTAGCGCCCAAATGGCGCGATGTTCTAATTCCACAGGTAGATGACAAGCTTTTCCATAGACTAATCGGTACGGTGTACATCCGATGGAGGTTTTGGACGCTGTCTGATATGCCCATAGAGCGTCGTCTAATTTTAGCGACCAATCCTTCCTATTAACGGACACAGTTTTTTCTAAAATTCTTTTAAGTTCACGGTTCACCACCTCCACTTGGCCATTTGCTTGTGGGTGGTAGGCGGTAGATAGCTTGTGGGTAACTCCATACTTTGCTAAAATTTTAGCAAGTTGGTTGTTACAAAAATGTGTGCCCCGATCACTAATTAGTGCTCGGGGTGTGCCAAATCGTGAAAATAATTTTTTTAAAAAATTTACGACGACTCTCGCGTCGTTAGTGGGAAAAGCTTGTGCTTCCGCCCACCTTGACACGTAATCGACCGCAACAAGGATATATTTATTGTTAAAAGAGGAGAGTAAAGGACCTACGAAATCTATTCCCCAAATATCAAAAATTTCGCATTCTAAAAAAAATATTTTGGGGTATTTCGTCCCGGTTAGAAATGTTACCTGACCGTTGGCACCGATTACAATTACTCACAAAATTGTGAGCATCCTTAAATAATGTGGGCCAATAGAAGCCCGACTCTAGCGCCTTTCTTGCGGTCTGGTTCGTTTAATAATGGCCACCGGTTAGTCCTTCGTTGCAGTGCCGCAGAATTTAAGCGCCTTCCTCGCCCGAAATACACCTTCTTACCACTTGGTCCGCGCAGACACGAAATAAAAAGGGGTCCTCCCAAAAATAATTTTTCAAATCTGAAAAGAATTTCTTCTTTTGTTGACTTGAAAAATCTTTTGGTAGGACCCGGGCCACTAAATAGTTGCCCAAATCCGCGTACCAAGGGGTGGAAGAAGTCGTTACCTTTTTGATAGCAAGGAGGCGCTCTTCAGGGAATTTGTCGTCAATTTCGGCTTCCACTAGTGCTCCTGCAGCCGAATTCTCCAACCGTGAGAGGTGGTCGGCCGCAACATTCTCTGCTCCCCTTTTGTCTTGGATCTCCAAATCGAATTCTTGTAGTAGGAGGATCCACCTTAGCAGTCGAGGCTTTGCATCTCCTTTTTGTAGTAAATACCGGAGAGCGGAGTGATCTGTAAAAACAATAACTTTTGAAAGCGTTAAATATGATCGAAATTTGTCAAACGCAAAAATTATTGCCAAAAATTCATTCTCCGTTGTTGTATAATTTGCTTGTGTGGATGTTAGCGTTTTGCTTGCGTAATAGATTGGGTGAAAATGTTTATTCACCCGTTGGCCTAAAACTGCACCTACAGCAAAATCGCTCGCATCACACATGATTTCAAACGGAAGAGACCAATTTGGCGCGATTAAAATAGGGGAATTTATTAGTTCATTTTTTATTTTGTTAAACGCTTCCAAACACTCGTCATCAAAATTAAACGCGGATTCTTTTTCCAAAAGATGAGTTAGTGGTTTCGAAATTTTTGAGAAATCTTTTATAAACCGTCTATAAAAACCCGCATGTCCTAGAAAACTTCTAATAGATTTTATATTGGTAGGAGGGGGAAGTTTTTCTATGACCTCGATCTTGGCCCTATCGACCTCGATCCCCTTATTAGAAATTTTATGCCCAAGGACTAATCCCTCTTGGACCATAAAGTGGCACTTCTCCCAGTTGAGTGCCAAATTCGTATCTTCGCAGCGTTGAAGAACACGATCGAGATTATTTAAACAATTTTGAAAAGAATTGCCAAAAACAGAAAAATCGTCCATGAAAATTTCCATGACGTCTTCTACAAGTTCATTAAAAATTGCCAGCATACATCATTGAAATGTAGCCGGCGCGTTGCAAAGACCAAACGGCATTCTTCGATATGCGAAGGTGCCGAACGGACAGGTGAATGTGGTTTTCTCTTGGTCTTCAGGTGCAATTGGGATTTGAAAATATCCCGAAAGACCATCGAGAAAATAGTAGTGTGAGTGACCGGATAAACGTTCTAAAATTTGGTCAATAAAGGGTAACGGAAAGTGATCTTTGCGGGTTGCATCATTTAATTTTCTATAATCGATGCATACTCGCCAACCCGTAACAGTACGGGTCGGGATCAACTCATTATTTTCATTTGTGACTACCGTTATTCCACCTTTTTTAGGCACGACTTGCACTGGGCTAACCCAAGTGCTATCAGAGATTGGGTAAATAATTCTCGCGTCTAATAATTTTATAATTTCGGCCTTAACGACATCCTTCATGTTTGGGTTAAGGCGTCGTTGGGGATGAATAGCGCCGCGAGAATTATTTTCTAAACTTATTTTGTGCGTGCAAAATGAGGGGCTAATCCCCTTTATATCCAAAATTTGCCATGCAATTGCATGACAGTGATTATTTAAAATTTTAATTAATTCGGAAGTTTCCGAATCGTTAAGTGCGGAAGATGTTATTACGGGCAGTTTTGAATTTTTTTCTAAAAATATGTATTTTAAATGTTCCGGCAATTGTTTTAGTTCTAAACTCGGTGGCTCCTCGTAAGATGTTTTTATTTTAGAAATATTTAAGTTTACTTCTTCAAATTTGGTTGGCCGAGTTTTTTCTTCTAAACAAAATAAATTTGCAATTTCCGGATTTTCAAATAAAGGCAAAATTATTTCAGAAAACGACGTTATTTCCTCTTCAAGATTTGTTTCTAGAGTAAAACAAGAGTCGTCGTTTGGAAACGCATTTCTCATCGATTGATTTATATTAAAAATAACTTCTTCCTCCCCAACTCGTAGGAGAAGGTTTCCGTTACTTACGTCAATTATAGCCCGAGCGGTGGCTAGGAAGGGTCGGCCAAGTATGAGTGGTACTTCAGCGTCCTCTTTGATATCGAGGATGACAAAGTCTACCGGAAAGATAAACTTGTCAACCTTCACTAGCACATCCTCAATGATCCCGATTGGGTACTTTACGGACCGATCCGCTAGTTGGATGCTTATATTGGTTGGGCTTGGGGTGCCCAAACCAAGCTTCTTAAATAAGGAGAACGGCGTAAGATTTATGCTCGCCCCTAGATCGGCCAAGGTGTTTTTAATTAGTAAATTTCCGAACAAACACGGGATGGAAAACCGTCCCGGATCATTTAATTTTTCCGGTAATTTATTAAGAACTATCGCCGAACATTCTGCATTAAGAGAAATACGCGAAATATCTTCAAGTTTCTTTTTATTTGATAATAAATCCTTGAGATATTTCGTGTATTTAGGCATTTGAGAGAGTGCCTCGCAAAATGGAACATTAATTTGTATTTGTTTTAAAATATTTATAAATTTTTTATACTGCTCCTCGTTGCGCTCATTTTGTAATTTAGAAGGATACGGAATAGAAGGCGTTTGAATAATGCGCGGAGCTAAATCAGAAGAGTTTAAATGCGGAGTTGGAGTTGAAACGTTTACCTTAGGCTCGACCAAATTTGAACTTTCTACCTCCTTTCCGCTGCGGAGGGTTATAGCGTTGGCGCTCTCCCGTGGATTGGGCTCAGTATTGCCCGGTAGAGCGTTCGAAGAACATCTTGGCGAGTTGTCCAATCTGATTTTCTAGTCTTTTAATAGATCCGGAAAGGTTCCGGATATTGGCATCAGTAGAAGCGACATATTTGGTGAAGACCTCTTCGAGTGAAGGGGCCCTTGGTGGTTGTGGTGGAGCGAATCCCGGAGGATTCATTTGTGGGGGGCGTTGAGCATTATTGGGGTTGCTCCATGAAAAATTTAGGTGGTTCCTTAAACCCGGATTATAACTATTAGGAAGAGTATTATTTGGGTTATAAGGAGGACGATAGGAGTTCCCCATATAATCAACTTGTTCTTGATTATAATAATTATTATTATAATTATTAGCCCCGTTAATGGCAGAGGAAGCAGATATCTCCGCCATTTGCTTAGTTAGCCATTCTACTTGATATGCTAAATTTGTGGTGGCCTCGACTTCAAAGAGTCCGGTCGGTTTGTTAGGACGCGACCGTGGTGCATTCCACTGATAAGCATTCATGGCCATCTCCTCAAAAAGCTCTTGAGCGGCATCTGGGGTTTTGTTATTTAGAGTTCCCCCAGCTGCTGCATCAATCATTTGCCTCGTTTGGAGATTCAAACCATTGTAGAATGTTTGAACTTGTTGCCATAAAGGAAGGGCGTGGTGAGGACATCTCCGCAATAATTCCTTGAAGCGCTCCCATGTGTCATAGAGAGACTCCGAGTCTATTTGCGTAAACGAGAGAATGTCCGTACATAATTTAGCGGACTTCGCCGGAGGAAAATATTTAGTTAAAAATTTCTCCGTCATTTCGGCCCATGTAGTGATGGAACCTCTAGGAAGAGATTCCAACCATTGCTTGGCCTTAGTCCGCAAAGAAAATAGAAATAAACGCAAACGAATGGCGTCATCGGTGACGCCATTAATTTTAAACGTGTCGCAAATTTCCAAAAAATTCAATAAATGTAAATTTGGATCTTCATCTGGTAACCCGTCAAAGATGACGGTTTGCTGTACCATTTGAATGATACTCGTTTTGATTTCAAAATTATTATTTGCCACTGCCGGGCGAATAATACTTGATTGTGTTCCCTCCCAATTTGGCCTCGCTTAATAGGACATAGTCCGTAGCGGAGCCTCATTATGGTCGGGGTCACCCATTATATCTTCGTTAGTCTCTCCGACTGACTCTTCGCGAATTATTGGTAGATCACTAAATCGGAGACGTCGCCGCAAGGTGCGCTCGATTTCCGGATCAAAACCAAATTCAAAATCAATTGAAGAGTTTCCTCGGGTCATAAACCAAAAGAAAAGAAAAGAAGCGGAAAAAGAAAAAGGGAAAATAAGATTTTAGATAAATAAATTTATTTTTATTTTATTATATTTTTTTAGATTTTTTTTTTATTATTAGGTGAATTAAAATTAGTCCTGGACTTCCCGAGATCTACCCGGTGAAGGGTTTGCAAGGTACTAGAGGCTATGATGGGAATTCAAACCCAAAGCGTCCTTTCTAGGAATTTAGTTGCACCTTAAAATTAAGAAAAAGAAAAAAAAGATAAAATTAATAGATATTTCGGTTTTCGAAATATCAACCGAGTCCCCGGCAACGGCGCCAAAAACTTGATGCGCAAAACTATGCTTGCAAACGATAACGGCAAGTGTACCGTATCGAATGTTGTATAGGTTGTTAAAACAAGGTCGTATTAGACTCGGGGCGGTTGAGTACTCTTACTTCGGAAAATCTCTATTATTTTATCGAAAGAAACTTGGGTTGGTTGGTTGCAAGAAAGAGAAATAAATTGTTAAAACTATGATAAGAAGGATTAGCACTCAACCTTTAATCACCTTGGAAAAAATAAATAAATAAAGAAATAAAACTTCTAATTCACTTTAAAAGAAATGCTTGACCATGGAGGTTCCCGATTTATAAACATACCTCTCTCAAGGATACGCCTAACTGAGTTTAGGTTGATCAATCGAACTCTCGTTCTAGAATCGAAACCCCTAAAACTCACTTTATCGAAGTGAACCCCTCTATTGGATATAACTCCAATCCGGGAGATTTATGTCGTCCTCTCTCGAGGAGTGCATTCAAATCTCTTTATCCTTGAAATGATCGATTCGAACTCAAAATCTCTCGGTTATTAGACTACGAAAACAAGAATGAGATTATATATCGATAATATAATCTCAATCAATATAAATTCAAGGATAAATCTTAAGCGATCTAAATAAGAGAAAAAAGAAGTTCTAAACTAAATTATGAATTATATTTTCCTTGGATCATCTCGGCCGAGTACTAATGAAATTTAGCTACTCATGGAGATGGAGGAATTGATGAAATACAAGAAGTGCATAATGAAGATTGAGAGTAGAATAAGAGAAAAAGTACTATTTTATTAATTGAAAAGAAATTACAACTAGGAAACAAGAAGTTACAAACCTGAAATGAAAGTGCAAGCTAAGAAGGAAGATTACAAGCTTAAGAATGACCAAAACAGTGCAAGAAAATAGACTTAGAACTCCCAAAATTCGTCCTTGAACATCAGCTGAAGCTGACTTTTTATAGCTGAAATGTTGAGGCTACACGCCCTTGGTCACGCCCATGACCAAGGGCGTGTAAGGGGCGTGATCGAAGCAGCAGCAGAGAGGGCGCCTTCTGGAGTAATTGCGAGCGTTTCGGCCGTGTCACGCCCTAGGTCACGCCCGTGACCTGGGGCGTGTAATCTTGAAATGGTGCTGCTGGCGGGAAACTCTGGCGGGAAGAAGCGCGGGGTGAGTCACGCCCGTGACCTGATGTCACGCCCTAGGTCACGCCCGTGACCTGGGGCATGTAACTTTAAATGACGTGGCAGGCGTGCTCTGGATGCTGTGGCGAGTCGCGGCCGTGACACTGGGTCACGCCCTTGGTCACGCCCGTGACCTGGGGCGTGTACTTGGCGAAATCTTCACGGAGCGTCCCCGGAGTGGCAGAGGCAGGTCTGGAGTAATTCGTAGGTTACACGCCCATGGTCACGTCCGTGATCTGGGGCGTGTAATTTTAACTTTTTGCTCGAAACAGCCCAGAAAACCTGAAAACACAACACAAACTTAAGTTAGCTTATGAAATAATAATGGAAGGATTTATATGATAAAATTCCTAAAAATAACATAATTTTATATAAAAAACATAATAAACCTAGACTAAAAGATGAGTAAATAAATTACTCATCACCCACCATCACGTTCGTCGCCGCACTAGCAATTGCTAGTGGCGTGCTTGTCGAAGAGGTGCTTACGAACCTCACTTCATTTGCCTACTCGTCCATCCACCTAGCGAAGCGTGGCATAGCGGCCCGTGTAATCCACTCGCCCTACGAAGCAGCGCGCTCAAGGCCTTCATAGTTTGATTCCGCTTGCCTACTCATCCATCCGCCCTTGCGACGCAGTGCGCTCAAGGCCTGCCTAGTCTCCATCCCGCCAAGCGAAGCATTGCATAGCGGCATTGCATAGGAGTAGTGTAATATTTTCTCTTTATTTTCCACAAACCAAATCCCTCGTTCCGCATCCATCCGACCAAAGGACTTCGATCTCAAGTCCTGCCTCAATAGTAAACTCCACCTTACTGTGTTCCTTGAGAGATTCGATACTCGGGGATTACTCCTCATTTTATATTACTTGAACGATCGGTATACTGTCGTTTCGTGCCGCAATCTTACTACCGCCTATAGCGGTGTGCTAAGATTTGCACATCAAGTTTTTGGCTCCGTTGTCGGGGAACACAGCCGTGTGAGTTTTCTGGAGAGGGAGAATCTGAGATATAAGCTCTTTTCATGTGTAAATTGCATCTTTTATTATATTTCAGTTCTTCTTATTATATTTTCCTATTTTTATTAGGTTGCTTAGTAATTTATTGTTAGGTGTAGTATTTTGCACAATAGTGTTTTCTGTTTGAATCATTTAATCTTCACACCATGTGGTCATCATTTAATATTCGTTGCCATTTTTGTGGATATATCTCTCATGCAAGTGATAGATGTCCCAAGGGAGATAGTAGCCCTAGCACTCCCAGCCCAGCATATGGAGCACCGACTTCGTCTGGTACTCCATATGGTGCGCGGAAGTCTTATGGCTATTCTGCCACGCCTTTACCGTCAATATTCTTTTCGGCTTCAACACCCACTATGCCAAAGAAGCCTGTAAGGCAGTGCTTATTTTGTCAGAGCATGGATCATGCCTTGAAGGACTGTGCCGAGTATCTTCGCCAATTGGACGAGGATGACGAGCCGAATATCCGGATTGTTCCGACTCCTACTTCTGGCAGCACACCTTCAACATCCGGTTATGTGCCCATATTACCTTCATCTTATGAAGGGTATGATGTGGACACGGTCACCAGATGTGTGGCTGATCTGGGCAAGGACATGACCGACCCCATCCCCCTTGTACATCCATTGCCTAGCGTAGATTTGATTCTTTGTGAGGAACCAGTGCTTGACTTTTATCCAAGCACTATACCTCCCCCTTTTGTGCATACTACTATACTCGTCTCAGACGACATTGTTGAGGATGTGTTGCAGGATGAGGCTGGCGATCTAAGTGTGCCTGCTCCTATGGAGGAGGACAACCTTCTAGGTGAAGAGGAGCTTTCCTCAGCACTGGTGGAGGAAGTCCAAATCCTTAGCTTAGCCACTGTCGATCCCGCCGAATCATGTGGCATTGATGACAATGCCAACATTATTTTACTTTCCCAACCTGATGGGAGTAAGTCCGGGACCACTCCCCCGCCTGACTTTTATTTATGTTCTTCTTCTCTTTTATTTCTAGACCCCCCCTTCTGCTATATCTGAGCCTGTGCAGGTTGAGTCTCCACAGGTACATCAGGAGGACTTGGAGCTTCCAGCTCAGGTCAATGATGATAGCATCCTCATGTGCGAGGAGTTTGATCCCTCCTCCAATGAGGAAGCTCCACCAATGATCTCTTTCTCCTGCTACCTCCCTGGAGATGACACCTTGCTAGGCAAGGATTTATTTTGTGGTGAGATGAGTGAGGGCCAGGCCTCCTCCTCTTCTTACTTCCTATTCCCGCTACCTGTGTTCAGCAGGTATCGTTACTTAGGTAGGGGAATAACTGTTTTATCGTCATATCGGTACCCGCTACCGACACGCATATTAGAACAGCTTCCTGTTCACTTTTCTTTTCATAGGCCCATTAGCTAGAACTGTTATGTTTTTAAATAAGTCGTGCTGGGAGGACAATAACCCCAGTAGTTATCTTAATTTTTCTTGTCTTTTAATTTATCCCTTGCAAAAACTAGCTTATTTTGTGCTATTTTAGTTTTCGTGTGTGGAGACCACCATTTGCAGGTATTTTCTATTTATGAAGGCGGTGGTCGTGATTCTTCGTAGAGCTTCACTACAGGCTTCCGGAATGCTTACTTATTGAGCATTGGGTACCCTTGTTCCCTAAAACTTTGTTTTAGAATATCTTAATACATAGTTTAAGTTTGAGGAAGACCTGTTTGTGTACCCACTCACGTGCACAGTTTTTCAGCATGCTAGAAGCTTCTTTATCTAAGAATCATTTTTGTTCATTTTGTCTGCACACTTAGCACCCACTTGAGCGTGTACTTTACCTTTAGCGCGTCACGAGTATAACTCATTCCTTTTTGCATATGAGAAAATGTTTATGCTAGCTTTTAAATTATGTAGTGGAATAAAATGTCGGCTCCGGTGTTTCTAGTCAAGTACTCATGCAAGTATAGTAATTCATGTAGATTAGATTTCTTTTTATACTATTAGTTTTATGCAATTTTATTAGTATAAATATTGTTTACTATACTCAAATGATGAACCCGTTGTGAATCAAACAGTAGCATAGGGATGTGTGTAAACGATCGCTAGACTCGTATTGCTTGATTCGGGAGAAAGGAGAATCTTTCTCGGTGGCTAGAACTTGCCCCAAGCGATTCTTGAAGCATTGGCATAGGATAGTTCTAGTGCGTGAGAATGACGTAGGCCATTATTTTGGCCCGGTTGAGCTTTTTATTTCGTGCCTATCAACTACCCTTGCTAGCCCCTTTGTGCCTACCCCTTCCTCTTGATTCAGCTCCACTTTTATCTCACCAAAAGCTTAAAAGCCTAACCTAGTCGCACACCCAAATCTGAGCTTTAGTTACAGTTATATTTACATTTTGGGGGGTGTTGATGTGGTAATCTTTATAGTGGAAATTGTGGGTGTATTCATTGAAAATTTTGCTGAAAAAGAAAAGAAAGAAAAAGAAGAATGAAGAAGAAAAAGAAAAGAAATAGAAAAAAAGGGGATTGTTATGAAAACGTTAAATTGAAAATTTTGAAATTTTTGGTATTGGGAGTTGCGGTGCACACACCTATGTTGTAAAAGTCCAAGTCTGGGGGTGTGGTGCACTTGTTTATTATAGTTATGCGGGTAGCTCTATCTTATGCTCATGTTGGGTTAGGTGTGCTTAGCCTCCAGATTTATCTTTGTTTACCTCACCGTAACCCAAGCCTCATCTCTAACCTAAAGCCCTACTGACTCGCGCCTTTAGCCAATCTATTATCGTGGAGAGAATGTGACCGGGCAAGCCTATGGTCACCGACACCGATGGATTTCGGTGGAGTTTTTACGGCACCCCGATCATTGGCAATGCTCGCCTCAGCGTTCAATTTACATTCTCCGTATGCGTGACCGGATGATTCACTGTGATTCTCATTTTGAGTAGAAGTAACAATTATTTATGTTTTTTTTTAAAATTCATAAACTCTGTGTATAATTAGAAATATTCTCTAGTTTTCTTATACGAACATGAGCATGCGACTTCACATGGTATTCCATTTTGTAATTTTTAGTTAGCTATTTCATATTCCCGCTTGCGTAGGAATTGTTTGCTCGGGACGCGCAAACAGGTAAGTCTGGGGGTGTGATGAGTCCCTATTATATATATATTTTCGGACTCATTTAGGATAGTTTTCTTGCTCTTGTGCTTCAGTTTTGTTCATATTTCCCTTATTCATGCTTTTATTTGTAGTACTTAGTATGCCTGTTTTTGTGTGCAATTGCGCACTTTGTTGTTGGGGGTAAGCACTGCATGCTCCCCAGTGTATCATCTTTATCTCTGTGCTGCTGGTAGTGCTTTCCTTGCTTGTGTCTCTTGTATGCAGGTGACCTGATCGTCCCATTTTCCCCAATGTAATTTTTGTGCATATCGCACGGTCGTGCGTTTCCTTGACGCACGGTCTGTGCGGTCGTGCGTTTGTGCCTGGGAAGAAAATAGAGCGTCAGAGTTTACTCGTGCGTTTGGACGCACGGGCGGTGTTGGTCGTTCGTGAGCAAAACGCACGGGCGCTGGCCTTCTTCCCCTGCACGCCTGCTGAGCTTAAGTATCGCACGGTCCACGCACGGTCGTGCGTTCGACCGTGCGTGACCAAATTTCTAACGTTTTCCTATAAAAGCTGCAGCTTTGACCTAAAACAGGAGAGTTTCGTACGCACTGTACAGCTGCGCCGATTTCGCCATCTCCACCAGGGTTTTGTCCCTTTGGCCTCCTCCTTCATCCTAGAGCTTCAAGGGAGATCTAGCCACCATTTCCTTCAAGCAAGAGGAAGTTTGCAACCTCCACCGGATCGTGAGACGAAGAAGACGGGTCCATTGGAGAGCAGTGACAGCTCTCTATACCCCGGACGCAGTTGCTGACCGAGCTTGGACGCGGATTTACAACCCAGCGATTCCAACCGTGAATCTCCAACGAGCCTTCGGATTCGGTCGATTTCTTGCTTTGTTCTCCTCTTATTGATGTATATGTAGTTAGATACTTACATTTTGATGAAGTAGAGTACATAAACTTGTTTGTATTTCTTTACATTTCATGTCTATATGAAATGCTTTGTGGTTTATGTTGCTTGAGGTGCGCCCCATTCCATCCTCCATCCCACCATCACGTTTTTCGCCGCACTAGCAATTGCTAGTGGCGTGCTTGTCGAAGAGGTGCTTACGACCCTCACTTCGTTTGCCTACTCGTCCATCCACCTAGCGAAGCATGGCATAGCGGCCCGTGTAATCCACTCGCCCTACGAAGCAGCGCGCTCAAGGCCTGCATAGTTTGATTCCGCTTGCCTACTCGTCCATCCGCCCTTGCGACGCAGTGCGCTCAAGGCCTGCCTAGTCTCCATCCGGCCAAGCGAAGCATTGCATAGCGGCATTACATAGGAGTAGTGTAATATTTTCTCTTTATTTTCCACAAACCAAATCCCCCGTTCCGCATCCATCTGACCAAAGGACTTCGATCTCAAGTCCTGCCTCAATAGTAAACTCCACCTTACTGTGTTCCTTGAGAGTATCGATACTCGGGGATTACTCCTCGTTTTATATTACTTGAACGATCGGTACACTGCCGTTTCATGCCGCAATCTTACTACCGCCTATAGCGGTGTGCTAAGATTTGCGCATCAATATGTCTGGGTGTATTTTTTGAAATAGAAGTCGGAAGCCTTTGCGAAGTTTGTGGAGTTCAAGGAGCTGGTGGAAGGCCGGTTAGGCCCGCGGGTTAAGAAATTGAGAACTGACAATGGTGGGGAGTTCACCTCTGGTGAGTTCTCAAGTTTTTGTAGGAAACACGGAGTTCGGAGAGAGCTCACCTGTGCCCATATTCCACAGCAAAATGGCGTTGCGGAGAGGATGATCCGTCATCTAACGGAAACCTGCAAATGCTGGCTTCATGCCAAGAGTATCCCAAAGTCCTTTTGGGCGGAGGGAATGTCTTGTGCGGTTTACGTCATCAACAGAATGCCTCTAAGTCCTATCAACATGAAGACCCCTCATGAACTGATGTTTCAAGGAGAAACCAGGTGTTGCACACCTTCGCGTGTTCGGGTCAACCTGCAATGTGCATATTCCTGATGCTCTTCGGACAAAGCTAGATGCGAAAGCAAGGAAGCTAGTCTTTGTCGGGTATGATGAGCGGAAGAAAGGATGGAGATGCATGGATCCTGAGACACGAAGATCAGTGGTATCTCAGGATGTGGTGTTCGATGAGGTGACTTCCTACAAGGGGAGTTCAGGAGTTGAACTATCGGAGAGCAGGGTTGATGAAGCAGGGAAAGCTGCAGGAAGTCTTCAAGTGGAGTTGCCTGTTTCACCAGGATCTCCAGCTGTGTCAAGCTCTGAGATGGAGGCTTCAGGTTCTGGAAGTAGGGGGAGCGATGCTCCAAGTTTGTCTGGAAGAGGAGCTTGCACAAAAGAAGCAGCTGAGGAGGTGGTTAGTCAGGTGCAACCTCTTAGGAGGTCGAAGAGGACTATCAAGCCACCAGATCGATATAGAGGAGGAAACATGGTGAGCTTCGTCTCATGTTTCTTTGTTGGTCCCTTGGATGAGAGGGAGTCGTCGAGCTTTGAGAAAGCTAAAGGCGTGAAGCAGCGGGATATTGCTATGCAAGAAGAGATGGATGCTCTCAAGAAGAATGAGACTTGGTCTCTAGTGCCCAGACCTAAGGGCATTACCCCTGTAACATGCAAATGGGTTTACAAGCTCAAGAAGAAAGATGACGGTACGATCGAGCGATACAAGGCTCGCCTTGTAGATCGCGGGTTCTCTCAGCAGTATGGTGAAGATTATGATGAGACGTTTAGTCCAGTGGCAAAGATGACTTCGGTCCGATTTGTTATTGCTTTGGCGGCATCTTGTGGATGGGAGATTTGACAGATCGATGTTAAGAATGCTTTCTTATACGGAGAGATTGACAAGGATATCTTCATTATCAAGCCACCGGGGTTCATCTCGGAGGATCGTCTGGACTACGTCTGCAAACTGAAGAAGGCCTTATATGGGTTGAAGAAAGCACCTCGGGCGTGGTATGGAAAGATCGCGGAGTATCTCTTATTCTGCGAGTTCTTTGCTTCAGACTCTGATTCTAGCTTGTTTGTCAAGGAGGGGGCGCTTCGTGTTAATGTGCTGCTATATGTGGATGACATGATTGTCACCGGGAACTCGAAGGAGGCGGTAGCAAGGCAGAGAGCTGAGCTTGCTATCAGGTTCAAGATGAAGGATCTGGGGGAGCTTCACCATTTCCTTCGACTCGAGGTCCAAAGGCGGGAGAGCGGAGTGCTCATTTCTCAGGAAGGATATGCGGAGCGGATCATTCAATGATTTGGCATGGAAGAAGGGAAGAGCAGCTCTATACCTCTAGAACAACATCATAAACTTTGGAAGGATGAGGGAAGAGTTCTATCTGATCCGTTGGTGTTCCGAGCTCTTGTTGGGAGCTTGATTTACTTGACCACCATGAGGCCTTATATTGCTTATGCAGTTGGCAAAGTGAGTCGGTACATGGCGGAGCCACGGAAGCCTCATCTTCTGGCGGCAAAAGGGATTCTGAAATATGTGAAGTCGACCTCTGATTTGGGTCTCCCATTTAGGAGAGGGTCAAGCTTGGAGTTGCATGGATACATGGATGCTGACTACGGGGGAGACGTGGATGATCGGAGATCAATGTCTGTTTATGTCTATATGACGGGCCCCACAACTATCTCTTGGTGCAGCAAAAGCAGGACTCGGTGTCCGTATCTACCACATAAGCGGAGTACAAGGATTCGACCTTGGCAGCTCAGGAAGCCGTTTGGCTCAGGAGGTTGGTGGAGGACGTTCATGAGGAGGTTCAAGGTCCCACTTTGCTGGTTAATAATCTAGTCAGTCACGCGAGGACCAAGCATATTGAGATTGAGAACCATTTCATTCGTGAAAAGGTGTTGGGAGGATCTCTTTGATAATGCTAAATCTAGTTAGTTTAATTAGGTTATTTTTAGGTTATTTACTCTTACTTTTTGCTTATTCTTGTTTACCTAAATGCAATTTTGGTTCATTTTCCTATTTTTAGTGCTAACTTAAGTTTTCTGAATTTTCAGGTCAAAAATGCAAAATTTCCTAAGTCACGCCCTAGGTCACGCCCGTGACCTAGGGCGTGTAAGTTGCTGTTTCCAGTTAAGCTGCTGCCACCATAATTCAGAAGATCTGATCAGACACGCCCAAAGTACACGGCCGTGACACACAAGTCACGCCCGTGACACGCAAGCCACGCCCGTGACCAGCCCGTGAACAGCTCATATTCGACCAGCTGACCACCGAATTGGTCACGCCACTGTTACACGGGCGTGCTTCCAGTCACGCCCGTGACCGCCACATCAGCCAGCCGCCAGCGCCCATGATCGCCGCCAGCGCCCATGACCAGACTAACCACCGAAATGGTCACGCCCTCAGTCACGCGCGTGACCTAGGGCGTGACCCATCAAATCGCGTCAGAATCGTGCGCCGAACCTGATCCAAGCCGCAGAATTGATTAAACAATGTCACGCCCCTAGTCACGGGCATGACTGAGGGCGTGACCGAGGCAGAAAAATTTCTATAAATTGAAATGACCTCCAAGCTTTCCCCATTCAGTTTTTGGAGAGAGAACTAGTGCTACTACTCTATTTTCAGTAATTTTCATGTCATTTTATTCTCTTTCTCTCTCTCTCTCTCTCTTATTTCAATGCATTTCCTTTTCTAGTTTTCATATGAATGTTATAATGCCTTTGTAATTTCCTTTCATAGTGTATTACTAATGTTTAGTAGGCTTTCCATGCAAATGTAATCTCAGTTGAACTTTTGTTTAATAAAAATTGTATGTTTTTGTTCTCTTAAAATCTTCATCATTTCTCTCTCCTACCCCTCCACCATGAGTAACTAAATCCTCATAGTACTCGATCTTGATGATCTGAGGATGAGTTGATCAAGTTATGATCCTTTAGTCTTCTTTCACTTTCAAAAGTGTTGGGCCTTAGATTTACTCTTAATTAAAATTTAGTGGAGCTATATTATCGATATATATTCCCCACCTTTGCTTTCATTCTTGGCTAGCCGAGAGGCCGATAGTCTGAAGTGAGCACTTAAGAGTAAAGAGAGTTACACACATTTCTCGAGAGAGAATGACGTAAATCTCCTGGATTGGAGTCAAACCCAATAGCGGGGTTCACCACTTAAAGCGAGTTTTAGGTATTCGAATACGGGATGAGAGTTCGGTCGGATTTTCCTAAACTCAGTTGGGCATATCTTCGAGAGAAGCATGTTCAAACTATAGGAACCCCCACGGTCAAGCTACCCTTACTTTATTAAGTTTTAAGTTTGCTTTTGAATTTTGATCAACTTAAGCCGAAGTAAGTCAAGATCGAGTGCTATTTCTTAATCATCGTTTAGCCGTACTTTTATCCAGCTTTTATTTCAACTTAGCAGACAAAACCTTCCAAAAAAATTATTAAGATAAAATAATAGTAATTCGTTTGAGTATAAGTAATCAACGGTTCTCGGATTTTAATACGACACTTGTGTTCCTATACTACAGTTCGATAGGTATACTTGCCTTCTCGGATTGCTAGTTCAGATTTCATTTCGTGCAAGCGGAATTTTAATCACCACTCTTATGGTCGAGCATGTTCGGTGTGCGGACAATGTCGCAGACATCTTCATAAAGCCTCTGGCGAAGGGACCGTTTACACGGTTGCAGAGTTTACTCGGGCTAGTCTCCACTTCCCGCTTCAAGGGGGAGTGTTGAAATTTTGAAGTGAAGTGGAGGTGTCCGGGCGGTCTGACTTTGGGAGACCGCCGAGACCGCGCGGCCTGTGCTTATATTCTGCCAGTCTATTCTTAGTAGCTGTGGTCTGTTCCCGAGTTGGTCTGCTGGTTGGCCTGTCTTCTTTGTTGGATGACCGGGCGGTCTGTTCCTATGTGTGACCGCCTGACCGGGCGGTTTGTGCTTGGCGATGTGGCGACTTGTTCTAAGTCGGCCAGATGGTTCTTGTTTGCTCCTGGTGATCTTAGGGAGGAGCGACCTTTGTGACCGCACGGATTATGTGCAGTCTCGTATTCGTGCGACCTGTGCGCGATCTGTCTGCTGATCTGCGGTCTTGGTCAGATGATCGTCCAAGTTGTGTGATCGCGCGGACTGCCTTATGAGACCGCTGGCGATCTGATTGGTGGTGATTGTATCTCTCCTGTGCGGTGACGACATCCATCTACCCGCCTATAAATAGGGGTGCAGGGCCTGTCATTCATAACGAGAACTGTAAGAACTGAGCCTGGGTTAATTCGTGCAGTTTCACTTTGAGGTCGGGCGGTCTCGGAAGCGAGTTGACTGTTTGTTGTGTTCGTAGGTTTGCAGTCAGCAGGTTGCGGTCTTCTTCCTTGGTGATTCCCAGCGGCTTGAATAAACAGTTCGGCAGCGGTCAGTCTGCGAACTGGTTTATGTTCGTTCTTGTGCTATTCGCAGCGAGCTCAGCGATCAGGCGACCTTCAGCGGTTAGGCGATCTGAGTTGCGGTTTTGCGACAGCTTCAGTTCTTTATTCCAATAAAGCTCTAGTTCGTGCGGTCTGAGGTGCGGTCTTGCAGTGATGGCGGTTTGTCCAGTTTCTGTTCGCGTGGTCTCAGGTCAAGCCAGACGACTTCTGGAGTCGAGCGGTCTGTGCGGTCTCAGCTTGTCCAGTTTTTGCTGTGTTTTGTTCTTCTCGTCTCCGTGATTCTGATGAATCATGTCTCGCCATGTATACCTCGCACTGTAAATGAAATCTGTGTTTCAATAAAGTTTCTTGTGTTGCTGTGTGGCATTGTGGTTGTTTGGCTTTAACTCAGTTGATGCAACTCCTGCTTACTCCTAAACGATTCAAATCAAAAATTTTAACATGTCGACCTTCTATCCACCTCCAATTGAGCTCAGCTCCTGTGAGGTGTCGACCTTCTATCCGCCTCCAGTTGAGCTCGGCTCCTGTGAGGTGTCGACCTTCTATATGCCTCTAGTCTAACTTGGCTCTTGTGAGGTGTTGACCTTCTATCCGCCTCCAGTTGAGCTCGGCTCCTATGAGGTGTCGACCTTCTATCCGCCTCCAGTTGAGCTTTGCTCCTGTGAGGTATCTACCTTCTATCCGCCTCCAATTGAGCTTCGCTCCCGCGAGGTGTTGACCTCTTTTCCACCTCTAGTTGAGCTCGGCTCCTGTGAGGTGTCTACCTCTCTTCCATCTCCAGTTAAGCTCGACTCCTACGAGGTGTCAACCTCTCTTCTCCACCTCTAGTTGATCTCAGCTCCTGTGAGGTGTCGACCTTCTATCCTCCTCCAGTTGAGCTCGGCGCCTGTGAGGTGTTGACCTTCTATCCGCCTCCAGTTGAGCTCGACTCCTGTGAGGTGTTGACCTTCCCTACGCCTCCAGTTGAGCTCGACTCCTGTGAGGTCTCGACCTTCTTTCCTCCTCCAGTTGAGCTCGTCTCTTGTGAGGTGTCGAACTTCTATTCGCCTCCAGTTGAGCTCGGCTCCTGTGAGTTGTCAAACTTCTATCTGCCTCCAGTTGAGCTCAGTTCCTGTGAGGTGTCGACCTTCTATCCACCTCCAATTGAGCTCGGCTCCTGTGAGGTGTCGACCTTCTATCCGCCTCAAGTTGAGCTCGGCTCCTGTGAAGTGTTGACCTTCTATCCGCCTCCAGTTGAGCTCAGCTCCTATGAGGTGTCGACCTTCTCTCCGCCTCCAGTTGAGCTCGGCTCCTCTGAGGTGTCAACCTTCCCTCCGCCTCTAGTTGAGCTCGACTCCTGTGAGGTGTCGACATTCTATCCTCCTCCAGTTGAGCTCGGCTCCTCTGAGGTTTCGACCTTCTATCCAGCTCCAGTTGAGCTCGGCTCCTGTGAGGCATCGACATTCTATCTGCCTCTAGTTGAGCTCGGATCCTGTGAGGTGTCGACCTTCTATCCTCCTCTAGTTGAGCTCGGCTCCTGTGAGGTGTCGACCTTCTATCCGCCTCCAGTTGAGCTCAGCTCCTGTGAGGTGTCGACCTTCTATATGCCTCTAGTTGAGCTTGGCTCTTGTGAGGTGTCGACCTTCTATCCGCCTCCAGTTGAGCTCGGCTCCTGTGAGGTGTCGACCTTCTATCCGTCTCCAGTTGAGCTCGGCTCCTGTGAGGTATCTACCTTCTATCTGCCTCCAGTTGTGCTTCGCTCCTGCGAGGTGTTGACCTCTTTTCCACCTCTAGTTGAGCTCGGCTCCTGTGAGGTGTCGACTGTTGTATCTGATGGTGCCCTTAGAGGGGGGGGGGGGGGGTGAAAAAGGGGTTTACTTTTTGTAAGATAAACTGACAGATTTTAAAGAAACAGAAAACTTTTTAGCACTGTTGCTAACGCCTGGCGTTGACTAGTTAACGCCTGGTGTTATCCCTCCAGAAAATATTTTGGCAGAAATAAACAAAGTTATTTTACTTGCACAATCTCAAATGAAATACAAATCCAGAAAAATAGATATACTGAAAAACGAATTTTATATATCACAAAATGATTACAAGGATAATATTTCAATAACGCTTGAAATTGAGGCGACAAGTTGAAAATCTCTTTTTTGTTCCTTCACCGGTCCTTCTCCCAAGGACCAGTTGGCTATAGCCTATCTATCCCTAGATAAGGCCTCTAGCCACCCCTAGATCTACCCTTGACCTAGTCGCCACGCACAAGGCGACGAATTACCCCCTAAGCCGCACAAGGACCTAGTCGCCACACGCAAGGCGGCGATTTCACTACGGTTACAAGTAAATGAAAAGATAAAGATACAAATTAGAATAAAAGACTCCCTATATTGAAGAGCGCTAAAGGAGATGTTGAAGACATTCTTTGATCATCATTGGAGTTGAAGCGAGCGTCCTTCTTCAAATTTACTGTTGCAAATCTCCTTCTCACTCTTGTTCCTCAATGGTGGTGTTGGGAGTTTTCTCTGAATTCGAGGATGAAATGCTCTATCGAAAGATTGGAGTGAAGGCTTCCAGAAAAGCTATCTTGAACAACAAAATCAGGTCTTTTAACTAGACACGGGAGTTAACGCCTGACGTTTGCGTTAACGCCAGCGTTAAACATCGTGTCTGGCAGTTTCTGAAGTCGTGCAAACCATCGGAAGCGTGACAGAACCAAATTTTGTTGAACAGGACTGATTTCATCGAACACGCCTTCGTCGAACGAACCCTTCGTCGAATGGAAAAAACCGCAACCGGGAGGTTCGTGCAAACCGCCGGGATCGTGACAGAACAAACTTTCGTCGAACGGAAGCAATTTCGTCGAACGGAACTTCAAGTTCGTCGAACGCTGTTGTCGGGCGCAATGTCGTCGAGCGCAGGATCAGTTCGTCGAACGGAACTCCTCGTTTGTCAAACACATCTTGTCGAGCCCAAGTTTGTCGAGCGCAGGAAATTTCGTCAAACGAAACCCCTCGTTCGTCGAACGCAGCTTGTCGAGCTCAAGTTCATCGAGCGCAGGAAATTTTGTCGAACGGAACTCCTCGTTCGTCGAACGCAGCTTGTCGAGCTCAAGTTTGTCGAGTGCAGGAAATTTCGTCGAACGAAACTCCTCGTTCGTCGACCGCAGCTTCCTTCAGATTTCGTCGAGCGCCTTCAGAGTTCGTCAAACGCAGGTTCCATTCGTCGAACGCAGTTTCCTTCTCAGTGGTTTTCGTCTCAGCGGTTGATAACGTTGGGCGTTAACTACTAACGCGGGGCGTTAGATCTTTTTCCAGAGAATCTTCATCAAACATCATCCTGTTCATAGGGTTATTTAACAATAGTACCTGCACACTTATAAACACAAGCAAGATCAAATACATAGTGTGATTTGTTATTCTCAAACTAAGAGATGTGAAACACAAGCTCCAACAATCTCCCCCTTTTGATAATAACAAATCCAGTAATAAGAAATAAAAACAGAGTAGTGTTTATAGTATATGATAAGAGTGATAATAATGCATACTCCCCCTATGTGGATACTCCCCCTACATGAATGCATGTCAGAATGTACTCCCCCTAAATAATAGATTTCTCTACGTTATTTCTTGAAATTAGTCTCTTCTCCCCTTTTGTTATAATCAAAAGGAGATAGGGATGAGTAGTAGAAATTTGTTCTTGTGTGCACTCTATAGAGATAATTGTAACTTTTTGAAAGTGAACACAGCGAAAGCAATATTTGAACATCGTTAAGAATTTGTAAGATCAAAACATAATAAGCGGTGTAAATCAAATAAGTAGATGTTTTGAATTGAAATACACAAGTTGCAAATACATTTGAAATTTGGAATATTTAAAGTTAGCAAGCAAGAATATATAATATCAATGGAAGATAGGTTTACAATGTAAAATAATTTGCATTCAAGAAATCATAAATATTGTAAAGATCATGCTTTGCTATCACGTGCATTTACTCATGATTGTAGAGAACAATGTAGGTAAGCTTTAAGTCCAATTCTCATGAGTGGAAGTATTATAATTGATAATGATGTGTACAATAAATGTGTTTTGATAAAGCATACAAGGGTAGAAATCAAACTACATGAAACTATGTAATGTAAGAGCATAACTTGAATTGAACAAAAACAATTTACTTTCACAAATTTCAATGTACTATAGATATTTTTTTTTAATGAGAAGTGGTGAAAATTTTGTTTGCACAAGACACTTTACAATTCTTTCCAAGGTGCTCACCTCACAATGCTCATTAAGACTTATCAGGAGGTTCAAGTAGTGCTTGGTTGAGTTATCCTTGTCATTCATTTGTTGCTTTTTAGACTTAGTGACAAGGGACTCCGAATTCACTTGTTTAGTAAACATAGTTTGTTGGGGAAATGATTTATCTTAACCCCTAGAATTGAGTATAATATAAATTCTAAGAATGAAAAATTAGGCTAAGTAAATATGCGTCGAATAGTATTCGACGCAACGTTGAAATGTAGTCGACGTTTCTCTCAGAATGAGTCGAAGTAACTCTAAGAAGAATTCGACGTAATCTTTGTCGACGTAACTCTGACTTCTAGTCGACGCATTTAATAAAGTCGACGCACCTTCCTTATTCTCCTCTCGACGTCCAGCCAGGATGAAATCAACGTTCACGTCGAATAGTAATCGACGCACGTCGATTTCTATAAGAAATTCAAAAACACGCCAGATCTCTTTCCTTCTTTCTGTAGATCTGATTTTTATGGAATGATATTATTCTTTTATAGTCGTTCTGAATCAGTCTTTCCTTCTATTTGATTCTTGGCTAATTTGATTAAGTTTATTATGGATATTATTTGAAATCAAAAAGATCTCTTTCCTTCTACAGAAATATTGATTATGGAAACTTTTATCTCTTTCTAATTCTCTGTCTGCTGATTGACTATTCCCCTTTAGAAACATCTTTTGAAACAGAGCTATAAATAAAGAGGAGGTCGGCAGAGAATGATGACTAGTGATCCACCATATACATTTGAAAAAGAGGAAGAGCTCCCAATTGAAGAGTGAAAAAAATTGAGAAAAGAGATAGTGTGTTGCAGCAAAGAAAAGCCTTCATCTTCTCCTCCTTCTGAAGCCAGCCTGCTGCAAATTCTGAAAGCTCTCACAAAAGAGAGAAAAGCTTACAATCTCCTTCTCACTATAGAAGAGAGATTACATTCACTATTTCTTGTGCTTCTAATCTTCTTGCTAGGAAGAAGATTCTTTCTTGTTTTAATTATTTCTTCTACTTCTTCTTCTTATCTTCATTTCATTTTCAAACAGTGTAAAAGAGTTTTTTGAATCTCTCTTCAAAACATTCAGTTGTACTGGTTCTAAGAATCTCCTTATCAAAAGACTCAGGCTGGTTCTAAGAGTCTCCTTATCAAAAGACTCAGCACAAGATAGTGAATTCCTACCAAGGGGGTAGAAGAGTGGACTACCCAATGTTTGGGGAACCACTATATTTCTTTGTGTTGTGCTGTGGTTTTCATTTTGCTATTTCTTTCTTTATTTACTTAATTCTTGTTGGTGTGTGGGAAGCTTAAATCTGTGATTGTTACACATATATATATATAATTGCACAAAGTATTTTTAAATCTCTATTCACCCCCCCCCCCCCCCCCCCCCCCCCTCTAGAGAATTCTAGTGAGGTTAACTGTGCACTTTCAATTGGTATCAGAGCTAGGTTGATCTAAAAAGGTTAACTCCTTGATAAAAAAGATCCTACCTCTTTTATATATATATATTTCTAAAAATTATTTTTCACATGGCACAAATCAAAGATTATGCTTCCACCAGACCACCAATGTGCAATCTTGAAAAGTTTGCAATTTGAAAAACAAGAATTAGGATCTATATGAATTCTATTGATGAATAATTATTTAATGTTATTTTGACAGGTCCTCCCAAGCCATATAGAAGAGACTCAAGTGGTGAAGTGACTCAAACACTTGTCCCAAGGGCTGAGTGGACAGTTGAAGAGAAGAAGGCAGGAACATGTGATGCAAAAGCTGTGAACATTCTTGTCTCAACCCTCTCAGATGAAATCTTTCAAAAGGTTGTTGACTGTGAATCAGCCAAAGAAATCTGGGAGGCTCTTACCAAGATGGTAGAAGGAAGTGCTGATGAAAGGAAAGATAGAAAGACTCTATTGATCTCCCAATACGAGAACTTTCAAAAGAAGCATGAAGAAAGCATATCTGAGATGTATGACAGATTCAGTCTGATCATCAATCAATTAAGGAGCCTGGATAGAGAGATCTCTCTCACAGAGATCAATGACAAACTGTTAATAAGTCTCCCAAGTTCATGGGACTCAAGAATATGGGCAATAAGAGATACAAGAGGACAAAAGGAAATCTCAACAGATGCCCTCTTAGGAAAACTCAAATCCTATGAGCAACTGCTGAAAACCAGAGAAGAGAAGGAAAGAAGAGGAAGCACTCCAACCTCCTCAAAAGATAGAAACATTGCTTTGAAAGCAACAGAAGAAGAGACCCCTGTCACTGAAGAAGAATTATTCAACCTCCTGGCCAGAAGATTCAAGAAATGGGTCAGGACAAATGGGTCTAGAAGGAGAGAATCAAAAACAAGGTATGATAAAACTCCTACTAAAGAAATCATTTGTTATTCCTGCATGAAAACTGGACACATTGCACCAGAATGTCCAGAAAATACTGAGAAAAAGAAAGATTTGAAAAAGGAAGATCTCAAGAAAAAGGGGAAGAAGAAAGAAAGAGGCTTCATTGCAGAAGCTTGGAGTGAGACAGAATCAGAAGGAAGCATCTCTTCTGAAGATGATAAAGAAAATAGCCTTATTCTCATAGAGGAATCTGAGGATAAGGATGAGGTAAGCATTTTTGATGACATAGATTTTTTGTGTGATGATTTCAAAAAATATTTTAAAGGATTACGTTTAGATCAACTAAAAGCTAAACAAGAAATTAAGAATCTAAAAGAACAAATTAAAGTCATTAAAAACCAGAGAAATATAGAGGATACTTGTTCTAAAAATTATGAGTTAAGGGCTAACATTAGAGAAAAAGAAATAGAGAGGGCTAAAATAGAAAACCAGCTCCTTAAAAATAAGGTATCTCAAGCAAAAGCTTTTGAAGAATCAATATAAATGAGAAGTCAAACACTTAAAGAAATCACAGAAAAACAAACAAGAAGACATAAAAATCTTGGGCTAGGAGCTGATCCCTCAGCTAGTCTAATTCCATCCAACAAACCTGCTTGGATGAGCCCAGTTAAATTCACTAAACCCACTAAATCAATAAACCAAGAAGAAGACTCACAAAATAAGGAAGAAGACTCCCTCAATGAGATAAACCATTTTGATGAAACATCATACTATACAGATGAAGACTCTCAAACTACTTCTAATAAGACAACTAAGCCAAAAGAAACAACTCATAAAGAAATAAAATCAGAAAAAGGGAAAAATAAAATTTGTGAAAACACAATTGCGTCGACTTCATATCGACGCATGAATGATAGTGCGTCGAATTCTACTCGACGCAATCTCTCAGATGCTTCGACCTCAACTCGACGCTTGAATAAAAGTACATCGACTTCCAATCGACGCAACTTCTTACATACGACGATTTTAGATCAACACAATCTGGAGAAAGCGTCGAATATAAATCGACGCAACTATCAACATACGTTGAATAGATATCGACGCATAAAAACTCAGAGCAACATAATTACCGGACATGTCTATTCTCCAAAAACTTTCCATCTTAACCCCCATGCAGGACCCATTCATCCTGATCATAATTTCTATCCTAATCAAAACTTTTATCCTAATCAAAATTTCTATCCTAATCAAAGCTTTTACCCTAATCAAAATTTTTATCCTAATCAACACTTCTATCCCTCTCAAAACTCAAATTCTCTTAATCTAAAGACAATTAGGTGTTATATCTGCAATAAAATTGGCCACACTGCCAAATAGTGTTGGCATAATCAATCAAATTGTTCATAAAATCAGTCGTAGGGTAACTTAGAAAACTTTAGGATTAGGAAGAAAGAATCCCTCAAGAAAAACCTGGCATCTTCAGACAAAGTAAAAGTCACGTCGATTTCTTAAATCGACGCATACGTCGATAGGAGACCCTATCTACTCAACTCAAACTATATCGATGCTTACGTCGAATTCCACTTGACGTAACGTCGACTTCATGAAA
Organism: Dactylorhiza incarnata; assembly: GCA_033032865.1. NCBI lineage: Eukaryota > Viridiplantae > Streptophyta > Magnoliopsida > Asparagales > Orchidaceae > Dactylorhiza > Dactylorhiza incarnata. Next base: position 6,158,540 of record JAWHQI010000035.1, read on the forward strand.
AAGAGCGGCAACACTAAAATTTTTTTCGGTCGCATATACTAAAGTACCGAATAAGCCTCGAATTGTGTTTTGTTTCGACGTTTCACCTGACTTATAAACTCTTCTGTTAGAAATCCTCTCACACTCTGCATCTTTCATCCTTCTTACCTCTCAGTCCAGCCATCTCTTCCTCTCTTTCACTGACCTAAAATGGCTCCCAAGATAAACTCTGGTTTCGACATTGACCTCGAATCCTTCCAGGCCGCCGCCAAAAATTATAAGAGCATCATAACTCTCTTCACTGAAGCCGGCCTAGATAAGCTCATCTCCACAAGATGCAAGCTCCTGGAGACAGAACTCACAGAGCTAATGGCTCATGTTCAGATATCTGAACAAGGAGAAATCACTGGAACAATATATGAGACACCTCTCTCAATCTCTGCTGAACACATTAGGAATCCAATATTATCCTTGTTCAAGTTTAATAGGGAAATCAAGTTATTTTCTAAAAGTGTAACTAAATAAATCTCCTTTACCATTCCCTTATCAGGTGATGAACCTGTGGAACTCACCCCTGATGAAATCAAGAATTTACTAATCACAATGAAGTTCTCAAAAGATAGACCAATCCATCTGAAGAAAATAGATTTTTTTGATGAGTATAGGCTACTGGCAGACATAGGAGGAAAAGTACTACTATGTAAGATCTCTGCCCATGATGCAGTGCCCAGGCAGCAACTGAATCTCATGGGGGCTTTTGTGCTGAAGAAGAAAGTAGACTGGGGCAGCAGCTTACTCAAAATGATAGGCTACAAATATTCTCACAAAGATAATGCCTACATGAGGATTATGAGTCAAGTCCTCTTCCACTCCTTCCCTGACCTATGCAGGTCAAAAGGAATTCCCATCCCTCCTGGAAAAAGGATGTCCATTGCTCTCTTCTCAAAATGGACCAGGCAAATCCCCAAGCCTGGTGCCATTCCTGAAAGGACTCCATCTCCTCCATCTTCACCTCCTCCTCCTCATACAGACATCTCTTCTGTACAACCATCATCCACACCTTCACAAATACCAACTCAATCACCTGCTCAACCCTCCTCTATTACTCCACCTCCTCCATCAAATACACCTCATCAAAATGATACAGTACCCTCTCCACCTTCATCACATACACCTCCACCATTTTCTCCTCCTCCTCCTCCATTGTCTCCTCCTCCTCCAACACAACATGAACCATATCCATCCACTGAAAACCTCATCACCCAGTGTATCCAGTTAGCAGCCCAAAAATTTCAGGACATGCTGGATGGACACTGCTCTCAAATTCACTCCTCCATCATGCACATGCAAACCCAAATAGATGGGGTCAATGCCTCTGTGCAAAGCCTGAAATCTCTATCTCTTCATCTAGGGTCACCAAGTCTTTCTTAACCTCCTTGGCTAAGAAGGTCAAGAAGGGGGAGAAGTTAGATGAAGAGCAGCTCTCCAGCCACAAAACTCCCTCTCATAAAACCCCTCATTCTTCAAAATCTGACAGTTTAGCTCTACTCAAGACCATTGGGAGTGAAGTAGTACCAGAGCTACAAACTGAAGAGCAGATATCAGATGTACTGATTATAGTAAGAGAAGCTGCACAACAAGTGGATCTATTGCAAGAAAAGGCAAGTAGAGCAGAGAATGAAGCTGAAAAGGAAGCTGAAGCTCAGGGGGAGCCAGATGCTGTTATACCTGAAACTGGAGATGAGAAATAAACTTAAGAAGAAGTAAAAGGCTCAAAGGAAGTTCCATCTCAGGGGGAGCAACCTGCTGTGACTCAGGGGGAGCTAAGTGAACTACCTGCTACTGAGAAGGAGCAACCCACCCCTCCAAAAATAGTAGTATTCACTAGGAAAAGTAAAACACCTCCTACCCCTCCTGAATGATATTGATACAATCTTTATTTTTTTCCATGCTTAAATACTTATTATGAAGTCTGTTTATATGATTTCTCCCTTCTTCTGATTACTTAGCATATTTCTTCTCTATATAAATGCTTTGATGTGTTGATTAAAAGTTGATACAATTTCTCTCTAAATAGGGTTAAGACAAATAGGGGGAGATTGTTGGGGAAATGATTTATCTTAACCCCTAGAATTGAGTAGAATATAAATTCTAAGAATGAAAAATTAGGCTAAGTAAATATGCATCGAATAGTATTCGACGCAACGTCAAAATGTAGTTGACGTTTCTCTCAGAATGAGTCGAAGTAACTCTAAGAACAATTCGACGTAATCTTTGTCGACGTAACTCTGACTTCTAGTCAACGCATTTAATAAAGTCGATGCACCTTCCTTATTCTCCTCTCGACGTCCAGCCAGGATGAAATCAACGTTCACGTCGAATAGTTATCGACGCACGTCGATTTCTATAAGAAATTCAAAAACACGCCAGATCTCTTTCCTTCTTTCTGTAGATCTGATTTTTATGGAATGATATTATTCTTTTATAGCCGTTCTGAATCAGTCTTTCTTTCTATTTGATTCTTGGCTAATTTGATTAAGTTTATTATGGATATTATTTGAAATCAAAAAGATCTCTTTCCTTCTACAGAAATATTGATTATGGAAACTTTTATCTCTTTCTAATTCTCTGTCTGCTGATTTACTATTCCCCTTTAGCAACATCTTTTGAAACAGAGCTATAAATAAAGAGGAGGTCGGCAGATAATGATGACTAGTGATCCACCATATACATTTGAATAAGATAAAGAGCTCCCAAGTGAAGAGTGAGAAAAATTGAGAAAAGAGATAGTGTTCTGCAGCAAAGAAAAAGCCTTCATCTTCTCCTCCTTCTGAAGCCAGTCTGCTGCAAATTCTAAAAGCTCTCACAAAAGAGAGAAAAGCTTACAATCTCCTTCTCACTATAGAAGAGAGATTACATCCACTATTTCTTGTGCTTATAATCTTCTTGCTAGGAAGAAGATTCTTTCTTGTTTTAATTATTTCTTCTACCTCTTCTTCTTATCTTCATTTCATTTTCAAACAGTGTAAAAGAGTTTTTAGAATCTCTCTTCAAAAAATGCAGTTGTACTGGTTCTAAGAGTCTCCTTATCATAAGACTCAGGCTGGTTCTAAGAGTCTCCTTATCAAAAGACTCAGTACAAGATAGTGAATTCCTACCAAGGGGGTAGAAGAGTGGACTACCCAAAGTTTGGGGAACCACTATATTTCTTTGTGTTGTGCTGTGGTTTTCATTTTGCTATTTCTTTCTTTATTTACTTAATTCTTGTTGGTGTGTGGGAAGCTTAAATCTGTGATTGTTACACATATATATATAATTGCACAAAGTATTTTTAAATCTCTATTCACCCCCCCCCCCCCCCCCTCTAGAGAATTCTAGTGAGGTTAACTGTGCACTTTCATAGTTAATATTTCGTTTTGAATTTTATTTGCCACATTTCTCTAAATACAAGTGCATGAAAAACAAAAAATTCAAGAAATAATTTAATGTTGTGTAGGTAAACTTGTTTATGAAATTCAAAATAAGTTCTTATGCTACACAACCATGTAAAAATAAGATTTAAAAATACATGTATATTAACCAAAAAGTGTAATTGAGAAAATCATTATCAAAGATAAAAACTTTACTCATACTTAGAGGCATGTAAAAGCATTTTGACATATGTTATCTATTCTCAAACTCTTTGCACATTTGAAGATAATTAATTTTGAAGGCATGATTAAATCAAAACAATGTTTTTAAAGAAACTTGAAGGTTTAAATTAAACATTGTAAATAATCTTGAACCAATATCTATATAATCATCCTTGAAATCAACATTTAAGCTTATAGTAATTTGTTTTTGTTTTTAAGTTTTGGAAGATAACACCAAAATACCAACACTGTTGTAAAACACAAAAAAAAATTTTGTGCATAGAAGCTAATGCCAGGCGTTAACTTCTTAACGCCGAGACAGAACACCAATTTTTGTCTTTCTGAAAAATATTTTTCATGATACATTTGTAATATAAATAGGCCTTCATACAGTTGAAATTTCAGACATTATGGAGTTGATATGATGGCCTTTTTAGCGTGTTTTTGGTGGTTTTCCCATAGTTTTTAAATTTTTATTGATTTTTAATTTTTTAAGAGAGAAAAAATATCAAAGTACATAGAATAATTTGATAGCTTTTTATAAGGGTCAAAGTGACATTTCTAAGACACCTAATTCTAACCTAAGCATGTGAAAACATGCATCGGGTAGAGGTTTGGTAAAAATGTCGGCAAGTTGTGATTCCGTCCCTATAAAGCTAATTTTAACATGTTCCTTCTTTATATGATCTCTAATGAAATGATGTCGTACATCTATATGTTTAGATCTAGAATGATGTACGGGATTGTTTGTGAGATCTATAGAGCTCTTGTTGTCACACTTTAAATCAACGTTATTTAGATGAACACCAAAGTCTTCTAACGTTTGGGTCATCCATAATGCTTGTGCACAAAAACTACCTAGTGCGATATATTCGGCCTCGGTGGTGGAGAGGGCAACAGAATTATGTTTCCTACTCGACCATGATATAAGTGAAGGGCCTATAAAATGACACGTGCCACTAGTGCTTTTACGATCTAATGAACATCCCGCATAGTCTGAATCAGAAAAACCGTGTAGAATAAAACAATCATTATGAGGATACCATAAGCCTAATCTAGATGTTCCGATTAGATATCTAAAAATATGTTTAACCGCTTTTAAATGTGATTCTTTTGTGTTAGCTTGAAATCTAGCACATAAGCAAACGAAAAACATAATATCGGGTCTAAATGCGCTTAAGTAAAGCAATGAGCCTATCATTCCTCTATATAATGTTTGATCTATTGAAATACCGGCTTCATCTTTTCCTAACTTTAGTGATGCACTCATAGGAGTATTGGCTTGCTTTAGGTTTTCAAAGCCAAATCTCTTAAGAATATCATGAACATATTTAGTTTGACAAATAAATATACCATCTTGTTTTTGTGAGATTTGAAATCCTAGAAAATAATTGAGTTCTCCTACCAAGCTCATTTCAAATTCATTTTTCATCACTAAAATTACTTCATTACATAACTCTTCATTAGTGGCTCCAAAAATGATATCATCAATATAAATTTGCAATATAATCAAATCACTATCTACATGCTTAATGAAGAGTGTATTATCCGCACTTCCCATTTTATAACCGTGCTTTATCAAAAATAATGTCAATCTATCATACCAAGCACGTGGCGCTTGCTTTAATCCATAAAGCGCTTTTTCTAACTTATACACATGATTAGGAAATTTTTCATTCACAAAACCGGGGGTTGTTCTACATAAACTTCTTCTTTTATAATCCCGTTTAGAAAGGCACTTTTAACATCCATTTGAAATAATTTAAATCTTTTAAAACTCGCAAATGCAAAAAATATTCTAATTGATTCTAGGCGAGCAACGGGTGCAAAAGTTTCATCAAAATCTACCCCTTCGATTTGTGAATAACCTTGTGCAACAAGTCTTGCTTTATTCCTTGTTATCCTAGAGTCACTATCTAATTTATTTTTGAAAATCCACTTGAATCCTATAACCGGATGATTAGATGACCTTTCTACTGAATTCCAAACCTTGTTACGTTCAAATTGATTTAATTCATCATTCATAGCTATAAACCAAAAATCATCATTTAAAGCGGTTGAAACATTTTTTGGTTCTATTTCGGATATAAAGCAAAGGTTTGATAAAGACTCATGTAAAGAAAACGAGTACTTACCCCTTTTGATGGTTCTCCTATCACAAGATCCTTTGGATGATCCTTAGTGAACAACAACACGCTTGGAGGAACATATTCTATTATCTCATTTTCTTTCTCCTCTTATTCTTCTTCTTTTTCTTCTTCTTTTTCTCTAAGTGATTCATCATCCTCATGCTCCAAAGGGGAAATAGGTTTGTCTTCATTTCTGGTATGATTAGAATCTACACAAGGAACAAACTCATCAAATCTTACATGTATAGACTCTTCAATTACTTTAGTTCTTTTATTATATATTCTATAAGCCTTGCTAGTTGATGAGTAACCAATGAAAATTCCTTCATCGCATTTTTCATCAAATTTTCCTAGTGTATCTTTAGTGTTTAAAATGAAACATTTACAACCAAACACATGAAAATAAGATACATTAGGTTTTCTTTTAAAGTAAAGCTCATAAGGTGTCAATTTTAAAATAGGACGAAGCATGACACAATTAATGATATAACATGAAGTATTAACCGCTTCGGCCCAAAATGATTTAGGCAACCCATATTCACAAAGCAAAGTGTGTGATAGCTCTTGAAGGGTTCTATTATTCCTCTCCACTACACCATTTTGTTGTGGGGTGCGAGGAGCGGAAAATTCATGTTTAATTCCTAAAGCATCACAAAAAGAAGAAAATCTATCATTTTCAAATTCTCCTCCATGATCCAAACGTATGCATTTAATTTTTAAATCAAGTTCATTTTGAATACGAATGCATAGTTTAGTAAATTCAAGGAATGCATCGGATTTGGAAGTTAGAAATAATGTCCAACAAAATCTAGAGAAATAATCAATTATTACAAACGTATATTTTCTACCTCCTAGACAAGAAGTGCTAACCGGACCAAATAAATCCATATGAATTAATTGAAGATGTCTAGTGGTAGAAATTACATTTTTGCTCTTAAAAGAAATTTTTGAAAATTTTCCTTTTTAGCAAGCGTACAAAGAGAAGATAAATTTCCATTAAGCATAGGTAATCCCTTAATTAATTTATCTTTTGATAATTTCAAAATGAGCTTGGTGCTATAGTGACAAAGGCGCCTATGCCAAAGTTCTAATTCTTCATTTTTAGAAATAAAACAGTTTAAAGAAGAATTTGAAAGATCATTAAAAGTAATCATATAAACATTATGCATTCTAGGTGCGGTGAGTATGACATCATATGTTTTAGAATTTATAATTTTACAAAGATTTGTAGATGATTAAAATAATACATTTAAACCCTTATCACATAATTGACTAATTGAAATTAGATTATGTTTTAGACCATCTACATATAAAACATTTGAGATTGAGAAAGAATCGTTACCCACTGTACCGATGCCCATGATCCTTCCTTTACCGTTGTCACCAAATGTCACCATCCCTCCTTTATTCATCTCAAGGCTAAGGAACTTTGCTTTGTTTCCCGTCATATGTTTGGAGCATCCCGAATCCAAATACCACACTTCCTTTTTGTCCTTAGCCTGCCAACATACCTAAAAAGGAGATGAGAGTAAAGATCCGGATACCCAAGAGGTTCCTCCCATAGAATAGGTGGAAACCTTAGGCACCCAGATTTGCTTTATAGCATTGCGACACTCTTTCTTATAAGAGTTTGAGGTGTGTCCAAATAAATGACATTTGGAACACGCTATAAAAGGGGATGAGACCCTTTTTGAAGTTTTGGGTAAGCTCTTGCTAGAATATGAGGTAACATTTAAGTTTTTGAAATTATTATTACCAGAATTCATGTTTCTGGAATTGCAGCTAACGCCGGCGTTAGGGGTTAATGCCTAGCGATAGATTCCAGAGCTATATCCAAGGCCATATTTGGCACATCCATGGCATTGGTTGGCCAAGATCATGTCCAGAGATCTTTGTCCAACTCCAAATTTTTTAATAGTCAAATTTAAATCATGAATACGGGCTTTGAGAGCGGTGTTTTCCGTTACTAACATAACGCACCGATTCACAAAGCTTTTCTTTCTATCCTCTATTTGAGAAAAAGAGGTTTTTAAAGTTCTTTCCAAATCCCCATTCTCCTTAGTAAGAAGTTCAATAGTGGAGTGGGATTTAGAAAGAGCTTCTTCAAGTTCTTTCACTCTTGCCAAGGAGTGATTGCACTCTTGGCAAGATACCTTTACTTTCCCCAATTGTTTAGATAATTTTGAATATTCTTTTAACAAAAGTTTAATTTCATAATTTAGAAGATCAATATCTTTTAAACTTTTATCAAAAAATTTGCATGTTTGTAAATATTCAATATATAAATCATCATTAGAAGTAGGGAGAGTTACCTCAGTGTCGCTTTGGACACTGCATTCATCTTCGGATATCTTGTTACTCTTTCCCATTAGGCACATGTTTGCCTCTTCTTCATCACTAGTGGATGAGCCGCTTGAAACCTCGGAGGAGAAGAAATCCCATGTAGCCGCTTTTAGGACCTTCTTCTTCTCATTTCCCTTGTGCCCTTTTTCTTTACGCTCTTTCAGATATTTTGGGCAGTTGCTCTGAATATGTCTGGTCTTTCTAGAATGTTAGAACTCCGGTGGTGGTCGTTCATCATCGTCCTCGTCGCTACCTCTCTCTTTCTTTGATGAAGATCCCTTTTTGATGAAATATTTCCGGAAGGTGTTTCTCCTTTCCGGATTCTTCATGAACCTTTTGAACTTCTTCACTAAAAGGCTCTCCTCGTCCTCTTCATCATCATCTTCATTTGCCTCCTTCTTTCACTTTAAGGCCAAACTCTTCTTCTTTGGCTCCAAGTTGTACTCTTGTTGTTGAATTTTAAGTTCAACCTCATGGGTCTTGAGGTTCCCAATAAGGCTCTCAATTTGGAGCTTTTTCAAGTCGCGCGACTCCGAGATAGCCGTCACCTTTGGATTGAACTTTGGAGGGAGAGACCGTAGAATTTTTCTCACCAAGTCGCCGTTGGAGAATACCTTTCCAAGCACTTTTGAGTCGTTAACAATTTTGGTGAACCTTGTGTACAAAGAATCCACGTCTTCATCTATCTCCCTCCGAAATTTCTCATACTCGGATTCATGTTGGAAGAGATTTGAATCCTTCACCTGCGAAGTGCCTTCATGAGTAATTTCTAAAAGATTCCAAATATCATAAGCTATTTTGCAAGCACAAGTTCTATTAAATTCCGTTCTATCCAAAGCACAAAATAACGCATTTATTGCTTTAGCGTTATTCTTGCATCTCAACTTATCATTGTCATCCCATCTATCTCTAGGTTTTTCCATAGTGACTTCTCCAACAACAAATGTTGGTGGAGAATAACTTTGTTCTACAATACCCCAAACGTCATTATCTAAAGCAGTTAAAAAACAACGCATTCTAGTTTTCCAATAATTATAATCAGTTCCAATAAATAGTGGAGGTCTACTTATCCTTTGACCCTCCAAAAAGGCATGATCGTGATGCGCCATTATTCCCGGTTGTGAGACCATTTTGGAATAACCTGGCTCTGATACCAAGTGTTGGATCTGATGGCGCCCTTAGAGGGGGGGGGGTGAATAAGGGGTTTCTTGTTTTTAAGATAAACTGACAGATTTGAAAGAAACAAAAAACTTTTTAGCACTGTTGCTAACGCCTGGCATTGACTAGTTAACGCCTAGCGTTATCCCTCCAGAAAATATTTTGGCAGAAATAAACAAAGTGATTTTACTTGCACAATCTCAAATGAAATACAAATCCAGAAAAATAGATAGACTGAAAAAGGAATTTTATATATCACAAAATGAGTACAAGGATAATATTTCAATAACGCTTGAAATTGAGGCGACAAGTTGAAAACCTCTTTTTTGTTCCTTCACCGGTCCTTCTCCCAAGGACCGATTGGCTATAGCCTATCTATCCCCAGATAAGGCTTCTAGCCACCCCCTAGATCTACCCTTGACCTAGTTGCCACGCACAAGGCGGCGAATTACCCCCTAAGCCGCACAAGGACCTAGTCGGCACATGCAAGGCGGCGATTTCACTACGGTTACATGTAAATGAAACGATAAAGATACAAATCAGAATAAAAGACTCCCTATATTGAACAGCGTTGAAGGAGATGTTGAAGACACGCTTTGATCATCATCAGAGTTGAAGCGAGCATCCTTCTTCAAATTTACCGTTGCAAATCTCCTTCTCACTCTTGTTCCTTGTTGTTGGGAGTTTTCTTTGAATTCGGGGATGAAATGCTCTCTCGAAAGATTGGATTGAAGGCTTCCAGAAATGCTATCTTGAACAACGAAATCAGGTCTTTTAACTAGACACGGGAGCTAACGTCTGGCGTTAGTATTAATGCCAGCGTTAAACATCGTGTCTGGAAGTTGCTGAAGTCGTGCAAACCATCATAAGCGTGACAGAACCAAATTTCATCGAACGGGACTGATTTCGTCGAGCACGCCTTCGTCGAACGCACCCTTCGTCGAACAGAAAAAACCGCAACCGTCAGGATCGTGCAAACCGCCGAGATCGTGACAGAACAAACTTTCGTCGAACGAAAGCAATTTCGTCGAACGGAACTTCATGTTTTTCGAACGCAGTTGTTGGGCGTAATGTCATTGAGCGCAGGATCAATTCATCGAACGGAACTCCTCGTTCGTCAAGCGCAGCTTGTCGAGCCCAAGTTCGTCGAGCGCAGGAAATCTCGTTGAACGAAACCCCTCGTTCGTCGAACGCAGCTTGTCGAGCTGAAGTTCATCGAGCGCAGGAAATTTCATCGAACGGAACTCATCGTTTGTCGAACGCAGCTTGTCAAGCTCAAGTTCGTCGAGCGCAGGAAATTTTGTCAAATGGAACTCCTCGTTCGTCGCCCGCAGCTTCCTTCAGATTTGTTTGAGCGTCTTCAGAGTTTGTCGAACGCAGGTTCCATTCGTCGAATGCAGTTTCTTTCTCAGCGGTTTTCGTCTCAGCGGTTGATAACGATGGGCGTTAACTACTAACGCGGGGCGTTAGATCTTTTTCTAGAGAATCTTCATCAAACAGCATCCTGTTCATAGGGTTATTTAACAATAGTACATGCACACTTATAAACACAAGCAAGATCAAATACATATTGTGATTTGTTATTCTCAAACTAAGAGATGTGGAACACAAGCTCCAACATCGACCTCTCTTCCATCTCCAGTTAAGCTCGGCTCCTACGAGGTGTCAACCTCTCTTCTCCACCTCTAGTTGATTTCAGCTCCTGTGAGTTGTCGACCTTCTATCCGCCTCCAGTTAAGCTAAGCTCTTTTGAGGTGTTGACCTTCTATTCGCCTCCAGTTGAGCTCAGATCCTGTGAGGTGTCGACCTTCCCTCCGCCTCCAGTTGAGCTCGACTCCTATGAGGTCTCGACCTTCTTTCCTCCTCTAGTTGAGCTCGTCTCCTGTGAGGTGTCGAACTTCTATTCGACTCCAGTTGAGCTCGGCTCCTATGAGGTGTCGACCTTCTATCTGCCTCCAGTTGAGCTCAGTTCCTGTGAGGTGTGGACCTTCTATCCGCCTCCAATTGAGCTCGGCTCCTGTGAGGTGTCGACCTTCTATCCGCCTCCAGTTGAGCTCGGCTCCTGTGAGGTGTCGACCTTCTATCCGCCTCTAGTTGAGCTCGGCTCCTGTGAGGTGTCGACCTTCTCTCCGCCTCCAGTTGAGCTCGGCTCCTGTGAGGTGTCGACCTTCCCTCCGCCTCCAGTTGAACTCAACTCCTGTGAGGTGTCGACCTTCTATCGGCCTCTAGTTGAGCTCGGCTCCTCTGAGATGTCGGCCTTCTATCCGCCTCCAGTTGAGCTCGGCTCCTGTGAGGCGTCGACCTTCTATCTGCCTCTGGTTGAGCTCGGCTCCTGTGAGGTGTCGGCCTTCTATTCTCCTCTAGTTGAGCTCGACTCCTGTGAGGGGTTGACCTTCTATCCGCCTCCAATTGAGCTCGACTCCTGTGATGTGTCGACCTTCTATATGCCTCTAGTTGAGCTTGGCTCTTGTGAGGTGTTGACCTTCTATCCGCCTCCAGTTGAGCTCAGCTCCTTCGAGGTGTCGACCTTCTATCCGCTTCCAGTTGAGCTCGGCTCTTGTGAGGAATCTACCTTCTATCCGCCTCCAGTTGAGCTTCGCTCCTGCGAGGTGTTGACCTCTTTTACACCTCTAGTTGAGCTTGGCTCCTGTGAGGTGTCTACCTCTCTTCCACCTCCAGTTAAAGTCGGGTCCTACGAGGTGTCAACCTCTCTTCTCCACCTCTAGTTGATCTCAGCTCCTGTGAGGTGTCGACCTTCTATCCGCCTCCAGTTGAGCTCAGCTCCTGTGAGGTGTTGACCTTCTATCCGCCTCCAGTTGAGCTCTGCTCCTGTGAGGTGTCGACCTTCTCTCCGCCTCTAGTTGAGCTCGACTCCTGTGAGGTGTCGACCTTCTATCCGCCTCCAGTTGTGCTCGGCTCCTCTGAGGTGTCGACCTTCTATCCGCCTCCAATTGAGCTCGGCTCCTGTGAGGCGTCGACCTTCTATCTGCCTCTAGTTAAGCTCGGCTCCTGTAAGGTGTCGACCTTCTATCCGCCTCTAGTTGAACTTGGCTCCTGTGAGGTTTCGACCTTCTATCCTCCTCCAGTTGAGCTCGGATCCTGTGAGGTGTCGACCTTCTATATGCCTCTAGTTGAGCTTGGCTCTTGTGAGGTGTCGACCTTCTATCCGCATACAGTTGAGCTTGCCTCTTGTGAGGTGTCGACCTTCTATCCGCCTCCAGTTGAGCTCGGCTCCTGTGAGGTATCTACCTTCTATCCGCCTCCAGTTGAGCTTCGCTCCTGCGAGGTGTTGACCTCTTTTCCACCTCTAGGTAAGCTCGGCTCCTGTGAGGTGTCGACCTCTCTTCCATCTCCAGTTAAGCTCAGCTCCTACGAGGTGTCAACCTCTCTTCTCCACCTCTAGTTGATCTCAGCTCCTGTGAGGTGTCGACCTTCTATCTGCCTCCATTTGAGCTCGGCTCCTGTGAGGTGTTGACCTTCTATCCGCCTCCAGTTGAGCTCGGCTCCTGTGAGGTGTCGACCTTCTATCTGCCTCCAGTTGAGCTCAACTCCTGTGAGTTGTCAACCTTATATCCGCCTCCAGTTAAGCTCGGCTCATGTGAGGTGTCGACCTTCTAACCGCCTCCAGTTGAGCTCGGATCCTGTGAGCTGTCGACCATCTATCCATCTCCAGTTGAGCTCGGCTCTTGTGAGGTGTCGAAATTCTATGCACCTCCAGTTGAGCTCGGTTCCTGTGAGGTGTCGACCTTAAATCCGCCTCCAGTTGAGCACGGCTTCTGTGAGGTGTCAAACTTCTATCCGCCTATAGTTGAGCTCATCTCCTGTGTGGTGTCGACCTTCTATCCGCCTCCAGTTGAGATCAGATCCTGTGAGGTGTCGACCTTCTATCTGCCTCCAGCTGAGATCGGCTCCTATGAGGTGTCGACCTTCTATCCGCCTCCAGTTAAGATCGGCTCCTGTGAGGTATCGACCTTCTATCCGGCTCCAGTTGAGCTCGGCTCCTGTGAGGTGTCGACCTTCTATCCGCCTACAGTTGAGCACAGCTCCTGTGAGGTGTCGACCTTATAACTTCTTCCAGTTGAGCTCGGCTCATGTGAGGTGTTGGCCTTCTATCTGCCTCTATTTGAGCTCGGCTCCTGTGTGGTATCGACCTTCAATCCGCCTCCAGTTGAGCTCGGCTACTGTGCGGTGTCGACCTTCTATCCGCCTCCAGTTGATATCGGCTCCTGTGAGGTGTCGACCTTCTATCTACCTCCAGTTGAGCTCGGCTCTTGTGAGGTGTTGACCTTCTCTCCGCCTCCAGTTGAGCTTGACTCCTGTGAGGTGTCGACCTTCTATACGCCTCCAGTTGAGCTCGGCTCCTATGAGGTTTCGACCTTCTATCCGCCTCCAGTTGAGCTCGGCTCCAGTGAGGTGTCGACCTTCTATCTACCTCTAGTTGAGCTCGGCTCCTGTGAGGTGACGACCTTCAATCCGCCTCCAGTTGAGCTCAGCTCCTATGAGGAGTCAACCTTCTATCTGCATCAAGTTGAGCTCGGCTCCTGTGAGATGTCGACCTTCTATCCCCCTCCAGTTGATCTCGGTTCCTATGAGGTGTCAACCTTCTATCCGCCTCTAGTTGAGCTCGGCTCCTGTGAGGTGTCGACCTTCTATCCGCCTCCGATTGAGCTTCGCTCTTTCTAGCTGTTGACCTCTTTTCCACCTCCAGTTGATCTCGGCTCCTGTGAGGTGTCGACCTCTCTTCCACTTCCAGTTGAGCTAAGCTCCTACGTGGTGTCGACCTCTCTTCTCCACCTCTAGTTGAGCTCAGCTCCTTTGAGGTGTCTACCTTCTATCCAACTCCAGTTGAGCTCGGCCCCTGTGAGGTGTTGACCTTCTATCCGCCTCCAGTTGAGCTTGGCTCCTGTGAGGTGTCGACCATCTATCCGCCTCCAGTTGAGTTCGGCTCTAGTGAGGTGTCGACCTTCTTTCCTCCTCCAGTTGAGCTCGCATCCTGTGAGGTGTCGACCTTCTATCCGCCTCCAGTTGAGCTCGGCTCCTGTGAGGTGTCGACCTTCTATCCGCCTCCAGTTGAGCTCGGCTCCAGTGATGTGTCGACCTTCTACCTGCCTCTAGTTGAGCTCGGCTCCTGTGAGGTGTCGACCTTCTATCCGCCTCTAGTTGAGCTCGACTCCTGTGAGGTGTCAACCTTCTATCTTCCTCTAGTTGAGTTCGACTCCTGTCAGGTGTCGACCTTCTATCCACCTCCAGTTGAGCTCAGCTCATGTAAGTTGTCGACCTTCTATCCGCCTCCAGTTGAGCTCGGATCCTAAGAGGTCTCGACCTTCTATCCTCCTCCAGTTGAGCTCGGCTCCTGTGAGGTGTCGACCTTTTATCTCCCTCCAGTTGAGGTCGGCTCCTGTGAGGTGTCGACCTTCTATCCGCTTCCAGTTGAGCTCGGCTCCTGTGAGGTGTTGACCTTCTATCTGCCTCCAGTTGAGCTCGGCTCCTTGAGGTGTCGACCTTCTATCCGCCTCCAGTTGAGCTCAGATCCTATGAGGTGTCAACCTTCTGTCCTATAGTTGAGCTCGGCTCCTCTGAGGTGTCAACCTTCTATCGGCCTCCAATTGAGCTCAGCTCCTATGAGGTGTCGACCTTCTATCCACCTCCAGTTGAGCTCGGCTCCCGTGAGGTGTCGAACTTTTATCTGCCTCCAGTTGAGCTTGGCTCCTGTGAGGTGTCGACCTTCTATCAGCCTCTAGTTGAGCTTGGCTCCTGTGAGGTGTCGACCTTCTATCCGCCTACAGTTGAGCTCATCTCCTGTGAGGTGTGGTCCTTCTATTTGCCTCCAGTTGATCGCGGCTCCTGTGAGGTGTCGACCTTCTACCCGCCTCTAGTTGAGCTCAGCTCCTCTGAGGTGTCGACCTTCTATCCGCTTCTAGTTGAGCTTGGCTCCTGTGAGGTGTCGACATTCTATCCGCCTCCAGTTGAGCTCGGCTCCTGTGACGTGTCGACCTTCTATCCGCCTCCAGTTGAGCTCGGCTCATATGAGGTCTCGACCTTCTCTCCACCAACAGTTGAGCTCGACTCCTGTGAGGTGTCGAACTTCTATCCGCCTCCAATTGAGCTCGGCTCTTGTGAGGTGTCGACCTTCTATCCGCCTCAAGTTGAGCTCGGCTCTAGTGAGGTGTCAACATTCTATCTTCCTTTAGTTGAGCTCAGCTCCTGTGAGGTGTCGACCTTCTATCCGCCTCCAGCTGAGCTTGGCTCCTGTGAGGTGCGACCTTCTATCTACCTCTAGTTGAGCTCGACTCCTGTGAGGTGTCGACCTTTATATCCGCCTCCAGTTGAGCTCGGCTCCTATAAGTTATCGACCTTCTATACGCCTCCAGTTGAGCTCGAATCCTAAGAGGTGTCGACCTTCTATCCTCCTCCAGTTGAGCTCGGCTCCTGTGAGGTGTCGACCATCTATCCGCCTCCAGTTGAGCTCGGCTCCTGCGAGGTGTCGACCTTCTATCCTCTTCCAGTTGAGCTCGGCTCCTGTGAGGTGTCGACCTTCTATCCGCCTACAGTTGAGCTCGACTCCGGTGAGGTGTCGACCTTATATCCGCCTCCAGTTGAGCTCGACTCATGTGAGGTGTTAACCTTCTATCTGCCTCTAGTTGAGCTCGGCTCCTGTGTTGTATCGACCTTCAATCCGTCTCCAGTTGAGCATGGCTACAGTGAGGTGTCGACCTTCTATCTGCCTCCAGTTGATCTCGGCTCCTATGAGGTGTCGACCTTCTATCTGCCTCCAGTTGAGCTCGGCTCCTGTGAGGTGTCGACCTTCTCTCCGCCTCCAGTTGAACTTGAATCCTGTGAGGTGTCAACCTTCTATACGCCTCCAGTTGAGCTCGGCTCCTATGAGGTTTCAACCTTCTATCCGCCTCCAGTTGAGCTTGGCTCCAGTGAGGTGTCGACCTTCTATCTGCCTCTAGTTGAGCTCAGCTCCTGTGAGGTGACGACCTTCAATCCTCCTCCAGTTGAGCTCAGCTCCTATGAGGAGTCAACCTTCTATCTGCCTCAAGTTGAGCTCGGATCCTGTGAGATGTCGACCTTCTATCCGCCTCTAGTAGAGCTCGGCTCCTGTGAGGTGTCAACCTTCTATCCGCCTCCAGTTGAGCTCGGCTCCTGTGAGGTGTCGACCTTCTATCCGCCTCCGGTTGAGCTTCGCTCCTTCTAGGTGTTGACCTCTTTTCCACCTCCAGTTGATCTCGGCTCCTGCGAGGTGTCGACCTCTCTTCCACTTACAGTGAGCTCGGCTCCTACGAGGTGACGAACTCTCTTCTCCACCTCTAGTTGAGCTCAGCTCCTGTGAGGTGTCGACCTTCTATCCACCTCCAGTTGAGATCGGCCCCTGTGAGGTGTCGACCTTCTACCGCCTCCAGTTGAGCTCGGCTCCTGTGAGGTGTCGACCTTCTATCCGCCTCCAGTTGAGCTCGGCTCCAGTGAGGTGTCGACCTTCTATCCGCCTCCAGTTGAGCTCGCCTCCTTTTGGTGTCGACCTTCTATCCACCTCCAGTTGAGCTCGGCTCCTATGAGATGTCGACCTTCTATCCGCCTCCAGTTGAGCTCGGCTCCAGTGATGTGTCGACCTTCTACCTGCCTCTAGTTGAGCTCGGCTCCTGTGAGGTGTCGACCTTTTATCCGCCTCTAGTTGAGCTCGACTCCTGTGAGGTGTCGACCTTCTATCTTCCTCTAGTTGAGCTCAGCTCCTGTGAGGTGTCGACCTTCTATCCGCCTCCAGTTTAGCTCAGCTCCTGTAAGTTGTCGACCTTCTATCTGCCTCCAGTTGAGCTCGGATCCTAAGAGGTGTCGACCTTATATCCTCCTCCAGTTGAGCTCGGCTCCTGTGAGGTGTCGACCTTCTATCCGCCTCTAGTTGAGCTCGGCTCCTGTGAGGTGTCGACCTTCTATCCGCTTCCAGTTGAGCTCGGCTCCTGTGAGGTGTCGACCTTCTATCCGCCTCCAATTGAGCTCGGCTCCTTGAGGTGTCGACCTTCTATCCGCCTCCAGTTGAGATCGGCTCCTATGAGGTGTCAACCTTCTATGCTATAGTTGAGCTCGGCTCCTCTGAGGTGTCAACCTTCTACCGGCCTCCAATTGAGCTCAGCTCTGATGAGGTGTCGACCTTCTATCCTCCTCCAATTGAGCTCTGCTCCTGTGAGGTGTCGACCTTCTACCCGCCTCTAGTTGAGCTCAGCTCCTCTGAGGTGTCGAACTTCTATCCGCTTCCAGTTGAGCTTGGCTCCTGTGAGGTGTTGACCTTCTATCCGCCTCCAGTTGAGCTCGGCTCCTATGACGTGTCGACTTTCTATTCGCCTCCAGTTGAGCTCGGCTTATATGAGGTGTCGACCTTCTCCCCACCTCCAGTTGAGCTCGACTCCTATGAGGTGTCGAACTTCTATCTGCCTCCAATTGAGCTCGGCTCTTGTGAGGTGTCGACCTTCTATCCGCCTCTAGTTGAGCTCGGCTCTAGTGAGGTGCCAACCTTCTATCTTCCTCTAGTTGAGCTCAGCTCCTGTGAGGTGTCGACCTTTTATCCGCCTCCAGCTGAGCTCGGCTCCTGTGAGGTGTCGACCTTCTATCTACCTCTAGTTGAGCTCGGCTCCTGTGAGGTGTCGACCTTCAATCTGCCTCCTGTTGAGCTCGGCTCCTGTGAGGTGTTGATGGAGCAAAACTATGCTTGCAAATGATAACGGCAAGTGTACCGTATCGAATGTAGTATAGGTTATAAAAAACCAAGGTCGTATTAGACTCGGGGCGGTTGAGTACTCTTACTTCGGAAAATCTCTATTATTTTATCGAATAAAACTTGTGGTTGGTTGGTTGCGAGAAAGAGAAATAGCTTATTTAAATTGATGAGTGAAGGGTTTGTACTCAACATTGAATCACCTTGGGAAAATAGAATATAAAAAGAACAACTTCTAAATCTCTTAAGAAAATACTTGACCGTGGAGGTTCCCGATTTTTGAACACACCTCTCTCGAGGATACGCTCAACTGAGTTTAGTTGATCAAATGAACTTTCGTTCTAGAATCAAAAACTAAAACTCGCCTTATCGTAGTGAACCCCTCTATTGGATTTGACTCCAATCCGGGAGAATTATGTCATCCTCGCTTGAGGAGTGCATTCAACTCTCTTTATTCTTGAAATGATCGATTCGAACTCAAAACCTCTCGGTTATTAGATTGCGAAAACAAAGATGAGAATTATATATCGACAATATAATCTCAATCCAATAATAGTTCAAGAATAAATCTAAAGTATTCTAAGGAAGAGAAAGAGAAGCTAGAATTTAAATCAAGAATTATATTTCCCTTGGATCATCTCGGTCGAGTACTAATAGAATTTAGCTACTCATAGAGATGGAGGAAACAATGAAATGAGAGAAGTGCATAATGAAAGTTGAGAGTAAATAAGAGAAAAAGTACTATTTTATTAATTAGCAAAAGAAATTACAGCTAGAAAATTGAGAGTTACATGCTTGGGAAATAAAAGTGCAAGAAGAAAAGGACATACAAGATCAAAACTAGTGCAAGAAAATAAGCTAGAACTCCAAAACTTTGTTCCTGAACATCTGGAGAAGGTCCCCTTAAATAGCTGACATTTTGGTGTTACACGCCCCTTGGTCAAGCCCGTGACCAGGGCGTGTCGGGGGCGTGATCGGCTGGGTGCAGGAAGGGCGCCGTCTGGCTTCAATGCAAGTGTTTCGGACGCGTCATGCCCTAGGTCACGCCCGTGACCTAGGGCGTGTAATCTCAATTAAGTGCTGCTGGTGGGAAGCTTCGGCGGGAAGGCGCGCTGTTGAACTTTCGTCGATCTCATCATTTTCGTCGAACGCAGCAGCCGGGCGCAGTTCATCGAACTCTAGAATATTTGTTGAACGCAGCCATGGAGCAGTTCGTCGATCTCCTTAATTTTTGTCGAACGTTGCTCATATTCAGTGGTCACGCCCCAAGGTCACGCCCTTGACCTGGGGCGTATAACTTTAAAAATTATGTGGCTGGCATACTCCGGATGCTTGTGGCGGGTCGTGGCTGTGACAATGGGTCATGCCCTTGGTCACACCCGTGACCTGGGGCGTGTACTTGGCAAACTTTTCATGGAACGTCCCCGGAGTGGCAGAAATAGGTCTGGAACACTGCGCAGGTTACACGCCCATGGTCACGCCCGTGACCTGGGCGTGTAAATGCATTTTCTGCTCCAAATGTCCAGAAAACCTGAAAATATAAAATAAACATAAGTTAGCTTATGAAATTAACATTGGAAAGATTTATACGATATAATTTATAAAAATAACATAATTTCATAATAAAATTGTAATAATACTATACTAAAAGATGAGTAAATAAATTACTCATCAAACACCCCCATACTTGCTCGTTGCTCGTCCGAGCAAACCATTCTTCATATGGGTAAGAAAAATTAATGCAAGACAAAATTATGAAAACTAGAGATTAAATGCGAAGTATTATGCTGACATGCGTAGATATTTTAGTAAAAAGATGTTCTTGGCATAAATACTAATTTATGAAATATTTCAAAAATGCATTATAATTATTTATTATCACTTTAAAAATGAGTCGACGGTCAATCTAAAAGTTATGAAAAGGGAGAAAATAGCGTGATTGATGAGATTTAATTTACTAGACGTAGACGCTCGGGGTGGCCTCCAAAGAAATCCATCAATGTCGACGGCCATAGGCTTTCCCGTTTGCACTTTCTCCACTACATTTCAAATTAAAACAACACTATGGATCTTTAGGTCTTGAATGGGATGCAATTTAAGGCTTGGGTTTAAGGGCGAGGTGAAATATGATATATATGAAGGTGTATTCCACTTAAACGGAAAGTTTTGAGCTAAAATGACTACCACAAAACAAAGAAACTTTTACCCGCATACTAATTTATTTGCTAAGGGAAACACTCTCATTCACCAATATTGATATCACAATTAATCATAACTGGGATCATTCCAAGTATGCATGTGCATACCTAGGCCGCATATCATTATGAGATTTTTGCCTTTTGATATAAAATAATTCTTTTCAATTGATGCCCATAATTTTTTTCTCCATAGTTGGGATCATTCTAAGTATGAAAAAGCATACCTAGGCCGCATATCACTATGAATTTTTTTTCTCTTTTTTAAACGACACCCAAATATATTTAATCATTTAGCTCAAAATTTCAAGTGTTCATTTGGGGTTTGGGATTTTGGTTTTGGTGATGAAATGGTGAGGGTGGTCCAAATGAAGGTGCAAAGCTCAAAATTTGTGTGAACAATGGTAGTAAATCTAGGTTGGGTGCAAACGCTCAAACTATCCAAAGGAAGGACTAAATCATTTCCGTAAAGTTAATTTTGACTAAAGTGCACATGCTTCGAAAATAGCTAGGGGCAAGTTCTAGACATCGAGAAAGGACACCCTTTTGTTCAATTCGAGTAATAGCTTTCTAACAATCTTCTACACACTCACCTAAACTACTTTTGGATAAGACCGGATTCGAATTAAAAGTAAATTAAATTATTACTACGCAAATTAATAAAACATTATTTTAGATCTATGCCAAGAATTTAATTTTACACCAACACTACTCAAAGACATGCATATGACTAGGAGCACTACATGAGTCAACAACTTTACTCAAAAGTTTCAAAAACTATTCTAGCACAAAATTACCTTTAGTCCATATGAAAAACAGTCTACTTAGAACTTACAATTTAGCAAGTGGGCGTTTTGATGAATAAAAAGAACATTTCTTAATAGATATTTTTTTTAGTTCTTGGACTTCCTAAGGTCAACCCAGTGAAGGGCTCGCAAAGTACTAGAGGCTATGATGGGAATTCAAGCCCAAAGCGTCCTTTCCAAGAAATTTAATTTCAATTTTTTTAATTTTTTTTTGGTTTTTTTGGCTTTCAAGTAAAACTACAAAGAAAGCTATGCTACACCCCCATACTTAAAATTAAACATTGTCCCCAATGTTTAAAACTAAGTATGAAAGATAAAACTAAAAAAAATGACAATAAAGAAAAATCAAGATAAATTACTAAAGTGTAAAGAGGGCTTCCCTGGATGGTAGTCGGGGTTGCTGGTCAACCACCTACATAGTTAAATTAGAAAAACAAACAAGAAAAGAAAGACAAAAATAAAGAGGTTAACATTGGGTTGCCTCCCAAGAGCGCTTTGTTTACTGTCGCGTAGCTTGACTAAGTGGCGTTTTCTTAAATATTCGTTAAGTGCATTGTTTCGATATTTCCGGTCGTTGGGTCGCCAGGGTGGTATAATTTCAAACGTTGTCCGTTAACCTTAAAAGATCCTTTTTTCGGGTGCTCTATAAGCACGGTCCTGTATGGCCAAACTTCTTTTACTCTGAAGTGACCGGACCAGCGGGTTTTTAATATCCCCGAAAAAAGCCTAAGTCTAGAATTAAAAAGTAGGACAAAATCTCCCGGTGAAAAAGTTTTTGGATGTTTAATTTTTTTATCATAATAGAATTTAGTTCGCTCCTTATAAAATTTATTATTTTCATAGGCGTTCGTGCGCCATTCGTCTAGTTCATTAAGTTGTAGTTTTCTTTGTTCGGAGGCTAAATCTAAATTCAAATTTAAAAATTTTAGCGCCCAAAAAGCGCGATGTTCTAATTCTACCGGCAAATGACAAGCTTTACCATAGACTAACCGGTACGGCGTACATCCAATGGCGGTTTTCTACGCTGTCCGATAGGCCCAGAGTGCGTCGTCTAATTTTAAAGCCCAATCCTTTTTATTAACGGACACGGTTTTTTCTAAAATTCTTTTAATTTCACGATTCACCACCTCCACTTGGCCATTTGCTTGTGGGTGGTAGGCGGTAGATAGCTTGTGTGTAACTCCATATTTTGCTAAAATTTTAGCAAGTTGGTTGTTACAGAAATGTGTGCCCCGACCACTAATTAGTGCTCGGGGTGTGTCAAATCGTGAAAATAATTTTTTTAAAAATTGTACGACGACTCTCGCGTCGTTGGTGGGGAAAGCTTGTGCTTCCGCTCACCTAGACACGTAATCGACCGCAACAAGAATATATTTATTATTACAGGAAGAGGGTAAAGGACCTACGAAATCAATTCCCCGCAAATCAAAAATTTCGCATTCTAAAAAAATATTTTGGGGCATTTCGTCCCGGTTAGAAATGTTACCTGACCGTTGGCACCGATCGCAATTTCTCACAAAATTGTGAGCGTCTTTGAATAAGGAGGGCCAATAGAAGCCCGCCTATAGCACCTTCCTTACGGTATGGTTCGCTTGATACTAACCACCGGTTGGTCCTTCATGGTAGTGCCGCAAAATTTTGACGCCTTCCTCGCTCGCAATACACGTTCTTACCACTTGGTCCGCGCAGACATGAAATAAAAAGGGGTCCTCCCAAAAATAATTTTTCAAGTCCGAAAAGAATTTTTTCTTTTGCTGACTTGAAAATTTTTTAGGTAGGACCCGGGCCACCAAATAGTTGGCCAAATCCGCATCTCAAGGGGTGGAAGAAGTCGTTACCTTTACGATGGCGAGGAGGCGCTTTTCAGGGAATTTGTCGTCAATTTCGGCCTCCAGTAGCGCACCTGCCGCCGGATTCTCCAACCGTGAGAGGTGGTCGGCCGCAACATTCTCCGCTCCCCTTTTGTCTTGGATCTCCAAATTGAATTCTTGTAGTAGGAGGATCCACCTTAGCAGTCGAGGCTTTGTATCTCCTTTTTGTAGTAAATACCGGAGAGCGGAGTGATCTATAAAAACAATAACTTTTGAAAGCGTTAAATATGATCGAA
Source organism: Dactylorhiza incarnata (assembly GCA_033032865.1). Classification (NCBI taxonomy): domain Eukaryota; kingdom Viridiplantae; phylum Streptophyta; class Magnoliopsida; order Asparagales; family Orchidaceae; genus Dactylorhiza; species Dactylorhiza incarnata. The sequence continues at coordinate 6,181,599 of JAWHQI010000035.1, forward strand.
ATTTATCAAACGCAAAAATTATTGCCAAAAATTCTTTTTCGGTTGTCGTATAATTTGCTTGTGCGGATGTTAGCATTTTGCTTGCGTAATAAATTGGGTGAAAATGTTTATTCACCCGTTGGCCTAAAACTGCACCTACAGCAAAATCGCTCGCATCGCACATGATTTCAAACGGAAGAGACCAATTTGGCGCGATTAAAATAGGGGAATTGATAAGTTCATTTTTAATTTTATTAAACGCTTTTAAACATTCATCATCAAAATGAAATGCGGATTCTTTTTCTAAAAGATGAGTTAGCGGTTTTGTAATTTTTGAAAAATCTTTGATAAATCGCCTATAAAAGCCCGCATGTCCTAGAAAACTTCTAATAGATTTTATATTAATAGGAGGGGAAAGTTTTTCTATGACCTCGATCTTGGCCCTATCGACCTCGATCCCCTTATTTGAGATTTTATGCCCAAGGACTAATCCCTCTTGGACCATAAAGTGGCACTTCTCCCAGTTGAGTGCCAAATTCGTGTCTTCGCAGCGTTGAAGAACACGATCAAGATTATTTAAACAATTTTTAAATGAATCGCCAAAAACAAAAAAATCGTCCATGAAAATTTCCATGACGTCTTCTACAAGTTCATTAAAAATTGCCAACATACATCGTTGAAATGTAGCCGGTGCGTTGCAAAGACCAAACGGCATTCTTCGATATGCGAAGGTGCCGAACGGACAGGTGAATGTGGTTTTCTCTTGGTCTTCGGGCGCAATTGGGATTTGAAAATATCCCGAAAGACCATCGAGAAAACAGTAGTGTGAGTGACCGGATAAGCATTCTAAGATTTGGTCAATAAAGGGTAACGGAAAGTGATCCTTGCGGGTAGCATCATTTAATTTTCTGTAATCGATGCATACTCGCCAACCCGTAACAGTACGTGTCAGAATCAACTCATTATTTTCGTTGGTGATTACCGTTATTCCTCCCTTTTTAGGCACGACTTGCACTGGGCTAACCCAAGTGCTATCAGAAATCGGATAAATAATTCCTTCATCTAATAATTGTATAATTTCGGCCTTAACGACATCCTTCATATTTGGGTTAAGGCGTAGTTGAGGCTGAATAGCGCCGCGAGAATTATTTTCTAAATTAATTTTGTGTGTGCAAAATGAGGGGTTAATCCCCTTAATATCCGAAATTTGCTAGGCAATTGCATGGCGGTGATTATTTAAAATTTTAATTAATTTAGAAATTTCCGAATCGTTAAGTGCGGAAGATATAATTACGGGCAATTTTGAATCTTTTTCTAGAAAGATATATTTAAAATGTTCCGGTAATTGTTTTAATTCTAAACTCGGTGGCTCCTCGTAAGATGTTTTTATTTTAGAGATGTTCAATTTTACTTATTCGAATTTGAGCGGCCGAGTTATTTCTTTTAGACAAAATAAATTTTCAATTTCCGGATTTTCAAATAAAGGTGAAATTAATTCAGAAAATGACGTTATTTCCTCTTCAAAATTTGATTCTAAAGTAAAGCAAGAGTCGTCATTAGAAAAAGAATTTCTCATAGAGTTGTTAATACTAAAATTTACTTCTTCATCCCCAACCCGTAGGAGAAGTTTGTCATTACTGACATCAATAATTGCACGAGAGGTGGCGAGGAAGGGACGTCCGAGTATAATAGGGACTTCGGCGTCTTCCTCAATGTCTAGGATGACAAAATCTACCGGGAAGATAAATTTGTCAACCTTGACAAGCACATCCTCAATGATCCCGATTGGATACTTTACGGACCGATCCGCTAGTTGGATGCTTATATTGGTTGGGCTTGGGGTGCCCAAACCAAGCTTCTTAAATAAGGAGAACGACATAAGATTTATACTCGCCCCTAGATCGGCCAAGTCGTGTTTAATTAATAAATTTCCAAACAAACACGGGATGGAAAACCGTCCCGGATCATTTAATTTTTCCGGCAATTTATTTAGGACTATCGCCGAACATTCTGCGTTAAGAGAAACACGCGAAATATCTTCAAGTTTCTTTTTATTTGATAATAAATCCTTGAGATATTTCGCGTATTTAGGCATTTGAGAGAGTGCCTCATAAAATGGTATGTTGATTTGTATTTGTTTTAAAATATTTATAAATTTTTTATACTGCTCCTCGGTGCGCTTATTTTGTAATTTAGAAGGACACGGAATAGAAGACGTTTGAATAATGCGCGGAGCTAAATCAGAAGAATTTAAATGCGGAGTTAGAGTTGGAATGGTTACCTTAGGCACGGCCAAATTTGAACTTTTTACCTCCTTTCCGCTGCGGAGGGTTATAGCGTTGGCGCTCTCCCATGGATTGGGCTCAGTATTGCCCGGTAGAGCTCCCTGCTGGCGTTCGGAGAACATCTTGGCGAGTTGTCCAATCTGATTTTCTAGGCTTTTAATAGATCCGGAAACGTTCCGGATATTGGAATAAGTAGCGGCGACGTATTTGGTGAAGACCTCTTCAAGTGAAGGGGCCTTTGGTGGTTGTGGTGGAGCGAATCCGGGAGGATTCGCTTGTGGGGGCGTTGAGCATTATTGGGTTTGCTCCATGAAAAGTTTGGGTGGTTCCTTAAACCCGGATTATAACTATTAGGAAGATTTTTAATTGGGTTATAAGGAGGACGGTAGGAGTTCCCCATATAATCTACTTGTTCTTGATTATAATTATTATAATTATAATAATAATTATTATTATAATTATTAGCCCCGTTAGTGGCGGAGGAAGAAGACATCTCCGCCAATTGCTTAGTAAGCCATTCTACTTGATGTGCTAAATTCGGGGTGGCCTCGACTTCAAAAATTTTGGTCGGTTTGTTAGGACGCGACCGTGGCGCATTCCACTGATAAGCATTCATGGACATATCCTCAAAAAGCTCTTGAGCGGCATCTGGGGTTTTATTATTTAGAGTTCCCCCAGCTGCCGCATCAATCATTTGCCTCGTTTGGAGATTCAAACCATTGTAGAATGTTTGATCTTGTTTCCATAAAGGAAGGGCGTGGTGAGGACATCTCCGCAATAATTCCTTGAAGCGCTCCCATGTGTCATAGAGAGACTCTGAGTCTATTTGCGTAAATGAGAGAATGTCCGTACGTAATTTAGCGGACTTCGCCGGAGGAAAATATTTAGTTAAAAATTTCTCCGTCATTTCGGCCCACGTAGTGATGGAACCTCTATAAGAGATCCCAACCATTGCTTGGCCTTAGTCCGTAAAGAAAATGGAAATAAACGCAAATGAATGGCGTCATCAGTGACGGCATTAATTTTAAACGTATCGCAAATTTCCAAAAAATTTAATAAATTTATATTTGGATCTTCATCTGGTAACCCGTCGAAGAGGACGGTTTGCTATACCATTTGAATAATACTCGTTTTAATTTCAAAATTATTATTCGCCACCGCCGGGCGAATAATACTAGATTGTGTTCTCTCCCAATTTGGCCTCGCATAATAGGACATAGTCCGTAGCGGGGCCTCATTATGGTCGGGGTTATCCATTAAGCCTTCGTTAGTTTCTCTGATTGACACTTCTTGAATTATTGGTAGATCACTAAATCAGAGACGACGCCGCAAGGCGCGCTCGATTTTCGGATCAAAATAGAATTCAAGATTGACTGAAGAGTCTCCTCGGGTCATAAACCAAAAATAAAAGAGCAAAAGATGCGAAAAAGATAAATAAAATAAAATAAAATTTTAGATAAATATATATAAATATTTTTTTTATAAATTTTTTTTTAATATATAATTTTTTTTGCTGATTTTTTTTATTTTTATTTTGGTGAATTAAAATTAGTCCTGGACTTCCTAAGATCTACCCGGTGAATGGTTTGCAAGGTACTAGATGCTATGATGGAATTCAAGTCTAAAGCGTCCTTTCCAGGAATTTAGTTGCACCTTAAAAAAAGAAAAAAAAAAGATAAAATTAATAGATATTTTGTTTTTCAAAATATCAACCGTATTTCCCCGGCAACAGCGCCAAAAACTTGATGGAGCAAAATTATGCTTGCAAACGATAACGACAAGTGTACCGTATCGAATGTAGTATATGTTATAGAAAACCAAGGTCGTATTAGACTCGGGGCAGTTGAGTACTCTTACTTTGGAAAATCTCTATTATTTTATCGAATAAAACTTGTAGTTGGTTGGTTGCGAGAAAGAGAAATAACTTATTTAAATTGATGAGTTAAAGGTTAGTACTCAACTTGAATCACCTTGGGAAAATAGAATATAAAAAGAACAACTTCTAAATCTCTTAAGAAAATACTTGACCGTGGAGGTTCCCGATTTATGAACGCACCTCTCTCGAGGATACGCTCAACTGAGTTTAGTTGATCAAACGAACTTTCGTTCTAGAATCAAAAACTAAAACTCGCCTTATCGTAGTGAACCCCTCTATTGGATTTGACTCCAATCCGGGAGAATTATGTCATCCTCGCTTGAGGAGTGCATTCAACTCTCTTTATTCTTGAAATGATCGATTCGAACTCAAAACCTCTCGGTTATTAGATTGCGAAAACAAAGATGAGAATTATATATCGACAATATAATCTCAATCCAATAATCGTTCAAGAATAAATCTAAAGTATTCTAAGGAAGAGAAAGAGAAGCTAGAATTTAAATCAAGAATTATATTTCCCTTGGATCATCTCGGTCGAGTACTAATAGAATTTAGCTACTCATAGAGATGGAGGAAACAATGAAATGAGAGAAGTGCCTAATGAAAGTTGAGAGTAAATAAGAGAAAAAAAAAATACTATTTTATTAATTAGCAAAAGAAATTACAACTAGAAAATTGAGAGTTACAAGCTTGGGAAATAAAAGTGCAAGAAGAAAAGGACATACAAGATCAAAACTAGTGCATGAAAATAAGCTAGAACTCCAAAACTTCGTTACAGAACATCTAGAGAAGGTCCCCTTAAATAGCTGACATTTTGGTGTTACACGCCCCTTGGTCACGCCCGTGACCAGGGCGTGTCGGGGGCGTGATCGTCTGGGTGCGGGAAGGGCGCCGTCTGGCTTCAATGCAGGCATTTCAGACGCATCACGCCCTAGGTCACGCCCGTGACCTAGGGCGTGTAATCTCAATTAAGTGCTGCTGGCGGGAAGCTTCGGTGGGAAGGCGCGCTGTTGAACTTTCGTCCATCTCATCATTTTCGTTGAACGCAGCAGCCGGGCGCAGTTCATCCAACGCCAGAATATTTGTCGAACGCAGCCATGGAGCAGTTCGTCGATCTCCTTAATTTTTGCCGGACGCTGCTCATATCCAGTGGTCACGCCTGTGACCTGGGGCGTGTAACTTTAAAAATTACGTGGCAGGCGTGCTCCGGATGCTTGTGGCGGGTCGTGGCCGTGACAATGGGTCACTCCCTTGGTCACGCCCGTGACCTGGGGCATGTACATGGCGAACTTTTCACGGAACGTCCCCGGAGTGGCAGAAACAGGCCTGGAACACTGCGCAGGTTACACGTCCGTGACCTGGGGCGTGTAAATGCATTTTCTGCTCCAAATGTCCAGAAAACCTGAAAATATAAAATAAACATAAGTTAGCTTATGAAATTAATATAGGAAAGATTTATACGATATAATTTATAAAAATAACATAATTTCATAACAAAATTGTAATAATACTATACTAAAAGATGAGTAATTAAATTACTCATCAGGTGTCGACCTTCTATCCGCCTCCAGTTGACCTCAGCTCCTGTGAGCTGTCGACCTTCTATCCACCTCCAGTTGAGCTTCGCTCCTGCGAGGTGTTGACCTCTTTTCCACCTCCAGTTGAGCTCGGCTCCTGTGAGGTGTCGATCTCTCTTCCACCTCCAATTGAGCTCAGCTCCTACGAGGTGTTGACCTCTCTTCTCCACCTCTAGTTGAGCTCGGGTCCTGTGATGTGTCTGTTAAAATTTTTGATTTGAATCGTTTAGGAGTAAGCAGGAGTTGCATCAACTGAGTTAAAGCCAAACAACCACAATGCCACACAGCAACACAAAGAAACTTTATTGAAACACAGACTTCATTTACAGTGCGAGGTATACATGGCGAGACATGATTCATCAGAATCACGGAGTCGAGATGAACAAAACACACCAAAAACAAATCTGGCTGCTAGACAAGCTGAGACCGCACAGACCGCTCGACTCTAGAAGTTGTCCTGCTTGACCTGAGACCACGCGAACAGAAATCGGATAGACCGCCAGCACTGCAAGACCGCACCACAGACCGCACGAACTAGAGCTTTATTAGAACAAAGAACTGAAGCTGTCGCCAGACCGCAACTCAGATCGCCTAACCGCTGAAGGTTGCCTAATCGCTGAGCTCGCTGCGAACAGCACAAGAACGAACATAAACTAGTTCGCAGACTGACCGCTGCCGAACTGTTTATTCAAGCCGCTGGGAATTACCAAGGAAGAAGACCGCAACCTGCTGACCGCAAACCTGCGAACACAACAAACAGTCAACTCGCTTCCGAGACTGCCCGACCTCAAAGTGAGACCGCACGAATTAACCCAGGCTCAGTTCTTATAGTTCTCATTATGAATGACGGGCCCTACACCCCTATTTATAGGCGGGTAGACAGATGTCATCACCGCACAGGAGAGATACAATCACCACCCGTCAAATTGCCAGCGGTCTCATAAGGCAGACCGCGCGATCACATAACTTGGACGATCATCCGACCAAGACCGCAGATCAGCAGACAGATCGCGCACAGGTCGCGCGAATACAAGACCGCACACAAGCCGTGCGGTCACAATGGTCGCTCCTCCCTAAGATCACCAGGAGAAAATAAGAACCATCTGCCGACTTAGAACAAGTCGCCAGATCACCAAGCACAAACCGCCCGGTCAGGCGATCACACATAGGAACAGACCTCCCGGTCTTCCAACAAAGAAGACAGGCAAACCAGCAGACCAACTCGGGAACAGACTGCAACTACTAAGAACAGACCGGTAGAACCAGCAGTCTGCCAGAACAGAACGGTAGAGACAGATTGGCAGAATACAAGCACAGGCCGCGCGGTCTCGGCGGTCTCCCAATGTCAGACCGCCCGGACACCTCCACTTCACTTTAAAATTTCAACACTCCCCCTTGAAGTGGGAAGTGGAGACTAGCCCGAGTAAACTCCGCAACCGTGTAAACGGTCCCTTCGCCAGCGGCTTTGTGAAGATGTCTGCGACATTGTCCGCACTCCAAACATGCTCGACCATAAGAGATCCTCCCAACACCTTTTCACGAATGAAATGGTGCTCAATCTCAATATGCTCGGTCCTCGCGTGACAGACTGGATTATTAACCAGCTTGAGAGCACTCTCATTGTCCCCACGTAGCATAGTGGGACCTCGAACCTCCTCATAAACGTCCTCTACCAACCTCCTGAGCCAAACGGCTTCCTGAGCTGCCAAGGCCGAAGCCTTGTACTCCGCTTATGTGGTAGATACGGACACCGAGTCCTGCTTTTTGCTGCACCAAGAGATAGTTGTGGGGCCCATCATAAAGACATAACCAGACGTTGATCTCCGATCATCCACGTCTCCCCCGTAGTCTGCATCCATGTATCCATGCAACTCCAAGCTTGACCCTCTCCTAAATAGGAGACCCAAATTAGAGGTCGACTTCACATATTTCAGAATCCCTTTTGCCGCCAGAAGATGAGGCTTCCGTGGCTCTGCCATGTACTGACTCACTTTGCCAACTGCATAAGCAATATCAGGCCTCGTGATGGTCAAGTAAATCAAGATCCCAACCAGAGCTCGGAACACCAACGGATCAGATAGAACTCTTCCCTCATCCTTCTGAAGTTTATGATGCTGTTCCAGAGGTATAGAGCTGCTCTTCCCTTCTTCCATGCCAAATCGTTGAACGATCCGCTCCGCATATCCTTCCTAAAAAACGAGCACTCCGCTCTCCCGCCTCTGGATCTCGAGTCCAAGGAAATGGTGAAGCTCCCCCAGGTCCTTAATCTCAAACCTGATAGCAAGCTCAGCTCTCAGCCTTGCTACCGCCTCCTTCGAGTTCCCGGTGACAATCATGTCATCCACATACAACAGCACAATAATCCGAAGCACCCCCTCCTTCTTGACAAACAAGCTAGAATCAGAGTCTGAAGCAAAGAACCCGCAGAATAAGAGATACTCCGCGATCTTTCCGTACCACACCCGAGGTGCTTGCTTCAACCCATATAAGGCCTTCTTCGGTTTGCAGATGTAGTCCGGACGATCCTCCGAGATGAACCCTGGTGGATGGATCATGAAGATATCCTTGTCAATCTCTCCGTATAAGAAAGCATTCTTAACATCAATCTGCCAAATCTCCCATCCACAAGATGCCGCCAAAGCAATAACAAATCGGACCGAAGTCATCTTTGCCACTGGACTAAACATCTCATCATATTCTTCACCATACTGCTGTGAGAACCCGCAAGCTACAAGGCGAGCCTTGTATCGCTCGATCGTGTCGTTAGCTTTCTTCTTGAGCTTGTAAACCCATTTGCATGTTTAGGGGTAATGCCCTTAGGTCTGGGCACTAGAGACCAAGTCTCATTCTTCTTGAGAGCATCCATCTCTTCTTGCATAGCAATATCTCACTGCTTCACACCTTTAGCTTTCTCAAATCTCGTCGGCTCCCTCTCATCCAAGGGACCAGCAAAGAAACATGAGACGAAGCTCACCATGTGTCCTCCTGTATATCGATCTGGTGGCTTGATATTCCTCTTCGACCTCCTACGAGGTTGCACCTGACTAACCACCTCCTCAGCCGCTTCTTCTGTGCAAGCTCCTCTTCCAGACGAACTTGGAGCATCGCTCCCCCTGCTTCCAGAACCTGAAACCTCCATCTCAGAGCTTGACACAGCTGGAGCTGCTGGTGAAACAGGCAACTCCACTTGAAGACATCCTGCAGCTTTCCCTGCTTCATCAACCCTGCTCCCGGTAGTTCAACTCCTGAACTCCCCTTGTAGGAAGTCACCTCATCGAACACCACATCCCGAGATACCACTGATCTCCGTGTCTCAGGATCCATGCATCTCCATCCTTTCTTCCGCTCATCATACCCGACAAAAACTAGCTTCCTTGCTTTCGCATCTAGCTTTGTCCGAAGAGCATCAGAAAAATGCACATAGCAGGTTGACCCGAACACCCGAAGGTGTGCAACACTCGGTTTCTCCTTGAACGTCAGTTCGTGAGGGGTCTTCATGTTGGTAGGACTTAGAGGCATTCTGTTGATGACGTAAGCCGCAGAAGACTTTCCCTCCGCCCAAAAGGACTTTGGGATACTCTTGGCATGAAGCCAGCATTTGCAGGTTTCCGTCAGATGACGGATCTTCCTCTCCGCAATGCCATTTTGCTGTGGACTATGGGCACAAGTAAGCTCTCTCCGAACGCCGTGTTTCCTGCAAAAACTTGAGAACTCACCAGAGGTGAACTACCCACCATTGTCAGTTCTCAATTTCTTCACCCGCAGGCCTAACCGACCTTCCACCAGCTCCTTGAACTCCACAAACATCGCAAAGGCTTCCGACTTCTCTTTCAAAAAATACACCCAGACATATCTGGTGTAATCGTCAATCAACACCAACATATATCTATTGCCTCCAAGGCTTGGGTTGGCTGTCGGTCCCATCAAATCACCGTGGATGCACTCCAACGATGCTTTGCATCTTGTTTGCGATTTATCAAATGGAAGTCGATGAGACTTACCAAACTGACATCCAGCACAAACATGACCGTCTCCATAAGAGGACAAGCTAGGCAAGCCCTTGACAAGGCCCCTTACCGCCATAGCCTTCAATTTTTCCATGCCAACATGCCCCAACATTTCATGCCAGATAGCCGCGCTATCGCTGGTCTTCATCTTATCAACATAGGTACTTGTCGATAATACGAACAAGTCCTTCACCCGCTTTCCAACATGGATAACATCTCCCCTTATCTCCGGTTGAGTTTTAAGAAACTTTACTTCTGTTGGGCCAAACAGAACGTGATAACCGGCATCGACCGCATTGGTCACAGAGAAGAGATTCTTCCTCATACCAAGCACGTGATAAACACTCCTCAATGTGAGTGGACACTTATCACTACTCAGGGAGACAGCACCTTCTTGTTCGACAGCATGAACAGAATAATCAGTCGTAATGATAGCATCGTTACCTGAGTAAGGCGCCAAAGAAGAGAACTTTGATTCATCCCCGGTGAGATGATGTCCACACCCTGAATCTACAATCCAATCCTCTTCGAAGTTGATCGCAGACAAGGCCTTAACAGGCATCGCCGTCATATTAGCCGCAAAGGCTCCTCCCCATCTAGCTTCATCAGACTTTGGCTTCTCCTTCTCTGCTACATGTCCCGACTGAAGATTAACCCGACAATCTTTCTTGAAGTGGCCGGTCTTATTACACCTGAAGCACCTTGGTCCATCTCCCTTCTTCTTCCCATCAGACTTAGGAGCATAACCCCTATCCTGCTGACCTGAAGTAGAGGGTCCATCATAACCCGGCTTCTTCTTCTCCCACTTCTTCTACTTCTTTCCAGAGAACAACACATCACTATCTCCCCCAGAGATAGTAGTCCCCACCATCTGTCTTGCCAAACTTTCTTGCGAAGCAAGTAAGTTCTCCAGCTCCAACAGAGATGGTTGATTTGCCCAACCTTGAACTGAAGTCACAAAGGCCAGATACTCCTTACGCAACCCGCGGATGATATGCCTCTTCAGTTTTGCCTCCGAGATGGGCTCATCAAGGTCCAATGCAGAAATCTCTGCTCTGAGGTTCTTGATGAGTCCTAATCATATACACTTTTATGGACTCATCTGGGCCGTTTTTCTAGTCATTTCACCGCACTTTAGCCCTGTTATAGTTCATATTGATCAATCCATGCTAGGTGCACATCTAGGCCCACTTTGGTGTGATTTTCGTGCTTATTATCATTAGTAGTATTCATGTGCTGTTAAGTGCCACTTTCAGTGGCTAGATTTGTGGTTGTGCCTGGAATAGGAGTCGGGCGAGTGTTCCCGGTGCAATTCTACACAGGAACACTGCGCACGATCGCCGGTTCTATTGCGCACGACCATTGGTCGTGCACCACTGATCGTGTGCACTCAACACCTTTTTCATGAGTTCTGTTTGGTGCAGTGCGCACGACCATCAACGACAGTGCGCACGACCACCGGTCGTGCGCCACTGCTCGTGCGCACTTACCATTTAATTTCCGAGTTCTGTTTGCTCCAGTGCGCACGACCACCGGTCGTGCGCCACTGGTCGTGCGAACATTTTATTTCATAATTTCTGTATTTGCAGGTTCCGTCCAGGCAGAGCGCACGATCACCGAATTCTAGTGCGCACGACCACTGGTCGTGCGCCACTGACCGTGCGCACTATTTATTCCAGCGCCTATAAAATCCGCTGCTCGCAATTTAGGTCAAGGAGCCCGCCGTATTCCGCCATTTTCTGCTCCAGTTCGTCCAGATTCGCCCCTCCACTGTCGCCCACCATATGGAGGTGCTCCGGGCTTGCTCTTCACGCCAATCTTGAGCCGGAGTTTCCTCTCGGCCTCCTCCTTCATCCAAGAGCTCCAAAGAAAGACCTAGCCGCCATTGCCATCAAGCAAGAGGAAGTTTGCAACCTCCACCGGATCGTGACACGAAGAAGACGGGTCCATTGGAGAGTCGTAACAACTCTCTCTACCCCGGACGTAGTTGCGGACCGAGCTTGGACGCGGATTGACAACCCGGCGATTCCAACCGTGAATCTCCAACGAGCCTTCGGATTCGGTCGATTTCTTGCCTTGTTCTCTTCTTATTGATTGTTGTAATAGTTAGATCTTTTGTATTTTGATGAAGAACACTATAAACCTTGCTATTTAAAGTTATTTCATGTCTATGTGAAATACCCCTTTTTGTTTATTTGTGTGCTTGAGGTGCGCCCCATTCCATCCTCCATCCCGCCGTCACGTTCATATGCCGCACTAGCAATTGCTAGTGGCGTGCTTGTCGAAGAGGTGCTTGCGACCCTCACTCCGCTAGCCTACTCGTCCATCCGCCTACCGAAGCATGGCATCACGGCCCGTATTCCATCCCGCCTAACGAAGCAGCGCGCTCAAGGCCTGCATAGTTTGATCTGCTTGCCTACTCGTCCATCCGCCCTTTCGACGCAGCGCGCTCAAGGCCTGCCTAGTCTCCATCCCGCCAAGCGAAGCATTGCATAGCGGCATTGCATAGGAGTAGTTGATAGCTTTTATTTTATTTTCCAAAAGCCAACCCAACTCCCCCGCATTCCATCCGATTTAAGGACTTCAATCTCAAGTCCTTCCTCGAAACCTAACTCCACCTTACTGTGTTCCTCAAGAGACCGACACTCGGGGATTTTCCCCATTATTATTACTTGCGCGACCGGTGCACTTGCCGAATCATCGCATCAAGTTTTTGGCGCCGTTGCCGGGGAACACAGACGTGTGAGTTTTCTGGAGAGGGAGAGTCTGAGAGAGAAGCCCTTCCATTTGTAAATTGCATCTCTTATTTTATTTCTGTTCTTTTTATTCCTTTTTCTTGTTTTATATCAGGTTGCTTTAGTAATTTCTATTTGGTTTAGTATTTGCACAATAGCATTTTTATTTTGAATCGTTTTATCTTCGCACTATGTGGGCACATCTCAATTTCCGTTGCCGTTGGTGTGGAGCTACCTCCCACTCTAGTGATGAATGCCCTACGGAGAATAGTAGGCATAATTCTTATAGCCCAGCATATGGAGCACCGACTTCGTCTGGTACTCCATATGGTGCGCATAAGTCTTATGGCTACTCTGCTGAGCCTTTACCGTCTTACTTCTTTTCGGCTCCAGCCCCCGCTGTGCCAAAGAAGCCCGCAAGGCAGTGCCAGTTTTGTCGGAGCACTGATCACGCCCTGAAGGATTGTGCTGCTTTTCGTCGCCAATTGGATGAGGATGACGAGCCGGATATCCGGATCATCCCGAATCCTAACTCTGGCGGCACACCTTCAACATCCGGTTATGTGTCTTTGTCACCTTCACATCTTGAAGGGTATGGCATGGACACGGTCACTGGATGTGTGGCTGATCTGGGCACCGACATTGCTGAGCCTATTCTCCCAGTGCATCCACCACCTCTAGTGGATTCGATTCTTTGTGAGGAATCGGTGCTCGACTTTTATCCGAGCACTACTCCTCTCCCTGTTGTGCATACTACACTCGTCTCTGACGACATTGTTGATGATGTGTCGCAGGAGGAGGCGGTTGATCTGAGTGTTGTGCCTATTCCTATGGAGGAGGACAACCTTCTAGGTGAAGAGGAATTTTCCTCAGCACCGGTGGAGGAAGTCCAAATCCTAAGCCTGGCCACCGTTGATCCCGCCGAATCTTGTAACATTGATGACAATGCAAACATTATTTTACTTCCCCAACCTAATGGGAGTGAGACCGGGACCACTCCCCCGATTTTTGATTATTTATGTTCTTCATCTTGTTTATTTCTTGATCCCCTTCCTTCATCTGAGTCTGTGCAGGTTGAATCTTCACAGGTACTTCAGGAGGACTTGGAGCGTTTTGCTCAAGTCAATGATGAGAGCATCCTCTCATGTGAGGAGGTTTATTCCCCCTCCGTAGAGGAAGCTCCACTCATTGCCTTCTCCTCCTGCGGACCTGCTGCAGATGATACCTTGCTGGGCAAGGATAGTTTTGGTAAGTTGAGTGAGGACCAGGCCTCCTCCTCTTCTTACTTTCTTTTCCCTCTACCTGTGATGGGCAGGTTTCATCTATATTCGGGTAGAGGCGTGACTGTTCTTTCTCCGTATAGGTACCCGCTACCTACACGCATATTAGAACAGTTACCTGTCCACTTTTCTTTTCATAGGCCCATTAGCTAGAACTGTACAAATGCTAAATAAGTCGTGCTGGGATGACAATAACCCCAGTAGTTATCTTACTTTTCATGCATTTTATTTTATTCAATCCTGTTTAGTTAGCTGTAGTATTGTAGTTTATCTTTTTCTGTTTCTTTTGTTTTGTGGAGCTGACCCCTGCAGGTATTTCTTCTGGATGGCGGATGCTGCAGCTTAGTCGTGGTTTACACGTTAATCTTCTGGTATGCTCACTTGCTGAGCATTGGGTACTCTCTTCCCCTAGACTTTGCTGATTTTCATGTCATATATTATGCGGATTGTTTAGTTTAAGTTTGGGGGAGAGTAGTTTTGTTTACCCGCTCACGTGCACTATTGCACTGCATGCTAGAAGATTTCATTTAAATTGTTGTTCATTTTCATTGCACACCACAGCACCCACTTGAGTGCGTACTCATCTGTTTGCTTGCTCTGTTGTGAATTTAATTCTTCTGCTTATTTGGGAAAGTCTAGGTGATGGCTTAGGACTATGTAGCAGAGTAAAATGTTGACTCTAGTAGTGCTGCTAGTCGAGTGCTCGGTTGCATAGGAATTTGTGTAGGTTAGATCTCTTTTTATACTATGGTTTTATATTTTTCTCTATTAGTGTAAATGTTGTTTACTCTACTAAAATGGTGAATCCGGTGTGAATCAAACGATAGCATAGGGATGTGTGTAAACGATCGCTAGATTCATATTGCTTGAGTCGGGAGAAAGGAGAATCTTTCTCGGTGGCTAGAACTTTCCCCAAGCGATTCTTGAAGCATGGGTATACGGTTAGTCAATTGTGTGAATGTGATATAGGCCATCATCTTGGCCCGGTTGAGCCTTTGTGCCATTCCTATTATCATTTCCTCGCTAGCCCAGTTGTGCCTACCCCATTCTTTTGGTTCAGCCCCACTATTGTTCACCAAAGCCTAAACTCCAATCCTAGTCGCACACCCAAAAAGCAAGCATTTTGTTTAAATTTCAAATTGGTGGTGTTGATTGTGGTAGTACATTGTGAAAATGTGGTTGTGCATCTTTAAAAATTTGCTGATATTGTTAAAGAAGAAAAAGATTTGAAAAGAAAAAGAAGAATGAAAAGTTTGATTGAAAAAAAAATCTGTTTGAGAATTATATTTGGGAGTAGGCGGTGCACAGACCCATGCTGTTAAGTCCAAGTCTGGGGGTGTTGTGTACCCGCGTGTTTGTGTGGTGAATGAGGATAGTTTCCTGCATTAGCTCATTTGGGTTTAGTGCTTGAGCCGTCGTTTTTATCTTTGTTTAACCTCACCTAAACCCAAGCCCCATTTAAAACTTAAAGTCCTATTGATTCACGCATTTGAGTCAAACCAGTGCCGTGGAGAGAATGTGACCGGGCAAGCTTATGGTCACCGACACTGATGGATTTCAGTGGAGTTTTTCCCGCATCCCGATCTTGAGCAATGCTCGTCTCAGCGCTTAGTTTACTTTCTCCGTATGCATGACCGAATGATTCACCGTTGTTCACCATTTTGAGTAGTTGTAATATGCTTTTACTCTTTTGGAAATATATAAACTGTTTTTATAATCAGAAATCTTTTCTACTATTTTTCTTATGCACGTGAGCATGCGACTTCGCATGGTACTCTGTAGTATAATCATTAAGCCATCTACTGTTCTTTCCTAGTTCTCTTAGAATTTGTTTGCTCGGGACGCGCAAACAGTTAAGTCTGGGGGTGTGATGAGTCCTGATCATATACACTTTTATGGACTCATCTGGGCCGTTTTTCTAGTCATTTCACCGCACTTTAGCCCTGTTATAGTTCATATTGATCAATCCATGCTAGGTGCACATCTAGGCCCACTTTGGTGTGATTTTCGTGCTTATTGTCATTAGTAGTATTCATGTGCTGTTAAGTGCCACTTTCAGTGGCTAGATTTGTGGTTGTGCCTGGAATAGGAGTCGGGCGAGTTTTCCCGGTGCAATTCTGCACAGGAACACTGCGCACGATCGCCGATTCTATTGCGCACGACCACTGGTCGTGCGCCACTGATTGTGTGCACTCAACACCTTTTTCATGAGTTCTGTTTGGTGCAGTGCGCACGACCATCAACGACAGTGCGCACGACCACCGGTCGTGCGCCACTGCTCGTGCGCACTTACCATTTAATTTCCGAGTTCTGTTTGCTCCAGTGCGCACGACCACCGGTCGTGCGCCACTGGTCGTGCGAACATTTTATTTCATAATTTCTGTATTTGCAGGTTCCGTCCAGGCAGAGCGCACGATCACCGAATTCTAGTGCGCACGACCACTGGTCGTGCGCCACTGACCGTGCGCACTGTTTATTCCAGCGCCTATAAAATCCGCTGCTCGCGATTTAGGTCAAGGAGCCCGCCGTATTCCGCCGTTTTCTGCTCCAGTTCGTCCAGATTCGCCCCTCCACCGTCGCCCACCATATGGAGGTGCTCCGGGCTTGCTCTTCACGCCAATCTTGAGCCGGAGTTTCCTCTCGGCCTCCTCCTTCATCCAAGAGCTCCAAAGAAAGACCTAGCCGCCATTGCCATCAAGCAAGAGGAAGTTTGCAACCTCTACCGGATCGTGACACGAAGAAGACGGGTCCATTGGAGAGTCGTGACAACTCTCTACCCCGGACGTAGTTGCGGACCGAGCTTGGACGCGGATTGACAACCCGGCGATTCCAACCGTGAATCTCCAACGAGCCTTCGGATTCGGTCGATTTCTTGCCTTGTTCTCTTCTTATTGATTGTTGTAATAGTTAGATCTTTTGTATTTTGATGAAGAACACTATAAACCTTGCTATTTAAAGTTATTTCATGTCTATGTGAAATACCCCTTTTTGTTTATTTGTGTGCTTGAGGTGCGCCCCATTCCATCCTCCATCCCGCCGTCACGTTCGTATGCCGCACTAGCAATTGCTAGTGGCGTGCTTGTCGAAGAGGTGCTTGCGACCCTCACTCCGCTAGCCTACTCGTCCATCCGCCTACCGAAGCGTGGCAACACGGCCCGTATTCCATCCCGCCTAACGAAGCAGCGCGCTCAAGGCCTGCATAGTTCGATCTGCTTGCCTACTCGTCCATCCGCCCTTTCGACGCAGCGCGCTCAAGGCCTGCCTAGTCTCCATCCCGCCAAGCGAAGCATTGCATAGCGGCATTGCATAGGAGTAGTTGATAGCTTTTATTTTATTTTCCAAAAGCCAACCCAACTCCCCCGCATTCCATCCGATTTAAGGACTTCAATCTCAAGTCCTTCCTCGAAACCTAACTCCACCTTACTGTGTTCCTCAAGAGACCGACACTCGGGGATTTTCCCCATTATTATTACTTGCGCGACCGGTGCACTTGCCGAATCATCGCATCAGTTCTTCATCTTGAGAAAGAAGGTAGAAATTGAAAGATCGCCTTGAGAGGCCTTCACCAACTCATTTTCAAGAAACTGTAGCCGAGCTACATTCTTCTTATTAAACAACTGATGCGATAATTTCGGCAAGTGCACCGGTCGCGCAAGTAATAAAGTTTGGGAATATGATCCTCGAGTGTCGGTCTCTTGAGGAATGCAGGTTAGGTGAACGAATCGCGTTGTGTGACTATTGTTACACAAGCGTGAACAAACACAAAAAAAGAGGTGGGTTTTGGTTGGGTTTTTCCTACTCTTAACAACAATGAAGGAAATGCGGGTCGAAAGCACCGCTTCGCAAGGCGAGATGGATGCAACGGCCGCGATGCCGTGCTTCGTGAGGCGGGTGGAGCGTGCTCTAGTGCGGGAAGGTGAGGGTCGCAAACACCTCTTCACCTACGCCGTTAGCTCTTGCTAACGCGGATCAAACACCTTGAGTGCGTGAGTGAGTGAGTGGATGAGTGGAGACGAAGCGATTCACAAGCAAGTAATGATGAAAAGAGAAGAAACATTCATTTCATTTAAACCAAACATCATGATATTCAAGTTTAAATGATTCAAAGATTACAGCGAAAGAGAGAGGAAAGAGATAACCAATGGATGAAGACTAGCGGTCGTTCACGGCCGGAATGGTAGTTTGTCAAGCTACCTCCGGAGTCGGGCGGACTGTGCTTCCGGTGTAGAGAAACTGTCACGATCTCTCTACGTGGTTCCGTCGTCTTCTACCTCAGGATTCCTCTTCTTCTCACCAGACTGGAGTGGAAAATAGCTGCTTGAGGGCTTGCGGATGGTGGAAAATGCTCCCGGACAATGGAGAAATGCTTGGAATGGTTGGAGAGGACGTCCCCTTGCGTAGGAGATGAAGTGGAGGTGTCCCGGGATGGAAATCGCCCGCGTACGGACTGCCAATCGCGCTCCCGGCGGCTCGATCCCGCTCTAATTCGCGAACAAGATATATATAGGCGCTGAACTGAATACTGCGCACGGTCATTGGCGCACGACGAGTGGTCGTGCGCACTGGAGTTCTGCAATCGTGCGCGTTGCCTGGGCGGAGCCTGAAATGAAAGAAATTCATAAAATACATGTTCGCATGACCAGTGGCGCACGACCAGTGGTCGTGCGCACTATCGTCAATGGTCGTGCGATAAGCCAAACAGAACTCATAAAATGAGCGTTAAGTGAGCACGATTAGTGGTGCACGACCAGTGGTCGTGCTCGATAGAGCCAGTGATCGTGCGCAGTGTTCCTGTACAGAATTGTACCGGGAACACCTGCACGACTCCTGTTCCAGCATACAACACCAGTCTAGCCACTGAAGGTGGCACTTAACACTGCATGAAAACTAGTAACGAAGATGAACAAGAATTAACATCAAAACGGGCCTAGAAGTGCACTTAGCATGGAGTATTAAATAGGAATGAAAACATGTCTAAAGTGAAGTGCAAAGACTATAAAATCGGCCCAGATGAGTCCATAAATGTGTATATAATTGGCACTCATCACACCCCCAGACTTACCTGTTTGCGCGTCCCGAGCAAACGAATTCGGCGGAGTGTGAAAATGGTAGTTAACAAAGAGAATTACACAAAGGAGTACAATGCGAAGTAACAAAAGCATGCAAATAGAAATTTAGTAAAAAGAGATTGTAACTATGCTAACTACTTTACGAAAGTGCTAGAGCGTAAGTAGGGATTTAGTTATACTCAGTTGGTGAATTATGAAGAATTCGAACGATCATGCCCGGTGTGAAAGTAACAAGACACTAAGGCGGGTGTTGCACAAGGTTGGGGTTTAGGAATAACTCCGCTGAAATCCATCAACGTCGTGAACCATACGCTCGCCCGGTCACACTCTCTCCACGGCGTTAGCAAACTCACAAGTCAAATCAATAGGGCTTTTTGGATTATATTGGGCTTAGGTTGCGGTGTGATATTCAAGGATAAAAATGAAGGCTACGCAACCAAATTGTGCTAACGGAACGCTGCACCACACAAAACCAAAAACAATGCTCCTGTGACACACCACCAGACTTATCATGAAAACTAGGTGTGCACACGGCCTACTTCACAATTACCAACAGATTTTCTATTTAGCTCGGAAGGATTTGTTTACGACATATTTCTTTTTCAGATTTTTTTTCTTTTAACAACATACTTTTCTTCTTTTACTTATCCTCCGGTTGGTTCAAATTCAGCAAAATAAAATTTATTTCTTCATCACATCATAAAGATCCCAAAAATCACAACAAATTGAGAATTATGAGCGCAGTTAAACAGCAATTTGGTTGCGGGCGTAGGATAAGCTTCGGGATTTGGTGGATGAAGAGGAGCTGAACAAAAGAGTGGTAAGCACAATTTTGGCTTGCAAGGGTGAGCGAATAGGACACGGAAAGCTAAGGCTCAAACTAGCCAAAAGGTGGCCTATATCATATTTAACTCAAGGAATCGCTCACACCCATGCTTCGAGAGTCGCTTGGGGCAAGTTCTTAGCCCACGAGAAAGGTAAACCTTCCTCCCGACTCGAGCAACATACGTCTAGCGCCCGTACACACACAATACCGGGTTATCGTCAATTTCGTTCACATTCACCATTTGAGTATAACAAATCTAAATTTATGCAAAAATACTAAACATAAATTAGATGCATAGAGACAATCTAGTTCTACTCAAATTCTACTGCAGCATGCGGGTGCGACTAGAACACTGCTCGAGTCAACATCGCACTCTAAATAGTAATTCCTAAGCTAACACCCGAATTCACATTCCTAACCAAAATAGTTTATTTGGAAACAACACAAATAGGAAAGCGCGCACTCATGTGGGTGAAGTGGTGCAAGAAGCGTGGAATAATGATGATGGTACTGAAAAATATAAGCACTTCTAGCATGCGGTGCAACTCGTACGCATAGTGGATAACACATGCTCTCCCCCAGACTTAATCTACACATTACATCACAAAACTGAATGCTAGGAGGGAGAAGTGTTACCCAATGCTCAGAATTGAGCATACCGGAAGATTGGCGTTAATTTCATGCAAAATCCGCAGCATCCGCACCAAAGAACACAACACACCTGCAAACACAAAACTAAAAACAGCAAAAACAAATATAAAAACTGAACTAAACATGTTAGATAAAAATAAAATCAGGAAATCTGGGTTGTCTCCCAGAAGCGCTTTTGTTTTATGTCCTTAAGCTGGACCAAATACCTGTATTATAAATGTTTAAAGAGTGCAGAAATTAAATAAGAGTGCATAAGAGAAAGTTTCACAAAATAAGAGAAATACAGAACATCAGATGTAAGCACTTTTATGGTGCTCGTCTCCCAATGTCACCAACTGACACTCCTTGTTTATAATTGTGCCATCGTATAACTTCAGTCGATGCCCATTGACCTTAAACTTGTCTCCCTTATCCCCTGATATTTCGATGGCACCAAAGGGAGTGACGTCGGTCACTGAGAAAGGACCGCTCCACCTCGATTTTAACTTTCCTGGAAAGAGGCGGAGACGGGAGTTGTAAAGCAGCACTTGGTCCCCAATTTTGAACTCCTTAGGGATGATGTGTCGATCATGCCATTTTTTTGTTTTCTCTTTGTAGATGCGAGCGTTTTCATAAGCGAAATGTCGGAGCTCTTCCAATTCGTTGAGTTGTGAATGACGCGCCTTGGCCGCGGTTCCAATGTCCATGTTCAACAGTTTGGTTGCCCATAATGCTTTATGCTCCAGCTCCACAGGAAGGTGGCATGCCTTGCCATAGACTAATTGAAACGGAGTCATGCCGATAGGTGTTTTGAAAGCGGTCCGGTAAGCCCATAATGCGTCGTCGACCTTTTTAGACCACTCCTTACTATTTGAATGTATTGATTTCTCGATTATTCGCTTGAGCTCGCGGTTGGATACTTCTACTTTTCCACATGTTTAGGGGTGGTACGCTAAGGAAATTTTATGATGGACCCCAAACTTTTTCATGAGCTGCACAAACTGCTTATTACAAAAATGACTACCACCGTCGCTGATAATAGTTCTCGGCGTCCCAAACCTGGAGAAGATATTCTTGTGGATAAAATGTAGCACCGTGCTGGCATCATTCGCGGCAACCGCCTCAGCCTCCACCCATTTTGAGACATAATCAACTGCCACAATGATATAATGCTTACCATGAGACATTGGAAAAGGACCCATAAAGTCTATCCCCCAGACATCAAATGGTTCGCAGACCAGCATGTTATTGAGGGGCATCTCGTTACGCTGGGAGATATTTTCGGTCCTTTGGCATTCGTCACACTTGGTGACATAAGCATGGGCGTCCCTGAAGAGGGTTGGCCAAAATAATCCGCATTGCAAGATTTTTCGCGATGTTCGAATGGCCCCGAAGTGCCCGCCAGCTTCTCTGTCATGGCAGTGCTGCAGTATAGACTGAAACTCGGCTTCAGGAACGCAGCTTCTGATAATTCCATCACTGCACGTATGGAATAAGAGCGGGTCTTCCCAAAAATAGTATTTTGAATCAGAGGCAAGCTTCCGTCTTTGCTGAGGGGACAGAGTCGGAGAAAGGGTTTTACAAGCCAAGTAGTTAGCAATATCAGCGTACCATGGGGCTGTTGGATGAGGCGTAGTGATTGCGAATAACTTTTCATCCGGTAAATAATCATTCGTTTCCTCTATAAAGCTGTTGGGGATGTCGGTCGTCATGTCGTACTCCAACCGCGAGAGATGATCAGCTATCACGTTCTCCACCCCTTTCTTGTCTTTGATTTCAAAATTGTATTCCTGCAAAAGTAAAATCCAACGAATCAGACGCGATTTGGATTCTTTTTTGCTGAAAAGATACCTGAGTGCAGCGTGGTCTGTGTACACGATTACTTCGGAAAGTACCAAGTATGAGTGAAATTTTTCAAAGGCGAAGACCACGGCTAGCATTTCTTTCTCCGTGGTGGTATAGTTTGCTTGCGCGCTGTTGAGAGTTCGACTGGCGTACGCAATGGTGTGAAAAGTCTTATCTTTCTTTTGACCGAGTACAGCACCTACGGCCATATCACTTGCGTCACACATGATAATAAAAGGTAAATTCCAGTCGGGTGCCACCAAAATTGGAGCCGAGATGAGTTGTCCCCGTAAAGTTTCAAAGGCCTGCATGCATGCATCGTCGAAGTGGAAGGGGACATCCTTAACGAGTAAGCGAGATAAAGGCTTCGAAATGGACGAAAAGTCCTTAATAAACCTTCGATAAAATCCCACATGACCAAGAAAACTTTGGATACCTTTCACTGACGTAGGGGGAGGGAGGTTTCTAATAACACTTACATTCGCTTGATCCACCTCGAGCCCTTGGCAGGAAACCTTATGCCCCAACACAATTCCTTCGCGCACCATAAAATGGCATTTCTCCCAGTTCAAGACAATATTGGTGTCCTCACACCGCTTCAAAGTCTTGGCCAAATTCGCGAGGCAAGAATCGAAGCTGCTGCCAAAGAGTAAAGTCATCCATGAAAACTTCGAGGAAGTCTCCCACCATGTCAGCGAAAATAGCGAGCATACAGCGTTGGAAGGTTGCGGGGGCATTACACAGTCCGAATGGCATTCTTTTAAATGCAAAGGTACCTGAGGGACATGTAAATGTTGTTTTGTCTTGATCAGACGGGTCTATTAAGATTTGATTGTAACCTGAGTACCCATCCAAGAAACAGTAGTAGTCCTGCCCCGCTAACTTTTCTAACATCTGATCAATGAAGGGGAGTGGGAAATGATCCTTTCGTGTAGCATCATTTAGCTTGCGGTAATCAATGCAGACTCTCCACCCGGTGATCATTCGGGTAGGTAGCAACTCATTCTTTTCATTGGCAACAACGGTGATCCCTCCCTTTTTCGGTACCACCTGAACTGGGCTGACCCATTTGCTGTCGCTGATTGGGTAAATGATGCCAGCGTTTAAGAGCTTTATCACTTCTTCCATCACTACCTCTTGCATTTTTGGGTTCAAACGCCTTTGGGGCTGTGCTGAGGGTTTGTACTGATCTTCAAGAAGGATCTTATGCATGCAGACCGTGGGGCTGATTCCCGTAATGTCTGCAAGAGAGCGTCCGAAGACTTTATGGTACTTTCTCAGCACACCCACTAATGCGGTTTCATTGGCGGCGGAAAGAGCTGCGGAAATAATCACTGGATGCGTGGCATTTTCTCCAAGAAAAACGTACTTTAGAGAATCCGGTAGTTGTTTGAGAGCCGGATAAATGTTTGGATCAGCAGAATCACTGGATGGCCCTCCGATTGAATGTGGACTATCGGGCTGGTTCGAATGAGCACCATCATTGCCCAAGTCCTCGTGCCACCAACACATCTCGCAGTCATCCAAATCCACATCGATCTGGTCATCGAATTCTTCAAGCAGCTCAGTCAGTTCGCATTCCGTGATTTGGAAGAGTTGCGACGGGTTGTGGACGTTAAAGGATATAGCGTCCTCCCCCAATCTGAGCGTGAGCTCCCCCTGCTCCACATTAATGATAGCACAAGCTGTAGCGAGAAAGGGCCGCCCCAAGATAATGGGCACCAAAGTATCAACCTTCATGTCGAGGATGACAAAATCGGCTGGAAATGCGAGGCCGTTTACTACTATTGTGAGGTCCTCGACAATTCCAGATGGTTTTTTGATCGACCGATCAGCTAGCTGTAGCATTACCCGTGTCGGCTTCAAGGTCCCTGCACCTAGTTCACGAAAGATAGAGAGCGGCATCAAGTTGATTGATGCTCCCAAATCACAGAGCGCCTGGCTGAAACGGTGATGACCGATCCTGCACGGAATAGTGAAGCTGCCAGGATCTTTGCACTTCGTGGGCATATTGGAGATGATGGCGGAGCACTCCTCAGTGAGGTCGATAGTCTTGAGATCCTCCAACAGTCTTCGCTTCGAAATCAAGTCTTTCAAGAACTTGGAGTAGCCCGGCATTTGAGAAATGGCTTCAATCAGAGGGATGCTCACTTGCATTCCTTTCATTATTTCCAAGAATTTGCGGAACTGCTTCTCGGATTTCTCGTTTCGCAACCTGTGGGGGAATGGGGGGTGAACAACACTTACCGAGGGTTGTGCCTCGCTCACGAGGTCTGGCTCAACATGAATCTGAGTCTGCTTCTCGGCCATGTCTAAATTACACTTGTCAGTGGGCCTCACAAGTGGTTCCTGTCAAGGAGGATTGTCAACACCTCTACCGCTTCTCAATCGCATGGTATTCACAGACTCCGGATGCTGACTTGCAAGCCCAGAAACAACATTGGTAAGAATCCCTATAGTGGAGTGAAGCTGTTGAATTGCGGAAGATTGGTCATTCATTTTATCCAGCATCCCGACCACCAAAGCTGCTAACGGCTCCGTTTGCCCTGACGGCACGTGACCCGCTGCTCCGTGGAATGTTACTGCGTTCACTTCAGCAGTACTGGGGGAAAGAATGACATGACTCCAGTGCTGGCTGGTGTGAACAATATTCACGACCACTTCCCACGCGTCCTTCCCCGATTTATTAAACAGGGCCCCTCCGGCTACCACATCGAATAACAGACGGAATTTGTCCAACACGTCGAAATAGAAAATCTGAATTAGAAAGACTTCTGATAGATCTTCACGGTAGCATCCCCGATGCAGGGATTGAAAACGCTCACAAGCATCAACTAGCGTCTCCTCCTTTCCCTGACCGAAGGTTATGAGTTCCCTGTACTTGTCCAACACTCGGGTACGGTGTTGAAATTCATGTAAAAATCTCCCCTCGAGTTGCTTCCATGAGGTCGCCTCTCTTTTCCGAAAATCCCAGTACCAGCTTTTGGCTTTATTATGTAGGGAAAATGAAAATGCTAGGATCTTTTGCGGGTCATTTTCAACTCCACTGAATATACATATGTAGTAAATTTCTAAGAAGTTCTGCACGTGTTGTACCGCATCTTCATGTTTATCCCCACTGAACTTGCAGTTCCCAGTCATATACTCAATGATGTCGGAGGAAATCCCGAAGTCATGATCGTTCCTTTGTGCTTGAACCTTTAGATCATTTAAACTTCCTTGATAGATGTATTCCTGAATGGAGGTCATGCTAGAAATACTTGAAACCCAAAAGATTAGCGCACGATGGAAAGAACGAAGGTAAAGAAATGTGCGTATCAAAAATAAGCAAAGACAACAGAGGTAAACAAAGAGAATTAATAAAAGAGAAAAGTTCCTCGTGCAACGATTTTTCACGCAGACGAATTCATCACGTCTGCATTCCCCGGCAACGGCGCCAAAAACTTGATGCGATAATTTCGGCAAGTGCACCGGTCGCGCAAGTAATAAAGTTTGGGAATATGATCCCCGAGTGTCGGCCTCTTGAGGAATGCAGGTTAGGTGAACGAATCGCGTTGTGTGACTATTGTTACACAAGCGTGAACAAACACACAAAAAGAGGTGGGTTTTGGTTGGGTTTTTCCTACTCTTAACAACAAAGAAGGAAATGCGGGTCGAAAGCACCGCTTTGCAAGGCGAGATGGATGCAACGGGCGCGATGTCGTGCTTCGTGATGCGGATGGAGCGTGCTCTAGTGCGGGAAGGTGAGGGTCGCAAACACCTCTTCACAAACGCCGTTAGCTCTTGCTAACGCGGATCAAACAGCTTGAGTGCGTGAGTGAGTGAGTGGATGAGTGGAGGCGAAGCGATTCACAAGCAAGTAATGATGAAAAGAGAAGAAACATTCATTTCATTTAAACCAAACATCATGATATTCAAGTTTAAATGATTCAAAGATTACAATGAAAGAGAGAGGAAAGAGATAACCAATGGATGAAGACTAGCGGCCGTTCACGGCCGGAATGGTAGTTTGTCAAGCTACCTCCGGACTCGGGCGGACTGTGCTTCCGGTGTAGAGAAACTGTCACGATCTCTCTACGTGGTTCTGTCATCTTCTACCTCAGGATTCCTCTTCTTCTCACCGGACTGGAGTGGAAAACAGTTGCTTGAGGGCTTGCGGATGGTGGAAAATGCTCTCGGACAATGGAGAAATGCTTGGAATGGTTGGAGAGGACGTCCCCTTGCGTAGGAGATGAAGTGGAGGTGTCCCGGGATGGAAATCGCCCGCATACGGACTGCCAATCGCGCTCCCGACGGCTCGATCCCGCCCTAATTCGCGAACAGGATATATATAGGCGCTGAACTGAATACTGCGCACTGTCATTGGCGCACGACCAATGGTCGTGCGCACTGGAGTTCTGCAATCGTGCGCGTTGCCTGGGCGGAGCCTGAAATGAAAGAAATTCATAAAATACATGTTCGCACGACCAGTGGCGCACGACCAGTGGTCGTGCACACTATCGTCAATGGTCGTGCGATAAGCCAAACAGAACTCATAAAATGAGCGTTAAGTGCGCACGATCAGTGGCGCACGACCAGTGGTCGTGCGCGATAGAGCCAGTGATCATGCGTAGTGTTCCTGTACAGAATTGTACTGGGAACACCTGCACGACTCCTGTTCCAGCATACAACACCAGTCTAGCCACTGAAGGTGGCACTTAACACTGCATGAAAACTAGTAACGAAGATGAACAAGAATTAACATCAAAACGGGCCTAGAAGTGCACTTAGCATGGAGTATTAAATAGGAATGAAAACATGTCTAAAGTGAAGTGCAAAGACTAGAAAATCGGCCCAGATGAGTCCATAAATGTGTATATAATTGGGACTCATCAACAACCCGTCCAAATAAGTCCAAATTTCAGCAGCAGATTTACATCCAATGATGTGATCAAACAGCTCCGGTGAAATAGCCCTCTTGAGAGTGAACTCTGCCTTAGCATTCGTCCTCCTCCAAAGTGTCACCTCTGCCATATTATCTCCTGCTAGAAACACCTCTTGTGTGTCTTCTCCTCCAACTATCTCCCATAGATCCTCGCCAAGTAAATAGCTCTCCATACACGACCTCCATTTCTTATAGTTAGTCGATGTAAGGAGTTCAATACCAATCCCTCTTGCGAATCCGCCTTCCATGGCAATCTATGTGGTCTCTTCTTCACAAAGACGATTACAACTCAAGTTGATCACTGCTTATCCAATCCAAGAACCTCGCTTTGATACCATGTTACAATTTTTGATTTGAAACATTTAGGAGTAAGCAGGAGTTGCATCAACTGAGTTAAAGCCAAACAACCACAATGCCACACAGCAACACAAGAAACTTTATTGAAACGCAGACTTCATTTACAGTGCGAAGTATACATGGCGAGACATGATTCATCAGAATCACGGAGACGAGAAGAACAAAACACACCAAAAACAAATCTGGCGGCTAGACAAGCTGAGACCGCACAGACCGCTCGACTCCAGAAGTCGTCCAGCTTGACCTGAGACCACGCAAACAGAAACCGGACAGACCGCCAGCACTGCAAGACCGCACCTCAAACCGCACGTACTGGAGCTTTATTGGAACAAAGAACTGAAGCTGTGACCAGACCGCAACTCAGATCGCCTAATCGCTTAAGGTCTCCTGATCGCTGAGCTCGCTGCGAACAATACAAGAACGAACATAAACCAGTTCGCAGACTGGCCGCTGCCGAACTGTTTATTCAAGCCGCTGGGAATCACAAAGGAAGAAGACCGCAACCTGCTGACCGCAAACCTGCGAACACAACAAACAGTCAACTCGCTTCCGAGACCGCCCGACCTCAAAGTGAGACCGCACGAATTAACCCAGACTCAGTTCTTACAGTTCTCGTTATGAATGACGGGCCCTGCACCCCTATTTATAGCCGGGTAGACGAATGTCATCACCGCAGAGGAGAGATACAATCACCACCCATCAGATCGCCAGCGGTCTCATGAGGCAGACCGCGTGATCACACAACTTGGACGATCATCCGACCAAGACCGCAGATCAGCAGACAGATCGTGCACAGGTCGCGCGAATACGAGACCGCACACAAGCCTTGCGGTCACAAAGGTTGCTCCTCCCTAAGATCACCAGGAGCAAACAAGAACCATCTGGCCGAATTAGAACAAGTCGCTAGATCGCCAAGCACAAACCGCCCTGTCAGGCGGTCACACATAGGAACAGACCGCCCGGTCTTCCAACAAAGAAGACAGGCCAACCAGCAGACCAACTCGGGAACAGACCGCAGCTACTAAGAACAGACCAATAGAACCAGCAGTCCGCCAGAACAGACAGGCAGAGCCCGACTGGCAGAATACAAGCACAGGCCGCGCGGTCTCGGTAGTCTCCCAAATTCAGACCGCCCGGACACGTCCACTTCACTTCAAAATTTAAATTGTGTCGACCTTCTATCTGCCTCCAGTTGATCTCGACACCTGTGAGGTGTCGACCTTCAACCTGCCTCCACTTGAGCTTGGCTCCTGTGAGGAGTCAGCCTTCTATCCACCTCCTGTTGAGCTCGGCTCCTGTGAGGTGTCGACCTTCTATCCACCTCCAGTTGACCTCGGCTCCTGTGAGGTGTCGACCTTCTATCTCCCTCTAGTTGAGCTTCGCTCCTGCGAGGTGTTGACCTCTTTTACACCTCTAGTTGAGCTCGACTCCTCTGAGGTGTCGACCTCTCTTCCATCTCCAGTTAAGCTCGGCTCCTACGAGGTGTCAACCTGTCTTCTCCACCTCTAGTTGATCTCAGCTCCTGTGAGGTGTCGACCTTCTATCCGCCTCCAGTTGAGCTCGGCTCCTGTGAGGTGTTGACCTTCTATCTGACTCTAGTTGAGCTCGGATCCTGTGAGGTGTCGACCTTCTATCTGCCTCCAGTTGAGCTCAGCTCCTGTGAGGTGTCGACCTTCTATCCGCCTCCAGTTGAGCTCGGCTCATGTGAAGTGTCGACCTTCTATACGCCTCCAGTTGAGCTTGGATCCTGTGAGGTGTCGACCATCTATCCGTCTCCAGTTGAGCTCAGCTCCTGTGAGGTGTCGAAATTCTATCCACCTCCAGTTGAGCTCGGCTCCTTTGAGGTGTCGACCTTATATCCGCCTCCAGTTGAGCTCGACCTCTGTGAGGTGTCGACCTTCTATCAGCCTATAGTTGAGTTCGGCTCTTGTGAGGTGTTGACCTTCTATTGGCCTCCAGGTGAGATCGGCTCCTGTGAGGTGTCGACCTTCTATCCGCCTCCAGCTGAGATCAGCTCCTCTGAGGTGTCGACCTTCTATCCGCCTCCAGTTGAGATCGGCTCCATTGAGGTGTTGACCTTCTATCTGCCTCCAGTTGAGCTCGGCTCCTATGAGGTGTCGACATTCTATCCGCCTACAGTTGAGCTCGGCTCCTGTGAGGTGTTGACCTTATATCCGCCTCAAATTGAGCTCGGCTCATGTGAGGTGCTGACCTTCTATCTGCCTCTAGTTGAGCTCGGCTCCTGTGAGGTATCGACCTTCAATCCGCCTCCAGTTGAGCTCGGCTACAGTGAGGTGTCGACTTTCAATCTGCCTCCAGTTGATCTCGGCTCCTATAAGGTGTCGACCTTCTATCTGCCTCCAGTTGAGCTCGGCTCCTGTGAGGTGTCGACCTTCTCTCCGCCTCCAGTTGAGCTTGACTCATATGAGGTGTCAACCTTCTATACGCCTCCAGTTGAGCTCGACTCAAATGAGGTTTCGACCTTCTATCCGCCTCCAGTTGAGCTCGGCTCCAGTGAGGTGTCGACCTTCTATCTGCCTCTAGTTGAGCTCGGCTCCTGTGAGGTGACGACCTTGAATCCGCTTCTAGTTAAGCTCGGCTCCTATGAGGAGTCAACCTTCTATCTGCCTCAAGTTGAGCTCGGCTCCTGTGAGATGTCGACCTTCTATCCACCTCTAGTTGAGCTCGGCTCCTGTGAGGTGTCAACCTTCTGTCCGCCTCCAGTTGAGCTCGGCTCCTGTGAGGTGTCGACCATCTATCCGCCTCCGGATGAGCTTCGCTCCTTCTAGGTGTTGACCTCTTTTCCACCTGCAGTTGAGCTCGTCTCCTGTGAGGTGTCGACCTCTCTTCCACTTCCAGTTGAGCTCGGCTCCTACGAGGTGTCGACCTATCTTCTCCACGTCTAGTTGAGCTCAGCTCCTGTGAGGTGTCGACCTTCTATCCACATCCAGTTGAGCTCGGCCCCCTTGTGGTATCGACCTTCTATCTGCCTCCAGTTGAGCTCGGCTCCTGTGAGGTGTCGACCTTCTATCCACCTCCAGTTGAGCTCGGCTCCAGTGAGGTGTTGACCGTCTATACGCCTCCAGTTGAGCTCGGTTCCTGTGAGGTGTCGACCTTCTATCCACCTCCAGTTGAGCTCAGCTCCTGTGAGGTATCGACCTTCTATCCGCCTCATGTTGAGCTCGGCTCCAGTGATGTCTCAACCTTCTAGCCGCCTCTAGTTGAGCTCGGCTCCTGTAAGGTGTCGACCTTCTATCTGCCTCTAGTTGAGCCCAACTCCTGTGAGGTGTCGACCTTCTATCTTCCTCTAGTTGAGCTCGGCTCCTGTGAGGTTGTTGGGTATATTATCCTCAATACAACCTTGATTTGAAGAGGCATCACTCTTAATGCTAAGGACATTTTGTATTTAACAAAGCTATACTTGTGAAGGATATACAGGCACAGGTGACTCAAAAGGAAGGGCCACACATGGCCCTAGGTAAGAAGAAATCATCCACAAGGATATGAAGATCTGTCTCAGCATAACCGCTGAGACGATGGGCCAGAACCGCTGAGACGAGGAGCCGTCTCAGCGGATCCACTGAGAAGAAGACTGAAGCAACCGCTGAGAAGGGAACTGAATCTGCCGCTGAGACTGGAAGCCGTCTCAGCCCAACCGCTGAGTCTGGATGCTGTCTCAGCCCAACCGCTGAGACAGATCCAAATGTTTTGACGGGATCTGCTTTTGGCGCAAATGGCATTTGAGAGGGAAAAGCAAGTCCAATCAGCCTTATACTGTGTCAGGAGGATCGATATAGCCGTTGAAGCCTTCTAGGGGTATAAAAGAAGATGTTAGGGCACATCAAGAGGTACTGTTCTATTGAGAAGCTTTTGCTTCACGCCGCAATCGAGCATTCACGATTCAGCCAGTTGAAGTCATTCTCTGCAGCTGAAGTTAATCTTCTAAGGAAGATTAGTTAGCTCTTCCTGTACAAACTCAAGAAGGGCAATTTGAACTTCTGCTTTGCTGAAGGAGAAGATCAAGGGGATACAAATCTGAAGCTATTGTTTTCAGATATGAAGAAAGAATCCAGAAGACCTAAGAGTAAATGCTTGTGTCTTTTGTATCTACCTCAAACTCTATTACATCTTTGTAAGGCATTGTTGCCTGAGTAAAAGGCTGTTGAGCCTGTGTGTGAAGCTGTGTTGACAGCTTGAGTGGTAGGACTTCTTGATAGGTCTGAGGTAGGAAATCTGCGGGATTTTGAGTGGTAGGAGTTTATAACTTTGAGCTGTAGGGCTGCTGTGCCTGAGGTGTAGGGCTGTTGAGTCTGAGGTGTAGGGTTGTTCAGCCTGAGGTGTAGGGCTGTTGAGCCTGAGGTGTAGGGCTGTTGAGCCTGAGGTGTAGGGCTGCGGAGCCTGAGTGTAGGGCTGCTGTGCCTGAGGTAGGATCACTCTTGATCTGAGAAGTTCTGAGGAACTTGTGGTGTAAGCTCAAGGAGCCGAGATTGGAGTTTGTGGCCTTGTCTAACTCATTGTTAGAAAGGTGAAGGGGGAAAGAGGACAACTCAAGACACCCTGTATTGAGGAACCTCTATACATCCTTGTGTGTTTTCTGTGCTTGTCTTTTCTGCAGCTAGAAACATTAGGTTCAAACAAAGAAAATAAGTAGAACCTATTCACCCCCCCCCCCCCCCCCCCCTCTAGGTATTATTGACTACACCTATATAAACTATCAAGTGGTATCAAAGCGAGGTTGATCAAAAAGACTTAACAGTCTGATCAGATCCTATACAGGAGTAGTCAAATCTGAAATCTAATGGCCAACAGTGCAATGAAGAAGGAGTTGGGGTCAATGAAGTTGCCCATATGCTCCAAAGAAAACTTTGGGATATGGAAGCAAAGGGTAAGGCTATTTATGGAAGCATCAGACCCAAGGATTTTTTTGACTGTCTAAAAATGGTCCTTATATCTTTGAGAAAGTCTCCACTATTGACCCGACTAGAAAAGTACTTAAGGTATTTTCTGAACTGACCAATGATGAGATAGCACTGTACACTATGGACAAGAGAGCCCAAAACATAATAGTAAATGCCATTGATGACACTACATTTCAGAACTTGGTACACTGCCAAACTGCCAAGGAAATGTGGGACACATTGGTTGTCTATATGGAGGGAACATCTGAAGTAAGGGATGATAGAAAGTCACTCCTCAAGCAGGAGTATGAAGCCTTCAGACAGCTGGGCCAGGAGAATATCTCCATGTGCTATGAAAGGTTCTTTAGGATTGTAAATGAACTAAGAACCTATGGAAGGGTGTTCACAGATTATGAACTCAATGATAAGTTCCTTAGATCTCTAACTAGAGAATGGGACACTAAAATCTGTGCAATCAGGCAAGGGGCAAGACTTGGAGAAACCCCCACCCATACACTATTTGGGAAACTGCTCTCATATGAGATGCAACTTTCTGCAAGAAAGGAGGAGGACTCTTCCTCCAGGGCCCACACAAGGGAGAGATCTGTTTCTCTCAAATTTGAAAGCTCTAAGAAGAACAAGGCTAGATTGCAGTCACCTCCAACGAAGGCTGCTGAATCTGAGGAATCTGAGAGCAGCAAATCAGACAGCTCCTCTTCTGATGAGGAGTTTGCTGCCTTCACAAGGCAGTTCAAGAAGATGATCAAGAGGAAACAATGGAAGAACAAACCTTCCTCCTCTTCTCATCTCAAGAAGGATCATTACAGATCTGAGAGGCAACATCCCAAAGGGGACAAGTATGATTCTAAAACTAGTAAACATGTTTCAACTAACATAATTTGCTATTGTTGTAGTAAGCCTGGACATGTCATTGCTGACTGCCCAATCAAGAGAAAGGAGAGAGGTGACAAGAAGCCTCATCACCAGAAGGAAAGGAAGGGAGAAAAATCCTTCCTAGCTAAGAAAGGCAAGAGCTGGAGTGAATCTGAATCTTCATCTTCAGATTCAGATGGTGAGGAGGAAGCCTACTTGGGGATGTTTGCTGATCAGGAAGAAGAAGACTATCCTGCTACTAGGATAGGAATAAGGGCCCCTCTATCACATTCAGATAGTGATGAAGAGGAGGATGAGGTCACTCTTGATGACCATGGGCTGATGGCTATAACTGAAGATGAGGACAGCCACAGCAATTCAGAACATGAGCAGGTATTGATACACTGCATTTCTTCTTCTGATTATGAAAAAGGTCCAGAATCTTAATCTCCTCCATCTAAAGTTGGAGGTGAATAATATTCTAAGGAGGATGTCAATCAATTGATTGATGAATATGGTGCACTCCTGGAAGCTCTGAAAAAGAGCAAAAAGCTAGCCAAGAGGCAAGCCCAAGAAATTGCTTCCCTAAAGCAATCAAAATTTGAGTGCATTGAGCATGCTACCCAGCTAGCTCTAATGAGCAAGGAGATTGGCAAGCTAAGGGGAATGTCAATCATCCATGTGGGCACCATAAGCCACAAGAACAAGATCATTAAGGATCTTGAAGAAAAGCTTCTCAAGGAGAGGATGCTTGTGGCTAAGTTCTCCAAGCCCAAGACAGTGTTGCCTATTATTGACACCTTCAACTCCCATGACATGAGAGGTGTTGGTTTAAACAAAGAGGCAGCTACTAGCAACACTAAAGGAAAGGTCAAGGACTCAAAAGAATCTAAGACCTCCTTTGTGAAGGTCTTGATGCCCTCAAACAAGTATGACCAAGAAAGTATTCATGGTCACTTACTAAATGAAAGTTCCTATAACTTGAGCAAGAATGCTCACAGTTATTGAAATAGAAAGGGCAAGGGATTGAGTGCATTGAAAGCTCCACACGAGGAAATACAAATGGCCCAACCTAGACCATTTGTGTTTGGTGTCTCAGCACATTTAGTCAAGAACATGGAAGCAAGCTCTTCCAAATCAGCTTCAGCAAAAAGCAAGACTACTGTCAAATCTGTTGACAAGACCTGCTGCCCAGTGTCTGATTCCATCAGATCTTGTATGACAGCCAAGTCAATGCAAACTAAGGACATCAGAACAAAGAGCAGCAAGATTGTCCACAGATTATCCATCAGTCAGATTATTGCTGAAAGAAATAGGAAGAATTCTGATATCCCTTCTGCTGAACATGTACAAAGTGCTGTACCAATTCAAAAAACTGTTCAGAAAAGGAGATACAATATTCATGATTGTTGGTGCTGTGGAAAGGTGGGACACTTTGCAATTGATTGTTGGAATAACCCCAATGTGCCAAAGGCAAGGACTGAACCTCAAGCCAAACCAGCCCTCTCTAGGAATATTCCCTATGGTGTTAACATGAACCTAGGACCCAAAGTCAGTTGGGGCCCTAAGGTACACTAAATTTTGTGTTGCAGGTTAGTTCAAGTACCAGTCTCAACCAAATATGGTACTTGGACAGTGGGTGCTCAAGGCACATGACAGTAACTAAGGATCTTCTAAAGGATTACCATCCAGTGAAGAATGGACCCAAAGTTATCTTTGGTGGATCTGAAAAGGGAGTCACCAAAGGATATGGTATGATTTCCAATGGCATAGACTCAATCACAAGGGTATCTTATGTTGAAGGGTTGCAACACAACCTTGTAAGCATAAGCCAACTATGTGACTTAGGCTATGTCATTGAATTCCACAATGATAAGTGCTTGATCAAAATGTCTAATGACTTGGAGACCATTCTCTCAGGCCACTAGGAGTGGAAATGTTTATTGCTTAGACTTCATTTGCAATTATTCTATCTCCTCTGTGTGTCTTGTAGCTAATGAAAGTGAGTCACTTTGTGTCCAATGGCACAAGAGACTTGCCCACATTAACTATAAGACAATGTATAGATTATTTTCTAAAGACCTTGTTAGAAATAGTCCTAAACTAAAATGTGTTAAAAGTGGTCCCTGTCATGCTTGCCAAATGGGTAAGCAAACTAGGGCCACCTTTAAAAGTATTGGCTCCAAGGATACTGAAAGGTGTTTATACCTATTGCACATGGACTTGTTTGGTCCTTTGCCAATTCAGAGCTTAGGTAGGAAGTTGTATACTTTGGTAATTGTAGATGATCATTCAAAGTATACATGGGTATTCTTCCTTAAGAAGAAGTCAGATACCTTACATGTCTTTATAAATTATGTCAAGGCCATTCAGAATGATCTACTATGTAATGTGGTCAGGACTAGAACTGACCATGGTACAGAATTTCAATCTGAAGCCATGACAAAATTTTGTCAAGAATTTGGTATCACCCAAGAGTTCTCCTCCCCAAGGACTCCACAACAAAATGGTGTGGCTGAGAGGAGGAATAGGACCTTGATAGAAGCTGGGAGAACATTGCTTAGTGACTCCTCACTCCCAGAATACTTCTGGGCTGAGGGAGTCAATACAGCCTGTTATGTTCTCAATAGAGCCTCCATCAATAAGGTCCTTGGGAAAACCCCTTATGAGATTCTGAAAGGCAAACAACCTACAATTTCCTACTTTAGGATCTTTGGTTGCAAATGCTACATTTTATATAATGGAAAATCTCAGCTAACAAAGTTTGCAGAAAATGCAATGTGGAAGTTCTTGTTGGGTATAGCTCACATAGTAGAGCTTATAGAATTTATAACAAGAAAACCCATATTGTAGAAGAATTTATGCATATTGTATTTGATGAGACCAGCCTTCTCTACAAAGAATGGTCTAGTTCTTCAATTGTGACAGGAAATGAAGAAGGAATGCATGAGCTGACTGTCCAAGACAAGCCCAGCAGCAGCAACACACAGACAGCTGCTGCAATTCCTGAAGAAGAAGAGGTACAAGATGAAGTCATAGCTGAACCAATGGAACAAACTCAGCCACCAGAGGACCCTCTTCCTGCTGCTGCAAGGCACCTGAGAGATCACCCAAGAGAGCTAATAATTGGGGATCATACCCAAGGCATATTGACAAGAAGCAGAGCTCATAATAAAGCACTATTCTTGAGCTTCCTCTCTCAAATGGAGCCCAAGAAGTTTGAAGAGGTGATGAGTCCTGATCATATACACTTTTATGGACTCATCTGGGCCGTTTATTTAGTCATTTCACTGCACTTTAGCCTTGTTATTGCTCATATTGATATTCCATGCTAGGTGCACCTCTAGGCCCATTTTGGTGTGATTTCATGCTTATCTTCATTAGTAGTTTTCATGTACTGTTAGGTGTCACTTTCAGTGGCTAGATTCGTGGTTGTGCTGGATTAGGAGTCGTGCAGGTGTTCCCGGTGCAATTCTGCACAGGAACACTGCGCACGATCACCGGTTCTATTGCGCACGACCACTGGTCGTGCGCCACTGATCGTGTGCACTTAACCATTTTTTCATGAGTTCTGTTTGGTGCAGTGCGCACGACCATCTACGATAGTGCGCACGACCACCGGTCGTGCGCCACTGTTCATGCGCACTTATCATTAATTTTCTGAGTTCTGTCTCGACCAATGCGCACGACCACCGACGATAGTGCGCACGACCACTGGTCGTGCGCCATTGGTCGTGCGAACATTGTATTTTATAATTTTCTGACCTTGCAGGCTCCGTCCAGGCAGAGCGCACGATCACAGGATTCTAGTGCGCACGACCACTGGTCGTGCGCCAATGACCGTGCGCACTATTTAATTCCAGCGCCTATAAATTCCGCTGCTCGCGATTTAGGTCAGATCCATCGTCTTCTTCCGCCGTTTTCCGCCTGGTTCCGTCCAGATTTGCCCCTCCACCGTCGCCCACCATATGGAGGTGCTCCGGGCTTGCTCTTCACGCCAATCTTGAGCCGGAGTTTCCTCTCGGCCTCCTCCTTCATCCAAGAGCTTCAAAGAGAGATCTAGCCGCCATATCCATCGAGCAAGAGGAAGTTTGCAACCTCTACCTGATCGTGACACGAAGAAGACGGGTCCATTGGAGAGTCGTGACAACTCTCTCTACCCCGGACGTAGTTGCAGACCGAGCTTGGACGCGGATTGACAACCCGGCGATTCCAACCGTGAATCTACAACGAGACTTCGGATTCGGTCGATTTCTTGCCTTATTCTTCTCTTATTGATGTGTATATGTTTTAGATCTCATTATTATGATGAAGTGGCACTTGAATTAGTTATATTTACATATATATTTCATGTCTATGTGTTTGTGTAATTTATCTATTTGAGTTGCTTGAGGTGCGCCGCCGTCCATTTCCATTCCGCCGTCACGTTCATGTGCCGCACTAGCAATTGCTAGTGGCGTGCTTGTCGAAGAGGTGCTTGCGACCCTCACTCCGCTAGCCTACTCGTCCATCCGCCTACCGAAGCGTGGCATCGCGGCCCGTATTCCACTCGCCTAACGAAGCAGCGCGCTCAAGGCCTGCATAGCTCGTTCCCGTTAGCCTTCTCGTCCATCCGCCCTTTCGACGCAGCGCGCTCAAGGCCTGCCTAGTCTCCATCCCGCCAAGCGAAGCATTGCATAGCGGCATTGCATAGGAGTAGTTGATAGCTTTTATTTTATTTTCCAAAAGCCAACCCAACTCCCCCGCATTCCATCCGATTTAAGGACTTCAATCTCAAGTCCTTCCTCGAAACCTAACTCCACCTTACTGTGTTCCTCAAGAGACCGACACTCGGGGATTTTCCCCATTATTATTACTTGCGTGACCGGTGCACTTGCCGAATCATCGCATCAAGTTTTTGGCGCCGTTGCCGGGGAACACAGACGTGTGAGTTTTCTTGAGAGGGAGAGCCGAGAGATAGTAGTTCTTCCAGTGTGTATTGCCGCCTTTTTAATTTTTGTTTGCTTTTTACTTATTTACTGCTTGTTTTTATTTCTTTCCCTCTTATTTTAAAGTTTTAGGTAAGTCTAATCTAAGAAGTTTTATTAGTTTGTGTAAATTTTCTTGCAAAGAATTTCAGTCTCGTTATATCTGCTTTAATTGTCAAATATGTCATCATGGGATATTTCACCTAGCTTTAATGATAAGATGGTTTATTATATAGACCAAATGAATGAGTTGAATGCTCGGCAGTGTAGGAACATTGTTTGCTTTTTGTGTCGAGGAGAGGGTCATGAATTGAAGGACTGTCCTAGTCTTTTCAAGCCTGACCGCCACTCCGCCACTCAGGACAACATTGTCCTTATCGCTCATTCTTTACCCATGGAGGCAATTGTGCCCTCTACCCCTGAGCTTGTCTCGTGCACGGACTCCTCACTCCCTGTTTATGGCTTCACTCTCAGTGATGATGATCACTCATCTGTTAGCCAACAAGGAGAGGAATGG
Organism: Dactylorhiza incarnata; assembly: GCA_033032865.1. Lineage (NCBI taxonomy): Eukaryota > Viridiplantae > Streptophyta > Magnoliopsida > Asparagales > Orchidaceae > Dactylorhiza > Dactylorhiza incarnata. The sequence goes on from JAWHQI010000035.1 coordinate 6,220,244, forward strand.
GAGCTCCTAGATGCACCTGAGTATGATGAGGAAAGTATTCTTACCATCGGGGAGGCTTTAGCAGATCTTTTTGCGGAGGAACCGAATATTTTTGTCCCTCCAGTTTCTTTGCATGATTTTTCTACACATATTCTTTATGATCCTATCGAAGTAAAGGAGCTGGGCGATGCTTCTGACTCAGAGGGTGCTCCAAAGTGGGATGAGGATGTCATTTTCCCTGAGGGGGAGAATGAATACTTTGAACACGATGATGCACCTCGGTGGGATGAGGAGGATACTCTCTCTGATGAGGAGGGTTGCACTTCTTCATGGGACGAGGAGGTCCAAATCACTACTGAGGCTCCTAAGTTCTCAAGTCCCCCTCGCTATGATATTTACGATGATGATAGCGATCTACCCTTGGATCTTGCTGGGAGTGAAACCGGGATCACTCCCCAGTTTGTTGATGATTTACGTTTTTCTTCTCGTTTCTTTCTGGACCCCCCTTCTTCTTCCGAGCCTGTGCAGGTTGAGTCTTTACAGGTGCCCCAGGAGGACTTGGAGCTTTTTGCTCAAGTCAATGATGAGAGTATCCTCTCAGGTGAGGAGGTTTATTCCCCCTCTGTTGAGGAAGCTCCACCCATTGCCTTTTCCTCCTGCTGCCTCCCTGTTGACGATACCTTGCTAGGCAAGGATGTGTTTTGTGAGATGAGTGAGGACCAGGCCTCCTCCTTTTCTTACATTCTCTACCCTCTACCTGTGAGGAGCAGGTATCTATATTTAGGTAGAGGGGTGACTACTCTGTCTCCGTATCGGTACCCGCTACAGATGCGCATATTAGAACAGTTACCTGTGCACTTTTCTTTTCATAGGCCTATAAGCTAGAACTGTACAAAATCTGAATAAGTCGTGCTGGGATGACAATAACCCCAGTAGTTATCTTACTTTTCATGCATTTTATTTTATTCAATCCTGTTTAGTTAGCTGTAGTATTGTAGTTTATCTTTTTCTGTTTCTTTTGTTTTGCGGAGCTGACCCCTGCAGGTACTTCTTCTGGATGGCGGATGCTGCAGCTTAGTCGTGGTTTAAACACCAATCTTCTGGTGTGCTTATTTCTGAGCACTGGGTACTCTCTTTCCCTAGCTTTTTTTTATTTTCATGTCATATATTCTGTGGATTGTTTAGTTTAAGTCTGGGGGAGAGTAGTTTTGTTTACCCGCTCACGTGCACTATTGCACTGCATACTAGAAGATTTCATTTAAAATGTTTTGTTTATTTTCATTGCACACCACAGCACCCACTTGAGCGCGTACTCGTCTGTATGCGTGCTCTGTTGTGAATTTAATTCTTCTGCTTATTTGGGAAAGTCTAGGTGATGGCTTAGGACTATGTAGCAGAGTAAAATGTTGACTCTAGTAGTGCTCCTAGTCGAGTGCTCGGTTGCATAGAAATTTGTGTAGAGTAGACTTCTCTTTATACTTATGGTTTTATATTTTTCTTATTAGTGTAAATGTTGTTTATTCTACTCAAATGGTGAATTCGGTGGAATCAAACGGTAGCATAGGGATGTGTGTAAACGTTCGCTAGATTCGTATTGCTTGAGTCGGGAGAAAGGAGAATCTTTCTCGGTGGCTAGAACTTGCCCCAAGCGATTCTTGAAACATGGGTATACGGTTAGTCAATTGTGTGAATGTGATATAGGCCATCATTTTGGCCCGGTTGAGCCTTTGTGCCTATCCCTACCGCTATATCCTCGCTAGCCCAGTTGTGCCTACCCGTTCTTTGATTCAGTCCCACTTTTATTTCACCAAAGCCCAAAAGCCAATCCTAGTCGCACACCCAAATCTGAGCTTTAGCTGTTTATTATTTTCATGAGTTGGGTTGTTGATGTGGTAATATGTTTGTGAAGATGTGGATGTGTCCTTTTGTTTATTTGCTGAAAATGATAAGAAAAGAAAAAAAATGAGAAAAAGAAAAGAAGTTAAAAAGAAAGGAAAGAGAAGGAGTGTTTAATTGAAAATCTTTATGTATAGATTTATGTTTGGGAGTAGGCGGTGCACGCACCCATGCTGTTAAGTCCAAGTCTGGGGGTGTTGTGTACCCGCGTGTTTGTGTGGTGAACGAGAATAATTTCTGCATAAGCTCATTTGGGTTTAGTGCTTGAGCCGTCGTTTTTATCTTTGTTTTTCCTCACCTAAACCCAAGCCTCATTTAAAACCTAAAGTCCTATTGATTCACGCATTTGAGTCAAACCAGTGCCGTGGAGAGAATGTGATCGGGCAAGCTTATGGTCACCGACACTGATGGATTTCGGTGGAGTTTGTCCTGCATCCCGATCTTGAGCAATGCTCGTCTCAGCGCTTAGTTTACTTTCTCCGTATGAAACACCGGATGATTCACCGTAGTTCACCATTTTTAGTGGTTGTAATATGCTTTTACTCTTTTAGAAATATATAAACTGTTTATATAATCAGAAATCTTCTCTACTATTCTTCTTATGCACGTGAGCATGCGACTTCGCATGGTACTCTGTACTGTAGTTTTAAGCTATCTACTTTTCTTTCCCCGTTCGCTTAGAATTTGTTTGCTCGGGACGCGCAAACAGGTAAGTCTGGGGGTGTGATGAGTCCAGATCATATACACTTTATGGACTCATCTGGGCCGTTTATTTAGTCGTTTCACTGCACTTTAGCCCTGTTATTGCTCATATTGATATTCCATGCTAGGTGCACCTCTAGGCCCATTTTGGTGTGATTTAATGCTTATCTTCATTAGTAATTTTCATGTACTGTTAGGTGTCACTTTCAGTGGCTAGATTCGTGGTTGTGCTGGATTAGGAGTCGTGCAGGTGTTCCCGGTGCAATTCTGCACAGGAACACTGCGCACGATCACCGGTTCTATTGCGCACGACCACTGGTCGTGTGCCACTGATCGTGTGCACTTAACCTTTTTTTCATGAGTTCTGTTTGGTGCAGTGCGCACGACCATCTACGATAGTGCGCACGACCACCGGTCGTGCGCCACTGTTCGTGCGCACTTATCATTAATTTTCTGAGTTCTGTCTCGACCAATGCGCACGACCACCGACGATAGTGCGCACGACCACTGGTCGTGCGCCATTGGTCGTGCGAACATTGTATTTTATAATTTTCTGACCTTGCAGGCTCCGTCCAGGCAGAGCGCACGATCACAGGATTCTAGTGCGCACGACCACTGGTCGTGTGCCAATGATCGTGCGCACTGTTTAATTCCAGCGCCTATAAATTCCGCTGCTCGCGATTTAGGTCAGATCCATCGTCTTCTTCCGCCGTTTTCCGCCTGGTTCCGTCCAGATTCGCCCCTCCACCGTCGCCCACCATATGGAGGTGCTCCGGGCTTGCTCTTCACGCCAATCTTGAGCCGGAGTTTCCTCTCGGCCTCCTCCTTCATCCAAGAGCTTCAAAGAGAGATCTAGCCGCCATCTCCATCGAGCAAGAGGAAGTTTGCAACCTCTACCGGATCGTGACACGAAGAAGACGGGTCCATTGGAGAGTCGTGACAGCTCTCTCTACCCCGGACGTAGTTGCGGACCGAGCTTGGACGCGGATTGACAACCCGGCGATTCCAACCGTGAATCTACAACGAGACTTCGGATTCGGTCGATTTCTTGCCTTATTCTTCTCTTATTGATGTGTATATGTTTTAGATCTCATTATTATGATGAAGTGGCACTTGAATTAGTTATATTTACATATATATCTCATGTCTATGTGTTTGTGTAATTTATCTATTTGAGTTGCTTGAGGTGCGCCTCCGTCCATTTCCATTCCGCCGTCACGTTCATGTGCCGCACTAGCAATTGCTAGTGGCGTGCTTGTCGAAGAGGTGCTTGCGACCCTCACTCCGCTAGCCTACTCGTCCATCCGCCTACCGAAGCGTGGCATCGCGGCTCGTATTCCACTCGCCTAACGAAGCAGCGCGCTCAAGGCCTGCATAGCTCGTTCCCGTTAGCCTTCTCGTCCATCCGCCCTTTCGACGCAGCGCGCTCAAGGCCTGCCTAGTCTCCATCCCGCCAAGCGAAGCATTGCATAGCGGCATTGCATAGGAGTAGTTGATAGCTTTTATTTTATTTTCCAAAAGCCAACCCAACTCCCCCGCATTCCATCCAATTTAAGGACTTCAATCTCAAGTCCTTCCTCGAAACCTAGCTCCACCTTACTGTGTTCCTCAAGAGACCGACACTCGGGGATTTTCCCCATTATTATTACTTGCGCGACCGGTGCACTTGCCGAATCATCGCATCAAGAGGCCAACCAAGACACATTATGGATTGAAGCAATGCAAGAAGAGCTCCTACAATTCAAGAGATGCAAAGTATAGAAGCTGGTGCCAAGACCTCAGGGACACAATGTGATTGGCACTAAATGGGTATACAGGAACAAGCTTGATGAGAATGGTACAATCATCAAGAACAAGGCCAGATTAGTAGCCAAAGGATGCAGGCACGAGGAAGGTATAGACTTTAATCAAACCTTTGCACCAGTTGCAAGGTTGGAAGCAATTAGGCTATTCCTGGCCTATGCTGCCCACAAGGGGTTCAAAGTATACCAGATGGATGTCAAATCAGCATTTCTCAATGGAGACTTGAAGGAAGAGGTATATGTTGAACAACCTTCAGGTTTTGTGCATCCAACCCTAACTTCTCATGTTTATCTTCTTAGGAAAGCACTATATGGTCTCAAGCAAGCTCCAAGAGCTTGGTATGAGACTTTGTCCAATTTTCTCCTCAAGAACAAGTTCATGAGGGGAAAGATTGATAGCACATTGTTTCTTAGGGAAACAAGGGGCAAGTGTCTCTTAGTCCAAATTTATGTTGATGACATAATCTTTGGGTCTACTGATGACAACCTCTGCAAGAGATTTGCCAATCTAATGCAGGGGGAGTTTGAAATGAGCAGTATGGGTGAGCTCAAATATTTCCTTGGGCTCCAAGTGAAACAGTCTGATGATGGATATTCATCTCTCAGACCAAGTACACTAAGGAGCTCATCAAGAAATTTGGGATGGAATCAGCCTCCACCATGAGAACACCCATGGGGTCAAATGTATCATTAGACAAGGATGAAAAGGGAAAGGCCTTTGATGAGTCCATGTACAGATGTATCATTGGATCCCTGTTGTACTTGACTGCTAGTAGGCTAGACATTATGTATGCTACATGTGTTTGTGCTAGGTATCAAGCCTGTCCCAAGGAATCTCACTACACCTCTGTGAAGAGGATATTGAGATACCTTAAGGGCAGCTTGCATCTTGGCCTGTGGTACCCTAAGAACAATGATTTTGAACTAACAGGCTTTTCAGATGCAGATTTTGCAGGTTGCAAAGAAGACAGGAAGAGTACAAGTAGTACTTGTCACTTCCTAGGGAGAAGATTGATATCTTGGAGCAGCAAGAAACAAACCAGTGTGGCAATATCCACAGCTGAGTCTGAATACATTGCTGCAGGTAGCTGTTGTGCACAACTCCTTTGGACACAGCATTAGTTGGAGGATTACAACCTCAAGGTAAGGGAATCTCCTTTGTATTGTGATTCATCCAGTGCAATCTCTATTGCTAAAAATCCTGTCTCTCATAGCAGTACTAAGCATATAGAGATTAGATATCATTTTATTAGAGAACATGTAGAAAGTGAAGATATCTGTCTTGAATTTGTCCCCACTGACAAACAAGTAGCTGATATCTTTACAAAGCCACTGGATGAATCCAAATTCAATGCTTTCAAAATTGATCTTGGCATGCTTAGTGTAGAATAGTTGTAAATGTATGAGTAATAGCTGTCACTATTGTTGATTATGAATGGTGAATTATCAAACTTTACATTACTGTACACTACAACTTAGTGACATGACTAGGATCCATCTTAAGACAAAATATCTACATTAGGTCTAAACCCTATGATCAGCTAAAATGAAGGAGTATGTTCAGCTGAATCAGCTGAGAAAAATCCCAGCTGAACCGCTGAGATGAGGAAACTGTCCCAGCGGTTGACAGTTCACTGTCCCAGCTGAACCGCTGAGATGAGCAAACTGTCCCAGCGGTTGACACTTTACTATCGCAGCGGCCTAGGTCTCCATCTCAGCTGAACCGCTGAGACGGGGTATGTTCTATATAAAATCGGATAATTAATCCAAAAACTCCTTGAAACAATAAGGTAATTAAGTCTAGAAGCCTAGGGTTAATAAAATCGAAAGAAAAAAATCTATAAATAGATACACTGTAACCTAAAACAAAACACAAAGCCAAACCCTTAGCCGTCGAGATGATTCATCTTCTCTTCCATCTCAGCACATCGATTCTCTGCTTCCATGGCGCCAAAAAGCTCGAAAGATCTCCTGGAGGGGTATGAAATAATAAGAAATGGATTCTCTCATGCCTCTGAAGAAATTCGACAAGTGATTCATCTAATGGAAGCTCAAGGTCTGGAGCACATGCTGTCTGAACCATGCTGCTTTCTCAAAGCTGAAGTTCTGGAATGGTTCAACCATGTCAAACTGTCTCCATCCAAAACCATCCTAATGTCCAAGATAGGAGTTGAGAAGATAAAGATTACTGCTAAAAGGCTGGAGAAGGGGCTAAAATTATCTCCCTGCAGTAAAACTGAAGAGGAAGGGATATCTGAAAAGGACAAGCAGACTTCCCTAAAGTGGACAGGATACAGTGAAAGTAAGACTAGTTGTCTAAGAAGGAAGTTCTTCAATCAAAAGGGGAAGCTGTTGTCTGATATTGTGGGCAAAGCTATCCTATGCAAGCCTGCTTCACATGACACTGTCTCACAGTTCATGTTTGAATTAATGACAAGGATAATTCTGTCCAAGAGAACCTCATGGGGAGAAGTCATCTTTCAAAGGATAAAGGAATCTCTCCAAGCCCCCAATATGGGAAGAATACTATCTCTGTACCTACAGAATAGTTATTCAGAGACCTTTGCAAACTCCAAGGGGTCAAATCTCCATTACCTCAAAAGAATGGACATTAAGACTCTGGATAGATTCTCCAGAGTGCACCCTATGAGCCAGCCAACTATGGCAAAGGAAAATAAGAAAGAAGTATCCCAGCAGAAATCAAATTCATCCTCAAAGTCAGCTGGATCTGACAATGAAGATAGTCATGGGTCTGATCATAGATCTGCCAGCAACCCAATGAACATTGACAATGAAGAGGTCCCCAGGACAACTGTGGAGCCCCAAGGAAGTGTTGTGCCCAATCCTGAGCCAACCCAGATGAATGCTGATCCAGATGTTCCTCAAGCTGAAGATGTAATTCCCAACTCACCTATCCATGGTAAATTAGGATTTCAGCTAGGTATCTTTTCTCTATCAATAATATAGTCTAGGTGTCTAATTCATCAATCAATTTTCAGGTGACCTTAGACAAAATTCTCCTCCTAAGGATGCCCCAAGTGAGGGGGAGCATAGCCCAGCCTATGAAGGAGGAGGTGGGTATGCTAGTGAGGGAGAACATCAACAGGAATTGGTGTCACCTAATGCCCCATCTGAGGGGGAGCAGATCCCTGATAATGAAAGGGCTGATGCTCAGAGTGGAGCTGAAGAGATGGTTGAAAAGGAACTACCCCAGGAAAAGATAGTTGCAGCTCTGGACACATCTGACCTGATAAACTCAATACAAACAATGATTGAGGGTCAGATGTTGTCAATGAAAGAGATTGTAGCTGAGAAGATCCAAGATGTATCTACCCAGATAAGGACTGAACTGCACTCTACAAGAGCTGCATTGACTCAGGAAATTCAGGCCAGTGAGCAAAGAATGGAGTCAAGGGTGGCTGCAGTAAGAACTGAACTAAATGCCCAGGTCAATGATGTCAAAACTGCATCAGATCATATCCTTCTGCAGATGACAAGATGGTTTGAAATGGCCAAAAATACGGTTGCTGCCCAGCACACAGTTCTGAAGGATATTGGAGACCATCAAGGGGATTCCACAAAGGACATCACATATGTAAAGAATCATCTTTACAAAAATGAGAATGTCTGGGAAAAAGCTGTTGCCAGAATGGCATAAATGGTCAACACATCAAGCAGCCAAGTCAAGTCCCACATTGACAAGGCAAAGGAATATATTTTGGATGATGTGGACAGCTCCTTACAAACTCTATCTCAATCCATATTGGATTAACATTCTGAAATTGAGAAGAAGATAGTGGAACATAGCAAAGAAGAAGAGGAGAAGATACTCAATCTACATGCTAAGCTGAAAGGACCTCACATACAGCTGTATAGCAACCTCTCACAAACTGATACTCTCCAATCATGAAGAAGCCAGCAAGCAAATGGTGGAAGTGGTCAACAATGCTTCCAGTGCTATTCAAGAAAATATCCTTACCATGGCCAGAAAGGTAACTGATAATCAATGATGGTCAAGCTTAAAGGTGTTGCAAGGAACAAGAATTGCCTTGAATCTGCCAATTTTGAACCCTAGCAGAAATGAAGACTTTGACTTCCAAAGTCAATCAAATCTGATTGCTGATGAAAGAGCAGCAAAGAGGAGGAGGGTAGAGGGTATTCAAACTGCTGAAGAATACATGGCACAAAAGAGAATTGAAAGATTAGAGGATCCACTCCATGAAGATGACAATCTGGAGTTGGACACAATTGTTGTCAATGCCTGGGTGAGCCATGGAAATCCAATGAAAGACATTGACCATGTATATTCAGCTGGTGAGTGGATCAAACATCTTGAAAGGGAATCTTTAAGCGAAAGGATTCTCAAAGAAAATATGGTAAGAAGGGAAACTCCTTTAAGGATTCCCCCAAGATATCTTCCCAAGCCACTTCTGTACTTCAAAGTAAAGGAGAAGATCAAAGCTGCCGCTGAAGCTAGGAAAAGAAAGTCTACAGATGGAGAAAGTTCTTCCGAGGGTCAATCTTAGGAAAACCAGCCTTGACATTTCTTTTGAATTAAATGTACACTATAAGTTGAATTTTCTTTCATATCTGTACTGAACATTTACAATGCAATGAAATTATGATCATAAAATTGTGTTTGTTACTATTGATATATGTACTATGTATTTATTATCTTTAGTATTCACTACCTTAAATGGGATGTTCAGATTGAAATGTATAAGCTATTATAGAAAATAGCTCTCCAATTGAGGGGGAGTACATTCCCTGCTCAGGTTGAAGGGAAGTTAGCAAATGCTCAGACTCTATAGGTTAGCCTACAGGTTGATCCATAAGGATCTATATATGTTATCTCTCTATACATAGCAAGTTAAGGGGGAGATAGTAAGTTAAGGTTGAAAAAGCCAGAAAGGGGGAGATAGGTCCAGTACCAATGCTGGAGAAAGGGCCAGTGCAAATGCCTAGGGTGTTAGGTCCTATGCTTCACAGATTACTTCTCTAACTCTAAAAGATCATTTTTTTCTGTGATAAGATTTCTATTGTTAATGGACCTTAGCATTGGGGATGTTTTGCCTTCTTCAAATAGGGGGAGATTGTTGGGTATATTGTCCTCAATATAACCTTGATTTGAAGAGGCATCACTCTTAATGCTAAGGACATATTGTATTTAACAAAGCTATACTTGTGAAGGATATACAGGCACAGGTGACTCAAAATGAAGGGCCACACATGGCCCTAGATAAGAAGAAATCATCCACAAGGAGATGAAGATCTGTCTCAGCATAACCGCTGAGACGATGGGCCAGAACCGCTGAGACGAGGAGCCGTCTCAGCGGATCCACTGAGAAGAAGACTAAAGCAACCGCTGAGAAGGGAACTAAATCTGTCGCTGAGACTGGAAGCCGTCTCAGCCCAACCGCTGAGACTGGATGCTGTCTCAGCCCAACGGCTGAGACAGATCTAAATGTTTTGACGGGATCTGCTTTTGGCGCAAATGGCATTTGAGAGGGAAAAGCAAGTCCAATCAGCCTCATACTGTGTCAGGAGGATCGATATAGCTGTTGAAGCCTTCTGGGGCTATAAAAGAAGATGTTAGGGCACATCAAGAGGTATTGTTCTATTGAGAAGCTTTTGCTACACGCCGCAATCGAGCATTCGCGATTCAGCCAGTTGAAGTCATTCTCTGCAGCTGAAGTTAATCTTTTAAGGAAGATTAGTTAGCTCTTCCTGTACAAACTCAAGAAGGGAAAGTTGATCTTCTGCTTTGCTGAAGGAGAAGATCAAGGGGATACAAATCTGACGCTATTGTTTTCAGATCTGAAGAAAGAATCCAGAAGACCTAAGAGTAAATCCTTGTGTCTTTTGTATCTAACACAAACTCTATTACATCTTTGTAAGGCATTGTTGCCTGAGTAAAAGGCTGTTGAGCCTGTGTGTAAAGATGTGTTGACAGCTTGAGTGGTAGGACTTCTTGATAGGTCTGAGGTAGGAAATCTGCGGGATTTCTGAGTGGTAGGAGTTTATAACTCTGAGCTGTAGGGCTGCTGTGCCTGAGGTATAGGGTTGTTGAGCCTGAGGTGTAGGGCTGTTGAGCCTGAGGTGTAGGGTTGTTGAGCCTGAGGTGTAGGGCTGTTGAGCCTGAGGTGTAGGGCTGCTGAGCCTGAGTGTAGGGCTGCTGTGCCTGAGGTAGGATCACTCTTGATCTGAGAAGTTCAGAGGAACTTGTGGTGTAAGCTCAAGGAGCCGAGATTGGAGTTTGTGGCCATGTCTAACTCATTGTTAGAAAGGTGAAGGGGAAAGAGGACTACTCAAGACACCCTGTCTTGAGGAACCTCTATACATCCTTGTGTGTTTTCTGTGCTTGTGTTTTCTACAGCTAGAAACATTAGGTTCAAACAAAGAAAATAAGTAGAACCTATTCACCCCCCCCCCCCTCTAGGTATTATTGACTACACCTATATAAACTATCAGAGGTGTCGACCTTCTATCCGCTTCCAGTTGAGCTCGGCTCCTGTCAGTTATCGACCTTCTATCCGCCTCCAGTTGAGCTCGGATCCTAAGAGGTGTCGACCTTCTATCCACCTCTAGTTGAGCTCGGCTCCTGTGAGGTGTCGACCTTCTATCCACTTCCAGTGGAGCTCGGATCCTGTGAGGTGTCGACCTTGTATCCGCTTCCAATTGAGCTCGGCTCCTGTGAGGTGTCAACCTTCTATCCGCCTCTAGTTGAGCTCGACTCCTATGAGGTGTTGACCTTTTTTCCACCTCCAGTTGAGCTCGTCTCCTGTGAGGTGTCGAACTTCTATCCTCCTCAAGTTGAGTTCGGCTCCTGTGAGGTGTCGACCTTTTATCTGCTTCCAGTTGAGCTCAATTCCTGTGAGGTATCGACTTTCTATCCACCTCCAATTGAGCTCGGCTCCTGTGAGGTGTCGACCTTCTATCCGCCTCCAGTTGAGCTTGGCTCCTGTGAGGTGTTGACCTTCTATCCGCCTCCAGTTGAGCTCGAATCCTGTGAGGGGTCGACCTTCTCTCCGCCTCCAGTTGAGCTCGGCTCCTGTGAGGGGTCGACCTTCCCACCACCTCTAGTTGAGCTCGACTCCTGTGAGGTATCGTCCTTCTATCCGCCTCCAGTTGAGCTCGGCTCCTCTGAGGTGTCGACCTTCTATCCGCCTCTAGTTGAACTCGACTCCTGTGAGGCGTTGACCTTCTATCTGCCTCTAGTTGAGCTCGGCTCCTATGAGGTGTCGACCTTCTATCCGACTCTAGTTGAGCTTTGCTCCTGTGAGGTGTCGACCTTCTATCCGCCTCCAGTTGAGCTCGGCTCCTGTGATGTGTTGACCTTCTATATGCCTCAAGTTGATCTTGGCTCTTGTGAGGTGTCGACCTTCTATCCGCCTCAGTTGAGCTCGGCTAATGTCAGGTGTCGACCTTATATTCGCCTCCAGTTGAGCTCGGATCCTGTGAGGTATCTACCTTCTATCCGCCTCCAGTTGAACTTCGCTTCTGCGAGGTGTTGACATCTTTTCCACCTATAGTTGAGATCGGCTTTTGTGAGGTGTCGACCTCTCTTCCACCACCAGTTAAGCTTGGCTACTATGAGGTGTCAACCTCTCTTCTCCACCTCTAGTTGATCTCGGCTCCTGTGAGGTGTCGACCTTCTATCCGCCTCCAGTTGAGCTTGGCTCCTGTGAGATGTGGACCTTCTATAGGCCTCCAGTGGATCTCGGCTCCTGTGAGGTGTCGACCTTCTATCTGCCTCCAGTTGAGCTCAGCTCCTATGAGGTGTCGACCTTCTATCCGCCTCTAGTTGAGCTCGGCTCTTGTGATGTGTCGACCTTCTATCTGCCTCTAGTTGAGCTCGGCTCCTGTGAGGTGTCGACCATCTATCCGTCTAAAGTTGAGCTCGGCTCCTGTGAGGTGTCGACCTTCTATCTGCCTCCAGTTGAGCTCGGTTCCTGTGAGGTGTCGACCTTCTATCCGCCTCCAGTTGATCTCGGCTTCTTTGAGGTGTCGACCTTCTATCTGCCTATAGTTGAGCTCGGCTCCTGTGAGGTGTCGACCTTCTATCCGCCTCGAGTTGAGATCGGCTCCTGTGAGGTGTCGACCTTCTATCCGCCTCCAGCTGAGATCGGCTCCTGTGAGGTGTCAACCTTCTATCCGCCTCCAGCTGAGATAGGCTCCTCTGTGGTGTCGACCTTTTATACGCCTCCAGTTGAGATCGGCTCCTATGAGCTATCGACCTTCTATCCACCTCCAGTTGAGCTCGGCTCCTGTGAGGTGTCGACCTTCTATCTTCCTCCGGTTGAGCTTCGCTCCTGCGAGGTGTTGACCTCTTTTCCACCTCCAGTTGAGCTCAGCTCCTGTGAGGTGTCGACCACTCTTCCACCTCTAGTTGAGCTCGGCTCCTATGAGGTGTCGACCTATCTTCTCCACCTCTAGTTGATCTCGGCTCCTGTCAGGTGTCGACCTTCTATCCACCTCCAGTTGAGCTCAGCCCCTGTGAGGTGTCGACCTTCTATCCGCCTCCAGTTGAGCTTGGCTCCTGTGAGGTGTCGACCTTCTATCCGCCTCCAATTGAGCTCGGATCCTGTGAGGTGTCGACATTCTATCCGCCTCCAATTGAGCTGGGCTCCTGTGAGGTGTCGACCTTCTATCCGCCTCCAGTTGAGCTCGGCTCCTGTGAGGTGTCGACCATATATCCGTCTCCAGTTGAGCTCATCTCCTTTGAGGTGTCGACCTTCTATCCGCCTCCAGTTAAGCTCGGCTCCTGTGAGGTGTCAACCTTCTATCCGCCTCCAATTGAGCTCGGCTCAGGTGAGGTGTTGACCTTCTATCTGCCTCCAGTTTAACTCGGCTCCTGTGAGGTGTCGACCTTCAATCCGCCTCTAGTTGAGCTCCGCTACTGTGAGGTGTCGACCTTCTGTCCGCCTCTAGTTGATCTCGGCTACTGTGAAGTGTCGACCATCTATCTGCCTCCAGTTGAGCTCGGCTCCTGTGAGGTGTCGACCTTCTCTCTGCCTCCAGTAGAGCTCGCCTCCTGTGAGGTGTCGACCTTCTATCCACCTCCAGTTGAGCTCGGCTCCTATGAGGTTTCTACCTTCTATCCGCCTCCAGATGAGCTCGGCTCCAGTGATGTGTCGACCTTCTATCTGCATCTAGTTGAGCTCGGCTCCTGTGAGATGACAACCTTCAATCTGCCTCTAGTTGAGCTTAGCTCCCATGAGGAGTCGACCTTCTATCTACCTCAAGTTGAGCTCGGCTCCTGTAAGGTGTTGACCTTCTATTCGCCTCCAGTTGAGCTCGGCTCCTGTGAGGTGTCAACCATCTATCCGCCTCCATTTGAGCTCGGCTCCTGTGAGGTGTCGACCTTCTATAAGCCTCTAGTTGAGCTTGGGTCTTGTGAGTATCGACCTTCTATCTGCCTCCAGTTGAGATCGGCTAGTGTGAGGTGTCGACCTTATATCCGCCTCCAGTTGATCTCGGATCCTGTGAGGTATCTAACTTCTATCCGCCTCCAGTTGCGCTTCGCTCCTGCGAGGTGTTGACATCTTTTCCACCTCTAGTTGAGATCGGCTCCTGTGAGGTGTCGACCTCTCTTCCACGTCCAGTTAAGCTCGGCTCATGTGAGGTGTTGACCTTCTATCTGCCTCTAGTTGAACTTGGCTCCTATGAGGTGTCGACCTTCAATCTGCCTCAAGTTGAGCTCGGCTACTGTGAGGTGTCGACCTTCTATCTGCCTCCAATTGATCTCGGCTCCTGTGAGGTGTCGACCTTCATTCTGCCTCCAGTTGAGCTCGGCTCCTGTGAGGTGTCGACCTTCTCTCTGCCTCCAGTTGAGCTCGACTCCTGTGAGGTGTCGACCTTCTATCCACCTCAAGTTGAGCTCGAATACTATGAGGTTTCGACCTTCTATCCGCCTCTAGTTGAGCTCGACTCCAGTGAGGTGTCGACTTTAAATCTGCCTCTAGTTGAGCTCGGCTCCTGTGAGGTGACAACCTTCAATCCGCCTCCAGTTGAGTTCAGATCCTATGAGGAGTCGACCTTCTATCTGCCTCAAGTTGATCTCGGCTCCTGTGAGGTGTCGACCTTCTATCCGCCTCCAGTTGAGCTTGGCTCCTATGAGGTGTCAACCTTCTATCCGCCTCTAGTTGAGCTCGGCTCCTGTGAGGTGTCGACCTTCTATCTGCCTCCAGTTGAGCTTTGCTCGTGCGAGGTGTTGACCTTTTTTCCACCTCCAGTTGAGCTCGGCTCCTGTGAGGTGTCGACCACTCTTCCACCTCTAGTTGAGCTCAGCTCCTACGAGATGTCGACCTCTCTTCTCCACCTCTAGTTGAGCTCGGCTCCTGTGAGGTGTCGACCTTCTATCCACCTCCAGTTGAGCTCGGCCCCTATGAGGTTTCGACCTTCTATCCGCCTCTAGTTGAGCTCGGCTCCTATGAGGTGTCGACCTTCTATCCGCCTCCAGTTGAGCTCGGATCCTCTGATGTGTCGACCTTCTATCCGCCTCTAGTTGAGCTTGTCTCTTGTGAGGTGTCGACCTTCTATCTGCCTCCAGTTGAGCTCGGCTCCTGTGAGGTGTCGACCATAAATCTGTCTCCAGCTGAGCTAGGCTCCTGTGAGGTGTCGACCTTCTATCCTCCTCCAGTTGAGCTCGGCTCCTTGAGGTGTCGACCTTCTATCCGCCTCCAATTGAGCTCGGCTCCTATGAGGTGTCGACCTTCTATCCAATAGTTAAGCTCGGCTCCTCTTAGGTGTCAACCTTCTATCGCCTACAATTGAGCTCAGCTCCTGTGAGTTGTCGACCTTCTATCCGCCTCCAGTTGAGGTCGGCTCCTGTGAGGTGTCGACCTTTTATCCGCCTCCAGTTGAGCTCGGCTCATGTGAGGTGTCAATCTTCTATCAGCCTCCAGTTGAGCTTGGCTCCTGTGAGGTGTCGACCTTCTATCCGCCTATAGTTGAGCTCGTCTCCTGTGAGGTGTCGACCTTCTATCCGGCTCTAGTTGAGCTCGGCTCCTGTGAGGTGTCGACCTTCTACCCGCCTCCAGTTGAGCTCAGCTCCTATGAGGTGTCGACCTTCTATCCGCCTCCAGTTGAGCTCGGCTCCTATGAGGTGTCGACCTTCTATCCGCCTACAGTTGAGCTCGGCTCCTGTGAGGTGTCGACCTTCTATCCAATAGTTAAGCTCGGCTCCTCTTAGGTGTCAACCTTCTATCGCCTACAATTGAGCTCAGCTCCTGTGAGTTGTCGACCTTCTATCCGCCTCCAGTTGAGGTCGGCTCCTGTGAGGTGTCGACCTTTTATCCGCCTCCAGTTGAGCTCGGCTCATGTGAGGTGTCAATCTTCTATCAGCCTCCAGTTGAGCTTGGCTCCTGTGAGGTGTCGACCTTCTATCCGCCTATAGTTGAGCTCGTCTCCTGTGAGGTGTCGACCTTCTATCTGGCTCTAGTTGAGCTCGGCTCCTGTGAGGTGTCGACCTTCTACCCGCCTCCAGTTGAGCTCAGCTCCTATGAGGTGTCGACCTTCTATCCGCCTCCAGTTGAGCTCGGCTCCTATGAGGTGTCGACCTTCTATCCGCCTACAGTTGAGCTCGGCTCCTGTGAGGTGTCGACCTTCTATCCTCCTCCAGTTGAGCTCGGCTCATGTGAGGTGTTGACCTTCTCTCTGCCTCCAGTTGAACTCGGCTCCTTTGAGGTGTCGACCTTCAATCCGCCTCCAGTTGAGCTCGGTTACTGTGATGTGTCGACCTTCTATCCGCCTCTAATTGATCTCGGCTCCTGTGAGGTCTCGACCTTCTATCTGCCTCCAATTGAGCTCGGCTCCTGTGAGGTGTCGACCTTCTCTCTGCCTCCAATTGAGCTTGACTCCTGTGAGGTGTCGACCTTCTATCCACCTCCAGTTGAGCTCGGCTCCTATGAGGTTTCCACCTTCTATTCTCCTCTAGTTGAGCTCGGCTCCAGTGAGGTGTCGACGTTCTATCCTCCTCTAGTTGATCTCGTCTCCTGTGAGGTGATGACTGTCACAACCCGCATTTTCTCCGAATTTAAGAATATCAGAGTAAGAGAAAATACGCGTCATGATGCCACGTCATGCAGGAGACAACTGCATACGCTCAGGCGAAAACCTCTTACTTATTAATTCAAAACATGACCACATGGAAATTTATCATTTGGGAACCATTTATTAGAGTTTTAGGGGAAGAACTGTGTCTCTCAGCTCGTGGATC
Source organism: Dactylorhiza incarnata (assembly GCA_033032865.1). Classification (NCBI taxonomy): domain Eukaryota; kingdom Viridiplantae; phylum Streptophyta; class Magnoliopsida; order Asparagales; family Orchidaceae; genus Dactylorhiza; species Dactylorhiza incarnata. Next base: position 6,236,843 of record JAWHQI010000035.1, read on the forward strand.
AACTAGTCCACAAAAAAAAAATATATTATATTTGCAGCGGAAAATACTTGATTTGACTCATTTTAAGGTCCTATATGCACGTGATGATAGGACATAAGGTAAATGATATGCTCATGTCTAGGTGTAGTATAAGTGTAGAAAATACCTTTAGGTTACTTTAAATATAAGGGTTTTGCAGTTAAAATGATGTGATATGGAGATGAAGAAAGTCATTTTATAACTATAATGCACCTAGACATAAATCATCCCCAGAAGTTAAGATGTATCAGATCATAAAGTAGTGGCATAAAACGGGCAAATAAACTAGAAAGTACCAAGGAGGCACAATGGGCGCCAACAATTTGACACTAACCCATTGGCCTAAACTAGTATGTCTGAACAAGAAGGGAGCTGACTACAACAACTACCTCGCAGCAGCGGGGTGAACAACTACCAGAACTCTGAACTTCAGGCTACACCACTAGCCGTTACGGCTCTGAACCTGAGGCATTCAATAAAACAAAGACCGCCTCAGCAAGGAATTACAAGTGGCAGAAAACTAGCAGAAAAACAAGCAAGGCATAAGGGGTACCAACCCAAGCCAAATTTACTGAAAGAGAGCTCCAAACAAAGAACCAACAAGCATCAAGTGCACTATATACCAAAAGAGGAACAAACATGTTCATTTATTTAGTTCCATCAATTAAAGGGACTGATCAGCTCAAGTTATACGGGGGCGGTTAACTACCTCCGCTACCCCAAGCCCAAAAGCAGGTGGGGGTACCACTAGACCCAACCACCCAAACACGACTACCGTGCAAGGCTATAACATTTCCCCCCCCCCCCCCCCACTGTCCCCCAAACACAACTACTGTGAAGGGCTAAAGACAGTAGTTCTTATTACTTAAATTTTATTTAAACACGGGACGCAGCCCAAAAGGATAATCACTGGAAGGCCCTAAGAAAATAGGGTCAGGGTAAAGTACACCTCGATCAATATGAATCATAAGAGTAACTGAAATGTTAACAGACCACAACGAGTAAAAGAATACAACCAAGAGGGTTTCAAGATCAGGAGCACCGAAGGGACACTGGCAATCATCTTGGTACACTAGAGAGGACAAAAGATTAAAACATGGAAATCGCAACGAAATCACATGCGCACCTGGCGGGGTTCCAAGGGGCCGCGCCCCTGGCGGGGTCTTAGGGGCAGAGCCCCTAACGGGGTCCAAGGGGCAGCGCCCCTGGCGGTGGTCTCGCCCAAAATTTTTTTTTTGAAATCCCACCACCAGAAACCACACAAAAACACAGCAGAATTTAGGACGTCTTGAAAACTACAAGGAACTTCTCGAGAGATAAAAGGGTTTCTCGAGAGAAGGGCAATTTCTCGAGAGAAGTGCAATTTCTCGAGAGAAGTGCAATTTCGCGAGGGAAGGGCAATTTCTCGAGAGATAAAAGGGTTTCTCGAGAGAAGGGCAATTTCTCGAGAGAAGAGCAATTTCTCGAGGGAAGGGCAATTTCTCGAGAGAAGAGTAGGATTTTTCCTTTTCGAAAACTACAGGGAACCTCTCGAGAGATAAGAGGATTTCTCGAGAGATGGATTTTTGGGTTCTCGAGAGGAAGGCAGGGATTTCTCGAGAGAAGACAAGGGATTTCTGGAGAGGGATCAGGGGATTTCTCGAGAAATCAAGCATTTCTCGAGAGGTAGAGGGGTCTTCTCGAAAACTTGGCTAAAACAACTGCTCGAGACTCTCAAAGACTTCTCGAGAGGGACCAAACAACGGCTAAAATTCAGGGAACGACGGTGTCTTCCGGGAGAAAATGCCCGGACTCTACGCGGGGAAGAAAAATTTAGGGTTTCTAACTATCACACAAGACGCTCGAAACACGAGCCCACAGTTTATCAAGCGTCTATCAGGAGAAAGACAAACCACGACTTAACCAAACAAAGAGGAGGAGGAAGCCACTTGCCTTAAACCTCGCAAACTCGAAGACCTCCGCTCCGAAAGCTATGGATCGGCTAGGGAAACACACGAGCACAGATTCCTGAAACTTTTTGGATCAAAAGGAGGGGTTAGGTCACCACCAAAGCTCCCAAAACTCCACGAAACGAGAAAGGCTTACCGCTAGAACGAAGATCTCGCCGAGAGCTTTCCAAATCTTCAAACCAAACTCGATTCCGACCACTACAGCCCTAGGAATCGCCGGTTGAAGGCTCCACGAAGTTCCGCTCTCGCCCTAACCCTCGGCGGCTGCTTTTGATCGAGGAAGAGGAAGAATAGGGAAAGGGAAAGGCTTTAGGCTTATATATAAACCTAAATTTGTTATTTAAATAATTAATTAATTCCCCAATTTACTTAAACTGCGAGGGCGACCAAAGCACCTCGGATTTCTATGAAATTCGCACCCTAGCTGAAAAACGGCGCTACGAATCCAACGGCGAAGTCAGAATTCCATTCCGACGAGCCAAACCCCAGATAAAGCCTTCCAAAGCTAAAATCTTGATATCCACTCAAAATCTTCACTTTAACTCGAAACGACGCGAAATCTAGCACGCTTGACCTAAATCACAAGCTTTAACTAAGCTAAAACTTGAAACACTACCAGACGAGCTGACATAACGCCCTTACGCCAAAATTATGACATAGATGGTACGTAAAATAATTAACGAAAATCAGGGGCGTTACAATGACCTTCAATCCGCCTCCAGTTGAGCTCGGCTCCTATGAGGAGTCGACCATCTATCTGCCTCAAGTTGAGCTCGGCTCCTATGAGGTGTCGACCTTCTATCCTCCTCGAGTTGAGCTCAGCTCCTGTAAGGTGTCGACCTTCTATCCACCTCCAGTTGAGCTCGGCTCCTGTGAGGTGTCGACCTTCTATCTGCCTCCAGTTGAGCTTCGCTCCTGCGAGGTGTTGACCTCTTTTCCACCTCCAGTTGAGCTTGGCTCCTGTGAGGTGTCGACCACTCTTCCACCTCCAGTTGAGCTCGGCTCCTATGAGGTGTCGACCTCTCTTCTCCACCTCTAGTTGAGCTCGGCTCCTGTAAGGTGTCGACCTTCTATCCACCTCCAGTTGAGCTCGGCCCCTGTGAGGTGTCGACCTTCTATCGGCCTCCAGTTGAGCTCGGCTCCTGTGAGGTGTCGACCTTCTATCCGCCTCCAGTTGAGATCGGATCCTGTGAGGTGTCGACCTTCTATCCGCCTCCAGTGGAGCTGGGCTCCTGTGAGGTGTCGACCTTCTATCCGCCTCTAATTGAGCTCGGCTCCTGTGAGGTGTCGACCATATATCCGTCTCCAGTTGAGCTCGGCTCCTGTGAGGTGTCGACCTTCTATCCGCCTCTAGTTGAGCTCGGCTCCTGTGAGGTGTCGACCATATATCCGTCTCCAGTTGAGCTCGGCTCCTGTGAGGTGTCGACCTTCTATCCGCCTCCAGTTGAGCTCGGCTCCTTGAGGTGTCGACCTTCTATCCGCCTCCAGTTGAGCTCGGCTCCTATGAAGTGTCAAACATCTATCCTATAGTTGAGCCCGGCTCCTCTGAGATGTCAACCTTCTATCGGCCTCCAATTAAGCTCAGCTCCTATGAGGTGTAGACCTTCTATCCGCCTCCAGTTGAGCTCGGCTCCTGTGAGGTGTCGACCTTTTATCTGCCTCCAGTTGAGCTCAGCTCCTGTGAGGTGTCGACCTTCTATCAGCCTCCAGTTGAGCTTGGCTCCTGTGAGGTGTCGACCTTCTATCCGCCTACAGTTGGGCTCATCTCCTGTGAGGTGTCGTCCTTCTATCTGCCTCTAGTTGAGCTCGGCTCCTGTGAGGTGTCGACCTTCTACCCGCCTTTAGTTGAGCTCAGCTCCTCTGAGGTGTCGACCTTCTATCCGCTTCCAGTTGAGCTTGGCTCCTGTGAGGTGTCGACGTTCTATCCGCCTCCAGTTGCGCTCGACTCCTGTGACGTGTCGACCTTCTATCCGCCTCCAGTTGAGCTCGGCTCATATGAGGTGTCGACCTTCTCTCCACCTCCAGTTGAGCTTGGCTCCTGTGAGGTGTCGACTGATGCGCAAATCGTGGCGCATATGAGGTGTCGACCTTCTATCCGCCTGCAATTAAGCTCGACTCATGTGAGGTGTCAACGTTCTATCCGCCTCCAGTTGAGCTCGGCTCTAGTGAGGTGTCAACCTTCTATCTTCCTCTAGTTGAGCTCAGCTCCTGTGAGGTGTCGAACTTCTATCCGCCTCCAGCTGAGCTCGGCTCCTATGAGGTGTCGACCTTCTATCTACCTCTAGTTGAGCTCCGCTCCTGTGAGATGTCGACCTTCTATCCGCCTCCTGTTGAGCTAGGCTCCTGTGAGGTGTCGACCTTCTATCCGCCTCCAGTTGACCTCGGCTCCTGTGAGGTGTCGACCTTCTATCTGCCTCCAGTTGAGCTCAGCTCCTGTGAGGTGTCGACCTTCTATCTGCCTCTAGTTGAGCTTTGCTCCTGCGAGGTGTTGACCTCTTTTCCACCTCCAGTTGAGCTAGGCTCCTGTGAGGTGTCGACCACTCTTCCACCTCCAGTTGAGCTCGGCTCCTACGAGGTGTCGACCTCTCTTCTCCACCTCTAGTTGAGCTCTGCTCCTGTAAGGTGTCGACCTTCTATCCACCTCAAGTTGAGCTCGGCCCCTGTGAGGTGTCGACCTTCTATCCGCCTCCAGTTGAGCTCGGCTCCTGTGAGGTGTCGACCTTCTATCCGCCTCCAGTTGAGCTCAGATCCTGTGAGGTGTCGACCTTCTATCCGCCTGCAGTTGAGATCGGCTCCTGTGAAGTGTCGACCATATATCCGGCTCCAGTTGAGCTCGGCTCCTATGAGGTGTCGACCTTCTATCCACCTCCAGTTGAGCTCGGCTCCTTAGGTGTCGACCTTCTATCCGCCTCCAGTTGAGCTCGGCTCCTATGAGGTGTCAACCTTCTATCCTATAGTTGAGCTCGGCTCCTCTGAGGTGTCAACCTTCTATCTGCCTCCAATTGAGCTCAGCTCCTATAAGGTGTAGACCTTCTATCCGCCTCCAGTTGAGCTCGGCTCCTGTGAGGTGTCGACCTTTTATCTGCCTCCAGTTGAGCTCAGCTCCTGTGAGGTGTCGACCTTCTATCAGACTCCAGTTGAGCTTGGCTCCTGTGAGGTGTCAACCTTCTATCCGCCTACAGTTGGGCTCGTCTCCTGTGAGGTGTCGTCCTTCTATCCGCCTCCAGTTGAGCTCGGCTCCTGTGAGGTGTCGACCTTCTACCCGCCTCTAGTTGAGCTCAGCTCCTCTGAGGTGTCGACCTTCTATCCGCTTCTAGTTGAGCTTGGCTCCTGTGAGGTGTCGACCTTCTATCCGCCTCCAATTGAGCTCGGATCCTGTGACGTGTCGACCTTCTATCCGCCTCCAGTTGAGCTCGGCTCATTTGAGGTGTCGACCTTCTCTCCACCTCCAGTTGAGCTCGACTCCTATGAGGTGTCGACCTTCTATCTGCCTCTAATTGAGCTCGGCTCGTGTGAGGTGTCGACCTTCTATCCGCCTCCAGTTGAGCTTGGCTCTAGTGAGGTGTCAACCTTCTATCTTCCTCTAGTTGAGCTCAGCTCCTGTGAGGTGTCGACCTTCTATCCGCCTCCAGCTGAGCTCGACACCTGTGAGGTGTCGACCTTCTATCTACCTCTAGTTGAGCTCGGCTCCTGTGAGGTGTCGACCTTCTATCCGCCTCCTGTTGAGCTGGGCTCCTGTGAGGTGTCGACCTTCTATCTGCCTCTAGTTGACCTCGGCTCCTGTGAGGTGTCGACCTTCTATCCACCTCTAGTTGAGCTTCGCTCCTGCGAGGTGTCGACCTCTTTTCCACCTCCAGTTGAGCTCGGCTCCTGTGAGGTGTCGATCACTCTTCCACCTCCAGTTGAGCTCAGCTCCTACGAGGTGTTGACCTCTCTTCTCCACCTCTAGTTGAGCTCGGCTCCTGTGATGTGTCGACCTTCTATCTTCCTCCAGTTGATCTCGGCTCCTGTGAGGTGTCGACCTTCAACCCGCCTCCAGTTGAGCTTGGCTCCTGTGAGGTGTCGACCTTCTATCCTCCTCCAGTTGAGCTTGGCTCCTGTGAGGTGTCGACTGATGCACAAATCTTAGCATGCCGCTATAGGCGGTAGCAAGACTAAGGCACGAAATGGCAGTGTTCCAATCGTTCAAGTAATATAAAACGAGGAGTGAATCCCCGAGTATCGAATCTCAAAGGAACACAGTAAGGTGGAGTTAACTAATGAGGAAGGACTTGAGATCGAAGTCCTTTAGGTCGGATGGGTGCGAAAGGGGGTGATTTGGTTTGTGGAAATAAAATAAAATAACTAAACTACTCCTATGCAATGCTGCTATGCAATGCTTCGCTAGGCGGGATGGAGACTAGGCAGGCCTTGAGCGCGCTGCTTCACAAGGGCAGATGAATGAGTAGGCAAGCAGAATCGAACTGTGCAGACCTTGAGCGCACTGCTTCGTTAGGCGAATGGATTACACGGGCCACTATGCCACGCTTCACTAGGCGGATGGATGAGAAGGCAGGCGGATGGAATGGTTCGCACCCATGGAGTCGGAGTGGATTACACGGACCGTTAGCACCGCTTAACTTGGCGGATGGACGAGTAGTCTTACGGAATGAGGGTCGCAAGCACCTCGTCGACAAGCACACCACTAGCAATTGCTAGTGCGGCACACAAACGTGATGGCGGGATGGAGGATGGAATGGGGCGCCCCTCACATGCATAAACCACACATATCAATTTCACATAGACATGAAATACTTAATATCATAACAAAGTTTAGCAATCATTATTCATACACCCAAATGATAAAGGAAAACAATACTACAGTATAAAGGGGGTTGAGATTACAACCAAAGCACGGAGACTCATCGGAGGTTCACGGCCGGAATCTAAGGTTGTCAATCCTCGTCCAGGCTCGGGCTCCAACTGCCATCCGGGGTCCGGAAGAGCTGTCACCTTCTTCTATTATAGCCGTCTTCTCTGTCAATCTTCTTTGGCCATGATCTCACGGGAGAACTTCACAAGTGCAGCACTGAATCCCACACAATGGAGCTTTGGAGGTGCACAAACAATGGAGGAGGCCTAGAGGATGCTCCGGCTTGAGATTTGCAAGAGAATGGCGACCGGAGCTCCTCCCGAAGGTGGGCGGCGATGGAGAGGCGAAGGGCGCGGAACTGGAGCTCTTGGGCGCGGGAAAAGAAGATCGATCCTGATTAGGGCGGAAATCTGCAGCTTATATAGAAAATCAGTCAGAAATTGGTCACGCACGGTCGAACGCACGACCGTGCATGGACCGTGCGATATTTAACAAATAGACAGGCCAGGAAGATGAAGTTGGCGCCACCGTGCGGTTTAATAACGCACGGGCAAACCCGCCCGTGCGTAAGACGCACGGGTAAATTCAGAAGTGCTAAAACAACAAGAAGAAACAGGCGTCCGTGCGTTTGACTCACGCATGGGCAATTCCGCTCGTGCGTCAAAATGCACGACCAAACTCAGATCGCCTGTTTTCTGCCAAGATGAGAACGCACGACCGCAACCATCCGTGCGTCAAGGAAACGCACGACCGTGCGTTGTACACAGTCATGAATTCTGGAGAAAACTGGATGATCCGACCGCCTGCACACAAGACAAAATAGCTGGGAAAACACCTCCAGCACCAGATAAACACAGAAAAAGAATGGGGAGCACATTGTGCTTGCCCCCAACAACAAAGCATGAAATTGCACACCAAAACGGGCCTAAAAGTGCACTTAGTGTGAGAAGAGTGAACAAGTGAAATATAAGCATTAATGAACTAAAAATGAAGTGCAAGTGCGTGAAAACTAGCCCAGATGAGTCTAAATATGTGTATATAAATGGGACTCATCACACCCCCAAACTTACCTGTTTGCACGTCCCGAGCAAACCAATCCTAAGAAGGCAGGAAAAAGAAATAGCTAGCTTAAAATTACAAGATGGAATACCATGCGAAGTCGCATGCTCATGTGCATAGGAAAATAATAGAGAAGATTTCTAATTATACACATCGTTTATAAATTTCTAAAAGAGTGAATAAATATTACTTCTACTCAAAATTGGAGTCACGGTGAATCATCGGGTCACGCATACGGAGAAAGTAAAATAATCGCTGAGACAAGCATTGCCAAAGTTGGGATTCCGTACAAACTCCACTGAAATCCATTGGTGTCGAAGACCATAAGCTTGCCCGGTCACATTCTCTCCACGACACTAGATTGGTTCAATGCGTGAGTCGGTAGGACTTTAGGTTTTAAATGGGGCTTGGCTTATGGTGAGGTAAACAAAGTTAAACACGAAGGCTTGATACACCGAAACCCAAATGAGCATACAACTCCCCGTACACCAACATCGAATGCAAGTGCACCCCCCCCCCCCCCCCCCCCCCAAGACTTAGACTTTTGCAACATGGGTGTGTGCACCGCCTACTCCCAATCATAAATTTATACAAAGATTTTTCAATTAAGCACTTTTTCTTTTTCTTTTTCTTTTTCTTTTTGCTTCTTTTCTTTTTCTCATTTTTTTCTTTTTCTTTTCTTTTCAAAACAATTTCAGCAAGATGAGCAATGAAATGCATCCACATTTTCACAATAATATCACAACATCAACACCTCAATCATGAAAATGATAAACAACTAAAGCTCAAATTCGGGTGTGCGACTAGGATTGGCTTGTAGGCTTTGGTGGATAAAAATGGGGCTGAATCAAAGAACCGGTAGGCACAACTGGGCTAACGAGGATAGAACGATAGGAATGGGCACAAAAGCTCAATCGGGCCAAAATGATGGCCTACGTCATTCTCACACAAAAGAACTATCATATGCTTATGCTTCAAGAATCGTTTGGGGCAAGTTCTTAGCCACCGAGAAAGATTATCCTTCCTCCTGGCTCGAGCAATACATATCTAACGATACTTTACACACATCGCTATGCTACCTTTTGATTAACACCGGATTCACCATTTGAGTAGAGTAAACAATATTTACACTAAAAGAAATGCATAAAACTAAAAGTATAAAAAGAAATCTAATCTACACAAATCCCTATACTCACATGAGTACTTGACTAGGAACACGGGAGTCAACATTTTACTCCACTACATAATTTAAAAGCCAACACAATGATTTTCCCAATCACACAGAGGAAATGAATTCAACTCATGACGCGCCAACAACTAAGTACACGCTCATGTGGGTGCTGTGGTGTGCGAAGAAAATGCAACAAAATCATATATAACTGAAAATAAAATACTTCTAGCATGCACTAAGATGCGCACGTGCAGTGGGTACAATAAATATCTCTCCCCCAGACTTAAACTAAACGAACCAGCACAAGATATAACCATGAAATTTAAAATGAAGTCTAGGGAAAGAGAGTACCCCATGCTCAGCAAATGAGCATACCAGAAGACGCTTGAAATCCAAGACAAAGCTGCAACATCCCCAACCAGAAAAAGAACCTGCATGGGTGAGCTCCGCAAAAACAAAAGAAAATATACAAACTAAAATAAAGTAAACTAACTAAACAAACTAGATAAACGAACATTGCAAGAAAGGTAAGATAACTACTGGGGTTATTGCCCTCCCAACACGACTTATTCAAATTTAAAACAGTTCTAGCTAATGGGAGTATGAAAAAGGAAATGAACAGGTAACTGTTCTAATATGTGTGACAGTAGAGGGTACTGATGAGTCCCAAATATATACACATTTATGGACTCATCTGGGCCGATTTTCTAGTCTATGCACTTCACTTTAGACATGTTTTCACTCATATTTGATACTCAATGCTAAGTGCACCTCTAGGCCCGTTTTGGCGTTATATCTTGTTTATCCTCATTTTTAGTTTTCATGCATGGTTAAGTGTCACTTTCAGTGGTTTGATTAGTGTTGATGCTAGAGCAGGTGTCGTGCAGGTGTTTCCGGTACAATTCTATACAGGAACATAGCGCATGATCACTGGCTCTGTTGCGCACGACCACTGGTCGTGCGCCACTGATTGTGTGCACTTACCCCCTGAAATCTGAGTTCTGTCTTCCTTATCGCACGACCACTTACGATAGCGCGCACGACCATTGGTCGTGCGCCACTGGTCGTGCGAACATTGTATTTTATAATTTTTCTTACCTTTCAGGCTCCGTCTAGTCAAGCGCACGAACACCGGATGCTAGTGCGCACGACCACTGGTCGTGCGCCACTGATCGTGCGCACTATTTATTCCAGCGCCTATAAATCAACCTGCTCGTGAATTAGGTCGGGATTTCGCCGTTTTTCTCGCCGAGCTCCGCCGTTCCGCCCATTTCCGCAGGTGTTCGCCCCCTAGGCCTCCTCCATCATCCAAGGGCTTCAAGTAGGAGATTCTACACTCATCTTCATCATCAAGGAAGGAGTTCCTCACATCGGACGTGGCCGGATTGTAAAACGCTGGAGAAGACGGGTCCATTGGGAGGTGTGACAGCCCTCCTCTACCCCGGACGCAGTTGAGACCGAGCTAGGACGTGGATTGACAACCCGACGATTCCTACCGTGAATCTACAACGAGACTCCGGATTCGGTCGTATCTCTTGCCTCTTTCTTCTACTTGTGTGGTTGTATTTGTTTGTAATCTCTATATTTAGATGATGACACTATAAATCTTGTTTATTAATGTTTATTTCATGTTTATGGAATCATATTGTTCATATGTGTGAATGAGGTGCGCCGCCATCCATTTTCCACTCCACCACTGTGTCCGGTGCCGCACTAGCAATTGCTAGTGGCGTGCTTGTCGATGAAGTGCTTGCGACCCTCATCCGTATGCCTACTCTTCCATCCGCCTAGCGAAGCGTGGCATAGCGACCCGTGTAATCCATTCGCCCTCCGAAGCAGTGCGCTCAAGGCCTACACAGTTCGACTCCGCTTGCCTACTCGCCCATCCGCCCTTGCGACGCAGCGCGCTCAAGGCCTGCCTAGTCTCCATCCCGCCAAGCGAAGCTTTGCATAGCGGCATTGCATAGGAGTAGTTATACTATTTTATCTTTATTGTCCACAATCCAAAACCCCCGTTTCCGCATCCATCCGCTCGAAAGGACTTCAATTTCAAGTCCTTCCTCGATAATAAACTCCACCTTACTGTGTTCCATTGAGATCGATACTTGGGGATTCATTCCCATTTTATATTACTTGAACGATCGGTACACTGCCGTTTCGTGTCGCAGTCGAGCTACCGCCTATAGCGGTGTGTGAGATTTGTGCCATCAAGTTTTTGGCGCCGTTGTCGGGGAACACAGTCGTGTGAGTTTTCTGGAGAGGGAGAACCTGAGAGAGAAGCCCTTCCATTTGTAAATTGCATTTCTTTGTTTTATTTCTTTTTATTCCATTTTCCTTCTTTAATTAGGTTGCTTTAGTAATTTTTGTTAGGTGTAGTATTTTGCACAATAGCATTTTTATTTTTGAATCGTTTTATCTTCGCACTATGTGGGCACATCTTAATTTCCGTTGTCGTTGGTGTGGAACTACCTCCCACTCTAGTGATGAATGCCCTACGGAGAATAGTAGGCATAATTCTTATAGCCCAGCATATGGAGCACCGACTTCGTCTGATACTCCATATGGTGCGCGTAAGTCTTATGGCTACTCTGCTGATCCTTTACCGTCATACTTCTTTACGGCTTCAGCCCCCGCTATGCCAAAGAAGCCCGCAAGGCAGTGCCGGTTTTGTCGGAGCACTGATCATGTCTTGAAGGACTGTGCCGAGTATCTTCGCCAATTGGATGAGGATGACGAGCCGGATATCCGGATCGTCCCAACTCCTAACTCTGGCGGCACACCTTCAACATCCGGTTATGTGTCTTTGTCACCTTCACATCTTGAAGGGAATGGCATGGATACGGTCACCGGATGTGCGGCTGATCTATGCACCAACATTGCTGAGCCTATTCTCCATGTGCATCCACCACCCCTAGTGGATTCGATTCTTTATGAGGAATCAGTGCTTGACATTTATCCAAGCACTATTCCTCCCCCTGTTGTGCATACTATACTCGTCTCCGACGACATTGTTGATGATGTGTTGCAGGATGAGGTGGGTGATCTGAGTGTTGTGCCTATTCCTATGAAGGAGGACAACCTTCTAGGTGAAGAGGAGTTTTCCTCAGCACTGGTGGAGGAAGTCCAAATCCTAAGCCTGGCCACCGTTGATCCCGCCGAATCTTGTAGCATTGATGACAATGCAAACATTATTTTACTTCCCCAACCTGATGGGAGTGAGACCGGGATCACTCCCCTGATTTCTGATTATTTTTGTCCTTCTTCTCTTTTATTTCTTGACCCCCCTTCTTCACCCGAGCCTGTGCAGGTTGAATCTTCACAGGTACTTCAGGAGGACTTGGAGCTTTGTGCTCAAGTCAATGACGAGTATGTCCTTTTATGCGAGGAGGTTGATTCCTCCTCCATTAAGGAAGCCTCATTCGTTGCCTTCTCCTCCTGCGGACCTGCTGTGGACGATACCTTGCTGGGCAAGGATAGTTTTGGTGAGATGAGTGAGGACCAGGCCTCCTCCTCTTCTTACTTTCTTTTCCCTCTACCTGTGAGGAGCAGGTATTTATATTTGGGTAGAGGCGTGACTGTTCTTTCTCCGTATAGGTACCCTCTACCGACACGGATATTGGGCCAGTTACCTGTCCACTTCTCCTTCCATACTCCCATTAGCTAGATATTATAAAGTTTTGAATAAGTCGTGCTGGGATGACAATAACCCCAGTAGTTATCTTAATTTTTTCCTGCATTTTCATTTCTTTTCTAATTTTATTTAGTTAATTGCACTTCATTTCAGTTTTCTATTTTCTTTTGTTTTTGCGGAGCTGACCCCTGCAGGTATCCTTCTTCTGGATGGAGGATGTTGTAGCTTCATTTTAGCTTACACGCCAATCTTCTGGTATGCTCATTTCTGAGCATTGGGTACTCTCTTCCCCTAGCTCTTTTCTGAATATCATAGATATATTGTGTGTATTATCTAGTTTAAATCTGGGGGAGAGTAGTTCTGTGTGCCCACGCACGTGCACTATTGCATTTGCATACTAGGAGTATTTTAATTTCAATTATTTAGTTATGTTCAATTGCACTGCACACCACTACACCCACTCGAGCGTGCACTTAGCTGTTGGCACGTCTTGAGCCGAACTCATCTCTTTTCGTGTGATTTGGAAAATCACTGTGCTGGCTTAGGATTATGCGGCGGAGTAAAATGTTGACTCCGGTAGTGCTCCTAGTCGAGTGCTCATGTCTCGTTTAGAAAATCGTGTAGATTCAATTTCTTTTTATGCTTTTAGTTTATATTTTTTTTCTATTAGCGTAAATATTGTTTGCTCTACTCAATTGGTGAATCCGGTGTGAATCAAATGGTAGCATAGGAATGTGTGTAGATGCTCGTTAGCCTCGTATTGCCCGAGTCGGGAGAAAGGATTATATTTCTCGGTGGCTAGAACTTGCCCCAAGCGATTCTTGAAGCATGGGTATACGGTTAGTCAATTACGTGAATGTGATATAGGCCATCATTTTGGCCCGGTTGAGCCTTTGTGCCCACTCCTATCGCTTTATCCTCGTAAGCCCAGTTGTGCCTACCCTTTCTTTGATTCAGCCCCACTGTTGTCTAACCAAAGCCTAAATGCCAATCCTAGTCGCACACCCAAATCTGAGCTTTAGCTGTTTATTATTTTCATGAGTTGGGTTGTTGATTTGGTGATATGTTTGTGAAGATGTGGATGTGTTTTATTGTTTAGCTGCTGAAAAAGATAAGAAAAGAAAAAGAAAATAAGAAAAAGAAGAGAAGTGAGAAGAAAAGAAGAAGATATGAGCTTTATTGAAAAAAAATCTGTGTATGAATGTATGTTTGGAGTAGGCGGTGCACACACCCATGTAGTCAAATCCAAGTCTGGGGGTGTGGTGTACCCGTGTATTTGTGTGGTGAATGAGGTGAATTTCTGCACTAGCTCATTTGGGTTTTTGTGTTTTAAGCCTTCATGTTTATATTTGTTTATCCTCACCTAAACGCAAGCCTCATCTAAAACCTTAAGTCCTATTGATTCACGCATTTGAGTCAAACCAGTGCCGTGGAGAGAGTGCGAACGGGCAAGCTTATGGTCACCGACATTGATGGATTTCAATGGAGTTGTCCCGAGCCCCGATCTTTGGCAATGCGCGCCTCAGCGTTCAGTTTACTTTCTTCCTATGTACGACCTTATGATTCACCGTGATTCACTTTTGAGTAAATGTAATATATAAATATGCCCCTAGAAAAGTATAAACTAATATGTACAATTGGGAATTTTATCTATTGTATTTCTACGCGTGTGAGCATGCGACTTCGCATGATACTCCACTTGTTAATTTCTTTGTCAGCTATGTTTTTCCTATCCGCGAGAGATGGTTTGCTCGGGACGCGCAAACAGTTAAGTCTGGGGGTGTGATGAGTCCCAAATATATACACATTTATGGACTCATCTGGGCCGATTTTCTAGTCTATGCACTTCACTTTAGACATGTTTTCACTCATATTTGATACTCAATGCTAAGTGCACCTCTAGGCCCGTTTTGGCGTTATATCTTGTTTATCCTCATTTTTAGTTTTCGTGCATGGTTAAGTGTCACTTTCAGTGGTTTGATTAGTGTTGTATGCTGGAGCAGGTGTCGTGCAGGTGTTTCCGGTACAATTCTATACAGGAACACAGCGCACGATCACTGACTCTGTTGCGCACGACCACTGGTCGTGTGCCACTGATCGTGTGCACTTACCCCCTGAAATCTGAGTTCTGTCTTCCTTATCGCACGACCACTTACGATAGCGCGCACGACCATTGGTCGTGCGCCACTGGTCGTGCGAACATTGTATTTTATAATTATTCTAGCGCCTATAAATCGACCTGCTCGTCAATTAGGTCGGGATTTCGCCATTTTTCTCGCCGAGCTCCGCCGTTTCGCCCATTTCCGCAGGTGTTCGCCCCCTAGGCCTCCTCCATCATCCAAGGGCTTCAAGGAGGAGATTCTACACACATCTTCATCGTCAAGGAAGGAGTTCCTCGCATCGGACATGGCCGGATTGTAAAACGCTGGAGAAGACGGGTCCATTGGGAGGTGTGACAGCCCTCCTCTACCCCGGATGCAGTTGAGACTGAGCTAGGACGTGGATTGACGACCCGACGATTCCTACCGTGAATCTACAACGAGACTCCGGATTCGGTCGTATCTCTTGCCTCTTTCTTCTACTTGTGTGGTTGTATTTGTTTGTAATCTCTATATTTAGATGATGACACTATGAATCTTGTTTATTAATGTTTATTTCATGTTTATGGAATCATATTGTTCATATGTGTGAATGAGGTGCGCCGCAATCCATTTTCCACTCCACCACCGTGTCCGGTGCCGCACTAGCAATTGCTAGTGGCGTGCTTGTCAACGAGGTGCTTGCAACCCTCATCCGTATGCCTACTCTTCCATCCGCCTAGCGAAGCGTGGCATAGCGGCCCGTGTAATCCATTCGCCCTCCGAAGCAGTGCGCTCAAGGCCTGCACAGTTCGACTCCGCTTGCCTACTCGCCCATCCGCCCTTGCGACGCAGCGCGCTCAAGGCCTGCCTAGTCTCCATCCCGCCAAGCGAAGCTTTGCATAGCGGCATTGCATAGGAGTAGTTATACTATTTTCTCTTTATTGTCCACAATCCAAAACCCCCGTTTCCGCATCCATCCGCTCGAAAGGACTTCAATCTCAAGTCCTTCCTCGATAATAAACTCCACCTTACTGTGTTCCTTTGAGATCGATACTTGGGGATTCATTCCCATTTTATATTACTTGAACGATCGGTACACTGCCGCTTCATGTCGCAGTCGAGCTACCGCCTATAGCGGTGTGTGAGATTTGCGCCATCAGGTACCGATACGGCGACAGAACAGTTACTCCCCTACCTAAATAAAAATACCTGCTGACACAGGTAGCGGGAATAGGAAGTAAGAAGAGGAGGAGAGCTGGTCCTCACTCATCTCACCACAAAATAAATCCTTGCCCAGCAAGGTGTCATCTTCAGGGAGGCGGCAGGAGGAAAAGGCAATGAATAAGGCTTCCTCTATGGAGGAGGGATCAACCTCCTCATAAGAGAGGATACAATCATCATTGACTTGAGCAAAATGCTCCAAGTCCTCTTGAAGTACCTTTGAAGACTCAACCCACACAGGCTCAGATGAAGAAGAGGGGTCAAGGAATAAAGAAGAGGAAGAACATAAATAAAAATCAATCGGGGGAGTGGTCCCGGTCTCACTCCCAGCAGGATCCAAGGATAGATCGCTATCATCATCGTAAGTATCATAGCGAGGGGAACCTAAGAACTCAAGGGCCTCAGTGGTGAGTTGGACCTCCTCGTCCCAGGAGGAAGTGCAAACCTCCTCATCAGAGAGAGTATCCTCCTCATCCCACCGAGGTGCACCATCGTGTTCAAAGTATTCATTCTCCCCTTCGGGGAAAACAAACTCCTCATCCCACTTTGGAGCATCCTCCGAGTAAGAAGCATCACCCCACTCCTTCACTTCGATAGGATCATAAAGAATGTGTGTAGAAAAATCTTGCAAAGAAACTGGAGGAACAAAAAGATTTGGTTCCTCCGCAAAAAGATCTGCTAAAGCCTCCCCGATGGAGAGAATACTTTCCTCATCTCACTCAGGTGCATCTAGGAGCTCCCATTCCTCTCCTTGTTGGCCAACAGATGAGTGATCATCATTACTAGGAGTGAAGCCATACACAGGGAGTGAGGACTCCATGCACGAAATAAGATCGGGGGTAGAGGGAATGATTGCCTCCATGGGTAAAGAATGAGTGATAGGGACACTGTTATCATGAGTGAAGGAGCGGCGGTCAGGATTCAAAAGACTAGGACAGTCCTTCAATTCATGCCCCTCTCCTCGACACAACAAGCAAACAACCTTCCTACACTGCCTAGCATTTAACTCCTTCATTTGGTCTATATAATAAACAATCTTGTCGTAAGTGCTAGGAGAAATATCCCATGAAGACATTTTCAAAAATTAAAGCAGATATAATGAAACTGAAATTCTTTGCAAGGAAATTTACACTGATAAAACTACTTGGATTAAACTTGCCTAAAACTTAAAAATAGAAGAGGAAGAAATAATAACAAACATTATATAATTAAAAATCAAACAAAAATAACAAAGCGGCTATACACACTGGAAGAACTACTATCTCTCGGCTCTCCATCTAAGGAAAACTGACACGTCTGTGTTCCCTGGCAACGACGCCAAAAACTTGATGCGCAAATCTTAGCACGCCGCTATAGGCGGTAGAAAGACTGCGGCACGAAATGGCAATGTACCGATCGTTCAAGTAATATAAAACGAGGAGTGAATCCCCGAGTATCGAATCTCAAAGGAACACAGTAAGGTGGAGTTAACTATTGAGGAAGGACTTGAGATCGAAGTCCTTTAGGTCGGATGGGTGCGAAAGGGGGTGATTTGGTTTGTTGAAATAAAAGAAAATAACTAAACTACTCCTTTACAATGCCGCTATGCAATGCTTCACTAGGCGGGATGGAGACTAGTCAGGCCTTGAGCGCGCTGCTTCACAAGGGCGGATGAACGAGTAGGCAAGCGGAATCGAACTGTGCAGGCCTTGAGCGCACTGCTTCGTTAGGCGAATGGATTACACGGGCCGCTATGCCACGCTTCACTAGGCGGATGGACGAGAAGGCAGGCAGATGGAATGGTTCGCACCGGCAGAGTCGGAGTGGATTACACGGGCCATTAGCACCGCTTAGCTTGGCGGATGGACGAGTAGTCTTACGGAATGGGGGTCGCAAGCACCTCGTCGACAAGCACGCCACTAGCAATTGCTAGTGCGGCACACGAACGTGACGGTGGGATGGAGGCTGGAATGGGGCTCCCCTCACTTGCATAAACCACACATATCAAGTTCACATAGACATGAAATACTAAATATCATAACAAGGTTTAGCAAACATTATTCATACACCAAAATGATAAATGAAAACAATACTACAATATAAAGGGGGTTGAGATTACAACCAAAGCACAGAGACTCATCGGAGGTTCACGACCGGAATCTAGGGTTGTCAATCCTCATCCTGGCTCGGGCTCCAACTGCCGTCCGGGGTCCGGAAGAGCTGTCACCTTCTTCTATTATACCCGTCTTCTCCATCAATCTTCTTTGGTCACGATCTCATCGGAGAACATCACAAGTGCATCACTGAATCCCTCACAATGGAGCTTTGGAGGTGCACGAACAATGGATGAGGCCTAGAGGATGCTCTGGCTTGAGATTCGCAAGAGAATGGCGGCCGGAGCTCCTCCCGAAGGTGGGCGGCGATGGAGAGGCGAAGGGCACAGAACTGGAGCTCTTGGGCGCGGGAAAAGAAGATCGATCCTGATTAGGGCGGAAATCTGCAGCTTATATAGAAAATCAGTCAGAAATTGGTCACGCACGGTCGAACGCACGACCGTGCATGGACCGTGCGATATTTAACAAACAGACAGGCCAGGAAGATGAAGCTGGCGCGCCCGTGCATTTTACTCACGCACGGGCAAACCCGCCCGTGCGTAAAATGCACGGGTAAATTCAGAAATGCTAAAACAACAAGAAGAAACAGGCATCCGTGCATTTGACTCACGCAAGGGCAATTCCGCTCGTGCGTCAAAATGCACGACCAAACTCAGATCGCCTGTTTTCTGCCTAGATGAAAACGCATGACCGCAACCGTCCGCGCGTCAAGGAAACGCACGACCGTGCGTTGTACACAGTCATGAATTCTGGAAGAACACTGGATGATCCGACCGCCTGCACACAAGACAAAACAGCTGGGAAAACACCTCCAACACCAGATAAAAATAGAAAAAGAATGGGGAGCACATTGTGCTTTCCCCCAACAACAAAGCATGAAATTGCACACCAAAACGGGCCTAAAAGTGCACTTAGTGTGAGAAGAGTGAACAAGTGAAATATAAGCATTAATGAACTAAAAATGAAGTGCTAGTGCATGAAAACTAGCCCAGATGAGTCTAAATATGTGTATATAAATGGGACTCATCATCGACCTTCTCTCCGCATCCAGTTGAGCTCGTCTCCTATGAGGTGTCGACCTT
Source organism: Dactylorhiza incarnata (assembly GCA_033032865.1). Taxonomy (NCBI): domain Eukaryota; kingdom Viridiplantae; phylum Streptophyta; class Magnoliopsida; order Asparagales; family Orchidaceae; genus Dactylorhiza; species Dactylorhiza incarnata. Next base: position 6,256,000 of record JAWHQI010000035.1, read on the forward strand.
CTATCCACCTCCAGTTGAGCTCAAATCCTGTGAGGTGTCGACCTTTTATCTGCCTCCAGTTGAGCTCGGCTCCTATGAGGTATCGACCTTCTATCCGCCTCCAGTTGAGCTCGGCTCCAGTGAGGTGTCGACCTTCTATCCTCCTACAGTTAAGCTTTGCATATGGAAGGTGTCAACCTTCTCCGCACCTATAGTTGAGCTCGGATCTTGCTAGGTGTTGATGTGCAAATCTAGCACACCGCTATACGCGGTAGCAAGACTGCGGCATGAAACGGTAGTGTACCAATCGTTCAAGTAATATAAAACGAGGAGCAAATCTCTGAGTATCGAATCTCTAAGGAACACAGTAAGGTGGAGTTAACTATTGAGGACAGAATTGAGATTAAAGTCCTTAAGTCAGATGGAATGCGGGAGAGTTGATTTGGCGTTTGGAAAATAAAAGAAAATGACTACAACTACTCCTATGCAATGCCTCTATGCAATGCTTCACCAAGCCGGATGGAAAACTACATGGGCCGCTATGCACCGATTCAGAAGGGCGGATGGACGAGTAGGCAAGCGGATGGAGTGGTAAGTGCGGAATCGAACTGTGCAGGACTTGAGCGCACTGCTTCGTTAGGCAAATGGATTACACGGGCCGCTATGCCATGCTTCGCTATGCGGATGGAAGAGTAGGCAAGCAGATGGAGTGGGTCACACTGGTGGAATGAGGGTCGAAGGCACCTCATCAACAAGCACGCCACTAGCAATTGCTAGTGCGGCACACGAACATGACGGCGGGATGGGGGATGGAATGGGGCGCTCCTCACTTGCATAAACCACATATAACGATTTCACATAGCATGAAGTATTAAATGACAAAACAAGGTTTAGCAAACATTGTTCATACACCCAAATAATTAAGGAATAACACACTACAATGTAAATGAGGTTGAGATTACAACCAAAGCACGGAGACTCATCGGAGGTTCACGACCGGAATCTAGGGTTGTCAATCCTTGTCCGAGCTCGGGCTCCAACCGCCGTCCGGGGTCTGGAAGAGCTGTCACCTTCTTCTATTATACCCGTCTTCTCCGTCAATCTTCTTTGGCCATGATCTCAGCGGAGAACCTCACAAGTGCAACATGGAATCCCTCAAAATGGAGCTTTGGAGGTGCACGAACAATGGAGGAGGCCTAGAGGATGCTCCGGCTTGAGATTTGTAAGAGAATGGCGGCCGGAGCTCCTCCCGAAGGTGGGCGGTGATGGAGCGGCGAAAAAGGGCGAAACTGGAGCTCTTGGGCGCGGAAAAGAAGGTCGATCCTTGATTTGGGTGGAAATCTGCGCTTTTGTAGAAAACAATCAGAAATTTGGTCACGCACGACCGTGCGTAAAACGTGCAATATTAATCGAGAACAAAGGCCGGGAAGACGAAGCAGCCGCGCCCGTGCGTTTTACTCGCGCACGGTCGAAGCCGACTGTGCGTAAAAATGCACGAGCAAATTCAGAAACCTCGAGTTCCGGCAAACAACAGGAGGTCGTGCGTTTTGTTCGCGCATGGTTGAGGCCAACCGTGCGTGAAGAAAACGCACGAGCGGGGCAGATCACCATATTGACCAGCCGATCATTTCGCACGACCGTGCGTCAAGTGAACGCACGACCGTGCGATTCATACAGGGTGAATTCTGGGCAGTATGGATGATCTGCCCACCTGCACAACAAATCCACACACTGGGAACACACCTCCAACACAAGCATAATAACAAAAAAAGAATGGGGAGCACAATGTGCTTGCCCCCAACAATAAAGCGCGCAATTGCACACCACAATGGGCCTAAACATGCACTTCATGAAGAAATGTGATTTAGAGAAATATGAGTGAATGCATGATGAAAGTGAAGTGTTTAACAATGAAAACATACCTGGATGAGTCTATAAAATGCTATATAAATGAGACTCATCACACCCCCAGACTTACCTGTTTGCACGTCCCGAGCAAACTACTCTCGGCGGACGGAAAAACTAGGGTTAGAAAGGTTAATGTGGCTAGGAGTAATTCGCGAAATCAAATAATCATGTGCATAAAAGTTTCGTTGAAGAAATTTCTACTATGCAAAGTAATTTACAAATATCTAAAATAGTAAATAAGAGATTGGTTTACTCAAAAGCTGAACTAAGTGTGATCTGCCAGTCGCGTGCAGGAAGAATGTAGAGACACGCTCAGATGAGTATTTCAAAAAATACGGGATACGGAACTAAATCCACCGAAATCCATCAGTGTCGGGAGCCATAAGCTCGCACTTTCACATTCTCTCCACAACATTAGGTAAAACTACACACAAGTCAATAGGGCTTTCGGGTAAATATGTGGCTTAGGTTGCGGTAGGATATACAATGATAAACTGGAGGCTAACACACCTAACACATTTGAGCAATACAATTTGTAAACCCCGACAACAAATAAAGCTGATGTGTTCATCGCCAACACCCAATATAAAGTAATTCCTATCAAACAATTCAGAATTTCTGAATTAGAATATAAAGCTCTGATTTATTTTTCTTTTGAAGCGCTAATCTTTTCAATTTTCAGCTCACTAATATTTTTTTTTTCAACATAAGCAATCCAAATGTGTATCCATAAATAATAGGACAGCACAATAATCAGTTATACTATAAAGCTCGAAACACGTGCGCATACAAGTTTGGTAATCTTTTCTTAAGCAAGAGCGGTGGAGCTAAATAGGAAAGGAGGGATAAGCTCAAATTTGGTTAGCAAGGGTGAATTTCTGGTTTTGGCTCAAAGCTCAAACGACCCAAAGAATGGCCTACATCATGCTAATGCGTTAGAACTACCCGGTGCCTATGCTTCGAGAGTCGCTAGGGGCGAGTTCTTAGCCACCGAGAAAGATAACTCTTTCTCCCGACTCGAGAAATACGAATATAGCGTTCGATACCAACTCACCTACACTACCGGTAGATCGGCACAGGTTCATGATTTGAGTAAAATAAAACTCTAATTACTAGATTAAATAAGAATAAAGGTACAAAGCATGAAAATAGAGATAACTTCTACACAAAATTCTATGCAAAACATGAGTATTCGATTAGAACACTACTGGATTCATCATCGTACTCCAAACCACAATTCTTAGCTAACACAATTGACTTCCCGCCTCCATTCCAAAAGGAAATTTGGCACGGTAGCACTCGCAAGTAAGTGCGTGCATAGTGGGTGCAGTGCAGTGCAATGAAAATGAACAATAACTTAAATAGAAGCTTCTAGTATGCTATGCAATAGTGCACGTGAGCGGGCACAAAAAATAGCTCTCCCCTAGACTTAAACTAAACAATCCAACACATATGTAACTATGGAAATCGAAAATAGAGCTAGGGGAAGAGAGTACCCAATGCTCAGCAAGTGAGCATACCAGAAGATTGGCATGTACTAAAGAATCCACTCCCATATCCGCCAAACAAGAAAATCGCCGCGCACCTGCAAGAAAAAGACTCCACACAACAATATATATGTAAAACTAAACTATTAGCATGTTAGAGAAAACTAAAAGCACAAAAACTTGGGTTGTCTCCCAGCAGCGCTTTTGTTTACCGTCCTTAAGCTGGACTTAATACCTGTATTATGCTGTTTTAATAACATTGTCTAAACATAAAAGAGAAAACTAAAATATCCTAATTATTACAAGCATGCCAAAAAGATCAACTGTAAGTTGATTTAAAATAGTAACTAGAAATAAAAGAAATGGGTCCGACGACCCAACAACAGCAGTCCAGAAGATCAGGAGCTTTCCATCTCCATATTTCATCTTTCTTCATCCTCTTCATCTCCTCTAATCGGCGGTCATGGATGAAGTAGCGTTTACCACCCTGCACCCAGTCTTTCAAGGAAAAAGCACGCAATGATGATGAGGTGGAATAGACGATTGATTTCATCATTGCCATTTGCTTTTCCTTCCAAGAATGCCACTCAGAATTACCCAAAATGTGTCTAGATATTCAAGCACCTGCAGAGGGATAAATGAAATATCAGACATTAAAGAAGGCGGGGATGCAGGAAGGATGAACTTATCAATATCATTATTAAAAGAAAGAGGATTATGAAATAAACTGGATGAAGAACTTAAAAAATGAAACAAAGGAGGAGTGGTCCCGGTTTCACTCCTGGCAGGTTCCCAAGCCTGATCACAGTCAGTGTCATAAGAGTCATAGCGAGGCGCATCTGAAAACTCGAAGGCATTAGTGGTGCGGCAAATCTCCTTCACCAATGAGGAGGTGCACAACTCCTCATCAGAAAGGTCTTCCTTGTCATCCCACTTAGGCGCAGCTTGGAGGTCCAGAACATCACCCTGCAAACAATCTTCGACAGGATCATCAAAAATATGTGTAGAAAAAATTTGCAAAGAAGACGGAGGAACATAATCAATGTCAAAATCAGAAAATAAGAGATCTGGTTCCTCCGCAAAAGGATCTGCAGACACCTCCCCGCTGGAGAGAACACTCTCCTCACCCCACTCTGGTGCATCATGGAGCTCCCAATCCTCTCCATGTTGGCCATCAAATGAGTGATCGTCATCACTAGGAGTAAAGCCATATACAGGGAGTGAAGAGTCCATGCAAGAAATAAGCTCGGGGGTTGAGGGCTCGATTCCCTCCACGGTTAAGGACTGAGGGATAGGGACTTTGTCATCAGGATGTGAAGGACTGCAGTCGGGAATTGGAGTAGGTAAAAGACTGGGGCAATCCTTCAAAACATGATTTTCACTTTTACAAATTAAACATACAAAGCCCCTACGATATGTAGCATTTAATTCGCTCATTTGATCGATATAATAACTCATCTTCTCATTAATGTTAGGTTCAGTCCGGGAATACATATTTTAGAAGGTGCAGATATAACAAAAATTGAAATTCTTTTCAAGAAAATCTACACAATCAAATAAAACTACTTGGAAAAACTTGCTTTATAAGTCTAAAACAGAATGGGATAAAAACAATACTAACAATATATACTTAAGAAGCAAAATGAAAATAACAAAGAGGATATACACACTGGAAGGAGCTACTATCTCTTATCTCCCTCTACAGCAAACTCACACGTCTGTGTTCCCCAGCAACGGTGCCAAAAACTTGATGCGCAAATCTAGCACACCGCTATAGGAGGTAGCAAGACTGCGGCACGAAACGCCAGTGTACCGATCGTTCAAGTAATATAAAACGAGGAGCAAATACCCGAGTATCGAATCTCAAAGGAACAGAGTAAGGTGGAGTTAACTATTGAGGACGAAGTTGAGATTGAACTCCTGAAGTCGGATGGAATGCGGGAGAGTTGATTTGGCTTTTGGAAAATAAAAGAAAATGTCTACAACTACTCCTATGCAATGCCGCTATGCAATGCTTCGCCAGGCAGGATGGAAAACTACATGGGATGCTATGCACCAATTCGCAAGGGCGGATGCATGAGTAGGCAAGCGTATGGAGTGGTAAGTACGGAATCGAACTGTGCAGGCCTTGAGCGCACTGCTTCGTTAGGCGAATGGATTACACGGGCCGCTATGCCACGCTTCGTTATGCTGATGGAAGAGTAGGCAAGCGGATGGAGTGGGTCACACCGGCGGAATGAGGGTCGCAGGCACCTCTTCAACAAGCATGCCACTAGCAATTGCTAGTGCGACACACGAACATGACGGCGAGATGGAGGATGGAATGACACACTTACATAAACCACATATAACGATTTCACATAGACATGAAGTATTAAATGACAAAACAAGGTTTAGCAAACATTGTTCATACACCCAAATAATTAAGGAATAACCACTACAATGTAAAGGAGGTTGAGATTACAACCAAATTATGGAGATTCATCAGAGATTCACGGACGGAATCTAGGGTTGTCTATCCTTGTCCGAGCTCAGGCTCCAACTACCGTCCGGGGTCCGGAAGAGCTGTCACCTTCTTCTATTATACCAGTCTTCTCCGTCACTCTTCTTTGGCCACGATCTCACCAGAGAACCTCATAAGTGCAACACAGAATCCCTCAAAATGGAGCTTTGGAGGTGCACGAACAATGGAGGAGGCCTAGAGGATGCTCCAGCTTGAGATTTGCAAGAGAATGGTGGGCGGAGCTCCTCCCGAAGGTGGGCGATGATGGAGCGGTGAAAAAGGGCAAAACTGGAGCTCTTGGGCGCGGGAAAGAAGGTTGATCCTTGATTAGGGCGGAAATCTGCGCTTTTATAGAAAACAATCAGAAATTTGGTCACGCACGGTCGAACGCACGACCGTGTGTAAACTGTGCAATATTATTCGAGAACAAAGTCCAGGAAGATGAAGCAGCCGCACCCGTGCGTTTTACTCATGCACGGTCGAAGCCAACCGTGCGTAAAAACGCACGAGCAAATTCAGAAACCTCGAATTCTGGCAAACAACAGGAGGTCGTGTGTTTTGTTCGCGCACGGTTGAGGCCAACCGTGCATGAAGAAAATGCACGAGCGGGGCAGATCACCCTATTGACCAGCCGATCATTTCGCACGACCGTGCGTCAAGTGAATGCATGACCGTGCGATTCATACAGGGTGAATTCTGGGTAGTATGGATGATCTGCCCACCTGCACAACAAATCCACACGCTGGGAACACACCTCCAGCACAAGCATAATAACAGAAAAAGAATGGGGAGCACAATGTGCTTGCCCACAACAATAAAGCGCGCAATTGCACACCACAACAAGCCTAAACATGCACTCCATGAAGAAATGTGATTTAGAGAAATATGAGTGAATGCATGATGAAAGTGAAGTTTTTAATAATGAAAACATACCTGGATGAGTCTATAAAATGCTATATAAATGAGACTCATCAGGTGTCGACTCTTCTCCACCTCCATTCGAGCTTGGCTCATGCTAGGTGTCGACTCTTCTCCTCTTCTAGTTGATCTCAACTCCTGGAAGGACCTCACGCGACACGCCCACTAGTTCACATCTCTCTGAACTACGGGTTCAACATTGTTTTTCGGACCTCGCGAGCGAGCTCGAAAAAAGCGGGGATTGTGTATAACCCGTAATTCGTCAAGATCAGAAATGCCTCAGGAGATCATGTGATGAATAGTAAATTATACATTTTTTAATATAGTTTTTAACATTGTTTTAGGTAATATTATACATATTTCATGTATAATATTAAATAAAATGGTTTGTTTTATCTAATGTATATTATAAATATAATATATATGTATATATATATGTGTATAATAAATATAAATTAATAACAGTATATATATAATAAATAATAATAGTATATATATTAAATAAATAATAATATATAAAATGTAAATAATAATAGTATATATATATATTAAATATAAACATATAATAATAATAATAATATAATGATAATAATAGTATATATATATATATATGTCTGCAGGCGTTCGACGAATCCCTCTCAGCATTCGATGAAAGGCTCACGGCGTTCGGCGAAGTCTCCGCGTCTCAGCGTTCGACGAACGATGAACTCTCTCAGCGTTCGACGAACGACGAAAGCTCTCTGCGTTCGACGAATGCTCTCTGCCCAGCGTTCGACGAACTCTCCCCACCCAGCGTTCGATGAACGGAGAACTCTCTCAGCGTTCGACTAACGATGAAAGCTCTCTGTGTTCGACGAACACTCTCTGCCCAGCGTTCGACGAACTATCCCCGCCCAACATTCGACGAACGGCGAACTGTCTCAGTGTTCGACAAATTCCGAGATGCATTCGACGAACTCGTAGCCCAGTCATTCGACGAACTCTATCCATCCAGGATTTTGACGAATCCCGCACCCACGTTGTGTACAGCCTTATCTTGACGGCTGATTCTTCGAGAAGGCGGCCTTTAAGCTGGATTAAATATCACGCCCCATAATCACAGCATGGGTGCGTATGTAAAAAAAATAATATTTTGCCTATAAATAGGAGGGCTCGGCTGAAGGAAATTTCATCCAAATTTTGAGTGTTTGTAATGTTTTTCTGAGTTCTTTTGAGTGAATGTGAGTTTTTGTCTATGCAATTAAGTTTTTGTTTGTTTGTAATTTTTTGCTTTTCTAGTCTAGTTGTAATGCTTATTTTAGAAATAAAATGTTGTTTTTCTCATTTGGATCATCTTCATTTTCAATTTACGCAAGTGTGTGTGTGTGTGTGTGTATGAGTATAACTTTATTACTTTCATAACTTAGGTTTATTGCTTTCATAATTTAAGTTAAAAGCTTTTATAAAATAGTTTATCATTTTTTTACGCTTTATTTATCGCTTTCATTTAAACGCTTTCTCTCGATTCAGTCATTTTATTACAAGTAGAGTGTGTGCGTATATGAGATACTGTTTTTCTTTTTTGTAACTTAGCTTTATTTCAGTCCTTATATAATTGTTTATACCACCCCTATCTTGAATAAGAGGCTAATTTCCTTTAGCACTTGTTTAAGATGGTTGGGACGGATATTATTTCTGCACTTTTATATGTCTTTCATTTCTATACCACCCCCGTCCCGGATGATAGGCTAAGTTTCTTTAGCGCTTGATTAAGACGGTTGGGACGGATACTATTACTGCTTTTATATATATAAGTCTTTTTATTTCCCTTATTTCACGCTTATATCTGCTAAAATTATTAAACATGTATTTTCTTAATTATGTCATCCCCATTCTGATGAGTGGCTAATTTCCTTTAGCGCACGATGTCGAAGAGCATTGAGACCCAAAAATAGTTTTCTAAAATTAAAACATCTCTTTCTAAAATAATTAACGCTTAAGGTTTACCCGAGAATAACGTTGAGTGGAGCCACATAATCGATGTGTGGTTTTCATTTCCATCTCCGTACACTAGTTACTCGTGCGTATGGACTGATCGCTCACGGGTAAAGAGAAGTGCGCACTACCCTCGAGAGAGGATGAGGTAAGTCTCCCGAATTGGAAGTAAAAACCCAATAGCGGGGTTCACAACATAAAGCGAATATTAAGGAGATTCGATTGCAGAACGAGAGTTAGGTCGAATATTCATAATCTCAGGTGGGCGTACCCTCGAGAGAGGAGCATTCATAATTATGGAACCTCCACGGCCAAGCCGTGTTAATGTTTTGAAAAGACATCTTTTTTACTTCTAAAAAAAGACTATTTTCGTCTCAAGGTAATTCGACATCGGGCGCTATTATTATTATCGTTTAGAACTCTAGTTATACGCTTTTTATTATCATTTTAGAACTCTAGTTATACGCTTACTATCGTTCGCTTTTAAAAACTCACACTAAAAACTTATTCCGATAAAATAATAGTTCGTTCCTCAAAGTAATATAATCAACGCGATCCGCGGAAATATACGACCCCGATATTTTCTAAAACAAAATATCATGTATTACTCACGATAAGGTATACTTGCCTTTATTATATGATTAATTTGGATTAAAATTTAAACAAACACTTTTCAAATCTAAAACTTGCAAAACTCTCCTTTGCAATTTTAAAAATCAATAGAATTCGGCGTTGTAGTCGGGGTGTAATCGTCAATATTTCGAAAGAAGAAAAAGAGCGATACTTCTATCTTTCGATAAGATAACGGTTAGTTTCTCAAAGTAGGAATACTTGCGAAACTCTTTGAAAACACCCGCCTAAATCTAATCTCGTCATATACAGGTTGCAAAAACCAAAAAGAAGTGACAAAATCCCAAATTTAATCATCAAGATGCCTATTCGCAGACCTCGCTAAGAGAGCAGAGGCGAGCATGGTGTAAGAAGAGGCGAGCAGAGGCGAGAAGTCGCGAGCATGGGGTGAGCAGAGGAGAGCAGAGGCAGGCAGGGCAAGCATAGGGCGAGTAGAGGAAAGCATGGTGTGAGCAGAGGCGAGCAGAGGCTAGCAGGGGTGATCTGAGGCGAGCAGAGGCGAGCATAGGCGAGCTTGGGCGAGTACCTCGCGAGTATGGGTGAGTAGCCCTTGTAACTCGCGAGTATAGGCATTATACTCACCTGGATCCCCCCCAAGATTTCTTTATAAATAGACCCCCAGGGGTACTACAAATGGCACTTTTTGAAGTGGTCGAGGTCCCCCCAAGCTAGATACTCGCCAAGTCCATGCCCGTCTAGTACCTCGCCCAGCTTTTGGTTGCGGAGGGGAAGTTTCTCCTAAACTTCCGAGTATATGGATTGACCTCCCTGCTGGAGCACTTGGGGTGTGCTTATAGTCATTTGCTCTCTCCTGTTTTAGCTATCTGAGACGTGGAGTTTGATCGCAGGATCAGTAACATCATGCTGCATTGATCCGAATTTTTGAGCCGGGATTTTCCTGGCTTCAACACTAGGAGCTAGCATAAATCTCATGTCATTCTCCTTATTTAAGAAGCTTGGTTTGGGCATCCCAAGCACAAATAATATAAGCATCCAACTAGCGGATCGGTCCGTTAAGTACCCAATCGGGGTCATCGAGGATGTGCTAGTGAAGGTTTACAAGTTTATCTTTTTGGTAGATTTAATCATCCTCAATATCAAAGAGGACGCCGAAGTGTAACATCTCCCAAACAACTAGACCCCTAGAGTGGTTTTGTCATGACTAGGTCATGACAAAACCCTAGGAAGCTTGAAGAGACCACATGGCCTTCGCCAGGAAGAAGGAAACCACAGTGGTCTGCAAATAGCAATTTCCAGTTAACAAGCATAGGTTTGGACTTAAGGGCCGCACCTTGACCCTTTGACCCCACCATGGCACACCTAACCCTTTGGAGGGTCCCTTAGAGCATTTAGGACCCATTGGGGTCAACCAAAGAGGCCAAATTGACCAAAGTCGACCCTAGCCTGAAATAAGTCAAACCACCATATTTAGGGTCAATTAGGGTTCAATTGGACCAACAGACTTTCCCCAAGTTCCATTGGTCACTAAGGGAGGATAATGGGTCAAAATTGACCCATTGGGCCTAATTAATTTCACCAATTTGACTAAAGTCAACACTTGGTCAATATTGCCCAAATTGGGTTAATTAAGCCCAAAGCTCAATCCATTTGGGCTAAGCCCAATTTTAATGGCCCAAATGTTTAGTCACCACTGAAGTTACATGAAATGCCATCCAATTTCTTGAGGGGGTGACTAGGAGAGAGAAATTGGTAGTTTCCCCCAATTAGAAGAGAGAGAAAGTGGCCATTCAAGGTGAATTCATGGCATTCAAGGCAAATTGACTCCATTCATCTCCCCATTGAATTCTAAGATGTTTTACAACCTTTCCCATGCCATCCGGTGGAGGATTCAAGAGGTTTCCAAGTGAAACCGAAATGGCCATTAATGGCACTCTACCATTAAGCCTTTCCCTCCTCAAATTGACCCTTCCATCACCTTCAGAAGGGGGATATCAGTTGAAATTGAGTCCTAGATCGTTGCATTTGGTGGAGAATCAAGAGATCAGCAAGGAGCACAACTTGAAGGGGGTGGCCATGGAAAATCCAGGAAACAACCACCCTCGAGCCCGATTAAAGGTCTGGTTCTTCTCCTCTCTCTCTGTGGATAGATCCTATCAGGTTGCCTGCAAGGATTTGGGTCAATTGGTCCCCAATAGGGTAGGCCAGGAGATCCATTTTTGGAGCTTTAATCCCGCCTCCATACCCCTGTTCCGGCCACCTGCGGCCGGCCAACCAACGCAAATCACCGGCCACCACCTCAACGAAGGTGTTGGTTGCATTGGCCAGCCGGGGCGGCGCTTAGGTGGCCGGGAAAACAAGGATAAAGGAGCTACATGTGTGGTTAATCCTGGCCATCGGCCAGAGGAAAAAGACAAACGGATGTCGTTCGTTCTGCTTCAAGCTCTGTGCAAGATCTTCATATTAAATGATTATGTTATATCGTTATTTCATTTATTCGTTGATATGAGTAGAAGAAGTTCGTAGAACGGAATTCATTCGTCGAACACACACTAGAGTTCGTCGAACGGATAGCTGAGTTCGTTGAACTGAACCCAGAGTTCGTTGAACGGAATTAATTCACCGAACTGATAGTTGAGTTCGTCGAACTGAACCCAGAGTTTGTCGAACAGAATTAATACACTGAACTGATAGTTGAGTTCATCGAGCTGACCCCAGAGTTCGTCAAATGGAATTAATTCGCTGAACAAATTAATTCGTCGAACTGAATCTGGACTTCGTCAAACAGAGAGGTAGTCTGCTGAACTAGCTGGAGAACTGATTTTGTCGAACTAAGGCACGTCGTTCGTCGAACGTAGAACAGATTTCGTCGAACGCACGCAGATTGGATTTCATCGCACTGAAGCACGGCGTTCGTCGAACGCAGAACAATTTTCTTCGAATGAAGATCGGATTTTGTCGAGCGCACTAAAGCATGGCATTCGTTGAACGCAGAACAAATTTCGTCAAACGCAGGTCGGCTTTCGTCGAACGCAGAGACTTGTTCCTATACATTTTGTTATACTTCCTGCAGTACTTTATTTTAATTATTAAAAATACTAGAACCCCTCAAATGAAAAAGTTGTCAACACCAAGGTTGTAGCCCTTGGAGTCTACTATATTTTAAAACTAATTTCACCCCAAAAAGAGTTTTGTAGCTCCCTGTAGGTCCATTTTGGGGGGACTGGTCCCTAGTGTAGGACAACCACCATTCCTTGAATAACTTTTGATTGGGTTATGGGATTGACTTAAAAATTAAAACATAGGCTATTTACACCTACCCACATATCATACCCAAAGATTGGAATTTTAAGAGAACTTTTTTCTAAGGTTTTTGTAATAAATTCATAAATTAAATATTAATTAATTATTGGGCCAAATGACCTCCAATGCCCTCCAAATTTTGGTGGGTACTTCTTAGGGTTATCACATGACCCTGGTAAAAATCTCAGCCCAATTGGGACTGATTTGGTTGGGTAATTTGTCAACCCAAGTTAGGTCAAATTGGGTCAAAGTTAGGGCATGGTTTTTATCTTGGGGTATGGTGGTCAGAACTCATCACCATGAGTTGAAACCTTGTCCACAGGTTTAGGATCACCTAAAACACCTTCATGAGTAATATGGGGTGGTGTAGAGGTGGATATGCCCTAGGACCCTAGTTTTACCCCTTGGGGTGCAGATAGAGCTTTGTGAAGGACATGTGGTCAAAAGCTATAGAATGGCCATGGAATCTAGGATATATGTTCATGGGGTGTGATTATGCTCTAGGGAATTTTGGGAGAATTTTAGGAGAATTTAATTCCCCTAAATTAGGTCATAAACCCTTTAGGGAAATTTCTTATAAGAGACATTTACATGCTCAAATGGTCTTGGATGATGATGAAACCTTGGTAGTGCCTTTATAATCATATTATAGACCTCTGGTATTTTTTGTGAAATTTATTAGATGATTTAACTAGTACTTCATTCACAAGACACTTATTTTACCTTAATCTTAAGAAATATAGATAAGGGTCCAAAACTCTCTGAAAAAATGTGCAACTTGGTGATATGACATTGCAGAGCACTCGGAAGTTCTGTAAATATTTATATTTTTTGGAAGTTGTTATCAGTAGGCTACTTCACAACATGTGTAAACTAGGAATTATTTGGATTAATTATTTCAGTGAGGAAGTGATTCCCATAAATTGTGAAACTCTGTAATTAAGCTTTTTTGGACATAATAGAGGTCTGGTAATTTTTCTATAATTTTGGCATAAGTATTCTTGGTAGTTCCTTCATAAATTTTCAAGTTTGGATAGAAGTTAAATATTAAAAATAGAGGACATTTCCTTACTGTAAAATTGTGATATTCATTATTTACTGTTAATTTGACATGATAGATTTATCTTAATTTTATGAGGGTCATGTCTTGAGAATACCTTGCACTTCATCTTCATATTCATACTTGGCAAATATTGGAGGAATTAATATAAATGCTAAAATGTTAAGGAAAATTATGAATCTCTGGAGTTAGTCTTATAATGCCATAATAGCCCTCCAATAATAATCTTGTGTCATGAGGATGAACATTTGGAGTACACCTACTTATTAGCTTCACATAGTTAGTTTGGTCTACGTATAGTAAAAATGTGAAATTTGGATATTTAGGGGCCTACCAAGTGGAAGTGGCATGTAGTTGGTGTACATGGTCAGGTTGAAGAGATTGAAGGTCACCAAAAAGGAGTTTAGGTGGTGAGGGTGTGCTTGGTGAGTTAAGGGTAAAGTTGCGCTCGGGATTGACGAAGGATCGTCTTTCCCCTAGCGGGTCATAAAATACTTAGGGTAATCCAAGTGTAATAACAAGGAGGGTGTTCTTACGGCTAGCTACCAATAATATTAAGGACCTTGAGAAAGGGAGCTTTGGGGTTTCAACCCATTGTGGTTCCTAGTACCGTAGCGAGCCCCTAACAGGGTAATCCTCAGGAAGTCCAAGGTTAACCATAAACTGTAGGGCTAAGTTGTTATACAAGATTAACTTAATAACACACTCACCCACACCCCGTAGTTACGGGAGGTTAGTTGGTTTGGTTTTACGAGCGGTAGGCTCAGTGGTTGAAGCAGCGGACTAGTTAGTCCGGTGAGCTTGTGACTCAGTAGTGTTTGTTGGTACGGACGGGTTGGTCCGGCAAGCCAGTGGCTCGGAAGGTTATAGTGATGGGCGGGTTAGCCCGGGGAATTTATGGATCGGGAATAGTAGAACATGTTTGCATGTGCATGAAGGTGGTGGGTCTTCGGTATTGGACGGTCGTTTACACCGACGTCAATACATTGACTCGGCAATGTGGAATTTGCACTTAGCCATAAAGTCTGGTGGTCCAGCCAGTAAGAGTACGCAGATGCTCCGCGGTTTTGCGTTGAGGCGTACGATAGGTCTAGGTTAGGTAGTGTGAATACCAACCTCGAGGTGGGCAAGGCCCAACCCACCGCTTCTGTTTGCCACTACGGGAGTATCCTGGGAGTCTTGTTAGCTCCAAAAAGGGGGAACTAAAGGTCTGTGCGCATAGAGTCGAAGTGTGTGAGTTGCACTTGTGTGAACATAGCATAAACTGCATAACTCAGCATGTCATGGCATAAACATTGCATTTCAACCCCTACCCCTATCGTATAAATTGGTTATGGGACTCTTTATACGATAGGCCTTGCTAAATGACCCCTTGGTCTATAGGTTTGTGTGGGAATTCCTATAAATCAACGGCTACTTTTCCTTACTTACCTTTATATACTTGCTCTACTTATTTACTTTACCTGTTTGTACTTCACTTTATTTACTGCTTCAATTATTTATATACACTTGTGTAGCGTAGAAACATTCCATGTACCCCTATCACCTGCTATTGTTGTACCCCTTGTTGTCCTCCGCATCATCCTCCCACATGGTGCCTAGGAGCCATTGGGGGTGAGGTGGGGAACATAAGGCTTAGTATTTTTGACTAACGGTCGGTGGACCATATCATTTTACGGGATCGAAGAGACGCAGCAGCACTAGAGGCCGGTGCAGATGGAGGCGGGCCAGTCTATTACAGGAGCACCAGATTCAGGAATACTGAGTGATTAGTAGTTAGCTTCTGCGAGTGATCTTGTAGTGAGGACATGATGTACAGGGCATGAGCCCTTTATTATTGTAACTTTGTTATTTCAGTTATACCATGCAGACATTTATTATATATAGCATGTGATTGTGGACTTGAACTTCTTTTTGTTTATTTTTTACTTTTCTTCTTCTATGATCGATATGGCTAGCAGGATCGGCGCTTCGTAGTGGCGACCTTCCCGAGTGAAGGTGTCATCGCAAAGCAGCGGTTCTGGGCATAAGACCTGGGTTTTTGAAAAAAAAATGGAGTCTTACACGAAGTACCCCCCATACTCTGCTGACCCTTTCTAGCCACCGCTCGGGCAATTATAGATGTAAGTAACGGGAAACATCTCCTACGAGTTGGGGATGAAGAAGTTACTTTTAATGTAAATCAATCTTTAAGAAATGCACTTTCCAATGATGATTCTTGTTTTACATTATAATCAAATTTTGAAGAAGATTTATTATCTTTCGCTAAAATAATTTCTCCACTTTTTGAAAACCCGGAATTTGAAACTTTGCTTTGTCTAAAGGAAATGCCTTGGTAGCTCAATGTTGAACAAATAAATCTCGATAATTTTAAAAATAAAACATCTTATGATTAGCCACCAAGTCTAGAGTTAAAACAACTTCCAGATCATCTAAAATATATTTTTCTATTAAAAGACTCAAAATTGCCCGTAATCATATCGTCGACACTTAATAATTCAGAAATTTCTGAATTTACTAAAATTTTAAATAATCACGGCCATGCAATTGCATGAAAAAAATTCGGATATCAAGGGAACAAATCACTCATTTTGCACGCATAAAATAAATTTAGGAAATAATTCTCGCGGCACTATTCAGCCTCAACGACGCCTTATTCCCAATATGAAGGACGTCATTAAGGATGGAATTATAAAATTATTAGACGCGGGAATTATTTACCCAATTTCTGATAGCACTCGGGTTAGCCCGGTGCATGTCGTGCCCAAAAAGGGTGGAATAACGGTAGTTGCAAACGAAAATAATGAGTTGATCCCTACCCATACTTTTACAGGTTGGCGGGTATGCATCGATTATAGAAAATTAAATGATGCTACCCATAAGGATCACTTTTCGTTGCCCTTCATTGACCAATTATTAGAACGTCTATCCGGTCATTCACACTATTGTTTTCTTGATGGTCTTTCGGGATACTTTCAAATCCTAATTGCGCCCAAAGACCAAGAGAAAACCACTTTTACCTGTCCTTTCGGCACCTTCGCATATTGAAGAATGTCGCTTGGTCTTTGTAACATGCACGCTAAATTTCAAAGGTGTATGCTGGCAATTTTTAATGAATTAGTAGAAGACATCATGTAAGTTTTCATGGATGATTTTTCTGTCTTTGGCGATTCTTTCACAATTTGTTTAAATAATCTTGTTTGTGTTCTTCAACGCTGCGAAGACACAAATTTGGCACTCAATTAGGAGAAGTGTCACTTTATGGTCCAAGAGGGATTAGTTCTCGGACATAAAGTCTCAAGTAAAGGGATCGAGGTCGATAGAGCCAAGATCGAAGTCATATAAAAACTGTTTGGAAAAACCCTTGATTTAACTTAACAAATTAACTAAAAGTGATTTTATTCTCTATGAGTAAATTGTCCATTGTATAGTAAGGGTAATCTGTTCATTAGATGTATTAGGATGTCATACTCAACATAGGGTATCAGGACCAGATCAAGGGAAGCAAAATTGGGCTAAGTTAATATTTGCGTCGAATATAATTCGACGCAACATCGAGTCATATCGACGCTGCTCTGACTAGAAGTCCAGGTGAAGTAACTCAAGTCGATGTTACATTGAATAGATATCGATGTAGAGGGCAGGGACTTGTTGGCATAACTGGTGAAGTCGATGCAGCTTCTACTTCAACTCAACGCAGAAGATATTATCTGTCGAAGCAATCTAAAGTCAACGTAACGTCGACTTCATCTCGACACAGAAGATGAAGCTCAGAGCCTGGAAGATCAACACAACATACAAGTCGATAAGATATCGATGCAACGCCGACTAGCAGAGTTCAGTCGGAGCACAGATGAAATTGAAGCAGCTCCTAGAAGAACTCAAAGCTACGTCGATAAGAGAAGAAATGAATTTGACGCTACATCGAATAAAGTCTGTAAAAGGTAATCTTTTCAGCTGTCTCTCTGATCCTTCTTTCATGGCCCACATCCTTCAAGACCATTCCCCAACGGCTCAATAATTTCCTAAAATAGAAAGGAGCATTAAAGAAGGACACAAAAGGTTTCTTAGAACCTTATTCCTTGTAGGTGGTCAGGACGAGAATTAAAGAGGAAAGAAAGAGAATGTCATCAGCAGATTACCTTTTCAAGGCATACCAGAAAGGGAAACAAATTTGAAATTGAATAGAGAGAATAAAAGGAGAAGAGAAGAAAGAAACACACAAGGCATTAATCACAATAAACCGTCTCCTTCTTGCTAGGTCTTCCTCTTCTTCTTTCTCTCTCAGGAACTGATATACAGAAAAGAAAAAAAAGATTTTTGATGTTCTTCATCTAATAG
Organism: Dactylorhiza incarnata; assembly: GCA_033032865.1. Taxonomy (NCBI): domain Eukaryota; kingdom Viridiplantae; phylum Streptophyta; class Magnoliopsida; order Asparagales; family Orchidaceae; genus Dactylorhiza; species Dactylorhiza incarnata. The sequence continues at coordinate 6,274,061 of JAWHQI010000035.1, forward strand.
AACAAAGGATCCAAAAGATGCTCTTCATCACAATCTTATAGAAGCCAGATCTCAATCAGTAGAAGCAAAAAGGATCTGACATACAAAGCACCTGCAACTCATCACTATCAAAAGCAGGGGCTAATCAAGAGCAGATCTTGTGGAACATAATTGGTTGTACTTCATACAGCCCTCACAAGAATTCTGAGAACAAAATTCCTACGACCTTCTTTCTCTTCATTCTTTCTCATCTATAAAAGAGTTTTATTAATCCCTCTTCAAAGGATTCAGTGGTTCAAGATCTCCTTATCAAAAGATCTGGTAGAGAGTTTTGAGGATCCCTCTTTCAAAGGATTCAGTGGTTCAAGATCTCTTTATCAAAAGATCTGGTGGTTCTGAGAGTCTCCTTATCAAAAGACTCAGGCACTGTTGGTGCATCCCTACCAGGTGGTAGAAGAGGGGAGTACCCACATTTGGGGGAACCTCTATAAAAAATCTGTGTGTCTTCTGGTTGGATAAATTTTTTGTGCTGTCCCTACAACTACTTTACTTTACTATTTTCTGCTTTATAATTCAGTACTAGTTTATTCTGCCTGAGATCTTGATTGTGCATAATTCTTAGAATAGTTTATTGTTTTCACAGTTAGAATAGGAATTATTTTTTAAATCTCTATTCACCCCCCCCCCCCCCCCCCCCTCTAGAGGATTCTCAGAGGTACACTGTGCACTTTTAAAAACTTCCTCCCCCAACCAATGTTAAATCTATTAGAAGTTTTCTAGGACACGCCGGTTTCTATTGGAGGTTCATTCGGGATTTTTCAAAAATTACAAAACTATTAACGCAACTATTAGAAAAATATTCCGCGTTTAATTTTGATGAAGAGTGTTTAAAAGCATTTAATAAAATTAAAAATAAACTTATGAATTCTCCAATTTTAATCGCGCCAAATTGGTCTCTTCCGTTCAAAATTATGTGCGATGCGAGCGATTTTATTGTATGTGCAGTTTTAGGCCAACAGGTGAATAAATAATTTCACCCGATTTATTACGCAAGCAAAACGCTCACATCCGCGCAAGCAAATTACACAGCAACGGAAAAAGAATTTTTGGATGTAATCTTTGCGTTTGATAAATTTCGATCTTATATAACGCTTTCAAAAGTTATTATCTTTATAGATCTCTCCGCTCACCGGTATTTACTAAATAAATGAGATGCAAAGCCTCGACTGCTAAGGTGGATCCTCCTACTGCAAGAATTTGATTTGGAGATCCATGAAAAAAGGGGAGCGGAGAATGTTGCGGCCGACCACCTCTCACGGTTGGAGAATCCGGCTGTAGGAGCACTAGTGGAGGCCAAAATTGATGATTAATTCCCTGAAGAGTGCCTCCTCGCCATCGAAATGGTAACGACCTCTTCCACCCCTTGGTACGCAGATTTTGCCAACTATCTAGTGGCCCAGGTCCTACCAAAAGATTTCCCAAGTCAACAAAAGAAGAAATTCTTTTCGGACTTGAAAAATTATTTTGGGAGGACCCCTTTTATTTTGTCTCTGCGCGGACCAAGTGGTAAGAAGGTGTATTTTGAGCAAGGAAGGCATCCAAATTTTGCGGCACTGCCACGAAGGACCAACCAATGGTCATTATCAAACAAACTGGACTACTAGAAAAGCGCTTGAGGCGCGCTTCTATTGGCCCACCTTATTCAAAGACGCTTACACTTTTGTGAGTAAATGCGATAAATGCCAAATGTCAGGTAACATTTCTAACCAGGACGAAATGCCCCAAAACATATTTTTAGAATGCGAAATTTTTTATTTATGCAAAATAGATTTCGTATGTCCGCTATCTTCCTCTTATAATAATAAATATATCCTTGTTGCGGTCGATTACGTGTCGAGATGGGCGGAAGCACAAGTCCTTCCCACCAACGATGCGAGATTCATCGTAAATTTAAAAAAAAATTATTTTCACGATTCGGCACACCCCGAGAACTAATAAGTGATAGGGGCACACCTTTTTGTAACAACCAACTTGCTAAAATATTAGCAAAGTATGGAGTTACACACAAGCTCTCTACCGCATACCACCCACAAGCAAATGGCCAAGTTGAGGTAGTAAATCGTGAATTAAAAAGAATAAGAGAAAATACCGTGTCCGTTAATTGGAAGGATTGGTCGCTAAAATTAGACGATGCACTATGGGCTTATCGAACAGCATAAAAAACCGCCATCAGATGTACACCGTACCGATTGGTCTATGGAAAAGCTTGCCATTTACCAGTAGAATTAGAACATCGCGCTTTTTGGGCACTAAATTTTTTAATTTTGGTTTTAAACTTAGTCTCTGAACATAGGAAATTTCAAATAAATGAATTAGATGAGTGGCGTGCAATCGCCAATGAAAATAACAAATTTTATAATTAGCGCACTAAGTTTTATCATGATAAAAAAATTAAAAATCCAAAATATTTCTCTACATGAGACTTAGTCCTTTGTTATAATTCTAGACTTAAGCTTTTTCAGGGAAAATTAAAATCCCGATGGTGCGGTCCCTTCATAGTAAAAGAAGTTTGGCCATATGGGACCATGCTAATAGAGCACCTGGAAAAAGGCTCTTTCAAGGTCAACGGACAATGTTTAAAATTATAACACCCCAGCGACACAACGTCCAAAGACAAAGAAATAATTAACTTCCAAAACATTTAAAAAGAAAATCGCCACTTAGTCAAGCTACGAGACAATAAACAAAGCACTTTTGGGAGGCACCCCAACTTTATCATTTTTCTTGTTTTTGCTTTATTTGTTTTAACTTCGTTTTCAGGTTTTTGTACTGGAAACCCAATCTACCAACCAGGGAATCCCTCTTCTACCCTCCTTTCATTTATTGCATTTTTTTATTACCTTGATGATACTTCGTACTTAGTTTTAAACATTGGGGACAATGTTTAACTTTAAGTATGGGGGTGTAGTGTAGTTTTCTAGACTTTCTTTTCAATTTATAAAAAGAAAAAAAATATTTATAAAAACCATAAAAAATCTAATTTCTTGGAAAGGGAGGTTTGTGATTATCATCCCATCACACCTCCTAGTACCTTGCGAACCCTTCACCGGGTAGACCTTGGGAAGTCCAAGAAAAATATATATATATATATATATATATATATTTATATATATATATATATATCCCATTTACTTGTTGTTTTTATTTTTCTAGAAATCTAGTTTGAGGTTTGATTATAAGTATTCTTACATTTTTAATTTAGCTAATATTTTGTTTTATTAGAATTTGTTAAAGATTAATTTGAAGTAATTTAGTTGTAAGAAACACTTTATGTTTTTAATTCGATTAGAGAATCTATTTAGCACTACTTCTCATTTTAATTCTAAATAGCATCACTTTGTTGTAAATTGGCTAAACATCTCGAGATTTTATTATATTATCTACTAACTTTAAGATCTTAGACAATTTCATTCCACTAAAAAAAGTTTCTCTCAAAATAGTTTAATTTATAAACTAGAAGTATTCATTTACCCTCACCCTTTGTTGGCAAAAAAAAGTGTAGAAAAAGATCATATGTCAGTGGAATAAGAGGATAAAATTCATTATCCCCTAAACGTATGCACCCAAAATCATTTACAAGATTATATGTCATGAAGTAAGAGGATAAAATTCATAACTTCTAAACATATACATTTTGGGTTTTTGATTGAAGAGAAATTTTTAAAAGATTATATGGCATGGAAAATAAGCGGATAAAATTCATTATTTTCCTAAACATATACAAATTCGTATTCAAATAAGGTGAGAGGATAAAATTCATTACCTCTATTTTAGTATCTCTTCATTTTTGCCATTTTGTTAAAACCCATCCCTAGCTAATTCTATTGATTCTAGTCCTAAATAAAACTATTAAGAGAGCAACTTTTTAGTAGGTGTCTTCTCCTTAAGCTTCTTTTATGTTAGAGTGTCTATAATTTCAATCTAATTTTGTTTGAAATTTTTTATAATTTTGGTTGATAAATAGTTATCTTGAGAAGTAATTAGCTAAACCAGTTTCTCTTTTTAAATTATCACCATAACTTATGACTTAATTCTTGAATTCCTAGAATTTGCTTTTAACTTGCTCTTGATTTAATGAAATATTAGTTAATTAGAAATAATATCTATGCCTTATAATTCTTTCCTCATTCTTTTGCTCTGGAATAGCAAAAGCTCAAGTATGTGGGTGTTTGATGAGTACTTTTTGTACTCATCCATTAATATAATTTTAATGATATTTTAATATGAATTTGTATAAATTGTATGAATTATCCCATCAAATTCATTTCTTTTTATTCCTATAAACTAACTTAAGCTTATTCTGTGGTTTTTAGGTTTTCTGGGCACTTTGAGCAAAAATGTCAAGTACACGCCCAAGGTCACGGGCGTGACCAAGGGCGTGACAACCTAGATGTGTTCCAGACCCGATTCTGCCACCCCAGGCTCATTCCGTGAAGATTCGCCAAGTATACGCCCCAGATCACGGACGTGACCAAGGGCGTAACCCAATGTCACAGCCGCGACCCGCCACCAACAGCAAAAGTGCAATGCCACGTCATTTAATGTTACAAGCCCCCGGTCACGGGCGTGACCGGGAGCGTGACATCAAGTTCACAGGCGTGACTTTCTCGCGCCACTTTCCCGCCGATGACTTCCAGCCAGGCACTATTTTGAAGATTACACGCCCTAGGTCACGGGAGTGACCTATGGCGTGACACACACGTAACGCCCGCATTGAAGCCAGAAGGTTCCTTCTCTGCACCGGCACCGATCACGCCCCTTACACGCCCTTGGTCACGGGTGTGACCAAGGGCGTGTAACCCCAATTTGAAGCCTATTTAAAGCCAGCTCCACCAGAACTTCAAGGATGAATTTTGGAGGCTCAAGTCTTCTTTTCTTGCTTTGTTTTCATGTTTTAAGCATTTCTTATATTTCTCTTTCTAGTGCAATTGTAAGTTTCAATTCGTGTACTTTTCTTTTGTAAGTGTAACTTTCATTTCAATAGTCTGTAATTTCAATTCCTTAGTTTGTAATTTTCATTTGCAAATCAATAAAATTAGTTTTCTTAACTTCTTATTCCTCTCTTATTTTATCATGTTCTCTTTAATTTTTGTGAATTCCTTAATCTCAATGAGTACCTAAATTTTTATTAGTACTCGATCGAGAAGATCCAAGGAATTATATTCGCAATGAAATAATTAGATCTCCTTCTTCTCTTCTTTGAACTGCTTAAGATTTATCCTTAATTTTATTGAAGTGAGATTATATTTTTGATATATAATTCTCACTCTTATTTTCGTAATTTAGTAGTCGAGAGACTCATAATTTGAATTGATCACTTAAGGATAAAGAGAGTTGATTGCAACCCTTGAGAAAGGATGACATAAATCTCCTGTATTGGTGTCAAATCCAATTGAGGGGTTCACCATATTAAAGGGAGTTTTAGGGGTTTCAATTATAGAACGAGAGTTCGGTTGATCAACCTAAACTCAGCAGAACATATATCCTCGAGAGAGGTGCGTTTAGAATTCGGGAACCTCCACGGTCAAAGTAAATTTCTTAAGAGAATTAGAGTTCTTATTTCTTCTTTTATTATTCCGCTGTGATTCAAGGATCGAGTGCTAGTTTTTTAACTCATCATTTAATCATCATTTTAATTTCCCTATTTGCAAAACCAATCCAAGTTTTAATTGATAAAATAATAGAGATTTTACGAAGTAAGAGTATTCAACTGCCCCGAGTTTAATACGACCTTGGTTTTTAAAAACCTATACAACTTTCGACGCGGTACACTTGCCGTTGTCGTTTGCGGATATAGTTTTGCTCATCAACTCTCCTCCATTGTCGGTTCTAAACTTCTTAATCCACAGGTTAAGCCGACCTTACACTAGCTCCTTGAACTCAACAAACTTCCTGAACGCCTCAGACTTCTCCTTCACAAAGTATACCCAAGTATACCTAGTGAATTCAACAAACAGGACCAGCATATACCTGCTACCTCTTAGACTGGCAACTGCGGTAGGTCCAAACAGATCACCACGAATACACTCCAAAGATGCTTTGCATCTGCTTTGTGATTTGTCGAATAGAATGCAATGAGCCTTACCATATTGACAACCTGCACAAACATGACCTTCACCAAAAGATGACAAGATAGGCAGACCTCTCACAAGGCCTCTTCCCACCATAGGTTTCAACTTATTCATCCCAACATGTCCAAGACTTTCATGGAAGATAGCAGCGCTATCATTAGTCCTCATCTTATCAACATAAGAACTTGTAGATAACACAAACAAGTCCTTCACCCTTCTACCAACATGAGTGACTTCAACCTTCACTGCTGACACATTCTGAAGAAACTTCACTTCTGTTGGACCAAACAAAATGTGATAGCCAGCATCAACAACATTGGTCACCGAGAAGAGGTTTTTCTTCATCCCCGGAACATGATAGACACTCTTCAATGTGAGTGGACCTCTATCTCCATTTAAAGAAACTACGCCCTCCTACTCAACTGCATGTTTAGTATCCTCAGCAGTAATGATAACATCATTACTTGAGTATGCCTACAAATAAGAGAACTTGGACTCATCCCCAGTGAGGTGATGACCATACCCAGAATCCACTATCCAATCATCTTGATTGTTGATAGAAGCCATAGCCCGAACACAAGTGCCCGTCATAAAATCTCCATCACCCCAACTACCAATAACATTGGAGCCAACCTCCTCCTTTCCTACAGCATGCCCTGGCTGAAAATTGACTCTGTAGTCTCTCTTGTAGTGACCAGGCTTGTTACACCTGAAGCATCTTGTTCCTTCCTTCTTATTCCCATCATGCTTAGGAGAATTACTCCTCTCCTACTGATATCAAGTAGATGGACCATCATCTCCAGATGTCTTCTTCTTCTTTCCCCAACACTTCTTCTTTCCAGAATAGAGAACCTCACTTTCTCCTCCGGAGATAGACACCCCTTCGATCTGCTTAGCCAAACTCTCTTGCGAAGCAAGCAAGTTTTCCAACTCCAACAACGATGGATGATTGGCCCAACCTTGAACAAAGTAACAAAGGCCACATACTCCCTCCGCAAACCGCAAATTATGTGCCTCTTCAGCTTCACTTCTGTGATAGGCTCATCCGGGTCCAATGCCGATATTTCTGCACAGAGGTTCTTTGTCTTCAGGAAGAACGTTGATATGGACAATTCACCTTGAGTGGCCTTAGCCAACCCATTCTCCAAGAACTCTAGCTGAGCTATATTCTTCTTATTGAACAAGCCATCCAAGGCTATCCAAATCTCAGCAGTTGATCGACATCCAACGATGTAATCAAATAATTCTGATGAGATTGCCCGCTTGAGAGTAAACTCCGCCTTAGCATTAGTTCTTCTCCAAGCTCTCACCAGATGAGCATTCTCACCAGCAACAACCACTTCTTGAGTTTCTTCTCCACCAACAACCTCCCAGAGGTCCTCACCCAAAGATAGCTCTCCATGCAAGACTTCCACATCTTGAAGTTAGTCTGCGTAAGGAGACCTCTTGCTATTCCTCCTTCCATTGCTATCCAACTGATAATATGTGCTTCCAAAAATCCAAGCAAGATAACTGCAGCTGAATTACTGCTCAAACCTCTGTCCCTCTGATAATATGTCGAAATTCCTCATATACTATGTTAAAATTTCTGAGAAGCGGAAAATGGGAACTAGGTCGCAGGAACACTTCAACCATACCAAGCATGAGAAACCAGAAATAATGAAGGAACAAGAAAAAACATGTATTAATTATCTTTTGTATATTGCGAGGTATATATGGGGAGACATGATTTACCGTACACCCAATAAGGAGAAAGAAGCAAACTACAAGAAGCTGACAGTTACAAATTGAACCCGCCAAACCGCCCGGCTAACAAAGTTGTCTGCGCAAACAGCCAAGTCGCCAACCCGCAACTCAACACACGGACTACCCATTATTCCAATGCCCACTCTGTTCGCCCAAGCAAAGTCGTCTGACCACAGTCACTTGGCCGCTTCTAACCGCAAACAAGCTGCTGAAGAACTGAACAGAAAACAGTCTGGCAAAGTCAAACCGCCTACCTGCCGTGGACGATCCTTTATTAAAAGCTGAAATGAGCCAGAGAAAATTGCCATGTTGCTAACCACGACCTCCTGCTACTACCCGCCACTGACTGCTACCGACTTATCCACTACGTTCTCCTCTGATCAAATCAAAACCACAAGCAAGCCTCACAACCTCTGAACACAGCAAAGGAAAATTTCAAACCGCCCGAACAGAGAAGCTTTATCCGCACAACAACTCACGAGCACTATCTTACAGTTCTTATATGGTTTCTTAGAGCCGGGGGGGGGGGGGGGGGGGGGTTTCCTATTTATAGTAGAAGTGAGGAGTGTAGTCACCACCTACAGTGATTGGGTAACCGCCAACAACAACAGCGAGCAACACACAACTCGCGCACATTACCGAGTTAAACTTGCCAAACAGTTCGCCGACTCTATGGCAAGATGCGCGAACTACTCGCAAAATCCCAACAACACCAGCAGTAACTGCCAGACTGACCAGTATGACACCTAGACCACTCGACCTCCACTTACACTTCAAATTTCAACAGTTCATGCCAAAGATTGAATCATAATCTTTTATCTTCAAGAGTATCGTTGGTTCTTCAAATAACTTCCCTCCAATCTCTACGTTCATATTACACTTAGCGCATTCTTCTACTAAGTAGGAAGCTCTAGGAATTATGCTAGAATTTATCATTGAGTATGTGACATTTTTCCTTCACAAAGTACAATTTGCGTTTATAACTTGAGAAATTCATAGCATGAAATATACTTGCTAGATTGTTATAGAATTTTGTATTTAGACTTTTCATACTAGTAGGAAGCTATGGGAATTTTGCTAGAATTAATCATTGAGCATAGGACATGCTTCCTTCACAAGTACAATTTGAGTTTATAATTTGAGAAATTCATAACATGAAATATACTTGCTGGATTGTTATAGAATTTTGTATTTAGACTTTTCATACCAGTAGGAAGCTCTAAGAATTTTTTTGTAACGGTCTCCCCTGCTCACATCTCGCAAGGATGACCACCGACACCCCCAACATCCAGCTCGAAGGGGTTCAGCCTCAACTTGTGTGCAAACCGTGCACCCCAACCCCTCTCCATCCCACCACAGGGCACAGTGGGTTGTTGGAGGTCACAACCCCCTTTTCATGAGAAATGATTCAATTACGCGGCAGCACAGGGACTTCCCTGGAGGTCACCCATCCCATGACTACTCCAACCTGAGCACGCTTAACTATGCAACTCAATTAGTGATGAGAAGTGAAAGAACTCCGTAGGTAAGCGTGCTCGAGCTGGAGTAGTCATGTGATGGGTGACCTCTGGGGAGTCCCTGCACTATAGCCTAACTGAATCATTTCTAATGAAAAGGGGGGCTACGGCCTCCAACAACCCACTGTGCCCTGGGGTGGGACGGAGAGTTGTTGGGGTGCATGATCTACAGACTGGTTGAGGCCAAACCCTTTCGAGCTGGATGCTAGGGGTGTCAGAGGTCGTGTTTGCGAGCTGTGAGCTGGGGAGACCGTTACAAAAAGGTGCACTTGTTATACTGCAAGCACTTAGCGCATGTTTCTATTTCTGATAAGTCTGGAAGTTGCACCTTCCTTTGGATGCCTGATGCGCAAATCTCGCACACCGCTATAGGCGGTAGCAAGACTGCGGCACGAAATGGCAGTGTACCGATCGTTCAAGTAATATAAAATGGGAATGAATCCCCATGTATCGATCTTGAAGGAACACGATAAGGTGGAGCTATCTATCGAGGAAGGACTTGAAATTGAAGTCCTTTAAGTCGGAAGGATGCGGAAAGAGGGGTTTTGGATTGTGTAAAATAAAGAGAAAATACTACAACTACTCCTATGCAATGCCGCTATGCAAAGCTTCGCTAGGAGGGAGGGAGACGATGTAGGCCTTGAGCGCTCTACTTCGAAAAGGCGGATGGATGAGTAGGCAAACAGAATGAGGGTCGCAAGCACCTCTTCGACAAGCACGCCACTAGCAATTGCTAGTGCGGCACACGAACGTGATGGCGGAATGGAAAATGGATGGTGGCGCACCTCATACACACATATAAACGAAAAGATACATTCACATGGACATGAAATAACTTTATAAAACAAGGTCTATAGTGCTCATCATCAAATAATAAAGGATCTAATTATTACAATCACAAAATACAAAGGAAGAGAAAGTAAGGAATCGATCGAACCCGAAGTCTTATTGAGGGTTCATGGTTGGAATCGCTGGGTTGTCAATCCGCGTCCAATCTCGGTCCTCGACTGCGTCCGGGGTAAAGAAGGCTGTCACTACCCTCCAATGGCCCGTCTTCTTCGTGTCACGATTCAGCACATAACCTAGCTTCCTTCTCTTTGAATGATGGCAGATGAAGAGCTGGATCCTTCTCCTTGAAGCTTAAGGATGATGGAGGAGGCCTAGGGCCAAGCCCTGATGGAGTGGTGGAAGGGGTACGGAGCTGGAGCTCCTTTTGCGGCGGAAAAAGTGGAACAAGTACAGTCTCCCGGACTAGGGCAGAGAACTGCGCTTTTATAGAAAAGAGTTAGAAAAATGGTCACGCACGGTCGAACGCACGATCGTGCGTAGACCGTGCGAAACTTTTTAAAAAGACAGCGCAGGAAGACGACCTGGACCGCCCGTGCAATTTACTCATGCACGGGCAAATCCGCCCGTGCGTCAAAACGTACGGGTAAATTCGGAAAGGGAAAAAACAAGGACAATCAGGGAGAGCATGTGATTCCTTCATGCACGGGCGCTGCCCGTGCGCAGAGACGCACGAATAACGACAGAACATCAGTTTCCTCCTCAGCAAAGGGCGCACAACCGAAACCGACCGTGCGCCAACATAACGCATGATCGTGCGATATGTACAGACATGAACTTAGGCTGAAACTGATGAAATGTCCACCTGCATTAGCCACAACAAAGCTGGGAATACCCTTCCAGCACAGGAAATAAAGCATAAAAAGAAAGAGGAGCACGCTATGCTTACCCTCGACACTAAAACGTGCAAATGTACACCACAACGGGCCTATAAGTGCACTTCAAGTGAGAATTGTGAATAAATAAAATATAAGCATTAATACACAAAAAAGTGAAGTGCAAGTGCGTGAAAACTAGCCCAGATGAGTCCATAAAAATGTATATAATTTGGACTCATCACACCCCCAGACTTACCTGTTTGCGCATCCTGAGCAAACAAATCCGGCGGAGTAGGAAAAGCATAGCTAGCCAAAAAAATTGCAAACTTGGAATAGAATGCGAAGTTGCATACAAGCGTGCATAGAAGTTCATTAGAAGAAGTTTCAACATATGCTAGCTAATTTATAAAAGTGTAAATGCATAAATTGAAATTTATTTTTACTCAAAAATGGAATGTTGGTGAATCTCATGGTCACGCGTAGTACGAAAGTAAGCAAGTCGCGAAGGTGAATGTTACCCAAGACCGGAACTCGGAATTATCTCCGTTGAAATCCATCAACGTCGAGAACCATAAGCTCGCCCTGTCACACTCTCTCCATGGCGCTAGTGAACTCATAAGATGAATCAATAGGACTTTGGGTTTACACGAGGCTTAGGTTATGGTTTGGAATGCAAAGATAAACGTGAAGGCTAATCGCAACCCAAATGAGCTCACAAAAGTGCTAAATCATAGCAGCCCCCAATAAAACATGTGTAACACACCCCCAGACTTGACTTTGAAACCGGGTGTGCACACGGCCTACAATAATCAATACTATTATATGCTTCAATTAAAGCGCTAGGGATATATATATATATATATATATTTTTTCTCTTTCTTTTCTTTTTATCCCCAAATCAAATAGCACAATTCTCAGCACATAGACATTTTTAAAACTTCCACATCAACATTGAAGATTCGCATCACCACACCGCATTGGAAAATTACAATTCATAAATGCTTTTAGCTAAATTTTGGTTGCGATAATAGGATTAGCTTTTAGGCCTTGGTGAAGTATGGTGGAGCTGAACCAAAAGATCGGGTAGGAACAAAATGGGCTAGCAATGGTTAGCGTATAGGAAAGGTAAAACAAAGCCCAAGCTTGCCAAAAAGATGGCCTACGTCACGCTCAACTTGAAAATCGTTCGCACCCATGCTTCGAGAGTCGCTTGGGGAAAGTTCTTAGCCCCCGAGAAAGGTAATCCTTCCTCCCGACTCGAGCAACACGAACATCGTGCTCGCTTACACACAATACCACGCTACCATTAGATTCAACCACATTCACCATTTTGAGTAAAATAAATTAAAATCTACGCAAATCTACTAATTATAAATTAGAAGCATAAATAAAAACTAATTCTACTCAAATTCCTAGGCAAGACACGAGTATTCAACTAGAGCACTACAAGAGTCAACATTCCACTCCATCTTACAATTATTTTGGCTAATACTGCAATTTCTACCTCACAACCAAGAATTGAATATACAGGAGCATACAAACAAGCGAGTGCGCTCTAAAGTGGGTGTAGTGGTGTGCGGTGCATATGAAACAATAATTATAAAACTGAACTAAAATGTACTTCTATTATGCAGTGCAATAGTGCACGTGAGCGGGTAAACAAAACTACTCTCCCCCCAGACTTAAACTAAACAATCTAATGCAAAATATGACTATAAAATTCAGAATAAAGCTAGGGAAAGAGAGTACCCAATGCTCTGCAAGTGAGCATACCAGAAGATTGGCATTTAAATCTAGACCTAGCTGCAGCATCCATCCAGAAGAACACCTGCAGGGGTCAGCTCCGCAAAAACAAAAGAAAATATGCAAACTAAAATAAAGTAAAACTAACTAAACAAACTAGATAAACTGAAATTGCAAGAAAAGTAAGATAACTACTAGGGTTATTGTCATCCCAGCACGACTTATTTAAAAACATAACAGTTCTAGCTAATGGGCGTATGAAAGAGAAAATGAACAGGCAACTGTTCTAATATGCATGTCGGTAACGGGTACCGATACGGCGATAGAACAGTTACTCCCCTACCTAAGTAAAAATACCTGCTCATCACAGGTAGCGGGAATAGGAAGTTAGAAGAGGAGGAGAGCTGGTCCTCACTCATCTCACCACAAACTAAATCCTTGCCTAGCAAGGTGTCATCTCCAGGGAGGCAGCAGGAGGAGAAGGCAATGAGTGGAGCTTCCTCTACGGAGGGGGGATCAACCTCCTCACATGAGAGGATGCTCTCATCATTGACTTGAGCATCATGCTCCAAGTCCTGCTGGGGTACCTGTGAAGACTCAACCTGCACAGGCTTAGATAGAAAAAGGAGATCAAGAAATAAACAAGAAGAAGAACATGAATAAAAATCAATCGGGGGAGTGATCCCGGTCTCACTCTCATCAGGTTGGGGAAGTAAAATTATGTTTGCATTATCATCAATGCTACAAGGTTCGGCGGGATCAACCGTAGCCATGTCCAAGATTTGGACTTCCTCCACTGGTGCAGAGGAAAGCTCCTCTTCACCTAGAAGGTTGTCCTCCTCCATAGGAGTAGGCATAACACATAGATCGCCAACCTCATCCTGCGACACCTCCTCAACAATGTCGTCAGAGACGAGTATAGTATCATGCACAATAGGGGGAGGGATAGTGCTTGGAAAAAAATCAAGCACCGATTCCTCACAAAGAATCGAATCTATGCATGGTGATATATGTACATGGGAGATGGGCTCAGTCGTGTCAGAGCCTGGATCAGCCACACATCGGGTGACTTTGTCCACATCATACCCTTCAAAGCATGAAGGTGAAATGGGCACATAACCAGATGTTGAAGGTGTGCTGCTAGAAGTAGGAGTCGGGATGATCCGGATATCCGGCTCGTCATCCTCGTCCAATTGGCGATGGAATGCAGCACAATCCTTCAAGGCATGATCCGTGCTCTGACAAAATAAGCACTGCCTTGCGGGATTCTTTGGCACAGCAGGTGCTGAAGCCGAAAAGAAGTGCGACGGTAAAGGCTCGGCAGAATAGCCATAGGACTTATGCGCACCATATGGAGTACCAGACAAAGTTGGTGCTCCATATGCTGGGCCTTGAGTACTAGGGCTATTATCTCCCTTTGGACATCTAACACTAGCATGCGATATATCTCCACAAAAGCGGCAACGAATATTAAAAGAAGCCCACATAGTGTGAAGATAAAATGATTCAAAATAGAAACACTATTGTGCAAAATACTACACCTAACAATAATTTACTAGAGCAACCTAATATAAATAGTAAAACAGAATAAGAAGAAATAAAACAAAAGGATGCAATACACAAAGGGAAGGGCTTTAATCTCTGATTCTCCCTCTCCAGAAAACTCACAAGACTGTGTTCCCCGGCAACGGCGCCAAAAACTTGATGCGCAAACCTCACACACCGCTATAGGCGGTAGCAAGACTGCGGCACGAAACGGCAGTGTACCGATCGTTCGAGTAATATAAAATGGGAATGAATCCCCAAGTATCTATCTCAAAGGAACATGGTAAGGTGGAGCTATCTATCGAGGAAGGACTTGAGATTGAAGTCCTTTAAGTCGGATGGATGCCGAAACGGGTGTTTTGGATTGTGGAAAATAAAGAGAAAATACTACAACTACTCCTATGCAATGCCGCTATGCAAAGCTTCGCTAGGCGGGAGGGAGACTATGTAGGCCTTGAGCGCGCTACTTCGAAAGGGTGGATGGACGAGTAAGCAAACGGAATGAGGGTCGCAAGCACCTCTTCGACAAGCACGCCACTAGCAATTGCTATTGCGGCACACAAACGTGACGGCAGAATGGAAAATGGATGGCGGCGCACCTCATACACACATATAAACGAAAAGATACATTCACATGGACATGAAATAACTTTATAAAACATGGTCTATAGTGCTCATCATCAAATAATAAAGGATCTAACTATTACAATCACAAAATACAAAGGAAGAGAAAGTAAGGAATCGACCGAATCCGAAGTCTTGTTGAGGGTTCACGGTTGGAATCGCTGGGTTGTCAATCCGCGTCCATGCTCGGTCCTCGACTGCGTTCGGGGTAAAGAAGGCTGTCACTACCCTCCAATGGCCCGTCTTCTTAGTGTCACGATTCAGCACATAACCTAGCTTGCTTCTCTTTGAATGATGGAGGATGAAGAGGTGGATCCTTCTCCTTGAAGCTTAAGGATGATGGAGGAGGCTTACGGCCAAGTCCTGATGGAGTGGTGGAAGGGGTACGGAGCTGGAGCTCCTTTTACGGCGAAAAAAGCGGAACAAGTACAATCTCCCGGACTAGGGCAGAGAACTGCGCTTTTATAGAAAAGAGTTAGAAAAATGATCATGCATGGTCGAACGCACGACCGTGCGTAGACCGTGCGAAACTTATTAAAATGGCAGCGCAGGAAGATGACCTGGACCGCCCGTGCGATTAACTCACGCACGGGCAAATCCGCCCGTGCATCAAAATGCACAGGTAAATTCGGAAAGAAGAAAAACAAGGCCAATCAGGGAGAGCGTGTGATTCCTTCACCCACGGGCGCTTCCCGTGCGCAGAGACGCACGAATAATGACAGAACATCAGTTTCCTCCACAGCAAATGGCGCACGACCGAAACTGACCGTGCGCCAACATAACGCACGATCGTGCGATATGTACAGACATGAACTTAGGCTGAAACTCATGAAATGCCACCTGCATTAGCCACAACAAAGATGGGAATACCCTTCCAGCACAGGAAATAAAGCATAAAATGAAAGAGGAGCACGCTATGCTTACCCTCGACACTAAAACGTGCAAACGCACAACACAACGGGCCTATAAGTGCACTTCAAGTGAGAATTGTGAATAAATAAAATATAAGCATTAATACACAAAAAGTGAAGTGCAAGTGCGTGAAAACTAGCCTAGATGATTCCATAAAAATGTATATAATTTGGACTCATCAATGCCTTGGAAGTGCTGCACCTGATACAGGTCATCTACGAATTCCTTTGAGATGAATGAGTGTGAGGCGCCCGTATCGAACAGTGTATATTCAGGCTTGTTGTAAACTAGTACTACACCTGGGTGATTTTTGTTCTTTGGTTCATAATTAAAGTAAAGTTAGTTTTTGTAGAGTACTTGTTGGATCGATAGGCGCCCTTAGAGGGAGGTGAATAAGGGAATAAAAATTCTTTTTATAATTTTATGGAATTTACTAAATTGTGTAGGAATAAATGAGAGCAAAATAACAATTTAGCAAAAAATTATTTGCAATAATAAAATTTACGCCAAATGAAAGAAATCAAGTAAACACAAATAAAGACATGATTGTATTATATAAAAAAGTGTTTACATAAATTTGATTTCAATATCTGATGCGCAAATCTAGCACACCGCTATAGGCGGTAGCAAGACTGCGGCACGAAACGGCAGTGTACCGATCGTTCAAGTAATATAAAATGAGGAGCAAATCCCCGAGTATCGAATCTCGAAGGAACACGGTAAGGTGGAGTTTAATTTTGAGAAAGGACTTGAGATTGAAGTCCTTTAGTCGGATGGAACGCGGAGGGGGATGATTTGGTTTGTGGAAAATACAGTAAAAGAACTAAATCAACTACTCCGATGCAGTGGCGCTATGCAATGCTTTGCGAGGTGGGATGGAGACTACGTAGGCCTTGAATACGCTACTTCGCAAGGGCGGATGGACGAGTAGGCAAGCGGATGAGGTGGTGCACACTGGCAGAAAGGTTGAGGGCCGTTAGCACCTCTTAGCTAGGCGGGATGGATTACATGGGCCGCTATGCCACGCTTCACTAGGCGGATGGAAGAATAGGCACACGGAATGGAATGAGTCGCACCGGTGGAATGAGGGTCGCAAGCACCTCGTCGACAGGCACGCCACTAGCAATTGTTAGTGCGGCACACGAACGTGATGGCGGGATGGAAGATGGAATGGGGCGCTCCTCACTAAAATAGACCACAGTGATATTTCACATAGACATAAAATATACTAAATGGCATATCAAGATTTAGCATACATTATCCATGCACACAAATAATAGAAGAAAAATAGTACTACAATATGAAGGGGGGTTTAGATTACAAGCAAAGCACGGAGACTCATCAGAGGTTCACAGCCGGAATCTAGGGTTGTCAATCCTTGTCCGAGCTCGGGCTCCAACTTCCGTCCGGGGTCCGGAAAAGTTGTCACCTTCTTCTATTGTACCCGTCCTCTCCGTCAATCTTCCTTGGCCACAATCTCACCGGAGAACTTCATATATGCAGCAGAAAATCCCTCAAAATGGATCTTTGGAGGTTCACGAACAATGGAGGAGGCCTAGAGGATGCTCCGGCTTGAGATTTGCAAGAGAATGGCGGCCGGAGCTCCTCCCGAAGGTGGGCGGTGATGGAGCGGCGAAAAAGTGCGAAACTGGAGCTCTTGGGTGCGGGAAAGAAGGTCGATCCTTGATTAGGGCGGAAATCTGCGCTTTTATAGAAAAAAATTAAAAATTTGGTCACGCACGGTCGAACGCACGACCATGCGTAAACCGTGCGATATTAATCAAGAACAAAGGCCAGGAAGATGAAGCAGACGCGCCCGTGTATTTTACTCACGCACGGTCGAAGCCGACCGTGCGTAAAAACGCACGAGCAAATTCAGAAACCTCGAATTCTGGCAAACAACAGGAGGTCATGCCTTTTGTTCGCACACGGTTGAGGCCAACCGTGCGTGAAGAAAATGCACGAGAGGGGCAGATCACCATATTGACCAGCCGATCATTTCGCACGACCATGCGTCAAGTGAACGCACGACCGTGCGATTCATACAGGGTGAATTCTGGGCAGTATGGATGATCTGCCCGCCTGCACAACAACTCCAGACGCTGGGAACACAACTCCAGCACAAGTATAATAACAGAAAAAGAATGGGGAGCACAATGTGCTTGCCCCCAACAATAAAGCGTGCAATTGCACACCACAACCGACCTAAACATGCACTTCATGAAGAAATGTGATTTAGAGAAACATGAGTGAATGCATGATGAAAGTGAAGTGTTTAACAATGAAAATATACCTGGATGAGTCTATAAAATGCTATATAAATGAGACTCATCAATATCGCTAGAAATCAGAGGCGTACAAGTGTAAATATCTTTTCCTTTTCTATACCGACATGTATCCCCACAAACCGGTTGGCTTTAGCCTATCCTTCCCCGGATATGGCCACAAGTCGCTCTAGCCAATCCTAACCCTGGATATGGCCTTGAGCACCACGTAGATCTAATCTCCTAGACCTAATTGCCAACTTACGTGGCGAATTACCCCCTAAGCCACGTAAGGCCCTAGTCGCCAACACAAGGCGATTTTACTACAAAAATTCAAAATAATGAAATAAAGCAAATAACAAAAACTCCCTCTATGATCTGAAGATTAGGATGAAGGATCGATGTAGCATAAGCGAGGTTGAAGTGATCGTTCTTCGGATGTAGCGTGATGGCTTCCTTGTCTAGAAATCTTCTTTGGCTTTGAGTGGGAGATGAACTTTTAGCAGAGTAACATCTCTTGAATTTTGGCACAAGTAATCTCTCTGGAATGTCTAACCAAAACGAGAGAGAAGACATCAATTTATAGAACTTGAAGATAGCCCTGTGGTAGCTCTTAGCTCATGCGGTAGCATTCGTGTAGAAGCGGTCACAAAACCTTTGTGGCGTGGCGTTGTGTGCACGAACTCGAGCTAGCTCCAGGCAGTAGCGCTAGCGCCTACGGTAGCACTAGCACCAGGCGCTATCACTAACGCGGGCGGTAGTGTTTCTTTCAGAAAATTAATTTCAGTTGCTTTCTACCTGTGGAGTATTGCACCAATAGTTCCTACACACTATAAACACACGATAAGCAAGATCAAATACAATATGGGATTTGTTATTCTCAAATAGTGGGATGTGACACACATGTCCAACAATCTCCCCCTTTTGATAATAACAAATCCTTTTAGCAAAAAATCAACCATAATGTTTATAGAATATGGTAAGCGAGATAATAGTGCAACTATAGTATGTGATAAGAATGAGAATAGTGCATACTCCCCCTATCTTAATGCCCCCCTACAAAAATGCAATTTATGTTTTACTCCCCCTAAATGATAGATTACATGAATTATTCTCCCCTTAATCTTCTTTATTTCTCCTATATATATTTCTTCAATTAATCTCCCCCTTTTTGTATTATCAAAAGAAGGTGCGGTAAGGGAAGTAAGGAAGCATTTCTTATGAATAATAAATCATGATCGAGCTTTTGTAATATATGAAATGATGAAGAGTTTAAGCATAGTATATAAGAGATTTCAAATAAAAAGATAAGAGGTGTAAGCAAGCGGAAGATTATAAGAAACATCTTTTTGTAAGAATGAAAATCATAAGTATAAATATGAGTTTATGTTCAAAATGTAAAGATGTTTTAACCTTTTTGAAATCTCAAAGTTTTACATAAAGTTTATAAGCATGAAATGAACATATCAATCAGAGATTATACTACAATGTTACTTAATTTTAGGTTTAAGAGATACCAAACATTGTAGAGATTATGCTAGGTTATCTAGTGCATTTCTTATATAAAGAGTAGTATCGATAAAGAATTAGAATCCAATACTCATGAAAAGAAGTGTTATGAAAGATAATGATGTGCACATAAGTGTATTTTGAGCAATATTAACAATTGATTTAAATCACAAAGTGCAAGACATATGTAGAGTAAAGTGCACAATAAAACACAAATATATTAACTTTCACACACTTTAATGCACATAATTTTTAACAAAGTGGTGTAATAGCCAAGGTTTGCACAAGACACTTTACTATTCTTTCCAAGAAGTACTTGGTGGAGTTATATTTGTCTATATTTTTTTGTTTACTTTTGTGAGACAACATTCTCCGAATACACTTATTTTGCAAACCCAACATAATAATTTTTTAAACTCAACCACTCTTCTTAATTTTTAAGTGCAATTCAAATGTAGTGTAGATAATTAACTTATGCAAGTTTTAATTCATTGTACAATTACAATACACAAGCAAGCATCTTTTAGATTTAAACACACATGTAGATTACCAAAATAAGTGAGTGAACAAGAATCATTATCAATCACAAAACATTTACTCATACTTAGAGGCATGCTAAGCTTAGTTCTACACATATGTTTCAATACAATTGATGCACTTAATTAGATATATCAAAGCATGATAAACAAAACAATGTTCATAGTAATTTGAAGAAACAAGTTTTAACATTGTAAATAATTCTAAATAATAGAATTCATACATGTTTGATATTAGCAATATAGATCATACAATTTTTTTGTTGTTTTGAAAATTTTTAATGAAAGAAAAATAGAAAACCACAAAAACATATTTTTGTATTTTTGAATTTTGAAGTTTTGTAGTTGATTTTTCATAATATAAATAAAACAAAGATAACAAAAGTCAGACATACAAAAACTAAGTAGTACATATAAACTAACATATTTTTATAGATTTTTAGAAATTTAAAAAAATAGAAAAAATGAACACCCATGCTAGCGTCGACGCTAGTGATAGCGCGGAAAATAGTAAGTGATTTTTTGAGAATTTTAAATTTTCACTTTTTGATCTTGATTAAGAGTCCTTAGAGTAGTCTTATGTAGAAATTTTGTAATTTTTGGAGATGTTTTGATTGCTCAAATTGCATAAAACTTTAGCATTTTTCAAATAACTAATCCTAAGATGTCTAAGACTCCTATTTCCAACCTTAACATTTGAAACCTTGCATCGGGAAGAGGTATAGTGAATATATCAGCAAGTTGAGAGTCCGTGCCAATGAAACTTATTCTAACATTTTCCTTTTTAATGTGATCCCTTATGAAATGATGACGTACATCTATATGTTTGGATCTAGAATGGCGTACCGGATTATTTGTAAGATTAATGACACTTTTGTTATCACATTTCAATTCAATATGTCTTAGAAGAAAACCAAAGTCCTCAAGAGTTCGGCTCATCCATAGTGCTTGTGCACAACAACTCCCTAGTGCAATGTATTCGGCCTCCATGGTGGAAAGTGCAACCGAATTTTGCTTCCTACTAGACCATGCAACTAATGAAGGTCCAAGAAAATGGCAAGTACCGCTAGTGCTTTTTCTATCAAGTGAGCATCCGACGTAGTCTGAATCGGAATAGCCGTGAATCGTAAATGTATTATTATGCGGGTTCCATAATCCTAATCTAGATGACCCAATTAGATATCTAAAAATTCTTTTTACCGCTTTTAAATGAGATTCTTTTGGATTGTCTTGAAATCGAGCACATAAGCATACGACAAACATAATATCAGGTCTAGTTGCACTTAGATAGAGTAGAGATCCTATCATACCTCTATATAAAGTTTGATCAATTGAAATTCCCAATTCATCTTTTCCTAGTTTTAGTGATGCACTCATTGGTGTAGAAGCATGTTTAAGGTTTTCTAATCCAATGCATTTAAGCTATCAAAGACATATTTAGTTTGACATATAAAAATACCATCAACTCATTGTGAATTTGAAAACCAAGAAAATAAGAAAGTTATCCTACCATCAACTCATTATTGTGCTTAATGAAGAGAATATTATCGGCACTTCCCATAATATAACCGTGCTTTAATAAAATTGGTGAAAGTCTTTCATATGAGCACCCCCTAGACCTAATCTCCTTGACCTAGTTGCCAACTCACGCAGCGAATTGCCCCCTAAGCCGCGCTAGGACCTAGTCACCAACACAAGGTGATTTTACTACAAATATTCACAATAATGAAATAAAGCAAATAAGAAAAACTCCCTCTATAAGATTTCTGAAGATGAGGATGAAGGATCGTTGTAGCATAAGCGAGGTTGAAGCGATCATTCTTCGTATGCAGCGTGACAACTTCCTACTCTAGAAATCTTCTTTGGCTTTGAGTGGGAGATGAACTTTCTGCAGAATAACAACTCTTGAATTTTGGCATAAGTAATCTCTCTGGAATGTCTAACCAAAACGAGAGAGAAGGCATCTATTGGAACAACCCTATTACTGATTTGGTCTAGGATCACTATTTGTGATTAGGACTCTAGTTGAACCTATTGTATAGTCTTAGGGTCAAGGTATAAGTTTATCTAAGTCAGCTAGAACTTAGGAAAATTCCAATTTTCTGTGTTCAACGAACATCTTTCTGCGTTCGACGAACTCTTTCCTATGTTTGACGAATGTCGTGTATCAGTTCGACGAAGTTGTTCTCCAGCTCGACGAAATCAGTCTTTTAAGCAGTTCTGCAGATTCTATCTTTCAGATAGATGAGCTCCAGATTGAGATCGATGAACTCAGCTTTCTGTTCGACGAATGAGTAACTAAGTGTTCAGTTCGATGAACTCTCAGCTTTCTGCTCGACGAACTCAACTTTTTGTTCGATGAAATTCCTTTTGAGCTTGACAACTTCTGAAGAATCAGTTGTCTCTTTTCTCTGAACTCAGATCGACTATCCAGCAATGGATCTATTAATCTATTTGGACTTATTCATTATCAGATAAGTCAGGATTTGATCTTTCCTTTTAATATTCCTTTTTATTCTCTTCTTTCGAGAATATAGTCGTTGATATATTTTGGAAAAGGAAACTTTCATTAAAAAGGAATTAAAGTCTCTGCAGAATCAGAAAGTTTGTTATTACAGTTCCAAGGAATATTTGTCTCAGATTATTCTATTCCTTTTTAGAATATTTGAATTTTAAAATCAGAATACAAGAGATATACCAGTGGATACAAGTAAGAACTGAGAGGATATAGAAGATACTTGAAAAATACTCAGAGATACAGAAATCTTCATCTTCTATAGCATTTTTTTCATTCTCTGAGAACAACAAAAATCTTCTCTCAGTTTCAGTTACTGGTTGTTAATCTTCAAAGAGCAACAATAATTTGAGAAGCATCTTCTCTCAGATTCATCTGCTATCAAGGAAGATCTTCTTCATCCAAGAGAAAGCTCCATCCATTATCTGTCAAGAAATTCTATCAGACATGGGGAGCTTTACAACAACAGCATCCACTAGTCTTCTCTCAGATCTTGTTGACAGAAAAGAACTTTATAAACACTCTTTTTGTTCATTCTATTTTTACCCCATCTTGTACAGGGTTTTACTCCCTTTAAAAGTTAACCTTTGGTGGCAAGGCACCTGATCAAAAACCTGTGGTTTGGTTTGAGCACCTGATCAAAAGCTCAGTTGTGTTTGGGCACCTGATCAAAAATCCCAGTGGTGATAGGGCACCTGATCAAAAACTTAGTGGATTCCTACCAAGGGTGGTAGAAGAGTAGATGTACCCAGGTTGATTGGGGAACTACTATAGATCCTTGTGTCTGCTATGATTGTTTTTTTCTTTCTATACTGTGTTGTCTTGTTTTTGTTTTGCTTTTATACTCACTCTATTGCACATACACATATCATTATTTTAATTCCGCTATAAAATAAGTTAAAAACTTTTAATACTATATTCACCCCCCTCTAGAGTAAATCTAAGATATAATACCTCACTTTCAATTGGTATCAGAGGTTGGTTGATTGATTACACAGGCTAGCACCTGAATCAAAAAAACAATTAGATCTTAACTTTTCTAGAGTCTTCTTTTTCTAAAAACTCATGGCACAGAACAAAGATTACTCAAGCACATGACCTCCTATGTGCAATCTTAACAAGTTTGCATTAAGGAAGGCAAGGATCAAATTATATATGAACTTTATTGATGACGAGATCATTAATTCTATTTTGATAGGACCACCTACTCCATCAGCAACAACAAGTAATGAAACAGCAATCAACACTAATGTTGTTCCACCTCCTGAGTGGACAGATGCTTAGAAGAATCAAAGGAATGCAGATTCCAAGGCTACGAACATCTTGGCACAGACAATGTCTGATGACATATTCCAAAAGGTTGTGGACTGCACCTCAGCCAGGGACATCTGGATCTCTCTCAACAACATGGTTGAAGGATCTACAGATGAGAGAAAGGACAGAAGATCTCATCTCATCTCCCAATATGAGAACTTCAAGAAGGGAGATACTGAAACAGTTGCAGATATGTACAACAGACTCAGTCTCATCATCAATGAGCTGAAGTCTTTGGATAAAGTGATCTCAATCACTGAAGTAAATGATAAGATCTTAATGTGCTTCCCCAGCACATGGGACTCAAGGATCTGGCCAATCAAGGAAGCCAGAAGCCTAAATGAAATCTCTACTGAGACCTTGTTAGGCAAATTAAAATCCTATGAGCAACTTATCAAGTCAAGAGAAGCTGAATAGTCTACCTCCTCTCCAGCCACCAAAAAGGAGAGAAGCATTGCTTTTCAAGCAACAGAAGAGAAATACAAAGCTCCAGGAGAAATGGAGTTTATGAGCCTCCTAGCCAAAAGATTTTACAAAATGTCTAGAAAGGATCTCAGAAAGAAGGACTTCAGATCCAAAGAAAAACCAAGGTATGACAAATCAAATTCTAAAGAAATTATTTGTTTTGGTTGCAGGAAGCCTGGACACATCCTATCTGAGTGTCCAGAAAATCAAAAGAAGGACAAGAGAAAAGATAAGGAAGAAAAGAAACACTCCGGCAGGCCGTCCTCCCACAAATATAAACACAAGGGAAGAGGCTTTGTAGCTGAAACATGGAGTGATACTTAGTCAGAGTCATCATCCAGCTCCTCTGATGATGAAAATGATCCAAATGAAAAGGATCAATGATTGATGGCTATTTATGACCCAGGCAATGACTCAGAACATGCATCATCATCCAGCTCTAGTGATGATGAAGATGATGAAGATGAAAGAAGTTTCTGCATGATGGCTATCAATGCCTCAGGAAATAATTTTGATGAATCAGAATCTGACGCTGATAGTGTTCAGGTAATCTCTACCTTTGATTTTAATTCAAATGATTTTAAAAATGAATTTAAAACTCTTTGTTTAGATTTAATTAAATCTGAGAAGGAAATAATTTCCCTTAGAAGTAAGTTGGTTGAAATGAATCAACTGACTGAAGATAATGCCAATCTTAAGAAAGAACTGGCTGCCTCCAAAGAACATATTGTTCTCATTGAGAACAAATTATTTGAGGCTAAAAAGTTTGAAGAATCCCTCAATGGGAGAAGCATCAAACTGCACTGTAAATGCCAGACTCAATGGCAAACTGGGCTTGGGTGCATCATCAAGTCAGCCATATCTTCTTAAGAAAGATACTTTATCTACTCAAGTAAAATTCATTTCTGCCAAGAGCAAAGAGGCAATAGAAGTAGGTAAGAACATCTCAAGAAAGGATTTTAAGAATAAAAGAATTCAAAAGAATTCGTCGAATGGAGCTCTATGAAATCACATGAATTCATCGAACGGTGATCGACGAATGCTGAATACAGACTTTCAGTATAGCTATTCATCGAACGGCACTCGACGAAATAACTTCAGTTTGTCAAACGTAAAATATACTGAAATTCTAAAGAATTCTCATTCTCAACACACTAAGAATCCCTTTACTGAGTGGATTATTCTTCCTAGGAGATATCATCCACAAGGCTATAAGGAACAGCCTGAGATTTCTTACATTTCAGATTTTGTGGTAAGACAAAAGGACCCAAGGTAGTCTGGGTCAAGAATAACTAGTTTATTTTCTGTTGTGCAGGTACAAGGCTATCCAAACATAAAGGAATAGTGGTATTTGGATAGTGGATGCTCTAAGCACATGACATGAAACAAGGCTAACCTAAGCAATTACAAGGCAAAGCTTGGACCCAAAGTGATTTTTGGAGACTCCAATTATTGACAAACTAAATGATATGGAAAAATCAGAGTTGGAGTAGTTACCTTCAAAGAGGTAACATATGTCAAGGGTCTCAAGCATAATCTCATCAGCATAAGCCAGTTATGTGATGAAGGTTATCAGGTAACTTTTAATCATTCCTTATGTCTCATTACCAATAATAAGAACATCAATGTGTTATCTGGTATTAGACAAGGAAATATATATTTAGTCAATTTTGACTCTGCCAACTCAGACATTTGTTTATTTAATTCAATAAGTAAAACAAATGAGTTATGACATAAAAGGCTAGGACATATTAACCTTAAAACTATCTCTAAGCTCTCCAAGGACAATCTGGTAAGAGGACTGCCTTCTGGTTCATACAAGAAGGAAGGACACTGCAGGGCTTGTCAACTAGGAAAGCAGACCAAGAGTTGTTTCAAATCTTTATCCAAGAGTGATTCACCTAGGATTCTGTACTTACTGTATTTGGATCTCTTTGGACCCACTGCAATACAGAGTCTAGGATGGAAACATTACACTTTAGTTATTGTAGATGACTTCTCTAGATTCACTTGGGTGTTCTTTCTTAAGAACAAGTTTGACACCTTCAGTGTTCTGACAGACTTTCTCAGGTCCATCAAGATTGAGTACTCTACTATAGTTGCATTGATCAGACGAGATCATGGCACTGAGTTTGAATCTCTTCTGATGAGATAATTCTGTGGAAAAGAAGGGATCAGACAATGTTTCTCTGCTCCTAGAACTCCTCAACAAAATGGGGCAGCTGAAAGGAAAAATTGAACATTAATTGAATCAGCAACTACATTGCTTACTGATGCTCACTTGCCACTCTCTTTTTGTGAAGAGGCAGTGAACACAGCAAATTATGTGTTGAACAGGAGTCTGATACATAAACTTAAGGGTCAAACACCTTATGAATTACTTAAGAATAAAAAGCCTAAGGTTAACTATTTTAAGATTTTTGGTTGTAAATGCTATGTGCATAACAATGAAAAGAAATATCTAAGGAAATTTGAAGCAAAGACTGCTGAAGGTATATTCCTTGGATACTCTCTTTCAAGTAAAGTATATAGAGTTTATAACAAATCAACTCTTAAGATAGAAGAGTCCATGCATGTTTCTTTTGATGAAACTAACATGTTAATTGAGGAGAGGAATACCACCTCTACCAAAGATATTTTGCAGGCACCAGCTCTATGTGAAGAGCTTAATGGATTAAATCTACAGAATATAGACTCTTTATACCCATCAACTTAAACTATTGAAGACAGTGAAGAAGAAGATAATCCAGAAGATCTTGCTGACAATTCTAATCAAGTGACAACTGATCAAATCCCTCAAGAGGAAACTCTTGTTGAACCCATTCCAATTGTTGATCACATCACAGTTAGAGATCATCCAATATCTCAAGTTATTAGAGACATCTCAGCAGGTGTTCAAACAAGGCATCAACTCAACCAAAATCAGATGCATATTGTTTCTTATCACAGATTGAACCCCAACCCATAAAAGATGCAGATCAAGATCCAAACTGGATTCTTGCAACGCAAGAGGAGCTCAATCAATTTGAAAGGAACAAAGTCTGGGATCTGGTTCCAAGACCAAAGGGCCATCCAGTTATTGGCACCAAATGGGTCTTCAGGAATAAGCTAGATGATCAAGGCTTAATAATCTGAAATAAAGCAAGATTGGTAGCCCAAGGATACTCTCAGGAAGAAGGAATTAATTATGATCAAACTTTTGCTCCTGTTGCTAGACTTGAAGCTATAAGGATATTTCTTACATTTGTTGCTTTCAAGAAATTCAAAGTGTATCAGATGGATGTGAAGAGTGCATTCTTAAATGGAGATATCAAAGAAGAAGTATATGTGAAACAACCACCAGGTTTTATCTCTCCAACTCACTCTTCTTATGTCTTTAAGCTTAATAAAGCTCTTTATGGTCTCAAGCAAGCTCCCGGAGCATGGTGTGAGACCCTAGCTAATTTTCTTTTAGAAAACAAGTTCTATAGAGGCAATGTTGATAAAACTTTATTTTTCAGGATACATAAAAATCAAACCTTACTAGTTCAAATTTATGTAGATGATATTATATTTGGCTCTACTGATTCAAATTTATGCAAATGGTTTTCTGATCTAATGCAATCCAAATTTGAAATTAGTAGTATGGGTGAGTTATCTTACTTCCTTGGCCTTCAAGTGAAGCAAACACCCAATGGCATATTCATATCACAATCCAAGTATGCTAAGGAATTAGTGAAAAGATTTGGTATGTCTGATGCTTCTTCTATGAAAACACCCATGCCCTCCAATGTTGTTGTAGACAATGATGAATCAGGGAAACATGTTGATCAGAAAGTGTATAGAGCAATTGCTGGCTCTTTACTATACTTAACAGCTAGTAGACTAGACATAATGTTTGCTACATACATTTGTGCTAGGTTCCAAGTTAACCCCAAAGATTCTCACCTTATTTTATTAAAAAGAATTTTGAGATATATAAAGGGTTGTCCAAATCTAGGACTTTGGTATCCAACTGCATCAGAATTTGAATTAACTGGATTCTCAGATTCTCATTATGCTGGATACAGAGTAGACAGGAAAAGCACATCAGGAACTTGCCAGTTCCTTGGTGATAAGCTTGTGTCTTGGTTTTGTAAGAAATAGACATCTGTGCCTACATCAATAGCTGAAGCAGAATATATTGCTGCTGGCAGTTGCTGCTCATAGATTTTGTGGATACAAAATCAACTTCTAGATTATGGTATCAACTTAAATAAATCAAATATATTTTGTGACAATTCTAGTGCAATATCTATAGCACAAAATCCAGTACTGCATAGTAGGACTAAACACATAGAAATTATGCACCACTTTATCAGAGATAATGTGGATAAAAATAAAATTTGCCTATAATTTATTGCAACTGACTTACAAAGGCATGATATTTTCACCAAACCCTTGGATGAAAAGAAGCACATCTTCTTTATAAATCAGCTAGGAATGATAGATGGAGATTCAATAAATTAAAAAATTATATTTTTTACTTATCCCCTTTTTAGTCGAACGGAGATCGATGAAATTTTGTCATTCGTCAAACGGAGATCGACGAAACCTATTAAATCTAGAGATCGACGAAGTCAGCTCGTTCGTCAAAATGAGATCGATGAAAATTTATTCTTCGTCGAACGCAATTTGATGAAGCCCAATGACTCTTCAACTTCTGATTTTCTTAGGTTTAGCCGAACCCCATCCTACGAAAGCTCGCACCTTCTCCGAACTCTCTCTCTTTATAATCAAATTTCGATTCCTTTTCATCTTTGCGCCTACAGAACTTGCTCTTGCCTCCAGTTTCATTGCACTTGATCTTTTCTCTTGAAGGTACCAATGGCAATCTCTCAGGCATTGATCTCGTCAATGAAGTTTGATGTTGGTTTTGATATCGACATGGAGTCGTTTGCTCATTCTGACCAAGTTTTCCAAGACATTCTTCAACTTTTTGAAGAACAACAGTTAAAGAAGTTCATGACAACCAGGATAAAGCTATCAGTTGCAGAAATCAAGGAATGGATACACACCATTCAGTCACTGAATGCAACATCAATATTAGGAACAATCTCAGGAAATCAGGTCTCTCTTTCCCCAGAAGTTTTAGCAGATGTTTTTGGATTGATAAATTGTGAAGATGAGTTAGATATCACCTCTGATGAGTTTAATGCTGAACTGATCAAAATGGGACACTCTAGTGGAAACCCTAATCATCTTATGAAAAAGAATTTGTTAGTTGAATACAAATTCTTGGCTGACGTAGTTGGCAAGGTTTTACTAGGAAAAACCTCTACTCATGATTATATTCCCAGGCACCAATTTCTGTTGATGGTGGCCTTGGTGGAAAATAAGCAGGTGAATTGGGGATTGATTCTCTTTGAATCAATCAAGAAGAAGCAAAGCAAATTCAGTGTTTGTTATGGCAGGGTTATAGGCATTGTTCTTCAAGCAAAATGCCTAGAGCTGTTGGTGTCTCCAACAGTCTTTATCAATGCAAGCAAGAGGCTGACTTCAGCTCTCTTTGGTAAGTGGGAGAGAGTGATTCCCAAGAGGACTCCAAGGGCAGAATCTTCCAAGCAAGCTTCTGAAAGCACAAGGGCTGACACAGCCACCCCCTCAACCCTACCAGAAGTTCCTCTCTCCGAATCTTCTTCTCCTATCCCTTCTCAACCTCCTCAAGACATTACTACTGAATAAGTTCTTCCCTCCAATCCTCCCATAAACACTCCTTCCTCATTTCCTTCTTCTCCTCCTCTCCAGACAAATCAGTTTGTAGAGCCTCCATCATCATCTATTCCAGATGTTGATTCTCTTCCCCCTCCATCATTTGACCTCTTATCTTCTCAACATACTCCACCTCAATCTCCTATCCCTGAAGATATTCTTCCACCCATCTCAGATGCTACTAACATTTTCCTTCCATCCTCAGTGTGCACCAATCAGGTACACTCCCTTCCCCCATCCTCATCTTCTTAACATACATCTAACTTTGTGTATGTTGATTTCTCTTCAATTGCTGACCAAATTTTCACTCATATCTCTCCTAGGCTAACTGCTCTTCCAGATGAAAAATTAGCTCCAGTTCTTCAAGCTATCTCTGACCTATCTTCTAAGCTTGCATCCTTCCCTCCCTCCTCATCCTATGTCCCTTCTTCTAGGGGCCTAGTTTCAGGTCTCCCTGAAACTAGGCAGGGGGAGATGCTTGATGAAGAAGCTCCAGATAATGCAGATTCAGTTATGGTTTTTGATTTAGAAGCAGCTCCAGTTATTGATGAAGAAGATCCAATTATAGATTCAATGAATAATGTTTCTATTAATCCCTCAGTAGATATTCTTTCTTTGTTATCAAGATTTAATTTGATTTTCAATTATCTGCCTAAGCCTCAAGATAGTTCAAAGGCTATTGTTCCCTATTCTGCTCCCATAGATACATTTTTATTAAAGAAAATCATCAAAAGTTTTCAAGTTCCAGTTCAGGTTCCAGTTACAGGTGCAGTAACATAAGAAGTTGGCTTGGTGAATTCACCTCCAACCTTTGTGTATGACGATTCTCCTCTTCCAGAGGATGTTGAGCAAGATTTGGATATTGCTCTTAAAGATCTTGATGATCTGTATGATAACCCTGCTCAGTTTTCTGATGATGATGATAATGATGATAGTGATGATTCAGATGCAAAATCCTCAAAGAAAAGAAAGTCCAGAAGCAAAGCAAAGGCTGTTCCTAAACCTCCCTCTTCAACTAATGATACTCCATATTACATTTTGAATAATAAAACTCTTTCAATGGATTCTCCAGCTTGGATGAGATTCTCTAGGAATGAGAATAATAGGAGAAAGAAAATGAAGAAATCAGGATTCTACTCTGACAAACCTGACAAGTTTAATCCCCCTCCTCCTCCAGCAGCAGGATCAGCAGGAATATCCTCTTCCTCTCAGAAATCTTTTCCTCAGCATTCAAGAAAATCAGGAGAAAGTCATAGAAGCTCAAGTGGCTCTCATAGTTCAAGATCATCCAGAGCTCCTCCTTCAGGATCTGCCAGAGATCTTTCCTCAATTTATAAATATCATGTATCTCATGGCTCTTTTCACAGAAAAAGATATCCTCAAGATTTTCAATCCTCATATCAGTCCAGTGAAATTCATGAAAGTCCTCCATCTCCTATCAATCCAGATTCAGAAAAGAATTCTTATATGGCTAGATATAAAGAAACTATTGCTACAGCTCAGATAAATAAAGAAAAAGCAGAAGGAAAAGATTACTCTCAGTATTCAACTATGTCTGAATTCAGAAGAAAAGAATTTGAAAGATACATCTCAAGACATCTCTTTAATGCTGAAGATTAATTAAGGTTGCACCCAGCTGCAGTGGTTCCTCATGCTTTATCTCAAACAATGCTGGGAGCAAATGATCTTTATAAGAGCAAAAGAGAATCTGAGAACCCAAACAGAGAAATTATTTTCAAGCCTTCCTCAAAGAAAGAGTAAATCTCTTGATTGTTTTGGTTTTGCTAATTTCTGCTTTCAGTGTAAATCTTCCTAAACTCAGAGTACTACATTTTCTATCTGCTGAAATGAATTTAAATTCTGTCAGATATATATGCTCTGTGTTTGTTGTTTGTTTTATTATTTGATTTTGTCAAATAGTATCCTAACCAAAATAGGGGGAGATTGTTGGAACAACCCTATTACTGATTTGGGCTAGGATCACTATCTGTGATTAGTACTCTAGTTGACCCCATTGTATAGTCTTAGGGTCAAGGTATAAGTTTGTCTGAGTCAGCTAAAACTTAGGAAAATTCCAAGTTTCTTTGTTTGACGAACATCTTTCTGCGTTCGACGAACACTTTCCTGTGTTCGACGAATGTCGTGTATCAGTTCGACGAACTTGTTCTCCAGCTCGACGAAATCAGTCTTTCAAGCAGTTCTGCAGATTCTATCTCTCAGTTCGACGAACTCCAGATTGAAATCGACAAACTCAGCTTTCTGTTCGACGAATGAGTAACTAAGTTTTCAGTTCGACGAACTAAGCTTTCTGCTCGACGAACTCAACTTTTTGTTCGACGAAATTCCTTTAGAGCTTGACATCTTCTGAAGAATCAGTTATCTCTTTTCTCTGAACTCAGATCGACTATTCAACAATGGATCTATTCATCTATATGGTCTTATTCATTATCAGATAAGTTAAGATTTGGTCTTTCCTTTTAATATTCCTTTCTATTCTCTTCTTTCGAGAATATAGCCGTTGACATATTTTGGAAAAGGAAACTTTCATTAAAAAGGAATTAATGCCTCTGCAGAATCGAAAGTTTGTTATTGCAGTTCCAAGGAATATTTGTCTCAGATTATTCTATTCCTTTTTAGAATATTTGAATTTTAAAATCAGAATACAAGAGATACAAAAGAGATATACCAGTGGATACAAGTTAGAACAGAGAGGATACAGAAGATACTAGAAAATACTCAGAGATATAGAAATCTTCATCTTCTATAACATTTTTTTCATTCTCTGAGAACAAAAAAAATCTTCTCTCAGTTTCAGCTGCTGGTTCTTAATCTTCAAAGAGCAACAATAATCTGAGAAACATCTTCTCTCAGATTCATCTGCTATCAAGGAAGATCTTCTTCATCCAAGAGAAAGCTCCATCCATTATCTGTCAAGAAATTCTATTAGACAAGGGGAGCTTTACAACAACAACATCCACTAGTCTTCTCGCAGATCTTGTTGACAGAGAAGAACTTTATAAACACTCTTTTTGTTCATTCTATTTTTACCCCATCTTGTACAGGGTTTTAAATCCCTCCAAAAGTTAACCTTTGGTGGCAGGGCACCTGATCAAAAACCTGTGGTTTGGTTTGAGCACCTGATCAAAAGCTCAGTGGTGTTTGGGCACCCGATAAAAAATCCCAGTGATAATAGGGCTCCTGATCAAAAACCTAGTTGATTCCTACCAAGGGTGGTAGAAGAGTAGATGTACCCAGGTTCATTGGGGAACTACTATAGCTCCTTGTGTCTGTTGTGATTGTGTTTTTCTTTCTATACTGTGCTATGTTGTTTTTGTTTTGCTTTTATACTCACTCTATTACACATACACATATCATTATTTTAATTCCGCTATAAAATAAGTTAAAAACTTTTAATACTCTTTTCACCCCCCCCCCCCCCCCCCCCCCCTCTAGAGTAAATCTAAGATCTAATACCTCACTTTCAGCATCAATTTAAAGAACTTGGAGATAGCGCCTGCGATAGCTCCTAGCGCCTACGGTAGCATTCGTGTATAAGCGGTTATGAACCCGTCGCGGCATGGTATTGTGTGCACGAACTCGAGCTAGTGCCACACATGTCCAACAGTACTATGTAAATATGAGGGAAAAATATTAAAGTACCTGTGATCACTTCTTCTGGTTATCGGGGTTCTGCAAGGTCCACTACATACATCTATTCTGGATGTCTGCCTCTACCGTGAGGTCCTCGGCCCCAACCACGTCCTCGGCCTCAGCCCTGCTGTGCTGGAGGGGCTGCTGGAGGTGGAGGTGGAACTCTTTGGGGACAGTTGATACGGATATGGCCTGGTTGGTGACATTGGTACCATACTTGTGGAGGAGGTACTCCTCCACCTTGTCTAGGTTGCCCTTTGATCTGTAGCGGCTGGGGAGCCAACAGTGCTGGAGGCCTCTGCTCCTGCCTAAAGTCACGACGGGGTCATCCCCCACCCCTCCTGTGTTGCATGAACCTGCCTCTCTGATGTCCCCTGCTACCCAACCCTGCGTATTCCGTTGGCCTTCTTCCTATGCCTTTGACCATCAGCTGATCTGTTTCCAGCCTCCTCGCTGCTTCGATGATCCGGGCTAAACCGGAATCAGCCATATACTGCATGGCTTGTCTGAGGTCATCTCGGAGGACCTTGAAGAATCTCTTGGCTTACCTAGAGTCGTCCAACTGGTGGTTTGTGGTTAAGCGGGCTAGGTGCGAGAACTCCCGCTGATATTCCAGAACTGATAAGTTTCCCTCCTTCAATTGTAGGAACCGTTCCTCCATGTCATCTCTAGCTGTTTGTGGCACAAATTGCTCCAGGAATGCCTCCAGTAATGTCAGTATACTCTAGGCTGACAAAGGTGGTGTCTAGGGCCGACTTCCACCACCGCTTGGCATGGGATTTCAAAGCAGAAACGGCCAAAGACACTGTCACACCAACCAGACAACAAATCCCAGCCAGCATCTCCTGGATTGCATCCAACCATTCCTCTATCTGTACTACCGACTTAGTCCCCGCATAAGATGGTGGGGAGAGGCCTAGGAAGACACTCAACCAATACTCCCCTGGGTTGGGGGCTAGACCGGGGCCTGCTATTGGTAGAAGGCTTGTAGGATAGCGACCAGTGTCTGACCTAGCTCTGTTTGTTGGAATTGGGTGGGAGCCAGTGGGGGAGGGACTGCATCCTGCAAGATTTGCCAATTGGTAATGAGAAGTGAAAGAACTCCATAGTTAAGCATGCTCAGATGGGAGTAGTCATGGGATGGGTGACCTCCTGGGAAGTCCCTGCACTACCGCTTAACTGAATCATTTCTCATGAAAAGGGGGGCTGCGGCCTCCAACAGCCCAATGTGCCCTGTGGTGGGATGGAGAGGGGTTGGGGTGCACGGTCAGCAGACTGGTTGAGGCTGAACCCTTTCGAGCTGGATGCTAGGAGTGTCGGCGGTCCTCCTTGCGAGCTGTGAACTGGGGAGATAATTACTGAAAGTATCTAGTTGCGGCCTAAATCACCTAGAGGGGGGTGAATAGGTGGATTCTATGTCTTCACGCGAAATTAAAATATAACACAGAAATGAACACAATAAAGCACAGCACAGACACAAGGATTTTATAGAGGTTCCCCGATGTGGGTAGTCCTCTTTCCTGCCTCGCCTATCTAGCACTACGAGGCTAGACTCGGCAACTTCACCAATCTCAGATTATAAATAATCTTACACCTCGGAGTCAAAACTCCTACAACTCGGAGTATACCACTCCTACAACTCGGAGTAAAACAACTCCTACAACTCGGAGCAAACCACTCCTACAAATAACTCGGAGTAAAAACTCCTGATCCGAATAGGCCCTTTGATCTACTCAAAAGAATCGTCAATATGGAGTGCAGCACAAGGATCAAAGACCTTCTTATCTGAGAAAACTCTAACAACAAAGAAGAATAACTCTTGAGCAGCAGATGTTAGGTCTCAGAAAACTTGTTCAGCAAAGGAAGAGGAGAACAACTTTTTGTTTCTGAACAAATCGTGTGAGGAAGAAAAATGTGTGGGAAGCCCTAAAAATAAAGGATTATTTATAGGGAGGACTTCAACGGCTCGTGCGACAAAGAAGGGAGTGTTGGAGTTACCATTGTGATCTAGAAGTGGTCAAACATGTAATGTCACTGCCAACGCGATATGAGCCTGCAGGGTCGCATATAAGAGCATGTGGAGAAGTTGGAAGATTGATTGTGTTGGTAAAGGTTACCAATCATCATATAGAATGGGGAAGTCCAGCAATTGTTGTTGTCTGAATTCGTCGGATATGATTCGTCGGATTCGTCGAAATTCGTCGGATCATTCCGTGGAATCCCGACGAATTGTCACAGAGATCCTTCACTCGGCAAATGTTGTTGTCAGATTGGATTCGTCGGAATTCGTCGGATCATTCCGTGGAATCCCGACGAATTGTAACAGAGATCCTTCACTCGGAAAATGTTGCTGTCTGATTGGATTCGTCGGAATTCGTCGGATCATTCCGTGGAATCCCGACGAATTATCACAGAGATCCTTCACTCGGCAAATGTTGCTGTCTGATTGGATTCGTCGGAATTCGTCGGATCATTCCGTGGAATCCCTACGAATTGTCACAGAGACCCTTCACTCGGCAAATGTTGCCGTCTGATTGGATTCGTTGGAATTCGTCGGATTGTCCCGTGTAAACTCGACGAATGCTGATTCGTGAAATCCCGACGAATTGTAACAGAAACCCCAATTCTGCTGTGTGGTCTGCGGATAGCGATTCTTCTAGAAGCCTGTTTATGCCTTGGGTATAAATAGATCTTCTTTTAGGGTTCTCAGTACTGACGAAAGGTTTAGCCGACGGAAGTGTTCTGCTTCCACTCGAACCCTAGACGGAAAGTGTTCCGCCGCCCAGTTCGCCTCCGCCGACCTCCTCTCCGTCGATTGTCGCCGGGATTGTTCTTCCTGGAGCGAACCTAGCAGTTCGTGGAAGTGCAAGGTGCAGTTGTTCTTCCTTCCGAGTTGCGTGCGACGTGACTTGGCGTTCTCCTAGCTCGTGTGGACTTCTGTAGAGATGTAGACAATATTCTACGTGAGGACTCGCACAGCCGACTACAGGATTCAACTCGTGGAGCATCTAGGTTGGATTTGATCCAATCCCACTAAGGTAATTTTTGCCTAGTATTTTTATTAACTTCTTGATTCAATATTCATGGCCGATCCAAGTCTTTTTGGTTTGTTTCTCTTTTATTCTGCTGCGCCTACATGTGATGTATGGTTCTAGAAAAACCCAACAGGGAGGAGCGACACGTGTACTGTACGTGGCGGCCAACCCTAATTTTCGAATTCGAAACAAAGATTTGAAATCCGTCTGTCCGTCATTCATCGAGACTTCACGTGAACATCTGACGAAAAGACTTGGCCACAGAAAAACACTGAACAACCCGTGAAAGACACCTTCTATTTTCATTCGTCGGGATTCGTCAGGAGTTCACGAGAACATCCGACGAATGGACTTAGCTGCAGAAATTTCTTCTTTAAACAAGACAAATGGCTTATTTCTTGATTCGTCGGGATTCGTCGGAATGTCCCGAGACATCTCGACGAATTGACTTAGAAAAACTTTCTTTTCTACTGAAAACCTGCTCCACTCCTCAACCGTTGAAAACCTTCAGTTATGAGTATATGAAGTACACCCCAAAAGAGAGATTACACATGGACCAACACTTTGTTCTACACAATGAGGGATTACATTGTCCAGAACTGTGTTTGGTGATCCATTGCAACCTGACCTTGGTGTGCACTTAGCATTAAGACCTGTCATAACACATCTAAACAGAAATCATCAAATACATACTAAATTCATTTTAGTTCACTAGGGGACATCTTCAAATCTAGGTGACTGTGGACACAATACCCAACAATCTCCCCCTATTTGAAGATGTCATAACCCTATGCACTAAGTTGAATTGCACAGAAAATATAATAAATAAGAAATGCACAACCCAGGCAGTAATATTTAAGGAAAAACAGAATAAGATTGAATGTTTAACTTAACACAAAAGAAATGTATATATATATATATATAAGCAAAGAAAACATCATGATTCCAGACTAGCTCAGCTCATTCATGATCTTTGCCTTTCTGCTTTGCAAATAATCTTTCCACTTCCTCAGCTTTCTTCTTTTGTTCAGATTCTATTCTCTCAAAGAATGCCTTTGGATTAGGCCAATATTTGTCAGGAGCAGTCTCTTTTGATCCACCTGACTTGAAATGAATTCTTCTTTCAGTTGTCCTCTTCTCAAACTTACTCCATTCTTCTGAACTGTAGTGATCACTGACTTTTTCATTATGATTACTGACTCTATTGAAGGCTGAGAGAACAATACTTTTGGAGGTGGGGCTCCAGCTTTCTTGGAAGTTTCTAGGAGGAGGTCTATCATAAAATTCTCTAATCTTTTATAGGGATTAGACCTCTTTACAGATGGCTTGTCATCAAATAACTTTCTTTTCAAAGACTTTTCAGAGGGTTCAGCAACAGTGGAGCTGTCAGGCTCTTGAGCAGGAAAAGGATCATCCCAGAACTCTTGATAAGTAGAGTCAGGAATGTCTTCTTCATCAGAAACAAGAACCTCAACATGATTTGGAGAAAAGCTTAGAGCCCTGGGTCCTGGAGCACTTGATAAAGGAACATCTGACCCTTTATCTACAACAGAAAAACCAAGCATTCCAGCAATTTCCTTGAACAGCCAGCTTTGAGCTCCATGAGTGTACCAATTCACATCCTTAACATTTTATAAAATGTTCTCCTTGAGCTCTTGCATTTTTGAAGATACATTTTCATCTAAGTCATTCAACTTACTTGCATTCTCTTCTAACTTTGCCACCATACTCTCCTCCCCCTTTATGACATCTTCATGCAGGAGGGAATAGAGTCTATGCAGTTGTCTTTCAAGTTGATCATCCAAGAAGGTGAGTCCTTAATCATGAGCAGTGCTAAGAGTAGAGTGAGCAGTATTCAGATGTAGTACATCTTCACTAACCTGATGCAGATTCTTTAGAGCATGCCCAACACCTTGAGTTGTGTGGTCTAGAGCTTTTCCTGCTTTTGACATCCAAGCTTCTTGATCATTCTTGAATGTGTTCATCTCATGCCTAATTTCAGTTATTTCCTGCCCCAGAGAACTATCCACAGAGTCAATCTTCTTATAAACTTGCTTGATAGACTGATCTAAGTGCTCAGTCTGAGCCTTCAGCAAATCTGCAATTGACTTCAGCAAAGAGGAGTGAGAGCTATCACCAGACTCAAACTCTTCAGGAGATATTTTATCAGCCACAAAACTTGTAGACTGTGATTGCTTATCAAGCACAGTTACTCTTGGAGATGAGCTACCAGCCACAGGAACTTCTGGATACTAGGGTAATAACAACACAGAAGGAAGGACCTCAGGAAAAGCAGATTCAGCCATGAAACTATCTTCCTGGTCTTTCTCCCCCTCAGCTAGAGACATCTTTTTGGCAAACTCCAACCTTGCACCAAAACTTCCCTTCTCCATAGATTCAGATTTCCTAGAAGGATCAGAAGGAGAATCTGGCAAATCTTCATGATCTGCAGAATGAGAGTCAACCAATTCAGGTGATCTCCTTGAATCTTCTAGCTGAGCAGCCTCATCAACATCAGCAACATTCCCTGGACCCTCCAGGTCAAGACCAGCATCAGGGACAGCAGCAAAAATAGGATCAAGAGGAACTTGATCAGCTATACTGGGAGTAAATTCTTCTGTAGCACCACCACCTACACCAATGTCTCTTGGGGTTGGAAACTTCCCCTCAACAAGTGCATCTCTTTCCTGAACAGAAGCTGGACTAAGTCTACTCCCCCTGGAGGATTGACCTGCTTCATGAGTCCTATTCTCATTAAGCAGAGGGTCTTCACCATCATTAACAGCATCCTTCACTCCAACACTTCCTAAACCCTTGGGAATTACCCTTTCCCATTTGGAGAAAATGGATGAATTGATTTTCTTGGTGTGGTGGATGGGGATACCTCTTCCAAGATTAAAAAAATCTGGATTGCTACCATTGAGTAGCAGACTGAGAATTCTTCCAAAATTGGGAGCATGAAAACTCTCTTTAATTTTCTCAAAAATTACTTCACCAAAATTAAAATGTTTCCGACAGATTATAGCAGAGTGAATTTTGAAAGCTTCTTCAGAGAGGTAGTCATGAGAGCCTACCTTACACAATAAGACTTTTCCTATAATGTCACACAGAAGCTTACCTCCATCATTCATAATTTTCCTTCTGATTTGAGATCTTTCATTAAGAATACCATAGAATCGCCTGGCTCTGAGAATATCTTCAACAAACAATTCTTCTGTTTTGACTTCAGGCATCCTCAACAGTCTGTTGATCCCACTAGCCTTCAGGATGATTTTGCAAGACCTGATGGAGCTCTTGATTTTCTTACCTTGACTGGTGATTTTTGCATTGCGAAAGAACTCAAGAACGTCCTGTTCTAGGATTTTAGCCGGCTCCTCCAAGACAAAGATGAGCCCGGCGACATCAAGCATTAAAATAACATTTCGGAACTCATCTGAAGCAGTCTGAAATGCACCTTGCATAAGCTCTCCACCTGAATGCAGTCCAACCTTGGGCGCCATTGAGCTCGTCGAAGTTGGGGAAGAAGAACAGAGAAAGCACGAGAGAGACGAAGGGTCGGAAAGGGTTTCATGGAAGATTTCGTGGAATCACGCGTTTTCTTTGATTTATATATATATATATATATATATATATATATATATATATATATATATAAATTGAAATGAGGCGCGTACCTGAATGAAGATTAAATCGCATTTAATAATAATAAGATTCCACGGGAGCTATCTGAGAATAATAATATTGGACCCGTGAAAACCCGTGTAATCTGCTTGAAAAAAATCTCAACTTTTACGGGAAATTCCATGCAAATTCGTGAAATGCCAACAGTCCTTCTTCAAGTTTCCTTGTTAAGCATTCCAAGTTCCATTTTGAAGAAATTAAATTTGGTTTCGTCCAGAGGCTTCGTAAAAATATCTGCAATTTGTTTGTCATTATTAACATATAACAAATTTATGTCCTTACTCTCAACATGTTCCCGGATGAATTGGTAGCGAAGCTCAATATGCTTCGTTCTGCTGTGAGAGACTGGATTATTTGCTATGGCAATAGCACTTGAGGAGTCACAGAACATGGGGATTTCTGTGAACTTTAAGTTATAGTCCTCAAGCTGATTTTTCATCCACAAAAGATGTGCGCAGCAACTGCCAGCAGAGATATACTCTGATTCAGCAGTCGATATTGCAACGCAATTTTGCTTCTTGCTACTCCAGGAAACAAGCCTTTTTCCTAAGAACTGGCAAGTTCCCGAAGTGCTCTTCCTGTCATCTTTGCTACCTGCAAAATCAGCGTCTGAAAAACCAATTATTTCAAAATCATTGCTTCTTGGGTACCATAAGCCGAGATTTGGTGTAGCCTTAAGGTATCTCAAAATCCTCTTTGCAGCGGCATAATGAGATTCCTTACAGTTCACCTGATACCTGGCACAAACACATGTTGAAAACATTATATCAGGCCTAGTAGCAGTGAGATAGAGCAAGGACCCAATTATGCTTCTGTACTTGGTTTCATCAAAAGGTTTCCCTTTCTCATCCTTGTCCAGAGACATGCTTGAGCCCATTGGAGTCCTCATTGAGGTTGCACTCTCCATTCCAAATTTCTTAAGAAGCTCTTTGGTGAACTTCGTCTGAGAGCTGAAGATTCCATCTTCAGATTGGTGCACCTGGTGTCCTAGGAAATATTTCAGCTCTCCCATGCTGCTCATTTCAAACTTACCTTGCATCAAGTTAGAAAACTTTTTGCAAAGTTTGTCATCAGTAGAGCCAAAAATAATATCGTCGACATAGATTTGCACAAGCAAAATCTCGCCTTTAACTTCCCTAAGAAACAATGTCTTGTCTATTGTTCCTCTTGTAAATTTGTTCTCAAGAAGAAACTTAGACAATGTCTCATACCAGGCTCGGGGTTCCTGTTTGAGACCATACAAGGCTTTATGTAAATAATATACATGATCAGGAAAGTTAGGATCTACAAAACCTGGAGGCTGAGCTACATATACTTCCTCCTTAAGGTCTCCATTCAGAAAGGCTGACTTTACATCCATCTGGAAAACCTTAAAACCCTTATATGCAGCATAAGCCAGAAACAATCTGATGGCTTCAAGTCTTGCTACTGGTGCGAAGGTCTGATCAAAGTCAATCCCTTCTTCTTGCCTGTATCCTTGTGCAACCAGTCTTACTTTGTTCTTTGTGATGATGCCCTTTTCATCAAGCTTGTTCCGATAGATCCATTTTGTTCCAATCACATTCTGTCCTTTGGGTCTTGGTACCAACTTCCAAACTTTACATCTCTTGAATTGGTTGAGCTCCTCTTGCATAGCAAGGATCCACGAGGAATCGGTGTTTGCTTCTTCAAACTTTTTCGGCTCAATCTGTGAAAGAAAACTTGAATGTAAAACTTCATTAGTTGTACCTCTTCTCGTTAGAACTTTGCTTGAAGGATCTCCGATAATCTGATCAGCTGGATGATCTCTTAAATGTCTGATCATTCCAGCATTTAGATGACCATGAGGTTCCTACACTTCAGGTACATCTTCATCTTCCTGAGGGTCATCTTCCTCACATGTAGAAGGAACATTTACTTCAATAGATTTTGGAACGTCTTCCTTTACAACTTCTTCTAAGTGTAATTCTTTGAATCTTGCATCTGCATCTTTAACAAAGACACTAGAAGAGCTGTTTTGAAGCATACTCGTCTCATCAAATATTACGTTAAAAGTTTCTTCTACAACCAGGGTTTTCTTGTTGAAAATCCTATATGCCTTGCTATGGCTACTATAACCGACAAAAATACCTTCAAAACACTTTTCACTAAATTTAGTTTTGTAATATTTCCCGTTATTAAGTACGAAGCATTTACTGCCAAAGATTTTAAAATAAGACAGAGTTGGTTTCTTGCCTTTCAGAAGTTCATAGGGAGTCTTATGATGATTTTTGTTGATTAGTGCTCTGTTTTGCACGTGGCAAGCAGTGCTGATACCTTCAGCCCAAAAGTACTCCGGTAGTGAAGAATCACTCAACATTGTCCTGCAAGCCTCTATGAGTGTTCTATTCTTTCTCTCGGCAACCCCATTTTGCTGTGGAGTACGGGGATAGGAAAACTCATGAAAGATACCCTGACTTTCACAAAATTCTGTCATGGCCCCAGACTTGAATTCTGTACCATGGTCACTTCTGATTTTGACCACAGAACATTCTAATTCATTCTGAATTTGCCTAACGAATGAGGTGAAAGAATCATAGGTGTCTGACTTGTGTTTCAGAAAGAATACCCAAGCAAAACGTGAGTAATCATCGACAATGACCAACGTAAAAGACTTACCCCCTAAACTCCGAATTGGCATGGGACCAAATAAGTCCATATGAAGTAGATATAAGCATCTGGTAGAATCTTTGCCAATAATGCTCTTAATGCTAGCCCTCGTCTACTTGCCCATTTGGCATGCATGACAAGGTATCTCTTTAATGCACTTAACATCAGGAGCATCACGAACTAAGTTGTGAGAAAATAACATATTTATAGTTTTGAAATTAATATGTGCTAGTCTTTTGTGCCATTGGTCACAGAGAGATGCACTATCTTTTGCTAAAAAACACACTGGTGAAGAAGAGTCTAAACAAAGAAAATTTAAGCAAAAAATATTTCTACTCCGAGTGCCTGTTAAAATAGTTTATGACGTATCTGTTGACTTTATCAAGCACTTGTCCTTGTAGAACTCAACCATACAGCCTTTGTCACATAGTTGACTTATGCTAATGAGATTGTGTTGTAATCCTTTAACATAAGCTACATCTGTGAAAGAGACTATACCGTTGGTAATCATACCGTAGCCTTTCGTGATTCCCCGATCAGATCCGCCAAAACTAACTTTTGGTCCATCTTTCACCGGGGTATACTCTTGTAATAAACTTTTTGTTCCGGTCATATGCCGAGAACATCCACTGTCCAAGTACCATATGGGATTTGAGTTGGCCTTTGGACATACCTGCAATCAATAATCAATTGCCCTTAGGAACCCAAACCGATTTGGGTCCTTGGCTTCTTGTTAGATGACCGCCACTTGGAAAGTTAACATTGCGAGGGGTCATTCTTGCATTGTTAATCCGTGGAGTCGTGACATTTCTTGAATTAAACCAACAATCTATGGCAAAGTGACCAACCTTGCCACAACACCAACAATCGAACCGATTGTACCTTCTCTTTGTCTCCTGTTTTACTTTTTGAACGTGAGGTGCAACTGGAGTGACTTTCTTAGTAGGAGCTTTCTTAGAAGTGGGGGACTCATGGTGACAGCACACACATGGCTCCAACTTCTTCTCAATAGATATGGGTGGAATCGTTTTAATTTTTGGTGCCTTCTTATGAGCTGATCCGTGAACAAACGGACCATGATCTTTGAGAATTATTTCTTCATGAGGAGCTTTGAATGGAGAGACGTCAAAGTTTCGGGGAATGCTCCATCCTTGATATCTATTACTAGGTTCAACATGTGTTGGTCTAGCAAAATGACCGTAGGATGAATCAAAGTCAAACGAGTTTGATGGAAAAATGACCTTCCTGAATGAAGGTTGACTTTGATTAGCAGCTCCCTTCCCTTTCACGGCTCTTTTCTCAGCAGCCTTACTACTTTCGGCCTTATGACCAATTCCACTACCCTTCGCAGGAGAAGAAAACCTACCAATGATTGGAAGAATAGTCTTCGGCTTCGAGAAGCTTTCTACGAGCTTTCTTTCCTCCTTCAACTTATCTTCAAGTTCATTTATAGTTTTCTCCTTTAGATTCAACAACTCAGTGGAGCTTTTCAGTTCGTCTTTCAAGAGTTGGATTTCATCTTTGAGAGGAGTTAATTGTTCAACTTCCTCCCTCAAAGCTAATTCCACTGTCTTGAGAGATTCAATTTCTTTTGACTTGGATTTGACGACCATGCGGCACTTGTCAAATCCCTTCACAAGGGCTTCATACT
This sequence comes from Dactylorhiza incarnata, assembly GCA_033032865.1. Taxonomy (NCBI): domain Eukaryota; kingdom Viridiplantae; phylum Streptophyta; class Magnoliopsida; order Asparagales; family Orchidaceae; genus Dactylorhiza; species Dactylorhiza incarnata. The sequence continues at coordinate 6,318,901 of JAWHQI010000035.1, forward strand.
AAGTTATTAAATCAGAGTCCTCCTCTGATGAGTAGCCTTCATTTGCTACGGATGCAGTCTCATCTTCAGAAGCAGACAGAGGGGTATGAGACTTTACCTTCCCCTTATAAGATGAGTCACCAATTTCTTCGTCTAGATGTGCCATTAGCCCGAAGTAGGCTTCTTCATCTGAGCTTGATGCATCAGAGTCAATGTCACTCAGAGTCTTGGCCTTTTTGGCGAGGAGGCTCTTTTCTTTCTTCTTTCCTTTAAAGGATCTCTTTTCTTCCTTCTTTGATCCTTCTTTCTTTTTGTATGGACACTCGGCTATCACGTGTCCTGGCTTATTGCAGCAATAGCAAATAATGTCAGTGGAATCATATTTGTTCGGTTTAGATTTATACCTGTCATTATTGTAGTCCTTCTTGTGATGATCACCATCACGTCTTGATCTTCTGTGATCAAAAGCAGTGGATTGGCCTCTCTTCTGCTTTCTTTTATTCAGAAGTCTTTTGAATTGCTTGGAGAGCAAGCAAAATTCTCCATCAGACATCTCTGAACTAGAGGGGCTGGCATCAGATTCATCCTCATCAGAAGATGATCTCCTGACAGGTGGGAGAGTCTTTCTCTTTCTTGAGCTTTCAGCTTTCAGAGCGGAGGACTTCTCCCTTCCAGAGGCCCTGATCCCCTCTTCTTCAGCTTTGCGAGAATTCAACTTCAACTCATGGGACAAGAGCTTACCAAACAGCATTTGTGGCTCCGTGGTTCCTAGCTTTCCGAATTCTCTGATGGCTATAACCTTGGTGTCTCATTCTTTCGTCAGGGATCTCAGGAATTTGTCATTTAGTTCGCCAGTTGTGAATTCTCGATCATAGATCCTAAGACCATTTATGATCTTGAAGAACTTCTCATAGGTGTCAGAAATGGAGCCTCTTGGATCTTGCTTGAATGCTTCGTATTCTTGGTTTAGCAACGATCTTCGGTCATCCCTCACTTCTTCGGTCCCTTCCATCAGAACGACTAGAGAATCCCACATTTCTTTAGCAGACTTGCAGTGAAGCAGATTTTGTAACATGGAATCATCAACTGCACCTGCTATGATGTTCTTTGCCTTCTTATCTAGGGCTACTAGAACGATCTCATCTTTGGTTAGTTCCAACATCTTCTTGGGAATCATGATGGCGGAGTTTATAGAAGATGGTTTCATTGGAACATGGGGACCCTCTTCCACAATCTGAAAGATTCTTGGGTCAGCGGCTTCCATGTAGAATCTTACTCATTCTTTCCACATTGGAAAGTTTTCTTTGGTGCAGACTGGCAGCTTGACGGAATCCTTTGATCTTTCCATTCCAGACATACTTGCTTCAGCAACTAGATGAGGAGTCTTGTTCAAGGTGTTAGCCTTATAGCGAACAACCTACCTCTGATACCAATTGAAAGTATCTAGTTGCGGCCTAAATCACATAGAGGGGGGTGAATAGGTGGATTCTATGTCTTCACGCAGAATTAAAATATAACACAGAAATGAACACAATAAAGCACAGCACAGACACAAGGATTTTATAGAGGTTCCCCGATGTGGGTAGTCCTGTTTCCCGCCTCGCCTATCTAGCACTACGAGGCTAGACTCGGCTACTTCACCAATCTCAGATTATAAATAATCTTACACCTCGGAGTCAAAACTCCTACAACTCTGAGTATACCACTCTTACAACTCGGAGTAAAACAACTCCTACAACTCGGAGCAAACCACTCCTACAAATAACTCGGAGTAAAAACTCCTGATCTGAATAGGCCCTTTGATCTACTCGAAAGAATCATCAATATGGAGTGCAGCACAAGGATCAAAGACCTTCTTATCTGAGAAAACTCTAACAACAAAGAAGAATAACTTTTGAGCAGCAGATGTTAGGTCTCAGAAAACTTGTTCAGCAAAGGAAGAGGAGAACAGCTTTTTGTTTCTGAACAAATCGTGTGAGGAAGAAAGATGTGTGTGAAGCCCTAAAAATAAAGGATTATTTATAGGGAGGACTTCAACGGTTCGTGCGACAAAGAAGGGAGGAGCGACACGTGTACTGTATGTGGCGGCCAATTCTAATTTTCGAATTCGAAACAAAGATTTGAAATCCGTCTGTCCGTCATTCGTCGAGACTTCACGTGAACATCCGACGAAAAGACTTGGCCACAGAAAAACACTGAACAACCCGTGAAAGACACCTTCTGTTTTCATTCGTCGGGATTCGTCGGGAGTTCACGAGAACATCCGACGAATGGAATTAGCTGCAGAAATTTCTTCTTTAAACAAGACAAATGGCTTCTGTCTTGATTCGTCGGGATTCGTCTGAATGTCCCGAGACATCTCGACGAATTGACTTAGAAAAACTTTCTTTTCTACTGAAAACCTACTCCACTCCTCAACCTTAAAAACCTTCAGTTATGAGTATATGAAGTACACCCCAAAAGAGAGATTACACATGGACCAACACTTTGTTCTACACAATGAGGGATTACATTGTCCAGAACTGTGTTTGGTGATCCATTGCAACCTGACCTTGGTGTGCACTTAGCATTAAGACCTGTCATAACACATCTAAACAGAAATCATCAAATACATACTCAATTCATTTTAGTTCACTAGGGGACATCTTCAAATCTTGGTGATTGTGGACACAATACCCAACAATTACAAAAAGGTGCACTTGTTATATTACAAGAACTTAGCGCACGTTTGTATTTCCGATCCGTCTAGAATTCGCACCTTCCTTTGGATGCCTTAGTAGTGCTGCACCTGATCCAGGTTGTAGCACCTCCCCCGCAATGACTATATAATATAGGTCTGGCCGGGACCCCACATCATTTAATCGCCACAGCTTTAGTATTACAAAGTGATATAAATCTAACCATCTCAAAACTCAGAACCAACACAATGGAAACATTGAATAAACCACAAAAGTTGTCCACATCTACATAAGAGTACTACGGTCTTAAGGCCTTAAAAAACTCACTCAAGTCAAAACAAATAGGGCATAGAAATTTCCAACAGATCATCACAATCCTAAGATACCTCGGCAAGCAATCCAGAACAGGTAAAGACATCATAATCAAACAAGAAAGAATGAAAAGTGCACTTCATGAAGCTTAGGCCTTTCTGTTCAGCGAGCTAGGTCCAGCCTGCGATCCTTGCCCTGCATCCAAATCACAAATAATGGTATAACTAGGGTCAGCTTTGGCTGACCAACAACGGTGTAACAAGACCCCTCCTCCCGGCGGGCCTAGCAGACCCCGGGGAACTACATCACCCTGCAAATCAGCACTTTGTATGCAAATGTAATAAATCGTATTAACATAAACACGACAGGCATGAGTGTCACAATCATCGTCCACGTTTCAATGTTGAGCAATAAAAGTTAGGAAATCTAGTAATGCAGCCTGTATGCAAACCTGGGTTTCACCTAAGGCACCCTATGGCGTGTATGCTTCTAACATAACAACACACATCAACATTTCATAACAAACCAAGGGTACTTATCATTCCCCCACAGGCGTACAAGCCCAAGGCCAAGAACTCCACTGAAACCTCACCCCTTACATGGCTCATCTTGCCAACGGGCGCATCTGCATACTTGTTATCGCCACAATCACTAAGCCAAAAGCCAAGAACTCCACTGAGACCTCGCCCCTTACATGGCTCATCTTGCCAACGGGCGCATCAGCATACTTGTTCTCATTAGTTAGCCCAAAAGGGGACTCGTCTTGTCGGGACACTCTCCCCACATGAATCCAAGCATTCACGGGCTAGCCAGCCGACCACAAAGACAAAGCCACACCTTCACATATAAGCGGCTTCATAAGACATTCACCACACAAACAAGTTACCCTTTCCAAACCACCGTTCGTTCTCACACGAAACAGAAAGGCAACACCCACAACATTTTCGCCGTCATCGGACTTCTAGCAAAAAAATCCCTAAAATGCACGTTAAGCAACATCATCGAATCGGACAACCGGTCATGATTTCGGCTTTACCCACAATGCCTAATCCACTAAAGGAGCAGATCTCTAGTGCAAAATCATGTCGGGGATGGACTCAATCAACCTGATGGTTCTTCTTGAACCAAGGCGACCCAAACCCCTCTCATGTGAGAGATCCGGTGCCATAAATTTCAGAAAAGAGAAAGTAAAAGCAAAGATGCCATGCACGCATCCTAAAACCGGGAGGAGAGATGTCGTTACCCTTAGAGTTCTCTTCCTCGCCATGGATCTGTTGAAAGGCACGGATAGAAAGAAGCGCCATCTAGTCCTCTTCACGAATCTGGTCTCGGATCGGCGAATGGAGCTCCGGTGCTCCAACAATGGCAGATCTAGCCTTCTTCTTCCTCCAAACCCTACCTATCTCCTAAGCCTCCAAAAGAACAAAGGACTTAATGAAATGAGAATAGAACTTCTCTGCCCTAAATAGAGCCTTAGGACGCACTTATCTAGACCTTAGGATCAAGATACAAAAAGATCGAACGTCCAGGAAATGCTACTTACAGAACAAGTTCCGTCAGCTAACGTCGGCGTTAGCGCTAACGCTTGCGTTAGATCCTCGACGAAGTCCCCTTCGACGAAGCCAACTCAATGACCCGACGAAAAGCTATCGCCGGCATTAGCGCTAGCGCCCGCATTAGCTCTTCGACGAACTCCTTTTGACGAAACCACCTTGACGAATCCAACTTGACGAACACCATCGCAATAAGTGCTTTACTCGACGGGGCAGCTAATGCTTGCGTTAACACCTAATGTCGGCGCTAGATCCCAGATACAGAAAACCTGTACTAGCCTTAGGCATTCCAGCCTCCGCGCTCAGCGAAACCTGGGGTGTTACAAATCCACCCCCCTTAAAAGAATTTCGTCCTAGAAATTTAAAATGTTAACGAAAGCACAAATAATACAGATACCTGAAACGAACAGTTCCAGAATGTTATCCCGCATTGTTTGCTCTCGCTCCCACGATAAATCATCTCATCCGTAATTATCCCAACGCACTTTCACCAGCTTGACCTCTTTGTTCCGCAACCGCCGGACTTCAGAATCCTCCATGCAAATCAGACGAACTATCGTCCTCAGATCTTCGGTTACAGGAACTGTCGAAGACTCAACCACAGCCTCTGGATCCACCAATGCTTTTGTTGGGAATCTTGCCCACATGATTCCTGATTTGAAGAATTCATCATGCCACTAGTACTTCACTTTGTATTTGATCGTACATCTAGTTCATAATCTCAGGAAAATATAAGTACCTATCGTCGAGAAAAACAGGCGATATCGTCGACAATGCGTGCTTGTCGTTGTAATGACGGGAAGAGCAGCAGCCGCTGAGAAGCAAAGTATTCGTCGAACGCTGAGACTTAGCGAGATCGTCGAACGAAGAATGTCGATCGTCGAACGCTGAGACATGGTGAGATCATCGAATGACGAATGGAGACCGTCGAGCGAAGGATGGCAAGTTCGTCAATTGCAGATATAACACATGACATCGTCGTGTGGAACACATGTCGTCGAGAGAACATATGATTACAACGACATGATGCAATAAGAAAGCTCATGACGACACTGTCAGAAAAGGAAGATCATCGTATATCTAGAATTGCCAGGATATCCTGTATCGTCGATAGAACATATGATTACGATGACATGAGGCAGAAGGAAGATCACGACGACAAAGTCAGAGACAGCTTGTCACCGTAATGATGCAGATATCTTCAAGCCAGAATTCAAATCTTGCGGACGTACTGTCAGTAGTTAATGGCACCGCCTGATTGTCCAATCAGCACATGGACTTAATGAATCGAGGTATTAGCGCATACTCCAAAAGAAATAAAGATATCAGCGCGTGCTAAAAAGGAATGGAGGTCTGACACATAAAGAAACTTTTTAGAAGACCGTTGGGAGACATCGCAGTCTTATAAAAAGGATACATGAGGTTGCTCTAAAAGGTTAACTATTAACAAAGAACTTGCGCACATAGCAAATCAAAAAACACAAGCGCAGCAAGAAAGAAAGAGAAAAAGAAGGACCAGTCATCCTATTCGACTGCTAAGAAGCCAATCCTCATCTGGCTGAGGAAAGATTTGAAGAAGAACCGTGCGCTCAAGATCTGATTGAGAACAATCTTCTTCAATTCTAAGGAGCCGATCTTCAACAGGCTAAAGGTGCCGATCTTCATCCGGCAGAAGAAACATTTTATTATTGTATTTTCTTGTAAGGCTTGCGGGCCAAATTTGTCTAGCTTGAGGGCTGGAGAGCTGTGAGGCTTGAGGGTCAGGGCAGTGCACTTGCGGGTGCGATTTGTCGAGCTTGAGGGCTCGGGAGCAGTAGGGGCTTGAGGGCCTAGGGTGTTTGGACTTGTGGGTCCGTGTTGTAGGGCTTGAGGGCCTGAGTGTCGAGCTTGCGGGATCGGGGGCAGTAAGGGCTTGAGGGCTTAGGCTGTTGGGACTTGCGGGTCCGTGTTGTAAGGCTTGAGGGCCTGAAGCTTTTGGCGGAGTTTGCCGTGCCTAGCACACTACTGGGTAGGCGTAGAGGGAAAGAGGACTACTCAAGACACCCTATCTTGAGGAACCTCTATAGATCTTGTGTCGTCTGGTGTGACTTATTTGTGTGTTAACTTTGTACATTGCTTAAATATTGATAACTCACACTAATAGATCAAAAAGCACCACGATCACCTAACATCCCCTCTCTAGGTGAACGTTCCATCTCCAACAACTTTCCTCAGCACCGAAACATGAAATACATCATGTAATTCGCTTAGCTCTACAGACAACGCCAACGGATAGGCCGCTTTGCCTATGCGCTCCGTAACTTTAAACAGACCCAAATATCTCGTACTCAATTTCTTGAGACATCGAATTTGCGAAACACCTTTGAACGGCTTGATCTTCAAGTAGACCTTGTCACCCACCGCAAACACCACATTTCTGTGGCTTGCATTAAAATACTTTTCCTGTCGATCCTGAGAACCCTTCATACGCTCCTGGATCGTTCGCACCGACTCACAAGCGTCTGCCACCACTTCTTTTCCTAACAACTGGGTGTCTCCCGCCTCTATCCATGACATCGGCGTTCGACACCACCTTCCATACAAAGCCTTGTATGGCGCCATTTTGATACTCGCCTGGAAACTATTATTGTAGGCAAACTCCACCATGAAGAGGTGGTCTTCACAACTTTTACAGAAATCGAGAGCACACATTCTTAACATGTCCTCCACCGTAGGATTCGTTCTCTCCATTTGGCCATCGGTCTGTGGATGGAATGCAGTACTAAACTTCAATTTTCTTCCCAAACTTCACTGCACTAACCTCCAGTCCTTGGATGTGAATCGTCCATCGCGATCACTAACGATGCTCTTTGGAATTCTGTGCAATCGCATAATGTTTTGAATATAAAGCTCCATGAGCTTCTCCACGCTATCATCCTTCCGATTTGGAATGAAGTGGGCTACCTTGGTCAGGCGATCCACAATCACCCAAATTGCATCGTTACCATGCCGCGATCGAGGTAAACCATGCACAAAATCCATGTAGATGTCGTCGAATTTCCACTCGGGGATAGGAAGAGGTTTCAAGAATCCACCCGTCCTTTGGCATTCCACCTTCACTAAGGCGCACATCTGACACCGGCTTACATACAAAGCTACATCCCGCTTCATCCCAGGCCACCAAAAGAGTTTCTTCAAATCCAAGTACATCTTCGTACTTCCTGGATGAATGGAGTACTTCGTGAAGTGAGCCTCAAACATCAACTCCTCATGGAGCTTGCCAAAGCGAGGGACAAACACCCTTCCATTTCTCTTTAAAAGTCCACTGACCATCTCCAACGCACTGCCTTCGCTTTGTTGAGCTTCCAATGCCAATCGCTGACACTCATCGTCTGCATTGGTTTCCTCTCAAATTCGATCTACTAGATCACACTGCATCTCGATCCAGTTCAACCGAGCTGCGCTGGACTCACCCTTAGCCATACACACAATGTCAAGAGAGTCAAACTCTCGCACCAAACGCTCGTCATGCACTTTAATCCAATTTCCTTGCCCAAGTACTTCCTACTCAAGGCGTCAGCCACCACATTGGCCTTGCCTGGTGTATACTGAATCGCTATGCCGTAGTCCCCATGGAACTCGACCCACCTACACTGCCTCATATTAAGATCCTTCTGATCTAAAAGATACCCCAAGCTTTTGTGGCCCGTGAAGATTTCAACCTTCGCACCATACACGTAGTGCCGCCACAACTTCAACGCAAAAATCACCGCCGCCAACTCCAAGTCGTGGACGGAGTAATTTCTATCATGAGGCTTTAGCTGCCTCGACCCATAAGCTATCACGTTGGCATGCAGCACAAGCACGCAACCCACACCGCACCCTGACGCATCGCTGAAAATTTAGAATCCCTCAGTCCTGTTGGGGAAATGATTTCTCTTAACCCCTAGAAATGAGTTAAAGAAGAATTCTAAGAATGAAAAATAAGGCTAAGTAAATATGCGTCGAATAGTATTTGACGCAACGTCGAGATAAAGTCGACGTTTCTATCAGAATGAGTCGAAGTAGCTCCAAGCAGAAGTCGACGTATCCTATGTTGACGTAGCTCTGACTTCTAGTCGACGTATCTTGAGAAGTTGACGCACCCTAGTCGATGCACCATCCTTATTCTCCTCTCGACGTCCAGACAGGATGTATTCGACGCTTGCATCGAATAGTAATCGACGCATGTCGATCTTTATGACAGAATTCAAAATCGCCAGATCTCTTTCCTTATCTTATAGATCTGATTTATATGGAATCAATTTATGTCTCATAGCCGTTCTGAATCTTTCTTTTCCTCTATTAAATTCTTGGCTAATTTGATAAAATTCTTTATGGACATTATTTGAAATTGGAATGAATTCTTTCCTTCTATTGGTATGCTAACTTTGGAAATGTTACTATCCTTCTAATTCTCTGTCTGATAATTAATTTTTCTCCTATGAGTATTATTTGAATAAACAGAGCTATATATATATGAAGGAGGTCGACAGAAAAACCAAGGAGGGATCCACCATTTTACTCATTGAAAAAGAGGAAAAGCTCCCAAGTGATAAAGAGAGAATTGGGAAATAGCCCTGCAGCAATATTCAAGCATTCTTCTTCTCCTGCTTCTGAAGTCACTCTGCTGTAAATTCTGATAGCTCTCACATAAGAGGGAAATGCTACAAATCTTCTTCTCTCTATAGAAGAAAGATTTAATTCACTACTTCTTGTGCTTCCAATCTTCTTGCTAGGAAGAAGATTCATTTTTGTTTTAAATACTTCTTTTCCTTTTTCTTATTTCCATTCTCACATACTGTAAAAGAGTTTTTAGAATCACTCCTAAAAAAATTCAGTTGTACTGGTTCTAAGAGTCTCCTTGTCAAAAGACTCAGTTGGTTCTAAGAGTCTCCTTATCAAAAGACTCAGGGTGGTTCTAAGAGTCTCCTTATCAAAAGACTCAGTGAAAGATAGTGAATTCCTACCAAGGGGGTAGAAGAGTGGACTACCAAAAGTTTGGGGAACCACATTATTTTCTTGTGTTGTGCTGTGATTTCTTTTCTTGCATTACTTTCTTTTTAATTCTTGTTGGTGTGTGTCGGAAGCTTTAATCTGTGATCATACACATATATATATATATTTACTTTGCACAAAATATTTTAAATCTCTATTCACCCCCCTCTAGAGAATTCTAGTGAGGTTAACTGTGCACTTTCAATTGGTATCAGAGCTAGGTTGATCTAAAAAGGTTAACTCCTTGATCAAAAAGATCCTACCTCTTATTTATAAATATATATTTCTCTAACAATTATTTTTCACATGGCACAAATCAGAGATTATGCTTCCACCAGACCACCAATGTGCAATCTTGAAAAGTTTGCAGTTTGGAAAACAAGAATTAGAATTTATATGAATTCTATTGATGATAACTTGTTTAATATTACTGTGACAGGTCCCCCAAAGCCTTATAGAAAGGATGCAAATGGCAATGTCACACAAACACTTGTTCCAAGATCTGAATGGACAGAAGATGAGAAGAAGGCAAGAACATGTGATCTAAAGACCATGAACATACTTGTCTCAACCCTCTCAGATGACATCTTTCAAAGGGTTGTTGACTGTGAATCAGCCAAAGAAATTTGGGATGCTCTTACAAAGATGGTGGAAGGAAGTGCTGATGAAAAGAAAGATAAGAAGGCTCTATTGATCTCACAATATGAGAACTTCCAAAAGAAAAATGAAGAGAGTATCTCTGAGATGTATGACAGATTCAGTCTAATCATCATCAATTGAAAAACTTGGATAGAGAGATCTCTCTCACTGAGATTAATGACAAATTGCTAATGAGTCTCCCTAGTTCATGGGACTCAAGAACATGGGCCATAAGAGACACAAGAGGACAAAAGGAAATCTCAACAGATGCTCTCTTAGGAAAACTCAAATCATATGAGCAACTGCTAAAACTAGAGAAGAAAAAAAGAGAAGAGAAAACACTCCAATCTCCTCAAAAGACAGGAACATTGCATTAAAAGCAACAGAGGAAGGAGGCTCTATCACTGAAGAAGAACTATTAAGTTTCCTGGCCAGCAAATTCAAGAAATGGGTCAGGACAGATGGATCAAGAAGGAGAGAGTCAAAACCAAGGTATGACAAAACTCCTACTAAAGAAATTATTTGTTATTCTTGCAGGAAACCTGGACATATTGCCCCAGAATGTCCAGAAAATGCTGAGACAAAGAAAGATCTCAAGAAAAAGGGGAAGAAGAAAGAAAGAGGCTTTATAGCAGAAGCCTGGAGTGATACAGACTCTGAGGACAGCTCCTCTTCCAAGAGTGACAATGAAGAACCTAAGCAAGAAGATCTATGCTTGATGGCCCTTGAAGGATCAAAAAATAATGATAGTGCTAAATCTTGGAGTGAGACAGGATCAGAAGAAAGCATATCTTCTGAAGATGAAAAAGAAGATAGCCTTATTCTCATAGAGGAATCTGAGGATAAGGATGAGGTAAGCATGTTTGATGAAATAGATTTTCAAAGTGATAACTTCAGAAATGATTTTATGGGAATGTGTCTAGATCAACGAAAAGCAACACAAGAAATTAAAGATCTAAAAGAACAAATCAATGTAGCTAAAAACCAGAGAAATAGAGAAGTTAAATGCTCTAAAGATTATGAATTAAGGGCTAACATCATAGAAAAGAAGATAGAAAAGGCTAAAATAGAAAATCAGTTCCTTAAGGATAAGGTTTCCCAGGCAAAGGCCTTTGAAGAATCAATAAACATGAGAAGCCAAACTCTTAAGGAAATCACTGAAAAACAAACAATGAGATACAAAAATCTTGGGCTAGGAGCTTATCCATTAACCAGCTTAAATCCATCCAGCAAACCTGCTTGGATGAGCCCTGTAAAATTCACTAAACCTGTCAAATGGACAAACCAAGAAAAAGACCCACAAGATAAGGAAGAAAACTCCTTCAAAGAAATAAAGGAATTTGATGAGACATCATATTATTCAGCTGATGACTCACAAACTTCATCTAAAGAAACAACTAATCCAAGAAAACAACACATAAAGGAGTAAAAACAGAAAAAGGTAAAATGAAAAGTGAAGATACAATTGCGTCGACTTCATATCGACGCATAAATGATAGTGCGTCGACTTATACTCAACGCAATCTCTCAGATGCCTCGACCTCTTCTAGACGCTTGAACAAAAGCACGTCGACTTCCAATCGACGCAACTTTCTCTATGCGTTGAAATCAGATCGACGCCATCTGGAGAAAGCACCGAATACAAATCGACGCGACTATCAACATGCGTCGAATAGATATCGACGCACAAAAGTTCAGAGCAACTTAAATACCTTTCCTCCAAAAGCCTTTCATCCTAACCCATATTCAGGACCCATTCATCCCAATCATGATTTCTATCCTAATCAACACCTCTATCATGATTTCTACCCTAAACATGGTAACCAAAATTCCCATTTTAACCAAAATTTCTATCCTAACCAAAATTCCCATCATAATCAAACTTTCTATTCTAATCAACCCTTCTATTCTTCTCTAAACTCAAATTATCATAATAATAAGATAACCAAGTGCCATATATGTAACAAAACTGGCCACCTTGCCAAACAATGCTGGTACAATCGATCAAACTATCTGTAAAAATTAGTCCAAGACTGACTTAGAACTAGGTAGAGATAAACAACTAGAATTCTTTAGGAAAATTAAAAGTCACGTCGACTTCTAATCAACGCACCGTCGATAACTCAACTCAATAAGTGAAATCGACGCATGCGTCGACTCCACTCGACGCATACGTCGATAGGAAACCCTACCATCCCAAATCAGACTATATCGATGCTCACATCGAATTCCACTCGACGTAACGTCGACTTCATGAAAACGAGCGGCAATACAAAAATATTTTCGGTCACATCCACGGAAGTACCGAATAAGCCTCGACTTGAGTCCAGTTTCTACGCTTCACCTGACTTAAATAGTCTCTTCAGTTAGAAGCCTTCACGACTCTGCATCTTTCATCCTTCTTGCTCCTCAGACCAGCCGATTTTTCCTCTCTCTTTCACTGAACTAAAATGGCTCCCAAAATCAACTCAGGCTTCGACATTGACCTTGAGTCTTTCCAAGCAGCCGTAGAAAACTACAAGAGCATCATTGCTCTTTTTACTGCAGCAGGACTGTACAAGCTCATCTCCACTAGGTGCAAGCTCCTGGAATCAGAGCTCACAAAGCTAATAACTCATGTTCAGACATCTGAACAAGGAGAAATCCAGGGAACAATCTATGAAACACCAGTCTCAATCTCTGCATAACATATTAGGACCACCTTTGATCTTCCTACAGGTATATCCTAATACTATCTTTGTTTAAATTAAATATGGAAAGGAAATCAATTTCTAAAGAGTAACCTTATAAGTCTTTATCATTCCCCCATTAGGTGATGAATCAATAGACCTCACACCTAATGAAATCAAGCATCTGCTAACCACCATGAAGTTTTCAAGGGATAAACTAATCCATCTAAAGAAAATAGACTTTTCTGAGGAGTACAGACTGCTAGCATACATAGTAGGAAAGATACTACTATGCAAAATTTCAGCCCATGATGCAGTTCCCAAGCAGCAACTGAACATCATGGGGGCCCTTGTGTTGAAGAAGAAAATAGACTGGGCCAGCTGTCTGCTCAAGATGATAGGCTCTAGATATTCTCACAAAGAAAATGCATATATGAGGATTATGAGTCAAGTACTCTTCCACTCGTTCCCTGACCTCTGTAGGTCAAAAGGAATCCCCATTCCTCCAGGAAAAGAATGTCAATAGCCCTATTTTCCAAGTGGACCAGGCAAATTCCCAAGCCTGGTTCCATTCCTGAAAGGACTCCCTCTCCTCCTAACTCTCCTGCTCATTCATCTCCTCCTCCTTCTCCTCAAAGAGACAATTCTTCTCTACCACCATCATCCACTCAAATAGTCTCTACCACCCTCACAACTCCTACTCTACCTACCTCTTCTCAAACACCTGCTCCTCAAACAACAGCTTCTCCACCTCCTCCTCCTCTTACTTTCTCATCCTCTCCACCTCCTTTATCACCCATACCTCATGTATCAACTAACTTCTCTCCAGCCTCATCACCACTTACACCACTCTCTCGTCATCCCCAACCACAACATGAACCATCTGCATCCACTGAAGCTCTCCTCACTCAGTGCATTGCATCAGCAGCTCAAACTTTCCAAGCAATGCTGGATCAGCACTGCTCCCAGATTCATTCCTCAATCCTACACATGCACACCCAAATAGATGGGGTCAGTGCCTCTGTGCAAAGTCTGAAGAACTCTCTCTCTTCCTCAAGAGTTACCAAGTCTTTCTTAACCTCCTTGGCCAAGAAGGTCAAGAAGGGGGAGAAGCTTGATGAAGAGCAGCCCTCCAATCTTAAATCTCCCTCACACAAATCCCCCCCTTCTTCAAAATCTGATAGTTTTGCACTGCTCACGACAATTGGGAATGAGATAGTACCTGAGCTACACAATGATGAACAAACAATAGAGGTACTCAACATAGCAAGAGATGCTGCAAATCAAGTGGCACTACTACAAGGGGAGGGAAGCAGAGCAGAAAATGAGGATGAAAAGGAAGAAGGTGATAAAAAGCTGAATACTGCTATAAATCAAGAAGAAAATGAACCAGCTGCTGGAACTGAAAAAGGAAATGAAGCTGATGCTGGAAAAGAGAAAGAGCCAGATGCTGTGATTGCTGAAGAAGGGGCTCAGGAGTTAGGGGCAGGGGGAGCTGAGACTCAGGGGGAGCAAATGGCTGAGACCCAGGGGGTGCTGAGGGAGTCACCTGCTACTGGGAAAGAGCTATCCACAATAGTATTCATGAGAAAAAGAAAGACTCCTCCTACCCCTCCTGAATAATACTTGAAAATAATGCCTCATATACTTTATGATTGGTCTGAACATGAAGTTTGCTTCTGATTGTGTGAAATCTTCATTATCTGTACAAATGCTTTGCTATGTTAATTATATGCTAAATACAATTTCTCTCTAAATAGGGTCAACACAAATAGGGGGAGATTGTTGGGGAAATGATTTCTCTTAACCCCTAGAAATGAGTTAAAGAAGAATTCTAAGAATGAAAAATAAGGCTAAGTAAATATGCTTCGAATAGTATTCGACGCAACGTCGAGATAAAGTCGACGTTTCTATCAGAATGAGTCGAAGTAGCTCCAAGCAGAAGTCGACGTATCCTATGTCGGCGTAGCTCTAACTTCTAGTCAACGTATCTTGAGAAGTCGACGCACCCTAGTCGACGAACCTTCCTTATTCTCCTCTCGACGTCCAGACAGGATGTATTCGACGCTTGCGTCGAATAGTATCGACGCACGTCGATCTTTATGACAGAATTCAAAATTGCCAGATCTCTTTCCTTATCTTATAGATCTGATTTATATGGAATCAATTTATGTCTTATAGCCGTTCTGAATCTTTCTTTTCCTCTATTAGATTCTTGGCTAATTTGATAAAATTCATTATGGACATTATTTGAAATTGGAATGAATTCTTTCCTTCTATTGGTATGCTAACGTTGGAAATGTTTCTATCCTTCTAATTCTCTGTCTGATAATTAATTTTCCTCCTATGAGTATTATTTGAATAAACAGAGCTATATATATGAAGGAGGTCGACAGAAAAACCAAGGAGGGATCCACCATTTTACTCATTGAAAAAGAGGAAAAGCTCCCAAGTGATAAAGAGAGAATTGGGAAATAGCCCTGCAGCAATATTCAAGCATTCTTCTTCTCCTGCTTCAGAAGTCACTCTGCTTCAAATTCTGATAGCTCTCACATAAGAGGGAAAAGCTACAAATCTTCTTCTCTCTATAGAAGAAAGATTTAATTCACTACTTCTTGTGCTTCCAATCTTCTTGCTAGGAAGAAGATTCATTTTTGTTTTAAATACTTCTTTTCCTTTTTCTTATTTTCATTCTCACATACTGTAAAAGAGTTTTTAGAATCACTCCTAAAAAAAATTCAGTTGTACTGGTTCTAAGAGTCTCCTTGTCAAAAGACTCAGTTGGTTCTAAGAGTCTCCTTATCAAAAGACTCAGGGTGGTTCTAAGAGTCTCCTTATCAAAAGACTCAGTGCAAGATAGTGAATTCCTACCAAGGGGGTAGAAGAGTGGACTACCCAAAGTTTGGGGAACCACTATGATTTTCTTGTGTTGTGCTGTGATTTCTATTCTTGCATTTACTTTCTTTTTAATTATTGTTGGTGTGTGTGGGAAGCTCTAATCTGTGATCATACACATATATATATATTTACTTTGCACAAAATATTTTAAATCTCTATTCACCCCCCCCCCCTCTAGAGAATTCTAGTGAGGTTAACTGTGCACTTTCAAGTCCCACTAGGAAAACTTAGGATTGGAGCAGACATCAATCTTTCCTTCAACGACTCGAACGCACGGGCACACTCCGGCGTCCACACAAACTTTTGGTCCTTTCGGGTAGGGGTGGTGAGGGGCAAAGCCATCCGCGAAAAATTCTCAATGAACCTTCTGTAATAACGGGCCAGTCCAAGGAAACTCCGGACTTCCGCCATGGTTCTCAGTACAGGCCAATCTATAATGGCTTCAATCTTTGCCGGATCCACCGCCACCCCATCTCCACTAATCATGTGGCCCAAGAATGCCACTTTCCCTATCCAGAACTCGCACCTTGAGAACTTCGCATAAAGTTGGTTCTCCCTCAATGTCTGCAGCACTATTCTCAAAAGAGACTCATGCTCCGCCTTTGACTTCGAATACACTAAGATTTCGTCAATGAACACCACCACGAACGAATACATGTATTGTCGAAACACTCAGTTAATTAAATCCATGAACACTGATGGCGCGTTCATCAAACTGAACGGCATCACTGAGAATTCAAAATGACCATATCTCGTCCCAAACGTTGTCTTGGGAATATCCTCTTCTCGAATCCTTAACTGATAGTAACCCAACTTCATGTCCAACTTGGAGTACACCGTCGACCCCACCACCTGATCGAACAAATCATCGATTCGCGGAATCGGGTACTTATTCTTGATGGTCAACTTATTCAACTAGCTATAGTCTATGCACAGCCGCATACTACCATCCTTCTTCTTAACGAACAACACTAGTGCACTCCATGGTGAGGAGCTGGGCCTAATGTACCCCTGCTCGAGCAACTCTTGCAACTACGCCTTTAACTCGGCCAATTCCTTTGGTGCCATCCTAAATGAAGGATGCGACACCGACCTTGCATCCGACACCAACTCAATTGAAAAGTCAATTTGACGCTGAGGAGGCGCTCCCGGAAGCTCCTCAGGGAACACATCCTCGAATTCCTCCACCACTGGCACTTCTCCGATCGCCAACTTTATGGAGTGAGTCTCCAACAAAGCGACAAATGCCTCACCTCCTTGATTCACCGCACGCACCATTTGCACGGCAAAAATCAGGAAGCAGGCCACTCCGCATAGGCCTTCGAACTTGACCTCCGCTCTTCCTTCACTCCTTAAGGTCACCACCTTCAACAGGAAGTCAATACTAGCTCGTTGCTCCGCAAGCCAGTCCATCCCCAAGATGATGTCAAATTTGGCTAGTGGTAGAATTGCTGCTACCAACTCAAAATCACACTCGCAAATCTTCAGCACAATGCGTCCTTTCCTTCCAGTGGTCATGAAAGACCCATTCAGCATGCGCACACTAAGCTCCGCCTCTGCCTCGACAGTCTCAACACCGATCCTCCGGGTAAAGCTTTCCATGAGAAAAGAGTGTGACGCTCCCATGTCGAACAAAACTCTAGAGGAATAGCCAGAAACTAGCACGATGCTTAACACGCGTATAATGAATATGAAAGGTCACAAGCAGGTTAAAGCTATTAAATGAAACTCTGAACTTTTCATACCTGTCACTACGTCAGGTTGACGAATCGCTTCCTGCTGCTCGAAGTGGTATGCTCTAGGCTGCACAGGAGGGAAATGGGAAGCACTGGACTCCGCCGCCTTCCCTTTCTCCCCAACACTATGACAGGAACGCGGCGACTGCTCCTGCCTCTATTCTGGCTCAACTCCACTCTTGAAATAGAACTGAGCTATGTGGCCCACTTTGCCACACTTGTAGCATATCACTGGCCCCTTGGAACATAACTCTCTAGAAGCTGCACCGCTCCTCTCGCCAGTCCTAAAAGGATGGGGCTTTTTCTTCCACCACCTTTTCTCAGACTTCCCCGGAGACTGAGATGGCTTACTTTCTCCCTGCTTTGCTGCCAAGCCCTTGCGGCGCTGGGTTCGCTCCATATTAATCTCCAAAGTTCGAGCAACTTCAACTAACTCATTGAACCCTGCATTCTTTAAGGCTATCAGAGGTTGCCTTAAATTCTCTCTCGGACCCTGATAGAAGAGATTATCCCTCTCCTCATCGTCTATCATGGTCGTTCCGGCGTAACGACCCAACCGAGTAAACTCCTGCAAGTACTCGTCTACCATCTTCTCGCACTGCACCAAGTGCAAGAACTGTCGTTGAAGGGATAACCTTGTCGAAGAGGGGACATAGCGCTTCAGGAAGGCATTCACGAACTCTTCCATGGACGGGGCACATCCAGGTAAATGACGATCGCTATGATTCACCCACAACAGCTTGGCATCGCCTTCTAACATAAATGCTGCGAACTGGGACTGCTTGTCCTCTGGGGTCTCTGCCACTTTCAGGAGTTCCCGAATTCTCTCCAACCAATCCTCGGCGTCCGTCGGAATGCCAACTCCTTTGAACGTCGGAGGATGGAAACTCAGATAGTACTTCATCTGACGATCTCCTTGCCCAACCGCTCTCTCGGCTAACGGCTCTACCTACCTTAATCCCACCTTCGGCGTCACAGTGACTGGAGTAATAGGAGTTGCAGCCTGCACAACAGACGTCGTAATCTATGGCATTGCCGCAGCTTGAGCCGCCACCATTGCCTCTACTAGCATACGACAAAAGTCTGCTAGGGACACACCCATATTCACAAGGGCTGGGGTCGTTACACTGCTTGTCGACGGCTCCTCTTGACTCCTCGACGTCCCCGCATCGCCACCATCCTAGCATAAGCAAGGAAAAACGAATCAAACTCTATTCGCAAGACTTGAATGCAAGGACATTCTTGGTCCCGCAAGGTACTCCTATGTGGACAACCTCTTAACGCGATCCGATCACGCTAAACCTCAACAAGAATGCTAACCTATCTTTGATACCAAATTGTAACACCTCCCCCGCAATGACTATATAATATAGGTCCGTCCGGGACCCCACAACATATAATCGCCACAGCTTTAGTATTAAAAAGTGATATAGATCTAACCATCTCAAAACTCAGAACCAACACAGCGGAAACATTAAATAAACCACAGAAGTTGTCCACATCTACATAAGAGTACTACGGCCTTAAGGCCTTACAAAACTCATACTCAAGTCAAAATAAACAGGGCATAGAAATGTCCAACAGATCATCAAAATCCTAAGCTACCTCGGCATGCAAGTCGGAACAGGTAAAGACATCATAATCAAACAAGAAAGCATGAAAAGTGCACTTCATGAAGCGTAGGCCTTTCTGTCCGGCGAGCTAGGTCTAGCCTGCGATCCTTGCCCTGCATCCAAATCACAAAGAATGGTATAACAAGGGTTATCTTTGGATGACCAACAACGGTGTAACAACACCCCTCCTCCCGGCTGTCCTAGCAGACCCCGGGGAACTACATCACCCTGCAAGTCAGCACATCATATGTAAATGTAATAAACCATATTAACATAAACACGATAGGCCTGAGTGTCACAATCATCATCCACATTTCTATGTTGAGCAATAAAAGTAAGGGGATCTAGAAATGCAGCATGTTTGCAAACCTGGGTTTCACCCAAGGCACCCTATGGCGTGTATGCTTCTAACATAACAACAAACATCAATATTTCATAACAAACCAAGGGTACTTATCATTCCCCCACGGGCGTACAAGCCCAAGGCCAAGAACTCCACTGAGACCTCACCCCTTACATGGATCATTTTGCCAACGGGCGCATCAACATACTTGTTCTCGCCCCAATCACTAAGCCAAAATCCAAGAACTCCACTGAGACCTCACCCCTTACATGGCTCATCTTGCCAAAGGGCGCATCAGCATACTTGTTCTCATTAGTTAGCGCAAAAGGGGACTGGTCTCGCCAGGACACTCTCCCCACATGAATCCAAGCATTCACGGGCTAGCCAGCCGACCACAAAGACAAAGCCACACATTCACATACAAGCGGCTTCACAAGCCATTCACCACACAAATAAGTTACCCTTTCCAAACCATCGTTCGTTCTCACACGAAACATAAAGGCAACACCCACGACATTTTCGCCGTCATTGGACTTCAAGCAAAGAAAATCCCTAAAATGCACGTTAAGCAACATCACCGAATCGGACAACCGGTCTAGATTTTGGCTTCACCCACAATGCCTAATCCACTAACGGAGTGGATCTCTAGTGCAAAATCTTGTCGGGGATGGACTCACTACACCCAATGGTTCTTCTTGAACCTAGGCGACCCAAACCCCTCTCATGTGAGAGATCTGGTGCCATAAATTTCAGAAAAGAGAAGGTAAAAGCAAAGATGTCATGCATGCATCCTAAAACCAGGAGGAGAGATGTCGTTACCCTTAGAGTTCTCTTCCTCTCCATTGATCGGTTGAAAGGCACGGATAGAAAGAAGAGCCTTCTAGTCCTCTCCATGAATCTGGTCTCGGATCGGCGAACGGAGCTCCGGTGCTCCAATAATGGCGGATCTAGCCTTCTTCTTCCTCCATACCCTACTTCTCTCCTAAGCCTCAAAAAGATGTGAGCCCTTTAGAGCTGGATGATGGGGGTGCCAGTGGTCGTCCTTGCCAGCTATGAGCTGGGGAGACCATTACAATAAGGACAAAGAATACTTGTGGTATTTGGACTCAGGATGCTCCAATCACATGACAGGTTACAAAGCCTCGTGAAGAAGAAGGGATGGTGACTTTTTGGTGATAATGGTAAATGGAGGATCATGGGCATCTATGCAGTGGGTAATGATTCCTTTTCAATCTTTAATGTTCTATTTGTAGAAGGTTTAAAACACAATTTAATATCAATTAGTCAACCATGTGATAAAGGTCAAAATGTCTAATTTGAATCTTCTACAAACTTTTGAAAAATTATAAACCATAGAACAAATGAAATCTTACTCAATGCACCTAGAACGCACAATGTTTACATGATTGCTTTTCATGATCTTTCTCATTCTTTAATAAAATGCTTAATTTCCATAAATGAAGAATTAGAACAGTGTCATAGGCGTCATGTTCACTCTAGCACCAAGATTATTTCAAAATTAGCAAAAGATAAATTAATTAGAGGATTACCAATACTTAATGGAAATTTATCTTCACTTTGCTCGCCTTGCCAAAAATAAAAAATTTCAAAATCATCATTTAAAAGCAAAAATGAAATTTCTACTACTAGACCTCTAAAATTAATTCATAAAGATACTTTTTAGACCGGTTAGCACTGCTAGTCTAGGAGGTAGAAAATATACCTTTTTATTAATTGATGATTTTTCTAGATATTGTTGGACAATTTTTCTTACTTCCAAATCCAATGTGTTTGGTGAATTTACTAAATTACGCAATCGTATATAAAATGAACTTGATTTAAAAATAAAATGCATACGCTCGGATCATGGAGGAGAATTTGAAAATGAAAAATTCACTACTTTTTGTAATGATTTAGGAATTAAACATGAATTTTCTGCTCCACGCAACCCATATCAAAATGGTGTAGTGGAGAGGAAAAATAGAACCCTTCAAGAACTAGCACGCACTATGTTATCCTAATATAGGTTACCTAGATCTTGTTGGGCCGAAGCTGTTAGCACCTTATGTTATATAATTAATCGAGTTATGCTTCGCCCATTTCTAAAATTAATACCTTATGAATTATATTTTCAAAAGAAACCTAATGTATATTATTTTCGTGTATTTGGTTGTAAATGTCTTTTATTAAACACAAAAGATACTTTAGGAAAATTTGATGAACAATGTGATGAAGGAATTTTTCTTGGCTATTCTTCATCTAGTAGGGCTTATAGTGTATATAACAAAAGAACTAAAAAAACATTAAGAATCAATTCATGTTAGATTTTGATGAGCTTGTTTCTTGTGTAGATTCTACTACTGCAGGTAATGAATTGGAACCCATTCCCCTGATGGAGCATGAGGATGATAAACCACTTGGAGGACAAGAGGAGAAAGAGGAAGAAAAAGAGGAATATGTACCACTAAGCATGCTAAACTTTTCAAAGAATCATCCAAGAGAGCTTGTCATTAGAGAACCTTCAAGGGGTAATGACTCAATCTTCTTTACATGAATCTCTTTCAGACCTTTATTTGTTTCCGAAATAGAACCAAAAAATATTTCAACCGCTTTAAGTGATGAATTTTGGAATTTAGCTATGAATGAAGAATAATACCAATTTGAACATAATAAGGTTTGGAAACTAGTAGAGAGGCCATATAATCATCTTGTTTTGCCATAAAATGGATGTAAGATAGAGCGTTCGGCATTTAGCAAAACATAAAAGAAATCATGCGGAATAGAAATAGGGTTAAAATCTAATACAATAAGATTGTTCATAAGACAAGGCCGATCTAGGCATTCATTACATAATAAAATAGGGGTGAGGAGAATACAAGGGCGAGTGCTAGTAGGCTCAGTATTGAATCCATTTCCATCAACCCCGACCTTACATCCCCATCCTCGGTGGCACTCGCGGGTAGTAATACACACATACTGCGGTAAGCTCTTAATTGACTAAGCACATTTGGTCCCATTCCAGTGCGATGTGCCTCTCAGGGGAAGTCCCCTCACACCCAGCTCCATGTCGCTCCATCTTATTGGATCTTGAGGCATCCTTAGGGGGGTGAATAAGGGTTTTAGAAAACTTTAAACTTTTATAGAAAACTTTTGATATTTTATTCTAAGTAGATTAAATCAAAAGTAAAGAGAATGAAATCAATTTGATTAAACAAGAAAAGACATGATTATCATTAATAAAATTGATTACAAAAACTGATTTCTATGACGCTATAAATCAAAAGCAAAATATGAAATATTCTTTTTGTTTGCAATACCGGCTCTTCTCACCAAGAACAGGTTGGCTTTAGTCGATCTCTCCCCAGATACAGCCTCAGGACGCTCTATCCTTTCTATCCCCTGAAATGCCTCGAGCACCCCCTAGATCTACTCCCTAGACCTAGTCGCCAACACGAGGCGAATTCTTCCCTAAGTCCTACACATACCTATTTGCCAACACGAGGCGAATTTAAAACATTACTCATACTAAGAGGCATGCTAGGTAATCATACATAATTTTCTATAGACTATTTAATTGCATATAATAAGATTAAGGTCAAGGCATGACAAGATAAAACAATGTTTAGGAAATTTGAAATTAAAATTAGACATTGAAGAAAATCTTTAAGTGTATGCCAAAATCAATTTTGACCTTTTGAAACAAAAATATCTAAGATGTTTGTTCTTGTGAAGTCAAATACTCAATCCAACATTTTGTGCAAAAACATATTTTTGATTATTTTGAATTATTTGAATTGTTTTGTATTTTGGAATAAAATTAAGAATTTAAGAGCAAAGTAATTTGAAAAAAAATAAACTGAGAAAATTCATTAGAAAAATACCAGAAATATTATATAAAAATCAGAATTTCAATTTGGCCAAAAGAGCTAACTTCTGGCGTTAAGTACTTAACGCCCAATCATGCCACTGTTTTTTGAGATTTTTTGAAAATTTTTCTTTGAAATAGGTAGTATGTATATAGACCTTCTTAGTGTAGAAATTTTAGAGAATTTGGAATTAATTAGAAGGCTACTTAAGCATATTTTTGGTGATTTTAAAAAGTTTTTATCTGTTATATTTGATTTTTGATTTTTCTGTAAATGAAAGAGTAAATATGGTGTAAACATATATATAATGGTATACAAATAGATATGCAACAAGGAAATTACAATTATGGAGGAAAATGGAGCTAACGCTTGTGTTAAAGTCAACGCCGGCTCCCAAATCCGAGTTCTTTTCTTATTCTCATCATTTCAGGCCATTTCTCTTCCAGTTTCGCCGACTCCCCTTCTCAGATCTAGGTAAAATATTTGTTTTTTCTTCTTATATTTTGTGATTAAAGCATTTCTCTACCCCTAAATTGTAATCCTTTGGAGTATTGAAGTGTTTTATTATGGTATATGATAGATCTAGGATTTTGAAATCTAGAGTTTCAAGTTTTGAGTTGTAGAATGGGGTTTTTGAGATTCTTCTCAATGATGAGTTTTTGCTTTACCTTTTTAGTTGTTTTGTGTTTTGTTGGTGATTTTCCATATAATCCTTCCATTTTAAAAAATTTTTGAGTTGCAAGTGTTACTGAAGGTCGACATTGTGCACTGGCGGTTATAGGAAGTTTCATAGCAAGCGCCTGGCGTTAGCAATAATGCGGGGCGTTGATGAAAAATTTTGTGTTGATTTTCTGCTGTGTCAAAATGTGCAGGTTATGACTTCTTCCAGTGCACATGGGGTCCGTGCCAGAAGTTCTTCTTCTTCCCGAGCAGCATACGAATCTTATCAATCTTATGCGGGGGTTGAAAAAGTGTATGTTGGTGTAGGCATGGTGTTGCAAATAGACCTCCCTCGTCATGCCCATATTCAGAACCTCCTGGCTGTATCAGGAGTGTTATCAGTGATTACTGATGACTATTTTTCTACAGATTTTATTCGGGAATTCTATAACCATTTGTTTGATCTATCATAAACAGAACTCCATGGAGGAGTGATGTCTATGATACACTTTGAAGTTGTCCAAATCACACATGAAGATCTAAGGAATGAGTTTGGGTTAATAGAGAGTGAGAATCATCTAGATGTGCTTGAAAAATATAGGGCTGAGCGAGACTGGGCACCAGTGAATTTGGTTTTGCATAGGAAGGAGACTACAGAGCAAATTAAGGATGTTTCTTCACTTAGGGAAGAAGCATTCATAGTTCAAGATATTTTGCGACACACTATAATTTTGATGTCCGGAGATACAAAGAAGATAACTGCACAACTAAGTATTGTTACTTATCATATTATAGAGGAAGAAGTTTTTGATGTGGCGGATCTTTTACTCTCACAGATTCATTATACATTTATGTTGAAGGATCCAAGACGGTCTCGACTCAACACACTTCCCTTAGGAGGACTTATACAATGGGTGGTGATGGAGAAGTATGCATACATTGTCATAAGTAACTATATTAATTATCTTGTCCCGGAGCTTTATTCTACTTGTACCATTCGAGTTCCTCGTTCACGAGATATACCATTATCTTCTTGACCACCCCTATGATGAGGAGTATCACTCCTTGATACAAATTAGGAGCATCAGGAGTCATTCATGGAATTCAAGGAGAACGCGACACGCCGAATGTCACGGATCGAGAAGATGGTGCGATATTTGAACATGGCCCTGAAGTTAAAACAGACACCTATAGAGGAGAGGGATTGGGATATTCCCGTAGAGGATCTGCCACACCACTCAACACGTCATACTCGAAGGTCAAGAGATCCAGGAAGTTCAAGTACAGAGTGGACAGATTCTATTAGTGAGAGTAGATAGTTTTAGGATGATTACTATTATGTAATTATAGTTTTTAGCATTTGGACAATTTAGTCTAATGCATGGCATTACCATTTGCGCACAGCGTTAGCTGTTATCATGCTTTTTTACCTTTTTCTTGTTTTTATCTATGTGGTGACCTGTTTCTGTGTTGTGTTTTGTTTTTTATTCAGACTTTCATAGTAATAATTTTGATGCTTTAAAAAAAGGTTTTCACTTAATCTTTGGTGGATTTTATAATGAAAAAAATATCTATAACCTTTTTATAGACGTTGGATCAGAATAATGGCCTATTTAAAGATTTAATACCATGGCAGTTTAGTTTTACAGATATTCAATGAATTGTAAGGATAAGTATTGGTATGACGTTTTATTTTATTAAAACCTTTTTTAATTACGAACTATGAATATGCATACTTTTTCTGTATGACAAGATATGATAGTTTCCTTTTTCGGACATTTGCAATGATGCACATGAGTCTATAGTTTATCTTTGAGAGACATTAGTTAGACTTAGCAATTTTGAGTGGATCTTGGACTTCCTGAGGTCTACCCTGTGAAGGGTTCGCACCAGTACTAAGAGATATTATGGGGTGACGTCCCAAATCTCCCTTTTGCAAGATACATGAAAATAGAAAAATTAAGTTTAAAAAATAATTTTGATATGTTTATTATTTTATAATTATGTATTTGATTTTTCAAAGATAACACAAAGGCATACAGATAAGGATAGGTAGCATATAAAAATATTTTTAGAGATTTTCAAAATTTTAAACAACACAGAATATTGGACATTCGAGCTATCGTTGGCGTTAGGTCTTAGCGCCTGCGTTATCTAACAGAGAGTGCATATTTTACTCGTATAGCCTAGATTTTCTTCGATTTCACTTCAAATTTTGCTTAATTATGTTTGTGCAATGTAAGACCTGTCTAATGAAGTGAAAAAATGAGAAGAAATCGCAAGAAGTTGAGGAAGTTAAAATTTTAGATCATTGCCTGCAACAACAACCTTAATTCTTGAGTTTTGCATAATCATTTAAGCTTAATATTATAGGATATGCCAGAAAAGAAAAACCTGATTGAACAAGACAAATATGCATGATTTTATTGATTTAGGTAAATATCTCATAACAAATTAGAATTTGATTTGTATGGATAATATAAGATATTTATAGGCAGTGTATGTAAGAGGGATATGTAGGTCACCAAAATAAAATATGACTTTGAATTTTGATAAATTTGATTTTATAAACTTATTATGCTTTTAAAAGATAAAATCATATTTCCAATAATATATAAGGTGACCATGACATGATAGCTTAAAAATAAGAAAATTGGAAAATAAAGAAAAAGACATTGAAGCATATCATGAAGTAGAAATTTGTATATTTCATTTTGAAAGGATTCTACTTCATGCATTTGATGATACCTAGTGAATAAGAGTTTTAGGTATCCAAAGGGGTCAAAGTGTGGTGGTTCCTTCGGGTACCCAAATGCATCGAGTTGGCTTTTGAAGAGATAAGGATGAATGGACCCTTTCATTTGACATTAATGTGTCATTCTTAAGTATGGGTCTCCATTCATACATTGGAATAATATTATTTTTATTTTTCAAATTTCCATAGTCATTTACTTGAGTTTTTGGATAAAAATGACTTTTGAATTTATTATATAATGGAAATTTGTTTGCATTTAGTTTTATGTTGGGAGAAGATTGATATTATAAACGATAGTGATGATAATGTTTTGGAATTTCATTAACAATCTTTTGATGTTTATCATTTCCTATGTTTGGCTTAGTCAAATTAAGAAAGTTCATATTTAACTTGCTTTTGAATTTTTCTTGAGATTATGAATGTATGTTTTGAGAATTTTTCTTTATAATTTCTTTAAGCAAGTTGATTTTAGTTTCTAATTCATTATTCTTAATTTTGAGATTATGTCTAGCTTTATTATAAGCAGTTGTGCTATTTTTATGAGTGGTGACAATAGATTCAATGTGAGTTTGATAGTCATTCCTTAGTTCCTCAAATATTTCATCCATCTCTTTAATTTCAATTTTATAGTTTTACACATAACATAGTTGCTTTTTAGAGAAGAGTATTCTAAATATACTTTTTCATTTTGTTCTTTTTCAAAAATAAACTCTTTTTTCAGGTTCCTTGTAATTATCTTTTAATTCATTACAAAAGTTACAAGGTGAAGCAATTTTAACTAAAGAGCCAGAGTGAGAACTAAGTAATTCAAAATTTGATTTTACATTAACATAGGCTTTTAACCTTTTATTTTCTAAACGTAAATTCTTATTAGCAATTTTCAATTTCTTCATTTTTACGTTTAGCAATTTGTAGCATATTTAATGTGTAAACTGAATTTGTCACAAAAAAAAGACTTTGATTTCCTTACATTTCTATCGGACGAGGCAAGATCTGAACAAATAGTTCCATCCACATCTTTTTGACATTCCTCTTATAAAGATAGGATTTCTTCCTCTCTGCCTCTTGATGTGCACTCCATTGATACATCATGAGAGGAGCATTGTTGATCATTTGTGCAAGCTTGTATGTTCTCCACTTCTTGCTTTTGTTCCGTACCTGTGAGAGGAAGATCATACATTTCTTCAAGAAATTTCCATACTTTGTATGCACTAGAGAAACAATATATCAATTTGAAAATTTCTTGAGATAAAGCACAAAAAATACTATTTAAAGCCTTTGCATTTAGGTGACGTTCCTTTTTAATTGTTTCGTCCGCTGGTCTTACAATTGCAATATTCCAGGCTTCGATATCAAAAGTCTTAATTAAATTTTCCCTTAAAAATTTCCACCCTTTATAATTTCTCCCTTCGAATAAAGGTGGTGCAAGAGATTTCTCTTCTTCATAAAAATTTCCCCTATTAATAGAAGCGACATCATGAGACGCCATTATTCCCGATTGTTAAGCCGATTTGGAATAACCTGCCTCTAATACCACTTGTTGGATTTTGAGGCGCCCTTAGATGGGGGGTGAATAAGGGTTTTAGAAAACCTTAATCTTTTATAGAAAACTTTTGATATTTTATTCGAAGTAGATTAAATCAAACGTAAAGAGAATGAAATCAATTTGATTAAACAAGAAAAGACATGATTATCATTTTTAAAATTAATTACAAAAATTGATTTCTATGACGCTATAAATCGAAAGCAAAATATGAAATATTTGTTTTGTTTACTACACCGACTCTTCTCACCAAGAACCGGCTAGCTTTAGCCGATCTCTCCCCAGATATGGCCTCAAGCCACTCTAGCCTTTCTATCCTCAGAAAGGCCTCTAGCATCCCCTAGATCAACTCCCTAAACCTAGTCACCAACACAAGGCGAATTCCTCCCTAGGTCCTACCCAGGCCTAGTCGCCAACACGAGGCAAATTTAATCCATGTATATAATGAAAAGGTTACAAATAAAATACAAAACACAAATTAAAACTCCCTATGAAGAATTCTGGAGATGGCGAAGGCTCGCTGAATATTCTCAAAGTTGAAGCGTGCGTTCTTTGCATTGAGTAAGCGTTTATCCGGTCCTCCTTGAATTCTTCTCTCAAATTTGTGTATGAGAGGATGGTCTGGAAAATACGACCCTCTCAAAGTTTCTGAAGTGCTGGAATAGGGCTCTCTTCAATCAGTAGTTGGAGAAGACAAAATCCACCAATTTATAGGATTGGAAGCTAATGCCGACGTTAAGGCTAACACCTGGCGTTGACCCTATATGGAATTGTTTTGATGGATTGGATCTTCAAAATGGGAAGAAGATTTTGTACTTTAGGGAACTTTTATTTTAGGCAACCCTAACACTAGTGTTGAGTCTAACGTTAGCGTTAGGTCAGATCATTCCTAATGTGCCCCTTCAATCACGGTTGCTTCCCTCCTTGACATAATCATCCAGAATTAATGCCCAGCGTTAAGACCTAACGCCTGGCGTTAAGCCTCTTTCATTTTCTCAGTCGGCAGGCCATCCCGTCGATCGACAAGCCATCTCGTAGATCGTCAATGCTCAACGTTAAGTCTTAACGCCTGGCGTTAGACCACAATCATAATTTCTAGTTATGGGCAATTCCAGACCAATAATGTAGCAACCTAGTGTCACATTTGTTCAAACCTGCATGCTAAAAATACAATGGAAAACAAGATCAAATATAAGTAGGATTTATTATTCTCAAATCAAAGGGATGCGGAAAACTGTGTTCCAACACATCTCTCTGACAAGGTGCGAGTAGTCCCTTTCGAGAGTGCTCAGCTTGTGCTCAAAGGCTTCCCGGTGTCCGTCTGGCCAGCGAGGTCCCTCTGCATCTAGATGAGCTTCCCGAGAACTCCCTCTCCTGCTCCTTCATTATCTTAGCATCTATGGGATCGCCGAGGATGTCCGACAGATCGCTGGGGGAAGGAGGTGGCGAGACCACCTCCTCCCCCTCCTCAAAGTAAGGGTCCTTTGATGAAGCCTCTAAGTAGCCTGTGAGAGCGAAAGTTAGCTGACCTTATTTAGTAGCACAAGCAACAGGGTCGAAGCGATTGAATGACTAACCTGGTATATGCTCTTTACCTTGGTGCTGACTAGACAAGGTAGGTTTCCATTTGAATGGCCTACCAGGGGGGAGGGGTGAAACAATTTTCCCTTCCCCTGGTGAGAAGGTACATGTTTGGTGGCGGAAGTGGTGGCTAGATCGGCAGTGGGAGAATTGTGGGAGAGGTCCCTTCTGGCCAAGTGCTCCAGCTCCTGTGCTGGGAGATTTATGATGGTCTCGCGGGCTAGATAGTTGTGCGGGATTAAGGATAACCCTGTGATTCCAAAGGTGGGGGCTGCAGGAGGTAGGCTAAGAAAGAGATGGCAAGTGGTAAAAAGGTAGGCGAGAAAGCAGTAAACAGCTTACCAGGCTCCGGTATGGTCCCGCCGTGAGTAGCCGGAAGGCCGAACTCTTGAGTCGATGGGACATCCTTGATGACAGGAGGGAGTACATCGATATCCGTCAGGTTGGTCTCAAGGTCATCCCCCATTGCCAGCATGTCCTGCGAGTGGTCGTAATTCTTGAGGTACCGTGCCTCCAGGATTACCCGCAAAACAAGTTAGAACATATTACCTCGGCGAGGTTGTTGGGAGGATTGGGAGAATGGGGCGGAGTCCTTAATGCAGACTCGGTCACCAGGGGGTCCCACCGAACCACCTTGGCCTTTCTCGGCTGGTAGGGTGAGCTGGGTTCCCTCTTCGACGAAAGCCAGGGAGCATACCTAGCGGACTTGGATTATTTCTTCCTTTGCGCCGCGACAAGAAGGTCCAGTAACTCTCGCGAGAGAGCTCTCGGCGACGTTCTCATGAACGCCATCAAGATTGCGAGAGCTCAGAAAAAAGAATGAAAAAGCAGTAAGAGGAAAATGGGCACTCCTTAAGATGTGGCCCGATATATATATTTATAAATATAGCATAGTGGAGGGGCCCACGAAAAGATTCCCTCCAGGTTAGCAAGCACTCAACAAATTCTAGGGATTGGACTTTTCTTTTCGAGTGTAGAACCAACTCGCAAAGAGCAGGGATTGTGTACAACCCCGTATTCATCGAGTGGGCCCGAGGGCCCTAAAATCCAAAGGATGAACAAAGCATCATGGGTCATTCACCCAACTCAGAGGGCATTCACCCAGGATAGTAGAGGGGGAGAGTTCAATCCCATTCATCAAGCATTTTCCCGCCTAGGAGTTCGGATACGTGGGCCGCCAAGAGAATGAGGGGCGGAACCCCACTCACCCTGGAGGCTAGAAATCTGGCGAATGGTGTCTGCAAGGACCACTCACCTAGTAAGATCTAGAGAACCTGGTGCACGGGAAGTCTGGAGAGTGGTGCCTTCATGTACCACTCGCCCAATGGGGTCTAGAGGTGAATTTACCTAGATACTCTTTTTTGGCTGCCAATAGCCCTTAGAAACAACGGAGTTTGGCTGTTAGCAGACCAGTTTGGGGTGCGTTTAGTAAAACCAAAAGGCGGAATGAAGCTATTTGCAGACCAGACTAGAAAAACTATAAATAGATCCTTAAGGGCACCTAGGAGGAGATCCGATTTTTGGGCTCTCTCCTCCTCTGGTAAATTTTGGATTGGCTCCTAGTGCCCTCCAAGGTGCCCAGTTCTGCATTAGTTTGGGAGGGGAAGCTCTCTAAGATCTTTCGGGTGTATGGCGAGACCTCCTCGCTGCAGCTTTGGGTCTATTCATTTTTCTTCATCAATAGTCAAGTGTGCTAGTAAGGGAGAAGTAGGTGTAGGCTACAACCCATGTGGGTCCAAACTCTTTTAGAGACTGGTTGATGGTTTCAACAACAACCATCAGAAAACCATACCTCGTGTTGAAAGTGGAAGCCAACAAATAATTATGGATGGTTAAATAATTAGGCCCTTAATGGAAAATGCACAAGATTGATTATGAAGACATTACTTGGCATGTACAGCTTTAGGAATAAATTTGAAGTCCAGTGAACAGGATATTCATATACACCTCATAGGGGCCTTAGTTTACACTCATAGTCAAGTTGGTCTGCGGATAACAAATCTGCATTTAGTGATTTGAACATCCTTTGGTCATCATACAATTGCTGTCTTCTTAAGGCATTTCAAGAAGATGATGAGGAGAAAGCAGTGGAAGAACAAGCCCTCCTCCTCCTCACACTCCGAGAAAGACCACAACAAATCTAAAAGGCAGCACCCAAAGGGTGACAAGTATGATTCTAAATCTGGTAAACATGTTTCAAATAACATCATTTGCTATTACTGCAGTAAGCCTAGACATGTCATAGCTGACTGCCCAGTCAAAAGGAAGGAAAAGGGTGATAAGAAGCATCACCACCGAAAGGATAGGAAGGGTGAAAAATCCTTCCTTGCAATGAAAGGAAAAAAAGTTAGAGTGAGTCTGAATCCTCATCCTCAGATTCAGATGCTGATGAAGAAGCCTATATTAGGCTGTTTGCAGCAGAAAAGGAAGATAATTATCCTGCTGCCTGAATTGGAATCAGGGCTCCTATATCACAGTCAGACAATGATTTAGAGGAGGATGAAGAGGACAATGTTCAGCTAGGCCTCATGGCCATCACTAAAGAGGAGAACATTCAGAACATCTCCGAAAATGAACAGGTATTAATTCACTCCATCTCCTCTTCTGATTATGAGACAGGCCCAGAATTTGGATCACCTTCATCAATTGGTGGAAGTTATTCAGAAATTGAGGAAGATGTCAATCAATTGATTGACAGATATGGTGCTCTCTTGGAAGCTCTGAAGAAGAGCAAAAAGTTGGCCAAGAGGCAAGCCCAAGAGATTGCTTCCTTTAAGATGAAAAAACAAGAGTGCACTGAATCATCTACCAAGATGGGTTAGATGTATAGAGAAATTAGCCATCTGAAGGGGATAACAATTGTCCATTTGAGCACCATATCCCAGAAGAACAAGGTCATCAAGGACCTTGAGGTGAAGCTCCTGAAAGAGAAGAGCCTGGTGGCTCAATTCTCCAAGCCCAAATCTGTGCTCCCAATTATTGACACATTCTCCTCTCAAACCAATAGGAGAGGACTAGGATACAACAAAATGGATGTAGGAGAAGGGAGTGGAGAAAAGAGCAGGGGTAAGGCTAAGCCTCAAACCACCTTTCAAAAGGTGTTACTTCCCTCCAACAGTTATGACCATGAAAGCATGTATGGTCTCTGGAAGAATGGAAGTTCTTATAGGAAGGAAAATACTCATTGCCATAGTGGAAGAAAGGGCATGGTCTTGAGTGCTATGAAGGCTCCCCATGAGGAAATTCAAATGGCCCAACCAGGACCATTTGTATTTGGTACTTCAGCCCCATCATTCAAAAGCATGGATGCCATCTCTTCCAAGTTCTGTCCAGCAAAGAACATGGTTGTTGTCAAACCTGTAGACAGGTCATATTGCTTAGTGTCTAATTCCATCCAATCATGCCAGGCCCCCAAGCCATGGCTAGTTGATGTCATCAAGACAAAGTGCACCAAGACTGTACAAAGGTTAACCTTCAGCCAAATCATTGCTAAAAGGAACATGAAAAATGTTGTTGTCTCCCCTCCTGAAAATAAGCACAGTGTTGTACTCCCCTCAAGAAATGTTCAGAAGCGGAGATATAATATTCATGAATGTTGGTGTTGTGGTAAAGTGGGACACTTTTCCATAGACTGTTAGCACAACGCCAATGTGCCATGTGCAAAGAATAGTCTTCCTGCAAAGTGTGTAGCTAGTGTGAGGCTATTTCATCATGCTAACAAGGACCTAGGACCCAAAGCTATTTAGGCTCCTAAGGGTAACTAAACTCCTTCTTGCAGGATAGTTCAAGTACCAGTCTCAACCAAATATGGTACTTGGACAGTGGGTGCTCAAGGCACATGACAGGAACCAAAAATCTTCTACAGGACTACAAAGATGTGGAGAATGGACCTAAAGTTATCTTTGGTGGATCTGAAAAGGGAATCACCAAAGGATATGGTATGATCTCCAATGTCATAGTTACAATCACAAGGGTAGCTTATGTTGAAGGGTTGCAACACAACCTAGTAAGCATAAGTCAACTATGTGGCTTAGGCTATGGCATTGAATTCCACAATGACAAGTGCTTGATCAAAAATTCTAATGACTTAGAGACCATTATCTCAGGCACTAGGAGTGGTAATGTTTATTGCTTAGATTTTATATGCAGTAATTCTATTTCATCTGTGTGTCTTATGGCTAATGAAAATGAGTCTCTTTTTGTTCAATGACACAAGAGACTTGCTCACATTAACTACAAGATAATGTATAGACTATTCTCTAAGAACCTTGTTAGAAATAGTCCAAATTTAAAATGCATTAAAAGTGGTCCCTACCATGCTTGCCAAATGGGCAAGCAAATAAGGATCACCTTTAAAATTATTGTCTCCAAAGACACTAAAAGATGTCAATATTTATTGAATATGGACTAGTTTGGTCCTTTGCCAATTCAGAGCCTAGGTGGGAAGTTGTATACTTTGGTGATTGTTGATGATCATTCAAAATATACATGGGTATTCTTCCATAAGAAGAAGACAGATACCTTGAATGTCTTTATAAATCATATCAGAGCAATTCAGAATGATTTACAATGTGTTGTGGTCAGGACTAGGACTGACCATGGCACAGAATATCAATCTGAAGCCATGATAATATTTTGTTAAGAACTTTGTATCACCCAAGAATTCTCCTCCCCAAGGACTCCCCAACAAAATGGTGTGGCTGAGAGGAGGAGTAGGACTTTGATAGAAGCTGGGAGAACATTGCTTAGTGACTCCTCACTCCCAGAATAATTTTGGGCTGAGGCAGTCAATACTGCATGTTATGTACTCAATGGAGCTTCCATCAATAAGGTTCATGGAATAACTCCCTATGCGATTCTGAAAGGCAAACAACCTACAATTTCATATTTTAGAATCTTTGGCTCCAAATGCTACATTTTAAATAATGGAAAATCTCAATTAACAAAGTTTGCAGAGAAATACAATGTGGGGGTTCTTGTTGGCTGTAGCTCACATAGTAGAGCTTATAGAGTGTATAACAAGAAAACTCATGTTGTAGAGGAGTCTATGCATGTAGTATTTGATGAGACCAGCCTAATCTATAAGGGTTGGTCTAGTTCTTCTATTTTGCCAGGAAATGAGAAGAACATGGAAAAGATGTCTGTGCAAGACACACCAGCTGTAGCAAGGCATACACAGATGCAGCATTCCTTGAAGAGGAAGAGGTCCAAGGTGCTGAAGACAATGCTGAACCAGCAGATATTTTACAGCAAGCTGAGGAAAGATTGCCTCCAGTTGTAAGGCACCTAAGAGATCATCCAAGAGAACAAATTGTTGGAGACCAGAACCAAGGTGTACTGACTAGAAGTAGGGCTCACAATGAGGCCCTATTCTTGAGCTTCTTATCGCAAATGGAACCCCTGAAGTTTGAAGAAGCCAACCAATACACCTTTTGGATTCAAGCAATGCAAGAAGAACTTCTATAATTCAAGAGATGCAAGGTATGCAAGTTGGTGCCAAAACCTCAAGGACACAATGTTATTGGCACCAAATGGATTTCAAAAATAAGTTTGATGAAAATGGCACAATCATAAAGTACAAGGCAAGGTTGGTAGACAAGGGCTACAGACAGGAAGAAGGGATAGACTTTAGCAAACCATTGCCCTTGATGCAAGGTTAGAAGCAATTAGGCAATTCCTTGCCTATGCTGCCCACAAGTGGTTCAAAGTGTATCAAATGGATGTCAAATCAGCCTTCCTTATTGGTGACTTGAAGGAAGAGGTATATGTTGAACAACCATCAAGATTTGTGCATCCAACCCTCTCTAATCATGCATATTTACTTAGGAAAGCTCTTTATGGTTTAAAGCAAGCCCCCAGGGCTTGGTATGAGACATTGTCTAGCATTCTCATCAAGAACAAGTTCTTGAGGAGAAAGATAGATTGTACATTATTTCTTAGGGAAACAAGGGGCAAGTGTCTTCTAGTTCAAATTTATGTTGATGACATAATATTTGGGTCTACTAATGACAACATCTGCAAAAGGTTTGCCAACCTAATGTAGGGGGAGTTTGAGATGAGCAGTATGGGAGTGCTCAAGTACTTTTTAGGCCTCCAAGTGAAACAGTCTGATGAGGGTATATTCATCTCTCAGACCAAGTAAACTAGGAGCTTATCAAGAAGTTTGGGATGGAATCAGCTTCCACCATGAAAACTCCCATGGGGTCCAACAATTCCCTGGACAACGATGAGAAGGGCAAGGCCTTTATGAATCCATGTACAGGTGCATCATTGGATCCCTATTATATTTAACTGCTAGTAGACCAGATAATATGTATGCAACATGTGTGTGAGCTAGGTACCAGGCATGTCCTATGGAATCTCACTACTCAACTACAAAGAGGATTTTGAGATACCTTAAAGGCAGCCTACATCTTGGCCTTTGGTACCCTAAGAACAATGATTTTGAACTAACTAGATTTTCAGATGCAGATTTTACAGGCTGCAAAGAAGACAGGAAAAGCACAAGTGACACTTGTCAATTCCTAGGAAGAAGGTTGATATCTTGGAGCAGCAAAAAGCAGACAAGTGTGGCAATATCCACTACTGAGTCTGAATACATTGCTGTAGGAAGTTGTTGTACACATCTATTATGGATTCAACACCAGTTAGAGGACTATAACCTCAAGGTAAGTGAGTCATCCCTTTATTGTAACTCATCCAGTGTTATCTCTATTGCTAAGAATCCTGTCTCTTAAAGCAAGACTAAGCACATAGAGATAAGGTATCATTTCATAAGAGAACATGTTGAATGTAAAGACATCTGTCTTGAATTTGTGCCCACTGACAATCAAGTTGCTGATATCTTTACAAATCCATCGGATGAGGGCAAATTTAATGCTTTCAAGATTGAACTAGGAATGTTGAATGTAGAATAAATGCCAGTCATTTTCTTATCTCAATCATCTGTGATGCTATGCTGTTGTCACAATTATTGGTATCATTTAAAGTACTATGTTTACTATTCATCATTTTGTCTAATCAACAAACCTAGTGACATGACTAGGATATCACATAAGCAAATCATAATAGGTCTCATGCTTAGGTAGTTATCTCAGCTAAAACAAAAGGCCTATTTCAGCTGAACCGCTGAGACTGCTAGAACTATCCCATTGGTTGACTATGCCTTGTCCTAGTGGTCAAGGTAGTCATCTCAGCAGTTTCGCTGAGATGGGCTGGTATCTTTAAAATTAGTCTAAATTGCACCATAATCAACCTAATTCCCCTCTAAATTACAAGGTCACTTAATTCTAATTATGAGGGAAAAACATGATATATAATTAGGTCTATAAATAGTCAATCTTAATTAGTGAAAGGTACACGACCCTTCTTTTCTAGCCGCCAAGACGAGTCACCTTATCTTCCATCCCAGCATATTCTACTACCACTACAATGGCTCCCAAAAGCTCTAAAGATCTTCTTGAAGGCTATGAGATAGTCAGGGATGGGTTTGCTCATGCTCCAGAAAATATCAAGGGTGTGATTCAACTTCTCGCAGACCAAGGCCAGCAATTTCTCCTTTCTAAACCTTGTATCTTTCTCAGAACTGAGGTTCTTGAATGGTTTGGTCATGCTAAGTTATCCCCTACTAAGTCATGCCTCAAGTCAAAGATAGGAGACGACAGAATAAAGATAACCCCCACAAAACTATAAAAAGGTCTATATCTTCCAACCTGCAGTCCCAGTGAGGAGGATGAAATTTCTGAGAAAGACAAGAGGAAAGCTCTATAATGGTCAGAGTACAATGATACAAAAATGGATCATTGAAAAGAAAGTTCTTCAACCAAAAGGAAAAACTATTAACAGATATTGTGGGAAAATCTATCCTCTGCAAACCAGGGTCTCATGACAAAATATCACAATACTTGTTTGACCTCATGATAAGGATTATACTGAAAAGAAAAACCTCTTGGGGACAAGTCCTATTTCAAAGAATAAAAGAATGTCTGCAGGCACCCAACATGGGCAGAATTCTTTCCCTATACCTACTCCAAACCCACCATGCCAAGTTCAACAAATCCAAAGGAGTAAACCTTCACTATCTCAAGAGAATGGACATAAGGACATTATAAAGATTTACCAGGGTACTTCCTATGAGTCAGCCCACTAAGACTAAAGGAAAAGAGAAAATAACTCCCAAAATCCTCTAAGAAACCTAGACTGATTAGGTCAAGTTCTGAGTCTGACACCTTAGATAAAGATGATGATGCTGGTGCTGACATTGAATCTCACAATAATCTTTATAAGAATGCTCCACAAGATGACAGGCCAATTGACATTCTCCATCCACAGGAGCTGGACAACAACATAACTCCTGGTAACTAATCTTTCAAACTTCAAACTACTCCTTAAATTAATAGATCATTACCAATCAATTAGGTAGTCAATTCTGACATTTGAATAATATGGACCATAGCTCCTAAAGGACAAATGAGTGATCCAACTGAGGGGGAGCATCAACAAGAACCAGCCTCCTTGGATATTACAAACATCAATGATGCTGATTAGGAAAAAAGATAATCACCTCATGATTTACAAGGTCAGATTGACAAATATATCTTTAATCTTGAAGAAAGAATTAGACTCAATCCTGATAATAAACCAACTCTCTGGTCCTTCCCTTCAGTAGGAAAATCTAGTGCCCCATCTGAGGGGGAGAAGCAAAAAGAGCCAACTGCTCAGAAAGGTGAAGTTCTTGGTAAGCCTAACAATCTTATCTTTAGAATTTCTAAGTATTTTACTCTTATCTTTAATGAAGAGTGTGTTGTCGGCACTTCCCATAACATAACCGTGCTTTAACAAAAACGATGTAAGTCGATCATACCATGCACGGGGCGCTTGTTTTAAACCATAAAGCGCATTTTCTAATTTGTAAACATGATTAGGGAATTTTTCATTTATGAAACCGGGGGGTTGTTCTACATAAACTTCTTCTTTTATAAACCCGTTTAAAAAGGCACTTTTAACATCCATTTGAAATAATTTTATTCATTTAAAACTCGCAAATGCGAAAAATATTCGTATAGATTCTAAGCGAGCAACGGGTGCAAAAGTTTCTTCAAAATCTACCCCCTCAATTTGAGAATAACCTTGAGCAACTAAGCGTCCTTTATTTCTTATAATCCT
Organism: Dactylorhiza incarnata; assembly: GCA_033032865.1. Classification (NCBI taxonomy): domain Eukaryota; kingdom Viridiplantae; phylum Streptophyta; class Magnoliopsida; order Asparagales; family Orchidaceae; genus Dactylorhiza; species Dactylorhiza incarnata. The sequence continues at coordinate 6,357,907 of JAWHQI010000035.1, forward strand.
AGATTCACCATCTAATTTATTTTTAAAGATCCATTTTACGCCAATAATTGGATGATTAGATGGTCTTTCTACTAGATTCCAAACTTTATTTCTTTCAAATTGTCCTAACTCTTCATTCATAGCCAAAAACCAAAATTTGTCATTTAAAGCGGTGGAAACGTTTTTAGGTTCGATTTTGGAAACAAAACAAATATTTGAAAACGTTTCATGAAGAGAGGATCGAGTTCCTACCCCAGTAGAAGGTTCCCCAATGACTAGCTCTTTTGGATGATTTTTTGAGAAGTTCAACACACTTGGAGGTACATATTCAACTTCATTTGACATCTCCTCCTCTTCTTTGGACGGTTCTTCTTCGTCGTGCTCCAAATATGGCAAAGGTTCATCATTTGTACCTGTAGAAGGCTTGAGGCACATGGAATAAACTCATCAAATTTAACATTAATAGACTCTTCAACCTTACTTGATCTTTTATTAAATATTCTATAGGCTTTACTGGTTGAAGAATATCCAAGGAATATTCCTTCATCACATTTCTCATCAAATTTTCCTAAAGAATTTTTTGTATTAAGAATAAAACATTTACATCCAAATACTTTAAAATATGATACGTTAGGTTTCTTTTGAAAATATAGTTCATACGGTGTGAGATTTAGTGATGGGCGAAGCATAACTCTATTCATTACATAGCATGATGTGCTTACGACTTCGGCCCAAAACGACTTAGGTAATTTATATTCAGATAACATGGTGCGTGCTAGTTCTTGGATTGTCCTATTTTTCCGTTCTACAATACTGTTTTGTTGATGTGTGCGTGGAGCAGAGAACTCATGCTTAATACCTAACATTTCACAAAAAGATTAAAAATTTTCATTTTCAAATTCACCTCCATGATCTGAGCGAATGCACTTTATTTTTAAATCTAGTTCATTTTGAATACGAGTACATAATTTTGAGAATTCGCAAAACGCATCTGATTTGGAAGAGAGAAATAAGGTCCAGCAATATCTTGAGAAATCATCTATTAGAACGAAGGTGTATATTTTACCACCAAGACTTGTGGTGTTAACGGGACCAAAGAGATCCATATGAATTAGTTGTAATGGTTTTGAAGTAGATATTTCGTTTTTGCTTTTTAAAGTTGATTTTGTAAATTTCCCTTTTTGGCATGGTGAACATTGTGAAGATAAATTTCCATTCAACTTAGGCAATCCTCTAATCAATTCCCTTTTTGCTAGTTTTAAAATGAGCTTTGTACTAGCGTTACCTAAACGTCTATGCCATAGTTCTAATTCATCATTTTTGGTTACAAAACATTTTATAGATGATTTGGAAAGATCATGAAATGAAACTATGTAAACATTGTGAATTCTAGGTGCAGTTAGTAACACATCTTTTGTTTTAGGATTAACTATTTTGCAAAGATTAGTGGATGATTCAAATAATACGTCTAATCCTTTATCACATAGTTGACTTATAGATATTAAGTTATGTTTCAAACCTTTAACATAAAGAACATTTGAGATAAGAAAAGATTCGTTACCCATTGTACTAACTCCCATGATCCTTCCTTTACCGTTATCACCAAACGTTACGATCCCTCCTTTCTTCTTTTCTAGGCTAAGGAATTTTGCTTTGTTGCCCGTCATGTGCTTGGAGCAGCCTGAGTCCAAGTACCACACGTCCTCCGTTTCCTTAGCCTTCCTGCAAATCTAGAGAGAAGATGAGAGTAAAGATCCAGATACCCAAGATGTACCACCCATAGAGTAAGTGGATTTCTTAGGTACCCAGATTTGTTTTAAAGAACGTTGTTTTATATTCCTGCAAGAGCTAGACGTGTGTCCAAACTTAAGACAATTAGCACACAAAATAAAGGGAGTTGAGACCCTTTTCTGAGTTTCTACGTTGCTCTTGTTGGATGATGTTTGAATATTAGAAAAAGCAGAAGATTTTTTAACACTTGAGCTTCCGCCGACGTTAGTGGCTAGCGCTGGGCGGTAGGGTTCACCTTTATATCTGACCCCAAATTTTGCAGAACCATAACATTGGTTTCCCAAAATCATATCCAGGGATTTTTGTCCAATCCCGAATTTTTTAATGGCTATATTGAGGTCATGATTTTGTTTTTTAAGAAAAGTATTTTCTTGTACAATCATAACACATTTGTTTTCAAATCCCTTTTTGTTATTTTGAATTTGTAAAAGAGAGGTATTTAGTTTTCTCTCTAAGTCTCCCTTTTCTTTTGCAATAGTTTTGTTTTGTGAGAGGGCTTTAGAAAGAGAAACTTCAAGTTCTTTTGCCAAAAATAAAGAGTGCTCACACTCTTGACATGAAACCTTTCTCTTTTCAAGGGAATTCACCTTTTTTGTGAGTTTATGATTTCCTTTGATAATAGATTCATTTTCACGATTTAATATAATATTATCTTTTATACTTTGATCATAGGATTTGCAAGTTAAAATAAATTCATCATAGAGTTCTTCGAAAGTAGGAGGAATTACCTCAGTGTCGCTAAGAACACTGGTGTCGTCATCGTTTCTCTTCGCCATTAAGCATAAGTTTGCTTCCTCCTCGCTACTTGACTCAGACTCGTTTGACTCTTCAGAGGAAGAATCATCCCAAGTTGCGGCTTTTAGTGCTTTCTTCTTCTCTTTTGCTTTGTGTTGTTCTTTTTGCTCCATTTGATACTTTGGGCACTGGCTCCGAATGTTCCCGGTCTTTCTGCAGTGGTAGCACTCTGGTGGTGGTCTTTCTTCTTCATCTTCGCTTCCTTTTTCTTTACTTGATGAAGAGGAAGTTCCCTTTCGTAGAGTATCCTTTTGGAAGTATTTGCGGAATGTGTTCCTTCTTTCCGGATTCCTGATGAACTTCCTGAAGTTCTTCACCAGGAGACCTTCTTCATCTTCATCATCATCTTCGATGCTTTCCTTCTTTGACTTTAGTGCTAGCGCCTTCTTCTTTGGCTCTTTGTTGTATTCATCGTGTTGAATCTGGAGTTCTACCTCACGGGTTTTAAGATTCCCAATAATGTTCTCAATCTGGAGCATTCTTAAGTTGTGCGACTCCGAGATGGTTCTCACCTTTGGATTGAACCTTGGAGGTAAGGAACGAAGAATTTTCCTCACCAAGTCCCCTTCTGAATAGGTCTTTCCAAGTGCCTTTGAAGCGTTGACGATCTTGGTGAAGCGGGTGTACATTGAGTTAATGTCCTCTTCGGTATCCATCCTGAATTTTTCATATTCAGATTCCAGTTGGAATAGCTTTGCATCTTTCACCTGCGATGTACCTTCATGAGTTACTTCCAATTGATTCCAGATATCATAAGAAGTTGTGCATACAGAAATTCTATTAAACTCAGTCCTATTTAAATCACAATATAAAGCGTTCATTGCTTTAGCATTATTTTTACGCCTTAGTTTGTCATTATCATCCCATTTATCTTTTGGTTTTGCTAATGTCGCCTCTCCCACTACAGTTGTAGGTGGAGAGTACCAAACTTCTACCATGTTCCATACTTCTACATCCATGGTAATAAGAAAACACATCATTCGTTTTTTCCAATAGTTAAAATCAGACCCAGTAAAGAGAGGTGGTCGACTAACCCCTTGACCCTCCGGAAAAGTGAGATCATGAGACGCCATTATTCCCGGTTGTTAAGCCGATTGGAATAAAATCGCTATGATACCACTTGTTGGATCGGTAGGCGCCCTTAGAGGGGGGTGAAGAAGGGTTTTCAAAACTTTAGTGATATTTTAAAAACTTTGTAATAATGCAAGATTAAGACAATAGAAAGTCAAGTAAAACAATTGAAATAAAGTAGAGACATGCTTTATTACTATCAAATAAGGTTTTACAAAAGTTGACTTCTATGATGCTATAAATCAGTGGCGATGAATAGTAAACTCTTTTTGTTTTCTATCCGGACTTGCATCCCCACGAACCAGTGGCCCTAGCCTATCCTCCCCGGATTCAGCCTCAAGCCGCTCTAGCCAACCCTTCCCCGGGTATGGCCATGAGCACCCCCTAGACCTAGCCTAGATCTAGTCACCAACACGAGGCGAGTTTCCCACTAAGTCCTCCCCAGACCTAGTCGCCAACACGAGGCTATTTCACTAACCGTTTACAAGAAGAATATGAAATGAAAATAAATAAAAACTCCCTTCTGAAGTCGGAGGCGAAGATCCGCTGTAGAATAAGCATTGTAGAAGCGGACTTCGTTTGGATCTGGCGTGATGAGATTCTCCTTCAGAAATTTGCAGAACTTTGGTAGGACATCAACTTTCGGCCAAGATAGCCACTGGAATTCTAGCACTCTATCTCTCTCTGATATCTCTCTGATGTGTCTGAAATGAGAGGAGAGGAGTCCTTTTTATAGCCTCAGCACTAGCGCCTACGCTAGCGCTACCGCCGGCGCTATCCCATATTAAGTAATATTTTGCGCGCGAGAATCTTTAATCTGGGGAAACAATTTTGCCATTCCTCTTGTGCTCCGCGCTACAGCCAGCGCTAGTAGATACCGCCTGGCGCTATCTCCTTCTATAAGTTCTCCCGACAATTTCGCTTGGAGCCAAAATTTTGTCGAACAGGAATTCGTCGATCGTCGCTAGCGCCTACGCTAGTACTACCGCCAGCGCTAGTAGATGTATTGGATTTGTTGGCTCAGCATTGGGGGCAACCTTCTTATGTAATCCTTGAGCCATATGGACTTTGTTATCCTGCACACTTAAACACACAAGATCAAATACATATGGGATTTGTTATTCTCAAACCTAGGAGATGCAGAAGACCATGTTCCAACACTTTACTCCACTTGTGGAGCTCCCAAACTTGAAATACCCAAGATTGGTTTGCCCAGAATTTTTGTTGGAGGGTGAGCTTACCTGCTTCAAGTTAGCCTTCTTCACACAGGGTCTGCCTGATCTGTCTTCCTTAAAGTGTCCCTGCTCCCTTTTCAGAGTAGAACAGTGACCATTTATCAGTAGAGGAGAGGTCTCTGGTTTAGAGGAGCTTGACATAGGCTTTACCATAAAGGGGAGTTTGCTCTCCACCCTTCTGATGTTGTCATTTTTAGATTTCAGGACTTTGGGATGAAATTTGTCCTTCTTCAGAAGAACTACTTCTCTGGTTAGTGAGCAGCACAGCTCTTTGCTTTCAATCAATGCCTTCAGATTTTTTCCAAATTCGTCTATCAAGTCAAGATTGGAGCTTTCCTTGAAGTCCTTTTTGAGTTGACAAAACTTTGCATTCTCTAGAGTTAGCCTTTCTGCTTTCTCTAAGAGATCAAGATTTCTTGCTTGAAGAAAGGAGATTTTTGCATCCTGCTCCTTGAACAGCATCTTGAGCATCTTGACATCTTCTAAGAGGTCATTGTATGACTTGGGCCAGTCATCACTACTAGATGAGCTCGTCTCCAATTCTGAGTCTGAAGTAGATATAGGAGCTCTTATGCATACCTGTTCAGGTGAGACTTCATCCTTGACTTCTTCCTCTGACTCAGATAGGACAGTCAGCCCAAACTGATTTTTCTCTTCTGAGTCTGAATAGCTTGAGTCACTGTCACTCAGTGTTCTGATTTTCTTTTTAGCTGCTTTGCTTCTTTCTTCTTCTGATCCTTCCATAAGCATTGATAGAGAGTCCCACATCTCTTTTGCTATTATGCAGTGAGCCAGTTTCTGAAATATTGAGATGTCAACTAAATCAACAAGAATACCTTTGGCTTCTTTGTCCAGGCTGGCTAGGAGACTCTCATCTTTTATTATGGAGGGTCCTTCTCGAGTAATTAAAAACATTCTGGGATCCATTGGCTCCATGTAAGTTCTTGCTCTAGTTTTCCAAAGGGCAAAGTTCTCTCTGGAAAAAACAACTATGCTTGACTCCATAGTTGTGATACTTGGCACCCAATGGCAGATCTGTTCAAGCTGTTAAGCTTTTCTTTGAACAACCTCGCTCTGATACCACTTGTTGTTTATTGGGTGTCAACTTATCACCTAGAGGGGGGTGAATAGGTTTTTCAAATTATATTACCCCCATTTAGGTGATCTTGATTTCTGGTTAGTAAATCTAAAAGTTGTAAAGCATAAAACAAAAAACACACAACCATGTATAGAGGTTCCTCAAGACAGGGTGTCTTGAGTAGTCCTCTTTCCCTCTGCGCCTACCTAGCAGTGTGATAGGCTCGGCAAATGCCACCAAATCTTTAGGCCCTCAAGCCTAACACCTCAGACCCGCAAGTCCAACAGCCTAGGCCCACAAGCCCCCACTGCCCCCGAGCCCACAAGCTCGACACTCAGGCGCTCAAGCCCTACACAAAATAGACCCGCAAGTCCTGTGCCTACAGCCTAGGCCTGCAAGCCCCTACTGCGCCCGAGCCCTCATGCTTGACAAGATAGGACCCGCAAGTCCACTTCCCTGGCCCTCAAGCCTCACAGTTCTCCAGCCCGCAAGCTAGACAGTGTTGGACTCGCAAGTCCACTATCCTGGCCCTCAATCCTCACAGCTCTCCATACCTCAAGCTAGACAAATAGGCCTGCAAGCCTTTACAAGAGATTACAGTAAAAATAACTGTTACTTCTGTCGGATGAATATTGGTAACTTTAGCCTGATGAAGATTGGCTTCTTAGGGTTGAAGAAGATGCTTCTTGATCTGGAGATTCAGTACTGGATCTTCTTCAACCTTCACTTCTTTTGCCTGGTGTTGATCAGCTACTTTTCAGTCGATAATGATGACTGATTCTTTAGAGAGCACTTGATGCTTGCTCTCTACTTGAACTTGTTCTTCTCCGCCGAGAATACTGTTCTATTGAAGTGTAGCGGCGGGATACTATCTCGTTATTTTTCTCTTTCTTCTTGGTTGTTTTTTAGGGCATCACTGTTCCCTTTTATAGGACAGATGAGCCGCATAACTGTAACTTGTGATGTCCTTTAATGTCAGACGCCCATTCCATAAGAGCACGCGCTGATTGGACAATCAAGCGACGACATTGAATGCTGATAGCGCATCCGCAACATTTAAATCTGTCTCGACGATACTTCCATTGTTACGAAGTCATGGACAATATCTCGACGACATAACTTTGTCGAGGCCTTGAACTCAGATATACTTTCAATTCTTCTGGCTTTGGCTTCTGATGCTCGTATCTCGACAATATGAGACATTCTGCATATATGACGATATGTTATCTCTGACCGTGTCGTCGTGATCTTCCTTCTTGTAGATTGTCGTCGTATTCACGTTGTTCTCTCAACGACATGAGTGGTACTATGTCGACAGATCATACTTCACCAATTGCTAGTCTTCAGCTGTCCTTCTACAGTCTTCTTCGACGACATGCCTTCTTTACGGCGATGTTCAACGCCATCATTCATATTTATCCATTTCAGCGACAAGGCTTCTTCACGACGATGTTTGTTCTTTCTTTGACGACAAGGCCACTTTGATGAAGTCGACGATACTGCATCTTCTCTGCGTTCGACGATCTTGCCGATTCTCAGCGGTCGACGATCTTCCTTCTGAGTTCGACGATCTTCCTTTTGCGTTCAACGAACACGGCAAATCTCAGCAGTCGTCGATCTTCCTTCTAAGTTCAACGATCTTGCTTTCTGCGTTCGACGAACACGCCAAATCTCAGTGGTCGTTGATCTTCCTTCTGAGTTCGATAATCTTGCTGCTGCGTTCGACGAACACGCCAAGTCTTAGCGGTCGACGATCTTCCTTCTGCGTTCGACGAACGGTATTCTGCGTTCGAGGAACACGCCTAGTCTCAGCTTTTGCTATGCCCATCATTATGACGCCAAGCATACTTTGTCGATGACATCTCCTTTTTCTCAATGATACAGTACTTACTGATATAACTAAAGTACTTGGCTTATAGTTGATCTCTGCAAGCATGAACTAGATGAAGCATTAAATACAACTTGCACTTATCATTGAGCTGAGCACTTCTTTAAATCAGGAACATTGTTGGGCACTGTTCCCAACATGTATACTCCACTGCCATGCAGATGAATGAAGAAGCTGACAGGAACAAGGAAGAGATGCAAGCAGATATTGCTAAAATAGTCCAATCCCTTGCTGCAACAGTCACTGCCAACCAACTGAATGAAGAGGTAGTCAACCTTAAAAGTACACTTCAAGCATATTTTGAGAATGTGTTCCAAACCCTCTATGGCACAATAACAACATCTAAGCAAGACCTCCATCAACAAATATATGAAGAAGCCAGAAAGGGGGAGGACACAAATGTTTTCATAAATTCTAACCTTACCCTGAAAGTTCTACAAGGTACAAGGCTAGCTCTGAGTCTTCCTATCTTAGATGTAAATAGGGCAGAAGATTGGGATTTCCCACATCAAGAGGCAATTGCCCATGATAAGAGTCTGAAAATGAGAAGGGAAAGGGAGAAAGAACTACTAGATGAGGAATTCATGGCCAAGCAAAGGGAGGTACAACACATAGATCCAGATTATGAGTATTGGAGTGATGACTCTAAAGAGATCATTTTGAATGCCTGGCTAATCCATGGCCAAATTGGAAAAGACATTGATAAGCTTTATCCATCTGAAGAGTGGATAAAGCATTTAGAAAGAGATACAAAGAGAGACAGGGTTTTCAAGGCTAATCTAGTAAGAAAAGATAACCCAAGTAGAATGCCTTCCAGATACATTCCAAAGCCATTTTTGTATTTCCAAAGGCAAGAGAATAAAAAGAGATTAGCTGAGATAAAAGCTGCAGATGCTAAAGACAAGGATCTTCCAGCTCCAGAAGAAGTAGTGGCTGAGAACATGAATGCTGCTGCAGATCAATTAACATCAGATAAAGGAAAAGCAGGTGCTGACATTTCCGAGGGGTCTACTTCTTATAAGAAAAGAAAACTATAATTGAATGTATAAATGTCTAATGAATGACTGGTTGTAAATTGAATTACTTTATCTGTAATGGTTTAGAATTGAACTATCATTCATTATCTTTTCTGAATTGCAAATGTACTGTTGGTTAAATTAGTCACTTTATGTCCAAAGCTAATCTTAGCCTTAGCCTTATATTACTCTGTATTGTTGGTTAAATTTGTCTGTGCTACATTGTCATGTTTGTCTAATCACACTGTTGGTTTGTTAAACTCTGTGAATATATGACTTTCATAAACATTATCTGCTATAATATTTATGATGCAATAAGTATAATATGCTGATCTCTATATAGTGAAGCTACATGTTAAGAATTTATAGGTTATGTACCTTAGCATTGAGGGTGTTCTGCCTTCTTCAAATAGGGGGAGATTTTTGGGAAAATGATCCTCAATGTTCCCTTGATTTAAAGAGGCTTAACACTCAATGCTAAGTACAAGTTGTATTTGATAAACCCCACTCTATCTCATGATTATGCATGGTTAGATCATACCAGGGCATGAAGAAAGTTCAATTAGATTGCTGCCAAAACCGCTGAGACGAGCTCTCAATCTCAACTGAACCACTGAGACAAGGATAGGTGCCGCTGGGAAGAAGTTTGGGCCAGCGGAGCTGCGGATAAGGAAAATCTGCTGAGACAACTGTCTGTCTCAGTTGATCCGCTGAGATGGAACAGATCCAGCAGCTGAGATAGGAGACTGTCTCAGCCCAACCGCTGAGACAGTTTCAAAAGAACTGACGAGCTTTACTTTTGGCGCAACACCTGTAAAGCAAGAAGGGATGTTCCAATCTCTCCCATGCTGTGTCAGCGGGACAATTTATAGTCGTTGAAAGGCAGGGGCAATATAAAAGAATCAATTAGGGATCTGTAAAAAGAAATCTCTCTCACACACTCAAAAGTAAGAACATTACTGTTCCATTGACGGCCGCCAAGAAGCTTTCACTTCCTATTTCCTGAAGCTGCAAGAAGAGAATAGATTGCTCCTCTTGATCAAATCAAGATAGAGCATGTTGATCCTCACTCCTTCTGTGAAGAATAGAATCAGAAGAATCAAGGCTGAGGACTTTGGACTCATCCAGATTCAAGACAGTTACTGCAGTTGTCCAGCAACAGAAGATAAATCTTCCATCTTCTTTTGTTAATCATAAATTCTTGTTCAGTAGGAACTTAACAATTTTGAGTTGTAGGGCATCTGTTCCTGAGTGTGTAGGGTTATCTAGCCTGAGAAGTAGAACTGTGTGTTCATCTTGAGTGTAGGATCATTGGTTGATCTGAGGTAGGATTGTTAAGCCTGAGGTAGGGCTTTTATTCCTAAGGTAGAGCTATTGAGCCTGAGGTAGGGCTGTTGAGCCTGAGGTAGAGCTGTTGAGCCTAAGGTAGGGTTTGAGGAAACCTAAGAGATCCTGAGGGATCTGTGTTGTAAGCTCTTGGAGCTGAGTTTGGAGGTGTAGGCCTTGTCTAACTCATTGTTAGAAAGGAGATGGGGGGAAAGAGGACTAGTCAAGGCACCCTATCTTGAGGAACCTCTATAAATCTTTGTTTGTTTTCTGTGCTTGATACTTTACTAACATAAAATTAGAAAATTGCTAGCCTAAAATATAAGAAACCTATTCACACCCCCCCCCCCTCTAGGTGACTAAGACTACATCCTAGAAAAACTATCACACCCCATTCCCTGTATTCTAATAAATGTGAATAATGGTTAATCCTTTAATCCATTTATACCTCCATAATGATCAATGAGATAATAGTTCTATGTGTGATGGTGAGGAGTGGTCTAAATCACATAATTCAATTTTACTATTCACAAATGGGTTTGCCTTTAAGTGAAACCTCATGTCCTACGAGGTTAACTATATGATTACTAACTAAGTATGAGACCATTTTAGTTCCATAGATTCATATTGTTGTCAAGGGTCTATGTACAATTTCGATGATATTCCAGCAATAATAATTCAAGGAATTAATTTCTCAAGTTATAAGTCCAAATGCCAATTTGTGAAGGAAGTATGAAGTTTACTCAGAGAATAATTCTAATAAATTTTCCATGGCTTCATACTTATATAAAAGGACCACATACAAAATTTCATAACGATCCAGCATCAGTAATTCAGGGAATTAATTTCTCAAGTTATAGGTCCAATTACTACTTTGTGAAGGATGTATGAAGTCTACTCAGAGATTAATTCAAATAAAATTTCCAAAGCTTCATACTGATATATAAAGACCATAAACAAAATTTCATGACAATCCAGGATTAGTAATTCAGGGAATTAATTTCACAATGTATATGTCTAAATGCTACTTTGTGAAGGAAGTATGAAGTTTACTCAGAGATTAATTCTAATAAAATTTTCATAGTTGCATACTGATATAAGAAGACCATATACCAAATTTCATAATAATCCAACATAAGTACTTCAGGGAAATAATTTCTCTGGTTATAGGTCCAAATACTACTTTGTGAAGGAAGTATGAAGTTTACTTTGAGATTAAATCTAATAAAATTTCCATTGCTTCATTCTGATATAACAGGACCATATAGAAAATTTCATGACAATCCAGCAACCATAATTCATGGTATTAATTTCTCAAGATAGAGGTCCAAATAGTACATTGTGAAGGAAGTATGAAGTTTACTCAAAGAATAATTCTAATAAAATTTCAATGGTTTCATACCGATATAAAAATACCATATACCAAATTTCATAATAATCCAGCATCAATACTTCTGGGAATTAATTTCTCAGGTTATAGGTCCAAATACTACTTTGTGAAGGAAGTATGAAGTTTACTCAGAGATTAATTCTAATAAAATTTTCATAGATTCATACTGATATAAAAAGATCTTGTACAAAATTTCATGACATTTCAGTAATCATTGATACTATAATTACTCACATGGGGTATATGTGACGAAAACATATGAAATCAAGTTTCCTAAGGAAATCAACCCAAAGGTTGATGGTTTTCTCCATAGAGTATTTTCCTATGGTCCTAAGTACATGTTCTAAATATCATGGAAGTTGACAAAGGGAAAACCTTTAAATTCTCATGTAATTCTAATGCTACATGGTAAAGCTATATGCACACCAATATCCCTTACACATGCATGTGGAATAAACCAACATGCAAGGGTCCAAATGACCTTAAATTATAACCATGGACTATTATTCACATAACCAACTTCCCAAAGGAGATTTTGGATGATTTGAGTCCAAATCACCCATAATTCACACCATGCATGATTTATTAAATTCTTATAAAAACTTTAGAAAAATGAGCCACAAAAATTCTGATTTTTGGCCACATAGTAGATCTAGGGTGCGTACACACATGGTTAAATTTTCAACCTCATATCATCTACTATATAAAAGTTATTTATAATTTAAGACCTGTCCTTCTTAAGGACCAACCTTACTAAATCTGCCTATAGAGAGTTGTAGGGCATTAAATGATGTGATCTCACCTCCTACAGATATTAAACACAAAGGCCTACAAAGTTGTCTCTGCCTACTTTTCATTTTAAGGCCTCCAAGGGCCTGAATTTTTGAGTGCAAAAGATCTATTTCACTATGGGAACACTGCCCAGCAGTGTTCCTGATTTGAAGAAATGCTCAGCTCAATGATAAGTGCAAGTTGTATTTAATGTCATATCTGGTTCATGCTTGCAGAGATAAGACAATATGTCTTGTACTTCAACCTGCCTAAGTATAATATCGTCGAAAAAGGTTGGACATATCGTCGACAAGTATAGGCACTTCGTTGAAATGATGGGCAAAGCAAAGAAGAATGATTGTGTCTGATTTTGTCGAAAAGGATCAAGCGTATTATCGGCAACAGAAGGTATATCATCAACAACATGCAAAGCAAGGCAAAATGGTGATATCGTTGTGACATCTACACGACGATATCAGAAAGTCGAGATGAAGAAGAATACTCAAATATGTCGACGATGTCATCGACAAGAAGCCTTGTCGTCGGAAAGGCTAAGTAAGACTGATGTCGATGACATCATCATAAAGAAAGAGTGACGTCGATAAGACTAAATAAGGTCATATGAGGACAGGCTGTTGCTGAAGTATAGTCTATCGACATGATATCAATTATGTCATCGATAAGATAATGTGGTTTCAGCAATATCTAGCAGACAATGAGTTCTTGCCGATATCAATTTGATGACCTCTTGTCATCTTAAGCTCGAGTGCAGAAGTGATGTCCCGTATTGTCGAGGTATCACTACCTGATGAAGAATTGAAGAAGAAACCAGTTCAATACATCGATAAGCCCTGTCGTCGAGATATTGTCCATATCGTCGTAACAATGGAAATATCATTGAGACAGATTCAAAAGTAGCCGGACGCGCTTTCAATATTTAAAGCCGCCGCCTGATTGTCCAATCAGCGCATGCTCTTGAGGGATGGGCGTCTATCAGTAAAAGACATCACATGTGACCGTTAAGCGGCTCATCCATCCTATAAAAGGGAACAGTGATGCCCTAAAGAAAGAAAGAAGGGAAACAAAAAAGAATCCCGCCTAGCAATACAACAGTACAAGCGGCGGTGAAGAGAAAAAGAAGGGAAGAACAAAACAATCATTATGTGTTCTTCAAGTTGCAGTTAAGTCTCATCGACTGTTAAGAATTGCTCAAGGAAGATAGCCAGTCAACATCTTGCAGAGCAAGAAGATTGAAGAAGATTTTCACAGTCAAGGGTCACATCAAAAGCATCTTCTTCAAGTAAAGAAGCCGATCTCCATCAGGCAGAAGTTCAATATTGTAGATCAATCTTTGTAAGGCTTGCGGGACAAAGTTGTGGGATCTATTTTCAGATCTGAGTGTCAAGCTTGAGGGCTAGAGATCTGCGAGGCTTAAGGTCTAGGGCAGAGGGACTTGCGGGTCCAAACGTGTCGAGCTTGCGGGCTTGGGTGTAGTGAAGGGGCTTACGGGCCTAGGCTGCAGGCAAGACTTGCGGGTCTGTGTTGTGTAGGGCTTGAGGGCCTGAGTGTCGAACTTGCGGGCTCGAGTGCAGTGAAGGGGCTTGAGGGCCTTGGCTGCAGGGACTTGCAGGTCCGAGTTGTAGGGCTTGAGGGCCTGAGTGTCGATCTTGCGGGCTCGGGTGTAGTGAAGGGGCTTGAGGACCTAGGCTGCAGGGACTTGAGGGTCCGAGTTGTAAGGCTTGCAGGACGGAGACATTGGAGGAGTTTGTCAAGCCTAGCACACTGCTAGGTGGGCGCAGAGGGAAAGAGGACTACTCAAGACACCCTATCTTGAGGAACCTCTATTAGTCTTTGTGTGCTTTCTGTGTTATGCTCTACCAAACGCTAAATCTATTATCCTGAAAACAAGAACACCTGAAGAGGGTAGTAAAATAATTTGAAAAACCTATTCACCCCCCCCCCCCCCCCCCCCCCCCCCCCCCTCAAGGTGATAAGTAGACACCCAATAACTGACAAGTGGTATCATAGGTAGGTTGTTCAAAGAAAAGCTTAACAGCTTGAACAGATCTGCCCGTGGGTGTCTTTTCATCATAGCCATGGAATCAAGAATAGCTACTTATTTTAGGGAGAACTTTGGCCATTGGAAAGTAAGAGCTAGAATATTCATGGAGGCAGTGGACCCTAGAATGTTCCAAATTATTCAAGAAGGGTCATATGTCCCCAAGACAGTGCCCAAGAAAATGACTGAAGATGAGATCATCCTAGTCAGCTTGGACAAGGAAGCCAAAGATATTATAGCTGGTGCAGTTGAAATCTCAACACTTCAGAAAATGGCTCACTGCATAACAACAAAAGAGATGTGGAACTCTCTTACAGTTCTAATGGAAGGATCAAAAGAAGGAAGAGTAGAATCAGTATTGCCTTTCAAGAATCAGAAAGAAGAAAGAAGCATGGTAGCTAAGAAGAAAGTCAGAGCATTGAGTGACAGTGACTCAAGTTGTTCAGACTCAGAAGAGAATGCTGATTTTGGACTGACTGCCTTATCTGAGTCAGAGGAGGAAACTCAGGATTATGTCTCTCCTGAACAGGTATGCAAAAGGGCTCCTCTATCTACCTCAGACTCAGGATCTGAGACAAGCTCATCAGGAAATGACGACTTGTCCAAGCCATATGATGTCCTTCTAGAAGATCTCAAAAGGGTCAAGATGCTCTGCAAGGAGCAAGCTGAAAAGATCTCAATCCTTCATGCCAGAAATTCTAATCTCTCTGAAAAGGCTGAAAAGATAACTATACAGAATGCAGAGTTTTGCCAACTCAAAAAGGACTTCAAGGCAAGCTCCAACCTTGATCTAATAAGCAAATTTGGGAAAACTCTGAAGGCACTGATTGCTAGTAGGGAGCTATGATGTTCTCTAACCAAAGAGATTGTTCTTCTAAAGAAGGATAGAGATCAACCCAGTATCCTAAAATCTAAGAATAATAATGTCAGAAGGGTGGAGGATAAATCCTTCATTGCAAGGAAGCCTGTGGCAAGCTCCTTAAAACCCCAGAACATGCCTAAAACCCCAAGGGTACCTCATGAAGAGATGATCACAAGAAGGCATGAAGTTACTAGGTCTAGAAAAGAGAAGAAATCACTAAAGAAGACTGACTCCAGACGGAAAGTCGTGGATGGTAATGGTCAACATCACACTCACAATCAGTACAGATCATTCTCCTTCAAATATCCTTCTGTTCACAGACAATGGACTCATGCTCACACAGTTAGCCTGAAAGGAAGATACAATATGTTTGTATGTTGGTGTTGTGGAAAGACTCGACACTTTGCAATATATTGTTGGTACAATCCAACAGCTCCAAGGGTAACATATGCTAAGCCTGCTAGTAATCTCATTCATCATCACTGTGCATATTCTGGAGCATTTAGATCAAGTATGCCTTTTAAAGCTAACAAAATCCTAGGACCAAGGCTACTTTTGTACCTAAGGGCCTATAATCTCATGTTGTAGGTAGTCCAAGTGACTATCAGAAGCAAATCTGGCCTTGGACAAGATGGTTGTTCTTGCCCATAGGCAGAACAGCAAAGTCAGTTTACTAACAAACATAGTGTAGGTCATCCTACTAAAAGGGGACTAAAGTTGTCGTAGGTTGATAAGTTTTGGAATCTATATCGTCGATACAAAAAGTTGTTTCGACGACACAATAGATGTTACGACGATGATAGATCAAGTTGGAAGGATGCGCATCTAAGAATCATTTCGATGACAATAAGAAGTATCATCAAAATAAAAACAAGCTATTTATCACGGCATTGGATCGGTCCATCAGAACCGTCTGATCATTTTTCATCAACACAGTCGAAGGTACGCACCCCTTCACCTACCTGCACTATATATAGAGTGAATGCTTGAGAATAAAAATTGCGCTATCATTTGACCCAAACAACTCCGTCGACAAACCACTGCTTCATCTCCAACGTGCTGCCTTCTCTCTCGCTCTAGATCAATGTCTCCCAAGAAAGAAGAACTAATTTCCGGTTGCGAACTCCAGCGTGGAGGGTTCAACTCGTGCTCGGATGAAGTGAGGTCAGTTATAGGTCTTTTCGAATCCACCGACCTAGAATATCTGTTGTGTGAACCCTCAGTTCTTCTTCATCGAGAACTGACGGAGTTCTTCGCTGAAGCTCGACTCAACCATTCCGAAACTCAGATAAAAATCCGATGTAGCCGGGAAGAAGGTCAAAGTATCAGTCAAGAACCTCAGAAAGGCACTCCATCTGCCAAGCATTAAAGGGGGAGAGGAAGAAGAGCTGACAACGAAGGATATCTCGGCCAGTTACTCCTCGTGCGGCCATACCGGGAAGACCTACAGGTCAATTAAGAGGAATGAGTTTAATCAAAAGGGAAAATTGTTAGCAGATATCGTGGGAAAGGTACTACTATGCAAACCTGGGTCGCATGACCAAATCTCCAAGGAGATGTTTGTCGTCATGGCCCGAATAATCTGACCAAGAAGACCGATTGGAGCGGTTTTCTCTTCCAAAGAATTAAGAGCACCCTGACAACCCCCTCCTATTGAAGAATATTGTCCCTCTTCCTTCTAAACACCCTGGATGAAGTACTGCATAAAAGAGTGTCAGTCCCTGATGAGTCCTGATCATATACACTTTTATGGACTCATCTGGGCCGTTTTTCTAGTCATTCCACTGCACTTTAGCCTGTTTTAGCTTATATTTGTTATTCCTTGCTATGTGCACTACTAGGCCCGTTTTGGTGTTATTTCTTGTTTATCTTCATCATTAGCTTTCATGTATTGTTAAGTGCCACCTTCAGTGGCTAGATTGGTGGTTGTGCTGGAATGGGAGTCGTGCAGGTGTTCCCGGTGCAATTCTGCACAGGAACACTGCGCACGATCACCGGTTCTATTGCGCACGACCACTGGTCGTGCGCCACTGATCGTGTGCACTTAACCCTTTTTCACAAGTTCTGTTTGGTGCAGTGCGCACGACCACCAACGCCAGTGCGCACGACCACCGGTCGTGCGCCACTACTCGTGCGCACTTACCATTTAATTTCCGAGTTCTGTTTGTTGTAGTGCGCACGACCATCAACTCCAGTGCGCACGACCACCGGTCGTGCGCCACTGGTCGTGCGAACATGTTATTTCATAATTTCTGTCTTTGCAGGTTCTGTCCAGGCAGAGCGCACGATCACCGAATTCTAGTGCGCACGACCACTGGTCGTGCGCCACTGACCGTGCGCACTGTTTAATTCCAGTGCCTATAAATTCCCTGCTCGCGATTTAGGTCGGATCGACCGCCGTATTCCGCCGTTTTCGGCTCCAGTTTCGTCCGACTTCGCCCCTCCATCGCCGCCCACCATCTAGAGGTGCTCCGGGCTTGCTCTTCACGCCAATCTTGAGCCGGAGTTTCCTCTCGGCCTCCTCCTTCATCCAAGAGCTTCAAGGAGAGATCTAGCCGCCATCGCCATCAAGCAAGAGGAAGTTTGCAACCTCTACCAGATCGTGACACGAAGAAGACGGGTCCATTGGAGAGTCGTGACAGCTCTCTCTACCCCGGACGTAGTTGCGGACCGAGCTTGGACGCGGATTGACAACCCGGCGATTCCAACCGTGAATCTATAACGAGACTTCGGATTCGGTCGATTTCTTGCCTTGTTCTTTTCTTATTGATGTGTGTATTGCTAGATCTAATCATGATGATGAGGTGGCACTTGAATTAGTTATATTTACATATATATTTCATGTCTATGTGTTTGTGTAATTTATCTATTTGAGTTGCTTGAGGTGCGCCGCCGTCCATTTCCATTCCGCCGTCACGTTCGTGTGCCGCACTAGCAATTGCTAGTGGCGTGCTTGTCGAAGAGGTGCTTGCGACCCTCACTCCGCTAGCCTACTCGTCCATCCGCCTACCGAAGCGTGGCATCGCAGCCCGTATTCCATCCCACCTGACGAAGCAGTGCGCTCAAGGCCTGCACAGTTCCATTCCGCTTGCCTACTCGTCCATCCGCCCTTTCGACGCAGCGCGCTCAAGGCCTGCCTAGTCTCCATCCCGCCAAGCGAAGCATTGCATAGCGGCATTGCATAGGAGTAGTTGATAGCTTTTATTTTATTTTCCAAAAGCCAACCCAACTCCCCCGCATTCCATCCGATTTAAGGACTTCAATCTCAAGTCCTTCCTCGAAACCTAACTCCACCTTACTGTGTTCCTCAAGAGACCGACACTCGGGGATTTCCCCCATTATTATTACTTGCGCGACCGGTGCACTTGCCGAATCATCGCATCAAGTTTTTGGCGCCGTTGCCGGGGAACACAGTCGTGTGAGTTTTCTGGAGAGGGAGAATTTGAGAGAAAAGCCCTTCCATTTGTAAATCGCATTTCTTTGTTTTATTTCCTCATTTTCTGTTTTCTTGTTTTTTATTAGGTTGCTTTAGTAATTTTTGTTAGGTGTTGTATTTCGCACAATAGTGTTCTTCTTTTTGAATCGTTTTATCTTCTCACTATGTGGGCACATCTCAATTTTCGTTGCCGTTGGTGTGGAGCTACCTCCCACTCTAGTGATGAATGCCCCACGGAGAATAGTAGGCATACTTCTTATAGCCCAGCATATGGAGCACCTACTTCGTCTGGTACTCCATATGGTGCGCGTAAGTCTTATGGCTACTCTGCTGAGCCTTTACCATCATACTTCTTTTCGGCCTCAGCCCCCGCTGTGCCAAAGAAGCCTGCTAGGCAGTGCCAGTTTTATCGGAGCACAGATCATGCCCTGAAGGATTGTGCCGAGTATCTTCGCCAATTGGACGAGGATGACGAGCCGGATATCCGGATCGTCCCAACTCCTAACTCTGGCGGCACACCTTCAACATCCGGTTATGTGTCTTTGTCACCTTCACATCTTGAAGGGTATGGCATGGACACGGTCACCGGATGTGCGGTTGATCTATGCACCGACATTGCTGAGCCTATTCTCCCGGTGCATCCACCACCTCTAGTGGATTCGATTCTTTGTGAGGAATCGGTGCTCGACTTTTATCCGAGCACTACTCCTCTCCCTGTTGTGCATACTATACTCGTCTCCGACGACATTGTTGAGGATGTGTCGCAGGATGAGGCTGGCGATCTATGTGTTGTGCCTATTCCTATGAAGGAGGACAACCTTCTAGGTGAAGTGGAGTTTTCCTCAACACCGGTGGAGGAAGTCCAAATCCTAAGCCTGGCCACTGTTGATCCCGCCGAATCTTGTAACATTGATGACAATGCAAACATTATTTTACTTCCCCAACCTAATGGGAGTGAGACCGGGACCACTCCCCCGATTTTTGATTATTTATGTTCTTCATCTTGTTTATTTCTCGATCCCCCCTCTTCACCCGAGCCTGTGCAGGTTGAATCTTCACAGGTACTTCAGGAAGACTTGGAGCTTTGTGCTCAAGTCAATGATGAGTGTGTCCTTTTATGCGAGGAGGTTGATCCCTCCTCCATTAAGGAAGCCTCATTCGTTGCCTTCTCCTCCTGCGGACCTGCTGTGGACGATACCTTGCTGGGCAAGGATAGTTTTGGTGAGATGAGTGAGGACCAGGCCTCCTCCTCTTCTTACTTTCTTTTCCCTCTACCTGTGAGGAGCAGGTATTTATATTCGGGTAGAGGCGTGACTGTTCTTTCTCCGTATAGGTGCCCGCTACCGACACGGATATTAAGCCAGTTACCTGTCCACTTCTCCTTCCATAGGCCCATTAGCTAGAACTCTTAAAGTTTGAATAAGTCGTGCTGGGAGGACAATAACCCCAGTAGTTATCTTTCTTTTCTGCATTTTTATTTATTCTAATCATGTTTAGTTAGCTGTAGTTTATTTTAGTTTGTCATTTTTCTTTTGTTTTTGCGGAGCTGACCCCTGCAGGTATTTTTTTCTGGATGGCGGATGCTGCAGCGTTGTCTTAGTTTGCACGCGTCTTCTGGTATGCTCACTTGATGAGCATTGGGTACTCTCTTTCCCTAGCTCTATTTTGATTCTCCTGTCATATATTATGCGGATTGTTTAGTTTAAGTCTGGGGGAGAGTAGTTTGTTTACCCGCTCACGTGCACTATTGCACTGTATACTAGAAGATTTCATTTAAAATGTTTTGTTTAATTTCATTGCACACCACAGCACCCACATGAGCGCGTGCTTATCTATTTGTTTTGTTCTGAACAAACTATCTTGGTTAGGAATGTGAATTGGGATGATAGCTTAGGAATTACTATTGGGAGCGCAATGTTGACTCGAGCAGTGTTCTAGTCGCATCCGCGTGCTACAATAGAATTTGAGTAAAATTAGATTATTTCTATGCTTTTAATTTATGATTAGTATTTATGCGTAGTTTTAGATTTATTCTACTCAAGTGGTGAATGTGAATGAAATTGGTGATAGCCCGGTGTTGTGTGTATACGAGCGCTAGTTGTGTGTTGCTCGAGTCGGGAGGAAGGTTTACCTTTCTCGTGGGCTAAGAACTTGCCCCAGGCGACTCTTGAAGCATGGGTGCGGGCAATTCGTTGAGATAAATGTGATATAGGCCACCTTTTGGCTAGTTTGAGCCTTCGCTTTCCATATCCTATTCGCTCACCTTTGCTTCCCAACACTTGTGCCTACCACTCCCTTTGTTCAGCTCCTCCTCCATACACCAAGGCCTAAAGCTTATCCCACTGTCGCAACCAAGTATATGTTATCTGCACTCATGTTTTAGATTTGGTGTGATGTTTGGAATTGTCGTGTTGTGAAGGAGAAATAAACTCTATTTGCTGATTTTGAATCAACCGGAGGATAAGAAAAAGAAAAAGAAAAATATGGTATTGAAATAAAAATCTGAAAAAAGTGTATTGAAAAGTTATCCTCCCGAGCATTTTAGAAAATCTGTTGGTATTTGTGGAGTAGGACGTGTGCACACCTAGTTTTCACAATAAGTCTGGGGGTGTGTCACACGAGCTTTGTTTTTGGTTTTGCTTGGTGCAGCGTCCCGTTGACTCATGTTGGTTGCGTAGCCTTCGTTTTTACCTTTGATTATCATACCGCAACCTAAGCCCCAATATAATCCTAAAAGTCCTATTGATTTATCTCGCGAGTTTGCTAGCGCTGTGGAGAGAGTGTGACCGGGCAAGCGTATGGTTCCCGACGTTGATGGATTTCAGCGGAGTTATTCCCGAACCCCGATCTTTTGCAACACCCTCCTTAGTGGCTTATTACATTCACACCGGCCATGATCATCAAATTCTTCACAATTCACCAACTGAGTATTGATAAATCTTTATTTACGCTCTAGTACTTTCGTAAATTAGTTAGCATAGTTAGAATCTCTTTTTACGAAATCTCTATTTGCATGTTTTTGCTACTTCGCATTGTACTCCCTTGTGTAATTTTCTTTGCTAACTACCTTTTTCACACTCCACCGGATTCGTTTGCTCGGGACGCGCAAACAGGTAAGTCTGGGGGTGTGATGAGTCCTGATCATATACACTTTTATGGACTCATCTGGGCCATTTTTCTAGTCATTCCACTGCACTTTAGCCTGTTTTAGCTTATATTTGTTATTCCTTGCTATGTGCACTGCTAGGCCCGTTTTGGTGTTATTTCTTGTTTATCTTCATCATTAGCTTTCATGTATTGTTAAGTGCCACCTTCAGTGGCTAGATTGGTGGTTGTGCTGGAATGGGAGTCGTGCAGGTGTTCCCGGTGCAATTCTGCACAGGAACACTGCGCACGATCACCGGTTCTATTGCGCACGACCACTGGTCGTGCGCCACTGATCGTGTGCACTTAACCCTTTTTCACGAGTTCTGTTTGGTGCAGTGCGCACGACCACCAACGCCAGTGCGCACGACCACCGGTCGTGCGCCACTACTCGTGCGCACTTACCATTTAATTTCCGAGTTCTGTTTGCTGTAGTGCGCACGACCATCAACTCCAGTGCGCACGACCACCGGTCGTGCGCCAATGGTCGTGCGAACATGTTATTTCATAATTTCTGTCTTTGCAGGTTCTGTCCAGGCAGAGCGCACGATCACCGAATTCTAGTGCGCACGACCACTGGTCGTGCGCCACTGACCGTGCGCACTGTTTAATTCCAGCGCCTATAAATTCCCTGCTCGCGATTTAGGTCGGATCGACCGCCGTATTCCGCCGTTTTCGGCTCCAGTTTCGTCCGACTTCGCCCCTCCATCGCCGCCCACCATCTAGAGGTGCTCCGGGCTTGCTCTTCACGCCAATCTTGAGCCGGAGTTTCCTCTCGGCCTCCTCCTTCATCCAAGAGCTTCAAGGAGAGATCTAGCCGCCATCGCCATCAAGCAAGAGGAAGTTTGCAACCTCTACCGGATCGTGACACGAAGAAGACGGGTCCATTGGAGAGTCGTGACAGCTCTCTCTACCCCGGACGTAGTTGCGGACCGAGCTTGGACGCGGATTGACAACCCGGCGATTCCAACCGTGAATCTATAACGAGACTTCGGATTCGGTCGATTTCTTGCCTTGTTCTTTTCTTATTGATGTGTGTATTGCTAGATCTAATCATGATGATGAGGTGGCACTTGAATTAGTTATATTTACATATATATTTCATGTCTATGTGTTTGTGTAATTTATCTATTTGAGTTGCTTGAGGTGCGCCGCCGTCCATTTCCATTCCGCCGTCACGTTCGTGTGCCGCACTAGCAATTGCTAGTGGCGTGCTTGTCGAAGAGGTGCTTGCGACCCTCACTCCGCTAGCCTACTCGTCCATCTGCCTACCGAAGCGTGGCATCGCGGCCCGTATTCCATCCCACCTGACGAAGCAGTGCGCTCAAGGCCTGCACAGTTCGATTCTGCTTGCCTACTCGTCCATCCTCCCTTTCGACGCAGCGCGCTCAAGGCCTGCCTAGTCTCCATCCCGCCAAGCGAAGCATTGCATAGCGGCATTGCATAGGAGTAGTTGATAGCTTTTATTTTATTTTCCAAAAGCCAACCCAACTCCCCCGCATTCCATCCGATTTAAGGACTTCAATCTCAAGTCCTTCCTCGAAACCTAACTCCACCTTACTGTGTTCCTCAAGAGACCGACACTCGGGGATTTCCCCCATTATTATTACTTGCGCGACCGGTGCACTTGCCGAATCATCGCATCAGTCCCCATGCACTACTCCAAGAGACTGGATGCAAAGATGCTCGATCGATGGAATAAGTCTATTCCTAAACCATCATCAGATGTCCCTCCTACTCCAAAGAAACAAAAGAAACAAGCAGTCCCAATAGATAATTCCGAAAAAGAAGATTCATCAAGCAGTTCTGATGACAGACCCTCACCCCCACACAATCCCGCTCCATCTGAAGGTGAGACATCTACTTGAGGAGATGCTCCTGTATCAACTCCTGAACCTGCTTGCAAAGAGGTTGTAAAAGAAGAAAGAGACCCCAACTTGGGGAGTGACCCTTTTGAGGGGGTGTTCCAATTCGGGGGCTCAGCCCAAGATGATGAAATGATCCATGGAGAGCTCCCAGTTGGAGGCTCTGCCCTAGAGGATGCTCAAGTTGAGGGGGAGACCCAACTAGGGTACTCTGGCCTAGAAGATCACGGGAATGTGCCCTCTACTCCAGAAGATCAACGAAATGTGCCTCTACTCCAGAAGATCGAGGCAATGTGCCTGAGCCCATGGAAGACCTCACTCCTTCAGACTGCAGAGAATTAATCGTAGCAAGCAAGATTGTGCTCACATCTCCAAGTGAGACACTGTCAGGGGTTTCCAAGGGGAAGGCTAAAGGTAGAGTCCACATAAGTGAAGAATCGTCTGAAGACATCTCTGAAGAAGCTCAACAAGAAAAAGAAGGTGAAGAAGAACAAGCTGCTGAGCCATCTTTGGCTCAGTCAGGTTCTCTCTTTCACATGATATCAGCCCTTTTAGCTGCTCGGCGGAAACAACTGGAAACATTTGTTGTAAAGACTGTGGATGGTCTAAGGAAGGAGCTGAAGGCTGAAATAAAGGCAGTAAAGAGGGACATTCTTCATCTCAACACCCAGTGTACCCACTTCTACACCCTGGCAGCTCCAGCAATAGAAAAGATGGGTGAGGAAGTCAACAAGGTGGGCCATCAAACACACAATATCCTGACAACTCAAAAAACATTTTCAGAAAATGTGGACTATGCTGTTGAGCAGATAGAAACAGGTACTACCAATAAGAGGAATAAAATTTTAAATAATGAGAATGCTCATACATTAGATACCCATCTACTCGAAGTAAGGAACAATCTGGATGTGACTGAACAGCACCTAAAAGAATAGTTGACTCTGGCCAGAGAAGGTCTTGAGGAACGGGTAATTGAACACGTCCTAAAGGGGGAGAATGAGATAATAACTGTCGGATCCCATCAAGCGATGTGGATAGCAAATCAAGTTAAGCAGACAATGCAAAAACCCCCATCAGTATATGAGGTTTCCAACCCTTCTGATAGCACTGACTCAGCAGAGTACGACATAGAATTCGGAGAATCAACATCCTCCAAGAAGAGAAAGAGAATTAAAAGTAACAAGTATAGGCAGAAGAGACTGAGGGAAGTTAAGCTGGATCCACAATCAGGATGGTGGAGTCCAGTCTCAAGAGAAATCATAACAGAATCATGGATACAGTTTGGATACCCTCAGGAGAACTATCACAGGGTATATCAATCAATTTAATGGGAAAAGCATCTGAAACAGCTGGAAAGGAGGAAGAATCACAAACGAGCATTCCCACTAGGTCCTCCTCCCTCTCCTAAGAAGATTCCAATGCCATCAACTATTATCGAGGCAAAGGAAGAAAGACAAAGGGGCAAGTAACAACAGACACTGAGGAGCACTAAATTAAAATCTTAATTAGAATGGGGCAAATGAATGCCAATTGTCATTCATGAACATTTAATCTATCTATGTGTTTGGTGTCTAGTGTCAAGAACATTTAATCTATTTTTGTGATTGCTGCTTAATGTGATGCTATTATCTGAAATGTTAAATCTTTATATGTGTGGCATTTATCATTGAGGTAAATTAGGACTTCTTCAAATAGGGGGAGATTATTGGGAACAGTGCCCAACAGTGTTCCTGATTTGAAGAAGTGATCAGCTCAATGATAAGTGCAAGTTGTATTTAATGTCATATCTAGTTTATGTTTGCAGATATAAGGCAATATGTCCAATACTTCAACCTGCCTAAGTATAATATCGTCAAAAAAGGCTGGACATATCGTCGACTAGTTTAGGCACATCGTTGAAATGATGGGCAAAGCAAAGAAGAATGATTGTGTCTGATGTCATCAAAAGGGATCAAGCGTATCGTCGACAACAACAGGCATATCGTCAACAACATGCAGAGCAAGGAAAAATGGTGATATCGTTGTGACATCTGCACGACGATATCAGAAAGTTAAGATGAAGAAGAAGACTCAAAGATGTCGACGATGTCGTCAACAAGAAGCCTTGTCGTCGGAAAGGCTAAGTAAGACTGATGCTGACGACATCATCGTAAAGAAGGCGTGACGTCGAGAAGACTAAAGAAGGTCATATGAAGGCAGGCAGTTGCTGAAGTATAGTCTGTCGACATGATATCAATTATGTCATCGACAAGATAATGTGGTTTCAGCAATATCTAGCAGACATGGAGTTCTCTCGGATATCAGTTTGATGACTTCTTGTCGTCTTAAGCTCGAGTGCAGAAGTGATGTCCCGTATCGTCGAGATATCACTATCTAATGAAGAATTGAAGAAGAAACCAGTTCAAGACATCGACAAGCCCTGTCGTCGAGAAATTGTCCATATCGTCGTAACAATGGAAATATCATCGAGACAGATTCAAAAGTAGCTGGATGCGCTGTCAGCATTTAATGTCGCCGCCTGATTGTCCAATCAGCGCATGCTATTGAGGGATGGGCGTCTGTGAGTAAAGGACATAACATGTGATCGTTAAGCGGCTCATCCGTCCTATAAAAGGGAAGAGTGATGCCCTAAAGAAAGAAAGAAGGGAAATGAAAAAGAATCCCGCCTAGCAATACAACAGTACAAGCGGCGGTGAAGAGAAAAAGAAGGGAAGAACAAAACGATCATTCTGTGTTCTTCAAGTTGTAAACAAGTCTCATCGACTGTTAAGAATTGTTCAAGGAATATAGCCAGTCAACATCCGGCAGAGCAAGAAGCTTGAAGAAGATTTTCACAGTCAAGGTTCACATCAAAAGCATCTTTGTCAAGTAAAGAAGTCGATCTCTATCAGGCAGAAGTTCAATATTGTAGATCAATCTTTGTAAGGCTTGCGGGCCAAAGTTGTGGGATCTATTTTCAGATCTGAGTGTCAAGATTGAGGGCTTGAGATCTGTGAGGCTTGAGGGCTAGGGCAGAGGGACTTGCGGTTCCAAACGTGTCGAGCTTGCGGGTTAGGGTGCAGTGAAGGTGCTTGCGGGCCTAGGCTGCAGGCAAGACTTGCAGGTCTGTGCTGTGTAGGGCTTGAGGTCCTGAGTGTCGAGCTTGCGGGCTCAGGTGTAGTGATGGGGCTTGAGGGCCTAGGCTGTAGGGACTTGCGGGTGCGAGTTGTAGGGATTGAGGGCCTGAGTGTCGAGCTTGCGGGCTCGGGTGCAGTGAAGGGACTTGAGGGCCTAGGTTGTTTGGACTTGAGGGTCCGAGTTATAAGGCTTGTGGGTCGGAGACATTGGAGGAGTTTGTCGATCTTAGTACGTTGCTAGGTAGGCGCAAAGGGAAAGAGGACTACTCAAGACACCCTGTCTTGAGGAACCTCTATAAGTCTTTGTGTGCTTTCTGTGTTATGCTCTACCAAATATTAATTCTGAAAGTGGAGGTCAGATCTTAAATTACTCTAGAGGGGGGGTGAATAGAGTATTAAAACTTTTTATTTAGTTTTATAGCGGAATTTAAAATACTGAGTAAGTATTTGTGTAATCAGTGAGAGTTACAGATAAAGACAGAATTAGTAAAAAGCACACAGCACAAGCACACAGAAATAAGCAATCACAGAAGACACAAGGAGCTATAGTAGTTCCCCAATAAATCTAGGTACGTCTACTCTTCTACCACCCTTGGTAGGAATTCACTAGGAGGGTTGATAAGGTGCCCAGGCACCAAGGGGTTTTTGGTAAGGTGTCCACACACCAATAAGCTTTTGATAAGGTGCTTAAATACCACACAAGGATTTTTTGATAAGGTGTCTTGCCACCACTGGGTAAGCTTTTTAAGGGAGTATTAACCCTGTACAGGATGAGATAAAGGGTTTAGAGTGTTCTTCTCTGTCAATGATCTGAGAGAAGACAAAAGGTGTTGAAGCAGAAAGCTCCCCCTGTCTGATGAGAGTTGATGACAGCTTTATAGACAGAGCTTTCTCAAAAAGAAGTCTTTGTAGCAGATTATCTGGAAAAAATTAATCTTCAGATTGTTGTTGCTCTTGAAAGACTATTTTACAGCAGATCTGAGAGAATGATTCTTGTTCTCAGAATGAAGAGGATGCTGCCTTAATGAAGAAGAAAGCTGGAGAGAATAATATATTTTCTTCTTCTTCTTCCTCTAAAAAAAAACTTCTTCTGATCTCCTTGTTCTGTGATAACAGAGAGAGTCAGAGATGGTGAAGTTTTTCTTTTTCTTTTCTCGTAGAAAATCGACTGTCTCGTTCTTCTGTATACTTCTTTTTCCACTTGCATATATTCAAATTCAAATCTTCTATATCTTTAAGGAATGTCTTCTTCTGACTTAAATCCTTCTTGGAACCAGGTAGCCACCCAAAACGATTTTGGCAGGTCCTTTCAATTCCTTTTGTCGAGAAAGATGCCTTGGCATTAAATGTCAACGACTATTCTTATTCTTGGAATAGAGGGAATATAAGGATATAATAAATAAGAAAGATATCCTTACATGGCTGCCTGATTACGTCCAAGAAGAAATAAATATATCCGTTATTCTGCTGATTTGAGTTCAGAGAACTGACATCCACTGAGAATATTAATCTGAACTTCAGAGAGGAATTTGTCGAACTCTGGCTAGAATTCGTCGACCGCTGCTAGTCATTTATCAAGCGCTGGCTATAGAATTTGTCGAGCGCTGGCTATAGAATTTGTCGAGCGCTGGCTATAGAATTTGTCGAGCGCTGGCTATAGAATTTGTCGAGCGCTGTTAGCTATTTGATGAGCGCCTCTCAGAAAATGTCAAGTGCTGGAATTGTGAATTTCTTCAGTCTGCTGGAAACAATTTGTCGAACGAATCTGGTCATTCTTCGAACACCACTCGCCATTAGTTGAGCTTGAATTTTCCTAAGATCTGACTAATCTAATCAGCCTAAAACTTGACCCTAAGACTATACAATGGGGTCAATATAGATTATAATTAACATATAGTGATCTAGCCCAAATCAGAAATAGGGTTGTTCCAACAATCTCCCCCTATTTGGGTTAGGATACTATTTGACAAATAATTGAATAAATACATCAGAAAGTATAGTCAACAGAGCAAAAATGAAATGAAATATATCTGATAGATTAATATAGATCATCAGATAAGATAAAAGTAAAATGCTCTGAGTTTAGAAACTTTACATTCATAAGGAAGCAAATATTTAAGACTTTTTGTCCTGAGTAGGTGGCTTGAATATGATCTTCCTGTTAGGATCTTCTGATTTCTTTTTGCTGATGAACAGATCTTGAGCTCCAATGATTTTCTGTTCTTTGACATGAGGGATAAATGCTTCTGGGTGCATATCAATATATTCCTCAGCATTGAATGCTTTAATTGGTTTGTATTTTTCAAGTTCTTTTCTTCTGTATTCTGACATGGTTGAGATATTTGAGAAGTCTTTGCCTTCTGCTTTAGCTTTGTTAATCTGTGCAGATGCAATTGTTTCTTTCAATCTTGCCATCTGACAGATTTTCTCTTCTTCTGGATCTGGAAAGTAGTAAATATCTTCTGAATCATTTTTATCTTGAGTGACCTTTTGAGGTACTTTATCTCTGTGAAGAGATCCATCAGAAATGTGAAGTTTGTATTCTGAAGATATTTGAGAAGAAGAGATGGTTTGATTTTCTTGCAAGATAGGTGCTTATTTCTTAGAAGGAGGAGCACTGGCTGATCCAGAGGCTTGAGAACCACTAGAACTACCAGGTCTCCCTAAATGTTGAGAGCTTGGCTTCTGAGAGGAGGATGATACACCTGCTGATCCTGCTGTACCAACTGCTGGAGGAGGAGGAGGAGGAGAGTGACTGTGCTTGACTGGTTTGTCAGGGATGTAGCCAGTCTTCTTGAATTTCTTCCTCCTGTTGTTCTCATTTCTGGAGAGCTTCATCCAGTGAGGAGTTTTCTCATCAAGAGGAACATTATACAAAATGTACAAAGGAATGTCATTCTTTGGATTTGGAGGCTTGGGAGCAGCCTTTGACTTAGCTGTTCTTTTCTTTCCTTTCTTGGAAAGTGCATCATCAGAATCACTGTTGTCATCATCATCATCTTCAGAGTCAGAAGAGGAGATTGGCTTATTATATAAATCATCAATTCTTTTGATTGCTTCACGAGCTTTTAGTCTTTCTTCTTCAGCTTTGTTAAACTCTTCATCTGCCTCTTTCCAGATTTCATCAAAGCTTGGCATTGGTTCTTCATTCCATACAGGGATTGGAGGTGAGGA
Source organism: Dactylorhiza incarnata (assembly GCA_033032865.1). NCBI lineage: Eukaryota > Viridiplantae > Streptophyta > Magnoliopsida > Asparagales > Orchidaceae > Dactylorhiza > Dactylorhiza incarnata. Next base: position 6,387,903 of record JAWHQI010000035.1, read on the forward strand.
AGCAATGACTGTTGTATCTGGTGGAGTAGGGTGATCTTCTATATCATCAGGGAATTCTGCAAGATCATCTTCATGTTCTGCAGAAAGATCCTTCATCTGAATGTCTTGATCAGTGATAGAGGATATGTACACTTTATGATGTCAGCATGAGTCCTCTGAGGAAGGCATATCAGAGCCTTTGACAAATCCTCTATGTACACTTTTGGAGATGCCCTTGAAGTATATTTAACATCAAATTTTGATAGTAAACTATATAAGTCACAAGATGGATGAATGCATATACTATTTATTTCTTCTATAACTTGTGTATCTGCTATATCTATATCAAAAACTATAACTTTTGTATCTTCTGATTCTGGAGCTTCTTCATTGGACATCTCCCCCTGCCTAGCTTCAGGACAGCCTGAATCTAGGCCCCTAGAAGAAGGGACAACAACAGAGGAAGGAAGAGAATCTATCTTAGCAGATAGAGTAGATATTGCCTGAAGAACTGGAGCAAATTTTGCATCAAGGAGTTGGCTTATTCTAGGAAGAATATGACCAAAAATCTGATCAGCAATAGAGGTGATGTTGAGAGATAGATGATCTTGTGGAGGAGTAGAGGATGGTTGTGAAGTGGATGGAAATGAGATTGTAGGAATTTGAGAGATATTGCTGATGTTGGTAGTATGTGTGGGAATATTTGGATGAATTGGACTGGGGGAATGAGTGGGTGATTGATATTCAATATGCATTGGAGATAGAGGTGTGGTAGGTAGTGGTTCTGGAGATAGAGGTGGAATATCATTGATAGGTGAAGGAGGTGGTGAAGAATGAGAATGTGCAGGAGATTGTTGAGCAGGTGGATATGGGATATTAGAAGGAGAAGGATCTGAGGAAGGAGTTTCTTGAAGGGTAGAGGGAGTGACTTGAACAGTCCTTGTGTCCTCAGAGGTTTTCCTTTTCTTAGAGGCATCAGCCCCTGAATTCTTCTTGGGAATTACTGTTGGAGCATGCGCTTCGCACTCTTCCGGTTTGATAATAACAAAGTCCCGTTTGTATTTGATTCTTTTTTTATTAATGGTGTGCAGGTAATAGGTATTAGATGTTCACAATTCTGCTGGAGCTCAATTTGAGAGTATGAAATTTTCACTGTCGGAATTTTCCGACAGCTGATGTCGCCCAGGCGACAACAGAGAAGTTACAACAACTTCCCCCACAGCAACACGATGAGCGGCAGTTTTGCGCTGTCGGAAATCCGACATCGATGTCGCCCAGGCGACAGCTCGGAGGTTACAGCAACTGCCCGCACGACAGCACTACGAGCAACAGTTTTGCGATGTCGGAAATCCGACATCGATATCGCCCAGGCGACAGCTCGGAGGTTACAACAACTACCCGCACGACAGCACTACGACCGGCAGATTAGCGCTGTCGAAAATTCTGACAGCCGATGTCGCCCAGGCGACAGCGAATTTCTATATATTGGCTCCTTTTGTTCGTGCATTCCAAGCATTGACAATTTCAAGTCCCTCCCTGAGTGCATACGAACCAGAGAGCTCCAGAACCTCATCAACTCCCATTTGTGCTTAGAAGGTTTGAGATTGAAGACGAGATCGGGCGCGCTTCTTCATCAACGATCATCTCGAGGCTTCAACCTTCCTTTCAGAGATCTGAATTTCTAGGGAGTTGTTCTTTTCATATTGTATTTTCATTTATATACATTTCATTTTATATTGGTAGGGAAATCATCTCCTTGTGCTTACATCTAAGCCCTTGCGTGGCTTAGGGGAAAATCGCTTCCTTGTGTGGAGCGTCCAAGTCCTTGCGTGGCTTGGTGGGAAATCATGGCCTTGTGTGCTACGTCTAGATCTTGGGAAGATCTAGAGGATAGGCTTGCGCTTGGTCTAGAGAGACAAGTGATAACCTTCCGATCCTTGGGAGATGGATTGGTAAACACAAATTGTAAAAGGGTTATTATCATATTTGTGCCTTGATCTTAAACATTGTTAAGATCATATTATTTGTACGTGATTTTCATAATTATAAAGTTATGACTTTTTCTTTAATTGCAAATATGGTTGTTTAATCTTTAACTTAGAAATTTGTGTTTGAATTTATTCTAAAAAATACATTAGTTTGAAATTTTTATAAGTAACTTTTAGAAAAGTAAAAGTTGTTTTAAAATTCTTAAGTAAAAATCATATTTTATAAAAGGCCCTTATTCACCCCCCCCCCCCCCCCCCCCCCCCCCTCTCTAAAGGCGCCTCAAGATCCAACACGTGGTATCAGAGTGAGGTTACTCCAAAACGGTTTTACCACAGGGAGTAATGGCGCACAACGATCACGCGTTCGTTGAGGGGCAAGGAATTAGTAGGCCACCACTTTTTACGGGCACGGACTATAACTATTGGAAAACCCAAATGCGGTGTTTTCTAATAGCTCTCGACATAGAAGTTTGGAATATGGTCGAGACGAGTTATTCTTCCCCAACAATTGTTCTAGGAGATGTAACTATGGTCAAACCCAAAGACAAGTGGGATGACAATGATAAATTAAGATGTAAAAACAATGCAAAAGCCATGAATGCTTTATTTTGCTCACTAGATCGCACTGAATTTAATAGAGTTTGTGCTTGTGATACTGCATATGAAATTTGGAATCTTTTAGAAATCACTCATGAAGGTACCTCGCAGGTAAAGGATTCAAAGCTATTTCAACTGGAGTCAGAATTCGAAAGATTCAAAATGGTGGTGGATGAAGAAATTGATGTGGCATGATAGTAAAAGAAAATTCAATTTTAAAGTCCAAAGTAAATGAGTTGAACATGGTAATTGGAAAATTTGGTGTTGGAAAAAAATCTTTGGATATGCTTTTAGCCAACCAATGCCATGAGATAGCAAAATTTGGGCTAGGATACGTTTCTGGAAGCTCTGGAAGCTGTCGGAAATTTCTGACATCTGCTGTCGGAACCAGCGACAGCTCCAGGTTCAGAAAACCTGTTTTTCAAAATGAAAATTTTTCTAAGTCCACACATAAAGATGTTTCCACCAGCAAGAGTCCAGAGAAACCATTGAAAAATGGTTCCTCACCATTCATTGTGTGTGCCAAATTTCATCGATTTGGTCACATCTCGGGCTCATGTTGGAAGAAAGGAAAAGTTAATGTTAAACAAATCTGGGTACCTAAGGCGTCCACCTATACCATGGGATCGACCACTTGGGTAACCAGATCTTTACTCTCATCATCTTTTTAGGTGTGCATGCAGGCTAGGAACAAGGAAGACATGTGGTATTTGGACTCTGGATGTTCAAAACACATGACGGGCGATAAATCAAAGTTCCTTAGCCTGGAGATGAAGAAAGGTGGAACAGTGACGTTTAGAGATAATGGCAAGGGTAAAGTCAAAGGCATTGGAGTAGTAGGTAATGAAGAATTTAAAATTTCAAATGTTTTATATGTTAAAGGTTTGAAACATAATTTAATTTCTATTAGTCAACTATGTGATAAAAATCTAAATGTTCTATTTGACTCTAGCTCAAACCTTTGCAAAATTATTGATTCTAAAACAAACGAAATCGTACTTACTACACCAAGAATAAACAATGTCTATACAATCGCTTTTCATGATTTATCTCATTCTACACTTAAATGTTTTATTTCAAAGAATGATGAACTTGAATTATGGCATAGGAGACTAGGACATTCTAGTGCCAAACGCATAGTAAAGCTTTCTAAAAATAAAATTATAAAAGGTTTACCAAATTTGAATGGAAAGCTTTCTTCATTATGTTCACCATGCCAAAAAGGAAAGTTTACAAAATCATCTTTTAAAAGCAAAAATGTTATTTCTATTACTAGGCCTTTACATTTATTACATATGGACTTGTTTGGTCCAATTTCTACACAAAGTCTAGGAGGTAGAAAATATACGTTTGTTATTATTGATGATTATTCTAGATTTTGTTGGACATTGTTTTTAAATTCAAAATCTGATGCTTTTGATGAATTTGTAAAACTAATTTCACGTATTCAAAATGAACTTGATTTAAAAGTAAAATGCATTAGATCAGATCATGGAGGAGAATTTGATAATGAAAAATTTATTTCATATTGTAATGAATTTGGGATAAAACATGAATTTTCCGCTCCACACACACCACAGCAAAATGGTGTAGTGGAGAGGAAAAATAGAACACTTCAAGAATTAGGACGTACTATGCTTTGTGAATTTAAATTGCCAAAATATTTTTGGGCCGAAGCCGTTAGTACTGCATGCTATATTATTAATCGTGTCATGATTCGTCCCACATTACAATTAACTCCTTATGAAATTTATTTTCAAAGAAAACCAAATGTATCTTACTTTAAAGTTTTTGGTTGTAAATGCTTTATTCTGAATACAAAAGATAACTTAGGCAAATTTGATGAAAAATGTGATGAAGGAATTTTCATTGGTTATTCTTCAACTAGCAAGGCCTATAGAGTTTATAATAAACGTACTAAAGTGGTTGAAGAATCTATTCATGTAAAATTTGATGAAAACATTTCTTGCGTAGAAAATACTAAAGTTGCAGGTAATGAGAAAAATGAAGAAGACGTGGAACAAAATCTGAAGAAAAATGATGATGATAATGATGAAGAAAAAGTAGAGAAAGAAGATGAAAAAGATGGTGAAGAAGAAGAAGAACAAGGATATGTACCTCCAACCGAGCTAAGGTTCTCAAAAGATCATCCGCAAGAACTTGTTATTGGAGAACCATTAAGTAGGGTACGTACACGTTCTAGTTTACATGAAAGTTTTTCAAATTTCTGTTTTGTCTCAAATATAGAACCAAAAGATGTTGCCACCGCTTTAAATGACGAATCTTGGTTTCTAGCTATGAATGAAGAACTTAACCAATTTGAAAGAAATAAAGTTTGGATTCTTGTAGATAGGCCTAGTGATCATCCTGTGGTAGGAGTCAAATGGATTTTCAAAAACAAATTAGATAGTGACTCTAGGGTCACTAAAAACAAAGCTAGGCTTGTAGCGAAAGGATATAATCAAATTGAAGGGGTAGATTTTGATGAAACATTTGCACCCGTAGCACGTTTGGAAGCAGTTAGAATTTTTGTTGCATTTGCTAGTCATAAAAGGTTTAAATTATTGCAAATAGATATCAAAACTGCCTTTTTAAACGGGTTGATTAAAGAAGAAGTTTATGTTGAACAACCCCCAGGATTTGTCAATGAAAAATTTCCTAATCGCGTATACAGATTGTTAAAAGCTTTGTATGGTTTAAAACAAGCACCACGAGCATGATACGATAGATTGACTACATATTTATAACAAAATGGTTTTAAAATGGGTGGTGTTGATTGTACACTCTTCATTAAGCAAGTAGATGATGATTTAATTGTTTTACAAATCTATGTTGATGATATTATTTTTGGAGCCACTAATGAAGAGTTGTGTAATTATGTTGTAAAAATGATGGAAAGTGAATTTGAGATGAGTATTTTAGGAGAATTAAAATATTTCTTAGGATTTCAAATTGTTCAAAAACATGTTGGAGTTTTTATTAACCAATCAAAATATATTCATGATGTTTTAAAACGATTTGGATTCGAAAACCTCAAACAAGCAAATACTCCTATGAGTGTATCTTTAAAATTAGGAAAAGATGAAAATGGAATATCAATAGATCAAACTTTATATAGAGGCATGATAGGTTCACTTTTATATTTAACTGCTTCTAGACCGAATATTATGTTTTCAGTTTGTTTATGTGCTAGATTTTAAGCCGATCCCAAAGAATCACATTTAAAAGTGGTAAAAAGAATTTTTAGATATTTAATTGGCACATCTAAACTTGGTTTATGGTATCCTCATAGCGATGATTTTACTCTTTTAGGCTACTCCGATTCTGATTATGCCGGTTGTTCACTAGATAGGAAAAGCACTAGTGGCACTTGTCACTTTTTAGGCCCTTCACTCATTTCATGGTCGAGTAGGAAACAGAATTTTGTTGCCCTCTCAACCACCGAGGCCGAATACATCGCACTTGGTAGTTGTTGTGCACAAGCTCTTTGGATGAAACAAACTTTAGAAGACTTTAATATTAAATAATAAACTATTGAATTATGGTGCGATAATAAAAGTGCAATTGATTTAACATACAACCCAGTCCATCATTCAAGGTCTAAGCATATTGATGTGAGACATCATTTTATTAGAAATCATATTAAAAATAACCACAAAAAATTTTCATTTATAGGTACGGATAATCAACTAGCAGATATATTCACTAAACCGTTACCGGATTCCCGTTTTTCTATGCTTAGGCTAGAATTGGGAATCCTAGACATTTCACAATGATTATATCACTAGTTATGACCTATAAAATTAAAAGTATATATATATAACAAAACCTATACATTTTAAAAAGAAAGACTAAATTTTAAATCAAACCATAGAATTTGAATTACTTAAGAAACATTCACACATAATTAATATTACATAAAATTGTTTCACAACAAATAGTAGAAATTCACATAGGATCAAGTTCAGATAACAGAAAATGAAATCTAGGCAAATTCACTGTCGCCCAGGCGACAGTGGATGTCGGAAAATTCCGATATCAGTCAGAAGCAGCACCCTGATGATAACTACTCAGAATCCTCATAACCAGCCCCGCTGCTCTCTGGACAGTCTTCTGGAGGTCCTCGTCTTACGGCCTTACCACGTCGAGTCCGCCTCACCGATTGGCGTGGCGGTTCTTCATCTGGAATTTGCCATTCGGCCGCTTCTTCCGGAGTAGGCCTTAACTTCAAACCTTTCACCAAAAATTTCATAAACTTCTGCATTCTACTACGATCTTTCTTCACTTCCTTCTTGTGATCCTCAAAGGAATCACGCAGATCATCTATAGACTCTCGTAGTGATCCTCCCCTAGGAATTGTAGGCTCTCTAATCTCAATTCCAGGATAAGGCTTTTTCTGAGTCTTCTTCACTCTCATAGTTCCCGTATAGTATATCTCAGGAAAACAATCATCAAAGTACGAATCTTGAACTATCCATTCATACTTCTTATATAGTATACGTTGAATTATTGCCCCCATTGGCAAAGTATGAATCTTCACCCATTTTGGATGTTTTAATCTAAAAGCATACCGAATCTGGGAAAGGATGAAGTCCGCTACATAAAAAGGTTCCTCCTCCATAATAAAGTATGTAATCAACGTCAACTGTGCCGTGATACTCCTTGTATCTCCACTCTTTAACATAACTGAGTTCCTTAATATATCTTGGACTAAATATGCATCCGGAGTGAGTGACAAAACTTTAGTGATTAGGGTCTTCTTTTGACTTCCATGTAATATCATGTTTACAAGAGTCCAATCTCTATCCTTTCAATAGCTCTCTACTATATCAGGCATATGTTCACTCATAAGAAGACTGAATTCCTCTCTAAGATCAACATGTGTTATTTCCACTTGTTGACCTTGGATTCTAGATCTCACTCCCCCATCCAATTCAGTATAACTCGGGTCTTCCAAATGATTATAAAATTCTCGAATCAAAAATGATGAGAATGTATCTACTGTGATTACTGAAATTATACTTGCATTCGCAAGACGATCATAGATATGATCGTGCTTCGGAGAATCAAATTCTACATATTTTGCTACTCCAATTATAGCTTTCTCAATCCCAGGGTAAACTTGATACGAACTATGCGCATCTTCAGACGTACTCCTTCGTGCCTTAGAACTGGAAGCCATTCTGCAAACATAACATAACAAAAATGAATTAAACAAGTTATGTGCACTGGAACGATGTCGCCCAGGCGACATTGACTGTCGGAAAATTCCGACAGTACACCAGTGAACTTTTCTATAAATTTTTCAACTACACTTCCAGATCAACTCAAAATCAAGCTATATTTCAAAATCAAGTTAACAAAAAAAAAATTTCTAGAACAAACCACATCTTCTCACATATCCATTACTATTCATCTTCTTCAACCTTCTTCAAAAGAACAAGCTTCAGTTTTTGAAATTAAACAATGTATCAAAAAAAATACAAAACTTAAACCCTAAAAATCACAACATCCAACCAAGATCCACCAAGATCCACTTGATTTACACTAGATCTAACCTTTTCTACACAAAACTTCAAAGATCTACACCATTCATCAAAGGTAAAATGAAAAACACATTTTTCATCTTCTCTCCTTTCCAAAATCACAAATCTCTAAAATTTTTTGAATCAAAAACTTCAAAATCAAAAACCCCATACCTTAAATCTAGGGTTGTCGTCGAACTCCGACAGGGAAATTTCCGACAGCTCCCGATTTGCTTAATCTTCAGTTTTTGTCCCTTTGATGTTTTCCAATAGTTATATGTCTTTATTAATGCTACAATTCATGAATTGATGCCAAACCATGTGTTTTTTATTTTTTAAAAAATGGCTATTACATGATTATTTGATTTCATTTCCAATCTATCATCGTTTGACACTCCTACTTAGTTGTTTAGACTATTGGAAATTGTTTTCGCATGCCTCTAAGTATGAGAAATTATTTATATATAACAATGAACTATCACGTTCACTTCTTTTGATCCATACATATGTCTTTCTATTTAATATATGCATGAATCATATTCGCTTTAACATAATACAATAGCACTTCGTAAATACTACTTTCAACCTTGATTTGTTAGCACAACAAAATATACACCATCTTTTGCGATTCAAGTGAATTCGGAGATCCTTGGACAATTAAAAAATTATAAATATCTCGAAAATAAGATATCACAAAATATGTGATCACAAAAAAAGGGAGTTTAAATTAAAGGCAAGGATACTCCACCAAGCACTACTTACCCTCCTGATAAGTCTTAATAAGCATTGTGAGGTTAAGCACCTTGGAAAGAATTGTAAAGTGTCTTGTGCAAAAGAAAAATGGTATTCTATTCTTATTATGCTATCTCTTCAAGGTCAAAATTGTCTTTATATGCTTATATTATGTTCTCTATTCCAATGATCATGTACATTAAATAACTTCATATGTTTGATCTAAGTATCACTTTTACACATCATTATGTTATATAAACATTCATCTCATGAGAATTGGACCTAAAATATTCCAAATTTCTATACACAATTGTGTCTTTTCATGATACTTTCAAATGACCTTAATCACGTTTAAGTTATTTTATTTTATTACTTCATATGGCTATACCGCCTATTCATGAGTTTATTCAATACTATGACATATTACTATTACTTCAAGAACTTCAATCATTTTCCCAACAAGTGCTTCCGCTTACTCTTATTTTCTCCATCCTATCTCTTCCCTTAAGAACTACTCATTCATTTCATATTACCTTTTTCTAATACCAAAAGGGGGAGAATTATAAGTATATTCATGAAATCAAAGAACTATTACACCTAAATAATCAACCTAAACAATACATCATTTCAATTTACTTTAACATTTAGGGGGAGCATTCATTTAGGGGGAGCTTTCATCTAGGGGGAGATTACTCTTAAGAGGAATATATCATGTTATTTTTGTGCACACACCATATGTACGTTAAAATCAACAACCTAAATAGACATGATTTCTTTTTATACGGATTTGTTATTATCAAAAGGGGGAGATAATTGGAGCATGCGTTTCGCACTCTTCCTGTTTGATAATAACAAAGTCCCGTTTGTATTTGATTCTATTTTTTATTAATGGTGTGCAGGTAACAGGTATGAGATGTTCACAATTCTGCTGGAGCTCAATTTCAGAGTATGAAATTTTCACTGTCGGAATTTTCCGACAGCTGATGTCGCCCAGGCGACAGTAGAGAAGTTACAACAACTTCCCCCACAGCAACACGACGAGCGGCAGTTTTGCGCTGTCGAAAATCCGACATCGATGTCGCCCAGGCGACAGCTCGGAAGTTACAGCAACTGCCCGCACGACAGCACTACGAGCGGCAGTTTTGCGCTGTCGGAAATCTGACATCGATATCGCCTAGGCGACAGCTCGGAGGTTACAACAACTGCCCGCATGACAGCAATACGAGTGGCAGTTTAGCGCTGTCAGAAATTCCGACAGCCGATGTCGCCCAGGCGATAACGAATTTCTATATATTGGCTCATTTTGTTCATGCATTCCAAGCATTGACAATTTCAAGTCCCTCCCTGAGTGCATACGAACCAGAGAGCTCCAGAACCTCATCAACTCCCATTTGTGCTTAGAAGGTTTGAGATTGAAGACGAGATCGGGCGCGCTTCTTCATCAACGATCATCTCGAGGCTTCAACCTTCCTTTCAGAGATTTGAATTTCTAGGGAGTTATTCTTTTCATATTGTATTTTCATTTATATACATTTCATTTTGTATTGGTAGGGAAATCGTCTCCTTGTGCATGACGTCTAAGTCCTTGCATGGCTTAGGGGAAAATCGCTTCCTTGTGTGGAGCGTCCAAGTCCTTGCGTGGCTTGGTGGGAAATCGTGGCCTTGTGTGCTACGTCTAGATCTTGGGAAGATGTAGTGGATAGGCTTGGGCTTGGTCTAGAGAGAGACAAGTGATAGCCTTCTGATCCTTGGGAGAAGGATTGGTAAACACAAATTGTAAAAGGGTTATTATCATATTTGTGCCTCTATCTTAAGCATTGTTAAGATCATATTATTTGTATGTGATTTTCATAATTATAAAGTTATGACTTTTTCTTTAATTGCAAATATGGTTGTTTAATCTTTAACTTAGAGATTTGTGTTTGAATTTCTTCTAAAAATTACATTAGTTTGAAATTTTATAAGTAACTTTTAGAAAAGTAAAAGTTGCTTTAAAATTCTTAAGTAAAAATCATATTTTCTAAAAGGCCCTTATTCACCCCCCACCCCCCCACCCCCCTCTAAGGGCGCCTCAAGATCCAACAATTACCATATCCCATTTAGCAAAGATTGCTGAGGTCAGCCTCTTGCTGGCATTTATGGTCACCTTTGGTGACACCAGAAGCTCTGGATGCCTTTCCTGCAGAAAAATCCCTATAACTCTTCCAAAGCATACATTATCTTTAGTGTTTTTCTTTTTAATCAATTCAAAAAGAATTGATCCCCAGTTGACTTTCTTCTTCTCCATTAAGGCCACCATTAACAGAAACTGGTGCCTATTGATATAGTCATGCCCAGAAGTCTTGCTCAGCAAGACTTTTCCAACAATGTCTGCTAAGAACTTGTAGTCCTGAGACAAGTTCTTTTTCAGAAGGTGGCTAGGGTTTCCAGTCAAATGGCCCATTTTGACTAAAGCTTCATCAAATTCATTTGAGCTTATGTCTAAGTCATCTTCACCATTCTCAAAACCAAATATTTCAGAAAGGATGGTGGGAGAGAGATAGACATGATGACCTGAGATTGTTCCCGACAAGCTTTCATCGACTGGTTTTGCAATGTAAACCCATTCTTTTATCTCTGCAACAGCTATCTTCTGCCTGGTGCTTAGAAACTTTCTTAGATGTTGTTCTTCTAGCATTTGAAGAATATCTTTGAATATTTGGTCAGACTGTGCGAAAGAGTTCATGTCAATGTCGAAACTTGCGTCAAACTTCATTGAGTGCAGAGATGCATGAGGGATCGCCATTGTTCCTGCATAGAAAATGAAGATCAAGTGCAGAGGGGAACTGGAGGGAAAAATGATTTCTGTAGCCGCAAGGCTTAGAATAAGATAAAATAAAGCTTATATAGAAGGGTCGAAGAATTAGGGCGCATTCGTAAGCCGCTGAACGTCAAAACCTAATAAAATTAGAAGTCGAAAAGGCTTTATTTCTTTGTCAGACCTCGTACAAAAACACCTGTTTCATCGACCATCATTCGACAAATGAAATTGTCTTTATAGACTAAGGTTAACAAGTTTTGTCGATAACTGTTCGTCAAATGGTTCAAATTCGTCGTTCCTCGTTCGACGAATTTATGGGATAAATAGAAATATTTATTTTTCATTAGATTGAGTCTCCATTTATCATTCCTAGTTGATTTATAAAGAAGATGTGCTTCTTTTCATCCAAGGGCTTGGTGAAAATATCAGCTCTTTGCAAATCAGTAGAAATGAATTGTAGGCAGATTTTGTTTTTATCCACATTATCCCTAAGGAAGTGGTGCCTAATCTCTATGTGTTTAGTCCTACTATGGAGAACTGGATTTTGTGCTATATATATTGCACTAGTGTTGTCACAAAATATAGTTGAATTATTTAAGTTGACACCATAGTCTAGGAGCTGATTTTGTATCCACAGTATCTGTGAGCAGCAACTGCCAGCAACTATGTATTCAGCTTCAGCGGTTGATGTAGACACAGATGTTTGTTTCTTACAAAACTAAGACACAATCCTATCACCAAGAAATTGACAAGTTCCTGATGTGCTTTTCCTGTCTACCCTGCATCCAGCATAATCTGAATATGAGAATCCAATTAATTCAAATTCAGATGCAGTTGGATACCAAAGTCCTAGATTAGGGCAACCCTTTATATATCTTAAAATTCTTTCTAGAAAAGTAAGATGAGATTCTTTAAGGTTGACTTGAAACCTAGCACAAATACATGTGGCAAACATTATATCTGGCCTACTAGCTGTTAAATAGAGTAGAGAGCCAACAATTGCCCTATACAATTTCTGATCAACAGGTTTCCCTGATTCATCAGTATTAATAACAGCATTAGAGGCCATGGGTGTTTTCATTGTTGAGGAGTCAGACATTCCAAATCTTTTTACTAATTCCTTAGCATACTTAGATTGGGAAATGAAGATTCCTGATGGGGTTTGCTTCACTTGAAGACCAAGGAAGTATGATAATTCACCCATACTACTCATTTCAAATCTTGATTGCATTAAATTGGAAAATCTTTTGCACAAGTTTGAATCAGTAGAGCCAAAAATAATGTCATCTACATATATTTGAACTAGTAGAGTTTGATTTTTATGTACTTTGTAAAATAAGGTTTTGTCTATAATGCCTCTACAGAATTTGTTTTCCAAGAGAAAATTGGCTAAAGTCTCATACCATGCTCTGGGAGCTTGCTTGAAACCATAAAGAGCTTTATTAAGCTTAAATACATAGGAGGAATGAGTTGGAGAGATGAAACCTGGTGGTTGTTCCACATAGACTTCTTCTTTGATGTCTCCATTGAGAAAAGCACTCTTCACATCCATTTGATACACCTTGAACTTCTTGAATGCAGCAAAGGCCAAGAAAATCCTTATAGCTTCAAGCCTTGCAACAGGGGCAAATATCTGATCATAATCTATGCCTTCTTCCTGTGAATATCCTTGAGCTACCAATCTTGCTTTGTTTCTCACAATATTGCCTTGATCATCAAGTTTGTTCCTGAAGACCCACTTGGTGCCAATCACTGGATGTCCTTTTGGTCTTGGAACAAAATCTCAAACCTTATTTCTTTCAAACTAGTTGAGTTCCTCTTGCATTGCAAGAATCCAATCTGGATCTTGTTCTGCATCTTTTATGGTTTCAGGTTCAACTTGTGATACAAAACAAGTATGCATCTGATTTTGGTGTAGTTGATGCCTTGTTTGAACACCTGCCGTGATGTCACCAATCACTTGTGAAATTGGATGATCTCTAACTGTGATGTGGTCAGCAGTTGGAGTTGATTCAGCAGCAGTATCCACATTGGTGATTTGTTCAACTGTTACATCCTGTGGAGGATGTTCTGCTGTTACTTGATTCAGGTAATCAACAAGATCTGGATGATCTTCTTCTTCACTGTCTTCAAGAGTTTGAGGTAATGGATGCAGTGAATCTCCTGTTTGTAAGTTTAACCCTTTAAGCTCTTCACATAGAGCTGGTACCTGCAAAGTGTTCTTGGTAGAAGAAATCTTCTCCTTGTAAAACATGTTAGTTTCATCAAAGGAAACATGCATAGACTCTTCTATTTTAAGAGAGGATTTGTTAAACACCCTATATGCTTTGCTAACAATTGAATATCCTAAGAAGATTCCTTCTTCAGATTTTGGTTCAAATTTTCTGAGGTACTTCTTATCATTGTTATGAACAAAACATCTACACCCAAAAGTTCTAAAATAATTGACTTTAGGTTTCTTCCCTTTAAGCAATTCATAGGGAGTTTTACCTTTAAGTTTGTGTATCAAACTTCTATTCAGAACATAATTTGTTGTGCTGACAGCCTCAGCCCAAAAAGATAGGGGCAAGTTATCAATTAGAGTTCTATTCTTCCTTTCAACTACCCCATTTTGTTGAGGAGTTCTAGGAGCTGAGAAGCAATGCCTGATACCTTCCATCTCACAGAATTCTTGCATGAGAAGAGATTCAAACTCAGTGCCATGATCACTTCTGATCAATGCAACTTCAGTAGAGTACTCAATCTGTATGCTCTTAAGAAAGTCTATAAGAACTTTAAAGTTTTCTGACTTTTCTCTCAGAAAGAACACCCAAGTGAATCTAGAGAAGTCATCTACAATAACTAGAGTGTAAGACTTCCCCCCTAAACTATTTATTGTTATAGGTCCAAAAAGGTCCATATGAAGCAAGTATAAGATTCTAGGTGAATCACTTTTAGATAATGATTTAAAGCTATTTTTGGTTTACTTACCTAATTGACATGCCCTACAAAGACCTTCTTTCTTATATGATCCTGATGGTAGACCTCTAACAAGATTCTCCTTAGATAGTTTGGCAATTGTTGAAACCGATTTCTCAGTCTCTGTGGAGTTCGGAGCCCTCACCGAGATGAGGGGCGACCAACCCTTACTCACCCCAAGGGAGAGCTCTAGGTTGAAGGTTGAGGAACTATGGACTGAACCAAGGGCTTAGTGGGCAGGTCCCGCCACAAACCCATAAGTTCCCAAAGAACTTCCCCTCCCAAGCCACTAGTAAGCTTGCACATCACTGGAGGCTCTCCTCACCCCCTAGAGAGAGATTTGGGGAGAGAGAGAGAGGGAGAGAGCTAGCCTAGAATGAGCCTCCTTTTAAATGATGCCCCCTTGGTCCTATTTATAGGATTTCAAGATCTGGGCTACAAATAGCCAAATACTGGTCTTCCAGATTACCAAAATACCCTCGAAATGGGCTGCGAACAGCCAAATCCCGCCATTCCGAGACGCTAAGCGTAGACCGCCTACCCATCTTGGAGCTGGGCGAGTCGGAGGCCTCCCGGCCTCCCCGGCTCGCCCCCACAAGGCTCTGGGCGAGCCGGAGGCCTCCTGGCCCTCCTGGCTCGCCCCCACAAGGCTCTGGGCAAGCCGGAGGCGTCCTGGCCCTCCCGGATCGCCCCCATAAGTCTCTGGGCGAGCCATAGGCCTCACGGCCTCCCCGGCTCGCCCCCACAAGGCTCTGGGCGTGCCGGAGGCCACCCGACCCTCCCGGCTCGCCCCCACAAGGCTCAGGGCGAGACGGAGGTCTCACGGCCTCCCCGCCTCGCCCCCACAAGGCTATGGGCAAGCCGGAGGCCTTTCGGCCCTCCCTGCTCGCCCCCACAAGGCTCTGGGCGAGCCGGAGGCCTCCCGGCCCTCCCTGCTCGCCCCCACAAGGCTCTGGGCGAGCCGGAGGCCTCCCGGCCCTCCCGGCTCGCCCCCAAAAGGCTCTGGGCGAGCCGGAGGCCTCACGGCCACCCCGGCTCGCCCCCACAAGGCTCTGGGCGATCCGGAGGCCTCCCGGCCCTCCCGGCTCGCCCCCATAAGGCTCTGGGCGAGCGTGAGTCCTCCCGACCCTCCCGGCTCGCCCCCACAAGGCTCTGGGCAAGCTGGAGGCCTCACGGCCTCCCCAGCTCGCCCCCATAAGGCTCTGGGCGAGCCGGAGGCCTCCCAGCCCTCCCGGCTCGCCCTCACAAGGCTCTGGGCGAGCCGGAGACCTCCCGGCCTCCCCGGCTTGCCCCCACAAGGCTCTGGGCAAGCTGAAGGCCTCTCGGCCTCCCCGGCTCGCCCCCACAAGGCTCTGTGCGAGCCGGAGGCCTCCCGGCCCTCTTGGCTTGCCCCCACAAGGCTCTGGGCGAGCCGGAGGCCTCCCGGCCCTCCCGGCTCGCCCCCACAAGGCTCTGGGCGAGCCGAAGGCCTCACTGCCTCCCCGGCTCGCCCCCACAAGGCTCTGGGCGAGCCGGAGGCCTCCCGGCCCTCCCGGCTCGCCCCCACAAGGCTCTGGGCGAGCCGAAGGCCTCATGGCCTCCCCGGCTCGCCCCCACAAGGCTTTGGGCGAGCCGGAGGCCTCCCGGCCCTCCCGGCTCGCCCCCACAAGGCTCTGGGCGAGCCGGAGGCCTCCCGGCCCTCCCGGCTCGCCCCCACAAGGATCTGGGCGAGCCGGAGGCCTCACGGCCTCCCCGGCTCGCCCCCACAAGGCTCTGGGCGAGCTGGAGGCATCCCGGCCCTCCCGGTCTCCCCGGCTCGCCCCTACAAGGCTCTGGGCGAGCCAGAGGCCTCCCGACCCTCTCGACTCGCCCCCACAAGGCTCTGGGCGAGCCGGAGGCCTCCCGGCCTCCCCAGCTCGCCCTCACAAGGGAACAATCCTGGGATGCGCCCCTCAGACTTGACTCCCTCCAAATGCTCACCCCTCCTCCTCTCGGGGTCGCGCCCATTGGAAATATTGGGCCTAAAAATATCTTGGGCCTCGGGGGCCCACTCGGCGAATACAGGGTTGTACACAATCTCTGCTCTTTTCGAGCGTGGCTCACGCTCGGAAAGAAATGTCCAACCCTGCATATTCGACGAGTGTCGCTGGGAATCCGGTTATTGGTGATATCTTAGAAAAGCCACAGCGCCTCCCCGAGAGGTTCCCCAACCTTGCTGGTTAGCGAGAGCCCAGCTAGCAGAGCCACCTCGGTGGAAAAACACAGCCTCCCCGAGAGGCCTTCCTACCCTGACGGCTAGTGAGAGCCCGGCTAGCGGAGCCACCTCTAGGGAAAAAACACTTAGCCTCCCCGAGAGGCCTTCCAACCCTGCCGGCTAGTGAGAGCCTGGCTAGCGGAGCCACCTCGGGGGAAAAGCACTTGGCCTCCCCGAGAGGCCTTCCTACCCTGCCAGCTAGTGAGAGCCCGGCTAGCGAAACCAACTCGGGGGAAAAACACTTAGCCTCCCCGAGAGGCCTTCCTACCCTGCCGGCTAGTGAGAACCTGGCTAGCGGAGCGACCTCGGGGGAAAAAATACTTAAGAGAATTTTTGTCCACTGAGCGGTTCCTGACCCTGCCAGCTAGGAGGGAGCCTAGTCAGCAGGTTAGCATGGGGACTAAGTACTTGGGACTTTCCTGCCACCGAGCGATCCTCGGACCTGCCAGCTTGATGGGAGCCTGGTCAGCTGGCCAACATCGGGACTAAGTACTTGGGACTTTCCTGCCACCGAGCGATCCTCGGACCTGCCAGCTTGATGGGAGCCTGGTCAGCGGGCCAGCGTTGGGGCTAAGTACCTTGAGACTCTCCTGCCTCCGAGCGATCCTCGGACCTGCCATCTTGATGGGATCCTGGTCAGCGGGCCAGCATCGGGACTAAGTACTTGGGACTTTCCTGCCATCGAGCGATCCTCGGACCTGCCATCTTGATGGGAGCCTGGTCAGCGGGCCAGCGTCGAGGCTAAGTACTTGGGACTTTCCTGCCACCGAGTGATCCTCGGACCTGCCAGCTTGATGGGAGCCTGGTCAGCGGGACAGCGTCGGGGCTAAGTACCATGAGACTCTCCTGCCCCCGAGCGATCCTCGGACCTGCCAGCTTGATGGGATCCTGGTCAGTGGGCCAGCGTCGGGACTAAGTACTTGGGACTTTCCTGCCACCGAGCGATCCTTGGACCTGCCAGCTTGATGGGAGCCTGGTCAGCGGGCCAGCATGTTGGAACCTCAGGGTTTGATTTGAGTTAGGATCCACCCTTAATGTCTAAAGTTTTTTTAAATCTTATAACTTAGATTAAATCAGATTAAGTTAATAGGCTGGAAAAAAAATATTCAAAAATATAAATAATATATATATATATATAATATACTAAGAATATATATATAATTATAATGCTGAAATATATATATATATTAATAAGCAGAAGAAATGAAAAAGAAATGAAAATATCATTTGTTCTCTGCGTTCGACATTTGTTGAACGGCGTTCGACGAATGTGGAACGGCGCTCGACAAATTTCTTCCAGCAGCTCAGCGGTCGACATTTGACTAGTAGCATTCGACAAATGTTGAACGGCGTTCGACATTTGTCGAGTGGCGTTCGTCGAATTTTCAGCAGATATTCAAAATGATGAATATATTGCTCAGCTTGACTAAATTATTATATATATTGCTGCCTTAACAAAACAGCCGTTGGAGTAGTAATTAATATAGCCGTTGCAGCAAGCCAAAGATGGCAAATTTGTCTGCTCGAGGATCTGGGAAATAAAAGGATATATTTATTATATTCCTATCTTGTCGGCAAGAATTAAAATCAGCCACAAGATCTCCATATCAAATATATATAGAGAAAAGCAGAGAAAAAGAAGAAGAATATATACAGAACAAATATTAGTATTGTTGTACAGGAAAAGAAAGAAGAAGAAAAAAAAAACAGAGGAGCAAAAAGAAGGTCAGATCAAATATATTTATATCTTCTTTTTGCCTAACTTGTTCTTTGCAGATCATATACCCTGAGACACCAATCAGGATCATTTGCTCAGGGATCTAAAACTGCAAGAAGAAGAACAGAGGATTTGCAACCAAGAGAAGAAGCCTCCACAAGCTCTCATCAAACTAAATCAGACAGGGGGAGCCTTCTTCATCATCATCATCAAGATCCAAACACAACTACCAATTAGGATCTTCATCAAGAGTCTTCTCAGCAAAAAGAGAAGAACAATATATCTTTTCCCTTTCTCCTTCTCACCTTGTACAGGGTCATAACTCCCTTCAAAAGTTAACTCCCGGTGACAGGGCACCTTAGCAAAAACCTGTAGTTTGGTTAGAGCACCTTATCAACAGCTCACCTGGTGTGTGGACACCTTATCAAAAACACCTGGTGAGAGGGCACCTTATCAACAACCTCCTAGTGGATTCCTACCAGTGGGTAGAAGAGTAGATGTACCCAGTTGAGGGGAACTACTATACATCTTGTGTCATCTGGATGTTTGTTTTGTTTTTATGCACTCTCACTGTTTGTGTTAATTACTCTTTCAGCAAACACATATAAATATACATATCATTTATTTTTAAAACAAAACTTAATCAAAATCTTTTACTAAGATAAATAAGAACTAAACCCTCCACTTTCAATTGGTATCAGAGGAGAAGATTTTTTTTACGGGCTAACACCTGAAATCTCAAAGATCTCCTTAGTTCTTATTTTTCTTTAAAAAAAAGGTCTGTCTAAATCAAGATTTAGGAAATCAGAAACTGCTCAGTTATAAAAGAAAAATAAATAATCTCTAAACCCTTAAGCAACTCAAGACTTTTATGCTTAGGGATCCCAACTCAAATAGGGGGAGATTGTTGGAACCTCAGGGTTTGATTTGAGTTAGGATCCACCCTTAATGTCTAAAGTTTTTATAAATCTTATAACTTAGATTAAATCAGATTAAGTTAATAGGCTGAAAAAAAATATTCAATAATATAAATAATATTTATATATATATAATATACTAAGAATATATATATAATTATAATGCTGAAATATATATATATATATATATTAATAAGCAGAAGAAATGAAAAAGAAATGAAAATATCATTTGTTCTCTGCGTTCGACATTTGTTGAACGTCGTTCGACGAATGTGGAACGGCGCTCGACAAATTTCTTCCAGCAGCTCAGCGGTCGACATTTGACTAGTAGCGTTCGACAAATGTTGAACGGCATTCGACATTTGTCGAGCGGCGTTCGTCAAATTTTCAGCAGATATTCAAAATGATAAATATATTGCTCAGCATGACTAAATTATTATATATATTGCTGCCTTAACAAAACAGCCGTTGGAGCAGTAATTAATATACCCGTTGCAGCAAGCCAAAGATGGCAAATTTGTCTGCTCGAGGATCTGGGAAATAAAAGGATATATTTATTATATTCCTATCTTGTCGGCAAGAATTAAAATCAGCCACAAGATCTCCATATCAAATATATATAGAGAAGAGCAGAGAAAAAGAAGAAGAATATATACAGAACAAATATTAGTACTGTTGTACATGAAAAGAAAGAAGAAGAAAAAAAAAACAGAGGAGCAAAAAGAAGGTCAGATCAAATATATTTATATCTTCTTTTTGCCTAACTTGTTCTTTGCAGATCATATACCCTAAGACACTAATCAAGATCATTTGCTCAGGGATCTAAAACTGCAAGAAGAAGAACAGAGGATTTGCAACCAAGAGAAGAAGCCTCCACAAGCTGTCATCAAACTAAATCAGACAGGGGGAGCCTTCTTCATCATCATCAAGATCCAAACACAACTACCAATTAGGATCTTCATCAAGAGTCTTCTCAGCAAAAAGAGAAGAACAATATATCTTTTCCCTTTCTCCTTCTCACCTTGTACAGGGTTATAACTCCCTTCAAAAGTTAACTCCCGGTGACAGGGCACCTTAGCAAAAACCTGTAGTTTGGTTAGAGCACCTTATCAACAGCTCACCTGGTGTGTGGACACCGTATCAAAAACACCTGGTGAGAGGGCACCTTATCAACAACCTCCTAGTGGATTCCTACCAGTGGGTAGAAGAGTAGATGTACCCAGTTGAGGGGAACTACTATACATCTTGTGTCATCTGGATGTTTGTTTTGTTTTTTATGCACTCTCACTGTTTGTGTTAATTACTCTTTCAGCAAACACATATAAATATACATATCATTTATTTTTAAAACAAAACTTAATCAAAATCTTTTACTAAGATAAATAAGAACTAAACCCTCCACTTTCACAGCAGCGGTGCTAAGTACCTTGAGACTCTCCTGCCACTGAGCGATCCTCGGACCTGCCAGCTTGATGGGAGCCTGGTCAGCGGGCCAGCATCGAGGCTAAGTACCTTGAGACTCTCCTGCCACCAAGCGATCCTCGGACCTGCCAGCTTGATGGGAGCGTGGTCAGCGGGCCAGCGTCGGGGCTAAGTATTTGAAAACTTTCACTATATTAATCATCACATTACATGCAAGAAAAAACTAAGTAAACAACCACACTACATGAACTTAAGGGTGGAGAGAAGAAACTAAGCACTTAGACAAACTTAGTCTCCTACTGCCGAGGGTGGTCTCCCTCGTTCCCATTTGGTTGTTGTTGTTGCCGCACCAAAACCTTGCTTCCTTCAATTCCAAGAACTCAGGATAGTTGGTCGTCGCGTGGCCTTCCTCATCGTGGAGGTCATAATAGGGTAACTCCACCCTACCCCCTCTTCCTCTTCTTCCTGCTTTTCTGACTCTCCTCCTTTTTTCCCAGCCAATCGCCATGGTCTGTTGAGGCGGTGGAGGGGATGCCCTCGGCCTCTGCCCCCACCTTGGGGGGTCAACCCCCTCTTCCTAGAAGTTGCCTTCCTCTTAGTCGAACTTTCTCTTGGGAGTCCCTACTCTTCCCCCCTATTGCCCTGCCTCTGGCTCACTCAGCTTGGCCAGCCTTCTCGTGAACTCCGAGTTGGCCTCCTCACTCTCAACTTCTTCTTCCACCCTTTCCATCAACTCTTCAAAGGACAAATGAGCTCTTCTCTTGAGGTCCATCTTGAAGAAGCCCTCCCGCAGCCCCAACGTGAAGGCAAGCTTGAGGGTGTACCCGGGCACTTCTTGGACGAGGAGAACCTCCTCCCTGAACCGTTCCAGGTAGTGAGCCAGCGACTCCCCTGGCTCTTGCTTGATCTGGAAAAGGATTTCAGCATGTTTCTTCCTCTTCCTTGACATCGAGAAGCGTAGGAGGAAAACTCGGTGCAAGTCTTCGAAGGCGTAGATGGATCCTGCAGGGAGCTGATGGAACCAGTCCCTGGCCTTCTCCTTCAGAGTTGTCGTGAAGAGTCGACACTTGAAAGCGTCCATCATGGGCCTGATGGAGACCATATCCTCAAACCACTGTAGGTGCAGGACGGGGTCATCCTTGCCGGAGAAGTGAGACATCTCCCACCTTC
The DNA here is from genome assembly GCA_033032865.1 of Dactylorhiza incarnata. Lineage (NCBI taxonomy): Eukaryota > Viridiplantae > Streptophyta > Magnoliopsida > Asparagales > Orchidaceae > Dactylorhiza > Dactylorhiza incarnata. Next base: position 6,409,941 of record JAWHQI010000035.1, read on the forward strand.
CAAACCCCTCTGGAACCGGGGCCGAGAGAATTAGCTCACATAAAGGACTTCCTATGCTCACCCCCTTTGGGACTGGGCGAGTGGGGGCATGGCGCCTCCCCTTTTGCCCCCTTGGGGCTGGGCGAGTGGGGGTATGGGACCTCCCTGCTCGCCCCCTTGGGTCTCGGCGAGTGGGGATCTGGGACCTCCCCGCTCGCCCCCTTGGGCTGGGCGAGTGGGGGTATGGGACCTCCCCGCTCGCCCCCTTGGGTCTCGGCGAGTGGGGGTCTAGGACCTCCCCACTCGCCCCCTCACGGCACCTCCTTCCCGGATTCCTGGCCGAGGGTGCTCTCGCCAACCTGCTGAGGCGAGGCCTCCGGACCACTTTCTCTCCTGCCTTCGCCTATCGAGGCGAAAGCTACCTGCAAGGTCTGCATGACCTCCCGCTTGAGATTTTTGAACATCTCCAACGTCACTCCAGCCACCGGGGGTTGCGAGTGACCTGGGTCGGAAATTCCTCCACCTCCGTCCATGGAACTCATCTTGAGAGTTTCTTGAATCGGTCACACTCCACGCTCACCGCACCAAAATGTTGAAACCGATTTCTCGGTCTCTGTGGAGTTCAGGGCCCTCACCGAGATGAGGGGCGACCAACCCTTACTCCCCCCAAGGGAGAGCTCTAGGTTGAAGGTTGAGGAACTATGGACTAGACCAAGGGCTTAGTGGGGAGGTCCCGCCACATACCCAAAAGTTCCCAAGGAACTTCCCCTCCCAAGCCACTACTAAGCTTGGGCATCACTGGAGGCTCTCCTCACCCCTAGAGAGAGATTTGGGGAGAGAGAGGGAGAGAGCTATCCTAGAATGAGCCTCCTTTTAAATGATGCCCCCTTGGTCCTATTTATAGGATTTCAAGATCTGGGCTGCAAATAGCCAAAAACTGGTCTGCCAGATTACCAAAATACCCTCGAAATGGGCCGCGAACAGCCAAATCCCAACATTCCGAGACGCTAAGCGCAGACCGCCTACCCGGCTTGGAGCTGGGTGAGCCGGAGGCCTCCCGGCCTCCCCGGCTCGCCCCCACAAGGCTCTAGGCGAGCCAGAGGCCTCCCGGCCGCCCCGACTCGCCCCCACAAAGCTCTGGGCAAGCCGGAGGCCTCCCGGCATCCCCGGCTCACCCCCACAAGGCTCTGGGCGAGCCGAAGGCCTCCCGGCCCTCCCGGCTTGCCCCCATAAGGCTCTGGGCGAGCCGGAGGCCTCCCGGCCCTCCCGGCTCGCCCCCACAAGGCTCTGGGCGAGCTGGAGGCCTCACGACCTCCCCGGCTCACCCCCACAAGGCTCTGGGCGAGCCGGAGGCCTCCCAGCCCTTCCGGCTCGCCCCCACAAGGCTCTGGGCGAGCCGAAGGCCTCACAGCCTCCCCGGCTTGCCCCCACAAGGCTCTGGGCGAGCCGGAGGCCTCACGGCCTCCCCGGCTCGCTCCCACAAGGCTTTGGGCGAGCCAGAGGCCTCCCGGCCCTCCTGGCTCGCCCCCACAAGGCTCTGGGCGAGCCGGAGGCCTCACGGCCTCCCCGGCTCATCCCCACAAGGCTCTGGGCGAGCCGGAGGCCTCACGGCCTCCCCGGCTCGCCCCCACAAGGCTCTGGGTGAGTCGGAGGCCTCCCGGCCCTCCCGGCTTGCCCCCACAAGGCTCTGGGCGAGCTGGAGGCCTCACGGCCTCCCCGGCTCGCCCCCACAAGGCTCTGGGCGAGCCGGAGGCCTCCCGGCCCTCCCGGCTCGCCCCCACAAGGCTCTGGGCGAGCCGGAGGCCTCACAGCCTCCCCGGCTCGCCCCCACAAGGCTCTGGGCGAGCCGGAGGCCTCCCGACCCTCCTGGCTCGCCCCCACAAGGCTCTAAGCGAGCCGGAGGCCTCCCGGTCCTCCCGACTCGCCCCCACAAGGCTCTTGGCGAGCCGGAGGCCTCCCGGCCTCCCCGGCTCTCCCTCACAAGGGAACAGTCCTGGGATGCGCCCCTCAGACTCGACTCCCTCCAAATGCTCACCCCTCCTCCTCCCAGGGTCGCGCCCATTGGAAATATTGGGCCTAAAAATATCTTGGGCCTCGGTGGCCCACTCGGTGAATACAGGGTTGTACAACAATGGTCCTAAGGTTTACATGTCCTAATCTTTTATGTGATAATTCACTAGATTTGCTTAGCTCATTAAATAAACAAATTTCTGATTTTGATGAATTGAAATTTACTAAATATATGTTGCCTTGCCTAAAACCTGATAAAACAATAATATTATCAGAAGTCTTAATAATACATTCTGATTTATTGAATGTTACCTGATAACCTTCATCACATAATTGACTTATGCTGATGAGGTTGTGCTTCAGACCTTTGACATAAGTTACTTCCTTGAATGTCACTGCTCCAACTTTAATTTGTCCATAGCCTTTGGTTTGTCCACAGTTGGAGTCTCCAAAGATCACCTTGGGTCCAAGCTTTGCCTTGTAGTTGTTCAGGTTGGCCTTGTTTCCTGTCATGTGCTTTGAGCATCCACTATCCAAATACCATTTTTGATTTGATCTTGGATAGCAGTGTACCTGCAGCCACAAAAACATAAACTAGTTGTTTTTGACCCAAACTATCTTGGATCCTTTTATGTTACCACAAAATTCAGAGATAAATGTCATTTCAGGCTGATCCTTATAGCCTTGTGGATGATATCTCCTTGGAGGTATAGTCCACTTAGTAAAAGGATTTTTAGTATATTTAGGATTAGAATTCTTAGAGTTTTCTGTATAGTGCTTGTTCGAGGAATTTGAATAAATTCGTCGACTAATGTTCATATTATAGCTATACTGAAAATCTGTCCTCAGTTTTCGTCGAGCCTCGTTCGACAGGTTTGAATCCTTTTGTCGAGCTTCGTTCGACGAATTCTTCTGAATTCTCTTATCCTTAACAGACTTGCTTGAAATGTCTTTATTTCTTTCTGCAGCCTCTTAGCTTTTAGCAGAAATGAATTTTATGGGTGTGGAGAGGATGTTTCTCTTAATCAGAGATGGCTCACTTGATGAAGCACCCAAGCCCAGTTTGCTATTGTTAAATCTAGCATTGACAGTGCTTGTGATGTCCATCAGTTTGATACTTCTCCCATTGAGGGATTCTTCAAACTCTTTGGCTTCAGATAACTTATTTTCAAGAGTAGTAATGTGTTCTCTGGAGGCAGCCAAATCTTTCTTAAGATTTGCATTCTCTTCACTTATATTGTTCATTTCAACTAACTTATTTCTGAGAGAGATTACTTCTTTCTCAGATTTTATTAAGTCTTGGCAAAGAATTTTGAAATCATCTTTGAATTTAATAGAAGTGAAATCAAATTTAGATAATACCTGATCAATATCATCTTCTGTTTCTGATTCTGATTTCTCTTCATCATAATTGTTGGATGAGGCATTGATTGCCATCATGCAGAAATCTCTTTCTTCTTCATCATCACTGAAGCTGGATGATGATGATGATTGCGACTCACTGTCTGAGTCATAAATAGCCATTAAGCATTGGCTATTTTCTTTTGTTTCTTCTTCATCAGAAGAACATGATGAAGATTCTGATTCAGATTCTGTTTCACTCCAGGATGTTGCTACAAATCCTCTTCCCTTCTTTTCGTGAGAGTGGGAGGAAGATTTGCTGGAGCCCTTCTTTTCTTCCTTTTCTTTTCTTCTTTCCTTTTGTCCTTCTTGTGTTGAATCTCTGGACATTCAGGAGCAATGTGTCCTGGTTTCCTGCAACTAAAACATATAATTTCATTAGAGTGATTTTTGTCATATCTTGGCTTGTCATGACTTCTGGATAGCTGTTTTCTGATGTCTTTCTTAGCCATTTTGTAGAATCTTTTGGCAAACAGATTCATAAACTCCTCTTTGTCAGGAGCTTTTCCTTTATCTTTTGCAGCCTTGAAGGCTATGCTTCTTTCCATCTTGGGTGCTGGGGATGAAGTAGATTCTTCAGCTTCCCTAGTTTTGAAGGGCTGCTCATAAGACTTGAGCTTGCCCAAAAAAGCTTCAGTGGTGATCTCATTGAGACTTCTGGCTTCCTTGATTGGCCAGATTCTGGAGTCCCATATGCTGGGGAAGCACATAAGAATTTTGTCATTAATCTCTGTGAGTGAGATCACTTTATCCAGAGACTTCAGCTCATTTATTATGAGGCTGAGCCTATTGTACATATCAGCAACATTTTTTGATTCTCCCTTCTTGAAGTTCTCATATTGAGAGATCAGGTAAGATCTTCTATCTTTTCTTTCATCTGCTGAGCATGCCACCATGTTGTTGAGAGATTCCCAAATTTCTTTTGCTGAGGTGCACTCAACAACATTCTGGAATATGTCATCTGACATAGTTAGGGCCAGAATGTTCATGGCTTTTGCATCTGCATTTCTCTGCTTCTTCTGAGCTTCAGTCCACTCAGGAGGTGGAACAGCAGTATTGTTTGTTGTTGCTGCAGTACTGGCTGATGCTGTAGGTGCTGGAGGGTCTGTTAGAATAACATTAAAAATCTCTTCATCAATGGAGTTCATATAAAGCCTAATCCTTGCTTTCCATAGTGCAAACTTATTGAGATTCCACATAGGAGGTCTTGTGTTGGAATATTCCTTGTTTTGTGCCATGAGTTTTAAATAAGATAAAATTCGAGAGAAGGAAACTCTTAGACAGATTAAGATCTTGTTGATCTTTGTGATTCAGGTGTTAGCCTTTAAAGAATCAACACCCCTCTGATACCAATTGAAAGTGGAGGTCAGATCTTAAATTACTCTAGAGGGGGGTGAATAGAGTATTAAAACTTTTTATTTAGTTTTATAGTGGAATTTAAAATACTGAGTAAGTATATCTGTAATCAGTGAGAGTTAAAGATAAAGACAGAAGTAGTAAAAAGCACACAGCACAAGCACACAGAAATAAGCAATCACAGAAGACACAAGGAGCTATAGTAGTTCCCCAATAAATCTGGGTACGTCTACTCTTCTACCACCCTTGGTAGGAATTCACTAGGAGGGTTGATAAGGTGTCAGGCACCAAGGGGTTTTTGGTAAGGTGTCCACACACCAATAAGCTTTTGATAAGGTGCTTAACAACCACACAAGGATTTTTTGATAAGGTGTCTTGCCACCACTGGGTAAGCTTTTTAAGGGAGTATTAACCCTGTACAGGATGAGATAAAGGGTTTAGAGTGTTCTTCTTTGTCAATGATCTGAGAGAAGACAAAAGGTGTTGAAGCAGAAAGCTCCCCTTGTCTGATGAGAGTTGATGACAGCTTTATGGACAGAGCTTTCTCAAACAGAAGTCTTTGTAGCAGATTATCTGGAAGAAATTAATCTTCAGATTGTTGTTGCTCTTGAAAGACTTTATTTTACAGCAGATCTGAGAGATTGAATCTTGTTCTCAGAATGAAGAGGATGTTGCCTTAATGAAGAAGAAAGCTGGAGAGAATAATATATTTTCTTCTTCTTCTTCCTCTAAAAAAAAACTTCTTCTGATCTCCTTGTTCTGTGATAACAGAGTGAGTGAGAGATGGTGATGTTTTTCTTTTTCTTTTCTCGTAAAAAATCGACTGTCTTCGTTCTTCTGTATACTTCTTTTTCCACTTGCATATATTCAAATTCAAATCATCTATATATTTAAGGAATATCTTCTTCTGACTTAAATCCTTCTTGGAACCAGGTAGCCACCCAAAACGATTTTGGCAGGTCCTTTCAATTCCTTTTGTCGAGAAAGATGCCTTGACATTAAATGTCAACGACTATTCTTATTCTTGGAATAGAGGGAATATAAGGATATAATAAATAAGAAAGATATCCTTACATGGCTGCCTGAATACATCCAAGAAGAAATAAATATATCTGTTATTCTGCTGATTTGAGTTCAGAGAACTGACATCCACTGAGAATATTAATCTGAACTTCAGAGAGGAATTTGTCGAACACTGGCTAGAATTCGTCGACCGCTGCTAGTCATTTGTCGAGCGCTGGCTATAGAATTTGTCGAGCGCTGGCTATAGAATTTGTCGAGCGCTGACTATAGAATTTGTCGAGCGCTGTTAGTTATTTGACGAGCGCCGCTCAGAAAATGTCGAGTGCTGGAACTGTGAATTTCTTCAGTCTGCTGGAAACAATTTGTCGAACGAATCTGGTCATTCTTCGAACACCACTCGCCATTAGTTGAGCTTGAATTTTCCTAAGTTCTGACTAATCTAATCAGCCTAAAACTTGACCCTAAGACTATACAATGGGGTCAATACAGATTCTAATCAACATATAGTGATCCTAGCCCAAATCAGTAATAGGGTTGTTCCAACAAAATCTATTATCCAGAAAACAAGAACACCTAAAGTGGGAAGTAAAATAATTTAAAAAACCTATTCACCCCCCCCCCCTCTAGGTGATAAGTATACACCCAATAACTAACATTCACTATGGCAATAACAACCTTTAGTGTGACCTAAACAATGGTTTTTCTATGGTTCATTAAGACATAGATCTACTCAAATGCAAGGATCCAATTGAGTCAAAAATTTTACCATAGACTAATGTACACATTTCCAACCACTCAAAGGAGATTTGGAGTGATTTGAGTCAAGGTAACTCATAGTATACACCATGCATGATTTAATAAATTTCTATATAAACAATAGAAACATGTGTCCCAAAATTCTAATTTTTGGTTAGGTGTTGTATTATATCATCACCAAAGTGTGGCTAAAATTTCAGAGACTAAAACCAAGTCAAATGAGCTAGGGTCACATAATACCGATTTAGACTATATGCACACCACATCTCAACCATGCCAAGACATGCAAGTGGGTTAGCCCAACATGAAGTGGTCCAAATGACCTTAAATTTTTACCATACACTATATTTGGCCTGGTCTATCATCCAGAGAAAAATTGAGTGGATTTGGACCAATATGACCCTATATCTAAGCCATTCAAGGAAAATGAAATGTTGATCAAAACTTTTGAAAAATTGTTTCCAAAAATTCCCAATTTTTGGTAGGGGTGCTTTAGGGCATGCCCCAAATTTCAACTCATTTAGAGTTATATATCTCCCAAAATTAATTTCTAATGTCCTAGAGCTCCATATGAACATGTCTCACAAAAATTGATACCTAGGAAGCATTACTAATCCAATCTGAGTGATTAAAAGCTCTATTGGAATGTAAGACCAGCAACTACAACTTTTAGGTTGACAACTTAAGATACATCTGTCATTAAGTGGTTCAAAAATCAGATTGAATGGACTATCCAAAATGTGACAATTATTTAAAAAACTCTTTTTCTAATTATTATTTGGTTTGCGGCTATCACATCTTCCTGATTGGACAGCTAGGAGCTCGTCTTCCTCCTGGAGCTTGTGAACAAATTTCCTCTCCCAAGGCCGACTTTGGCCCTGGTTTCCGGCCATCTCCGGCCAACTCTGGAAAAACCCCTAAGCCACCACCACCACTCGATATTTGGCCATCGACTAGTGGTGTCTGATGGGCCTGACTTGGCCGGAGGAAGGCTCCGTCTTCTTCAAATTTTCGGTCCGGCACATTAAAAACGACCATGGTAATCCATCATTTTCATCATTGGATTGAAAAGGAATAGAGGAGGAAGGCTAGCACAAAGGGAGGCGAGGAGAAACCAGACCTTTTTGGGCTTGAGGGTTAGTGCCTCTCAGATTTGCCATGGTCGACGAGCTTGCTTGAGCTCCACCTCCTGATCTCGTTTGTCCAGCAGAGAGCATGAAGTAATGCTTCGTTTCGACTGCCAAGATTATTTTGAAGCTGATGAAAGAGTCAATTTTGGTTGGTGGTGCTTCTTTTGTTGACTACCATTTGAGGTGGCAATTTCCTTTAGCCTCACCTCCATGGCAGCCAAATGTCAGGGCTCCAATTCACCCAAAATTTATTCCTTAACTCAAATTCATGCTGAGGGGGAGAAGATTGGGCCCAATGGCAGCTCACCTTATGGATGGCCATTGATGTTGGCCGGCATCCTCTTTTCCCATGCAATTTCCTCCCTCTACTCAACTGCCACCTCATTCAAAACTGCTGGGAAATTCAAGGGGAAGCTGAGAGGAGGCTTTGGGGTGAGCAAGGGCATGCCATGTGGCATCAATTCCATTAATCCCTCCTTTGTCTCTTCTCCAATTTGGGGAAAACCCAATTTTACCCCTTTGCATGTCAATCCCTCCTCAATTCTGAGGGCATAAATGGTCAAGTGCCATTGGGCTGCAGGATGGGCCTCCTATTGGGGCCTTAGCCCACACGGCTTGGCCTAATTGCTCGAAATGCCCATTTAGCCCAATTTTGACCTATGTTGGGGTTGACTTGGTCAACTGATGAGTTGACTGGTCGAAGGTGTTGGTCTTGAGTCCCTTTACACCACCCAATATTGATTGGGTCATGGTGATGCCCAAATTGAGTCAATTTAGCCATTAGGTGTGATCTTGACCAAAATTGGGGTCCAAGTTGACTCTGGTCAAATTGGACCAATTGTTGACCACTTGATGGGGATTTTGGGTCCACTGGGTCCTCTAAGAAGTTATAATACTGGGTTGAAGTTAATTTCATGTTTTGAGGGTCAATTGGACCTATTGGTGAAGGATTGACCTATGTTGACCTAAAGGGTACTTTGGTCAATTTGGGCCAATTGGTGACTCCATCATAGGGCTTTTAGGTTCATTGCACTCCAATTAGGGTTTGTAACATAGTGGTGGGGTCAGTTTGATCATATGAAGTCTAATTGACCCAATTGAGATGACTTGCCCTAAGTTGACCTATTTTATACTAGAGTTGACCTTGCCAAATTAGCAACAATTGGTGACCCTATGATGGGGCTTTTGGGTCACATGGGTCTCCCTTAAGGTTAGGGACCTATTGGTAGGCTTTATTTGATTAGGTGAGTCCAATTTGAAGTAAATTGGGCAAGGTTAACTACTGCCCTTTTGGGGTGCTCATAACAATTTTCCCAAGTACAAGTTGACCTAGGATCAATCCATGTTCACTACTCACAATTTCAACCCTAAACCCTAACTCAGCAAAATTTGAAGCATTGAAATCAAATGCAAATTTTAATCATCTTAAAAGTGAGATCAAATGTAATGAGGACGATCATTCTCCTATTACAAGTCCAGAAACCGATTGACACTTATTGTGATCGACTTTTCTTCATCAGGAATTATGATGAGATCGCAAATTGACAAAATATAGTGTTGGGAAAAACCCGTATGATTTATCTAACAAATTATCTTAAAGTGATTTCATCATCTAGGATGAATTGCCCATATTATATAGAAAGGGTAAAATGGTCATTAGATGTCCCAGGATGTCACACAGCTTACAGTGTCAAGACCAGTTCAAGATAAGCATTAATTCAGTTGAGTTAAAACTTGCGTCGAATAGTAGTCAATGTAACTTCGACTAGAAGTTGACGCAACCCTAACTGAGATGCAACCCTGACTGAAAGTCGAAGCAACTCAGACTGATTGTCAAAGTATCAAGTAAAGTCGATGCAACATCAAAATGAACTCGACGCATAAGGAAGAGTCTGTCGAAGCCATCTTAGAAGTCGACGTAACTTCGACTTCAATTCAACGCAGAAGATGAAGTTCAAATCCAAGTCTTCAACTCGACGGATACGTCGATAAGTACTCGACGGATACGTCGATAAGTACTCGACTGATACGTCGATTAGTACTCGACGCTACGTCGACATCTGAGTTCAGCCAAAGCTAAGAAGGAATTTAAAGATGCTTCTATAAGAACTCAGAGGTGCGTCGATATGATGAATAATGAAGTCGACGCAGCGTCGAATACAGACAGAAAAAGTATGTTTTCTGCTATATTTTCTAACCTTTTCAGAAGGTCTACACAACTGAAAATTGTTTTCTAATGGCTCATTTATTGCCAAGAATGGAATGGAATATTCTAGAGAAATGACAATTACATTCTTGGAAGATATTCAAATCAGTCTTGACGGGTTGGTAACAGAAATAGAAGGAAATATTTATTATACAATGGACATTCTTTCTAAGGATAGTCTCGAAGAAGAAAGAAATTTAAACACAAATCAATAGAGAATATGTATGCTGAGGAAGAATGAAAACACAACCATTATTCTCTCAGTCGAATTCTCAGGTCTTCTTCTCCCTCCTCCGGTCCTAGGACAGAATAGAAGAATAATTTATCTGTATAGGAAAACAATACAAGAAGCCTATTGCTTCCTCTTCTACATCATATAGCAGCAAGCCAACAAAAGTGCAGAGAGGATCAGGATCAAATATTATACCCCTTGCAATCATCATTATCATAAGTAAGGGTTCATCATATTCAAATCCTGAAGTATATAGAAGCAACAACATCCAGAGAGATAGCTGCGGAAGGATTCTAACTGAAGAATCATATTCTCTTCCTCCTCCACTTCTACTGTTCTTATTCTGTAACTGTAAAAGAGTTTTAAGAATCCCTCATAAAAGGATTCAGTGGTTCTAAGAGTCTCCTTAGCAAAAGACTCAGTGGTTCTAAGAGTCTCCTTAGCAAAAGACTCAGTGGTTCTAAGAGTCTCCTCATCAAAAGACTCAGTGGTCCTGAGAGTCTCCTTATCAAAAGATTTAGGCACTGTTAGTGCAATCCTACCAAGGTGGTAAAAGAGTGGACTACCCACAATTTGGGGAACCACTATAAAATTCATGTGTCTTCTGCATTGCTTTTCTATGCTTCTCCTTATTATTTTTGCTTACAGATTACTACTTTCCTTTTCTATTTTATTTTGAGTTGGGATTGCTGAATGCATAGTTATTAGAGTAGGTATTTTTATTGTGTGTGCACATTTAGTGTAAAAATTTTGTAAATCTCTATTCACCTCCCTCTAGAGAATACTCAGAGGCACACTGTGACTTTCATATAGGATCGACATGAGCATACTTAATATATGAAATATATTCATTCACAGAAGACAAATAAATGTACACAAAATGTTACTTTTCATTTCATTCTTTCTAACTACAGAGCTCGCGCGGTCTCGAAACCGACGGTTACAATTTTAAGAAAAACAAGAAAAAGATACTGTACAACATTTTCGGTCTTCTTAATCACTTTTCTGTCTCTTCGGAGACCGCACATCTGATGACGAATAATTGGTCTCATCTGAGGATTCATCTTAGCTACTTCGCAAAAATCTTGACCCATAACATGAGGATGCAATAGAGCTTATATCATCGCCAGGGACATATTGACTCTTGTTCATGGCAGCATGATCGCTTTCTCTGTTCGCATCCTTAGTGGTCTTACCTCTTCATCTTCTTCGGCGGTCTCAGATACAGTGACCGACTCTTCCTCTATCATTTTCACCATCTCAGGAAAGAGGTCGACAAATTCAACTTCTTGGAATTCGGAGGAGAGACTCCCACGCTCGTGAAGTTTAGTGATCGTCGTGTCCGACGTATTCTTCATATTCTTCATCATGGCTTTTTGAAAGTCAGGATTTTCATTATCATAAGCCTCTTTCTTCAACCTCTGCAAAAGAAAAGCGAATCAGACCACGCGGTCACAAAAAAAGAAAATGGAAGACTGTAGGTAAGCTATTCTTACATGTAGTTCGTCTTGCAGGGCACCTATATCTTTCATGGCCATGTGCAGAGACAGCACCATATGATGATTTAAGACTGTGATCCTGATGGTCGCTTACGCGGTAATATCGGGGTGCATGTCGGTCTCAATGTTGTATGATTCTCTAGTATTGCTTTCTCCATAAAGCACAGAGGTGATCGCGTGGGCGTGACACATCTATTTTCTACTCTAGAGAGGAAGGTCGGTGGACACCTTCACACTTTTGCCTTTCGCATTCCACTTGAGGAGGGGCTTCCCCTTGCTATCTTTCAATTTTCTGCCAAAGCCGGTCAGAGGGAAGGTCTTTCCAGCGGACTCCGACTCTTCAGCGGGCTCAGCTGCTTCCCTCTCACAGTCTATTTTCTGCCGCATTTCTCTTTGACTGAGAACTTCTTCATCTGGCACCACAGGATCGATTGTGGGGACCACGAAGGTCGTTGAAAAGAGAAAATAGTTAGAAAGAAAAATCAAAGGACAATAATGGTGAGATCGCAGGAGACTGCGGGAAGCTTCTTACTCTCTTCTGGGGTGACCGCGGTGATCTGAGGCTAGATTGCCAGATAGTGAAGGAGATCGATGTGCTTGTCCGCTAGGAAAGCTAGAAGCTTGATCTCTTCCATGATAACTTTGGGTTTTCGGAAAACCCTTTCTCCCTAACAAGATGGCGTGGATTTGAGACCATTGTGATCGCCATCGAAGACCAAAAATCTCTCTGTTCAGTAGGGAATCTTGTTGGGGAGGTTCAATGTTTTGACGCGGTTCAGGAGAATTACAAGTGCCCTTTGAACTCCTCCTTTTTTCCCTCCTTCAACGACTTAACCATGAAGGTCGCGCGGAACAATGTCATGGTGAATTTAATTCTTGCCGATCTCAAGTAACTGATAAAAACAGACATGAGACTGATGGAATTGGATGGCAGCTGGCCAAACACAATTCCATATTATTCCATCACTTCAAGAAATGCCCACGGGAGAGGGAACATCTGACCCCAATCGAAGTGATCGATTGGGATGATGTGTTTGTTTTCCGCGCCAAAGTTTAGACCTTCATCCTCCTAAGGCAACCTGATGAGGATCTGATTCTGGATCAAATGCTTCTCCAGAAAAGCCACATACTCATCTCTAGAAAGCCTGCAAGGCTTGTGATGGCATCTAGGAAAATCTCAGTAGCGGTAGCTCGAGCGGACACTATCTTCTGAAATCGCTGAGACCGGTGCTTTGGGCGCATTCAAAAAGTATGAAATAATGATTCTAAGGCCAGCTATTTATAGTAGCCAAGGGACATTTTCGTAATGATGACTTTTTTCGAGACCTCCCAGTAAGCTTTGCAGACCGTTGAACCTGCATAAGACAAGAGAAATGGCAAGCGGCTTAGTCGGTTTCAATAAAATCAGGCTGCATAATCTCAAGCAGCAAGTCAAAAATATGCAAAGGAAAAGTAAACGGGTAGCACACAACCACAGAGACCGACACCACAGCATTGCAGATACCGCATAAAATTAGAATATCAACATATATATTACAACAAGTTCAAATTGTTCGAGATTACTGTCTCGAGACCGCAAAAAATAATGAACAAAAAACTATCTCCACTGCTAGCGTTTTCTTCCAATAAGGGCTGCGACGTCTTGCATCTCGTGGGAAGCAGCCAGAGTGATCGACAAGCCCTAATTTTCTGACATCGCAGCTCGGTGAATATTCCCAACATCTTTGTCCACCTGCTCCATAGGGACCACGAAAATTTCAGAAGATGATCTCTCTTCTGGGAGACTGCAAAAAATTCCCGGTCTCAGGGTCATTTGAGCGGCACCAACTCTAAGTGTTGCGACCTCAATTGTCAGAGTAGCATCCTTCCCCTTGTATTATTCTGCATCTTTCTCAGCTCTCTAGAGTGTCCTACTGAGCTCAACAAGATTCAGCTCATATTCTTCGCGGACTCGCCTCTCGTTAGAGTGCAACTTCTCCTCGAAGTCAGCAGCCTGATTATGTAGTTGATCATCCCAAGCCCGCACAGTGCGGACATCCTCAAAATGGGTTTGAGAATATTCGCAAGTTGTGAATGAATTACAACTTTTGCGAGATCTCCCCTTCTTCAGGGATCATCTCGACCTCATCAGCATCTGCGATCAAAAGAAGCGGAATATTAGCTCAATTATAACTACTCAAAAAATGAAAGAGATCACGTAGAGAGTATACTTGGAAAGAAATCGAGATCGCAGTCATGTAAAGCATTTTCAACATCTTTTGTGACCATAGGGTCTGCGCTCAGCAGAAGGCGGTCTAACCATCTAAATCATTCTAGGTTCATTCTTTCCAACTCCCTTTTTCGTGATCTCTCTCCTTCTTTTCTTCTTCTTTTTAATTCTGCATTGCTGATAAGAATGTCATCTGTTTTAATGATAACAATACCACGACGCTCTTTTGTAGATTTAGGTCGAAAAGCAAGCAGGGCAAGAGAGTCTGGTGGTCTCGCAACAATCTTTGCCTTACTAGTCCACAGGGCAGAAATTGCTGCCACGTGGTCTACCGCTACTTTGTTTAGCTCAATGTCCTGGTCAGCGGAAAGCCCCGTCAGACCAACATACAGCACAATCTTCTCTTTTTTTAGCTGTTGGGCCCCTTCTTCATCCTCCTACTCTTCTCCTTCCTTCTCCACCTTCTTATCAGCAATCTTCTTCTTTTTCTTCTTATCCTTCTTCTTCTTCTCCTCAACAGCCCTCTTCTCCTCTAGTTTCATTTCCTTCTCCTTTCTCCTCCCCTATTCAGGGATCAACGTTGCCTTCTCCTCCTCCACCTTCTTTCTCTTCTCTTCTTCTTTCCATTCCTTCTCCACTTTTCCTCATTCTCCTTCTTCTCTGCCTTTGCTCTTTGCCTTGGCTCTTTTTCTGTGGCCTCCTTCTCAGCGTTCTATTTTTGCTATGTGACAGAAAATAGAAGATCATTAGAAGAATCGTCATCAAGGTAAGCTATCAGCTATGAGTCCGCTCCCCTTGAAGACATTGAGACCGCAAGAGAAAAGAGAGATCATCCCGGTCACTTACCTTATCAGATGCATCAACAGCAGGATGTCTGAGACCGCCTTCTTCAGGAAGTGTGGTCGCCTTGACCAAAGCTGTCTTGGCGGTCACTTCCTTACTTTCATCACTCTTTTTCTTTTGGCAGTTTGAACAGAAAGTTTTGTCTCCTTTCTCTTTATTCCTTTTGCAGTTTCCTGTTGATCTGTGATCTACTGCTTAAGCATTTCAGCTGAGGACTTCTGCTTTTGCATCCCAACTTTGATGGCCTCAGTAGAAGCGGTCTTGTTGAGAGCCTCAACCGATTTCTGGCAATCAAAAGTGATTGTGAGATCAGTGAGAGTCAAATCAGGAGGCCGTAAAGAGTTGGTCGACACATTGACAATGTTTGAGATCGCTAAAGTTGCACCATCCTTTGCCAGTTCATGTTGTTTCTCTTTTGAAGGAGAGCCAACGAACTCCTTTACGGCATCACCTTTTGCCGGAGGTTTGGAGGATTCGACCTCCAATATCTTCTTGGAGCTCGCAGTCTCCTTCCCGTCAAGCTTCCTCTTTGAGGAAGCTGTCCTTGGTGAATTTCTCATTTTTGCCCGCCGGTCTAGGACTGACATCATGTCCATCGTCAAAGCTTACTGCGGTCTGAAAAATGGTGATCACTGAAAGCGCTAGCTCGCAAATCCTTTCAGAAAGTTTTAGATTCTGATGCCTTGAAGCAGTATATGTAGACTTTCCCGCATTTATGATGGTTGCGTTCTTAGCGGTCAAAGTGAACATTTCTGAAGTTCCAACGAAACTTGAAATGTGCAGGGCTCATGTTTGCCCGAAAGTCCACGACCTCTCATTTCGATCAGAATTATCAGCCCCGACGGTCTCAATTTTCAGAGACCGCCCAGACTGCCTGTCTCCTCTTCGACAAATTTCATAAGGCATAGGCGACCAGGCTCCAGCGAGACTGTGAGATCGCGCAGTCTGATTTTCTATCTTTTTTGCTATTTGCACCCCCTATATCCTCTCTTCTCTGCCACAGTTCTCCCATACCCTGGACATCCCATAATTTTTGGACCTGCCTGTATGGGTAGGCCTCCGCGTCTATAAATAGAAGGGTAGGGGTACCAGAAAAAAGGACTTTTGATTCGGGCCTCTAGCTTGTGTCTTGTGCAAGTGCTCTCAAATTTTGTCACTTTTCAACCTCTCACCCTGACCTATTTTGGACCCCCTTTGTAATCCTTTTTTAGATCAATCAATGCGGTTTTTCCCTCAGAGAACACTCCTCTGGCATCCTTCATCTCGAGTAACTGACACTCCGCAGTTTCCCCCATCTCATTTAACTGTGAGTTTTGGAGGTATAATTTTTGTACCAACATGGCATAATCAGCAGTAACGAGCGGTGGAAGAATTTGATATTTTGAGAAAATTATCTCAGTCAAGTCAATATGAACCTCGTCTAGTCTATATGACTGTTCATCATGAGCTTCCAGTCGATTTTTTGAACTTTGTACAATATTAGTCCATCAAGTTGATATCTGCAGCTTCTAGTCGATAAGCACTTAGTCTCATCGATAAGAACTGTCAAGTCGATATCCACACCATCTAGTCGACATGAACATATTCAAGCTGATATGTGTTTGTCTAGACTACATATGATTTCTAGTCAATATTGGCGATTAAGAAATTGGCTAAGTAAAATCTAACCAATATGAATTTATTCTAGTCGATATAACCAAGTCTAGTCAGCATAGAACTATTAAGCCGATGAGTAAATTTTCACTGTTCTTTGTAGTGCAGTCTTCTAGTCGATATGACTTCATATCTGATAGACTTCTACTCGACATGCGGTGAACTTGAATTCTTCTAAGTAAAATCTAGTCTATAGATTCTAGTCAACATCTAGAACTTCTCGTCGACATTCCTGCATATAAGAAGAACTTCAAGTCGACATACTCAATATCTGAGAATTCTTCTGTTCGATATGAATTCTATCTGCTACTCATCTAGTCGACATTAGCAATGACTTAGAGTATTTCCGTTCTATATCTTCAGCATATCTGACCAGTATCAAGTCGATATAGACAATGTCGACACCTACTCTAGTCGACAAAACACTTAGATTTTTTATTGTTTGCTGAATTTTCTTCTAGCCTTTGATGCGCGAATCTAGAACGCCGCTATAAGCGGTAGAAAGACTGCGGCACGAAACGGCAGTGTACTGATCGCTCAAGTAATATAAAGCAAGGAGTAAATCCCCGAGTATCGATCTCGAAGGAACACAGTAAGGTGGAGTTTAAATTTGAGGAAGGACTTTAGATTGAAGTCCTAATCGGATGGAATGCGGGAGGTTTGGTTTGGATTAGGGAAAATAAAAGAAAAGAAACTAAACTACTCCTATGCAGGCCGCTATGCGCTGCTTCACCAGGTGGATGGAAACTATGCAGGCCACTCTGCACTGTTTTGCCAGGCGGATGGGCGAGAAGGAAAGCGGATGGAGTGGTTCACACTGGAGAAAAGGTTTGTGGGCCGTTAGAACCTCTTAGCTAGGCAGATGGATTACACGGGCCGTTAGCACTGCTTCACAATGTGGATGGATGAGTAGTCAAGCGGATGGAGTGAAAACACTTTGCAGAAAGGAGGGTTGCATTCACATCTAACAAAGCTCAACTAAGATCACATGCATACCACTCTATAATGATTCCACACACCAAGCATAAACACAATGAACTTTCATAAAAGCATAATGAAAGCAAATAGCAATTAAATTAGGTTTAAGCAAGGTTCATCATCAAGGTATAAGTGATTTCATACCATACAACCATGAAATAGGAAAAATAAGGGTAGAGATACAAACAACGATCGAGACTATGCCATAGAAATGTGGGGATGCACTGGGTTGTCAATCCATGTCATACAATCCATTCATCGGTTGCGTCCGGGATATCTGAAGCTCTCACCACCTCTAGCCCATCTTCTCGAGTGTCTACGTTGTCCACGTCAATCCCCTCGTTTTTCCTTGCAATCCGACTAATATGGAGTGGAGATCACATTCTTGAGAGCTTAGGATGATGGGGAAACACTATGGAGTGATACACTCCCTTGGAAGAAGAAAAATGGAGCAGTCGGCCCCCTCTGGCAGAAGAAAATCGCGGAACATTCTGGTCTCTGAAAACCTAAAAAACCCCGTTTAAATAGAAAATGTGCAGAATTTTGTTCATGCACGACCATAGCGTTTTAGAAACGCACGACCGTGCGTGAACAAAATAAAACATTATTTTTTAGACGAAAGAGGAGCTCATGCGATTTTGCTCACGCACAATCAAAACTGACAGTGCGTGAACAAAACGCACGACCAAATCCAGAACACTATTTTGGGCCACAAATGAACACGCACGATCAACCAGATCGTGCGTGATGGATAAACGCATGACTGTGCGATCTGGAAAATTGCAAAATAACATGAATTTTTAGACAGAAGAGATAAGCTCGTGCGATTTTGCTCATGCACGATCAAAACTGATCGTGCCCGAACAAAACGCATGAGACGAGGCAGATCACCATTATTAGGCACTGTAGGAATCGCACGGTCACATAAATCGTGCGTCAAGGAAACACATGCTTGTGCGATTTCTCCAGGTTATAATTCCAATAGAATGAAGATCTGCCCACCTGTAATATAAACCAGCAAGCTGGGCACATACCACCAACACACAGAAATATATAATAACAACAAAATAAAGACATGGGGAGCACCATGTTCTTACCCCCAGCAGAATATTGTGCAATTGCACACCACAATGGGCCAAAATGAGCACTTCGTGTGAGAAGAGTGAACCAGTGAAATATAAGCAATAATGAACTAAAAATGAAGTTCAAATGTGATGAGTACTTTTTTTACTCATCTTTTAGTATAAGTTTAATATATTTTTAATATGAAATTATATAGTTTTTATGCTTTTCTTATTTAATTTATTATCTTTTCAATTTTATAAACTAACTTAAGCCTTTTCTGTGTTTTTCAGGATTTCTGGGCATTTTGAGCAAAATTGTCAAGTACACGCCCAAGGTCACGTGCGTGACCAAGGGCGTGACAACCAAAGATGTGTTCCAGACCTGCCTCCGCTTCCCAGAGTCGTTCCGTGAAGAATTCGCCAAGTACACGCCCCAGGTCACGGGCGTGACCAAGGGCGTGACCCTGGCTGCTGTGTTCGACAAAAATTCAGGAGATCGACGAATAGGCGAGAGTTCGACGAATGTTCAAAATTGTCAAGTACACGCCCCAGGTCACGGGCGTGACCAAGGGAGTGACATCCAAGTCACGGCCGGGACCCCGCCACCAGTTGCCAGCATGCCTGCCATGTCATTTAAAGTTACACGCCCTAGGTCATGGGCGTGACCAGTGGGCGTGACATTCAGTCACGGGCGTGACTCGCCCCGCGCGCCTTCCCGCCAAAGATTTCCCGCCAGCAGCACATTTAAATATTACACGCCCCAAGTCACGGGCGTGACCTAGGGCATGACACGTCCGAAATGCCTGCATTGAAGCCAGAATGCGCCCTCTCCGCCAGCGCTGATCACGCCCCTTACACGCCCTTGGTCACGGGCATGACCAAGGGCGTGTAACCTCAATTTTGCAGCTATAAAAGCCAGCTCCAGCAGATGTTTGGGGAGGAATTTTGGAGACCAATTATTAGGATTAGAACTTTCATTTCATGTCTTTATTTTCATGTTTTAGTAGTTCTTATGCTCCTTCTTTCTTTTTGCAATTGTATTTTCATTTCAATAGTTTGTAATTTTCAATTCCTAGATAGTAACTTTCTTAGCAATTTAATAAAATAGTTCTTTTCTTCTCATTTTCTCCCTCTTTTATCATGCGCTCTTTTATTTATTTTGATTCCTCCATTTCCATGAGTAGCTAAATTTCCATTAGTACTCGGCCGAGATGAAACAAGGAAAATATAATTTATAATTTAGTTTAGAACTTCTTTTTCTCTTATTTAGATCGCTTAAGATTTATCCTTGAATTTATATTGATTGAGATTATATTATCGATATATAAATCTCATTCTTGTTTTCATAGTCTAATAACCGAGAGGTTTTGAGTTCGAATCGCTCATTTCAAGGATAAAGAGATTTGAATGCACTCCTCGAGAGAGGACGACGTAAATCTCCCAGATTGGAGTCATATCCAATAGAGGTGTTCACATCGTTAAGGCGAGTTTTAGGGGTTTCGATTCTAAAATGAGAGTTCGATTGATCAACCTAAACTCAGTTGAGCGTATCCTTGAGAGAGGTACGTTTATAATTCGGGAACCTCCACGGTCAAGCATTTCTTTTAAAGAGAATTAGAAGTTTTATTTCTTAATCTATTTATTTTTCCAAGGTAATTCAAGGTTGAGTGCTAGTCCTTTAAATCATAGTTTTAACAAATTATTTCTCTTTCTTGCAAACAACCAACCCAAGTTTTATTCGATAAAATAATAGAGATTTTCTTGAAGTAAGAGTACTCAACCGCCCCGAGTCTAATACGACCTTGGTTTTTATAACCTATACAACATTCGACACGGTACACTTGCCGTTGTCATTTGCGGATATAGTTTTGCGCATCAAGTTTTTGGCGATGTTGCCGGTGAGCACGGTTGATATTTCGAAAAAAGAAATATTTATTAATTTTATCGTTCTCTTTCTTGTCCCCTTTCTCTTTAAAATTTTAAAAAATCTTAAAAAGCGTAATCTAAATTCTCGGAAAGGACGCTTTGGTCTTGAATTCCCATCATAGCCTCTAGTACCTTGCGAGCCCTTCACCGGGTTGACCTTGGGAAGTCCGGGACTAATTTAACCCGCTTTTTGAAAAAAAAAATTTATAATAAAAATATTTTTAAAATTCCATTCATTTGAGTAAAGGTTATTCCCTTTTTATTTATATTATGAAAGAATCTGAATTGGCCGTTAAAGTTGCCGAGCTTCGAAACCAACTTTACCTCTTACAAGCTGCTCGAAGGCGCCAATTTAGTTGTTATTATTGTGGTGCGCCTTATCAAAGTGAGGAATGTTATTTACATTCTTATTCTCAAAATTATTTTTATGAAAATAATTATCCTCAATATTATGCAAATAATTTTGATTATAATTACGATCATAATTTTTCCTCTTTTCATGAAAATAATACATTTGTCGATCAAAATTTTTCAAACTTTGATAATAATTACGATCAAAATTTCTCAGCTTTTCATGAAAATAATTTTTCAAACTTTGATAAAAATAATTTTTTGGCGTTTAATAATTGTTCTTCTACCTCCGAAGTAGATTATTCTTGGTGACAAGGTCACCCGGATAGTTTTCGGGGCGATGAAGATAAATCTTCAGATCCGAATTTTTGTTCTTCTTCTTTTGCGCTACAATTTTCTTTCTCTAATTTTGGGGAAATTCCGCAGATCCAAATAGATACGTCCCCCCAAAATTTAGAGGAAAATATTATTTCAATTTGTGTTTTTTCTAATTTTCACGAGAATAATTTTTCGGCTTCTAATAATTTTTCTTCTAACCCCGAAGTAGATTATTCATGGTGGCAAGGTCACCCGTATAGTTTTCGTGGCGATGAAGATAAATCTTTAGATCTGAATTCTTGTTCTTCTTCTTTTGCGCCGCAATTTTCTTTCTCTAATTTTGGGGAATCTCCACAGAATCAATTTGATATTCCCCCCCCCCCCCCCCCCCCCCCCAAAATTTAGAGGAAAAATTTATTTCTTCTAGTATTTTTTCTCCATCTTTGGATAATTTAGTTATGGAGGAACATGTTGTTTCATGTAATCCCATAACTTCTTTTACCAAAGATGAAGAAAAATTACTTTATCAAGAATTTCTTAAAGTTATGGTCACCCCGGATGAAATAGAAGAAGAACAAGTTTCCTCCCCTACTTCACACGGATTTTATTTTCTTTGTCATGAATATTCGCGAATTTCTTCTATCAAACCAAAAATTGATGAAAATTTTGAGTCCGAAAATTTTATTCCGCTTGGTAATGCACTAGATTTTTTAAAAGAAAATTTTATTTTAGAAAAGGAACAACCAGAGCTAAAACTTATATTTTCGCAAGCGCCTCCTCCTTGCGAAATATTATCTGACACGTTTAATTGTGATTCTCTTTATACTAATAATTTCCAGGTTGAAGATGAGTCGTTGCTACCCCAATTAATTGATGATCCATATGCCGCTCATCTTTATATATTCAAATCACCTCAGGTATGTATAGGTGATTTGGATTTGCATATTCAAGAAAAAGGACAAATGGAGAATTACACGTTAAGCGGAGGAGTAGCCAGACGACTGACGCCGGCACATTCACCTACGCATGAATTAGGGGAGTTGCATGTTCACTTCTCTTTTAAATTTCCTTTTTCCTAACACTAATCGTCTAGCTTAAAGGCGGGGAAAACAATGTGCTCTTGGGAGGCACCGCTTGCTTATCTTTATTTTTATGTATTTTTCTTTTAAAGTTTATTTTCTTTCAAGTATTCTTCATACTTAGTTTTAAACATTGGGGACAATGTTTAATTTTAAGTATGGGGGTGTAGCATTGCTTTCCATATATTTCTATTTATTTGAAAAAATAAAAAAAATACATAAATTTTTTTTAATCTAATAAAAATAAAAATTCTTGGAAAGGATGCTTTGGGCTTGAATTCCCATCACAACCTCTAGTACCTTGCGAGCCCTTCACCGGGTTGACCTTGGGAAGTCCAAGAAGAAAAAAATTAAAATTTTTGCTGAATTTTTATACTTACTCATATGCAAAATCCTTAGTTTTGCTTTTGTATAGTGCCATATGGAATTTTTATACTTCATTAGATTTTGAATTTTGGAATAAAATTGTTGACTCATGCAGTGTTCCTAGTTAAGAGCACGTGTTTGTAGAATTCTATGTCAAATTAACTATTCAGCATAAAATTAGATTTATGTTTGTCTAACTGCGAAAAAAACAATCTTTGTTTTACACTTACCTTGAATATGGTAGAATCTGTAAATAATTCAAGTGAGTATGTAGAAGCTTACTAGAGAAATATTACACATTTTGAGCGGAAGGGTATTCTTTCTTGATGGCTAGAACTTGCCTCTAGCGATTCACAAAGCATTTGCATAAGTTTGTCATAGTTTTTAGAAGTGATTTAGGCCATCTTTTGATCGTTTGTGCCTGTTTGCCCACCTTTAAAAAAAATTTCATTGTTTAAACACTTTGGGCCTTCCCTTATTTCCTCTGCTACCTCCACCTTTCATTTTCACCAAAGCCAAAACATCCACCCTATGATCACACTAAATATTTGAGATTTATTAAAATTCTGCAATGGGTTCAATTGTGAAAATGAGGAAATTACAACCTCTTATTTGGAGCTATAATGAAAAAAAAGGATATTAAAAATATGAAAAATTATTTTGGCCAATTGTGAAAAAAATAAAGAAAATTATTCATGGCCTTATATTTGAAAAATAAGAGAGTTTTTGTATGTTTTGCTTCATGAGAACTCTTATGCGAGGTTTAAATTTTGATAATTTTGGGATAACTCTCACCTTGGTTTAGTGTGATCCTTAGCCGTCATGATTAATCTCTTTGATTTCCAATTCCAAATCATATACCTAAGCCAAGTTTCACTCCTAATGAAAGCCCTTTTGATCTTTAAGCTATGACATTATACTTGTGTAGTGGAGAGAGTGCGACCGGGCAAGCCTATGGCCATCGTCATTGATGGATTTATTTGGAGGCTATCCCGAAACTTGATTTTGGGTAATATTGATCTTAGAAAACACGCTACCCGCTCCCTGAATAACATTCGAGAATTTACCAAACATTCAACTTAAAAGTAAAAGCAATATGTTATATCGCATTTTTGAAAATTATAAGTTAATCGTTATGCTGAATAGGTGTTTCAACTAGGAGCTCTACAAGTAGGCGTAAGACTTCGCATTTTTATTCCTTGAGTTCAAATTTCTTTTTCTAATATTTAAATTTTTCTACTCCTATGAAAAGTTATTTGCTCGGGACTAGCAAACGAGTAAGTATGAGGGTGTTTGATGAATACTTTTTGTACTCATCTTTTAGTATAAGTTTAGTATATTTTTAATATGAAATTATATAGGTTGTATGCTTTAATTATTTAATTTATTATCTTTTCAATTTTATAAACTAATTTAGGCCTTTTCTGTGTTTTTCAGGATTTCTGGGCATTTTGAGCAAAATTTTCAAGTACACGCCCAAGGTCACGGGAGTGACCAAGGGCGTGACAGCCAAAGATGTGCTCCAGACCTACCTCCGCTTCCCATAGTCGTTCCATGAAGAATTTGCCAAGTACACGCCCCAGGTCACTGGCGTGACCAAGGGCGTGACCCTGGCTGCTGCGTTCGATGAAAATTTAGGAGATCGACGAACAGGCGAGAGTTCGACGAATGTTCAAAATTGTCAAGTACACGCCCCAGTCACGGGCGTGACCAAGGGCATGACATCCAAGTCACGGCCAGGACCCCGCCACCAGCTGCCAACACGCCAACCACGTCATTTAAAGTTACACGCCCCAGATCACGGGCGTGACCAGTGGGCGTGACATTCAGTCACGGGCGTGACTCGCCCGCGCGCCTTCCCGCCAAAGATTACACGCCCCAGGTCACGGGCGTGATCTAGGGCGTGACGCGTCCGAAATGCCTGCATTGAAGCCAGAACACGCACTCTCCGCCAGCGCCGATCACGCTCCTTACACGTCCTTGGTCACGGGCATGACCAAGGGCGTGTAACCTCAATTTTGCAGCTATAAAAAGCCAGCTCCAGCAGATGTTTGTGGAGGAATTTTGGAGACCAATTATTAGGATTAGAACTTTCATTTCATGTCTTTATTTTCATATTTTAGTAGTTCTTATGCTCCTTCTTTCTTTTTGCAATTGTATTTTCATTTCAATAGTTTGTAATTTTCAATTCCTAGCTTGTAACTTTCTTAGCAATTTAATAAAATAGTTCTTTTCTTCTCTCATTTTCTCCCTCTTTTATCATGTGCTCTTTTATTTATATTGATTCCTCCATCTCCATGAGTAGCTAAATTTCCATTAGTACTCAGCCGAGATGATCCAAGGAAAATATAATTCATAATTTAGTGTAGAACTTCTTTTTCTCTTATTTAAATCGCTTAAGATTTATCCTTGAATTTATATTGATTGAGATTATATTATCGATATATAAATCTCATTCTTGTTTTCGTAGTCTAATAACCGAGAGGTTTTGAGTTCGAATCGATCATTTCAAGGATAAAGAGATTTGAATGCACTCCTCGAGAGAGGACGACATAAATCTCCTGGATTGGAGTCATATCCATTAGAGGGGTTCACTTCGTTAAGGCGAGTTTTAGGGGTTTCGATTCTAGAACGAGAGTTCGTTTGATCAACCTAAACTCAGTTGAGCGTATCCTTGAGAGAGGTACGTTTATAATTCGGGAACCTCCACGATCAAGCATTTCTTTTAAAGAGAATTAGAAGTTTTATTTCTTAATTTATTTATTTTTCCAATGTGATTCAAGGTTGAGTGCTAGTCTTTAAAATCATAGTTTTAACAAATTATTTCTCTTTCTTGCAAACAACCAACACAAGTTTTATTAGATAAAATAATAGAGATTTTCTTGAAGTAAGAGTACTCAACTTCCCCGAGTCTAATACGACCTTGGTTTTTATAACCTATACTACATTCGACACGGTACACTTGCCGTTATCGTTTGCGGATATAGTTTTGCGCATCAAAATGCATGAAAAATAGCCCGGATGAGAAATTGGACTCATCACACCCCCAGACTTACCTATTTGCACGTCCCGAGCAAACAAATCCTAAGCAGGTGGAAAAAAGAAATAACTACCTTAAAATTACAAAATGGAGCACCATGCGAAGTCGCATGCTCATGTGCATAAAGAATTTGTAGAGAAGATTTCTTATTATAAACATCGTTTATACATTTCTAGAAGAGTAAAAAGAAAAATTACTTCTACTCAAGATAGGAATCATGGTGAATCATCTGGTCACACATACGGAGAAAGTAGAATAATCGCTGAGGCAGTCATTGCCAAAGTAGGGATTCCGGACAACCTCCACCGAAATCCATCGGTGTCGGAGACCATAAGCTCGCCCGTTCACATTCTCTCCACGACACTAGATTGGTTCATAGCTCGAGTCGGTGGGACTTCAGGTTTTAAATGGGGCTTGGGTTATGGTGAGGTAAACAAAGATAAACATGAAGGCTTGATACACCTAAACCCAAATGAGCTTTAAAACAACTCCCTGCACACCAACAACGAATGCAAGTGCACCACACCCCCAGAATTAAACTTTTGCAACATGGGTGTGTGCACCCCCTACTCCCAAAATTTCAAATAATATTCAATTTAGAATTTTTCTCATTTCTTCATTTTTCTCCTTAATCAATATATATATTTTGCTTTCTTTCATTTCTTTTTAAGCACATAATCAAAGAACACAACCACATCTTCACATTAAATTTCCACAACCAACACCACCAAAATGAATTCTAATCAAAATTCTCGCATTTGGGTGTGCGACTAGGATTGGCTTTGAGGCTTTGGTGAAGAATAGTGGAGCTGAACCGAGAGAAAGGGGTGGGCACAACGGTGCTATCGAGGGAGGAGATCAGGAATGGCACAAAGGCTCAACCTGGCCAAAATAATGGCCTCGTCATACTTGCGCAACAGAACTATCCTATGCCAATGCTTCAAGAATTGCTTGGGGCAAGTTCTTAGCCACCGTGAAAGATTATCCTTCCTCCCAGCTCGAGCAATACGCATCTAACGATACTTTACGCACATTCCTATGCTACCTTTTGATTCACACCGTATTCACCATTTGAGTAGAGTAAACAATATTTTCACTAGCAGAAATGCATAAAACTAAAGGGATAAAAAGAAATCTAATCTACACAAATCCCTATATTCTCATGAGTAGTTGACTAGGAACACCGGAGTCAACATTTTACTCTACTACATAATTTAAAAGCCAGCACAATCATTCCCAAACACAAAAAGAGATGAGTTATACTCGTGGCGCACTAAAAGTTAAGCACGCGCTCAAGTGGGTGCTGTGTGTGCAGACAAAATGAACAAAATAATTTAGAAAAAAGCTTTTAACATGCAAAGTGATGGTGCACATGAGTGGGTACACAAACGGGTCTCCCCCGGACTTAAACTAAGCAATCCAAAATAGTTTATCATTATGGAAATTTAAAATAAAGCTAGGAGAAGAGAGTCCCCAATGCTCAGCAAGTGAGCATACCAGAAGATTGGAGTGAAGCCTAGAAAAAGCTGCCCTATGAAGAATTACAACCACCGCCTTCACAAATAGAAAATACCTGCAAGGGTGGGCTCCGCAAAAGCAAACTGAAATAACATATAACTAACTAGTTTTTGATGGAGATAAATTAAAAGACATGAAAAAGTAAGATAACAATTGGGGTTATTATCTTCCCAGCACGACTTATTTAGAACTTTAAGAGCTCTAGCTAATGAGAGTATGGAATGAGAAGTGGCCAGGCAACTATTCTAATATCCGCGTCAGTAACAGGTACCAATACGGTGATAGAACCATTACTCCTCTACCTAAATAATAGTACCTTCTCGTCATAGGTAGACGGAAGAGAAAGAAAGAAGTGGAGGAAGAATCCTCCTTACTACTTTCACCAAAATAAATGTCCTTGCCTAGCAGGGTGTCATCTTCAGGGAGGCAACAGGAGGGGAATACAATACATGACAGGTCCTTTGTGGAGGGGGAATCAACCTCCTCATACAAGAAGATGTGCACTTCATTGAATTGGGAAAACTGCACCAAGTCCTCCTGCATTACCTGTGATGACTCAACCAGCATAGGCTCAGAAGAAGAAGAAGGTGGGTCAAGGAGTAAAAGAGAAGAAAAACTTAAACAAACATCAATCAGGGGAGTGATCCTAGTCTCACTCCTGATAGGTTGAAGTAAAAGGATACTGTCGGCATCGTTGATAATGCTGCAGGGATCGGTAGGATCATCTGTGGCCTCCTCCATGATTTGTACTTCCTTCATTAGTGCTGAGGTAGAATCCTCATCACCTTGGAAAATATCCTCCTCCATAGGAATAGGCACAACACATAAATCACCTGCCTTATCCTGCAAAACATCCTCAATAATGTCGTCACAGACAAATGTAGTAGTATGCACAATATGGGGAGAAATAGTTCTTGGATAAAAGTCAAGCACTGATTCCTCACAAAGAATCGAATCCACGCAAGGTGACGTATGCACAGGGGAGATGGGCTCAGCTATGT
Organism: Dactylorhiza incarnata; assembly: GCA_033032865.1. Classification (NCBI taxonomy): domain Eukaryota; kingdom Viridiplantae; phylum Streptophyta; class Magnoliopsida; order Asparagales; family Orchidaceae; genus Dactylorhiza; species Dactylorhiza incarnata. The sequence continues at coordinate 6,437,879 of JAWHQI010000035.1, forward strand.
TGGAACATACATCTGCCACAACTCTGATGAGCGTGTCTGCATCATTCCCATCAAAACTTGAAGGTAACACATCAACGTAATCAAAGGTAGAAGGTGTGCTGTCAGAGTTAGGAGTCGGGATGATCCGGATATCCGGCTCATCATCCTCATCCAATTGGCAGAGATAAGCAGCACAATCCTTCAAGGCATGATCTGTGCTTCAACAAAACAAGCACTGCCTTGCTGGCTTCTTTGGCACAACAGGTGCTGAAGCTGTAAAAAAGTGTTAAATTTTTTGAAATTGGACCATTTAGGAGTAAGCAGAAGTTGCATCAACTGAGTTAAAGCCAAACAACCACAATGCCACACAACAACATAAGAAACTTTATTGAAACACAATCTTCATTTAAATTGCGAGGTATACATGGCGAGACATGATTCATCAGAATCACGGAGACGAGAAGAACAAAACACACCAAAAAAGCAAAGTTGGCGGGTAGACAAGCTCAGACCACACAAGTCGCACCACTCCAGAACTCGCCCGGCTTATCCTGAGATCGCACGAACAGAAATCGGACAGACTGCCAGCAATGCAAGACCGCAACTAAGACCGCACGAACTGGAGCTTATTGGAACAAGGAACTGAAGCTGTCGCCAGACCGCAACTCAGATCGCCTAACCGCTGAAGGTCGCCTGATCGCTGAGCTCGCTGCGAACAGCACAAGAACAAACATAAACCAACTCGCAGACAGACCGCTGCCGAGCTGTTTATTCAAGCCGCTGGGAATCACCAAGGAAGAAGACCGCAACCTGCTGATCGCAAACCTGCGAACACAACAAACAGTCAGCTCGCTTCCGAGACCGCCCGACCTCAAAGTGAGACCGCACAAATTAACCCAGGCTCAGTTCTTACAGTTCTCGTTATGAATGACGGGCCATGCACCCCTATTTATAGGCGGGCAAATGGATGTCGTCACCGCACAAACTGGGATACAGTCACCACCCGTCAGATCATCAGCGGTCTTAAAGGACAGACCGCGCGATCAGACCACTTGGACGATTATCCGACCAAGACCGCAGAACAGCAGGCAGCTCGCGCACAAGCCGCGTGAACACGAGACCGCACACAACCCGCGTGATTACAAAGGTACTCATTCCTTAGACCACCAGGAGAAAACCAAGAACCATCTGGCCAACTTAGGACAGGTCGCCAGATCGCCAGGACAGACCGCCCGGATAGACGGTCATATAAGAACAACCTGCTCGGTCATCCCACAAAGAAGACAGGCCAACCAAGCAGAACAACTTGGGAACAGACCGCAGCGAACAAGAACAAACCGGCCAGTCAGCAGATCACCAGAATAGTCCGGCAAATCTAGACCGGCAAATCCAGACCGGCAAATAACATACACAAGCCGCGCGGTCTCCGCTGTCTCCCAAACCAGACCGCCCGGTCTCCTCCACACCACTTCAAAATTTCAACACTCCCCCTTGAAGTGGGAAGTGGAGACTAGTCCGACTAAATTCCGCAACCGTGTAAACGGTCCCTTTGCCAGCGGCTTTGTGAAGATGTCTTCGACATTGTCCGCACTCCGAACATGCTCGACCATAAGAGATCCTCCCAACACCTTTTCACGAATGAAATGGTGCTCAATCTCTATATGTTTGGTCCTCGCGTGACAGATTGGATTGTTAACCAGCTTGAGAGCACTCGCATTGTCCCCGCGTAGCATAGTGGGACCTCGAACCTCCTCATGAACATCCTCTACCAACCTCCTGATCCAAACGGCTTCCTGAGCTGCCAAGGCCGAAGCCTTGTATTCCGCTTCTGTGGTAGATACCGACACCGAGTCCTGCTTTTTGCTGCACCAAGAGATAGCTGTGGGGCCCGTCATAAAGACATAACCAGACGTTGATCTTTGATCATCCACGTCTCCCCCGTAGTCAGCATCCATGTATCCATGCAACTCCAAGCTTGACCCTCTCCTAAATAGGAGACCCAAATCAGAGGTCGACTTTACATATTTCAGAATCCCTTTTGCCGCCAGAAGGTGAGGCTTTCGTGGCTCCGCCATGTACCGACTTACTTTGCCAACTGCATAAGCATTATCAGGCCTCGTGATGGTCAAGTAAATCAGTCTCCCAACTAGAGCTCGGAACACCAACGGATCAGATAGAACTCTTCCCTCATCCTTCCGAAGTTTATGATGCTGTTCCAGAGGTATAGAGCTGCTCTTCCCTTCTTCCATGCCAAATCATTTCATGATTCGCTCCGCATATCCTTCCTGAGAAATGAGCACTCCACTCTCCCGCCTCTGGACCTCGAGTCCAAGGAAATGGTGAAGCTCCCCCAGATCCTTCATCTCAAATCTGATAGCAAGTTCAGCTCTCAGCCTTGCTATCGCCTCCTTCGAGTTCTCGGTGATAATCATGTCATCCACATACAGTAGCACAATAACCCGAAGCGCCCCCTCCTTCTTGACGAACAAGCTAGAATCAGAGTCTGAAGCAAAGAACCCGCAGAATAGAAGATATTCCGCGATCTTTCCATACCACGCCCGAGGCGCTTGCTTCAACCCATATAAGGCCTTCTTCAGTTTGCAGACGTAGTCCGGACGATCCTCAGAAATGAAACCCGGTGGCTGGATCGTGAAAATATCCTTTTCTATCTCTCCATATAAGAAAGCATTCTTAACATCGAGTTGCCAAATCTCCCATCCACAAGATGCCGCCAAAGCAATAACAAATCTGACCGAAGTCATCTTTGCCACAGGACTAAACATCTCATCATAATCTTTACCATACTGCTGTGAGAACCCGCGAGCTACAAGGCGAGCCTTGTATCGCTCGATTATACTGTCAGCTTTCTTCTTGAGTTTATAAACCCATTTGCATGTCACAGGGGTAATGCCCTTAGGCCTGGGCACTAGAGACCAAGTCTCATTCTTCTTGAGAGCATCCATCTCCTCTTGCATAGCAATATCCCACGGCTTCACACCTTTGGCTTTCTCAAAGCTCGACGGCTCCCTTTCATCCAAGGGACCAGCGAAGAAATATGAGACGAAGCTCACCATATTTCCTCCTGTATATCGATCTGGTGGCTTGATAGTCCTCTTCGACCACCTAAGAGGTTGCACCTGACTAACCACCTCCTCAGCTGCTTCTTCTGTGCAAGCTCCTCTTCCAGACGAACTGGGAGCATCGCTCCCCCTGCTTCCATAACCTGAAGCCTCCATCTCAGAGCTTGACACAGCTGGAGCTCCTGGTGAAACAGGCAACTCCACTTGAAGACTTCCTGCAGTTTTCACTGCTTCATCAACCCCGCTCTCTGGTAGTTCAACTCTTGAACTCCCCTTGTAGGAAGTCACTTCATCGAACACCACATCCCGAGAAACCACTGATCTCCGTGTCTCAGGATCCATGCATCTCCATCCTTTCTTCCGCTCATCATACCCAACAAAGACTAGCTTCCTTGCTTTCGCATCTAGCTTTGTCCGAAGAGCATCAGGAATATGCACATAGCAGGTTGACCCGAACACCCGAAGGTGAGCAACACTCGGTTTCTCCTTGAACATAAGTTCGTGAGGGGTCTTCATGTTGATAGGACTTAGAGGCATCCTGTTGATGACGTAAGCCGCACAAGACATTCCCTCCGCCCAGAAAGACTTTGGGATACTCTTGGCATGAAGCCAGCATTTGCAAGTTTCCGTCAGATGACGGATCTTGCTCTCCGCAACTCCATTCTGCTGTGGAGTATGGGCACAAGTAAGCTCTCTCCGAACGCCGTGTTTCCTGCAAAAACTTGAGAACTCACCAGAGGTGAACTCTCCACCATTGTCAGTTCTCAATTTCTTCACCCGCGGGCCTAACCGACCTTCCACCAGCTCCTTGAACTCCACAAACTTCGCAAAGGCTTCCGACTTCTCTTTAAGAAAATACACCCAGACATATCCGGTGTAATCGTTAATCAACAACAACATATATCTGTTGCATCCAAGGCTTGGGGTGACAGTCGGTCCCATCAAATCACCGTGGATGCATTCCAACGGCGCTTTGCATCTTGAGTGCGATTTATCAAATGGAAGTCGATGAGACTTACTAAACTGAAATCCAGCACAAACATGACCGTCTCCAAAAGAGGACAAGCTAGGCAAGCCCTTGACAAGATCCCTTACAGCCATAGCCTTCAATTTGTCCATGCCAACATGCCCCAACCTTTCATGCCAGATAGCTGCGCTATCGTTGGTCTTCATCTTATCAACATAGGTACTTGTCGATAACACGAACAAGTCCTTCACCCTCTTTCCAACATGGATAACATCTCCCTTTATCTCTGGTTGAGTTTTAAGAAACTTCACTTCTGTTGGGCCAAACAGAACGTGATAACCGGCATCAACCGCATTGGTCATAGAGAAGAGATTCTTCTTCATACCAGGCACGTGATAAACACTCCTCAACTTGAGTGGACCCTTATCACTGCTCAGGGAGACAACACCTTCTTGTTTGACAGCATGAACAGAATTATCAGCCGTAATGATAGCATCGTTACCTGAGTAAGGCGCCAAAGAAGAGAACTTTGATTCATCCCCGGTGAGATGATGTCCACACGCTGAATCAACAATCCAATCCTCTTCGAAGTTGATGGCAGCCAAGGCCTTAACGGGCATCGCCGTCATATTAGCCGCAAAGGCTCCTCCCCATCCAGCTTCTTCAGACTTTGGCTTCTCCTTCTCTGCTACATGTCCCGACTGAAGATTAACCCGGCAATCCTTCTTGAAGTGGCCGGTTTTATTGCACCTGAAGCACCTTGGTCCATCTCCCTTCTTCTTCCCATCAGACTTAGGAGCATAACCCATATCCTGCTGACCTGAAGTAGAGGGTCCATCATGACCTGGCTTCTTCTTCTCCCACTTCTTCTTCTTCTTCCCAGAGAACAACACATCACTATCTCCCCCAGAGATAGAAGTCCCCGCCATCTGTCTTTCCAAACTTTCTTGCGAAGCAAGTAAGTTCTCTAGCTCCAACAGAGATGGTTGATTTGCCCAACCTTGAACTGAAGTCACAAAGGCAAAATACTCCTTCCGCAACCCGCGAATGATATGCCTCTTCAGTTTTGCCTCTGAGATGGGCTCATCAGGGTCCAATGCAGAAATCTCTGTTGTGAGGTTCTTCATCTTGAGAAAGAAAGTAGAAATCGAAAGATCACCTTGAGAGGCTCTCGCCAACTCATTTTCAAGAAAATGTAGCCGAGCTACATTCTTCTTATAGAACAATCCATTCAAGGACGTCCAAATTTCAGCAGCAGATTTACATCCGATGATGTGATCAAACAGCTCCGCTAAGATAGCCCTCTTGAGAGTGAACTCTGCCTTAGCATTCGTCCCTCTCCAAAGTCTCACCTCTGCCATATTATCTCCTGCTAGAAGCACCTCTTGTGTGTCTTCTCCTCCAACTATCTCCCATAGATCCTCGCCAAGTAAATAGCTCACCATACATGACCTCCATTTCTTATAGTTTGTCGATGTAAGGAGTTCAATACCAAGCCCTCTTGCGAATTCGCCTTCCATGGCAATCTATGTGGTCTCTTCTTCACAAAGACGATGGCAACTCAAGTTGATCACTGCTTATCCACTCCAACAACCTAGCTCTAATACCATGTTAAAATTTTTGAAATTGGACCATTTAGGAGTAAGCTGGAGTTGCATCAACTGAGTTAAAGCCAAACAACCACAATGCCACACAGCAACACAAGAAACTTTATTGAAACACAATCTTCATTTACATTGCGAGGTATACATGGCGAGACATGATTCATCAGAATCACGGAGATGAGAAGAACAAAACACACCAAAAAAGCAAATCTGGCGGCTAGACAAGCTCAGACTGCACAAGCCGCACCACTCCAGAACTCGCCCGCTTATCCTGAGATCGCACGAACAGAAATTGGACAGACTGCCAGCACTGCAAGACCGCAACTCAGACCGCATGAACTGGAGCTTATTGGAACAAGGAACTGAAGTTGTCGCCAGACCGCAACTCAGATCGCCTAACCGCTGAAGGTCGCCTGATCGCTGAGCTCGCTGCGAATAGCACAAGAACAAACATAAACCAACTCGCAGACAGACCGCTGCCGTGCTGTTTATTCTAGCCGCTGGGAATCACCAAGGAAGAAGACCGCAACTAGCTGATCGCAAACCTGCGAACACAACAAACAGTCAGCTCGCTTCCGAGACCGCCCGACCTCAAAGTGAGACCGCACGAATTAACCCAGGCTCAGTTCTTACAGTTCTCGTTATGAATGACGGGCCATGCACCCCTATTTATAGGCGGGTAAACGGATGTCATCACCGCACAAACCAGGATACAGTCACCACCCGTCAGATCGCCAGCGGTCTTAAAGGAAAGACCGCGCGATCAGACCACTTGGACGATTATCCGACCAAGATCGCAGAACAGCAGGCAGCTCGCGCATAAGCCGCGCGAACACGAGACCGCGCACAACCCGCGCGATCATAAAGGTACTCCTTCCTTAGACCACCAGGAGCAAACCAGGAACCATCTGGCCAACATAGGATAGGTTGCCAGATCGCCAGGATAGACCGCCCGGATAGACGGTCATATAAGAACAACCCGCTCGGTCTTCCCACAAAGAAGACAGGCCAACCATGCAGAACAACTCGGGAACAGACCGCAGTGAACAAGAACAAACCGGCCAGTCAGCAGATCACCAGAACAGTCCGACAAATCCAGACCGGCAGATAACATACACAAGCCACGCGGTCTCGCCGGTCTCCCAAACCAGACCTCCTGGTCTCCTCCACACCACTTCAAAATTTCAACAAAAAGTATGCTGGTAAAGGCACAAAAGAATAGCCATAGGACTTACGCGCACCATATGGACTACCAGACGAAGTTGGTGCTCCATATACAGGGCCTTGAGTGCTAGGGCTATTATCTCCCTTTGGACATCAATCACTAGCATGAGAGATATCTCCACACCAATGATAATGAATGTTAAATGAAGCCCACATTGCGTGAAGATAACTAGATTCAAAAGACAAACACTATTGTGCAAAATACTACACCCTATAATAATTAACTAAAGCAACCTATATAAAACAAGAAAATGGAATAACAAGAACTGAAATAAAATAAGGGATGCAATTTACAAATGGAAGAACTTCTCTCACTGGTTCTCCTTCTCCAAAAAACTCACACGACTGTGTTCCCCAGCAACGGCGCCAAAACCTTGATGCGCAAATCCACAACACCGCTATAGGCTGTAGCAAGACTGCGACACGAAACGACAGTGAACGGGTCGTTGTCAAGTAATAATATGAGGAAGTAAATCACCAAGTATCGAATCTCTCAAGGAACACAGTAAGGTCAAATTAACAAATCAAGGAGTACTTGAGATCGAAGTCCTTGTGGCAGATGGAATGCGGACGAAAAGGATTTTGGTTTTGTAAATAAAATAAAATAACTACAACTACTCTTATGAAATGTCGCTATGCAATGCTTCGCTTGGCGAGATGGAAACTAGGCATGCCTTGAGCACACTGCTTCGCAAGGAGGATGGCCGGTAAGCAAGAGTATGAGGTAAATAAGTGTGGAATCAAAATGTGCAGGCCTTGAGTGCACTGCTTCGTGAGGTGAATGGATTACACGGGCCGCTGTGCCATGCTTCGCTAGGCGGATGGACGAAGATCTTGCGAATTGAATGGGTCGAACCGGCGGGATGAGGGTAGCAAGCACCTCGTCAACAAGCACGCCACTAGCTATTGCTAGTGCGGCAACACCGAACACTCACACCACAATCACCACAAAAGCACACCTCAAGCACTCATAAAGCATGAAAACATTTCATAATATATAACAAGAAGTTCAACAAATATAGAGTGCAACATCATCAACATAAAGAAGATTACACTAACAACAATAGTCCAAGAGGAGAAAAATGCAAAAGATACAACCGAATCTGGAGGCATATTGTAGATTCACGGTAGGAATCATCGGGGTGTCAATCCGGGTCCTAGCTTGGTCCCAACTATCGTCCGGGGTAGAGGAGGGTGTCACTTCCTCCCAATGGACCCGTCTTCTCCGGTAAACTACAATCCGGCCACGTCCGATGCGAAAAAATCCTAGCTTCGCGATGACGATGAGTGTATCCTCCTCTACTTGAAGCGCTTGGATGATGTGAGGCGGCCTTGGGCAAAAGGTGGAGGAAGAAGGGAAGAAAACACAGCTGGAACTCCCTTTGTAGTGGAAAAGGCGGAGATGTACTGTCCCCCTTATTAGGTTGAAAACTGTAACTTTTATAGAAAAAGATTGGAAATTTGGACACGCACGGTCGAACACACGACCGAGCGTGAACCGTGCAATACTTAACCTAGCGCATAATAGCTAAAAGGAGAGGATGCGCCCATGCATTTTACTCACGCACGGTCGATGCCGACCGTGTGTAAAAATGCACGGGCAAATCCAGATCACCATTTTAGGCCAGAGATGCATGCGCACGGTCGGAGCGATCGTGCATCAAGGAAACGCACGACAAGATTCATGCAGACATGAATTCTGGGCAGAACGGAGATCTCCCCGTATGCACAGCCAAATCATACGCTGGGAATACAACTCCAGCACAAGCATAATAATTGAAATACAATGGGGAGCACAATGTGCTTACCCCTAGCAATATAGTGCGCAATTGCACACCACAACGGGCCTAAACATGCCCTTCAAGTAAAAGCATGAACAAGGTGAATATAAATAATTATGAACAAAAATGAAGTACAAATGCAGGAAAAATAGCCCGGATGAGTCCAAAAATCAGTATATAAATTGGACTCATCAGCCTTCCACCAACTTTGTAATTCATTTGTAGATGTCTAAAGTAGATTAGTGATAAGTCAAACATAGTCTCGATCTTTGGTCGACATGGTGTTTTGCATAATGAGAAAATACATTGGCAAAACTATGTCTGATGACACTAAGTCTAGCCCTATGTTAGACTTGCAGTATCTAATACCTGAAATTAACATAAAACTTGCATCAAATACAAAGTGTGTTTACCCTTGAATTGAGGACTTCTTCAAGTCGAGAACATTGTGGGCAAAGTTCTCAACACTTTTTTTATTTTGATTCTCTCGATAATGATCACTTCTATCACAACCTAACATAATATGAGGTTTTAGTAGTACAACAACCTTATCAGATGTCTTTATTGCCACAACTTAGCCAATATTTTTTCCTACACGACGAGCCCAATCTACTAGTTCTTCCTTTGAACAAAAAATTATATTTTTCTCAAAATGAGAGCAAGCATTAACTTCAAACTTTTCATCGTTTTAAACATTTGCAATCTTTTTGTCTTCATAAAAAAACACACAATGGATCACTAATAAGTAACAATTAAAACAAAATAATTTCACAAAAATAAATAAGGTGTGGGGTGTTTCATACCATGTGAAATTAAACAAGTATTGTTCTGATCGTTCAACATATCCAAAATGATCTCTTACAACCAAACATGTTTAGCCCAACAAGCACAAAAAAATTTAAACTTATTCCCCCCAAAAAAATCATGTTAAAGTTAATCCATGAAATTCTACATGAAAAATCAACAAAAATATTTGCAGAAAAATCATACAATAGCTGTTCTACAAAAATCATGAAGTTCTCTATGAAAAATTTACAAAATAATCTCCAAAAATATACAGATCGAGAAACTTCGAGAAATCAAGAAATGCTACCATAAGTTATTCAAATCGACAAATGTCATACCCTGGTAACTGAATGGAGTACTTTCATATGAGATTAACATCCAATCCCTTGACTCTACCGACGAGGACGCGAGAGGCAGAAAGAATCACTACCCAGCGAGAAGAAAATGGCGATCCCTTGGCAGAAACAAAGCACCTCAACAAAGGGGGCATATTCTGGTGGTCAAATCGAACCATGAGTGGCAAAAGTGGCAGACCTTGAGCAGAGAAATTGAACCCGTGGCGAGAGGCGGATTGATGTGTGAACGAAGGAAAGGATGCGTCGAGTGAGTGTGGTTAGTATTTCCTAATGCCCTAAAAAGAACAAATTTGAGCGCGGTTAGCCAAAATAGTTGTGTTAATAGCAATCACCGAAAAATTTCCCAGGTGTGGTGGTTGACATGACGATTGTTTAACGCGGGAGCTTTAAAATCAAATCTTCCATGAATTAATTAAACGAAGAAAATATTGCACTCACATAGTAAGGAAAAACAAGGCGATTGATATTAACACGACACATATGGCTATTAACACTCATTTAATTTGATTTTTGTAGGATTTCACAAAACCTAACCACAATCATTTGCATCCCTCTCTCACGCCTGAGTCCCCCACTACTTTGGTTCTTTGGAGGAAGGGATAATTCTAATAGGAGAATAACGGGGTCAAAGGATGAACATACAATGTCGGAGAGTTGATTCCCTTTCTAGTTTTGGTAGTGGTAGTTGTGCAGAACAGGCTCGATCAAGAGGTGAGGGGGGCTCTTGATGAGCGAAATTCATATAGTGTTTTAGGACCTATTCTAGCTTAGTTTTCCTTTCTTTTCGTTCATACATTAGTTGTTTTCATCATAAAATCATTAATATTCCATTTAATAACCATGTGAGCGGAATTATGTTCGGTAGGGCTTATTGTTTTTAGTTTCATGCATGAGGGAAGCCTTTCCTCCTTCTCATTGTATTTTTATGGTAGATGTTGTTGTGGCTGTGTGGTTTTACTTTTCTGCTGGTTTTGAATGTCTCCACTACAGGCACCAGTGATTGTGGTGTTATCCCCACATGTCTCGGTCCTTTTTTAAGGAGGAGGCCAATCCTCACGCATTTTTCTTCACGCGCGAGTAGTTGCCCCCTCTGTGCATGACCATCGATCGTGCACGGTCATTTGAACGTAATCGTCTTGATCCCCCTCGATCGACTTGATGTGTCAACTACACAAGAATTTTTCCTTCACGCATGAGTAGAGGCACCATGTCGCACGACCTCTGGTCATGCGCGGATATTTGCATAAAATGGACCAAGGATCGCACGAGTATACGCTTGAGGACAATAACACAACCACTAGTCATGAAAGGCAAACAATTTTCACCCCAAAACCTCAATTTTTCCCACCAGTCCAGGTTACCTTGCGCATGAGCAGTCGACTTTTCCTGCTCGAACAACCACTGGTCGTGCGTCTGCTCATGCACAGGTTAAATTCCTACTCCACCTATAAATAAATAGTTACACTATTTCTTCCACCCGCTCCAATTTTAGGTCACCGTATTCTGCCATTTTCACCCTAGTGTCCCTAGGCCTCCTCCAACCTCCCAAAGCATTCCAAAGGTTTAGAAGTCAATTTTCAAGGTTACATTGGAGCTCTAAGTGCAGAGCCCTTGACGTGGAGGAGACAAACCCTGAGATAAAGCATGACTAGGAGTTGCTAATAGATTCTCTCGTATCATAAATGACAACCAAGGCAGAGTTGGAAGACACGGAAAACCATCCAAAGATCTTCTACGAACCCGAGGAAGAGTCTCTCGTCTCCTCCGTATCTCGGAGTGGTAACTTATATTTCTTCTCTCTAATTTGGGTTGTTGGTAAACTTAATATCATATATTCTAAAACATATGCACACCATGACCAATCAGTGTACATGCTCATAGATATATTTTCTATTGTGGATGGTTTCTTTGAGTTAGTTTTGTTGTGATTTCTGATTGGTTGTGTTGAGTTGCTATGGCAATGAGCGAAATGGAGGTTTGCGACCCACGAAAGTTCAAAGCAAAGGCAGGCAACTCACAGAAGTGTGAAGCGGAGGCTTGCGACCTGCGGAGGAAGGCGGCCCACGAAAGTGCGAAGCAGAGGAAGGCGACCTTTGGTAGTGCGAATCAGTGGAAGGTGACCCGTAGAAGTGCGAAGCAGAGGCTGGAGACCCACAGAGGAGAGAAGAGGTGTCGGTGACCCACAAGGTTAGTTAGTTTTCTTTTATTTGGAATTAGTTGTTAGTGCCAAATCAAAACCCCCTGTAAAAATGCGACATAAAAAGACTTCTATCTCAAGTCTCATTTCAATAGATTATTCCACCCCCACCGTGTTACACGTAAGATTCGATACTCGTGGATTTATTCTCATAATATTTTTACTTGACAATGACCGGTTCACAAGTGTTCGCACCGCAGTCTCGCTCCCGCCTATAGCGGTGTGTTGAGATTGTGCATCAAGTTTTTGGCGTCGTTGCCGAGGAACACAGACGTGTGAGTTTCTGGAGAGAGAGCTGAGATGAAAGCCTTTTTCCATTTGTATATACCGTTTGTTTTGATTTTGTTCTTTTTGTTGTCTTCCTTATTTTTAATTCTTATTAGTACCTTTTAAATTTATTTATTTCTAATCCTATTATATTAAATTTAGCAGTTTTCCTTCTTTTAAAAATTCTTCGTGTGCAGATAATTTTTGCAAAAAGATTTTTTCTATTTCCGCATCCAATCCATAATGTATACAAATGTGAGATGCATTTGATGTGGATCATCTAGTCATACTAGTGATATATTCAATGTGGGAAGTGCCGAACATAAAACTGTTGGATCGGTAGGCGCCCTTAGAGGGGGGGGGGGTGAATAAGGGTTTTAAAACTTATGTTATATTTTGATTATCTTTGAAATAATGCGTGATTAAGAATGTGAGAAATCAAATAAAACATTTGAAATAAAGTAGATACATGTTTTATTAATATGAAATAAGGTTTTACAAAAGTTAATTTCTATAACGCTAGAAATCTAAAGTGAATAATAATAAAACTCTTTTTCATTTTCTATCCTGACTCGTATCCCCACAAACCAGTGGCCTTAGCCTATCCTTCCTCGGATTCGGCCTCAAGCCGCTTTAGCCAATCCAACCCCGGATAAGGCCATGAGCACCCCCTAGACCTAACCTAGATCTAGTTGCCAACACGAGGTGAATTTCCTCCCTAAGTCCTACCCAGATCTAGTCGTCAACACGAGGAAAATTCTCTAATGGTTTACAAGAAATATGAAATGATAATAATAAAAACTCCCTCTTGAAGAACTTCTGAAGATAGAGATGAAGATCCGCGGTAGAATAAGCATTGTAGAAGCGGACATCGTTGGGATCCGGCGTGAAGAGATTATCCTTCAGAAATTAGCGGAGCTTTGGTAGGACATCAACTTTCAGCCAAATCATCCTGTGGAATTCTAACACTCAATCTCTCTCTCTCTAAAGTGTGTATGAAACGAGAGAAGAGGGGTCCAATTTATAGCCTTAGCGCTAGCGCCTGCGCTAGCGCCGGCGCTATCACGGATTAGGCATTATTCTGCGCGGGGGAATCTTCAATCTGAGGAAACATTTCTCTCTTGCCTTCTGTGCTCCGCACTACCGCCTACGCTATTCACTTCCGCCAGGCGCTAGCTCCTTCTATATGTGCTCTGGAATTGCGCTAATCATCGCTAGCGTCGGGCGCTAGGTGCTACCACCGGCGCTAGTAGGCATGTTAGATTTATTGGCTCAATTTTGGGGGCAACCTTCTTATAGCATCCTTGAGTCATATGGACTTTATTCCCTGCACACTTAAACACACAAGATCAAATACACATAGGATTTCTTATTCTCAAACCTAGGAGATGCGGAAGACCATGTTCCAGCAAACTCCCCCTTTTGATAAAAACAAATCCATTAATGATAAATTAGAGCATTAATATATAAGCATGATGAAACCTACTTGTGTGTGTGAGAGAGTGATGACTTAGGATATTTATTGATTTTATAATTTTAGAATTGCTCCCCCTAAGGGAATGCTCCCCTAATATGTAAGCTATCATCTTTAATTAATCAAGTTAGTTTTTCATTTTGATAGCGGATTTTATTTAGCATGGAAGATCTCCCCCTTTTGTTATTAGCAAAAGTGGGTAAGGAAGCAAAAACACATAAAAGTTTTGATAATAAAATAAATGCATGATCGAGTTATGAGAGAGAAGAAAATGATAAGGAGTTTTAGAATAATTTTCTTAGAAATAAATCAGAGTTTTAGCATAAGTATGTTCATAGAAAGAAATCATAATTTTTAGCTGTAAAAAGAATAATATCACATTTACCATGCAAGTAAAAAAATGAGTAGGAGATCTTGAGATAAGCATGAAAAGAATACATGGTAAATATAATGTTGCGGAAGACTTATATAAAAGTACAATCAAACATATTTTTGTAAGACATGATGATTCATATAATGAAACAAGATGTTTTTGTAAATCATTTTTCTTTGAAAGAATTATCATGAAGTAACCAAGCATGAAAGAGATGTATGAAAGAGAGACTACTACAATGTTATTCTAATTCATAATGTCAAAACACACCAAACATTGCAGAAAGCATGCTAGGTTATCTAGTGCATTTTTGATATAAAAAGTATTATAGAATTAGCATTAGGAACCAATACTCATGAGAAGAAGTGTTATGGAAGATAATGATGTGCACAAAGTGTATTTTGAAAAGAGTAAACAAATGTTATAATAAAAAATACAAGACAAATGTAGAGTTAAGTGCACAATAAAACACAAATAAGATTATTTCCACACACTATTATGCACAAAGAAGATGTACAACTACCAAGGTTCTTTGCACACACAATGCTCATTAAGACTTATCAGGGTGAAAAGTAGTGCTTGGGGGATCACACAATTTTATTTTATTTTCAGTATTGATTTTGATCCGGTGTACGTAAGAATAAGTGGGTTTTTTTATTGGAAATGAAGGTTTGCGCAAGGCACTTTACTAATCTTTCCAAGGTGCTCAACCTCACAACGCTTATTAAGACTTATCAGGAGGTTAAGTAGTGCTTGGTGGAGTTAACTTTGTCACTTTATTTCATTTTTTGTTTTGTTCAAAGTTCTCCGATTGCACTTGCTTTGCAAACCAAATGAATTTTGAAAGTACAACCACTTTTCTTTATATTTAATAGTGCAAATAAATGTAGTGTAGGTAAGATACTTGTGCAAATTTAATTTATTGTACAATTATAATACATAAGAAAGCATCTTTAGATTAAAAACATAAGTAGACTTAGCCAAGAAGTGAGTGAAGAAATAACATTATCAACCATAAGACATTTACTCATACTTAGTGGCATGCTAAGCTAGGTTCAACAGTACTTTTACAATAGAATTGATGCACATATTAATAGATATATCAAAGCATGATAAGAACAATGTTCAAAAAGTAGTTTGACAAGATAAAGTGTAACAATGTAGAAGTTCTAAATGATAGATTAAATCATGCTTGATGTTCACAATAAAGTGCATACAGTTTTTTTTGATAATTTTGACGTTTTATATTTTTGTATTTGATTTTGCATTTATAAATATAATTTAAACAAAAAAAATAAAAGAAATGTTTTTGTAATTTTGGCTTTTATAATAATCATTTTTTTGTTTTAATTTTTCAAAAATCAATTCAAAACATAAGTGCAAAAACTATGTAGTACATATAATAGAGAATAAATTTAGGTATCTTATCAAATTCAAAAAATTCAAAAAGTCAGAACCAAGCGATACCGCTCGCGCTAACCATAGCACTGGCGGTAGTGCTGCTTTATTTAATTCCCTTTTCTCTTTGTCATTTCGGCCTTTCGCTCTCAAGCTCTCCCGAAAAACCCTAGAAGATAACCCAGCCCACGCATAGATCTAAGGTAAAACTTCATCTTTTCTTATGATTTTTGTTTTAAACTTTGATTTTGATGTTAGAGATGAAGATCTTTGAAGTTATTAAGTGGTTTTAGAAAC
This sequence comes from Dactylorhiza incarnata, assembly GCA_033032865.1. NCBI lineage: Eukaryota > Viridiplantae > Streptophyta > Magnoliopsida > Asparagales > Orchidaceae > Dactylorhiza > Dactylorhiza incarnata. The sequence goes on from JAWHQI010000035.1 coordinate 6,453,662, forward strand.
TAAATCTACAATGCTTGATTATTTTATTTTTGAAGAGAGGAACTAGAACAAATCATCCTTATTTTTATGATTCTTGTTCTAAATAGTTGATTTTGATGAAGATTTAGGACCTCTTTTAAGAAAAACATTTGATTTTGATTATAGATCAAAAAAAGAATATTCAAGATTTGTGTTTTTCATTTTTCATTTTTATGAGGATTTTTAGTTTTGATCTTAGTTTAGATTATGTGGGTTTCTTGGATCCAACAATTTAGGATTTAGAAATCTTTTATTTTAAAAAGATCTTAACATTTCAGATCAGAGAACTAGCGTCGGCGCTACTACAGGCGATAGTGCTAGCGCTTGCGCTAGTGAATTTTGCTTAATTTTAATTTCTCTTCTGATGTGGCAGATGGCTCCTAGATCAAAAGGAATGAAAAGTGCAGAGTTGTACGTGGAGGCTGCAGTAGTAGGTGTCCCATATTACATGGAATTTTCCATGCCAAGACACCATCATATCATGCAACTATTCGTAACCTCCGAAGTGTTGAATGTGTTTCTTTCGGAGGGGTTTTCTTCAGAGTTAGTACGAGAGTTCTATATACACTTGGAAGACCCATCGAAGACTGATCAGGATGGAGGAGTGCGGTCACAGGTGTAGGGACAAGAGGTGACTATCACCCATGAAAAATTGAGGGTCGCGTTTGGATTGACCGAATATCAAGATCGGTTGGAGATAGTTAAGAAGTTTAGAGTAGATAGGGATTGGACTAATATAAACTTAGTGCTACATAACAGGGCATGCAGGAGTCTGATCACCTATCTGTCTACCCTTACAGTAGACTCCCTAGCAGTACAGGATGTATTACACCACACAATTATGCTGAAGTTAGGTGATACGGCGAAGGTCACAACACAACTCAGCTATGTCTCCTATTTCATTTTGGAGGAGGAGAAATTTGACGTGGTTGACTTGTTACTCTCCTTGATCCGTTACTCATACAAGTTGCAGCAACCTTCTCACCAGAGATATAACAACTTGCCCCTTGGTGGCATTATACAAAGGGTCATTCAAATGACGTACCCTTCTGTTGAGATTGGTTTTTTATCTTATGGATTGCTATCCTCCTATCTACAGTACCTCGCACTTACGAGCTACATCCCTCCCAGATGAGCCATCAACATTTACTCGACCACCAATCCGGCGAGGAGCGTCAGCACGAGAGACACGAGATGGTTCATTTGATCGATTTCGAGATGATTTGGGAGAACGGATGACACGGGTGGAGGACGATATATCGGAGGTAAAGAAGGATGTGTCCGGTATGAAAAAGATGTTGAAATTTATGATCAAGGACTTAAAGCTGATGTCATCATCACCGGAAATAAGATAATGGGATAGCCCTACAGAGGATCCGCCTAGACATTCTATTCGGAGAACCCGCAGATGACGGTCACCAAGTCCAAGCGTGGAACAGGTAGATGAGGAAGAGTAGTGGAATATGAAAAACCTGAGGATAACTAAATTTTCAGTTTTGTAATAATACAGGAATTTGAACCTATGTTCTTGGTTACTGTCAGCTAGCGTCGGTGCTACCAGCTAGCGCTAGTGCTATCTGCAATGTTTAATTTTGTTGTTTTTGGATGTTTGATTGTTTTTATTTGTTCCTTCTTTGGTAGTTTTTGAAGGTTTTGTTTTACATTTTATTTATAAATTTGAAGTTATATGAGGTCGAGATGTTTAAGCAAATTTAAACTCCTATGAAGTAGTATATATTTGAAATCATATCACATAGAAAAATTTTGAATTTAATTTTTGTTGGTGATATATGATATATAGATATATAATGAGTTTAGGAAGAATAGATTAGTCTTTAGAAATAAAGGACATGACTTTACAATTTGATAATTTGATTTATAAATCTTTAAGTGATAAAGTTTTGTGTCAATATGATGACCATACCATGATAGCAAAAAGAGATAAGAAAAGAAAGAAAAAATAAAAAGACAATAAAGCATATCATGAAGTAGAAAATTTGTACATTTCATTTTTAAAATATTCTACTTCATGCATTTGGTGATACCTAATGAATATGAGATTTAGGTATCCAATGGGGACCAAGTGTGGTGGTTCCTTTGGGTACCCAAATATAACGTATAGGTTTGTGGGTAGTTAGTGATGAATGGGTCCTTAGTGATTCATTTTTAATTTTAGGTCGCCATTCAAACTTTGGTTTAATGTTATTTTTGTATATCAAATTTCCATTGTGATAATCTTTATATTGATGATTATGATTGTAATGATTAGGAAATTTGTGTATTGTTGTTGTTAATTTTAGAGAAACATGATTTTGGAAATAATGGTGATTTTGACTTTGATTTACAAATCTGTTGTGTTTCTTATTTCCATTATTCGGTTTAGTTAAAATATTCATGTTCATATTCATATTCAACATGTTTTTAGATAGTTCTTGATATTGTGAATTTTTATTTATGATTTTCATAAGCACGTTGATTTTTGATTTTAATTCATCATTCTTAATCTTTAAATTATGCCTAGCTTTATTATAAGCTATTGTGTTATTTTTAAGAGTGGAAACAATAGAGTTAATATGATTTTGATAGTCGTTTCTAAATTCCTCAAATGTTTCATCCATCTCTTTGATTTCAGTTTTATAATTTTGGCACGTCAATCACTTTTCAAAGATGAATTTTCTACAAATAATTTCTTTTTCAAGTTCCTTAAATTTTTCATTAATATCATTACAATCAAAACAAGGTTTTGTATTTTCAATTGAAGTGACATGGGTAAAGCTAAATAAATCAGAATTTGATTCTACTTTAACTTTTGCTTTTAAATTATTATTTTTTAAGCGCAATTTGCAATTTGCATTTTTTAATTTCTTAATTTTGCGCTTTGTAATTTGTAGCAATTGTAAAGTAGAAATAGAATTGCAAACAATAAGAGGATTTGATTTCCTTACAGTGCTTTTGAATGCTGTGAGATTTGAGCACGAATTTTCTTTGTTGTCTTCATCTATTTGGCATTCCTCTTCCAAAGATGGGATTTCTTCTTTTCCATTTGATGTGCACTCCATTGATCCATCTTGAGAGGAGCTTTCTTGATCATTTGAGCAATCTTGTATGTCTTCCACTTCTTGCATTTGTTCCATACCTGTAGATCGATATCATACATTTCTTCAAGAAATTTCCATACTTTATATGCACTAGAAAAACAATATATTTATTTTGAAATTTCATGAAATAAAGCACAAAAAATACTATTTAAATCTTTTGCATTTAGATGACGTTCCTGTTTAGTTAATTCATCTGCTGGTCTAACTATTGATATATCCCATGCATTGATATCTAAATTTTTAATAAACTTTTCCATTAAAAATTTCCACCCTTTATAATTTCTCCCTTCGAATAAAGGTGGTTTAAGAGATTTTTCTTCTTCATAAAAATTTACCCCACTAATAGAAGTGAGATCATGAGACCCCATTATTCCTGGTTGTTAAGCCGATTGGAATAAAACCGCTCTGATACCATAAACACTAAACCAGCACGTCGATTCTAGGCAAGGGGTAGCAATCCTTGGGGCATGATTTATTAAGTAGTGAGAAATCAACACACATGCGCCACTTACCTCCCCCCTTTTTCACCATAACAACATTGGAGACCCAGCATGGATATTGGATCTCCAAAACAAAACCTTTTCTGAGGAGCTTGCCCACCTCCTCCCTGATGGGGCCTTCCAGCTTGTCGGTGATGGCTCTCTTCTTTTGGCGGATAGGTCGACAGCCGGGATCGAGGTTGAGACGGTGGCATACCACATCCGCATCAATCCCGGGCATCTCCGCCGCGCTCCAAGCGAAGACATACACATTCTTTTGCACGCAGGCTAGGATTTTCTCCTGCTCCTCCAGGCCGAGCTATCCGCTGATTTGGACCTTCTCCACAACCCCAACCCGGGTGGTGATCTCAAGCTCCACGACCTCCTCCACGGCTTCCAGCCGGGACTACTCTCCCTAATATACTTCCTTCCCTTCATCGCTAGCGAAAGCTTTGGCCTCCTCTTCCCTTCCTTATTCCCTGATCGCCATCAGCTCTTCCGCCCTTCCTTCCTGGGCTTGACCCTCTACATCTTCCTTCTCCTCCTCTGCTTTCTCTTCGAGATGCACTGGCTCGCCACCTCCTGACCCCATTTCTCGACATCATCTATCCAGGAGATGGTGTTCACTGCCATCACGTAGCACTGCCTTGCTACCTTTGGGTCCCCTCTTACCCGAATCTGAACTCATCTCGAGTTGAATTTGAGACATTGGTGGAAGGTGGAGGGGACACAGCGGAAAGCACTGATTAGCGGTCGTCTGAAGATGGCATTATAGTTGTTGGGGGCATCCACTATGATGAAGCGGCAATTCCGAGATTGCCCGCCCAGGACCACATGGAGCCCCACTCCCCCCTCTACCTCCTTCCTCTCTCCGGAGAACCCGAACAACGGGCCATCCGAGGCCAACACCCTCTTGTTTTACACCTTCATCTCATTGAACGCCTTCTTAAAGATGACATTGACGGAGCTTCTGTTGTCCATGAGGATCCGGGACACCGTGAAGTTCTCAATGGCAGTCTGGATGACCAACACATCGTAGAAAGGGTCCTCATGACCCGGCATGTCACTTTGAGAGAAAGTAATTTTTTCTGCCGGGGGTGGGGCCGTGGATGTCGAAGCCACGCTCCGGCGGTAGATGGTATGGAGGCTCGCCTTGCGGGTTTCCTCCACCCCTACTCCCCCGTGGATCACTCTGATCCCTCCCCAGGCCCCCACATCGACCCGGTCCTCGCACCTTTCCTCCTCATCCTCCCGAGGAAGGACCTCCTCAATCCTCACTTGATGTTGCTGTCGCGGTGCCGGCACTCTGGCCCTATTCGTCTCCAAACACTTCGGGCAAGTGGTCGTTGCGTGACCTTCCTCATCATGGAAGTCATAGTATGGCAACGTCACCTCTCCCCTCTCGACCTCTACCGCCCTATTCCCCCTTCTCCTTCCTGCTCCTGCTTCTACTCCTGCCCCTTCTCTCCTTCCTCTTCCTCCCCTCCCTCGCCAGATCTCCATGGCCTGCTGAGGCGGGGAGGCACCTACCTTGGACCTTGCCTCCATCCCAACTGATAGGGTATTCCCTGACCCCCATGGAAGTTACCCCCTCCTGGGGCATAACCTCTCCCTTGACCCTGCATTCCTCCGCCCTACTTCCTCCATCCCCCTCCGGGGCCCGGGGCTCCTCTCTTCTCCGCACATACTGCTGCCTGACCTCCAGTTCACTGAGCTTTGCTAGCCTCCTGGTGAGCTCCGGATTGGCCTCCTCACTTTCAATTTCCTCTGCCACCCTCTCCATCAACTCCTCGTAGGAGACGGGGGCCTTTCTCTTTAGTCCCATCTTGAAGAAACTCTCCTTTAGCCCAACCATGAAGGCGAGCTGGAGGGCAAACCCAGGCATCTCCTGGGTGAGTAGTACCTCCTCATGGAACCGATCCACATAGCGAGCCAACGACTCCTTGGGCTCCTGCTTCACCTTGAAGAGGGACTCGGCATCCTTCGTCCTCTTCTTTGAAGTCGAAAACCGTAACAAGAAGCTTCGACACAAGTACTCAAATGCGTAGATTGATCCAACAGGGAGTTGATGGAACCAGTCCCTGGCCTTCTCTTTCAGGCTGATGGGGAAGAGCCGACACTTAAAGGCATCCAACATTGGCCTGATAGAAACAGTCCTCGAATGACAGCAGGTACTGGACTGGGTCGTCCCTGCCATGGTAGTAGACCCTGTCCCATTCCCTGAACCCTGTCGTAATGGGTGCGGAGAGCACCAACTCGCAAAAGTGGTTCCCTCCACCTGCTACCCTTTCCTGCTCCACTCGCCCCTCGAGCTCCCTCGCCATGCTTGAGCTCGCTGGGGCCATGCTCGCGAGAGCAATACTCGCCGGAACCGCCTTCACAGATGTCGCGCCCACCAGAACCGCACTCGCCTACCCCGCACTCACCTGACTGTGCTCGTCGGCACCGTGTTCACTAACACCGTGCTCACCGGTGCTGCGGTCGCCAGAACCTCGCTCGACGGGCTGGCGAATAGCACTCGCCCCTCCAGGTCTTGCACTGACCCCCCGGCCACCTCCTTTTTGGTCCTTCCTCCTGGGGCATTCTCGCCAACCGCTGCTGGAGGATAGAATGCCTGAGCTGTCGGGGTCGCGAACTCGCTTCGCAATGCTGCGACTGCAAACCCAAGGGTATCGAGGACTTCCCTCTGAAAGTCCGAGAACATCCTCGACGTCACCACCGGGGGTGACCTGCAGAACTCCTCACCCTGCTCTTCATCTCCTGCCATGTCCCTTCATTGGAACTTTCCTGGACTAGCTACACTCCACGCTCACCGCACCAAAATGTTGAAACTGATTTCTCGATCTCTTGCGAAGCTCGGGCCCTCAACGAGTTGAGGGGCAGCTAGCCCTTACTGATCCCTTGGAAAGAGCAGACTAGAGATTCGGAACTAGACTTAGACCTTAGTCGCAGCGAGGAGGCCCCACCATAAACCCGGAAGATCGTTGAGCGCTTCCCCTCCCAAGCCAAATCTGAGACTGGGCACCTTAGAGAGCTAGAGAGCTAAACCAAAGTGACATAGGGAGGAAGAAGCTCAGAGTCAGAGATTGGAATCCTCTCCCAAGGTGCCCTTCAAGGTCTATTTATAGTTTTTTGTTCGTGGTCTGTTAATTGCGGAATTCCACCTTTTGGTTTTACTAAATGCACTCCAATATGGCATGCTAACAGCCAAACTCCGCTGTTTGGATGGGCTAACGGCAGCCACAAGGGGCAGAGGGGTAATTTCGCCTCCTTGCCCTATGGTCAAGTGGCATGTGAGAAGGATACTCGCGAGAGCTCCTGCGAGTCTCCTCGCGAGTATGGCTTGTGAAACCCCTCTTGGGCAAGAGCTCTTCGAAGGCCCCTCTCGCCCTCCTTCTGGCAACATCCGCCGAGGCTGGGTCTTGCATTCCCTCCTGCGAGCTCCCCTCGGCCCGTACCCCCAACTCTTGCGACCCCTTAGTGGCGAAATGACCGCTTCCAGCCCAAATTACTGATCTCTGGGCCTTACCTACTCAGGCGAACTCTGGGTTGTACAACATCATCTCAACACTCAGCATACTCATTTCCTTTACATGGCTGCTCCAGCCATGGAACATGTTGGTGAGGAGATCAACAAGCTTGGGCATCAGTCTCATCAAATCATTCGAAACCAATGCACTATGTCAAGGAATACTAAGAGAGCTTTTCAACAAATAGCAGGCATTATGAATTCAGATAAAATCAAATTCTGAACATAATTGATGTGAATACTCAGACCCTAGATGAACATCTACTACAAGTAAGAAATAATATGGATGAGGCTGAACAACACTGTTAAATTTTTTTAATTTGAATCGTTTAGGAGTAAGTAGGAGTTGCATCAACTGAGTTATAGCCAAAAAACCACAATGCCACACAGTAACACAATAAACTTTATTGAATCACAATACTTGATTACAGTGTGAGGTATACATGGCGAGACATGATTCATAGGAATCACGAAGGAGAGAAGAACAAAACACCAAAAAGTAAAACTGGCGGCTTGACAAGGAAAGACCGCACAACTCCAGAGATCGTCTAGCTTGACCTGAAACCGCGCGAACAGAAAATAGACAGACCTCCTGCACTGCAAGACCGCCACCTCAGACAGCACGAACTGGAGATTATTGAATTGAACAAAGAACAGAAGCTGTCGCCAGACCGCAACTCAGATCGCCTAACCGCTGATGGTCGCCTGACCGCTGAGCTCGATGCGAACAACACAAGAACACCATAAACCAGTTCGCAGACAGACCGCTGCCGAACTGGTTATTAAAGCCGCTGGGAATCACCAAGGAAGGAGACCGCAACCTGCTGACCGCAAACCTGCGAACACAACAAACTGTCAACTCGCTTCCGAGACCGCCTGACATCAAAGTCGAGACCGCACGAATTAACCCAGGCTCTAGTTCTTACAGTTCTCGTTATGAATGACGGGCCATGCACCCATATTTATAGGCGGGTAGATGGATGTCGTCACTGCACAGGAGAGATACAATCACCACCCATCAGATCGCCAGCGGTCTCACAAAGTAGACCGCGCGATCAGACCACTTGGACAACCTTCCGTCCAAGACCGCAGATCAGCAGACAGATCGCGCACAAGCCGCGCGGACATAAGTGTACTCCTCCCTTAGATTGCCAAGAGCAAACCAAGAACCATCTGGCCGACTTCAGACAAGTCGCCAGATCGACCAGCACAAGCCACCCGGTCAGGCGGTAACATAAGAACAGGCCGCCCGGTCTTCTACAAAGAAGATAGACAGACCAAGCAGAACAACTCGGAGAGAGACCGCAACAACCAGGAACAAACCAGCCAACCAGCAGATCGCCAGAATCAACCCAGCAGAGCCAGACCGGCAGAATACCAACACAGGCCGCGCGGTCTCTGTGGTCTCCAAAATTCAGACCGCCGGCCACCATCCACTCCACTTTAATAATTTCAACACACCCCTTTGAAGTGGGAAGTGGAAACTAGCCCGAGTAAACTCTGCAACCTTGCCAGCAGCTTTGTGAAGATGTCTGCAACATTGTCCGCACTCGGAATATGCTCGACCATAAGAGATCCTCCCAACACCTTTTCATGAATGAAATGGTGCTCAATCTCAATATGCTTGGTCCTCGCATGACAAACTTGATTATTAACTAGCTTGAGAGCACTCTCATTGTCCCCGCGTAGCATAGTGGGACCTCGAACCTCCTCATAAACGTCCTCCACCAACCTCCTGAGCCAAACGGCTTCTTGAGTTGCCAAGGCCGAAGCCTTGTATTCTGCTTCTGTGGTAGATACGGACACTGAGTGCTGCTTTTTGCTGCACCAAGAAATAGTTATGGGGCCCGTCATAAAGACAAAACCAGACGTTGATCTCCGATCATCCATGTCTCCCCCGTAGTCAGCATACATGTATCCAAGCAACTCCAAGCTAGACCCTCTCCTATATAGGAGACCCAAATCAGAGGTCGACTTCACATACTTCAAAATTCATTTCGCCGCTAGAAGCTCCGCCATGTACCGACTCACTTTGCCAACTGCATAAGAAATATCTGGCCTCGTGATGGTCAAGTAAATCAAGCTCACAACCAAAGCTCGGAACACCAATGGATTAGATAGAACTCTTCCCTCATCCTTCTGAAGTTTATGATGTTGTTCCGAAGGTATAGAGCTGCTCTTCCCTTCCTCCATGCCGAATCGTTGAACGATCCGCTCCGCATATCCAGCCTGAGAAACGAGCACTCCGCTCTCCCGACTCCGGACCTCGAGTCCAAGGAAATGGTGAAGCTCACCCAGATCCTTCATCTCAAACCTGATAGCAAGCTCAGCTCTCAGCCTCGCTACTGCCTCCTTCGAGTTCCTGGTGACAATCATGTCATCCATATACAGCAGAACAATAACCCGAAGCGCCCCCTCCTTCTTGACGAACAAGCTAGAATCAGAGTCTAAAGAAAAGAACCCGCAGAATAGAAGATACTCCGCGATCTTCCCATACCACGCCAGAGGCGCTTTCTTCAACCCATATAGGGCCTTCTTCAGTTTGCAGACGTAGTCCGGACAATCCTTCGAGATAAAACCCGGCGGCTGGATCATGAAGATATCCTTGTCAATCTCTCCGTATAAGAAAGCATTCTTCACATCGAGCTGCCAAATCTCCCATCCACTGGATGCCGCCAAAGCAATAACAAATTGAACTGAGGTCATCTTTGCCACTGGACTGAACGTCTCATCATAATCTTCTCCATACTGCTGTGAGAACCTGCGAGCCACAAGGCGAGCCTTGTATCACTCGATCGTGTCGTCAGCTTTCTTCTTGAGCTTATAAATCCATTTGCATGTCACAGGGGTAATGCCCTTGGGCCTGGGCACTAGAGACCAAGTCTCATTCTTCTTGAGAGCATCCATCTCCTCTTGCATAGCAATGTCCCACTGCTTCACGCCTTTGGCTTTCTCAAAGCTCGATGGCTCCCTCTCATCCAAGAGACCAGCGAAGAAACATGAGATAATGCTCACCATGTTTCCTCCTGTGTATCGATCCGGTGGCTTGATAGTCCTCTTCGACCTCCTAAGAGGTTGCTCCTGACTAACCACCTCCTCAGCTGCTTCTTTTGTGCTAGCTCCTATTCCAGACGAACTTGGAGCATCGCTCCTCCTGCTTCCAGAACCTGAAGCCTCCATCTCAGAGCTTTACACAGCTGGAGCTCCTGGTGAAACAGGCAACTCCACTTGAAGATTTCCCATAGCCTTCCCTTTTTCATCAACCCTACTCTCCGGTAGTTCAACTCCTGAACTCCCCTTGTTGGAAATCACTTCATCGAACACCACATCCCGAGATACCACTGATCTCCATGTCTCAGGATCTGTGCATCTCCATCCTTTCTTCCGCTCATCATACCCAACAAAGACTAGCTTCCTTGCTTTCGCATCTAGCTTTGTCCGAAGAGCATCAGGAATATGCACATAACGTGTTGACCCGAACACCCGAAGGTGTGCAACACTCGGCTTCTCCTTGAACATCAGTTTGTGAGGGGTCTTCATGTTGATAGGACTTAGAGGCATCCTGTTGATGACGTATGCTGCACAAGACATTCCCTCCGCCCAAAAGGACTTTGGAATACTCTTTGCATGAAGCCAGCATTTGTAGGTTTCCATCAAATGACGGAACTTCCTCTCCGCAATGCCATTTTGCTATGGAGTATGGGCACAAGTGAGCTCTCTCTGGACATCGTGCTTCCTGCAAAAACTTACGAACTCACCAGAGGTGAACTCCCCACCATTGTCAGTTCTCAATTTTTTCACCCGCAGGCCTAATCGACCTTCCACCAGCTCCTTGAACCCCACGAACTTCGCAAAGGCTTCCGACTTCTCATTCAGAAAATACACCCAGACATATCTGGTGTAATCGTCAATCAACATCAACATATATATGTTGCCTCCAAGGCTTGGGGTGGCAGTCGGTCCCATCAAATCACCGTGAATGCACTCCAACAGTGCTTTGCATCTTGTTTGCGATTTATCAAATGGAAGTCGATGAGACTTACCAAACTGACATCCCGCACAAACATGACTGTCTCCATAAGAGGACAAGCTAGGCAAGCCCTTGACAAGGCCCCTTACCGCCATAGCCTTCAATTTGTCCATGCCAACATGCCACAACCTTTCGTGCCAGATAGCCGCGCTATCGTTGGTCTTCATCTTATCAACATAGGTACTTGTAGATAAAACGAACAAGTCCTTAACCCGCTTTCCAACATGGATAACATCTCCCTTTATCTCCGGTTGAAGTTTAAGAAATTTCACTTCTGTTGGGCCAAACAAAACGTGATAACCGGCATCGACCGCATTGGTCACAGAGAAGAGATTCTTCTTCATACCAGGCACGTGATAAACACTCCTCAATGTGAGTGGACCCTTATCACTGCTCAGGGAGACAACACCTTCTTGTTCAACTGCATGAACAGAATTATTAGCCGTAATGATAACATCGTTACCTGAGTAAGGCGCCAAAGAAGAGAATTTTGATTCATCCCCGGTGAGATGATGCCCACACCCTGAATCCACGATCCAATCCTCTTCGAAGTCGATGGCAGCCAAGGCCTTAATGGGCATCGTCGTCATATTAGTCGCAAAGGCTCCTCCCCATCCAGCTTCATCAGACTTTGGCTTCTCCTTCTCCGCTACATGTCCCGATTGAAGATTAACCCAGCACCTTGGTCCATCTCCCTTCTTCTTCCCATCAGACTTAGAAGCATAACCTCTATCCTGTTGACCTGAAGTAGAGGGTCCATCCTGACCTGGCTTCTTCTTCTCCCACTTCTTCTTCTTCTTTCAAGAGGACAACACATCACTATCTCCCCCAGAGATAGAAGTCCCCGCCATCTGTCTTGCCAAACTTTCCTGCGAAGCAAGTAAGTTCTCCAGCTCCAACAGATATGGATGATTTGCCCAACCCTGAACTGAAGTCACAAAGGCATGATACTCCTTCCGCAACCCGCGGATGATATGCCTCTTCAGTTTTGCCTCCGAGATGGGCTCATCAGGGTCCAATGCAGAAATCTCTGCTTTGAGGTTCTTCATCTAGAGAAAGAAGGTAGAAATAGAAAGATCAACTTGAGAGGCCTTCGCCAACTCATTTTTAAGAAACTGTAGCCGAGCTACATTCTTCTTATTGAACAACCCGTCCAAAGACGTCCAAATCTCAGCAGCAGATTTACATCCAATGATGTGATCAAGTAGCTCTGGTGAGATAGCCCTCTTGAGTGTGAACTCTGCCTTTGCATTAGTCCTCCTCCAAAGTCTCACCTCTGCCATATTATCTCCTGCTAGAAACACCTCTTGTGTGTCTTCTCCTCCAACTATCTACCATAGATCCTCGCCAAGTAAGTAACTCTCCAAACACGACCTCCATTTCTTATAGTTAGTCGATGTGAGGAGTTCAATACCAAGCCCTCTTGCGTATCAACCTTCCATGGCAATCTATGTGGTCTCTTCTTCACAAAGACGATGGCAACTCAAGTTGATCACTTCTTATCCACTCCAACAACCTAGCTCTGATACCATGTTAAAATTTTTGAATTTGAATCGTTTAGGAGTAAGCAGGAGTTGCATCAAATGAGTTATAGCCAAACAACCACAATGCCACATAGCAACACAAGAAACTATATTGAATCACAATACTCGATTACAATGCGAGGTATACATGGCGAGACATGATTCATAAGAATCATAAAGGAGAGAAGAACAAAACACCAAAAAATAAAACTGGCGGCTTGACAAGCAGAGACTGCACAGACCGCACAACTCCAGAGATCGCCCGGCTTGACCTGAGACCGCGCGAATAGAAAACAGACAGACCGCCTGCACTGCAAGACCGCCACCTCAGACCGCACAAACTGGAGCTTATTGAATTGAACGAAGAACAGAAGTTGTCGCCAGACCGTAACTCAGATCACCTAACCGCTGAAGGTCTCCTGACCGCTGAGCTCGCTGCGAATAGCACAAGAATACCATAAACCAGTTCGCAGACAGACCGCTGCCGAACTGTTTATTCAAGCCGCTGGGAATCACCAAGGAAGGAGACCGCAACCTGCTGACTGCAAACCTTTGAACACAACAAACAGTCAACTCGCTTCCGAGACCGCCCGACCTCAAAGTTGAGACCGTACGAATTAACCCAGGCTCTAGTTCTTACAGTTCTCGTTATGAATGGCGGGCCATGCACCCCTATTTATAGGCGGGTAGATGGATGTCGTCACCGCACATGAGAGATACAACCCTGTCACCACCCGTCAGATCGCCAGCGGTCTCACAAAGTAGACCGCGCGATCAGACCACTTAGACAACCTTCCGTCCAAGATCGCAGATCAGCAGACAGATCGCGCACAAGTCGCGCGAACACGAGACCGAGCACAAGCCGCACGGACACAAGTGTACTCCTCCCTTAGATTGCCAAGAGCAAACCAAGAACCATCTAGCCGACTTCAGACAAGTCGCCAGATCGAGCAGCACAAGCTGCCCGGTCAGGCGGTTACATAAGAACAGGCCGCCCGGTCTTCTACAAAGAAGATAGACAGACCAAGCAGAACAACTCGGAGAGAGACCACAACAACCAGGAACAAACCGGCCAACCAACAGATCGCCAGAATCAACCCGGCAGAGCCAGACTGGCAGAATACCAACACAGGCCGCGCGGTCTCTGCGGTCTCCAAAATTCAGACCGTTGGCCACCTTCCACTCCACTTCAATAATTTCAACAAACACATACATGAGAGGATAAATTTGGTACAAGTAGTCCTTGATGATCACATTGTTGAAGAAGTCCTAATGGGGGAGAAGACAATGATAAATGCTAGTTCAAATCAAGCCATGTGGACTGTAAATCAAGTTAAACAAGCATTACAGAAGCCTCCCTCAGCTTATGAGTTAGCAGAACCATCTGAGAGCACTGCCTCAGAGGTATATGATATAGAAATTGGAGAATCCGCCAGCTCCAGAAAAAGGAAGAGGGTTCGGAGAAAGAGGTACAGACAGAAGAGGCTAAGTAAAATTGAGCAGGATCCACAGTCATGCAAGTGGAGTCCTAACTCTAGGACCCTAATCTCAGAAGCTTGGATGGAGTTTGGATACCCTCAAGATGGGTCAAAAAGTGTTTACTATTCTGCTGACTAGAATCTGCATTTAAATCATAAGTTAGCATTCCCTCATTGTCCTCCTCCTTCTCCAAATGATTCCAAAACCAATCAGCTTCTATGAAAGGTAGAGGAAAAAAGGAAAGGGAAGCAGCAGCAGTACCTAAAGATCATAGAATGTTTCTGAAAATGACCTGGGCAAATGACTGAAATATTTTGTTTTAAAGCATTATCTCTATTTATATCCTGTGGATAGATGAATATTATTATACTTGTTGAATGTCCTCAAATTTTGATTCTATTTATCATTTGACATTTATCATTGAAGTGAGATATGACTTCTTCATATAAGGAGAGATTGTTGGGAACAGTGCCCAGCAATGTTCCTGATTTAAAGAAGTGTTCAGATCAATGATAAATGCACTATGTATTTAATGGCATATTTTATTCATGACTGCAGAAGATAAACCATATGTCTAGTAATTCTCAAAAGTCAAAAGTCGACAAGAAGGACTGTCATATCATTGAGATGATACACATATTGTTGAAATGCATCAAAGCTACATCACTAAGCATCAAGACTATAAAAGTAATGAAAATTCACTAAGTAAAATATCATCTTAAGACTCAGTAGATAAATTGTTGAGAAAGGAATCATATTGTCGAGACAGTCTCGACGCTATCGTCTTGAAGAAAGTTTATCGTTGATAAAGCTAAGTTCAGATGTCTCGACGATATCGTCATGAAGAAGATGTATAGTCTTGAAGATTAAAGACATTTCGTCAAGATAACTCATTAAGTCATGAAGAAAGGATCATGTAGACAACATTGGCTTGAAGACCTTGTATCATCTAGATGATCAAGATGATATCATCTTGAAGAAAAATTATCAGCATTAAGAATAAATCTAAGACAAATAAAAAGAAGCATCTCGATGATATCGTATAGAAGAAGCAATATCATTGAGATATCAAGTAAAGTCTTGAAGAAAGAAGCATGTCAACGATATCGTCGTAAAGATTACATTTCATCGACACGACAAAGATGATATCGGCTTGAAGGAATTTTATCGTCTTGACAGATGCAGAGCTGCATTTAATGCACAGATTTTCTTGAAAATTGATATACAAGGAATATGCACGTTGTCTATCTTGCGCATCAATCAAGGAATAATTAAAGATATATCTTCTACAGAATATAGACATTTACACAGCATTTAATAAGAATATTATATATTTCCAAAGGCTTGCAAGTTCCAAAAAGGAGAGAGCATTTATGGCAGTTTATTCTGCTGTTTCAGTCTACGTTCCTTAATGGCCTAATTAATTAAGGAAGGAATTATCAAGGGCATCTTTATGCGAAGTTGTAGAAGAATATAAAAGAAAGGAATTGTCAATTTCAAACCAGACTGGAGTCTCTCTCACAAAAATACTGATTCTTATCAAGAAAAGAAGAAGTCACAGTTATTCTCTCACATTCTTATTCATAGACATACAAGTAGAAAAGAGAAAAAGTACTAGAAGAAGACTTCACTACTGTGCTGTGAAGGTCAAGAGAAGATTCTACAGAAAGGTTCAGTGATTCACAAGATCTCCCCCTTTCTAGCTTCTTCAACTATTTTTCCTTCTAGGGATTGGGAGGCAGCAGCTATAGAGCCTAATAGAGTTTTGAAAGCATTTTCCAAGTCCCCCTTTAGGTCATCCTTCATTTTCTCTGACACACCAAGAATAGTGGTGGTTGTTTTCCAGACAAAGTCTTCAATGTGATTTGAAGCTTTTTCTATGACTTCATCTGTCTTGCTTACATAGTTCTTGACATATCTCATGTCATTCTCTGCCATTTGGAGATGTTTGTCCATTGATCTTATTATAGTGTTCTAAGCAATCATTGTGTGTTCTGCTAGATTAAACCATTTGGTCATTTGTTTATTTAGGATTGTTGTATCTTCCTTGATTTCCTGTACTTCAGCCATAATCTTTTTCTTCAAAGATTGTAATCCATTATCAATATAGGTCTTTAGGGACACCATATGACCTTCAATCAATGTACTAATACAGCTGAGGAGATTGTCATGAGTAGTTGTTGGACTCAGCTCCTTTTCAACTTGAGCATGAATGTGTTACCCCTCAACCTGAGCAGGGACTTGCTCCCCTCAATGTGAGTACTATCATCTTTATTAGCTGATAGAGAGATTTAACGTTAAGATTATTTATAGAATTCAAGGATTTTGTGATAAATAAAGGATTTAGTTAACATGTATAATACGTGATAACTGCTCTTATTCCTTTTCAATACACTTTTCTTGTTCCCCCTCACTTGGAGCATTAGTATTGTTCCTATGTGGTGATGTGTTGATCTGCTCCCCCTCTGAGTCAGGATCAACATTTGCCACATCATCTTCCCAGTAACCTGCTGGTTTAGGAGGGATTTGATTAAACCTTTTGTTTAGGTTAAGGATAATTGAATCAATCTCACCTTGAAGATCAATAGGGTTATTGTCCTCATTATCCTCTTGATGCACTATCTCAGTATCAGCATTTCTCTCTGGTTCAGGATTAATGCCTGCATGACTCTCTGGTTCAGGACTGCGTGCTGGAACTTGATTATCCAGATCTTGTATATCTTCTTCTGGCTCTTATTCTGAGTCTGAATATATTATTCTTCTTCTCCTCATCTCTTTCACCAGAACTCCCTTTTTCTTTTCCTTCAGTGGAGAAGGTTGGCTCATTAAAGAACCCTAGTAAATCTGTCTAGAGTTTTGATGTCCATTCTTTTTAGATAATGGAGGTTGAATCCTTGGGATTTGTTAAAGTAGTCTGGGTAGGTGTTTAGAAGTAGATAGATAGGATTATTCCTAAGTTGGGGGCTTGCAAACA
This sequence comes from Dactylorhiza incarnata, assembly GCA_033032865.1. Taxonomy (NCBI): domain Eukaryota; kingdom Viridiplantae; phylum Streptophyta; class Magnoliopsida; order Asparagales; family Orchidaceae; genus Dactylorhiza; species Dactylorhiza incarnata. The sequence continues at coordinate 6,470,792 of JAWHQI010000035.1, forward strand.
TTCTATGGTTCTCTGAAATAGTACCTTTGCCCCGGAAGTCTTCTTCTTTAGGATAACTCTTGACATCAATTCAAACATGTGTTTGGAGATTGTGTCATGAGAGCCTGGTTTGCATAGTATTTCCTTCCCAACTATGTCAGAGAGCAATTTGCCTCTTTGGTTGAAGAACTTCCTCTTAAGAGAGCCAAGTTTGGCATCAGAGTAGGCACACCACTGTAAGGAAGTGACTTTGTCTTCCTCAGAGACAGCATCCTCTTCTTCTTTACTGCAGGAGGGCAGTTGAAGAGCCTTTTCAATTTTCTTATGGGATATCTTTATCCTTCTACTTCCTATCTTTCCCTTAATGGTTGACTTTGAGGAGGACAGCTTAGCACTGGAGAATAATTCCAGAACATCTATTTTAAGAATTGTTGAGGGCTCAGATAGGGTATATTCAAGACCTTGGGCAGATAGAAAATCAATCACAGCTTTAATGTCCTCTGGAGCATGCAAGAATCCATCCCTAACTATTTTATAGCCTTCTTGCAGCTCTTTTGCCATCTTTGGCGCAATTTCTTTTGAGTTACAGGTCGCTGAGTTGTAGGGGAGAAGGGTTTGTCTCGCTGGCAGGTTAAAGGAAAGTGTGATATTTTACTCAATAATTGAGCTATTTATATGGCTTAAGACTTAGGTGAAATGAAACCTAGTAATTAGATTTGATTGCTCTTATAATTGTCAGTGTAAATGAAATTATTTCATAAGGCTGAGTTCGTCGAACTCAAACTGAGTTCGTCGAACACAAAGCTAAGTTTGTTTAACTCAAACTGGAGTTCGTCGAACACTGAGCTGAGATCATCTGAACTACATCATACAACTGAGTTCGTTGAACTAAAAGCTGTGTTTGTCGAACTCAAACTCGACGTTCATCAAAATCAGGAAAGAGTCCATCGAACCCAGACTTTCCCAGCTGTCTAAGTGCAACCTGAAGCTCAGCTGCAACAGATTGTTCTGGTTAAGCTGATCATCCTACTTTAAAATCATTAGGGATAGGATTGCTTGAATGCCTAATCATGTATCTTATAGGGTTGATGTGTCAACATTTTAAGTTATATCAAATCAAGATTGGAAGAATGAAGCGTTGTACATTATTCAACATTTAACATTCCTAGTTCAATCTTGAAGGCATTAAACTTGGCCTCATCCAATGGCTTAGTGAAGATATCAGCCACTTGACTGTCAGTGGGGACAAATTCATGGCAGATATATTGAGATTTTACATGTTCTCTTATAAAATGATATCTTATTTCTATATCCTTAGTCCTGCTGTGAGAGACAGGAATCTTAGCAATAGAGATAGCACTGGATGACTCACAATAAAGAGGAGAGTTATGTACCTTGAGGTTGTAGTCCTCTACCTAGTGTTGAATCCATAATAGATGTGCACAACAGCTGCCTGCAGCAATGTATTCAGACTCAGCAGTGGAAATAGCCACACTTGTCTACTTTTTGCTACTCCATGATATCAACCTTCTTCCTAGGAATTAACAAGTGCCACTTGTGCTTTTCCTATCTTCTTTGCAACCTGCAAAATCTGCATCTGAAAATCCTTTTAGTTCAAAATCATTGTTCTTAGGGTACCAAAGGCCAAGATGTAGGTTGCCTTTAAGGTGTCTCAAAATCCTCTTTGCAGCTGAGTAGTGAGATTTGTTAGGGCATGCCTGGTACCTAGCACACACACATGTAGCATACATAATATCTGGTCAACTAGCAGTTAAATATAACAGGGATCCAATGATGCACCTGTACATGGATTCATCAAAGGCCTTGCCCTTCTCATCCTTGTCTAGGGAAATATTGGAGCCCATGGGAGTTTTCATGGTGGAAGCTGATTCCATCCCAAACTTCTAGATAAGCTCCCTAGTGTACTTGGTCTGAGAAATGAATATACCTTCATCAGACTGTTTTACTTGGAGGCCTAAAAAGTACTTGAGCTCTCCCATACTGCTCATCTCAAACTCCCCCTGCATTAGGTTGGCAAACCTTTTGCAGAGGTTGTCATCATTAGACCCAAATATTATATCATCAACAAATATTTGGACAAGGAGACACATGTCCCTTGTTTCCCTAAGAAATAATGTTCTATCTATCTTTCCCCTCAAGAACTTGTTCTTGCTGAGAAGGCTAGACAAAGTCTCATACCAAGCCCTGGGGGCTTGCTTAAGACCATATAGAGCTTTCCAAAGTAAGTAAACATGACTAGAGAGGGTAGGATGTACAAAACCTGATGGTTGCTCAACATATACCTCTTCCTTCAGGTCACCATTGAGGAAGGCTGATTTGACATCCATTTGATATACTTTGAACCCCTTGTGGGCAGCATAGGCAAGGAATAGCCTAATTGCTTCCAACCTTGCAACAGGGGCAAAGGTTTGATCAAAGTCTATCCATTCTTCCTGTCTATACCCCTTGGCTACCAGCCTTGCCTTGTTCTTTATAATTGTGCCATATTCATCTAACTTGTTCCTGTAAATCCATTTGGTACCTATGATGTTATGTCCTTGAGGTTTTGGCACCAATTTCCATACCTTGCATCTCTTGAATAGTAGAAGTTCTTCTTGCATAGCTTGAATCCAAAAGGTGTCTTGGTTGGCTTCTTCAAACTTCTTGGGCTCCATATATGATAGGAAGCTCAAGAATAGGGCTTCATTATGAGCCCTGCTTCTGGTTAATAACAGTTCTAAGCTTGTTGTGTTGTTTCTGCTGGTTCATTAGTGTCTTCATCACCATAGACTTCTTCATCTTCAGGGATGGCAGCATCAGAAGAGGCTTTGCTGCTGCTGGGTGTGTCTTGTATAGACATCTTTCATTTCCTGCCAAGACAGAGGATCTAGACCAGCCCTTATATATTAGGTTGGTCTCATCAAATACTGCATATATAGACTCCTCTACAACATGAGATTTCTTGTTATACACTCTATAAGCTCTACTATGTGAGCTGTAGCCAACAAGAACAACCACATTACATTTCTCTACAAACTTTGTTAATTGAGATTTTGTTGGGAACAGTGCCCAGCAGTGTTCCTGATTTGAAGAAGTGCTCAGCTCAATGATAAGTGCAAGTTGAATTTAATGTCCAATCTAGTTCATGCGTGCAGAGATGAGACAATATGTCCAGTACTTCACCAACCTGCCTAAGTATAATATCGTCGAAAAAGGCTGGACATATCGTCAAAAAGTACAGGCACATCGTCATGATGATGAGCAAAGCAAATGCTGAGACTTGATGAGTTCGTCGAATGAAGAATGCAGTTCGTCGAACGTAGAATGAAGTTGGTCGAACGAAGAGACGGGAGAGAAGAATGAAGTTCGTCGAACGCAGAATGTTGTTCGTTTCACGCAGAATGAAGATCGTCGAACGCAGAGACGGGATAGAAGAATGAAGTTCGTCGAACATAGAATGTTGTTCGTCGAACGCAGAATGAAGATCGTCAAACATAGAGAAGACATGAAGATATCAAAGGAAGAAATGTCGTCGAGAAGATGAAGTATCATCGACATCAACAGAGTAGACTTGTCGTCGAGTAGAACAGACATCGTTGTAAAGAAGGCCTGACGTCGAGAAGGCTGAAGAAGGACAGCTGAAGACAAGCATAGTCTGTCGACATGATATCGCTCATGTCGTCGAAAGAACAAAGTGATTACGATAACAGATTACAAGAAAGAAGATCAAGACGACACAGTCAGAGATAGCATATCGTCGTATATGCGGAAATGCCAGAAGATCTTGTATCGTCGAGATATCAATGTCAGAGGCATAAGCTAGAAGACTTGAAGATCTACCAAAGTCTAAGACATCGACAAAGTCTTATCGTCGAGATATTATTCATATCGTCGTAATGCTGTCAGTATCGTCATTAAGCTGGAAATATCATCGAGACAGAATTCAAATGTTGCGGACGTGCTGTCAGCAATTAATGCCGCCACCTGATTGTCCAATCAGCGTGTGCTCTTAAGGAATGGGGCGTCTGACACTTAAGGAACTTTTTCAGAAGACTGTTGGGGGTCTCGCACTCTTATAAAAGAGATAAGAGGATTCCCTAGAAAAAAATCCTCGTGAGAGAGAAAAACAAAAAAGAATCCCTCCGTTGCTTCAATATAAAGTACATTCTGCGGAGAAGAGAAGAACAAGTAGAGAACAAGATTCAAGTGTTCTCAGAAGAATCGGTCATCTCCATCGACTGATAAGAAGTCGTTCCTCATCAGGCTAAGAGAAGAGATTGAAGAAGACCTGTGGTTTCAAGATATGAATCAGAAACATCTTCTTTAACCTCAAGAAGCCGATCTCCATCACGCTAAGTTGTCGATCTCCATCAGGCAAAAGAAGCAGTTGGCATCACTGTAATTTCTTGTAAGGCTTGCGGGCCTAAGTGTCTAGCTTGAGGGCTGGAGAGTTGTGAGGCTTGAGGGCCAGGGCAGTGGACTTGCGGGTTTGACACCGTCTAGCTTAAGGGCTGGAGAGCTATGAGGCTTGAGGGCCAGGGCAGTGGACTTGCGGGTCCGATATTGTCGAGCTTGAGGGCTCGGGCGCAGTATGGGCTTGCGGGCCTAGGCTGTAGGCATAGGACTTGCGGGTCTGTGTTGTGTAGGGCTTGAGGGCCTGAATGTCGAGCTTGTGGCTCGGGTGTAGTAGGGGCTTGCGGGCCTAGGCTGTAGGACTTGCGGGTTCATGTTGTAAGGCTTATGGGCTTGAAGATTTGGCAGAGTTTGCTGAGCCTAGCACACTGCTAGGTAGTTGCAAAAGGAAAGAGGACTACTCAAGACACCCTGTCTTGAGGAACCTCTATAGATCACTGTGTGCTTTTCTGTGTTATGCTTAATAACTTATAGATCTACTAATCAGAAATCAAGAACACATAAAGGGGATAAAATAATTTGAAACACCTATTCACCCCCCTCCCCTCTAGGTGATAAGTTGATACCCAATAAACAACAAGTGGTATCAGAGCTAGGTTGTTCAAAGAAAAGCTTAACAGCTTGAATAGATCTGCCCTTGAGTGTCCATTCATCACAGCTATGGAATCAAGGATAGCTGTTTGTTCTAGAGAGAATTTTTTCCTTTGGAAAGTAAGAGCTAAAATATACATGGAGGCAATGGATCTAAGAATGTTTTTAATTGTTCAAGAAGGACCCTCCTTGACAATATTAAAAGACGAGACTCTTCTAGCCAGCTTGGACAAAGAAGCCAGAAGTATTCTAGCTGGTGCAGTAGATCTGCCAACACACCAAAAGCTGAGTCATTGCACCACAACAAAGGACATGTGGGACTCCCTAGGAGTCCTCATGGAAGGGTCAGAGGAAGAGTTTGAAGAAGAAACCCCTCATGAAGAGATATGCATCAGAGCACCACTGACTACATCAGATAGTGAATCAGATGATGAAGAATGCTCTGGAGCATGAGAAAGAATAAGAGCACCCTTGACTCTTACAGACTGTGATTCTGAGGATGAAGAGGTTCATGGGCTGATAGCACTATCAGATGAAGAAAATCATGATGAATCACATCATGATCAGGTATGCATCACTCACACACCTTTACTATCTGCTACATATAAGAAGACCAAGAGTGCATCAGGTGATTGTACATCTTCTGAAGATGATGCAGAAGACTGCTCATCATGCAACAATAAGAGCCATGCTGATCTAATAGAGCAGTTTGGTGATCTATTGGGAGCTCTGAGAAAGAGCAAGAAGCTTGTTGAGAAGCAAGCTAGGGAGCTAGATTCACTCAGGACCATTAAGGATGAGATGAACAAGGAAATGGGTATGTCCCCCAATGAGGGAACCAACTCCTGTGAGCTCAAGAAAATCATAGACAAGCTTTATGATGAAAGGAGCCAAAGGGAAGAACTTATCAAGAAACTGTAGAATGACCTTCTTAAGGAAAGAAGCTTGGTGGATCAATTCTCTAAGCCCAAAACTGTACTGCCCATCATTGACACCTTCTCCTCTTATGGAAATAGGAGGTGATTGGGTTTCAATTAAGGGGCAATAGATGCTGGGAATGGAAAAAGGGGCAAAACTAAAGCAGAGCCTCATACCACCTTTCAGAAGGTAGTGCTTCCCTCAAATAGGTATGATCAGGACAGTGTCCATGGTCACTGGATGAATTGAAGCTCCATTAGTCATGGAAATGCTCCTGACTATGGGAAGAGAAAAGGCATGGGGATGAGTGCATTAAAGTCTCCCCATGAGGAAATCCAAATGGCCCATCATGGACCATTTGTGTTTGGTGCCCCAGCCCCCACTTTCAAGGATAAAGGAGGAACATCTTCCCAATCTCTTCCAGATAAGAAGCAGACTGGTAGCTGATGAGTAGTATTTTTGCCTAATTTTATTATAGTTTTTAGGCTAATAATAATTTGAATTTATAAATAATATGTCTATTTTAACTAAATAAACATTTCTATTTATAATTGTTCAATAACTTAAGTTTGTTTTATGTTTTTCAGGATTTCTGGAGTTTTTGCCGAAAAATTCAAGTACACGCCCGTGACCAAGGGTGTGCCAACATAAAACTCATTCAGACCTGCTGCCACCACCCAGAGTCGTTCCGTGAAGAATTCACCAAGTATACGCCCCAGGTCACGGGCGTGACCCAATGTCACGGCCCCGAACTGCAGAGATCAACGAACAGGCAAGAGTTCGACGAATGTTCAAAATTGTCAAGTACACGCCCCAGGTCACGGGCGTGACCAAGGGCGTGACATCCAAGTCACGGTCGATACCCCGCCACCAGCATCCGGAGTGAGCCGCCACGTCATTTAAAGTTACACGCCCCCGGTCACGGGCGTGACCGATGTTTGACACCCAGTCACGGGCGTGACTTGCCCCGCGCGCCTTCCCGCCAAAGATTTCCCGCCAGCAGCACATTTAAAGATTACACGCCCCAGGTCATGCCCTGGGCGTGACCTAGGGCGTGATGCGCCCGAAACGCCTTCATTGAAGCCAGAACGTGCCCTCTCCGCACCAGCACCGATCACGCCCCTTACACGCCCTTTGTCACGGGCGTGACCAAGGGCGTATAACCCCAACTTTTGCCTATAAAAAGGCAGCTCTTCCAGATCTCAAGGCATCCCTTTTTCCACCCTCCTTGGTTCGAAACTCCTCTCCTCTGCCCCCTTTTGGGGCAGAATTTCTTTTCTTTCATTTCTTGTATTTTCTTATTTCTTAGCTTAGATTTCAATTTCATGTATTTTCAATTTATGCAAAGTAATTTTAGATTTCAATTCATGCAAAGCTTTCAATTTCTTGTACCCTCGTTTGCTGTAATTCAAAGTTATTTTAATAAAATGTTATTCTCTTATTTCTTTCATCTCTTTTATTTTCATGTCAAGTAGATTTTATTTTAGATCTTGAAAATTGCGAGCTTTAGATGAAATGAATTCTCTTTAATATTTTCAATCCTCCTTCGATTTATTCTTGAATATTAACGTATCGTGTTCATATTTTGGTTTTGAATTGTGATATTTGTTTTCAAACTCTAGTTAGCCAAACCAGCTCGTGAGTATGAATCGATCGCTCAAGGATAAAAAGAGTAGAACGCAATCCTTAAAAGAGGACGACGTTACCCTTCAGGATTGGAGTAAAATCCAATAGTGGGATTCACCTCGTAAAGAGAGTCTTAGGTTATCAATTATAGAATGGAAATTCAATTGATATTTCCTAAACTTAGTTGGGCGTAGTCCTCGAAAGAGGTACGTTCATAGTCCAAGAATCTCCACGGTCAAGGATCGGATTAGAATTTATCTCCTTTGATGTTCATTCCAAGCGTGCTTTGATCAAGATTTGTTTTATTTTCATTATTTCATTATTTTAATTTTAACTATGAAATATCACTAATAAAATATTGTCGATAAAATAATAGTTTTGTTTTCCCGAAGTAAAAGTACTCGACAGCCCCGAGTCTAATATAACCTTGATATTCTTTATATCCTATGCTATATTTGGATAGGTACACTTGCCTTAATCGAGTAAAGATTGGAGAACACGATTCTCTCTATCAAGTTTTTGGCGCCGTTGCCGGGGAATTTTTTGTCGATATTTCGAAAAGGGGAAACGCTATTAATTTTATCTTTCTTTTTCTTTTTATTTTTCTTAAAAAAAAGGAAAAATGAAAAAAATTATGCTATAATTAAATTCTTGGAAAGGACGTTTTGGGCTTGAATTCCCATCACAGCCTCTAGTACCTTGCGAGCCCTTCACCGGGTTGACCTTGGGAAGTCCAGGACTAATTGAAACATATCAAAAAAAATTTATTTTCCCTTTTTTTTCATACTTAGTTTTCAACATTGGGGACAATGTTGAATTTTAAGTATGGGGGTATATTTCCTAATATTTAATTTTTTTTATTTAAAAAAAATCCAAAAAAACAAAAAAAAACAAAATATATATATATAAAAATTTCAAAACTTAAAAAATTAATAATAATCAAGTAACCCCTTACTTTGGTTTTTGTTATTTCCAAAATCAAACATTTGAGAGTTTATTTATAAGCATTTTTAACTATTTTTAATTGGCTAATCTTCTATTTTATCATGGTTAGTAAAAATTTAATTTTTAGTTGATTTAGTTTTAAGGAATTTATTATGATCTTAATTTGATTAGAGTAATTTATTTTGCACTTTTTCTCTTTTATTTTAATTAGTCTCAATTTGTAGTAGTTGTGCTTAACAACTTTAGATTTTAATTTTTATTACCTCATGCTTTTAGATCCTTAGGAAATTTCAATTTACTATAGTTGCTCTCAAAATATTTCAATTTAATCTAAAATTTATTTTAGTCCTACAAAAAAAAAGAGTTATTAAAAGATCATATGTCATGGAAATAAGAGGATAAAATTCATTATTTCCTAAACCTATGCACCTCCCTTTTATGAAGTTTATTATGAAAAGATTGTATGTCATGGAAAATGAGAGTATAAAATTCATCATTTTCCTAAACATGTACAAGTAGAAAAAAAAAAGATGGGGTGAGAGGATAAAATTCATCACTCCCAATCAAAGCTAGCTTCATGTTTACCCAAACCCCTTTAGCCAATAAAATTGATTTTAGACTCAAATTAAAATATTGGGAGAGCATAAGTAGTAGTTTGAATTTTTCGGTAAGCCTCTTCAAAATTGGAGTTTTTATAATTCTAATCTAATTTTGATTCGCAAATTACTTAATTTTGTCTGCTAGTTAAATAATTTGAGAATTCTTGGCTAAACATTTCTCCCTTTTTATCTTATTTTCATAATTTAGGACTTATCTCTTAAATCCCTAAATTTTATTTTAAGCTTTCTTTTGATTCAAGAAAATTTTAGTTTAATTAGAAATATTATTAATGTCTTATGAATATCTATCATACGTTTGCTCTGGAATAGCAAAAGCTTATGTAAGACCCCCCTCCCGGAAGATACGACACGTCCGAGGGGAGTCTTATGTCCAAGACAGCCGCCTTGCGGAAGCGCCAGCACACGAGCTAGCCTCCCCCACAAGACGCCTATCCTGCCGGCCAGACCAACTAAACAGCGCCAACCCATCAATAAAAGAAAGCATTAAAAGCCATAGATTCACAATAAGTAATAATGTCCAAACAGTAAGTACAAGAAGACAGAAAGCTACACAAGCTCCTGCAAATCATCAGAGTATCAAGCTAAATGCCCCAAGGGCTACATCTCAAAACACTCACTCGCCTCTGCCACTGACGGTAGCCAAGGTATCATGGTCTCCGGCCCTGTCATCCTGACCTGACTATCATCCTCCAGCACCGTGCACTACTGCTCTAAGGTACACCCCTAAAAAGAGGGACGTAGCAATCGTTAGTGATAAAGACTATGTGGCTTCACATCCGCTCCCCCGACGACTCCAAGGCACAGGGCGGAAGGAAAGGAAGGAAAGCGGCAATATAAGAAATAATATACAAAGCAGGTGACATGAATGGTTTTATATACATGTCGGTTGTATAAGTACCCAAGTACTTGCAATAACTCTAACTAACAGGTACAAATACAAGCAAGTACTAGTAACAGAAAGAAGTAAGCAGAGTATCAATATTGTACTAGTAACAGAAAGAAGTAAGCAGAGTATGAATATCGTACTAGTAACAGAAAGAAGTAAGCAGAGTATCATATCGTACTAGTAACAGAAAGAAGTAAGTAGAGTATCATAACGTACTAGTAACAGAAAGGAGTAAGCAGCCCATACAAACTTATAAGTTAAGGTTTCCAATTTGGGACCCATCATATCAAAGATCCCATACTAATTTATATGATGGACCCGATGCGGTGCAATGCTATGATTATGAAGGATGAATGCAATGCAATGATTATGATATGATGAACTCACCCATGCATTTTGCTATGTCGACATAGACCTGTAGTTCCCACTTTTCGAGGGTAGCTAACCACTCATGCACCTCACGTCATGGCCAGACAGAGACTGTGGACCGGGCTCCTCCACAACTAGGTGGGTATGAACACTACTAGACCTAGGCCTATGTACGCCTCAACGCTAAGAACACACAGCGGAGCCCCCGTATACTGCTCGACGCTACGAACACACAGCGGAGCCATCAAGGACACAGAAGGGGACTTGGGTAGGTGTGCACCAAGAGTCCAACAAAACCGGTCTAGAGTCTAATTGCCGGCTTTTGTCGGTGTCACGACTAGCAAGCCCGTATACCCGCAACAAGTAATCCCCCCAAACACAAGTATCCTCCAACAAGTGTCACTACACCACAATGTGTAAACCATGCACATTCATGTAATTCACATACATAATCCATGCTATCGAGCACCCAAGGACTTGCGAATGGAGCCTTCTTACCTTTCACATCATACCAGCACATCTGATGCTAATTAGCATCCAAGGCCCCCATCCACCGAGTCCTTCACATTTCACCATAAGATATAACAATATCTTATAATCCACACCAAGCCATCAATGCTAACCATACCGAGTTATCATAACTCTTTTGCGGTGGCGAGTGTATATCATGGAAATTTCTCTACGAAAATCTGTGGGACTACTTGTGTGTACGGTGTCATATTTATATTTAACTAAATATGTAATCCCCAACATATCGCCAATATTCAATCGCCTTAAGTACAAATCACAACGTGATTCAACACGATTAAAGCTATCAAGCTTATGGAGAGATTATCACCAATCTACATCATCCAATGGATTATCAAGCGATATGAATATTAATTCATACATGTCCTTTTTACGATTCCACATAAATCTACAATTGAAGGTTCATCCAAGGAGTCGTCTTAACAGAAGTAAATCTAACATTATCATCACCAGCCAATACTAGCGTATACATGATTCATACAAAATTCTGCCCAAACTGCCTTCACATTCAGCATTTATATCTCCTTCAATCATCAAATAAAACGACAATAGATTTAATTTTACTTAATCATAAATTATGAATTTCAACAAGGATGTACATATTATTATCACAAATGTCTCCACCAATTTTTGACCTCATTGTATTATGCAATACGTATTTACGGCGCTTTGCATTTATATGATAGGACAAGCATCTTCATGGTAAATATCTATCCAAAAATTCTGAAACTAAACAGAAGTGATCACGTAATACATAATTTAAACCCTATTTAACAGAGGGTTATTCATCATCTTCCCCAAACATGAAATAGATCATTTCACCCCCTTTTAAAATCCTTAAATATCATTCCCCTCACTCTCCCACAATGACCATGGGTTTTCCCCAAATCAAACCCCATCTCTTCCTTTTGAAGAGAAGAAATGATCCCTAGAACCTCGCAGCGAAATATGCCCTAATTTTGAGGTTCCGGCTTGGTCTTCCTAAGGAACTCCATTAAAGCTCACACGAGAAGCTCTCTTGAGCCTTCATCTCTCCAATTGTGATCTAAGATGCTAGCACCGAAGGAGAGGGGAGGAAGTCACCTGATTTCCGGATGACGTTCGCGGTTGTCTCCTCCGCGGCATGGCGGCAGTTGGCCAAGACTGATTTAATGGTCCTGATCCACAGAAATATCCAACATGTAATCAGTCAACATTACCCAAACTAAAAAGAAAGGAAACAGCAGACAACATGAAAAGTTAACAAATTAATAACTTCCCAAAGACTCCCATCCTTCACGATATTTGTTTAGGGTCAATTTGTTAGGGTCTTTTATATCGGGGTTGCATCTTAATATAGCTATGACGTTGACACATAAGGGTGACTTCGACTCGTAAAAAAGGTTGTCCAAGGATAGGAAAACATGAATTATGAGACAAGTAGACCCAAGTGGCATAAGGTAATCCACAGTCCAATAAGAAATTACAACAAAATAGCCAATCTGGATAGCTTAAAGGGAACCAAACATCAACAATGGAGTGTATAAGGCAATATATTCCTCTCTATAATTCTCAAGTGAACCACCTCAGCAAAGGTTCAGTACAGCCACAATAAGTGAAAAGAGGGGCAGCAGCCGGCCGATCAAAATAAAAGCCCCAATAACTAACAATAAATTTGGGACTTCATGACCCGAAAAGGGAATAATAGCAACATGCCCTTCCAGGTATTTATATCTCTCATCATTTGGATTATAGAATACAGCAACACACACAGGTAATAATTCTGGTCTTGAAGTAACAATAATAAAATGTCAGAAATTGAATCATGGCGATGGTAAGAGGAATAGCACTTGGAAAATCTGGGAAAGAGCACTCCAACAATACAGCCGGTCTAAACCCAAACAAAACCGATCCAGATCCCAAAACTGAGATCTTTACTTGATCTTATGAAGACATTCAATACCAAAAACCAACTACACAACCATCGGCCAACTACTAACAACTAAAACATTTGCCATTGTTAATGTCCAAAACCACATGATGATGACCATCCCAAACTGAATGAAAACTAGAAAGAAAGTGGTCAGAGAAAGGCTTACAGCAAATCTGCAGAAGAAGAACCAGAACACAGCTGTGCAGCACAATTTCTTGAATCCCAGCTAAGCTAAGCCTTTTAGAAACCCTTTATCGAGCAATAACGTAAAGATTCCTTGCCAGATCTTGCCAAACAACGAAGAGAGAGGGAGTAGGAATAAAAACCCTAGCCGCGATTTAGGCAGAAATACGATAGAGTCGGAAGTGGCAACCGTAAAAGATAAAGATGAAGGAAAATAATCCACTGAAATTCTATTTCTCCCAACCTCCGCCGCCTCTTCACAGTCGGTCAAAATGTGTATTACTTTAAACCCACTTAATAACAATTGCTATTAGCACACCAATGTCAATAAACCCATAACAACACATCTTATCATAGGCCACAAGTCAAGCCCTGCCCCAAATAGCTCCTTTTTTTGTTTTAATACCATCTAAATGAGAAGATAATCTTGATTAGCATATTCAATTTCGTCCACAGGTTTATTTTTCATCATAGGGGCCTAGCGCGCACTAGGATGTTACAAATCCAATAAACGAAGAAACAATTTCGTCCCCGAAATTTAAATTGAGGTTAGGGGGGGGTGTAAGTTCAGATCACAAAAGTCATCTGGTGTACACTTTAAATCCCACTCACCACTAGTGAGGGTCACAACTCAATCACATCACCTCACTTCCAATTTCTCCCGAGTGTACTTCTGTTATACTTCATGACACTTATAATCCAAATTATGCACAGAGAAATCTTAAGTGTCTCTCATCCTGATGCAAACAAAAATATTGTGGTGATAAGACATAGTTGGGTTTGTAGCCACGCCCACTCTACGGGCAGGTTGGAAACAACCGAAACCCATACACCCTTGTTCCCTCACCCTAATAAACCAACTTTCATTGCACCTTTGATCTAAACCCCCTTAAGATCGGTGACCCCGACACACATGAGGTTACTACTCGTGCCTCCGGATAAAATTTAAAATCCTCCACCAAAGGAGTCATGTGCTTTTGATTTGCAAAAAAAAATTGATTCTTCCAATCCCAAGCATCGTTATCCAAATAACGTGTAGCACTTTCAACATCATCACTTCTGTGCATCCAAATTTTAGCATTAAATGAGGATGGCCTCGAAGCCAAACGGGGGATCAACCATAAAATTCACGATGTCATATCCTTGGGTCAAACCTCAAATACCCCAATAGTTATTGTGCCCGCAAGATCGTCTCTCTTATGTATTAAAAAAGTAGAAGCAAGCCTCAATCTCATCTTCTAGTACAATCATCAATATCCATATAATTATGAATCGCTTCCATCAATGTCATCTCGTCTGAGGCAATCATTCATACAACACGCATCTTTTACACTTAGCACGGCATCCACTTGATATTAAGTTTCAACAATCATTATGATCACCTTATAATAATTCATGTGCAAGGGAATTCATGCAAAAGCCACCAACCAAGTCCAGTATCATGTTATGGCAAGATAATTACAATGGTCAAACATCATGGATGTTTACCGCTTGACTTGAAATCTATATAATTGTCAAGTCCTACAATCACCCCACCGTCCTCGCCATGACATTATGCCCTTTCAATCCATCAACTACCAAAAATGATGTTACTAGCTCAAGGGTTTAGGAGCAGGAAGCTTTTATGTTTCCAAATAGTTTCCAAATTCCGCACATGATTGTCCGATAATACCTATCAATTGGTTCTGGTGATATTATGAATCGTTATCAAAGCTCAAAGTAAGGTGAATCCATGACTCTATACCTCACATGGGTGACAATCACATCATTCCCTTCTAATAACACGTGACCTCGAGTCAAGTGTTACTTTTGTCTACTCCCGTTTCTACTTTGATTGCTCCGGATTCAAAAATTGGTGCTACTTTTATCTCGTGATTTAATTTATTTCATTTAAGGACTCCTAAGCCGTGAACATAAACCTTATCCAATGGTTGGGTTTCGGTACAGAGCCTTTAGAGGACTGCCTTGTCGAGTTAATACAATTACATGTACACCTACCTGTACGTATAGAGACATATTCATATCTTCTTAGATAAGTAAATTCAACTTATCCTCAATATTCACTTCACGTGTTCAATTCACGGCGTGTCTCAACACCCTTGACGCTCTCACCCGTATTGAGAGGTTATCACGAATCCAATTGTCATCATTCATGTACTATTCGAACAAAAATGATCTACGTGAAAACGAAGTCGGCACATAAATAGGCCAATAAACGAAGGGACAAGCCCCCGTACATTTTTGGAATAAATTTCTTCCACCGCCCATACGGTACATTCATCTCACATATGAGCACAACCTTAGGGGCATATCTTCCTCGACTTAGAGTTCTTACCCTATAGATCCCCGAATCGACGCACTTATATATTAGTCGTGATGTAAAAATTCAAATTTCACGGCGACGACCAAGCTGCATCTCATTGTAATGAGAGCATGCACCAATAACATCCAATCACCTGGTACATTTATATATGTTTGAACTTAACATGAACCAAGGTGCGAGGCTCGGGATGATTTTCCTTCGACACGAGATATGAAGACTACCAAAAGTAGGGCATACTTCACAATGTGATAAACTAAATCAATTCCATTACAAGCGCCCTACCATTCCTGCCAACGATCATCCATGGAATGCATGTTTATTTTATAAAACCCTTTAGAATTTTAGAACATCAATCAAGTCGTATTAATCTTGTTGACTCCACCGCCTAACTCTTATTAATTTCCCAATGTCAAGTAATTACAACACTAAGGGAATGTTCACCAAGAGGGGTAGTGTATCATCATACCCGCAATGCATGCACAAAATTTCATTACTCCCTAGTTATAATGTTATCACAACATCGCTGCATATCCCCAAAGTTTAAATTTACTACTCTCCTCGTTACTTATCCACATAATTTTAGAATAATATAGAGAAAATTATCATCTTCAAAATGCTTTCCTCTCTTATTCCGCTAATAAAATTCCAATCAACCCAAACATGGCCTTAGTAGTCTGCTTTGCTTAAGGTGAATTAACTCTCAAGGATCAAAACATCCAATGTCAAAAATTACAAAGATTCTAACTCCTCAAGGGATCCAAGGCGGTACATAACTAGCCCAATTAACGAAGAGATAAGCCCCCATATCTCTTCGACTGAGTTTCTTCTGCCACCAATATAACACATTCGTCCCAAAATGAGCCTTCTCTGGATCCGAATTCTTATCGTAACTTCTCCGTATGAAACCTTCTACATAAATAGAAGTGAGAGGTATCCACATACAGTATAAAAGACATGCTTGGCGGCCTCTTACTAAGCTGAAGATAGATTTTCAGGCACCAATCTCATTATAATTGCACTAATATTTTGGGTAAGGTGATAATATTACTCCATAAATGGGATAGAAATCTCAGGGTGTGAGTCTCTAGCATCTATACTCCCGTTAAACTCTTCCCTTAGTCAATCAAGGTCACTTATTGCTTGGTCCAATCATCCCCAAGATCAGTATAAGGTTAGGGTATGTCACGACATATCCTGCTAAGTCGACCAAAAATGGTATCCTAGTTAGGTTGGCATCAATCTTATGCCAAACCAACTCTAATGGTTGGAATGGGAATACCAATTACTGTCTCGGAGTGAGCCAGCATCTATACGTAAGGGTACGAGTTTGTCCTAGGTTGGCACTTCCTATAGGAAAAAGTGGACATACTTAATGTGAATCACACATGGGCACACCACCGCTTCGGCTGCATCAGTTTGTCCTCAAACTGATTTAGCTAACAGGGTGGCCTAGTGGTTTAATGGACTTCTTTATCTCAGGATCATTGCAAGCTGATACCATTTGTAAGACCCCCTCCCGGAACACACGACACGGCCGAGGCGAGTCTTATGCCCAGGACAGCCGCCTTGCGGAAGCGCCAGCACACGAGCTAGCCTCCCCCACATGACGCATATCCTGCCGGCCAGACCAACTAAACAGCGTCAACCCATCAATAAAAGAAAGCATTAAAAGCCATAGATTCACAATAAGTAATAATGTCCAAACAGTAAGTACAAGAAGACAGAAAGCTACACAAGCTCCTGCAAAACATCAGAGTATCAAGCTAAATGCCCTAAGGGCTACATCTCAAAACACTCACTCGCCTCTGCCACTGACGGTAGCCAAGGTATCATGGTCTCCGGCCCTGTCATCCTGACCTGACTATCATCCTCCAGCACCGTGCACTGCTGCTCTAAGGTACACTCCTAAAAAGAGGGACGTCGCAACCGTTATTCATAAAAACTAAGTGGCTTCACATCCGCTCCCCCGGCGACTCCAAGGCACCGGGCGGAAGGAAAGGAAGGAAAGCTGCAATATAAGCAATAATATACAAAGCAGGTGACAGGAATGGTTGTATATACATGTCGGTTGTATAAGTACCCAAGTACTTGCAAAAACTCTAACTAACAGGTACAAATACAAGCAAGTACTAGTAACAGAAAGAAGTAAGCAAAGTATCAATATCGTACTAGTAACAGAAAGAAGTAAGCAGAGTATCATATCGTACTAGTAATAGAAAGAAGAATGTAGAGTATCATAACGTACTAGTAACAGAAAGGAGTAAGCAGAGTATCAAAATCGTACTAGTAACAGAAAGAAGTAAGCATGTTAAATTTTTTTGATTTGAATCGTTTAGGAGTAAGCAGGAGTTGCATCAACTGAGTTAAAGCCAAACAACCACAATGCCACACAGCAACACAAGAAACTTTATTGAAATACAAACTTCATTTACAGTGCGAGGTATACATGGTGAGACATGATTCATCAGAATCACAGAGACGAGAAGAACAAAACACACCAAAACAAATCTTGCGGCTAGACAAGCTGAGACCGCACAGACCGCTCGACTCCAGAAGTCGCCCAGCTTGACCTGAGATCACACGAATAGAAACCGGACAGACTGCCAGCACTGCAAGACCGCACCTCAGACCGCACAAACTGGAGCTTTATTGGAACGAAGAACTAAAGCTGTCGCCAGACCACAACTCAGATCGCCTAACCGCTGAAGGTCGCCTGATCGCTGAGCTCGCTGCGAACAGCACAAGAACGAACATAAACCAGTTCGCAGACAGACCACTGCCGAACTATTTATTCTAGCCGCTGGGAATCACCAAGGAAGGAGACCGCAACCTGCTGACCGCAAACAGTTCTCGTTAGGAATGACAGGCCCTGCACCTCTATTTATAGGCGGGTAGACAGATGTCGTCACCGCACAGGAGAGATACAATCACCACCTGTCAGATTGTCAGCGGCCTCATAAGGCAGACCGCGCGATCAGACCACTTGGACGATCATCCGACCAAGACGCAGATCAGTAGACAAGATCGCGCACAGGTCGTGCAAACACGAGACCGCGCACAAGCTGCGCGATCACAAAGGTACTCCTTCCTTAGACCACCAGGAGCAAACTAGGAACCATCTGGCCGACTTAGAACAAGTCGCCAGATCGCCAAGCACAAACCGCCTGGACAGGCGGTCACACATAGGAACAGACCGCCCGATCTTCCAACAAGGAAGACAGGCCAACCAGCACACCAGCTCGGGAACAGACCGCAGCAACAAAGAACAAACCGGAAGAACCAGCAGTCTGCCAGAACAGACAAGCAGAGCCAGACAGGCAAAAAACAAGCACTGGCCGCGCGGTCTCGGCGGTCTCCCAAAATCAGACCGCCCAGTCTCCACTTCACTTCAAAATTTCAACACTCCCCCTTGAAGTGGGAAGTGGAGACTAGCCCGAGTAAACTCCGCAACCATGTAAACGGTCCCTTTGCCAGCGGCTTTGTGAAGATGTCTGCGACAATGTCTGCACTCCGAACATGCTCGATCATAAGAGATCCTCCCAACACCTTTTCACGAATGAAATGGTGCTCAATCTCAATATGCTTGGTCCTCGCGTGACAGACTGGATTATTAACCAGCTTGAGAGCACTCTCATTGTCCACGCGTAGCATAGTGGGACCTCGAACCTCCTCATGAACGTCCTCCACCAACCTCCTGAGCCAAATGGCTTCCTGAGCTGCCAAGGCCGAAGCCTTGTACTCCGCTTCTGTGGTAGATACGGACACCGAGTCCTGCTTTTTGCTGCACCAAGTGATAGCTGTGGGGCCCGTCTTAAAGACATAACCAGACATTGATCTCCGATCATCCACGTCTCCCCCGTAGTAAGCATCCATGTATCCATGCAACTCCAAGCTTGACCCTCTCCTAAATAGGACACCTAAATCAGAGGTTGACTTCACATATTTCAAAATCCCTTTTGCCGCCAGAAGATGAGGCTTCCGTGGCTCCGCCATGTACCGACTCACTTTGCCAACTGCATAAGCAATATCAGGCCTCGTGATGGTCAAGTAAATCAAGCTCCCAACCAGAGCTCGGAACACCAACGGATCAGATAGAACTCTTCCCTCATCCTTCCAAAGTTTATGATGCTGTTCTAGAGGTATAGAGATGCTCTTCCCTTCTTCCATGCCAAATCATTGAACGATCCGCTCCGCATATCCTTCCTGAGAAATGAGGACTCTGCTTTCCCGCCTCTGGACCTCGAGTCCAAGGAAATGGTGAAGCTCCCCCAGATCCTTCATCTCGAACCTGATATCAAGCTCAGCTCTCAGCCTTGCTACCGCCTGCTTCGAGTTCCCGGTGACAATCATGTCATCCACATACAGCAGCACAATAACCTGAAGCGCACCCTCCTTCTTGACGAATAAGCTGGAATCAGAGTCTGAAGCAAAGAACCCGCAGAATTAGAGATACTCCGCGATCTTTCCATACCACGCCCGAGGCGCTTGCTTCAACCCATATAAGGCCTTCTTCAGTTTGCAGACGTAGTCCGGACGATCCTCCGAGATGAAACCCGGCGGCTGGATCATGAAGATCTCCTTGTCAATCTCTCCATATAAGAAGGCATTCTTAACATCAAGCTGCCAAATCTCCCATCCACAAAATGTCGCCAAAGCAATAACAAATCGGACCGAAGTCATCTTTGCCACTATACTAAACGTCTCATCATAATCTTCACCATACTGCTGTGAGAACCCGCGAGCTACAAGGCGAGCCATGTATCGCTCGATCGTGCCGTCATCTATCTTCTTGAGCTTGTAAGCCCATTTGCATGTTACAGGGGTAATGCCCTTAGGCCTGGGCACTAGAGACCAAGTCTCATTCTTCTTGAGAGCATCCATCTCTTCTTGCATAGCAATATCCCACTGCTTCACGCCTTTGGCTTTCTCAAAGCTCGGCGGCTCCCTCTCATCCAAGGGACCAGCGAAGAAACATGAGACGAAGCTCACCATGTTTCCTCCTGTGTATCGTTCTTGTGGCTTGAAAGTCCTCTTCGACCTCCTAAGGTGTTGCACCTGACTAACCACCTCCGCAGCTGCTTCTTCTGCGCAAGCTCCTCTTCCAGACTAACTTGGAGCATCGCTCCCCCTGCTTTCGAAACCTGAAGACTTCCCGCATCTCAGAGCTTGACATAGCTGGAGCTCCTAGTGAAACAGGCAACTCCACTTGAAGACTTCCCGCAGCTTTCCCTGCTTCATCAACCCTGCTCTCCAGTAGTTCAACTCCTGAAACCCCCTTGTAGGAAGTCACTTCATCGAACACCACATCCCGAGATACCACTGATCTCCGTGTCTCAGGATCCATGCACCTCCATCCTTTCTTCAGCTACTCATACCCAACAAAGACTAGCTTCTTTGCTTTCGCATCTAGCTTTGTCCGAAGAGCATTAGGAATATGCACATAGCAGGTTGACCCGAACACCCGAAGGTGAGCAACACTCGGTTTCTCCTTGAACATCAGTTCGTGAGGGGTCTTCATGTTGATAGGACTTAGAGGCATTCTGTTGATGACATAAGCCGCACAAGACATTCCCTCCATCCAAAAGGACTTTGGGATACTCTTGGCATGAAGCCAGCATATCCAGGTTTCCGTCAGATGACGGATCTTCCTCTCCGCAATGCCATTTTGCTGTGGAGTATGGGCACAAGGGAGCTTTCTCCGAACGTCGTGTTTCCTGCAAAAACTTGAGAACTCACCAGAGGTGAACTCTCCACCATTGTCAGTTCTCAATTTTTTCACCCGCAGGCCTAACCGACCTTCCACCAGCTCCTTGAACTCCACAAACTTCGCAAAGGCTTCCGACTTCTCTTTCAAAAAATACACTCAGACATATCTGGTGTAATCGTCAATCAACACCAACATATATCTATTGCCTCCAAGGCTTGGGGTGGTTGTCGGTCCCATCAAATCACCGTGGATGCACTCCAACGGCGCTTTGCATCTATTTTGCGATTTATCAAATGGAAGTCGATGAGACTTACCAAACTGACATCCAGCACAAACATGACCATCTCCAAAAGAGAACAAGCTAGGCAAGCCCTTGACAAGGCCCCTTACCGCCATAGCCTTCAATTTGTCCATGCCAACATGCCCCAACCTTTCATGCCAGATAGTCGGGCTATCATTGGTCTTCATCTTATCAACATAAGTACTTGTCGATAACACGAACAAGTCCTTCACCCTCTTTCCAATATGGATAACATCTCCCCTTATCTCTGGTTGAGTTTTAAGAAACTTCACTTCTGTTGGGCCAAACAGAACGTGATAACCGACATCGACCGCATTGGTCACAGAGAAGAGATTCTTTCACATACCAGGCACGTGATAAACACTCCTCAATGTGAGTGGACCCTTATCACTGCTCAGGGAGACAACATCTTCTTGTTCGACAGCATGAACAGAATTATCAACCGTAATGATAGCATCGTTGCCGGAGTAAGGCGCCAAAGAAGAGAACTTTAATTCTTCCCCGGTGAGATGATGTCCACACCCTGAATCAACAATCCAATCCTCTTCGAAGTTGATGGCAGCCAAGGCCTTAACGAGCATCGTCGTCATATTAGCCGCAAAGGCTCCTCCCCATCCAGCTTCATCAAACTTTGGCTTCTTCTTCTCCGCTACATGTCCCACCTGAAGATTAACCCGACAATCCTTCTTGAAGTGGCCGGTCTTATTGCACCTGAAGCACCTTGGTCCCTCTCCCTTCTTCTTCCCATCAGACTTAGGAGCATAACCCCTATCCTGCTGACCTGAAGTAGAGGGTCCATCATAACCCAGCTTCCTCTTCTCCCACTTCTTCTTCTTCTTTCCAGAGAACAACATATCACTATCTCCCCCAGAGATAGAAGTCCCTGTCATCTGTCTTGCCAAACTTTCTTGCGAAGCAAGTAAGTTCTCCAGCTCCAACAGAGATGGTTGATTTGCCCAACCTTGAACTGAAGTCACAAAGGCGAGATACTCCTTCCGCAATCCGCGGATGATATGCCTCTTCATTTTTGCCTCCGAGATGGGCTCATCAGGGTCCAATGCAGAGATCTCAGCTGTGAGATTCTTCATCTTGAGAAAGAAGGTAGAAATAGAAAGATCGCCTTGAGAGGCCTTCGCCAACTCATTTTCAAGAAACTGTATCCGAGCTACATTCTTCTTATTAAACAACCCGTCCATAGACGTCCAAATTTCAGCAACAGATTTACATCCAATGATGTGATCAAACAGCTCCGGTGAGATAGCCCTCTTGAGAGTGAACTCTGCCTTAGCATTTGTCCTCCTCTAAAGTCTCACCTCTGTCATATTATCTCCTGCTAGAAACACCTCTTGTGTGTCTTCTCCTCCAACTATCACCCATAGATCCTCGCCAAGTAAATAGCACTCTAGACACGACCTCCATTTCATATAGTTAGTCGATGTAAGGACCTCAATACCATGCCCTCTTGCGAATCCGCCTTCCATGGCAATCTAAGTGGTCTCTTCTTCACAAAGACGATGGCAACTCAAGTTGATCACTGCTTATCCACTCCAATAACCTGGCTTTGATACCATGTTAAAAATTTTTGATTGGAATCGTTTAGGAGTAAGTAGGAGTTGCATCAACTGAGTTAAAGCCAAACAACCACAATGCCACACAGCAACACAAGAAACTTTATTGAAATACAAACTTCATTTACAGTGCGAGGTATACATGGTGAGATATGATTCATCAGAATCACGGAGACGAGAAGAACAAAACACACCAAAACAAATCTTGCGGCTAGACAAGCTGAGACCGCACAGACCGCTCGACTCCAGAAGTCGCCCGGCTTGACCTGAGATCGCACGAATAGAAACCGGACAGACTGCCAGCACTGCAAGACCGCACCTCAGACCGCACGAATTGGAGCTTTATTGGAACGAAGAACTGAAGCTATTTCCAGACCGCAACTCAGATCGCCTAACCGATGAGGGTCGCCTGATCGCTGAGCTCGCTGCGAACAGCACAAGAATGAACATAAACCAGTTCGCAGACAGACCGCTGCCGAACTGTTTATTCTAGCCGCTGGGAATCACCAAGGAAGGAGACCGCAACCTGCTGACCGCAAACAGTTCTTGTTAGGAATGACGGGCCCTGCACCTCTATTTATAGGCGGGTAGACGGATGTCGTCACCGCACAGGAGAGATACAATCACCACCCGTCAGATCGTCAGCAGCCTAATAAGGCAGACCGCGCGATCAGACCACTTGGACGATCATCCGACCAAGACGCAGATCAGCAGACAAGATCGCGCACAGGTCACGCAAGCACGAGACCGTGCACAAGCCGCGCGATCACAAAGGTACTCCTTTCATAGACCACCAAGAGCAAACCAGGAACCATCTGGCCGACTTAGAACAAGTCGCCAGATCGCGAAGCACAAACCGCCCGGACAGGCGGTCAAACATAGGAACAGACCGCCCGGTCTTCTAACAAGGAAGACAGGCCAACCAGCACACCAGCTCGGGAATAGACTGCAGCAACAAAGAACAAACCGGAATAACCAGCAGTCCGCCAGAATAGACCGGCAGAGCGAGACCTGCAGAAAACAAGCACTAGCTGCGCGGTCTCGGCGGTCTCCCAAAATCAGACCGCCCAGTCTCCACTTCACTTCAAAATTTCAACAAAGCAGAGTATCATCTCGTACCTTAACTTATAATAATGCCCATACAAACTTATAAGTTAAGGTTTCCAATTTGGGACCCATCATATAAAAGAGCCCATACTAATTTATATGATGGACCCGATGCGGTGCAATGCTATGATTATGAAGGATGAATGCAATGCAATGATTAGGATATGATGAACTCACCCATGCATTTTGCTATGTCGACAGAGACCTGTAGTTCCCACTTTTCGAGGGTAGCTAACCACTCAGGCACCTGGCATCGTGGCCAAACGGAGACTGTGGACCGGGCTCCTCCACAACTAGGTGGGTATGAACACTACCAGACCTAGGCCTATGTACGCCACAATGCTAAGAACACACAGCGGAGCCCCCGCATCCTTCTCGACGCTAAGAAAACACAGCGGAGCCATCAAGGACACAGAAGGGGACTTGGGTAGGTGTGCACCAAGAATCCAACCCAACTGGTCTAGAGTCTAACTGCCGGCTTCTGTTGGTGTCACGACTAGCAAGCTTGTAGACCCGCCACAAGTAATCCCCCCAACCCCAAGTATCCTCCAACCAGTGTCACTACACCACCATGTGTAAACCATGCACATTCATGTAATTCCCATGCATAATCCGTGTTATCGAGCACCCAGGGACTCGCGAATGGAGCCTTCTTACCTTTCACATCATACCAGCACATCTGATGCTAATTAGCATCCAAGGCCCCCAACCACCAGGTCCTTCACATTTCACCACAAGATATAACAATATCTTATAATCCACACCAAGCCATCAATGCTAACCATACCGAGTTATCATAACTCTTTTGCGGTGGCGAGTGTATATCATGGAAATTACTCTACGAAAATCTGCGGGACTACTTGTGTGTACGGTGTCATATTCATATTTTACCAAATATGTAATCCCCAACATATCGCCAATATTCAATCGCCTTAAGTACAAATCACAACGTGATTCAACACGATTAAAGCTATCAAGCTTATGGAGAGATTATCACCAATCTACATCATCCAATAGATTATCAAGCGATATGAATATTAATTCATACATGTCCTTTTTACGATTCCACATAAATCTACAATTGAAGGTTCATCCAAGGAGCCGTCTTAACGGAAGTAAATCTGACATTATCATTACCAGCCAATACTAGCGTATACATGATTCATACAAAATTCTGCCCAAACAGGCTCACATTCAGCATTTTTATCTCCTTCAATCATCAAATAAAATGTCAATAGCTTTAATTCTACTTAATCATAAATTATGAATTTCAATAGGGATGTACATTTTATTATCACAAATGTCTCCACCAATTTTCGACCTCATTGTATTATGCAATACGTATTTATGGCGCTTTGCATTTATATGATAGGACAAGCATCTTCATGGTAAATATCTATCCAAAAATTCTGAAACTAAATAGAAGTGATCACGTAATACATAATTAAAACCCTATTTAACAGAGGGTTATTCATCATCTTCCCCAAACATGAATTAGATCATTTCACCCCCTTTTAAAATCCGTAAATATCATTCCCCTCACTCTCCCACAACGACCATGGGTTTGCCACAAATCAAATCCCATCTCTTCCTTTTGAAGAGAAGAAATGATCCCTAGAACCTCGCGGAGAACGATGCCCTAATTTTGAGGTTCCGGCTTGGTCTTCCTAAGGAACTCCATTAAAGCTCACACGAGAAGCTCTCTTGAGCCTTCATCTCTCCTATTGTGATCTAAGACGCTAGCACCGAAGGAGAGGGGAGGAAGTCACCTGATTTCCGGCTGACGTTCACGGTTGTCTCCTCCGCGGCATGGCGGCAGTTGGCCAAGACTGTAAAATGGTCCTGATCCATAGAAATATCCAACATGTAATCAGTCAACATTACCCAAATTAAAAAGAAAGGAAACAGCAGACAACATGAAAAGTTAACAAATTAATAACTTCCCAAAGACTCCCATCCTTCACGATATCTGTTTAGGGTCAATTTGTTAGGGTCTTTTATATCGGGGTTGCATCTTAATATAGCTATGACGTTGACACATAAGGCTGACTTAGACTCGTTAAAAAAGGTTGTCCAAAGATAGAAAAACATGAATTATGAGACAAGTAGACCCAAGTGGCACAAGGTAATCCACAGTCCAATAAGAAATTACATCAAAATAGCCAATCTGGATAGCTTAAAGGCAACCAAACATCAACAATGGAGTGTATAAGGCAATATATTCCTCTCTATAATTCTCAAGTGAACCACCCCAGCAAAGGTTCAGTACAACCACAACAAGTGAAAAGAGGGGCATCAGCCGGCCGATCAAAATAAATGCCCCAATAGCTAACAATAAATTTGGAACTTCATGACCCGAAAAGGGAATAATAGCAACATGCCCTTCCAGGTATTTATATCTCTCATCATTTGGATTATAGAATACAGCAACACAAGCAGGTAATAATTCTGGTCTTGAAGTAACAATAATAAAATGTCAGAAATTGAATCATGGCGATGGTAAGAGGAATAGCACTAGGAAAATCTGGGAAAGAGCACGCCAACAATACAGCCGGCCTAGACCCCAACAAAACTGATCCAGATCCCAAAACTGAGATCTTTACTTGATCTTATGAAGACATTCAATACCAAAAACCAACTACACAACCATCGGCCAACTACTAACAACTAAAACATTTGCCACTGTTAATGTCCAAAACCACATGATGATGACCATCCCAAACTGAATGAAAACTAGAAAGAAAGTGGTCAGAGAAAGACTTACAACAAATTTGCAGAAGAAGAACCAGAACACAGTTGTGCATCACAATTTCTCGAATCCCAGCTAAGCTAAGCCTTTCACAAACCCTGAATCCAGCAATAACGTAAAGATTCCTTGCCAGATCTTGCCAAACGAAGAAGAGAGAGGGAGGAGGAATAAAAACCCTAGCCGCGATTTAGGCAGAATACGATAGAGTCGGAAGTGGCAACCGTAAAAGATAAAGTTGAAGGAAAATAAGCCACTGAAATTCTATTTCTCCCAACCTCCACCGCCTCTTCACAGTCGGTCAAAATGTGTATTACTGTAAACCCACTTAATAGCAATTGCAATTAGCACACCAATGTCAATACACTCATAACAGCACATCCTATCATAGGCCACAAGACAAGCCCAAACAAAGCCCCAAATAGCTCCCCTTTTTGTTTTAATACCAATTAAATGAGAAGATAATCTTGATTAGCATATTCAATTTCGTCCACTGGTTTATTTTTCATCATAGGGGCCTAGCGCGCACTGGGATGTTACAACTTAAGTATGGGGGTATTTGATGAGTAGTATTTTTGCCAAATTGTATTATAGTTTTTAGGCTAATAATAATTTGAATTTATAAATAATATGTCTATTTTAACTAAATAAAAAATTCTATTTATAATTGTTCACTAACTTAAGTTTGTTTTATGTTTTTCAGGATATCTGGAGTTTTTGCCGAAAAATGTAAGTACATGCCCTAAGTCACGCCCGTGACCAAGGGCGTGTCAACATAAAACTCATTCCAGACCTGCTGCCGCCACCCAGAGTCGTTCCGTGAAGAATTCGCCAAGTATACGCCCCAGGTCACGGGCGTGACCCAATGTCACGGCCCTGAACTGCGGAGTTTGACGAACAGGCGAGAGTTCGACGAATGTTCAAAATTGTCAAGTACACGCCCCAGGTCACGGGCGTGACCAAGGGCGTGACCAAGGGCGTGATATCCAAGTCATTGTCGGGACATCACCACTAGCATCCGAAGCGAGCCGCCATGTCATTTAAAGTTACACGCCCCCAGCCACGGGCGTGACCGAGGGCATGACACCCAGTCACTGGCGTGACTCACCCCACGCGCCTTCCCGCCAAAGATTTCCCGCCAGCAGCACATTTAAAGATTACACGCCCCAGGTCACGGGCATGACCTAGGCCGTGACACGCTCGAAATGCCTGCATTGAAGCCAGAATGCGCCCTCTCAGCACCAGCACCGATCACGCCCCTTACACGCCCTTTGTCACGGGCGTGACCAAGGGAGTGTAACCCCAACTTTTGCCTATAAAAAGGCAGCTCTTCCAGATCTCAAGGCATCCCTTTTTCCACCCTGTTTGGGTCGAAACTCCTCTCCTCTGCCCCCTTTTGGGGCAGAATTGCTTTTATTTCATTTCTTGTATTCTCTTATTTCTTAGCTTAGATTTCAATTTCATGTATTTTCATTTTATGCAAATTAGTTTTAGATTTCAATTCATGCAAAGCCTTCAATTTCTTGTACCCTCTTTTGCTGTAATTCAAAGTTATTTTAATAAAATGTTATTGTCGTATTTCTTTCATCTCTTTTATTTTCATTTCAAGTAGATTTTATTTTAGATCTTGAAAATTGCGAGGTTTAGATGAAATGAATTCTCTTTATTATTTTCAATCCTCCTTCGATTTATTCTTGAATATTAACGTATCGTGTTCATATTTCGGTTATGAATTGCGAAATTTGTTTTCAAACTCTTGTTAGCCGAACCAGCTCGTGAGTATGAATCGATCGCTCAAGGATAAAAAGAGTAGAACGCAATCCTTAAAAGAGGACGACGTTACCCTTCCGGATTGGAGTAAAAGCCAATAGTGGGATTCACCTCGTAAAGCGAGTCTTAGGTTATCAATTATAGAATGGAAATTCAATTGATAATTCCTAAACTTAGTTGGGCGTAGTCCTCGAAAGAGGTACGTTCATAGTCCGAGAATCTCCACGGTCAAGGATCAGATTAGAATTTATCTCCTTTGATGTTCATTCCAAGCGTGCTTTGAACAAGATTTGTTTTCTTTTCTTTATTTCTTTATTTTAATTTTAATTATGAATTATCACTAATAAAATATTATTCGATAAAATAATTATTTTGTTTTCCCGAAGTAAAAAAAGTACTCGACAGCCCCGAGTCTAATACGACCTTGATATTCTTTATATCATATGCTATATTTTGATAGGTACACTTGCCTTAATTGAGTATAGATTGGAGAACACGATTCTCTCTATCAGTATCCCCAGTATAATTAATTCTCACTTGATCATATCTGATGCCATCAACACCATGTCAGCTACCAAGCTGACATCTTTTGCTGACAAATAGATAAAGTCAAGAAGAAACAATTATACTAGAGCAGCTAGTTAGCTCTTGGCTGAGAGAGATAGGAAGAATGCTGCTGCCTTCTCTACTGAACATACTTCAAAAATTGTTCAGAAAAGATGGTACAACATCTATGAATGTTGGTGTTGTGGCAAAGTAGGACACTATGCCATTTACTGTTGGCACAACCCTAGTGTGCCTAGTGCAAAGGAGAGACCTCCTGGAAGGGATGAGGAGAGTAGAAGAATTCCCTATTATGCTAACAAGAACCTAGGACCCAAGTCACCTTGGGTTCCTAAGGATTATTAAATCTTTCTTGCAGGGTAGTCCATTTAGCCAATCAAAAGCGAACAAGGCTAATGGACAATAAGTGCCCCAGGCTTAACTCTGGACTAAGAAAAACTCACCACATGCCAAGGTGCACTGATCAAGTGGTAGCTAAGAGTCAAGATAAGTGGACATACCATCAAGGGGGAGCTACTAGCTCAAGAAGACTTAAAAGCTAAGGTGAAGGTAACTATGTTGATGCTCAACACATAACCTCATCTTTATCATTTTATAAAAGTAGTTTTCACTTAAGTAAGTAAAAGCTATCATACAAGGAGCACATAGGTATGGCACTACTAAAAGCATTTCACTGGTCATACAAAAGAGTGAACCTAACCCATATCGTCGAAATGATGATTGGTATCGTCGAAATGACTTCTCGACATCGAATCTGCATCACGACGATATCCAATCATCAGCAGACTCTTAAATAAACTTGTGCTTAATCTATTATTACAGCTAAACTCGAGTTAATCAGGCATTTAACAAATGACACTTCTACTTCCAACTCAGACACTATAAATAAGGTCAAATGTCTTAAGGTTAAAACACTCTCTACATTAGCTCTAAAAAGTCGTCGTGTTCTCCATGCCTTCTAAGAATGAACGAGTCGACAGTGCTAAAATTCTCCTGGATCAAGCAAAAGATGGCGCCAAAGAAGGAAGATTTTCTGTACGAAGGAAGTGAAGTGGTGAGGAATGGGTTCTCAGAAGGATCAGAAGAAATCCAGAGCACCATTAAGTGGTGAGGAATTTCTCAAAAGGAAGTTTGTGTATGTTTGAATGTATATGTATGTGTTAGTTTGTGTATGTTTATTTGTGTGCATTTTTGAATGTAATTAGTGAAAGGAAAAAAAGATTCTCAAATCTAATTAAAGGGAGCCCTACGAATGTGATTCTCAAATCACCTCAAATTTAATTAAAGGGAGCCCCACCTCCAAGAAGAAACTTAGTTCTTTGCATTTCTTTGCATTTTTTGAATTTAACTTATTCTAACCCGTAGAAATGATTCCCAGATACACGTGTGTTTGTATATGATGTGTGTATGTGTTCATTTTATGGTGAATATGTGACTGATGAGTGTGTTTGTATGCATTTATGTGATGTGTGTTTATTTTTTGGTGAATATGTGAGTGAGTGTGTGGATTTTTTGGTGAATATGTGATGTGTGTTGATTGTGTGTGTTGATTGTGTGTATGCATTTATGTGGATTTGTTGATTGAGTGAGTGTGTGGACTTGTGATCAATGTTGTTTCCTTCATGCTGATTATGTTCATTCCAGTGATATTCTTGCTAATGGATAGAGATAAGAGTTGGATGACCCTTCATAGATGTCATCATGATTACATTGAAGGTGTAGATCATTTTCTTCAAACAGCATTTGTCCAAGAAACTCAAGGGGAAGAAATTTGTTGTCCATGCATCAAGTGTGTTTTTCGTTATTATCATACCAAGGATATCGTGAGAGATCACTAGATTGTTGATGGCTTTATTGATGGTTACGATGAATGGTTTTTTCATGGGGAAAGTGATGATATGAATATTGACAATCGAAATGATGATGGTGGGTTCATCCATGATGACATTGATGGTATGTTGCATGACATGTATAGAAACATTGAACAATATTCTCCTATGCCACAAGAAGATAGGGGAAAAGCAAGTGAAGGGTCAAATGAAGACGCCAAAAAATTCTATAAGTTAGTGGAGGAAGGCCAAGAACAGCTTTATCCAGGGTGTACTAGTTTTTCAAAGTTATCATTTACTATTCGTCTATATATCAACAAGTGTGTACATGGAATTAGCAATGAAGCTTCATATCAAAATAAAACTTGAGGGCTATATATAGTTGTTATTTAAAGATGATGACATTTGATATTAAACCATTAATGCATATATATTTAATAATAATTGCAAAAAGGAAAAGGAAAAGGGGTTGCTGCATCCTTCTCTTGTATGAAGATGAAAACTTTATTTTAATTTTGAATCTTAACCCATAATGTATATATCTGATATCCTTAATATTATTTATGCTTGCAGCTTAATTTGAGGGATTTTAAGTGCCATGCTCTGAGGTTCTCAGCGGATCTGAACACCTGATATATACACACCCAAGTTGGTGATCAGCATGTATCCTATTAGCACATTTTCTTTTTAGTATTAAATTATTTTTTATTTTCCTCCTAATTTGTTGGAGCATTTGAATTTAAGATATGTTCATGGGCCTTCTCAACTATCGTAGTTATAATACTGCCAATAATTTGTATAAGAATTAATTACAACAATTAATTGCTAGTCAAGTCAAATTTTTTTTATCAATGATAAAATAGTATATATATATTTTTTGCTTCAAATTATAAAATGGAAAATGGATCTTACAGTAAAGGTGCGCAGGACTCTGATTATTTCATGTATGTTAAAAGCTTTGGCAAATCACTTGAAGATAAGGTATATAACAGCTTCATTGAGTAGGTAGCCTAAGTTATTAATTAAAACAATTAATTGCTAGTCAAGTCAAATTTTGTAGTTATTTTTTTCTTGATAATTAATTATTGTTGATTATGAATTTCTATGCTAGAGTAGCAAATTTGTATGATACTGCGTGGTTATGATTTGTTTCTCATTCATGTAGGCACTTGAATTGAACGATCTCTTAGCCCTCCAAATTTGTTTCTCACCCGCAAAGATGCTTCAGGAGAGCAAGTGTATGGAGCTGGCACTGTGAAGGGGGCATTAAAGGAGTCACCGAAGAAGGAAGAATACAAGGACGATCCCGTGAAGAAGAAAGAGATTAATTTTCATGAACATATTGTTTATTATGAAATTTTTTTCATGTATATATTGAGTTTAATATAGATAAGTGCACCATTGATTTGTATTGAGGGGTTTGGGCTATCTCCCACTTTTTTATTATTAATAAAAATATTTTTTTCACAAAATAGATTTTATATCTATTATTGTCTATATTCTTTATTCAATTTAATGGCAAATAAATAAATTTATTAAAATTTATTTTGTGATCAAATACAAGCATAAACGATATCATGCATAGAAGATCATAAATGTTGCCAAATACAAGCATAAATGTTGCCATAGAAAATCATATATGTTGCCAAATGCAAGCATAAACGCTACCATAGAGTATCTTAAATGTTGTCAAATATAAGCATAAATGCTACCATAAAGTATCATAAATGTTACCAAATATAAGCATAAACGCTACAATAGAGTATCGTAACCGTTGCTGTAAAATGAAATAATCGCTACCATTGGATATCATAAACGCTATAATAGATGTACCTATAGTAGCGGTTAGAAAAACGTCACAATACATTGGGTAACCGCTACTATACCCTACGACCACGGCGGCGGATGTAGCGCGCGCGCAACAGCTACCGTAGACCTACAGTAGCGGTTTTTTCACCTACAGTAGCGTTTTTTGAGCGCTACCATATGCATGATATGGTGTAGTGAGGCCATCGGCCCTAAGTTCACCCTCTCTGAGCCGACAGTAATATTAAAAAGAGAAGTGCTTGAGTTCTACTCGAATGCCAAGGGTGGCTCAAAGGGAACGTCTGTGAAGAGCGTAATCAATGGGATAAAGGTCAAGGTGAATGCCAAGAGATTGAACAGGGCTCTTCAGTTGCCGGCCTTTGCAAAGGGGGAGGAAGATGAAAAGATCACCTAGAAAGACCTTGACAAGGCTCAGTCATGGTGCGGGCATTCGAGTAAGACCTATGGGTCTCTAGAAAGGAAAAGCTTCAATCAACAAGGAAAGCTGATGGTAGACATTGTGGGAAAAGCACTCTTCTATATGGTAGGGTCGCATGACAGGATATCCAGGCCCATGTTCAAGACAATGACAAGGATAATCCTAAGGAAGAAGACCAACTAGGGTCAGATTATTTTCAAGAGAATTCAAGACAGCCTTCAAGTTCCAAATCTAGGAAGAATAATATCACTGTATCTTCTGCTATCCTACCCTGGAAGCTTTAACAATAAGTATGGAGTAAAAATCCATCACATGAGAAGGATGGATATCAGAATACTAGAAAGGTGGGAGAAAGTTTTGACTAAACCTCCCAAGAAGTTGAAGACAGCAGTAGATATGAAGAGGAAGGGAGAAAGCTCATCTGAAGGAAGTGAGTCAGGCAACAACACACCTCCATCTGACTCTGAGGTACCTGTGGAGACAAGGAATGTCGCCCTCTGGACCTCTGCTCTAAGTCAAGGATCCAGAATAAAAGCATGAACAGATCAAGGAAGTGCTGAAACTAAGGGGGAAAAGAACAGTGAGCTCCCTGCTCAAGTGGAAGAAGTGATCAATACGATCATAGGGGCTGAGGATGCTGGTCATTCTGAACCAGCAATGCAAGAGTACAATCAAGAAAACCCTGCTGATGAGACTAGCAAAGATCGGCAAAGTCCTGAAAAGGAAAATGAGCCAAACCATTCACCCATAAGAAAATCTCTATCTCCAATAACAGAAGGGAATGAAGAAGAGGAACAAGATAGTTCATCTCCAGAGAACAGACTAGTGGAGCTCTCACTATTATCTCAGATAAAGATGCTCCTGGAAGAGCAAAGATTTAAAATTGAAAGCTATGTCTCCTCTGCTATCAATGAGCTAAGAAGGGAACTGTCTGCTGAAATGGCAAGCCTAAGAAATGATGTGAAAAATCTGCAAGAATACACTGCTCGTACTCACAAGTGTGTATCTAACCTAGGAGTTAATCAGACATTGATTGTCAGCAGCATAGAAAAGGTCTACATTGCATCCACCAAGAAGATGGCTGAACTCAAAACTGATCTCCAAGAAAGTCTAGATCACCACAATAAAGATCTAGACAGTCATCTTCTTGAGACCAAGAATCACTTTGAAGCAGGAATCCACATGCTCAAAAACAAGATATTGGCCTCCGAGGAGAATCTCCAAAGGGGGATATCTGATGAAGTCATAAAGGGGGAGAGATCAATGATAAAGGCCAGTGGTGATCATGCCACCTGGACCACAAACACCATCAGGGAAGCAATGAATCTCCCTCCTCTACATTATGATGAGCCTACTGAAGAGCAACATACAGATATTCCTGATACTGATAAGGGTAAAGAAAAGGAAGCACTAGAGGATGAAGAAATAAAAATGAGAAAGAGAAAGTACACGGAGGAAATGGAGAAAAAGGATGACTATGAAAGATAGAGTCCCATATCCAGGACCATCATTCTAAAAGCATGGGAGCAAGTGAAAGCTAATAAAGGTGAAAGATACAATGTATACAGTCCTCAAGAATGGGCTAAGCATGAAATCAAGAAGAAGCAAGGAGAGAATACAGAAGGAATAAGCAAGCAGGAAGAATTCCAACTGACACTCCTGAACCTCTAAAGTATCATCCTAAACCGTTTGAGTACTTCATCAGACAAGCTGAAAAGGAACAGGAGGCCAGTGCCAAGAAAGCAAAGGGTGAAGCTGATATGAGGGCACCAGAGATATAGATGGCTAAATATTTAAGTGGTAAATGTAGAAATGTCAAAACTTTTGAAAACATTTGGCTCTATTTATATATGAAGTAATATTTGTCAAATTCTGTGCTCACTCAATTATAGCTGCAATGTCATCATTATATGCTTGTTTGCTTAAAATATTAAATCTTTTATTTGAGTAGCATTTATCATTGAGTGGGTTATGACTTCTTCAAATAGGGGGAGATTGTTGGGAACAGTGCCCAACATTGTTCCTGATTTGAAGAAGTGCTCAGCTCAATGATAAGTGCAAGTTGTATTTAATGTCCAATCTAGTTCATCCTTGTAGAGATGAGACAATATGTCCAGTACTTCAAAAGCCTGCCTAAGAATAATATCATCAAAAAAGGCTGGACATATCGTCGACAAGTACAGGCACATCGTCATGATGATGAGCAAAGAAAATGCTGAGACTTGGCGAGTTCGTTGAATGAAGACAGCAGTTTGTCGAACGCAGAATGAAGTTCGTCGAACGTAGAATGAAGTTTGCCGAACGAAGAGACGGGAGAGAAGAATGAAGTTCGTCTAACGTAGAATGCTGTTCGTCGAACGCAGAATGAAGATCGTCGAACGCAGAGACAGGATAGAAAAATGAAGTTCATCGAACGCAGAATGTTGTTCATCGAATGCAGAATGAAGATCGTCGAACGCAGAGAAGACATGAAGATATCAAAGGAAGGAATATCATCGAGAAGATGCAGTATCGTCGACATCAACAGAGTAGCCTTGTCGTAGAGAAGAACAGACATCGTTGTAAAGAAGGCATGACATCGAGAACTGAAGAAGGATAGCTGAAGGCAAGCATAGTCTTTCGACATGATATCGCTCATGTCGTCGAAAGAACAAAGTGATTATGACGACAGATTACAAGAAAGAAGATCACAATGACACAGTCAGAGATAGCATATCGTCGTATATGCAGAAATGCCAGAAGATCTTGTATCATCGAGATATCAATGTCAGAGGCAGAATCTAGAAGACTTAAAGATCTATCAAGGTCTAAGACATCGATAAAGTCTTATCGTCGAGATATTATTCATATCGTCGTAATGCTGGCAGTATAGTCATCAAGCTGGAAATATCGTCGAGACGGAATTCAAATGTTGCGGACACGCTGTCAGCAATTAATGTCGCCGCCTGATTGTCCAATCAATGCGTGCTCTTAAGGAATGGGGCGTCTGACACTTAAGAAACTTTTTCAGAAGACCGTTGGGGGCCTCGCACTCTTATAAAAGAGATAAGAGGATGCCCTAGAAAAAAAATCCTCGTGAGAGAGAAAAACAAAAAAGAATCTCGCTGTTGCTTCAATACAACAGTATATTCTGCGGAGTAGAAGAAGAACAAGTAGACTGATAAGAAGTCGTTCCTCATCAGGCTAAGAGAAGAGATTGAAGAAGACCTGTGCTTTCAAGATCTGAATCAGAAACATCTTCTTCAACCTCAAGTAGCTGATCTCCATCAGGCTAAGTTGTCGATCTCCATCAGGCAGAAGAAGCAGTTGTCATCACTGTAATTTCTTGTAAGGCTTGCGGGCCTGAGTGTCTAGCTTGAGGGCTGGAGAGCTGTGAGGCTTGAGGGCCAGGGCAATGGAATTGCGGGTACGACACCGTCTAGCTTAAGGGATGGAGAGCTGTGAGGCTTGAGGGCCAGGGCAGTGGACTTGCGGGTCTGATATTATCGAGTTTGAGGGCTCGGGCGCAGTAAAGGCTTACGGGCCTAGGCTGTAGGCACGGGACTTGCAAGTCTGTGTTGTGTAGGGCTTGAGGACCTGAGTGTCGAGCTTGTGGGCTCGGGTGCAGTAGGGGCTTGCGGGCCTAGGCTGTAGGACTTGTGGGTCCGTGTTGTAAGGCTTGCGGGCCTGAAAATTTGGCGGAGTTTGCCGAGCCTAGTACACTGCTAGGTAGGCACAGGGGGAAAGAGGACTACTCAAGACACCCTATCTTGAGGAACCTCTATAGATCACTGTGTGCTTTTCTGTATTGTGCTTTATAACTTATAGATCTACTAATCAGAAATCAAGAACACCTAAAGGGGATAAAATAATTTGAAAAACCTATTCACCCCCCCCCCCCCCTCTAGGTGATAAGTTGACACCCAATAAACAACAGATTTTCCATCGTTTAAAATGTAGCATTTGGAGCCAAAGATCCTAAAGTATGAAATTGTAGGTTGTTTGCCTTTCAGAATCTCATAGGGAGTTATTCCATGAACCTTATTGATGGAAGCTCTGTTGAGAACATGACATGCAGTATTGACTGCCTCAGCCCAGAAGTATTCTGGGAGTGAGGAGTCACTAAGCAGTGTTCTCCCAGTTTCTCTC
The DNA here is from genome assembly GCA_033032865.1 of Dactylorhiza incarnata. Lineage (NCBI taxonomy): Eukaryota > Viridiplantae > Streptophyta > Magnoliopsida > Asparagales > Orchidaceae > Dactylorhiza > Dactylorhiza incarnata. Next base: position 6,508,050 of record JAWHQI010000035.1, read on the forward strand.
AAGGTCCTATTCCTCCTCTCAGCCACACCATTTTGTTGTGGAGTCCTTGGGGAGGAACTCTTGGGTGATACCATATTCTTGACAAAACTTTGTCATAGCTTCAGATTGAAATTCTGTGCCACGGTCTGTTCTAGTCCTGACCACAGCACATTGCGAGTCATTCTGAATTGCTTTGACATGAGTTATAAAGATATTTAAAGTATCAGACTTCTTCTTTAGGAAGAATACCCATGTATATTTTGAGTGATCATCAACAATCACCAAAGTATACAACTTCCCACCTAGGCTCTGAATTGGCAAAGGACCAAACAAGTCCATATGCAAGAGATAAAGACATCTTTCAGTGTCTTTGGAGCCAATACTTTTAAAGGTGGCCCTTGTTTGCTTACCCATTTGGCAAGCATGACAGGGACCACTTTTAATACATTTTATATTAGGACTATTCCTAACAAGGTTTTTAGAGAATACTCTATACATTGTTTTGTAGCTAATGTGAGCAAGTCTCTTGTGCCATTGAACACAAAGGGACTCATTCTCATTAGCCACAAGACAAACAGATGTAAGAGAATTATTACATATGAAGTCTAAGCAATAAACATTCCAACTCCTAGTGCCTGAGAGAATGGTCTCTAAGTCTTTAGAATTTTTAATCAAGCACTTGTCATTGTGGAATTCAATGACATATCCTAGATCACATAGTTTACTTATGCTTACTAGGTTGTGTTGCAACCATTCAACATAGGCTACCCTTGTAATTGATACAATGCCATTGGAGATCATACCATATCCTTTGGTGATTTTTTTTTTCTGACCCCCCAAAGATAACTTTGGGTCCATTCTTCACAGCCTTGTAGTCCTGTAGAAGATTTCTTGTTCCTGTCATGTGCCTTGAGCACCCACTGTCCAAATACCAAATCTGCCCAAGGCTGGTATTTGAACTAACCTGCATGATGGAATTTAATTACCCTTAGGAGCCCAAGTGATTTTGGGTCCTAGGTACTTGTTAGTCTGATGAGATAACCTCACACTAGCTGCACTCTTTGCAGGAAGACTCTTCTTTGCATTTAGTACATTGGGATTGTACCAACAATCTATGGCAAAGTGTCCCACTTTACCACAACACCAACATTCATGAATGTTGTATCTCCTCTTCTGAACATTTCCTGAGAAAACAGCATTACTGTGTCTTAGTTCAGGAGGGGAGACAACTGCAATATTCCTATTTCTCTCAGCAATGATTTGACTGAATGTTAATCTATGTGTTGTCTTGATGCTCTTTGTTTTGATGACATCAGCTTGCTTTGGCTTGGTAGCCATACAAGATCTAATGGCATCAGACACTGAGCAACAAGTCTTGTCAATAGATTTGACAGCAGAAATTTTATTTGCTGAAATAAATTTAGAAGAACTTGCATCCTGATTCTTGAATGAGGGGGCTGAAGTACCAAATACAAAAGGTCCAGGTTGGGCCATTTGAATTTCCTCATGGGGAGCCTTCATGGCACTCAATCCCATTCCCTTTCTTCCACTATGGGAAGGAGTGTTTTCCTTCCTATAGGTACTTCCATTCTTCCAGTGACCATACATGCTTTCATGGTCATACCTATTGGAAGGAAGTAATACCTTTTGAAAGGTTGTTTGAGGCTTAGCCTTACCACTGCTTTTTGTTGGAGTTACCATTGTGATGTAGAAGTGGTCAAACATGTAATGTCACTGCCAACGCGATATGAGCCTGCAGGTCGCACATAAGAGCATGTGGAGAAGATGGAAGATTGACTATGTTGGTAAAGGTTACCAATCACCATATAGAATGGGGGAAGTCCAGCAAATGTTGCTGTCTGAATTCGTCGGGTTTACACGGATAGAATTCGTCGGATTCGTCGGGATTCCTCGGATTGTTCCGTGGAATCTCGACGAATTGTTACAGAGATCCTTAACTCGGCAAATGTTGCCGTCTGACATGATTCGTCGGATTCGTCGGATTCGTCGGATCATCCCGTGGAATCTCGACGAATTGTCTCAGAGACCCTTCACTCGGCAAATGTTGCCTTCTGATTGGATTCGTCGGATTCGTCGGATAGTCCCGTGTAAACTCGACGAATTCTGTTCCGTGGAATCCTGACGAATTGTAACCGAAGCCCCTATTCTGCTGTGTGGTCTGCGGATAGCGATTCTTCTAGAAGCTGTTTATCCTTTTGTTATAAATAGGACTTCTTTTTAGGGTTCTTATAACTTGCGACAAGTTGAGCCGACGGAAAAAGTTCCGCCTCTCGCCCTAGTCGACGGAAGAGTTCCGCCGTCTGAATCGCCTCCGCCGACCTCCTCTCCGGCGATCGTCGTCGGGTGCTGTTCTTCCTGAAGCGGATCTAGCAATCCGTGGAAGTGCAAGGTGCAGTTGTTCTTCCTTCCGAGTTGCGTGCGACGTGATTTGGTGTTCTCCCGGCTCGTGTGGACTGCTGTAGAGACGTAGACATTATTCTACGTAAGGACTCGCATAGCCGCTGAAGGAATCTTCTTCTTGGAGCATCTAGGTTGGATTTGATCCAATCCCGCCAAGGTAATTTCATACCTAGCATTTTGATTAACTTCTTGATTCAACATTCATGGTCGATCCGAATCTTTTGGGTTGTTTCTCTTCATTTCCGCTGCGCCTACATTTGATGTATGGTTCTAGAAAAACCCAACACTTTTTTCTCCACTCCCTTCTCCTGCTTCCATTTTATTAAATCGCAGTCCTCTTCTATTGGATTGAGAAGAGAAGGAGTCAATAATAGGGAGCACAGATTTAGGCATGGAGAATTGAGCCACTAGGCTTCTTTCTTTCACAAGCCTCTCCTCAAGATCCTTGATGACCTTGTTCTTCAGGGAAATAGTGCTCAAATGCACAATTTTAATGCCCTTTAAGTGGCTTATCTGTCTACTTATCTGAGCCACCAGGGTGGCAGATTCAGTGTAGTCATTTTCAGCCATTTTAAGAGAAGTAATTTCCTGGGCTTGCTTTTTGGCAAGCTTCTTGCTCTCTTTCAGAGCAATAACTACAACATCATATTTGTCAATAAATTGATTGACACCCCCTTCAGATTCTGAATCATAATCATCAATTGATCAGTGTGCATCAGATTCTGGAATTGATTCATCCTTAGAGGAAGAGAGAGGAGTAGGTACCTGGTCAGGTGTGTCCTGACAATCTTCATCATCTGATGTTATGGACATTAGGCCAATATATTATTAACATCTTCATCCACCTCCATATCACTGTCTGAATGTGATAGAGGGGCCCTGATGCCCACCTTTGCTGCAGGAAAGTCCTCATCTTCCTCAGCTGCAAACAACCCAATATAGGTCTCTTCTTCATCATCTGAATCTGAGGATGATGACTCAGATTCACTCTAGCTTCTGTCCTTCTTGGCTAGGAAGGATTTCTCACCCTTTCTTCCCTTCTGGTGATAAGGCTTCTTGTCTCCCTTATCCTTTCTTTTGACTGGACAGTCAGCAATGACATGTCCAGGCTTACTACAGCAATAACAAATCACATTAGTTAAACCATGTTTAACATGTTTAGAATCATACCTATCCCCTTTGGGGTGCTTCTTGTCAGCCCTGTTTGAATCCTTCCTAGGATGTGAGGAGGAGGAAGGCTTATTCTTCCACTGCTTCCTTCTCATCATCTTTTTGAATTGCCTTGAGAAGGCAGCAAATTCCTCATCAGAAGAGTTGCTATCAGATGAGCAGTGTTCAGAGTTTTCTGAGTCAGCACCCCTTCTTGGAGGGGTAGATATTCTTGTCTTGCTCTTCTTGGACCCTCAGCATTGAGGGCCACAGACTTCTCCCTAGCATGAGGCCTGGAGGAGTTTTCCTCCTCCTTTCTAGCAGATAGTTGCATCTCATATGAGAGCACCTTTCCAAACAGAGTGTGAGGAGGAGTTTCACTCAGTTTTGTCACTTCCCTGATGACACAGATTTTTGTATCCCAGTCTCTGGTTAGATATCTTAGGAATTTATCATTTAACTCATAATGAGTGAAGGTCCTTTCATAGGTCCTCAACTTATTTACTATTCTGAAGAATCTTTCATAGCAGTCAACTATGCATTCCTGGTTTAGTGCCTAAAAGCTTCATACTCCTGATTGAGGAGGGATTTCCTATCATTCCTCACTTCTTCAGTCCCTTCCATGTAAACAATCAATGTATCGCACATCTCCTTAGCAGTCTCACAGTGCACCAAGTTCTGGAATGTTGAATCATCAATAGCATTGACTATAATATTTTGAGCCCTTTTATCCATTGTAGCCAATGCTATCTCATCCCTTGTCATTTCAGTGTAAGACTTGCCTACCTGCCTAGTAGGATCAATGGTGGAGGGCTTTGTGATAAGGAAGGGGCATTCCTGAACATTGATATAGATCCTAGGGTCTGAAGCTTCCCATAGCCTAACACTTTGTTTCCAAATGCCAAAGGTTTCCTTTTTGCATATAGGGAGCTTCATAGAACCCATTTCCTTCTGAACTCTATTAGAAGCCATTGGATTCAGAAATAACAATACCTATGTAGGATCTGGTCAGACAGTTAAGCCCTTTATGACCAACCTACCTCTGATACAACTTGATAGATTATAGGTATATGATCTCATTCACCTAGAGGGGGGGGGGGGGGGGTGAATATGTATTTAGATTTTTACTTAGAAAACACACAAGTGTTTATAGTGGTTCCCCAAGACAGTGTGTCTATGGGTAGTCCACTTTCTCCCTTCACCTTTCTAAAGGAGTGTTAGACAAGGCCAACTTCTCCAATCTCAGCTCCAAGAGCCTACAGCACAGATCCCACGGGATCTCTAAGGTTTTCCCAAACCCTACCTCAGGCACAGCAGCCCTACCTCAGAGGAATCCTCCTCCTACAACTCAGACCACCTCCTGGTCCTACTACCTCAGGCCTAACTGCCCTACAATCTCAGGCCTAAATATCCATACAAACTCAGGCCTAACAGCCTTACAATATCAGGCCTAACAGCCTTACAAACTCAGGCCTAACAGCCCAACAGTAAAAGAGTGTTTATGCTTACAACAACAGACAGCTCAGAGTAGGTATCTTCTATAGTTCTAGCATAGCTTGAGCTTTCTAGTAGCTTAACTAGATGTTGATTTGTGAGCTAGCTACTATCTGATCTTCCTCTTCAGTTGAAGGATGAAAGATCGCCTTGCTCCTTCTTGTAGAAGAGCAACCATTTTCTCTCAGTCTCTTCTTGCTTGTTCAGTGAGCAGGAGGAGAAGAAGAAGATTTGTGGCCCTCAATCGAACAGTAGCAGATTTGTTTAGCACTTGACCTCTTTTCAAAAGTGCCCTAACTCCTTCTTTTATACTTTGCACATCTCCAACGACAATCAAGGGAAAGCTCTGAAACCTTGGGACCAGATGATTGGCTCTAATCTCCCTTTACAGTTCTTTGTGCCAAAGGCGAGTCGCGCCACTGTTTTCTTCAATATCTGAATCTGTCTCAGCGGTTGGGCTGAGACAGCTTTCAGTCTCAGCGGTTCTGTCTATCTGCAGCTCAGTAGAGATATGCTACATCTCAGCGGCACCTGTCCTCGTCTCAGTGGTTCAGCTGAGACAGGGAAGCTTTCTCAGCTGATTAATCAGCACACCTTTGAACCTATTCCATTGTATGGAATATCATCTCCCTGTACCAACCTTGAGACAAAATAGATTTCATCAAATACAATATGTACTTAGTTTTGTGAGTGATGCCTCTTCAAATCAAAGGAACATTGAGGGCAATATTCCCAATAGGTAAGATTTCAACCAAAGCGCGAAGACTTGTCGGAGATTCACGGCCAGAATCGTAGGGTTGTCAAGCCTCGTCCGAGCTTGGTCTTCAACTGCATCCGAGGTCCATTGAGCTGTCAGCTCCTTTTACATTACCCATTTTCTTCATATATCAGCTTTGATCAAACCCTCATCGAAGAACACCAAGAGTATAGCAAGAAGTCCCTTGAAATGAAGCTTGGAAGCACACAAATGATGGAGGAGGCCAAGAGGATGCCCTGGCCTTAGATTTGCAAGAGAATGGTGGTTGGATCTCCTCCTAAAGGTGGGCGGTGGTCGAGCAATGAAAAGGGGCGGAGCTAGGGGCTTTTGGCGTGCAAAGGATGATTCTCCGGAATGGGGCAGAATTTGCGGCTTAAATAGGAAACAATCAAAAAATAGGAACGCCCGGTCGAACACACGACTGTGCATGGATCATGCAATTTTTTTATCACGCAGGAATCACCCAGCCTGGTACAGCAGTATACCGTGCAATTCTTATCACGCATGGGCAAAACAGCCCATGTGAGAACAAAAAGCACTGCTAAAGTCAGATCACTGAAAAATTGGGCAAAACAGACAGATCGTGCACTTTCCATCATGCACGGTTAAATCCAACCGTAAGTGAAGAAAACACACGAGTGATAATTTTATTAACTTTATAGACAAAAAGGCAGGGTCGTGCGAACTAATCACGCACGGGCAAACCTGCTCATGCGCGAACAAAATGCATGCGCAAGGGGCAGGTCACTATCCAGGGAAGCTGTAGGAAATATAGGGTCACTCAGATCGTGCATCAAGGAAACGCACAACCGTGCAATTTCTACAGATATGAAATCTGGGCAACATAAGAAACATGCCCCACCTACACAGCAAGACCACATGCTGGGAATACACCTCCAGCGCAAGTCAAACACGAAAAAACAAATGGGGAGCACCATGTGCTAACCCCCAACAATATAGTGCATATTTGCACATCACCACTGGCCTAAACAGTGCACTTAACGTGAAAGTGTGAACAATTGAAATACCAACATTTAAGGCATGAAAGTGTAGTGCATACGAGTGAAAACTAACCTGGATGAGTCTATAAAATACTATATAAATCAGACACATCACACCCCCAGACTTACTCGTTTGCTCATCCCGAGCAATCTATCTCTTATGCAAAAGAGAAAAATGTAACACCTCCCCTGCAATGACTATATAATATAGGTTTGGCCGGGAGCCCACAGCATATAATCGCCATGACTTTAGTATTAAAAAGTGATACAGATTCTACCCAACTCAAAACTCAGAACAAGCACAGCGGAAATAATTAAAAAGACACAGAAGTTGTCCACATCTACATAAGAGTACCACGGCATTTTGGCCTTACTAAACCAAAGCTCAAGTTATCAACCAAAGTACATACAATATCCAAAAGATAATAGCATTCCTATGTTATCTCGGCATGCAAGTCTGAACAAAATAAAGATAGCATTATCAAACATGAAAATAGGAGGGGGTGCAATTCATGAGACTTAGGCCGTTTAGGCTGGCGAACTGGTTCCAGCCTGCGATCCTTGCCCTGCATCCAATACACAAAGAGCGGTATAACGAGGGTCATCTTTGGATGACCAACAACAGTGTAACAACACCCCTTCTCCCAGTCGTCCTAGCGGACCCCGGGAAACTACATCACCCTGCAAGTCAGCACTTCGCATGCAAATGTAATAAACAATACTAACATAAAAAACAACATGTATGAGTGTCACAAGCATCATCCACATTTCTATGTTGAGCAATCAAAGTAAGGGGCCTGATAATGCAGTATGTATGCAAACCTGGGTTTCACCCAAGGCACCCTATAGCGTGTATGCTTCTAACATAACATCACACATCATCATTTCACAACAATCATAGGGTACTCTTCATTTCCCCAAGACGTGCATGCCCAATGCCAAGAACTCCACTAGGACCTTACCCCTTACATGGCCCACAATGCCATCGGGCGCATCAACAAACTTGTTCTCTCCACAATCACCAAACTGAGCACAACCGGTTCTAGAAGCTCTTGCCTAGACCCTACCCGCACATGGCCCACAATTCCATCGAGCTTGTCTTTCAGCACAGACGCTCTCATCAGCTTCAACACTCCCAAAATAGAAGGAGATATGTCTTGTAGGGACACCCTCCTCACGTGACTTGCAACGTCGCGGGCTGGCCAGCCGACCATAAAGACAAATCCTTGTCTTCCCATACCAATGGGCATCACAATCCCTTCATCACGCGGAAATCATCCCACCCAAAACCAACGTTCATTCTCATACGAAAAACAAAAGGGCATCACAATGACGTTTTCGCCGAAATTTGATTTCTAGAAAAAATCCCTAAAATGCTCGTTAAGCAACATCACTTAATCAGACAACCGGTCGCGATTTCGGCTTCACCCACAATGCCTAATCCGATAACGGAGCGGATCTCTAATGCAAAATCATGTAGGGGACGGACTCAATCAATCTGATGGTTCCTCTTGAACCAAGGCGGCCCAAACCCCTCTTATTTGAGAGAACCGGTGCCAAACATTTTATAATAGAGAAAGGCAAAATAAGATATGTCTTGCACGCATCCTAAAATTGGGAGGGGAGATGTCGTTACCCTTTGAATTCTCTTCCTCGCCATGGATCAGTTGAAAGGCACGGATAGAAAAGAGCGCCTTTGCGTCCTCTCCGTGGATCTGGTTTCGGACTGGCGAACGGAGCTCCGATGATCTAACAATGGTGGATCTTGCCCTTCTTCTTCCTCCAAACTCTTCCTCTCACCTTAGCCCCCAAATTCTCAAATGACTAAATAAAAGGGGAAGAGAACTCCTTTGCCCTATTTAGGACTTTCGGACGCACTTATCTAAGCCTTTGGATCAAGATCTAAGAAGATCGGATGCCCAGAAAATGCTGCTTAAGGATCTGCTCCCGTAAGTTATCACTCGGCGGTAGAGCTACTGTACCGCGCTAGCGTCTCGACGAACCCTTTCAACGGGACCTTCTTGACAGACCCTACTTGACTCTATTGCGACATACGATGAACCTATCGCCGGCATTATCACTACCGCGCTAGCGTCTCGACGAACCCTTTCGATGGGATGGTCTCGACGTCTCGACGGAACAGCTGCCATCAGCGGTATCACTACCACTCCGCGCTAGCGTCTCGATGAACCCTTTCGACGGGACCGCCTCGACACCTCGACGGGACAGCTACTGCCAGCGGTAGTACCTACCGCTCGGTTTTAGCAACAGGAAGCCTATTTCCACAACATTGCAAAAATTGGGGTGTTACAACTCCACCCCCTTTAAAGAATTTCATCCTCAAAATTTAGAATGCAAAAATCAGTCTTAACACATACCTGACAGGAACAGTTCTGGGAGGTCTTCTCGCATTGCTTGCTTGCACTCCCATGAGACCTCATCTCATCAGCAATTATTCCAACACACTTTCACCTGCTTGACCTCTTTATTCTGCATCCATCAGACTTCTGAATCCCCCACGCAAACCGAACGAACTATCGTCGTCAGATCTTCGGCTACTGGAACTATTGTAGACCCAACAATATCTTCCAGCTCCACCAGCACTTTCCTCAGCACCGAAACATGGAAAACATCATGTAATCCACTTAGCTCTGCGGATAACGCCAACCGATAGGCTGCTTCGCCTATCACTACAACAAACTGCACCTGTTGTAAGGACTGAAATATAACTAAAACTTAGTTTGTTACTAATAGTTATATTTAGTAACAAATTTTTTTTGTTGTTACAAAAAAATACTTTTTTGTAACAAATATTTAAAATTTTGTTACAATAATAATTAATTCGTTACTATAACTGTAAGTATTTGTAACAACACTAATGTTACGTTACAAATAGAAAACTTTTCTCACAATAAGTATCAATTGTAACCACATCATGAAAGTTTTTTGTGACAAAGACATTTTCCTTACTAATAGTAATATTTTATTATTAAAGTTTTGTTACAAAAAATATATCATATTTTATTTTCAATTTTTGTACTATTTTATTATCAAAGTTTTGAATTTTGAATTTTTTTTTTTTGAAAAAATAAAAATTTTTTTCTACGCGCACGACAGTACCCCGCCTCGATAGTGCTCTAACGCGATGACAGTACTCCTACAGCTCGCAAACATCTGTGCGCGTCTGTCGCAGATATGTGGTACTATTGCGACATGTATTTTTGCGCATACGTGGGTTTTTATAAATCTTTAACTTTTTATAAAAGTTTTTCTGCCTCTCTCCCATGCAGCTTCATCTCTCTCTCACATGAATGAATGAAATATACGGATGAAAATTTCCCTCCATAAAATTTTGAACAAAACAAAACTAAAAATTAAAAATATATTAAACGTAAAAATGAATGCAAATTAATATGACATTAATTTTTTAATATAATTTTGTAATTAAAATAAAATCACGCACGAACCCGCGTGCACGCAAATGCACTCTCGCGTGCACGCAAATGCACTCTCGCGCGCAAGCAAATGCACTCTCGCGCGCACGCAAATGCACTCTCGCGCGCACGCAAATGCACCCTCGCGCGCACGCAAATGCACTCTCGTGCGTGTAGTTTTCCTTTTTTTGCTTGAGAGCTAGCGCGTATTGCATGTGTTAGGGCTTAAACACAGACACATTCACACAAACAGACACGGACAACCAAACACACAAACATCCATTTGCGAGCTGTAACAATGTCTTTCACGTATGGCCGCCGCCGTTGTCTCCCCTCTCTTTGACGGTCGTCGCCGCCGTCGCCTCTCTCTTCCACGGCCGCCGCCATCGTCGTTCTCTTTCTCGGTCGTCGCCGCGCACCGTTGTCTTCCCCTAGTTTATTAAGTTTTGTCTATTTCCTTCCCTCTCACATTAATGAAATATATGGAGGGAAATTTCCCTCCATAAAATTTTGCACAAAACAAATCAAAAAATTTAAAACATATTAATATAATTTTTGAATAAAAATAACGATCGCGCACTGGCCCCGCATGCACGCATATTTTTTTATTGTGCGCATGGGTGAAATAATTGTACCCTTCGAGCGCCCATTTTTCGCTCGAGCACGTGCTTTTCACTCGGATGCGCGTTTTATTTCCCGAGAACACATTTTTTTTCAGTCGCGCGCATTGCACTAGCTCTATCTTTTTTGCTCGGGAGCATAAATAAATTTGTTAGCACACACGTTTTTTGCTCGGGACCTAGCGTTTTAATGAAAATATATGTCATATGTATATATTGATTGATGGATGATACATGTTTTAATGAAAATAAATGTGTAATGAAATTCATAAATACATGTCAAATCAATTCATAAATACAATGCGTTGTTCAATAAAATTTACTTTTTAAATAAGATTTATGTTTTTTTTAAAATAAGAATTACCCCCGCTCAATTTTGTCCGCTCTCAGGAGCTCGATCAACTGATAGTGCACATGAGGCTCATGTTCCCCGCTCGACAATACCCCCGCCTCGACATTGCCCGACAGTGCACATGAGCTTTAAATAAGATTTATGTATTTTTAAATAAGGTTTATCTGTTTATGTATTTTTTAAAAGTAAGAATTACCCCGCTCAATTTCGTCCGCTCTCAGGTGCTCGATCAACTGAATAAAAAAAATTTGAATATTAATTTAATTTTCTCACCGGACACAAACACACACACACACACACACATACAAACACAGACACGCAAACACAAACACAATCACAGACATAAATACAGACTGACATAGACACGGACATTGTCAAACACAAACACAAACACGCATAGAAACGCAAGCAAAGACACAAACACGCACAAACACACAAACGCAGACACAGTCACATAATTAACACACATAGATACGCAAACACAGACACACACAAGCACAGACAAACATGCATAAACAGACAAACACTCACACACAACCCAAATACACAGTCACAGACAAGCACATGTACATACAGACATAGACACATAAACACAAACACATGGACACAGACACAGACTTGTATAGATACATGGACACATAAACAGACACATGGTTCGACACACATACGTACGTACACAGACACAGACACATACAGACACAAACACATTGACACAAACACACACACATGCACAAACACACATAGACACACAGATACAGACACACACATGCACAGACACACACAGTCACACATAGCTAGCTAGAGATCACACAGTCATAGGCACACACACACAGACACAGACACAGGCACAAACGTAGACAGACATAGACAGACACAAACACCGACACACACATATACACACACATACACACAAACACAGACACACATACACCGACACACACACACACACGCGTGCACACACACACAGACGCAAACACACAGACACACACACAGACGCAAACACAGACAGACATGGACATATACACAGATACAGATAGACACACAAACATAGACACAAACACAGACACAGACACACACATGCACAAACACGCATAGACACACAGACACACACACATGCACAGTCACACATAGCTAGAGATCACACAGACATATAGACACACACATTGGCACAGACACAGACATATATAGACACACAGACACCGACACACACACAGACGTACATCCGGGACCCCATCATTCTGCCGCATGGGGGAAAGAATGAAGGAGATCGAAACTAAAATGCAATGAGATTGGAGAACCCGCTCAATCTCCATGAAGATCATTTTCAATCTCCTTGGAGAACATCCCAGATGAACCTAGGCACGGACGTAAAATTTTCATCATATACGATAGAGAATGATCTCCTAGAAGAAAATCGAGCACGTGAGCCGAGAGAAGACAAATAAATATCATAAAATATAAAAAATATTTAATGTATGTTTTAATATATTTTATTGTAAAAATATATATTATTAGTAGAAGTTTATTTTAATTTATTATTTCATTATATTTTTGGAGGGAAATTTCCCTCTAAAATTTTCGGAAACCCCATTTTGCGCCATTTTTGCGCGGGTTCTCCGAGCTTCTTGGCTAACCGCACCCCATTTTTTTTTAAAACATAGCTTTTTCACTTCTTTAGCCGCAACCCTAAACCCCAAAATCTTTCCACGCTCAGACGGCGGGAACTCCGAGCCCTCCTCCTTCGTCCTCGCTGAAGCCCGCTCAGACGGCGGAAACCCCGAGCCCTCCTCCTTCGTCCTCGCTGAAGCCCGTTGGAAACCTCTTCCTCCTCTGCTTCTCCCCCACTCCACGACCATTAATGGAGGATTAGCTAGCGGAGATGTGCCAGATCTAGCTTTCCATGCTTCACGAAGCGCCCCTTGATTCTTCCCTCTGAAACTCACTCACGCAGGATCCTCACTGAATAGTAATTACGCACAAGATGCAGACCGCGCAAGCTTGGTTCACCGGAGGCACGACCGAAAACGACCTGCAGAAATCATCCTCCTCCCTACTCTCCGACTAGAATTCTTATGCTGCGTCGAGATCGGTGGACGATGGCGGACCGTCTTCCCTCTGTTTCGATCTCGAGGCTGCTGTTAGGACAACGGGGTGCGGCAAGCTGAAAAATGGGTTGCGCTCAATCTTCGGAGATTGAGTTTTTTTTAATCTGCCCGCCTCCTGCGACTCCGGCTCCCACAACTGCATGCCCTCAATCCTCATCTATAGCCTGCGCCGCGATTTCCTGATGAAGAGCCCGGCGAAGCCGGATTGGTTTAGGCCGAACACTTTGAAGAAGGAGCAGATCTCGCATGATGTTCGCATCCGCCTCTGTTAGCTTTCCGCTACAATGGTCGCAGCCAGCCGCATCCTCCTCTTCATCCTCTTCATCCTCTTCTCCACTGGTAAGAATATTTGTGTTCTATATCAAATTATTTTCTCCTCGCTTACAACAATTTAACCCTCTAGCTTTTTTCACAATAACTTTCTCCTTCTTCCATGCTCACCTCAGCCAACGAAAAAATTCTTTATGAGTTTAGTTTAACTATAATTATGATGCGTGTATTCTAGCAGCAAAATTAAATTCTTTTGCTGTGATTTTTTGATTTTCTTTCCTGAAATAATTTCATTTTTTTATTAGGAATAATTTTCCCTTTTATAGAATGCTCACAAGGTATTTGATAAAATGCCCAAAAGAGACATTAAAATGTTGAGAATGAGTTGCAACATTTATGGTGTGTTTGTTTACTATTTTTAAGAATAATTACCATGTTTGCATAATTACAGTGTCATCGCCTCTATTTTTAAAAATCAGGAAGATCTCTCCTCAATTATGTTAACAATGTGTTTGTTAATTTGTAGGCAGTTCTGTGGTGTTTTTTCAGCATTTCAACTCTCCATGATTTCCGGTCCATCTATGGTGTTTAATTTCAAAACACTAAAGCGAAAAGGTTTGCAAAGACTCTGTAAGGAGCATGGACTTTGTGCTTTTGCTGGAAATTAGGAGGAGAGGGAGTGGCAGGTGGAGAAGAAGATGCATTATTAACTCCAAAGTGCATACTTTTTGTACTTATAATTAGTATTTTCTTGCCCCTTTATGCAGCTATTTGGTAATATTGGGGCATGGATGAAGATTTTGGTGTTGATGGTCCCAATGATAAAGGTAATTTTACTTGTCATTTATCTTTCAACCTAATGCACATTTTTTTCTGCAGACAGACTTTTACTAATGAAGATGTTGGTGTCTTTATTGAAGATTAAGAAGAAACTATTTCTAATTATAAGTTGAATTAGAGAATGGCTAAATGTGTTTCTTAAAATATGGGTTGAGTCTATTTTCAGAGCGCAGAGGCAGCTGTTCAGAGCTTGAGAGTAGTTAAGCCGGTATGTCTTCCATTTTGATATTTTTCCTTTTCCCATTTTGATTTCCAGCTCTGTTGATTTTGATTTCCAGCATCATGATTGACTATTTTTGCGTAGAGAATAGGAACAATTTCTCGGAGAGCGCCGGTGGTTGCATACTTGAATGAACTATTGGTGGCAACCAAAAGCTTAGGTAATGTTCTGCTTCAATGTTTGCTTAATATGATGTAGGCAATGAATTTTTTTTTGATGCTTTTTGCAGGTAAAGTCAATGGTGAAGATGGTGATTTTTTTGTATGTTTTGTAATTTTATCCCAAAATGTTTTGGATGTTTTCATTTTATGCCAAGCCATGAGTTGTACCAGTTGAGGCATTCCAATATGGTAAGTTCATTATTTTCAACAGTCGAACAACTTCAGGCTCTTAGGGATTCAAGTCATGAGGTAAACACTTCTTATGCAGCTTTTGTGTTCTCTTGAAGGAGTTTGGAGGGCGGAGAAGTACCAGCAGCCCGCAATAAAAATAGAACGTTCAGCCTCCTATTCTGAGCAGTAACTACCAGGTAACTACATTGAAAACCAAATCGAACTGCTGTAGGTGGTTATGGTCGGAATTGAAACCTGTCATTATGAAATAATGTTCTGAGATAGTGATTTGATCAATCTCGTTGTAAATATGTGTGATGAATGGATTGATAAAGATCTATCATGTTGGATTGGTGCTAGCAGGTACTGTTCTATGTTTCCATTCACCTATTTTCTACCAAAAAACATATCTTTCGGATGACAATAATTTATTATTTTATTATTTCATGACTTCTATTATTTATACAATGCATGTAAGTAGTCATTGTTTAAAATTCTTCATTTTGTTGTCTAAGAAATATCTTACTGCAGTCAAAATGAAGCAGCCAATTACTACAACATATTTTACTGCATAATAAACATATATGATAGCATCTCCAGCCATTAGCATTTTCAAGTAACAACAAAAAAAGTAATCTGCTTCCATTTTTTATAGTCGAGTGGTGATGTGCTTGCCCCTAAAATTAAACATAAGCTGATACAAATTGTGAGTAAAATTTTAGGATATTAATCCTGGCACTACTTTAATAGCTTTGTATGCATTCTGTATTTATTGTTCAACAACTTGAGCTTGTACAAGTTTGCTTTCCTTCAAAAATATTTCAAGTTATTTTGCTTATTGTTGTTCTCTGTGTAGGTTGTTGGTGGCGATGACACAACAAGTTGGTTGCTTGGAGTGGTCAGTGATCTCAAACTAACTCGCCCACCGGCAAGGAGTTATTTTACTCTTCTGTGAATCTTGACTCCACATTGCGCATTATTTCATTCTTATTGCCCCCTTCTTCATGAACTGCAATATTGTTATATTGATATGCCATTTCTCTAATTATAACTTCATGTAAATGCAGGGTCTCATCGCTGGAATCAATGCTGCAAAACATTTGTCTGGCAAGCCTGTTATGATTCTTCAGAGAGAAAGCAGCTTTATAGGGACTCTTATTGATGATCTTGTCACTAAAGACCTAAGAGAACCTTACCGCATGTTAACAAGGTATCATCATCTTCCAGAAGAAAGTTCTTTTACTTGATTAAAAGAATTTTTGAAGCATGTATCATATGTAGCAGAAAGTATACTTTTGACTTGAAGTGCATGATGCACTATTTGTAACTGCAGGTATGGGCAAACTGCATGTGCAGGTATGGGCAAACTGCATGTGCAGGTATGGGCAAACTGCATGTGCAGTTTGGGCAAACTGCATGTGCAGCTTGGGCAAACTACATGTGCAGCTTGGGCAAACTGCATGTGCAGCTTGGGCAAACTGCATGTGCAGCTTGGGCAAACTGCATGTGCAGCTTGGGCAAACTGCATGTGCAGTTTGGAAAATTTGCAGCTAAGTGTATGCGTCAGTGTGTGAGTGTGTGTGTGTGTGTTGTTTTTAAGAGCTGTGTAGTAAATGGAGTGAAATGTTAAGTGCAGTGAAGTGTGTGTGTGGTGTTTTTAAGAGTTGTGTAGTGAGGTGTGTGTGATGTTAAGTGAATTGAAATGTCTGTGTGTATGTGTGTGCTATTTTTAAGAGTTGTGTATGCGTGTGTGATGTTAAGTGCAGTGTGTGTGCTGTTTTAATGAGTTTTGTATGTGCGTGTGTGATGTTAAGTGCAGTGAAATGTGTGCATGTGTGTGCTGTTTAAGAGTTGTGCAGTGAAGTGTGTGCGATCAATGTTAAGTGCAGTAAACTGTGTGCGTGCTGTACGTTTTAAAGAGTTGTGTAGTGAAGTGTGTGATTTTAAGTGCAGTGAAGTGTCATTAACAGGTGATCTTAATTTCAGAACATTACAACTAAACAGTGAACTCCCTCATGACCTTAATTTCAGTGTGAACTAAACAACGGGCGGCAAGTGTGTGTTTTATTGTACGCTTGTTTAATGGGGTGTGTATGGATTATGTATGTATGGATGTGAGTTTGTATGGATGTTTTTGCTCTCATTTATTTGTAATGTGATCTTAATTGCTCTCTTTTATTTGTAGGGTGCTCGAGCATTTACCGGCAAGTGACGGAAGATTCATTAGTCAGAAAGTGATTGACGAGTCATTTTTCGAAAAATGACGGAAGATTTATTAGAAACATGTTGATCATGTAATGTAATATTGTATTATTTTAGAAGAGATGATAATAACTTGTACTCTATGTAATACTTTTTGGTGTGAATAAATACATGTTGATCTTGTTACGAAATATTAAATATATGTGTTTTCAAGATTATTATTTGTAATAAAATCTCAGGTACAAAAAAAATAGAAATGGAATATTTTTGATATATAAATGAATTGGCTGTAGTAAGAAGAGCGGAAAACAAATGTAACGATTTTTTCGTTACTATTGTTTAATCTATTGTAACGAAATAATGTTTATTATACTTTATTGTAACGAAGTTAGTTTATTTTTAGTGAGGAAAAAATAAAACATTTGTAACGAAATAGTTTTAATCGTAACTGTTTTTTTGTGAGGAAAAAAAACATTCGTAACAAAATAATATTTATTGTGACCAATTTATTGTGAGGAAGAATCTCTTTTTGGTGAGAAAGTATCGTTTGTTACAATTAATTTATTTGTAACGACATGCATACATTCGTTACAAGAACCTTTAGCGTCGAGCTTTAGAGGAGGACCGTTACTTAAAGTTTTTTTCGTTACCAAAGAGTTTTTGTAACGATTTTTGGCACTTACTGTAACGATTTAGGTCCTTACTATAAGTGCAGTTTGTTGTAGTGTATGTGCTCTGTAACCTCGAACGGATCCAAATACCTCGGACTCAACTTCTTGAGTCACCAAATTCGCGAAGCGCCTTTGAATGGCTTGATCTTTAAGTAGACCATGTCGCCCTCCGCAAACTCCATATTTTTATGGCGTGCGTTAAAATACTTTGTCTGCCGATCCTATGCCATCTACATGCGCTCCTGGATCGTTCACACCAACTCACCAACGTCTGCCACTACATTCTTTCCTAAAAGCTGAGTGACTCCCTCCTCTATCCAAGACATGGGCGTTCAACACCGCCTTCTATACAATGCCACGTATGGCACCATCTTGATACTCGCCTGGAAACTATTGTTATAGGTAAACTCCACCAAGAAAATGTGGTCTTCCCAACTCTTACCAAAATTGAGGGCACAAATCCTCAACATGTCCTCCAATGTACGGTTCATTCTCTCCATTTGACCATCGGTCTACGGATGGAATGCGGTACTAAACTTCAGATTTGTGCCCAAACTTCTTTGCACCAACCTCCAATCTTTGGATGTGAACGTCCCATCACGATCACTAACAATAGTCTTTGAAATCCCGTGCAACAGCACAATATTTTGAATATAAAGTTCCACAAGCTTCTCCACGCTATCGTCCTTTCGATTTGGAATGAAGTGGGCTACCTTGTTCAGGCGATCCACAATCACCCATATCGCATCGTTACCTTGCCACGACCGAGGCAAACCATGCACAAAATCCATGGAGATGTCGTCAAATTTCCACTCGGGGATAGGAAGAGGTTTCAAGAACCCGCCCGGCCTTTGGCACTCGGCTTTCACTGAAGCACAAGTCTGACACCACCTTACGTACAAAGCTACATCCTGCTTCATCCCAGTCCACCAAAAGGATTTCTTCAAATCCAAGTACATCTTTGTACTGTTGGATCTTGAGGCGCCCTTACATGGGGGTGAATAAGGGTTTTAAAAACTTATGTTATATTTTGAAATATTAGAAAAGATACGAGATTAATTTAAAAAAGAAATCAAGTAATATAAATGAGAGACATGATTTTATTAACATGAGATATAAGATTACAAAACTTGATTTCTTATGACGCAAGAAATCGTAGGCGATAAAGAAAAATCTCTTTTTGTTTTCTATACCGACTCGTATTCCCACGAACTGGTTGGCTTTAGCCGATCTCTCCCCAGATACGGCCTCAAGCCGCTCTATCCATCCTATCCCCAGAAAGGCCTCGAGCACCCCCTAGATCTACTCCCTAGACCTAGTCGCCAACACGAGGCGAATTCCAACCTAAGTCCTACCCAGACCTAGTCACCAATACGAGGCAAATTCACTAACCGATTACAAATATAAATATAAAGGACAAATACAAAAGACAAATATAAAAACTCCCTATGAGGTAATCTGAAGGAGACGCCGAAGAATCGCTGAAGATCATTGAAGTCCAAGCGTGCGTTCTTCACATTGAGTTAGCGTGTTAATCCAAGCCTCCTTTGATTCCTCCTTTTGAAATTGAGTGGGAGATGTGTTGGTCTAGAAATACAGCTCTGATTGAGTTTCTGGAGTGTTGGAGTAGGGATCTAATCAATCAGTACTTGGAGAAGACGAAATCATCCAATTTATAAAACTTGAGCTAACGCCAGCGTTAAGTCCTAACGCCAGGCATTGACCATGTATAGTAATGTTTTGATGGCTCGGATCTTCAGAAGAGGAAGGAGATTCTGCATCTTTGGAAACTTTCATTTTAGGCAACCTTAACGTTGGTATTGACTCTAACGCCAGGCGTTGAGTCAAATCATTCCCAAAATGCTCCTACAATTACGACTGCTTCCCTCCATTCATTTTGCATCTTGGCGGGAACAAAAGTTAACGCCGGCGTTAAGAGTTAATGTCGGGTGTTGAGTCAAATCATTCCAAAATTGCTCCTGCAACCACGGCAGCTTCCCTCCATTCATTTTGCATCTTGGCGGGAACAAAAGTTAACGCCGATGTTAAGAGTTAAAGTCGGGCGTTAGCTCTCTTCTTTTCTTTTCAGCTTGAGAGCAAGTCCAGACCAATAGCATCATCCTAGTGTCATATCTGTGCAAGCCTGCATGCTAAAAACACAATGGTAAACAAGATTAAATACAAGTAGGATTTGTTATTCTCAAATAAAAGGGATGTGGAAAAATTGTGTTCCAACATGTACTTCCTGGATGAATGAAGTACTTCGTGAAGTGAACCACAAACATCAACTCCTTACAGAGCTTGCCAAAGTTCGGAACACAGACCCTTTCGTTCCTCTTTAACAGTCCACTAACCATCTCCAAAGCACTACCTTCGCTCTGCTGAGCTTCCAACACCAATCATTGACACTCTTCGTTTGCACTGGTCGCCTCTCGGAGTCGATCGGCTAAATCCCACATCAACTCGATCAAGTTCAGCCGAGCAGCGCTGGACTCACCTCTAGCCACACATGCAATGTCAAGATATTCAAATTCTCGCACCAAACGCTCATCATGCGCTTCAATCCAATTTCCTTGCCCGGAATACTTTCTACTCAAGGCGTTAGCCACCACGTTGGCCTTGTCTGGCGTATATTGAATCGCTAAGTCATAGTCCCCAAAGAACTCGACCAACCTACGCTGCCTCATATTAAGATCCTTCTGATTCAGGAGATACCTCAGTCTTTTGTGGTCCGTGAAGATTTCCACCTTCGCACCATACACTTAGTGCCACCACAATTTCAACGCAAAAATCATTGCCGCCAACTCCAAGTCGTGGATGAAGTAATTTCACTCATGAGGTTTTAGCTACCTCGACCCATAAGTTATCACGCTGCCATGCAGCACCAGCATGCAACCTAACGCGTCCCTGAAAATCTGACACCCTTCTGTCCCACTAAGAAGACTTAGGATTGGAGAAGACATCAACCTTTCCTTCAAGGTCTCAAATGCATGGGCACACTCTGACGTCCACACAAACTTCTGGTCCTTTCGGGTATGAGAGGTGAGGGGCAAAGCCATCCACGAAAAGTTCTCAACAAACCTTCTGTAATAACCGGCTAGTCCAAGGAAACTCTGGACATCCGCCATGGTTCTCAGTACAGGCCAATCTCTAATGGCTTCAATCTTTGCCGAATGAACTGCAACCAAATCTCCATTGATCACATGACCCAAGAATACCACCTTCCCGATTCAGAACTCGCACTTTAAGAACTTTGCATAAAGCTAGTTCTGCCTCAAAGTCTGCAACACCAATCTCAGATGAGACTTATGTTCCTCCATTGACTTCTAATACACTAAGATATCATCGATGAACACCACCACAAACTAATCTAGGTATTGATGAAACACTCTATTCATTAAATCCATGAACACTGGTGGCGCGTTCGTCAAACTGAACGGCATCCCCGAGAACTTAAAGTGACCATACCTCATCCCAAAAGCCGTCTTGGGAATATCCTCTTCTCGAATCCTCAACTGATAGCAACCCGACTTTAAATCCAACTTGGAGTACACCGTCGACCCCACCAGCTGATCGAACAAATCATCGATTCGCGGAATCAAATACTTATTCTTGATGGTTAACTTATTCAACTCATGGTAGTCTATGCATAACTGCATATTATCATCCTTTTTCTTTACGAATTACATCGGCGCACTCCACGGCGAAGAGCTGGGCCTAATGTACTCCTGCTCGAGCAACTCTTGCAATTGCACCTTTAGCTGGGCCAGTTCCTTCGGTGCCATCCTAAACGGAGGAAGTGACACCGGCCTCGCACCTGGCACCAAATATGTTGAAAAAATGATTTCACACTGAGGAGGAACACCCAGAAGCTCCTCGGGGAACACATCCTCGAATACTTCCACCACTGGCACTTCTCTAATTGCCAACTTTATGGAGTGAGTCTCCAACAAAGCTATAAGTGCCTCACCTCCTTGATTCTCCGCTCGCATCATTTGCACATCAGAAATCAGGGAGCAAGCCACTCCGCCTATGCCCTCGAACTTGACCTCTGCTCTACCTTCACTCCTTAGGGTCACCACCTTTAATAGGCAGTCAATAATAGCTCATTGTTCTGCAAGCTAGACCATCCCCAGGATAATGTCAAATTCGGCTAGTGGTAGAATTGTTGCTACCATCTGGAAGTCACACTCACAAATCCTCAAAATAACGTGTCCTTTCCATCTAGTGGTCATGAAAGACCCATTCGGCATGTGCACTCTAAGCTCCACCTTGACAGTATCAACACCGATTATTCGGATAAAGCTTTCTGCGAGAAAAGAGTGTGATGCACTCATGTCGAACAACACTCTGGAGGGATAGCCTAAAACTAGCACGGAACCTAATGCGCATACAACCAATGCGAAAGGTCGCAAACAGTTTTAAGCCACCGAACGAAAAATCTAAACTTTTCATACCTGTCACCACATCGGGTTGACGAATCACTTCCTGATGCCTGAGGTTGTATGCTCTAGGCTGCACTGGAGGGAAACAAAAAGCACTGGACTCCACCACTTTCCCTTTTCCCCAACACTAGGGCCGGAACACACTGACTGCTCAAGCTCAGCCCCACCCTCGGGATAGATCCGAGCTATGTGGCCCACCTTGCCACACTTATAGAACATCACGGGTCCCTTGGAACAGAACTCTCCAGAAGTTGCACCGCTTCTCTCTAGTCGTAAATGGACGAGACTTTCTCTTCCATCGACTTCCCTCGGACTTCCCCTGAGAATGAGAAGGTTTGCCTTCTCCTTGCTTTGCCGCAAAGCCCTTACGATGCTGGGTTTGCTCCATATCGCTCTCAACGTTGAAGCCGCTTTGACTAGCTCATTGAATCCCGCATTCTTCAAGGCTATCAGAGGTTTCCTTATGTTTTCTCTCAGAACTTGATAGAAGAGATCATCCCTCTCCTCCTCATCTGCCATGGTCGTCCCTGCGGAATGACCCAACCAAGTAAACTCTTGCATGTACTCGTCTACTGACTTCATGCACAGCACCAAGTGCAAGAACTGCCTCTGAAGTGCTAACCTCATCGAAGAGGGGATATAGCCCTTTAGGAAAGCATTCCCAAACTCTTCCATGGATGGGGTACATCCCAGGAAATGACGACCACTATGATTCACCCACCACATCTTGGCGTCCCCTTTAACATAAATGATGCGAATTGGGACTGCTTGTCCTCTAGGGTCTCTGCCGCTTTTAGGAGTTCCTGAATCCTAACCAACCAATCCTCGACATCCGTTGGAGTGCCAACTCCATTGAATGTCAGAGGATGGAAACTCAGAAAATACTTCATCTGAAGATCTCCTTGCCCAACCGCTCTCGCAGCTAGTGGCTCTACCTGCCTTACTCCCACCTCCAGTGTAACGGTAACAAGGGTAAAAGGAGTCACAACCTGCACAACAGTTGTCGCAATCTATGGCATTGTCGCAGCTTGAGCCGCCACCATCGCCTCTGCTAGAAA
The DNA here is from genome assembly GCA_033032865.1 of Dactylorhiza incarnata. NCBI lineage: Eukaryota > Viridiplantae > Streptophyta > Magnoliopsida > Asparagales > Orchidaceae > Dactylorhiza > Dactylorhiza incarnata. The sequence goes on from JAWHQI010000035.1 coordinate 6,531,400, forward strand.
ACAACGAAAGTCTGTCGGGGACACACCCATTTTCATAAGGGCTGGTATAGAAGCACTGCTTGCCGAAGGCTCCTCTTGTCGCCTCGACATCCCCGCTTCATCGCCACCTTCCTAGCATAAGCAAGGACAACAACGAATCAGAGAATATTCGCAAGATTTGAACACAAGGACACTCTTGGTCCCACAAAGTGCTCTTATGTGGACAACCTCTTAACGCGGTCCGATTACACTAAATCTCAACAAGAACGCTAACCTCGCCACTGATACCAAATTGTAACACCTCTGCAATGACTATATAAAAGTAGTCCGGTCGGGACCCCACAACATATAATCGCCACACCTTTATTACTAAAAAGTGATATAGATTCTACCCAACTCAAAACTCAGAACAAGCATAGCGGAAATAATTACAAAGACACAGAAGTTGTCCACATCTACATAAGAGTACCACGGACTTAAGGCCATACAGAACCAATTCTCAAGTCATCAACCAAAGTACATAAAATATCTAAAAGATAATAACATTACTATGCTACCTCGTCATGCAAGTCAGAACAAAATAAAGGCAGCATAATCAAACATGAAAACAAGAGGGGTGGGGTACACTTCATGAGGCTTAGGCCTTTTTGGGCTGCGAACTGGTTCCATCCTGCGATCCTTGCCCTGCATCCAATACACATAGAGCGGTATAATGAGGGTCAGCTTTGGCTGACCAACAACAGTGTAACAACACCCCTCCTCCCGGCCATCCTAGAAGACCCCGGGGAACTACATGACCCTGCAAGTCAGCACTTCGTATGCAAATTTAATAAATAATACTAACATAAAAAACAACAGGTATGAGTGTCACAAGCATCATCCATGTTTCTATGTTGAGCAATCAAAATATGGGGCCTAACAATGTAGCATGTATGCAAACCTGGGTTTCACCCAAGGCAACCAATGGTGTGTATGCTTCTAACATAACATCACATATCATCATTTCACAACAATCAAAGGGTACTCATCATTTCCCCAAGGGCGTGCAAGCCCAAGTCCAAGAACTCCACTGAGATCGCACCCCTTACATAGCTTACAATGCCATTGGGCGCATCAGCACACTTGTTCTCGCCACAAACACCAAACCGAGCACACCAGTTCTAGAAGCTCTTTCCTATACCCCACCCACACATGACCCACAATGCCATCGGGCTTGTCCTTCAGCACAAACAATCTGATCAGCTTCAAAACACACAAAATAGAAGGGGATATGTCTTGTCAGGACACCCTCCCCACATGACTTGCAATGTCAGTGGCTGGCAAGCCGACCACAAAGACAAATCCTCGCCTTCCCATACCAACGGGCATCACAAGCCCTTCATCACGCGCAAATCATCCTGCCGAAAACCAACATTCGTTCTCACATGAAACACAAAAGGGCATTGATGAGTCCTGATCATATACACTTTTATGGACTCATCTGGGCCATTTATTTAGTCATTTCACCGCACTTTAGCCCTGTTATAGTTCATATTGATCAGTCTATGCTAGGTGCACTTCTAGGCCCATTCTGGTGTAATTTCGTATCTATCTTTGTTATTAGTTTTCTTGCGATGATAAGTCCCACTTTCAGTGGCTAGACTGGTGTCGTACGCTGGAACAGGTGTCGTGCAGGTGTTTCCGGTACAATTCTGTACAGGAACACTGCGCACGATCACCGGTTCTAGTGCGCACGACCGGTGGTCGTGCGCCACTGTTCGTGCGCACTTATCATCAATTTCATGAGTTCTGTTTCAACCAGTGCGCACGACCACCTACAATAGTGCGCACGACCACCGGTCGTGCGCCACTGGTCATGCGAACATGTTATTTTATAATTTCTGTCTTTGCAGGCTCCGTCCAGGCAGAGCGCACGATCACAGGATTCTAGTGCGCACGACCACTGGTCGTGCGCCAATGACCGTGCGCACTGTTTAATTCCAGCGCCTATAAATTCCGCTGCTCGCGATTTAGGTCACATCGCTCGCTGTTTTCTGCCGTTTCTGCTCCAGTTTTGTCCGACTTCGCCCCTCCACCGCCGCCCACCATCTGGAGGTGCTCCGGGCTTGTTCTTCGCGCCAATCTTGAGCCGGAGTTTCCTCTCGGCCTCCTCCTTCATCCAAGAGCTTCAAAGAGAGATCTAGCCGCCATCTCCATCGAGCAAGAGGAAGTTTGCAACCTCTACCGGATCGTGACACGAAGAAGATGGGTCCATTGGAGAGTCGTGACAGCTCTCTCTACCCCGGACGTAGTTGCGGACCGAGCTTGGACGCGGATTGACAACCCGGTGATTCCAACCGTGAATCTACAACGAGACTTCGGATTCGGTCGATTTCTTGCCTTATTCTTCTCTTTTTGATGTATATGTAGCTAGATCTAATCATGATGATGAAGTGGCACTTGAATTAGTTATATTTACATATATATTTCATGTCTATGTGATTGTGTAATTTATCTATTTGAGTTGCTTGAGGTGCGCCGCCGTCCATTTCCATTCCGCCGTCACGTTCGTGTGCCGCACTAGCAATTTCTAGTGGCGTGCTTGTCGAAGAGGTGCCTGCGACCCTCACTCCGCTAGCCTACTCGTCCATCCGCCTACCGAAGCATGGCATCGCGGCCCGTATTTCATCCCGCCTAACGAAGCAGTGCGCTCAAGGCCTGAACAATTCGATTCCGCTTGCCTACTCGTCCATCCGCCCTTTCGACGCAGCGCCCTCAAGGCCTGCCTAGTCTCCATCCCGCCAAGCGAAGCATTGCATAGCGGCATTGCATAGGAGTAGTTGATAGCTTTTATTTTATTTTCCAAAAGCCAACCCAACTCCCCCGCATTCCATCCGATTTAAGGACTTCAATCTCAAGTCCTTCCTTGAAACCTAACTCCACCTTACTGTGTTCCTCAAGAGACCGACACTCGGGGATTTTCCCCATTATTATTACTTGCGCGACCGGTGCACTTGCCGAATCATCGCATCAAGTTTTTGGCGCCGTTGCCGGGGAACACAGTCGTGTGAGTTTTCTTGAGAGGGAGAGCCGAGAGATAGTAGTTCTTCCAGTGTGTATAGCCGCTTTATTATTTTTGTTTGCCTTTTAATTATCTTTTGTTTGTTTTTATTTCTTCATCCCCTATTTTAAAGTTTTAGGCAAGTTTTATTCAAGGAGTTTTTCTAGTTGTGTAGATTTCCTTGCAAAGAATTTCAGTTTCTTTTTATCTGCTTTGAATTTTGAAAATGTCGTCATGGGGTATTTCGCCTAGCTTTAATGATAAGATGGTTTATTATTTAGACCAAATGAATGAGTTGAATGCTAGGCAGTGTAGGAACGTTGTTTGCTTGTTGTGTCGAGAAGAGGGTCATGAATTGAAAGACTGTCCTAGTCTTTTCAAGCCTGACCGCCGCTCCTCCACCCAGGACAACATTGTCCCTATCGCTCATTCTTTACCCATGGAGGCAATTGTGCCCTCTACCCCTGATCTTGTCTCGTGCACGGACTCCTCACCCCCTGTTTATGGCTTCACTCCCAGTGATGATGATCACTCATCTGTTAGCCAACAAGGAGAGGAATGGGAGCTCCTAGATGCACCTGAGTATGATGAGGAAAGTATTCTTTCCATCGGGGAGGCTTTAGCAGATCTTTTTGCGGAGGAACCGAATATTTTTGTCCCTCCAGTTTCTTTGCAAGATTTTTCTACACATATTCTTCATGATCCTATCGAAGTAAAGGAGCTGGGTGATGCTTCTGACTCGGAGGGTGCTCCAAAGTGGGATGAGGATGTCATTTTCCCTGAGGGGGAGAATGAATACTTTGAACACGATGATGCACCTCGGTGGGATGAGGAGGATACTCTCTCTGATGAGGAGGTTTGCACTTCTTCATGGGACGAGGAGGTCCAAATCACCACTGAGGCTCCTGAGTTCTCAAGTTCCCCTTGCTATGATATTTACGATGATGATAGTGATCTATCCTTGGATCCTTCTGGGAGTGAGACCGGGATCACTCCCCCGATTGATGTTTATTTATGTTCTTCGTCTTCTTTATTTCTTGATCCCCTTTCTTCATCCGAGCCTGTGCAGGTTGAGTCTTCACAGGTATCCCAGGAGGACTTGGAGCTTTTTGCTCAAGTCAATGATGAGAGTATCCTCTCATGTGAGGAGATTTATTCCCCCTCCGTTGAGGAAGCTCCACTCATTGCCTTTTCCTCCTGCTGCCTCCCTGTTGACGATACCTTGCTAGGCAAGGATGTGTTTTGTGAGATGAGTGAGGACCAGGCCTCCTCCTTTTCTTACATTCTCTACCCTCTACCTGTGAGGAGCAGGTATCTATATTTAGGTAGAGGGGTGACTGTTCTATCACCGTATCGGTACCCGCTACCGACACGGATATTAGGCCAGTTACCTGTCCACTTCTCCTTCCATAGGCCCATTAGCTAGAACTCTTAAAGTTTGAATAAGTCGTGCTGGGAGGACAATAACCCCAGTAGTTATCTTTCTTTTCTGCATTTTTATTTCATCTAATCATGTTTAGTTAGTAGTATTTTCTTTTCAGTTTTCTTTTGTCTTTTGTTTTTGCGAAGCTGACCCCTGCAGGTACTTATTCTGGATGGCGGATGCTGCAGCTCATTTTAGCTTACACACCAATCTTCTGGTATGCTCACTTGCTGAGCATTGGGTACTCTCTTCCCATAGCCTTTGCTGATTTTCATGTCATATATTATGCGGATTGTTTAGTTTAAGTCTGGGGGAGAGTAGTTTTGTTTACCCGCTCACGTGCACTATTGCACTGCATGCTAGAAGATTTCATTTAAAATGTTTTGTTTATTTTCATTGCACACCACATCACCCACTTGAGAGCGTACTCATCTGTTTGCTTGCTCTGTTGTGAATTTAATTTTTCTGCTTATTTGGGAAAGTCTAGGTGATGGCTTAGGACTATGTAGCAGAGTAAAATGTTGACTCTAGTAGTGCTCCTAGTCGAGTGCTCGGTTGCATAGAAATCTGTGTAGAGTAGACTTCTCTTTATACTTATGGTTTTATATTTTTCTTATTAGTGTAAATGTTGTTTACTCTACTCAAATGGTGAATTCGGTGGAATCAAACGGTAGCATAGGGATATGTGTAAACGATCGCTAGATTCGTATTGCTTGAGTCGGGAGAAAGGAGAATCTTTCTCGGTGGCTAGAACTTGCCCCAAGCGATTTTTGAAGCATGGGTATACGGTTAGTCAGTTGCGTGAATATGATATAGGCCATCATTTTGGCCCGGTTGAGCCTTTGTGCCTATCCCTACCGCTATATCCTCGCTATCCCAGTTGTGCCTACCCGTTCTTTGATTCAGCCCCACTTTTATTTCACCAAAGCCCAAAAGCCAATCCTAGTCGCACACCCAAATCTGAGCTTTAGCTGTTTATTATTTTCATGAGTTGGGTTGTTGATGTGGTAATATGTTTGTGAAGATGTGGATGTGTCCTTTTGTTTATTTGCTGAAAATGATAAGAAAAGAAAAAAAAATGAGAAAAAGAAAAGAAGTTAAAAAGAAAGGAAAGAGAAGGAGTGTTTAATTGAAAATCTCTATGTATAGATTTATGTTTGGGAGTAGGCGGTGCACGCACCCATGTTGTTAAGTCCAAGTCTGGGGGTGTTGTGTACCCGCGTGTTTGTGTGGTGAATGAGGATAGTTTCCTACATTAGCTCATTTGGGTTTAGTGCTTGAGCCGTCGTTTTTATCTTTGTTTATCCTCACCTAAACCCAAGCCTCATTTAAAACCTAAAGTCCTATTGATTCACGCATTTGAGTCAAACCAGTGCCGTGGAGAGAATGTGACCGGGCAAGCTTATGGTCACCGACACTGATGGATTTCAGTGGAGTTTTTCCCGCATCCCGATCTTGAGCAATGCTCGTCTCAGCGCTTAGTTTACTTTCTCCGTATGCATTACCGAATGATTCACCGTTGTTCACCATTTTGAGTAGTTGTAATATGCTTTTACTCTTTTAGAAATATATAAACTGTTTTTATAATTAGAAATCTTTTCTACTATTTTTCTTATGCACGTGAGCATGCGATTTCGCATGGTACTCTGTAGTGTAATCATTAAGCCATCTACTATTCTTTCCTAGTTCGCTTAGAATTTGTTTGCTCGGGACGCGCAAACAGTTAAGTATGGGGGTGTGATGAGTCCTGATCATATACACTTTTATGGACTCATCTGTGCCATTTATTTAGTCATTTCACCGCACTTTAGCCCTGTTATAGTTCATATTGATCAGTCTATGCTAGGTGCACTTCTAGGCCCATTCTGGTGTAATTTCGTATCTATCTTTGTTATTAGTTTTCTTGCGATGATAAGTCCCACTTTCAGTGGCTAGACTGGTGTCGTACGCTGGAACAGGTGTCGTGCAGGTGTTTCCGGTACAATTCTGTACAGGAACACTGCGCACGATCACGGTTCTAGTGCGCACGACCGGTGGTCGTGCGCCACTGTTCGTGCGCACTTATCATCAATTTCATGAGTTCTGTTTCAACCAGTGCGCACGACCACCTACGATAGTGCGCACGTCCACCGGTCGTGCGCCACTGGTCATGCGAACATGTTATTTTATAATTTCTGTCTTTGCAGGCTCCGTCCAGGCAGAGCGCACGATCACAGGATTCTAGTGCGCACGACCACTGGTCGTGCGCCAATGATCGTGCGCACTGTTTAATTCCAGCGCCTATAAATTCCGCTGCTCGCGATTTAGGTCACATCGCTCGCTGTTTTCCGCCGTTTCTGCTCTAGTTTCGTCCGACTTCGCCCCTCCACCGCCGCCCACCATCTGGAGGTGCTCCGGGCTTGTTCTTCACGCCAATCTTGAGCCGGAGTTTCCTCTCGGCCTCCTCCTTCATCCAAGAGCTTCAAAGAGAGATCTAGCCGCCATCTCCATCGAGCAAGAGGAAGTTTGCAACCTCTACCGGATTGTGACACGAAGAAGACGGGTCCATTGGAGAGTCGTGACAGCTCTCTCTACCCCGGACGTAGTTGCGGACCGAGCTTGGACGCGGATTGACAACCCGGCGATTCCAACCGTGAATCTACAACGAGACTTCGGATTCGGTCGATTTCTTGCCTTATTCTTCTCTTTTTGATGTATATGTAGATAGATCTAATCATGATGATGAAGTGGCACTTGAATTAGTTATATTTACATATATATTTCATGTCTATGTGATTGTGTAATTTATCTATTTGAGTTGCTTGAGGTGCGCCGCCGTCCATTTCCATTCCGCCGTCACGTTCGTGTGTCGCACTAGCAATTGCTAGTGGCGTGCTTGTCGAAGAGGTGCCTGCGACCCTCACTCTGCTAGCCTACTCGTCCATCCGCCTACCGAAGCGTGGCATCGTGGCCCGTATTTCATCCCGCCTAACGAAGCAGTGTGCTCAAGGCCTGCACAGTTCGATTCCGCTTGCTTACTCGTCCATCCGCCCTTTCGACGCAGCGCGCTCAAGGCTTGCCTAGTCTCCATCCCGCCAAGCGAAGCATTGCATAGCGGCATTGCATAGGATTAGTTGATAGCTTTAATTTTATTTTCCAAAAGCCAACCCAACTCCCCCGCATTCCATCCGATTTAAGGACTTCAATCTCAAGTCCTTCCTCGAAACCTAACTCCACCTTACTGTGTTCCTCAAGAGACCGACACTCGGGGATTTTCCCCATTATTATTACTTGCGCGACCGGTGCACTTGCCGAATCATCGCATCAGGCATCACAACGATGTTTTTGCCGCAATCAGATTTCTACAAAAATCCCTAAAATGCACGTTAAGCAACATCACCAAATCGGACAACCGGTCGTGATTTTGGCTTCACCCACAATGCCTAATCCAATAATTGAGCGGATTTCTAATGCAAAATCATGTCGCTGACGGACTCAATCAACCCGATGGTTCCTCTTGAACCAAGGCGACCCAAACCCTCTCATTTGAGAGATCCGATGCCAAAAATTTCAGAAAAGAGAGGCAAAATAAGAGATGTCATGCACGCATCCTAAAACTGGGAGGAGAGATGTTGTTACCCTTTGAACTCTCTTCCTCGCCATGGATCGGTTGAAAGGCCCGGATAGAAAAGAGCGCCTTTGCGTCCACTCCGAGGATCTTGTTTCGGACCGGCGAACGGAGCTCATATGCTCCAACAATGGCGGATCTTGCCCTTCTTCTTCCTCCAAACTCTTCCTCTCACCTTAGCCCCCAAAATCTCAAATGACTTGATAAAAAGGGAAGAGAACTCCTCTGCCCTATTTAGAACTTTCAAACGCACTTATCTGAGCCTTTGGATCAAGATCTAAGAAGATCGGACGCCCAAAAAATGCTGCTTAAGGATCTGCCGCCGTAAGTTTCCGCTCGGCGGAAAAGCTACCACGCCGCGCTAGCGTCTCGACGAACCCTTTCGATAGTACCGTCTCGATGGACCCTACTCGACGCTACTGCGACATACAATGAACCTACCGCCGGTGGTATCACTACAGCGCTGCGCTAGCGTCTTGATGGAACCTTTCGACGGGACCATCTCGACGTCTTAACGGAACAACTACCACCAGCGGTATCACTACAACGCTGCGCTAGCGTCTCGATGAACCCTTTTGACGGGACCGCCTAGTCGCCTCGATGGGATAGCTACCGCCAGCGGTAGTACCTACCGCTCAACATTAGCAACAGGCAGCCTGTTTCCACAACATTGTGAAAACTAGGGTGTTACAAAAAAGGACTAGCTGGATTAGTAATTGCGGGATGGGGTACCATGCGAAGTCGCATGCTCACGCACATAGAAATACAATAGACAAAATTTCTAATTATGCAAAATAGTTTATATTTTCTATAAGCGAAACTAAATATTATTTCTACTTAAAAATTGAATCACGGTGAATCAGTAGGTCATGTGTACGGAGGAAGTAAACTAAACGCTGAGGCGAGCATTACTAAGGGTCGGTGCTTGGGACAACCTCCATTGAAATCCATCATTGTCGGTGACCATAAGTTCTCCCGTTCGCACTCTCTCCACGACACTAGTTTGGTTCATTGCGTGAGTCAGTAGAAAATTATGTTAGAGATCGGGCTTGGGCTTTGGAAGGGTGTACAAAGATAAGCAAGAGCGCTCAAAAGCACCTAACCCAAATGAGTTAAAGAAAAATGCTATCGTCATGCACCACAAAAACATGGGTGTGTGCACCGCCTACTCCCAATACACATCTCAAATACATTTTTCAATTAAACTTTTTCTCAAATTTTTTCTTTCTTTTTCAACTCTTTTTATTTTCTCATTTCAATCAAATTTTTCCACAACTCTTTATTTTTTTTCTTCTTTTCAGCAAATTTTTAAAGGAGCACATCCGCATATCCATAATGATTCATTACCACATTAACACCTCATAATGATAATAGAACACAAAAGCTCGGGTTTCTGGTGCGACTTGGATCGGCTTTTGGCTTTGGTGGAAAATTGGTGTAGCTAAAACAAATGAAGGGTAGGCAAAATGGGGCTAGCGAAGATAGAGCGATAGGAAGAGGTACAAAGGCTCAACCGGGCCACAATGATGGCCTACATCATGCTCACGCACTGAACTAACTTGAAACCAATGCTTCAAGAGTCGCTTGGGGCAAGTTCTTAGCCACCAAGAAAAACAATCCTTCCTCCCGAATCGAGCAATACGAACCTAGCAAACATCTACACACATCCCAACGCTACTAATTTACACTGGATTCACCACTTTTGAGTAGAATAAATAATATTTACGCAAATAGAAATACATAAAACTATAAGCAAAAAGAAAAATTAATTCTACACGGATTTCTACGCGACACACAAGCACTTGACTAGAGCACTACAGGAGTCAACATTTTACTCTGTCTCACAATCCTAAGCCAGCAAAGAGATTTTCAAAATCACAAAAAAGAGATGAGTTGCACTCGTGATGCGCCGATGATTAAGTGCGCGCTCAAGTGGGTGTTGCGGTGTGCGAAGAAAATGAACAAATAATATAATAAGAATTTTAAGAGGAACTTCTAGCATGTTATGAATTGTGCATGTGAGCAGTGGGTAACGATAATTATAATTCTCCCTCCCTCAGACTTTATCTAGGCAACAAAAATACACAATAAGCATTCAGAGTGAGTAAGAAGGAAAGATGTTACCCATGCTTAGAAATGAGCATACCAGAAGATTGCAATAAATCAAGACCGTCGACTACCGCCCCCTAAAAAGATTACGGTTAGATCGCCCACGCCACCTGCAGGAAGAGCCTCCAAACAACACAAAATATGAAAATAAAGCTACTACAACACCAAAATTAAACTACACTGCACAGGTACTGAAATAAGATTCAACTAATATAGTGCAAATAGCAAAACATAGTAGATAAAGGTATAAGATAGTTGTTCTCAAGACACACCCTGGGGACGAAGCCCCAGCAGAATAATGTTACACAACAACAAGGATAATAAAAAAACAGAAAGAAGCAAAAGCTAACAACTAACAGAAACTAGCAAAAAGAATCCCTAAAAGAGAATGAGCAGAGTGGTCACTGAGGAGACTGAGGAGGGGAATCCGGAGGAGGAGGAGGTGAAGGGAAATCGCCCGAGAAGAGAGGCTGAGCGGAAATCGTGAAACGCACTATCGAGGTCGATTAAGGCCAGCAAGCGATTCGGGGAAGAAGATGTCACTATATATAGAATTAAAATCACATGATCGTGAGATTTACTTGCGCACAGGCGAATCCGGCCGTACGTTTTGCAATTTCAGCCAAACTTCACATTTTTCTTCGGTAAAGGGATCATGAGTGACAGAACAACAAAATGGAACAACCAAATGACAGAAAAACAGAGAATGTTTTACTAAATTATTCACAGGGCGCGCGATGCGTGCAAAACCTTTTCAAAATAAAATGAAAAACTTTAATCAATGAAAATAAGAAATAAGTAAAACTACAAATAAAGTTTAATTAATTACTACTCCTACTCCTAGATAGGTACTGGGTTCTCGGTCCTCCCAGCATGACTTATCAACAAGTAGGAGGTTCTAGCTAATGGGAGTATGAAAAAGAAATGCACAGGTAACTGGCTTAATATCCGTGTTAATAGCGAGTACCGATACGACGATAGAACAACTACTCCTGTACCTAAATAATCATACCAGCTCCTCACAGGTAGAGGGAAGAGAATGTAAGTGGGGGGGAGGAATCCTCACTCATCTCACTAAAAATATCATTGCCCAGCAAAGTGCCATCTTTAGGAAGGCGGCAGGAAGAGAAGGCAATGAATGCGGCTTCCTCTATGGAAGAGGGATCAACCTCCTCACATAAGAGGATATACTCATCATTGACTTGAGCATCATGCTCCAAGTATTCCTGACGTTCCCATGAAGATTCAACATGCTCAGACAAAGAAGGGGGGTTAGGAAATAAATGAGAAGAAGAACTTAAATAATCAGCAACCCGGGAGTGGTCCCGGTCTCACTCCCAAGTGGTTGGGGAAGTAAGATATTGTCAGCATCGTAGACAATGTTGCAGGGCTCAGTATGATCATCAGTGTCCTCCGCCACGATTTGGACTTCCTCCACCGGTGCTAAGGTAGAATCCTCTTCACCTTGGAAAATATCCTCCTCCATAGGAATAGGCACAACACATAAATCACATGCCTTATCCTGTGACACATCATCGATAATGTCGTCAGAGACGAATATAGTAGTATGCACTAGAGGGGGAGGAATAGTGCTCAAATAAAAGTCAAGCATCGATTCCTCACAAAGAATCAAATCCCTAGGTAATGATAAATGCACGGGAGAAATGGGCTCAGCTGTGTCGGAACATACATCCGCCAGAACTCTGACAAGCGTATCTGCATCATTCTCTTCAAAAAATGAAGGTGGCACGAATACGTAGCCAGAGGTGGAAGGTGTGCTACCATAGTTAGGAGTAGGTACAATTCGGATATCAAGCTCGTCATCCTCGTCCAATTGGCCAAGATACTCAGCACAATCCTTCACAGCGTGATCTGTGCTTCGACAAAACAAGCATCGTTTTACATTACTCCTCAGTCCTTGTGGGGCTAGAGAGGAATACAAAAATGGTAAATACTGCGAGGACGACTAGCCTTAAGACTTGGGAATGCAGTATGAAGGACCGTAAGAGAACGGTGCTCCATACACTGGGCCGTAAGAATTATGCCCACCATCTCCAGTAGGGAATTTATTACACCAATGGTTATAATCACCACACCATCGACAATGAATATTAAGAGCAGCAAATATGGTGCAAGAAGGAGGGATACAACGAGAACAAACACTCTGTGCAAAATACTACACCCAACAATAAATTGTTAAGGCAACCTATACTTAAAACAATAAAAAAAGGAATACAAGGAAATAAAACAAAAAGGATGCAATTCACAAATGAAGGAACTTCTACCTCTCAGCACCCTCTCTAAAAACTCACATGACTATGTTCCCCAGCAACGGCGCCAAAAACATGATGCGCTATTCTTACACACCGCTATAGGCGGGAGAGAGAATGCAACACGAAACGGCAAGTGCATCGATCATTCAAGTTATATAAAATGAGGAGCAAATCCCTGAGTATCAATCTCACAAAGAACATAGTAGGGTGGAGTTATCTGTTGAGAAAGGACTTGAGATTGAAGTCCTTTAGTCGGGTGAAGTGCGAAAAATTTGGTTTGGTTTGTAAATAACAGAATATAACCTAAATTAACAAATTACTATGCATGTCATTGTGCACTGCTTCGCAAGGTGAATGGAGACTATGCAGGCTGCTATGCACTGCATCACGAGGTGGATGGGCGAGTAGGCAAGCAGATCATGGGTTTTCACTATTGGACTTGAAGTGAGGGTCATTAGCACCTCTTGGTTAAGCGAGTGGATTATACGGGCTGTTATCACCGCTTCACACGTGGATAGATGAGTAGGCTTGCAGATGTAATGAGAGCAAGTGCAAATTGAGGGTTGCAAGCACCTCATCACCAAGCACGCCACTAGCAATTGCTAGTGCGGCAGACTCAATGCCGTGGCGGGATGGAAGATGGAATGGGGGCGCTCCTATCTTCACATGAACCATAAAATTACCCACAAAGACATGGATAAATAACCATATATCAATTAGAGTTCAAGGACATCATTCATACAACCAAACATTCAAGAGAAAAATTACTATAATAATAAGGAGGACGTAAAATTTCAACCAAAGCACGAAGACTCATCGGAGATTTGTGGCTGAAATCATAAGGTTGTCAAGCTTCATCCGTGTTCGGTCATCAACTGTCGTCCGGGGTCTAGAAGAGTCGTCACCTCTTTCTACATTACCCTTCTTCTTTGTATATCAGCTTTGATCAAACCATCACTGGAGAACTCCAAGAGTATATCAAGAAGACCCATAAAATGAAGCTTGGAAGCACACGAATGATGGAGGAGGTCAAGAGGATTCCCTAGCCTTAGATTTGCAAGAGAATGGTGGTCGGAGTTCCTCCTTATGGTGGGTAGTGGTGGTGCGATGAAAAGGGGTGGAGTTGGGGGCTTTTGGCGTGCAAAGGAAGATTCTCCGGAATAGGGTGAAATCTGCGGCTTAAATAGGAAACAGTCAGGAAAATAGGCATGCACGGTCGAACGCACGACCATGTGTGTATCATGCAATTTTTTATCGCGCAGGAATGACCTAGCCTGGTACAGCAGTAGGCCATGCAATTGTGATCACGCATGGGCAAAACAGCCCATGCGAGAACAAAATGCACGGTTAAAGTCAGATCACTAAAAAACTAGGCAAAACAGATGGATCGTGCATTTTCCTTCGTGCACGGTTGAATCCAACCGTGCGTGAAGAAAATGCAGGAGTGATAATTTCATAAATATTTTAGACAAAAAGGCAGGGTCGTGTGAATTGATCACGCACGGGCAAAACAACTTGTGCGTGAACAAAATGCACGAGTAGGGGGCAGGTCACTATCTAGGGAAGTCGTATGAAACGCACGGTCGCTCAGATCGTGTGCCATGTAAATGAACGACCATGCAATTTCTATAGATATGAAATCTGGGCAACATAAGAGACCTGCCCCCATCTGCACAACAAGACCACAAGCTGGGAATACACCACCAGTGCAAGTCAAACACCAGAAAAAGATTTGGGAGCACCATGTGCTTACCCCCAACAATATAGTGTGCAATTGCACACCACCACAGGCCTAAACAGTGTACTTAACGTGAAAGTGTGTACAAGTGAAATAAAAGAAATTAAGGCCTAAAAGTGTAGTGCATACGAGTGAAAATTAGCCTGGATGAGTCTATAAAATACTATATAAATCAAACTCATCATGACCCCATTTCAAAAAGCAAGTCTTGGGGTGTCACTCTTCTTTTTGTGGTAGTCATTTACATTGTTAAGCTCAAAATATTTTGTTTAAGTATGAAAAGCCTTCATGTTTACCTTTTTTAATTCTCACCCTAAAACCCAAGCTTTCACATTCATCCTAATCTAAGTCGTAATGATTCATACAATTGGTTAGTATCGAGTGTAGTGGAGAAGGTGTGACCAGGCAAGCCTATAGCCATTGTCATTGATGAATTTACTTGGAGGTCACCTTAGTAGTTCTGGGTACATAATACCACACTCAGTGCCACTACTTTTGCATACACTACACTTTGGATAGATCACTTAGTTCTTCTGATTAGGAGTGGATATATCCATTTGATAATTGGTTTGAATACAATGTAATTATTCTATATGCTTAGAAATTTTCTTTAACCTATTTTTATTCCCCATGGGAATACAACTTCTCGGTCCACTTTCTTATTTTGATTTTTGATTTGTAATTAGCCATTCTTACTCCCAATAGGTAGATGGATTGCACGGGATGAGTAATAATTCAAGTCTGAGGGTATTTGATAAGTGAAATTCATATAGTGTTTTACGCCCTATTCTAGCATAGTTTTTCTTTCTTTTCGCTCGTGCATTAGTTCTTTTCATCATAAAATCATTAGTATTCCATTTGTGTACCATGTGAGCGCAATTGGGTTTGATATGACATATTATTATTAGTTTCATGCATGAGAGAGGCCTTTCGTCCTTCTCATTGTACTTTTATAGTAGATGTTGTTATTGTGGCTGTGCGGTTTTGCTTTTCTGGTGGTTTTGGATGTCTCCTCTGTAGGTACCAGTGATTGTTGTGTTATCTCTAGGCATCTTGATCCTTTTTTAAGGAGGAGACCGATACTCGTGCATTATTCTTCATGCACGAGCAGTGGACACATCTGCATATGAGCACTATTCGTGCATGGTCATTTGCACGTAATCTGCTTGATCCCCCCATGATCGGCTTGATGTGTCCACTACACGTGCATTTTTCCTTTGCGCACGAGTAATGGAACCTCGACGCATGACCGCTAGTCGTGCATGGATATTTTCATAAAATGAACAGAGGATCGCATGAGTATACGCATGAGGACAATAAGACGACCACTGGTCATGCAAGGCAATCAATTTTCACCCCAAAACCTCAATTTTTCACACCAGTCTAGGTTCTTTCATGCACGAGCAGTCGACTTTTCCTTCTCGCACGACCACCAGTCATGTGACTTCTCATGCACAGGCTAAATTCCTACTCTGCCAATAAATAGACATTTGCGCTATTTCTTCCTCCAGCTCCAATTTTAGGTCACCGTATTCTGCCATTTTCACCCAAAGCCATAAGGTTTCGCCCCTAGGCCTCCTCTAACCTCCCCAAGCATTCCAATGATGTAGAAGTCGATTCCCAAGGTTCCATTGGAGCTCTAAGTTTGAATTCCTTGACGTGGAGGTGACAAACCCCGAGAGAAGACATGACTAGGAGTTGGTAACAGCTTCTCCAATATCATGGACGACAGCCAAGCCAGAGTGAGAAGAGCGGGCAAACCAACCTAAGCTCTTCTACAAACCCGATGAAGATTCTCTCATCTCCTTTGTGTCTCAGAGTGGTAATTGGTATTCCTTCTCTCTCATTTGGGATGTTTGTAAACTTAATGTCATATATTCTAAAACATATGCACACCATGACCATTGGGTGTATATGCTCATAGGTATATTTTCTATTGTGAATGGTTTGGTTGAGTTAGCTTTATTGTGATTTGTTATTGGTTGTGTTGAGTTCTACGACAACGAGTAAAGTGGAGGTTTGCGACCCGCTGAAGTGTGAAGTGGAGGAAGGCGACCCGCGAAAGTGCGAAGTGGAGGCTTGTGACCTGTGGAAGTACGAAGCATATAAAGGCAACTTGCAGAAGTGTGAAGTGGAGGAAGGTGACCCGCGATAGTGGAAAGCGGAGGAAGGCGACCCGCAGAAGTGCAAAGCGGGGGCCAGAGACCCACGGAGGAGCGAAGTGGTGCTGACAACCCGCTGATGGCGCAAATCTCACACACCGCGATAGGCGGTAGCTCGACTGCGACACGAAACGGCAGTGTACCGATCGTTCAAGTAATATAAAATGGGAATGAATACCCAAGTATCGATCTCAAAGGAACACAGTAAGGTGGAGTTTATTATCGAGGAAGGACTTGAGGTTGAAGTCCTTTCGAGCGGATGGATGTGGAAACGGGGGTTTTGGATTGTGGACAATAAAGAGAAAATACTATAACTACTCCTATGCAATGCCGCTATGCAAAGCTTCGCTCGGCGGGATGGAAGACTACGTAGGCCTTGAACGCGCTACTTCGTAAGGGCGGATGGACGGGTAGGCAAACGAATCGAACTATGCAGGCCTTGAGCGCGCTGCTTCGTTAGGCGGGATGGAATACACGGGCCGCTATGCCATGCTTCGGTAGGCGGATGGGCGAGTAGGCTAACGGAATGAGGGTCGCCGGCAGCTCTTCGACAAGCACGCCACTAGCAATTGCTAGGGCGGCACCGAACACGATGGTGGAATGGAAATTAGATGGGGGCGCACCTCAATAAGCGCATACGAACTAAATGATTCCAAATAAATGAAATAAACATTAAGCAATATTGTTCATAGCACACATCATCAAAGTATAGAGGGAACTAGTTTATGCAATCAACAACATAAGGAAGGAAAAAGAGAGTAAAGGAGTCGACCACATCCGAAGCCTTGCCGAAGATTCACGGTTGGAGTCGCTGAGTTGTCAATCCGCGTCCAAGCTCGATCTTCAACTGCGTCCGAGGTAGAGGAGGGATGTCACTTCCTCCCAATTGCTCATCTTCTTCGTGTCACGATCCAATCTCCTCTGATACACAATCTCCTTGCTCGATGTTGGCGATCTTTGGGCTAGAAACCTCTCCTTGGAGCTCAAGGATGATGGAGGAGGCCTAGGGGGTGGAGAACCTGTGGAAAGGGCAAAAACGGCGGACTGAACGGAGTTCCCGATCGTGATCCCGCCCTAATTCGCGAACAGGATAATATATAGGCACTGAAATGAATACTGCGCACGGTCATTGGCGCACGACCAGTGGTCGTGTGCACTGGAGTTCTGCGATCGTGCGCGTTGCCTGGGCGGAGCCTGAAATGAAAGAAATTTATAAAATACATGTTGGCACGACCAGTGGCGCACGACCAGTGGTCGTGCGCACTATTATCAATGGTCGTGCGATAAGCCAAACAGAACTCATAAAATGAGCGTTAAGTGCGCACGATCAATTGCGCACGACCAGTGGTCGTGCGCGATAGAGCCAGTGATCGTGCGCAGTGTTCCTATACAGAATTGTACCGGGAACACCTGCACGACTCCTGTTCCAGCATACAACACCAGTCTAGCCACTGAAGGTGGCACTTAACACTGCATGAAAACTAGTAACGAAGATGAACAAGAATTAACATCAAAATGGGCCTAGAAGTGCACTTAGCATGGAGTATTAAATAGGAATGAAAACATGTCTAAAGTGAAGTGCTAAGACTTGAAAATCGGCCCAGATGAGTCCATAAATGTGTATATAATTGGGACTCATCACACCCCCAAACTTACCTGTTTTCGCGTCCCGAGCAAACGAATTCGGCGGAGTGTGAAAATGGTAGTTAACAAAGAGAATTACACAAAGGAGTACAATGCGAAGTAACAAAAGCATGCAAATAGAAATTTAGTAAAAAGAGATTCTAACTATGCTAACTACTTTACGAAAGTGCTAGAGCGTAAGTGGAGATTTAGTTATACTCAGTTGGTGAATTATGAAGAACTCGAATGATCATGCCCGGTGTGAAAGTATCAAGACACTAAGGCGGGTGTTGCACAAGGTAGGGGTTTAGGAATAACTCCGCTGAAATCCATCAACGTCGTGAACCATACGCTCGCCCGGTCACACTCTCTCCACTGCGTTAGCAAACTCACAAGTCAAACCAATAGGGCTTTTAGGATTATATTGGGCTTAGGTTGCGGTGTGATATTCAAGGATAAAAATGAAGGCTACGCAACCAAATTGAGCTAACGGAACACTGCACCACACAAAACCAAAAAAAATGCTCGTGTGACACACCCCCAGACATATCATGAAAACTAGGTGTGCACACGGCCTACTTCATAATTACCAACAGATTTTCTATTTAGCTCGAAAGGATTTCTTTACGACATATTTCTTTTTCAGATATTTTTTTTTCTTTTAACAACATACTTTTCTTCTTTTACTTATCCTCCGGTTGGTTCAAATTCAGCAAAATAAAATTTATTTCTTCATCACATCACAAAGATTCCAAAAATCACACCAAATCAAGAATTATGAGCGCAGTTAAACAGCAATTTGGTTGCGAGCATAGGATAAGCTTCAGGCCTTGGTGAATAGAGGAGGAGCTGAACAAAAGAGTGGTAGGCACAATTTTGGCTTGCAAGGGTGAGCGAAAAGGACATGGAACGACAAGGCTCAAACTAGCCAAAAGGTGGCCTACATCACGTTTAACTCGACGAGTCGCTCTCGCCCATGCTTCGAGAGTCGCTAGGGGCAAGTTCTTAGCCCACGAGAAAGGTAAACCTTCCTCCCGACTCGAGCAACACACGACTAGTGCTCGTACACACACAATACCGGGTTATCGTCAATTTCGTTCACATTCACCATTTGAGTATAACAAATCTAAATTTACGCAAAAATACTAAACATAAATTAGATGCATAGAGACAATCTAGTTCTACTCAAATTCTACTGCAGCATGCGGGTGCGACTAGAACACTGCTCAAGTCAACATCGCACTCCAAATAGTAATTCCTAATCTAACGTCCTATTTCACATTCCAACCAAAACAGTTCATTCGGAAACAAAACAAATAGGTAAGCGCGCACTCATGTAGGTGAAGTGGTGCAAGAAGCATGAAAACAATGATGATGATAAAGATAAATAATAAACAAACTTCTAGTATGCAGTGCAACTCGTGCACAGTGGATGACAACATATTCTCCACCAGACTTAGTCTAGACATTACATCACAGAAATTGGAAGCTAAGGGGGGAAGAAGTGTTACCCAATGCTCAGAATTGAGCATACCAGACGATTGGCGATTAAGATAAAGAGCAGTCCGCAGCATCCGCACCAAAGAACACAACACACCTGCAAGCACAAAACTAAAAACAGCAAAAACAAATATAAAAGCTGAACTAAACATGTTAGATAAAAATAAAATTAGGAAATCTGGGTTGTCTCCCATGGAGGTGAACCAGTTCCTGCGAATAATATTAAGCAAATGCGCACATAACAGGAGGGACGAAACATGAAAACAAAATTCACAAAACGATGCCCAGATGAGCATCCAGAATCAAAGTGTTATTATTATAACAAAATAAAGTAAGCTCATACGACTCGAAGAGACATAAAAAAAAAACAGCAGCAAGAACAAGATAAGACTGAGATTGGCCTGCACACGGGGTGGACAAATCACTCATCGTCACTGTCACTATCTAAAACAACGACGGACGGCGGAGGTCTGGATGAAGATGCGGCACGGCCAGGAGGTGGGGGAATATTCAGTCCTCCCCGCAAGGCTTGCTGATACACGAAGTCCGTCAGCCAATACTGGTTCGCTTCCAAGTCGGAAAGGCGCTGGTCGAAGCTTGGGACCTCCGGTGCTCGTGAAGAACTACCCTCCTCCTTGTGTTTCTGCTCCGGCTTGGATGACTGACGCCGCGGCTGTGGGAGGGCTATCTCTCGGTGAGTGATCGGCGGCTCAGCCGGCTCTCCGTGCTCCTCATCAACTAGCCTCTCCCTAGGCGCATCACCTGGCATCACGACCACAAAACGCCTGCTACTCTTCTTCCCCACAACCCGCAGTAAATGAAAGCTCACCATGGTGGCCCTGGTGATGAAGGAGGGCGCATTTACCTGCACCATCGGAGGCAGCTGACTCCAAACCCCCAATCCCTTAGCAATGCGAGTGATATAATATGCACCACCAATGGCACCAGTGAGACCGTAGGTGGCCTCGTGATGGAGGAAGAGAGCGAGCAAGTAGCCCAGATGCAAGGGCAGCCGGAATTCCATACTATATAAGCAGGTCAAATCTTGCCACCCCACGACATTCTGACTGAGAGCTCGGGCGACAAGAGAATGACTAAGAACGTGCTGCAGGTATCGGAGAGCAGGCGCGACAATCCAGGTGGATTTGCTCTTCCTGGCAACATACTCTTCGTCACGGCCTGTGAGGGCACACCACGCAGCACGCGGGGTGACATCGTCAGGGAAGGAGATACTCGTACTCGAAAAATCAATCGCCGCAGCCTCCTCCTCAGTATAAAAACCTGCGCTCACTGCCAACTTTGCCAGAGAAAGAGTGAAGAATCTCCCCATCATTCGGAAAGAACATTTTCCTGGGCGTAGGCCGCAGGGCAGCAACTCCCACTCGAACGTTGCGAGAAACACCAATGTGAGCTCCCGGTACCGAGGTCATCACACTCCAACACCCTGCTCCAGTGATCAAATGAATAACGAAGGCGGACTGCCTCCCCCAACTCGCCATTGTCGCCGATAGAATTAAGCTCGTTCCAATCGACTAAACGTTGGGACAGAAATGGCTTCTCCTTCAGTGAGTTGTATCGCCGTGTGTGCGAATCCTTGGAAAAGGTGGCCATTCGAGCAAGGATCTGAGCTGGAGAGGTAGAGGGACGGCCAGAGCGGTGGTAGGACTTGGCGAAATGGCGAGTACTGGAACTCATGGTGGGATTAGGGCAAGGGAAGGAGGAAGAACCGAAATGAGCTCACCGGAGGGAGGGAGGACGCACGATCGGCGAGCACCCAGCGGAAACGGCGCACGAACAGTAGCGAGAGGACGAAGGAAGGGAAGACCTAGGATGCGTACACAGGGCTCGGGCGAACCGGTTTTTATAAAGAAACTGGGTCGATCGCACGATCAATGATCGTGCGCGATAAATAATGCGCACGACCATCGATCGTGCGCGAAGGAAATTTTTTGGCGTCCAGCTTCTTCATGAAAACTGAATCCACCGTGCCCTATGAGCGTTCCAGGGTCCACCGCGCATGAGGGGCCAAACGCAGCCGTAATAAAAACTAATTTAAAGTAAGAAAATAGGGTAGAAAGGAGAACAATGCAAATACGATGAAAAAAGATTAATCCTAGATAACGGTTGGGCTACATGTCCCCCCAACGGGACTTATTTAAGAGTTTTAGATGTATATTAACTGATAGGCGTGTGATAGTGAAAATGAACAGGTAACTGTTCTAATACGCGTGTCGGTAGAGGGTACCGATACGGCGACAGGACAGTTACTCCTCTACACAAATGATAATACATACTTAACGCAGGTAGAGGAAACAGAAGGTAAGAAGAGAGGGGGGTATCCTCACTCAACTCACCAAACACATCCTTGCCTACCAAGGTGTCGTCAACAAGGAGACAGCAGGAGGCGAAGGTAATGAGCGGAGCTTCCTCAACGGAGGGGGAGTAATCCTCCTCACATGAAAGGATGCTCTCATCATTGACTTGAGCAAAAAGCTACAAGTCCTCCTGAAGTACCTGTGAAGATTCAACCTGCACAGACACAGATGAAGGAAGGGGATCAAGAAATAAAGAAGACGAAGAACATAAATAAACATCAATCGGGGAAGTGATCCCGGTCTCACTCCCATCAGGTTGGGGAAGTAAAATAATGTTGGCATTGTCATCAATGCCGCAAGGTTCAGCGGGATCGACAGTGGCCATGCCCAAGATTTGGACTTCCTCCACCGGTGTTGAGGAAAGCTCCTCTTCACCTAGAAGGTTGTCCTCCTCCATAGGAGCAGGCATAACACATAAATCGCCAGCCTCATCCCGCGACACATCCTCAACAATGTCGTCAGAGACGAAAGTAGTATGCACAACAGGGGGAGGAATAGTGCTCGGATAAAAGTCGAGCACCGATTCCTCACAAAGAATCGAATCCACTAGGGGTGGTGGATGCACTGGGAGAATAGGCTCAGCAATGTCGGTGCATAGATCAACCGCACATCCGGTGACCGTATCCATGCTATTCCCTTCAAGATGTGAAGGTGACAAAGATACATAACCGGATGTTGAAGGTGTGCCGCCAGAGTTAGGAGTTGGGACGATCCGGATATCCGGCTCGTCATCCTCATCCAATTGGCGAAGATACTCGGCACAGTCCTTCAAGACATGATCAGTGCTCCGACAAAACCGGCACTGCCTAGCGGGCTTCTTTGGCACAGCGGGTGCTGAAGCCGAAAAGAAGTAAGACGGTAAAGGCTCAGCAGAGTAGCCATAAGACTTACGCGCACCATATGGAGTACCGGACGAAGTCGGTGCTCCATATGCTGGGCTATAAGAATTATGCCTACTATTCTCCGTAGGGCATTCATCACTAGAGTGGGAGGTAGCTCCACACCAACGGCAACGGAAATTAAGATGTGCCCACATAGTGCGAAGATAAAACGATTCAAAAATAAAAATGCTATTGTGCAAAATACTACACCTAACAAAAATTACTAAAGCAACCTAATTAAAACAGGAAAATGGAATAAAAAGAAATAAAACAAAGAAATGCAATTTACAAATGGAAGGGCTTCTCTCTCAGGTTCTCCATCTCCAGAAAACTCACACGACTGTGTTCCCCGGCAACGGCGCCAAAAACTTGATGGCGCAAATCTCAGACACCGCGATAGGCGGTAGCTCGACTGCGACACGAAACGGCAGTGTACCGATCGTTCAAGTAATATAAAATGGAAATGAATCCCCAAGTATCGATCTCAAAGGAACACCGTAAGGTGGAGTTTATTATCGAGGAAGGACTTGAGGTTGAAGTCCTTTCGAGCGGATGGATGCGGAAACGGGGGTTTTGGATTGTGGACAATAAAGAGAAAATACTATAACTACTCCTATGCAATGCCGCTATGCAAAGCTTCGCTCGGCGGGATGGAAGACTACGTAGGCCTTGAACGCGCTACTTCGTAAGGGCGGATGGATGGGTAGGCAAACGAATCAAACTATGCAGGCCTTGAGCGCGCTGCTTCGTTAGGCGGGATGGAATACACGGGCCGCTATGCCACGCTTCGGTAGGCGGATGGGCGAGTAGGCTAATGGAATGAGGGTCGCCGGCACCTCTTAGACAAGCACGCCACTAGCAATTGCTAGGGCGGCACCGAACACGATGGTGGAATGGAAATTAGATGGGGGCACACCTCAATAAGCGCATACGAACTAAATGATTCCAAATAAATGAAATAAACATTAAGCAATATTGTTCATAGCACACATCATCAAAGTATAGAGGGAACTAGTTTATGCAATCAACAACATAAGGAAGGAAAAAGAGAGTAAAGGAGTCGACCACATCCGAAGCCTTGCCGAAGATTCACGGTTGGAGTCGCTGAGTTGTCAATCCGCGTCCAAGCTCGGTTTTCAACTGCGTCCGAGGTAGATGAGGGTTGTCACTTCCTCCCAATGGCTCGTCTTCTTCGTGTCACGATCCAATCTGCTCCGATACACGATCTCCTTGCTCGATGTTGGCGATCTTTGGGCTAGAAACCTCTCCTTGGAGCTCAAGGATGATGGAGGAGGCCTAGGGGGGTGGAGAACCTGTGGAAAGGGAAAAAAACGGCGGACTGAACGGAGTTCCCGATCGTGATCCCGCCCTAATTCGCGAACAGGATAATATATAGGCGCTGAAATGAATACTGCGCATGGTCATTGGCGCACGACCAGTGGTCGTGCGCACTGGAGTTCTGCGATCGTGCGCGTTGCCTGGGCGGAGCCTGAAATGAAAGAAATTTATAAAATACATGTGTCGCACGACTAGTGGCGCACGACCAATGGTCGTGCGCACTATCGTCAATGGTCGTGCGATAAGCCAAACAACACTCATAAAATGAGCGTTAAGTGCGCACAATCAATTGCGCACGACCAGTGGTCGTGCGCGATAGAGCCAGTGATTGTGCGCAGTGTTCCTGTACAGAATTGTACCGGGAATACCTGCACGACTCCTGTTCCTGCATACAACACCAGTCTAGCCACTGAAGGTGGCACTTAACACTGCATGAAAACTAGTAACGAAGATGAACAAGAATTAACATCAATACGGGCCTAGAAGTGCACTTAGCATGGAGTATTAAATAGGAATGAAAACATGTCTAAAGTGAAGTGCTAAGACTAGAAAATCGGCCCAGATGAGTCCATAAATGTGTATATAATTGGGACTCATCACCCGCATTGTTGGTTAGTTTTCTTTTATTTGGAATTAGTTGCTAGTACCAAATCAAAATCCCACATAAAACACCGACATAAATAGACTTCTATCTCAAGTCTCATTTTAATAGATTACTCCACCCCGCCGTGTTCCACGTGTTATTTGATACTAGGGGATTTATTCACATTTTATTATTACTTGACAACGACCGGTTCACTGCCATTCGCACCGCAGTCTCACTCCCGCCTATAGCGGTGTGTCAAGTTTGCACGTTAGCTCTCCTTTCGCCGCAAGCTCTCTTTTGATCATAAGTTAAATGAATTCATTTGATTCTACTTTGGGCGGCAATCTTCCATGAATCCTAACGAGAGAATCGTGAGGCCGAAGGATTGCACAATGCATATTCTTTTCATGATTAGTATAGGGGAAGCAGATGGGGTAGATGAGCTGCTGAAAGAGGCAATCGATGTCAATAGCATTGACCTTGATGGGAGGACCGCCCTACATAATTCATCGTGCTCAAGATCGATAAAATATTTTATTGTTAAAATATTCAAACTAAGAATAGTATGAGCATGAAAAAAACATTAGAGCCAACAATGATAGATACATCCTTCAAACTATTAATCTTAGCCTCTGTTTCCTCCGCGTGCTTCTTCACATTTGAGCCAGAACTTCCACTTCTAACATTACATCACAACAACACTAATTATTACTTTTTACTGATAAAAATTAAATGCTTGCCTACATTCCATTACAACAACATCATCTTCTCTGAAACCTTTATTTGGTATTCCGTCTCAAGTGATGAAGCGTAAAATCTTGCGCTTTCACGCTATGCTTTATCCTTCGCCTGCTTCAGCCTCTTCAGCTTTACTGCAAGTAAAAGATTGCATTTCAAGAATTAATATGAACTAAACACATTTGGTTGTGCGTTAATTCCCAAGTTTCATAGTGCAAGAGATCGTTTGAGTGAGTGAGAGAGATTGAGAGAGGTACTTGTAAACCCAAATCATGTGACCACAACCTGCGCTCTTTATGTCAGTCACAAAGGTCCATGGCGGACACCCCGGTAGTGTACGCGATCTCGTTCCGGATGGATCCATGTCTCTCCTCAGCAAAAGTCCCTGGGGAACAACTGGAAATGTCTGCGGGCTCGTTCCAAGTTGATTGGTACTCTCCTCAGCAAAGGTGCATACCCGGCTCCCCCCTCCCAAGTGCATGCACCTTCTAACAAGCAACATTAGCTTCCCTGAGAGGCCGCAAAAGGTACCCTTTAGAGCTCGGATAGGTCCCACTCTCCCTCTGCCAGTAGTAGTGTGCACGGTTAACGCATGTCATGCCTGTGTGGATCCTTTTCTCTCTTCCATGATCGACGCATGGGATCCCTTAGATTCCGGAGCATTTAATGTAGCATTAAATTCTCCCAACCTTCCAAGCAGCCTACCCTAAAGTATAAATAAGGTGTCAGGGGTGCTTGGAAGGGGGACGGAACTTGGACCAGAGACTATCCTGTTGTAGGTGCGGTTACAAGTGCCTGTCAATCGATTTCCGTCTATTTCCAGCACATACTCATGTAATAGCTTGTAATAGTTCTTTGTGAAATATTATTAGCTCGCAGTAAGAGGTATTTGCTATTGTGAGCCAGTCTGGTCTCCGTCGCTGCTAGCGGTCCCCTCTTCTTTGTGTTGTATTTGTCATGCCCCAGTGGGCCAGTAACGGGTTGATTGTGGTTCTCGATATCCTCATAGGACTCCCCATACCGGTCATTGAGCGTGGAAAGTGCAATGAAAAATTTTGCACCAATAGTTCAAACAAGTGACCTTCAGATCAAGCAACTGGCGAAATCTCCCGGCGCACAGGCAAAGCCAGCGGAGACCTCCCTGTACAACCCCGTATTCGCCGAGTGGGTCCCCAAGACCCCGGGGTGTCAAGATGCAGAATAGGAGTCTAAGGGATTTTGGGAGAGTGAGGCCCCACTCGTGAGGCACTCGTATGGTGTCAGAGCAGATAGGCGAGAGCTGGTAGCCAAGACCTCACCCGCTGAGTGAGTCGAGTGTCTGGTGAATGGTGTCCTGTAACACCCTGCCAGTACGAATAATATAACAGTAGGTCCGGCCGGGACCCCACGCCATACTAACCACACTAGTTAGGAGTTAAAAGGTGATAAACAGAAAGAAACTACAACAGAGTATACTAAACACTAGCGGAAGCATAAAGATTTAACATTTCAATTAGAATTGTCCACTATCGTAGGAATGAAACCATGAAATAGAGTTATGGCCTTAAGGCTTTACATTTAACAAATGTACTAAAACTCCAAAACATACATCGGCACGCAGGCCGGCAATACATGAGAAAGCTAAAAAGGGAGGCTGGCCTTCAAGGGCCAACTCAGCAAAAGGGGCCACCGCCCGCTATTTCCCGCTAGGCTCACCTGCACCTGCATAAGAACATTCCACCAAGCGGTGGCAAACAAAGTAACGGTCAGCACAGCTGACCAAATTATAATGACCCCACCCCTTTCCCGAGGTGGCGGAGATTCTACCCTGCAAGCAAGCCATACTAGCACAAGTACTAAAATAAAGAAAGTGCAACTACACAAGGTGAGGTTTCAAGCACATTCAATCTTCTAGGTTGAGCATCAAAAAGGAGGGAACCTAGGTATGCACATGATGTTAGTTGGGTTCACCCGAAGGTTCCCCACAACCGCCTAAACAACCGCATGAGGCTAACAACATCAATTCCACAAACACTCCACCGTAAGGGCCGTCGCCTTAGGTGGGAAAAAGAGCTTTTGGTCGGTCTAGGTAAAACACCTTCCACGACCTCTCCCATGATCGCACGGCTTACATGAGGTAGGGACCTCTTGCCGATCTGCATGGAAATGGGTTCGGTTTAGCTTTGCCCGTGCTCTAATCGTCGCGATCTATCGCACGACGCGGGTACGGCTTCGCCTCGGCCCGTAAGGGTTTAGCACTTTCAAGTGCTACACAATTATAAGCTACGCACCTAATCCCTTCACAAGGATCTAGGCTTCACAAATACTCAAATAAGGGAGGTATAATACGCTCCGCATCAATTTCGCGGTGAAGGTTTGCCTTCATCCAATCTCAAAGCATGGGGCTTTCGTTAGGATCTTCACAAGACGCCTACACTTAAATCCCGCACTACTATGGACGATTTCACGGAGTCATTCTCCGGTACACATTCTAGGCTTAACCTAAATGCAACGTCGCAATCCAAGCATCACCGATTCGGGCTCACGGCCACGAATAGGCTTCACACAAAATGCCTAAATCCGCACGACTACCGGATTTTCTACATGCAATATGCCGGGGACGGACACAATCGACCTGGAGTTCCGAAGAACTTGAGGGAATCCTACACTTCACCCATTTGGTGAAAGGGATCCCTCATGCAAGCATAGAGAAATGAAGGAGAGGACAAAAGACAAGTCCAAACAACGGGAGAAGGAATCGTTACCCTAGGAGCGTTCTTTTTCGCCATGGATCCGAGATTCTAGACGGAGGGAAATGACCGCACCGGGCTGCACTCTCCAGATCTGGAAACGGCTCGCGAAATGGAGCTCCGGAGCTCCGTCGATGGCGGAATCTCCCTTCTTCTTCCTTGCCTCCTTCTTCTTCCTCTAGGTTTGGAGAGAGAAAAGCCTCAAAAGAATGAGGGTTAATCTCCTCTCACAAGCCCTAAGACCCTCCAGCAACTAATCCTAGCCATTGGATCAAATTCCAAAGGATTTGGACGGCCGGATCGTCTCCTCCGCTCAAAATCGCGGAGCAGATAAACAGCGCGCACGATCACAGGCGCACGATCACTGGTCGTGCGCGAAGAGGAGAATGGTCGTGCGATAAGCCGAGACAGAACTCCGATTCCTTGCGGGTTACGCACGATCACTGGCGCACGATCACTGGTCGTGCGCGAAGAGGACAATGGTCGTGCGCATTGACCTGATGTGGAATTTTTAGCCTATCCCGAGCGCAGCACTACCACTCCGCCTACCTCGCTGAACTACGATCTTTGGGGTGTTACATGTCCTCACAGGCCATTCGCCCGGTGAAATACGGCGGTCAAGGAGCCTGCCAAGTGGTGCCTTCACGGACAACTCGCCTAGAAGGCTTTAGGGAAAAATTACCAAGATACCCTTCATGGGCTGCCAATAGCCCTTCAGAACAGCGAAGTTAGGCTGTTAGCAGACCATTTTGGGGTGCAGTTAGTATACTAAAAGGCGGATTCATGATATTTGCAGACCAGCCTAGAGAATCTATAAATAGACCCTTAAGGGCACCTTGGAGGAGATTGGAACTTTTTGAGCTCTCTCCTCCAGGCTAGTTTTGGAGTTGGCTGCTAGTGCCTTCCAGGGTGCCCTGCTGAGCATTGGTTTGGGAGGGGAAGCTCTCTAATACCTTCCGGGTGTGTGGCGGGACCTCCTCGCCACAGCCTTGGGTCTGTTCCAGATTTTCCATCCACAGTCACGAGAGTTTAGTGAGGGAGAAGTAAGCGCGGGCTACACCCCCTGTGGGTCCGAACTCAAGAGAACGGTTGATGGTTTCAACATTTTTTGTTGTGGTGAGCATGGAACATAGCCAGTGCAAGAAAATCTCAAGCTGAGCTTGATGGCAAGAAATGGAAGAGACAGTTCTGACCTAGGTCACTCGCAGCCGCCTGAAGCAATGGAATTGTTGGAGATGTTCGAGAATTTCAAGAGGGAGGTCATGCAGACCATGCAGGTGGCTCTCGCCGGGAGAGGCAAGTGCGAGATGCATGTGGTTCTGGTGGTTCCGCCCCAGCAGATTGGCGAGAACACTCCAGGCCAGTGGCTTGGGAAGGAGGTAGCGGCGGAAGAAAGTGCACGAGATCTCCACGGGCAGCAGCTGTTCAGCTGCCCCGCGAGTGCAGAGGTGTGCGAGCTGACTCCGCGCAAGAGGACCACTCTCCAAGCAGGGGAAGGGAGCCCCTTCTGTGAGTTGATCCTCTCGACCCTGGTTCCAGAGGGGTTCAGAGGGCCGGAGATGTCTTACTACACCGGCAATGATGATCCAGTCCTGCACCTGCAATGGTTTGAGGACATGGTCTCGATCCTTCCATTGACAAATGCCTTCCAGTGTCAGCTCTCTGCCACCACTCTGAAGAGAAGGCGAGGGACTGGTTCCACCAGCTCCCTGTGGGTTCCATCTACGCTTTCGAGGACTTGCGCTGGAGCTTCAGGTCGCATTTCTCAATGTCAAAGAAGAGGAAGAAGGATGCGGAGGTGCTTTTCAAGATCAAGCAAGGGCCTGGGGAGTCGCTGGCCCATTACGTGGATAGGTTCCAAGAAGAGGTCCTGCAAGTCCAGGATGTGCCAGGGTTCACCCTCCAGCTAGCCTTTATAGTGGGGTTGCGGGAGGGGTTCTTCAAAATGGACATGAAGCAGAAGGCCCCTCTATCCTTCGAGGAGCTGATGGAGCCGGTGGCGGAAGAGGTCAAGGGAGAGGCCGCCAACCCCAAGTTTGCAAAGAGGTTGGAGAGACTGAGCGAGCCAGAGGTGAGGCACCAGGTGGGAAGAAGAAGGGATGAACCCAGAGGTCAGGGGTTTCAGGGGCAGCAGTGAGATTGGGGGTATCAGGAGCCCAATAACCGGCTGGCTTGGAGGCCCTAGGAGGGACCAGCGAGAGGTCAGGAAAGAGATCACCAGCGAAGGGGGGAGGAGAGGGCCAGTCATCCATGATGGAGGCAAGGTCCCAGACCACCTCACCCCCCTCGAGTGCAATCCATGGCGGTAGGCCGAGGAAGAGGAGGAAGAGGAGGAAGAGGAAGAGGAGAAAGAGGGGGCAGGGTGGCGTTGCCCTATTGTGACTTCCATCAGGAGGAAGTTCACGCGACGGACACCTGCTCGGAGTTTCTGGAGATGAGGGTAAGAGGTCAGCAGCATCAACGACCTGTAAGGGTTGAAGAAGTGCTACCCGGAGAGGAAGAAGATAGATGCGAAGACAGGACATATGTAGGAGCCAGGGGAGGCATTGGAGTGATCCATGGTGGGGTGGGAATAGAGGCGACTCGCAAGATAAGATTCCAGGCGATGTTCTGGAGGAGCATCGCGTCGACCTCCCAAACACCACCCCCTTCGGAGATGCTCACCTTCTCATCAAAAGATATGCCAGACTTCGAAGACCCGTTTTGTGACGCCTTGGTGATCGAGACGGTAATCGAAAACTTCACGGTCTCCCGAATCTTGGTCGACAATGGGAGCTCCGTGAATGTGATTTTCAAGAAATCTTTTGACGCGTTGGAGGTGGAAGCGAAGAGAGTGCAGGCCTCAGATGGACTCCTGTTTGTGTTTTCAGGGGAGAGCAAAGAGGTCGAGGGAGGAGTTGGCCTCCAGGTGACGTTGGGAGGGGTCCCCAGGAACTGCCAGTTCATCATCGTTGACGCTCCAAGCAGCTACAATGCCATATTCAGATGCCCTCTCATCAGCACCTTCTGGTGCATTCCCTCGTCCTTCCACTAGTGCTTGAAGTTCCGCAATGGAGGAGTCCAGGTCCGGAGCTGGGGGGATGCAAAGGTGGCGAGGCAGTGTTACGTGACTGTCGTCAACACCATCTCCTGGATGGCAGAGGTTGAGAGGGTGGACAGAGAGATGAAGGGTTCGGAGGGGCCAGGAGGAGAAAGGAAGGAGAAGGAGAGAGAAACATCCTAGGTGAGGAGAGGGAAGTGGCTCTGGAGGAGCGTGATGAGCCAATGGAGGAGGAGGCTACGGTGGAAGAGGAGTCCCTGCCCGAGGGAAGGGAGGCAAGGGGCTGATGGGAAGAGCTGTCCCGTCTTGAGGCGACTGAAGAATTGGTCGAGATGGAGGTCACCACCCAGGAGGGGAGAGTGGACAAGGTGCGGATCAGCGGGGGCCTTGGCCCGGAGGACAGGAAGAGGATGCTGGAGTGCATCCAGAGGAGCGTGGACATCTTCGCATGGAGTGCGGCGGACATGCCGTGCATCGATGCAGACGTGGCATGCCACCAACTCAACCTCGAACCAGGGGCCCGCCCCATCAGGCAGAAGAGGAGGGCCATCGCCGACAAGCTGGAGGGGCCGATCCGTGAGGAGGTGGAGAAGCTCCTCAAAGCAGGTTTTGTATCGGAGATCCAGTATCCAGGCTGGGTCTCCAATGTCGTCATGGTGAAAAAGGGCGTTGGCCGCTGGCATATGTGTATCAATTTTTCTCTATTAAACAAAGCCTTCCCTAAGGATTGTTGCCCCTTGCCTCGAATCGACGCGCTAGTTGACTCAGCCATCGATTTCTCTGTAATGTCTTTCTTAGATGCTTTTTCAGGTTATCATAAGATTATGCATCCTCCGGACGTCAAAGACGTCTCCTTCATCACAAGAGAAGGGTGCTATAGCAATAAGATGATGTCATTCGGACTAAAGAACGCAGGGCGACATACCAAAGAATGATGGACCGGGTCTTTCGGGAGCAGAGAGGAAGAAACTTGGAGGTTTACATGGATATCCTCATGGTGAAGAGTAAGAGCATGAGCTCTCACTTCCAGGCCCTCAATGAGACCTTCACCACCCTGCGCAATTACAAGATGCGGTTGAACCCCCTGGAGTGCATATTTGGGGCCAGCAAGGGGAAGTTTCTGTGTCACCTTCTTACCCCAGCAGGGGTGGAACCTAACCCGGACAAAGTTAAAGCCATAATGGAATTGGGATCACCGCGAAACACCAAGGAAGTCCAGCGCCTAATGGGGAAGCTTGTGGGGTTGAGTAGGTTTCTCTCTCGGGCTTGGGAGAAATGCTCCCCTTTCTTCAAGGTGTTGCGGGGCAATCAGAAGTTCGAATGGACGGAAGAATGTGAGGATGCCTTCCAGGTCTTGAAGAGCTAGCTCACCAAGGCTCCGCTGCTCCAAGGTCCTAAGGAGTGAGAGGACCTATCCTTGTATCTCAGAGTCGGGGCTGAAGCCATGAGCTCCGTCTTGGTCTGGGAAGAGGGGAAGAAGCAGCTGCCCATTTACTATGTAAGCCGGGTTTTGAAAAAGGCAGAGCTCCGATACCCGATTTTGGAGAAGCTGGCATTTGCTCTGGTCATCTCGGCTCGGAAGCCCAGACCATATTTCCAGGCCCATTCAATCCAAGTAGTGACTGACCACCCTCTTCGCAAAATCTTCGAGGGGGTAGAGCACTCGGGGAGGCTCGTGAAATGGTCAGTGGAATTAAGTTAGTTTGACATCACTTTTGTCCCTCGGTTGTCGATGAAGGCTCAAGCGGTTGCAGATTTCATGGCGGACTACGTGGTCGAAATGGAGGAGGGCCAAGCCGTTTTTCATGTCCCTTGGAAGTTGTTAGTCGACGGAGCATCAGGCAAGAATTCTTTAGGGGGAGGGGTGATTTTGGAAAGCCCTCATGGAGTGAAAATTGAGCAAGCGTTAGTGATACATTTTCACGTCACAAACAACCAGGCAGAGTACGAAGCAGTGATCGTCGGCCTATGCCCAGCCCAGGAGTTGGGGGTTCATGATGTGGAAGTCCTCACCAATTCAATGGTGGTAACCTCGCAGATTAAGGGTGAGTTTGAGGCAAGGGAGCCCACTCTCATGAGGTATCTGGCCAAAGTAAGGGGTCTCATCGGAACGTTCATGACTTTCTCTATCAAGCACATACCAAGGGAAGAATGTGTCCTGGCGGATTGGCTGGCCAAGTTCGGCTCTCGGGCTGGAGGGACCGTGATGGATCTATTCTGCCCTTCGATTGAGGAAGGGGAGCTCATGGACACTGAGCAGCGGCCCTCGTGGAAGGATCCTTTCATGACCTTCTTGGCGACGGGCAGGTTTCCGGAGTAGGTCCCAGATCAAAGGCGCTTTCGATACATGTCTGCCTACTATGTGCTTCATGAAGGGGACTTGTATCGGAAGACTCTCTTCGGACTCTTGGCGCGATGCATCTTTGAGGTAGAAGCCCCGGGGGTTCTAGAGGAGATTCATTCAGGAGAGTGTGGTAGTCATTCGGGGAGCGGGACATTAGAAGCAAGGGTGATGAGGCTGGGGTACTTTTGGCCTACTCTGGGCAAGGACACAGCGGAGTTCGCCAAGAAGTGCAAAAAAGTGCCAGCTATTCGCTCCACTTCAACATTTGTTGGCTTAGAGGCTAAGGAGCATCACGGCGCCCTAGCCCTTCGCCATATGGGGGGTGGATCTGGTAGGACCTTTCCCTCAGGATAGTGGGCAAAGAAGATTTCTCTTGGTCATGATCGTCCATTTCTAGAAGTGGTTGGAGGTCAAGGCTCTAGCCAAGGTCACCTCCCAGGCAATCCGCAATTTCATATGGGGGGAGATCATCTGCCGACACGGACTTCCGCATACCATCATCATAGATAACAGTCCACAATTTGCCAGCGAAGAATTCATCAGCTTCTGCATCCAGCTGGGTATAGACCTCAGGTTCGCATCCGTCCATCACCCCAGCAGCAGCGGGCAGGTGGAGGAAGCGAACAAGATCATAGTAAACCTACTCAAAAAGAAGGTGGAGAACTTGAAGGGAAATTGGGTGGAGCAACTTCCCTAAGTTCTATGGGCTCTAAGGACTACCCTAAACACCGCCACTGGTGAGACCCCATTTAAGCTCTCTCATGGTTGCGAGGCCATCATTCCCGTGGAATTTGAAGTCTAGACGCGGCGGGTAAGGGTCGCCTCAGATGGTGATGAAAAATGGAGACCAGGAAACGAGGAGGAGCTGCGGCTTTCCTTGGATCTAGTCGATGAGGTCTGAGATCTTGCCGCCATTCGTCAAGGGGAAGTCAAGCGGCGGATGGACAAATACTTTGACAATCACGTCTGGATCAAGCAATTCGAAAAGGGGGACCTCGTGTTGAAAAAGGTCGACGCGGCCGGAAGGTGCTAGAATTCCAGAGGCTCTTCTTGGCCGAAATTTGACGACACGCTGAAGCTCTGCCAATTTCTGAAGGAGAATTCCATCACGCCGAATCCAGACGAAGTCCGCTTCGACAAACACTGATTCTACAGCGGATCTTCGTCTCCGACTTCAGAAGTTCATCTTAAGGGAAGTTTTATTATTTTATTTCTCTTTCTTCATTGTAAATGGTAGTGAAATCGCCTCGTGTTGGCGACTAGGTCTGGGGTAGACTTAGGGCTAAAATTCACCTCGTGTTGGCGACTAGATCTAGGCTAGGTCTAGGGGGTGCTCGAGGCCACATCCGGGGAAGGATTGGCTAGAGCGGCTTGAGGCCGAATCCGGGAAGGAGAAGGCTAGGGCCACCGGTTCGTGGGGAAGCGAGTCGGGATAGAAAACAAAAAGAGCTTTTATTATTCGCCTCCGATCTCTAGCGCCATTGAGATCAAGTTTTGTAAAAATTATTTAATATCAATAAAGCTTGTCTCTCTTTTTGTTTTACTTGACTTCTTGTTTTAATATTGCAATATTCCAAAGTTTTTCTAAATAAAATCTAAAGTTTTGAAAACCCTTATTCACCCCCCCCCCCCCCCCTCTAAGGGCGCCGACCGATCTAACATGTGGTATCAGAGTGGTTTTATTCCAATCGGCTTAACAACCGGGAATAATGGCGTCTCATGATCTCGCTTCTTTCAGTGGGGGTAATTTTGAAGAAGAAGGAAAAACTCTTGCACCACCTTTATTCGAAGGATCAAATTATAAAGGATGGAAAATATTAATTGAAAAATTTATTAAAACTTTAGATATCGAAGTATGGAATTTAGCCATAACTAGACCTGCAAATGAATCAAATAAAAAGAACTTCAGTTAAATGCAAAAGCTAAACACTATTTATTTTGTGGTCTTTCAAATGAAATTTTCAAATTAATATACTGTTTTTCTAGTGCATACAAAGTATGGAAATTTCTTGAAGAAATGTATGATCTTCCTCTCGCAGGCATGGAACAAACACAGGAAGAGAAAAATGTCCAAGCATCCACTATCATTCAAGAAGATCTCTCTCGGAGCGAAGCCATGGAGAATATTGAAATAGAAAAGGAGAACAATACACCAAGAGAAAGAGAACATATAGATCCATCTATAATGGAGGAAGATCTAAAAGATGACGAAGGAATTTCATGTTCATAATCTGCCTCCTCCAATAGCGCTGTAAGGAAGACTAATCTTCTTCTTGTGTGATAACTTCTATCCTTGGTTTCAATATATTAAAAACAGCTAAACGTAAGATCAAAAAATTGAAAATTACTAATAAAAATTTACATTTAGAAAATAAGAGACTAAAAGCTAATGTTAACTCAAATTCAAATTGTGATGTGCCTACACCATCTTGTCTTTTACTCAAAAATATAAAACCTTGTTTTGATTGTAATAATATTAAGGAAAAATTCAAAGAACTTGAAAAAGAATTGATGTGTATAAAAGAACATAATGAAAAATTATGCTTAGAAAATTCATCGTTAAAGAATGATTGTGCTAAGTGTAAGGACTACGAAATAGAAATTAAAGAGATGGACGAAACATTTGATGAATAAAGGGATAAATATGAAAAACATATTGAATCAATTGTTACAACTCTTAAAAATAGCACAATCGCTTATAATAAAGCTAGACATAATTTAAAAACTAAGAATGATGAATTAAATGCCAAAATCCACCTGCTTAAGGAAATCATAAAGAAAAATTCACAAAACATATATCCACAATTTCAAAATATATCTAAAAGCTAGATGAATATAATTTCTCAAAAGGTTAATAAATCAAACAATGGAAATAAAAGACATCAACAAATTAAAAATGAACTTCCAAAGTACAATCATTATTATCATATACAACATCAAACTTCTCCAAACATAAAATTTCACAAATTTCCTTTAAAAAATACTTTCATTAATCACTACAATCATAATTTTAAAAATAAAGATTATCACAATGAAAATTTCACATATAAGAATTGTTTACCCAGAAATTGGCGATCCTTTTCGAGGAGATTTTTTCTATGTTTCTCCTACAGGTCATGCGGCTAGGGATCTCCTGCCCGCCCAGCAGGGGCGGTCTCCTTCCTCAGGTCGCCCAGCCGGGGCAGCCTCCTCCTTTAGACCGCGCGGGTAGGCGGTCTCGTCCTACAGACCGCATGGGTAGACGGCCTCCCCCTTCAGACCCAGCAGGGGCGGCCTCCTCCTTTAGACCGCGCGGGTAGGCGGTCTCGTCCTTCAGACCGTGCAGGTAGGCGGCCTCCCCCTTCAGACCCAGCAGGGGCGGCCTCCTCCTTTAGACCGCACGGGTAGGCGGTCTCATCCTTCAGACTGCGCTGGTAGGCGGCCTCCCCCTTTAGACCCAGTAGGGGCGGCCTCCTCCTTTAGACCGCGCGGGTAGGCGGTCTCGTCCTTCAGACCGCGCGGGTAGGCGGCCTCCCCCTTCATTTCAGACCCAGCAGGGCCGGCCTCCTCCTTTAGACCGCGCAGGTAGGCGGTCTCGTCCTTCAGACCGCGCGGGTAGGCGGCCTCCCCCTTCAGACCCAGCAGGGGCGGCCTCCTCCTTTAGACCGCGCGGGTAGGCGGTCTCATCCTTCAGACTGCGCGGGTAGGCGGCCTCCCCCTTCAGACCCAGCAGGGGCGGCCTCCTCCTTTAGACCGCGCGGGTAGGCGGTCTCGTCCTTTAGACCGTGCGGGTAGGCGGTCTCCCCCTTCATTTCAGACCCAGCAGGGGCGGCCTCCTCCTTTAGACCGCGCGGGTAGGCGGTCTCGTCCTTCAGACCGCGCGGGTAGGCGGCCTCCCCCTTCAGACCCAGCAGGGGCGGCCTCCTCCTTTAGATCGCGCGGGTAGGCGGTCTCATCCTTCAGACCGCGCGGGTAGGCGGCCTCCCCCTTCAGACCCATCAGGGGCGGCCTCCTCCTTTAGACCGCACGGGTAGGCGGTTTCGTCCTTCAGACCGCGCGGGTAGGCGGCCTCCCCCTTCAGACCCAGCAGGGGCGGCCTCCTCCTTTAGACCGCGTGGGTAGGCGGTCTTGTCCTTCAGACCGCGCGGGTAGGCGATCTCCATTGTTCAGACCGCGCAGGTAGGGATCCGGTCACCGGCTCACCGGAGGTGACGACATCGACCCAGAGCCTATAAATAGGACCCTCGACAATGAACAGAGGACAGGCAAGTTGGGGGACAAAACTGGCGGCTAGAAATAGCCAGACCGCACCTACTAGCGGTCTGACCGACGAACTCCTAACTGCCAGTTCGGGCGGTCTCAACAACAGGCCGGGCGGCCTAAGCAAACAGCCCGGGCGACCTGTCCAGGCGACCTCAGCAAACAGCCCGAACGGCTTTCTTTTCTTACCCGCAATCTCTTGTATTAATTGTATTTCCATGTATTAAACACAACAAGCTGTAATACAGATTATTAAATAAAGGGAAAGCCCGCCGCAGGAGTGGCATTTGCCGCGACGGGCGAAGTCTGGCCTCGCTGCGAGCTAGCGGCCCCCTCTTCTTTTCTCTCGTTCAGCTCTTCATTTGCGACTCAAGTAACCAGCTACTCGACCACTACCCCCTCTCTTTCCTTCTCGAGGGCGTGGGGACAATTTCGGCATCAATAGAAACATGCGACCT
The DNA here is from genome assembly GCA_033032865.1 of Dactylorhiza incarnata. Taxonomy (NCBI): domain Eukaryota; kingdom Viridiplantae; phylum Streptophyta; class Magnoliopsida; order Asparagales; family Orchidaceae; genus Dactylorhiza; species Dactylorhiza incarnata. The sequence continues at coordinate 6,569,582 of JAWHQI010000035.1, forward strand.
TCAGATAGCGAGTGGTTGATGAACAACAGTTGCAATGAAGATGCGAGATTTGGCCTAAAATACACTCAATCTTAAAACGGCCATAACTTTTGATCCGGGTGTCAGAATTCAGAAATTCAAAGCCCGACGCGACCATCTTGAGCCGAACTATCCAAAAATTGAACTGGGTTCCCCGTTCAAGCACTTTTCAGCCCTCATATTTCAAAAATTCGGCTCCGTTTGAAAGTTATTTCAGTTTTTCTATTTCGACAATTCTTGTTTTCATGCATCATCCGTCAGAAGGCCCCGAGCATCCTTCCAATAATCTTGAAGTTCCTGTTCAAAGTAGCGACATAAACCCCCTATTAGCAGGGATCACCCACATTGAAAGACAAGAGGATTCTCAACTTAATACTATAGCAGCTACTTATGACAAGCCTTCTAGCAGTCATCTAGAGCATTCGTTACAACCTGAAGCAGCAGGACTCTCTATTCCTCATCATGAGTCTCATAAGGTTAGTATGGGTGATCCCCCTTACCTTGTTGATAGACTAATAATTCCTGCAGGAGAAGAACAAGAGCCCTTCCCCATTATCGAACAAAATCCGTTGGGAAGTAGTCCCGAATGATTTCAAGGAGCCTCGTCTACCAGTCTATTCTGGAATGAGTGATCCAGTTTTTCATCTGCATGCCTTTGAGGCAGCCACTTCACTAAGAATTCTATCAGATGGTATCAAGTGTAAACTTCTCATCATGACCTTTGACGGTGAAGTTCTAGATTGGTTCTATCATTTGCCATCTCAATCGATCAATTGCTTCGGGGATCTTCGAAGAGAATTTTATTTGAGGTTTAGCACTTTAAGGAAACGTAAGAGAGGTCTACCAGCTCTTTTTCAGATCAAGCAAATGGATAGCGAATCCACAGCTCACTTCATCGATCGCTTTCAAAAAGAAATCCTTGATGTTGTTAATGCTGATCAAAGTCTCTATAAACATGCCTTAATTAATGGTCTCCAGGAAGGTCCTCTTAAGTTTGAAGTCACCATGAAAGAGCCAGAATCTTATGCTCATCTTATTGAAATAGCAAATCAGTTCATTAAGGCCGAGGATGCGAACCCCGATTATTTTGCTTCTTTAATTCAGAGGCCTCAACAACAACAGAAAGATTATTCTTCTCATGGTCATCTTCCTATCAATCGTCGTGGCTATTTGTTAGAATATGAACAAGGTCCCAACTTATCATCTCAACGTGAAATATGCTATGATTATGAGCATCTATCTGCTTCTCCAAGTATCCTGCAGCTAAATCAATCAGAGCTATGCCTTGTCAACCCTCATATCTCAACTCAGGCTTATGATTACAAGTCATGTAATTCTCCTTGCTCAAATAAGCAAGATAAGTTCCGAAGAAGGTATACAAGTTTGACTATCTCAATGAAAGAAGTTCTTCATATTATCCAGCAAGAACCTGATTTTATGAGACCTTCTCTCATGCGACCTGATCATAGGAATTGTCACAAAGCTTTGTTTTGTCAATACCACATGTGTGTGGGTCATGATACAGAAAAGTGTCGCGCTCTACATAAGCTTGTAGAGAAGTTATTGAAAGAAGGCAAACTGCGGGAATATCTTGCTTAAAAATATGATTGTAAAGTCTTTTCTAGCAATATTGGTCACTCACTCGATGCTAGATCCATTTTCATTGGCAAAAAGGTTCGTCTTAAGGCCAGAGCTCTTTCAGTTATGTTTGCATTAGTTCTTTCCTTTAAATACATACATGGTTGAATATGGCTCGTGAATGTTGTGGCAATCAAACCCACCTTTTTGGTGGTTACCCGAGTTTCTTTAAAGGCAATCAAACCCATCTTTCGATGGTCGCACAAATCTTAAAAGGCAATTAAACCCATCCCTTGATGGTCGCCAAAATCTTTAAAGGCAATCAAACCCATCTCCTTGATGGTCGCCAAAATCTTAAAAGGCAATCAAACCCATCTCCTTGATGGTCGCCAAAATCTTAAAAAGGCAATCAAACCCATCTTTCGATGGTCGCACAAATCTTAAAAGGCAATTAAACCCATCCCTTGATGGTCGCCAAAATCTTTAAAGGCAATCAAACCCATCTCCTTGATGGTCGCCAAAATCTTAAAAGGCAATCAAACGCATCTCCTTGATGGTCGCCAAAATCTTAAAAAGGCAATCAAACCCATCTTTCGATGGTCGCACAAATCTTAAAAGGCAATTAAACCCATCCCTTGATGGTCGCCAAAATCTTTAAAGGCAATCAAACCCATCTCCTTGATGGTCGCCAAAATCTTAAAAGGCAATCAAACCCATCCCCATGATGGTCGCCAAAATCTTTAGAGGCAATCAAACCCATCTCCTTGATGGTCTCCAAAATCTTAAAAGGCAATCAAACCCATCTCCTTGATGGTCGCCAAAATCTTAAAAAGGCAATCAAACTCATCCCTTAATGGTCGCCCAAATCTTTAAAAGCAATTGAACCCATCTTTTGATGGTCGCCCCATTACGGTTTCATCTTTATATCCACATTATAGTGGTTGCTCCAATTAAGCATTACTACTTCTTTTGCATATGATACAGAGGCTATGCTAGCTTCTTGCTTACAAATGAAGTGAATATCACCACGTCGTATGGAGACATCCAAAAACTTCTTCTCTATTGATGTTTATATGAAAAGATGAATAGGTGGTTGCGAGTTTTCCTCAGGTACTCGCATTATGAAGTTTCTTTTATACCTGCTTTAAGTTCTCTTTTGCAGAGATTAGCAGGCGCGCGAGCTCTCTTCAGGTACTCGCGTTATGTTTTTTACCTGCTTTGAATTCTCTTTTGCAGAGATTTGCAGGTGTTCGCGAGTTCTCTTCAGGTACTCGCGTTATATTATATTTTATACCTGCTGTGAGTTCTCTTTTGCAGAGATTAGCAGGTGTTCGCGAGTTCTTTTCATGTACTCGCGTTATGTTTCATACCTGCTTTGAATTCTCTTTTGCAGAGATTTGCAGGTGTTCGCGAGTTCTCTTCAGGTACTCGCGTTATAGATTCTTTTACCTGCTTTTAAGTTCTCTTTTGCAGAGATTTGCAGGTGTTCGCGAGTTCTCTTCAGGTACTCGCGCTATATTATATTTCATACCTGCTTTGAGTTATCTTTTGCAGAGATTAGCAGGTGTTCGCGAGTTCTTTTCAGGTACTCGCGTTATGTTTCATACCTGCTTTGAATTCTCTTTTGCAGAGATTTGCAGGTGTTCGTGAGTTCTCTTCAGGTACTCGCGTTATGTTTTTTCTTTTTACCTGCTTTGAATTCTCTTTTGCAGAGATTAACAGGTGTTCGCGAGTTCTCTTCAGGTACTCGTGTTATAGATTGTTTTATATCTGCTCTTGAGTTCTCTTTTGCAGAGATTAGCAGGTGTTCGCGAGTTCTTTTCAGGTACTCGCGTTATGTTTCATACCTGCTTTGAATTCTCTTTTGCTGAGATTTGCAGGTGTTCGCGAGTTCTCTTCAGGTACTCGCGTTATGTTTTTTATCTGCTTTGAATTCTCTTTTGCAGAGATTAGCAAGTGTTCGCGAGTTCTCTTCAGGTACTCGCGTTATAGATTGTTTTATACCTGCTCTTGAGTTCTCTTTTGCAGAGATTAGCAGGTGTTCGTGAGTTCTTTTCAGGTACTCGCGTTATGTTTCATACCTGCTTTGAATTCTCTTTTGCAGAGATTTGCAGGTGTTCGCGAGTTCTCTTCAGGTACTCGCGTTATGTTTTTTACCTGCTTTGAATTCTCTTTTGCAGAGATTTGCAGGTGTTCGCGAGTTCTTTTCAGGTACTCGCGTTATGTTTTATACCTGCTTTGAATTCTCTTTTGCAGAGATTTGCAGGTGTTCGCGAGTTCTCTTCAGGTACTCGCATTATAGATTCTTTTACCTGCTCTTGAGTTCTCTTTTGTAGAGATTAGCAGGTGTTCGCGAGTTCTTTTCAGGTACTCGCGTTATGTTTCATACCTGCTTTGAATTCTCTTTTGCAGAGATTAGCAGGTGTTCGCGAGTTCTCTTCAGGTACTCGCGTTATATTATATTTTATACCTGCTGTGAGTTCTCTTTTGTAGAGATTAGCAGGTGTTCGCGAGTTCTTTTCAGGTACTCGCGTTATGTTTCATACCTGCTTTGAATTCTCTTTTGCAGAGATTTGCAGGTGTTCGCGAGTTCTCTTCAGGTACTCCCGTTATGTTTTTTACTTGCTTTGAATTCTCTTTTGCAGAGATTTGCAGGTGTTCGCGAGTTCTCTTCAGGTACTCGCATTATATTATATTTCATACCTGCTTTGAGTTATCTTTTGCAGAGATTAGCAGGTATTCGCGAGGTCTCTTCAGGTACTCGCGTTATGTTTTATGTCTGCTTTGAGTACTCTTTTGCAGAGATTAGCAGGTATTCGTGAGTTCTCTTCTTTATATTCTCTTTTTGCAGAGATTAGCAGGTACTCGCATTATAGATTGTTTTATACCTGCTTTATGTTCTGTTTTTGCAGAAATTAGCAGGTATTCGAGAGTTCTCTTCAGGTACTCGCGTTATAGATTGTTTATACCTGCTATATGTTCTGTTTTTGCAGAGATTGGCAGGTATTCGCGGGTTCTCTTCGGTTACTCGCGCTACAGATTATTTTATACCTGCTTTAAGTTCTGTTTTTGCAGAGATTAGCAGGTATTCGCTAGTTCTCTTCAGGTACTCACGTTATAGATTGTTTTATATCTGCTCTTGAGTTCTCTTTTGCAGAGATTAGCAGGTGTTCGCGAGTTCTTTTCAGGTACTCGCGTTATGTTTCATACCTGCTTTGAATTCTCTTTTGCAGAGATTTGCAGGTGTTCGCGAGTTCTCTTCAGGTACTCGCGTTATGTTTTTTACCTGCTTTGAATTCTCTTTTGCAGAGATTTGCAGGTGTTCGCGAGTTCTCTTCAGGTACTCGCGTTATATTATATTTTATACCTGCTGTGAGTTCTCTTTTGCAGAGATTAGCAGGTGTTCGCGAGTTCTTTTCAGGTACTCGCGTTATTTTTCATACCTGCTTTGAGTTCTCTTTTTGCAGAGATTAGCAGATGTTCGCGAGGTATCTTCAGGTACTCGCATTATATTTCATACCTGCTTTGAGTTTTCTTTTACAGAAATTACCAGGTGATCGCGAGTTTCCTTCAGGTACTCGCGTTATATTCTTTTATACCTGCTTTAAGTTTTCTTTTACAGAAATTAGCAGGTGATCGCGAGTTTCCTTCAGGTACTCGCGTTATATTCTTTTATACCTGCTTTATGTTCTGTTTTTGCAGAGATTGACAGGTATTCGCGGGTTCTCTTCGGGTACTCGCGCTACAGATTATTTTATACCTGCTTTAAGTTCTGTTTTTGCAGAGATTACCAGGTATTCGTGAGTTCTCTTCAGGTACTCACGTTATAGATTGTTTTATATCTGCTCTTGAGTTCTCTTTTGCAGAGATTAGCAGGTGTTCGAGAGTTCTTTTCAGGTACTCGCGTTATGTTTCATACCTGCTTTGAATTCTCTTTTGCAGAGATTTGCAGGTGTTCGCGAGTTCTCTTCAGGTACTCGCGTTATGTTTTTTACCTGCTTCGAATTCTCTTTTGCAGAGATTTGCAGGTGTTCGCGAGTTCTCTTCAGGTACTCGCGTTATATTATATTTTATACCTGCTGTGAGTTCTCTTTTGCAGAGATTAGCAGGTGTTCGCGAGTTCTTTTCAGGTACTCGCGTTATTTTTCATACCTGCTTTGAGTTCTCTTTTTGCAGAGATTAGCAGATGTTCGCGAGGTATCTTCAGGTACTCGCATTATATTTCATACCTGCTTTGAGTTTTCTTTTACAGAAATTAGCAGGTGATCGCGAGTTTCCTTCAGGTACTGGCGTTATATTCTTTTATACCTACTTTAAGTTCTCTTTTACAGAAATTAGCAGGTGATCGCGATTTTTCTTCAGGTGCTCGCGTTATATTCTTTTATATCTGCTTTAAGTTTTCTTTTGCAGAAATTAGCATGTGATCGCGAGTTTCCTTCAGGTACTCGTGTGTTCCTATCTCTTTCTGCATGCTATAATTTTTGCCTTGCAGAGGTTAGCATCTATTGGCAAGTCATGAGCAGGTACTTGCTCTCACCATCTCTTATCCTTGTTCTAGCAATTTGTGAGAGGCGGATCACGATTTTTGTGGGTAAGTCCTACTTTTTCGAAGTTCTTTATGGAACTTGAAAAAGTGCGGGGATTATGTTTGCCCAGAAATCGGCGATCCTTTTCGAGGAGATTTTTTTTGCGTTTCTCCTACAGGTCATGCGGCTAGGGATCTCCTGCCCGCCCAGCAGGGGTGGTCTCCTTCCTCAGGTCGCCCAGCCGGGGCAGCCTCCTCCTTTAGACCGCGCAGGTAGGCGGTCTCGTCCTTCAGACCGCGCGGGTAGACGGCCTCCCCCTTCAGACCCAGCAGGGGCGGCCTCCTCCTTTAGACCGCGCGAGTAGGTGGTCTCGTCCTTCAGACCGCGCGGGTAGGTGGCCTATAAAAATTAATCAAAATTCAAAATCTTATTTAGATGACCTACTTATTATTCATATATTCATTATACATATATATTTATCAACAATTAAATTCAAAATTTCCTATGTGGTAGTAAAATATTTAACTATAGGATTTCAAAAATACACCACATAAAAAATTACCTAAATATCACCACTTCATAACATCAAATTCTAAATGAAACATTCTAGTCAAAAATCCAAAAGATAACAAAATCAAACAAAATTCAAAAACAACAACATCCAAGACATAGGTTAAAATTCCTGAATTATTACATAACTGAGTTCCTCTCACACTACTCCTCCTCATCTATGTCCTCCACACTAGGAGTTGGTGAGCGTCTCCTGCGAGTCCTCCGGATCGAGTGGCGGGGCGGATCTGAAACTGGGCTCTCCCACTCCCTCCGCTCTGGTGTAGATGGTTTCAAATTTAAAGCCTTCATCATAAACTTCATCATTTTCTTTATCCCAAAGACATCCTTCTTTATCACGGTAACATCCTCCTCCACCCATGTCATCCGCTAACCCATCTCTTCTCGAAAAGACCCATATGGAGCATCTCGAGCCCCTCGAGATAACTCCCCTCGCCGAAGTGGTGGTCGAGTAGATATCGCTCATCTGAGATGAATGTTGCTCGCAAATGCGAGGTACTATAGATAGGAGGATAGCAATCTACTAAAAAGAAACCGAAGTCAATAGTAGGATACAAAACCTGAATAACTCACTGAATGATGCCACCCAGGGGCAAGTTATTGAATCTCTGACGTGCTGGCTGCCTCAACTTATAGGCATATCGGATCAAAGAAAGCAATAAGTCAGCCACATCAAACTTTTCCCCCTCCAAGATGAAATAAGTAACAAAACTAAGCTGGGCGGTGATTTTTGCTGTGTCACCCAACTTCAGCATAATAGTGTGACGTAGGACATCCTGAACCACCAAGGCATCTATGGTGAGAGTCGAAACAGTAGAGATCAGACTCCTACAATCCCACCTGTGCAGCACCGTGTTTACCTGTGTCCAATCCCTATCAGCTCTAAATCTCTCAACAATCTCTAACCGGTTTGGATGCTGGGACAATCCAAACATGATTCGCAGCTGCTCATGGGTGATAGTCACCACCTGCCCCTGCACCTGTGACTGGACTCCTCCATCCAGCTCTGTCCTTGATGGGTCTTCCAAATGCATGTAAGACTCAAGTACCAACTCGGAAGAAAATCCATCAGGAGTAAACAAACTCAGCACCTCTGCATCAGCGAATAGCTGCATAATGTGGTGGTGTCGCGTTAAGTCAAACTCCACCATATAAGGAACTCCCACCACAGCTGCCTCCACTGCCAATTCTGTGCTCTTCTTTCCCTTAGGAGCCATCTGCTACAAAAAAAAATATTAAAACAAGAATGACAAAATTTTCATCTAAAAACAAAAATTTTATATCTCCTTAAAATTAAGATATTCTCCATCTTGGTAGATCTAAGAAATTAACATAAAAAATCAAGTTAGATCTAAAAATTAATCTTCTCATATTCAAAACCAAAAACCTCATCAAAACAACAAACCTTGGAGAAAATCTAAACGGTGTAGATCTAGTTCCTAAATCTACCTAAAAACTGCAAATATCTTCATCTCTAACATCACAATCAAGCTTTAAAACAAAAATCATGAGAAAAGATGAAGATTTACCTCAGATCTGGGTGGAGGAACGCGTCCTCTTCTAGGTTTCTCAGGAGGAAAAGCAAGGAAATGGCGGATCTGAAAGAAGAACTAGCATTTAACAAAAGCCTCGATAGCGCCAGCGCTAGCGCTAGCGCCGGCGGTATCGGACCCTTTTGAGTTTTTAATATAACAAAATTCTATTAAATACCTAAATTTATTCTCTACTATATGTACTAGTTGGTGATGCGAGATTTTGTTTATTTTAACTTGTGTTAGGTGTCCTAGATCTTTCGAGTTAAAACATGCTCACAAATACAATTTTCTTCATTTTTAACCATCCAAAACATCTCCTAAAAATCTGCAACTTCAGCATGGAACTACTATTGGGACACATAATCAAGATTCAAAATTAAAATTTCCAAAATCCTAAAAAATCGTTCACTGGCTCCCGCGCTAGCGCTACCGCAGGCGCTAGCGTCCATGTTCATTTTTCTATGATTTTAAAATTTTGAAAAATTTCTAAAAATATATTAATCTATATTTTTCTACTTAGTTTTGCACTTCTGTGTTTCTTTATTTTTTGAAAAATCAAATACAAAACTACAAAAACCAAATTACAAAAAATATGTTTTTCTTTTTCGCTTGTGTTGTTTCGTTTGCTTAAAGTTCATCTTTATGCAAAAATCAAATATAAAAATTACAAAAGCAAAAATGACAAAAATCTGCTTTTATTTGCTAAAACCAAATACAAAAATATAAAACTTTAAAACTATAAAAAAAAACTCTATGATTTTTTCTTGTAAAATCAAGCATGATTTAATCTACTATTTAGAAATTCTACAATGTTACAATTTTTTCTCTTCAAACTACTTTGCACATTGTCTTTCTTCATGCTTTGATATATCTATTCAAATGTGCATCAATTATAGTTTAAAAGTTGTGTAGGATCAAGCTTAGCATGCCTCTAAGTATGAGAAATGCTTTATGGTTGATAATGATATTTATTCACTCAACTTTTTTTTGGCATTGTCTACATATGCATTTAATCTAAGAATGCTTGTGTATGTTTTGTATTAGTACAAATAAATTAAAATTGCACAAGTATCTTACCTACACTCCTTATTTTGCACTCTTAAAAATTAAGAAAAGTGGTTATGTTTTTCATAAAATCTATTGATTTGCAAAACAAGTGTATTCGGAGAACTTTGTACAAAACAAAATTATAAAATAAATTACCAAGATAACTCCACCAAGCACTACTTGAACCTCCTGATAAGTCTTAATAAGCATTGTGAGGTTGAGCACCTTGGAAAGAATAGTAAAGTGTCTTGCGCAAATCAAATCCTTCTTTCAAAAATAAGAAAAACCACTTACTCTTAAGTACACCGGATCACTAGTTTCAATATTAAATTTAAATATGTGATCCCCCAAGCACTACTTTACACCCTGATAAGTCTTGATGAGCATTGTGTGTGCAGAGCACCTTGGAAGTTGTACTTTTTATTGTGCATTTAAGTGTGTGGAAGTAATCTTATTTGTGTTTTATTGTGCTCGTACTTTACATATATCTTGTATTTTTGATTAAAACATTTGTTTACATTACTCAAAAATACACTTATGTGCACATCACTATCTTCCATAACACTTCTTCTCATGAGCATTGGATCCTAATGCTAATTCTATATTACTTTTTATTTATGAAATGCACTAGATAACTTAGCATGTGTGCTACAATGTTTTGTATGTTTTTGAAATTATGAATTAAAGTAACATTGTGTTAATCTCTTTTTGATAAACATTATTTCATGCTTGGTTATTATCAAATTTAAAGATCTAATTAAAAAATGATTTACAAAAACATCATATTTTGTGAACTTTAACTCATATTTTTTTTGGATTATCATTACTATTTGATGTTTTTTGTATTGTTATTAGTCTTCCGCATCTTAACCATATAAGTGTTTTACCTTGCGCTTTCATGCTGACTTAATATCTTGTATTCTTTGCATCATCACTTATTCTTAAAAATTTCTATCTTTTATTAAGTGATAGATTTACTTGGAACACTTTTTATTGGTTACTTCAGACATAAAAATCTTTTATGCTAGAACTCTGAAACTTTTGTAATGCTCATAACTCTGATCTATTTCAATGAAAAACAATTCTAAAACTCCTTATCATTTACTTAAAAAGCTCGATCATGCCTTCTCTTTTATTTACACATTTTTAGTGCTTTGTTTCCCTACCCACTTTTGCTAATAACAAATGGGGAGAACTAACATGATAAATATAACCTGCTATCAAAAACCCAACATGAGAAATTAAGATGATAGCTTACATATTAGGGGAGCATTCACTTAGGGGGAGCATGTATTTAGGAGGAGCAATTCTAAATGCTAAAATCAATAATTATCCTAAAGTCATCACTTTCACACTCACACTCACACTCACACAAGTATAGTCATATCATGCTTATTTATTAATGCTTTGATTTATTATTAATGGATTTATTATTATCAAAAGGGGGAGTTTGTTGGAACATGGTCTTCCGCATCTACTAGGTTTGAGAATAACAAATCCTATGTGTATTTAATCTTGTGTGTTTAAGTGTGCAGGAAAACAAAGTCCACATGACTCAAGGATGGTTGTCCCCAAAGTTGAGGCCAGAATTCCAACATGGCCACTAGCGCCAGCGGTAGCGATAACGCCTGGCGCTAGCGATGATTAACGCAATTCCGGCGGCTTATATAGAAGGAGCTAGCGCCCGACGGTAGCTACTAGCGCTGGCGGTAGCATGGCGCACAAGAGGCATAGAGCAAAATGTTGCCGCGGATTGAAGATCCTGTCGCGCAAAACATTACTTAAACAGGGATAGCGCCGACGGTAGCTACTAGCGCTGGCGGTAGCATGGCGCACAAGAGGCATAGAGCAATATGTTGTCGTGGATTGAAGATCCTGCCGCGCAAAATGTTACTTAATCAGGGATAGTGCCGGCGGTAGCGGTAGCGCCGGCGGTAGCGCTTTGGCTACAAAAGGACCCCCTCTCCTCTTGTTTTTGAGACACCTATTGCATACACCTCAGAGAGAGTGCTAGAATTCCAGAGGCTTGTCTTTGCCGAAATTTGAGGTCCCAGCGAAGCTCTGCCTACTTCTGAAGGAGGATTCCATCACGCCGAATCCAAATGAAGTCTGCTTCGACAAATGCTGATTCTCCAGTGGATCTTCGCCTCCACTTTCAGAAGTTCATCTTAAGGGAGTTTTTTTATTTTATTTATCTTTCTTTGTAAATGGTAGTGAAATCGCCTCGTGTTGGCGACTAGGTCTGGGGTAGGACTTAGGGCTGAAATTCGCCTCGTGTTGGCGACTAGATCTAGGCTAGGTCTAGGGGGTGCTCAAGGCCACATCCGGGGAAGGATTGGCTAGAGCGGCTTGAGGCCGAATCCGGGAAGGAGAAGGCTAGGGCCACCGGTTCGTGGGGAAGCGAGTCGGGATAGAAAATGAAAAGGAGCTTTTATTATTCGCCTCAGATCTCTAGCGCCATTGAGATCAAGTTTTGTAAAACTTATTTAATATCAATAAAGCTTGTCTCTCTTTTTGTTTTACTTGACTTCTTGTTTTAATATTGCAATATTCCAAAGTTTTTCTAAATAAAATCAAAAGTTTTTGAAAACCCTTATTCACCCCCCCCCCCCTCTAAGGGCGCTGACCGATCCAACACAAAGGTAGGCCCCGAGCAGACCCGCTGACCAGGCTACCATCTAGCTGGCAGGGCCGTAGTCTCACTTGGTGGCAGGTTCTAAAGGTTCAAAGGTTGGCCCCGAGCAGACCTGCTGACCAGGCTCCCATCTAGCTGACAGGGTCGTAGGCTCACTCGGTGGAAGTTCCAAAGGTTCAAAGGTTGGCCCCGAGCAGATCTGTGACCAGGCTCCCATCTAGCTAGCAGGGCCGTAGGCTCACTCGGTGGCAAGTTCTAAAGGTTCAAAGGTTGGCCCCGAGCATACCCGCTGACCAGGCTCCTATCTAGCTGGCAGGGCCGTAGGCTCACTCGGTGGCAGGTTCCAAAGGTTCGAAAGTTTTCCCCTAGCTGACCCGCTGACTAGGCTCCCATCTATCTGGCAGGGCCGTAGGCTCACTCGGTGGCAAGTTCTAAAGGTTCAAAGGTTGACCCCGAGCAGACCCGCTGACCAGGCTCCCATGTAGCTGGTAGGGCCGTAGGCTCACTCGGTGGCAGGTTCCAAGGTTTTGAAGGTTGGCCCCGAATAGACCCGCTGACCAGTCTCCTATTTAGTTGGGAGGGTCGTAGGCTCACTCAGTGGCAGGTTCTAAAGGTTCAAAGGTTGGCCACGAGCAGACCCGCTGACCAGGCTCCCATCTAGCTAGCAGGGACGTAGGCTCACTCGATGGCATGTTCCAAAGGTTGGAAAGTTGTCCCCGAGCACACCCGCTGACCAGGCTCCCATCTAGCTGGCAGGGCCGTAGGCTCACTCGGTGGCAGGTTCTAAAGGTTCAAAGGTTGGCCCCGAGCAGACCCGCTGACCAGGCTCCCATCTAGCTGGCAGGGCCATAGGCTAACTCGGTGGTAGGTTCTAAAGGTTCAAAGGTTGGCCCTAAGCAGACCCACTAACCAGGCTCCCATCTAGCTGGCAGGGTCGTAGGCTCACTCGGTGGCAGGTTCCAAAGGTTCGAAGGTTGGACCCGAGAAGACCCGCTGACCCGACTCCCATCTGGCTGGCAGGGCCGTAGGCTCACTCGGTATCAGGTTCCAAAGGTTCAAAGGTTGGCCCCGAGCAGACCCACCGACCAGGCTCTCACTTGGCCGGCAGGGCCGAAGGCGCACTTGATGATGACCACAGAGGAAGGAAAAGTAGGAGAGAAATTCAAGCAAAGAATTGACATAGGGTAAGTCCCAGCATAAGGTCGGCGAGTGGTGCCCATCATGAAGGGTTCACGCCGGTGAATGATATCACTCCAGAAAGACACTCGCCCGGCGAGTACGCAGTGGGACGATGGCCAGACCCAGGGGTCGCGAGAATTTAGCAGGATAGGATGGGTTCTCGGTGTATTTCCGTTCCCGACAGAAAATCAACAAAATTGCCTAAGTCTTGAGAAGGCTGGGGAGAGTGCGAGAGGGTTGCAACCACATGACGCGCCTATGTGGCGAAGGGGTCTCGGTCATGACCTAGAAAAAGGGCTCGTGATGCTAAAAGCGAACAAACAATAGGCAAGCACACGCGCGAGAGTGTGAAAGCGTGTAAAATTACGTACGGACACGCGAGCCATCGGCTGGTAATTGCGAGATGCACACAAATATATATATATATATACACATGACATGGTGCAAGGGGCAAAACATTTCTTTCATTTCAGTGCAAAAATGGATTACATAATAGTTCTCGCATTACATCAAAAAGAGAAAGAAAGGGGAGTCTTCAAGGGTCGTCAGCCTCGTCGTCGGAGTATCCGCTGCTCGCGCCTAGAGAGGGGAGGCCTCTGAGTTCCCGCCCATCGACAGCTTCGTCCGCACGGTTAACTTGGGCGAAGAGTTCTGGAAGCACATGGTGGACGAGATTCCTCTCGCCCTCTTCCTTCAAAATGTCTTCCCTGCGCAGCACATCCAGCGTATGTTTCGCTGCTCCTTGGGCAAACCTCTGCATCAGCCGCTCGAACTCAATGTTTAGGGTACAAATGTCGAGTGTCCCTTGTTGGATCTTGTGGCGCCCTTGGAGGTGGGGGGGGGTGAATAAGGGCGTTTTTAAATTACGATTTTTACTTAAAAATTTTTAAAACAAATTTTACTTTTCTAAAAAATTACTTATATAAATTTCAACCAATGTAATTTTTAAATTAATTCAAACACAAATTTCTAAGTTAAAGATTAAGCAATCATATTTACAATTAAAGAAAAAGTCATAATTTTATAATCATGAAATTCACATACAAATAAAATGATCTTAACAATGCTTAAGATCAAGGCACAAATATGATAATAAAACTTTTACAATTTGTGTTTACCAATCCTTCTCCCAAGGATCGGAAGGCTATCACTTGTCTCTCCCTAGACCAAGCCCAAGCCTATCCTCTAGATCTTCCCAAGATCTAGACGTAGCACATAAGGCCACGATTTCCCACCAAGCCACGCAAGGACTTGGACGCTCCGCACAAGGAAGCGATTTTCCCCTAAGCCACGCAAGGACTTAGACGCTCCGCACAAGGAAGCGATTTTCCCTACCAATACAAAGTAAAATGTATATAAATGAAAATACAAGATAAAATAAGAACTCCCTAGAAATACAGATCTCTGAAAGGAAGGTTGAAGCCTCGAGATGATCGTTGATGTAGAAGCGCGTCCGATCTCGTCTTCAATTTCAAACCTTCTCAGCATAAATGGGAGTTCATGAGGTTCTGGAGCTCTCTGGATGGAATGCACTCAGGAAGGGACTTAGAATCTTCAAAGCTCTGAATGCACGAACAAAAGGAGCCAATTTATAGAATTTCGCTGTCGCCTGGGCGACATCAGCTGTCGAAAATTTCTGACAGCGCAAAACTGCCGGTCGTGGTGCTGTCGTGGGCAGTAGTTGTAACCTCCGAGCTGTCGCCTGGGCGACATCGATGTTGGATTTCCGACAGCTCAAAACTGCCTTTCGTCGTGCTGCCATGGGGGAAGTAGTTGTAACTTCTCTGCTGTCGCCTGTGCGACATCCGCTGTCGCCTGGGCGACATCAGCTGTCGCTTGGGCGACATCCGTTGTCGCCTGGGAGACAGCTCCTCTTCATTTTTGCCATCCGAAACTACTCCAGACTGTAGATTGAGTCGTTCTCATCTCCGAAATGGTGTGGCACGTTCTGTAACTCTTCCTGGATTGAAAGTTATGGCCATTTTAAGATCAGCACACAAAACTCATCCAACCTGAGACTTGTCGTTCTCGGATCATGCCCATGAACGAGGACTTGTCTCCTCATTGAACCTGTACAACCTGGCCACTATAAACACACAAAAGACTAGATCAAATACAACACGGTATTTGTTATTCTCAAACCAAGAGATGCGGAAAGCAAGTTCCAACAATCTCCCCCTTTTGATAATAACAAATACCCATATGAGAAATTAGTGAGTTTATAGATAAGTGCGATAAAAGATATGCATGAATAAAAGGTTTACTGCGTGATAGATTTTACTCCCCCTAAATATATATGTCACTAGATTTCTCATTTTATTCTCCCCCTTTTGTTATTACCAAAAGTGGGTTGTCATGATCGAGCAATATCACTCCCTCTACATAGATGCTTTCCATGAAAATTTTTTAATATACTCCCCCTAAATTGTATTCTTCCCGTAAATGTATGCTCCCCCTACATGTTATAATTAATTGCAATGTTGCATTCTGAAAATATTGAGATTAGTAAGAGATTTCTTGAATTTATATTTCTCCCCTTTTTGATATTATCAAAAGTTATTTTGAAATAAAGAATGAATAATTATGAAGAAATAATAAATATGGGAGTATATAAGAGTAATAGCTTTTATGTCGAGAAGAAAAATAGGATGCAAACAAAAGCTTGTTAAATACTACTTGTTGAGAAAAATATAGGCATGATGTAACATAAAGTAGTAAGCAACATAGCTAACATGATAAAGTAAGCATTCTATTTTAAGATACAACTTGCTTAAAGGAAAACACAGTGTTAAAAATAATAAGCACTCTTAAACATAAACATCATTTTAGAAGATAAAACCATATAAAGGATAATGAGTTTTAAATTTGAAAAGTTGATGTTTGAGTTAAAGATTGAAGAGATGTTATTCCATTAAGAAGAAAAAAAAATTGCAAGCATGATTTCATAATATCAAGAAAAGATACACAAACTACAATGTAATAAAATTTTCATTTCAAGTAAACATAAACATTGTAGCGGTCATGCTTTGTTATCTAGTGCATTTACTTAAGTTTGTAGAGATTTGAGTAGATGAGCATTAGGATCCAATTCTCATGAGTAAAAGTTTTATGAAAGATAATGATGTGTACAAAGTAGTGTTTTGATAAAGTATACAAGTGAATCAATCAAAAACACATGACATATATAATGAAATAACACAACATTAAAATACACAAATAATATTACTTCCACACTATTTCAATGCACATGAATAAATAGTACAACTACCAAGGTGCTATGCACACACAATGCTTATTAAGACTTATCAGGGTGCAAAGTAGTGCTTGGGGGATCACTTTTATACTTTTTAGCTTTATTTTCAAAAAAAAATTTTGTGATCCGGTGTACTAAAGAGAAGTGGTGTATAAATTGTTTGCTACAAGACACATTACAATTCTTAGCCAAGGTGCTCAACCTCACAATGCTCATTAAGACTTATCAGGAGGGTTAGTAGTGCTTGGTGCAGTTTTCCTTGTCATTTATTATTTGCTTTTTAGTTTAGTGACTAAGGACTCCGAATTCACTTGTTTTGCAAACATAGCATTTTAAACCACATTTCTCTAAAGAATAAGTGCATGAAAGACAAAGAATTGTAATAACCAATTCAATGTTGTGTAGGTAATCTATTTAGGCATTTTAATTATTTATGTTATTACACTACACAATCATGTAAGAATAAGATTGTAAATACATGTAGGTTATCAAAAATAAGTGAGTGAATGAATCACTATCAAACATAATACATTACTCATACTTAGAGGCATGCTAAACATTTCTACACATGTTTATCTACAATCAATTTCATTGCACATAACAAGATAATTTTCAAGGCATGACAAATACAAAACAATGTTTTTAAGAAACTTGAAAGTTAAATTAAACATTGTATTTAATCTTTAATTGATATAATTAATCATCCATCCTTGACAATGGCAATGAATAACAATCATTTTTGTTTTTATAAATTTTTGAACTTTTTTTATATATGGACAAAACAATAAACACACATAAAGAAAAACATATTTTTGTTCTTTGAAATTGTTTTGTAATTTTGTATTTGTTTTTTTTTTATAAATATATTATCTGGAAATCATATAAGTCTTTAATAGCCCTTTCAGTGAATGATATTCTATGCCAGAGAAATAAACAAAAGTAACGTATGAGAAAATACATATATTTTTTTTTAAAAGAAATAAAATTTTGTTTTAAAAGGAATAAAAAGATAGAAAATTTTTTACAAACACACAAAATATTAAAATAATACCAGAAATAATTCAAAACAAAAAAATATTTTGGAGCAAAGGAGCTAACGCCAGGCATTAACTTCTTAACGCCAAAACAGAACTGCATTTCTTGATGTTTTGAAAAATATTTTTCTCAATTCATTTGTATTATAAAGAGACCTTCCTTCAGTTGAAATTTCAGAGTATATTGATTAGATTTGAAGGCTCTTTTAACATGTATTTGGTGATTTTTCAAATACTTATGTTTGGTAAAATCATTAAAGCTCGAAATATTAAAATATGCAAACACATGATGCAATGTTAGAATAAAAAAATATGCATGATTTATGTATAAAGAGTGAGATAATGTTCATGCAATGAATATAATATAAGTATATCTAAGATCAAGATACCTTAACTACATGACTACACTCTAGCCCCGTACTAAGTGACGGATGGGCATGAGGAGCTGCACACCTGCCGTAGGTTAGGGTGTTAATCCCATATGCATACAAAAGATGACGCTCAACCTAGCACTCTTCCCCCCCAGTGCCTCTCAAGGCCCCACTGGAACCCTCCTCGGTTAAGGACAAGACATGACTTAGAGGTTAGGTCTCTAATGCACACAATCCTACGCCCTCGCTATTGTGAGACACATGTCATAGGTTTATTGATTATAGACATACTAAGCGTGTAAGCCTTACATATATTAACTATGTTATAATTTCATGATTAGTTTTGGATTTACAATTTTATCGAAGATTGTTGATTTTAAATCCATTTAGAAAAGTTTTATTCATGCAAATAACTACAAAGGAAAATAAGATTTTCATATTTTAATGATATAATTTACTTTAGCATTGCAAGATATAACTAGCATGAGCATTGATTTCTATCTATGGTACGTGATAATGCTAGTGTGATGAATTAGGAAAACATGGTGCAAAGCTAAGTAAAGATGGACAAATATAAGATTGAGTTGCATGTATTCAAACATAGAGTTTTGAATTTTCATAGACCTAGAAAGAAGTGACAATTCTATTTGATTTCATCTTGTTGATATCAAGTTAATTCATAGGTCTAAAGATAATGAGATTCATGCAAACAATAAAGATGCACATCACACACACAAAACAAGATATGAAACTATAATACCAATGCAATCATATATTTCATAATTCCTAAGGTTGATAGAATTAGTTGATTTAAGATAGGTCTTGATGGATCATGAATTATGATATATGATTATAGTGAATTTTAGCATAGGATATTAATAGATCATAGTGGTGATTGTGAAATCATATTTATCATTTTTGAAAATTTTCTTTTGATTTTAATTTTTAGAAATTAGACTAAACAAATACAAGGTATTTGACAATAATGATAGTAAAAATAATTTTTCAGAGAAATCAGTATTTTTTTGTTAGGAAAATATGTTACCGCCAGCGTTAGTGATAACGCCTGGCGTTAGCAACAAAGTTACTATATTTGATTTAAAACACATTGTTTTTGATATTATTTGATTCTGATTTTTCTCGATTATGATTTTCAATATAGGGGCTATTATATGCAGCAACGAAAAATAGACAAATATGCAATTAGTTGCGCATTTAATATTTTAGCCTAAGACCCCTAAAAATCCATTTAAATCCAATTTTGAAAGTAATTTCATTAGTCTTGATAATATCATTTAGAAAATTTAGCATTCAATTTATAATGATAATATAAGACATTTATAGGCAAAGGATTTAAAAAGGATAAAACAAAAAGAAAAGATAGATCACTTAAAAATTATGACTTTATGTTTAATTTAATTCAATTTTGATTTGATAAACATTAGGCTTAAAATGTAAAAGTCATATTTCATAATATATCTAAGTGACCTTAGCGTGTTGGCTCAAAAATAAGAAAACAAACAAAAGAAAAAAAAACAATTAAGCATATCATGAAGTAGAGAATTGATATTTCATTTTTAATTGTTTCTACTTCATGCAAATGATAGGATACTAATGAATAAGAAATTTAGGTATCCAAAGGGGACCATGAGGGATGGTTCCTTTGGGTACCCAAATACGACATGATGATTTTTTAGGAGACAAGGATAAATGAGCCCTTTCTATTAAAGTTGATGTGTCGTTTTTCTTTAATGGTCTCCATTCATACCTTGGTTGTTTATCTTTAAAATTCATATTATGATTATGTGACATTTTTATATGATTGTACTTGTTTGAAAAATATTTCATTTGAGATTTATGCTTATTCAAATTATTTTTCAAAATAGATTGATGTTGATAATCATAATGAATTTTATTATATGGATTCTTTGAAATTTTATAAGAGTGATTGTCTTTCTTTAGAATTGAATGTTGAAAGAGTGAGTTACAAAATATTTTAAATGATTGGTCCTTATTTAGATGATTTTCATTTCACTCTTTCTTATAGACCTACTCTTATAATATGAAGTTAAGCTTTTAGACTTTTGAAAATTTGATAAACTAGAAAAAAGAGATTTTTCATTATATGAAATTTTTTGAATAAACATTTTTAATGATTCTTGTTTATCCTTTAAATTATCATTTTCTTTTATCAATTTTTCATTATGTTCTTTTGAAATTAAAAGTCCTTTTTCTAAAACCTTGAGTTCTTCTTTAAAAGAATTATAATCAAAACAAGGTTTAGCATTTTCAATTAAAGAGCATGAACAAGGATTTGAAACATCAATATAAGATTCTACTTTAGTGTTTTCTTTTAAAGTTTTATTTTCTAAACGTAATTTGGAATTAGCATGTTTCAACTTTGAAATTTTACGTTTAGCAAATTTAAGCACACGAAATGTAGAAATAGAATTAGTTGCTAAAAGAGAAGATTTAGATTTTCTTACCTTGCTATAGTTTCCGTCTTCTCTTTTGCTTGATGTTTTGCCATCAACTGAGTCCAATATTGTGACGTTGTCTTCTTCATCTTTCTCTTCCAAACAAGAGTGTCCATCATCCTTTCCGCTTGATGCGCATTCTATGGATCCATCCTTTGTGTAGCTTTCTTGAATATTTGCATAGGCTTGCATATTCTCCGGTTCTTGTGAATGTTCCATACCTGTAGAAGGAGAATCATAAGTTCTTTCAAGAAAACTCCAAATTTCATATGCGGTAGGTAAAGTATAAATAAGTTTGAAAATATTTTGGTCTAACGCACAAAATATACTATTCATAGATTTTGCATTTAAAATAATTTCGTTTCTAGTTAGTACGCTAGATGGCTTTTTAATAGTAATATTCCAAATTTTTTCATCTAAGGCATTAAGAAAATTTTTCATTAATATTTTCCACCCTTTAAAATTTTTGCCCATAAATAAAGGTGGTGATAATATTTTTTCATTTATATTAAAATTTTCCCCACTAGTAGAAGCGAGATCATGATCAAGAGACGCCATTATTCCCGGTTGTTAAGCCGATTTGGAATAACCTCCCTCTGATACCAATTGTTGGATCTTGTGGCGCCCTTAGAGGAGGGGGTGAATAAGGGCCTTTTTAAATTACGATTTTTACTTAGGAATTTTTAAAACAAATTTTACTTTTCTAAAAAATTACTTATATAAATTTCAACCAATGTAATTTTTAAATTAATTCAAACACAAATTTCTAAGTTAAAGATTAAGCAATCATATTTGCAATTAAAGAAAAAGTCATAATTTTATAATCATGAAATTCACATACAAATAAAATGATCTTAACAATGCTTAAGATCAAGGCACAAATATGATAATAAAACTTTTACAATTTGTGTTTACCAATCCTTCTCCTAAGGATCGGAAGGCTATCACTTGTCTCTCCCTAGACCAAGCCCAAGCCTATCCTCTAGATCTTCCCAAGATCTAGACGTAGCACATAAGGCCACGATTTCCCACCAAGCCACGCAAGGACTTGGACGCTCCGCACAAGGAAGCGATTTTCCCCTAAGCCACGCAAGGACTTAGACGCTCCGCACAAGGAAGCGATTTTCCCTACCAATACAAAGTAAAATGTATATAAATGAAAATACAAGATAAAATAAGAACTCCCTAGAAATTCAGATCTCTGAAAGGAAGGTTGAAGCCTCGAGATGATCGTTGATGTAGAAGCGCGTCCGATCTCGTCTTCAATTTCAAACCTTCTCAGCATAAATGGGAGTTCATGAGGTTCTGGAGCTCTCTGGATGGAATGCACTCAGGAAGGGACTTAGAATCTTCAAAGCTCTGAATGCACGAACAAAAGGAGCCAATTTATAGAATTTCGCTGTCGCCTGGGCGACATCAGCTGTCGGAAATTTCCGACAGCGCAAAATTGCCGGTCGTGGTGCTGTCGTGGGCAGTTGTTGTAACCTCCGAGCTGTCGCCTGGGCGACATCGATGTCGGATTTCCGACAGCTCAAAACTGCCTTTCGTCGTGCTGCCGTGGGGGAAGTAGTTGTAACTTCTCTACTGTCTCCTGGGCGACATCCGCTGTCGCCTGGGCGACATCAGCTCTCGCTTGGGCGACATCCGCTGTCGCCTGGGCGACGGCTCCTCTTCATTTTTGCCGTCCGAAACTACTCCAGACTATAGATTGAGTCGTTCTCATCTCCGAAATGGGGTGGCACGTTCTGTAAATCTTCCTGGATTGAATGTTATGGCCATTTTAAGATCAGCACACAAAACTCATCCAACCTGAGACTTGTCGTTCTCGGATCATGCCCATGAACGAGGACTTGTCTCCTCATTGAACCTGTACAACCTGGCTACTATAAACACACAAAAGACTAGATCAAATACAACATGGTATTTGTTATTCTCAAACCAAGAGATGCGGAAAGCAAGCTCCAACATCCCTTTCCCTGGGAAGTGGCCAAGCAGCGGCTTCTCGCAACTTTATGTTCTCGGCCTCCAGCTCCTTGTTTCGCTCTTCAAGAATGTGAGACCACACGAGCATGGTATCATAGTTGGCTATGTCCTACAGAAAAAAAGATAGTTAGCATGGTGAAGGAAAGAAAAAAGGATGAGAGTTGGGGTCTCGGCAAGGGGATGCGCTCACCTCTCGTTCTAGGCTGCTGGCGAGAAGGGCGTCGGCTGTCGCCAGTTGCTTCTTGATGGGAAAATCTAGCACACCGTTATAGGCGGTAGCAAGCCTGCGGCACGAAATGGCAGTGTACCGATCATTCAAGTAATATAAAATCGGAGTGATCCCCAAGTATCGAATCTCGAAGGAACACTATAAGGTGGAGTTAATTTTTGAGGAAGGACTTGAGATCGAAGTCCTTTAGGTCTGATGGATTGCGGAAGGGTTGATTTGGCTTATGGAAAATAAAAGAAAAGAAACTAAACTACTCCTGTGCAGGCCACTATGCGCTGCTTCTCCGGGCGGATGGAAACTATGCAGGCCGCTATGCACTGCTTCGACAAGCGGATGGGCGAGAAGGCAAGCGGATGGAGTGGTTCGCACTGGCGGAAAGGTTTGAGGGTTGTTAGCACCTCTTAGCTAAGCGGATGGATTACACGGGCCGCTATGCAACGCTTCACTGCGCGGATGGAAGAGTAGGCTTGCGGATGGAATGATTTGCACCGGCGGAGTCGAGGTGGATTACACGGGCCCTTAGCACCGTTTAGCTTGGAGGATGGAAGAGTAGGCACACGGAATGGGCGAGTAGCCTAGCTGAATGAAGCGGAGGGTAGAGTGGATTTGGTGGCGCACCTCACATACACATATAAACAAAAGAGAAATTCCACATAGACATGAAATAAACACTACAAAGCAAGGTTTACATGTGCTACATCATCAAATGATGAAGATTACATTCATATACATCAATACAAGTTAGAGAAAAAGGCAAGAGATATGACCGAATCTGGAGGCTTGTTGTAGATTCTCGGTAGGAATCGTCGGGTTGTCAATCAGTGTCCTAGCTCGGTCCCAACTATCGTCCGGGGTAGAGAAGGGCTGTCACTTCCTCTCAATGGATCCATCTTCTCCGATAAACTACAATCCAGTCACGTCTGATGCGAAGAACTCTTTGCTTGGCGATGAAGATGAGGGTGAAACCCTCTCCTTGAAGTACTTGGATGATGGAGACGGACGAGAGGATGCTCTGGCTTTAGATTTGCAAGGAAATGGTGGTCGGAGCTCCACTGTAAGGTGGGCGGCGATGGAGCGGCAAAAAAGTGCAGAACTGGAGCTCTTGGGCGCAGGAAAGAAAATCGATCCGGTCTAGGGAGGATTCTGCAGCTTTTATAGAAACAGTCAAAAATTTGGTCACGCACGGTCAAACGCACGACCGTGCATGGACGTGAAATATTAAGTGTTTAGCATCCCAGGAAGATGAAGCAGGTCACCCATGCGATTTTACTCACGCACGGTCGAAACCGACCGTGCGTAAAAATGCACGAGCAAATCCAGATGTCTTGAAAATAGGCTAACAGGGGGAGATCGTGCATTTCCTTCGCACACGGGCGAACTGACCGTGCGTGAACAAAACACACGAGCCGGGGCAGATCACCATTTTTAGGCACAGGAGGAATCGCACGATCGCAGGGATTGTGCGTCAAGTAAATGCACGACCGTGTGATTTCTCCAGGTTGCAATTCCAAAAGAATGAAGATCTGCCCACCTGCAATATAAACCAACAAGCTGGGGCACATATCACCAGCACACAGAAATATATAATAACAATAAAATAAAGACATGGGGAGCACCATGTGCTTACCCTAGTAGAATATTGCGCAATTGCACACCAAAACGAGCCTAAAAGGTGCTCTTCGTGTTATCTGGAGTATCAATGCAATATAAGCAATAATGTGCAGAAAGTGAAGTGCAAGTGCGTGAAAATAAGCCCATATGAGTCCGAAAAATACTCTAAAAATTGGACTCATCACTTCTTCGCAACCAGTAGCTCGGCGGAGACGCCGACGCGGTTCTTCTCGACCTCGATGATATTCCGCGCAAGCGTCATGCTGCGGTGAGAGAACATATGGGTCCACTCGTGGGCGCGCATCATGGCTCGTGCTGCCTCATGCGCGAGAGTCTGGGTAGACTCAGCGTCGTAGATGGGCATGCCCTCGTGGACGTAGAGCACGTAAGAAAGACCATAAGCGTCGCCGCTGGTGGTTTCCTTCTCCCTCCAGGATGGAAGAAGGGTGGAGATGGAGACCAGGTTGGCGCGTCGATCCCAGTGAATCAGAGGCCCACCGGCCACGTCAGCAAACCTCTCGCCGAGAGGGAAGCTCCACTGATCTCTTAGCACCGGTCCTGAGGAGGGCCCTGCTGGCTGAACCATGGGCTCGACTGCTGAGTCCTCGGTCGCAGGCTCGATCGCTGAGTTCTCGGTCGCAGGCTCGATCGCTGAGTTCTCGGCCGCGGGAGAACTCGAACCTGGGGTCTCATCCAGGACCGCTTTTCCCTTCGATTTTAGGGACAGCTTCGCCCGCTTGGCGGAAGGACTGAGGGCGGCATCGGGCTTCCGCTTCTGCTTCTGCCCGGTCGACTTCGCTGGAGGCGGCTTCTGCCCGCTGGACTTTGCGGGAGGCGGATCCTCACGGCAAGCCGTGGCGGAGGATCGTGCGAGAGTAAGGGGATCGGCGGGGGCGACCTCCACGATCGCATTCAGTGGGTGGAGGGGAAGACTTCGCACTCCTGTTGCAAGGAGGATAGGTTAATAAGGCGAAATCAATAGAAGAAGGAGTGGAAGCTGGGGGCGAAATATTCTAACTAACCCTCTCCCACCGGAACCGGCGGCAACGAGTCGACGTGCTTTTGCAGATGCACGCCATCCATCTCACGCTTCAGAATGTAGGCGTGAAGCTTGGCCTCATAACCTCAGAGCACGGGAGGCTAGAAGGTTTACTCGTCCTCCTACACGGGCACGAGAGGGACATGGGCGAACTTCCCGGTGACGAAGATAAACCGCCGAACCCAGTTGTGGTTCTTATTCGCAGTTCTGGTCATGCAGAGGGGGGACTGCCCAGGGAAAAATGCCACTCCGCGGGTGGCCCTGAAGTTGAAGAGTTTGTAGAAGACTGGGAGCGAGAACTCAATCCCCTCCTCGCGCAGGTAGCATGCGAATGCCACCAGCATGGAGATGGAATTTGCGTTGAACTGTGCGGGAATGACTCCGAAGTAGCGCAGAGTCTGACGCACCTCTGGCCACAGCGGGAGGCGGAGTCCTACCTCGAAATGTTCGAGGGGGATCGCGAGTGTGCATGATGAGAACTGGTTAATCCGATCTCCGTTCCCTGGGCAGTGCGAAACAAATCCCGGCGGAACGAAGTCAGTGATGGCCTGGGTAAAGTCTTCTTCGGAGAGATCGCAGGTCTCGAAATCCCGGTTAGTGAAAGCTTTGGCGCAGTTGGCCCTTCCATCAGCCTCTTTCGGCATCGCTGAGAAGTGTGGAGGTCTCGTGAGATTCTAGAGAGAAGGGCGAGTGCTATCGCGAGAGCAAGAGGGGACAGAGAAAGGGAAGCGTAATAAAGGCGGTGGTTGGGATAACTATTTATAGAAAAAAGAAAAAATGAAGGAAGTTCCTTAGGGTACGAATAGCGAGCGATTACACTGTCCTGGCCCCTCGGGATTTGTGCCAACCCACCTGTGCAAAATCGCCGACGAAAGGCGAAATAAATGTGCGGGATCTCCCAGGCGAATGCAGTAAAAAGCACGGCATGAATAAAAAAGCATTCGCAAAATAAGCATTCACAAAGAAAGCATTCACAGAGATCACGAGATAATAAATATTACAGAAAGAAATTGTTTGCGAGACAGGTAAAGTCTCGTATAGGTTCGATACGCGAGAGAAAAGGAAATTACAAGGGTGCGGGAGAATACAGGGGGGGCAAGATCCGGTAGGCTTAATATTGTACCCACTGCCATCAACCCCGGCCTCCAATCCCTGTCCTCGGATGAACGTGCGGGTAATGGTACGCGCTCACCGCGGTGAACTCCTGGTGGACCAGGCACATCTGGTCCCTAGCACGCGCGATGTGCCTCCCAAGCGAGGTCTCCTCGCACCCGCCTCCATGATGCTCCATCTCCTCGATGAGATGAGTGTAATCTCGCTCAAGGACACTTATGCGGTGCTCAAAAGCCATCATGTGCTCCTCCTCCTAATTCGCCAAATCCCGCTGCATCCAGATCAGCTTGCCGAAAAGCTCTGTCATCCGCTCCTTCAGGCCCCTGGCATCTTCGTGGTCATAGAGAAAGTCTGAGACGTCGCAGGGAGAGGGCGGTGGTGAGAGCAGCTCCTCCTCCTCTTGAGGATCCACCGGAGGGATCAAGTGGTAGCCTGCGAGAGCAAAGGTTAGTTTTTCCCGGTCAAACAAATCTTGAGTCTAATGTAAGGGAAACTAACCAGGTACATAAGGCTCCACAGGCGATTGGCGAGAGGTCCCGGCCTGCCCTGCGAATGGTTGACTAGGAGGGTGGAGCGATTTTCCCTTCCCAGGACGATGGACCTGGTCGGTGACACCCGGGGTGGTGCCCAAATCCGCGGTGGGAAAGTTATTCTCGGGGCCTCTGTCCGCTGAACGCTCCCGCTCCAGAGCTGGGGAGTTGGCGATGGTCCTAGGGACATGGGACTTGCACAAGGAGGGGGGTAACCTGTGGTCCCAAAAGTGAAAGCTACAGAAATCCAGGGTCAGGAAAAAAGTGAAAGTTGAAAAGCAGGTGAGAAGGCAGGGAATAGCTTACCGGGCGCAGGCAGGATCTCGCTAGGAGTGGTTAGTATGACGGGCTCCTCGGCCGGTAGATTTCTCTCGGAAGCAGGCATGGGAGGATTGGCATTCGCCTGGTTGGTCTCAGGGGGACCTTCAGTTGCCTGCAAGTTCTGCGAATGGTTAATGTGGCAAAGTTATCGCATCATCAAGATCAACACCAAAGGCATGGTAGGTTGCATTACCTCAGCAGTGTTGAGCGGAGGGATGTTGGAAAGAGGGGGAGTGTAACACCTCCCCTGTAATGACTATATAATATAGGTCCGGTCGGGACCCCACAACATATAACCGCCACAACTTTAGTATTAAAAGATGATATAACTACCCAACTCAAAACTCAGATAACACAGCAGAAACAAAACTAAGAAACACAGAGATTGTCCACAACTACATAGGAGTAAGACCGGCCTTAAGGCCTTACAAAACCAGAGTTCAAGTCATCAAACATTCAACACACATAAGAAATCCCAAAAGGGGAAAAACTAGCTTCCCTAAGCTACCTCGGCATGCAAGCCGGAAAAAACAAAAGACAAGTACAGAAAGGCAGGGAAGCTAAGTAAATGCTTCGTGAAGCTTTAGACCTTTTTGTCCTGCGAGCTGGTTCCGGCCTGCGATCCTTGGCCAGCATCCAAATCACAATGAGCGGTAAACGAGGGTCAGCTATGGCTAACCACAAACGGTGTAACAACACCCCTCCTCCAGGTCATCCTAGCGGACCCTGGGGAACTACATCACCCTGCAAGTCAGCACTTCGTATGCACATGTGTTGGGAAAATGATTTCTCTTAACCCCTTAAATTAAGTTGAATATGAATTCTAAGAAAGAAAAACAAGGTTAAGTAAATATGCGTCGAATAGTATTCGACGCAACGTCGAGCTGTAGTCGACGTTCCCTTCAGATTAAGTCGAAGTAACTTTAGGAAGATTTCGACGTATGTATTGTCGACGCTACTCTGATTTCTAGTCGACGCATATAGAGAAGTCGACGTACCTTAGTCGACGCACCTTCCTTATTCTTCTCTCGACGTCCAGCCAGGATGAATTCGACGCTTATGTCGAATAGTAATCGACGCACGTCGATTACTATGACAGAATTCAAATATGTGCCAGATCTCTTTCCTTCTTTCAATAGATCTGATTTATATGGAATAATGTTAATATTTTATAGTCGTTCTGAATCATTCTTTCCTTCTATTTGATTCTTGGCTAATCTAATAAAACTCATTATGGATATTATTCGAATTTGGAATGAATTCTTTCCTTCTATTGGTATGCTAATTATGGAAATATTTCTATTCTTCCATTTCTCTGACTGCTAATTAATTATCCTCCTATAGCATTGTTTTTACACAGAGCTATAAATAAAGAGGAGGTCGGTAGAAAATGACAGTTGAGTGATCCACCACATACAGTTGAAATAGAGGAAAAGCTCCCAAGAGAATAGAAAGAAAAACTGAGAAAAGAGATAGTGTGCTGCAGAGAAAAAGCTTTCATCTTCTCCTTCTTCTTCAGAAGCCATTCTACTGCAAACTCTGAAAGTTCTCTCAAAAGAAAGAAAAGTTTTTACAATCTCCTTCTCACTATAGAAGAGATATTTTCATTCACTACTTCTTGTGCTTCCAATCTTCTTGCTAGGAAGAAGATTCATTCTTGTTCTTATTTCTTTCTTTCTTTCTTTCTTACTTATAACATTGTAAAAGAGTTTTTAGAATCTCTCTTCAAAAAATTCAGTGTACTGGTTCTAAGAGTCTCCTTGTCAAAAGACTCAGTTGGTTCTAAGAGTCTCCTTGTCAAAAGACTCAGGGTGGTTCTAAGAGTCTCCTTATCAAAAAACTCAGTACAAGATAGTGAATTCCTACCAAGGGGGTAGAAGAGTGGACTACCCAAAGTTTGGGGAACCACTATATTTTCTTGTGTTGTGCTATGATTTCTTTTCTTGCATTTACTTTCTTTACTTGTTTAATTCTTGTTCATGTGTGGGAAGCTATAATCTGTGATCATACACATATATATATAAACTTTGCACAAAATAATTTTTTGATCTCTATTCACCCCCCCTCTAGAGAATTCTAGTGAGGTAAACTGTGCACTTTCAATTGGTATCAGAGCCAGGTTGATCTAAAAAGGATAACTCCTTGATCAAAAAGATCTTACCTATCATATATATATATATATTTTTCAAAACTATTTTATCATATGGCACAAATCAAAGATTATGCTTCCACCAGACCTCCAATGTGCAATCTTGAAAAGTTTGCAATTTGGAAAACAAGAATTAGAATTTATATAAATTCCATTGATGCTGACTTGTTTGATATTACTATGAGAGGTCCCCCAAAGCCTTATAGAAAGGATACAAATGGCAATGTCACACAAACACTTGTTCCAAGATCTGAGTGGACAGAAGATGAAAAGAAGGGAAGAACATATGATCTAAAGGCCATGAACATACTTGTCTCAACTCTCTCAGATGACATTTTTCAAAAGGTTGTTGACTGTGAATCATCCAAAGAAATTTGGGATGCTCTCACAAAGATGGTGGAAGGAAGTGTTGATGAAAAGAAAGATAAAAAGGCTCTATTGATCTCTCAATATGAGAACTTCCAAAAGAAGGCTGAAGAAAGCATCTCTGAAATGTATGACAGATTCAGTCTGATCATCAATCAACTAAGAGACTTGGATAGAGAAATCTCTCTCACTGAGATTAATGACAAATTGCCAATGAGTCTCCCTAGTTCATGGGACTCAAGAATTTGGGCAATAAGAGACACAAGAGGACAAAAAGAGATCTCAACAGATGCTCTCTTAGGAAAACTCAGATCCTATGAGCAGTCGCTGAAAACTAGAGAGGAGAAGGAAAGAAGAGAAAACACTCAAACTTTCTCAAAAAGCAGGAACATTGCTCTAAAGGCAACAGAAGAAGGAACCCCTGTCACTGAAGAAGAATTATTCAGTTTCTTGGCCAGAAGATTTAAGAAATGGGTCAAGACAGACGGATCAAAAAGGAGGGAGTCAAAACCAAGGTATGACAAAACCCCCACTAAAGAAATTATTTGTTATTCTTGCAGGAAACCTGGACACATTGCCCCAGAATGTCCAGAGAATGCTGAAACAGAAAAGGATCTGAAAAAGAAAGATCTGAAGAAAAAGGGGAAGAAGAAAGAAAGAGGCTTCATTGCAGAAGTCTGGAGTGAAACAAACTCTGAGGATAGTTCATCCTCTAAGAGTGACAATGAAGAATCTAGGCAAGAAGACCTATGCTTGATGGCCTTTGAAGACTCAAAGAATGATGATAAATCATGGAGTGAAACAGGATCAGAAGAAAGCATATCTTCTGATGATGAAAAAGAAAAGAACCTCATTCTCATTGAGGAATCTGAGGATGAGGATGAGGTAAGCATGTTTGATGAAATAGATTTTCAAAGTGATAATTTTAGAAATGATTTTATGGGAATGTACCTAGATCAACTAAAAACAAAACAAGAAATTAAATATCTAAAAGAACAAATCAATGTAGCTAAAAACCAGAGAAACACAGAAATCAAATCCTCTAAAGAT
This sequence comes from Dactylorhiza incarnata, assembly GCA_033032865.1. Classification (NCBI taxonomy): domain Eukaryota; kingdom Viridiplantae; phylum Streptophyta; class Magnoliopsida; order Asparagales; family Orchidaceae; genus Dactylorhiza; species Dactylorhiza incarnata. The sequence continues at coordinate 6,600,196 of JAWHQI010000035.1, forward strand.
TATGAATCAATAGCTAGTAGAATAGAAAAGGAAATAGAAAGGGCTAGAATAGAAAATCAGTTCCTTAAGGATAAAGTAACCCAGGCAAAAGCCTTTGAAGAATCAATAAAAATGAGAAGCCAAACTCTTAAGGAAATCACTGAAAAACAAAAAATAAGACACAACCATCTTGGGTTAGGTGCTGATCCCTCAATCAGCCTAATTCCATCCAACAAACCTGCTTGGATGAGCCCTGTAAAATTCACTAAACCTGTCAAAATGACAAACCAAAAAAAAGACCCAAAAGATAAGGAAGAAAACTCCTTCAAAGAAATAAAGGAATTTGATGAAACATCTTATTATTGAGCTGATGACTCACAAACTTCATCTGAAGAAACAATCAAACCAAGAAAAACAAGACATAAAGGAGTAAAAACAGAGAAAGGCAAAATGAAAATTTATGAAGATACAGTTGCGTCGACTTCATATCGACGCATGCACGATAGTGCGTCGACTTCTACTCAACACAATCTCTCAGATGCTTCGACCTCTTCTAGATGGATGAACAAAAGCACGTCGACTTCCAATCGACGCAACTTTTTCTATGCGTCGAAATCGGATCGACACCATCTGAAGAAAGCGCCGAATACAAATCAACGTGACTATCAACATGCGTCGAATGGATATCGACGCACAAAAATTCAGAACAATTTAAACATCTTTCCTCCAACATCTTTCATCGTAACCTTTATTCAGGACCCATTCATCCTGATTATAATTTCTATCCTAATCAACATTCTAACCAATATTTTTACCCAAAACTTAGTAACCAAACTTCCCATCCTAATGAAACCCTCTATCTTAATCAACACCGGTATCCTAGTCAACACTTATATTCACCTTTAAACTCAAACTCTCACAAAAGTAGGATACTCAAGTGTTACATATGTAACAAAAATGGCCACCTTGCCAAAAAGTGTTGGTATAATCAATCAAATTGGTCTTAAAACCCAGTCCTAGGCTACCTTAGAAACCTTTAGGATTAAGAAGAGATAAAAAGAAATAAACACCCAGAACTTTTCAGGAAAATTAAAAGTCACGTCGACTTCTAATCGACGCAATGTCGATAACTCAAATCAATAAGCACAATCGACACATGCGTCGACTGCTATCGACGCATACGTCGATAAGAAACCCTTGCATCCCAAAGCAGACTAAATCAACGCTCACGTCGAATTCCACTCGACGTAACATCGACCTCATAAAAACGAGCGGCAATGCTAAATTATATTCGGTCACATCCACTGAAGTACCGAATAAACCTCGAATTGAGTCCAGTTTCGACGCTTCACCTGACTTAAAAAGACTCTTCAGTTAGAAACCCTCACGACACTGCCTCTTTCATTCTTCGTGCTCCTCAGACCAGCTAATCTCATCCTCTCTCCTTCACTAACCTAAAATGGCTCCCAAGACCAACTCAGGCTTCGACATTGACCTTGAGTCCTTCCAAGCTGCCGCAGAAAACTACAAGAGCATCATTGCTCTCTTTACTGAAGCAGGACTGGACAAACTCATCTCCACTAGGTGCAAGCTCCTGGAATCAGAGCTCACAGAGCTAATAACTCATGTTCAGATATCTGAACAAGGAGAAATCCAGGGAACACTATATGAGACACCAGTCTCAATCTCAACAGAACATATTAGGGCCACCTTTGATCTTTCATCAGGTATATCCTACTATCATCTTAGTTTAAAAGAAATAAGGAAAGACAATGAGCCTCTAAAAGAGTGACTAAACGAGTCTTGATTATTCCCCTAATAGGTGATGAATCCATTGAACTCACACCTGATGAAATCAAGCATTTGCTCACCACCATGAAATTCTCAAAAGATAGACCAATCCATCTGAAAAAGGTAGACTTTTCTGATGAATATAGGCTGCTGGCTGATATAGTAGGGAAAGTTCTACTGTGCAAGATTTCAGCACATGATGCAGTACCAAAACAACAACTGAACATCATGGGGGCCCTTGTGTTGAAGAAGAAGGTAGACTGGGCCACATGGCTACTCAAGATGATAGGCTCTAAATACTCTCACAAAGAGAATGCCTACATGAGAATCATGAGTCAAGTCCTCTTCCATTCCTTTCCTGACCTATGTAGGTCAAAAGGAATCCCCATTCCTCCAGGGAAGAGGATGTCAATTGCTCTCTTTTCTAAATGGACCAGGCAAATCCCTAAGCCTGGTTCCATCCCTGAAAGATCTCCCTCTCCCTCTAACTCTCCTGCTCATCCTCCTCCTCCTCCTCCTTCAACAAATCTCTCATCTGTACCTTCATCATCCACACAATCACAAATACCACCTCAATCACATGCACAAGTCTCATCTATTCCTCCACCTCCTCCATCAAATATACCTCCTCAAGATGATAGAATCCTCTCTCCACATCCATTATCTCCTCCTCCTCCTCTATCACCTCTTCCTCCACCATCACCTCCTCATCAACTCTCACACCATGAACCATCTGAATCCACTGAGGCTCTCATCACCCAGTGCATACAATCCACAGCTCAAAGATTCCAAGCAATGCTAGATGAGCATTGCTCCAAGATTCATTCCTCCATCCTTCACATGCACACCCAAATAGATGGGGTCAGTGCCTCTATGCAAGATCTGAAATCTTCTCTCTCTTCCTCTAGAGTGACTAGGTCTTTCTTAACCTCCTTGGCCAAGAAGGTCAAGAAGGGGGAGAATCTAGATGAAGAGCAACCATCCAATCCTAAATCTCTTTCTCACAAGTCCCCTCCTCCAAAATCTGACAAAATCCTTGGGAATGAGACAGTACCTGAGCTACATAATGATGAACAAACAATAGAGGTACTCAACATAGCAAGGGATGCTGCAAATCAAATGGCACTACTACAAGGGGAGGGAAGCAGAGCAGAAAATGAGGCTGCAAAGGAAGATGGTGAGAAAGATAAAGAAACTGAACTTCAGGGGGAGCTGGAAGCTGTGTTTATAAATGAAGCTGAGACTCAGGGGGAGCAAATGGCTGAGACCCAGGGGGAGCTAGGAGAACTTCCTACAAATGAGAAAGAGAAACTCTCCTCTCCTAAAACAGTAGTATTCAAGAGAAAGAGAAAGACCCCTCCTACCCCTCCTGAGTAATATTTCAAAACAATGCTGATATATTTTTGAGTACTAATTGGAATGAACATGACATATATTTATATGATTCTGGAACATTTGATCTCTTCTTCTAAATTTCACTTTTTGATTATTTGATATATTTCTTTTCTATACAAATGCTGTGCTGGATTGATTTTATGCTAGTACAATTTCCCTCTAAATAGGGTTAAGACAAATAGGGGGAGATTGTTGGGAAAATGATTTCTCTTAACCCCTTAAATTAAGTTGAATATGAATTCTAAGAAAGAAAAACAAGGTTAAGTAAATATGCATCGAATAGTATTCGACGCAACGTCGAGCTGTAGTCGACGTTCCCTTCAGATTAAGTCGAAGTAACTTTAGGAAGATTTTGACGTATGTATTGTCGACGCTACTCTGATTTCTAGTCGACGCATATAGAGAAGTCGACGTACCTTAGTCGACGCACCTTCCTTATTCTTCTCTCGACGTCCAGCCAGGATGAGTTCGACGCTTACGTCGAATAGTAATCGACGCACGTCGATTACTATGATAGAATTCAAATATGCGCCAGATCTCTTTCCTTCTTTCAATAGATCTGATTTATATGGAATAATGTTAATATTTTATAGCCGTTCTGAATCATTCTTTCCTTCTATTTGATTCTTGGCTAATCTGATAAAACTCATTATGGATATTATTCGAATTTGGAATGAATTCTTTCCTTCTATTGGTATGCTAATTATGGAAATATTTCTATTCTTCCATTTCTCTGACTGCTAATTAATTATCCTCCTATAGCATTGTTTTTACACAGAGCTATAAATAAAGAGGAGGTCGGTAGAAAATGACAGTTGAGTGATCCACCACATACAGTTGAAATAGATGAAAAGCTCCCAAGAGAATAGAAAGAAAAACTGAGAAAAGAGATAGTGTGCTGCAGAGAAAAAGCTTTCATCTTCTCCTTCTTCTTCAGAAGCCATTCTACTGCAAACTCTGAAAGTTCTCTCAAAAGAGAGAAAAGTTTTTACAATCTCCTTCTCACTATAGAAGAGAGATTTTCATTCACTACTTCTTGTGCTTCCAATCTTCTTGCTAGGAAGAAGATTCATTCTTGTTCTTATTTCTTTCTTTCTTTCTTTCTTACTTATAACATTGTAAGAGAGTTTTTAGAATCTCTCTTCAAAAAATTCAGTGTACTGGTTCTAAGAGTCTCCTTGTCAAAAGACTCAGTTGGTTCTAAGAGTCTCCTTGTCAAAAGACTCAGGGTGGTTCTAAGAGTCTCCTTATCAAAAGACTCAGTACAAGATAGTGAATTCCTACCAAGGGGGTAGAAGAGTGGACTACCCAAAGTTTGGGGAACCACTATATTTTCTTGTGTTGTGCTGTGATTTCTTTTCTTGCATTTACTTTCTTTACTCGTTTAATTCTTGTTCATGTGTGGGAAGCTATAATCTGTGATCATACACATATATATATAAACTTTGCACAAAATAATTTTTTAATCTCTATTCACCCCCCCCCCCCTCTAGAGAATTCTAGTGAGGTAAACTGTGCACTTTCAACATGTATATAAAGAAAAGCAACATAAACAACAAGCATGAGTGTCAAAACAATCATCCACGTTTCTATGTTGAGCAAGTAATAAAAGGGGCCTACAAATGCAATATGAGTGCAACCCGGGTTTCACCCAAGGCACCCTAAAGCGTATGAATCTAACACATCATCATACATCAACAACACAATCACGGGGTACTTGACATTTCCCCAAAGGGCATCGTATCCCAAGGCCAAGAACTCACGCTGTGGCCCACCGTGCCTGGCCCACCATGCCATCGGGCTTGTCAGACAACTCACATGTTCTTGTCGCCAACATTGCGTACAGCACAGCCATGGGGTACTCGACATTTCCCCCAAAGGGCATCGTAGCCCAAGGCCAAGAACTCACATTGTGACCCACCGCGCCTGGCCCACCATGCCATCGGGCTTGTCAGACAGCTCACATGTTCTTGCCGCCAACACCGAAGGGACTTGTCTTGTCGGGACACTCTCCACACATGAATTCCGGCATTCACGGGATAGCCAGCTGACCACAAAGAACAAATCGCACCTTCACACATCACTAGGCATCACAGACCTCATAGCACGCACATTATTTTCCCCGCCCAAAAACCAACATTCGTTAACATACGAACCTGCAAGGGCATCACGACGTCGAATTCGCCGTATTCGGATTTCTAGCAAAACCCCTAAAATGCACGTCAATCAACATCACTGAATCGGACCAACGGTCACGAATCCGGCTTCAACCACAATGCCTAATCCACTAACAAAGCGGATTTCAAGTGCAAATCATGTCGGGGACGGACTCAATCAACCCGATGGTTCCTCTTGAACCAAGGCAACCCGGATCCCTCTCACTCGATGGATCCGGTGCCAAAATGCAGAAAAAAGAATGGAAAAAGTGATGTCATGCACGCATCCTAAAGACCGGGAGGAGAATTGTCATTAACTTTTGAGATTTCCTCCTAGCCATGGGAAACTTGCAAAAAAATGGAGGAGAAGAAGCGCCTCGACGTCCCCTATGCACTGCCGGTCTTGGATTGGCGAACGGAGCTCCGGTGCTCCAACAATTGCAGATCTAGCCTTCATCTTCCTCCAAAACCCTACCTCTCTTCTACGCCTCCAACATCACAAAAGGATTTTTCCGAAGCCAGAAAGAGGACTCTCTGCGCTAAATAACAACTTAGGACGCACTTATCTAGACCGTAGGATCAAGATTCAATCATAACGGATGTCCAGGAACGCTGCTTACGCCCGTGCCTGCGCTTCGTCGAACTCATCATGAACTGTTCATCAAACAGACTCCAGCGCCATCGATTCGTCGAACTCAGTTCGATGAACTCCAGCGCCAGTCGAACTCAGTTCGACGAACTCCAGCGCCAGCGGTTCGTCGAACTCAGTTCGACGAACTCCAGCGCCAGCGGTTCGTCGAACTCAGTTCGACGAACTCTCTTCGGCGCACTCCAGCGCCAGCGGTTCATCGAACTCAGTTCAACGAACTCGCTTCGCCGCACTCCAGCGCCAGCGGTTCGTCGAACCCCGTTCGACGAACTCTAGCGATGCATGTTCGTCGAACTACGTTCGACGAATTCATTGCTTTCACTTCTCGAGAACTAGCTATTTCTCGAGAAGCAGCTACAACCTTCACTTCTCGAGAAACAAGCCTGACCCTGCCTTCCTCCAGAAATAGCTGGAGTGAAGCCTGGGGTGTTACAAATCCACCCACCCCCTAAAAGAATTTCGTCTTCGAAATTTTAAAAACGTTAACGAAAGCATAACTAACACACATACCTGAAACGAACGATTCCGGAAATTTATCCTGCATTGTTTGCTCTTGCTCCCACGAGAACTCATCTCATCCGCAATTATCCCATCGCACTTTCACCAGAATAACCTCTTTGTTCCGCAACCGCCGGACTTCAGAATCCTCCACACAAATCGGACGAACTATAGTCCTCAGATCCTCCATCACCGGCACCACCGCCGCTTCGACCACGACGCTTGGCTCTACCAAAGCTTTCCTCAGCACAGAGAAATGGAAAACATCATGTAATCCACTCAGCTCAGCGGACAATGCCAAACGATAGGCTGCTTCGCCTATACGCTCCGTAACCTTGAACGAACCAAAATATCTCGGACTCAACTTCTTGAGTCGCCGCACACGCGAATGCCCTTGAATGGCTTGATCTTCAAGTAGACTATGTCGCCCACTACAAACTCCACATTTCTATGGCGCGCGTTAAAATACTTCGCTTGCCGATCCTGGGCAACCTTCATGCGCTCCTGAATCGTCCGCACGATCTCGCAAGCATATGCCACCACTTGCTTTCCCAAAAGCTTAGTGTCTCCCGCCTCTGCCCAAGACATCGTCGTTCGACATCTCCTTCCATACAATGCTTCGTATGGCGCCATCTTGATATTCGCCTGGAAGCTATTATTATAAGCGAAATCCACCATGAAAAGGTGGTCTTCCCAACTCCAACCAATGTCAAGAGCACACATCCTCAACATATCCTCCAAAGTACGGTTCATTCGCTCCGTCTGATCATCGGTCTGTGGATGAAACGCGGTAATAAACTTGAGCTTGGTGCCTAAACTTTTTTGCACTAACCTCCAGTCCTTCGACGTGAACCGCCCATCGTGATCACTAACAATGCTCTTAGGAATCCCGTGCAACAGCACAATATTTCGAACATAAAGCTCCACGAGCTTCTCCACGCCATTGCCCTTATGATTCAGAATGAAGTGAGCCACCTTGGTCAGGCGATCCACTATCACCCAAATCGCATCGTTACCTTGCTTCGATCGAGGCAAACCATGCACAAAATCCATGGAGATATCATTGAATTTCCATTCGGGGATAGGAAGAGGCTTCAAGAACCCGTCGGGCCTTTGGCACTCAGCCTTCAATAAAGCACAAGTCTGACACCGGCTTACATACTAAGCTACATCCCGCTTCATCCCAGGCCACCAAAAGGATTTCTTCATGTTCGAGTACATCTTTGTACTACCTGGATGAATGGAGTACTTCGTAAAGTGAGCCTCAAACATCAAATCCTCGCGGAGCTTGCCAAAGTGCGGAACACAAACCCTTTCGTCTCTCTTCAACATCCTACCGACCATCTCCAAAGCACTGTCTTCGCTTTGCTGAGCTTCCAGCGCCAACCGTTGGCACTCTTCGTCTGCACTAGTCTCCTCTCGGATTCGAGCCATTAAATCACACTGCATTTCAATCCAGTTCAACCGGGCCACGCTAGACTCACCTCTAGCCACACAAGCAATGTCAAGAGACTCCAAGTCTCGCACCAAATGCTCGCCATTCGCCTCAATCCAATTACCTTGCCCGGAGTACTTCTACTCAAGGCATCTGCCACCATGTTGGCTTTGCCTAGCGTATACTGAATCTCCACGTCGTAGTCCCCAAGGAACTCGACCCACCTACGCTGCTGCATATTCAGATCCTTTTGGTCTAGGAGGTACCTCAGACTTTTGTGATCCGTGAAGATCTCCACCTTTGCACCATATACATAGTGCCGCCACAATTTTAACGCAAAGATTACTGCCGCCAACTCCCGATCATGGATAGGGTAATTCCTCTCATGAGTCTTCAACTCCCTTGACCCATAATCTATCACATCGCCGTGCTGCACCAGCACGCAACCCAAACCGCAACTTGATGCGTCACTAAAAATCTGAAATCCTTCGGTCCCATTAGGAAGACTAAGGATCGGAGCAGACATCAACCTTTCCTTCAAATTCTCAAATGCATGGGCACACTCCGGCGTCCACACGAACTTTTGGTCCTTGCGAGTAAGAGTGGTGAGGGGCAATGCCACCCGCGAGAAGTTCTCCACGAACCTTCTATAATAACCGGCTAGTCCAAGGAAACTCCGGACTTCCGCCATGATTCTCAAAACAGGCCAATCTCTAATGGCTCAATCTTCGCCGGATCTACCGCCACCCCATCTCCTCTGATCATGTGACCCAAAAATTCCACCTTCTCGATCCAAAATTGCACTTCGAGAACTTAGCATAAAGCTAGTTCTCCCTTAGAGTCTGCAATACTAGCCGCAAATGAGACTCATGCTCCGCTTCCGATTTCGAATATACCAAAATATCATCTATGAACACCACCACAAACGAATCCAAGAACGGTCAAAAAACCCTGTTCATCAAATCCATGAACACAGATGTCACGTTCATCAGTCCGAACGGCATCAACGAAAACTCATAGTGGCCATACCGAGTCCCAAACGCTGTCTTGACAATGTCCTCTTCTCGAATTTTCAACTGGTAGTACCCCGATTTCAAGTCCAACTTGGAGTACACCACCGACCCCACTAACTGGTCGAACAAATCATCGATTCGGGGAATCAGATATTTATTCTTGATGGTCAACTTATTTAGCTCACGGTAGTCAATGCAAAACCGCATACTTCCGTCCTTTTTCTTTACGAACAATACCGGCACGCTCCACGGCGAAGAGCTGGGCCTAATGTACCCTTGCTCTAACAATTATTGCAATTGAACCTTAAGCTCGGACAGTTCCTTCGGTGCCATCCTAAATGGAGGACGCGACACCGGCCTCGCACCAGGCACCAACTCTATCGAAAAATTGATTTCACGTTGAGGAGGTGCTCCCGGAAGCTCCTCGGGGAATACATCCTCAAACTCTTCCACCACCGGAACATCTCCAATAGCCAACCTTGTGGAGTGAGTCTCCAACAAGGCTATGAATGCCTCGCCACCTTGGTTTACCGCACGCCTCACTTGCATGGCAGAAATCAGGGAGAAAGCTGTTGGATCGGTCGGCGCCCTTAGAGGGGAGGTGAATATGGGTTTTCAAAAACTTTAGATTATATTTAGAAAACTTTTGAATATTGCAATATTAAAACAAGATAAAAAGGAGACAAGCTTTATTAATGATAAATAAGTTTTACAAAACTTGATCTCAATGTCGCTAGAGATCGGAGGCGAATAATAAAAGCTCTTTTCGTTTTCTATCCCGACTCGCTTCCCCACAAACCGGTGGCCCTAGCCATCTCCTTCCCGGATTCGGCCTCAAGCCGCTCTAGCCAATCCTTCCCCGGATGTGGCCTCGAGCACCCCCTAGACCTATCCTAGATCTAGTCGCCAACACGAGGCGATTTTCAGCCCTAAGTCCTACCCCAGACCTAGTCGCCAACACGAGACGATTTTACTACCGTTTACAAAGAAAGATAAATAAAATGATAAAAACTTCTCTTAAGATGAACTTATGAATATGGAGGCGAAGATCCGCTGTAGAATCAGCGTTTGTCGAAGCGGACTTCGTTTGGCTTCGGCGTGATGGAATCCTCCTTCAGAAGTTGGCAGAGCTTTGCTGGGACCTCAAATTTCGACCAAGATAGGCCTCTGGAACTCTAGTACTCTCTCTCTGAGGTGTATGCAATTGGTGTACAAAAACAAGAGGAGAGGGGGTCCTTTTATAGCCCAAGCGCTACCGCCGGCGCTAGCCCGGATTAGGAAACATTTTGCGCGGCAGGATCTTCAATCCGTGGCAACATATTGCTCCATGCCTCTCGTGCGCCAAGCTACCGCCAGCGCTAGTAGCTACCGCTGGCGCTATCCCTGATTAAGAAACTTCTTGCGCGGCAGGATCTTCAATCCGCGGCAACGAGGCTTTCATTCCTTCTGTGTTCACTGATACCGCCGGCGTTATCCGCTACCGCCAGGCATTAGCGCCTTCCATAACAGCTCCCGGAAACGCGCTCTTCATCGCTAGCGCCCGGCGCTAGTTGCTACCGCCGGCGCTAGTGAGCCTCTTCGAATTTTGGCCTCAATTTTGGGGGCAGTCATCATGTGTACTCCTTGAGTCATGTGGACCTAGTAAACCTGCACACTTGAACACACAAGATCAAATACACATAGGATTTGTTATTCTCAAACCTAGGAGATGCGGAAGACCATGTTCCAACAAACTCCCCCTTTTGATAATAACAAATCCATTAATGATAAATCAAAGCATTAATAAATAAGCATGATGAAACTCTACTTGTGTGTGTGTGTGAGAGTGATGACTTAGGATAATTATTGATTTTAGCATTTAGAATTGCTCCCCCTAAATACATGCTCCCCCTAAATACATGCACCCCCTAAGTGAATGCTCCCCTAATATGTAAGCTATCATTTTAATTTGTCATGTTGGGTTTTTGATAGCGGGTTATATTTATCATGTTAGTTCTCCCCCTTTTGCATTTTATCATGTTAGTTCTCCCCCTTTGTTATTAGCAAAAGTGGGTAGGGATACAAATCACTAAAAATGTGTAATTAAAAGATAAGGCATGATCGAGCTTTTTAGGTAAATGATAAGGAGATTTAGAATAGATAAGAGTTATTACAAAATTTCAGAGTTTTTAGCATAAAAGATTTTATGTTTGAAGTAACCAATAAAAAGTGTTTCCAAGGAAATCTATCACTTAATGAAAGATAGGAATTTTTAAGAATAAGTGATGATGCAAATAATACAAGATATGAAGTAAGCATGAAAGCGCAAGGTAAAAAACACTTATATGGTTAAGATGCGGAAGACTTATAGCAAATAGTAATGATAATCCAAAAAATATGAGGTAAAGATCACAAAAAAATGATGTTTTTGAAATCATTTTGCAGTTTTAAATTTTAGAATAACCAAGCATGAATTAATGTTTATCAAAAAGAGATGACCACAATGTTACTTTAATTCTTAATTTCAAAAACATACAAGAATATTGTAGAACACATGCTAGGGTATCTAGTGCATTTCATAAATAAAAAGTAATATAGAATTAGCATTAGGATCCAATACTCATGAGAAGAAGTGTTATGGAAGATAATGATGTGCACATAAGTGTAAATTTGAGGAGAGTAAACAAATGTTTTAATCAAAAAATACAAGTAATATGTAAAGTAAGAAGCACAATAAAACACAAATAAGATTACTTCCACACACTTTAATGCACAAAAAAAATGTACAACTACCAAGGTGCTTTGCACACACAATGCTCATCAAGACTTATCAGGGTGCAAAGTAGTGCTTGGGGGATCACATATTTTATTTTGAATTTTGAGACTTGTGATCCGGTGTACTTAAGAGAAAGTGGTTTTTCTTATATTTGAAAGAAAGAGTTGATTTGCACAAGACACTTTATTATTCTTTCCAAGGTGCTCAACCTCACAATGCTCATTAAGACTTATCAGGAGGTTCAAGTAGTGCTTGGTGGAGTTATCTTTGTCATTTATTTTATAATTTTGTTTTGTACAAAGTTCTCCAAATACACTTGTTTTGCAAATCAATAGATTTTATGAAAAAAAATATAACCATTTTTCTTAAATTTTAAGAGTGCAAAAGAAGGAGTGTAGGTAAGATACTTGTGCAATTTTAATTTATTTGTACTAATACAAAACATACACAAGCATTCTTAGATTAAATTCATATGTAGACAATGCCAAAAAAAAGGTGAGTGAATAAATATCATTATCAACCATAAAGCATTTCTCATACTTAGAGGCATGCTAAGCTTGATCCTACACAACTTTAAACTATAATTGATGCACATTTGAATAGATATATCAAAGCATGAAGAAAGACAATGTCCAAAGTAGTTTGAAGAGAAAAAATTATAACATTGTAGAATTTCTAAATAGTAGATTAAATCATGCTTGATTTTACAAGAAAAAATCATAGAGTTTTTTTTTATAGTTTTAAAGTTTTATATTTTTGTATTTGGTTTTAGCAAATAAAAGCAGATTTTTGTCATTTTTGCTTTTCTAATTTTTTGGATTTTTGTAAAAAGATGAACTTTAAACAAAGGTAACAACAAAAGCAAACAAAGGAAAAACATATTATTTGTAATTTGTTTTGTTTTTGTAGTTTTGTATTTGATTTTTCAAAAAGGAAAAATGATACACAAAAACAAAATGAAAAACAATGTTTTTTGGAATTTGGTTTTCTATTTTTGTATTTGATTTTTCAAAAAGAAAAGAAAAACAGATGTGCAAAAACTAAATAGTACATATAGATCAAAATATTCTTAGGAATTTTTAGAAATTTTAAAAATACAGAAATTCGAACCTCGACGCTAGCGCCGGCGCTAGCGCTAGCGCGGGAACCAGTAAGTGATTTTTTTGGGTTTTGAAAATTTTGATGTTGGAAGTTGATTAGGTGTCCCAATAGTAGTTCCATGTTGAATTTGCAGAATTTTTGGAAATGTTTTGGATGGTGAAAATGAAGAAAATTGTATTTGTGAGCATGTTTTAACTTGAAAGATCTAGGACACCTAATTCAAGTCGTAATAAACGAAATCGTGCATCGGGAAGAGGTTTAGTGAATATGTCAGCGAGTTGAGAGTCTGTCCCAATGAAGCTTACTTTTACATTTTCTTTTTTAATGTGATCCCTAATGAAATGATGACGAACGTCGATGTGTTTGGATCTAGAATGGTGTACAGGATTACATGTGAGGTCTATTGCACTTTTGTTGTCACATTTAAGATCTATGTTTTTGAGATGAAATCCAAAGTCCTCTAGTGTTTGGCTCATCCATAATGCTTGTGCACAACAACTACCAAGTGTGATATATTCCGCCTCCGTGGTGGAGAGTGCAACCGAAGATTGTTTTCTACTAGACCAGGCAACTAAAGAGGGTCCTAAAAAATGACACGTACCGCTAGTGCTTTTTCTATCTAGTGAACACCCAGCGTAGTCCGAATCGGAATAGCGATGGAGTGTGAAAGAGTCATTATGTGGGTACCATAATCCTAATTTAGATGACCCAATTAGATAACAAAAAATACGTTTTACCGCTTTTAAATGAGATTCTTTTGGATCGGCTTGAAAGCGAGCACAGAAACATACGGCAAACATAATATCTGGTCTAGATGCACTTAAATAAAGAAGAGAACCTATCATTCCTCTATATAGTGTTTGATCAATAGAAATTCCAGATTCATCTTTTCCTAGTTTTAAGGAAGCACTCATAGGAGTAGAGGCTTGTTTAAGATTTTCAAATCCAAATCGTTTAAGCATATCGTGAACATATTTTGATTGACAAATAAAAATACCATCAGTTCTTTGTGAAATTTGAAAACCAAGAAAATATGATAGTTCTCCTACAAGACTCATTTCAAATTCATTTTTCATTATTAAGACTACTTCATTACACAACTCTTCATTAGTGGCTCCAAAAATGATGTCATCAACATATATTTGTAGAATAAATAATTCGTTATTTTTATGCTTAATGAAGAGTGTGTTGTCTGCACTTCCTATAACATAACCGTGCTCTAACAAAAATGATGTAAGACGATCATACTAGGCACGGGGCGCTTGTTTTAAACATAAAGCGCTTTTTCTAATTTGTAAACATGATTTGGAAATCTTTCATTTATGAAACCGGGGGGTTGTTCTACATAAACTTCTTCTTTAATAAACCCATTTAAAAAAGCACTTTTAACATCCATTTGAAATAATTTTATTCTCTTAAAACTCGCAAATGCCAAAAATATTCGTAGAGATTCTAAGCGAGCTACGGGTGCAAAAGTTTCTTCAAAATCTACCCCCTTGATTTGTGAATAGCCTTGAGCAACTAAGCGTGCTTTATTTCTTACAATCCTAGATTCACCATCTAGCTTATTTTTAAAAATCCATTTTACGCCAATAATTGGATGATTAGATGGTCTTTCTACTAAATTCCAAACTTTATTTCTTTCAAATTGTCCTAACTCTTCATTCATTGCCAAAAACCAAAATTCGTCATTTAAAGAGGTGGAAACATTTTTAGGTTCAATTTCAGACACAAAGCAAATATTTGAAAATGTTTCATGAAGAGAGGACCGAGTTCTTACCCCAGTAGAAGGTTCCCCAATGACTAGCTCCTTTGGATGATTTTTGGAGAAGTTTAGAATGCTTGGAGGTACATATTCATCTACTTCGGGCTTCTCCTCCTCTTCTTTGGACGGTTCTTCTTCGTCGTGCTCCAAGAATGGCAAAGGTTCATCATTGGTACCTGTAGGGAGCTTCTCTGCACAAGGAAAACACTCATTAAATCTGACATTAATTGATTCTTCAACTTTACTTGATCTTTTATTAAATATTCTATATGCTTTACTAGTTGAAGAATAACCAAGAAATATTCCTTCATCGCATTTTTCGTCAAATTTTCCTAAAGAATCTTTGGTATTGAGAATGAAGCATTTACATCCAAATACTTTAAAATACGATACGTTGGGTTTCTTTTGATTCATATGGTGTGATAGATAATGATGGGCGAAGCATAACTCTATTCATTACATAGCATGCTGTGCTTACGGCTTCTGCCCAAAAATACTTAGGTAATTTATATTCAGATAGCATGGTGCGTGCAAGTTCTTGTATTGTCCTATTTTTCCGTTCTACAACACCATTTTGTTGGGGTGTGCGTGGAGCAGAGAACTCATGCTTAATACCTAACATGTCACAAAAAGATTTAAAATTTTCATTTTCAAATTCACCTCCATGATATGAGCGAATGCATTTTATTTTTAAATCTAATTCATTTTGAATGCGAGTACATAAATTTGAAAATTTGCAAAACGCATCAGATTTGGAGGAGAGAAATAAAGTCCAACAATATCTAGAGTAGTCATCTATGATAACATAAGTGTATAATCTACCTCCAAGACTCGCAGTGTTAACGGGACCAAAAAGATCCATATGAATTAATTGCAGGGGTTTTGATGTAGAAATTACATTTTTGCTTTTAAAAGATGACTTAGTAAATTTGCCTTTTTGGCATGGAGAGCATAATGAAGATAAATTTCCATTTAACTTAGGCAATCCTCTAATCAATTCTCTTTTTGCTAGTTTTAAGATAAGCTTTGTACTCGTGTGGCCTAAGCGTCTATGCCATAATTCTAATTCATCATTTTTCGTTATAAAACATTTTATAGAAGATTTAAAAAGATCACGAAATGAAACTATGTAAACATTATGAATTCTAGGTGCAGTTAATAACACATCATTTGTTTTAGGATTAACAATCTTGCAAAGATTAGTGGAAGATTCAAAAAGTACGTCTAAACCTTTATTAGGTTATGTTTTAATCCTTTCACATAAAGCACATTTGATATAAGAAAAGATGCGTTACCCACTGTACCAATTCCCATGATCCTTCCTTTACCGTTATCACCAAACATCACTATTCCTCCTTTCTTCTTTTCTAGGCTAAGGAATTTTGCTTTATTTCCCGTCATGTGTTTGGAGCAGCCTGAGTCCAAATACCACACATCTTCTGTTTCCTTAGCCTTCCTGCAAATCTAGAAAGAGGATGAGAGTAAAGACCCAGATACCCAAGAGGTACCACCCATAGAGTAAGTGGATTTCTTAGGTACCTAGATTTGTTTTAATGATCATTGATTTATTATATTCCTGCAAGAGCTAGACGTGTGTCCAAATTTAAGACAATTAGCACATGAAATAAAGGGGGTTGAGACCCTTTTCTGAGTTTCTATGTTGCTCTTGCTGGATGATGTTTGTACATTAGAAAGACCAGAAAAAATTTTAACTTTAGATCTACCGCCGGTGTTAGTAGCTAGCGCCGGGCGGTAGTGTTCACTTTTATATCCGAGTCCGATTTTTCCAGACCCAAAGCATTGATTACCCAGAAGCATATCCAGGGATTTTTGACCAATCCCGAATTTGGTTATGGCTAAATTGAGATTTTGATTTTGATTTTTAAGAGATGTATTTTCTTGAACAATCATAACACAATTGTTTTCAAATCCTTTTTTGTTCTTTTCAATTTGTAATATAGAAGCTTTCAATCTTCTCTCTAAGTCCCCCTTCTCTTTTGCAATAATTTTGTTTTGTGAGAGGGCATTAGAGAGAGATACTTCAAGTTCTTTTAACTTAAATAAGGAGTGCTCACATTCTTGACATGAGACTTTTCTTTTTTCAAGAGAAACTATTTTTTTGTAAGCTTACGATTTTCTTTTATAATAGATTCATTTTCAAGATTTAATAAAACAAATTTATCATAAAGTTCTTCAAAAGTAGGAGGAGATACCTCAGTGTCGCTAAGAACACTGGTGTCTCATCGTCGCTTTTGGCCATCAAGCACAAGTTTGCTTCCTCCTCGCTACTTGACTCAGATTCGTTTGACTCTTCAGAGGAAGAGTCATCCCAAGTGGCGGCCTTCAGCACTTTCTTCTTTTCTTTTGTTTTCTTTTGTTCTTTTCGTTCCTTTTGGTATTTTGGGCACAGGCTCCGAATGTGCCCGGTTTTTCTGCAGTGATAGCATTCTGGAGGTGGCCTTTCTTCTTCGTCATTGCTTCCTTTTTCTTTCTTTGATGAAGAGGAAGATCCCTTTCGTCGAGTGTCCTTTTGGAAGAATTTTCTGAATGTGTTCCTTCTTTCTGGATTCCTGATGAACTTTTTGAAGTTCTTCACCAGGAGTCCTTCTTCATCATCATCGTCCACTTCGGTGCACTCCTTCTTTGATGTTAGTGCCAACGCCTTTTTCTTCGACTCTTTGTTGTATTCTTCATGTTGAATTTGCAGTTCTACCTCATGGGTTTTGAGATTCCCAATGAGGTTCTCGACCTGGAGCGTTCTTAAGTTGTGCGACTCCGAGATGGCTGTCACCTTCGGATTGAACCTTGGGGGTAAGGAATGAAGAATTTTCCTCACCAAGTCCCCGTCGGAGTAGGTCTTTCCAAGCGCCTTTGATGCGTTGACAATCTTTGTGAAGCGAGTGTACATGGAGTTGATGTCCTCTTCCGTGTCCATCCTAAATTTCTCGTATTCAGATTCCAGTTGAAACAGCTTTGCATCTTTCACCTGTGATGTACCTTCGTGAGTTACTTCTAATTGATTCCAAATACCATAAGCAGTAGTGCATGCAGAAATTCTATTAAACTCAGTCCTATTTAAAGCGCAATATAAAGCATTCATTGCTTTAGCATTATTTTTACACCTTAGTTTATCGTTGTCATCCCATTTATCCTTAGGTTTTGCTAATGTCGCCTCTCCTACTACAGTTGTAGGCGGAGAGTACCGTACTTCTACTATGTTCCATACTTCTACATCCATGGTCATAAGAAAACACATCATTCGATTTTTCCAGTAGTTAAAATCTGACCCAGTAAAGAGAGGTGGTCGACTAACCCCTTGATCCTCAGGAAAAGCAAGATCATGAGACGCCATTATTCCCGGTTGTTAAGCCGATTGGAATAAAACCTGCTCTGATACCACTTGTTGGATCGGTCGGCGCCCTTAGAGGGGGGTGAATAAGGGTTTTCAAAAACTTTAGATTATATTTAGAAAACTTTTGAATTTTGCAATATTAAAACAAGATAAAAAGGAGACAAGCTTTATTAATGATAAATAAGTTTTACAAAACTTGATCTCAATGTCGCTAGAGATCGGAGGCGAATAATAAAAGCTCTTTTCGTTTTCTATCCCGATTCGCTTCCCCACGAACCGGTGGCCCTAGCCATCTCCTTCCCGGATTCGGCCTCAAGCCGCTCTAGCCAATCCTTCCCCGGATGTGGCCTCGAGCACCCCCTAGACCTAGCCTAGATCTAGTCGCCAACACGAGGCGATTTTCAGCCCTAAGTCCTACCCCAGACCTAGTCGCCAACACGAGAAGATTTCACTACCGTTTACAAAGAAAGATAAATAAAATGATAAAAACTTCCCTTAAGATGAACTTCTGAATATGGAGGCGAAGATCCGTTGTAGAATCAACGTTTGTCGAAGCGGACTTCGTTTGGCTTCGGCGTGATGGAATCCTCCTTCAGAAGTTGGCAGAGCTTCGCCGGGACCTCAAATTTCGACCAAGATAGGCCTCTGGAACTCTAGTACTCTCTCTCTGAGGTGTTTGCAATTGGTGTACGAAAACAAGAGGAGAGGGGGTCCTTTTATAGCCCAAGCGCTACCGCCGGCGCTAGCCCAGATTAGGAATCATTTTGCGCGGCAAGATCTTCAATCTGTGGCAACATATTGCTCCATGCCTCTTGTGCGCCAAGCTACCGCCAGCGCTAGTAGCTACCGCCGGCGCTATCCCTGATTAAGAAACTTCTTGCACGGCAGGATCTTCAATCCGCGGCAACGAGGCTTTCATTCCTTCTATGTTCACCGATACCGCCGGCGTTATCCGCTACCGCCAGGCGTTAGCGCCTTCCATAACAGCTCCCAAAAACGCGCTCTTCATCGCTAGCGCCCAGCGCTAAATGCTACCGCCGGCGCTAGTGAGCCTCTTCGAATTTTGGCCTCAATTTTGGGGGCAGTCATCATGTGTACTCCTTGAGTCATGTGGACCTAGTAAACCTGCACACTTGAACACACAAGATCAAATACACATAGGATTTGTTATTCTCAAACCTAGGAGATGCGAAAGACCATGTTCCAACAAAAGCCACTCTGCTTAGGCCTTCAAACTTGACCTCTGCTCCACCCTTGCCTCTCAGGGTTACCACCTTCAACTGGCAGTCGATACTAGCTCGCTGCTCTGCAAGCCAGTCCATCCCTAAGATAACATCAAATTCGGCCAGTGGTAGAATCGCTGCTACCAGCTCGAAATCACAATCACAAAATTGCAACACAACGCGTCCCCTCACGGTGGTCATGAAAGACCCATTTGGCATGCGCACGCTCAGCTCCACCTCTGCCTCGATGGACTCAGCGCCAATCCTCCGGATAAAGCTTCCGCGAGAAAAGAGTGTGATGCTCCTGCGTCGAACAACACTCGAGAGGGGTATCCCGAAACTAGCACGAAACCTAACCACGTGCATAACAAACATAAAAGGCCACAAACTACATTACTGTAACGAACGAAAACTTGAACTTTTTGTACCTGTCACCATGTCGGGTTGACGAATCGCTTCCTGCTGCCCAAGATTATACGCTCTAGGCTGCACCAGAGTGACCCGCGAGGCACTAGACTCTGTCGTCTTCCCTTTCTCCACAACACTAGGGCCGGAACGCACCGATTGTTCCTGCCTCGGCTCTGGCTCAACTCCGCCCTCGGTACAAAACCGACTTATGTGACCCACCTTGCCACACTTGAAACAAGTAAACGGACCTTTGGAGCAAAAATCTCCCGAAGGTGCGCCACTTCTCTCCCCAGGCCTACTAGGATGGGGCTTCTTCTTCCATCGGTTGCCCTCGGACTTCCACTGAGACTGGGACTGAAAAGGCTTTCCTTCTCCCTACTTTGCCGCAAAACCCTTTCGCCACTGGGTTCGCTCCAGGTCGCTTTAATGTGCGAGCGGCTTCGACCAACTCATTAAATCCTGCGTTCTTTAAGGCTGTCAATGGCTGCCTTA
Organism: Dactylorhiza incarnata; assembly: GCA_033032865.1. NCBI lineage: Eukaryota > Viridiplantae > Streptophyta > Magnoliopsida > Asparagales > Orchidaceae > Dactylorhiza > Dactylorhiza incarnata. The sequence goes on from JAWHQI010000035.1 coordinate 6,620,208, forward strand.
AATTCTCTCTTAGACCTTGATAGAAGAGATTGTCCCTCTCTTCATTGTCTGCCATGGTCATTCCCGCATAATGACCCAACCAAGTGAACTCCTGCAGATACTCGTCCACTGTCTTTTCACGCTGCACCAAATGCAAGAACTGTCAATGCAGTGCTAACCTTGTCGAAGACGGAATATACTGCTTGAGGAAGGCATTCCTGAACTCCTCCATGGACGGAACGCGCCCAAGGAAATGGCGACCGCTGTGATTCACCCACCACAGCTTCGCATCGCCCTCTAACATGAAGCTCGCGAAGTGGGCCTGCCTCTCCGCTTGGGTCTCTGCTGCCTTCAAAAGTTCCTGGATCCTCGAAAGCCAATCTTCGGCATCCGTTGGAGTGCCAACTCCCTTGAATGTCGGAGGATGGAAACTCAATAAGTACTTAATAAATCGATCGCCCATCATATAAGCTCTCTCCGCTAAAGGCTCTGCTTGCCTCACTCCAACCTATGGTGTATCTGGTGTAGCCGTCGGAGTAACAGGAGTCGTAACTTTCAACACAGGCGTCGGAACCCTGGCATCGCCGCAGCTTGAGCCGCTACCATTGCTTCCGCTAGCATGCGACAGAAATCAGTCGGGGACATGCCCATATTCATGAGGCCCGGAGCAGTAGCTCTGCTTCCCGAAGGCTCCTCTTGCCTTCCCGACGTCCCCGCATCGTCGCCAACATCCTAGCATAAGCAAGGAAATAAACTCATCAAATTCTACTCTCGAGACTCGAACACAGGGATACTCATGATCCCGCACAATACTACTATGTGGACAACCTCTTTACGCGATCTGAATACACTAAACCTCGCTTTGATACCAAATTTTAACACCTCCCCTGTAATGACTATATAATATAGGTCCGGCCGGGACCCCACAACATATAACCGCCACAGCTTTAGTATTAAAAGATGATATAACTACCCAACTCAAAACACAGATAACACAGCGGAAACAAAACTAAGAAACACAGAGATTGTCCACAACTACATAGGAGTAAAACCGGCCTTAAGGCCTTACAAAACCAGAGTTCAAGTCATCAAACATTCAACACACATAAGAAATCCCAAAAGGTGAAAAACTAGCTTCCATAAGCTACCTCGGCATGCAAGCCGGAAAGAACAAAAGACAAGTATAGAAAGGTAGGGAAGCTAAGTAAATGCTTCATAAAGCTATAGACCTTTTTGGCCTGCGAGCTGGTTCCGGTCTGTGATCCTTGGCCTGCATCCAAATCACAAAGGACAGTAAATGAGGGTCAGCTATGGCTGACCACAAACGATGCAACAACACCCCTCCTCCCGGCCGTCCTAGCGGACCCCGGGGAACTACATCACCCTGCAAGTCAGCACTTCGTATGCACATGTATAAACAGAAAAGCAACATAAACAACAGGCATGAGTGTCACAACCATCATCCATGTTTCTATGTTGAGCAAGTAATAAAAGGGGCCTACAAATGCAATATGAATGCAACCCAGGTTTCACCCAAGGCACCCTAAAGAGTTTGAATCTAACACATCATCATACATCAACAACACAACCATGGGGTACTCGAAATTTCCCCCAAAGGGCATCGTAGCCCAAGCCCAAGAACTCACGTTGTGACCCACCGCCCCTAGCCCACCATGCCATCGGGCTTGTCAGATAACTCACATGTTGAAAGACTTTAATTAAGGGTAGCTAATCACCTAGAGGGGGGGTGAATAGGTTATTTTTAAAAAAAACTATTTGCAGTTCTTGATTATAACCTAAAAGAATGATCAGAGCTTTCAAGAAAATGAACACAAACAGAAAAACACATAGAATTTTCTAGTGGCTCCCCTTATCTTGGGTAATCCACTTTCCCCCTTCTCCCTTCTAGCAGTGTGCTAGATAGGGTTTATATCTCCTCCAGATCTCAGACTACAAACAAGTCTTACAACTCAGATCACAATAGATCTTACAGACTCATATCTTAACAGATCTTACTCTCTCAGATCTCAGCAGATCTTGCCAACTCAGAACTCACAGATCCTACCAACTCAGATCTCAACAGATCCTACCAACTCAGATCTCCACAGATCCTACCTCAGCCTTTATAATTATAGGCTTACAGCTCAAATTCACCCCTGAATCTTACAACTCAGATCACACCTGATCCTACAACTCAGATCCTTGATAGATCCTACACTCAAATCTGACAACTCAGACCCTACAGGGATTGATAAAGATAGTAACAATACTTAGACTCAGATTCTTCAAAGTGTTGAGTCTTCTTGATCTACCTGAATGATCAGACAGAAATCTTCAACAGATAAGCAACAGCAATTTGGACATCTTGATTTATCAGGCTGTGATGACTGTTCTTCTTATAGGAAGACTGATTCTTCCTTCCTAATCTTCTCTTTTCAGAAAGAAGTATCAGCACCAGATTGCTGAAAGAATTCTTCAAGTTAGAACAGTTCTGAAAGAGGAGACGACTTCTTCAGATTCTTTCTCAGACTTTCCCTCAAAACGACGGAGAAGATAATGGCTTTCGAAAATAGGAATAATCAACTACTAAACCCATAGGTCATGCCTTCTATTTATAGCCCGCCATCTGCAACATCATTTACGCTCCTCCACGTCAGCATAGCGTTAAGTCTTCAACGGTCTTTAATGGCTTCAGAATAAACAAAGGCTCAGCTAGCTGTAGATGAACTGTTATGCATTCTCAGAAAAAGGCGTTGAGCATTGTGTATCTCTGTCGATGCTTTTTAATAAGGTGTCGAGTGATGTGTAGTGTCTCGACGCTTTTAATCTTGCCTTCATATCTCGACTCTTTTTGCTGGCGATGAGCTAACTGAAGTTTAGTCGACACTTCTTATTCCACGGCGTCGAGCGATATTCCTTGGCTCGACGCTTCCAAACTTGGTCTCAGATCTTCAGCGGCGACATTGTCTTTTTGAGCAGCAGACATAGGTCGATGCTTCTAGCTCACAGGCGTCGAGCGATGTGTGGTGTCTCGACGCTTGTGAACTTGGATGAATTCCTTGAGCACTTTGCTTGACCTGATCTTCTGCACAAAGATTCTAGAGAGTATATCAAATACATTCTGAGGTATATCTTTTACTTAGGAATGGACTTCTCCAAATATAAGACATTGTGGACAATGGTCCCAACAATCTCCCCCTATTTGAAGAAGTCATAACCTCAGTCAATGATATATCCCTCTTTACAAAGATAATCAATATTTTCTATACAGGTAATCAAGATGAGTATAATACCTTATGAAATTAGATTACCAAAACATTTTATCAACAGAAATTATTTCAGACATGATTTCTCATATATGCACAAAATCACAAGCAGTTTAGAATAAAACATGTCATGATAAGAAAAAGATCACATCACAGGCATATATATATATGATAATAAAAGATAGTTTGCTCTGAGAGCTCATCAATATTGTTCAAAGTTATATCAAATACATTTCTCTGAGAATTCTTAATTAAGATTAAAATCCTAATGCTGTTCAGGTTCCTTGATCTCTATTCCTCTTTTAGCTCTCTTGGAAAGGACTTCAACAACCTCTTTTCTTCTCTTGAAATAGCCAAACGGCTTTGGAAAGTATCTGATTGGCTCCTTATCACTTGCCTGAACTTTCCCAGCCAATTTGTCAGCCTTGAATTTTATCTTTAGCTCCTCTTGATCCCTGTGCTTCAACCATTCAGCTTCAGAATACCATTTCCACCTTTCTTCTGGATTACCTTTCACAGCTTCCCATGCTGTCAGAATCAATTCTCTTGAAGAGGGAGACCAATGTTCGAAATCAACCCTTGATTGAACTTCTTCTCTGAACTTCCTTTTACTAGATTCTACTTGTTCGCTGGTAAAGTTTTCTCTCTTGCTTTTACCCTCATGGCTATACATTTTGGCAATTTGCTTTTGGATTTGTTTAAGAGATGCTGGCTTGGTCTCAGAAACTTGATCATTATTATTATCTATGGGAGGATAGCCAAAAATTTCTCTATTAGAGTTAGAGGTCCACACAGCATGCTCAGAGCTGGCTTGAATCATTGACCTCTCCCCCTTTAGGACTTCTTCAACTATATGATCTCTTATAACATTCTTCTGAAACCTAACTTGGCCCTCCAGATGATGTATTCCACATTCAGTGATTTTCTTGACCTTAAGAAGATGGTCATCTATAGTATCTGTATTTAACTTTACTTGATCTTTTAGAATTGAAGAGCTCTCATCAATTTTGGCTAGTATAGCAGCATCATGATGTTCCAGCCTAGCTTCTATCTTAGTTGTACCTATAAGAGTGTTGAAATTGTTGAAGTGAAGTGGAAGGGAGTCTGGCCGGTCTGAAGGCTGGAGACCGCAGAGACCGCGCGGTCTGCGCTGGTGCTCTGGCGGTTTGGTTCTGGCGATCTGGTGTGATCGGCCAGCTTGCTTCTTGGGTTTGGTCGTTGGTTCTGGCGACCTGTTGCGGGTTGTTTCCAGTCTTGTTCTGGTCGGTTTGTTCCTGGTTGACCGCAGTGACCAGGCGGCTTGGTTGTGCTGTTCTGGCGACTTGGTTCAAGTTGGCCAGATGGTTCTCTGTGTTGGCGATCTCAGGAAGGTGATCGATGTGTCCGTGCGGCTTGTGCGTGGCTTGTTGCTGACTTCGGTCTTGGACTGAATATTGTCCAAGTGTTGTGTTCACGCGGTCTGTCTTTTGAAGACCGTTCGCGATCTGATGGGTGGTGAATGTATCCCAGTTTGTGCGGTGACGACATCCGTCCACCCGCCTATAAATTGGGGTGCATGGCCCATCATTCCTAACAAGAACTGTAAGAACAAGAGCCCGGATTGTTTCTTGCGGTCTCAAGTTTGAGTTCGCGCGACTTGGATGCGAGTTAACCGTTGTTCTGTTCGCAGGTTTGCGGTTAGCAGGGTGTGGTCTCCTTCCTTGGTGATTTCCGGTAGCTTGAATAGACAGTTCGTCTGCGGTCTGTCAGCGAACTGGGTTATTGTGTTCTTGTGCTGTTCACAGCGAGCTCAGTGATCAGGCGACCTTCAGCGGTTAGGCGATCAGAGTTGCGGTCTGGCGACAGCTTCAGTTCTTTGTTCAGTTCAATAAAGCTTCAGTTCGTGCGGTCTGGGATTGCGGTCTGGCAGTGCAGTTTGTCTGCTTCTATTCGCGCGGTCTCAAGGTGCTTCTGCGGTATGACTGCGCAAGCGGTCTGGGTGTACAACAGAGCTAGCCGGGCGAACTGAGCCTTTTTGCGGTCTGTGCAGTTTCTGCTTTGGCAGACCGCCAGTTTCGGTTTTTGGTGTGTTTGTTCTTCTCATCTCCGTGATTCTTATGAATCATATCTCGCCATGTATACCTCGCATTGTAAAGCAGTTCTGTTTCAATAAAGATTTCTTGTGTTGCTGTTTTTGGCATTGTGGTTGTTTGGCTATAACTCTTGTTGATACAACTCCTGCTTAAACGGTCTTTCAAAAATTTTAACATGGTATCAGAGCGAGGTTCAAGGAGTGTATAAGCAGTGATCAACTAGAGTTGCCATCATCTTTGTGAAGAAGAGACCACATAGATTGCCATGGAAGGTGGATACGCAAGAGGTCTTGGTATTGAACTCCTCATATCGACTAACTTTAAAAAGTGGAAGTCGTGTATGGAGAGTTACTTGCTTGGCGAGGATCTATGGGAGGTAGTTGGCGGAGAAGACACACATGAGGTGTTTCTAGCAGGAGATAATATGGTAGAGGTGAGACTTTGGAGGAGGACAAATGCTAAGGCAGAGTTCACTCTCAAAAGGGCTATCTCACCGGAGCTGTTTGATCACATCATCGGATGTAAATCTGTTGCTGCGATTTGGACGTCCTTGGACGGACTGTTCAATAAGAAGAATGTAGCGAGGCTACAATATCCTGAAAATGAGTTGGCGAAAGCCTCTCAAGGTGATCTTTTTGTTTCTACCTTCTTCCTCAAGATGAAGAACCTCACGGCAGAGATTTCTGCATTGGACCCTGATGAGCCAATCTCTGAGGCAAAACTGAAGAGGCATATCATCCGCGGGTTGCGGAAGGAGTATCTTGCATTTGTGACTTCAGTTCAGGGTTGGGCAAATCAACCATCGTTGTTGGAGCTGGAAAACCTTCTTGCTTCGCAAGAAAGTTTAGCAAGACAGATGGCGGGAGTTTCTATCTCCGGGGGAGAAAGTGATGTGATGTTCTCTGGGAAGAAGAAGAAGAAGAAATGGGAGAAGAAGAAGCTGGGTCATGATGGACCCTCCACTTCAGGACAGCAAGATAGGGGCTATGCTCCTAAGTCTGATGGGAAGAAGAAAGGAGAGGGACCGAGGTGCTTTAGATGCAATAAGACCGGGCACTTCAAGAAAGATTGCCGGGTGAATCTTCAGCCGGGACATGCAGTGGAGAAGGAGATGCCAAAGTCTGGTGAAGTTGGATGGGGAGGAGCATTTGCGTCTAATATAATGGCGATGCCCGTTAAGTCCTTGGCTTCCATCAACTATGATGAGGACTGGATTGTTGATTCAAGGTGTGGGCATCACCTCACCGGGGATGGATCAAAGTTCTCTTCTTTGGCGCCTTACTCAGGTAACAATGCTATCATTACGGCTGATAATTCTATTCATCCAGTAGAGCACGAAGGAGTCGTCTCTCTGAGCAGTGATAAGGGTCCACTCATGTTGAGGAGTGTTTATCACGTGCCTGGTATGAAGAAAAATCTCTTCTCTGTGACCAATGCGGTCGACGCCGGTTATCACGTTCTGTTTGGCCCAACAGAAGTGAAGTTTCTCAAAACTCAACCGGAGATAAAAGGAGAAGTTATTCACATCGGCAAGCGGGTGAAGGACTTGTTCGTTTTATCGACAAGTACCTATGTTGATAAGATGAGGACCAATGATGGCGCGGCCATCTGGCATGAAAGGTTGGGCATGTAGGCATGGACAAATTGAAGGCTATGGCGGTAAGGGCCTTGTCAATGGCCTGCCTAGATTGTCCTCCTATGGAGACGGTCATGTCCGCGAAGGATGTCAGTTTGGTAAGTCTCATCGACTTCCATTTGACAAATCGCAAACAAGGTGCAAAGTGCCGTTGGAGTGCATCCACGGTGATTTGATGGGACCAACTGCCACCCCAAGCCTTGGAGGCAACAGATACATGTTGTTGTTGATTGACGATTACACCAGATATGTCTGGGTGTATTTTTTGAAGGAGAAGTCAGAAGCATTTGCAAAATTTGTGGAGTTCAAGGAGCTGGTTGAAGGCCGGCTTGGCCTGCGGGTTAAAAAACTTAGAACTGACAATGGTGGGGAGTTCACCTCTGGTGATTTCTCAAGTTTTTGCAGGAAGCATGGCATCAGAAGAGAGCTCACTTGTGCCCATACTCCACAACAGAATGGTGTTGCCGAGAGGAAGTTTCGTCATTTGACGGAAACTTGCAAATGCTGGCTTCATGCCAAGAATATCCCAAAGTTCTTCTGGGCGGAGGGAATGTCTTGTGCAGCTTATGTCATCAACAGGTTGCCTTTAAGTCCTATCAACATGAAGACTCCTCACGAACTAATGTTCAAGGAGAAGCCGAGTGTTGCACACCTTCGGGTGTTTGGATCAACCTGCTATGTGCACATTCCTGATGCTCTTCGGACAAAGCTAGATGCGAAAGCAAGGAAGCTAGTCTTTGTTGTGTATGATGAGCGGAAGAAGGGATGGAGATGCATGGATCCTGAGACACGGAGGACAATTGTTTCTCGGGATGTGGTGTTCGATGAAGTGACTTCCTACAAGGGGAGTTTAGGAGTTGAGCTACCAGAGGGCAGGGTTGATATAAGAGGGAAGGTTGCTGAAGATCTTCAAGTGGAGTTGCCTGTTTCACCAGGAGCTCCAGCTGTGTCTAGCTCAGAGGCGGAAGCTTCAGGTTCTGGAAGCAGGGGGAGCGATGCTCCAAATTCGCCTGGAAGAGGAGCTAGTTCTGAAGAAGCAGCTGAGGAGGTGGTTAGTCTGGGGCAACCTCTTAGGAGGTCGAAGAGGACTATTCAACCACCAGATCGATACATAGGAGGAAACATGGTGAACTTTGTTTCATATTTCTTTGTTGGTCCCTTGGATGAAAGGGAGCCGTCGAGCTTTGAAAAGGACAGAGGCGTGAAGGAGTGGGACATTGCTATGCAAGAAGAGATGGCAGCTCTCGAGAAGAATGAGACCTGGTCTCTTGTGCCCAAGCCCAAGGGAACTACTCCTGTCACTTGCAAGTGGGTCTTCAAGCTGAAGAAAAAAGCTGACGGTAGTATCGAGCGTTACAAGGCTCGCCTTGTAGCTCGCGGGTTTTCACAGCAGTACGGAGAAGATTATGATGAGACGTTCAGTCTAGTGGCAAAGATGACTTCGGTTCGATTTGTTATTGCCTTGGCGGCTTCGAGTGGTTGGGAGATTTGGCAACTCGACGTGAAGAATGCTTTCTTATACGGCGAAATTGACAAGGATATCTTCATGCTCCAACCGCAAGGCTTCATCTCGAAGGAGTATCCGGACTACGTTTGTAAGTTGAAGAAGGCCCTGTATGGGTTGAAGCAAGCACCTCGAGCGTGGTACAAAAAGATTGCAAAATATCTCATATTCTGCGGATTCTTCGCTTCAGACTCTGATTCTAGCTTGTTCATCAAGAAGGAGGGGGTGCTTCGGGTGATTGTGCTGCTGTATGTGGATGACATGATTGTCACCGGGAACTCGAAGGAAGCTGTTGCAAGACTCAGGGCTGAGCTTGCTATCAGATTCGAGATGAAGGATCTAGGGGAGCTCCACCATTTCCTTGGACTCGAGGTTCAGAAGCGGGAGAGCGGAGTGCTCATTTCTCAGGCTGGCTATACGGAGCGGATTGTTCAGCGATTCGGCATGGAGGAAGGGAAGAGCAGCTCTATACCTCTGGAGCAACATCATAAACTTCAGAAGGATGAGGGAAGAGTTCTATCTGAACCGTTGGTTTTCCGAGCTCTGGTTGGGAGCTTGATCTACTTGACGATCACAAGGCCAGATATTGCTTATGCAGTAGGCAAGGTGAGTCGGTATATGGCAGAACCACGGAAGCCTCATCTTCTGGCGGCAAAAGGCATCTTGAAGTATGTGAAGTCGACCTCTGATTTGGGTCTCCTATACAGGAAAGGGTCAAGCTTGGAGTTGCATGGTTTCATGGCTGCTGATTTTGGGGGAGACGTAGATGATCGGAGATCAACGTCTGGTTATGTCTTTATGACGGGTCCCACAGCTATCTCTTGGTGCAGCAAGAAGCAAGACTCAGTGTCCGTATCTACCACGGAAGCGGAGTGCAAGGCTTCGGCCTTTGCAGCTCAGGAAGTTGTTTGGCTCAGGAGGTTGGTAGAGGACGTTCATCAGGAGGTTCGAGGTCCCACTATGCTACGCGGGGACAATGAGAGTGCTCTCAAGCTGGTCAACAATCCAGTCTGTCACGCGAGGACCAAACATATAGAGATTGAGCACCATTTCATTCGTGAAAAGGTGTTGGGAGGATCTCTTATGGTCGAGCATGTTCGGAGTACGGACAATGTCGCAGACATCTTCACAAAGCCGCTGGCGAAGGGACCGTTTACTCGGTTAAGCGAGTTGCTCGAGCTAGTTTCCATTTCCCACCTCAAGGGGGAGTGTTGAAATTGTTGAAGTGAAGTGGAAGGGAGTCCAGCCGGTCTGAAGGCTGGAGACCGCAGAGACCGCGCGGTCTACACTGGTGCTCTGGCGATTTGGTTCTAGCGATCTGATGTGATCGGCCAGCTTGCTTCTTGGGTTTGGCCGTTTGTTCTGGCGACCTGTTGCGGGTTATTTCCGGTCTTGTTCTGGTCGATTTTTTCCTGGTTGACCGCAGTGACCGGGCGGCTTGGTTGTGCTGTTCTGGCGACTTGGTTCAAGTTGGCCAGATGCTTCTTTGTGTTGGCGATCTCAGGAAGGGTGATCGCTGTGTCCGCGCGGCTTGTGCGCGGCTTGCTGCTGACTTCGGTCTTGGACTGAATATTGTCCAAGGTTGTGTTCGCGCGGTCTGTCTTTTGAAGACCGTTCGCGATCTGATGGGTGGTGACTGTATCCCGGTTTGTGCGGTGACGACATCCGTCCACCCGCCTATAAATTGGGGTGCATGGCCCATCATTCCTAACAAGAACTGTAAGAACAAGAGCCCGAATTGTTTCTTGCGGTCTCAAGTTTGAGTTCCGCGCGACTTGGATGCGAGTTAACTGTTGTTGTGTTCGCAGGTTTGCGGTCAGCAGGGTGCGGTCTCCTTCCTTGGTGATTTCAGGTGGCTTGAATAAACAGTTCGTCTGCGGTCTGTCAGCGAACTGGGTTATTATGTTCTTGTGCTGTTCGCAGCGAGCTCAGTGATCAGGCGACCTTCAGCGGTTAGGCGATCAGAGTTGCGGTCTAGCGACAGCTTCAGTTCTTTGTTCAGTTCAATAAAGCTTCAGTTCGTGCGGTATGGGATTGCGGTCTGGCAGTGCAGTTTATCTGCTTCTGTTCGCGCGGTCTCAAGGTGCTTCTGCGGCCTGACTGTGCAAGCGGTCTGGGTGTACAGCAGAGCTAGCCGGGTGACCTGAGCCTTTTTGCGGTCTGTGCGGTCTCTGCTTTGGCAGACCGCCAGTTTCAGTTTTTGGTGTGTTTGTTCTTCTCATCTCCGTGATTCTTATGAATCATGTCTCGCCATGTATACCTCGCATTGTAAAGCAGTTCTGTTTCAATACAGATTTCTTGTGTTGCTGTTTTTGGCATTGTGGTTATTTGGCTATAACTCTTGTTGATACAACTCCTGCTTACTCCTAAACGGTCTTTCAAAAAATTTAACAAAGAGTTTGTGCAACTTGTTCTTTATACAACACTTGCATATTGCTGCTCAAGATTCCTTGATTTGTTTGAACATCATCTACTGTCTTTGAAATACCTACTTGTGTCTCTTTAATAACCTTTGATGTTTCTTTGATTGAATCTAGCTGTTCAGTTGTGTAATCCACTGAAGCACCAGCTCTTTTGAAAAATTTTACCATTTCCTTTCTCAGTGCATTCATCTGATGATTAACTTCAAATCTAACCAATTTCATCTGAAAATCTACTTCATTTTTCATTTTTGTGTTATTTTCTTCAATATACTGTTCCAATAATCTTCTTTGATTATAATGCAACACCTCCAGCTGAGGTAGTATTGGAGATAAATCCACATTGATTTCTCTTGCCATTCCATCACTTCTACTACTTTCTTCTCTGATGAAAGAGTCATCTCTCTGGCTCATATGTGAGCAAGAAGATTCTATCTTAATCACCTTTTCAGCCTCTTTCCTTGTGGCTTCAGGCTCTCCTTCCAAATCCATAGCATCAATAGTAGGATTCTCTTGAGCAGGGACCTCAGGCTGATACTCCCCCTCAAATGGTGCATTGTCTTGATCAATATTTCCTTAAGCAGGGATTTCATTTTGAGCCTCCCCCTCAATGTCTGCATTGTTAATGTCAATATTGTCTGGAGCAGGGATCTCATCCTGAGCCTCCCCCTCAACTGCTGCCTTGCTAATTTCAGAGTTATCCTGAGCAGGGATCTCACCTGGAGCTTCCCTCTCATTTTGAAACTTCCCTTTATCTCTAGCAGGGGATCCAGATTGACTTCCTCTCTCTTCTTCTTCTTTCTCATTCTCATCTTTTTCTTTATTGATCTTGTCAACCCCTTCCAGTAATGGATCAGTACCTGTTGGTGTGTCAGGAGTACTGTCCCTAGGTTTGTTCCCTTCTTCTTCTTCAGATGATGTGAGATTAGGATCATGAATTGGAGAGGATTTTGATTTCCTTTTGGATGATGTTGAACTTGAAGAGCTTGAAGAGACCTTCTTCTTCTTTTGCTTCTTAGCTTTCTTCTGCTTGGGAGAATATTCTGCTGGTGGATGATTTGGTAAAATTCTTTCCCATCTCTGTATCATTCTGATGTCCATTTTCTTCATATGATTTATCTTGGATCCAAGTTTGTTATTTAAAGAATCTAGAATGATTTTTACTAAATATAGAGATAATATCCTACCCGTGTTGGGTGCTTGGATACATTCGATTACTCTGTCAAACACCACCCTCCCCCAATCTGTTCTTAATGTATGAATAATCCTGGTCAGAAGAATAAACATTTTCCTTGAGATTTTATCATGAGACCCTGTCTTGCATAACAGACCCTTTCCGATCACATCTGTCAGCAGTTTTCCTCTTGAATTCATTCCTTTCCTAAGTATACTCCCAGAGATTTCATGTGATGTTTCAATTCCACACCAGACTTGGGCTAGTCTAATCTGCTCAGAGCTCACTTCTTCTTCATTACTTTTTAGTCTTGTTAGTTCTAGTGCCTTAGCGAGTCTTGGAGGAGAAATCTTAATCTTCTTACCATTTACAGTCGTTTTAAGCTTAGAATTGGCGGTGTTTATTACTGTATTGGAGAAAAGTTCTAATACCTCTCGTTTCCAAATTAGAGTCGATTCAGATAGCACGAATTCTAGTCCTGCTTTGTAGATTAGCTCGATGGTTGATTTGATTTCCACTGGTGCTATTTGGAATCTATTGCGAACAAGCTCGCCTCTTTCGTAAAGGTAATCACTGCTCTTGGGAGGCATTGTGGGTGTTGATTGTAGAGTGAAAGAATTGATGGAGAAATTTTCTAGGGCAGATAATTTCGAATTGAGAAATCTAGGGCATATGCACTAATCGAAGTGTCTTCCCTATTTATAGAATTTCTAATTCAAGAAGATGAATAGCCGCGCGCCGGACTTGTTTAACAAGATAGATCAAATGGTTCAAATTTACCCTGTCGAGACAGCCTAGCTATATTCACACAAGCGTTGAGATAGCTCGACGCCATTTATCCTCGCTCGACGCCAAGTATCTTCTCGACGCCAGGTATCTTCTCTCGATGCCTTATATCCTTGCCCGACGCCAAATATATCTCCACTCACCTTTTAGGACTTAATTATTATTTTCATTTATTTTTAAGACAACTTTATTCCATTTTTAGCATTCCTAATTCAATTTTGAAGTTATTGAATTTTGTTTCATCCAGTGGTTTAGTGAATATATCAGCAATTTGTTTGTCAGTGGGGACATATTCAATTATGATATCTCCATTTTCTACATGTTCTCTAATGAAGTGATATCTAATTTCTATGTGCTTAGTCTTGCTATGTGATATAGGATTATTAGTTATAGCAATAGCACTAGTTGAATCACAATATAAAGGAGATTTACTTAGCTGGACTTTATAGTCTTGGAGTTGGTGTTGAATCCATAGTAGCTGAGCACAGCAGTTTCCAGCTAAGATGTACTCAGATTCTGCTGTAGAGATAGCTACACTGGTCTATTTCCTGCTACTCCAAGATATTAGTCTTTTGCCAAGGAATTGACATGTACCTGATGTACTTTTTCTGTCCTCCTTGCATCCTGCAAAGTCAGCATCTGAAAAACCAGTTAGTTCAAAGTCATTGCTTCTAGGATACCAAAGGCCAAGATTAAGAGTACCCTTCAGATATCTCAGGATTCTTTTGACAGCAGTGTTGTGAGATTCTTTAGGGTTCACTTGATACCTAGCACACACACATGTTGAGAACATAATGTCTGGCCTACTAGCAGTTAGGTAGAGCAATGAGCCAATGATGCCTCTGTACAAGGTTTCATCAATAGGTTTCCCTTTGTCATCCTTGTCCAGTGACACATTGGCTGCCATTGGTGTTTTCATGACAGTAGAATTTTCCATTCCAAACTTCTTGATAATCTCTTTGGTGTACTTGGTCTGAGAAATGAAGATTCCTTCCTCAGACCGTTTCACTTGGAGTCCTAAGAAGTATTTGAGCTCACCCACGCTGCTCATTTCAAATTTCCCTTGCATAAGGCTTGTAAACCTTTTGCAAAGGTTATTATCAGTTGAGCCAAAAATTATATCATCTACAAATATTTGTACTAGAATAATGTGACCTTTAACTACCCTAAGAAACAATGTCTTGTCTATCATTCCCCTTGAGAATTTGTTCTCAATGAGAAATCTAAATAATATCTCATACCAGGCTCTAGGTGCCTGTTTCAGGCCATACAAAGCTTTTAATAAAAGATAGACATGGTTTGGATGAGCAGAGTCAATAAAACCTGAGGGTTGTTCTACATATACTTCCTCCAGAATTGTTCCATTAAGGAATGCTGACTTTACATCCATTTGATAAACTATGAATCCAGTATGTGCTGCAAATGCCAGGAATAGTTTGATTGCCTCCAATCTTGCCACAGGACCAAACACTTGATCAACATCTATGCCTTCCTCCTGTCTATATCCTTGGGCAACCAACCTTGCTTTGTTTTTAATAATCACACCATTTTCGTCCAGCTTATTCCTAAATACCCATTTGGTCCCTATGACTTTGTGTTTCTTTGGTCTTGGAACTAATATCCAGACCTTGAATCTTTCAAATTGATTTAGCTCTTCTTGCATAACTGATATCCATGAAGTGTCCTTATTGGCTTCATCAAACTTCTTCGGCTCTATTTTGGAAAGAAAGTTGTGATGCAAGGCCTCATGTATTGATTTTCCTCTTCTGGTTTGCACACCTTCATTTGGATTTCCTATAATCTATTCTTTGGGATGTTCCTTCAGATATTTGGTTGCATTCCTCCACCTCTCATTTTCTCTTTGTGATTCTGGTGCATCTGTTTGAGTTGGCTGTTCTAGAGGTTCTGAATGTTGTGGTTCTTCAACAGCAATAGGTTCTTCATGATTGTCTTCTACTTGAGACTCATCCTCTCTAGTCACAATTACAGTCTCATTAGTTTCTTCATTATCCTCACTGTGCTGTTCATTGATATTCATCTCCTTCAATTTCTGTGTAGAACCTGCACTACTAGATAAACTTCCCAGATCCTTATAAATAAGGCTGGTTTCATCAAATACAACATATATAGATTCTTCTATCCTATTTGACCTTTTGTTGAAAATTCTATAGGCTCTACTTTGAGGGCTATAGCCAACAAAAATTCCCTCATGTGCTTTTTCAGCAAATTTAGTGAGATGGTGCTTTCCATTATTTAATACAAAGCACTTACTACCAAATATTCTGAAATAGGCTAAAGTGGGTTTTCTACCTTTCAACAACTCATAAGTGGTCTTATTCAGTCTTTTGTTGATAATAGCCCTATTCTGCACATGGCATGTTGTGTTTACAGCTTCAACCTAGAAATACTCAGGAAGAGAGTAGTAACTTAGCTTACTCCTACTAGCTTCAATGAGAGTTCTATTTCTTCTCTCAACAACCCCATTTTGTTGGGGAGTTCTAGGAGATGAGAACTCTTGTGATATGCCTAGATTTTCACAAAATTTGGTCATAGCACCTGACTGAAATTCAGTCCCATGATCTCTTCTAATTTTGGCTACAGGATTTCCTATTTCATTTTTGATTTGCCTAACAAAGCTGGTAAATATTTCTATAGTATCTGACTTGTGTTTAAGGAAGAATACCCATGTGAATCTGGAATAATCATCAACAATCACAAGGGTGTAAATCTTTCCTCCTAGGCTATGGATTGACATTGGTCCAAATAGATCCATGTGAAGTAGGTATAGACATCTAATGGAATCCTTCTCACCAATTGGTTTGAAGGATGACTTTTTCTGCTTACCCATTTGACAAGCATGGCAGGGACCCTCCTGCACACACTTCCACTTAGGCCCAGCTCTCACTAGGTCTTTTGAAATTGGCTTATTCATAGTCTTATAGTTTATGTGGGCTAACCTTTTATGCCATTGTACACTACTAGAGACTTTATTCTCTGCTACTAAGCATATGGAATTAACTTGATCAGAACATATAAAGTTTAAGCAGTAAATGTTGCCACTCCTAGTGCCTGAGAGAATTATCTCATTCTCTTTCTTAATCAAGCACTCATCCTTGTGAAATGAAATGTCATACCCAATATCACACAATTGACTTATGCTGATGAGATTGTGTTGCAATCCATCAACATGAGCAACTTTGGAGATGGTGACAATTCCATTTGTGATTTTACCATAACCTTTAGTTTTACCTTTGTCAGACCCTCCAAAGATAACCTTTGGTCCATTCTTCACAGGAGTGTAATCATTTAGCAGAACTACTATAAAATCCTTGTGTCCTCTATGTTGTGTTGTGTGTTGTGATTTGTTTTTATCTGTTTTATAACTCACTTTGCAATACACATATAAGTATCACTATTTTAATTCCACTATAATACTCTATTCACCCCCCCCCCCCCCTCTAGAGTAAATCTAAGATCTAACCTCACTTTCAATTGGTATCAGAGGTTGGTTGATTCTTTACAGACTAACACCTGAATCAAAAAGATCAATTAGATCTTAAATTTATTTTAGAGTTTTCCTTTTCTTAAGAAACTCATGGCACAGAACAAAGAATATTCAAGCACAAGACCTCTTATGTGCAATCTAAGTTTGCACTATGGAAGGCAAGGATTAGATTGTACATTAATTCTATTGATAAGGATATTTTAAATGTTATTTTGACAGGACGTCCAACACCTACAACAGCAACAAGTACTGAAACCACAACTAACAACAATGCTATTCCACCACCGGAGTGGACAGATGCACAAAAGAAGCAAAGAAGTGCAGATGCCAAGGCAATTTACATTTTGGCACAAACAATGTTAAAATTTTTGATTTGAATCGTTTAGGAGTAAGCAGGAGTTGTATCAACTGAGTTAAAGCCAAACAACCACAATGTCAACAGCAACACAAGAAACTTTATTGAAACACAAACTTCATTTACAGTGCGAGGTATACATGGTGAGACATGATTCATCAGAATCACGGAGACGAGAAGAACAAAACACACCAAAACAAATATGGCGACTAGACAAGCTGAGACCGCACAGACCGCTTGACTCCAGAAGTCGCCCGGCTTGACCTGAGATCGCACGAACAGAAACTGGATAGACTGCCAGCACTGCAAGACCGCACCTCAGACCGCACGAACTGGAGCTTTATTGGAACGAAGAACTGAAGCTGTCGCCAGACCGCAACTCAGATCGCCTAACCGCTGAAGGTCGCCTGATCGTTGAGCTCGCTGCGAACAGCACAAGAATGAACATAAACCAGTTCACAGATAGACCGCTGTCGAACTGTTTATTCTAGCCGCTGGGAATCACCAAGGAAGAAGACCGCAACCTGCTGACCACAAACCTGCGAACACAACAAACAGTCAACTCGCTTCCAAGACCTCCCGACCTCAAAGTGAGACTGCACGAATTAACCCAGGCTCAGTTCTTTCAGTTCTCGTTAGGAATGATGGGCCCTGCACCTTTATTTATAGGCAGGTACACGGATATCGTCACCACACAGGAGAGATACAATCACCACCCATCAGATCGCCAACGGTCTCATAAGACAGACGTCGCGACCACACTACATGGACGATCATCCGACCAAGACGCAGATCAGCAGACAAGTCGCGCACACGTCGCGCGAACATGAGACAGCGCACAAGCTGCGCGGTCACAAAGATACTCCTTCCTTAGACCACCAGGAGCAAACTAGGAATCATCTGTCCGACTTAAAACAAGTCGCCAGAACGCCAAGCACAAACCGCCATTCTTTTGTGGAGTATGGGCACACGTGAGCTCTCTCCGAACGCCACGTTTCCTGCAAAAACTTGAGAACTCACCAGAGGTGAACTCCCCACCATTGTCAGTTCTCAATTTCTTCACCCGCGGGCCTAACCGACCTTCCACCAGCTCCTTGAACTCCACAAACTTCTCAAAGGCTTCCGACTTCTCTTTCAAAAAATACGCCCAGATATATCTGGTGTAATCGTCAATCAACACCAACATATATCTATTGCCTCCAAGGCTTGGGGTGGCTGTCGGTCCCATCAAATCACCGTGGATGCACTCCAACGGCGCTTTGCATCTCGTTTGCGATTTATCAAATGGAAGTCGATGAGACTTACCAAACTAACATCCAGCACAAACATGACCGTCTCCATAAGAGGACAAGCTAGGCAAGCCCTTGACAAGGCACCTTACCGCTATAGCCTTCAATTTGTCCATGCTAACATGCCCCAACCTTTCATGCCAGATTGTCGCACTATCATTGGTCTTCATCTTATCAACATAAGTACTTGTCGATAACACGAACAAGTCATTCACCCTCTTTCCAATATGGATAACGTCTCCCCTTATCTCTGGTTGAGTTTTAAGAAACTTCACTTCTGTTGGGCCAAATAGAACGTGATAATCGGCATCGACCGCATTGGTCACAGAGAAGAGATTCTTCCTCATACCAGGCACGTGATAAACACTCCTCAATGTGAGTGGACCCTTATCACTGCTCAGGGAGACAACGCCTTCTTGTTCGACAGCATGAATAGAATTATCAGCCGTAATGATAGCATCGTTACCTGAGTAAGACGCCAAAGAAGAGAACTTTGATTCATCCCCGGTGAGATGATGTCCACACCCTGAATCGACAATCCAATCCTCTTCGAAGTTGATGGCAGCCAAGGACTTAACGGGCATCGCCGTCATATTAGCCGCAAAGGCTCCTCCCCATCCAGCTTCACCAGACTTTGGCTTCTCCTTCTCTGCTACATGTCCCGACTGAAGATTAACCCGACAATCCTTCTTGAAGTGGCCGGTCTTATTGCACCTGAAGCACCTTGGTCCCTCTCCCTTCTTCTTCCCATCAGACTTAGGAGCATAACCCCTATCCTGCTGACCTGAAGTAGAGGGTCCATCATAACCCGGCTTCTTCTTCTCCCACTTCTTCTTCTTCTTTCCAGAGAACAACACATCATTATCTCCCCTAGAGATAGAAGTCCCCGCCATCTGTCTTGCCAAACTTTCTTGCGAAGCAAGTAAGTTCTCCAGCTCCAACAGAGATGGTTAATTTGCCTAACCTTGAACTAAAGTCACAAAGGCAAGATACTCCTTCCGCAACCTGCGGATGATATGCCTCTTCAGTTTTGCCTCCGAGATGGGCTCATCAGGGTTCAATGCAGAAATCTCTGCTGTGAGGTTCTTCATCTTGAGAAAGAAGGTAGAAATAGAAAGATCGCCTTGAGAGGCCTTTGCCAACTCATTTTCAAGAAACTGTAGCCGAGCTACATTCTTCTTATTAAACAACCCATCCAAAGACGACCAAATTTCAGCAGCAGATTTACATCCAATGATGTGATCAAACAGCTCCGGTGAGATAGCCCTCTTGAGAGTGAACTCTGCCTTAGCATTCGTCCTCCTCCAAAGTCTCACCTCTGCCATATTATCTCCTGCTAGAAACACCTCATTTGTGTCTTCTCCTCCAACTATCTCCCATAGATCCTCGCCAAGTAAATAGCTCTCCATACACGACCTCCATTTCTTATAGTTAGTCCATGTAAGGAGTTCAATACCAAGCCCTCTTGCGAATCCGCCTTCCATGGCAATCTATGTGGTCTCTTCTTCACAAAGACGATGGCAACTTAAGTTGATCACTGCTTATCCACTCCAACAGAATACCTCTGATACCATGTTAAAATTTTTGATTTGAATTGTTTAGGAGTAAGCAGGAGTTGTATCAACTGAGTTAAAGCCAAACAACCACAATGCCACACAGCAACACAAGAAACTTTATTGAAACACAAACTTCATTTACAGTGCGAGGTATACATGGTGAGACATGATTCATCAGAATCACGGAGACGAGAAGAACAAAGCACCCCAAAACAAATCTGGCGACTAGACAAGCTGAGACCGCACAGACCGCTCGACTCTAGATGTCGCCCGGCTTGACCTGAGATCACACGAACAGAAACCGGACAGATTGCCAGCACTGCAAGACCGCACCTCATACCGTACGAACTGGATCTTTATTGGAACGAAGAATTGAAGCTGTCGCCAGACCGCAACTCAGATCGCCTAACCGCTGAAGGTCGCCTGATCGCTGAGCTCGCTGCGAACAGCACAAGAACAAACATAAACCAGTTCGCAGATAGACCGCTGCAGAACTGTTTATTCTAGTCGCTGGGAATCACAAAGGAAGAAGACCGCAACCTGCTGACCGCAAACCTGCGAACACAACAAACAGTCAACTCGCTTCCGAGACCGCCCGACATCAAAATAAGACCGCACGAATTAACCCAGGCTCAGTTCTTACAGTTCTCGTTAGGAATGACGGGCCCTGCACCTCTATTTATAGGCGGGTAGATGGATGTCGTCACCGCACAGGAGAGATACAATCACCACCCGTCAGATCGCCAGCGGTCTCATAAGACAAACCGCGCGACCACACTACATGGACGATCATCCCACCAAGACGCAGATCAGCAGACAAGTTGCGCACACGTCGCGCGAACATGAGACAGCGCACAAGTTGCGCGGTCACAAAGATACTCCTTCCTTAGACCACCAGGAGCAAACCAGGAACCATCTGTCCGACTTAGAACAAGTCGCTAGAACGCCAAGCACAAACCGCCCGGACAGGAGGTCACACATAGGAACAGACCGCCTGGTCTTCCAGCAAAGAAGACAGGCCAACCAGCACACCAACTCGGGAACAGACCGCAGCTACAAAGAACAAACTGGTAGAACCAGCAGTCCGCCAGAACAGACCGGCATAGCCAGACTGGAAGAATACAAGCACAGGCTGCGCGGTATCGGCGGTCTCCCAAAATCAGACCGCCCAGTCTCCACTTCACTTCAAAATTTCAACAAACAATGTCTAATGACATTTTCCAAAAAGTTGTGGAATGCACTTCAGCAAGGGAAATCTGGATCTCACTCAACAACATGGTTGAAGGATCAGCAGATGAAAGAAAGGATATAAGATCCCACCTTATTTCTCACTATGAGAATTTCAAAAAGGGAGAATCTGAGAAAGTGGCTGATATGTATAACAGGCTCAGCCTCATAATCAATGAGCTGATGACCTTGGACAAAGTGATCTCAATCACTGAGATCAATGATAAGATCCTTATGTGCTTCCCCAGCACATGGGACTCTAGGATCTGGCCAATCAAGGAAGCCAGAAGCCTTAATGAGATCTCCACTGAGAGCTTGTTAAGCAAACTCAAATACTATGAGCAGCTTATCAAGTCCAGAGAAGCTGAACAATCTACTTCATCTCCAGCATCCAAGAAGGAGAGAAGTATAGCTTTCTAAGCTACTGAATAAGAAGATAAAGTTCTAGGAGAAGTGGAGTTTATGAGCCTTCTAGCCAAAAGGTTCTACAAGATTACTAGAAAGGATTTCAGAAAGAAGGATTCCAGATCAAAAGAAAAGCCAAGGTATGACAAATCTAATCCTAAGGAAATTATTTGTTTTGGATGCAGTAAACCTGGACACATTCTGGCAGAGTGTCCAGAGAACCAAAAGAAGGAGAAGAGAAAAGACAAAGAAGAAAAGAGGCACTCCAGCAAGTCTTCCTCCCACAAACACAAGCATAGGGGAAGAGGATTTGTGGCAGAAACATGGAGTGAAACTGATTCAGAGTCTTCATCCAGTTCTTCTGAAGATGAAAAAGAATCAAAGGAAAAAAGACCAATGCTTGATGGTTGTCTATGACTCAAGCAGTGAGTCAGAACTTACATCTTCATCCAGCTCTTTTGATGATGAAGATAATGAAGAAGAAAGAAGCTTCTGTATGATGGCTATCAATGCCTCAGCAAACAACTCAGATGAAACAGAGTCTAACAATGATGCTGATCAGGTACAAGGCTATCCAAGAAAAAATGAAAAATGGTATTTGGATAGTGGATGTTCAAAGCACATGATAGGAAACAAGGCCAAACTGAGCATTTACAAGGCAAAGCTTGGACCCAAGGTGATCTTTGGAGACTCCAACTGTGGACAAACCAAAGGATATGGGAAGATCAAAGTTGGAGCGGTTACCTTCAACGAGGTAGCTTATGTCAAGGGTCTGAAGCACAACCTCATCAGGATAAGCCAGTTATTTAATGAAGGTTATCAGGTAACCTTTAACCATTCCTTATGTCTTATTACCAATAATAAAAACATTAATGTGTTATCTGGTATTAGACATGGAAATATTTATTTAGTCAATTTTGACTCTGCTAATTCTGATATTTGCTTATTCAATTCTATAAGTAAAACAAATGAATTATGACATAAAAGGCTAGGACACATTAACCTTAGAACTATATCTAAGCTTTCTAAGGACAATCTTGTTAGAGGACTGCCTTCTGGTTCATACAAGAAGGAAGGACTCTGCAGGGCTTGTCAATTAGGTAAGCAAACTAGAAGTAGTTTTAAATCTTTATCCAAGAGTGATTCACCTAGGATTTTGTTTACTGCACTTGGACCTTTTTGGACCTACTGCAATACAAAGTCTAGGAGGGAAGCATTATTCTTTAGTTATTGTAGATGACTTCTCAAGACTCACTTGGGTGTTCTTTCTTAGGAACAAGTCTGACACCTTCAGTGTTCTGTCAGACTTTCTCAGGTCCATCAAGATTGAGTACTCTACTCTAGTTGCATTGATCAGAAGTGATCATGGCACTGTGTTTGAATCTCTTCTGATGAGAGAATTCTGTTGAAACGAAGGGATCAGGCAATGTTTCTCTGCTTCTAGAACTCATCAACAAAATGGGGTAGCTGAAAGGAAAAATAGAACCCTAATTGAATCAGCAACTACATTGCTTGTTGATGCAAACTTGCCACTCTCTTTTTGGGCAGAGGTAGTGAACACAGCAAATTATGTGTTGAACAGAAGCCTTATACATAAACTTAAGGGCAAAACTCCCTATGAATTACTCAAGAATAAAAAGCCTAAGGTTAACTATTTTAAGATATTTGGATGCAAATGCTATGTGCATAACAATGACAAGAAGTATCTAAGGAAGTTTGAAGCAAACGATGTTGAAGGCATATTCCTTGGATATTCTCTTTCTAGTAAAGCATATAGAGTTTACAACAAATCTACTCTTAAGATAGAAGAGTCCATGCATGTATCTTTTGATGAGACTAATATGTTAATTGAGGAGAGGAACACCACCTCTACCAAAGATACCTTGCAGGTACCAGCTCTATGTGAAGAGCTTAATGTATTGGATCTACAGAAAGAAGATTCTCCGCTTCCATCAACACAAAATCTTGAAGACAATAAAGAAGAAGATAATCCAGATCTTGCTGACAAATCAAATCAAATGATAGCTGAACAAATTCCCCAAGTGGATATCATTGCTGAACCAACTCAAACTATTGACCACATCACAGTTAGAGATCATCCAATATCCCAAATCATTGGAGATATTTCAGCAGGTGTTCAAATAAGGCATCAACTACACTAAAATCAGATGCAAACTTGTTTCCTATCACAAGTTGAACCTCAAACCATAAAAGATGCAGAACAAGATCCAAACTGGATTCTTGTAATGCAAGAGGAGCTCAATCAATTTGAAAGGAACAAGGTATGGGATTTGGTTCCAAGACCAAAAGGCCACCCAGTTATTGGCACCAAGTGGGTCTTCAGGAACAAGCTAGATTATCGAGGCAACATAGTCAGAAACAAAGCAAGATTGGTAGCCCAAGGATATTCACAGGAAGAAGGAATTGACTATGATCAGAACTTTGCTCCTATTGCAAGACTTGAAGCTATCAGGATTTTTCTGGCCTTTGCTGCATTCAAGAAATTCAAGGTATATCACATGGATGTGAAGAGTGCATTTCTTAATGGAGACATCAAAGAAGAAGTCTATGTGGAACAACCACCGGGTTTCATCTCTCCAACTCACTCCTCTCATGTATTTAAGCTTAATAAAGCACTCTGTGATCTCAAGCAAGCTCCCAGAGCATGGTATGAGACCTTAGCTAATTTTCTTTTGGAGAACAATTTCTGTAGAGGCATAGTTGATAAAACTCTATTTTTCAGGATACATAAAAATAAAACTTTACTAGTTCAAATATATGTAGATGACATTATTTTTGGCTCTACTGATTCAAATCTATGCAAAAGGTTTTCTAACCTAATGCAATCTAAATTAGTAATGAGTAGTATGGGTGAGTTATCTTACATCCATGGTCTTCAAGTGAAGCAAACTCCAAATGGCATATTCATATCACAATCCAAGTATGCTAAGGAATTAGTGAAATGGTTTGGTATGTCTGATGCTTCCACCATGAAAACACCCATGCCCTCAAATGTTGTTATTGATAATGATGAATCAGGGAAACCTGTTGATCAGAAAGTATATAGAGCAATTGTTGGCTCATTACTTTATTTAACAGCAAGTAGGCCTGATATAATGTTTGCTACCTGTATTTGTGCTAGGTTCCAAGTTAACCCCAAAGAATCTCACCTTATTTTATTAAAAAGAATTTTGAGATATATAAAGGGTTGTCCAAATCTAGGACTTTGGTATCCAACAGCATCAGAATTTGAATAAGCTAGATTCTCAGATTCTGATTATGCTGGATGCAGAGTAGACAGGAAAAGCACATCAGGAACTTGTCAGTTTCTTGGTGATAGGCTTGTGTCCTGGTTTTGTAAGAAACAAACATCTGTGTCTACATGAACAACTGAAGCTGAATACATAGCAGCAAGAAGTTGTTGCTCATAGATATTGTGGATACAAAATCAGCTCCTAGACTATGGTATCAATCTAAATAATTCAATTATATTTTGTGACAATACTAGTGCAATATCTATAGCACAAAATCCAGTTCTCCATAGTAGGACTAAACACATAGAAATTAGGCACCACTTTATCAGAGATAATATGGATAAAAATAAAATTTGCGTGCAATTCATTTCTACTGATTTGCAAATGGCTGAGGAGGAAATTGATGATCTGTCATTGATCTTGCATCTCTGCGTATGGGCAGTTCTCGTGCGTGAAGGAATCGCACGATCAACCTGTTTAGCCTTGTTTTTAGCTTCTCTGAATTTACCTGTGCGTTTTGACGCACGGGCGGATTTGCCCGTGCATGAGAAAATCGCACGGGCGCTCCAGGTCATCTTCCTGCGCTGTTCTTTATTATTAATATCGCACGGTCGTGCGATCGATCGTGCGTGACCATTTTTCTAATCCTTCTCTATAAAAGCGCAGTTCGCCCTAGTACGAAGGATCGTACATTTTTTCGCTTTTTCCGCTGCAAAAGGAGTTCCAGCTCCGTACACCTCTACCTTTCCATGAGGGCTTGGCCCTAGGCCTCCTCCATCATCCTCAAGCCCCAAGGAGAAGGATCTAGCTCTTCATCCACCAAGATCCAAGGAGAAGGAAGCTAGGTCGTTTCTGGATCGTGACACGAAGAAGACTGGCCATTGGAGGTTAGTGACAACCCTCTCTACCCCGAACGCAGTTGAGGACCGAGCTTGGACGTGAATTGATAACCCAGCGATTCCAACCGTGAACCTTCAACAAGACTTCAGATTCGGTCGATTTCTTGCTCTCCTTATCTTTGTATTGGCAGTTGTAGTTAGTAGATCTCTTGTATTTTGATGATGAGCACTATAAACCTTGTTATTTAGAGTTATTTCATGTCGATGTGAAATTATCTTTTGTTCATATGTGTGTATGAGGTCCGCCATCCATTCTCCATTCCGTCGTCACGTTCGTGTGCCGCACTAGCAATTGCTAGTGGCGTGCTTATCGACGAGGTGCTTGCGACCCTAATTCCATTTGACTACTCGTCCATCCGCCCTTTCGAAGTAGCACGCTCAAGGCCTACGTAGTCTCAATCCCGCCTAGCGAAGCATTGCTTGGCGGCATTGCATAGGAGTAGTTGTAATATTTTCTCTTTATTTCCACAATCCAAAACCCCCGTTTCCGCATCCATCCGACTTAAAGGACTTCAATCTCAAGTCCTTCCCCGATAGATAGCTCCACCTTACCGTGTTCCTTTGAGATCAATACTTGGGGATTCACTCCTACATTTTATATTACTTGAACGATCGGTACACTACCGTTCCGTACCGCTGTCTAGCTACCGCCTATAGCGGTGTGCGAGATTTGTGCATTAAGTTTTTGGCGCCGTTGCCGGGCACGGTCGTTTGAGTTTTCTGGAGAGAGAGAATCTGAGATTAAAGCCCTTCCATTTGTGTATTGCATTCTTTTGCTTTATTTCTTCTTAGTCTGTTTTTCCTATTTTTATTAGGTTGCTTAGTAAATTTTTTGGGGTGTATTATTTTGCACAATAGCGTGTTTATTTTGAATTTTTTTATCTTCACACTATGTGGGCTTTGTTTAATATTCGTTGCTGCTTTTGTGGAGATATATCTCATGCTAGTGATAGATGTCCAAAGGGAGATAGTAACCCTAGCACTCAACGCCCAGTACATGGAGCACCGAATTCATCTGGTACTCCATATGGTGTGCGTAAGTCCTATGACTACTCGTCCGGTCCGCACATGCCCTTTTCACATTCATCTCTTGTTCAATTTGAGCCGAAGAAAAATGCAAAATAGTGCTTGTTTTGTCGGAGCATGTATCATGCCTTGAAGGATTGTGCTGCATTCCTTTGCCAAATGGACGAGGATGATGAGCTGGATATCCGGATTGTCCCGACTCCTACTTCTGGCAGCACACCTTCAACATCTGGTTATGTGCCCATTTCACCTTCAAGTTTTGAAGGGGATGATGTGGACACAGTCACCAGATGTGTGGCTGATCTAGACTCTTACATTTCGGAGCCCATCTCCCCTGTACATATATCACCATGCATAGATTCGATTCTTTGTGAGGAATTGGTGCTTGACTTTTTTCCAAGCCCTATTCCTCCCCCTATTGTGCATTCTATTACATTTATTTATGATAACATTGTTGAAGATGCGTCGCAAGAGGAGGCAGGCGATCTTTGTGTTGTGCATATTCCTATGGAGGAGGACAACCTTCTAGGTGAAGAGGATTTTTCCTCAGCACCGGTGGAGGAAGTCCAACTCCTGGGGAAGGTCACCATTGATCCCACCGAACCTTGCGGCATTTTCAACAATGCCGACATTATTTTACTTCCCCAATCTAATGGGAGTGAGACCGGGACCACTCCCCCGATTTTTGATTGTTTATGTCATTCTTCCCTTTTATTTCTTGATCCCCCTTCCCGTTCCGAGCGTATGCAGGTTGAGCCTTCACAGGTTATGCAGGAGGTGGTGCAAATTGCACCATTCAGTGCTGCGCACATCTTCTTGTGTGAGGAGATTAATTTCCCCTCCACAGAGGATATGCCATGTACTGTATTCCCCTCCTGCTGCCTCCCTGAAGATGACACCTTGTTAGGCAAGGAAATTTATTTTGGTGAAAGTTGAGTGGAGGACTCTCCCTCCACCTCTTTCTTTCTCTCTCCTCTACCTGTGTCTAGCAGGTATTATTATTTAGGTAGAAGAGTAGTGGTTCTATCATCGTATCGGTACCCGCTACCGACACGGGAATTAGAACAGTTGCCTATCCACTTCTCTTTCCATACTCCCATTGGCTAAGACCCTCGCCTTCCTGTATAAGTCATGCTGGGATGACAATAACCCCAGTAGTTATCTTACTTTTTCTTGTCTTTTATTTTATCGCCTACTCTAACTAGTTAGTTCGATTTTATTTTAGTTTACTTTTGCGGAGACAACCACTTGCAGGTATTTTCTATTTGTGAAGGTGGTGGTTGTAATTCGTCGTAGAGCTTCACTCCAGGCTTCCGGCATGCTTACTTGTTGAGGATTGGGTACCCTCTTCCCCTAACTTTGTTTTAGAATATCTTAATGCATAGTTTAAGTCTGGGGGAGACCTTTTTGTGTACCCACTCACGTGCACATTTATTTAGCATGCTAGAAGTTTTTATCTAGATTATTGTGTTCATTTTGTCTGCACACAAAGCACCCACTTGAGAGCGCACTCACTTGTATGTGTGTTTTCATTCATGCTTATTTTGGTTGGAATGTGAAATAGGATGCTAGCTTAGGAATTGCAAATCAGAGTGCGATGTTGACTCTTGTAGTGCTCTAGTCGCATCCGCATGCTTCCATAGAAATGTGAGTGAAATTAGATTATCTCTATGCGGCTAATTTACAATTAGTATTCTTGCGTAGTCTTTGATTTATTTTACTCATTTGGTGAATGTGACTGAAATTTGCGGTAGCACGGTGTTGTGTGTAAGCGAGCGCTAGTTGTGTGTTGCTCGAGTCGGGAGGAAGGATTACCTTTCTCGAGGGCTAAGAACATGCCCCAAGCGACTCTCGAAGCATGGGTGCGAACGATTTGCAAGTTGAGCGTGACGTAGGCCATCTTTTTGGCAAGCTTGAGTTTTGTTCTACCTTTCCTATGCACTAACCATTGCTAGCCTATTTTGTGCCTACCCGATCTTTTGGTTCAGCTCCACCATACTTCACCAAAGCCTAAAAGCTAATCCTATTGTCGCAACCAAAAATTAAGCTAAAAGCATTTAAGAATTGTAATTTACCAATGTGGTGCGGTGATGCGAAACTTCAGTGTTGATGTGGAAGTTTTAAAAAATGTCTATGTGCTGAGAATTGTGCTAATTGATTTGGGGATAAAAAGAAAAGACAAAAGAAAAAAAATATGTATATTTATCCCTAGCACTTTAATTGAAGCATTTATTGTTATTGATTGTTGTAGGCCGTATGCACACCCGGTTTCAAAGTCAAGTCTGGGGGTG
Source organism: Dactylorhiza incarnata (assembly GCA_033032865.1). Taxonomy (NCBI): domain Eukaryota; kingdom Viridiplantae; phylum Streptophyta; class Magnoliopsida; order Asparagales; family Orchidaceae; genus Dactylorhiza; species Dactylorhiza incarnata. Next base: position 6,648,852 of record JAWHQI010000035.1, read on the forward strand.
TGTTACACGTCTGTTATTGTGGCTGCTATGATTTAGCACTTTTGTGAGCTCTTTTGGGTTGCGTTTAGCCATCATGTTTATCTTTGTATTCCAAACCGTAACATATGCCTCGTGTATACCTAAATCCCTATTAATTCGTCTTGTGGGTTCACTAGCGTTGTGGAGAGAGTGTAACCGGGCAAGCTTATGGTTCTCGTCGTTGATGGATTTCAGCGGAGTTATTCCCGAATTCCGGTCTTTACCAACACCCTCCTGAGTGATTTGTTTATTTTCACACCGGGCACGATCGCACAAATTCTGCATGATTCACCATCTAAGTACAAATAAATCTCTATTTACGCATTTATACTATTGTAAATTAGTTAGTATAGTTAGAATCTTCTTTGACAGATTTTTTATTTGCATGGGTATGATACTTCGCATCTTACTCTTTCTTTGCAATTCTCTACGCCAACAACCATTTTCATACTCCGCCGGATTTGTTTGCTCCGGACGCGCAAATAGGTAAGTCTGGGGGTGTGATGAGTCCCATTTATATATACATTTATGGGCTCATCTAGGCCGTACTTCTAGTCTTTGCACTACACTTAGGCATGTTTTTATTCATATTTGTTATTCCCTGCTAAGTGCACTTTTAGGCCCATTGTGCTGTGCATTTGCACGTGTTAGTGTTGGGGGTAAGCACAGCGTGCTCCTCATTCTCTTTTTGCTTTATTTCCTGTGCTGGAAGGGTATTCCCAACTTTGTTGTGGCTAATGCAGGTGGACGTTTCATCAATTTTATCCTGCATTCATATTTGTGCATATCGCACGGTCGTGCGTTATGTTGGCGCACAGTCGGTTGTGGTCGTGCACCCGTTGCTGAGGAGGAAATTGATGATCTGTCATTGATCGTGCATATCTGTGCACGGGCAGTGCTCGTGCGTGAAGGAATCGCACGATCAACCTGTTTAGCCTTGTTTTTAGCTTTTCTGAATTTACCCGTGCGTTTTGACGCACAGGCGGATTTACCCGTGCGTGAGTAAATCGCACGGGCGCTCCAGGTCATCTTCATGCGCTGTTTTTTATTATTAATATCGCACGGTCTACGCACGATCGTGCGATTGACCGTGCGTGACCATTTTTCTAATCCTTTTTTATAAAAGCGCAGTTCGCCCTAGTACGAAGGATCGTACATTTTTTCGCTTTTTCCGCCGCAAAAAGAGTTCTAGCTCCGTACACCTCCACCTTTCCATGAGGGCTTGGCCCTAGGCCTCCTCCATCTTCCTCAAGCCCCAAGGAGAAGGATCTAGCTTTTCATCCACCAAGACCCAAGGAGAAGGAAGCTAGGTCATTTCCGGATCGTGACACAAAGAAGACGGGCCATTGGAGGGTAGTGACAGCCTTCTCTACCCCGAACGCAGTTGAGGACTGAGCTTGGACGCAGATTGACAACCCAGCGATTCCAACCGTGAATCTTCAACAAGACTTCGGATTCGGTCGATTTCTTGCTCTCCTTATCTTTGTATTGGTAGTTGTAGTTAGTAGATCTCTTGTATTTTGATGATGAGCACTATAAACCTTGTTATTTAGAGTTATTTCATGTCGATGTGAAATTATCTTTTGTTTATATTTGTATATGAGGTGCGCCATCCATTCTCCATTCCGCCGTCACGTTCGTGTGCCGCACTAGCAATTGCTAGTGGCGTGCTTGTCTACGAGGTGCTTGCGACCCTCATTCTGTTTGCCTACTCGTCCATCCGCCCTTTCGAAGTAGCGTGCTCAAGGCCTACGTTGTCTCCATCCCGCCTAGCGAAGCATTGCATAGCGGCATTGCATAGCGGCATTGCATAGGAGTAGTTGTAATATTTTCTCTTTATTTCCACAATCCAAAACCCCCGTTTCCGCATCAATCCGACTTAAAGGACTTCAATCTCAAGTCCTTCCTCGATAGATAGATCCACCTTACCGTGTTCCTTTGAGATCGATCTTTGGGGATTCACTCCCACATTTTATATTACTTGAACGATCGGTACACTGTCGTTTCGTGTCGCAGTCTAGCTACCGCCTATAGAGGTGTGCGAGATTTGCGCATCAATCAACTGGGGGCTGATTATTTTTGAATCAATAAGGAAGAAAATCAGTAAGATAAATGTTGGTTATGGCAGAATATTAGGAATCTTTCTTCAGGAAAGGCATCCAGACCTTTTGGTCTCTCCTAAAGTATTTATCAATGCTAGTAAGAGACTGACCTCAGCCTTGTTTGGGAAATGGGAAAGGGTTATCCCAAAGAGGACTCCAAGGGCAGAACAATCAAATACAGCTTCTGTGGGCACCTGGACTAACACAGTCACTCCATCAACCCTGTTGGATCTTACGGCGCCCTAAGAGGGGGGGGGGGTGAATAAGGGAATAAAAATTCTTTTATAATTTTTAAGATAATTACTAAGTTGTTTTTGATTAATAGGAAATAAGATGACACTTTAGTAATAACAATTTTGCAATAATGAAATTTTAGGCCAATTGAGAGAAATCAAATAAACACAAATATAATCATGATTGCATTATATAAAAAGGGATGTTTAAAAAAATTGATTTCAATATCGCTAGAAATCGGAGGCGTACAAAAGTGAATTTCTTTTCCTTTTCTATACCGACTTGTATCCCCACAAACCGGTTGTCTTTAGCCTATCCTTCCCCGGATAAAGCCTCAAGCCGCTCTAGCCAACCCAAACTCAGATATGGCCTCGAGCACCCCCTAGATCTAATCCCCTAGACCTAGTCTCCAACTCACGCGGCGAATTCCCCCTAAGCTGCGCAAGGACCTAGTCGCCAAAAACAAGGCGATTTCACTACAAGATACAAATAAAGAAGTGAAGTAAATAACAAGCAAACTCCCTCTTGAGATTTTTGGGGATGAGGATGAAGGATTGCTGAAGCACAAGCGAGGTCGAAGCGATCGTTCTTCGGATGCAGCGTGATGGCTTCCTTCTCCAGAATTTCTTCTTTGGCTTTGAGTGGGAGATGATGTTTCGGCAGAGTAGCAACACGAGAGTTTGGGCACAAGTAATGTCTCTGGAAGTTGTAACCCAAAACAAGAGAGAACACATCGTTTTATAAATCTTGGAGCTAGCGCCTGCGGTAGCGTTCGTGTGGAGCGGTTGCGAAACCGTCGGCGGCGTGGTGCTGTGCACGATCTTGAGCTAGCGCCTGCAGTATCGCTAGCGATGGCGATAGCGTTAAGGAACCGCTGAGACGGAACCGCTGAGACAAAACCGCTGAGATGATCTTGAGCTAGCGCCTGGCGTTAGCACTAGCGCTGGCGGTAGTGCTAGCGCCTGCGTTAACCTCTAGCGCTGGCGGTAGTTCTCCATTCAGAAAGTTTGATTCCATGCTGCCTTCTACCTCTGGAGTATTGCACCTATAGTTCCTGCACACTATAAACACACTATAAGCAATATCAAATACAATATGGGATTTGTTATTCTCAAAAAAAGGGATGTGACACACATGTCCAACAATCTCCCCCTTTTGATAATAACAAATCCTCTAAGCAAGAAATCAACAATAGTGTTTATAGATAAGATAAGCAAGATAAAAGTGCAACTATAGTAAATGATTTGCATGATAATGTGCATACTCCCCCTATCTTAATGCTCCTCCTACATAAATGCAATTATTTGTTACTCCCCCTAAATGATAGATTACATTCTCCCCTTAATCTTCTATATTTCTCCTATATAGATTTCTTCAATTAATCTCCCCCTTTTGGTATTATCAAAAGAAGGTGGGGTGAGGGTAGTAAGGAGGCATTTCTTATAAATGATAAAGCATGATCGAGCTTTTCGAAATATAGATAATGATAAAGAGTTTAAGCATAGTATATATAAGAGATTTCAAATATAAAGATAAAAGTTGTAAGCAAGCGGATGATTAAATAAACATCTTTTTGTATGAAAAGCATAAGTAAAAATATGAGTTTTAGTTCAAAATTGAAAGATGTTTTAACCTTTTGAAATCTCAAAGTTTTTCATAAAGATACCAAGCATGAAATGAACATATCAAAGAGAGATTATACTACAATGTTACTTAATTTTAAATTCAAGACATACCAATACATTGTAGAGATCATGCTAGGTTATCTAGTGCATTTCTTATATAAATAGTAGTATAAGTAAAGCATTAGAATCCAATACTCATGTGAAGAAGTGTTATGAAAGATAATGATGTGCACGTAAGTGTATTTTGGGCAATGTTAACAATGAATTTAAATCATCAAAATACAAGACATATGTAAAGTAAAGTGCACAATAAAACACAAGTAAATTACTTTCACACACTTTTAAGGCACAAAATTTTTAACAAAGTGGTGTAATAATAAAAGTTTGCACAAGACACTTTACTATTCTTTCCAAGGTGCTCAACCTCACAATGCTTATGAAGACTTATCAGGAGGTTCAAGTAGTGCTTGGTGGAGTTATATTTGTCTACATATATAATTTTTTGTTCATATTTGTGAGACAACATTCTCTGAATACACTTGTTTTGCAAACCAAAACTTTTAACTTAACCACTTTTCTAAATTTCATAAGTGCAATTCAAATATAGTGTAGGCAATAAACTTATGCAAGTTTTAATTCATTGTACAAATACAATACACAAGCAAGCATTTTTAGATTTAGACACACATGTTGATTACCAAAATAAGTGGGTGAAATGTATCATTATCAATCATAAAACATTTACTCATACTTAGAGGCATGCTAAGCTTGGTTCTACACATTTTTCAATACAATTGATGCACTTTAAATAGATATATCAAAGCATGATAAGCAAAACAATGTTCATAGTAATTTGAAGGAATAAGTTTTAACATTGTAAATAATTCTAAATAATAGAATTCATACATGCTTGATATTGGCAATAAAGATCATACAGTTTTTTTGTTTTATCATTTTTAAATCAAATAAAAATAGAAAATCACAAAAACATATTTTTGTAATTTTTGAATTTTGAATTGTTGTAATAGATTTTTCATAATATGAATAAAACACAAATAACAAAAACATATTTTTGTATTTTTTGAATTTTGAACTTTTGTAGTTGATTTTTCATAATATGAATAAACTACAAATAACAAAAAAATATTTTTGTTATTTTGAATTTTGAATTTTAGTAGTTGATTTTTCATAATATGAATAAAACAAAAATAACAAATGTCAGAAATACAAAAGCAAAGTAGTACATTAAAACTGAAATATTTTTAGTGATTGTTAGAAATTTTGAAAATCAGAAAATTCCAACACCCACGCTAGCGCCGGCGCTAGTGATAGCGCGACAAACAGTACACGATTTTTTAGGAATTTTAAATATTTGATATTGATTAGGGGTCTTAAGTGTAGTCTTATGCAGAAATTGTATAATATTCAGAGATGTTTTGATTGCTCAAATTGCATAAAACATTAGCGTTTTATATGTTATTCATCCTAAGATGTCTAAGACTCCTAATTCCAATCTTAACATTTGAAACCTTGCATCGGGAAGAGGTTTAGTAAATATATCAGCAAGTTGAGAGTCCGTGCCAATGAAACTAATCCTTACATTTTCCTTTTTAATGTGATCCCTTGTGAAATGATGACGCACATCTATATGTTTGGATCTAGAGTGGTGTACTGGATTATTTGTGAGATCAATGGCACTTTTGTTGTCACATTTTAGTTCAATATTTTTTAGATGAAAACCAAAGTCCTCTACAGTTTGGCTCATTCATAGTGCTTGTGCACAACAACTCCCTAATGCAATGTATTCGGCCTCCGTGGTGGAGAGTGCAACCGAATTTTGTTTCCTACTAGACCATGCAACTAATGAAGGTCCTAGAAAATGACAAGTACCACTGGTGCTTTTTCTATCAAGTGAACAACCGGCATAATCCGAATCGGAATAGCCATGCAATGTAAATGAATCATTATGTGGGTACCATAATCCTAATCTAGATGACCCAATGAGATATCTAAAAAATCGTTTTACCGCTTTTAAATGAGATTCTTTTGGATTGGCTTGAAATCGAGCACATAAGCATACGACAAACATAATATCGGGTCTAGTTGCACTTAGATAAAGTAGAGATCCTATCATACTTCTATATAAAGTTTGATCTAAAGGAGTTCCCGATTCATCTTTTCCTAATTTTAGTGATGCACTCATTGGTGTAGAAGCATGTTTAAGGTTTTCAAATCCAAAACGTTTAAGCATATCATGGACATATTTAGTTTGACATACAAAGATACCATCAATTCTTTGTGATATTTGAAAACCAAGGAAATAAGAAAGTTCTCCTACAAGACTCATTTCAAATTCATTTTTCATCACTAAAATAACTTCTTTACACATCTCTTCATTAGTAGATTGATGATGCTATATTTATAGTTATTTTCACATAATATTTTATTTATAATTAATTTAATTTAATTTAGTTTTAGTTAATTTATCACTAATTTATATTATTTTTGTATTTTCAGGTAATTTGGGCTGCCAATAGCAATTTCAAGCTCATATGACTAATCAGGAGAATATTTGGAGTATTTCTGCCGAAATCGCAAAGTACACGCCCTCGGCCACGGGCGTGACCTAGGGCATGACATTTTGTCACGGCCGTGATCCATCCCCGCGCATTCCAGTTGAAAGAAGTCAGCCGCCACGTCAGATTAAAATTACACGCCCGTGACAGAGGGCGTGACCTTAAAGTCACGGGCGTGACTCGCCCGGATTGCATTCATTTCAGCCAGCAATCAACTCCCGCCGTTTCTAGCTTACACGCCCTCGGTCACGGGCGTGACCGAGGCCGTGACTTTTCTGCAACCGCCAGATTAACTCCAGATCGCGGCGTTTCCCGCCGTTTCCAGACCCGTTCAAGACACGCCCTTGGTCACGGGCGTGACCAAGGCCGTGACCCGCCGTGCAATTGATTTTTGGCGGTTCCTCTTCCCCAACGTCCCGGGCTTTCATGACAGTAATTACGCAGCTTACACGCCCTTGGTCACGGGCGTGACCAAGGGCGTGACTCCCCGTTTTTTCATCTATAAAAGGCAGCAATCTCCAGAAGTCGTGGGGGTGCAATTTTGGAGCTTAATTTCAGCTTTAGTTTACTGTTTTTTTATGTTCTAGCTACTTTTTCCTAAAGTTGTAAGTTTTTATTATTGCTATTTTAATTCAAGTATTATTGTTTTCTTAATCATGTCTTTTTCCTCTTCTACTTGTATTCCCATCACTATGATGAGTAGCTAAGTTTCCTTTAGCACTTGGTCATGATGAACTTTGGAATAAAATAAAATATGTTTTGAATCTTTCTAATTAGCAAACTCTCGTTTTGTTTATCTTCGATTTATCTTTGAATTATTTTGTTTTGATTTCATATGTCCGGAATATGACTTTCAATCTATGATTCGTTTGCTAGTGATCGAGAGATCCATGCGAACGAGGAGATCACTCAAAGATAAAAAGAGTTGTATGCATTCCTCGAGAGAGGGTGACACAAATTTTTCGGATTGGAGTCAAATCCAATAGTGGGGTTCACCGCTTAAAGCAAGCTTAGGGGGTTTCGACTGGCCGAGGGGTCTTAATCGATCAACCTAAGGTTAGGTGGTAGTTCTCTCGAGAGAGGCTCTACCATATTTTGGGAACCTCCACGGTCGAGGATATTTCAATAAGAGTTTGCGGTTTCATCTTTTATAAAATTATATTTTATTCCAAAGGGATTCAAGACCAGGTGCTAATCCTTTTAATCATAATCTTTCTTCGTAGTTAATTTTCTCCAAATTGTTTTTCCAAAACAAACCCAACTTTCGATCGATAAAATAATAGCTCTTCTTTGTGAGTAGAAGTACTCAACAAGCCCGGAAAAATACGACACTTGATTTTCTAACTCCTATACTATAAAGCGATAGGTACACTTGCCTTATTGAATTATACGTGGATAATATTTTAATTTTGCGCAGCGCGAATTTATCTCATCAAGTTTTTGGCGCCGTTGCCGGGGAGTTATTGTTGATATTTTGAAAGCTTAGTTCTATTAATTTTATCATTTTTTTTCTCTTCTCTCTTTTCTACGTTTTTCTTTTTGGTGTATGACCCGAAGGAATCCGTCCGATCTTCTTGAATTAGATCCGGAAATCGAGCAAACCATTCGGCGACGCTTAAGATTTCAAGGACCAAATTCTGAAGATCTGATTGAGGAATCCGTAGGTGACACTTCTCCTTCTTCTTCTTCTTATTCTTCTTCTACTTCTTCTACTTCTTCTAATATGGGTGATCCAAATCCGGATGAGGTCGCGCAACGGACTATGTCCTATTATGCCCGGCCTAATCTGGAGGATACCACTTCAAGTATTGTTCGACCTGCTATAGCGACCAATAATTTTGAATTAAAGCCGAGCATCATTCAAATGGTACAACAATATGTACAATTTGATGGGCTTCAAGATGAGGATCCCAACGCGCATATTTTTAGTTTTCTAGAAATATGCGATACTTTCAAAATTAACGGGGTATCCGATGACGCAATAAGGCTTCGGCTTTTTCCTTTCTCCTTGCGCAATAAAGCTAAGCAGTGGCTCAGTTCTCTTCCAAGAGGATCTATCACCACATGGGCCCAAATGACGGAACAATTTCTCACGAAATATTTTTCGCCCGCTAAATCAGCCCAATTGCGTAAGGATATCATTTCTTTCTCCCAAGTTGAATCAGAAACACTTTATGATACTTGGGAGCGGTTTAAGGAATATTTGCGCCGATGCCCCCATCATGCAATCCCCGACTGGTTGCAAATTCAGACGTTCTATAACGGCCTAAATTCCCAAACGCGTCAAATGATTGACGCCGCCGCCGGTGGTACCTTGAATAACAAAACACCGGCAGGCGCGCAAGAGCTTTTAGAGAGTATGGCCATGAATACGTATCAATGGAGTACACCTCGGTCGCGCTCAAATAAACCGGCCGGGCTGTATGAAATTGATTCATTTACTAATTTATCTCTACAGGTTGAGTTACTTAGCAAGAAACTAGAAGGGATGACTGCTCCCTCTTCTACACCTACCTGGGAGCCTAATCAAAATACGGCGGAGCATGTGGATTACATGGGTAATCCGAACCGGCCGCCCTTCAATCCGGGGAACAATCAATACGGCAACACATACCACCCAGGTTGGAGGAACCACCCCAATTTATCATGGGGTAATCAAGGTAACACGGGTAATGCTCCCCTTGCTTCTCCAAATTCATCTCTTCCACCGCAAGCCCCTAAACCGCCTTCTCTCGAGGAGGTGGTTAATAAATATATTTCTAAAAATGATGTGGATGTCCGCAATTTACAAGGGTCGTTGCGGAATTTGGAGAATCAAGTGGGGCAACTAATAAAAATGGTCACCGATCAGCCGAAAAGAACACCGCCGACAACTTCAAATGTCTTGGCGGTGACCTTTGCGGATGATTCGGACACTGATCTTGAAGAGGAAATTTCACCTACCCCATCATCTCTTCCTCTTCCAGAATTTCAACCCCGTCTTCCTTACCCCGCTCGTTTGATCGAGCGGGCTAATAATATTAATTCTAATTTTAATATTCCATGCACTATAGGATCTACTCATTTTTCAAACGCTTTCGCCGATCTGGGCGCTAGTGTAAATATTATTCCCTATAGTTTATCCCAAAAATTACAGTTAGGAGAACCTACCCCCACCGACATCAAATTACAATTAGCTGATCGCTCGGTGAAGACACCCATAGGGGTGATTCATGATGTGTCAGTTGAGGTTGGCGAGTCTACTTTACCGGTAGACTTTGTTATCCTTGATATGGAAGAGGATGCCGGGATACCTTTAATCCTTGGTCGTCCATTCTTGGCCACTACACGAGCAATATTTGACGTTTGTGAGGGCACTCTTCTCCTCCGAATGGGGTATGAGAATATTTTAATTCATGCAACAAATTCACCCACCTTGCATCGCTCAAAGTCGTTATCATCATTTGATGATAAATTTAGAACGAGGTAAAGACCGGCGTGCCACTATGGTCGAGCTCAACGACCGTAACCAAAGCGCTCTTGGGAGGCAACCCATGTTTTTATTTTATTTTTATTTTTATTTTATTTTTCTTCCGTTTAAAAAATTTTAAGTATTTTTATTCTTGTTTTTTAAAAAAAAATAAAAAAAAACATATAAAAAAAACAAAAAGAAAAGAAAAAGAAAAAAACAAATAAAAATGTTATTATTCTATTTTTAGGTTTTTGCAGGTTTGGAGGAGATTTGCGAGATAACGGTCACTCGCACATACGCATGAAACTCCGCTCTCCAAGTCGGTACTTTATTTTTAGTATTTTTCTTTTTATTTTATTACCTTGATATTATTTTTTTATTTTGTTTTATTTTCAAAAAAAAAGATAAAAAAATTACAAAACCAAACTAAAAAAAATATTTCTGAAAAAATGTCTCAGTCACGGCCTCAGTCACGGCCGTGACCAGGGCGTGGCGCGTTACGATTCATTTTTCTGGCGAGTCTCTCGACGAGTTGCACTCCATTCGTCTTCCGTAAAAGTCACGGGCGTGACCAACCTTGGTCACGGGCGTGACATCAACGGAAGAACATTTTGTCCTGAGTCGGGACTCATGGGCTCAGTTTGCAATGTCACGCCCGTGACAAATCGAGTCACGCCCGTGACATTTGAAGGTCACGACCGTGACTCATCCTGCTGGCGCAACACCTCCACAGCACCCGGTCAAAGATTCTCTTTGACTGTCACGCCCGTGACAGTCAAGTCACGCCCATGGTCACGGGCATGACTATGAGCGCTGACACCTCGGGAACCGATTTTTGACCGGCGAGCATTGGATTCCCTACCCTCTTTGATTTCGCCAGGTACACGCCCTCGGTCACGGGCATGACCGAGGGCGTGATTTGACAAAATTCCACTTTTTGACTGGTCAAGCATAGGATTCCTCCCGCGCGCCAACTTTTGCCTGTCGCCTCTTACACGCCCTCGGTCACGGGCGTGACCGAGGGCGTGACACCTAAATTTTCACCTATTTAAAGGCCACTTTCCCCTCTCTTTTCTCCACACCTTGTCCACCATCTCTCCCTTCTTTTCTCTCATCTTTGGCCGATTACTTCATTTCTTCCTTCCAAATGGCCGGCCGCCGCCGCAATCACGCCATTGGCGAGTCCTCCTCTTCACTCCCCGATGAAACTTTTGATGCGGAGGCTATGCTCAATTTTTCCCATCCCACTCATCAAGACCGAAGTACCCGCCTCCGTGGGAAAGAATTTGGAGTTTTCCGCGTCATCGATTGGAACGTTCTCACCACCCTCGGGCAGGCGAACGCGGTGCGAGATCTACTCACTACTCCGGGGTGGGCTCCTTTCTTCTCCATTTCGGAGCCGGCGTACTACGAGCTGACGGTGGAGTTTTTCTCTTCGTTTGATTTCCACTGGGCCGGGGCCGACAACGTGCTTGAATTCCGAATGGGCGGGCTTTCGCAAACTCTTCCTTTGCGTCAGTTCAACGTTCTCATGGGCTTCTGTGACGAGGCCTTCACTCTTACGGAGGCCTACACCGCTCTCCCCCTTGATTTCCCTCGTGAGTATAACCTTCCCGGATTTTGGGCGGAAATCAGTAACGACCCCAATCCATATTCGCCTAAAAAATCCAAGGGTAGTCATCTCCTCTCCCCCGCCTTACGCTATCTCCACTACCTCCTCACTTTCACACTTTCCGCTCGCGGCGAGAGCCATGGAGTGGTGACCCGCGCGGACCTGTTATATTTATATAGCATGCACGAACGAGTCCCCCTCAATCTTGGTTCGGCGCTAGCGATGTTTTTTCGGCATCAGGCCGAAAATCGGAGGCTTAGTGCGCTTCATGGCGGTTCGTTTGTTACTTATTTGGCCAAGCGTTTGGAGCTCTGGGATGCACTTCCTCCCATGTCTCCACTCCAAACGCCTGCGCCTATCACATTCCAAAACCTCCGAGCCCTTGGTTTGATGCGTCGGCGTGGCCGCGAGTACGAGGCCGTTCCTGGCGAAGTGGGTGGCGACCCGATCGATCTTGATTTCGAAGCTGATTTGGGTGGCGTTGCTCCAGCTCCGCAGTTTCCACAGCTGCCACAGCAGCATTTTCCCCCTGCGCCCGACTCATCCACTTATTTCGATCAGCAGTTTGGGCGGATCCACACTCGTTTGGATCAGATTCAGACAGAGCAGCTGTCCATGCGCACTCATTTTGACACACGTTTTGATACCCTCGAGCAGCTCCATGCTTCTTCTATGGAGCATCTGCAGCGGGAATTTGTTGATCTGCGTGCTTATTATCAGCAGGAGGACGACGACGATGATGCTTAGAGTTTTTTTATTTTTGGTCGTCTGTATCTTTTATTTTCTGTCCCGCACCTTTATTTTTGTTTTATTTCTCTTTTATTCCTGTCAAAATATTCAAAATATAAAAAAAAAGAGTTTTACTTCCTGTTTTTCTTCAGGATGGCTTGGGTATTGATTTGCTCTTCATCAGGGAAGTTTCCTCTCCTTTACTCGCACTTCTTTCTAAAACATTGGGGACACTGTTTTATTTTAAGTATGGGGGAGGGTATTTCACGTCGGTTTTATTGCAAAGCAACACCCAAAATTTTTATCAAAAAAAAAAATTTAAAAAAATTAAAAAAAAAACTATATAGTTTTCTTAATATTTCTATATTTACTTATTTGCAAAATTCTTAGTAGATTTACTTTTACATAGTGTTGTAGAAAATTTTATATACTTTATTAGATTTTGAATTTTGGAGTAAAATTGTTGACTCGTGCAGTGTTCTAGTTACGCGCACGCGTTAGTAGGATCTCATGTCGAATTAACTATTCAGCATAAAATTAGATTTATGATTTTCTAACTGCGTAGAATATTTTTGTTTTACTTTTAATTTGAAATCGGTAGAATCCAAAAATGCTTTAAGTGAGTATGTAGAAGTTTACTGGAGAAATAGTACCCAATTTGAACGAAAGGGTATTCTTTCTCGATGTCTAGAACTTGCCTCTAGCGACTCTCAAGACATTTGCATAAGTTAGATTCATGAGCATGAAAATGATTTAGGTCATCTCTTGATTCGTTTGAGCCTTTGCATTCCATGTCATAAAATCTTAACCGTTGCTAGCCATTTTGTGCTTTTTACCGTTTCTTTTGTAAGCCCCACTCATTTTCACCAAAGCCAAATAGCCTGCCTATGGTGCACGCTTGAAATTTAGAGCTTTATTTGTTGCTAGCTTGTGTTTCTTATTTGTGAAAATTGTGATTTTAATTTTGCTATCATTTTGCTGCAAAAGAAGAAAAAAAATGAAAAAAAAAAATGAAGAAAAAAAAAATAAGAAAAAAATATTGAGAAAAAATTTGCAGAGTGCATTTTTGACCCCTACCTTTATATTTCAAAATTATTTGGGGTGTAAAAATTATTTAGCGTACAAGTTTTTGCAAAGCTCTTCTTTTTGTTTTAAGTGTGCCTTAACCCTTCACGTTTATCTTTTGATATCCGCACCTTGAACCTAAGCCACATTTCAACCTAATTAAGTCCTATTGATTCGTGCTTATGAGTTAAATTAGTGCCGTGGCGAGAGTGTGAAAGGGCAAGCCTATGGCCATCGTCATTGATGGATTTCTTTGGAGGCTATCCCGAACTTTGATTTTGTGTAATATTGATCTTAGTAAACACGCTACCCGCTCCTTAAATATCATTTTAGGATTTACCGGATTTTCAATTTAAAAGTAGTAACAATATGTTATAACGCATTTTTGAAAATTATAAGCTAATCTTTATGCTGAATAGGTTTTTCTACTAGAATTTCTACACGCTTAGGCGCAAGACTTCGCATTTTTACTATTTAAATTTTTCTACTCCTATAGAAAGTTGTTTGCTCGGGACTAGCAAACGAATAAGTATGGGGGTATTTGATGATGCTATATTTATAGTTATTTTCACATAATATTTTATTTATAATTAATTTAATTTAATTTAGTTTTAGTTAATTTATCACTAATTTATATTATTTTTGTATTTTCAGGTAATTTGGGCTGCCAATAGCAATTTCAAGCTCATATGACTAATCAGGAGAATATTTGGAGTATTTCTGCCGAAATCGCAAAGTACACGCCCTCGGCCACGGGCGTGACCTAGGGCGTGACATTTTGTCACGGCCGTGATCCAGCCCCGCGCATTCCAGTTGAAAGAAGTCAGCCGCCACGTCAGATTAAAATTACACGCCCTCTGTCACGGGCGTGACTGAGGGCGTGACCTTAAAGTCACGGGCGTGACTCGCCTGGATTGCATTCATTTCAGCCAGCAATCAACTCCCGCCGTTTCTAGCTTACACGCCCTCGATCACGGGCGTGACCGAGGCCGTGACTTTTCTGCAACCGCCAGATTAACTCCAGATCGCGGCGTTTCCCGCCGTTTCCAGACCCGTTCAAGACACGCCCTTGGTCACGGGCGTGACCGAGGCCGTGACCCGCCGTGCAATTGATTTTTGGCGGTTCCTCTTCCCCAACGTCCCGGGCTTTCATGACAGTAATTACGCAGCTTACACGCCCTTGGTCACGGGCGTGACCAAGGGCGTGACTCCCCGTTTTTTCATCTATAAAAGGCAGCAATCTCCAGAAGTCGTGGGGGTGCAATTTTGGAGCTTAATTTCAGCTTTAGTTTACTGTTTTTTTTATGTTCTAGCTACTTTTTCCTAAAGTTGTAAGTTTTTATTATTGCTATTTTAATTCAAGTATTGTTGTTTTCTTAATCATGTCTTTTTCCTCTTCTACTTGTATTCCCATCACTATGATGAGTAGCTAAGTTTCCTTTAGCACTTGGTCATGATGAACTTTGGAATAAAATAAAATATGTTTTGAATCTTTCTAATTAGCAAACTCTCGTTTTGTTTATCTTCGATTTATCTTTGAATTATTTTGTTTTTATTTCATATGTCCGGAATATGACTTTCAATCTATGATTCGTTTGCTAGTGATCGAGAGATCCATGCGAACGAGGAGATCACTCAAAGATAAAAAGAGTTGTATGCATTCCTCGAGAGAGGGTGACACAAATCTTTCGGATTGGAGTCAAATCCAATAGTGGGGTTCACCGCTTAAAGCAAGCTTAGGGGGTTTCGACTGGCCGAGGGGTCTTAATCGATCAACCTAAGGTTAGGTGGTAGTTCTCTCGAGAGAGGCTCTACCATATTTTGGGAACCTCCACGGTCGAGGATATTTCAATAAGAGTTTGCGGTTTCATCTTTTATAAAATTATATTTTATTCCAAAGGGATTCAAGACCAGGTGCTAATCCTTTTAATCATAATCTTTCTTCGTAGTTAATTTTCTCCAAATTGTTTTTCCAAAACAAACCCAACTTTCGATCGATAAAATAATAGCTCTTCTTTGTGAGTAGAAGTACTCAACAAGCCCGGAAAAATACGGCACTTGATTTTCTAAATACTATACTATAAAGCGATAGGTACACTTGCCTTATCGAATTATACGTGGATAATATTTTAATTTTGCGCAGCGCGAATTTATCTCATCATAGATCCAAAAATAATATCATCAACATATATTTGTAAAATAATTATATCATCATTGTTGTGCTTAATGAAGAGAGTATTATCCGCACTTCCCATAATATAACCGTGCTTTAATAAAAATGATGTAAGTCTTTCATACCATGCACGGGGCACTTGTTTTAAACCATAAAGCGCTTTTTCTAGTTTATAAACATGATTTGGAAATTTTTCATTAATAAAACCGGGGGGTTGTTCAACATAAACTTCTTCTTTTACAAACCCATTTAGAAACGCACTTTTCACATCCATTTGAAATAGTTTTACTCTTTTAAAGCTTGCAAATGCTAGAAAAATTCTTATAGACTCCAATCTAGCAACGGGTGCAAAAGATTCATCAAAATCTATCCCCTCGATTTGTGAATATCCTTGTGCTACTAATCGTGCTTTATTTCTAGATATTCTAGACTCACCATCTAATTTATTTTTGAAAATCCATTTTACGCCTACAACCGGATGATTAGATGGACTTTCTACTAATTTCCAAACATCGCTCAAATTGTTCTAACTCTTCATTCATAGCCAAAAACCAAAATTCATCGTTTAAAGTAGTAGAAACATTTTTTGGTTCTATTTCGGAAACAAAGCAAACATTTGAATAAGATTCATGAAGAGAAGAGCGAGTTCTTACCCCGATGGATGGTTCACCAATTATAAGTTCCCGTGGATGATCCTTTGTGAATATTAAGACGCTTGGAGGTACATATTCATCTTTCTTGACCTCCTCTTCTTCTTCTTTGGAAGGTTCTTCATCACCATGCTCCAAAGGAGGTAATAGATCATCCTCTTTGCCTGCGGAAAGTCTTTCTATACAAGGAACAAGCTCATCAAATTTCACATTAATTGACTCTTCAACTTTGCTAGTTCTTTTATTAAAAACTCTATAAGCTTTACTAGTTGAAGAGTATCCAAGAAATGTTCCTTCATCACATTTTTCATCAAACTTTCCCAAGCTGTCTTTTGTATTTAAAATAAAGCATTTACAACCGAAAACTTTGAAGTAAGATACATTAAGCTTCTTTTGAAAATAAAGTTCATATGTTGTGAGATTTAAAGATGGGCGAAGCATGATTCTATTTATAACATAACATGATGTGTTTACGGCTTCGGCCCAAAAGGACTTAGGTAATTTATATTCACATAACATAGTGCATGCTAGCTCTTGAAGTGTCCTATTCTTTCTTTCTACAACACCATTTTGTTGTGGTATGCGTGGTGCGGAGAACTCATGTTTTATGCCTAACATATCACAATAAGATGTAAATTTTTCATTTTCAAATTCTCCTCCATGATCCGAGCGAATGCATTTAATTTGTAAATCACTTTCATTCTGAATACGAGTACATAATTTTGAAAATTCACAATACGCTTCGGATTTGGATGAGAGAAATATTGTCCAACAATATCTAGAAAAATCATCTATTAAAACATATGTATATAATCTACCACCAAGACTTGCGGTGCTAACTGGACCAAAAAGATCCATATGAATTAATTGCAAAGGTCTTGTAGTAGAAATAACAATTTTACTTTTGAAAGAGGATCTAGTAATTTTACCTTTTTGACATGGTGAACAAAGTGAAGGAAAATTTCCATTTAATCTAGGCAATCCTCTAATTAAATCTCTTTTGGCAAGTTTTACAATAAGCTTTGTGCTAGCATGTCCTAGCCTTCTATACCAAAGTTCAAGTTCATCATTTTTGGTAATAAAACATTTTAAAGATGATTTTGAAAGATCATGAAATGAAACTATATAAACATTGTGTATTCTTGGTGCAGTTAGTAAAATATTGTTTGTCATAGGATTAGATATTTTGCATAGATTAGTAGAAGATTCAAATAAAACATCTAATCCTTTATCACATAATTGGCTAATTGAAATAAGATTATGTTTTAGCCCTTTTACATAAAGAACATTTGATATAGTGAAGGATTCGTTACCAACTGTACCAATTCCCATGATCCTTCCTTTTCTGTTGTCACCAAATGTCACGATCCCTCCCTTCTTCTTTTCTAGGCTAAGGAACTTAGCTTTATTGCCCGTCATGTGCTTGGAGCATCCTGAATCCAAGTACCGCACGTCTTTATTGTCCTTAGCCTGCCTGCACATCTAGAAAGAAGATGAGAGTAAAGATCCGGATACCCAAGTAGAACCTCCCATAGAATAAGTGGAAGCCTTAGGTACCCAGATTTGCTTTAAAGTATTTTGTTTTATTTTCCTGCAAGAACTAGTTGTGTGACCCAACCTATAACAGTTTGCACACGAAATAAAGGGGGTCGAGACCCTTTTCTGGAAAATTTTCTTGCTGGAATAAATTTGATTTATAGAAGGAAAGCATTTTGAAAAAGAAATTTCAGGTTTCTGGTATGAGGTGCTAGCGCCGGCGTTAGTGGCTAGCGCCGGGCGGTAGCCCTCACCTCGATATCCGAGCCCAAACTTTCCAGAACCATGGCATTGGTTCCCTAAAATCATGTCCAGTGATTTTTGGCCTATTCCAAATTTTTTAATGGCCATGGTGAGATCATGAACTTGTGCTTTAAGTAAAGAATTTTCTTTCACAAGCATGACACACCTATTTTCAAAACCTTTTTTATTATTTTTGATTTGCAAAAGAGAGGCTTCTAATTTCCTTTCTAATTCCCCCTTCTCTTTTGTAAGAGTTTTGGCATGAGAGAGGGCTTTAGAAAGTGACTCTTCTATATCTTTTGCCAATTTAGTGGAGTGATCACATTCTTGGCAAGAAACCTTTCTCTTTTCTAAACCAATTACCTTTTTGGAAAGCTTTTGATTTTCTTTAATAAGAGATTCATTTTCACGATTTAATAAAATACTATCTTTCATATTTTTATCAAAAGCTTTGCAAGTTTCAAGAAATTCATTACACAATTCATCATAAGTGGGTGGAGTTACCTCAGTGTCACTAGGAACACTGGTGTCGTCGCCGTCGTTTCCACGTCCCATGAGGCACATGTTTGCTTCCTCATCTTCGCTTGATGAAGAAACGCTTGATTCCTCGGAGGAGGAGGAAGAGGAGTCATCCCATGTCTTTGCCTTTAGCACCTTCCTCTTTTCTTTGCCTTTGTGTTGTTTCTCCTTTTTCTCCTTCAAGAATTTTGGTCATTGGCTCCTTATGTGCCCCGTCTTCCTACAATGATAGCATTATGGTGGAGGTCTTTCTTCTTCATCGTCACTCTCCTTTTCCTTCTTTGAGGACGACCCTTTCCATCTTCCATCTTTTTGGATAAATTTCTGGAAAGTGTTTCGCCTTTCCGGATTTCGCATGAACTTTCGGAAGTTCTTCACCAAAAGACTTTCTTCATCTTCATCCTCATCCTCTTGGCACTCCTTTGATTTTAATGCCAACGCCTTCTTCTTTGGCTCCTTGTTGTATTCATCATGTTGAATTTTGAGTTCTACCTCATGGGTTTTGAGATTCCCAATGAGACTCTCAACTTGGAGCGTCCTTAAGTTGTGCGACTCCGAAATTGCCGTCACCTTCGGGTTGAATTTTGGAGGAAGAGAACGAAGGATCTTACGGACCAAGTCGCCATTTGAGAAAGTCTTTCTAAGAGCTTTTGAGGCATTGACGATCTTGGTGAAGCGCATGTACAAGATGCGCAATTTCGGCACTGCTAATTAGCAGGCACGAAATGTGATACGACGGCAGTGCACCGGTCGCTCAAGTAATAAAAATGGGAAGTTATCCCCAAGTATCGATCTCTCAAGGAATGCAGGATGTGGTGATAAGAAAATAGAGTGAGGCGATTGTTATAAAGAGTGAAAGAAAGTAAAAAAACAAGGGCTTTGTGATGGGTGATCTAGACTATTGCAGAAATAAGAGATGCGGGTCAAAACTCCGCTTCGCAAGGCGGGATGGATGCAACGGCCGCGATGCCGTGCTTCGGAAGGCGCGTGGACGGAAAGTAACTGTGACGATTGAGGGTCGCACACACCTCTTCGCAAAGTGGGGGTGAGTGCAGCGGCCGCGATGCCGTGCTTCGGTATATGGGTGAAATGGCCACAGTGCGGGGCTTTGATGAGGGTCGAAAGCACCTCTTCACTGTCACCTCTAGCTTTTGCTAGAGTGAGCTAGCTAGAACGTGTGTGTGGAAGTGGAGTGGAGTGGAGGCAGACGCAACACAGAGCAATACAAAGGAGATTATGTAAACACCAGATAATTCATTCATAAACAAACAAATCATTCAAGTTCATTACACAAATATTCAACTAGTTATAACAAGATAAGTTAAGAGAAAATCACTCAAGAAGGAGAGCCGTCGGTCACGGCCGGAATAGCGAGTTGTCAATCTGCTTCCGATCTCGGTTGAGGGGTGCTTCCGGTGCCGGAGATCTGTCACTTTCTCCGGTGATCTCCACTTTCTTCGCAACACCTTGAAGAACGCTCACTAGGAAAGCTTTGCTGACGGCGGGAAGGGCTCCCCGATGGTAGAGAAACAACTCTTGATCGCTGGAGGAGTCTCCCGGATGATCGAAATGGAATGGAGATGAAGATGGGATGAAAATCGCCCAAAACGGCGGGCTAATCGCGCCCCGGTATTGCTCTATGCCCTAAAATCGCGGAACCGGGCTATAAATATGCGCTGGAATAAATAGTGTGCACGACCAGTGGCGCACGACCAGGGGTCATGCACACTGGGCCGCTAGTGGTCGTGCGCGCTGTAGCCGGAAACCTGCAAGGCAAAACTACAGAAAATAATAAATCGCACGACCGTCCACACGATCGTGCGTAGCAAACGCACGACCAAACTCCGAAGCTGTTTTTGGGTAGCAGATGAATGCGCACGACCAGAGGCGCACGATCAACTGATCGTGCGTGAAGGAAACGCACGATCAGTGGCATTTCAGGCATAAACTGCTCCTAAACAAACTCTGAACGTCGCACGACCCATGAACCTGCATGAAAACTCAAACATACCCGCTGGGGCATAGAAACAAAGCTCCCCAGCGACATAAAATATGCACCAAAAAGAATAAAAGGGGAGCATCCAAGATAACACACAGAATAAGGCTTTGGAAGGTACTATCTACGCAAATGAACTACTAATCTAATATGAGCGATAATCCACCTAATATGCAGTACCTATGCATGATAATAAGCCTAAGTGAGTCCTAAAACATGTATATAATGGAGACTCATCACACCCCTAGACTTACTCGTTTGCACGTCTCGGGAAAACACTCGATCCTATGGTAGAAAAATGAACGTTAAGGAAGCAACTGTGCAGGCGAAACACGATCGGAAGTAAAGACTAACGAGCGTGAAAATAAAGTAGAAGAGATTTTAAAACAAAGACTATATTTTAAGAACTTCTACAAGTGGAAAATACAAAATACCACTACTTTAAGGTGAATTATTGGTGAATCGTACAGTCACGCCCTAGAGAAAATAGCATGAGCTGCTGAGGTGAGCGTTGTTCAAATTGGATCTCAAGAAAGAGCTCTCCAAGAAATCCATCAAGGTCGATGGTCACATGCTTGCCCTTTCACACCTTCTCCACTGCATAAGACGATCTCATTAAGAATTAGTAGGACTTTTAGGTTAGACTTGGGCTTGGGTTAAGGTACGGTAATGAAGTAGAAGAACGTAGGCTAAACGCACTCAACCTCCGGAAATTAAACAAAACTCAACCTTAACATCTTCACCTTGAAGCACACTCCCCCGGACTTCATTTAAGCACTATGGTGTGCGCGAGACTACCACACTTGTGGTTCGATTCTTTTTAGAGATCTTTTACTCCTTTTTTAGATCCATGGAGACATAATTTAGGATCAATCAAAAAAAAATTTTCAATCTCATCATCTTTTTTCTGCGCGCACACACCACATCACACAACCACATATTTGTTCTCCGCATCGCACAATCATCATCAATATGTATAAGTTTCAAAGCTTGACTCTAGTGTGTTTTAGGTTAGGATATCGGGCCTTGGTGAACGTTTAGTGGAGTTTAACAAATAGGAAGGGTAAGGCTCAATGGGGCTAGCAAAGGATGACGTTAGGTTGGGAAATTAAAGCTCAACCGGACCAAATGATGGCCTACGTCATGCTCCCAACAAGATCATTCAACGCACTCGTTTTGAAAATAGCTTGGGGCAAGTTCTTAACCACTGAGCGAGGTCTCCTCTCCTTCCAACTCAAACAACACGAGTCTAACAGCTCTTCTACACTCGACCTAGGGCTACCGCTAGATTCACCAAATTCACCGTTTGAGTAGAGTATTATTACACAAATGAAGTAAATAAAACTATAACTTTGTAATTAACTCTATTCTACATGAATTTTTAAGCTGCGTGAGCGCTCTACTAGTAGCACCGCACGGGTCACATCCTGTTCAGCCACACAATCCTAAACTAACAATCAAACTTCTAAACATATTCATCAAGCATTTACACGATAATTGTGCACGGGTAAAAATAAAATGCATGTGGTGTGCATTATGCAATGAGACAATAAATATAAATTTCCTAACACATCATTCTAGCATGTATGTGCGTGTAGCGTAAGCACAGGCTCGCTCCCCCCAGAATTGCATTGAAACACAAGAAAATATAATCTTTTGAAGCAAACTAAGAGCTGAGTTAAGAGTACCTATGCTCCTAAGAGCATGCCAGAAGAGCTGTATAATCTTTCTTCAATGATCTCCTCCTCTTCATCCAATCAGGTTCACACCTGCATAGCTAAAAACAAAAGCAAAAACAAACAAAACATGATAGAGATTAAATCAAGCAAACGGAACCGGGTGGTTCCCATGGGTTGTCTCCCGAGAAGCCCTTTTGTTTAACGTCCTTAAAGGTGGACCAAATACCTGTATTAAAGCAATTTAAAAAGTCTAGGAATGAGCAAAGGTTAATAAATCCTAATTATTATTACAAGCTCAAAACAAATCAGCTATAAGCTGATTTGAAGTAGTAACAACTGATGAAAGAAAAAGGTCTGGGGACCTGGTAGTAGGGGTGGAAAATAAGTATGATGCTCAGCCTCAAACCCCAAATCTCCTCCTTTTTCGCTCTCTTCTTCTCCTCCAGTATTATATCTTCAAAGAAAAACCGCTTGCCCCCTTGTAACCAATCCTCAAGGGGAAGAACCAACGAAGATGAGGAAATAAGATGTTCCTTCACTGTATCTTCCTCATCCCGCCAGGCTTTCAGCTCTTCTATGCATAAGGTCTAATCAACCGGAGGAGGGGCATCCTGCATCCTTGTACATAAAGAAAGGGGGTCAGGAAATAAATTGGAAGAAAAACTAAAAGAAATCTCATCTGAGGGGATAATCCCAGCTTCATCCCCCATGGGGTGCGGCAATGACAAACTCATGATATCATCGAAGATTTCGCTAGACTCCACAGCGCACGCAATGGCCTCCTCTATAACTTGGACTTCCTCACACTGGACCAAAGCGGTTGCATCAGCACAATCAAGGTTGTCCTCCTCCATGAGAGTGGGCACCACATTGCGCAGGTCCGCAACATCCTGCAAAGTGACCTCAATAAAAACATCAGCAACAGATGTAATTTCGTGCGTGGCGGGAGAGGACGTGCTTCGTAAGAGTTTGGGCTCACTCTCCACGCAAGGGCACAAATCCACGCAAAGTGGTACATGAACCGATGAAGTATGAGGTGTCGCATCAGAAATGGAGTCATGAGGGACACTAACGTACGTGTCTATTCCAAAGCCTTCAAAAGGTGAAGGTGGAAGTGACACGTAATCAGAGGAAGAAGCTGTGCTCGCAGAATTTGAAGATGGGACGATCCGGATATCCGGCTCATCGTCATCCGCCAATTCGCGAAGATAAGCAGCACAGTCCTTCAATGCGTGCTCTCTACTTTTGCAAAATAGGCACTGCTTTGCCTGCTTTGCCGGCATAAAAGGCGCAGCAGTCGTGTAAAGGTGCGATAACGAAGGTGCAGTAGAGTAGCCAAAAGACTTATGGGCTCCGTACGGTTTCTGAACAACACCATACTCCTTGGGACACCTATCACTAGCATGGGATGTGTCCCCACACCAACGACATCGGATATTCAAATGCGCCCACATGATATAGAAGAAGAAAATATCATGAAAAGGAATAAATTAAAAAGAATAAAAGACTAACTCAAAAATAATTGACTCACAAACAACATCTCATCACGCCTATTCCCCGGCAACGGCGCCAAAAACTTGATGCGCAATTTCGGCACTTCTAATTAGCAGGCATGAAATGCGATACGACGTCAGTGCACCGGTCGCTCAAGTAATAAAAATGGGAAGTTATCCCCAAGTATCGATCTCTCAAGGAATGCAGGATGTGGTGATAAGAAAATAGACTTAGGAGATTATTATGACGAGTGAAAGAAAGTAAAAAAATAAGGGCTTTGTGATGGGTGATCTAGACAATTGCAGAAATAAGAGATGCGGGTCAAAACTCCGCTTCACAAGGCGGGATGGATGCAATGGCCGCGATGTCGTGCTTTGGAAGGCGCGTGGACGGAAAGTAACTGTGACGATTGAGGGTTGCACACACCTCTTCGCAAAGTGGGGGTGAGTGCAACGGCCGCGATGCCGTGCTTCGGTATGTGGGTGAAATGGCCACGGTGCGGGGCTTTGATGAGGGTCGAAAGCACCTCTTCACTCTCACCTCTAGCTTTTGCTAGAGTGAGCTAGCTAGAACATGTGTGTGGAAGTGGAGTGGAGTGGAGGCGGACGCAACACAGAGCAATACAAAGGAGATTATGTAAACACCAGATAATTCATTCATAGACAAACAAATCATTGAAGTTCATTAAACAAATATTCAACTAGTTATAACAAGATAAGTTAAGAGAAAACCACACAAGAAGGAGAGCCGTCGGTCACGGCCAGAATAGCGAGTTGTCAATCCGCTTCCGATCTCGGTCGAGGGGTGATTCCGGTGCCGGAGATCTATCACTTTCTCCGGTGATCTCCACTTTCTCCGCAACAACTTGAAGAATGCTCACTAGGAAAGCTTTGCTGACGGCCCGAAGGGCTCCCCAATGGTAGAGAAACAACTCTTGATCGCTGGAGGAGTCTCCCGGATGATCGAAATAAAATGGAGATAAAGATGGGATGAAAATCTCCCAAATTGGCGGGCTAATCGCGCCCCGGTATTGCTCTATGCCCTAAAATCGCGGAGCCGGGCTATAAATAAGCGCTGGAATAAATAGTGCGCACGACCAGTGGCGCACGACCAGGGGTCGTGCGCACTGGGTCGCTAGTGGTCGTGCGCGCTGTAGCCGGAAACCTGCAAGGCAAAATTACAGAAAATAATAAATCGCACGACCGTGCACACAATCGTGCATAGCAAACGCACGACCAAACTCCGAAGCTGTTTTTGGGCAGCAGATGAATGCGCACGACCAGAGGTTCACGATCAACTGATCGTGCGTGAAGGAAACGCACGATCAGTGGCATTTCAGGCATAAACTGCTCCTAAACAAACTTCGAACGTCGCACGACCCATGAACCTGCATGAAAACTCAAACATACCCGCTGGGGCATAGAAACAAAGTTCCCCAGCGACATAAATATGCACCAAAAAGAATAAAAGGGGAGCATCCAAGATAACACACAGAATAAGGCTTTGGAAGGTACTATCTACACAAATGAACTACTAATCTAATATGAGCGATAATCCACCTAATATGCAGTATCTATGCATGATAATAAGCCTAAATGAGTCCTAAAACATGTATATAATGGAGACTCATCAGTGCATACCATCAACATCTTCGCTTTCATCCATTCAGAATTTTTCATATTCCGTCTCCAGTTGGAAAAGCTTGGAATCTTTAACCTGCGATGTACCTTCATGAGTAACTTCCAAATGATTCCAAATTTCATATGCAGTAGTACATGCAGAAATTCTATTAAATTCATTTCTATCTAACGCACAAAATAGAGCATTCATGGCTTTTGCGTTATTTTTACATTTGAGTTTATCCCGATCATCCCATTTATCTTTGGGTTTTTCTAACATAACCTCTCCAACTACAAATGTAGGAGGAGTGTATTCTTCTTCTACCATGTTCAAAACCTCAATATCTAGGGTCATTAGAAAACAACGCATCCTATTTTGCCAATAATTATAATCTGACCCAGTAAATAGTGGAGGTCTACTAATTCCCTGACCCTCGGAAAAAGCGAGATCATAAGACGTCATTGTTCCTGGTTTTTAAACCGTTTGGAATAACCTGCCTTCTGATACAACTTGTTGGATCTTACGGCGCTCTTAGAGGGGGGGGTGAATAAGGGAATAAAAATTATTTTTATAATTTTTAAGATAATTACTAAGTTGTTTTTTATTTATAGGAAATAAGATGACACTTTAGTAATAACAATTTTGCAATAATGAAATTTTACGCCAATTGAGAGAAATCAAATAAACACATATATAATCATGATTGCATTATATAAAAAAGGATGTTTACAAAAATTGATTTCAATATCGCTAGAAATCGGAGGCGTACAAAAGTGAATTTCATTTCCTTTTCTATACCGACTTGTATCCCCACAAACCGGTTGGCAATAGCCTATCCTTCCCCGGATAAAGCCTCAAGCCGCTTTAGCCAACCCAAACTCGGATATGGCCTCGAGCACCCCCTAGATCTAATCCCCTAGACCTAGTCGCCAACTCACGCGGCGAATTCCCCCTAAGCCGCGCAAGGACCTAGTCGCCAAAAACAAGGCGATTTAACTACAAGATACAAATAAAGAAGTGAAGTAAATAACAAGCAAACTCCCTCTTGAGATTTCTGGGGATGAGGATAAATGATCGCTGAAGCACAAGCGAGGTCAAAGCGATCGTTCTTCGGATGCAGCGTGATGGATTCCTTCTCCAGAATTTCTTCTTTGGCTTTGAGTGGGAGATGATGTTTCGGCAGAGTAGCAGCACGAGATTTTGGGCACAAGTAATGTCTCTGGAAGTTCTAACCCAAAACGATAGAGAACACATCATTTTATAAATCTTCGAGCTAGCGCCTGCGGTAGGTGATAGCGTCTGCGGTAGCTATCGTGTGGAGCGGTTGTGAAACCGTCGGCGGCGTGGTGTTGTGCACGATCTTGAGCTAGCGCATGCGGTATCGCTAGCACTTGCGGTAGCGTTAAGAAACTGCTGAGATGGAACCGCTGAGACAAAACCGCTGAGATGATCTTGAGCTAGCGCCTGTCGTTAGCGCTAGCGCTGGAGGTAGCGCTAGCGCTGGAGGTAGCGCTAGCGCTGGAGGTAGCGCTAGCGCCTGTGTTAACCTTTAGCGCTGGCGGTAGTGCTCCATTCAGAAAGTTTGATTCCATGCTGCCTTCTACCTGTGGATTATTGCACCTATATTTCCTGCACACTATAAACACACTACAAGCAATATCAAATACAATATGGGATTTGTTATTCTCAAACAAAGGGATGTGACACACATGTCCAACAAACCCTACTAGAAGTTCCCCTCTCTGAATCCTCAACTCCAATCCCTCCTCCACCTCTTCAGACAACCATCTCTGAAGAAGTTCATCTTTCCACCTCTCCCATTGCCACACCTTCCTCCATGCCTTCTCCTCAACCTCCTCAAGAAAATGACTCATCAGAAATTCCATCTTCATTTACTCCAGAAGACAATATTCTTCCCTCATACATTCCTCCTCATTCATTTGAACCTTTGTCACCCATCCAACATTCACCATCATTAAATATCTTATCTCCACCTCAGTCACCCATCCTCCCTCAATCACCTATTCATCCACACTCACCTATCCATCCTCATTGTCCTATCTATGAACATTTTCATCCACCCATAGCACATGTCACTAACATCTCTCTTCCATTCTCCATCCCATCATCTTCTCACCATAACCAATATTTTGTCTATGTTGATTTCTCATTTGCTGCCGATCAGATCTTTGATCACATTACTCCAAAGCTAGATGCTCTTCTGGATGCAAAGCTTGCTCCAGTGCTTCAAGCTCTTTCTGATATATCTGCTAAACTTTCTTCCTTCCCTTCATCCTCTACTCGTGTCCCTTCTTCTAGGGGCCTAGCTTCAGGAATTCCTGAAACTAGGCAGGGGGAGATGTCTAATGAACAAGCTCCAGTTCTTGCAGTTTTCAGTTCAGATGCAGTTTTGATTCAAGAAGATTCAGAGATGACAGATCTCTCAACAACAGATTCAGTTATTCCTATTATAGAAGAAATAAATAATATTTCTATTCATCCATCTATAGATATTATTTATTTGCTTTCTAAGTTCAATGCAGTTTTCAGCAATTTGCCAGAGTATCAAGTTTGTTCAAAAGCAATTATTCCTTATACTGCTCATGTAAATAAAGCTATATTGAAAGAATTACTCAAGTCTTTTGAAGTATCAGTTCAAGCTTCAGTTGTTGAAGAAATTTCAGCCCCAGTTCAAGATCAAAATGTTAATGTTGAAAATGTTATTGTTAAGAAAGACATTTCTGAAGCTCTGAAACTTATTGATGATCTATATTATAATCCCCAATCCTTTGATGATAGTGATGATGATGATAGCGATGATGATGACTCAGATGATAAATCATCAAAGAAAAGCAAAGTCTAAGTCAAAGGCTGCTCCTAAGCCTCCAAATCCAAATAATAATGTTCCATACTACATTCTGCATAATATCACCTTAACACAAGATTCACCTGCATGGATGAGGTTCTCCAGGAATGAGAACAATAGAAGGAAGAAAATGAAGAAGACAGGATTCTACTCAGATAAGCCAGTTAAGTTCAATCCTCCTCCTCCTCCAGCAGCAGGTGCAGCTGGCTCATCAAGTGTTTCTTCCTCCTCTCAAAGATCTTATTCTCAGCATTCCAAGAGACCAGTCAGTTCTAGTGGATCTCAAAGCTCTAGGTCTTCCAGACCTCCTTATAGTTCTTCCAGATCTAGCACTTCAGGATATAAGTATCAAGTATCTGATGGATCATTGCATGGGCAAAGAAATCCTCCTGCTCAGCCATCCTATAAGGCCAATGAAATTGATGATAGGCCTACTTCTCCCAATCCAGAAGAGGTGAGGATATCTCAAATGGCAAGATTCAAAGAATCTGTAGCAGCAGATCAGATTAATAAAGCAAAAGCTGAAGGCAGAGATTTCTCCCAATACTCTACCATGTCATAATTCAGAAGAAAAGAATTTGAAAAGTATAAATCAAAGAATTTGTTCAATGCTGAAGAGTATTTAGAGAAGCACCCAGAAGCAGTAGTTCTTCAAGCCAAATCTCAAACTATTCTGGGAGCTCAGGATCTTTACATGAGCAAGAATGAATCAGAAAATTCCAACAGACAGATAATCTTCAAGCCTCCCTCAGCAAAGAAATAAAGGTTTAGGCTATTTAGTTTTGTTGACATTTCTGTTTTTCAATTGTAATATTCCTAAACTCAGAGTATCATATTCTCTATCTGCTGAAATATTTAAATTATGTCAGATATATATATGCTATGCTATTTTTCTGTTGTTTATTATTTGAAATTTGTCAAATAGTATCCTAACCCAAATAGTGGGAGATTGTTGGAACAACCCTATTACTGATTTGGGATATGATTACTATGTGTTGACTAGGACTAAGTTGACCCCCAATGTATAGTCTAAAGGGTCATAGTATTAGGCTGATAAGATATCTAGAACTTAGGAAATCTCTAAGTTTCTGCATTCGACGAACTTCACATTGAGTTCGACGAACTCCTTTCTGCGTTCGACGAAAAAGCTTTCAGCTCGATGAACTCAGCTCTACAGCCAGTCTATTCTTTAGTTCGACGAACTCTAACTTGAGATCGACGAACTCCAGTCTGTGTTCGACGAATCAGTATCAGATGTTCAATTCGATGAACTCAACTTTCAGATCGATGAATTTCTATCTCAGCTCGACGAATTTTCTCTCAGTTTATTCAGATCAGTTATATTTTCTCAGAACTCAGTTCGACTATCAGCAATGAATTTATTCTTCCAAATAAGACAAGATTTATCCTTCCTTTGTTTATTCCCCTTTCCATTCTCTTCCCGAGAAAGTAGTCGTTGGCTTATATTGGAAAAGGATATCATTTATTGAAAAGGAAAAGGATTGAAGATTTGCTGAATCAGTTGCAGTTCCAAGGAAATAATTAATGTTGATTATTCTATTCCAATTCAGAGATTTGTATTTCAAATCAGTTATCATTCTCTCTAAGGAAAGAGGATACAATAAGAAAAGATATATGTAACAGAAAGAAAATAATCAGAGTATCAGTCGAGAGAGAAATATTCAGAAAGTCAAAAAGAAAGACCATCTTCCTCCAGCAGCAATCTTATTCTCTGAGAACTTCATCAAGATCAATCTCTCAGATCTCTGCTGCTAGATTTAAAATCTTCAAAGAGCAACAATAATCTGAGAAACTTCTGTCTCTCAGATTCATCAGCTATCAAGGAAGATATCTGTTTCAAGAGAAAGCTCCATCCTCAAGCTGTCAACAATTTCAATCAGACAGGGGGAGCTTTACAACAACATTCCACTACAGTCTTCTCTCAGAATATTGACAGAGAAGAACATCTAAACCCTTCTTATCTCATCTTGTACAGGGTTCTAACTCCCTTCAAAAGTTAACTCCTTGGTGGCAGGGCACCTGAACAAAAATCTATGGTTTGGTTAGAGCACCTGATCAAAAGCTCCTTGGTGTTTTGGGCACCTGATCAAAACCCTATTGGTGATAGGGCACCTGATAAAAAACCTAGTGGAATCCTACCAAGTGTGGTAGAAAAGTAAACGTACCCAGGTTTATTGGGGAACTACTACAAAATCCTTATGTCCTCTGTGTTGTGTTAATTTTCTGTGTTGTGTTGTGTGTTGTGATTTGTTTTTATCTGTTTTATAACTCACTTTGCAATACACATATAAGTAGCACTATTTTAATTCCGCTATTAAATTAAGTGAAAAACTTTTTAATACTTTATTCACCCCCTCCCCCCCCCCCCCCCCCCCCTCTAGAGTAAATCTAAGATCTAACCTCACTTTCAGTCTCGAGCATTGTTTGTATCTTCTCTTCCATATTTGAACATTAGGTAGTTGAATGGTTGTCTCTTCTACTTTTGATGATGGTTGTGAACGTGGTTTCATTTAAACATTAATCTTTGTGATTTTGTATTTTCCATGTTCATTTGAGATGCTTAGGTGGTCTAACCTCTTGTATGCTTTACTTCCCATTTGAGAGTTTGTGTTGAATGTTGAGAGAGAGGTTGACCTGAGCATTTTCTAGGTGCAATGTGTAAAGCAAGGGTTTGCGACCCGCGGGGGTGCAAAGAGGTGTTGGCGACCTATATAGTTATAGTTTCCTTTTCTCGTATTAGCTCTAATCCGAAACCAAAATCCCCTGTTAAACCCCAACTTAAGAGACTTCAATCTCAAGTCTCTCCTCAGACAATCAATCCTCCATACCGTGTTCAACATGAGATTCGATACTCGGGGATTTATTCCAGTTTTATTATTACTTGACAACAACCGGTTCACTTCCATTCAAACCGCAGTCTCGCTCCTGCCTATAGCATTGTGGTGGAACAGCACGTCAACTTTTTGGCGACGTTGCCAGGGAACACGGCATGTGTGATTTTTTAGTTGAAGAAGTCAAAAGATTGAATTATTTTCAATCTGTCTATATCATTTTCTTTAAGTTTATGTTTTAGTTCTTTTATAATTTCATTTGCTTCCTTCAATAATCAGTTCTTCCATGTTTATGCTTGGAGCAAATTTGTCTTTCATTTCTTTAGATTTTTGCTCACCAGTTTTCCTAGAAGTGTGTGTGGTTCACCCTCCTTATCATGTATTATACAACAACAACAACAACACTCAAGCCTTTATCCCACCATAGTGGGGTCGGCTATATGGATCCTCTGTCGCCATTGCGCCCTATCTTTAAGCATAGTCTCATTAATGCCTAAGTACATCATGTCTTTCTTTATAGTTTCATTCCAAGTTTTTTTTGGTCTACCCCTCCCCCGTTTAACATGTCTAGTGACTAAACTCTCACAACGCCTAACAGGTGCCTCTAATGGTCTCCTATGTACATGTCCAAACCATCTTAAACGAGCTTCTCGCATCTTCTCTACAATTGGCGCCACTCCTATCTTATCCCTGATACATTCATTCCTAATTTTATCCAGTCTCGTGTGACCACACATCCACCTAAGCATTCTCATCTCCGCGACTCCCATTTTTTGCTCGTGTACACCATTCACTGCCCAACACTCAGAACCATAGAGCATTGCAGGCCTAATTGCAGTACGGTAAAACTTGCCTTTAAGTTTTAGTGGTACTTTACGATCACATAGGATCCCAGACGCGCCTCTCCACTTCAACCAACCTGCTTGGATTCTATGAATCACATCTTTATCTACACCTCCATCTTTTTGAATTATCGATCCCAGATATTTAAAGCACTCACTGCGGGAAATATCTTGGTCACCCAATTTAATGACGGAGTCATCTGACCTTCTTGCACTACTAAATTTAAGCTCTATATACTCTGTCTTTGTCCTGCTCAACCTAAAACCCTTCTTTTCTAAAGTGTCTCGCCAAGATTCTAGTTTCGCGTTTACACCCTCGCGCGTCTCATCGACCAAAACAATATCATCTGCAAATAATAAACACCAAGGTATTGCTTGCTGGATATGTCCGGTGAGCTCATCTAAGATAAGGGTAAAGAGGTAAGGGCTTAAAGCTGACCCTTGATGTAAGCCAACAGCGATAGGGAATTCCTGTGTTAATCCTCCAGATGTCCTCACCCTGGTCACTGAATTTGTATACATATCTTTGATTACGTCAATGTATGATATATTTACACCTTTCTTTTCTAAGACTCTCCACAAGACCTCTCTTGGAACCCTATCATACGCCTTCTCCAGATCGATAAACAACATATGCAAATCTTTTTGTCTTTCCCGATAGTTGTCAATGAGTCTCCTCAAGAGATGTATAGCTTCCATGGTTGACCTCCCTGGCATGAATCCAAATTGATTCTCTGAGATGCTAGTCTCTCGTCTAACTCGTCTCTCTATTACTCGTTCCCATAGTTTCATAGTATGACTCATTAATTTAATTCCCCTGTAATTGACACAATTTTGTATATCTCCTTTGTTCTTATACAAAGATACAAAAATACTTTCTCTCCATTGGTCTGGCATCCTTTTTGTCTTCAGTATCTTATTGAAGAAACTTGTAAGCCATAAAATTCCTTCCCTCCCTAAGCATTTCCATACTTCAATGGGTATATCGTCTGGTCCAACTGCCTTTCCATTTTTCATCTTCTTCAGAGCGTCATCTATCTCTGATGCTTGAATTTTACGATAAAAAGTTATGTCTCTAAACTCCTCCGATTTACTTAACTCTTCCAAGTTCAGTTCATTATCTTTTCCTTCATTGTATAGTTGATAAAAGTATCTTTTCCATCGCTCCTTAATAGCCACATCATCCGTCAAAACCGTATCTGTTTCATCTTTTATGCATTTAATTTGGCTTAAATCTCTTGTCTACCTCTCTCTAGCTCGAGCAATTTTATATATATCGCGCTCTCCATCTTTGGTATCTAGTCGTTTGTAAAATTCTGCATAAGCTTGACTTCTTGCTTTACTTACTGCATTTTTAGCTTCTTTCTTGGCAACTTTATACTTTGTCAAGTTTTCATCATTCCTACAAGCATATAATGTTTTGTAGCTGACCCTCTTTGCCCTCACTTTGTCTTGCACTTCCTTTTTCCACCAGCAAGATTCTTTTTGTGGGGGCGCGCGACCTTTTGACTCTCCAAGTACGTTCTTTCCACTTATCCTTAAATGAGAAGACATAACTTCCCATGCGACACTAGGATCAACATAAGGATCATCAACTAGTCGTTCTATAACTACTGCCTTGAAAGCAACCTGTTTTTCCTTCATCAAGTTCCACCACCGAATTTTTGGCAACACTTTTGTCTTTCTCTTAAAGTTACTATATTTAATTTGCACATCCAGCACCACTAGCCTATGTTGCGTTGTCAAACTTTCTCCTGGTATGACTTTGCAATCCTTACAAATCTTTTTATCCATTTTGCGAGTCATAAAATAGTCAATTTGTGACTTATTTTGTCCGCTCTTGAACGTAATTAAGTGTTCTTCCCTCTTTATGTAGAACGTATTTGTCACAATTAGCTCGTGTGCTATGGCAAAGTCTAGAATGGTTCTTCCCTCTTCATTTATTTCTCCATACCCAAATCCTCCATGAACATCTGTATAATCCGTATTTTGCTTCCCTACATGTCCATTTAAGTCTCCTCCAATGAAAATTTTCTCGCTTTGTGGGATTTCTCTTACCAAATCATCTAAGTCTTCCCAAAATTGTACTTTAATAGCTTCATTTAATCCTACTTGTGGCGCATAAGCACTAATTAAATTTAATAGTTTCCTTTCCTACGATTAATTTAAGAGCTAAGATTCTATCACATTTTCTGCTTACCCCAACAACTCCATCCCTCCAAGTAGTATCTACAATAATACCTACTCCATTTCTTGTTTTATTTTTTCCTGTGTACCATAATTTAAAACCTGAATTATCTAGAAATTTTGCTTTCTCACCCACCCATTTAGTCTCTTGCAGACATAAAATATTTATCTTTCTCCTAATCATTGTATCCACTACTTCCATCGCTTTTCCCGTTAGCGTACCTATATTCCAACTTCCAAACCTAAGTCGATCACAAATCCTACGATCAACTTTTCTAGGACGCCTAATATGTGAGGGCTCTTGCATATTTGACACTACACCCAAGTCCTCTTGGAGGTGCAGCGGTCCTTGCCAAGACGCCGCATTCGGACCATACGACGAGGACTCTTGCCTATTTAACACTACACCCAAGTCCTGGAGATGTAGCGGTCCTTGCCAAGACTCCGCATTCGGACCATACGATGCGTTCCTTAGGGGGAACAACCTAGCTTTAGCACAATTTCTCAAAAGATCCATATTCATAAGGGTGACTAAATTTTACGCTGGCCGTCTACCTAACACAACCCTCACCATTTTTCATCCGGGCTTGGGACCGGCATCGGCTGGTTTCCTTATCATGTATTATACTCCACAAAAATGCAAATGGTGTGGGAGTATTTATCATGTGAGTGAGGTGTGCGAGAAAGTAAATTATAGTGCATACACAAATGGAACCCCGCAGCGGGCACTACCACAATCAGAAGTCTGGACCACTTCAACATCGAAGCCTTTAGGTGTGCTATGTCTGTTTTGCAAGGCAGCAATCTGTTGGATCGGTAGGCGCCATTAGAGGGGGTGAATAAGGGTTTTAAAACTTTTATGTTATTTTGAAATACTAGAAATATTAGGAGATTGAAGGAGTGCAAAACAAAGACAAATTAAGTAAAATAAAATAGAGACGTGATTTAATTAATATGAAATGTAGTGTTACAAACTTTGACTTCTTATAATGCTAGAAATCGAAAGCGAATAGTAAAAGTCTTTTTCATTTTCTATCCCGAGTCGTATCCCTACGAACCGGTGGCTTTAGCTTATCCTACTTGGATACAGCCTCAAGAGGCTTTAGCCAATCCTCCCTTGGACATGGCCTCGAGCACCCCCTAGATCTAAACCCTAGACCTAGTCGCCAACACAAGGCGAATTTCTGCCCTAATTCCTACCCAGACCTAACCGCCAACACGAGGCGAATTTACTAAGCGATTACAAGAATGAAAGGAACAACAATATTAAAAACTCCCTCTTAAAGAACTTCTGAAGTTGGAGGCGAAGAATAGCTGTAGAATAAGCATTGTTGAAGCGTGATCATTGTTCGAATCTGGCGTGAAGAAATCCTCCTTCAGAAATTCACAGAACTTTGGTGGGAGATCACTTTTCGGCAAAATAATGCTCTGGAATTTTAGCACTCAACCTCTCTCAAACTTGTGTATATAAAACCAGAGAAGAGGGGTCTTATTTATAGCCTTTGAGCTAGCGCATGTGCTAGCGCTGCCGCTACCACCGGCACTATCCTAGATTAGGAAACATTCTTCGCATGTGTATCTTCAATCCAAGGAAAGCCTCCAGACATTCCTCAAGTGATCCGCAATAGCTCCTGAGCTATCTGCTATCGCCTTCTAAAATAGCTCCCAAAATTGCTCTAATCAGAGCTAGCGCCTGCGCTAGGTGCTACCGTCGGTGCTAGAGGACATGTTGGAATTTTGGCTTCAAATTTGTAGGAAACCTTCTTATGATATCCTTGAGTCATATGGACTTGTTTCCTGCACACTTAAACACACAAGATCAAATACACGTAGGATTTATTATTCTCAAACCTAGGAGATGCGGAAGACCATGTTCTAACAAACTCCCCCTTTTGATAATAACAAATCCGTTAATGGTAAATCAGAACATTAATATACAAGCATGATGAAACCTACTTGTGTGTGTGTGAGAGTGATGATATAAGATAATTGTCGTTTTAGGTATTTAGAATTGCTCCCCCTAAATATATGCTCCCCTTATATATAAGCTATCATCTTATTCTTTAATCATG
Organism: Dactylorhiza incarnata; assembly: GCA_033032865.1. NCBI lineage: Eukaryota > Viridiplantae > Streptophyta > Magnoliopsida > Asparagales > Orchidaceae > Dactylorhiza > Dactylorhiza incarnata. The sequence continues at coordinate 6,684,993 of JAWHQI010000035.1, forward strand.
TTAGTTTTTCAATTTGATAGCGGTTTTTATTTATCATGTTAGTTATCCCCCTTTTGTTATTATCAAAAGTGGGTAAGGAAGCAAGAGACATAAAAAGGACTTTTGATAACAAGATAATGCATGATCGAGCTTTTTAGAGGAAATGAAATGATAAGGAGTTTTAAGCATAAAATTTTTCATAGAGATGAATCAGAGTTTTAGCATAAAAATGATATGCATGTTAGAATAACCAATATAGATTTTACCAAGCAAGCCTACCACTTTTTTAAATGAAATGAATTTTAAGATTCAAGTGATGATGCACACAAAAGTGAAGACTTTAAAAAAGCATGAAAGCGGAAGGTAAAAAAGTATATGGTAATGATGCGGAAGACTTATCGAAATACAAGAAGCATCTTTTTGTAATCATGATAATTCATAAGAAATATATGAGTTTAAGTTCCAAAAACAATGTTATTGTAAATCATTATTCATTTTAAATTTTGACAATAAAGTAACCAAGCATGAAAAAATATCACAAAGAGATTACTACAATATTATTTGAGTTTACAAATTCAAGACATACCAAACTTTGTAAAGAGCATGCTAGGTTATCTAGTGCATTTTAAATATAAAGAGAGTATAAAATTAGCAAATAGGGTCTAATTCTTATGAGAAGAAGTGTTATGGAAGATAATGATGTGCACATAAGTGTATTTTTAATAGAGTGAACAAATGATTTAATCAAAAATACAAGACATATGTAGAGTAAAGTGCACAATAAAACACTAATAATTTTACATCCACACACTTCAATGCACTGATGATTCTCAATTATATACACTTTTTTGGACTCATCTGGGCTAGTTTTCCTTCTTTTGCACTTCATTTTCAGTTCTTAATTGCTTATATTTTACTCGTTCACGCTTTCACTATTAGTGCAATGTCTTGGCCCATTGTGGTGCGCAATTGCGCACTATTTTGTTGGGGGCAAGCACATTGTGCTCCCCATTCTTTTTATGTTATTATACTTGTGCTGGAGGTGTGTTCCCAGCGTGTGGTTTCGTTGTGCAGGTGGGCAGATCATCCATATTGCCGAGAATTCATCCTGTATGAATCGCACGGTCATGCGTTTACTTGACGCATGGTCGGCTGCAGTCGTGCGCTATGATCGGCTGGTCAATATGGTGATATGCCCCGCTCGTGTATTTTCTTCATGCACAGTTGGCCTCAACCGTGCACGAACAAAACGCACGACCTCCTGTTGTTTGCCGGATTTCAAGCTTTCTGAATTTGCCCATGCATTTTTACGCACGATCGGCTTCTTCCGTGCGTAAGTAAAATGCACGGGCGCACCTGCTCGTCTTCCTGGCCTTTATTCTCGATTAATATCGCACGGTTTACGCACTATCGTGCATTCAACCGTGCGTGACCAATTTCTGACCAGTTTTCTATTTAAGCTGTAGATCTCGACCTAATCGGGAGTTCGCCCGATCCATCTTCTTTCCTGCGCCTAAGGGTTCCAGTTCCATTCCAGTCCGCTGTTCCATCACCGCCCACCATTTAGAGGTGCTCCAGACGCATTCTTGGCTCAAATCTTGAGCTGGAGTATCCTTTCGGCCACCTCGCATCATTCAAGCGCTTCAAGGAGAGGATTCTACACTTATCTTCACCGCCAAGCTAGGAGTTCTTCGCATCAGACGTGGTCGGATTGTAGTTTACCGGAGAAGATGGGTCCATTGGGAGGAAGTGACAGTCGTCCTCTACCCCATAAGATAGTTGGGACCGAGCTAGGATGCGGATTGACAACCCGGTGATTCCTACCGAGAATCTACAACAAGCCTCCGGATTTGGTCATATCTCTTGCCTTTTCTCTTACTTGCGTAGATGTATATGAATGTAATCCTCATTTTAGTGATGATGTACAATATAAACTTGTGTTAATACTTATTTCATCTTTTTTGTGAAAGTATTTCGTTTATATGTGTATTTGAGGTGCGCCAGCAAATCCATTCCACCCCGCTCCATTCCACTCTACAACCCACTCTTCCACTACAGGAGCCTACTCTTCCATTCCGCTTGACTACTCTTCCATTCCGTGTGCCTACTCGTCCATCAACCCTTGCGAAGTACTGCATTCAAGGCCTACCTAGTTTCCATCTCGCCAAGCGAAGCATTGCATAGGAGTAGTTGTAGTTATTTTCTTTTATTTTCCATAATCCAAACCAAATCTCCCGCATTCCATTCGATTAAAGGACTTCAATCTCAAGTCCTTCCTCGATAGATAACTCCACCTTACTGTGTTCCTCTGAGATTCGATACTTGGGGATTCACTCCCACATTTTTTATTACTTGAACGATCGGTACACTGTCGTTTCGTGCCTCAGTCTCGCTACCGCCTATAGCGGTGTGCTAGATTTTCGCATCATGCACATAGAAACGAATAGGTGGTGTAAAGAAAAATTTATGGTTTGCACAAGACACTTTACTATTCTTTCCAAGGTGCTCAACCTCACAATGCTCATTAAGACTTATCAGGAGGTTCAAGTAGTGCTTGGTGGAGTTGTCTTTGTCAATTTATTTCATGATTTTTGTTTTGTACAAAGTTCTCTGAATACACTTGTTTTGCAAACCAATGTAATTTGAAAGCACCACCACTTTTCTTAATGATAAGAATGCAAATAAAAGTGGTGTAGGTAAGATACTTGTGCAATTTTAATTCATTGTACAATTTCAATACCTAAGCAAGCATTCTTAGATTAAAAAGCATATGTAGACTTTGCCAAAATAAGTGAGTGAATAAAAATTATTATCATCCATAAAACATTTACTCATACTTAGAAGCATGCTAAGCTTGGTTCTACACAACTTTTTCAATACAATATATGCACATGTGATTGGATATATCAAAGCATGATAAAAATAATGTTCAAAGTAGGTTGAAAAGATGAATTGCAACATTGTAGAAGGTCTAAATGATAGATTAAACCATGCTTGATATTCACAATAAAGTACATGCAGTTTTTTCTGTATTTTGAAAAAATTTGTATTTGATTTTTTGCATGTAGAAACAGAGATCAGCCAAATAAACAAGGAAAGAAGAAGAAAAAATATTTTTGGAATTTTGGCTTTTGCAATTTTGTATTTCAATTTTTCAAAAATCAATTAATGACAGAAATGCAAAAATAAGTAGTACATTTAAAAGACCATATTTTTAGTGATTTTTCGAAATTTTAATAAAGAAAAAAATTGGACACTCGAGCTAGCGCCTACGCTAGTTCTAGCGCGGGCGACAGTGAGAAAAATATTGAGATTTTGAAAATTTTGATTATTGATCTTGATTAAGTGTCCCAAGAGTAGTTTCATGCAAAAATTTCATAATTTTTGGAGATATCTTGATAGTGCAAATTGCATGAAATGTTAGCGATTTCTTATATGACTAAACATAGCATGGGATATATTTTCTCAAATCTTCATTTTGATTTTTCTAAGACTTGTGTTTATCAAAATAATGTAAACTGAAAAAGATAAGACCTGTAAACACAAGATATCATGTTTGAATAAGCTAAATAAGCATGACTTAAATGATTATAGTATGAAATGATGTTCATGCAAAGAATAAAATAGGTATGCCCTAGATAAAAATACCCAGACAATATGTCTACACCCTAGCCCCATTGTAAGTGATGGATGGGCATGAGGAGCTGCACACATGTCGCAGGTTGGGGTATTACTCCCATATGCATACACTAGAGAATGCTCACCTAGCACTCTTTCCCCTAGTGCCTCGCAAGGCCCCACTAGAACCCTCCCCGGTTAAGGACAAGACATGACTTAGAGGTTGGGTCTCTAATGCATCATATCCTACGCCCACGCTATTGTGAGACATAATATTGGTATACGATCATAGACATATAAAATGATTAGGTTTAAATTATGAGCTTATTTGAATTTTTAGAATGATGTTATATTCGAACAATATGACTTTTGTGATTTTATTTTAAATCACAAATTATGAATATATATACTTTTCTAAAATGCAAGATAATGATATTTTTTCTTGTTCGATTATTGCAAGAGTACGCATGAGTCTATAATTAATTTGATATTTGCTTAGACATTTAGTTGGACTTAGTAATTTAAAGTGGATCTTGGACTTCCTGAGGTCTACCTTGTGAGGGATTCGCACCGATACTAGGAGATGTGATGGGGTGACATCCCAAATCTCCCTTTCTCAAGATATTTAAGTATTACTGGTTGCTACCCAAACTAAATATTTAAAATATATAGAGTCAAAATTTTTCGAAAGAGAAAAATGAAGTTCATGATTTTATTAAGTTAGATAAATATCTCATTACAAATTTAGAGTTTGATTTATGTGGATAATATATGATATAAATTGGCAATGAATATAAGAAGGATAGATAGGTAATCAGAATAAAATATGACTTTGAATTTTGAATAATTTGATTTATAAACTTATTATGTTTTAAGAGATAAAATCACATTTCCAATAATATATAAGATAACCATAACAAAATAGCTTAAAAATAAGAAAAGAAGAAAAATAAAAAAAAAACATTAAAGCATATCATGAAGTAGAAATTTGTGTATTTCATTTTGAAAAGATTCTACTTCATGCATTTGATGATATCTAACGAATAAGAGTTTTAGGTATCCAAAAGGGACCAAAAGTGGGGGTTCCTTTGGGTACCCAAATATACCGTGTTGGCTTGTGGGTAGATAATGATGAATGGGTCCAATCATGTGAAGTTAATGTTTCATTTTTAATTTTAGGTCTCCATTCAAACCTTGGATTAATGTTATTATTTTGCATCAAATTTCCATTATGATTAACTTGAATATTTGGATAAAAATGATTTTTGAATTTATTATTTAAAGGAAATTTGTTTGCATTTAATTTTAAGTTGGAAGAATAATTATGTTGTAAATGATAATGATGATAGGGATTTGGAATTTCAGATAGAAGCTTTTGTTGTTTTTTATTTCCTATATTCTGTTTAGATAGATTATGAAAATTCATATTTAACTTGCTTTTAGAATTTGCTTGATATTTTGAATTTGTGTTGAGAATTTTTCTTTATAATTTCCTTAAGCAAGTTAACTTTATTTTCCAGTTCAAAATTTTTAACTTTGAGATTATGTCTAGCTTTATTATAAGCAATTGTGTTATTCTTAAGAGTGGAAACAATAGAGTCAATATGAGTTTGATAGTTATTTCTAAATTCCCCAAATATTTCGTCCATCTCCTTGATTTCAATTTTATAATTTTGGCACGTAGCACAATCACTTTTCAAAGATGAATTTTCTAAAGATAATTTTTCATTATGTTCTTTTACAGAAATAGGTTCATTTTCAAGTTCCTTGAATTTTTCTTTAATATCATTACAATCAACATAAGGTTTTATATTTTCATGGGAAAAACTAGATAAATCAGAATTTGATTCTACTTTAACATTTGCTTTTAACCTTTTGTTTTCTAAGCGCAATTTTTCATTAGTGATTTTCAATTTCTTAATTTTATGATTAGCACTTTGTAGTATATGTAATGCGTAAATGGAATTTGTCACAAAAAGGAAGAATTTGATTTCCTTACATTGCTATCGGAAGAGGCAAGATTTGAACAAATAGTTCCTTTGAGATCTTTTTGGCAACCCTCTTCCAAAGATAAGATTTCTTCTTCTCTTCCACTTGATGTGCACTCCATTGATTCATCATGAGAGGAGCTTTCTTGAATATATGTGCAAGCTTGTATGTTCTTCAATTCTTGAGTTTTTCCATACATGTGAGAGGAAAATCATACATTTCTTCAAGAAATTTCCATACTTTGTATGCACTAGAAAAACAATAGATCAATTTGAAATTTTCTTGAGATAAAACACAAAAAATACTATTCAAAGCCTTTGCATTTAGGTGACGTTCCATTTTATTTTTTTCATCCGTTGGTCTTACAATTGCAAAATTCCAGGCTTCGATATCTACAGTTTTAATAAACCTTTCCATTAAAATTTTCCACCCTTTATAATTTCTCCCTTCAAATAAAGGTGGTGCAAGAGATTTTTCTTCATTATAAAAATTTTCCCCACTAGTAAAAGTAAGATCATGAGACACCATTATTCCTGGTTGTTAGACCATTTGGAATAAAACCTCTCTGATACCACTTGTTGAATCGATAGACGCCCTTAGAGGGGGGTGAATAAGGGTTTTAAAACTTTTTAGTTATTTTGAAATACTAGAAATATTAGGAGATTGAAATAGTGCAAAACAAAGAAAAATTAAGTAAAATAAAATAGAGACATGATTTTATTAATATGAAATGTATTGTTACAAATTTTGACTTCTTATAACGCTAGAAATCGAAGGCGAATAGTAAAAGTCTTTTTCATTTTCTATCCCAACTCGTATCCCCACGAACCGGTGGCTTTAGCCTATCCATCCCGGATACGGCCTCAAGCCACTTTAGCCAATCCTCCCTTGGACACGGCCTCGAGCACCCCCTAGATCTACTCGCTACACCTAGTCACCAACACGAGGCGAATTTCTGCCCTAAGTCCTACCCAGACCTAGTCGCCAACATGAGGCAAATTTACTAAGCGATTACAAGAATGAAAGGAACAACAATATTAAAAACTCCCTCTTAAAGAACTTTTGAAGTTGGAGGAGAATAACTGCTATAGAATAAGCATTGTTGAAGTGATCATTGTTCGGATCTGGCGTGAAGAAATCCTCCTTTAGAAATTCGCAGAACTTTGGTGGGAGAACACTTTTCGGCAGAATAATGCTCTGGAATTTTAGCACTCAACCACTCTCAAACTTGTGTATATAAAATGAGAGAGGAGGGGTCTTGTTTATAGCCTTTGAGCTAGCGCCTGCGCTAGATCTACCATCGGCGCTATCCTGGATTAGGAAACATTCTCTGTGTGCGTATCTTCAATCCAAGGAAAGCCTCCAGACATTCCTCAAGTGCTCCGCAATAGCATCTACGCTATCCTCTAAAGCCTGGCGCTATCGCCTTTTAAAATAGCTCCCAAAATTGCTCTAATCAGAGCTAGCACCTGCGCTAGGTGTTACCATCGGTGCAAGTGGACATGTTAGAATTTTGGCTTCAAAATTGGGGGCAACCTTCTTATACTATCCTTGAGTCATATGGACTTGTTTCCTGCACACTTAAACACACAAGATCAAATACACGTAGGATTTGTTATTCTCAAACCTAGGAGATGTGGAAGACCATGTTCCAACACAATCCATGTGGTAAAGGACTGTAAAAGCTGGAAATCGCAATTGGAAGAGGATAAGAAGACTATGTAAATGACCATCCCTCCTTTTCCTTTTTGTGAATCGCCTTCAGTCACCGATGGTGTAGTTATTCGACCCCCAAGTCCCCTTGGGTGTTTAGTAGAAACCTTAACGAGCGAGCCCGTCGATCACTGTATTGACACTGTGGTGAGCTCCTATCATCCTACTACCTCACCTCATTGTGAATCAACCACTGTAGATCTGGGTGCTAAGCCCTAAATTAATTCTATTCCTTCTTGAACTCTGGCAAGTTTATATCTTTAGATGCATTGCTTGAGTTGGCATTGCAATATGATCCGGGTAGGGATTTGTCATCTCTAATTTGCACTAATTGCAGGAGAAGGGTATATTGTTGTAGTGTGCCAAATGAATAAACCATCTCGATTGAACATTAGTTTGGGCTTCGATAATATTTATTTCGATGCACCTCCATCTGGTACATCTTGTGCAGTGGAGCAAACAAAAAAGGTGAGATCCCCTAAATTCTATTCGTTTGAGTGGTATTTGCACATGAAAGCACACTCCACTATCCCTTTGGTCATGCATGAAGAAGCAGCCAATGGTGAAGAGGGATCCCCCTCTTCACTTGTGGAAGCTCCTCATGCCCCACCTTTTGTACTTTGGGTTCCATGCTCTATTAAGTGGGGTGCACGAAGAATCAGTCACCATTGAAGAGTCGCCCTCCTCTTCTCACTTGTGGAGTCCCCATCTTGCACCACCCCTGATCAGGATGCTCCTGTAATGGGGGAATTTTCTTCCAACCCCCCATGATGTTATCACGGCAAAATCGCTAGCTGGGGAGAACCTGATTTGTGATGACATCCTCATTTGTGTTTTGGAGGATGATGATATGGAACACCTTTTCCCGACACTCCCGCTTTTATTGATTCTTTTAGTTCTTCTTCTGATTTATTTCTTGAACTTTTCTTTTAACCCTGAAATTGTTGAATTAATACTTCCTATATTTCCTCCTGATGCTTTTAACGGTATTTCTTATATCCCCTGCAGGACTATGAGTTTATGGACCCATTTTCAGGTGATCTTGAGAATAAATCTTGGCAGGGAAAGCATATGACAGTGACAGAACACATTGCTTATTCCACATCATCGTCACTGCTTGTGCTTCCTCTGAAGGATTGGGTGCAGGGAGGCAAGAGATTTTCCATTGATGATTGATGGTTGGAGGAGATGAAGAAGATGAAGAAGGAGGAGACTTAGGGATGGAGGAGTACCATCCTTCCTATCCACCCTAACTGCTTAGTCTCCGGACCCTTTTCATTTATCTTTAGTTACTACTTCAAATCAACGTATAGTTGATATTTTTTATGAGCTCGAATTAGTAATAATTAGGATTTTCATACTTCGCTCTTTTAATTCCTGCTTGAACAATATGTACAACTGTTAATACATGTATTTGGTCCAGCTTAAGGATGTTAAACAAAGTGCTCTTGGGAGGCACCCCATTGTTATCCATGCTTTATTTTCAGCTTATTTAATTGCTATAATCCAATATAGTATGTATTTCTTGTTTTTGCTAATCTACATAGGATCTGAATTTCTTCGCAGCTGAATTTTACCAACCCAGAACCTGGAGCAACAATGTGAGCCAAATTCAGACTTAGCGTCTTCCGGAATGCCCCATTCTCGGGCATGGGTAACGAATCCCTTCCTCCTCCTTTTTATTTTTAGCTTGCCTCTCTTTTGATTGCGAGATTTCTCGCATTGAGGGAAATGCTCCGTTTAAGTCTGGGGGGTAGTTATGTCCCCACGTGTGTAAGCACTCGCTTCACGCTTTACGATAAGCATCGCTTTTATTATAAAAAAATGGTTTTGCTCCAAATTTTTCAAATTTCCAACTTTTTGTTAGTCTCATTTAGTTCAATTTTCTTAGGAGTGTAGGTTATACTAATTTATAATTGCAAAAATCAAAATCGGGTAGTGAACCGTAGACTCATGTAGTGATCCTAGTTAAGAGCCCATGTTCTCGGATAGAAATAGATTTAGAGTTAATCACTTGTTAAATTTTTGAAGTGGAAGTGGAAGGGTGCTGGGCGGTCTGGAGGTTGGAGACCGCAGAGACTGCACGGTCTGCATCGGTGCTCTGGCCAGTTTTGTCATAGTTGTTCTGAGGGGTCTGATCTGGGAGATCGCCTCTTTTGTCCGGGCGACTTACGTGGCTTGTTCTGGCTACTTGTTCAAGTCGGCCAGATGTTCAAGCAATAAGACTGGGCGGTCTGTTTTCAGAGACCGTAGTAACCTGGCGGTTTGTACAAAATTGTATGGTTAATAAGGGAGCTGTTTAGCACTACCGATCTGATGGGCGGTTATTGTATCCCGGTTTGTGTGGTAACGACATCCGTCTGCTTGCCTATAAATAGGGATGCAGGGCCCGTCATTAACAGCGAGAACTATAAGAACCAAAGTTGGCTTGATTGTGCCGGTCTCAATTTGAGGTCGCGCGGTCTGAGATTTTGTCTGACCGTTTTGTGTGTTCGCAGGTTAGCGGCTAGCAGCTCGCGATCAGCTTGTCTCCTTTCTTCCAGCTTTGAATAAACCAGTTTGGGCAAACTGTGTTTAGGTGTTCTTGGTCTGTGTAGCAGACTCAGTTGATCAGGCAGTCTTAAGTGGCCAGGCGATCTTGAGTTGCGATCTATCGCAGATAGCAGTTCTTTGTTCAGAGTTCGCGGGTTCTTCTGTGGTCTTGAGACCGTGTAGTCTGGGTGATCAAGAAGTGTGAACTGTTTGTTTTTAGTAGAGGAATAAAGCAGCAGGTCGGGCAGTCTGTGGTTGCGGTCTGATAGGTGAAGCTTGTGCTCTGTTCCTGCGGTCTCAGGGGCTACCGTCTGGCTTGTCTGTTCGCACGGTCTAGCGGTGTCAAATTATCAGGTCGCGGCAGCTTGTTTACTCTTGTGTTTGTGCTTCTCTCCTCCGTGATTCTTATGAATCATGTCTCGCCATGTATACCTCAAATTGTAAAGAGATAGTTAATACCATAGCACCATTCATTCTTCTCATTGTCATTGTTGTGCTACACTTGTGGATGGTTTTGTGAAGTGATTCCGCATTTTTACTTCATCTCCGGACCTCAAGTGTTTTATCATGGTATCAGAGGTAGGTTGCTGAGGTTGCTTGCTGATACTTCTCTCGGGTTCCTCACGTGGTTTGTAATCAGTGGGATAGCAATGGACGGAGGATATGCTAGAGGTCTTGGTATTGAGCTCCTTACGCAGACTAACTTCAAGAAGTGGAAGTCTTGCATGGAGAGCTATCTTCTTGACGAGGATTTATGGGAGGTTGTAGGAGGAGAAGCAAGACAGGCTGTTATTCCTACTGAAGGGAATGCTGAGCTCGTGAAGGCTTGGAGGAGAATGAATGCTAAGGCGGAGTTCACTCTCAAGAGAGTTATCATTCCAGAACTGTTTGATCACATCATCGGATGTGGATCAGCTGCTAAAATTTAGACAGCCTTGGATGGCTTGTTCAATAAAAAGAATGTAGCTAGGCTACAGTTCTTGGAGAATGAGTTGGCGAAAGCAACTCAGGGAGATCTGTCAATCTCAACGTTCTTCTTGAAAATGAAGAACCTTTACGCAGAGATATCGTCTTTGGACCCGGATGAGCCTATCTCAGAAGCTAAGCTGAAGAGGCACATAATTTGCGGCTTGCGAAGGGAGTATGTGGCCTTTGTGACTTCTGTTCAAGGCTGGGCCAATCAGCCTTCGTTGCTGGAGCTGGATAACTTACTTGCCTTGCAAGAAAGTTTAGCTAAGCAAATGGCTGGGATGTCTGTCTCTGGGGGAGAAGGTGAGGTTCTCTTTTCTGGAAAGAAGAGATGGGATAAGAAGAAGAAGACATCTGGAGATGATGGTCAGTCTACTTCATATCAGCAGGAGAGGAGATATGCTCCCAAGCGTAATGGGAAGAAGCAGGAAGGACCTAGATGCTTCAGGTGCAACAAGCTTGGTCATTTCAAAAGAGACCCCAAGGTCAATCTTCAGCCAGGGCATGCTGCAGGGATGGAGGAGGCTGGTTCCAATTCTAAAGGTAGTTGGGGTGGTGGAGGTGCATTCATGACGGGCACGTGTGTTCGGGCCATGTCTTCCATCAACTATCAAGATGATTGGATAGTGGACTCTGGGTGTGGTCATCACCTCACCGGGGATGAGTTGAAGTTCTCCTCATTATTGGCATATACAGGTAATGACGATATCATTACGGTTGATGATATTGTTCATGCAGTTGAGAAGGAGGGTGTGGTTTCTTTGAACGATGATAGAGGTACTCTTATGTTGAAGAGTGTCTATCATGTTGCGGTGATGAAGAAGAACCTCTTCTCTGTGACCAATGCGGTGGATGTTGGCTATCATGTTCTGTTCGGTCAACCAGAAGTGAAATTTCTCTGAAATGTTTCAGCTGTGAAAGCTGAGGTCACTCATGTTGGGAGATGGGTGAAGGAATTGTTTGTTCTTTCAACAAGTTCTTATGTTGATAAGATGAGGGCTAACAACAGTGCTACTATCTGGCACGAAAGACTTGGGCATGTTGGGATGGACAAGTTGAAAGCTATGGCTTGAAGAGGCCTGGTGAAATGTCTACATAGCTTGTCATCTTTTAGGGATGGTCATGTTTGTGCAGGTCGTCAGTTTGGTAAGGCTCAACATCTTCCATTTGACAAATCACAAAGCAGATGTAAAAGGCCATTGGAGTGCATCCATGGTGATCTGTTTGGACCTACCCACACTACCAGTCTTGGAGGTAGCAGGTATATGCTGATTTTGGTTGATAACTTCACCAGATAAACTTGGGTATATTTTTTGAAGGAGAAGTCGGAGGCGTTCAAGAGGTTTCTGGAGTTCAAGGAACGGGTGGAAGGTCGGCTTAACCTGCAGGTCAAGAGGTTCAGAACTGACAACGGAGGGGAGTTCACCTTCAAGACATTCTTTAACTTCTGCAGGAAGCATGGCATCCAAAGGGAGCTTTCTTGTGCTCACACTCCACAACAGAACGGAGTTGTAGAGCGGAAGATCCGTCATCTGACGGAGACCTGCAAATGTTGGCTTCATGTCAAGAGTATCCCAAAGTCCTTCTGGGCATAGGGAATCTCTTGTGCGGCCTATGTTATCATCTGGATGCCTCTCAGTCCCATCAACATGAAAACCCCGCATGAGTTGATTTTTAAGGAGAAGCCAAGCGTGGAACACTTTTGAGTGTTTGGTTCTACCTGCTACATGCATGTTTTGGATGCCCTTCGAACGAAGCTAGATGCAAAGGCAAGGAAACTAGTCTTCGTCGGTTATGTTGACCGGAAGAAAGGGTGGAGATGAATGGATCCTAAGACACGAAGATATGTGGTCTCTAGGGATGTGGTATTTAACAAGCTGACGTCATACCAAGGTAGCTCTTCTGTATAGTTACAAGGAATCAGGGTAGATGGTGGACCAGTGGAAGCTGTAACACCCTGCCAGTACGAATAGTATAACAATAGGTCCGGCCGGGACCCCACGCCATACAAACCACGCTAGCTAGGAGTTAAAAGGTGATAAACAGAAAGAACTACAACAGAGTATACTAAACACTAGCGGAAGCATAATGATTTAACATTTCATTTAGAACTGTCCACTATCATAGGAATGAAACCATAAAATAGAGTTACGGCCTTAAGGCCTTACATTCACCAATGTACAAAACTCAGAACATACTTCGGCATGCAGGACGGCAATACATGAGAAAGCAGAAAAGGGAGGCTGGCCTTCGAGGGCCAACTCAGCAAAAGGGCCACCGCCCGTTATTTCCCACTAGGCTCGCCTGCACCTGCATGAGAACATTACACCAAGCGGTGGCAAACAAAGTAACGGTCAGCACAGCTGACCAAATTATAATGACCCCACCCCTTTCCCGGGGTGGCGGAGCTTCTACCCTGCAAGGAAGCCATACTAGCACAAGTACTAAAATAAAGAAAGTACAACTACACAAGTTGAGGTTTCAAGCACAATCAATCTTCTAGGTTGAGCATCAAAAAGGAGGGAACCTAGGTATGCACATGATGTTGGTTGGGTTCACCCGAAGGTTCTCCACACCGCCTAAACAACCGCATGAGGCTAACAACATCAATTCCACAAAACACTCCACCGTAAGGGCCGTCGCCTTAGGTGGGAAAAAGAGCTTTTGGTCGGTCTAGGTAAATCCCCTTCCACGACCTCTCCCATGATCACACAGCTTCCATGAGGTAGGGACCTCTTACCGATCTGCATGGAAACGGGTTCGGTTTAGCTTTGCCCGTGCTCTAATCGTCGCGATCTATCGCACGACGCGGGTACGGCTTCACCTCCGCCCGTAAGGGTTTAGCACTTTCAAGTGCTACACAAATTATAAGCTACGCACCTAACCCCTTCGCAAGGATCTAGGCTTCACAAATACTCAACAAGGGAGGTACAATACGCTCCGCATCAATTTCATGGTGAAGGTTTGCCTTCATCCAATCTCAAAGCATGGGGCTTTCGTTAGGATCTTCACAAGACGCCTACACTTAAATCCCGCAATACTATAGATGATTTCACGGAGTCATTCTCCGGCACGCATTCTAGGTTTAACCTAAATGCAACGTCGCAAATCAAGCATCACCAATTCGGGCTCACGGCCACGAATAGGCTTCACACAAAATGCCTAAATCCGCACGACTACCGGATTTTCTACATGCAATATGCCGGGGACGGACACAATCTACCCGGAGTTCCGAAGAACTTGATGAAATCCTACACTTCGCCCATTTGGTGAAAGGGATTCCTCATGCAAGCATAGAGAAATGAAGGAGAGGACAAATGACAAGTCCAAATATCGGGAGGAAGAATCGTTACCCTAGGAGCGTTCTTCTTCGCCATGGATCCGAGATTCTAGACGGAGGGAAACGACCGCACCGGGCTGCACTCTCCAGATCTGGAAACGGCTCGCGAAATGGAGCTCCGGAGCTCCGTCAATGGCGGGATCTCTCCTTCTTCTTCCTTTCCTCCTTCTTCTTTCTCTAGGTTTGGAGAGAGAAAGGCTTAGAAATTATGAGGATTAACCTCCTCTCATCAGCCCTAAAGACCTCCAGCATCTAATCCTAGCCATTGGATCGGATTCCAAAAGATTTGGACAGACCGATCTCCTTCTCCGCTCAAATTCGCGGAGCAGAATAAACAGGGCGCACGATCACAGGCGCACGATCACTGGTCGTGCGCAAAGAGGAGAAATGGTCGTGCGCACTACCCGAGACAGAACTCCGATTCCTTGCGAATTAACGCACGATCATTGGCGCACGATCACTGGTCGTGCGCGAAGAGGAGAAATGGTCGTGCGCAGAGAACTGCTATGGAATTTTTTTAGCCTATCCCGAGCGCAGCACTACCACTCCGCCTACCTCGCTGAACTACGATTTTTGGGGTGTTACAACTCCACCCCCCTTAAAAGAATTTCGTCCCGAAATTTCGAAAACAGTAATAGCAGGAATTACAGTTATAAATTACCTGAGAGAAATAGCTCGGGGTACTCCGCAAGCATCGCTTGCTCTCTCTCCCAAGAGAGCTCCTCTCGACCGCAATTGTCCCACCGGACTTTCACCATCCGTATGGACTTGTTCCGCAACTGCTTTACTTCGGTATCTTCGATGCGTAAAGGCTTGACTTTCGTCGATAACCCATTATCAACCGGCACTTTGCCAACCGCGACGATATGGGTAGGCTCTTGCACTGCCTTCCTCAAAACTGAAATGTGAAACACGTCGTGCAGACCGCTCAGCTCTACAGATAGTGCAAGCCGATAAGCCGCATCACCAACAAGCTCCACGATCTCAAATGGTCCTAAGTACCTTGGACTGAGCTTTTTCAAGCGTCGGATCCTTGATACCCCTTTGAACGGTTTGATCTTCAAGTAAACCCGGTCACCGACGGCGAACTCTAGGTTCCTATGCTTGGCGTTGAAATATTTTGCTTGCCTATCCTGGGCAATCAATAGCCTTTCACGTACAGTTCGGATCATCGAAGTTGCTTCCTCAACATCCTTTCGCTTTAATAGCTTAGTATCGCCCGTTTCCGCCCAAGACAACGGCGTGCGACACTTCTTACCATAGAGAGCCTCGAAAGGAGCCATCTGTATACTGGCTTGGTAGCTATTATTGTAGGCGAACTCGATCATATAGAGATGATCTTCCCACTTCTTTCCAAAATCTAGAGCGCACATTCGGAGCATATCCTCCATAGTCCTGTTGGTTCTCTCGGTCTGTCCATCCGTTTGCGGGTGGAAGGCCGTGCTGAACTTCAATTTAGTGCCCAACAGTTCATGGATAAGCCTCCAATCTTTCGATGTGAAACGCCCGTCACGATCGCTGACGATGCTACGAGGGACACCGTGCAGTCTCACAATACTATCAATATAGAGCTTCGCTAGCTTTTCTACAGAATCATCCTTCCGGTTCGGAATAAAATGCGATACCTTCGTCAATCGGTCCACGATCACCCAAATGGCGTCGTTTCCCTGTTGTGATCTCGGCAATCCGTTCACGAAGTCCATCGAGATATCATCAAACTTCCACTCCGGAATCGGCAAGGACTTCAAAAATCCACCGGGACGTTGACATTCCGCCTTCACCAACGCGCAAGTATTACACTTGGCCACGTAGAGGGCAATGTCTTTCTTCATACCCGGCCACCAGAAAAGTTTGTTCATGTCCATATACATTTTAGAGCTCCCTGGGTGGATCGAGTACTTGGTATGATGCGCCTCGTACATCAACTCCGCCCGTAGAGTGCCAATGTTTGGGACGCATAATCTGCCCTCTTTCCACATAAGGCCATCTTCGAAGGAGAAACCAGCGTTTAACCCATCAACGGTTTCCGCTTTATAGCGTTTCATGCTCTCATCCAGCTCCAATGCCTGTCGAACTCGGTCGGCAAGGTCGTATTGAACCTCCGTCCAGTTCAAGCATGCTAAAGTAGACGCTCTCCTATCAACGCAAATGATCTCCATTTCTTCCAGCTCGCGGATTAGACGCTCATCGTGCATCAAAATCCAATTTGCTTGAGCGGGAGCCCGACGACTCAACGCGTCCGCAACTACATTTCCCTTTCCAGAAGTATATTTGATGTCGAAGGTGTAGTCCCCCAGGAACTCCATCCACCTCCTCTGACGCATATTCAACTCCCTTTGATCCAGCAGGTACTTGAGGCTCTTGTGGTCGGTAAAGATGTCGATCTTCACGCCATACAAATAATGCCTCCAAAGCTTAAGAACAAAAACCACGGCCGCTAGCTCCAAATCATGGACCGGGTAATTCCTCTCATGAACCTTCAGTTGCCGGGAGCCGTAGGCAATTACCTTTCCGAACTGCACTAGGACACAACCCAAGCCACTCCCCGAGGCGTCGCTATAAATTTCGTAGCCTTCCGTACCACATGGCGATCATAGAATGAGCGTCGTGGTCAGACGGCTCTTCAGCTCTTCAAAAGCTCGTGCGCACTCGGGCGACCAAACGAACTTATGATCTTTCCTAGTCAGTTTAGTGAGAGGAAGTGCAATCCTCGAGAAGTTTTCCACAAAGCGCCTATAATAGCCGGCAAGTCCTAAGAAACTTCGGACTTCCGCTACGTTTTTCAACAAAGGCCAAGCTCGGATCGCTTCTATCTTTGACGGATCAACCGCAATTCCATCTCCACTAACGACGTGACCAAGGAATGCTACTGACGGTAGCCAAAACTCGCACTTGGAGAACTTGGCATATAGTTGACTCCTCCTCAAGGTGCTCAGAACTGCGTGCAGATGACCTACATGCTCCTCTTTCGACTGAGAGTGTACCAAAATGTCATCGATGTAGACGATCACAAATTGACCCAAATACTCCCGGAACATTCTGTTCATTAAGTCCATGAATACCGACGGTGCGTTAGACAGACCGAACGGCATCACCGTGAACTCATAGTGCCCAAAGCGGGTACTGAACGCTGTCTTTGGAATGTCGCATTCCCTTATCCGTAGCTGGTAATAGCCGGACCTTAGGTCCAGTTTGGAGTATACCGTCGACCCAACCAGTTGGTCGAATAAATCATCGATTCTTGGAATCGGATATCGATTATTCTCGGTCAACTTGTTTAGCTCTCGATAATCAATACATAGACGCAAGCTCCCGTCCTTCTTTTTCACAAAGAGGACCGGTGCACTCCAAGGCGATGAACTTGGACGTACGTAGCCTTGCTCTAGCAGCTCTTGCAATTGAACCTTCAGCTCTGCCAATTCCTTTGGCGCTATCCGGTACGGTGAGCGGGCCACAGGTTTGGCACCTGGCACCAACTCGATACAGAAATCAATCTCCCGATGAGGCGGAGCCCCAGGGAGTTCGTTAGGAAACACGTCGGCGTACTCCGCTACAACTGGGACATCACACAACCTGGGCTTTGTCTCTGAAGCCTCCAACAAGGTGAAGAACAACTCGGCGCCTTTTCTCACCGCCTTAACCACTTGGAGAGCAGACATCAGCGTCTTGCTCGCTCCTCGCATACCGGCAAACGTGGTTTCTCCATCGGTGTTCCTTCCCAGTGTGATCTCCTTTGAATTGCAATTTATGCATGCTCGCTGCTCCGAGAGCCAGTCCATGCCGAAGATCACATCGAATTCAGCTAACGGTAATAACGACGCTTCCAAGTCGAAATCCTGACTTCCGATCCGCACCTTCACACGGCTCTTCCTATCCGCACTCATGCGAGATCCATTGGGTAGAACTACTTCCAATCTATCCTCTACGAAGGTAGACGGCACTCTGATTCGCACCACGAAGTCCTCAGACAGAAAAGAGTGCGATGCACCCATATCAAATAGAGCTCTCGCCGGATAGTTGAAAATTAGGACAAAGCCTAATTGCACACAAATAAAACATACAGTTGCACAACAATATAATCACAAATAGCTATGTAAAAGCTAACTTTTAATTCATACCTGTGACGACATCAGTTTGTCGTATAGCTTCTTGCTGGCCAAGCGAATAGAATCTCGGCTGAGTCGGAATAATGTGCTGGGAAGCCGAAGATTCCGCAGCTTTACCCTTTTCCGCAGCACGAGCATAGTCCAACGCTCGGTTCTCTGCCTTCGGGGGACCACTTCGACACACCGCGGCCTTGTGTCCCACCTTCCCGCAGGTGAAACACGTGATAGGACCGCGCACAGTCGTTGCTCCCGAAACATTTGAGCGAGTTTGCTCCGCCGATTTGAACTTCCTTTTGTTCTTTCTGAACTCCGACTTGGACTGAGAGGCCGGCACATGAAACTCAGGTTTCTTTGGCACGGTTTTTGCTTGTACCCTCTTCATGTCCAACTCTAGTGATCTGGCAGTTTGGACCATCACATGGAAACCTAACGTCATTGGGCCAGCAAGGAGCAGCCTCAACTCGTCTCGAAGACCTTCATTGAACTTTTTTGTCTTTGTCTCTTCATCTTCCATCATCAGCCCCACATATCGACCCAGTTTAGTGAACTCGTGCAAGTACTCATCCACCGAGCTGTCGCCTTGAGTTAACTTCAGAAACTGGTTCTGCAATGCGATGCGTTGGGCAGAAGGAATATACCTTTGAAGAAATGACTTTGAGAACTCCGTTATCGTGATCTCGGTAATCTCCTTGCCTCCAAACTTGTGCACTTCCTGTTCGGCCCACCAACGCTCTGCCTCTCCGTTAAGGAGGAAGGTGGCTAAAGTGACCATCATAGCTTCTTCTGTTGCTGTACCCTTTAGAGTTTTTCTAACCGTTGACAGCCAGTCCTCCGCCTCCGTTGGGGATCCGGTCCCCGAGAAAGTTGGAGGGTGGAAGCTTAGAAAGTGTTGCAGTTGTTGATCACGCGCTTGCGCAACGGCTACACGCTCTACAGGACGCTCCACCCTTTGCACGACCGCAGGTTCCACTGCAGCCACTGGCATAGGGGTCTCAACCCTCGGTTCCACCGCAGGTTCCACTGCAGGTTCGATCACCGGGGCCGCATCTGTATTAGGCGTAGCAGGTTGTGCAAGCCTTTGCGGTTGAGCATTGATCATCGCGAAGACAGCTTCTGCGATTAACCTGATCATCTCAGCAGGAGGAGTGGTCGCTGGCACTTCAGCCGACCCACTACTTTCAGCAGTGTTACGGGGTTGAGACGGCCCCGCACTACTCCTAGTCACCTATAATCGTGTAAGACACAATTTAGTGACTGAAAACATAGCAAACAACAATCATGGAACGCTCAGGTTCCGCAAACAAGTATGTTTTTTCCATTCCTAAGTGGACATTCTTATTAGTTTTTGTCGTTTTAGGTGAATGCACATCCCGTGCACACCACCCCTTAAAAGGAATTCGTCCCGAATTCGCTAAACTACGGATCGACGCCTTAAGTCCGATACCAAATTGTAACACCCTGCCAGTACGAATAGTATAACAGTAGGTCCGGCCGGGACCCCATGCCATACAAACCACCCTAGCTAGGAGTTAAAAGGTGATAAACAGAAAGAACTACAACAGAGTATACTAAACAATAGCGGAAGCATAATGATTTAACATTTCATTTAGAACTGTCCACTATCATAGGAATGAAACCATAAAATAGAGTTACGGCCTTAAGGCCTTACATTCACCAATGTACAAAACTCAGAACATACTTCGGCACACAGGCCGGCAATACATGAGAAAGCAGTAAAGGGAGGCTGGCCTTCAAGGGCCAACTCAGCAAAAGGGCCACCGCCCGCTATTTCCCACTAGGCTCGCCTGCACCTGCATGAGAACATTCCACCAAGCGGTGGCAAACAAAGTAACGGTCAGCACAGCTGACCAAATTATAACGACCCCACCCCTTTCCCGGGGTGGCGGAGCTTCTACCCTGCAAGGAAGCCATACTAGCACAAGTACTAAAATAAAGAAAGTGCAACTACACAAGGTGAGGTTTCAAGCACAATCAATCTTCTAGGTTGAGCATCAAAAAGGAGGGAACCTAGGTATGCACATGATGTTGGTTGGGTTCACCCGAAGGTTCTCGACAACCGCCTAAATAACCGCATGAGGCTAACAACATCAATTCCACAAAACACTCCACCGTAAGGGCCATCGCCTTAGGTGGGAAAAAGAGCTTTTGGTCGGTCTAGGTAAATCACCTTCCACGACCTCTCCCATGATCACACGGCTTCCATGAGGTAGGGACCAATTACCGATCTGCATGGAAATGGGTTCGGTTTAGCTTTGCCCGTGCTCTAATCATCGCGATCTATCGCACGATGCTGGTACGGCTTCACCTCGGCCCGTAAGGGTTTAGCACTTTCAAGTGCTACACAAATTATAAGCTACGCTCCTAACCCCTTCGCAAGGATCTAGGCTTCACAAATACTCAACAAGGGAGGTACAATACGCTCTGCATCAATTTCGTGGTGAAGGTTTGCCTTCATCCAATCTCAAAGCATGGGGATTTCGTTAGGATCTTCACAAGACGCCTACACTTAAATCCCGCAATATTATAGATGATTTCACGGAGTCATTCTCCGGCACGCATTCTAGGTTTAACCTAAATGCAACATCGCAAATCAAGCATCACTTATTCGGGCTCACGGCCACGAATAGGCTTCACACAAAATGCCTAAATCCGCACGACTACCGGATTTTCTACATGCAATATGCCGGGGACAGACACAATCTACCCAGAGTTCCGAAGAACTTGAGGAAATCCTACACTTCACCCATTTGGTGAAAGGGATTCCTCATGCAAGCATAGAGAAATGAAGGAGAGGACAAATGACAAGTCCAAATATCGGGAGGAAGAATTGTTACCCTAGGAGCGTTCTTCTTCGCCATGGATCCGAGATTCTAGACGGAGGGAAACGACCGCACCGGGATGCACTCTCCAGATCTGGAAACGGCTCGCGAAACGGAGCTCCGGAGCTCCGTCAATGGCGGGATCTCTCCTTATTCTTCCTTGCCTCCTTCTTCTTTCTCTAGGTTTGGTGAGAGAAAGGCTTAGAAATTATGAGGATTAACCTCCTCTCATCAGCCCTAAAGACCTCCAGCATCTAATCCTAGCCATTGGATCGGATTCCAAAAGATTTGGACGGACCGATCTCCTTCTCCGCTCAAATTCGCGGAGCAGAATAAACAGGGTGCACGATCACAGGCGCACGATCACTGGTCGTGCACGAAGAGGAGAAATGGTCGTGCGCACTACCCGAGACAGAACTCCGATTCCTTGCGAATTAACGCACGATCATTGGCGCACGATCACTGGTCGTGCGCGAAGAGGATAAATGGTCTTGCGCAGAGAACTGCTATGGAATTTTTTTAGCCTATCCCGAGCGCAGCACTACCACTCCGCCTACCTCGCTGAACTACGATTTTTGGGGTGTTACAAAAGATGCAAAGGAAGTTCTGGTGGAGTTGCATATTTCTCTAGGTGCTCCAGGTATTTCTAGCTCTGGGTCAGGTGCTTCAGGTTCTGGAAGCAGGGGGAGCGATGCTCCATGTCTACCTGAATGGAGAGCTAGTCCAGAAGCTGCAGTTGAAGAGGTGGTGCAGAGTTAAGCTCTGAGAAGGTCCAAGAGGACCATTATTTCACCTGATCGGTATACGGGCTGGATCTTGGTGAGATTTGTCTCTTGTTTCTTCGCAGGTCCCCTGGATGAGAGAGAGCCATCTTGTTATGAAAATGTCGTTGGAGTCAAGGAGTGGGAAGGATCCATGGATGAAGAGATGGCTGCCCTCAGGAAGAATGAGACTTAGGACTTGGTGCCTAAGGTTGAGGGAGTTACTCCGGTGACTTGCAAGTGAGTTTTCAAATTGAAGAAGAAGGCTGATGGAAGTATTGAGCAGTACAAGGCTCGCCTTGTAGCTTGAGGTTTCACTCAGAAATATGGGGAGGATTATGAAGAAATGTTTAGCCCCGTTGCCAAGATGACTACAGTTCGAGTGGTGATCGCATTGGCATTTTGCCAAGGATGGAAGATTTGGCAACTCGACGTGAAGAACGCTTTCTTATATGGCGAGATTAACAAGGATATCTTCATGGATCAGCCACCTGGTTATGTATCCGAATAGCACCCAAGATATGTTTGCAAGATCAAGAAGGCTCTCTACGGCTTGAAGCAAGCGCCTCGGGCGCGGTACGGGAAGATCGCAGAATACCTCCAATTCTGCGGATACTTTGCTTCTGATTCAGATTCAGGCTTATTCGTAAAGAAGATGGGGGAGCTTCAGGTCTTGGTGCTATTGTACGTGGACGATATGATCGTCATGGGGAATTCTGAAGTGGAGGTAGCTAGGCTTCGTGCTGAGCTAGCTATCAGATTTGAGATGAAGGATTTGAGTGAGCTCCACCATTTCCTTGGACTCGAAGTGGATAGGAAAGAGAGAGGTATGCTTGTTTCCCAAAATGGATATGCGGATCAAATCGTGAAGACGTTCGGCATGGAAGGGGGGAAGAGCATCTCTACTCCACTGGAGGTTGGAGTTCATCTTCGATGAGATGAAGGGAAGGTTCTTACCGATCCTTTGGTGTTCTGGGCTTTGGTCGGAAGCTTGATATACTTGACGATCACGAGGCCAGATATTGCTTATGTAGTTGGCAGGGTGATTCAGTTTATGGCAGAGCCTCGGAAACCTCATCTTGTGGCGGCTAGGAGTATATTGAAGTATGTCAAATCCACCTCGGAATTATGTCTCTTCTACGGGAGAGATTAGGGCTTTTGCATGCACTGGTACATGGATGCTGATTATGGAGGGGATTCGGTTGATCAGAGATCGACGTCTGGATATGTTTTTATGACAGACTCTACAGCTATATCATGGTGCAGCAAGAAGCGGGATTCTGTATTTGTCTCCACCATAGAAGCGGAGTACAAAGCTTCGGCTTTGGCAGCTCAGGAAGCCATCTGGCTTAGGAGGCTTGTGGAGGACATTCATAGGGAGGTGCGAGGTCCTACTCTGATACGTGGTGACAACAAGAGTGCTCTCAAACTGGTGAACAATCCAGTTTGTCATGCGCGTACAAAGCACATAGAGATTCATCACCATTTCATTCGTGAGAATGTGTTGGAGGGATCTCTGACTGTGGAGCATGTGCAGAGAAAGGAGAATATTGCTCACATATTTACTAAGCCACTGTCGAAGGGACCATTTGGTCGGTTGCGGAGTTTGCTTGGGCTGACTTCCACTTCCCACTTCAAGGGGGAGTGTTAAATTTTTGAAGTGGAAGTGGAAGGGTGTTGGGTGGTCTAGAGGTTGGAGACCGCTGAGACCGCGCGGTCTGAGCCGGTGCTTTGGCCGGTTTTGTCTCAGTTGTTCTGAGCGGTCTGATCTGGGAGACCGCCTCTTTTATCCGGGCGGCTTGCGTGGGTTGTTCTGGAGACTTGTTCAAGTCGGCCAGATGTTCAAGCAATAAGAAAGGGCGGTCTGTTTTCGGAGACTGTAGTAACCGGGCGGTTTGTACATAACCGTATGGTTAATAAGGGAGTTGTTTAGCATTGCTGAGCTCGGGCGGTCTGGTTTGTAAGACCGCTCGCGATCTGATGGGCGGTTATTGTATCCCGATTTGTGCAGTGACGACATCCGTCTGCTCGCCTATAAATAGGGATGTCGGGCCCATCAATTAACAATGAGAACTGTAAGAACGAAAGTTGGCTTGATTGTGCCGGTCTCAATTTGAGGTCGCGCGGTCTGAGATTTTGTCTGACCGTTTTGTGTGTTCGCAGGTTAGCGGCTAGCAGCTCGCGGTCAGCTTGTCTCCTTTCTTCCAGCTTTGAATAAACCAGTTCGGGCGGACTGTGTTTAGGTGTTCTTGGTCTGTGCTGTGGACTCAGTTGATCAGGCGGTCTTAAGTGGCCAGGCGATCTTGAGTTGCTGTCTGTCGCAGATAGCAGTTCTTTGTTCAGAGTTCGCGGTTTCTTCTGTGATCTTGAGACCGTGCGGTCTGGGCGATCAAGAAGTGCGAACTGTTTGTTTTCAGCAGAGGAATAAAGCAGCAGGTCGGGCAGTCTGTGGTTGCGGTCTGATAGGTGCAGCTTGTGCTCTATTCGCGCGGTCTCAGGGGCTACCATCTGGCTTGTCTGTTCGTGCGGTCTGGCGGTCTCAAATTGTCAGGTCGCAGCAGCTTGTTTACCCTTATGTTTTGTGCTTCTCTCCTCCGTGATTCTTATGAATCATGTCTCGCCATGTATACCTCGAATTGTAAAGAGATAGTTAATACCATAGTACTATTCGTTCTTCCCATTGTCATTATTATGCTACACTTGTGGATGGTTTTGTGATCGTGTTTGCCCGAAAGTCTGCGGCCTCTCGCTGCCGGTCAAAAGGATCAGTTCGAGCGGTCTCAGTCACTAGAAGAAAACATACTTTTGGCTAGGGCAAATTGCCCTGGCAAAAAGTCCAAAACCGTGGCTAAAGATCTTTTGCCACGGTCTAGCCACGGAAAAAATTCGTGGCTAAAGGTCGCGTGGAGAAAGGTTTTTAGCCACGGAATGGCCGTGGCAAAATGTATTAGCCACAAAAAAGTAAAGTCGTGGCTAATACCGGACCTTTTACCATGATTTCCAGGCGTGGCAAATGCTGCTCAATAACCGTAATTTAAGACTATTTGCCACGGTTTCTGGCCGTGGCAAATGCTCTGCTTATTGGCCACGGTTTTTGGCCATGGCTAATAATAATTTAGATATTTTTAAAAAATCTATTTGCCCCGATTTTAAACCGTGGCAAATAATAATTTATATATATTTTTTAAAAACTATGATGCTTCCATTTATATAAGTATTTTATTTACACTTTAAATTCTTGAATCATGACTGAACGTACTTATGAAAATAACAAAAAAATAACAAATATAGAAACACATTTTCTTACGAATAAGAAAAATACATGGTTCATAGAAAACATAATAATACATGAGAACAAGAACAAACAAAATAAATCAATTTTCACAAGTGGAATCCATCTGACCATTGAGCACACATCCCATGATCATCAAAAATCCTTGCACGTAAACCAACACAAACGCACATACCACAATTTAACAAATAATATAGTGCTCAATGTAAATCCCGAAGTTAACAAAAAAATGAGCCGCTCTGCCAGAAAATCCTGAAATGTGTTGTTGGTGTCAGCCCCTCCTCCAGCTCCTCCAAGGGCCGCTCTGCCAGAAAATTCTCTGCCAAGGTGAGGTTATATATATTATGAAATGAATGTAGATATACGTTAATGACTCTATACTAGATATTTTAATTAAATAATCAATGACATATAAATATTCATTACAGGTCAAAAATCATTAATTAGGAATCAGATTAACAGCATTATTCTGTTTTTGACCTCTAATTACCATTTATAGTCAGAATTAATATCATATTATATGACAAATTATTCATTTAAAGGGGCTTTAGAAGTAGTAACATTCAGAGGTTTATAAGGGAAATGTGCACATAATAAGCAAGAACAGTAATAAAAACACATGAAAAAAACTGCAACTAAGGTTTTTTGCTTGAAAACATCTAGAACAATACCAATAGGACGGAGATTTGAAAGAACTTCATAAAACTAGGCGTTGACCCTCTCAACATCATTGAGGATTGCCTTCGTTAGCTTCGCAAGGAGGTATTTGTACTCTTGGAATGGAGATTTAGCAATGCGACTCTCGGTCCACAAATCAGGAGTAAAAAATGAATAGGTCTTCATGAGACAATCAAAAGTTGCCTGGACAAATGAAAATGCTTAAGCATAAATTACTGGGAATAGCAGAAAAGATAAGTCTGAAATGCAAACAGAGATGTAGACACAAGTTCTTTGTGGAAAAAATTCAGAAAACACCTATCAACCAAAAAATTTTGTTAAGGCAATTTTTGGGTGCCTTTGCAACACCTGTCTACCAAAAAAACTACACAATGTCAAGGTTTACTGAAACAATATCAAGAATGTACGAAGTTGGATATTTCCACAAAGGGGTGTGCGGTTTTTGTATTTCCACATTTTCTATGATTAAATAACTTATAAAACTTTCAAAAATGAAATGACAGCATTCTAAAACTCCGGAGATAAATAAGTAATAATCTTGACAACAAATGTAAGAAAGGATTAATCAGAACCTCTACTGGGGAACTGAAATTTTATTTTATTTTCTACTGCAGAACTGAGATTCACATTCAAAGAACTAAAAAATCATAAACGGACTGAACAACTTAAAGTATTTAAATTCATGCAACATAGAACATTAAAATGAGAAGTCCATGATAAAGTAAATTCAAAAATTATTCGCACCTTCACCCACGGCTTTCATATTTACGAGTGTTTATCGTTTGGTTTTATTGTTTTTTATTGTTGTACGAAGTTGGATATTTATATAATTATGGATGTATTGCTCTGGTAGTTCATTTTTCCGTGACTAATCTTAGCTTGCAGAACCCTTATTGTTTGCGCGTATTAGCTTTTGGCCCTCCAAACAAGTTATCTAATCAAACTTTATATCAGTAGATGATTATTTTCTCCTCCATTCCATGATTTATGCAAGTTGGTACCAGTTCAAACCATCTGAACAACTGCTTCAAGATTCAAAATTGATAAATATCACAATTGATTGATCTCCATGACATCAGTTATTTATGATCTATCAATGATCATGACACAAATCATTTAAGAATCCATCATCCCGAGGCCTTGTCAATACAGTAGATCTTCTAGAGATTATGTACCTTACATCACATCCCTTCACCTTCCAAGTTAACAAGATCCCTTGAACTTAAGATCACAATTATCCAACATGGCTTCTAAAGATAGAGGGATAGAAGGGTGCAAAAGGAGAGGAGGAATATAATCAGGACCTGGAAGGTTTGGGGTTATGCGTTAATTCAATTGGGTGTGAATACTTGAGAAATGCAATTTTAATTAACTTGGAGTATTACATAGCACATGAACCAAATGTTTAATTAACTTGGAACAGAAGTTCAATTAGCTTTTCATAGCACATGAACCAAAGCTATTATTGTTCAACTTGGAGTATTACATAAAATAGAACAACAACATAGTTCTTAAATAAGATAAAAACTAAAGGTGATTGCTAATTACTATCCAAACTGCATTCCGAATAGCATAGTCCAAAGCTATTGAATTTGTCAAGCTTTGATTAACCTACAAGCAAGCCAAGGATTTGCATAACTCAGTAAGATGCAAAATGGAATCCTTGCATTTTAAAACTAAAAAAATTGATCACAACATGGATCTGTGTAGCTTATATATCAAAACAGATCACGCCGCATCACGAGTATATTTTTTAAAATATCAATGTCAAAAAGTCGGTCAGACAATTGGAAATATAAAAGATCAATGTCAAATGTTGGATGTATTTACAACAATGTATACCTGTATCAAGAAAACCTCAAAGATGGGGGCAACAAAGGAGATTACCCAAATCATCGTCTGGTTGCAATGTGGAGCTGGCGATCCCAAATGGTGAGATAGAGAACCCCTCTTGCGAGCTGGAGATCCTCTCTTGCGATCTAGAGATCCCAACGGACGAGCTTGAGAATCTGCTCGAGCTTGAGAAGCCCTAGCAAATCCTCGATCAGATTGTAGTCCTAAACAACAGCTTTGAGTGCAGGCGGCGGCGACGGCACCCATGGAGATTTTTGCTTGTCGTGGCTAATACTTAAGTATTAGCCACAATTTTTGCTTGTCTAAAATTTATATTCTAGTACATTTTGCAACTTCTCCCAAGTTTTCCACTGCAAATTGAATTAAAAGCATGTTGATATAACAAATTAATAAACCATAGGATCAAGAGAATAATTGTAACTCTCTAATTTTGCCCTCTGATATAAAGTCATTAACAACAATATTGGTATGCTAATATTAATAAAGTGATGATGACAATGCTGCCAATCACGTAGACTATGATACAATCGGTCAATCACTTAAACTAAATCTAAAACCTCCATAAACCACTTCTTGAGATTGATAACTTCATATCTTGGAATTTAAAATAAATTAGCCCAACAAATTTAATATAAATTTGCATAAATGGGCAATCTAATCCTGTAAATATAAGGAGGAGCTTACATCTTGATAACATTGGTTAAAAAAATAAATTTCCTTGGATGCAGATGTGTTTAATTTCCAACTAGGCCCAACTGCTTAGAGTATAATTAATAAGATAATTGTGTTTTCCTAAGTCAGGAAGAGAAAAATAATGTGTTCTCATTTATCTCTACCAATTAATGGAGCCAAACTGTATCTTCTTCTTGATGACTCGATGACTGTGGAAAACAAAAGCATCAATGTTGCCAACATGTATACATAAACATTCCTGAATGAATTTTTTAATGCATTAATTCATATGAGCATTTACACAAACTATTGCATGTCTAGAATATGTATGTATACATATGTACACAATTTTTGAATGAAAATTTATCTCAAAAGTTCCAAACCGATAAAATACTAAATACATTTCCAGATCATATCGTCTGTAATTAGTCGCGCCCAATATAAATTGATATAAGATCAGGCCAAGCCATACATGTTGGCACGTGACGACCCAAAGAGCACAATCAATACCTATGAGCTGAGATTGAGCAACGACTCGATCGACTAAAAATTGAATCGCAAAAAATCCTCACCATCTAGCAAAGTAGGATACAGAATAACTGAGGTGGAGGCCAAGAAATGAGTGTTGGATGTCATGGAGGAGGAGGTTACTTCCATGTGGGTTGAGAAAGAGAAACATAATGGGGGTAAGTTACTTAGTAATTCTAAGGGTTCTGCTAACACTCCGTGGTCCTTAGTGGAAGATAAAATCAACAATGTTTCTTATACATTTAACTATTCTTTATCCATTAATGGAGAACTCGTGGCACAAGAAGAGGCAATTTGTTAAAGGAACATGTGAATCATATTTTAGAAAAGGCATGTTGTGCCTCCAAGTCCAAGGAAAATATTTGCAAGAATGAGCAAAATATTATGATATCCATAATCAGTAAAAAAAGAATTTAGACCATCAAATTCGAACTTCCATAAATGTCCTTAAAAGAAGTATAACATGAATTTTAAACTAAACCTGTGAAATTAGTACAAAAATATCAAATCAGAATTAAAAACAAATTTTCACAAGAAAGAAGGAAAACAATGTAAACACAAACTGAAACCATTTTTCTGTTGTACCCATGGCATCTTGAAAGAACCTTTTGAAAAAAATCACAAATTGAGAGCAACTTCAAACCACATCTGTGCAGAATATGGCTTTGAACCTTTGTATGTAAATTCACATATTAGATTGTGGTATAATAAGATTATATGCATATTATACAACCCAAGACATAATGAATCAAGTTTATGCTTGAAATCTCATATCTAAACATGGTTTAACATTACCTTTGAGGATGGAGGATCGTTGCTCATCCCTCTCTTAGGAAGAAGCACTACTAGGCTTCTTTCAAAACAACCACGACTTCTCAGCTTTACATCAGAGCCCGTCTCCTTAGGATCTACGACGGATCTTCCGACTATTGGGAACCCTAACAAATGAAATAGAGTGGGGAAGAGGAAAACCTATACGTAAATGTATTGATGTCATGAAAAGGGAAAGCAACAAATGTTGATTCTTTAACGCCAGTAACAAGAGGATTTACCGATGCTTCTCCGATTTGAGAGATTTTGGAGGGCGATGCATTTCTGCAGAGAGTTGGGAAGACGCTGCATTTGTGCTCTCTGAACTACATCTTCGTCGTGAGAGATGGTCTCTTTAGGGAGGATCTGGGTTGGAGTGGACTGGAGAGGGCAGAGAGCGGCTTTCAAGCTGTGAGATAGATTAGGTAAATGCTCTATTCAGCGAAACTAGGAGGAAGAGATCACGCTAGGAGGATAACCTTCTTGAAGAGATCCCGTCGAGAATCATCAGAGCCAGGGGAGATGCTTTCGGCTAGCTTCAGATCGGCGAGCGAACGCGCAGGAGGAAATCAGTTCGGGCGAGATTAACTGACCGGAAGAAGAACCCTAGCATTCCGCACTCAGCTATCAAGAATGCCGATGAGAAATTTAATGCCATCCCGTGTATTCGTTTTCCACGGCAAGGAAAACTAAAGTCAGGGTAAATAAAAATAATTTATCCTTGACGTGGCTAATACTAATACTTAGCCACACTTTTTTGCCGTGGCTAATACTTAAGTATTAGCCACAATTTTTTTCTTGGCGTGGCTAATGCTTAAGTATTAGCCACGCTTTTTGCACCCCTGGCTAAAATGTAACTATTAGCCACAGTTTTTGCAATCGTGGCTAATACTAGTGTATTAGCCACGGTTTATGAACCCTGGCAAAAACAATGTGTAGCTAATACTCAATTTTCTAGTAGTGAGTTTTGGGAGATCGCCCAGACCGCCCATCTCCTCTCCAGCAAATCTGCTAAGGCGCAGGAGGGCTGCCCCCAGTCAGACCGACAGACCGCGCGGTCTGGTCTTTTTTTTCTCCTTTTGTTATTAGCACCACATATCTCTACCCCGGCTCTCATGTTCCTCGGGCAGCCTGTAATTTTTGGATCTGCCCATTTTGGCAGCCTCCGCGTCTACAATTAGAGGGGTAAGGGTACCTGAAAAGGGACTTTTTCTTTGATCCTCCAACTTACAACGTGTGCAAGCGGTCTCGAATTCTGTCACTTTTCTACCTCTCTCTCTCTGACTTGTTCTAGACCTCCTTCCTATAGCCTCTTCTTGAGATTAACCGAAGCAGTTTTTCTCTCAGAGTTTTCTCTTTTGGCATTCTCTGTCTCAAGTAACCTGCACTCCATAATCTCCCCATCTCTTTCTAGTGTGAGTTTTGGAGGCACAATTTTGTATCAACAGAACGAACATGCGACCTTCAGATCTAAGGTGTCCAGGTGAAATCAGCAGACAGTTGGATGTCAGACCATGATGGTCAGCCCGGTCAATTCGCCGACGGTCTCCCATCTTCAGGGAGTGAGACCTCCTTAATAGCCCTTGAGCTTCGAATAGAGATTCACCTCTCATAAGCCCGGCGGAAGACCGCTCAAGATCGCTAGGAGACCGCTCGGCTGTTCGAGTCCATGAATCAATTGTTGGCTGAGCTCTCCCGAGGATGATGCCTCAAGCAGATCAGGCCGTGACCCCTAATAGGCTGGCCATCGATCACCCTCTAGACCGTGCGACCCCTCAGCCCACGGTCTCATGCGGTCTTAGTGTAACGAGTTCGCTGCCCATTAATCTTTTTTCAAGGGAGCATCCCAGGAATCTCCAGCTCGAGCTCTAAATTTCCAAGAGGATTATGTCTATCCTTCAGCTCCCGTTGTTACCCCTCTTGCTCCTTCTAGTGTCTTTGAAGCAGAAGAGCCCTCTCTTTTTTCTGATTGAATCCTTTGGGAGCCAACTCCCCACGGTTGTAAAGATCCAAGACTACCCATGTTTTCTAGAGAGAACGAACACAGTTCTCATCTTCAAGCTTTTGAATCCGCAGTCGCTCTGACGACTCTCTCAGATGCGATGAGGTGCAAGTTGTTAATCACCTCTCTAGATGGGCAGGCAAGGGAGTGGTTCTATAATTTACCTCCCTAATCCATCTCCTGCTTCATCGTTCTGAGGCAGGAGCTTCTTCTGAGGTTTTCTACCTCAAAGAAGAGTAAGAGTGGTCCTGCGGCCCTCTTCAAGATTAAGCAGAATGAAGGTGAGACTACAGCCTGCTTCATTGACCATTTCCAGAGAGATATTTTGGCGATAAGTGATATAGATCCCTCACTATATTTGGTAGCCTTAATAAATGGCTTGCAATAGGGACCTCTCAAGTTTGAGGTTACAACCAGGGAGCCAAACTCTTATCAAGTGCTGATTAGCATCGAAAATAGGTTCATAGAAGGGGATGTCAACAACCCCGTCTATGTTTCCAATTTAATATGCAAAGCAGTTCAAAAAGGCTCTGCATGTTTTGATCCAGCCCATCCATCATCAATTTTGCCGCGTCAAGAATTCCAACCTCCAGCTCAAAGAGGGAGGAATTTTCGTCATCATCGTCCTCACCAGGTGCACCAGCAGTTCCAACCTCAAGTGCCTCTGTTGCCAGCTCCAGTTGAAAATATTTTTATCGATACTGGGAGTTCTGTTAATCTCCTCTTCAAGCCGGCCTTCGAAGCCCTTAAAACTGGAAAGACTCTCCTTTCCACTGAAGGGCCTCTCTATAGCTTTTTTGGAGAAAGAAAAGAGGTGGAAGGAAATGTCACCCTCTCGGTGACTCTGGGAGGCATAACCAAGCTTGTAAAATTCATAGTCGTTGAGGCTCCAAGTAGCTAAAACGCGATCTTTGGAAGGCCAATCCTAAATGAATAATCAAGGGGTGTATTCTACTTACCACCTCGCTGTGAAGTTTGTCTTGAATGGCAAACAATACCGGATCAGGAGCGATCCAAAGAAAGCTCGGGAATGTTATGTTAAGTCAGTTAATATGACTGAATCTTTTCCCCCTCGGGTAGCTGAAGCCTCTTTAGTCTCTCAAGTCTCCAAACCTGACAAAGTTGTGGAAGAGGTCGTAGAGGAAGATACAAGAGACGGAGTTCGCTCGGAACCTGCCCAAGCAACTCAAATTGTGCCCATCAGTAATGAAGATGAGAGTAGGAAACTCTCAATCAATGCTGAATTGCCTGAAGTTGAAAGGAGTCAGC
Source organism: Dactylorhiza incarnata (assembly GCA_033032865.1). Classification (NCBI taxonomy): domain Eukaryota; kingdom Viridiplantae; phylum Streptophyta; class Magnoliopsida; order Asparagales; family Orchidaceae; genus Dactylorhiza; species Dactylorhiza incarnata. The sequence continues at coordinate 6,717,945 of JAWHQI010000035.1, forward strand.
TCATCTCCTGCCTCCTGCAGAATCTAGATGTATTCACTTGGTCAGTGGATGACTTGTCAGGGGTTGATCCGGGCCTCGCTTGCCACCACCTAAACATCGATCAAACTTTCACTCCTGTCAAGCAAAAGAACAAAGCGGTGGTGATGACCTTAGCTCAACCCATTCGGGAGGAGGTTGAGAAGCTTTTGAAGGCCAAGTTTGTTCAAGAAAATCAATATCCAGAATGGGTGTCGAATGTAAAGTGCCAATGGAGTGCAAGGAGCTAGTGGAGGGTCTATGTAAAGTGCCAATGGAGTGCATCCATGGTGATCTATGTGGACCAACTGAGAATGCCAGTCTTTGGGGTAGCAGGTATATGCTGATCTTGGTTGATGATTTCACTAGGTATACATGGGTAGACTTTCCGAAGGAGAAGTCAAAAGCGTTTAAAAAATTTGTTGAGTTCAAGGAGCTAGTGGAGGGTCGGCTTAACCTGCGGATCAAAAAGTTGAGAATGGACAATGGAGGGGAGTTCACCAAAAGTGCTTTCTTCAACTTTTGCAGGAAGCATGGCATCTAGAGAGAGCTTACTTGTGCTCACACTCCACAATAGAACGGAGTTGCTGAGCGGAATATCCATCACTTGATGGAGACCGTGAAGTGCTGGCTTCATGCCAAGAATATTCCTAAGTCCTTTTGGGCGGAGGGTATGTCTTGTGCAGCTTCTACCATCAACAAGATGCCCCTTAGTCCGATCAACATGAAGACTCCACATGAGCTGATGTTTAAGGAGTAGCCTTCTATGGAACACTTTTGAGTGTTTTCGGATCTACCTGCTATGTGCATGTTCCGGATGCCCTTCGAACGAAGCTAGATGCAAAAGCAAGGAAGCTAGTCTTCGTCGGTTATGATGACCGGAAGAAAGGGTGGAGATGCATGGATCCTGAGACACGGAGACGTGGTCTCAAGGGATGTGGTATTTGATGAGTTAACGTCATACCAGGGTAGCTCATCTGTGGAGATACATGAGATCAGGTTGGATGGTAGCCAATGGGAAGCTACAGGGGATGTTTTGATGGAGTTGCCTATTTATCCAGGTGCTCCAGGTGTTTCTAGCTCTAGTTCAGGTGCTTTCGGTTCTGGAAGCAGGGGAGCGATGCTCCAAGTCTACCTGAGAAGAAATCTAGTTCAGAACAAGTAGCTGGAGAGGTGGATCATAGTAAAGCTCTGAGGAGGTCCAAGAGGACTATTATTCCACCAGATCGGTATACGGGCAGGAACTTGGTGAGCTTCGTCTCATGTTTCTTCGTAGGTCCCCTGGATAAGAGAGAGCCATCTTGTAATGAAAATGTCGTTGGAGTCAAGGAGTGGGAAGGAGACATGGATGAATAGATGGCTGCCCTCAGGAAGAATGCTTGGGACTTGGTGCTTAAGGTTGAGGGAGTTACTCCAGTGACCTGCAAGTGGGTTTTCAAACTAAAGAAGAAGGCTGATGGAAGTATTGAGCGTTACAAGGCTTGCCTTGTAGCTCGAGGTTTCTCTCAGAAGTATGGGGAGGATGATGAAGAAACCTTTAGCCCCGTTGCCAAGATGACTTTGGTTCGGGTGGTGATCGCGTTGGCATCTTGCCAAGGGTGGATGATTTGGCAACTCAACGTGAAGAATGCCTTCTTATATGGTGAGATTGACAAGGATATCTTCATGGATCAGCCACCTGGTTATGCTTCCAAAGAGCACCCAAGACATGTGTGCAAGCTCAAGAAGGCCCTTTATGGCTTGAAGCAGGCGCCTTGGGCGTGGTATAGGAAGATCGCAGAGTACCTCTAGTTCTGCGAATATTTTGCTTCAGATTCTGATTCGAGCTTATTTGTAAAGAAGACGGGGGAGCTTCAGGTCTTGGTGCTATTATACGTTGACGATATGATCATCACGAGAAATTCTGAAGTGGAGGTAGCTAGGATTCGTGTTGAGCTATCAATCCGATTTGAGATGAAGGATTTGGGTGAGCTCCACCATTTCCTTGGACTTGAGGCGGAGAGGAAAGAGAGCGGTGTGCTCATTTCCCATAAGGGTTATGCTTAGAGAATCGTGAAGCGATTTGGCATGGAAGGAGGGAAGAGGCGATCTACTCCATTGGATGTTGGGATACATCTTCGACGAGATGAGGGGAAGGTTTTACCTGATCCCTTGGTTTTCCAGGCTTTGGTCGGGAGTCTGATATATTTGATGATCACGAGGCCGGATATTGCTTTTGCGGTGGGACGGGTGAGTCGATATATGGCAGAGTTGCGGAAACCTCGTCGGTTGGCGGCAAGGAGCATTGTGAAGTATGTGATGTCTACCTCTGATCTGGGTATCGTCTATGGGAAGAACTCAGGCTTCTGTTTGCACAGGTACACGGATGCTGATTATCGGGGAGATTCAGATGATTGAAAGTTGACTTCTAAATACGTCTTTATGGCTGGGCCTTCAGCGATCTTGTGGTTCAGTAAGAAGCAAGATTCTGTGTCTGTCTCTACTACAAAAGCGGAGTACAAAGCATCAGCTTTGGCATCTCAGGAAGCCATCTAGATTACGAGGCTTGTATAGGACATTCATGGAGAGGTGCGTGGTCTTACTCTACTTCGGGGGTGACAATGAGAGTGCTCTCAAGTTGGTGAACAATCTTGTTTGTCATGCTCGGACCAAGCATATTGAGATTCATCACCATTTAATTCGTGAGAAGGTGTTGGAGGGATCTTTAATTGTGGAGCATGTGTTGAGCAAGGATAACATCGTAGACATCTTTACTAAGCCGTTGTAGAAGGGACCATTTACACAGTTGAGGAGTTTACTTGGGCTGACTTCCACTTCCCACTTCAAGGGGGTGTGTCGAATTTTTTGAAGTGGAAGAAAGAAGTCGGGCGGTCTGCAGTTTGATAACCGCAGAGACCGCATGGTCTGCGCAGTTTGTTCTAGCGAACTATTCTGATCTGTCAGGATGCTCAAGTAATTTTGGTCTCCGTATTATTGCGCTGGGCGATCTGAGAAAAGATGATCATGGAGTCCGCTCTATCTGCGGGTATGTGATGAGTCCTGATCATATACACCTTTATGGACTCTTCCGGGCCGTTATTCAGTCATTTCACCGCACTTTAGCCGTGTTAGAGCTTATATTTGATAGTCCATGCTAGGTGCACTTCTGGGCCCATTCTGGTGTGATCCCATGTTTATTGTCATTAGTTGTGTTCATGCACTGTTAGGTGCCACTCTCAGTGGCTAGATTCGTGGTTGTGCTGGAATTGGAGTCGTGCAGGTGTTCCCGGTGCAATTCTGCACAGGAACACTGCGCACGATCACCGGTTCTATTGCGCACGACCACTGGTCGTGCGCCACTGATCGTGTGCACTTAACCCCTTTTTCATGAGTTCTGTTTGGTGTAGTGCGCACGACCATCAACGCCAGTGCGCACGACCACTGTTCGTGCGCACTTATCATTAAATTTCTGAGTTCTGTTTTGTCTAATGTGCATGACCACCGACGATAGTGCGCACGACCACTGGTCGTGCGCCAATGATCGTGCGCAGTATTTATTCCAGCGCCTATTTAAACGCCTGTTCTGATTTTAGGGCAGGATCCACTTCCGGGAGCAGAGTTCCTGTGCCGTACGCCGCCGACCACCACCTTGGGACGCCTCCACTGCATCTCCCACGCAAGGGGAAGCCTCCTCCATCCATTCCAGGACTTCCTCCATTGTCCGTGAGTGTTCTCCACCATCCGCAAGCCTCCAAGCAGCCATTCTCTCATTTCGCCTGGCGAGAAGAAGAAGAAACCTGAAGTCGAAGACGACGGAGCTACGTAGGGAGATCGTGACAGCTCTCTACGTCGGAAGCATAGTCCGCCCGAGTCCGGAGGTAGCCCGACAACCTACCATTCCGGCCGTGAACGGCCGCTAGTCTTCACCATCGGTTATTTCTTTCCTCTTTCCTTCATTGTACTCGTTGAGCCGTGTAAACTTGAATATTGTGATGTTGTTTGTTGAAATGAATGTTTCCTTGTTGTTCTTCATGGTTTGCTTGTGATTCACTCCGTTTTCCACTCACTCACTCACGCACGCACGCAAGGTGTTTGTTCCGCGTTAGCAAGAGCTAGCGGCGGTTGTGAAGAGGTGTTTGCGACCCTCACCTTCTCGCACTTGAGCACGCTCCATCCACCTCTCGAAGCACGGCATCGCGGCCGTTGCATCCATCTCACCTTGCGAAGTGGTGCTTTCGACCCGCATTTCTTTTGTTGTTGTTAAGACTAGGAAAACCAACCAAAAACCCCCTCTTTGTGTTTGTGAAACGCTTGTGTAACAATAGTCACTGCGCGATTCGTTCACCCAACCTGCATTCCTCAAGAGACCGACATCCGGGGATTCCCTTCTCCACAATTATTACTTGACAGCGACCGGTGCACTTGCCGACACGCATCAAGTTTTTGGCGCCGTTGCCGGGGACTGCAGGCGTGTAACGTCCCATGTTGTGACATTCATTATACGAGCAGTTGTTTTTGATTTTCTTTGTTTTTCTTTTTGTCTGTGACAGTGCATGCAGAGACAAGCCGCAGGGGAACTCGTACCCTTCGATCCTGAGATTGAACGGACCGTTCGCGCAAGAAGGCGCGCTGCAGCCGCACAGGCGGCAATGGGTGATCAGGTAGACCCAAATGATGTTGATCCGAGAATGCCCGACGTGGGGCAACATCAGCCTGGAGATAAGCAGGAGGCGGCTAGGCCTCGGCCCCGCACGATGAGGGACTACACCACTCCAACTGCTGGGAGTGTGTATCCGGGGTTCGGACCCAATATTATGAATAATCAGTTTGAGATCAAGCCAGCGATCTTAAACATCATCCGGAACAACGCTCAGTTCTCGGGGTTGGCCAACGAAGATCCGCATCTGCATCTGGCGGAGTTTTCTGATATTCGCGGAACCTCCCGCTACGCAGGGATTGCTGACGACACGGTCAAGCTTAGACTGTTTCCCTTTTCACTCCGCGACAAAGCAAAGGTGTGACTCCATTCCATTCCGCCAGGGACTGCTGCAACTTGGGATGCTCTCGCATCCAAGTTCCTTGCTAAATTCCATCCTGTGGATAAGATCGTGAGCTTGCGGAGGGAGATCGCCACATTTCGCCAATTTGACCAAGAGACCCTTGCTGAAGCATGGGAGCGCCTCAACGATCTCCTTCGCCGTTGTCCTGGCCACGAGCTCCAACCTTGGAATGTGGTCGAATTGTTCTACTTTGCGATCGAGCCCAACTACAGGGCAATGATCGATGCTGCGGCGGGTGGTACCTTGATGAACTACACTCCTGAAGAAGCCCTTCGAATTCTGCGCGACACTGCCTCCCACAGTACATTCTGGACTGCAGGGAGAAATGCTCCAAGAAGCGGCCGAGGTCTCTTCATGGTCGACTCACTCCCCTCTCCATCCGCGCCTGCTGCTGTCATTACCTGCGAGGGATGTGGAGGCGGAGGCCACCACGCGTATGAATGTTCGGGGAACCACGTGGCAGGTGACTTCACACACTTGAACTTGAACGAATCTGTTAATTATGTAGGAAATCAGCCTAGGGGGGCGCCTTTCAATAATGCTTATAATCCGGGAGCGAGAAGTCACCCGAACTTCTCGTGGAATCCCAACACACCTGGCCAACGATGGGCACCGGGGCAGCATCAAAATGATGCTTACGCCTCCGGGAGCCAACCGAGGCCACCACACCCGGATTATAACCAAGCACCCCCCACCCAAAAAAAGAGTAATCTAGAAGAGATGATGGAGAAATTCATGCAAGTAGCTAATTCGAATATGGTGAATCAAACTGCATCCATGCGAAACTTGGAAACGCAGTTGGGCCAATTGGCCCAAGTGCTAACCGAGCGATTGCAGGGGACCCTTCCCAGCAACACGGAAAAGAACCCAATTGATCAAGGGAAGAGTCTTGGGGATGTGGTAGAGGCAGATCCGAGTGAGCTGGTAATTTCTTGTTCCATCAACAATTTTGAAACGAAAGCTTTGTGTGATTCTGGTTCATCTCGCAACGTCATTGCGTTGCAAGATGTAGCTAAATTACAACTGGAAATGAACACGGAGGAAAGGAAATCCCTTGTGCTTGCCAATGGGACTGTTATTCAATCCGAGGGGGAAGTGAAGAATGTGGAGGTGACAGTTGAGGGGACAATTGTTGTTGCTAATTTTCAGGTTTTGGGCCCGCAGGAAAATCATTCTATTCCTATCTTGGGTGTGCCATTCTTGAAAGAGAGCGGTGCCACCCTTGATTTTGCTACGGGATGCATTGTCCTAACCAATAAGGTGCAGCAGCCCACTTGCTCCGAAGCCACAGCTGAAACATTCACTCTGCCCCCTCCTTTTAATTTTGATGAATCGTTGAGCTGTGCAGGGCATGAAGAAGTCAAAGAATCAAGTGAAGGGAAAAAGGAGGAGTACTTGTCTAGTGAAGAAGAAGAAGTTGATCTTCGGCGAGAGTTTGGTTCCGAGACGGAAGAAGACTGCAATTCAAAAAACTCTGACGTGAATTTGGTTCGGGACAATGTCCCATTACCCTCTTATTTTGATTCATGTAATAAACTATCTAAGCGCTCCATCTCCTGGGCCGATCCGGTGGTCACCGTGACACCGGAAGTGACGCCACCCACCGCTAAGGTGGAAAAATCTGAGAACTCTCAACGGTGGCAGTCTCCGACTGTCACCAAACTTAAAAAGGAAAAACTTCTGCGCGACGCTCGTGCTGCCGCTCTCCGTGGCAAGGTGGCGGAGGTTAGGGGAGCATTGGGTAATACCAGTGCTGGCCCTAAAGCCTTCACCTCCCGCCTACGTGCTACGGGAGACGCGCACCATAAGAGCGCTTTCAGCTGATTTGTGTTTTATTTGATGTGGTGTACCGTTTCTGAGTATCTCTTTTTAATTCCTGCACTTTATAAACAATGCTAATACAGGTATTTGGTCCAGCTTAAGGACGTTAAATGAAAGCGCTACTGGGAGACAACCCAGATTTCCTGATTTCGTATTTCTTTTTATCTAACTTCTTTTAGTTCAGCTTTTGCATATGCTTTTGTTGTTTTGAGTTTTGTGCTTGCAGGTTTTGTGTTCGATGGTGCGGATGTTGCGGACTGCTTTTGATCGTAAACGCCAAGCGTCTGGTATGCTCAATTCTGAGCATTGGGTAACACTTTCTCCCCTCTTTTAGCTTCAAATTTCTAGATATATTGTTTAGCTTAAGTCTGGGGGAGCGGTTGTTGTTGTTATCCACTGTGCACGAGTTGCACTGCATACTAGAAGGTTGCTTTTTATTTATCCTTATCATTATCATTGTTGCATTCTTCACACACCACTTCACCCACTTGAGTGCGCGCTTATCTTTTTGTTGTTGTTCCGTTTAGACTATTGTGGTTGGAATGTGAAATAGGTTGTTAACATAGGAATTATTATTTGGAGTGCGATGTTGACTCATGTAGTGTTCTAGTCACTTCGCATGTTATGGTAGAATTTGAGTAGAACTAGATTTTCTCTATGCATCTAATTTATGTTTAGTATTTCTGCGTAAATTTAGATTTATTATACTCAAGTGGTGAATTTGAATGAAATTGACGATAACCCGGTGTTGTGTGTGTACGAGTGCTAGTCGTTTGTTGCTCGAGTCGGGAGGAAGGTTTACCTTTCTCGTGGGCTAAGAACTTGCCCCAAGCGACTCTCGAAGCATGGGTGAGAGCTACTCGTCGAGTTAAACATGATGTAGGCCACCCTTTGGCTAGTTTGAGCCTTGCTATTCCCTGTCCTTTTCGTTCACCATTGCAAGCCAAATTTGTGCCTACCAATCCTTTGTTCAGCTCCTCTTCATCCACCAAAGCCTGAAGCCTATCCTACACCCGCAACCAAATTGTTTTGAACTGCGCTCATAATTCTCAACTTGTGTGGTGTGTGGAATCATTGTGTTATGAAGGGAAAATAAAGTCCATCTGATGATTTTGAACCAACCGGAGGATACATAAAAGAAGTAAAATATGTTAAAAGAAAAAAAAAAGAGCGTATTTTGAAATGAGATCCTTCCGAGCTAAATAGAAAATCTGTTGGTATTTGTGAAGTAGGCCGTGTGCACACCTGGTTTTCATGATAAGTCTGGGGGTGTGTCACACGAGCATAGTTTGTTGGTCTTGTGGGGTGCAGTGTTCCGTTAGCTCACTTGGGTTGCGTAGCCATCGTGTTTAACTTTGAATATCCTACCGTGACCTAAGCCCCATTTTAATCCTAAAAGTCCTACTGATTTGATTTGCGAGTTTGCTAGCGTCGTGGAGAGAGTGTGACCGGGCAAGCGTATGGTTCACGACGTTGATGGATTTCAGCGGAGTTATTCCTAAGCCCCGATCTTTTGCAACACCCGCCTCAGTGTCTCGTCACGTTCATACCGGGCATGATCGTTCAAATTCTTCATAATTCACCAACTGAGTATAACTAAATCTTTACTTACGCTTTAATACTTCTGTAAATTAGTTAGCATAGTTAGAATCTTCTTCTACTAGAATCTCTACTCGCATGCGTACGTTACTTCGCACCGTACTCCTTTGTGTAATTCTCTATGTTAATTATCGTTTTCACACTCCGCCGGATTCATTTGCTCGGGACGCGCAAACAGTTAAGTCTGGGGGTGTGATGAGTCCTGATCATATACACCTTTATGGACTCTTCCGGGCCGTTATTCAGTCATTTCACCGCACTTTAGCCGTGTTATAGCTTATATTTGATAGTCCATGCTAGGTGCACTTCTGGTCCCATTCTGGTGTGATCCCATGTTTATTGTCATTAGTTGTGTTCATGCACTGTTAGGTGCCACTCTCAGTGGCTAGATTCGTGGTTGTGCTGGAATTGGAGTCGTGCAGGTGTTCCCGGTGCAATTCTGCACAGGAACACTGCGCACGATCACCGGTTCTATTGCGCACGACCACTGGTCGTGCGCCACTGATCGTGTGCACTTAACCCCTTTTTCATGAGTTCTGTTTGGTGTAGTGCGCACGACCATCAACGCCAGTGCGCACGACTACCGGTCGTGCGCCACTGTTCGTGCACACTTATCATTAAATTTCTGAGTTCTGTTTCGTCTAATGCGCACGACCACCGACGATAGTGCGCACGACCACTGGTCGTGCGCCAATGATCGTGCGCAGTATTTATTCTAGCGCCTATTTAAATGCCTGTTCCGATTTTAGGGCAGGATCCACTTCCGGGAGCGGAGTTCCTGTGCCGTACGCCACCGACCACCACCTTGGGACGCCTCCACTGCATCTCCCACGCAAGGGGAAGCCTCCTCCATCCATTCCAGGACTTCCTCCATTGTCCGTGAGTGTTCTCCACCATCCGCAAGCCTCCAAGCAGCCATTCTCTCATTTCGCCCGGCGAGAAGAAGAAGAAACCTGAAGTCGAAGACGACGGAGCTACGTAGGGAGATCGTGACAGCTCTCTACGCCAGAAGCATAGTCCGCCCGAGTCCGGAGGTAGCCCGACAACCTACCATTCCGGCCGTGAACGGCCGCAAGTCTTCACCATCGGTTATTTCTTTCCTCTTTCCTTCATTGTACTCGTTGAGCCGTGTAAACTTGAATATTGTGATGTTGTTTGTTGAAATGAATGTTTCCTTGTTGTTCTTCATGGTTTGCTTGTGATTCACTCCGTTTTCCACTCACTCACTCACGCACGCACGCAAGGTGTTTGTTCCGCGTTAGCAAGAGCTAACGGCGGTTGTGAAGAGGTGTTTGCGACCCTCACCTTCTCGCACTTGAGCACGCTCCATCCACCTCTCGAAGCACGGCATCGCGGCCGTTGCATCCATCTCACCTTGCGAAGCGGTGCTTTCGACCCGCATTTCTTTTGCTGTTGTTAAGACTAGGAAAACCAACCAAAAACCCCCTCTTTGTGTTTGTGAAATGCTTGTGTAACAATAGTCACTGCGCGATTCGTTCACCCAACCTGCATTCCTCAAGAGACCGACATCCGGGGATTCCCTTCTCCACAATTATTACTTGACAGCGACCGGTGCACTTGCCGACACGCATCAGTATGCTTCTGGCCGGGTTTTCCTTAGACGATTGTTGTCTAAGTGCTTGTGAGACCGGGCAGTCTGTTGTGAGACCGCGTGCTGGTTGATGGGCGGTAATTGCATTCCTCTATTGGCGGTGACGACATCTGTCCTCGTGCCTATATATAGGGGGTGCAAGGCCCGTCATTTCTAACAGAGAATTGTAAGAACTAGAGCCTGGATTGTTTATGTCGGTCTCAATTTGAGGTCATGCGGTCTTGGATGTAGTTTGACCTTTTATTGTGTTCGCAAGTCTATGGCCAGCACCGAGCTGTTTGTTTCCTTGGTGACCTTCCAGCGGCTTGAATAATCAGTTCGTCAGGGGTCTCTGTCTGCGACCTGGATTGTTATAGTTATTGTGCTATTCGCAGCAAGCTCTGTGATCAGGAGACCTTGGCAGTCAGGTGATCTCGAGTTGCAAGTAGGAGACAGCTAGAGAAGTTTCATCTGGTTCTATTCGCGGATTGCTTCAGTGATCGGGCGACCTCTTGGTCTGGCGGTCTGATGTGCGGATAGGTTCTATTTTCAGTAGTGGAATAAAGTAGCAGTCTGTACGATCAAGATTTGTGGTCTGGCATCTCGCAGGTCATCACTCCTGCTTCTGTTCATGCGGTCTCAAGAGTAAGCTGTGCGGTCTGGTGGATGTGCGGTCTCTCGCGGCTTCTATTTTGCAGTTCGTCGGGACTTGTTGTTTTTGTTGTTTTGTGCTTCTCTCTTTCGTGATTCTTATGAATCACGTCTTGACATATATTCCTCGCATTGTAAAGAGGAAACTTTAGTCAATTTTCAAGTGCATTATCCTGTCTTCCCATTGTCATTGTGTTGCTACACATGTGGAAAGTTGCGAAGCATTCCGCTTTATTTGCTTCACTCCCAACCCTGTCAAATTTTAACAATCACCAAATAAGAATGCATAAGCCCGATATCCCTCACACCTCATTCATCACGAATGATAGTTGTTTCTGTTACCTCATAATGCCTTTCGGGCTAAAGAATGCTGGTGCAACCTATCAGAAAATGATGGACACCGATTTCAAAACTCAAAAAGGTAGAAATCTAGAAGTCTATGTCGATGATCTCCTAATAAAAAAACAAGCTTTTATCAGCTCACCTTAACGACCTAAATGAAACATTCGCAACCCTCTGAACCTTCAATATGAGGTTGAACCCATTGGAATGTGTTTTTGGAGCTAGAAAAGGAAAGTTTCTCGGCCCCTCCTCACTCCGGAAGGGTTGGAGCCGAATCCCGATAAGGTGAAGGCTATCCTATAAATGTCAACTCCCAAGACCCCCAAGAAAGTTCAGCAAATAGGTGGGAGAATGGCATGCTTGAGCCATTTTATCTCTCGCTCAGGAGATAAAAGTGCACCTTTCTTCAAAACTCTTCATGAAGGAGCTAAGTTTGAATGGACAATGGAATGTGATGATGCTTTTGACCAGCTCAAAAAGCAGCTAACCTCTACCCCTTTACTCCAAAGCTCAGGAGCCATTGTATCTTGGAGTTGGTTCTGATACTATCAGCTCCGTGTTGGTAAGAGAGGAAAAGAAGAAACAATTTCGGGTTTACTACGTGAGTAAAATCTTGAAGAATGTGGAAGCTCAGTACCCGATCCTTGAGAAGTTGGTCTTGATACTTGTGATCTCAGCATGAAGGCTAAGACCTTATTTCCAAGCTCACTCCAATCAGTTTGTCACTGATCTCCCGTTAAAGAGCGTGTTGGAAAAACCTGAACACTCGGGAAGATTGGCAAAGTGGGCAATAAAGCTCAGTGAATTCGATATCTCATACATTCATAGGGTGGCGATCAAAGCACAGGTGTTGGTAGATTTCATGATCGATACAAAGGAAGCTAGCTCAGAAAAAGAGGTCGAAACACCTTTGGCATGGACAATATACGTTGATGGAGCTTCTGGAAGAAATTCGTCGGGAGCTGGAGTTGTGTTGATTAACCCCAATTGGGTTAGATTAGATCAAGCTCTCAAATTCTACTTTCCAACAATGAACAATCTTGCGGTGTATGAAGCCTTGCTCACTGGTCTTAGAATTGCAAGAGAGCTAGGGATCAAGGATGTCCAAGTTAAAATTGATTCTCTGGTGATGTCATCTCAAGTGAATGGAACCTATAAAACTAGAGATTCTATTTTAGAACAATATCAAACGTTGGTGAAGATTGTGCTAGGAAAGTTCAAGAGCTTCTCTATTCAACACATTCCAAGGGAAGAGAACGCGGAGGCTGACGAGTTGGCCAAATTCGGTCTCTTTTCAGGAGGAACTACTTCAGAATTATTTCATCCAGCTGTTGAAGAAGGAGACATCATGTTGATTGATCAATGACCATCCTGGATGGATCCTATTGTTCTCTATCTCTCAAATGGAGAATTCCACCTAGCAGTAAAGGATAAGTGCCAGTTTAAATTAAAAGCAGCTTAATATTATCTTGTTACAGGAATTCTATATAGGAAGACTTTTCTCTCACGTTTGGCAAGATGCGTCTCCGAAGAGGAAATTCCAGTTGTTCTTTGAGAAGTTCATCCGGGAGAATATGGCAGTCATTCAGAGGCTAGAACCCTAGAAAAGAGGATTCTAAGGCAGGTTTATTTCTGGCCCCAAATGAGGAAGGATGCAGGGAAGTTTGCAAAGAAGTGTGTTCAATGCCAGAAGTTCGCTCCTCTTCAGCATCAACTAGCTCAGCAACATAAGTCAATAGCAACTCCATGGCCATTTGCGGTTTGGGGGATGGATTTGATTGGACATTTTTCCTTGGCAAGTGGTCAGCGCAGATTTATTCTAGTAATGATCGATTATTTCAACAAATGGATCAAGGCAAAGGCGTTGGCTAAAACTACTACTCAAGTGGTGAGAAATTTTATCTGGGGGGAGACAGTATGTAGGTACAGAATTCCCATGGTGATTATCAAAGATAATGGTCCACAATTCAACAACTAAAGTCTTATAAATTTCTGTGATCAAATCAACACTGAGTTGCGATTTGCTTCTGTACATCATCCTCGAAGTAATGGTCAGGTAGAAGCTACCAATAAACTCATAATCACCCTTTTGATGAAGAAAGTTGAGAATCTCAGAGGTAATTGGGCAAAGAACTACCTTTGGTGTTATGGGCTCTGAGGACAACTCCAACCTCAGCTACCGGAGAAACCTCCTTCAAACTATCTCATGGCTCGGAAGATCTCATTCCAGTTGAGTTTGAATTTTTGAGCACAAGGGTATTATTATCTCAACAACATCAAGATAGCTGGATGGAAGGAAATGATGAAGAGTTGAAGTGCATCCTTAACCTCATTGAAGAGCTAAGGGATACACCAATCATTAGGCAAGAAGAAGTAAAAAGGAGAATGGCCAAGTATTTTGACAAAAATATTAGAGTTAAAGAGTTCAATGTTGTTGATCTTGTCCTCAAGAATGTAGACGCAGCAGCAAGATCTGGCTCGGTTGGGAAACTTAACCCAAATTGGACAGGGCGATTCATTCTTAAAGAAGCGCTCAAGAATGGAGCCTATCGTCTCTAAACTTATGAAGGGGAAGATCTATTTCACACTTGGAGTGGAGATGATCTCAAGCGTTTCTTTTCTTAAAAACTTGTACTTTTCCCCGTTTCTTTCTTTCCCTCTTTTTTGCAAGCATTGTGATGACATAATTGTAACCTCTTGCATTGCATGTATCAGAAAGGAAGCATCGAGATATATTTTCTGATTATCAAAGGCTAAAGATACTACCAAGCGGGATATCAACAGATCCTATTTGTTGCCCCTCGACTTGAAGCTTGAGATGCAAGTCTACCATGACCATAGGTAGCGGGGAGATTTCACACTTGTGTAGTAGTAGCTCGCCAAGCTCGTGCAGAGGAACTTTAGGATGTCGATTCCTTGCAAACATCTGACACACCTCTGCATCATGGGAGTTCAGGGTGAATGTTCAGCTATGTTATGCATTTCAGGGCATCTTTACAGTCTTGATGATCCCTAGAGGAAAGCAATGTCGGTATAGCCTCTGCGGCATAACAACACCTGCCTTATTGATCATCATGCCATGTAACCCTCGAATACTCATTGGTGTAAGGATAGCCAAGAAGTGGTCAGTTGCATCTATGACCATGGTCTGAGCCCTTGAATGGCTAGGGTTTTACAACCTTAATGATCTCTTAAGGAAAGCAATGTCGGCATAGCCTCCGCGGCATAACCTGTTAGGAAAAACCCCTTGAATTTAACTTAACAAATTATCTAAAGTGATTTTATCTCTTAGGTTTTAATTACCGGCCCATTGTATAGTGAGGGTAATATGGTCATTATATGTCTTAGTTGTTGGAACATGGTCTTCCGCATATCCTAGATTTGAGAATAACAAAACCTATGTGTATTTGATCTTGTGTGTTTAAGTGTGCAGGATAACAAAGTACACATGACTCAAGTATTACATAAGAAGGTTGCCCCCAAATGTGAGCCATCAAATCCAACACTCCTACTAGCGCCGGCCGTACTGCTAGCGCTGAGGAACCGCTGAGATGAAACCAAACCGCTGAGATGCAAACTGGCGCTCGACGAACTGCTTACTCTACCGCGGCACGCTAGTACTAGCGCTGGCACTAGCTTTTGCTCGACCTACTGTAGGCTGCGCTCGATGAAATGCTCATCACTGCGTTCGATGAAAAGAATGCTTAAGCATAATTTCGGGAGCACATATAGAAGGAGATAGCGCCTGGCGGTATCCGATAGCGCAGGCGGTAGCGCAGAGCACAGAAGGCAAGAGAGAATTGTTTCCTCAGATTGAAGATTCTGCCGCGCAGAATATGTCCTAAAATGGGATAGCGCCGGCGGTAGCACTAGCGCAGGCGCTAGCTCCAAGGCTATAAAAAGGACCCCTTGGCTCCGTCTTCATCATCCTCTTCAGATCCAAAATTCCAGAGCTTCGTGCCACAACATAGAGAGGAAGGTTCAAAGAGATACTCCCACAAATCTATAAAGGCTTAAGGAGATCTGTGGAGAAGATTTCAACACGCGTCTTCATCGTGACGAAAGACCGCATCGACTACGATCATACTCTGCGGGCCTTCGTCCACTTCTCTAAGAGATCCATATAGGGAGTTTTATATTATTGTCTTTTTATTTCACATCTTTTCTCTTAAATTGTGTAGCAAATTCGCCTCGTGTTGGCGACTAGGTCTGGGTAGGACTTAGGGCTGAAATTCGCCTCGTGTTGGCGACTAGGTCTCGGGTGTAGGTCTAGGGGGTGCTCGAGGCCATATCCGGGGAAGGGTTGCTAGAGCGGCTTGAGGCCGTATCCGGGGAAGGATCGGCTAAAGCCAACTGGTTCATGGGGATACGAGTCGGTATAGAAAACAAAAAGAGTCTTTCATATTTCGCTTTGATTTCTAGCGTCATTGAAATCAAATTTTGTAATCAATTTTATTAATAATAATCATGTCTCTCTTTGTGTAATAAAATTGATTTGATCTTCATTTCTCTAAATTGTTTACTATCCTCTCCTTCATTATAAAACAATTTAGATCTTTAAATAAAATCACTATTTTGATCTCTTATCATAAGCAAGTATTTCAAAATATAATATAAGTTCTTAAAACCCTTATTCACCCCCCCCCTAAGGCCGCCTACCGATCCAACAAGTGGTATCAGAGGCAGGTTATTCCAAATCGGCTTAACAACCGGGAATAATGGCGTCTCATGATCTCGCTTCTATTGGTGGGGAAATTTTTATGAAGAAGAAAAATCTCTTGCACCACCTTTATTCGAAGGAAGAAATTATAAATGGTGGAAATTGTTAATGGAAAGGTTTATTAAAACATTATATATCAACGCTTGGGATATAGCAATAACAAATAAACAAGAGCGTCACCTAAATGCAAAAGCTATGCATTATATTTTTTGTGCTTTATCTCAAGATATCTTCAAATTAATATATTGTTATTCTAGTGCATACAAAGTTTGGAAATTTCTTGAAGAAATGTATGATTTTCCTCTTACAGGTATGGAACAAACACAAGAATTGGAAAACATACAAGCTTGCACAAATTTTCAAGAAAATTCCTCTCATGACGGAGCCATGAAGTGCACATCAAATGGAAAAGAAGAAATCCCATCTCTGGAAGAGGAATGCCAAATAGATGAAGACAACAAAGAAAATTTGTGCTCAAATCTCACAGCATCCAAAAGCACTGTAAGGAAATCAAGTCATCTTATTGTTTGCAATTCTATTTCTACTTTACAATTGCTACAAATTACAAAGCGCAAAATTAAGAAATTAAAAAATGTGAATTGCAAATTGCGCTTAGAAAATAAAAATTTAAAAGCAAAAGTTAAAGTAGAATCAAAATCTAATTTATCTAGCTTTACTCATGTCACTTCAATTGAAAATACAAAACCTTGTTTTGATTGTAATGATATTAAAGAAAAAATTTAAGGAACTTGAAAAAGAAATTATTTGTATAAAAGAATATAATGAAAAATTATCTTTAGAAAATTCATCGTTAAAAAGTGATTGTGCTACATGCAAAAGTTATAAAATTGAAATTCAAGAGATGGATGAAACATTTGAGGAATACAGAAATGAATATCAAAACCATATTGATTCAATTGTTTCTACTCTTAAAAATAGCACAATCGCTTATAATAAAGCTAGACATAATTTAAAGATTAAAAATAATGAATTAAAAACTAAAATCAACTTGCTTAAGGAAATCATAAAGAAAAATTCTCAAAACATACATTCTCAATATAATGTAAAATTCAAAAGCAAGTTGAATATGATTTCTCAAAAGTTTAATAAGCCAAACAATGGAAATAAAAAACTTCAAAAGATTGAAAATGAAATTCCAAAATACAATCATTGCTATCATTTACAACATCAATCTTCTGCCATCGTAAAATTAAATGTTCACAAATTTCCTATGAAAAATACTTTCAATAATCATTACAATCATAATCATCAATATAAAGATTATCACAATGGAAATTTCACATATAAGAATAACACTAAACCAAAGTTGGAATGGAGGCCCAAAATTAAAAATGAAACATTAACTTCACATGAAAGGATCCATTCATCACCTACTACCCACAAACCTACTCGTTATATTTGGGTACCCAAAGAAACCACCAGACTTGGTCCCCTTTGGATACCTAAATCTCTTATTCATTAGTATCCAATCATTTGCATGAAGTAGAAATCAACACAAAATAAAATATCAATTCTCTACTTCATGATATGCTTAATTTCCTTTTTGTTTTTGCTTTTTATTTGTTGAACCATCATGATATGATCACTTTATATAACTTGTGATATGACTTTCTCATATTAAACCAAAATTCATAAATAAATCAAATTGAACTAAGTTGAATAAAAAGTCATGTCATTTTTTTCAAGTGATCTACTTATCCTTTTTCTTTTTATCCTTCTAAATCCATTTCCTAAAAGTCATATAAAATTTGAAAAACTAAATTTGTCATATGATATTATTAAGACTAAATGAAATAAGTGTCATAATGAATTTAAAAGGTATTTTAGGGGTATTAGGCTAAATGTATAAAATGCGCAAGTTTTGCTTAGCTATTTAATATATTTGCGTCATTTTAATTACCTCTAATATGTTTAATCATAATCAAGTCAAACCGGAATTGAAAAATTGTATGATATTATTTCATTCATTTATGATCATTTCACTCATACATATGTTGTGCAGAACTCAACAATTAAGGTTTAATGAATATGAAACTTTAATGAAGATGAAACACATGTACTAAAATTTTAACTTCTGCATCTTTTTGCAATTTCTTCTCATCTCTTCACTTCATTAGACAGGCCTTACATTGCACAAACATAATTAAGAAAAATCAGAAGCAAAATCAAAGAAAATCTAGGCTATATGATTAAAACAAGCACTCTCTGTGAGCTAACGCAGGAGCTAGAAACTAACGCCGGCGCTAGTTCAAGTCTCCGATTTTCTGAAATTTTAAAATTCTGTAAAATCAATAAAAATATATTATTTTATATGTACTACTCATTTTTGCATCTATGCCTATAATTGATTTTTGAAAAATTCAAATACAAAAATACAAAACAAAAAATATGAACAAGTATTTTTTTTTGAACTTACATTTTCTAGTTACATGTATCTTGCGAAAGGGGGATTTGGGCTATCATCCCATCACATCTCCTAGTACCGGGCGAACCCCTCACAAGATAGTCCTCGGGAAGTCCAAGATCAATCTTATGAGTTCAAACTTTAAATCAAAATTATTCTTCAAAATATCAAAAATACTGTATGGACTTCATTGAAAATCAAGCATGATTTAACCCATCATTTAGAACTTCTATAATGTTGCAATTTATCTTTTCAAACTACTTTAAACATTGTTTTCATCATGCTTTGATATATCTATTAATATGTGCATCAATTATATTGAAAAAGTTGTGTAGAACTAAGCTTAGCATGCCTCTAAGTATGAGTAAATGTTTTATGTTTGATAATGATCGCTATTCACTCACTTATTTTGGCACTGTCTACTTATGTGTTTAATCTAAGAATGCATGTGTATGTTTTGTAATAGTACAATGAATTAAAATTGCACAAGTATCTTACCTGCACAACCTTTGTTTGCACTTTTAAAAGTTAAGAAAAGTGGTTATGCTTTCATAAATTATATTGGTTTGCAAAACAAGTGTATTTGGAGAACTTTGTATAAAACAAAAATCATAAAATAAAGTGACAAAGATAACTCCACCAAGCACTACTTGAACCTCCTGATAAGTCTTAATAAGTGTTGTGAGGTTGAGCACCTTGGAAAGAATAGTAAAGTATCTTGTGCAAACCATATCTTTCTTTCAAAATAAAAACCACTTACTCTTAAGTACACCGGATCACTAGTTTCAATATTAAAATAAAATAAAATATGTGATCCCCCAAGCACTACTTTGCACCCTGATAAGTCTTAATGAGCATTGTCTGTGCAAAGCACCTTGGTAGTTGTACATTTTGTTTGTGCATTGAAGTGTGTGGAAGTAAAATTATTTGTGTTTTATTGTGCTCTTTACTTGACATATTTCTTGTATTTTTGATTAAAACATTTGTTTACTCTATTCAAAATACACTTATGTGCACATCATTATCTTCTATAACACTTCTTCTCATGAGTATTGGATCCTAATGCAAATTCTATACTACTCTTTATTTATGAAATGCACTAGATAACCTAGCATGCTTTCTACAATGTTTAGTATATTTTGAAAGTGTGAATTAACATAATATTGTAGTACTCTCTTTTTGGTAACATTATTTCATGCTTGGTTAATTTATTATTGAATTTAAAGATTTTACTTGAACAATGATTTACAAAAACATCTTCTTTTTGAAATTTAACTCATATATGTTTTTATGGATCATCATTGATTACAATAAGATGTTTCTTGTATTTCTATAAGTCTTTCGCATCATAACCATATAATTGTTTTACTTTCCGCTTTCATGCTTACTTAAAGTCTTTTATTTTGTGTGCATCATCACTTGAATCTTAACATTCCTTTCTTTCAACAAGTGGTAGACTTGCTTGGTAAACTTTATATTGGTTACTCTAAACATGAATATTTTTTTGCTAAAAACTCTGATTTATTTCTATGAAAATATTGTTATATTAAAAACTCTGATTCATTAATGGCTTTCAAAATAGCTATGTGAGTGTTTTCATAAATCCAAATAAAAATATAAACCCATAGGCTATGAACTTATCACTAAATTTAAATGCCTAATGGTTCCAATAATTATTATCCATGATTACCTATCTCACCATAGCGGGGGCGTAGGGTTGTAGACATTAGATAACCTTTATCTCTAGTCATGTCTTGTCCTTAACCGGGGAGGGTTCCAGTGGGGCCTTGCGAGGCACTGGGGGGAAAGAGTGCTAGGTTGAGTTTTGTCTAGTGATTGCATATGGGACTAACACCCCAACCTACAGCATGTTTGCATCTCCTCATGCCCATCCGTCAGTTAGTACGGGGCTAGGGTGTAGATATATTTTCTGGGTAGATTGGCTATTTGGAAATCATTACCTTTTTATGCTTAAAACTCTTATATAAAGGAGAAAACTAACATTATAATGTGATTACTTGGAAAATGTTATACTGTTCATCTTTAAGCTAAAAACTCTGATCTATCTCTATAAAAATTATTCGAAAACTCCTTATCATTTCATTCTCTCTAAAAAGCTCGATCATGCCTTTATCTTCTAAATCAAAACTTTTCTGTGTTTTGCCTCCTTACCCACTTTTGCTAATAACAAAAGGGGGAGACTTAACATGATAAATATAATCCGCTATCAAAAAAGAAAACTAACCTGATTAATTAAAATGATAGCTTACATATTAGGGGAGCATTCACTTAGGGGGAGCATATATTTAGGGGGAGCAATTCTAAATGCTAAAATTGATAATTATTCTAAGTCATCACTCTCACACACACACAAGTAGTTCATCATGCTTATATATATATTAATGCTCTGATTTATCATTAATGGTTTTGTTATTATCAAAAGGGGGAGTTTTTTGGAACATGGTCTTCCGCATCTCCTAGGTTTGAGAATAACAAAACCTATGTGTATTTGATCTTGTGTGTTTAAGTGTGCAGGATAACAAAGTCCACATGACTCAAGGATTACATAAGAAGGTTGCCCCCAAATGTGAGCCATCAAATCCAACACTCCTACTAGCGCCGGCGGTACCGCTAGCGCTTAGGAACCGTTGAGACAAAACCAAACTGCTGAGATGCAAACTGGCGCTCGACGAAATGCTTACTCTACCACGGCGCGCTAGTTCTAGCACTGGCGCTATCTTTCGCTCAACGAACTGTAAGCTGCGCTCGACGAAATGTTCATCACTGCGTTCGACAAAAATTCGATCGACGAAAAGAATGCTAAAGCGCAATTCCGGGAGCACATATAGAAGGAGATAGCGCCTGGCGGTATCCGATTGCGCAGGCAGTAGCGCGGAGCACAAAAGGCAAGAGAGAATTGTTTCCTCAGATTGAAGATTCTGCCGTGCAGAATATGTCCAAAAATGGGATAGCGCCGACGGTAGCACTAGAGTAGGCGCTAGCTCCAAGGCTATAAAAAGGACCCCTTGGCTCCGTCTTCATCATCCTCTTCAGATCCAAAATTCCAGATCTTCGTGCCACAACATAGAGAGGAAGGTTCAGAGAGATACTACCACAAATCTATAAAGGCTTAAGGAGATCCGTGGAGAAGATTTCAACACGCTTCATCATCGTGACGAAAGACAGCATCGACTAGGATCATACTCTGAGGGCCTTCGTCCACTTCTCCAAGAGATCCATATAGGGAGTTTTATATTATTGTCTTTTTATTTCACATCTTTTCTTGTAAATCGTGTAGTAAATTCTCCTCGTGTTGGCGACTAGGTCTGGGTAGGACTTAGGGCTGAAATTCGCCTTGTGTTGGCGACTAGGTCTCGGGTGTAGGTCTAGGGGGTGTTCGAGGCCATATCCGGGGAAGGGTTGGCTAGAGCAGCTTGAGGCTGTATTCGGGGAAGGATCGGCTAAAGCCAACCGGTTCGTGGGGATACGAGTCGGTATAGAAAACAAAAAGAGTCTTCCATATTTCGCTTTGATTTCTAGCTTCATTGAAATCAAATTTTGTAATCAATTTTATTAATAATAATCATGTCTCTCTTTGTGTAATAAAATTTATTTGATCTTCATTTCTCTAAATTGTTTACTATCCTCTCCTTCATTATAAAACAATTTAGATCTTTAAACAAATTCACTATTTTGATCTCTTATCATAAACAAGTATTTCAAAATATAATATAAGTTTTTAAAACCCTTATTCACCCCCCCCCCCCTCTAAGGGCGCCTACTGATCCAACATTAGTATATCTCACTTAACTTAGGGTGACAAGACCCGATCAAGACAAGCAGAATTTGGGTTAAGTTAACAATTGCGCCGAATAGAAATTGATGCAACATCGAATTCATGTCTACACAACTTAGAATAGAAGTCCAAGAAACTCAACTTTTTGTCAAAGTAGATCAAGTCGACGCTACGTCGAAAGGATGTCGACGTAGAGGAAATGGACATGTCGAAGTATCATGAGAAGTCGATGCATCTTCTACTTCAACTCAACGCAGTAGAAAAAATCTGTCGAAGACATCTGAAGTCGACGCAACGTCGACTTCAATTTGATGCAGATGATGAAGTTCAGAGTCAAGCCCACAACTCGACGGTTACGTCGATAAGGTATCGACGGAACGTTGACAAGCACACTTTAATTAGAGCAAAAATGAATTTGAAGCTGCTTTTACAAGAAGTCGGAGGTGCGTCGATAAGAGAGAAAGAGAACTCGTCGCAACGTCGAATACAATCTGAAAAGGAAACCTTTTCAACTGTCATTTTGGATCTCTCTCTCTCATGTCCCACAATACTGAAGACCATTCTACAATGGCTCACTTATTGCCTAGAATAGAAAGGAGCAATAAAGAAGACAACAAAAGCTTTCTTGGAAATGATCAAGACAGTTGGCAGATGGGTCGAGAATAAATGAGGAAAGGAAGTGAAATTGTCCAGGCCAATACCTTTTCAGCACACACTAAAAGAGGAAACAAATTCAAATTATTAGGATGGACAATAAATAAGAAGATTATAGAGAAGAAATTAGAGCATTCAACACACACATTGAAATTTTGTCGATTAGGGTTCTCCTTCTTCTTCTTCTGCCTCCTGAACCCTAAAAGACAATGAAGAACAAATACTGCTCTCTCTAAAGTATAGTGATAAACATAAGGCTGCTCTTCATCCCATATTATATAGTAGCCAAATTTCAATAGAAGAAATAGATAGAATCTGAAGCTCATAACCTCTGCAAATCATCTCTATCAAAAGCAGGAGTTCAACTTTAGCAGATCCAGAAAAGAGAAAATTGAAGCAGAAGGCTTCATCATAATTCTGATAACAAAATTCATTTCTCTACTTCCTTCTCCTTTCCTTCACTTTTCTCAACTGTAAAAGAGTTTTAAGAATCCCTCTTCCAAAGGATTATGTGGTTCAAGATCTTCTTATCAAAAGATCTGGTTGGTTCGTGATCTCCTTATCAAAAGATCAGTGGTTCTGAGAGTCTCCTTATCAAAAGACTCAGGCACAGGTGGTGCATTCCTACCAGGTGCTAGAAGAGAGGACTACCCACATTTTGGGGAACCTCTATAAAATCTTTTGTGTTTGTGTTGTGTTTTTCCTGTGCTGTACCAATTTTACTTCTTAGCATTTTTATTTCCTGCAATAATTATTCTGCCTGTATGTCGCTTGTGAACATAATTCCTTAGTGTGTTTTATTGTCCTAAAATGGGATAGCGCCGGCGGTAGCACTACCGCAGGCGCTGGCGCAGAGGCTATAAAAAGGACCCCTTGGCTCCGTCTTCCTAATCCTCTAAAGATCCAAAATTCCAGAGCTTCGTGCCACAACATACAGAGGAAGGTTCAGAGAGATACTCCCACAAATCCATAAAGGCATAAGGAGATCCGTGGAGAAGATTTCAACACGCGTCATCATCGTGACGAAAGACCGCATCGACTACGATCATACTCTGCGTCTTCGTCTACTTGTCCAAGAAATCCACATATAGGGAGTTTTATATTATTGTCTTTTTATTTCACATCTTTTCTTGTAATCGTTTAGTAAACTCGCCTCGTGTTGGCGAATAGGTCTGGGTAGGACTTAGGGCAGAAATTCGCCTCGTGTTGGTGACTAGGTCTCGGGTGTAGGTCTAGGGGGTGCTCGAGGCCATATCCGGGGAAGGGTTGGCTAGAGCGGCTTGATGTCGTATCCGGGGAAGGATCGGCTAAAGCCAACCGGGTCGTGGGGATACGAGTCGGTATAGAAAACAAAAAGAGTCTTTCATATTTCGCATTGATTTCTAGCGTCATTGAAATCAAAATTTTGTAATCAATTTTATTAATAATAATCATGTCTCTCTTTGTGTAATAAAATTGATTTGTTCTTCATTTCTCTAAATTGTTTATTATCCTCTCCTTTATTATAAAACGATTTAGATCTTTAAAAAAAATCACTATTTTGATTTCTTATCATAAGCAAGTATTTTAAATATAATATAAGTTTTTAAAACCCTTATTCACCCCCCTCTAAGGGCGCCTACCGATCCAACAGTAGATACTGCTAGTTTTAAAGTAAACTATTTTGGAAATAGGGCGGTCTAGAACATTTGAGACCGTCGCCTAGATTCTTCAAAACTTTATAATAACTAGAAGCAATCTGAAACACAACTACTGAATAATTATGGCTCTGATCTATTAAAGGGCAGTCTGGAAAACTTGAGGCCGCCGCCTGGGTTCTTCTGACTTCAATTAAGTATTATTATCTTAAAAAATCTGTTTCATTTATAACTTTTTTAATATCTATTCTCACAAAGATCGGACTGGAAATACAAAGATAGCAGATCCAGTATATCTCATCTCTTCCTGAAAAGTATGAGACATTGATGATAGCTTCATTTACTCCAGACTCATTGACACTTGAATAAATAGTCTAACAAATATCCTTGTATAGCGATCTGAAAAATATGCGATCACTAGTTATCTGCCTTGAAAGGGTCGTATTTCTTCGATCTAACTATTGTTCAAGGAAGGAGGGGTCTAAATTATTAAAGATCGCACTTCCTACTCTTACTTAAGGTCATTTGGGAATCATTATTTATGAATTATGATTTTTTATCTCTGCAGATCTTAATAGATGAAGATCGCAATATGAGAAACGATTGACATGTTGTGTTGCACTTTTTTATGATGCTTTAGGCGATTTGACAAGTATGAGATCGCCATAATTGGTATTGTTATACATTTATTCGAACATTGTTGTCTATTTGAGCTTGACAAGACCTAAAGCATTGAGATCGAATACTATTTTTGTCTCCCAAACATGAGACCGCAAATGATAAATATTATCCTAGGGCAAGTCCAAGAAACCAGGTTGTAGTCTACTGAAATTGATTCTATCTCTCTAAAAGATTATGATCAGCTCGCAAAAAAAATGTTCGACATAAATACGGGGAAATATAAGGAGCATTAATCCACAAAAGATAGGTATGCCAAAATTCTATTTATATATCATTGTCTGGTTACATTGTTCGCCCGGTCTCAATACGGGTGATCAAAAATTAAGATAAACAGTTATAAAAGAAAATCTATTTGCTCCTCTATCTCTTCGGAGACCGTTCATTTGTTGAAGAAGAATCAGTCTCTTCTAAGGATTCTTCTGAGTTTCCAGGGCACCACGCAATGACCGCCCCATATGGTGGTTTAAGACTGTGTTCCTAGTGGTCGCTTGCGCACAGATATCAGAGAGCATGTTGGTTTCAAAATTATAAGCCTCCCTGGCATTACTTTTCCCATAAAGAGCAGAAGTGACCACAAAAGCATGGCGCGTCAGCTTTCCACTCCATGGGGGGAGATCGGTTGATACTTCCGCACTCTTTCCTTTTGCACCCCACTTGAGGAGGGGCTTTCCCTTAGTATCTTTCAATTTTTTCCCAAAACTGATCAAGGTAAATGGTTCGATGGAGGCCTCTAACTTGCCACCAAACCTCGCGATCTTGTGCTTGCGGACTCACTTCTTTCTCTTCTCCCTCTAGTTAAGCACCTTTATAGCTGGTGCCACAGGGTTAGTCGTTGGAAACAGAACAATTAGAAAAAAATAGAAAAATTATGATGAGATCGCAAGAGGCCGCAGGTAAAACTACTTACTCTCTTTTGGAGAGACCATGGCGATCTCAGGCCAGATCGCCAGATAGTGAAGGAGATTGAGGCATTTGCCCTCCAGAAAGGATAAGATCTCGAGCTCCTCCTCTGAGAATGTCTTGAGTTTTCAGAAGATCTTTTCTACTCTTGGAGATGATTGGCTTCTGAGACCATCGAGATCGCCTTCAAAAATCAAAAATCTCTCCGTCCAGAAAAGGACTTTATTAGGGAGATTAAGAATTTTTATGTTGTTGCATGAAAAATATACTAATTCTTTAAATTCTTCTTTTTCCCTGCCCTTCTTTTAGCGATTTCACAGTGAAGGTCGCGCAGAAGAGAGCCATGGAGAATTTTATTCTTTCCGATCTCAAGAAATTTACTAAAACATTAATAAGACTGATTGAATTAGGAGGTAGTTGGGTGAACACAAAATCGTAATAATTTATCACCTCCAGAATTTCCCAAGGGAGAAGGAACTTCAGGCCATGATTGAAGTGATCGATGGGAATGACATACTTGTTCTCCTCTCTATAATTCAGCCCTTCATCCTCCTTGGGCGGTCTCACAACAATCTAACTATGAATCATGTGCCTCTCCAGAAAAGACATGTATTCATCTTTTGATAGCCGACAAGGTTTGTGATCGGCATTCAGAAAAGTCTCGGCTGAAGAAGCTCTAGCGGACACCATTATCAGAGTTCGCTGAGATCGGTGCTTCAGGCGCATTCAAAAAGCTTAAAATGAAGAATCTAAAGCCAGCTATTTATAGAGCAGGAAGGGTGGTTTTGTAATCATTACTTTTTAAGAGACCACCCAGGAAGCGTGTCAGATCGCTGAACCTGCTTGAGAATTAAAATACAGTAAGCAATAGCTTCGATCTCAAACAATTGAGATTGCAACATCATCAAACAGCAACACAAAAATATGTAAAAGAATACAGATCGGCATCAGAACCATCACAGAGATCACACGAAATAAAAATCAAATTCGGAAGGATGAGGTGAGAGTTTTGTCTGAACCGTTGGTTTTCCGAGCTCTGGTTGGGAGCTTGATCTACTTGACGATGACAAGGCCAGATATTGCTTATGCAGTAGGCAAGGTGAGTCGGTACATGGCGGAACCACGGAAGCCTCATCTTCTGGCGGCAAAAGGCATCTTGAAGCATGTGAAGTCGACCTTTGATTTGGGTCTCCTATATAGGAGAGGGTCAAGCTTGGAGTTGCATGGTTTCATGGATGCTAATTATGGGGGAGACGTGGATGATCGGAGATCAACGTCTGGTTATTTCTTTATGATGGGTCCCACAGCTATCTCTTGGTGCAGCAAAAAGCAAGACTCGGTGTCTGTATCTACCACGGAAGCGGAGTACAAGGCTTCGGCCTTGGCAGCTCAGGAAGTCGTTTGGCTTAGGAGGTTGGTAGAGGACGTTCATCAGGAGGTTTGAGGTCCCACTATGCTACGCGGGGACAATGAGAGTGCTCTCAACCTGGTCAACAATCCAGTCTTGCACGCGAGGACCAAGCATATAGAGATTGAGCACCATTTCATTTGTGAAAAGGTGTTTGGAGGATCTCTTATGGTCGAGCATGTTCGGAGTGCGGACAATGTTGCAGACATCTACACAAAGCCGCTGGCGAAGGGACCATTTACACGGTTGTGGAATTTACTCGGGCTAGTCTCCACTTCCCACTTCAAGGGGGAGTGTTGAAATTTTGAAGTGGTGTGGAGGAGACCGGGCGGTCTGGTTTGGGAGACCGCGGTGATCGCGCGGCTTGTATAGGTTATCTGCCGGTCTGGCTCTGCCGGGTTGTTCTGGCGGTCTGCTGGTTGTTCCGGTCTGTTCTTGGTAGCTGCGGTTTGTTCCCGAGTAGGTCTGCTAGTTTGCCTGGCTTCTTTGTTGGAAGACCGGGTGGGTTATTCCTATATGGCGACTTGTCTGAAGTCATCCAGATGGTTCTAGCATGCTCCTGGTGGTCTAAGGAAGGAGCGTTGTTGAGACCGCACGGCTTGTGCGCGGTCTTGTGTTCGCGCGGCCTGTGCGCGATCTTGTCTGCTGATCTGCGTCTTGGTCGGGTGATCATCCAAGAGGTCTGTTCACGCGGTCTGTCTTTTGAGACCATTTCTGATCTGATGGGTGGTGACTGTATCCCGGTTTATGTGGTGACGACATCCGTCCACCCGCCTATAAATAGGGGTGCATGGCCCGTCATTCCTAACAAGAACTGTAAGAACCAGAGCCCGGATTGTTTCTTGCGGTCTCAAGTTTGAGTTCGCGCGACTTGGATGCGAGTTAACCTTTGTTGTGTTCGCAGGTTTGCGGTCAGCAGGGTGCGGTCTCCTTTCTTGGTGATTTCCGGTGGCTCGAATAAACAGTTCGTCTGCGGTCTGTCAGCGAACTGGTTTATTGTGTTCTTGTGATGTTCGCAGCGGACTCAGTGATCAGGCAACCTTCAGCGGTTAGGCGGTCTGAGTTGCGGTCTGGCGACAGCTTCAGTTCTTTGTTCCAATAAGCTTCAGTTCGTGCGGTCTGAGGTGCGGTCTTGCAGTGCTGGCAGTCTGTCCGGTTTCTGTTCGTGCGATCTCATGGCAAGCCGGGCGAGTTCTGGAGTGGTGCGGTTTGTGCGGTCTGAGCTTGTCTAGCCGCCAGCTTTGCTTTTTTGGTGTGTCTTGTTCTTCTCGTCTCCGTGATTCTGATGAATCATGTCTCGCCATGTATACCTCGCATTGTAAAGTAGTTCTATTTCAATAAAGATTTCTTGTGTTGTTGTGTGGCATTGTGGTTGTTTGGCTATAACTCTTGTTGATACAACTCCTGCTTACTCCTAAACGGTCCAAACAAAAATTTTAACATGGCTTCCCTTGTAATAGAATCACTTGTTGAGTAACTTCTCTTGCTATATTGAGTACCTCTGTTAGGTGCTCTTCACTATGTAGCTCAGGTACAACTTGCAGTGCAAGACTATCATTTTTTGAAGTAGGAAGAGACTTGTGAGAGAGAGATTTATGACTGGAAAGCTGCTCTTCATCTAACCTCTCCCCCCTTCTTGACCTTCTTAGCCAAGGAGGTTAAGAAAGATCTGGTGACCTTAGAGGAAGAGATAGAGGTCTTCAGGCTTTGCACAGAGGCACTGACCCCATCTATTTGGGTCTGCATGTGTAAGATGGAGGAATGAATCTTGGAGCAGTGCCCATCCAGCATTGCTTGGAATCTTTGGGCTGTGGATTGGATACACTGAGTGATGAGGTTGTCAGTGGATGGAGATGGTTCAAAGTGTGTTGGAGGAGGAGGATTCAATGGAGGAGGAGGTGTTGTATGTGATGAAGGTGAAGAGGGGACTGAATCATTTTGATGAGGTGTATTGGATGGAGATGGTGGAGGAATAAAGGAGGGTTGAGCAGGTGATTGGGTTGGTATTTGTGAAGGTGTGGATGTTGGTGGTACAGAAGAGATGTCTGTATGAGGAGGAGGAGGAGGAGAAGATGGATGAGCAGGAGAGATAGGAGGAGAAGGAGTCCTTTCAGGAATGGCACCAGGCTTGGGAATTTGCCTGGTCCATTTGGAGAAGAGAGCAATGGACATCCTTTTACCTGGAGGGATGGGAATTCCTTTTGACTTGCATAGGTCAGGGAAGGAGTGGAAGAGAACTTGGCTCATAATTCTCATGTAGGCATTCTCTTTGTGAGAATATTTATAGCCTATCATTTTGAGCAGGCAGCTTGCCCAGTCTACCTTCTTCTTCAGCACAAGGGCCCCCATGATGTTTAGTTGCTGCTTGGGCACTTCATCATGGGCAGAGATCTTACATAGTAATATCTTCCCTACTATGTCTGCCAACAGTCTATACTCCTCAGAGAAGTCTATTTTCATCAGGTGGATTGGTCTATCTTTGGAGAACTTCATGGTGATTAACAAATTCTTTATTTCATCAGAGGTAAGTTCCATAGGTTCATCACCTGATAGGGGAATTATTTTAGTTATTCTTTAGAAAATGATTTGCTTTCCCTATTTGAACAAGGATAATATTTGATTGTACCTGATGGTAGATCAAAGGCGGTCCTAATGTGTTCTGCAGAAATTGAGACAGGTGTCTCATGGATTGTTCCTGTGATTTCACCCTGTTCAGATATCTGAACATGAGTCATCAGCTCTGTGAGTTCTGTCTCTAGGAGCTTGCATCTTGTGGAGATGAGCTTATCCAGACCAGCTTCAGTGAAGAGAGCTATGATGCTCTTATAATTTTCTGCGGCGGCTTGGAAGGATTCGAGGTCAATGTCAAACCCAGAGTTTATCTTAGGAGCCATTGTAGGTCAGTGAGAAAGAGGAAGATATGGATGGACTGACAGGTAAGAAGGATGAGAGATGCAGAGTGCGAGAGGATTTCTAACTGAAGATTCTATTTGAGTCAGGTGAAACGTCGAAATGAGACACAATTCGAGGCATATTCGGTACTACAGTGGATGTGACCAAAAATATTTTAGTATTGCCGCTCTTTTTTATGAAGTCGACGTTACATCGAGTGGAATTCGACGTAAGCGTCGATACAGTATGAGGTAAGATGTTAGGGTTTCATATCGATGTATACGTCGATTGGAGTCGACGCATGCGTCGATTTAAGTTGTTATTGATATTTATCGACGGTGCGTTGATTATAAAATTGACGTGACTTTTATTTTCCTGAGAAATTTTGGGTTTTCCCTTGAGAGATTATTACTTCCTGCTCCTAATGTTTTCTAAGACAGTCTTGGACTAATTTTTATAATTAGATTGATTGTACCAACATTGTTTGGCAATGTGGCCAGTTTTATTGCATATATAACATCTGACTATCTTTAGATTATGGGATTTTGAGTTTAGAGAAAGATAGTGGTGTTGATTAGGATAAACCTTCTGATTAGGATAAAAATTTTGATTAGGATAAAAGTTTTGACTAGGATAAAAATTATAATCAGGATGAATGAGTCCTGAATGGGGGTTAAGATGGAAGGTTTTTGGAGGATGGAAGTGTTCTGTCTTTATGTTGCTCTGAGTTTGTATGCGTCGATATCTATTCGACGTATGTTGATAGTTGCGTCGATTTATATTTGGTGTTTTCTCGAGATTGCGTTGATCTGGAATCGATGCATGGAAGAAGTTGCGTCAATTTGAAGTCGACGTACTTTTATTCAAGCGTCGAATTGAGGTCGAAGCATCTGAGAGATTGCGTCGAGTAGAATTCGACGCACTATCATTCATGCGTCGATATGAAGTCGACACAATTGTGTTTTCACAAACATTATTTTTCCCTCTTTCTGATTTTATTTCTTTATGAGTTATTTCTCTTGGCCTAGTTACCTTCTCAGAAGAAGTTTGAGAATCATCAGCTGAATAGTATGATGTTTCATCAAATTGGTTTATTTCCTTGAAGTCTTCTCCCTTATTTTGTGAGTCTTCTTCTTGGTTTGTTGATTTGATGGGTTTAGTAAATTTAACAGGGCTCATCCAAGCAGGCTTGTTGGATGGAATTAGACTAAATGAGGGATCAGCTCCTAGTCCAAGATTTTTATGTCTTCTTATTTGTTTTTCTGTGATTTCTTTGAGTGTTTGACTTCTCATTTTTATTGATTCTTCAAAAGCTTTTGCTTGGGATACCTCATTTTTAAGAAGCTGGTTTTCTATTTTAGCCCTCTCTATTTCTTTTTCTCTGATGTTAGCCCTTAACTCATATTTTTTAGAACAGGTATCCTCAATATTTCTCTGTTTTTTAATGACATTAATTTGTTCTCTTAGATTCTTAATTTCTTGTTTAGCTTTTAGTTGATCTAAACATAATCCTTTAAAATCATTTTTGAAATCATCACACAGAAAATCTATGTCATCAAAAATGCTTACCTCATCCTTATCCTCAGATTCCTCTATGAGAATAGGGCTATTTTCTTTATCATCTTCAGAAGAGATGCTTCCTTCTGATTCTGTCTCACTCCATGATTTAGCACCATGTTCTTCATTTGAGCTTTCAAATGCCATTAAGCATAGGTCTTCTTGCTTAGACTCATCATTGTCACTTTTGGATGAAGTGCTGTCCTCAGAATCTGTTTCACTCTAAGCTTCTGCAATGAAACCTCTTTCTTTCTTCTTCCCCTTTTTCTTGAGATCTTTCTCTTTCAGATCTTTCTCTTTCTCAGTATTTTCTGGACATTCTGGTGCAATGTGTCCAGTTTTCCTGCAGGAATAACAAATGATTTCTTTAGTTGGAGTTTTATCATACCTTGGTTTTGATTCTCTCCATCTAGACCCATCTGTCCTGACCCATTTCTTGAATCTCCTGGCCAGGAGGCTGAATAATTCTTCTTCAGTGACAGGGGTCTCTTCTTCTGTTGCTTTCAAAGCAATGTTTCTATCTTTTGAGGAGGTTGAAGTGCTTCCTCTTCTTTCCTTCTCTTCTCTGGTTTTCAGCAGTTGCTCATAGGATTTAAGTTTTCCTAAGAGGGCATTTGTTGAGATTTCCCTTTTCCCTCTTGTATCTCTTATTGCCCATATTCTTGAGAACCATGAACTTGGTAGACTCATTAACAGTTTGTCATTGATCTCTGTGAGAGAGATCTCTCTATCCAGGCTCCTTAATTGATTTATGATCAGACTGAATCTATCATACATCTCAGATATGCTTTCTTCATGCTTCTTTTGAAAGTTCTCATATTGGGAGATCAATAGAGCCTTTCTATCTTCCTTTCATCAGCACTTCCTTCTACCATCTTTGTAAGAGCCTCCCATATTTCTTTGGCTGATTCACAGTCAACAACCCTTTCAAAGATTTCATCTGAGAGGGTTGAGACAAGAATGTTTACAGCTTTTGCATCACATGTTCCTGCCTTCTTTTTTTCAGCTGTCCACTCAGCCTTTGGGACAAGTGTTTGAGTCACTTCACCACTTGAGTCTCTTCTATAAGGTTTGGGAGGACCTGTCAAAATAAAATTAAATAATTCTTCATCAATAGAATTCATATAAATCCTAATTCTTGTTTTCCAAACTGCAAATTTTTCAAGGTTACACATTGGTGGTCTGGTGGAAGCATAATCTTTGATTTGTGCCATGTGAAAAGATATAGTTTTCAAATATATATATATGAGGTAGGATCTTTTTGATCAAGGAGTTGCCCTTTTTAGATCAACCTCCCTTTGATACCAATTGAGAGGACCCAGCGCAACCAACTCGACCAAAAGACCAGTCTATTGGTGAAGGCGCAACTTAATCTTTATATCAACGGAAAGGCGCTACGGGTCAAGTGAAGGAACGCTGGACCCAACACATGATATGTAATTATAATATCAATTGTCATCATATAATTCAAATAAAAATATATTGATAATTGAGCTTTCTCATAGATTTTGATCACTCTTGTAGATCATGTTATTTCTCTAATTTGGTTGATGTGGGCTATAGAGCTTAATAGCCTAATCATATCTTATAGCAAATTTATAGTTCAATTTATATGAATACTATATGATATATATAGGCAATGAATATAAGAAAGAGAGATAGGTCATCAAAATAAAAAAATATGATTATGAATTTTGATTAATTTGATTTATAAACTCATTAAGTTTTAAGAGATAAAATCATATTTCCAATAACATGTAAGACGAACATTACATGATAGCTTAAAAAATAATAAAACAAGAAAAATTAAAAGACATGAAAGCATGTCATGAAGTAGAAAATTGTATATTTCATTTTGAAAATATTCTACTTCATGCATTTGGTGATACCTAATGAATAAGAGATTTAGGTATCCAAAGAGGTCCAAGTGTGGTGGTTCCTTTGGCTACCCAAATATATCGTGTATGCTTGTGGGTAGTTAGTGATGAATGGGACCTTTCATGTGAAGTTAATGCTTCATATTTAATTTTGGGCCTCCATTCAAACTTTGGTTTAGTGTTATTCTTATATGTGAAATTTTCATTGTGATAGTCTTTATATTGATGATTATGAATGTAATGATAATTAGAAATGTTTTTCATAGGAAAGTTATGAACATTTAATTTTATGTTGGGAGAAGATTGATGTTGTAAGAGATAATGATGATAGTATATTGGAATTTCGTTTTCAATCTCTTGAAGTTTTTTATATCCATTGTTTGGCTTATTCAAATTTTGAGAAATCATATTCAACTTGCTTTTCGAGTTTGCTTGATATTGACAATGTATGTTTTGAGAATTTTTCTTTATGATTTCCTTAAGCAAGTTAATTTTAGTTTCTAATTCATTGTTCTTAAGTTTCAAATTATGTCTACCTTTATTATAAGCAATTGTGCTATTTTTAAGAGTAAAAACAATTGAATCAATATAATTTTGATATTTATTTCTGTATTCCTCAAATGTTTCATCCATCTCTTCAATTTCAATTTTATAGTCTTCACACTTAGCACAATCATTTTTCAGAGAAGAGTTTTCTAAACATAATTTTTCATTTTGTTCTTTTACGAAAGTAAACTCTTTTTCAAGTTCCTTGAATTTTTCTTTAATATTATTATAATCAAAACAAGGTTTTGTATTTTCAATTGAAGGACAAGATGGAGAAACTACATCACAATTAGATTCTAAATTAACATTAGCTTTTGACCTCTTATCTTCTAAACGTAAATTTTTATTAGTAATTTTTAATTTCTTGATCTTATGTTTAGACTTTTTTAGTATATTGAAACTAGAGATAGAAGTTATCACACAAGAAGAAGATTTAGACTTTCTTACAGCACTATTGGAAGAGGCAAAATGTGAACATGAAGTTCCTTCGTCATCTTTTAGGACTTCCTCCACCATAGATGAATTTTCATCTTCTTTTTCTCTTGATGTATTGCTCTCTTTTTCTATGTTAATTTCCATGATCTCCATGGCTTTGCTACGAGAGAGATCTTCTTGAATAATGGTGGATACTTGTATGTCCTTCTCCTCCTGTGTTTGTTCCATACCTGCGAGAAGAAGATCATACATTTCTTCAAGAAATTTCCATACTTTGTATGCACCAGAAAAACAATATATTAATTTGAAAACTTCATTTGATAGACCGCAAAATAAATAGTGTTTGGCTTTTGCATTTAGATGGCGTTCCTTTTTATTTGATTCATCCGTTGGTCCTACTATTGTTAAATTCCATGCTTAGATATCTAAAGTTTTAATAAACCTTTCCATTAAAATTTTCCACCCTTTATAATTTGTCCCTTTAAATAAAGGTGGTGCTAGTGATTTTTCTTCTTAATAAAAAATTGCCCCACTAATAGAAACGAGATCATGAGACGCCATTATTCCTGGTTGTTAAGCCTATTGGAATAAAACCGCTCTGATACCACTTGTTGGATCGGTAGGTGCCCTTAGAGGGGGGTGAATAAGGGTTTTAAAACTTATGTTATATTTTGACATATTTGCTTTTGATAAGAGTACAAAATAGTGATTTTGAATTAAGATCTAAATTGTTTTATAATGAAAGAGAGGATAATAAACAATTTAGAGAAAAGAAGATCAAATCAACTTTTTTACACAAAGAGAGACATGATTATTATTCATAAAATTGATTACAAAATTCAATTTCAATGACGCTAGAAATCAAAGCGAAATATGAAAGAAACTTTTTGTTTTTTATACGGACTCGTATCCCCACGAACTGGTTGGCTTTAGCTGATCCTTCCCCGGATACGGCCTCAAGAAGCTCTAGCCAACCCTTCCCCGGATATGGCCTCGAGCACCCCCTAGATCTACACCCTAGACCTAGTCGCCAACACGAGGTGAATTTCAGCCCTAAGTCCTACCCAGACCTAGTCGCCAACACGAGGCAAGTTCACTAAACGATTATAAGAAAAGATGTGAAATAAATAAACTACAATATAAGAACTCCCTATATGGATCTCTTGGAGAGGTAGACGAAGACCCACAGAGTATGATCGCAGTCGATGCGGTCTTTCGTCACGGTGATGAAGCGTGTTGAAATCTTCTCCAATGATCTCCTTAAGCCCTCATAGATTTGTGTGAGTATCTCTCTGAACCTTCCTCTATATGATGTGGCACGAAGCTCTGGAATTTAGGATCTCAAGAGGATGATGAAGATGATCCAAAGGGTCCTTTTTATATCCTCAGCGCTAGCGCCTGCGCTATCGCTACCCCCGGCACTATCCCGAATTAGGCATTATTTTACGCGAGGGAATCTTCAATCCGAGGAAACATTTCTCTCTTGCCTTCTGTGCTCCGCACTACCGCCTGCGCTATCCACTACCTGCATGCGCTAGCGCCTTCTATATTTGCTCCAAAATTGCGCAGATCATCGCTAGTGCCGGGCGCTAGTGGGCATGTTGGAATTATTGGCCCAATTTAGGGGGCAACCTTCTTATGTTATCCATGAGTCATATGGACTTTGTTTCATGCACACTTAAACACACAAGATCAAATACACATAGGATTTGTTATTCTCAAACCTAGGAGATGTGGAAGACCATGTTCCAACACAAAGCTCATTTTAAAACTAGCCAAAAGGAATTGATTAGAGGGTTGCCTAAATTGAATGGAAATTTATCTTCACTATGTTCTCCATGTCAAAAAGGAAAATTTACAAAATCTTCTTTTAAAAGCAAAAATGAAATTTCTACTACAAATTTTTGCAATTAATTCATATGAATCTCTTTGGTCCCGTTAGCACCGCAAGTCTTGGTGGTAAAATATACACATTTGTTCTAATAGATGATTTCTCTAGATATTGTTGGACTTTATTTCACTCTTCCAAATCTGATGCGTTTTGCAAATTTTCAAAATTATGTACTCGAATTCAAAATGAACTAGATTAAAAATAAAATGCATTCGCTCAGATCATGGAGGAGAATTTGAAAATGAAAATTTTAAATCTTTTTGTGAAATGTTAGGTATTAAGCATGAGTTCTCCGCCCCACACACACCTCAACAAAATGGTGTTGTGGAAAGAAAGAATAGGACCGTCCAAGAACTAGCACGTACTATGATATCTGAATATAAATTACCTATGTCCTTTTGGGTCGAAGCCGTAAGCACATCATGTTATGTAATGAATAGAGTTATGCTTCGTCCATCTTTAAATCTCACACCATAGGAACTATATTATCAAAAGAAACCTAACATATCATAGTTTAAAGTATTTGGTTGTAAATGTTTTATTCTAAATACAAAAGATGCCTTAGGAAAGTTTGATGAAAAATGTGATGAAGGAATATTTCTTGGATACTCTTCAACTAGCAAAGCTTATAGAAAATTTAACAAATGAACGAGTAAGGATGAAGAGTCTATTAATGTAAAATTTGATGAATCTATTCCTTATGTAGAAAGACTTCCTACAGGTACAAATGATGAACCTTTGCCATCTTAGGAGAATGACGAAGAGAAACCTTCTGAAAAAGAGGAGGAGGCCATGGAAGATGAATATGTGCCGCCAAGCAGCTTAAACTTCTCAAAATAATCATCCAAAGGAGCTAGTTATTGGGGAACCATCTATTGGGGTAAGAACTCGTTCTTCTCTTCATGAAACGTTTTCAAATATTTGCTTTGTTTCCGAAATTTAACCTAAAAATGTTTCAACCGCTTTAAATGATGAATTTTGGTTTTTGGCTATGAATGAAGAGTTAGATCAATTTGAAAGAAATAAAGTTTCGAACTTAGTAGAACGTCCATGTAATCATGTCGTTGTTGGCATAAAATGGATCTTTAAAAATAAATTAGATGGTGAATCTAAGACAACAAGAAATAAAGCTCGCTAGTCGCTCAAGGGTTTTCTCAAATCGAGGGGGTAGAATTTGAAGAAACTTTTGCACACGTTGCTCGCTTAGAATCTATACGAATATTTTTGGCATTTGCGAGTTTTAAAAGGGTAGAATTATTTCAAATGGATGTTAAAAGTGCTTTTTTAACGGGTTTATAAAAGAAGAAGTTTAAGTAGAACAACCCCCCGTTTTATAAACGAACAATTTCCAAATCATGTTTATAAATTAGAAAAAGTGTTGTATGGTTTAAAACAAGCGCCCCGTGCATGGTATTATTGACTTACATCATTTTTGTTAAAGCACGGTTATGTCATGGGAAGTGCCAACAACACACGCTTCATTAAGCATAATAATAATGATTTAATTATTTTGCAAATATATGTTGATGATATCATTTTTGGAGCCACTAATGAAGAGTTGTGTAATGAAGTAGTCTTAGTAATGAAAAATGAATTTGAAATAAGTCTTGTAGGAGAACTCTCTTATTTTCTTGGTTTTCAAATTTCAGAATGAGATGATGGTATCTTTATTTGCCAAACAATATATGTTCACGATATGCTTAAACGATTTGGATTTGAAAAACTTAAAGAAGCTTCTACACCTATGAGTGCTTCTTTAAAATTAGGAAAAGATGAATCTGGAATTACTATTGATCAAACTTTATATAGAGGTATGATTGTATCTCTTCTTTACTTAAGTGCATCTAGACCAGATATTATGTTTGTCATATATTTATGTGCTCGCTTTCAAGCCAATCCAAAATAATCTCATTTAAAAGCTGTAAAATGTATTTTTCATTATCTATTAGGGTCATCTAAAATAGGATTATGGTCCCCACACAATTATTCATTTACACTTCACGGCTATTCTGATTCGGATTACGCTAGATGTTCACTAGATCATAAGAGCCCTAGCGATACTTGTTACTTTCTAGGGCCCTCATTATATGCATGGTCTAGTAGGAAACAATCTTCAGTTGCACTCTCCACCACGGAGGCCGAATACATCGCTCTTGGGAGTTGTTGAGCACAAGCTTTATGGATGAGCTAAACTCTAGAGGATGTTGGTTTTCATCTCAAAAACATTGATCTCAAATCTGACAACAAAAGTTACATAGATCTTACAAATAATCTCGTACACCACTCTAGATCCAAACACATAGATGTTCGCCATCATTTCATTAGGGATCATATTAAGAAAGAATATGTAAAAGTAAGTTTCATTAGTACGGACTCCCAACTTGCTGACATATTCACTAAACCTCTCCCCGATGCAAGATTTTGATTATTACGACTTGAATTAGATGTCCTAGATCTTTCGGGTTAAATCACATTCTTAAACGCAATGGTATTATGCAATTTTTACATATCTAAACATCTTCAAACCTTCTGAAATTTCTACATAAAACTAAACTTTGGACACTTAACCAATATCAAAAATTAGATTTTTCAAAATCCTATAATTTAGTGTACTGTTTCCCACACTAACGCTAGCGTCGGCGCTAACGTATCTTTCTGATTTTCTGTATTTTTAAATTTTTGGAAAATCCTTAAAAATATGCTCTATTATATGTACTACTTATTTTTGCATTTCTCTTTTGAATTGATTTTTGAAACAATAAAACAAAAAATATATACAAAAGCCAAATTATAAAAAATATTTTTTCAACTCCCTTTTTTGTTTATGTATCTGATTTCTATTCTTTTATGCAAAAATCTAATACAAAAATATAAAACACAAAGAATTATCAAAAATTAATTTTTGAACTTAACTTTTCTAGTTACATGTATCTTGCGAAAGGGAGATTTGGGCTATCATCCCATCACATCTCCTAGTACTGGGCGAACCCCTCACAGGGTAGACCTCGGGAAGTCCAAGATCAATTATATGAGTTCAAACTTTAAAACTACTTTATAAAATCTCAAAAAAAAAACTGTATGTATTTTATTGTTCATATCAAGCATGATTTCATCTATCATTTAGACCTTCTACAATGTTGAAATTCTTTTTTCAATCTACTTTGAACATTGTTTTTATCATGCTTTGATATATCTAATCACATGTGCATCAAACTGTATTGTAAAAGTTGTGTAGAACTAAGCTTAGCATGCCTCTAAGTATGAGTAAATGTTTTATGATTGATAATGATACTTATTCACTCACTTATTTTGACAAAACTTTACATGTGTTTTTAATCTAAGAATGCTTGCTTGTGTATTGTAATTGTACAATTAATTAAAGTTGCACAAGTATCTTACCTACACTACTTTTATTTGCACTCTTAAAATTAAGAAAGGTGGTTGTGTTTTAACTTCATTGGCTTGCAAAACAAGTTTATTCGGAGAACTTTGTACATAGCAAAAAAAATGAATGAAATAAAATGACAAAGATAACTCCACCAAGCACTACTTGAACCTCCTAATAAGTCTTAATAAGCATTATGAGGTTGAGCAACTTGGAAAGAATAGTAAAGTGTCTTGTGCAAACCATAAATTGCTTCTTTACACCACTTGTTCTTTTCTATGTGCATTGAAGGGTGTGGAAGTAAAATTATTTGTGTTTTATTGTGCACTTTACTCTACATTTGTCTTGTATTTTTGATTAAATCATGTGTTTAATCTCTTCAAAATACACTTATGTGCACATAATTATCTTCCATAACACTTCTTCTCATGAGTATTGGATCCTAATGCTGAAATTCTATACTCTCTTTATATAAAAAATGCACTATTAGAACCTAGCATGCTCTCTACAATGTTTGGTATGTTTTGAACTTATGAATTATAAATAACATTGTGGTAGTTTCTTTTTTATATCCTTCTTAGTTTCTGGTAATCTTTAAAGCTTCTACAAGAAAAATGACCTACAAAAACATCTTATCATTTTGGACTTTCACTTATAATTCTTCTTATGAATCATCCTGTTTCCAAAAAGATGTTTCTTGTATTTCTCTAAGTCTTCTACAACATTACCATATAACTTTTACCTTGTGTTTTTTCTGCTTATCTCAAGTCTTAAAACTCAGAATTCCTTCTCTTCAACAAAGTGGTAGACTTGCTTGGTAAATGTTATATTGTTCTCTTGATGCTAAAAAAACTCTGATCTATTTATGCTAAGAACTCTGATCTATTTCTAAAAAAATTAATGCTTAAACTCCTTATCATTTCATTTCCTCAAAAAAGTCGATCATGCCTTATCTTTTTATCAAAAATCCTCTGTGTATGTTTATTGCTTACTTGCCCACTTTTGTTAATAACAAAAGGGGGAGAACTAACATGATAAATAATAATCGCTATCGAATGGGAAAACTAACATGACTAATGATTAAGATAATAGCTTACATATTAGGGGAGCATTCACATAGGGGGAACATGTATTTAGGGGGAGAAATTCTATATACTTAAATCAACATTATCCTAAGTCATCACTTTCACACACACACAAGTAGGTTTCATCATGCTTATATATTAATGCTCTGATTTATCATTATGGATTTGTTATTATCAAAAGGGGGAGTTTGTTGGAACATCATCTTCCGCATCTCTTAGGTTTGAGAATAACAAATCCTATGTGTATTTTATCTTGTATGCTTAAGTGTGCAGGAAACAAGTCCAAATGACTCAAGGATAACATAAGAAGGTTGCCCCAAGATTTGAACCCAAAATTCCAACATGCCCACTGGCGTCGGCGGTAGCACCTAGCGCATGCGCTAGCTATGATTAGTGAAATTCCTGGAGCATCTTTAGAAGTTGCTAGAGCCAGGCAATAGCGGATAGCGCAGGCGGTAGCGCAGAGCACAAGAGGCAAGGCGGCAGAGTTTCCCTGGAATGGAAGATACGCATGCACAAAATAATTCTATAACGGGATAGCGGTGGCGGTAGCGCTAGCGCTCACTCTTATAAAAGGAGGTCACTTCTCTCATTTTCCTTACACAAGTTTGAGAGAGGTTGAGTGTTAGAATTCCAGAGCCTTATTCTGCCGAAAAGTGATCTCCCACCAAAGTTCCATGAATTTCTGAAGGAGGATTTCTTCACGCCAGATCCGACCGAAGATCGCTTCATCAATGCTTATACTACAGTGGTCCTTCGTCTCCAACATCAGAAGTTCTTCAAGAGAGAGATTTTAATATTAGTGTCATTTAATTTCACATATTTTCTTGTTATCGTTTAGTGAATTCGCCTCGTGTTGGCGACTAAGTCTGGGTATGAGTTAGGGAAGAAATTTGCCTCATGTTGGCGACTAGATCTAGGTTATATCTAGGGGGTGTTTGAGGCCATATCCAGGGAAGGAATGGCTAGAACAGCTTCAGGCCATACCTGGGGAAGGATAGGCTAGGGTCACCGATTTGTGGGGATACGAGTGGGGATAGAAAACAAAAAAGAGTTTTTATTATTATTCTCCTTTGATTTCTAGCGTTATAAGAAATCAAGTTTTGTAATCTCTTCTTTTCATATTAATAAAACGATGTCTCATTTTTATTTGTTTGATTTCTTATCATAATCTCTTATATTTTCAAATATATCAAAATATAATATAAGTTTTTTAAAACCCTTATTCACCCCCCCCCCCCCTCCCTCCTCTAAGGGCACCAACCGATCCAACAAATGCTAAGAAGAAATTCGAAGTTATGCCGATAAGAACTCAGAGGTGTGTCGACATGAAGATTGATGAAGTCGACGTAGCGTCGAATCTTGTCAAAAAAAGGAAGCTATTTTGGTTATCATTTTGGGACCTTTTCAGAAGGACCACCAGGCTAGAAACATTTCTCCAATGGCTCGTTTGTTACCAAGAATAGAATGAAACTTTCTAGGACACAACAAATCACTTTTGGAAGCTATTCAAAATAAATGGACGGGTCGAGAACAAAAGAAGAAATGAAATTAGATGGCTGAGAGGAATTCCTTCGCAGGACAAGCCAAAAGAAGAAAGGTTTTGAAAACTCAATCATACATAATAAGTATGCAAAAAGTGGAGAAGAAAACAACAATCCAGTGATAATATTATCATGTCTATCGAATTGGGCTTTTATCTTCTTCCTTCTCAAACCCTACAAGATAGACATACAAAAGTGCTCTCTCTACATAGGAACACATACTGTTGATACTTCTTCTTCATCATCATACAGCAGCAGAACTACAACAAGTGCTGAGAGAAAAAGAATCAAGCAAAATCCCCTTACAAATCATCACAATCATAAGCAAGGGTTCATCATTTCAGATCCAGTGAAAGAAAGACAGAAGCAGCATCAGAGCTTCTGAAGAATTCTTTTCTTCTCCTTCTTATCTTCTTCTTACTTTTTACTGTAAAAAAGTTTTAAGAATCCTTCTTCCAAAGGATTCAGTGGTTCAAGATCTCCTTATCAAAATATCTATGGTTCTAAGAGTCTCCTTAACAAAACACTCAGTGGTTGAAGATCTCCTTATTTGATCAAAATATCTCCTACTCTCATTTATTTATTTTAAAATTAATTAAAACTTTTTTTAAATAAAATGAGTTCTAAGGATTATGCATCAACAAGACCTCCAATGTGTAATCTGAACAAGTTTGCACTCTGGAAGGCCAGAATAAAACTCTATATAAACTCCATTGATGAAGACATCTTTGATGTTATCATTTCAGGTACTCCAGCCCCTTACAAGAAAGATGTCAGTGGATCTTCAACACAAGAACCTGTGCCCAGGGCTAAGTGGACAGAAACTGAAAAGAAGCAGAAGGCATGTGATGCCAAAGCTATGAATATTCTGGTCTCCACAATGTCAGATGACATTTTCCAGAAGGTGGCCGATTGCCAATCAGCCAAAGAGATATGGGAATCTCTTTCTAGAATGGTAGAAGGAAGCCCTGATGAAAGAAAGGATAGGAAGTCCCTTCTCATATCCCAATATGAGAACTTTCCAAAGAAGACTGATGAAAGTGATGCTGAAATGTATGACAGATTCAGCATCATTATTAATGAGTTAAGGAGTCTGGACAAGGAAATTTCCTTAACAAAGATCAATGATAAGATCCTTATGTGCTTCCCTAGCTCATGGGATTCAAGGATCTGGGCCATCAAAGAGTCCAGATGGCACAGAGAAATCTCAACTGATGCTTTGCTAGGAAACCTTAAGTCATATGAGATGCTTTTGAAGAGCAGAGCTGAATCAGAGGCAAGGGAAACAATCTCAACTCCCATACAAAAGAACCTTGCTTTGAAAGCTACTGAAGGAGAGCCCTCCACTCCTGAAGTTGAAATGATCAGCCTCCTAGCAAGGAGATTCAAAAAATGGGTCAAGACAGAAGAGTCAAGGAGAAGAGAAAGGAGCTCAAAGCCCAGATATGACAAGACTCCAAAGAAGGAAGTTATTTGCTTCTCTTGTAACAAGCCAGGGCACATTGCCCATGATTGCCCACAGGAACAATAGGATAGGAGCAGCAACAGAGATGAGCAGAACAAGAAGTCTTTCAGGAGGAAAGACAAGAAGAAATCCAAAGGTTTCATTGCTGAAACCTGGAGTGACTCTGAAGCAGAGTCAAGCTCCTCTTCACAGAAAGTGATGAAGAAAAAGATGTTTAAGTAGCCTGCATGATGACACTGGGTATAACATCAGATCATGATGATACAGAACATGTATCTCTATTTGATGATTTTGATTTCAATTATGATGAATTTAAAAAGTGTTGTAAAGAGTTTTGCATTGATTTCCTTAATATACAAAAAGAATTAGAAACAAATAGGGAAGAATTAGAACAGTTTAAGAAAGATGAATTATATTCACTAAATAATGATCTGAGAAAAGAAATTCAAGAAAAAGAAACAGAATTGATAGACATAAGAAATGAGAATCAAAAGATAAAAGAAGTGCTAACAAAGGTAAAAGCCTTTGAGGACTCTCTCACTTGGAGAAGTCAATAGCTCAAAAATATTACACAAAATCTCTCCATGAGATTTAAACACCTACGTCTAGGAGCAGACCCTTGCACTAGCACAGAAGTCATTAGTAGACCAGCCTGGAAAAATCTAGTTAGA
Source organism: Dactylorhiza incarnata (assembly GCA_033032865.1). Classification (NCBI taxonomy): domain Eukaryota; kingdom Viridiplantae; phylum Streptophyta; class Magnoliopsida; order Asparagales; family Orchidaceae; genus Dactylorhiza; species Dactylorhiza incarnata. Next base: position 6,762,572 of record JAWHQI010000035.1, read on the forward strand.
TTTATTAGACCTAGTGAATATCAATCAAGTGAGAGGAGTGCACTAACTAAGGATAAGGATAGTAATAATCCAAATAAAATAATTATGGTTAATAAAGTAAATCTAAATAAAGAAAAGAAACCTCTAGGCAAGAGTAATTCAGAGAAACTAACCAACAATAACCAAAAGGTTTAAACCAAAAATAAAATAATTAAACATTCTGCTAATTTATTATATTTAGATACATTTTATACACATCTGAAGTATCAAAATAATAGATCAAAGTTTGATAAACTCACTCTCTTCCATCCAAAAGGATATCATGAAAGACCCTTCTACTATTTCATAGAACCCTATAATGGTAAAAGCAAAGGGCCCAAGGTAATTTGGGTACCTCTAATGTTTGAGTTACTTGTGCAGGAAGATGTGGAGTTTCTTTCCCAGAGAAAGTAAAGGGAAAAGAAAGATGTGGATGATCAATTGTAAACAACCCATATGCAAAGGGAGTAATCTATACTGCAAAATTCTCTGATGAGTTTATAATTAATGAAAATATTAGTATAAATACTATTTTCATTAAAAATCATTGCTTGGAAAAACAGCAAGAACTTTCTAAGTAGATAGAACTATTCATTCAGAGTTGCGTCGAATAGAATTAGACGGTGACGCTAGCTCCAAAAGCAATATGTAACTGCTAATTCAGAGTTGCGTCGAATAGAATTCGACGTACCTTTTAATTCTATTAAACGCTAGCTTCGAGAGCCGTTCAAAGCAGATTATTCGAAAAACATTCACACAACGTCGATTTCATATCGACAGATACGTCGAATTAATAGCTGCTCGTCAAATTCGAAGTTGCGTCGACTTTTATTCGACGCACTATCTACAGGACAAGTGCGCGCTCTTTCACTTCTAGAAGTGACTTAGACACATTTTGGCGCGCTGTTTATTAATCTTTTTAATGGTGCTTCGGATAAAACCGTAAGTTACGACGAATCATCTTCTTTTAAACAACTTACGCGTCGAATTGTTTTTGCTTTCGAATTCTCTTCTCTTTGCTCTCGTGCTCTCCCCTTCTCCAGTTCTCTCGCACTCTTCTCTCTCTCTCTCTCTCTCTATCTCTCTCTCTTGTTCCTTCTTGCAGGCACTACTTTAGAATCAATGGCTCCTCCAAAGATAAACTCTGGCTTTTATGTAGATGTATACTCATTCAATGCAGCTTTAGATAACTTCAAATCCATTCTCGGCTTGTTCTAGTTAGCTAGATTAACAAAATTGATCTCAACCAGATGTAAGATTCTTGATGTGGAGCTAACAGAGCTCAATGAAAATATTCACCTTGAAGAGGATTGAACCTTCAATGGGAAAATAGTTGAAACTGACATTAGCATTACAGAGGAAATACTATCTCTCACCTTTGATCTACCAACAGGTGATGAGTCTGATGAATTAATAGGGGAGGAGACAAAGAAAGCCTTGGATATCATGCAGTTAAAGAAAGATAAAGCCATCAATATGAAGAAGATTGACCTTGGAGAAGAATATAGATTTCTTGAAGACATAGTAGGGAAGATGCTGCTCTACAAAATTTCTGCCCATGATGCCATCCCAAAGCAACAGATGCAGATAATGGGAGTATTAGTACTAAATAAGAAGATCAATTGGGGGAGATGTCTCCTAAAATTAATAGGGCATAAGTACTCTCATAAGGAAAATGCATATATGAGGATAATGAGCCAGGTACTGTGAAAGTGGAGGTTAGTTCTTGTTATATGTTAAAACTCTTGTTTAAATTTTACTTTCAAAATAAATGATATATATATATATAGTGTGATGTTTACTGATTGAGTAATAAGACCAAACAATTAGAGTGTAAATAAAACACAGCACAGAAACAAGAAATAAAACAAACAAGAATCAAGCAATCTAGATGACACAAGATGTATAGTAGTTCCCCTCAACTAGGTACATCTACTCTTCTACCCACTGGTAGGAATCCACTAGGAGGTTGTTGATAAGATGCCCTCACACCAAGGTGATTTTGATAAGGTTTCCACACACTAGACGAGCTATTGATAAGGTGCTCTAACCAAGATGCAGGTTTTTGTTAAGGTGCCCTGTCACCTGGAGTAAACTTTTGAAGGGAGTTATAACCCTGTACAAGAGGTGGAAAGGAATAAAAATAAAAAAAGAAAGATTTGTTGTTCTTCTCTGTATGAGAAGACTCTTGAAGATCCTGATTTGAAGTTGAATGGATCTTGATGAATATATTGAAGAGCTCCCCCTGTCTGTTTGGAGTTGTTGACAGTTTTGGAGTCCTCATCTCTTGATTGTGCAAAGACTCCTTTCTTCTTATGCAGTGATGATCCTGAGCAAATGGTTGTGATTGGTGTCTCAGGATATGTGTGATCTGCAAGAAGATGTTAGCCAAAAAGAAGATATACAAAATAGATCTGCTTCTTTTTGTATCTGCGTGTACTTTTTCTATATTCCTATTTCTCTCTATGTCTATTGACTGTATCTTCTGCTCTTCTCTTAATATACATAATCTGGAGAAGGCTTTTTAAATTCTTGCTAGGAATAAGGAAAGAGATAAAGTTTCTTTAATTTGAATCCTTGGGAAGAGGAGTTTCCGTCTTTGACTCTTCTGCAAACGGCTATATACTTTTATTTCCTGCAACGGCTATATCAGAAAAGCATGTTTATAATAATGTTAGTAGAGCTGTATAATAAGAATATTTGCTGACAACATTTTTCGTCGAGCTCTATTCTGAAGGATATTTGTCGAGCGCTGGCTGGCTTGAGTTTGTCGAGCGCCGTTCTGAAGTATATTTGTCGAGCGCTGGCTGGCTTGAGTTTGTCGAGCGCCGTTCTGAGGGATATTTGTCGAGCGCTATTCTGATGGCAATTTGTCGAGCGTTGTTCGACATTCGTCGAACATAGAGAGCTTTATATTATTTTCTTATATTTTCTCCGATTCGATCGCATTATATTTAATTGATGTTTTCTTAGTTTTCTTACTTTAAGAAAATTGATCTAAGTTATGATGTGTTTTAAGATGGAAACTTAAATCTTAAATATGAATCCTAACTCAAATTATTATCAGTTTTCTTATCTTAGTGAGATTTGGTCTAAGTTATTAGATGAATTATGACCAAAGGGATGGATCCTAACTCAAATCAAAACTAAGGTTCCAGCAATCTCCCCCTATTTGAGTTGGGATCCTTAATCAAATTAAAATTAGTGGCCTGGTACTCTTCAAAACTAGTGGCCTGGTAATCTCCCCCTATTTGGTTTAGGATGCCGAAAGTTTTAATTTTTATGTTCTCCTTTTCTCTCTCACTTGGTTTCTCTGATTTTCTCATTTTCTCTCTCACTTGGCTTTAATAATTTTTTTTATCCTTTTAAAATTATTTGAGCAACTCTGCTTTTTTAGATTTTGATTTCTAAAGTTCTGAATTAAAATTTTCAATTGCAGCAACCTTTAATTGATTCTAAGGAATGAAAAAAAAACTTTGTCTGATACCTTCCTTCTTAAGAATCCCCTTATCAGAAGAGACTCACACTCAGTGCTTCTGATTATTTCTAATCAATGCAACTACAGTAGAATGCTCAACTTAGATTGGAGAAGGTCTGTAAGAACATTGAAGTTATCTGACATTGTTTTTAAAAACATTTAAATGAATTTTATGTTTGCTATTTAGTTAGGAATGGAGTTTAATGGTGAAAAACTTTTTGATACCATTTGAAAGTTCTTTTAGAAATATATGTTTTAAGAACTTTAAAATCTGATTTTTGATACTTATTGAAAGTTTTCTTTTGTAGTCATTAAAATATATATTTGATATTATTTTAAATTTTTCTTGATAATCATTAAGCAATTTAGCCTTAATTGATTTATTTTGTGCTTTTGAATTTTCTTCAGATTTATTATTTACAGAAGTTAAATAGTTTATGCTTGTTAACTTCTTTTTAATTTCTTTGTTTGATTTTATTGAATCTGTAAATGTTATCTTAAAGACAGATTTATAATTTGTAGAGGTAGGGTTGTGAATTGAAATTACCTCATTTACCTTTTCTGTTTCAACTTTTGCATCTGGATTTTGGTATGAACCATATATGGCCATCATGCAGAAAGCTCTAGCTCTGTGTTCTTCTTCTTTTTCTTCTTCACTTAGTTTGGTTGATAGTTCTGCATCATAAATACAGTTAGTGAAAGAAGTAGAAGAGGGTTCATTTACCATCCTAGAGAGGGAGTTCCAAATGCTCCTTGCTGAGGTGCATTCATCAATTCTTTGAAAAATGACTTTTGACATTGATTGGGCCAATATCTGCATAGCCTTTGCATTGGCACTTTTCAGTTTTTCTTGATCAGATGAAGGGATTGAGGAAGAAAATCCTGTCAAAATAGATTTGTAAATATTTTCATCTATGGCATTCATATATAACTTAATTCTAATTTGCCATAAAGAAAAACTATCCAAATTGCATATAGGTGGATCTGAGAATAGAAAATCTGCTTGTGCCATTTTGAAAAGCCCTTTTTAAAAAAAATTAAGAACTAGGTGATCTTTGTGATTTCAGGTGTTAGCCTGTGTGAAAAATCAACTTCCTCTGTACCAATTGAAAGTGGAGGTTAGTTCTTATTATATGTTAAAACTCTTGTTTAAATTTTACTTTCAAAATAAATGATATATATATAGTGTGTTGTTTACTGGTTGAGTAATAAGAGCAAACAATTAGAGTGTAAATAAAACACAGCACAGAAACAAGAAATAAAACAAACAAGAATCAAGCAATCCAGATGACACAAGATGTATAGTAGTTCCCCTTAACTGGGTACATCTACTCTTCTACCCATTGGTAGGAATCCACTAGGAGGTTGTTGATAAGGTGCCCTCACACCAAGGTGATTTTGATAAGGTGTCCACACACCAGGTGAGCTGTTGATAAGGTGCTCTAACCAAAATGCAGGTTTTTGCTAAGGTGCCCTGTCACCGGGAGTTAACTTTTGAAGGGAGTTATAACCCTGTACAAGAGGTGGAAAGGAATAAAAATAAAAATAGAAAGATTTGTTGGTCTTCTCTGTATGAGAAGACTCTTGAAGATCCTGATTTGAAGTTGAATGGATCTTGATGAATATGTTGAAGAGCTCCCCCTGTCTGTTTGGAGTTGTTGACAGTTCTGGAGTCCTCTTCTCTTGATTGTGCAAACACTCCTTTCTTCTTATGCAGTGATGATCCTGAGCAAATGGTTGTGATTGGTGTCTCAGGATATGTGTGATCTGCAAGAAGATGTTAGCAAAAAGAAGATATACGAAATAGATCTGCTTCTTTTTGTATCTGCGTGTACTTTTTCTATAATCCTATTTCTTTCTATGTCTATTGACTGTATCTTCTGCTCTTCTCTTAATATATATAATCTGGAGAAGGCTTTTTAAATTCTTGCTAGGAATAAGGAAAGAGATAAGTCTCTTTAATTTGAATCCTTGGGAAGAGGAGTTTCTGAAAGTGCACAGTTAACCTCACTAGAATTCTCTAGAGGGGGGTGAATAGAGATTTAAAATATTTTGTGCAATTATATATATATATATATGTGTGTGTGTGTGGTGATCACAGATTAAGGCTTCCCACACACCAACAAGAATTAAGCAAGTAAGGAAAATAAATGCAAGAGGAAAATTCACAGCACAACACAAAGAAATATAGTGGTTCCCCAAACTTTGGGTAGTCCACTCTTCTACCCCCTTGGTAGGAATTCACTATCTTGCACTGAGTCTTTTGATAAGGAGACTCTTAGAACCACCCTGAGTCTTTTGATAAGGAGACTCTTAGAACCAATTGAGTCTTTTGAAATGGAGACTCTTAGAACCAGTACAACTGAATTTTTTGAAGAGAGATTCTAAAAACTCTTTTACAATATGTGAAAGTGAAATGAGAAAAAGGAGAAGAAGTATTTAAGACAAGAAAGAATCTTCTTCCTAGCAAGAAGATTGGAAGCACAAGAAGTAGTGAATGAAATCTCTCTTCTTTAGTGAGAAGGAGATTGTAGGCATTTTCTCTCTTTTATGAGAGCTATCAGAGTTTGCAGCAAAATGGCTTCAGAAGCAGGAGAAGATGGAAGCTTGATGGTTGCTGCAGAATTATTTCTCAATTCTCTTTCTTTTTACTTGGGAGCTCTTCCTCTTTTTCAAATGTAAAAATGGTGGATCACTTGTCTTTGTTCTCTGTCGACCTTCTCCTTATTTATAGCTCTGTTTATTAAAATAACACTATAGGAGAGAAATCAATTAGTACACAGAGTATTAGAAAGAGAGAAATATTTCCATCTATTATGTCTATAGAAGGAAAGAATTCATTCTGATTTCAAATAATGTCCATAATGGATTTAATCAAATTAGCCAAAAATCTATTAGAGGAAAAGAATGATTCAGAACGGCTATAAAGAGTAAATTGATTCCATATAAATCAGATCTATAAAAGAAGGAAAGAGATCTGGCGATTTTTGAATTAAACATAGAAATCGACGTGCATCGATTACTATTCGACGTAAACGTCGAATTCGTCCTTGTTGGACGTCGAGAGAAGAATAAGGAAGGTGCATCGACTAAGGTGCGTCGACTTCTCAAGATGCGTCGACTCGAAGTCAGAGCTACGTCGACATAGGATACGTCGAATTCTTGTTAAAGTTACTTCGAATCATTCTGAAAGGAACGTCGACACCACTTTGACGTTGCGTCGAATACTATTCGATGCATATTTATTTAACCTTGATTTCTCTTTCTTAGAAAACATGTTCAACTGATTTTTAGGGGTTAAGAGAAATCATTTTCCCAACAATCTCCCCCTATTTGTCTTAACCCTATTTAGAGAGAAATTGTATCAGCATATTGATCAATTAAAGCATTTATAGATAAGAAATATGCTAAGCAATCAGAAGAAATCATATAATAAGTAATTGTCCTTCACAAGATCTAAACTAGAAACTTCTTGCGATACATGAAATTGACAAAAGCAGAATAGAGTTTTCTAGATAAATTTTCAATGGCATCAAAAATGTAGCCCCTAGCTCTATCAGGACGTTCCTGGACATTCCTGATGATTGTATGCAGTTTCTCCAAGAGTTTATCACCATCAGGGAGAGTGTCATTTATGGAGTAGCCTTTACTGATGATGATTGCTGCCTTTTCATCAATCATCTCAATTGTAATGTTTTGAGTTTTCTGTTGAGTAGGCTTGAGCTCAGGTGGTCCCTTGTTATCAACCTTGGGCCTATACTTTGTTTTCTTTTCTGATTACTATTTCTCAGGAATCTCAGTCATCTTTCCTTTCCCTTTCCAGGGTGAGTCAAGCCATTTGTCTAACTTTGCAGGTCTTTTGGGCTTCTTATAGGGAATGTACGTATCTTTTGTACACCCTACACCCCTCTAGTGCTTTTGACCTTTCTCTAGGATGACCCCTGCCTGAGGGTTTTTCTTTTGATAGGCTTCAATATCAAACAACTTCTTTGGAATTTTGATAGAAGATTCAGCAAGAATTTGTTCCTTGGTCATTCCCCTGTTGATCTTTTCCATCCAGACATTCCTCTTATCTTCTACTTCTTTCCTAGATGCTTCATATTCATACAGTTCTCTTTCTCTTATTTCTTCATGCCTCTTTTCCATGTCAGGGTCATGGTATTCCTTTACAGGGCTGTTAGGAATGATGACAGGCATCTTTTCAAACCTTTTTATCTCCTCATAGGCTTTTCTATACTTCTTTTCCTTTGCATACTCTTTCCTTTCTTCTTTGGAGAAGTTTTGCCAGTAGGGGATGGCTTCTCTTTTCCTTTTCATTTGTCCTTCTGGACTTTGCCTAGGTAGAATCTGCTTAGTGAGTTTTGCTATTGGAGGAGGTAAAGGTAGCAGTGGAGGTAGAGAAGAAGGTTGAGGTGGAGGTGAAGATAGAGAGGGAAGTTGAGGTGGAGGTAGAGGTAGCAGAGGAGAAGGAGTTTTCTCTTTAGGTGGAGAAGGAATTTGTTCAAGAGGAGGAGTTTGTTCTGTAGTGAAAGGCAGAATGACCTCTGGTAGAGTAATCTTTGCTGAGGGATGTTTGTCTCCTCCAAGCTCTTCTGAAGGGATGTCCTCAAGTAGAGGTGTCTTCAGTTTGATGTAACTGGCAGAGAAGCCAGGAGAGTGATGCTGAATTTCTTCCTCACATGGGGTTGCTTCAATCCACACTTGTCCTCTCCAGTCATCAGAGTAGGATGCTTCTTCCTCCCCCTGGACTTCTGTGTTCTTTACCACAGCAATCTCCCCCTGGGTATGTGGGGCATCTATTCTAAATGCTGAATCCACAGCATGATCTCCTTCAGTATGGTAGGATGAGGTCTCTTCAAAATTTTTGTTGAAGGTGTTGTCAGAGTGATTGGAGATAATTGGAGCCTATTGTAAGAAGAGAAGTTGGTGTAATACTTTAGAGATAATATTTAGAGTTGGAGAGGAAAATAACCCTGAGCTTTTAAGAGAGATAGAGAACCTGACAAGGGGGGTTTCTAGAGCAACTCTCCCCCTGTTTTATATCCTGCATAAAGGATTTAAACCTTTCTGGCGACAGAGGCCGTTCTTGAATGAGAGCATTAAGCTCAGGAAGAGAAGCAGAGAGGGTTGCCAGTTTGGCTGCACAGGTGTTGATCATGGCAGCACATTCATTGGCGAAGTGATTCAGTCAATTTTGGAAGTCATTTACTAGGTGTTCGAGAGCATCATTCATCGCTTTGATGAGGGCCGATTGATCAGGAGTTGGTGTCATTGACGCGGAGAGAGAGAGGTAGAAGACGAAGTTTTGGCGGTTGAGGAGAGTATATGTTATGAAATAAGAGGTATTATTTAAAGGAGGTGAAACGTCGAGAAAGGAAACAGAAATCAAGGTATATCAGGTAATCCAATCGTCAAAAGAGGAAGTAAGGATTTGATTCTAATTGTAACCAGATGTCGACGTTACATCGAATTGATGTCGACATATGCGTCGATATGGAGTCGACGCTCCATGGGGATTTGTCCACTTAGTGTTCTGTCGACGTGTTCATAGCCCTGCGTCGATATAAATTCAACGGTGCGTCGATAAGTTATCGATGTAACTTTGCCTGGAAGAAATCAACGCCAGCGTCGAGTTCTTCTCGACGGTGTGTCGATATGTATTCGACGCATCTTCAAATACTTTCTTAGATTTCCTGATTTCTTTTAGATTTCCCAACAATGGTGGTTACAGACTACCATCAAGCATTCCTAAGGTGTTGATGAAATAATTATGCTTAGTTTCATCCAAGGGTTTTCTGAAGATGTCTGCTCTTTGATTGTCTGTGGGAATATATTCTAAGGTTATCTTACCTTTTTCTACATTGTCTCTAAGGAAGTGATGTCTGATCTCTATATGTTTGGTTCTACTATGAAGGACTGGGTTGGATGCTATGGATATAGCACTAGAGCTATCACAATAGATCTTAGAGTTATGTACTTCCAATTTGTAGTCAAGAAGCTGATTTTGCATCCACAGGATTTGTGAACAACAGCTCCCAGCAGCTATGTATTCAGCTTCAGCTGTTGAGGTTGAGACTGAGGTTTGTTTCTTACTAAACCATGATATTAATCTGTCACCTAGAAATTGGCAAGTGCTAGATGTGCTTTTTCTATCAACCCTACATCCAGCATAATCTGCATCTGAGAAACCTATTAATTCAAAGTTGGTTTCTGCTGAATACCATAGACCTAGTTCAAGGGTTCCCTTTAGGTATCTAAGAATCCTTTTTACAGAGGTGAGATGGGATTCCTTTGGATCAACCTAAAATCTAGCACATATGCAAGTGCCAAACATGATGTCAGGTCTGCTAGCTGTTAGATATAGAAGGGATCCTATGATGGCCCTATAAGTCTTTTGATCTACTGATTTTCCTTTATCATATTTTTCTATAATGGCATTGGTTGTCATGGGTGTTTTCATGGTAGATGCTGATTCCATGCCAAACTTTTTAATTAGCTCTTTAGTATATTTGGATTATGAGATGAAGATTCCCTCACTACTTTGTTTTACTTGTAATCCTAAGAAATATGAGAGTTCTCCCATACTACTCATTTCAAATTTAGATTGCATTAGATTAGCAAAACTTTTACAAAGTTTAGGATGAGTTGAGCTAAAGATGATGTCATCTACATATATTTGAACAAGGAGGAGTTGGTTTTTATGGGTTCTAGTAAAGAGTGTCTTGTCTACTTTTCCTCTTTCAAAGGAATTTTCTAAGGGGAAGTTAGAGAGAGTTTCATACCAAGCTCTAGGTGCTTGCTTAAGACCATATAGTGCTTTGTTAAGTCTATAAACAAAGTTAGGAGAAGAGGGATTTACAAAACCTGGTGGTTGCTCCACATATACCTCTTCTTGAAGGTCACCATTCAGAAAAGCACTCTTGACATCCATTTGGTAGACTTTCATCTTCATGAAGGCTGCATAGGCAAGAAAGAGCCTGATTGCCTCCAATCTGGCTACTGGAGCAAAGGTCTGGTTGTAGTCTATCCCTTCTTCTTGTCTATATCCTTGTGCTACAAGTCTTGCCTTATTTCTGACAATTACTCCAGTGGAATCTAGTTTGTTTCTGTATACCCATTTTGTACCAATCACAGGGTAGTTTCTTGGTCTTTCAACTAGGTTCCACACTTTGTTTCTCTCAAATTGGCCTAGTTCTTCTTGCATGGCCATAATCCAATGAGGATCACAATTTGCTTCCTCAAACTTCTTTGGTTCAACTTGTGATAGGAAGCATTGGAGCATCATCCCATTGGAGACTTGGTGTCTTGTTCTTACTCCTGTATTGGGGTCTCCAATTACTTGAGTTTGTGGATGATCTTTCAAATTGACCCTTGTCCTGCCTGGACTTGTCAGATGTTCTTCTTCCTCATTGGTGATGGGATCATTGTCCACCTGGCCTTCCTGAACCATGTTCTCTTGTGGGAGTTGGTTTTGAATGCTCTTTTCTGAATCTTCTTCATGTTCTTGTTCAGATTCCTCACTTGATTCCTCTATCTAGTTTTCTTTTCCATTATCTGTGTTCTCTAGAACCAATTGCTCAAGTTGTGTTTCTATGCTGCTGTTTTCCTGTGGAAAAGAACTGGTGGGAGGTCCCTCCCCCTTAAACAGTATGTTAGTTTCATCAAATATAATGTGCATAGATTCTTCAATTTTAAGAGTTCTCTTGTTATAGCACCTATAGGCTTTACTAGATGCTGAGTATCCCAGAAATATTCCATCATCAGATTTCTTGTCAAACTTGGCAAGATGATCTTTTCCATTATTTAGGATAAAGCAAGCACATCCAAAAATTTTAAAGTATTTAACAATTGGTGTTTTTCCTTTTATGAGCTCATATGGAGTTTTCTATTTAGTTTTGTGTATGAGGCTTCTATTTAGAACATAGTTGGCAGTGTTGACTGCTTCAGCCCAGAAAGTTTTTGGTAAACCTGATTCTGCAAGTAAGGTTCTTCCTAATTCAATTAAAGTTCTATTCTTTCTTTCAGCAACTCCATTTTGTTGGGGGTTCTAGGGGCTGAAAAACTTTGTTTGATACCTATATCTTCACAGAAACTACTCATAAACTGATTTTCAAATTCAGTCCCATGATCGATTCTGATTATGGAAACTTGACTATTGAGTTCATATTGAATTTGTTTTATGAATCTTGAGAGAGTCTTGTGGGTTTCAGACTTAGCCCTTAGAAAGAATACCCAGCTGAATCTAGAATAGTCATCCACAATGACTAGGGTATAAGATTTTCCACCTAAGCTCTGAGTGGATATGGGACCAAAGAGATCCATGTGTAGTAAGTAAAGGACCCTGGGAGAGTCATCCTTACTAATTGGTTTGAAGGATGATTTGGTTTGTTTTCCTAGTTGGCAAGGTCTGCATGGAGAATCCTTAGAGTACCTACCCTTTGGTAAGCCTATAACTAGGTTATTCTTTGCTAGTTTACTAATGGTTTTGTAGTTTAGATGACCTAGTCTCCTATGCCATAATTCACTTTTATCAATAATATTGTTGAATAACAGACTTCTGTGGGTGAGGAGCTAAAGTCCACTACATATACTTTTCCTTTTCTAATTCCATTGAGTACTGGGGCACCAGTCTTGATATCAATAATATGGCAGAATAGTGTGGTGAACTTTACCTCATACTTACCATTGTCACATATCTGACTTATACTTATCAGATTGTGCTTCAGTCCTTTAACTACTGCCACATTCTTGAAGGTGACATTCCCTTCTTTGAAGTCTCCAAAGCCCCTGGTTTGACCACAGCTAGAGTCTCCAAAAGTCACTGATGGTCCAAGTCTATCCTCAAAGTTGATCAATAGGTTTTTGCATCCTGTCATGTGCATGGAGCATCCACTGTCCAAGTACCACACCAGCCTGGAGATGTGATACATCTGCACATAAAATTTTACACATTTGTTTGGACCCTGCTGAGCTGGGGTCCCTTCCTCCCATCAGAGAAAGATTTAATGAAAGAATAAGTGGGTTTTTCTGAATATCCTTCCTCCTTTAGGGGTATTGGTTTATCATACCAATTTTCTTTGGTGATGTTACAGAAATAGTGGTCATAATAAAAGGAAATGGATTGAGAGAGCTGTTTGGAAGAGGAGAAATTTCTGTCTGATTGGTTGCGTCGATATGTATTCGACGTAGGTTTATGGTTGCGTCGATATGAAGTCGACGTTTTCTCCATTCTGCGTTTATTTTCAGTCGAAGCATGAGAGAGGTTGCGTCGGGTAGGAGTCGACGCATTGTGGTGTATGCGTCGATTACAAGTCGACACACGTTGATAAGAATTCGACGCATGTTTAAATTTTTTCTGAGAATATTTTCCTAGGATTCCTTCATATGTAATGTCATTAGTTTTATTAAAGACAGTGGTTGTTTCTGGATTTTCCTGGGATCTTTCTCCTGTCAAATGACCTTCCCTAGTGAAGTGAATGGGATGTCTCCAAACAGATTTGCTAGGTGATTGAGTTTTTGGTTCTAAGTCAGTATTATCTTCTAGTTGTCTAAGTCTATCAGTATGATTTCTAGAGATGTTCTTGAGCTTCTGACTTCTCCCATTTAGAGAGTCTTCAAAAACCTTTGCCTTTGCTAGCTCATTTTTCAGTGTTAGATTTTCTGTATAGATTTTGTTTAATTCCCTTTTTGAGAGTCCTAAACTGAGCTCATAGTTATTATACTATGTATTCACTTGTTTGAGATTTTTTAATTCATTTCTTAGTTCTTTTATTTCTTTTTCAGATTTGATTAGATTTAAACAGACTTCTTTGAAATTGTTTTTGAAATCAATGGAAGAAAAATCTATATCATCAAGTATATTTACCATAGATGTATCATCAGGCTTCTCAGTGGCCATCAAACATGTTTCCTCCAGCTTGGCCTCTTCTTGATCATTGTCAGATGAGGTGCTTTCTTCAGATTCTGAATCACTCCATGATTGAGCAATGAGACCTTTCTCTTTCTTCTTTTTCTTCTGTAGATCTGTTCTTTTCAGATCTTTCTTTTTGCTGATCTCCTTAGGACATTCAGGTGCAATATGTCCAGGTTTCTTGCAAGAGTAACATATAATCTCTTTAGTATGTGTTTTATTATACCTGGTTTTTGAGTCTCTTCCACTGGATCCTTCTGTTTTGATCCACTTCTTGAACCTTCTGGCCAGTAGACTGATCAGCTCCTCATCACTTATAGAGGGTTCACCTTCAACAGCCTTCAATGCAATACTCTTTTCTTTTGAGAGTGAAGGAGCCTTTTCTTTCTCTTCTTTCTCAGCTCTTGTTTTCAACAGTTGTTCATAAGATTTTAATTTACCCAACAGGACATCTGTTGAGATTTCTCTTTGACTTCTGGAGTCTCTAATTGGCCAGATTCTTGAATCCCAAGAGCTAGGGAAGCAAGTTAGCGGTTTTTCATTTATCTCAGTGAGAGATATGTCCTTTTCAAGTGTTCTCAACTCATTCACTATGAGGCTGAATCTGGCATACATGTCAGCAACACTTTCACCTTCTTTCTTCTGGAAGTTTTCATATTGAGAGATGAGTAGTGCCTTTCTATCCTTTTTCTCATCAGCACTTCCCTCTACCATTTTGGTGAGAGCTTCCCATACTTCCTTAGCTGACTCACATTCAGCAATCTTTTGGAAGATTTCATTTGAGAGGGTTGAGACTAGGATATTCATAGCCTTGGCATCATATCCTTGGGCTTTCTTTTCTTCATCTGTCCACTCAGCTTTTGGAGCAAGTGTTTCAGTTACTTTTCCATTTGAGTCCTTTCTGAATGGCTTGGGGGGGCCTGTCAAGACAATATTAAACAATTCATCATCAATAGAGTTTAAATAAATTCTAATTCTTGTTTTCCAAAGTGCAAACTTTTCAAGGTTGCAAATTGGTGGTCTGGTGGAAGCATAATCTTTGATTTGTGCCATGTGAAAAATAGTTTTGTAAATAAAAATATATATATATAAAAATAAGAGAGGTAGGATCTTTTTGATCAAGGAGTTATCCTTTTTAGATCAACCTATCTCTGATACCAATTGAAAGTGCACAGTTAACCTCACTAGAATTCTCTAGAGGGGGTGAATAGAGATTTAAAATATTTTGTGCAATTATATATATATATATGTGGTGATCACAGATTAAGGCTTCCCACACACCGACAAGAATTAAGCAAGTAAGGAAAATAAATGCAAGAAGAAAATTCACAGCACAACACAAAGAAATATAGTGGTTCCCCAAACTTTGGGTAGTCCACTCTTCTACCCCCTTGGTAGGAATTCACTATCTTGCACTGAGTCTTTTGATAAGGTGACTCTTAGAACCATCCTGAGTCTTTTGATAAGGAGACTCTTAGAACCAACTGAGTCTTTTGGAAAGGAGACTCTTAGAACCAGTACAACTGAATTTCTTGAAGAGAGATTCTAAAAACTCTTTTACAATATGTGAAAGTGAAATGAGAAAAAGGAGAAGAAGTATTTAAGACAAGAAAGAATCTTCTTCCTAGCAAGAAGATTGGAAGCACAAGAAGTAGTGAATGAAATCTCTCTTCTATAGTGAAAAGGAGATTGTAGGCCTTTTCTCTCTTTTATGAGAGCTATCAGAGTTTGCAGCAAAATGGCTTCAGAAGCAGGAGAAGATGGAAGCTTGATGGTTGCTGCAGAATTATTTCTCAATTCTCTTTCTTTTTACTTGGGAGCTCTTCCTCTTTTTCAAATGTAAAAATGGTGGATCACTTGTCTTTGTTCTCTGTCGACCTTCTCCTTATTTATAGCTCGGTGTATTAAAATAACACTATAGGAGAGAAATCAATTAGTACACAGAGTATTAGAAAGAGAGAAATATTTCCATAACAATTATGTCTATAGAAGGAAAGAATTCATTCTGATTTCAAATAATGTCCATAATGGATTTAATCAAATTAGCCAAGAATCTATTAGAGGAAAAGAATGATTCAGAACGGCTATAAAGAATAAATTGATTCCATATAAATCAGATCTATAAAAGAAGGAAAGAGATCTGGCGATTTTTGAATTAAACATAGAAATCGACGTGCGTCGATTACTATTCGACGTAAACGTCGAATTCATCCTGGTTGGACATTGAGAGAGGAATAAGGAAGGTGCGTCGACTAAGGTGCGTCGACTTCTCAAGATGCGTCGACTCGAAGTCAGAGCTACGTTGACATAGGATAAGTCGAATTCTTCTTAAAGTTACTTCGACTCATTCTGAAAGGAACGTCGACACCACTTCGACGTTGCGTCGAATACTATTCGACGCATATTTTATTAACCTTGATTTTTCTTTCTTAGAAAACATATTCAACTCATTTTCAAGGGTTAAGAGAAATCATTTTCCCAACAGTTTTCGTCTTTGACTCTTCTGCAAACGGCTATAAACTTTTATTTCCTGCAACGGCTATATCAGAAAAGCATGTTTATAATAATGTTAGTGCAGCTGTATAATAAGAATATTTGCTGACAACATTTTTTGTCGAGCGCTGTTCTGAAGGATATTTGTCGAGCGCTGGCTGGCTTGAGTTTGTCGAGCGCCGTTCTGAAGGATATTTGTCGAGCGCTGACTGGCTTGAGTTTGTCGAGCGCCGTTCTGAGGGATATTTGTCGAGCGCTGTTCTGATGGCAATTTGTCGAGCGTTGTTCGACATTCGTCGAACGCGGAGAGATGTATATTATTTTCTTATATTTTCTCCGATTCGATCGCATTATATTTAATTGATGTTTTCTTAGTTTTCTTACTTTAAGAAAATTGATCTAAGTTTTGATGTGTTTTAAGATGGAAACTTAAATCTTAAATATGAATCCTAACTCAAATTATTATCAGTTTTCTTATCTTAGTGAGATTTGGTCTAAGTTATTAGATGAATTATGACCAAAGGGATGGATCCTAACTCAAATCAAAACTAAGGTTCCAACATACTGTTTCAACACTATCTAGGTGTATGCAAATCAAAATGAGTGCCCATTCCTCCTGGGAAAAGGATCAACATTGGGATCTTTTCCAAGTGGACCAGGCAGATCCTAAAGCCTGGTCAAGCTGCACTTTCACCTCCTCAAGATTCATAGAGACAAGTACCAGATCCTCCAAGGGATAACACCTCAGCACAGGTCCCTGTAGCACCTCAGCACAGGTCCCTACAGCAACACAGCAAGCTCTCATCCCAGCTCCTGAATCTACACCACAGTCTCCTCTCTAACCACAGCAACAAACATCCACCTTACTTCCAGACAGTCAGTCTGCTCCATCACCACCACCAGTTTATATCTCTCCAAAAACCTAATCCCTTTCCCCTGTCCACAAGGATCCTCCATATCTGAATGATAAAATCAACCCAATTCATCCAGAAATCTTATCCACTCCTCGACCTGCTTCTACCTCTCAATAAACACCCTCATTCAATATTGAGCAAGCAATTGCAAAGGCAGTAGGATTGGCCTCTAGCACCTTTGCTGGCCTAATGGCCACTCAATCCAGAAGGTTTGATAAAAAGTACTCTCAGATGGAAAGTGAAATACTTGATTCAAGAGGTTCTCTCATGGCTCTCAAAGATTTTGTGTCCTCCTCCATAGTCACTACAGAGTTCTTAACCTCCCTTCTCAGCAAGGTAAAGAAGGGGGAGAAAATTCAGGAGGAGGAAAGGTCTATCCTAGAAAAGAATGACCACGAGAAGGATAAGGATGTGGAAAATCCTGATAAACTTACTGTATTTCAAACAGTAAGTCCAAATATAAATGTCCAGGGGGGGCCTCATACAAGTCCCCAAGATAATCCAGTACAAAACCAGGGGGAGCTTCTCACAATAACCCAGGAACCAACTAAAGCATTTGCTGCAGAAAATCAGGGGGAGCTCCTTGTAGATGATCTACTTCTAGATGAGGTATCAAAAATTGCACAAGAAGCTGCTCAGAATGCTGAGGAGAATGCACAATCTCACGGGGAGCTTCCCAAAGATGATGAAATCAATAAAGAAGCACAGAGGAATTCTGAAGAAGAACATGAACCACTAACATTTGCACCAAGAAAAGTAATTCAAAAAGTATTCTCAAGAAAAAAGAAAACTCCTGAGAAGGAGCATTAAAGCTCAGGTATTCTGTTAATATTATACTTTCTAAAAGCAAACAGTTGTGGTGAACAATATAATTCCTTGACAATGTATGAAATGGCATGTGATTTTGTTCTATCATATCATATTTTCTATATATGTCTTGTTTGTATATGTATTTATGTCAAAGTATGTGTAAAATCACTTTAAAACAAACTTTAAAATTTGTTAAGGAAAATAGGGGAGATTATTGGGAACACCCCCTTTTGATTTAACTTAACAAATTAACAATAAGTAATTTTACCTCTTAGGGTTTATTACCCACATTATATAGTAAGGTTAATTTGGTCATTAGATGTCTTAGGATGCCACACTCAACTTAGAGTGTCAATGACTAGTCAAAGCAATCACAAAACAAGTTAAGATAAGGCTTGCGTCGAATGAAAGTCGACACAACTTCGACTTGATATCGACGCAACTCTAAGTTGAAGTCAAAGCAGATCATTCAGCTTGTCAAAGTATAAGTCAAGTCGACAGAATGTCGAAAGGATCTCGACGCAGAAGGAAGATCTTGTCGAAGACATCTAACAAGTCGACGCAACATTGACTACAATTTGATGCAGAAGTTAAGAGATCAAGTCCAAGGCTTCAACTCGACAGGTACGTCAATAGGGAATCGACGTAACGTCGACATCTGAATTCAGCCAGAGCTAAAAAAATCGAAGCTACGTCGATAAGAACTTAGAGGTGCGTCGACATGAAGATTGATGAAGTCGACGCACCATCGAATACAGTCAGAAAAAATAATATGTTTTTAGCTGCCCTTTTGGGACCTTTTCAGAAGGACCACCAGGCTAGAGACAGTTCTTCAATGGCTCATTTATTGCCAAGAATAGAATGAAACTTTCCAGGACACAGCAAATCACTTTTGGAAGCTATTCAAAATGAATGGATGGGTCGAGAACAAAAGAAGAAAGGAAATTAGGTGGCTGAGAGGAATTCCTTCTCAGGACAAGCCAAAAGAAGAAAGGTTTTTGAAAACTCAATCATACACAATAAGTATGCAAAAAGAGTAGAAGAAAACAACACTCCAGTGATAATATTATCCTGTCTATCGAATATGGCTTTTATCTTCTTCCTTCTCAAACCATAAAAGATAGACATACAGAAGTGCTCTCTCTGCACAGGAACACATACTGTTGCTACTTCTTCTTCATCATCATACAACAGCAGAACTATAACCAGTGCTGAGAGAAAAAGGATCAAGCAAAAAAACCCTTGCAAATCATCACAATCATAAGCAAGGGTTCATCATTTCAAATCCAGTGAAAGAAAGACAGAAGCTGCATCAGAGCTTCTGAAGAATTTTGAGAACATAATTATTTTCTTCTCCTTCTTATCTTTTTCTTACTATTTACTATAAAAGAGTTTTAAGAATCCTTCTTCCAAAGGATTCAGTGGTTCAAGATCTCCTTATCAAAAGATCTGTGGTTCTAAGAGTCTCCTTAGCAAAAGACTTAGTGGTTCAAGATCTTCTTATCAAAATATCTTTGGTTCTAAGAGTCTCCATATCAAAAGACTCAGGCACAGGTTGTGCAATCCTACCAGGGAATTAGAAGAGAGGACTACCCACATTTTGGGTAACCTATATAAAAATCTTTGTGTCTTTGCTGTGATTTTCTGTGTTGCCCCATTTACTTGTTCTCCTTATTTACTCTGCATTTGGTTTTGTTGTGCACATAATACCTTAGTATCTTTTGTTGTATGCACAGTTAGGGTAAAAATATTTAAATCTCTATTCACCCCCCCCCCCCCCTCTAGAGAATTCTCAGAGGCACAGTGTGCACTTTTAGAACTGAAGACATCAATCTAGGAAGAAGAAAAAGAACTCTCTTCCTCTCATACAATGGGAATAAATGTAGGTGAGTAGAAGACCAAGTTGATAAATCAGCAGATGAAGACAATCAACAAGCTGAAACACAAGAAGCAACACCCCAAATTGAAGAGATCCAAGCATGAAAATAAAAATCTGGCCAATGCCATCAAGTTTCAAAGAAATCACCCACCTGATCTGATCATTGGGGACATCAATGGGAGTACAAACAAGAAGCAGCTCAATGAATGAAACACTTTTTCTAAGCTTCCTCTCACAAGAAGAACCAAAGAAGTTTAAAGATGCCAATAAAGATCCATTCTAGATTTTGGCTATGCAAGAGGAACTGAACCAGTTCAAAAGAAGCAAGGTTTGGAAACTAGTTCCAAAACCTCATGGTCACAAAATAATTGGAACCAAGTGGGTGTTCAGAAAAAAACTGGATGAGCAAGGAGTCATTATCAAGAACAAAGCTAGATTGGTTGCTAAAGGATATAGACAGGAAGAAGGAATTGATTATGATCAAACCTTTGCACCTATGGCAAGGCTAGAGGCAATCAGACTCTTCATTTTCTATGCAACCCACAAAGGATTTAAATTCTACCAGATGGATGTGAAATCAGTATCTCTCAATGGAGACTTAGAAGAAGAGGTTTATGTAGAACAACCTCTAGGTTTTATCAGCTCAACTCATGCTGATCATGATTATTTCCTTAGAAACGCACTCTGTGGTCTAAAGCAAGAACCTAGAGCTTGGTATGAGACCTTATCTTCCTTTCTGCTTGAAAACAAATTTTTAAGAGGAAAGATAGATAAAACACTATTTCTTAGGGAAATCAAAGGCAAGATTTTGCTAGTGCAAATCTATGTTTATGACATCATCTTTGGATCTACAGATAACAACCTATGATAGTTTATATGTATGTAGTCTAATTCACCTAGAGGGGGGTGAATAGGTCTCTTTGAATTCTACTTAATTATTTTTGCTAGTAAACAAAATAACAAGCACACACAAGTGTTTATAGTGGTTCCCCAAGACAGTGTGTCTATGGGTAGTCCACTTTCCCTCCACACCTTTCTAACAGTGTGTTAGACAAGGCCAACTCCTCCAATCTTAGCTCCTAGAGCTTACAACTCAGACCCCTCAGGATCTCTCAAGCTTGCTCCAAGACCTACCTCAGACTACCCAGCCCTACCACTCAGAGTGCTCCCACTCCTACAACTCAGAGATCTCCTTGACCTCCTACCTCAGGCATATCAAGAAGCCCTACTTCTCAGGTAAATTGCCCTACAGCTTAGGCTAAACAGCCCTACAACCTCAGGCCTAACAACCCTACAACCTCAGGTTCAGCAACCCTACACACTCTTACAAGCTCAGAACAATACAGTTCCTACAGAGAATAAATGTAAAGCTTACAACATTAGACAGCACTGGAATGATGTCTTTTGTTGTTGCTTCACAGTTGGTGCTTCCTTGAAACTTGGCTGAATGTAAACTTCAGTCCTTGCTTCTATCTGATCCTTCTCTTCAGTTCAGGAGAAAGGATCACCTTGCTCTTCTGAGTAAAAGAGCTATCTTCTCTCCTTATGTCTTCTTTCCGGTTCAGTAAGCAGGAGAGGGAGAGACCTTGAAAGCCGTCAATGGAATAGTGATAAGAGCTTTCGTCATTTTAGCACACCAACAGTTTCTTTTGAAAGTGCCCTAACATGTTCTTTTATACTTCATGTGTCTTCAACGGCTCTTAGAAAGGCCCCTGACACATTGAATGAGGATAGAATGCATTATCACTTCTTTACAGTTGTTTACGCCAAAAGCAAGTCGCGACACTATCTTCTTCCAGATTTGAATCTGTCTCAGCGGTTGGGCTGAGACAGCCTTCTGTCTCGGCGGTTGAACTGCATTCGTCTTAGCGGTTCCACTGAGACAGTTTCTCTTCTCAGCAAATTTTGTCTATATGCAGCTGAGTAGAGGCAGATCACTTCTCAGCGGCTCCTGGTCCCTTCTCAGTGGTTCCGCTGAGACAATGACTCCTCAACGGTTTTGACAGAAAACCTCTGAACTTATTCTAATGTTTGGAAAATCTTAACCATGCACATTTTTGATGCAAAGTAGGGTTTATCAAATACAATATGTACTTAGCATTGTGAGTGATGCCTATTCAAATCAAGGGAACATTGATGGATTGATTCCCAACAATCTCCCCTTATTTGAAGAAGGCATAACATTCCAAATGCTAAGATACATAACAAATAAATACTTATCATGCAACTGCACACATGGCATTCATCATATCATAACATGTTGGGAAAAACTCTTTGGATTTAACTTAACAAATTATCTAAAAGTGATTTTAACTCTTAGTTTTTAATTACCCATTGTATAGTGAGGGTAATTTGGTCTTTAGATGTCTTAGAATATCACACACAACTTGGAGTGTAAAGACCAGAGCAAGACAAGCACAAATTGGGTTGAGTTAACAAATGCGTCGAATTATATTCGACGCAACTTCGACTTCATGTCGATGTCACTTAGACTAGAAGTCCAACTAACTCAACCTCTCTGTTGAAGTAGATAAAGTCGACGCTACGTCGAAAGGATATTGACATAGATGAAATGAGCATGTCGAAGTATCATTAGAAGTCGACGCAACTTCGACTTCAACTCAACGCAGAAGGAAGATTCTGTCGAAGCCATCTGAAGTCGACGCAACGTCAACTACAATTCTACACAGATAATGGAGTTCAGAGTGAAATATTCAACTTGACGGGTATGTCGACAAGTAATATGCGTAACACCAATATCAAAGTTCAACTAGAGCTTGAAGGAATTTGAAGCTGCTTTTACAAGAACTCAAAGGTGCGTCGATAAGAGAGAAAGAGAGATCGACGCAACGTCAAATAAAGTCTAAAAGGAAACCTTTTCAGCTGTCATTTTTGAACTCTCTCTCATGGCCCACGGTACTGAAGACCATTCTACAACGGCTCATTTATTGCCTAGAATAGAGAGGAGCAATAAAGAAGATAACAAAGGCTTTCTTGGAAAGGATCATTACAGCTGGAGAATGGGTCGTGAACAAATGAGGAAAGAAGGAGAAATTGTTGAGGCCAATACCTTTTCAGTATAACCTAAAAGAGGAAAGGAATTCAAAAATTAAATCATGCACAATAAATAAGAATAGAGCAGAGAGAATTATAGAGTATTCATCACAATCATTTGCATCGTGTCGATTAGGGCTTCCACCTTCTTCCTCTCCCTCCTGGAACCCTAAAACACAGAAAAACAAGAATTGCTCTCCCTCTCAGAACATAACAACTAAAGGCTGCTCTTCATCAATACCTTATAGTAGCCAGATTTCAAACATAAGAAAAAATAAAGGATCTGAAGCTCATAACCCTTGCAATCCTAAGCAAGAGTTCATGATTAGCAGATCTAGCAAAAGGAAAAATTGAAGCAAAAGGCTTCAAGAGAAATCTGAGAACAGAATTCTCTTTCTCACCTCTTCCTTCTCCTCTCTCCTTTTCCTCAACTGTAAAAGAGTTTTAAGAATCCCTCTTCCAAAGGATTCAGTGGTTCAAGATCTCCTTATCAAAAGATTTGTGGTTCAAGATCTCCTTATAAAAAGATCTGTGGTTCAAGATCTCCTTATCAAAAGATCTTTGGTTCAGAGTCTCCTTTTCAAAAGACTCAGGCACAGGTGGTGCTTTCCTACCAGGTGGTAGAAGAGGGGAGTACCCACATTTTGGGGAACCTATATAAAAAATTTGTGTGTCTGTGTTGTGACTTTCTGTATTGTCCCACTTTCTTTTTCAGCATTCATTTACAGCAATCATTATCTTATTTATTCTGCCTATGGTTTTGGTTTGAGTGCATAACAACTTAGTAAATTTTATTGTCTGCATAGTTAAGATAGAAAATTATTTAAATCTCTATTCACCCTTCACCCCCTCACCCCCTCTAGAGGATTCTCAGAGGCATACTGTGCACTTTCAATTGGTATCAATGGTATGTTGATCATTAAAAGGTTAACACCTTGATCAAAAAGACCTCCTACTCTTATTTCTTTACTACAAAAATATTTTATAAAAAAAATGAGTTCTAGGAATTATGCCTCAACTCGACCACCAGTGTGTAATGTAACACCTCAATTTCCAGTGCACTGAAATCAGCAAATTGTTAAGTCTTAAAGCTAACACCAGCGTTAGCGCTAACGCCAGGCGTTAGCCTAGGACTTAGTGTCGGCAATTTCTCGAGAAATCAAAGCAAGAGAATTACATTTCTCGAGAAATAGAGAATTACATTTCTCGAGAAATCAAAGCAAGAGAATTGCATTCTCGAGAAATTAAAAGGCTGAAGACTAACGCCAGCATTATGACTAACGCCCGGCATTAGCCCTAGACATTCATCGAATGTAGTTTTCTAGCAGTTTGTCGAACGTAGCCAACCGTTCGTTGAACGCAGTTTTCTAGCCGTTTGTTGAACGCAGTTTTCTAACCGTTCGTCGAACGCAGCCAGGCGTTCGTCAAACGCAGCTTTCTAGCCATTCGTCGAACACAGCCAGCCGTTCGTCGAACGCAGCCAGATGTTCGTCGAACGCAGCTTTCTAGCCATTCGTCGAACGCAGCCAGTCGTTCGTCGAACGCAGCCAGCCGTTCGTCAAACGCAGGCTTTAGGCGGTTCATCGAATGTAGGTTGTGGAGAGTTCGTCTAATGCAGGCTATAGAGAGTTCGTCGAACGCAGCTTCAAAGAGTTCGTCGAACACCGATCATTGAACGCCGTCGAGCTTTAAGCGGTTGTGGATAAACTCAGCCACCTCTTTAAGGGCTAACGCCCGGCGTTAGGTGCTAACGCCAGTTTTACCTAAGAAACTATAAAAGGCAGACAAATTCAGTTTCCCTTCTCATTTTCTGATTCCAAGCTCGTTCCAAAGGTAGAGAACTTGGGATTTCTGAAGGAAGGAGGTCTTTTTGGGCTAGTCTTTTGCTTGTGTTGAGAGCAAATCCGTGGGGTAGATTGCTTGCGTGTTTGCCATCGTTGATCCAGTGGAAAGGAAGCTGTTTCAAAGTGTCCAGCCGAGTTCCTCTCAGATCTATGGCACCGAAACGAGCGCCGAGGGTAACGATTCTCCTCCTTCATCTCTGGACATGTTCGTCCTTTGATTTGCATAGTAGTAGGCAGATTTCCACTAATGAGTGGATAGATTTCTGCCGACGGGTCGATGTTATCCCAGTAGAAATTTGAAAGTGCACAGTTAACCTCACTAGAATTCTCTAAAGTGGGGGTGAATAGAGAATTAAAAAATATAGAAAGAAATGGCAAAAAGGAAAACACGGCACAACACAAAGAAATATAGTGGTTCCCCAAACTTTGGGTAGTCCACTCTTCTACCCCCTTGGTAGGAATTCACTATCTTGTACTGAGTCTTTTGATAAGGAGACTCTTAGAAGCAGACTGAGTCTTTTGATAAGGAGACTCTTAGAACCACTATAACTGAATCTTTTCAAGAGAGATTCTTAAAACTCTTTTACACTATTGAAATTGAAATAAGGATAAGAATAAGAAGAAGAAGAAGAATAAGAACAAGAAGAAGAACAAGAATAAGAAACAATTTATGCAAGAAGGAATCTTCTTCCTAGAAAGAAGATTAGAAGCACAAGTATAGTGAATGTAATCTCTCTTCTATAGTGAGAAGGAGATTGTAGGCCTTTCTCTCTTTCAGTGAGAGCTTTCAGAAATTTGCAGCAGTATGACTTCAGAAGGTAGTAGAAGAAGAAGAAGGCTTTTTCTTGCTGCAGCACTCTTTCACTTTTCTCAATTTTCTCTTTCTTCTCTCTTGGGAGCTTTTCCTCTTTTTCAGAAATGGAGTGGATCACTTGTTCTTTTTTTTGCCGACCTCCTTGTGTATTTATAGCTCTGGTTATTCAAAAATATTGCTATAGGAGAATAATCAATTAGCTCACAGACAAATGGTAAGAGAGAAATCTTCAATAATTAATATTTCTGTAGAAGGAAAGAAGTCATTCAATTTTCAAATAACATCCATAATAATCTTAATCAACTTAGCTAAGAGTCAATTAGAAGGAAAGATTTAATTCTGAACGGCTATAAGAGAATAATATAATTCCATAAATTCAGATCTACAGAAAGAAAGGAAAGAGATCTGGCGCATTTTTGAATGTCATAGAAATCGACGTGCGTCGATTAGAAATCAGAGTTACATCGATTACGGTTACGTCAAATTCTGTTTAGAGTTACTTCGGCTTATTTTGAGAGGTACGTCGACTACACTTCGACGCTGCGTCGATTACTATTCGACGCATATTTACTTAAACTAGTTTTTCACTCTTAGAACTTATTTTCTACTCATTTCTAGGAGTTAAGATAAATCATTTCCCCAACAATCTCCCCCTATTTGTCTTAACCCTGATCAGAGAAAAATTTTACTTTTTGTCCAAAGAATACCTTTATACATTAAAGAAGTTTATCAAGCATTCATCAGAAGAGAAAAAGAAACCATATAAATAAGTAAGTATCTTTCACAGGGTTTAAACCAAGAACTTCTTGTTATACATGAAATTAACAAAGGCAGAGAAGAATTTCTTAGATAATTGTTCAACAGCTTCAAAAATGTAGGGCATGGCTCTATCAGGATGCTCCTGAACATTTCTGATAATTGTGTGCAGTTTTGCCAAGCTCTTTTCAGCATCAGGGAGAGTGTCATTTATGGAATAACCCTTGCTAATGATAATTGTTGCCTTTTCGTCAATCATTTCTATTGTAATGCCTTGAGGTTTCTCTCTCTTTTGTGTAGGTTTGGGCTCAGATGGTCTCTTGTTGTCAACCTTGGGCCTATATTTCCTTTTCTTTTCTGGTTCCTGTTTCTAAGGGATCTCAGACATCTTTTCTTTCCCTTTCCAGGGTGAATCATGCCATTTGTCTAGTCCTTCTGGTTTTTTAGGCTTCTTATAGGGAATGTAGTCATCTTCTGAACACCCTACACCCCTTTTGTGCTTTTGTCCTTTATCTAGGATAAGCCCTGCTTGAGGATTTTTCTTTTGATATGCTTCAACATCAAACAATTTCTTTGGAATTTTGGTGGACGGTTCAGCAAGAATCTGTTCTTTGGTCATTCCCTTCTTGATCTTTTCTATCCAAGCATTTCTCTTATCCACTGTTTCTTTCATAGCTGCTTCAAATTCATACGGGTCTCTTTCTCTTATTTTATTATTCCTCTTTTCCATTTCAGGGTCATTGTACTGCTTTACAGTACTGTCAAGAGAGATATTAGGAATCTTTTCAAACCTCTTTATCTCCTCACAAGCTTTTCTGTATTTCTTTTCCTTTGCATATTCTTTCCTTTCTTCTTTGGAATATTTTTGCCAGCGAGGGATGACCTCTCTTTTTCTTTTCATTTGTCCTCTTGGACTTTGCCTAGGTAAGATTTGAGTAGGTGCTATAAACTGCTTGGTAGAAGTAAGTTTTGTTGATGGTGGAGATAAAGGTAGTAGAGGAGGTGGAGTTTTCTTGCTAGGAAGATAAGGTGGAGAAGGAACTTTTGCAGGAGGAGGAGTTTGTTCTACAACAGGAGGTAGAATGTCCTCAGGTAGGGTAGACTCTGTTGAAGAATGTTTTTCTCCTTCAATTTCTTCTGGAGGAACATCCTCAAGTAGAGGTGTCCTAAGTTTGATGTGACTGGCAGAGAAGCCAGGAGAGTGATACTGATATTCTTCCACACAAAGGGGTGCATCAATCCAGACTTGCCCTTTCCAGTCATCAGAAGTAGCTGCTTCTTCCTCCCCCTAGACTTCTGTATTTTTTACTACAGCAATCTCCCCCTGAACATATGGGGCATCTGCTTTGAATGCTGAGTCCACAGCATGGTCTCCTTCTATATGGTAGGATGAGGATATACCAAAGGGGTTTTTCTCCTTGAAGGTGTAATCAGAGTGAGTGGAGAAGATTTGTGCCTATAGTAAGAAATGGAGTTTAGGGTTTAGAGATTGAAGAAGAATTAACCCTGAGCTTAAGAGTAATAGAGAAGAATATGAAGCTTAAGAGCAATAGAGAACCTGATTGGAGGGGTTTCTGGAGCAACTCTCCCCCTGGTTTATACCCTGCAGAAAGGATATAAACGCTTTTGGCGACAGATTTTGTTCTTAAAGAAGAATATGAAACTCAGGAAGAGATGTAGAGATGTCGGCCAGTTTGGCTTCACAAGTGGTTAGCATGGAGGCACACTCGTTGGAGAAATTGATCTGTCGTGACTGAAATTCATTCACAAGTTTTTCCAGGGCATCATTCATCGATTTGATGATGGCAGATTGAGCAGGAGTCAGCGCCATTGATGTAGAGAGACAGGTAGAAGACGATGTTTTTGGCGGTTTGGAAGAGTAAGAGTTATGAAATAAGAGGTATTATTTAAAGGAGGTGAAACGTCGAAAAGGAAACAGAAGTCGAGGTATATTAGGTAATGCAATCGTCAAAAGAAGAAGGAAAGATTCGTTTCCAGTTTTATCGTGAAGTCGACGTTACGTCGAATTGATGTCGACGTGTTTGCAGACTTGCGTCGATAGGTAATCGACGTATCTTCAAGTGCTCTCATTTGCCTAATGTTATTTTTTCTTCCAATGGTGTTTACAAGCTTCCATCAAGCATTCCTAAGGTGTTGATGAAGTAAGTATGCTTAGTTTCATCCAAAGGGTTGGTAAAAATGTCTGCTCTTTGACTGTCTGTAGGAATATATTCTAAGGTTATCTTGCCTTTTTCTACATTATCTCTAAGAAAGTGATGTCTGATCTCTATATGTTTGGTTCTACTATGAAGGACTGGGTTGGATGCTATGGATATAGCACTAGAACTATCACAATAGATCTTAGAGTTATTGACTTCCAATTTATAGTCAAGAAGTTGATTTTGCATCCATAGGATTTGTGAACAACAGCTTCCAGCAGCTATATATTCAGCTTCAACTATTGAGGTTGAGACTGAGGTTTGTTTCTTACTGAACCATGATATCAGTCTGTCACCTAGGAATTGGCAAGTGCCAGATGTGCTTTTTCTATCAACCCTACATCCAGCATGGTCAGCATCTGAGAAACCTGTCAATTCAAAGTTGGTTTATGCTGAGTACCATAGACCTAGTTCAGGTGTTCCCTTTAGGTATCTAAGAATCCTTTTTACAGAGGAGAGATGGGATTCTTTTGGATCAACCTGAAATCGAGCACATATGCAGGTAGAAAACATAATGTCAGGTCTGCTAGCTGTTAGATAGAGAAGGGATCCTATGATTGCCCTATAGGTCTTTTGATCTACTGATTTTCCCTTTTCATCCTTTTCTATAATGGCATTAGTTGTCATAGGTGTTTTCATGGTAGAAGCTGATTCCATGCCAAACTCTTTGATTAATTCTTTAGTGTATTTAGATTGTGAGATAAAGATCCCCTCACTGTTTTGTTTTACTTGTAGCCCTAAGAAATAAGAGAGTTCTCCCATACTACTCATTTCAAATTTAGATTGCATTAGATTAGCAAATCTTTTACAGAGTTTGGGATGAGTTGAGCCAAAGATGATGTCATCTACATCTATTTGAACAAGAAGGAGTTGATTCTTGTGGGTTCTAGTGAAAAATGTTTTATCTACTTTTCCTCTTTCAAAAGAGTTTTCTATAACGAAGTTAGAGAGAGTGTCATACCATGCTCTAGGTGCTTGCTTAAGACCATAAAGTGCTTTGTTAAGTCTATAAACACAGTTAGGAGAGGAAGGATTGATAAAACCTGGTGGTTGCTCTACATACACCTCTTCTTGAAGGTCACCATTCAGAAAAGCACTCTTGACATCCATCTGGTAGACTTTCATCTTCATGAAAGCTGCATAGGCAAGAAAAAGTCTGATTGCTTCCAATCTGGCTACTGGAGCAAAGGTTTGGTTGTAGTCTATTCCTTCTTCTTGTCTGTGTCCTTGTGCTACAAGTCTTGCCTTGTTCCTGATAATTACTCCAGAGGAATCTAGTTTGTTTCTGTATACCCACTTTGTACCAATAACTGGGTAGTTTCTTGGTCTCTCAACTAAGTTCCATACTTTGTTTCTCTCAAATTGGCTTAGTTCTTCTTGCATAGCTATAATCCAGTGAGGATCACAATTTGCTTCTTCAAACTTCTTTGGTTCAACTTGTGATAAGAAGCACTGGAGCATCATTCCACTGGAGACTTGGTGTCTTGTTCTTACTCCAGTATTGGGGTCTCCAATTACTTGGGATTGTGGATGATTTTTCATATTGATTCCTATCCTGCTTGGATTTGTCAGAGGCTCTTCTTCCTCATTAATAATATAATCATTTCCCACATGTTCTTCTTGAGCCATGTTCTCTTGTGGGAGTTGGTTTTGATTGCTCTTTTCTGAATCTTCTTCATGTTCCTGTTTAGATTCCTCACTTGGTTCCTGTAGCTGGTTTTCTTTCCCAGTGTCTGTGTTCTCTAGAGTCAGTTGTTCAAGCTGAGTCTCTATGCAGCTGTTTTCCTGTGGAAAAGGACTGGTGGAAGTTTCCTCCCCCTTAAAAAGCATGTTAGTTTCATC
This sequence comes from Dactylorhiza incarnata, assembly GCA_033032865.1. Classification (NCBI taxonomy): domain Eukaryota; kingdom Viridiplantae; phylum Streptophyta; class Magnoliopsida; order Asparagales; family Orchidaceae; genus Dactylorhiza; species Dactylorhiza incarnata. The sequence goes on from JAWHQI010000035.1 coordinate 6,792,603, forward strand.
AAATATAATATGCATGGATTCTTTAATTCTGATAGTTCACCTGTTATAGCACCTATAAGCTTTACTAGATGATGAGTACCCCAGAAATATCCCATCATCAGACTTCTTGTCAAACTTGGCAAGATGATCTTTCCCATTGTTTAGTATAAAGCAAGTACATCCAAAAGTCTTAAAGTATCTAACAGTGGGTGTTTTTCCCTTCAGAAGCTCATATGGAGTTTTTAACTTAGTTTTGTGTATGAGGCTTCTATTCAGAACATAGTTTGCAGTGTTGACTGCATCAGCCCAGAAGGTTTTTGGTAATCCTGATTCTACAAGCAAGGTCCTTCCTGATTCAATTAAGGTTCTATTCTTTCTTTCAGCAACTCCATTTTGTTGAGGAGTTCTAGGTGCTGAGAAGCTTTGTTTGATACCTTCATCCTCACAGAAACTACAGATTAACTGATTTTCAAATTCAGCCCCATTATCACTTCTGATAATGGAAAAATGAGTATTGAATTCAGATTGAATCTGTCTTATGAATCTTGAGAGAATCTTATGGGTTTCAGACTTAGCTCTTAGAAAGAATACCCAGCTATATCTAGAATAGTCATCAACAATGACTAGGGTATAAGACTTTCCACCTAAGCTCTGAGTGGATATAGGACCAAAGAGATCCATGTGCAGTAAGTAGAGAATCCTAGGGGAGTCATCCTTACCAATTTTTTTGAAGGATGATTTGGTCTGTTTTCCTAGTTGGCAAGGTCTACATGGAGAATCCTTAGAGTACCTACCCTTTTGTAGGCCTCTGACTAGGTTATTCTTTGCTAATTTACTAATGGTTTTATAGTTTAAATGGCCCAGCCTCCTATGCTATAATTCACTTTTATCAATAATGTTGTTGAACAAACAAATCTCTGTGTGTGTGGAGCTAAAATCTACTATATATACTTTCCCTTTTCTGATTCCATTGAGTACAATGGCACCAGTCATGACATCAATAACATGGCAAACTAGTTTGGTAAATTTTACCTCATACTTACCACTGTCACATATCTAACTTATACTTATCAGATTGTGTTTTAGTCCTTTGACTACAGCCACATTCTTACAGGTTACTTTCCCTTCTTTGAAATCTCCAAAGCCCTTGGTTTGCCCACAGCTAGAGTCTCCAAAAGTCATTGGAGGTCCAAGTCTATCCTCAAAGTTGGTTAATAGATTTTTGTACCCTGTCATGTGCATGGAGCATCCACTGTCCAAGTACCACACCAGCCTGAAGATGTGATACACCTGCACATAAAATTTAAACATTAGTTTGGACCCTGCTAAGCTGGGGTCCCTTCCTTCCAACAGTGAAAGGTTCAATGAAAGAATAAGTGGGTCTTTCAGAGTACCCTTTCTTCTTTAGAAGTGTTGGCTTATCATACCAACAGTCTTTGGTAATATTGCAGAAATAGCATTTAGAATAAAAGGAAATGGATTGAGAAGACTTTCTGGAAAAGGAGAGATTCCTGTCAGATTGGTTGCGTCGATAGGAATTCGACGTATGTTTATCGTTGCGTCGAGTTGAAGTTGACGCACTTTGGTGTATGCGTTGATTAGATATCGATGCATCATTTAAGTTGTGTCGAGTAGAACTCGACGCACGTTGATAATAACTCGACGCAAATTTATTTCTTTTCTGAGGATATTTACCTAGGATTCCTTCATATATAGTGAAATTATTTTTATTAAAAATACTAGTTGTTTTTGGATTTTCTTGTGAATTTTCTCCTATCAGATGATTCTTCCTAGTGAAGTGGATAGGATGTCTCCAGACAGATTTGTTGGATGATTGAGGCCTGGGTTCTAAATCAGTATTAAACTCTAGTTGTCTAAATCTATCAGTGAGATTTTCAGAGATATTCTTGAGCTTTTGGCTTCTGCCATTTAGGGAATCTTCAAAGGCTTTTGCCTTTGCTAGCTCATTTCTTAGTGTTTGATTTTCAGTATTGAATTTAGCTAGTTGCTCCTCTGATCTAGAGAGTTCTTGACTGAGCTCATAGTTTTTATATTGTGTATCCATTTGTTTGAGATTGTTCAATTCATTTCTTAGTTCTTTTATTTCTTTCTCAAATTTGACTTGATCTAAGCAAAATTCTTTGAAACTATTTTTGAAATCAGTAGAAGAAAAATCTATATCATCAGATATATTTACCATAGATTTATCTTAAGGCTTCTCAGTAGCCATCAAACAGGTTTCCTCTTGCTTAGCCTCTTCTTGATCATTTTCAGATGAGGTACTTCCTTCAGATTCTGAATCACTCCATGATTGAGCAATGAATCATTTCTCTTTCTTCTTCTTCTTTAGATCTGTTCTTTTCAGATCTTTCTTATTACTGATCTCTTTAGGGCATTCAGGTGCAATGTGTCCAGGTTTCCTGCAAGAGTAACATATAATCTCTTTAGTAGGAGTTTTATCATACCTGGTTTTTGAGTCTCTCCTTCTGGATCCTTCTATTTTGATCCACTTCTTGAACCTTCTGGCCAGTAGACTGATCAGCTCCTCATCACTTGTAGAGGATTCACCTGTAGTAGCCTTTAAGGCAATACTCCTTTCCTTTGAGAGTGAAGGAGTCTTTTCTTTCTCTTCTTTCTCAGCTCTTGTTTTCAACAACTGTTCATAAGATCTTAATTTACCCAACAGGACATCTGTTGAGATTTCTTATGGCTTCTGTAGTCTCTAATTGGCCAGATTCTTGAGTCCCAAGAGCTAGGGAAGCAAGTTAGTAATTTGTCATTTATCTCAGTGAGAGATATGTCCTTCTCAAGTGTTCTTAACTCATTTATTATGAGGCTGAATCTGGCATACATGTCAGCAACACTTTCACTATCTTTCTTCTGGAAGTTTTCATATTGAGAGATGAGTAATGCCTTTTTATCCTTTCTCTCATCAGCACTCCCTTCTAACATTTTAGTGAGAGCTTCCCATATTTCCTTAGCTGACCCATATTCAGTAATCTTTTGGAAGATTTCATCTGAGAGGGTTGAGGCTAAGATATTCATAGCCTTGGCATCACATGCTAGAGCTTTCTTTTCTTCATCTGTCCATTCAGCCCTTGGAGCAAGTGTTTGTGTGACCTTTCCACTTGAATCCTTTCTGAATGGCTTGGGAGGACTTGTCAAAATAACATTAAACAATTCTTCATCAATGGAATTCATATAGATCCTAATTCTTGTTTTCCAATGTGCAAACTTTTCAAGGTTGCACATTGGAGGTCTGGTGGAAGCATAATCTTTGATTTGTGCCATAAAGAAAATTTTATATATATGAGATAGGATCTTTTTGATCAAGGAGTTACCCCTTTTTAATCAACCTCCCTCTGATACCAATTGAAAGTGCACAGTTAACCTCACTAGAATTCTCTAAAGGGGGGGTGAATAGAGAATTAAAAATATTTTGTGCAAAGTTAACAACTAAATATATATATATATATAAATATTCACATTTTTAGGCTTCCCACACACCAGCAAGCATCAAGCAAATAAAGAAAGAAATGGCAAAAAGAAAAACACAGCACAACACAAAGAAATATAGTGGTTCCCCAAACTTTGGGTAGTCCACTCTTCTACCCCCTTGGTAGGAATTCACTATCTTGTACTGAGTCTTTTGATAAGGAGACTCTTAGAACCAGTCTGAGTCTTTTGATAAGGAGACTCTTAGAACCACTATAATTGAATCTTTTGAAGAGAGATTCTTAAAACTCTTTTACACTATTGAAATTGAAATAAGGATAAGAATGAGAAGAAGAAGAAAAATAAGAACAAGAAGAAGAACAAGAATAAGAAACAATTTATGGAAGAAGGAATCTTCTTCCTAGCAAGAAGATTAGAAGCACAACTATAGTGAATGTAATCCCTCTTCTATAGTGAGAAGGAGATTGTAGGCCTTTCTCTCTTTCAGTGAGAGCTTTCAGAAATTTGCAGCAGTATGACTTCAGAAGTTAGTAGAAGAAGAAGAAGGCTTTTTCTTGCTGCAGCACTCTTTCACTTTTCTCAATTTTTTCTTTCTTCTCTCTCGGGAGCTTTTCCTCTTTTTCAAAAATGGAGTGAATCACTTGTTCTTTTTCTTTGCCGACCTCCTTGTGTATTTATAGCTCTGGTTATTCAAAAATATTGCTATAGGAGAATAATCAATTAGCACACAGAGAAATGGTAAGAGAGAAATCTTCCATAATTATTATTTCTGTAGAAGGAAAGAAGTCATTCAATTTTCAAATAACATCCATAATAATCTTAATCAAATTAGCCAAGAGTCAATTAGAAGGAAAGATTTAATTCTAAACGGCTATAAGAGAATAATATAATTCCATAAATTCAGATCTACAGAAAGAAAGGAAAGAGATCTGGCGCATTTTTGAATGTCATAGAAATCGACGTGCGTCGATTAGAAATCAGAGTTACATCAATTACGGTTACATCAAATTCTATTTAGAGTTACTTCGACTCATTTTGAGAGGTACGTCGACTACACTTCGACGCTGGGTCGATTACTATTCGACGCATATTTACTTAAACTAATTTTTCACTCTGAGAACTCATTTTCTACTCATTTCTAGGAGTTAAGATAAATCATTTCCCCAACAAAATTGCATATAGAGTCCTGAATGATAGCACGGACATAGGCATACTGTGTGAAACCCATCTTGACAGGTTGGTCTGGATTGGTGATGTTGATATGCTATATTGCATTCCGGAGAAGACTCCGTGTATGTTTTTGGGTTCTGTGTGCTGTGTTGTGCTGCAGGGAGTCCTGGAGGTTACCCTCGGGAAATACTCAAAAAGGGCTAACAGAAATGTGTTCTGTTGGCTAACACTCGGCGCTAGCGCTAACACCGGCGCTAGTGCCAGTGATCCGTGAGATTGCTTAGGGCACTTGAAAATGGCCCCTGAGGCTGAAGTGATGACCCCGTGTGGTTAACAGTGACGGGCACAAGGGGAAGCCAAACCCGTGTCAGGCTTAGTTGAATCCTAACGTTTATGAGCGCGGGCAAAAGATGAACCGAACCCGGGGTATGCATAGTTGAATCCTGCCATCTAGCTCATAATGTACATCCAAGTTGAAAAAGGACTTATGGATGTCGTGCGTGAGTGCACAAGGCATGTGACTTGACGTCATCGTGTGCTGCATGTTTCTATGCAGTGCTTAAACGCACCTGTGAAATATATATACTGTTATTGCTTGCTTGCATGGAATGAGCACCGCCGCCCCGAGCATGGGGTGGGGTCATTATATTCTGGGTCAGCTAAAGCTGACCGGTTACTTCTTTTCCCACCATTTGGTGGATTTGTTTCTACAGGTCCTGGAGAGACTAGCGGGAAATAGTGGGCTGAAGTCCCAGTTGTTGTGCTGAGCTGGCCCTCGAAGTCCAAGTTATTATGTTTACTATTTTCACGTGTGGCCGGCCTGCGTGCCGATGTTTGTAAGCCACCTAGTAGATGTAAACATTGTAATAATCAAACCTTGTTTGTACTTTCATTCCTAGTTATAAAGTGGACAAGTTTTTTAATCTTGTTTACTAAATAAAATAAATGCTTTCGTTGTACGACTCTGTTTGCTGAGATAGTTATGTTCTTAACTGTTTAAATCTAATTATGTAACGCGCTCTTCTGTTCGTTTAATATGGCATGGGTCCCGGCAAGACCTGCTGTTATATTTTATGTAACAGGGCGGGTGTTACAAATTGGTATCAGCTTCAGGTCTCGCTCCCTTCCTTCCGGATTCGTGGTCGAATTCTTTTAAGGGGTGGTGGGCACGTGTGGGCATCACCATTTAACTCACTTAAATAACCAGAATGTCCATTTAGGAATGCATTATGTGTATGTTTTGGCATGATTGTGGAACCTGTGTGTTCCTTACTTACTCTTTAGGTGTGCTACTAGTCACTAAATTGTTTTGACATAATTGTAGGGGATTAGAAGTGGTACGGGGCAGTCCCAACCCCGGCACACTACCAAGAGTAGTGCAGCAGCTGAGTTGCCTACGCCTCCTCCTTCTGATGAAACAATACGAAGGCTTGCTGATGCAGTGGTCACCTTGATCAATGCGCAGCCTCCTGTTTGTGTGGTGGCCCCGGACCCGGTTGTTGCAGTTGAACCCATTGTGGACAGACAAGTACCAACAGTATCGAGTGAGGCGCCATGGGCGATAAACCATCACTTGAAACCGTTTTTAAGTTTCCATCCTCCCACGTTTGAAGGGGTAGGAACGCCAACGCAAGCTGAGGATTGGCTGTCGCGTGTAAAGCGAACCCTAACGGCTACAGAGATGGAGGAAAGGTAGAAGGTAATGTTAATTACCTATCTGTTGGATGGAGAGGCTAGACTGTGGTGGGAAAGCTTGGAAAGGCATCAGTATGCTGGTAGGCTTCTGACGGACATCTCGATGGAAGAGTTCTCGAGAGTGTTCTTAGCAAGGTATCTCCCTTCTGCGTAGCGCATCGATATGGAGAACCAGTTTCAAAGGTTGGCGCAAGGAAAAAGGATGGTGGATGAGTACCTCCACGAGTTTACGCAGCTGGGAAGGTATGCGGTCTCTTCTTTTACGATGAAGAGAGAAAGATCAACCAGTTTTTTGAAGGTCTGCGTGATGATATGCGGGTGCTGATGTCAGGCCCGATGACGCAGGGCTTTCTGACGTTGGTCAATACCGCCAGATCTCTTGAGAAGGACCTGAAGTGGATTCAAGCAAACAAGGACCAAGCAGTGAGAACGACGGAGTTTAAAGTACCTAGCTTGTCAAAGTCTGGGTCCCGACGATTCAAAGAGAAGCCCAGGTTTTTGGAACCGGCTTCCTTTTCTGCTGCAAGAGTGTCGACTGGGAGAGGCCCAATTATTTGCTTTAATTGTGGTAAGCCAGGACACATAGCCCGAGACTGGCGTGGCGGAAAAAAGGTAGTTGCAGCTTATGCGGCGGAGAAAGGGAAGGCAGCGGAGTCGTCTGCATCCCACTACACTCCAGCTCAACCGCGGGTATATAATCTTGGCCAGCAGGAGTCCATCAAGCAAAGTGATGTCGTGACAGGTATGATTTGTTATATAGTATTTATGGCATTCTGCCTTTAATAACTTGTGTGCGATTACCTGTATACCTTGTTTGTACATATTAGGTTTTGTCCTAATTCGAAACTGTCCGGCGAGAGCTTTATTTGACACTGGAGCTTCACACTCCTTTTTATCGGAGGACTTCACACTGCGTGTTGGAGTGCCTTCGTTCGTGGCAAAGAACAGACTAGACGTAGTACTGCCAAATGGGTGTCGAATGCATGCGGAAAGAGTTTGTGTTGTTCAAGTGCGGATAGGAAGTCATGAGTTTGACTTGGAAGCATCGATGCTGCCGCTATCCAAGTTCGATGTAATCTTTGGCATGGACTGGCTTTCGAAGCAGCGTGCATGCATTGATTGCAACTTGAAGGAGGTCACGCTAGGGCAAAACACTGAATGCGAGACTACATTTACGGGATTGCAAGGATCGAGCAAGATGTTCACGTCTGCTCTCCAAGTAGTCAAGGCAGTTCGAAAAGGCGCAGAGTTATTCTTCACGGTCTTGGAGACTTCTGAGCCAAAGCCCAGTTTGTGTGATGTTCCGATCGTATCGGAGTTTACGGATGTTTTCCCAAAAGATCTTCATGGGGCTCCACCTCAACGTGAGATAGACTTCATTATTGAGTTATTGCCAGGTGCCAAACCTGTGGCACGCTCACCGTACCGAATTGCGCCATAGGAGATGGCCGAGTTAAAGGTTCAGTTGCAAGAATTTCTAGAGCAAGGCTATATACGTCCAAGCTCATCTCCTTGGAGTGCACTGGTCCTCTTTGTAAAGAAGAAGGACGGCAGCTTGCGTCTATGCATCGACTATCGCAAACTGAACAAGTTGACGGAAAAGAATAAGTATCCGATTCCACGGATCGATGACTTGTTCGATCAGCTAGTTGGCTCGACTGTATACTCAAAACTAGACTTGAAGTCTGGCTACTACCAGTTGTAAATTTTGGAGTGCGATATACCCAAGACGGCATTTAGTACCTGCTACGGGCACTATGAGTTTACTGTGATGCCGTTTGGATTGATGAATGCGCCATCAGTATTTATGGATCTGATGAATCGCACGTTTCGAGAGTATCTCGACCGATTCGTTATTGTCTTCATAGATGATATTCTGGTCTACGCTCAGTCGGAATAAGAACAGGCAATTCACTTGCGCATTGTATTAGATACCCTGCGGCGAAGTCAGCTGCATGCCAAGTTCTCAAAGTGTGAATTTTGGTTGTCCTCTCTTGCATTCCTAGGTCACGTGGTCAGTGGAGAGGGCATTGCGGTGGATCCTACAAAGATAAGTGCAATATGGGAATGGCCTGTATTGACTACAGTGGCGGAAGTCCGGAGTTTCCTAGGACTTGTCGGCTACTACAGGCGCTTCGTAGAGAATTTCTCGAAGATAGCACTGCCTCTCACGACATTGACTAAGAAAAATGAGAAGTTGTTTGGTCGCCAGAGTGCGCGCGAGCTTTTGAAGAGCTGAAGAGTCGTCTAACCATGGCGCCAGTTCTATGTTCGCCATGTGGTACGGAAGGCTTTGAAATCTACAGCGATGCGTCAGGGAGCAGCTTAGGCTACGTTCTTCTTCAGAATGGTCAGGTTATTGCTTATGGCTCTCGCTAGTTGAAAGTGCATGAGCGGAATTATCCGGTCCACGACTTGGAGTTGGCGGCCGTGATTTTCGCTCTGAAATTATGGTGGCACTACTTATATGGTGTGAAGGTTGATATCTTTACGGACCATAAGAGCCTAAAATATCTGCTAAATCAGAAAGAACTCAATATGCGACAGCGAAGATGGATGGAGTTCCTGGGGGACTACACTTTCGAAATACACTATACTCCCGGGAAGGGAAATGTCATCACAGATGCTTTGAGCCGGAGGACTTCTGCGCAGGCCAACTGGATTCAGATGTATGATCCACGTCTGATCAGTGACTTAGAAGCCTTGGAGATCTTGTGTGTGGAGAAGAGTTCTAGTGCGAGTGCATGCTTCAACTGGACGGAGGTGCAATACGACCTCGTGGACAGAATACGATAGGCTGTGGAGCTTGATTCAAGCATGCAGCGCTATTTGGTGGATTCTGAAGTTGGGTCTGCTGTAGAGTTTGTGTTGGACGACGGTCTGATGTGGAAAGATGGTCGGTTGTGCGTCCCAAATGTGGGTAAATTGCGAGAAAAATTTATGTACGAAGCACATTTTTCAAAGTACTCAATTCACCCGAGAAGCACAAAGATGTACCAAGACATGAAAAAACTATTTTGGTGGCCAGGTCTGAAGAAAGACATTGCCTTGTACGTGGCAAAATGCAAAACTTGCGCACTTGTGAAGGCGGAATGTCAGAAACCCGGTGGGTTCCTGAAGTCGTTGCCAGTACAGGAATGGAAATTTGACGATATTTCTATGGATTTCGTGCACGGTTTGCCGAGATCTCAGAGTGGGAATGATGCTGTATGGGTGATCGTGGATCGCTTGACAAAGGTAGCCCACTTTATTCCAAACCTGAGGGATGATTCAGTTGAAAGGTTGGCAAAGCTATATGTTGATAGCATTGTACGACTGCACGGTGTGCCCCGTAGCATCGTCAGTGACCGAGATGGGCGCTTTACTTCGAAAGATTCGAGGCTAATCCACCAGTTATTGGGTACAAAGTTGAAGTTTAGTACTGCCTTCCACCCTCAAATGGATGGACAGACTGAACGTAAGAACAGAACTCTAAAGGACATGCTCCGTATGTGCGTCCTGGATTTCGGTAAGAAGTGGGAAGATCATCTTTTATGATCGAGTTCGCTTATAATAACAGCTATCAGGCAAGTATAAAGATGGCGCCCTTTGAGGCCCTCTATGGTAGAGCTTGCCGCACTCCCTTAGCTTGGGCGGAGATAGGTGAGACGAAGCTGTTTAAGCGGAAAGAAGTCGAAGATGCAAATTTGGCTATTCAGACAATACGGGAGAGATTGTTGATTGCACAAGATAAGCAGGCGAAATACTACAATGCCAAGCACAGAAATGTTGAGTTCGCCGTGGGCGACTGGATTTACCTAAAGATTAAACCTTTCAAGGGTGTGTCCAGGATTCGGCGCTTGAAAAAGCTGAGTCCGAGGTACCTTGGACCGTTTGAGATTCTGGAGCGTGTTGGAGAAGCTGCCTATCGGCTCGCTCTTTCGATAGAGTTGAGCGGACTGCATGATGTGTTTCACATCTCTGTGCTTCGGAAAGCTATGCCAGAGCATAGCCAGGTCCTGGTAAAGAATCAGGTGTCGGTCGATGATGAGCTGAAGACGTTGGTCTCGCCTATTTGCATCGAAGACAATGATGTCAGGCAGTTGCGGAATAAAATGATCCGAATGGTCAAACTTCGCTGGACAACTGCGGTCGTGAGGAGCTTTCATGGGAGCAGGAGCAAACCCTGCGAGATGAATTCCCTGAATTGTTCCGTTGAGGTACAAGTTATGTTTTGTATCTCTTGTTCCTTTGCACTATTAAAATTTCGGGACGAAATTTCTTAAAGGAGGGGAGATTTGTAACACCTCAATTTCCAGTGCACTGAAATCAGCAAATTGTTAAGTCTTAAAGCTAACGCTAGCGTTAGCGCTAACAACAGGCGTTAGCCTAGGACTTAGTGTCGGAAATTTATCGAGAAATCAAAGCAAGAGAATTATATTTCTCGAGAAATAGAGAATTACATTTCTCGAGAAATCAAAGCAAGAGAATTGCATTCTCGAGAAATTAAAAGGCTGAAGACTAATGCCAACATTACGACTAACGCCCGGTGTTAGCCCTAGACATTCGTCGAACGCAGTTTTCTAGCTGTTCGTCGAACGCAGCCAGCCGTTCGTCGAACGCAGTTTTCTAGCCGTTCGTCGAACGCAGTTTTCTAACCGTTCGTCGAACGCAGCCAGATGTTCGTCGAATGCAGCTTTCTAGCCATTCGTCGAACGCAGCCAGCCTTTTGTCGAACGCAGCCAGCCATTTGTCGAACGAAGGCTTTAGGCGATTCGTCGAACGCAGGCTGTAGAGAGTTCGTCGAACGCAGGCTATAGAGAGTTCGTCGAACGCCGATCGTCGAACGTTGTCGAGCTTTAAGTGTTTGTGGATAAACTCAGACACCGCTTTAAGGGCTAACGCCTGGCGTTAGGTGCTAACGTATGCGTTAGCTAAGAAAATATAAAAGGCAGCCAAATTCAGTTTCCTTCTCATTTTCTGATTCCGAGCTCGTTCCAAAGGCAGAGAACTTGGGATTTCAGAAGGAAGGAGGTCTTTTTGGGCTAGTCTTTTGCTTGTGTTGAGAGCAAATCCATGGGGGAGATTGCTTGCGTGTTTGTCATCGTTGATCCAGTGGAAAGGAAGCTGTTTCAAAGTGTCTAGCTGAGTTCCTCTCAGATCTATGGCACCGAAATGAGTGTCGAGGGTAACGATTCTCCTCCTTCATCTCTAGACATGTTCGTCCTTTGATTTGCATAGTAGTAGGTAGATTTCCACTAATGAGTGGATAGATTTCTGTCGACGGGTCGATGTTATCCCCATAGAAATTGCATATATAGTCTGAAATGATAGTACGGATGTAGGCATACTGTGTGAAGCCCATCTGGACAGGTTGGTCTGGATTGGTGATGTTGATATGCTATATTGCATTCCGGAGAAGACTCCGTGTATGTTTTCAGGTTCTGTGTTGATGTGTTGCGCTGCAAGGAGTCCTGGAGGTTACCCTCAGGAAATACCCGAAAAGGGCTAACAGAAATATGTTCAGTTGGCTAACACCCGACGCTAGTGCCAGTGATCTGTGAGATTGCTTAGGGCACCTGAAAATGGCCCCTGAGGCTGAAGTGATGACCTTGTGTGGTTAATAGTGACGGGCATAAGGGGAAGCCAAACCCGTGTCAGGCTTAGTTGAATCCTGACGTTTATGAGCGCGGGCAAAAGCTAAACTGAACCCAGGGTAGGCATAGTTGAATCCTGCCATCTAGCTCATAATGTACATCCAAGTTGAAAAAGGACTTGTGGATGTTATGTCGTGAGTGCACAAGGCGTGTGACTTGACGTCATCCTGTGCTGAATGTTTCTATGCGGTGCTTAGACGCACCTGTGAAATATATATACTGTTATTGCTTGCTTGCAGGGAAGGAGCACCGCCGCCCCGAGCATGGGGCGGGGTCGTTATATTCTGGGTCATCTAAAGCTGACCGGTTACTTCTTTTCCCACCATTTGGTGGATTTGTTTCTATAGGTCCTGGAGAGACTAGCGGGAAATAGTGGGCTGAAGTCCCTGATGTTGTGCTGAGCTGGCCCTCGAAGGCCAAGTTATTATGTTTACTATTTTCACGTGTGGCCGGCCTGCATGCCGATGTTTGTAAGCCACCTAGTAGATGTAAACATTGTAATAATCAAACCTTGTTTGTACTTTCATTCCTAGTTATAAAGTGGTCAAGTTTTGTAATCTGGTTTACTAAATAAAATAAATGTTCCGTTGTACGACTCTGTTTGATGAGATAGTTATGTTCTTAACTGTTTAAAACTAATTACGTAACGCGCTCTTCTGTTCGTTTAATATGGCGTGGGGTCCCGGCCGGACCTACTGCTATATTTTATGTAACAGTTCGGGTGTTACATGTAATCTGAATAAGTTTACACTCTGGAAGGCCAGAATAAAACTTTACATGAATTCTATTGATGAAGACATCTTTGATGTCATTATTTCAGGTCCACCAACTCCATACAAGAAGGATGTCAGTGGGACTTCAACTCAGGAACCTGTGCCAAGGGCAGAGTGGACAGAAATAGAGAAAAGCAGAAGGCATGTGATGTCAAAGCTATGAATATTCTGGTCTCCACAATGTCAGATGACATTTTCCAGAAAGTTGCTAACTGTCAATCAGCTAAAGAAATCTTGGAGTCACTTTCCAGACTTGTAGAAGGAAGTGCTGATGAAAGAAAGGACAAGAAGTCCCTTCTCATATCACAGTGTGAGAACTTTCAGAAGAAAGCTGAAGAAACAGTTACTGATATGTATGACAGATTCAGCATTATCAATAATGAGCTCAGAGGCTTGGACAAGGAGATATCCTTGACTGAAATTAATGATAAAATCCTCATGTACTTCCCTAGCTCATGGGATTCAAGGATCTGGGCAATCAGAGAGTCCAGATGCCACAGAGAAATCTCAACTTAGGCTTTGCTAGGAAAGCTTAAGTCATATGAGATGCTTCTGAAGAATAGGGATGAATCAGAGGAAAGGGAGACAACTCTAGCTCCTGTCCAATGGAGCCTTGCTCTGAAAGCTACTGAAGGAGATCCCTCCACTACTGAAGATGAAATGTTCAGTCTCCTAGCAAAGAGATTCAGGAAATGAGTCAGGACAAAAGACTCAAGGAGAAGAGAGAGGAACTTAAAGCCCAGATAAGATAAGACTCCAAGGAAGGAGATTATCTGCTTCACCTACAACAAACCAGGGCACATAGCTCCTGAGTGCCCACAATAACAAAGGGACATGAGCAGCAATAAGGAAGAAAAGAAGAAGAAGAAGTCTTTCAAAGGGAAAGACAAGAAGAAAGTCAAGGGTTTCATTGTTGAAACCTGGAGTGACACTGAAGAAGAGTCAAGCTCCTCCTCATCTGAGAGTGATGAAGAAGCTGAAGTAGAAGCAGCCTGCATGATGGCACTGGAAATGTCTTCAAATGATGAAGAGGAACATGTATCAATGTTTGATGAATTTGATTTTAGTTCTGCTGATTTTAAAACCTGTTTCAAAGAATTCTGTAATGATTTTATAGAAATTCAAAAAGAATTAAAAGCAGATAGGGAAGAACTAGACAACATAAGGAAGGATGAACTATATGTAAGAAATCAAGACCTAGTAGAAGAAATAAATAATAACGAATCAGAATTAACTGAAATTAGAAAAGAAAATCTAAAGTTAAAGGAAAAGCTAGCAAAGGCAAAAGCCTTTGAGGACTCACTCAATGGGAGGAGTCAAAAGCTCAGAGACATCACACAGAATCTCTCCATGAGATTTAATCACCTAGGGCTAGGAGCAGAGCCATCCACTAGCATAGAAATCCCTAGGAAACCTGCCTGGACAGATCCAGTTAGCTTCATTAGACCAGTGACTATGAATCCTGTGAGGATAATGCAAAAACTAAGGATCAGGAATCTACTAAACCAATGAAAATAACTAGAAGAAATAAAACAAATCTTAACAAAGAAAAGAAATCTCAAGGAAAGAGTAATATTGGAAAATTAAACAGCCAAAAGACTAAATCTAAAAATAGAATAATAAGACACTTTGCTGATCTTCTATATCTAGATTCATTCTATGCACATTTTCTATACCAAGGTAATATGCATAGGTTTGGGAAACCAATTCCTTATCATCCAAAAGGGTATCATGTAAGATCCTTCTATTCTTTCATTGAACCCTACAATGGTAGAAGCAAAGGGCCCAATGTAACCTGGGTTCCTTTTAATGTTTGAATTACTTGTGAAGGGTAAGGTAAGGGACTATCTAGGAGATAGTGAGAAAAGGAAGGAAGAACTAAACTCAATCAAGGGAGTGATTACTTCTCTTAATTCCCTTGTTCTCCTTATAGTTCATAAAATTAATAGAATAACCACTATTTTTCAATAAACATCAATGCTGGGAAAAACAGCAATAATTTTCTAAGAAGATAGAACTATTTATTCAGAGTTGCGTCGAATAGAATTCGATGTATCGTCGGGTTCCACTCAATGCAAGTACAAGAGTCAATCAGAGTGGATGATACGAATGTTAATCAATGCAGCATCAAATTCATATCGACGCATGCATCGACTTAATAGACGCTGATCAATTTCGTGGTCGCTTCGATTACAAATCGACGCAATGTCAACATCCCAGCGTCGACTTAAGAATTGTTGAGCAATCTCAAAGTCGCGTCGAATGATAATTGATGCAACGTCGATATAGCAGCGCACGCAAACTTCTTCTAGATGCAGCCTCAGTATAGTTTTGTGCGCCAAATATTAATTCTATATCGGCGGTACTTCGACTTAAACCCTAAGTTGCGGTGATTCATCTTCTTTTAAGCAATTACAGCGTCAAATCATTTACGCTTTCAAATTTTCCCCTCCCTTCTCTCATGCTCCTTTCTTCTCCAGCTCTCTTACATCCTTCTCTCTCTCTCTCTTTCTCTCTCTTTTCTTTGCAGGTACCTCGAAATCAATGGCTCCTCCAAAGATCAATTCAGGCTTTGATGTGGATGTTGATTCTTTCAATGCTGCTGTAGAAAGCTTCAAGGCCATCCTTGGCCTATTTCACAAAGCAGGGCTAACAAAGGTGATTTCCACAAGGAGCAAGATACGGGATATAGAACTGACAGAATTCAAAGAGAGTGTGCAGATAGGATATGATGGTTCCCTTAATGGAAAAGTTTCTGAAACAGACATACACATCACAGAGGAGATCCTCAACCAGACATTTGATCTTACAAATGGAAATGACTCAGATGAACTAACATGGGAAGAGATCAAAAGGGTCCTAGAGATAATGCAGTTCAAGAAAGATAGGGCCATCAACTTAAAGAAGATGGATCTTGGAGAGGACTACAGATTTCTGGCTGATATTGTAGGGAAAGTCCTCCTTTGCAAAATCTCAACCCATGATGTTATTCCCAAACAGCAGCTACAGATTGTGGGCATTCTGGTCCTTCAGAAGAAGATAAATTGGGGGAGATGCCTCCTAAGAATGATTGGGCACAAATATGTCCACAAAGAAAATGCCTACATGAGAATCATGAGTCAAGTGCTCTTTCACCACTATCCTAGTGTGTGGAAATCCAAGGGAGTGCCCATTCCTCAGGGAAAAAGGCTCAATATAGGTATCTTTTCTAAGTTGACCAGGCAGATCCTAAAGCCTGGTCAAGTTGTTTCTTCTCCTCCTCCCTCTCCAACTCCACAGGATACTGTCCCAGATCTTCTAAGGGATGATATTCCAGCACAACCTTCTCCTCAACAACAACAGAAGTTACTCCCCAACAACAACATAACCTCCAATCCATCCCATCTACTATAGTCCCAGATCCAACACCTCAATCTCCTATCCACCAACAACCATAAAAACAACCATCCACACCATTACCAAGCAATCAATCTGTTCCTCCTCCTCCACCATCATCATAACATATCCCTCCAGAAACCTACCAAGCTCTTTCTCCACCTCCGCCTCTATCTCCAGCTGCCTTTACCTCCCATCCTACACCTTCATTTGACATGGAGCAAGAAATATCTAAGGCTATAGGGATGGCATCAAGCACCTTTGCAGACCTACTGGCCAGCCAAGCCAGAAAATTTGATAAGAAGTACTCACAAATGGAGTCTGAACTACTAGACTCAAAGAGGTCTCTACAGGGGCTCAAAGATTTCATTGTGAAAATTTTAGAGGTCCGGAGTGAAGTAATAAATGCGGAACACTTCAACACAATCCACAAGAATGGTAATCAGTAACAATGGGAAGACAGAATAGTGCTCTTGTTATTTACTATCTCTTTACAACTCGAGACATAAATGGCGAGACATGATTCATAAGAATCACAGAGGAGAGAAGCACAAGACACAAAAAACAAGCCGCCAGTGAACTGCCAAGGCAGAGACCGCCAAACCACTCGAACAAGGAAGACGCACAGCTATCCCTGAGACTGTGCGAACATAGCAGGATTGATGACCTTGAATTGTCAGACCGCAACCACAGACCGCTCGACTTGCTGCTTTATTCAACTGCTGAAAGAAAACCTGTTCGCACTTCGAGACTACCTGACCGCAAGGTCGCCTTGTCATAGAAACTTCAGCGAACAGAGAACAGAACTGCACAAGACGACGCCTAATCGCGAACTGAGATCGCCTGATCGCCAAGTTCACCACGAACAACTCAAGAACTAAACCATAGATCGCCCAGAAGAAGACCACTAGCGAACTGGTTATTCACAACTGGGAAATTACCAAGGAAGGAGACCGCACCATGCTGGCCGCAAACCTGCGAACACAACAAACAGTCAAGACACTTCCAGAGACCGCGCGACCTCAATGTGAGACCAGCACAAACAACCTGATTTGTAATTCTTACTGTTCTCACTACTAATGACGGGCCCTGCACCCCTATTAATAGGCAAGCTGACGGATGTTATCACCGCACAAAATGAGATACACTAACCGCTCATCAGATCACGAGCGGTTTCACAAGACAGACTGACCGACCTCAGCATGGCCATTAGTTTCTTAATTAAACCGCGCGGTTAAAAAAAACCGCCTGGTCACTGCAAGAAGGCAAACCTACTTGAACATCTGGCCGACTTAGAATAAGTCGCCAGAATAACCCGCGCAAGCCGCCCGAACACCTACGGTCTTCCAGAACAGATTGACCAGAACATCAGCGCAGACCGTGTGGTCTCTGCGGTCTCTTTTCCGCAGACTTCCCAGACCACTTCCACTTCTACTTCAAAAATTTAACACTCCCTCTTGAAGTGGGAAGTGGAAGTCAATCCAAGCAAATTGCGCAACAAACCAAATGGTCCCTTCGACAGCGGCTTTGTAAATATGTCAGCAGTATTATCCTTGCTCTGCACATGCTCCACAATCAGAGATCCCTCCAACACCTTCTCACGAATGAAATGGTGATGAATCTCTTTGTGCTTCATACGTGCATGACAAACTGGATTGTTCACCCATTTTAGAGCACTCACATTGTCACCACGTAGCAGAGTAGGTCCTCGCACCTCCCTATGAATGTCTTCCACAAGCCTCCTAAGCCAGATGGCTTCCTGAGCTGCCAAAGCCGACGCTTTGTATTCTGCTTCCGTGGTAGAGACAAACACAGAATCCTGCTTCTTGCTGCACCATGATATAGCTGTAAAGCCTATCATAAAGACATATCCAGAAGTTGATCTCCGATCAATTGAATCTCCTCCATAATCAGCATCCATATATCCAAGCATGCAAAAGCCCAAATCTCTCCTATAAAAGAGACCTAAATCCAAGGTGGATTTGACATACTTCAAGATACTCCTAGCCGCCATAAGATGAGGTTTCCGAGGCTCTGCCATAAATCGACTCACCCTTCCAACTGCATAAGCAATATTTGGCCTTGTGATCGTCAAGTATATCAGACTACCGACCAAAGCTCGAAACACTAAGGGATCGGTAAGAACCTTCCCTTCATCTCGTCGAAGATGAACTCCAATCTCCAGTGGAGTAGAGCTGCTCTTCCCTCCTTCCATGCCGAATCTCTTCACAATCTAATCTGCATAGCCTTTCTGAGAAACAAGCATACCGCTCTCTTTCCTCTCCACTTTGAGTCCAAGGAAATGGTGGAGCTCACCCAAGTCCTTCATCTCAAATGTGATAGCTAGCTCAGCACGAAGCCTAGCTACCTCCATCTCAGAATTTCTCGTGACGATCATGTCATCAATATACAGCAGCACCAAGACTTGAAGCTCTCCCGCCTTCTTTACATACAAGCTTGAATCTAAATCAGAATCAAAGTATCCGCAGAACTGGAGGTATTCTGCAATCTTGCCATACCACACCCAAGGCACCTGCTTCAAGCTGTAAAGAGACTTCTTGAGCTTGCAAACATGTCTTGGGTGCTCTTCGGAAACATAACCAGGTGGCTGATCCATGAAGATATCTTTGGCAATCTCTCCATATAAGAAAGCATTCTTCACGTCGAGTTGCCAAATCTTCTACCCTTGGCAAGCTGCCAACGCGATCACCACCCGAACCGAAGTCATATTGGCAACAGGGCTGAATGTTTCTTCATAATCCTCTCCATACTTCTAAGAGAAACCTCGAGCTACAAGGCGAGCCTTGTACCGCTCAATACTTCCATTAGACTTCTTCTTCAGCTTGAAAACCCACTTGCAAGTCACTGGAGTAACTCCCTGAACCATAGGCACAAGTACCAAGTCTCATTCTTGCTGAGGGCAGCTATCTCTTCATTTATGGCTCCTTCCCACTCCCTGACTCCAATGACATTTTCAAAACAAGATGGCTCTCTCTCATCTAGGGGACCTGCGAAGAAACATGAGATGAAGCTCACCAAGTTTCCCCCTGTATACCGATCCGGTGGAATGATAGTCCTCTTGGACCTCCTCAGAGCTTGACTCTGAACCACCTCTTCAGCTGCAACTTCTGGACTAGATCTCTTCTCAAGCATACTTGGAGCATCGCTCCCCCTACTTCCAGAACCGGAAGCACCTGACCCAGAGCTAGAAGCACCTGGAGCACCTTGAGAAACAGGTAACTCCACCAGAACTTCCTTTGCAGCTTCTCCAAGTCCACCATCTGACCTGTCTGCCTGTAACTCAACAGAAGAGCTACCTTGGTATGACGTCAGCTCATCAAATACCACATCCCTTGAGACCACATATCTCCATGTCTCAGGATCCATGCATCTCCAGCCCTTCTTCCGGTCATCATAACCGGCGAACACTAGCTTCCTTGCTTTCGTATCTAGTTTCGTTCTGAGAGCATCATGGACATGCACGTAGCAGGTAAATCTGAACACTCAAAAGTGTTCCATGCTTGGTTTCTCCTTGAACATTAACTCATGAAGTGTCTTCATGTTAATAGTACTAAGAGGCATTCGGTTGATTACATAGACCGCACAAGACATTCCCTCTACCCAGAAGGACTTTAGGATACTCTTGGCATGAAGCCAACATTTCCAGGTCTCCGTCAAAAGAATATAGAAAAGATGAATATGCAATCTTATCGGTTCTTTGACAAAGCAGCGGGAGCAGTTGATTATACAGCCACACTACTGAAGGATGCCAACAAAGGAATAGATGATATCATCAGGAATCAGTATACTTCCAATGCAAACTGAAGGGATGCCTTTGAAGATTCTGAACATAACATCCTAGAAAATTGAAGGATCATACAGGAAAGAATAGCTACAAAACTCAGTTGTTGGATACTCATCTTCTGGAGACTAAAAATCACATCACAGAAAGAATCAACTATCTACACAGGAAAATAACTGTCAGCACAATAGAAATCTGCAATACCCTATCTGAAGAAGTTAGAAAGGGGGAGGAGAATCTGAGAAAATCAGGGGCAGATCAAGCTATCTGGATAGAAAATGAAGCAAGATGTACAATGAATCTATCAAGATTAAATTATGAGATTCAATATGATGATGATGATGAAGAAAACTATGTTCCACCTGAATAATATTATACAAGCCCTCCAAGGATGGAAGCAGGTCCATCTCACAAAAGAAAGGCTCCCAGCAATGAAGATGACTATAGGCAGTACATGCAAAGAAGGAGAGAAGAAATCAAACAGATGCATAGTTATGAAGAGTGGAGTACCATCTCAAAAGAAATCATTCTCTCAACATGGAGAGATTTTGGAAATAAAGGACTGCACAAGGAAAGATTTTATAACTCAGCTGAGTTGAAAAAGCATGAAGATCAAGAAATTAAAAGGAGACTCCATTAGAAGAACAAGTCTAAGGGACTAGTGCCTCCAAGGTATATCCCAAAGCCCAGGAATTACTTCTCAAGGCAGAAGAGGAAGGCCAACAGTGAAAGTGATTGAATCTGAAAATTCTCATATGTGGACATTATGATTATTGTTATAACTTTTTCTTAAGCACATGAACTCTAGTATTTACTATATATTAGAATGCTCAATTTATCTCTAATTTCTTTATGTTTCACTTTAAAAAGCTTATTATTATGTGAGGACTGACTTCTTCAAATAGGGGAAGATTGTTGGGAATTTGATACCCAAGATTCCAGATTTGAAGAAGAACATCCACATAATAATAAACTTATTGTGTTTGATGAAATCTTGATGATGCTTGAGACAGGTACTCTTAGTAAATATCTGAATATTGCTTAAGGTCACTAAGACCAGGCATTGATTTGTATTATATGACCTCAAGTATTTATCTTCAAGACTCTACCTGAAAAGTTCAAAGAAAACTACTGAATTCAGAAGGCTGTGAAAGTCGGAAAATAGTTCATGTAAAAATCGATAGGACGGACTATCGATCGAACTCAAAACATCGATGGGAAGATAAGCCGGCAGAATCAATCAACGGGATAGACTATCTATTCTAATAATCAATTGGATAAAGGATCGACTTGATCAATGTCGATCGAAGGGATGATCTCAACTTCGATGGGACAAACTCCAATTCATTCTGAATTATTCCAAGTACTTGATTAGCGCGTGACAGCATTAATTATCCAATCTTTTCATGCCAATCAAGGCGTATTACAGTGGTACATCTATGGAAGACCTTAAATGATTAATTAGTTTGAAGAATTGATTATGGAATAATATTATTAATTATTATGACTGGAATATCATGCAGATTTATGCATTCCATTCTAATCCCTAATTACCATATGTGAAATATTCCTAATTGAGTCAAATTTGAAATATTCCCTTTTTTGATCAAATTTGAAGATTCAAATTTAGAGACAATTATGTCTTCACATATACTCCTCTAATTCCTTTTTAGTAGAAGCAACATTATAAGAGGATAACATCTTTACCAGTTGAGACTGATGATCTGAATGATCTGAAGCATACAAGAAAATTCAACAGCAATCATTCTGTAAGTCATCATGCTATCCTTATAAGTTTTCTAGAATCCTGCTAGATCCAGATTCAGAAGAAAGAAATTACTAAACACAAGAAAAAGGATTTATGTTGCTGCTGCCAGTCTCCTTGATATAGATCTGGACTAACAAGTTATACTCTATCATCTATCAAGGGAGAAGAAGCCTACTGCTAGACTTCTATTGAAGACTCAAGATCTAATTCTTATTCTTTACTGAGTTTATCATTGTAAAAACCACTATAAATCAATAAATAGTGTGTAAGATCTTTGTGATCTGAGTGTAGGATTCCTGTAAGAATCTGAGGTAGGATCTTGGTGATCTGAGTGTAAGATCTGATTGATCTAAGTGTAGGATCTACTTGTATATCTGAGTGTAAGTCTTGTGTTATACAAGACTGAGGTAGGAACTCTATGTGAGTTCTGAGTTTTGGAGGAGTTTGACCTTATCAAGCACATTGCTTGAAAGGTGTTAGGACAGTGGACTACCTCTTGACACATTATCTAGAGGGAACCACTATAAATCTCTATATGCTTTGTTATGATTGTTTATGTGTGTCTTTAATTCTGAAAAGACATCATAAATCACACATCACACTATTCACCCCCCCCCCCCCCCTCTAGGTGTGATCCTTGTCATTCCTTAAGAATAACATTTTCCATGTTCATTTGAGATGCTTAGGAAGCCTAACATCTTGTATGCTTTACTTCCCATTTGAGTGTTTTTGTTGAATGTTGAGAGAGAGGTTGACCTGAGCATTTTCTAGGTGCAATGTGCGAAGCAACGGTTTTTGACCTGCGGAGGTGCGAAGCGGTGTAGGCTACCCGCATAGTTGTAGTTTCCTTTTCTCGCATTAGCTTTAATCCGAAACCAAAACCCCTTGTTAAACCCCGACTTAAAAGGCTTTAATCTCAAGTCTCTCCTCAGATGATCAATCCACCCTATCGTGTTCCACGTGAGATTCGATACTTGGGGATTTATTCCCATTTTATTATTACTTGACAACGACCGGCTCACTGGCATTCAGACTGCAGTCTCTCTCCAGCCTATAATGGTGCGGCAGAGCAGCGTGTCAGTAGCCGCTCTTAATTGTCGTGGCCTTTCAGCAAGGACAAAATGAATATGCCTAGAGCGCATTCGCCAGTACAAAAAGTAACAAAAATCAAGTACACGGCTTAAGAAAAAATTCAGGAAAAGCTTATTGAAATACGGTGTTGGTGTCCGTTACAATAAAAGTGCTGCATAGGGAAAGAAAAAGTACAGATGGTATATGTGCAGGTGTCTGTGCAGGCTTCCTATCCTAATTAGGGAATATGCCCCTTCAGTGTTGCAGCCTTTGCTTCCAGCTCAGCAAACCGACTTCGCATGTTCACAATGACCTCCCACAAAGCCTCCAGCTCGGCAATATATCCGAAAATAGGCAATTCATATCCTACAACAGTAACTGCACGCGGTAAGGTTAAAATTTTGTATTATATCTTCAATGAGTTGGTTGAATGCAGGGAGAAAGGAATTCCTTGTGCTTCAAAGGCATGCACTCTTTCGGCGATCGGTTCCTCCTCGCCGAACACTTCGGCCACGATAACTGGCAGTCCATTCTCACTAACAGCAGAAGTGCCTCCCTCGATGGAGTCGAACGCACTGAAGTCAATCTGTGGTGGTTCAGATAACCTCACAGAACTAAATAGCTTGCTTCTGGATAGCTCTGTATCTACCCACTAAAGATAGGCCCACTGTGAGGACTCTCTCCATCTATGCATCTCCTACATCTGTGCATGATTCAATGGTTGTTCACTGGGCTTCGCCCCAATGGGTGTACGAATGACGATTAACTCGTACCAAGGAGGAGTTCTAGACTGGGCCAGCGGGCGGCCCAGACGCTCAGTGGAAGCCTTCACGCTTTCCTACCAGGTCGGCAACGAAGTCGTCCATCTGATTCATCGCCTCTACAATGCCCAAGGTCGGGACGAATCCCTCCTAGGGCCTAGCTGCGAACACTCAGCACTCACGTGCTGTGAAGTCTCCTCCCATCGAGCTCAATTGGGCGGCAGTTTCTGCACAGGTACGCATTCCGATTTTTTGCCTCTTTTGCAGGAACCTGCGTCGCTTCCTCTTCTAGCTGTCACATTCGAAGTTGAACCTCCGCAAAAGCTCGCTATCTCTGTTGCTTCCTTAGCGCCGCCTTCCATGCTGACACTTTCTCTGGTACCCCGTGGGTAAGTAACGGTCCCGCCTTATTCATGGCCACCACCCTGGAGGACCCGTCTTCGTTTGTGGGCACTTTCTTCATTTCCCCTGCTGTCGGAGGCTCAACAGCGGGAGCTCCGCTGGTCATCCCAAAGGTGAAGGTCACCTTTGACTCCAGCTCCTTTCCCCAGCATCGAGGATGATAGGGCCACACGACGAATCAATCACAACCCTAAGTGATAGACTCGATGTCTGCATGAATGCTACCACTGGCGAATCAATATGACTTCTTCACCACGGACTTCTTCAGGACCTTCCGCAACTGCTTCCCCATAGGCGCTACTACAGCATCACCCAAAGGCCCGGCCTATGCGGCGAACTTCTTCACTTTTAGAGCAGCTAGAAAAAAATAGGTGGAGTGGGGTAGCATGTGGGCCCGGTATGGAGCTATTTATAGACTTCGGTGGTATGGGAATCGAGTCGCAATCTTTGCGGTTATCTGTGTACTTATTCAGAGTCTGCTCGGTCTCACAAAAGTGCAGGGATTATGTTAACCAAAATTCTGGGATCGTAACCAGCGCTCTTTCTGTCGGTCACATGGGTCTCGGGCGGACACCCCGATAGTGTCCACGATTGCCTTCCCGACAGATCCATGTCTCACCTCGGTAAAAGTCTCGGGCGGACACCCGAGAGTGCCTGCGGACTCGGTACAAGTGGATTGGTAGTCTCCTCAGCAAAGGCGTATGTTCAGCTCCCCCCAAAGTGCATGCGCCTTCAAGAAAACAGCGTTAGCTTCCTAGAGAGGCCGCGGAGGGTACCCTTTAGAGCCCGCCTGTATCCCTCTCTCCGTCAACCAGTAGTAGTGTGCGCATTCATGGCCTGTCATGCCCCCGCGCCCATTTTTCTCTCTTCCACGACCGGCGATTGGGTCCCCTTAGATTGTGGAGCATTTAATGTAGCATTAAATGTTCCCCACTAGCCAAGCAGCCTACCCTCGAGTATAAATAAGGGGTCAAGGCTTCTTGAAAGGGGATGGAACTTGGACCAGAGTCTGCCATGTTGTAGGTGTAGTAACAAGTGCCTGTCATTCAGTTGTCTTCTATTTCCAACGTTGTTGGAAAATTGTTTTCTATGTTCCTTGATTTGAAGAAGGATCACAAGTATAGATAAGCAAAGTTATTTTTGATGTTATGTTTTTAGTTCATGATATGACAGGCACGTTAAACATATTCCTAGAATCAAGACTATAGAAGAAGTGGAAAACTATCTAAGTCAAAAATCGTCTTAAGCCTTAGTTAAAATATCGTTGAGACAAGAAGTATGTCGTTGAGACAATCTCGACAATATTCTTGAAGAAGCCTTGTCGTTGAGATGGCTAAGTAAAGTAGTGCAGACACAAGTCAAAACGACATCGTCTTGAAGCAGCCATATCGATTTGAAGAATTGAGATGAATCGTGTAGATAGAAGCATCTCGATGATATCATTTAGAAGAAGTTATATCGTTTATATTACTACGATAATTTGAAGACATGAGTATATTGATGATATCTTTGTGAAGAACATATATCGTCTAGACGATCAAGACGATATCGTCTAGAAGACATTTTATCATTTTGACTGTTGTAGAGCTGCATTTAATGCATAGATCTTCTTGGAAATTGATCTGCTTTTAATATTCATGCCGCCTATCATGCCCACTAATCAAGGAGTATTTAATTATATATTCTCTGATGAATTAGCCGTTTCATAGCCATAAATGAAGAATGACAACTACTTCCAAATGTGCAAGTTCCAATATGGCAAGTTCAATATGACATTTATAATGTTGTTTCAGAAAATATTCTTAACTGGTTATTCAATTTATGGAATAAAAATATTAAGGGCCTTTTTTGCTGAATAAGATTAGGAAAATATATAGGCCATTTTTTGAAATCAACTAACACTTACATATTCTGAAAAGAAGAAGCTGAAAAAGAAGAAAAACTCTCTATCTCTCAGCTGTCAAGAACAAAGAAAGGGAATCTCCTTCCTGTGCAAGCAAATTTTATCTTATATTTTTTAAGAGGAAGATTCTGAAGAAAGCCCCAGTGATTCAGAATATTACTGGTGCTCACATCTGCAGAAGAAGAAGACTCTACAGTAAAAAGCTATAACCTTGAGGCTTTTCTCTGCTGCTACAAGAAAATCTATCTTATCATTCAATAGGGTTCTGTGTGTCCCTGAGATTGTAGGATCTTGTAGAAGATTTGAGTGTGTGTAGGACTTGCGAAGTCTGAGTTCTTGTAAGGTACTAGGTACCTGAGTGTAGTCTTTCTTTGTGATTGCTGAGGTAGGATCCTTTGTGGATCTGAGTTGTAAGATCTGTTGTATTGGATATAGATCTGAGTTTTTGGAGAAGTTGCCTAGTCTTGCACACTGCTAGATTGGTGGGAGGGACAGTGGACTACCTCTTGACACATTGTTTTGAAGGGAACCACTATAAATTCATGTGTACTTTTCTGTGGTTGATTGTGTTGTGGTGTGCTTGTACTAGATATTTAAATTGCTAGATAATATTTTAAAATACCTAATCGCCCCCCCCCCCCCCCCCCCCCTCTAGGTGTTATTATAGACAACCCATTTATTTCAATTGGTATTAGATCTAGGTTCAGTTCAAAGGCTTAACAGCTTAGAACAAGATCTATCATTTTATTGGGTAGTCAACATACACCATGGGTGGTGAGCAGCACAAAGAAATGAGCTCTATGAAGTTGCTTATTTGCACTAAAGAGAATTTCCCCATCTGGAAGCAAAGAGTCAAGTTGTACATGGAAGCCTCATACCCTAGATTCTACTTGGTTGTTGAAGAGTGACCTTATGTCCGCATGACTATTCCAGTGGACCCAAAGGAAGCTCGAGTTCCTAAAGCTTTATCTCAGTTCACCAAGGATGAAATAACTCTGGTAACCATGGATAAAAGAGCTAAGAATATAATTGTCAATGCAATTGATGATTCCACATTTCAAAATCAGATTCATTGCAAAACTGCAAAAGAAATGTGGAACTCCTTAGTTGTGTTTATGGAGGGAACTGAAGAAGTTATGGATGACAGGAAATCCCTTCATAATCAAGAATATGAAGCTTTCAGGCAAGAGAAGAAGGACAACATTGCTGCCTGCTATGAAAAGTTCCTTAGAATTGTAAATGGTCTCAGAACTTATGGAATAGAGTTCTCTAACTATGAGCTCAATGATAAGTTTTTGAGATCTCTAAACAAAGAGTGGGATATGAAACTTTATGCTATTAGAGAGGTTGGAAACCTTGGGTACATGGAGCCTCAATTGCTATATGGCAAGCTCATTTCTTATGAGCTGCAATTAAATACTAGAAAAGCTGAAGAGGAGAACTCTAAGGCTCATAGTAGAGAGAAGATAGTGGCCTTAAAAGCTGAAACTTCAAGAAGGCACAAAACAGTGGAGCCTATTTTTGTCTCAGAAGATGAGATCATCAGCAACTCCAGCTCTGAGCTCTTAGATGGAGAATTTTCCCTCTTCACAAAGCAGTTCAAGAAGCTGCTGAGAAATAGAAGAAGAGGAAACATAAGGCATGATTCTTTATCCTTTAATGCAAGAAAAAAGAACAAATCAGGAAGCAGACATAAGTCTGACAGGTATTATTCAAAACATAATAAACAAGTTTTTTTAACATTATTTGTTATTGTTACAAGAAGCCTAGACATATCAGTGTTGAATGTCCATTCAAAAGAAAGGAAAATGTGAAGAGAGAAAACATTCAAAGAGCAGGAAGATGGAGAAGAGCCTTATGGACAAGAAAGCTATGGCCTTCCCAGATGGAGGAAGTTGTGATGAAGCCCATCATGACCAGGTAATTCCTAAAGCCTCTCCAACCATATCTGACACTGATTGAGCTGGCTTATCCTCTTCAACTATAATAGAAGTTGACACTGAATATATTGAAAAGTTTGGTGCCCTGCTTGAAGAACTTAAGAAAGCAAAAGCTGTGTGTAAGGCTCAATCAGCTGAGATCATCTCTTTTAATGACAAGAGAGATGAGCTACTTAAGAAAGTAAAAGAACTAACTCAAGATAAGGCCAAACTATCAATCTCCATACTGAGCAATAGCATATTAACTGAAGTAATTAAACATAAAAATAGTAAAATTAAAGAGTTGGAGGAAAAGCTCCTAGTGGAAAGGAAGACAGTGGCTAGTTTCTCCAAGCCACAAATAGTTCTTCCCTTGATTTATAGCTTCTCTTAAACCAGTAAGAAAGGTTTAGGTTATACTCAAGGTGAAGCTAATGGTAAATCTTCTAAAGGAAAGACCATTTTCAAAAAAGTGATCATACCCACAAATTCTTCTGATCACAATAGTATCTATGGGTGTAAAGAAAGCAAGAAGACAGATGGTGGTCTTAAGCTCCCTCCTGTAATGACCCGGTCTCATTGTTCAGAGCCATTAGACGCCTGGCCCCATTGTATAGGACGCTCGGGCTGCAGCCCGCTTTGAAACACCCCAACCCCTCCCTGTGCCTGTTTCTCAGCACAGTGGGTTGTTGATGGCGGGATTCAAATCCCCGCCACCCTTGATTAGAAACCTTCAACAGTTCTCATCACCAGCTGAGCTGGTGATGAGAATTATTGAAGGTTTCTCATCAAGGGTGGTGGGGGTTCGAATCCCGCCATCAACAACCCACTGTGCTGAGAAATAGGCACATGGAGGGTTTGGGGTGTTTCAAAGCGGGCTGCAGCCCGAGCGCCCTGGACAATGGGGTTAGGCGTCTAACGGCTCCAAACAATGAGATCGGGTCGTTACACCTTCCACCTCATTAAGCAAGAGACAAACTTTGCTTGGGAAGAGTGCACTATCTGCACCCCAGAAAATTTTCCTGTGAAAAACCTTTAAAAGTTCTCATGTTGGGGTAAGTTCTTCAGCTCCCAAGAAGGGAGGGTTGGCAGCCAAGCAACAGCTTAATCAAGTAAGACTCGACTCAACAAGAAAGTCTAGATATAATAGATTTGAATGTTGGTGTTGTGGAAAGATAGAGCACTTTGTCTTAGATTGCTGGTTCAATCAAACTGTTCAACTTGATACCAACATTAGAATCAGAAATCAATCAGCATATTCTTCAAATAGAAATTTCTCTAATAAGAACTTAGAACCCAAGAAGTTATGGTTTCCTAAGGAAGTGTTGCAGGTATGTCCAAAGACCACCAAGACTCCTGTGTGGTATTTGGACAGTGGTTGTTCCAGACATATGACTGGAACTAGAAGCCACTTGAAGGAGTTTGCACCTATAGAAGATGGACCTAAAGTCAAATTTGGTGGATCTAACAGAGGTGTAGTAAAGGATATGGTAAGATTGCAAATGGTAGTATCGCTATCACAAAGGTAGCTTATGTTGAAGGGTTATAACATAACCTTATAAGCATAAGTCAACTGTGTGACTTGGGATATACAGTTGCCTTCCACAAGGATAAGTGTATGATCAAGGATTCCAAGAACTCTGAATCAATCCTAATATGCACTAGGAGTGGCAATATTTATTGCTTGAATTTTATTTACGTTAGAAAGAATGAACTTGTATGTCTTGTAGCAAATGATGGAGTATCTTCTTGTGTAAAGTGGTACAAGAGACTAGCCCACATTAACTACAAGTCTCTTAAGAAATTAATGTCAAAAAATTTGGTAAGATATGGACCTAAGATGGATTGTCAAGAGATGGGTCCTTGCCATGCATGTCAAATGGGCAAGCAAACAAGGACTTCATTCAAAAGCATACAGGATAAACAATCCACTAGATGTATATATTGTTGGAACATGGTCTTCCGCATCTCCTAGGTTTGAGAATAACAAATCCTATGTGTATTTGATCTTGTGTGTTTAAGTGTGCAGGATAACAAAGTCCACATGACTCAAGGATTACTTAAGATGGTTGCCCCCAAAGTTGAGCCAACAAATCCAAAACATCTACTAGCGTTGGCGGTAGTACTAGCGCAGGCGCTAGCTGCCGTTCGACAAACTGTTAGCGGCGCTCGACGAAACTCTCACCACGGCGTTCGACAAAACTTCGCTCGACGAACTCTTAGCGGCGTTCGATGAATTCCTGTTCGACGAAATAGATTGCTTAAGCGCAATTGCCGGGAGAACTTATAGAAGGAGATAGCGCCAGGCGATATCCGATAGCGCAGGCGATAGCGAGGAGCACAGTAGGCAAGGGAGAATTGTTTCCTCGGATTGAAGATTCTGCCGCGCAGAATGTGTCCTAATATGGGATAGCGTCGGCGGTACTGCTAGAGTAGGCTCTAGCGCTGAGGCTATAAAAAGGACGTCTCTTCTCTCGTTTCAGACACACATCAGAGAGATATTAGAGAGAGATAGAGTGCTAGAATTCCAGAGGCTATCTTGGCCGAAAGTTGATGTCCTACCAAAGTTCTGCAAACTTCTGAAGGAGAATCTCATCACGCCGGATCCAAATGAAGTCCGCTTCTACAATGCTTATTCTACAGCGGATCTTCGCCTCCAACTTCAGAAGGGAGTTTTTATTTATTTTCATTTCATATTCTTCTTGTAAACGGTTAGTGAAATCGCCTCGTGTTGGCGACTAGGTCTGGGTAGGACTTAGGGGGAAACTCGCCTCGTGTTGGCGACTAGATCTAGGCTAGGTCTAGGGGGTGCTCGAGGCCACATCCGGGGAAGGGTTGGCTAGAGCGTCTTGAGGCCGAATCTGGGGAGGATAGGCTAGGGCCATCGGTTCGTGGGGATGCGAGTCGGGATAGAAAACAAAATGAGTGTACTATTCATCGCCACCGATTTCTAGCGTTATAGAAGTCAATTTTTGTAAAACCGTTTTTGATATTAATAAAGCATGTCTCTACTTTATTTCAATTGTTTTACTTGACTTCTTATTGTCTTTGTCTTGCATTATTACAAAGCTTTTCAAAATATAACTTAAGTTTTTTAAAACTCTTATTCACCCCCCCCCCCTCTAAGGGCGCCTACCGATCCAACAAGTGGTATCAGAGTGGGTTATTCCAAATCGGCTTAACAACCGGGAATAATGGTGTCTCATGATCTCGCTTTTCCTGAGGGTCAAGGGGTTAGTCGCCCACCTCTCTTTACTGGGTCAGATTTTAACTACTGGAAAAATCGAAGGATGTGTTTTCTTATGACCATGGATGTAGAAGTATGGAACATGGTAAAAGTTCGGTACTCTCCTCCTACAACTGTAGTGGGAGAGGCGACATTAGCAAAACCAAAAGATAAATGGGACGATGATGATAAACTAAGGTGTAAAAATAATGCTAAAGCAATGAACGCTTTATATTGCGCTTTAAATAGGACTGAGTTTAATAGAATTTCTGCATGCACAACTACTTATATGATATTTGGAATCAATTGGAAGTAACTCATGAAGGTACATCGCAGGTGAAAGATGCAAAGCTATTCCAACTGGAATCTGAATATGAAAAATTCAGGATGGATACCGAAGAGGACATTAACTCGATGTACACCCGCTTCACCAAGCTCGTCAACGCTTCAAAGGCACTTGGAAAGACCTACTCAGACGGGGACTTGGTGAGGAAAATTCTTCGTTCCTTACCTCCAAGGTTCAATCCAAAGGTGACGGCCATCTTGGAGTCGCACAACTTAAGAACGCTCCAGATCAAGAACCTTATTGGGAATCTCAAAACCCATGAGGTAGAACTCCAGATTCAACACGATGAATACAACAAAGAGCCAAAGAAAAAGGCACTAGCACTAAAGTCAAAGAAGGAGAGCATCTAAGATGATGATGAAGATGAAGAAGGTCTCCTGGTGAAGAACTTCAGGAAGTTCATCAGGAATCCGGAAAGAAGGAACACATTCCGCAAATACTTCCAAAAGGATACTCGACGAAAGGGATCTTCCTCTTCATCAAGGAAAGAAAAAGGAAGCGAAGATGAAGAAGAAAGACCACCACCAGAGTGCTACCACTGCAGAAAGACCAGGCACATTCGGAGCCAGTGCCCAAAGTATCAAAAGGAGAAAAAAGAACAACACAAAGCAAAAGAGAAGAAGAAAGTACTGAAAGCCGCAACTTGGGATGATTCTTCCTCTGAAGAGTCAAACGAGTCTGAGTCAAGTAACGAGGAGGAAGCAAACTTATGCTTAATGGAAAAAAGCAACGATGACGACACCAGTGTTCTTAGCGACACTGAGGTAATTCCTCCTACTTTCCAAGAACTCTATGATGAATTTGTTGTAACTTGCAAATCCTATGATCAAAGTATAAAAGATAATATTATATTAAATCGTGAAAATGAAGCTATTATCAAAGAAAATCATAAGCTCACAAAAAAATTGATTTCCCTTAAAAAGAGAAAGGTTTCATGTCAAGAGTGTGAGCACTCTTTATTTAAGACAAAAGAACTTGAAGTTTCTCTTTCTAAGGCCCTTGCACAAAACAAAACAATTGCAAAAGAAAAGGGGGACTTAGAGAGAAAACTAAAAACCACTCTTTTACAAATTGAAAATAATAAAAAGGGATTTGAAAATAAATGTGTTTTGATTATACAAGAAAATACTTTTCTTAAAAAACAAAATCATGACCTCAATATAGCCATAAAAATATTAGGGATTGGTCAAAAATCCCTGGATATGATTTTGGGAAACCAATGTTATGGTTCTGCAAAATTTGGGGTCGGATATAAAAGTGAACCCTACCGCCTAGCGCTAGCCACTAACGCCGGCGGTAGCTCAACTGATAAAAAATCTTCTGTTTTTTCTAATGTCCAAACATCATCTTGCAAGAGCAACGTAGAAACTCAGAAAAGGGTCTCAACCCCCTTTATTTCATATGCTAATTGTCTTAAGTTTGGACATACGTCTAGCTCTTGCAGGAATATAAAATAATGATTATTAAAACAAATCTGGGTACCTAAGAAATCCACTTACTCAATGGGTGGTACCTCTTGGGTATCTGGATCTTTACTCTCATCTTCTCTCTAGATTTGCAGGAAGGCTAAGGAAACGGAGGACGTGTGGTACTTGTACTCAGGCTGCTCCAAGCACATGACGGGCAACAAAGCAAAATTCCTTAGCCTAGAGAAGAAGAAAGGAGGGATCGTAACGTTTGGTGATAACGGTAAAGGAAGGATCAAGGGAGTTGGTACAGTGGGTAACGAATCTTTTCTTATCTCAAATGTTCTTTATGTAAAAGGATTAAAACATAACTTAATATCTATAAGTCAACTATGTGATAAAGGATTAGACGTATTATTTGAACCATCCACTAATCTTTGCAAAATAGTTAATCCTAAATCAAAAGATGCGTTACTAACTGCACCTAGAATTCACAATATTTATATAGTTTCATTTCATGATCTTTCAAAATCATCTATAAAATGTTTTATAACCAAAAATGATGAATTAGAACTATGGCATGGACGTTTAGGTCACGCTAGTTCAAAGCTCATTTTAAAACTAGAAAAAAGGGAATTGATTAGAGGATTGCCTAAGTTGAATGGAAATTTATCTTCGCTATGTTCTCCATGTCAAAAAGGAAAATTTACAAAATCATCTTTTAAAAGCAAAAACGAAATTTCTACTTCAAACCCACTACAATTAATTCATATGGATCTCTTTGGTCCTGTTAACACCGCAAGTCTGGGTGGTAAAATATACATTTTCGTTCTAATAGATGATTTCTCTATATATTGCTGGACTTTATTTCTCTCTTCCAAATCGGATGCGTTTTGCGAATTCTCAAAATTATGCACTCGTATTCAAAATGAACTAGATCTAAAAATAAAATGCATTCACTCAGATCATGGAGGTGAATTTGAAAATGAAAATTTTAAATCCTTTTGTGAAATATTAGGTAATAAGCACGAGTTCTCCGCTCCATGCACACCTCAACAAAATGGTGTTGTAGAACAGAAAAATAGGACAATCCAAGAACTAGCACGTACCATGTTATTTGAATATAAATTACCTAAGTCTTTTTGGGCCGAAGCCGTAAGCACATCATGCTATGTAATGAATAGAGTTATGCTTCGCCCATCACTAAATCTCACACCGTATGAACTATATTTTCAAACGAAACCTAACGTATCATATTTTAAAGTATTTGGATGTAAATGTTTTATTCTTAATACAAAAGATTCTTTAGGAAAATTTGATGAGAAATGTGATGAAGGAATATTTCTTGGATATTCTTCAACCAGTAAAGCCTATAGAATATTTAATAAAAGATCGAGTAAGGTTGAAGAGTCTATTAATATTAAATATGATGAGTTTATTCCATGTGCAGAGAAGCTTTCTACAGGTACAAATGATGAACCTTTGCCATCTTTGGAGCACGACGAAGAGGAACCATCCAAAGAAGAGGAGGAGAAGTCCAATGAAGTTGAATATGCACCTCCAAGCGTGTTGAACTTCTCAAAAATTCATCCAAAAGAGCTAGTCATTGGGGAACCTTCTACTGGGGTAAGAACTCGATCCTCTCTTCATGAAATGTTTTCAAATATTTGCTTTGTTTCCGAAATCGAACCTAAAAACGTTTCCACCGCTTTAAATGACGAATTTTGGTTTTTGGCTATGAATGAAGAGTTGGGACAATTTGAAAGAAATAAAGTTTGGAAACTTGTAAATAGACCATCTAATCATCCAATTATCGGCGTAAAATGGATCTTTAAAAATAAATTAGATGGTGAATCTAGGATTATAAGAAATAAAGCACGCTTAGTTGCTCAAGGTTATTCTCAAATCGAGGGGGTAGATTTTGAAGAAACTTTTGCACCCGTTGCTCGCTTAGAATCTATACGAATATTTTTGGCATTTGCGAGTTTTAAAAGAATAAAATTATTTCAAATGGATGTTAAAAGTGCATTTTTAAATGGGTTTATAAAAGAAGAAGTTTATGTAGAACAACCCCCCGGTTTCATAAATGAAAAATTCCATAATCATGTTTACAAATTAGAAAAAGTGCTTTATGGTTTGAAACAAGCGCCCCGTGCATGGTATGACCGACTTACATCATTTTTGTTAAAGCACGGTTATGTTATGGGAAGTGCCGACAACACACTCTTCATTAAGCATAATAATAACGATCTAATTATTTTACAAATATATGTTGATGATATCATTTTTGGAGCCACTAATGAAGAGTTGTGTAATGAAGTAGTCTTAGTAATGAAAAATGAATTTGAAATGAGTCTTGTAGGAGAACTATCATATGTTCTTGGTTTTCAAATCTCACAACAAACTGATGGTATCTTTATTTGTCAAACAAAATATGTTCACGATATGCTTAAATGATTTGGATTTGAAAATCTCAAACAAGCTTCTACTCCTATGAGTGCTTCTTTAAAACTAGGAAAAGATGAATCCGGAATTTCAATTGATCAAACGCTATACAGAGGAATGATAAGATCTCTTCTTTACTTAAGTGCATCTAGACCAGATATAATGTTTGTCGTATGTTTATGTGCTCTCTTTCAAGCCAATCCAAAAGAATCTCATTTAAAAGCGATAAAACGTATTTTTCGTTATCTATTAGGGTCATCTAAATTAGGATTATGGTACCCACAAAATGATTCATTCACACTCCACGACTATTCTGATTCGGACTACGCCGGGTGTTCACTAGATAGAAAAAGCACTAGCGGTACTTGTCACTTTCTAGGACTCTCTTTAGTAGCTTGGTCTAGTCAGAAATAATCTTCGGTTGCACTCTCCACCATGGAGGCCGAATATATCGCACTTGGTAGTTGTTGTGCACAAGCATTATGGATGAGTCAAACACTAGAGGATTTTGGATTTCATCTTAAAAACATTGATCTTAAATGTGACAACAAAAGTGCAATAGACCTCACATATAATCCCGTACACCATTCTAGATCCAAACACATCGATGTTCGTCATCATTTCATTAGGGATCACATTAAGAAAGAGCATGTAAAAGTAAGCTTCATTGGCACGGACTCTCAACTCGCTGACATATTTACTAAACCTCTTCCCGATGCAAGATTTCGATTATTACGACTTGAGTTAGGTGTCCTAGATCTTTCGTGTTAAAGCACATTCACAAAACACTATTTTTCCAAGTTTTAACCATCGAAAACATCTCCTAAAAAACTGAGATTTCAGCATGAAACTACTATTGGGACACTTAATCAAGATCAGCAATCAAAAATTTCAAAATCATAAAAAATCGTGTACTGTTTCCCGCGCTAGCGCTAACGCCGGCACTAGCGTACTTATTCATTTTTCAGTAGTTTTTAAAATTTTAAAAAATCCCTGAAACTATATTAATCTATATGTACTATTTATGTTTGCACTTCTGATTCTATTTTATTTTTGAAAAATCAAATACAAAAATACAAAAGACAAATTCCAAAAATATGTTTTGCCTTTTTGTTTACAGTCTCTTTTTTATGCAAAAATCAAATACAAAATTACAAAAACTAAAATTACAAAAAATATGTCTTGCTTTTTGTTTAAAAAGTCTATCTTTTATGTGAAAATCAAATACAAAAATACAAAAGCAAAATTACAAAAAAAAAAATTTATGTCTTTGCCTTTTTTTTGCCATTTGTTTAAAGTTTATTTTTTGCAAAAATCCAATACAAAAATATAAAACATTACAACAAAAAAACTGTATCGATTCTCCTATGAAAATCAAGCATGATTTGATCTATCATTTAGAACTTCTATAATGTCGAAATTTATCTTTTCAAACTCTTTGAACATTGTTTTCTTCATGCTTTGATATATCTATTAATATGTGCATCAAGTATCTTTTAAAAGTTGTGTAGAACTAAGCTTAGCATGCCTCTAAGTATGAGTAAATATTTTATGTTTGATAATGATCTTTATTCACTCACTTATTTTGTCATTGTCTACATATATGTTTAATCTAAGAGTGCTTGTGTATGTTTTGTATTAGTACAATGAATTAAAATTGCACAAGTATCTTACCTACACTCCTTTATTTGCACTTTTAAAAAGTTAAGAAAAGTGGTTATCTTTCTCATAAATTATATTGGTTTGCAAAACAAGTGTATTCGGAGAACTTTGTACAAAACAAAAATCATAAAATAAAGTGACAAAGATAACTCCACCAAGCACTACTTGAACCTCCTGATAAGTCTTAATAAGCGTTGTGAGGTTGAGCACCTTGGAAAGAATAGTAAAGTATCTTGTGCAAACCATAACTTTCTTTCAAAATAAAAACCACTTATTCTTAAGTACACCGGATCACAATAAAAATCAATCTTGAAGAATAAAATTATGTGATCCCCAAGCACTATTTTGCACCCTGATAAGTCTTAATGAGCATTGTGTGTGTAAAGCACTTTGGTAGTTGTACATTTTTTTTTGCATTGAAGTTTATGGAAGTAAAATTATTTGTGTTTTATTGTGCTCTTACTTTACATATTACTTGTCTTTTTGATTAAAACATTTGTTTACTCTAATCAAAAATACACTTTTGTGCACATCATTATCTTCCATAACACTTCTTCTCATGAGTATGGGATCCTAATGCTAATTCTATACTATTCTTTATTTATGAAATGCACTAGATAACCTAGCATACTTTCTACAATGTTTAGTATGTTTTGAAATTATGAATTAACATAACATTATAGTACTATCTTTCTGATAACATTATTTCATGCTTGGTTAATTTCTTATTGATTTTAAAATGTTTACAAAACATCTTCTTTATAAAATTAAACTCCTATAAAAATTTTTTGAATTATCATGTCGTACAAAAGATGTTTGCTTATATTTTTTCTAAGTCTTTCGCACCTTTACATTTACCTTGTATTTGGTTATGCTACAAACTCTGATTTATGAAAATATTGAGATACTCAAACTCTGATCTATTTAAATGAAAAGTATTCTAAAACTCCTTATCATTTCCTTCTCTACAAGCTCGATCATGCTTTTATCTTCTTAGCAACTTTTTAGTGGTGTTTCCTTACCCGCTTTTGCTAATAACAAAAGGGGGAGAACTAACATGATAAATATTAATCTGCTATCAAAATATCATGCTTAATTAAGATGATAGCTTACATATTAGGAGAGCATTCACTTAGGGGGAGCATGTATTTAGGGGGAGCAATTCTAAATGCTAAATGCTAAAATTATCCTAAGTCGTCACTCTCACACACACACAAGTATGTTTCTTCATGCTTATATATTAATGCTCTGATTTATCATTAATGGATTTGTTATTATCAAAAGGGGGAGTTTGTTGGAACATGGTTTTCCGCATCTCCTAGGTTTGAGAATAACAAATCCTATGTGTATTTGATCTTGTGTGTTTAAGTGTGCAGGATAACAAAGTCCACATGACTCAAGGATTACATAAGAAGGTTGCCCCCAAAGTTGAGCCGACAAATCCAAAACATCTACTAGCGCTGGAGTTAGTACTAGCGCAGGCGCTAGCTGTCGTTCGATGAACTGTTAGCAGCGCTCGATGAAACTCTCACCACGGCGTTCGACGAAACTTCGCTCGATGAACTCTTAGCGGCGTTCGATAAATTCCTGTTCGACGAAATGGATTGCTTAAGCGCAATTGTCGGGAGAACTTATAGAAGGAGATAGCGCCAGGCGATATTCGATAGCACAGGCGATAGCGAGGAGCACAGTAGGCAAGGGAGAATTGTTTCCTCGGATTAAAGATTCTGCCGCGCAGAATGTGTCCTAATATGGGATAGCGTCGGCGGTATCGCTAGCGCAGGCGCTAGCGCTGAGGCTATAAAAATGACGTCTCTTCTCTCGTTTCAGACACACATCAGAGAAATATCAGAGAGAGATAGAGTGCTAGAATTCCATAGGCTATCTTGGCCGAAATTTGATGTCCTACCAAAGTTCTGCAAACTTTTGAAGGAGAATCTCATCACGCCGGATCTAAACGATGTCCGCTTCTACAACGCTTATTCTACAGCGGATCTTCGCCTCCAACTTCAGAAGGGAGTTTTTATTTATTTCCATTTCATATTGTTCTTGTAAACAGTTAGTGAAATCGCCTCGTGTTGGCGACTAAGTCTGGGTAGGACTTAGGGGGAAACTCGCCTCGTGTTGGCGACTAGATCTAGGCTAGGTCTAGGGGGTGCTCGAGACCACATCCGGGGAAGGGTTGGCTAGAGCGGCTTGAGGCCGAATCCGGGGAGGATAGGCTAGGGCCACCGGTTCGTGGGGATGCGAGTCGGGATAGAAAACAAAAAGAGTTTACTATTCATCGCCACCGATTTCTAGCGTTATAGAAGTCAATTTTTGTAAAACCGTTTTTGATATTAATAAAGCATGTCTCTACTTTATTTCAATTGTTTTACTTGACTTCTTATTGTCTTTGTCTTGCATTATTACAAAGCTTTTCAAAATATAACTTAAGTTTTTTAAAACCCTTATTCACCCCCCTCTAAGGGCGCCTACCGATCCAACATATATTTGCTGCACATGGACCTATTTGGCCCCATGTTTGTACACAGCTTAGGAGGGATGACATATACTTTAGTTATTGTTGATGATCATTCTAGGTTTGCATGAGTGTTCTTTCTGAAACATAAGTCTGATACCCTAGACACATTCAAGAACTTTGTTAAACAAATTCATAATGAAATGAGCAGTTCGGTGGTAAAGATCATAAGTGATCATGAAACTAAATTTCAATCTGGCCTAATGACCAAGTTTTGTGAAGAGGAAGGTATCTTACAAGAGTTTTCTTCTCCCAGAACTCCACAACAAAATGGGGTTGCTGAGAGGAAAAATAGAACATTTATTGAAGCTGGCGGGACTATGCTAAGTGACTCCTCGCTTCCAGAATATCTTTGGGCTGAGGCAGTCAATACTGCATGTCATGTGCCAAAATAGAGCACTCATCAACAAGAACCATAACATAACTCCCTATGAGCTAGTTAAAGGGAAAAAGCCAACACTAGCCTACTTTAGACTTTTTGGAAGTAAATGTTATGTGCTGAAGAATAAAAAAACATTATATTACCAAATTCTTTGAAAAGTTCTATTAAGGTATCTTTGTATGATATAGCAAATACAGCAAAGCCAATAGAGTCTTCAATAAGAATGCTCTTACAATTGAAGAATCAATTCATGTAGTTTTTTATGAGAGCAGCATGATGCATAACCCTTTGTCTAGTTCATGCAGTGCAGAAAATTGAAGCTGAACTGAATTCATTGAAAATTAGAGATGTTGAGAAGAAGGAACTCTGCCCACAGAATTCTATTCCAGAAGGAGAAAAAGAAGCTACTGGAGAATCAAATTCTCAACATGATAATGTTGAAGCAGCTGCTGAAGAAATTATTGAAGTAGAAGACCCTCAAAGAGTGCTACCCACAACCACGAGACATCTGAAAGATCATCCTGCAGACCAGATTATTGGTGAGCTAAATCAAGGAATAAGAACAAGAAGAAATACTCTAAATGAAAGCATGCACCTCAGCTTCCTTTCCCAACTAGAACCAAAGAAATTTGAGGAATCCAAATGAGACCAATTCTTGGTAATGGCCATGCAAGAAGAGCTCAACCAATTTAAAATATGCAAGATTTAGAAGCTTGACCTAAGGCCACAAGGGCAAAATGTCATTAGGACCAAGTGGGTTTATAGAAACAAGTTGGATGAAGCTGGAGTAATCATAAAGAACAAGACTAGATTGGTAGCCCAAGGATACATGCAGGAAGAAGGAATAGACTTTGACTAGACATTTGCTCCTATAGCTAGATTGGAGGCCATCAGACTCTTTCTAGCATATGCAGCATTCAAGGCTTTAAAGTCTATCAAATGGATGTCAAATCAGCATTTCTGAATGGAGACTTAAAAGATGAAGTATATGTAGCACAACCACCAGGTTTTACCTCTCTTACTTATCCTGATCATGTTTATTTTCTAAATAAAGCCTTATATGTGTTGAAGCAGGCTCCAAGGGCCTGGTATGAGACATTGTCAATCTTCCTTCTTGAAAACAAGTTCTCAAGAGGAAAGACAGATAAGACTTTATTTTTGAGAGATTTGAAGGGTCAGATCATTTTGGTCCAAATATATGTTGATGACATCATATTTGGATCAACTGATGGGAATCTTTGCAAGAAATTTGCCAAGTTCATGCAAAGCAAATTTGAGATGAACAGTATGGGAGAACTAAAATATTTCTTAGGTCTCCAAGTAAAGCAGTCTGAGGAAGGAATATTTATTTCTCAGACCAAATTTACTTTGGACATCATAAAGATCATTGAGCATGGAAAGTGGGGTGCCAAATTTTGCACCAACAATATCTCTCTTCTTCAGGTGGAATTTGTTTGGGTGGTAACCACAACATATGTGCAAACCTGAAACCTGAATTACATGAAATGTACAGAAGTTTGCTCGAAGGAGTTGGCAGCTTCTGCAGAAATTTTAAAATTTTTCATCTTCTTAAAATTTTATTTGTAGATGTCTATTTTTAAAGGGCGTTGTTAAAGGCAAACCAGAATTGGCTATTGGCAAACCAATTTCTATAAGTTATTACGCGCCTTTTGAAAATACGCTTTGTACATGCATTTTTAGGAAAAGTGTTCAACAGGAAAATTGCAGATCTCGTCGAGATCTACAACTTTTGTGTTGAACACTTTTCCTAAAAATGCATGTACAAAGCGTAATTTCTTGTTATTTTCAAAAATTCACTATAGTTACGATCAGAGCGACAATACGCCTTTTGCGTGCCTTTTTAGGAAAAGTATTCAACACGAAAGTTGTAGATCTCGACGAGATCTACAATTTTCGTGTTGAACACTTTTCCTAAAAAGGCACGCAAAAGGCGTATTGTCGCTCTGATCGTAACATATGTGCCTTTTCCTAAAAAGGCACACATGAAACGTATTTTCAAAAGGCGCGTAATAACTCATAGAAATTGGTTTGCCAATAGCCAATTTGAATTGCCTTTAACAATGCACTTTTTAAAAATAGTGATTTATGATTATCAAATAATTGTGGATAGCAAAAAAATAAGGTACTAACAACAACCCAAAAATAATAGAAGCCCTTCCACTTCCCTAGCACCATTGAATGATGCATTGAATGCCCACCGATTCCCTCCCTCCTCTATTTTTCTTTCCCCGCAATATTAAATTTACTTCCTTTTTTAAGCGATCGTCTTCACCAAAGAAATCAAATCTCTGTAATAAAATTTACTATTTTATAAATAGCCAGTAAGAGCTAAATAGTAATCCGAACTCTCTCTCTCCCCCTCGCTCCCTCTCTCTCTCTCTCTCTCTCTCTCTCTCTCTCTCTCTCTCTCTCTCTCTCTCTCTCTCTCTCTCTCGCTTCAATGCACCCACATCTCCATTCAAATACCGCTCCACTCTTTTCTCATCTCCAAAACATGGAAAAAAAGCTGCCATTTTTCTCCGCCTCTGTTTCACGGCTGCCAGCGGCGCCTTCCTTCAGAATCAGTTTGTCAACAAAGGCCGACGAGGACGAGGAAGAAGAAGCTGTCATCCGCGGGCTGAGCTCCGACCGCCTCTTCTTCGACGCCGCTGGCACGAGCTCATCGCTGGTGGAAAACAGAGGTGGGGGAGACGGAGGAGAGGTAGCTCCTGCGTTCGATTGCGGAGTGGCGGTTGCGTTGGAGTCAATCGACCCGGTTGGAGACTTCCTGTCGTCCATGGAAGAGATGGTGGAAGCGCATGGAGTAGTGAGAGATTGGGCTTGGATGCAGGAAATGCTCGGCTGGTTCTTGAGAGCGAACGGAAAGAATAATCATGGGTTTATAATTAGCGCTTTTTTGGATTTGGTCGTGGGCTTGGCTTCCTCTTCCTCATCCTTCTCTTCTCCGTCTCGGACATGCCCACCCTGTTCTTCCTCCTGTTCTTCCGGTTCTTCCTACAGCTACGAGATGGAGGAGGTCAAAAACAGTGGAATTGAAATGGGACGAGATCATCCGTAGGGAACGGGATGGAGATTAATGGTCAAAGATTGATTTCAGGGCTTTCACGCGATTTCAGTGCGAGAATTTTTGACGTTCATGTCCATGATTCTCTCTCCATCTTTAATATTCTCAGACTTTGCAAGCAGCTGGAATTAATACCATCTTATTTTAATATTTATTTATTACCTCGTCATCAATCTCAGTAGAGATTTTGTACAGAGCAATTA
This sequence comes from Dactylorhiza incarnata, assembly GCA_033032865.1. NCBI lineage: Eukaryota > Viridiplantae > Streptophyta > Magnoliopsida > Asparagales > Orchidaceae > Dactylorhiza > Dactylorhiza incarnata. Next base: position 6,835,589 of record JAWHQI010000035.1, read on the forward strand.
TGAGTGTCAGGAGCATTACAATCCCCAATGGCTGATGTGACTTCAAGAAAACTCAAACTGTAAACTCCAATGGCTATAGAGTATAGACTATAGTTCTATTATTTTATGCATTGTTTAAATTTTAAATTACGTTTTAAAAATAAATAAATAATACTACTAATTTTACAATAGGTTTAAATATTTTGGGCAACTGTTATTAGCACCGCGCTTTTGGCTATCCGCAACTATTTGATATCCGCAAATTAGTGATTTTCAAAATAGCTATCCGCAAACAAAATTTTTATCGGCAAACCAATTTTTATGAAAAATAAAAAATTGAGAAATTTTAAACAATATCACTACTAATACATTGATATAAATAAACTTCACAAAACAATGTTAAAATATAATTAATTGTCATTGTTTTATAGTTCATAAGAATAAAGTTAACATTCAAAACAAGTCATAATTGCATCCAAAATTGTCATTGCTTCAAGCCATTTTTTTACCCTGCAAAGATGAAGAAAAACATAATATTAATAGTTTTTACATTACAATTTGAAATAAACTTTAAGTAAAAAAATTTGAAAATGTTTTACATACCTTATTTCATTATCAATTATCCACTGTTTGAAATATGTTTGGTCTCGTTGTCGGTGGTCCTTGCAACTGTTGGTTGTTAATGTAATCCCCAATTTTCCATCATTTGTTCGTGATATCTCATCAATGAAGGAACAATGTGTGGCATTGGAGTGCAAGCATTCAAGACTAGCCGAATGAAGTGATTATTATTTAAAAAATCAATGCATATAAGTGTTGGAAACCTCCGGCATTGATGAATGAAGTGAAAATTACAAAACCAATATTTTTCGAACATGACGAGCCCAATCAACTAAGTCTTTCCTTGAACTAAAAATAATATCAGTTTGAAAGTGTGAGCTGACATCAACTTCAAATTTTTGAATGTTTTCAACATTTGAAATATTTGGGTCTATATGTCCAACAAACAAGAAAGACTAATAAATAATTACAATAACAATTTAAACAACAAAACTAAATTAAATACTTAAATTGTGGTATATTTCATATCATGCACAATCAAACAAGGTTGTTTGTGATTGTTTTTCATGTCCGACATTTTTTCTCTTGCACAAAATTTAAACCAACAATAAATTGGTAAAATACACTAAATTAGTACCGCACTTTTGATACAAAATTTAAACATACAACAAATTAATTAAATATAAATATGAATTTATTTGGACCGTGAAATGGACTATCTATTTAGTTCCAAATTGAGAGGATACCCTTCAGTTTTAATGGTTGCTTGAGATGTTCATAACGAAAGTATAGCATTAGACTCCAAAGAGAAGAATAAGGGGAGGGGGGAGAAGACGAAGGAGGAATGAATCAAGGGCAGTAGTGGGCGGATCAATGCGATTATAACAACGATCCGTCGTTGACGCGATCGTCGATGGAAGACTGAAAGAAGGGGAAGAAAGATTTCACCGGCGGCGGTGATTTGATCATCATGAATGGCTGAGAGGTTTTCGCTCGAAGAAATCTGGGAAATAGAGAAGCAAAATATCTGAATGATAATGGAGAACGATAGAGGAATGGAAATAGAGGTTAATCACTTCACGCTTGTAGCAGAATATCTGAATGAGCCTGTGATAATGGAGAAAGGAAGCTTACTTGTGAATCTGTGATAAAGGAGAAAGAAAGCTCGATGCAGTCTGCGAGCTCGGGGACTAGGAGACGAGGAAGATCCTACGGGCGACTGGGCGAGATGTGTATCTGCGACTGGCGACTGCGGCGTGATGCGAGACCGCGAGATGTCGGATGCGCCTCTGGCTCTGCGGGCCTGCGACGACGACGAGGCTCCGATTAAGAACTCAGAAGGGCGAATCACGAAAGTCGAGAAGACGAGACAAAGAGACGACGTTTCGAAAAAAAAAGAGTGCGGTTAGGTGTTTTACGGAACCTTAAAAAACAATTCAAAAAAAGTGCGAATAGTCATTTTAGTAGTGCGGTTAACAATTGCCATATTTTGAAGGTTTATATATTAAAGCATTGAGAAACCTTTGTTTTGCCTTTTTCTCATATTTTTAAAAAAATTATTGTTTTTAAAAAACATTATTGTTAAAAATATTATTGAATTTTAACTATACTTTAGTCTAATTTTGGAGGATTTCAACGCATCTACGAAGCGCAAAAGTTACAGGATTCAACAAAAAAATTTGGCTTCACAGTGATATTAATTTTAGCCTTTTTCGGCCTTTTTTGCATAATTGGAAAAGATAATTTCATATGGGAGATTATTAAGTTTGTGCACTAGGCTTGGAGGAGGACGAAGCTCTCTGAACCGTCTTCGAGGCATTCGAAGATTATTCAAGCATTCCTTCAAAGATGATGAAAGATCTTCAAGGAGTTATCTCTCTCTCTTGCAATTAGGAGGAAAGGAGGGAGGAGAGAAAGATGCAAATGAAAGAGGGATTAGGGTCCTAGTTATAGGCCATAGAGGTGGTTACGGTAGTTACGCGGTTATTCGCAGGCCGTAATCACCATAATTTCTATTTGTAGGCCAGTTTTATATAGTTTAGGATTCGTATTATTTAGGCATTTTTCTATTGGCAACCTGATGTATTTTTTGATAAACGCACTCACCCATGATGGGTGGTTACCAACCAATCAGAGGGGGAGATTTTACGGAATAATCTTATGACGCCGGTCGAGGACCCGACCGACGACGGGGGAACCGACCGGCGGGGGAAGCCGACCCGATGGGGGGGGGGGGGGGGGGACCGGTAGGACAATCGACCGAGGGTGGCCGGTTGCGAGCGCTTTGCGGCCGCGCGACTAGGAGGACGTGCAGCCAAGGCCGGCCGACAGGGGGGCGGTCGCGCGTCGTGCTTGTGCAGGGAATGCACTATATATGCGTGTGCGGAATGGACGCCCACGTGCGGTGGTTTGTACTAGAGCTTGGTTGTGTTTGTATTTAGGCTATTGATCTTGCGAATATTTATTCGTTTCTTTTTTCCAGGCTACGAGGCATTGTTCGTAAAGCAAGCCTATGTGATTGCACTGTTCTCTTACTATGGATCAGGTTGGTATATGGAGGAATCGGTATGGGGTACCTGCCGAATTGGAGATAAAGATCCCGCAAATTGAGGAACGCGCACAAAATCCTCCGCGAGGTTGGATGAGGTTGTGTGAGTCATCGCTAAGATTCGGGTTTTGTTTGCCCCTCTATGAGGAGGTTATTGAGATCTTAAAGCACTGCAGCGTACCAGTATCCCAGTTTACTCCTGCCGGGATGACGCGAATTATGAGCATGATCTCTTTTTAATGATATGATTTTGATTAAACTACACCTAGAGTGGGTGATTAAGTGTTTTCAAAGTTAAATGCTACTTTAAAAATCTATCAATCATATCACAGAAGCAACACAGAAAACACACAGGATTTATAGTGGTTCTATGCAAGACAATCTGTCTAGAGGTAGTACATTGTCCCTCCCACCTATCTAGCAATGAGCTAGACTAGGCAACTTCTCAGATATCTTCTCAATAAGCCGATCTTACAACTCAGGATCACAAAGAACCATACCAACAACTCAGACTTTACAAGTCTTGCAATAACTCAGATCTTCACCAAGATCCTACCAAACTCAGGCTCACAAAGAACCCTACAGAGCTCAGGCTCACGCAGAACCCTACCAACTCAGATCTGTTACAAGATCCAACAAGCTCAGGCTCACAAAGAACCCTACAGAATATTACAGATGAGTTTGATGTTGTAGAAGAGAAGGCTTCAAGATAAAAGCTTTGACTGATCAGACTTCTTCTTCTTGAAACTTTAAGCCCAAAGATCTTGTGAATAACTGAACCTTTCTATAGAATCTTTGAAAGATAGGAGTTCGATTAAACTACACATAGAGGGGGTGATTAGGTGTTTTCATAGAGAGTTGCTACTTTAAAATCTATCTATCACAGCACAGAAGCAACACAGAAAACACACAAGATTTATAGTGGTTCCCTACAAGACAGTGTGTTTAAAGGTACTCCACCGTCCCTCCCACCTATCTAGCAATGAGCTAGACTAGGCAACTTCTCCAACTTATCAGATCTCTTCTCAATAAGCAAATTTTACAACTAAGGCTCACAAAGAACCCTACCAACAACTCAGATCTTCACTAAGATCCTACCAAACTCAGGCTCACAAAGAACCCTACAGAACTCAGGCTCACACAGAACCCTACCAACTCAGATCTGTTTACAAGATCCTACAAGCTTAGGCTCACAAAGAACCCTATAAAATAATACAGAAAAGTTTGTTGTTGTAGAAGAGAAGGCTTCAAGATAAAAGCTTTGACTGATCAGACTTCTTCTTCTTCTTGCAACCGTAAGCCCAGAGATCTTGCGAATCACTGATCCATTTTCGAGAATCTTCTCTTGACCTTCACTGCTCAGCAATGAAGTCTACTTCTTGTTAATTCTTTTCTCTCTCTTCTGTTTGTATGTCTGAGAATAATCGTGAAAGAGAATACTAAGCAACAGGTGATTCTGTAATCGAAAAACTCTCTCTTTTATACTCCTCTACAATTTTGCATAAAAACCCATATTGATTATTCCATAATCAGTTTGCTAGTTTGAAAAGTTTGACAGAATTGATATAATATTTTATCATAAATGACTTGCCGTTCTTAGAACTTGCAGAATATAGAAGTAATAATATTCTCCATTAAATACTGTGTAACGACTATATTCCATAGAGAATATATCACTTATTACCCCTTTATTAATGCCCAAGATGAGCGGCTTGCACATTCCCTGCATTTCAATTTTTGAGAAAATCGACGTATTAAATGCAGCTCTGCATCTGTCAAGACGATAAAATTCCTTCAAGCCGATATCGTATTGATCATCTCAACGATGTGTAATCTTCTTGACGATATCGTCGACATAATTCTTTCTTCAAGACTTTACTTGATATCTCAACGATATTGCTTCTTCTAGACGATATCATCGAGATGCTTCTTTTTATATGGCTTAGACTTATTATTCAAGTTGATAATCTTTCTTCAAGACGATATCGTCTTGATCTTCTAGACGATATAAGTTCTTCAAGCCGATGTTGTCTACATGATCCTTTCATCATGACTTAATGAGTTATCTCAAAGATATGTCTTTAATCTTCAAGACTATACATCTTCTTCAAGACGATATTGTCGAGACATATGAACTTAGCTTTATCAATGATAAGATTTCTTCAAGACGATATCGTCGAGACCGTCTCGATGATATGTGTAACGCCCCAGCCCTCCCCCTTAGGGGCCACGTAGGCACGCTACCAGGATGCAGCCCAAGCACCCCAAAGCCTCTCTGCGCCACTATTTCTCATCAACGACGCATTGTTGAGGCCGAGTCTTGAACCCGCAACCTCCTTGATAAGGAGTTTTCAAACCACTCCTCATCACCAATTGAGTTGCAGCTCAGTTGGTGATGAGGAGTGGTTTGAAAACTTCTTATCAAGGAGGTTGCGGGTTCAAGACCCGGCCTCAACAATGCGCCGTTGCTGAGAAATAGTGGCGCGGAGAGGCTTTGGGGTGCTTGGGCTGCAGCCCGATAGCGTGCCTACGTGGCCCCTAAGGGGGAGGGCCGGGGAGTTAAAATATGACTCTTTTCTCAACAATTTATCTGCTGATTCTTGAGACGATATTTTACTTAGTGAATTTTCATTACTTTATAGTCTTGATACTAGCGATGTAGCTTTGATGCATCTGTCACAACATGAACTTAAACATAACATCAAAAACAATTTAACTTATCTGTACTTGTGTTCCTTCTTCAAATCTAGAAACATTGAGGGCATAATACCTAACAATCTTCTCTTGACCTTCACAACACAAAAATGAGGTCTTCTTCTTGTTAATTCTTTTCTCTCTCTTTTGTTAGTATGTCTGAGAATAATTGTGAAAAGAGAATACTAAGCAACGGGTGGTTCTGTAATAAAAAAATCTCTCTTTTATACTCCTCTATAATTTTGCATAAAAGCCCTTATTAATTTTCCATAATCAATTTGCCCGTTTTAAAAGTTTGATAGAATTGACATAATATTTTATCATAAATGTCTTGCCGTTCTTGGGACTTGCAGAATATAGAAGTAATAATATTCTTCATTACATACTGTGCAATGACTATATTCTATAGAGAATATATCATTTATTACTCCTTGATTAATGCCCAAGATGAGCGGCGTGCATATTCCCTACATTTCAATTTCCGAGAAATTCCGGCGCATTAAATGCACCTCAGTATCTGTTACGATGATAAATTTATTCTAGACGATATCATCTTGATTATCTCAATGATGTGTAATCTTCACGACTATATCGTCGACAAACTTTTTTCTTCAAGACTTTACTTGATATCTCAACGATATTGCTTCTTCTAGACGATATCGTCGAGATGTTTCTTTGTATATGACTTAGACTTATTCTTCAAGTTGATAATCTTTCTTCAAGACGATATCATCTTAATCTTCTAGACGATATAAAGTACTTAGCTTGCAGGTCTGGGAACCGCTCGGTGGCAGGAAGGAAAGTACTTAGCCCTGATGCTGGGCCACTGACCAGGCTCCCACCTAGCTGGCAGTGCCGGAAACCGCTCGGTGGCAGGAAGGAAAGTACTTAGCCCTGATGCTGGCCCGCTGACCAGGCTCCCACCTAGCTGGCATTGCCGACAACCACTCAGTGGCAGGAAGGAAAGTACTTAGCCCCGATGCTAGCCCGCTGACCAGGCTCCCACCTAGCTGGCAGGGCCGAAAACTGCTCGGTGGCAGGAAGGAAAGTGCTTAGCCCCGATGCTGACCCGCTGACCAGGCTCCCACCTAGCTAGCAGGGCCGGGAACCGCTCGGTGGGAGGAAGGAAAGTACTTAGCCCTAATGCTGGCCCGCTGACTAGGCTCCCACCTAGCTAGCAGGGTCGGGAACCGCTCGGTGGTAGGAAGGAAAGTACTTATCCTCGATGCTGGCCCGCTGACCAGGCTCCCAGCTTGCTGGTAGGGACGGGAATTGCTCGGTGGCATGAAGGAAAGTACTTAGCCCCGATGCTGGCCCGCTGACCAGGATCCCACCTAGCTGGCAGGGTCGGGAACTGCTCGGTGGCAAGAAGGAATGTACTTAGCCCCGATGCTGGCCTGCTGACCAGGCTCCCACCTTGCTGGCAGGGCCGGGAACCGCTTGGTGGCAGGAAGGAAAGTACTTAGCCTCAATGCTGTCCCGTTGACCATGCTCCCACCTAGCTAGCAGGGCCGGGAACCGCTCGGTGGCAGGAAGGAAAGTACTTAACCCCGATGCTGGCCCACTGACCAGGCTCCCACCTAGCTGGCAGGGATGAGAACCGCTCGGTGGCAGGAAGGAAAGTACTTAGCCCCAATGCTAGCCCGCTGACCAGGCTCCCACCTAGCTGGAAGGGCCGGGAACCGCTCGGTGGAAGGAAGGAAAGTACTTAGCCCCGATGCTAGCCCGCTGACCAGGCTCCCACCTAGCTGCAGGAAGGAAAATACTTAGCCCCGATGCTGGCCTGCTGACCAGGCTCCCACCTAGTTAGCAGGGCCGGGAACTGCTCGGTGGCAAGAAGGAAAGTACTTAGCCCCGATGCTGGCCCACTGACCAGGCTCCCTCCTAGCTAGCAGGGCTGGGAACCGCTCGGTGGCAAGAAGGAAAGTACTTAGCTCCGATGCTAGCCCGCTGACCAGGCTCCCACCTAGCTGGCAGGGCCGGGAACCGCACGGCGGCAGGAAGGAATGTACTTAGCCCCGATGCTTGCCCGCTAACCAGGCTCACATCAAGCTGGCAGGGCCGGAAACCGCTCGGTGGTCGGAGGTTGTCAAAGCACTTAGCCCCGATGCTAGCCTGCTGACCAGGCTCCCACCTAGCTGGCAGGGCTGGGAACCGCTCGATGGTAGGAAGGAAAGTACTTAGCACTGATGCTAGCCCGCTGATTAGGCTCTCACCTAGCCGACAGGGCCGGGAACCGCTCGGTGGCAGGAAGGAAAGTACTTAGCCTCGATGTTGGCCGGCTAACCAGGCTCCCATCAAGGTGGCAGGGTTGTTGGAACAACCCTATTACTGATTTGGGCTAGGATTATTATCTGTTTATTATGACTAAGTTGACCCCAATGTATAGTATAGTCTAAAGGGTCAAGGTTTTAGGCTGTTAGAACTTAAGGAATAGTTCAATTTCTGTGTTCGACGAACTCCATCCTGCGTTCGACAAAATGCTTCCTGCATTCGACGAAAGACATGCTCCTGCATTCGATGAACTTGGCAAGTCTCTGCGGTTGACGAGTTTGTTCAGTCTCAGCGGTTGATGAACTTCAGTCTCAGAGGTTGACCAAGTCTCAGCGTTCGACGAACTCAGCTCTGCGCTCGAAGAATAAGTAACAAGATGCTCAGATCGACGAACTCAGTTCTTCCAGGCAGATTTAAGCAGTTTATGTTTCAGATCGACGAACTCCAGATTGTGTTCGACGAATTTATTCAGATCGACGAAATTTCTATTCAGTTCAATATTTCAGAAGGATTATTTTTATTCTATTCTTTGAACTCAGATTATCAGCAATGACTCTATTTATTCCAGATAAGTCAAGGATATTATCTTTCCTTTATATTTTATTCCTTTCCATTCTCTTCCCGAGAAAATAGCCGATTGGCGGAAAAGGATACATTAATTAAAAAGGAAAAAGAATTAAAGTCTTGGCTTGCAGTTCCAAGAAATAATCCTCCAGATTATTCTATTCCTTATTCAGATGATTTGAATTTCAAATCAGAGATATATTATCAAAGGAATAAGGAAGAAGTTTATATACAATATTATTACATTACAACAGCACAGAAGATAGAAAAAGAAAGGAAGGAACCGTCGAGAGAAAGATATACAGAAAGAAAAAGAAAAGGCTTTCAGATCTTCATCTTCCTCAAGCAGCACATCTCATTCTCAGAGAACAACAACAAAAATCTTCTCTCAGTTTTTCTGCTGCAAGTTCTAATCTTCAAGAGCAATAACAAATCTGAGAAACATTGTCTCTCAGATTCATCAGCTTCAAAGAAGATTTGTTTCATTCAAGTGAAAGCTTCATCCTCAACTGTCAACCCTTTCTATCAGATAGGGGGAGCTTTACATCAACACATTCCACTAGTCTTCTCTCAGATTATTGATAGAGAAGAACTTCATAACCCTCTTTATTCCATTCTGTATAGGGTTCTAACTCCCTTCAAAAGTTAACCCCTTGGTGGCAGGGCACCTGAACAAAAACCTGTAGTTTGGTTTGAGCACCTGATCAAAAGCTCATTGGTGTTTGGACACCTGATCAAAAATCCATTGGTGATAGGGCACCTGATCAAAAACCTAATGGAATCCTACCAAGGGTGGTAGAAGAGTAGATGTACCCAGGTTGATTGGGGAACTACTATAAATCCTTGTGTCCTCTGTGTTTGTGTGATTTTCTGCACTGTGCTGTGCTTTGTTTTTATTTTGTTTTTATAACTCACTCTGTTATACACATAAATATCACTATTTTAATTCCGCTATAAAAATAAGTGAAAAACTTTTTAATACTCTATTCACACCCCCCCCCCTCTAGAGTGACTTTAAGATCTAACCTCACTTTTAATTGGTATCAGAGGTTGGTTGATTCTTTACAGGCGAACACCTGAATCAAAAGATCAATTAGATCTTAAATTTTCTTTTAGAGTTTTTTTTTAAAACTCATGGCACATAACAAAGAATACTCATGCACAAGACCTCCTATGTGCAATCTAAATAAGTTTGCATTATGGAAGGCAAGGATCATGTTATATATGAATTCTATTGATGAAGACATTTTTAATGTTATTTTGACAGGAACTCCTACTCCTACAACAACAACAAGTGCTGAAGCACCAACTAACAACAATGCTGTTCCACCTCCTGAGTGGACAGAAGCTCAAAAGAAGTAGAGAAGTGCTGATGCCAAAGTAATGAATATATTGGCACAGACAATGTCAGATGACATATTTCAAAAGGTTGTGGAATGCACCTCAGCCAGGGAAATCTGAACCTCTCTCATTAACATGGTTGAAGGACTTGCTAATGAAAGAAAAGACAGAAGATCTCACCTTATCTCTCAATATGAGAATTTCAAAAAGGAAGAAACTGAAAGTGTAGCAGACATGTACAATAGACTCAGCCTCATAATCAATGAGCTGAAGACTTTGGACAAAGTGATTTCAATCACTGAAGTCAATGATAAGATCTTAATGTGCTTCCCTAGCACATGTGACTCTAGGATCTGGCTAATCAAGGAAGCCAGAAGACTTAATGAGATCTCTACTGAGACCTTGTTAGGCAAGCTTAAATCCTATGAACAGCTTTTCAAGTCCAGAGAAGCTGAATAATCTACTTCCTCACCAGCATCCAAGAAGGAAAGGAGCATTGCTTTCCAAGCAACTGAAGAGGAAGATAAAGCTCCAAGAGAAGTGGAGTTTATGAGCTTACTAGCCAGAAGGTTCTACAAGATGGCTAGAAAAGACTTCAGAAAGAAGGATTCAAGATCCAGAGAAAAGCCAAGGTATGACAAATCTAATTCTAAAGAAATAATTTGTTTTGGCTGCATGAAACCTGGACATATTCTACCTGAGTGTCCAGAGAACCAAAAGAAAGAAAAGAGAAAAGAGAAAGAAGAGAAAAGGCACTCCAGCAAGCCTTCCTCCCACCAACACAAACACAAGGGAAGATATTTTGTAGCTGAAACATGGAGTGAAACAGAAGCAGAATCTTCATCCAGCTCTTCTAAAGATGAAGAAAATGCAAATGAGAAGGACCAATTTTTGATGGCTATATATGACTCAAGCAGTGAGTCAGAATATGCATCATCATCCAGCTCCAGTGATGATAAAGAAGAAAGAAACTTCTGCATGATGGCTATCAATGCCTCATGACATAATTCAGAAGAATCAGAATCAGAAAATGACAGTGATCAGGTAATATCTACCTTTGATTTTAATTCAATTGAATTCAAAGATGAATTCAAAACTCTTTGTTTAGATTTAATTAAATCTGAGAAAGAGATAATCTCTCTCAGAGGCAAGTTGGCTGAAATGAACCAACTAAGTGAAGAAAATGTCAATCTTAAGAAAGATCTGGCTGCCTCCAGAGAACACATTGTTCTCATTGAGAACAAGTTGTCTGAATCTAAGAAGTTTGATGAATCCCTAAATGGGAGACGTATCAAACTGATGGACATCACAAGCACAGTGAATGCCAGACTTAGTTGCAAACTTGGCTTGGGTGCATCATCAAGTGAGCCACATCTGATTAAGAAAAACATTCTTTCTACACCAGTAAATTTCATTTCTACCAAGGGCAAAGAGGCAGTAGAGGTAGATAAGAATATTTCAAGCAAGAATGTTAAGAATAAAGGAATTCAGCAGAATTCGTCGAACGGAGCTCGACGAAATCAATTCATTTCGTCGAACGGAGATCGGCGAACTCTGAAGACAGAACTTCAGTATAGTTATTATTCGAATGGCGCTCGACGAATGCACGTCACTTTGTCGAACGATGATCGACGAATTCATCCAAATTCGTCGAACGGAAAACATACTGAAAATCTAAAGAATTTTTGTTCTCCACATACTAAGAATCCTTTCACTGAGAGGATAATTCCTCCAAGGAGATATCATCCACAGGGTTATAAGGATCAGCCTGAGATGTCTTTCATTTCTGATTTATGTGGAAAAACAAAAGGACCCAAGGTAGTCTGGGTCAAGAACAACTAGAATGTTTTGTGTTTTGCAGGTACAAGGCTATCCAAGAAAAAATGAACAATAGTATTTGGATAGTGGATGTTCAAAGCACATGACAGGAAACAAGGCCAACCTAAGCAACTACAAGGCAAGGCTTGGACCCAAAGTTATCTTTGGAGACTTCAACTGTGGACAAACCAAAGGTTATGGACAAATCAAAGTTGGAGCAGTCACCTTCAAAGAGGTAGCTTATGTCAAGGGTCTGAAGCACAACCTCATCAGCATAAGCCAGTTATGTGATGAAGGTTATCAAGTAACCTTTAACCACTCCTTATGTCTTATTACCAATAATAAGAACATAAATGTATTATCTGGTATTAGACATGGAAACATTTATTTAGTCAATTTTGACTCTGCCAATTCAGATATTTGTTTATTTAATTCTATAAGTAAAACAAATGAATTATGACATAAAAGGCTTAGACATATTAACCTTAGAACTATATCAAAGCTTTCTAAGGACAATCTTGTTATAGGACTGCCTTCTGGTTCATACAAGAAGGAAGGACTCTACAGGGCTTGTCAATTAGGTAAGCAGACCAAGAGTAGTTTTAAATCTTTATCCAAGAGTGATTCACCTAGGATTTTGTACTTACTGCATTTGGATCTCTGTGGACTGGTGATTAAAATTCCGCTTGCACGAAATAAAATCCGAACTAGCAATCCGAGAAGGCAAGTATACCTATCGAACTGTAGTATAGGAACACAAGTGTCGTATTAAAATCCGAGAACCGTTGATTACTTATACTCAAACGAATTACTATTATTTTATCTTAATAATTTTTTGGATGGTTTTGTCTGCTAAGTTGAAATAAAAGCTGGATAAAAGTACGGCTAAACGATGATTAAGAAATAGCACTCGATCTTGACTTACTTCGGCCTAAATTGATCAAAATTCAAAAGCAAACTTAAAACTTAATAAAGTAAGGGCAGCTTGACCGTGGGGGTTCCCATAGTTTGAACATGCTTCTCTCGAAGATATGCCCAACTGAGTTTAGGAAAATCCGACCGAACTCTCGTCCCGTATTCGAATACCTAAAACTCGCTTTAAGTGGTGAACCCCGCTATTGGGTTTGACTCCAATCCAGGAGATTTACGTCATTCTCTCTCGAGAAATGTGTGTAACTCTCTTTACTCTTAAGTGCTCACTTCAGACTATCGGCCTCTCGGCTAGCCAAGAATGAAAGCAAAGGTGGGGATTATATATCGATAATATAGCTCCACTAAATTTTAATTAAGAGTAAATCTAAGGCCCAACACTTTAGAAAGTGAAAGAAGACTAAAGGATCATAACTTGATCAACTCATCCTCAGATCATCAAGATCGAGTACTATGAGGATTTAGTTATTCATGGTGGAGGGGTAGGAGAGAGAAATGATGAAGATTTTAAGAGAACAAAAACATACCATTTTTATTAAACAAAAGTTCAACTGAGATTACAATTGCATGGAAAGCCTACTAAGCATTAGTAATACACTATAAAAGGAAATTACAAAGGCATTACAACATTCATATGAAAACTAGAAAAGGAAATGCATTGAAATAAGAGAGAGAGAGAGAGAAAGAGAATAAAATGACATGAAAAACACTGAAAATAGAGTAGTAGCACTAGTTCTCTCTCCAAAAACTGAATGGGGAAAGCTTGGAGGTCATTTCAATTTATAGAAATTTTTCTGCCTCGGTCACGCCCTCAGTCACGCCCGTGACTAGGGGCGTGACATTGTTTAATCAATTCTGCGGCTTGGATCAGGTTCGGCGCACGATTCTGACGCGATTTGATGGGTCACGCCCTAGGTCACGCCCGTGACTGAGGGCGTGACCATTTCGGTGGTTAGTCGGGTCATGGGCGCTGGCGGCGATCATGGGCGCTGGCGGCTGGCTGACGTGGCAGTCACGGGCGTGACTGGAAGCACGCCCGTGTAACAGTGGCGTGACCAATTCGGTGGTCAGCTGGTCGAATCTGAGCTGTTCACGGGCTGGTCACGGGCGTGGCTTGCGTGTCACGGGCGTGACTTGTGTGTCATGGCCATGTACTTTGGGCGTGTCTGACCAGATCTTCTGAATTATGTTGGCAGCAGCTTAACTGGAAACAGCAACTTAAACGCCCTAGGTCACGGGCGTGGCTTGCGTGTCACGGGCGTGACTTGTGTGTCACGGCCGTGTACTTTGGGCGTGTCTGACCAGATCTTCTGAATTATGTTGGCAGCAGCTTAACTGGAAACAGCAACTTACACGCCCTAGGTCACGGGCGTGACCTAGGGCGTGACTTAGGAAATTTTGCATTTTTGACCTGAAAATTCAGAAAACTTAAGTTAGCACTAAAAATAGGAAAATGAACCAAAATTGCATTTAGGTAAACAACAATAAGCAAAAAGTAAGAGTAAATAACCTAAAAAATAACCTAATTAAACTAACTAGATTTAGCATTATCAAATTCCCCCAAGCTTACACTTTGCTTGTCCCCAAGCAAAGAAATATGCTTTAGCTAATAAAATAAAATGACTAATCAAAAAGATTTAATTATGCTAAACACGAGTACCTTGCGAAATTCCAAGTAGGGAGAATAGTGAAAAGGAAACCTAAAATAAGTACTTTATTTAAGCTTAATTTTTATACCCTTTACTAACAAAAATTAATCATCCAAAATTTTAACTAAAAAGTTTTTAAAATAAAATTGAGCAAAGTAACAAGTGAGATAGTGCATTGAATTGTTACTAAACCCTAAGAGACAAATTATAATTATTTCATTCTAAGAACAAGGATCTAAATTCATACCCAAGACTTAACTATTCTACTTTTCTTCTTTACTTAGCTAAAGCAAATTTAGGAGCATGAATCAAGAGGACTTTATTAGGACCGAAATGTTTGGTTTAGGCATATGATTTGGAATGGGAATCGAAGATAAAAGTGATTGCTATAATCACACTAAACCATAAACATGAGTTTTATAAAATTTCCGATATGAATGATAAGAGGCAATCCTTCATTATAAGCATATAGCATATTTTCTTTCTTTCTCTTTCATAGCCATTTTTTTTTTCTTTTTTCTTTTGAAATTTTGGCAAAGATAACTAATACAAATATGCTTAAAATATCTCCTTTTTGAGCAAATTCTTTTCTTTGAAGCTCTCCATGCAATAAACCAATCACACTCTTTTAGAAATTTAAATAAAACTCAAAGTGTTAGTGTGATTCAAATAGGTTTGGAAATTTTGGCTTTGGTGAAAAATTTGATAAGTGGAGGTGACAATAAAACATGGGAAAAGGCTCAAAAGAGGCTAACAAAGGGTTTCTTTTTAAGGGTTGGCATGAAGGCTCAAACTTAAAACAAAAATGGCCTAAATCATTTTCATTGCTCTCTAAATTTAGTTAAAGCATGAGTTTTGAAGGATTTCAAAAAGTAAGCCCTAGATATTAAATAAAGACTAATGAACTTATCCTGAAAATAAGAATAATAAGCGTCTAGGATTATTCACATTTACTACACAAATCAAAAGTTAACTTTGCAAAATATATCTAAAAATGAAGAGAAAAATAGTGGATAAAGAATTTTTACGAAAGTAAAGAAGATAAAAGAGAAAACGATAAGGAAAGTACAAGATTTTAGAAAAAACTTTTCAGATTAACATGCTACCTAGAATTAGAACACTACATGAGTCAACAATTTACTTGTGAAACATAATTAAAAGTAGGATTAGAAATTTTGAAATTAACTAAGGCTATATAAAATATTTTGGGAAAAATAAAACATAAAGCAAGGGGTACTATTGATTTTACCAAAATCTAATTTAGACTACTAAAAGAAAAGAAGACATTCTCCCCCAAGCTTACGATAGACATTGTCCTCAATGGAAAAGGAGAGTGAAGGAAGTGGTAATTAAGAAAAGAAATTAAAACTGAAAAACTGAAACAGGCACTTCCCTGGATTTATGGGCTTGAAAGGATGTGTGATGCCGCTCCCCCTTGCTGGCGCTTTGAATCTTCATGAAATATCATCTTGAATTTTTCTTGAAACCAGCAATGTTGAAGCAGGCCATCGCCGAAGTTGAGAGTATCAGAGCCATCCAGGGCCAAAGAAAAATTAAAACAACAAATTTTAAAAACCTTGGGTTGCCTCCCAAGAGCGCCCTCTGTTTAATGTCGTTTGAGCTCGACTAAAAGAATATTGTTCAAAAGTTAATCCAAATTATTACAGTCCAGACAAAAGAAGTTTTTCACTGTCCATGTCAACATTGTCACCAGAAAAATAAAGTTTTAGACGATGCCCATTAACCTTGAAATCACCCTTATCAGGGTGTGATATCAAAACAGTTCCATACGGATAAGCTTCCTTTACATTAAAAGGACCTGACCATCTAGATTTTAATTTTCCAGGAAATAAACGTAGACGAGAATTATAAAGTAATACTTGGTCGCCTGGTTTAAATGTTTTCGGGTGCCTTAAATTTTTATCGTGAAAGCATTTCGTTCGTTCCTTATATAATTTATTATTTTCATACGCATTGGAGCGCCACTCATCGAGTTCGTTGAGTTGGAATTTTCGAAGATCGGCGGTGGAGTGGGGATCAAAATTTAAAAATTTAAGGGCCCAGAAAGCACGATGTTCTAATTCGACCGGTAAATGGCACGATTTTTCATATACTGACCGATATGGTGTACAACCGATGGCGGTCTTGTACGCTGTTCGATAAGCCCATAGAGCATCGTCTAATTTATGTGACCAGTCCTTACGTGAGGTGGAAACAGTTTTTTCTAAAATACGTTTGATTTCTCTATTCACTACCTCGACCTGGCCGTTAGTTTGGGGGTGGTAAGCAGTTGAAAGCTTATGTGTAACGCCATATTTTAAAAGTGTTTTTGCAAATTGTGCGTTACAAAAGTGCGAACCCCTGTCGCTAACGATGGCCCTAGGAGTACCGAATCGAGAAAATAAATTTTTTAAGAAAATAATAACGACTCGGGAGTCATTAGTAGGAAGAGCTTGGGCCTCTGCCCATCGAGACACGTAGTCTACCGCAACTAAAATGTATTTATTACCATGGCTAGAAGGAAGAGGACCTACAAAATCAATTCCCCAAAGGTCGAAAACTTCGCACTCGAGGAAATAATTTTGCAACATTTCATTTTTATTTGAGATATTTCCGGTCTGTTGGCAGCTATCGCACCGTCTCACAAATGATTGGGCATCTTTAAAAAGGCTAGGCCAATAAAAGCCTGCACTAAGTACTTTGTGAGCGGTCCGATTGGCTTGATAGTGCCCACCAGTCAGTCCTTCGTGTAAGTGTTTGAAAATATTTTGTCCTTCTTCGAAAGAAACACATCTCCTTATTACTTGGTCAGCACAAACTCGAAACAGATACGGGTCCTCCCAAAAATAATTCTTCAAGTCAGAGAAGAATTTCTTCTTTTGCTGATAGGAAAATTCTTTTGGGAGGACTCGAGCTACTAAGTAGTTGGCGAAGTTTGCAAACCAAGGAGAAGGAGTATAGTGTTGATTGATAATAACTTCTCGTCGGGAAAATAATCATTAAAAGTTTGTTCATTTAAATCTTCAATAAATGGGTTATCTAATCATGAAAGATGGTCCGCGGCCAAATTCTCAGCCCCCTTTTTATCTCGGATTTCCAAGTCGAACTCCTGGAGGAGTAAGACCCAGCGAAGTAAGCGTGGTTTGGCATCCGGTTTAGAAAGTAAATATTTGAGGGCCGAGTGGTCCGTAAAAACAATAATTTTTGAAAGCGTAATATAAGGTCGAAATTTGTCGAATGCAAAAATAACTGCTAATAATTCTTTCTCCGTTGTGGTATAGTTTGCTTGCGCGGATGTAAGTGTTTTACTTGCGTAGAAAATAGGGTGGAAGTTTTTAGATATACGTTGTCCTAAAACGGCTACCACCGCAAAGCTACTTGCATCGCACATGATTTCGAATGGAAGGTCCCAGATTGGAGCTATTATAATCGGCGCATTTATTAGCTTATTTTTGATTAATTGAAAAGCAGATAAGCATGTATCATCAAAAATAAATGGAGTGTCTTTTTCTAAAAGATGAGTGAGTGGTTTGGTAATTTTTGAAAAATCTTTTATAAACCGCCGGTAAAAACCGGCATGTCCTAGAAAGCTTCTTATGGCCTTAACGTTGGTTGGCGGTGGCAGTTTTTCGATCACTTCTATTTTTGCTTCATCGACCTCAATTCCTCTTGCTGATATTTTATGACCTAAAACCAATCCCTCCCATACCATGAAATGACATTTTTCCCAGTTCAGGGCGAGATTGGTCTCCTCACACCGTTCTAACACTTTTTCTAAATTTTCTAAACAAAAATCGAAGGAATCACCAAACACGGAAAAGTCATCCATAAATACCTCCATAATACTTTCTACGTACTTGTCGAAAATGGCCAACATACACCGTTGAAATGTTGCCGGCGCATTACATAAGCCAAACGACATTCTTCGATAGGCGAAGGTGCCGAAAGGACAAGTAAACGTCGTTTTCTCCTGGTCCTCGGGCGAGATGGGAATTTGGAAGTAGCCCGAGAGACCATCGAGAAAACAATAAAAGCTATGGCCGGATAATCGTTCTAAGATTTGATCGATGAATGGCAAGGGGAAATGGTCCTTGCGGGTGGCGTCGTTCAATTTGCGATAATCAATACACATACGCCACCCAGTCACCGTCCGTGTTGGGATTAAGTCATTATTATCATTTAACACTACCGTGATACCTCCCTTTTTAGGAACTACTTGAACGGGGCTTACCCATTTGCTATCTGAAATTGGATAGATAATTCCTGCGTCTAATAATTTCACGACCTCACCCTTTACTACTTCTTTCATGTTTGGGTTTAATCGGCGTTGAGGTTGAATAGAATTTTGTGAATTATCTTCCATTAGAATTTTGTGCATGCAGAAAGATGGACTTATGCCCTTAATATCAGAAATCTGCCAAGCAATTGCTTGGCGGTGTTTTTGTAAAACTTTTAGCAATTTGGCATTTTCAGATCCACTTAAATGGGCCGACACTATTACTGGTAACTTAGAGTCTTTTTCTAAAAATTCATATTTTAAATGATTGGGTAGTTCTTTAAGTTCTAAAGTGGGAGGTTCCTCGTATGAAGATTTGAAAGACTTTTCTTTTTCAAAAGTAATTTCTTCAAAATTTTTTGATTTAATTTGAAAATTTGAGGGGGCGGGAGCAATGGCCATTTTTATTTCTTGTAATATTTCAGTGGAGGTGTTTGAAGATGAACAAAAAGAAGAAGAACCATTTTCAGAAATACAAAAAGAAGGGTCTTCACTTAACACATCTAAGAAAAAACACGAATCGTCATTTTCTAGGGTATTTTTCATAGAGGGTGTTATGGAGAAGGTTACTTCATCATCTCCAACTCGGAGGAATAGCTTACCATTACTCACATCAATGATAGCATGGGAGGTGGAAAGGAAGGGGCGGCCAAGGATTAGGGGAACCTCGACATCCTCTTCAATGTCCAAAATGACAAAATCCACCGGGAAGATGAATTTGTCTACTTTTACGAGCACGTCCTCCACAATTCCCAGCGGATATTTTATCGTCCTATCTGCTAGTTGTATACTCATACGTGTGGGGCTAAGGGTGCCCACTCCTAACTTCTTAAACAAGGAGAATGTCATTAAGTTGATGCTTGCTCCTAAGTCGGCCAACGCGTTCTTTACAAATAGATCACCAAAGAGGCACGGGATAGTAAAACTACCCGGATCGTTAGCCTTTTTCGGTAATTTATTTGTTAGGACGGCGGAACACTCAGCATTTAAAGTTACGTGCGATAGATTTTCTAGCTTTTTCTTATTAGTTAGAAGATCCTTCAGGTACTTAGCGTACTTGGGCATTTGTGATATCGCTTCATGGAAGGGCAAATTGATGTGTATTTGCTTAAACATTTCCAGGAAGCGATGATATTGATCATCTAATTTTTCCTTGTTGAGTTGAGATGGATAAGGCGGGGCGGGGTTGTTTTTGAAAATATGAGGTGGAGTGATAAAATCTGTTTGAGTGAGTGGTGTTTTTAAAATAGGGGCAGATCTTGCCTCGGGCTCTTCGCTAACCGGACCGGATACTTGCTTTCCACTCCGAAGAGTTACAGCTTTCGCTTGCTCTTTCGGGTTGGGCTCGGTGTTAGCAGGAAGAGTCCCGGGCGGTCGCTCGGATATTATTTTGGCGAGCTGCCCGATTTGGTTTTCTAGATTTTTAACGGATCCGGCTAAGTTCCGGACGGTTGCTTTGTTCGTACTTATATATTTTGAAAACATCTCCTCCAAAGATGGAGGTTTTTGAAAGTTAACAGGGGGTGGAGGTGGTGTAAATTCATTTTGTAGAGGCGGGCGAGTTGTGTTTGCAGGATTACTCCAAGAAAAGTTCGGGTGATTACGCAGCGCAGGATTATAATTATTCGGTAACTGAAAACCAGGTGCATGAAAATTAGAAGCAGAATAATTATTATAAGCATTTCTATTGCCTACGAAATCAGCTTGTTCGGAGGTGGCTTTTGCGAATTCCCAAACCCGAGGTGCGGAAGGAGCATTCATTTCAGATATCTTTTTGCTAAGCATTTCCACTTGTAGTGCCAGCTGGGAGACGTTATCCACTTCGTACATACCTGCAGGTTTGTTTGGGCGGGATCTTGGCACATTCCACTGATAGGTGTTCATGGTCATATCCTCAAATAGTTCAAGAGCGGCTTCCGGGGTTTTGTTATTTAAGGTACCACCGGAAGCGGCATCTATCATTTGCTTAGTATGTTGATTTAGCCCGTTATAAAACGTCTGCACTTATAACCATACAGGCAGAGCGTGATGAGGGCAACGTCTTAAGAATTCTTTATACCTTTCCCAGGTATCATATAGCGTTTCAGAATCTATTTGGCAAAAAGAAGAAATATCATTTCTAAGCTTAGCAGTTTTCGCAGGTGGAAAATACTTAGTTAGAAATTTTTCAGTTAACTGGGCCCAAGTGGTGATAGAACCTCTAGGTAGAGTTGACAACCACTGCTTAGCCTTTGTTCTTAAAGAAAATGGGAAGAGTCTTAGCCTAATTGCATCATCCGTAACACCATTTATTTTGAAGGTGTCACAGATTTCAAGGAAGCTAGCAATATGTGCATTCGGATCTTCATCTTGTAATCCGTCGAACTGCACGTATTGCTGCACCATGTGAATTATGCTTGGCTTTAGTTCGAAATTATTATTATTTATGGCAGGGCGGACTATACTAGTTTCCGTCCCTTCTAGGTTAGGCCTTGCATAATGGGACATAGTCCATTCAGGGGCCGCAACCATGTTGGGGACTTCATTTTGGTTAGGTTCGCCCATATTAACAACCGACTCCAAATCCTCAGCCAGTTCTTGGAATGTAGGATCTTGAACTTGCGATTTTCTCCGAAGAGTACGCTCAAGTTCTTGGTCCAAGTCTACAAGTTCTGACGGATTCGCTCGGGTCATAAACTAGAAAGAGAGAAGGGAAAATAAGATTGAGAAATTCGAAAAAGGTCTCTCTTTTTTTTTTGAATTAATTTTGTTTTTCAAGAAAGAGGAGAGAAAAAAGAGGTGATAAAAGTAATAGATTCGTTCTTTCAAAATATCAACAAAATGCGAGTCCCCGGCAACGGCGCCAAAAACTTGGTGATTAAAATTCCGCTTGCACGAAATAAAATCTGAACTAGCAATCCGAGAAGGCAAGTATACCTATCGAACTGTAGTATAGGAACACAAGTGTCGTATTAAAATCCGAGAACCGTTGATTACTTATACTCAAATGAATTACTATTATTTTATCTTAATAATTTTTTGGATGGTTTTGTCTGCTAAGTTGAAATAAAAGCTGGATAAAAGTACGGCTAAACGATGATTAAGAAATAGCACTCGATCTTGACTTACTTCGGCCTAAATTGATCAAAATTCAAAAGCAAACTTAAAACTTAATAAAGTAAGGGCAGCTTGACCGTGGGGGTTCCCATAGTTTGAACATGCTTCTCTCGAAGATATGCCCAACTGAGTTTAGGAAAATCCGACCGAACTCTCGTCCCGTATTCGAATACCTAAAACTCGCTTTAAGTGGTGAACCCCGCTATTGGGTTTGACTCCAATCCAGGAGATTTACGTCATTCTCTCTCGAGAAATGTGTGTAACTCTCTTTACTCTTAAGTGCTCACTTCAGACTATCGGCCTCTCGGCTAGCCAAGAATGAAAGCAAAGGTGGGGATTATATATCGATAATATAGCTCCACTAAATTTTAATTAAGAGTAAATCTAAGGCCCAACACTTTAGAAAGTGAAAGAAGACTAAATGATCATAACTTGATCAACTCATCCTCAGATCATCAAGATCGAGTACTATGAGGATTTAGTTACTCATGGTGGAGGGGTAGGAGAGAGAAATGATGAAGATTTTAAGAGAACAAAAACATACCATTTTTATTAAACAAAAGTTCAACTGAGATTACAATTGCATGGAAAGCCTACTAAGCATTAGTAATACACTATAAAAGGAAATTACAAAGGCATTACAACATTCATATGAAAACTAGAAAAGGAAATGCATTGAAATAAGAGAGAGAGAGAGAGAAAGAGAATAAAATGGCATGAAAAACACTGAAAATAGAGTAGTAGCACTAGTTCTCTCTCCAAAAACTGAATGGGGAAAGCTTGGAGGTCATTTCAATTTATAGAAATTTTTCTGCCTCGGTCACGCCCTCAGTCACGCCCGTGACTAGGGGCGTGACATTGTTTAATCAATTCTGCGGCTTGGATCAGGTTCGGCGCACGATTCTGACGCGATTTGATGGGTCACGCCCTAGGTCACGCCCGTGACTGAGGGCGTGACCATTTCGGTGGTTAGTCGGGTCATGGGCGCTGGCGGCTGGCTGACGTGGCAGTCACGGGCGTGACTGGAAGCACGCCCGTGTAACAGTGGCGTGACCAATTCGGTGGTCTGCTGGTCGAATCTGAGCTGTTCACGGGCTGGTCACGGGCGTGGCTTGCGTGTCACGGGCGTGACTTGTGTGTCACAGCTGTGTACTTTGGGCGTGTCTGACCAGATCTTCTGAATTATGTTGGCAGCAGCTTATCTGGAAACAGCAACTTACACGCCCTAGGTCACGGGCGTGGCTTGCGTGTCACGGGCGTGACTTGTGTGTCACGGCCGTGTACTTTGGGCGTGTCTGACCAGATCTTCTGAATTATGTTGGCAGCAGCTTAACTGGAAACAGCAACTTACACACCCTAGGTCACGGGCGTGACCTAGGGCGTGACTTAGGAAATTTTGCATTTTTGACCTGAAAATTCAGAAAACTTAAGTTAGCACTAAAAATAGGAAAATGAACCAAAATTGCATTTAGGTAAACAACAATAAGCAAAAAGTAAGAGTAAATAACCTAAAAAATAACCTAATTAAACTAACTAGATTTAGCATTATCATGGACCCACTGCAATACAAAGTCTAGGAGGGAAGCATTATTCTCTAGTTATTGTAGATGAATTCTCAAGATTCACTTGGTGTTCTTTCTTAGGAACAAGTCTGACACCTTCAATGTTCTGACAGACTTTCTCAGGTCCATCAAGATTGAGTAATCTACTCTAGTTGCATTGATCAGAAGTGATCATGGCACTGAGTTTGAATCTCTTCTGATGAGAGAATTCTGTGGAAAAGAAGGGATCAATCAATGTTTCTCTACTCCTAGAACTCCTCAACAAAATGGGGTAGCTGAAAGGAAAAATAGAACACTAATTGAATCAGCAACTACATTGCTTGCTGATGCTCACTTGCCAATCTCTTTTTGGACAGAAGCAGTGAACAAA
Source organism: Dactylorhiza incarnata (assembly GCA_033032865.1). NCBI lineage: Eukaryota > Viridiplantae > Streptophyta > Magnoliopsida > Asparagales > Orchidaceae > Dactylorhiza > Dactylorhiza incarnata. The sequence continues at coordinate 6,859,251 of JAWHQI010000035.1, forward strand.
GCAAATTATGTGTTGAACAGAAGCCTGATACATAAGCTTAAGAGTAAATCTCCCTATGAATTACTCAAGAATAAAAAGCCTAAGGTTAACTATTTTAAGATATTTGGCTGTAAATGTTATGTGCATAACAATGATAAGAAGTATCTCAGGAAATTTGAAGCAAAATTTGCTGAAGGTATATTCCTTGGATATTCTCTTTCTAATAAAGCATATAGAGTTTACAACAAATATACTCTTAAGATAGAAGAGTCCATGCATGTATCCTTTAATGAATCTAATATTTTAAATGAGGAGAGGAACACCACCTCTACCAAAAATACTTTGTAGATACCAGCTCTATGTGAAGAGCTAAATGGACTAAATCTACAGAATGAAGATTCTCCACTTCGATCAACTGAAATTATTGAAGACAGTGAAGAAGAAGATCATCCAAAAGATCTTGTTGACAATTCAAATCAAATGACAGCTGAACAAGTCCCTCAAGAAGAAACTATTGCTGAACCAACTCCAACTGTTGATCACATCACAGTTAAAGATCATCTAATATCCCAAATCATTGGAGATATTTTAGCAGGTGTTCAAACAAGACATCAACTACACCAAAATCAGATGCAAGAGGAGCTCAAACAATTTGAAAGGAACAAGGTTTGGGATTTGGTTCCAAGACCAAAAGGACATCCAATCATTGGCACCAAGTGGGTCTTCAGGAACAAGCTAGATGATCAAGGCATAATCATCAGAAATAAAGCAAGATTAGTAGCCCAAGGATATTCTCAGGAAGAAGAAATTGATTTTGATCAAACCTTTGGTCCTGTTGCTAGACTTGAAGCTATAAGGATTTTTCTTGCCTTTGCTGCATTCAAGAAGTTCAAAGTATATCAGATGGATGTGAAGAGTGCTTTTCTTAATGGAGATATCAAAGAAGAAGTCTATGTGGAACAACCACCAGGTTTCATCTCTCCAACCCACTCTTCTTATGCATTTAAGCTTAATAAAGCTCTCTATGGTCTCAAACAAGCTCCCAGAGCATGGTATGAGACCTTAGCTAATTTTCTTTTGGAGAACAAATTTTGTAGAGGCATTGTTGACAAAACCCTATTTTTCAGGATACATAAAAATCAAACATTACTAGTTCAAATATATGTAGATGATATCATATTTGGCTCTACTGATTCAAATCTATGCAAAAGGTTCTCTAACCTAATGCAATCTAAATTTGAAATGAGTAGTATGGGTGAGTTATCTTACTTCCTTGGTCTTCAAGTGAAGCAAACTCCAAATGGCATATTCATATCACAATCCAAGTATGTTAAGGAAATAGTGAAAAGATTTGGTATGTCTGATGCTTCCACTATGAAAACACCCATGCCATCCAATGCTGTTATTGACACTAATGAATCAGGAAAACCTGTTGATCAGAAAGTATATAGAGCAATTGTTGGCTCATTACTTTACTTAACAGTAAGTAGGCCTGATATAATGTTTGCTACCTGCATTTGTGCTTGGTTCCAAGTTAACCCCAAAGAATCTCACCTAATTTTATTACAAAGAATTTTGAGATATATAAAGGGTTGTCCAAATCTAGGACTCTGGTATCCAACAGCTTCAGAATTTGAATTAACTAGATTCTCAAATTCTGATTATGCTGGATGCAGAGTAGACAGGAAAAGTACATCAGGAACTTACCAGTTTCTTAGTGATAGGCTTGTGTCTTGGTTTTATAAGAAACAAACATCTGTGTCTACATCAACAGCTGAAGCAGAATATATTACTGCAGGCAGTTGCTGCTCACAGATATTGTGGATACAAAATCAACTTCTAGACTATGGTATCAACTTATATAATTCAATTATATTTTGTGACAATACTAGTGCAATATCTATAACACAAAATCCAGTACTCCATAGTAGGACTAAATACATAGAAATTTGACACCACTTTATCAGAGATAATGTGGATACAAATAAAATTTGCCTACAATTCATTTCTACTGATTTGCAAAGGGCTAATATTTTCACCAAACCCTTGGATGAAAAGAAACATATCTTCTTTATAAATCAACTAGGAATGATAGATGGAGATTCAATCAATTAAAAATTAAATTATCTACTTATCCCATCACTTCATCGAACTGAAATCTACGAAATCTAGTCGTTCGTCGAACGGAGATCGACGAAGTCATCCAGATCGTCGAACTGAGATCGACGAAATTTATTTTTTGTCGAACGCAGTTTTAATGAAGCCTTTGTTTCTGATCTTTCCTTATAATCAAATCTTTTATTTCATTTTAATTATATGCCTACAGAAATTGCTTCTCTTTCCAGTTCCTTTGCACTTGATCTCTATTTTCTTTTTGTAGGAACAATGACAATATTTCTTCAATAATTGCATCCTTCCCTACCTCCTAATCTGTCCCTTCTTCTAGGGGCCTAGCTTCAGGCCTTCCTGAAACTAGGCAGGGGGAGATGTTTCATGAAGAAGCTCCTTTATGGCAGGGGGAGATGTTTTGATAAACTCCTTTTTGTCAGGGGGAGATGCTCTCCTTTTTGATAGGGGGAGATGTTTTTTTTGTAGAAGCTCAAGTTTCAGGAGGAGATGCTGTATGAAGAAGAAAAAATTATTCAGTTGATGAAGAAGCCCCTTTATGTAATTTGAAGAAGCTCACAACAGTTTTTATTTCAGTTTGAAGATTCAGATGTGACAAATATAGATGCAGATTCAAAAATAATTCAGATATGATAGATTGGTAGCAAAGCAGATTCAGTTATTGCTACAGTTCAGATCAACAAAAGCTAAAGCTGAAAATGCAGATTCAGATTATAAAGCTTTTCAGTTCCAGTTCAAGTTCAAGTTGATTTGGTGAAGTCACCTCCAACTTAAGTTCCAAATTTTTTCAGAAAGTAAGATTCAGTTCAGATAAACAAATTCAGAAAGTTGAAGGCAATGAATTCAGAATTCAGAAAGCAAGAATATGAAAGACAAATCACATTAAGGCCTCCTTCAGAGAAAGTCAAAAGGTTCTGATTATTTGTTTTTATTATTTTTGTTTTCATTGTAAAATTTCAAAACTCAGAGTATCATATTTTATATATGCTGAAATGTTTAAAATCTATCAGATATATATGCTCTGTTGTTTTGTTGTTTGTTTTATTATTCAATTTTGTCAAATAGTGTCCTAACCCAAATAGAGGGAGATTCTTGGAACAACCATATTACTGATTTGGGCTAGGATCACTATCTATTTATTAGGACTAAGTTGACCCCAATGTATAGTCTAAAGGGTCAAGGTTTTAGGCTGTTAGAACTTAAGGAAAAGTTCAATTTCTGCATTCGACGAACTCCATCCTGCGTTCGACGAAATGCTTTCTGCGTTCCACGAACGGCATGCTCCTGCGTTCAACGAACTTGGCAAGTCTCAGCGGTCGACGAGTTTGTTCAGTCTCAGCGGTTGACCAAGTCTCAGTGTTCGACGAACTCAGCTCTGCGCTCGAAGAATAAGTAACAAGATGCTCAGATCGACGAACTCAGTTCTTCCAGGCATATTTAAGCAGTTAATGTTTCAGATCGACGAACTACAGATTGTGTTCGACGAATTTATTCAGATCGACAAAATTTATATTCAGTTCAATATTTCAGAAGGAATATTTTTATTCTATTATCTGAACTCAGATTATCAGCAATGACTCTATTTATTCCAGATAAGTCAAGGATATTATCTTTCCTTTTTATTTTATTCCATTGCATTCTCTTCCATAGAAAATAGTTGTTTAGCGGAAAAGGATACATTAATTAAAAAGGAAAAGAAATTAAAGTCTTGGCTTGCAGTTCCAAGAAGTAATCCTACAGATTATTCTATTCCTTATTCAGAGGATTTGAATTTCAAATCAGAGCAAAGGAATAAGGAAGAAGTTTATATAAAGTATTATTACATTACAGCAACACAGAAGATAGAAAAAGAAAGGAAGGAACTGTCGAGAGAAAGATATACAGAAAGAAAATGAAAAGGCTTTTAGATCTTCATCTTCCTCAAGCAGCACATCTCATTCTCAGAGAACAACAACAAAAATCTTCTCTCAGTTTTTCTGCTGCAAGTTCTAATCTTCAAGAGCAAAAAGAAATCTGAGAAACATTGTCTCTCAGATTCATTAGCTTCAAAGAAGATTTGTTTCATTCAAGTGAAAACTCCATCCTCAACTGTCAACCATTTCTATCAGACAGGGGGAGCTTTACATCAACACATTCCACTAGTCTTCTCTCAGATTATTGACAGAGAAGAACTTCATAACCCTCTTTATTCCATTCTGTATAGGGTTCTAACTCCCTTCAAAAGTTAACCCCTTGGTGGCAGGGCACCTGAACAAAAACCTGTAGTTTGGTTTGAGCACCTGATCAAAAGCTCATTGGTGTTTGGACACCTGATCAAAAATCCATTGGTGATAGGGCACTTGATCAAAAACCTAGTGGAATCCTACCAAGGGTGGTAGAAGAGTAGATGTACCCAGGTTGATTGGGGAACTACTATAAATCCTTGTGTCCTCTGTGTTTGTGTGTTTTTCTGTACTGTGCTGTGCTTTGTTTTTATTTTGTTTTTATAACTAACTCTGTTATACACATATAAATATCACTATTTTAATTCCGCTATAAAAATAAGTGAAAAACTTTTTAATACTCTATTCACCCCCCCTCTAGAGTGACTTTAAGATCTAACCTCACTTTCAAGGGCTGGGAACCGCTCAGTGGCCGGAAGTTCTCTAAGTGATTTTCCCCCGAGGTGGCTCCGGTAGCCGGGCTCTCATTAGCCGGCAGGATAGGATGGACTCTCGGGGAGGCTAAGTGTTTTTCCCCCGAGGTGGCTCCGCTAGCTGGGCTCTCACTACTCAGCAGGGTAGGATGGCCTCTCAGGGAGGCTAAGTGTTTTTCCCCAAGGTGGCTCTGCTAGCCAGGCTCTCACTAGCCGGCATGGTAGGATGGCCTCTCGTGGAGGCTAAGTGTTTTTTCCTCGAGGTGGCTCCGTTAGCCTGACTCTCAGGAAGGCACTTGCCGAATAGACAGGGTTGGACTTTTCTTTCTAAGTGTGAGACCCGCTTGAAAAGAGCGGGGATTGTGTACAACCCTGTATTCGCTGAGTGGGTCCCTGGGGCCCAGAGTGTTTTTTGGCCCGGTATGTTTTTAGCACTGCCCCTGGAAAGGAGGGGGTGCAGGAGAGTTCTTGGGCGCTCCCGGTAAGGGGGGGGGGGGGGGGGGGGGCGAGCGGTGGAGGCGAGCGCCCTCCCGCTTGCCCAGCCCCATAAAGGGGGGGGGGGGGGGGGGAGCCGGATATGCAGGTGGCCTCCCGGGCTCGCCCAGCCCCTAGGGGGGCGAGTACGAGGGGGGCGGCCAGCCCCCCTCTCGCCCTGGCCCCAGCAAGGGGTGCGAGAGGAGAGGGGCGGATAGCCCCCCACTTGCCCCCGCCCTAGCAAGGGGGGCAAGAGGAGAGGGGCGGCCAGCCCCCCACTCGCCCCCGCCCGAGCAAGGGGGGCGAGAGGAGAGGGGCGGCCAGCCCCCCTCTTACCCCCGTCCTAGCAAGGGGGGCGAGAGGAGAGGGGCGGCCAGCCCCCCTCTCGCCCCCTCCTCAGCAAGGGGGCGAGAGGAGAGGGGCGGCAAGCCCCCCTCTCGCCCCTGCCCCAGCAAGGGGGGCAAGAGGAGAGGGGTAGCCAGCCCCCCTCTCGCCCCCGCCCTAGCAAGGGGGCGAGAGGAGAGGGCCGACCAACCCCCCTCTCGCCCCCGTCCTTGCAAGGGGTGAGAGGGGAGGGGGGTGGCCAGCCCCCTCTCGCCCCCGCCCCATCAAGGGGGGCGAGAGGTGAGGGGCGGCCAACCCCACTCTCACCCCTGCCCCAGCAAGGGGGGTGAGAGGAGAGGGGCGGCCAGCCCCCCTCTCGCCCCCATCCCAGCAAGGGGGGCGAGAGGAGAGGGGCGGCCAACCCACTTCTTATCTGAGAGATAAAAGTTTCTCAGATTATTGTTTCTCTTTGAAGATTTGAAATCTAGCAGCAGAGATCTGAGAGATTGATCTTGATGATGTTGTTCTCAGAGAATGAGATGTGCTGTTTGAGGAAGATGATCTTTTTTTTGACTTTCTGAATATTTCTCTCTCGACTGATACTCTGATATTTTCTATCTCTTATAGATATCTTTCTTCTAGTATCCTATTTCCTTAGAGAGAATGATAATAGATTTGAAATTCAAATCTCTGAATAGGAATAAAATAATCAGTATTCATTATTTCCTTGGAACTGCAACTGATTCAGCAAATCTTTAATCCTTTTCCTTTTCAATAAATGAAATGCTTTTCCAATATAAGCCAACGGCTACTTTCTCGGGAAGAGAATGGAAAGGGGAATAAACAAAGGAAGGATAAAATTTTGTCTTATCTGGAAGAATAAATTCACTGTTGATAGTCGAACTGAGTTCTGAGAAAATATAACTGATCTGAATAAATTGAGAGAAAATTCGTCGAGCTGAGATAGGAATTCATCGATCTAAAGGTTGAGTTCGTCGAACTGAACATCTGACGCTGATTCGTCAAACACAGACTGGAGTTCGTCGATCTCAATTTGGAGTTCGTCGAGCTGAGATTGAAGCAAGCCGTTCGTCGAACGCAGAATACAAGCCGTTCGTCGAACGTAGAAAGCATTTCGTCGAACGCAGTATTGAGTTCGTCGAACGCAGAAACTTAGAGCTTTCCTAAGTTCTAGCTATCTTATCAGCCTAAAACTACGACCCTTAGACTATACATTGGGGGTCAACTTAGTCCTAGTCAACACAAATTAATCCTAGCCCAAATCAGTAATAGAGTTGTTCCAACAGAGAGGATGAAGGGTAAATACTAGTAAAGAATGTGATTCCACGTACACGTCTTATTGTCATTTTTAAGAGAATGAATAAAGTGATAAATTACTTTAAGTTGACGAATAATGAGAAAACATAGAAGAGAAAAGATAGAAGAGAAAATGACGAATAATGAGAAAACATAGAAGAGAAAAGATAGAGGGGACGATGGAGAATGACATAATGGAGAAGGATACGATGGAAAAGGAGCGTAAGTAGTCAGAGAAGATGATGTGACCGCCCGGGCTACGCTATTTTAGTCTGGGCGGACTGGGATGAGATCTGCCCAGACTAAAACAGCGTAGCCCGGGGGGTCACATCAGAAGACAGAGAAGGAGATGACGAAGAAGGAGAGGATGTAATTGGAGACAACAAAAAAGGAGAAAATGGAGAATGAGACAACGTATAAGTAGAGAGAATAGAATGAGACAACGGAGGTAGGACAATGAAGGTATGAGGTGGTAGACGTAGGAGGCAATGAAGATAGGAGATGAAGGTAAGAGGCGACAAAGGTAGGATGTGGCGGAGGTAGGAGACGATGGAGGTCAAAGGTAGGAGGCAACGAAGTTCGGAGGTAGGATGCGACAGAGGCAGGAGGCAGTGGAGGATGAAAGCGACGGAGTTGGAGGAAACGAAGGTAAGGGGTGAGGCAATGGAGATAGAAGAAGACACAAGTAGGAGGCGATAGAGGTAGGATGCGACGAAGTAGGAAGAAATGCACTAATGTTATGCCTAATGAATCCCTTCTGCAAGAGATCTGAAATTTGGGTTTGCAACTCCTGATGGGCAGCGGGGTTCAAATGATAATGAGGGAGGTTAGGTAACGATGATCCAGGGACAAAATCAATAGCGTGCTGAATATCACGCATCGGTGGCAACGTCGAAGGCAACTCATTTGGGTAAACGTCCCTATACTCCTCCAACAACTCCCTCAACTCAAGGGGTAAATCATCCAAAATTGTAGAATCATCCTTGGCTAACATGCAGACTAAAGCGTACATGTCTCCCCCAATAAATGACTCACGAGTGAATTTTTATCTACCCAACAAACTTAACGTCTTCCTCTCCACAGGGATGGTAGTGTCTTTATATGAGCTAGAGGGCTCCTTGGGTGGAGTAGGTTTGAGAATAATCTTCTTGCCCTTATATTGAAATTCACACATGTTGGCGCGCCCATAATGAATCACATCCCGGTCATAAAGCCAAGGTCGGCCTAATAGGACATGGCATGCATCCATAGGAATTATATAACACCAAATCTGATCCAAGTAGGATTGATCGAAATGGGAACCAAGCACCGTTTGGTGTCCGGTAAGGACATTTTATTTATCTAGGCTACCTGATAAGGAGAAGGGTGGGGTTCCATGGCCAACTATATACGCGTGACCGCATTTTCAGACAATATCATTTGGCGAGCTCAGCCCGACGAATGACGAGCTGAGGTCGACGAATTTCTACAGCATTATTTTTATATCATTAAATATTACTTATATGCTGTCAGATTTATTTAAAGCAATATTTTATTTATCCTATTTATATATTGCTATATATATATTGTTGATCTGACCTTACAACGTGCAAGCATTAATTAATATAGCCGTTGGCAGAAACATTAAATGCTATAGCCGTTGTAGCAAGCAAAAGAAGGAATGAGGACAGCTCGAGGATCTACTAAATGAAAGTGATAATATATCCTTCCTCTTTGGTCGGCAAGATTCAAATTAGACGAAAGAAGACAATAGCTCTTTTACACGACAGTAGGAGTCAATTCTTTATTACAGCAGAATATATTACAGCAGATAATATATATCAGAATAGATATATAGTTATTATCTCTCGACAGATTACATACATATATATATATATTATTGTACTGATTTTACATAGACAGAACATATACATATCATATTGCTGTACAGGAAAAAGAGAGAAGAAGAAGAAGAAGAGAAAAGGAAGAACAAGAGCAAAAAGAAGAACAGATCATATATATTTATATCTTCTTTTTGCCTAACTCTTTCTTGCAGATCATACATATCCTGAGACACCAAACACTATCAATTGCTCAGGATCTAAACTGCAAGAAGAAGAACAGAGGATTTGCAACCAAGATAAGGAGCCTCCACAAGCTGTCATCAAACTACATCAGACGGGGGGAGCTCTCTTCAACATATTCATCAAGAGTCTTCTCAGCAAAAGAGAAGAACATCATAATCTTTTCTATTTTCTTTTATTTCTCCCATCTTGTAAAGGGTAAAAAACTCCCTTCAAAAGTTTACTCCTGGTGACAGGCCACCTTAGCAAAAACCTGCGGCTTGGTTTATAAGCACCTTATCAAAAGCTTATAGTGGATTCCTACCAGTGGGTAGAAGAGTAGATGTACCCAGTTGAGGGGAACTACTATATTTTCTTGTGTCATCTGGATTGCTTGGTTTGCTTGTTTCCTGTGTTGTGTTTATTTTTATGCACTCTTAGTATTTGTGTTTATATTACTCATACAACAAACATCTTATATATAAATATATATATCACCTATTTTGAAAGCAAACTTAAACAAGAGTTTCAACAGATAAATAAAAACTAAACTCTCCTTTCAATTGGTATCAAAGCAGGTTGATTTTTTTTTTCAATCACCCTCATCAGAGGATATCAATTGTCCCTTTCAATTGGTATCAGAGGAGGCTGATTTTTTTTCTTGCACCTGATACTCAATTGAACCACTTTCAATTGGTATCAGAGGAAGTTGATTTTTCACACAGGCTAACACCTGAAATCACAAAGATCACTTAGTTCTTATTTTGTTTTGTTATAAAAAGGTTTTTCAAAAATTTGATGGCACTAGCAGATTTCTCTTTTTCAGATCCACCTTTATGTAATTTGGATAGTTTTGATTTATGGCAAGTTAGAATCAGATTATTTATGAATGCAATAGATGAAAATATTTACAAATCTGTTTTGATAGGAATTTCATTTTCAATCCCTTCATCTGATGATCAGGAAAGGCTGAAAAGTGCTGATGTCATGGCCATGGAGATATTGGCTAAATCAATGTCAAATGACATTCTTCTTAAAGTGGCTGATTGCACTTCAGCAAAGAGCATCTGACACTCCCTCTCAAGGATGGTAAATGAGTCCTCTTCTACATCTTCAACTAACTTTACTTTTGATGCAGAACCATCATTCAGTTTAACTGAAGAAGAACAAAAAGAAGAGCAAAAAGCCATAAAATTCTGTATGATGGCAATATATGGCTCAGATTACATATCAGATGCTGAATCTGAAACGGAGATGGTAAATGAGGTTGAGGTATCTTCTATTCCTAATTTTACCTCTGAAAATTTCAGATCTGTTTTCAATTCACCTTGTGCAGGTTTTAAAATTTCTGAAAACAGAATCAGTAAAAAACTAATAATAAACAAATTAATTTCTGATAAAATTAAAGAAGATTTTAAAATAACAGAAAAACAAATTATCTGTTTAGAAAATAAGTTCATTAAGGCTGAAAACTTTAAATAATTAATTAAAGCTAAAGAAAAAGAAATTTCTTATGATCAGAAAAAGAAAAATAAGTTTACAAAGTTATACTTTAATGAAATAAAAAGGCCAAAATATTTATCTATAAGGCAAATTTTTAAACTTTTAATATTTTTACTTAAATTAAATTAAACAGCAGTTTTAATGATTCTTTGGAATTTTTCCATTTTAAAAGCAATGTCAGATAACTTCACTCTCTTACAGATTTTTCCCCAAAATTAGTTTGAGCATTCTACTCAAGTAGCATAGATCAGAAATGATCAGAGCTCTGAGTGTGAGTCTCTTCTGATTAAGGGGATTCTATAGAAAGAAGCTATCAGACTTTGTCTTTTTGATTTTTAAATTCCTAGAATTTAATAACAGCTAGCAATTCACATATTAAAAATTCCTATTCAAATCAAGATCTAGGAAATGAGAAATTGCTTAGTTTTAAAGAAGAAATTTAAGAAAATAATCTCTGTCCCTTAAGCAGCTCAAGACTTTTATGCTTAGGAATCCTAAACCAAATAGGGGGAGATTGTTAGAACCTAGTCTTTATTTGGATTAGGATCCCAATTCAAATAGGGGGAGATTGTTGGAACCTTAGGTTTGATTTGAGTTAGGATCCACCTTTAGCATCTAAGTATATATCATAATATATATTATAACTTAGATTAATTATCATTAAGAAAGAAGGCTGCAAATAGACATATAAATAATAGGCTGAAATATAAGAGAAGAAATGTATTTCATATATTAGCTACGTTCGACGAACGTCGAACGACGCTCAGCATTCGTCGGACGGCGCCCAACGAACAGATTATTCTATAGCAGCGCTCGACAAATTACAGCCCGGAAGCAGCGGTCGATGAAATCTGAACAGCGGTCGATGAAATCCCAGCAGCGCTCGGCGAAAGTCCTCTGCAGTTAATCAATGCTCAGAATATCATTTGGCGAGCTCAGCCCGATGAATGACGAGCTGAGGTCGACGAATTTCTGCAGCATTATTTTTATATCATTAAATATTACTTATATGCTGTTAGATTTATGTAAAGCAATATTTTATTTATCCTATTTATATATTGCTATATATATATTATTGATCTGACCTTACAACGTGCAAGCATTAATTAATATTGCCGTTGGCAGAAACATTAAATGCTATAGCTGTTGCAGCAAGCAAAAGAAGGAAAGAGGACAGCTCGAGGATCTGCTAAATGAAAGAGATAGTATATCCTTCCTCTTTGTTCGGCAAGGATTCAAATTAGATGAAAGAAGACAATAGATCTTTTACACGACAGCAGGAGTTAATTCTTTATTACAACAGAATATATTACAACAGATAATATATATCAGAATAGATATATAGTTGTTATCTCTCGACAGATTACATACATATATATATATTGTTGTACTGATTTTACATAGACAGAACATATACATATCATATTGCTATATAGGAAAAAGAGAGAAGAAGAAGAGAAAAGGAAGAACAAGAGCAAAAAGAAGAACAGATCATATATATTTATATCTTCTTTTTGCCTAACTCTTTCTTGCAGATCATACATATCCTGAGACACCAAACACTATCAATTGCTCAGGATCTAAACTGCAAGAAGAAGAACAGAGGATTTGCAACCAAGAGAAGGAGCCTCCACAAGCTGTCATCAAACTACATCAGACAGGGGGAGCTCTCTTCAACATATTCATCAGGAGTCTTCTCAGCAAAAGAGAAGAATAGCATAATCTTTTCTATTTTCTTTTATTTCTCCTATCTTGTAATGGGTTAAAACTCCCTTCAAAAGTTTACTCCCGGTGACAGGCCACCTTAGCTAAAACTTGCAGCTTGGTTTATAAGCACCTTATCAAAAGCTTATAGGTGAATTGGGCACCTGATCAAAACTCCCATTGGTGTGTGGACACCTTATCAAAATCACCTTGGTGTGAGGGAACCTTATCAAAAACCTCCTAGTGGATTCCTACCAGTGGGTAGAAGAGTAGATGTACCCAGTTGAGGGGAACTACTATATTTCCTTGTGTCATCTGGATTGCTTGGTTTGCTTGTTTGTTTTATTTCTTATTTCCTGTGCTGTGTTTATTTTTATGCACTCTCAGTATTTGTGTTTATATTACTCATACAGCAAACATCTTATATATATCACCTATTTTGAAAGCAAACTTAAACAAGAGTTTCAACAGATAAATAAGAACTAAACTCTCCTTTCAATTGGCACTCCGACAGACGACGAGGATTGGTTGGCGAGAATTCAGGAACTCCTGAAAGAGGCAGAGACCCCAGAGGACAAGCAGTCCCAGTTCACAGCGTTTATTTTAGAAGGCGATGCCAAGCTGTGGTGGGTGAATCATAACGGTCGTCATTTCCCTGGATGTGCCCCGTCCATGGAAGAGTTCGGGAATGCCTTCCTGAAGCGCTATATCCCCTCTTCGACGAGGTTAGCCCTTAAGCGGTAGTTCTTGCACTTGGTGCAGCGCGAGAAGACAGTAGACGAGTACTTGCAGGAGTTTACTCGGTTGGGTCGTTACGCAAGAACGACCATGTCAAACGATGAGGAGAGGGATAATCTCTTCTATCAGGGTTTGAGAGAGAATTTAAGGCAACCTTTGATAGCCTTAAAGAATGCGGGGTTCAATGAGTTAGTTGAAGCAGCTCGAACTTTGGAGAACGATATGGAGGAAACCCAGTGCCGCAAGGGCTTGGCGGTAAAGCAGGGAGAAAGTAAGCCATCTCAGTCTCAGGGGAAGTCCGAGAAAAGTTAGTGGAAGAAAATGCCCCGTCCTTTTTGGACTGGTGAGAGGAGCGGTGCGGCTTCTGGAGTGTTCCGTTCCAAGGGGCTAGTGACATGCTATAAGTTTGGCAAAGTGGTCCACATAGCTCGAGTTAGTTTTGAGAGTGGAGTTGAGCCAGAGCAGAGGCAGGAGCAGTCGGTGCTTTCCGGTCCTAGTGTTGGGGAGAAAGGGAAGGCGGCGGAGTCCAGTGCTTCCCGTTTCCCTCCTGTGCAGCCTGTAGCATACAACCTCGGGCAGCAGGAAGCAATTCGTCAACCTAACGTGGTGACAGGTACGAAAGTTTAGAATTTCATTTAATAGTTTTAACCTGTTTGCGACCTTTCATATTCATTATATGCGTGATAGGCTTCATGCTAGTGTCTGGCTTCCCCTCTAGAGTGTTGTTCGACCCGGGAGCGTCACACTCTTATCTCGTGGAAAGCTTTATCCAGAGGATCGTTGTTGAGACGGTTGAGGCAGAGGTGGAGCTTAGTGTGCGCATGCCGAATGGGTCTTTCGTGACCATTGGAAGGAAAGGACTCATTGTGCTGAGGATTTGCGAGTGTGATTTCGAGTTGGTAGCAGCAATTATACCACTAGCCAAATTTGACATCATCCTAGAGATGGACTGGCTTGCAGAGCAACGAGCTAGTATTGGCTGCCTGTTGAAGGTGGTGACCTTAAGGAGTGAAGGAAGAGCGGAGGTCAAGTTCGAGGGCCTATGCGGAGTGGCCTGCTCCCTGATTTCTACCGTGCAAATGTTGCGTGCGGTGAATCAAGGAGGTGAGGCATTTGTCACTTTGTTGGAGACTCACTCCACAAAGTTGGTGATCAGAGAAGTGCTAGTGGTGGAGGAATTCAAGGATGTGTTCCCTGAGGAGCTTCCGGGAGTGCCTCCTCAGCGTGAAATCAACTTTTCAATTGAGTTGGTGTTGGATGCGAGGCCGGTGTCGCGTCCTCCATTTAGGATGGCACCGAAGGAACTGGCTGAGTTAAAGGTGCAGTTGCAAGACTTGTTCGAGCAGGGGTACATTAGGCCCAGCTCCTCACCTTGGAGTGCGCCGGTATTGTTCGTTAAGAATAAGGATGGTAGTATGCGGCTGTGCATAGACTATCGCGAGTTGAATAAGTTGACCATAAAAAATAAGTACCCAATTCCGCGAATCGATGATTTGTTCAATCAGTTGGTGGGGTCGACGGTGTTCTCCATGTTGGACTTGAAGTCGGGTTACTATCAGTTAAGTATTCGAGAAGAGGACATTCCCAAGACGGTGTTTGGGACGAGATATGGTCACTTTGAGTTTTCAGTGATGCCGTTCGGTTTGACGAACGTGCCATCAGTGTTCAAGGATTTAATGAACCGAGTGTTTCGACAATACCTGGATTCATTCGTGGTGGTGTTCATTGATGACATCTTAGTGTATTCGAGGTCGAAGGCGGAGCATGAGTCTTATCTGAGATTAGTGTTGCAGACATTGAGGGAGAACCAGCTTTATGAAAAGTTCTCGAAGTGCGAGTTCAGGATCGGTAAAGTAACATTCTTGGGCCACGTGATTAGTGGAGATGGTGTGGCGGTGGATCCTGCGAAGATTGAAGCCATTAAATATTGGCCTGTACTGAGAACCGTGGCGGAAGTTTGGAGTTTCCTTGGACTAGCTGGTTATTATAGAAGGTTCATTGAGAACTTTTTGCGAGTGGCTTTGCCCCTCACCACTCTTACCCATAAGGACCATAAGTTTGTGTGGACGCCAGAGTGTGCCCGTGCGTTCGAGACCTTGAAGGAAAGATTGATGTCTGCTCCAATCCGAAGTCTTCCTAGTGGGACTGAGGGATTCCAAATTTTCAGCGAGGCGTCAGGGTGCGGTTTGGGTTGTGTGCTTGTGCAGCATGATAATGTGATAGCTTATGGGTCGAGGCAGCTAAAGCCTCATGAGATAAATTACCCCATCCACGACTTGGAGTTGGCGGCGGTAATTTTTGTGTTGAAGTTGTGGCGGCACTACGTGTATGGTGCGAAGGTTGAAATCTTCACGGACCACAAAAGCTTGAGGTATCTTTTAGATCAGAAGGATCTTAATATGAGGCAGCGTAGGTGGGTCGAGTTCCTTGGGGACTACAACGTAGCGATTCAGTATACGCTAGGCAAGGCCAATGTGGTGGATGACGCCTTGAGTAGGAAGTACTCTGGGCAAGGAAATTGTATTGAAGCGCATGACGAGCGTTTGGTGCAAGAGTTTGACTCTCTTGGCATTGTGTGTGTGGCTAAGGGTGAGTCCAGCGCAGCTCGACTGAACTGGATCGAGATGCAGTGTGATCTAGTAGATCGAATTCGATAGGCAACCAGTGCAGACGAAGAGTGTCAGCGATTGGCATTGGAAGCTCAGCAAAGCGAAGGCAGTGCGTTGGAGATGGTCAGTGGACTTTTAAAAGAGAAATGGAAGGGTGTTTGTCCCTCGTTTTGGCAAGCTCCGTGAGGAGTTGATGTTCGAGGCTCACTTCACGAATTACTCCATTCATCCAGGGAGTACGAAGATGTACTGGGATTTGAAGAAATCCTTTTGGTGGTCTGGGATGAAGCGGGATGTAGCTTTGTATGTAAGTCGGTGTCAGACGTGCGCCTTAGTGAAGGCGAAATGCCAAAGGCCGGGTGGATTCTTGAAACCTCTTCCTATCCCTGAGTGGAAATTCGACGACATCTCCATGGATTTTGTGCATGGTTTACCTCGATCGCAGCAAGGTAACGATGCGATTTGGGTGATTGTGGATCGCCTGACCAAGGTAGTCCACTTCATTCCAAATCAGAAGGACGATAGCGTGGAGAAGCTCGTGGAGATTTATGTTCGAAACATTGTGCGGTTGCACGGAATTCCAAAGAGCATAATTAGTGATCGCGATGGATGTTTCACGTCCAAGGACTGGAGGTTAGTGCAGCGAAGTTTGGGCACAAAATTGAAGTTTAGTACCGCATTCCATCCGCAGACCGATGGCCTAACGGAGAGAACGAATCATACGATGGAGGACATGTTGAGAATGTGTGCTCTCGATTTCAGTAAAAGTTGGGAAGACCACCTCTTCATGGTGGATTTTGCCTACAACAATAGTTTTCAGGCGAGTATCAAAATGGCGCCCTATGAGGCTTTGTATGGAAGGCGGTGTCGAACGCCGATGTCTTGGATAGAGGTGGGAGACACCCAGTTGTTAGGAAAAGAAGTGGTGGCGGACGCTTGTGAGTTGGTGCGAACTATCCAGGAGCGCATGAAGGTTGCTCGGGATCGGCAGACAAAGTATTTTAATGCACGCCACAGAAATGTGGAGTTTGCGGTGGGCGGCATGGTCTACTTGAAGATCAAGCTGTTCAAAGGCATTTCGCAAATTCGACGACTCAAGAAATTGAGTCCAGGATATTTGGGTCCATTTAAGGTTACAGAGCGCATAGGCGAAGTAGCCTATCGGTTGGCGTTGTCCGTAGAGCAAAGCAGATTACATGATGTATTTCATGTTTTAATGCTGAGGAAAGCTTTGGTGGAGCCGGAGGATGTGGTTGAGTCTTCAACAGTTCTTGTACCCGAAGATCTGAGGACAATAGTTCGTCCGGTTTGCGTGGAGGATTCTGAAGTCCGGCGGTTGCGGAACAAAGAGGTCAAGCTAGTGAAAGTGCGTGGGGATAATTGCGGACTAGACGAGTTCTTATGGGAGCGAGAGCAAACAATGCGGGATAACTTTCCGGAACTGTTCGTTTCAGGTATGTGAATTAGTTATGCTTTCGTTAACATTTTTAATTTTGAGGACGAAATTCTTTTAAGGGGGGTGGATTTATGTCACCCCAGGTTTTCTGTATCTGGGAGCTAGCGCCGGCATTAGGTATTAATGCAGGCATTAGCTGCAACAGTTCTTTTGCGATGGTGTTAATCAAAGGAAGTTTCGTCGAACGGAGTTCGACGAAGGGAGTTCGTCGAACAGAGTTCGGCGAAGAGTTTTCGACGAAGAGAGTTCGGAATCATCGGGCCGCTGAGTTGACTTCGTTCGTCTAACGGAGTTCGACGAAAGGAGTTCGTCGAACGGAGTTCAGCGAAGAGAGTTCGATGAAGAGAGTTCAGAACCGCTGGGACGTTGAGTTGGCTTCGTTCGTCGAAGGGAGTTCGACGAAGGGGGTTTGTCACAGAGAGTTCGACGAAGGGAGTTTGTCAAATGAAATTCGGAACCGCTGGGACGTTGAGCTGGTTTCGTTCCTCGAAGGGAGTTCGACGAAGGGAGTTCGTCAAAGGGAGTTCATCGAACGGAGTTCAACGAAGAGTTCGACGAAGGGAGTTCGTCGAAGGGGGTTCGACGAAGAGCGCGGGCGCTAGTGCTAGCGCCGACGTTAGCTGACGGAACCTGTTCCATAAGTAGCTTTTCTGGGACGTCCGATCTGTTTAGATCTTGATCTTACGGTCTAGATAAGTGCATCCTAAGGTCTTATTTAGGGCAGAGAAGTTCTTTTCTCTTTGCGGGAAGTCCTTTGTGCTTTTGGAGGCGTAGAAGAGAGTAAGGGTTTGGAGGAAGAAGAAGGCTAGATCCGCCATTGTTGGAGCACCAGAGCTCCATTCTCCGATCCGAGACCAGATCCGTGGAGAGGACTAGAAGGCGCTTCTTTCTATTCGTGCCTTTCAACCGATCCATTGCGAGGAAGAGAACTCTTAGGGTAACGACATCTCTCCTCCCAGTTTTAGGATATGTGCATGGCATCTATGCTTTTACTTTCCTTTTTCTGAAATTTATGGCACCAGATCTCTCAAATGCGAGGGGTTTGGGTCGCCTTGGTTCAAGAAGAACCATCGGGTTGATTGAGTCTGTCCCCGACATGATTTTGCACTAGAGATCTGTTCCGTTAGTGGATTAGCCATTTTGTGTGAAGCTGAAAACGTGACTGGTGGTCCGATTCGGTGATGTTGCTTAACGTGCATTTTATGGATTTTGCTAGAAATCCGATGTTGCCCTTATGTTCGTGTGAGAATGAACGTTTGTTTGGAAAAGGTAATTATGATGTGTATGTGAAGGCGTGGTTTGTCTTTGTGGTCGGCTGGCTAGCCCGTGAATGCTTGGATTCATGTGGGGTGAGTGTCCCGACAAGACAAGTCCCCTTCTGGGCTAACTGACAAGAACAAGTATGTCGGTGTGCCCGTTGGCAAGATGAGCCATGTAAGGGGTGAGGTCCCAGTGGAGTTCTTGGCTTTTGGTTTATTGTTTGAGGCGAGAACAAGTATGATGATGCGCCCGTTGGCAAGATGAGCCATGTAAGGGGTGAGGTCTCAGTGAAGTTCTTGGCCTTAGGCTTGCATGCCCGTGGGGGAATGATAAGTACCCTTGGTTTTGTATGAAATGTTGATGTGTGTTGTTATGTTAGAAGCATACACGCCATAGGGTACCTTGGGTGAAACCCAGGTTTGCATAAATACTGCATTGTTAGATCCCCTTACTTTTATTGATCAACATAGAAACGTGGATGATGCTTGTGACACTCATGCCTGTCATGTTTATGTTAATACTGTTTATTTCATTTGCATACGAAGTGTTGACTTGTAGGGTGATGTAGTTCCCCGGGGTCCGCTAGGACGGCCGGGAGGAGGGGTGTTGTTACACCGTTGTTGGTCAGCCAAAGCTGTCCCTCGTTATACCGCTCTTTGTGATTTGGATGCAGGGCAAGGATCGCAGGCTGGACCTAGCTCGCCGGCCAGAAAGGCCTAAGCTTCATGAATTGCACTTTTCATGTTTTCTTGTTTGATTTGATGTCTTCACCTGTTCTTGCATGCATGCCGAGGTAGCTTAGGATTGTGATGATCTGTTTGTCACAACCCGCATTTTTTCAATATTTAAAATATATCAGAGTGAGAGAAAATACGCGCCGTGATGCCACGCCGTGCAGGGAACAACTGCAGACGCTCAGGCAAACTCCTAAATCTAATGCTCTTTTATGAAAAGACATGTTATTATGATAAAACAATATTTAAGTTTAAGTTGAGAACCGTGTCCCTTGGTTCAGTGGATCAACTAGTCCACGAGTAAAGTATATGTGGTCGCTGCGGAGAAATACTTGATTCAATTCTTTTATGGTCCTATATGAGCCCGAAGACCTAACATACAGCTAATGTTATGCATGACTCTAGATTTATTATAAGAAATAAAAAGGTTTTATAACGTTCAAAATATGGTGGCTTTCAGTTAAAGATATGCAATGAATCTAAGTTAAATGCAGCTTTTTATATTCAAAGTAACTAACATGCATCCTAACATAAATCCTTCCCAGAGAGCAAGAGTAAGAGCTAACAGTAGGTAACAGCAGTGAACACTAGCAAGTGGTCTAACATCCAAGTCAAAACACTATGGGCGTCAACAAACAGACACAAACCCATAGGAGCAAATCTAGTCAGAAAAGACAAAACTACCTCACAGAAGGAGGTGATACAAACGCTGCCACTTCCTGCAGCACAGAAACCCCGAGCTCTACCAGACGAACCTGCTACTGCTCTGAACCTGAGGCATTCAAAAGAAGAACACCTCAGAAACAAGTTGCAAGTGGTGCAAGAGAGCAAAAAGAGCTACACAAACCTCCAAGTAAACGGGAGGTAAACCAACAGCCTGCAACAGACGTCAGTACTAGAGTGCAGAAACAGGGAAGAGAAACCAGCTAAATAGCTAAAATCAAGAGAGTTCACTAACAGAAGCAAAAGAAGTGCATAGCTATATATACATATATTTACCAGATTTCAAATTCATATTCTAGTTGCCTACCTAAATCACCTAGAGGGGGGGTGAATAGGTGATCTCTACGTCTTTTGCGGAATTAAAAAAAATTAAACGTAAAGCACAGCACACAAAATTAATCACAGCCACAGATAACACCATGAATTTATAGTGGTTCCCCGTACTTGGGTACTCCACTGCCGGCCTCGCCAATCTAGCACCACAGCTAGACTTGACTACTCACTAAATCTCGGATCAAGAACGATCCTACAGTCTCGGAGTCAAACTCCTACAAACTCAGAGAGAACCTCTCTTACAACTTGGAGAAAACTTCTCCTACAACTCGGAGAACAACCTCTCCTACAACTCGGAGATAACAACTCCTACAATAGATTGAGAAGGGTTTGAACAATACTAAACCAGATCTGAATAACAGAAGCGTTTTCTTCCTTCTTCTTGAATGGCTTTTGAGAACGATGAGGAAGAACAACGATCTTTCGAATCTGTCTTTGACAATCCGAAACGATCCAATAGAGATTGCAGAACCTGAGCATGGATCAATCGAATCCTTCTTGATAGAAATCGACAACTCCAAAGAGTAGAACAATCTCCAAACGTAGACGACGGCGAGCGGCGCTTTTCTCGTTCTTTAAGATCGGGAGAGAGAGATTCGGAAAGGAATAATAATCAATCAAATCTTAAGCAAGAGGGCCTTTTATAGGAGAAGGTCTAAATAGAATATTTAAGCCTTAAGCCAGAGAAAGGAATCTCGTCAAACAGACGGAAAACAGAAGTCGGCAAAAACAGATTGAAGGAACGAGAAACAGATTTCTCGAGAGAAAGAAGACTTCTCGAGAAATCACGGCTGGATCTCGGAAAAAGGCTTTCAAACAAATTGACAGAGCTTCTCGAGAAAAGAAGGGATTTCTCGAGAACAAAGATCTTCTTCGAGAAATAAGATAAACTAACCTTTTTCGGAAGAAACAAGAACTTCTCGAGAAATCAGATAAACTTCTCGAGAGAAAAGATAGCTTCTCGAGAAATTTGAATTTCTTTCGAAGACTTAAGCTGAAAAGAACTTCTCGAGAATTCAAAAGGATTTTCCGAGAGCTTTACAGACTTCTCGAGAAATAAAGATAGCTTCTCGAGAAATTTGAATTTCTTTCGAAGACTTAAGCTGAAAAGAACTTCTCGAGAATTCAAAAGGATTTTCCGAGAGCTTTTCAGATTTCTCGAGAAATACACTTGGAAAAAAATTCTTTGAACCTTTCTTTGAGAACAGCTACACCTCCAAGACCTTAGCTTACTTTGTCTTGATTAGAAATGCATTCCAATAGAGAGATCACATATGAGTCAACACCATATCCCATACAATGAGGAATTACATTGTAAAAGACTGTGCTCATTGACCCACTGTGACCTGACATTGGTTTACATTTAGCAATGGGAACCTGCAAGACAAAACTAGAGAAACAAATCAAATACATAAGCAATTCAATCTTGGTTCATAGTTGACTTTCTACAAATCAAGGTTATTGTGGATACAATACCCAACAATCTCCCCCTATTTGTAGAAGTCAGAACCCTACTTACCAAGATAAATTGCAACAAAATAATACACAACATGATATACAAGGAATTAAATAGAGACAGATAAAGAAAGAGCATCAAAAATTAAATCTATAAAAGAAAGATAATTATCACATCAAAATCAAAACTATATATAGATTTTCAGATTGTCTCATGACTTAAAGTTCACACAAGCAAATGACAAAAAGAATTTGATGGTCTTCATTCTCTGGCATTGTCTCTTCTTTTCTGATCCTGTCTTTTGAAGTATGCATAAGGTTTAGGATGGTACTTTGGAGGAGCTGGAGGAGCTGTAGGATCATTGTACTTATTTGTCCTGTAATGTAATCTCCTTTTGATCTTGCTGTTTTGATAAAGTTTCCATTCAGAAGAGCTGTAATAGTCTTGAACTTGCATTCCACCTTCTTCAACTAATCTGAGTGAATCAAGAATAATAGCCTTTGAAATAGGACTCCATAATTCTGGATAATTCACAGGATCAGTAGCAGCAGCTTTGCCAGAGCCTGCTGAACTAGATTCAGGAACTGATCTCTTAGCAGAAGGTCCTTCACCATATTTTCTTTTTCTTGAACCTTGCTTAGAAGAAGCAACTTCCACATCAGAAGACACATCTTGTCTTGGAGAGAACTGAGGAGCCTCATACTGTGCAGAAGGATATTGAGGAGGGAGATCATACTGAGGAGGGGAAACAGCAGGGTCAATGCCCATTTCTGGAAAGATCTCACTATGGAGCCAAGCAGTAGACCTTTGTGTGAATTCTTTGACATCAGCTACCTGCTTCTGGACTCCCTGAGACAGTAGATCAAATTTCTCACTCATGTGATTATGAAATGCAAATAAATTCTCATCAATTGAACCTATCAACTTGTCCTCCCCCTTTCTGACTTCTACAGGAAGAGTTTGGAGAACAGATTCTTTAAACAACCCTACCTCATCAACAATTTTAAAACAGTGTTCATCAGCCTTAATATACATTGATTCTTGAGTCTTTCTGACTTCAATAATCTGCTCTAACACTTTACCAACACCCTCAATGGTGTGGTCAATAGCTTTTCCTCCTTGAATGACAATCCTCTTGAGTTCTTCTGAACTATCTTGGAAGACTTTCAGCTTTTTATCCATAGCTTTCTCTATATCTGTTATCCTGGCATGCACTTCCTTGAAAGATAAATCTATCTTGGCACTCTGCCTTTGGAGTAACATTTCAATCTGACCTAGTAAGGCATGATCAACAAAGAGAGGAGGAGGAATGGGAGCTGGCAGGACTGGTTCAGGGATTTCTTCTAGAACAACTGTACTTTTCTCTGGAAGAAAAGACAGATTCACAGTCTCATCTACTAGAACTTCAGGCTGTCCCTGTGCTTCTGTATTCATTTCCAAATAGTACTCTTGCTCCCCCTCAGTATTTGCTGGGGGAGAAGGGGTATTGTGAACAGAAACATCATCATCATGATGGAATACAAAATCTGCACCTGAACCTGCATGGTGATCACTAGAGTTCTGCTCATCATCAACTACAGTGTTCTGAATGTCAAGAAGAACATCTGCTATGTTAGCATCAACAGTTTCTTGTGCAACAACATGAGGAGGAGGAGGAGGAGGAGCCACAATATTTAAGATAGGGGAGAATACCACATCAGGAGGAGGAATCTCTGATCCTGGAGGAACCTGATCTGATGGAATATTTTCTGATGAAAGAGGAGGAACAAAATCTGCTGCTGGAGGGACATTCTGCTGACCTGGAGATGGAAGAAGACTTGGAGATGGAGGAGCTTGAAGCTGTGCTGAAGAGTCTGGAGGAGGAGATGAATGCACATCCTGTTGACCAGAAGGCTCCCCCTGGGAATGACCACCTCCTGAAGGCTTGGTTATCCTGATGTTCCACCTTTGGAGAGTGAACACATCCAACCTCTTCAAGTGATGAATGATAGCCCCTTTTGACATATCAAAGACTTGAGAATCAACCTGATTCAGATAGAGAGTTATAATCCTTGCAAAATTAGGACTAGAAATGCTCTCTTTGATCTTATTGAACATTATGTCTGCCCAGCTGCACTTCTTCCCACAGATTACTGCTGTAACTAAACTGAACACATCCACTGAGACATATCCCAGGCTTCCAGTATTTCCCAGCAGCACCTTGGAGATGATGTCCACCAAAAGTTTCCCGACATCATTCATTTGCTGCCTACGAATTGTCTTGGCTGAAGTCAAACCTACATAGCTCACTGCTTTTACCCAATCATTATCATCCAGAGAATCTTCTTCCTCTACTAAAGGCAACTTCAGATGTTTGGAAATAGACTTAGGAGTGATCTTGATTTTGGAATTCCCAATAGTAGATTTCATCTTCAATCCAGTTTTATGAACCTTAACATTAATGAAGAAATCCTCCACCTCTTTAAACAGAACTTTGCATGGCTGCTCTAGAACAAAAGATAAGCCGGCTGCTTCAAGAAGATAAAACAGGTTCTTGAAATCATCTGAGATGGAAACTAGGCCTTCTCGCACTAATTCACTGCCCACGCCAACCTTTGGCTTTGAATGAGGCGCCATTGGAGAGAAAGAAAATCAAGAATCAACTGACCAGAAATTTCGATTTCGCATGAGAGGAAGACGAACTGTCGGCGGCTTTGCGAGAAGAAGATGAAGGAACTCGCGTGAACTTTAATTTGTTTCGATTGTCTATTTATAGTTCAGTTTGATGTGACAATTATTCGAGATTTACTTATAGATAAAAAAAAACGCGCATACCTGACCTTTCGTATCCCGGAAAATAAAGACTAGAATTCTGACAATTGAACGCAATTTCGCGAGAGATATACTGACTCGCGAGAACTATTCTAATTTCTCGAGAAGTATCTTGATTTCTCGAGAGATTCCAGAATTCTGATTTTCTGACTTTGAAAAAGCATTTCTCGAGGGATAACCCATTTCTCGAGAAGTACAGGTACATTTTGCGAGAAGTCTTTCATTTCTCTTTCTTTCTGAAGGACAGATTACTGCTTTCCATAGATATATAACTTTTAGAAATCCCATTTTTCTTCTCGCTTTAAGCATTACTCTAAGTTGAGCATTCCAAGTTCTGTCTTGAAGAAAGAGAACTTGGTCTCATCCAGCGGCTTCGTGAATATATCTGCAACTTGCTTATCCGTAGGGACATAGCTTAAGTTGATGTCCCCATTATCCACATGTTCCCGGATGAAGTGATTGTTGGGTTTTTCTAGAACCATACATCAGATGTAGGCGCAGCGGAAATAAACAGAAACAACCCAAAAATGCTTGGATCGGCCATGAATGTTGAATCAAGAAGTTAATAAAATACTAGGTAAAAATTACCTCAATGGGGTTGGATCAAATCCAACCAAGATGCTCCAAGAGTTGATTCCTGTCGGTGGCAAGAAGAGTTCTCACGTAGAATTATGTCTACGTCTCTACAGAAGTCCACACGAGCCGGGAGAACGCCAAGTCACGTCGCACGCAACTCGGAAGGAAGAAAGGCTGCACCTTGCACTTCCACGGATTGCTAGATCCGCTTCAGGAAGAATAATGCCGGCGACAATCGACGGAGAGGAGGTCGGCGGAGGCGAACGAGCGACGGAACACTTCCGTCTAGGGTTCTATCGGAACTTCTTCCGTCGAGGGCGAGCGGAACCTTTCCGTCGGCTCTTCTTTTCGTGTGTTAATAAGAACCCTAAAGAAGATCTATTTATACTCAAAGCATAAACAGGCTTCTAGAAGAATCGCTATCCGCAGACCACACATCAGAATAAGGGCTTCTGTTACAATTCGTCGGAATCCCACGGAAGAACATTCGTCGAGATTTCACGGGACAATCCGACGAATCCGACGAATCAGATCAGACGGCAACATTTGCCAAGAAAATGATCTCTGTAACAATTCGTCGAGTCTTCACGGGACAATCCGACGAATTCCGACGAATTCCGACGAACGGCAACAATTGCCTAGTCAAGGCTCTGTGATAATTCGTCGAGATTCCACGGAATGACCCGACGAATCCCGACGAATTCCGACGAATCCAGACAGACGACAACACTTTGTCGAGTGAAGAATCTCTGTCACAGTTCGTCGAGTTTCCACGGAATGACCCGACGAATCCCGACGAATCTCGACGAATCCGACGAATCCAATCCGTGTAAACCCGACGAATTCCGACGAATCATATCCGACGAATCCTATCCGTGTAAACCCGACGAATTCCGATGAATCATATCCGACGAATTCATACAGCAACATTTGCTGGACTTCCCCATTCTATATGGTGATTGGTAACCTTTACCAACACAGTCAATCTTCCAACTTCTCCACATGCTCTTATGTGCGACCCTGCAGGCTCATATCGCGTTGGCAGTGAGATTACATGTTTGACCACTTCTAGATCACAATGGCAACTCCAACAGTCTCCCACTTGATCTTGAAAGTATCAAACCAAAAACCTCACAAACAATGAGCGGCATCTAGCAATGCATCATTGCTCCCCAAGCAATACGAGTTCATAACTCATAAGCCTTTATGACCAATGTTCCAGCGTTGTCTTTGTCCCTTTGTCCCTTACATCCGGAAAGAACTAGAGGTATGGACCGTGTCACCCTCTTAATAGCTCAATCCAAGTTTCTTGATCTAGAACGGACTTCTAGAGAATGGTAAGCTCAATATCACATATTGACTCTACCAAGCATGGCCATGCATTTCCCAGTCCAATTCCATCAAGGGGCCCATGGATGCAACTCCTATTATATAGGAGGACAAATCCCATATCTGCTCACACCCAAACACCCAAATGATTCGTAACGTACCCAACGATCACCCTTATCATCAACCTTCTTCAAGGAAGACTTTAGATGACATCAAAGCACGCTCTTCCTCACTCGGTGAATGTTGTGACTTCAGGTCAAAGGACCACAACACCATTGTCAAATGAGACCTACTTGTGACACTTTTAAGTAACAATCCACAAAGTAGTCTCAGGTTGGGTCTGTCCAGTACAACTTGTTCACTAACAAGTACCCATGTGATGACTTGATATCACAATATCATGACCTGTGAGAA
This sequence comes from Dactylorhiza incarnata, assembly GCA_033032865.1. Classification (NCBI taxonomy): domain Eukaryota; kingdom Viridiplantae; phylum Streptophyta; class Magnoliopsida; order Asparagales; family Orchidaceae; genus Dactylorhiza; species Dactylorhiza incarnata. The sequence goes on from JAWHQI010000035.1 coordinate 6,885,795, forward strand.
CCGGTCATCAGTCAACACACATGCTAGTCTTAATGTATCATCATCACCCTTAGCTTCTACGATGATACCTCGACCAGGTACCTTTTAAGAATGAAGCTTCGAAATCATAGGCTCTCACATTCAAGTCACGTACTTGATGTCCTATGGAAGCGAACATTCTAAGGGTATTTATCACGAATTTTATTCTATCATATAGAAACAGTATATCGTAATAAAAGAACTTGCCATTAATTGTAAAAAGAAATAATCGGTACACAATTCATCATATGAATAAATAATAAACAGCCAACAGAATATTTATTTTACATGCAACCCACAAGACTCCCACTAGAGTTGATCACTCAGGTATCGTATACCCATTGATCTAGTATGACCATCATGCTTTCTCTGCGCGAGAGGCTTTGTCAGTGGATCTGCAATATTCTCCTCAGTCGGCACTCTGCAAATGTTCACATCTCCTCGTTCGACAATCTCACGAATAAGATGGAACCGCCGAAGTATGTGCTTGGAGCGCTGATGGGATCTAGGTTCCTTAGATTGTGCAATTGCACCATTGTTATCACAGTAGAGAACTACGGGACCAACAATGCTAGGAACTACATCTAGCTCGCCGATGAATTTCCTAATCCATACAGCCTCCTTCGCTGCATTAGCTGCAGCGATATACTCGGCCTCAGTTGTAGAATCAGCAACTGTCTCTTGCTTGGAACTCTTCCAGCTCACAGCTCCTCCATTCAGGCAAAACACAAACCCTGACTGAGACTTTGAATCATCCCTATCAGTTTGGAAGCTAGCATCCGTGTAACCACTTACAACGAGCTCTTCCTCTCCACCATACACCAAGAATACATCCTTAGTCCTTCTCAAGTACTTCAGGATATTCTTTACGGCTATCCAGTGACATTCACCGGGATCAGACTGATACCTGCTAGTCATGCTCAAAGCAAAAGAGACATCGGGTCGAGTACATAACATTGCATACATGATTGACCCAATTGCCGAAGCATATGGAATCAACTTCATGCGGTCCTTATCTTCACAAGATTTTGGACACTGGTCCTTAGAGAGATTCACACCATGAGACATGGGTAAAAATCCTTTCTTGGACTCAAGCATGTTGAACCGCTTCAACACCTTGTCAATGTACGTACTCTGGGTCAAACCCAGCAACTTCTTCGATCTATCTCTATAGATCTTAATACCGAGTATGTAAGTCGCTTCACCCAAGTCCTTCATAGAAAAGCAGTTCCCTAAGTTGTTCTTAACAACTTTCAGGGTAGGTATGTCATTCCCTATCAGCAGTATGTCTTCTACATACAATATCAGGAAGACAACAATGCTCCCACTGATTCGCTTGTAAACACACGGTTCATCTTCATTCTTGACAAAACCAAACTCTTTGATCTTCTCATCAAAACGAAGATTCCAACTTCTAGAGGCTTGTTTCAATCCATAGATGGACTTATTCAGCTTGCATATTTTAGTGGCTTCATTTGGGGATACAAAACCCTCGGGTTGTGTCATGTACACTTCCTCAAGGAGGTTTCCATTTAGGAAAGCCGTTTTGACATCCATCTGCCAGATCTCGTAGTCATAATACGCAGCAATAGCAAGCAATATCCTAATGGACTTTACCATGGCAACAGGGGAAAAGGTCTCATCATAGTCAATACCATGAATTTGCTTGAAACCCTTAGCCACCAGTCGCCCTTTGAATGTCTGTACATTCCCATCCATGTCGGTCTTCTTCTTGAAGACCCACTTGCACCCTATGGGTCGTACCCCTTCAGGTGGTTCCACCAAGTTCCAAACTTGGTTTATATACATGGAGTCCATTTCGGATTTCATAGCCTCAAGCCATTTGTCGGAGTCCGGTCCATTCATAGCCTCTTGGTAGGTTGCTGGTTCATCATCATGATCCATAAGCAACACATTACCTATTTGAGACACGAGAAATCCATATCTCTCAGGCTCAAATCTTGGTCTACCAGATCTACGTAGGACTTGTGTTTCGTGAGCAGGTTCTCTAGCTACAACATCTTGTAGTCCTGGCTCAGAATCCAACTCTGGTTCATTCACTATTTGTGGTTCTTGAACTTCTTCAAGTTCTACCTTTTGCGTCTTTCTTGATAAGAACTCTTTCTCCAAGAAGACACCCGTCCTTGCGACAAACACTTTGCCCTCAGACGGTAGGTAAAAGTAATATCCCTTCGTTTCCTTAGGATATCCCACCAGATAACACTTATCTGATTTGGGTTCCAGCTTGTCAGGCATTTGACGTTGTACGTATGCCTCACAGCCCCAAATTTTAATGAACGACATACTAGGACGCTTTCCAGTCCATATCTCATATGGTGTCTTTAGAACCGTTTTCGTCGGAGCGCGATTCAGTGTCATTGCAGCAGTCTCTAAAGCAAAACCCCAAAAGGAAACAGGCAAGTCTGCATGACTCATCATCGACCGTACCATGTCTAACAGAGTACGATTTCTCCTCTCAGACACACCATTATGCTGCGGTGTCCTAGGTGGAGTGAGCTGTGATACAATACCACACTCTTTCAGATGATCACGGAACTCATGACTCAGGTATTCGCCACCTCGATCAGATCGGAGTGCTTTAACCTTTTTACCCAATTGGTTCTCCACTTCATTCTTATACTCTTTGAACTTTTCAAAGGTTTCGGATTTGCACTTCATAAGATACACGTATCCGTATCTACTGAAATCATCAGTAAATGTAACGAAGTAGAAAAACCCACCTCTAGCCATAGAACTCATGGGTCCGCATACATCACTATGTACAACACCCAAGAGATCCTCAGCCCTCTCAGTATAACCAGTGAAAGGGGCTTTAGTCATCTTGCCTAATAGACAAGACTCACATCGCTCAAATGATTCATAATCAAATGAGTCCAATAGTCCATCTTTATGGAGCTTGGATATGCGCTTCTCATTTATATGGCCCAAACGACAATGCCAGAGATATGTAGGATTTGAGTCATTTGTTCTTAGTCTTTTATTATTATCTACATTATAGATCGGATGGTCCAGGTTCAAAACATAAAGACCATTAAACAATTGAGCTACAGCATAACAAACATCATTCTTAAATATAGAACAACAATTGTTCTTAATTATAAAAGAAAATCCAATCATGTCCAAACATGAAATGGATATAATGTTTCTAGTTATGGCCGGAACAAAATAACAATTATTAAGTTCTATTACAAGCCCACTGGGCAAAGAAAGACGGTAAACCCCTACGGCTACAGCAGCAACTCTTGCTCCATTGCCGACACGTAGGTCCACCTCTCCTTTACTCAGCAATCTCCTCCTTCCTAGTTCCTGCACATTTGTACAAATGTGAGAACCACATCCGGTATCCAATACCCAAGATGAAGGAGCAGAAAGGTTTATCTCTATAACATAAATATCCGAAGCGGAAGTCATACCTCCCTTCATTTTCTGCAGACCCTCAATGTACGAAGGACAATTCCTCCTCCAATGACCAGCCTTGCCACAGTGGTGGCATTTCCCTTCCTTCACGGTGCTCTTCTTTTTCAGCGCAGAAGATTTGGGCTCAAGATGTGACTTAGGTCCCACCTTCGTCTTCTTGAAGCCCTTGGCCTTACCCTTGCCTTTATGTACCATCAATATGGGACTAGCAGGCTTGGCCTTCTTCATGTTTATTTCGGCAGTTCGCAACATGCCTAGGAGCTCGGGCAGTGTCTTGTCTATTTCATTCATGTTGTAGTTCAAGACGAACTGCTCATAATTATCCGGCAACGATTGCAGGATAAGATCTGTGGCCAACTCTTGACCCAGAGGAAAACCCAGTCTCTCCAGGTTCTCTATATACCCAATCATCTTGAGTACGTGAGTACCAACCGAGTCTCGAGCTCCCATTTTGCACTGAAATAAGGCCTTCGTGACATCGAACCTCTCTTGACGAGCTTTCCCTTGAAACATTTTCTTTAGGTGCTCGTCAATCTCCTTGCACCCCATGTTCTCATGTTGCTTCTGAAGCTCAGAGTTCATGGTGGCAAGCATAAGGCACTCGACGTCTAAGGCGTCATCGGTATACTTCTTATAAGCATCCTTATCAACACGGGACGAGTTCCCGGTCGGCACCTCGGGGGCTTCTTCTTCCAAGACGTAGAGCTTTCGCTCTTGCCTGAGAACAATTCTCAGGTTCCTATACCAGTCCATGTAATTCGTCCCACTAAGCTTGTCCTTCTCAAGGATAGCTCTCAGGGACAAGGTGGAATGTGAACCACTTGCCATGGAATTCTACAAGAATTCATGCAGAATCTAATTAGTACCTTAATTTCAAAATACAATTTATTTTTAATTTGGACTTCAATTAAATACTCCCACTATTTTATTCAAATTGATAACCCTCAATATCAATTCGGAGAGTCCATGCGAGCTACTCTCTTAGTGGACAAGATCCGTATTTCACCAACACCACGAGTCCGCTTTGGCGTTCCTCTCATAATGCGGTTATTTAGGTAGGCAACGCTTGCCAATTGCATCCTCATGCAATTCTTGTATGGCTGGTGAATAACTCCTTATTCGCATCCATCATATGGAGCATGCCAACCCTATGCCTCTAGGCACTCAACCTTTGAGGTCACCTAGTTAAGTTAGACCCGATGTCGACAGTGGGATATCACAATTATCCGCTCGCACCCTTACCAAGATAGATTAATGCACCTTGCTTTGGCAAGCCCACACTTCATCGATCGAGGCAGGAAGAGTGTCATCCATCGGAAGGCATCCGAACACTTAATATTTGATGAAGGGATTTTAATTTTTAATAATAGGTTAACACTTAACCATGATCAACATTTGATCAATGTGCACATCCACAGAAAAACAAACTTTCTAAAATCCTCATGCATCCCTTATGTGCACTACATAAGACTATCAACCTTTGATAGACTAAAGGGCTAAATCTGGACATTTAGAACTCTTCCAAATCTTCAGATTTACATGCATTGGACAAAGGCAAAGACAACTCGACTTAAAGCAGTAGACAAGCTCGTCTCTCATTGTTGGATTCAAAATCCAAAACAATAGAAGGGTTCATTAACCACTTGAGGGACGGTTACTGCTAAGGAGACAACAATTTCTAACAATTAGAAATTACCACGAAATCCCAGACGTTCCTGGCGGGGTACCAAGACCCCCTTTTTGAAAATCATCAACATTTGATGTTCCAGGAAGAAATCTTGACATTTAGAACACTTCTAAATACCTAGATTTGCACGTACTGGAATAACCAAACTTCTGAAACAAAATTCATGACCAGAACCTAGCTCTGATACCACTGTTGGGTTTTTCTAGAACCATACATCAGATGTAGGCGCAGCGGAAATAAACAGAAACAACCCAAAAATGCTTGGATCGGCCATGAATGTTGAATCAAGAAGTTAATAAAATACTAGGTAAAAATTACCTCAATGGGGTTGGATCAAATCCAACCAAGATGCTCCAAGAGTTGATTCCTGTCGGTGGCAAGAAGAGTTCTCACGTAGAATTATGTCTACGTCTCTACAGAAGTCCACACGAGCCGGGAGAACGCCAAGTCACGTCGCACGCAACTCGGAAGGAAGAAAGGCTGCACCTTGCACTTCCACGGATTGCTAGATCCGCTTCAGGAAGAACAATGCCGGCGACAATCGACGGAGAGGAGGTCGGCGGAGGCGAACGAGCGACGGAACACTTCCGTCTAGGGTTCTATCGGAACTTCTTCCGTCGAGGGCGAGCGGAACCTTTCCGTCGGCTCTTCTTTTCGTGTGTTAATAAGAACCCTAAAGAAGATCTATTTATACTCAAAGCATAAACAGGCTTCTAGAAGAATCGCTATCCGCAGACCACACATCAGAATAAGGGCTTCTGTTACAATTCGTCGGAATCCCACGGAAGAACATTCGTCGAGATTTCACGGGACAATCCGACGAATCCGACGAATCCGACGAATCAGATCAGACGGCAACATTTGCCAAGAAAATGATCTCTGTAACAATTCGTCGAGTCTTCACGGGACAATCCGACGAATTCCGACGAATTCCGACGAACGACAACAATTGCCTAGTCAAGGCTCTGTGATAATTCGTCTAGATTCCACGGAATGACCCGACGAATCCCGATGAATTCCGACGAATCCAGACAGACGACAACACTTTGTCGAGTGAAGAATCTCTGTCACAGTTCGTCGAGTTTCCACGGAATGACCCGACGAATCCCGACGAATCCGACGAATCCAATCCGTGTAAACCCGACGAATTCCGACGAATCATATCCGACGAATCCTATCCGTGTAAACCCGACGAATTCCGACGAATCATATCCGACGAATTCATACAGCAACATTTGCTGGACTTCCCCATTCTATATGGTGATTGGTAACCTTTACCAACACAGTCAATCTTCCAACTTCTCCACATGCTCTTATGTGCGACCCTGCAGGCTCATATCGCGTTGGCAGTGAGATTACATGTTTGACAACTTCTAGATCACAATGGCAACTCCAACAGTGATACCTTAGTTCAATATGCTTTGTCCGACTGTGGGAGACTGGATTGTTTGCTATAGCAATTGCACTGGAAGAATCACAAAACATTGGAATATTCTTGACCTTCATATTGTAGTCTTGAAGTTGATTCCTTATCCATAGAAGTTGTGCGCAACAGCTGCCTGCAGAAATATATTCTGACTCGGCGGTTGAAATTGCAACACAATTCTGCTTCTTGCTACTCCAGGATATAAGTCGTCTTCCGAGAAATTGGCATGTTCCGGAAGTGCTTTTCCTGTCGTCTCTGCTACCTGCAAAATCTGCATCTGAATAGCCTATTAGTTCGCTATCATTACTTCTTGGGTACCATAAGCCAAGATTTGGTGTGCCCTTAAGATATCTCAAAATTCGCTTTGCAGCTGTATAGTGAGATTCCTTAGAGTTCACCTGATATCTAGCACATACACATGTGGAAAACATTATGTCGGGTCTACTAGCAGTAAGGTAGAGCAAAGAGCCAATTATGCTTCTGTATTTAGTTTCATCAAAAGGTTTCCCTTTCTCGTCCTTGTTCAGAGACATAGCTGAGCTCATTGGAGTCCTCATGGAGGTTGCACTCTCCATTCCGAATTTCTTAATTAACTCCTTGGTGAACTTCGTCTGAGAGATGAAAATTCCATCTTCAGATTGTTTCACTTGAAGTCCTAAGAAATACTTCAGCTCACCCATACTGCTCATTTCAAACTTCCCCTGCATAAGTTTTGAAAACTTCTTGCAAAGGTTGTCATCGGTTGAGCCAAAAATAATGTCATCAACATAGATTTGCACTAGCAAAATCTTGCCTTTTACTTCCCTAAGAAATAATGTCTTATCTATCTTTCCTCTTGTGAACTTGTTCTCAAGAAGGAAGTTAGACAGCGTCTCATACCAAGCTCGAGGAGCTTGTTTTAAACCATATAAAGCTTTCTGAAGTAAATAAACATAATTAGGAAAGTCTGGATTGATAAAACCTGGAGGTTGTTCCACGTATACTTCTTCTTTGATATTTCCGTTGAGGAATGCTGACTTGACGTCCATTTGGTATACGGTGAAACCCTTGAATGCAGCAAAGGCTAGAAATAGCCTAATCGCTTCGAGTCTTGCTACCGGTGCATATGTCTGATCGAAGTCGATTCCTTCTTCTTGTCTGTAGCCTTTAGCTACAAGTCTTGCTTTATTCTTGATGATTGTTCCATCTTCGTCCAACTTGTTTCTGTACACCCACTTTGTTCCAATTATGTTCTTATCCTTAGGCTTTGGAACAAGTGTCCAGACCTTGAAACGCTTGAATTGGTTTAATTCTTCTTCCATTGCAATAATCCAGTGTGGGTCTTCATTTGCTTCTTGAAATTTCTTTGGTTCTACCTGTGAAAGAAAGCTCAAGTGCAAATTTTCGTTAGTAGTACCTCTTCTAGTTCTAATACCTTCATGAGGATCTCCTATGATTTGATTAATAGGGTGATCCCTCATGTGTCTGAATTCAAGATTCCTCGCATCGTTTGGAACAACGGGAACTACTTCTTCTTCAACTGGAACAAATTCTTCCACTGGAGTTGGCTCTTCATCAAGGTGATCTTCCTCTTCAGCTAAGGTTAGAGGAGAGATTTTGACGAAGGTTTGAGCGTCGTCTTTAACTGGCTTATGCAAGTGTGTATCTTGCAACTTTGAACCTGCAACTTCAATAGAAGAACTAGAAGAGCTGCTTTGAAGCATGCTCGTCTCATCAAATACAACATTAATAGACTCTTCTACAACCAGAGTTTTCTTATTAAAAATACGATAAGCTTTACTATGGCTGCTATAGCCTACGAAAATACCTTCAAAGCTCTTTTCGCTAAACTTAGTCTTGTAATGCTTTCCATTGTTAAGTACAAAGCACTTACTGCCAAAAATTCTGAAATAAGAAATGGTTGGTTTCTTGCCCTTTAAAAGTTCATAAGGAGTCTTTTCATGGTTCTTATTTATGAGTGCCCTGTTTTGCACGTGGCAAGCAGTGTTGACAGCTTCAGCCCAGAAATATTCTGGTAAAGACGAATCACTCAACATAGTTCTGCAAGCCTCAATGAGTGTTCTGTTCTTTCTCTCCGCTACTCCATTTTGTTGTGGAGTCCGGGGAGAGGAAAACTCATGAAAGATACCAAGGCTTTCACAAAAGTCTGTCATTGCTCCAGATTCAAATTCTGTTCCGTGATCACTTCTGATTTTGACCACTGAACAGTTAAATTCATTCTGGGTTTGCTTAACAAAGCTTGTGAAAGTGTCGAAAGTATCTGACTTGTGTTTTAGAAAGAATACCCATGCAAAACGTGAGTAATCATCCACAACAACCAATGTAAAAGACTTACCTCCTAAGCTTCTAATTTGCAACGGACCAAACAAGTCCATATGAAGCAGATATAGACACCTGTTAGAATCTTTGCCAATGACGCTCTTGAAGGTAGCTCTTGTTTGCTTGCCTTTTATGCATGCATGACAAGGTCTATCTTTAACGCACTTAACATTTGGCGCATTGCGCACTAAGTTTTGCGAAAATAGTTTATTAATAGTTTTAAAATTTATATGTGCTAGTCTCTTGTGCCATTGATCGACAAGAGATGCACTATCTTTGGCTAAAAGACACACTGGTGTAGAAGAAGATAAACAAAGAAAGTTTAAGCAAAAGATATTCTTACAGCGAGTCCCTGATAAAATCGTTTCAGAATTCTCTGCCGACTTTATCAGACACTTATCTTTACGAAAATCGACTATGTATCCTTTATCACAGAGTTGGCTTATACTTATCAGATTATGTTCTAATCCTTCCACATAAGCCACATCAGAAAAAGATACATTTCCATTAGAAATCATACCATAGCCTTTAGTTATTCCTCTGTCTGAACCGCCAAAAATAACTTTTGGACCGTTTGCAACTGGAATGAAGTTTTGCAAAAGGCTTCTTGTCCCGGTCATATGCCGAGAGCATCCACTGTCTAAGTACCAGATAGGATTTTTATTGGCCTTTGGACATACCTGCAAAAACAAATCATTTCGCCTTAGGAGCCCAAACAGATTTGGGTCCTTGGTCCCGTGTCAGTTGAGCACCACGATGAATGTTAACATTGCGAGTGGTCTGCCTTGCAACATTCACTTGTGGTCTCCTAGTATACGTTGTATTAAACCAACAATCAACGGCAAAGTGACCAATTTTGCCGCAGCACCAACAGTCGAATCTGTTGTACCTTCTCTTTACACTTTTCTGCTTAACTTTTTGAACGTTAGCTCTTGCAGGAGCAGCCCTTTTAGATGAGGATGCCTCATGGGGGCAACACACACAAGGTGGTATTGTCTTTTTCGGCTTTGGTGCAACAGCATTCACTTTTGGTGCTTTCTTAGCACTCGGACCATGAACAAATGGACCGTACCCTTTCCGATTAATCTCTTGATAGGGTGCTTGAAAAGCACTATCACCAAAGTTTCGGGGAGGAGCCCATTCCTTATGATCATTCACAGATGAAAAAGGAATTGGTCGTGTGAAATGACCATAGGAACTCTCCAAATCATAAGCATTCGTAGGGAATATGACTCTATTGAATGCTACAGACTCTTGATGAGCTTTCCCTTTTTCTTTGGTAGTAGCTTTCTTAGCAACCAGACCATTCTTCTTAGCAATTGTATTTTTTGAAGAATTGCTAGTACTAGCTTCATGTCCTATACCGCTTCCTTTTGCGTTAGTGGTAAAAGTACCAATAATTGGCAGAACAGTTTTAGGTTGAGAGAATGTTTCAACCAACTTCTTCTCAGCCGCAAGCTGTTCTTCCAAGACATTTATCGAATGATCTCTCAGGGCAAGAGTCTCTTCCGAGCTTTTGATCTTGTCTTTCAAGGCTTGGACTTCCTCTTTGAGAGAAGAAAGTTCTTCAACTTCTTTTCTCAAGTTAGATTCCACCTCCTTGAGAGCCATGATCTCCTTACTCTGAGTTTTGACAACCTTTCAGCACTTGTCAAAGCTTTGGAGCATTTTGGTATATTGAGACATGAGCTCAGATTCATCGTCTGAGAGGTTATCCTTTTGTTCAGCCGAAGAATAATCGGAATCAGATAGGATAGTGTGATCATTTACCTTTCCGGTGTACGGGGGTGCTTCTTCATCATCAGACATAGCCATCAGACCGAAGTAAGCTTCTTCTTCATCACTTGACTCATCGGAGTCACTGTCGCTCAGAGTTTTGGCTTTCTTAGCGACGAAGCTTCTATCTGATTTCTTCTTTCCATGAGTGGATTTATTGTCTTCTTTTCTTCCACCTTCTTTCTTTTTGTAGGGACACTCAGCAATTATGTGCCCTGGCTTATTACAACAGTAGCAAATAATGTCAGAAGAAATGTGTTTGTTCTGTTTGGATTTATACCTGTCATTATTGCTTGAGCCCTTCCTGTGATATTCGCCATCACGACGAGAATATTTATGATCCGAGGAAGACGGCTTGTTGTTCATGTGCCTCCGCTTGTTCAGCAGTTTCTTAAACTGACGGGAGATTAAAGAGAACTCCCCATCAGACAGTTCGGAACAGGAGGAGCTGACTTCCGATTCTTCTTCAATATCAGATTCCTTTTCTCTGATCGGTATCACAGCTTTGCTCTTCTTTGAATTCTCTGCCTTCAAAGCTAAGGTTCTTTCTTTGCTTGAAGCTCGATTTACATCCTCTTCAAACTTTCGGATGTTCATTTGTAATTCATGAGACAACAGCTTCCCGAACAGATTTTGAGGTTCTAGACTTGGCAATTTTCCAAACTCTCTTATGGCAACAATTTTGCTATCCCAGTCTTTCGTTAGGGAACGCAAGAATTTGTCATTTAGTTCACCATTTGTGAACTCCCTGTCGTAGTTCCTCAGACCATTGACTATTTTGAAGAATCGCTCGTACGCATCAGCAATGCACTCCTTCTTATTCTGCTTAAACGCCTCGTACTCTTGATTAAGTAGAGACCTTCTATCTTCTCTTACCTCGTCAGTACCTTCCATTAGAACGATTAAGGATGTCCACATTTCTTTGGCTGATTTGCAGTGGATTAAGTTTTGCAACATGGAATCGTCCACTGCACTTGCAATTATGTTTTTAGCCTTCTTGTCAAGAGCAACAAGAGCTATCTCATCCTTAGTAAAATCCATCATTTTCTTAGGTATCTGAACAGTAGGATTTGTTGACGAAGCGGTCATTGGCACATGAGGACCTTCTTCCACGACTTGGAAGATTCTGGGATCTGCAGCTTCCATATAAAAACGGACTCTTTCCTTCCACATAGGAAAGTTGGCCTTAGTGCAGATGGGCAATTTCAGAGAGGATTCCTTGACTCTATCCATGGCTTGCTAGCAACTAGAAGGATGGATCCTGTTCAAGGTGTTAACCTAGCAACGAACAACGTCCCTCTGATACCAATTGAAGTATCTAGTTGCCTACCTAAATCACCTAGGGGGGGGGGGGGGGTGAATAGGTGATCTCTACGTCTTTTGCGGAATTAAAAAAAATTAAACGTAAAGCACAGCACACAAAATTAATCACAGCCACAGATAACACCAGGAATTTATAGTGGTTCCCCGTACTTGGGTACTCCACTGCCGGCCTCGCCAATCTAGCACCACAGCTAGACTTGACTACTCACTAAATCTCGGATCAAGAATGATCCTACAGTCTCGGAGTCAAACTCCTACAAACTCAGAGAGAACCTCTCTTACAACTCGGAGAAAACTTCTCCTACAACTCGGAGAACAACCTCTCCTACAACTCGGAGATAACAACTCCTACAATAGATTGAGAAGGGTTTGAACAATACTAAACCAGATCTGAATAACAGAAGCGTTTTCTTCCTTCTTCTTGAATGGCTTTTGAGAACGATGAGGAAGAACAACGATCCTTCGAATCTGTCTTTGACAATCCGAAACGATCCAATAGAGATTGCAGAACCTGAGCATGGATCAATCGAATCCTTCTTGATAGAAATCGACAACTCCAAAGAGTAGAACGATCTCCAAACGTAGACGACGGCGAGCGGCGCTTTTCTCGTTCTTTAAGATCGGGAGAGAGAGATTCGGAAAGGAATAATAATCAATCAAATCTTAAGCAAGAGGGCCTTTTATTGGAGAAGGTCTAAATAGAATATTTAAGCCTTAAGCCAGAGAAAGGAATCTCGTCAAACAGACGGAAAACAGAAGTCGGCAAAAACAGATTGAAGGAACGAGAAACAGATTTCTCGAGAGAAAGAAGACTTCTTGAGAAATCACGGCTGGATCTCGGAAAAAGGCTTTCAAACAAATTGACAGAGCTTCTCGAGAAAAGAAGGGATTTCTCGAGAACAAAGATCTTCTTCGAGAAATAAGATAAACTAACCTTTTTCGAAAGAAACAAGAACTTCTCGAGAAATCAGATAAACTTCTCGAGAGAAAAGATAGCTTCTCGAGAAATTTGAATTTCTTTCGAAGACTTAAGCTGAAAAGAACTTCTCGAGAATTCAAAGGGATTTTCCGAGAGCTTTACAGACTTCTCGAGAAATAAAGATAGCTTCTCGAGAAATTTGAATTTCTTTCGAAGACTTAAGCTGAAAAGAACTTCTCGAGAATTTAAAAGGATTTTCCGAGAGCTTTTCAGATTTCTCGAGAAATACACTTGGAAAAAAATTCTTTAAACCTTTCTTTGAGAACAGCTACACCTCCAAGACCTTAGCTTCCTTTGTCTTGATTAGAAATGCATTCCAATAGAGAGATCACATATGAGTCAACACCATATCCCATACAATGAGGAATTACATTGTAAAAGACTGTGCTCATTGACCCACTGTGACCTGACATTGGTTTACATTTAGCAATGGGAACCTGCAAGACAAAACTAGAGAAACAAATCAAATACATAAGCAATTCAATCTTGGTTCATAGTTGACTTTCTACAAATCAAGGTTATTGTGGATACTATACCCAACAAATCTTACGCATGCAATTACCAGAGAACTAGCTGTGCAGGACCCTCATTCAGTCATCACGGAACAAAACATCTTCATGCAGACAGTCGACCCCAAAGAAACTTACTTTGCACATACAGTCGACACGACATTTGCCAATTCAACCCTACAGTCAAATTTTTGGAATAGGTAATTCGGACGACATGAAACGTCAAGTTATGCAGTTCATATATAGAATGCAAGTAGAAAACATTAACCCATACAAAGGTGATCAAGCGACTTGATAAAAGAACTCGAACAAGTTCATGAAGCACACATTCATACGGTCGATGAAGGAGAATACAGTCGGCAAAGGACTATGTAGAGTAGATGCAGTCAACATGAACTTTAAAACTACCAGGTGCATGATCCACAAAAACAGGCACTGCTACGACGGTATGATCCGCTAACCCTCGCAGTCCAAAATTTATCTTTCCTAATTTATCCTTAAGATTTCCAAAATTATTCAAAACCCGATAGGATTCACCAAAACCATACCAAGGGAACTCCTAAGTCCACCAGGACTGGACTCTAGGCAAACCAGCCCAACACTGGAAACGAGAGCTACCGCCGGCAGTAGCTAGCTAGCTAGCGCCGGGCGGTATCGTCTCGACGCATTATTCCACTATTCGACGCATCACAACCTATCGATGCAACTCCTTGTCGACGCAACCTCCACCACTCAACGTAAGCTATCGCAGGGCGGTAGCTAACTAGCGCCGGCGTTAGCTATCGACGTTTCCCTTCCCCTATTCGACGCATCCCCTCCTATCGACGCAACACCTTGTCGACGCAAGTCGACGCAAGTCTGGGTTCTCGACGCAACTGCTACCGCCAGCGGTAGCTAGCTAGCGCCGGGCGGTAGCGACTAGACATGATTACTTCCTTTCTCGACGCATCTCTCAACCCACAGCAGATCCAAGGGTTCTAGGAAAGGGAAAAACGCAGGAATACTCACCAGACAAACATGTTGCAATTAATGAATCATCATACTACCAAAATGAGGAAGAAAAACAAGATTTCTCACAGATTTTTAAGAGATCAAGCAAGAGCGCAAAACCACCACTTGCCTCGATTTCTTCCGCGATTCATCCTCCGAAACTCTTCACGTCGTAGATCGGGGACAAAGAAGGCGGGAGGAACTGAAAGCTACAAGAAATCGGACGAAATAGGGGTTAGGGTCAAAAACCCTAACGAGAAAATGTTCACGAAACGAGAAAAACTTACCACGAACGCGTAGCTCTCGCCGAGAGAATTCCAAATCTATGCTCGATTGAAAATTCCGACCACCGAAGCTCCGTCGGCGGCCACCCAAAAGATCACGGGGAAGAGGGCTCCGCACTCTCCTGGTTCGGTCGGGAGAAAAATGAAGATGGGGAAGGGTGCGCTGCTGAATCCTATGCATGAATGTATATATGTATATACAGGATAGTTATTATATTAATAATAATATTATTATTATTATTTTATCACCAAAAATTAAACGGACACCGAATCGAACGAAGATTTCTCCTAAGGTGAGTGGAGGCGCTACGAATCCAACGGCGAATTCGGAGTCAAAATCCGACGTGTCGTTCTCGAGATATCAATGGCGGAAGTTACGACGAAGTTTAAATATATACAAAAGTTCTAAAATGCGTCGAGGCTCCAAAATGGCTCGGATCGCGACGAAACTTGACAGGCATGCCTAAAATTAAATAATCTAAATTGCTAACGTAAAATTTTCCTATTTTGGTAACTTTCAAAATTTTGTCGGCTTGACCGAACGGACACGAGAACGCACTAACAGCGATGCGTCGTTAACTCTGCACGTAACGCCCTTACGTCATTATTATGACAATTAAAACAATTAAAATAATAGTCGAAAATCAGGGGCATTACAGTCACTCCCCCTAAAAAAAAGTTTCGTCCCGAAACTTAGAACGTAAAATGAAACTAGATGCCAAGAAAGATAGATTGAGATTCGCTGGATAGAAACGCTACCCGAAGAGGCCTAGGAGAACAGCTGAGGATAAGATCCTCACTCATCATTGACTCTTACGTCCCCAAAATACAGATAAACGTCTCGACAAAGGAAGGATTAGGCTGCAATAGAGACACTGAGCTAGGGGCATGACAAACCAAAGCACAAACTTTCACCACTGGCTCACGTGAAACACCTCGTGAGAACCAGGGAAAGAAGCAGGCAAACACAGCCTAACAACAGACACTCTGATGCACTCACTCTGGCATCAGAGAAACCATCAAGAAACCCATGCCCCCAACTACGAGCTCTAAATTAGCACTCCGCCAATTGCAAATTTCTCATAATGCATCTGAGCCAACAGTAGCTCCTCACGGATAAGTGAAACCGCGACCCTCAAATCCACCAAGGCTTCCAAAATCTGCCTCAAATCGCCGGCAAGCACAACATTCAAACACCAACCTTGTCACGCCATCTAGTACTTCCAAACACCGACCCATCTCCCTAAACCACAACACATTTCTTTTGGAATCCAACTGGGTAGGCAACGCTAGAACTTCACGCTTTGCCATAAATCCTTGTCCGAATATTTTCAATAGCGGGAATATAATATTTACTTCTAAAATTCTACATGATCAATTTTTTTTCTCAAAGTGTCCAGAAAATCTTTGCATTAGACTTAACCCCGAATGAAACGCAATTCCAATTTATAAAAGGCTCTCCCAACACTAAGCTGGTCAACAATAATATTGCATTCAACAGTTGCCAATGAAATTCTCTCTGCCAACTACTACACTAAAACACTAATGATGAGTGTAGGGTAATTCTTCCTATAATATTTCAAATTCCATGAACCATTCACAAGCACAATCTCTGTCTACGTCAGAACTGAACACCCAAACCGTGATCAAAATCCATGACAAGGCCTTCTAAATCCAACACTTCCAAATCAACCTAAGCGATAAAGCCACTTAGAAGGGAAGAGGTTCCCATGCCCTGACTGAATATTACCAAAATCTCTTAGAAGGGAATATAACACTAAGGGAAACAACTAAACGATCGACAATCTAACGATGATTGGCCACGAAACTGAATCGGGAAGAACGCTCGCTCAACTAACCTCTATTTTCAATCCACTTGTCTCAACAATGCCTCATTACCCTTACACAATTCCTCAATCACTGAATTGTTGCGAGCACCCGAGGACTCATCCCCTATCTGGGGAATCGATCCCGACGTACTACACTATGAAGTCATCTCCTGCGATTACGATCGAACATCTCATCTATACCTAGTTACCTAGCTTACTACCTCAACAAGGAAACTAGAATCACCTAACTCAAATAAATCAGAAATGTATAGACACTTGCACTTGCTGTTACCTTGCTCTGGGATTTCATAAATGATGTTATGCTCTAATACTTGGGATGATGCTCTGTCATCCCTTTTGACTCTTGTGCCTATGATATGAATGCATGTATTCTTTATTCTCTTTTGAAATCATGTGTACATGTGTCATCATGTAAACCTTAACTTAGCACGCGTGCTTATGCGATGATATGTTATGCATGTAGTGCTATGCATTCTAAAAAAGGCCTTAATGCATGTCATGAGCGGCGTACACATGTAACGTTATGCATCCCATACTACATAACATTACATGTAACGAAAAAAGAAAACGTGCTAATGGGCATCCATGTAATGGTGGTTAAGCATCCCATACTACATAACCGTCACATGTTGCCACCTATGGTGGATCCATATACAAACACATATTATGCATCCCATACTACATAATATGCCCCGTATACTTCTTATCATGCTATGAGTGTAGTGACTATGC
The DNA here is from genome assembly GCA_033032865.1 of Dactylorhiza incarnata. Lineage (NCBI taxonomy): Eukaryota > Viridiplantae > Streptophyta > Magnoliopsida > Asparagales > Orchidaceae > Dactylorhiza > Dactylorhiza incarnata. Next base: position 6,903,126 of record JAWHQI010000035.1, read on the forward strand.
TTTGGTTAAGATGTACTGATGACACATCAGCGTGTGTATGCAAATGAATGGAGGAAATAACACTTATCAGATTGGCTGGTTCAACCACTTGTCAAACCAACCTCCCTCTGATAACAACTGTCACAACCCGCATTTTTTCAATATTTAAAATATATCAGAGTGAGAGAAAATACGCGCCGTGATGCCACGCCGTGCAGGGAACAACTGCAGACGCTCAGGCAAACTCCTAAATCTAATGCTCTTTTATGAAAAGACATGTTATTATGATAAAACAATATTTAAGTTTAAGTTGAGAACCGTGTCCCTCGGTTCAGTGGATCAACTAGTCCACGAGTAAAGTATATGTGGCCGCAGCGGAGAAATACTTGATTCAATTCTTTTATGGTCCTATATGAGCCCGAAGACCTAACATACAGCTAATGTTATGCATGACTCTAGATTTATTATAAGAAATAAAAAGGTTTTATAATGTTCAAAATATGGTGGCTTTCAGTTAAAGATATGCAATGAATCTAAGTTAAATGCAGTTTTTTATATTCAAAGTAACTAACATGCTTCCTAACATAAATCCTTCCCAGAGAGCAAGAGTAAGAGCTAACAGTAGGTAACAGCAGTGAACACTATCAAGTGGTCTAACATCCAAGACAAAACACTATGGGCGTAAACAAACAGACACAAACCCATAGGAGCAAATCTAGTCAGAAATGACAAAACTACCTCACAGAAGGAGGTGAAACAAACGCTGCCACTACATGCAACACAGAAACCCCGAGCTCTACCAGAGGAACCTGCTACTCCTCTGAACCTGAGGCATTAAAAAGAAGAACACCTCAGAAACAAGTTGCAAGTGGTGCAAGAGAGCAAAAAGAGCTACACAAACCTCCAAGTAAATGGGAGGTAAACCAACAGCCTTCAACAGACGTCAGTACTAGAGTGCAGAAACAGGGAAGAGAAATCAGCTAAATAGCTAAAATCAAGAGAGTTCACTAACAGAAGCAAAAGAAGTGCATAACTATATATATACATATATTTACCAGATTTTAAATTCATATTCGTATTCATATTCATAAGAGACTGATCAGCTCATCCAAAAGAAGAGCACCGCACCGGGGGCAAAAACCACACCGCGTACGACCTCCCAATCAAAAGCTTAAAATAACACCGCACCGGGGGAAAAAACCACACCGCGTACGGCCTCCTAATCAAAAGCTTAAAGGAACACCGCACTGGGGGCAAAAACCACACCGCGTACGGCCTCCTACACATTTAGGTTACGGTTAGGAAGCATCATGCCGGGGGTAAAAACCACATCGCGCACAACCCTCAATATAGCATTTTATTATGACGGTTCTGAACTACGAAGCCGACAAAGACTTAGGCCAAACTGAATATACGGTCGACGTAACTACACAGACCATCCATGTACAAGTCCAAGGCCCTAACAACACATATCTCCAAAATAAACGGGGAAAAACTAGCCATCTGACGGTGCTCCGATACCGAGATAGTTCAGTTAAATCATTCCGCCTAACGAGGCGACGATCCAAATGACGTGACGACCAAGTTGACACGACAACCAGAAGCACACTGATCAAAGCTCAACTCCTAGACTAACATTCTACTTAAGCGAGTTGAAGATTTCAGCAAGACGACGCCATACAAGCCTTGGCGTCGGAACACTACGAAGAGAAAGACACAAGAAGGCAAAAGCCAAAAATACTTAAACGTTGAATATTCCTAAAAGGACATGGCCAAGGCAAACGCTAACGAAATATAAGCAAACGATCGATAACCGGTACTGTCCTGACCGATAAGCATCCAACAAAGGCTTTAGATTATACAAAAGGCAAGGATCAGGACCAAACAATCGATGAAAGAAGTACAAATGGAGCTTTGCAATCAGAAATCTTACGCATGCAATTACTAGAGCACTAGCTGTGCAGGACCCTCATGCAGTCATCACGGAACAAAACATCTTCATGCAGACAGTCGACCCCAAAGAAACTTACTTTGCACATACAGTCGACACGACATTTGCCAATCAAACCCTACAGTCAAATTTTTGGAATAGGTCATTCGGACGACATGAAGCATCAAGTTATGCAGTTCATATATAGAATGCAAGTAGCAAACATTAAACCATACAAAGGTGATCAAGCGACTTGATAAAAGGACTCGGACAAGTTCATGAAGCACACGTTCATACGGTCGATGAAGGAGAATACAGTCAGCAAAGGACTATGCAGAGTAGATGCAGTCAACATGAACTTTAAAACTACTAGGTGCAAGATCCACAAAAATAGGCACTGCTACGATGGTATGATCCGCTAACCCTCGCAGTCCAAAATATATCTTTCCTAATTTATCCTTAAGATTTCCAAAATTATTCAAAACCCGATAGGATTCACCAAAACCATACCAAGGGAACTCCTAAGTCCACCAGGACTAGACTCTAGGCAAACCAGCCCAACACTGTAAACGAGAGCTAACGCCGGGCGGTATCGTTTCGACGCATTCTTCCACTATTCGACGCATCACAACCTATCGACGCAACTCCTTGTCGATGCAGCCTCCACCACTCGACGCAAGCTATCGCCGGGCGGTAGCTAACTAGTGCCGGCGTTAGCTATCGACGTTTCCCTTCCCCTATTCGACGCATCCCCTCCTATCGATGCAACTCCTTGTCGACGAAAGTCAACGCAAGTCGACGCAAGTCGACTCAAGTCCGTATTCTCGACGCAACGGCTACCGCCGGCGGTAGCTAGCTAGCGCCGGGCGGTAGCGACTAGACGTGATTACTTCCTTTCTCGACGCATCTCTCAACCCACAGCAGATCCAAGGGTTCCAGAAAAGGAAAAAATATAGGAATACTCACCAGACAAACATCTTGCAATTAATGAATCATCATACTACCAAAATGAGGAAGAAAAACAAGATTTCTCACAGATTTTTAAGAGATCAAGCAAGAGCGCAAAACCACCACTTGCCTCGATTTCTTCCGCGATTCGTCCTCTGAAACTCTTCACATCGTTGATCGGGACCAAAGAAGGCGGGAGAAACTGAAAGCTACAAGAAATCGGATGAAATAGGGGTTATGGTCAAAAACCCTAACGAGAAAATGTTCACGAAACGAGAAAAACTTACCACGAATGCGTAGCTCTCGCCGAGAGCATTCCAAATCTATGCTCGATTGAAAATTCCGACCACCGAAGCTCCGTCGGCGACCACCCGAAAGATCACGGGGAAGAGGGCTCTGCACTCTCCTGGTTCGGTCGGGAGAGAAATGAAGATGGGGAAGGGGGCGCTGCTGAATCCTATGCATGAATGTATATATGTATATACAGGATAGTTATTATATTAATATTATTATTATTATTATTTTATCGCCAAAAATTAAACGGACGCCGAATCCAACGAAGATTTCGCCTAAGGTGAGCGGCGGCGCTAGGAATCCAACGGCGAAGTCGGAGTCAAAATCCGATGTGCCGTTCTCGAGATATCAATGGCGGAAGTTACGCCGAAGTTTAAATATATACAAAAGTTCTAAAATGTGCCGAGGCTCCAAAATGGCTCGGATCGCGACGAAACTTGACAGGCATGCCTAAAATTAAATAATCTAAATTGCTAACGTAAAACTTTCCTATTTTGGTAACTTTCAAAATTTTGTCGGCATGACCAAACGGACACGAAAACGCACTAACAGCGATGCGTCGTTAACTCTGCACTAGCGTAACGCCCTTACGTCATTATTATGACAATTAAAACAATTAAAATAATAGTCGAAAATCAGGGGCGTTACACTGTTGGACATTTATATGCCTTGTTTTGACTTGAGTATGAGTTTTGTTAAGTCCTTAGGGCCGTAGTACTCTTATGTAGATGTGGACAACTTCAGTGGTTTATTTTATTGTTTCCGCTGTGTTGGTTCTGAGTTTTGAGATGGTTAGATCTATATCACTTTTTAATACTAAAGCTGTGGCGATTATATGCTGTGGGGTCCCGACCGACCTATATTATTTAGTCATTGCAGGGGAGGTGTTACATCATTAGCTCCCAACAGGGTTTGTGATGATGCTTGAGGAACCACTGCAGCTGGGTGCAACCTTAGATAATCTTCAACATTAAAGAGGCGTCTTGAGCTGTACCTTTCAAATTCTTTTCTTCTGAATTCAGACATAGTTGAATACTGAGAGTAATATTTTCCTTCTACTTTTGCTTTGTTGGTGTGAGTTGTAGCAATAGTCTCTTTGCATCTAGCCATATAAGCATTCTTTTCTGATTCTGGATTGATAGGAGATGGAGGCCTTTCATCAATTTCACTGGCCTGATATGAAGGTCGATAATCTTGAGGATATCTTTTTCAGTGAAAAGAACAATCAGAAACATGATATTTATAAACTGAGGAGAGAGCTCTGGCAGATCCTGAGGGAGGAGCTCTGGCTGATCTTGAACTATGAGAGCCACTTGAGCTTCTATGACTTTCTCCTGATTTTCTTGAATGTTGGGGGTTAGATCTCTGTGAGGAAGATGACATGCTAGCTGAGCCTGCTGCTGGAGGAGGAGGAGGATTAAACTTGACTGGTTTGTCAGAGTAGAATCCTGTCTTCTTCATTTTCTTTCTCCTTTTATTCTCATTCCTAGAGAATCTCATCCATGCTGGAGAATCCTTTGTAAGAGTAATGTTGTTCAAAATTTAATAATGAGTATCATTTGTTGAAGAGGGAGGTTTAGGAACAGCCTTTGCTTTACTTCTGGACTTTCTTTTCTTTGAGGATTTTGCTTTGGAATCATCAGAATCATCACTATCATCATCATCAGAAAACTGAGCAGGGTTATCATACAGGTCATCAAGATCTTTAAGAGCAATATCCAATTCTTGCTCAACATCCTCTGGAAGAGGAGAATCATCATACACAAAAGTTGGAGGTGAATTCACCAAACCAACTTCTTCTGTTATTGCAACTGTAACTGGAACCTGGACTGGAACTGGAAAACTTTTGATAATTTTCTTTAACAGAACTGAATCAATTGGAGCTGTATAGGGAACTATAGCTTTTGAAAAATCTTGAGGCTTAGGCAGCCTGCTGAAAACTGAATTCAAACTTGATAACAATGAAAGAATATCTACTTAGGGATTAATAATGATATAATTTACTGAATCTATCACTGCAACTGAATCTATCATATCTGAACCAATAACTATAACTAAAACTGCATCACTTGGAGCTTCTTCATCAAGCATCTCCCCCTGCCTAGTTTCAGGGAGACCTAAATCCAGGCCTCTATAAGAAGGGACAAAGGATGAGGAGGTAGGGAAGGATGAAAGTGTAGAAGATAGGTCAGTAATAGCTTGAAGAACTGGAGCTAATTTTTATCAGCATACACAAAATCGGATGTATGCTGAGAAGAAGAGGGTGCTGGAATAGAAGGTGAGGGAGTAGAAGTGTGAGCCTAGTTGGTGCACACTGAGGATGGAAGGAAAATGTTAGTGGCATCTGATATGGGTGGAAGAGTATCTACATGAATAGTAGAATGAGGTGGAGAGTGTGGAGGAGACAATAGGTCAAATGAAGGAGGGGGAAGAGAATCAACATCTGGAATAGATGATGATGGAGGCTCTGCAGACTGATTTGTCTGGAGAGGAGGAGAAGAAGGTAATGAGGAAGGAGTTTCTATGGGAGAATTTGAGGGAAGAACATCTTCAGTAGAGGTGTTCTGAAGAGGTTGAGAGGGGAGAGGAGTTGAAGATTCAGTAAGAGAAACTTCTGGTAGGGTTGAGGGAGAGGCTGTGTCAGCCCTTGTGCTTTCAGAAGCTTGCCTGGAAGATTCTGCCCTAGGAGTCTTCTTGGGAATCACTCTCTCCCAATTAACAAAGAGAGCTGGAGTTAGCATCTTGCTTGCATTGATAAACACTGTTGGTGACACCAACAGTTCTGGGCATTTTGCTTGAAGAACAATGCCTAAGATCCTGCCATAGCAAGCACTAAATTTGCTTTGCTTCTTCTTCATTGATTCAAAGAGAATCAATCACCAATTCACCTGCTTCTTCTCCACCAAGGCCACCATCAATAGAAATTGGTGACTGGGAATATAATCATGAGCAGAGGTTTTTCCTAGTAAAACCTTGCCAACTACGTCAGCCATGAATTTGTATTTAACTGACAAGTTCTTTTTCAGAAGATGATTAGGGTTTCCATTTGAGTGATCCATTTTGACCAGTTCAGCATTAAACTCATCAGAGGTGATATCTAACTCATCATTACCATTTATCAATCCAAAAACTTTTGTTAAAACTTCTGGGGAAAGCGGAACCTGGTTTCCTGAGATTGTTCCTGAGATGGTTGTTGCATTCAGTGATTGAATGGTGTGTACCCATTCCTTTATTTCTACAACTGGATGCTTTATCCTGGTTGTCATGAACTTCTTTAACTGCTGTTCTTTGAAAAGTTAAAGAATGTCTTGGAAAACTTGGTCAGAATGTGCAAACGATTCCATATTAATGTCAAATCCTGCATCGAACTTCATCGACGAGATTACTGCTTGAGAGATTGCCATTGTACCTGCAAGAGAGAAAACGATCAAGTGTGAAGGGAACTAGTGGGAGAGGCAATTTCTGTAGGTGCAAAGATGAAATGAAATCAAAGTTTGATTATAAAGAGAGAGAGATTGGAGAAGGCACGAGCTTTCGTAGAACGGGGTTTAGCTAAACCTAAGAAAATCAGAAGTTGAAGAGTCATTGGGCTTCATCAAATTGCGTTTGACGAAGAATAAATTTTCGTCAATCTCAGTTTGACGAACGATCTGACTTCGACAATTTTTGGATTTAATAGGTTTCGTCGATCTCCGTTCGACGAACGACTAAATTTCATCGATCTTCGTTCGACGAAATGATGAGATAAGCAAAAAATATAATTTTTAAATTATTGAATCTCCATCTATCAATCCTAGCTGATTTATAAAGAAGATGTGCTTCTTTTCATCCAAGGGTTTGGTGAAAATATCAGCCCTTTGTAAGTCAGTAGGAATAAATTGTAGGCAAATTTTATTTTTATCCACATTATCTCTGATAAAGTGGTGCTTAATTTCTATGTGTTTAGTCCTACTATGTAGTACTGGATATTGTGTTATAGATATTGCACTAGTATTGTCATAAAATATAATTGATTTATTTAAGTTGATACCATAGTCTAGAAGTTGATTTTGTATCCACAAAATCTGTGAGCAGCAACTGCCAGCAGCAATATATTCTGCTTCAGCTGTTGATGTAGACACAGATGTCTATTTCTTACAAAACCAAGACACAAGCTTATCACCAAGAAACTAGCAAGTTCCTGATGTGTTTTTCCTGTCTACTCTGCATCCAGCATAATCAGAATATGAGAATCCAGTTAATTCAAATTCTGATGCAGTTGGATACCAAAGTCCTATATTTGGGCAACCCTTTATATATCTCAAAATTCTTTTTAATAAAATAAGGTGAGATTCTGTGGGGTTAAATTGGAACCTAACACAAATGCATGTAACAAACATTATGTCTGGTCTACTAGTTGTTAAGTAAAGTAAAGAGCCAACAATTGCTCTATACACTTTTTGATCAACAGGTTTCTCTGATTCATCATTGTCTACAACAGCATTGGAGGGCATGGGTGTTTTCATAGAAGAAGCATCAGACATACCAAATCTTTTCACTAATTCCTTAGCATACTTTGATTGTGATATGAATATGCCATTAGGAGTTTGCTTCACATGAAGGCCAAGGAAGTAAGATAACTCACCCATACTACTCATTTCAAATTTGGATTGCATTAGGTCAGAAAACCTTTTGCATAAGTTTGAATCAGTAGAGCCAAATATAATATCATCTACATAAATCTGAACTAGTAAGGTTTGATTTTTATGTATCCTGAAAAATAAAGTTTTATCAACATTGCCTCTACAGAACTTGTTCTCTAAAAGAAAATTAGCTAGGGTCTAATACCATGCTCTGGGAGCTTGCTTGAGACCATAGAGAGCTTTATTAAGCTTAAAGACATAGGAAGAGTGAGTTGGAGAGAAAACCTGGTGGTTGTTCCACATATACTTCTTCTTTGATATCTCCATTTAAGAATGCACTCTTCACATCCATCTGATAGACTTTGAATTTCTTGAAGGCAGCAAATGCAAGAAATATCCTTATAACTTCAAGTCTAGCAACATGAGCAAAGGTTTGATCATAATCAATTCCTTCTTCCTGAGAGTATCCTTGGGCTGCCAATCTTGCTTTATTTCTGATTACGAAGCCTTGATCATCTAGCTTGTTTCTGAAGACCCATTTAGTGCCAATGATTGGATGGCCCTTTGGTCTTGGAACTAAACCCCAGACTTTGTTCCTTTCAAATTGATTGAGTTCCTCTTGCATTGCAAGAATCCAGTTTGGATCTTGTTCTGCATCTTTTATGGATTGAGGTTCAATCTGTGATGAGAAACAAGTATGCATCTGATTTTGGTTGAGTTGATGCCTTGTTTGAACACCTGCTGAGATGTCTCCAATAACTTGAGATATTGGATGATCTCTAACTGTGATGTGATCAACAGTAGGAATGTGTTCAACAAGAGTTTCCTCTTGAGGGATTTGATCAGCTGTCACTTGATTAGAATTGTCAGCAAAATCTTCTGGATGATCTTCTCCTTCACTGTCTTCAATAGTTTGAGTTGATGGTATTAGAGAGTCTTCATTCTGTAGATTCAATCCATTAAGATCTTCACATGGAGCTGGTGCCTGCAAAATATCTCTGGTAGAGTTGGTATTCCTATCCTCAATTAACATGTTAGTTTCACCAAAAGACACATGCATGGACTCTTCTATCTTAAGAGTTGATTTGTTATAAACTCTATATGCTTTACTAGAAAGAGAGTATCCAAGGAATATACCTTCAGCAGCCTTTGCTTCAAAATTCCTTAGATATTTCTTATCATTGTTATGCACATAGCATTTACAACCAAAAATATTAAAATAGTTAACTTTAGGCTTTTTATTCTTAAGCAATTCATAGGGTGTTTTACCCTTATGTTTGTGTATCAGACTTCTGTTCAACACATAATTTGTTGTGTTCACTGCCTTTGCCCAAAAAGAGAGTGGCAAGTGAGCATCAGTAAGCAATGTAGTTGCTGATTCAATTAATTTTCTATTTTTCCTTTCAGCTACCCCATTTTGTTGAGGAGTTCTAGGAGCAGAGAAACATTGCCTGATCCCTTCTTTTCCACAGAATTATCTCATCAGAAGAGATTCAAACTCAGTGCCATGATCACTTCTGATCAATGAAACTAGAGTAGAGTACTCAATCTTGATGGACCTGAGAAAGTCTGTCAGAACACTGAAGGTGTTAGACTTGTTCCTAAGAAAGAACACCCAAGTGAATCTAGAGAAGTCATCTACAATAACTAAAGTGTAATGTTTCCCTCCTAGAATCTGTATTGCAGTGGGTCCAAAGAGATCCAAATGCAGTAAGTACAGAATCCTAGGTGAATCACTCTTGGATAAAGATTTGAAACTACTCTTGGTCTGCTTTCCTAGTTGACAAGTCTTGCAGAGTCCTTCCTTCTTGTAAGAACTAGAAGGCAGTCCTCTTACTAGATTGTCCTTGGAGAGCTTAGATATAGTTCTAAGGTTAATATTTCATAGCCTTTTATGCCATAACTCATTTGTTTTACTTATTGAATTAAATAAACAAATGTCTGAATTGGCAGAATCAAAATTGACTAAATATATATTTCCATGTCTAATACCAGATAACACATTGATGTTTTTATTATTGGTAATAAGACATGAGGAATGGTTAAAAGTTACCTGATAACCTTCATCACATAACTGGCTTATGCTGATGAGATTTGCTTGAGACCCTCAACATATGCTACCTCTTTGAAGGTAACTGCTCCAACTCTTACTTTTCCATGTCCTTTAGTTTGTCCACTATTGGAGTCTCCAAAAATCACTTTGGGTCCAAGCTTTACCTTGTAATTGCTTAGGTTGGCCTTGTTTCCTGTTATGTGCTTAGAACACCCACTATCCAAATACCAATGTTCTTCTATGTTTGGATAGCTTTGTACCTGCACAACAGAAAATAAACTAGTTGTTCTTGACCCAGACTACCTTGGGTCCTTTTGTCTGACCACAAAATTCAGAAATGTAAGAAATCTCATGTTGATCCTTATAGCCTTGTGGATGATATCTCCTAGAAGGAATAATCCACTCAGTAAAGGGATTTTTAGTATGTTGAGAATGAGAATTCTTCAGATATGCAGTATATTTTCATTCGACGAACTTGGCTGAGTTCGTCGATCGTCATTCGACGAATTTAAGTAATTTCGTCGAGCGTCGTTCGATGAGTAGCTATACTGAAAATCTGTATTCAGCGTTCGTCGATCACCGTTCGATGAATTCATGTGATTTTGTCGAGCGCCATTCGACGAATTCCTTTGAATTCTTTTATTCTTAACATCCTTGCTTGAGATGTTCTTACCTACTTCTACTGCCTCTTTGCTCTTGGAAGAAATGAACTTCACTGGAGTGGATATGATGTCTTTCTTAAGAAGATATGGCTGACTTGATGATGCACCAAAGCCCAGTTTGCCATTGAGTCTGGCATTTACAGTGCTTGTGATGTCCATCAGTTTGATGCTTCTCCCATTGAGGTATTCTTCAAACTTTTTAGCCTCAGATAACTTGTTCTCAATGAGAACAATATGTTCTTTGGAGGCAGCCAGTTCTTTCATGAGATTGACATTATCTTCAGTTAGTTGATTCATTTCAACCAACTTACTTCTGAGGGAAATTATTTCCTTCTCAGATTTAATTAAATCTAAACAAAGAGTTTTAAATTCATTTTTTATATCATTTGAAGTAAAATCAAAGGTAGAGATTACCTGGTCACTGTCATTGTCAGATTCTGATCCATCAGAATTATTTCTTGAGGCATTAATAGCCATCATGCAGAAACTTCTTTTATCTGCATCATCTTCATCATCACTAGAGCTGGATGATGATGCATGTTTTGAATCATTGCATGAGTCATAAATAGCTATCAAGCATTGATCCTTTTTATTTGTATCATCTTCATCTTTAGAGGAGCTGGATGATGACTCTGACTCAGTATCACTCCATGTCTCATCTACAAAGCTCCTTTCCTTGTGTTTATGTTTATGGGAGGATGGCCTGCTAGAGTGTTTCTTTTCTTCCTTATCTTTTCTCTTGTCCTTCTTTTGATTTTCTGGACACTCAGGTAGGATGTGTCCAGGCTTCCTGCAGCCAAAACAAATAATTTCTTTAGTATTTGATTTGTCATACCTTGCTTTTTCATTGGATCTGAAATCCTTCTTTCTGAAGTCCTTTCTAGCCATTTTGTAAAATCTTTTGGCTAGGAGGCTCATAAACTCCATTTCTCCTGGAGCATTATCTTCCTCTTCTGTTGCTTGGAAAGCAATGCTTCTCTCCTTTTTGGTGGCTGGAAAGGAGGTAGATTGTTCAGCTTCTATAGACTTGATAAGATACTCATAGGATTTCAATTTGCCTAATAAGGTCTCAGTAGAGATCTCATTTAGGCTTCTGGCTTCCTTGATTGGCCAGATCCTTGAGTCCCATGTGCTGGGGAAGCTCATTAGGATCTTATCACTCACTTCAATGATTGAGATCACTTTATCCAAAGACTTCAGCTCATTGATGATGAGACTGAGTCTGTTGTACATGTCTGCAACTGTTTTAGTATCTCCTTTTTTGAAATTTTCATACTGTGAGATGAGGTGGGATCTCCTGTCCTTTCTCTCATCTGTAGATCCTTCAACCATGTTGTTGAGAGAGATCCAGATATCCCTGGCTGAGGTGCAGTCCACAACCTTCTGGAATATATCATCAAACATTGTATGTGCCAAGATATTCATAGCTTTGGCATCTGCATTCTTCTGAGAATCTGTCCACTCAGGAGGTGGAACAACATTATTGTTGGTTGCTATTTCAGTACTTGTTGTTCCTAAAGGAGTAGGAGGTCCTGTAAAAATAGCATTAAAAATATCCTCATCAATAGATTTCATATATAATCTGATCCTTGCCTTCCATAATGCAAACTTGTTAAGATTGCACATAGGAGGTCTTGTGCTTGAGTATTATTTGTTCTGTGCCATGAGAATTTAGCAAAAGAAAACTCTAGAAGAAATTAAGATCTAATTGATCTTTGGATTCAGGTGTTAGCCTGTAAACAATCAAACAACCTCTGATACCAATTGAAAGTGAGATTTAGATCTTAGATTTACTCTAGGGGGGGTGGGGGTGAAAAGAGTATTAAAAGTTTTTAACTTATTTTATAGCAGAATTAAAATACTGATATACATATGTGTAACAGAGTGAGTGTAAAAGCAATACAAAAATCACAGCACAGTACAGAAAGAAAAACACAATCACAGCAGACACAAGGATCTATAGTAGTTCCCCAATCAACCTGGGTACATCTACTCTTCTACCACCCTTGGTAGGAATCCACTAGGTTTTTGATCAGGTGCCCTATCACCACTTGGATTTTTGATCAGGTGCCCAAACACCACTGAGCTTTTGATCAGGTGCTCAAACCAAATCACAGGTTTTTGATCAGGTGCCCTGCCACCAAAGGTTTAACTTTTGAAGGGAGTTAGAACCCTGTACAAGATCAGTAAAAAGGGATAAACAAAAAAGGGTTTATGAAATTCTTCTCTGTCAATAAGATCTGAGAGAAGACTAGTGGATTGTTGTGTTGTAAAGCTCCCCCTGTCTGATAAAATTTTTTGACAGATAATGGATGGAGCTTTCTCTTGGATGTAAAGGATCTTCCTTGATTGCAGATGAATCTGAGAGAAGATGTTTCTCAGATTATTGTTGCTCTTTGAAGATTAAGAACCAACAGCTGAAACTGAGAGAAGATTTTGTTGTTCTCAGAGAATGAAAAATGTTGTTGTTGGCGATGAAGATCTTTGTATTTCTTTTTGTCTTTTTGTTTATTTCACAAGTGTGTTACTTCTCTAGTTATCCACTGCTTCATCCTTTTTCTTAGAGATATATGACTCATTTTAAATTCAAATCTTCTGGTTAAGGAATAGAATAATCTGAATTAAATCTTTCTTGGGGAGACAAAAGTTTCTCTGAGAGACAAAAGTAGACATTGCATATAAGCATTGATTAACTATAGAGGACTTTCGTCGAGCGCTGCTGGGATTTTATCGACCGCTGTTCGGATTTCATCGACCGCTGCTTCCCTGCTGTAATTTGTCGAGCACTGCTATAGAATAATCTGTTCGTCGGGCGCCGTCCGACGAATGCTTAGCGCCGTTCGACGTTCGTCGAATGTAGCTAATATATGAAATACATTTCTTCTCTTATATTTCATCCTATTATTTATATGTTTATTTGTAGCCTTCTTTCTTAATGATAATTAATCTAAGTTATAATATATATTATGATATATACTTAGATGCTAAAGGTGGATCCTAACTCAAATCAAACATAAGGTTCCAACAATCTCCCCCTATTTGAGTTGGGATCCTAATCCAAATAAAGAATAGGTTCTAACAAAGAGATTATCCCTCTCATCATCATTTGCCATGGTCGTTCTCGCGTAACGACCCAACCGAGTAAACTCCTGCAAGTACTCGTCTACTGTCTTCTCACGCTGCTCCAAGTGCAAGAACTGCCGCTGAAGGGCTAACCTCATCCAAGAGGGGATATAGCGCTTTAGGAAGGCATTCCCGAACTCTTCCATGGACGGGGCACATCCAGGGAAATGACGACCGCTATGATTCACCCACCATAGCTTGGCATCACCTTCTAACAAAAACGCTGTGAACTGGGACTGCTTGTCCTCTGGGGTCTCTGCCGCTTTCAGGATTTCCTGAATTCTCGCCAACCAATCCTCGTCGTCTGTAGGAGTGCCAACTCCTTTGAACGTCGGAGGATGGAAACTCAGATAGTACTTCATCTGACGATCGCCTTACCCAACCATTCTCTCGGCTAACGGCTCGACCTGCCTTACTCCCACTTCTGGCATCATAGTTACTGGAATAACAGGAGTCGTAGCCTGCACAACAGGCGTCGCAATCTGTGGCATCGCCGCAGCTTGAGCCTCCACCATCGCCTCTGCTAGCATACAACAAAATTCTGCCGGGGACACACCCATATTCATAAGGGCTGGGGCCATTGCACTGCTTGCCAATGGATCCTCTTGATGCCTCGACGTCCCCACATCGTCTCCACCATCCTAGCATAAGCAAGGAAAAAGAAATCAAACTCTATTCGCAAGACTCGAACGCAAGGACACTCATGGTCCCGCAAAGTACTCCTATGTGGACAACCTATTAACGTGATCCAAACACGCTAAACCTCAACAAGAACGCTAACCTCCCTCTGATACCAAATTGTAACACTTCCCCTGTAATGACTATATAATATAGGTCCGGCCGAGACCCCACAACATATAATCGCCACAACTTTAGTATTAAAAAGTGATATAGACCTAACCATCTCAAAACCCAGAACCAACACAGTGGAAACAATATAATAAACCACAGAAGTTGTCCAAATCTACATAAGAGTACTACGACCCTAAGGCCATACAAAATCATACACAAGTCAAAACAGGGCATATAAATGTCCAACAGATCATCACAATCCTAAGATACCTCGGCATGCAAGCCAAAACAGGTAAAGACATCAAATCAAACAAGAAAATATGAAAAGTGCACTTCATGAAGCTTAGGCCTTTCTGGCTGGCGAGCTAGGTCCAGCCTGCGATCCTTGCCCTGCATCCAAATCACAAAGAGCGGTATAATGAGGGTCAGATTTGGCTGACCAACAACGGTGTAACAACACCCCTCCTCCCGGCCGTCCTAGCGGACCCTAGAGAACTACATCACCCTGGAAGTCAGCACTTCGTATGCAAATGAAATAAATAGTATTAACATAAATATGACAGGCATGAGTGTCACAAGCATCATCCACATTTCTATGTTGTGCAATAAAAGTAAGGGGATCTAGCAATGCAGCATGTATGCAAATCTGAGTTTCACCCAAGTTACCCTATGGCGTGTATGCTTCTAACATAACAACACACATCAACATTTCATAACAAACCAAGGGTACTTATCATTCCCCCACGGGCGTGCAAGCCCAAGGCCAAGAACTCCACTGAGACCTCACCCCTTACATGGCTCATCTTGCCAACAGGTGCATCAACATACTTATTCTTGCCTCAAACACTAAACCAAAAGACAAGAACTCCACTGGGACCTCACCCTTTACATGGCTCATCTTGCCAACGGGCGCACCAACATACTTGTTCTTGTCAGTTAGCCCAGAAGGGGACTTATCTTGCCAGGACACTCTTCCCACATGAATCCAAGCATTCACGGGCTAGCCAGCCGACCACAAAGACAAACCACGCCTTCACATACACATCACAATTACCCTTTCCAAACCAACGTTCATTCTCACACAAATATAAGGGCAACACATAAGACGTTTTTGCCGTCATCGGGTTTCTAGCAAAATCCCTAAAATGCACGTTAAGCAACATCACCGAATCGGACTACCGGTCACGTTTTCGGCTTCACACAAAATGCCTAATCCACTAATGGAGAGGATCTCTAGTGCAAAATCATGTAGGGGACGGACTCAATCAACCCGATGGTTCTTCTTGATCCAAGTCGACCCAAACCCCTCTCATTTGAGAGATCTGGTGCCATAAATTTCAGAAAAAGGAAAGTAAAAGAATAGATGCCATGCACGCATCCTAAAACCGGGAGGAGAGATGTCGTTACCCTAAGAGTTCTCTTCCTCGCCATGGATCGATTGAAAGGCACAGATAGAAAGAAGAGCCTTCTAGTCCTCTCCACGGATCTGGTCTCGGATCGGCGAACGGAGCTCCGGTGCTCCAACAATGGCGGATCTACCCTTCTTCTTCCTCCTCCAAACCCTTCCTCTCTTCTATGCCTCCAAAAGCACAATGGACTTCCCGCAAATAGAAAAGAACTTCTCTGTCCTAAATAAGACCTTAGGATGCACTTATCTAGACCGTAAGATCAAGATCTAAATAGATCAGATGTCCAAGAAAAGCTACTTATGGAACAGGTTCCGTCAGCTAACGCTGGCGCTAGCGCCAGCGCCCGCGCTCTTCGTCGAACTCCCTTCAATGAACTCCCTTCGTCGAACTCTTCGTCGAACTCCGTTCGATGAACTCCCTTCGTCAAACTCCCTTCGACGAACGAAACCAGCTCAACGTCCCAGCGGTTCCGAACTTCGTTCGACAAACTCCCTTCGTCGAACTCCCTATGATGAACCCCCTTCATCAAACTCCATTCGACGAACGAAGCCAACTCAACGTCCCAGCGGTTCCGAATTCTCTTCGTCGAACTCTCTTCGCCGAACTCCATTCGACGAACTCCTTTCGTCGAACTCCGTTCGACGAATGAAGTTAACTCAGCGGCCCGACGATTCTGAACTCTCTTCGTCGAACACTCTTCGCCAAACTCTGTTCGACGAACTCCCTTCGTCGAACTCCGTTCGACGAAACTTCCTTCGATTAACACCATCGCAAAAGGAGTGCTGCAGCTAACGCCTGCGTTAACACCTAACGGCGACACTAGCTCCCAGATACAGAAAACCTGGGGTGTTACAAATGACCTCTATATGAGCAAAGGAGAATCAGAAAATCCTAATGGACAAATCATTTTCAGACCCTCTTCAAAGTGACAAGAGTAAAGCTTCTGATTGTTTTGGTTTTGCTATATTTTTGCTTTCAGTGTAAAGCTCTCTAAACTCAGAGTAATATATTTTCTATCTGCTGAAATGAATTTAATTTCTCTCAGATATATATGCTCTATGTTTATTGTTGTTTGTTTTATTTTTTGATTTTGTCCAATAGTATCCTAACCCAAATATTGGGAGATTGTTGGAACAACCCTATTACTGATTTGGGCTAGGATCACTATCTGTGACTAGGACTCAAGTTGACCCCATTGTATAGTCTAAGGGTCAAGGTTTTAGTTTGCCTAAGTTAGCTAGAACTTAGGAAAATTCCAAGTTTCTATGTTCGACAAACTTCATTCTGCGTTCGACGAACTCCTTCCTGGGTTCGACGAATGTCGTGTTTCAGCTCGACGAATCCAGTCTTCAAGCCAGTTCAACAGATTTTATCTCAGTTTGACGAACTCTAGATTAAGATCGACGAACTTAGCTTTCCGTTCGACGAATGATTATCTCAGTGTTCAGTTCGACGAACTCATCTTTCAGCTCGACGAACTCAGCTTTCTGCTCGCCAAAAAATTTCTCTTCAGCTTGACAATTTCTGAAGAATCTATTCTATTTTTTTCTCTGAATTCAGATCGACTATTCAGCAACAGATCTATTCATCTATTTGGACTTATTCATTATCAGATAAGTTAAGATTTGATCTTTCCTTTTTATATTCCTTTCTATTCTCTTCTTTCGAGAATGTAGTCGTTGACATATTGGAAAAGGATACTTTCATCGAAAAGGAAAAGGAATTAAAGTATTATTGCTGAATCATATTGCAGTCCCCAAGAAAGATTTAATTCAGATTATTTTATTCCTTAACCAGAAGATTTGAATTTAAAATGAGTCATATATCTCTAAGAAGAAGGATGAAGCAGTGGACGACAAGAGAAGTAACACACTTGTGAAATAAAGAAAAAGTCAAAAAGAAATACAGAGATCTTCATCACCAATAACAGTATTTTTCATTCTCTGAGAAAAACAAAATCTTCTCTCAGTTTCAGCTGTTGATTCTTATTCTTCAAAGAGCAACAATAATCTGAGAAACATCTTCTCTTAGATTCATCTGCTATCAAGGAAGATCCGTTACATCCAAGAGAAAGCTCCATCCATTATCCGTCAAGAAATTCTATCAGACAGGGGGAGCTTTACCACACAACAATCCACTAGTCTTCTCTCATATCTTGTTGATAGAGAAGAACTTCGTAAACCCTTTTGTTTATCCTTTTTACCCATCTTGTACAGGGTTCTAACTCCCTTCAAAAGTTAAACCTTTGGTGGCAGGGCACCTGATAAAAAACCTGTGATTTGGTTTGAGCACCTGATCAAAAGCTCAGTGGTGTTTGGGCACCTGATCAAAAATCCCAGTGTCGATAGGGCACCTGATCAAAAACCTAGTGGATTCCTACCAAGGGTGGTAGAAGAGTAGATGTACCCAGGTTGATTGGGGAACTACTATAGATCCTTGTGTCTGCTGTGATTGTGTTTTTCTTTCTGTACTGTGCTGTGATTTTTGTTTTGCTTTTACACTCACTCTGTTACACATATATATATATCAATATTTTAATTCCTCTATAAAATAAGTTAAAAACTTTTAATACTCTATTAACCCCCCTCTAGAGTAAATCTAAGATCTAAACCTCACTTTCAGGACCTTTGATTTTCCTTTCCTCTTTTGATCCAGACCTGTCCATCAGATTTGAATATGTTCCAAGTCTATTTTTGCTGTGTCCTGGAATACTCCATTCCATTCTTGGCAATAAACAAGCCGTTGGAGAACTGTCTTTAGCCTTGTGGTCCTTCTGAAAAGGTTTTAAAAGGACACCAGAAAAAGCTTCCTTTTTTTGACTGTATTCGACGCTGCGTCAACTTCATCTTTCTTCATGTCGACACACCTCTAAGTTCTTATCAGAGTAGCTTCGAATTCCTTCTTAGCTCTGGCTGAACTCAGATACCGATGTTGCGTCGATTTTCAATTGACGTATCCATCGAGTTGAAGGCTTCGACTTGAACTTTATCTTTTGCATTGAGTTGAAGTCGAAGTTGCATCGACTTCTTAGATGTCTATGACAGGCTCTTCCTTCTACGTCGAGTTTCTTTCGACATTGCATCGACTTGACTTATACTTCGACAAAGTGATCAAGTTGCTTGGACTTCTAGTTAGAGTTGCGTCGACATCAAGTCGAAGTTGCGTCGACTTTCATTCGACGCAAGTCTTAACTTAATTGATTTTATTATTGTCTTGACTTGGCCTTGACACTCTAATGTGAGGGTGACATCCTAAGGCATCTAATGACCAATTTACACTTACTATACACTGAAGGTAATATAACCAACTGATGAAATCACTTAATAATTTGTAGATAAATCACTAGGGTTTTTCCCAACAATCTCCCACTATTTATCATAAAATTTTTTTACAAAATAAAGAAGTGATTTCAAACAACTTTTGACATTAGTTCAAATACAAACAAGATAAACATAAGACATAAAAGTATAATAGACTAAAAAAATATCTGATTGATGTAATTACTGAGTGTTTATTAGAGATAGTTTCACCCAAGTCATGATTCAATTTTTCTTTCTAAGGAAAGTTGAGAAGGCCTCAAAGACTTTCCTGGATTTCCTCTCCACATATTTGAAATTTGCTGGAATAGTTTTTTCTGGATTTTTCTGAATTCTCTCATGTCCCTTGAAAAGCTTTTCCAGATCAGCTTCTATTTTAGGATACACATCATTAAGCTTTGATCCCCCACTGATAACTTTAGCAGTCAACAAATTAATTTCTTCCAGATCTATATCCTCTACATCAGGGTCTGGTACTATGAAGGTTGACCAAGGGATGCCTGAAACTAGAGCTATTTTAAATGTGATCTTTCTTTTCTTCTAATATGGTAGGTCTTCTAAATCTTGACTGATTCCAAGACCCTTTGTACCTTGTTTTCCTTTCTCATCCCTGAATTTAGCCCGAGGGTTCTTTGTAGTAAATTTAGAAAGATCAAATAGAGTGCTGAGAATCTTGAATGCCTCTTCTAATTGTTCTTTTTCCACATCCTCTTTACCCTTTTTCAACCTTTTAATGAACAGTCTTCTCTTTTCTTCAAGCTCTCTTTGATAGGCTTCAAATTCATATTTCTCTTTTTCTCTGATTTCATCTAGAGCACTGTCCAGTTTTGGATCAACATATTCCTTCATTGTATTTTCAGGAATTTCAACTTTCTCATAAGTTTTGTAATAGGATCTATCCTTCTTGTACTATTTTCTTTATTCTTTTGAATACCTCTCCCAAATAGGTATATTCCTTCCATATCCTCTTCCTATTTCAGCTTTTCCTCTTAAATTTCTTCCCTGCCCACTTCCTCTGTATGGAGGTCTTCCTCTGAGAGCAGGTGCTTGGAGAATTGGAGTGGGTGCTGGAGTAGGATCAGGAGGGAGCTGAGATGGTGGTGGAGATGATGGAGTAGATTTAGTAACTTGACCAGCAGATTTGACTGGAGGTGATGTTATTATAGATTCCTCAGAGTAGGTTCAGAACTCTTGTGTCTCAGGAATTTTAGTGGACTCATTGTGTTGTTGCACACTCTTCAAGTAACCATAGTCATCTGAGAATAGGCCACTCTCCCCTTATCTTGATGACTCCCCCTGTATTAGAGGCAAGGTTCTTGGAGGAGAGGAAGATTCAAGGAGGGGAAGAAACTTGGAGGTAATAGTAGGCTCTCCTTCAAAAGCAAAGGACAAGGGGAGAGATGTAGTATATACTGAGTCTAGAGGTCGCATGCTGATACACTACCCCTGCTTTATTTGGTTGAGAAAAGATATAAAGACTACAATAGGCAATACTGATGATCTAATTTCTTTATCAATTTCCTTTATTTGAGCAGTGAGGTGTCACAACCTTCTGTGTTGAGCACACAACTTTCTATAACAGTCGTTTAAAAAATCCAGGTAGAGAGAACTGAATTGAGAGAGCAAAGTCTCTAGAGCTAGGTCAACTGCTTCGACAATATCTCTTTGATTGGGATGAGATGCCATTGATGTCCTGGGAGTACCTGCACTGGGGGCTGCTCCACATACACTTCTTCCCGAAGAGTTCCATTTAGGAATGCACTCTTCACGTCCATTTGATAGACTTTAATCTTCATGTGTGCAGCATAGGCAAGGAACATTCTAGTGGCCTCCAGCCTTGCTGCTGGAGAAAATATCTAGTTGAAGTCAAACCCCTCCTCTTGCCTATATCCTTGTGTCACAAGTCTTGCCTTATTCCTGACTATAACTCCTGTTGAATCCATCTTGTTTTTGAATACCCATTTTGTTCCAATCACTGGATAATTCCTTGGCCTCTCAACCAATGTCCAGACCTTGTTTCTCTCAAATTGGGTTTGCTCTTCTTACATTGCAGATATCCAGTGAGGATCATTGTCTGCTTCTTCAAACTTCTTAGGTTCATATTGAGAGAGAAAACATGGCATCATTGTTTCATTTGTTAGCTGATTCCTTGTCTTGACTCCAACTGCCAAATATCCTATGACTTGAGTTGGAGGATGTTTCTTTAGAGTCATCCTAGTTCCTGTTGAGTTATTAAGGATGTTCTCCTCTTCCCGAAGAACCACTTGCTCATTGACAATGGGAGCACCATCTTCATTCTCTAGAATGATCTCAGTGGCTGGATGTTCAGGTGCTGCAAGTTCCTCTTCACCTGCTGCAGAGTCTTCATCTGAATCAGTGTCAACTTTTTTGTTTTCCTTTGTCTTGACACACTGATGAATGATCCATGATGCCCAACCTTTCAACTTTCTCTGTTAGTTGGTCTTCTTCCTGCAAAATAGTGCTAGTGGAAGTTTCCTTTCCCTTATAAAACATGTTAGCTTCATCAAAGACCACATGCACAGACTCCTCAATCTTGAGAGAGCTTTTATTATAGCACCTATATACCTCGCTTGATGAGGAATATCCCAAAAATATTCCATCAACAACCTTCTTGTCAAATTTGGCAAGATTACTTTTCCCATTGTTGAGGATAAAGCAAGTACAACCAAAAATCCTAAAGTATGTGACTATAGGTGCCCTTCCCTTCAGTAACTCATAGGGAATCTTTAACTTTGTCTTGTGGATGAGACTTATATTCAGAACATAGTTGGCAGTATTTACTGCCTCAGCCAAAAAGGACTTTGGGAAATTGGATTCAGCCAATAATGTCCTTCCTGATTCAATTAAGGTTCTATTTTTCCTTTCAACCACCCCATTTTGTTGGGGGGTTCTAGGAGCTGAAAAGTTTTGTCTTAACCCTTCATCCTCCCAGAATCTACACATTAATTGATTTTCAAACTCAGTACCATGATAAATTTGGATCATGGAAACCTGAGCATTGAATTTAGATTGAATATGTCTAATGAATCTTGAGAAGATCTTGAAGGTGTCTGACTTAGCTTTTAGAAAGAACACCCAGCTGAATCTAGAAAAGTCATCAACAATGACTAGAGTATAGGACTTACCTGCTAAGATCTGAGTGGTGATAGGACCAAATAGGTCTACATGCAACAAGAATAGGATTCTAGGGGAATCATTCTTACCAATTGGATTGAATGATGATTTGATCTGCTTTCCTAGTTGGCAAGCTCTATAGGGATGGTCTTTATTGAACTTATCTGGTAGTAAGCCTCTTACTAGATTATGCTTAGACAGTTTGGCGATGGTCTTAAAGTTAAGGTGACTAAGTCTCTTATGCCACAACTCATTGTTTTCTAACTGGGAGTTAAATAAACAGATCTCTGACTTAGTATACTCAAAGTCTACAACATAGATCTTACCTTTTCTAAGACTAGTCAATACTACTTGGTTAGTTACAGAACTAACTATATGGCATAAAGACTTAGTAAATATAACTTTGTATTCACCATCACACAGCTGACTAATAATAATTAGATTATGTTGAAGTCCTTCAACATAAGCTACCTTAGAGAAGGAGACTTCCCCAATCCTGAGTAAACCATATCCTTTGGTTTGACCAGAGCGGGAATTTCCAAAAATTACCTTAGGCCCATCCTTGGCCTTGTAGTTTTCTAGCAGTTCTTTTGCTTCTGTCATATGCATGGCGCATCCACTATTCAAATAACACTGCTGGTTTGTGGTTGAACATTTTCCTTTCTACACATGAAATCAAACATTAGTATAGACCCTCACTTGCTGGGGTCCCTTTCTTCTATCATTATATGGAGTTATGAAATAGTAAGATGGACTTTTAGTATACCCCTTAAGGTGAAGAAGTGCTGCATTATTATGCCAACAATGTTTGGAAATGTGTCCAACTTTAGAATAACAAAAACATATAGGAATATAAGAAGAGAGAGATTTAGATGTTTGAAAAATTCTTGATGGAAGCATGCGTCGAGAAGAAATCGACACAACTTTTGAGTTGCATCGAGTGTAATTCGACGTGCCTGCATAGTTTCATCCATAATAATTCAATGTAGAGTATTGGAGGCGTCAAACATAATTCGATGCACCCTCATACTGCATCGAATTGATGTCGAAGCAGATAATCTCCTATTTTGGTGTTTTATCATACCTTGGCTTGCTTGAACTCCTCTCTTTCCTTCTGGAGTCCTCTGTCCTGACCCATCTCTTGAATATTTTAGCCAAGTGATTGAACATCTCTTCTTCAGAGGTGGAGGGCTCTGCTTCAACAGTCATTAGTGCAAGTGTCCTTTCTTTAGGAGTTGAGATTCTCTCTTAGGCCTCTCACTCAGCCCTACTTTTTAGTAGGAGCTCATAAGACTTGAGCTTCCCTAGCAAAGCTTCTGTTGATATTTCTCTGAGGCATCTAGAATCTCTGATAGCCCAGATTCTTGAGTCCCATGTTATTGGGAAGCACATGAGAAGCTTGTCATTAATTTCTGTCAGAGAAATTTCTTTATCAAGCCCTATCAGCTCATTTATGATAAGGCTGAACCTGTCATACATTTCAGCTATGCTTTTATCAGCCATCTTCTTAAAGTTCTCATATTGAGATATGAGAAGGGACTTCTTGTCCTTTCATTCATCAGAGCTGCCTTCAACCAATCTGGAAAGAGATTCCCAGATTTCTTTGGTAGAGTTGCAATCATCAACTTATTGAAATATTTCATCTGACATGGTTGACACCGGGATATTCATGGCTTTGACATCACATGCCTTCACCTTCTTCTCAGCATCAGTCCACTCTGCTCTAGGGACTTCAGTTTGTGTTTCTATCCCACTAGCATCTTTTCTTACCGGGACTGGGGGACCAGTAATAATGACATTAAAATGTCTTTATCAATAGAGTTCATATATAACTTTATTCTTGCCTTCCAGAGTGTAAACTTATTCAGATTACACACCGGTGGTCTTGTTGATGCATAATCCTTAGAACTCATTTTCTTTAAAAATAGTTTTAACTGATTTATAATAAAGAAATGAGAGGAGGAGATATTTAGATCATGGTGTTAACCTTTTAATGATCAACCTCCCTCTGATACTAATTGAAAGCGCACAGTGTGCCTCTGAGTATTCTCTAAAGGGGGGGGGGGGGGGGGGTGAATAGAGATTTAAAGATTTTCTATCTTGATAATGCACACATAATAAAAATTCTAAGTATTATGCACTCAGCAATCCAAAGACAGAATAAAGTAAACACAGATTGCTAAACAAAAATAAACACAGAAAATTGAAAGAAGGGACAACACAGAAAATCAACAAACAGAAGACACAAGGATTTTTATAAAGATTCCCCAAAATGTGGGTACTCCTCTCTTCTACCTCCCTGGCAGGATTGCACAACCTGTGCCTGAGTCTTTTGATAAGGAGACTCTTAGAACCACCGAGTCTTTTGATAAGGAGACTCTTAAAACCACTGAATCTTTTGATAAGGAGACTCTTAGAACCACTGAATCCTTTGGAAGAGGGATAAATAAAACTCTTTTACAATGTGAAAAATAAGGAAGAAGAAAGAAAGAAGATGGAGATAAGAATGCTATTCTCAGAATTCTTCAGAAGTAATTTCTCAAGAACTTCAGCTTCTATTTTTCTTTCACTAGATCTGTTGATGATGAACCCTTGCTTATGATTGTGATGATTTGCAAGGGTTATTTTCAGATTCTTCTCTTTGAGTACTTCTTGTAATCTAGCTGCTGTATGATGATGATGAAGGAGCAACTGTCTATCTTTCCTATGCAAAGAGAGCACTTGTATTTCTGTCTTAGGGTTAGAGAAGGGAGAAGAAGAAGAAGACCATATTTGATAGATTGAATAATATTATGACTGTTCTATCTTTCTTCTCTTCTCCTTCATACTTGTTGTGTATGATTGGTATTTGAATTTCTTTCTGCATTTAGATTGTCCTGAAATGGAATTCTTATTGGAACTTTGATTTTCCTTTCCTCTTTTGATCCCGACCCGTCTATCAAATTTGAATATATTCCAAGACTATTTTTGATGTATCCTGCAATACTCCATTCCATTCTTGGAAATAAACGAGCCGTTGGAGAACTGTCTTTAGCCTTGTGGTCCTTCTGAAAAGAACATAAAAGGACACCAGAAAAAGCTTCCTTTTTCTGACTGTATTCGACGCTGCATCGAATTCATCTTTCTTCATGTCGACGCACCTCTGAGTTCTTATCAGAGTAGCTTCAAATTCTTTCTTAGCTCTGGCTGAACTCAGATATCGACATTGCGTCGATTACCAATCGGTGTATCTGTCAAGTTGAAGGCTTCGACTTGAACTTTATCTTATGCATCGAGTTGAAGTTGAAGTTGCGTCGACTTCTAAGATGGCTTTGACAGACTCTTCCTGTTGAATCCGTCAACTGGTCTCCTGTGGTGTTCAGGGTCCCCAAAAGAGGGGGTGACCTCACACCTACTAATCTCAAGGGAGAGCGCTAGGCCGAAGACTTAGGAAACTAGGAATAAGACCAAGGGCTCATCGAGGAGGTCCCACCAGACACCCGGAAGATCTTAGAGCGCTTCCCCTCCCAAGCCAATGCTGAGCTTGGGGCACCTTTGGAGGCTCTCTTCCCCCACCAAAGAAACCTAGGGGGAGAGTAGCCAAGAGAGAGTGATCTGCCTTCAAAGGTGCCCCTTGGTCCTATTTATTGTTTTTCGAACTTGGTCTGCCAATAGCCAGACTCTGGCCCATGAGATTATGAAAATACCCCCAGGTTTGGCCTGCCAACAACCAAATCCTGCCATTCTGAGGCGCTAAACATTGACCACCTCCTCTTCCCAGGGCTGGGTGAGAGGGGGCAGGCCTCCCCCTTGCTTGCCCGCCTAAGTGGGCTGGGCGAGCTGGAGGCTGCCCGCCTCCACCACTTGCCCGCCTAAGGGGCTGGGTGAGTGGGAGGCCGCCCGTCTCCACCACTCGCCCGCCTAAGGGGCTGGGCGAGTGGGAGGCCGCCCGCCTCCACCACTCCCCGCCTAAGGGGATGGGGGAGTGGGAGGCCTCCCGCCTCCACCACTCACCCGCCGAAGGGGCTCGGCGAGTGGGAGGCCGCTCGCCTCCATCACTCGCCTGCCTAAGGTGCTGGGTGAGTGGGAGGCCGCCCGCATCCACCACTCACCCGCCTAAGGGGTTGGGCGAGTGGGAGACCGCCCGCCTCCATTGCTCGCCCGCCTAAAGGGTTGGGCGAGTGGGAGTCCGCCCGCCTCCACCGCTCGCCCGCCTAAAGGGCTGGGCGAGTGGGAGGCCCCCCGCCTCCCCAACTCGCCCGCCTTAAGGGCTGGGCGAGCGAGAGGCCGCCCGCCTCCCCAGCTCGCCCCCCTTACTGGGTCCGCCAGGAAATTGTCCTGCCCACCTCCTTGCCTGGTGCAGTGCTAAAACATACTAGGCCTAAAGACACCATGGGCCCCGGGGACCCACTCGGCGAATACAGGGTTGTACACTTCCTTCTACGTCGAGTTCCTTTCGACGTTGTGTCGACTTGACTTGTACTTCGACATATTGATCAAGTTGCTTGGACTTTTAGTCAGAGTTGCGTCGACATCAAATCAAAGTTGCGCCAACTTTCATTCAACGCAAGTCTTAACTTAACTGATTTTGTGATTGTCTTGACTTGGCCTTGACACTCTAATGTGAGTGTGACTTCCTAAGACATCTAATGACCAATTTACCCTTACTATACACTGAGGGTAATATAACCTAACTGATGAAATCACTTTAAATAATTTGTTAGATAAATCACAATGGTTTTTACCAACATCAATTACCCTTGGGCTACTGGCGTACAAATTTCAGAGTTGTTTGGGGTCCTTAATAGCCTTGGTTAATTTAGTTAGCCTCCCACAACCATCAATTAAATTTCTAAATATAGAAGAAATACTTTAAAAATTCCCAAAGTTTTCCACAGGGTGTATCTCATCCTTTCAAACTTTCCAAAATTTTTTGGAGGCTTTTCGGAGAGTGGGTAATTCTCTATTAATTTAAAATAGAGGGTTTTATTATTAAAAAAAATTAAACCTTTTCCAAAAATTCTTAAATAATTATAGTGGATTTGGAATAGTATTGTAGAGGTTCCCTAATTATCTTAGAATTTTTCATCCATTCTCAAGCCTCATGCTAATTCAAAAATAGAAATTTTACCACCCTTTTAAATACTAAAAATATATACCGATCCCAGAAAATTCTCAAAATTTTTCTGGAGGTAGTTATTACCAGTACCTACAACTTCCATGTTTTATGTTCTCTTGTCCAAGCTCTGGTTTGGGATTAGAAAAATAAAAACTTTACCTACTATATAAAAACCATCCTGCTTAGGTCTTGGAAAGTATCAGGCATCTGAGATTGAGCCGCCCCAATGGAAAACATCGACCCCACAGTGGATTCTCCTTTGATACACTGTGGGGCGAATGATTACATAGCCAATATTAAGGATATCAGGGCCATTGAATATCAAATAAGATATCCAACGACTCCTGTAGCGAGGCGGAGGTCGTAGGCTTGCGAGCTCTTGCCACCGCCGGTTGGTCATCGGACTGATGCACCACCACCTCCTGCTAGTTTGCTGGAGGCATGGGCACCTCTCGGCGATGGTCCAGGGGCCTAGAGATGCCGCCAGCTGCCGAGATGAGGTTATTAGAGGAGAATACATGGGTCCATCACCAGAGCTTAGTCTTCCGGCGGTGCTGCCGCCCGAAACACTCCCGCAGATGGTCGCTTCTCCCTCTCCGGTGATCATAAATTACTCTCTCAAAAGTTATCATTTTTACTGATCACTCTGCTCTCAGGTGCTTATTGACCAAGGCAGACGTCAAGCCCCGATTATAGATATGGATCTTTCTCCTACAATAGTTCAATTTGGAGATCTGGGACAAGAAAGGAGCGGAGAACTTGGTGGCCATCCATCTTTCATGATTGGAGAATCTTGCTGCGGATACATTTGTGGAGGCGGACATCGACGACAAATTCCCTGAAGAGCGCCTCCTCGTACTCGATAAGGTAACGACTTCTTCCACGCCTTGGTTAGCGGATTTTGCCAACAATCTAGTGGCATGAGTCCTTCCAAAAGATTTTACAAGTCAGCAAAAGAAGAAATTCTTTTCTAACTTGAAATTTTACTTTTGGGAGGATCCCATTTTATTTCGTGTTTGCACGGACCAAGTGGCGAGGAGTTATATTTCAAGTGAGGAAGGCCTACAAGTTTTGCGGCATTGCCACGAAAGACCAATCGATGGACACTACCAAGCGAACCATACTTCAAGGAAGGTGCTGGAGGCGGGCTTCTACTGTCCCATGTTATTCAAGGTTGCTTGCACTTTTGTGAGTGTATGCGATAGCTGCCAGCGGTCAGGTAATTTATCTCATCGGGATGCAATGCCCCAGAATTTATTTATTGAATGGGAAATTTTTTATTTATGGGGAATAAATTTTGTAGGACCTCTCCCTCCATCTTTTAAAAATTGTTATATTCTCATTGCGGTCGACTATGTGTCGAGGTGGGCAGAAGTGCAAGATCTTCCCACCAACGATGCGAGAGTTGTCGTTAACTTTCTAAAAAATTATTTACACATTTTGGCACACCGCGCACAATAGTTAGCGATAGGGGCACACACTTCTGTAATTACCAGTTTGCTAAAATTTTAGCAAAATATGGCATTAGACACAAACTCTCCACCGCCTATCACCCACAAACTAGCGGCCAAGTGGAGGTAGTGAACCGTGAGCTAAAGCGAATTTTAGAAAAGACCGTGTCTGTTAATAGGAAAGATTGGTCACTTAATATTGATGATGTGATATGGGCTTATCGCACAGCGTACAAGACCGCTATCAGTTGTACACTGTACCACCAACCGGTAGAACTAGAACATCGGGCCTATTGGGCTTTGAAATTTTTAAATTTTGATTTAACTTTAGCCTTCGAACATAGAAAATTCCAATTAAATGAACTAGACGAATGACGTGCAAACGCCTATGAAAATAATAAGTTTTATAAGGAGAGGACAAAGTTTTATCATGATAAAATTTTTTGATTTCCAAATTTGTTTCGTCGGGCGATCTTGTCCTTCTTTATAATTATCAAATTATGCTTTTTCCGTGAAAATTAAAGTCCCGATGGTTCATACCCTTTGTCGTCAAAGAGGTTTGGATATACGAGACCGTTCTTATTTCCCACCCAAAAAAATGAATTAAGTTAACGGCCACCGGTTACAACTATATTTTGGTGGCGATATTTTGAACACAAAAATTGTATCTTTCCACCTCCCTAACTTATAACCTCACCGCTACATTAGTCAAGCTACGCGATGGTAAACAAAGCGCTTATGAGAGGCACATCATACTTATCTAATCAATTTATCTTTGTTTGTTTTCTTTGTTTTAACGTGTTTTGCAGGTTTTGTTGGGGCTTCCCTGACTTCAATCAGGGATGCTTTCTTTCTCCCATCTTTTTCATTCTGTTCTAGTTTTCTTTTATACCTATACTTTTTTTTTATTTTCTTGGTTCTTGTTTTCTTGTTATTATCCTTCATACTTAGCTTTAAACATTGGGGACAATATTTAACTTTAAGTATGTGAGTGTAGTGTTGTTTCTTAAGCTTTGTCAACATTAGAAAAATTACAAAAACAAATTAGAAAATTAGAAAATTTCAAAAATAAAATTATTACATCTCAAAAAAAAAAATTTCCTTTTATTTCCTTTGTTTTTACACTTTCAAAAATCACAAAATATTTTTGGAAAACTTCTAAAACAAATAAACAAATTAGAAAACCCAAAATCCAAAGAAAATTAGAAAATAAAAAATCTAATTTCTTGGAAAGGGAGATGTGGGATGTCATCTCATCATATCTCCTAGTACATGTGAGAGCCATTCATAGGGTATACCTCGGGAAGTCCAAGAGTTAACAGAAAAATTAGGAGTATAACTTATTTTTATTCCCTAGTATTATTATAATCAAGTAAAAAGCCAAAAAAATAATAAAACGCCTACTTGTTTTTTTGTTTCCTGGAAATCTACTTTGAGAATGCTTATAAGCATTTTCATGTTTTTAATTTAGTTAATGTTTTGTTTTATCATTGTTTGTTAAACTTAAATTTTAGGTAACTTAGTTTTAAGAATCATTTTATGATTTTAATTTGAATAGAGAATTTATTTAACATTACTTCTCTTTTTAGTTTAAGTAACTTCATTTTGTAGTAGCTAAGCATTCTTAGAATTTTTTATTGTGCCTACTTCTAGCTTTTTGAATCTTAGAAAATTTCATTATACTAGAATTTTTTCTCAAAATGTTTTAATTTATAAGCTAGAAATATTTGCTTGCCTTACCCTTTGTGTTGGCATAAAAATGTAGTAAAAGATCATATGTCACTGGAATATGAGGATAAAATTTATTATTCCCTAAGCATATACACCCAAAATAATTTAAAGGATTATATATCATGGAGTAAGATGATAAAATTCTTTACTCCTAAACATAATTTTGGGTTTTGTTTGAAGAGAATTTTAAAAAGATTATATGTCATGGAAAGTGAGAGTGTAAAATTCATCATTTTCCTAAACATATACAAGCAGAAAAAAATTGGGTGAGGTGAGAGGATAAAATCCATCACCTCTAATCTAGGAACTCTTCCTATGCCATTTTTATGACCCCTCAACCAATATTATTGAACCTAGACTTAAATTAAATTATTGACAGAACAATATTTAGTAGGTTATCTTTTCCTTAAGTTTCTTTTAAGTTAGAGTTTGTATAATTTCAATTTAATTTTGTTTGATAATTTCCACAATTTTGTTTACTAAATTGTTATCTTGAGAAGTCTTTAAGCTAAACATTTTCCCCTTTTTAAATTATCGTCATAATTTATGACTTAATTCTTGAATTTCTAGCATTTATCTTTAGCTTACTTTTGGTTTAATGAAATGTTTGTTTAATTAGAAATCATATTAATGTCTTATAAAATATTTCTCATACTTTTGCTCAAAAATAACAAAAGCTCAAGTATAAAGGTAATTTGGAGGCGGTACCGAATGGTGCATTCGATCTCTGGATATCAGGATCATTCAAAGAGCTTCCTCGGGTCATGCACTAGAAAGAAGAAAAGAAAAGAGAAAGAAGAAGAGAAAAAAAGAAAAGAAAAGAAAGGGATGCTAAGATTATTGATGGATTTGTTTTCTTTTTTGGCAGTTTAAGTTAGTCCTGGACTTTTTGAGGTCTACTATATGAATGGCTCGCACCGATACTAAGAGATATGCTGGGGTGACATCCCAAATCTCTCTTTCCCGGAATATAGTTGCACCTTAGATTTTTTCAGAAAGCAAAATAAAAAGAATGAAAAATGATAAAATTAATAGCTATTCCTCTTTTCAAAATATCAACACAAGTACCCATCAATGGTGCCAAAACTTAATAGATATATTTTAAATTTATAAAAAGATGTTCTCTGATTCTATATCTGATAAAGGCAAGTGTACCTTATTGATTATAGTATAAGAAATAAAATACCAAGGTCATATTAGATCGAGGCGCGCTGATTAGTTTTACTTCAAGGGAATCATTATTATTTTATCAAATTAATTTTTGGATTGGGTTTTCAAATAAAAGAAAGTTTATGATTAAAAGGGTGATTTAGTTTATATAAAAAAGGCTAGCACTCGATCTCGACTCAACTCGGAATGAAAACGGTCAAAATAAAAAAAGTTCTAATCTCTTTAGTGAAAGTGCTTGGACCATGGAGGTTCCAAAAATATGAACGCACCTCTCCTGAGGATACGCCCAACTGAGTTTAGGTTGATCACACAAAATCTCGTTCAAGTCAAAACCCCTAAAACACGCTTTACATTGTGAACCCTACTATTGGATTTGACTCTAATTCGAGAGATTTATGTCATCCTCTCTCGAGAGTTGCATACGAATCTATTTACCCACGAGTGATCGATCCGTACACACGAGCCTCTCAGCTAACTAGAGTACAAAAACATGAATGAAAGTCATATATCAATAATATGACCTCACTCAATATTAATCAATGATAAATCCTAAACGTTTGTTTAAAAGGAAAATAAAATTTATGTTAAGAAGAGTCATTTCATTCATTGGTTTATCTCGATAGATTACTAAAGAAATTTAGTTACTCATGGATATAGAAGAATTATCAAGTATAAGAGAGGAGTACATATTAAAATAAATAAGTGAAATAAGAGAATTAGAAAACTAAATTTTATTGCTATGTGAAGAGAAATTACAAGTAGAGAAAATAAAACACAATTTAACTAGAAATGAAATGCAAGAAACAAAGCAAAGAAGTACTTGATGTAACATCCCAGCTTTAAAATAGGGTCTAGCTTGTTCAGTTGAACCCTTGGAAGAGCTTAGGCTAGGTCACAAAAAACCACGACCCGACCTCCCCCCCAAATGCTAGTCATTTAGAGGAAACGACTATTTTGGGTAGCATGATGCTTCGCCACAACACCAAAGTAGTGTATTGACCATACATGCTCTGAATTGACTTCCATCGGTTTCGTTAGACTCGTATTGTCGATATGAGTACAACAAAACTTGTTTTATTCCAATTAGAGGTTATTTGGTGAAAGTGACCATTTTGAGTACCGTAGCGCATCACGACGATGCTATTTTAGTTTAATGAGCATACGTGCTCCAAATTGACTTTCATTAGTTCCGTTAGACTCATATTGTTGATATGAGTGCAGCAGAACTCATTTCGTTCCAATTAGAGGTCATTTGGTGAGATTTGACCATTTTGAGTACTATAGCGCGTCACGACAACGCTATTTTAGTTTAATGAGAATACGTGCTCCAAATTGACTTCCGTCAGTTCCATTAGACTTGTATTGTCAATACAAGTGCAACAGAACTATTTTCATTCACATCAGAGGTCATTTTGTGAAAGTGACCATTTTGAGTACCATAGCGCATAACGATGACACTATTATAGATTAATGAGCATACATGATCCAAATCGACTTCTGTCATTTGCGTTAGACTCATACGATTGATACGACTACAACCAAATTCATTTCGCCCAATTATATGAAACCTTGAGATACATAAACATTGAATTTCATTTAGTCAAGTAAATAAAAAAAATGCTCATAAAATTATATGAAACCTTGAAATACATAAACATTGAATTTCAACCTCGCTACATCAACATTGACTCATATACCGACGACTAGGATCCACATTGATTATGACATGTCTGGGGGACCCACCTTGGGTTGACTTTGGTCAAAATCCTCTTATAAAGAGTTATTTCATGGGGTTTAAACCCACACTCACGCACCTAAACCTCCCCATGTTAGGTTCATGTTGCCACAAATCCCAAGGGATAGTGGGATTAGATATTTGGTAATCGAGGGAAGAGTGGTGTGATGGGATATTCTAATACAAAGGCAAACCCAAGCCTATACCTAAACCTATGCTAACCCCAAACACATGAGTGGGTTTAGATTTTTTTTCTAAAGACCTAACCTAGGTTCCCCTAACCCAGCAAGTACTGTCAGCTGCCCCACTCTTAAGCCAACTAGGGTTTGATGAACCTAACCCTAATTGGGTCTGAGGAAGAAAAAGGAGAGGGGGAGGGGCATGTGTTCGACTATATAATTACTCCAGGCTTTTAATGAGTGGACACAGTCTGCCCATCTCCAGGAGCTCCTCCTTAACGTTTTCGAACCAGCCCCACCACCCTGCACGGTTGCCGGAGCTGGAGAAGAAGGTAAGGAAGCCGCCACCTTTCCGTCACCCTCTCGACCTCCATGCACAGGTAGACTCCTCAAGCCCCCTAAGCCACTGGAGGGGAGTTTGACCCCTGGCACGACGGCTGGGGGTGGAAGGCGCATGAGGCGCGTGTCAATGGAAGAGTAGGGTGGCGTGAAACCGCCGAGGGTAGGCACGATCGCGTCACCCAGCTATCGGTTTCTCATTTTCTGGCAGTGGTCGATGGCGCCAGGCCATCAGACCACCACTGACTGAGTCACCAGCCCCCGACAAGTCAACCAGTGGCGGCATCGATGATTGGCATTAGCCGGCCGTCTGTAGCGAAGGCCACCGCTTCCTGCACCAATGGGAGCAATAACCACCGTCCAATCTTCATGTAGAATATCGGACGGCTAGGTAAATCTTATTTCCTGCCCCGCCTCAGCATTCACGCCACCCATAGTGGATCGGTCCAGATCTACTGGGGGGGATGAAGAATAGATCACGCTCCTTGTGGCTCCATCTCAGCCGCAGGTTCTAGAGACAAGGATGGCTATATGCACCCCGATCCCCTAATTGAAGCAGAAATGGGTCGATTTTCTGGTGCTTATTCTTAGGTCAAAATGAAAAACTTTGAACATCAAAGTTTTAGAACTCATCAATATCTATCTCCAGTAAAGTTTTGAGAATTTTTGGAGTCCAACATCTATTTTTAATAATTTAAAATGAGGAGATATTTCTATTTTTAATTTATCAGAGGGCTTGAACATTGATGAATTTTTTTGAGATATTTAGGGAACCTCTATGGTACTGATCCACATCCACTATATTTATTTAAGCATTTTTGGAAAAGGTTTGCTATTTTTAGATAATAAAAATCTCTGTTTTAAATTAATAGAGAATTACCCTCTCTATCAAAATGTCTCCAAAAATTATGGAAAGTTCGAGGGGAGGGTTTACACCCTATGCAAAATCTTGGGAATGTTTATAGTAATCTTGCTACATTTAAGAATTTATTTGGCGGTTATGGGAGCATAAATAAATTAGCAAAGGCTATTTATATCTCAAAAGTCCTTGGAAAATTTATGATAGCTCTATATGGATGTTATCAGCCTAGGATAAAAGTTGGATGATTTTCAGATGTGGTCTACTATTTCAATGATTTTAAAATAGAATAATAACTATACTCGGTGGGGAAAAGTGGCTAAGAACTTCATTAGAAGCTAATACTTAACTCAATATGTGTTGAGAAGATTCTTGGGAGTTACTCATGTTACCCATATTATATGGTTTTAAAATATTCTGGTCATATCGGTATTTTAAGGAATTATTAAAAGTACAGTCTTCGTAGTTAATTTAAAGAAATACGAGCTCGGGCAGACCACCAACCGCTAAAGAGGATTATAATTTGGTAATTCAAGATAAGGAAAGGGAAACTTAAGTGGTAATCGGGTTCGAACGACATGAAACCCGGTGGACCCTGAAATTCATCTTAATGTTAATTCAGCTACGACGAATATATAATACGCCTCCTTGGAATGGAGATGCCTCCTTGGAACAGAGATGCCTCCTTGGAACGGAGATGCCTCCTTGGAACATAGATGCCTCTTAAGATGGGGATGCCTCCTCGGGATGGAGAGGAGAGTCAAGCTTGACTCCTTGGAACGAAGGAGCCTTAGTTATTGGAATTTGAATTGCTTCTTATTTCTGCTCTTTAATTTAGTATTTCCATTACTGCTCTTCGTTTCGGCATTTCAATCTCTACTCTTCAGTTCAGTATTATGAATACTGCATTTTAATTCAGTATTTCAATTACTGACTTTATTTCAGTATTTCAGTTACTGTATTTTATTTTAGTATTGCCTATAATTTAGAGTTGACGTGAAGATGTGGCATTCCTTTAAAGTGAACCTTAAAAGTTGCCAAGTTGGCTGCCGCTTGATGACTTAAATTAGGGTTTCGCCGCAGGAGAAGATTTTGCTGATGAGGATAGAATTCGGTGGGCATTTTCGAGGCGTCTCGCGAGTACTCCTACTTTGAGAAACTAACCATTTTCCTACTTCGAGGAATAGAAGTAATGGTTTTTCCTTCTTTCGAAGTATCAACGATTACACCGTGGCGACGACGCCGAAGACTTGTAAAAAAGGAGAAAAAATAAGGAAATGGAAGGGAAAAGCTTTCTATAGAGTTTTGTATCGTTTATCCAAACTACTCATTCGATAAAGGCAAATATACCTTATCGCGTATAGTATAGAATATTATTTTAGAAAATTATTAGGGTCATATTTAGATCTGGGTCTGCCGAGTACTTCTACTTCGAGAAAACGGGCTATTATTTTATCAAAAGATTTCGTGAATTGAGACTAACTAAAACTGAAATGAAATTTCAGAAAATGAAATTGCATAATTAAAATAGGAAATGAAATTGCATAATTAAAAGACAGAAGTGCAATCTCTACCTAAGTGGGTAGATGGAAAATAAATGCGTGAATGAGTTCTATCCAAATGGATAGACGAGAAATAATTGCGTGAGCGAGTTCTACCCAAACAGATAGATGGGAAATAAATGTGTGAGCAAGTTCTACCCAAACAGATAGACGGGAAATAAATGAATTACAATAAGTTAAACCTAAGCTATTGAAGAAGATTGCATAAGCTATTAAAAGTTGAAACAAAAACAAATACAGAAATCAACGAACATGAAAAACAACGAAATGAAAATCGACAAAAACTGAGATAAATGAAAACAGAAATAACGAAAACAGAGAGTAACAAAAATGGAAAATAACAAAATAGAAATCACTTTGAAACAAAAATAAATGAAAACATATATTCGACCCTAATCTTTACCACGTCAAGGAAGACAAGAACAAAAATTACGAAGGCGAATAAATTCGAACCAAAGCGAAAAACCAATATTACGGCGATAAATAAAATTAGATAAAGAAAGGAAAAAATGGTGGAATTGAAATTGCAAAAATTGAAGCTAAACTTTGACTTAAAATTGCATGACAAAATTGAAATTGCAGAATTGAAACAACGCTACGAAATTGAAATGACAATTAAAAATGCATGAAATAAAAACTAATTTTATTTATTGCCATAATAAAAGGGTTCAAGAAATAAAAGACAATTACACCAAGAAATAAAATTACAAAACAATATAAAAGAAAATAAAAAAATTACAGAAATACAAAAAAAGTGGAAAGGATGGTGGAAGATCACCCAAAATAGGGCAATCTAAGAGGGAGGGTTGATGAGGGGGTCGACCTCTATTTATAGGCAAAACTTGGAAGTACACGCCCTCGGTCACGATCGTGATTGAGAGCATGACCAAGGGTGTATTGAAAAAGATGGGACAACTAGCTTGGTTCTAGAAGGCTTGATTGCTGAGTTGGCTGAACACGGGCGTAACCCAAATGTCACGGGCGTGACCCAAATGTCACGGGCGTGACCTTGATCGGTGAGCGGCAGCAGCATCAGGGGCATGACGCCTGACGTGTATGACTACTTCTGGAAGGTTTTTGGTGGTCACAGGCGTGTTATAGTTGTCACGAGCGTGACTGTAAATTTGTCGTGACGTCAAGAAGACGCGGTCGTCCATCGAGATGAGAAGTACATAGGCGTGACCCAAATGTCACGGGCATGACCATGCAAATTCATTGAGGCAGCAATCCGATCGTCGAGAAGGCGCGGTCGGCCGTCGAGATGAGAACGCAGGCATGACCCAGTATACGACCTTGATCACGGGCGTGACCGAGGGCCTGACTTGACCATTCATCGAGATAACAAATCGATCATTGAGATAGCTGCAATATTGGTACTCGAGTTGACACGCCCTTGGTCACCGCGTGACCGAGGGCGTGACCTAAAAAAATAGAAAAATTTGGGAAAATCAAAAAATAAAGTTAAAGATGAAAATAAATAAAAACAAGCATTTTATTCATTAATTCGCATATAAAATTTACAATTTTAAATAAAACTATACAAAAAACAATAAAGAAAATAGGTATATTTTACTATTCATCAAATACCCCCATACTTATGCTTTTGCTATTCTAGAGCAAAAGTAAGAGATACTTATAAGACATTAATAAAATTTCAAATTTACTAAAATTTTATTTAATCAAAAGTAAGCTTGAAATAAACCATAGAGAATTATAGTGGTAAATCTTATATCATGATAATGATTTAAAAAGTGCGAAAAAGGTTTAGCCAACAAGACTTCTCAGGTTAACTAGATAGCGACCATAAGTTTGCAAATATTAGTACCATAATTAGAATAGAATTATAAAAACTTTAACTTTAAAGGAAATGTTTGTGAATGAGATTTTATATTTTATTAGAGTAAGCTCAAAGAATGTTTAACAGTATGGGAAACTTGGTAAGAGAAGAGATTTAATAATTTGGGGGTTATGAATTTTATCCTCTTACCCCACTCAATTTTTTTTCTTTTGCATATGCTTTAAGGAATGAAATCTTATTCCTATAAAAATGTTTCAATCTTCAAAAATAACCCAAAATGTATATGTTTAGGGAATGAAAATCTTATTCCCATGCCACATAATCTTTTAATAAAATTGGGTGCCTGTGTTTGCTGAATGGAATCTTATTCTCATTGACATAATATCTTTTAAAATAAAAGTTCCGAGTAAATAGGATAAGGGGTAAGCAAGAAATTTCAAGAGTTTATAAATAAGGAAAATTTTGAGAGCAAATTTTAGTAGAGATTAGAATATTCCGAAAGTTTCAAAAGTTTGAAGTAAAAATAATTAAAATCTAAGGATAGTTTGCAAATATTATACAAAATGATGCTATTTAGGGGTAACGAGAAGTAGTGCTAAGAAATTGCTCTCTACTTAAATTAAAATCATAATGTGCTCTTTACAACTAAATTTTAAAAATTTGAATCTACCAACTATGATAACAATAAAAGTTTTAGCAAATAAAAAACAATGAAAATGCTTATAAATAAACTCTGACTAGCCTTGAAAATAACAAAATGCTAAGTAGGGGTTTTATTCTTTTTTTAGTTTTTTTGCTAAGTTATAATTTTTTTGGATTTTGATTTTGTTATAAATATATATATTAATACTTAACAAAAAAAGGATAAAAGAAGAAAAGAAGAGGGAAGAAAAAGAAGAAACAAAAATACAAATATGAATTTTTTTGGGGGTTTTCTTTACTATTATTATTTTTGTCAACACAAATTTTTTCATCATTTTTAACTAATGAAACAAAGAAAAAAAATACATATATAAGTTTTTTTTTTGGTTTTTTCTAAGTAAAATTTTTTCATCATTTTATTTTGAATTTTTGGTTCCCCCCCATTTTTAAGATGAAGGAGAGGGAGAAAAGTTACAAAAGGTGGGAAAATACCCCCATACATAAAAGTCAACATTGTCCTCAATGTTGAAATTAAGTATGAGGAACAAAAATATATATACAAAAGCATGAAAAAGAAGAAAAATAAGAGACAAAAAAGAAATAGCAGGGGAAAGGGCTCATCCCTATTTTAGAATGGGGTGACCGAATGAATACCTGCAAAACTCGTTTAAACAAAAACTATTTTTTTGGCATATACAAAACAAAATAAGAAAAAAAAACACCTATACAAAACAAAACAAAACAAAACAAAACAAAACTATACAAAACAAAATAAAAAAAAACAAAAGAAAAGAATGAAAAACTATTTTGTAATTTTTATGAGTATTGTAAATTTTTTATTTTGATTTTTTTTCCTTTTAACTTACAAAATGATATAACAAACTATATTTATATATGGGTATGCTGGAAATACGCGCAGTGCGGTTTCGCCCTATATCCGCGCGTTCGACGAACGCGGGCTCCGTTCGATCAACACGGGCTCCGAATAATGGACGAGCGAATGATGAACGACGAATGGCCACGATCGACGAATAGTATATGTTAGACGAACGCGGGCTAAAGATATATGTTTATATCCGCAAGGCCCG
The DNA here is from genome assembly GCA_033032865.1 of Dactylorhiza incarnata. NCBI lineage: Eukaryota > Viridiplantae > Streptophyta > Magnoliopsida > Asparagales > Orchidaceae > Dactylorhiza > Dactylorhiza incarnata. Next base: position 6,943,042 of record JAWHQI010000035.1, read on the forward strand.
TGTTCGTCGAACGGAGCCCGCTGTTAGCCTGCCATTCATCGATCAAAGCCATTCACCATTCGTCGATCGTCGATCATGGTCATTCATAGTTCGTCGATCGACGAATGGCCACAATCGACGAACACGATCAACGAACGGCGAATAAGCTTCGATAAAACGATCGACGAACGACGAATAAGCTTCGATCTTTAGCCCACGTTCATCGATCGAAGCTTATTCGTCGATCATGGCCATTCGTCGTTCGTCGATTGGCCATCCTATGTTCGGAGCCCGTGTTCATCGAACGGAACCCGTGTTCGTCGAACGGAGCCCGCGTTCGACGAAATCGCGGATATACAGAGAATCCGCATCGCGCGTATATACATTAATCCATTTATATATACATATATATATATATAAATTATACTTTTAAAAATAAAACAATACAAGTAAAAGAAAAACAAAAGAAATTCACATTTTTTGGTGTCCGATTTTTAAAGTTTTTTCATTTTTTGTGATTTTTTAGATTTCTTAAAAATAAGGAATAAAATATTTTTGGAGTTTTTTATTCTTTTGTTTGGTTTTTTAAAGGAAAAAAGATAAGGATAAAATCAATAGTGTTTTCTTTTTTAAAAATATCATCAAAAATCCCCGGCAACACGCCAAAAACTTGACGAGTTAAATTAGGGTTTTGCCGTAGGAGAAGCTTTTCATGATGAGGATAGAATTCGGCGGGCATTTTCGAGGCGTCTCACGAGTACTCCTACGTCGAGAAACTAACCATTATCCTACTTTGAGGAATAGAAGTAATGGTCTATCCTTCTTTACAAATATCAACAATTACTCCCCGGCAACGGCGCTAAAAACTTGATGAGTTAAAATTAGGGTTTTGCCGCAGGAGAAGCTTTTGTTGATGAGGATAGAATTCGGCAGGCATTTTCGAGGCGTCTCGCGAGTACTCCGACTTCGAGAAACTAACCATTATCCTACTTCGAGGAATAAAAGTAATGGTTTTTCCTTCTTTAGAAATATCGACAATTACGTCGTGATGACGACGCCGAAGACTTGCATAAGCTATTAAAAATTGAAAGGAAATGAAAGGGAAAAGCTTTCTACGGAGGTTTTGTGTCGTTTATCCAAACTACTCATTGATAACGACAAGTATACCTTATCGCATATAGTATAGGATATTTTTTTAGAAAATTATCAAGGTCGTATTTAGATCCGGTTCTGCCGAGTACTTCTACTCCGAGAAAACGAGATATTGTTCTATCGAAAGATTGCGTGAATTGAGACTAACAAAAACTGAAATGAAATTATATAAAATGAAATTGCATAATTAAAATAGTAAATGAAATTATATAAAGACAGAAGTGCATTCTCTGCCCAAGTGGGTAGAGGGGAAATAAATGTGTGAATGAGTTCTACCAAAATGGATAGACTGGAAATAAATGCGTGAGTGAGTTCTACCAAAATAGATAAGAAAAATAAATGTGTGAGGGAGTTCTACGCAAATGGATAGACGAGAAATAAATGCATTGAAATAAGTAAAAACTAAGCTATTAAAGAGGATTGCATAAGCTACTAAAAATTGAAACAAAAATAAAAACAGAAATCAAGGAAAATGAAAAACAACTAAAACGGAAAACGACAAAAATGGAGATAAACGAAAATAGAAATAAGGAAAACGGAGAGTAACGAAAACGGGAAATAATGAAAACAGAAATCTCTTTGAAACGAAAATAATTGAAAACATAATATTCGGCCCTAATCTTTACCGCGTCAAGGAAGAATTGAACAAAAATTACGAAGGCGAATAAATTCAAACAAGAGCGAAAAACCAATATTACGATGATAAATAAAACTAGATAAAGAAAGGAAAAAATGCTGGAATTAAAATTGTGAAAATTGAAGCTATGCTATGAATTAAAATTGCATGACAAAATTGAAATTGTAGAATTGAAACTAGACTACGAAATTGAAATTACATAATTGAAAATGCACGAAATAAAAACTAATTTTATTTATTGCCATAATAAAGGGGTTATAAAAAATAAAAGACAATTGCACTAAGAAATAAAATTGCAAAACATTAAAATAGAAAATGCAAAAAAAAGTGAAATACAAAAAAGTGGAAAGGATCGTGGAAGATCACCCAAAATAGGGCAATCCAAAATGGAGGGTTGATGAGGGGGTTCGCCTCTATTTATAGGCAAAATTTGGAAGTACACGCCCTCGGTCACGACCGTAACCGAGGGCATGACCACAGGTGTGTTGAAGAAACTGGGACAGCTAGTCTGGTTCTGGAAGGCTTGACTGCTGAGGTGGCTGAACACGGGCATGACCTTGATCGATGGGTGGAAACAACATCAGGGGCATGACGGTTGGCGTGTATGGTTTCTTTTGGAAGATTTTTGGAGGGTCACGGGCATAACATAGTTGACACATGCGTGACTTTATAAATTCATCAAGATGTCGAGATGATCGTTGAGAAGGCGTGGTCGTCCGTCGAGACGAGAAGTACATGGGCGTGACCTAAATGTCACGGGCGTGACCTTGCAAATTCTGTCGAGTGAACAATCCAATCGTCGAGTTAGCAATCCGATCATCGAGAAGGCGTGGTCGGCCGTCGCGACAAGAACACGAGCGTGACCCAATACACAGCCTCGATCACGGGCGTGACTTGACCATTCATCGAGATAAAAAGTCGATCGTTGAGATAGTTGGAATATTGGTACTTGAGCTGACACGCCCTTGGTCATGGGCATGACTGAGGGCGTGACCTACAGAAAAATAGACAATTTTGGGAAAATCAGAAAAATTAAGTTAATGATGAAAATAAATAAAAACAACCATTTTATTCATTAATTCACATATAAATTTACAATTTTAAATAAAACTACACAAAAAACTATAAAGAAAATAGGTATATTTTACTATTCAAAACCACTCTTAGAGTAGAGCGGACAGATCGATGCTTTGGTTTTATTCCAGCATTTTGGTTACTACACTTTATTTCAGTATTTCAGTTACTGTATTTTATTTCAGTATTGCCTATAATTTAGAGTTAACATGAATTTGGGACATGTTGGATCTGATGGTGCCCTTGAAGGGGGGGGGGGGGGGGGAGGTGAATAAGGGGTTTACATTTTTTGAGATATACTGATAGATTTTAAAATATCAAAAAAATTTTTGGTTCTTTCGCTAACGCCTGGCGTTAGATAGTTAACGCATGGCATTATCTCTCCAGAAAATATTTTTACAGAAATTACCAAAGTGATTTTACTTGCGAAATCTTAAATGAATTATACTTTCAGACAATCAGAGATAATAAAAATGAATATTTTATATTTCAAAAGGATGATTACAAACATATAATTTCAATAACTTTTGAAATTAAGGCGACAAAATAAAATTCACTTTTTTGATCCTTCACCGGTCCTTCTCCCAAGGACCAGTTGGCTATAGCCTATCTATCCATAAGGCCTCTAGCCACCCCCTAGATCTACCCTAGACCTAGTCGCCATGCACAAGGCGACGAATTTCCCACTCAACCAAACCTGGCCTAGTCGCCACACGCAAGGCAGCGATTTCACTATCGTTATAAGAAAATATGAAAAGATAAAGTTCAAAATCGAATAAAAGACTCCCTAGATTGAAGAGCATTAAAGAGATGTTGAAGATACGCAATGACCATGTCGGAGCTGAAGCAAGCGACCTTCTTCAAATTTGTCGTTGGAAATCTCCTTCTCACTCTTGTTCCTCAATGGTGGTGTTGGGTGTGCTCTCTGAATTCAGGATGAAGTGATCTCTTTGAAGTATTGAATCAAGGCTTGAAATGCATCAATCTTGATCAAATGAAATCAGCTCTTTAAATAGGCATGAAAGCTAACGTATGGCGTTAAGAGTTAACACCAGCGTTAGTGATCGTGTACAACAACCACTAAAATCGTGTAACCATCGAGAACGTGGCAGTTTATGGACTCAACGCGTACATTAAGTGTCAACGCGGACGTTGTCACTTAGTAAACAACTCTTTTCAATCGTTGATAAGTCATCCCTTTTCGACGAATGTTAACATCGGGCGTTAACGTCTAATGCGGGGCGTTAACTCACTTTTCAGAGAATCTTCAACAATAAGCATCCTGTTCATAGGGTTATTTAACTATAGTGCTTGCACATTATAAACATAAGCAAGATCAAATACATAATGTGATCTGTTATTCTCAAACTAAGTGAAGTGGAACACAAGCTCCAACAATCTCCCCCTTTTGATAATAACAAATCCACTAATAAGAAATAAAACATAATTAGAGTAGTGTTTATAGCATATGTTAAGCGTGATAATCATGCAAACTCCCCCTATGTGTATACTCCCCCAACATGAATGAATTTCCTAATGTACTCCCCCTAAATCATAGATTTCTCTAATTTATTTCTTCAATTTATTCTCCCCCTTTTGTTATAATCAAAAGGATGTGGGATAGATAATAGCAATATGAAACAAAATGCATTAAGTAGAGATAATAACAACTTTATTATAAATAGTGAACACAGCGAAAGCAATTTGGATCATCTTTTAGAATTGAAGTACAAAATATAATAAGTGTTTTAAATCAAATAAGTAGATTTTTAGAATGTTAGAAACAAAAGTTGCAAGTTCATTTGTAATTTGTAACAAAAAGTAGCAAGAAAGATTATAAAAATATCAAGTATAGATATGTTTACAATGTAAATAAATTTGCATTTCAAGTATACATAAACATGGTAAAGATCATGCGTCGCTGTCTAGTGCATTTACTCATGATTGTAGAGAATAATATATATAAGCTTTAATTCCAATTCTCATGAGTGGAAGTATTATAAATGATAATGATGTGTTCAATAAAGGTGTTTCGTCAAAGTATACAAGTGTATAAATCAAACCACATGATAGTATGTAATTTTAAGAACATAACTTGAATTGAACATAAATAACTTTACTTCCATAAATTTCAATGCACATAAAGATTTTTCATTTTTAAGAGAAGTGGTCAAAATTTTGTTTGCACAAGACACTTTACAATTTTTGACGGAGTTTTCTTTGTCATATAGTTTTTTTTACTTGATTTTGATTTTTGTGACCAAGAATTCCAAATTCACTTGTTTTTGCAAACATATAAATTTATATTCTAAATATCACATTTCTCTAATCACAAGTGCATGAAGAGCAAAGAATTCAAGAGAGAATTCAATGTAGTGTAGGTAAACTATTTATGAGATTCAAAATAAGTTCTTATACTACACAATCATGCAATAAGTTTTAAAACACATGTAGATTAACAAAAAGGTGTAAGTGAGAAAATCATTATCAAAGATAAAAACTTTACTCATACTTAGAGGCATGTAAAAACATTTGTACACATGTAATCCACAACCAAATTCTTTGCACATTTGAAGATATTATTCAAGGCATGATAAAAGCTAAATAATGTTTTTAAGAATCTTGAAGAATTAAATTAAACATTGTAAATAATCTTTAAGGAATATATATAATCATCCTTGAAATAAGCATTTAAGCATATATTAAATTTTTTTTGTTTTTATTTTTCGGAAATAAATAACAACAAAAAATAGGAAATAAAAAGATTTAAAAACAAAATACCGAATAAAATAATACCAATAAATTTTCAACAGAACAAAAAATTTTTGGAGCATAGAGGCTAACGCCAGGCGTTAGCTTCTTAACGCCGAGACAGTACACTAAATTTTGACTTTTTGAAAAATCTTTTTCATGATTCATTTGTATTATAAAGAGACCTTACAATTGAAATTTCAGACATTATGGAATTGATTTGAAGGCTCTTTTAGTATGTTTTTTGGTGTTTTTTTGTTTAATATTTTGATTTTTTTAAAAAAATGCAAACAAATATAACAAAGTATATAAGATAATTTTGATAGCTTTTTATAAGGGTTAAAGTGACATTTCTAAGACACATAATTCTAACCTAAGCATGTGAAAATGTGCATCTGATAGAGGTTTGGTAAAATGTCGGCAAGTTGTGATTCCGTCCCTATAAAGCTAATTTTAACATGTTCTTTCTTAATATGATCTCTAATAAAATGATGTCGGACATCTATAGGTTTAGATCTAGAATGATGTACCTGATTGTTTGTGAGATCTATAATGCTCTCATTTTCACACTTTAATTCTACGTTATTTAGATAAACACCAAAGTCTTCTAACATTTGGGTCATCCATAAGGCTTGTGCACAATGACTACCTAGTGTGATATATTCAGCCTCGGTGGTGGAGAGGGCAACAGAATTCTGTTTCCTACTTGACCATGATATGAGTGAGGGGCCTATAAAATGACACGTGCCACTAGTGCTCTTACGATCTAATAAACATCCCGCATAGTCTGAATCAGAAAAACTGTGTAAAATAAAACAATCATTATGATGATACCATAAGCCTAATCTAGATGTTCCGATTAGATATCTAAAATTACGTTTAACCGCTTTTAAATGTGATTCTTTTGGGTTAGCTTGAAATCTAGCACATAAACAAACAGAAAACATAATATCGGGTCTAGATGCACTCAAATATAGCAATAAGCCCATCATTCCTCTATATAATGTTTGATCAATAAAAATACCGGCTTCATCTTTTCCTAGCTTTAGTGATGCACTCATTGGCGTATTAGCTTGTTTTAGGTTTTGAAATCCAAATCTTTTTAGAATATCTTGAACATATTTAGTTCGACAAATAAATATACCATCTGGTTTTTTAGTGTTTTGAAATCTTAGAAAATAAGTGAGTTCTCCTACCAAGCTCATTTCAAATTCATTTTTCATCACTAAAATTACTTCATTACATAACTCTTCATTAGTGGCTCCAAAAATAATATCATCCACATAAATTTGTAATATAATTAAATCATTATTTACATGCTTAATGAAAAGTGTATTATCCGCACTTCCCATTTTATAACTGTGCTTTTTTAAAAATAATGTTAATCTATCATACCAAGCACGTAGCACTGCTTTAATCCATAAAGCCACTTTTTCTAAATTATACAAATGATTTGGAATTTTTTCACTCACAAAACCGGGGGGTTGTTCTACAAAAACTTCTTCTTTTATAATCCCGTTCAAAAAGGCACTTTTAACATCCATTTGAAATAATTTAAATCTTTTAAAACTTGCAAATGCAAGAAATATTCTAATTGATTCAAGGCGAGCAACGGGTGCAAAAGTTTCATCAAAATCTACCCCTTCGGTTTGTTAATATCCTTGTGCAACTAGTCTAGCTTTATTCCTTGTTATCCTAGAGTCACCATCTAGCTTATTTTTGAAAATCCATTTGACTCCTATAACCGGATGATTCGATGACCTCTATACTAAATTGCAAACCTTATTACGTTTAAATTGATTTAATTCATCATTCATAGCTAAAAACCCAAATTCATCATTTAAAGCGGTTAAAACATTTTTTGGTTTTATTTTGGAAACACAACAAAGGTTGGAAAAAGACTCATGTAAAGAAGAACGAGTACTTACCCCTTTTGATGGTTCTCCAATCTCAAGCTCCCTTGGATGAACCTTAGTAAACTGCAACACGCTTGGAGGAACATATTCCGTTTGTTCTTCTTCTTTTTCCTCTTTTTCCACTTTTTCTTCTTCTTTTTCTCCAAGTGATTCATCGTCCTCATGCTCTAAAGGGGAAAGAGGTTTGTCTTCATTTTCTGTACGATTAGAATCTACACAAGGAACAAACTCATCAAATCATATATGTATAGACTCTTCAACTACTTTAGTTCTTTATTAAATATTCTATAAGCCTTACTAGTTGAAGAGTAACCAATGAAAATTCCCTTATCACATTTTTCATCAAATTTTCCTAGTGCATATCTAGTGTTTAAAATGAAACACTTACAACCAAATACATGAAAATAAGATACATTAGGTTTTCTTTTAAAGTAAAGCTCATAAGGTTTTGATTTTAAAATAGGACAAAGCATGACATGATTAATAATATAACATGAAGTATTAACCGCTTTGGCCCAAAATGATTTAGGCAACCCATATTCACAAAGCATAGCACATGCTAGCTCTTGAAGGGTTCTATTTTTCCTCTCCACTATACCATTTTATTGTGGGGTGCGATGAGCGGAAAATTCATGTATAATTCCTAAATCATCACAAAAAGAAGAAAATTTATCATTTTCAAATTCTCCTCCATGATCCGAACGTATGCATTTAATTTTTAAATTAAGTTCATTTTGAATACGAATGCATAGTTTAGTAAATTCAATAAATGCATCGAATTTGGAAGATAGAAATAAAATCCATCAAAATTTAAAATAATCATCAATTATTACAAAAGTATATTTTGTACCTCCTAGACTGGAAGTGCTAACTGGTCCAAATAAATCCATATGATTTAATTGAATTGGTCTAGTGGTAGAAATTACTTTTTTTCCTTCAAAAGAATTTTTTGAAAACTTTCCTTTTTGGCAAGGCGTACAAAGAGAAGACAAATTACCATTAAGCATAGGTAAACCTTTAATTAATTTATCTTTTGATAATTTCAAAATAAGCTTGGTGCTAGAGTGACCAAGGCGTCTATGCCAAAGTTCTAATTCTTCTTTATTTAGAAAGAAAGTATTTTAAGGAAGAATTTGAGAGATCATTAAAGGCAATCATATAAACATTATGCATCCTAGGTGCGGTGAGTACGACATCATTGTTTTTAGAATTTATAATTTTGCAAAGATTTATAGATGATTCAAATAATACATTTAAACCCTTATCACATAATTGACTAATTAAAATTAAATTATGTTTTAAACTATCTATAAGTAAAACATTTGATATTGAGAAAGAATCGTTACCCACTGTGCCGATGCACATGATCATTCCTTTTCCATTATTACGAAATGTTACCAACCCTCCTTTCTTCATCTCAAGGCTAAGGAACTTTTCTTTGTTGCTTGTCGTGTGTTTGGAGCATCACGAGTCCAAATATCACACGTCCTTTTGTCCTTAGCCTAACAACATACCTAAAAAGGAGACGAGAGTAAAGATCCGGATACCCAAGAGGTTCCTCCCATAGAATATGTGGAAATTTAGGCACCCAAATTTGCTTTATATCACTACGACCTTTTTTCCTACAAGAGTTGGAGGTGTGTCCAAATAAATGACATTTGGCACACAATATAATTGGGGATGAGACCCTTTTTGGAATTTTGGATAAACTCTTGCTGGAAAATGAAGTAATATTTGAATTTTTTAATTTATTATTGACAGAATTCCTATTTCTGGAATTATTGCTAACGCCGGAGTTAGGAGTTAACGCATGGCGATATCTTCTAGTAACATATCCAAGGCCATATTTGGCACTTCCATGGAATTGGTTGGCCAAGATCATGTCCAGAAATCTTTGCCCAACTCCAAAATTCTTAATAGCCATATTTAAATCATGAATACGAGCTTTAAGAGCGGTGTTTTCCGTTACTAACATAATGCACCGATTCACAAAACTTTTCTTTCCTTCCTCTATTTGAGAAAGATGGGTTTATAAAGTTCTTTCTAAATCCCCCTTCTCCTTAGTAAGAATTTCAATATTGGAGTGGGACTTAAAAAGAGCTTCTTCAGGATCTTTCACTCTTGCCAAGGAGTGATTGCACTCTTGGCAAGATACCTTTTCTTTCCCTAATTGTTTAGATAATTTTTTGTTTTCTTTTAACAAAAGTTTATTTTTAGAATTTAGAAGATCAATATATTTTAAACTTTTATCAAAAAATTTACATGTTTGTAAATACTCAATATATAAATCTTCATAAGTAGTAAGGAGAGTTACCTCAGTATCGCTTTGGACACTGCTTTCTTCCTCGGATGTCTTGTTACTTTTCCCATAAGGCACATATTTGCCTCTGCTTCATCACTAGTGGATGAGCTGCTTGAATCCTAGGAGGAGGAGTCATCCCATGTAACCGCTTTTAGTACATTCTTCTTCTCTTTTCCCATATGCCACTTTTCTTTACGCTCTTTCAGATATTTTGGGCACTTGCTCCGGTTGTGTCCGATCTTTCTGCAATGGTAGCACTCCTGTGGTGGTCGCTCATCATCGTCCTCGTCGATATCTCTTCCTTTCTTCGATGATGATTCCTTCTTGATGAAATATTTCCGAAAGGTGTTTATTATTTCCGGATTCTTCATGAACCTTTTGAATTCTTCACAAAGAGTCTCTCCTCATCCTCTTCATCATCATCTCTATCTACCTCCTTCTTTGACTTCAATGCTAAGACCTTCTTTGGGTCCATGTTGTACTCTTGTTGTTGAATCTTGAGTTCAAACTCATGGGTCTTGAGGTTTCCAACGAGGCTTTCAATTTAGAGCTTCTTTAGATCGTGTGACTCTGAGATAGCCTTCACCTTTGGATTGAACTTTGGAGGGAGAGATCTTTGGATTTTTCTCACCGAGTCACCGTTGGAGAACACTTTTCCAATCAATTTTGATTCGTTGACGATCTTGGTAAACCTTGTGTACATCGAATTAATGTCTTCATCCGCCTCCATCCAGAATTTCTCGTATTCGGATTCAAGTTGGAAAAGCTTTGAATCCTTGACCTACGAAGTACCTTCATGAGTGATTTCTAATAATTCCAATATATCATATGATGTTTCGTAAGCATAACTTCTATTAAATTCAATTCTATCTAAAGCACAAAATAAAGCATTCATAGCTTTAGCGTTGTTCTTGCATCTTAACTTGTCGTTATCATCCCATTTGTCTCTTGGTTTTTCCATAGTGACTTCTCCAACAACAATTGTTGGTGGAGAGTAGCATTGTTCCACCATACCCCACACATCATTATCTAAAGCATTTTGAAAACAACGCATTCTTGTTTTCCAATAATTATAATCGGTACTGGTAAATAGAGGAGGTCTACTAATCCCTTAACCCTCAGCGAAAGCATGATCATAATGCGCCATTATTCCCGGTTGTGAAACCGTTTTAGAATAACCTACCCTCTGATACCAAGTGTTGGATCTGATGTCTCCCTTAGAGGGGGGGGGGGGGGGGTGAATAAGTGGTTTACTATTTTTGAGATATAGTGACAGATTTTAAAATAACAGAAAACTTTTTGGTTATCTCTCTAGAAAATATTTTTACAGAAATTACCAAAGTGATTTTACTTGCGAAATCATAAATGAAATATACTTTCATACAATCAGAGATAATAAAAATGAATATTATATATTTCAAAAAGATGATTACAAACATATAATTTCAATAACGCTTAAAATTAAGGCGAAAAATAAAATTCACTTTTTTGTTCCTTCACCGGTCCTTCTCCCAAGGACCGGTTGGCTATAGCCTATCTATTCCCAGATAAGGCCTCTAGCCACCCCCTAGATCTACCCTAGACCTAATCGCCATGCACAAAGCGGTGAATTTCCCCCTAAACCGAACCCGACCTAGTCGCCACACGCAAGGCGGCGATTTCACTACCGTTACAAGAAAATATGAAAAGATAAAGTTAAAAACAGAACAAAAGACTCCCTAGATTGAAGAGCGTTGAAGAAGATGTTGAAGATACACAATGACCATGTCGGAGTTGAAGCAAGCGTCCTTCTTCAAATTTTCTGTTGGAAATCTCCTTCTCACTCTTGTTCCTCAATGGTGGTGTTGGGAGTGCTCTCTGAATTCGGGATGAAATGATCTCTCTGAAGTATAAAATCAAAGCTTGGATTGAATCAATCTTGATCAAATGAAATCAGCTCTTTAAATAGGCACAAAATCTAACGCATGACGTTAAGAGTTAACGCCAGCGTTAGTGATCGTGTAAAGCGACTGCTAAAATCGTGCAACCGTCGAGAACGTGGCAGTTTATGGACTCAACACGTGCGTTATGTGTCAACGCTGGCGTTGTCACTTAGTAACCAACTATTTTCCATCTGGACGTCAAGAATCATTGAGAAGTCATCCCTTTTCGACGAATGTTAACGCCGGGCGTTAACGTCTAATGCGGGGCGTTAGCTCACTTTTCAGAGAATCTTCAATAATCAGCATCCTGTTCATAGGGTTATTTAACTATAGTACCTGCACAATATAAACACAAGCAAGATCAAATACATAGTGTGATTTGTTATTCTGAAACTAGGTTCTGTACATAGTGTGTCTTCAGTTGCGAGGAAGGGGCGACCGAGTACAATAGGTATCTCAGCTTCCTCCTCTATGTCCAGGATGGTGAAGTCTATCAGAAAGATAAACTTTTCGACCTTGACCAGAACATCCTCCACTACCCCTATCAGGTACTTTACTGAGCGATCCCCGGGTTGGATGCTCTTCTTTGTCGGGCTTGGGATGCCCAAATCGAGTTTTTTGAAAAGGGAGAAAGACATCAAATTGATGTTGGCACCCAAGTCCGCTAGAGCGTACTTTATTAACATATTGCCGAAGAGGCACGAGATGGAGAACCGTCCTGGGTCATTCAGTTTTGGCGGCAAATTGAAGAATGGAACATTTATGTGAATTTGTTTTAAAATTTGTAAGAATTTTTTGTACTGCTCGTCTTTCCGCTCGTAGTTTATTTTTGAGGGATAAGGAAGAGACGGGCTAAAAATTTTCGGCACAGTCGAAATACTCTGTGATTTATCTATTGAGAGAGAGGGTGGAGGGGTCGGTGTCGAAATATGTACCTTGGGCTTAACCCGTTTTGGGGAGGTTACCTCCTTGCCGCGACAAAGGTTTATGGCGTTGGCATTTTCTCTGGGGTTCAGCTCCGTGTTCCCTGGTATAGCTCCATATGGCCGCTCGGAGACCATCTTTGCAAGCTGTCCAACCTGATTTTCCAAGTTATTAATTAATCCAATAATATTTCGAATATTTGACTTGATGGACGCGTGTATTTAGCAAAAACATCTTCAAGCGGAGAAGGTTTTGGAGGAGGCTGGAATCCGTGCGGAAATCCTTGTGGAAATCCTTACGGATTCACCTTTGGGGGCCTCTGAGAATTGTTTGGATTGCTCCAGGAGAAGTTTGGGTGGTTCCTCCAATCCAGATTATAATTATTACTATAAGGGTTGTTGTTAAGGTTGAAGGGGGGCTGAACTGGGTTGCCTAAGTAATCTATAGTTTCTTCGACAAAATTATTATTATTATTTGGAGCCCAAGTGGGAGTGGAGGAGGAAGCAGTCATCTCTGCCACTTGCTTATTTAACCTCTCAACTTGAGAGGCTAAGTGAGAAGTGGCATCCACTTCATATATCCCAGTTGGTTTGTTAGGGCGCGATCTTGGCGCATTCTATTGAGAGGCGTTCATTGCCATTTCTTCGAACAGAGCTTGAGCGGCCTCCAGGGTTTTGTTGTTTAATGTTCCCCTGGTGGCTACATCGATCATCTGTCTCATTGAGAAGTTTATGCCATTATAGAATGTCTGGACCTACATGCAGGACAGTATCGCGTGATGAGGACACCTACGCAAGAACTCTTTAAGATGCTCCCAAGTCTCGTAGAGAGACTCAGAATCGAATTGAATGAAAGAGGCGATATCTGTGCGTAATTTAGCGGTTTTAGACGGGGAAAAATACTTTGTTAGAAATTTATCCGTTAATTGGGCCCACATAGTTATTGATACTCTGGGGAGAGAACTTAACCACGCCTTTGCCTTTGTACGCAGTGAAAATGGAAATAAGTGTAGATGAATAGTGTCATCAATAACGTCATTAATCTTAAAAGTGTCGCAAATTTCCAAAAAACTAGAAAGGTGTAAATTTGGATCCTCATCCGGCAAACCGTCAAATTGGACTGACTGTTGTACCATTTGAGTGATGCTATGAAAGTGCACAGTTAGCCTCACTAGAATTCTCTAGAGGGGGGGGGGGGGGGGGTGAAAAGAGATTTAAAAATATTTTGTGCAAAGTTAATAAATATATATATATATATATGTGTAATATCACAGATTTAAGCTTCCCACACACCAACAAGAACTAAGCAAAAGAAATAGCAAAAAGGAAATCACAGCATAACACAAAGAAATATAGTGGTTCCCCAAACTTTGGGTAGTCCACTCTTCTACCCCCTTGGTAGGAATTCACTATCTTGCACTGAGTCTTTTGATAAGGAGACTCTTAGAACCAGCCTGAGTCTTTTGATAAGGAGACTCTTAGAACCACTACAACTGAATTTTTTGAAGAGAGATTCTAAAAACTCTTTTACAGAATTTGAAAATTAAATACGAATAAGAAGAAGTAGAAGAAAAACAATTAAAGCAAGAAAGAATCTTCTTCCTAGCAAGAAGATTAGAAGCACAAGTATAGTGAATTTGAAATATCTCTTCTATAGTGAGAAGGAGATTGTAGGCCTTTTTCTCTTTCAGTGAGAGCTTTCAGAAATGGCAACAGTATGGCTTTAGAAGGAGGAGATGAAGAAGGCTTTTTCTTTGCTGCAGCACTCTTTCACTTTTCTCAGCTTTCTCACTTTTCACTTGGGAGCTTTTCCACTTTTTCAAATGGATGGAGTGGATCACTACTTCTTCTCTGCCGATTTCCCTCTTATTTATAGCTCTGTTTATTCAAAGAATACTATAGGAGAATAATCAATTAGCAGTTAGAGAAATAGTGAGAGAGAAAAGATTTCATAATCAATATTTCTGTAGAAGGAAAGAGATCATTCTGATTTCAAATAATATCCATAATAAACTTAATCAATTTAGCCAAGAATCAATTAGAAGGAAAGACTGATTCAGAACGGCTATAAAAGAATAATATAATTCCATAAGAATCAGATCTACAGAAAGAAGGAAAGAGATCTGGCGTGTTTTGAATTTGTCATAGGAATCGACGTGCGTCGATTACTATTCGACGGAAGCGTCGATTTCAGACTGGTTGGACGTCGAGAGGACAATATGGAAGGTGCGTCGACTAAGGTGCGTCGACTTCACTAGATACGTCGACTATTAGTCAGAGTTACGTCGACATAGGTTACATCAAATTCTGTTCGGAGTTACTTCGACTCATTCTGAGAGGAACGTCGACTACACTTCGACATTGCGTCGAATACTATTCGACGTGTTGAAACCGATTTCTCGGTCTCTCGTAGAGCTCGGGGCCCTCACCGAGATGAGGGGCGGCTAGTCCTTACTAATCCCTCGAGGAGGGTAGGCGGAAGATTAGGAAACTGACTAAGACCTTGGTCACAGCGAGGAGGTCCCTCCACTAACCCGGAAGATCGTTGAGCGCTTCCCCTCCCAAGCCAAAGCTGAGACTTGGGCACCTTGGAGAGCTCTGGGAATGCTAACCAAAGAATGCCTAAGGAGAGGGAATTTGAGGTGAGATCCTCTCCAAAGGTTCCCTTGAGGTCCTATTTATAGATTTTCTGATCTGGCCTGCAAATAGCAGGATTCCGCCTCTTGATTTTACTATCTGCACCCCAAACAGGTCTGCTAACAGCCAAACTCCACGGTTTGGAGAGGCTAAAGGCAGACCACCAAGGGTGACAGGGTAATTTGGCCGATCCCGATGACTCTAGAAGGGATCTGACTCGCTCGTCTTCTCACGACCCATCGGTGAGTTCTTGACCCGCTCGCCTCCTTGCGAGCGCTCGGCGGGTTCTTGACTCGCTCGCTTCCTAGCGAGCACTTGGCGACTTCTTGACTCGCTCGCTTCCTAGCGAGCACTTGGCCAGTTCTTGACTCGCTCGCTTCCTAGCGAGCACTTGGCGAGTTCTTGACTCGCCAGCCCCTCTGCCTCGCTCGCCTTTGGTTGCCCGTCCTCTAGGCGAATATCGGGGTTATACACAATCCCCACTCTTTGCGAGGCTTTTTAGGCTCGCGAAGAATCATCCAACCCTTGATATTCGTCGGCCCCTTGGTGACGTGGCGAGAATCTTTCGGTGGGTCCCATGCCCACCACTATAAATACCACTATCCTTGGCCGTCATTCGAACTTTTCATTTTTCTCTGGCTTTTCTTACTCGCCGCGGGCCCCAACACGATGTCGAAAAAGGATGAGATGCTGGCCCGCCTAAAGGCTTCGCAGGCGGCCCAGAAGGGGAAGACCGCTGTCATCGCCTCCTGGAATTCTCCGCGACGCTCTCCGCCTCCCCCTTCCCTAAGGACGACAAAGGCCGTCCGACGCCCGGCTGGTGGGGGTGGGCCTTCCTCTTCACTGCACTCTCCGGATGGCGAGCGCGCCTCTCAGGTATTATCGCCCAGTTGCTTATTTGGTGCTCTTCCTTTTCGTCTTTATTTATCATATTCGCAGAATGATCCTCCGGGCGAGAGCGAATCGGGAAGGCCAAACACGGAGATCCATCTCTCCTCTACGGGTGGGGGTGACGTTCTTCTTGCGGATACGAGGTCCGTTGATAGACAGGACTCGCCTTCGCAACGAGGTGAGCGAACTACCTCGTTTTCCCTTACGTTCCTTGACTCGCTAAGTCATACTTACTTTTCATGTAGTGTCTTCCCTCGCGGCACCAGAGGATCAAGTTCCTCCTCCAGCGAACTCACCCCTCATGTTGAATCAAAATATCCCCACTCCTGGATTCGGCGTCCTGGGTCAGAGGAGCCCAGGAGGGACGTTGATTGCCGAGCCTGGACTTGGCTTCAGACCCGCGCTCGCCCCTGGTCTGGGTAAGGCCCTCACCCCTGCCTTTATTGAGGCATTTCGGGGTCAGCCGGGCACCTCCCGCCAGCGGCCCAGTACTCCAATTCCTCCACTAGGTTAGACTGTTGTCACTGAGTGTTGCTCTTCACTTTGTCGCTGATTCCTACTTCGCAGGTAACCCGACGACCCCTCTCTCCGAGTCAGAATCTGGAGCGCTGGAGATGTCTCCACCCCCTTCGCCGAGCCAGGTTGCTGACTTTTTGGGGGATCCCAGCGATCCGGAGCGAATGAAGAGGCGGGTCATAGAGATATTTCAGAAGCATACCACCCTGCTAAGGGATCTACACGAGCAGAATCGGCTAGACAGGCTCGCCAATGAAGAAAGGTTCGCCGCGATGGAGGACGCGAACGCGCGCGTTCTCGCTGAGATACGACCGACCGATCAGGGCGACGCGACCTCCCCCGGGGTGTATATTGCTCGCATCGATGACTACATGCGGCTGACGAGCCAGGCGAATCGGTCACTCCGCGAGTATCACTATCCCCGAGTCCCCCCTTGCTCCGGTGTCCGGGGCCGCGGTCGCTGGAAGTGGTTGCGATATTGAGGATCTTCGTATTGCTTTTTTATTGTTTTTCTTCCCCCCTCCTCTTCATTAGGAGGGGCCGCGAACAATCTTTATGAGTCTGTAATAACAGTACTTTGACTCGCTTGCGAGCCTCTTGTTTTTTTGCTTTTTATCTCGTTCTTTTTCTCCGCTTGGTTTGCTCTCGTGTGAATTACATCTCTATTACTCGCACTCGCGCACCTCCCTTGCTTTTTCCCTTTATGATTCATTGTTTTTAGTGTTAGCTCGCCAATGGGGAAAAGCTTTTAACAGGTTGTCGACTCGCAGGGAGCGAATTGGACCCCTAGAGGCGGGAGAGTACCGCGCGGATCCGCTATCCGCAGATAACGACGCTTCGGCTTCTTCCCGCCTTCCTTATTCCTATAAATAGCCGTCCGTTTTTCTTTTCAACCACTGCATTTACTGTTTCCTCCTCGCGCTCTTTCTCCTTCTGTTTCTCTCGCAGATTTTAGCTCGTCTTCGCGACCTTTGTGACTCGGCGGATCACACACTATGGTTGGCGAGGCGGAAACAGAGGGGCGAGCCAAGTGCGCCAAGGCCTTCCTCGACGGCATTTTCTACTGCGCCAACTTCACGAAGGAGGAATATCGGGCCGCCGCTGACCAGTTCATCCACTCCGATTTCGTGGTTCGCTGCCCTACCGATAGGGATTCCCTCAGCGACCCGCACCCGGACGAGCTCGCAATTCCTGTCGCCCATTTCGAAAATGGGTTTCGACTCCCTCTCTGGCCGGAAGTGCGCCAGGTATTATTTATTTCTCATCCCTGGCTTTCCTGAATTGCTTTGCGAACGGCGCTTAAAGTTTCTCGACTTTTCCAGGTGCTAAAGTACTTCAGCGTCTTGCCGAGCCAGCTAACGCCGAACGCGATCGTCGTGGTGGTCGCGTTCGCCAGTTACCTCAGGGCGGAGAGGATCGAGTTCAGCCTACTAGTCTTCCGCAAGATCTTCTCATTTCGCGCAAACAGGGACGGAACGGCTCACTTTGCGAGCCAGCATGTTACCGTCTGCGAGACGGTGAACAAAACTCATTACTGGACGCAGAAGTTCATCCTGGTGAAGGGTCCCTTTGGCAACATCTCTTACACCCCTATCCAGCGAGACGAGGCTGCCTACCGCCCTCTGATCTTGCTAGGTGGTTGCGGCGCGGCACTGTACCAGTTCCTCAATGGAAAAAACTTCGAAGTCGCCTTCCTCCGAGAGCGAGTGGACCTCCTCCACCCGTCCCTCCGGGAGAAGGTTTGACTCGAACTCGTCAACTTTCTTAATCCTCTTTCTTTTGATCATCTAACGCTCCTCGTTATCTTTGTAGGAGAACGCGATCTTCCCCTCAATCCGCCTCATGCGCCTCCCTCTTCTCTTTCTCCCGGCTCGCTCGCGCGCGTGGCCGCCGAGGCCTTCCGCGACGTCCCGAGCTCTTCATCGAGAAAGAAGCGTCCTCCCCCGCAACGCCGGCCTACTTCGCAGGGGGAGGGGAAGAAGGCCAGGAAGACTCCCTCTGCTGCCAAGGCGGAGGAGGTCGTGGACCTGTCTGACCCTGACCTCCCCTCTCCTTCTGTGGATCAGGAGCTCGCCAAAGAGGGGGGCGAGCCAGGGAAGACTGTTGCCCGGCCCAAGCCGTCGAGCCATACTAATTTCGGGCTCGGCATGAAGCTGGTGGACGCGGTCGGTGAGCCGATGCTCACGTGGGACCCTGACCAGAATAAGATCGCCTGCTCCTCTCTGCCCCCCTCTTCGGTAGAGAATGGTAAGGCCGGGGGGGAGGCGTTCGCGCTCGCCTTTGGTCTCTATGGTCACGAGGACGCCTACCTTTTTCGATCCTTCATGCCGAGGGGGGTCGTGTACGAGGCGATGCGAGCCCAGTTTCGGGCGATGGAGCTAACTCACATGGTGGGTCGTCGGTACCTCACGGCGGATAGGGAGATCAAGGAGCTCAAAGTCGAGCTTCAGAAGTCCGCGGATGAAGTCACGGAGCTTAAGGGGAAAGAGGCCTTGTCAGAGGGCCTCCTCGCCAGCCTTCAAGGCGGGCTGGTAAGTATTGCTCGGTGGAAGTCTCTTCTAGTTTGGCTTCGTTCTCCTCTCCCTAACCCGCCTCTTGCAGGATGCCGAGTCCGTCAGTCAGCTCCATGCGCAGATTGCTGACTTGGAGTTGGAGAACACTTGTCTCAAGGCCCAGGTCCACGACCTGGCCTCGGCGGTGCTACCTCCCCCTCCTCCGCGAGCTGGGACTCGCGGTCAGTCGCGGGAAGAGAAGGAAGCCGACCGCAAGAGGTCGATGGAGATCACGGAGCTTGTCCTCGACATTCTCAAGGGAGCGGGCATGATCATCCCCGATGCCATGGAGTTCACCGCGGAGCAAGTCGTTCCTGACTTGTTCGCGCCCGTCTCCGAGGCGGAGGGTCGAGAGAGCGATTGAAGAGCTGCCCGGCGAGCCGCCTTGATTTTTCTTCTTGTTAATGATGTAAAAGTTTTCCTTTCTTTTTGTTTCCGGCGAGACCGCCGCCGAATTGTAATCTTTTGTGAGGAATGAAAGGGAACGTTTCATCAATCTTTTTCTGTGTTATGTCTTATTCATGGTTCGCACGCAATCTTTTCCATTGTGCCTGTGAGGCCCCTATCTTTTTATGTTCGTGTATGTGGATCTTCATTTAGCGCTCGCGCTCGCCCCTATTTTGTTGGCGGCCTTTCCTCGTTGTGTTATATCTGGGTCGCTCTCGCCTACCTCATTCGCACTTTCCACTGGCGGGTCTCCGCCGATATCCGTGGTTCGTCGCGAGGACAGACTCCTCCTGGGTCATTTTCCTTATTCGCTTCGATACCTTTTGCGAGTGACCTTGCGAGCCATCGACTCTATTACCCTGCCGCGAATGATCCTCGTGTGCGAGCGGACCTCTGGTCTCGCCTTGCCCGGGTCTTGGGGTCGCTCGCGAGCCAGAATCCCCTGGCATGAGTATCTTGTCTTACCTGCCCAACCCACGTACGACTTTGCCGGCTTCTCCAGAGATCAACCTGAACCCCCCGTCTAGATAGAGCCCGGGAGCGGAATCGATCTGGGGCATTCCAGCACCAATACTTGTCACCATGCCAGCCTCTCCAGAGATCAACCTGAACCCCACGTCTAGTGAGAGCCCGGGAGCGGAATCGATCTGGGGCATTCCAGCACCAACACTTGTTACCTTGCCAGCCTCTCCAGAGATCAACCTGAACCCCCCATCTATTGAGAGCCCGGGAGCGGAATCGATCTGGGGCATTCCAGCACCAACACTTGTTACCTCGCCAGCCTCTCCAGAGATCAACCTGAATCCCCCGTCTAGTGAGAGCCTGGGAGCGGAATCGATCTGGGGCATTCCAGCACCAACACTTGTTACCTTGCCAGCCTCTCCAGAGATCAATCTGAACCCCCCGTCTAGTGAGAGCCCGGGAGCGGAATCGATCTGGGGCATTCCAGCACCATCATACCCAACCTTTGTCACGTCGGCACGGCAGTAGTTATAAGCGCCATAAGAAAGGAGTAAGACGTTAAATAAACAACATAATAAAGCACTCAAGGGTAAAACCTTTTCAAATCATCCCCACTTCGGGCTCGGTCGAGGGGTACCCCTTCCACATCCTGGAGATGATACCCTCCCGACTTGAGCACCCTGCTTACAATATATGGACCCTCCCAGTTGGGGTTAAGCTTACCCACCGTTGCCCCTCTGCCGGCCGCATCGACTTTCTTCAGGACTAGATCTCCTTTCTGAAAGTGTTTTATCCTGATATGTTTGTCAAAATATCGAACCATCCGCCGCTTGACCTCTTCCTGCCTGATGGTGGCCAAGTCCCGGAGTTCTTCCACCAGGTCCAAGGACAACCTCTGCTCTGCATTATTACCTTCTAGCCACTCTTCATCCCCCTCGCTCGCAACGATCACCCTGGGGGTCTTTACCTCAAACTCTATGGGGAGAACGGCCTCGGACCCGTGAGAGAGCTTGAATGGAGTCTCCCCGGTGGCGGTATTCGGAGTAGTCCTCATGGCCCAGAGGACGGAGGGTAGCTGTTCCACCCAGTTTCCCCGAAGGTTCTCCACTTTCTTTTTTAATAGGTTAACGATTATTTTGTTCGCCGCCTCCACCTGCCCATTGCTCCTCGGGTGGTGGACCGATGCGAACCTGAGGTCAATGCCGAGCTGAGCGCAGAAGCCAACAAACTCTTCACTAGCAAATTGCGGCCCATTGTCCGTCACTATAGCTAGAGGGAGTCCGTGCCTGCAAATTATCTCCCCCCACACAAAATTCCTTATAACCTGAGAGGTTACCTTAGCGAGTGCTTTCACTTCTACCCACTTGGAGAAGTAGTCGATCATGACCAGCAGGAACTTCCTTTGGCCGCTGGCTTGGGGAAAGGGGCCGACCAGGTCCAGCCCCCATATGGCGAAGGGCCAGGGGGCCGTGATGGTCCGGAGCCTTTGAGCTGGGAGGAGTTGGAGCGGAGCATAGAGCTGGCACTTTGGACACTTTCTTGCGAACTCTGCCGCATCCTTGCTGAGAGTGGGCCAGAAGTAGCCTTGCCTCAACACCCTCCCTTCCAGGGCCCGACTTCCGGAGTGACTGCCGCACTCTCCGGAGTGGATTTCTTCCAGCACTCTCGGGACCTCCTCCTCGGAGACACAACGGGCCAGGAGTCCCGAGAGGGTCTTTCTATATAGCCCTCCGACATGCAGGGAGTAATAGGCGGACTTATACCTGAAGCGTCTCTTGTCCACGTCCTCTCCAGGGAACTGCACGGAGGATAGGAAGGTGATGAACGGATCCATCCACGAGGCTTGTTGATCCACCTCCATCACTTCTCCTTCCTCGATGGAGGGCCGGAAGAGTTCCGAAGTCGTCCCTCCCGCTCGGGGACCGAACTTGGCTAGGAGGTCCGCCTGGGTGCTCTCCTCCCTCGGTACGTGCTTGATGGAGAAGGTGCGGAACTGCCCGATGACCCCCTTAACCTTTTCCAGGTATAGTAGGAGGGTCGGGTCCTTTGCTTCAAATTCTCCTTTGATCTGGCATGCTACCACCATGGAGTCCGTGGAGACCTCCACGTCCTGCACACCCAGTTCCCGGGCCAGCCGAAGGCCCACTATCACTGCTTCGTACTCAGCCTGGTTGTTGGTGATTGGGAAATGGATGTTTAAAGCTTGCTCAATCCGAGTCCCCTGAGGACTTACCAGGACTATTCCCCCTCCATAGGAGTATTTTCCCGACGCTCCGTCCACCAATATCTTCCATGCTTCTGGGGGAGGTGGCTCGTGCTCCCCTACTTCGGCCGCATAGTCGGCCATGAAGTCTGCCACCGCTTGAGCCCTGATGGACGTCCTGGGCACGAACGTGATATTGAATTCGCTTAACTCCACGGACCACTTTGCCAACCTTCCTGAGTGCTCCACCCCTTCCATGATTTTACGGAGCGGGTGTTCCGTCACTACTTTGATTGAATGGGCTTGAAAGTAAGGCCGGAGCCTCCGGGCTGACACCACCAATGCGAAGGCCAACTTTTCCAAGATCGGGTACCGGAGCTCTGCCTTCTTCAGCACTCGGCTGACGTAGTAGATAGGGAACTGTTTCTTCCCCTCCTCCCGGATTAACACGGAACTTACTGCTTCGGACCCTACCCCCAGGTACAGGGATAGGTCTTCTCCTGGCCTCGGTCCCTGGAGAGAGGGGTTTGGGTGAGCTGTTCTTTCAGAGCCTGGAAGGCCTTCTCGCACTCCGGGGTCCATTCAAACTTCTTGTTTCCCCGCAGTACCTTGAAAAAGGGTGCACACTTTTCTCCCACCTTGGAGAGAAACCTGCTGAGCCCAGCCAACTTCCCTGTAAGGCTCTGAACCTCTTTCGGATTCCTCAGCGACCCCAACTCCATCACCGCTTTAACTTTGTCCGGGTTAGGTTCCACTCCTGCGGGGGTGAGCAAGTGGCCCAGGAACTTCCCTCGGCTCGCCCCGAAGACACACTTCAAGGGATTGAGTTTCATCTTGTACCGCCGAAGGGTCCCGAACGTCTCCTCAAGGTCTTGGAGGTGAGACCCAAGGTCTCGGCTCTTCACCATGAGGTCGTCAACATAGACTTCTAAATTTCTTCCTTTCTGCTCGCGGAAGACCCTATCCATCATCCTTTGGTACGTAGCCCCTACGTTCTTGAGCCCGAAGGGCATCATCTTATAGCAATAACATCCATCCCCCGTGATGAAGGAAACATCCTTGATGTCCGGGGGGTGCATGCGGATTTGATGGTAACCTGAAAAAGCATCTAAGAAAGACATTATAGAAAAACCAACGGCTGAGTCAACCAGCGCATCGATTCTGGGCACGGGGTAGCAATCTTTCGGGCATGATTTATTAAGAAGCGAAAAGTCGATACACATACGCCACTTACCTCCTCCCTTTTTTACCATAACAACGTTGGAGACCCAGCCTGGATACTGGATCTCCGATACAAAGCCTGCCTGCAGGAGTTTGCCCACCTCCTTGCGGATGGGCCCTTCCAGCTTGTCTGCGACGGCCCTCCTCTTCTGGCGGATGGGGCGGGCGCCGGGGTCGAGGTTGAGGCGATGGAAAGCCACATCCGCGTCGATCCCGGGCATTTCCGCGGCGCTCCAAGCGAAGACGTCCACGTTCTTCTGTACGCAAGCCAGAATCTCCGCTTGATCTTCCGGGCTGAGTTCTCCGCTGACCCGGACTTTTTCCACCACCCCCAGCCGGGTGGTGACCTCGAGCTCTACGACCTCGTCCACATCCTCCAACCAGGACTGCTCTCCCCAAGCCCCTCCTCTTCGGCACACGTGGGAGCCTGGGTTTCCTCCTCGACTTCCTTCTCTACCACCATCAGCTCTTCCGCCCTTCCCTCCTGGGCCTTCTCTTCTCCTTCCTTTCCTTCCGCCCGGGGTACCTCAGCTACCCCTTCCTGGGCATGGACTTCATCTCCCTCCATCTTCTCCTCTGCTACCTCCATACTTCCGGCTTCGGCCGCCTCCTCCATCATCCTATCCCACTCCTCAGCTTCTCCCATCCAGGAGATGGTGTTGATAGCCGTTACATAGCACTGTCTTGCCACCTTGGGATCCCCCCTGATCCGCACCTGAACCCCTCCGTCGTTGAACTTAAGGCATTGATGAAAGGTGGAAGGGACACAGCGGAATGCGCTGATGAGTGGCCGTCCGAAGATAGCGCTGTAACTGCTTGGGGCGTCCACTATGACAAAACAACAGTTCCGGGACTGCCCACCCAGGGTCACATGAAGCCCTACTCCCCCTTCTACTTCCTTCCTCTCCCCCGAGAATCCGAACAGAGGGCCATCTGAGGCCAACCCCTCCTGGGCTCCACCTCCATCTTGTCGAACGCCTTCTTGAAGATGACGTTGACCGAACTTCCGTTGTCCACTAGGATCCGAGAGACAGTGAAGTTCTCGATCGCCGTTTGGATGACCAGCGCGTCGCAGAACGGGTCCTCGTAACCCGGCATGTCTTTCTGGGTGAAAACAATTTTTTTGGCCGGGGGCGGAGCGGTGGATGTCGAAGCCACGCTTCGGCGGTAGATGGTATGGAGGCTAGCCTTGCGGGTCGCCTCCACCCCTACCCCCCCATGGATCACCCCGATCCCTCCTCTACTTCCCATATCGGTTCTATCCTCACACCTTTCCTCATCCTCCTCTCGAGGTTCAACCTCCACGATCCTTACTGGCTGCTGCTGTGGTGGTGCGGGCGCTCTGCCCCTCTTCACTTCTAGGAACTCCGGACAGGTGTCCGTCGAGTGACCTTCCACATCATGGAAGATACAATATGGCAACGCCACTTCCCTTGCCTCGGCCTCTGTCACCCTGTTCCTTCTCCTCCTAGCGGCTGCCGTTTCTGCCTCTCCTCCCCTTCCTCTTCCTCTTCCTCTTCCCCTTCCAATCGTCATGGCCTGTTGGGGAGGGGGAGGCATTTGCATCGGACCTTGCCTCCACCCTAACTGGGGGGCCTCCATTGTCCTCCGACATGGTTACCCCTTCCTGGGTCGTAACCTCTTCCCTGCCCATTCATTCCTCCACCTTGCGGCCTCCATACTCCCTCCGGGGCCCGGGGCTCTTCCCCTCTCCCGACCTCCTGCTGCCTCACCTCCATCTCACTGAGCTTTGCTAGCCTCTTGGTGAGCTCCGGATTGGCTTCCTCACTCGCGACTTCCTCCGACACCCTCTCCATCAGTTCTTCAAAGGATACGGGGGCTTTTCTCCTCAACGCCATCTTGAAGAAACTCTCTTTCAACCCGACCGTGAAGGCGAGTTGGAGTGCAAACCCAGGAATCTCCTGAGTGAGCTGCACTTCCTCCTGGAATCGATCGGCATACTGAGCCAGCGATTCCCTGGGTCCCTGCTTCACTGTGAAGAGGGAATCAGCGTCCTTCTTCCTCTTTTTTGAGGTCGAGAACCTCAGCAAAAAACTTCGGCACAAATCCTCGAACGAGTAGATTGACCCTGCTGGGAGATGATGGAACCAGTCCCTGGCCTTCTCCTTGAGGGTGACGGTAAAGAGCCGACACTTGAAGGCATCTGACATCGGCCTGATGGAGACCGAGTCTTCGAAACTCTGCAGGTGCTGGACAGGGTCATCTCTACCATTGTAGTACACACGGTCCCATTCTCCAAATCCCCCCGGGACGGGTGCGGAAAGCACCATCTCGCAAAAGGGGCTTCCCCCTCCTGTCACTCTTCCTGGCTCCACTCGTCCCCCAAGCTCGCTCGCCAAACTTGTCACAACCCGTATTTTCCCGAAATATATTATAATATCAGAGTAAAGGGAAAAACACGCGTCGTGATGCCACGTCCAGTAGGGGACAACTACGGACGTTCAGGCGAGCAATCAAACGAACTTCTTCACAAAAAAAATGTGAATTTATAAAAGAATTATCTTTTAAGATTATTTTCATTAGATTAGGAAGCCGTGTCCCTCGGCCCTGCGGTTTATCTAGCCGCTCCTTATAAAAGACAAGCATACGCAGCGGAAGAAAATAAGTCCACTTTATACCTAACGGCGCTGAAGACAAGAGACGTCTCCAGGGCGATCGCCGATCTACATTTAGTATATAATAAAGAAATATCATTATATTCTGTTTTACGATTTGCAAATAAGTGATACTTAATAGTAATGCAACAAACAGTTAAAAGGTTAACTTTTATAATGCCAAAAGAACTGCATTAATAATCAGCAAAATCGGCTTTTCCCAGAGTGTACATATACAAATAACCAAGTAGCAGTAAAGGAAAACTAGCAGTAGTAGCAGCAAGTAAACCAAACAACAAGCCGTACGGGCGTCAACATCTGACACGAACCCGCAGGCGAACAAGCAACAGGCAAAAGGCAAGCTACAACAAAAAGGAGCTGAATCCTTACCTAATAGGGAGGAAAGCCCTCCACCCGAGAAACTGAACAACCCTGCTCTAAAACCTGCGGCAGCTACGAACCTGAACCTGAGGCATCCATAAGAAAAGAATGCCTCAGCCCAAAGGGTGCAAGAAAACAGCATAGTTAAAAGTAAGAACAGGAGAAGTAACAAGTGACATATCCAAGCTGAAAGGGGTATATAAATACATATATATATACATATACCCATATATATAACTATATATATACGCTTATATAAAGATTTCAGTAATAGAAGGTTAGGAAGATCCCGCATAGAACCAGCCCGATAAGCAAAAGCATGACTAAACTTGGCATATAATGCAAACATGGACAGGTGGTGGCGGACCCAAAACAATGTCACTATCCACCCACATAAAGGGGATGTTCACCCCAAAAAAAAAGGCGCCGTGGTGGTGGTGGGGGAACCCAGTGTTCCCTGTGCCCATCCTACCAACCACTATTAAAATAACTATGATGGAGGACCCCATTGTTCCCTATACCCATCATTCCAATGCAAACAAGTCCAACAATATTTAGCCAAGTAAATATGCAGAAGTAGCCAAGTAAAACATGATCCAGAACAAAATCAACCATAATAAACCATCTAGGAGTAGCCCAGGATCGGGACAAAGCTAAACATATAGCAGCTAGCATATAAAAGAGGGATAGAAGGATTCACCCAACCATAGCAGCTAGCATATAATAAAACAGGGCCAAATAAGTGTGCCAAGGGGTTAGCAAATAGAACTACCATAATATTGACCATTTCTAGCTACTTGTAATCGAAGCGCGCAGAATTAATTTGCAAGTAATGAAACCCAACAAGAGTGGTGCAAGGCAGCCCAACTCAACAAGGAAAGGAGCCCCAACCAAAACATAACAGCACTCCAAATCAACAAAGAAAGGAACAGCCCCAAAGCAAAGAGGCAGCCTCCAAATATGCAATTATAAGAGAATCAGCTCCAAACAAATATTATAACAGCAGCAGCCCCAGCAAAACAACCTCAAATCAATAAGGTAAGAACAGCCCAAGGCAAAACAGCCCCAAATTCAACAAGATAAAAACAGCCCCAGCAAAACAACCTCAAATCAATAAGGTAAGAGCAGCCCAGCAAAAGCATATCATCATGCAGACCACGGCAACAGGTGCAGCCCCCAGCAGCTCCACTCAACACGGAAAGGAGCCCCCATATAATCAACAAGGAAATAAACAAGAATCCACATAGCAGCAAAAGGTCGAGCGAGGGGTTTCATAGCAGCAAAACAAACTAGATTTAAATCCAACCCAAGCATGAATATGGCAGTAGGGGTATCTAAGAAAAAACTCAAAATTTATCTAGATTCTCAAGTATAGCAGCACAAGTATGGCAGCAGGCATAAGAGCCCCAATAAATACCCAATTCAGCAAATTCCATGTATAGCAACAAGCGTAATGCAGCAGGGAGAGAAAACCCATAAAAATTGTAGATCAAACCCAAGCATAAGTATGGCCGCAAGCATAGAACAAATTCCCCCAAATTAATAAATCCAACAAGATTCACGCATGGCAGCAAACATAAGGCAGCAGGCACAGGAAATTCCCCCAGATTAATGAATCCAACAAGGATTAAGCATAGCAGCTAGCATAAGGCAGCAAGGGGGAGAAACCCCAAAGTTTATTTGCAATAAATAACTCATAATAGCAACTACCATAGGAGAAACATAAGACATGAGCTGGGGTAAGAAGGAAGCAAAAGAAGGAGAAGAGGAAGTTTTCTTGCCTTGGCTCAACCGGCGACCCGATGGATCACGTTGAATTAAGCAAGAGTCGACCGATCCCCTCGCCTCGGCGACAAAGGCGAGCCCCGACAACCACCAAACCTCCACCGGCCAAAGCCCTCGACGTCGGCGCTCCGATGAAGCCCTAACCTCACCGCTCTCCCTCTCCTGAAACCCTAGAGGAAGGGAAATCGAGAAAGAAATACCAGAGCAGCCCCTGCCCCTCGCTCTCTACCTTGTCTTTTTGTTTTATCCCTCTTATAAAAATTTTTTTTTTCTTTGCACTCATATATATACAGATATATCCCATTATATAAAACCATAAATTTATAATTATACCTAATTGAAAACATTATATATATAGATATATACAAACATGAACACATAATCAATACTTATCGCTAACGAGACGAACGACGACGCTCCCGCAACGGTAATGCCCCTTCGCATCGACACCCTAAATTAATATCTTATTTTCAAATAATAATTAATAATTCCATTTTATTCAAAAGATTATATAAAAAAATCTGGGGCGTTACAAAACTTGAGCTCGCCGGGACGGTGCTCGCGAGGGCGGTGCTCGCCTGAACCACCCCGACGGTCGCCGCTTCCTCTTGGCGCGCACTCGCCTGCGTCGCGCCCGCTGGGATGGAGCTCGCCAACACTGAGCTCGCCGGCACGGAGCTCGCCGGACTGGCGAACAACACTCGCCCTTCCCTGCTCTGACCTAGACCAACGACAACTTCCTTTCCAGCCCTTCCCCCTGGTGCCTCCTCGCCGACTGTTGTGGGGGGAGGGGGCGCCCGAGGGGCTGGGGTCGCAAACTCGTTTCGCAGAGCCGACACCGTGAACCCCAAGGTGTCAAGCACCTCCTTTCTAAAATCCGCGAGCATCCTAGCCATCGCCTCCTGAGGAGTCTCGCCGAACTCCTCACCCTGCTCCTCATCTCCCGCCATAACCCTTTGCTGGAACTTTCTTGAACCAGCCACGCTCCACGCTCACCGCACCAAAATGTTGAAACCGATTTCTCGGTCTCTCGTAGAGCTCGGGGCCCTCACCGAGATGAGGGGCGGCTAGTCCTTACTAATCCCTCGAGGAGGGTAGGCGGAAGATTAGGAAACTGACTAAGACCTTGGTCACAGCGAGGAGGTCCCTCCACTAACCCGGAAGATCGTTGAGCGCTTCCCCTCCCAAGCCAAAGCTGAGACTTGGGCACCTTGGAGAGCTCTGGGAACGCTAACCAAAGAATGCCTAAGGAGAGGGAAGTTGAGGTGAGATCCTCTCCAAAGGTGCCCTTGAGGTCCTATTTATAGATTTTCTGATCTGGCCTGCAAATAGCAGGATTCCGCCTCTTGATTTTACTATCTGCACCCCAAATGGGTCTGCTAATAGCCAAATTCCGCGGTTTGGAGAGGCTAAAGGCAGACCACCAAGGGTGACAGGGTAATTTGGCCGATCCTGATGACTCTGGAAGGGATCTGACTCGCTCGTCTTCTCACGACCCATCGGTGAGTTCTTGACCCGCTCGCCTCCTTGCGAGCGCTCGGCGGGTTCTTGACTCGCTCGCTTCCTAGCGAGCACTTGGCGAGTTCTTGACTCGCTCGCTTCCTAGCGAGCACTTGGCCAGTTCTTGACTCGCTCGCTTCCTACCGAGCACTTGGCCAGTTCTTGACTCGCCAGCCCCTCTGGCTCGCTCGCCTTTGGTTGCCCGTCCTCTAGGCGAATATCGGAGTTGTACACGACGCATATTTACTTAGACTAATTTTTCATTCTTAGAATTTATATTCTACTAATTTTTAGGGGTTAAGATAAATCATTTCCCCAACAATCTCCCCATATTTGTCTTAACCCTATTCAGGGAGAAATTGTATCAGCTTTTAATCAACACAGCAAGGCATTTATATAGAAAAGAAATATGTTAAGTAATTAGAAGAAAGTAGAGAAAGAAATCATATAACATGAAAGTATCTTTCACAAGATTTCAAACTAAGAACTTCTTGTTATACATGAAGTTTACAAAGGCAGAGTAAAGTGTCTTAGATAAATTTTCCATAGCTTCAAAAATGTAGGTCCTGGCTCTATCAGGATGCTCCTAAACATTTCTGATAATTGTGTGCAGCTTTGCCGGGATCTTATCAGCATCAGGGAGAGTGCCATTTATGGAATAGCCCTTGCTAATGATAATAGCTGCCTTTTCATCAATCATTCCAATTGTAATGCTTTGAGGTTTCTTTTGTGTAGATTTGGGCTCAGATGGTCCCTTGTTGTCAACCTTGGGCCTACTTTTTCTCTTCTTCTCTGATTCTTGTTTCTCAGGGATCTCAGACACTTTTCCTTTCCCTTTCCAGGGTGAACAATGCCATTTGTCTAATCCTTCTGGTCTTTTAGGCTTCTTATAGGGAATGTAGTCATCTTCTGAACACCCTACACCCCTTTTGTGCTTTTGTCCTTTGTCTAGGATAAGCCCTGCCTGAGGATTTTTCTTCTGATATGCTTCAACATCAAACCATTTCTTTGGAAGTTTGATAGCAAGAATCTGTTCTTTGGTCATCCCCATCTTGATCTTTTCCATGCAGATATTCCTGTTATCCTCTGTCTCTTTCATTGCTGCTTCAAATTCATACAACTCTCTTTCTCTCATTTCTTCATGCCTCTTTTCCATGTCAGGGTCATGGTACTCCTTTACAGGACTGTTAGGAGTGATATTAGGCATTCTTTCAAACCTTTTTATCTCCTCAACAACTTTTCTGTATTTCTTTTCCTTTGTATAGTCTTTCCTTTCTTCTTTGGAGAATTTTTGCCAATGAGGGATGGCTTCTCTTCTTCTTTTCATTTGTCCTCTTAGTCTTTCCCTAGGTAGCATTTGTGGAGCTAAAGGTAGTAGAGGAGGTAGAGAAGGAGGTTGAAGTGGCGGTAGAGGCTGAGGTGGAGATGTAGTTTTCTCTTTAGAAGGAGAAGGTGGAGAAGGAACTTTTGTAGGAGAGGGAATTTGTTCTTTAACAGGAGGCAGAATGTCCTCTGGTATAGTAGACTGTGCTAAGGAATGTTTTTCTCCTTCAATCTCTTCTGGAGGAATATCCTCTGTCTTGAGTTTGATATAGCTAGCAGAGAAGCCAGGAGAGTGATACTGATATTCTTCCACACACAGGGGTACATCAATCCAGACTTGCCCTTTCAGGTCATCAGAAGTAGCTTCTTCTTCCTCCCCCTGGACTTCTGTATTTTGTACTACAACAATCTCCCCCTGAACATATGGGACATCTACTCTGAATGCTGAATCCACAACATGGTCTCCTTCTGTAGGGTAGGATTAGGATTCACCAAAGTGTTTGTTGAAGGTGTAATCAGAGTGATTGGAGAAGATTTGAGCCTATGGTAAAAAAATGAAGTTGGTTCAATACTTAGAGATAATATTTAGAGAAGATTTGAGACGAGTTAGCCCTGAGCTTTAAGAGAATATAGAACCTGAATAGAGGGGTTTCTGGAACAACTCTCCGCCTGGTTTATATCCTGCATAAAGGATGTAAACCTTTTTGGCGACAGATATTGTTCGTGAAGAAGATCATGAAGCTCAGGAAGAGAAGCGGAGAGGATGGCCAGTTTGGCTTCACATGTGGTTATCATTGCGGCACATTCGTTGGAGAAATTATTCAGTCTTGTTTGAAATTCATTCAGGAGGTTTTCCAGGGCATCGTTTATCACTCTGATGATGGCAGATTGAACAGTAGTTGGCTCCATTAATGTAGAGAGAAAGGGTGACGACGAAGTTTTTGGCGGTTTGGGAGAGTGTGAGTTATGAAATAGGAGGTATTATTTAAAGAAGGTGAAATGTCGAAAAGGAAACAGAAATCAAGGGATATTAGGTAATCCAATTGTCAAAAGAAGAAGGAAAGATTTGTTTCCAGTTTTATCATGAAGTCAACGCATGCGTCGATACGGAGTCGACGCTCCGTCGAATTTTTGTCAGCCTAGTGACCTGTCGACGTGTTCGCAGATTTGCGTCGATATCAAGTCACCGGTACGTCGAGAAGGGATCGACGTATCTTTGTCTGTCAGAAATCAATGCCAGCGTTGAGTTCTTTTCGACGGTGCGTCGATAGGTAATCGACGTACCTTCAAGTGCTCTCTTAGTTTTTCTGACCTCTTTTAGATTTGCCCAACAATGATGTTTACAAGCTTCCATCAAGCATTCCTAAGGTGTTGATGAAGTAAGTGTGCTTAGTTTCATCTAAGGGTTTGTTGAAAATGTCTACTCTTTGGCTATCAGTAGGAATATATTCTAAGGTTATCTTGCCTTTTTCCACATTGTCTCTAAGAAAGTGATGTCTGATTTCTATATGTTTGGTTCTACTATGAAGGACTGGGTTGGATGCTATGGATATAGCACTAGAACTATCACAATAGATTTTAGAGTTATTGACTTCCAATTTATAGTCAAGAAGCTGATTTTGCATCCATAGGATTTGTGAACAACAGCTCCCAGCAGTTATATATTCAGCTTCAGCTGTTGAGGTTGAGACTGGGGTTTGTTTCTTACTGAACCATGATATTAATCTATCACCTAGGGATTGGCAAGTACCAGATGTGCTTTTTCTATCAACCCTACAACCAGCATAGTCTGCATCTGAGAAACCTGTTAATTCAAATTTGGTTTCTGCTGAGTACCATAGACCTAGTTCAGGTGTTCCCTTTAGATATCTAAGTATTCTTTTGACAGAGGAGAGATGGGATTCTTGTGGATCAACCTGAAATCTAGCACATATGCAGGTGGCAAACATAATGTCAGGTCTGCTAGCTGTTAGATAGAGAAGGGATCCTATGATTGCCCTATAGGTCTTTTGATCTACTGATTTTCGCTTATCATCCTTTTCTATGATGGCATTAGTTGCCATAGGTGTTTTCATGGTAGATGCGGATTCCATACCAAACTTTTTGATTAACTCTTTAGTGTATTTAGATTGTGAGATAAAGATCCCCACAATGCTTTGTTTTACTTGTAGCCCTAAGAAATAAGAGAGTTCTCCTATATTACTCATTTCAAATTTAGATTGCATTAGATTAGCAAATCTTTTACAGAGTTTGGGATGAGTTGAGCCAAAGATGATGTAATCTACATAGATTTGAACAAGCAAGAGTTTATTCTTGTGGGTTCTAGTAAAAGTGTTTTATCTACTTTACCTCTTTCAAAAGAATTTTCTATCAGGAAGTTGGAGAGAGTTTCATACCAAGCTCTAGGTGCTTGCTTAAGGCCATAAAGAGCTTTGTTAAGTCTATAAACAAAGTTAGGAGAGGAGGGATTGATAAAACTTGGTGGTTGCTCTACATACACCTCTTCTTGAAGGTCACCATTCAGAAAAGCACTCTTGACATCCATCTGGTAGACTTTCATCTTCATGAAAGCTGCATATGCAAGAAAGAGTCTGATTGCTTCCAATCTGGCTACTGGAGCAAAGGTTTGGTTGTAGACTATTCCTTCTTCTTGTCTGTATCCTTGTGCTACAAGTCTTGCCTTGTTCCTGATAATTACTCCTGTGGAATCTAGTTTGTTTCTGTATACCCACTTTGCACCAAAAATTGGGTAGTTTCTTGGTCACTCAACTAAGTTCCATACTTTGTTTCTCTCAAATTGGCTTAGTTCTTCTTGCATGGCTATGATCCAGTGAGGATCACA
Source organism: Dactylorhiza incarnata (assembly GCA_033032865.1). NCBI lineage: Eukaryota > Viridiplantae > Streptophyta > Magnoliopsida > Asparagales > Orchidaceae > Dactylorhiza > Dactylorhiza incarnata. The sequence goes on from JAWHQI010000035.1 coordinate 6,977,073, forward strand.
ATTTGCTTCTTCAAACTTCTTTGGTTCAACTTGTGATAAGAAGCATTGGAGCATCATCCCACTGGAGACTTGGTGTCTTGTTTTTACTCCAGTATTGGTGTAACGCCCCAGATTTTTTTATATAATCTTTTGAATAAAATGGAATTATTAATTATTATTTGAAAATAAGATATTAATTTAGGGTGTCGATGCGAAGGGGCATTACCGTTGCGGGAGCGTCGTCGTTCGTCTCGTTAGCGATAAGTATTGATTATGTGTTCATGTTTGTATATATCTATATATATAATGTTTTCAATTAGGTATAATTATAAATTTATGGTTTTATATAATGGGATATATCTGTATATATATGAGTGCAAAGAAAAAAATTTTTTTTATAAGAGGGATAAAACAAAAAGACAAGGCAGAGAGCGAGGGGCAGGGGCTGCTCTGGTATTTCTTTCTCGATTTCCCTTCCTCTAGGGTTTCAGGAGAGGGAGAGCGGTGAGGTTAGGGCTTCATCGGAGCGCCGACGTCGAGGGCTTTGGCCGGTGGAGGTTTGGTGGTTGTCGGGGCTCGCCTTTGTCGCCGAGGCGAGGGGATCGGTCGACTCTTGTTTAATTCAACGTGATCCATCGGGTCGCCGGTTGAGCCAAGGCAAGAAAACTTCCTCTTCTCCTTCTTTTGCTTCCTTCTTACCCCAGCTCATGTCTTATGTTTCTCCTATGGTAGTTGCTATTATGAGTTATTTATTGCAAATAAACTTTGGGGTTTCTCCCCCTTGCTGCCTTATGCTAGCTGCTATGCTTAATCCTTGTTGGATTCATTAATCTGGGGGAATTTCCTGTGCCTGCTGCCTTATGTTTGCTGCCATGCGTGAATCTTGTTGGATTTATTAATTTGGGGGAATTTGTTCTATGCTTGCGGCCATACTTATGCTTGGGTTTGATCTACAATTTTTATGGGTTTTCTCTCCCTGCTGCATTACGCTTGTTGCTATACATGGAATTTGCTGAATTGGGTATTTATTGGGGCTCTTATGCCTGCTGCCATACTTGTGCTGCTATACTTGAGAATCTAGATAAATTTTGAGTTTTTTCTTAGATACCCCTACTGCCATATTCATGCTTGGGTTGGATTTAAATCTAGTTTGTTTTGCTGCTATGAAACCCCTCGCTCGACCTTTTGCTGCTATGTGGATTCTTGTTTATTTCCTTGTTGATTATATGGGGGCTCCTTTCCCTGTTGAGTTGAGCTGCTGGGGGCTGCACCTGTTGCCGTGGTCTGCATGATGATATGCTTTTGCTGGGCTGCTCTTACCTTATTGATTTGAGGTTGTTTTGCTGGGGCTGTTTTTATCTTGTTGAATTTGGGGCTGTTTTGCCTTGGGCTGTTCTTACCTTATTGATTTGAGGTTGTTTTGCTGGGGCTGTTTTTATCTTGTTGAATTTGGGGCTGTTTTGCCTTGGGCTGTTCTTACCTTATTGATTTGAGGTTGTTTTGCTGGGGCTGTTTTTATCTTGTTGAATTTGGGGCTGTTTTGCCTTGGGCTGTTCTTACCTTATTGATTTGAGGTTGTTTTGCTGGGGCTGCTGCTGTTATAATATTTGTTTGGAGCTGATTCTCTTATAATTGCATATTTGGAGGCTGCCTCTTTGCTTTGGGGCTGTTCCTTTCTTTGTTGATTTGGAGTGCTGTTATGTTTTGGTTGGGGCTCCTTTCCTTGTTGAGTTGGGCTGCCTTGCACCACTCTTGTTGGGTTTCATTACTTGCAAATTAATTCTGCGCGCTTCGATTACAAGTAGCTAGAAATGGTCAATATTATGGTAGTTCTATTTGCTAACCCCTTGGCACACTTATTTGGCCCTGTTTTATTATATGCTAGCTGCTATGGTTGGGTGAATCCTTCTATCCCTCTTTTATATGCTAGCTGCTATATGTTTAGCTTTGTCCCGATCCTGGGCTACTCCTAGATGGTTTATTCTGGTTGATTTTGTTCTGGATCATGTTTTACTTGGCTACTTCTGCATATTTACTTGGCTAAATATTGTTGGACTTGTTTGCATTGGAATGATGGGTATAGGGAACAATGGGGTCCTCCATCATAGTTATTGTAATAGTGGTTGGTAGGATGGGTACAGGGAACACTGGGTTCCCCCACCACCACCACGGCGCCTTTTTTTTTGGGGTGAACATCCCCTTTATGTGGGTGGATAGTGACATTGTTTTGGGTCCGCCACCACCTGTCCATGTTTGCATTATATGCCAAGTTTAGTCATGCTTTTGCTTATCGGGCTGGTTCTATGCGGGATCTTCCTAACCTTCTATTACTGAAATCTTTATATAAGCGTATATATATAGTTATATATATGGGTATATGTATATATATATGTATTTATATACCCCTTTCAGCTTGGATATGTCACTTGTTACTTCTCCTGTTCTTACTTTTAACTATGCTGTTTTCTTGCACCCTTTGGGCTGAGGCATTCTTTTCTTATGGATGCCTCAGGTTCAGGTTCGTAGCTGCCGCAGGTTTTAGAGCAGGGTTGTTCAGTTTCTCGGGTGGAGGGCTTTCCTCCCTATTAGGTAAGGATTCAGCTCCTTTTTGTTGTAGCTTGCCTTTTGCCTGTTGCTTGTTCGCCTGCGGGTTCGTGTCAGATGTTGACGCCCGTACGGCTTGTTGTTTGGTTTACTTGCTGCTACTACTGCTAGTTTTCCTTTACTGCTACTTGGTTATTTGTATATGTACACTCTGGGAAAAGCCGATTTTGCTGATTATTAATGCAGTTCTTTTGGCATTATAAAAGTTAACCTTTTAACTGTTTGTTGCATTACTATTAAGTATCACTTATTTGCAAATCGTAAAACAGAATATAATGATATTTCTTTATTATATACTAAATGTAGATCGGCGATCGCCCTGGAGACGTCTCTTGTCTTCAGCGCCGTTAGGTATAAAGTGGACTTATTTTCTTCCGCTGCGTATGCTTGTCTTTTATAAGGAGCGGCTAGATAAACCGCAGGGCCGAGGGACACGGCTTCCTAATCTAATGAAAATAATCTTAAAAGATAATTCTTTTATAAATTCACATTTTTTTTGTGAAGAAGTTCGTTTGATTGCTCGCCTGAACGTCCGTAGTTGTCCCCTACTGGACGTGGCATCACGACGCGTGTTTTTCCCTTTACTCTGATATTATAATATATTTCGGGAAAATACGGGTTGTGACAGTTGGTATCAGAGGGAGGTTTGTCGGGTTGCTGGAAATGTTCTGGTTGGCCCGGTTAACCGTCCAGTGAGAATCGTTAATCATTGCATACACTCACCGATGGGTCATCGGTAGATCTCGGCTGAAGCACGAACACTACACTCATAAGCATGAAAGAAGTATACGGGGCATATTATGTAGTATGGGATGCATAATATGTGTTTGTATATGGATCCTCATAGGTGACAACATACGACTGTTATGTAGTATGGGATGCATAACGTAGGTCGCATGCGTGTCCATTAGATTTTCTTTTTCGTTGCATGCGATAATATGTAGTATGGGATGCATAAGATCGCATGTGTACGCCGCTCATAGCATGCATTAAGGCCTTTTCTTAGTTTGCATAGCACTGCATGCATAGCATAACATTGCATAAGCACACGTGCCAAGCTAGAGATCTACACGATGACACATGTACACCCATGATTTAAAAAGGTAAAATTTTAAACTTATGTGCATACGAGTGAGGTGCACGAGAGGTAAAGGATGGTATACCATCCTGAGTTTAGCGTGATATTATGTATTTACTTTTCCCAGAGAAAAAGCAGTAGCAAAAGCAAGTATTTGTATGTTCTCTCTTCCTAGAGGTTTGAGTCCAGTCTTAGTAGGCTGTTTGTATCAGGTTCTTCCTCGTTCTCGTTGCAGTCCAATCTTTCTGTGGTAATTTAGTCGCTATAGCAGCGTTCTATCTTTGTTATGTCATTTGTCTGTAATGCTTGTTAGGCGAGTTTAAGGTTCGAGATTGTTGGGCGCTTGTTCTTTTTGACTCTGGTGCCACTCACTCTTTTGTGGCCAAGAAGTTGTTGATCGGTATTGCTGGGCCTTGGAGCGTGTTGATGATCCGTTTTGTGTCAAGTACCCATCCGGAGATTCGGTGGTGTTAGATCTGTGCGGGAGGCAGTGTCCGATTGTTTTGGATGAATTTTTGGGCTATGCAGACTTGAAGGTGATCGACTTGGAGGATTTTGACGTGATCTTGGGCATGGATTGGCTAGCCCGTTATGACGTCGTGATCCAGTGCAGGGATAAGCGTCTGGATTTCCTGAGGGATGATGGCCAGCCCAGGAGCGTGTTTGGCTTCCCGCGTCAGACTTCCTCAGTTAGGTTAGTGGTCTGTGCCCAGGCCTTGGCGGAGTATGATGGCCGTGTCTGTTTCGTTTCTGTTTTGCTATGGGGGGTTTTTTTTGGGTGTATCCAAAATTAGAATTTTTATTTCTGGTTTAGGCTTCCCTTAACGGCAGCATAACTAGATTCATATTATCTTAGATATAGCTATTCCAGGTGCGGTAAAACCTGATTATTTCAATTTTATTATGATTTCTCTCATTCTCCTATTTCCCAAAAATCTTCAGTCTGCTCAGCACTTATGTTTGTGGAAACACAAATCCGGCGAAGCTTTCAAAGTTGTGAACTCTCAGTTTTTCTTGAGGCTTAGTTTCAGGATATATATAGAAATCTATTTATCGAATTTGACTTGATACTTTCGGCTCAAAGGAGTTTTTTCAAATTTGATGGGTTGTTCGGGTATGGGGATCGTGAAGTCTAATTAGGAAATTTCGTTAGAAATCTCCTTATCTGAAATTTGTTGGTGTGCCTAATATGCTGAAATATTAGGCTGCTTTATGCTAAATCTTGCCAGAAGGACTCCCCAAGTACCTGTTAACATTTATGTTGGATCATGTTAGCAGCTTCCTTCAAGTTTCCGTTGATAGTTATGTGGTTTACGCTAGTAGTTTTCTCCAAATTTTTGTTAACATCTATTGTGGGGTGTGCTAGCAGTGGTCCTAGTTTCAGCTATCGTCCTATTTTGGGGTTATCTTGGCCGGGCACTGGGTTTGTGTTTAGCTAGCTCCGGATGGTTATATGGTTGGATCACTTGGTTAGTTCTGCCTTTGCGCTTGGCTAATCTTGCTTATTTTGGTAGCAGAAGATTGGGATGGTTGCAAACTTTGCGCTTTTCTCTAGCTAAAGGTTTTGGTGGTTGGGCGGGCTAATCTTTCTGGAAATCTATTTTGTAATCTCTAGTGGGGTTGGGAAGCATTAGGTCTTTGATTCCCCGGAACGTTTGTTTCCTAATTCCTGACGGGCTTGAGAGTTAGGTGCTAAATTTCCTAGGAATCTCTTTTGTTCTTCCCGAATTTTCTTTTTGGCAAAGTTGTAAATCGTTAAACTCAGAGGTTATGTAGATTTATTTCGGTTTTGAACTGTAAAACTGCTTCAAACCATTTGCCGCTTCGCTCTCTAGATAAGTGAACAAATATTATTACATGGCTTTATACTTAAGGTGCAAACGTTAGAGATTCCGTTTTCGTGGGGAAGGTTGAGCTTGTCGGCTAATTGTTTTATCTAGGCTTATTTAATTTAGTTAAGCACAAGTGGTCTTGCTCGGCAAATTTCCAGATCTTGCATTTCTTCCTTTGGTTGGCTAAGTTGTTTATTGCGGTGGGCTAAATTTCCTGGAGATTTCTCCTAGTTCTCGGTGACCTAGCGGGGATGGCAATTGTTTAATTTGGAGGATAAGTGGACGAATTTCGATTTTGGATCCTTTACCTGCTCCAGTGACCGGCAGCTTTGCTCTCTTATAGCGAATGTTTAGTTCATCTCCCTGTGTTGATCATGAGACCTTCCTTGACCGTCAAACTAAGCTATGCTCTATTTTTGAGTTGCCTTGTAATTGGCCAGTGTTCATTTGTGGTGTCTTGTCGTACCTTATTCATCGTACTGTTACGAGAAGTTCGTTGGGAGTCAAGTTAAGACTCACCAAGTGTTTTCTTTTGACCTTTGAGTGTGGCTCTGGTGTTTGGCCTTGTGTGTTAAGTTTACCTTCGTCTTATTCCGACACCAAGCCTTGCATGGTGTCGTCTTTCTGAAATCTTTGACCTTGTTGTAAGTTGAATATTAATATATTGATTAATTGCTGAATCCGGTGTTCCCTGATTCTCTCGTCTTGAGTTATGGTTAAAACCATTTGTTATTATGTTTTCCCCCATTATTTCTGCGGTGTGTGCCAGGAGCCTTTAGTTTTCTATGGCGTTGCTTACCTTGTTTCTATGTTAGAAACCGGTAGTAGTTTGTTGTGTATCGAGGATTTACTTCCCTGTGGTGCGAGGTCTCGCTGATGTCTTCGTCGTTAGTCTCCCTGGTTTTCTACCTGTCAGAGTTGAGGAGTTTGTTTCTGACCTTGAGCCGGGTACTTGTCCTATTGCTAAGGCACCGTACCCTTTGGCCCCGCGTGTGTTGCAAGAGTTGCGCACTCAGATAGAAGCGTGGTTACAGTGTGGCTTTTTCCTGGCCTAGTTCCTTGCCCTGGAGTGCTCTCGCCTTGTTCTAGATTCTGTGCCAGTGTTGCAACCAAGTCTGCCCTATGTAGGCCAGCTGTTCGTATTTTGGAGAGGCAGGATCGGGTCTTGCGAAGAAAGGCGATTCCTATGGTAAAGGTTCTCTGGAGTAATCAGGACGTTCGGGGTGCGACCTGGGAGCTTGAGTCAACAATGAGGGAGTCCTATCCTCATCTTTTCAGCTAGTTTCCTCCGGTAAGCCTTCATTTCATGTGCTTATCTTTATTTGGAATTTTCGTTGCAAAGTTTCGGGCCGAAACTTTTTGTTAGGAGGGGTGGCTGTAACGCCCCAGATTTTTTTTTTATAATCTTTTGAATAAAATGGAATTATTAATTATTATTTGAAAATAAGATATTAATTTAGGGTGTCGATGCGAAGGGGCATTACCGTTGCGGGAGCGTCGTCATTCGTCTCGTTAGCGATAAGTATTGATTATGTGTTCATGTTTGTATATATCTATATATATAATGTTTTCAATTAGGTATAATTATAAATTTATGGTTTTATATAATGGGATATATCTGTATATATATGAGTGCAAAGAAAAAAAAATTTTTTATAAGAGGGATAAAACAAAAAGACAAGGCAGAGAGCGAGGGGCAGGGGCTGCTCTGGTATTTCTTTCTCGATTTCCCTTCCTCTAGGGTTTCAGGAGAGGGAGAGCGGTGAGGTTAGGGCTTCATCGGAGCGCCGACGTCGAGGGCTTTGGCCGGTGGAGGTTTGGTGGTTGTCGGGGCTCGCCTTTGTCGCCGAGGCGAGGGGATCGGTCGACTCTTGTTTAATTCAACGTGATCCATCGGGTCGCCGGTTGAGCCAAGGCAAGAAAACTTCCTCTTCTCCTTCTTTTGCTTCCTTCTTACCCCAGCTCATGTCTTATGTTTCTCCTATGGTAGTTGCTATTATGAGTTATTTATTGCAAATAAACTTTGGGGTTTCTCCCCCTTGCTGCCTTATGCTAGCTGCTATGCTTAATCCTTGTTGGATTCATTAATCTGGGGGAATTTCCTGTGCCTGCTGCCTTATGTTTGCTGCCATGCGTGAATCTTGTTGGATTTATTAATTTGGGGGAATTTGTTCTATGCTTGCGGCCATACTTATGCTTGGGTTTGATCTACAATTTTTATGGGTTTTCTCTCCCTGCTGCATTACGCTTGTTGCTATACATGGAATTTGCTGAATTGGGTATTTATTGGGGCTCTTATGCCTGCTGCCATACTTGTGCTGCTATACTTGAGAATCTAGATAAATTTTGAGTTTTTTCTTAGATACCCCTACTGCCATATTCATGCTTGGGTTGGATTTAAATCTAGTTTGTTTTGCTGCTATGAAACCCCTCGCTCGACCTTTTGCTGCTATGTGGATTCTTGTTTATTTCCTTGTTGATTATATGGGGGCTCCTTTCCCTGTTGAGTTGAGCTGCTGGGGGCTGCACCTGTTGCCGTGGTCTGCATGATGATATGCTTTTGCTGGGCTGCTCTTACCTTATTGATTTGAGGTTGTTTTGCTGGGGCTGTTTTTATCTTGTTGAATTTGGGGCTGTTTTGCCTTGGGCTGTTCTTACCTTATTGATTTGAGGTTGTTTTGCTGGGGCTGTTTTTATCTTGTTGAATTTGGGGCTGTTTTGCCTTGGGCTGTTCTTACCTTATTGATTTGAGGTTGTTTTGCTGGGGCTGTTTTTATCTTGTTGAATTTGGGGCTGTTTTGCCTTGGGCTGTTCTTACCTTATTGATTTGAGGTTGTTTTGCTGGGGCTGCTGCTGTTATAATATTTGTTTGGAGCTGATTCTCTTATAATTGCATATTTGGAGGCTGCCTCTTTGCTTTGGGGCTGTTCCTTTCTTTGTTGATTTGGAGTGCTGTTATGTTTTGGTTGGGGCTCCTTTCCTTGTTGAGTTGGGCTGCCTTGCACCACTCTTGTTGGGTTTCATTACTTGCAAATTAATTCTGCGCGCTTCGATTACAAGTAGCTAGAAATGGTCAATATTATGGTAGTTCTATTTGCTAACCCCTTGGCACACTTATTTGGCCCTGTTTTATTATATGCTAGCTGCTATGGTTGGGTGAATCCTTCTATCCCTCTTTTATATGCTAGCTGCTATATGTTTAGCTTTGTCCCGATCCTGGGCTACTCCTAGATGGTTTATTCTGGTTGATTTTGTTCTGGATCATGTTTTACTTGGCTACTTCTGCATATTTACTTGGCTAAATATTGTTGGACTTGTTTGCATTGGAATGATGGGTATAGGGAACAATGGGGTCCTCCATCATAGTTATTGTAATAGTGGTTGGTAGGATGGGTACAGGGAACACTGGGTTCCCCCACCACCACCACGGCGCCTTTTTTTTGGGGTGAACATCCCCTTTATGTGGGTGGATAGTGACATTGTTTTGGGTCCGCCACCACCTGTCCATGTTTGCATTATATGCCAAGTTTAGTCATGCTTTTGCTTATCGGGCTGGTTCTATGCGGGATCTTCCTAACCTTCTATTACTGAAATCTTTATATAAGCGTATATATATAGTTATATATATGGGTATATGTATATATATATGTATTTATATACCCCTTTCAGCTTGGATATGTCACTTGTTACTTCTCCTGTTCTTACTTTTAACTATGCTGTTTTCTTGCACCCTTTGGGTTGAGGCATTCTTTTCTTATGGATGCCTCAGGTTCAGGTTCGTAGCTGCCGCAGGTTTTAGAGCAGGGTTGTTCAGTTTCTCGGGTGGAGGGCTTTCCTCCCTATTAGGTAAGGATTCAGCTCCTTTTTGTTGTAGCTTGCCTTTTGCCTGTTGCTTGTTCGCCTGCGGGTTCGTGTCAGATGTTGACGCCCGTACGGCTTGTTGTTTGGTTTACTTGCTGCTACTACTGCTAGTTTTCCTTTACTGCTACTTGGTTATTTGTATATGTACACTCTGGGAAAAGCCGATTTTGCTGATTATTAATGCAGTTCTTTTGGCATTATAAAAGTTAACCTTTTAACTGTTTGTTGCATTACTATTAAGTATCACTTATTTGCAAATCGTAAAACAGAATATAATGATATTTCTTTATTATATACTAAATGTAGATCGGCGATCGCCCTGGAGACGTCTCTTGTCTTCAGCGCCGTTAGGTATAAAGTGGACTTATTTTCTTCCGCTGCGTATGCTTGTCTTTTATAAGGAGCGGCTAGATAAACCGCAGGGCCGAGGGACACGGCTTCCTAATCTAATGAAAATAATCTTAAAAGATAATTCTTTTATAAATTCACATTTTTTTTGTTAAGAAGTTCGTTTGATTGCTCGCCTGAACGTCCGTAGTTGTCCCCTACTGGACGTGGCATCACGACGCGTGTTTTTCCCTTTACTCTGATATTATAATATATTTCGGGAAAATACGGGTTGTGACAATTGGGGTCTCCAATTACTTGGGATTGTGGATGATTTTTCATATTGATCCCTGTCCTGCTTGGATTTGTCAGATGCTCTTCTTCCTCATTAACAATGGGATCATTGTCCAACTGTTCCTCCTGAACCATGTTCTCTTGTGGGAGTTGGTTTTGATTGCTCTTTTCTGAACCTTCTTCATGTTCTTGTTCAGACTCCTCACTTGGTTCCTGTAGCTGGTTTTCTTTCCCAGTGTCTGTGTTCTTTAGAGTCAGATGTTCAAGCTGAGTCTCTATGCTGCTGTTTTCCTGTGGAAAAGGACTGGTGGAAGTTTCCTCCCCCTTAAATAGCATGTTAGTTTCATCAAATATAATATGCATGGATTCTTCAATTCTGAGAGTTCTCCTGTTATAGCACCTATAAGCTTTACTAGATGATGAGTACCCCAGAAATATTCCATCATCAGACTTCTTGTCAAACTTGGAAAGGTGATCTTTCCCATTATTTAGGATAAAGCAAGCACATCCAAAAATTTTAAAGTATTTAACAATGGGTGTTTTTCCCTTCAGGAGCTCATATGGAGTTTTTGACTTAGTTTTATGTATGTGGCTTCTATTTAGAACCTAGTTTGTAGTGTTGACTGCTTCAGCCCAGAAGGTTTTTGGTAATCCTGATTCTGCAAGCAAGGTCCTTTCTGATTCAATTAAGGTTCTATTCTTTCTTTCAGCAACTCCATTTTGTTGAGGAGTTCTAGGTGCTGAGAAGCTTTGTTTGATACCTACATCCTCACAGAAACTACAGATTAACTGATTTTCAAATTCAGTCCCATGATCACTTCTGATTATGGAAACATGAGTATTGAATTCAGATTGAATCTGTCTTATGAATCTTGAGAGAACCTTGTGGGTTTCAGACTTAGCCCTTAGAAAGAATACCCAGCTAAATCTAGAATAGTCATCCACAATGACTAAGGTATAAGACTTTCCACCTAAGCTCTGAGTGGATATGGGACCAAGAGATCCATGTGCAGTAAGTAGAGAATCCTGGGGGAGTCATCCTTACCAATTGGTTTGAAGGATGATTTGGTCTATTTTCCTAGTTGGTAAGGTCTACATGGAGAATCCTTAGAGTACCTACCCTTTGGTAGGCCTCTGACTAGGTTATTCTTTGCTAGTTTACTAATGGTTTTGTAGTTTAGATGACCCAGTCTCCTATGCCATAATTCACTTTTATCAATAATATTGTTGAACAAACAAACTTCTGTGGGTGTGGAGCTAAAGTCTACTATATATACTTTCCCTTTTCTAATTCCATTGAGTACTATGGCTCCAGTCTTGACATCAATAATATGGCAAAATAGTGTGGTGAATTTTACCTCATACTTACCACTGTCACATATCTGACTTATACTTATCAGATTGTGCTTCAGTCCTTTGACTACTGCCACATTCTTGAAGGTAACTTTCCCTTCTTTGAAATCTCCAAAGCCCCTGGTTTGCCCACAGCTAGAGTCTCCAAAAGTCACTGATGGTCCATGTCTATCTTCAAAGTTGGTTAATAGATTGTTGTACCCTATCATGTGCATGGAGCATCCACTATCCAAGTACCACACCAGCATGAATGTGTGATACATCTGCACATAAGATGTTAAACATTAGTTTGGTCCCTGCTAAGCTGGGGTGCCTTCCTCCCAACAAAAAAAGGTTCAATGAAAGAGTAAGTTTGTTTTTCAGAGTACCCTTTCTTCTTTAGGAGTGTTGGCTTATCATACCAACAGTCTTTAGTAATATTGCAGAAATAGTATTCATAATAAAAAGAAATGGATTGATAAGACTTTTTGGAAAAGGAGATATTTCTGTTAGATTGGTTGCGTCGATATGAATTCGACCTATGTTTAAGGTTGCATCGAGTCGAAGTCGACGCTTCCTTCATTCTGTGTTCTCTTTTAGTCGAAGCATAGGAGAGGTTGCGTTGATTGGGAGTCGACGTATTTTAGTGTATGCGTTGATTAGAAATCGATGTATTATTTGAGTTGCGGTGAGTAGAATTCGACGCACGTCGATACTGATTCGACGCAAGTTTGTTTCTTTTTAGAGGATATTTACCTAGGATTCCTTTATACATAGTGAAATTATTTTTATTAAAAACAGTAGTTGTTTCTGGATTTTCTTGTGATTCTTCTCCTATGAGATTATTCTTCCTAGTGAAGTGGATAGGATGTCTCCAGACAAGTTTGCTGGGTGACTGAGGTCTGGGTTCTAAATCAGTATTAAACTCTAGTTGTCTAAATCTATCAGTGAGATTTTCAGAGATTTTCTTGAGTTTTTGACTTCTGCCATTTAGAGAATCTTCAAAGGCTTTTGCCTTTGCTAGCTCATTTTTCAGTGTTTGATTTTCAGTATTTATTTTATCTAGTTGCTCCTCTGATCTAGAGAGTTCTTGACTGAGCTCATAGTTTTTATATTGTGTATCCATTTGTTTGAGATTGTTCAATTCATTTCTTAGTCTTTTATTTCCTTTTCAGATTTGACTTGATCTAAACAACATTGTTTGAAATTATTTTTGAAATCAGTAGAAGAGAAGTCTATATCATCAAATATATTTACCAGAGATTTATCTTCAGGCTTCTCAGTAGCCATCAAATAGGTTTCCTCTTGCTTAGCCTCTTCTTGATCATTTTCAGATGAGGTACTTCCTTCAGATTCTGAATCACTCCATGATTGAGCAATGAATCCTTTCTCTTTCTTCTTCTTCTTCTTTAGATCTGCTCTTTTCAGATATTTCTTGTCACTGATCTCTTTAGGACATTCAGGTGCAATGTGTCCAGGTTTCCTGCAAGAGTAACATATAATCCCTTTAGTAGGAGTTTTATCATACCTGGTTTTTGAATCTCTCCTTCTGGAACCTTCTATTTTGATCCACTTCTTGAACCTTCTGGCCAGTAGACTGATCAGCTCCTCATCACTTGTAGAGGGTTCACCTGCAGTAGCTTTTAAAGCAATACTCTTTTCCTTTGAGAGTGAAGGAGTCTTTTCTTTCACTTCTTTCTCAGCTCTTGTTTTCAGCAACTGTTCATACGATCTTAATTTACCCAACAGAACATCTGTTGAGATTTCATTTTGGCTTCTGGAGTCTCTAATTGGCCAAATTCTTGAGTCCCAAGAGCTAGGGAAGCAAGTTAGCAATTTGTCATTTATCTCAGTGAGAGATATGTCCTTCTCAAGTGTTCTTAACTCATTTATTATGAGGCTGAATCTGGCATACATGTCAGCAACACTTTCACTATCTTTCTTCTGGAAGTTTTCATATTGAGAGATGAGTAATGCCTTTCTATCTTTTCTCTCGTCAGCACTCCCTTCTACCATTTTAGTGAGAGCTTCCCATATTTCCTTAGCTGACTCACATTCAGCAATCTTTTGGAAGGTTTCATCTGAGAGGGTTGAGACTAAGATATTCATAGCCTTGGCATCACATGCATAAGCTTTCTTTTCTTCATCAGTCCATTCAGCCTTTGGAGCAAGTGTTTGTGTGACCTTTCCACTTGAGTCCTTCTTGAATGGCTTGGGAGGACCTGTCATAATAACATCAAATAATTCTCCATCAATAGAGTTTAGATAAATTTTAATTCTTGTTTTCCAAAGTGCAAACTTTTCAAGGTTGCAAATTGGTGGTCTGGTGGAAGCATAATCTTTGATTTGTGCCATGTAAAAAAAATAGTTTTTAGAAATATATATATATATATATATATGAGGTAGGATCTTTTTGATCAAGGAGTTACCCCTTTTTGATCAACCTCTCTCTGATACCAATTGAAAGTGCACAGTTAGCCTCACTAGAATTCTCTAGAGGGGGGGGGGTGAATAGAGATTTAAAAATATTTTGTGCAAAGTTAATAAATATATATGTGTAATATTCACAGATTTAAGCTTCCCACACACCAACAAGAATTAAGCAAAAGAAATAGCAAAAAGAAAATCACAGCACAACACAAGGAAATATAGTGGTTCCCAAAACTTTGGGTAGTCCACTCTTCTACCCCCTTGGTAGGAATTCACTATCTTGCACTGAGTCTTTTGATAAGGAGACTCTTAGAACCAGCCTGAGTCTTTTGATAAGGAGACTCTTAGAACCACTACAACTGAATTTTTTGAAGAGAGATTCTAAAAACTCTTTTACACAATTTGACAATGAAATAAGAATAAGAAGAAGAAGTACAAGAAAAATAATTAAAACAAGAAAGAATCTTCTTCCTAGCAAGAAGATTAGAAGCACAAGTATAGTGAATTTGAAATCTCTCTTCTATAGTGAGAAGGAGATTGTAGGCCTTTTTCTCTTTCAGTGAGAGCTTTCAGAAATGGCAGCAGTATGGCTTTAGAAGGAGGAGAAGAAGAAGGCTTTTTCTTTGCTGCAACACTCTTTCACTTTTCTCAGCTTTCTCACTTTTCACTTGGGAGCTTTTCCTCTTTTTCAAATGGATGGAGTGGATCACTACTTCTTCTCTGCCGATTTCCCTCTTATTTATAGCTCTGTTTATTCAAAGAATACTATAGGAGAATAATCAATTAGCAGTCAGAGAAATAGTAAGAGAGAAAAGATTCCATAATCAATATTTCTGTAGAAGGAAAGAGATCATTCTGATTTCAAATAATATCCATAATAAACTTAATCAATTTAGCCAAGAATCAATTAGAAGGAAAGACTTATTCAGAACGGTTGTAAAAGAATAATATTATTCCATAAGAATCAGATCTACAGAAAGAAGGAAAGAGATCTGGCGTGTTTTGAATTTGTTATAGGAATCGGCGTGCGTCGATTACTATTCGACGGAAGCGTCGATTTTAGACTGGCTGGACGTCGAGAGGAGAATATGGAAGGTGCGTCGACTTCACTAGATACGTCGACTAGAAGTCAGAGTTACGTCGACATAGGTTACGTCAAATTCTGTTCGGAGTTACTTCGACTCATTCTGAGAGGAACGTCGACTACACTTCGACGTTGCGTCGAATACTATTCGACGCATATTTACTTAGACTAATTTTTCATTCTTAGAATTTATATTCTACTCATTTTTAGGGGTTAAGATAAATCATTTCCCCAACATGCTATATTTTATTTCAAAATTATTATTAGCCATTGTTGGGCGTGTAATACTCGATCCTGTATCTTCCAAATTTGGTCGTGCATAATCCGTGGCGGGTCCGCATCTGGAGTTGGATCGGTCATAGTTTTTTTTTTGGATCGGTCATTGCTTGAGTGTAAGTATCTCCGATAAACTCTTTAGGAAACTCGAGTAAGCTCTGATCATGAAATCGGAGGCTCTCACGAAGGATGCACTCAATTTCAGGGTCAAAAGGGATGTTCGAATCGTCCGAGGAGTTTCCTCGGGTCATATACTAATAATATTTTTTTTTGGTTTTGGCTTTTTCTATATGTTTTTATATTTTTAAATATATAAGTAATAAAATTAATATTGATTCCTTTTTCAAAATAACAACAATTTCCCCGGCAACGGCACAAAAAACTTGATGATTAGCTTGGGAGCTTTCTTTTTGAAGCTTTTGGAAAATTATCCAAACTAAAATCGATGAAAGCAAGTATACCTTATCGTGAATAGTATATGATATTTTATAGAGAATATCAAGGTCGTATTTAGTCCTGGGCCTCGTTGTTTACTTCTACTTATAAGGAACGAACTATTCCCCTCGGCTAACTAGTATATAGAAACGGAAATGAGAACCATGTTGGTGCTTCAAAGGTGATCTGGAAGTAATCAAGCATCTAGTCTCACCGCCAACGCGATATGAGCCTATGGGGTCACACACAAGAGTGTTTGGAGAAGTTGGAGAAAGAATTGTGTTGGTCTTAGTCATATTGGATATGAGTGAAGGACCAATCCTATGACTTATTTGAGTTGGGTTGAGTCAACTGAATGCTCCACAGGTATTGTGAATATTGTATGGAGCGTGTTGTAAAGTTTTCGAGTCGAGTCGTCGAGAGTGTCTCGACGACTCTTACATCAATTCGTCGAGTGACGATTTGATGATTACTCGACAAAATCATAATGATTCGACGAATTCATAATTACTCGACGAATTCATGATTACTCGACGAATTTATGATTACTCGACGAATCATTTGCTACACGATGAATTTGTTAGTGAAAGGTTCACTCTATGAATTCTATTTTACTCGACGAATTCAGTATGTTACTCGACAAATTTCTTCAGTGAAATGTTCAGTCGACGAATTCTGTTTACTACAATGTAGGTCGTGGGTGTGTGGATAGCCTCTCTCTCTCACCTGGGTATAAATAGAATGCGATTCTTTACCCTAAATAAGCGATCATCTTTTGCGAATTAGAGAGCGACGGAAGGGTTCCGCGATAGCTTCCGACGGAAGAGTTCTGACCGGTCGATCCCGCCGCCGCTGCCGCCTCTCCCTATCGTCGGACCTAGCAGTCCGTGGGAGACGTAGAGGACTCTTCTTCTCTGACCTAGTTCTTGTGCGACAAGGCCTAGGGTTCTCCTCTCTCTCGTGTGGACTCCCATAGAGGTGTCGATCCATTTAGATGCTTGGGACTCAACGACTGGTTTCCGGATTTTAGCTGTGGAGCACCTTGGTTGAGTATTGACTCAATCCCCTTCAAGTATTGCAATGTGTTGCTTTCCTCATTTCTTGATTCATGAAATTGCAAGATCCTAGAACTCTTTTGGGTTGTTCTCATTTTGTTTCTTCCGCTGCACACATTTGATGTGCTTGTATCATTATGAATGGTATGTAGAAAACCCAACAAACCATACATCGATTATATGGTCTCACTCAACGTTTTTCTTGGGTAAACCTTAAGCTCGTTAATTGATTTAGAAAGAGATATTTTATTTTTAGAAAACAATTTATTTGTTCCAATTCTCTTTGACATCGTGCGCTAAAGGAAATTAGCCACTCATCGGAATGGGGACAACATTAATAATTAAAGAATACATGTTAATAATTTAAGCGGATATAAGTGCATTTAATAAAGAAAAATTAAAAGACTTATATAAATGCAGAAATAGTATCCATCCCAACCATCTTAATCAAGTACTAAAAAGTTCTTAGCCTCTCATCCGGGAATGTGCGGTAATAAAGACTTGAAATAAAGCTAAGTTACAAAAAAGGAAAATACTATCTTATACACACATGCACGCTACTTGTAATAAAAAGAAAAATTATGAAAGCGATAAATCTAAGTTATGAAAGCAATAAAATCTATTCTCATACACACACACACACACACACTTGCATAAAATGAAAATGAAATTAAAAGAAAACGAATAGAATCTATTCTCAAACGCACACACACACACACACACACACACACACACTTACATAAAATGAAAACGAAGAAGATCCAAATGAGAAAACAAACTAGTTTATTTTCAAAATAAACATTACAACTAAACTATTAAAGTGAAAATTACAAAAGAACTAAAATTTAAATGCATAGAAGAACTCACATACACTCAAAACAATTCAAAAAAAGCTAAAACACTCTCAAAATCTGGATGGAATTGCTTCAACCGAGCCCTCTATTTATAAGAATTTTTTTAAAATTACACGCCCTCGGTCATGGTCGTGACCGAGGGCGTGACTTCTGCGTGTGCTGGGAAGATAGACTCAGCTTCCTTCTGGAATCTTTTGACATGAAAAATGGCTGCACACGGCCGTGACTTGAGGTGTCACGGGCGTGACCTTGGGCGGCAGACGTCAGGTTCAACTGGGGCATCGGCTGGCGTGTACGCTATCTTCTGGAAGGAGTTGATGGGTCACAACTTCTATCACGGGCGTGGCTTTGCAAAATCGATGAGACTAGGAGCCGATTGACAGGATGGGAGGTCGATCGATTGGATGGGAGGTCGATCGACGAGAGGTGAAGTTGATCGAGAGGTACACGGGCGTGACCATGTAAATCGACAGGACGGGATGTCGATCGACGGGACGGGATGTCGATTGAGCTGGAAATTCATTTTAAGATTACACATCCTTGGTCACGGGCGTGACCGAGGGCGTGACCTAACAAGAAATGTCAAAATTGCTGAAAAACAAAACAAAACTAAGTTAGTCAGAAAAATAATAAAAAAGCAATTTATTCATTAATTTACATAAAATATTTACATTATTACTTAAATTTATACTAGAAACTATACTAAAAATACATATATTTTACTATTATCACAAATCCATCCGCGAAAAGTTATCAACGAATCTTCTGTAAGAACCGACTAGTCCAAGGAAACTCCAAACTTCAGCCACAGTTCTTAGTATATGCCAATCTATAATAGCTTCAATCTTCTCCCGATTGACTGCCACCCCATCTCCACTGATCACGTGACCCAAGAATGCCACCTTCCCGATCCAGAACTCGCACTTTGAGAACTTCGCATAAAGCTGGTTCTCCCTAAAAATCTATAACACCAATCTAAGATGAGACTCATGTTCCGCCTTTGACTTCTAATACACTAATATATTGTTGATGAACACCACCATGAACAAATCTAGGTATTGCCAAATCACTCTATTCATTAAATCCATGAACACTGACGACGTGTTCCTCAAACCGAACGACATCACCGAGAACTTAAAGTGACCATACCTCATCCCAAAAGCTGTCTTGGGAATATCCTCTTCTCGAATCCTCAATTGATAGTAACCCGACTTCAAATCCAACTTATTCAACTCGTGGTAGTCTATGCACAACCGCATACTACCATCCTTTTTCTTTACGAATAACACCGGCGCACTCCACGTCGAAGAGCTGGGCCTAATGTACCCCTGCTCTACCAACTCTTGCAATTGCACCCTTAGCTCCGCCAATTCTTTCGGTGCCATCCTAAATGGAGGATATGACACCGGCCTCGCACTTGGCACCAAATCAAATGAAAAGTCGATTTCATGATGAGGAGGTGCTTTCAGAAGCTCCTCGGGGAACACATCCTCGAATTCTTCCACTACTGGCACTTCTTTGATTGCCAACTTTATGGAGCGAGTCTCCACCAAATCTATAAATGCCTCAGCTCCTTGATTCATCGCTCGCATCATTTGCACAACTAAAATCAGGGAGCAAGCCACTCAACCTAGGCCCTAGAACTTGACCTCCGCTCTACCTTCATTCCTTAGGGTCACCACCTTCAGCAGGCAGTCAATAATAGCTCATTGTTCTGCAAGCCAGCCCATCCAAGGATAATGTAAAATTTGGCTAGTGGTAGAATTGCTGCTACCAACTCAAAATCACACTCGCAAATTCTCAAAACAATGCGTCCTTTCCATCCGGTGGTCATGAAAGACCAATTAGGCATGCGCACAATAAGATCCACCTCCGCCTCGATAGTCTCAACACCGATTCTCGGGATAACGCTTTCTATGAGAAAAGAATGTGATGCTCCCATGTTGAACAACACTCTGGAGGGATAGCCTGAAACTAGCATGAAGCCTAACATGCACATAACACATACGAAAGGTCGCAAACAATCTTAAGCTATCGAACGAAAAATCTAAACTTTTCATACCTGTCACCACATTGGGTTGACGAATCGCTTCCTGCTGCCCAAGGTTGTACGCTCTAGGCTGCACAGGTGGGAAATGAGAAGCATTGGACTCCGCCTCTTTCCCTTTTTCCCCAATACTAGGACCAGAATGCATCGACTGCTCTTGCCTCTACTCTGGCTCAGCTGCACCCTCAGAACAGAACTGAGCTATATGGCCCACCTTGCCACACTTATAGCACGTCACGGGTCCCTTGGAATGGAACTCTCTAGAAGCTGCGTCGCTTCTCTCACCAGTCCTAAAAGGACGAGGCTTTCTATTCTATCGACTTCCCTCAGACTTCCCCTGAGACTGAGAAGGTTTACCTTCTCCTTGCTTTGCCACAAAGCCCTTACGACGCTGGGTTTGCTCCATGTTGCTCTCCAATGTTCGAGCGACTTCCAACAGCTCATTGAATCCCACATTCTTCAAGGCTATCAAAGGTTTCCTTAAATTTTCTCTTAGACCTTGATATAAAAGATTATCCCTCTCCTCATCATCTGCCATGGTCATCCCCGCGTAACGACCCAACTAAGTAAATTCATTTAGGTACTCATCTACCGGCTTCTCACGTTGCACCAAGTGCAAGAACTACCTCTGATGTGCAAACCTCATCGAAGAGAGGATATAGTGCTTCAGGAAGCATTCCCAAACTCTTCCATGGATGGGGTACATCCCGGTAAATGATGACCGCTGTGATTCACCCACCACAACTTGGCGTCACCTTCTATCATAAATGCTGTGAACTGGGACTGCTTGTCCTCTGAGGTCTCTACCGCTTCCAGGAGTTCTTGAATCCTTGCCAACCAATTCTCGACATCCATTGTCCCCTTTTACATCCTTGAATGTCGGAGGATGGAAACTCAAAAAATACTTGATCTGACGATCTCCCTGCCCAACTGCTCTCTTATCTAATGACTCTACCCGCCTTACTCCCACCTCCTGTGTAACCATAACTGGGGTAACAAGAGTCGTAGCCTGCACAACAGGTGTTGTAATTAGTGGCATCGCCACAACTTGAGCCGCTACCATTGCCTCTGCTAGCATACGACAGAAGTCTATCGGGGATACGCCCATATTCATTAGGGCTAGGACAATAGCACTCCTTGCCGAAGGCTCCTCTTATCGCGTCGACGTCCCCGCATCGTTGCCACCATCCTAACATAAGCAAGGAAACAACGAATTTAACTCTACTTGCAAGACATCGAACACAAGGACACTCATGGTCCCACAACATACTCCTATGTGGACAACCTCTTAACGCAATCCGATTACACTAAATCCCAACAAGAATGCAAACCTCCCTCTGATACCAAATTGGAACACCACCCCAGTAATGACCATATAATATAGGTCCGGCCGGGACCCCACATCACATAGTCACCACAACTTTAGTATTAACAGATGATCTAGATTCTACCCAACTCAAAACTCAGAATAAACACAACGAAAACATTAACAAGAAGCACAAAAGTTGTCTACATCTACATAAGAGTACCACGACCTTAAGTCTTTACAAATGCAATGCTCAAGTCATCAATCATAGCACATAAAGTATCAAAAAGATAATAGCATTCCTATGCTACCTCGGCATGCAAGCCGGAACAAAGTAAAGACAGCATAAAAAAACAAGAAAACATGAGGAGGTACACTTCACAAGGCTTAGGCCTTTTTGGCCAGTGAGCTGGATCTAGCCTGTGATCCTTGCCCTGCATCCAATACATAAAGAGCGGTATAATGAGGGTCAGCTTTGGTTGACCAACAATAGTGTAACAACACCCCTCCTCCCGGCCGTCCTAGCGGACCCTGGGAACTACATCACCCTGCAAGTCAGCACTTCGTATACAAATGTAATAAACAATAATAATATAAAAACAATATGTATGAGTGTCATAAACATCATCCATGTTTCAATGTTGAGCAATTAAAGTAAGGGGATGAACTATGCAGCATGTATGCAAACTTGGGTTTCACCCAAGAAACACTATGGCGTGTATGCTTCTAACATAACATCACACATCATCATTTCACAACACGCAAAGGGTACTCATCACTTATTCAGGGGCGTGCAAGCCCAAGGCAAAGAACTCCACTGAGACCTCACCCACACAAGGCCCCATAATGCCATCGGGCGCATTATCTTACTTGTTCTCGCCACAATCAACAAGCCAAAAGCCAAGAACTCCACTGAGACCTCACCCGTACATGGTCCACAATGCCATCGGGCGCATCAACTTACTTGTTCTCGACGTTAGAACAAAAAGGGGACCCGTATTATCGGGACTCTCTCCACACATGAATCCCAGCATTCACGAGCTAGCCAGCCGACCACAAAGATGAAGCCACACCTTCACATACAAGCGACATCACAAGTCGTTCACCACGCACAATATTTCCCTTTCTGAACCAACATTCGTTCTGATATGAAACAATAAAGGGGCATCACAATGACGTTTTTGCCCCAATCAGATTTCTAGCAAAATCCCTAAAATGCACGTTAAGCAACATCACCGAATCGGACCACCGGTCGCGATTTCGGCTTCACCCACAATGCTTAATCCGCTAACGGAGCGGAACTCTAATGCAAAAATAATGTCCAGGACGAACTCAGTCATCGTGATGGTTCCTCTTGAACCAAGTCGACCAAAGCTCCTCTCATTTAATAGATTTGGTACCATAAATTTCAGAAAAAGAGAAGGCAAAATAAGAGATGCCGTGCACGCATCCTAAAATCGGGGAGAGATAGTGTTAGCCATTGAACTCTCTTCCTCGCCATGGATCGATTGAAAGGCACGAATAGAAAAGAGCGCCTTTGCGTCCTCTCCGTGGATCTGGTTTTGGATCGACGAACGAAGCTCCGATGCTTCAACAATGGAGGATCTTGCCCTTCTTCTTCCTCTAAGCTCTCTCTCTCACCTTAGCCCCCAAAATCACAAAGGGCATGACAAAAAGAGAAGATAACTCCTCTGCCCTATTTAGGACTTTCGGAAGAACCTATCTAAGCCCATAGATTAAGATCTAAGAAGATCGGACGCCCAGAAAATGTTGCTTATGGATCTGCTCCCATAATGTACCACGCGGCGGTAGCGCTACCACGCTGCGCTAACGTCTCAATGATCCCTTTCGATGATATCATCTCGACGAACCCTTATCGACGCTACTGCGACATACGACAAACCTACTGCCGATGGTTTCTCTACCGCACCACGCTAACCTCTCGATGAAACCTTCTCAAAAAAACCTCTCGATGAAGCCTCTCGACAAAGCTATCTTGTCGTCTCGTCGGGACAGCTACCGCCAGCGGTAGTACCTACCACTCAACATTAGCAATAGGCCGCCTGTTTCCACAACATTGTGAAAACTAGGGTGTTATAGTTAATGACATTCCAATGTCATATGCTTAGTGGAGAGGGTATCACAGTGGACCCACCGAAGATAGTTACAATATGAGAGTGACCTGTGCTCACAACTGTGGTGGAAGTACAAAGCTTCTTGGGACATGCTGGTACTATAAGGACTTTATAGAGAGCTTTTCGAAGATAGCTCTACCTCTCACTACGTTGACTAGGAAGGAGCAGAAGTTTGTTTGATCGTCCGCATGCACATGAGCTTTTGAGGAACTAAAGGCCCGCCTGAACACGATGCCGATTTTGTGTTCGCCATGTGTTATGGAAGTCTATGGAGTCTATAGTGACGCCACAGGAAGTGCCCTAGGTTGAATTCTTCTTCAATTCAGGAAAGTGATTGCATATGACTCTCGCCAGTTGAAAGTGTATGAAAGGAATTATCCGGTCCATGACTTAGAGCTGGCGTCTGTGAAATTTTCTCTTAGGCTATGACGACATTTATATGGCGTGAAGTTCAACATGTTTACGGACCATAAGAGCCTAAAATATCTGTTAAATCAGAAAGAGTTGAATATGCAATAAAGGACGTGATGAAGTTCCTTAGAGACTACACCTTCGATATTCAGTACACTCCCGGGAAGGGAAATAGTATCGAGGATGCGTTATTTTGGAGGGCACCCGCGCAAACAATCTGGGTTCAGATGGATGATGAGTATCTAATAAGTGATTTAGAGTCCTTAGAGATCTCTTGTGTCGATAGGAGGACAACAACTACTGCATACTTGAACTAGATGGAGGTACAATATGACATTGTGGACAGAGTCAGACATGCTTTGGAGCTTGGCGAGAGCATGACGTTATGTGGCAGAGACCGTGGATGGGTCAAATGCCAATTTCTCCTTTGATGATGGTCTACTTGAAAAGACAGCTGATTGTGCATCTCAAATTTTGAAAAATTATGGGAGGAATTGATGTACGAGACTTACTTTACCAAATACTCAATACACCCGGGGAGCACAAATATGTACATGGACATGAATAAACTTTTATGGTGGCCGAGATTGAAGAAAGACATATCCCTCTACGTAGCGAAGTGTCACACTTGCCCACCTGTGAAGGCTGAATTTCAAAAACCTGGTGGGTTTTAGAAGTCTTTGCCGATTTCAAAATGGAAGTTCAACAATATATCAATGGATTTCATGCATGGACTTTCGAGATTGCAACATGGGAACGACGCCATCTGGGTGTTCGTAGATCGTCTAACAATGGTGTTGGGAACACTGCCCATAATGTTCCAGATTTAGAGAAGTCCCTGAGTCAGTGACAAAAAAATTTGTATTTGATAGATATTTGAAGTGACATGAGATGGTTAGGACATCATACATCCAAAATATAATGTTTTAAGATCAAGCAATAATATCTAAGGAATATATCATCGTGTCAATAAGGTACACACGATAATATCATTGTGATTACTCGCAGAAGGTAGTAGAAGAGGTCAAGTCAAATATTGATGTGACAATAAGAAGAACACGACGACATTGTCATGCCAACAAGGTACACGCAATGATATCATTGAGAGAACTCAAAGAAAGCAGCTAACACATATATCGTCTTGTCAACAAGGTACACACGACAATATCGTTGTGAGGAATAAAGAAAAAAATCAGCCAAAACATATGTTGTCATGACAACATGCATCACATGACGATATCGTTGTTAGAACTAAAAAGAGCGTCTATTAAGGCATATATCAGTGCGACAACAAGGTACACATGATGATATCAGTATGAGAATTCAAGAACAGTCAGCTAAGGCAGATGTCGTTGTGAGGACTCAAGAAAAGACAACTAAGGAATTAATCATCATGACAACAAGGTGCACACGACGATATCATTGTATGAACTAAAGAAAGCTTGCTAAGTCATTTATTGTCATGTTAACTATCTTACATGACAATATCATCTTGTCAAGCTCAGAAGGCGGGATTTCAAATCGATGGAAGCAACAAAATCAAATGTTAAATCAATCATGTCTGAAAAGTGGTTTGAGACAAAACCTTTTCAGACCTCGACCATTAGAGGAATTGGTAATATAAAAAGATAAGAGAGGGCTGTATAACTCTAAACTTTGAGAATATATCATTGAGAAATCAAAAGAAGAAAAGCTTGGCTGCCGCTTAAAAGCAATAGAATAGTGAAAGCAAGTTTTTTTTCAAAGGAAGAAGAAAAAGAAGAAGCCAAACTTCAACAAGAAAGCTCTCACTCTTAAGAGCAAGAAGACTTCTTCATTCAAGAAAGCTCATCACTGATCCTGATCAGAAAACACATCCATTGAAGTTCCAGTGCTACTGCAAAAAGAGAAGTCATTCTACTCCAGAAAGACCAAGAGAAGGCTTTCTATTCAGAAAGGCCTAAGAAGACTCAAGCTATTCAAAGCTCTATCTTTCATAGTCTAAATCTGTAAAATCTTCTTCTGAGCTATCATTGTAGGATCTCCTTGAGATATGAGTTGTTGGTTGTGTTGACAGACTGAGTGTAGGGCTTGTAAGAAGGCCTGAGTTGTAGAACTTTGCTGAAAGTCTGAGGCTGGGTCTGTGAAGACCCGAGCTGTATGATTTCTGTAGAAATCTGAGTCGTAGGATCCTTTCTAGGGATCTTAGATCTAAGAGTGCTTGCACTCTGAGGTAGGGTTGTTGCTGGCAGCTGAGGTAGGATTCCAGGAGGGAATTTGAGTGTAGGGGAATTGCTAAGTACCTTAGTTGTAAGATCAGTTTGATCTGAGTTTTTGGATGAGTTGGCCTAGTCTAGCACACTGATAGATAAGTAAAGGGGGACAATGGAGTACCCATCATCTGGAGAATTGTTGAAAACATCAACCGGTATTTAGAAGAGTTGGACCCACATGGGTTGTAGCTTACACCTACTTCACCCTTACCGACACACTTGACTATTGACGAAGAAAAATGAATAGACCCAAAGCTGCAGCGAGGAGGTCTCGCCATACACCTGAAAGATCTTAGAGAGATTCCCATCCTAAACCAATGCTCAACTGGGCACCTTGGGGTGTACTAAGAACCAACCAAAACTGACCAGAGGAGGAGAGAGCCCAAGGATTAGATCTCTTCCAAGGTGCCCTTAAGGGTCTACTTATAGATTTTCTAGTCTGGTCTGCAAATAGCTTCGCTCCGCCTTTTGGTTTTACTAAATGCACCCCAAACTGGTCTGCTAACAACCAAAATCCACTGTTCTGAAGGGCTATTGGCATCCCACAATGGGTATCTAGGTAAATTCACCTCTGGACCCCACTCGGCGAGTGGTCCGTGAAGGCACCACTCGCCAGACTTCCCACGCACCGGGTTCTCTAGATCTTGCTAGGCGAGTGGTCCGTGAGGGCACCACTCGCCAGATCCCGGCCTCCTAGGCGAGTGGGATTCTGCCCCTCATTTGCCTATCAGCCCACGTATTTGAACTCCTAGGCGGGCCAGTGCTTAATGAATGAGGATTGCACTCACCCCCTCTACAATTTTGGGCGAATGCCCCTCTGACTTGGGCGAATGCCCCCTTGATGCTTTGTTATTCCTTTGGATTCTGGGGCCTAGGGGCCCACTCGATGAATACGGTGTTGTACATAATCTCCGCTCCTTGCGAGATAGTTCTACGCTCGGAAAGAAAAGTCCAACTCATAGTATTTGGTGAGTGCTTGCTGTAAGACCACATTTTGTTTGCTTCACAACTGGGTCTTATGCCCAGAACCGCAACCTTACAGTGACTCCAACTACTAGGTTAGATGCCACCGCACGATGTCGATCCTGCCGTCTAAAATGATCACATCATAGTAAGCAAACAAAAGAACATATGTATCACAAGTCCACAGATCACATCTCAACATCAATATATATATATAAATGAGCAATTGTCCATAATGAGCATAAAGTAAGAAAAGAGAGTAAATGGGCTTAGGCCTGGTACATTTCTAACACAATATGATCTCTCTCGCACATCTCTCAACTGCTAAGCGGAAGAAACAAAAGACAATCCTCAACCTGTCGTAGTGTAGTAGTGGTAATGCACCGTAACTGCTCCTCATGCCTTGCATCCTCCTCTGACTTATGCATCTCCTCGAGCTCCGAAAATGATATGGTACACTGACCGTTAGTCAAAAGACTAAGCCACTATCATCCCCGCCTCCCCCCGCGACTCCTAGGCACCGTGCAGGGTAGAGGAAAGGAAAGGTTTTTGATGTAGTAAGTAGATCAACCAGATGACATCGGAACTACACTAGCATGATTACATATATAAAGAGAACTACTGTATGACAGTAATAATAAAGTAAGTAGTATTATAAATATGGTAAGGTAAACAGTAAGATAAGAACATGCTACGACATAAGTAACATAAGTATCCTTAAAGTATAAGAATTCCCATACAAACTTATAAATTAAGGGGTCATTTTGCAAGGCCTATCGTATAAGAAGTCCCATACCAATTTATATGATAAGGGTAAGGGTTAAATGCAATGTTTATGTATGACATGATATGCTATACAGGTTAATGATTATGTTTCACACAAGTGCAACTCACGCACCCGGCTCTATGCGCACAGACCATTAGTTCCCCCTTTTGGAGTTAGCTAAGCACTCAGGTACCTCCCATAGTGTAAAACAGAGGCGGTGGGTTGGGCCTCGCCCACCTCTAGGTCGGCATTCACACTACCTAACCTAGACCTTCATACGACTCAACACGAAGTACACAACCACGGAGCGCCGACATACTCTTGCTGGCTGGTCCACCGCTCTTTCCTTGGCAAAGTGCAAAACCAAACTTGCTGAGTCAACGTATCGACGTCGGTGTGAATAATGAATATTTATAAATCTCTGAGCCCTCGGATCCCCGGACTAACCTGTCCGTCACAACAACCTTATTAGTCGCTGGCTCACCGGACTAACCAGTCCGTATCTATAACCACTGAGCCTACTACTCATGAGACTAAACCAGACTAACCTCCCATAACAATGGGGTGTGTGAATCTGCATTATTAAGAGTTAATCACACTTAATAGTTTAATCCTACTGTTTAGGGTTAATCTTAGACTTCACGAGGACTACCCTGTGAAGGGCTCGCAGTGGTACTAGGAGCTATGATGGGCTGAACCCCAAAGCTCCCTTTCCAAGAAACTTACTATTGTTGGTCATTACCTATAACCATACCCATCTACCATTACACTTGAACTACCCTAAGTGTTTTATGACCTCCCAAGGGAAGGACGATCTATCATCGATCCCGAGTACAAACTTGCCCTTTTACCTACCAGGCACTCTCACCCTTTACTCCTACTGGTGACCACATCTAAACTTAACCAGCTTAGGTACACCATCTACTTTATCTCCCCAGGTAAGACCTACATGCTTATCTATATTCAGCATTTTCACTATATACATAACCTAGTGCTACAGGTGCGTATGAAAAGGTATATTCCAAATACTCATCCAAAATCTCTAAGATTATTATTGGGGGTC
Source organism: Dactylorhiza incarnata (assembly GCA_033032865.1). Lineage (NCBI taxonomy): Eukaryota > Viridiplantae > Streptophyta > Magnoliopsida > Asparagales > Orchidaceae > Dactylorhiza > Dactylorhiza incarnata. The sequence goes on from JAWHQI010000035.1 coordinate 7,005,457, forward strand.
TAACATGACATTTTAAGCCTACGATCAGAAGCTTGTAAATTTTCTAATTAATTTGGCCATTAAAATAATTTTTCTAAAGTCAGGCCACCTATAGATTTGAACATGAAGTATGAAATTCTTACAAGCAATGGCCTTGATAAAATTTTCACAACTTTATAATAACAAAATAACAACAAAGTATGAAAATCACTAAATTCCAGAAAGATTTCAACCCTTAATTAAAATATTGAACAATTGATCAAATTCAGGGATTATCAAAGGAGGTACCAAGAATATTCATCCAAAAATTATGATAAAATTATCTGGGATCTAAAATAATTAGAAAAGTCTTCTGACCAGAAATAATAATTTTCTAAATTGATCTGATCACTCAAGTAATTGCCTTAATGGAAATCCAACATAGTGCACTTTGTGAAGGAATCTACATGTAAACTCTTCCAAATATCATCATATAATTTAAAGAACTTTATATTACTCTAATATGTCCTCTGACCAAGTTTCATGATTTTTCAGCAAATAATTGAACCGTAAATCAATTTGTTTATAATTAGAGTGAAATATGGGATTGTGGATAAAGTACTATATTTTCTATCAAAAATTCATAAGAAAATTTTAAGAGAACAATAACATCAACATAAGCATCTCATCCAAGTTTCATGATCATCCTAGATTATATAGACCTATAATTTCACTTGGAACTAAAGTGACATAATTTAATAATAAACAATTCAGTGGGGGATTTTGTATCTAAAATTTACAGTAAAATCATCCTTGGCTTATTTCCACCCTATGAAACTATCTACCAAGTTTCAAGTCATTCCAAGAACATCTGACCTTATGTCCTTCACAATGCTCAAAAGAGAAACCTTAGGGTTTGAACTAGGGTTTTAGGGCTTATCAACCCCAAGCCACCCAAAAACACTTATGGAGGGTATTATATGTGATAACAAGGCTGTGGCCCAAGTTTCACCATATTTGGATTAGGGTTGACCCCCTCAAATCCATCAAGAGCACTTTTGGTATATTGACTCACTTATCACCTTATGTGACCAAATTTGAATCACTAGGTAACCTAATACCAAAGGGGCTGAAATTTTTACCAGGGTTATTTGATAACCCCTAGAATTACCCACCAAAGTTTTAGAGGGTTTTGAGGTCTATAGACCTCTTAAATAATTCATACATGAATTATTAAATTTTTACAAAAAATATTGAAAAATCATCTCCAAAAATTGCCATTTTTGGATATGATGAGGACGTTGGTTTGACTAGCATATGATCCAAATTTTAGAGCATTTGACTAAGTGGTTTGATGGTGGCACACAATTTTGTCTTTGGTCAATCCTATGTATAGCTTGCACCAAATTGAGTTCTGCGGTCAAAGCAGTGGGCAAAACTGGCTCAAATCAATTTTAAAATAAACTCGACAGAAAACTCTACAATTTTTGTCTCTGGCTGCCTTTCGTGAAAAGGCCTCTAAGGGCCTCATTTTTCAGTTTCAAAAAGTGCATTCCTAGGTAATAAACAACAATATAATAATGATAATTATTATAAAATGAACGGTGCGATTTCATCTTCTTCATTGAGCCGATGGACGAGATTGCCAAAACGTGTAGCCTTTTCCAGCTCATAATCCCAACTACCTGACCATCTCTCCGACCGGCCACCATGAACACCACCTCCGTTGAGGTGGTGGCTATCGCCTGGTGGGGGCATGACCGCTGGATAGGCTATTTTCGGCGAACTCATAACTCCAAATTTCCATGGAATTTCTCCGTTCTCCTCACTTGATCAGGCTCATTTGAGACCGATTTCTCATCCTAAATTGATCTAGATCTAGCACAGGGGGAGGGGAGGAGAAGCATTCCTTTATTGGAGCCCGACGATGGTGGCAGTGGTGGTGCACCATTTCCGGCCGCCTCCAAGCTCCTCCTTGCCGAATCCTTGATTCTCCACCAAAACCTTCAATCCAATACATGATTTCGATGACCATCCCCCTTTTAAAGCTAATTGTGGAGTTAGATTTGAGTGGGGAGGGCTGTATAGGGGAAATTTGAGGAGGAGGATTTCGGCCATGGCATTAATTGCTCCTTGATGGTTGTGGGCTAGAATTGATGGGGAATCTCCTCCCAAGCATCAGGGGAGATGAATGGAGGGCTTGGGGAAGATGAAGAGTGTGCCCCATGGCCTCCCTCCAATACACCCTTCTCTCTCACTTTTCTCTCTTCATTAAGGGAAAAATTTCATTAATTCCACCGCTAAACCCATTTAATCAGATAAAATAAAATAAATGAGTCCTAATGGGCTGTAGGATAAGCCTTGGTCCAAGCCTTAGCCCATTGAAATCCACTTGGGCTTAAATATCCTTCTTTAGGCTAGGTTTGACCAAGGTTGACTTGAGGTGTTGACTTGGTCAACTAATTGGTTGACTGATCCAAGGGGTGTGTCTGGGTCCCTTAACACCACCTAAAGTTGGTTGAGTCATCGTGGTGCCCCAATTGGGCCAATTTATCCGAATGGAGTGGGTTTCACTAAATTTGTCCTAGGTTTGACTTTGGTCAAATTGGTCTAATTGGTGGCCCCATGATGGGGTTTTAGGGTCTATTGGGTCCCCTATGAAATCATAAGGCCAAGGGTAGAGTCAATTTGACCATGAGAAGCCTAATTGAGCCAACTAGGGTTGAATTGACCTATGTTGACCTTAAGCAAGTTTGGTGTGCTCCTTGCAATTTACCTAGGTTCAACCTAGCCTAGAGTGATACCATGACCCATGGTCACTACCAAAGTATTAACCCTAACACAAGGGTGGTCTAGAGGGAATTGGGATGTCACAAATCCCAATAAAAAAAATCATCCCCAAAATAAAAGGTTGGGTCTACGGGGTTTGGAGTACCATAAAGTCAAATAGGTAAAGCTCCCCAAGGTGTTTATGTTGTGACTAAGGTGAATAGTTCAGGGCATCGCTGCTACATGAGATCCATGGATTCACAAGTGTGCTCCTACTACACATAACTGGACTACAACACATTGACAAAACAGACGCTCTTCTTCCGCAAGACTCGGTCTGTTGTATCGCCGATTCAGATAAGCTCCAAATGAACTGATCGATTGGATGCCTCTGAGCCTGATGTAGATGTGATATGCTGATCCGACCGAAGTAATACTCTCCAAAGTGAGGAGACGTGGAAGACGTTACATTTTCCCTCTAACTCCGACGGTAGCTCCAGTCTGTAAGCCAAGTGGTCGATCCGCTCCAGGATCCTATAAGGCCCCATATATCTTGGACTGAGCTTCTTCTGCCCGTGTACCCGCGAGACCCCATGCTTCCGAAGTATCTTCAAGAATACCCAATCTCCCACCTGGAACTCTACCGGACGAGGCCGCACATCGTATTACTTGGCCTTCCTACTATGGGCCTCTAGCATCCTGACTCGAATCAATAGTATCTGAGAAACTATATCCTTGAGCTTCCACTCTAGCACGTGCAAAGGTTGTAGAGTAGTCCCCTAGGACTCTTGCACTCAGCCTTCTCCAGCCGACCAACCTCACCCTGCATCACAAAATCATTGACGTCTTTCTTCATTCCGGGAAAATATGTGTTCCAAAGTAGACTATTTTTTTGGTGGTTAAAGTTCTCATTTGGTGTGTATTGACAATGACTTTATACATTTCCTCTATACGATTAGATTCTTATTCCTTCAAGTACGGCTGAGTAATCGATCAACACATCTTTACGATTTATCCAATCTTACCATTTAATGGGAATGATCACGTCATCAAGCGACCCATCATCCTCAAAATTTAAAAGGGTTTACTTGTGACCCTTTGGAGATCATCATTAATACCCATAATTTTTGAGAAATTTTGTCGTAATCACACTTGATAATCAAAATATATTTCCCATAGTCACGAATTTTGCTACCCGTGATTATAATGTCATTCGCGTATATATTCTGGTTCTTGATGCTATCCGAATCAAGGCTGCAGAGTCATACCTAAGGTATACATCTTCAATATGTCGTCTACTAATTTCTCAACTTCCATGAAAACTTAGTCTTAGCTGCATAAATATCATAAATTTCACTACCCATCAACTAATTCACATGGTGTCTTGTAATTGTTTAGTCTCGTAATTACTCTTCCTTATGACCATGACATTGCCCTATCCCAAATTGCAAGTTTTCAATCTAATGACTTAGGTATCTCAGGTAAGTGTGAATAGTAGTGGTTAATCACTCCTCATGTTTAGTTCATCAATTCCAAACATTTTAATACATGACGGGCATGGACACCCTTGTACGATCAAAATAAGATAGGATTAAATCATTTTAACCAATAGTAAAACTTAAGCATTATATTCTAAATCCAATAAGTCATCGTCTAAGAGTCTATGATATCACCACTCATACAAGGTTATTAGGAACCTGTTCATCCCTTATCCAAGTTTAACTCTTATCTGATCTATACCTGCTTAAGATGAAGTAATTCTTCATGGATCTCATTTACTAGGGAGGGTTGATCATCACTCCAAACATGCTTTTACAAAATCTCATCTTCACCTGAGTAACATTATATATAACAACCTCAAAGTCACTATGTTTGCAACACAACATTTTCAAAATCAGGTTTATGGAAACCCAAGTCAGTAACTAATTTTCCCAATAAACAAAAGATAAGCCCCAATAAACAAAAGATAAGCTGCTATCTATTTTGGGCTAAGTATCTTTGATATCACTATGTTATATTCGTCCAAGGTATGCAAACAATCCATATGACATACAACCTTAGACATGGGGTTCTATCTTCAGACATATTGATATACACCATACTTTAGACTCTTCAAGGTTACCATTTACGACAACCTTCTCAAGGTCAACTGTAACCCAATCGCAAATGGGTCTCTTCTGAGCATAAATTCTTATCCAACCCTTGGTATTTGGTATGATGGTTGTCTCAACCTAATCATGTAATCAGTATGAGGCTTGAGTCTATGAGTCCCCTACTATTCCATTAATGGATTGTAGGCATTAATTCTCCTTAAGGCGGTCCTATCAATTGGGTAACAAGTGGTAATATCACTTGATAAGTAAAGTAGGGACATCGAGTTTAAGCCTTAAGTAGCTATGCTCATGTTATACTCTTCCTCTAGTCGCTTTGGGTATCCTTATACCTTAACCCAATTTATACCTAAGGTCAATTTTTGACTAGGATACGCTATTAATCGTCATGGTAAGTCAAACATTCTAGTTGGGTTTGCCTAACTCATTGATTAAAGGATTATGTAATGTGATCTTTACACATGGGTACACCATCGCTTCCACTGCTTAGTTTGTCCCCAAACTAATGCTCGCGCAGGGTGACCCAGTGTTGTGGACTTACTTCCTCTATGATCGTGATTTCCCTCTGATACCGGATTGTAAGACCCCAATTTTTTGCTTCACATCCAGGTCTTATGCACAGAGCTGCCGACTTACGGTGACTCCAACTACCAGGTTAGACGCCACCGCATGACGCCGATCCTGTCGGCTAAAATAATCACATCACTGTAAGCCAACAAAAGAATAAATGTATCACAAGTCTGCAGATCACAGCTCAACATCAATATATATAAATGAGCAATAGTCCATAATGAGTATAAAGTAAGAAAAGAGAGTAAATGGGATTAAGCCCGGTACATGTCTAATACAATATAATCACTCTCACACATCTCCCAACAGCTAAGCGGAAGAAACAAAAGACTATCCTCAATCTGTCATCGTGTAGTAGTGGTAATGCACCGTAACTACTCCTCATACCTTGCATCCTCCTACGCCTCATGCATCTCCTCGAGCTCCTAAATTGATACGGTCTACTGAGCGTTAGTCAAAAGACTAAACCACTGTCATCCCCGCCTCCCCCCACGACTCCTAGGCACCGTGTGGGGAGGAGGAAAGGAAAGGTTTTTAAGGTAGTAAGTAGATCAAGCAGATGACATCAGAACTACACTAACATGAGTACATATATAAAGAGAACAACTGTATGACAGTAATAACAAAGTAAGAGAAGTATTATAAATATGGTAAAGTAAACAGTATGATAAGAACAGGCTACCACATAAGTAGCATAAGTAACCATAAAGTATAAGAATGCCCATAGAAACTTATAAATTATGGGGTCATTTTGCAAGACCTATCATATAAAAAGTCCCATACCAATTTATATGAAATGCGTAAGAGTTTAATACAATGTTTATGTTTGACATGATATGCTATGCAGGTTTATGATGATGTTTCACAAAAGTGCAACTCACACACCCGACTGTATGCGCACTGACTTTTAGTTCCCCCTTTTGGAGTTAGCTAAACTCTCAGGTACCTCCTATAGTGGCAAACTGAGGCGGTGGGTTGGGCCTCGCCCACCTCTAGGTCAGCATTCACACTACCTAGCTTAGACCTTCGTACGCCTAAATGTGAAGAACATAACCGCGGAGCTCCTGCATACTCTTGCTGGCTGGTCCACCAGTCTTTCCCTGCCCAAGTGCAAAACCACACTTGCCAAGTCAACGTATCGACGTTGGTGTGAATGAATGTCCAAAACCGAAGACCCACCACCTTTATGCACATGCAACCATGAATATTTATAAATCTCTGAGCCCTCAGATCCCCGGACTAACCTGTCCATCATAACAACCTTCCGAGCCACTGGCTCGCCAGACTAGCCAGTCCGTCTCTACAACCACCGAGCCTACCGTTCATGAGACTAAACCAGGCTAACCTCCCATAACAACGGGGTGTGTGAATGTGCATTATTAAGAGTTAATCTTGCTTAATAGTTTAATCCTACTGTTTAGGGTTAATCTTGGACTTCCCGAGGACTACCATGTGAGGGGCTTACAGGGGTACTAGGAGCTACGATAGGCTGAACCCCAAAGCTCCCTTTACAAGACACTTACTATTATTGGTAATTACCCATAACCATACCCCTCTATCATTACACGTGAACTACCCTAAGTGTTTTATGACCTCTCAAGGGAAGGACGATCTATCGTCGATCTCAAGTACAACCTTGCCCTTACACCATTCGGGCACTGTCACCCTTGACTCCTACTGGTGACCTCATCCAAACTTAACCAACTTAGGTACACCATCTACTTTTTTTCCCCATGTAAGACCTACATGCTTATCTCAATTCAGCATTTTCACTATATACAGAACCTAGTGCTACAAGGTGTGCATGAAAGGGTATATTCCAAATACTCATCCAAAAGCTCTAAGATTATTATTGGGGGTCTAACATGACATTTTAAGCCTACGATAAGAAGCTTGTAAATTTTCTATTTTATTTGGCCATTAAAATAATTTTTCTAAAGTCAGGCCACCTATAGATTTGAACATGAAGTATGAGATTCTGACAAGCAATGACCTTGATAAAATTTTCACAACTTAATAATAACAAAATAACAGCAAAGTATGAAAATCAATAAATTCCAGAAAGATTTCAACCCTTAATTAAAATATTGAACAATTGATCAAATTCTGGGATTATAAAAGGAGGTACCAAAAATATTCATCCAAAAATTATGATAAAATTATCTGGGATCTACAATAATTAGAAAAGTCTTCTGACCCGAAATAATAATTTTCTAAATTCATCTGATCACTCAAATAATTGACTTAATGGAAATCCAACCTAGGGCACTTTGTGAAGGAACCTACATGTCAACTCTTGCAAGTATCATCATAAAATTTACAGAACTTTATATTGCTTTAAGATGTCCTCTGACCAAGTTTCATTATTTTTCAGCAAATAATTGAACAATAAATCAATTTGTTTATAATTAGGGCGAACTATGGGATTGTGGATGAAGTACAATATTTGTCTACCAAAAATTCATAAGAAAATTTACAGAGAACAATAACATCAACATAAGCCTATCATCCAAGTTTCATGATCATCCTAGATTATATAGAGGTATAATTTCACTTGGAACTAAAGTGACATTATTTAATAATAAACAATTCAGTGGGGGGATTTTGTATCTAAAAATTACAGTAAAATCATACAGGGCTTATTTCCACCCTATGAAATTATCTACCAAGTTTTAAGTCATTCAAGGATGTTGAATCCAAAATTATCCCCAAGTCCTCGATGCTCAATACCGGATGAAAGAGAGGGGGTAATGGTCGAGCAGCTGGTTACTTGAGTCGCAAATGAAGAGCTGAGTGAGAGGGAGAGAAGAGAGGGCCGCTAGCATGCGGCGAGGCCAGACTTCGTCCACCGTGGCAAAAGCCACTCCTGCGATGGGCTTTCCCTTTATTTAATAATCTGTATTATAACTTGCCGTTTTAAGTACATGGAAACAGAATGAATACAAGAGAGTAGCAGGTAAGAAAAGAAAGCCGTCTGGGCTGCTTGCTGAGACCGCCCGGACTGTTCGCCGAGGCCGGCCGTGTTGTTCGCCGAGGCCGCCCGGGCTGTTCGCCGAGGCCTCCCGGGCTGTTCGCCGAGGCCGCCTGGGCTGTTCACCGAGGGTGCCTAGACAACCCACAGCTAGGTGCGGTCTGGCATTTTCTAGCCGCCAGTTTTTCCCCCCAAACTTGCATGTCCCACTGTTCATGCCGAGGGTCCTATTTATAGGCTCTAGGTCGATGTCGTCACCGCCGGTGAGCCGGTGACTGGAGTTCTACCTGCGCGGTTTGAAGATGGAGGCCGCCCCACCTGGGCGGTTTGAAGGAGGAGGCCGCCTACCGGGCGGTTTGAAGGAGGAGGCCGCCTACGCGGGCAGTTTGAAGGAGGAGGTCGCCTACCCGGGCGGTTTGAAGGAGGAGGCCGCCTACCCGGGCGGTTTGAAGGAGGAGGCCGCCTACCCGGGCAGTTTGAAGGAGGAGGCCGCCTACCCAGGCCGTTTGAAGGAGGAGGCAGCCTACCCAGGCAGTTTGAAGGACGAGGCCGCCTACCCGGGCAGTTTGAAGGAGGAGGCCGCCTACTGATGAGTCCTGATCATATACACCTTTATGGACTCATCCGGGCCGTTATTCAGTCATTTCACCGCACTTTAGCCGTGTTATAGCTTATATTTGATAGTCCATGCTAGGTGCACTTCTGGGCCCATTCTGGTGTGATCCCATGTTTATTGTCATTAGTTGTGTTCATGCACTGTTAGGTGCCACTCTCAGTGGCTAGATTCGTGGTTGTGCTGGAATTGGAGTCGTGCAGGTGTTCCCGGTGCAATTCACTAGAATCTTCTTCTACTAGAATCTCTACTCGCATGCGTATGTTACTTCGCACCGTACTCCTTTGTGTAATTCTCTATGTTAATTATCGTTTTCACACTCCGCCGGATTCGTTTGCTCGGGACGCGCAAACAGTTAAGTCTGGGGGTGTGATGAGTCCTGATCATATACACCTTTATGGACTCATCCGGGCCGTTATTCAGTCATTTCACCGCACTTTAGCCGTGTTATAGCTTATATTTGATAGTCCATGCTAGGTGCACTTCTGGGCCCATTCTGGTGTGATCCCATGTTTATTGTCATTAGTTGTGTTCATGCACTGTTAGGTGCCACTCTCAGTGGCTAGATTCGTGGTTGTGCTGGAATTGGAGTCGTGCAGGTGTTCCCGGTGCAATTCTGCACAGGAACACTGCGCACGATGACCGGTTCTATTGTGCACGACCACTGGTCGTGCGCCACTGATCGTGTGCACTTAACCCCTTTTTCATGAGTTCTGTTTGGTGTAGTGCGCACGACCATCAATGCCAGTGCGCACGACCACCGGTCGTGCGCCACTGTTCGTGCGCACTTATCATTAAATTTCTGAGTTCTGTTTCGTCTAATGCGCACGACCACCGACGATAGTGCGCACGACCACTGGTCGTGCGCCAATGATCGTGCGCAGTATTTATTCCAGCTCCTATTTAAACGCCTGTTCCGATTTTAGGCCAGCATCCACTTCCGGGAGCGGAGTTCCTGTTCTGTACGCCGCCGACCACCACCTTGGGACGCCTCCACTTCATCTCCTACGCAGGGGGAAGCCTCCTCCATCCATTCCAAGACTTCCTCCATTGTCCGTGAGTGTTCTTCACCATCCGCAAGCCTCCAAGCAGCCATTCTCTCATTTCGCCCGGCGAGAAGAAGAAGAAACCTGAAGTCGAAGACGACGGAGCTACGTAGGGAGATCGTGACAGCTCTCTACGCCGGAAGCATAGTCCGCCCGAGTCCGGAGGTAGCCCGACAACCTACCATTCCGGCCGTGAACGGCCGCTAGTCTTCACCATCGGTTATTTCTTTCCTCTTTCCTTCATTGTACTCGTTGAGTCGTGTAAACTTGAATATTGTGATGTTGTTTGTTGAAATGAATGTTTCCTTGTTGTTCTTCATGGTTTGCTTGTGATTCACTCCATTTTCCACTCACTCACTCACGCACGCACGCAAGGTGTTTGTTCCGCGTTAGCAAGAGCTAACGGCGGTTGTGAAGAGGTGTTTGCGACCCTCACCTTCTCGCACTTGAGCACGCTCCATCCACCTCTCGAAGCACGGCATCGCGGCCGTTGCATCCATCTCAGCTTGCGAAGCGGTGCTTTCGACCCGCATTTCTTTTGCTGTTGTTAAGACTAGGAAAACCAACCAAAAAACCCCTCTTTGTGTTTGTGAAACGCTTGTGTAACAATAGTCACTGCGCGATTCGTTCACCCAACCTGCATTCCTCAAGAGACCGACATCCGGGGATTCCATTCTCCACAATTATTACTTGACAGCGACCGGTGCACTTGCCGACACGCATCAAGTTTTTGGTGCCGTTGCCGGGGAATGCAGGCGTGTAACGTCCCGTGTTGTGACATTCGTTATACGAGCAGTTGTTTTTGATTTTCTTTGTTTTTCTTTTTGTTTGTGACAGTGCATGCAGAGACAAGCCGCAGGGGAACTCGTACCCTTCGAGCCTGAGATTGAACGGACCGTTCGCGCAAAAAGGCGCGCTGCAGCCGCACAGGAGGCAATGGGTGATCAGGTAGACCCAAATGATGTTGATCCGAGAATGCCCGACGTGGGGCAACATCATCCTGGAGATGAGCAGAAGGCAGCTAGGCCTCGGCCCCGCACGATGAGGGACTACACCACTCCAACTGCTGGGAGTGTGTATCCGGGGTTCGGACCTAATATTATGAATAATCTGTTTGAGATCAAGCCAGCGATCTTAAACATCATCCGGAACAACGCTCAGTTCTCGGGGTTGACCAGCGAAGATCCGCATCTGCATCTGGCGGAGTTTTCTGATATTTGCGGAACCTTCCGCTACGTAGGGATTGCTGACGACACGGTCAAGCTTAGACTGTTTCCCTTTTCACTCCGCGACAAAGCAAAGGTGTGGCTCCATTCCATTCCGCCAGGGACTGCTGTAACTTGGGATGCTCTCGCATCCAAGTTCCATGCTAAATTCCATCCTGTGGATAAGATCGTGAGCTTGCGGCGGGAGATCGCCACATTTCGCCAATTTGACCAAGAGACCCTTGCTGAAGCATGGGAGCGCCTCAACGATCTCCTTCGCCGTTGTCCTAGCCACGAGCTCCAACCATGGAATGTGGTCGAATTGTTCTACTTTGCGATCGAGCCCAACTACAGGGCAATGATCGATGCTACGGCGGGTGGTACCTTGATGAACCACACTCCTGAGGAAGCCCTTCGAATTCTGCGCGACACTGCCTCCCACAGTACATTCTGGACTGCAGGGAGAAATGCTCCAAGAAGCGGCCGAGGTCTCTTCATGGTCGACTCACTCCCCTCTCCATCCGCGCATGCTGCTGTCATTACCTGTGAGGGATGTGGAGGCGGAGGCCACCACGCATATGAATGTTCGGGGAACCACATGGCAGGTGACTTCGCACATTTGAACTTGAACGAATCTGTTAATTATGTAGGAAATCAGCCTAGGGGGGCGCCTTTCAATAATGCTTATAATCCGGGAGCGAGAAGTCACCCGAACTTCTCGTGGAATCCCAACACACCTGGCCAACGATGGGCACCGGGGCAGCATCAAAACGATGCTTACGCCTCCGGGAGCCAACCGAGGCCACCACACCCGGATTATAACCAAGCACCCCCCACCCAAAAAAAGAGTAATCTAGAAGAGATGATGGAGAAATTCATGCAAGTAGCTAATTCGAATATGGTGAATCAAGCTGCATCCATGCGAAACTTGGAAATGCAGTTGGGCCAATTGGCCCAAGTGCTAACCGAGCGATCGTAGGGGAGCCTTCCCAGCAACACAGAAAAGAACCCAATTGATCAAGGGAAGAGTCTTGGGGATGTGGTAGAGGCTGATCCGAGTGAGCTGGTAATTTCTTGTTCCATCAACAATTTTGAAACGAAAGCTTTGTGTGATTCTGGTTCATCTCGCAACGTCATTGCGTTGCAAGATGTAGCTAAATTACAACTGGAAATGAACACGGAGGAAAGGAAATCCCTTGTGCTTGCCAATGGGACTGTTATTCAATCCGAGGGGGAAGTGAAGAATGTGGAGGTGACAGTTGAGGGGACAATTGTTGTTGCTGATTTTCAGGTTTTGGGCCCGCAGGAAAATCATTCTATTCCTATCTTGGGCGTGCCGTTCTTGAAAGAGAGCGGTGCCACCCTTGATTTTGCTACGGGATGCATTGTCCTAACCAATAAGGTGCAGCAGCCCACTTGCTCCGAAGCCACAGCTGAAACATTCACTCCGCCCCCTCCTTTTAATTTTGATGAATCGTTGAGCTGTGCAGGGCATGAAGAAGTCAAAGAATCAAGTGAAGGGAAAAAGGAGGAGTACCTGTCTAGTGAAGAAGAAGAAGTTGATCTTCGGCGAGAGTTTGGTTCCGAGACGGAAGAAGACTGCAATTCAAAAAACTCTGACGTGAATTTGGTTCGGGACAATGTCCCATTACCCTCTTATTTTGATTCATGTAATAAACTATCTAAGCGCTCCATCTCCTGGGCTGATCCGGTGGTCACCGTGACACCGGAAGTGACGCCACCCACCGCTAAGGTGGAAAAATCTGAGAACTCTCAACGGTGGCAGTCTCCGACTGTCACCAAACTTAAAAAGGAAAAACTTCTGCGCGACGCTCGTGCTGCTGCTCTCCGTGGCAAGGTGGCGGAGGTTAGGGGAGCATTGGGTAATACCAGTGCTGTCCCTAAAGCCTTCACCTCCCGCCTACGTGCTATGGGAGACGCGCACCATAAGAGCGCTTTCAGCTGATTTGTGTTTTATTTGATATGGTGTACCGTTTCTGAGTATCTCTTTTTAATTCCTGCACTTTATAAACAATGCTAATACAGGTATTTGGTCCAGCTTAAGGACGTTAAATGAAAGCACTACTGGGAGACAACCCAGATTTCCTGATTTCGTATTTCTTTTTATCTAACTTCTTTTAGTTCAGCTTTTGCATATGCTTTTGTTGTTTTGAGTTTTGTGCTTGCAGGTTTTGTGTTTGATGGTGCGGATGTTGCGGACTGCTTTTGATCGTAAACGCCAAGCGTCTGGTATGCTCAATTCTGAGCATTGGGTAACACTTTCTCCCCTCTTTTAGCTTCAAATTTCTAGATATATTGTTTAGCTTAAGTCTGGGGGAGCGGTTGTTGTTATCCACTGTGCACGAGTTGCACTGCATACTAGAAGGTTGCTTTTTATTTATCCTTATCATTATCATTGTTGCATTCTTCACACACCACTTCACCCACTTGAGTGCGCGCTTATCTTTTTGTTGTTGTTCCGTTTAGACCATTGTGGTTGGAATGTGAAATAGGTTGTTAACATAGGAAATATTATTTGGAGTGCGATGTTGACTCATGTAGTGTTCTAGTCACTTCGCATGTTATGGTAGAATTTGAGTAGAACTAGATTTTCTCTATGCATCTAATTTATGTTTAGTATTTCTGCGCAAATTTAGATTTATTATACTCAAGTGGTGAATTTGAATGAAATTGACGATAACCCGGTGTTGTGTGTGTACGAGTGCTAGTCGTATGTTGCTCGAGTCGGGAGGAAGGTTTACCTTTCTCGTGGGCTAAGAACTTTCCCCAAGCGACTCTCGAAGCATGGGTGAGAGCTACTCGTCGAGTTAAACATGATGTAGGCCACCCTTTGGCTAGTTTGAGCCTTGCTATTCCCTGTCCTTTTCGTTCACCGTTGCAAGCCAAATTTGTGCCTACCAATCCTTTGTTCAGCTCCTCTTCATCCACCAAAGCCTGAAGCCTATCCTACACCCGCAACCAAATTGTTTTTAACTGCGCTCATAATTCTCAACTTGTGTGGTGTGTGGAATCATTGTGTTATGAAGGGAAAATAAAGTCCATCTGCTGATTTTGAACCAACCGGAGGATACATAAAAGAAGTAAAATATGTTAAAAGAAAAAAAAAGAGCGTATTTTGAAATGAGATCCTTCCGAGCTAAATAGAAAATCTGTTGGTATTTGTGAAGTAGGCCGTGTGCACACCTGGTTTTCATGATAAGTCTGGGGGTGTGTCACACGAGCATAGTTTGTTGGTCTTGTGGGGTGCAGCGTTCCGTTAGCTCACTTGGGTTGCGTAGCCATCGTGTTTAACTTTGAATATCCTACCGTGACCTAAGCCCCATTTTAATCCTAAAAGTCCTACTGATTTGATTTGCGAGTTTGCTAGCGCCGTGGAGAGAGTGTGACCGGGCAAGCGTATGGTTCACGACGTTGATGGATTTCAGCGGAGTTATTCCTAAGCCCCAATCTTTTGCAACCCGCCTCAGTGTCTCGTCACGTTCATACCGGGCATGATCGTTCAAATTCTTCATAATTCACCAACTGAGTACAACTAAATCTTTACTTACGCTTTAATACTTCTATAAATTAGTTAGCATAGTTAGAATCTTCTTCTACTAGAATCTCTACTCGCATGCGTATGTTACTTCGCACCGTACTCCTTTGTGTAATTCTCTATGTTAATTATCGTTTTCACACTCCGCCGGATTCGTTTGCTCGGGACGCGCAAACAGTTAAGTCTGGGGGTGTGATGAGTCCTGATCATATACACCTTTATGGACTCATCCGGGCCGTTATTCAGTCATTTCACCGCACTTTAGCCGTGTTATAGCTTATATTTGATAGTCCATGCTAGGTGCACTTCTGGGCCCATTCTGGTGTGATCCCATGTTTATTGTCATTAGTTGTGTTCATGCACTGTTAGGTGCCACTCTTAGTGGCTAGATTCGTGGTTGTGCTGGAATTGGAGTCGTGCAGGTGTTCCCGGTGCAATTCTGCACAGGAACACTGGACACGATCACCGGTTCTATTGCGCACGACCACTGGTCGTGCGCCACTGATCGTGTGCACTTAACCCCTTTTTCATGTGTTCTGTTTGGTGTAGTGCGCACGACCATCAATGCCAGTGCGCACGACCACCGGTCGTGCGCCACTATTCGTGCGCACTTATCATTAAATTTCTGAGTTCTGTTTCGTCTAATGCGCACGACCACCGACGATAGTGCGCACGACCACTGGTCGTGCGCCAATGATCGTGCGCAGTATTTATTCCAGCGCCTATTTAAACGCCTGTTCCGATTTTAGGGCAGCATCCACTTCCGGGAGCGGAGTTCCTGTTCCGTACGCCGCCGACCACCACCTTGGGACGCCTCCACTTCATCTCCTACGCAGGGGGAAGCCTCCTCCATCCATTCCAAGACTTCCTCCATTGTCCGTGAGTGTTCTTCACCATCCGCAAGCCTCCAAGCAGCCATTCTCTCATTTCGCCCGGCGAGAAGAAGAAGAAACCTGAAGTCGAAGACGACGGAGCTACGTAGGGCGATCGTGACAGCTCTCTACACCGGAAGCATAGTCCGCCTGAGTCCGAAGGTAGCCCGACAACCTACCATTCCGGCCGTGAACGGCCGCTAGTCTTCACCATCGGTTATTTCTTTCCTCTTTCCTTCATTGTACTCGTTGAGCCGTGTAAACTTGAATATTGTGATGTTGTTTGTTGAAATGAATGTTTCCTTGTTGTTCTTCATGGTTTGCTTGTGATTCACTCCGTTTTCCACTCACTCACTCACGCACGCACGCAAGGTGTTTGTTCCACGTTAGCAAGAGCTAACGACGGTTGTGAAGAGGTGTTTGCGACCCTCACCTTCTCGCACTTGAGCACGCTCCATCCACCTCTCGAAGCACGGCATCGCGGCCGTTGCATCCATCTCACCTTGCGAAGCGGTGCTTTCGACCCGCATTTCTTTTGCTGTTATTAAGACTAGGAAAACCAACCAAAAAACCCCTCTTTGTGTTTGTGAAACGCTTGTGTAACAATAGTCACTGCGCGATTCGTTCACCCAACCTGCATTCCTCAAGAGACCGACATCCGGGGATTCCATTCTCCATAATTATTACTTGACAGCGACCGGTGCACTTGCCGACACGCATCACCTACCAGGGCGGTTTGAAGGAGGAGGCCGCCTACTCGGGCGGTTTGAAGGAGGAGGCCGCCTACCCGTGCGGTTTGAAGGAGGAGGCCGCCTACCCGGGCGGTTTGAAGCAGGAGGCCGCCTACCCGGGCAGCTTGAAGGAGGTGGCCGCCTACCCGAGCACGTAATCTATAAAAATGTAGCGAAAAAGGCCTCCCAGGGGAGGATCGCCGATTTCTGGGTCAACATAATCCCCGCACTTTTTCAATTTCCTAAGAAACTTCGAAAAAGTAGGTACTGACCCACAAAAATCGTGATCCGCCACTAGTAAACTGTCAAAAGAGTGGGAAAGAGAGAGAGAGAGAACAAGTACCTGATGCCTCTCCACAAAGGAACTAATGAATGCTTATTCTTTCTCTTGCGAGGGAGAAGAGTCATAGCAAGTATAAAACACAACTCACAAGTACCTGAAGGGAACTTGCGAACATCGACTCATTTTGTCCTATGGGGTAGACTAGTAATCATCTACTAGTCTCTGAGGAGAACTTGATAAGAAAAGAAAAAATGCGGCGCGAGTACCTGAACAGAACTCGTGAACACCTGCTAGTCTCTCTGCAAAAGAGAACTCAAAGCAGGTATTACATTATTAATAATGCGAGTACCAGAAGAGAACTCTCGAATACCTGCTAACCCCTGCAAAAGAGAACTCAAAGCAGGTATAAAAAAAATTAACGCGAGTACCTAAAGAAAACTCGTGAATACCTGCTAATCTCTACAAAAGAGTACTTAAAGCAGGTAAAAGAATCTATAACGTGAGTACTGAAGAGAACTGTTGAATACCTGCTAATCTCTGCAAAAGAGAACTCAAAGCAGGTATAAAAGAATATTACGCGAGTAGCTGAAGAAAACTCGCGATCACCTGCTAATCTCTGCAAAGGAGAACTCAAAGCAGGTAAAAGAATCTATTACGCGAGTACCTGAAGAGAACTCGCGAATACCTGCTAATCTCTACAAAAGAGAACTCAAAGAAGATATAAGAATCTATAACGCGAGTACTGAAAGAGAACTCACGAATACCTGCCAATCTCTGCAAAAGAGAACTCAGAGCAGGTATAAAAGAATATAACGTGAGTACCTGAAGAAAACTCGCGATCACCTGCTAATCTCTGCAAAGGAGAACTTAAAGCAGGTAAAAGAATCTATAACGTGAGTACCTGAAGAGGACTCGCGAATACCTACTAATCTCTACAAAAGAGAACTTAAAGCAGGTACAAAAGAAACTATAATGCGAGTACCTGAAGAAAACTCGCGAACACCTGCTAATTTCTGCAAAAGAGAACTTAAAGTAGGTATAAATGAATTTAACGGGAGTACCTGAGGAAAACTTGCGATCACCTGCTAACCTCTGCAAAAGAGGACTCAAACCAGGTAAAAGAATCTATAACGCGAGTACCTGAAGAGAACTCGTGAATACCTGCTAATCTCTGCAAAAGAGAACTCAAAGCATGTATACAAGAATATAACGCGAGTACCTGAAGAAAACTCGCGATCACCTGCTAATCTCTGCAAAGGAGAACTCAAAGCAGGTAAAAGAATCAATAATGTGAGTACCTGAATAGAACTCGCGAATACCTATTAATCTCTGCAAAAGAGAACTCAAAGCAGATATAAGAATCTATAACGCGAGCACCTGAAGAGAACTCGCGAATACCTGCTAATCGCTACAAAAGAGAACTCAAAGCAGGTATAAAAGAATATAACGCGAGTACCTGAAGAAAACTCGCGATCACATGCTAATCTCTGCAAAGGAGAACTCAAAGCAGGTAAAAGAATCTATAACGCGAGTAACTGAAGAGAACTCGCGAATACCTGCAAATCTCTGCAAAAGAGAACTTAAAGCAGGTACAAAAGAAACTATAACCCGAGTACCTAACTGAAGAGAACTCGCGAATACCTGCAAATCTCTGCAAAAGAGAACTTAAAGCAGGTACAAAAGAAACTATAACCCGAGTACCTGAAGAAAACTCACGAACACCTGCTAATTTTTGTAAAAGAGAACTTAAAGCAGGTAGAAATGAATTTAACGCGAGTACCCGAGGAATATTCGCGATCACCTGCTAACCTCTACAAAAGAGGACTCAAACCAGGTAAAAGAATCTATAACGCGAGTACCTGAAGAGAACTCTCGAATACCTGCTAATCTCTGCAAAAGAGAACTCAAAGCAGGTATAAAAGAATATAATGTGAGTACCTGAAGAAAACTCGCGATCACCTGCTAATCTCTGCAAAGGAGAACTCAAAGCAGGTAAAAGAATCAATAATGTGAGTACCTGAATAGAACTCGCGAATACCTATTAATCTCTGGAAAAGAGAACTCAAAGCAGATATAAGAATCTATAACGCGAGTACCTAAAGAGAAATCGCGAATATGATGAGTCCCAATTATATACACATTTATGGACTCATCTGGGCCGATTTCTAGTCTTTGCACTTCACTTTAGACATGTTTTCATTCCTATTTAATACTCCATGCTAAGTGCACTTCTAGGCCCATTTTGATGTTAATTCTTGTTCATCTTCGTTACTAGTTTTCATGCAGTGTTAAGTGCCACCTTCAGTGGCTAGACTGGTGTTGTATGCTGGAACAGGAGTCGTGCAGGTGTTCCCGGTACAATTCTGTACAGGAACACTGCGCACGATCACTGGCTCTATCGCGCACGACCACTGGTCGTGCGCCACTGATCGTGCGCACTTAACGCTCATTTTATGAGTTCTGTTTGGCTTATCGCACGACCATTGACGATAGTGCGCATGACCACTGGTCGTGCGCCACTGGTCGTGCGAACATGTATTTTATGAATTTCTTTCATTTCAGGCTCCGCCCAGGCAACGCGCACGATTGCAGAACTCCAGTGCGCATGACCACTGGTCGTGCGCCAATGACCGTGCGCAGTATTCAGTTCAGCGCTTATATATATCCTGTTCGTGAATTAGGGCGGGATCGAGCCGCCGTGAGCGCGATTGGCAGTCCGTACGCGGGCGATTTCCATCCCGGGACACCTCCACTTCATCTCCTACGCAAGGGGACGTCCTCTCCAACCATTCCAAGCATTTCTCCATTGTCCGGGAGCATTTTCCACCATCCGCAAGCCCTCAAGCAGCTGTTTTCCATTCCAGTCTGGTGAGAAGAAGAGGAATCCTGATGTAGAAGACGACGGAACCACGTAGAGAGATCGTGACAGTTTCTCTACACCGGAAGCACAGTCCGCCCGAGTCCGGAGGTAGCTTGACAAACTACCATTCCGGCCGTGAACGGCCGCTAGTCTTCATCCATTGGTTATCTCTTTCCTCTCTCTTTTGTTGTAATCTTTGAATCATTTAAACTTGAATATAATGATGTTTGGTTTAAATGAAATGAATGCTTCTTCTCTTTTCATCATTACTTGCTTGTGAATCGCTTCGCCTCCACTTATCCACTCACTCACTCACGTACTCAAGTTGTTTGATCCGCGTTAGCAAGAGCTAACGGCGTTTGTAAAGAGGTGTTTGCGACCCTCACCTTCCCGCACTAGAGCACGCTCCATCCGCCTCACGAAGCACGACATCGCGGCCGTTGCATCCATCTCGCCTTGCGAAGCAGTGCTTTTGACCCGCATTTCCTTCATTGTTGTTAAGAGTAGGAAAAACCCAACCAAAACCCACCTCTTTTTGTGTGTTTGTTCACGCTTGTGTAACAATAGTCACACAACGCGATTTGTTCACCTAACCTGCATTCCTCAAGAGACCGACACTCGGGGATCATATTCCCAAACTTTATTACTTGCGTGATCGGTGCACTTGCCGAAATTATCGCATCAAGTTTTTGGCGCCGTTGCCGGGGAATGTTCAGGCATGTAACGTCTTGAGTTGTGAGCTTTTGTTACAAGAGCAGTTGTTTTTGATTTCCTTTGTTTTGTTTTCTTTTTGTTGTGACTGTGCATGAAGAGACAAGCCGTGGGGGAACTTGTACCCTTTGATCCAGAAATCGAACGGACCGCTCGCGCATGAAGGCGCGGCAGCCGTACAGGCGGCAATGGGTGACCACATAGACCCAGACAATGTTGAACAAAGAGTGCCCGCCGTGGGGCAGCACCAACCTGGAGATGAGCAAGAGGTAGTGAGACCTCGACCCAGAACGATGAAAGATTATACCACTCCGACAGCTGGGAGTGTTTATCCTGGGTTCGGTCCCAATATTATGAATAACCAGTTCGAGATCAAACCTGCTATCTTGAACATCATCCGGAACAATGCTCAGTTCTCCGGGATGGCCAGTGAAGATCCGCACCTGCACCTGGCTGAGTTTTCTGATATCTGCGGAACTTTCCGCTACGCTGGGATTCCTGATGACACAGTCAAGCTGCGACTGTTCCCATTCTCGCTTCACGACAAGGACAAGGTGTGGCTTCATTCTATTCCTCCGGGGACCGCTGCGACTTGGGATGTGCTCGCATCCAAGTTCTTAGCCAAATTTCACCCCGTCGATAAAATTGTAAGTTTACGGCGGGAGATCGCCACCTTTCGCTAAGCCGATCAAGAGACCCTTGCTGAGGCGTGGGAGCGTCTTAACGATCTTCTCCGCCGTTGCCCGAACCACGAGCTCCAACCGTGGAATGTGGTAGAGACATTTTACTTTGCGATCGAGCCCAACTACAGGGCAATGATCGATGCTGCTGCGGGTTGTACTCTAATGAACCACACTCCAGAGGAGGCCCTTCGGATTCTGCGCGACACCGCCTCCCACAGTACATTCTGGACTGCCGGGAGAAATGCACCAAGGAACGCCCGCGGTCTCTTTGTGGTCGACTCACTTCCTCCTATACCCGCGCCTGCTGCTGTCATTACGTGCAAAGGATGTGGAGGCGGCGGCCACCACGCGTACGAATGTTCAGGGAACAACGTATCAGGTGACTTCGCACACTTATCCTTGAATGAATCTGTTAATTTTGTAGGAAATCAGTCTAAGGGGGTGCCATTTAATAATGCTTATCATCCGGGAGTGAGAAGTCACCCGAACTTCTCATGGAACCCAAACACGCATGGCCAACGATGGGCACCGGGGCAGCATCAAAACGATGTTTACGCCTCCGGGAGCCAACCGAGGCCACCACACCCGGATTATAACCAAGGCCCCCCAGCCCAAAAAAAGAGTAATCTAGAGGAGATGATGGAAAAATTTATGCAAGCGGCTACCTCAAATATGGTGAACCAAACCGCATCCATGCGAAACTTAGAAACGCAGCTGGGCCAATTGGCCCAAGTGCTAACCGAGCGGTCGCATGGGACCCTTCCTAGCAACACTGAAAGGAATCCAATAGATCAAGGGAAGAGTCTCGGCGATGTGGTAGAGGCTGATCCAAGTGAGTTAGTGATTTCTTGTTCTATCAATAATATTGAAACGAAAGCTTTGTGCGATTCCGGCTCCTCCTGCAACGTCATTGCGTTGCAAGACGTTGCTAAATTGCAACTTGAGATGAACACGGAGGATCGGAAATCCCTTATGCTTGCTAATGGGACAATTATACAATCTGAGGGGGAAGTGAAAAATGTAGAAGTGATAGTTGAGGGGACGAGTGTGGTTGCTGATTTTCAGGTGTTGGGACCCCAGGAAAATCACTCTATCCCTATCTTGGGCGAGCCGTTTTTGAAAGAGAGCGGTGCCACCCTTGATTTCGCTACGGGGTGTGTCTCCCTACCCAATAAGGTGCCGCAGCCCACTTGCCCCAAAGCTATAACTGAAACATCCACTCCTCCCCCTCTCTTTATTTTTGATGAATCTCTGAGTTGTGCAGGAAATGAAGAAGATAAAGAACCAATTGAAGGAGAAAAGGAGGAGCACCAGTCCAGTGAGGAAGAAGTAGATCTTCAGAGAGAATTTGATTCCAAGATGGAGGAAGATTGCATTTCGAAAAATATTGACTTGAATTTAGTTCGGGACACTGTCCCATTATCTTTTTGTTTTGATTCTTATAATAAACAATTTAAGCGCTCCATCTCTTGGGCTGATCCGGTAGTCACCGCGAGGCCGGAAGTGACGCCACCCACCACCAAGGTGGAAAAATCTGAAAACTTTCAACGTTGGCAGTCCCCGACTATCACTAAACTTAAACAGGAGAAACTTCTGCACGACGCTCGCGCTACCGCTCTCCGTGGCAAGAGGGCGGAGGTTAGGGGAACACTGGGTGACACCAGTGTTGGCCCTAAAGCCTTCACCTCCCGCCTACGAGCTAGGGGAGACGCGCACCATAAGAGCGCCTATAGCTGATTTGTGTTGTCTGAATTTGTGAAACTGCTTCTGTGAACTTCTCCTTTAATTTCTGCACTCTTTAAACATTTATAATACAGGTATTTGGTCCAGCATAAGGACATAAAACAAAAGCGCTGCTGGGAGACAACCCAGATTTCCTAATTTTATTTTTATCTAACATGTTTAGTTCAGTTTTTATATTTGTTTTTGCTGTTTTTAGTTTTATGCTTGCAGGTGTGTTATGTTCTTTGGTGCGGATGCCGCGGATTTTGCACGAAATTAACGCCAATCTTCCGGTATGCTCAATTCTGAGCATTGGGTAACACTTCTCCCTCCTAGCTTTCAGTTTTGTGATGTAATGTGTAGATTAAATCTGGGGGAGAGCATGTGTTATCCACTATGTGTACGAGTTGCACCGCATGCTAGAAGTGCTTATATTTTTCAGTACCATCATCATTATTCCACGCTTCTTGCACCACTTCACCCACATGAGTGCGCGCTTTCCTATTTGTGTTGTTTCCAAATAAACTATTTTGGTTAGGAATGTGAAATAGGACGTTAGCTTAGGAACTACTATTTGGAGTGCGATGTTGACTCGAGCAGTGTTCTAGTCGCACCCGCATGCTGCAGTAGAATTTGAGTAGAACTAGATTGTCTCTATGCATCTAATTTATGTTTAGTATTTTTGCGTAAATTTAGATTTGTTATACTCAAATGGTGAATGTGAACGAAATTGACGATAACCCAGTATTGTGTGTGTACGAGCACTAGTCGTGTGTTGCTCGAGTCGGGAGGAAGGTTTACCTTTCTCGTGGGCTAAGAACTTGCCCCAAGCAACTCTCGAAGCATGGGCGAGAGCGACTCTTTGAGTTAAATATGATATAGGCCACCTTTTGGCTAGTTTGAGCCTTAGTTTCCGTGTCCTATTCGCTCACCTTTGCAAGCCAACATTTGTGCCTACCACTTCCTTGTTACAGCTCCTCCTCCATTCACCAAGGCCTGAAGCTTTGTCCACTTTCGCAACCAAATAGATGTTTATTTGCACTCATGTTCTTGATTTGGTGTGATTTTTGGAATCTTTGTGATGTGATGAAGAAATAAATTTTATTTTGCTGAATTTGAACCAACCAGAGGATAAGTAAAAGAAGAAAAGTTTGTTGTTAAAAGAAAAAAAAAATCTGAAAAAGAAATATGTCGTAAAGAAATCCTTCCGAGCTAAATAGAAATTTGTTGGTAATTGTGAAGTAGGCCGTGTGCACACCTAGTTTTCATGATAAGTCTGGGGGTGTGTCACACGAGCATTGTTTTTGGTTTTGTGTGGTGCAGCGTTCCGTTAGCTCAATTTGGTTGCGTAGCCTTCATTTTTATCCTTGAATATCACACCGCAACCTAAGCCCAATATAATCCTAAAAGCCCTATTGATTTGACTTGTGAGTTTGCTAACGCCGTGGAGAGAGTGTGACCGGGCGAGCGTATGGTTCACGACGTTGATGGATTTTAGCAGAGTTATTCCTAAACCCCGACCTTGTGCAACACCCGCCTTAGTGTCTTGTTACTTTCACACCGGGCATGATCGTTCGAATTCTTCATAATTCACCAACTGAGTATAACTAAATCCCTACTTACGCGCTAGCACTTTCGTAAATTAGTTGGCATAGTTAGAATCTCTTTTTACTAAATTTCTATTTGCATGCTTTTGTTACTTCGCATTGTACTCCTTTGTGTAATTCTCTTTGTTAACTACCATTTTCACACTCCGCCGAATTCGTTTGCTCGGGACGCGCAAACAGGTAATTCTGGGGGTGTGATGAGTCCCAATTATATACACATTTATGGACTCATCTGGGCCGATTTTCTAGTCTTTGCACTTCACTTTAGACATGTTTTCATTCCTATTTAATACTCCATGCTAAGTGCACTTCTAGGCCCGTTTTGATGTTAATTCTTGTTCATCTTCGTTACTAGTTTTCATGCAGTGTTAAGTGCCACCTTCAGTGGCTAGACTGGTGTTGTATGCTGGAACAGGAGTCGTGCAGGTGTTCCCGGTACAATTCTATACAGGAACACTGCGCACGATCACTGACTCTATCGCGCACGACCACTGGTCGTGCACCACTGATCGTGCGCACTTAACGCTCATTTTATGAGTTCTGTTTGTCTTATCGCACGACCATTGACGATAGTGCGCACGACCACTGGTCGTGCGCCACTGGTCGTGCGAACATGTATTTTATGAATTTCTTTCATTTCAGGCTCCGCCCAGGCAACGCGCACGATTGTAGAACTCCAGGGCGCACGACCACTGTTCGTGCGCCAATGACCGTGCGCAGTATTCAGTTCAACGCCTATAATATATCATGTTCGCGAATTAGGGCGGGATTGAGCCGCCGGGAGCGCGATTGGCAGTCCGTACACGGGCGATTTCCATCCCGGGACACCTCCACTTCATCTCTTACGCAAGGGGACGTCCTCTCCAACCATTCCAAGCATTTCTCCATTGTCCGGGAGCATTTTCCACCATCCGCAAGCCCTCAAGTAGCTGTTTTCCACTCCAGTTCGGTGAGAAGAAGAGGAATCCTGAGGTAGAAGACGAGGGAACCACGTAGAGAGATCGTGACAGTTTCTCTACACCGGAAGCACAGTCCGCCCGAGTCCGGAGGTATCTTGACAAACTACCATTCCGGCCGTGAACGGCCGCTAGTCTTCATCCATTGGTTATCTCTTTCCTCTCTCTTTCGTTGTAATCTTTGAATCATTTAAACTTGAATATCATGATGTTTGGTTTAAATGAAATGAATGCTTCTTCTCTTTTCATCATTACTTGCTTGTGAATCGCTTCGCCTCCACTCATCCACTCACTCACTCACGCACTCAAGGTGTTTGATCCGCGTTAGCAAGAGCTAAAGGCGTTTGTGAAGAGGTGTTTGCGACCCTCACCTTCCCGCACTAGAGCACGCTCCATCCGCCTCACGAAGCACGGCATCGCGGCCGTTGCATCCATCTCGCCTTGCGAAGCGGTGCTTTCGACCCGCATTTCCTTCATTGTTGTTAAGAGTAGGAAAAACCCAACCAAAACCCACCTCTTTTTGTGTGTTTGTTCACGCTTGTGTAACAATAGTCACACAACGCGATTCGTTCACCTAAGCTGCATTCCTCAAGAGACCGACACTCGGGGATCATTGTTCCAAACTTTATTACTTGCGCGACCGGTGCACTTGCCGAAATTATCGAATCAAGTTTTTGGCGCCGTTGCCGGGGAATGTTCAGGTGTGTAACGTCTTGAGTTGTGAGCTTTTATTACAAGAGCAGTTGTTTTTTATTTCCTTTGTTTTGTTTTCTTTTTGTTGTGACTGTGCATGTAGAGACAAGCCGCGGGGGAACTTGTACCCTTTGATCCAGAAATCGAACGGACCGCTCGCGCACGAAGGCGCGTAGCAGCCGTACAGGCGGCAATGGGTGACCACATAGACCCAGACAATGTTGAACAAAGAGTGCCCGCCGTAGGGCAGCACCAACCTGGAGATGAGCAAGAGGTAGTGAGACCTCGACCCAGAACGATGAGAGATTATACCACTCCGACAGCTGGGAGTGTTTATCCTGGGTTCGGTCCCAATATTATGAATAACCAGTTCGAGATCAAACCTGCTATCTTGAACATCATCCGGAACAATGCTCAGTTCTCCTGGATGGCCAGTGAAGATCCGCACCTGCACCTGGCTGAGTTTTCTGATATCTGCGGATTTTTCCGCTATGCTGGGATTCCTGATGACACAGTCAAGCTGCGACTGTTCCCATTCTCGCTTCGCGACAAGGCCAAGGTGTGGCTTCATTCTATTCCTCCGGGGACCGCTGTGACTTGGGATGTGCTCGCATCCAAGTTCTTAGCCAAATTTCACCCCGTCGATAAAATTGTAAGTTTGCGGCGGGAGATCGCCACCTTTCACTAAGCCGATCAAGAGACCCTTGCCGAGGCGTGGGAGCGTCTTAACGATCTTCTCCGCCGTTGCCCGAACCACGAGCTCCAACCGTGGAATGTGGTAGAGACATTTTACTTTGCGATCGAGCCCAACTACAGGGCAATGATCGATGCTGCTGCGTGTGGTACTCTAATGAACCACACTCCAGAGGAGGCCCTTCGGATTCTGCGCGACACCGCCTCCCACAGTACATTCTGGACTGCCGGGAGAAATGCACCAAGGAACGCCCGCGGTCTCTTTGTGGTCGACTCACTTCCTCCTACACCCGCGCCTGCTGCTGTCATTACGTGCGAAGGATGTGGAGGCGGCGGCCACCACGCGTAAGAATGTTCAGGGAACAACGTATCAGGTGACTTCGCGCACTTATCCTTGAATGAATCTGTTAATTTTGTAGGAAATCAGTCTGAGGGGGTGCCATTTAATAATGCTTATCATCCGGGAGTGAGAAGACACCCGAACTTCTCATGGAACCCAAACACGCATGGCCAACGATGGGCACCGGGGCAGCATCAAAATGATGTTTACGCCTCCGGGAGCCAACCGAGGCCACCACACCCGGATTATAACCAAGGCCACCCAGCCCAAAAAAAGAGTAATCTAGAGGAGATGATGGAAAAATTTATGCAAGCGGCTACCTCAAATATGGTGAACCAAACCGCATCCATGCGAAACTTGGAAACGCAGCTGGGCCAATTGGCCCAAGTGCTAACCGTGCGGTCGCATGGGACCCTTCCTAGCAACACTGAAAGGAACCCAATAGATCAAGGGAAGAGTCTCGGCGATGTGGTAGAGGCTGATCCAAGTGAGTTAGTGATTTCTTGTTCCATCAATAATATTGAAACGAAAGCTTTGTGCGATTCCGGCTCCTCCCGCAACGTCATTGCGTTGCAAGACGTTGCTAAATTGCAACTTGAGATGAACACGGAGGATCGGAAATCCCCTATGCTTGCTAATGCCACAGTTATACAATCTGAGGGGGAAGTGAAAAATGTAGAAGTGATAGTTGAGGGGACGAGTGTGGTTGCTGATTTTCAGGTGTTGGGACCCCATGAAAATCACTCTATCCCTATCTTGGGCGTGCCGTTTTTGAAAGAGAGCGGTTCCACCCTTGATTTCGCTACGGGGTGTGTCTACCTACCCAATAAGGTGTCGCAGCCCACTTGCCCCAAAGCTATAACTGAAACATCCACTCCTACCCCTCTCTTTATTTTTGATGAATCTCTGAGTTGTGCAGGAAATGAAGAAGATAAAGAACCAATTGAAGGAGAAAAGGAGGAGCACCAGTCCAGTGAGGAAGAAGTAGATCTTCGGAGAGAATTTGATTCCGAGACGGAGGAAGATTGCATTTCGAAAAATATTGACTTGAATTTAGTTCGGGACACTGTCCCATTATCTTTTTATTTTGATTCTTGTAATAAACAATTTAAGCGCTCCATCTCTTGGGCTGATCCGGTAGTCACCGCGACGCCGGAAGTGACGCCACCCACCACCAAGGTGGAAAAATCTGAAAACTTTCAACGTTGGCAGTCCCCGACTGTCACTAAACTTAAACAGGAGAAACTTCTGCACGACGCTCGCGCTGACGCTCTCTGTGGCAAGAGGGCGGAGGTTAGGGGAACACTGGGTGACACCAGTGTTGGCCCTAAAGCCTTCACCTCCCACCTACGAGCTACGGGAGACGCGCACCATAAGAGCGCCTATAGCTGATTTGTGTTGTCTGAATTTGTGAAACTGCTTCGGTGAACTTCTCCTTTAATTTCTGCACTCTTTAAACATTTATAATACAGGTATTTGGTCCAGCTTAAGGACATAAAACAAAAGCGCTGCTGGGAGACAACCCAGATTTCCTGATTTTATTTTTATCTAACATGTTTAGTTCAGTTTTTATATTTGTTTTTGCTGTTTTTAGTTTTGTGCTTGCAGGTGTGTTGTGTTCTTTGGTGCGGATGCTGCAGATTTTGCACGAAATTAACGCCAATCTTCCGGTATGCTCAATTCTGAGCATTGGGTAACACTTCTCCCTCCTAGCTTTCAGTTTTGTGATGTAATGTGTAGATTAAGTCTGGGGGAGAGCATGTGTTATCCACTATGCGTACGAGTTGCACCGCATGCTAGAAGTGCTTATATTTTTCAGTACCATCATCATTATTCCACGCTTCTTGCACCACTTCACCCACATGAGTGCGCGCTTTCCTATTTGTGTTGTTTCCAAATAAACTATTTTGGTTAGGAATGTGAAATAGGACGTTAGCTTAGGAACTACTATTTAGAGTGCGATGTTGACTCGAGCAGTGTTCTAGTCGCACCCGCATGCTGCAGTAGAATTTGAGTAGAACTAGATTGTCTCTATGCATCTAATTTATGATTAGTATTTTTGCGTAAATTTAGATTTGTTATACTCAAATGGTGAATGTGAACGAAATTAACGATAACCCGGTATTGTGTGTGTACGAGCACTAGTCGTGTGTTGCTCGAGTCGCGAGGAAGGTTTACCTTTCTCGTGGGCTAAGAACTTGCCCCAAGCGACTCTCGAAGCATGGGCGAGAGCGACTCTTTGAGTTAAATATGATATAGGCCACCTTTTGGCTAGTTTGAGCCTTAGTTTCCGTGTCCTATTCGCTCACCTTTGCAAGCCAACATTTGTGCCTACCACTTCCTTGTTACAGCTCCTCCTCCATTCACCAAGGCCTGAAGCTTTGCCCACTTTCGCAACCAAATAGATGTTTATCTGCACTCATGTTCTTGATTTGGTGTGATTTTTGGAATCTTTGTGATGTGATGAAGAAATGAATTTTATTTTGCTGAATTTGAACCAACCGGAGGATAAGTAAAAGAAGAAAAGTTTGATGTTAAAAGAAAAAAAAATCTTAAAAAGAAATATGTCGTAAAGAAATCCTTCCGAGCTAAATAGAAAATTTGTTGGTAATTGTGAAGTAGGCCGTGTGCACACCTAGTTTTCATGATAAGTCTGGGGGTGTGTCACACGAGCATTGTTTTTGGTTTTGTGTGGTGCAGCGTTCCGTTAGCTCAATTTGGTTGCGTAGCCTTCATTTTTATCCTTGAATATCACACCGCAACCTAAGCCCAATATAATCCTAAAAGCCCTATTGATTTGACTTGTGAGTTTGCTAACGCCGTGGAGAGAGTGTGACTGGGCGAGCGTATCATTCACGACGTTGATGGATTTCAGCGGAGTTATTCCTAAACCTCGACCTTGTGCAACACCCGCCTTAGTGTCTTGTTACTTTCACACCGGGCATGATCATTCGAATTCTTCATAATTCACCAACTGAGTATAACTAAATCCCTATTTACGCGCTAGCACTTTCGTAAATTAGTTGGCATAGTTAGAATCTCTTTTTACTAAATTTCTATTTACATGCTTTTGTTACTTCGCATTGTACTCCTTTGTGTAATTCTCTTTGTTAACTACCATTTTCACACTCCGCCGAATTCGTTTGCTCGGGACGTGCAAACAGGTAAGTCTGGGGGTGTGATGAGTACCAATTATATACACATTTATGGACTCATCTGGGCCGATTTTCTAGTCTTTGCACTTCACTTTAGACATGTTTTCATTCCTATTTAATACTCCATGCTAAGTGCACTTCTAGGCCCGTTTTGATGTTAATTCTTGTTCATCTTCGTTACTAGTTTTCATGCAGTGTTAAGTGCCACCTTCAGTGGCTAGACTGGTGTTGTATGCTGGAACAGGAGTCGTGCAGGTGTTCCCGGTACAATTCTTTATAGGAACACTGCGCACGATCACTGGCTCTATCGCGCACGACCACTGGTCGTGCGCCACTGATCGTGCGCACTTAACGCTCATTTTATGAGTTCTGTTTGGCTTATCCCACGACCATTGACGATAGTGCGCACGACCACTGGTCGTGCGCCACTGGTCGTGCGAACATGTATTTTATGAATTTCTTTCATTTCAGGCTCCGCCCAGGCAACGCGCACGATTGCAGAACTCCAGGGCGCACGACCACTGGTCGTGCGCCAATGACCGTGCGCAGTATTCAGTTCACCGCCTATATATATCCTGTTCGCGAATTAGGGCAGGATCGAGCCGCCGGGAGCGCGATTGGCAGTCCGTACGCGGGTGATTTCCATCCCGGGACACCTCCACTTCATCTCCTACGCAAGGGGACGTCCTCTCCAACCATTCCAAGCATTTCTCCATTGTCCGGGAGCATTTTCCACCATCCGCAAGCCCTCAAGCAGCTATTTTCCACTCCAGTCCGGTGAGAAGAAGAGGAATCCTGAGGTAGAAGACGACGGAACCACGTAGAGAGATCGTGACAGTTTCTCTACACCGGAAGCACAGTCCGCCCGAGTCTGGAGGTAGCTTGACAAACTACCATTCCGGCCGTGAACGGCCGCTAGTCTTCATCCATTGGTTATCTCTTTCCTCTCTCTTTCGTTGTAATCTTTGAATCATTTAAACTTGAATATCATGATGTTTGGTTTAAATGAAATGAATGCTTCTTCTCTTTTCATCATTACTTGCTTGTGAATCGCTTCGCCTCCACTCATCCACTCACTCACTCACGCACTCAAGGTGTTTGATCCGCGTTAGCAAGAGCTAACGGCATTTGTGAAGAGGTGTTTGCGACCCTCACCTTCCCGCACTAGAGCACGCTCCATCCGCCTCACGAAGCACGGCATCGCGGCCGTTGCATCCATCTCGCCTTGCGAAGCGGTGCTTTCGACCCGCATTTCCTTCATTGTTGTTAAGAGTAGGAAAAACCCAACCAAAACCCACCTCTTTTTGTGTGTTTGTTCACGCTTGTGTAACAATAGTCACACAACGCGATTCGTTCACCTAACCTGCATTCCTCAAGAGACCGACACTCGGGGATCATATTCCCAAACTTTATTACTTGCGCGACCGGTGCACTTGCCGAAATTATCGCATCAAGTTTTTGGCGTCGTTGCCGGGGAATGTTCAGGCGTGTAACGTCTTGAGTTGTGAGCTTTAGTTACAAGAGCAGTTGTTTTTGATTTCCTTTGTTTTGTTTTCTTTTTGTTGTGACTGTGCATGCAGAGACAAGCCGCGGGGGAACTTGTACCCTTTGATCCAGAAATCGAACGGACCACTCGCGCACGAAGGCGCACAGCAGCCATACAGGCGGCAATGGGTGACCACATAGACCCAGGCAATGTTGAACAAAGAGTGCCCGCCGTGGGGCAGCACCAACCTGGAGATGAGCAAGAGGTAGTGAGACCTCGACCCAGAACGATGAGAGATTATACCACTCCGACAGCTGGGAGTGTTTATCCTGGGTTCGGTCCCAATATTATGAATAACCAGTTCGAGATCAAACCTGCTATCTTGAACATCATCCGGAACAATGCTCAGTTCTCCGGGATGGCCAGTGAAGATCCGCACCTGCACCTGGCTGAGTTTTCTGATATCTGCGGAACTTTCCGCTACGCTGGGATTCCTGATGACACAGTCAAGCTGCGACTGTTCCCATTCTCGCTTCGCGACAAGGCCAAGGTGTGGCTTCATTCTATTCCTCCGGGGACCGCTGCGACTTGGGATGTGCTCGCATCCAAGTTCTTAGCCAAATTTCACCCCGTCGATAAAATTGTAAGTTTGCGGCGGGAGATCGCCACCTTTCGCCAAGCCGATCAAGAGACCCTTGCCGAGGCGTGGGAGCGTCTTAACGATCTTCTCCGCCGTTGCCCGAACCACGAGCTCCAACCGTGGAATGTGGCAGAGACATTTTACTTTGCGATCGAGCCCAACTACAGGGCAATGATCGATGCTGCTGCGGGTGGTACTCTAATGAACCACACTCTAGAGGAGGCTCTTCGGATTCTGCGCGACACCGCCTCCCACATTACATTCTGGACTGCCGGGAGAAATGCACCAAGGAACGCCCGCGGTCTCTTTGTGGTCGACTCACTTCCTCCTACACCCGCGCCTGCTGCTGTCATTACGTGCGAAGGATGTGGAGGCGGCGGCCACCACGCGTACGAATGTTCAGGGAACAACGTATCAGGTGACTTCGAGCACTTATCCTTGAATGAATCTGTTAATTTTGTAGGAAATCAGTCTAAGGGGGTGCCATTTAATAATGCTTATCATCCGGGAGTGAGAAGTCACCCGAACTTCTCATGGAACCCAAACACGCATGGCCAACGATGGGCACCGGGGCAGCATCAAAACGATGTTTACACCTCCGGGAGCCAACCGAGGCCACCACACCCGGATTATAACCAAGGCCCCCCAGCCCAAAAAAAGAGTAATCTAGAGGAGATGATGGAAAAATTTATGCAAGCGGCTACCTCAAATATGGTGAACCAAACCACATCCATGCGAAACTTGGAAACGCAGCTGGGCCAATTGGCCCAAGTGCTAACCGAGCGGTCGCATGGGACCCTTCCTAGCAACACTGAAAGGAACCCAATAGATCAAGGGAAGAGTCTCGGCGATGTGGTAGTGGCTGATCCAAGTGAGTTAGTGATTTCTTGTTCCATCAATAATATTGAAACGAAAGCTTTGTGCGATTCCGGCTCCTCCCGCAACGTCATTGCGTTGCAAGACGTTGCTAAATTGCAACTTGAGATGAACACGGAGGATCAGAAATCCCTTATGCTTGCTAATGGCACAGTTATACAATCTGAGGGGGAAGTGAAAAATGTAGAAGTGATAGTTGAGGGGACGAGTGTGGTTGCTGATTTTCAGGTGTTGGGACCCCAGGAAAATCACTCTATCCCTATCTTGGGCGTGCCGTTTTTGAAAGAGAGCGGTGCCACCATTGATTTCGCTACGGGGTGTGTCTACCTACCCAATAAGGTGCCGCAGCTCACTTGCCCCAAAGCTATAACTGAAACATCCACTCCTCCCCCTCTCTTTATTTTTGATGAATCTCTGAGTTGTGCAGGAAATGAAGAAGATAAAGAACCAATTGAAGGAGAAAAGGAGGAGCACCAGTCCAGTGAGGAAGAAGTAGATCTTCGGAGAGAATTTGATTCCGAGACGGAGGAAGATTGCATTTCGAAAAATATTGACTTGAATTTAGTTCGGGACACTGTCCCATTATCTTTTTGTTTTGATTCTTGTAATAAACAATTTAAGCGCTCCATCTCTTGGGCTGATCCGGTAGTCACCGCGACGCCGGAAGTGACACCACCCACCACCAAGGTGGAAAAATCTGAAAACTTTCAACGTTGGCAGTCCCCGACTGTCACTAAACTTAAACAGGAGAAACTTCTGCACGACGCTCGCGCTGCCGCTCTCCGTGGCAAGAGGGCGGAGGTTAGGGGAACACTGGGTGACACCAGTGTTGGCCCTAAAGCCTTCACCTCCTGCCTACGAGCTACGGGTGACGCGCACCATTATAGCGCCTATAACTGATTTGTGTTGTCTGAATTTGTGAAACTGCTTCTGTGAACTTCTCCTTTAATTTCTGCACTCTTTAAACATTTATAATACAGGTATTTGGTCCAGCTTAAGGACATAAAACAAAAGCGTTGCTGGGAGACAACCCAGATTTCCTGATATTATTTTTATCTAACATGTTTAGTTCAGTTTTTATATTTGTTTTTGCTGTTTTAGTTTTGTGCTTGCAGGTGTGTTGTGTTCTTTGGTGCGGATGCTGTGGATTTTGCATGAAATTAACGCCAATCTTCCGGTATGCTCAATTCTGAGCATTGGGTAACACTTTTCCCTCCTAGCTTTTAGTTTTGTGATGTAATGTGTAGATTAAGTCTGGGGGAGAGCATGTGTTATCCACTATGCGTACGAGTTGCACCGCATGATAGAAGTGCTTATATTTTTCAGTACCATCATCATTATTCCACGCTTCTTGCACCACTTCACCCACATGAGTGCGCGCTTTCCTATTTGTGTTGTTTCCAAATAAACTATTTTGGTTAGGAATATGAAATAGGACGTTAGCTTAGGAACTACTATTTGGAGTGCGATGTTGACTCGAGCAATGTTCTAGTCGCACCCGCATGCTGCAGTAGAATTTGAGTAGAACTAGATTGTCTCTATGCATCTAATTTATGTTTAGTATTTTTGCGTAAATTTAGATTTGTTATACTCAAATGGTGAATGTGAACGAAATTGACGATAACCCGGTATTGTGTGTGTACGAGCACTAGTCGTGTGTTGCTCGAGTTGGGAGGAAGGTTTACCTTTCTCGTGGGCTAAGAACTTGCCCCAAGCGACTCTCGAAGCATGGGCGAGAGCGACTCTTTGAGTTAAATATGATATAGGCCACCTTTTGGCTAGTTTGAGCCTTAGTTTCCGTGTCCTATTCGCTCACCTTTGCAAGCCAACATTTGTGCCTACCACTTCCTTGTTACAGCTCCTCCTCCATTCACCAAGGCCTGAAGCTTTGCCCACTTTCGCAACCAAATAGATGTTTATCTGCACTCATGTTCTTGATTTGGTGTGATTTTTGGAATCTTTGTGATGTGATGAAGAAATAAATTTTATTTTGCTGAATTTGAACCAACCGGAGGATAAGTAAAAGAAGAAAAGTTTGTTGTTAAAAGAAAAAAAAATCTGAAAAAGAAATATGTCGTAAAGAAATCCTTCCGAGCTAAATAGAAAATCTATTGGTAATTGTGAAGTAGGCCGTGTGCACACCTAGTTTTCATGATAAGTCTGGGGGTGTGTCACACGAGCATTGTTTTTGGTTTTGTGTGGTGCAGCGTTCCGTTAGCTCAATTTGGTTGCGTAGCCTTCATTTTTATCCTTGAATTTCACACCGCAACCTAAGCCCAATATAATCATAAAAGCCCTATTGATTTGACTTGTGAGTTTGCTAACGCCGTGGAGAGAGTGTGACCGGGCGAGCGTATGGTTCACGACGTTGATGGATTTCAGCGGAGTTATTCCTAAACCCCGATCTTGTGCAACACCCGCCTTAGTGTCTTGTTACTTTCACACCGGGCATGATCGTTCGAATTCTTCATAATTCACCAACTGAGTATAACTAAATCCCTACTTACGCTCTAGCACTTTCGTAAATTAGTTGGCATAGTTAGAATCTCTTTTTACTAAATTTCTATTTGCATGCTTTTGTTACTTCGCATTGTACTCCTTTGTGTAATTCTCTTTGTTAACTACCATTTTCACACTCTGCCGAATTCGTTTGCTCGGGACGCGCAAACAGGTAATTCTGGGGGTGTGATGAGTCCCAATTATATACACATTATGGACTCATCTGGGCCGATTTTCTAGTCTTTGCACTTCACTTTAGACATGTTTTCATTCCTATTTAATACTCCATGCTAAGTGCACTTCTAGGCCCATTTTGATGTTAATTCTTGTTCATCTTCGTTACTAGTTTTCATGCAGTGTTAAGTGCCACCTTCAGTGGCTAGACTGGTGTTGTATGCTGGAACAGGAGTCGTGCAGGTGTTCCCGGTACAATTCTGTACAGGAACACTGCGCATGATCACTGGCTCTATTGCGCACGACCACTGGTCGTGCGCCACTGATCGTGCGCACTTAACGCTCATTTTATGAGTTCTGTTTGGCTTATCGTACGACCATTGACGATAGTGCGCACGACCACTGGTCGTGCGAACATGTATTTTATGAATTTCTTTCATTTCAGGCTCAGCCCAGGCAACGCGCACGATTGCAGAACTCCAGTGCGCACGACCACTGGTCGTGTGCCAATGACCGTGCGCAGTATTCAGTTCAGCGCATATATATATCCTGTTCGCGAATTAGGGCGGGATCGAGCCGCAGGGAGCGCGATTGGCAGTCCGTACGCGGGCGATTTCCATCTCGGAACACCTCCACTTCATCTCCTACGCAAGGGGACGTCCTCTCCAACCATTCCAAGCATTTCTCCATTGTCCGGGAGCATTTTCCACCATCCGCAAGCCCTCAAGCAGCTGTTTTCCACTCCAGTCCGGTGAGAAGAAGAGGAATCCTGAGGTAGAAGACGACGGAACCACGTAGAGAGATCGTGACAGTTTCTCTACACCGGAAGCACAGTCCGGCCGAGTCCGGAGGTAGCTTGACAAACTACCATTCCGGCCGTGAACGGCCGCTAGTCTTCATCCATTGGTTATCTCTTTCCTCTCTCTTTCGTTGTAATCTTTGAATAATTTAAACTTGAATATCATGATGTTTGGTTTAAATGAAATGAATGCTTCTTCTCTTTTCATCATTACTTGCTTGTGTTTGATCCGCATTAGCAAGAGCTAACGGCGTTTGTGAAGAGGTGTTTGCGACCCTCACCTTCCCGCACTAGAGCACGCTCCATCCGCCTCACGAAGCACGACATCGCGGCCGTTGCATCCATCTCGCCTTGCGAAGCGGTGCTTTCGACCCGCATTTCCTTCATTGTTGTTAAGAGTAGGAAAAATCCAACCAAAACCCACCTCTTTTTGTGTGTTTGTTCACGCTTGTGTAACAATAGTCACACAACGCGATTCGTTCACCTAACCTGCATTCCTCAAGAAACCGACACTCGGGGATCATATTCCCAAACTTTATTACTTGCGCGACCGGTGCACTTGTCAAAATTATCGCATCAAGTTTTCGGCGCCGTTGCCGGGGAATGTTCAGGCGTGTAATGTCTTGAGTTGTGAGCTTTTATTACAAGAACAGTTGTTTTTGATTTCCTTTGTTTTGTTTTCTTTTTGTTGTGACTGTGCATGCAGAGACAAGCCGCGGGGGAACTTGTACCCTTTGATCCAGAAATCGAACGGACCGCTCGCGCACGAAGGCGCGCAGCAGCTGTAGTAATATCTCATTTTGCAGTGCGCACGACCACCAATGCCAGCGCGCACGACCACCGGTCGTGCGCCACTGCTCGTGCGCATTTGCCATTAAATTTCTGAGTTCTGTTTGCTGAAGTGCGCACGACCATCAACTCCAGTGCGCACGACCACCGGTCGTGCGCCACTGTCCGTGCGCACTTAACAATTATTTTATGAGTTCTGTTTCATCTAATGCGCACGACCACCGACGATAGTGCGCACGACCACCAGTCGTGCGCCACTGGTCGTGCGAACATTTTATTTTATAATTTCGTATCTTGCAGGTTCCACCCAGGCAGTGCGCACGATCGCAAAATTCCAGTGCGCACGACCACTGGTCGTGCGCCAATGACCGTGCGCAGTATTTATTTCAGCGCCTATTTAAACGCCTGTTGCGATTTTTAGGGCATTATCAAGCCGCCGGGAGCGGAGTTCCTGTTCCGTACGCCGCCGACCACCACCTTGGGACGCCTCCACTTCATCTTCTACGCAAGGGGAAGCCTCCTCCATCCTTTCCAAGACCTCCTCCATTGTCCGTGAGTGTTCTCCATCGTCCGCAAGCCTCCAAGAAACCATTCTCTCATTCCTCCCGGTGAGAAGAAGAAGAAACCTGAAGTCGAAGACGACGGAGCTACGTATGGAGATTGTGACAGCTCTCTACGCCGGAAGCATAGTCCGCCCGAGCCCGGAGGTAGCCCGACAACCTACCATTCCGGCCGTGAACGGCCGCTAGTCTTCACTATCGGTTATCCCTTTCTTCTCTCTTTCATTGTACTCGTTATGCTTTGTAAACTCGAATATTGTGATGTTGTTTGTTGAAATGAATGTTTCCTTGTTGTTCTTCATGGTTCGGTTGTGATTCACTCCATTTCCACTCACTCACTCGAACGCGCACGCAAGGTGTTTGTTCCGTGTTAGCAAGAGCTAACGACGGTTGTGAAGAGGTGTTTACGACCCTCACCCTTTCGCGCTAGAACACACTCCATCCGCCTCACGAAGCACGACATCGCGGCCGTTGCATCCATCTCACCTTGCGAAGCGGTGCTTTCGACCCGCATCTCTTTTACTGTTGTTAAGATTAGGACAAACCAACCAAAAACCCCCTTTTTCATGTGTGTTTCGTTCGTGTAACAAGAGTCACGCTACGCGTCTCGTTCACCCAACCTGCATTCCTCAAGAGACCGACATTCGGTGAGGCCACTCTCCACATTTATTACTTGACAGCGACCGGTGCACTTGCCGACACGCATCAAGTTTTTGGCGCCGTTGCCGAGGAATGCAGGCGTGTAACGTCCCGTGTTGTGACTGTCGTCATACGAGCAGTTGTTTTTGATTTTTCTTGTTTGTGATAGTGCATGCAGAGACAGGTCGCAGGTGAACTCGTACCCTTCGATCCTGAGATTGAACGGACCGCTCGCGCACGAAGGCGCGCTGCTGCCGCGCAAGCGGCCATGGGTGATCAGGTAGACCCAAATGATGTTGATCCGAGAATGCCCGGCGTGGGGGAACATCAGACTGGGAATGAGCAGGAGGCAGCTAGGCCTCTACCCCGCACGATGAGGGACTACACCACTCCAACTGCTGGGAGTGTGTATCCGGGGTTCGGGCCAAATATTATGAATAATCAGTTCGAGATTAAGCCCGCAATCTTGAACATCATCCGGAACAACGCTCAATTCTCCGGGCTGGCCAGCGAAGACCCGCATCTCCATCTGGCAGAATTTTCTGATATTTGCGGAACCTTCCGCTACGCAGCGATTGCTGACGACACAGTCAAGCTCAGACTGTTTCCCTTCTCACTCCGCGAAAAAGCGAAGGTGTGGCTCCATTCCATTCCGCCCGGGACTGCTGCAACTTGGGATGCCCTCGCATCCAAATTCCTGGCTAAGTTCCATCCTGTGGACAAGGTCGTGAGCTTGCGGCGGGAGATCACCACATTTCGCCAACTTGACCAAGAGACCCTTGCTGAAGCTTGGGAGCGCCTCAACGATCTCCTTCGTCGTTGCCCTGGCCACGAGCTCCAACCATGGAATGTGGTTGAATTGTTCTACTTCGCGATCGAGCCCAACTACAGGGCAATGATCGATGCTGCGGCGGGTGGCACCTTGATGAACCACACCCCTGAGGAAGCCCTTCAAATTCTGCGCGACACTGCCTCCCACAGTACATTCTGGACTGCAGGGAGAAATGCTCCAAGAAGCGGCCGAGGTCTTTTCATGGTCGACTCTCTCCCCTCTCCATCCGCGACTGCTGCTGTCATTACCTGCGAGGGATGTGGAGGCGGAGGCCACCACGCGTATGAGTGTTCGGGAAACAATGTGGCAGGTGACTTCGCACACTTGAACTTGAACGAATCTGTTAATTATGTAGGAAATCAGCCTAGGGGGGCGCCTTTCAATAATGCTTATAATCCGGGAGCGAGAAGTCACCCGAACTTCTCGTGGAATCCAAACACACCTGGCCAACGATGGGCACCGGGGCAGCATCAAAATGATGCTTATGCCTCCGGGAGCCAACTGAGGCCACCACACCCGGACTATAATCAAGCACCCCCTACTCAAAAAAAGAGTAATCTAGAAGAGATGATGGAGCAATTCATGCAAGTAGCTAATTCGAATATGGTAAATCAAACTGCATCCATGCGAAACCTGGAAACGCAGTTGGGCCAATTGGCCCAAGTGCTAACCGAGCGATCGCAGGGGACCCTTCCCAGCAACACGGAAAAGAACCCAATTGATCAAGGGAAGAGTCTTGGGGATGTGGTAGAGGTTGAACCGAGTGAGCTGGTAATTTCTTATTCCATCAACAATTTTGAAACGAAAGCTTTGTGTGATTCTGGTTCATCTCGCAATGTCATTGCGTTGCAAGATGTAGCTAAATTACAACTGGAAATGAACACGGAGGAAAGGAAATCCCTTGTGCTTGCCAATGGGACTGTTATTCAATCCGAGGGGGAAGTGAAGAATGTGGAGGTAACAGTTGAGGGGACAACTGTTGTTGCTGATTTTCAGGTTTTGGGCCCGCAGGACAATCATTCTATTCCTATCTTGGGTGTGCCGTTCTTGAAAGAGAGCGGCGCCACCCTTGATTTTGCTACGGGGTGCATTTCCCTAACCAATTTGGTGCTGCAGCCCACTTGCCCCGAAGCCACAGCTGAAACATTCACTGCGCCCCCTCCGTTTAATTTTGATGAATTGTTGAGCTGTGCAGGGCCTGAAGAAGTCAAAGAATCAAGTGAAGGGAAAACGGAGGAGTACCTGTCTAGTGAAGAAGAAGAAGTTGTTCTTCGGCGAGAGTTCGGTTCCGAGACGGAGGATAACTGCAATTCGGGAAACGTTGACGTGAATGTAGTTCGGGATGCGGATTATTTATCTCCCTGTGTTGAATCTTGTAATAAACAATCTAAGCGTTCCATCTCCTGGGCCGATCCGGTAGTCACCACGATGCCGGAAGTGACGCCACCCGCCACTAAGGCGGAAAATTCTGAAAACTTTCAACGGTGGCAGTCTCCGACTGTCACCAAACTTAAAAAGGAAAAACTTCTGCGCGACACTCGTGCTGCCGCTCTTCGTGGCAAGGTGGCGGAGGTTAGGGGAGCATTGGGTAATACCAGTGCTGGCCCTACAGCCTTCACCTCCCGCCTACGTGCTACGGGAGACGCGCACCATAAGAGCGCTTTCAGCTGATTTGTGTTTTATTTGATGTTGTGAACTGTTTCTGAGTATCTCTTTTAATTCCTGCACTTTACAAACAATGCTAATACAGGTATTTGGTCCAGCTTAAGGATGTTAAATGAAAGCGCTACTGGGAGACAGCCCAGATTCCCTGATTTTGTAGTTTTTTTATCTAACTTCTTTTAGTTTAGCTTTTGCATATTTGTTGTTTTGAGTTTGTGCTTGCAGGTTTTGTGTTTGATGGTGCGGATGCTGCGGACAATTCTTGATCATAAACGCCAATCGTCTGGTATGCTCAATTCTGAGCATTGGGTAACACTTCCTCCCCTCTTTTTGCTTCAAATTTCTAGATATATTGTTTAGCTTAAGTCTGGGGGAGCGTATGTTGTCACCCACTGTGCACGAGTTGCACTGCATACTAGAAGGTTGTTACTTATTTATTCCAGTCATTATCATTGTTTTCATGCTTCACACACCACTTCACCCACTTGAGTGCGTGCTTATCTTTTTGTCGTTGTTCCGTTTAAACTATTTTGGTCGGAATATGAAATAGATTGTTAACGTAGGAATTATTATTTGGAGTGCGATGTTGACTCATGTAGTGTTCTAGTCACTTCGCATGCTATGGTAGAATTTGAGTAGAACTAGATTTTCTTTATGCATCTAATTTATGTTTAGTATTTCTGCGTAAATTTAGATTTAATATACTCAAGTGGTGAATTTGTTTGGAATTGACGATAACCTGGTGTTGTGTGTGTGCGATTACTAGTCATGTGTTGCTCGAGTCGGGAGGAAGGTTTACCTTTCTCGTGGGCTAAGAACTTGCCCCAAGCGACTCTCGAAGCATGGGTGAGAGCGACTCGTCGAGTTAAACATGATGTAGGCCACCCTTTGGCTAGTTTGAGCTTTGTTATTCCATGTCCATTTCGTTCACCGTTGCAAGCCAAATTTGTGCCTACCAATCCTTTGTTCAGCTCCTCTTCATCAACCAAAGCCTGAAGCCTATCCTACACCCGCAACCAAATTGTTTTAAACTGCGCTCATAAGTCTCAACTTGTGTGGTGTGTGGAATCATTGTCATGAAGGGAAATAAAGTCTATCTGCTGATTTTGAACCAACCGGAGGATACATAAAAGAAGTAAAATATGTTAAAAGAAAAAAAGAGTATTTTGAAAAAAAAATCCTTCCGAGCTAAAAAAGGACAATCTGTTGGTATTTGTGAAGTAGGCCGTGTGCACACCTAGTTTTCATGATAAGTCTGGGGGTGTGTCACACGAGCATAGTTGTTAGTCTTGCGTGGTGCAGCGTTCCGTTAGCTCACTTGGGTTGCGTAGCCGCCGTGTTTAACTTTGAATATCATACCGTAACCTAAGCCCTGTTTTAATCCTATAAGTCCTACTGATTTGATTTGCGAGTTTGCTAGCGCCGTGGAGAGAGTGTGACCGGGCAAGCGTATGGTTCGCGACGTTGATGGATTTCAGCGGAGTTATTCCTAAGCCCCGATCTTTTGCAACACCCGCCTCAGTATCTTGTCACTTTCACACCGGGCATGATCGTCAAATTCTTCATAATTCTCCAACTGAGTATAACTAAATCTTTACTTACACTTTAATACTCATGTAAATTAGTTAGCACAGTTAGAATCTCCTTCTGCTAGAATCTCTACTCACATGCGTATGTTACTTCGCACCGTACTCCCTTGTGTAATTCTCTATGTTAACTATCGTTTTCACACTCCACCGGATTCGTTTGCTCGGGACGCGCAAACAGTTAAGTCTGGGGGTGTGATGAGTCCTGATCATATACACATTTATGGACTCATCCGGGCCGTTATTTAGTCATTTCTCCGCACTTTAGCCTTGTTATAGTTTATATTTGATAATCCATGCTAGGTGCACATCTACGCCCACTTTGGTGTGATTTTCGTGCTTATTGTCATTAGTAGTATTCATGTGCTGTCAAGTGCCACTTTCAGTGGCTAGATCTGTGGTTGTGCTGGAATAGGAGTCGTGCAAGTGTTCCCGGTGCAATTCTGCAT
This sequence comes from Dactylorhiza incarnata, assembly GCA_033032865.1. Taxonomy (NCBI): domain Eukaryota; kingdom Viridiplantae; phylum Streptophyta; class Magnoliopsida; order Asparagales; family Orchidaceae; genus Dactylorhiza; species Dactylorhiza incarnata. The sequence continues at coordinate 7,048,553 of JAWHQI010000035.1, forward strand.
AGGAACACTGCGCACGATCGCCAGTTCTATTGCGCACGACCACTGGTCGTGCGCCACTGATCGTGTGCACTTAACCTTCTTTTCACGAGTTCTGTTTGGTGCAGTGCGCACGACCACCAATGCCAGCGCGCACGACCACCGGTCGTGCGCCACTGCTCGTGCGCATTTGCCATTAAATTTCTGAGTTCTGTTTGCTGAAGTGCGCACGACCATCAACTCCAGTGCGCACGACCACCAGTCGTGCGCCACTGTCCGTGCGCACTTAACAATTATTTTATGAGTTCTGTTTCATCTAATGCGCACGACCACCGACGATAGTGCGCACGACCACCGGTCGTGCGCCACTGGTCGTGCGAACATTTTATTTTATAATTTCGTATCTTGCAGGTTCCACCCAGGCAGTGCGCACGATCGCAGAATTCCAGTGCGCACGACCACTGGTCGTGCGCCAATGACCGTGCGCAGTATTTATTCCAGCGCCTATTTAAACGCCTGTTGCGATTTTTAGGGCATTATCAAGCCGCCGGGAGCGGAGTTCCTGTTCCGTACGCCGCCGACCACCACCTTGGGACGCCTCCACTTCATCTTCTACGCAAGGGGAAGCCTCCTCCATCCATTCCAAGACCTCCTCCATTGTCCGTGAGTGTTCTCCATCGTCCGCAAGCCTCCAAGCAACCATTCTCTCATTCCGCCCGGTGAGAAGAAGAAGAAACCTGAAGTCGAAGACGACGGAGCTACGTAGGGAGATTGTGACAGCTCTCTACGCCGGAAGCATAGTCCGCCCGAGCCCGGAGGTAGCCCGACAACCTACCATTCTGGCCGTGAACGACCGCTAGTCTTCACTATCGGTTATCCCTTTCTTCTCTCTTTCATTGTACTCGTTATGCTTTGTAAACTCGAATATTGTGATGTTGTTTGTTGAAATGAATGTTTCCTTGTTGTTCTTCATGGTTCGGTTGTGATTCACTCCATTTCCACTCACTCACTCGCACGCGCACGCAAGGTGTTTGTTCCGTGTTAGCAAGAGCTAACGACGGTTGTGAAGAGGTGTTTACGACCCTCACCCTTTCGCGCTAGAACACACTCCATCCGCCTCACGAAGCACGGCATCGCGGCCGTTGCATCCATCTCACCTTGCGAAGCGGTGCTTTCGACCCGCATCTCTTTTACTGTTGTTAAGATTAGGACAAACCAACCAAAAACCCCCTTTTTCATGTGTGTTTCGTTCGTGTAACAAGAGTCACGCTACGCATCTCGTTCACCCAACCTGCATTCCTCAAGAGACCGACATTCGGGGAGGCCACTCTCCACATTTATTACTTGACAGCGACTGGTGCACTTGCCGACACGCATCAGAGATCGCCACCTTTCGCCAAGCCGATCAAGAGACCCTTGCCGAGGCGTGGGAGCGTCTTAACGATCTTCTCCGCCGTTGCCCGAACCACGAGCTCCAACCGTGGAATGTGGTAGAGACATTTTACTTTGCGATCGATCCCAACTACAGGGCAATGATCGATGCTGCTGCGGGTGGTACTCTAATGAACCACACTCCAGAGGAAGCCCTTCGGATTCTGCGCGACACCGCCTCCCACAGTACATTCTGGACTGCCGGGAGAAATGCACCAAGGAACGCCCGCGGTCTCTTTGTGGTCGACTCACCAAGAAATAGCTTAGGTTTCAATTTTCAAGTCAATCCCATAACCCAAAGTTATTCAATATATGGTGGCTGTCCTACACTAGGGACCAGTCCCACAAAAATGGACCTATAGGAGGCTACAGAACTCCTTTTGGGGTGAAATTAATTTTAAAATAAAGTAGACTCCAAGGGATACAACTTTGGTGTTAACCACATTTTCATTTGAGGGGTTCTAGTATTTTTAATAATTAAAATGAATTACTGCATGAAGTGTGACAAAATGTGTTGTCTCTGCGTTCGACGAAGTATGATCTGCGTTCGACGAACTATGACCTGCGTTCGACGAACTATGACCTGCTTTGGATGAACTATGCTCTGCGTTCAATGAATGCCGTGCTTCAGTGCGCTCGACGAAATCCGATCTTCAGCCGGTTCAGCTAATATCTCTCTGTTCGATGAACTCCATATTCAGTTCGACGAATTAATTCAGTTCGGCAAATTAATTCGGTTCGACGAACTCCGTGCTCAGTTCGTTGAACTCAACTATCAGTTCGACGATCTTCAGAGTGTTTTCGACAAACGACATTCCGTTCGACGAACTCTAGTTTCAGTTCGACGAACTCAACTATTTTATTTTATTTTTTTGGTGAATAAATTTCCGTTCGACGAACTCCGGGGTCGGTTCGACGAACTCAACAATCAGCTCGACAAACACCAGAGTGTGTTCAACGAATGAATTCCATTCGACGAACTCTAGGTTTCATTCGGCAAACTCAACTATCAGATCGGTGAATTACTTCTACTCAGATCGACGAATTAATTAAATAAGAATAAACATTTACTCCGGATTCAAAATGAAATAACATTATAACATATAACATAATCACGTGAATCTTGCTGATCACGGCAAATTCGACAGTTCTTGGTCATCGTCCCCGTTGGACAGACGGCGCGCGACAACCCATCCTGGGCTTCTTGCAGGATGATTTCCCGGCCACCTGTGCCGCTTCCCGGCCAGCCAATGCCACCACCACCTCCGTTGAGGTGGTAGACGACGATAGGGAGTGGTTGGCCGGCCGGAGGTGGTCGGAATCAGAGTTTTGAGGAGGGGAAAGAGAGCTCAAACCGAGCCCTTTCAAAAGCATGATCCGAGCCCAATTGAGCATGGATCAAGCCCCAAATTATGAAAAGATCTAGCACTAAGGGAGAGGAGGCGGATCAGACCTGTATGGAGGGGTGACTCCTTGCCGATTTTCTGTTGGCCATGGCCGACCTTGAAGCTTTGGCACCTTTGCAATCTCCTATCTCGGGGGCTTGAATTCTTCAGGTAAGGTGGGGAAACTCCTCCTCTCCATCCACTGAAGGAGTTATATGGGTTAATTGGGGAGGGGGAAGAGTGTAACTCCTAATTGCCATGAATGACCATTAATGGCCATTTTCGGCCAAGTGAAAACTCCTCAAATTCCCCCCTCTATGTGGACGGGAATGGCCATTAAAATCCTCCAAATTGATCGGGGAAACTGAATGGGGACATTAGAGGAGGAAATGGTGGCTATTGATCTCCCTAAGCCATGAATGCCATTAATCCCTCCCTTTCTCTCTCCTCCATTCTTGGAGAAAATGAGATTTCTCTCTCCTAATCACCATTTATAGAAATTGAGTGGTAACTCCTGGTGATTATTAGCCTCCTAAGCTAATGGGCTACTCCAATTAGGCCTAGCCCAAGTGGATTGGGCTTGAGTTAGCCTTTTCCCCTCTTTTTGGGCAAGGTTGACCAACTGTTGACTTTGGTCAAATTGGCCTCTTTGGTTGACCCCAATGGGTCCTAAATGCTCTAAGGGACCCTCCAAAGGGTTAGGTGTGACATGGTGGGGTCAAAGGGTCAAGGTGAAGCCCTAAATTCTAACCCTAAGCTTGGTAACTAGAAATTGCTATTTGCAGACCAAGGTGCTCTTCTCCTTCAAGCCTAAGGCCAAGTGATCTCTACAAGCTTCCTAGGGTTTTGTCATGACCTAGTCATGACAAAACCACTTTAGGGCTCTAGTTGCTTGGGGGATGTTACACCCCTTACATGGCTCATCTTGCCAACGGGCGCATTAGCATACTTGTTCTTGCCACAGCCCAGAGGGGGACTTGTCTTGCCGGGACACTCTCCCCACATGAATCCAAGCATTAACGGGCTAGCCAGACGACCATAGAGACAAAGGCACACCTTCACATACACATAACATTTACCCTTTCCAAACCAACGTTCATTCTCACACGAACATAAGGGCAACACACGACATTTTCGCCGTCATCGGATTTCTAGCAAAATCCCTAAAATGCACGTTAAGCAACATCACCGAATCGTACCACCGGTCACGATTTCAGCTTAAATTAAAATGCCTAATCCACTAACATAGTGGATCTCTAGTCCAAAATCATGTCGGGGATGGACTCAATCAACCCGATGGTTCTTCTTGAACCAAGGCGACCCAAACCCCTCTCATTTGAGAGATCCGGTGCGATAAAATTTCAGAAAAGAGAAAGTAAAAGCATAGATGCCATGCACGCATCCTAAAACCGGGAGGAGAGATGTCGTTACCCTAGGATTTCTCTTCCTCGCCATGGATCAGTTGAAAGGCACGGATAGAAAGAAGCGCTTTCTAGTCCTCTCCACAGATCTGGTCTCGGATCAGCGAACGGAGCTCCGGTGCTCCAACAATGACGGATCTAGCCTTCTTCTTCCTCCAAACCCTACCTCTCTTCTACGCCTCCAAAAGCACAAAGGACTTAACGAAAAGAGAATAGAACTTCTCTGCCCTAAATAAAATCTTAGGATGCACTTATCTAGACTGTAGGATCAAGATCCAAACAGATCGGACGTCCAGGAAATGCTACTTACAGAACAGGTTCCATCAGCTAACGCCGGCGTTAGCGCTAGCGCCCGCGTTAGCTCTTCGTCGAACTCCCTTAGACGAACTCCCTTCGTCAAACTCCCTTCGACGAAACTTCCTTCGACGAATGAAGCCAACTCAATGACCCAGCGGTTCCGAACTCTCTTTGTCAAACTCTCTTCGTTGAACTCCGTTCGAGGAACTCCCTTCGTCGAACTCCCTTCAACGAAACTTCCTTTGACGAACGAAGCCAACTCAGCGACCCAATGGTTCTGAACTCTCTTCGTCGAACTCCTTTCGTCGAACTCCTTTTGTCGAACTCCCTTCGACGAAACTCCCTTAGTCGAACTCCCTTCGACGAACTCCCTTCGACGAACTTCCTTCGTTGAACACCATCGCAATCCCGACGGGGAAGCTAACGCTTGCGTTAACACCTAACGCCGGCGCTAGCTCCCAGATACAGAAAACCTATACCAGCCTTAGGCATTCCAGCCTCCGCGCTTAGCGAAACCTGGGGTGTTAAAAATCCACCCCACTTAAAAGAATTTCATCCTCAAAATTTAAAACATTAACAAAAGCACAACTAACACACATACCTGAAATGAACAGTTCCGAAAAGTTATCCCGCATTGTTTGCTCTCACTCCCATGAGAACTCGTCTCGTACACAATTATCCCAACGCACTCCAGCTTGACCTCTTTGTTCCGCAACCGCCGGACTTCAGAATCCTCCAGGCAAACCGGACGAACTATCGTCCTCAGATCTTCGGTTACAGGAATGGTCGAAGACTCAACCACATATTTCGGCTCCACCAATGCTTTCCTAAGCACCGAAACATGAAATACATAATGTAATACTCTTAGCTCTATGGACAACGCCAACCGATAGGCCGCTTCGCCTATGCGCTCTGTAACCTTAAACAGACCCAAGTATCTCAGACTCAATTCCTTGAGTCGTCGAATTCGCGAAACGCCTTTGAACGGCTTGATCTTTAAGTAGACCATGTCGCCCACCGCAAACTCCACATTTCTGTGGCATGCATTAAAATACTTTGCCTGCCGATCCTGAGCAACCTTCATACGTTCCTGGATCGTTCGCACCAACTCACAAGCGTTTGCCACCACTTCTTTTCCTAACAAGTGGGTGTCTCCCGCCTCTATCCAAGACATCGACATTCGACACCGCCTTCCATAAAAAGCCTCGTATGGTGCCATTTTGATACTCTCATGAAAACTATTATTGTTGGCAAACTCCACCGTGAAGAGGAGGTCTTGCCAACTTTTACCGAAATCGAGCGCACACATTCTCAACATGTCCTCCATCGTACGATTCGTTCTCTCCATTTGGCCATCGGTCTGCGGATGGAACTCAGTACTAAACTTCAATTTTGTGCTCAAACTTTGTTGCACTAACCTCCAGTCCTTGGACGTGAAACGTCCATCGCGATCACTACTGATGCTCTTTGGAATTCCATTTTACCGCATAATGTTTCGAACATAAAGTTCCACGAGCTTCTCTACGCTATCATCCTTCCGATTTGGAATGAAGTGGGCTACCTTGGTCAGGCGATCCACAATCACCCAAATCGCATCGTTACCTTGCCGCGATCGAGGTAAACCACGCACAATATCCATGGAGATGTCGTCAAATTTCCACTCGGGGATAGGAAGAGGTTTCAAGAATCCACTCGGCCTTTGGCATTCCACCTTCACTAAGGCGCACATCTGACACCGGCTTACATACAAAGCTACATCCCTCTTCATCCCAGGCCACCACAAGGATTTATTCAAATCCAAGTACATCTTCGTACTTCCTGGATGAATGGAGTATTTCGTGAAGTGAGCCTCAAACATCAACTCCTGATGGAGCTTGCCAAAATGAGGGACAAGCACCCTTCCATTTCTCTTTAAAAGTCCACTGACCATCTCCAACGCACTGCCTTCGCTTTGCTGATCTTCCAATGCCAATCACTGACACTCTTCGTCTGCACTGGTTGCCTCTCGAATTCGATCTACTAGAAAACACTGCATCTCGATAAAGTTCAGCCGAGCAGTGCTGGACTCACCCTTAGCCACACACACAATGCCGAGAGAGTCAAACTCTCGCACCAAATGCTCGTCATGCGCTTCAATCCAATTTCCTTGCCCAGAGTACTTCCTACTCAAGGCGTCAGCCACCACATAGGCCTTTCCTGGCGTATACTGAATCGCTACATTGTAGTCCCCAAGGAACTCGAGCCACCTACACTGCCTCATATTAAGATCCTTCTGATCTAAAGGATACCTCAAGATTTTGTGGTCCGAGAAGATTTCAACCATCGCACCATACACGTAGTGCCGCCATAACTTCAACACAAAAATTACCGCCGCCAACTCCAAGTCGTGGATAGGGTAATTTCACTCATGAGGCTTTAGCTGCCCCGACCCATAAGCTATCATGTTGCTATGCTGCACAAGCACGCAGCCCAAACCGCACCCTGACGCATCGCTGAAAATTTGGAATCCCTCAGTCCCACTAGGAAGACTTAGGATTGGAGCAGACATCAATCATTCCTTCAAGGTCTCGAATGCACGGGCACACTCCGGCGTCCACACAAACTTCTGGTCCCTTTGGGTAAGAGTGGTGAGGGGCAAATCCTTCTGCGAAAAGTTCTCAACGAACCTTCTGTAATAACCGGCTAGTCTAAGAAAACTCCAGACTTCCGCCGCGGTTCTCAGTACTGGCCAATCTCTTATGGCTTCAATCTTCGCAGGATCCACCGCCACCCCATCTCCACTAATCACGTGGCCCAAGAATGCCACTTTCCCGATCCAGAACTCGCACTTCGAGAACATTGCATAAAGCTGGTTCTCCCTCAATGTCTGCAACACTAATCTCAGATGAGACTCATGCTCTGCCTTCGACTTCGAATACACTAAGATGTCGTCAATGAACACCACCACGAACGAATCCAGGTATTGTCGAAACACTCGGTTCATTAAATCCATGAACACTGATGGCGTGTTCGTCAAACCGAACGGCATCACCGAGAACTCAAAGTGACCATATCTCGTCCCAAACATCGTCTTGGGAATATCCTCTTCTCGGATCCTTATATGATAGTAACCCAACTTCAAGTCCAACTTGGAGTACACCGTCGACCCCACCAGCTGATCGAATAAATCATCGATTCGCGGAATCAGGTACTTATTTCTATGGTCAACTTATTCAACTCGCGATAGTCTATGCACAGCCGCATACTACCATCCTTATTCTTAACGAACAACACTGGCGCACTCCAAGGTGAGGAGCTGGGCCTAATGTACCCCTGCTCGAGCAACTCTTGCAACTGCACCTTTAGCTTGGCCAATTCCTTCGGTGCCATCCTAAATGGAGGACGCGACACCAGCCTCGCATCCGACACCAACTCAATTAAAAAGTCGATTTCACGCCGAGGAGGCACTCCCGGAAGCTCCTCAGGGAACACATCCTCGAATTCCTCCACCACTGGCACTTCTCCGATCGCCAACTTTGTGGGGTGAGTCTCCAACAAAGCGACAAATGCCTCACCTCCTTAATTCACCGCACGCACCATTTGCACGGCAGAAATCTGGGAGCAGGCCACTCCGCATAGGCCCTCAAACTTGACCTCCGCTCTTCCTTCACTCCTTAAGGTCACCACCTTCAACAGGCAGTCAATACTAGCTCGTTGCTCTGCAAGCTAGTCCTTCCCCAGGATGATGTCAAATTCGGCTAGTGGTAGAATTGCTGCTACGAACTCGAAATCACACTCGCAAATCCTCAGCACAATGCGTCCTTTCCTTCTAGTGGTCATGAAAGACCCATTCGGCATGCGCACACTAAGCTCCGCCTCTGCCTCGACAGTCTCAACACTGATCCTCCGGTTAAAGCTTTTCGCGAGAAAAGACTGTGACGCTCCCGTGTCAAACAACACTCTAAAGGGATAGCCAGAAACTAGCACGAAGCCTAACACGCGTATAACGAATATGAAAGGTCGCAAACAGGTTAAAACTATTAAACGAAACTCTGAACTTTCGTACCTGTCACCACGTCAGGTTGACGAATAGCTTCCCGCTGCCCGAGTTTGTATGCTCTAGGATGCACAAGAGGGAAATAGGAAGCACTGGACTCTGCTGCCTTCCCTTTCTCCCCAACACTAGGACCGGAATGCACCGACTGTTCCTGCCTCTGCTCTGGCTCAACTCCACTCTCGAAATATACCCGAGCTATGTGACCCACTTTGCCACACTTGTAGCATGTCACTATCCCCTTGGAACAGAATTCTCTAGAAGCCGCACCGCTCCTCTCGCCAGTCCTAAAAGGATGGGGCTTTTTCTTTCACCAACTTTTCTCAGACTTCCCTTGAGACTGAGATGGCTTACTTTCTCCCTGCTTTGCCGCCAAGCCCTTGCGGCACTGGGTTCACTCCATATCGTTCTCCAAAGTTTGATCAGCTTCAACTAACTCATTGAACCCCGCATTCTTTAAGGCTATCAGTGGTTGCCTTAAATTCTCTCTCAGACCCTGATAAAATAGATTATCCCTCTCCTCATCGTCTGCCATGGTCATTCCCGCATAACGACCCAACTGAGTAAACTCCTGCAAGTACTCATCTACCATCTTCTCGTGCTGCACCAAGTGCAAGAACTGCCGCTGAAGGGCTAACCTCGTCGAAGAGGGGATATAGCGCTTCAGGAAGGCATTCCCGAACTCTTCCATGGATGGGGCACGTCTAGGGAAATGACGACCGCTATGATTCACCCACCACAGCTTGGCGTCGCCTTCTAACATAAACGTTGTGAACTGGGACTGCTTGTCCTCTGGGGTCTATGCCGCTTTCAGGAGTTCCTGAATTCTCGCCAACCAATCCTCGGCGTCCATCGGAGTGCCAACTCCTTTGAACGTCGCAGGATGGAAACTAAGATAGGACTTCATCTGACGATCTCCATGCCCAACCGCTCTCTCGGCTAACGGCTCTACCTGCCTTACTCCCACCTCCGGTGTCACAGTGACCGGAGTAACATGAGTCGCAACCTGCACAACAGGCATCTCAATCTGTGGCATTGCCACAGCTTGAGCCGCCACCATTGCCTCTGCTAGCATACGACAAAAGTCTGCCGGGGACAACCCATATTCACCAGGGCTGGGGCCATTGCACTGCTTGTCGATGGCTCCTCTTGACACCTCGACGAAACCGCATCGTCTCCACCATCCTAGCATAAGCAAGGAAAAACGAATCAAACTCGATTCACAAGACTCAAACGCAAGGACATTCATGGTACCGCAAGGTACTCCTATATGGACAACCTCTTAACGCGATCCAAACACGCTAAACCTCAACAAGAATGCTAACCCACCCTCTGATACCAAATTGTAACACCTCCCCTGCAATGAGTATATAATATAGGTCCGGCCGGGACCCCACAACATATAATTGCCACAGCTTTAGTATTGAAAAGTGATATAGATCTAACCATCTCAAAACTCAGAACCAACACAGCGGAAACATTAAATAAACCACAGAAGTTGTGCACATCTACATAAGAGTACTACGGCCCTAAGACCTTACAAAACTCATACTCAAGTCAAAACAAACAGGGCATAGACATGTCCAACAGATCAAACAAGAAAGCATGAAAAGTGCACTTCATGAAGCTTAGGCCTTTCTGGCTGGTGAGCTAGGTCCATCCTGCGATCCTTGTCCTGCATCCAAATCACAAAGAATGGTATAACGAGGGTCAGCTTTGGCTGACCAACAATTGTGTAACAACACCCCTCCTCCCAGCCGTCCCAGCGGACCTCGGGGAACCACATAGCCCTACAAGTCAGCACTTCGCATGCAAATGTAATAAATAGTATTAACATAAACATGACATGCATGAGTGTCACAATCATCATCCATGTTTATATGTTGAGCAATAAAAGTAAGGGGATCTAGCAATGCAGCATGTATGCAAACCTGGGTTTCACCCAAGGCACCCTATGGCGTGTATGCTTCTAACATAACAACACACATCAACATTTGATAACAAACCAAGGGTACCTATCATTCCCCCATGGGCGTACAAGCCCAAGGCCAAGAACTCCACTGAGACCTCACCCCTTACATGGCTCACCTTGTCAACGGGCGCATCAACATACTTGTTCTCGCCACAATCACTAAGCCAAAAGCCAAGAACTCCACTAAGACCTCACCCCTTACATGGTTCATCTTGCCAATGCGCACATCAACATACTTGTTCTCGCCACAGCCCAGAAGGCTACTTGTCTTGCCGGGACACTCTCCCCACATGAATCCAAGCATTCACGGGCTAGCCAGCCGACCACAGAGACAAAGCCACGCGTTCACATACACATAACATTTACCCTTTCCAAACCAACGTTCATTCTCACACAAACATAAGGGAAACACATACGACATTTTTGCCTTCATCGGATTTATAGCAAAATCCCTAAAATGCACGTTAAGCAACATCACCGAATCGGACTACCGTTCACGATTTCAGCTTCACCCAAAATGCCTAATCCACTAACGGAGTGGATCTCTAGTGCAAAATCATGTCGGGGACGGACTCAATCAACCCGATGGTTCTTCTTGAACCAAGGCGACCTAAACCCCTCTCATTTGAGAGATCCGGTGCCATAAAATTTCAGGAAAGAGAAAGTAAAAGCATAGATGCCATGCACGTATCCTAAAACTAGGAGGAGAGATGTGGTTACCCTAAGAGTTCTCTTCCTCGCCATGTATCTATTGAAAGGCATGGATAGAAAGAAGCACCTTCTAGTCCTCTCCACGGATCTGGTCTCGGATCAGCGAACAGAGCTCCGGTGCTCCAACAATGGCGGATCTAGCCTTCTTCTTCCTCCAAACCCTACCTCTCTTCTACAACTCCAAAAGCATAAAGGACTTAACGAAAAGAGAATAGAAATTCTCTGCCCTAGATAAAACCTTAGGACGCACTTATCTAGACCGTAGGATCAAGATGCAAACAGATCAGACTTCCAGGAAACGCTACTTATGGAACAGGTTCTGTCAGCTAACGTCGGCATTAGCGCTAGCACCCGCGTTAGCTCTTCGTCGAACTCCCTTTGACGAACTCCCTTTGATGAACTCCCTTCATCGAACTCCCTTCGACTAAACTTCCTTTGATGAATGAAGCCAACTCAACGACCCAGCGGTTCCAAACTCTCTTCATCGAACTTTCTTTGTCAAACTCCTTTCGGCGAACTCCCTTCATCGAACTCCCTTCAACGAAACTTCCTTCGACGAACGAATCCAACTCAGCGACCCAATGGTTATGAACTCTCTTCGTCGAACTCCTTTCATCAAACTCCTTTCGTCGAAATCCCTTTGATGAAACTCCCTTCTTCGAACTCCCTTCGACGAACTCCCTTTATCGAACACCATCGTAATCCCGATGAGCTAACGCCTGCATTAACACCTAACGCCGGTGCTAGCTCCCAGATACAGAAAACCTGTACCAGCCTTAGGCATTCCAGCCTCTGCGCTCAGCGAAACCTGGGGTGTTACAGAAGCTAAAAATTTAAAGTGTTATTGGTTGCTACCCAAACTAAATATTTAAAATTTATAGACAAAAAAAATTGTCGAAAAAAGAAAAATTGAGATAACTTTTAAACGGAGTTGAATTTTTTTTCAATTTTGGGGGTCGAAATGAACTCAAACGAGCAAAGCTTGTTTGCCAGTGAATAAATCTTTTTGACCTCGTTCCGAAAGCTATTGTGAGCGAGATTCTGACAAGCGGATCAAAAGTTATGATCGTTTGAAGTTTGGGTCAAAATCTCTCATATTTTTGTATATTCACTTTTGGTTTTTGTTTAAAAACATATGATTTTTGCGATTTTTCAATTCTGATTTTTTTTATGGTTATAATTAAACATATTAGAAGCTATCAAATGACACAAGGATATTAAATAAATAATCAACCTCTTGTGCCTTTTGTACATTTAGCACCCCTAATTTTCTGTTAAATCACCTTTTTAGACAATTATTTTATTTGTCTTCATAATATAAAAAGTAACTTCAGGATTTAATTTATAATGATGATATAAGACTTTTAAAGGTAATAGATTTAAAAAAATAAAAAGGATAGATAAGTCGCTTGAGAGATGATATGACTTTTATTCAATGTCATTCACTTTGGTTCATTAATGAATTTGTGGCTTAATGTGTGAAAGTCATATCACATGTTATATAAAGTGACCATAGCATGATGAAAAAAATAAACAAAATGAAGTTTAAGCATATCATGAAGTAGAGTTGATGATATTTAATATTTAATTATTTCTACTTCATTCATTTGTATGATACCTAAGGAATATGAGATTTAGGTATCCAAAGGGGAAGTGGGATGGTTCCTTTGGATACCCAAATACTTGTGTTTGCTTTTGGGGAGACAAGGATGAATGGATCCTTTCTTTTGACATTAGTGCATCATTCTTCAGTATGGGTCTCCATTCATACCTTGGGCAAACATTATTTTTATTTTTAAAGTTTCCATAGTCATTTACTTGAATATTTGGATAAAAATGATTTTTGAATTTATAATTTGAAGGAAATTTGTTTGCATTTAATTTTATGTTGGGAGAATAATTATGTTGTAAATGATAATGAGTATAAAGTTTTGGAATTTTATTTACAAGCTTTTGTTGCATTGTATTTCCTATGTATTGCGTGGATAAATTATGAAAAATCATATTAAACTTGCCTTTGGATTTTGCTTGATAATTTGAATTCGTGTTGATAATTTTTCTTTATAATTTCCTTAAGCAAGTTAATTTTATTATCTAATTCATAGTTTTTAACTTTGAGATTATGTCTAGCTTTATTATAAGCAATTGTGCTATTCTTTAGAGTGGAAACAATAAATTCAATATGATTTTGATAGTTATTTCTAAATTCTTCAAATATTTAATCCATCTCTTTAATATCAATTTTATAACTTTTACACATAGCACAATCACTTTTAAAGTTGAATTATCTAAAGACCATTTTTCATTATGTTCTTTTACAAAAAGAAGTTTCTTTTCAAGTTCCTTGTATTTTTCTACTAAATCATTAAATTCTATACACGTGTAAAAATTTTAATTAATGAGACATGGGTACAACTAGATAAATTAGAATTTGATTCTTCATTAAATTTTGCCTTTAAATCTTTATTTTCTAAGCGAAATTTGCAATTAGCATTTTTTAATTTCTTAATTTTGAGCTTTGTAATTTGTAGCAATTGTAATGTAGAAATAGAATTGCACACAATAAGAGATTTTGATTTCCTTACACCGCTTGTGAATAATGCGATATTTGAACATATAGTTCCTTTCTCTTCTTCATCTTCCACATCCAAACAGGAGTTTCCATCATCCCTTCCGCTTGATGTGCATTCCATGGATCCATCATTTGAGGAGTTTTCTTGAACATCCATGCAAACTTGTATGTTCTCCAAGTCTTGCGTTTGTTCCATACCTGTAGAAGGAGATTCATAAGTTCTTTCAAGAAAATACCAAATTTCATATGCGGTGGGCAAATTATAAATAAGTTTGAAAATATTTAGATCTAACGCACAAAATAGACTATTTATAGACTTTGCATTTAAAACAATTTTGTTTCTACTTATTACGCTAAGTGGCTTTTCAATAGAAATATTTCAAATTTCTTCATCTAAAGCTTTAAGAAGTTTTTCAATAATATTTTCCACCCTTTATAATTTTTGCCCACAAAAAAAGGTGGTGATAATACTTTTTCATTTATATTAAAATTTTCCCCACTAGTAGAAGCGAGATCATGATCAAGAGACGCCATTATTCCCGGTTGTTAAGCCGATATGGAATAACCCCGCTCTGATACCACTTGTTTGATCTTGAGGCACCCTTAGAGGGCGGGGGGGGGGGGGGTGAATAAGGGTTTTAAAACTTTTGTTATATTATAAAATACTTGAAATGATAAGAGATTTAATTAAAGATAAAACCTAAAAAAAAGAAGATCAAGTAATATAAATGAAAGACATGATTTTATTAACTTGAAATATAAGATTACAAAATTTGATTTCTTATGACGCTAGAAATCGTAGGCGATAAAGTAAAATCTCCTTTTGTTTTCTATACCGACTCGTATCCCCACGAACCGGTTGGCTTTAGCCGATCTCTCCCCAAATACGGCCTCAAGCCGCTCTAGCCCTTCTTTCCCCAGAAAGGCCTCGAGCACCCCCTTGATCTACTCCCTAGACCTAGTCGCCAACATGAGGCAAATTCCTCCCTAAGACCTACCCAGACCTAGCCGCCAACACGAGGCGAATTTACTTCCATGATTATTACGATAAAATAAAAATTAAAATACAAATACAAAAGACAAATATGAAACTCCCTATAAGGTAATCTAAAGGAGATGCCGAAGAATCGCTGAAGATTATTGAAGTCCAAGCGTGCGTTCTTCACATTGAGTTAGCGTGTTGATCCAAGCCTCCTTCGATTCCTCCTTTTGAAATTTAGTGGAAGATGTGTTGGTCTAGAAATATAGCCCTCTCAGAGTTTCTGAAGTGCTGGAATAGGGATCTAATCAATTAGTTATTGGAGAAGACAAAATAATCCAATTTATAGAACTTGAGCTAACCCCGGCATTAAGGCTAACGTCGGGCGTTGACCTAGTATAGTAATGTTTTGATGGCTCGGATCTTTAAAATAGGAAGGAGATTCTGCACTTTAGGAATTGTTTATTTTAGGTAATTCTAACGCTGGCGTTAAGGCTAACGCTGGTGTTAGGTCAGATCATTCCTAAACTTCCACCTGCAATCACGGTTGCTTCCTCCTTGCCATAATCATCTTGGTGAGCTGCGCGTTAACGCCTAGCGTTAGGTTTTAACGCATGGCATTAGATCAATTTCCATACTTCAGCTTTGAGTTGTTTCCAGACCAATAACAGCATCCTAGTGTCATATTTTTTCAAACCTGCATGCTAAAAACACAATGCCAAACAAGATCAAATACAAGTAGGATTTGTTGTTCTCAATTCAAAGGGATGAGAAAAACCATGTTCCAACAAAGCCGCCGCTTTGCGGTGACACCAACATACGAGAAGGTTGCCACTACAAAACTCCGATCCTACCAACAATATGGATCACAGAAAATGAAGAGTACAAATGAACATGTAAATGTCAAATCCACATAACATGATATATAAATCTCAGAGTAATATAGTACACCTATAGTAACTGAATAAAAAGATATCAATATTAAAGGGCTCATGCACAGTACTTCATATCCTCACTACAAGGCCACTCGTGGAAGTAAATCTACTAGTAACCACTCATGGATCCTGAGGCTGGTGCTCCTGTGCTAGACTGGACTATCTCCATCTGCACCAGCCGCTGGTGGTGCCACATCTCCTCGGTCCCTTAAAATGATATGGTCCATCGACCATTAGTCAAAACGACTAAGCCTCGTTGCCCACCACCCATCCCCCAGTGGCTTCTAGGCACAGCGCGGAAGGATGAAGCAGAGGACAACAAGGGGTATAAAACAAAGCAGGTGACTTGCCTTAGCTACAAGAGTATCTATTACAACACAGGTATTTATATATATGTAGTAGTAAATAAAGCAAGGTAAAGAACAAGTAAAGAACAGTAAATAAAGACAAGTATCTAGTAGAAAAGTAACCATTGATTCATAGGAATGCCATACAAACCTATATACCAAGGGGTCGTTTAGCAAGGCCTATCGTATAAAAAGTCCCATACCAATTTATACATGACATGCCAAGTTATGCAGTTTAATGCTTTGTTCACACAAGTGCAACTCACACACTTCGACTCTATGCGCACAGACCTTTAGTTCCCCCTTTTTGGAGCTAGCAAAACTCACAGGATACTCTCATAGTGGCAGATGGAAGCGGTGGGTTGGGCCTCGCCCACCTATAAGTTGGTATCCACACTACCTACCTAGACCTATCGTACGCCTCAAAGAGAAGAACACAACTATGGAGCGCCCGTGTACTCTTGCTGGCTGGCCCACCATACTTTCTTGGCTGAGTGCAAACCACATTTGCCGAGTCCAAACATCGACGTCGGTGCGAACGACCGTCTATACTAAAGACCCACCACCTTTATGCACCTGCAATTATGATTACCATCTATCTGCAAGCATAAGCTCTCTGGGCTAACCCGCCCATCACCATAACCTTATGAGCCACTGGTTTGCCGGACTAACCCGTCCGTACCTACAACTACCGAGGCTACTACTCGTAAGACCCAACCAACTAACTACCCGTAGCAATGAGATGTGAGTGAGTGTAATATTAAGTTAGTCTTGCATAACAAATTATTCCAACTCCAACTACCACCCATTCCTACCAAATGGTCTACATGTTATCTTAACTCAACATTTTTACTATACGCAAACCAAATAAGCTATATGAGGTGCATGAGATGAGACACTCCAAATTATAATCCAAATGCCCCAAGATTATTATTGAGGGTGTGTTATGACATTATAACCCCATCTCCTGAAATTCATAATTTTTCTACTTTATATGGTATTTATTATAATTTCTCCAAAATCAGGGAACCTATGATTTTGAACACCAAGTATGGTTTTCTGATAAGCTATGGCCATGAAAAAATTTATGCAACTATATGTCATAATAATAATAGCCACATATGAATTTCATAATTTTCTAGAAAGGTTCTGACTTCCAAATAAAATATTGACTAATTTATCAAAATCAACGGTTAACAAAGGAGGTACCAAAATACTAATTGAAAAATTACAGGAAAATTACCAAGTGTCTAAAGTAATCATAAAAGTTTACTGCTTGAGTTTCATAATTTTTCAAAGTCATTTGACCATTTGAATCCTTTATTTGTCTAAATATAGCCTAGGGCACCTTGTGAAGAAAATCATGTATAAGTTCTTCCAAAAATTATATTAAAATTACCAGCTCATATAATTGCCTTAAAAAGTCATCTGACCAAGTTTCATTATTTTCCAAGGGGTATTAAACCCATAATTAATTTTCATGCAATTAGGGCAAATATTGGGGGTTGTGAATGAAGTACTATTTATATCACTTCAAAATTCTTAGCAAAATTATCAGAAAATGATATCATCAATATAAACATACAAACAAAATTTCATGCGCATCCAAGGTTATATGATTATGTAAATTCTTAATAAAAGAAAGTGCTCTAAATGGCTCTTAAGTAAATCAGAGGGGATAAATATTCCTGAAAATTCTAGGTAAATTATCTAGGGCATAAATACACCCTATAAACCTCTCTATCAAATTCAAGTTAATTCATAGATATATGACCCAATGTCCTTCAATAGGTTCAATAATCAACCCTAGGGTTTGAACTAGGGTTCTATGGCATATCCACCCCAAACCACCTCAAATCACTTGTGGGGGTGTTTTATGGCGTATTAAATCAGTGGGCAAGGTTTCATCACTTTTGGGTGAGGATTGACCACTCAAACCCAACATGTGCACTTTTGACCTAATAACCCATAATTTGACCAATCTTCAGTTAATTAATTACCCTATCAAATCAATCCCAAATGGGATAAATTTTTTACCAGGGTCATGCCATGACCCTAAGGACCACCCACCAAATTTGGAAGGGTGTGGACGTCTCTAGACCTTAAAATTAAATAATGCATGAATTATTAAATGTTTACAAAAACTTTAGGAAGAGTTCCTCCAAAAATTCTTATTTTTGGATATGTGTAGGGTGAGGATATAAATAGCCTATGCTCCAAATTTCACAGCATTTGGATGGCTGGATTGACGGAAGCACTCAAATTAAACTCTGGTCAACCCTATGTTTAGGCTGCACCATTTTGAGTGCTTTGGTCAGACCACTGACCCAAACGGTGTGAAATTAATTTTAAAATAAGCTAGACTTCAAGGGCTACAAGTTTGGCATTGACAACTTTTGCAGTAGAGACCTCTAAGTATTTTATATATTTATTTGTAGCACTGTAAGCTATATAGCATAAATCATAAACATCAAATTAGATTAAATAAGAGACAACACAGACCTTGAAGCAAGGAATGGATGACATCCCCTTTTCTTCTTCCTCTGGCCAACGGATAGGATAGCCCTGACCTAGAGCCCCTTCAAACCCATTCTCCCGGCCATCCAGCCACATCCCCATCCGGCCACCGCCACCACCACCTCCGTTGAGGTGGTGGCTATCACCGGGCGGCGGCACGACCGCCGGAGGGGTAGTTTCAGGCAAACTCGAGACTTTTTTTTCATGGAATTTCAAACATTCTTCTCATTAGATCGGGCTCAATTGAGCCTGATTTCTCCACCTAAATAACTATAGATCTGCCACTGAAGGAGAGGAGGAGGGGAGGACCTATTGAGAGGGGAGATTCCTTGCCAATCTCCTATACACCATGGCCACATGAGAGCTCTTGGGTGCCATGGAACCTCTACACCAAGTTGCTCAAAATCTTTAAGTGAATATGGGAAAATGATGCTCTGAGCCCCCTAAAGGTTTTAAATTAGTCAATTTGGGGAGAGGGAGGGTTATGACACTAATTGCCATGAAGGCCATTAATGGCCATTTTTGACCAAAGTTAAGACCCCCCAATTCTGCCCCCATGTGGGCTGGAAAAACTCCTAACCTTCTTGTAACTGCCAGAGGATATGAATCCCCATCAATTGGGAGATCAATTGGCCTCCCTTGGTCATGAATGCCATTAATCCTCTCTTTCTCTCTCCACCATTTGTGGGAAAATGGGAGTTTCTCTTTCCTAGCCAAATTTCATGAAATTGAATGGTAATTTCAGTAATCCCCATCCCCATTAGCTAGTGTACCACTTCAATTGGGTCTAGCCCAAGTGGATTGGGTTTGATTGGGTCAAAATAGGTCATTTGGACCTAAATTTAGGGTGGAGTTGACATTGGTCAATTTTACCATTTGGGTTGACCCCAATAGGTGGTTAGTGACCCATTGACCTCCCTTAAGGGTTAGGAAGGTCTAGGTAGGGTCAATTTGGCAAAGTGAGGGCCAATTGACCCTTATTGAACACTTTGACCAAAATAGGGCTATAGTTGACTTAGGTCAAATTGGCCAAATTGGTGGCCCCATGATGGTGCTTTTTGGTCCATTGGGACCCTAATATCCTTATAAGAGTAGGGGCAAGGTCAATTTGGCATGGTGGAGGCTAATTGACCCTAATACGACTACTTTGACCAATTTTAGGGTTAGGGTTGACTTTGGTTAACTTGAACTCATTGGTTGACCCCAATGGGTCCTTGGTGCTCTAAGGGACCCCCTTGTGGGTTAGGGAGGTTATGATGGGGTCAAAGTATCAAGGTGAGGCCCTAAAGTCCAATCCTAGGCTTGGTAACAGAGAATTGCTATTTGCAGACCACAATGGTTTTCCTTCTTCTTGCCTAAGTTCACATGGTCTTTTGTGCTTTCTAAGGTTTTGTCATGACCTATTCATGACAAAACCATCTTAGGGGTCTAGTTGTTTGAGGGATGTTACAAATCCCAATACATAAAAATAAAAATTTCATCCCCTAAATTCAGGTTAGGCCTGCGGGGTTTCTACCGCAAGTGATTAAATGTAACATCCCAAAAGTTAAATTATACCTAATGCAAAGAGCTCCGGATACTTTTGCTGCATCTAGTCCAGTGGCTCCCTGGTGTACTCATCCTGTCCATGATTTCTCTATAGGACTTTGACCAGCGGAACCTTCTTGTGTCACAAGACTCGCATTTCTGTATCGTCTATCCAGACCGGCTCTAGGTGGACCGATCGATGAGTAGCAACTGGCCCCTCTGTAGTAGATATCAACTTCTCTGGCTATAGTAGAAGCCTCCTAAGTTAGGAGACGTGGATGACGTCATGCAATCCCGCTAACTACGGCGGTAGCTCCAGCCTGTAAGCCAAGGGGCCGATCCGCTCTAGGATCATGTAGGGACCCATATATCTCAAAATGAGCTTCTTTCGCCCGCGTACCCGCGAGACTCCATGCATCAGACGTATCTTCATGAATACAGAATATCCAACCTGGAACTCTACCATTCGATGCGCACATCGTAATACTTGGCCTGCCTACTCTGGGCCTCCAACACCCTATCTCGAATAAGCCATACCTGAGCCTCGGTGTCCTCCATAAACTCTGAGCCGAGTGCCTTGGGATCCTCATCCTGGATCCAAGAAAATGGGGTCGTGCATCTCCATCCGTATAATGCCTCAGAGGGTGCCATGCCTATGCTGGCCTGGGGACTATTGTTGTACGAGAACTCAACTAATGACAACAGTCTCTCCCATGGCTCCCCGCGATCCAGTATGCATAGGCGTAGATTATCCTCCAAGGTCTGGTTGGTACGCTCTGTTTGCCCGTCTGAGGATGGAATGCGGTGCTGAATGTTAATCGGGTGCCCAGGTAATCCTACACTGCTCTCCACTCCCTAGATGTAAACCATCCATCCTGGTCCGACACGATCGTCCTAGGCATGCCATGGTATTGAACAAACTGCTCCACAAACCTCCATAACAACTCACCGACCGAAGCATCCTTCTTGACTGGAATGAACCTGTCCACCTTCATCAACCTATCGACAATCAGCCATATCAAATTATTCCCCACATGTGGTTGGGGAAGACCATGTATAAAATCCATCGCGATGTTGTCAAACTTTCACTCCGGCACCGGGAGTGGCTGCAAAAGTCCAGTCGGGTTCTTGCATTCTGCCTTCACGAGTTAGCAAGACTCACAGTGGGTCACAAAATAAGTGATGTCCCTCTTCATTGCCGACCAGTACATGGTCCTCTTCAAGTCCAACGCCATCTTGGTGATACCCAGGTGCAATGAATACCTACTAAAGTGAGCCTCTGTCATAATGTTGTCCTGAATCCGGCCCCCTGCCGGTATATATACTCGACCTCTAAAGATCAGCAGGACAACCCTCAATGAGTAGTCCCCAGCCGTGCCTGCCTCCATAGCCCTGAATATCGGCTCTAACTTGGCATCCTGCCTCTGCCCATCCCTGATATGGTCTCGAATGTCATTTGTGGTACTCATTTCCGCCAAGTACTCCTCGTTGAGCTCAGGGTCATCCTCGGATACCAATGAGATCTGCATGTCTTCAAGCATCCATACCAGCTCCATGACTATTAAATGAGGCTTCACTCCTGATGTGGTTGCTCTTATGCTCAGCACGTCAGCCACCACATTCATCTTCCCCGGGTGGTAGTGCATGGTATACTGATAATCCGATAAGAACTCCACCCATCGTCTCTGTAGGATGTTCAACTCCTTCTGCGTGTCTACGTGCTTCAGATTCTTGTGATCTGAGAATATATCATAGTGAACACCATAGAGGTAGTGCCGCTAGATCTTCAAAGGGAATATAACCGCTCCTATCTCCAAATCATGCACCGGGTAGTTTCGCTAATGATTCTTGAACTGTCGGGAGGCGTATGCTATCACATGCCCGTTCTGCATCAGAACGGCAGCCATCCCCTGATACGACGCATCTGTATACACCTAGAATCCTTCCTTCCCCGATGGAAGAGCAAGGATGGGGGCCGTCGTAAGCCGACACTTCAGCTCCTGGAAGGCCACTTCGCACTGCGACATCCAAAAAAATGCAGTATCCTTCTTCGTCAAGGATGTGAGTGGGAGGGCTATCTAAGAAAATCCCTGCATGAACTTCTGGTAGTAATCGGCAAGTCCCAAGAAACACCACACGTCAGTGGCCGTCTTTAGCGGCGGCAAATCCCGTACTGCCTGGATCTTTGCTGGATCTACTGCTAATCCAGCTCCACTGATAATGTGAACCAGGAAGTTTACCTCCTTCAGCATCAGTGCCAGATGTGCTCTCAAAGTTTCTCCAACGTCAGTGCTAAATGTCGTGCATGCTCACCTTCTGTCCTCGAGTAAATGAATATGTCGTCGATGAACACGATGACAAAGATGCTGAGATATGACTCGAACAACCGGTTCATCAGACTCATAAATGTCGACGGTGCATTCATGAGCCCGAAGGGCATCACTGTGAACTTATACAATCAATATCGGCTTTTGAAAGCTGTCTTCGGGATGTCATCCTCCTGAATCCGCAGCTGATAATAGCCCGACCTCAAATATAGCTTTGAGAATCAATGGGCTCCCTCTAGCTGGTCAAATATTTCATCGATCCTAGGCAGCAGATACATATTCCAGACCGTCAGTCTATTTAGTGCATTATAGTTGATGCACAATCTGAGCGTCCCATCCTTCTTCTTCACAAATAGCATCGGAGCTCCCTAAGGTAAGGAACTCGGTCTAACAAACCCTGATTCCACCAGCTGCTGCAGTTGGCTCACAAACTCCACTAGCTCCTTCGGGGTCATCCGATAAGGAGCTCTAGATACCGGCTTAGCCCCCGATACTAGCTGGATCTGAAAATCATTCTTACGGTGCGGTGGCAGCCCTGACAACTTCTCCAAGAATACATCAGCAAAATCCCGCATGACCAGAATGCTTAACATAGAATCCTTGACTTCGGTCATCTCGAACAACTGCTGATACACTTCGTGTCCCTATAGGTGGGCCTTGGCGGCCTGAATAGATGATAGTAAAATATGTGAGGTGGGTCTAATACCTTTGACTACTACTTCTGAGTCTTCATGCCTTAGAACAATCCTCCTTGACGGGCAATCAATCCTTGCATGGTTCCTGTGCATCCAGTTCATGCTCAAGATCAGGTCGAAGTCTTTCATATTTAAGAGCGCCACCGACGCTTTGAATAGTTTTCCTCCAATCTCCATGTTCATATTGCATTTGACACTCGTTTCTAACTCTGATCCATCCGAGAGTCGCACCTTCCTATAGATGCCTGTGAAGTGCTGAATTTGATCCTTATCGTCCATAAATTCTTCTGAGATGAATGAGTGCGAGGCACCCGTATTGAATAAGTTATATGCGGTCTTGCCGCATACGAGTACTATACCTGCGTAATTTTTGTTCATTTGGTTCAATGCTAAGGTAATGCTAATGTTTGCAAGTTACTAGTAATTGTAAGAAAAATAGTAAAGTACATGTGATGACCCTTGCCAGGTTCCGGGGCTGAGCCAGGTCCAAGGCATACATCTAGTCCCTGTCTTGCATATGATCACGACCCTGGAATCCATGACCTCGTCCACATCCTCGACCCTCAAAATGCCGGGCCGGTGTGGCAGCCTATAATGTCGGTGGTGCATTCTCATGAGGTCAGTTCCTCCAGATATGGCCGGTCTGGTGGCACAGGTAGCACACTAGCGGGGGAGGTGGCCCACCCTTTAGCCTCGACACCTACCACATCTGTAGAGGCTGAGGAACCAGCACTGCCGGCCCCCACTGCTCCTGCCTCTCCTCCTGGCGGGGTCGTTCCTCCATTCTCCTTTCATGATATCTCGGCCACTCTGCTGGTCTCTCTTGCCACTCCGACCCTGGTCCTCTGTCGATCTCTTCCTTCCACGAACATCGTGCTGGTCTACCTCCAACTTCTTAGCAGTCTCCAAAATCCTGACCATACTGCCGTCAAAAACAACGAGGAGGGCCTGCCTCAGCTCATCACAGAGGCCCTTGTAGAACCTCTTTGCATATCCTACGTCATCCAACTGATAAGAGTCCACAAACTGGGCTAGGTGGGTAAACTACTGGTAATAATCTAGAACCGTCCTGCTCCCCTGTCTCAACTGCAAGAACCTGTCCTCCAACTCCTCTCTCGCAGACTGTGGCACGAAATGCTCCTACAATGCTGCCTTGAAATCTTCCCAAGAGACGCCTGCTGAGGAGTAGGATTTATGCGTATTTTAATTATAGTATTTAGGTTAAGTTTAATTTAATTTTGTAAATATTAATTATATTTTAGTCAAAAATCACCTTTTTTATAATTTCTGTTCTAAATATAGTTGTATTTTTGTTTAGCAGATTTTTTGGAGTTTTTGGTCAAAATTCATAATACATGATCTAGGTCACGCCCATGACCAAGAACATGTAACTTTAATAGTAGTACATAGTGTTGCCACGTATGTTGAGGTCGTCCACAGTAAGTCATGACCTCGGTCACGCCCGTGACCCAAAGTCACGCACGTGACCAATGGTGTGTAAACTTAAAATTTTGCCAGCTGCACTGCCGTCCAGAAGAGGAGCTGCCGTCGAGAAGTTGACTCAAGTCACGTCCGTGGCCCTATGGTCACGACCATGACTTTACCACCTGATCCTTGCTCCCTGTCGCGCCGAATTCAAGCCCATGCTGCATTAACTGAAGCCCTCCAAGGTCACGCCTGTGACCCAAATGTCACGGCCGTGACATAACCTCCTTTCACTGCACTGTCATGCAATCTCCCACGCCGCTGTCCCAGCTGTAGAACAAATATTACATGCCCTTGGTGTCGCCCGTGACCGAGGGCGTGTAACCCCAAATTTTCTCCTATAAATTTAGGAGCTCATTTCTAGCAATTCATCCTCCTGCCCCCTGCCCATTTGGGCCGTTCTTGTATAATTTTCTATATTTTTTTAGGTTTATATTTAATTTTATGTAATTTTCTTATTTCTTTTTTATGTCGTGTTTTTTTCATTTCATGCAAGTTAGTTTAGATTTACTTTAATGCAATGTAACTTAGTTTTCATTTCATGTAATGTTCTTTTTTTATGGTATTGAAATTTTAGTTTTTTTCATTTATGCAAAATTTCCTCTTCCCTCCTTATCTCTTCTTCTTAATTTTCCCTTTTGTTTATATTTAGTAGTTTTTGGTTTTTGCAAGCCTTGATTCGAAATTATTTTTTCCTTATTATCGTTTGTCCTCTCCTTCGATTTATTCTCGAAAAATATTGATATCGAGTTCATATGCCGGTTATGAATTTCGGTATTTGTTTTCATATTCTAGTTAGCCGAGAGGCTCATGCGTACAAATCGATCGCTCGAAAATAAAAAGAGTTGTACGCACCCCTCGAGAGAGGATGACGTAAATCTTATGGATAAGAGTCAAATATTATAGTGGGATTCACCTCGTTAAAGTGAGTATTAGGCGTTTCGGTTATAGGATGAGAGTCCGTCCGATCAACTTAATCTCAGGTGGGCGTATTCCTCGAGAGAGGTGCGTTCATAAGCTAGGAATCTCCATGGTCAAGGCTTAGAGTAGAATGATAATATTTATCTTTTTTATTTACATTTTAAAGTGAGTTCTAATCAAGTTTTCTTTATTTTATTTTTGTTCTCTTTTATTTAGTTTTAATTATTACTCTTTTTCAATATTATCTATGATAAAATAATAGTTTGTTTTCTCGAAGTAGAAGTACTCGACAGACCCGTGTTTATCATGACCTTGATATTTTTCTTAAGTATTCTATACTGTAGATGATAAGGTACGCTTGCCTTCATCGGATATAGAATTGGAGAACATCAACAATGAATCTCTTAAATTCATATAATCCAAATAAATAATTTCTATATCATATTTTTGGCGCCGTTGCCGGGGATATTTTGTCGATATTTTCAAAAGAGAAAGCACTATTACTTTTATCAAAATTAAAAAAAATAATAAGTATCTTTTTTGTTTTATTCCTTTTAATTTTGTGCTTTGTTTTATTTTAAAAATGATTTTTTTGCAGGTGATCGTGGTGATCGTCCGTCTCCAAATCAGGGATGTGCTTCTTTTTCCCCTCCTTCGTCTTTTTCTTTCATAATCATATGCTTGTATTTTATTTTTCTTCTTCATACATACTTTCAACATTGGGGACAATGTTGAATTTTAAGTATGAGGGTGGATTTCCCTTTCTTTTAAATAATAAAATCGTAGAAAATTTTCGAAAAAATTTAAAAAACCTAAAATTCCAAAAATATTTTGTTTGTACATAGTTATTTTCTTTTTGTACATAGTTTATTTTCTTGTTATTGTCTTTTGCAAAAGAAAATTTAGCTTCTTCAAAAAAAAAAATAGAAAACCCAAAATATTCAAAAAAATTAGATAATCAAAAATTTAAATCTTGGAAAGGGACGTTTGGGCTAACATCCCATCACACCTCCTAGTACCATTGAGAACCCTTCACGGGTATACCTCGGGAAGTCCAAGAATTAACAAAAAAAAAGTTTTAGGCTTTTTAGTTTATGTTTAGCTTTTTTTATTATTATTTACTTCTTATCAAAAATCCAAAAAAAAGATCACATCAAAAATCCCAAAAAAGATAATATAAAAATCCAAAAAATGATAATATTAAAATCATCAAAAAAAATTAAGAAAACTTAGAAAAATCCCAAAAAATATAATAAGCGCTTACTTTAGTTTTTGTTATTTCCAAAATCATTTTTTATGAGTTTATTTATAAACATCTACTATTTGTTTTAATTTGCTAATCTTTTATTTTATCATGGTTTGCTAAATCTATTTTTTTTTATTTAGGTGATTTAGTCTTAAGAAATATTTTATGATTTTAATTTGATTAGAGAAATTTCTTTAACACTTCTTCTCTTTTTTTTAAATAGTTACAATTTTGTAGTAATTTTTCTTTAACAGCTTTAGATTTTAATTTTTTTTATCTCACGCTTTTTGAAATTTAGGAATGTTTAAGTGACTATATTTGCTCTCAAAGTATTTTATTTTAATCAAAATTTTTGTTTTAGCCCCTTACCTCTAGCCTTTACCAAAAAAAAAAGATTATTAAAAGATCATATGTCATGGGAATGAGAGGATAAAATTCATCATTCCCTAAACATATGAACCATTTAGTTTGTATGAAGAGTATTAAGAAAAGATTATATGGCATGAAAAATGAGAGGATAAAATTCATCATTTTCCTAAACATATACAAATAGAAAAACAATGTGTGGGGTGAGAGGATAAAATTGATCACCTCCAAAAAACATCTCTTCATATTTATCCAAACCCCTTTTAGCCAATTCAATTGTTTTTTGTTTAAAATTAAAATATTAAGAGAGCATAAGTAGTAGATTGTATTTTTCCAATAGTTTCTTTCAAAGTTATGGTTTTTATAATCTTAAATCTAAATTTGTTTACAAATTACTCAATATTGTTTACTAGTTATTATTTTTGAGAATTCTTGGCTAAATTTTTTTCTCTTATCATTCTACCTTCATAATTTAGGACTTAATTCGTCAATTCTTAAATTTTCTTTTTAGCTTACTTGTGATTCAATAAATTTTTAGTTTTAATTTAAATTTTTATTAAATTTCTTATAAATATTTCTTAAACTTTTGCTCTGGAATAGCAAAAGCTTAAGTATGGGGGTATTTGATGAGTATGATTTATGCGTATTTTAATTATAGTATTTAGGTTAAGTTTAATTTAATTTTGTAAATATTATTTATATTTTAGTCAAAAATCACTTCTTTTATAATTTATGTTCGAAATATAGTTGTATTTTTGTTTTGCAGATTTTCTGGAGTCTTTGGTCAAAATTCATAGTACACGCCCTAGGTCACGCCCGTGACCATGGGCGTGTAACTTTAATTGTAGTCCAGAGTGTTGTCGCGTATGTTGAGGTCGCCACAGCAAGTCACGCCGTGACCCAAAGTCACGCCCGTGACCAAGGGCATGTAAACTTAGAATCTTGCCAGCTGTGTTGCCGTTGAGAAGAGGAGCTGCCGTCGAGAAGTTGACTCAAGTCACGCCCGTGACCCAATGGTCATGCCCGTGACTTTCCTGCGTGATCCTTGCTCCCTGCCGCGCCGAATTCAAGCTCATGCTGCATTAACTGAAGCCGTCCAAGGTCACGTCCGTGACCCAAATGTCACTACAGTGACATGTCCTCCTTTCGCTACGCCATCACGCAATCGCCCACACCGCTGTTCCAGCTGCAGAACAAATATTACACACCCTTGTTCACGCCCGTGGCCGAGGGCGTGTTACCCCAAATTTTCTCCTATAAATTTAGGAGCTCATTTCCAGCAATTCCTCCTCCTGCCCCCCTGCCCATTTGGGCTGTTCTTGTATAGTTTTCTGTATTTTTTTAGGTTTAGATTTAATTTTATGTAATTTTCTTATTTCTTTCTTACGTCTTGTATTTTCATTTCATGCAAGTTAGTTTAGATTTACTTTAATGCAATGTAACTTAGTTTTCATTTCATGTAATGTTCTCTTTTTTATGGTAATGAAATTTTAGTTTTTTTTCATTTATGCAAAATCTCCTCTTCCATCCTTATCTCTTCTTCTTAATTTTCCCTTTAGTTAATATTTCGTAGTTCTTGGTTTTTGCAAGCTTTGATTCGAAATTATCTTTTCCTTATTATCGTTTTTACTCTCCTTCGATTTATTCTCGAAAAATATCGATATAGAGTTCATATGCCGGTTATGAATTTCAAAATTTGTTTTTGTATTCTAGTTAGCTGAGAGACTCATGCGTACGAATCGATTGCTCGAGAATAAAAAGAGTTGCACGCACCACTCCAGAGAGGATGACGTAAATCTTCTAGATAGGAGTCAAATCCTATAATGGGATTCACCTAGTTAAAGCGAGTATTAGGCGTTTCGGTTATAGGACGAGAGTCCATCCGATCAACTTAATCGTAGGTGGGCATATTCCTCGAGAGAGGTGCGTTCATAAGCTAGGAATCTCCACGGTCAAGGCTTAGAGTTCTAATCAAGGTTTCTTTATTTTATTTTTGTTCTCTTATATTTAGTTTTGATTATTACTCTTTTTCAATATTATCTCCGATAAAATAATAGTTTGTTTTCTCGAAGTAGAAGTACTCGACAGACCCGTGTTTAATACGACCTTGATATTGTAGACGATAAGGTACGCTTGCCTTCATTGGATATAGAATTGGAGAACATCAACAACTAATCTTGTAAATTCATAATAATTGAAATTAAATAATGTCTATATCATCTGCCGCCTCCAATCCAGCATAAGTGGTGTCCAACAGCGACTTCCACCACCTCTTCGCATGGGACTCCAAACATGAGACCACTAGCGGTACTTCCATCTCTGTCGGGCAGCGAATCCCTGACAGCATCTCGTACATGATGTCCACCCACTCCTCAGTCCGAATAGCTGACTCCGTCCTGAGGTAGGATGGCGGAGAAAGCTCACAGAAGACGCTCAGCCAGTTGGCCCCAGTATTTAGATGAGGAGCCGGAGCCTGTTGTGCTCTGAATGCATCAAGTATGGCAGTCAGTGTCTGTCCCATCTCCGTCTGCTAGAACGAAGTAGGAGCCGGTGGTGGTGGGATGACGTTTGGAGTCGGAGGCACTCTATGCAATGGGGTGGGGTTCGTCGCGGGCTATAAAATAAAATTAGACACTTGTAAGGGGGGTTTGTCAAAAAAATATTCAGTTAAAAGTGGACTTTTCATATGATTCTCCATATGGGCACACCATTGCTTCCGCTGCTAGTTTGTCATCAAACTAAGCTCGTGCGGGGTGGCCCATGGTTTGTGGACTTCTTTTCTTCGGATCGAGGTTTGCTTTGTACCCATTTGTAAGACCCTTTTTCTTGCTTCGCTACCGGGTCATATGCCCAGAACCGCCGCTTTGCGGTGACACCAACACGTTTGAAGGTCGCCACAACAAAACTCTGATCCTGCCGGCAATATCGATCACAGAAAATGAAGAGTACAAATGAACATGTAAAAGTTCAAGTCCACATCACATGATATATAAATCTCAGAGTAATATAGTCCACAAATAGTAACTGAATAAAAAGATAACAATAATAAAAGGCGCATGCCCAGTACATCATGTCCTCACTACAAGGCTACTCGCTGAAGTAAATATACTAGAAACCAATCACGGATCCTGAGGCTGGTGCTTTTATGCTAGACTGTCCCATCTTGTTAGGAACAGTCCTCAACAATGTTCCTGATTTGAAGAAGTGCTCAGATCAATGATATGTACAAGTTTGATGGAGGCAAGGACCCGCCGAATGGTTGTGTTCGTGTTCGTGATTCCACGTCGACGCACTACTTTGATCGCGGCGGCAAATTTGAAGACTACGATGGAAGATGCCGCGGGATTATTGGAGCCGGCTTGATCGCTTATGTTGGAGCCGGCACGGTTCAAGTTGGAGCATTCGTGGTTCATGACGATGGCGGATGACGGCGCAAATCCAACCATGACGAGCGCCATCGCCGCAACATCTTCCGCCAGCGGCACATGAAATAATATATTAGTTTATCTCTTTATTATAATTAGTATTGGGTATTATTTTATGCTTTGTATTTTTGGACTTTTTAATGTTGGTGTGCTAGTAACTTTTTGGTGGGCTGCATGTAGCTCATTCGCTTTGTCTGGCCTATATATATGGCCTCTTTGTATTAGAAAATCAGATTATTGATGATAAAAAAGACAAACCCTAAGAATTTCCCTCTCTCTATCGTTTTCTCTCTACCAGCCGCCCAAGGTGTTCCCTCTCTTTCTCTCTCTATCTCTCTCTCTACTCTAGCTGCCCCTTCTATTTTTCCCTCCAGGAAAGGTTTCGGCCAGCACCAAGGCCGACCATCTCCTCTCCCCCCTCCTTGCTCTTAGCCGCCCTCTCTCTCTCTCTCGTGCTCCACTCTTTCTTGGCCGACCACCTCCTCTCCACCCCCTCCTTGCATCTTGGTCAGCCCTCTCATCCCAACAGCCACCTATTTCCTTCTCCTCCACTCAAAAGGCCGAGCAACACAAAACAGCCCCTCCTCCTTCCAGTTTTGGCCCCCTCTCAAGAAGTTTTGGACTTGCTCGTGGCGGCCGGATTTGAAGGAGATGGTGCTCTACATGAAGGATTCCCCTCCGGCGACCACCACCGTGAACGAACTAGGATTTCTACAACCCCGAATCTACGATTCCGAGAAGGGTAACGCCTCCTACTTATTGTGAAATTTCTCTTAACAGGTTATTTGTGGTGGTATAGATCTGTGACGGATTTTCTCGCCGCTATTTGTTTGCGTTTATTTTCATTTGGTTAGTGGAACGCTCTAGGATTTATCATTTATTCGACGAGGAGTGGCGATCCTCTTTTGCTCTTGTTGGGGAAGATCTTCCTATTTTCCGAAGTCTTGCTTTCGGAGGATCTTTTTTTTTGGTACAACACAATCGCTTGTCTGGACGCAAACATTCGTCCCTTTAGCTTGACGGATCCCGGCTTATCGCCGACAATTCGATCTTGTCACGGAGTTGCTAACTGTACGCGTACGAAAATTTATAATAAGTTTATTCGAGTGCTGCGTTTGCTTAGTGTTTGGGTCGAGCGGAACGTTGAGAGTTTTAGTTCGTAGTCGCGTGCGACCGACTCATTCCGGTGGCGTACATCAATTTGGTATCAAAGCCAGGTTGTGTTGAGTTCTATCTCGACACCATCCTTACTCTAATTCGTAGGCTATCCACCCTCACTTGGGTGTGCACCATAGTTTTACCGAAATCTGAATTTTTAGCATTGGTGTGCAAATAGCGATTTTCAAAATTTCGTCGGAATCAACAAACAAAAATTCTGTAGGTTCTTAGTCAAGAAATAAGAATTAAAATAAAAAAATATTTCAGTTTCATTAAGGTTTAGGTCGCTAAAAAAAAAATACTCGTAATTTTTAGGCTGGACAGCACCTAAACTTTCGCTAGTAATGACTACTAAGCTGAATCCGGGGTATCCCCCGCCCCTTTCACGTATCACTTCACCACGGGCCCGCCCTACAACGACAAGGTTTAGCCGTGATCCGGCACATCAATTTCGTTTAAACTTTAAGCACGGTGAGAAGTGGTGCAGGTTGGTCGTTGATAGCGTCTGTCATACCAACGCTATAACGGAGAACGCGGTGTCTAGGATGTTGGTGACCACCGAGCCACATCCTTGCCCATACCACCTTGTGTGTCCTGATGGGAGTGTTATTTTTGTGTCCCAACGATGTTTGGTGCCCCTCACCATTAAAGCCTATTCTGAGCGTATTTGGTGTGATGTCCTTCCCATGAAGGACTTCCATGTGTTGTTAGGACACCCTTGGCTTACTAGCCATGATATTATATTGGATGATCGCGATGACACCTTAGACTTCATGCATCAAGGTCGGCTTATATCTCTTTGGTCCACTCCGCCCAGGAAGCCCACAATCTCATCTGGAGACATTTGTGGCTCGGTTGAGTCGACACCACCCGGTATTGATACGCATGGGGATTTTGACACCGTTAGTCAAATTCAACCCTTTGATAGTGTTAGCCACTCCGAGGCCAACACACAGAGCTTGATCATAAGACCTGAGTCTGATCCTATTAGTCCCATCCTGCCCCGTGATATTGTCCCTGTGGAGGCACCCACGACTGATTTAGTGCCAGAGAGTGAGGTTGCCCTGATTAGTCAACCTATGCACGTTCCCATTATCCTTAGGGAGCCTTCTGTTGGACATCCCGAGGTCACTCAGGAGGTTGATGATTATGGTGAGCTTATGGTTAGTGACTTTTCGGTGTCCTTTAGTGGGAAGGACAAACGGTCCAATTCATTATCTATGGGTAGTACTTGTGTGAGCCTATATTCTGCACTTGTGGACCCTTGGCTCGTGTTAGTTTCCCCCTTGACCCGTCACCCATTTAAGGTTGCCTGGAGCTCCCTAACTTCAGCCCCAACCTTGAGGTATGGCATGGAGCCCGTTACCCCCGCTGGGCGTGTTGAGTGGTTTTGTTGGGTTATCCTTCCTATGTTAGCTGACTCTACTATGCATGATCACCCTAGGCTTTGTGATCTTGACACCACTCACGTTAGGAGAGCTAGCATATCTGAAATAAATTTAGGGGACGAAGTCACGAATTGTTGGAGTCCTTTTCCACCCACGGACCCACCACCCCTTAGGACGATCATAGATTTAAGTTTATATTATGACTTATCATATGTTCCATGATGACTTCACTCACCTGGACTTGATGTTACATTGCTAGCCGACCCACTTGGGTCCATTCACTCCATTTTCATCGCACCCCATGGAGCATCCCGCCTTATGCTCGGTTCGGTTTTAGTGGATCCTTACCCTGGATAGTTGCCTCTTGGTAACTTAGAGAGCGATGTTAGTAGTTTCGGTACTGTTCATCGAATATTTGTAATGCTAGAAACTTTCGCTACTCCCTCGAAAATTTTTGTTGAGCGGGGCCCCAACCCCATTTTTAGTGTTTCGAGATGTCTTTCACTTTTTCTAGAGCCACTACATTTATCTTTCTTCTCGTTTCCCTCCACTAAAAATTCTGTTGGCTTGAGAGGTGAGCTGGGTAGCATGTCGTTCACGTTCATGGTGATCTTTGGAGGTATGATGTCTATTGATGTTTTAGCACTTTCCCCTTCTTTTTCCAATGCTATGATCAAGGCCCTTGGGCACTACCTTTTGCATGACAGGTTGACACAGGTGGACATTTCTTTGGGGCCAAGCTGGGCCCCTTGCTGCTTCTTGCCACCCTGGCCGGATGGGCCACCCTCACGACCCGCTTCCTCGGACGTACTTCTACAGGTTGCTGCTCGGCTACACCAGTTCCTTCACTCCCACTCATCGGCGATGAGTGTTTTTGAGTGGGGGAGGATTGATGGAGGCAAGGACCCGCCGAATGGTTGTGTTCGTGTTCGTGATTCCACGTCGACGCACTACTTTGATCGCGGCGGCAAATTTGAAGACTACGATGGAAGATGCCGCGGGATTATTGGAGCCGGCTTGATCGCTTATGTTGGAGCCGGCACGGTTCAAGTTGGAGCTGTTGGATCGTATAACGCCCTTAGAGGGGGGGGGGGGGGGGGGGTGAATAAGGGTGTGTTTAAAAATTAAATTTTTACTTAGTAAATTTTTAAAGAGATTTTACTTTACTAAAAAATTACTTCTAAATACTTTCAAACCAATGCAATTTTAGTATTAAATCAAAACACAAATTTCTAAGATAAAGATTATGCCATCAAATATGTAATTAAAGAAAAAGACATAATTATATTAATCATGAAATTTGAGTACAATAAAAATGATCTTAACAATGCTTAAGATCAAGGCACAATTATATTAATTAAAAATTCTACAATTTTGGTTTACCAATCCTTCTCCCAAGGATCGGAAGGCTATCACTTGTCTCTCCCAAGACCAAGCCCAAGCCTATCCTCTAGATCTTCCCAAGATCTAGACGTAGCACACAAGGCCACGATTTCCCACCAAGCCACGCAAGGACTTGGACGCTCCGCACAAGGAAGCGATTTTCCCCTAAGCCGTGCAAGGACTTAGACGCCGCACGCAAGACGACGATTTCTCTACCAATACAAAATGAAAAGTATGTGAATGAAAATACAATATGAAAAGAACAACTCCCTAAAAAATCAGATCTCTGAACGGATTGTTGAAGCCTCGAGATGATTGATGATGTAGAAGAGCGCCCGATCTCGTCTTCAATCTTCAATCCTTCTTTTCACAAATGGGAGTTGAGGAGGTTCTGGAGCTCTCTGGTTCGTATGCACTCAGGAAGGGACTGGAATTCTCAAAAGCTTGGAATGCACCAACCAAAGGAACCAATTTATAGAAATTCACTGTCGCCTGGGCGATAGTGACTGTCGGAATTTTCCGACAGCGCTAAACTGCCGCTGGAGTGCCGTCGTGGGTGGAGTCGTGGACAGTTGTTGTAACGGGCGAGCTGTCGCCTGGGCGACATCGATGTCGGATTTCCGACAGCGCAAAACTGCCGGTCGTGGGTGGAGTCGTGGGCAGTTGTTGTAACCGCCGAGCTGTCGCCTGGGCGACATCGCTGTCGGATTTCCGACAGCGCAAAACTGCCTTTCGTCGATCTGCCGTGGAGGGAAGTAGTTGTAACTTCTCTGCTGTCGCCTGGGCGACAGTGGCTGTCGGAATTTTCCGACAGTGAAATTTTCCCACATTCAATTTTAGCTCCAGCAGCAATGTGAACATCTCATACCTGTTATCTGCACACCATTAATGAAAATAGAATCAAATACAAATGGGACTTTGTTATTATCAAACCGGAGGAGTGCGAAACGCATGCTCCAACAATCTCCCCCGTTTGATAATAACAAATCCGTATAAAAAGAAATCATGTCTATTTAGATTTGATTTTAACCTTTGGTGTGTGCACAAAAAAAAAACATGATATATTTTTCTTAAAAATAAATAATCTACCTCTAGATGAAAGCTCCCCCTAAATGAATGCTCCCCCTAAATATATGCTCCCCCTAAATATATGCTCCCCCTAAATATATGATGTATTGTGTAGGTGGAATATTAGGTGTAATAGATTTGTGATTGTTCTTTTTATACTTTTAATTCTCCCCCTTTTGATATTAGCAAAAGTTAATATTAGAGAAAAGAGTAGTTCTTAAGGGAATGGATATAGGATATAGAAAGAAAAAGTAAGCGGAAGCACGTTTTGTGGAAATGATTGAATTCCATGAAATAATAGGAATATGCCATAGTATGAATAAACTCATGAAGTGACGGTATAGCCATATGAAGTAATGAAACAAAATAACTTAAATATGAGGAAGATCATTTGAAAGTATCATAGAAAGACACAATAGTGTATAGAATTATGGAATATTTTCAGTCCAATTCTCATGAGATGAATATTTATATAACATAATGATGTGTACATGTGATACTTAGATCAAACATATGAAGTTATTTAATTTACATGATCATTGAAATGTAGAACATAATAAAAGCATATAAAGTCAACTTTGACTTTGAAGATATAGCACAAGATGATTAGAAAACCATTTTTCCTTTGCACAAGACACTTTACAATTCTGTCCAAGGTGCTTAACCTCACAATGCTCATTAAGACTTATCAGGAGGGTAAGTAGTGCTTGGTGGAGTATCCTTGTCTTTATTTTAAATTGTTTGATCACAGATGTGATATCTTAATTTTGATATATTGATATTTTTTTTTTGTAATTGACCAAGGATCTCCGAATTCACTTGAATCGCAAAAGATGGTGTAATTTTGTTGTGCTAACAAATCAAGGGTGAAAGTTGTATTTAAGAAGTGCTATTTTATTATGTTCAAGCAAATATGATCCATGTATATATTAAAGAAGTAGACATATGTATTGATCAAAAGAAGTGAACGTGATAGTTCATTATGATAGATAAACAATTTCTCATACTTAGAGGCATGCGAAAACAATTTCCAATGGTCTAAACAACTAAGTAGAAGTGTCAATACGATGATAGCTTGGAAATGAAATCATATAAACATGTAAGTCATTTTTTTTTAAATAAATAGCACATGGTTTGTCATCAAGTCATGAGGTGAACCATTAATAATGACATATAACTATTGTAAATCATCAAAGGGACCCAAAATTGAAGTTTTGTCAAAATGGGAGCTGTCGGAAATTTCCGACAGTCACTGTCGCCTGGGCGACAACCAAAAATATAAATAGGGCTGGGGACCGAGTCAAACCCTATTGTGCATCATTTCCTGGAGTTAAAAACGAGAGGAAGGCTGTCAGAAGTCGGCGACATCCCTAGATCTAAGGTATGTATTTTTGATTTTGGTGTTTTTAACTTAAAATTTTTTAGGGATTTGTGATTTTGATAGTAGAGAAGAAGGAAAATATAGTTTTCATTTTGATTTTTGATGAATGGTGTAGGTTTTTTTTAAAAAAAAAAATTTTGATCTAGTTTAAAACAAGTGGATCTTGTTGGATCTTTGTTAAAAATGTTATGATTGTTTGATTCTCGTGGTTGAAGGTTTCCATTTGTTCATTCTCTAAAGGATTTTTGTAGATCTAGTTTAGTGAAGAAGGTTGAAGATGATGAATAGTAAAGGATTTGGAGAATATTTTGATTTGAAAAACATATATATATTTTTTTGTAAACTTAATGTTGAAATAATATTGATTTTGAGTAGATCTGGAAGTGTATGTAAAATTTTTCAAGAGAAGTTCACTTGGAGAGCTGTCGGAAATTTCCGACAGTCACTGTCGCCTGGGCGACAGTGTTCCAGTGCATAACACATGTGTAATCTAAATTTTTTTGTTATTTGCAGAATGGCTTCCAGTTCTAAAGCTCGAAGGAGTACTTCGGAAGATGCACATAGTTCATATCAAGTTTTTCCTGGGGTGGAGAAAGCTATTGTTGGAATTGTGAAATATATTGAATTTGATTTGCCAAAGCATGATCATATCTATGATCGGCTTGCGAATGCAGGTATTCTCTCAATAATCTCACCAGAGGGGTTTTCTTCCTTTTTCATTCGTGAATTTTATAACCATTTGGAAGACCCAAATTTCACTGAATTGGATGGAGGAGTGAGATCAAGGATCCAAGGTCAACATGTGGAAATAACACATGTTGATCTAAGAGAGGAATTCGGACTAGTGATGTGTGAAAATATGCCTGATATAGTGGAGAATTATCGAAAGGATAGAGATTGGACCCTTGTAAACATGAGTTTACATGGGAATCAAAAGAAGACTCTTACCACTGAAGTTACATCACTCACTCCGGATGCTTTCTTAGTTCAAGATATATTAAGGAATTCAGTGATGTTAAAGAGTGGAGATACAAGAAGTATTACGGCTCAGTTGACCCTCTTTACATACTACATTATGGAGGATGAGCTTTTTGATGTGGCGGACTTCATACTCTCCCAGATTAGGTATGCGTATAGATTAAAGCATCCAAGATAGGTGAAGGTTCATACGCTGCCAATGGGGGCGGTAATTCAGCGTGTACTCTATAAGAAGTACAGATGGATAGTGCAAGGTTCTTATTTGGATGATTGTTATCCGGAGATATATTATACGGGTTCATTGAAAGTGAAGAAGCCGCAGAGAAAAGCCCATCCGAGGATTGAGATTAGAGAGCCGCCATTGCCTAGGGCAGGATCACTACGAGAGTCCATTGATGATTTACGTGATTCACTAGAGGATCACAAGAGGGAAGTGAAGAAGGACCGTAGTCGAATGCAGAAATTTATGAAGTTTCTTGTTAAAGGTCTGAAGTTAAAGCCAACTCCGGAGGAAGAGGCCGAATGGCAAGTTCCGGACGAAGAACCGCCATGCAAATCGGTGAGGCAGACTCGCCGTGGTAAAGCCGTGAGACGAGGACCTCCAGAAGATTGTCCAGAGAGCAGCGGGGCTGGTTATGAAGATTCAGAGTAGTTTCTTCAGGTTGCTGCTGCTGGGAGATGTCGGAAATTTCCGACATCCACTGTCGCCTGGGCGACAGTGAACTTCTGCAGATTTCTATGAATTTGATCCTTATGTTGTTCTATACTGTTTTAATTTGAACAATATTGATGTAATATTAATGATGTTTGAATTTTGTTAACTCTTTTGAATTTCTATTTTTTGATTTTTAAAATTTAGGCTTTTGCTTTTTAAATTGTTTAGGTTTTGTGATTTTTTTTTAATTTTATAGGCTTTAAATAGTGATATATTCATTGTGAAATGTCTAGAATTCCCAATTCTAGACTAAGCATAGAAAAACGGGAATCCGGTAACGGCTTAGTGAATATATCCGCTATTTGATTTTCCGTGCCTATAAAGTTGATTTTTATATTACCCTTCTTAATATGATCCCTTATAAAATGATGTCGGACATCTATATGCTTAGATCTAGAATGTAATACGGGATTGTTAGTTAAGTCTATAGCACTTTTATTGTCACACTTCAATTCTACACTACTTTGTTGCATGCCAAAATCATCTAATGTTTGTGACATCCAAAGAGCTTGGGCACAACAACTACCTAGTGCAATATATTCGGCCTCGGTAGTAGAGAGGGCAACAGAATTCTATTTCCTACTCGACCATGAAATAAGTGAAGGGCCGATAAAGTGACAAGTGCCACTAGTGCTTTTCCTATCTAAGGAACATCCCGCATAATCCGAATCCGAAAAACCATGTAAAATAAAAGAATCATTATGAGGATACCATAAACCTAATTTTGATGTGCCTATGAGATATCTAAAGATACGTTTCACCGCTTTTAAATGTGACTCTTTAGGATTAGCTTGAAATCTAGCACATAAATAAACGGCAAACATAATATCAGGTCTAGATGCGGTTAAATACAATAAAGACCCTATCATACTTCTATAAAGGGTTTGTTCAATTGAAACACCACTTTCATCTTTTCCTAATTTTAGTGAAGTACTCATAGGAGTGTTTGCATGCTTAAGATTTTCAAATCCAAATCATTTTAACATATCATGAATATATTTGGTTTGACATATAAAAATACCATCATGTTTTTGTGTAATTTGAAAACCTAGAAAATATGAAAGTTCTCCAACCATGCTCATTTCAAATTCATTTTTCATAATTTGAACTACTTCATTACACAACTCTTCATTACTGGCTCCAAAAATAATATCATCAACATAAATTTGTAAAATAACTAAATCATGATCAATTTGCTTAATGAAGAGAGTAGAATCAGCACTTCCTATTTTATAATCGTGCTTTAACAAATATTGAGTTAATCGATCATACCAAGCACGAGGCGCTTGTTTTAATCCATAAAGCGCTTTATCTAATTTATAAACATAATTTGGATATTTCTCATTTATAAAGCCAGGGGGTTGTTCTACATAAACCTCTTCTTTTATATACCCGTTTAAAAATGCGGTTTTGACATCCATTTGATATAATTTAAATCCTTTAAAACAAGCAAATGCAAGAAATATTCTAACCGCTTCTAATCTTGCTACGGGTGCAAAAGTTTCATCAAAATCTACCCCTTCAATTTGTGCATAACCTTTTGCAACTAATCTGGCTTTATTTCTAACAATTCTAGATTCATTATCCATTTTATTTTTAAAAATCCACTTAACACCAACTATAGGACGATTTTTGGGTCGTTCTACAAGATTCCAAACCTTATTACGTTCAAATTGATTAAGTTCTTCATTCATAGCTAAAAACCAAAATTCATCATTTAAAGCGGTGGAAACATCTTTTGGTTCTATTTCAGAAACAAAACAAAGGTTTGAAAATAAAACATGTAGCGATGAACGAGTACTAACCCCTTTTTGCGGATCTCCAATGATAAGCTCCTTTGGATGATCCTTTGAGAATTTCAAATCACTTGGAGGCACATATCCTTCTCTTTCTTCTTCTTCTCTATCTTCTTCTCCTCTTTCTTCTTCTCTTTCTTCTTCTTTTTCTTCTTCATTTTCTCCAAGTTCTTCTTCATCATTCTCCACCGTGGGAAGGAGTTCATCTTCTTTTCCTGTAATTTTCCTTTCTACACATGAAGCAAACTCATCAAACCTAACATGAATAGATTCTTCAACTATTTTTGTTCTTTTATTAAAAATTCTATAAGATTAACTAGTTGAAGAATAGCCAATAAAAATACCTTCATCACATTTTTCATCAAATTTTCCTAAGGAATCTTTAGAATTCAAAATAAAACATTTACAACCAAAAACTTTGAAATAAGAAACATTTGGTTGTTTACTAAATATTAATTCATAAGGAGTTAATTTTAAAATAGGGCGAAGCATTACTCTATTAATTACATAACATGCCGTGCTAACCGCTCCAGCCCAAAAAGATTTTCGTAATTTAAATTCAGATAACATTGTACGGGCTAACTCTTGAAGAGTTCTATTTTTCCTTTCCACTACACCATTTTGCTGTGGTGTGCGTGGAGCGGAAAATTCATGTTTAATTCCTAACTCCGTACAAAAAGAAATAAACTTTTCATTTTCAAATTCTCCTCCATGATCCGATCGTATGCGTTTAATTTTTAACTCCAATTCATTTTGAATACGCAAACATAATTTTGAAAATTCTGAAAATGCTTCGGATTTGGAGGTTAGAAATAAAGTCCAACAAAAACGAGAATAATCATCAATCAAAACAAATGTGTATTTTCTACCTCCTAAGCTAGAAATTCCAATTGGCCCAAATAAGTCCATATGTATTAATTGAAGTGGCCTAGTGGTAGAAATAATGTTTTTACTTTTGAAAGATGATTTTGAAAATTTTCCTTTTTGGCAAGGCACACATAGTGAAGAAGATAAATTTCCATTTAGCAAAGGTAAACCTTTAATTAATTTATCTTTTGAAAGTTTTGAAATTAACTTGGCACTAGCATGTCCAAGTCGCCTATGCCATA
Organism: Dactylorhiza incarnata; assembly: GCA_033032865.1. Lineage (NCBI taxonomy): Eukaryota > Viridiplantae > Streptophyta > Magnoliopsida > Asparagales > Orchidaceae > Dactylorhiza > Dactylorhiza incarnata. The sequence continues at coordinate 7,090,097 of JAWHQI010000035.1, forward strand.
AATCTAATTCATCATTTTTTGATAGAAAACATTTCAAAGTAGAATTTGAAAAATCAAGAAATTTAATCATATATACATTATGACATCTATGTGCGGTAAAAACAATTTCATTTGTTTTGGAATTAATAATTTTGCACAAATTTGTAGAAGATTCAAATAAAACATTTAAACCCTTATCACATAATTGACTAATAGAAATCAAATTATGCTTTAATCCTTCTACAAATAAAACATTTGAAATTGAAAAATTTTCGTTACCCACAACACCGATGCCGATGATTTTTCCTTTTCCATTGTCACCGAATGTAACAACTCCTCCTTTCTTCATCTCCAGGCTAAGGAACTTCTCTTTATTGCCCGTCATGTGCTTTGAACAACCCGAGTCCAAGTACCACACGTCTTCTTTGTCCTTAGCCTGCCAACACACCTAGAAAGAAGAGGTGAGTAAAGTTCTGGTTACCCAAGTGGTTCCACCCATAGTATAGGTAGAAGCCTTAGGCACCCAGATTTGTTTAATTTTGCTTTTTCCTTCCTTCCAGCAAGAGTCCATAGTGTGACCAAATCTATTGCATTTGACACAAGTAATGTATTTAGAAGAGTATAACTTTTCTGGACTTTTACTGGATGGGGATGCAGTATTTGATGATTCATTAATTTTAGAATTTTTTAAAACAAATTTTCTAGACTTTTCACTGTCGCTGGCGACAGTGGTTGTCGCTGGGCGACAGCTTCCAGACGTGTATCCGAGTCCATACCTTCCAGATCCATGGCGTTGGTATCCTAAGATCATATCCAGTGATCTTCGGCCCATTCCAAATTTTTTCATGGCTAGTATTAAGTCATGAATCTGGTTTCTCATTTTTGTATTCTCGGATACTAGATTTACGCATTTACGTTCAAAAGATTTCTTTCCCTCATGGACTTTGGAAATTGAAGATTTCAGATCTCTCTTTAAAATCTCATTCTTTTTAGTAAGTACTTTTATTGTAGAATGAGATTTGGAAAGAGATTCTTCAAGTTCATTAATTCTTCCCAAAAACTGATCACACTCTTGGCAAGAAATATCTCTTTTTCCAATAGTCTTAATTTCATTTAACAATTTTTTGTTTTCTTTAAGTAAAATTCCATTTTCAGATTTTAGAAGATCATTATCTTTTAAATTTTTTTCAAAAAATTTGCAAGTCTTTAAAAATTCAGAAAATAATTCATCATAGGTTGGAGGAGTTACCTCAGTGTCGCTTTGGACACTGCATTCGTCATCAGATATGACGCTCTTTCCCATTAAGCATATGTTGGCCTCCTCTTCTTTACTTGAGTCGGAATTGCTTGCATCCTCAGACGTAGTATCATCCAGGTTTCCGCCTTCAACACCTTCTTCGACCCTTTGTGCTTCTTTTCTTTAAGTTCTTTCAAGTACTTTGGACACTTGCTTCGAATGTGTCCTAACTTCTTGCAGTGATAGCACTCCGGTGGCGGTCTCTCTTCCTCCTCATCGCCTTCCTTTCCTTTTTTCTTCCTAAAGGTTTCCTTCTTAAAATACTTCTTAAACGAATTCCTTCTCTCCGGATTTTTCATAAATTTTCTAAATTTTTTAACAAATAAACTTTCCTCATCTTCTTCATCCTCCTCAGAATCACTAGTTTCTTCCTTCTTTGATCTTAGAGCCAATCCCTTCTTCCTTGGCTCCATATACTCTTATTGTTGAATTTTCAATTCAACTTCATGAGTTTTCAAGTTCCCAATGAGGCTCTCCAATTGTAAGGTCTTAAGATCATGTGACTCGGAAATTGCAGTCACTTTAGGATTGAACTTCGGGGGAAGTGATCTTAAGATTTTCCTTACCAAATCTCCATTTGAGAACACATTTCCTAGCACCTTTGAGTCGTTCACGATTTTTGTAAATCCTGTGTACATCGTATCAATCTCTTCATCTACCTCCATTTTGAACCTTTCAAATTCAGATTCTAGTTGAAATAGCTTTGAATCCTTTACCTGCGAAGTACCTTCATGAGTGATTTCTAATAAATTCCAAATTTCAAATGCAGTATTACAAGCACAAACTCTATTAAATTCAGTGCGATCTAGTGCGCAAAACAAAGCATTCATGGCTTTTGCATTGTTCTTACATTTTAATTTATCGTTGTCATCCCACTTGTCTTTGGGCTTATCCATGGTTACATCTCCTACAACAAATGTTGGAGAAGTGTAACTAGATTCTACCATATTCCAGACTTCTATATCTAGCGCAATTAGAAAACAACGCATACGTGTTTTCCAATAATTGTAGTCTGTGCCCGTAAAAAGTGGTGGCCTACTAATTCCTTGCCCCTCAACGAACGCGTGATCGTTGTGCGCCATTACTCCCGGTGGTAAAACCGTTTTGGAGTAACCTACCTCTGATACCACTTGTTGGATCGTATAACGCCCTTAGAGGGGGGGGGGTGAATAAGGGTGTGTTTAAAAATTAAATTCTTACTTAGTAATTTTTTAAAGAGATTTTACTTTACTAAAAAATTACTTCTAAATACTTTCAAACCAATGCAATTTTAGTATTAAACCAAAACACAAATTTCTAAGATAAAGATTATGCCATCAAATATGTAATTAAAGAAAAAGACATAATTATATTAATCATGAAATTTGAGTACAATAAAAATGATCTTAACAATGCTTAAGATCAAGGCACAATTATATTAATTAAAAATTCTACAATTTTGGTTTACCAATCCTTCTCCCAAGGATCGGAAGGCTATCGCTTGTCTCTCCCAAGACCAAGCCCAAGCCTATCCTCTAGATCTTCCCAAGATCTAGACGTAGCACACAAGGCCACGATTTCCCACCAAGCCACGCAAGGACTTGGACGCTCCGCACAAGGAAGCGATTTTCCCCTAAGCCGCGCAAGGACTTAGACGCCGCACGCAAGACGACGATTTCTCTACCAATACAAAATGAAAAGTATGTGAATGAAAATACAATATGAAAAGAACAACTCCCTTGAAAATCAGATCTCTGAACGGATTGTTGAAGCCTCGAGATGATTGATGATGTAGAAGAGCGTCCGATCTCGTCTTCAATCTTCAATCCTTCTTTTCACAAATGGGAGTTGAGGAGGTTCTAGAGCTCTCTGGTTCGTATGCACTCAGGAAGGGACTGGAATTCTCAAAAGCTTGGAATGCACCAACCAAAGGAACCAATTTATAGAAATTCACTGTCGCCTGGGCGACAGTGACTGTCGGAATTTTCCGACAGCGCTAAACTGCCGCTGGAGTGCCGTCGTGGGTGGAGTCGTGGGCAGTTGTTGTAACGGCCGAGCTGTCACCTGGGCGACATCGATGTCGGATTTCCGACAGCGCAAAACTGCCGGTCGTGGGTGGAGTCGTGGGCAGTTGTTGTAACCCCCGAGCTGTCGCCTGGGCGACATCGCTGTCGGATTTCCGACAGCGCAAAACTGCCTTTCGTCGATCTGCCGTGGAGGGAAGTAGTTGTAACTTCTCTGCTATCGCCTGGGCGACAGTGGCTGTCGGAATTTTCCGACAGTGAAATTTTCCCACATTCAATTTTAGCTCCAGCAGCAATGTGAACATCTCATACCTGTTATCTGCACACCATTAATGAAAATAGAATCAAATACAATTGGGACTTTGTTATTATCAAACCGGAGGAGTGCGAAACGCATGCTCCAACAGGAGCATTCGTGGTTCATGACGATGGCGGATGACGGCGCAACTCCAACCATGACGAGCGCCATCGCCGCAACATCTTCCGCCAGCGGCACATGAAATAATATATTAGTTTATCTCTTTATTATAATTAGTATTGGGTATTATTTTATGCTTTGTATTTTGTATTTTTGGACTTTTTAATGTTGGTGTGCTAGTAACTTTTTGGTGGGCTGCATGTAGCTCATTCTCTTTGTTTGGCCTATATATGTGGCCTCTTTGTATTAGAAAATCAGATTATTGATGATAAAAAAGACAAACCCTAAGAATTTCCCTCTCTCCATCGTTTTCTCTCTACCAGCCGCCCAAGGTGTTCCCTCTCTTTCTCTCTCTATCTCTCTCTCTACTCTAGCCGCCCCTTCTATTTTTCCCTCCAGGAAAGGTTTCGGCCAGCACCAAGGCCGACCATCTCCTCTCCCCCCTCCTTGCTCTTGGCCTCCCTCTCTCTCTCGTGCTCCACTCTTTCTTGGCCGACCACCTCCTCTCCACCCCCTCCTTGCATCTTGGTCAGCCCTCTCATCCCAACAGCCACCTATTTCCTTCTCCACCACTCAAAAGGCCGAGCAACACAAAACAGCCCCTCCTCCTTCCAGTTTTGGCCCCCTCTCAAGAAGTTTTGGACTTGCTCGTGGCGGCCGGATTTGAAGGAGACGGTGCTCTACATGAAGGATTCTCCTCCGGCAACCACCACCGTGAACGAACTAGGATTTCTACAACCCGGATCTACGATTCCGGGAAGGGTAACGCCTCCTACTTATTGTGAGATTTCTCTTAACAGGTTATTTGTGGTGGTATAGATCTGTGACAGATTTTCTCGCCGCTATTTGTTCGCGTTTATTTTCATTTGGTTAGTGGAACGCTTTAGGATTTATCATTTATTCGACGAGGAGTGGCGATCCTCTTTTGCTCTTGTTGGGGAAGATCTTCCTATTTTCCGAAGTCTTGCTTTCGGAGGATCTTTTTTTTTGGTACAACACAATCGCTTGTCTGGACGCAAACATTCGTCCCTTTAGCTTGACGGATCCCAGCTTATCGCCGACGATTCGATCTTGTCACGGAGTTGCTAACCGTACGCGTACGAAAATTTATAATAAGTTTATTCGAGTGCTGCCTTTGCTTAGTGTTTGGGTCGAGCGGAACGTTGAGAGTTTTAGTTCGTAGTCGCGTGCGACCGACTCATTCCGGTGGCCTACATCAAAGTTGTATTTGATGTTATATTTAGTTCATGCTTGCATAGATCAGGAAATATGTCCAGTACTTTAATAACTTCACTAAGTACAATATCGTTAAAATGGCTAAGCAAGACAATATCGATGACATCGTCGTAAGGAAAGCCTTGACTTTGAAAAGGCTAAGTAAGACAGATGTCGATGACATCATAGTAAAGAAGTCATGTCGTTGAAAAGGCAAATAAAGATTTATATCGATGATATCGTCGTAAAGAAGGCTTGACGTCGAGAAGGACAAGGAAGCAAATATTAAGACAGCAGTTATTGAGGAATAGCTTATCGATGTTACTGATAATGTCGTCGATATTACAAGGTGGTATCTACGACATCAAGCAGTCAAGAAGATTACGATGACATATCCAGAAGATAGTCTATCGTCATAATAACTAGTGCAGAAGGGATGTCCCGTATCGTCGAGATATTCTTATTTGAAGAAGAAGGAAGAAGATTTAAAAATCTGTCCAAGTCCAAGAAAATGACAAGCTCTGTCGTCGAGATATTGTCCATATCGTCGTAACGATGGAAATATCGTCGAGATATATTCAAACGTTTTCAAACGTGCTGTCAGCATTTAATGTCGCCGCCTGACTATCCAATTAGTGCGTGCTCTTAAGGAAAGGGCTTCTGACCCTTATGGAACTTTACAGGAGACCGTTGGGGTGGCTCCTCGGTCCTATAAAAGGAAACAGTGGATGCCCTAAAAGCTCTCTCAAACCTTGGAACGAAAAAGTATCTCGCACAACATATCAATAAAATAGTAATAGCTACGGGGAGTAGTCAAGAAGGAGAAGAGAACAAAACTCATATCTTGTGTTCTCTAAGAATCAGTCAATAAGCATCGACTGAAAAGAATCATTCCAGTCAAAAAGGATTGAAGAAGAACTTGCGCTGCAAGAGATAATATCAGAAGCATTTTCTTCAAGTCAAGAAGCCTGTCAACATGGACTAAAGAAGAAGCTTAAAGAAGATTTGTGTTGTCAAGGTTCAAATCAGAAGCATCTTCTTCAAGCCAAGAAGCCGATCTTCATTAGGCAAAAGAATTGTTGATAATCTTTCTCTGTAAGGCTTGCGAGCCAAAAAATATAGGATCTTTTTACAAATCTGTGTGTCGAGCTTGCGGGCTTGAGAGCTGTGAGGCTTGAGGGCTAGGGCAGTGGACTTGCGGGACCGATCATGTTGACCTTGCGGGCTTGAGAATTGGAGGCTTGAGGGCCAGGGCAGAGGACTTGTGGGTCCAAGAGGCAAGACACGCGGGTCTGTGCTGTGCAGGGCTTGAGGGCCTGAGTGTCGGGTCTGCAGACCTGAGTGAAGTAGGGTCTTGCTGGCCTAGGCTGTAGGACTTGTGGGTCTGAGTTGTAATGCTTGCGGGCTAGAGACATTAGCGGAGCTTGCTGAGCCAAGCACACTGTTAGGTAGGTGCAGAGGGACAGAGGACTACTAATGACACATCATCTTGAGGAATTTCTAAATCTTTGCGTGTTTTTTGTGTTATGCTTCTTATTTCATAATCTAACAAACCAGAAAATAAGAACGTCAAAGAGGGGCAAAGTAATTTGAAATACCTATTAACTCCCCCTCTAAGTGATAAGTTGACACCCCATAACTAACAATTGGTATCAAAGCTAGGTTGTTCAAAGAAAAGCTTAACAGCCTGAACAGATCTGCTGTTGGGTGTGTCAAATCAACTGCTTATCATATCCTAACTCCATGGAGAAAGTCAGAAGATCTGACATCAGGAAGTTCAGATCCTTAAATGAAAGCAGCTTGAGCTCCTCCTGTACTAATGATGAATGATTCACTGGGATCAAGTACCCTTAACTCCATCAGACAGTGAATCTTATGATGAAGAATGCTCTGTAGCAGGAAGAAGGATAAGAGCCCCCTTGACTCTCTCAGACTATGAATCTAAGGATAAAGAGATCTATGGGCTGGTTGCTTTATCCAGTAAAGAAAATCACGATGAATCACATCATGATCAGGTATGCATCACTCACAAACCTTTACTACCCGATTCAATTAAAAAGGCCAAGAATGCATCAGATGATCACTCATCATCTGAAGTTGATGAAGAAAACTTATCATCATACAACAACAAGGATCATACTGATCTAATTGAGCACTTTGGTACTCTCTTGGCTGCTCTGATAAAGAGCAAGAGGCTTATTAGGAAGCAAGCTAAGGAACTAGAATCATTCAGACCTATTAAGGCTGAGATGAATGAGAAAATGGGTATGTCCCACAATGAGGGAACCAATTCCTTTGAGCTCAAGAAGATCATAGTCAAGCTTTCTGATGAGAAGAATCAAAAGGATGAACTCATAAAGAGACTTGAAAATATTCTTCTCAAGGAAAAGAATTTAGTGGCTCAATTCTCTAAGCCCAGATTTATACTGCCCATTTTGACACCTTCCCCTCTTATAATAATAGGAGAGGATTGGGCTTTAAGGATGGGAATGAAGGAAAGGGCAAGGCTACAACTGAGCCTCATACCACCTTTCAGAAGGTAGTGATTCCTTCCAACATATATGAACATGACAGTGTCTATGGTCACTGGAAGAATGGAAACTCCTATAGTAATGTGAATACTCCTAACTATAAGAGGAGAAAGGGCATGGGGATGAGAGCTTTGAAGGCTCCTCATGAGGAAATACAGATGGCCCACCATGGACCATTTATGTTTGGTACCTCAGCCCCTACACTCAAGGATAAGGAAGCTACATCTTCCCAATCCCTCTCAGCAAAGGAGCAGGTTGGTAGCTCCAGTATAATTAATTCCCACTTGATCATATCTGATGCCATCAACACCATGTTAGATACCAAGATGACATCTGTTGTTGACAAATGGATAAAGTTAAGAAGAAATGATCACACTAGAGATGCTAGTCTACCCTTAGCTGAAAGAGATAGGAAGAATGTTGCTGCTCTCTCTGCTGAACATAAGCAATCTAATGCCAGCTCCTCAAGGAATGTTCAGAAAAGAAGGTACAATATCCATGAATGTTGGTGTTGTGGTAGAGTGGGACACTTTGCCTTTGACTGCTGGCATAGCTCAAGTGTGCCTAATGCAAAGGAGAGTCTTCTTGAAAAAACTGAAGTGAGTAGGAATATATCTTATTGCACTAAAAAGGGCCTAGGACGCAAACTTTGTTGGGCTCCTAAGGTATGTTAATATCTGTCTTGCAGGTATGTCCATTCAGCCAAAATAAAGTACATAAGGCTGATGTACAATAAGTTATCCAGGGATAATTCTGGACTAAGAAAAATCTCATCACAAACCAAGATGCATTGATCAAGGGGGAGAGTTCAGAAAAATCAGATGAAAAAGAAGACATCCAAAATAGAGGGAGCTGCAAGTTTGAGAAGATGCAAAGACTATTACTCTAAAGTTCAACAAGAGCTAAGGTGAAGGTAATTGTGCTTTAGATATTAATGATTGCTACATAAACCTATATTTATCGCTATGTGAAAGTAATTTTGATTTGAGTAAGCAAAAGATGTCACTCAAATAGCACATATATATGACACAGCTAAAGCATAACACTGATCATACAAAAGAGTGAACAAGAACATTATCACTTTGTATACAAAATGATATCGTCGAAATAATGATTGGTATCGTCGAAATGATTCCTCGATGTCTTAGTAGGGTCACGACGTTACCTAAATGTCGATCTAACACTTAAGAGATATGAAATTAACCGACCACAACTGTTCAATCTTCATTAATCAGACTTTTAACAAGTGACAATTCGCCTTCCAATCCTGAAACTATAAATAGGATCATATGTCTTGGAGTTAAAACACATTCTATATTTGCCCTAAAAAGCCGTCGTGTTCTCTGCGACTTCGAAGAGTGAATGAGTCAACAACGCTGAAATCCTCTTTGATCAAGTAAGAGATGGCGCCAAAGAAGGAAGGATTTCTGTATAAGGAAGCGAAGTGGTGAGGAATGGTTTCTCAGAAGGGCCAGAAGAGATCCAGAGCACCATAAAGCTGTTGGACGTCGTCGGCCTGGAGTTTGCTCTCTCAGAGCCAACAGTAATATTGAAGTGAGATGTGCTGGAATTCTACTCAAATTCCAAGGGTGGCTCAAAAGGAACATCCGTGAAGAGTTTAATCAACGAGATGAAAGTCAAGGTGAACCCCAAGAGATTGGCAAGGGTTCTTTAGCTGCCGACCTGCGCCAAGGGGTAGGAAAATGAAGAGGTCAACCAGGAGGACCTTAACAAAGCTTTGGCATGGTGCGGGCTCTCCAGCAAGACCTATGGGTCTCTGGAAAGGAAAAGTTTTAGTCAACAAGGAAAGCTGATGGCAGATATTGTGGGAAAAGCCCTCCTCTGCAAGGTAGGGTCACATGACAGGATATCCAAGCTCATATTCTATATAATGGCAAGGATAATCCTAGGTAAGAAAACCAACTGGGCTCAGATCATCTTCAAAAGGATTCAAGATAGTTTTCAAGTACCCAATCTGGTGAGAATCCTGTCCCTTTTTCTACTAATATCTTATCCTGAGACCTTCAACAAGAAGTATGGTATAAAAATCCATCACATGAGAAGGATGGATATCAGGATACTTGACAGGTGGGAGAAGGTTCTGTCTAAATCTCCCAAGAAGCTGAAGACTCAGAAGATATGACGATAAAGGAAGCAAGCTCATCTGAAGAAGGTGAGTCTGGCAACAACTCAGACTCATCTGACTCTGAAGTGCCTGTAGAGACAAGGAATGTCTCCCTCGAGACCTCTGATCTAAGTCTGGGATCCAGGACAATGTTATCAGCAGTAACAGAACAAGAAGGTGCTGAATTTAAGGGGGAGAAGGATAATGAGATCCTTGCTCAGGTAGATATTGTGATCAACAAGATCACTGAGGCTGAGGATGTTGTCCATTCTGGACCAGTAGTCCAAGAGGACCCAAGTGAAGATCCCCAAGAAGACAACCCAGAGAATCCTGCTGATGAGATTAACAGAGATCTGCCAAATCATGAAGAGGCAAATGAACCTAAAAATGAGTCAAACCAGTCAACCATCAGAAGACCTCCATCTCCTAAGGTTGATGTTTATGAAGAGGAAGAACTAGGACAAGCCAGTTCTCCTCCAGAGAATAGGCCAGTGGAGTCCTCACTATTGCCTCAGATAAGAATGCTCCTGGAAGAGCAAAAATAAAAAATTGAAAACCATGTTAACTCTGATGTAAGTGAAATGAGGAGGGAGCTATCTGCTGAGACTGCAAGCCTCAAATCTGAGTTGAAGAATCTGCAAGAGAATACTGACAAACAGATAGCAATCACGCACCAATGTATCCTTGAAATCCTTGAAAATCAAACCACGATATGCAAAAATGTTGAGACATCCTACAATGCCACTAACAAGTGGATGAATGAATACAAGACAAATACCTAGGATAAGCTCGATCATCACAATAAGGATCTAGACATTCATCTGCTTGAGACCAAGAACCATCTAAAAGCAGGAATTCACATGCTTAAAGGCAAGATTCTAATCCTTTAAGAGAATCTTCAGAAAGAGATATCAGAAGAAGTCATAATGGGGGAGAGATCTATGATAAAGGCCAGTGGTGAGCATGCCATCTGGACCTCCAATACTATCAGGGAAGCAATGAATCTCTCTCCTCTATATTATGATGAGCCTACTAAAGAGTACCCTGCTGAATCTCCCTATGTCGATATTCTTGATGCTACTACTGATCAGAATAAAGGAAAGGAAATATTGGAAGAAGATGAGGTAAAGACGAGAAAGAGAAAATTCAGAGAAGAAATGGAAATGAAGGGTGACTATGAGAGATGGAGTCCCAAATCCAGATCCATCATACTAAAAGCATGAGAGCTGTTGAAAGTGAATAAAGGTGTAAGATACAAATTGTATAGTCCTTAAGAATGGACCGAGCATGATGATTAAGAAGAAGTAAGGAGAGGTTACAGAAGGGACATGCAAGCAGGAAGAATCCCTGCAGACACTCCTGAGCTCCTCAAGTATCACCCCAAACCATTTGAATATCACCAGACAAACTGAGAAGGAACATGAAGCCAGCGCCAAGAAAGCGAAGAGTGAAACAGCTATGAAGAAACCCGAGAAATAGGTGGCTGAATTATTAGGGGCAAATATAGAAATGTTGAAAACATTAAAATATTTGTCACTATTTATTAATTATCAATGAAGTGATATTTGTCAATTTCTGTGTTCACTCAAACTTAATTGTAATGTCATTATTATATGCTAATTTGATTAAGATGTACTTTATCATTGAGTGGTTATGACTTCTTCAAATATGTGGAGATTGTTGTGAACAGTGCTCAATAATGTTCCTGATTTGAAGAAGTGCTCAGATCAATGGTAAGTATAAGTTGTATTTGATGTTATATTTAGTTCATGCTTGCAGAGATCAGACAATATGTCCAGTACTTTAATAACTTCACTAAGTACAATATCATCGAAAAGGCTAAGCAAGACAATGTCGACGACATCGTCATAAGGAAGCCTTGACATTGAAAAGGATAAGTAAGACAAATGTCGACAACATCACAGTAAATATGCCGTGTCGTTGAAAAGGTAAAGAAAGACTGATATCAACGACATCGTCATAAAGAAGGCTTGACGTCGAGAAGGCCAAGGAAAAAGTTATAAAGATAGCAGTTGCTGAGGAATATCTTATCGACATGATACTGATAATGTTGTCGATAATATTAGGTGGTGTCGACGACATCAAGCAGTCAAGAAGATTACGATGACATATCCAGAAGACAGTCTATCATCATAATCACTAGTGCAAAACGGTTGTCCCGTATCGTCGAGATATTCTTCTCTAAAGAAGAAGGAAGAAGACTTGAAAATCTATCCAAGTCCAATACAACGACAAGCTCTGTCATTGAGATATTGTCCATGTCGTCGTAACAATGGAAATATCATCGAGATAGATTCAAAAGTTGCCAAACACGCTGTCAACATTTAATGTCGCTGCCTAACTGTCCAATCAGCGCGTCCTCTTAAGGAAAGGGCTTCTGACCCTTATGGAACATTACAGGAGACCGTTGGGGAGGCTCCTCGGTCCTATAAAAGGGAACAGTGGATGACCTAAAAGCTCTCTTGAACCTTGGAACAAAAAAGTATCCCGCACAATATATCAATAAAATAGTAATAGTTGCGGAGAAGAGTCACGAAGGAGAAGCGAACAAAACTCATACCTTATGTTCTCTAAGAATTGGTCAATCAACATCGACTGAAAAGAATCGTTCGAGTCAAGATGGATTGAAGAAGAACTTGCGCTGCAAAGATAATATCAGAAGCGTTTTCTTCAAGTCAAGAAGCCAGTCAACATCAGGCTAAAGAAGAAGCTTGAAGAAGATCTGTGTTGCCAAGGTTCAAATCAGAAACATCTTCTTCAAGTCAAGAAGCCGATCTTCATCAAGAAAAAGAATCGTTGTTTATCTTTCTCTATAAGGCTTGCGGGCCAAAAATTGTAGGATTTATTTTTCAGATCTGAGTGTCGAGCTTGCGGTCTTTAGAGCTGTGAGGCTTGAGGGCCAGGGAAGTGGACTTGCGGGTCCGATCTTATCGAGCATGCAGTCTTGAGAACTATGAGGCTTGAGGGCCAGGGTAGTAGACTTGCGCGTCCAAGGGGCAAGACTTGCGAATCTATGCTGTGTAGGGCTTGAGGGCCTGAGTGTCAGGTCTGCGGACCTGAGTGCAATAGGGGCTTGCGGGCCTAGGATGTAGGACTTGCAGGTCCGAGTTGTAAGGATTACGGGCTATAGACATTGGCAGAGTTTGCCGAGCCTAGCACACTATTAGGTAGGCGCAGAGGGACAGAGGACAACTCAAGACACATCATCTTGAGGAACCTCTATAAATCTTTGCGTGTTTTCTGTGTTATGCTTCTTACTTCATAATCTAACAAACCAGAAAACAAGAACGTCAAAGATGGGCAAACTAATTTGAAATTCCTATTCACCACCCCCCCCCCCTCTCGGTGATAAGTTTACACCCCATAACTAAAACATTTCCATCTGCACCAAACGCTGGTGGTGTCACGTCTCCTCGGTCCCCTAAAATGATATGGTCTACCGACCGTTAGTCAAAAAGACCAAGCCTCATTTCCCACCACCTATCCCCCTGTGGCTCCTAGGCACCGTGCGGGAGGATGAAGCGGGTGACAGCAAAGGGTATTAAATAAAGAAGGTGACATGTCTTAGCTACATGAGTATCTATCACTACACAGGTGTTTAAATATATGAAGCAGTAAATAAAGCAAGGTAAAGAACAAGTAAAAAACAGTAAGTAAAGACAAGTATCTAGTAGAAAAGTTACCATTGATTTATAGGAATGTCATACAAACCTATAGACCAAGGGGGCGTTTAGCAAGGACTATCGTATAAAAAGTCCCATACCAATTTATACGATAGGGGTAGGGGTTGAAATGCAGTGCTTATGCCATGACATGCAAAGTTATGCAGTTTAATGCTATATTCACATAAGTGCAATTCACACACTTCGACTATATGTGCACAGACCATTAATTCCCCCTTTTTAGAGTAGCAAAACTCTCAGGATACTCCCGTAGTGGCAGACGGAAGTGGTGGGTTGGGTCTCTCCCACCTCTAGGTTGGTATCTGTACTACCTACCTTAACCTATCGTATGCCTCAACGTAAAGAACACAACCACAGAGCGCCCACGTACTCTTGCTGGATGGCCCACCAGACTTTCTTGGCTGAGTGCAAACCACACTTGTCGAGGACAAGCATCGACGTCGGTGCGAACGATCATCCATACTAAAGACCCACCACATTTATGTACATGCATTTATGATTACCATCTATCTCCGAGCATAATCTCTCCGGGCTAACCCGCCCGTCACCATAACCTTCTGAGCCACCACCTCGCTAGACTAACCCATCCTTACCTACAACTACCGAGCCTACTAATCGTAAGACCCAACCAACTAAGTACCCATAACAATGGGATGTGAGTGAGTGAACTATTAAGTTAGTCTTGCATAACAAATTATTCCTACGGTTTGGGGTTAATCTTGGACTTCCCGAGGTCTACCCTGTAAGGGGCTCGCAGCGGTACTAGGAGCTATGATGAGATGACACACCAAAGCCCCCTTTCTCAAGAAAATTAACATTGTTGATAACTACCCTTAAGCATACCCCTCTTACCATTTCACTTGAATTGCCCCTAAGTGTTTTATGACTTTCTCCAAGGGGAAGGCGATCTATCGTCAAACCCGAACACAAACTTGCTCTTGACCACCGGGCACACTCAACACATAACTCCTATTGGTGACCACACATCTCTTCAACCTGATTAGGTGCATGCGAGGAGGCACTCCAAATAAACATCCAAATGCCCCAAGATTATTATTGGGGGTGTGTTATGACATTATCACCCCATCTACAGAAATTCATATATTTTCAAATTTATCTGTTATTTATTATGATTTCTCCAAAATCAGGGAACCTATGATTTTGAACACCAATTATGATTTTCTGATAAGCTATGGCCATGACAAAACTTGTGCAACTATATGTCATCAAAATAACAGACACATATGAATTTCATAATTTTCCAAAAAGGTTCTGACCTCCAAATAAAATATTGACTAAATTAACACAATCAAGGCTTAACAAAGGAGGTACCAAAAATACTCATTCAAAAATTAAAGAAAAATTACTAAGTGTCTAAGGTAATCAAAAAAGTTCACTGCTTGAGTTTCATAATTTTCCAGAGTAATTTTACCATATAAATCATTTATTTGATTAAAAAGAGCCCAGGGCACCTTGTGAAGAGAATCATGTATAAGTTCTTCGAAAAATTATATTAAAATTACCAGGTCATATAATTGCCCTAAAAAGTCCTATGACCAAGTTTCATGATTTCCAGAGGGTATTAAGCCCATAATTAATTTTCATACAACTAGGGCAAATATTGGGGGTTGTGAATGAAGTACTATTTATATCACTTCAAAATTCTTAGCAAAATTACCAGAGAATATGATATCATCAATATAAACATACTGACAAAATTTCATGAGCATCCAATGTTATATGATTATGTAAATTATTAATAAAAGAAAGTGCTCTAAATGGCTTTTAATTAAACTAGAGGGGATAAATATTCCTAAAAATTCTAGGTATATTATCTAGGGCATAAATACACCCAATGAACCTCTCTACCATATTTCAAGTCAATCCAAAAATATATGACTCTATGTCCTTCAATAGGTTGAATAATCAACCCTAGTGTTTGAACTAGGGTTCTAGGGCATATCCACCCCCAAACCACCTCAAATCACTTGTGGGGGTGTTTTATGTGGTATTAAATTAGTGGACAAGGTTTCATCACTTTTGGGTTAGGATTGACCACTCAAACTAAACAAGTGCACTTTTGACCTAATACCCCTAGTTTGACCAATCTTGGGTTAATTAATTACCCTATCAAATCAATCCAAAATGGAATGAAATTTTTAACAGGGTCATTTCATGACCCTAAGGACCACCCACCAAAATTTGGAAGGGTTTGGAGGTCTCTACACCCTAAAATTAAATAATGCATGAATTATTAAATGTTTACAAAAACTTTAGAAAAAGGTCCTCCAAAAATTCTCATTTTTGGTTATGTGTAGGGTGAGGATATAACTAGCTTATGCTCCAAATTTTAGAGCATTTTGATGGCTGGATTGAGGGGCCACTCAAATTAAACTCTAGTCAACCCTATGTATATGCTGCACCATTTTGAGTGATGTGGTCAGACCACTGGCCCAAACGATGTGAAATTAATTTTAAAATAAGCTAGACTTCAAGGGCTACAGGTTTGGTATTAACCACTTTTGCAGTAGAGGCCTTGTATTTTATATATTTATTTCTAGCAATTGTAAGAAATATATCATAAATCATAAACATCAACTTATATTAAGTAAGAGACAACAAAGAGCTTGAAGCAATAAATGGACGGCATCCCGTTTTCTTCTTCCTCTGGCCGACGGACAGGTATAGCCCTGACCTGGAGCCCCTTCAAACCCATTCTCCCAGCCATCTAGCCACCTCCCCGTCCGGCCACTGCCACCACCACCTCTTTTGAGGTGGTGGCTAACGCCGGGCGGCAGCACGGCCGCCGGAGGCGATGTTTTCGGCGAACCCGAGACTCATTTTTTTCATGAAATTTCAGAAATTCTTCTCACTAGACCGGGTTCAATTGAGCCTGATTTCTCCACCTAAATAACTATAGATCAACACTGAAGGAGAGGAGGCGGGGAGGACCTGTTTGGAGGGGAGAGTCCTTGTCGATCTCCTATACACCATGACCATATGAGAGCTCTTGGGTTCCATGGAACCTCTACACCAAGTAGCTCGAAATCTTCAAGTGAATAGGGGAAAATGATGCTCTGAGCCACCTGAAGGTTTTAAATTAGCCAATTTGGGGAGAGGGAGGGTTATGGCAGCAATTGCCATGAAGGCCATTAATGGCCGTTTTCGGCCAAAGTGAAAACCCCCAATTCAGCCCCCATGTGGGCTAGAAAAACTCTTAACCTTCTTATAACTGTCAGAGGAGATGAATCCCCATCAATTGGGAGATCAATTGGCCTCCCTTGGCCATGAATGCCAATAATCCTATCTTTCTCTCTCCACCATTTTTAGGGAAAATGGGGGTTTCTCTCTCCTGGCCGAATTTCTTGAAATTGAATGGTAATTTCAGTAACCCCCAACCCCATTAGCTAGTGGACCACTTCAATTGTGTCTAGCCCAAGTGGATTGAGTTTGATTGAGTCAAAGTAGGTCATTTGGACCTAAATTTAGGGTGGAGTTGACTTTGGTCAATTTTACCATTTGGGTTGAGTGCCGGTAGGCTCGATCTTCGACGCCGAGACCAACCAAGCGCTTGCGCACGAGGACGAATAGGCTCAGCTGAGTGTCCTCGAGCTCACCCACATGTCCCCGCGGCACTGTATCAACCTTGCATGAAACCTTACCAAGGTTGAGAGAACGCGGGGCCTTTCCTCCTCTGAGGTCGTGTCCTTGTCTCAAAAGCTGGATGCCACTAAGACCCTTCTCACCAACTGCCCAGTCCAAGAGATAAGTTCAGTCCATTATAGACTCTTGTGCTTTCACGCCTCCCTTTTGTTTTCTTGCCCTAACCTTATCATTTTCCTTTCTTCCAGAACACCTCGAACTCTGACGTTCTATCCATGCGAGTGGCCAGCCTCGAAGACCAGGTTAAGGAGCTATAGGATGAGAATCAACGCCTGCGAGACACCGCGGTCCCGCCACCTCCCGGTGAGAAGAGAATATTGCATCAATACACCAACTATGAAATCGAGTTGATGATGCAGGAGAATGCGCAAGGGGCAGCAAAGCAAGTGGCGCAGGTGCTGTGAGATGCTGGGCTCTTGAAAGAAGGTTGTGAGAATCTCTCCGCTCAGAATGTTCTCCCTTAGCTCTTCACGGCGCTGGATGTGACAGAGGGCAAAGCTGATCTTTACCGCGAGAGCAATGTCGTCCACCCCTCAGGCGAAAGTGGCAAATCATCAAGCGATAAGTCCAGTGACACCCCTTGAAGTTTTTCGCTTTTTTCTTTTTGATGTAATTCGTGCTAGGGGCGAGGTCCCCTCTTTGTAAGGGGAACTTTTGTAATAAAAAGAAGCATTTATTTATCTTGTTCTTCATTCTTCCTTTTTACTTTCTTATTTTACCCTCTTTTCTTTGTGCCACTCGCGTATAGTTCATGTGCCCGCACTCGCTTGTACTTTACCGCACGTCGTAGACCATCTGCACGCGCCCATACCCTTCTAGAAATTAGGTGGTGACCTCGACGATTCTGCCAGAAGCGTGTCCTTTTCGAGAGCGCATCTGTTCCGAATGATTCCCACATTTCCTTAAGCAGGTCGAAACCTTGGGCGCATTCGCCAGGCCAGTGTCCCTCAAAGAGGACCCCACTTGCATACCTTGGGTTTGGATACTTCCCTTTCTCAAATTTCCTTCCTCTTTATTCTCTCACCTCGAATCACCTTCCGTATTTCCTTCCTACCACCGAGTGAGCCTGCGGCCCTGCCAGCTAGGTGAGATCCTAGTCAGCAGGTCTGCTCCGGGCCAATTATATTTTGCAACTTCATTTCTTCCTTTCCACCGAGTGAGCCTACGACCCTGCCAGCTAGGTGAGGGCCTGGTCAGCGGGTCTGTTTGGGGCCAATCACACTTTGCGACATTCTCTCTTCCCTACCACCGAGTGATCCTAGGGCCCTGCCATCTAGGTGAGAGCCTAGTCAGCGGGACTGCTCGGGCCAATCACATCTCCAACACTATCATCTTACAAGTTGACACAACATTCATAAAGAAAAACAAAGTTTGAAAGTTAACATTTTTATTACATGAATTTTAGGGTACAAACATTTCAGGTCATCACCACTCCATGTGTGATCGATGGGCTCACCTTCCACATTTTGAAGGCGATAGATTTTAGGGCTTCTTCAACGTCATAGGGGCCCCCCCAATTGGGATTGAGCTCCCCACTACGGCTGACCTTCTGGCCGCATCGACCTTTTTAATACAAGGCCCCCCTTCTCGAATTGCTTGATCCTGATATGTTTGTCAAAGTACTTTGCCATCTAGCGCTTGACTTCCTCCTGTCAAACAATGACAATATCTCAGAGCTCTTTACTTTGATCTAAAGAGAGTCATAGTTCCTCTTCATTCTACACTCTCCACTCTTCGTCGCCTCCTTCTGCACCCATTACCTGCGGTGTCTTGGCCTTGAATTTTACGGGAAGGACTACCTCACAATTGTGAAAGTGTTTGAAGGGGGTCTCACCGGTGGCGGTGTTGGGTGTAGTCCTTAGGACCCATAGGACTGAGGGGAGCTGCTCCACCCAATTCCCATTCAAATTTTCTACTTTACTTTTCAGCAGGTTCACTATGATCTTGTTCACCACCTCAAACTTTCCATTGCTCCTGGGATGGTGAACAAACGAGAAGCTATTGTCTATTTCCAGTTGACTACAGAAGCTAATGAACTCTTCACTGGCAAACCGTGGCCCATTATCTGTGACTATGGCTTGCGGGAGCCCATGTTTGCAGATGCTCTCTCCCCATATAAAGTTGTGGATTACCTGGGAGGTCACCTTAGCCAATGACCTGTCCTCCAACCATTTTGGGAAGTAGTCGATCATGACCAGGAGGAACCTCCTCTTCCCGCTCGCCTAGGGGAAGGGACCTACCAGGTCCATCCCCCAAATCGCAAAGGGCCAGGGTGCCGTGATGCTTCTTAGCCTTTGAGCTGACAAAAGTTGAAGCAGGGCGAATAGCTGGCACTTTTGACAATTTTTGGCGAACTCCATCGCATTTTTGCTCAGGGTCGGCCAGAAGTACCCTTGCCTCATTATTCTGGACTCCAATGTGTTGCTTCCCGAGTGACTGCCACACTCGCCAGAGTGAACCTCCTCCAGGACCCTCGGGACTTCCTCCTCGGATACACATCGGGCCAAGAATCACAAAAGGGTCTGAAAGGAGGTTTAGTTCTTAAGTATTAAAGCTCTTTGTTTAAGTTTATTTCAAAATAATGATATATATAAATATAGTGTTGAGTGTGTAATAACAACAAACACAAAGTAGGCTCAACAACACAGCAAGAAAATAAAGCATAAAACAAACAAGCAACAAGAAGACACAAGATATATAGTAGTTCCCCAATCAACCTGGGTACATCTACTCTTCTACCCACTGGTAGGAATCCACTAGAGGTTGTTGATCAGGTGCCCTCACACCAAGGGGTTTTTGTTCAGGTGTCCACACACCACAGAGCTTTTGATCAGGTGCTCAAAACCAAGTTGCAGGTTTTTGCTAAGGTGCCCTGTCACCGAGAAATTACTTTTGAAGGGAGTTATAACCCTTTATAAGAGGGGAAATAAATAAAACAAAAAGGTTAAAGTGTTCTTCTCTTTTCTGAGAAGTCTCTTGATGATCCTGATGGGTGGTTGAGTTTGGATCTTTATGATGATGTTGAAGAGCTCCCCCTGTCTGATATAAATTGATGACAACTTGTGGAGGCTTCTTCTCTTGATTGTAAATACTCTTCTTCTTTATGCAGTTAAGATCCTGAGCAAATGATATTGATTGGTGTCTTAGGATGGATATGATCTACAAAGAAGAGTTAGCAAAAAGAAGTTAATATATATTAGATCTGTTTCTTCTTTTTGCTCCTCTGTTTTTCTCTTCCTGGTTCTGTATATTCCTTTTTCTCTTTTTCTTTCTGTCTCTCTTCTTCTTCTTTGTTTTTCTCTCTGAATATATATTCTGGAGAGCTGTTCGGCTGATTTGAATTCTTGCCGACAAGATAGGAAAAAGATAATGTCTCTTTTATTTCCTGGATCCTCGAGAACATAAATTGCCATCTTTAGCTTTGCTGCAACGGCTATAATATTTAATGTTCTGCAACGGCTAATTCAAATAAAGGAAAGGCAACAATATATAAATAGAAATAATAAAATATTGCTTTATTAAATCAGACAACATATATATAATTTTAGTCGAGCTGAGAAAGAAGAATTTATATATCTGATAATATTTCGTCGAGCTCAGCTTCAAGTTCGTCGACCTGAACATTTGATTCGTCGTTCTGAGCTTCTGCTGAATATTCATCGAACGCAGACTTGAGATCGTCGAATGCAACTTTTCATCGAATGCAGAGACGGGCTGGATCGTCGACCGCTGAATATTGAGTTGTTCGTCGAACGCAGACTTGAGATTGTCGAACGCAGACTTGAGATCGTCGAACGCAACTTTCCGTTGACCGCTGAGACGGGGTCTGTTCATCGACCGCTGAGACGGGGTCTATTCGTCGACCGCTGAGATGGGGTCTGTTCGTCGACCGCTGAGACGAGGTCTGTTCGTCGACCGCTGAACCGGTAAGACGGGATCGTCGAGCACTGAGCTAGTTGGATTTCGTCGAGCGCAGAATGAATACCATTCATCGAGCACAGAGCATCGTTCGTCGAACACAGATAGCCATTCGTCGAACGCAGAGAACATATATAATTTTTATCTTTCTCTTATTTTCTCAGCCTATTAATTATATCTATTTTCAGCCTTCTATCTTAATAGAATTTGATCTAAGTTATAAGATGTGTTATGATAGAAACTTAGACATTAAAGATGGATCCTAACTCAAATCAAAACTAAGGTTCCAACAGGGTCTTTCTGTACAAGTCCTCCTCGTGCAACATGTAGTAGGCCGACTTGTGCCTGAAGCACCTTTAATATGGGACCTCCACTGGAAACTTACCCGTTGTTAGGAGGGTCATAAAAGGATCCTTCCACGAGGGTCTCCGCTCTATATCCATCAGCTCGAGTACCAGACTTGGCCAACTGATTTGCTGGGGTACATTCTTCCCTCAGTACGTGCCCGATGGAGAAGGTTTTGAATGTCCTGATAAGACCCCTCGGCTTGGTTAAGTACCTCATATGTGTGGGCTCTCTTGTCTCAAACTCTCCCTTGACCTGTGATGTTATCACCATCCAATCTGTGAGGACATCCACATCATGAACCCCTAGCTCCTGGGCCAGATGTAAGCCATCGATCATTGCTTCACACTCCGCCTGGTTATTAGTGATGAGGAAATGTATCACTACGACTTGCTCTATCTTTACTCCATGGGGGCTTTCCAATACCACCCCTCCTCCCAGAGAGTTTCTTCCTGAAGCCCCGTCCACTAGTAGCCTTTAGGGGATGTGCCGAGGGGTTTGCTTTTCTTCCATTTAAACCACATTCTCCTTAAAGTCCGCCGCGACCTGCCCTTCATCGATAGCTAAGGGACAAAAGCGATGTCGAACTCGCTCAGCTCTACTGACCACTTCGCGAGCCTCCCCAAATGCTTTACCCTATCGAAGATTTTGCGAAGGGGGTGGTCGGTCACTACATGAATCGAATGACATTGGAAGTACGACCTGAGCTTCTTGGCCGAGACAACCAAGGCGAATGCCAGCTTTTACAAAATCAGGTACCGAAGCTCTGCCTTCTTAAGGACCCTACTCTCATAGTAGATGGGCAATTGATTCTTGCCCTCCTCTCGGACCAAGACAGAGCTCACAACCTCTGCCCCAACTCCGAGGTACAAGGATAGGGCTTCCCCCTCCTTCGTTCCTTGGAGAAGCGGAGCCTTGGTGAGCTGGCTTTTTAAGACATGAAAAGCCTCCTGCACTCATTTGACCACTAAAACTTTTAGTTGCCTCGCAACACTTTGAAGAAGGGCGAGCATTTATCCCCTGCCCGGGAGAGAAACCTACTCAACCCTGCGAGCTTTCTCGTTAAGCGTTGGACTTCCTTGGCATTTCACTGCGATTCCAACTCTATTATAGCCTTTACCTTATCTAGATTGGGCTCCTCCCCCGCTGGGGTAAGGTGGTGATTCAGAAACTTCCCCTTGTTGGCCCTGAAGACACACTTCAAGGGGTTCAGCCTCATCTTGAACTTGCCCAGAGTGGCAAAGGTTTTCTCGAGGTCCAGGAGGTGAGAACTCAAGTCCTTGCTCTTCACCATGAGGTCGTCCATGTACACCTTATAGTTCCTTTCCCTCTGCTCCTGAAAGACTCGGTCCATCATCATTTGGTATGTATCCCCTGCGTTCTTTAGCCCAAAACTCATCATCTTATAGCAGAGTAGCACCCCTCCTTCATGATGAAGGAGACATCTTTGACGTCCGGAGGGCGCATCCTGATTTGGTGATAACATAAAAAAACATCTACAAAACTCATTACAAAAAAATCGACGGCTGAATCAACCAGTGCGTCGATTCGAGGCAGAGGATAACAATCCTTTGGGCATGCTTTGTTCAAAAGAGAAAAGTCAATACACATCCTTGGTGGGATCAGAACTTTTATGCCTGCAAATGACAACAACAAGTGTACCATGTCGGAAGTAGTATAGGTTTATAAAAAACCAAGGTCGTATAAAAATCCGGGAGAGTTGAATACTTTTACTTTGAGAAAATCTTTATTATCCTATCAATAGAACTTTGGGTTGTTTGTTATAAGAAACAAACGGTGAATTAAAATTAAGATTACACAATGATTAGAAGGCTAGCACTCGATCTTGAATCATCTCGGAATGAAAATAAAAGAGAAGAAATAAGAATTCTAATTCTCTTAAGAAGATTGCTTTGACCGTGGAGGTTCCCGAATTCTAAACGCACCTCTGTCAAGGATGCATTCAACTAAGTTTAAGTTGATCAATCAAACTTTCGCTCTAGAACCAAAACCCCTAAAACTCCCTTTATCGTAGTGAACCCCTCTATTGGATTTGACTTCAATCCAGGAGATTTATGTCATCCTCTCTCGAGGGTTGCATGCAACTCTCTTTATCCTTGAATGATCAATTCACATTATGTGCCGTTCGGTTGAATTAAATACAAAAACAAGCATGAGAATTATATATCAAAAATATAATCTCATTATATAAAAATCAAGTATGAATCTTAAACATTCCAAAGAAGAGAAAAAGAAGACTAAATTAATTCATGACGATTATTATTCCTTGGATCATCTCGATCGAGTACTAATTGAAATTTAGCTACTCATTGAGATTATGGAATCAACAGAAATAAAAGAGTACGAGATAAAAGAAGAAGAGAATGAGAGAACAAGAACTATTTTTATTACTTCTAGAAAAAGCACACTACAAGCTATAAAATTAAAAGTTACAATTGCAAAAAGAAAAGTTAATGAATTGAATGTACAATTGCAAGGAGAAAGAGAAGTACTAGAATGCTTAAAACAAGAAAATAATACAAGAAATGAAGGTTCGAACTCCCAAAAATCCGTCCTTGAAGTTCTGGAGAAGCTGCCTTTAAATAGGTGAAAAGTTGAGGTTACACGCACTCGGTCACGCCCGTGACTGAGGGCGTGTAAGGGGCGTGATTGAAGCTGGTGTGGGAGAAGCGCCTTCTGGATTCATTGCAGGAGTTATGTGTGCGTCACGCCCTAGGTTACTCTCATGACCTAGGGCATGTAATCTTAATAAATGCGGGTATCAGGAAATATTTGGCGCGCTGGCCCGTCATTCTGGCAGCAAGAGGTTGCACGCCCGTGACATTGGAAGTACACGAACGTGACATTGGCGAATCAGCCTCTGGGCGGGATCTGGGCATGGGTTGAGCAGGGCGTGCATGGTATGATCGAGCAAGGGCATGACTTGAGTGTCACGGGCATGCACTTGGTGAATTGCATGTCATAGCCGTGGATCACATCCTGCTGAGCTGTAACAGTTGCTTATGTTGACACGTTCTTGGTCACGCCCATAACCTAGGGCATGTACTTGGCGAATCTTCTCGGAATGGGCTCAGTATTGCGACAGCAGGTCTGGAACACATCTTGGGCTGTCATGCGCTTATTCACGCCCGTGACCTTGGGCATGTACTTATAAGTTTTGCTCAAAGTGCTCAAAAAAACTTGAAACCATAAAATAAGCTTAAGTTAGCTCATAGAAATGAAAAGAAACAATTTAAATGGGATAATTCATATAAATTAAATAAAATTCACTTAAAACAGAATTATAATTATATTAAAGGATGAGTATAGAAAGTACTTATCAATCCTCCAGCGACCATCACCCCTTTTTACCATGACGACATTAGAGACCGAGCCTGGATATTAGATCTCCAATACAAAACCTGCTTTGAGGAGCTTCTCCACTCTCCCAGATTGGCTCCTCCAGCTTGTCAGCGATAGTCCTCCTCTTCTGGAGGATGGGGTCAGTTACTGGAACAAGATTGAGACGGTGGCAGGTCATGTCCGCGTCGACGCACGACATGTCTTCTGCACTCCAAGCAAAGATGTCCACGCTGTTGGATCTTGAGGCGCCATTAGAGGGGGGGGGGGGTGACTAAGGGTATTAGAAAACTTTGAAATTTTATAGAAAACTTTAGATATTTTATTAGAAGTAAGTTAAATCAAAAGTAAAGAGATAGAAATTAGAAATGAAATCAATTTTATTAAACAAGAAAAGGCATTATTATCATTTATAAAATTGATTATAAAATCTGATTTCTATGATGCTAGAAATTGAAGGCGAAATATGAAATGCTCTTTTCATTTTATATACCAACTCTTCTCACTAAGAACCGGTTGGCTTTAGCTGATCTCTCCCCAGATACGACCTCAAGCCGCTTTAGCCTTTCTATCCCCAGAAAGACCTCGAGCACCCCCTAGATCTACTCCCTAGTCCCAGTCGCCAACATGAGGTGAATTCCTCCCTAAGTCCTACCAAGACCTAGTCGCCAACAAGAGGCGAATTCACGAACCGATTATAAAGATAAACATAAAATACAAATATAAAAACTCCCTATGAGGTAATCTGAAGGAGATGACGAAGAATCTCTGAAGATCATTGAAGTCCAAGCATGCGTTCTTCGTGTTGAGTTAGCGTGTTGATCCAAGCCTCCTTTGATTCCTCCTTTTGAAATTTGAGTGGGAGATCTTTCGTGGTCTGGAAATACGACCCTCACAAATAATTCAGAGTGCTGGAATAGGGCTCCTTAGCATTGGTTCTTAAAGATGACGAAATCCACCTATTTATAGGACTAGAAGCTAACACCGGCGTTAAGGCTAATGTCTGGCGTTGACCAAGTATAGAATTGTTTTGATGGCTCGGATCTTCAAAATAGGATGGAGATTCTGCATCTTTGGAAACATTCATTTTAGGTAACCCTAAATGTACAACCACATATTTGTTGAGTGGGGCCTCAGGCATAGGATTGGCAAAAAGGGAAGCAAGGAGGGATCTCTCCTAGGTCAGAAGGAGTTCCTAGCGAGTACAGCCTTTCTCGCATAGCACTCGCGCGAATGAGGCACTTTCAAGGACCATTCGCCCCACGGATGCCGGGAGATATGGCACGCGGGAGGTCGGGCTAGAGGTGCCATCATGGACCACTCGCCTAGGAGGATTTGGGGGTAAAATGACTTAAATACCCTTTCGTGGGCTGCCAATAGCCCTTCAGAACAATGGTGTTAGGCTGTTAGCAGGCCATTTTGGCATGCGATTAGTAAAACTAAAAGGCGGATTTATGCTATCTACAGACCAGACTAGAAAATCTATAATTAGACCCTTAAGGGCATCTTGGAGGAGATCCGATCTTTTAGGCTCTCTCCTCCTAGGCAAGTTTTGGTTAGCTGCTAGTGCCCTTCAAGGTGCCCGACTGAGCATTGGTTTGAGAGGGGAAGCTCTCTAAGATCTTCCAGGTGTGTGCTAGGACCTCTTCGCTACAGCCTTGAGTTTGTTCCTAGTTCTTCATCCACAGTCAAGAGTAAAAGCTAGGGATAAGTAAGTGCGGGCTACACCCCCAGTGGGTCCGATCTCAAGAGACCGATTGCCGATTTCAACATTTTTGGTGCAGTGAGCGTGGTCCGTAGCCTGTGTAAGAAAATCTCTAGCTGAGCTCCATGGCTGGAGATGGAGGAAAAGGATCCAACTAGGGCCACTCGCAGCAACCCACGAAAGAGGTGACACTGGAAATGTTTGAAGGCCTCAAGCGAGAGATCTTGCAGAACTTGCTGCTGGCTTTCTCCACGAGGAGCGAGTGCGAGACACCCATCGTTCCGGTGGTCCCGCCCCAGCAGATAGGCGAGAATGCCCCCGACCAGCGGCTGGCAAGGAGGTGGCGGCGGAGGTGAATGTGCGAGATCTCCCAGGGCGGAAGCTATTCGGTAGCCTAGCGAGTGCGGAGATCTGCGAGCTGACTCCGCGCGAGAGGACCACTCGCCGAGCAGGGGAAGGGAGTCCCTTTTGTGAGTTAATCCTCTCGGCCCCAGTTCCAGAGGGGTTCAGAGGGCTGGAGATGTCTTACTATACCCGCAAGGATGACCCAGTCCTGCACCTGCAGTGGTTCGAGGATATGGTCTCAATCCTCCCTATGTCGGATGCCTTCCAATGCTGACTCTTTGCTACCACTCTAAAGGCGAAGGCGAGGGACTGGTTCCACCATCTCCCTGTGGGCTCTATTTATGCGTTCGAGGATCTGCGTCGGAGCTTCCGGCTACGTTTCTCGACATCCAAAAAGAGGAAGAAGGATGCAGAGGCGCTCTTCAAGATTAAACAAGGGCCAGGGGAGTCACTGTCCTATTATGTGGATAGGTTCCAGGAAGAAGTCCTGCTCATCCAGGAGGTGCCAGGGTTCACCCTCCAGCTGGCCTTCATAGTGGGGCTACGGGAGGGTCTTTTTAAAATTAGCCTGAAGCTAAAGGCCCCTCTATCCTTTGAGGAATTGATGGAGAGGGCGGGTGAACAGATTGAAGGGGAGGCATCCAACCCAGAGTTTGCAAAGAGGTTGACAAGGTTGAGCGAGCAAGAGACAAGACAGCAAGAGGGAATGAGAAGAGATGATCCCAGAGATTAGGTGTTTCGGGGTCAATTGCGTGATTGGGGGTATCGAGAGCCCAATAACCGGCTAGCTTGGAGACCCCAGGAAGGACCGGCGCGAGGTCAGGAAAGAGGTTACAAGGAAAGGGGGGACGGGAGGGTCAACCATCCGGAATGGAGGCAAGGTCCCATAACCCCTCACCCACCTCGGGAGAAATCCATGGCAGTAGGTCAAGGAAGAGGAGGAAGAGGAAGAGGAGGAAGAGGGGGTAGGGTGGCGTTGCCCTATTGTGACTTCCACCAGGAGGAAGGTCACGCAACAGCCACCTGCCTGGAGTTTCTGGAGGTAAGGGCAAGAGGTCAACAACAGAAACGACCAGTAAGGATTAAAAAAGTGCTACCTGAAGAGGGGGAAGATAGGTGTGAATATAAGCAGACGTGGGAGCTAGGGGAGAGATCAGAGTGATCCATGGCG
Source organism: Dactylorhiza incarnata (assembly GCA_033032865.1). NCBI lineage: Eukaryota > Viridiplantae > Streptophyta > Magnoliopsida > Asparagales > Orchidaceae > Dactylorhiza > Dactylorhiza incarnata. The sequence continues at coordinate 7,117,876 of JAWHQI010000035.1, forward strand.
GGGTTGGGATAGAAGCCACTCACAAGAGGAGTTTCCAAGCAATGTTCCATAGGAACGTCGCGTCAACCTCCCAAGCCCCACCCCCTCGGAGAAGCTCACCTTCTCATTGGAGGATATGCCAGATTATGAAGACCCGTTCTGTGACACCTTTATGATCCAGACAGCAATCAAAAACTTCACGGTCTCCCGGATCTTGGTCGACAACGGGAGCTCCGTGAATGTAATCTTCAAGAAAGCCTTCGACACGATGGAGGTAGAGGCAAAGAGGGTGCAAGCCTTGGATGGGCCGTTGTTTGGATTTTCTGTGGAGAGGAAGGAGGTTGAGGGAGGAGTCGTCCTCCGGGTGACGTTGGGAGGGGTTTCGAGGAACTGCCGGTTCGTCATTATCGATGATCCGAGAAGCTATAATGCGATTTTTGGATGCCCAATCATCAGCACCTTCCGGTGCACTCCCTCATCCTCCCACCAGTGCTTGAAGTTCCATAGCGGGGGAGTCCAGGTTCGAATCCGGGGGAATGCAAAGGTGGCAAGGCAGTGCTACGTGACTGTCATCAACACCATATCCTGTATGGCGGAGGCAGAGAAGGCAGACATGGAGATGAGGAGGCCCGAGGGGAATGGAGAGGAAAAGAAGGTAGAGAGGAAGGAGGCATACGAGAAGAGGAGATGGAGAAGGCTCGGTAAGAGCATGTAGAGCCAATGGAGGTGGAGGTTGCGGGGGAAGAGGAGACCCCAGCCAAAGGGGAAAGATAGGGGGAAGATGGGAGGAGCCATCCCGGCTTGAGGCGGCAGAAGAAATAGTCGTGATGGAGGTCATCACCCGGGGGGGAAGTGGAGAAGGTACGAGGTAGGGGGGTCATGGCCTTGAGGATAGGGAGAAGATGCTGGAGTGCATCCAGAAGAGCGTCGGCATCTTCGCATAGAGCGCGACAGACATGTCGGGCATTGACGCGGACGTGGCGTACCACCGACTCAAACTCAAGCCAGGAACTCACCCCATCCGCCAAAAGAGGAGTGTAACACCTCCCCTACAATGACTATATAATATAAGTCCGGTAAGGACCCTACAACATATAATCGCCATAGCTTTAGTATTAAAAAGTGATATAGATCTAACCATCTCAAAACTCAGAACAAACACAGCGAAAACATTAAATAAACCACATAAGTTGTCCACATCTACATAAGAGTACCACGAGCTAAAGGCCTTACAAAACCCATACACAAGCCAAACAAACAGTGCATAGAAAATGTTCAAAAGATCATCAAAATCCTAAGCTACCTCGGCGTGCAAGCCGGAATAGGTAAAGACAACAAAGTCAAACAAGAAAATAGGAAAAGTGCACTTCATGAAGCTTAGGCCTTATTGGCTGGCGAGCTGGGTCCAGCATGCGATCCTTGCGCTGCATCCAAATCACAAAGACTTGTATAACGAGGGTCAGCTTTGGCTGACCAACAATGATGTAACAACACCCCTCCTCCCGACCATCCTAGAGGACCCCGAGGAACTACATCACCCTGCAAGTCAGCACTTCATATGCAAATGTAATAAATAGTAATAACATAAAAACGACTGGCATGAGTGTCCCAATCATCATCCACGTTTCTATGTTGAGCAATAAAAGTAATGGGGCCTAACAATACAGCATGTATGCAAACTTGGGTTTCACCCAAGGCACCCTATGGCGTGTATGCTTCTAACATAACAACACACATCATCATTTCAGAACAAACCAAGGGTACTTAACATTTCCCCCACGGGCGTGCAAGCCCAAGGCCAAGAACTCCACTAAGACCTCACCCCGTACATGGCTCAACTTGCCAACGGGCGCATCAGCATACTTGTTCTCTCCACAATCACTAAGCCAAAAGCCAAGAACTCCACTGATACCTCACCCCTTACATGACTCATCTTGCCAACAGGCATATCAGCATAGTTGTTCTCGTCAGTTAGCCCAAAAGGGGACTTTTCTTGCCGGGACACTCTCCCCACATGAATCCAAGCATTCACGGGCTAGCCCGCCGACCACAAAGAAAAGTCACGCCTTCACCTACACATAAAAATTACCCTTTCCAACCAACGTTTGTTCTCACACGACACACAAGGGAAAAACATACAACATTTTCTCCATCATCGAATTTCTAGCAAAAATCCTAAAATGCACGTAAAGCAACATCACCGAATCGGACAACCGATCACGATTTCGGCTTCACCCACAATGCCTAATCCACCAACAGGGCGGATCTCTAGTGCAAAGTCATGTCCGGGACGGACTCAATTAACCTGATGGTTCTTCTTGAACCAAGGCGACCCAAACCCCTCTCATTTGAGAGATCTGGTGCCATAAATTTTAGAAAAGAGAAGGTAAATGCAAAGATGCCATGCACGCATCCTAAAATCGGGAGGAGAGATGTCATTACCCTAAGAGTTCTCTTCCTCGCCATGGATCGGTTGAAAGGCACGGATAGAATGAAGCGCCTTCTAGTCCTCTCCACGGACCTGGTTTCAGATCAACGAACGTAGCTCCGGTGCTCCAACAATGACGGATCTAGCCTTCTCCTTCCTCCAAACCCTACTCCTTTCCTTAGCCTCCAAAAGAACCAAAAGACTTGATGAAATGAGAATAGAACTTCTCTGCCCTATTTAGAGCCTTAGGACGCACTTATCTGAACCTTAGGATCAAGATCTAAGAAGATCAGACGTCCAGGATATACCACTTACAGAACTGGTTCCGTCGGCTAGCGTTAGCGCTAGCGCTACTGCCTGCGCTAGCTACTCGATGAAAACCCTCCAACGAAAACAACTCAACGGCCCGACGGAACTTCATTATCCGACAAAACGCTATCGCCTGGCGCTAGCGCTACCACATGCGGTAGCTTTTCGACGAATTTCCTTCGACAAATCCACCTCGACGAATTCAACTTGACGAACACCATCGAAATAAGAGTCTTACTCGACGGGACAGCTAATGCCTGGCGCTAGCTCCTAGCTATGAAAGACTTGTCCTACTCCTTGGTCATTCCAACTTCCGCACTAAGCGAAACCTGGGGTGTTACAACTCCACCCCCCATAAAAGAAATTTCGTCCTCAAATTTTATGACATTAACGAAAGCACAAATAACACCCATACCTTAAACGAACAGTTCCAGGAAGTCATCCCGCATCGTTTTCTTGCATTCCTACAAGAACTCATCTCGTCTGCAATTATACCAACGCACTTTCGCCAGCTTGACCTCCTTGTTCAGCAACCGTCGGTCTTCATAATCCTCCATGCAAACCGGTCGAACTATCTTCCTCAGATCTTCGGCTATGGGAACTGTCGAAGACTCAACAACATCTTCCAGATCCACCAACGCTTTCCTCAGCACCGAAACATTAAATACATCATGTAATCCACTTAGCTCTGCGGACAATGCTAACCGAAAGGCCGCTTCGCCTATGCGCTCCTCCGTAACCTCAAATGGACCCAAATACCTCGGTCTCAATTTCTTGAGTCGCCGAATTCGCGAAACACCTTTGAACGACTTGATCTTCAAGTTGACCATGTCACCCACCGCAAACTCCACTTTTCTGCGGCGCGCATTAAAATACTTTGCCTGCTGATCCTGAGCAACCTTCATGCACTCTTGGATTGTTCACACCAACTTACAAGTGTCTGCGACCACTTCTTTTTCTAACAGCTGGGTGTCTCCCGCCTCTATCCAAGACACCAGTGTTCAACACCGCCTTCCATACAAAGCCTCATATGGTGCCATTTTGATACTCGTCTGGAAACTATTATTGTAGGTAAACTCCACCATGAAGAGGTGGTCCTCACAGCTCTTACCAAAATCGAGTGCACACATCCTCAACATGTCCTCCAACGTACGATTTGTTCTCTCCGTTTGGCCATCGGTCTGTGGATGAAACGCGGTACTATACTTCAATATTATTCCCAAACCTCGCTGCACTAACCTCCAGTCCTTGGACGTGAACTGCCCATCGCGATCACTAATGATGCTCTCTGGAATTCCATACAACCACACAAAGTTACGAATATAAAGATCCACGAGCTTATCCACGCTATCGTCCTTCCGATTTGGAATGAAGTGGGCTACCTTGGTCAGGCGATCCACAATCACCCAAATCACATTGTTACCTTGCCGTGATCTAGGTAAACCATGCAAAAAATCCATGGAGATGTAGTCGAATTTCCACTCGGGGATAGGAAGAGGTTTCAAGAATCCACCCGGCCTTTGGCATTCAGCCTTCACTAAGGTGCACGTCTGACACCGACTAATGTACAAAGCTATATCCCACTTCATCCCAGGCCACCAAAAGGTTTTCTTCAAATCCAAGTACATCTTCGTACTTCCAGGATGAATGGAGTACTTCGTGAAGTGATCCTCAAATATCAACTCCTCACGGAGCTTGCCAAAGCAAGGGATTCACACCCTTCCATTTCTCTTTAAAACTCCATCGACCATCTCCAAAGCACTACCTTCACTTTGCTAAGCTTCCAACACCAAATGTTGACACTCCTCGTCTGCATTGGTTGCCTCTCAGATTTGATCTGCTAGACCACACTGCATTTTGATCCAGTTTAGCCGAGCTGCGCTGGACTCACCCTTAGCCACACACAATGCCAAGAGACTCGAACTCTCGCACCAAACGCTCACCATGTGCTTCAATCCAATTTCCCTGCCCGGAATACTTTCTACTCAAGGCGTCAACCACCACGTTGGCCTTGCCTGGCGTATATAGAATTGCTACATCATAGTCCCCAAGGAACTTGACCCACCTACGCTGCATCCACAAAAAGTTCTCAACGAACCATCTGTAATAACAAGCTACTCCAAGGAAACTCTGGACTTCCGCCACGGTTCTCAGTATAGGCTAATCTCTAATGGCTTCAATCTTCGCAGGATCCACTACCACCCCATCTCCACTAATCACGTGGCCCAAGAAATCCCCCTTCCCGATCCAGAACTCGCACTTTGAGAACTTAACATAAAGTTGGTTCTCTCTCAGAGTCTGCAACACTAATCTCAGATGAGACTCTTATTCTGCCTTTGACTTCGAATACACTAGGATGTCATCGATGAAAACCACCACGAACGAATCCAGGTATTGTCGAAACACTCGGTTCATTAAATCCATGAACACTGGTGGTGCATTCGTCAAACCAAACGACATCACCGAGAACTCAAATTGACCATATCTCATCCCAAATGCCCTCTTGGGAATATCCTCTTCTTGAATCCTTAACTAAAAGTAGCCCAACTTCACGTCCAACTTGGAGTACATTGTCGACCCCACTAACTGATCGAACAAATCATCGATTCGCAAAATCGGGTACTTATTTTTGATGGTCGACTTATTCAACTCGCGATAGTCTATGCACAGCCGCATACTAACATCCTTTTTCTTATCGAGCAACACCGCCGCACTCCATGGAGAGGATATGGGCCTAATGTACCCCTGCTCGAGCAACTCTTGCAACTTAACCTTTAGCTCAGCCAGTTCCTTCAGTGCCATCCTAAATGGAGGATGCAACACCGGCCTCCCATCGGGCATCCAATTCCTGCCTCGGCCCGACATCAAGTCACATGTGCTCGCCGACTTCGTGGTGGAATACACCATCCCGCCAGAAACAACCCTCATCAAAGACACCACCAGCCCCCGTTGGACCCTCTATGTCGACGGCGCCTCTGGAGCTGAAGGGGCCGGAGCAGGATTGCTCCTCATAAGCCCCGAAGAGATAACCCTGGATTACGGACTCCCGCAAAAGTTCCCCGCAACAAATAACCTCGCGGAATACGAAGCACTAATCGCCGGTCTCCGACTCGCCATCGACTGCAAAGCCGAGAACCTAACGATCTATACAGACTCCCAACTCGTGGTCTCACAGGTTGAAGGAGATTACGAGGCTAAGAGCGAACAGATGGCAAAGTACCTCGCATTTGCGAAATCACTTCTCCAGAAGATCTCATCGTATCAGATTCTACACATCCCCCGAGAGCAGAATTCCAGGGCGGATGCTCTATCCAAGCTCGCCACCTCACCCTCCAGCTACCAGTCTCGAAGACGCCGAATCGAAGAAGTCGTGATCCCAAGCATTCAAGGGCCATGGGAAATCGCAGCCATCCACCAGGAAGAGTCATCCTGGATGACCCCATTGCAAGCTTACCTCGAGCAAGGGCACCTTCCCGAAGATCGCCTAGAGGCACGAAGGCTACGAATGCGGGAAGCATCGTTCACCATTATAGACGGGGAGCTTTACAAATGGGCATTCTCAGGACCATATCTAAAATGCCTGCCAGCGGGCGAGGCGGACTACGCCCTCAGGGAAGTGCACGGAGGAGTCTGCGGAGAGCACCTAGGCGGGAAGGCATTAGCGTGGAAAATACTGCGTCAAGGCTTCTATTGGCCAACAATGAGGAAGGACGCGGCCGACTTTGTCCAGAGGTGCAAAAGCTGTCAGCTGCACGCCAACATGCCTCATCAACCCCCGGTCTCACTTTCCATGCTGCAGAGTGCGTGGCCATTCGCGCAGTGGGGGATCGACCTCCTCGGTGCCCTACCTCTAGCGTCCGGGCAGAGGAAGTTCATCATCCTAGCCATCGACTACTTCACCAAATGGGTGGAGGCAGAGCCCCTGGCCAAAATTATGGAAGAAAACGCCAAACAATTCATCTGGAAGAACATCGTCTGCCGCTTCGGCATCCCGGCTGCGATCATTGCCGACAACGTCACTCAATTCACTGGGAAGTCCTTCACCAAGATGTGCGAGGATCTGAAGATCAACCTGCGTCACACGGCCGTGGCACATCCGCAAACCAACGGACAAGTAGAAGTCACAAACCGCACCATCCTCAAAGGACTGAAAACACGCTTGGAAGAAGCCGGGGGATAGTGGGTATACGCGCTCCTGAATGTATTGTGGGCGTATCGCACAACAGAGAGGACTCCTACAGGGGAGACACCTTATAACCTCTGTTACAGAACCGAAGCTATCATCCCCGTCGACATCGGCGTTCCGAGTGCTCGAGTACTGACCTTCGACCCCAGCAAGAATGATGGACTGCTCCGAGAAAACCTCGATCTAATCCCAGAAGTTTGAGACAGCGCTGCTCACCGTGCTGCACTCTACCAAATGCGTGTCGCCCTGACCTACGACAGGAGGGTGAAGCCCAGACCAATCAACGTAGGAGATCTCGTCTTATGCAGTATCGAGGCCGCCGGTAAAGGCCCCCAAGGAGATAAGCTCTCACCGGCCTGGGAGGGCCCGTACGTAGTCACCACAGTCGTGAAACCCGGAACATACAAGCTCAGGACGGCAGAAGGGAAGACTTTGCCACGCACCTGGAACGCTCAAAACCTGCGCCGCTTTTACCAGTGATCCAGTGACCTCTACCATGTACTAAGCCACGAGCTCAAGCTCGTGCAAACTTATCTTCAATTTATGTACAAGCCGCGAGCTCAGACTCGTGCACCTATCTTATATTACATATTATGTAAAAGCCGCGAGCCCAGACTCGTGCACCTATCTTATCTTACATAAAGCTATGCACCAAATGATTTCATACTGTAAAACCATATTTTGACACTTACACTCACTTAAGAAAAAACTTTATAAAGAGGCCCTTCCTCGGGGGCTTTGCACCGCCGTCGATTGAAGGTTCGCCCTTCTCCTCCGCCGTCGAGTCCCAGCGTCGTAGGGGCCTGCCCCCCTTACGTTCGCCCCCGGTTTGAATACACCAGCTATTCACCGACCACTTCGAGGCCCTGCCTCGGGGGCTTTGCACCGCCGTCGATTGAAGGTTCACCCTTCTCCTACGCCGTCGAGTCCCAGCGTCGTAGGGGCCTGCCCCCCTTACGTTCGCCCCCGGTTTGAATACACCAGCTATTCACTGGCCACTTCGGGGCCCTGCCCCGGGGACTTTGCACCGCCGTCGATTGAAGGTTCGCCCTTCTCCTCCGCCGTCGAGTCCCGGTGACGTAGGGGCCTGCCCCCCTTACGTTCATCCTCGGTTTGAATACACCCGCTATTCACCGGCCAAGCCGCGAGCACAGACTCGTGCAAAAAAGCTGCGAGCACAGACTCGTGCAAAAAAGCTGCGAGCACATACTCGTGCAAAAAAGCCGCAAGCACAGACTTGCGCAAACTAATTTTCTATTGTGTAAAATCCGCGGGCTCAGAACCGCGCAAGCTAATCTGTCATTTTGCAGAAACCCCTCAGCCCATACGGATATCAGAGCCGGGCAGCAAGCCCACAACGACCTCAGAAAACCAACACCCTCCGACATCAGCTCCTACCAGAAAAGCGCCGCGCAGAGGACAATGGGTAAAGCCGCCGCAGAAAAAATCAAAACCTTCGAACTCCTCGCTTCGGAACTCGGACTCCGAAGGTTTGGGGGGCTTATGTTGTACACCCGTAAAGGCCTTAGGACGCACCTAAAGAAAGCCCCGGAAAAGAGAGGAAGGGCCGACGGTCAAAGAGCGCGGTAGCACGCTGGATGCACCCCCGACCGCACCGCCATTATGGGTGCGGCCGGCCAAGTCGCACCCCCCAGGGGGGTGCGGCTCAGCCGCACCCCCCCCCCCCCCCCCCGCCCAAAGGGGTGCGGCCAAGCTGCACCCCCCTTGGGGTGCGGCCAATCCGCACCCCCTTTTTTCTTTGGGGTGCGCGGCCGCGCCCACCCCTCCTCGAGGTGCGGTCCGACGCCCTCTCCTCGCCAAAGGATCCCGGCCCCCCTTTGGGGGGCAACTCCCCGTCTACCATCCGCCCGAGGCATCTCCGTGGTTCGTTGCGCACTTGGAGCACTTCAGCGCTAGCGCGCGCTCAGAACGTTTCTGAGCGCGATCAGGAAGCTTTCTCACTTTTTCTCTTTCCGGCTTTTTACTTTTTGGGTTTCCGGCTTCTCACTTTTTGGGTTTCCGGCTTCTCACTTTTTGTCTTTCCGGCTTCTCACTTTTTGTCTTTCAGGCTTCTCACTTTTCAAAAATCCTCGGGGTGCGGTCCGACGCCCTATCCTGGACCTACACCCCGTTGAACACCACCAGAACGAATGTGCTCTACGCCATACAGAACAACCCCGAGCTCCGCATGCCCAGGATACCCCCGCCAAATCAAAGGGGCGACCAGTCCAGGTACTGCGAGTTCCATCGAGGAACCGGGCATACCACTGAGGAGTGCACCAGACTCAAAGACGAAATCGAGCGCCTCATCCGCCAGGGACTCCTAGGAAGATTCCTACAAAGCCAGATTCCCAATCAGCCCCAGCAGCCTAGGGATGCAGGGGAGCAGCCCCCCGCCCCCCGAGGCGCGGGGGGAGGAAGGCCGATGGTAGGAGAAATTGAGACGATCGCCGGACCCCCCGTCTCAGCATCACAGATCCTCTCAATTGCCCAGCCCTTAAGAGACCACGAAGACAAAAAACTCAAGCAAGATATTATGATAGCTTTCGGAGATGAAGACTTGCAAGGGTTGCGGCTTCCGCACCAGGATCCACTCGTGATCAGCGTAGGGATCGGGGATCCCTGCTTCAAGGTGAAGAGAATACTGGTCGACAATGGAAGCTCGGTCGATGTCTTATTTCTCTCCACTTTGCAAAGTATGAAGCTCACAAAAGACCAGCTTAGTCCTGCAGCCAGGCTCGTCTACGGCTTCGACAACAGACCTGTCCCGGTGTAAGGCATGATCATTCTCCCAGTCACATTGGGCGAATTTCCAAGACAGTCAACACACAACATCCAGTTCATGGTGGTAGAGTCCACCTCCGCCTATAATTCCATCTTCGGGAGACCGCTCCAGTCAATCTTTGGGGCAATCCCTTCCATTCCACACCTAGCTATGAAGTTCCCTACTGCCGCAGGAATAGGAGTCATAAGAGGAGACCAAGAGGCAGCCAGGACCTGCTACCTGAAGCAGGCCCAACCAGCAAGGGCGACCGCTCTCAACATTAATAACTTCGACCTGCGAGACGAGGCTACTTTGCAACGAGGAGCGCCCGTTGAAGAGCTGGTAGAAATACCACTCTCCCGATGAGACCCGACTCGAACTGTTCAGGTCGGGTCACTCTTAACACAAAAAGAGCGAGAAAAGTTCACCACCTTCCTGCAGGAGAACGAGGACATTTTCGCTTGGAGCCCGGAAGACATGCCCGGGGTAGATCCTAACGTTATCTCTCACTCGCTAAACATCAACCCCGCCTGCAGACCCGTGATTCAAAAGAAGAGGAACTTTGCCCCCCGAGCATTTAAAGGCGATCGAGGAGGAGGTAGCTAAGCTCCTAGAGGCACGATTCATACGCGAAGCAGAATACCCCACATGGCTCGCCAACGTAGTCATGGTGAAGAAGGCCTCGGGAAAGTGGCAGATGTGCATCGACTACAGCAATCTGAACCAAGCGTGCCTGAAGGACATCTTCCCCCTCCCAAGGATTGACCAGCTCGTTGATGAGTCCTGATCATATACACATTTATGGACTCATCCGAGCCGATTTTCTAGTCTTTGCACGTCACTTTAGACATGCTTTCATTCTTATTTAACACTCCATGCTAAGTGCACTTCTAGGCCCATTTCGGTGTTATTTCTTGTTCATCTTTGTTACTAGTTGTCATGCTGTGTTAAGTGCCACCTTCAGTGGCCAGACTGGTGTCGTATGTTGGAACAGGAGTCGTGCAGGTGTTCCCGGTACAATTCTGTACAGGAACACTGCGCACGATCATTGGCTCCTTCGCGCACGACCACTGGTCGTGCGCCTCTGCTCGTGTGCACTTAACGCCCATTTCATGAGTTCTGTCTGGCTTATCGCACGACCACTTACGACAGTGCGCACGACCACTGGTCGTGCACCACTAATCGTGCGAACTTTGTATTTTATAATTTTCTTCCCTTGCAGGCTCCGTCCAGTCAGGCGCACGATCACAGGATTCTAGTGCGCACGACTACTGGTCGTGCGCCAACGACCATGCGCACTATTTATTCCAGCGCCTATAAAATGCCCTGTTCGCGAATTAGGGCGGGATCACGCTTTGCAACTCTGTCCAGTCCGCCGTTTTCGCCCTTTCCGCTGGTTTTTCACCCCCCCTAGGCCTCCTCCATCATCCTTGAGCCCCAAGGAGAGATTTCTAGCCCAAAGATCGCCCACATCGAGCAAGGAGAGTGAGTATCGGAGTAGATCGGATCGTGACACGAAGAAGACGAGCCATTGGGAGGAAGTGACAGCCCTCCTCTACCTCGGACGCAGTTGAAGACCGAGTTTGACGCGGATTGACAACCCTGCGATTCCAACCGTGAATCTTCGGCAAGGCTTCGGATTTGGTCGACTCCTTTACTCTCTTTTTCTATCTCTATGTTGATGTTTGTTTAGGTTAGTCTCCTCTACATTATTGATGATGTGCACAATGATTCTAGTTATGTAATGCTTATTTCATTTATTTGAGATTGTATTGTTCATTTGTGCTTAATGAGGTGCGCCCCCATTTAACTTCTATTTCGTCATTGTGTTCGGTGCCGCACTAGCAATTGCTAGTGGTGTGCTTGTTGACGAGGTGCTTGCGACCCTCATTCCGCCGTTCTCTACATTCCATTTCATTAGCCTACTCGCCCATCCGCCTACGGAAGCGTGGCACAGCGGCCCGTGTATTCCATCCCGCCTAACGAAGCAGCGCGCTCAAGGCCTGCACAGTTTGACTCCGCTTGCCTACTCGTCCATCCGCCCTTGCGGCGCAGCGCACTCAAGGCCTGCCTAGTCTCCATTCCACCAAGCGAAGCATTGCATAGCGGCATTGCATAGGAGTAGTCGTAATATTTTATTTTGCTATTCGCAAACCAAATCAACCATCCATTGTAACCCCGACCAAGGACTTCGACCTCAAGTCCTTCCTCGAAACCTAACTCCACCTTACTGTGTTCCTTGAGAGACCGACACTCGGGGATTTTCCCCATTATTATTACTTGCGCGACAGGTGCACTTGCCGAAATAATCGCATCAAGTTTTCGGCGCCATTGCCGGGGAACACAGTCGTGTGAGTTTTCTGGAGAGGGAGAACCTGAGAGAGAAGCCCTTTCCATTTGTAAATTGCATTACTTTGTTTTATTTCTTTTTATTCCATTTTCCTGTTTTAATTAGGTTGCTTTAGTAATTCTTGTTAGGTGTAGTATTTTGCACAATAGCATTCTTATTTTGAATCGTATTATCTTCACACTATGTGGGCACATCTTAATATCCGTTGCCGTTGGTGTGGAGCTACTTCCCACTCTAGTGATGAATGCCCTACGGAGAACAGTAGGCATAATTCTTATAGCCCAGCATATGGAGCACCGACTTCGTCGGGTACTCCATATGGTGCGCGTAAGTCTTATGGCTACTCTGCTGAGCCTTTACCGTCATATTTCTTTTCGGCTTCAGCACCCGCTGTGCCAAAGAAGCCTGCTAGGCAGTGCCGGTTTTGTCAGAGCACTGATCATGTCTTGAAGGACTGTGCCGAGTATTTTCGCCAATTGGACGAGGATGATGAGCCGGATATCCGGATCGTCCCAACTCCTAACTCTGGCAGCACACCTTCAACATCCGGTTATGTGTCTTTGTCACCTTCACATCTTGAAGGGTATGGCATAGATACGGTCACCGGATGTGCGGCTGATCTATGCACCGACATTGCTGAGCCTATTCTCCATGTGCATCCACCACCCCTAGTGGATTCGATTCTTTGTGAGGAATCGGTGCTCGACTTTTATCCGAGCACTATTCCTCCCCCTGTTGTGCACACTACACTCGTCTCCGACGACATTGTTGAGGATGTGTCGCAGGATGAGGCTGGCGATCTATGTGTTGTGCCTATTCCTATGAAGGAGGACAACCTTCTAGGTGAAGAGGAGTTTTCCTCAACACCGGTGGAGGAAGTCCAAATCTTGGGCATGGCCACTGTCGATCCCGCCGAATCTTGTAGCATTGATGACAATGCAAACACTATTTTACTTCCCCAACCTGATGGGAGTGAGACCGGGACCACTCCCCCAATTTCTGATTATTTTTGTCTTTCTTCTCTTTTATTTCTTGACTCCCCTTCTTCATCTGAGCCTATGCAGGTTTAGTCTTCACAGGTACCCCAGGAGGACTTGGAGCATGATGCTCAAGTCAATGATGAGAGCATCCTCTTATGTGAGGAGGTTGATTCCCCCTCCGTAGAGGAAGCTCCACTCATTGCCCCCTCCTCCTCCTGCCTCCCTGGAGATGATACCTTGCTGGGCAAGGATAGTTTTGGTGAGATGAGTGAGGACCAGGCCTCCTCCTCTTCTTACTTTCTTTTCCCTCTACTTATGAGGAGCATGTATTTATATTTAGGTAGAGGGGTGACTGTTCTGTCACCGTATCGGTACCCGCTACCGAACCGGATAATGGAGCAGTTACATGTGCATTTTCTTTTTCATAGGCCCATTAGCTAGAACCTTCATGTTTTTAAATAAGTCGTGGTGGGATGACAATAACCCCAGTAGTTATCTTCTTTTTCTTGCATTTTTAATTTATCTAATCCTGCGTAGTTAGTTTATTTTATTTCAGTTTTCTATTTTCTTTTGTTTTTGCGGAGCTGACCCCTGCATGTATCCTTCTTCTGGATGGCGGATGCTGAGGCTCATTTTAGTTTACACGCGTCTTCTGGTATGCTCACTTGCTGAGCATTGGGTACTCTCTTTCCCTAGCCCTATTTTGCTTTTCCTGTCATATATTATGCGGATTGTTTAGTTTAAGTCTGGGGGAGAGTAGTTTTGTTTACCCGTTCACGTGCACTATTGCACTGCATACTAGAAGATTTCATTTAAAATGTTTTGTTTATTTTCATTGCACGCCACTGCATCCACATAAGCGCGTGCTTATCTATTTGTTTAGTTCCTAATAAACTATTTTGGTTAGGAATGTAAAGTTGGATGTTAGCTTAGGAATTACTATTGGGAGCGCGATGTCGACTCGAGCAGTGTTCTAGTCGCATCCGCATGCTACAATAGAATTTGAGTAAAATTAGATTATTTCTATGCATTTAATTTATGACTAGTATTTTTGCGTAGTTTTGGATTTATTCTACTCAAGTGGTGAATGTGATTGAAATTGGTGATAGCTCGGTGTTGTGTGTATACGAGCGCTAGTTGTGTGTTGCTCTAGTCGGGAGGAAGGTTTACCTTTCTCGTGGGCTAAGAACTTGCCCCAAGCGAGTCTTGAAGCATGGGTGCGGGCGATTCGTGGAGATAAATATGATTTAGGCCACCTCTTGGCTAGATTGAGCCTTTGCTTTCCATATCCTATTCGCTCACCTTTGCTACCCAACATTTGTGCCTACCACTCCCTTTGTTCAACTCCTCCTCCTTTCACCAAGGCCTAAAGCTTATCCCACTGTCGCAACCAAGTATATGTTAAATGCACTCATGTTCTAGATTTGGTGTGATGTTTGGAATCGTTGTGTTGTGAAGGAGAAATAATCTCTATCTGCTGAATTTGAACCAACCGGAGGATAAGATCAAGAAAAAGAAAAATATGATATTGAAATGAAAATAAAAAAAAAAGTGTATTGAAAAGTTATCCTCCCGAGCGTTTTAAAAAAATCTGTTGGTATTTGTGGAGTAGGCTGTGTGCACACCTAGTTCTCATAATAAGTCTGGGGGTGTGTCACACGAGCTTTGTTTGTGGTTTTGCTTGGTGCAGCGTCCCGTTGACTCATGTTGGTTGCGTAGCCTTCGTTATTACCCTTGATTATCATACCGCAACCTAAGCCCCATCTTAATCCTAAAAGTCCTATTGATTTATCTCGCGAGTTTGCTAGCGCCGTGGAGAGAGTGTGACCGGGCAAGCGTATGGTTCCCGACGTTGATGGATTTCAGCGGAGTTATTCCCGAACCCCGATCTTGTGCAACACCCTCCTCAGTGGCTTATTACTTTCACACCGGGCATGATCGTCAAATTCTTCACAATTCACCAACTGAGTATTGATAAGTCTTTGTTTACGCTCTAGTACTTTCGTAAATTAGTTAGCATAGTTAGAATCTCTTTTTACGAAATTTCTATTTGCATGCTTTTGTTACTTCGCATTGTACTCTCTTGCGTAATTTTCCTTGCTAACTACCATTTTCACACTCCACCGGATTCATTTGCTCGGGACGCGCAAACAGGTAAGTCTGGGGGTGTGATGAGTCCTGATCATATACACATTTATGGACTCATCCGGGCCGATTTTCTAGTCTTTGCACGTCACTTTAGACATGTTTTCATTCTCATTTAACACTCCATGCTAAGTGCACTTCTAGGCCCGTTTCGATGTTATTTCTTGTTCATCTTTGTTACTAGTTGTCATGATGTGTTAAGTGCCACCTTCAGTGGCCAGACTGGTGTCGTATGTTGGAACAGGAGTCGTGCAGGTGTTCCCGGTACAATTCTTTACAGGAACACTGCACACGATCATTGGCTCCTTCGCGCACGACCACTGGTCGTGCGCCTTGCTCGTGCGCACTTAATGCCCATTTCATGAGTTCTGTCTGGCTTATCGCACGACCACTTACGACAGTGCGCACGACCACTGGTCGTGCACCACTAATCGTGCGAACTTTGTATTTTATAATTTTCTTCCCTTGCTGGCTCCGTCCAGTCAGGCGCACGATCACAGGATTCTAGTGCGCACGACTACTGGTCGTGCGCCAACGACCGTGCGCACTGTTTATTCCAGCGCCTATAAAATGCCCTGTTCGCGAATTAGGGCGGGATCACGCTTTGCAACTCCGTCCAGTCCGCCGTTTTCGCCCTTTCCGCTGGTTTTTCACCCCCCTAGGCCTCCTCCATCATCCTTGTGCCCCAAGGAGAGATTTCTAGCCCAAAGATTGCTTACATCGAGCAAGGAGAGTGCGTATCGGAGTAGATCGGATCGTGACACGAAGAAGACGAGCCATTGGGGGGAAGTGACAGCCCTCCTCTACCTCGGACGCAGTTGAAGACCGAGTTTGGACGCGGATTGACAACCCTGCGATTCCAACCGTGAATCTTCGGCAAGGCTTCGGATTTGGTCGACTCCTTTACTCTCTTTTTCTTTCTCTATGTTGATGTTTGTTTAGGTTAGTCTCCTCTACATTATTGATGATGTGCACAATGATTCTAGTTATGTAATGCTTATTTCATTTATTTGAGAATGTATTGTTCATTTGTGCTTAATGAGGTGCGCCCCCATTTAACTTCTATTTCGTCATTGTGTTCGGTGCCGCACTAGCATTTGCTAGTGGCGTGCTTGTTGACGAGGTGCTTGCGACCCTCATTCCGCCGTTCTCTCCATTCCATTCCATTAGCCTACTCGCCCATCCGCCTACCGAAGCGTGGCACAGCGGCCCGTGTATTCCATCCCGCCTAACCAAGCAGCGCGCTCAAGGCCTGCACAGTTCGACTCTGCTTGCCTACTCGTCCATCCGCCCTTGCGATGCAGCGCACTCAAGGCCTGCCTAGTCTCCATTCCACCAAGCGAAGCATTGCATAGCGGCATTGCATAGGAGTAGTCGTAATATTTTATTTTGCTATTCGCAAACCAAATCAACCATCCATTGTAACCCCGACCAAGGACTTCGACCTCAAGTCCTAACTCCACCTTACTGTGTTCCTTGAGAGAGCGACACTCGGGGATTTTCCCCATTATTATTACTTGCGCGACCGGTACACTTGCCGAAATAATCGCATCACTCGTCGACGCTACAGCAGGCCATGAGCTGCTCAGCTTCATGGATGCTTATTCAGGTTACAACCAGATAAGGATGAACCCCGCAGACGAAGAACATACTGCCTTCCGCACCGACCGGGGAGTCTACTGCTACAAGGTGATGCCTTTCGACCTTAAAAATGTCGGAGCCACCTACCAAAGGCTGATGAACAAGGTCTTCAAGGACCTCATCGGGGAAATGATGGAGGTTTACGTGGACGATATGCTAGTAAAGAGCGTTCACCGTCGCGACCACTTGGAAGACTTGGAAAAGTGCTTCCGGCTTCTCCGTCGCTTCCAGATGCGGCTCAATCCCAGCAAGTGTGCGTTTGGTGTGACGGCGGGGAAGTTTCTAGGTTTCATGGTCACCCATCGGGGAATTGAGGCCAACCCCGAGAAGATCAAGGCATTGGAGGATATGTTGCCACCTCGCTCAGTTAAGGAAGTACAACGCCTAAACGGGAGGATCGCTGCTTTGCCCCGTTTCCTATCATGAACGGGAGACAAGTACCTCCCCTTCTTCAAAATCCTCCGGGGAGTGCGCCATTCAGGTTTCCAGTGGACGGACGAGTGCCAAGTGGCCTTCGAGCTTCTCAAACAGTACCTGGCTTCGCCACTGCTTCTGTCAAAGCCCACCCCGGGGAAACTCTGTTCTTGTACCTGGCCGTGTCGCCTACGGCTCTTAGCTCAGTGCTCGTGAAAGACGAAGGAGGGGTGCAGCGAACGATATACTACCTCAGCAAAGTCCTCACCGACACCGAAACCAGATATCCGGCAGCAGACAAGACAACCTTGGCTCTTGTTTTCTCAGCTAGAAAACTTAGACCCTACTTCCAGGCTCATGCGGTCAAGGTATTGACGCAACTCCCATTGCGGGCAATCCTCCAGAAGCCGGAAGTCTCGGGGACTTTGCAACCAACTTATTTTTACAAAGTGAGAAGCCTTTCAACCAACTTATTTTTGAGGGAAATTATTTCCTTCTCTGATTTAATTAAATCTAAACAAAGAGTTTTGAATTCATTTTTAAAATCATTTGAATTAAAATCAAAGGTAGAGATTACCTGATCACTGTCATTGTCAGATTCTGATTCATCTGAATTATTTCGTGAGGCATTGATAGCTATCATGCATAAATTTCTTTCATCTGTATAATCTTCATCATCACTAGAGCTGGAAGATGATGCATATTCTGAATCATTGCATGAGTCATAAACAACCATCAAGCATTGATCCTTTTCATTTGTATCATCTTTATCTTCAGAAGAGCTGGATGAAGTCTCTGACTCAGTATCACTCCATGTTTCAGCTACAAAGCCTCTTCCCTTGTGTTTGTGTTTGTGGGAGGATGGCTTGCTGGAGTGCCTCTTTTCTTCTTTATCTTTTCTCTTGTCCTTCTTTTGATTTTATGGACACTCGGGTAGAATGAGTCCAGGCTTCCTGCAGCCAAAACAAATAATTTCTTTAGAGTTTGTTTTGTCATACCTTGGTTTTTCTTTGGAACTGAAATCCTTCTTTCTGAGGTCCTTTCTAGCCATTTTGTAAAATCTTTTGGCTAGTAGGCTCATAAACTCCATTTCTCCTGGAGCTTTATCTTCCTCTTCTGTTGCTTGGAAAGAAATGCTTCTCTCCTTTTTGGTGGCTGGAGAGGAGGTAGATTGCTCAGCTTCTCTAGACTTGATAAGCTGCTTATTGGATTTTAATTTGCCTAATAAGGTCTTAATGTAGATCTCATTTAGGCTTCTGGCTTCCTTGATTGGCCAGATCCTTGAGTCCCATGTGCTGGGGAAGCACATTAGGATCTTATCTTTCACTTCAGTGATTGAGATCACTTTATCCAAAGACATCAGTTCATTGATTATGAGACTGAGTCTGTTGTACATGTCTGCTACTGTTTCAGTTTCTCCCTTTTTGAAGTATTCATATTGAGAGATGAGATGGATCTCCTGTCCTTTCTCTCATCTGCAGATCCTTCAACCATGTTGTTGAGGGAATTCCCGATATCCATGTCTGAGGTGCAGTCCACAACCTTCTGGAATATATCACCAGACATTGTTTGTGCCAATATGTTCATTGCTTTGGCATCTGCATTTCTTTGTTTCTTCTGAGCATCTGTCCACTTAGGAGGTGGAACAGCATTATTGTTGGTTGTTGTTTTAGTACTTGTTGTTGCTAAGGGATTAGGAGGCCCTGTCAAAATGGAATTACAAATATACTCATCATAGAATTCATATATAACTTGATCCTTGCCTTCCATAATGCAAACTTATTGAGATTGCACATAGGAGGTCTTGTGCTTGAGTAATCTTTGTTCTGCGCCTTGAGTTTTAAAAGAAAAGAAAACTCAACAAGAAGGTTAAGATCTAATTGATCTTTTGATTTAGGTGTTAGCCTGTGTAACCAATCAACCAACCTCTGATACCAATTGAAGGTGAGGTTTAGATCTTAGATTTACTCTAGAGGGGGGGGGGGTGAATAGAGTATTAAAAAGTTTTTAACTTATTTTACAGCAGAATTAAAATACTGATATATATATGTAACAGAGTAAGTATAAAAACAAAATAAATAAACAACACAACACAGTACAACAAAGAAAAACACAAAAACACAGAAGACACAAGGATCTATAGTAGTTCCCCAATCAAACTGGGTACATCTACTCTTCTACCACCCTTGGTAGGAATCCACTAGGTTTTTGATCAGGTGCCCTATCACCAATGGGATTTTTGATCAGGTGCCCAAACACCACCGAGCTTTTGATCAGGTGCTCAAACCAAAACACAGGTTTTTGATCAGGTGCCCTGCCACCAAAGGTTAATTTTTGAAGGGAGTTAGAACCCTGTACAAGATGGGTAAAAAGGATAAACAAAAAGATGTATATGAAGTTCTTCTCTGTCAACAAGCTGAGAGAAGACTAGTGGATTGTTGTGTTGTAAAGCTCCACCTGTGTGATAGAAATTCTTGACAGTTTGAAAGTGCAATTGAATATCAGTTGAAGGTGATTAATATAATCAACTTTGCTTTGATACCAATTGAAGGAGAGTTTAGTTCTTAAGTTAAAAACTATTTGGGTTATTTCAAAATAGTGATATATATATGTGTAGTTTACTGAGTTATGAAAAACAAAATAACACAAATCACAGATAACAGCACATCACAGAAAGTATCACAGATGACACAAGGAGCTATAGTAGTTCACCACCAAACCTTGGTACATCTACTCTTCTACCACACTTGGTAGGAATACATTACAGGTTGTTGATCAGGTGCCCTGCCACCAAGGGAGTTTTGATCAGGTGTCATCACACCAAAGGAGCTTTTGATCAGGTGCTCTAACCCAACTACAGGTTTTTGATCAGGTGCCCTGCCACCAATGGCTGTAACTTTTGAAGGGAGTTATAACCCTTTATACTGGTAAAAAGAAACAGAAAATATAATGTTCTTCACTTTCTAAGAAGACTCTAGAGATCCTAATGGGTTGTTGAGAATGGATCTTTGAAGATGATGTTGAAGAGCTCCCCCTGTCTGATTGAAATTTATGATAGCTTGTGGAGGCTTCTTCTTTTGATTGTAAATACTCTTCTTCTTCTGCAGTTTAGATCCCTGAGCAAATTATCTTGATTGGTATCTCAGGGTGGATATGATCTGCAGAGAAGAGTTAGCAAAAAGTAGATAGATAGATAAATATATTGTTCTTTATAAAGAACTCTACTGATGTGTTCTTCTTTTTGCTTCTCTGATTTTCTCTTCCTGGTTCTTCCTATTCTCTTATGTTCTTCTTCTCTGCTCTTCTCTTTTTGTATATATTCTGGAGAAGACTTCAGGGCTGATTTGAATTCTTGCCCGACAAGGAAAGAGATAATATCTCTTTAATTTCCTAGATTCCTTGAGAAGATAAATTACAGTCTTTGTCTTTTCTGCCAACGACTATAATATTTAATGCTGGAATGACTATATTGTTAATTTATAAAGGTAGCAATATATAGCAATATATAAATAGAAATGATTAAAATATTGCTGAGAATATTAGACGAGCTGAGAAAGGAGAAATATAATTGCTGATGATAATTTCGTCGAGCTCAGCTTCAAGTTCGTCGATCTGAACATTTAATTCGTCGTTCTGAGCTTCTGCTGAATATTCGTCGAACGCAGACTTGAGATCGTCGAACGCAGCTTTTCATTGACCGCTGAGATGGGATCATCGACCGTTGAGATAGCTGGATTTCGTCGACCGCTGAGATGGGATCGTCGACTGCTGAGATAGCTTGATTTCACCGAGCACAGAATGAATATCATTCGTCGACCGCAGAGCGCCGTTCATCGAACACAGATAGCCGTTCGTCTAACCCAGAGAACATGTATTATTTATATATATATATATATTATTTTCTCCCGTCTCCTGTCTTAATGGAATTTGATCTAAGTTATACAAGATGTGTTATGACAATAAAGATGGATCCTAACTCAAATCAAAACTAAGTTTCCAACACAGTTGATGGATGAAGCTTTCTCTTGAATGTAGAAAATCTTCCTTGATAGCAGATGAATCTGAGAGACAATATTTCTCAGATTATTGTTGCTCTTGAAGATTAAAAACCAGCAGCTGAAAACTAAGAGAAGATTTTATTGTTGTTCTCCGAGAATGAAAATAGTGATGTAAAAGATGAAGATATCTGTCACTCTGAGTATTTCACTGGTATATCTCTTTTCTTCTCTATTCTCTAATATATCTCCTTGTTATCTTCTATATCTCTTTTTCCTTAGATATACTGACTGATTTGAAATTCAAATCTTATGGTTAAGGAATAGAATAATTCGAATTAAATCTTTCTTGGGGACTGCAATCTGATTCAACAATAATACTTTAATTCCTTTTCCTTTTCCATGAAAGTATCATTTTCCAATATGTCAATGGCTACATTCTCGAAAGAAGAGAAAGGAAAGGAATAATAAAAGGAAAGATCAAATATTTACTTATCTGTTAATGAATAAGTCCAAAGGAATTGAATTGATCTGTTGCTGATTAGTCGATCTGAGTTCAGAGAAAATAGATAACTGATCCATAGAATTTGTCACGCTGGAGAAGCAATTCGTCGAACAAAAAGCTGAGTTCGTCGAGCTGAGAGTTGAGTTCGTCGAACTGAACATTTAGTTACTTATTCGTCGAACACAATGCTGAGTTCGTCGATCTCAATATGGAGTTCATCGAACTGAGATAAAATCTGAAGACCTGGCTTGAAGATTGAATTCGTCGAGCTAAAGAACAAGTTCGTTGAACTGATACACGACATTGGTCGAACCTAGGAAGGAATTCATTGAACGCAGAATGAAGTTCGTCGAACACAGAAACTAGAATTTTCCTAAGTTCAATCTAACTCAGACAACTTTAGACCTTGACCCTTAGACTATACAATGGGGTCAACTTGAGTCCTAATCAATAGATAGTGATCCTAGCCCAAATTAGTAATTGGGTTGTTCCAACAGCCCCGAGCAGATCCACTGACCAGGCTCTCATCTAGCTGGTAGGGCCGTAGGCTCACTCAGTGGTAGGTTCGAAAGATTCAAAGGTTGGCCTTGAGCAGACCCACTGACCAGGCTCTCATCTAGCTGGCAGGGCCGTAGGCTCACTCGGTGGCAGTTTCGAAAGGTTCAAAGGTTGGCCCTGTTGGAACATTCTCTTCCGCATCTCCTAGGTTTGAGAATAATAAATCCTATGTGTATTTGATCTTGTGTGCTTATGTGTATGGGAAACAAGTCCATTTGACTCAAGGATAACATATGAAGGTTGCCCCCAGAATTGATCCCAGAATTCCAACATGGCCACTAACGCCAGCGGTAGCACCTAGCGCCATACGCTAGCGATGATTAGTGCAATTTCGGGAGCATCTTTAGAAGGCGCTAGTGCTAGGCTGTAGTGGATAGCGCAGGCGGTAGCGAGGAGCACTAGAGGCAAGGCGACAGAGTTTCCCTGGAAAGAAAGATACGCAAATGCAAAATAATTCTATACTGGGATAGCGCTGGCGGTAGCGCTAGCATAGGCGCTAGCGCTCACTCCTATAAAAGAAGGCTTTTTCTCTTATTTTCCACACACATGTTTGAGAGAGCTTGAGTGCTACAATTCAAGAGCCTTACTCTGCCGAAAAGTGATCTCCCACCAAAGATCCATGAATTTTTAAATAAGTATTTCTTCACGTCGTATCCAAACGACGATCACTTCTTAAACGCTTATTCTACAACGATCCTTCGTCTCCAACCCCAAAAGTTCTTCAAGTGGGAGATTTTATTATTGTCATTTCATTTCACATCTTTTCTTGTAATCGTTTAGTGGATTTGCCTCGTGTTGGCGACTAGGTCTGGGTAGGACTTACTGCAGAAATTCACCTCGTGTTGGCGACTAGATCTAGGTTAGGTATAGGGGGTGCTCGAGGCCATATCTGGGGAAGGATTGGCTAGAGCGGCTTGAGGTCGTATCCGGGGAAGGATTGGCTAGGGCCACCGGTTCGTGGGGATACGAGTCGGGGTAGAAAACAAAAAGAGTATTTATAATTTGCCTATAATTTCTAGCGTTATAAGAAATCAAGTTTTGTAACTCTTCTTTTTCATATTAGTAAAATGATGTCTCAATTTTATTTCAATTGATTTGCATGATTTCTTATTTTAATCCCTTATTCACCCCCTTTAAGGGCGCCTACCAATCCAACAAGTGGTATTAGTGCCAGGTTATTCCAAATTGGCTTAACAATCGGGAATAATGGCGTCTCATGATATCGCTTCTATTAGTGGGGGAAATTTCTTTGAAGAAGGAAAATCACTAGCACCACCATTATTTAAAGGAAGAAATTATAAAGGGTGGAAATTTTTAATGGAAAAGTTTATTAAAAATATAGATATCGAAGCCTGGAATATAGCAATAGTAAGACCAGCGGATGAAACAAATAAAAAGAAACGTCACCTAAATGCAAAGGCTTTGAAAACTATCTTTTGTGCTTTATCTCAAGAAAATTTTAAATTAATATATTGTTATTCTAGTGTATACAAAGTATGGAAATTTCATGAAGAAATGTATGATTTTCCTCTCACAGGTATGGAACAAACACAGAAGTGGAGAACATACAAGCATGTTCAAATGGTCAAAAAGCTCCGCTCATGATGGATTAATGGTGTGCACATCAAGTGGAAACGAAGAAATCTTATCTTTGGAAGAGCTGTGCCAATAAGATGAAGATAACGAAGAAACTCTATACTCAAATCTCAGTGCATCCAAAAGCATTGTAAGGAAATCAAATTCTCTTATTGTTTGCAATTTTATTTCTAGTTTACAATTGCTACAAATAACAAAGCGCAAAATTAAGAAATTGAAAAATTGCAATTGCAAATTGCGCTTAGAAAATAAAGATTTAAAAGCAATAGTTAAAGTAGAATCAATTTTTGATTTATCTACTTTTACCCATGTGTCTTCAATTGAAAAAACAAAACCTTGTTTTAATTGTAATGATATTAAAGAAAAATTCAAGGAACTTGAAAAAGAACTTATTTTTGTAAAAGAACATAATAAAAAATTATCTTTAGAAAATTCATCTTTTAAAAGTGATTGTGCTACGTGCCAAAATTATAAAATTAAAATCAAGGAGATGGACAAAACATTTGAGGAATTTAGAAATGACTATCAAAATCATATTGACTATATTGTTTCCACTCTTAAAAATAGCACATTAGCTTATAATAAAGTCCGGCATAATCTAAAGATCAAGAATGATGAATTAAAATAAAAAATCAACTTCCTTATGAAAATTATAAATAAAAATTCACAACATCAAGAAATATCTAAAAGCAAGTTGAATATGAATATGAATATCTTAACTAAGTCTGATAATGGGAGTAAGAAACACAAAATGTTTGTAAATTAAAATCCAAATCACTATTATTTAAAAAATCATGTATCTCCCAAATTAAATTCAAATGTGCAAAAATTTCCTATGAACACTACCTTCGATAATCACAATGGAAATTTGATGCATAAGAATAACAATAAAACAAGATTTGAATGGAGGCCCAAAATTAAAAATGAAACATTAACTTCACATGAAAGGACCTATTAAATCACTATCTACCCACAAACCTACACGTTATATTTGGGTACCCAAAGCAACCATCTAACATGGTCAAATTTGGATACCTAAATCTCTTATCTACTAGTATCATTCGTTTACATGAAGTAGAAATAAATCAAATTGAATTACAAAAATACTCTACTTTATGATGTGCTAAAAATGTCTTTTCTATTTTTTCTTTTTGTTTTCTTTTTAAGCCATCATGTCATGGTCAACTGAAATAATATTTGAAAATTGACTTTGTCCCCTAAAGCATAAATGAAGTTTTCAAATCAAATTAAATCAAAAGTAAAAGTCAGGTTTTCATTTATAAATGACCAATCTATAACTACTAAAATCATTGCCTATAAATATTGTATAGTATTCGAATGAGTTGAACTATAAATTTGCAATAAGATATTTTAATTAGATCAAGTTATTAGGCTATTAAGCATTATAGGCTTCATCAACAAAATTAGAGAATTAACATGTGACAACATGTAGACATCCTCTCAAGAACTCTTTACAACACACAAATCATAATTTGGGTTTTGACCTCATGAGTTAAAATTTAACTTCCGCAACTTTTTGCATTTTCTTCAAAAAATTTCACTACATTAGATAGGTCTTATATTGTTCAATCATAATTAAGTGAAATCGGAAATATAATCAAAGGAAATCTGGGCCAAATAATCACAAAAGGCACTCTCTGTGAGCTAACGTAGGCGCTAGGACCTAGCGCCGACTCTAGCTCAAGTGTCCGATTTTATGTAATTTTAAAATTCTGAAAAATCACAAAAATATATTATTTTATATGTACTACTCACTTTTGCATTTCTGCCTATAATTAATTTTTGAAAAATTAAAATACAAAATTACAAAAGCAAAATTACAAAAAATATTCTTCTTACTTCCTTTCTTTGGTTATTTGTTTGATTTCTATTTCTATATGCAAAAAATCAAATACAAAAATATAAAACATCAAAAATTATTTTTTGAACCTAACATTTCTATTTACATGTATCTTGCGAAAGGGAGATTTGGGATGTCACCCAATCACATCTCCTAGTACCAGGCGAACCACTCACAGGGTAGACCTCGGGAAGTCCAAGATCAATTATAAGAGTTCAAACTTTAAAAAAAATTATTTTTTTAAATAAAAACTATATGAATTCTATAGTTCATATCAAGCATGGTCTAATCTATCATTTAGTACTCCTTCAATGTTGAAATTTATCTTTTCAATCTACCTTGAACAAAGTTTTTAACATGCTTTAATATATCTAATCACATGCGCATCTACTTGTATTGTAAGAGTTGTATAGAACTAAGCTTAGCATGCCTCTAAGTATGAGTAAATGCTTTATGGTTGATAATGATACTCCTTCACTCGCTTAGTTTGGCAAAAGTTTACATGTGCTTTTAATCTAAGAATGCTTGCTTGTGTATTGTAATTGTACAATGAATTAAATTTGCACAAGTCTCTTTACCTACACTACTTTTATTTGCACTCTTAAAATTAAGAAAAGTGGTTGTGCTTTCAAAATTTCATTGGTTTGCAAAACAAGTGTATTCAGAGAACTTTGTACAATATAGAAAATTGAATGAAATAAATTGACAAAGATAACTCCACCAAGCACTACTTGAACCTCCTGATAAGTCTTAATGAGCATTGTGAGGTTGAGCACCTTGGAAAGAATTGTAAAGTGTCTTGTGCAAACCATAAATTTTTTTCTTTACAGCACTTGTTCTTTTCTATGTGCGTTGAAGGGTGTGGAAGTAAAATTGTTTGTGTTTTATTTTGAACTTTAATCTACATTTGTATTATATTTTTGATTAAATCATTTTGATTACTCTCTTTAAAATACACTTATGTGCACATCATTATCTTCCATAACACTTCTTCTCATGAGTATTGGATCCTAATGCTAAAATTCTATACTCTCTTTATATTTAAAATGCACTAGATAACCTAGCATACTCTCTACAATGTTTGGTATGTCTTGAATTTGTGAATTGGAATAACATTGCAGTAGTCTCTTTTTGATACATTTCTCTTATGCTTGGTTGTTTCATTATCGAACTTCAAAAAAATGATTTACAGAAACCTCTTATCATTTTGGACATTCATTTATATTCCTTCTTATGAATCATTATGTTTACAAAAAGATGTTTCTTGTATTTCATTAAGTCTTCCGCATTATTACCATATAACTTTTACCTTGTGTTTTTATGCTTATCTCAAGTCTCAAAACTCAGAATTCCTTTTCTTCATCAATGTGGTAGACTTTCTTGGTAAATTTTATTTTTATACTACAAAACTTTGATCTATTTCTATGAAAAGATTTATGCTAAATACTCTGATCTATTTCTCTAAAGATTTTTTTTGTGCTTAAAACTCCTTATCATTTCCTCTTACAAGCTCAATCATGCCTTTTCTTTTTATAAAAAAATCTTCTTTTTATGTCTATTGCTTCCTGGACCACTTTTGCTAATAACAAAAGGGGGAGAACTAACAAGATAAATATTAATCGCTATCAAATGAGAAAACTAACATGACTAATGATTAAGATGATAGCTTACATATTAGGGGAGCATTCACATAGGTGGATCATGTATTTAGGGGGAGCAATTCTAAAAACCAAAATCGACGACTATCCTAAGTCATCACTCACACACACACACACACACAAGTAGGTTTCATCATGCTTATATATTAATGCTCTGATTTATCATTAATGGATTTGTTATTATCAAAAGGGGGAGTTTGTTGGAACATTGTCTTTCGCATCTCCTAGGTTTGAGAATAACAAATCCTATGTGTATTTGATCTTGTGTGCTTAAGTGTGCAGGAAACAAGTCCATTTGAATCAAGGATAACATATGAAGGTTGCCCCCCAGAATTGATCCCAGAATTCCAACATGGCCATTAGCGCCAGCAGTAGTACCTAGCGCCAGGCGCTAGCGATGATTAGCGCAATTCCGAGAGCATCTTTAGAAGGCGCTGGCGCTAGGCGGTAATAGATAGCGCAGGTGGTACCGAGGAGCAGAAGAGGCAAGGCGGCAGAGTTTCCCTGGAATGAAAGATACGCACACGCAGAATAATTCTTTACCGGGATAACGCCGGCGGTAGCGCTAGTGCAGGCGGTAGCGCTCACTCCTATAAAAGGAGGCCTCTTCTCTCGTTTTCTACACACATATTTGAGAGAGGTTGAGTGCTACAATTCAAGAGCCTTACTTTGCCGAAAAGTGATCTCCCTCCAAAGTTCCATGAATTTCTGAAGGAGGATTTCTTCACGCCGGATCCAAACGACGATCGCTTCTTCAACACTTATTCTACAACGATCCTTTGTCTCCAACTTCAGAAGTTCTTCAAGAGGGAGATTTTATTATTGTCATTTCATTTCACATCTTTTCTTGTAATCGTTTAGTGAATTCGCCTCGTGTTGGCGACTAGGTTTGGGTAGGACTTAGGGCAGAAATTTGCCTCGTGTTGGCGAATAGATTGAGGTTAGGTCTAAGGGGTGCTCGAGGCCATATTTGGGAAAGGATTGGCTAGAGCGGCTTGAGGCCGTATCAGGGGAAGGATAGGCTAGGGCCACCGGTTCGTGGGGATATGAGTCGAGATAGAAAACAAAAAGAGTTTTTATTATTCACCTACGATTTCTAGCGTTTAAAAAAATCAAGTTTTGTAACTCTTCTTTTCATATTAATAAAATGATGTCTCAATTTTTTTTCAATTGATTTGCTTGATTTTTTATTTTAATCTCTTATAATTTCTAATATATCTAAATATAATATAAAGTTTTTAAAACCCTTATTCACCCCCCCCCCCCCTCTAAGGGCACCTAGCTATCAAACAGGCCCCGAGCAGACCCGCTGACCAGGCTCTGATCTAGCTGGCAGGGCCGTAGGCTCATTCGATGGCAGGTTTGAAAGATTCAAAGGTTGGCCCCGAGAAGACCCGCTGACCAGGCTCTCATCTAGCTGGTAGGACCATAGGCTAAATTGGTGGCAGGTTCAGAAGATTCAAAGGTTGGCCCCCAACAGACCCGCTGACCAGGCTCTCATGTAGCTGATAGGGTCGTAGGCTCACTCAGTGGCAGGTTTGAAAGATTCAAAGGTTGGCCCCGAGCATACCTGCTGACCAGGCTCTCATCTAGCCGCCAGGGACGTAGGATCACTCGGTGGCAGGTCCGAAAGGTCCAAAGGTTGGCCCGGAGTAGACTCGCTGACTAGGCTCTCATCTAGCTGGCAGGGCCATAGGCTCACTCGGTGCCAGGTTCGAAAGGTCCAAAGGTTGGCCTCGAGCAGACCCGCTGCTCAGGCTCTCATCTAGCTGGCAGGGTCGTAGGCTCACTTGGTGGTAGGTTCGAAAGGTTAAAAGGTTGGCCCCAAGCAGACCTACTGAACAGGCTCTCATCTAGCTGGCAGGGCCGTATGCTCACTCGGTGGCAGGTTTGAAAGGTTCAAAGGTTGGACGCGAGTAGACCGCTAACTAGGCTATCATCTAGCTAGGAGGGTCGTAACTCAGTGGCAGGTTCGAAAGGTTCAAAGGTTGGCCCCGAGAAGACCCGCTGACGAGACTCTCATCTTGCTAGCAGGGTCGTTGGATCACTCGGTGGCACGTTCAAAAGGTTCAATGGTTGTCCCCGAGCAGACCCGCTGACCAGGCTGTCATCTAGCTGGCAAGGTCAAAGGCTCACTCAGTAGTAGGTTCGAAAGGTTTAAAGGTTGGACCAGAAAAAACTGCTGACCAGGCTCTCATCTAGCTGGCAGGGCCGTAGGCTCACTCGGTGGAAGGTTCGAAAGGTTCAAAGGTTGGCCCCGAGCAGACCCGCTGACCAGGCTCTCATCCAACTGGCAGGGCCATAGGATCACTCGGTGGTAGTTTTGAAAGATTCAAAGGTTGGCCCCGAGCAGACCCGCTGACCAAGCTCTCATCTAGCTGGCAGGACCATAGGCTCACTCAGTGGTAGGTTCGAAAGGTTTAAAGGTTGACCCCGAGCAGACCCGCTGACCAGGCTCTCACCTAGCTGGCAGGCCCGAAGGCTCACTCAGTGGTAACCCATGAAGATGGCAAGGTAAGAAAGAAAAGTCCAATACGAAAAATTAACACAAGGCAAGTCTCGACATAAGGTCGGTGAATGGTCCCCATCATGAGGGACACTTGCCGGTGAATGATATCATTTGAGAAAGACACTCACCTGGAGGGTGCACAGTGGGACATCCGCCAGCCCAAGAGAATCTAGCAGGATGAGGTAGGTTCACGGCGCAGTTCTGTTCCCGACAGAAATCAACAAAATTGTCTAAGTCTTAAAAAAGCTGGGGCGGCGGAGAAAGGGTTGCAATCATGTGGTGCTCCTATGCGGCGAGAGTATCTCGGACATGACCTAGACTAGGGGTCATCGTCGTGAAAGTCAAACAAACGGTATACGAGCACATGCGCAAAAGTGTGAGAGCATACAAAATGGCGTGTGAGTGCGCGAGCTATCGACTGATAATAATGAGATGAGCAAAAAGAAAATACTGGTCAGATGCGAAAGGCAACACTTTATATTTTATTTTACTATGAAAGAGGAAGTAAAAAGGAATTTTTGCATTACATCAAGAAGAAAAAGAGAGAAAGGGTGTTTTCAGGGGTCGTTGACTTCCTCGCCAGACTATCCGCTGCTCTCGCTCGGAGAAGGAAGGTCGCTGAGTTCCCTCCCATTGCCTGCTTCATCTGCAGGGTCATCCACCTAGGAGAAGAGTTCAGGAAGCACATGGTGGGCGAGAATCCTCTCGCCCTCTTCCTTCAAGAGTCCAGCCCTTCGAAGCACCTCCAGCGCATGCTTCGTTGCTCCTTGGGCAGACCTTTGCATCAGCCCTTTGAACTCGGCGTTGGAGTAGAGGTGCCAAGTGTCCCTCTCTGTGGGAGGTGGCCGAGCAGTGGCATCTCTCAGCTTTTGGTTCTCGGCCTCCAGCTCATTGACTCGCTCCTCAAGGATGTGCGCACGCATGAGTAGCGTATCATAGTTGGCTATGTCCTGCAAGAAATAGAAGAAGGTTAGCGTGAGAAAGAAGGGAAACACGAGAACTTGAGTCACTATGAGGAGACTTGTTCACCTCTCAGGCTGGGCGGTTGGCGAGAAGGGACTCGACTGTCCCCTACTGCTGCCTCATGGCCACGACCTTAGTAGAGACATCGGCACTGGTCTTCTCGACCTCGACCTGGTTCTACGCGAGGGTCATGCTGTGGCGAGAGGACATGTGAGTCCACGCAAATGCGTGTATCATGGCTCACGAACCCTCATGGGAGAGAGTCTGGGTGACCTCGGTTTCGTAGATGGAGGGGTCCTCGCGCACGCAAAGTGCGTAGGCCAGGACGCAGGCTAGGCCGCTGGTTGTCTCTTGCTCCATCCAAGACAGAAGCAGGGAGGAGATCGAGACACGGTTGGCCTGCCGGTCCCAATGAATTAGAGGCTCCCTGATCGTATCCGTGTACCTCTCACCGAGGGGGATGTTTCGATGCCCTCTCGACACCGGCCCCAAGGAGGGCTCTACCGGCGCAATGGCTATCTGGACTACTGAGCCCTCCACAGCAGGAGCACTCGAGTCAGGGGTCTCATCTGTGACCGCCTTCCCCTTAGAGGTCGCAGAAGGTTTTGCCCGCTTGGCGGGTGGGCTGGTGGCCGCACCGGGCATGCACTTTTTGCCACTGGACTTCGCAGGAGGTGGATCCTTGCAGCAGGCCACGACAATGGATTTGGCAAGGGCAAGGGCCTCCTCGGGAGCAAGCCCCACGATCGCATTCGGCGGGTGGAGGGGAAGGCTTTGAACTCCTGTATCAAGAAAGTTAAGTTAAGAGGGCGGAAGCGAGTGAAAAAGGAGCGCGAGCTAGGTTTGAAATAGTTCAGCTTACCCTCTCCCGGTGGAACTGGCGGTAACAAGCTGACGTGCTTCCGCAGATGTACGTGATCCATTCCATGCTTCTGGATGAAGGCATGGAGCTTGGCCTCGTAACCCCATAGAGCTAGAGGACGGAAGGTCGACTCGCCCTCCTGCACAGAAGCGAGAGGCACGCTGCCAAATTTCCATGTGATGAAGACAAACCGCAGAACCCAGTCGTGGAATTTATTCACTGTGCTGGTCATGCTGAGGGGGATCTGCCCAGAGAAGAACGCCACTCCGCGGGTCTCCCTGAAGTTGAAGAGCTTGCAGAACCCTAGGAGCGAGAACTCAATCCCCTCCTCGCACAGGTAGCAGGAGAATGCTACCAGCATGGTGATGGAGTTTGAATTGAGCTGCGCGGGGACAACTCTGAAGTTGTGCAAGCTCTGGCGCACCTCTGGCCACAGCGGGAGGCAGAGTCCTACCTCAAAATGTTCGAGGGGGATGGCGAGGGTATCGGGCGAGAACTCGTTTATGTGGTTTCGGTTCCTCGGGCGGTGTGCGGCAAATCCCGGCGGAACGTAGTCAGCGATGGCCTGGGTAAAGTCATCTTCTGAGAGGTCGCAGGTCTCGAAATCACGGTTGGCGAATGCTTGAGCGCAATTGGCCCTACAATCAGCCTCTTTCGTCATCGCCGAAGAAGGGGAAGGTCTCGCAAGGGTCCTAGAGAGAAGGGAGAGTGGTATTGCGAGAGCAAGAAGGGAGAGAGATGAAAGCTTAATGAAGGCGGTAGTTGGGCTAATAATTTATAAAAAAAGGGGAAATGAAGGGAATTATTTACGCGTCGGGTGCGGATAGTGTTGGATCGGTCGGCGCCCTTAGAGGGGGGGGGGGGTGAATAAGGGTTTTCAAAAACTTTAGATTTTATTTAGAAAAACTTTGGAATAATGCAATATTAAAGCAAGAAGTCAAGTAAAACAATAAGAGAGACAAGCTTTATTAATATTAAATAAGTTTTACAAAACTTGATCTTTATGACGCTAGAGATCGGAGGCGAATAATAAAAACTCTTTTTGTTTTCTATCCCGACTCGCTTCCCCACGAATCGGTGGCCCTAGCCTTATCCTCCCCGGATTCGGCATCAAGCCGCTCTAGCCAATCCTTTCGCGGATGTGGCCTCGAGCTCCCCTAGACCTAGCCTAGATCTAGTCGCCAACATGAGGCGAATTTCAGCCCTAAGTCTACCCCAAACCTAGTCGCCAACACGAGGCGATTTCACTACCGTTTACAAAGAAAAAGAGAAATGAAATAATTAAAACTCCCATAAGATGAACTTCTGAAGTCGGAGACGAAGATCCGTTGTAGAATCAGCGTTTGTCGAAGCCGACTTCGTCTGGATTCGGTGTGATGGAATTCTCCTTCAGAAATTGGCAGAGCTTCGCTGCAACCTCAAATTCGGCCAAGACAAGCCTCTGGATTTCTAACACTCTCTCTCTGAGGTGTATGCAATAGGTGTCTCGAAAATAAGAGGAGAGGGGGTCCTTTTATAGCCAAAGCGCTACCGCCGGCGCTACCGCTATCCCTGATTAAGTAACATTTTGCGCGGCAGGATCTTCAATCCGCGACAACATTTTGCTCTATGCCTCTTGTGCGCCATGCTACCGCCAGCGCTAGTAGCTACCGCCGGCGCTATCCCTGATTAAGTAATGTTTTGCGCGGCAGGATCTTCAATCCGCGGCAATATTTTGCTCTATGCCTCTTGTGCGCCATGCTACCGCCAGCGCTAGTAGCTACCGTCGGGCGCTGGCTCCTTCTATATAAGCCGCCGGAATTGCGTTAATCTTCGCTAGAGCCAGGCGTTATCTCTACCGCCGGCGCTAGTGGCCATGTTGGAATTCTGGCCTCAATTTTGGGGACAACTATCCTTGAGTCATGTGGACTTTGATTTCCTGCATACTTAAACACACAAGATCAAATACACATAGGATTTGTTATTCTCAAACCTAGGAGATGCGGAAGACCATATTCCAACAAACTCTCCCTTTTGATAATAACAAATCCATTAATGATAAATCAAAGCATTAATAAATAAGCATGATGAGACTATACTTGTGTGTGTGTGAGAGTGATGACTTAGGATAATTATTGATTTTAGCATTTAGTATTGCTCCCCCTAAATACATGCTCCCCCTAAGTGAATGCTCCCCTAATATGTAAGCTATCATCTGAATTTGTCATGTTGGGTTTATGATAGCGGGTTATATTTATCATGTTAGTTCTCCCCCTTTGTTATTAGCAAAAGTGGGTAGGGAAACAAAGCACCAAAGAATTTGTAAATAGAAGAGAAGGCATGATCGAGCTTTTTAAGTAAATGATAAGGAGTTTTAGAATTGTTTTTCATTGAAATAGATCAGAGTTATAAGCATTACAAAATTTTCAGAGTTTTTATCATAAAAGATTTTTATGTTTGAAGTAACCAATAAAAAGTGTTACAAGTAAATCTATCACTTAATGAAAGATAGGAATTTTTAAGAATAAGTGATGATGCAAAGAATACAAGATATTAAGTCAACATGAAAGCGCAAGGTAAAACACTTATATGGTTAAGATGCGGAAGACTTATAGCAATATAAAAAACATCAAATAGTAATGATAATCCAAAAAAATATGAGTTAAAGTTCACAAAAGATGATGTTTTTGTAAATCATTTTTTAATTAGATTTTTAAATTTGATAATAACCAAGCATGAAATAATGTTTATCAAAAAGAGATTACCACAATGTTACTTTAATTCATAATTTCAAAAACATACAAAACATTGTAGAACACATGCTAGGTTATCTGGTGCATTTCATAAATAAAAAGTAATATAGAATTAGCATTAGGATCCAATGCTCATGAGAAGAAGTGTTATGGAAGATAATGATATGCACATAAGTGTATTTTTGAGTAATGTAAACAAATGTTTTAATCAAAAATACAAGATATATGTAAAGTACGAGCACAATAAAACACAAACAAGATTACTTCCACACACTTTAATGCACAATAAAAAGTACAACTACCAAGGTGCTCTGCACACACAATGCTCATCAAGACTTATCAGGGTGCAAAGTAGTGCTTGGGGGATCACATATTTAAATTTAATTTTGAAACTAGTGATCCGGTGTACTTAAGAGTAAGTGGTTTTTCTTATTTTTGAAAGAAGGATTTGATTTGCACAAGACACTTTACTATTCTTTCCAAGGTGCTAACCTCACAATGCTTATTAAGACTTATCAAGAGGTTCAAGTAGTGCTTGGTGGAGTTATCTTTGGCATTTATTTTATAATTTTGTTTTGTACAAAGTTCTCCGAATACACTTGTTTTGCAAATCAATAGAATTTATGAAAAACATAACCACTTTTCTTAATTTTTAAGAGTGCAAAATAAGGAGTGTAGGTAAGATACTTGTGCAATTTTAATCCATTGTACTAATACAAAACATATACAAGTATTCTTAGATTAAACACATATGTAGACAATGCAAAAAAAGGTGAGTGAATAAATATGATTATCAAACATAAAGCATTTCTCATACTTAGAGGCATGCTAAGCTTGATCCTACACAACTTTTAAACTATAATTGATGCACATTTGAATAGATATATCAAAGCATGAAGAAAGACAATGTCCAAAGTAGTTTGAAAAGATAAATTGCAACATTGTAGAATTTCTAAATAATAGATTAAATCATGCTTCACAAAAATCATGCAGTTTTTTTGATAGTTTTAAAGTTTTATATTTTTGTATTTGATTTTAGCAAATAAAAGCATATTTTTGTAATTTTTGCTTTTGTAATTTTTATATTTGATTTTTGCATAAAGATGAACATTAAACAAAGGAAACAACACAAGCGAAAAAGAAAAACATATTTTTTGTAATTTGGTTTTTGTAGTTTTGTATTTGATTTTTCAAAGAATAAAGAAACACAAAAGTGCAAAACTAAGTAGAAAATATTGATTAATATATTTTTAGAAATTTTTCAAAATTTTAAAATCACAGAAAAATGAACATGGACGCTAGCGCGGGAGACAGTGAATGATTTTTTAGGATTTTGGAAATTTTGATTGGTGGTCTTGGTTAGGTGTCCCAATAGTAGTTCCATGCTGAAGTTGCAGATTTTAAGGAGACGTTTTGGATGGTTAAAAATGAAGAAAATTGTATTTGTGAGCATGTTTTAACTTGAAAGATCTAGGACACCTAATTCAAGTCGTAATAATCGAAATCTTGCATCG
Source organism: Dactylorhiza incarnata (assembly GCA_033032865.1). Lineage (NCBI taxonomy): Eukaryota > Viridiplantae > Streptophyta > Magnoliopsida > Asparagales > Orchidaceae > Dactylorhiza > Dactylorhiza incarnata. Next base: position 7,153,825 of record JAWHQI010000035.1, read on the forward strand.
GGAAGGGGTTTAGTAAATATGTCAGCAAGTTGAGAGTCCGTCCCAATGAAGCTTACTTTTACATTTTCTTTCTTAATGTGATCCCTAATGAAATGATGACGAACGCCGATGTGTTTGGATCTAGAATGGTGTACGGGATTATATGTGAGGTCTATTGCACTTTTGTTGTCACATTTAAGATCTATGTTTTTGAGATGAATTCAAAAGTCCTCTAGTGTTTGGCTCATCCATAACGCTTGTGCACAACAACTACCAAGTGCTATATATTCGGCCTCCGTGGTGGAGAGTGCAACCGAAGATTGTTTTCTACTAGACCAAGCAACTAAAGAGGTTCCTAAAATGTGACATGTACCGCTAGTGCTTTTTCTATCTAGTGAACACCCGGCGTAGTCCGAATCGGAATAGCCATGGAGCGTGAAAGAGTCATTGTGTGGGTACCATAATCCTAATTTAGATGACCCTATTAGATAACGAAAAATACGTTTTACCGCTTTTAAATGAGATTCTTTTGGATCGGCTTGAAAGCGAGCACATAAACATACGACAAACATTATATCTGGTCTAGATGCATTTAAATAAAGAAGAGATCCTATCATTCCTCTATATAACGTTTGATCAATGGAAATTCCAGATTCATCTTTTCCTAGTTTTAAAGAAGCACTCATAGGAGTAGAAGCTTGTTTAAGATTTTCAAATCCAAATCGTTTAAGCATATCGTGAACATATTTTGATTGACAAATAAAAATACCATCAGTTCTTTGTGAGATTTGAAAACCAAGAAAATATGATAGTTCTCCTACAAGATTCATTTCAAATTCATTTTTCATTATTAAGACTACTTGATTACACAACTCTTCATTAGTGGCTCCAAAAATGATATCATCAACATATATTTGTAGAATAATTAATTCGTTATTTTTATGCTTAATGAAGAGTGTGTTGTTGGGTTTTTCTACAACCATACATCGTATGTAGTCGCAGCGGAAATAAACAGAATAACCCAAAAGAATTTGGATCGGGCCATGAACATTGAATCAAGAAGTTAATAAAAATGCTAGGTATGAAATTACCTTTGTCGGATTGGATCAAATCCAACCTAGATGCTCCACGAGTTGAGTCCTGTTGTCGGCTGTGCGAGTCCTCACGTAGAATAATGTCTACGTCTCTACAGCAGACCACACGAGCCGGGAGAACGCCAAATCACGTCGCACGCAACTCGGAAGGGAGCACAACTGCACCTTGCACTTCCACGGATTGCTAGATCCGCTTCAGGAAGAACAGCACCGGCGACAATCGTCGGAGAGGAGGTCGGCGGAGGCGAACGGGGCGGCGGAACTCCTTCCGTCTAGGGTTCGGGCGGAACACCTTCCGTCTGCTAGGGCGGAACTCTTTCGTCGATTGGATTCCTTCGTAAGTCTTTAGAACACTAAAAGAAGGTCTATTTATACCCAAAGTATAAACAGGCTTCTAGAAGAATCGCTATCCGCAGACCACACAGCAGAATTGGGGTTTCTGTTACAATTCGTCGGGATTCCACGGAACAGCATTCGTCGAGTTTTCACGGGACAATTCGACGAATTCCGACGAATCACATCAGACGGCAACCTTTGCCGAGTTAAGGATCTCTGTAACAATTCGTCGGGATTCCACAGAACAATCCGACGAATCCGACGAATTCCGACGAATCATATCAGACGGCAACATTTGCCGAGTTAAGGATCTCTGTAACAATTCATCGGGATTCCACGGAACAATCCGACGAATCCGACGAATTCCGACGAATCATATCCGACGAATTCCGACGAATTCTATCCGTGTAAACCCGATGAATTCAGACAACAACATTTGCTGGACCTCCCCCATTCTATATGGTGATTGGTAACCTTTACCAACACAGTCAATCTTCCATTTTCTCCACATGCTCTTATGTGCGACCCTGCAGGCTCATATCGCGTTGGCAGTGACATTACATGTTTGACCACTTCTAGATCACAATGGTAACTCCAACATGTGTTGTCTGCACATCCCATAACATAACCGTGCTCTAACAAAAATGATTTGAGTCGATCATACCATGCACGGGGCGCTTGTTTTAAACCATAAAGCGCTTTTTCTAATTTGTACACATGATTTGGAAATTTTTCATTTATGAAACCGGGGGGTTGTTCTACATAAACTTCTTCTTTAATATACCTATTTAAAAAAGCACTTTTAACATCCATTTGAAATAATTTTATTTGTTTAAAACTCGCAAATGCCAAAAATATTCGTATAGATTCTAAGCGAGCAACGGGTGCAAAAGTTTCTTCAAAATCTACCCCCCTCGATTTGAGAATAACCTTAAGCAACAAGGCGTGCTTTATTTCTTACAATCCTAGATTCACCATCTAATTTATTTTTAAAAATCCATTTTACTCCAATAATTGGATGATTAGATGGTCTTTCTACTAAATTCCAAACTTTATTTCTTTCGAATTGTCCTAACTCTTCATTCATAGCCAAGAACCAAAATTCGTCATTTAAAGCGGTGGAAACGTTTTTAGGTTCGATTTCAGACACAAAGCAAATATTTGAAAATGTTTCATGAAGAGAGGATCGAATTCTCACCCCAGTGGAAGGTTCCCCAATGATGAGCTCTTTTGGATGATTTTGGAGAAGTTTAACACGCTTGGAGGTACGAATTCATCTTCCTTGGACTTCTCCTCCTCTTCTTTGGAGGGTTCTTCTTCGTCGTGCTCCAAGGATGGCAAAGGTTCATCATCTGTACCTATAGGGAGCTTCTCTGCACATGGAATAAACTCATCAAATCCAACATTAATTGATTCTTCAACTTTACTTGATCTTTTATTAAATATTCTATATGCTTTACTAGTTGAAGAATAACCAAGAAATATTCCTTCATCGCATTTTTCGTCAAATTTTCCTAGAGAATCTTTTGTATTAAGAATGAAGCATTTACATCCAAATACTTTAAAATACGACACATTAGGTTTCTTTTGATAGTAAAGTTCATATGGTGTGAGATTTAATGATGGGCGAAGTATGACTCTATTCATTACATAGCATGCAGTGCTTACAGCTTCGGCCCAAAAGGACTTAGGTAATTTATATTCAGATAGCATGGTGTGTTGAAATTGTTGAAGTGGAAGTTAGAAGCCTTTTGGACCTGGGCGGTCTGGGAGGAGGTCGGGCAGTCTGACTTAACCGCACGACTTGGTTGTCTGCCTCTGCGGTCTGGCTTGTCTTAGCCTAGCTGCGGTCTCCTGGCTTGATCGCTGGTATCTGGTACAAGGCGGCTGAAGATGGAGGCCGCGCGGTCTGTCTTTGACCACGTGGTGGGTTGATCGTCTTCAGGTGTGCGCGGTCTGTGCGTGACCGTATGGCTGGTTGTCTTCTTCAAGGCAGTTGCGGTCTGGTGTGACCGCACAGCTTGTTCCAGGTTTTCCAGAATGCGGTCTGGTAGCTGACCAGGCTTTCTGGTGGTATTCGCGGACTAAGGGTCTTTGTCACGTGGTCTCAGGTTGCGGCCTCAGGAGGAGACTGGTATGCAAGCTGGACGCTGTTCGCGGTCTCAGGTGGAGACCGGCATGCGGACAGGAGTTCGTGGGTTGATGGCGAACTGGCTGTGTTCGCGGTCTTGGGCGAACATAGGGGGTGAACAGCTTCGGGCGGTCTGGCGATCTCCTTTGGAGTCGCGATCTGCTGTGAGAGTGGCGGTCTCTCATGGTTGATGTTGAAGCTGGCGAGTTCACCAAAATGAAGCAGGAGTACTGTTGCTGATCGCGCGGTGTGACCGGTCAGGTCGCGCGGTCTGGAGGGTGGTGATCCTATCTCATAGGGTGGTGACTGGATCAGGTCTCACGCCTATAAATAGGACCCATCGGCAGCAATAATTAGGACACACCAAGTGTAAGCCGAGTTCTCTTCTTTCCTGCGGTCTCTATTTGTCTGACCAGGCGGTCTGCTGATTGAACTCTTCTTGTGCAGCTTCTGCGGATAGTGTGGGCAGCAACGATCACTTCTTCCTCTGAAAGTGTTCGGGCGGTCTGCAGCTTGGAGTTGTGGTGCTGGAGTTTGGGAGAATCAGGAGTTCGGTAGAAGGAGTGCGGTTTGGTGGTGTTCTGTGATCGGCAGGTCGCTGCGGTTTGGCAGCTTGCTCAAGTCACAGGGAGGTCGCGCGGTCTGAGCGGTCTCAAGTTATCTTCAACTTTGTAATTTTCTCTTTGGTGTTTGTGCTTGCGAAATCATGTCTCGCCAAGCATGCCTTGCCTTGTAATTGAAGTACTGCTATCAATAAAGATCATTTGTTTGCCTCCATTTGCTTCTGGTTGTTTGGCTTGTGTACTCTAAGTTGACTAACTCCTGCTCGCTCCATAAAGATTCGAAAAATTTTAACATGGTATCAGAGCCAGGTTGGAGTGATTGAGCAGTGAGTGACTTAGAGTAGCCATCGCCTTTGTGAAGAAGGAACCAGTGGTAGAGCAATGGAAGCGAGAGGTCTTGGAATTGAGATGCTTACATTGACTAACTTCAAGAAGTGGAAGTCGTGTATGCAAAGCTATCTTCTAGGCGAGGACCTCTGGGAGGTAGTTGGAGGAGATCAGACGCAGGAAGTTGTCCCGGAAGGGGATAATGGGGCTGAGGTGAGAACTTGGAGGAGGACGAATGCGAAGGCAGAGTTCACCCTGAAGAGAGCAATTTCACCTGATCTATTTGATCACATTCTGGGATGTGGATCGGCTACGGAGATCTGGAGAGCCCTGGATGGGCTGTTTAACAAAAAGAATGTAGCGAGGGTACAGTTCTTGGAGAATGAGCTGGCAAGGTCGGCTCAAGGTGATCTTTCTATCTCCACTTTCTTTTTGAAGATGAAGAACTTGTGCGCTGAAATCTCAGCATTGGATCCTGATGAGCCTATCTCTGAGGCGAAGCTGAAGAGGCACATCATCCGCGGCTTGCGGAAGGAATATGTTGCCTTTGTGATGACAGTGCAGGGATGGGCAAATCAGCCATCTCTGCTGGAGTTGGAGAACTTGCTTGCATCGCAAGAAAGTTTGGCATGGCAGATGGCAGGGGTGTCGGTGGCTGGGGGAGACGGCGAAGTGCTCTTCTCAGGCAAGAAGAAGAAGTGGGATAAGAAGAAGAAGACCGCTGGAGGAGGGTATGGGCATTCAACTTCTGGGCAGCAGGAAAGGGGGTATGCTCCCAAGGCTGACGGGAAGAAGAAGGGTGAAGGTCTAAAGTGCTTCAAGTGTGGCAAGTATGGCCACATCAGGAAGGATTGCAAGGTGGTCACCCATGCTGGGCATGCTGCAGAGAAGGAGGAAGCTGACGCCAGGCACTTCGAAGGAGGTTGGGGAGGAGCCTTCTCGGCTTCTGTTGGAGCTTCTACTTCAATCAACTATCTGGAAGACTGGATCGTGGACTCGGGGTGTGGTCATCACCTCACCGGAGACGAGACCAAGCTTTCTTCTGCACAGCCCTATACAGGTAACAATGCAATCATTACTGCTGATAATACTATGCATCCAGTAGACAAGGTGGGGGTTGTTTCCTTGGGCAGTGATAGAGGGCCACTTACTTTGAAGAGTGTCTATCATGTGCCTGGTATGAGGAAAAACCTCTTCTCCGTGACCAACGCTGTAGATGCTGGGTATCACGTTCTGTTCGGCCCAACAGAAGTGAAGTTTCTACGCAATTTTGAGGCCGTAAAGGCGGAGGTCGTCCATGTCGGGAGATGGGCAAAGGACTTGTTCGTTTTATCGACAAGTTCCTACGTCGACAAGATGAAGACGAATGATGGTGCCGTTATATGGCATGAGAGGTTGGGGCACGTAGGGATGGACAAGCTGAAAGCTATGGCGGTGAGAGGTCTGGTCAAGGGCCTGCCAAATCTATCTTCCTACGGTGAAGGTCATGTTTGCGCGGGATGTCAGTTCGGCAAGTCTCATCGACTACCGTTTGACAATTCGCAGACAAGGAGTAGTGTGCCGTTGGAGTGCATCCATGGTGACTTGATGGGACCAACTGCTACCCCAAGCCTCGGAGGCAGCAGATATATGCTGGTGTTGATCGATGATTACACCAGATATGTCTGGGTATATTTCCTGAAGGAGAAGGCGGAGGAGTTTGCCAAGTTTGTGGAGTTCAAGGAGCTCGTGGAGGGTCGACTAAGACTGCGGGTGAATAAGCGGAGGACTGACAATGGAGGGGAGTTCACCTCCAGTGAGTTCTCTACTTTTGGCAGGAAGGCAGGCATCTAGAGGGAGCTCACTTGTGCATATACTCCACAGCAGAACGGAGTTGCAGAGCGGAAGATCCGTCATCTGACGGAGACCTGCAAGTGTTGGCTGCATGCCAAGAGTATCCCAAAGTCCTTCTGGGCGGAGGGAATGTCTTGTGCTGCCTACGTCATCAACAGGATGCCTTTAAGTCCCATCAACATGTTGACTCCACATGAGATAATGTTCAAGGAGAAGCCAAGCGTGGCACACCTTAGGGTGTTTGGATCCACCTGCTACGTGCATGTTCCAGATTCTCTTCGGACGAAGCTAGATGCGAAAGAAAGGAAGCTAGTCTTCGTGGGATACGATGAGCGGAAGAAAGGATGGAAGTGCATGGACCCGGAGACATGGAGATTTGTGGTATCTCGCGACGTCGTGTTCGATGAGGTGACATCTTACAAGGGGTCTTCTGATGTGGAGCTACCAGAGAGCAGGGTGGAGGTGCCAGAGAAAGCTATGGAGGATCTTCAGGTGGAGCTACCTTTGTCACCAGGTGGTCCATCTCCTTGTAGTTCCGAGACGGGGAATTCTGGTTCACTAAGCAGGGGGAGAGATGCTCCTAGCACGTCTGGAAGAGGAGCTAGGGAAGAAGCAGCTGGATATAATGCGGTTCAGGGGAAGGAGCTGAGGAGGTCAAAGCGAGCGATCGTCGCCCCTGATCGCTATACAGGAGGAAACGCAGTGAGTTTCGTCTCATGTTTCTTCGCTGGTCCCTTGGATGAGAAGGAGTCGTCGAGCTTTGAGAAGGCCAGAGGTATGAAGGAGTGGGACATTGCAATTCAAGAAGAGATGGCAGCTCTTGAGAAGAATGAGACCTGGTCTTTTGTGCCCAAGCCCAAGGGCACCACTCCTGTTACATGCAAGTGGGTCTACAAGCTTAAGAAGAAGGCTGACGGCAGCATCGAGTGGTACAAGGCTCATCTTGTAGCTCGGGGGTTCTCGCAGCAATACGGTGAAGACTACGAGGAGACATTCAGCCCGGTGGCAAAAATGACTTCAGTTCGGTTCATCATTGCCTTGGCGGCGTTCAGTGGATGGGAGATTTGGAAGCTTGACGTCAAGAACGCTTTCTTGTACGACGAGATTGACAAGGATATCTTCATGATCCAGCCACCAGGCTTTGTGTCTGAAGATTTTCCGGGGCATGTCTGCAAGTTGAAGAAGGCCCTTTATGGGTTGAAGCAAGCGCCGAGGGCGTGGTACGGGAAGATCGCAGAATACCTCCTATTCTGTAGATTTGGTGCTTCAGACTCAGACTCAAGCTTGTTCGTCAAGAAGAGCGGGGAGCTTCAAGTCATCGTGCTGTTATACGTCGACGATATGATCGTGATGGGGAACTCGAAGGAGGAGGTAGCGCAGCTTCGGGCCGAGCTGTCCATCAGGTTCGAGATGAAGGACTTAGGTGAACTTCACCATTTCCTTGGACTCGAGGTGCAGAGGAAGGAAGGTGGAGTGCTGGTGACCCAGGCCGGTTATGCGGAGCGGATCGTGGAGCGATTCGGCATGAAGGAAGGGAAGTGCACTTCCACACATCTAGAGAAGGCCATGAAGGTTCGGAAGGATGAGGGGAGGATTATGCAAGATCCGTTGGTGTTCCGAGCTCTGGTTGGGAGCCTGATCTATCTGACGATCACGAGGCCGGATATTGCATATGCAGCTTGCAGAGTGAGTCGATATATGGCGGAGCCGCGGGTACCTCATTTGCTAGCAGCCAAGAACATTCTGAAGTATGTCAAGGCGACCTCGGACATGGGTCTCCTATAAAGGAGGGATGCGGGCTTCGAGGTGCACGGGTACATGGATGCTGATTACGGGTGAGATTCGGATTATCGAAAGTCGACGTCTGGATTCGTCTTCATGGCGGGCCCTACAGCTATATCATGGTGCAGTAAGAAGTAGGATTCCGTATCGGTCTCCACCACGTAAGCGGAATACAAGGCTTCGGCCTTGGCAGCTCAGGAAGCCATCTGGCTTAGGAGGTTGGTGGGAGACGTCCACAAGGAGGTTCGGGAGCCGACTCTGCTACGCGGTGACAACGAGAGTGCTCTCAAACTGGTTACCAATCCAGTTTGTCACGCGAGGACCAAGCATATCGAGATCGAGCATCACTTCATACGGGAGAAGGTGCTGGAGGGATCTCTTTCGGTCGGGCATGTGCGGAGTGCGGACAATGTGGCAGACATCTTCACAAAGGCGCTGGCAAAGGGGCCGTTCACACGGCTAAGGAGCCTACTGGGGCTAGTTTAAACTTCCCACTTCAAGGGGGAGTGTTGAAATTGTTGAAGTGGAAGTTAGAAGCCGTTTGGACCTGGGCGGTCTGGGAGGAGGTCGGGCGGTCTGACTTAACCGCATGACTTGGCGTTCTGCCTCTGCGGTCTGGCTTGTCTTAGCCTAGCTGCGGTCTCCTGGATTGATCGCTGGTATCTGGTCCAAGGCGGCTGAAGATGGAGGCCGCGCGGTCTGTCTCTGACCGCATGGCGGGTTGATCATCTTCAGGTGCGCGCGGTCTGTGCGTGACTGTGTGGCGGGTTGTCTTCTTCAAGGCAGTGGCGGTCTGGTGTGACCGCACAGCTTGTTCCAGGTTTTCCAGAATGCGGTCTGGTAGCTGACCGGGCATTCTGGTGGTATTCGCGGACTAAGGGTCTTAGTCGCGTGGTCTCAGGTTGCGGTCTCAGGAGGAGATTGGTATGCAAGCTGGATGCTGTTCGCGGTCTCAGGTGGAGACCGGCATGCGGACAGGAGTTCGCGGGTTGATGGCGAACTGGCTGTGTTCGCGGTCTCGGGCGAACACAGGGGGTGAACAGCTTCGGGCGGTCTGGCGATCTCCTTTGGAGTCGGGATCTGCTGTGAGAGTGGCGGTCTCTCATGGTTGATGTTGAAGCTGGTGAGTTCACCAAAATGAAGCAGGAGTACTATTGCTGATCGCGCGGTGTGACCGGTCAGGTCGCGCGGTCTGGAGGGTGGTGATCCTATCTCATAGGGTGGTGACTGGATCAGGTCTCACGCCTATAAATAGGACCCATCGGCAGCAATAATTAGGACACACCAAGTGTAAGCCGAGTTCTCTTCTTTCCTGCGGTCTCTATTTGTCTGACCAGGCGGTCTGCTGATTGAACTCTTCTTTTGCAGCTTCTGCGGATAGTGTGGGCAGCAACGATCACCTCTTCCTCTGAAAGTGTTCGGGCGGTCTGCAGCTTGGAGTTGTGGTGCTGGAGTTTGGGAGAATCAGGAGTTCGTGGGTTGATGGCGAACTGGCTGTGTTCGCGGTCTCAGGTGGAGACCGGCATGCGGACAGGAGTTCGTGGGTTGATGGCGAACTGGCTGTGTTCGCGGTCTTGGGCGAACACAGGGGGTGAACAGCTTCGGGCGGTCTGGCGATCTCCTTTGGAGTCGCGATCTGCTGTGAGAGTGGCGGTCTCTCATGGTTGATGTTGAAGCTGGCGAGTTCACCAAAATGAAGCAGGAGTACTGTTGCTGATCGCGCGGTGTGACCGGTCAGGTCGCGCGGTCTGGAGGGTGGTGATCCTATCTCATAGGGTGGTGACTGGATCAGGTCTCACGCCTATAAATAGGACCCATCGGCAGCAATAATCAGGACACACCAAGTGTAAGCCGAGTTCTCTTCTTTCCTGCGGTCTCTATTTGTCTGACCGAGCAGTCTGCTGATTGAACTCTTCTTGTGCAGCTTCTGCGGATAGTGTGGGCAGCAGCGATCACCTCTTCCTCTGAAAGTGTTCGGGCGTTCTGCGGCTTGGAGTTGTGGTGCTGGAGTTCGGGAGAATCAGGAGTTCGGTAGTACGAGTGCGGTTTGGTGGTGTTCTGTGATCGACAGGTCGCTGCGGTTTGGCAGCTTGCTCAAGTCACAGGGAGGTCGCGCGGTCTGAGCGGTCTCAAGTTATCTTCAACTTTGTAATTTTCTCTTTGGTGTTTGTGCTGGCGAAATCATGTCTCGCCAAGCATGCCTTGCCTTGTAATTGAAGTACTGCTATCAATAAAGATCATTTGTTTGCCTCCATTTGCTTCTGGTTGTTTGGCTTGTGTACTCTAAGTTGACTAACTCCTGCTCACTCCATAAAGATTCGAAAAATTTTCACATGGTGCGTGCAAGTTCTTGTATTGTCCTATTTTTCCGTTCTACAACACCGTTTTGTTGAGGTGTGCGTGGAGCGGAGAACTCATGCTTAATACCTAACATGTCACAAAAAGATTTAAAATTTTCATTTTCAAATTCACCTCAATGATCTGAGCGAATGCATTTTATTTTTAAATCTAATTCATTTTGAATGCGAGTACATAATTTTGAAAATTCGCAAAACGCATCAGATTTGGAGGAGAGAAATAAAGTCCAACAATATCTTGAATAGTCATCAATTAGAACATAAGTGTATAATCTACCACCAAGACTCGCAGTGTTAACGGGACCAAAGAGATCCATATGAATTAATTGCAGAGGTTTTGATGTAGAAATTTCGTTTTTGCTTTTAAAAGATGACTTAGTAAATTTGCCTTTTTGGCATGGAGAGCATAATGAAGATAAATTTCCATTTAACTTAGGCAATCCTCTAATCAATTCTCTTTTTGCTAGTTTTAAGATGAGCTTTGTACTAGCGTGGCCTAAGCGCCTATGCCATAATTCTAATTCATCATTTTTCGTTATAAAACATTTTATAGAAGATTTAGAAAGATCATGAAATGAAACTATGTAAACATTATGAATTCTAGGTGCAGTTAATAACACATCTTTTGTTTTAGGATTAACAATCTTGCAAAGGTTAGTGGAAGATTCAAAAAGTATGTCTAAACCTTTATCACACAGTTGACTTATAGATATTAGGTTATGTTTTAATCCTTTCACATAAAGTACATTTGATATAAGAAAAGATGCGTTACCCACTGTACCAACTCCCATGATCCTTCCTTTACCGTTATCGCCAAACGTCACTATTCCTCCTTTCTTCTTTTCTAGGCTAAGGAATTTTGCTTTATTGCCCGTCATGTGTTTGGAGCAGCCTGAGTCCAAATACCACACGTCTTCTGTTTCCTTAGCCTTCCTGCAAATCTACAAAGACGATGAGAGTAAAGATCCGGATACCCAAGAGGTACCACCCATAGAGAAAGTGGTTTTCTTAGGTACCCAGATTTGTTTTAAAGATCGTTGTTTTATATTCCTGCAAGAGCCAGACGTGTGTCCAAATTTAAGACAATTATCACACGAAATAAAGGGGGTTGAGACCCTTTTCTGAGTTTCTACGTTGCCCTTGCTGGATGATGTTTGTACATTAGAAAAACCAGAAGAATTTTTATCATTAGAGCTACCGCCGGCGTTAGTAGCTAGCGCCGGGCGGTAGTGTTCACTTTTATATCCGAGTCCGAATTTTCCAGACCCAAAGCATTGATTACCCAGAAGCATATCCAGGGATTTTTGACCAATCCCAAATTTGTTTATGGCTAAATAGAGATTTTGATTTTGTTTTTTAAGAGATGTATTTTCTTGAACAATCATAACACATTTATTTTCAAATCCTTTTTTGTTCTTTTCAATTTGTAATATAGAAGTTTTCAATTTTCTCTCTAAGTCCCCTTTTTCTTTTGCAATGATTTTGTTTTGTGAAAGGGCATTAGAGAGAGAAACTTCAAGTTCTTTTATCTTAAATAAAGAGTGCTCACATTCTTCACATGAAACTTTTCTTTTTTCAAGAGAGACTAATTTTTTTGTGAGCTTACGATTTTCTTTTATAATAGATTCATTTTCATGATTTAATAAAACAAATTTATCATAAAGTTCTTCAAAGGTAGGAGGAGATACTCAGTGTCGCTAAGAACACTGGTGTCGTCATCGTCGCTTTTGGCCATTAAGCACAAGTTTGCTTCCTCCTCGCTAATTGACTCAGAACCGTTTGACTCTTCAGAGGAAGAGTCATCCCAAGTAGCGGCCTTCAGCACTTTCTTCCTTTCTTTTGCTTTCTTTTGTTCTTTCCGCTCCTTTTGGTATTTTGGGCACTGGCTCCGAATGTGCCCGGTTTTTCTGCAGTGATAGCATTCTGGAGGCGGCCTTTCTTCTTCGTCATCGCTTCCTTTTTCTTTCTTCGATGAAGAGGAGGATCCCTTTCGTCGAGTATCTTTTTGGAAGAATTTTCGGAATGTGTTCCTTCTCTCTGGATTTCTGATGAACTTCTTGAAATTCTTCACCAAGAGTCCTTCTTCATCATCATCGTCCTCTTCGATGCACCCCTTCTTTGATGTCAGCGCCAATGCCTTTTTCTTCGGCTCCTTCTTGTATTCGTCATGCTGAATTTGTAGTTCTACCTCATGGGTTTTGAGATTCCCAAATGAGATTCTCGATCTGGAGCGTTCTTAAGTTGTGCGACTCCGAGATGGCCGTCACCTTCGGATTGAACCTTGGAGGTAAGGAACGAAGAATTTTCCTTACCAAGTCCACGTCGGAGTAGGTCTTTCCAAGTGCCTTGGATGCATTGACGATCTTTGTGAAGCAAGTGTACATTGAGTTGATGTCCTCTTCCGTGTCCATCCTGAATTTTTCGTATTCAGATTCCAGTTGAAACAGCTTGGCATCTTTCACCTGCGATGTACCTTCGTGTTTAACTTCCAATTGATTCCAAATATCATAAGTAGTTGTGCATGTAGAAATTCTATTAAACTCAGTCCTATTTAAAGCGCAATATAAAGCGTTCATTGCTTTAGCATTATTTTTACACCTTAGTTTATCGTTGTCATCCCATTTATCTGTAGGTTTTGCTAATGTCGCCTCTCCTACTACAGTTGTAGGCAGAGAGTACCGTACATCTACCATGTTCCATACTTCTACATCAATGGTCATAAGAAAACACATCATTCGATTTTTCCAGTAGTTAAAATCTGACCCAGTAAAGAGAGGTGGTCGACTAATCCCTTGACCCTCCGAGAAAGCGAGATCATGAGACGCCATTGTTCCCGGTTGTTAAGCCGATTGGAACAAAACCGCTCTGATACCACTTGTTGGATCGGTCGGCGCCCATAGAGGGGGGGGGGGGGTGAATAAGGGTTTTCAAAAACTTTAGATTTTATTTAGAAAAACATTGGAATAATGCAATATTAAAGCAAGAAGTCAAGTAAAACAATAAGAGAGACAAGCTTTATTAATATTAAATAAGTTTTACAAAACTTGATCCTTATGACGCTAGAGATCGGAGGAGAATAATAAAAACTCTTTTCGTTTTCTATCCCGACTCGCTTCCCCACGAACCGGTGGCCCTAGCCTTATCCTCCCCGGATTCAGCCTCAAGCCGCTCTAGCCAATCCTTCCCCGGATGTGGCCTCGAGCTCCCCCTAGACCTAGCCTAGATCTAGTCGCCAACACAAGGCGAATTTCAGCCCTATGTCTACCCCAGACCTAGTCGCCAACACGAGGCGATTTCACTACCGTTTACATAGAAAAAGAGAAATGAAATAATTAAAACTCCCTTAAGATGAACTTCTGAAGTCAGAGACGAAGATCCGTTGTAGAATCAGCGTTTGTCGAAGCGGACATCGTCTGGATTTGGCGTGTGGAATTCTAGTTCAGAAATTGGCAGAGCTTCGCTGCAACCTCAAATTCGGCCAAGACAAGCTTCTGGAATTCTAGCACTCTCTCTCTGAGGTGTATGCAATAGGTGTCTCGAAAACAAGAGGAGAGGGGGTCCTTTTATAGCCAAAGCGCTACCGCCGGTGCTACCGCTACCGCCGGCGCTATCCCTGATCAAGTAACATTTTGCGCGGCAGGATCTTCAATCCGCGGCAACATTTTGCTCTATGCCTCTTGTGCGCCATGCTACCGCCAGCGCTAGTAGCTACCGCCGGCGCTATCCCTGATTTAGTGATGTTTTGCGCGGCAGGATCTTCAATCTGCGGCAACATTTTGCTCTATGCCTCTTGTGCGCCATGCTACCGCCAGCGATAGTAGCTACCGCCGGGCGCTAGCTCCTTCTATATAAGCCGCCGAAATTGCGTTAATCATCGCTAGCGCCAGGCGTTATCGCTACCGCCGGCGCTAGTGGCCATGTTGGAATTCTGGCCTTAATTTTGGGGACAACTATCCTTGAGTCATGTGGACTTTGATTTCCTGCACACTTAAACACATAAGATCAAATACACATAGGATTTGTTATTCTCAAACCTAGGAGATGCCGAAGACCATGTTCCAACAGATAACGGTCGTGTTATCTGGAGACCTTGGAGATCAAGCCATCCCATCTACGCCTAGCCGCCAATAGAAGGCGAAAGAGACACGTGAGGCCCTTCATGCGAATGCAAGAAGCCCGACACAAATGAAAGCACTCGCAAGAAAGCATTCGTAAAAGCAATATAAGATAGAATAATTAACACAAGCAGAAATAGTTCGGGAGACGCAGTAGGTCTCGTCTTGGTTCAGTGCATAAAAGAAAGAGAAATAACAAGGGTGCGGGAGAATACAGGGGGCGAGAGCCAGTAGGCTTAATACTCTACCCACTGCCATCGACCCCGACTTCGCCTCCTTGTCCTTGGAGGCACCCGCTGGTAGTGGAACGCGCTAACTGCCATCAACTCTTGGTTAACCAAGCACATTTGGTCTCTATCCTGCGCAATGTTCCTCCCAGTCAAGGTCTACTCGCACCCGCCTCCCTGGCTCTCCATTTCCCCAATGAGGTGCATGTAGTCTCATTCGAGGACGCTTACCCGGAGCTCAAAGGCTTCCCGGTGCTCCTCTGTCTGGTTGGCTAGTTCTCACTGCATCCAGATCAGCTTGCTGAAAAACTCAGTCATCCGCTCCTCCAGGGTCCTGGCATCATCGTGGTCGCCGAGAAAATTTGAGATGTCATAGGGAGAGGGAGGTGGCGACATCAGCCCCTCCTCCTCTTTAGGATCCAACAGCGGGACCTGACGGTAGCCTGCGGGAGTAATGATTAGTCTTCTCCAAGAATGCTTTTTTGTTCGAGGAAAAAAGGATTAGTCACCAGGTATATATTCTTTGATGGGGGACTGGCGGACGTATCGTCCTGCCCTGCGAATGGTTGTCAGGGGGGTGGAGCGATTTCCCCTTCCCAGGGCGATGAACGTGGTCAGCGACACCGGCGGTAGTGGCCAAGTCTGAGGCGGGAGAGTTGTTCTCGAGGCCATTGTCCGTCGGACGCTCCCACTCAGGTGCAGGAGAAATGATGATGGTCTCGGGGGTAGGAGAGTTGTGCAGGATAGAGGGCAACCCCGTGGTCCCAAAGGAGAGCTGCGGAAGCTAGAGTTAGAAAAAGGGCGAAAGGTAAAAGGCAGGCGAGAAGACCATGATGTGCTTACCAAGCATGGGACGGCTTCCACCCGGAGTCATCATGAATATGGGCTCCTGGACCGATGGAATGCCTCCGAGAACGGCTGGGGGAATGGAGGCATTCGCCTGGTTGATCCCGGGACTGCCCTCCGTCAGCTGTAGATTTTGTGTGTGGTTAAATCATTGAGGTATCAAATCTACATGGATATCTTTAAAGGCGAGATAGATTATATTACCTCGGTAGTGTTGTCAGGAGGGATGTTGGAGAGGGGGGAGTCATGATGCGCAAATCTTAGGACACTGCTATAGGTGGTAGCAAGACTGCGGCACGAAACGGCAGTGTACCGATCGTTCAAGTAATATAAAATGTGGGAGTGAATCCCCAAGTATCGATCTCGAAGGAACACAGTAAGGTGGAGTTAACTATTGAGGACGGACTTGAGATTGAAGTCCTTAAGTCGGATGGGTTGCGGAAACGGGGGTTTTAGTTGGTGGAAATAAAGAGAAAATACTATAACTACTCCTATGCAATGCCGCTATGCAATGCTTCGCGAGGCGGGATGGAGACTACGTAGGCCTTGAATGCGCTACTTCGCTAGGGCGGATGGACGAGTAGGCAAACAGAATGAGGGTCACAAGCACCTCGTCGACAAGCACGTCACTAGCAATTGCTAGTGCGGCACACGAACCTAGTGGATGGAGTGGTGGATGAAGTGGTGGCACATCTCATATACACAAATAACCAAAAGGTTTCATAGAAATATGAAATAAACATTGCAATTAAAGATCATTGTGCATATCATCCAAAAATACAAGAATCTACCCTACAATATCATTACAATTTGAGAGAGAGTAAGAAATCGACCGAATCCGAAGGCTCGTTGGGATTCACGATTGGAATCGCAAGGTTGTCAATCCGCGTCCAATCTCGGTCCGCAACTACGTCCGGGGTAGAGGAGGGCTGTTACTACCTCCCAATAGACCCGTCTTCTTCATGTCACTATCCGTTCGGCTTCAATACATGGCTCCCAATCTTAACGATTAAATCTGGGCGGAGATCCTTCCTTTTGAAGCTTATGGATGACGGAGATGGCCGAGGTGATCTCTGGGCTCAAGATAGGCGTGAAGAATAGTCCCGGAGCACCTCCTGGAGGTGGAAGATGATGTAAGGGGCGGAAGAGGCGAACAGGGCTTGAAAACGGCGGAGCTGGAATGTCCTCTCACCTAATTTCGTGGGCTGTATATTTATAGGAAATAGGGCGCATGATCAGTTGCGCACGACCAGTGGTCGTGCGCACTGGAAGTTGTTGATCGTGTGCACTGTGCCCGAAAACCTGCAAGACAAAACTGCAGAAAATAATAAAGCGCACGATCGAATGCACGACCGTGCGTAACAACGCACGACCAAATTCAGAAAGCAACTTTGGGCTGCAAATGAATGCGCACGATCAGCGACGCACGATCAGTGGTCGTGCGCAGTATAACCAGTGATCGTGCGCAGTGTTCCTGTACAGATTTGTACCGGGAACACCTGCACGACCCCTGTTCCAGCATAACACTAATCAAAACCACTGAAAGTGGCACAAAACACAGCATGAAAGACAGTAAAGAAGATAAACAAGAAAATACACCAAGAACGGGCCTAGAAGTGCACTTAGCGTGGAATAATAGACGGTTATTAAATATGAACGAAAACATGTATAAAGTGTAGTGCATAGACTAGATAATCAGCCTAGATGAGTCCAAAAATGTGTATATAATTGGGCCTCATCACACCCCCAGACTTAGCTATTTGCGCGTCCCGAGCAAACAAATCCGGTGGAGTAGGAAAAGCATAGCTAGCCAAAAAATTGCAAACAAGGAATAGAATGCGAAGTTGCATACAAGTGTGCATAGAAGTTCATTAGAAGAAGTTTCAACATATGCTAGCTAATTATAAAAGTGTAAATGCGTAAAAAGAAATTTATTTTACTCAAAAAATGGAATATTGGTGAATCTCATGGTCACGCGTAGTACGAATGTAAGCAAGTCGCGAAGGTGAATGTTACCCAAGACCGGAACTTGGAATTATCTCCGTTGAAATCCATCAACGTCGAGAACCATAAGCTCGCCCTGTCACACTCTCTCCACAGCGCTAGTGAACTCACAAGATCAATCAATAGGACTTTGGGTTTACACGAGGCTTAGGTTACGGTTTGGAATGCAAAGATAAACATGAAGGCTAATTAGCAACCCAAATGAGCTCACAAAAGTGCTAAATCATAGCAGCCCCCAATAAAACACGCGCAACACACCCCCAGACTTGACTTTGAAACCGGGTGTGCACACGGCCTACAACAATCAATACTATTTAGATGTTTCAATTAAAACGCTGGGGATATAAATCTATTTTTTTTTACTTTGCTTTTCTTTTTCTTTTCTTTTCATCCCCATATCTAATAGCACAATTTTCAGCACATAGACATTTTTAAAACTTCCACATCAACACAGAAGTTTCGCATCACCGCACCGCATTGGAAAATTACAATTCATAAATGCTTTTAGCTAAATTTTGGTTGCGATAATAGGATTAGCTTTTAGGCCTTGGTGATGTATGGTGGAGCTGAACCAAAAGATCGGGTAGGCAAAAAATAGGCTAGCAATGGTTAGTGCATAGGAATGGTAGAACAAAGCTCAAACTTGCCAAATAGATGGCCTACGTCATGCTCAACTTGCAAATCATTCGCACCCATGCTTCAAGAGTCGCTTGGGGCAAGTTCTTAGCCCCCGAGAAAGGTAATCCTTCCTCCCGACTTGAGCAACACGAACCTCATGCTCGCTTACACACAATACCACGCTACCATTAGATTCAACCACATTCACCATTTTGAGTAAAATAAATTAAAATCTACGCAAATCTACTAATTATAAATTAGAAGCATAAATAAAAACTAAT
Organism: Dactylorhiza incarnata; assembly: GCA_033032865.1. NCBI lineage: Eukaryota > Viridiplantae > Streptophyta > Magnoliopsida > Asparagales > Orchidaceae > Dactylorhiza > Dactylorhiza incarnata. Next base: position 7,172,318 of record JAWHQI010000035.1, read on the forward strand.
TCTACTCAAATCCCTATGCAAGACACGAGTACTCAACTAGAGCACTACAAGAGTCAACATGCCACTCCATCTTGCAATTTTTAGGCTAATACAACAATTTCTACATCACAACCAAGAATTGAATATACAGGAGCATACAAACAAGCGAGTGCGCGCTAAAGTGGGTGTAGTGGTGTGCGGTGCATATGAAACAATAATTATAAAACTGAATTAAAATGTACTTCTAGTATGCAGTTTCATGTGCACGTGCAGTGAGTAACACATAACGGCTCTCCACCAGACTTAATCCAAGCAATAAAAGCAAATGATGTAACCATGAAAATTAAATAAAAGAGTAGGGGGAAGAAAAGTTACCCATGCTCAGAAATGAGCATACCAGAAGATTGGCGTGTAAACCAAGAAAAAGCTGCTGCATCCCATCCAGAAAATGAACCTGCAGGGGTGAGCTCCGCCAAAAACAAAAGGAACTATACAAAATAAAATGAAAAACACTAACTAAACTAAACTAGATTAAATAAAAATTGCAAGAAAAGTAAGATAACTACTGGGGTTATTGTCATCCCAGCACGACTTATTCAAATTTTAAAACAATTCTAGCTAATGGGCGTATGAAAAAGGAAATGAACAGGTAACTGTTCTAATATGCGTGTTGGTAGCGGGTACCGATACAGCGACAGAACAGTTACTCCCCTACCTAAATAATAATACCTGCTTAACACAGGTAGAGGAAATAGGAAGTAAGAAGAGGAGGAAGGCTGGTCCTCACTCGTCTCACCACAAAATAAATCCTTGCCCAGCAAGGTGTCATCTCCAGGGAGGCAGCAGGAGGAGAAGGCAATGAGTGGAGCTTCCTCTACGGAGGGGGGATCAACCTCCTCACATGAGAGGATGCTCTTATCATTGACTTGAGCATCATGCTCCAAGTCCTCCTGGGGTACCGGTGAAGACTCAACCTGCACAGGCTCAGAAGAAGAAGGGGGATCAAGAAACAAACAAGAAGAATGACTTAAATAAAAATCAAGCGGGGGAGTGGTCCCGGTCTCACTCCCATCAGGTTGCGGAAGTAAAATAATGGTTGCATTGTCATCAATGCTACAAGGTTCAGCGGGATCAACCGTAGCCATGTCCAAGATTTGGACTTCCTCCACTGGTGCAGAGTAAAGCTCCTCTTCACCTAGAAGGTTGTCCTCCTCCATAGGAGTAGGCATAACACAGATCGCCAGCCTCATCCTGCGACACATCCTCAACAATGTCGTTAGAGACGAGTATAGTAGTATACACAACAGGGGGAGGAATAGTGCTTGGAAAAAAAATCAAGCACCGATTCCTCACAAAGAATCGAATCTATGCATGGTGATATATGTACAGGGGAGATGGGCTCAGTCGTGTCAGAGCCTGGATCAGCCACACATCTGGTGACTGTGTCAACATCATACCCTTCAAAGCTTGAAGGTGAAATGGGCACATAACCAGATGTTGAAGGTGTGCTGCCAGAATTAGGAGTCGGGACGATCCGGATATCCGGCTCGTCATCCTCGTCCAATTGGTGATGGAATGCAGCATGATCAATGCTCTGACAAAACAAGCACTGCCTTGCGGGTTTCTTTGGCATAGTACGTGCTGAGGCCGAAAAGAAGTGCGACGATAAAGGCTCGGCAGAATAGCCATAGGACTTACGTGCACCATATGGAGTACCAGACGAAGTCGGTGCTCCACATACTGGGCCTTGGTTGCTAGGGCTATTATCTCCCAATGGGCATCTATCACTAGCATGAGAAATATCTCCACACCAACGGCATCGAATATTAAATGAAGCCCACATAGTGTGAAGATAAAATGATTCAAAATAGAAACACTATTGTGCAAAATACTACACCTAACAAAAATTTACTAGAGCAACCTAATATAAACAGTAAAACAAAATAATAAGAAATAAAACAAAAGGATGCAATACACAAATGGAAGGGCTTTAATCTCTGATTCTCCCTCTCCAGAAAATTCACACGACTGTGTTCCCCGGCAACGGTGCCAAAAACTTGATGCGCATATCTTAGCACACCGCTATAGGTGGTAGCAAGACTGCGGCACGAAACGGCAGTGTACCGATCGTTCAAGTAATATAAAATGTGAGAGTGAATCCCCAAGTATCGATCTCGAAGGATCACAGTATGGTGGAGTTAACTATTGAGGACGGACTTGAGATTGAAGTCCTTAAGTCGGATGGGTTGCGGAAACGGGGGTTTTGGTTGGTGGAAATAAAGAGAAAATACTACAACTACTCCTATGCAATCCCGCTATGCAATGCTTCGCGAGGCGGGATGGAGACTACGTAGGCCTTGAACGCACTACTTCGCTAGGGCGGATGGACGAGTAGGCAAACGGAATAAGGGTCGCAAGCACCTCGTCGACAAGCACGCCACTAGCAATTGCTAGTGCGACACACGAACCTAGTGGATGGAGTGGTGGATGAAGTGGTGGCACATCTCATATACACAAATAACCAAAAGGTTTCATAGAAATATGAAATAAACATTGCAATTAAAGATCATTGTGCATATCATCCAAAAATACAAGAATCTACCCTACAATATCATTACAATTTGAAAGAGAGTAAGAAATCGACCGAATCCGAAGGCTCGTTGGGATTCACGATTGGAATCGCAAGGTTGTCAATCCGCGTCCAAGCTCGGTCCGCAACTACGTCCGGGGTAGAGGAGGGCTATCACTACCTCCCAATAGACCCGTCTTCTTCGTGTCACTATCCGCTCGGCTTCAATACATGGCTCCCAATCTTGATGAAGAAATCTGGGCGGAGATCCTTCCTTTTGAAGCTTGTGGATGACGGAGATGGCCGAGGTGATCTCCGGGCTCAAGATAGGTGTGAAGAATAGTCCCAGAGCACCTCCTGGTGGTGGAAGATGATGCAAGGGGCGGAAGAGGCGAACAGGGCTCGAAAACGGCAGAGCTGGAATGTCCTCTCACCTAATTTCGCGGGTTGTATATTTATAGGAAACAGGGCGCACGATCAGTGGCGCACGACCAGTGGTTGTGCGCACTGGAAGTTGGTGATCGTGCGCACAGTGCCCGAAAACCTGCAAGTAAAACTGCAGAAAATAATAAAGCGCACGATCGAACGCACGACCGTGCGTAACAACGCACGACCAAATTCAGAAAGCAACTTTGGGCTGCAAATGAATGCGCACGATCAGTGGCGCATGATCAGTGGTCGTGCGCAGTATAACCAGTGATCGTGTGCAGTGTTCCTGTACATATTTGTACCGGGAACACCTGCACGACCCTTGTTCCAGCATAACACTAATCAAAACCACTAAAAGTGGCACAAAACACAGCATGAAAGACAATAAAGAAGATAAACAAGAAAATACACCAAGAACGGGCCTAGAAGTGCACTTAGCGTGGAATAATAGACGGTTATTAAATATGAACGAAAACATGTATAAAGTGTAGTGCATAGACTAGATAATCGGCCTAGATGAGTCCAAAAATGTGTATATAATTGGGACTCATCAAGTCTCTGGCACAGACTCCTGCGCTGACTGGTCTCACCGGACAACCCTCGCTTTCTTCAGGCGGTCGGGCTTGGAAGTGTCTCTCATTGACGAGAGCCAAGAGGTGTATCGGATGGACTTGGAAGGATCCTCCCCGTGCGCTGCAGCTAGCCGATCCATCAACCATTATGAGAGCAGTCTGGGCGTCGGCCTCATGAACATTATTGGAGCAGAGAGAGCTTTTAGGAGAAAAATGGGAATAGAGATTGGAGGACAGGCATTTTGAAGGCAACAACCTGGGAAGTATTTATAGCAAAGTGGAGGGCCCCGCAAAAAGATTCCCTCCAGGTCAGCATGAGCCCAACAAACACAGGGTTGGACTTTCTTTCCGAGCGAGTACCTCACTTCCAAAGAGTGGGGATTGTGTACAATCACATCTTTATTGAGTGGGGCCTCAGGCATAGGATAGGCAAAAAGGGAAGAAAGGAGGGATCTCGCCCAGGTCAGAAGGAGTTCCTAGTGAGTGCGGCCTCTCTCGCATAGCACTTGTGCAAATGAGGTGCCTTCAAGGACCATTTGCCCCGCGGATGATGGGATATCTGGCATGCGGGAGGTTGGGCGAGAGGTGCCTTCATGGACCACTCACCCAGGAGGATTTGGGGGTAAAATGACTTAGATACCCTTCGTGCGCTGCGATTAGTAAAACTAAAAGGCAGATTTATGCTGTTTGCACACCAGACTAGAGAATCTATAAATAGACCCTTAAGGGCACCTTGGAGGAGATCTGATCTTTTAGGCTCTCTCCTCCTAGGAAAGTTCTGGTTGGCTTCTAGTGACCTCCAAGGTGCCTGACTGAGCATGGGTTTGGGAGGGGAAGCTCTCTAAGATCTTTCGGGTGTGTAGTGGGACCTCCTCGCTATAGCCTTGGGTCTGTTCCTAGTTCTTCATCCACAGTCGCGAGTAAAAGATAAGGATAAGTAGGTGCGGGCTACACCCCCCAGTTGGTCCGAACTCAAGAGATCGGTTGCCAGTTTCAACACTAACGCTAACATTGAGTCTAACGCCTAGCATTAGTCCACATCCCTCTTTTCAGTTTGTGAGCAGGTCCAGACCAATAATGCATGATCCTAGTGTCATATATGTTCAAACCTGCATGCTAAAAACATAGTGGAAAACAAGATCAAATACAATGTTGGAACCTTAGTTTTGATTTGAGTTAGGATCCACCTTTAATGTCTAAGTTACTTTCATAACATATCTTATAACTTAGATCAAATCCCCTTAAGAAAGAAGGCTGAAAAGAGACTTAATTAATAGGCTGAAAAATAAGAGAAAGATAAAAATAACACATGTTCTCTGCATTCGACAAATGGCTACCAGCGTTCGACGAACGGCGCTCTGCACTCGACGAATGGTATTCATTCTGTGCTCGACAAAATTCTGCCATCTCAGCGGTTGACGAAGAACACCTATCTCAGCGGTCGACGATCCCATCTCAGCGGTTCAGTGGTCGACGAACAGATTGTCTCTGCGGTCGACGAACAGACCCCGGCTCAGCGGTCGATGAAATCATGCGTTCGATGAACACAAGTCTACATTCGATGAATAGCTCAATATTCAGTGGTCGACGATCCAGCCCGTCTCAGCGGTCGACGAATCCTTCCGTTCGACGAACTCAAGTCTGCGTTCGACGAATATTCAGCAGATGTTCAGAACAGCGAATCAAATGTTCAGGTCGACGAATCAAATGATGAGGTCGACGAACTTGAAGCTGAGCTCGACGAAATATCTTCAGCATTATTTTATATCATTCTCAGTTCGACTAAAATATTATATATATGCTGTCAGATTTATTAAAGCAATATTTTATTATTTCCATTTATATAGTGTTATATATATTGATGCCTTAACAATACAGTCGTTGCAGCATTAAATGATATAGCCGTTGCAAAAGTTAAAGACGGCAATTTGTCTGCTCGAGGATCTGGGAAATAAAAGAGATATTATCTCTTTCCTCTTTTGTCAGCATGGATTCAAATCAGCTGAACAGATCTCCAGAATATATACAAAGAAAAGAGCAGAGAAGAAGATAAGATAGCAGCTAGCGGCGAAACAGGAAGAACCAGGAAAAGAAAACAGAGGGAAAAAAGAAGAAGCAGATCAAAATATATCATATCTTCTTTTTGCTAAACTATTCTTTGCAGATCATCTATATCCTGAGACACCAATCAATATCAATTGCTCAGGATCAAAACTGCAGAAGAAGAAGAAGATGAAAAGTTATAGCAATCAAGTGAAGAGCTCCATCCACAAGCTATCATCAATCTAAATCAGACAGGGGGAGCTTTCTTCAACATAATCATCAAGATCCAAACTCAACAACCCATCAGGATCTTCAAGAGTCTTCTTACAAAGCGAATAACACTATAACATTTTTGTTTCTTTTATTCCTTCCCATCTTGTAAAGGGTTATAACTCCCTTCAAAAGTTAACTCCCGGTGACAGGGCACCTTAGCAAAAACCTGCATCTTGGTTTTGAGCACCTGATCAAAAGCTCTGTGGTGTGTGGGCACCTGAACAAAAACACCTTTGTATGAGGGCACCTGATCAAAAATCCTATTGGATTCCTACCAGTGGGTAGAAGAGTAGATGTACCCAGGTTGATTGGGGAACTACTATATATCTTGTGTCATCTGGTTTGCTTGTTTGTTTTATGTTTTATTTCTTGCTGTGATTATTATGCACTCTTAGTGTTTGTTTTTATTACTCACCCAGCACACTTATATATATATATATATAACATTACTTTGAAATAAAACTTAAACAAGTGCTTTAATATTAAGAACTAAACTCACTTTCAATTGGTATCAAAGCATATCAATTGACTTTCATACAAGTAGGATTTGATATCCTCAAATCAAAGGGATGCGGAAAGCCATGTTCCAACAATCTCCCCCTTTTGATAATAACAAATCCAATAAAGATAATTCAGACTCATATATACGAGAGATGTGTTTTTATAAGGATATATGACACTAAGGAATATTGAGACAATAATAAGAATTATAGATTGTTAAATTGTGCCCCCTACATGTGTTTTTAGAAAGATATATGACACTAAGCAATATTGAGACAATAATAAGAATTATAGATTGTTAAACTGTGCTCCCCCTACTTAAGTGCTCCCCCTTAGTGTATGCTCCCATAGACTAGATTCATGCTCCCCCTTAATCTAGTGACTCCTACACCTTTAATCATTATGATTTTTCATTTTATTCTCCCCCCTTTTGTTATTAGCAAAAGTGGGTGGAGTGAAACAAAACTAGTGTAAAGAAGACAAAGGTTAGGACATAACTAAGAGAGGATTAAGAGTTTAGTTTAAACATAAAGTAAGTTGAGATCAAGCTAAGGGAGAGTGTAGCATAGCGGAAAGAGATAAGATAAGCATGAAAGAATCACATTCCAAGTGTTTACAAAAGAAATTCTATCACTTGCTTGCAAAGTAATCGTAAAAAGTTGTTGAAATAAATGCACTATAGTTGGACAAGCACAAGTGAAGAAGAAAAAACTTTAGAAGTAAGCATGATAAAGTTTGGTAAAACCACATAGTCAAATAGGAATGCGGAAAAATAAAACAAAGTTATTTAAATTAATATTTTATAAAGAAGTGTTTTGTTTTGGTTTGACAATAGGCTTTTCACATTTGAGCATTAACTTTTTAAATTCTCTTAACAAATAGGCAAACATGATTTAACATATTCAAAAATATAATAGCTAGAATGTAACCAATTCGTGTTTCAAGCAAAGAAAACATTGTAGAAATCATGCATTGCAATCTAGTGCTTTTACTTGAGTTTTTAGATAATTATGTAATGTTGCATTAGGATCCAATTCTCATGAGTAGAAGCTTTATGAAAAACAATGATGTGTGCATAAGGTGTTGATGAGCAAAACTATTCTTGTAAACGACAATGGCAAGTGTACCGTGTCGGATGTAGTATAGGCTTTATAAAAACCAAGGCTGTATAAAAATCTGGGCGTGTTGATTACTCTTACTCAAGAAGATCTCTATTGTTCTATCAAAAAGGGACTTGATTTGGTTGCAACAAGAAAAGTAACTTAACTTGAAAATTATAACTATTGAAGAGAGGGTGGACAAACTTTAGAGAAATGGATAACAAAAAAACAACAATAATTTTTATTAATTCAAAAGAGGAATTACAACTATTGAAAGGGAAAATACAAGTGCAAGAAAAAGTAAAACTAGATTACTCAAAACAGGAGAAATAATGCAGAAAATGGAGGCTTGGACTCCAAAACAAGGTTCCTAATCATCTGGAGGAGCTGCCTTTTTATAGTTGAAAATTTGGTGTTACACGCCCTTGGGTCACGCCCGTGACCAAAGGGCGTGTAAGGGGCGTGATTTGCTGTGAGCGGAGGAGGCGCTGTCTGGCTTCAATGCAGGCATTATGGATGTGTCACGCCCTAGGTCACGCCCATGACCTGGGGCGTGTAATCTTTAAAACTCACTGCTGGCGGGAAGCTTCGGCGGGAAATTGGCGTGGGAAGAGTCACGCCCGTGTACTGGATGTCACGCCCCTAGTCACGCCCGTGACCTGGGGGCGTGTAAATTTAAATGATGTGGCAGGCGTGCTGGCAGCTGGTGGCGGGGTCCCGGTCGTGACTTGGATGTCACGCCCCTGTTCACGCCCGTGACCTGGGGCGTGTTCTTGGCGAATTCTTCACGGAACGATCTCGGGGTGGCGGAAGCAGGTCTGGAACACCGCGCAGGTTAAACGCCCATTGGTCACGCCCGTGACCTGGGGCGTGTAAATGTTGTTTTTGCTCCAAATGTCTAGAAAACCTGAAAACACAAAATAAACTTAAGTTAGCTTATGGAATTAAAATAGGAAAGATTTATATGATATAATTTAGATAAAAGACATAATTTCATATTAAAATAATGATAAAACTATACTAAAAGATGAGTAAATAAATTACTCATCAAACACCCCCATACTTGCTCATTGCTCGTCCCGAGCAAACCACTTTACATAAGGGTAGGAAAAATTAATGCTAGAAAGAATTATGAAAGATGGAGAGTAAAATGCGAAGTTTTATGCCGACATGCGTAGATGTTTTAGTAAAAAGACGTTCTTGGCATAAATACTAATTTATGAAATATTCAACCTGTGTTATAATTATTTATTATCACTTTTAAAATGAGCCGACGGTCAATCAAGAAAGTTATGTAAAGGGAGAAAATAGTGTGATTGCTGAGATTTAAATTAGTAGAATTGAATGCTCGGGGTGGCCTCCAAAGAAATCCATCAATGTTGACGGCCATAGGCTTGCCCGTTTGCACCTTCTCCACTGCACTTCATACTAAATCAACTCTATGGATCTTTAGGACTTAGATAGGGTGCATTTTAAGGCTTGGGGTTAAGGGTGAGGTAAACAATGATAAACATGAAGGCATATTCCACTTAACCAAAAAGTTTTGAGCTAAATAATGACTACCACAAAAAATAATGAAGCTTTACCCCCATACTTATTTTTTTGCAAAGGGAAACACTCTCATTCACTTACATTTATATCACGAATCTTCATAATTGGGATCATTCCAAGTATGCATGTGCATACCTAGGCCGTATATCATTATGAGATTATTGCTTTTTGATATTATATATTTTTTTCTCCTTTTTTTTGAATTGATACCCCTTTTTTTTACATAGAATCGTACCCAAATATTTTTTCAATTTAGCTCAAAATTTTCAAGTGTTCATTTGGGTTTTGGGGTTTTTATCTTTGGTGCTGAAATGATGAGGGTGGTTCAAATAAAGGTGTAAGGCTTAAATTTGTGTGAACAATGGTAGTAAATTGGGATTGGGTGCAAAGGCTCAAACTATCCAAAGAAAGGCCTAAATCACTTCCGTAAGGTTAATTTGTCTAAAGTGCACATGTTTCGAAAATAGCTTGGGGCAAGTTCTAGACATCGAGAAAGGACACAATTCTGTTTAAATCGAGTAATAGCTTTCTAACAATCTTCTACACACTCACCCAAACTACTTTTAGATAAGACCGGATTCGATTTAAAAGTGAAATAGATTATTACTACGCAAATAAATAAAACATAATTTTATATCTATGTCAAGAATTTAATTTTACCACGACCCTACTCAAATACAAGCATATGACTAGGAGCACTACATGAGTTAACAATTTTACTCAAAAGTTTCAAAAAAACTATTCTTGCACAAAAAATTCTTAGTCCAAATGAAAAATAAGTATACTTTAGAACTTACAATTTAGCAAGTTGGGAAGTTTTGACAACTAAACAAAAAAACATTACTTAAAATATATAAATATATATATATATTTTTAATAAATTTTTTATTCTTGGACTTCCCAAGATCTACCCGGTGAAGGGTTTGCAAGGTACTAGAGGCTGTGATGGGAATTCAAGCCCAAAGCGTCCTTTCCAAGAAATTTATTTTCGATTTTCTAATTTTTAAAGTTAAACTAAGCTATATTAAATCAGGAAAACCGCACCCCCATACTTAAAGTTAAACATTGTCCCCAATGTTTAAAACTAAGTAAGAAGATAAAAATAGGAATTACACTTTTTATTTTATTTTTATTTTTATTTTTTAAGAAAATGAGATAAATTAAACAACAAAAAGAATGAAAAATAAATAAGTGACTAAAGGGTGAAGAGGGCTTCCCTGATCGGTAGACGAGGTTGCCAGACAGAAAATAAACCTGCAAAATTAAGTTAATCAAAACAAACAAACAAAATAAAGTTGGGTTGCCTCCTAAAAGCGCTTTGTTTACCGTCGCGTAGCTTGACTAAGTAGCGTTCTATAAGTTTGTGAGGTTAAGCGTTTCAATTTTGTCGGGCGCTGGGTCACCGGAATGATATAATTTCAATCGGTGTCCGTTAACTTTCAAAAGGCCTTGATCCGGGTGTTCTATTAGCACGGTCCCATATGGCCAAACCTCTTTTACAACAAAAGGGCCGGACCATCAGGATTTTAAATTGCCTGGAAAAAGTTTTAATCTAGAATTATATAAAAGGACTAAGTCTCCCAGTGAAAAATATTTTGGAAATTTTATTTTTTTTGTCATGGTAAAACTTAGTGCGCTCCTTGTAAAATTTATTATTCTCATAGGCGTTTGCGCGCCATTCGTCTAATTCATTAGTTTGAAACTTTCGTTGATCGGAGGCTAAGTTCAAATCTAAGTTTAAAAATTTTAGCGGCCAGAATGCGCGATGTTCTAATTCTACCGGTAAATGACACGCTTTTCCATAGACTAATCGGTACGGTGTACATCCGATGGAGGTTTTGTACGCTGTCCGATAGGCCCATAGTGCGTCGTCTAATTTTAGCGACCAATCCTTCCTATTAACGGACACAGTTTTTTCTAAAATTCTTTTTAGTTACAAAGTTTTCTCTCTTTTGGCATAATCTCTACTATATTGGTTACAAAGTTTTCAATTCGTATCACTTTATTTAAATTGTTTATTTCAATCTCTTTCATCATAAAACAATTTAGCACTTGTTTCTAAATCTTAAATTGCAAATTACAATATTCTCTTTCTTTAACTAAATTGTTATTTTGTCTTCTCCTATTATAAAACAATTTAGTAATTTTCATAAAAATATAAAAAGGATTTTTATTCCCTTATTCACCCCCTCTAATGGCGCCAATCGATCCAACAAGCTCCTCTTCAGATCGTCAAACTCAGAGCCAGGGAATTACATGCCAAGATAATAAATGCAATAATTACATAAATAATCTTCCATAACTCTAAACGACGCGAAATCTCACACGCTCGATCTAAATTACATACTTCAACTAGGCTAAGGCCCAAAACTAAACATGACGAGCTGACGTAACGCCATTACGCCAAAATTACGTCACAGCGGCTATGCAAAATAATTAATGAAAATCAGGGGCGTTATAGTCACTCCCCCTAAAAAGAAGTTTCATCTCGAAACTTGAAATCCAAAGATCAAGAAAGATACCAAATCAAATCCAAAGGTTACCTGACAGAAGATTTACCCGAAATCTAAGAGAAGAGGTTAGGATGAGTCTCTCTCATGGCAGATTCCAGCTCCCATGTTGCGCTTTCGACACCCTGATTCTTCCAAAGAACCTTAACCATTGGGTTAGTCTTCCTCCGCAGCACACGCTCCTAAGTCTCCAAGATTCGAAAAGGCTCTTCAACATACGAAAGATTGGGCTGCAATGTGTGTACCGAATCAAGAACAAGCTGACCACTATGCAAACACTTCCTCAGCTGGCTCAATGAAACACATCGTGAACATTAGTGAAGGAAGCAAGCAAATCCAATCTATAAGCTGACACTCTGATGTGCTCAACAACCTGGAAAGGTCCCATATATCCGGGATCCAACTTGTGGTTCATTCCATATCTCTTAACGCCCGACATTGGAGAAACTATCAAGAACACTAAGTCTCCGACGACAAACTCAAGATCCACCCTGCTCCGATTAGCATACTTCTCATACCGCTCCTGAACAATACGAAGCTTCTCGGGATATGAGTCACGAAAACGCTCATCTCTTCCAAAGCCTCTGGGCCTAACAACGGACTCTCACCAACCTCGGCCCAAAACAAGGGAGTTCAGCAACGCCTCCCATATAATGCCTCAAAGGGGGCCATCTGCAGGCTTTCCTGATAACTGTTATTGTAGGCAAATTCCATCAATCCAAGACGCTTATCCCAAGCTCCACCATGATCCAAAATATAGCACATGATCATATATTCCAAAATTTGATTTACTCTTTCTGTCTGACCATTAGCCTAGGGATGGTAAGCGGTAGAGTATTTAAGGTCAGTGCCCAAGGCTGCTTGCAAGCTTCGCCAGAAATGAGACATATACCTTGAATCTAGATCCGACACAATGCTCACTGGCACACCGTGCAATCTGATAAATTCATTCAAATAGAGCTCTGCTATCTTCTCCATAGAATAGCCGGTCTTAAAAGGCACAATGTGAGCAGACTTTGTCAAATGGTCAACTATGACCCACACTGAATCATGTCCTTCAAAAGATCTCGGCAAACCGGTAATAAAATTCATCGAAATACTCTCCCACTTCTAGCTTGGAATATCCAACGGGTTCAACTTACCTCCAGGCCTCTTATGTTCTGCCTTAACGCGATGACAAGTTAAACATTCTGAAACATACTTAACTATATCGCTCTTCATACCTGACCACCAAACAATCTGCTTCAGGTCTTTGTACATTTTTTATGGAACCAGGATGATAGGAAACACTTGAGTCATGCACTTCACTACAGATCTTTGCTTGAAAAACTTCCGGTGCGGGAATGCAATATCTACCTCGATACATCAGGGTACCTTTATCATCGATTAACAAGTCTGGTAATTCTCCTTTTTCAGTCCTGCTTCGAAGATGTTGTAATTCAGGATCATCCTTCTGATACAGTCTTGTAAGGGTAATCCAAGAAGGCTCTTCAGCTCCTAAGCTCGAAGGTGCGGTACTACTACCGACTGAGATATCCATCAACATAAACTCCTCTACCAAGGATTGCACAGAAAGGTTGAAGATATGCGCGGACTTTCTACTCAGGGTATCTGTTGGGTATTGTATCCACAATCACCTGGATTTGAAGGTGTCCCCTAGTAAACTAAATTGAATTGAGTATGTATTTGATGATTTCTCTTTAGATGTATTGTGACAGGTCATAATGCTAAGTGCACACCAAAGTCAGGTTGCAATGGATCACCAAACACAGTTCTAGACAATGTAATCTCTCATTGTGTAGAACAAAGTGTTGGTTCATGTGTAATCTCTCTTTTGGGGTGCACTTCATATTCTCACAACTGAAGGCTTTCAAGGATGAGGAGTGGAGTAGGTTTTCAGATGAAAAGGAATTTTTGCTAAGTCAATTCGTCGAGATGTCATGTGAAGTCCCGATGACTCCCGACGAATCCAGACAGAAGCCAGTTTTCCTGTCTGAAGAAGAAATTTCTATGGCTAAGTCCATTCGTCGGATGTTCACGTGAACTCCCGACGAATATCGACGAATGCTGACAGAAGTCAAAAAGGCAGCTTTGTGAAGGAATTTGTGCGGCTAAGTCAATTCGTCGAAAGTTCTCGAGAACTCCCGACGAATCCCAGCGAATGAAAACAGAGATGGTTTTCAAACCTTTGAACTGTCTTCTTAATGGCTAAGTCAATTCATCGAGTGTTCACGTGAAGTCTCGACGAATGACGGACAGACGGATTTCAAAAATTATGTTTCGTTTTTGAAAATTAGGGTTGGCTGCCATGTACAGTACACGTGTCGATCATTCCTTGTTTGTCGCCCAAGCCGTTGAAGGTTTCCCTTTAAATACTCCTTTATTTTTAGGGCAAACACGAATGTTAAAAAAGAGGAGATAATATTCTAGCCGTCTTCATCATCTTTTGCTGAACAAGTTTCTGAGATCTAACTTCTGCGCCGCTCAAGATTCGTTCTCCATTGCTGCTAAAGATTTCTCAGATAAGAAGGCTTTTGATCTTGTTTCTGCTCTCTCTATTGAAGATCTTTTCAAATAAATCAAAGGGCCTAATCAGATCAGGTTTGCCGAGTTTCTTCTCTTCTAAATCTTTGAAGGTCCAAGCTTTCAATCTAAAGGAAGAAGAAGACTCAGTCTTTCGAGATCTGAAGTTAATCTCTGTTGAGATTTAGAAGAAGTATTGTATTTCAATCTCTATTTGATTTCTGTAGGAGTTTTTACTCCGAGTCATTTTGTAGGAGTTGTTCACTCCGAGTTGTAGGAGTTTATCTCCGAGTGTTTTTGTAGGAGAGGTTGTTCTCCGAGCTTGTAGGAGCCGTAGTCTCCGAGTGTAGGATTTGTTGATAAATCCGAGTTTTGGTGAAGTTGCCGACGCTAGCCCGAAGTGCTAGATAGGCGGAGAGGGAGAGAGGAGTACCCACCTTGGGGAACCTCTATAAATCTTGTGTCTCTGTGCTGTGATTTTTTGTTGTTGTGTGTGCTAAATTTTTATTCCGCAATCGCGCTAGAGATCACCTATTCACCCCCCCCCCCCCCCCCCCCAGTTAGGTGATTTAGGTAGACAACTAGTTCTTTCAATTGGTATCAAAGCTAGGTTATCTGTAAGAGGTTAACACCTAGATTAAAGATCCCTCTTCGTTGTCAAGATCTCTCTCTCTATGGACAGAGGCATGGAAAGATTTTCCTCCAAGCTCCCAGTTTGCACTAAGGAAAATTTCCCCATGTGGAAGGAAAGAGTTATCTTCTACATGGAAGCAAATGATCCCCGTATCTCCCAGATAGTTAAGGAAGGTCCTGTCATTCCTACAGTTGCTTCTACCATTGATCCCACAATAAAGGTACCAAAGAAACTAATGGATATGACAAAGGATGAAATTGCACTTGTCACTTTAGATAAGAAAGCAAAGCACATCATAGCAGGTGCAGTTGAAGATTCTATGCTACAAAAGCTGATTCACTGCAAGTCTGCAAAAGAAATGTGGGATTCTATTGTGGTTTTGATGGAAGGTACTGAAGAAGTTCGAGATGACAGGAAGTCTTTGCTGAACCAAGAATACGAAGCCTTCAAGCAACAAGGCAAAGACACAATTTCTAACACCTACGAGAAATTCTTCAAGATTGTAAATGGTCTGAGAAATTATGGTAGAGAATTCACCATGGGTGAACTAAACGATAAATTTCTTAGATCCCTGTCTAAGGAATGGGACCCCAAGGTGATAGCTATCAGAGAATATGGTAATTTGGCTACTACTGAGCCACAGATTCTGTATGGGAAGCTGCTCTCCCATGAACTGAAGTTGAACATCAGGAAGTCAGAAGAGGAAAGCAGTAGGAGCTCTGGCAAGGAGAAGCCCATTGCTCTAAAGGCTGAAAGCTCCCGGAGAAGCAGGGCTCTGTCTTTCGTGAGGGATGAATCTTCTGAAGATAAAGCTGAAAGCAGTTCTGCAAATTCAGAACTATCTGAAGGAGAATTCTCTCTCCTCTCCAAGCAATTCAAAAAGTTGCTTAACAAGAGGAGACAAACGAGAAAAGACTCATCTTCCTCAAGAGATCATAGGAGATCACACCGTGATAGAAACAACAGGTATGGTTCTAAACCGAACAAACATGATTATACTGAACCCGTTTGTTATTGTTGTAAAAAGCCAGGGCACATTATAGCTGATTGCCCACACAAGAAGAAGGAATCTTCAAGAAAAGAAGAAAAGAAGTCCTTCAAAGGAAAGAAGAAAGAGGAGAAGAGTTTTGTTGCCAAGAAGTCCAAGACTCTGAGTGATAGTGACTCAAATGAGTCTAACTCAGACGAAGAGGCATTCTTTGGACTAATGGCCGTGTCAGATGATGACAAAGATGTTGTTCCTTTCACCGGTCAGGCATTATCTTCTACACCTCTTTCATGTTCAGAAACGGCATCTGATGCAAATGAAAGCCACTATTCGGAAGAGGATTCTGAGTTGACTGCTAAGTATGAGGAAATGTTGAACGATTTTAATAAGTGTCAGCTTGTTAAAACTCAATAAAAGGAGATTCAATCCCTAAAGGATCAAGAATCAAACCTGAGAAAGGAGATTGAAGAATCTAACCTACTCAGGGATGAAATCTTGTCCTTGAAGATTGCTCTCTCTGAGGCCACTTCAGCAGGCATTCAGAAGAGTGAAATTATCAATGATTTGACGAAACAGCTTGAGGCTGAAAAGAAGATCACTATGAACTTCTCCAAGCCCAAGACAGTTCTGCCTATCATAGACACTTTCACTGCTGGTTCTGGTAGTAGTGGTTTGGGCCATGTTGCTGAAAAGAGTCTAAGTAAGTCAGCCAAAAGAAGAGCCGCTAAAGCCAAGGGTAAAGGCCCACATTGTGCTCCAAATTTCAAGAAGGTGATTTTTCCTACGAACACCTATGATTTTGAGAGCATGTATGGTCACTTCAGCAGACCAACTCATGTTGAGCCTGCCAAGGTGAACTCAGTGTGGACCAGACACAGAAACTTTGGATCTAGCTCCCTCAAGGCTCCTTATGAAGAAGTTCAATTGAAGCATCATGGACCATTCGTTCATGGATCAAATGCTAAGAAAGCACCGCAGGTCAAGCCTATTGTGCCTAAGAATTGTGTATGTTGCACCAACGAGGCTTCTACCTCCAAGGTTGCTCCTCCTGCAAAGCCACCCGTTCAAAAGGCTCAGCAGAACACAAAGAGGAGATACAATAGATTTGAATGCTGGTGTTGTGGCAAAATTGGTCATTTTGCCATAGATTGTTGGTTCAATCATACTATGCCAAGAACTCCACGAGTTAACAGTGCAAGACCGACCACTTGCAAAGTTAATGTTCCAAGTGGTGTTCCACTAACAAGGAACCAAGGGCCCAAAAATGTTTGGGTTCCTAAGGGGTATTGATCATGTGTGCAGGAATGTCCAAAGGCCAACGAAATTCCCATCTGGTATTTGGACAGTGGTTGCTCTCGGCACATGACCGGGAGTAGAAGATTACTTCAGGATTATGTTCCAGTTGAGAACGGGCCTAAAGTAAAGTTTGGCGGATCTGAACGAGGTATTATTATTGGTTATGGCTCAATAACCAACGGCTCAGTCGTTTTCACACGCGTAGCTCATGTGAAAGGATTGAAATACAATCTAATTAGCATAAGCCAACTGTGTGACAAAGGCTATACCGTTGAGTTCTTTAGAGATAGATGCCTGATAAAGATGTCCGTGTCTGCGGAAACTATTTTAACAGGCTCTAGGAGTAGTGGTATTTACTGTTTAGATTTTATATGTTTACAGTCTTCTACCCCAGTGTGTTTTGTTGCCAAAGATAGTGCATCTCTTTGTGACCAATGGCACAAGAGATTAGCACATATTAATTTCAAAACTATATCTATGTTATTTTCTCACAACTTGGTAAGGGATGCCCCCAAAGTTAAATGCATTAAAGAAAGCCCTTGTCATGCGTGCCAAATGGGTAAGCAAACAAAGGCTAGCTTTAAGAGCATAATTGGAAATAATTCTACCAGATGTCTTCATCTGCTGCATATGGATTTGTTTGGTCCAATGTCAGTTAGAAGCTTAGGTGGGAAAGCTTACACCTTGGTTATTGTTGATGATTATTCCCGGTTTGCATGGGTGTTCTTTCTAAAACTTAAGTCAGAAACCTTCGGCATATTCACTAATTTTGTCAAGCTTATTCAGAATGAACTTGACTGTTCAGTGGTCAAAATCAGAAGTGACCATGGAACAGAATTTAAGTCTGGGGCCATGACAAAGTTTTGTGAAAGTCAAAGTATCTCCCACGAGTTTTCCTCTCCTCGTACTCCACAGCAAAATGGAGTAGCCGAGAGAAAGAATAGAACCCTCATAGAAGCTGGCAGGTCCATGTTGAGTGATTCTGCTCTTCCAGAATATTTCTGGGCAGAAGCTATCAACACAGCTTGCCATGTGCAAAACAGAGCACTCATCAATAAGAACCATCGTAAGACCCCATATGAGATTCTAAAGGGCAGAAAACCAAAGATTTCATATTTTATAATTTTTGGCAGTAAATGCTATGTACTTAACAATGGGAAGCATCCTACAACCAAGTTTAGTGAAAAATGTTTTGAAGGTATTTTCGTAGGATATAGTAGCCACAGTAAGGCATATAGGATTTTCAATAAGAAAACTCTGGTGGTAGAGGAAACAGTACATATTATATTTGATGAGACGAGCCTGCTGCATAGCAACTCGTCTAGTGTGTTCATTGAAGATGCAGGTGAAAAGCTAAAAGAACTCTCTATGCAAGATGGAGTAAAAACCACAGATGATGCTCCAAAGTTAGCAGAAGAGATCTCGGATCACTCAGAAGATGAACAAGAAGTTCATGAAGAAGAAGATACTCCAGAGGTGGCTGAACCTCAAGTTGCTCCTGAAAATGCAAATAACTTGGGAGTCAGATTTTCAAGAGATCATCCAGCTCATCAGATCATCGGAGACCCTTCAAGCAGAGTTCTAACGAGAAGAGGTACAACTAACGAAGTTTTACATTTAAGTTTTCTTTCACAGATTGAGCCGAAGAAGTTTGAAGAAGCAAACACCGATCCATCCTGGATCCTTGCTATGCAAGAGGAGCTCAACCAATTCAAGAGATGTAAAGTTTAGGAATTAGTACCAAGACCCAAAGGACAAAATGTAATTGGAACCAAATGGGTCTACCGGAATAAGCTTGATGAAAAGGGCATCATTACAAAGAACAAAGCAAGACTGGTTGCACAAGGATACAGGAAAAAAGAAGGAACTGACTTTGATCAGACTTTTGCACCAGCAGCAAGACTTGAAGCCATCAGATTATTTTTGGCTTATGCTGCATATAAGGGATTTAAGGTTTTCCAGATGGATGTGAAGTCAGCCTTCCTGAACGGAGACCTTACAGAGGAAGTATATGTAGCTCAGCCTCCAGGTTTTGTAGATTCTAACTTTCCTGATCATGTATATTATTTACATAAGGCTTTGTATGGTCTCAAACAGGCACCCCGAGCCTGGTATGAGACATTGTCTAGGTTCCTTCTTGAGAACAAAGTCACAAGAGGAATAATAGATAAGACATTGTTTCTTAGGGAAGTAAAAGGCGAGATTTTTGCTAGTGCAAATCTATGTCGATGATATTATATTTGGTTCTACAGATGACAAACTCTGCAAAAAGTTTTCCAACTTGATGCAAGGTAAGTTTGAAATGAGCAGCATGGGAGAGCTGAAATATTTCTTAGGACTCCAGGTGCACCAATCTGAAGATGGAATTTTCATCTCTCAGACGAAGTTCACCAAAGAGCTCCTTAAGAAATTTGGAATGGAGAGTGCAACCTCTATGAGGACACCAATGGGCTCAAGTATGTCTCTGGACAAGGATGAGAAAGGGAAACCTTTTGATGAAACCAAGTACAGAAGCATAATTGGGTCCTTGCTCTACCTTACTGCCAGTAGGCCCGATATAATGTTCTCAACATGTGTTTGTGCCAGGTATCAGGTGAACTGTAAGGAATCTCATTATGCCGCTGCAAAGAGGATTTTGAGATACCTTAAGGGTACACCAAATCTCGGCTTATGGTACCCGAGAAGCAATGATTTTGAACTAATTGGTTTTTCAGATGCTGATTTTGCAGGTAGCAAAGATGATAGAAAGAGTACTTCAGGAACTTGCCAATTCTTGGGAAAAAGGCTTGTGTCATGGAGTAGCAAGAAGCAAAATTGTGTGACAATATCAACTGCTGAATCAGAGTATATCTCTGCCGGCAGTTGCTGTGCACAACCTTTGTGGATAAAGAATCAGCTTGAGGATTATAACTTAAAGCTCGCAGAAATCCCATGTTCTGTGACTCCTCAAGTGCTATTGCCATAGCAAATAATCCAGTCTCTCACAGTAGAACGAAGCACATCGAGCTTCGCTACCACTTCATCCGGGAACATGTTGAGAGTAAGGATATTAATTTGTTGTATGTTAATACTGACAAACAAATTGCAGATATTTTTACGAAGCCTCTGGACGAGACCAAGTTCAATTTCTTCAAAATGGAACTTGGAATGCTCAACAAGGAATCATGAGGTCAAGACTGTTGGAATTTTATGAAATTGCACGGGATTTCACGGGATATCTCAGAAAATTTTATGAAATTTCACGGGCTTTCACGAGTATTCTCATAAGATTAGTGCTCATTCTCTAGAGGATTTCACGGGTCAAGACCTATATCTTCTCGGATACGTTTCTTTTATTAAATACAATTTATTGGATCCAAAGAGTCTTCCATAAAATCAGGTACGCGCCCAAATTTATTATATATATATAAAAACAAAGAGAACACATGATTCCACGCATTCTTCCGTGAAACCCTTCCCGTCCTTTCGTCTCCCTTGCGATAAAACACTGTTCTTCTTCCCCGATTTCGATGAGCTCGATGGCGCCAAAGGCAGGTCTGCATTCCGGTGGAGAGCTGGTACGAGGTAGCTTTCGAACTGCTTCAGATGAGTTCAGAAATATTCTTTTGATGCTTGAGGTTGCCGGGCTCAGCTATGTCTTGGAAGAGCCAGCTAAAATTCTCGAACAGGATGTTCTTGAGTTCTACAGAAATGCAAAAATCTCTGGTCAAGGGAAGAAGATAAAGAGCAGCATCCGGTCTTGTAAAATAATTTTGAAAGCTAGTGGCATCAACAGGATTTTGAGGATGCCTGAAGTGGAATCGGAAGAAGTTTTTGCTGAAGATTTTCTCCAGGCCAAAAGATTCTGTGGCATCCTTGATGAAGGTTCAAAGATAAGAAGAAAATTCATGAATGAGGGAGGTAAGCTTCTGTGTGATATCTTAGGAAAAGTCTTATTGTGCAAAGTAGGTTCACATGACTACCTATCTGAAGAAGCCTTTAAGATTCACACAGCTATTATTTGTAAAAAGAATTTTAATTTTGGTGAAGTTCTTTTTGAGAAAATTAAAGACAGCTTTCATGCCCCAAATTTTGGAAGAATTCTCAGTCTGCTTCTAAATGGTAGCAATCCAGATATTTTTAATCTTGGAAGAGGTATCCCCATCCACCACACCAAAAAATCAACTCATCCATTTTCTCCAAATGGGAAAGGGTCATTCCAAAGGGTGGAGTCAAGATTGTTGTTAGTGATGATGAGGACCCTCTGCATAATGAGAATAGGACTCTTGAAGAAGGTCAACCCTCAAGGGGTAGTGGACCCAGTCCAACTCCTGCTCAAGGCAGAGGTGATCATGTTGAGGGGGAGTTTCCAACCCCAAGAGGTGAACCCAGTACAGTTCCTAATCAGGGCAGAGGTGAACATGTTGAGGGGGAGCCTTCAACCCTAAGAGACATTGCTGAAAGTAGTGCTGCTTCAAAGGAAATTCCTCCCAGTGAAATTGATCCAGTTCATCCTGATCCAGTGTATGTTGATCCAGTCAGTCCTGCTGTCCCTGATACTGTTCCAGAGCTAGAAGGTCAAGGGAAATCTGCTGCTGAAGATGAATCTGCTATGTTAGAAGACTCCAGAAGATCCCCTGCAGAGTTTGCTTATAATTCAGAACATAGTGAAGACTTGGCAGATCATGAATCTGTTCCTTCTGAGAAATCAGATTCTATGGAGATGGGCAGTCTTGGTGCTCAGTTGAAGCTAGCAAAGAAGATGTCTTTGACTGAGGGGGAGAAAGAACAGGAAGACATATTTATGGGTGAATCTGCAGTCCCTCCTGTGATGCTCTTGCCCCCTCTAGAGAGTACTTTGAGACAATCTCCAAGAGCAACTGTGCTTGAAAAGCAAGCACAGTCTACTAGTTTTGTAGCTGATAAAGTCTCTCCTGATGATTTTGAAACTAGAGAGAGCTCTCACTCTTCCCTACTCAAGTCAATTTCAACCTTGCTGCAAGCTCAAACAGAGCATTTTGATCAGTGCATCAAATCAGTCTATCAGAAAATAGATAAAGTTGATAGTGCTTTGAGGCAAGAAATGGCTGAAATGAGATATGAAATGGGAAAATTCAAGAATGATCAAGAAGCCTGGATGGCCAAGGAAGGAAAAGCTTTGGACCACACCAATCAAGGAGTTGGGCATGCTCTAAAGAACCTGCATCAGGTTGGTGAAGATGTTGTAAATCTGAATGCTGCTCAAACAACTCTCAAAATTGCTCATGATTAAGGGCTCGCTTTTCTGGATGATCAAATTGAGAGGCAGCTGAACAAACTCTATACCCTCCTACATGAAGATGTCATAAAGGGGGAGGAAAGTATTGTGTCTAAAATAGAAGAAAGTGCTGGTAGAGTGAATGATTTGGATGGAAATGTCTTCTCCAAGATGCAAGAGCTTCAGGAAAACATCATGCAATCTGTTAAAGATGTCCAGGGGTACACTCATGAATCAACCAGCTGGCTATTCAATGAAGTTGCAGGTATGCTTGGTCTTACTGTTGTAAACAAGATGCCAGATGTTCCTCCTTCAAGTGTTCCACGTCCAAGTGCTCCAAATTCTTCTCATTTTCCTATTGAGGATCCTGATTTTGATATAGCAGACATCCCAGTTTCCTCCTATCAAGAATTCTGGGATGACCCAATGCTTGAAAGCTCCAAAGCTCCTGAATCTTCTGAAAAATCTGTGAAAAGGAAGATCTTTGGTGATAAACCTTCTACAAAAAGGTCTAATCCTCACAAGAAGATCAGAGATTCTATGATATGCCTTCTCCAAGAAATTTCCAAGAAAGCTGGAGTCCCTCTTCAAAGAATATCATTCTTACAGCTTTCAACCTAGTCAGTAGGCAAAATGAAAGTGTCAGTAAACATTACAGTCAGGAGGAATGGGATAAGTTCAAGAAAAGGACAACTGAAAGGAGAATTCATTTCAAGACAGGTGGATCTAAAGAGACTGCTCCTGATAGATATTGGCCCAAGCCAAAGGCATTCTTTGAGAGAATGGAATCTGAACAGAGAAAGAAAGCTGAGGCAGTGGACATAATTTTTAGAAAGATGAAAGGCAAAGACCAAGCATGAGCTGAGCTGCTCTGGAATCATGCTGTTTTTCTTTGTTTATATATATATTTTTGTGCTTGGATAAACTTTGATTCTCTCCTTGATTATTACTGCCTGGTTGTGCTATTTTATTCAATTATACTTTCTATGCAATTCAACTTAGTGCATAGGGTTATGACATCTTCAAATAGGGGGAGATTGTTGGGTATTGTATCCATAATCACCTGGATTTGAAGGTGTCCCCTAGTGAACTAAATTAAATTGAGTATGTATTTGATGATTTCTCTTTAGATGTATTGTGACAGGTCATAATGCTAAGTGCACACCAAAGTCAGGTTGCAATGGATCACCAAACACAGTTCTAGACAATGTAATCTCTCATTGTCTAGAACAAAGTGTTGGTTCATGTGTAATCTCTCTTTTGGGGTGCACTTCATATTCTCACAACTGAAGGCTTTCAAGGATGAGGAGTGGAGCAGGTTTTCAGATGAAAAGGAATTTTTGCTAAGTCAATTCATCGAGATGTCACGTGAAGTCCCGATGACTCCCGACAAATCCATACAGAAGCCAGTTTTCCTGTCTGAAGAAGAAATTTCTGTGGCTAAGTCCATTCTTCGGATGTTCACGTGAACTCCCGACGAATATCGACGAATGCTGACTAAAGTCAAAAAGGCAGCTTTGTGAAGGAATTTGTGCGGTTAAGTCAATTCGTCAAAAGTTCTCGAGAACTCCCGACGAATCCCGACGAATGAAAACAGAGATGGTTTTCAAACCTTTGAACTGTCTTCTTAATGGCTAAGTCAATTCGTCGAGTGTTCACGTGAAGTCTCGACGAATGACGGACAGACGGATTTCAAAAATTATGTTTCGTTTTTGAAAATTAGGGTTGGCCGCCATGTACAGTACACGTGTCGATCATTCCTTATTTGTCGCCCAAGCCGTTGAAGGTTTCCCTGTAAATACTCCTTTATTTTTAGGGTAAACACGAATGTTAAAAAAGAGGAGATAATATTCTAGCCGTCTTCATCATCTTTTGCTAAACAAGTTTCTGAGATCTAACTTCTGCGCCGCTCAAGATTCGTTCTCCATTGCTGCTAAAGATTTCTCAGATAAGAAGGCTTTTGATCTTGTTTCTGCTCTCTCTATTGAAGATCTTTTCAAATAAATCAAAGGGCCTAATCAGATCAGGTTTGCCGAGTTTCTTCTCTTCTAAATCTTTGAAGGTCCAAGCTTTCAATCTAAAGGAAGAAGAAGACTTAGTCTTTCAAGATCTGAAGTTAATCTCTGTTGAGATTTAGAAGAAGTATTGTATTTCAATCTCTATATGATTTCTGTAGGAGTTTTTACTCCGAGTCATTTTGTAGGAGTTGTTCACTCCGAGTTGTAGGAGTTTATCTCCGAGTGTTTTTGTAGGAGAGGTTGTTCTCCGAGCTTGTAGGAGCCGTAGTCTCTGAGTGTAGGATTTGTTGATAAATCCGAGTTTTGGTGAAGTTGCCGAAGCTAGCCCGAAGTGCTAGATAGGCGGAGAGGGAGAGAGGAGTACCCACCTTGGGGAACTTCTATAAATCTTGTGTCTCTGTGCTGTGATTTGTTTTTATTGTGTGTGCTAAATTTTTATTCTGCAATCGCGCTAGAGATCACTTATTCACCCCCCTTTTAGGTGATTTAGGTAGACAACTAGTTCTTTCAGTATCGGCCACCACATTAGCCTTACCCGGATGATAGAGGATGTCAACCTCATAATCCGCAACATACTCCAACCATCTAAGCTGGCGCAAATTCAGCTCTTTCTGGGTGAAGACATACTTCAGACTCTTGTGATCCGTATAAATCTTGCATGACAATCCATAAAGAAGGTGTCTCCAAAGCTTTAAACCATAAATCATTGCCGCAAATCCTAAGTCATTCGTAGGGTAATTCTTTTCATGAACTTTCAATTGTCTAGACCGATAAGCAATCAATTTTCCTTCTTGCATTAAAACACACCCTAGACCAATGTGAGATGCGTCCACATAAACAGCATACTCTATTCCTTCGATTGGCAAGGCCAACACAGGGGCACTGCACAAATGCCTCTTTAATTCCTGAAAGGCTTCTTCGCACTTAACTCTCTAAACAAAAGTGGTATTCTCTGGGTAAGCTTAGTTAAAGGTGCCGACAGCACTGAGAATCCTTGAACAAACCTCCTGTAGTACCCAGCCAACCGTAAGAAACTCCTTATCTCCTTAGGCGTTGAAGACGTCTTCCAGCACAACAGAAATCTTAGAGGGGTCTACAGTAATTCCATCCTTGTTCACCACATGACCCAAAAAGGATACCTGAGGAAGCCAGAACTCACACTTGCTCAGCTTCACATACAGCTTGTGCTCTCTAATAGTAGACAATACTAAGCGCAAATGCGTAGCATGCTCCTCAACACTTCTGGAATACAGTAGCACATCATCGATGAATACCACTACAAAATGATCCAGAAAATCCTTGAACACGCGGTTCATCATGTCCATAAACGCAGAGGGTGCATTCGTCAAACCAAAAGACATAACCAGAAACTCAAAATGACCATAACGGGAACGAAAGGCAGTCTAGGGAACGTCCGACTCACAGATCCTCAACTAATGGTAGCCTGATCGAAGGTCAATCTTCAAAAACGCCGTGCTACTACGTAACTGATCAAATAGATCATCTATCCTCGGCAAAGGATACCTATTCTTGATGGTCACTTTGTTTAATTCTCTACAATCTATGCACAACCTCATAGAACCATCCTTCTTTTTCACAAACAACACTGGAGCACCATAGGGCGAAGAGCTTAGTCTAATGAATCCACAATGCAACAACTCATCTAACTGAGTTCGCAACTCTTCTAACTCACGCAGGGCCATACGGTATGGTACCGTAGCGATAGGATGAGTACCAGGCTCAAGATCAATAACGAACTCCACATCTCTATCAGGCGGGAGACCGGGAAGACTGACAGGAAAGACATCAGGAAACTCTCGCACCACCGAAACACCCTCAATACAAGGCGATCCACTAACAGTTTCTAACACTGAAACAAGGTAAGCTAAGCAACCAAAATTTAACAGTTTCCGATCACATACCGCAAAAATTATCGGGGAACTCTGGCATGGAGATCCAAAAAGGCTCATGGGATGACCGTTGTCCATCACAAAGTCTAGACGCTTTTCCTTGCATCGTATGACAGCATCATAACTGAACAACCAGTCCATACCCAATATCACGTCAAAGTCTTCTAGGTCCAACACCTTGAGATCAGCAATAGCCAAGAAATCTCAAGAGAACAGGGCAACTTTGGACGCACTGGTTTGAGGATACCAAATCACCAGAAGGGAACTTAATGAGGAACAAATCGTTGTCCAGCTCAGCGGTCAAACTGTGACGCTCGACGCAAGCCCTTGTTACGAACGAATGGGTAGTACCCGAATCGAACAGAACACGAGCCCATTGATTCTTTACCTTAAATATCCCTATAAGCGCGAAAAAGAAACGAGTCTAATACAACGAAACTAAAAGGAATCAAGACTTAACAACTGGCTTAAGGTCTAACCTGCGATCACTTGGGTCGAAGACTGCGCTTGCTCCTAGGTTAACACGTTCAGCTTTCCTCTTCCTTTATCCTGATGCTGCGGCGGCGGCAAGGCTTGAAGCGGAACTGGCTGCAACGGGGGTTGAACTCGCGGGCATTGAAACTTCGCATGCCCCTTCTATCCCCACTGGAAACAGACTTTCTCCTTAGTCCAACACTGGGCCAGATCATGCCCCTTCTGCTTGCACAATGGGCAGAGCACCTCTCCCTTCGGAGCACCCTGAATTTCCAGCACTCGCTGCTGCTTTTGAACTCCTTTCCTCTTGAAACACCTTTCAAACGGATGGCCAGAGCGGCCACAGAAATGGCAGACCTCACCACCTCCTTTCTTCAAGACTGAGGCAGGCGCACCAAAATTTCCTTCTTCTCCAGCCTTTCTCTTTCCCTTCTTCATCATTGATCCTCGATTCTTGGCATTATCAATTGCCTCAACCTTCAGCGCTGCCTCAACTACCTTGGCGTACTTCTCCGAACTGTATGCGCTGGCCAACTGCTGGATGTCACTACGGAGACCACCCAGAAATCTCTTCACACTTCCTTCTTCTCAGGCTACCAGGGCCGGAGCAAACCTGCTCAACTTTCAAAATTCAATTTCATACTCACTCACGAGAGTTGCCTATGCTTCAGATGCAGGAAATCATTCATCAATCGGTCTTGCTCTACCGATGACAGAAACATTCGTAACAACATTCCCTTTAAGGTTTCCCACGAACATCCTTGGGAAAGGTCTTCCTTCTCCCTCAACCACCAACTCTTTGCGAGACCCTTAAGTTGGTACGCGGCGACCATCACCTTCTGATCCACGGTGATTCTTGAATTTGAGAACATCTCTTCCATGGCTATAAGACAATCGTCTAAGGCCACGAAGTCGGCTCGACCATCATACGATGGAGGACCCAACCTTTGAAAGTGCGAAATGAAATTCATTTTCGGAGGTATTGCTACTAGGGGTACCAAGGGAGCAGGAGGGGTAGGTACTGTCTGTCCTACTACGGGGGCCTGCACCGCGGTTTGCTGCCTTGCACCGGCAGACAACAATGCCTCAACTTGCGACTGCATCGCAACTATTTGCCTCGTCAGAGCCTCATTGCTCTGGCGCAGACTCTCGATCAGAGCTTCACTTTGCGCTCCGGATGACTCACCCTCCGACTGAGGAGTCGACCTAGTCGCGACTCGCTTACGCACCATTTCTGCTAAAAATGCAAAAACCTACAATCAAAACTTAACCTTACACTAGAACTACATTGCTTGGTTCAGAACATACATGTACAAATACTTGCCATTTTCACTACCTTTCTCTTGGATATTTTCATGATGTTATGCTAAATTTGGGGGAATGATACTACATCATCCTCCTTGACTCATGTGCAAAGGTCATGAATGCATGATTTTTCTGTTCGTTTTGAAATCATGAGTGTACGTGTGTCATCATATAAGTCTTTAACTTCGCATGTGTGCTTATGCAATGCTATGTAATGTATGTTGTGCTATGAATTCTAATAAAGGCCTTAATGCATGTTATTAGCGGCGTACACATGAAATATTATGCATCCCATACTACATAATATCGCATGTAACAAAAAGAAAACATGCTAATGGGCATCCATGTGATGATGGTTATGCATCCCATACTACATAACCGTCACATGTTGCCACCTATGGTGGATCCATATACAAACACATATTATGCATCCCATACTACATAATATGCTCTGTATACTTCTTATCATGCTATGAGTGTAGTGTTCATGCTTCGGCCAAGACGTACTGATGACACATCGGTGTGTGTATGCAATGAAACCAAAAACAACTACTATATCATAATTTGTTGCCCGACCGACTTGTCGAACAACCTAGCTCCGATACCAACTGTCACAACGGACATTTTCTCCGAATTTAGGAATATCAGAGTAAGAGAAAATACGCTCAGGCGGGAAACAATTACTTATTTAATCAAAACATGTTTACATGATAGATCATCATTTGAAATCATTTATGTGGGTTTGGGGTAAGAACTGTGTCTGTCAGTTCGTGGATCAACTAGTCCACCGAGAAAATATATGTAATTGAAGCAGAAAATACTTGATTTAGTTCAATTAAGGTCCTAAATGCACGAGATGATATGACATAATGTAAATGATATGCACATATCTAGGCGTAGTATGAGTATAGAAACAATCTTTAGGCGACTTTAAAGATAAGGATTTCAGTTAAAAAGAATGCAATGAAGATGAAGGAAAAGCCATTTTATAACTATAATGCACCTAGACATAAATCATTCCCATAGAGCAAGGTACACAAGATCTAAAAGTAGTGGCATTTAAATGGCAAGTAAGCTATAAAGTATCAAAAGGGCGCAACGAGCATCAACAACCTGACACTAAACTGTTGGCTCCACACTAGCATGTCTGAACACAAGAAGAAACTAACAACAACTACCTCGCAGCAGCGGGGTAAAACAGCTCCTAAAACTCCTGAAGACTCCGGGCTATACTACTAGACGATACGGGTCAGAACCTGAGTCATTCAATGAAATAAAGAACGCCTCAGCAAGGGAATTACAAGTGGCAGAGAAACAAGAAGTAAAGTAAATAAGGCATAAGGGGTACCAACCTAAGCCCAACACTTATAGGAATGGAAGCTCCAAGCATAGAACTAAACCGTGCACCAAGTGCACCAAATACCAAAAGAGGAACAAGTATGGTTCATTTATCTTGTTAAATTTATTTAAAGAGACTGATCAACAAAAATTAAATGGGGGCGGTCCTCTATCCACGGCCACCCAAAGCCAAAAATGGGTGGGTGTTTCTATCCCCAACCACCCAAACACGGCCCACGGGACCACAGGCCAAGCTTGCGGTTCACCACTAAAATGGCCACCGTGCAAGGCTACAATAATTCCCCATTGCCCCCCCCCCCCCCCCCCAAAACACAACCCATCGTGCAAGGACAAAGGCAATGGTTCTTATTAATTAATTTCTTTAATTATGGCACGGGACGAAGCCCGAGAAAATAGTCACCATGATACCTTAAGAGATAGGGTCACAACAAAGTAAACATTTCCCAATACTATTCATAAGAGAACACATAAGTTAGTTTAACCACATCGGGTATGAGATTTCAAAGAAGGAGGAGAAGTAATCGGAGGCATAACTCAAGCACTAAGAAACAAAGGGGCATTTTCTCGAGGAATCAGAAGCTAAGAACCTAAAGTTCTCGAGAAATCAATGACTTAAGAAAAAATGGTTCTCGGGAGATCAAGAGCTAATATCAAACGTTTCTCGAGAAGTCGTGGGCTAAGATCAAAGGGTTCTCGAGAGATCAAAGGCAGAGAAATAGGTTTCTCGAGAATTCCCAAGGCAGTAAACAATGATTTTTTGAGAAATCCCAGACAGGAGAAGCAATCTCTCGAGAAATCCCCAAGCAAGAAACAGTGACCTTTCGAGAAATCTAGACAGGAGAAGCAATCTCTCGAGAAATAACCAAGCAGGAAACAGTGGCTTTTCGAGAAATCAAGGCATGAGAAGCAATCTCTCGAGAAATCCCCAAGCAGGAAACAATGGCTTTTCGAGAAATCAAGGCAGGAGAAGCAATCTCTCGAGAAATCCCCAAGCAGGAAATAGTGACTTTTCGAGAAATCAAGGTCTTCTTCATGAAAACAGGGAGAAGGTCTAGGCAGCATATAGATTTTCCTAGGGAAAAATTATAGACACCTTAGGGTGAGATCAAGGAGATACAAAAGTTAAATCAACCAAGAGACACCCCAAGGTCAATAGTTAAGCAATGCATTAAGAACTTGATGATTTCGGTTGGACTACTTCTTTTGTTTTATAAATAAAAGACAACCTTTGTATTAAGAGTTTAGAATTGGCGGATGTTTTCGAAGAGTCTTGCAAGTACTCCTACTTTGAGAAATTAACCGTTATCCTATTGAAGGATAGAAGTAACGATCTTTTTCTTCTTTCGGAATATTGACAATTACGCCTCGGCTACAACGCCGATTTCTATTGAATTGAAAAGTAGAAAAGGAGAGTTTTGCACTAAATGAGTTTGGAAAGCTGTATTTGAATTCTTAGTCCAAATTAATCATTTGATAAAGGCAAGTATACCTTATCGCAAGTAATACAGGATATTTTTTTGAAAATATCGGGATCGTATATTTCCGCGGGTCGTGTTGATTATGCTACTTCGAGGAACAAACTATTATTTTATCGGAATAATATTTTTAGTTGGTTTAACTAGAGTTCTAAGTGATAAAATGCGAAAGACGATAATAAGCGATTAACTAGAGTTCTAAGCGATGAGAAAGATAGCGCGCGACGTCGAATTACCTTGAGACGAAAATAGATTTTTTTCGTAGAATTAAAAGTGATGACTTTTCAAAATATTAAGATGACTTGACCGTGGAGGTTCCATAATTATGAACGCTCCTGTCTCGAGGGTACGCCCACCTGAGATTATGAATATTCGACCGAACTCTCATTCTACAATCGAATGTTCTTAATACTCGCTTTATGTTGTGAACCCCGCTATTGGGTTTTTATTTCCAATTCGGGAGAATTACCTCGTCCTCTCTCGAGGGAAGAGCGCACTTCTCTTTACCCGTGAGCGATCAATCCGTACGCACGAGCCTCTCGGCTAACTAGGTATGAAAACGGAAATGAAAACCACACATCGATTATGTGGCTCCACTCAACGTGATTCTCGGGTAAACCTTAAGCGTTAATTATTTTAGAAAGAGATGTTTTAATTTTATAGAAAAACTATTTTTGTGTCCCAATGCTCTTCGACGACGTGTGCTAAAGGAAATTAGCCACTCATCGGAATGGAGACGGCATTATCGGTTGAAAAATACATTTTTAATGATTAAAGCAGATATAAGCGGATAAAAAGGAAATAAAAAGACTTATATAAAAAAACAGTAATAGTATCCGTCCCAACCACCTTAAACAAGCGCTAAAAAGTTCTTAGCCTCTTATTCAAGAAGGGGGTGGTATAGAAATGAAAAGACTTATAAAGGTGCAGAAATAATATCCG
Source organism: Dactylorhiza incarnata (assembly GCA_033032865.1). Classification (NCBI taxonomy): domain Eukaryota; kingdom Viridiplantae; phylum Streptophyta; class Magnoliopsida; order Asparagales; family Orchidaceae; genus Dactylorhiza; species Dactylorhiza incarnata. The sequence continues at coordinate 7,204,005 of JAWHQI010000035.1, forward strand.
TCCCAACCGACTTAAATAAATGCTAAAGTTAATTAGCCTCTTATTCAAGATGGGGGTGGTATATAGCAGTTATATGAAAACTGAAATAAAACTAAGTTACAAAAAAAAAGAAAAATGTAATCTCATACACGCACACACTCTAAAAAAGGACTGAAAAGAAAGCGTTTAAAATGAAAGTAATAACATAAAGCGAAAAAGAAAACGATAAAACTATTTTATGAAAGCTTGTAAATCTAAGCTATGAAAACAGTAAACCTAGATTATGAAAGCAATAAACCTAACTATAAAAGCAATAAAACTAAATTATGAAAGCAATAAAACTAAACTCATACACGCACACACGCTAACATTAATAAAAAGGAAGATGATCCAAATTAGAAAAACAACATTTTATTTCTAAAAGGCGAAAATTACAAACGAACATAACTTAATTGCATAAAGAAAACTCGCATTCACTCAAAGAACTCAGAAAAACATTACAAAGCACTCAAAATTTGGATGAAAAATACTTCAGCCGAGCCCCTCTATTTATAGGGAAAATTTGAGTTTTACACGCCCTAGGTCACGGGCGTGACTTGAATGTCACGGCCGTGACTTAGGGCGTGACATTTTCTCGGCTGTATTCGCCGCCTTCTGGAAGGTCTGGCCGTCAAACATGGCTGCACATGGGCGTGACTTGGTATGTCACGGGCGTGACTTGGTGAGTCACGGGCGTGACTATGGGTGGCTGATGTCGGCAGCATGGGCGCGACTTCGAGACGTGACGCGCTGGCGGCTAACGGGCGTGACTCTTCTGGAACACGGGCGTGACTTGTAGAGTCACGGGCGTGACTTGGTCAACTGGAGTGAGCTGGAAAGGAATTCGTCGGGCGCAGAGCTTTAAATTGGCACGCCCTTGGTCATGGGCGTGACCGAGGGCGTGACTTGAGCGATTTGTCGGGATTTGATCTGAACTGAGCCGTACCGTTGATATTTGGTTTTTAAAATTACACGCCCTTGGTCACGGGCGTGTCTGAGGGTGTGACCTGGGAAAATTTTGCAAAAAAATGCAAAAACAAAAATAAAACTAAGTTAGAAACCAGAAATAATAAAGAAGCAATTTATTCATTAATTTACATAGAAAATTCACAATATTAATCAAAACTATACTAATAATTATACTAAAAATACATATATTTTATTACTTATCAAATACCCCCATACTTAAGTTTTTGCTATTCCAGAGCAAAAGTAAGAGAGATCTATACGGGATTAACATAAGTTCTAATTTTTGGCTATCGTTTTATTTTAATCATAAGAGACTGAAAAATAAAAATTCGGAGTAATAAGAGTTAAGTCCTAAATTATGCAAATGATTTAAGTAGAAAGAAATGTCCTGGCCAAAAGACTTCTTAATTAACCAAATAGCAAACAAAATTGCAATCATTGGTAAACGAGATTAGATCGAAATTATAATAACCTTTGTTTAAAGAAACATGAAGGAAAAATATTAGTTACTAATTATGCTCTCAAATGATTTTTTGAATTAAAACTAGAAACAATAATTTGGTTAAGGGAAAAGGGGGGTAAAAAGCCTTGGCAAATAGAAGAGTACTTGAATTAGGGGTGATGAATTTTATCATCTCACCCCTCTTATACAGTTTCCTTTGACTCCCATCGTTGGTGTACGAGGGAAAATTGACCTTTTTAATTAACCCAATGCCTGCGTTTACGGAATTTTTAATTCCCATTGACATAGGATTTCTTTTAACAAATATTGGGTGCCTATGTTTACGGAATTTTTGTATTCCCATTGACATAAGATCTTTTTTTGCCATGCTAAATTGGTGTATACAAGGGGTTTTCAAGAGAAATTTTGCCATACTAAATTGGTGTATACAAGTGGTTTTCAAGAGAAATTCTAGAATAATAAAAAATTTTTTTGAGAGCAACCTTAGTAAGTTGAATATTCCTAGATTCCTGAAGACATAAAGTAGGGATAATTGCAGTCTAAAGTTGTTTTGCCAACATAATACATATGTCTCTATTTTAGCTAGTAGAAGTAGTGCTTGATAACAAAGCCTCTATTTAAATTAAAAACATAAGATATTCTTTAAAACTTAACCCCGAACGTTTAAATCTATCGATCTTAGATAAACAAACAAATAGTAAAACTAGCGATTATGAAAATCCACAAACATATACTCTCGAAACTAAATGCTTTAAGAATAAAAGTAAAGTAGGGTTTATTATTTTTGGAGCTTTTTTTTTTTTTTTTTTTTTTTCAACTACAAAAAATACATATTATTTTTTTTTTTGAAGTAACGGTCTTCATTCTATGTTTTTTTTGTTTTTTTTTTTGAAATGAAAACGGTAAATACACCCCCATACTTAAAACCCAACATTGTCCCCAATGTTGTAATGTAAGTATGAAGAAGAGAAAATAACAATGCAATATATACAAAAGGAAAAAGGAAGCAAAAAGGCTTCCCTGTATTAAAGCTGGCGGGGTCGGAAGAAACCCTGCAAAAACAGAGAAAAAGCATAATAAAAATATTAGATAAATATGGGGTGCCTCCCACGAGCGCTTTGTTTACCGTCGCGTAGCTTGACGCATTTGGCGTGGTGAGATTATAAATTGGGGAGGGTTAAAGATTCCGTGTGTCCATCCACCGGATCGCCCGCAAGATATAGTTTTAAACGGTGGCCGTTGACTTTAAAATCGCCTTTTTCAGGGTGAGAGATAAGAACGGTCCCATACGGCCAAACCTCTTTGACTGCAAAGGGGCCGGACCAGCGGGATTTGAGCTTACCCGGAAAAAGACGAAGATGTGAATTATAAAGAAGGACAAGATCGCCCGGCGCGAAAGTTTTTGGAAATTTAATTTTTCGATCGTGGTAGAACTTAGAACGCTCCTTATAAAATTTATTACTCTCATAAGCGTTTGCACGCCATTCATCGAGTTCATTGAGTTGGAATTTCCTATTCTCGGAGGCTAAGTTCGAATCGAGATTTAAAAATTTTAAGGCCTAAAAAGCGCGGTGTTCTAACTCTACCGGTAAATGGCACGCTTTGCCGTAGACTAATCGATAGGGCGTACAACCGATAGCGGTCTTGTATGCCGTACGATATGCCCACAACGCGTCGTCGAGTTTTGAGAACCAATCCTTCCTATTTAAAGAGACGGTTTTTTCCAGAATGCGTTTTATCTCACGATTTACTACCTCTACTTGGCCGCTCGTTTGGGGGTGATAGGCGGTGGCGAGCTTATGCGTGACGCCGTACTTAGATAAAAATTTTGAAAACTGGGCATTGCAGAAGTGCGTGCCCCTATCACTTACTATTACACGGGGCGTGCCAAAACGAGAAAATAATTTTTTTAGAAAATGGGTGACGACTCGCGCATCATTGGTGGGCAGAGCTTGCGCTTCCGCCCATCTAGATACGTAGTCGACCGCCACTAAAATATAGCGATTATTAAAAGAAGGAGGTAGGGGGCCTACAAAGTCTATGCCCCACAAATCGAAAATTTCGCATTCTAAATAAAAATTTTGGGGCATCTCGTCACGACGAGAGATGTTACCCGACCGCTGGCAACTATCGCACATACTCACAAAGGTGTGAGCATCCTTAAAGAGAGTGGGCCAATAAAAGCCTGACTCTAATGCTTTCCGCGCGGTCCGGTTGGCTTGATAATGCCCTCCAGCCGGCCCCGCATGGCAGTGTCGCAATATTTGCGCACCCTCCTCGCTTAAAACACATCTTCGTATCACTTGGTCTGCGCAGACGCGAAAGAGAAAGGGGTCCTCCCAAAAGTAGTTTTTCAAGTCAGAGAAGAATTTCTTCTTCTGCTGAGTCGAAAAATCTTTTGGAAGGACCCGCGCGACTAAATAGTTCGCGTAATCTGCGAACCAAGGGGTAGAAGAAGTTTTTGTATTATTTATGATTAAAAGGCGCTCCTCAGGAAATCGATCGTCTATTTCGGGTTCGATGAGCGCTTCTACGACGGGGTGTTCTAAACGTGAGAGGTGGTCGGCTGCTAAATTTTCAGCTCCCTTCTTATCCCGGATCTCTAAGTCAAATTCCTGTAAAAGGAGGATCCATCGAAGTAAGCGAGGCTTAGCATCAACTTTGGCCAAAAGATATTTTAAGGCGGAGTGATCAGTGAAAACGATTACGTGTGAAAGCGTTACGTAGGGTCGGAATTTATCAAAAGCAAAGATGACGGCGAGAAGTTCCTTTTCCGTTGTGGTGTAGTTAGCCTGTGCGGCATTGAGTGTGCGAGAAGCGTAATATATTGGATGAAAATATTTATTTACGCGTTGGCCTAAGACAGCTCCTACTGCGATATCGCTCGCGTCGCACATAATCTCAAACGGAAGAGACCAATCTGGCGCCACCAGAATTGGAGAATTGATAAGTTGCTTTTTTATAAAATCAAACGCCTCTGCGCAGGCCGTGTCAAAAATGAATGGGGAATCCTTTTCCAGGAGGTGAGTTAGCGGTTTGGTTATTTTTGAAAAATCTTGAATAAACCGCCGATAAAAACCTATGTGGCCAGGAAAACTTCTAATTGATTTGACGTTCGAAGGAACAGGAAGTTGTTCGATTATAGCGACTTTGGCCCTATCGACCTCCATCCCCTTGGAAGAAATTTTATGGCCGAGGACTAAGCCCTCTCGGACCATGAAGTTGCATTTCTCCCAGTTCAAGACTAAGTTCGTCTCCTCGCACCGTTGGAGGACTCTATCTAAATTTTTTAGACAATTTTTAAAAGAGTCTCCAAAGACGAAGTCATCCATGAAGACTTCCATTATGTCTTCTACTAGCTCGCCAAATATTGCCAGCATACATCTTTGGAATGTAGCTGGCGCGTTACAGAGGCCAAACGGCATCCTTCGATATGCGAAGGTGCCGAAAGGGCAAGTAAAAGTCGTTTTTTCTTGGTCCTCGGGTGAAATAGGGATTTGGAAAAATCCCGAGAGACCATCAAGGAAGCAATAAAAAGGGTGACCGGAGAGACGCTCTAAGATTTGATCAATAAACGGTAACGAAAAGTGGTCTTTTCTGGTGGCATCATTTAGTTTTCTGTAGTCGATGCACACCCTCCAACCCGTAACAGTACGAGTTGGGATTAATTCGTTATTCGTGTTCTCCACGACCGTTATACCGCCTTTTTTAGGGACGACTTGTACGGGGCTTACCCACATACTGTCGGAAATAGGATAGATAATCCCCGCGTCGAGGAGTTTAATAATTTCAGTCTTGACGACATCCCGCATGTTCGGGTTAAGTCGCCGTTGAGGCTGAATTGTTTTGCGGGGGTTTTCTTCGAGAAAAATTTTGTGGGAGCAGAATGAGGGGTTAATTCCCCTGATATCAGAAATTTGCCATGCAATTGCACGGCGATGTTTAGATAAAACTTCAACCAATTCGGATGTTTCCGAATCAGTTAAAGTAGAAGATATTATAACCGGAAGTTTTAAGTTCGCGGCTAGAAAAGCATATTTTAAATGGTCGGGGAGTTGCTTAAGCTCCAAGACCGGAGGTTCTTCATAGGAAGTGGAGATTTTTAAATCTTTCGAATCGAAAGGCTCGAAAGGCGAATCTGGCGGTAATTCTTCTAAAGGAGGTTGATTCGCCAGATCCGAATCGTCTATCATTAAGGATAGCAATTCTGAAAGAGAAGAACACTCGTCCACAAACGCGGATTCCAAATTGAAACAGGAATCATCATTCGATAGTGAGTTCCGCATGGAGGGGTTGATATGTAAAGTAATTTCGTCGTCTCCAACTCGAAGGAGGAGGCAACCGTTACTGACATTGATTAACGCACGGGAGGTTGCGAGAAAGGGGCGACCGAGGATGATGGGTACCTCGACGTCCTCCTCTATGTCCAGGATGACAAAGTCTACCGGGAAGATAAACTTGTCAACCTTGACCAGAACATCCTCCGCTACCCCGATTGGGTACTTTACCGAGCGATCCGCGAGTTGGATGCTCATTTTTGTTGGACTTGGGACGCCTAAATCGAGTTTTTTGAAAAGAGAAAAAGGCATCAAATTGATGCTGGCGCCTAAGTCCGCAAGAGAGTACTTTATTAACATATTGCCAAAGAGACACGGGATGGAGAACCGTCCCGGGTCGTTCAGTTTTGGTGGCAATTTGTTAAGGAGAACAGCCGAACATTCCGCATTAAGGGAAACACGCGAAACATCCTCGAGTCGCTTTTTATTAGAAAGCAACTCCTTAAGATATTTCGCATATTTCGGCATTTGGGAGAGTGCCTCGCAGAAGGGGACGTTTATTTGAATTTGTTTTAAAATACGCAAAAATTTTTGATAATTTTCGTCCTCCTTCTCTTTATTAATTTTAGACGGGTAAGGAATTCGAGGACTCGAAACATTCGGCGCAACCGGAGAATCCGGAACAATTAGAATCGAGGAAGAGGGTGGAGGGGTCGGAGGTGAAATGCATACCTTAGGCTCAACCCGCAATGGGGAGACGACCTCCTTGCCGCTTCGAAGGGTTATAGCATTGGCATTTTCCCTGGGGTTCGGCTCCGTATTCCCTGGTAGAGCTCCGTATGGCCGCTCGGAGACCATCTTTGCAAGTTGTCCAACCTGGTTTTCCAAGTTTTTAATCGATCCGGTAAGATTCTGGATATTTGAATCGTTGGACGCGATGTATTTAGACAAAACATCTTCGAGCGGCGAAGGTTTTGGAGGAGGAGGCTGGAATCCCTGCGGAAATCCTTGCGGAAATCCTTGAGGATTCATATGTGGGGGCCTCTGAGCATTGTTAGGATTGCTCCAGGAGAAATTAGGGTGGCTCCTCCAACCTGGATTATAATTATTACTATACGGGTTGTTATTAGGGTTGAAGGGGGGCCTAACCGGATTACCGAGGTAATCCACCGATTCTTCGATTACGTTATTATTATTATTATTAGTCCAAGCGGGAGTGGAGGAGGAAACAGTCATCTCCGCCACCTGCTTACTTAGCCGCTCTACCTGTGAGGCTAAGAAAGTAGTGGCGTCCACTTCAAAAAGACCAGCCGGTTTAGTAGGATGTGACCTTGGCACGTTCCATTGGTACGCGTTCATGGCCATTTCGTCGATCAGAGCTTGAGCGGTCTCCGAGGTTTTGTTGTTTAACGTTCCCCCGGAAGCCGCATCAATCATCTGTCGCGTAGAAAAATTTAAACCATTATAAAACGTCTGGACCTGTAGCCAAGTTTGTAGCGCGTGATGAGGACACCTACGCAAATATTCTTTAAAACGCTCCCAAGTCTCATAAAGAGACTCAGAATCGAATTGTACAAAGGATGTGATATCCATGCGTAGTTTTGCGGTTTTTGACGGAGGAAAATACTTAGTTAAGAAAAATTCCGTCAATTGGGCCCACATGATTATGGACCCTCTCGGAAGAGAAGTCAACCACGATTTGGCCTTTGACCGTAGCGAAAATGGAAATAAGCGTAAACGTATGGCGTCATCAGTGACGCCATTAATTTTAAAGGTGTCGCATATTTCTAAAAAGTTTGAAAGGTGCTGATTTGGGTCCTCATCCGGCAAACCGTCGAACTGAATCGACTGTTGTACCATTTGAATTATGCTGGATTTTATTTCGAAATTATTATTATTAACTGTCGGGCGAGTAATACTGGATCCTGTATCTTCCAAATTCGGCCGGGCATAATATGCCATGGTCCGGGCCGGGGCCGCATTTGGAATTGGATCGCCCATATTTACAGTATCTCCGATTGACTCTTCGGGGGTTTCGAGTAAGTTTTGATCACGAGATCGGATGCGCTCACGAAGAGTGCGCTCGATTTCGGGGTCAAAAGGAATAGTCGAATCGTCCGACGAGTTTCCTCGGGTCATATACTAAAAGCAATATTTTTGGATTTTCTGTTTTATTGTTATTATATTTTTTTTTAAATATAAGTTTTTATATTTATATTTTTTTATATTACTTTTTGTAACCCTTTTTTATGTGCTTTTTTTATTTATTTATTTTTTTTTTAGTAAAAATATATAGATAAGGAATAAAATTAATAGCAGTTCCTACTTTCAAATAACAACACAAAGTCCCCGGCAACGGCGCCAAAAACTTGATGATTTCGGTTGGACTACTTCTTTTGTTTTATAAATAAAAGACAACCTTTGTATTAAGAGTTTAGAATTGGCGGATGTTTTCGAAGAGTCTTGCAAGTACTCCTACTTTGAGAAATTAACCGTTATCCTATTGAAGGATAGAAGTAACGGTCTTTTTCTTCTTTCGGAATATTGACAATTACGCCTCGGCTACAACGCCGATTTCTATTGAATTGAAAAGTAGAAAAGGAGAGTTTTGCACTAAATGAGTTTGGAAAGCTGTATTTGAATTCTTAGTCCAAATTAATCATTTGATAAAGGCAAGTATACCTTATCGCAAGTAATACAGGATATTTTTTTGAAAATATCGGGATCGTATATTTCCGCGGGTCGTGTTGATTATGCTACTTCGAGGAACGAACTATTATTTTATCGGAATAATATTTTTCGTTGGTTTAACTAGAGTTCTAAGTGATAAAATGCGAAAGACGATAATAAGCGATTAACTAGAGTTCTAAGCGATGAGAAAGATAGCGTGCGACGTCGAATTACCTTGAGACGAAAATAGATTTTTTTCGTTGAATTAAAAGTGATGACTTTTCAAAATATTAAGATGACTTGACCGTGGAGGTTCCATAATTATGAACGCTCCTCTCTCGAGGGTACGCCCACCTGAGATTATGAATATTCGACCGAACTCTCATTCTACAATCGAATGTTCTTAATACTCGCTTTATGTTGTGAACCCCGCTATTGGGTTTTTATTTCCAATTCGGGAGAATTACCTCGTCCTCTCTCGAGGGTAGAGCGCACTTCTCTTTACCCGTGAGCGATCAATCCGTACGCACGAGCCTCTCGGCTAACTAGGTATGAAAACGGAAATGAAAACCACACATCGATTATGTGGCTCCACTCAACGTGATTCTCGGGTAAACCTTAAGCGTTAATTATTTTAGAAAGAGATGTTTTAATTTTATAGAAAAACTATTTTTGTGTCCCAATGCTCTTCGACGACGTGTGCTAAAGGAAATTAGCCACTCATCGGAATGGAGACGGCATTATCGGTTGAAAAACACATTTTTAATGATTAAAGCAGATATAAGCGGATAAAAAGGAAATAAAAAGACTTATATAAAAAAACAGTAATAGTATCCGTCCCAACCACCTTAAACAAGCGCTAAAAAGTTCTTAGCCTCTTATTCAAGAAGGGGGTGGTATAGAAATGAAAAGACTTATAAAGGTGCAGAAATAATATCCGTCCCAACCGACTTAAATAAATGCTAAAGTTAATTAGCCTCTTATTCAAGATGGGGGTGGTATATAGCAGTTATATGAAAACTGAAATAAAACTAAGTTACAAAAAAAAGAAAAATGTAATCTCATACACGCACACACTCTAAAAAAGGACTGAAAAGAAAGCGTTTAAAATGAAAGTAATAACATAAAGCGAAAAAGAAAACGATAAAACTATTTTATGAAAGCTTGTAAATCTAAGCTATGAAAACAGTAAACCTAGATTATGAAAGCAATAAACCTAACTATAAAAGCAATAAAACTAAATTATGAAAGCAATAAAACTAAACTCATACACGCACACACGCTAACATTAATAAAAAGGAAGATGATCCAAATGAGAAAAACAACATTTTATTTCTAAAAGGCGAAAATTACAAACGAACATAACTTAATTGCATAAAGAAAACTCGCATTCACTCAAAGAACTCAGAAAAACATTACAAAGCACTCAAAATTTGGATGAAAAATACTTCAGCCGAGCCCCTCTATTTATAGGGAAAATTTGAGTTTTACACGCCCTAGGTCACGGGCGTGACTTGAATGTCACGGCCGTGACTTAGGGCGTGACATTTGCTCGGCTGTATTCGCCGCCTTCTGGAAGGTCTGGCCGTCAAACATGGCTGCACACGGGCGTGACTTGGTATGTCACGGGCGTGACTTGGTGAGTCACGGGCGTGACTATGGGTGGCTGATGTCGGCAGCATGGGCGCGACTTCGAGATGTGACGCGCTGGCGGCTCACGGGCGTGACTCTTCTGGAACACGGGCGTGACTTGTAGAGTCACGGGCGTGACTTGGTCAACTGGAGTGAGCTGGAAAGGAATTCGTCGGGCGCAGAGCTTTAAATTGGCACGCCCTTGGTCACGGGCGTGACTTGAGCGATTTGTCGGGATTTGATCTGAACTGAGCCGTCCCGTTGATATTTGGTTTTTAAAATTACACGCCCTTGGTCACGGGCGTGTCTGAGGGCGTGACCTGGGAAAATTTTGCAAAAAAATGCAAAAACAAAAATAAAACTAAGTTAGAAACCAGAAATAATAAAGAAGCAATTTATTCATTAATTTACATAGAAAATTCGCAATATTAATCAAAACTATAATAATAATTATACTAAAAATACATATATTTTATTACTTATCAGAACTCAAGCAAGAAATGACACTTCAACAATGAAAGGGAAGGAGAAAAATTTGCCACTTGCATTAAACCTTGTTAAACTCGAAGACCTCTGTTCCAAAAGCTATGGATCGGCCAAGAGCTCACCCAAGCACGAATCCTGAAACTGTTCGGATAGAAAAGAGGGGTTAGGTTACTACCTCGAACTCCAAAAATTCCACGAAACGGGAAAAGCTTACCACTAGAATGAAGATCTCGCCGAGAGCTTTCCAAATATACTCTCGAAATGCGATTCCGGCTACTACAGCCCTTGAATCGCCGGCCGAAAGAAGCTCCACGATATGCCGCTCTCGCTCTCTCGCCCGATAGAAACCTAGGTTGGCCGAAAGGGGAAGGAGATGAAAAAAGATAAAACCTAAGCTTTTATATATATATAGCTTAAATTGCTCGCCGAGAATAAGGCAGTTCTTCAAATTCGTCGAATTGCAATGGATTTGTCGAACGCAGCCACCCGTTCATCGAACGCAGCTCCTCTGTCGTTCGTCGAACGCAGCTCCTCTGTCATTTGTCGAACGCAGCTCCTCTGTCGTTCGTCGAACGCAGCTCCTCTGTCATTCGTCAAACGCAGCTCCTGTACCGTTCCTCGAACGCAGCTCCTCTGTCGTTCATCGAACACAGAGCCATTGTCGTTCGTCAAACCCAGCTCCTCTGGCATTCATCGAACGCAGCTCCTCTTCAGATCATCGAACACAGAGCCGGGGAATTACATGCCAAGATAAAAAATGCAATAATTACATAAATAATCTGCCATAACTCGAAACGACGCAAAATCTCACACGCTCGATCTAAATTACATACTTCAACTAGGCTAAGGCCCAAAACTAAACCTGACGAGCTGACATAATAAACTTGATTACAAAATTTAGTCTCTATGTCGCTAGAGATTGAGGCGACAAATATGAAAACTCTTTTTGTTTTCTATACCGACACGTATCCCCACGAACCGGTTGGCTTTAGCCGATCTCTCCCCAGATATGGCCTCAAGCCGCTCTAGCCTTCCTATCCCCAAAAAGGCCTCGAGCACCCCCTAGATCTAATCCCTAGACCAGTCGCCAACACGAGGCGAATTCACGAATTGATTACACAGATACAAATAAAAGACAAATACTATATTCAAGTAAAAAGACTCCCTAGAGGAATTCTGGAGATGGCGAAGGCACGCTAAATATTCTTGAAGTCGAAGCGTGCATTCTTCGCATTGTGTAAGCGTTGATTCGGTCCTCCTTGAGTACTTTGCTTGAATATGTGTGGGAGATGATGGTCTGAAAATACGGTCTTGACAAGGTTTCTGAAGTGCTGGAAGAGGGCTCTTGACAATCATTAGTCGGAGAAGATAAAATCCTCCAATTTATAGAATTTGATCTAACGCCGACGTTAAGTCTTAATGCCTGGCATTGACCATGTATAGCAATATATTAATGGCTCGGATATTCAGAAGAGGAAGGAGATTCTGCACTTTAGGAATGTTATATTTTAGGCAATATCAACGCTGGCGTTAAGGCTAACGCGGCGCGTTGGGCAAATCATTCTTAATGTTCCTCCTGAAATCACGGGTGCTTTCTCCTTGCCAAATTCGTCGACCGGATAGCGCCCAGTGTTAAGCCCAATGCCTGGCGTTGAGTTTCATCTGTAATTAGCCGGCACCCCAATTCGTTGAGCAAATAATTTCGTCGAACTCAATTCATCGAACTGGCTTCATCTTTTGTCGAACGACATTTCATCTAACAGAGTTCGTCGAACGGGCTTCATCATTCGTCGACCGGAAATTCGTCGAACGTAAGATCGTCGAACGCAAGATCTATTTCGTCAAACCCAGCTTCCGTTCCCAGCGGCTTGATTTTGTCGATCGCAGCATCTAGTTCGTCGAACGAAAATTTCGTCGAGCACATTTCGTCGAACGCCTTGGTATGCATTTCGTCGAACGCTGATTTCGTCTAGCGCTAACACCCAGTGTTAAGCTTAACGCTTGGCGTTGAGTAACTTTCAATCCTTCAGCTTGTGGTTAGTTCTAGACCATTGTTGCAGCTAGCTGGTGTCAAAACTGTCCATACCTACATGCTAAAAACACAATGGTAACAAGGTCAAATACAAGTAGGATTTGTTATTCTCAAATCAAAGGGATGCGGAAAACTAAGTTCCAACAATCTCCCCCTTTTGATAATAACAAATCAAATTAGAGATAAATCAGATTCATAGATAAAGCATTTGTGTATTTGAAAGGATATATGACACAAGCAATTTATAAGATAATGACAAGAGTTATAGTTTCATTAAACATTGTGCTTCCCCTACAAAAGATGCTCCCCCTTAGTGTATACTCCCATAAACTAGATACATGATCCCCCTTAATCTAGTGAATCCTACTCCATTAATCAATATGATTTAGCATTTTATTCTCCCCCTTTGTTGTTAGCAAAAGAGGGTGGAGTGAAACAAAAATAGAATAACGAAGACAAAAATTGGGACATAACTAAGAGAGGATTAAGATTTTTGTGTAAACATAAAGTAAGTTATGATCGAGCTAAGGGAGAGAGTAGCACAGCGGAAAAATATATGATAAGCGTGAAAGAACATCAATCAATGATTATACCAAAGCAATGTAATCACTTGCTTTATAAGAGTTTTAAGCATAAGAAAAGGTAATGATTTCCAAGTAACCAATCTACCCAGAAAATATGTCTACACCCTAGCCCCGTACTAAGTGATGGATGGGCATGAGGAGCTGCAAACATGCTGTAGGTTGGGGTGTTAGTCCCATATGCAAACACTAGACTAAAATTCACCCTAGCACTCTTTCCCCCCAGTGCCCCGCAAGGCCCCACTGGAACCCTGCACGGTTAAGGACAAGACATGACTTTGAGGTCAGATAATCTAATGTCTACAACCCTACGCCCCCGCTATGGTGAGATATGAAGTCACGGATAATAATTATTGGAAACATTTAAGCGTTTTAAATCTAATGAGAGGTATATAGCCTATGGAATTATATTTTTATTTGAATTTATTAAGCACACAACTCACATAGCTATTTTGAAGACCATTAATAAACCGTAGTTATTTAAGACTTGATATAAGCATGAGAGCACATGATATACAGATACATGATTAGATAGAGAATTGCGGAAAAACAAAAACAAAACAAATAAGAGTAGTATTTTTGTTATAGTTTGACCATTCCAACAATATGTCTAGACTCATCACATTTGAGCATTTTAACTTTGAAAATTTTCATAACTAATAGGCAAGCATGATTTAACATATTCAAAAAGATAATAACTACAATGTATCCAATTCGTATTTCAAGTAAGGAAAACATTGTAGAAATCATGCATTGCAATCTAGTTCTTTTACTTGAGTTTTTAGAGAATTATGTAATGTTTGCATTAGGATCCAATTCTCATGAGTGGAAGCTTTATGAAAAACAATGATGTGTGCATAAGGTGTTTTGATAAAAGTATACAAGTGAAATAATGAAAACACATGACATATGTAGTGAAATAGTAACAACAACAATAAGATTGTAATCATATAATTACTTTCACACATCACATTTGGAATAAAATTTCAAAGCACATAACATACGTACAACTACCAAGGTGCTTCGCCCAAACAATGCTCATTAAGACTTATCAGGGAGCGCAGTAGTGCTTAGGGGATCACATAAGCAATTATATTGATTTTTATTTTTAGTGATCCGGTGTACAAATAAAAGTGATAGAAAGAAATATGTTTGCACAAGACACTTTACAATTCTTTCCAAGGTGCTCAACCTCACAATGCTCATTAAGACTTATCAGGGGGGTGAGTAGTGCTTGGTGGAGTTATCCTTGGCTTTTTATTTTAGATTTTTATTAAGGGCCAAATGGTCTCCGAATTCACTTGTTGTTGCAAACATTAATATTATTGAAATAATACTTTTATATCATGCATGAAATTTATTTTTAAAAGACGGTGTAGGTAATTTAGACATACAACTTAATATGTTAAAACTATTACACTACACAATCATGCAAGACTAGGATTATGAGCACATGTAGATTACCAAAATAGTGAGTGTATAATTCATTGATTAACATAAAGCATTACTCATACTTAGAGGCATGCTAGGCAATCATACACAATTATCTATAGAACATTTCATTGCACATAATCAGATTAAGGTCAAGGCATGACAAAAACACTGTTTAGAAAATTTGAAATTTAAAATTGGACATTGAGGAGAATCTTAATGTGTATGCCTAATCAATTTTGACCTTTTGAAACAAAATGACTAAGATATATGCTCTTGTGAAGACATGTAGTCAAACCATAATTTTGTAAGGAGTTAAAACAAAACAACCAAAAAAAACATATTTTTGATCATTTTAAATTATTTGAATTTTTTTTTGTATTCTGAAATAAAACAACCAAATTAATAATAAAGTAATTTGAAATCAGACACAATAAAATAAGGAAAATCATTAGAAAAATACCAGAAAAATACTAGTGAATGCAGGATTTTCATCTGGAGAAAAAGGATAACGCCTGGCGTTAAGTAGTTAACGCCGAAATAGTACTCGATTTTTTAGGATTTAAAAAAAAAATTTTCTTTGGCATAGATAGTATGTACATAGACCTTCTTAGGGTAGAAATTTTAGAGAAAGTTGATATGTTTTGAAGGCTAAATTAAGCATATATTTTTATATTTTATATAACAAAAATATAGTTATATATATATTTTTTGTGATTATCAATTTGTTATATCTAAGACTCCTAATTCTAGTCTAAGTAGGGCAAAGAGGGAATCTGGTAAAGGTTTGGTAAATATGTCCGCAAGTTGTGAATCAGTTCCAATAAAGTTTACATGAACATGTTCCTTTTTTATGTGATCCCTAATGAAATGATGTCTAACGTCGATGTGTTTGGATCTTGAGTGATGAACGGGGTTGTTGGTTAAATCAATGGCACTCTTGTTGTCACACTTTAGTTCAATATTAGTTAAATCAATGGCACTCTTGCTAGTGCAATATATTCCGCCTCGGTTGTGGAGAGTGAGACGGAGTTTTGTTTCCTGCTTGACCATGCAACTAGAGAAGGACCTAAGAAATGACATGTACCACTAGTACTTTTCCTATCTAAAGAACAACCCGCATAGTCAGAATCAGAATATCTATGTAATATAAAAGAGTCATTATGTGGATACCAAAGACCTAGTTTAGATGTCCCAATTAGATATCGAAAAATTCATTTTACGGCTTTTAAATGAGATTCTTTTGGGTTTGCTTGGAATCTAGCGCATAAGCATATGACAAACATAATGTCGGGTCTAGATGCACTAAGGTACAATAAGGATCCAATCAATCCTCTATACAAAGTTTGGTCAATGGAAATTCCGGTTTCATCTTTTCCTAATTTTAGTGACGTGCTCATTGGAGTACTAGCTTGTTTTAAGTTTTCAAACCCAAATCATTTTAGCATGTCATGTACGTATTTAGATTGACATAGGAAGATTCCATCATTTCTTTGAGTTATTTGAAAGCCTAGAAAATAAGTTAATTCACCAACTAGACTCATCTCAAATTCATTTTGCATTACTAGTACTACATCATTACACAACTCTTCATTAGTGGCTCCAAAAATAATATCATCAACATATATTTGTAAAATAATTATTTCATTATCAATATGCTTAATGAAGAGTGTGTTGTCGGCACTACCCATTTTATAACCGCGCATTAATAAAAAAGATATTAAGCGTTCATACCAAGCACGGGGCGCTTGTTTTAGACCATAAATCACTTTTTCTAACCTATATATATGATTTGGAAAATTTTCATCAATAAATCCGGGGGGTTGTTCGACATATACTTCTTCTTTAATTATCCCATTTAAGAAAGCACTTTTAACATCCATTTGAAATAATTTGAACTTCATATAACTCGCAAAAGCTAAAAAAAATCTAATTGATTCTAGACGAGCAACGGGTGCAAATGTTTCATCAAAATCTACCCCTACATTTGAGAATAACCTTGTGCTACTAATCTAGCTTTGTTCCTAGTGATTCTAGAATCTCCATCTAATTTATTTTTAAATATCCATTTTACACCTATGACTGCGTGAGTTGATGGTCTTTCAACAAGCTTCCAAACCCTATTCCGTTCAAATTGATTTAATTCTTCATTCATAGCAATAAACCAAAACTCATCATTTAAAGCGGTAGAAACATTTTTGGGTTCAATATCAAAAACAAAACATATATTAGAAAAAGATTTAGTAAGGGAAGAACGTGTCGTTACCCCTCTTGATGGTTCTCCAATGATAAGCTCCCTTGGATGATCTCTTGTGAAAATAAGTTCGCTTGGAGGCACAACTTCTTATTGTACTGAATCTTCAACTTTGTTATCTCCAAGTGGTTCAATGTCATCAAGCACCAAAGGTGAGATGAGTTCATCATCCTTTCCTGCACTGTTAGCATCTACACAAGGCACAAGTTCATCAAACTTCACATGAATAGATTCTTCAACTTTT
This sequence comes from Dactylorhiza incarnata, assembly GCA_033032865.1. Classification (NCBI taxonomy): domain Eukaryota; kingdom Viridiplantae; phylum Streptophyta; class Magnoliopsida; order Asparagales; family Orchidaceae; genus Dactylorhiza; species Dactylorhiza incarnata. Next base: position 7,221,062 of record JAWHQI010000035.1, read on the forward strand.
TTAGTCCTTTTATTATATATCCTATATGCCTTGCTAGTAGAAGAGTAGCCAAGAAAGATTCCTTCATCACATTTTTCATCAAATTTAGCTAATGCATCTTTAGTATTTAAAATAAAACATTTACATCCAAAAACATGAACGTAAGATACATTAGGTTTATTTCGGTAATATAATTCATATGGAGTTAATTTCAAAATAGGGCGAAGCATGATACGATTTAAAACATAGCACGATGTATTTACCGCTTCAGCCCAAAAAGATCTAGGTAACCCATACTCGGATAACATAGTGCGTGCGAGTTCCTGAAGGGTTCTATTTTTCCTCTCCACCACACCGTTTTGTTGGGGGGTGCGTGGAGCGGAAAATTCGTGTTTAATGCCTAGATTATTGCAGAAAGTGGTGAAACTATCATTTTCAAATTCCCCTCCATGATCCGACCTTATGCATTTAATTTTTAAGTCTAATTCATTTTGAATGCGTATGCAAAGTTTTGAAAATTCAGAAAATGCATCGGATTTGGAGGTAAGAAATAAAGTTCACGTGAATCTTGAAAAATCATCAATTAACACAAAAGTATACTTTTTACCACCAAGGCTACAAGTGCTAATTGGCCCAAAAAGATCCATGTGAATTAGTTGCAATGGTCTTGAGGTGGATACTTCAATTTTACTTTTAAACGATGTTTTTGAAAATTTTCCCTTTTGACATGGTGAGCATAAGGAAGAGATGTTTCCATTTAGGATTGGCAATCCTCTGGCAATTCTATTTTTTGATAATTTATAAAATCAACTTGGTGCTAGAGTGACCAAGACGCCTATGCCATAATTCAAGTTCTTCATATTTAGATATAAGACATTTAAGAGATGCACGTGATAGATCATGAAATGCAATTAAATAAACATTATGAATTCTTGGTGCATTGAGTACAATATTATTAGACTTAGGATCAATGATTTTGCACAGATTAGTAGAAGACTCAAATAACACATTAAGGACTTTATCACATAATTGACTAATAGAGATTAAGTTATGTTTTAAGCCTTCTACAAACAAGACATTAGTAAGAGGAAAATGTCACGGTTCCTCCTTTCTTCTTAGTGAGGCTAAGGAACTTTGATTTATCGCCCGTCATGTGCTTGGAGCAACCAGAGTCCAAGTACCACATGTCTTCTTTGTCCTTAGCCTGCCAACATACCTAAGAGGAAAATGTCAGTGAAGATTCGGATACCCATGAGGTTCCTCCCATAACATAAGTGGAGACCTTAGGTACCCAGATTTGCTTTACAGTACGCTTTACCTTCTTCCTACAAGAATCAGTGGTGTCGACAAAAAATAAGCAATTTGCACAAGCAACAAAAGGGGTTGAGACCTTTTTCAGAGAATGTTGTTGACCCTTGCTGGTGGAGGAAGAGTAAGAGGGAGTGAAGGTATTATTTTTAAGAAAAGAGTTTTGATTTCTGGGAGAAGAGCCAACGCCAGCGTTAGTAGTCAACGCTGGGCGGTAGGCTTCCGAAACATAACCCAGCCCAAACTTTGCAGATTCATGGCATTGGCTGCCCAAAATCATGTCCAGTGGTTTTTGGCCAACCCCAAATTTTTTTATTGCCATATTAAGATCATTTTTGTGCTTTTAAGGCAAACTTTTCGCTTACTAAATTTCCACATCTCTTTGCGAAATTTTTCTTTTCATTTTCAATTTGAGAAAGAGATATTTTCAACCTTCTTTCTAAGTCTCCCTTTTCTTTTATGAGTGATTCGATATTCGAGAGAGCCTTAGAAAGATTGCATTCAAGTTCCTTTGCCTTTGCCAAATGTTTGTCATTCTTTTGGTAAGACACCAATTCTTTATCCAATGTATTTAGTTATTTATTTAATTTTTTAATTTATTTTAAAAGGACTTTATTTTCAGTTGTTAGGAGATCAAGATCTTTTAAGTTTCTTCAAATCGATTTGCACGTTTTTAAATATTCGACATAAAGATCATCATAAGTAGAAGGAATTACCTCGGTGTCGCATTGGACACTGCACTCGTCATCAGTAGATTCTTGGTTCTTCCCCATGAGGCAAAAGTTTGCCTCACCATCCTCACTTGAACTTGACTCGCTTGAGCATCCGGATGAAGAATCATCCCATGTTGCCGCCTTCAAGACCTTCTTCTTCTCCTTTCCTTTATGCTGCTTTTGTTTTTGCTCCTTCAGGTATTTTGGACATTATCTTCTTATATGCCCGGTCTTCCTGCAGTAGAAGCACTCAAGAGGAGGTCGCTCTTCATCTTCGTCGCTTGATTTTTCTTTTTTCTCATTTTTGGAAGGTGCTCCTTTTCGAAAGTACTTACGGAACGTATTTCTTCATTCTGGATTCTTCATGAACTTTGTGAAGTTTTTCACAAAGAGACTCTCCTCATCTTCTTCCTCATCGTCATCCTATTTTCTTGACTTTAGTGCCAAGGCTTTCTTCTTTGGCTCCTTATTGTATTCTTCATCTTGAATGTTGAGCTCGACCTCATGGGTTTTGAGGTTCCCAATGAGGCTCTCGATCTAGAGCCGCCTTAGATCATGCGATTCGGAGATTGCAGTTACCTTCGGATTGAACTTTGGAGGAAGAGACCGAAGGATCTTTCGCACCAAGTCACCATTTGAGAAAGTTTTTCCGAGAATCTTTGAAGCGTTGACAATCTTGGTGAAGCGAGTATACATTGAGTCGACGTCCTCATTTGGATCCATCCTAAATCTTTCAAATTCTGATTCCAGTTGGAATAACTTAGAGTCTTTGACCTGCTAGGTACCTTCATGAGTTATTTCAAGCAAATTCCAAATGTCATAAGCAAATTAACAAGCACAAACTCTATTAAATTCAGTCTTGTCTAATGCGTAAAATAAGGCATTCATAGCTTTCGCATTATTTTTGCATTTATTTTTATCCCCATCATCCCACCTATCTCTAGGTTTGTCCATAGTAACTTCTCCAACAATATACGTTGGAGTCGTATATGGAGTTTCAACACTCGCCCAGACATCTAGATCTAAATTAATCAGAAAACAACGCATTCGTGTTCTCCAATAGTTGTAGTCAGTTCCGGTGAAAAGAGGAGGTCTACTTATTCCTTGCCCCTCATAAAAAATGAGATCACGAGACGCCATTATTCCCGGTTGTTAGACCGATTTGGAATAACCTGCCTCTGATACCACTTGTTGGATCTGTAGGCACCCTTAGAGGGGGGGGGGGGTGAATAAGGGTTTTAGAAATCTTAAGCTTTAATAGAAAACTTTTGATATTTTTATTTGAATAATAGTGAATATAAAATAAAGAGTAGCAAATCAATTAAATACACAAAGCATGATTATCATTAATAAACTTGTTTACAAAATTTAATCTCTATGTCGCTAGAGATTGAGGCAACAAATATGAAAACTCTTTTTGTTTTCTATACCTACACGTATCCCCACGAACCGGCTGGCTTTAGCCGATCTCTCCCTAGATACGACCTCAAGCCGCTCTAGCCTTCCTATCCCCAGAAAGGCCTCGAGCACCCCCTAGATCTACTCCCTAGACCCAGTCGCTAACACGAGGCGAATTCACGAATTGATTACACAGATAAAAATAAAAGACAAATACTAAATTCAAGTAAAAAGACTCATAGAGGAATTCTGGAGATGGCGAAGGCACGCTGAATATTCTTGAAGTCGAAGCGTGTGTTCTTCGTGTTGTGTAAGCGTTGATCTGGTCCTCCTTGAATTCTTTGCTTGAATATGTGTGGGAGATGATGGTCTGAAAATACGGCCTTGACAAGGTTTCTGAAGTGTTGGAAGAGGGCTCTTGACAATCAGTAGTCGGAGAAGACAAAATCCTCCTATTTATAAAATTTGAGCTAACGTCGGCGTTAAGTCCTAACGCCTGGCGCTGACCATATATAGCAATATATTAATGGCTCAAAGCTTCAGAAGAGGAAGGAGATTCTGCACTTTAGGAATGTTTTATTTTAGGCAATATCAACGCTGGCATTAAGGCTAACGCAGCGCGTTGGGTAAATCATTCCTAATGTTCCTCCTGAAATCACGGCTGCTTTCTCCTTGCCAAATTCTTCGACCGGAGTGCGCCCAGCGTTAAGCCCAACGCCTGGTGTTGAGTTTCATTTGTAATTAGCCAGCACCCCTTCATCGAGCAGATAATTTCGTCGAACTCAATTCGTCGAACTGACTTCATCTTTCGTCGAACGACATTTCGTCGAATGACATTTCGTCGAACGGAGTTCGTCGAACGGGCTTCATCAATTGTCGACCGGAAATTTGTCGAACGCAAGATCGTCGAACACAAGATATATTTTATCGAACCCAGCTTCCATTCTCAGCGACTTGATTTTGTCGTTCGCGGCATCTAGTTCATTGAACAAAAATTTCGTCGAGCACATTCAGTCGAACGCCGTGGTATGCATTTCTTCAAATGCTGATTTCGTCTAGCGCTAACGCGCAGCGTTAAGCTTAACGCCTGGCATTGATTAACTTTCAATCCTTCAGCTTGTGGTTAGTGCTAGACCATTGTTGCAGCTACCTGGTTTCAAAACTGTCCATACCTACATGCTAAAAACACAATGGTAACAAGATCAAATACAAGTAGGATTTGTTATTCTCAAATCAAAGGGATGCGGAAAACCATGTTCCAACATATATGACCTCTCGCACTGTTCTCGGGGATTTGGGTGATCCTTTTTACTCACCTTCTATGCCAGCGAATACTGGGCCTACCCGTCTGGGTCGGCTACTTCGCTGATTTTTCCCTCCATTTTCTGCGTCGACCCTATTTAGCAGGGAGCCTCCTACCAGCATGTGGGATGAGCTCCCCCCTCTCTTGCTGTGTGAGATCACCCCTTCTCACCGAGTGAGAAGACCCTTCTTTGGTAACCCTGTCAGCCTCTCCGGAGATCAACCTGACCCACCGTCTTTGAGAGCCCGGCAGCGGAATCGATCTGGGGCATTCCAGCATCAAAGAACTTGCTACCCTGCAAGCCTCTCCAGAGATCAACCTGACCCACCGTCTATGAGATCCCGATAGCGGAATCGATCTGGGGCATTCCAGCACCAAAGAACTTGTTACCCTGCGAGCCTCTCTAGAGATTAACCTGACCCACTGTCTATGAGAGCCCGACAGCGGAATCGATCTGGGGTATTCCAGCACCAAAGAACTTGTTACCCTGCCAGACTCTCCAGAGCTCAACATGACCCACCGTCTATGAGAGCCCAGCAGCGGAATCTATCTAGGGCATTCCAGCACCAAAGAACTTGTTACCCTGCCAGCCTCTCGAGAGATCAACCTGACCCACCATCTATGAGAGCCCGGCATCGAAATCGATATGGGGTATTAGCTTTCTCGAAGTAGAAGTACTCGACAAACTAGTGTTTTAATACAACCTTGATATTTTTCTTTAATATCCTATGCTATAAACGATAAGGTACGCTTGCCTTCATCGGATATAGAATTGAAGAAAATCAACAACATTCTCTCTTTTAATTTTTACAAAATCCGTAAACAATTATTTTTATATCAAGTTTTTTGCGCCGTTGCCGGGAATATTTTGTCGATATTTTGAAAAGAGAAAGCGCTATTACTTTTATCAATAATTCAAAAAAATTAAGCAACTTTTATGTTTTTTTTCTTTTTCCCTTTTTATTTTGTGTTTTGTTTTATTTTAAAAATAATTTTGCAGGTGATCGTGGTAATCGTCCGTCTCCAAATCAGGGACGTGCTTCTTTCCCCCCTCCTTGTTCTTTTTCTTTCATAATATTGTGTTTGTATTTTATTTGTTCTTCATACTTAGCTTTCAACATTGGGGACAATGTTGAATTTTAAGTATGAGGGTGTATTTCTCTTTCTTTTAAATTATAAAATCGTAGAAAATTTCCAAAAAAAATTTAAAAATCCTAAAATTCCAAAAATATTTTGTTTGTACATAGTTATTTTCTTTTTGTACATAGTTTATTTCCTTTTTATTGTCTTTTACAAAAAGAAAAATTTAGCTTTTCCAAAAAAATTAGAAAACCCAATGTACAACCCCGATATTCGCCAGGCAAGGAGGCGTGGTTTAAGAAGGCAACATGATGAAGGAAGTAATAAGAGAGGAAGGCCATAGGGCCAAAGACCTCGCGAGAGGGGCCTTGGAGAAGTCTCTCTCGGAAGGCTCGCTGATAGGCGAGGGAGAATGGTCGGCGAGATAAACGCTCGCGGGCAGTTCGAGGAAGATTTCTGAGCTCGACGAAAGGAGTCCCGCGTTCGACGAACTCTCCCGTGTTCGTCAAGCTCACCTGCGGTCGTCGAGCTCACCCCTGTTCGGCGAAATCATCAGAAGATGATGAAGTGTTCTATGCTCATTAAAGCTAAAGGGATGGTCTCGCAAGAGAAGTCGCGAGATCCAAACCTCGGCAGATTTCTTCAAAGGACTGGGCCAAGCGAGGGCTGGCAAACCAATACCTCACAAGCCGCCGGCAGAAGAAGACCTATGTTCGGTAAAGAGGTGTTCAGCGAAATGTGCTCAGTGCGCGACAAAGTCAAGAGGCGGTCTCGCAGAAAGGCTCGCGAGACCGGGCCTTTACGTTCGACGAACTCAGTTTTATGTTTGACTAATTGCCTCATGCGTTCAACGAACAACTTGCTTCAACCCCGTCGCGGCGGTCGACGAACAGCCAGTCGTGGTGGTCGACGAACAGCCAGTCGCGGCATTCGACGAACAACCAGTCACAGTGGTCGACGAACAGTTTTACATTTAGCATTCGTCGAGCTCGTCTGTGTTCAACAAAATGGGTTTTATGTTCAACAAAGTCAAGAGGCGTTCCAGCAGGAAGGCTCGCGAGAAGGACTCGCGATGTCCTCGCAGGGCGACCGCCAAAAGGGGGGCCAGCGAGGTCCTCGCAGGGCGATCACCTAGAAGAGGCGTTGCGAGCAGGACCCGCATGAAGAACACGCGACCTTCGGCAGTAGGGCTCTCGCAGTTCTTTGCCCATAGGCTGACGGGGCCAAATTACCCCTTTTAACCTTGGTGGTCTGCGTCTAGCCTCTCCGAACAGCGGAGTTTGGCTGTTAGCAGACCAATTTGGGGTGCGGATAGTAAAATCAAAAGGCGGAATCCTGCTATTTGCAGGCCAGATTAGAAAACCTATAAATAAGACCTGAAGGGCACCTTTGGAGAGGACTTCACTTGATCTTCTCTCTCCTCAGGCTCTCTTTGGCTAGCATTTCCAGAGCTCTCCAAGGTGCCCGAGTATCAGCTTTGGCTTGGGAGGGGAAGCGCTCAACGATCTTCCGGGTTAGTGGAGGGACCTCCTCGCTGTGACTAAGGTCTTAGTTATTTTCCTAGTCTTCAGTCTACCTTCTCTGAGGGATTAGTAAGGGCTAGCTGCCCCTCATTTCGGTGAGGGCCCCGAGCTTCACAAGAGGCCGAGAAATTGATTTCAACATTTTGGTGCGGTGAGCGTGGAGCGTGGCTGGTCCAAGAAAGTTCCAAGGAGCAGATATGGCAGGAGGCGAGGATCAAGGCGAGGAATTCAGCGAGTCATCGCATGTGGTGAGGCCGAGGATGTTTGCAGATTCCAGGAGTGGAGATGATCTGAAGCAATTCTACCCTTGAAAGTTTTTTACTATGTCGTTTGTTAAATATCTTACTTCTTTGTACGATGGTTGTAACAGCGGTGCGATGATAACAAAGATGATAAATATTGGTGCCGGAATGCCCCAGATCGATTCCGCTCCCGGGCTCTCACTAGACGGGGGTTTCAGGTTGATCTCTGGAGAGGCTGGCAAGGTGACAAGTATTGATGCTGGAATGTCCCAGATCGATTATGCTCCCGGGCTCTCACTAGACGGGGGGTTTCAGGTTGATCTCTGGAGAGGCTGGCAGGGTGATAAGTATTGATGCTGGAATGCCCCAGATCGATTCCGCTCCCGGGCTCTCACTAGACGGGGGCTTTTAGGTTGATCTCTGGAGAGGCTGGCAGGGTGATAAGTATTGGTGCTGGAATGCCCCAGATCGATTTCGCTCCCGGGCTCTCACTAGACGGGGGGTTTCAGGTTGATCTCTGGAGGCCTGGCGAGGTGACAAGTATTGATGCTGGAATGCCCCAGATCGATTCCGCTCCCGGGCTCTCACTAGACGGGGGGTTTCAGGTTGATCTTTGGAGAGGCTGGCAGGGTGATAAGTATTGGTGCTGGAATGCCCCAGATCGATTCCGCTCCCGGGCTCTCACTAGACGGGGTGTTTCAGGTTGATCTCTGAAGAGGCTGCCAAGGTGACAAGTATTGATGCTGGAATGCCCTAGATCGATTCCGCTCCCGGGCTCTCACTAGACGGGGGTTTCAGCTTGATCTCTGGAGAGGCTGGCAGGGTGATGAGTTTCTCATAAAGACAGGTTGAAAAGCGTCAGGTTGCCAATCCTCTATATTGACCAGTGCCTTCTCGCTCATCTCGCAGAAAGGATCTCGGACCACAATAAAGGGGCCAGCGAGGTCCTCGCAGGGCGATCGCCTAGGAGAGGTATTGCGAGCAGGATCCGCGAGAAGCCCTGTAAGAACCCTAAAAGTGAGAGAGGAGTCCTCGTCGGGAGGGAGCATACCGTGCGATACCCTAAGGAGAGGGTAGCCCTAAAACACCTAGTCCCAAGGCATGAGAAAAAGCGAGACCAATTGAAAGCGGAGTCTACGCCCGAACTGTCGAAGTACGTGAGGATCGGCTTGGCGAGAACGATAAAAATACGCAAGAACGTGATATAAGCGTATGAAAATAACAAGATAGAAAAGACAAGCACAATGAACAAGGCAAAAATGTATTTACATTTCGCAGTTCAATTACAATTTGCGGCGATCTCGCCAGCCAAAAGTTAAACAAAAACAGAAATAATGATGACTTTCAGGAATCGCTCGCAGACCTCTCCTCGTCATCGCTACTCTTCACTGGCGGGAGCGGAATGAAGAGCTTCGGGACGATGTCTTCTAGGGTAACGTCGGCCGCGTCGGCGGATAGGAAGCCAGCCGCCTTCATCGCCTGGAAGATATAGCGAGCCGACTCGGTGGACTCCTCGCGGATTTCCTCGTATCGCGCTCGCCGCTCTTCCTTCAGGCAGCGGGGGGAAGGGGGAACGGCAGCACGGGACAGCTCGCGATTAAGAGCTTTTAACCTGGCCACCTCGCCCTCTAGGCTTTGAATGCGAGCGTTAGTTCTTTTGGCAGCTGCGGTGTCCTATAAGTGAAAGACAAGTTCAGAAAGCGAAAGGGTTGAAAGAGAGAAATGGAGAGGTCTAGGTAACTCACCAGACAGCTCGCTGCGGCGAGCAGCTTCTCCTTCAGCTGCGCATTCTCGGCGAGGAGCACCTGATAAGCCCTCGCGAGCTCGACATTCTGTAGCTCTAGTTGCAGGCATCGCCTTCCTGTCATATGGGCGAGCTCACCGGAGCGCAGCTGGGACCTCGCGCTCTCATAGGTGAGGGTCTTTGAGGTCTCGTCCTTGTAGGACCAGCATCCTCGTGCCCGTAAAGGGCGAAGAAGATGTCATAGGCATGGCCATTGATGGTCGTCTTCTCCACCCAGGAAGGAAGGATGGTGGAGACTTCAATCTTCTTAACCTCAGGTTTCCAATACACCAAGAGCTCGCCGGTCTCATCCCTACATGTCTGGCCGAGCCCAAAGTTCCAGCGGTTAACCAGAATGGGCGGGTCAGAGGCCTTCGCGGCCTCCTCGCTCTCCTCAACGACCCACCTCTCCTCGGAGAGGATGGTTAGGTCGATCTCGCCAGGGGCGGATTTGGAGTGCCCCTTTCCTTTAGAGGGGGCGAGCGAGCCTTGGCTTTTCTTTCCTCTCTTCCTAGGCGAGGACTTTGAAGCTGGGCCCCGGCTGCTGGAGGACTCTGATCTCTTGCGAGAAGAGGGCTCAGTCGAGGTGGTGGTATCACGGCAGGCCTCCTTTCCCATGGTCGCGAGAGCGTGAGTGGAGGTAGACTTCTGTTTGCTCGCATAGGGGGGGTTTAGTGGTAGATCTCGCTCACCTGAAAAAGTGAGGGTTAGACATCTAGCGTGGAAAACGTTGAGATAATGGAAGTTCGCAGGCGAGATCGTTACCTTCCCCGTCAAGCACTGGGAGTAGCGAGTTGAGGTTGCGGCAAAGATACACAACCTCGAAGATCTTCTTGCAGAAGAACTGGTATAAGGCGGCATCGTGGCCGCCGAGAGTCGGAGGGCAGTAAGTAGTCTCGCAGAACTGAACAGGCGAGAAAGGTAAGTTGCCAAAGTTCCCCTTGACGAAGAGGAACTTTCTGAGCCCAGTAGTGAGCCTTGTTGACGGTCTCGTCGACCTTAGGACCCGAGCCCACGAAGTTGGCGGTCCCATCTTTATACGCACGGAAAGAGAACAGCTTCCGGAAAACTGGAAGGCTGAACTCGATGCGCTCCTCGCTCATGTAGCAGGCGAAGGCGACGATGACCGCCATCCCGTTGGGGGTCAGTTGACCCAGCACCACACCATAGTGTCTCAACACCTGGCGAGCAAAATGGCGAGACCGTCAGTTAAGCGAGGAAGAATCCATTCTCACATGAGTAAAGGAAGGCGAGTTTAATAGTTACCTGGCGAACCTCTGGCCACAGAGGTAGCCTCAGACCCACCGCGAATTGGGCTATGGGTTCGCGAGTTCATCAGGCAGGGGGACATTTATCGCGTCGTCCTTGGTAGGTTGGCGAGCGGTAAACTCCGGGGGTACAAAGTCGGAGATGGCGGTGAGATATTCCTCTTCCGTCAGGTTTGCCAGGAAGAAGGAATGGTCGGTGAAGGCCCATGCACACTTCAGCCTTCCCTCAGCCTCGCTCTGGTCGCCAACCATGTTGAAGAACTGCGAGGAAGAGAATAGTGCAATAAAGATGGGGAAATGCGAGAGCTCCGTGGTAGTGAGAGAAGAGGATCGACGGTAAATGCGGTGGTTGGCACAGTTATGACAACCTATTTATAGCAAAAGTAAAAGAGCGAGAAGAAGCCCAAGCGCCGCTGAGTGCGGTTAGCCAAAATATCACATCAGGATCGTAGGCGAGAACTCCCTGCGAGGTTAGCATATGCAAATTCTTTGCAAAGGCAACGTGAGCGAACGGAATAACGAAAATAAGCCACCGCGAGACAGTTTTTAGCGAGAGCAGATCGACTCGTTGCGAGAATAGCGTAACAAGGGAAGGACGCGGATATGTAAGTCGCGAGTGAGAACTAACAGATGGCTATCAATAATTACTGCTATGCGAGAACTCACAAATATAAATTGCAAGTAACTACGAGATCGTCCAACACAGCGACAAGCATTAACAAACAATAATAGTTCGCAGAAATATAGAAGTTAGCGAGAATCGTGGGGCAGCCATTTCCATCTACCGCCACCTCGCGACCCGGACCGCGGTGGTACCCTGGAATTATAGTAATCCTGGGATGCGCGGCCCTCCAGGTCCATGAGGTAGGCGTAATCCCTCATCCTCGTGATGTGCACCTCCGGCGACGTGGCCATCTCGTCTTGGGCGCGAGGCACCGCGGCTCGGAGTCTCGCGCACTCCTCCATCATGAAAGCTTGCCTGTCCTCCGCGACCTCCCTATCCCGTCTCGCTTGAAGATTGAGGTCCATAAGCATCCTACCATGTTTCCGAAGCAATTCTGTGGTTCGCCGCTTCATTATCTCAGGATCTCGTGGGTCCCCTAAGAAGTCTTCCACTTGGTCTGGGAGGGGGGACACCTCGTCGTCGCCAAACTCTGAATCGGTAGGCGGATTTTCGGAACTCTCTGCAAAATATTACGGAAATGTTAGATAGAGCGTTCAGGTTCGCGCATGGCGTAGTGAGGATAGAGGGATTCGCCTAAGCCGGGAGGGTAGGTTGTGTTGTTAATTGGGGGAATATTTGGCGGTCGGGAGCCGCCAGCGCCCTCGCTCCCCAGGGACAGAGACGGAAGCCGTGAATCTTCGCGAGCCGGGATTTTCCGGGGCGGGACTGTGAAAGATAGGGAGTAAGAGGTCGATAGTCAATGAAAGGAGAGTCAGTGAGCGAGATTAAGGGCGTACCTTCGACGTTTTTGCTAGCGAGATGTGAGTCTGCTGGCGGACTTCGGCGAGACCCACCTCCAAGCTCGCCAATTTCCTTGTTCGGCAAAATCTCCTATGAGTAAGCACGAATCACAGACAAATTTAGTGACTTAGCTAGAGGAATAGCTAATACCTTCTCGGGGGGATGGTTATCAGGGGAAGAGTCCAGCAACACGGAGTTGTCCCCGGTTCGGCAGGCCACTTTCGCCTTTTTAGTCTTCGACGACTGAGCGGGAGGTGGCCGATTCATCCAGGCAAGGACCCTGGTCACGGAGGGTAGCCCGCCAACTCTCACAGCCTTCAGGCGAGCCTCAGCTACTTCAGAAAGCGGCATCTCCTGGCAGCTGTAGTACGGGAGAATAGAAAAAAAAAAGAGAGTGACGGCACGCATCACTAAGGCTCGGGACGATATTTATAGCTCCCAGGGTGGGCCCTACCAAAGATTCCTGACAGATCATCAAAAAGACTGGTGAATACCAGGGGTTGGATGTTTCTTTGCGAGCTAAATAGCCTCGCGAAGAGCGGGGATTGTGTACAACCTCGATATTCGCCAGGCAAGGAGGCGCGGTTTAAGAAGGCAACAGGACGAAGGAAGTAATAAGAGAGCAAGGCCATAGGGCCAAAGCCCTCGCGAGAGGGGCCTTGGAGATGTCTCTCTCGGAAGGCTCGCTGATAGGAGAGCGAGAATGGTCGGCGAGATAAATGCTCGCGGGCAGTTCGAGGAAGATTTCCGAGCTCGACGAAAGGAGTCCCGCATTCGACGAACTCTCCTGTGTTCGTCGAGCTCACCTGCGGTCGTCGAGCTCACCCCTGTTCGAAAAAATCATCAGAAGACGACGAAGTGTTCTATGCTCATTAAAGCTAAAGGGATGGTCTCGCAAGAGGAGTCGCGAGATCCAAACCTTGGCAGATTTCTTCAAAGGACTGGGCCAAGCGAGGGCTGACAAACCAATACCTCTCAAGCAGCCGGCAGAAGAAGACCTATGTTTGGTAAAGAGGTGTTCAGCGAAATGTGCTCAGTGCGCGATAAAGTCAAGAGGCGGTCTCGCAGAAAGGCTCGCGTTACCGGGCCTTTGCGTTCGACGAACTCAGTTATATGTTCAACGAATTGCCTCATGCGTTCAACGAACGGCTTGCTTCAACCCCGTCGCGGTGGTCGACGAACAGCCAGTCATGGCGGTCGTCGAACAGCCAGTCGCGGCGTTCGACAAACAACCAGTCACAGTGGTCGACGAATAGTTTTACATTTAGCGTTCGTCGAGCTCGTTTGTGTTCAACAAAATGGGTTTTATGTTCAACAAAGTCAAGTGGAGGTCCCGCAGGAAGGCTCGTGAGAAGGACTCACGAGGTCCTCGCAGGGCGACCGCCAAAAGGGGGGCCAGCGAGGTCCTCGCAGGGCGATCGCCTAGAGGAGGCGTTGCGAGCAGGACCCGCGAGAAGAACACGCGACCTTCGGCAGTATGGCTCTCGCAGTTCCTTTCCCATAGGCTGACGGGGCCAAATTACCCCTTTTACCCTTGGTGGTCTGCCTCTAGCCTCTCCAAACAACGGAGTTTAGATGTTAGCAGACCAATTTGGGGTGCGGATAGTAAAATCAAAAGGCGGAATACTGCTATTTGCAGGCCAGATAAGAAAACCTATAAATAAGACCTAAAGGGCACCTTTGGAGAGGACTTCACTTCAACTTCTCTCTCCTCAGGCTCTCCTTGGCTAGCATTTCCAGAGCTCTCCAAGGTGCCCGAGTCTCAGCTTTGGCTTGGGAGGGGAAGCGCTCAACGATCTTCCGGGTTAGTGGAGGGACCTCCTCGCTGTGACTAAGGTCTTAGTCATTTTCCTAGTCTTCAATCTACCTTCTCTGAGGGATTAGTAAGGGCTAGCTGCCCCTCATTTCAGTGAGGGCCCTGAGCTTCACAAGAGGCCGAGAAATCAGTTTCAACACCCAAAATATTAAAAACAAAAAAATTAAAAAATAGAAAATTAATTTCTTGGAAAGCGACATTTGGGATATCATCCCATCACACCTCCTAGTACCGTTGAGATGCCCTTCACGGGGTATACCTCGGGAAGTCCAAGAATTAAAAAAAATAGGCTTTTTAGTATATGTTTAGCATTTTTATTATTTATTTCTTATCAAAAATCCAAAACAGATAATATCAAAAACCCAAAAAAAATATAATATCAAAAATCCAAAAAGAGATAATATCAAAAATCCAAAAAGAAGAGATAATATAAAAAAATCCAAAAAAAGATGATATTAAAAATTTCAAAAAAATTGATGAAAACTTAAAAAATCCCAAAAATATAATAAGCCCTTACTTTGGTTTTTGTTATTTCCAAAATAATTTTTTTATGAGCTTATTTATAAGCATTTATATTTTTTTTTTGTTTTTAATTTGCTAATCATTTATTCTATCATGGTTTGCTAAATCTAAATTTTTTTGTTTAAGTGATTTAGTGTTAAGAAATATTTTTATGATTTTAATTTGATTAGAGAAACTTTTTTTAGCATTTATTCTCCATTATTTTAAATAGTTTCAATTTTGTAGTAATTGTGCTTAACACCTTTAGATTTTAATTATTTCTAACTCATGCTTTTAGAATCTTAGGAAAGTTTAATTTACTAAAATTTGCTCTCAAAATAATTTAATTTATAAGCTAGAAATTTTTCTCTACCCTACCCCTTTGATGGCATACAAAAAAGTATTTTAAAAGATCATATGTCATGGGAATAAGAGGATAAAATTCATTAATCCCTAAACATATACACCCAAAATATTTTAAAAGATTATATGGCATGGAGTAAGAGGATAAAATTCATTACTCCTAAACCATATACATTTGGGGTTTTTATTAGAAGAGAATTTAAAAAAATTATATGACATGGAGTAAGAGGATAAAATTCATTACTCTTAAACATACACAAAAAAACGGAAAAGAAAAAATAGAGGTGAAAGGATTAAAATCATCACCTTCATTATAAGATCTCTTCTTATGCCAAATTTTATGAAATCCCCCCTAAACCAATATCTTTGATCTAGATTTAAATTAAGTTATGGAGAGAGCAATATTTAGTAGGTTACTTTTTCCTTTAAATTCTTTCAAAGTTATGGTTTTTATAATTTTAATCTAATTTTGTTTACAAATTACTCAATCTTGTTTACTATTTATTATTTTTGAGAACTCTTGGCTAAACTTTTTTCTCTTATTATTCTAATTTCATAAATTAGGACTTAATTCGTTAATCCTTAAATTTTCTTTTTTAGCTTACTTGTGATTTAATAAATTTTTAGATTTAATTAAAAATTTTATTAAATGTCTTATAAATATTTCTCAAAATTTTGCTCTGGAATAGCAAAAGCTTAAGTATGGGGGTATTTGATGAGTAGAATTTATGCGTATTTTTATTATAGTATTTAGGTTAATTTTTGTATAATTTTGTAAATATTATTTATATTTTGGTTAAAAATCATTTCTTTTGCAATTTCTGTTCTAATTATAGTTGTATTTTTATTTTGCAGATTTTCTGGAGATTTTGGTCAAAATTCGTAGTACACGCCCTAGGTCATGCCCGTGACCAAGGCCGTGTAACTTTAATATCAGACCAGAAGCTGTTTCCGCGCATTTGAGGTTGTCCACAGCAAGCCACGCCCCAGGTCACGCCCGTGACGAAGGGGCGTGTAAACATAGAATCTTGTCAGCTGTGATGCCGTCGAGACGAGGAGCTGCCATTGAGAAGTTGACCCAAGTCACGCCCGTGACCCAAAGGTCACGCCCATAACATTTGTACGTGATCCCTGCTTTCTACCGCGCTGAATTCAAGCCCATGCTGCATTGATTGAAGCCGTCCAAGTACACGCCCGTGACCCAAGTTACACGGGCGTGTAATGTTCGAATTTCTCCCATCGTCACGCAAAGCCCACGCCGCCGCCCCAGCCAATACAGAACAGTGATTACACACCCTAGGGTCACGCCCGTGACCGAGGGCGTGTAACCCCAAATTTTCTCCTATAAATTCATCAGCAGCTCATTTCCAGCAATTCCCCCTCCTGACACTCTCCTGCCCCCTGCCCATTTGGGTTGTTCTTGTATAGTTTTCCTTATTTTCATGTTTATGTTTAGTTTTTATTAATGCAATTTACTTTCTTAAGCTTAGTTTAATTTTTGTATTTTCATTCCATGCAATCTAGTTTAGATTTACCTTCATGTAATGTAATGTAGATTTCAATTTATGTAATCTCTTTTATTTATGAAATGAAATTTTAAGCTCTCTTTCAGTTATGCAAAATTTCCTCTTCCCTCCTTAATTCTCTTTTCTTAATTTTTCTTTTAATAAATATTTAGTTATTCTTGATTTTTGCAAGCTTTGATTCGAAATTATCTTCACCTTATTATTGTATCTTCTCTCCTTCGATTTATTCTCAAAAAATAACGATATCGATATTCTGGTTATGAATTTTGGTATTTGTTTTCATATTCTAGTTAGCCGGGAGGCTCGTGCATACGAATCGATCGCTCAATAATAAAAAGAGTTGCACGCACACATCGAGAGAGGATGACGTAAATCTTCTGGATATGAGTCAAATCCTATAGTGGGATTCACCTCGTTAAAGCGAGTATTAGGCGTTTCGGTTATTGGACGAGAGTTCGGCCGATCAACTTAATCTCAGGTGGGCGTATTCCTCGAGAGAGGTGCGTTCATAAACTAGGAATCTCCACGGTCAAGCTTTAGAGTTGAATGATAATTTGTATCTTTTTATTTCATTTCAAAGCGAGTTCTAATCAAGTTTTGTTTTTGTTTTATTTTCTTTTTGTTCTCTTTTAACTAGTTTTAATTTTAAGTTCTTTCTCGCTCTATTTTCGATAAAATAATAGTTAGATTTCTCAAAGTAGAAGTACTCGACAAACCGTTGTTTTAATATGACCTTTTTATTTTTCTTTAATATCCGATACTATAAACAATAAGGTACGCTTGCCTTCATCGGATATAGAATTTGAGAAAATCAACAACATTCGCTCTTTTAATTTTCACAAAATCCGTAAACAATTATTTTCATATCACGAATCCATGGATTTGAGGGTTATATACATAACACAGCTAACGCTAGCGTTAGCCCCTAATGCTGGCGTTAGACCCTAACGCTGGCATTAGCCCAAAGGCGGTGGCCGAACTTATTCACATCCGCTTAAGGAAATCGACCGGAAACCTAACGTCGGCGTTATATCTAACGCCAATCAACCTACAGATCCATCGATCGGGCCGCGGTCCCGTTGATCGGGCTACGGTCCCGTCGAATCATCGATTGATCTTCGATCCCATTGATCGGCCTTCTATCACATCGATCGGTCTTCGATCCCGTCGACTCGTCGACACGCCTAAGTCTTCTCGAACTCTAACGCCTCGCGTTAACCCTAACGCCTGACGCTAGCTCTTAGACTTCACCAAATTTTGAATTCAGTGCACTTGAAACCTAGGGTGTTACATCTAATGGCTAAATTACCCACATTATACAATGGGTAATTAAAACCTAAGAGTTAAAATGACTTTTAAATAATTTGTTAAGTTAAATCCAAGGAGTTTTTCCCAACATTGTAATCATATAATTACTTTCACACATCAATTATAGAATAAAATTTCAAAGCACATAAAAGGGTACAACTACCAAGGTTCTTCGCGCACACAATGCTCATTAAGACTTCTCAGGGAGCGAAGTATTGCTTGGGGGATCACATAAGCATTTTTATAATTTTTTATTTTTAGTGATCCGGTGACCAAATAGAAGTAAAAAAAGAATGTGTTTGCACATGACGTACACTTTACAATTCTTTTCAAGGTGCTCAACCTCACATTTCTCATTAAGACTTATCAGGAGGGTGAGTAGTGCTTGGTGGAGTTATCTTTGGCATTTTATTTCATATTGTCGTAATTTTGGGCAAAGGTCTCCGAATTCACTTATTGTTGCAAACCCTTGGAATTTTGAAATAACACTTCTATGTGTGCAAGAAATTTATTGTTTGAAAGATAGTGTTGGTAATTTAGACATACAACTTAATATTGTTAAAAACTATTACACTACACAATCATGCAAGACTAAGATTATGAGCACATGTAGATTACCAAAATAGTGACTGTATGAATCATTGATAGGCATAAAACATTACTCATACTTAGAGGCATGCTAGGCAATCATACGCAATTTTCTACAAACTATTTCATTGAACATGATCAGATTAAGGTCAAGGCATGTCAAGATAAAACAATGTTTAGGAAATTTAAAATCAAGATTAGACATTGAAGAAAATCTTTAAGTGTATGCCTAAATCAATTTTGACTATTTGAAAAAAATGACTAAGCTGTTTGCTCTTGTGAAGTCATATAGTCAAACCATAATTTTGTATATATTTATGAAAAACAAATGAAAAAAACATATTTTTGAGCATTTTGATTTATTTAAATTTTTTTGTATTTTCGAATGACATTAACAACTTAAGAATAGAAAAATTTGAAATAAGAAAAAATAAACTAAGAGAATTTATTAGAAAAATAGCAGAAATATTATAAAAAAATAGAATTTCAATTAGGAAAAAACAGCTAATGGCTGGTGTTAACTACTCAACGCCCAAACAGGACACTATTTTTTGAGATTTTTGAAAAAAAATTTGGAATAGGGAGTATGTATATAGACCTTCTTAGTGTAAAAATTTCAGAAAATTTGGAGATGATTAGATGGCTCATTAAGCATGTTTTATTTGTCCACGGATTTGCTCCTTAAGAAAGTTAACTTTATTTTCTAATTCATAATTTTTAACTTTGAGATTATGTCGAACTTTATTATAAGCAATTGTGCTATTTTAAGAGTGGAAATAATAGAGTCAATATTAGTTTTATAGTTATTTCTATCTTCCTCAAATGTTTCATCCATCTCTTTTATTTCAATTTTATAATTTTTAAACATAGCACAGTTGCTTTTACAAGATGAATTTTCTAAGAATAATTGTTCATTTTGTTCTTTTACACAAATAAGCTCTTTTTCAAGTTCCTTGTAATTATTGTTGAAAATGTTGAAGTAGAAGTTGGCGGTCTGGGAGGGAGGTCGCGCGGTCTGGCTAACCGCGCGGTCTTGCGGTCTCCATCTGCGGTTTGATCTCTTTAGTCTAGCCGCAGGTCTTCTCGGCGTGACCGCAGTTCTCTATGTCCAAGTGCCGAGGTGAGGCCGCGCGGTCTGTTTCGTGTGACCACGTGGCGGCAGGGTTCAGCGTGGTGAGGCCGCACATTCTGGTCGTGTGACCGCGTGGTGAGCTGTCTTCTGTAAGGTGAGACCGAGCGGTCTGGTTTGTGTGACCGCGAGGTGGGGGGCAGTCCGGTCTAGTGATTGTTTGGTTTCTTGATGGTGCGCGCGGACTAAGGTTCTCTTAATCGCGCGGTCTCCTAGTTGTGTTCGCGGTCTCTGGAGGAGGTCTCGTATATGCGAACACTGGTGGTGGGCGACATGACTGTGCGAGTTGTCATGATCGCGCGGCTTCTTGCAGGAGTGGCGTTCTCCTGGTCAGGTTTGAAGTCGGCGAGCTCACAGGCGCAGAGCGATCTGCTGATCACGCGGGTTGACCGGTCTTAGGTCGCGCGGTCAGGGGCGGTGACTCTATCTCATAGGTCAGTGACTGGATCAGGTCGCACGCCTATAAAAAGGTGTCACTGTTGCAGCATAATTAATCGCACCAAGTGTAAGCTGACCTCGCGCCTAATTCTTGCGGTCTCATTTTTGTGACCGGCCGGTTAGCTGAATGAATTTCCTTGTGTAGCTTCTGCGGATTGTGCGGGAAGCAGCGGTCACCTCTTCTTCTAAGGTGTTTGGGCGTTCTCGCGGCTTGCAGTGCAGATTGCTGGAGTTTGGGAGAATCGGTGGAGTTTGGGAGGTCGCGGAGTTCTCGGTTGGTGTTGTTCAAAGTCGCAGGGAGGCTCTTCGGGCGGTCTCGGTTTCTAATCGCGTGAACTCCCAAGTCGGGCGCTCAGGCGGTCTCAATTTTCAGACCGCTGGTTATCTTTCTTCAGCTGTAATTGTTTTTCTTTTGGTTTTGTGTACTGGCGAAATCATGTCTCACCATGTATACCTCGCTCTGTAATGAAGATTTTTGCTATCATCAATAAAGATTGTGTTGTTTCATGTGCTTCTGGTTTTTGGCTATAGCTTTGAGTTGTACAAATCCTGCTCACTCCTAGATCTTCGGAAAATTTCACATGGTATCAGAGGGAGGTTGGAGTGGATAGAGCAGTGAATAACTCAAAGTTGCCATCGCATTTGTGAAGAAGGAACCAGTGGTAGAGCCATGGAAGCAAGAGGTCTTGGAATTGAGATGCTTACCTCGACTAACTTCAAGAAGTGGAAGTCGTGTATGCAGAGCTATCTTTTGGGCGAGGAGCTTTGGTAGGTTGTTGGAGGAGACAGTACGGAGGAAGTTGTCCCAGTTGGGGATAATGGTCATGAGGTGAGGAACTAGAGGAGGATTAATGCGAAAGCAGAATTCACTCTGAAGAGGGCCATATCACCTGACCTATTCGATCACATCTTGGGGTGTGGATCAACTGCAGAGATCTGGAGAGCCCTGGATAGGCTATTTAAAAAGAAGAATGTAGCAAGGCTACAATTTCTGGAAAATGAGCTGGCCAGGTCGGCTCAGGGTGATCTTTCTATCTCTACGTTCTTCCTGAAGATGAAGAACTTGTGCGCTGAGATTTCAGCACTGGATCCTGATGAGCCAATTTCTAAGGCGAAGCTGAAGAGGCACATCATCCGTGGCTTGCGGAAAGAGTACATTGCCTTTGTGACATCGGTGCAGGGATGGGCAAATCAGCCATCTCTGCTAGAGCTAGAGAAACTGCTTGCGTCGCAGGAGAGCCTGGCAAGGCAGATGGCGGGGGTGTCAGTGTCTGGGGGAGATGGCGAGGTGCTCTTCATAGGGAAGAAGAAGAAATGGGATAAGAAGAAGAAGACCGCTGGATGCTATGGGCCTTCAACTTTTGGACAGCAGGAGAGGGGCTATGCTCCTAAGGCTGAAGGGAAGAAGAAGGGAGAAGGACCCAAATGCTTCAGATGCGGAAAGCTTGGTCACATCAGGAAAGATTGTCGGGTGAATCTTCAGCTGGGGCATGCTGCTGCAGGGAAGGAGGAAGCTGAGGCCAGGCAAATTGATGGATGATGGGGATGAGCCTTCTCGACTTCTGTCGGAGTTGCGGCTCCTATCAACTATCAGGAGGACTGGATCGTGGACTCGGGGTGTGGTCATCACCTCACTGGGGACGAGTCAAAGCTTACTTTAGCGCAGTCTTACTCAGGCAATGATGCCATCATAACTGCTGATAATACTTTGCATAGTGTGGAGAAGGTGGGGGTTGTTTCCTTGGGCAGTAATAGAGGGCCACTAACTTTAAAGAGTGTCTATCATGTGTCCGGAATGAGGAAAAACCTCTTCTCCGTGACCAACGTTGTTGACGCTGGGTATCACGTTTTGTTGTGTCCAATAGAAGTGAGGTTTCTTCGAAATGTTGAGGAGGAAAAGGCGGATGTCGTTCATGTCGGGAAAAGGGCAAAAGACTTGTTTGTTTTATCGACAAGTTCTTATGTTGACAATATGAGGACCAATGGCAGTGCCATCATATGGCACGAGAGGTTGGGGCACGTAGGGATGGATAAGTTGAAGGCTATGGCGATAAAAGGTCTAGTCAAGGGCCTGCCTAGTCTATCGTCCTATGGTGACGGTCATGTTTGCACGGGATGTCAGTTCGGCAAGTCTCATCGACTACTGTTTGATAAGTCGCAGACAAGGAGTAGTGTGCCGTTGGAGTGCATCCACGATGACTTGATGGGACCGACTGCTACCCAAAGCCTCGGAGGAAGCATATATATGCTATTGCTGATCGACGATTACACCAGATATGTCTGAGTTTATTTTCTGAAAGAGAAGGCAGAGGCGTTTGCCAAGTTTGTGGAGTTCAAGGATCTAGTGGAGGGTCGGCTAAGTCTGCGGATAAAGAATGTGAGAACTGACAACGGGGGGGGGGGGGGGGGGGGGAGTTCACCTCTGGTGAGTTCTCTAGTTTTTGCAGGAAGGTGGGCATCCAGAGGGAGCTTACTTATGCGCATACTCCACAACAAAATAAAGTTGCAGAGCGGAAGATCCATCATCTGACGGAGACCTGCAAGTGTTGGCTACATGCCAAGAGTATCCCAAGCTCCTTCTGGGTGAAGGGAATGTCTTGTGATGCCTACGTCATCAACAGGATGCCTCTCAGCCCCATCAACATGTTGACCCGGTATGAGATGATGTTCAAGGAAAAGCCAAGCGTGGCATACCTTCAGGTGTTTGGTTCCACCTGTAATGTGCACGTTCCAGATGCGCTTCGGACAAATCTAGATGCTAAGGCAAGGAAGCTAGTCTTTATGGGATATGATAATCGGAAGAAGGGCTGGAAGTGCATGGACCCGGAGACGCGGAGATTTGTTGTATCTTGCGACGTCGTGTTTGACGAGGTGACGTCTTACAAGGGAAGTTCTGGTGTTGAGCTACCAGAAAGCAGGGTGGAGAAGCAGGAGAAAGCTGTGGAAAATCTTCAGGTGGAGCTGCCTTTGTCACCAGGTGGTCCATCCATTTCTAGTTTTGAGATGGAGGCTTCTGGATCAGGAAGCAGGGGTAGTGATGCTCCTAGTACGTCTGGAAGGGGAGCTAGGGAAGAAGCAGCTGAGGATGTTGTGAGTCAGGAGAAGGCATTGAGGAGATCGAAGCGAACGATCATTGCTCCTTATCTCTATACAGGAGGAAACATGGTGAGCTTTGTCTCATGTTTCTTTGCTGGTCCCCTGGATGAGCGGGAACCAGTGAGCTTTGAGAAGGCCAAAGGCTGAAGCAGTGAGATTCGGCTATGGAAGAAGAGATGGAAGCTCTTGAGAAGAATGAGACTTGGTCTCTGGTGCCCAGGCCCAAGGGCATTACCCCTGAGACATGCAAGTGGGTCTACAAGCTCAAGAAGAAGGCAGACGGCATTATCGAGTGATACAAGGCTCGCCTTGTGGCTCGTGGATTCTCGCAGCAATACAGTGAAGACTATGAAGAGACATTCAGCCCGGTGGCAAAGATGACTTCAGTTCGGTTTGTGATTGCCTTGGCGGTGTTTTGGGGTTGGGAGATTTGGCAACTCGACGTAAAGAATGCTTTCTTGTATGGCGAGATTGACAAGGACATCTTCATGGTCCAGCCGCCAGGCTTCGTATCTACAGATTTTCCATACTATGTCTGTAAGCTGAAGAAGGCCCTGTATGGGTTGAAGCAAGCGTCGAGGGCGTGGTACGGGAAGATTGCAGAATATCTCCTATTCTGTGGATTTGGTTTTTCAGACTCTGACTCAAGCTTGTTTGTCAAGAAGAGCGGGGAGCTTCAGGTCATCGTGCTGCTTTATGTCGACGATATGATCGGGACGGGGAATTCGAAGGAGGAGGTAGCAAAGCTTCGGGCTGAGCTATCTATTAGATTTGAGATGAAGGACTTGGGTGAGCTTCACCATTTCCTTGGACTCGAACTGTAGAGGAAGGGAAGTGGAGTGCTAGTTTCCCAGGCTGGATATGCGGAGCGAATCATGGGCAATTCGGCATGAAGGAAGGGAAGTGCATTTCTACACCTCTGGAGAAGGCCACGAAACTTCGAAAGGATGAGGGGAGGATTATGGAAGATCCGATTGTGTTCCGAGATCTGGTTGGGAGCTTGATTTATCTGAAGATCACCAGGCCGGATATTGCATATGCAGTTGGCAGAGTGAGACGTTATATGGCGAAACCACGGATGCCTCATCTTCTAGTGGCCAAGAATATATTGAAGTATGTCAAGGCGACTTCGTATATGGGTCTCCTATACAGAAGGGATGCGGGCTTCGAGGTGCATGGGTACATGGATGCTGATTACGGGGGAGATTCGGATGATCTAAAGTCGACGTCTGGATTCGTCTTCATGGCGGGCCCCACGACTATATCATGGTGCAGCAAGAAGCAGGATTCCGTGTCTGTCTCTACCACGGAAGCAGAATATAAGGCTTCGGCCTTTGCAGCTCAAGAAGCCATCTGGCTTTGGAGGTTGGTGGGAGACGTCCATAAGGAGGTTCAGGGTCCAACTCTGCTCCACGACGACAATGAGAGTGCATTCAAACTGGTTACTAATTTAGTTTGTCACGCGAGGACCAAGCATATCAAGATCGAGCATCATTTCATTCGTGAGAAGGTGCTGGAGGGGTCTCTTTCGGTAGAGGATGTTCGGAGTCATGACAACATTGCTGACATATTCACAAAGGCGCTGGCGAAGGGGCCGTTTACTCGGCAAAGATTTTACTTGGGCTGTTTTCAATTTCCCACTCCAAGGGGGAGTGTTGAAAATGTTGAAATGTAAGTTGGCGGTCTGGTAGTGAGGTTGCGCGGTCTGGCTAACCGCGTGGTCTTGAGGTCTCCATCTGCAATCTGATCTCTTTGGTCTAGTCGCAGGTCTTCTCGGCGTGACCGCCGTTCTCTATGTCCAAGTGCCGAGGTGAGGCCGCGCGGTCTGTTTCGTGTGACCGCGTGGCGGAGAAGGGTTCCACGTGGTGAGGCCGCGCGGTCTGGTCGTGTGACTGCGTGGTGAGTTGTGTTCTGTACGGTGAGACCAAGCGGTCTGGTTTATGTGACCGCGAGGTGGGGGGGCAGTCCGGTCATGTGACTGTCTGGTTTCTTGATGGTGCGCGCAGACTAAGGTTCTCTTAGTCGCGCGGTCTCCTGGTTGTGTTCACGGTCTCTGGAGGAGGTCTCGTATATGCGAACACTGGTGGTGAGCGATATGACCATGCAAGTTGTCATGATCGCGCGGCTTCTTGCAGGAGTGGCGTTCTCCTGGTCAGGTTTAAAGTCGGCGAGCTCACAGGCGCAGAGCGATCTGCTGACCGCGCGGGTTGACCGGTCTTAGGTCGCGCGGTCAAGGGGTGGTGACTCTATCTCATAGGGTGGTGAATGGACCAAGTCGCACGCCTATAAATAGGAGTCACTATTGCAGCATAATTAATCGCACCAAGTGTAAGCCGAGCTCGCGCCTAATTCTTGCGTTATGATTTTTGTGACCGGACGGTTAGCTGATTGAATTTCCTTGTGCAGCTTCTGCAGATTGTGCGGGCAGCAGCGGTCACCTCTTCTTCTAAGGTGTTCGGGCGGTCTCGCGGCTTGTAGTGTGGGTTGCTGGAGTTTGGGAGAATCAGTGGAGTTCGGGAGGTCGCGGAGTTCTCGGTTGGTGTTGTTCAAAGTCGCAGGCAGGCTGTTAGAGCGGTCTCGGTTTCTAATAGCGCGAACTCCCAAGTCGTGCGGTCAGGCTGTCTCAGTGTTCAGACCGCTGGTTATCTTTCTTCAGCCGTAATTTTTTTTTTCTTTTGGTTTTCTGTACTGGCGAAATTATGTCTCGCCATGTATACCTCGCTCTGTAATGAAGATTTTTGCAATCATCAATAAAGATTATGTTGCTTCATGTGCTTCTGGTTGTTGGCTATAGCTTTGAGTTGTACAATTCCTGCTCACTCCTTGATCTTCGGAAAATTTCACAATTATCTCTTAATTCATTATATGAGTTACAAGGTAAAGCAATTTTAACTAAAGAGCAAGAGTGAGAACTAGGTAATTCAAAATTTTATTTTACATTCACATTAGCTTTTAACCTTTTATTTTCTAATCATAATTTCTCGTTAGCAATTTTCAATTTCTTCATTTTATGTTTAGCAATTTGTAGCATATGTAATGTGTAAACGGAATTTGTCAAAAGAAGAGAAGACTTTGATTTTCTTACATTGCTATCAGAAGAGGCAAGATTTGAACAAATAGTTCCTTTGACATCTTTTTGGCATTCCTCTTCTAAAGATAGGATTTCTTCTTCTCTTCCTCTTGATGTGCACTCCATTGATCCATCATGAGAGGTGCTTTCTTGAACATCCGTGCAAGCTTGTATATTCTCCAGTTCTTGTGATTGTTCTATACCAACAAAATAAGAATCATAAGATCTTTCAAGAAAAATCCAAATCTCATATGTGGTAGGAAAAGTATAAATGAGTTTGAAAATATTTTGATCTAACACACAAAATAGACTATTTATAGATTTTGCATTTAAAACAATTTTGTTTCTAGTTAATACACTATGTGGTTTTTCAATTGTAATATTCCAAATTTCTTCATCTAAAGCTTTAAGAAAATTTTTCATTAATATTTTCCACCTTTTATAATTTTTGCCCATAAATAAAGGTGGTGACAATAATTTTCCATTTATATTAAAATTTTCCCCACTAGTAGAAGCGAGATCATGATCAAGAGGTACCATTATTCTCGGTGGTGAAACCGTTTTGGAATAACCTAACTCTGATACCACTTGTTGGATCTTGAGGCGCCCTTAGAGGGGGGTGAATAAGGGTTTTAGAAAACTTTAATCTTTTATAGAAAACTTTAGATATTTTATTAGAAGTAAGTTAATCAAAAGTAAAAAGATAGAAATTAGAAATGAAATCAATTTTATTAAACAAGAAAAGACATGATTATCATTTATTAAATTTGTTGGGAATCTTGCCCACATGATTCCTGATTTGAAGAAGTCACCAAGTCAAGACTACATCACTTTGTATTTGATCACTTCTCTAGCTTATAAATCTCAGGATGTTAGCAGAACAAAATTCGTTGAACGCAGAAGGAAGTTCGGCGAACTCAGAAGGAAGTTCGTCGAACGCTGAGACTTGGCGAGTTAGTTGAACGCTGAGACTCGGCAAGATCGTCGAACGCAGAAGCAAGATCGTTGAACTCAGACGAAAGATCATCGGCCGCTGAAACTTGGCGTGTTCGTCGAACGCAGAAGGCTGTTCGTCGATCGCAGATTGTCGTTCGTCGAACGTAGAGAAGAATGAATACAAAAGGAAGAAATGTAGTCCAGAAGACGCGGTATCGTCAACTTCACCAAAGTGGCCTTGTCGTCGAGAAGAACAGACATCATCGTGAAGAAGCCTTGTCGCTGGAAAGGCTAAGTATGACTGATGGTGTTGAACATCATCGTAAAGAAGGCATGACGTCGAGAGAACAAGGTTATCACGACGACACAGTCAGAGACAGTATATCGTTGTACATGCAGAAGCACCAGAATGTCTCGTATCATCGAGATACCAGCATCAGAGGCAGAAGCAAGGAGAGTTGAAAGTCTACCAAAGGTTAAGGGATCGACAAAGTCCTGTCATCGAGATATTGTCCATGTCGTCGTAACATTGGAAATATCGTCGAGACATATTCAAAAGTTGGGGACGAGCTGTCAGCATTTAATGCCGCCGCCTGATTGTCTAATCAACGCATTCTCTTAAGGAAAGGAGCATCTGACACTTTAGGGTCTTTTTTAGAAGACCGTTGGGAGCCTTGCAATCTTATAAAATAGATAAGAGGTTACCCTATTGTGGTATCAATCGATCAATCAGAAAGAACTTATGCATACAGCAAAATAGAACAGCAAAAGCGGCGCAAGAAAGAAAAGGAAGAAGCAGTCATCTCCAACGACCGGTAAGAAGCCAATCCTCATCAGGCTAAGAAAAGATTGAAGAAGAACTGTGTGCTCAAGATCTGAATCAGAAACATCTTCTTCAACCTTAAGAAGCCGATCTTCAACAGGCTAAAGTTGCCAATCTTCATCCGGTAGAAGAAATAGTCTTTTTATTTTAATTTTTTGTAAGGCTTGCGGGCCTATTTGTCTAGCTTGAGGGCTGGAGAGCTGTGAGGCTTGAGGACCAGGGAAGTGGACTTGCTGGTCCGACACCGTCTAGCTTGAGGGCTGGAGAGCTGTGAGGCTTGAGGGCCAGGGCAGTGGACTTGCGGGTCCGACACCGTCTAGCTTGAGGGCTGGAGAGTTGTGAGGCTTGAGGGCCAGGGTAGTGGACTTGTGGGTCCGACACCATCTAGCTTGAGGGCTGGAGACCTGTGAGGCTTGAAGGCCAGGGCAGAGGCTAGACTTGCGGGTCTGGCTAGGTAGGGCTTGAGGGCCTGAGTGTCGAGCTTGCGGGCTTGGGTGCAGTAGGGGCTTGCGG
This sequence comes from Dactylorhiza incarnata, assembly GCA_033032865.1. NCBI lineage: Eukaryota > Viridiplantae > Streptophyta > Magnoliopsida > Asparagales > Orchidaceae > Dactylorhiza > Dactylorhiza incarnata. The sequence goes on from JAWHQI010000035.1 coordinate 7,249,231, forward strand.
GCCTAGGCTGTAGGACTTGCAGGTCCGTATTGTAAAGGCTTGAGGGCCTGAAGTTTTTGGCGGAGTTTGCCGATCCTAGCACACTGCTGGGTAGGCGCAGAGGGACAAAGGACTACTCAAGACACCCGGTCTTGAGGAACCTCTATAGATCTTGTCTCGTTTGGTGTGTTTTATCTGTGCTTATTTGTGCAATATTTTTGTGCTGTGCTTGAATATTCGAAACTCGCGCAAATAAATTGAAAAGAACCCAGATCACCTAACACCCCCCCCCCCCTTTAGGAGAACGTTCCATTACTAACAAGTGGTATCAAAGCTAGGTTGATCAAAAGAAGACTTAACCGTATGATCTAGATCGTGGAACGATTCACTATGGCTGGTGGAGATCAGAATCGCGAGATGAGATCCATGAAACTTCCAATTTGCACGAAGGAGAACTTCCCTATCTGGAAGGAAAGCGTAAGGTTGTTCATGGAAGCGGCTGATCCAAGAATCTATCTAACAATCCAACAGGGTCCCTTTATCCCTACAACTGCTTCCACCATTGATTCAACAAAGAAGGTGGTAAAGAAATATGAGGACATGACTAAGGACGAGCTAGCCTTGGCTGGCCTAGATAAGAGGGCACAAAATGTCATTGTAAGTGCCATAGATGATTCAACCCTCCAGAATCTGATTCACTACAAAACGGCCAAGGTATGTGGGACTCCTTGATCGTGTACATGGAGGGTACTGAAGAGGTAAGGGATGATAGAAAATCCCTCCTCAACCAAGAGTATGAGGCCTTCAAGCAAGGCAAGAATGAAACAATCTCTAACTGTTATGAGAGATTTTTCAAGATAGTGAATGGATTGAGAAACTATGAAAGAGAGTTCACAAACTCAGATCTAAATGACAAGTTCCTTAGATCCCTCACAAAATAGTGGGATATCAAGATCTGTGCCATCAGAGAGATGGGTCAGCTGGGCATCATGGAGCCCAAAAATCTGTATGGGAAGTTGCTGTCTCATTAACTTCAACTCAACATCAGGAAGGCTGAAGAAGAAAGCTCAAAGGTGAGCTCAAGAGACAGATCTGTTGCTCTAAAGGCTGAGAGCACCAGAGATCCAAGGGAAAGTTCTCTGCAACTCAGAGCAGATATGAGAGCAGTGAGGAATCAGAAGCTAGCTCTTCAGATTCTGATGACACTGACAGAGAGGTGGCCCTTCTCTCAAAATAGTTCAGGAAGCTGATGCACAGAAGGAGGAGGGATAATCACAAAAATTCATCCTCAAGTTCCAGAAGATCTGATCATCGTGACAGATCCAGAGCCCCAAGGGGAAAAAGGTACAGGTCTAACCCTAGTAAACATGATTTAAATAATACTGTTTGTTATTCCTGTAGCAAGACAGGTCACATGGCTGCTGACTGCCCTTCTAAGAAGAAGGAGCAAAGGAACCATGAAGAAAGAAGAAGCTCAAGAAGCAAGAGGAAGTAAAAAAAAAAGGATTCATGGCAAAGAAGGTCAGAACACTGAGTGATTCTGACTCAAGTTCCTCTGGTACTGAGGAAGATGCACTCATTGGCTTGATGGCCATAGGTGAAGATAAACAGGATAACATCTCTCTTGGGAAGATAACCAACAGAACTCCTCAATCTGACTCTTATTCTGAATCAGTAGCAGATTCTGTGCATGATGATGAGGATATGTCTGCTGCCAACAGCACAACCTCAATATCCCAATATGATGTTGAATCTGAACTGACAAGGCAATATAAATCCCTATGGAAAGCTTTCAAAATCTATAAGAAACTCCTCAAAGTCTAGACCAAGGAGTTAGATTCCTTGAAGCCTATTCAATCTGAGATCCAGGAGACAGCTGAGAAGCTGGCTGCTATGAGCAAAGAAGTGGACGAATTCAAGGAAGCCATAAGGCTTAAGAATGCTGAATTGGGACAGAAGAACAAGGTCATCAAGGATCTTGAGGAAATGTTGTTGGCTGAGAAGAAACTTGCATCCAGCTTCTCAATCCCCAAAACTATCCTGCCTATCATTGACACCTTCTATGGACAGTTCAGAGCTGGTATTGGTTTTAATCAGGAGACAGTTACGCGCAAAGATTCTCAAGCTAGACCTTCCAATAAGAAGGTGCTGGTGTCAAGTCCTTCAGCCCACAAACCTACAGCAACATCAATCAAGGGCAGGGGAAAGGTTGTTCCAACAAAGCCTGTTCCCAAGAAGGTGAATCAAAATGTGGTGAGACTGATTCCACCCCAAACTCACACATATGAGGTTCACCCCAGATCTGTTAGGCAAGAAGCATGCTCTTTTACTCAACAGCACTACCATCCCACTCAGATGGTGAAGCAGAAAAGAAGATACAACATACATGAATGCTGGTGCTGTGGGAAAGTAGGCCACTTTGCCTTGGACTGTTGGTTCAACCCAACAGGGCTCAATGCAAGGAGAGTGCAGAAACCAAGGACCCAATCCATATTGGGTACCTAAGGGGAAGTGATTTATTTTGCAGGTAGGTTCAAATGCCAACCAATCTCCAATTTGGTATTTGGACAGTGGTTGCTCCAGGCACATGACTGGAGTCAGAAGGTACTTGAAAGAGTTCATCCCTGTGGAGAATGGACCAATAGTGATTTGTGTGGGTTCAAAAAAGGGAGTGACCAGGGGCTATGGCAACATCTCAAATGGGTTAGTTACCATCACAAAGGTTGCTTATGTGGAGGGGTTGAGACACAACCTCATAAGCATAAGTCAACTTTGTGACTTAGGCCTTGTTATTACCTTCCATGGGGACAATTGTCTAATTAAGAAGTCCTTATATTATGAGGCTACCTTAACTGGCACTAGGTGTGGGAATATTTATTGTTTAAACTCTCTCAATACAAATTCTTCCATTCCCATTTGTCTTGTGGCTGATGGTAAAGAGGCTCTCTGTGTACAATGGCACAAGAGACTTGCACACATCAACTATAAGACAATTGGCAAGCTTTTCTCACAAGACCTGGTTAGGAATGGACCTAATATTAAGTTCATCAAAGATGGTCCAAGTCAAGCTTGCCAACTAGGAAAGCAGACAGGACCAGCTTTAAAAGCATATCTAACAAAGAGTCCACTAGGTGCTTATTTCTACTACACCTGGATTTGTTTGGTCCTATTTCAGTTCATAGCTTAGGAGGGAAGGCCTACACCCTTATAGTTGTTGATGATTATTCAAGGTTCACTTGGGTATTCTTCCTCAAAAAGAAATCAGATACCCTAGATATCTTGAAAAAATTTGTCAGGCAGATCCAGAATGAGATGGACTGTACTGTGGTCAAACTCAGAAGTGACCATGGCATAGAATTTCAGTCAGGGGCCATCACAGAATTCTGCCAAGAACTAGGTATCTCCCAAGAATTTTCCTCACCCAGAACTCCTCAACAGAATGGGGTTGCTAAAAGGAAGAACAGAACCTTGATAGAGGCTAGTAGGACAATGCTAAGTGACTCCTCTCTACCAGAATACTTCTGGGCAGAGGCTGTCAATACTGCTTGTCATGTGATAAACAGTGCTTCCATCATCAAAGATCACAAGAAAACTCCCTATGAGTTAATGAAGGGTAGAAAACCAACCTTATCCTACTTTAGGATCTTTGGTAGCAAATGCTATGTCCTTAATAATGGGAAATCCAAGTTAACTAAGTTTGCTGAGAAAAGCAGTGAGGGTATTTTTGTTGGCTACAGCTCTCATAGCAAGGCCTATAAAGTGTACAACATCAATGCCCAAGCAGTGGAAGAATCTGTACATGTGATATTTGATGAGACTAGCCTTATACATAAGGGCTGGTCTAGTTCTCTAGTGAATGCAGGTACAGTAGAAAGAGTAGAGAAGTCATCCATTAAAGACAATGCTGACACCTTACTCAGAGATAAGAATCAGTCAGTGATGGTTGAAATCGAGGAAGAACCCACAAAAAGTTCAGAAACGGCTGAAGAAATGCAACCTAAAGAAGCTGTTAATGCAGAAGTGCCCAGAATACTACAAGTTGCTTTGAGACAAGTAAGAGATCATCCCCAAGAGCAGATAATAGGAAATGTCAACCAAGGTGTGATGACAAGGAGCAGAGCTGCAAGTGAAGCATTGTATCTGAGTTTTCTCTCTCAAATTGAACCCAAGAAATTTGAGGAAGCAAATCAGGACCCATTTTGGATTGCAGCAATGCAGGAGGAACTGAACCAGTTTAAGAGATGCAAGGTTTGGAAACTGGTTCCAAGACCCCAAGGACAGAACATCATTGGAACTAAATGGGTCTACAGAAACAAGTTGGATGAAAATGGAATCATCACCAAGAATAAGGCAAGGCTAGTGGCAAAAGGCTACAAACAAGAGAAATGGATAGATATTGATCAGACATTTGCTCCAGTAGCCAGACTGGAAGGAATAAGACTGTTTCTGGCCTATGCAGTATACCAAGGTTTCAAGGTCTACTAGATGGATATGAAGTCATCCTTCCTAATGGCAACCTTAAAGAGGAGGTATATGTAGAGCAGCCCTCAGGTTTTGTAGATCCTACTCACCCTGATTATGTTTATTTTCATAGAAAAGCCCTTTATGATTTAAAGCAGGCACCTAGGGCCTGGTATGAAACACTATCAAGCTTTCTAATTGAGAACAAGTTCTCAAGGGGAAAGATTGATAAGACATTGTTCCTAAGGGAACTGAAGGGCAAGATCTTGCTAGTGTAGATCTATGTGGATGACATCATCTTTGGCTCTACAGATAACAATCTCTGCAAAACGTTTGCCAACTTGATGCAGGGAAAGTTTGAGATGAGCAGTATGGGTGAGCTCAAATACTTCCTAGGTCTCCAAGTGAAACAATCTGAAGATGGTATATTCATCTCCCAGACCAAGTTCACTAGGGAGCTAGTCAAGAAATTTGGATTGGAGAGTGCTTCTTCAATGAAGACTCCAATAGGACCCAATGTGTCTCTGGACAAGGATGAGAAGGGCATACCCTTTGATGAAACCAAGTACAAATGCATGATTGGATCCTTGCTTTATCTGACTGTAAGTAGGCCTGACATAATGTTTGCTACATGTGTCTGTGCTAGATATCAGGTGAATCCTAAGGAATCTCATCATGTCTCTGTCAAGAGAATCTTAAGATACCTAAAGGGTACATCAAATCTTGGCCTATGGTACCCTAGGAACAATAGATGTGAACTAACTGGCTACTCAGATGCAGATTATGCAGGGTGCAAGGAAGACAGGAAGTGTACCTCAGGGACATGTCAATACCTTGGTGGGAGACTGATCTCTTGGAGCAGTAAGAAGTAGACCAGTGTGGCAATCTCAATAGCAGAATCAGAGTATATCTCTATTGGGAGCTGATGTGCCCAACTGTTATGGATTCAACATCAACTTGAAGACTACAATCTAAAGATGACCAAAACACCCTTGTTTTGTGACTCTTCAAGTACAATCTCAATTGCTAAGAACCCTGTCTCTCGCAGCAGGACTAAGTATATTGAGATCAGGTATCACTTCATCAAGGAGAATGTGGAAAATGAAGATATCACCCTTGAGTTTGTCCCAACAGACAAACAAGTGGCTGATATATTTACAAAGCCCCTAGATGAAGCTAAGTTTAATTTCTTCAAATTCCAACTAGGGATGTTAAACTTAGAGTAATCCTCTACTTATTTTTCATTAATCCCTTTCTAGATGATTGGTTAGAAAATCTCTCAGGAATTTGGATGGACTATGACCGAGCAAGGGGAGCTTGGACTATTGTCTACTTAAAGAAGAGCTCCAGGAAAGAAGTCAGAAAGGGGGAGAAATAGCATATGTTCAAGACAAACATGCTCAAATAGAAAGACCTCAAAGATAGGGGGAGCAAAGGTGTCGAGGGAGCCACAAAAGAAGAGACATCAAATTAAGGGGGAGCTACATGTCTGATGTACTCAGAAAGTCCAGCAAAGATAAGTACAATCTTACATGATCAAAAGTTAAGATTATAAATTTATTGTCAAGTGAAAGTAGTCTTGAATTGAGATTCTGACTTCTTCAAATAGGGGGAGATTATTGGGAATATTGCCCACATGATTCCTGATTTGAAGAAGTCACCACGTCAAGACTAATTCACTTTGTATTTGATCACTTCTCTAGCTTATAAATCTCAGGAAGTTAGCAGAACAAAATTCGTCGAATGCACAAGGAAGTTCGTCGAACTCAGAAGGAAGTTCGTTGAACGCTGAGACTTGGCGAGTTAGTTAAACGCTGAGACTCGGCAAGATCATCGAACGCAGAAGCAAGATTGTCGAACTCAGACGGAAGATCGTCGACCGCTGAAACTTGGTGTGTTCATCGAACGCAGAATGCTGTTCGTCGAACGCATATTGTCATTCGTCGAACGCAGAGAAGAATGAAGACAAAAGGAAGAAATGTCATCCAGAAGACGCGGTATCATCGAATTCACCAAAGTGGCCTTGTTGTCGAGAAGAACAGACATCATCGTGAAGAAGCCTTGTCGCTAGAAAGGCTAAGTATGACTGATGGTGTTGAACATCGTCATAAAGAAGGCATGTCATTGAGAGAACAAGGTGATCACGACAACACAGTCAGAGACATCATATCGTTGTATATGCAGAAGCACCAGAATGTCTCATATCGTCGAGATACCATCATCAGAGGAAGAAGCAAGGAGAATTGAAAGTCTACCAAAGTTTAAGGGATCGACAAAGTCCTGTCGTCGAGATATTGTCCATGTCATCGTAACATTGGAAATATCGTTGAGACAAATTTAAAAGTTGCGGACACGCTGTCAGCATTTAATGTTGCCGCCTGATTGTCTAATCAGCGCGTGCTCTTAAGGAAAGGAGCGTCTAACACTTTAGGAACTTTTTAAGAAGACCGTTGGGACTCTCGCAATCTTATAAAAGAGATAAGAGGTTGCCCTATTGTGGTATCAATCGATCAATCAGAAAGTACTTGCGCATACAGCAAAATAGAACAGCAAAAGCGGCACAAGAAAGAAAAAGAAAAGGAAGAAGCAGTCATCTCCATCGACCGATAAGAAGCCAATCCTCATCAGGCTAAGAAAAGATTGAAGAAGAGCTGTGCGCTCAAGATCTGAATTAGAAACATCTTCTTCAACCTGAAGGAGCCGATCTTCAACAGACTAAAGTTGCCAATCTTCATCCGGCAGAAGAAACGGTCTTTTTTACCGTAATTTTTTGTAAGGCTTGCGGGCCTATTTGTCTATCTTGAGGGCTGGAGATCCGTGAGGCTTGAGGGCCAAGGCAGTGGACTTGTGGGTCCGACACCATCTATCTTGAGGGCTGGAGAGTTGTGAGGCTTGAGGGCCAGGGCAGTGGACTTGCGGGTCCGACACCGTCTAGCTTCAGGGCTGGAGAGCTGTGAGGCTTGAGGGCCAGGACAGTGGATGTAACGCCCCTGATTTTTCGTTAATTATTTTTACGTACCCTCTATGTCATAATTTTGGCGTAAGGGCGTTATGTCAGCTCGTCTGGTAGTGTTTCGAGTTTTAGCTTAGTTAAAGCTTGTGATTTAGGTCAAGCGTGCGAGATTTCGCGTCGTTTCGAGTTAAAGTGAAGATTTTGAGTGGATATCAAGATTTTAGCTTTGGGAGGCTTTATCCGGAGTTTGGCTCGTCGGAATGGAATTCTGACTTCGCCGTTGGATTCGTAGCGCCGTTTTTCAGCTAGGGTGCGAATTTCATAGAAATCCGAGGTGTTTTGGTCGCCCTCGCAGTTTAAGTAAATTGGGCAATTAATTAATTACTTAAATAACAAATTTAGGTTTATATATAAGCCTAAAGCCTTCCCCTTTCCCTATTCATCCTCTTCCTCGATCAAAAGCAGCCGCCGTGGGTTAGGGCGAGAGCGGAGCTTCGTGGAGCCTTCAACCGGCGATTCCTAGGGCTGTAGTGGTCGGAATCGAGTTTGGTTTGAAGATTTGGAAAGCTCTCGGCGAGATCTTCGTTCTAGCGGTAAGCCTTTCTCGTTTCGTGGAGTTTTGGGAGCTTTGGTGGTGACCTAACCCCTCCTTTTGATCCAAAAAGTTTCAGGAATCTGTGCTCGTGTGTTTCCCTAGCCGATCCATAGCTTTCGGAGCGGAGATCTTCGAGTTTGCGAGGTTTAAGGCAAGTGGCTTCCTCCTCCTCTTTGTTTGGTTAAGTCGTGGTTTGTCTTTCTCCTGTTAGATGCTTGATAAACTGTGGGCTCGTGTTTTGAGCGTCTTGTGTGATAGTTAGAAACCCTAAATTTTCTTCCCCGCGTAGAGTCAGGGCATTCCTCCTGGAAGACACAGTCGTTCCCTGAATTTTAGCCGCTGTTTGGCCCTTCTCGAGAAGTCTTTGAGAGTCTCGAGCAGTTGTTTTAGCCAAGTTTTCGAGAAGACCCCTTTACCTCTCGAGAAATGCTTGATTTCTCGAGAAATCCCCTGATCCCTCTCGAGAAATCCCCTGATCCCTCTCGAGAAATCCCCTGATCCCTCTCGAGAAATGCTTGATATCTCGAGAAATCCCCTGATCCCTCTCGAGAAATCCCTTGTCCTCTCTCGAGAAATCCCTGCCTACCTCTCGAGAACCCAAGAAATCCATCTCTCGAGAAATCCTTTATCTCTCGAGAAGTTCCCTGTAGTTTTCGAAAAGAAAAGATCCTACTCTTCTCTCGAGAAATTGCCCTTCTCTCGAGAAATTGCTCTTCTCTCGAGAAATTGCCCTTCTCTCGAGAAATTGCTCTTCTCTCGAGAAATTGCCCTTCTCTCGAGAAATTGCTCTTCTCTCGAGAAATTTGCCCTTCTCTCGAGAAATTGCCCTTCTCTCGAGAAACCCTTTTATCTCTCGAGAAGTTCCTTGTAGTTTTCAAGACGTCCTAAATTCTGCTGTGTTTTTGTGTGGTTTCTGGTGGTGGGATTTCAAAAATTTGGTTTTTGGGCGAGACCACCGCCAGGGGCGCTGCCCCTTGGACCCCGTTAGGGGCTCTGCCCCTAAGACCCCGCCAGGGGCGCGGCCCCTTGGAACCCCGCCAGGTGCGCATGTGATTTCGTTGCGATTCCCACGTTTTAATCTTTTGTCCTCTCTAGTGCACCTAGATGATTGTCAGTGTCCCTTCGGTGCTCCTGATCTTGAATCCCTCTTGGTGGTATTCTTTTACTCATTGTGGTCTGTTAACTTTTGAGTTACTCTTATAGTTCTTATTGATCGAGGCGTACTTTGCCTTGACCCTATTTTTTTCTTAGGGCCTTCCAGTGATTATCCTTTCGGGCTGCGTCCCGTGTTTAAATAAAATTTAAGTAATAAGAACTACTGTCTTTAGCCCTTCACAGTAGTTGTGTTTGGGGGACAGTGGGGGGAACTGTTATAGCCTTGCACGGTAGTCGTGTTTGGGTGGTTGGGTCTAGTGGTACCCCCACCTGCTTTTGGACTTGGGGTAGCGGAGGTAGTTAACCGCTCCCGTATAATTTGAGCTGATCAGTCTCTTTAATCGATGAAACTAAATAAATGGACATGTTTGTTCCTCTTTTGGTATATAGTGCACCGGATGCTTGTTGGTTCTTTGTTGGAGCTCTCTTTCGGTAAATTTGGCTTGGGTTGGTACCCCTTAAGCCTTGCTTGTTTTTCTGCTAGTTTTCTGCCACTTGTAATTCCTTGCTGAGGCGTTCTTTGTTTTATTGAATGCCTCAGGTTCAGAGCCGTAACGGCTAGTGGTGTAGCCGGAAGTTCAGAGTTTTTGGTAGCTGTCCACCCCGCTGCTGCGAGGTAGTTGCTGTAGTCAGCTCTCTTCTTGTTCAGACATACTAGTTTAGGCCAATGGGTTAGTGTCAAATTGTTGGCGCCCATTGTGCCTCTTTGGTACTTTCTAGTTTATTTGCCAGTTTTATGCCACTACTTTATGATCTGATACATCTTAATTTCTGGGGATGATTTATGTCTAGGTGCATTATAGTTATAAAATGACTTTCTTCATCTCCATATCACATCATTTTAACTGCAAAACCCTTATATTTAAAGTAACCTAAAGGTATTTTCTACACTTATACTACGCCTAGACATGAGCATATCATTTACCTTATGTCCTATCATCACGTGCATATAGGACCTTAAAATGAGTCAAATCAAGTATTTTCCGCTGCAAATATAATATATTTTTTTTGGGTGGACTAGTTGATCCACGAGCTGAGAGACACAGATCTTCCCCTAAAACTCTAATAAATGGTTCCCAAATGATAAATTTCCATGTGATCATGTTTTGAATTAATAAGTAAGAAGTTTCCGCCTGAGCGTCTGCAGTTGTCTCCTGCATGACGTGGCATCATGACGCGTATTTTCTCTTACTCTGATATTCTTAAATTCGGAGAAAAATGCGGGTTGTGACAGTGGACTTGTGGGTCCGACACCGTCTAGCTTGAGTGCTGGAGACCTGTGAGGCTTGAGGGCCAGAGAAGAGGCTAGACTTGCGGGTCTGGTGATGAGTCCTGATCATATACACTTTTATGGACTCATCTGGGCCATCTATTTAGTCTTTTCACTGCACTTTAGCCCTGTTTTAGCTCATATTGGTCATTCTATGCTAGGTGCACTTATAGGCCCTATTTGGTGTAATTTCGTATCTTTCTTTGTTATTAGTTTTCTTGCGATGTTAAGTCCCACTTTCAGTGGCTAGACTGGTGTCGTATGCTGGAACAGGTGTCGTGCAGGTGTTTCCGGTGCAATTCTGCACAGGAACACTGCGCACGATCACCGGTTCTATTGCGCATGACCACTGGTCGTGCGCCACTGATCGTGTGCACATAACCCTTTTTTATGAGTTCTGTTTGGTGCAGTGCGCACGTGATGCGATGATTCGGCAAGTGCACCGGTCACGCAAGTAATAATAATGGGGAAAATCCCCGAGTGTCGGTCTCTTGAGGAACACAGTAAGGTGGAGTTAGGTTTCGAGGAAGGACTTGAGATTGAAGTCCTTAAATCGGATGGAATGCGGGGGAGTTGGGTTGGCTTTTGGAAAATAAAATAAAATCTATCAACTACTCCTATGCAATGCCACTATGCAATGCTTCGCTTGGCGGGATGGAGACTAGGCAGGCCTTGAGCGCGCTGCGTCGAAAGGGCGGATGGACGAGTAGGCAAGCGGAATCGAACTGTGCAGGCCTTGAGCGCACTGCTTCGTTAGGCGGGATGGAATACGGGCTGCGATGCCACACTTCGGTAGGCGGATGGACGAGTAGGCTAGCGGAGTGAGGGTCGCAAGCACCTCTTCGACAAGCACGCCACTAGCAATTGCTAGTGCGGCACACGAACGTGACGGCGGAATGGAAATGGACGGCGGCGCACCTCAAGCAACTGAAATAGATAAATTACACAAACACATAGACATGAAATATATATGTAAATATAACTAATTCAAGTGCCACTTCATCATAATAATGAGATCTAAAACATATACACATCAATAAGAGAAGAATAAGGCAAGAAATCGACCGAATCCGAAGTCTCGTTGTAGATTCACGGTTGGAATCGCCGGGTTGTCAATCCGCGTCCAAGCTCGGTCCGCAACTACGTCCGGGGTAGAGAGAGCTGTCACGACTCTCCAATGGACCCATCTTCTTCGTGTCACGATCCGGTAGAGGTTGCAAACTTCCTCTTGCTCGATGGAGATGGCGGCTAGATCTCTCTTTGAAGCTCTTGGATGAAGGAGGAGGCCGACAGGAAACTCCGGCTCAAGATTGGCGTGAAGAACAAGCCCGGAGCACCTCCAGATGGTGGGCGGCGGTGGAGGGGCAAAACTGGCGCGGAACGGCGGAAGAACGGCGGAAAAATGCGGAGTCTCTGACCTAAATCGCGAGCAGCGGAATTTATAGGCGCTGGAATAAACAGTGCGCACGGTCAGTGGCGCACGACCAATGGTCGTGCGCACTAGAATTCGATGATCGTGCGCTCTGCCTGGACGGAACCTACAAAGACAGAAATTATGAAATAACATGTTCGCACGACCAGTGGCGCATGACCGGTGGTCGTGCGCACTATCGTAGGTGGTCGTGCGCACTGGTTGAAACAGAACTCATGAAATTGATGATAAGCGCGCACGAACAGTGGCGCACGACCGGTGGTCGTGCGCACTAGCGTAGATGGTCATGCGCACTGCACCAAACAGAACTCATAAAAAAGGGTTAAGTGCACACGATCAGTGGCGCACGACCAGTGGTCGTGCGCAATAGAACCGGTGATCGTGCGCAGTGTTCCTGTGCAGAATTGCACCGGAAACACCTGCACGACACCTATTCCAGCGTACGACACCAGTCTAGCCACTGAAAGTGGGACTTAACATCGCAAGAAAACTAATAACAAAGAAAGATACGAAATTACACCAAATAGGGCCTATAAGTGCACCTAGCATAGAATGACCAATATGAGCTAAAACAGGGCTAAAGTGCAGTGAAAAGACTAAATAGATGGCCCAGATGAGTCCATAAAAGTGTATATGATCAGGACTCATCATCTGGCTAGGTAGGGCTTGAGGGCCTGAGTATCGAGCATGCGGGCTCGGGTTCAGTAGGGGCTTGCGGGCCTAGGCTGTAGGACTTGTCGGTCCGTGTTGTAAAGGCTTGAGGGTCTGATGTTTTTGGCAGATTTTTCCGATCCTAGCACACTGCTGGGTAGGCGCAGAGGGACAAAGGACTACTCAAGACACCCGGTCTTGAGGAACCTCTATAGATCTTGTGTCGTCTGGTGTGTTTTATCTATTCTTATCTGTGCGATATTTTTGTGCTGTGCTTGAATATTCGAAACTCTCGCAAATAAATTGAAAAGAACCCAGATCACCTAACACCCCCCCTCTAGGTGAACGTTCCATTACTAACAAAATTGATTACAAAATCTGATTTCTATGACACTAGAAATCAAGGCGATTATGAAATACTCTTTTCGTTTTCTATACTGACTCTTTTTACTAAGAACCGATTGGCTTTAGTCGATCTCTCCCCTGATACAACCTCAAGCTGCTCTAGCCCTTCTATCCCTAGAAAGGCCTTGAGCACCCCCTAGATCTACTCCCTAGACCTAGTCGCCAACATGAGGAAAATTCTTCCCAAAGTTCTACCCAGACATAGTCGCCAACATGAGGCGAATTCACGAACCGATTACAAAGATAAATATAAAAGACAAATATAAAAACTCCCTATGAGGTAATATGAAGGAGACAATGAAGAATCGCTGAAGATCATTGAAGTCCAAGTGTTCATTATTCGCGTTGAGTTAGCATGTTGATCCAAGCCTCCTTTGATTCCTACTTCAGAAATTGAGTGGTAGATGCTTTGGGGGTCTGGAAATACGGCCCTCACAAATAATACAGAGTGCTGGAATAGGGCTCCTTAGCATTTGTTGTCGAAGAAGACAAAATTCACCTATTTATAAGACTGGAAGCTAACGCCGGGCGTTGACCCAGTATAGAAATGTTTTAATGGCTCGGATCTTTAAAACAGGAAGGAGATTATGCATCTTTGGAAACATTCATTTTAGGCAACCTTAACGCTGGCGTTGAGTCTAACGCTTGGCGTTGAGTCAAATCACTCCCAAAATGCTTTTGCAATCACGGCAGCTTCCCTCCATGCCATTTTCATCTTGGTGGGAACGAAAGTCAACGTCGGTGTTAAGAGTTAACGTCGGGCGTTAGCTCTCTTCCATTCTTTTCAGCTTGTGAGCAAATCCAGACCAACAACAGTAACCTAGTGTCAACTTTATTCAAACCTGCATGCTAAAAACACAATGGCAAACACGATCAAATACAAGTAGGATTAGTTATTCTCAAATCAAAAGGATGCAAAAAACCATGTTCCAACATTCAAAACTAAAGTTAGTAGACTACTTTAGGGTGGACCTTGTGAAAGATCCAGCCTTTTATGTAAGGATTTCAAATCCCCTAACAAAAGACATAAGGAATTCAACATGCCCAATGTAAGAACTTAGTATCCCCAATTCAATTTTGAATTAATTGAATTTTGACTCATCAAGGGGCCTAGTAAAAATATCAGCTATCTGCCTTTCTGTGTTGACATACTCAAGACAGATGTCCTCCTTTTCTACATGATCCCTAATAAAATGATATCTAATTTCAATATGCTTTGTTCTACTATGTGCCACATGATTCTTAGCAATAGAAATGGCACTTGAGGAGCCACAAAGAGTGGTGTTCTCTTTATTTGCAAATTGTAATCCTCTAATTGGTGTTGAATCCAAAGGAGTTGTGCACACCAACAACCAGCGAAGATGTACTAGGATTCAGCTGTAGAGATAGCAATACAATTTTGCCTTTTGCTACTCCAGGACACAAACCTTCTCCCCAAGAACTGACATGTTCATGAAGTGCTTTTTCTGTTCTCTTTGCATCCAGCAAAGTCTGCATCAGAATATCCACATCACTCAAAATCAATTGACTTAGGATACCAGAGCCCTTGATTGGAAGTACCCTTCAGATATCTCATTATTCTTTTGACTACTGAATAATGGGATTCTTTGGAGTTCACTTGATACCTTGCACAGATACATGTAGTAAACATGATGTCTGGCTTACTAGAAGTAAGATAGAGTAATGAGCCAATTATGCTTCTATACATGGACTCATTATAGGGTTTCCCCTTCTCATCCTTGTCAAGAGACATACTTGAACCCATATGAGTTCTCATAGGGGTAGAGTTTTCCATTCCAAATTTCTTTATGATGTCCAAGGTAAATTTTGTCTGAGAAATGAAAATTCCTTCCTCAGATTGCTTTACTTGGAGACCTAAGAAATATTTAATCTCGCCCATACTACTCATTCCAAATTTACTTTGCATGAGTTTAGCAAACTTTTTGTAAAGACTCCCATCAGTTGATCCAAATATGATGTCATCAAAAATATTTGGACCAAAAGGATCTGGCCCTTCAATTCTCTCAAGAAAATAGTCTTATCTATTTTCCCTCTTGAGAACTTATTTTCAAGGTGAAAGGTAGATAGTGTCTCATATCAAGCCCTTGGAGCTTGCTTCAAGCAAAACATGGCTTTCTTTAGAAAGTAGATATAGTCAGGATGGGTAGGAGAGATAAAACATGGTGGCTGCGCTGCATAGACCTCCTCCTTCAAGTCTTCATTTAAGAATGCTGACTTCACATCTATTTGGTAAACTTTAAAACCTTTGAATGCTGCATAAGCTAGTAAAAGCTTGATGGCCTCTAGTGTAGCAATTGGAGCAAATGTTTAATCAAAGTCTATCCCTTATTCTTTCCTGTAACCTTAGGCAACCAATCTGGCATTATTATTTACAATCACCCAAGCTTCATCCATGTAATTTCTGTAAATCCACTTTGTCCCAATGACATTATTCCCTTGTGGCCTGGGAAAAAGCTTCCAAACTTTGCATCTATTGAATTGGTTGAGCTCTTCTTGCATGGACATAACCCAAAATTTGTCTTGATTGGCCTCCTCAAATTTCTTTTGCTCCAGTTATGAAAGAAAACAGAGGTGCAGGTTCTCATTCAGAGCATTTCTTCTTGTTCTGTCTCCATGATTAAGCTCACCAATTATCTAATTTGCTGGATGATTTCTAAGATGTCTCATAGTTGTAGGTAGTACTCTTGGTGGTGCTTCTATTTCAGTAACTTCTTAACCTGCTGCTTCAAGATTTTCATTCTGAAGATTTGGGTCTTCAGTAGTCTTTTCTACTGTTTCTGGAATAGAGTCCTGTGTGAAAGGTTCTTTCTTCTCAATTATCTCTTCTTCTCTGATTTTAAGGGTCTCCAATCCTGCTTCAATTCCTGCACTGGATGAACTAGAAAGAGAGTTATGCAGCATGCTGGTCTCATCAAAATCAATATGAACAAATTCCTCAATTGTAAGAGCATTCATATTAAAGACTCTGTAGGCTTTGCTAGTTTTGTTATATCCTACAAAGACACCTCCATAACTCTAAATGGTTTGAAGTAAAGAGCTGAAAAAATTGGACCAGTTTGAGACTGGAGCACCGAAAGGAAACTAAATAAAGAGCAGCAATCATCTGACCAGTACAAGACTGGAGTATCGAAAAGAAATTAAATAAAGAGCAGCAATCATTGGACCAGTACGAGATTGGAGTATCAAAAAGAAACTAAATAAAGGACAGCAATCATCGGACCAGTACGAGACTGGAGTTAAATTAATTGCAATAAAATGAAAGGGTTAGTAGTCCTTCACTCCATATATAGAGGCTTTGGTTCCATCTTCGTTCATAGTGGGAAAGTTATATTCTGTCTCCGTTCATAGGAGACTCTTCCAAATTCTGCCACTTTATTACAGTTCAACCGTATGTTGTAATTGCATCTTTTAAACATAGCTTAAGCGGATTAGAGGAACGTTATTACGAGTTCCTTAATTTCTCCGAATTGAGGTGATTTTCAATGTCCGAGGATACTTCTAAATGCAACTCGATGATTTGTAAACATCCACATTGCTTTGAGCTTAAGTTTCTATTTTTATTTATCGGGCCATTATTTATTCGTAATATCATCCAACGATTAAACGTGATTGGGTGTCACGAATTCTTCTCCCAATTCTTTTGAAAATTCGATAATTTAAAACTCAATTATTTTACCTGAAAATTTGGCGATTACACCATTCTCCTCCAATTGTCCCCATATTTTGATAGTACACTCAAAATAGTCTACTAAGAGCCAGTAAATTATTCCAAGATTTTCCAACCCTTTTAGGGGGTTTATTTTGTCCAAAGGAAAATTACTTAGGACCATACAAATATCAATTTAAGTTATAAAATCCCAAAGAAATTATAGTACCCCCAAGGGGCCCTAATATGCGTCTAGGATTTTTCCAAAAATATTTCAAGACATTTGTTTTGTCCACACAAATCTTTTATAGGCCTTTAATAAAAGTAAAACACTATAGAAAATTCCCAAAAAAATATTGAAGTTAGCCCTCCTAGTAAGGAGCATTTTTCATGTTCAAACATTTTTCCATATGTGCCTACATTTGCCTCAGAAAAATCAGGAAGGAAATTAGGAGTTAGGTGTGCGGATAGGGGATCTGAAGGGTGAGTAGGCGCCGGGCCGCGCGTGGTCTTCTGGTCCCCATAGTGGATCTGGAGCCGATCTGCTATGGGGGTGTGTAATTTCACGCAGCGGCGGCTTGATTAAGGTGGTCTGGGACATCTGATCTCATCGTGGAGATCGGACGGCCCCCACTATTTATTGGAGATACAAAAGGTGGCAGTCGCTTCCATCGCCGGCCAGCGGCCGCCAGGCACCGGTGCCGCCACCTGTGGACTCGCCAAGGGCCGCTGATCCATTTGGCGGTGGCCGGGGGCCTGTCGCCGCCGGCCACCGACCGAAAACTACAACCGAGAGCGGGTGGCACAACCTGATCTATTATCATGGGTGCCGCGCCGACCCTCCATCGTTAGTGGTCACGACCACTGCCCCCGGACGGCTCGCCGGGGTCGGTATTGCCTCCTACTATAATCTAGCTGCTTGGCACCACCGGCCGCCGGCCGCCGCCGGAACATCCTAACAGAGGGGATAATGAAATAGAGCATGGGGGCTTTCGAGTGTCGTCGGAGACGCATTCTCCGACGACACTGCCGGCTTCCACTGTCAGAGGAAGGGTTCTCCGTCGGGATACCAACCTCCTAGCGCCACCACCGGTTTTGGTAGTGATGTGCCTCATGTGGTCATCACCCGATCCTAGGGTTAGCTTGGGTGGTGTTGTCGGCACTCCGGCGGGCGTAGGGCACATGCAGGACATCGGGGTGATGAGGAATGAAGAGGAGAGGGTGTTCCATCTGTTGTGGGGGAGCTTGGGTGGTGCTTGGGAGGTTGGCCATTAAAGGGTGGCAAGGTCGTGAGGGCTCGGGTGGTTTTCTGGCGAGGCAGCTCCGATAGGGGGGTATGGTGAGGGTGGGGTGTGATCAGTAAAGGGGGAGGGGCTGTCTTTTATAGGGAGGGAGGAGGGCCTCCCTTCCTTTCTCCCGATGTGGGACTAAAGGTAGGGGGCGTGGGGAGATATTTCTCTCTCTCCATTAGCTATGGCCAGCCGGCCATCTTCATGGGGTTAGGGGCAGCTTCGCCTTGTGGCATGAGAAGGGAGGAAGATCATCCCTCTAGTGGGGTGGTGACTTTAAAAAAGAGTGTTGGAATCATAGCTTTTGATTTGAGTTAGGATCCATCCTTTTGTTAAATCTAATAATTTAGATCAATCTAAATTAACACAAATTAAATATGATGCGATCGAATCGGAGAATATACTTAAGCAAATAATATAAGTTCTCTACGTTCGACAAATGTCGAACGGCGCTCGACAAATGTCGAACGGCGCTCGACAAATGTCGAACGGCGCTCGACAAATAGCCAGACAGCGCTCGACAAATATTCATCAGAACAACGTTCGACAAATAGCGAACGACGCTCGACGAATCCAGTCAGAACAATTGGAGCGGGCAGGCATTCTCTGAACGGCACTCGACAAACTCAATCCAGCCAGTCTCAGCGGTCGACAAGTGAAGACAATTGCTCAGCACATCAAAAGGCGCTCGACAAATCTTCAGAAAGGCGCTCGACAAATGTCGTTCAGTGTTCGACAAATTCTAGCCAGAGCTTGACTAATATTGTTTTATTCTGCTATCTTTCTTTATAATATTTAACTTAGCCGTTGCAGATCAATAAATACTATAGCCATTGCAGATCAGCTTTAATGAACAGAAACGGTAGGTTATCTTCTCGATGAATCAAATCATTGATGGAGACCTAAGCTCTTTCCTTCTTCCCGAGAGAAGAATTCAAATTAAGAGCAAGGTTCCTCAGATTATAAAGAAGAAGAAAAAGGAGAAAGTTATATATATATGAAGTACACACACGATAGAAACACAGAGCAAAATCTATTCTTTTCTTTGCTAACACTTTCCTGCAGATTACATACATCCTGAGACACAAATCACAACTACTTGCTCAGGATCATCACTGCACAAAAGGAAAGAAACTGTGTACAATCAAGAGGAGAGACCTCCAGAACTGTCATCCTTCTATATCAGACAGGGGGAGCTCTTCAAAATAATATTCAGATCCATTCAACACCATATCAGGATCTTCAAGAGTCTTCTCATACAGAGAAGAACATTATATTTTCTGTTTTTCATTTTCCTTTTTCCTTCCCATCTTGTACAGGGTTATAACTCCCTTCAAAAGTTAATCTCGGTGACAGGGCACCTTAGCAAAAACCTGCAGTCTGGTTAGAGCACCTTATCAACAGCTCACCTGGTGAGAGGGCACCTTATCAACAACCTCCTAGTGGATTCCTACCAGTGGGTAGAAGAGTAGATGTACCCAGTTGAGGGGAACTACTATATTTCTCTGTGTCATTTGGATCGTTTTGGTTTGTTCATTGTTTTATGTTTTATTTGTGTTGTGCACTTTCACTGCTTGTGTTAATCACTCATAAAACAAACACATATAAATATACATGTCATTTATTTTTGAAACCAAACATAATCAAGATCTTTTAATAAAGTAAATAAGAACTAAAACACTCCACTTTCAATTGGTATCAGAGGGTGTTGATTTTACCATTTCAATTTCTAGCATCTAATACTTTCAAAATTAAAAACTCCTGTTTCAATTAGTATTAGAGAAGTTGATTTGTCACACAGGTAACACCTGAAATCACAAAGATCACTTAGTTCTTAAATCTGCTCTAAAAAGTTTTTCTAAAATGATACAAGTAAAATTTCTGTTTTCAGATCCACCTATACTTAATTTGGATAATTTTTCTTTATGGCAAGTTAGAATTAAGTTATATATGAATGCCATAGATGAAGAAATTTACAAATCTATCTTGACAGGGCCTGTTTATGTTGGCGCTGATATATCTTCTTCAAAGAAAACTACCGAAATAAAACGTGGCAACAGAGAAACTGATGTCACTGCCCGTGTTTGCAAAATGAAGCCAGATAAATTCAAAGCTGGTACTGATGATGGGCGGACTGATAAACATAAAGAACCTTCCCCATCTACAGAACCTTCTCCATCCTCAGAAGCAGATGCCAAAGCCATGCAAATCTTGGCTCAGTCAGTGTCAAAAGACATTTTTCAAAAGCTTGAAGACTGCACCTCTGCAAGAGGAATCTGGACCTCCCTCTCTAGGATGGTAAATAAACCTTCTGCCATCTCTTCAACTAATTATATTTTTTATGCAGAACCATCAACAAACCTATGTGAAGAAGAAGAAGAAGAAGAAGAACTTAGAGCTAGAGCTTTCTGCATGATGGCCATATATGGTGGTTCACATCAAATACCAGATGCAGAAGCTAAATCAGAAAAGGTAAATGAGGTAAAATTAACTCCCAACTCTACCTCTATTACTTTCAAATCTAATTTTAAAATAACAATTTCTGAAAAAGAAATCTTAAAAGAAATAACAGAAATAAAAATTTTAATCAAATCTTTCATGGCAAGCACAACTAATGGGAGAAATCTCAAAATGCAAGCCAAAAGGTTTGAACAAATTTTTAAAAAATCAAATTTATATTTTAATGAAATAAAAAGGCTAATATATTTCAAATGCTAAACCTTTCAACACTAATAAAATTCAAAGAAGTTTTCTAATTAATAAGTTTCTCACCATTAAACTCCATCCCAATTCAAACAGCAAATCTAAAATTTACATGGATTGTTTCCATCATAAAAACTATGTTAAGACAACTTTGTATTCTTACAGACTTCTCCAAGTCAGTTTGAGCATTCTACTGTAGCTGCATTGATCAGTATTGATCATAGCACTGAGTGTGAGTCTCTTCTGATAAGGGGATTCTATGAGAAAGAAAATGTCTGCAATGTTTTTATAATCTAAAGCATTCCTTAAAATCCATTAATAGCTGTAGCAATTCAAGATATTAAAAACATATTAACTCAAATCTAGATCAAATGAGTTGCTTAAATAAAATAATTTAAGAGTCTACAGAAGAAAATTGAAAACTAAAACCAAGTGAGAGATAAAAGGAGAACATCAGAGAAGCCAAGTGAGAGAGAAAATGAGAAACACAAATCTCAAACAAGACTTAAATCTGTATAAAGGTTGCTGCAATTAAAAATTTTAAATAAGCTGAAATTAAAATTTTAACTTCAAGAAATGAGTTACTGCAACTGAAAATTCTAAAAGCCATTTTAAGATTACCAGGTCACTAGTTTTGATTTGATCCCAACTCAAATAGGGGGAGATTGTTGGAACCATAGCTTTTGATTTGAGTTAGGATCCATCCTTTTGTTAAATCTAATAATTTAGATCAATCTAAATTAACACAAATTAAATATGATGCGATCGAATCGGAGAATATACTTAAGCAAATAATATAAGTTCTCTACGTTCGACAAATGTCGAACGGCGCTCGACAAATAGCCAGACAGCGCTCGACAAATATTCATCAGAACAGCGTTCGACAAATAGCGAACGACGCTCGACGAATCCAGTCAGAACAATTGGAGCGGGCAGGCATTCTCTGAACGGCACTCGACAAACTCAATCCAGCCAGTCTCAGCGGTCGACAAGTGAAGACAATTGCTCAGCACATCAAAAGGCGCTCGACAAATCTTCAGAAAGGCGCTCGACAAATGTCGTTCAGTGCTCGACAAATTCTAGCCAGAGCTCGACTAATATTGTTTTATTCTGCTATCTTTGTTTATAATATTTAACTTAGTCGTTGCAGATCAATAAATACTATAGCCGTTGCAGATCAGCTTTAATGAACAGAAACGGTAGGTTATCTTCTCGAGGAATCAAATCATTGATGGAGACCTAAGCTCTTTCCTTCTTCCCGAGAGAAGAATTCAAATTAAGAGCAAGGGTCCTCAGATTATAAAGAAGAAGAAAAAGGAGAAAGATATATATATGAAGTACACATACGATAGAAACACAGAGCAAAATCTATTCTTTTCTTTGCTAACACTTTCCTGCAGATTACATACATCCTGAGACACAAATCACAACTACTTGCTCAGGATCATCACTGCACAAAAGGAAAGAAACTGTGTACAATCAAGAGGAGAGACCTCCAGAACTGTCATCCTTCTATATCAGACAGGGGGAGCTCTTCAATATAATATTCAGATCCATTCGACACCATATCAGGATCTTCAAGAGTCTTCTCATACAGAGAAGAACATTATATTTTCTGTTTTTCATTTTCCTTTTTCCTTCCCATCTTGTACAGGGTTATAACTCCCTTCAAAAGTTAATCTTGGTGACAGGGCACCTTAGCAAAAACCTGCAGTCTGGTTAGAGCACCTTATCAACAGCTCACCTGGTGAGAGGGCACCTTATCAACAACCTCCTAGTGGATTCCTACCAGTGGGTAGAAGAGTAGATGTACCAGTTGAGGGGAACTACTATATTTCTCTGTGTCATTTGGATCATTTTGGTTTGTTCATTGTTTTATGTTTTATTTGTGCTGTGCACTTTCACTGCTTGTGTTAATCACTCATAAAACAAACACATATAAATATACATGTCATTTATTTTTGAAACCAAAACTTAATCAAGATCTTTTAATAAAGTAAATAAGAACTAAAACACTCCACTTTCAAAGAGGAGGGGAGGAGATGGTGGGCTTTTTCCAAGGCCCATTTTATGATATCCTTGCTGAATTTTGAGGTCCTAAGTATAGAGGGGTGGGGCCCAAATGTTGTTGGTGGTCCAAGTGTGTCCAAATCATCGATGATTGGTCAATATTGGGGCATTAAATTAACTTGGGCGCACACACACTTTTTGGTGTGCCATAACGATTGATTTGACCGTAGTTTGACTTTTTGGCGTCGAAATTGGTTATAACGAACTTTGTTGGTTTTGTATTGACTTTAGGAGTCCAAGGAAACTGACCGTGATGGATTCCGAGTTTGTTCGTTTAATATTTTGAAAAGTGCTGCGCGGCGGGATACCAAACCTAAAATTATCATATTTCTTATACGACCTCTAATTGAAATGGAACAAGTTCTGTTGCACTCGTATTGATTATACGAGTCTAACGCAACTGACAGAAGTCAATTTGGAGTACGTATGGTATATGTACCCCCAATGACGTTGTTGTGACGCGCTACGATACTCAAAATGGTCATTTTCTCTAAATGACCTCGGATTGAAATGTGATGAGTTCCATTACACTCGTATTGATTATACGAGTCTAACGGAACTTACGGAAGTCAATTTGGAGTACGTATGGTCACTGTACCCCAACGGCGTTGTTGTGACGCGCTACATTACTCAAAATGGTTGTTTTCTCTAAACGACCTCAGATTGAAATAGGACGAGTTCCATTGCACTCGTATTGATTATACGAGTCTAAAGAAATTGACGGATGTTAATTTAGAGTAGGTATAGTCACTATACCCCAACGACATTGTTGCGACGCGTTATGATACTCAAAATGGTCGTTTTCTCTAAACGGCCTCGGATTGAAATGGGACAAGTTCCATTGCACTCGTACTGATTATATGAGTCTAACGGAACTAACGGAACTCAAATAAGGGTTCCCTAGCACAATATGCTACAATCGGGTTATTTTCTATCGTTTGGGTTACTTTTATTGGGTTCACTAGGGTCTAGTGACCCAGTAAAAGTCGGGATGTTACAATCCAATAAAAATAAAAAGATTTTTGTCCTAAAAAATGGCTACAGGTAGGGGGATGTGATATACCTAAGGGAAGAGTGTCGGGTATCTTTCTCGAACAAGAGTTTCTGGTTCCCATGTAAACTTTTTGCGTCCGCAATTTGACCATAAGAATTTGACCATCGTGATGGTTTTGTTCTGTAGGTCCTTGACCTTGGAGTCCACTATCCTTACTGGCTCGAGCTGAATGGATCGATTGGACTTTATCGATGTCGGTAGTGTGGGAAGATGTTGATCCGGTTGTCGGAGGACACGTCTCAATAATGATACGTGAAAGACGTCGTGAAGGTTTCTAAATTCAAATGGGCAAAGCTAATCGGTATGCAACGGGGCCAATTCGTTCTATAATCTGATGTGGGACCAAATAGTGAGGATCCATCTTTTTCTGCTTCTTTAACCTAGAGATCCCGTGCATTGGTTTGATCTTTAGGAACACCATATCTCTCATACTAAACTCCACCAGTTGATGTCGCGCATCATAATATTTTGCTTGGCGGCTCTGCTCTTCCAACATTTGATCTCAGATTAACATTATTGCTGCTGTGGTGTCATCTATGTACGTGACCCCCTAATCTTCTGTGTCCTCATCTTGTGCCCACGACAACGGGGTCCGACAATGTCTTCCATATGGAGCCTCATATGGTGCCATCTTGATACTTGCCTAGAAGCTGTTGTTATATGAAAATTCCAAAAAAGGTAGCACTTGTTCCCAAGGTTCGTTGTGTTCTACTATGCACAGTTAGAGGAAGCCCTCCATTGTCTGATTTGTTCTTTCCGTTTTCCCATTCGTTTGAGGGCGGAAAGCGGTGTTGAAAGCTAATTTGGTTCCCAAATAAGCTTGCACCCTCCTCCATTCCTTCAAAGTGAAACGTCCGTTGCAGTCAGATACGATTGACTTGGGTACTCCATGGAATCAGACTACCTGTTCTATGAAAAGCCTGGCTAGAACACAGACACCGTCGCTTTGTTGGTTCGGGATAAAACGAGCCACCTTTGTAAGGCGATCCACCATGACCCATATGGAGTCGTTCCTTGCAAGAGATCGTGGTAGGAAGTGGACACAATCCATAATGATGTCCTCAAACTTCTATTTTGGTATGGGCAGGGGCTGCAGTTAACCTCCTAGGCTACGACATTCTGCCTTGACCATCTAACAGGTCTGGTAGTGTGCTACGTAATCGGTGATGCCCTTTTTCATACCTGACCAATATAGTGTCCTCCGTAAATCTGTATACATCTTTACTAAACCTAGATGAATAGAATATCTCGACTGGTGTGCTTCGCGAAGTATCTCTTCTCGGATCCCTTCAGTGGAGAGAATGAGCAAACGATGCTTGTACTGTAGAATACCATCATACAGGTTGTAGTCATCTTGAGTGCTGTTTTGTAGGGTTTGGATGATTGGAGCCGCTTCTGGGTCGACCTTCTAAGACTCTCATATTCTGTCCTGAATATCTCACTGTATTTCTATCCAATATAGCTGGGCTTGGTTGTCCATAGGATCCCTGCAGGTGAAAAGGGTGATGCCTAAGTCTGCCAAGAATTGGACCAACTCCCCTGGTATCAGCTCTAGCCAGCTCCCAACTACTAGGGGTTGGCGACTTAAGGCATTTGCAACTTTGTTGGCTTTGTTAGGATGATATTGGAGGGTGAAGTCATAATCGCATAGAAATTCTAGCCACAGACATTGTCAGAGGTTCAGCTCCTTCAGAGTGAAAATGTATTAGAGGTTTTGGTGGTCGAAGAAGATTTCATATCTTATTCTGTACAGGTAATGCTTCCAGATTTTTAGCACGAAAACCACATCACCCAATTCTAAGTCATGGGTTGTGTAGTTAAGTTGGTGAGGCTTCAGCTGTCGTTATGCGTAGGCAACTACCCTGTCATGCTGCATTAGGACGGCTCCTAACCCCTTCAGAGATGCGTCTGTGTAGATTTAAAAGCCCTCGGCGCCTGAGGGGAGTGTAAGAATTGTGGAGGAGGTTAAGCAGTTCTTTAAGTCGACAAACGTTGCTTCGTATTCGGGGGTCCATCGGAACACAGTATTCTTTTTGGTGAGGATAGTGAGGGTTAAGGAGATTCTTGAAAATGCTTCCACGAACTTACGGAAGTATCCGGCGAGACCAAGGAAGCTTCTTATATCTGCCGCTAACTTTAGTGGCGGCCAATTCCATACTACATGTTGCCCTGATCTACTGCCACCCCATTCTTATTGATTGTGTGTCCTAAGAACCCGACTTACACCATCCAAAACTTGCACTTGCTGAATTTGGCGAAGAGTGAATGTTCTCATAGTTTGAGCAGTGCCATTTGAAGATGCTTGGAATGGTCTGCCTTGATCCTCGAGTAGATGAGTATATCGTCTATGAAGATGATTACGAAGTCGTCCAGAAATGGTTCAAATACTTTATTCATTAATGCCATGAAGGCGGACGGGGCGTTGGTCAGCCCAAAAGGCATCATCGTAAACTTGTAAAGCCCGTGTGGTGCTAAAGGCTGTTTTGGGGATGTCCTTCTCTCGTAACTGAAGTTGGTAGTACCCAGACCTTAGATCTATTTTGGAAAAAATGTACACACCTTGCAACTGATCGAATAATTCATCTATCTTTGGTAGGTGATAGGTATTTCAGATGGTAAGTTTATTTAGTTCCCTATAATCGATGCATAGACACAGTGATCCATCCTTCTTCTTGACAAAAATTGTAACACCCTCCCTATTACATAGAATATAGCAGTAGGTCCTGCCGGGACCCCACGCCTTATTAAACGAACAGAAGAGCGCGTTTCTGAATTGAATTTTAAACAATTAAGATCATAACCATCTCAGCATATTGAGTCGCATAACGAAATCATTTAATTTAATAAGACAAAACCAGTTCACAACTTGTCCATTTATATACCAGGAATGAAAATACAACAAGGCTTGTCTATTAAACTGTTTACAACAACTAGGTGGCTTCCAAACATCAGCAAGCAGGTCGGCCACACATGAAAACAGTAAACAAATCACTTGGCCTTCAAGGACCAACAAAACTCAGCAGCTGGGATTCTGCCCCGCTATTTCCCGCACATCTCGCCAGGACCTGTAAGACACAATCCACCAAACGATGGGAAAAGAAGTAACAGGTGAGCTTTAGCTGACACAAAATATAACGACCCCACCCCATGCTTGGGGTGGCGGTGCTCCTTCCCAGCAAGCAAGCAATAGCAATATATATATCACAGGTGCGTCTAAGCACCGCATAGAAACAATCAACCTACGGTGACGTCAAGTCACACATAATGTGCACTCATGGCACGTCATCCTCAAGTCCTTTTTCAACTTGGATGAACCAATTGAGTTAGGTCGTACACATGAAGTTTCGGCACTCTTTAAGCTCGGTCGTACACACGAAGTTCCGACACGATCGTTATGAGCTAGATGTCAGGATTCACCTATGCCTGGCTCAGGTTTGGTTCAGCTTATGCCCGCGCTCATAAATGTCAGGATTCAACTTAGCCTTACACGGGTTTGGCTTCCCCTTGTGCCCGTCAAACTATAACCTCACAGGGTCATCACCTCAGCCTCAGGGGCTCGTTTAGCAATCCCAAGGATCACTGGCACTAATGTCGGCGCTAGCTCTAGCACCGGGCGTTAGCCAATAGAACCCAAATCTGGTATCTCTTTCGGGTATTTCCTGAGGGCAACATTCAGGTTTCCCTGCAGTACATCACAGTACCAAAAACCCGAAAACTTACATACGCAGAGTCTTCTCCGGAGTGCAATATAGCATATCAACATCACCATTCCAGACCAACCTGTCCAGAAGGGCTTCACAAAATATGCCTATGTCTGTACTGCCATTCTGGACTCTATATGCAATTACTACGGGGATAACATCGACCCGTCGGCAGAAACCTATCCACTAATTAGTGGAAATCTGCGTACTACTATGCAAATCAAAGGACGAACATGTCCAAAGATGAAGGAGGAGAATCGTTACCCTCGGCGCTCGTTTTCATACCATAGATCTGAGATTGATCCAGAGGGAACTTGCTGAAATAGCTTCCTCTCTATGGAGTGGACGATGGCACAAGAACGCAGGTAATCTCCTTCGCAAATTTTCCCTTCGGAACGGCGAACGGCTAACCCCAAATGGATCTCCTTCCTCAAGCTCCCAGCCTACCACTCTTGGAAAGGTAGAGGTTCTCTCAGAAAATAAGAAGGAAAGATAAAAACCATCTCATATATAGTTTTCTGCTACCGTCGACGCTAGCTACTAGCGCCTGGCGCTAGCCCAGAGTCGGTACTGCTTTACCTCTGAAGGAATCGTCGAGAAATGCTAGCGCTAGCGCTACTGCCTGCGCTATCTTTCTTCGACGAACTTCTTGGGAAATGCCACAGTTATCGAGAAAGGATACATTTCTCAGGAAATATACTACGGTCGGCGCTATCGCTAGCGCCTGGCGCCTGGCGCTAGCTCATATGCTCCATTCTTCGAGAAAGAACACATTTCTCGGGAAAATGTACTACCGTCGACGCTAACGCTAGCGCCTGGTGCTAGCTCATATGCTCCATTCTTCGAGAAAGAACACATTTCTCGGGAGATGAACTAGCTTCTCTGGGAAAGCACGGGTTTCGCAGGAAATGCACTACCGCCGACGCTATCCCTAGAGCCTGGCGTTAGCTCATTTGCTTTCAAGCACTCCCAAATTATTTGAACACGAAACTTGGGGTCTTACAATACTTCCCCCCTTAAAAGAATTTCGTCCCGAAATTCTAACAGTGCAAAGAACAATAAGATACAAAATAACTTGTACCTCAAGGAACAATTCGGGGAACTCCTCATGCATGGTTAGCTCGCGCTCCAAGCGTCGAATCCTTGACACACCTTTGAAAGGCTTGATCTTGAGAGACACCCAGTCACCCATGGCAAACTCAACGTTTCTATGCTTGGCATTGTAATACTTTGCCTGTCTATCCTGTGCCACCAACAATCGCTCCCAGATTGTTCAGATAGTCGAACTCGCATCTTTAACTTCCTTCTGCTTAAACAGCTTCGTCTCGCCCATTTCCGCCCAAGCCAAGGGGGTACGACAAGCTCTACCATAGAGGGACTCGAAGGGCGCCATCTTTATACTTGCCTGGTAGCTGTTATTATAAGTGAACTCGATTATGAAAAGATGATCTTCCCACTTCTTACCGAAATCCAGGACGCACGTGCGGATCATATCCTCCAAAGTTCTGTTAGTACGTTCAGTCTGTCCATCCATTTGAGGGTGGAAGGTAGTACTTAACTTCAATTTTGTACCCAACAACTGGTGGATTAGCCTCCAATCTTACGAAGTAAAGCGCCCATCTCGGTCACTAACGATATTATGGGGCACACCGTGCAAACGTACAATACTATCAACGTATAGCTTTGCTAATTTCTCCACTGACACCCCAAAAATCGTAGTTCAGCGAGGTAGGCGGAGTGGTAGTGCTGCGCTCAGGATAGGCTAAAAAAATTCCATAGCAGTTCTCTGCGCACGACCATTTCTCCTCTTCGCGCACGACCAGTGATCGTGCGCCAATGATCGTGCGTTAATTCGCAAGGAATCAGAGTTCTGTCTCGGGTAGTGCGCACGACCATTTCTCCTCTTCGCGCACGACCAGTGATCGTGCGCCTGTGATCGTGCGCCCTGTTTATTCTGCTCCGCGAATTTGAGCGGAGAAGGAGATCGGTCCGTCCAAATCTTTTGGAATCCGATCCAATAGGCTAGGATTAGATGCTGGAGGTCTTTAGGGCTGATGAGAGGAGGTTAATCCTCATAATTTCTAAGCCTTTCTCTCTCCAAACCTAGAGAAAGATGAAGGAGGCAAGGAAGAAGAAGGAGAGATCCCGCCATTGACGGAGCTCCGGAGCTCCGTTTCGCGAGCCGTTTCCAGATCTGGAGAGTGCAGCCCGGTGCAGTCGTTTCCCTCCGTCTAGAATCTCGGATCCATGGCGAAGAAGAACGCTCCTAGGGTAACGATTCTTCCTCCTGATATTTGGACTTGTCATTTGTCCTCTCCTTCATTTCTCTATGCTTGCATGAGGAATCCCTTTCACCAAATGGGTGAAGTGTAGGATTTCCTCAAGTTCTTCGGAACTCCGGGTAGATTGTGTCCGTCCCCGGCATATTGCATGTAGAAAATTTGGTAGTCGTGCGGATTTAGGCATTTTGTGTGAAGCCTATTCGTGGTCGTGAGCCCGAATCGGTGATGCTTGATTTGCGATGTTGCATTTAGGTTAAACCTAGAATGCGTGCCGGAGAATGACTCCGTGAAATCATCTATAGTATTGCGGGATTTAAGTGTAGGCGTCTTGTGAATATCCTAACGAAAGCCCCATGCTTTGAGATTGGATGAAGGCAAACCTTCACCACGAAATTGATGCGGAGCGTATTGTACCTCCCTTGTTGAGTATTTGTGAAGCCTAGATCCTTGCGAAGGGGTTAGGTGCGTAGCTTATAATTTGTGTAGCACTTGAAAGTGCTAAACCCTTACGGGCCGAGGTGAAGCCGTACCCGCGTCGTGCGATAGATCGCGATGATTAGAGCACGGGCAAAGCTAAACCGAACCCGTTTCCATGCAGATCGCTAAGAGGTCCCTACCTCATGGAAGCCGTGTGATCATGGGAGAGGTCGTGGAAGGTGATTTACCTAGACCGACCAAAAGCTCTTTTTCCCACCTAAGGCGATGGCCCTTACGGTGGAGTGTTTTGTGGAATTGATGTTGTTAGCCTCATGCGGTTGTTTAGGCGGTTGTGGAGAACCTTCGGGTGAACCCAAACAACATCATGTGCATACCTAGGTTCCCTCCTTTTTGATGCTCAACCTAGAAGATTGATTGTGCTTGAAACCTCACCTTGTGTAGTTGCACTTTCTTTATTTTAGTACTTGTGCTAGTATGGCTTCCTTGCAGGGTAGAAGCTCTGCCACCCTGGCAAAGGGGTGCGGTCGTTATAATTTGGTCAGCTATGCTGACCGTTACTTTGTTTGCCACCGCTTGGTGGAATGTTCTCATGCAGGTGCAGGCGAGCCTAGTGGGAAATAGAGGGCGGTGGCCCTTTTGCTGAGTTGGCCCTCGAAGGCCAGCCTCCCTTTTCTGCTTTCTCATGTATTGCTGGCCTGCGTGCCGAAGTATGTTCTGAGTTTTGTACATTGGTGAATGTAAGGCCTTAAGGCCGTAACTCTATTTTATGGTTTCATTCCTATGATAGTGGACAGTTCTAAATGAAATGTTAAATCATTATGCTTCCGCTAGTGTTTAGTATACTCTGTTGTAGTTCTTTCTGTTTATCACCTTTTAACTCCTAGCTAGTGTGGTTTGTATGGCGTGGGGTCCCGGCCGGACCTACTGTTATACTATTCGTACTGGCAAGGTGTTACAGAATCGTCCTTCCGGTTTGGAATAATGCGGGCTACCTTCGTCAAGCGATCCACGATCACCCAAATAACATCATTCCCCCTCTGCGATCTCAGCAAACCGTGCACGAAATCCATTGAAATGTCATCAAATTTCCATTCCGGCACAGGCAAAGACTTCAGGAACCCTCCAGGTTTCTGACATTCGTCCTTCACAAGTGCAAGTTTTACACTTTGCCACGTAAAGAGCGATGTCCTTCTTCAAACCTGGCCACCAAAATAGCCTTTTCATAACTTGATACGTTTTAGTGCTCCCCGGGTGAATTGAGTATTTTGTGAAATGTGCCTCATATATCAATTCTTCCCGTAACTTGCCCACATTTAGGACGCATAACCGATCGTCTTTCCACATAAGACCATCGTCTAACACAAACTCTGCAGCAGACCCATCTCCAGTCTCTGCCAAGTAGCGTTGCATGCTCGAATCAAGCTGCAGGGCCTATCGTATTATGTCCGCGAGGTTGTATTGCACCTCCATCTAGTTTAAGCACGCACTTGCACTAGAACTCCGCTCCACACAGGAGATCTCTAAGGCTTCCAGGTCCCTGATCAAACATGAATCATGCATCTGAATCCAGCTGGCATGCGCAGAAACCCTCTGACTCAAAGCATCTGCGACGACATTTCCCTTCCCGAGAGTATAGTGTATCTCGAAAGTGTAGTCCCCCAGGAACTCCATCCACCTTTGTTGTCGCATATTGAGCTCTTTCTGGTTTAACAGATACATTAAGCTCTTATGGTTTGTAAAAATATCAACCTTCACGCCATACAAGTAGTGCCGCCACAATTACAGAGTGAAGATCACGGCCGCCAACTCCAAGTCATGAATCGGATAATTCCGCTCATGCACTTTCAACTAGCCAGATCCATAAGCTATCACTTGACCATTGTAAGACCTCAAATCAGAAAGGTTGGATTTCTGGAATCCAGCACTATCGCTGGCGGTAGTGTTACCTCCCGGCGATAGTGAGTTGTCAACACCAAGGGTTAAGTGTCGGCCCAGGTGGTTGGTCGACCAGTGGGCTCGGAATTCTTGAGCAGGCGCTATCGCTGGCGATAGCGACTATCGCCTGACGATTGCATTTTGTTGAGAAGGTTTCTGTCTAGAGGCTATCGCATGGCGTTAGTGATAACGCCGGCGACAGCATGACCTGTGGCAATAACTGATCAAAGCGGTGGCATTGTCAGTCGGAGTCGGTTCTTTAGCGCTATCGCCAGGCGATAGCGCTACCGCCCGACGATAGCGGCAAAATGTACTTTGCGGCCGAAATCGTGAGCATTGATGGCACTTGGACTTTTGGGGCTGGATTTTGGTTAGTTGGCTCGCGAGCTGGCATAGAAAGGCCGAAAACCCCCCATTATTCCTTATTCCACTAAGGGTTTTGATTTGGGAGAGAGGGAGAGCTCGAAAGTGATGATGAATAGGGTTTCTAAACCCTAGGGCTTGGATTTGGTGGAGCTACACTCATCGAAATCCCTCAATGTTGGTGGCTACGCTTAGAGGAGGGCTAGACGCTCCTTTCTAACCGTGCCAAAAATCAAGCTATGGCCTCGAAACGACGTCTAAGGGTAACGATCCTTTCTTCCCTCTTTTGGACATGTGTTAGTCCATTTCCGTGCATCTTTGAGGTCCCTACCCAAAAGGGTGAGGTCGTGACCTCCGATGGGTGGATTCGTGTTATCCCCGTCAGATCTTGCATACATGTAGAGGCCATGCGTGAAATGGACGTAGGTACATTGTGTGAAGCCCATCCGAGACGGTTCGTCCGAATTGGTGATGCTTTTTGATATTATGCGTGCCGGGGAAAACTCCGTGTTGATATCCTGCTTCGTAGGACTAGAGGGTGCTACTGCATGCGCAGCAACGCCTGGGGGTGTGCCCCGTGAAGCACCCGAAGTTAGAAGCAGAAATGGAGTTTCTGTTCACTACCGCTGGCGTTAGCGTTATCGCCGGGCGGTAGCTCCCAGACTTGGTTCTGGTGATTTTGTGCATTCTGAGGCAGTGGGAGTGCTACTGCATGTGCAGCAATACCTGGGGGTGTGCCCCGGGGAGCACCCACAGCTAGAAGCCGAAATGGGGTTTCTGTGCACTATCGCCAGGCGTTAGCATTAACGTTGGCGACATCTCCCAGACTGAGTTCTGGTGATGTAGTTGTGCCCACCTGTTGAGAGGACCTGAGGCCTGTGTGCCCGACCTGTGAGGGTGTCCTGGTGGATGACTTAGCGGCCCGTAGAGCCGGCTAATTGAGAATTCCTTGGCTGAGGGGACGCCATACCCGCTTTTCGTGTTATACAACGAGGGCTGTGAACAAGGGGCATTTGGCGAACCTGAAACCGCACCATTGCAGCACCTGATTGGTAAGTCTCGTACAACATGTCGGGAAGCAATGGGAAAGAGTCTTCGGATTACGGGATGTTCACAATTAAAGCACGGGAGAGCCCTGGTATTCGGGCCACCGACTTTGGCCTCGAAGGGCAAAGCCATCAAGAGTGGATGGTGGTGGAATGCGGAGTACACCAAAGAGTGCCTGAGAGCACGAGACGTGGAGGCCATTCCCACGTTTGTGATTGATGCATATGTATGAATTGTTGTGGGCCGTGTCAGCCGCTTCATTCTGTTATATATATGTTGTGATGCTCTTGCAGGGACGGGAAACTGCCACCTCGTCGAAGGGGTGGGGTCGTTATAATTTGGTCAGTCGTTGCTGACCGTTGCCCTGTTTTGCCACCGTTTTTGGTGGGCTTGTTGTACAGGTGCTGGACTGAGCGGGAACATAGCGAGCTCATAGCGGGCTGAAGCCTCTGCGCTGCTGCGGCCCTTGAAGTCCTTTTTAATGTTCTCTTATTTTCATGTATGGTCGGCCTGCGCGCCGATGTTGGTAATTTGTAAGGTCATTGTGCCTAAATTTTGTTGTGTAAAACATTTCATTCCAAGTAATAGAAGTGGACATACCCGGGTTCGGGTCTTGTGGTTTATATATCTTGTCTCTCTCTTTTGCTTCTGCATAGAATGCTCTGAGTTAGGTTCGTTGTTTAGAGTCGTTCGATATTTCAATTAAGTGACGTTCCCGTTTGTTTTGTAGTATATGACGTGGGGCCCCGGCCGGACCCTCTGTTATATGCTCCCGAATGGATGGGGATGTTACAAATTGGTATCATCTTCTAGGGTTCCGTGTCCTTCTAAGGAATTCGTGAACGAATTCTTTTGAGGGGTGGTGAGCACGTGTGTGCGCTACCATCGAGACGTAAAATAAACCCAAAAATGTCCACTTAGGAATAAAATGTAACAACAAACCAACAATTATTGCATGATTTTGGAACCTGAGTGTTCATTTTGTTGTTAGTTGCGATGGTGCTGTCGCCTAACTGTGTGATGCACTCGTGTAGGGCACTCGAAGTGCAGCGGGACCGTCGCGTCCCCGTGACGTGGTTCAGAGTAGCGGGTCTGCTGAGGCTCCTACACCTCCGTCTGCTGAGATGGTTCGGCGAGTTACAGAAGCCGTTCTAGCTGCGTTGAATGGCCAGCCTGGAAGGCAAGGTCAACCGCTGGTACAGGAAGTGTCCCCAGAGCCACTAAGAGTGGAGCAAGTCCCCGTGAGGCGTGCTGCTGAGCAACAGCTGAAGCACTTCCTGGGATTTCGACCTCCTCCATTTACCGGGGGTGAATCCCCAGCTGAGGCCGAGGACTGACTGTCGCATATAGAGCGAATTCTGGCAGCGACACAGTCGGATGAAGCGCAGAAAGTGACCTTCGTTACTTTCTTATTGGAAAAGGAAGCCAGGCGGTGGTGGGATGAGGTAGAGAGGCGCCAGTTTGCGGGAAGGCGACTGGTTGTTGTGCCGATGGAAGAGTTCTCGAGAATCTTCCTGGCAAGGTATGTGCCTCCGTCGCAGCAAATCGTGATGGAGAACCAGTTCCTGGCTCTGACGCAGGGTGATAGACTGGTTGATGACTACCTGTATGAGTTCACCCGCCTCGGGTGTTACGCTGGAACTTCTTTCAATGACGAGGGGAGAAGGGTGAACAGGTTCTACGTGTTGGAGCCCATGTTCCGCATCTCTTGGTTTGAGAATAACAAATACCGTGTTGTATTTGATCTAGTCTTTTGTGTGTTTATAGTGTCCAGGTTGTACAAGTTCAATGAGGAGACAAGCTCTCGTTCATGGGCATGATCCGAGAGTGTGTACACATTAGAAAAAGAAAAAGGATGAGTTTTGTGTGCTAATCTTAAAATGGCCATAACTTTCAATACAGGAAGAGTTACAGAACGTGCCACCCCATTTCGGAGATGAGAACGACTCAATCTACAGTCTGGAGAAGTTTCGGACGGCAAAAATGAAGAGGAGATGTCAGAATTCCGACAATCAATGTCGCCCAGGCGACAGCACAGAAGTTACAGCAACTGCCCGCACGACAGCACGACGAATGGCAGTTTGGCGCTGTCGGAATTCTGACACTCAATGTCGACCAGGCGACAGCGCAGCAGTTACAATAACTGCCCGCACGACAGCACGACGAACAGCAGTTTGGGGCTATCGGAATTCCGACAGCGATGTCGCCCAGGCGACAGTGAAAATCTATAAATGGGTTCGTTTTGTTCGTGCATTTAGAGCTTTGAGAATTCCAAGTCCTTTCCTGAGTGCATACGAACCAGAGAGCTCCAGAACCTCAAGAACTCCCATTTGTGCTGAGAAAGTTTGAAATTGAAGACGAGATCGGACGCGCTTCTACATCAACGATCATCTCAAGGCTTCAACCTTCCTTTCAGAGATCTTAATTTCTAGGGAGTTCTTCATTTTATTTTGTATTTTCATTTATTTTCATTTCACTTTGTATTGGAAGGGAAATCGTCTCCGTGTGCATGACGTCTAAGTCCTTGCGTGGCTTAGGGGAAAATCGCTTCCTTGTGCGGAGCGTCCAAGTCCTTGCGTGGCTTGATGGGAAATCGTGGCCTTGTGTGCTACGTCTAGATCTTGGGAAGCTCTAGAGGATAGGCTTGGGCTTGGTCTAGGGAAAGACAAGTGATAGCCTTCCGATCCTTGGGAGAAGGATTGGTAAACAAAAATTGTCAAAAGTTTATTATCTTATTTTCGCCTTGATCTTAAGCATTGTTAAGATCATTTTTATTGTATGAGAATTTCATGATTAAAATATTATTTCTTTTCTTTAATTGCAAATTTGGTTGCTTAATCTTTAACTTAGAAATTTGTGTTTGATCTAATTTAAAAATTTCATTGTTTGAAAATTTTTATAAGTGATTTTTAGAAAAGCAAAATTTGTTTTAAAAATTCTTAAGTAAAAAATCATAATTTAAAAAGGCCCTTATTCACCACCCTCTAAGGGCGCCACAAGATCCAGCACGTGGTATCAGAGCTAGGTTATTCCAAATCGGCTTAACAATCGGGAATAATGGCGCCTCTTGATCATGATCTCGCTTCTACTAGTGGGGAAAATTTTAATATAAATGAAAAAGTATTATCACCTCCTTTATTTATGGGCAAAAATTATAAATGGTGGAAAATTTTAATGAAATTTTTTTATGACTCATATGATATCAAAATTTGGAATACGGTAATTATAAGACCAGCGGATGAATCAAATAAATTGGAATGTCATTTAAATGCGAAGGCTATGAATACTTTATTTTGTACTTTATCAAAAGATATTTCCAAATTGATTTATTGTTTTACTAATGCTTACAAAGTTTGGAAATTTCTTGATGAAATGTTTGATCTTCCGTGTATAGGTTTGGAGCATGCACAACATTTGGAAAACATTCAAATTGGCACAAGCAATCAAGAAAGAATCTCTCAGGATGAAACCATGGAGAGCACATCAAGTGGAAGAGAAGAAGAAATGTTGTCTTTGGAAGAGGAGTGCCAAAAAGATGTGAAAGGAACTTTATGTTCAAATCTTGCCTCTCCCGATAGCAATGTAAGTAAATCAAATTCTTCTATCCTTGTGACTAATTCTATTTCCACATTACATATGCTACAAGTTGCTAAACGTAAAATTAAGAAATTGAAAATTACAAATGATAAATTACGTTTAGAAAATAAAAGGTTAAAAGCTAATGTTAATGTAGAATCTAATTATGATGTGGCTTCTCCATCTTGCTCTTTAGTTGAAATTCCTACTCCTTGTTTTGATTGCAATTTATTAAAAGAACAATTCAAGGAAATTGAAAAAGGGCTCTTAATTTCTAAAAAGCATAATGAAAAATTAATATTTGAAAATGATGCTTTAACTTGTAAGTTAAGACAATTAAAATCTTTTGTTGAAAAAGTTCCAATTACTTGTAATAACTTTCATCATAAGATTTTAAATAACAAAGATAAATTAACTTACAAAATCATTTCTAAAAAGGATCATTTTCATACATCAACTCAAAAGGAGTTTAGTTTCAAAAAGAATTATGACCCTCACAAAATTCTTAAGAGTCACTATTATAAGTCTCAATATATTTTCAATCATGACTCATATTTAAAAACTCCTTTTCATGAAAATCACACTATAAAATATTTTCCTTCATATTATAAGAGTATGTCTATAAGAAAGAGTGGAAATGAAAATCATCAAATTAAGAATCAATCATTTAAAATTTATTGTAACCCTCTCTTTCAACATTCAATTCTAAAGAAAGACAATCACTCTTATAAATTTTCAAAGAATCCATATAATAAAATTCATTATGATTATCAACATCAATCTATTTTGAAAAATAATTTGAATAAACATAAATCTCAAATGAATTATTTTTCAAACAACTATCATCACAAAAAGATGTCATATAATCATTATATGGATTTAAGTGATAAACAACCAATGTATAAATGGAGACCCATAAAGAAAAATGACATATCATCTTTACTTGAAAAAGCCCATTCATCATTATCTTCCCAAAAGCCACCACGATGTATTTGGGTACCCAAAGGAACCATCCCACTTGGTCCCCTTTGGATACCTAAATCTCTTATTCATTAGTATCCTATCATTTGCATGAAGTAGAAACAAATAAAAATGAAATATCACTACTCTACTTCATGATATGCTTATTGTTACTTTTCTTTTGTTTATTTTTTATTTTTTGAACAAACATGCTATGATCACTTTATATATCATGAAATATGACTTTCATATATTAAGCCTAATGTTTATATCAAATCAAATTTGTATTAAAATTGAACATTAAGTCATATATTTTTTATTTTCAAAGTGATCTATCTCTCATCTTTGATTGGTCTTTATTCTTTTTAAATCCTTTACCCTTAATTGTCTTGAATTATCATTAGAAATTGAATATTGAAATTATTATCAAGACTATTGAAACTATTTTAAAGATTGGATTTAAATGGTTTATTAAAGGGCTTAAACTAAAAATTAAAATGCGCAACATTTTGATTCTTTTCTATTTTTGTTTGCTGCATATGATAGCCCTTATAATGAAGAATATTATCTAGAAAAATTGAAAACAAAAAATTCATCTAAATGCATGTTTTAATCTTTCAAAAATGCGAGTTTATGATCAAAACTTCAAACATCCATATCTTTTGATCCGCTCGCCTGATTTTTGCGTTTAATATATTTTCGGAAAGAGCACAAAAATCTCCATCCAACGGCAAACTAGGCTTGCTCATTTGAGTTCTTTTGGTGCTGTCAACTTGCCCAATTTCAACTCCATTTTAAAAGCTATCTTAGTTCGCTTGATTTGGAAATTTCTGTGTTTATGGATTTTTCAACACATGTTATCCTTAGTATAATTGATTCATATATTAATTTAGATATTATGTGTGTGATGTGTGTCACCAATGTTTGCAATAAATTTAGACCTTAGAATCATCTTGTATCATTAAGATCAAATCAAAAGATTAATCATTTCATTCTAGGTCTAAAGAAAATTAATTTGAAAACTTCTCATATTACATGCAACATTATCTCCATTAATCCTAGGTAATGACATTGCATTCAAACTCATCATTCTAGCATCACTTCTTGGTCTATGCTTATATATTTATGCTAGGTATAACATGTACAATGTTATTTAAATTTGATGATAACTATGTGATTTGAAATTATAATAGAATACTAAATTCCAACAACCACATAGTTTATGGATTAATCATTAGAATATATATGAATATTGTATCATGAATCATATATTATCATGCAAAACCAAAGATCAATAAATTTAATTATTGAATGCAATTTTATTAAACAATTTCAAAACATTCTATATGTGATCTTTATCTTTGATATGATTACATGATCATCTTTTTCTAGACTTAAAAAAAATCAAACATGCTTATTCAAAAGAAAATCATCAAATCGTATTGTCATATGTCTAGAAAGAATAGAATTCATATAAATCATGGTATCCAATAATTATTCTATGCAAAATTCTCTGTAATCATAAATCATAATTCATGTTCTATCAAAAAATATCTAAGATCAAGAATGTCTATTAGCTAGGAATTATGAATATTATGATAAAAATATGAATAATTGTTTTTCACATTTGGTGCATAGATATGCTTTGTTATTGATTGCATATATCTCACATATATATATATTCTAGAATCAATTGTGTAATAATAAGAATAAATTTATATCATCACCTTATTCTAGATCTATAATTTGAAACTCTAGTTTGGAATACATGCAATATAAATGTTAATCTTATGACACGAGATTAAACCCCAAAATCATCACACTAGCATTGTCACTTATTAAATATTAGTAATTGTGCTAAATATCTCATATCGTCATCTCATAATAGTAGAAAAACTATACGGCTTTATCTACTCATCACATTAAACAAAACCCTAGTTTATAAATCAACCCATAGTTTAAAGGCATAGGTTGTACAAAGATTATTCACCTATGACTTGATATCTCACAATAGCGGGGGAATAGGGTTGTATGCATTAGAGACCTAACCTCTAAGTCATGTCTTGTCCTTAACCGGGGAGGGTTCCAGTGGGGCCTTGCGAGGCACTGGGGGGAAAGAGTGCTAGGTTGAGTGTTCTCTAGTGTGTGCATATGGGACTAACACCCCAACCTACGGCATGTGTGCAGCTCCTCATGCCCATCCGTCACTTAGTACGGGGCTAGGGTGTAGACATTTAGTCGGGGTAGTCTTGAATCTTAGGACATACTTATTTTACTCTTTGCATGATCATTTTATTTACTTATCACTTAAATCATGTATATTTTGGGTTATTTAATAAAAACAATGTCCTCTTGTGTTTGCATAATTTATATTTTTCTGATTTTTAAAATTTCTAAAAATCTATAAAAATATTTTAGTTCATATGTACTACTTAGTTTTTGTGTTGCTGACTTTTTGTTATTTTGTTTTTATTCATATTATGAAAAATCAAATAAAAAATTCAAAATTACAAAAATATTTTTTTTGTGATTTTTTTAATTGATTTAAAAATGATAAAACAAAAAAACTGTATGATCTTTATTGCCAATATCAAGCATGAATGAATTCTATTATTTAGAATTTTTTACAATGTTAAAATTTATTCCTTCAAATTAGTATGAACATTGTTTTGTTTATCATGCTTTGATATATCTATTTAAAGTGCAAAAATTGTATTGAAAAATATGTGTAGAACCAAGCTTAGCATGCCTCTAAGTATGAGTAAATGTATTATGATTGATAATGATACCTTTCACTCACTTATTTTGGTAATCAACATGTATGTTTAAATCTAAAAATGCTTGCTTGTGTATTGTATTTGTACAATGAATTAAATCTTGCATAAGTTTATTGCCTACACTACATTTGAATTGTACTTGTGAAATTTAGAAAAGTGGTTAAGTTAAAATTTTTTGAGTTTGCAAAACAAGTGTATTCAGAGAATGTTGTCTCACAAATGTTAAAAAAAATTTATATATGTAGACAAATATAACTCCACCAAGCACTACTTGAACCTCCTGATAAGTCTTCATAAGCATTGTGAGGTTGAGCACCTTGGAAAGAATAGTAAAGTGTCTTGTGCAACCCTTGATTAGTACACCACTTTTTAGTGTGCATTAAAGTGTGTGAAAGTAAATATACTTGTGTTTTATTGTGCACTTTACTCTACATATGTCTTGTATTTTGGGTTTTAAATAAATTGTTAATATTGCCCAAAATACACTTATGTGCACATCATTATCTTTCATAACACTTCTTCTCATGAGTATTGGATTCTAATGCTTTATCTATACTACTCTTTATATAAGAAATGCACTAGATAACCTAGCATGATCTCTACAATGTTTTAGTATTTCTTGAACTTAAAATTAAGTAACATTGTAGTATATTTTCTTTTTGATGTGTTCATTTCATGCTTGGTATATTTATGAAAAAAAACTTGAGATTTCAAAAAGGTTAAAACATCTTTACATTTTGCACTTAAACTCATATTTATAACACTGATTTTCATGCTTACAAAAAGATGTTTCTTATAATCTTCCGCTTGCTTACAACTCTTTTTTTTTGAAATCTCTTATATACTATGCTTAAAATCTTTATCATTATCTATATTACAAAAGATCGATCATGCTTTATCATTTATAAGAAATGCCTCCTTACTACCCTCACCTAAACCCTCTTTTGATTCTACCAAAAGGAGAGATTAAATTGCATAAATCTAATATTTAGGGGGAGTGCATTATAATGATATTAAACTAAAAAAATGGGTATATTTGTAGGGGGAGTAATCATATAGGAGGTGCATACACTATCATATGCTCGATCATGAAAATCCTTCAATAAATGGTTCCTTACCTATCTTAAAAGATATACACTCATCCCTACCCACTTTTGTTAATAACAAAGGGGGAGAAGAAATTGAGAAATCTAGTAAAATAGATATTTAGGGGGAGTAGTTTATAAGAGACACTAATGTAGGGGGAGGACTTGATATAGAAAGAGTAGGCATTATCGCTTTCAATTCTATCACGCTCTTAATATGTTATTCATGCATATCTTATTACCGCACTTATCTATAAACACAAATTGTCTTAATCTCACTAATTTCTCATACGGGTATTTGTTATTATCAAAAGGGGGAGATTGTTGGAGCCTATGTTCCGCATCTCTTGGTTTGAGAATAAAAATACCGTGTTGTATTTAATCTAGTATTTTGTGTGTTTATAGTGTCCAGTTTGTACAGGTTCAATGAGGAGACAAGTCCTCATTCATGGGCATGATCCGAGAGTGTGTACACATTAGAAAAAGAAAAAGGATGAGTTTTGTATGCTAATATTAAAATGACCATAACTTTCAATCCAGGAAGAGTTACAGAACGTTCCACCCCATTTCGGAGATGAGAACGACTCAATCTACAGTCTGGAGAAGTTTCGGACGGCAAAAATGAAGAGGAGCTATCGGAATTCCGACACTCAATGTCGCCCAGGCGACAGCGCAGAAGTTACAGCAACTGCCCGCACGACAGCACGACGAACGGTAGTTTGGCGCTGTCGGAATTCTGACACTCAATGTCGCCCAGGCGACAGCGCAGAAGTTACAGCAACTGCCCGCACCCCAGCACGACGAACAGCAGTTTGGGGCTGTCGGAATTCCGATAGCGATGTCGCCAGGCGACAGTGAAAATTAATAAATGGGTTCGTTTTGTTCGTGCATTTAGAGCTTTGAGAATTCCAAGTCCTTTCCTGAGTGCATACGAACCAGAGAGTTCCAGAACATCAAGAACTCCCATTTGTGCTGAGAAGGTTTGAAATTGAAGACGAGATCGGACGCGCTTCTACATCAACGATCATCTCGAGGCTTCCACCTTCCTTTCAGAGATCTGAATTTCTAGGGAGTTCTTCATTTTATTTTGTATTTTCATTTATATACATTTCACTTTGTATTGGTAGGGAAATCGTCTCCTTGTGTGTGACGTCTAAGTCCTTGCGTGGCTTAGGGGAAAATCGCTTCCCTGTGCGGAGCGTCCAAGTCCTTGCGTGGCTTGGTGGGAAATCGTGGCCTTGTGTGCTACGTCTAGATCTTGGGAAGATCTAGAGGATAGGCTTGGGCTCTGTCTAGGGAAAGACAAGTGATAGCCTTCCGATCCTTGGGAGAAGGATTGGTAAACAAAAATTGTCAAAAGTTTATTATCTTATTTATGCCTTGATCTTAAGCAATGTTAAGATCATTTTTATTGTATGAGAATTTCATGATTAAAATATTATGCCTTTTCTTTAATTGCAAATTTGGTTGCTTAATCTTTAACTTAGAAATTAGTGTTTGATCTAATTTAAAATTTTCATAGTTTGTAAATTTTTATAAGTGATTTTTAGAAAAGCAAAATTTGTTTTAAAAATTCATAAGTAAAAAATCATAATTTAAAAAGGCCCTTATTCACCCCCCCCCTCTAAGGGCGCCACAAGATCCAACACTACGGAGGCATGCGTAGTGAGTTGCGGTACCTTCTAACAGGGCCGTTGACGCAGGGTTTCACGACCCTCGTTAGTTCAGCCCGAGCGCTTGAGCAGGACATGCTCAGGGAGAAGGGCAAGGTGGCG
The DNA here is from genome assembly GCA_033032865.1 of Dactylorhiza incarnata. Taxonomy (NCBI): domain Eukaryota; kingdom Viridiplantae; phylum Streptophyta; class Magnoliopsida; order Asparagales; family Orchidaceae; genus Dactylorhiza; species Dactylorhiza incarnata. The sequence goes on from JAWHQI010000035.1 coordinate 7,292,854, forward strand.
GTGGTCGAGGCAGTGCCGGAGGGCAAGGCGCCGAGTGCGACGAAGTGGCGGAGGTTGAATCGCTAGAAGAAGGCTCAATTATCTGGGCCAGCTCCCTCTGCTTCGGGCGCGTCGTCTGGACGTGGCCCTCTTATTTGTTTTACTTGTGGCAAGTCTGGCCATTTCTCTCGGGATTGCCGCAGTGGGCTTCCAAGGTCAAAGAAGAAGACTGGGCCATCTTATTCTGAGAAGGGGAAGGCGGTTGAGTCCACTGCCTCCCGTATGGCTCCCCTGCGGCCCAGAGTCTTCAGTCTTGGTCAGCAGGAGGCTATCAAAGCCAAGGACGTCGTGACAGGTATAATTTAAGATACAATCCTTACTGTTTTATATACCTGTTTTAGTGTTCATGCTAACCTTGTTTGGCGGCGTAGGCTTTGTAAATATTTTAGGCATTCCTGCGAGAGCGCTTTTCGATACTGGAGCTTCACACTCATTCTTATCGTCGGACTTCGTCCAACGTATTGGTGCGCCGTCGATTGCTTCTGCAGATGGACTGGAGGTCCTACTGCCGAATGGATATTCGATGCGTGTGGAGAGGAGTTGCTGTGTGAAGGTTCTAGTTGGAAGCCAGGAGTATGCCCTGAAAGCATCGTTACTCCCCCTGGTTGAGTTCGATGTAATCTTCGGCATGGACTGGCTATCGGAACAGCATGCGTGCATCGATTGCACCACCAAGGAGGTGAGGTTTGGGTAGTGTGCCGATCGTGAGACGGTCTTTGCGGGCATGCGTGGATCGAGCAAGATGCTGATGTCTGCTCTCAAGGTGTCCAAGGCAGTGCGACAGGGAGCAGAGTTATTCTTTGCTCTAGTGGAGGCTTCAACGCCGAGGCCCAGCCTAGTGGATGTTCCAGTAGTTTCAGAGTTCCCCGATGTGTTCCCGAGCGATCTCCCCGGTGCTCCACCGCAGCGGGAGATAGATTTCACGATTGAGTTGGTGCCAGGCGCTAAGCCTGTGGCCCGCTCGCCGTATCGTATCGCTCCGAAGGAGTTGTCGGAGTTGAAGCTGCAGTTGCAGGAGCTGCTTGAGCAGGGCTACGTGCGTCCGAGTTCCTCACCTTGGAGTGCACCGGTCCTCTTTGTCAAAAAGAAGGACGGTAGCTTGCGGCTTTGCATCGATTATCGGGAGCTGAACAAGCTGACCGAGAAGAACAAGTATCCCCTTCCGAGGATAGACGACTTGTTCGACCAGCTCATTGGTTCGACAGTATACTCGAAGCTGAACTTGAAGTCCGGCTATTATCAGGTGCGGATCATGGAGTGCGACATCCCGAAGACTGCCTTCAGTACAAGGTACGAGCAGTATGAGTTCACCGTGATGCCGTTTGGGCTGTCTAATGCGCCTTCGGTGTTTATGGACTTGATGCAGCGGACTTTCCGAGAGTACCTCGACCGGTTTGTGATCGTCTTCCTTGATGACATACTGGTCTACTCTCAGTCCGAGGAGGAGCACGGTGATCACCTGCGAGTAGTCTTGGAGGTTCTGAGGAGGAACCAGCTGTATGCCAAGTTCTCGAAGTGCGAGTTCTGGCTACCTTCCGTGGCGTTCTTAGGCCATGTGGTTAGTGGAGCGGTTGTGGCGGTAGATCCGGTGAAGGTTGCGGCCATCAGCGAGTGGCCTGTTCTTTCTACTGTAGCGGAGGTCCGTATCTTTCTCGGGCTGGCCGGCTATTACAGGCGCTTCATGGAGAACTTCTCACGGATTGCGCTGCCTCTTACGACGCTGACACGAAAGATGTAGGAGTTTATTTGGATGCCCGCGTGTGCGCAGGCTTTCGAGGAGTTGAAGTGGCGGCTTACCACGGCTCCGATCTTATGTTTGCCTTGTGGCACGGAGGGCTACGAGATCTACACCGACGCTTCTGGGAGGGGCCTTGGCTGTGTTCTGCAGCAGCATGGCAAGGTAGTAGCGTACGGCTCTCGCCAGCTAAAGGTGCACGAGCGGAACTATCCGGTCCACGACTTAGAGTTGGCGGCCATTATATTTGCCCTGAAGCTTTGGCGGCATTATGTGTATGGCGTGAAGATCGTCATCTTCACGGACCATAAGAGCCTGAAGTACCTTCTGACGCAGAAGGAGCTGAATATGCGACAACAGAGGTGGATGGAGTTCCTTGGGGACTACACCTTCGAGATTCATTACACTCCCGGGAAGGGGATGTTGTTGCGCACGCGCTTAGTCGCAGGGCTCCAACGCAGGCCAACTAGATTCAGATGCATGATGCGCACCTGATGCGTGACCTGGAGGCCTTGGATATTTCGTGCGTGGAGAAGAGGAGCAGTGCTGATGCTTGCCTCTTTTGGACTGAGGTGTAGTACGACCTCGCAGATAGAGTCCGCCAGGCTTTAGAACTCGATCCGAGTTTAAAGCGCAATGCGGAGGAGGCTGGTGGTGGGCCAGATGCCTAGTTTCAGGTGCGTGATGGGTTGCTGTGGAGAGGTGACCGTTTGTGCGTCCCCAAGGTGGGTGAGTTGCGCGATGAGTTGATGTACGAGGCACATCGTACCAGGTATTCAGTTCATCTGGGGAGCACGAAGATGTACAAGGACATTGATGAGTAATTTATTTACTCATCTTTTAGTATAGTGTTATTACAATTTTATTATGAAATTATGTTATTTTTTATAAATTATATCGTACAAATCTTTCCTATGTTAATTTTATAAGCTAACTTATGTTTATTTTATATTTTCAGGCTCTCTGGACATTTGGAGCAGAAAATGCATTTACACGCCCCAGGTCACGGGCGTTACCATGGGCGTGTAACCTGCGCAGCATTCCAGACCTGTTTCTACCACTCCGAGGACATTCCGTGAAAAGTTCGCCAAGTACACGCCCCAGGTCACGGGCGTTACCAAGGGCGTGACCCAGTGTCACGGTCGCAACTCGCCACAGCATCTAGAGCACGCCTGCCACATCAATTAAAATTACATGCCCTCTGTGACGGACGTGACCGAGGGCGTGACAGCATGTCACGGGAGTGACTCGCCCAACGCGCCTTCCCGCCGAAGTTTCCCGCCAGCAGCCACTTTTGAAGATTACATGCCCCAGGTCACGGGCGTGACCTAGGGCGTGACTCGTCCGAAATGCCTACATTGAAGCCAGAACGCGCCCTCTCCGCACCAGCATCGATCACTGTCCTTACACGCCCTTGGTCACGGGTGTGACCAAGGGCGTGTAACATCAAATTTCAGCTATATAAAGCCAGCTTCTCCAGAACTTCAGAGAGCAATTTTTAGGACTTAGACATTTCATTCATGTCGTCAATTTCATATTTTAGTAGTTTGTGTACTCCTTTTCTTCTTGCAATTGGTACGTTCAATTAAAATAGTTTGTAATTTTCAATTCCTAGCTTGTAACTTTCTTAGCAATTTAATAAAATAGTTCTTTTCTTCTCTCATTTCCTCTCTCTTTCATGATGTGCTCTTTTATTTATTTTTATTCCTCAATCTCCATGAGTAACTAAATATTATTAGTACTCGATCGAGATGATCCAAGGAATGATATAAGTCATGAAATAATCTATAGTTGCTATTTCTCTTTTCAAAAATGCTTAAGATTTACCCTTGATTTTAAGACAACGAGATTATATTTTCGATATATAATTCTTGTTCTTGTTTTCGTTCTTTAGTTAGCCGAGAGGCTCGTAAGACGAATCGATCACTCAAGGATAAAAAAGAGTAGAATGCAATCCTCGAGAGAGGACGACGTTACCCTTTCGGATTGGAGTAAAAGCCAATAGCGGGATTCACTTCGATAAGGCGAGTTTTAGGGGTTTCAATTCTAGAACGAGAGTTCGATTGATCAACCTAAACTCAGGTGAGCGCATCCTCGAGAGAGGTGCGTTCATAATTTGGGAATCTCCACGGTCAAAGCTATTTAGTTATAAGAATGCGCTTTTATTCTTTGTTCTTATTTTTATCTCCAAGGTGATTCAAAGATCGAGTGCTGACCGTTCTTTTAATTCATTGTTTTATTTTCCTTTGCAAAATCACTCTCAAGTTCTATTTGATAAAATAATAGAGACTTTCTTGAAGTAAGAGTACTCAACCGCCCCGAGTCTAATACGACCTTGGTTTTATAAACCTATACTACTCTCGATACGGTACACTTGTCGTTGTCGTTAGCATATATAGTTTTGCGCATCAAGTTTTTGGTGCCGTTGCCGGGGAACACGGTTGATATTTCGAAAAAAGAAATATTTATTAATTTTATCGTTCTCTTTCTTCTCCCCCTTTTTCTTTAAAATTTTAAAAAAAAATTTAAAAAGCGCAATCTAAATTCTCAAAAAGGTCGCTTTGGGCTTGAATTCCCATCATAGCCTCTAGTACCTTGCAAACCCTTCACCGGGCAGATCTTGGGAAGTCCGGGACTAATTTAACCCGCTTTTTGAAAAAAAAATATATATATATAATAAAAAAATATTTAAAAAAAAAAATTCCATTCATTTGAGTAAAGGTTGTTTCCTTTTTTAATATGAAAGAATCTTAATTGGCCGTTAAGGTTGCCGAGCTTCGAAACCAACTTTATCTCTTACAAGCCGCGCGAGGGCGCCAATTTCATTGTCATTATTGTGGTGCGCCTCATCAAAGTGAGGAATGTTATTTACATTCATATTCTCAAAATAATTATTATGAAAATAATTATCCTCAATATTATGCAAATAATTTTGATAATACTTATGATCATAATTTTTCTTCTTTCAATGAAAGTAATTTTTCAAACTTTGATGAAAATAATTTTTCTAATTTTAATGAGAATAATTTTTCGGCGTTTAATAATTGTTCTTCTAGCTCCGAAGTAGATTATTCCTCGTGGCAAGCTCACCCGGATAGTTCTCGGAGCAATGAAGATAGATTTTTAGATCCGAATTTTTGTTTTTCTTCTTGTACACCGCAGTTTTCGTTCTCTAATTTGGGGGAAATTCCGCAAATCCAAATAGATACTTCCCCCCAAAATTTAGAGGATAATAATTTTTCTAATTTTCACGAGAATAATTTTTCGGCATCTAATAATTTGTCTTCTAGCCCCGAAGTAGATTATTCTTGGTGGCACGGTCACCCGGATAGTTTTCGGGGCGATGAAGATAAATCTTTAGATCCGAATTCTTGTTCTTCTTTTGCGCCGCAATTTTCGTACTCTAATTTTGGGGAATGTCCGCTCTTTCAATTTGATAATCCACCCCAGAATTTAGATGAGAATTTTCTTTCTTCTAGTGTTTTTTCCTCGTCTTTGGAAAATTTAGTTATGCAGGAACATGATTGCTCATGTACTCCCATAGTTTCTTTTCCCAATTATGAAGAAAAATTCTCTTACCAAGAAAATCTTAATGTTTTGGGCACCCCGGATGAACTAGAAGAAGAACAAGTTTCTACCCCTACTTCACCCAAATCTTCTTTTCTTTATCATGAATTTTCGCAAATCTCTTCTATTTTAATTCAACCAGAAATTCATGAAAATTTTGTGTCCGAAAATTTTATCCCGCTTGGGAATACACTAGATTTCACTAATGAAAATTTTATTTTAGAAAACGAACAACCAGAGCTTAATTTTATATTTTCGCGAGCGCCTCCTCCTTGCGAAAAATTATCTGAATCGTTTATTTGTGATTCTTTATACACTAACAATTTTTAGGTTGAAGATGAGTCGTTGCTACCCCAAATAATCGACGATCCATATGCCGCTCATCTGTATGAATTCAAATCACCTCAGGTATGTATAAGTGATTTGGATTTGCAAATTCAAAATCAAAGACAAACGAAGAATCACATGTTAAGCGGAGGAGTAGCCGGACGACTGACGCCGGCAAATTCGCCTCAGCGCAAATTAAGGGAGTTGCCTGTCCACCTCTCTTTTAGATTTCCTTTTTCCTAACACTAACCGTCTAGCTTAAAGACGGGAAAAAGAAAGCGCTCTTGGGAGGCACCCCTTGCTTATCTCTATTTTTATGTATTTTTCTTTTATAGTTTATTTTCTTTCAAGTATCCTTCATACTTAGTTTTAAACATTGGGGACAATGTTTAATTTTAAGTATGGGGGTGTAGCTTTGCTTTCTTTATATTTCTTTTTATTTGAAAAAAATAAAAAAAATACATAAATATTTTCTATCTAACAAAAATAAAATTTCTTGGAAAGGACGCTTTGGGCTTGAATTACCATCACAGCCTCTAGTACCTTGCGAGCCCTTCACCGGGTTGACCTTGGGAAGTCCAAGAAGAAAAAAAATTAATTAAAATTTGTTGCTGAACTTTTATACTTACTTACTTGCAAAATCCTCAGTAGATTTGCTTTTGTATAATGTCGTAGGGAATTTTATACTTCATTAGATTTTGAATTTTGGAATAAAATTGTTGACTCGTGCAGTGTTCCTAGTTAAGCGCACGCGTTTGTAGAATTCTATGTCAAATTAAATATTCAGCAAAAAATTAGATTTATGATTTTCTAACTGCGAGAAAACAATTTTGTCTTACTCTTACCTTGAATCCGGTAGAATTTGAGAATTATTCAAGTGAGTACGTAGAAGCTTACTAGAGAAATATTACACATTTTGAACGTAAGGGTATTCTTTTTCGATGGCTAGAATTTGCCTCTAGCGATTCTCGAAGCATTTGCATAGGTTTGTCATAGTTTTTAGAAGTGATTTAGGCCATCTTTTGATCGCTTGTGCCTGTTTGCCCACCTTTAAAAAAATTTCATTGTTTAAACACTTTGGGCCTTTCCTTATTTCCCTTGCTACCTCCACCTTTCATTTTCACCAAAGCCAAAACATCCAACCCATGATCACACTAAATATTTGAGATTAATTAAAATTCCGCAATGGGTTCAATTGTGAAAATAAGGAAATTACAACTTCCTATTCGGAGCTATTATGAAAAGAAAAAAAAAGGGACATAAAAAAATGAAAAATTATTGGCCAACTGTGAAAAAGAAAATTATTAAAAAAAAAGTATTCATGGCCTCATTTTTGAAAAATATGAGAGTTTTGCTTCATAACAACTCTTATGCGAGGTTTAAATTTTTGATAATTTTGGGAAACTCTCACCTTGGTTTAGTGTGATCCTTAGCCGTAACATTCTATCTTTTTGATTTCCAAATCCAAATCACATACCTAAGCCAAGTTTCACTCCTAATGAAAGCCCTTTTGATCTTTAAGCTATAACATTATACTTGTGTAGTGGAGAGAGTGCGACCGGGCAAGCCTATGGCCATCGTCATTGATGGATTTCTTTGGAGGCTATCCCGAAACTCAATTTTGGGTAATATTGATCTTAGAAAACACGCTACCCGCTCCTTGAATAGCATTCGAGAATTTACCGAGCTTTCAACTTAAAAGTAAAAGCAATATGTTAAATCGCATTTTTGAAAATTATAAGCTAATCGTTATGCTGAATAGGTCTTTCAACTAGGATCTCTACACGTAGGCGTAAGACTTCGCATTTTTATTCGTTGAGATCAAATTTCTTTTTCTAGTATTTAAATTTCTCTACACCTATGAAAAGTTGTTTGCTCGGGACTAGCAAACGAGTAAGTATGGGGGTGTTTGATGAGTAATTTATTTACTCATCTTTTAGTATAGTGTTATTACAATTTTATTATGAAATTATGTTATTTTTTATAAATTATATCGTACAAATCTTTCCTATGTTAATTTTATAAGGTAACTTATGTTTATTTTATATTTTCAGGCTCTCTGGACATTTGGAGCATAAAATGCATTTACACGCCCCAGGTCACGGGCGTGACCATGGGCATATAACCTGCGCAGCGTTCCAGACCTGTTTCTGCCACTCCAAAGATGTTCCGTGAAAAGTTCGCCAAGTACACGCCCCAGGTCACGGGCGTGACAAGGGCGTGACCCAGTGTCACGGCCGCGACTCGCCACAGCATCTAGAGCACGCTTGCCACGTCAATTAAAATTACACGCCCTCTGTCACGGGCATGACCGAGGGCGTGACAGCATGTCACGGGCGTGACTCGCCTAACGCGCCTTCCCGCCGAAGTTTCCCGCAAGCAGCCACTTTTGAAGATTACACGCCCCAGGTCACGGGCGTGACCTAGGGCGTGACGCGTCTGAAACACCTGCATTGAAGCCAGAACGCACCCTCTCCGCACCAGCATCGATCACGCTCCTTACACGCCCTTGGTCATGGGCGTGATCAAGGGCGTGTAACATCAAATTTCAGCTATATAAAGCCAGCTTCTCCAGAACTTCAGAGAGCAATTTTTAGGACTTAGACTTTTCATTTCATGTCGTCAATTTCATATTTTAGTAGTTCGTGTACTCCTTTTCTTCTTGCAATTGGTACGTTCAATTAAAATAGTTTGTAATTTTCAATTCCTAGCTTGTAACTTTCTTAGCAATTTAATAAAATAGTTCTTTTCTTCTCTCATTTCCTCTCTCTTTCATGATGTGCTCTTTTATTTATTTTTATTCCTCAATCTCCATGAGTAACTAAATATTATTAGTACTCGATCGAGATGATCCAAGGAATGATATAAGTCGAAATAATCTATAGTTGTTATTTCTCTTTTCAAAAATGCTTAAGATTTACCCTTGATTTTAAGACAACGAGATTATATTTTCGATATATAATTCTTGTTCTTGTTTTCGTTCTTTAGTTAGCCGAGAGGCTCGTAAGAAGAATCGATCACTCAAGGATAAAAAAGAGTAGAATGTAATCCTCGAGAGAGGACGACGTTACCCTTCCGGATTGGAGTAAAAGCCAATAGCGGGATTCACTTCGATAAGGCGAGTTTTAGGGGTTTCGATTCTAGAACGAGAGTTCGATTGATCAACCTAAACTTAGGTGAGCGCATCCTCGAGAGAGGTGCGTTCATAATTCAGGAATCTCCACGATCAAAGCTATTTTGTTATAAGAATGCGCTTTTATTATTTGTTCTTATTTTTATCTCCAAGGTGATTCAAAGATCGAGTACTGACCGTTCTTTTAATTCATATTTTTATTTTCCTTTGCAAAATCACTCTCAAGTTCTATTTGATAAAATAATAGAGACTTTCTTGAAGTAAGAGTACTCAACCGCCCCGAGTCTAATACGATCTTGGTTTTATAAACCTATACTACTCTCGATACGGTACACTTGCCGTTGTCGTTAGCATATATAGTTTTGCGCATCAGACATGAAGGTCCTTTTCTGGTGGCCGGGTATGAAGAGGGACATCGCTCACTATGTGGCCAAGTGCCACACTTGTGCGCTAGTGAAGGCAGAATGTTAGAAGCCCGGTGGCTTTTTGAAGTCATTACCGATTCCGGAGTGGAAATTCGATGACATTTCCATGGATTTCGTGCATGGGCTGCCGAGATCGCAGCGCGGGAACGAAGCCATATGGGTAGTCGTAGACTGGCTGACGAAGGTGGCGCACTTTATCCCCAACCGGAGGGATGACTCGGTGGAGAAGTTGGCGAAGTTGTATGTTGATACAGCAGTACGACTGCACGGTATGCCCCGTAGCATCGTCAGTGATCGAGATGGACGCTTTACTTCGAGCGACTGGAGGCTAGTCAACCATCTATTGGGTACGAAGCTGCAGTTTAACATGGCCTTTCATCCTCAGACGGATGGCCAAACTGAGCGTACCAATAGGACGATGGAGGACATGCTCCGGATGTGCGTCCTGGATTTCGGCAAGGGGTGGGAAGATCACCTCTTTCTTGTTGAGTTCGCGTACAACAACAGCTACCAGGCGAGTATTCAGATGGCGCCTTTAGAGGCCCTCTATGGCAGGAAGTGCCGCACTCCCTTAGCTTGGGCGGAAACGGGCGAGACGAAGCTCTTCAAGAGGAAAGACGTTGAAGAGGCGACTTCGACAGTACGTATGATCAGGGAAAGGCTTTTGGTTGCGCAGGATAGGCAGGCGAAGTACTATAATGCGAAGCACCGCGACGTCCAGTTCGCCGTTGGCGATTGGGTTTACTTGAAGATTAGGCCGTTCAAGGGTGTATCCAGGATTCGAATCTTGAAAAAGCTGAGTCCGAGATACCTTGGACCGTTTGAGATCATCGAGCGCGTCGGCGAGGCGGCTTATAGGCTTACACAATCGGCGGAACTGAGCGGGCTACACGATGTATTCCACATCTCCGTGTTGCGGAAGGCAGTGCAAGAGCCTACGCATGTGGTCGCGGTGGATCAGGTGCCCGTGCATAGTGGGCTTAAGACGGCGGTCAGACCCGTTAGCATCGAGGATGCTGAGGTGCGTCAGTTGCGGAACAGGGCGATCCGTATGGTAAAGGTCCGTTGGGACAACTGCGGTCGCGAGGAACTCTCATGGGAGCGTGAGCAGACCATGATGGAGGAGTTCCCCGAGCTGTTTTGGTGATGTTTATCTCTCTTTTTTCCCCTTTTTGTAAAGACCTTTTTGGATATATATATATATGCCTGTTTTTACAAATTTCGGGACGAAATTTTTATAAGGAGGGGAGGGTTGTAAGACCTCAAATCAGAAAGGTTGTATTTCTGGAATCCAGCACTATCGCTGGCGGTAGTGTTACCGCCCGGCGATAGTTAGTTGTCGACACCAAGGGTTAGGTGTCGGCCTAGGTGGTTAGTCGACCAGTGGGCTCGGAATTCTTGAGCAGGCGCTATCGCTGGCGATAACGACTATTGCCCGGCGATAGCGTTCTGTTGAGAAGGTTTCTGTCTAGAGGCTATCGCGCAGCGTTAGTGCTAACGCTGGCGACAGCGTAACGCGTGGCAGTCACTGATCAAAGCGGTGGCGTTGACTAGTCGGAATCGGTTCTTTAGCGTTATCGCCAGGCGATAGCGCTACCGCCCGACGATAGCGGCAAAATGTACTTTGCGGCCGAAATCATGGGCATTGATGGCACTTGGACTTTTGGGGCTGGATTTTGGTTAGTTGGCTCGGGAGCTGGCATAGAAAGGCCGAAAACCCCCATTATTCCTTATTCCACTAAGGGTTTTGATTTGGGAGAGAGGGAGAGGTCCAAAGTGATAATGAATAGGGTTTCTAAATCCCAGGGCTTGGATTTGGTGGTGCTACACTCATCGGAATCCCTTAACGTTGGTGGCTATGCATAGAGGAGGGCTAGACGCTCCTTTCTAACCGTGCCAAAAATCAAGCTATGGCCTCGAAGCGACGTTTAAGGGTAACGATCCTTTCTACCCTCTTTTGGACATGTGTTAGTCCATTTCCGTGCATCTTTGAGGTCCCTAACCAAAAGGGTGAGGTCGTGACCTCCGACAGGTGGATTCGTGTTATCCCCGTCAGATCTTGCATACATGTAGAGTCCATGCGTGAAATGGACGTAGGCGCGCTGTGTGAAGCCCATCCGAGACGGTTCGTCCGGATTGGTGATGCTTTTTGATATTATGCATGCCGGGGAAAACTCTGTGTTGATATCCTGCTTCGTAGGACTAGAGGGTGCTACTACATGTGCAGCAATGTCTGTGGGTGTGCCCCGGGAAGCACCTGAAGTTAGAAGCAGAAATGGAGTTTATGTTCACTACTGCTGGCGTTAGCGTTATCGCCGGGCGGTAGCTCCCAGACTTGGTTCTGGTGATTTTGTGCATTCTGAGGCAGTGGGAGTGCTACTGCATGTGCAGCAATGCCTGGGGGTGTGCCCCGGGGAGCACCCACAGCTAGAAGCCAAAATGAGGTTTCTGTGCACTATCGCCAGGCGTTAGCGTTAACGCTGGCGACAGCTCCCTGACTGAGTTCTGGTGATGTTGTTGTGCCCACCTGTTGAGAGGACCTGAGGCCTGTGTGCCCGACCTGTGAGGGTGTCCTGGTGGATGACTTAGCGGCCCGTAGAGCCAGCTAATTGAGAATACCTGGGCTGAGGGGACGCCATACCCGCTTTTTGTGTTGTACAACGAGGGCTGTGAACAACGGGCATTTGGCGAACCTGAAACCGCACCATTGCAGCACCTGATTAGTATGTCTCGTACAACATGTCGGGAAGCAATGGGAAAGAGTCTTCGGATGACGGGATGTTCACAATTAAAGCACGGGAGAGCCCTGGTATTCGGGCCACCGACTTTGGCCTCGAAGGGCAAATCCATCAAGAGTGGATGGTGGTGGAAGGCAAAGTACACCAAAGAGTGCCTGAGAGCACGAGACGTGGAGGCCATTCCCACATTTGTGATTGATGCATATGTATGAATTGTTGTGGGCCGTGTCAGCCGCTTCATTCTGTTATATATATATGCAGTGATGCTCTTGCAGGGACGGGAAACTGCCACCCCCTCGAAGGGGTGGGGTCGTTATAATTTGGTCAGCCGTTGCTGACCGTAGCCCTGTTTTGCCACCATTTTTGGTGGGCTTGTTGTACAGGTGCTGGACCGAGTGGGAACATAGCGGGCTCATAGCGGGCTGAAGCCTCTGCGCTGCTGCGGCCCTTGAAGGCCTTTTTAATGTTCTCTTGTTTTCATGTATGGCCGGCCTGCGCGCCGATGTTGGTAATTTGTAAGGCCGTTGTGCCTAAATTTTGTTGTCTAAAACATTTCATTCCAAGTAATAGAAGTGGACATACCCGGGTTCGGGTTTTGTGGTTTATATATCTTGTCTCTCTCTTTTGCTTCCACATAGAATGCTCTGAGTTAGGTTCGTTGTTTAGAGTCGTTCAATATTTCAATTAAGTGACGTTCCCGTTTGTTTTGTAGTATATGTCGTGGGGCCCCGGCCGGACCCTCTGTTATAACGGATGGGGATGTTACAACCATTGTGAAGAAATACGCAGCCTAAGACGCTCCCTGACACATCACTGTAAATTTCATAGCCTTCTATGCCACATAGCAAACATAAAATTGGTGTCGTGGTCTGACAATTTTTTAACTCCTCAAAAGCTCGTGCACACTCTGGTGACCAAACAAACTTTTGATCTTTCCTTGTTAAGGTCGTGAGAGGAAGAGCAATCTGCGAAAAATTATCCACGAAGCACCGATAGTAGCCGGCAAGTCCGAGGAAACTCCTGACTTCCGCTACTGTTGACAAAATGGGCCACTCCTGGATAGCAACTATCTTTGCCGGAACCACTGTGATACCCTCACCACTAACAACATGACCAAGGAATGTCATTGAGGCTAACCAAAACTCACACTTGGAGAACTTGGCATACAGCTGACTCGGTCACAGGGTCTCCAACACTACACGTAAATGAATCATGTGTTCTTCTTCAGATTGAGAGTATACCAAAATATCATCAAAAAAGACGATCACAAACCGGTCAAGGTACTCTCTAAAGGTTCTATTCATCTAATCCATGAACATTGATGGCGCATTCATTAGTCCAAATGGCATCACAGTGAACTCGTAGTGCACGTAGCGGGTACTAAATGTCGTCATGGGAATGTTGCACTCCTGAATTCGCAACTGGTAGTTGCCAGATTTAAGATCCAGCTTCGAATACACCGTAGATCCAACTAGCTGATCAAATAAATCATCGATTCGAGGAATCAGATACTTGTCTTCTGAGTCAGCTTGTTCAATTCACGGTAGTTGATACAGAGACGTAGGCTTCTGTACTTCTTCTTCACAAAGAGGACAGGAGCACCCCAAGGGGATGAACTTGGGCGTATATAGACTTGCTCTAACAACTCCTGTAACTAAACCTTCAGCTCCGCCATCTCCTTTGGCGCAATACAGTACGGAGAGCATGACACAGGCTTGTCACCTAGCACCAGCTCTATTTTGAAGTCAATCTCTCACTGAGGTGGCGCCCCAAGAAGATCTTTAGAAAACACATCTGGATAATCCGAGATAACAGGAACGTCACTCAGACTGGGCTGAGGCTTTGCAGCCCCAACTAGCACTGTTGGAACAACCCTATTACTGATTTGGGCTAGGATTACTATGTGTTGACTAGGATCAAGTTGACCCCCATTGTATAGTCTAAGGGTCATAGTTTTAGGCCGATTAGATAGCTAGAACTTAGAATTTCTCTAAGTTTCTGCGTTCACGAACTCTACACTGGGTTCGACGAACTGCTCTCTGCGTTCGACGAACGGCCATCTCTCTACGTTCGACGAACGGTGTGCTCTAGTCTCAGTATCTAAGCAGTCGACAATTTTCAGTTCACAGCGGCTCAGCGTCTCAGCGGTCGACGAATTCTTCAGTTCGACGAACTTTATATTGAGATTGACGAACTCCAGCCAGAGTTCGATGAATCTTTATCAGATGCTCAGTTCAACGAACTCTTCATTTAGTTCGACGAAATCTTACCTCAGATCGACGAATCTTCTCTCAGATTGTTCAGATTAGTCATTCTATTTCTCTGAACTCAGTTCATCCATCAGATTCAGTTCTATTTCTCATTTGGAGTTATTCTTCCAGATAAGACAAGTTTTATCCTTCCTTTAATTCTATTCTCCTTCCAATTCCTTCTCTCGAGAAAAATAGCCGTTTGGCTTATTAGAAAAGGATATCATTAATTATTAAAGAGGAAAGGAATTAAGATTGGCTGAATTAGTGGAAGTTCCAAGATAAGATTTATTGCAAATTATTCTATTCCTATTCAGAGAGATTTTTGAAATTCAAATCAGTCGTATTCTCTCTCAGAAAATATAGCATACCAGAAAGAAAAAGAAGACATACACACAGATAGAAAAAAATCAGTGCTTCAGTCTCTAGAAAATATTCAAGAAGGAAAAAGAAAAGAAAGTTTATCTTCCTCAAGCAGCATCTCATTCTCTGAGAACATCTTCAAGATCAATCTCTCAGTCTTTCTGCTGCAAGTTTTCAAATCTTCTACAGAGCAACAATAATCTGAGGAACATCTGTCTCTCAGATTCATCAGCTTATCAAGGAAGATAATTTGATTCAAGAGAAAGCTCCATCCTCAAGCTGTCAAGAATTTCAATCAGACAGGGGGAGCTTTACACCACCATCATCCACTAGAGTCTTCTCTCAGATTGTTGACAGAGAAGAACTTCTTAACCTTTTTATTCCATCTTGTACAGGGTTCTTACTCCCTTCAAAAGTAAACCTTTTGGTGGCAGGGCACCTGAACAAAAACCTGTGATTGTGTTAGAGCACCTGATCAAAAGCTCACTTGGTGTGTGGACACCTGATCAAAAACCCGTTGGTGATAGGGCACCTGATCAAAAACCTAGTGGATCCTACCAAGTGTGGTAGAAGAGAAGACGTACCCAGATTTATTGGGGAACTACTATAAAAATCCTTGTGTCTCTGTGCCTGTGAATTTCTGTGTTGCTTGTGCTGTGCTGATTTCTTTATTCAGTTTTTATAAATCACTCAAAATACACATATATATATATATATCACTAATTTAATTCCACTATAAAATTAAGGGAAAATTTTTTAATACTCTATTCACCCCTCCCCCCCCCCCCCCCCCTCTAGAGTAACATTAAGATCTAACCTCCACTTTCAATTGGTATCAGAGGGTAGTTGATTCTTTACATGCTAACACCTGAATCATAGAGATCAATTAGATCTTAATTTATTTTAGAGGTTTATTTTCTCAAAAACTCGTGGCACAAAACAAAGAATATTCTAGCACAAGACCTCCTATGTGCAATCTCAGTAAGTTTGCACTATGGAAGGCAAGGATTAGGTTGTACATGAACTCTATTGACAAGGAAATCTTCAATGTTATTTTGACAGGACCTCCAACACCAACAACAACAACAAGTGGTGAAGCACCAATAAACAACAATGTTTTTCCACCACCTAAGTGGACTGAAGCCCAGAAAAAGCAAAGAAGTGCAGATGCAAAAGCAATGAACATTCTAGCACAAGCAATGTCTGATGACAACTTTCAAAAAGTGGTAGAATGCACCTCTGCAAGAGAAATATGGATCTCTCTCAACAATATGGTTGAAGGATCTGCTGATGAAAGAAAGGATAGAAGATCCCATCTCATTTCTCAGTATGAGAATTTCAAAGAGGGAGAATCTGAAACAGTTGTTGATATGTACAATAGGCTCAGCCTTATAATTAATGAGCTGAAATCTTTGGACAAAGTGATCTCCATCACTGAGATCAATGACAAGATTCTAATGTACTTCCCCAGCACATGGGACTGTAGGATCTGGCCAATCAAGGAAGCCAGAAGCCTTAATGAGATCTCAACTGAGAGCTTGTTGGGCAAACCAAAATCCTATCAGCGGCTCATCAAAACCAGAGAAGCTGAACAATCAACTTCATCTCCAGCAACAAAGAAGGAGAGAAGCATAACTTTTAAAGCAGCTGAAGAAGAAGAAAATGCTCCAAGAGATGAGGAGTTCATGAGCCTTCTAGCCAAAAGGTTCTACAAGATGGCCAAGAAGGACTTCAGAAAGAAGGACTCCAGATCCAGAGAAAAGCCAAGGTATGATAAATCAAATTCTAAAGAAATTATCTGTTTTGGTTGTAGGAAACCTGGACATATTCTACCAAATTGTCCAGAGAATCAGAAGAAAGAAAAGAGAAAAGAGAAAGAAGACAAGAAGCACTCCAGCTAGTCTTCCTCCCACAAGCACAAACACAAGGGAAGAGGATTTGTAGAAGAAACCTGGAGTGACACTGAATCAGAATCTTCATCAAGCTCTTCTGATGATGAAGAAGAATCAAAAGAAAAGGACCAATGCTTGATGGCCATTTATGACTCAAGCAGTGAGTCAGCAGGTGCATCTTCATCCAGCTCTTCTGATGATGAAGATGATAAAGAAGAAAAGAGCTTCTGTATGATGGCTATCAATGCCTCAACAAACAACTCAGAAGAAGAAGAATCAGAAGCTGAAGCTGACAATGATGCAGATCAGGTAATTTCCAATTTTGATTTCACTTCAGTTGAATTCAAAGATGAATTCAAAGTTCTTTGCTTACACATAATAAAATCTTAGAAGGAGATAATCACTCTCAGAAATAAGCTATCTGAAATGAACAAAATAAGTGAAGAAAATGCTAATCTTAAGAAAGATTTGGCTGCCTCTAGAGAACAAATAATTTTCATTGAGAATAAACTTTCTGAGTCCAAGAAATTTGAAGAATCCCAAAATGGGAGAAGCATCAAACTGATGGACATTACAAGCACAGTAAATGCCAGATTAAATGGCAAACTAGGCTTGGGTGCATCATCAAGTGAGCCACCTTTAATTAAGAAGAACATACTTTCTACACCTATAAAATTTATTTCTGCTAAGAGCAAAGAGGTTGTAGATGAAAATAAAAATATTTCAAACAAGGATGTAAAGAATAAGGGCATTCAGCAGAATTCGTCGAACGGAGCTCGACGAAATCAGACGAATTCGTCGAACGGAGATCGACGAACTCTGAAGACAGATTTCCTGTATAGTCATTATTCGAACGGCGCTCGACGAAAGCACATCCCTTCGTCGAACCGCGATCGACGAACTCAGCCCAGATCGTCGAACATAAGATATACAAAAAATTCAAAGAATTCTTTTTCTTCGCATACCTACAATCCTTTCACTGAATGGGTAATACCTCCAAGGAGATATCATCTTAGAGGATATAAGGATCAGCCTGAAATGTCTTTTATTTCAGAGTTTTGTGGTAATACAAAAGGACCCAAGGTAGTCTGGGTCAAAAAAACCTAGTTTACTTTACTGTTTACAGGTACACAGCTATCCAAACAAGAATGAACAATGGTACTTGGATAGTGGATGCTCAAAGCATATGACAGGAACCAAGGCAAACCTGAACAATTACAAGGCAAAGCTTGGACCCAAGGTGATCTTTGGAGACTCCAACTGTGGACAAACCAAAGGCTATGGTCAGATAAAGGTTGGAGTAGTGACCTTCAAGGAAGTATCCTATGTCAAGGGTCTGAAGCACAACCTCATCAGCATAAGCCAATTATGTGATGAAGGTTATCAGGTAACTTTCAATCATTCCTTATGTCTTATTACCAATAATAAAAAATATTACTGTATTATCTGGTATTAGACATGGAAATATTTATTTAGTCAATTTTGACTCTGCCAATTCTGATATTTGCTTATTCAATTCTATAAGTAAAACTAATGAATTATGACATAAAAGGCTTGGACACATTAACCTTAGAACTATATCTAAGCTCTCTAAGGACAATCTTGTTAGAGGACTGCCTTCTGGTTCATATAAGAAGGAAGGACTTTGCAGGGCTTGTCAATTAGGTAAGCAAACTAGAAGTAGTTTTAAGTCTTTATCCAAGAGTGATTCACCTAGGATTTTGTATTTATTGCACTTGGACCATTTTGCACCTACTGCTATACAAAGCTTAGGAGGGAAGCATTACTTTTTAGTGATTGTAGATGACTTCTCAAGATTCACTTGGGTGTTCTTTCTTAGGATCAAGTCTGACACCTTCAATGTTCTGACAGACTTTCTAAGGTCCATTAAGATTGAGTACTCTAATGTAGTTGCATTGATCAGAAGTGATCATGGCACTGAGTTTGAGTCTCTTCTGATGAGAGAATTCTGTGGAAAAGAAGGGATCAGACAATGTTTCTCTGCTCCTAGAACTCCTCAACAAAATGGGGTAGCTAAAAGGAAAAATAGAACCCTTATTGAATCAACAACTACATTACTTGCTGAAGCAAACTTGCCACTCTCTTTTTGGGCAGAGGCAGTGAGCACAGCTAATTATGTGTTGAACAGAAGCCTTTTACATAAGCTTAAGGGCAAGACTCCCTATGAATTACTCAAGAATAAAAGGCCTAAGGTTAACTATTTTAAGATATTTGGCTGTAAGTGCTATGTGCACAACAATGATAAGAAGTATCTCAGGAAGTTTGAAGCAAAAGCTGTTGAAGGCATCTTCCTTGGATATTCTCTTTCTAGTAAGGCATATAGGGTTTACAACAAATCTACTCTCAAGATAGAAAAGTCCATGCATGTATCCTTTGATGAGACTAACATGTTAATTGAGGAGAGGAACACCACCTCTACCAAGAATATTTTGCATGTACCAGCTCTATGTGAAGAGCTAAATGGACTAGATCTACAGAAAGAAGAATCTTTACTTCCATCAACACAAACTCTTGAAGACAGTGAAGAAGAAGATCATCCAGATCTTGCTGACAGCTCAAATCAAGTGACAGTTGAACAAATTCCCCAAGTGGATATCATTGTTGAACCAACTCCAACTGTTGACCATATCACAGTTAGAGATCATCCAATATCACAAGTGATTGGTGATATTTCAGCAGGTGTTCAAACAAGGCATCAATTACATCAAAATCAGATGCACACTTGTTTCATATCACAAGTTGAACCTCAAACCATAAAAGATGCAGAACAAGATCCAAATTGGATTCTTGCAATGCAAGAGGAGCTCAACCAATTTGAAAGGAACAAGGTATGGGATTTGGTTCCAAGACCAAAAGGCCATCCAGTTATTGGCACCAAGTGGGTCTTTAGGAACAAGCTTGATGATCAAGGCAATATAGTGAGAAATATAGCAAGATTGGTAGCTCAAGGATATTCACAGGAAGAAGGCATAGATTATGATCAGACCTTTGCTCCTGTTCCAAGACATGAAGCTATTAGGATCTTTCTAGCATTTGCTGCGTTTAAGAAATTCAAGGTATATCAAATGGATGTAAAGAGTGCATTTCTTAATGGAGTATTAAAGAAGAAGTCTATGTGGAACAACCACCAGGTTTAATCTCTCCAACTCACTCCTCCTATGTATTTAAGCTTAATAAAGCTCTCTATGGTCTGAAACAAGCTCCCAGAGCATGCTATGAGACCTTAGCTAATTTTCTTTTGGAAAACAAGTTCTGTAGAGGCATAGTAGATAAAACCTTATTTTTCAGGATACATAAAAATCAAATTATACTAGTTCAAATATATGTAGATGATATTATCTTTGGCTCCACTGATTCAAATTTATGCAAAAGTTTTCTAATCTAATGCAATCTAAATTTGAAATGAGTAGTATGGGTGAATTATCATACTTCCTTGGTATGCAAGTGAAGCAAACTCCCAATGGCATCTTCATATCACAATCCAAGTATGCTAAGGAATTAGTGAAAAGGTTTGGTATGTCTGATGCTTCCACCATGAAAACACCCATGCCCTCAAATGCTATTGTTGATACTGATGAATCAGGGAAACCTATTGATCAAAAGGTATATAGAGCAATTGTTGGCCCATTACTTTACTTAACAGCTAGTAGACCTGATATAATGTTTGCTACTTGTATTTGTGCTTGGTTTCAAGTTAACCCCAAAGAATCTCATCTAATTTTATTAAAAAGAATTTTGAGATATATAAAGGGTTGCCCTAATCTAAGACTTTGGTATCCAACAGCATCTGAATTTGAATTAACTAGATTCTCAGAT
This sequence comes from Dactylorhiza incarnata, assembly GCA_033032865.1. Lineage (NCBI taxonomy): Eukaryota > Viridiplantae > Streptophyta > Magnoliopsida > Asparagales > Orchidaceae > Dactylorhiza > Dactylorhiza incarnata. Next base: position 7,313,159 of record JAWHQI010000035.1, read on the forward strand.
TCAGATTATGCTGGATGCAGAGTAGACAGGAAAAGCACATCAGGAACTTGGCAGTTTCTTGGTGATAGGGTTGTGTCTTGGTTTTGTAAGAAACAAACATCTGTATCTACATCAACAGCTGAAGCTGAATATATAGCTGCAGGCAGTTGCTGCTCACAGATATTGTGGATACAAAATCAGCTCCTAGACTATGGTGTCAACTTAAATAATTCAATTATATTTTGTGACAATACTAGTGCAATATCTATAGCACAAAATCCAGTTCTCCATAATAGGACTAAACACATAGAAATTAGGCACCACTTTATCAGAGATAATGTGGATAAAAATAAAATTTGCCTACAATTCATCTCTACTGATTTGCAAAGAGCTGATATTTTCACCAAACCCTTGGATGAAAAGAAACATATTTTCTTTATAAATCAGCTGGGAATGATAGATGGAGATTCAATCTGATAAAAATTAAATTTTCTATTTATCCCCTCATTTCGTCGAACGGAGAATGACGAAATGCTATCTTTCGTCGAACGGAGATCGAAGATACTTAATAAGTCAGGATCGACAAAGACAAGCACGATCTTCGAACTGAGATCGATGAAAATTATTTTTTCGTCGAATGCCGTCGGACGAAGCCCTAAGTCTTTTCGACTTCTGATTCTATTAGGTTTAGCCGAACCCCACTCTACGAAAGTGTGTGCCATCTCCGATCTCTATATAATCAAAGTTTTTATCTTATTTCTTCTTTGCACCTACAGAACCTGCTCTTTCCCTCTAGTTCCCTTTGCACTTGATCGCTCTCTCTTTTGCAGGTAAAAATAGCGATTTCGCAAGCAGTGCTTTCATCAATGAAGTTTGACGCTGGATTCGACATTGATTTCAAATTTTTTGAGCATTCTGACCAAGTTTTCCTGGATATTCTTCACTTGTTTGAAGAACAACAACTAAAGAATATGGTGACAACTAGAATCAAACTACCAGTGGATGAAACAAAGGAATGGGCTTATACAGTAAAGCTAGAGGATAATACTCTATCAGGAACAATATCAGGAAATCAGGTTATTCTAACCTCAGAAATATTATCTGAAGTTTTTGGCTTAGTAAATGGAGATGATGATTTGGAAATCACATCTGATGAGTTTAATGTTGCATTGGTTAAGATGGGTTATTCTGGTGGAAACCATAACCATCTGTTAAAGAAAAATTTATCTGTAGAGTATAGCTTTATGGATGATGTAGTAGGCAAGGTTTTGCTAGGGAAAACTTCTGCCCATGACTACATAACAAGGCACCAATTTCTGGTGATGGTGTCCTTGGTTGAGAAGAAAAGGATCAATTGGGGAATGATCCTCTTTGAGTCAATCAGGAAGAAGTTAAGTAAGGCAAATGTTGGTTATGGTAGAATTCTGGGAATATTTCTTGAGGAAAGGCATCCATACTTCCTGGTCTCTCCAAAAGTTTTCATCAATGCCAGTAAAAGGCTGTCCTCAACCTTGTTTGGAAGATGGGAAAGGGTTATCCCTAGAAGGACTCCTAGAGCAGAACCATCAGATACAGCTTCAGAAGGCACAAGGACTGTGCAAGTCACTCCCCCAACCCTTCAAGAAGCTTCTCTTGTTGTTTCTCCTCCTCCTCTCCCTTCTCCACCTATCATTTCTTCTGAATAAATTCCTCCTCCCAACTCTCCCACTATACCAGCCTCATTGTCATCTGCTCCTACTCTTCAGACTCACCCATCTGAAGAAACTTCATCTTTCAATGATATTCCTTCTCCCATTCACATTGATTCTCAATCACCAACTCTTCCCCAATCACCCATTATCCACCAAGATATCTCTCTTCATAAAATTTCCTACACAAATTATCCATCAAGATATCTTTCCACCTCACTCACCTATTCATCCACCTCAATCATTTTTCAACCTCAATCACCTATCAACCCTCATTGCCCTATCCACTCTCATCCACCCATAGCTCATGATACCAACATTGCTTTCCCATACCCCATCCCATCCTCTTCTAACTCCAATCCAAATCTTGTATATGTTGATTTTAAATCTGTTGCTGATCAGATCTATCATCACATTGCTCCAAGGCTAAATGATCTACTGGATGCAAAACTTGCTCTAGTTCTTCAAGCTATTGCTGATCTATCTGCCAAAATAGCTTCCATCCATTCACCCTCCTTATCTGTCCCTTCTTCAAGGGGCCTAGATTCAGGAATTTTTGAAACTAGGCAGGGGGAGATGCCTGATGAAGAAGCTCCAGAGCTCACAGCTTTCAGTGCAGAAGCAGTTTTGTTTGAAGAAATTGTAGTCCAGGCAGATACAGTGATGACAGATGCAATTCTTCCAGCAGTAAAAGAAATAAATAATATTTCTATTAATCCCTCTATAGATATTAGTTATTTGCTTTCCAAATTCAATACAATTTTCTCATATTTGCCAAAGCCTCAAGGCTATTCAAAAGCAATTGTTCCATATACTGCTCTTGTAAATAAAGATATTTTGAAAGAAATCATCAAAAGTTTTGAAGTTCCAGTTGTTGAAGACAGTCCAACTCTTCCAGTTCCAGTTGTTGATAGTCCAGCTCCTCAAGCTCAAGTTAATACTGAGAATGACATTTCTAAAACCATAAAGCTTATTGATGCTCTTTATGATAATCCTCCATCATCTGATGACAGTGATGATGATGACAATGATTCTGATGATTCTGATGATAGATCATCTAAGAAGAGAAAAGCCAAGCATGTGTCAAAGGCTGCTCCTAAGCCTCCCAATCCCAACAATGACATTCCATATTATATTTTGCATAACATTACTCTCACCAAGGACTCTCTAGCTTGGATGAGGATCTCCAGGAATGAAGCAAACAGAAGGAAGAAAATGAGGAAAACTGGTTATCACCCTGATAAGACAGTTAAGTTCAATCCTCCTCCTCCTCCTCCTCCAGCAGCAGGTGCAGCTGGATCAGCTAAGTTCTCTTCTTCCTCCCAAAGATACTCCTCCCAGCAATCTAAGAGACCAGCTAGTTCTAGTGGTTCTCAAAGTTCTAGGTCTTCAAGACCTCCCCCAGGATCTTCAAGATTAGTATCTTCAGAATACAAGCTTCACATTTCTGATGGCTCTTCTCATAAAATAAAAAATCCTCAAGATCCTTCTTATGCTTAAGATAATATTACAGAGTACATCCCTTCTTTTCCCAATCTTGAAGAAGAAAGGACAGCACAAATGGCGAGATTCCAAGAATCCATTGTAATTGCCCAGATCAACAAAGCTAAAGCAGAAGGTAAAGATTACTCAAAATTTTCAACCATATCAGATATCAGAAAGAAAGAATTTGAAAAATACAAATCCAGAAAAGTGTTCAATGATGAAGAATACTTTGAAAAGCACCCAGAAGCAGTGGTTTCTCATGTCAAATCTCAAACCATTCTGGGAGCTCAGGATATGTATATGAGCAAGAAAGAATCTGAAAACCCAAACAGACAAATCATCTTCAAGCCTCCCTCAACAAAGAAGTAAAAGGTTTTGATCTATTTGTTTTTGGTTGACATTTTTATTTTATTGTAATATTGTCAAACTCAGAGCTCTCCTTACTTTATCTGCTGAAATGGTTTTACATTATGTTAGATATATTTTTTGCTCTGCTGTTTTTCTGTTATTTATTTGAAAATTTTCAAATAGTATCCAAACCCAAATAGGGGGAGATTGTTGGAACTGCCCTATTACTAATTTGGGCTAGGACTACTATGTATTGACTAGGATCAAGTTGACCCCCATTGTATAGTCTAAGGGTCATAGTTTTAGCCTGATTAGATAGCTAGAACTTAGAATTTCTCTAAGTTTCTGCGTTCGATGAACTCTACACTGGGTTCGACGAACTACTCTCTGCGTTTGACGAACAGCCATCTCTCTACGTTTGACGAATGGCGTGCTCCAGTCTCAGCATCTCAGCGGTCGACAATTTTCAGTTCACAGCGGCTCAACGTCTCAGCGGTCGACAAATTCTTCAGTTCGACGAACTTTATATTGAGATCGACGAACTCCAGCCTGAGTTTGATGAATCTTTATCAGATTCTCAGTTCGACGAACTCTTCCTTCAGGTCGACGAAATCTTACCTCAGATTGACGAATCTTCTCTCAGATTGTTCAGATCAGTCATTCTATTTCTCTGAACTCAGTTCATCCATCAGATTCAGTTCTATTTCTCATTTGGAGTTATTCTTCCAGATAAGACAAGTTTTATCCTTCCTTTAATTCTATTCTCCGTCCAATTCCTTCTCTCGAGAAAAATAGCCGTTTGGCTTATTGGAAAAGGATATCATTAATTATTAAAGAGGAAAGGAATTAAGATCGGCTGAATCAGTGGAAGTTCCAAGAAAATATTTATTGTAGATTATTCTATTCCTATTCAGAGAGATTTTTGAAATTCAAATCAGTCGTATTCTCTCTCAGAAAATATAGCATACCAGAAAGAAAAAGAAGACAGGCACACAGATAGAAAAAATCAGTGCTTCAGTATTTAGAAAATATTCAAGAAGGAAAATAGAAAAGAATGTTTATCTTCCTCAAGCAGCATCTCATTCTCTGAGAACATCTTCAAGATCAATCTCTCAGTCTTTCTGCTGCAAGTTTTCAAATCTTCTATAGAGCAACAATAATCTGAGGAACATCTGTCTCTCAGATTCATCATCTTATCAAGGAAAATAATTTGATTCAAGAGAAAGCTCCATCCTCAAGCTGTCAAGAATTTCAATCAAACAGGGGGAGCTTTACACCACCATCATCCACTAGAGTCTTCTCTCAGATAGTTGACAGAGAAGAACTTCTTAACCTTTTTATTCCATCTTGTACAGGGTTCTTACTCCCTTCAAAAGTAAACCTTTTGGTGGCAGGGCACCTGAACAAAAACCTGTGATTTGGTTAGAGCACCTGATCAAAAGCTCACTTGGTGTGTGGACACCTGATCAAAAACCCCTTGGTTATAGGGCACCTGATCAAAAACCTAGTGGATCCTACCAAGTGTGGTAGAAGAGTAGACGTACCCAGATTTATTGGGGAACTACTATAAAAATCCTTGTGTCTCTGTGCCTGTGAATTTTTGTGTTGCTTGTGCTGTGCTGATTTCTTTATTCAGTTTTTATAAATCACTCAATATACATATATATATCACTAATTTAATTCCGCTATAAAATTAAGGGAAAAGTTTTTAATACTCTATTCACCCCCCCCCCCCCCCCCCCCCCTCTAGAGTAACATTAAGATCTAACCTCCACTTTCAAGCATAACACACAATTTTGCGCCTTGCCGAACTGCCTTGACTACTTGGACAGCATACATCAATGTCTTGCTCGATCCATGCAAACCAGCAAACAGAGTCGCATGCTCGGTATTCCGCCCAGTGTGACCTCCTTGGAAGTGCAATCAATGTAGGCCTACTGCGCTGACAGCCAGTCCATACTAAAGATCACATCAAACTCTGAAAGCGGCAGTATCAGTGCTTCTAAATCAAAATCTTAACTACTGATTCGTACCTTTACAACATAGCCTTTATCCGCACACATAGAACACCCATTGGGCAGCATCACATCTAAACTTTCTATTATCACCGTCGAAGGCACTCCAAGTGTATGAAGGACTCCAATAGAAAGGAATGCGAAGCTCCCGTATCAAATAGAGCTCTCGTCGGACAGTTAAATATTAGGACAAAGCCTAACACACAAAAGGTTAACCAGCAATGTATAAGGTATGAAGTATCAAAAGCTACAAAAGTTATATACTAACAAATACCTGTCACCACATCGCTTTGCTTTATGGCCTCCTGCTGGCCAAGGTTGTATACTCGTTGCTGGGCAGGAGTGTAGTGGGATGCAGACGACTCCGCTGCTTTCCCTTTCTCCGATGCATAAGCCGCAACTGCCTTTTTGCCACCGCGACAGTCTCGGGCTATATGTCCTGGTTTACCACAATTAAAGCAAATGATTGGGCCACTCCAAAACATTGATCCCGAGCCAGCAGATTGAGCTGACCCAGAAGGTCTCACTCTTTTCCTCCATCAGCTTTGCCCAGACTTCGCAGAGCTCGGCACTTTGAACTCTGGCTTCACCATAGCTAACTCCTCTCTGATTTGGGACTGTGCTTCATGTCCTTCTCCAAGGAACGAGATGTATTGACCAGGGTCATAAACCCTTACGTCATTGGCCCCGATAAAAGTAACCGCAATTCTTCTCCCAAACCTTCGTAAAACTGATTGGTCTTACGAGCTTCATCTGCAAAAGTTGCTTCAGCGTACATCCCCAACCGAGTAAACTCGTGCAGATAGTCATCAATCATACTATCACCTTGAGTTAGACGGTTGAACTGGTTCTCCATCTCAATCTGTTGAGCAGGTGGGAGATACCGCGCCAAGAACATTCTCAAAAACTCTTCAAAAGAGATGTCCGTCAGCTGCCTTCCTGCTAGCTGATGCAACTCCAAATCGTCCCACCACAGCTGCGCCTCCCCATCAAGAAGGAAGGTTGCTAATATCACCTTCTGACCTTCCTCTGCTTGAGTCGGGTTCCTGCCCCCGAGAACGTCGGAGGGTGGAAACTCAGAAAGTACTGCAGCTGCTGGTCCGGAGCTCTCCGTTCCCTCATTGGCACTGGTTTTCGACCACAGGTTCAGGAGCTACAACCGGCACCGGAGCCACCCCAAGGGTAGGAGGCTTCAGGGACATGCCCTCTAGGTTGTGCAGTGAACATAACGAACACCGCTTCTGCCACCATCCTCACTGTCTCAGCAGAAGGAGGAGTAGGCACCTCAGCTGGTGCATTGCTCGCAGTCAAACGCAGGGGTCGAGACGGACCCGCTCCACTTCCAGTCGCCTATAGATGTGTACAAAACACAATTTGCGACTAAGAGATAGCATAGATCAGCAAAGGAACACACACGTTCCATCACAATGCTTCAAACATACTTGTAATTCATTCCTAAAATGGACAATGACTAGCGATTTACATGACTTAACGGCGACGCACACTCGTGCTCACCAGCCCTTAAAAGAATTCGACCACAAATTCAGATGGAAAGGGATCGAGTCCCGGAGCTTACAAAGGCTCAACCGGGCCAAAATGATGGCCTATATCACATTCACACAATTGACTAACCGTATACCCATGCTTCAAGAATCGCTTGGGGCAAGTTCTAGCCACCGAGAAAGATTCTCCTTTCTCCCGACTCAAGCAATACGAGTCTAGCGATCGGTTACACACATCCCTACGCTACCGTTTGATTCACACCGGATTCACCATTTGAGTAGAGTAAACAACATTTACACTAATAAGAAAAATATAAAACCATAGTATAAAAAGAAATCTAATCTACACAAATCTCTATGCAACCGAGCACTCGACTAGGAGCACTACTAGAGTCGACATTTTACTCTGCTACATAGTCCTAAGCCACCACCTAGACTTCCCCAAATAAGCAGAAGAATTAAATTCACAACGGAGCAAGAAAACAGATGAGTACGCGCTCAAGTGGGTGCTGTGGTGTGCAATGAAAATGAACAAAACATTTTAAATGAAATCTTCTAGTATGCAGTGCAATAGTACACGTGAGCGGGTAAACAAACTACTCTCCCCCAGACTTAAACTAAACAATCCACAGAATATATGACATGAAAATCAGGAAAGGCTAGGGAAAGAGAGTACCCCGTGCTCAGAAATGAGCACACCAGAAGATTGGCGTTTAAACCACGACTAAGCTGCAGCATCCGCCATCCAGAAGAAGTACCTGCAGGGGTCAGCTCCGCAAAACAAAAGAAACAGAAAAAGATAAACTACAATACTACAGCTAACTAAACAGGATTGAATAAAATAAAATGCATGAAAAGTAAGATAACTACTGGGGTTATTGTCATCCCAGCACGACTTATTCAGATTTTGTACAGTTCTAGCTTATAGGCCTATGAAAAGAAAAGTGCACAGGTAACTGTTCTAATATGCGCATCGGTAGCGGGTACCAATACGGAGACAGAGCAGTCACCCCTCTACCTAAATATAGATACCTGCTCCTCACAGGTAGAGGGTAGAGAATGTAAGAAAAGGAGGAGGCCTATTCCTCACTCATCTCACAAAACACATCCTTGCCTAGCAAGGTATCGTCACCAGGGAGGCAGCAGGAGGAAAAGGCAATGAGTGGAGCTTCCTCAACGGAGGGGGAATAAACCTCCTCACATGAGAGGATACTCTCATCATTGACTTGAGCAAAAAGCTCCAAGTCCTCCTGGGGCACCTGTAAAGACTCAACCTGCACAGGCTCGGAAGAAGAAGGGGGGTCCAGAAAGAAACGAGAAGAAAAACGTAAATCATCAACAATCTGGGGAGTGATCCCGGTTTCACTCCCAGCAAGATCCAAGGGTAGATCGCTATCATCATCGTAAATATCATAGCGAGGGGGACTTGAGAACTCAGGAGCCTCAGTGGTGATTTGGACCTCCTCGTCCCATGAAGAAGTGCAACCCTCCTCATCAGAGAGAGTATCCTCCTCATCCCACCGAGGTGCATCATCGTGTTCAAAGTATTCATTCTCCCCCTCAGGGAAAATGACATCCTCATCCCACTTTGGAGCACCCTCTGAGTCAGAAGCATCGCCCAGCTCCTTTACTTCGATAGGATCATATAGAATATGTGTAGAAAAATCTTGCAAAGAAATTGGAGGGACAAAAATATTCAGTTCCTCCGCAAAAAGATCTGCTAAAGCCTCCCCGATGGAAAGAATACTTTCCTCATCATGCTCAGGTGCATCTAAGAGCTCCCATTCCTCTCCTTGTTTCCCAACAGATGAGTGATCTTCATCACTGGGAGTGAAGCCATACGCAGGGAGTGAGGAGTCCATGCACGAGACAAGCTCGGGGGTAGAGGGCATAATTGCCTCCATGGGTAAAGAATGAGCGATAGGGACAATGTTGTCATGAGTGGAGGAGCGGCGGTCAGGATTGAAAAGACGCGGACAGTCCTTCAATTCATGACCCTCTCCTCGACACAACAAGCAAACAATGTTCCTACACTGCCTAGCATTTAACTCATTCATTTGGTCCAAATAATAAACCATCTTGTCATTAAAGCTAGGTGAAATATCCCATGACGACATTATCAGTAAAAGAGCAGATACAATGAAACTGAAATTCTTTGCAAGGGAATCTACACAACTAAAAAAAAACTCCTTGAATAAAACTTGCCTAAAACTTCAAAATAGGGGGGAAAGAAATAAAAACAAACAACAGAAGATTAAAAGGCAAACAAAAATAATAATGCGGCTATTCACAAAGAAACAACCTCTATCTCTTGTCTCCCTCTCAAGAAAACTCACACGACTGTGTTCCCCGGCAACGGCGCCAAAAACTTGATGCGATGATTCGGCAAGTGCACCGGTCGCGCAAGTAATAATAATGGGGAAAATCCCCGAGTGTCGGTCTCTTGAGGAACACAGTAAGGTGAAGTTAGGTTTCGAGGAAGGACTTGAGATTGAAGTCCTTAAATCGGATGGAATGCGAGGGAGTTGGGTTGGCTTTTGGAAAATAAAATAAAAGCTATCAACTACTCCTATGCAATGCCGCTATGCAATGCTTCGCTTGGCGGGATGGAGACTAGGCAGGCCTTGAGCGCGCTGCGTCGAAAAGGCGGATGGACAAGTAGGCAAACGAATCGAACTATGCAGGCCTTGAGCGCGCTGCTTCGTTAGGCGGGATGGAATACACGGGCCGCTATGCCACGCTTCGGTAGGCGGATGGGCGAGTAGGCTAATGGAATGAGGGTCGTAAGCACCTCTTCGACAAGCACGCCACTAGCAATTGCTAGTGCGGCACACGAACGCGGTGGTGAAGTGGAAAATGGATGGTGGCGCTCCTCATAAACACATAGACCACAAAAGCATTTCACACAAACATGAAATCTATATAAATAGAAGCAAGTCTAAGTGCAACTTCATCAAAATATATAGATCTAGCTATTACAACAATCAATAAGAGAAGAATAAGGCAAGAAATCGACCGAATCCGAAGGCTCGTTGTAGATTCACGGTTGGAATCGCCGGGTTGTCAATCCGCGTCCAAGCTCGGTCCGCAACTACGTCCGGGGTAGAGAGAGCTGTCACGACTCTCCAATGGACCCGTCTTCTTCGTGTCACGATCCGGTAGAGGTTGCAAACTTCCTCTTTCTCGATGGAGATGGCGGCTAGATCTTCCTTTGGAGCTCTTGGATGAAGGAGGAGGCTGAGAGGACACTCCGGCTCAAGATTGGCGTAAAGAACAAGCCCGGAGCACCTCTAGATGGTGGGCGGCGATGGAGGGGCGAAGTCGGACGAACTGGAGCAGAAAACGGCGGAATACGGCGGTCGATCTTGACCTAAATCGCGAGCAGGGAATTTATAGGCGCTGGAATTAAACAGTGCGCACGGTCAGTGGCGCACGACCAGTGGTCGTGCGCACTAGAATTCGATGATCGTGCGCTCTGCCTGGACGGAACCTGCAAAGACAGAAATTATGAAATAACATGTTCGCACGACCAGTGGCGCACGACCGGTGGTCGTGCGCACTGGAGTTGATGGTCGTGCGCACTACAGCAAACAGAACTCGGAAATTAAATGGTAAGTGCGCACGAGCAGTGGCGCACGACCGGTGGTCGTGCGCACTGGCATTGGTGGTCGTGCGCACTGCACCAAACAGAACTCGTGAAAAAGGGTTACGTGCACACGATCAGTGGCGCACGACCAGTGGTCGTGCGCAATAGAACCGGTGATCGTGCGCAGTGTTCCTGTGCAGAATTGCACCGGGAACACCTACACGACTCCCATTCCAGCACAACTACCAATCTAGCCACTGAAGGTGGCACTTAACAATACATGAAAGCTAATGATGAAGATAAACAAGAAATAACACCAAAACGGGCCTATAAGTGCACCTAGCATAGAATGACCAATATGAGCTAAAACAGGGCTAAAGTGCAGTGAAATGACTAAATAAACGGCCCAGATGAGTCCATAAAAGTGTATATGATCAGGACTCATCAGTACAAAACACAATTTGCGACTAAGAGATAGCATAGATTAGCAAAGGAACACACACGTTCCATCACAATGCTTTAAACATACTTGTAATTCATTCCTAAAATGGACAATGACTGGCGATTTACATGACTTAACGGCGACGCACACTCGTGCTCACCAGCCCTTAAAAGAATTCGACCACAAATTCAGACGGAAAGGGATCGAGACCCGGAGCTTATAACAATTTGTAACACCCTCCCTGTTACATAGAATATAGCAGTAGGTCCGGTCGGGACCCCACGCCATATTAAACGAACAGAAGAGCGCGTTACTGAATTGAATTTTAAACAATTAAGAACATAACCATCTCAGCATATATATACAGAGTCGCATAATGGAAGCATTTAATTTAATAAGACAAAAATAGTTCACAACTTGTCCACTAATATACCAGGAATGAAAATACAACAAGGCTTGTCTATTAAACTATTTACAACAACTAGGTGGCTTCCAAACATTGGCACGCTGGCCGGCCACACATGAAAACAATCAACAAATCACTTGGCCTTCAAGGTCCAGCAAAACTCAGCAGCTGGGTTTCTGCCCTGCTATTTCCCGCTCGTCTCGCCAGGACATGTAAGACACAATCCACCAAACGGTGGGAAAAGAAGTAACCGGTCAGCTTTAGCTGACCCAGAATATAACGACCCCACCCCATGCTCGGGGCGACGGTGCTCCTTCCCTGCAAGCAAGCAATAGCAATATATATATCATAGGTTCATCTAAGCACCGCATAGAAACAATCAACCTACAGTGACGTTAAGTCACACGTTATGTGCACTCATGGCACGTCATCCTCAAGTACTTTTTCAACTTCGATGAACCAATTGAGCTAGGTTGCACACACGAAGTTCCGGCACTCTTTAAGCTCGGTCGTACACACAAAGTTTCGGTATGATCGTTATGAGCTAGATGTCAGGATTCACCAATGCCTGGCCTGGGTTCAGCTCAGCTTGTGCCCATGCTCATAAATGTCAGGATTCAACTTAGCCTGACACGGGTTTGGCTTCCCCTTGTGCCCGTCAAACTATAACCTCACAGGGTCATCACCTCAGCCTCAGGGGCTTGTTTAGCAACCCCAAGGATCACTGGCACTAACGTCGGCGCTAGCGCTAGCGCCAGGCGCTAGCCAACAGAACCCAAATCTGTTAGCTCTTTCGGGTATTTCCTGAGGGCAACCTCCAGGACACCCTGCAGTACATCACAGTACCAAGAACCCAAAAACATACATACGTGGAGTCTTCTCCAGAGTGCAATATAGCATATCAACATCACCATTCCAGACCAACCTGTCTAGAAGGGCTTCACACAGCATGCCAATGTCCGTACTGCCATTCCGGACTCTATATGCAATTACTACGGGGATAACATCGACCCGTCTGCAGAAACCTATCCACTGATTAGTGGAACATGTCCAGAGATGAAGGAGGAGAATCATTACCCATGGCACTCATTTCCATGCCATAGATCTGAGATTGATCCGGAGGGAACTTGCTGAAATAGCTTTCTCTCTACGGAGTGGACGATGGCACAAGAACGCAGGTAATCTCCTTCACAAATTTCCCTTTAGAATGGCGAACAGCTAGCCCCCAACGGATCTCCTTCCTCAAGTTCTCAGCCTACCACTCTTGGAAAGGCAGAGGTTCTCTCATAAAATAAGAAGGAAAGCCGAAAACCATCTCATATATAGTTTTCTGCTACTGCATGTGCTAGCTACTAGAGTCTGGCGCTAGCCTAGAGTCGTTACCGCTTTACCACTTAAGGATTCGTCGAGAAAAGCTACCGCTAGCGCTAGCGCTACCTCCTGCGCTATCTTTATTCGACGAACTTCTCGGGAAATGCAACCGTTATCGAGAAAGGATACATTTCTCAGGAAATATACTACCATCGACGCTATCGCTAGCACCTGGCGTTAGCTCATATGCTCCATTATTTGAGAAAGAACACATTTCTCGGGAAATATACTACCATCAGCGATATCGCTAGCGCCTGGCGCTAGCTCATATGCTCCATTCTTTGAGAAAGAACACATTTCTCGGGAAATGAACTAGCTTCTCGGGAAAAGCACGTGTTTCTCAGGAAATGTACTACCACCGGCGCTATCCCTAGCGCCTGGCGTTAGATCATTTGCTTCCGAGCACTCCTAAATTATTTGCACACAAAACTTGGGGTCTTACAAAAAGCATGGGGGCTCCCTGGGGTGCGGTACTTATATGGATGAAACCAGCATCGATTAGTTCTTGCAGTTGTATCTTGAGCTCGGCCAGCTCCTTTGGGGCCATTCGGTAAGGTGCTCGGGACAGTGGTCGAGCTCCATGTGTAACGCCCCAAAATTTTGAATAGATTATTTAAAATGAACATAATAATAATTATTTTAGACTGAATGATTAATTCCATCGTAGCGAGGGCATTACCGTCGTAGGTATGTCACCGTAGTCCATCTCGGGTGTTCGCGAGGTCACGTTCGATAAAAATCTCTATTTATCCTGGCATGAAATATTTAATTAAATACAAATTAAATTTTATAAAAAAAATTATCAAATTCTGTATAAACTTATATATAAATTCTTATAAAAATTTATATAAATATATAGTCTAACAAAATATGTATATATATATATACATTCTTATTAAAATATATATATATATAAATCTGTTTATGCTTTATGTTTTAGGAGAAGTTAGTGGAATCCAGTTGGAAACCACATTCATCTTCTTAAGTAGGATTTCTTGTTTCTTCCGAGAGGGATAGTTCTCCTGTTCTTGTTTCGCGAGCTCCAGCGTGAGAAAGAGAGAGAAAGCGAGGGTTTCCATCGGAGAAGGAGGTTTGGAGGTCGACTTCGTCGCCGGAGCGAGGAATTGGAAGGCCGATGTCATGATCGTCAAGATCCGACGAGTCCACGTTCGAAATTAATGCAAGGCGGGCCGTTACATAAATAGTACACTTTTTTCTAACTGCTCGCGTTGTTGATGGCGGGATTCGAACCCCCGCCACCCTTGATAAAGCACCTTCCACATTCCTCATCACCAGCTGAGATGCAGCTCAGTTGGTGATGAGGACTGTGGAAGGTGCCTTATTAAGGGTGGAGGGCATTCGAATCCCGCCATCAACAACACGTTGTGCTGAAAAATAGGCCAGAGAGGCGTTGGGGTCACTGGACTGCAGTCCTGTAGCGGTCGTTATGGCCAATGCAAGGCGGGCCATTACATAAAGAGTGCACTTTTTTGTAACGACCCGCCTTGAATTGGGACTACCGACAGTTAGACGCCTGGCCCCATTATCCAGACGCCCGGGATGCAGCCCGCTTTGTAACACCCCAACCCCTCACTGAGCATATTTCTCAGCACCAATAGGTTGTTGATGGCAGGATTCAAACCCCCTCCACCATTGATGAGAAAACTTCAGCAGTTCTCATCACCAACGCCGATCGATGAGAGCACCCGCCAATTTCTCTTTCTTCTTCCCATTAGAGCAGTTTTTTTGCCCTATTGCTTGCTTTTGGTTGGATTATTAAGCCTAGTGATGAGGTATTTATCTTTTTTTTAGTCTTTCTGGTTGTATAGTGGGAAAGATTCCCTTGATTTCCACTTGACTCTTCTTGTAATATTGTGAATTCTTTCAGTTAGTGTACTGACTTTTCTACCTATTTGGAAGTATTTCTTTGGTTATTCCAAGGTAAGAATTACCTTAGGATTCTTTTGTCTTGGCCTGATTTGCAACCTTTAAAATGTCAAACCAAGTAAAGTTATAAATTGGTATAATTTATAGACTGGAGAGTTGGTGGATATTGTAGGCCCCCACCATAGTAGTTATTTAGACTGGAGAGTGGGTGGATATGGTAGGCCTCCACCACAGTAGTTTTTTAGACTGGAGAGTGGGTGGATATGGTAGGCCCCCACCACAGTAGTTTTGTAGACTAGAGAGTGGGTGGATATGGTAGGCCCCCACCACCTTGATTTGTAGACTGGAGAGTGGGTGGATATGATAGGCCTCCACCCTAGTGGCTTCTATACTAGAGAGTGGATGAGTTTAGTGGACCTCCACCTCAGTTCTTTCTTTTAACTTATTATATAGGCAACTTGGTATGGTTTTGGCCACTTCATGGATACCCTTGTTTCTCGGGTTACTTTTTAATCATGTCTGAACTTTGTTCGTTGACTTTACTACTCATGATTATATATTGCTCCTGTTATTTAATACTGTTCTTATTAATATTGTTACTTGCTCCCTTTTGGGCTGAGGCATTCTTTTCTTTTAAGTGCCTCAGGTTCAGGTTCAAGTCAGTAGCTGCAGCAAGTGGCAGAGCTGTGATGTCTGGTCCCCGGTAGTGGATCTTCCCTTCCTTCTTGGTAAGGGGCAGTCTTGATTATTGCCACCCTGTCTTCGCCTTGTGGGATTTTGTCAGTTATAAGAGCCCGTAAGGTTGTTGTTTTTAGTGTACTTGCAGGTTGCTACTACTTGTTCTTCTTTTGAGGTAGATAGTTGTTGCTCTCTGGGAAATTGTGTACTTTACTACTTTATGTGAAATATTCTGTATAAAGAATTGCATAGCATAACTTTTCTTACTATGTACCACCTATTTGAAATCGTACTAAGTATTTTTCATATATATGTATATAGTAAACATAGAAATGTGTTAGCCTTGAAGACCTGTTTGGTCTTCATGCTTGTGTAGGATAGATTAATCTATATTTTCCACCGCGTATGTATTTTTCCTATTTGAGGACCAAATATTCCACCGGACCGAGGGACACGGTCCCAACTTAAATGAAGCCAAAGTTATCTTTGATTTAATAATATCTATATTTTGTATAAATGATTGTAAAGAATGCTTGCCTGAGCGTCTGCAGTTGTCCCCTGCATGACGTAGCATCATGACACGTATTTTCCCCTTACTCTGATAATTCTTAAAGTATTTCGGGAAAATGCGGGTTATGACACCATGTGCAAGCTCAATCTGGAAGTCTACTTCTTGCTGCAGGGGCAGCCCTGGAAGGGATTCTGGAAAAACATTTAGAAAGCCTCGGACTACGGGCACCCTGGTGAGTACTTGAGTTTTGTCCTCCATTTCGAAGTAAATAAGGTACATTTTGTCTTTTTGTCAGATTGATTTGATGGTTTGTGCGGACGTTAGGATGCTGCGAGTGAAACACAGTATACCTGCTAAAGTGATAGACTGTCCATTTGGGTTCTGGAGGTTGATTTCTCCGGTCGAGCATTTTATTTGGGCCTTGCATTCGACGAGACAGTCCATCCATAGGATGATGTCGAACCCGGTTATTGCTAGAATCATTGTGAAGATTTCGAACTCCATGCCTACTAGCATAGCCTGGAAGGAGCACATTAATGTGGACGTCATGTCTGACCCGTCCGGGAGTCAAATTCGTATTGACATTCCGGACAATCGGACGGTGTTCTCCTTGGTTGTGATGAAATCCCGCGAGACAAAGGAATGTGTGGCTCTGGTATCGAATAATGTTTTGGCAGGGTGGCCTTCTACAAAAAGTAAACCTGGTAACATATATATATATATATACTACGATCATAGGGCTTTTAAAGATATACAACTAGGATACATATATGTCAAAACAAAAGGCTATATCACATGTCTCCTACCAGATAACATCATCCAGGTATATTATCACTAATGCCGAAAATATTTACCTATAACTACGTTTAGTGCATGTCAATGTTGGAGGTCTAGTGTGAACGCCTCAAGTGGTGTTGCTCTGCCTTACCTGGGCTGCTCCCTCCTGCCTGCAGGTCATCCTCTGCAATCTCCTCATCCTCGCCCACTCTCCGCTGCTCCTTGTACTTATCCTAAAGCTGTCCTACCTACAGCCTGGGGGCAGAAAGCTCTAATATGCCCAGGCTGCTGGCAAAGGAAGCAATTCCCTGCAAAGGGAACATCTCGTCGTGTGGCTGGTGCGGGTTGGGGTGCTGGAGCTGGTCTGGGTGATGGAACCGGTTGGGGTGCTGGGGTTGGAGGTGCATGTCGAGGCTGAGGTGCCTGCCTGTAGGGCTGGTGGAAATGTTGCTGCCTCCTAACCTTGTCCTGCCTTCAAGGGGCAATCCCTCTCTCTCGTCCCTGGGCTCGGGGGACCTCCACATGTCCTCTCCACGATTGGGCCACCATCTGCTGGTCCATCTTTAATGTGACAGCATGCATGGCAATCGTGTGGAAGGTCGACTGTGAAACTGTTGGGAAAATGATTTCTCTTAACCCCTGAAAATGAGTTGAATATGAATTCTAAGAAAGAAAAATCAAGGTTAAGTAAATATGCATCGAATAGTATTCGACGCAACGTCGAAGTGGTATCGACGTTCCTTTCAGAATGAGTTAAAGTAACTTTAAGAAGAATTTGACGTATCCTATGTCGACGTAGCTCTGACTTCTAGTCGACGCATCTTGAGAAGTCGACGCACCTTAGTCGACGCACCTTCCTTATTCTTCTCTCGACGTCCAGCCAGGACGAATTTGACGCTTACGTCGAATAGTAATCGACGCACGTCGATTTCTATGTCTAATTCAAAAATTGCCAGATCTCTTTCCTTCTTTTATAGATCTGATTTAAATGGAATCAATTTATTCTTTATAGCCGTTCTGAATCATTCTTTTCCTCTAATAGATTCTTGGCTAAATTGATTAAAACCATTATGGACATTATTTGAAATCAGAATGAATTCTTTCCTTCTATTGATATAATTATTATGGAAATATTTCTATCTTTCTATTTCTCTGTCTACTAATCAATTATCCTCCTATAGTATTATTTGAATGGACAGAGCTATAAAATAACAAGGAGGTTGGCAGAGAACAAAAGACAAGTGATCCATCATATACATATTTGAAAAGGAGGAAAAGCTCCCGAGAGAAAAAGAGAGAGAATTGAGAAATAGTGCTGCAGCAAAGATCAAGCTTCCATCTTCTCCTGCTTCTGAAGCCACTCTGCTGCATGCCCTGATAGCTCTCACAAAAGAGAGAAAAGGCCTACAATCTCCTTCTCACTATAGAAGAGAGATTTCATTCACTACTTCTTGTGCTTCCAATCTTCTTGCTAGGAAGAAGATTCTTTCTTGTCTTAAATACTTCTTCTTTTTCTTATTTCACTTTCAAATATTGTAAAAGAGTTTTTAGAATCTCTCTTCAAAAAATTCAGTTGTACTGGTTCTAAGAGTCTCCTTTTCAAAAGACTCAGTTGGTTCTAAGAGTCTCCTTATCAAAAGACTCAGGGTGGTTCTAAGAGTCTCCTTATCAAAAGACTCAGTGCAAGATAGTGATTTCCTACCATGGGGGTAGAAGAGTGGACTACCCAAAGTTTGGGGAACCACTATATTTCTTTGTGTTGTGCTGTGATGTTTCTTCTTGCATTTATTTTCTTTACTTGTTTAATTCTTGTTGGTGTGTGGGAAGCACTAATCTGTGATCACTACATATATATATATAATCATTAACTTTGCACAAAAATATTTTAAATCTCTATTAACCCCCCCCCCCCCCCTCTAGAGAATTCTAGTGAGGATAACTGTGCACTTTTAATTGGTATCAAAGCGAGGTTGATCTAAAAAGGATAACTCCTTGATCAAAAAGATCCTACCTCTTATATATATATATATAAATATTTCTGAAAAATATTTCATTCCACATGGCACAAATCAAAGATTATGCTTCCACCAGACCACCAATTTGCAACCTTGAAAAGTTTGCACTTTGGAAAACAAGAATTAGAATTTATTTAAACTCTATTGATGATGAATTGTTTAATGTTGTCTTGACAGGTCCCCCCAAGCCATTTAGAAAGGACTCAAGTGGAAAAGTAACTGAAACACTTGCTCCAAAAGCTGAGTGGACAGATGAAGAAAAGAAAGCTCAAGGATATGATGCCAAGGCTATGAATATCCTAGTCTCAACCCTCTCTGATGAAATCTTCCAAAAGATTGCTGAATGTGAGTCAGCTAAGGGAGTATGGGAAGCTCTCACCAAAATGGTAGAGGGAAGTGCTGATGAGAAAAAGGATAGAAAGGCACTACTCATCTCTCAATATGAAAACTTCCAGAAGAAAGAAGGTGAAAGTGTTGCTGACATGTATGCCAAATTCAGCCTCATAGTGAATGAATTGAGAACACTTGAAAAGGACATATCTCTCACTGAGATAAATGACAAACTGCTAACTTGCTTCCCTAGCTCTTGGAATTCAAGAATCTGGCCAATTAGAGACTACAGAAGTCAAAGAGAAATCTCAACAGATGTCCTGTTGGGTAAATTAAAATCATATGAACATCTGTTGTAAACAAGAGCTGAGAAAGAAGAGAAGGAAAAGGCTCCTTCACTCTCAAAAGAAAAGAGTATTGCACTAAAGGCTGTTGAAGGTGAATCCTCTACAAATGATGAAGAACTGATCAGTCTACTGGCCAGAAGATTCAAGAAGTGGATCAAAACAGAAGGATCCAGAGGAAGAGACTCAAAAACCAGGTATAATAAAACACCTACTAAAGAGATTATATGTTACTCTTGCAGGAAACTTGGACATATTGCACCTGAATGTCCTAAGGAGATCAGCAAAAAGAAAGATCTGAAAAGAACAGATCTACAGAAGAAAAGGAAGAAAGAGAAAGGTCTCATTGCTCAATCATGGAGTGATTCAGAATCTGAAGAAAGCACCTCATCTGACAATGATCAAGAAGAGGCCAAGCTGGAAGAAACCTGTTTAATGGCCACTGAGAAGCCTGATGATACATCTATGGTAAATATACTTGATGATATAGATTTCTCTTCCACTGATTTCAAAAACAATTTCAAAGAATTCTGTTTAAATCTAATCAAATCTGAAAAAGAAATAAAAGAACTAAGAAATGAATTAAAAAATCTCAAACAAGTGAATACACAGTATAATAACTATGTGCTCAGTCTAGGACTCTCAGAAAAGGAATCAGAAAAAATCTATACAGAAAATCTAACACTGAGAAATGAGCTAGCAAAGGCAAAGGGCTTTGAAGACACTCTAAATGGGAGAAGTCAGAAGCTCAAAAACATCTCTAGAAATCTTACTGAAAGACTTAGACAACTAGAAGATAATACTGACTTAGAACCAAAAACTCAATCACCTAGAAAATCTGTTTGGAGACATCCCATTCACTTCACTAGGAAAGGTCATTTGATAGGAGAAAGATCACAGGAAAATCCAGAAACAACCACTGTCTTTAATAAAACTAATCCCATTACATATGAAGGAATCCTTGGAAAATATCCTCAGAAAAGAGTTAAACATGCGTCGAATTCTTATCAACGCGCGTCGATTTCTAATCGATGCTTGCACCAAAGTGCGTCGACTCCTACCCGACGCAACCTCTCTCATGCTCCGACTGAAAATAAACGCAGAATGGAGAAAGCGTCGACTTCAAATCGACGCAACCATAAACCTACGTCGAATTCATATCGACGCAACCAATCAGACAGAAGTTTCTCCTCTTCCAAACAGCTCTCTAAATCCATTTCCTTTTACTATGACAACTATTTCTGTAACATCACCAAAGAAAATTGGTATGATAAACCAATACTCCTAAAGGAGGAAGGATATTCAGAAAAACCTACTTATTCTTTCATTAAATCTTTCACTGATGGGAGGAAGGGACCCCAGCTCAGCAGGGTCCAAACTAATGTGTAAAACTTTATGTGCAGATGTATCACATCTCCAGGCTGGTGTGGTACTTGGACAGTGGATGCTCCATGCACATGACAGGATGCAAAAATCTATTGATCAACTTTGAGGATAGACTTGGACCATCAGTGACTTTTCGAGACTCTAGCTGTGGCCAAACCAGGGGCTTTGGAGACTTCATAGAAGGGAAAGTCACCTTCAAGAATGTGGCAGTAGTTAAAGGACAGACGCACAATCTGATAAGTATAAGTCAGATATGTGAAAATGGTAAGTATGAGGTAAAATTCACCACACTATTCTGTCATATTATTGATATCAAGACTGGTGCCACAGTACTCAATGGAATTAGAAAAGGAAAAGTATATGTAGTGGACTTTATCTCCTCACCCACAGAAGTCTGTTTATTCAACAATATTATTGATAAAAGTGAATTATGGAATAGGAGACTAGGTCATCTAAACTACAAAACCATTAGTAAACTAGCAAAGAATAACATAGTTAGAGGCTTACCAAAGGGTAGGTACTCTAAGGATTCTCCATGCAGACCTTGCCAACTAGGAAAACAAACCAAATCATCCTTCAAACCAATTGGTAAGGATGACTCTCCCAGGGTCCTTTACTTACTACACATGGATCTCTTTGGTCCCATATCCACTCAGAGCTTAGGTGGAAAATCCTATACCCTAGTCATTATGGATGACTATTCTAGATTCAGCTGGGTATTCTTTCTAAGGGCTAAGTCTGAAACCCACAAGACTCTCTCAAGATTCATAAAACAAATTCAATCTGAACTCAATAGTCAGGTTTCCATAATCAGAAGTGATCATGGGACTGAATTTGAAAATCAGTTTATGACTAGTCTCTGTGAAGATATAGGTATCAAACAAAGTTTTTCAGCCCCTAGAACCCCTCAACAAAATGGGTATACAGAAACAAACTAGATTCCACTGGAGTAATTGTCAGGAACAAGGCAAGACTTGTAGCACAAGGATATAGACAAGAAGAAGGGATAGATTACAACCAAACCTTTGCTCCAGTAGCCAGATTGGAGGCAATCAGGCTCCTTCTTGCCTATGCAGCCTTCATGAAGATAAAAGTCTACCAAATGGATGTCAAGAGTGCCTTTCTGAATGGTGACCTTCAAGAAGAGGTATATGTGGAGCAACCACCAGGTTTTGTAAATCCCTCTTCTCCTAACATTGTTTATAGACTTAACAAAGCACTATTTGGTCTTAAGCAAGCACCTAGAGCTTGGTATGAAACTCTCTCTAACATCCTTTTAGAAAATTCCTTTGAAAGAGGAAAAGTAGACAAGACACTCTTTACTAGAACCCATAAAAACTAACTCCTCCTTGTTCAAATATATGTAGATGACATCATCTTTAGCTCAACTCATCCTAAACTTTGTAAAAGATTTGCTAATCTAATGCAATCTAAATTTGAAATGAGTAGTATGGGAGAACTCTCATATTTCTTAGGATTACAAGTAAAAGAAAGTAGTGAGGGAATCTTCATCTCACAATCCAAATATACTAAAGAGCTAATCAAAAAGTTTGGTATGGAATCAGCATCTACCATAAAAACACCCATGGAAACCAATGCCATTATAGAAAAATATGATAAAGGAAAATCAGTAGATCAAAAGACATATAGGGCCGTCATAGGATCCCTTCTATATCTAACAGCTAGCAGACCTGACATTATGTTTGCCACTTGCATCTGTGCTAGATTTCAGGTTGATCCAAAGGAATCCCATTTCACCTCTGTAAAAAGGATTCTTAGATACCTAAAGGGAACCACTGAACTAGGTCTGTGGTACTCAGCAGAAACCAACTTTGAATTAATAGGTTTCTCAGATGCAGATTATGCTGGATGTAGGGTTGATAGAAAAAGCACATCTGGCACTTGCCAATTTCTAGGTGACAGATTAATATCATGGTTTAGTAAGAAACAAACCTCAGTCTCAACCTCAACAGCTGAAGCTGAATACATAGCTGCTGGGAGCTGTTGTTCACAAATCCTGTGGATGCAAAATCAGCTTTTTGACTACAAATTGGAAGTACATAACTCTAAGATCTATTGTGATAGCTCTAGTGCTATATCCATAGCATCCAACCCAGTCTTTCATAGTAGAACCAAACATATAGAGATCAGACATCACTTCCTTAGAGATAATGTTGAAAAGGGTAAGATAACCTTAGAATATATTCCCACAGACAATCAAAGAGCAAACATCTTCACAAAACCTTGGATGAAACTAATCATAATTATTTCATCAACACCTTAGGAATGCTTGATGGTAGTCTGTAACCACCATTGTTGGGAAATCTAAAAGAAATCAGGAAATCTAAGAAAGTATTTGAAAATGCGTCGAATTCATATCGACGCACCGTCGAGAAGAACTTGACGCTGGCGTTGATTTCTTCCCGGCAAAGTTACATCGATAACTTATCGACGCACCGTCGAATTTACATCGACGCAGGGCTATGAACACGTCGACAGAACACTAGTGGACAAATCTCCACGGAGCGTCGACTCTATACCGACGCATATGTCGACATCAATTCGACGTAACGTCGACATCTGTTTACAATTAGAATCAAATCCTTACTTCCTCTTTTGACGATTGGATTACCTGATATACCTGGATTTCTGTTTTCTTTCTCGACGTTTCACTTCCTTTAAATAATACCTCTTATTTCATACACATATACTCTCCTAAAACCCGCCAAAACTTCGTCTTCTACCTCTCTCTCTCTCTCTCTCTCTGCGACAATGGCACCAACTCCTAATCAATCGGCCCTCATCAAAACGATGAACGATGCTCTCAAACACCTAGTAAATGACTTCCCGAATCGACTGAATCACTTTGCCAATGAATGTGCTGCCATGATCAACACCTGTGGAGCAAAACTGGCAACCCTCTCTGCTTCTCTTCCTGAGCTTAATGCTCTTATTCAAGAACGGCCTCTGTCGCCAGAAAGGTTTAAATCCTTTATGCAGGATATAAACCAGGGGGAGAGTTGCTCCAGAAACCCCCCTTGTCAGGTTTTCTTTCTCTCTTAAAAAGCTCAGGGTTAATTTCCTCTCTAACTCTAAATATTATCTCTAAAGTATTACACCAACTTATCTTCTTACAATAGGTTCCAATCTTCTCCAATCACTCTGACTACACCTTCAACAGAAATTTTGAAGAGACCTCATCCTACCATACTGAAGGAGAGCATGATGTGGATTCAGCATTCAGAATAGATGCCCCACATACCCAGGGGGAGATTGTTGTGGTAAAGAACACAGAAGTCCAGAAGGAGGAAGAAGCAGCCTCCTCTGATGACTGGAGAGGACAAGTGTGGATTGAAGCAACCCCATGTGAGGAAGAAATTCAGCATCACTCTCCTGGCTTCTCTGCTAGGTACATCAAACTGAAGACACCTCTACTTGAGGACATCCCTTCAGAAGAGCTTGGAGGAGACAAACATCTCTCAGTAAAGATTACTCTACCAGAAATCATTCTGCCTTTCACTGCAGAACAAACTCCTCTTGAACAAATCCCTTCTCCACCTAAAGAGAAAACTCCTTCTCCTCTGCTACCTCTACCTCCACCTCAACCTCCTTCTCTACCTCCACTGCTACCTTTACCTCCTCCAATAGCAAAACTCACTAAGCAGATTCTACCTAGGCAAAGTCCAGAAGGACAAATGAAAAGGAAAAGAGAAGACATTCCCTACTGGCAAAACTTCTCCAAAGAAGAAAGGAAAGAGTATGCAAAGGAAAAGAAGTATAGAAAAGCCTGTGAGGAGATAAAAAGGTTTGAAAAGATGCCTGTCATCATTCCTAACAGCCCTGTAAAGGAATACCATGATCCTGACATGGAAAAGAGGCATGAAGAAATAAGAGAAAGAGAGTTGTATGAATATGAAGCAGCTTTTAAAGAAGTAAAAGATAAAAGGAATGCCTGGATAGAAAAGATCAACAGGGGAATGACCAAGGAACAAATTCTTGTTGAATCTTCTATCAAAATTCCAAAGAAGTTGTTTGATATTGAAGCCTATCAAAAGAAAAACCCTCAGGCAGGGGTCATCCTAGAGAATGGCCAAAAGCACAAGAGGGGTGTAGGGTGTGCTGAAGACACTTACATTTCCTATAAGAAGCCCAAAAAACCTGCAAAGTTAGACAAATGGCTTGACTCACCCTGGAAAGGGAAAGGAAAGATGACTGAGATTCCTGACAAACAGCAATCAGAAAAGAAAACAAAGTATAGGCCCAAGGTTGATAGCAAGGGACCACCTGAGCTCAAGCCTACTCAACAGAAAACTCAAAACATTACAATTGAGATGATTGATGAAAAGACAGCAATCATCATCAGCAAAGGCTACTCCATAAATGACACTCTCCCTGATGGTGATAAACTCTTGGAGAAACTGCATACAATCATTAGGAATGTCCAGGAACGTCCTGATAGAGCCAGGGGCTATATTGTTGATGCTATTGAAAAATTATCTAGAAAACTCTATTATGCATTTGTCAATTTCATGTATCGCAAGAAGTTTCTAGTTTAGATCTTGTGAAAGACAATTACTTATTTCTTCTGATTACTTAGCATATTTCTTATCTAATGTTGTGCTGTGCTAATTATATGCTGATACAATTCCTCTCCAATAGGGTTAAGACAAATAGGGGGAGATTGTTGGGAAAATGATTTCTCTTAACCCCTGAAAATGAGTTGAATATGAATTCTAAGAAAGAAAAATCAAGGTTAAGTAAATATGCGTCGAATAGTATTCGACGCAACGTCGAAGTGGTATCGACGTTCCTTTCAGAATGAGTCGAAGTAACTTTAAGAAGAATTCGACGTATCCTATGTCGACGTAGCTCTGACATCTAGTCGACGCATCTTGAGAAGTCGACGCACCTTAGTCGACGCACCTTCCTTATTCTTCTCTCGACGTCCAGCCAGGACGAATTCGACGCTTACGTCGAATAGTAATCGACGCACGTCGATTTCTATGTCTAATTCAAAAATCGCCAGATCTCTTTCCTTCTTTTATAGATCTGATTTATATGAAATCAATTTATTCTTTAAGCTGTTCTGAATCATTCTTTTCCTCTAATAGATTCTTGGCTAAATTGATTAAAACCATTATGGACATTATTTGAAATCAGAATGAATTCTTTCCTTCTATTGATATAATTATTATGGAAATATTTCTATCTTTCTATTTCTCTGTCTACTAATCAATTATCCTCCTATAGTATTATTTGAATGGACAGAGCTATAAAATAAAAGGAGGTCGGTAGAGAACAAAAGACAAGTGATCCACCATATATATATTTGAAAAAGAGGAAAAGCTCCCAAGAGAAAAAGAGAGAGAATTGAGAAATAGTGCTGCAGTAAAGATCAAGCTTCCATCTTCTCCTGCTTCTGAAGCCACTCTGCTGCATACCCTGATAGCTCTCACAAAAGAGAGAAAAGGCCTACAATCTCCTTCTCACTATAGAAGAGAGATTTCATTCACTACTTCTTGTGCTTCCAATCTTCTTGCTAGGAAGAAGATTCTTTCTTGTCTTAAATACTTCTTCTTCTTTTCCTTATTTCACTTTCAAATATTGTAAAAGAGTTTTTAGAAACTCTCTTCAAAAAATTCAGTTGTACTGGTTCTAAGAGTCTCCTTTTCAAAAGACTCAGTTGGTTCTAAGAGTCTCCTTATCAAAAGACTCAGGGTGGTTCTAAGAGTCTCCTTATCAAAAGACTCAGTGCAAGATAGTGAATTCCTACCAAGGGGGTAGAAGAGTGGACTACCCAAAGTTTGGGGAACCACTATATTTCTTTGTGTTGTGTTGTGATTTTTCTTCTTGCATTTATTTTCTTTACTTGTTTAATTCTTGTTGGTGTGTGGGAAGCACTAATCTATGATCACTACACATATATATATAATCATTAACATTGCACAAAAATATTTTAAATCTCTATTCACCCCCTCTAGAGAATTCTAGTGAGGATAACTATGCACTTTCAGAAACCATGATTAAGTCCTATCGTAGGTCGCCGCGCAGTCCTCGGTAGAACCTGGCAACTCTATCTCTATCTATGGTAGCCAATGTCCCCGCGAAGCGGGCTAAGTGAATGAACTCGTACTGGTATTCTGGCATTGTCCTCTCTCCCTGTCAGATGTGGAGGAATCGCTCCTGGAGTGCGACTCGGTCGGCATCTGAGATGAAGTGCTCCAGGAAGGCCATATAAAATTCTCCCCAGAGAATCGTGCTAAATAGTCGCCCTCTAAATGTGGAACAGCTAGCAGCCCTCCACTAGTCTCATGCTTAGGCTTCTAATAATGTCACCACTAGGGACACTCCGACAATGGAGGGGCACATCATGCCGACTAGTAGTTCCTCAACCCTTTACACCCACTCCTCTACCTGTATAGCGGATTCGGTGCCTCGGAAGATAGGACGCCTTATCCCCCGGAAGGTCGTCAAAAGGTCTGTGGGCACGGGAGGCTGCTGGGGTGGCCGTAAGATGGCAGCTTAGAAAGTGACTAGCAGTGTTGTCAATGTCCGTCCCAGGTCAGTCTCGGTGAATGGGACAACAGCTGGAGCAACCGGGTCTGATGGTGGAGTAGTAGGGTGGTACTGATCTCTAGAGGATGATCTCCTATTACTGGACTCCAGTATCTGGAGAAGTAACAGAAGAAAATCAGTACTTGCTAATGTAAAGGAATTTTGCAAAAAATGACTGAAATGGAAGCGACATGTATGTGTGCTACTGTGCAATCTAAGATCCTTAAATTTTCAACCTAAGGGTCCACAATGCTTTCGCTACATGGTTCATCCCAAACCAAGAAATGGAACATAGGAAGGAAGGATCCAAAGACTGCCACATGTGGACGGATCATGATAGCTCTGATCCATTTGTAAGACCCCCCCCCCCCCCTAGAACTTAACCCAGGTCGGGAGAGAGGGGTCTTACTGCCCAAGACAACCACTCAGTACTTCCCGAGTGGCAACCGCCCACCCTCTCAAGCACTGGGTGGTCACCTTGTCAGGCAAACGAATCGATACATCACATCAGATTACAGTGCGGAAGCAATCATAAGGAAAACTAACAAGCATATATATATATATATTAATAAGCAAAAGGCCGAAGCCAACTGGTTATATGGTTGGCCCTATGGTCTAAGGGTAACTACTACATCCTCTATATTCCTTACATAGTCTTATACCATAAGTCTAGCATCACAAAAGATGGGAGGTAAGGCTGGTGTATCTGATTGAGCAATCTCAAATGCTGGTATGCTGTCATGTAGTACAGTGGCTTTGCGCTATCCCATCTCCTGTGAATGGTTATACAAACAACCATTAGTCAAAGAGCTAAGTGGAAAATACATCTCCTCCCTAGATCCGTATCCTGGGGACGAGCTCAGTACCCAAACAGTAAATAGATAGCCGAAGCAAAAGAGGTTAGCAGCATGTGCATATCCAGAAGCCCTAATAATATCATCAGATGAATTAAAAGAACAGCACAGCTAATTGCAGTAATAACACAAGTAACCGTGATTTCCAAACATGCCACAGGTGTTCAAACCCGCTCACAAAACCCTGTGCCGACACAGTTTGGACCGCTTTTCTTCCAGCAGGGTAGCGATCTCCGCAGGCCTCACCGATGTGGCCGTCGGTGACAGTGACCAGTCTTGAAACTTCTGAGTATGGTCATACCGAATCACCCATGCCCTCCCATACAACTCAATGTACTACTTGGATGTGAGCGACATCCGGCGATTCCCAAATTTAGGCCGACCAGCGGAGGCAAATCAATGGGTACGAAGTGGTGATTACCCGCGGTACACATCTCCCTGTCGACATGAGTCATCAACTCTACCACACCGGTACGAACGATCTGCGAGCGTGACCAACCCGCCACTTTTACCGCAAGCATTTCACAAACAGTTAATTAAATAATTAAATCACACTTTGCGCCTGCTACGGCCTTATTATATTGACTGGTTTTTCCATACTTGGTTGGTATGTGCAACGGGCGTAAGGGCACATTATTTGGGGCTAACCCTAGGAGGAGATACTCAACTCGCGGTTATCCCCAACTAAGGTTCTACTAAACAGGAACGGCCACTCATCAGAGAAGAACCCGGGCTAGAACTATAGATATGATAAGTTACAGTATTTGATCGCGGTAAGAAGTGGTGCAAAGCAAGCCGTAGAAACGAAATGTTAAATTGTAAAAGTACTGAATGAAAGGACTGATGTAAAGAGCTAAAATAATCGGACCAGTACGAGACTGGAGTACCAAAAGGAAACTAAATAAAGAACAGCAATCATCTGACCAGTACGAGACTGGAGTATCAAAAATAAACTAAATAAAGAGCATCAGTCATTGGACCAATACGAGACTGGAGTATCGAAAAGAAACTAAATAATGGGCAGCAATCATCAGACCAGTACGAGACTGGTGTTGGAACTGGGATTCGGCCCAACGAGGAGTTCGGACCCCTAAGATGAGTGCAACTCGCGCTTACTGATCCCTCGGAGCAACTTGACCGAAGACTTAGAACTTAGACCCTTGGCAACAACGTGGAGATCCCACAACACACCCGAAAGATCTTAGAGCGCTTCCCCTCCCAAGCCAAAAACTGAAGCCGGGCACATTGGATTGCTCTGAGAACACTAACAAAAGATGACCTGAGGAGAGATAAGCCCAAAAGGAAGCCCCTCCAAAGGTGTCGTTAGGGTCTTATTTATAGCTTTTCTGAATTGGTCTGCTGATAGCGGGATTCCGCCTTTTGGTTTCACTAAACGCACTCCAATCTGGTCTGCTAACAGCCAAACTCCACTGTTTTGAATGTCTACTGGCAGCCCACCAAGGGCTGAAGGGTAATTTCACCTTCTTACCCCCTGGGCGAGTGGCCTGCGAGAGCGCCCCTCGTGAGTCTTCTCGCGAGTCTTGCTCGCGAAACTTCCCTAGGAGAGCAGCCCACGAAGGCACTGCTCGCCTTCCTTTTGACGACAACCACCCAGGCTAGGCCTCGCATTCTACCCTGCGAGATCGCCCTGGCTCGCCTTGCCTGGCTCTCGCTACTCCTTAGTGGCGAGATGACCACTTCCGACCTAATTTACTCATCTTCAGACCTTACCCCCTCAGGAAAACACGGGGTTGTATACAATCCCCGCTCTTTGCAAGATTACGCTAAGCTCATAAAGAATCATCCAACCCTGGGTGTTCGCCGGCGACTGATGATCTGTCAGGAATCTTTCGGTGGGTCCCACCTCAAAACTATAAATACCACCCAAGTCAGGGTGACGCGCACTATTATTCTCTCTTCCTCTTTCCTCGCCTCCTTCTACCGTAGCTGCCGGAAAATGCCCTTTCGGAAGAACTTCGAGATCACCTGAAGGCATCTAAAGTGGGCGAGCTTTCTACCATGGCCAACACCGCCTCCTGGATGACCCGTCAGACCACTCCTCTTTTGCCTAAGATAAAAAGGCGAAGTCAGCCCGCCTGCCCCCAGGGGAGGACGGGATTGTACTGGTGGACTCTTCTCCTGACACCAGGTGATGCAGGATAAGGTCTCCGACACGATCGCTACGAACAAACACGTGTTCCCTTTCAACGCTCCCAAATTTTACGTTCGCACAAAAATACTCGCAACGTACATGCAACACAATAATTATCAATTAGATGTTAACGTATGGGTAGTCACGCTGTTAGAGGTTGAATAGATGGCTAAATGCCAATATTCTTCCCGACTAAAAGGACCCACCCGGTTCGAACGAGCTTGAGTTGTACCAAAAGAGATCCACCAAAAATTAAGATTTCAAAAGGGTAGATCTCTCCCAACAAAAAGTCGAGGTTCGCCGATCCTCTTCGAAAATTAAAAGAAATAAGAAGAGCGCACAAATCGATCGAAGAAAACAACGAATATTCAAGTGATTCGAAGATCACGCCAAAATTACCACCACAAGAAATTAATAAGAGGGAAATCTCACGAGTAGAAATTTTGTAACCCCGCTTGAGATGGGATTATCCTCAAGCATGCACTCGCCCGAATCGTTCGTCAACGGATCCACCGGAGATGTGTCGTTTGGAGAGAAACACGTCCGCCGTATTCGCTTCCCGCTGGATCCAATATCCACACGAACTAACACCATGCACCTTGAATGAAATCTTCAAAGGGGAAGCCTTTTAGTTGGCCGAATTCTTGAAGGAAAAGGATAGGAGATCCTTCGTGTTGCAAGCAAGAGAGAAAGAGAGAGGGATGTGAGAAAGAGTCATAGAGGAGAACGAAAATGAAAGGAAGAGAGGGAGACAGGGGGGCCGAAATTTTGGAGAGGGGAGAGAGAGGGCGGCTAGGAGGAGGGAAATCCAATAGAGAAGATTAGGGTTTGATTTTTTTGTTTTATCATTCAATAATAAAATCTAATACAAGATGACCTTGTATAGGCTAGCCAACAAACATGGCTAAATGCAGTCTGAAATTAAAATAAAACATGAGCATGGATAAACGCAGTCCAAAATTAAAATAAACATGGACATAAACAAGTCCAAAAATAAAAGCCAAAGCTAGATAAAATTTTAACTAATAATTATAATAAAATAATTATAATTATTAATTATTAATCTTGCACCGCGGACGAAGGTTGTAACGGCGATGGCGTTTGTCATGATAGTGCGGCGATGGCGTTCTTCAAAATGGTCGTCGCGGCGATGGCGTACACCATGATTGTGGTTGCGGCATCGTCCATCCGAGTCTTCAAATGTAGTGTTGCGGCAGCGATCAAAATACTGCGTCGTCAAGGAACTGGTCACGAACATATGGCAGGGTGTCGTCGCCATCAATCCGAGGTCCATTCAAATTTTTGATTACCTCTCAGCACCTTGAAGAAGGGTGCACACTTCTCTCCCGCCCGGGAGAGGAATCTACTGAGCCCGGCCAACTTCCCCGTGAGGCGCTGAACCTCCTTGGCATTTCTTGGCGATCCCAGTTCCATGATGGCCTTGACTTTATCTGGATTAGGCTCCCTCCTGGCTGGGGTGAGCAAGTGACCTAGGAACTTCCCCCGGCTAGCCCTGAAGACACACTTCTGGGGATTGAGTTTCATTTTGTACTTCCGCAAAGTCCCAAAAGTCTCTCCGAGGTCCCGGAGGTGGGATTCGAGGTCTCAACTTTTGATCATGAGGTCATCTACATAGACCTCCAGGTTCCTTCCTTTATGTTCTCGGAAGACTCTATCCATCTTCCGTTGATACATTGCCTCTGCATTTTTTAGCCCAAAGGGCATCATTTTATAGCAATAGCACCCATCCCCTGTGATGAAGGAGACATCCTTGATGTCGGGGGGGGAGGGGGGGGGGTGCATGCGGAACTGATGATAACCTGAAAAAGCATTTAAGAAGACATCACAGAGAAACCGACGGCTGAATCAACCAGCGCGTCGATTTTAGGCAAGGGGTACCAATCCTTGGGGCATAATTTATTAAGCAAAGAAAAGTCAATGCACATTCTCCACTTAACACCTCCCTTCTTTACCATTACCGCATTAGAGACCCAGCCAGGATAGTGGATCTCTGATACAAACCCTGCTTGGAGGAGCTTGCCCACCTCCTCTCGGATGGGCCCTTCCATCTTGTCATCTATGGCCCTCTTCTTTTGATGGATGGGGCGAGTTCTGAGATCGAGGTTGAGGCGATGGCAAGCCACATCCGCGTCAATCCCGGGCATCTCTGCGGCACTCCATGTGAAGAAGTCCACATTCTCCTGGACGCAGGCCAGGATTTGCTTATGCTCCTCCGGTCTGAGCTCTCCACTTATTTTGAATTTTTCTACCACCCCCGCTCGGGTGGTGATTCAATCTCCACAACCTCATCCACGGCCCCTAGCCGGGACTACTCCCCCCAATCACCCTCCTTCTCCTCGTCGCAAGCTAGCGCTTCGACCTCCTCCTTTATCCATTCTTGAACCTCATTCAGCTCTTCCGCCACTTCCTCCTGGGCCTCCACTTCCTCTTCTATTTTCTCCTCTCCTCCCTCTTCAAGCCTCACTGGCTCCACCATCTCCCGATCCCAATCTTCCGCATCGTCCATCCAGGAGATGGTGTTCATGGCAGTCGCATAGCACTGTCGGGCCACCTTTGGATCTCCCCTTATCCGGACTTGGACTCCTCCCACATTGAAATTAACGCATTGGTGGAAGGTGGAGGGAACGCAGCGGAGCGCGCTGATGAGCGGCCATCCAAAGATGGCACTATTGCTGCTGAGAGCATCCACTATGATGAAACGTTAATTCCTGGACTGCCCCCCCCCCCCCCCCCCAAGACTACATGGAAACCCATTCCTCCTTCTACCTCCTTCCTTTCCCCGGAGAACCCAAACAACGGGCCATCCGAGGCCAATACCCTCCGTGCCTCCACCTGCATCTCATCAAACGTCTTTTTGAAGATGACATTGACCGGGCTCCCGTTATCCACAAGGATCCGGGAGATGGTGAAGTTCTCGATCGCTGTCTGAATGACCAGCGCATCGCAGAATGGGTCTTCATGACCCGGCATGTCCTTCTGAGTGAACAAGATCTTCTCCGCTGGGGGCAGGGCTAGGGACGTCGAAGCCACGCTACGACGGTAGATGGTATGGAGGTTGGCCTTTCGGGTCGCCTCAATCCCTACCCACCCATGGATCACCCTGATCCCTCCTCGGGTCCCCACGTCGACCTGGTCTTCACACCTCTCATCCTCCTCATCCTGAGGCAGGACCTCCTCAATCCTCACCGCCTGCTGTTCCCACGGCGTCGGTGCCCTGGCCCCTCTTACCTCTAGGAACTCCAGGCAGGTGGTCGTTGCGTGCCCTTCGTCCTGATAGAATTAACAATACGGCAACGCCATAACTCTCTCTCGTCCTCTACCGCCCTATTACTCCTTCTTGATCCTGCTCCCGCTCCTGCTCCTGCTCCTGCTCCCACTCTCCTACCACTTCCTCGCCTGATTTCCATGGCTTGCTGAGGCAGGGGAGGCATTTGCCTCGGACCCTGCCTCCACCCTAACTGATGGGGTCTTCTCTGACCCCCATGGATGTTACCCCCTCCCAGGGCGTAACCTCTCCCTTGAACCTGCTCTCCTCCGCCTTGCTGCCTCCACCCAACCTCCGGGGCCCTGGGCTCTTCTCTTCTCCGCACCTCCTGCTGCTTGGCTTCTGGCTCACTGAGCTTTGCTAGCCTCCTAGTGAGCTCCGGATTAGCCTCCTCTCCCTCAATCTCCTATGCCACCCTCTCCATCAACTCCTCGTAGGAGACGGGGGCCTTCCTCTTCAATCTCTTCTTGAAGAAACTCTCCCTCAGCCCTACCATGAAGGCGAGCTGGAGGGCAAACCCGAGCATCTCCTGGGTAAGCAGAACCTCCTCCTGGAATCGGTCCACGTAGTGGCCCAGCGACTCCCCCGGTTCCTGCTTTACCTTAAAAAGCGACTCAGCATCCCTCTTCCTTTTGTTCGAAGTCGAGAAGTGCAATATGAAGCCTCGACGCAAGTCTTCGAATTGGTAGATCGATCTAGCCGAGAGTTAATGGAACCAGTCCCTATCCTTCTCCTTTAGAGTGATGGTGAAGAAGAGCCGACACTTGAAAGCATCTGACATCGGCCGGATGGAGACTGAGTCCTCGAACGACTGCAAGTGCTGGATAGGGTCATCCTTGTCGCAATAGTAGACCTTGTCCCACTCTCTAAACCCTTCTGGGACCGGTGCGGAAATCACTAGGTCGCAAAAAGGGCTGCTCCCACTCGATGTCCTCTCCTGCTCGACTCGCCATACGAGTTTTCTCGCAGGACCCGAGCTTGCCAAATCCGCGCTCGCCAGGACTGTGCTCGCCGGAGCAGCGCTCGCCAGAACCGGACCTGTCGGGCGGTGCTCGCTGGCCTAGCAAAAAGTTCTCACCCGATGAGATCTTTCCCTGCCCCTGCCACCTCCTTCCCTTCCATTCCTCCCGGGGCACACTCGCCGACCTCTGGAGGGGGAGCACCTGAGGTGTTGGGGTCACGAACTCGCTCTGCACCGCAGCAAAGGCAAGATCGATGCTCTCGAGGACCTCCCTCCTGAAGTCCGCGAACATCCCCAGCGTCACCACCGGCTGCGCGATGCCAAACTCATTGCCATGCTCTTTGTCTCCCGCCTTGCTGCTTCCTTGAAACTTTCTTGCACTAGCGGCACTCCACGCTCACCGCACCAAAAATGTTGGAACCGAGATTCGGCCCAACGAGGAGTTCGGACCCCTATGATGGGTGAAACTGGCACTTACTGATCCCTCCGAGCGACTTGACTGAAGACTTAGAACTTAGACCCTTGGCGATAGCTTGGAGGTCCCACCACACACCCAGAAGATCTTAGAGTGCTTCCCCTCCCAAGATAAAAACTGAAGTCGGGCACCTTGGAGAGCTCTGAGAACACTAACCAAAGATGACCTGAGGAGAGTGAAGACCAAAAGGAACACCCTCCAAAGGTGCCCTTAGGGTCTTATTTATAGCTTTTCTGAATTGGTCTGCTGGTAGCGCGATTCCGCCTTTTTGTTTCACTAAACGCACCCCAATCTGATCTGATAACAACCAAACTCCGCTATTCTGAAGGGCTAATGGCAGCCCATAAGGGGCAGAAGGGTAATTTCACCTTCTTACCCCCTGGGCGAGTGGCCTGCGAGAGCGCCACTCGCGAGTCTTCTCGCGAGTCTTGCTCGCAAAACTTCCCTAGGCGAGCAGCCTGCGAAGGCACTGCTAGCCTTCCTTTTAACGACAACCACCCAGGCAAGGCCTCATATTCTCCCCTGCGAGATCGCCCTGGCTCGCCTTGCCTAGCTCTCGTGACTCCTTAGTGGCGAGATGACTACTTCCTGCCTAATTTACTCATCTCGGACCTTACCCCCTCAGGCGAACACGGGGTTGTACAACTGGAGTCAAAGTAATTGTAATAAAATGAAAGGGTTAGTAGTCCTTCACTCCATATATAGGAGGCTTCGGTTCCATCTCCGTTCATAGGAGGAAAGTTCTATTATGTCTCCATTCATAGGAGTCTTATCCAAAGTTTGAACCTTTATTACAGTTCGACCATGGGTTTAAGTGGATTGACTTAAGCGGATTGGAGGAACGTTATTACGAGTTGCTTAATTTCTCTGAATTTAGGTGATTTTCAATGTCCGATGATTCTTCTAAATGCAGCTCGATGATTTGTAAACATCCCATATTACTCCGAGCTTGAGTTTCATTTTTATTTATTGGGTCGTTATTTATTCGTAATATCATCCAATGATTATAACGTGATTGCGTGTCATGAATTCTTCTCCAAATTCATTTAAAAATTTGATAATTTAAAACTCAATTGTTTTACCTGAAAAATTGGCGATTACACCATTTCCCTTCAATTGTCCCCATATTTTGATAGTACACTCAAAATAGTCTATTAAGAGCCAGTAAATTATTCCAAGATTTTCCAACCCTTTTATGGGGTTTATTTTGTCAAAAGGAAACTTAATTGGCCCATAAAAATATCAATTTAAGTTATAAAATACCAAAGAAATTACAGTACCCCCAATGGGCCCTAATATGAGTCTAGGATTTTTTCAAAAAATTTCCAAGGCGTTTAAGGCATTTATTTTGTCTATACAAATCTTGTAAAGGCCTTTAATAATAGTAAGACACTTTAGAAAATTACCAAAAAAATACTGAAGTTAACCCTCCTAGTAGGGAACATTTTTCATGTTTAAACATTTTTCCCTAGGGGACTACATTTGCCTCAGAAAAATCAAGAAGGAACTTAGGAGGTTGGGGTGCGGATAGGGGATCTGAAGGGTGAGGAGGCGTCTGACCGCGCGTGGTCTTCTGATCCCCACATCGGATCTGGAGCCGATCCGCTATAGGGGTGCGTAATTTTACGCAGCGGTGGCTCGATTAAGGTGGCATGGGCCGTCCGATCTCATTTTATGGATCAGACGGCCCCCGCTATTTGTCGGTGATACAAAAACTTGCAGCCGCTGCCACCGCTGGGAAGCGGCCGCCAGGCGCTGGCGCCACCCCCGGTCGACTCGCAGGGGGCCGACGATCCATTTGGCGGTGGTCTGGCGGCCTGCCACCGTTGGCACCGCTGGAAAATTACAACAGAGAGCGGGTGGCGTAGCCTACACAATTATTGTTGGTGCTGAGCCGCCCCTCTCTCATTGGTGGTCAGGACCACTGCCCTCGGCCGTCTTGCCGGTGGTAGGCCTTGCCTCCAATGGTAGTCCGTCGGCCTGGCACCGCTGGACACCGCCGGAACAACCTAACCGAGGGGATAACAAAACAGAGCATGGGTTGGTGGCTTTCGAGTGTCGCCAGAGACGCGTTCTCCAGCGGCATTTCTGGCTTCCACCATTAGTGGAAGGGTGCTCCATCGGGATACCAACCTCTCAACGCCACCACTGGAGCTGGGAGTGATGTGCCTCGTGTGGTCACCACATGAGCCTAGGGTTAGCTCGGGTGGTGCTGGCGGCTCTCCGACGGTCGTGGGGCCCATGCAAGACGTCGGGGGGATGAGGAAGGACGAGGAGAGGGTGTTCCACCTATTGTGGGGGAGCACAGGTGGTGCTAGGGAGGTTGTCCATTAGAGGATGGCGGGGTTGTGAGGGCCTGGGTGATTTTCCGGCAAGGTATCTCCGGCAGGGGGGGTGCGGGTATGGTGAGGGTGGGGTGTGCCCAAGAAAGGGGGAGGAGTTGACTTTTATAGGGAGGGAGGAGGGTCTCCCTTCCTTTCTCCCGATCTGGGACTAAGAGGGAGGGGTGGGGGAGATATTTCTCCCCCTCCATTAATTATGGCCAGCTGGCTATCTTCATGGGGGTAGGGGCAGCTTCTCCTAGTGGCATGAGAGGGGAGGGAGATCATCCCTCTAGTGGGGTGGTGACTATGGAAAAAGAGGAGGGGAGGAGATGGTGGGCTTTTGCCAAGGCCCATTTTATGATACCCTTGCAGATTTTTGAGGTCCTAAGAATAGAGGGGTGGGGCCCAAATGTTGGTGGTGGACCAAGTGTGTCCAAATCGTCGGGTGATTGGTCAATGTTGGGGCATTAAATTAATATGGGTGCATGCAAGCTTTTCGGTGTGTCATAATGCTTGATTTGTCCATAGTTTGACTTTCCGACATTGAAATTGGTTATAACGAACTTTGTTGGTCTTGTTTTGACCTTAGAAGTCTAAGGAAACTGACCATGATGGATTCCGAGTTTATTCATTTAATATTTTGAAAAGTGCATCGTGGCGGGCTACAGAACCTAAAATGGTCATATTTCTCACACGACATCCGATTGAAATGGAATGAGTTCCATTGCACTCATATTGATTAGACAAGTCTAACGCAACTGACAGAAGACAATTTGGAGTACATATAGTCATTGTACCCCAATGACATTATTGTGACGCGCTACGATACTCAAAATGGTCATTTTCTCTGAACGACCTCAGATTGAAATGGGATGAGTTTCATTGCACTTGTATTGCTTATACGGGTCTAACAGAACTGACAGAAGTTAATTTGAGTATGTATAATCATTGTACCCCCAATGACGTTGTTGTGACGCGCTACGATACTCAAAATGTTTATTTTCTCTAAATGACCTGGGATTGAAATGGGATGAGTTCCATTGCACTCGTATTGATTATACAAGTCTAACGGTACTGACAGAAGTTAATTTGGAGTACGTATGGTCACTGTACCCCAACGATGTTGTTCTAACGCGTTACGATACTCAAAATGACCATTTTCTCTAAACGACCTCGGATTGAAATAGGACCAGTTCCATTGCACTTGTATTGATTTTATGAGTCTAACGGAACTGACGGAACTCAAATCAGGGTTCCCTAGCTCAATATCCTACAATCGGATTATTTTCTATCCTTTGGGTTAGTTTTATTGGGTCCACTAGGGTCTAGTGACCCAATAAAAGTTGGGATGTTACACAATAGGCCCTACATCTCAGATCTTCAGTAGATCCTACCTCAGACTGCAAGCACTCCTACAGCTCAGATCCCCAGTAAGGATCCTACCACAGATTTCTTAAGAAATCCTACAACTCGAGTTTTTTTCACAGACCCTACACTCAAAGTGCAAGCACTCATACATCGAGATCCTACAGAAGATGTTTAGAGGAAGATTTTACAGACTTTGACTCTTAAAGATTGAGCTTTGAATAGCTTGAGTCTTCTTAGGCTTTTCTGAGTAGAAAGCCTTCTTTAGCAGCATCACGAGATTTTCAATAAAATGAACCTTTAGATTTGGATCTGTGCTGAGATTTCTTGAATGAAGAACTCTTCTTTATCTCAAGAATGAGAGCTTTCTTGTGGAAGCTTTTCTTCTTCTTTCTTTCTTCGAAAAGGCTTTTCTCTTTTATTGTTCTATTGCCTTTTTGAAATCAAGCCTTTAGAAGAGTATTAGGGTACGAGATTTTCCAAGTCGTCAGGGTTTGCTGACCCTGTCTTCTGCTTTTATAGCTCTGACCTATTAAACGGTCGAAACCTTACAATATTGATGGCATGCACTTTACAAAAGTGGTTGATTTGACATCTGAGTTTTTTGCTTCATCATTTTGAATTTTCGCATTCTAAGCTTGACAAGACGATATCGTCGTGTCAAGATAGTTGACACAATGATAAAGGACTTAACAAGCTTTCTTGAGTCTTCACAATGATATCGTCGTGTGATACTTATTGTCATGACGATATTAGACTTAGCTAGCCCTTCTTGAGTCTTCACAATGATGTCATTGTGTGATACTTGTTGTCAAGATGATATATTACTTAGCCAGCCTTTCTTGAATCTTCACAACGATATCGTCGTGTGATACTTGTTGTCACGTCGATATATTACTTAGCCAGACTTTCTTGCATATTCACAACGATATCGTTGTGTGATACGTGTTGTCATGACGATATATGGCTTAGTTGTTTCTTCTTATTCTCACAATGATATCGTTATGTGTACCTTATTGACACAACGATATCGTCGTGTTCTTCTTATTGTCACGACGATTCTTGACTTAGTTGTTTCTTCTTGTTCTCATAATGATATCATCGTGTGTACCTTGTTGACACAATGAGATCGTCGTGTTCTTCTTATTGTCACGATGATTCTTGACTGACTTCGATCTTCTGTTGTCTTCTATGAGTGATCACAATGATATCGTAGTGTGAGTGTTATATACATGATGATATTTAACGTAAGCGTTTTGCCTAATCTCGAACCATTATATATATAACATATTATGTCCCTACCTATTCATATCACATCAAATGAATATCAAACATAAATTGTACTTATCATTGACTTAGGGACATTGATATAAAAAAACTTTGGGATTTGCAAAAGCGATGATGTTTTCCAAAACTATATCCAATGACGGCAAGTGTACCTTATCGTCTATAGTATAGGATATTTTAAAAAACCAAGGTTGTATTCCTCGGGGCGCGTTAATTACTTCTACTTCGAGGAGGTCACTATTATCTTATCTAATGATTTTTTATGGGTTGTTTTACTTAACTAAAAGAGACAAATTGCAAGCTAAAGTAAAGTTTAGATGATGGTTAAAAGAATTAGTGCTCAATCTAAAATCACCTTGGAGTGAGAATAATCAAGAGAAGATAAAATAAATCAAATTCCTTTTAAGTAAACTACTTGACCGTGGAGGTTCCCGAAGCTTGAACATGCCTCTCTCGAAGGAAATGCCCAAATAAGTTTAGGAAAAATCAACCGAACT
This sequence comes from Dactylorhiza incarnata, assembly GCA_033032865.1. Taxonomy (NCBI): domain Eukaryota; kingdom Viridiplantae; phylum Streptophyta; class Magnoliopsida; order Asparagales; family Orchidaceae; genus Dactylorhiza; species Dactylorhiza incarnata. The sequence goes on from JAWHQI010000035.1 coordinate 7,353,665, forward strand.
CTCGTTCTATAATCGATTACCTAAAACTTGCTTTACGCTGTGAACCCCCTTTTGGATTTGACTCTAATCTGGGAGATTTACGTCATTCTCTCTCGAGGAGTGCATGCAACTCTCTTTACCATTGAGTGATTGATTCATACCTTGAGCCTCTTGGCTAGCTAAGTATGAAAACCTAAGTGAAAAAAAACCAAATATCAAAAATATGGACTCACTAATTAAAAATCAAGGGTAAATCCAGTGATTACAAAAAAGGAAAAAAGAGAGCTAGAAGGTCATAACTTGATTATCTCATCCTCGGATTATTTTGATCGAGCACTAATGAGAGTTTAGTTAATTATGGTGGAGGGTAAAAGGAGAGAAAAATAAAATTGCATAAAGGAAAAATGTAACTAAAGGTAGAGAGAGAAAATTAAAGAAAGCAAAACTAATCTTTATTAATAACAAAGGGGATTACAAGCTTAAAGGAAGATTACAACATTAGCAAGAAAAGAGTACAAGATCACTAGAAACTATTACATGAAAGCTAAATTAGAACCTTACTTGAAAAGAAGAGAGAAAGAGAACATGGAAACTAAAAACATGAAAACGCTTGAAAATAACAACTATCAGCTCTAGCAGCACCTCCCCCTCTCCAAAATTCTGAACCCTGGACTCAAGGGAACCTCTGGAATTTATAGGAAAATTTTCCAAATTACACTCCCTCGGTCATGCCCGTGACCAAGGTCGTGTAATTACTATTCTACGCAGCGGGGACATCGGCGTGGGGCTTGCGTGACAGCACGATGAAATTCAGACATTACACGACCGTGACTTGGAGGTCACGATCGTGTACTTGGGCGGCTTCATTAAACGTGGCATGGGAGTGATTAGTGGCGCGATGGGAGACAAAGATAACGTGGGATAGTCACGGTCGTGATTTTCATGGACACGGGCATGACTTGAGTCAACTTTACACGACATCATCATCTTGACACGACAGCGCCGCTGAGTCATCTTTAAGTTGACACACCCTTGGTCACGGGCGTGACCAAGGGCGTGTAATTGAACAAGGGTGTGACTTGATGTGGACGAGCTCAATCTGTGCGGCATCAACTCTGGACTAGCACTAAGATTACATGCCCTCGGTCACGGGCGTGACCGAGGGAATGTAATGCAAAATTGACTGAATTGTCCCAGAAATCTACAAAATTATAAAAAATGCTAAATTAGGTTCAATTTCAAGAAAAGAACTATTTATAAGCTAATATTGACATGAAAAGAGAAATTCCTATTAATTAACTACCAAAATCTATAACAAAAATTCATATAAAACCCACTTATCAAAAACCCCCATACTTGAGCTTTTGCTATTCTAGAGCAAAAGTATGAGACATATTCTATAAGACAATTTTATAATTTTTAATTGAAACTAAATATTCATTAATACCAAAAGTGAGTTAAAAATAAAATTCTAAGAGGAATTAGGTTCTAAGTTATGATGATGATTTGAAAAGAGGGAACGTGCTTAGCTAAGGACTTCTCAAGATAACTAACTAGCTAACAAAATTGTAGAAATTATTCAAACCAAACTAGATTAAAATTATAAGAACTCTAACATAAAAGAGACTTAAGTAAAAGATAACTTACTAAATATTGCTCTCTCCATAATTTAAATTAAATCTAGATTCATGAAATTGGTTAAGGGGGTTTCACAAAATTTTGCATAAGAAGAGATCTTATAAAAACCCAAAATGTATATGTTTAGGAGTAATGAATTTTATCCTCTTACTCCATTCCATATAATCTTTTTAATGATTTTGGGTGCATATGTTTAGGTAATAATGAATTTTATCCTCTTATTCTCATGACACATGATCTTTTAAAATTCTCTTCTAATAAAAACCAAAAGTGTATATGTTTAGGAGTAATGAATTTTATCCTCTAACTCCATGCCATATAATCTTTTAAATGATTTTGGGTGCATATGTTTAGGGAATAATGAATTTTATCCCCTTATTCCCATGACATATGATCTTTTAGAAATCCTTTTTTATATGCCAACAAAGGGGGAGGGTAGGGAAAAAAATTATAACTTATAAATTAAATTATATTGAGATCAAATTCTAGTAAAATTAAATTTCCTAATATCTAAAAATCTAGAAGAAAATATAATTGAAATCTAAAGAGGTTTAGCAAATTTACTATAAAATGAAGACATTTAAAAATAAAAAGAGAAGTCATGCTAAAAAAATTCTCTAATCAAGCTAAAATCATAAAATGATTCTTAAAACAAGATTACCTAAAATTTAAATTTAACAAACTATGATAAACAAAATTTTAGCAAATTAAAAACATAAAAATGCTTATAAATATTCTCAACTAGATTTCTAAGAAATCACAAAAACAACAAGTAGGGGCTTTATAAATTTTTTTTTTGTTCTAAGTTTTTCATAAATTTTTTTGGAATTTTTGATATTATCTTTTTTTGGATTTTTAGTAATAATAGAACGGAAACTAGTTTTAATCCTAACATTTTTTTTGTTAACTCTTGGATTTCCCAAGGTATACCCTGTGAAGGGTTCTCAACGGTACTAGGAGGGGTGATGGGATGATATCCCAAACATCTCTTTACAAAATTTTAATTTTTTGATTATCTAATTTTTTTGAATTTTTGGGTTTTGAAAGTGCTTGATTAAAAGAAGACATAAGAAAACTTTTTTTTTTGAAAAGCTTTCTAATTCAAAAACTACATTACACCCCCATAGTTAAGGTTAAACATTATCCCCAATGTTTAAAACTAAGTATGAAGAAACAAGAAGATGAAAAAGAAAACAAAGTGCGAGCTAAAACAAAAAGGAAGGAGAGGTTAAAAGGGCTTCCCTGGTTATGAAGATGCGGGGGAAGCGACGGTTATCTACAAAACATGTTAAAATAAAAAGAAAACAATGAAAAGATAACTTTGGGGTGCCTCCCAATAGCTCTTTTTTAAGGTCGCATAGCTTGACCCAATTGGCAATTAAGTTATTGGCGGAAGAATTATTGAATCACTCTTTTCGTTGGATAGATCTCCTGGAAGATACTACTTAAGGTGGTGCCCATTTACTTTGAATGAACCTTTTTCCGGGTGGGAAATTAGAATTGTCCCATAGGAACAAACCTCTTTAACGATAAAGGGTCCAGACCATCGAGATTTTAGATTTCCCAAAAAAATCGAAGACGAGAATTATAAAGGAGACGAGATCGTTGAGCAAAAAGTTTCTGGAAATTTTATATGTTTATCATGGTATAACTTTATTCGCTCCTTATAGAATTTGTTGTTATCGTACGCTTTTGCTCGCCACTCATCTAGCTCGTTCATTTGAAATTTTCTTTGTTCGGTCGCTAACGTCGAATCGAGGTTTAAAAATTAAAGCGCCCAAAATGCGCGGTGTTCTAATTCAACAGGAAGGTGGCAAGCCTTATCATTAACCAATCGATATGGTGTACAATGGATAGCATTCTTGTACGCCATTCGATAGGCCCATAACGCGTCATCGAGCTTAAGTGCCCAATCCTTCCGATTAATATAAACAGTTTTTTTCTAATATCTACTTTAATTCTTGATTCACGACTTCGACTTGGCCGTTCATTTGTTGGTGATAAGCAGTGGAGAGTTTGTGCATGACACCATATTTTGCTAAAATTTTTGTGAATTGGCTATTGTAAAAATGGGTGCCCCGATCACTAACTATAGTAAGCGGCATGCCAAATCAAGAGAATAATTTTTTTAGGAAATTTATGACGAATCTCGCATCGTTGGTGGGGAGAGCTTGCACTTATTCCCACCTTGACACGTAGTCGACCGCAACGAGAATGTATTTGTTCGAATAAGAGGGAGGGAGAGGACCAACGAAATTGATACCCCAAAGGTCAAAAATTTCGCATTCTAAGAAAATATTTTGGGGCATCTCATCCCATCGAGAGATGTTCCCCGACCGCTGGTAGCTATCGCAAGTGCTCACAAGGGTGTGAGCATCTTTAAAGAGAGTGGGCCAATAAAAACCCGCTTGCAACGCCTTCCTTGTGGTTCGGTTCACTTGATAATGACCACCAGTTGGTCTCTCGTGGCAATGACATAAAATATTTAGACCTTCCTCAATCGAGACACATCTTCTCACTACCTGGTCCACGTAGACACGGAATAGAAAGGGGTCCTCACAAAAATAATTCATTAAATCAGAAAAGAATTTCTTCTTTTGCTAACTCGAGAATTCTTTTGGCAGGACTTGGGATACTAGATAGTTAGCCAAATCTGCGAACCAGGGGGTGGAAGATGTCAGTATATTTTTTAGAGCAAGGAGGCGCTCTTCAGAGAATTTATCATTAAAATCACCTTCTACTAACGCTTCCGTAGTGGGATTTTCTAATCGGGAAAGTTGATTGGCCGCCAAGTTTTTAGCTCCCCTTTTGTCCTAGATCTCTTAATCAAACTCTTGTAAGAGGAGGATCGATCGCAAGATATGGGGCTTGGCGTCTGATTTACTTAAAAGATATCTAAGAGCAGAGTGATCTATGAAAATAATTACTTTGGAGAGAGTGATGTATGACCTAAACTTATCAAAAGCAGAAACGATTGTTAGAAGCTCCTTCTCGGTAGTGGTGTACTTTTCTTGTGCTGAAGTGAGTGTCTTGCTCGCATAATAAATTGGGTGGAAATACTTACTCACCTGTTGGCCTAATACGGAGCCTACAGCAAAATGACTCGTGTCGCACATTATTTTGAAGGGTAGTGACCAATACGGTGCGACTAGAATCGGAGAATTTATAAGCTTTTCTTTTATAAGTTTAAAGGCCAAATGACATTCGTCGTTTAAAAAGGAAAGAAGATTCTTTTTCGAGAAGATGGGTTAATGGCTTTGTGATTTTAGAAATGTTTTGAATAAAATGCCGATAAAACCCTGTGTGGACTAGGAAACTTCTAGTTGCTTTTACATTCGTTGGAGGGGGAGTTTTTCGATAACTTTGATCTTGGCTCTATCAACCTTAATCCCTTTGCCCGATATTTTATGGTCAAGGACTAATCCTTCTTTGACCATAAAATGGCCTTTCTCCCAATTAAGATCTAGATTTGTTTCCTCACAATGTTGTAGCACACGCTCGAGATTTTTTAAACAACTTTTAAAAGAATTTCCGAAGACGAAGAATTCTTCCATGAAGACTTCCATCACTTCCTCTACTAACTCGTCGAATATCGCCAGCATACATCTTTGGAATGTAGCCGACGCATTACAAAGACCAAATTGTTTCCTTCGATAAGCGAAGGATCCAAAGGGACAATTGAATGTTTTTTTCTCCTGGTCGTCGAGCGAAATAGGAATTGAAAATATCCCGACAAGCCATCGAGAAAACAATAGTATGATTGACCTGAAAGGTGTTCTAAGATTTGATCGATAAAGGGAAATGGGAAGTGATCCTTACTGGTGGCATCATTTAGTTTTCGATAATCTATGCACATCCACCAACCCGTAACGATACAGGTTGGGATCAATTCATTGTTTTCATTTGCTACTACCATTATGCCACCTTTCTTTTGGAATGACTTGTACTAGGCTAAAACAAGTACTATCCGAGATCGGGTAGATGATTCCTCATATAAAAGTTTGATAACTTCAGTCTTAACGACTTCTTTTATATTCGGGTTTAGCCGTCGTTAAGGTTGGACCGTGTTGTGGGAATTATCTTCGATGAAAATTTTGTGAGTGCATAAGGAAGGATTAATACCCTTGATATCCAAAATTTTCCACACAATTGCATGACGGTGATTGCTTAAGACTAGAGTCAATTCAGAAATTTTTAATCGCTCAGTTCGGATGATACCTTACCGGGTAGCTAAGAATCTTTTCTAGAAATAGATATTTAAGGTGAGAGGGGGAGTTGTATCAACTCCAGAACGGGTGGCTCTTCATATGAAGTTTTAATTTTTAATTTTTCTAATGGCTCGGGTGGTGTGGAGCGAGTGACTTCTTCTAGGGAAAAGAGCTGGGCGAGCTCGGAATTGTTACTCGATATGGAGACTAACTCGGGAAGTAAATAAAACTTGTTCTCAAAACATTCTTCTAGGTAGAAACATGAATCATCATTCTCTAACATTTTCACATCGAGGGATTTATACTACAAGTAACTTCATTATCTCGAATGCGTAGGAGGAGCTTTCTTCTACTTACGTCGATAATTGCGCTGGAGGTGGCAAGGAAGGGGCGGCCGAGTATGAGGGTACTTTGGCATCCTCTTCAATGTCAAGAATGACAAAGTCCAATGGGAAGATGAACTTATCAACCTTAACGAGCACATCCTCCACTATCCCTACCGGATATTTTAATGAACGATCTGCGAGTTGAATAGTCATTTGGGTGGGGCTAGGAATTCCTAGACCTAACTTTTTAAATAACAGAAAAGGCATGAGGTTTATACTTGCTCCAAGATCAGCGTAGGCGTGTTTTACTAACGAATTGCCAAATAGGAACTGGATGGAGAACCGTGCTGGGTCATTTGCTTTTTGGGGCAATTTGTTAAGTATAACCATAGAGCATTCTGCTTTTAAGGAGATGCAAAATATCTTCTAATTTCTTCTTATTGGAGAGCAACTCCTTGAGATATTTTAGGGTTCTTCGGCATTTAAGAGATATCCTCGCAGAAGTGTACATTAATATGAATTTGTCTTAAAATTTTTAAAAACTTTTTGTAATTTTTCTCTACGTACTCGGTCCTAAGTTTAGACGGATACGGAATATTTGAACTAATAGCGTGCGGAGCTAACGTAGCAGGCAAATTCAAAGATAAAATAGGAGGAGGAGGAGTAAGTACCTTGGGTTCATCCTGATTTGAAACCACCTCCTTTCCACTGTCTAGGGTAATCACGCTCGCGGTTTCCCTTGGATTTTGCTCCATATTTCCCGGTAGAGCTCCTTGTTGATGCTCGGAGAACAATTTCGCTTGATGCCCCTTTTGAATTTCTAAAGTTTTGATTGATCTGGTGAGGTTCTGGATGTTCGATTCATTTATAGCAACATATTATGCAAAGACCTCTTTAAACGGAGAGGGCTTTTACTGTTGCGGTGGGAAAGCGGGTGGATTAAAATTTAGAGGAGTTAAGTTAAGAAGTTGACTAGGGGGTTGATTAAGATTCATAAGACGCGGTGCATTTCCTTGGTTACTCCATGAGAAATTCGGATGATTCCTATAACCTGTATTATAGGTGTTGTTGTACGGAGCGGAGTTTGGGTTATAGGAAGGCCGAGGCAAATTTCCCATGTAGTCAACCTGCTCTTCAATTAAAACATTATTTGCCCAAGGAGGAGTGGCAGAGGAAACTGACATCTCTGCCACTTGCTTTGTTAAGCGCTCAACTTGTAAAGCCAAATTAGAAGTAACATCTATTTCAAAAATTCTGGCTGGCTTGTTAGGCCGTGCTCAGGGCAAATTCCATTGATATGCATTCATGGCCATTTCTCAAAAAACTCTTGAGCATCCTCCATGGTCTTTTTATTTAAAGTACCCCCGGCGGCCGCATCAATCATTTGCATAGTTTGGAAATTTAAGCCATTATAAAATATTTGTACTTATTGCCAAGTAGGAAGTGCGTGGTGAGGGCATCTACGCAAAAGCTCCTTGAAGTGATCCCATGTATCATAGAGAGTCTCCGAGTCAATTTGCAAAAATGATGCAATATATGTTCGCATTTTGGCTGTCTTTGCAGGCGGAAAATACTTAGTAAGAAATTTTTCCTCCATATTGGCCCATGTAGTGATGGACTCCTTAGGAAGGGAGCCCAGCCACTGTTTGGCCTTAGACCACAAATAAAAAGGAAAAAGACATAAACGAATGGTGTCATCAGTGATACCATTTATTTTGAAGGTGTCGCAAATTTTGAAAAAATTATAAATATGACAGTTTGGATCTTCGTCCGTCAGACCATCGAAGGACACTGATTGTTGCACCATTTGTATGATGCTGGACTTGATCTCAAAGATATTGTTCGCAACTGTGGGGTGAACAATACTTGACTATGTGCCTTCCAAACTCGGTCTCACGTAATAGGACATGGTCCTTTGCGGGGCCTCATTAGGATTGGTCGCGTTAGGCACCATATTTTGTATGGTAGTGTCCCCGATTGACCCTTCAAATAATAAGTGTGTATCATGATCACGAGAACGGCGGTGCCTCAAGATGGTTCGCTTGATCTATGGATCAAAAGGAATATTCAAAGAGCTACCTCGGGTCATACACTAGAAAAAAGAAAAGGGGAGACTAGAGACAAGAAAAAAAAAAGAAAGAGAAAATTTTAATTATTATATTTTTATCTTCTTTTTAGCCGGATTAAGTTAGTCTTGGACTTCCCAAGGTATACCCTGTAAAGGGTTCTCAACGGTACTAGGAGATGAGATGGGATGATAGTCCAAACGTCCCTTTCCAAGATTTAAATTACACCTTTAAGAGTTTTGAACCTAAGGAAAAGCAAATGATAAAATTAATAGCTATCCTCTTTTCATAATATCTACGCAAAGTCCCCGGCAACGGTGCCAAAAACTTGATATAAAATAACTTTAGGATTTGCAAAAGCGATGATGTTTTCCAAAACTATATCCGATGAAGGCAAGTGTAGCTTATCGTCCAAAGTATAGAATATTTTAAAAATACCAAGGTCGTATTCCTTAGGGCGCGTTGATTACTTCTACTTTGAGGAAGTCACTAACTTATCTAATGATTTTCTAGGGGTTGTTTTACTTAACTAAAAGAGAAAAATTGCAAGCTAAAGTAAAGTTTAGATGATGATTAAAAGGATTAGTGCTCAATCTAAAATCACCTTGGAGTGAGAATAATGAAGAGAAGATAAAATAAATCAAATTCCTTTTAAGTAAACTACTTGACCGTGGAGGTTCCCGAAGCTTGAACATGCATCTCTCGAGGAAAATGCCCAACTAAGTTTAGGAAAAATCAATCGAACTCTCGTTCTATAATCGATTACCTAAATGTTTCTTTACGTTGTGAACATCACTATTGGATTTGACTCCAATCCAAGAGATTTACGTCATCCTCTCTCAAGGGGTGCATGCAACTCTCTGTACCCTTGAGTAATCAATTCATACCTTGAGCCTCTCTGCTAGCTAAGTATGAAAACCTAAGTTAAAACCATATATCAAAAATATGGTCTCACTAATTAAAAATCAATGGTAAATACAGTGATTACAAAAAAGGAAAAAGTGATCTAAAAGGTCATAACTTGATTATCTCATCTTCAGATCATTTCGATCGAGCACTAATGAGAGTTTAGTTAAGCATGGTGGAGGGGAAAAGGAGAGAAAAATAAAATTGCATAAAGGAAAAATTTAACTAAAGGTAAAGAGAGAAATTGAAAGAAAACAAAACTAAACATTATTAATAACAAAGGGGATGACAAGCTTAAAGGAAGAATACAACATTAGCAAGAAAAGATTACAAGATCACTAGAAACTAAAGCTAATTTAGAACCTTACTTGAAAAGAAGAGAGAAAGAGAACATGGAAAGTAAAAATATGAAAACACTTGAAAATAGCAACTATCAGTTCTAGCAGCACCCCCCCCCCCCCCCCCCCCCCCCCTCCAAAATTTTAAACCCTGGACTCAAGGGAACCTCTGGAATTTATAGGAAAAATTTCCAAATTACACACCCTCGGTCATGGCCGTGACCATGGGTGCATAATTACTGTTCTGCGCAGCTGGGAGATCAACGTGGGGCCTGCATGACGGCGCTGCGAAATTCGAACATTACTCGCCCGTGACTTGGAGGTCACGACCATGTACTTAGGCGACTTCATTAAATGCAGCGTACATGTGATTGGCAGCGCGACGGTAGACAGAGGTCACGCGGGAGAGTCACGGTCATGACTTTCATGGACACAGGCGTGACTTGAGTCTACTTTGCATGTCATCATCATCTGGACATGGCGGTGGTGCTGAGCCATCTTTAAGTTGACACGCCCTTGGTCATGTGCGTGTAATTGAACACAGGCGTGACTTGCTGTGGATGAGCTCAAACTACGTGACATCAACTCTGGACTAGCATTAAGATTACACGCCCTTGTTCCGGGCGTGACCGAGGGCGTGTAATGCAATATTGACTGAATTGCCCCAAAATTCTGCAAGATTACAAAAAATGTTAAAATAGGTTCAATTTCACGAAAACAACTATTTATAAGCTAATATTGACATGAAAAAGAGAAATTCCTATTAATTATCTACTAAAATCTATAATAAAAATTCATATAAAACCTACCTATCAGACATCTCCAAATCTGGAACATTATGAGCAGTGTTCCCAACAATCTCTCCCTATTTGAAGAACTCATGACCTGTTAATGATAAAGCACATTAATGAAAATCAACAGATAATAAGAGCATTTCAGTTCAGATAATAAGAGCATTAACATATGACAGATAATATTAAATTGTCATTTCAGTTCACAACATTAGAAGCATCATCATCATATTATAAATTTATGAATATTGAAATGCTTTGAAATTTGCAGCATTTCTACATTTTCTTAAAATTTATGAAAGCCAGCTTTGCTTCTGGTTCCTTTATAACTATTCCACTTCTTGCTATCTTGGCAGCAATCTCCTTTTTCTTTTCAGATTGCCTAGTGAATTAGCCATTTGGGCTTAGAATGATATCTGAGTGGCTCTTGTGCATCTGTTGGGATCCTTCCTGCCAGCTTGTCTCTTTTGTGGCTTCTTCTTATCTCTTCTTGATTGTCATACTTTGTCCATTCATGGGTGCTATACAATTTGCTCCTTTTAGTTTTATTTGTTTTGATATGATCTCATGCACTTAAGATTATTTCCCTTGATTTAGGGCTCCATTGCTCATAATCTTCTTTCTTTTCCCTTTCTTCTATATATCTCTTCTTTCCTAACTTTGTCTCATCTTCATCAGCAATCTCCTTTCCTTTCCTTTGTTTAACAACATCAGTAGGTGCATCAGCAAATGTATCAACAGACTCACATAGAAGATAGGAGTGAGATTCATTGCTTCCCTCATTGAATTAGAGGTCCATATTGCATGTTTACCACTAGCCTTTATCATATATCTCTCCCCCTTTATGACTTTTTTTGGTATGTCCCTTTGCAGATTTACCTGAATATTAAGAACTTTATCCTTTAGAACGTGAATTCCATCTTCCAAATGATTCTTTGTTTCTAGTAGATGACTATCCAGCTCCTGGATGCAGAGAACCAATCTTTCTTGAATGATTCTTTTATGTTCAGTCATTTGCCTGGTCGTAGCTGTGAAGGCTTTCTCCAGATTGTCAGATATTGCACATTGATTTTCAGTGATATCAGGTAGACCCTTAGGAGTGAGTTCTAGCTGTTTGGCAGTGTGATCTACTGTTGGAGCAGCTTTCTTAAAGAAACCGATGGTGATCTCTTACAGATACTTCATCTCTATTCTTAAAACAACAGTCTCACTGGACATGTCTCTTCTTAAATCATTGACAGCAAGTTCAACATAGCCTTCAAGCTTAATTCTTTGCTCTTCTAAGAGCATCTTTATCTGGACCAGCAGTGAGGAATCTTCTAGCATTTGTCCATTGGAGGAGCTAGGCTTTTCAGGTTCTCCCTCATCTTTCTTCTTCATTACTTCTTTTAGATAGTCTTCCATTCCTTCCGCGTCTTCAAACTGCGGAGAAGGAGATCTTCTGATAGAAGATTGTCTCAATTCATTCTCAGGAATAGTGAATGCTTCAACAACTAACAGCTTTATACTTGTGTTGACAACCATCTCTTCTTGGTTCATTTCCTTCTCAGCTTCAATTGGGTCCTTTTGGACTGCTAACCCAGGATGGACAACATCCTCAACCTCAGTGATCATGTTGATCACTTCTTCTACATGAGCAGGGAGCTTAGTGTCATGTTCCCCCTCACTTGCAACATTACCTTGACCAGTACCTTCAGTGCCCATGGACTCAGTGCTGAGTGCTGAAGTTTGGATTGTGACATCCCTCTGCTCCACCTCCTCTTCAGAGTTTGATAGATTGGGATTGTGCACTGACTCACTTTCTGTGGAAGTGCTTCCTTCTTTAATCTCCACACTTTTTACTGCCTCCTTCCTTTTGGGAGACTTTATGATATATTTCTCCCGTCTTTCAAGTACCTTTATATCTACCCTTCTCGTATGATAGATTTTTACTCCTAGTTTCTTGTTGAAGTGGTCAGGATAAGATAGGAGTAGGTAAAGGGAAAGGATTCTACCAAGATTTGGTACTTGAAAGCTCTCTTGAATTTTCTACAAGATGATCTGAGCCCAGTTTGTCTTTTTAATTAGTATTATCCTAGCCATCAGATCAAACATCTGCTTAGATATCCTATCATGGGAGCCTACCTTGCATAGTACGGCTTTCCCAACTATATTGGCTGGCAACTTTCCATGCATGTTGAAGTTATTCCTTTCCAAGGACCTGTAGGTATTCTTTGATTTCCCAAACCACTCCAGGGCATCATTTAAATCTTGCTTGGTCACTTCTTCATCCTCTTCTTCACTGGAAAATGAGGGCAGCTTGAAAACATTGGCCAGTCTCTTGGCGGTTACCTTTACTTTTATTCAATTTATGTTGATTTTTATCGATGTCCCATTTAAGCCAACTTTGGCATTTGAGTATAATTCAAGGACTTCTCTTTTTATAATTACATTAGGTTCAGATAGCATGAACTGTAAGTCGACGGAGTCGAGCAGTTTTATAGTGGCTTGAATTTCTTCTAGAGCCTTCTAAAATCCATCCCTTACTAGTTCACTCCCTACATACAGGTATCCTTCTCTCTTTGGAGCCATCTCTCAGATGCTTGAAGGAAAGTTGAGCGTATCGACTTGTTTACTGCCACCAGATTGAGAGCACTCCATGGCTTTTAGGGAAAATATAGCATATGCTATAATTTCAAGAAATTTGACTCCTATTTATAATTTCTAGTGTGGGAAGCGAAGAGCCGCATATCGGAGGTTTGATTAATTCAGATTTAATGGTTGTAATTAATTCATTTTACATTTCTGAATTGACGGACAGATAATTAGGTATCGTCGTGTCATCGTGATGAAATCGTAGTGTCATCATGACAATACCATTTGTCATCACGACGATATCATTTTGTGGACAAAATGATATTGTCTTTGGATTAATCTTATGCATAATCAGCGAGAGGATGTCTTGTGAGTCAATTGCAGCATTGTTCTTAGAAGTTTGTATGCTTTCCTAAGGATGCCTTGTCAATTTAGTGACACTAGATTATAAATTAATTCTAGTGATTAATACTTTTTATTTAAACCATATTACCTATTATTTGATGGCTATCATTCATAGTGTTTAATCACAAATAAGTTAATTATTAATAATATGTTAGCACATGTTAAGCATGTATCAGAGTAAAGAAATGAGTACATGAACAAGTACTTTATAAACATTAGCAAGATTTTATAAATAAGCCAAATGTTTTTAAATGGATTTACAACAATATTTGCTTTTAGCTATCAAAAGTTTTGATACAATTCTAGTAGTCCCTTTTCTTTCTTATATCTTTCTCCTTGCTCTGTAGCTTCTACTCTTGTCTTTCAAAATATGATAATGGATTTGGGATGTACTGATCAGCAATATGAGGTACACTCTCTTGCAGTGTTCCTGCCTGTTGGTGTCTTGTATTGAGCCTTCTCCTGGCTTCTGTCTTCTTGTGCTTATCCCATTCACTTGAGAGGTAGTGTCTAGAAAGGTCTTCTACAATGTCTCCAAAATCTCTCCATGTATTGAAAACAATGTCTCTTGACTATGGACTTAAGCTTTTTAAGTTTGGATCATTGTCCCACTCTTCCTCCCTTTTCCTTTTAAGAGACATTCCATCATTTGACAGTTTGGGATTCCTTTTATGACTTGATTCACCAAGATGTCTTGGAGGGTTTTGAGGCTTTGTTGATTGTGCAGGATTGTACACTATGGAAGGGAGTTCCAGGGAGTGATGAAGTTGATTCACAATCTAGATTGATTGATTATCTCTAGTCTTCTCTTTCTTCCGGACTTACTCAATAAATTTTTGTAGAATTTCTTGTGTAATTCGCTCCATCTTGGTGTTGAGAGTTTCATGAGTAAATTCATTTAAATTGATACATATAGTTATAATCACATTCTGAATCTCAGCTATCTTTCCAGTGATCCATTTGACTGCACTTTCCAGATTCTCTTACCCCCTTTGATTCTGTTGAAGAGAAGTGTCTATTCTTTCTCCTAGAGAATGAGGAGGATTCATGTTGTTGTCTACAGTTGTTCTTGCTTTGGTGAACCAGCTGGTTATCTGAGCATTGATGTGATCAATATCTGCTTTTAATTCAATCATCTGTGCACACATATCATCTCTGACTTCCTCGACAACTTGGTCCACATAGGCTTGATATTGCTATCTTTCCTCAGTGAGCAAATTTTTAATTTGATCTATTATGGAGCTTGGTGCTGGCTCATAAGATGTTTGTGTGGATGATCCTGGATGATCTTGCTCTTTCTCATTTACTTTCCATTGTAGATCTTCATTCATACCAACTATGACCTCATCATAAAGAGGATCATTAGGGGAATCCAGTCATGATGGGTATCTTTAGTTTCTTTTGCACCTTCTTTATCTGAAATTAAGATAAATTCTATTCACTGATTCTTTTGCCCAGCACTTCCCTTCTTAAGGACAGTATTTTCAACATCCATTCTGCAACTTCCTAGGTCTTCTTGGACAACAGCCTTAGTGTAAGTTGCTTCCTCAACCTCTGGAGCAGAGAGTTCATTATGAGACTCCCCCTCGACAACAACCACATTTTTATAGGCATCAAAGTCTCTTGGGCTTAGAGCATTGCATGAGTCTTCCCCTCAACTGGAGCACTTCTCTGCCTAACAATAGAGTCTTCAGGAACTGTCTCAGCAGCAACCAAGGCCTCTACATGTGGTTCTGGATTTGGTGTGTTGTCACTACTTGCAGATGGGTTGTCCTCACTATCACTAATCTTCTTTCCTTTCCTTGCATTTTTAGGGATGACATTCTCCCATCTCCCTAGAATTTTTAAGTATATTTTCTTCATGTGATGGATGGGTGATCCCATCTTTTCATTCAGTTGAAGAGTGTTAAGGAGGTATAGGAATATGATTCTTCCAAAGTTTGGAGCTTGGACACTTCCCTGGATCTTTTTGAATAGTAGCTGAGCCCGGTCAGTTTTCTTGCAGAGGATTACCATGGTCATTATCTCAAACATATCTTTGTATATTCTGTCATGAGATTCTGGTTAGCATAATAATGCTTTGCCAATAATATCAGCAAAAAGTTTCCCTTTTACATTGAAGCCGACCTTCTTCAAGGTACCATGAGATTTTCCTTTGTGGTTGCACCACTTATTTGTTGTTGAAAGATCTTCCTTTGAGATCTCATCCTCTATTTCATCCCCAAAAATTCTAGGTAGACGGAGTGCCTTGGAGAGTCCTTTTGCCGTTTCTCTCAATAGGGTATTTCCAACCCTAGTTTTGATGGTATTTCCAGAAGTACCCTTCTTGGGCTCAGCATAGAACTCTAGAAGCTCTCTATGCATGATGGCAGTTGGCTCTGAGAGCACGTATTCTATCCCTACTACATCAATTTTCTGTATCACTGACTTTATCTCCTCATCGACGTTGATGAACCTGCTACATACCAGCTCACATCTAGTATTGCAGGTATCGTCATTCTACAGGGTGCCATTTCCTTAGAATCTTCGAGTTTGCAGAGGTTCGGCATCGCGAGAACTCATCGTGATGGCTTAGAGAAAACGTAGGTTGTACTATATTTCTAAACATGTGACCTATTTATATATGTGTTACTTTAGAATGTCAAGAGGCGCATATTTGAGCTGGAAGACTTAGGGTATTGATCTTAGAATCAATGGTTGTGATTGCAAGATCCAATATACTTGTTAAAAATAATGTTTTTCTTTATTAGTATGCTTCTTAATCTGGACTTATGCCTGGATCATCTATTGTCCAACAACCACATTTACCTTTGGCTGGCCATTGGACAAACCTGCGAGACAAAGATTAGCATTCCTTAGGAACCCAAATGAATTTGGGTCCTAGGTTCTTTTTAGCCTTAACTACTGGAAGCTTAACAACAAAACAACTAGCAGGCTTCTCATACCTTACTCTAGGCACTGTTGGGTTGAACCAACAGTCTATAGCCAAGTGCTTAACCTTGCCACAACACCAACATTCAAATTTATTATACCTCCTTTTATGAGTCACCTTCTGAATGGAGTGTGGTTGACCAGAAGAGCAGACTGCCTTACAACAAGCATTTCTTAAGCTAATCATGAGGTTGTCCTCTGACGTGGAAGTTGATTGCACAGTCACAGACTTCACTTTAGGAAAAGGCTTTTGAGGTAAAGCTTTTTTCCTTCTCTTTAGATGATGGTGCTTGTGGTGAGACAACCTTTTCGAAGATAGTTCTAGCTTGGAAAGTCTCTCCAACTTCCTTATTATTGCTTAGTCCTCCTCCATATTGAGAGGAGAAGCTATCTATAATAGGGAGAACAGTTTTGGGCTTTCAGAAGCTAGCAGCAAGCCTTATTTCTGAAAGAAGCTTGTCCTCCAAAGACTTAAATGCCCTATCCTGAGCTTCAGACTTTTTCTAAAGTAGGAAAAGCTCATTGGACAATTTAATCACCTCCTTGGTCTTCTCATCTATTTGAGATCTGAATGGCTTGAGGATCCTTATTTTTCCAGCTTGAGATTTGACCAGCTTCTTGCTCTACTTGAATGAGAATTCCATATTGCTCCAATAGATCAGTATGGTCCTCATTGTTGCATGATTAGCAGTCTTCTGCTTCACCATCAATATTGCTCTCATCAGATGATGAACAATCATCTAATGCACTCTTGGTCTTCTCAATTGAAGCAGATAATGATAATATATTGAGGAATGCATACCTGAGCAGGATGAGAATCATCCTGATCTTCTTCATCAGATAGGGATACAAGACCATAGATGATATAACTCATCATCCTCAGATTCATTATCTGAGAGAGTGAAATGTGCTCTTATCCCTCTTCTAATAGCAGAGCAGGCTTCATCTTTGGACTCAATATCTGAGAGAGTAAGGGGTGCTCTTATTCCTTTTATAGTTAGCCCTATATAGGCTTCTTTTTCAGAGTATGAGGAGCAGCAGCTGCTTTCACATAGAGATCTGAATTTCTTGGCATTAGATCTTCATTCCTTCTTCATCGAGCTGAACTCTTTGTAGTTTTCTCCAAGTTCCATGGTGATAACTTGACACACCCAAGGGCAAGTCTGTTCAAGCTATTAAGCTTTCTTTGAACTACCTCCATCTGATACCACTTGACTGTCTAGGGTGTAGTCTAATTACCTAGAGGGGGTGACTAAGTTTTTTAAATTGTTTTAGTCTTTTAGAGTTTAAGACTAAATTAGCTTGAAAGAACACAACCAGAACTCACACCACAGAAAATACACCAGGGTTTATTGTGGTTCCCTAGTGTGGGTACTCCACTGCCCCCTTCACCTATCTAGCAGTATGCTAGACTCGGCCAACTCCTCCCAAATCTCAGATCTCTTTCACAGATCCTACACCTCAGGCACAACATGCCCTACAACTCAAGCACTAAAGTCCCTAGAACTTAGATCCACTTAGGATCCTACCTTAGGTCCCTAGAACCCTATAACCTAGGTACAATAGGCCCAACAACTCAGATCTTTAGCAGATCCTACCTCCAAGTGCAAGCACTCCTACAGCTAAGATCCCCAACAGGGATCCTACCTCAGATTTCCTAAGAAATCCTACAACTCATGTCTTCAAAGACCATACACTCAGAGTGCAAGCACTCCTATAGCTCAGATCTCCAAGAGATCCTACAGAAGATGTTTAGAGGAAGATTTAACATACTTTGACTCTTAAAGATTGAGCTTTGAATATCTTCAGTCTTCTTAGGCCTTTTTGAGTAGAAATCCTTCTTTAGCAGCAACACGAGATCTTCAATAAAATGAACCTTCAGATCTGGATCTGTGCTGAGCTTTCTTGAATGAAGAAGTCTTCTTTCTCTCAAGAATGAGATCTTTCTTGTGGAAGCTTTTCTTCTTCTCCTTCTTCTTCTTTCTTTCTTCGAAAAGGCTTTTCTTTTTTACTGTTCTATTGCCTTTTTTCCATCAAGCCTTTCGAAGAATACTAGGGAACAAGATTTTCCAAGTCGTTAGGATTTGCTAACCCTTTCTTCTTATTTTATAGCTCTGACCCAACAAACGGTCGAAACCTTAAAATATTGATGTCAGAGCACTTTACAGAAGTGGTTCATTTGACATCGGACTTTGCCGTCTTCATCATTTTAAATTTCCGCCTTCTAAGCTTGACAATAGAATATCGTCGTGTGAAGATAGTTGACATGACAAAAAGGGACTTAGCAAGCTTTATTGAGTCTTCACAATGATAGCGTCGTGTGAAACTTGTTGTCACGACGATATTTAACTTAGCTAGCCCTTTTTGAGTCTTCACAATGATATTGTCGTATGATACATGTTGTCA
The DNA here is from genome assembly GCA_033032865.1 of Dactylorhiza incarnata. Classification (NCBI taxonomy): domain Eukaryota; kingdom Viridiplantae; phylum Streptophyta; class Magnoliopsida; order Asparagales; family Orchidaceae; genus Dactylorhiza; species Dactylorhiza incarnata. The sequence continues at coordinate 7,372,233 of JAWHQI010000035.1, forward strand.
CGACAATATATTGTTGGATCTGTAGGCGCCCTTAGAGGGGGGTGAATAAGGGTTTTAAACTTTTCAAGAATATTTAAAAATTAATGCTCTGCTGTTACTGCCAGCGGTAGAGTTACCGCTCGGCGTTCGCGATAGTGAAAGTCCTTTTAGGTTAGAACAATGAAAAACATAAAGCATGAATCAGAGAAGAAGAACCAAACATATTTTCATTAACATTAAACAGAAACAACTATGATTACAAAATCTTCTCCCAATGACGCTTGGAGAGAGGCGAATAATGAAAAACACTTTTTGGTTATCTATACCGACCCTTGTCCCAAGGACCGGTTGGCTCTAGCCTATCTCTCACCAGATAAGGCCTCAAACCGCTCTAGCCTTTCTCTCCCCACAAAGGCCTCGAGCACCCCATAGATCTACAGCCTAGACCTAGTCATCGTGTGGCGAATTCCCCCAGTCCCCGCAAGGCCCTAGTCGCCGTGTGGCGAGTTCCTCTACCGAACAAAAGATATAAAGGTTACAAATTGAAAGTAAAACAAAACTCAAATTAAAAACTCCCTCAAAAGTAGAACTTGGTGTCGATGTAGATGTGATCGGATCGGTCTCCAAGTTCTTTGATTTCTCGAATGTTGATTGAGTTCTTTGGGCTGCTTGGGAAAGGATCATACGAGTTCTCTGAACATATGGCTTCTTTTTTTCCTGTATTAGCAAGCCGCAACGGAGGCGGCGCGTGTCTTTTTATATATTCATCCACTACCGCCTGCGGTAGTACTACCGCCCCGCGGTATCCATATAAGGCAATGAAGCACACGTATCGTGGTAGTTTAGGCAACATTCTGAGCGTCAAACACCAGCACGCCGCGGTACCTCTAACGCCCCACGTTAGCGAGATTTCCTTTCTTCTGCCACAATCTTCTTCCAAAACTGCTCCTCAATCAAATGTGGATGGGATGTTTCCAAAAGATACCGCCGGGCGTTAGACCTAACACGCCGCGATAGTACTTGCCAAACATAGCGACCCGTCAACATTCCTTTTTCTCCACTATTTCCTTTCTGTCAATAGTTTCCATATGTGCTAACGCCAGCGTCAATTCTAGTGCTCCGCGGTAGATCATTTTGTCGGGCCAGCTTGCATCTCAGCGGTTTCCCTTCTCAGCGGTTTTTTCTCACTAGTTCATTAATTCTAGCGCAAGCGGTAGAGTTAACTAGGCACGGTAGAGCTTTCAGATCTTCTCAGTGGTTTCCTTCTCAGTGGTTTCTTCTCAGCGGTTTTGTCTCAACGGTTTTGTCTCAGCGGTTTCATCTCAGCGGTTTGTTAGTGCTAGCGCCAGCGGTAAAATTAACGCGGCGCGGTAGCAACAATACACAGCACTATGGAGATTTGAAAGCACAGAATCCTGCATACTATAAACACAAAACAAGTATGATCAAATACAATAGGATTTGTTATTGTCAAACCAAGAGATGCGGAAAGCATGTTCCAACAAACTCCCCCTTTTGATAATAACAAATCCCCTTAGAAAGAAATAATGCAATTGATAGGAGTTTGTGTTTATAATAGAGATAAGCATGAAATTTGAGACATGTGCATATGCTCCCCCTAACTGAATGCTCCCCCTAAGTGAATACTCCCCCTACAACAAATCTTCCAATGAACTTAACTCCCCAAACATGTTAATTTCTTTCCAATTTATTCTCCCCCTTTTGGCATTATCAAAAGAGGGTGGAGAGGAAGGACAACAAAAAGTGTGCAATTACTGTGTAGAGAGGGAATAAGTATGATAAATAGGGAAACACTAAGGAAAATACAATATATAAGAGCAAAAAGAGAATTGTCAAAAAGAACCACTTGTTGGGAAAATGTATTCATGATCGAGCATACAAGTAGTAAGGAGGTGGAAAGCATGACAAAATAAGTTTTAAGTGAACATCTTTATAGGAATTGAGAAGCATAGTAGATGATTAAGAATTTTGGATATAAGAAAATAGATGTTGTAGCATTTTAAGTACACAAAATAATTTTAGTTTTAACATAGCCGTACACTAGTTTTGAAAGGTATGCAATACAGAGTTCTCATTGGCGTAGCGGAAAAATAATATGTAAGCATGATATAAGATATTAAGACAAGATAGAAGAATACAATGTTCAAAATTTAGAAATCAAGTACACTTATACATTGTAATGATCAAGCAAGGCTATCTAGTGCATTTACTTAAGAATTTAGAGAATACATGTAGATATGCAATAGACTCCAATTCTTATGAGTAGAAGGCTTACAAGTGTTAATGATGTGTACAAAATAGTGTTTTTGAAAAAGTATACATATGAGTTAATCAAAACACATGACATGTATAATGGAATAAACACAATATTATTGAACAAGCATTTTTAGAGTTACCTCTTCCCACAAAGCTATATAAATTTTTCAATGCACATAGAAAAATAGTACAACTACCAAGGTGCTCTGCACACACAATGCTTATTAAGACTTATCAGGGTGCAAAGTAGTGCTTGGGGAATCACCAGTATTATTTTGAATTTTATTGATTTGTGATTCGGTGTACAAGAAGAAGTATGTAGAAGGAAAATGTTTGCGACAAGGCACTTTACAATTCTCTCCAAGGTGCTCAACCTCACAATGCTCATTAAGACTTATCAGGTGGGTGAGTAGTGCTTGGTGGAGTGATCTTTGTCAATTATTCAGTTGAATTTTTTTTTGCTTAACGACAAAGGTCTCCGAATTCACTTGTATGTGCAAACAAAAAGATTTTTTGAAAAGACACACTTCTTCAAAGATAGGTGCATGAAAAAGATTTTAACATGTGGTGAAGGTAAAACTAAGCATGCCTAATAATAATATGAAGTTGTTACACTACACAATCATGTAAGAGAAGATTAAATTCATATGTAGTTTGTCAAAAAGTGTGAGTGAAACAAAATCATTAGCAAATATAAGCCATTTACTCATACATAGAGGCACGCTATGCAAAGCTACATATGATTTCTATAATCAAATTCAAAGCACACATAAGATAATGATCAAGGCATGATACAAAAACAATGTTATTAAGATACTTGAACTAGAGAATGAAACATTGAATAGTAAGCTTGGCAAGATAAACTATATCATCCTTGAAAACATTGAAAATTTACATCAGTTTTTATAAATTTTAAGTTTTCAAAAAAAACAAAAAGAAAACAAATAAAAAGCATGTTTTTGATGTTTTAATTGGTTTTTCAAATTTTGTAGTTTGTTTTGATATATATAAAAAAACATGATTTGGTTGAATTTTGATTTGTTTTACTGTTTTTTTTAGTTTAGAATATTTAAAAGGAAATAACATAAACTAAAAAATAAAGAGTGAAAGAAAAAAACTAGAAATTCAGAAGTATCCACTACCGCCAGCGGTACCCAGCTATCGCCGGCCGGTAGTGACAGAGCAACAAATTTTGCAAAAATGTGAAATTTTTCAGAATTTTTCATTTGAATATATTTGTGCAGATTTGTGACAATGTAGTTCAGCAAAGAAATCAGACATATGTAAACATAAATAATGCGTATTTTGCAAGTTCAAGCTAGAATGTCCAAAACCCCTAGTTCTAGTCTAAGTAGATGAAATCGTGAATCAGGTAGGGGCTTGGTAAAGATGTTCGCAAGTTGCGATTCAGTTCCTATGAAGTTTACATGAACGTGTTCCTTTTTGATGTGATCCCGAATGAAGTGGTGCCTTACGTCAATGTGTTTAGATCGTGAGTGATGAACAGGGTTGTTTGTTAAGTCAATAACACTCTTGTTGTCACACTTAAGTTCAATATTAGTTAAATGAACACCAAAGTCTTCTAAGGTTTGTGTCAACCATAATGCTTGGGCGCAACAACTTCCTAGTGCAATATATTCTGCCTCGGTGGTGGAGAGGGGAATAGAATTTTGTTTTCTACTTGACCATGCAACTAGAGAAGGACCTAAGAAGTGGCATGTACCACTAGTGCTTTTCCTATCTAGGGAACAACCCGTGTAATCAGAATCGGAATACCCATGCAAGAGAAAAGAATCATTATTTGGATACCAAAGTCCTAAATTTGATGTGCCTATTAGATATCGAAAAATTCATTTCACCGCTTTTAAATGAGATTCTTTTGGATTTGCTTGAAATCTAGCGCATAAGCATACGGCAAACATGATATCGGGTCTAGATGCACTAAGGTATAATAGTGATCCAATCATTCCTCTATATAAAGTTTGATCAATTGAACTTCCGGCTTCATCTTTTCCTAATTTTAGTGATGCGCTCATTGGAGTACTAGCTTGTTTTAAATTTTTAGAGCCAAAACGTTGTAGCATATCATGGACATATTTGGATTGACATATAAAAATTCCATCATTTCTTTGGGTTATTTGAAATTCTAAAAAGTATGTTAGTTCACCCACTAGACTCATTTCAAATTCATTTTGCATCACTTGAATAACTTCTTTACACAACTCTTCATTAGTGGCTCCAAAAATAATATCGTCAATGTATATTTGTAAAATAATCAAATCATTATCATAGTGCTTAATGAAGAGCGTGTTATCGACACTACCCATTTTTTAACCGTGCTTTAATAAAAAAAGATGTTAAGCATTCATACCAAGCACGGGGCGCTTGTTTTAGACCATAAAGCGCTTTTTCTAATCGATATACATGATTTGGAAATTTTTCATCAATAAATCCGGGGGGTTGTTCGACATAGACTTCCTCTTTAATTATCCCATTTAAGAAGGCACTTTTAACATCCATTTGAAATAATTTAAACTTCTTATAACTCGCAAAAGCTAGAAAAATTCTAATCGATTCAAGGTGAGCAACGGGTGCAAATGTTTCATCAAAATCTACCCCCTCAATTTGAGAATAACCTTGTGCCACTAATCGAGCTTTGTTCCTAGTTATTCTAGATTCTCCGTCTAATTTATTTTTAAATATCCATTTGACACCAATAACCGGTTGATTTGATGGTCTTTCAACTAGTTTCCAAACCCTATTGCGTTCAAATTGATTCAATTCATCATTCATAGCAATAAACCAAAATTCATCATTCAAAGCGGTGGAAACATTTTTCGGTTCTATTTCGGAAACAAAACATAAGTTTGAAAATGATTCATTAAAAGAAGAAGGTGTAGTTACCGCTCTTGATGGTTCTCCAATAATAAGCTCCCTTGTATGATCTCTTGTAAATCGAAGCACACTTGGAGGCACGTGCTCCTCTTGCACCGTCTCTACTTCTTTTTCTTCTCCAAGTGGCTCATCGTCATCATGCTCCAATGGTGAAAGAGGTACATCATCATTTCCTGCACAAGTAGAATCTACACAAGGCACAAGTTCATCAAACTTCACATGAATAGACTTTTCAATCTTTTTAGATTTTTTATTATATACTCTATATGCTTTGCTAGTGGAAGAGTAACCAGGAACAATACCTTCATCATATTTTTCATCAAATTTGGCTAATGCATCCTTGGTGTTTAAGATAAAACATTTACACCCAAAGACATGAAAATACAAAAAAAAAAAAAGACGTGAAAATACGATACATTAGGTTTCTTTTGAAAGTACAATTCATATGGAGTTAATTTTAAAATAGGGCGAAGCATGACACGATTAATGGCATAACATGATGTATTTACTGCTTCGGCTCAAAAATAACTAGGCAATCCATACTCGAATAGCATGGTGTGTGCAAGTTCTTGAAGAGTTCTATTTTTCCTCTCCACCATACCATTTTGTTGGCGGTGCGTGGAGCCGAAAATTTGTGTTTAATACCTAGATTATTATAGAAAGTGGTGAAGCTATCGTTTTCAAATTCCCCTCCATGATAAGATCGGATACACTTAATTTTTAGATCTAATTCATTTTGAATACGATTGCAAATTTTGAAAATTCAGAAAACGCATCGGATTTGGAGGTGAGAAATAAGGTCCAAGTAAATCTAGAAAAATCATCAATTAAAACAAAAGTGTACTTTTTACCACCAAGACTACATGTGCTTATGGGTCCAAAAAGATCCATGTGAATTAGTTGAAGAGGTCTTGAGGTGGATATTTCTTTTTACTTTTAAATGATGCTTTTGAAAATTTTCCTTTTTGGCATGGTGAACATAAAGAAGATAGATTTCCATTTAGCATGGGCAACCCTTTAATAGTTTTTTTTTTCAATTTTAAGATTAACTTGGTGCTAGAGTGACCAAGACGCCTATGCCATAATTCTAGTTCTTAATTTTTTGATATAAGACATTTGAGAGACGCACGTGATAGATCATGAAAGGCAAATAGATACACATTATGAATTCGTGGTGCAGTGAGTACAATACTATTGGTTTTTGGATCTATAATTTTGCATAAATGTGTAGAAGACTAAAATAAAGCATTTAGACCTTTATCGCAGAGTTTACTAATAGAAATCAAGTTATGTTTCAAACCTTCTACATATAAAACATTAGTAAGAGAGAAAGAATTTTTACCAACAGTACCGGTGCCTAATATCCTTCCTTTTCCATTGTCCCCAAATGTCACCATTCCTCCTTTCTTCTTAGTGAGGCTAAGGAATTTTGCTTTATCGCCCGTCATGTGCTTGGAGCACCCTGAGTCCAAGTACCACATGTCTTCCTTTTCCTTAGCTTGCCAACATACCTAACAAGAAGATGAGAGTAAAGATCCGGATACCCAGGTGGTTCCTCCCATAGAATAGGTGGAAACCTTAGGCACCCAGATTTGCTTGACAGTACATCGACCCTTCATCCTGCAGGAGTCCAAGGTATGCCCGAAGTGATGGAACTTAGCACATAACACAAAAGGGGTTGAGACCTTTTCCAGTTCTTGTTGTGGACTCTTGCTGGAGGATGGGGAATCAACAGAATTGATTCCAGATTTGTTATTATTTGATGAATTATGAGTTTTGGTACTACCGCCAGCGTTAGTTGTTACCGCCGGGTGGTAGTTAGCAGAGACAAAACTTAGCCCAGTTTTTGCACTACCATGCCTTTGGTTGGCCAAAATCATATCAAGACTTTTCTGGCCAACACCGAATTTTTCTATAGCTATGTTAAGGTCATGGATTTTAGCTTTCAATGCAAAATTTTCACTAACTAAATTTCCGCATCTATTTGCAAAAATTTTCTTTTCATTTTCAACATTAGAAAGAGAGAGTTTCAAATTTCTTTCTAAGTCTCTCTTTTGTTTCGAGAGTGATTCGATATTGGAGAGAGCATTAGAAAGATCAGTTTCAAGTTTGCTAGTCCTTGCCAAGAGATCAACATTCCTTTGGCAAGAATCCATCTCCTTTCCCAAAGCAAAAACTTCCTTATTTAATTTTTGATTTTGTTTCAAAAAAATTTTATTTTCAGTTTTAAGTAGATCAGGATCTTTTAAATTTTTGCCAAAAGATTTACAGGTTCTTAAGTATTCGGAATAAAGATCATCATAGTTAGAGGGGATTACCTCAGTGTCGCTTTAGACACTGCACTCGTTGTCGGTTGATTCATTGCTTTTCCCCATAAGGCACAAGTTTGCCTCATCATCATCGCTTGAGCTTGAACTACTTGAGCAACCGGAGGAAGAGTCATCCCATGTTGCATCTTTTAAGACCTTCTTCTTCTCCTTTCTCCTTTCATTGAACCCATTTTTCTTTTTGCTCCTTCAGGAATTTTGGGCATTGACTTCTAATATGCCCGGTCTTCCTACAGTGGAAGCACTTGGGAGGTGGTCGTTCTTCGTCTTCGTCGCTAGACTTCTCCTTCTTCTCTCTTTTGGATGAGGAGCCCTTTCGGAAAAATTTCCGGAATGTGTTCCTTCTTTCCAGATTCTTCATGAACTTAGTGAAGTTCTTCACAAAGAGACTTTCCTCATCATCTTCCTCGTCGTCATCTTGTTTTCTTGACTTCAGTGCCGAGGCTTTCTTACTTGGTTCCTTGTTGTACTCCTCTTCTTGAATCTTGAGTTCTACCTCATGGGTTTTAAGGTTCCCAATAAGGCTCTCAATTTGGAGCCGCCTAAGATCATGCGATTCGGAAATCACCGTCACCTTTGGATTGAACTTTGGTGGGAGTGATCGAAGAAGCTTTCTCACCAAGTCGTCATTTGAAAAAGTTTTTTTGGAACATGGTCTTCCGCATCTCCTAGGTTTGAGAATAACAAATCCTATGTGTATTTGATCTTGTGTGTTCAAGTGTGCAGGTTAGCATAGTCCACATGACTCAAGGAGTACTCATGATGTCTGCCCCCAAAATTGAGGCCAAAATTCGAAGAGGCTCACTAGCGCCGGCGGTAGCGATAGCGCCCGGCGCTAGCGTTGATCTGCGTGATTCTGGCATCGTTTTTAGAAGGAGCTAGCGCCCGGCTTTAGCTACTAGCACTGGCGGTAGCATGGCGCACAAGAGGTATGGAGCAATATGTTGCCGCAGATTGAAGATCCTGCCGCGCAAAACGTTTCCTAATCCGGGCTAGCGCCGGCGGTAGCGCTAGCGCCGGCGGTAGCGCTTGGGCTATAAAAGGACCCCCTCTCCTCTTGTTTTCATACACCAATTGTATACACCTCAGAGAGAGAGTACTAGAATTCCAGAGGCCTATCTTGTCCGAAATTTGAGGTCCCGGCGAAGCTCTGCCAACTTCTGGAGGAGGATTCCATCACGCCGAAGCCAAACGAAGTCCGCTTCGACAAACGCTGATTCTACAGCGGATCTTCGCCTCCATATTCAGAAGTTCATCTTAAGGGAAGTTTTTATTATTTTGTTTATCTTTCTTTGTAAATGGTAGTGAAATCGCCTCGTGTTGGCGACTAGGTCTGGGGTAGACTTAGGGCTGAAATTCGCCTCGTGTTGGCGACTAGATCTAGGCTAGTTCTAGGGGGTGCTCGAGGCCACATCCGGGGAAGGATTGGATAGAGCGGCTTGAGGCCGAATCCGGGGAGGATTAGGCTAGGGCCACCGGTTCGCAGGGAAGCGAGTCGAGATAGAAAACAAAAAGAGCTTTTATTATTTGCCTCCGATCTCTAGCGTCATCGAGATCAAGTTTTGTAAAACTTATTTATTATTAATAAAGCTTGTCTCCTTTTTGTTTTACTTCACTTATTTCATCTTGCAATAATTCAAAGTTTTTAAATATAATCTATAGTTTTTGAAAACCCTTATTCACCCCCCCCCCCTCTAAGGGCGCCGACCGATCCAACAAGTGGTATCAGAGCGGTTTTGTTCCAATCGGCTTAACAACCGGGAACAATGGCGTCTCATGATCTCGCTTTTCCTGAGGGTCAAGGGGTTAGTCGACCACCTCTCTTTACTGGGTCTGATTTTAACTACTGGAAAAATCGAATGATGTGTTTTCTTATGATATGGATGTAGAAGTATGGAACATGGTAGAAGTTTGGTACTCTCCTCCTACAACTGTAGTGGGAGAGGCGACATTAGCAAAACCTAAGGATAAATGGGACGATAACGATAAACTAAGGTGTAAAAATAATGCTAAAGCAATGAACGCTTTATATTGCACTTTAAATAGGACTGAGTTTAATAGAATTTCTGCATGCACAACTGCTTATGATATTTGGAATCAATTGGAAGTTACTCATGAAGGTACATCGCAGGTGAAAGATGCAAAGCTATTCCAACGGGAATCTGAATATGAAAAATTCAGGATGGATACCGAAGAGGACATTAACTCGATGTACACCCGCTTCACCAAGATCGTCAACGCTTCAAAGGCACTTGGAAAGACCTACTCAGACGGGGACTTGGTGAGGAAAATTCTTCGTTCCTTACCTCCAAGGTTCAATCCAAAGGTGACTGCCATCTCGGAGTCGCACAACTTAAGAACGCTCCAGATTGAGAATCTCATTGGGAATCTCAAAACCCATGAGGTAGAACTACAAATTCAACATGACGAATACAATAAGGAGCCGAAGAAAAAGGCGTTGGCGCTGACATTAAAGAAGGAGTGCATCGAAGAGGATGATGATGATGAAGAAGGACTCCTGGTGAAGAATTTCAAGAAGTTCATCAGAAATCCAGAGAGAAGAAACACATTCCGAAAATTCTTCCAAAAAGATACTCGACGAAAGGGATCCTCCTCTTCATCGAAGAAAGAAAAAGGAAGCGATGACGAAGAAGAAAGGCCGCCTCCAGAATGCTATCACTGCAGAAAAACCGGGCACATTCGGAGCCAGTGCCCAAAATACCAAAAGGAACGGAAAGAACAAAAGAAAGCAAAAGAAAAGAAGAAAGTGCTGAAGGCCGCTACTTGGGATGACTCTTCCTCTGAAGAGTCAAACGGATCTGAGTCAAATAGCGAGGAGGAAGCAAACTTGTGCTTAATGGCCAAAAGCGACGATGACGACACCAGTGTTCTTAGCGACACTGAGGTATCTCCTCCTACCTTTGAAGAACTTTATGATAAATTTGTTTTATTAAATCATGAAAATGAATCTATTATAAAAGAAAATCGTAAGCTCACAAAAAAATTAGTCTCTCTTGAAAAAAGAAAAGTTTCATGTCAAGAATGTGAGCACTCTTTATTTATGATAAAAGAACTTGAAGTTTCTCTCTCTAATGCCCTTTCACAAAACAAAATCATTGCAAAAGAAAAAGGGGACTTAGAGAGAAAATTGAAAACGTCTATATTGCAAAGTGAAAAGAACAAAAAAGGATTTGAAAACAAATGTGTTATGATTGTTCAAGAAAATACATCTCTTAAAAAACAAAATCAAAATCTCAATTTAGCCATAACCAAATTCGGGATTGGTCAAAAATCCCTGAATATGCTTCTGGGTAATCAATGCTTTGGGTCTGGAAAAATCGGACTCGGATATAAAAGTGAACACTACCGCCCGGCGCTAGCTACTAACGCCGGTGCTAGCTCTAAAGTTAAAAATTCTTCTAGTTTTTCTTATGTACAAACATCATACAGCAAGGGCAACATAGAAACTCAGAAAAGGGTCTCAACCCCCTTTATTTCGTGTGCTAATTGTCTTAAATTTGGACACACGTCTGGCTCTTGCAGGAATATAATAAATCAACGATCATTAAAACAAATCTGGGTACCTAAGAAATCCACTTACTCTATGGGTGGTACCTCTTGGGTATCTGGGTCTTTACTCTCATCCTCTTTCTAGATTTGCAGGAAGGCTAAGGAAACAGAAGACGTGTGGTATTTGGTATCAGGCTGCTCCAAACACATGACTGGCAATAAAGCAAAATTCCTTAGCCTAGAAAAGAAGAAAGGATGAATAGTAACGTTTGGCGATAACGGTAAAGGAAGAATCATGGGAGTTGGTACAGTAGGTAACGCATCTTTTCTTATATCAAATGTGCTTTATGTGGAAGGATTAAAACATTACCTAATATCTATAAGTCAACTATGTGATAAAGGTTTAGATGTACTTTTTGAATCTTCCACTAACCTTTGCAAGATTGTTAATCCTAAAACAAAAGATGTGTTATTAACTGCACCTAGAATTCATAATGTTTACATAGTTTCATTTCATGATCTTTCTAAATCTTCTATAAAATGTTTTATAACAAAAAATGATGAATTAGAATTATGGCATAGACGCTTAGGCCACGCTAGTACAAAGCTCATCTTAAAACTTGCAAAAAGAGAATTGATTAGAGGATTGCCTAAGTTAAATGGAAATTTATCTTCATTATGCTCTCCATGCCAAAAAGGCAAATTTACTAAGTCATCTTTTAAAAGCAAAAATGAAATTTCTACATCAAAACCTCTGCAATTAATTCATATGGATCTTTTTGGTCCCGTTAACACTACGAGTCTTGGTGGTATATTATACACTTATGTTCTCATAGATGACTATTCTAGATATTGTTGGACTTTATTTCTCTCCTCCAAATCTGATGCGTTTTGTGAATTTTCAAAATTATGTACTCGCATTCAAAATGAATTAGATTTAAAAATAAAATGCATTCGCTCAGATCATGGAGGTAATTTGAAAATGAAAATTTTAAATCTATTTGTGACATGTTAGGTATTAAGCATGAGTTCTCTGCTCCACGCACACCTCAACAAAATGGGGTTGTAGAACGGAAAAATAGGACAATACAAGAACTTGCACGCACAATGCTATCTGAATATAAATTACCTAAGTATTTTTGGGCAGAAGCTGTAAGCACCGCATGCTATGTAATGAATAGAGTTATGCTTCGCCCATCATTAACTCTCACACCATATGAACTCTACTATCAAAAGAAACCTAACGTATCGTATTTTAAAGTATTTGGATGTAAATGCTTCATTCTTAATACAAAAGATTCTTTAGGAAAATTTGACGAAAAATGCGATGAAGGAATATTTCTTGGTTATTCTTCAACTAGTAAAGCATATAGAATATTTAATAAAAGATCAAGCAAGGTTGAAGAGTCAATTAATGTCAGATTTGATGAGTTTGTTTCATGTGCAGAAAAGCTCCCTACAGGTACCGAGGATGAACCTTTGCCATCCTTGGAGCACGACGAAGAAGAACCGTCCAAAGAAGAGGAGGAGAAGTCAAAAGAAGATGAATATGTACCTCCAAGCATTCTAAACTTCTCCAAAAATCATCCAAAGGAGCTGGTCATTGGGGAACCTTCTACTGGGGTAAGAACTCGGTCCTCTCTTCATGAAACATTTTCAAATATTTGCTTTGTGTCTGAAATTGAACCTAAAAACGTTTCCACCGCTTTAAATGACGAATTTTGGTTTTTGGCAATGAATGAAGAGTTAGGACAATTTGAAAGAAATAAAGTTTGGAATTTAGTAGAAAGACCATTTAATCATCCAATTATTGGCGTAAAATGGATTTTTAAAAATAAGCTAGATGGTGAATCTAGGATTGTAAGAAATAAAGCACACTTAGTTGCTCAAGGCTATTCACAAATCGAGGGGGTAGATTTTGAAGAAACTTTTGCACCCGTAGCTCGCTTAGAATCTATACGAATATTTTTGGCATTTGCGAGTTTTAAAAGAATAAATTATTTCAAATGGATGTTAAAAGTGCTTTTTTAAACGGGTTCATTAAAGAAGAAGTTTATGTAGAACAACCCCCCGGCTTCATAAATGAAAGATTTCCAAATCATGTTTACAAATTAGAAAAAGCGCTTTATGGTTTAAAACAAGCGCCCCGTGCCTGGTATGATCGTCTTACGTCATTTTTGTTAGAGCACGGTTATGTTATGGGAAGTGCAGACAACACACTCTTCATTAAGCATAAAAATAACGAATTAATTATTCTACAAATATATGTTGATGACATCATTTTTGGAGCCACTAATGAAGAGTTGTGTAATGAAGTAGTCTTAATAATGAAAAATGAATTTGAAATGAGTCTTGTAGGAGAACTATCATATTTTCTTGGTTTTCAAATTTCACAAAGAACTGATGGTATTTTTCTGTGTCAATCAAAATATGTTCACGATATGCTTAAACAATTTGGATTTGAAAATCTTAAACAAGCTTCTACTCCTATGAGTGCTTCTTTAAAACTAGGAAAAGATGAATCTGGAATTTCTATTGATCAAACGCTATATAGAGGAATGATAGGTTCTCTTCTTTATTTAAGTGCATCTAGACCAGATATAATGTTTGTCGTATGTTTATGTGCTCTCTTTCAAGCCAATCCAAAAGAATCTTATTTAAAAGCGGTAAAACGTATTTTTCGTTATCTAATAGGGTCATCTAAACTAGGATTATGGTACCCACATAATGACTCTTTCACACTCCATGGATATTCCAATTCGGACTACGCCAGGTGCTCACTAGATAGAAAAAGTACTAGCGGTACGTGTCACTTTTTAGGACCCTCTTTAGTTGCTTGGTCTAGTAGAAAACAATCTTCGGTTGCACTCTCCACCACGGAGGCCGAATATATTGCACTTGGTAGTTGTTGTGCACAAGCGTTATGGATGAGCCAAACACTAGAGGACTTTGGATTTCATCTCAAAAACATAGATCTTAAATGTGACAACAAAAGTGCAATAGACCTCACATATAATCCCGTACACCATTCTAGATCCAAACACATCGACGTTCGTCATCATTTCATTAGGGATCACATTAAGAAAGAGAATGTAAAAGTAAGCTTCATTGGGACGGACTCTCAACTTGCTGACATATTTACTAAACCCCTTCCCGATGCAAGATTTCGATTATTACGACTTGAATTAGGTGTCCTAGATCTTTCAAGTTAAAACATGCTTACTAATGCAATTTTCTTCATTTTTAACCATCAAAAACATTTCCAAAAATTCTGCAAATTCAGCATGAAACTACTAATGGGACACCTAATCAAGTTCAAGTATCAAAATTTTCAAAACCCTAAAAAATCACTTACTGTTTCCCGCGCTAGCGCTAGCGCTAGCGCTAGCGCCGGCGCTAGCATCGAGTTTCGAATTTTTGCGTTCTTAAAATTTCTAAAAATTCCTAAAAATATTTTGATCTATATGTAATGACACATCTATTTTTCTTTTCTTTTTGAAAAATCAAATACAAAAATAGAAAACCAAATTCCAAAAAACAATGTTTTTCATTTTGTTTTTGTGTGTCATTTTTTCTGCAAAAATCAAATACAAAACAACAAAAAACAAAACAAAAAATATGTTTTTCCTTTGTTTGCTTTTGTTGTTTCCTTTGTTTAAAGTTCATCTTCTTACAAAAATCAAAAAAAAAAATTACAAAAGCAAAAATTACAAAAATCTGCTTTTATTTGCTAAAATCAAATACAAAAATATAAAACTTTAAAACTATAAAAAAAACTATGATTTTTTCTTGTAAAATCAAGCATGATTTAATCTACTATTCTACAATGTTACAATTTTTTCTCTTCAAACTACTTTGGACATTGTCTTTCTTCATGCTTTGATATATCTATTCAAATGTGCATCAATTATAGTTTAAAAGTTGTGTAGGATCAAGCTTAGCATGCCTCTAAGTATGAGAAATGCTTTATGTTTGATAATGATATTTATTCACTCACCTTTTTTTGGCATTGTCTACAGAAGCATTTAATCTAAGAATGCTTGTGTATGTTTTGTATTAGTACAAATAAATTAAAATTGCACAAGTATCTTACCTACACTCCTTTTGCACTCTTAAAAATTAAGAAAAGTGGTTATATGTTTTTTTTCTCATAAAATCTATTGATTTGCAAAGCAAGTGTATTCGGAGAACTTTGTACAAAACAAAATTATAAAATAAATGACAAAGATAACTCCACCAAGCACTACTTGAACCTCCTGATAAGTCTTAATGAGCATTGTGAGGTTGAGCACCTTGGAAAGAATAATAAAGTGTCTTGTGCAAATCAACTCTCTCTTTCAAAAATAAGAAAAACCACTTTCTCTTAAGTACACCGGATCACAAGTCTCAAAATTCAAAATAAAATATGTGATCCCCCAAGCACTACTTTGCACCCTGATAAGTCTTGATGAGCATTGTGTGTGCAAAGCACCTTGGTAGTTGTACATTTTTTTGTGCATTAAAGTGTGTGGAAGTAATCTTATTTTTGTTTTATTGTGCTTCTTACTTTACATATTCCTTGTATTTTTGATTAAAACATTTGTTTACTCTCCTCAAATTTACACTTATGTGCACATCATTATCTTCCATAACATTTCTTCTCATGAGTATTGGATCCTAATGCTAATTCTATATTACTTTTTATTTATAAAATGCACTAGATAACCTAGCATGTGTTCTACAATGTTTTTGTATGGTTTTGAAATTAAGAATTAAAGTAACATTGTGGTCATCTCTTTTTGATAAACATTATTTCATGCTTGGTTATTCTAAAATTTAAAACTGCAAAATGATTATTTTTTTTGTGATCTTTACCTCATATTTTTGGATTATCATTAATATTTGCTATAAGTCTTCCGCATCTTAACCATATAAGTGTTTTTTACCTTGTGCTTTCATGCTTACTTCATATCTTGTATTATTTGCATCATCACTTATTCTTACAAATTCCTATCTTTCATTAAGTGATATATTTCCTTGGAACACTTTTTATTGCTAAAAACTCTACAATTTTGTAATAACTCTGATCTATTTCAATGAAAAACAATTCTAAACCTTCTTATCATTTACCTAAAAAGCTCGATCATGCCTTCTCTTTTATTTACACATTTTTTTAGTGCTTTGTATCCCTACCCACTTTTGCTAATAACAAAGGGGGAGAACTAACATGATAAATATAACCCGCTATCAAAAACCAAACATGACAAATTAAGATGATAGCTTACATATTAGGGGAGCATTCACTTAGGGGGAGCATGTATTTAGGGGGAGCAAGTCTAACATGCTAGAATCAATTATTATCCTAAGTCATCACTCTCACACACACACAAGTATAGTTTCATCATGCTTATCTATTAATGCTTTGATTTATCATTAATGGATTTGTTATTATCAAAAGGGGGAGTTTGTTGGAACATGGTCTTCCGCATCTCCTAGGTTTGAGAATAACAAATCCTATGTGTATTTGATCTTGTGTGTTCAAGTGTGCAGGTTAGCATAGTCCACATGACTCAAGGAGTACTCATGATGTCTGCCCCCAAAATTGAGGCCAAAATTCGAAGAGGCTCACTAGCACTGGCGGTAGCGATAGCGCCCGGCGCTAGCGTTGATCTGCGCGATTTCGGCATCGTTTTTAGAAGGAGCTAGCACCCGGCGTTAGCTACTAGCGCTGGCAGTAGCATGGCGCATAAGAGGCATGGAGCAATATGTTGTCGCGGATTGAAGATCCTGCCGCGCAAAACGTTTCCTAATCCGGGCTAGCGTCGGCGGTAGCGCTAGCGCCAGCGGTAGCGCTTGGGCTATAAAAGGACCCCCTCTCCTCTTGTTTTCATACACCAATTGTATACACCTCAGAGAGAGAGTACTAGAATTCCAGAGACCTATCTTGGCTAAAATTTGAGGTCCCGGCGAAGCTCTGCCAACTTCTGAAGGAGGATTCCATCACGCCGAAGCCAAACGAAGTCCGCTTCGACAAACGCTGATTCTACAGCGGATCTTCGCCTCCATATTCAGAAGTTCATCTTAAGGGAAGTTTTTATTATTTTGTTTATCTTTCTTTGTAAACGGTAGTGAAATCGCCTCGTGTTGGCGACTAGGTCTGGGGTAGACTTAGGGCTGAAATTCGCCTCGTGTTGGCGACTAGATCTAGGCTAGTTCTAGGGGGTGCTCGAGGCCACATCCGGGGAAGGATTGGATAGAGCGGCTTGAGGCCGAATCTGGGGAGGATTAGGCTAGGGCCACCGGTTCGCGGGGAAGCGAGTCGGGATAGAAAACAAAAAGAGCTTTAATTATTCGCCTCCGATCTCTAGCGTCATCGAGATCAAGTTTTGTAAAACTTATTTATTATTAATAAAGCTTGTCTCCTTTTTGTTTTACTTCACTTATTTCATCTTGCAATAATTCAAAGTTTTTAAATATAATCTATAGTTTTTGAAAACCCTTATTCACCCCCCCCCCCTCTAAGGGCGCCGACCGATCCAACAAGTTTTTCCAAGAATTGTTTAGATATTAACGATCTTGGTGAATCGAGTGTACATGGCATCGACGTCCTCATTTGGATCCATCCTGAACCTCTCAAATTCAGATTCCAGTTGGAATAGTTTTGAATCTTTGACCTACGAGGTACCTTCATGCGTTATTTCTAATAAGTTCCAAATATCATAAGCAGTTTTACATGCACTTACTCTATTAAATTCAGTCCTATCAAGAGCACAAAACAGAGCATTCATCGCTTTCGCATTATTCTTACACATTGCCTTATCTCCATCATCCCATCTATCCCTAGGTTTTTCCATGGTTACTTCTCCAACAATGTATGTAGGAGAAGTGTATGGAGTTTCAATTCATGCCCATACATCTAGATCTAAGTTTATCAGAAAACAACGCATACGCGTTCTCCAGTAATTATAATCAGTTCCGGTAAACAACGGAGGTCTACTAATTCCCTGCCCCTCATGGAAAGCCAGATCATGGAGCGCCATTATTCCCGATTGTTACACCGAATTGGAATAACCTCCCTCTGATACCACTTGTTGGATCTGTAGGCGCCCTTAGAGGGGGGGTGAATAAGGGTTTTAAACTTTTCAAGATTATTTAAAAATTAATGCTCTGCTGCTACTGCCAGCGGTAGAGTTACCGCTCGGCGTTAGCGATAATGAAAGTCCTTTTAGGTTAGAACAATGAAAAACATAAAGCATGAATCAGAGAAGAAGAACCAAACATATTTTCATTAACATTAAACAGAAACAACTATGATTACAAAATCTTCTCCCAATGACGCTTGGAGAGAGGCGACTAATGAAAAACACTTTTTGGTTTTCTATACCGACCCTTCTCCCAAGGACTGGTTGGCTCTATCCTATCTCTCACCAGATAAGGCCTCAAACCGCTCTAGCCTTTCTCTCCCCACAAAGGCCTCGAGCACCCCCTAGATCTACATCCTAGACCTAGTGGCCGTGTGGCGAATTCCCCCTAGTCCCCGCAAGGCCCTAGTCGCCGTGTGGCGAGTTCCTCTACCGAACAAAAGATATAAAGGTTACAAATTGAAAGTAAAATAAAATTCAAATTAAAAACTCCCTCAAAAGTAGAACTTGGTGTCGATGTAGATGTGATCGGATCGGTCTCCAAGTTCTTTGCTTTCTCGAATGTTGACGGAGTTCTTTGGGCTGCTTGGGAAAGGGTCACACGAGTTCTCTGAATATATGGCTTCTTTTTTCCCTGTATCAGCAAGCCGCAACGGAGGCGGCGCGGATATTTTTATATATTCAGCCACTACCTCCTGTGGTAGTACTACTACCCCGCGGTATCCACATAAGGCAATGAAGCACACGGATCGTGGCAGTTTAGGCAACATTCTGAGCGCCAAACACTGGCACGCCGTGGTACCTCTAACGCCCAGCGTTAGCGAGATTTCCTTTCTTCAGCCACAATCTTCTTCCAAAACTGCTCCTCAATCAACTGCTGACGGGATGTTTCCAAAAGCTACCGCCGGGCGTTAGACCTAACACGCCGCGATAGTACTTGCCAAACATAGCAACCCGTCAACATTCCTTTTCTCCACTGTTTCCTTTCTGTCAATAGTTTCCATATATGCTAACGCCAGCGTCAGTTCTAGCGCTCCGCGGTAGATCATTTCGTCGGGCCAGCTTGCATCTCAGTGGTTTCCCTTCTCAGCGGTTTCTTCTCATCGGTTGGTTAATGCTAGCGCCAGCGGTAGAGTTAACTAAGCGCGGTAGAGATTTCAGATCTTCTCAGCGGTTTCCTTCTCAGCGGTTTTCCTTCCCAGCGGTTCCATCTCAGCAGTTTCATCTCAGCGGTTTCGTCTCAGCGGTTCGTTAGTGCTAGCGCCAGTGGTAAAATTAACGCGGCGCGGTAGCAATAATACATAGCACCATGGAGATTTGAAAGAACAGATTCCTGCATACTATAAACACAAAACAAGTATGATCAAATACAATAGGATTTGTTATTATCAAACCAAGAGATGCGTAAAGCATGTTCCAACATATATTACTTAGCCAGCCTTTCTTGGATCTTCACAATGATATCGTCGTGTGATACTGTTGGGTCCAGCGTTCCTTCACTTGACCTGTAGCACCCTTTCTTACTTCCTTAAAGAAAAAGTAGCGCCCTTCTCATCAGTTCGGGCTTTTGGGACAGTTGGTTGCGCTTGATTCTACAATGGTATCAGAGGGAGATTGATCATAAAAAGGCTAACACCTTGATCAAAAGATCTCCTCACTCATATTTTAATATTGTAAAATTATTTTTAGAAAATGAGTTCTAAGGACTATGTATCATCAAGACCACCAGTGTGTAACCTTAATAAATTACACTCTGGAAGGCCAGAATAAATTTATACATGAACTCTATTGATGAAGAAATTTTTAATGTTATTGCCTCAAGTCCGCCACTCCCATTCAAAAAAGATGCAAGTGGAATGGTGACTCAAGAACCAGTACCTAGAGCAGAGTGGACTGGTGCTGAGAAAAAACAGAAGGCATGTGAAGCCAAGGCAATGAACATCTTAGTATCCACCATGTCATATGATATCTTCCAAAAAGTGGCTGACTGCAACTCAGCAAAAGAGATCTGGGAATCTCTGTCTAGACTGGTATAAGGTAGCTCTGATGAAAGAAAGGACAAGAAGTCCCTTCTCATATCCCAGTATGAGAACTTTCAAAAGAAGTATGAAGAGAATGCAGCTGGGATGTATTATAGGTTCAACTTGATCATTAATGAGCTAAGAAATCTGGATAAGGAGATTTCTCTGACAGAAATCAATGGTAAGCTTCTCATGTGCTTCCCAAGCTCATGGGACTCAAGGATATGGGCCAGCAGAGAGTCTAGATTCCATAGAGAGATCTCCACTAATGCTTTGCTTGGAAAGCTCAAATCCTATGAGTTGTTACTGAAGAGCAAGGCTGAGATAGAGGCAAAAGAGACAGTTTCTACTCCCAACCATAGGAGTATTTCTCTGAAATCTACTGAAGGAAAGTCTTCCACTCCTGAAGAAGAGATTTTCAATCTCTTAGCCAAAAGGTTCATAAAATGGGTCAAAATAGAAGACTCAAGAAGAAAGGAGTGGAGCTCAAGCAAGCCAAGGTTTGATAAGACTCCAAAGCTGGAAGTGATCTGCTTTGCATGCAAGTAAACTAGGGCACATAACTCCTGAGTGTTCAGAAGAGCAAAGGGACAGGAGCAACAATAACAAGGAGCACAAAAAGAAGAAGTCCTTCAAGAAAAAGGATAAGAAGAAAGGAAAGGGTTTCATTGTTGAAACCAAGAGTGACACAGAATCTGACTCAAACTCCACTTCATCAGAGAGTGATGAAGAAATTGCTGCTGAAGCTGCCTGTCTGATGGCCTTGGAGGCCTACTCAGGTGATGAAGAAGATCAGGTAAGTATATTTGATGATTTTGAATTTAATTCAGAAAAAATTAAAAATTACTTTAAGGAATTTTGTAATGATTATCTTAAAGTTCAAAAAGAAATAGAAAGAGTTAGGGAAGAGTTAGAAGACTTTAAGAAAGATGATTTGTATTATAGAAATTATGACTTGAGAAATCAAATTTGTAAAAAGGAAACAATAATCAGTAATCTAAACAATGAAAACTCAAACTAAAAGAAGATATCACAAAGGCAAAAGCCTTTGAAGACTCACTCAATGGGAGGAGTCAAAAGCTCAAGAATATTACACAAAATCTCTCTATGAGATTTAAGCACCTTGGATTAGGAGCGGATCCATCCACTAGCACAGAAGTCCCTAGTAGACCTGCCTGGAAAAATCCAGTCACCTTTGTTAGACCTAGTGACATTCAAATAACTGAGACCAGCCCATTAATTGAAATTCTAGACAATAATAACCCTGAAAAGCTCATTGTATTTAATAAAGTAAATCTTAATAGTGAGGAGAAAATTCTAGGGAAAAACAATTCAAAGAAACCATTAAATTTCAATCAAAAGGCTAAAGTCAAAAGTTGAATAGTTAGACATTCTGCAGATTTATTATATTTAGATTTATTTTATGCACATTTCCAGTACCAAGATAATAAACCTAGGTTTAATAAACTATTCTCTCTCATCCAAAAGGATATCATGAAATACCATTCTATTCTTTCATATCATCTTATAATGGTAAAAGCAAAGGGCCCAAGGTAACCTGGGTACCTTCTAATGTTTGACTTACTTGTGCAGAAAAGTTAGGATTTTGTCCTCAGAGATATTAAAGGGAAAGAAAGAACTCAATTCTCAATAAGGAACTACAAACATTCAAAGGGAGTGATCTTTTCTCAAAAAAACCCTTTGATATCTTATAGTTCATAAAAAACAACCTCTCAAATGCTAATTTCAAGAAACACCATTGCTGGGAAAAACAGCAAAAATTTTCTAAGGAAATACAACTGTATATTCAGAGTTGCATCGAATAGATTTTGATGCACTGTCGAGTTCTACTCGACGCCAGCTACGAGAGCCACCTGGAGTAGAGCATTCGACACAGTGTTGAATTCATATTGATGCATGCGTCGACTTAATATTCGCTGTACAAAATTGAAGTCACGTCAATTACAAATTGACGCAACATCGACATGTCAAGCGCGCACAGTTTTGCTTCTAGAAGCTTCTTCGACATATTTTGATGCGCTAAATATTAATCCTTATCGATGTTACTTTGAATACAACCCTAAGTTGCGACGAATCATCTTCTTTTAAGCAACTTAGACATTGAAGCTATTATGCTTTTGAATTTTCTCTCTCTTGCTCTCGTGCTTTCTTGCTTTCTTGCTTTCCAGTTCTCTCGTGCTTCTTGCTCTCGCCTCTCTCTCTCTCTTTCTTGTTTTCAATTTTGCAGGTACTACAAATTCTATGGAACCTCCAAAGGTCAACTCTGGATTTGATGTGGATGTTGACTCTTTCAATGCAGCATCTGAAAACTTCAAGGCCATTATTAGTCTATTCCAAACTAATGGGTTGACAAAGCTAATTTCTACTAGGTGCAAGATCTATGATATCAAGTTAACAAAGCTGAAAGATAACATTCATATTGGAAATGATGGATCTCTCAATGTGAGAATCTTAGGGAATGATATCAACATTACAGAGGAAATGTCATATCAAACCTTTGATCTACCAGCTGGTAGTGATTCAGATGAACTTTCAGTGAAAGAAACAAGCATGGCATTACAGATTATGAAATCTAGTAAGGAGAAGGCAATATATTTGAAAAAGAATCATGTATTTGAAGAGTACAAGTTCTTGGCAGACATTGTGGGAAAGGTGATGCAATGCAAAATCTCAACACATGATGTTATTCCAAAGCAGCAACTGCAGATTATGGTTGTCCTAGTCCTTAACAAGAAAATAAATTGGGGGACGTGTCTCCTTAAGCTGATTGGCCATAAATACTCACATAAGGAGAATTCCTATATGAGAATGATGAGTCAAGTCCTGCTCCATCATTTCCCAATGGTCTGCAAATAAATAGAGGTGTCAATTCCACCTGGCAAAAGAATCAACATTGGTATTTTCTCTATGTGGACCAGGCAAATTCTGAAGCCTTATCAAGCTGGACCCTCTCCTCCTTCTTCTCCAGCTCCTCTAGATCATAAGACAGTCTTAACAGACATTCCAGGTGATACCCCAGCTCAAGATCTCTAGTCAATTCCACCTGATCCAACACCAGAGCCTGCATCACAGTCAATCTCATATCACCTCCTCTAGCTATCATATGCACACACCCAGTTGACAAACCTTCTTAAACTATTTCTACTCCATTTGATGTTTATTAAATAATCTCTAAAATAGTGGAGCTAGCCACTGGGATATTTGCTAATTTGTTGGTGACTCAAGCCAGAAAATTCAACATAAGGTATTCTCAGATGGAGTCTGAGCTTCAAGAATCAAAAGAGACACTCGTGTCACTCAAAACTTATGTGTCCTCCTCAATGGTAACCAAATCTTTCTTAACCTCCCTGGTAAGTAAGGTTCAGAAGGGCGAGAATATGAATACGGAGGAGCTGCTTGTTCAAGAAAATCTGGGTGGCTAGGAGAAAGAAAAAGAGACTGCTCAAAATGCCCCAGAAGCTGAAGTTCCTGATCCCAACAGAATTACTATCTTTCAGACAAGAATAATCCAGAGGAAACATCCTACAATAACTCCAGGGGATATGCCTATATCAAACCAGGGGGAGCTTGGGGAGATGTTTGGATTAACCCAGGGGGATCCCTTAGAAGCTGATCAGCTCTTGGATGATGTTTCAAGAATTGCTAAGGAGGCTGCCCAGACTGCTGAATTTGATGCATAAAGTAGGGTGGAGCCTCCCAAAGAGGATGACATTCATCAAGAGGAGTATGAGCCTCTAGTCTTAGCATCATGCAAAGTAACACAAAAGTTTTTCTCAAGAAAGAGGAAAACTCCTTCAATGGAATTGAACAATACAAGTGAACAATTTCTATAATAACTTCTTAGTAAACATATTTGAAGTTATATAATTATGGAAGACAATCTGATTAAATTGGGATTTTATCATAATGGTCTATGTTGTTGTACAATGATGCCATTTTGTGATGTCCATTTTTGTCGTGTTATATTTGTTTGTACTCTGCTTATTTAACAGCATGATTGAAATCACTTAAATGATTTGTAAAATTTGTTAAGATAAATAGGGGGAGATTGTTTAGAAAAACACCCTTGTGATTTATCTTACAAATTATCTTAAAGTAATTTCATAATCTAGGATGTATTACCCATGTTGTATAGAAAGGGTAAATTGTTCATAAGATGTCCTAGGATATCACACTTACACTAAAGTGTCAAGACTAGTCCAAATTAAGCTCAAAAATGCAGTTGAGTTAAATTGCGTCAAATAGAAGTTGACGCAAAATCATCTAAAAGTCGAAGCAATTTCGAATACAAGTAGAAGTAACTCTGACTGAAGTCAAAGTATAGTTGAATTCGATGCAACATCAAGATGTACTCGATGCAGAAGACAGAGCTTGTCAAAGCAATATGAGAAGTCAACGCAACTTCAGCAAGAATTCGATGTAGAAGATGATGTTCAAAGTTCAAGTCTTCAACTCGATGGATATGTCGATAAGTATTCGACGCAACATCATCATTTGAGTTCAGTCAGAGCTAAGAAGGATTTTAAAGCTTCTTCTATAACAACTCAGAGGTGCCTCGATTAGAAGTGAGATGAATTCGACGTTACGTCGAATACCGATAGAAATGGAATATTTTTTGCTGTCTTTTCTGATGCCTTTCAGAAGGTATCCAAGAATATAAATCAACTTCTAATTGCTCGTTTATTACCAAGAATGGAACGAAGTATTCCAGATAGACAATAAAGACATTCTTGGAAGTTAATCAAATCAGATTGATGGGTCGTGAATAGAAATAGAAAAAGGAATTTATTATCTAGTGCATATTCCTTCTAAGTATAGAACAGAAGAGGAAACAAATTAACGACACTATTCTTGGGCTTTTTCAAACTGCTAGGTTGACAAATTTGATCTCGACAAGGTGTAAAATCTATGACATCGAGATAACAGAGCTAAAAGATAACATCCACATTGGAGATGATGGTTCACTCCATGAGAGAATCTCTGGGAATGATATAAACATCACAGAACAGATGTTATGTCAAACCTTATATCTAACCGCTGGTAGTGAATTAGAAGTACTTACAATGGCAGAGACAAGCAAGGCATTACAAATTATAAAGTTCAGTAAGGAAAAGGCAATAAATCTGAAGAAGATTGATGTGTCTGAAGAATATAGGTTCTTGGCAGACATTGTGGGAAAAGTATAGTTGTGTAAAATCTCAGCACATGATGTTATCACTAAGCAGCAACTGCAATTAATGAAAATCTTAGTACTTGACAAGAAAAAAAATTGGGGATGATGCCTCCTGAAACTGATTGGCCATAAGTATGCACATATGAAGAATGCATACATGAGAATATTGAGCCAGGTGTTGTACCACCATTATTCAATGGTGTGCAATTCAAGAGGAGCGCATATTCCTCCTAGTAAGAGAATGAACACGGGCATTTTCTCCAAGTGGACCAGGCAAATTTTGAAGCATGGTCAAGCTCCAACCTCTCCTCCTCCATCTCCACCTCCAGCACAAACTTCTCAGGCTCCTGAGAATGTCATACCAAATGACACAAATGATGCTCCATCCCAAGACTTCCAGACAAGTCTACCTGATACAACAACAGAGCTTGCTCCTTAGATTCTCACCCCATCTGCTGAAAATCTCTCAGATATCCAAGAAGATAATCAAGGGCATTCCCCTATCAACCACAATCTCACAGACCTCAATGTTGATTCCCTAAACGACCTCGGATTGGAACAAAATGAATTCCATTGCGCTCGTATTGGTCATACGAGTCTAACAGAATTAACGGAGGTCAAATCGGAGTACGTTTTCCCACTATTCCATAATAGTGTGGTTGTGGCGCGATACAATACTCAAAATGGTCATTTTCCCTGAACGACCTCGGATTGGGACAGAACGAATTACGTTGTGCTCGTATTGGTCATACGAGTCTAACAGAATAGACAGAGGTCAAATCGGAGTTTCCTAGCACAATATCCCTAATCGTGTTACTTTCTACCTTTTGGGTTACTTTTATTGGGTCCACTAGGGTCTAGGGACCCAATAAAAGTCAGGATGTTACAATTTAATAAAAATAAAGGGATTTTCGTCCCCGAAAATTGCCTAAGGTAGGGGGTTTATGTGACATACCTGGTGAAAGAGTGTCGGGTATCTTTCCCGAACAAGTGTTTCTGGTTCCCAGGTAAACTCCTCGCATCCACAATTTGACTGTAAGATCTTTACCATCGTAATGGTCTTGTTTCGCAGTTCCTTGATTTTGGAATCTACTATCTTCTCTAGTTCGAGCTGGATGGATTGGTCAGATTGCACTGATGCTGGTGGCGTAGAAAGATGTTGCTCTGGTTGGCGAAGGACACGTCTTAGTGAGGAGACGTGAAAGACGTCGTGAAGATTTCCCAATTCCACTGGCAGGGCCAGTCTTTATGCAACAGGGCCAATTCTCTCTATGACTTGATGCGGGCCTAGGTAGAGAGGGTCCACCTTTTTCTGCTTCTTTATCCAGAAGATCCCATGCATCGGTTTAATCTTCAGGAATACCATATCTCCTACGTTGAATTCCACTAGTCGATGATGTGCGTCGTAGTATTTTGCTTGGCGACTCTGCGCTTCTAACATTCGGTCTCGGATTAACCTTATTTTCATAGTAGTGTCATCTATGTAAGTGACCCCTAAAGCTTCTGGGTCCTCATCCTGTTCCCATGATAATGGTGTTCGGCAGCGTCTTCCATAGAGGGCCTCGTATGGTGCCATCTTGATGCTCGCCTTAAAGTTGTTGTTGTATGAAAACTCTACTAAGGGCAACACCTGCTCCCATGGTTCATTGTGTTCTACTATGCATAGTCGGAGGAGGTATTCCATTGTCCGATTTGTACATTCTGTTTGCCCGTCTGTTTGAGGGTGGAAAGCGGTACTGAACGCCTATCTAGTCCCTAGATATGCTTGGACTCTTCTCCATTCCTTTGAAGTGAAGCGTCCATCGCGATCAGACATGATCGACTTGGGTACCCCGTGAAATTGGACAACTTGCTTTATAAAGAGTCGGGCTAAGATATCGACACCGTCACCTTGTCGGTTTGGGATGAAACGATCTGCCTTTGTGAGGCAATCCACCACGACCCATATTGAGTCATTCCCTGCACGAGATCAGGGCAAGCCATGGACAAAGTCCATGGAGATATCTTCAAATTTCCATTCGGGTATGGGTAAGGGTTGTAGTAGGCCTCCTGGACTACGGAATTCTGCCTTGACCATTTGACAGGCCTGGCAGTGCGCCACATAATTGGTGACGTCCCTTTTCATACCTGGCCAGTACAGCATCCTTCGTAAATTTGAATACATTTTTACTACTCCCGGGTGTATCGAATATCTCGATTGGTGTGCTTCACAGAGTATCTCTTCTCAGATTCCTTCGGTGGAGGGGATGAATATACGGTGCTTGTACTCTAGAATGCCATCATATAAGTTGTAATCTTCAAGAGCGTCGTGCTGCAGGGTCTAGATAATTAGAGCTGCTTCTGCATCGATATTTTGCGCCTCTCATATCTTGTCTCTAACGTCACATTGTATCTCCATCCAATATAGTTGGGCCTGGTAGTCCATCGGGTTTCTGCGGGTAATAAGGATGATGTCCAAGTCTGCCAAGGACTTGACCAACTCTTTTTGTCAAGTCTAGCCAATTCCCGGTCGCCGGAGGTTGCCGACTTAGGGCATCGGCAACCTTGTTGGCCTTGTCAGGGTGGTATTGGAGGGCAAAGTCGTGATCGCATAGGAATTCTAACCACCGGCGTTGTCGGAGATTCAGCTCCTTCTGGGTGAAAATGTATTTGAGGCTCTTGTGGTCGGAGAAGATTTTGCATCTTATCCCGTATAGGTAATGCCTCCAGACTTTTAGTGTGAATACTATAGCACCCAGCTCTAGATCATGGGTTGCGTAGTTTAACTCGTGAGGCTTCAACTATTATGATGCATAGGCGACTATCCTGTCGTGCTGCATTAGTACGTCTCCTAACCCCTTTAGTGATGCGTCAGTGTAGATTTGGAAGCCCTAAGTGCATGAGGGGAGGGTCAGAATCGGAGCAGACGTTAGCCAGTTCTTTAGCTCCATGAGCGCTGCTTCGCATTCGGATGTCCATTGAAACTTCGTATCCTTCTTGGTGAGGGTGGTGAGGGGTAAGGCGATCTTAAAAAAACCTTCTACGAACTTGCGGTAGTAGCCGGCGAGACCAAGGAAGCTCCTGATATCTGCTACTGACTTAAGTGGTGGCCAGCCTCGTACTGCTTGTACTTTGGCTTGGTCTACTGCTACCCCATTCTTGTTGATCGTGTGACCAAGGAATCCGACTTCCTCCATCCAAAATTCACACTTACTGAATTTGGCGAAGAGCGAGTGTTCCCGTAACTTGAGTAACACCATTTGAAGATGCCTGGAATGATCTATTTTGTTCTTTGAGTAGATCAGTATATCATCTATGAAAACGATCACAAAGTGATCCAAGAAGGGTTCAAACATCTTATTCATCAGAGCCATGAAGGCGGACGGGGCATTGGTTAGCCCAAACGTCATTACCATAAATTTGTAGAGCCTATAGCGGGAGTTGAAGGCTGTTTTGGGGATGTCCTCCTCACGCACTCGAAGTTGGTAGTAGGCGGACCTCAAGTCCATTTTGGAGAAGAAGAACGCGCCTTGCAATTGATCGAATAATTCAACTATCCTAGGTAGTGGATATGTATTTCGGAAGGTGAGTTTGTTTAGTTCTTTGTAGTCGATGCACAGATGTAATGATCCATCCTTCTTCTTGACAAACAATACCGGGGCTCCCAAAGTTGAGGTACTTGGACGAACGAAACCTGCATCGATTAGCTCCTATAATTGTATTTTGAGCTCGGCTAGTTCCTTTGTGGCCATCCAGTAAGGTGCTCGGGACACTGGTCGGTCTCTGTGGGTCAGTTCAATTTGGAAGTCCACTTCTCATTGTGGTGGCAACCCTGGAAGGGATTCGGGAATGACGTCTGGGAAGTCTCGGATTACGGGCACTTTAGTGAGTACTTGCATCTTATCCTCCATTTCGAAGTAGATCAGGTACATCTCATCCTTTCGTCGGACTGCTTTGACTGTTTGGGCAGACATTAGAATGATGCGGGTGACAGATGGTATACATGCCTGAATGATAAATTGCCCATTCGGGTTCTGGAGGTTGATCTCTTGGGTCGAGCAATTGATTTGGGCATAGTGCTCGGCCAACCAGTCCATTCCTAGGATGATGTTGAATCCGATTATTGCTAAAATAGTTGCGAATATTTCGAATTCCATGTCTCCCAGCATTGCTTGGAAAGAACATTTCTCTATGGATATCATGTCTGATCTGTCCAGGAGCCGTATTCGTATTGAGATTCCAGACGATCGTACGGTGTTTCCTTTGTCTACGATGAAATCCCGAAAGATGAAGGAATGCGTGGCACTTGTATCGAACAATGTTTTAGCGGGATGACCTTCTACCAAAAGTAAACCTGATAACATATATATATACCATGATTATATGTTCTTTACAGATATACAGGAGGAGTAACTACATAGTTTAAACCAAAATGCTATATCATACATTTCTACTAGATCATATCATCTCAGTCTAGCATTGCTATTGAAAATATATACCTATCACTACGTCCGGTGCAGGTCCATGCTGAAGATCTAATGCGTAAGCCTCAAGCGGTGCTGCTCTGCCCTACCTGGCCTGGTCCCTCCTGCCTGCAGGTCGGCCTCTATGACCTCCTCGTCCTCGCCCTCTCTCTGCGACTCCCTGCACTGCTCCTAAGCCAGGCCTACCTATAGCCTGAGGGCAGAAAGCTCGAATGTGCCCAGGCTGCTGGCAAAGGAAACAGTTCCCAGCAAAGGGAACATATCGGCGTGCGGCTGGGGCGGGCTGAGGTGCTGGAGCTGGTTGGGGTGCTGGGGCTGGAGATGTCTGTCGAGGCTGGGGTGCATGTCTGTATGGCTGATGGCGGTGACAATGTATCCTATCACAGTCCTGCCTGCGAGGGCATGTCCCTCTCTCTTCCCAGAGTCCGGGGACCATTGATGAGTAATTTATTTACTCATCTTTTAGTATAGTATTACTACAATTTTATTATGAAATTATGTTATTTTTATAAATTAGATCGTATAAATCTTTCTTATGTTAATTTCATAAGTTAACTTATGTTTATTTTATATTTTCAAGTATTCTGGACATTTGGAGCAGAAAATGCATTTACACGCCCCAGGTCACGGGCGTGACCCATGGGCGTGTAACCTACGAAGTGTTCCAGACAGGTTTCAGCCGCCCCGGAGTCGTTCCGTGAAGAATTTGCCAAATACACGCCCCAGGTCATGAGTGTGACCAAGGGCGTGTCATCATAGTCATGGTCGGAACCCACCACCCTCTGCCAGCATGCCTGCCATGTAATTTTAAAGTTACACGCCCCAGGTCACGGGCGTGACCTGGGGGCGTGAACACTGGATATGAGCAGCGTTCGACAAAAACTAAGGAGATCGACGAACTGCTCCATGGCTGCATTCGACGAATGTTCTGGCGTTCGACGAACTGCGCCCGGCTGCTGCGTTCGACAAATATTGAGGAGATCGATGAAAGTTCAGCAGCGTTCAACAAATATTGAGGCGTTCGACGAACTGCACCCGGCTGCTGCGTTCTACGAAAATGATGAGATCGACGAAAGTTCAACAGCGCGCCTTCCCGCCGAAACTTCCCGCCAGCAGCACTTAATTGAGATTACACGCCCTAGGTCATGGGCGTGACCTAGGGCGTGACGCGTCTGAAACGCCTGCATTGAAGCCAGACGGCGCCCTTCCCACACCCAGTCGATCATGCCCCCGACACGCCCTGGTCACGGGCGTGACCAAGGGCGTGTAACATCAAATTTCTGCCTATTTAAAGGGAGCTTCTCCAGAACTTCAGGGAATGAATTTTTAGGACTTAGACTTTTCATTTCATATCGTTATTTTCATATTTTAGTAGTTCTTGTACTCCTTTTCTTCTTGCAATTGGTACGTTCAATTAAAATAGTTTGTAATTTTCAATTCCTAGCTTGTAACTTTCTTGGCAATTTAATAAAATAGTTCTTTTCCTCTCTCTTTTATGACGTGCTCTTTTATTTATTTTGATTCCTCAATCTGCATGAGTAGCTAAATTATTATTAGTACTCGATCGAGATGATCCAAGGAATAATATTGGTTTTGAAGTAATTTAGAATTGCTCTTTCTCTTTTCTAAAAACGCTTAAGATTTATCCTTGATTCTAATGAAATGAGATTATATTTTCGATATATAATTCTCGTTCTTGTTTTCGTTCTTTAGTTAGCCGAACAAGCTCGTAAGGCGAATCGATCATTCAAGGATAAAGAGAGTTGCATGCAACCCTCGAATGAGGATGACATAAATCTCCCGGATTGGAGTCAAATCCAATAGTGGGATTCATCTCGTAAAGCAAGTATTGGGTTATCGATTATTGAATGAAAATTCAGTAGATATTCCTAATCTTAGTTGGGCGTATCCTCGACCCAAGGTACGTTCATATTTCGGGAATCCCCACGGTCAAAGTTATTTTAGTAGGAGATTGCGATTTTATTTCTTCTTATTATTCTTTATTCCACGGTGATTCAAAGATTGAGTGCTACCTTCTTTTTACTCTTCTTTTTAATCTTATTTTTATTTCCTTTTTGCAAAACCAACCCTCTAAGTTTTAATTGATAAGATAATAGAGATTTTCTTGAAGTAAGAGTACTCAACTGCCCCGAGTCTAATACGACCTTGGTTTTTTAATAACCTATACTACATTCGATACGGTACACTTGTCGTTATCGTTTGCAAGTATAGATTTGCTCCATCAAGTTTTTGGCGCCGTTGCCGGGGAATTTGGTTGATATTTCGAAAAAAGAAATATTTATTAATTTTATCGTTCTCTTTCTTCTCCCCCTTCTCTTTAAATTTTTTTTTTAAATAAAAAAAATAAATAAAAAGCGTAATCTAAATTCTCGGAAAGGACACTTTGGGCTTGAATTCCCATCATAGCCTCTAGTACCTTGCAAATCCTTCACCGGGTAGATCTTGGGAAGTCCGGGACTAATTTAACCCGCTTTTTGAAAAAAAATTATAATAAAAATATTTTTAAAATTCCATTCATTTGAGTAAAGGTTGTTCCCTTTTTATTTTTATTATGAAAGAATCTGAATTAGCCGTTAAAGTTGCTGAGCTTCGAAACCAACTTTACCTCTTACAAGCCGCTCGAAGGCGCCAATTTAGTTGTTATTATTGTGGTGCGCCTCATCAAAGTGAGGAATGTTATTTACATTCATATTCTCAGAATAATTATTATGGAAATAATTATCCTCAATATTATGCAAATAATTTTGATAATAATTATGATCATAATTTTTCATCTTTTCATGAAAATAATTTTTCAAAATTTGATGAAAATAAATTTTCTAATTTTAATGAGAATAATTTTTTGGCGTTTAATAATTGTTCTTCTAGCTCCGAAGTAGATTATTCCTCGTGGCAAGCTCACCCGGATAGTTCTCGGAGCAATGAAGATAAATCTGTAGATCCGAACTTTTGTTTTTCTTCTTATACACCGCAATTTTCGTTCTCTAATTTGGGGGAAATTTCACAGATCCAAATAGATACTTCCCCCCAAAATTTAGAGGAAAATATTATTTCGTCTAGTATTTTCTCTATTTTTCACGAGAATAATTTTTCGGCTTCTAATAATTATTCTTCTACCTCCGAAGTAGATTATTCTTGGTGGCAAGGTCACCCGGATAGTTTTCAGGGCGATGAAGATAAATCTTTAGATCTTAATTTTTGTTCTTCTTCTTTTGTGCCGCAATTGCCTTTCTCTAATTTTGGGGAATCTCCACCGATTCAATTTGATACTTACCCCCAAAAATTAGAGGAAAATTTAATTTCTTCTAGTATTTTTTTCTCCATCTTTGGACAATTTAGTTATGGAGGAACATGTTGTTTCTTGTAATCCCATAACTTCTTTTACCGAAGATGAAGAAAAATTACTTTACCAAAAATTTCTTAAAGTTATGGGCACCCCGGATGAAATAGAAGAAGAACAAGTTTCTTCCCCTACTTCACCCGGATTTTATTTTCTTTGTCATGAATATTCGCGAATTTCTTCTATCAAACCAAAAATTGATGAAAATTGTGTCCGAAAATTTTATTCCACTTGGTAACGCACTAGATTTTTCAAAAGAAAATTTTAGTTTAGAAAAGGAACAACCGGAGCTTAATCATTTATTTTTGCAAGCGCCTCCTCCTTGCGAAAAATTTTCTGACTCGTTTATTTGTGATTCTCTTTATTCTAATAATTTTCAGGTTAAGGATGAGTCGTTGCCACCCTAAATAATCAATGATTCATATGCCGCTCATCTTTATTTTTCCAAATCACCTCAGGTATGTATAGGTGATTTGGATTTACACATTCAAATTCAAGGACAAAAGGAGAATCACAAGATAAACGGGGGAGTAGCCGTGCGACTGAAGCCGACACATGCACCTACGCGTGAATTAGGGGAGTTGCCTGTTCACTTCTCTTTTAGTTTTCCTTTTTCCTAACACTAACCGTCTAGCTTAAAGACGGGAAAAAGAAAGCGCTCTTGGGAAGCACCCCTTGCTTAACTTTAATTTAATGTATTTTTCTTTTGAAGCTTATTTTCTTTCAAGTGTTCTTCATACTTAATTTTAAACATTGGGGACAATGTTTAATTTTAAGTATGGGGGTGTAGCATTGCTTTCTTTGAATTTCTATTTATTCGAAGAAAAAAAATTATAAATATTTTATATCTAATAAAAATTAAATTTCTTGGAAAGGACGCTTTGGGCTTGAATTCCCATCATAGCCTCTAGTACCTTGCGAGCCCTTCACCGGGTTGACCTTGGGAAGTCTAAGAAGAAAAAAAATTATATAAATATTTTTTGCTGAATTTGTATACTTACTCATTTGCAAAATCGTTAGTAGATTTGCTTTTGTTTACTGTAGTAGGGAATTTTTATACTTCATTAGATTTTGAATTTTGGAATAAAATTGTTGACTCATGCAGTGTTCCTAGTTAAACGCACGCATTTGTAGAATTCTATGTCAAATTAACTATTCAGCATAAAATTAGATTTATGTTTTTCTAACTGCGAAAAAAAACAATTCTTGTTTTACTTTTACCTTGAATCCGGTAGAATCTGTGAATAAATTCAAGTGAGTATGTACAAGCTTACTAGAGAAATATTACACATTTTTGAACGGAAGGGTATTCTTTCTCGACGGCTAGAACTTGCCTCTAGCGATTCTCGAAGCATTTACATAGGTTTGTCATAGTTTTTAGAAGTGATTTAGGCCACCTTTTGATCGTTTGTGCATGTTTGCCCACCTTTTTAAATTTTTCATTGCTTAAACACTATGGGCCTTACCTTATTTCCTTTGCTACCTCCACCTTTCATTTTCACCAAAGCCAAAACATCCAGCCCATGATCACACTAAATATTTGAGATTTATTAAAATTCTGCAATGGGTTCAATTGTGAAAATAAGGAAATTACAACTTCTTATTCAGAGCTATTATGAAAAGAAAAAAAAAGGATATAAAAAAATATATATATGAAAAATTATTGGCCAACTGTGAAAAAAATATAAAAAAGTATTCATGGCCTTATTTTTGAAAAATATGAGAGTTTTGCTTCATAACAACTCTTATGCGAGGTTTAAATTTTTGATAATTTTGGGAAACTCTCACCTTGGTTTAGTGTGATGCTTAGCCGTCATATTCTATCTTTTTGATTTCCAAATCCAAATCATATACTTAAGCCAAGTTTCACTCCTAATGAAAGCCCTTTTGATCTTTAAGCTATAACATTAAGAGAGTGCGACCGGGAAAGCCTATGGCCATCGTCATTGATGGATTTCTTTGGAGGCTATCCCGAAACTCAATTTTGGGTAATATTGATCTTAGAAAACACGCTAGCCGCTCCCTGAATAGCATTCGAGAATTTGCCGAACTTTCAATTTAAAAGTAAAAGCAATATGTTAAATCGCATTTTTGAAAATTATAAGCTAATCGTTATGCTGAATAGGTCTTTCAACTAGGAGCTCTACACATAGGCGTAAGACTTCGCATTTTTATTCCTTGAGTTCAAATTTCTTTTTCTCGTATTTAAACTTTTCTACTCCTATGAAAAGTTGTTTGCTCGGGACTAGCAAACGAGTAAGTATGGGGGTGTTTGATGAGTAATTTATTTACTCATCTTTTAGTATAGTATTACTACAATTTTATTATGAAATTATGTTATTTTTATAAATTAGATCGTATAAATCTTTCCTATGTTAATTTCATAAGCTAACTTATGTTTATTTTATATTTTCAGGTATTCTGGACATTTGGAGCAGAAAATGCATTTACACGCCATAGGTCACGGGCGTGACCCATGGGCGTGTAACCTACGAAGTGTTCCAGACAGGTTTCAGCCGACCCGGAGTCATTCAGTGAAAAATTCGCCAAATACACGCCCCAGGTCACGGGCGTGACCAAGGGCGTGACATCATAGTCACGGTCGGAACCCACCACCCTCTGCCAGCACGCCTGCCACATAATTTTAAAGTTACACGCCCCAGGTCACGGGCGTGACCTAGGGGCGTGACCACTAGATATGAGCAGCGTTCGACAAAAACTAAGGAGATTGATGAACTGCTCCATGGTTGCGTTCGACGAATGTTCTGACGTTCGACGAACTGCGCCCGGCTGCTGCGTTCGACAAATATTGAGGAGATCGACGAAAGTTCAGCAGCGTTCGACAAATATTGAGGCGTTCGACGAACTGCGCCCGGCTGCTGTGTTCGACGAAAATGATGAGATCGATGAAAGTTCAACAGCGCGCC
The DNA here is from genome assembly GCA_033032865.1 of Dactylorhiza incarnata. Lineage (NCBI taxonomy): Eukaryota > Viridiplantae > Streptophyta > Magnoliopsida > Asparagales > Orchidaceae > Dactylorhiza > Dactylorhiza incarnata. The sequence continues at coordinate 7,408,308 of JAWHQI010000035.1, forward strand.
TTCCCGCCGAAACTTCCTGCCAGCAGCACTTAATTGAGATTACACGCCCTAGGTCACGGGCGTGACCTAGGGCATGACGCATTCGAAACGCCTGCATTGAAGCAAGACGGCGCTCTTCCCGCACCCAGCCGATCACGCCCCCGACACGCCCTGGTCACGGGCGTGACCAAGGGCGTGTAACATCAAATTTCTGCATATTTAAAGGGAGCTTCTCCAGAACTTCAGGGGATGAATTTTTAGGACTTAGACTTTTCATTTCATGTCGTTATTTTCATATTTTAGTAGTTCTTGTACTCCTTTTCTTCTTGCAATTGGTATGTTCAATTAAAATAGTTTGTAATTTTCAATTCCTAGCTTGTAACTTTCTTAGCAATTTAATAAAATAGTTCTTTTCCTCTCTCATTTCCTCTCTCTTTTATTACGTGCTCTTTTATTTATTTTGATTCCTCAATCTCCATGAGTAGCTAAATTATTATTAGTACTCGATCGAGATTATCCAAGGAATAATATTGGTTTTGAAGTAATTTAGAATTGCTCTTTCTCTTTTCTAAAAACGCTTAAGATTTATCCTTGATTCTAATGAAATGAGATTATATTTTCGATATATAATTCTCGTTCTTGTTTTCGTTCTTTAGTTAGCCGAACAAGCTCGTAAGGCGAATCGATCATTCAAGGATAAAGAGAGTTGCATGCAACCCTCGAATGAGGATGACATAAATCTCCCGGATTGGAGTCAAATCCAATAGTGGGATTCATCTCGTAAAGCAAGTATTGGGTTATCGATTATTGAATGAAAATTCAGTAGATATTCCTAATCTTAGTTGGGCGTATCCTCGACCCAAGGTACGTTCATATTTCGGGAATCCCCACGGTCAAAGTTATTTTAGTAGGAGATTGCGATTTTATTTCTTCTTATTATTATTTATTCCACGGTGATTCAAAGATTGAGTGCTACCCTCTTTTTACTCTTCTTTTTAATCTTATTTTTATTTCCTTTTTGCAAAACCAACCCTCTAAGTTTTAATTGATAAGATAATAGAGATTTTCTTGAAGTAAGAGTACTCAACTGCCCTGAGTCTAATACGACCTTGGTTTTTAATAACCTATACTACATTCGATACGGTACACTTGTCGTTATCGTTTGAGAGTATAGATTTGCTCCATCAACCATCCGTATGACCTCTTCACTGATGGGCCGCCATCCTCTGGTCCATCTCTAGTACTGTAGCGTGTGTAGCTATCGTGTGGAAGGTCAACTGTGAGATCATGATCAATGCCTGTCGGAGGTCATCTCATAGTCCTCGATAAAATCTTACACCTCTGTCCCTATCTGTAGTCGCCAAAGTCCCAGTGAAACAGGCTAAGTGAATAAACTCCCGCTGGTACTCCGGCACTGTCCTCTCTCTCTGTCAGATATGCAAGAATCGCTCCTGGAGAGCAACTCGGTCTGCGTCTGAGATGAAGTGTTCCAAGAAGTCCTCAAACAACTATCCTCATAGGATCGTGCTGAGTGGTCGCCCTCTAAATGTGGAGTGGCTGGTTGCCCTCCACCAGTCTCGGGCATAGCCCTCCAGTAAAGTCACTACCAAGGACACTGCGGCCACAGCGTGGCACATTATACCAACTAGGATCTCATCTACCCTCTCTACTCACTCATCTGCCTGCATGTCAGACTCGGTACCTCGGAAGATAGGAGGCCTTAGCCCCCGGAAGGTCATCAGAAGGTCAGTGGGTATGGTGGCCTACTGGGGTGGCCATAGAATGGCCATCTGAAAGGTGGATAGCAAAGTTGTCAGTGTCCGTCCCAAGTCGGTCTCAGAAAAAGGGACTGCAGCTGGAGCGGCCGGGGTTGGTGGTGGAGTGGTAGGATGGTACTGATCCCTAGAGGAAGACCTTCCGTTACTGGACTCCGGTATCTGGAGAAGTAACAGACGAACATCAGTATTTGCAAAAGTAAGGGAATTTTGTAGAACTGACTGAAACGGAAGCGGAAAGCGTGTGGGTGTACTACTGTGTAGTCTAGGATCCTTAAATCTTAAACCTAAGGGTCCACCGGGCTTCCGCTGCATGGTTCGTCCCGAACCAAGAAATGAAACCTGGGAAGGGAGGATCGAAAGATTGCCCCATGTGGTCAGATCGTGGGAGCTCTGATCCATTTGTAACCCCCCCCCCCCCCCCCCCCCAAAAAAAAATAAACTGAACCCGGTTCAGGGGAGGAGTCTTACTCCCCAAGGCGGCCACTTAGCGCTACCCGAGTGGCGACGGCTCGCCCTCTCAAGCACTAAGCGATGGCCTTGTCAGGCACAAGAATCATCACATTACACATCAGAATCACATAGCGGAAGCAGAATTTAGGGAAAGAGGCACAAACTATATACATATCTAACTAAAAAGGTCGTGGTCTACTGTTAACACAAAATGCATCGTGGGCTACAATATGTACAGTAAAAGACTCCTTATTTAGCCCTATGCTCAAGAGACTCACGTCACGGAAGATAGGGGGAGAGGCTGGAGTGTCCGATCGAGCAATCTCTAAGGCTGGTAAGTCATTATGTGGTGTGGGGGCTTCGCGCTGTCCCATCTTCTGTGAATGGTTATAAGAATAACCGTTAGTCACAAAGCTAAGTGGAAAACACATTCCCTCCCTGGATCCATATCCTGGGGGCGGGCTAAAGTACTAAAATAAATAGTCGAAGCAAGGTAAAGATTAGCAGCAGTTAAATATATATATATCAATAGGGCCCACCGGCCATAATCTCGATAAAGCAGATGGGGACGCGCTATTTATGACAACATTAGCAACCCAATCTTGCTCACACACATCAAGTATTCAAACCTGAATACACACAACCCTGTGTCGACAAAGTTTGGACCGCTTCTCTTCTAGCAGGGTAGCGAACCCCGCGGGCCTCACCGATGTGGCCATCAGTGACAGTGGCCAGTCCTACCACTTCTAAGTGTAGTCGTACCGAATCACCCAGGCCCTCTCATACAGCTTGGTGTACTACTTGGATGTGAGCGACATCCAGCAATTCTGAGATTTAGGCCGACCAGTGGAGGAAAAATAGCGAGTTGATGAGTCCCATTTATATTGACAATTATGGACTCATCTGGGCCGTATTTCTAGTTGATGCACCACACTTTAGGCATGTTTACGATCATATTTGTTATTCCCTACTAGGTGCACTCTTAGGCCCGTTTCGGTGTGCATTTGCGCTCCTTGTTATTGGGGGTAAGCAAATGGTGCTCCCCAAATCCTTTTTCTGCGTTTATTTGGTGCTGGAGGTGTATTCCCAGCTGGTATGTCTTATGTGCAAGTGGCCGGATAGTCCCGTTTTCCCCCAAAATCTATGTCTGTGCATATCGCACGGTCGTGCATTTCCTTGACGCACGGACGGTTGCGATCGTGCGTCTGTATCTGGGCAGAAAACGGACAATCTGAGCTTTGTCGTGCATTTTTACGCACGGGCGGATTTGCCCGTGCGTGAGTAAAACGCACGGTCGACCTATTTCCTCCTATTTTAGTCATTCTGAATTTACCCTTGCATTTTTACGCACGGGCGTATTTGCCCGTGCGTGAGTAAAATGCACAGGCGGCGCAGCGTCTCCCTCAAGTCAGATTTTAACATTTAATAATGCACGGTGCACGCACGGTCGTGCGTTCGACCGTGCGTGACCATTTTTCTGTATGTTTAGTATAAAAAATAGGATAAGCCGCAGTGAGCGAGAGAGCTCTCAAGGGGAGTGGGAAATCAGGTCCTTCCCGCCGTTTCTGAGGTCTGAAGGCTTCTCCTTCACCTCCACCACCAAGGAGACCATTTTCCGACGATTCCCACAACCATTCTTCCATTCGGGGGCATTAGCAAGCATTCTCCACCAAGTGTTCAAGCATCCCTCGTCGTGGCAAGCTATAGAAGTGTTGTAGGTCGTTGGAGCGGTGACAGCCTCCATCGAATCCGCACAGCATCTGAGGGCCGAGCCCAGAGAGAGCCCGACAACCTCTCATTCTGGCCGAGAACCCAAGATGTGGTGACATCTTCCTATTGGTCCTCTCTAAACTTGATGCTTGTGTTTTCTTTGTGTTGTTGTAATGAACTATTGATTAGCTTAATGTCATAGATCTTTTATGATGTTCATGTTCAATGATGCGGTGGTGTGAGAATAGCATTTTCCTTACTGTGATTTTCTGAGTTCGTTGTGTGTGAATCCCTAGCAATTGCTAGTGGTGATGCTTGGAGAAGAGGTGTGTGCGACCCTCACCCGTCACAGTTACTTTCCGTCCACGCGCCTCCCGAAGCACGGCATCGCGGCCGTTGCATCCATCCCGCCTTGCGAAGCGGAGTTTTGACCCGCATCTCTCTTTTCCGCATTAGCTTAAGAACCAAATCACAATGCCCTTGTTTTTACTTTATTTGCTCATGTAACGATCGATTCACCACGTGTTTCGTTCACCAGAACCTGCATTCCTTGAGAGACGATATTCAAGGAAGTTATTCCCAATTTTATTACTTGACAGCGACCGGTGCACTTGCCGAATACGCATCAAGTTTTTGGCGCCGTTGTCGGGGAATGCAGGCGTGTAACGCTTTGTGTTGTGAATCCTTGATATAGGAGCAGTTATTTTTTACTTTTTGTTTTTCTTTGTGTCTTCTTTTTGTGTATGAAGAGGCAAGCCGGAAGGGAATTAGTACCCTTTGATCCGGAGATTGAATGTTCTGTGCGCACACTAAGGCATGCTGCAGTCGTGCAAGTGGCTATGGGAGATAATATGGAACTTGGAGGTATGCCGAGAGTACCCAATGATCGGGAAGAAGTGAATCCTGGAGTACCCCATATGGGGAAAAATCATCTAAGGGATAAGCAGGAGGTGGTTAGACCGAGGCCCCGGACAATGAGAGATTATACCACTCCAACAGTTGGGAGTGTGTATCCAGGATTTGGGCCTAACAACATGAATAACCAGTTTGAGATCAAACCGGCCACCCTGAACATCATCCGCAACAACGCTCAGTTCTCTAGGATGCCTAGTGAAGACCCACATCTTCACTTGGCGGAGTTCGCCGACATTTGCGGTACCTTCCGGTATGTAGGAATTACTGATGAAACAGTCAAGATGAGACTGTTCCCTTTCTCGTTGCGTGACAAAGCCAAGGTTTGGCTCCATTCTATCCCTCCAGGAACTGCTGCCACTTGGGACGCGCTTGCGTCCAAATTTCTCGCCAAATTCCACCCGGTGGAAAAAATTGTGAGCCTTCGGCGGGAGATCACCACTTTCCGGCAAGCTGAGCAAGAAACTCTCACAAAAGCTTGGGAGCGTCTTGGTGACCTCCTTCGCAAATGTCCAAATCACAAGCTCCAGCCGTGGAACATCGTGGAAACCTTCTACTTCGCCATCGAGCCCAACCACCGGGCAATGTTTGACACTACTGCAGGAGGGACCCTGATGAACCATACGCCGGAGGAAGCTCTCAGAATTTTGCAGGACACTGCCTCACACAGCACCTTCTGGACCGCTGGGAGAAATGCACCGAGAAGCGTTCGGGGACTATTCGTGGTGGACTCATTACCTCTCGCTTTTGCGCCCGCGACTAACATTTCTTGTGAATAATGCGGAGGCGGTGGTCACCACGCATATGAGTGCCCAGGTAGCGGGCTATCAGGTGAATTCTCTCAGCTTAATTCAAATGAATCGGTAAATTTTGTAGGAAAAAAACCAAGCTAGGGGGGCACCCTATGGCAATGCCTATAATCCGGGTGTGAGGAATCACCCGAACTTTTCCTGGAATCAAAATACTACAGGCCAACGATGGCAACCGGGCCAGCATCAATACGATGCTCAAGCGTCCGAAAGCCAACCGAGGCCGCCTCATCCGGGTTATAATCAAGGCGCCCCGGCCCCAAAGAAAAGTAATCTGGAAGAAATGATGGAGAAGTTCATGGAAGTCGCCAGCTCTAGTTTGGCGAACCAAACCGCGTCCATGCGTAACTTGGAGACGCAATTGGGCCAATTGGCTCAAGTGCTAACCGAGCGTTCGCAAGGGACCCTTCCCAGTAATACTGAAAAAATCCAATTAACCAAGTGAAGAGTCTCTCCGATGCGGGAGTGAGTGACCCAAATGAGTTGGTGATCTCATGCTCCATTAATAATATTGAAACGGCGGCCCTATGTGATTCCGGTTCATCTCGCAACGTCCTTGCAATGCATGATGTTGCTAAATTAAAAATTGAAATGAACACAGATGATCAGAAATCCCTAGTGCTTTCTAATGGGACTGTCATTCAGGCAGAGGGAGAAGTAAGGAATGTGGAAGTTACAATCGAAGGGACAATCGTGGTTGCCGACTTCCAAGTTTTGGGACCAAGTCAGAATCAATCTATTCCCATCTTGGGAGTACCATTCTTAAAAGAGAGCGGTGCCACCTTAGATTTTTCTAAGGGGTGTGTTGTCTTACCTTGTAAGGTAACACCCCCCACTTGCCCCAAGATTGTTTCCAAAACAGTAATCCGCTCTCCCCTTATTATCACTGATAAATCATCTAGTGACGCAGAAGCAAGGAAAGAAAAAAGATCGCTAGAAGGAGAGAAGAAAGAAGAGGAGTTGCGGGTGGTGAATGAAGAGGTGATAAAGGCAGGAGAAAGCGGTGAGACCCAAGCGCTGAACAATGAGAGAGAAGGCGGAGCAAAGCGCCTTATGAACAGTTTTTTGAGTCATAATGACCACTGTAAACATTTTAAATAGGTCCATTGGGCTGATCCAGTTGTCACGGCGGCAACGGAAGTGATGCCACCGACCACCAAGGTGGGAAGTTCTGACGACTATCAACGTTGGCGCTCTCCAACTGTGGAGAAGCTGAAGCAAGAAAGATTGTTGCGTGGAGCACGTTCTACTGCCCTCCGGCGCGAGAAGGAGGAGGTTAGGGGCAAGGGGGAGACACCCTCCTTGGGCCCTAAAGCCTTCACCTCCTTCCCATCTCGCGTGGCTGGGGAGAACCACCACAAATCAGCATACAGCTGATACGTGATGGGGTCTCCAGGTTTTGTTTGTGCTGTTTCTTCTATTTGATTTTGTGCTATGTTATATTACATTGCTGTGTTGTGTTTTTATTAAGTATGGAACAATTTTATTACTGTTGCTATCTAACTGTAATACAGGTATTTGGTCCACCTTTAAGGACGTTAAACAAAAGGGCTTCTTGGGAGACAACCCATGAGAACCACCCGGTTCCGTTTGCTTAGTCTATTTCTTTTAGTCCAGTTATTTTTCTTTTTGCTAACATAGCAGGTTAAAGCTCTCGCGTGGTGGATGCGGAAGGAGAAAAATTTAAAGAAGGAATTACCGCACTTCTGGCATGCTCATTTATGAGCATAGGTCCACTCTACCCCTATTCTCCTTATTCCAGAATTCCCTATTTTATTTAGTTTTGATCAAGTCTGGGGGGGATCGAGCCATGCACGTGCACACACTTTGCATAGCATGTTAGAATGTGCTGAGTTAGGAATTTTCAATTGTATTGTGCACACTGCGTACACTTGCACCTAGTACACATGCACTTGATCACGCGTGCTTATTAGGTATTGCTGTGAGATTCCCTGCTCGTAAGAATTGGATTGTTAGTGTAGGAGTGAGGAGTAGAGAAAAATGTCGACTCGAGTAGTGCTCTAGTCGAGTGCTCCCGTCACGCCTAGAAATTCAATTAGAGTAGAATAAAATTCAATGTTGTAATTTAAGTATTTCTATTATAGTAGCTACAATTTATTTTACTTTAGTGGTGAATCCGGTGAATCCAACGGTAGCATAGGGTCGAGTGTAGCTGTACTAGTAGTAGCTTATTACTAGGGTCAGAAGGAAGGACAACCTTTCTCGGTGGCTAGAACTTGCACTAGGCGACTCTTGAAACGATTGCGTTGAAGTACTCGTTATAAAGTGTGATATAGGCCATTTCTTGATCCGTTTGTGCTTTTGAAATCCTTACCAATGTAATAACCTTTGCAAGCCCACATGAGCCTACCTTTCCTCCTTGTTGAGCTCCACCAAAATGTCACCAAAGCCATACGACCAAGCCCATTTTCGCACCAACAAGTGAGCTGACAGAAATTTATATATCTATCATGTTTGGTGTCATCTCCGTGTTGTATGATAGCTTTGAAAAAGCTGAAGGAGAAGTTTTTAGTGTGCCTACAAAAGAAATTATGTCGAGAAAGAAACAAAAAGAGAAAAAGAAGAAAAATTGTTCAAAACAAACTTTCAGTTGCATTCACTCGACAGAGACAAAGTATGATTGGCTTAGCACACACCTAGTGTTCAGTTGAAGTATGGGGGTGTCGTGTACTTCTTGAAAATGTTGTATTGGTGATTGTAATTCTCTTGAGTGCTCAGTTATGTTGAATGAGATTCCCATCATCCTTCTACTTATCTAGCCTAAAACCAACCTAAGCCCAATCCTAACCCATAAGTCCTATTGATTTTAGATACGAGTCATCTCATGCAGTAGAGAGAGTGTGAACGTGCAAGCCTATGGACACCGACTTTGATGATTTCTTAGGAGTTTGTCCCGAGCTTTGTTTCAAGTAAAACTCTACTCATTTGTCATGCTATTTTCCCTTTTGCGCGACCGAAAGATTCACCAGGATTCACCATCCAAGTAAATTAGATTTCAAATTACTATTTTAGAAATAGTTAAATATAATTTTGAGTTAAATTCTATTCTAATATATTTCTACGCCCGTGAGCATGCGACTTCGCATGAGTCTCCATCACACAATCATACTCTAACATCCAATTGTTCCGATAGGAGAGCGGAGTAGTTTGCCTGAGACGTGCAAATGGTTAAGTCTGGGGGTGTGATGAGTCCCATTTATATACACATTTATGGACTCATCTGGGCCGTATTTCTAGTCGATGCACCACACTTTAGGCATTTTTATGATCATATTTGTTATTCCCTGCTAGGTGCACTCTTAGGCTCGTTTCGGTGTGCATTTGCGCTCCTTATTATTGGGGGTAAGCACATGGTGCTCCCCAATCCTTTTTCTGTGTTTATTTGGTGCTGGAGGTGTATTCCCAGCTGGTATGTCTTATGTGCAGGTGGTTAGATCATCACGTTTTCCCCCAAAATCTATGTATGTGCATATCGCACGGTCGTGCATTTCCTTGACGCACGGACGGTTGCGATCGTGCGTCTGTACCTGGGCAAAAAATGGACAATCTGAGCTTAGTTGTGTGTTTTTACGCAGGGGCGGATTTGCCCGTGCGTGAGTAAAACGCACTATCGACTTGTTTCCTCCTATTTTAGTCATTCTGAATTTACCCGTGCATTTTTACGCACGGGCGGATTTGCCCGTGCGTGAGTAAAACGCACGGGCGGCACAGCATCTCCCTCAAGTTAGATTCTATCATTTAATAACGCACGGTTCACGCACGGTCGTGGGTTCGACCGTGCGTGACCATTTTTCTACCTATTTACTATAAAAAGCAGGATAAGCCACAGTGAGCGAGAGAGCTCTCAAGGGGAGCGGGAAATCAGGTCCTTCCCGCCGTTTCTGAGGTCTGAAGGCTTCTCCTTCACCTCCACCACCAAGGATACCATTTTCCGGCGATTCCCACCACCATTCTTCCATTCGGGAGCGTTAGCAAGCATTCTCCACCAAGTGTTCAAGCATCCCTCATCGTGGGAAGCCATAGAAGTGATGTAGGTCATTGGAGCGGTGACAGCCTCCATCAAATCCGCACACCATCTGAGGGCCGAGCCCGGAGAGAGCTCGACAACCTCTCATTCCGGCCGAGAACCCAAGATGCGGTGACATCTTCCTATTGGTCCTCTCTAAACTTGATTCTTGTGTTTTCTTTGTGTTGTTGTAATGAACAATTGATTAGCTTAATGTCATAGATCTTTTATGATGTTCATGTGCAATGATGCGGTGGTGTGAGAATAGCATTTTCCTTGTTGTGATTTGTTGAGTTCGTTGTGTGTGAAGCCCTAGCAATTGCTAGTGGTGATGCTTGGAGAAGAGGTGTGTGCGACCCTCACCCGTCACAGTTACTTTCCGTCCACGTGCCTCCCGAAGCTTGGCATCGCGACCGTTGCATCCATCCCGCCTTGCGAAGCGGAGTTTTGACCCGCATCTCTCTTTTCCGCATTAGCTTAGGAACCAAATCACAATGCCCTTGTTTTTACTTTATTCGCTCGTGTAACGATCGATTCACCACGCATTTCGTTCACCAGAACCTGCATTCCTTGAGAGACGATATTCGGGGAAGCTATTCCCAATTTTATTACTTGACAGCAACCGGTGCACTTGCCGAATACGCATCACGGGTTCGAAGTGGTGATAACCCGTGGTGCACACCTCCCTGTCGCCATGAGTCGTCATCTCTCCAGCACCGGTATGAATGGTCTGCGGGTGTGACTGACCCGCCACTTCCATAGCAAGAAATTTGCAAACAATTTACAGAAAGAACGACTACTCCAGGTCCACCGCGGTTCCCTTGACTCAACAGGCTAACCGGCTTTTGGCCAGGAGACGCATCGGAAGTGGGGCATCTTATTTGGGACTAACCCTTAGAGGACGAACTCAACTCTTGGTTATCCCCAACTAAGATCTTATGGCAGCATAGTAATAACCGCTATCTAGCACGGGACCCGGGGTTAGTATAAAATAGAGCAAAGTAAACGGCGGTGCTGAGTAATAAAACACTTAACAGTATGAAGGCCGAAGGTAAGGGCCGAATTAATGGGACCAGTAGAAGACTGGAGTATCGAAAGGAATGAACAGAAAGCAAATAAAGTGACCAGTGGGAGACTGGAGTACTGGAAATGAACGAACAGAAAGCAAATAAAGTGACCAGTGCGAGATTGGAGTACTGGAAATGAACGAACAGAAAGCAAATAAAGTGACTAGTGCAAGACTAGAGTGCTGAAAATGAATGAATAGAAAGCAAATAAAGTGACCAGTGCGAGACTGGAGTACTGGAAAGAATAATTGCAGAAGGTAAATGCAGGACCAGTACAAGATTGGAGAATGAAAAGAATAATTGCATAAAGTAAATGCAGGACCAGTACGAGACTAGAGCACATAAATTAATAAGCGGGTTAGTAGTCCAATCACTCCATATCAGTAGGCTTCAGTGTCATCTCTGTTCTTAGGAGGAACTTATGTTCTTTCCCCATTCATAGGGGCCTCTGCTCCCTTCATAGGAGCCAGTTTATTTCAGTTATAGATCGGGGTCGACTAATATTTTATGGGACTTCTTATTCCTGTGTGCCTTGGGCTCACACTTTAATTATCTTGTGGTTACTAATTTAGAAATATCGCCTCATGATTATGACCCGATTGCGCGTTTTGATACTTTTAACTTAGTCGATTCTTTGTCATAATTGGTGGGCTTACCAATTATCCTTGCCCGACTTGCACAATTTTATTATATGGTTAAAATGACACGTCGAGGGCCCACAAGTTTGTCCCAATTATTTCCGTTCGATTTCGACATTATTTTGCTCGTAGAAATCTTATTTAGGTTCTTTAAATTTATCAAAATAATTGATAAAATATCCAAACTTTGATAGTAGTTGTAAAATAGCCTATGTGTGAGCCTATAATTTTTTGGGAATTTTCCAGTTATTGGGGCCTTTAATTCCTTTAAAGAAGTCATGTATAGGCTTTTAAAAATAGCAAAACCCAACCTAAAAAATCTGAAAAAATTACTGGAGGTGCCCCTCTAAGAGGGAAACATTTTTCATATTGGGGGATTTCGCCACAGATGCCCAGTTTACCCTCAGAAAAATCGGAAAGGGAAAGGGGCAGGTGGAGTGCGGATAGAGGAAGAAGGGAGGCGGAAGGGGCGCTGCACCGTGTGCCCTCCTTTGCCCCCACAGCGGATCTGGGCTGATCCGCTGCCGGGGGCACAGAAACGGAGGGGAGGGGCGGGAAACCAGGTTCCCTCCACCGTCCGATCTCATCATTAGATCGGACGGCGGCTGTTACCCCTCCCGGTGAGGCAGAGGGTGGCAGCCTCTGCCACCACCAGGAGTTGGTCGCCTGCCGCCGGTGCCGCCCTCGGCCGATGTGCCAAAAGCCGACGACTACTTCGGCGGTGGTCCGGCAGCCTGGTGCCGCTGGCCACCGTCGGAAAGAGAGAAAGGAGGCTGGAGGGGCGGTGGCGCTGCCTGCATGAGACATGCAGGCCATGGCCACGCCACCCGTCCTCCCAGAGAGCCTTTCCCCTCCCCTAGCTGGTTTGCCAGGGGTGGAGCTTACCTCTGAGGGATGTCCGGCAGCCAGGCACCACCGGCCGCCGCTGGGTGTGGCCGCCGAACCACACAGGAGATGCGGGTGATGGAGGGGGGCTCGGGGTGCTGCCGGAGACGCATTCTTCGGCGGCCCTGCTGCCTTCCCTCGTCGGAGCCGAGGTCCCCAGGTGGGGACGTGCTCCCCCAACTCCACCACCGGTGCTGGGGGTGTGTCTCCCACGGCCATGCTCCACCTAAGCCTGGGCATGGCTCGGGTGGTGTTGGCGGCGTTCCGGTGACGGGGAGAACGGCTGGCATGCCACGGGGGAATGGGAAGGGGGAGGGTAAGGTGGTCCACCTGAGAGGGGGGATCTGGAGGATGAGGGTTGTCCAACCATGGAGGGGCGGCGGTGGAGGCTTCAGGGAGGGCTTCTCCGGCGAGGTGGCTGCTCGGCAGGGAGGGGGAAGATGTTGGGGGGTGTGCTTCAACAAGGGGGGGTCAGGTCCCCTTTATAGGGAAGGAGGGAGGCCTCCCCTCTCCCTCCCTTTATTCCCACGTGGGACTAAAGGGAGGGATGGGTGGGGAGATATTTTCTCCCCCCCCCCCCTTCCATCTACTACCCTAGAGTGGGCTGCCTATTCATGGGCAGCCCCCTCCCTTGAGGGATGAGTCCCTTTTCCCTCCCCCCCCCCCCCTTTTCTTCTTAAAGAAAATCAAGCTTGGGGGGGGGGGGGGGTTGACCAAGGTCAACTTTATGGTGGGGTCCCTAATGGTCCTAGGGGTCCACCAAGACTTACTGGAGTGGCTTCCGAGGTCGTGTGCTCTGTATTTCGTACGTTATGCCGGGGAGGTCTACAAAACCTAAAATGGGCATATTTCCCGTATGACCTCGGATTGAAGTACAACGAGTTCTGTGTCGCTCGTATGGATCGCACAAGTCTAACGGAACTAACGGAAGTCGATTCGGAGTACGTCTGGTCACTAATTTACAATAATATGGTTGTGACATGCTACGACATTCAAAACGGCCGTTTTCCCTAAACGACCTCGGATCGGGGTGCAACAAATTCTGTTGTGCTTGTATTGGTCATACGAATCTAACATAACTGATAGAGGTCCAAATCGTGGTATGTTTGGCCACTATTACACAATAGTGTGGTTGTGGCGCGCTACAATACTCAAAACGGTCGTTTTCCCTAAACGACTTCGGATTGGAACAGAACGAATTCCGTTGCGCTTGTATTGGTCATATGAGTCTAACGGAACTGACGGAGGTCAAATCAGAGTATGTTTGGCCACTATTCCATAATAGTGTGGTTGTGGCACGTTACAATAATACTCAAAACAGTCGGTTTTCCTAAACGACCTTGGATTGAGATGGAACGAATTATATTGCGCTCGTATTGGTCATACGAGTCTAACGGAACTGACGGAGGTCAAATCGGAGTTTCCTAGCACAATATCCCTAATCGTGTTACTTTCTACCTTTGGGGGTTACTATTATTGGGTCCACTAGGGTCTAGGGACCCAATAAAAGTCAGGATGTTACATATTCGAGATTCGATACTTGGAGATCACTCCCATTTTAGATTACTTGAATGATCGGTACACTGCCATTTCGTGCCGCAGTCTTGCTACCGCCTATAGCGGTGTGCTAGATTTGTGCATCAGTGATCCAAGAGACGATGGTTGTACACTACATAAAGGTGTGGATGGTAGACTAGACGATGGTGGTATACTTGGTGTGGATGGTAGACTAGACAATGGTGGTAGACTAGACGATTGTGGTAGACTAGACGTTGGTGGTAGACTAGACGATGGTGGTAGACTAGACGATGGTGGTAGACTAGACAATTCAACAACAATATCATCTGTTGGTTCATCATTAAGCAACGCTTTACTCCTTGTTCTAGGGCGACGTAGAATGACATTCTTCGGAGGCATTCTTCTGCAAAGTAAATAAGATACAAATGTTAAATAAGATACAATTTTTAAATATCACATTAGAATAATATTCAATCAAATGTTATGAAAAGTAAGAATTAGACTAGAGTTTCATCATAATAGATAAGAAATAAACTTCAGGTACCATGGCTCATCTTGAGCATGAGTAGCATCCATTGTATCATCATTATCATCACAATATTGCACAAGTGTTTCATCATCTTCATTTGTAGACTCATCTTCGTCAACGTTATCATTATTATGTTCCTTCTCTTCGCAGATTTTAGTTAGAACTTCCACATTTATAATATCAGGTTTGATATCTTCTCTTGCTAGAAATTGCAGGTTATGATCCTCAATAGCATATATCAATTCATTGTTAGAAGACTCATGTTGTTGAAAAACCTCTCTAACCATAGACTCACCTATGCTATCATTCATTTCCTCCATTTATAGGTCATCTTATACCTTAATTTCCCAAAGGTGTCTATGACATACAAGCTGTGCAATTTTCCAATGCTCACCTAGTTTTGTGTCATCGACTTAGAACACTTGTTGCACTTTGTTTGGAAGAACAAACGGATCATCACTATACCAACGAGATCTTATATCAATGCTCACAAAATATTTATCTTTTTGCATAGTCTTTTTCCCACCAGTGTTAAACCATTCACACAAAAATAATACTACTTTATTTCTGTTCGAAACAAAAATGTACCAATCCACACTTGCTCAAGATGGAGAAGGAGGAGGAAAACTGTTGGGTGGTCGGTTACTTTGAGATATGAGTGAAGGAGTGAGAGAGGAGAAAAAGAGATGAAGATTGGCGGTCTCCTGAAGGGAGATGGCGAGGTCTCCTAAAGGGAGATCGCCCAGAAGAGGCTGCTGCGAAGAGATCTCCGCGGTCTCAAAACTGGAGACCGCTCAAGCCACTGGCTGAGGGATTAAAACTCTCTGAAATGGGCAGGGTCAGGAAAAGCGGGCTGCCCGAGCCACGAGTGATCGTCAGAAGCGAGATCACCCAGGCGATGGGAGATCGTCCGGGCTCGGCGAGCTGGCGAGATCGCCCGGGCGGTGGGAGACCACCCATGCTCGGCGAACTAGAGAGATCGCCCGGGCAATGGGAGACCGCCAGGACTAGGCGAACTGGCGAGATCGCCCAGGCAGTGGGAGACCGCCCAGGCTCGGTAACCTGGTGAGATCGCCTGGGCAGTGGGAGACTGCCCAGGCTCAACGACCTGGTGAGATCTCCCGGGCAGTGGGAGGCCGCCCGGGCTCGGCGACCTGGCGAGATCGCCCGAGAAATAGGAGACCGTCCGGGCTCGGTTACCTAGCGAGATCACCCGTAGCTGGAAACCTGGAGGAGTTCGCCTAGAGCTGGAAGCCTGGAAGAGGTCGCCCGGAGCTGGAACTTTGGAGGAGGTCGCCTGGAGCTGGAAAATTGGAGGAGGTTGACCGGAGCTGGAAAACTGGAAGAGGCCGCGCGGAGCTGGAAAACTGGAGGAATTCGCCCGGGCACTACGAGACTGCCCGGGTTTCTGAGACGGTGCGGATTGCTTTCGTCGCCTTTGGATGGATCGCCGATTTCTGGGTAAACAAAATCCCCGCATTTTTTCAAGTTTTGAAAAAACTTCCAAAAAATAGAACTTACCCACGAAAATCGAGATCCACTTTCTCGCATATGATTGAACATGTGTATACAAAGTGTGTATATTATGTGAATACCTGAATAGGAAACTCACAAGCACCTGCCTTGTTTCTGCAAAAGAGTAATCAAAGTGGATATGAAAGAAGCACATTATACGAGTACCTGGCGAGGACTCGCTTGCAGCTGCTTAATTCTGCAAAAAGGGTAGTTAAGACGGGTATAAAAGAAACATAACACGCGAGTACCTGAGGAAAATTCGCGAGCACTGCTTATTTCTGCAAAAGAATAGCCGAAGTATATATGAAGGAAAAACATTGCGCGAGTACCTGAAGGAGAACTCACGAACATCTATTTGTATCCGCAAAAAAGATATAAGAACAGGTATATGAAAATATAATACGGGAATACCTGAAGGAGAACTCGCGAGCTCCTGTATATCTCTGCAAAAGATATGAAAAATAGGTATATGAAACATAGAATACGTGAGTACCTGAAGAGAACTCGCAAACACCAATATATCTCTCCAAAAGATATGAAAAACAAGTGTATGAAACATAGAATACGCGAGTACCTAAAGAGAACTCGCAAACACCTGTATATTTCTGCAAAAGATATGAAAAATAGGTATATGAAATAAAGAATACGCGAGTACCTGAAGAGAACTCGCAAAAACACATATATATCTCTGCAAGAGATATGAGAAATAGGTATATGATGACAAGTAATAAAAATATGTCAGGTACCTAAAACAACTTTGCTGATACTTATTTTTATTCACGTTTGAAGTGTATAAGAAGGAACATCTCCTTTATAGAGGGTATAATCACTTGCTTTGATGTTGCTGAAATAATATCTCTAAGCGAAGAAATGAGACAGCAATCATGTATGCGGAAGGAGAAAGCAAATATTAGATATCTTCATATTCACACGCTCCCAGAAATGCGAGCCTGAAACTAATATAGCTGGATGATTTTTGACTTTGACGATTATAATGATGTTAATGATATTATGTCAGCTCATGCCCAACTCAATGTATGGTTTGAAAAATATGAAGTTATAAATAGATTAATCATGAAATTCAAAAATCCAGAAATCCAAGAAATCCAGGAATCCCTACTGTTGGAACATGTTTTCCGAACTTCTTGGTTTGCTAATAACAAATCTCCAGTGTGTTTGATCCAATTTTCTCTATGGTGTGCAGGTATAATAGGTATGCAACTATGTTAATTATTGTTTGGAGCTCAGAATGAATAATCTAAAAAAATCACTGTCGTCTGCGACAGCTAGGTGTCGTCATTGACGGCTCAGCGGTTTCCACACATTCTGCAAGTTCCGACCACTGTCGGAATTCTGACAGTGATATCTGAATCCGACAGCCCACGTCTCATCTGAAACCGTCACGTCGCACGCACACTTCGTTCGCATGGGACACGTGGCAGCTGGAGGACATAACGTCGGTGACGACAGTTAGATGTAGTCGACGACATCAACAAACTACATAATGACTCGTTTTTCGTGGAGAAGAAGTTACACACTATTCTAGAGTACCAATTCCCGAGTGCTTTTCATCAGAGAGCTCCAGAAATTCGAGAACTCCCTTTTCAGCAAGAGCGTTCAAGATCGAAGGAGCGACGGTTCATGTGCGGAATCTCAGGCAACCTTTGCAAGCATTCAACGCCATTTTCAGAGCCGTGGATTTAGGGAGTTCTCATATCTTAATCTCTATTTTGTAATTTATTTTATCATCTTGTAATCCGTAGAGGAAATCGCCGCCTTGTGCGTGGAGTCTAAGTCCGTGTGTGGCTTAGGGGAAAATCGCCACCTTGCGCGTGGCGTCTAGGTCCTTGTGAGGCTTAGGATTAAATCGCCGCCTTGTGTGCAGCGTCTAGATCATGGAGAGATCTACGGGGAGGCTAGTAGTAAGATCTTAGGAAGAGATATACTATTGTCGGCCGGTCCTTGGTTGAAGGACCGGTGAATTGAAAAGAACTTTATTTTTATCATAGTCGTGGTCTTAAGCTTTATTAAGATCAATAGTTCTTTGTATTCATCACTTGTGAAAATAAAATTTGATTTCCAATTTCCTCATAATTTTCTAAGTGATTATTTTGGTAGTGGAAAAAAATCTACTTGTTTATCATTGCAAAATTATCTTAATATTTTAGAAAATTATCAAATTAAATATTAGCCCTTATTCACCCCCCCCCCCCCCCCCTCTAAGGGCGCCACAAGATCCAACACTTGGTATCAGAGCGAGGTTGCTCCTAAATGGTTTTACCACCAGGAGTAATGTCACATAACGATCACGCATTTGTAGAGGTTCAAGGGATTAGTCGACCACCTTTATTCACGGGCATGGACTATAACTATTGGAAAACTCGTATGCGTTGTTTTCTAATTGCACTAGATATCGAAGTCTGGAACACGGTAGAGACGAGTTATACTACACCGACATTAGTCCTTGGTAGTGTAACAATGGATAAGCGTAAGGATAAATGGGATGATAATGATAAGTTACAATGTAAGAATAATGCAAAAGCAATGAACGCTCTATTTTGTGTGTTAGATAGAACTGAGTTTAATTGAGTATGTGCATGTGAAACTGCATTTGAAATTTGGAAATTATTAGAAGTTACTCATGAAGGTACTTCGCAGGTGAAGGACTCCAAACTGTTCCAACTCGAGTCGGAATTTGAAAAGTTCAGAATGGAGGTTGATGAAGACATCGATACAATTTACACCAGATTTACCAAGATCGTCAACAATTCCAAAGTCCTTGGAAAGAATTTTTCAAATGGAGATTTAGTTAGAAAAATCTTAAGATCACTTACCCCGAAGTTTAATCCGAAGGTGACCGCCATCTCGGAATCTCATGATCTTAAGACTCTTCAACTAGAGAGTTTAATTGGAAACCTGAAGACACATGAAGTGGAACTGAAAATCCAACAGCAAGAGTACAGTGTGGAGCCAAGAAAGAAGGCATTGGCACTAAAGTCTAAAAAAGAAGTTGAGAGTGAGACTGATGGAGATGAGGAAGAAGATGAAGAAAGTTTGTTTGTGAGAAAATTTATGAAGTTTATGATAAATCCGCAAGGGAGGAACACTTTTAAGAAGTACTTTAACAAGAAGGATTTTTTATATAAGAAGAGAAAAGGAAAGAGTGAAACTGAGGAAGATGATGAGTGTCCACCACCGGAATGTTATCATTGTACGAAAATTGGACATATAAGGAGCAAGTGCCCAAAGTTTCTAAAAGAGCAAAAAGAGAAAGGGCAAAATAAGAGATACAAAAAGAAAGTTCTAAAGGCGGAAACATGGGACGACACATCATCGGAAGGAGAAAATGATTCAAGTTACGAAGGTCATGAAGAAGCAAATATATACAAAATGGGAAAAAGCGACGCATCATCTGAGAACGATTGCAGTGTCCAGAGCGACACTGAGGTAACTCCCCCAACTTATGATGAGATTTATGATGAATTTCTCCGTACTTGTAATTTTTTTCAAAAAAGTCTTAAAAATGTTGATTGTCTAAAATTTGAAAATAAAATTCTTTCAAAAGAAAACAAAAAACTAACAAATGAATTGAAAGTTCTTGAGAAGGAGAAGATTGCTTGTCAAGAGTGTGATCGCTCTTTGATAAGAATTAAAGAATTAGAACAAGAACTTTCTAAATACAAATCTAAAGTAGATTTTCTTATCAAAGAAAAGAGGGATTTAGTAAGATCTTTGAAATCTTTTCATTCACAATTGGATAATAACAAGAAAGGATTTTCAAATCGGTGTGTTATGTTAGTCAAAGAAAACACCGCTTTGAAAACTCAAGTCCATGATTTAAACTTGGCTATAAATAAGTTTGGAGTTGGCCGGAAATCACTGAATATGATGTTAGCCAACCAATGCTATGGAACTGCTAAGTTTGGACTTGGATACGTTGTTGGAAGCTGTCGGAATTCGACAGCTATTGTCACCGACGACAATGAAAAATCCAGTAAATGGAAGGTTTATAATAAAAATGATTATAATAATACTGCTGCAATATCCTCTTCCAGTAATGGTCCACAGAAAACTTTGAAAAGAGTGTCATCTCTTTGTTGCGTGTGCCAAATGTAATAGATTTGGTCACATCACGGACTCTTGCAGGAAGAAGGGATCATGTAATATTAACCAAGTCTGGGTACCTAAGGCGTCCACCTATACTATGGGAGGAACTACTTGGGTAACCAGATCTTTACTCTCATCATCTTGTTAAGTATGCAGGCAGGCTATGGATAAAGAAGATGTGTGGTATTTGGACTCTGGTTGTTCAAAGCACATGACGGGCAATAAATCAACGTTCCTTAGCCTGGAGATGAAGAAAGCAGGAGTTGTAACGTTTGGCGATAATGGAAAAGGAAGGATCATGGGAATTGGTGAAGTTGGTAACGATTCTTTCAAAATCTCTAATGTTTTATTTGTTAAAGGTTTGAAACACAATTTAATATCTATTAGTCAATTATGTGATAGAGACTTGAATGTTTTATTTGAGTCATCATCAAACCTTTGCAAAATAATAGATTCAAAAACTCATGAAGTTATTTTTACCGCACCAAGAATTCATAACGTTTATATGATTACCTTACATGAACTTTCTTATTCATCACTTAAATGTTTTATTTCAAAGAATGATGAGTTAGAATTGTGGCATAAGCGACTAGGACATTCTAGTACTAAACTTGTAATGAAACTTTCCAAAAAAAAATTGATTAAGGGTTTACCACTATTAGATGGAAAGCTTTCTTCATTGTGCTCGCCATGTCAAAAAGGAAAATTTACAAAATCATCTTTTAAAAGCAAAAATATTATGTCTACTTCTAGGCCTTTGCAATTAATTCACATGGATTTGTTTGGTCCAATTTCAACTCAAAGTCTAGGAGGTAGAAAATACACTTTTGTCTTAATTGATGACTATTCTCGTTTTTGTTGGACTATTTTTCTAGTATCCAAATTTGATGTGTATATTGAATTCACTAAGTTATGCACTCGCATTCAAAATGAATTAGATTTACAAATTAAATGTATACGATCAGATCATGGTGGTGAATTTGATAATGAAAAATTTATTTCATATTGTACTGAATTTGGGATAAAGCATGAATTTTCCGCTCCTCGTACACCACAGCAAAATGGTGTAGTGGAAAGGAAAAATAGAACACTTCAAGAACTAGCACGCATTATGTTATCTGAATTTAAACTACCAAAATATTTTTGGGCCGAAGCTGTTAGTACTGCATGTTATGTTATAAATCGTGTCATGCTACATCCTATGTTGAAACTTACTCCATATGAATTATATTTTCAAAAGAAACCTAATATATCTTATTTCAAAGTATTTGGGTGTAAATGTTTTATTTTAAATACAAAAGATACTTTAGGTAAATTTGATGAAAAATGTGACGAAGGTATTTTCATTGGTTATTCTTCAACTAGTAAGGCTTATAGATTTTATAATAAACTGACTAAAGTAGTTGAAGAAACAATTCATGTTAAATTTGATGAACTTGTTCCATGTGTAGTGGAGAATAAATCTGCAGGTGATGGTGAAGAACTTCCGTTGAAAAGAAATGATGATGAAGAAGACATACTTGAAAATGAAAAAGAAGAAAAAGAGGAAGAAGTACAAGAAGAAGTTGAGGAATTTGTGCCACCAAGCGAACTTAGATTCACTACTGATCATCCGCAAGACTTGGTCATTGGAGAACCTACAAGTGGGGTAAGTACACGTGCTTCTCTACAGGATTTATTTTCAAACCTTTGTTTTATTTCCAACATAGAACCAAAATATGTTTCAACCGCTTTAAATGATGAATCTTGGTTTTTAGCTATGACGGAAGAACTTAATCAATTTGAGCAAAATAAGGTTTGGAAGCTTGTAGAAAGACCTAGTGATAATCCTGTTGTAGGAGTAAAATGGATTTTCAAAAGTAAATTAGATAGTGAATCTAGGATAACTAGAAACAAAGCTAGGCTTGTAGCAAAAGGTTATGCTCAAATTGAAGGAATAGATTTTGATGAAAACGTTGCACCCGTAGCACGTCTTGAAGCAGTTAGGATTTTCATTGCATTTGCTAGTTATAAACGATTTAAATTTTTACAAATGGGTGTTAAAACTGCATTTTTAAACAGCTACATTAAGGAAGAGGTTTATGTAGAACAACCTCCTAGCTTTGTTAATGATAAATATCCCAATCATGTTTATAAGTTATATAAAGCTCTTTATGGTTTGAAACAAGCACCCCGAGCATGGTATGAAAGATTAATGCTTTATTTATTAAAGAATGATTTTAAAATGGGTAGTGTTGATAGTACACTCTTCATTAAGTATGTAAATGATGATATAATTGTTTTGCAAATCTATGTTGATGACATTATCTTTGGATCCACTAATGAAGAGTTATGTAATGATGTTGTTAAAGTGATGAAAAATGAATTTGAAATGAGCATGGTAGGAGACCTTACATATTTTCTAGGTTTTCAAATTACACAAAAACATGATGGCATTTTTATTAATCAATCTAAGTACATTCATGATGTTTTAAAGAGATTTGGGTTTGACAATCTTAAACAAGCTAATACCCCTATGAGTGTTTCTGTAAAGTTAGGAAAGGATGAAAGTGGAATTTCCATAGATCATACTTTATATAGAGGAATGATTGGATTATTATTATATTTAACCGCTTCAAGACCTGACATTATGTTTGCTGTGTGTTTATGTGCTAGATTTAAAGCTAATCCAAAAGAATCACATTTAAAAGCGGTTAAACGTATTTTTCATTATCTAATTGGAACTTCTAAACTACGTTTATGGTATCCACATAGTGAAAATTTTATTTTGCATGGTTATTCCGATTCTGATTATGCTGGGTGTTCATTAGATCGCAAAAGCACTAGTGGCACTTGTCACTTTCTCGGCCCTTCACTCATTTCTTGGTCGAGTAGGAAACAGAATTTTGTTTCCCTCTCAACCACCGAGGCCGAGTACATTGCACTAGGTAGTTGTTGTGCACAAGCCCTTTGGATGAAGCAAACATTAGAAGACTATAACATAAATCATCAAACTATAGAATTATCGTGTGACAACAAAAGTGTGATTGACTTAACAAATAACCTAGTACATCATTCTAGGTCTAAACACATCTATGTTTGACATCATTTTATACGAGACCACATAAAGCAAAATCACATTAAAATTTCATTTATAGGCACAGATTCGCAACTTGCCGATATATTCACAAAACCACTTCTGGATTCCCGCTTTTCAATGCTAAGACTAGAATTAGGAATCCTAGACATATCAAATTGATCATATTAATTAAAATTAAAAAAAATTAAAATTAAAATCAAATGAAAATTGCCAAATCCACACAGAGAATTAATCCAAATTTCAACATCATCAACTTTCCACTACCTGAAAGTTTAATACAAACATTAATTGCAGATAACTTATAACTAAGGTTTCAAACATAGCAAACTAACAAAAAAACTACAACTTCACTGTAGTCCACGACAGCTACCTGTCACCGACGACATCTACCAGAACATCAAAACCTGCAGAAAACCACTCAAAAATCTCTGCTCTCAGCACTACTACTCTCTGGATGATCCCCTCTGGAGCTCTGTCCGGCATCTCTTCCATGTCATGTTCGTCTAGTCGACTGACGCGGCGGCTCCGCTTTCGAATCTTCCCATTCAGCGGCCTCAGCAGGAGTAGGTTTTAGCTTTAAACCTTTCACCAGAAATTTCATAAATTTTTGCATCTTGCCCATCTTCTTCTTCACATCCTTCTTGTGCTCCTCAAATGACTTCCTATGCTCCTCAAGTGAGTCACGTAACTCATCCACAGCTTCACGTACAGATCCTCCATGTGAGATTCGTGGATTTCTCATCTCTACCGATGGCTCACGCTGAGATCGACTAGGTCGCATAGTATCCGTAGTAAAAACACCGGGAATACAATCACTCAAATAAAACTCTTGGTTTATCCAAGAATATTTCTTATATAATATACATTGGACGATTGCTCCCATCGACAAGCTATGAACCTTCTTCCAAGTCGGACTCTTCAATCTAAACGTATAACGCATAATGGATAACAGTAGATCTGCAACATCAAATGACTCTCTTTCTAATATAAAATGCGTCACAAGGCTAAGTTGTGTCGTAATACTTCTTGAGTCACCGGCTTTGTACATGACTGTATTCCTTAGGATTTCTTGCACCACTTGTGCATCCGTTGTGAGCGTCGTCGTAGTTGTAAGTAAATTCTTCATAAAATTTCCATGCAATATCATATTGAGGAGCGTCCAATCTCGTTCTTTTCTATAATTTTCTACTATGTCAATCACATGCTCACTCTCAATCAGTCCAAATTCGTTTCTCAAATCTATGTGGGTAATTTCCACATATTGTCCTTGGATTTTTGATCTTACACCACCATTCAAATCCATATAATTTGGATCTTCCAAATGATTGTAAAACTCTCGAATTAACACTGATGAGAACATGTCTAGAATTATAATGGATATGATACCTGCCTCGGCGAGTAGATTATATATGTGTTCGTGTCGTGGAAGGTCAAACTCCACCACCTTAACTACTCCAATAAGTGACCTTTCAATGCCCCGATAACTTTGGTATGACGAATGGGAGTCACCAGAAGTACTTCTACAAGCTCTAGAACTTGAAGCCATCTCTTTAATCGAACAACCTTCACATAAATTAAAAAAAATCATCAACATTTAGATCTAGGATTTCCTTTCATCAACATTTAGATCTAGGATCTACAGTTAGATCTAATGTTTTTCTTAAGATTTCCTTTCAACAAATTTTTTTTTCAATCTACACTTAGATCTATGATTTCCTTTCTAAAACTTCACAAAAACAAATAGGAATCCTTAAATCAAGTTTTAATTTCAAAACATTCACCAAAAATTAACAAAAAATCATAAACTTACCTAAAAACTTGGATTTCCGGCAACTTCCGACAGCAGCTCTCGCGCAAACCCTATAGGAAATGCCTCCCAGATCTGCTTTCCTCGGATTCGCGATCTTTTATAGTTTTTCTGCTGTCGTCGACGACACCTAGATGTCATTTTCCGACATCCTCAAAAGGTCAAATTTCTTTTAAAAATTTATTGTTTTTGAAAATTACTCAAAAATATTTCCGTTTATATGCACTATTTTGTTTTGTATTTCTGGCTATTTTTGTGTTTTTTTTATTTTTATTATGAGCATCAATTTAAAAGTTCACACATCAAAAAAAATTATTTTCTTTTTCTATTAACCAAATTAAAAAAAAAATACAAAAAAAATATGATCTTTATTGCTTATATCAAGCATGTCTGAATTCTATTATTTAGAAATATTTACAATGTTAAAACTCATTTCTTCAAATTACTATGAACATTATTTTGGTTATTATGCTTTGACATATCTAATTAAGTGCAACAAATGTATTGCAAACTATGTGTAGAAACAAGCTTAGCATGCCTCTAAGTATGAGTAAATATTTTGTGATTGATAATAATACTTTTTCACTCACTTATTTTGGTAATCTACATGTGTGTTTTGTTGGATCGGTAGGCGCCCTTAGAGGGGGTTGAATAAGGGTTTTAAAAAACTTATAATATATTTTGAATAACTTTGAAAAAGCTGTGGTTATCAAACTAGAGAAGATCAAGACAAATCAAGTGAAGTAAAAGTAAAGACATGATTTTATTAACTTGAGAAGCATGATTACAAAACTTGATCTCTTATCGAAGCTAGAAATCAAAGCTAATAGAAAGACTCTTTTTGTTTTCTATACCGACTCGTATTCCCACGAACTGGTTGGCTTTAGCTGATCCTTCCCCAGATACGGCCTCAAGCCGCTCTAGCCAACCCTTCCTCGGATATGGCCTCGAGCACCCCCTAGACCTACACCCGAGACCTAGTCGCCAACACGAGGCGAATTTTAGCCCTAAGTCCTACCCAGACCTAGTCGCCAACACGAGGCGAATTTACTAAACGATTACAGAAAAGATGTGAAATAAAAAGACAATAATATAAAACTCCGTTTATATGGATCTCTTGGAGAAGTAGACGAAGACGCAGAGTATGATCGTAGTGGATGCGGTCTTTCATCACGATGATGATGTGTGTTGAAATCTTCTCCACGGATCTCCTTTAGTCTTTATGGATTTGTGGGAGTATCTCTCTGAAACTTCCTCTCTATGCTGTGGCACGAAGCTCTGGAATTTTGGATCTCTAGAGGCTTATCAAGACGGAGCCAAGATGTCCTTTTTATAGACTTAGCGCTAGCGCCTGCGCTAGCGATACCGCCGACACTATCCCATATTAGGACAAATTCTGCTCGGCAGAATCTTCAATCTGAGGAAATAATTCCCTCTTGCCAACTGTGCTCCTCGCTATCGCCTGCGCTATTGGATATCGCCTGGTGCTATCTCCTTCTATAAGTTCTCCCGGCAATTGCGCTAAGGCAAATATTTCATCGATCGAAATTTTGTCGAACGCAGCTAAGAGTTCGTCGATCGAATTTTCGTCGAACGCCGTTATGAGCATTTCATCGAGCGCCGCTTATAGTTCGTCGAACGACAGCTAGCGCCTCCGCTAGTACTACCGCCAGCGCTAGTAGGAGATTTGGATTTGATGGCTTAAACTTGGGGGCAACCTTCTTATGTAATCCTTGAGTCATGTGGACTTTGTTATCCTGCACACTTAAACACACAAGATCAAATACACATAGGATTTGTTATTCTCAAACCTAGGAGATGCGGAAGACCATGTTCCAACAAACTTCCCCTTTTGATAATAACAAATCTATAATCAGAGCATTAATATATAAGCTTGAAGAAACATACTTGTGTGTGTGTGAGAGTGATGACTTAGGATAGTTAATGATTTTAGCATTTAGAATTGCTCCCCCTAAATACATGCTCCCCTAAGTGAATGCTCTCCTAATATGTAAGCTATCATCTTAATTAAGCATTATATTTTGATAGCAGATTAATATTTATCATGTTAGTTCTCCCCCTTTTGTTATTAGCAAAAGCGGTAAGGAGACACCACTTACAAGTTGATAATAAGATAAAGGCATGATCGAGCTTGTAGAGAAGGAAGTGATAAGGAGTTTTAGAATATTTTTTATTGAAATAGATCAGAGTTTGAGTTATTACAACATTTTCATAAATCAGAGTTTGTAGCATAAACAAATACAAGGTAAATGATTTCCGAGTAACTAAACTACCCAGACAATATGTCTACACCCTAGCCCCGTACTAAGTGACGGATGGGCATGAGGAGCTGCATACATGTCGTAGGTTGGGGTGTTAGTCCCATATGCAAACACTAGACACAACTCAACCTAGCACTCTTTCCCCCCAGTGCCTCTCAAGGCCCCACTGGAATCCTCCCCGGTTAAAGACAAGACATGACTAGAGATAAAGGTTATCTAATGTCTACAACCCTACGCCCCCGCTATGGTGCGAAATGAAGTCATGGATAATAATTATTAGAAACATATAAGCGTTTTAAATCTAATGACATAGCCTATGGATTTATATTTTTATTTGAATTTATGAAACCACTCACATAGCTATTTTGAAATCCATTAATGAATCAGAGTTTTTAGCGTAATAATATTTTCATAAAAATAAATCAGAGTTTTATAGAAAAAAAATCCATGTTAAAAGCAACCAATATAAAGTTTACCAAGCAAGTCTACCACTTGTTGCAAGAAAGGAATTTGAAGATTCAAGTGATGATGCATACAAAATGAAAGACTTTAAGTAAGCATGAAAGCGCAAGGTAAAACAATTATATGGTGATGATGCGGAAGACTTATAGAAATACAAGAAACATCTTATTGTAATCAATGATTATCCATAAAAAGATATATGAGTTAAATTTTAAAAAGAAGATGTTTTTGTAAATCATTTTTCAATTAAAATCTTTAAGTTTAACAATAATGTAACCAAGCATGAAATAATGTTATCAAAAAGAGATTACTACAATGTTATTTTAATTCATAATTTCAAATCATACCAAACATTGTAGATTGCATGCTAGGTTATCTAGTGCATTTCATAAATAAAGAGTAATATAGAATTAGCATTAGGATCCAATACTCATGAGAAGAAGTGTTATGGAAGATAATGATGTGCACATAAGTGTATTTTGAATAGAGTAAACAAATGTTTTAATCAAAAATACAAGAGATATGTAAAGTAAAGAGCACAATAAAACACAAATAATTTTACTTCCACACACTTCAATGCACAAACAAAAATGTACAACTACCAAGGAGCTTTGCACACACAATGCTCATTAAGACTTATCAGGGTGCAAAGTAGTGCTTGGGGGATCACCTATTTTATTTTTAATGTTGAGACTAGTGATCCGGTGTACTTAAGGATAAGTGGTTTTTATTTTGAAAGAAAGTTATGGTTTGCACAAGATACTTTACTATTCTTTCCAAGGTGCTCAACCTCACAACGCTTATTAAGACTTATCAGGAGGTTCAAGTAGTGCTTGGTGGAGTTATCTTTGTCACTTTATTTTATGATTTTTATTTTGTACAAAGTTCTCCGAATACACTTGTTTTGCAAAGCAGTATAGTTTATGAAAACATAACCACTTTCTTAACTTTTAAAGGTGCAAACAAAGGTTGTGTAGGTAAGATACTTATGCAATTTTAATTCATTATACTATTACAAAACATACACAAGCATTCTTAGATTAAACACATAAGTAGACAATGCCAAAATAAGTGAGTGAATAGCGATCATTATCAAACATAAAACATTTACTCATACTTAGAGGCATGCTACGCATAGTTCTACACAACTTTTTCAATATAATTGATGCACATATTAATAGATATATCAAAGCATGATGAAAGCAATGTTCAAAGTAGTTTGAAAATATGAATCACAACATTGAAGAAAGTCTTAAATGATAGAAGAAATCATGCTTGATTTTCTCAATAAAGTCCATACAGTATTTTTGACATTTTTGCGAAATAATTTTAATTTAAAATTTGAACTCTTATAATTTGATCTTGGACTTCCCGAGGGCTACCCTGTGAGAGGTTCGCCCGGTACTAGGTGATATGATGGGATGATAGCCCAAATCACCCTTTCGCAAGATACATGTAAATAGAAAAGATAAGTTAAAAAAATAACAATTTTTTATTATTTTTTTATTTGATTTTTGCTTTTAGAAATAGAATTTAAACAAATGATAGAAAACACAAAGGCAAAACATATTTTTTTTTTGTAATTTGGCTTTTGTATTTTTGTATTTGATTTTTCAAAAATCAATTATAGGCAGAATTGCAAAAAAGAGTAGTACATATAGATTAATATATTTTTAAGCATTTTTCAGAATTTTAAAGTTTTAGAAAAGCAAACATGTGCACTAGCGCCGGCGTTAGCGCTAGCGCGGGAAACAGTACACGATTTTTATGATTTTCAAATTTGTAATTATTGATCTTGACTAAGTGTCCAAATAGTAGTTTCATGCTGAAATTTCAGAATTTTAGGAGATGTTTGGATGGTCCAAATTGCATGAAACATTAGCGATTTCTTATATGACTTGACAAGATAATCATTGCATGAGATACATTTGCTTATGTTTTCATTTTGACTTTTCTAAAGGCTTGTGCTTTTAACTTGAAACAAATCGAAAATGAAAACCCAAGATATCATGTTTGAACAAATCAAATATGCATGGTAAAGAGTAATGTTCATGCAAAAAATGAAACGATTGTGTTTATGAATGTGACTTAAGACGTTTAATCCTTTATCCCACCCTTTTTTGTATAGGCTAGGGAGCTTTGCATTTTTGCCCGTCAAGTACTTGGAGCAACCCGAGTCCAAGTACCAGACATACTTCTTGTCCTTAGCCTTCCAGCAAATCTAAAAAGAAGATGAGGGAAAAGATCCGGATACCCAAGTGGTACCACCCATAGAATAAGTGGATGTCTTAGGTACCCAGATTTGCTTTAACGATCGTTGTTTTGTATTCCTGCAAGACCTAGATGTGTGTCCAAACTTAATACAATTAGCACGCGAAATAAAGGGGGTTGAGACCCTTTTCTGAGTTTCTATGTTGCTCTTGCTGGATGATGTCTGAACACTAGAGAAACCAAAATATTTTTTAACAGTTGAGCTACCGCCGGCGTTAGTGGCTAGCGCCGGGCAGTAGGGTTCACTTTTATATCCGACGCCAAATTTTCCAGAACCATAACATTGGTTTCCCAAAATCATATCCAGGGATTTTTGACCAATCCCGAATTTGTTTATGGCTATATTGAGATCATGATTTTGTTTTTTAAGAAATGTATTTTCTTGTACAATCATAACACATTTATTTTCAAATCCCTTTTTGTTATTCTCAATTTGTAAAAGAGACGTTTTTAGTTTTCTCTCTAAGTCCCCCCTTTCTTTTGCAATAGTTTTGTTTTGTGAGAGGGCCTTAGAAAGAGAAACTTCAAGTTCTTTTGTCTTAAATAACGAGTGCTCACAGTCTTGACATGAAACCTTTCTCTTTTCAAGGGAAATCAATTTTTTGTGAGCTTATGATTTTCTTTAATAATAGATTCATTTTCACGATTTAATATAATATTATCTTGTATACTTTGATCATAGGATTTGCAAGTTAGAACAAATTCATCATAGAGTTCTTCGAAGGTAGGAGGAGTTACCTCAGTGTCGCTAAGAACACTGGTGTCGTCATCGTTGCTTTTTGTCATTAAGCATAAGTTAGCTTCCTTATCATCGCTTAAAGTTGTTGCGCTTGACTCCTCGGAAGACGTATAATTTTTAATCTTGTTCTTCTTTTTGTGCCTCTTTTCCTTCTCCTTCTCTAGAATTTTTGGACATTCACTTCGAACGTGTCGGATCTTCCTGTAGTTGAAACACTCTGGAGAAGTTTTCTCCATATCATCATGGCTTGCCTTGTTCTTCCATGACCCTTGCTTGTTGGACCCTTTGGTGAGGTATTTGTGAAAAGTTTTTCTTCTTTCGGGATCCCGCATGAGTCTTTTGAAGTTCTTCACCAAGAGACCTTCTTCATTATTATCTTCTTCTTCATCATCTTTGATGATCTCCTTCTTTGATTTTAGTGCTAGCCCCTTTTTCTTTGGTTCTTTGTTGTATTCATCGTGTTGAATCTGGAGTTCTACCTCATGGGTTTTGAGATTCCCAATAAAGTTCTCGATTTGAAGTGTTCTTAAGTTGTGTGCCTCCGAGATGGTTGTCACCTTTGGATTGAACCTTGGAGGTAAGGAGCAAAGAATTTTCCCCACCAAGTCCCCGTCTGAGTAGGTCTTTCCAAGTGCCTTTGAAGCGTTGACGATCTTGGTGAAGCGAGTGTACATCGAGTTGATGTCCTCTTCGATATCCATCCTGAATTTTTCATATTCAGATTCCAGTTGGAATAGCTTTGCATCTTTCACCTGCGATGTACCTTCATGAGTAGCTTCCAATTGATTCCAAATATCATAAGCAGTTATGCATGCAGAAATTCTATTAAACTTAGTCCTATTTAAAGCGCAATATAAAGCGTTCATAGCTTTAGCATTATTTTTACACCTTAGTTTATCGTTATCATCACATTTATCTTTAGGTTTTAATAATGTCGCCTCTCCCACTACAGTTGTAGGAGGAGAGTACCGAACTTCTACCATGTTCCATACTTCTATATCCATGGTCATAAGAAAACACATCATTCGATTTTTCCAGTAGTTAAAATCTGACCCAGTAAACAGAGGTGGTCGACTAACCCCTTGACCCTCCGGAAAAGAGAGATCATGAGACGCCATTATTCCCAGTTGTTAAGCCGATTTGGAATAACCTCGCTTTGATACCACTTGATGGATCGGTAGGCTCCCTTAGAGGGGGGTGAATAAGGGTTTTAAAAAAACTTATAATATATTTTGAATAACTTTGAAAAAGCTTTGGTTATCAAACTAGAGAAGATCAAGACAAATCAAGTGAAGTAAAAGTAAAGACATGATTTTATTAACTTGAGAAGCATGATTACAAAACTTGATCTCTTATCGAAGCTAGAAATCAAAGCTAATAGAAAGACTCTTTTTATTTTCTATACCGACTCGTATCCCCACGAACCGGTTGGCTTTAGCCGATCCTTCCCCGGATACGGCCTCAAGCCGCTCTAGCCAACCCTTCCCCGGATATGGCCTCGAGCACCCCCTAGACCTACACCCGAGACCTAGTCGCCAACACGAGGCGAATTTCAGCCCTAAGTCCTACCCAGACCAAGTCGCCAACACGAGGCGAATTTACTAAATGATTACAGAAAAGATGTGAAATAAAAAGACAATAATATAAAACTCCCTCTATGTGGATCTCTTGGAGAAGTAGACGAAGACGCGGAGTATGATCGTAGTCGATGCGGTCTTTCGTCACGATGATGACGCGTGTTGAAATCTTCTCCACGGATCTCCTTTAGTCTTTATGGATTTGTGGGAGTATCTCTCTGAAACTTCCTCTCTATGATGTGGCACGAAGCTCTGGAATTCTGGATCTCTAGAGGCTTATCAAGACAGAGCCAAGATGTCCTTTTTATAGACTTAGCGCTAGCGCCTGCGCTAGCGGTACCGCCGGCGCTATCCCATATTAGGACACATTCTGCGCGGCAGAATCTTCAATCCGAGGAAACAATTCCCTCTTGCCAACTGTGCTCCTCGCTATCGCCTGCGCTATCGGATATCGCCTGGCACTATCTCCTTCTATAAGTTCTCCCGGCAATTGCGCTAAGGCAAATATTTCGTCGATCGAAATTTCGTCGAACGCAGCTAAGAGTTCGTCGATCGAATTTTCGTCGAACGCCGTTATGAGCATTTCGTCGAGCGCCGCTTACAGTTCGTCGAACGATAGCTAGCGCCTGCGCTAGTACTACCGCCAGCGCTAGTAGGAGATTTGGATTTGATGGCTCAAACTTGGGGGCAACCTTCTTATGTAATCCTTGAGTCATGTGGACTTTGTTATCCTGCACACTTAAACACACAAGATCAAATACCCATAGGATTTGTTATTCTCAAACCTAGGAGATGTGGAAGACCATGTTCCAACATGTTTAACTCTACAAATGCATGCTTGTGTCTTGTAATTGTACAATGAATTAAACCTTGCATAAGTCTATTACCTACACTATATTTGAATTGCACTTAAAAATTTAAGAAAAATGGTTGACTTTAAAAATGTGTTGGGTTTGCAACACAAGTGTATTCGGAGAATATTGTCTCACAAATGTGATCAAAAATAAAAATTGACAAATATAACTCCACCAAGCACTACTTGAACCTCCTGATAAGTCTTCATAAGCATTGTGAGATTAAGCACCTTGGAAAGAATAATAAAGTGTCTTGTGCAAACCTTGGTTTTTACACCATTTTTTTCTAAAAATTTGTGCATTAAAGTGTGTGAACGTAAATATACTTGTGTTTTATTGTGCACTTTACTCTACATATGTCTTGTATTTTGTGATTTAAATCAATTGTTATCATTGCTCAAAATACACTTATGTGCACATAATTATCTTTCATAACACTTCTTCTCATGAGTATTGGATTCTAATGTTATATTTATACTACTCTTTATATAAGAAATGCACTAGATAACCTAGTATGATCTCTACAATGTTTTTGGTATCTCTTACACTTCAAATTCAGTAACATTGTAGTATATTCTCTTTCTGATATATTCATATCATGCTTGATAAATTTATGAAAACTTATGAGATTTGACAAAGGTTACAACATCTTTGCAATTTGAACTCAAACTCATATTTATACTTATAATTTTCATGCTTACAATCCAATGGTTCTTCTAATCTTCTGCTTGCCTAAAACTTTTATTTATTTATTGAGAATTATCTTCTATACTATGGTTAATCCCTTAAGCATTACATCTTTTACATAAGGTCAATCATGGTTTATACCTCCTACAGAATGCATCCTAATTTCCATCAACCTAATTTCTTTTAATAATACCAAAAGGGGGAGATTATTCTTGTAAGAAAGAAAGAAATCATTCCTAACCACATTAATTTCTTATCATATTTAGGGGGAGTACACACTTAGGGGGAGTACACACTTAGGGGGAGAATACATATAAGGGAACTTCATCCGAATAACGTTATCGCACAACCAATTATTTAGTGTTGCTTATCTAATATCACTTAATAGGACACTCTAATTTCTTTCAAAGTGGATTTGTTATTATCAAAAGGGGGAGATTGTTGGAACATGTTTTCCGAACTCCTTGGTTTGATAATAACAAATCCCGAGTGTGTTTGATCCTATTTTCTCTATAGTGTGCAGGTATAATAGGTATGCAACTATGTTATTTATTATTTGGAGCTCAGAATGAATAGTCCAGAAAAATCACTGTCGTCTGCGACATCTAGGTATCATCACCGACATCTCAGCGGTTTCCACACGTTCTGCAATTCCGTCCGCTGTCGGAATTCCGACAGTGATATCGGAATCCGACAGCCAACATTTTAGCCGAAACCGTCACATCGTGCGCACACTTCGTTCGCATGGGACACGTGGTAGCTGGAGGAGATAACGTCGGTTGATGATAGTTAGATGTAGTCGACGACATCAACAAACTACATAATGACTCGTTTTTCATGGAGAAGAAGTTACACACTATTCTGGAGTACCAATTCCCGAGTGCTTTTCATCAGAGAGCTCCAGAAATTCGAGAACTCCCTTTTCGGCAAGAACGTTCAAGATCGAAGGAGCGACGGTTCATGAGCGGAATCTCAGGCAACCTTTGCAAGCATTCAACGTCGTTTTTAGAGCCGTGGATTTAGGGAGTTCTCATATCTTAATCTCTATTTTGTAATTTATTTTATCATCTTGTAATCCGTCGAGAAAATCACCGCCTTGTGCGTGGCGTCTAAGTCCGTGTGTGGCTTAGGGGAAAATCGTCGCCTTGCGCGTGGCGTCTAGGTCCTTGTGAGGCTTAGGATTAAATCGCCGCCTTGTGTGCAGCATCTAGATCGTGGAGAGATCTAGGGGAGGCTAGTAGTAAGATCTAGGAAGAGATATACTATTGTCGGCCAGTCCTTGGTTGAAGGACCGGTGAATTGAAAAGAACTTTTTTTTTATTATAGCCTTGGTCTTAAGCTTTATTAAGATCAATAGTTCCTTGTATTCATCACTTGTGAAAATAAAATTTGATTTCCAATTTCCTCATAATTTTCTAAGTAATTATTTTGGTTGTGAAAAAAATCTACTTGTTTATCATTGCAAAATTATCTTAATATTTTAGAAAATTATCAAATTAAATATTAGCCCTTACTCACCCCCCCCCCCCCCCTCTAAGGGCGCCGCAAGATCCAACACCTACATGATGCATATGGGATGTTAGGTACCTGAAAAATTACTACCTAACAAATAATTGCAGAATTATTTGGTAGTGCATTATGGTATATACTAAAATTAGTCTGTTTATCTTGCAAATAATATCACACCATCTAACATCAGCTGTTAGTAATCTATCACGACCAATCCATTATCAAATGGAATCATTTATATTCAAGCAAAGCAAGTCGATAAACTTGACACAGACATCATTGCAATCAATGATAATCAATCATTGAGAGATAGAGAGAGAAAGAGAGAGAAAGAGAGAGGGGGGAGAGAGATGAATGATCAAAAGGGCAGGTGTGGTCATGTTGTAGAAGCTACACCGGCATTGCATTCCTCAAGTGATCATTAAGTTTATGACATCCTAAGAAAGAAAAGAGGGGCTACCACTACACATCTGCATATAATTCTTGCATGATGTGGTCTTGGTGGGTTTTACGACCCCAGAGGAAATAAGCAGAGGTGGTATATCCACCCTTCACATCAAACATCAAACAACAGAGGTGGCATTCCCACTCTTCACATCCACGCAGTTTTTATAAGTACTAATGTAAACAGCAGGAAGTATAGTTAATGAAAAAACTTAAGACATAATTGGATAAAAGTCTGCAGTGGAGGATACGGTAGTGGATATGTATAAGGTCTAATGTGTCTGACTGCCAAGAGGATCTTCGTGATGATAGCTTCTTGGTAGGACTTGGTTACTGCTATACTTATTACAAGTAAAGTTACAAAAGGGAAGGTGCACAAAACTCCAAACAAATGGGAGTTATAAGAAACAAGAAATGAAATGACATTTTATCTCATCTCTACTATATGCACTTCTTTTATTGAATGATTGATTCTTTGCTTGCAACACTCCTTCTGCTAGAGGAAAAATCATCAGATTATTGAGCAAGATAGTCTTGTAACTTTCCTGCTTCCCATAGTTTATCTGCTAGCTTCCGAAGAGGTCGACAATGTTCTGTATCATGACCAATGTCTGAGTGATATTTGCAGAAGAGCTCTCCATGACGATACTTGGCCTTTGATCTCATTGGACGAGGAATTCCAAACTCTGGCATATTTTGAATAATCAGAAGAACTTTTTCCATGGGAACATTGAGGTGAGTATACTCTCTTGGATAATTTTTGAATTCAAGTGTACTCAGATTATAAGACTGGATTGGACAAGCTTCCAGAATTTTAGGTGAAGTATCTTGTTGCGGGTGTTGAGAATGTATATTCTGAGGAAAAGAGTAAGATCTAAAGTATTTATCTCGCGAAATATCCTGTGATGAAAACGGATGATGATAATAAGAATTCCTTCTTCGTTGTTAGGTTCTTTGATTCAGAGAAGAAGCATAATTAGGGTTTGTTGTCTCTCCTTCAATAAATTGATTTGTTATTCTGATAAGATGTGTTGACCCAGAAATTGGCGATCCTCCCCTGGGAGGCATTTTTCGCTACATTTTTACAGATTACGCGCCCGGGATGGATCAGACCTCACGCAAAGGCCTTTTTTCACACCCAAAGCGGTTAGAAGAGTCGGCCTCCTTCTTCAAACCGCCTAGGTGAGGCGGCCTCCTTCTTCAAACCGCCCGGGTAGGTGGCCTCCACCTTCAAACCGCCCAAGTGGGGCGGCCACTCCCTTCAAGTCGCCTAGGTGGGGCGGCTTCTCCCTTCAGGTCGCCCAGTAGGGGCGGTCTCCTTCATCAGGTCGCCCAGCAGGGGCGGTCTCCTTCTTCAGGTCGCCCAGCAGGGGCGGTCTCCTTCTTCAGCTCGCCCAGCAGGGGTGGTCTCCTTCTTCATGTCGCCCAGTAGGGGCGGTCTCCTTCTTTAGGTCGCCCAGCAGGGGCGGTCTCCTTCTTCAGGTCGCCCAGCAGGGGCAGTCTCCTTCATCAGATCGCCCAGTAGGGGCGGTCTCCTTCTTCAGGTCGCCCAGTAGGGGCGGTCTCCTTCTTTAGGTCACCCAGTAGGGGCGGTCTCCTTCATCAGGTCGCCCAACTGGGGCGGTCTCCTTCTTCAGGTCGCCCAGCAGGGGCGATCTCCTTCTTCAGGTCGCCCAGTAGGGGCAGTCTCCTTCATCAGGTCGTCGAGCAGGGGCGGTCTCCTTCTTCAGGTCGCCTAATAGGGGCGGTCTCCTTCATCAGGTCGACCAGCAGGGGCGGTCTCCTTCTTCAGGTCGCCCAGTAGGGGCGGTCTCCTTCTTCAGGTCACCCAGCAGGAGCGGTCTCCTTCTTCAGGTCGCCCAGCAGGGGCGGTCTCCTTCTTCAGGTCACCGAGC
This sequence comes from Dactylorhiza incarnata, assembly GCA_033032865.1. NCBI lineage: Eukaryota > Viridiplantae > Streptophyta > Magnoliopsida > Asparagales > Orchidaceae > Dactylorhiza > Dactylorhiza incarnata. The sequence continues at coordinate 7,445,838 of JAWHQI010000035.1, forward strand.
AGGGGCGGTCTCCTTCTTCAGGTCTCCCAGCAGGGGCGGTCTCCTTCATCAGGTCACCCAGCAGGGGCGGTCTCCTTCTTCAGGTCGCCCAGTATGGGCGGTCTCCTTCATCAGGTCGCCCAGTAGGGGCGGTCTCCTTCTTCAGGTCGCCCAGCAGGGGCAGTCTCCTTCTTCAGGTCGCCCAGCAGGGGCGGTCTCCTTCTTCAGGTCGCCCAGCAGGGGCGGTCTCCTTCTTCAGGTCGCCCAGCAGGGGCGGTCTCCTTCTTCAGGTCGCCCAGCAGGGGCGGTCTCCTTCTTCAGGTCGCCCAGCAGGGGAGGTCTCCTTCTTCAGGTCGCCCAGCAGGGGCGGTCTCCTTCATCAGGTCGCCCGGCAGGGGCGGTCTCCTTCTTCAGGTCGCCCAGCAGGGGCGGTCTCCTTCTTTAGGTCGCCCAGTAGGGGCGGTCTCCTTCATCAGGTCGACCCAGCAGGGGCGGTCTCCTTCTTCAGGTCGCCCAGTAGGGGCGGTCTCCTTCATCAGGTCGCCCAGCAGGGGCGGTCTCCTTCTTCAGGTCGTCCAGTAGGGGCGGTCTCCTTCATCAGGTCGCCCAGCAGGGGCGGTCTCCTTCTTCAGGTCGCCCAGTAGGGGCGACCTCCTTCATCAGGTCGCCCAGTAAGGGCGGTCTCCGCTTTCAAACCGCCCAAGGTGGCGGTCTCCATTGTTCAGACCGCGCGAGTAGGGATCCGGTCACCGTCTCACCGGAGGTGACGACATCGACCCAGAGCCTATAAATAGGACCCTCGACCATGAACAAATGACAGGCAAGTTGGGGGACAAAATCGGCGACTAGAAACAGTCAGACCACACCTAATGGCGGCTTGTTCGATGACCTCCTAACTGCCAGGATGGGCGGCCTCAGCAACAGGCCGGGCGACTAGTTCGGCCGGGCGACTAGTTCGGCCGGTCTCAACAACAGGCCGGGCGGCCTCAGCAAACAGCCCGGGTGGCTAACTTTTTATATCTATCACTCTCTTGTATTCATTCTGTTTCCATGTACTAAACACACCAAGCTGTAATACATATTATTAAATAAAGGGAAAACCCACCGTAGGAGTGGCATTTGCCGTGGCGGGCGAAGTCTGGCCTCGCCGCAAGCTAGCGGCCCCCTCTTCTTCTTCTCTCTCACTCAGCTCTTCATTTGCGACTCAAGTAACCAGCAGCTCGACCAATACCCCCTCTCTTTCCTCTGGGATTGAGCGTCGAGGGCGTGGGGAAAATTTTGGATTCAACAAGATGCCAATAAGTCTTGGGTTCATTTCGGCTGACTTCAAATTTGAGAGGACATTCTTGTAATCCATTTATCGGGGCGATTTTATACAAGTCCTGAGTAACATCAACAATTTCAAGAATTTTCTTTTTGAACCTGTCAACAAATTGAGCAAGAGTCTCATTATCTCCTTGCTTGATTTGGAAAAGAGTTGTTGGGCCTCTCTTTCGCTTCCTCGAGGTAGCAAACCTCAAGAGAAGTTCTCTTCGAAGATCCTTAAAACAGGTAATTAATTGAGGTGGTAGTTTATAGAACCATTCTCTAGCTTGACCGTCAAAGGATATAACTAATAATTTGCACTTAATCCCATCTGAAATAGTCCTTAATGAGATAGCAGATTCGAAAGCTTGAAGATGGCTGACGGGATCTTCTCCTCCCGAGAAGACCGGAAGACGGGTGTCACAACCCGCATTTTCTCAATATATATAAATATATTATTAGAGTTAGAGAAAATACGCGTTATGATGCCACGTCATGCAGGGGACAACTGCAGACGTTCATGCAGCTTTATCTCTAACGTTTCTTTAGAAAGTCATGAACTTGAGTTTAAAACATAGCTTAAGTTTAAGGTTTTCAAACACCGTCTCCCTCAGTTTAATGGATCAACTAGTCCATAAATAAGAAAATATAAATTTATGCAGCAGAAAATACATAATTTACCTTAATCCACCATATATGAGCATGATAAACCAACCAGCATTCTAATGATATGCAGCTTCTAGATTTAGTATAGGTAAAAAAAGGTTTCTTTTATGAGCTTTAAAATATAAGGATCATAGTTTTAAAAGTGATATCATGTATGAAGAATTATGCAAATTTTTGTATGTAAAATATTTACTATGCATCCTAACATAAAACTTTCTCAAGAGTATTTACACTAATAGCAAGGTAACAGTAGTAGCATATAAATAACAAGACAAAGTCTATCACAAAAGGAAAAGCAGGATATGGGCGTCAACATACTGACACAAACCCATAAACTTAACAAGTTCTAAAGAAAACAACAGTCTACCTCTCAAAACGAGAGTAAAGGAAACAACCACTACAAGTCTGAAAGAAACTGAACTCGGCCAGCTCAACCTGCTACTGATTCGAACCTGAGGCATTCAAAAGAAAAGAATGCCTCAGCACAAAGGCAAGAAAAGACATCATATAATCAAAGAGTAAGAGAAATATTAGCAAAAGAGGGTTACTAACCCACCAAGAAAAGCTATAAAACATCAGCAAATATAATAAAGAAGTATTAGCATCCAAATGGAAGACTGGCACAAAGTGCGTTCAAAGTTGCATTACAACATCCAAAGAGGAAAAGGTATCGAGTTGCCCAAGAAATGAATCACTATCCCAGCCATAAAACAGAACTGAGGCGGTGGCTTCTTTTCCAACCAACCATCAGACCAAAACATCCAAGGCACAAAAGTACTGTGCCGGTGGTTACAGCCCACACAACCAACAGTCTACATGTCCACGGAAAGGAAAGCAGACACTGTGGTAGTGGACTCATTGTCCAACTACACCAACAGTCCAAAAATAACCGACTGGGAATAGAGATTCACAAAATCCTGATCAAAACAGACACCACAGAAAAATAACCTGGAGCATTTCCAAGTACAACTCTTACGACAACTGTCTCGATGAATTCTAACTCGTACTCGATGAATTTTGTTGAAATTACTTGACAAAACCGCTCACTCGACAAATTACTATCACTCGACGAATCTAATTAACACTCGACGAATCTAAATATCGCTCGACGAATCTAAATATCACTCGACGAATTGCCTGCAGAACACTTAAATTCTCTAAGTAATGCTATTTGACAAAATTCCTAACTTAACGATATAAGGAATTAGCTTGGTTACTCGATGAATCTACTTAATACCCCACGAGTTCTTCTACTTAACTAAAACTTAGAGAAAAGGGCAAGGGCACCAACGCCAAAGTTTTTGCTTGTTTAAGATAATAATAATAGGGAAAGAAGATAAGAGTTTAAAGGAAACATGGCAAGGGGGAATAGTCCACCACTTGCCTCAATTTTTTTTCAAAGAAGCGGCCTCTGATGCGCTCCACGTCGCAGATCGACCGCTAGAAAACCTCGAAGAAGAGTTTCTGAAACTTTTTGGAACGAAAGGAAGATTAGGGCTATACTCTTCATCAACGAAAATCCACGAAGATAGAAATACTTATCGCATCCGCGAAGATCTCGGCGAGAGCTTTCCAGATCTATGCTCCGGCGAAGATTTCGTGCAACGAAGCTCCGGTGGCGGTGATCTGAAGGCTCACGGAAAATAACGCCTCCGCTTCCGGTTCGCAAAAAGGTCTGGAAGAAGAGGAATAGGGTTTTTTTCATGGGAGGAAGATAAGTTATACTTATATATAAGGTATAATAATAATAACAATAATAACAACAACAATAATAACAACAACAATAATAATAATAATAATAATATTTACTGTGGCTATCAACGGAGAAAAAGATTTCACGGGAGAAAAAGGCATTCGTCGGGTGGCAATTTGATTCGTGGGGTGGCAGCTCGTCGGGGAGGTAAGTTTCACGTGAAATTTATAATATATATACATTATTATAATGAATATAATAGTAAATATATATTAATATTATTATTACCAAAAACTAAACGAAAGCCGAAACCGACGAAAATCGCACCAAAGGCGAACGTCGGCGCTACGAATCCAACGGAGAAGTCGAAACCAAAATCCAATGTACCGTTCTCGACATATATATTTTCGAATTTACGGAGACGTTTAATAAACAATTCTTTGAAAATTCACCGAGGCTCTAATATCGCTCGGAACGCCACGAAACTTTAACAACCTTTCTAAAATTAAATAAACAAATTTCCTAACGTAAAATTTTCCAATTATGGGTTGTTTCAAATTTTGGCCGACTTGACCGAACGGACGCGAAAATGTGCAACCAACGGCGCACCGTTAACTCCGCACTAACGAAACACCCTTCATCATTATGACGTCATCAACATATCTCCAAATAATAGTTGAAGATTTAGGGGCATTTCAGCCACTCTCCATAAAAAGAAGTTTCGTCCCGAAACTTTAACAAATAATTCGAATGCAACAGATAGAAGCGAGAGCTAAAAGCTACGAATGAAAACACTCACCAAAGAGATCTAGGAAAAAAGATGAGGATGAGATGTCCTCATAACAGATTCCAGTTCCCAAGTCGCACTCTCGACGTCTTGGTTTCGCCAAAGGACTTTGACCATAGGAATCGTCTTCCTCCGCAACACTCGATCCTGAGTCTCTAGAATACGAACAGGCTCTTCAACATAAGACAGGTTAGGTTGCAACCGGGGCACCGAGTCAAGGACATGACGATCACTACGCACGCACTTTCTCAACTGGCTCACAGGAAACACATCATGAACACCTGGGAAAGAAGCGGGCAAAACCAGCCTATAAGATGACACTCTGATGCGCTCAACAACCTGAAAAGGTCCCACATACCGGGGATCCAACTTGTGGTTCCTTCCAAATCTCTTAACACCCGACATCGAACAAACTTTCAAAAATACCATGTCCCCAACTGCGAACTCCAGATCAACCCTTTTTCTATTAGCATACTTCTCATATTGCTCCTGAGCAACGCGAAGCTTCTCGCGGATATGAGCCACGACAACATTCATCCCTTCCAAAGCTTTTGACCTAACAACGGACTCTCACCAACCTCGGCCCAAAACAAGGGAGTTCAACAATGCCTCCCATACAAATCCTCAAAGGGGGTCATCTGCAAACTCTCCTGATAACTGTTATTATAAGCAAATTCCATCAGTCCAAGACGTTTATCCCAAGCTCCACCATGATCCAAAATATAGCATCTGATCATATCTTCCAAAATCTGATTCACTCTTTCCGCCTGACCATGTGTCTGAGGGTGGTAAGCGATAGAGTATCTAAGGTCGGTGCCCAAAGCTCCCTGCAAACTCTGCCCGAAATGAGACATATACCTGGAATCTCGATCTGACACAACACTTACGGGCACACCATGCAATCTGATGACCTCATCCAAATAAAGCTCTGTTATTTTCTCCATGGAATAACCAATCTTAAAAGGCACAAATTGAGCACACTTTGTCAATCTGTCATCTATGACCCATACTGAATCATGTCCTCCGGGAGATCTTGGCAAACCGGTAATGAAGTCCATTGAAATACTCTCCTACTTCCAGCTTGGAATATCCAAAGGATTCAATTTACCTCCAGGCCTCTTATGATCCGCCTTAACACACTGGCAGGTATAACATTCAGAAACATACTTAGCTATATCATTCTTCATACTTGACCACCATACAATCTACTTCAATTCTTTATACATCTTTGTGGAACCAGGATGATAGGAAACACTAGAATCATGCGCTTCACTACAGATCTTTATTCGAATATCCTCAATCGGTGGAATATAATACCTACCCTGATACTTCAAGATATTCTTATCATCAATTGAAAAATCTGGTAGTTCACCTTTTTCAGTTCTATTCCGGAGATGCTGCAAATCAGGATCTTCTTTCTGATGCAGTCTTGTAAGGGTAATCTAAGAAGGCTCTTCAGCTTCCAAACTCGAAGGCGTGGTACTACTACTGACTGAGATATTCATCAACATAAACTCCTCCACTAAGGACTGCACAGAAAGGTTGAAGACATGCGCAGTCTTTCTACTCAAGGCATCGGCCACCACATTAGCCTTACCCGGATGATACAGGATGTCAACTTCATAATCCGCAACATACTCCAACCATCTGCACTGGCGCAAATTCAGTTCTTTCTGGGTAAAGACATACTTCAAACTCTTATATATGGTCCGTAAAAATCTTGCATGACACTCCATATAACAGATGTCTCCAAAGCTTTAAAGCATAAATCACTGCCGCAAACTCTAAGTCATGCGTAGGGTAATTCCTTTCATGAATTTTCAGTTGTCTTGATCCATACGCGGACACCTTTCCTTCTTGATTCAGAACACAACCAAGTCCAACATGAGATGCATCCACATAAACGGCATACTCTACTCCCTCCGTCGGCAAAGTCAGAACAAGAGCACTGCACAAACGCTTCTTTAATTCCTGGAAAGCTTCTTCACAGGAATCGCTCCAAATGAAAGATGCATTTTTTTGGGTAAGCTTACTTAGAGGTGCCGACGGAACCGAAATTCCTTGCACAAACCTTCTATAATAACCTGCCAACCCTAAGAAACTCCTTATCTCCTTAGGCGTTGTATGCGTCTTCCAGTCCAAAATGGCAGAAATCTTTGTTGGGTCTATAGAAATTCCATCTTTGTTCATAATATGACCCAGGAAAGACACTTGCGAAAGCCAGAATTCGCATTTACTCAATTTCGCATACAAAACTTGTGCTCTCTTAGAGTAGACAATACTAAGCGCAAATGCGTAGCATGCTCCTCTACACTTCTTGAATACACCAACACATCATCGATGAAAACTACTACAAAATGATCTAGGAAGTCTTTGAACACTCAGTTCATCATATCCATAAACGAAGAGGGTGCATTTGTCAAACCAAATGACATCACCAGAAATTCAAAATGACCATAACAGGAACGAAAGACAGTTTGAGGAACGTCTGACTCGCGGATCCTCAACTGATGGTAACCTGAACGAAGATCAATCTTTGAAAACACCGAACTACCATGCAACTGATCAAACAAATCATACATTCGCGACAGCGGATATTTGTTCTTTATGGTTACCTTATTCAAATCCATATAGTCTATGCACAACCTCATAGAACCATCCTTCTTTTTCACAAACAACACTGGAGTACCCCCGGGCGAAGAACTTGGCCTAATAAATCCACACTGCAACAATTCGTCTAACTGGGTACACAACTCTTCCAACTCATGCGGGCCATTGGGTACAGTGCCTTAGCAATAGGACGAGTACCAGGCTCAAGATCGATAACAAACTCCACATCTCTCTCAGGCGGAAGACTAGGAAGACTAATAGGGAAAATATCAGGAAACTCTCGCACCACAGGAACATCCTCGATACACGGCTACCACTAACAGTTTTTAATATAGAAACAAGGTAAGCAAAATAACTGGAATCTAAAAGTTTCCGAGCACATACGATGGAAATAATTGGGGAATCTTGGCGCGGAAAGCCATACACACTCATGGGTTGACCATTGTCCAACTTGAAGTCCAAACGCTATACCTTGCATTGGATAACCGCATCATATCTAGACAACCAGTCCATGCCCAAAATCACATCGAAGTCTTCCAGGTCTAGCACTTTTAAATCAACAAATGCTAAGAAATCACCTAAGAGGATGGGACAATTCTGGATACCCTGGTTAGACACCACGGAGTCGCCAGAAGGAAACTTAACATGAAATGCATCGCCAGACTGATCGAGGGTCAACCGGTGACGCTCCACAAAATTCCTAGCCACGAACGAGTGGGTAGCACCAGAATCGAAAAGAATGCGCGCCCAATGGTTCTTTACCTTACTTCTAATATGAAACTAGCTGAACGGAAATAAAAAAACTAGCGATAAGAGCTGAGTGTTAGATAGGGCCTAACCTGGAATAACATGGGTGGAATTCTGCGCTTCTTCCCTAGTCATCACATTCAACTTGTCACTCCCTCTATCCTGATGATGCGGCTGCGGCGGAGGCAAAGCCTGAAGTGGTACTGGCTGCAAAGTAGGCTGGAAATGTGGGCATTTAGTCTTAATGTGCCCCTTCTGTCCGCACTAAAAACACACCTTATCTTAGGCCAGCAATGGGCAATGTCATGCCCCTTTCGCTTACAGAAGGCACAGGCTAGATCTTCTCTGGGAGCGCTCTGAATTGTCGACACTTGCTGCTGCTTCTTAGCTCCCAACCTTTTGAAACATTTGTCGAACGGATGGCCTGGGTGACCACAGAAGCTACAAACCTCTCTACTTCTTTTCTTTGGAGCAGGGCTAGATACCTTGGGGATTTCCCCCTCTTCGACTTTTCTTTTGTCCTTTCTCATCAATGCGCATCTATTCTTGGCATTGTTGATGGCCTCGACCTTCAGCGCGGCTTCTACTACTTCAGCATAGCTTTTAGATCTGTATGCGCTAGACAATTGCTCAACATCACTACAAAGTCCTCTGAGAAATCGCTTCACTCTTCCTGCCTCAGAAGCCACTAAATCCGGGGCAAATCTACTCAACTTACTGAATTCAATCGCATACTCACTAACCGTGAGTTGTCTCTACTTCAGGTGCAGAAAATCATTCATTAGACGGTCTTGCTCGACCGACGGCAGGAACTTCTTCAGCAACATCTCCTTAAACGACTCCCACGAACATCTGTCTACGAGGCTCTCTCTCTCCCTGATCCACCAGCTCTTAGCAAGTCCTTTTAGCTGGTAAGCGGCAACCATCACCCTTTAGCCCGCAAAGATTCCCGAGTACAAAAACATCTCCTCAATGGCGACTAGACAGTCATCGAACGCCATGAAATCGGCTCTTTCATCATACGTAGGAGGTCCTAATCGCTGGAAATGTGATATAAAGTTCATCTCTGGTGGCAGCAGAACTGGAGGCACCAAAGGAGCGGGAGGAATAGGTACAGTCTGACCCACTGCAGTGTCCTGCACCACAGGATGCTGCCCAGCAGCGGCAGTCAACAACATCTGAATATGTGACTGCATCGCAACCAACTACCTTGACAGAGCCTCATTACTCTATCATAGACTCTCGATCACGGCTTCACTTTGCGCACCCGAAGACTCACCCTCTGATTGGGGAGTCAACCTCGTCGCAACACGCCTCGGCGGCATATCTATAAATACGAACAAATGGCTCATCAAAATCCTAGATTGGAACTAGAACTACTCAACTCAGCTCGAACCAAACAGGAAAAGACACTTGCTCTAGCTACTACCTTGCTCTGGGATTTTATACAAATGATGTTATGCTTTAACTTATGATGATATACTATCATCCTTTGACTCTTGTGCATATCACATGCATGCATGAATGTTTAAATCTTCTTTTCAAATCATGTGTGTACAAGTGTCATCATATAAATCTTTAGCTTGGCACGGGTACTTTATGCAATGTTATGATGTGCATGTTGTGCCATTCATTCTATGAAAAGCCTTAATGCATGTTATGAGTGGTGTACGCATGAAATATTATGCACCACATCCTGTATCTGGGAGCTAGCGCCGGTGTTAGGTGCTAACGCAGGAGATAGCTGCCCCGTTGAGTAAAGCTCTTGTTTCTTTGGTGTTCGTCAAGTTGGATTCGTCGAGTCGGTTTCGTCGAAGGGAGTTCATCGAAGAGCTAACGCGGGCGGTAACGCTATTGCCGGCGATAGCTTTTCGTCAGGTAATGCAGTACCGTCGGGTCGTTGAGTTGGTTTCGTCGAGGGGGACTTCGTCGAGGGGCTAACGCAGGCGTTAGCTGGCGGAACCTGTTTCGTAAGTAGCAATTTTCTGGGCATCCGATCATCTTAAGTTTTGATCCAATGGCTCAGATTAGTTCGTCCTAATGTCCTAAATAAGGCAAATGAGTTTCTTTTCCTTTCCATCAAGTCTTTTGGTTCTTTTGGAGGCTAAGAAAAGGGGTAGCGTTTGAAGGAAGAAGAAGGCTAGATCTGCTATTGTTGGAGCACCAGAGCTCCATTCGTTGATCCGAAACCAGATCCGTGGAGAGGACTAGAAGGCGCTTCTTTCTATCCGTGCCTTTCAACTGATCCATGGCGAGGAAGAGAACTCATAGGGTAATGATATCTCTCCTCCCGGTTTTAGGATGCGTGCATAGCATCTTTGGTTTTACCTTCTCTTTTCTGAAATTTATGGCACCGGATCTCTCAAATGAGAGGGGTTTGTGTCGCCTTGGTTCAAGAAGAACCATCGGGTTGATTGAGTCCATCCCCGACATGATTTTGCACTAGAGATCCGCTCCGTTAGTGGATTAGGCATTGTGGGTGAAGCCGAAATCGCGACTGGTTGTCTGATTCGGTGATGTTGCTTAACGTGCATTTTAGGGATTTTGCTAGAAATCTGATGACGGCGAAAACGTCATATGTGTTGCCCTTATGTTTCGTGTGAGAACGAATGTTGGTTTGGAAAGGGTAATGTTTATGTGTAGGTGAAGGCGTGACTTTGTCTTTGGGGTCGGCTGGCTAGCCCGTGAATGCTTGGATTCATGTGGGGAGAGTGTCCCGGCAAGACAAGTCCCATTTTGAGCTAACTGGCGAGAACAAGTATGTTGATGCGCCCGTTGGCAAGATGAGCCATGTAAGGGGTGAGGTCTCAGTGGAGTTCTTGGCCTTGGGCTTGCACGCCCGTAGGGAAATGATAAGTACCCTTGGTTTGTTGTGAAATGTTTATGTATGTTGTTATGTTAGAAGCATACACGACATAGGGTGCCTTGGGTGAAACCTAGGTTTGCATACATGCTGCATTGTTAGGCCCCTTACTTTTATTGCTCAACATAGAAATGTGGATGATGCTTGTGACACTCATGCCTGTCGTTTTAATGTTATTATTGTTTATTACATTTACATGCGCAGTGCTGACTTGCAGGGTGATGTAGTTCCCCGGGGTCCGGTATGACGGCCAGGAGGAGGGGTGTTGTTACACCGTTGTTGGTCATCTAAAGCCGACCCTCATTATACCACTCTTTGTGATTTGGATGTAGGGCAAGGATCGCATGCTGGACCTAGCTCGCCGGCCAAGAAGGCCTAAGCTTCATGAAGTGGACTTTTCCTGTTTTCTTGTTTGACTATGATGTCTTTATTGTTTCGGCTTGCATGCCGAGGTAGCTTAGCATTGTGATGATCTTTTGGACATTTTATATGCCCTGTTTGTTTGTCTAGAGTATGAGTTTTGTAAGGCCTTAAGGCCATGGTACTCTTATGTAGATGTGGACAACTTTTGTGGTTTATTTAATATTGTCGATGTGTTTGTTCTGAGTTATGAGATGGTTAGATCTATATCACTTATTAATACTAAATCTGTGGCGATTATATGTTGGGGGGTCCCGGCCGAACCTATTGTTGGATCTTGTGGCGCCCTTAGAGGGGGGGTGAATAAGGGCAATTTAAAACTTTGATAATTTTTGTAACAAACGAAATAATATATGTATATAGAGACAAATAATTGAATTTAAAAACAAGATTTTATTTCATCAAAGATAATGAGTAGAAATAATTCCAATAATGCTTGGAATCAAAGGCTTACAATTAATAAAATCTCTTGTCTCTTTTCACCGGTCCTTCTCCTAAGGATCGGTTGGCTATAACCTATATCTCCCAGATATAGACACTAGCCTCCCTCTAAATCAAATCTTGATCTAGACGCAGCACACACGGCGGCGATTTTCTCCCATGCCACACAAGGACTTGACACCGCACACAAGACGATGATTTACCCTAGACCACACAAGGATCTAACACCACACACAAGGTGATGATTTCCCCTAAGCCTCACACGGACTTAGACGTCGCACGCAAGACGACGATTTCTACAATGATTACAAGATGAATGTAAATATAAATGAAATACAAATTAAAAACCCCCTTTAGAATTTCTGGACCAAAGCAACGAAGAACCCTTGAGAAAGTCTCCTTGGAACGCGTGTACAATCTTCTACTTCGATCTCTCTTTTCTTCTTCAACGATGGGGATTTTCGTTCTCTGGAGCTCTCTGGACGATAACACTCAGGAAGAAGGCTGAAACTCTGAAGGCATTGCAATCCACGAAGTTTTGGACCCTTTAAATAAAAAAGAGTTGTCGCCGTCCGATAGCTAGGTATCGCCAGAATCCGATATCTCCAGAGGCTGCCACGTGTCCCACTAATTTGACGTTTCTGCGCAGAGTTGAGGTCGTGGTTGAGACGTGGGCTGTCGGATATCCGATATCACTATCGGAAATCCATTAGCTTGGGTAACTGATGCACGTCGTATTGTTGCGGGAAGATCGTGCACTGTCGGATATCCGATATCACTATCGGAAATCCGTTAGCTTGCGTAACTGCTGCACGTCGTAGAGTTGCGGGAAGATCGTGGGCTGTCGGATATCCGATATCTCTATCGAAAATCCGTTAGCTCCAAACCGCTGGGAAGATATCGTGCACCGTCAGAAATCCATTAGCTCTCAACCACTGGGAAGAAATCGTGCGCTATCGGAAATCCGTTAGCTAGCTGTCGGAAATCCGATAGCTCCAATTTCTGGAAAAATCGGTATTTTGCTCCAACTGCAAACATGTTATCCTTGCACCTGTTATCTGCAAACCATTAATCAAAAATAGGATCAAATACATTCGGGATTTGTTATTCTCAAATCGGACGAGTGCGGAACGCATGCTCCAACACCTATATTATATAGTCATTGCAGTGGAGGTGTTACAATTTGGTATCAGAGGTAGGTTGGTGTTCTTGTTTAGGTTTAGTGTGTTCAGATCGCGTTAAGAGGTTTTCCACATAGGAGTACCTTGCGGGACCATGAGTGTCCTTGCGTTCGGGTATTGCAAATAGAGTTTGATTTGTGTTTCCTTGCTTATGCTAGGATGGTGGCGACGATGCGGGGACGTCGAGATGACAAGAGGAGCCTTCGGCAAGCAATGTTATGGCCCTAGCCCTTATGAATATGGGCGTGTCCCCGGCAGACTTCTGTCGTATGCTAGCGGAGGCGATGGTGGCGGGTCAAGCTGCGGCAATGCTACAGATTGCGACACCAGTTGTGCAGGCAGCGACTCCTGTTACTCTGATTACTGTGCCACCAGAGGTGGGAGTAAGGCAGGTAGAGCCGTTAGCCGAGAGAGCGGTTGGGCAAGGAGATTGTCAGATGAAGTACTATCTGAGTTTCCATCCTCCGACGTTCAAAGGAGTGGGCCCTCCGACGGACGCCGAGGATTGGTTGGCGAGAATTCAGGAACTCCTGAAAGCGGCAGAGACCCCGGGGGACAAGCAGTCCCAGTTTGCGGCGTTCATGTTAGAAGGCGACGCCAAGCTGTGGTGGGTGAATCATAGAGGTCGTCATTCCCCTGGATGTGTCCCGTCCATTGAAGAGTTTGGGAATGCCTTTCTGAAGCGCTATATCCACTCTTCGATGAGGTTAGCCCTTCAGCGGCAGTTCTTGAACTTGGTGCAGCGTGAGAAGACGGTAGACAAGTACTTGCAGGAGTTTACTCGGTTGGGTCGTTACGCGGGGACGACCATGGCATATGATGAGGAGAGCGATAATCTCTTCTATCAGGGTCAGAGAGAGAATTTAAGGCAACCTCTGATAGCCTTAAAGCATGTGGGGTTTAATGAGTTAGTTGAAGCTGCTCAAACTTTGGAGAACGATATGGAGCAAACCCAGCGCCGCAAGGGCTTGGCGGCAAAGCAGGGAGAAAGTAAGCCATCTCAGTCTCAGGGGAAGTCTGAGAGAAGTTGGTGGAAAGAAAAGCCCCATCCTTTTAGGACTAGAGAAAAAAGCGGTGCAGCTTCTGGAGAGTTTCATTCTAAGGGACCAGTGACGTGCTACAAGTGTGGCAAGGTGGGCTATTGGAACCTTAGTTTTGATTTGAGTTAGGATCCACCTTTATTTTCTAAGTTTCTATCATAACACATATCTTCTAACTCAGATCAAATCTCATTAAGAAAGAAGGCTGAAATTATATATATATATTAATAGGCAGAAAATAAGAGAAGAATAAAAATAACATAAGTTCTCTGCGTTCGACGAACGGCTACCTGCGTTCGATGAACGGCGCTCTGCGCTCGACGAATGGTATTCATTCTACGCTCGATGAAATCCAGCGGTTCAGCGTTCGACGATCCCGTCTCAGCGGTTCAGCATTCGACGATCCCGTCTTAGCGGTTCAGCGGTCGACAAATAGACCCCGGCTCAACGGTCGACGAAATCCTGCGTTCGACGAACTCAAGTCTGCGTTCAACGAGTAGCTCAATATTCAGCGGTCGACGATCCAGCCCGTCTCTGCGTTCGACGAAAAGTTGCGTTCGACGATCTCCAGTCTGCGTTCGACGAATATTCAGCAGATGTTCAGAATAGTGAATCAAATGTTCAGGTCGACGAATCAAATGATGAGCTCGACGAACTTGAAGCTCAGCTCGACGAAATATCTGCAGCATTATTTTTATATCATTCTCAGTTCGACTAAAATATTATATATGGTGTGTGGACACCTTATCAAAATCACCTTGGTGTGAGGGAACCTGATCAACAACCTCCTAGTGGATTCCTACCAGTGGATAGAAGAGTAGATGTACCCAGGTTGAGGGGAACTACTATATATCTTGTGTCTTCTGGATGTGTGCTTTGCTTGTTTATTTTATTTCTTATTTCTTGCTGTGATTACTTATGCACTCTTACTGTTTGTGTTTATTGCTCATACAGCACTCAGCACACTTATATATATACATAACATTATTTTGAAGTAAATCTTAAACAAGATCTTTTAAAATATATAAGAACTAAAACACTCCTTTCACTTGGTATCAGAGGTCACATTAATATATTTAAGAACTAGACTCTACTTTCAATTGGAAAGCGAGGTTGATTTTTCACACAGGCTAACACCAGAAATCACAAAGATCACTTAGTTCTTAAATTTTTTTTTAAAGGGTTTTTCTAAATGGCACAGGCAGATTTTTTATTTTCAGATCCACCAATTTGTAATTTGGATAGATTTACTTTATGGCAAGCTAGAATTAAATTATATATGAATGTCATAGATGAAGAAATTTTTAATTCCATTTTGACAGGACCTCCATCTTCAATCTCTTCATCTGATGATCAAGAAAAGCTGAAAAGTGTTGATACCATGGCCATGAACATATTGGTTAAATCAATGTCAAAAGACATTCTTCAAAAAGTGGCTGATTGCACTTCAGCAAGAAGCATCTGGAACTCCCTCTCAAGGATGGTAAATGAATCCACTTTTACTTCTTTCACTAACTATACTTTTGAAGCAGAACCATCATTTACTCTAAGTGAAGAAGAAGAAAAAGAAGAACAAAAAGACAGCTTTCTGCATGTTGGCAATATATGGTTCATATTTCAAATCAGATGATGAATCTGAATCAGAAAAGGTAAAAGAGGTAATATCAAATCCCAACTCTACCTCTGAAAATTTTAAATCTGTTTTCAATTCACCATGTACAGATTTAATAAAATCTGAAAACAGAATCAGTAAAGAGCTAATTATAAACAAATTAATTTCTGATAAAATTAAAGAAGATTTAAAATCATCATAAGAACAAATTACCTGTTTAAAAAATGAGTTAATTAAAGCAAAAGAAAAAGAAAAATTTTATGTTCAGCAATATCAAAATAAATTTTCAAATTTATATTTCAATGAAATAAAAAGACCAACATATCTAATTATAAAGCATTTGTTTTTACCTATTTTACTCAATTATAATTAAACAACAGTTTTAAGATTCTTTTGAATTTTCTATCTTAAAAACAAGTCAGATAACTTCACATTCTTCCAGATTTTCTCCAAAACCAGTTTGAGCATTCTACTCAGATTGCATAGATCAGAAATGATCAAAGCACTAAGTGTGAGTCTCTTCAGATTAAGGGGATTCTATAGAAAGAAGGTATCAGGCATTGTCTTTTTGATTTTAAAATTCCTAGAATCTAATAACAGTTAGCAATTCATCATTAAATTCCTATTTAAATCAAAATCTAGGAAATCAGAAATTGCTTGCTTTTAAAAGAAATTTAGAAATAATCTCTGACCCTTAAGCCTTAAGTTATTCAAGACTTTTTATGCTTAGGTATCCTAAACCAAATAGGGGGAGATTGTTAGAACCTAGTCTTAATTTGGATTAGGATCCCAACTCAAATAGGGGGAGATTGTTGGAACCTTAGTTTTGATTTGAGTTAGGATCCACCTTTATTGTCTAAGTTTCTATCATAACACATATCTTATAACTTAGATCAAATCCCATTAAGAAAGAAGGCTGAAATTATATATATTAATAGGCAGAAAATAAGAGAAGAATAAAAATAACATAAGTTCTCTGCGTTCGACGAACGGCTACCTGCATTCGACGAACGGCACTCTGCGCTCGACGAATGGTACTCATTCTGCGCTCGATGAAATCCAGCGGTTCAGCGTTCGACGATCCCGTCTCAGCAGTTCAGCGTTCGATGATCCCGTCTCAGCGGTTCAGCTGTCGAAGAACAGATTATCTCAGCGGTCGATGAATAGACCCCGGCTCAGCGGTCGACAAAATCCTGCGTTCGACGAACTCAAGTCTGCGTTCGACGAACAGCTCAATATTCGGCGGTCGACGATCCAGCCCGTCTTTGCGTTCGATGAAAAGTTGCGTTTGACGATCTCCAGTCTGCGTTCAACGAATATTCAGCAGATGTTCAGAACAGTGAATCAAATGTTCAGGTCGACGAATCAAATGATGAGCTCGACGAGCTTGAAGCTCAGCTCGACGAAATATCTGCAGCATTATTTTATATCATTCTCAGTTCGACTAAAATATTATATATATGCTGTCAGATTTTATTAAAGCAATATTTTATTATTTCTATTTATATATTGCTATATATATTGCTGCCTTTCCTTTGTTTGAAATAGCCGTTGGCAGAAGCATTAAATGATAGAGTCGTTGTAGCAAGCTAAAGAAGGCAACTTGTCTGCTCGAGGATCTGGGAAAAGAAAGAGACATTATTTCTTTCCTTGTCGGGCAAGAAATCAAATCAGCCCAGGAAAGAAGACAACTTTACACGACAGCAGGAGACAACTCATCAATATAGCAGCACAGAAAAAGAGAGAGAAGAAGGCTATAGAGAGAAAATATATAGCAGATTATATACAACTGTTTCTCTCGACAGATTACATATACAGAATATATCACAATTGCTGTACAGATTATATAGACAGAACATATCAATATTGTTGTACAGGAAAAGAAAGAGGAAGAAAGAACAGAACATATTGTTGTACAGAACATATACATAGAACATATCAATATTGTTGTACAGGAAAAGAAAGAGGAAGAGAGAAACAGAGAAGCAAAAAGAAAGAAGAACATATCAGAGTTCTTGATACAAAGAACAATACATTTATATCTTGCTTTTTGCTAACTCTTCTCTTGCAGATCATCTACATCCTGAGACACCAATCACCATTATTTGCTTAAGATCAAAACTGCAAGAAGAAGAAGAAGAGTATTTGCTTTCTAGAGAAGGAGCTCCATCCACAAAGCTGTCATCAATCTAAATCAGACAGGGGGAGATTTCTTCAACATCATCATCAAGATCCAACTCAACTACCAATCAGGATCTTCAAGAGTCTTCTCAGCAAAGAGAAGAACAGCATAACTTTTCTGTTTTCTTTTATTCCTTCCCATGTTGTAAAGGGTTATAACTCCCTTCAAAAGTTAACTCCCGGTGACAGGGCACCTTAGCAAAAACCTGCATCTTGGTTTTGAGCACCTGACCAAAAGCTCTATGGTGTGTGGACACCTTATCAAAATCACCTTGGTGTGAGGGCACCTGATCAACAACCTCCTAGTGGATTCCTACCAGTGGGTAGAAGAGTAGATGTACCCAGGTTGAGGGGAACTACTATATATCTTGTGTCTTCTGGATGTGTGCTTTGCTTGTTTGTTTTATTTCTTATTTCTTGCTTTGATTACTTATGCACTCTTACTGTTTGTGTTTATTACTCATACAACACTCAGCACACTTATATATATACATAACATTATTTTGAAGTAAAACTTAAACAAGATCTTTTAAAATATATAAGAACTAAAACACCCCTTTCACTTGGTATCAGAGGTCACTTTAAGATATTTAAGAACTAAACTCCACTTTCATGGGCCACATAGCTCGGTATTGTTTCGAGGGTGGAGCTGAGCCACAGCAGAGGCAATAGTAGTCGGTGCGTTCTGGTCCTAGTGTAGGGGAGAAAATGCCGAAAACTGTTGCCCGGCGAACACCCCCCCATACTTAAAGATAAACATTGTCCCCAATGTTTATAAACAAGGATGAAAAGGCAAAAACATGAAAAGAAAATGCATAAAATAAAAGAAAAATTGCAAAAATATAAAGATAAGCAAGGGGTGCCTCCCAAGAGCGCTTTGTTTAACGTCTTTTAGCTAGACGTTAAGGATTAGCTAAAAGGATATTCAAATTGAAAATGCACAGGCAACTCCCTTAATTCACGTTGAGGTGAAAATGCCGAAAACTGTTGCCCGACGACTCCTCCGCTATAATCCTGATTATTTTGTTCTCCGTTAGCGCGAAATTGTGAATCCTAATTACCTATACATACCCTAGGTAATTTGGATTGATGGAGATGAGCGGCAAATGGATCGGTGAAGATGTTTGGTTGCAACGGCTCATCATCTACAAGAAAATTATTAGTATAAAAAGAATCAAGATTAAGCGAGTCAGAAAAATTTTCACAAGGAGGAGTTTCTTGTGAAAATACATGATTAAGCGCCGGTTGTTTATTTTTAAAAATAAACGAATTATCAGAAAAATCAATACCAAGTGGAGAAAATTCATGAGACACAATTTCTTCATGAAAAATAATTTCATGAAAAAGAGAAGACACGGGCGAAGGAGAAGAAGAAAAATTTTCATTTTCTAATTCGTCCGGTGTCTCCATGACTTTGCGAAATTCTTGGTGCAATTGTTCTTCTTGATCTTGAGAATAAACATTTAAAGTGGGAGAAATAACATTCGGAAAAATTTCAAGATCAGGAGAAGAACAAATCAGTGGAAAAGGCGAGGAAAGCAAATCATAATTGAAGGAATTTCTTTCTTCGCACTGAAAACTATCCGGGTGACCTTGCCACCATGAATAATCAACATCAGTGTAAGAAGGAGATTCACTCAAATCATTATTTAAAGAAAAATTATTTTCATCATAAAAATTATAATTTTCATTATAAAAACTATAATTTTCATTAGAAAAATTAATTTGATTTTCATTAGAAAAATGTTTAAATGAAAAATAGCATTCCTCACTAAAATGATGACCCCCACAAAAAGGACAAATAATTTGGCGCATTCGTGCGGCTTCCAAAAGAATGACTTTATTTTGAAGCTCGGCAACTTTTGCGGCCAACTGCGATAACATCATATTTTTTTGAAAAAGAAAATTAAACAACCGTTACCTAATAGAAGTGAATTTTAAAAGAAAAAGCAAAAAGAGAAATGGGGGTGGAGAAAGAGAATGATAAAAGTAATAAAATTCACGCTTTCAAAATATCAACAAAAATATTCCCCGGCAACGGCGCCAAAAACTTGATAGCTAAAATTTAGGATATAAATAATTTTCTCCAAATTCTACGAACTATAGGCAAGAGCACATATCGTTCATAGCATAGGATATTTAAAATAAATAAATATCAAGTGTCGTATTCCACGGGTTTGTTGACTACTTCTACTCACGCAAATTAATATTATTTTATCGGAAGTAATATGAAGTTTTGAAAATAATTAAATAAAGAGAAACATTTGATCGGGAATCCTTCTAAAGTAAAATATTTCGTAAATCTAGAATTCGAAAGAAATCGATTTAGACAAACTTGACCGTGGAGGTTCCCAAAATATGATAGAGCCTCTCTCGAGAGAACTACCACCTAACCTTAGGTTGATCGATTAAGACCCCTCGGCCAGTCGAAACCCCTAAGCTTGCTTTATGCGGTGAGCCCCACTATTGGATTTGACTCCAATCCGGAAGAATTTCATCACCCTCTCTCGAGGAATGCAAACAATTCTTTTTACTGATGAGCGATCTACCGTATTTACGGATCTCTCGATACACTAAAATATGGATCAGACTTGATTTTCATACACTAGAAATATGAAACCAATAATTGCAAATCATCGGTAAATCTTAGTTTCCAAATCCAAACTAAAAATAAAAATTACAAAATATAAAAACTTAGGAAATCATCCGATCAAATGCTATAAAAATAGTTAAAAATGATTTAAAAAGAAGAATAATTTTATTCTAAGAAAAGGAACAACACATACAAGAAATAAAATTCTAAACTAAGAATTAAGAAGTGCAAGACAAGAAGTAAATTGCATAAAGAAAATACAATAAGAAAATGGTGAAAAAACTAATCTAAAAATGACCCAATCTAAGCTAGGATCGGATTCCCATCACTTTGGCAGCAGCTGGCTTTTATAGGCAGAAAATTGCTGAGTCACGCCCTTGGTCACGCCCGTGACCAAGGGCGTGTAAGCTGCGTAATTGCGTCTTGAAAGCCCGGGAACGTTGGGGAAGAAAAACCGCCAAAATTAATCATCTCGACGGGTCACGGCCTCGGTCACCCCCGTGACCTAGGGCGTGACTTGACCGAATCTGGAAACGGCGGGAAACGGCGCGATTTGGAGTTATTCTGGCAGTTGCGGGAATGGTCACCCCCTAGGTCATGGCCGTGACATGTAGTCACGCCCGTGACAGAGGGCGTGACATGACCGAGTCTGGAAACGGCGTGATCTGGAGTTATTCTGGCAGTTGCGCGATGGGTCACCCCCTAGGTCATGGCCGTGACATGGAGTCATGCCCGTGACCTGGGGTGTGTAGGCTGGAAATGATGTGGCGGCGTGTTCTGGCAGCTGGAAGATGGCTGGGTTGAGTCATGGCCGTGACTTGATGTCACGCCCTTGGTCATGGCCGTGACCGAGGGCGTGTACTAAATTGGGCTGGCGGCATGATCAGGCAGCTGGAAGATGGCTGGGTTGAGTCATGGTCGTGACTTGAAGTCACGCCCTTGGTCATGGCCGTGACCGAGGGCGTGTACTGAAGAATTTTGCAGACTTGTTCCATTCTTTCCCCTGAACATGGTTGTGAGCTTGAATTTGCTATTAGCAGCCCCAGATTACCTGAAAACACAAAATAAAGCGAATTAGATATATATTAAACTAAAATTATATAAAAACTAATTAATTACTACTAAAATACTATATAAAAATAACTATAAATAATGCACTATCAAATACCCCCATACTTAAGCTTTTGCTATTCCAGAGAAAAAACTAATTTATAAGTATGAGAGGAATTTATAGGACATTTCCAAAAAGATTTACTTCTAATTATGCACTTCAAATCTCATAAAACTCATGTTAAAATAAGTTAAGAAATTAAAATTCAGATTTATAAGAAATAATTAATAATTCATAAATTGAAATGAGTAGAATAAATTTTAGTTTTGAAATTCTCTAACTAAATCTTCATAAACAAAATTGCATTGAATTAAGCAAAATATTCCAAGATTAAAATTATAGAAACTTTACAATCATGAGAAACTTTTAGAAAACTACAAAATATTAACTATGCTCTCTCAATAATATCTTGGATAAACAAGTGAACTTGGCTAAATGGGGTAAAATTGGCATTGAAGAAGTTACTTTGTATATGGGAAATGATGAATTTTATCCTCTCATTTCCATCTTTTTTTTTTAATTTCTTCTTCTTTTTATATCCCAAATGTATATGTTTAGGAGTGATGAATTTTATCCTCTCAACTCCATGCCATATAATCTTTTACTGATTTGGGTGCATATGTTTAGGAATGATGAATTTTATCCTCTCATTCCATGACATATGATCTTTTCAAATTTTTTTTTATATGCCAAACAATGGGTTTAACAAAAAGGTAGGGGAAGGGCTAGGGTTTAAAGGCTAAAAAAAAATTCCAAAGATACATTTTAAGAGCATAGAAAATAATTTGAGCAATCTACAAGAAACTATGAGTTCAAGTTAATATAAGTAAAATCTAGAGATATTTAACACAATTACTACAAAATTGAATTATGATATTTTAAAGAGAGAAAGTAAAACTAAGAAATATTCTAAACAAATCAAAATAATGAAAAACTCATTAAATCAAATTCATCTAAAATTTAAATCTAACATATTTTGAAGAGAAATATATGATTTAAAAATTCATAAAAAGAAAACTCCTTAAAAAGCCTATAAAGACAACTCATAATTAAAATTAATTTTGCATAAATGAAGTTTGGAGAAATTTAATAATACAAAATTTATTTTATTAGATTAATAGTTTAAATTTTTTTTTGTATTTTTCATATTTTTAAAACAAAATTGAAAAGGAAAACAAAGAAACATTTTTTTTATGATTTTTAGCATTTTTCGCAATTTTTTTTTTGAATTTTTTTTTTGAATAAAAAAAACAGAAGAGAACACCCCCCCATACTTAAAGATAAACATTGTCCCCAATGTTTATAAACAAGGATGAAAAGGCAAAAACATGAAAAGAAAATGCATAAAATAAAAGAAAAATTGCAAAAATATAAAGATAAGCAAGGGGTGCCTCCCAAGAGCGCTTTGTTTAACGTCTTTTAGCTAGACGTTAAGGATTAGCTAAAAGGATATTCAAATTGAAAATGCACAGGCAACTCCCTTAATTCACGCTGAGGTGAAAATGCCGAAAACTGTTGCCCGGCGACTCCTCCGCTATAATCCTGATTCTTTTGTTCTCCGTTAGCGCAAAATTGTGAATCCTAATTACCTATACATACCCTAGGTAATTTGGATTGATGGAGATGAGCGGCAAATGGATCGGTGAAGACGTTTGGTTGCAACGGCTCATCATCTACAAGAAAATTATTAGTATAAAAAGAATCAAGATTAAGCGAGTCAGAAAAATTTTTACAAGGAGGAGTTTCTTGTGAAAATACATGATTAAGCGCCGGTTGTTTATTTTTAAAAATAAATGAATTATCAGAAAAATCAATACCAAGTGGAGAAAATTCATGAGACACAATTTCTTCATGAAAAATAATTTCATGAAAAAGAGAAGACACGGGCGAAGGAGAAGAAGAAAAATTTTCATTTTCTAATTCGTCCGGTGTCTCCATGACTTTGCGAAATTCTTGGTACAATTGTTCTTCTTGATCTTGAGAATAAACATTTAAAGTGGTAGAAATAACATTCGGAAAAATTTCAAGATCAGAAGAAGAACAAATCAGTGGAAAAGGCGAGGAAAGCAAATCATAATTGAAGGAATTTCTTTCTTCGCACTGAAAACTATCCGGGTGACCTTGCCACCATGAATAATCAACATCAGTGTAAGAAGGAGATTCACTCAAATCATTATTTAAAGAAAAATTATTTTCATCATAAAAATTATAATTTTCATTATAAAAACTATAATTTTCATTAGAAAAATTAATTTGATTTTCATTAGAAAAATGTTTAAATGAAAAATAGCATTCCTCACTAGAATGATGACCCCCACAAAAAGGACAAATAATTTGGCGCATTCGTGCGGCTTCCAAAAGAATGACTTTATTTTGAAGCTCGGCAACTTTTGCGGCCAACTGCGATAACATCATATTTTTTTGAAAAAGAAAATTAAACAACCGTTACCTAATAGAAGTGAATTTTAAAAGAAAAAGCAAAAAGAGAAATGGGGGTGGAGAAAGAGAATGATAAAAGTAATAAAATTCACGCTTTCAAAATATCAACAAAAATATTCCCCGGCAACGGCGCCAAAAACTTGATAGCTAAAATTTAGGATATAAATAATTTTCTCCAAATTCTACGAACTATAGGCAAGAGCACCTATCGTTCATAGCATAGGATATTTAAAATAAATAAATATCAAGTGTCGTATTCCACGGGTTTGTTGACTACTTCTACTCACGCAAATTAATATTATTTTATCGGAAGTAATATGAAGTTTTGAAAATAATTAAATAAAGAGAAACATTTGATCGGGAATCCTTCTAAGGTAAAATATTTCGTAAATCTAGAATTCGAAAGAAATCGATTTAGACAAACTTGACCGTGGAGGTTCCCAAAATATGATAGAGCCTCTCTCGAGAGAACTACCACCTAACCTTAGGTTGATCGATTAAGACCCCTCGGCCAGTCGAAACCCCTAAGCTTGCTTTATGCGGTGAGCCCCACTATTGGATTTGACTCCAATCCGGAAGAATTTCATCACCCTCTCTCGAGGAATGCAAACAATTCTTTTTACTGATGAGCGATCTACCGTATTTACGGATCTCTCGATACACTAAAATATGGATCAAACTTGATTTTCATACACTAGAAATATGAAACCAATAATTGCAAATCATCGGTAAATCTTAGTTTCCAAATCCAAACTAAAAATAAAAGATTACAAAATATAAAAACTTAGGAAATCATCCGATCAAATGCTATAAAAATAGTTAAAAATGATTTAAAAAGAAGAACAATTTTATTCTAAGAAAAGGAACAACACATACAAGAAATAAAATTCTAAACTAAGAATTAAGAAGTGCAAGACAAGAAGTAAATTGCATAAAGAAAATACAATAAGAAAATGGTGAAAAAACTAATCTAAAAATGACCCAATCTAAGCTAGGATCGGATTCCCATCACTTTGGCAGCAGCTGGCTTTTATAGGCAGAAAATTGCTGAGTCACGCCCTTGGTCACGCCCGTGACCAAGGGCGTGTAAGCTGCGTAATTGCGTCTTGAAAGCCCGGGAACGTTGGGGAAGAAAAACCGCCAAAATTAATCATCTCGATGGGTCACGGCCTCGGTCACCCCCGTGACCTAGGGCGTGACTTGACCGAATCTGGAAACGGCGGGAAACGGCGCGATTTGGAGTTATTCTGGCAGTTGCGGGAATGGTCACCCCCTAGGTCATGGCCGTGACATGTAGTCACGCCCGTGACAGAGGGCGTGACATGACCGAGTCTGGAAACGGCGCGATCTGGAGTTATTCTGGCAGTTGCGCGATGGGTCACCCCCTAGGTCATGGCCGTGACATGGAGTCATGCCCGTGACCTGGGGCGTGTAGGCTGGAAATGATGTGGCGGCGTGTTCTGGCAGCTGGAAGATGGCTGGGTTGAGTCATGGCCGTGACTTGATGTCACTCCCTTGGTCATGGCCGTGACCGAGGCGTGTAATACTAAATTGGGCTGGCGGCATGATCAGGCAGCTGGAAGATGGCTGGGTTGAGTCATGGCCGTGACTTGAAGTCACGCCCTTGGTCATGGCCGTGACCGAGGGCGTGTACTGAAGAATTTTGCAGACTTGTTCCATTCTTTCCCCTGAACATGGCTGTGAGCTTGAATTTGCTATTAGAAGCCCCAGATTACCTGAAAATACAAAATAAAGCGAATTAGATATATATTATACTAAAATTATATAAAAACTAATTAATTACTACTAAAATACTATATAAAAATAACTATAAATAATGCACTATCATGTTTCTCTTATGTTTCGTGTGAGAACGAACGTTGGTTTGGAAAGGGTAATGTTTATGTGTATGTGAAGGCGTGACTTTGTCTTTGTGGTCGACTGGCTAGCCCCTGAATGCTTGGATTCATGTGGGGAGAGTGTCCCGGCAAGACAAGTCCCTTTTTGGGCTAACTGACGAGAACAAGTATGTTGATGCGCCCGTTGGCAAGATGAGCTATGTAAAGGGTGAGGTCTCAGTGGAGTTCTTGGCCTTGGGCTTGCACGCCCGTGTGGAAATGATAAGTACCCTTGGTTTGTTGTGAAATGTTGAAGTGTGTTGTTATGTTAGAAGCATACACGTCATAGAGTTCCTTGAGTGAAACTCAGGTTTGCATACATGCTGCATTGTTAGGCCCCTTACTTTTATTACTCAACATAGAAACGTGGATGATGCTTGTGACACTCATGTTTGTCGTTTTTATGTTATTATTGTTTATTACATTTGCAAACGAAGTGCTGACTTGCAGGGTGATGTAGTTCCCCGGGGTCTGCTAGGACGGCCGGGAGGAGGGGTGTTGTTACACCATTGTTGGTCAGCCAAAGCTGACCCTCGTTATACCACTCTTTTTGATTTGGATGCAGGGTAAGGATCGCATGCTGGACCTAGCTCGCCGGCCAAGAAGGCCTAAGCTTCATGAAGTGCACTTTTCCTGTTTTTTTGTTTGACTATGATGTCTTTACTTGTTCCGACTTGCATGCCGAGGTAGCTTAGGATTGTGATGATCTTTTGGACATTTTATATGCCCTGTTTGTTTGTCTAGAGTATGAGTTTTGTAAGGTCTTAATGCCATGGTACTCTTATGTAGATGTGGAAAACTTCTGTGGTTTATTTAATGTTTCCGTTGTGTTTGTTCTGAGTTATGAGATGGTTAGATCTATATCACTTTTTAATACTAAATCTGTAGCGATTATATGTTGTGGGGTCCCGGCCGGACCTATATTATATAGTCATTGCAGTGAAGGTGTTACAGGCTGAGGGCTGGAAACTCTCCCAAGTCTTCCAACTAGTACCCCTACCCCTTTATTTATAAGTGTGGGACCTACCCAAACGGGCAGGGTCAGGAAAAGCGGGCTGCCCGAGCCACGAGCGACTGGTGGAAGCGAGATCGCCTGGGCGATGGGAGATCGCCCGCGCTCGGCGAGCTGGCGAGATCGCCAAGGCCGTGGGAGACCGCCCGGGCTCGGCGAACTGGCGAGATCGCCCGGGCAATGGGAGACCGCCCGGGCTCGGCGAGCTGGCGAGATCACCCGGGAAGTGGGAGACCTCCCGGGCTCGGCAACCTGGGGTGATCTGCCCGGGCAGTGGGAGACCGCCCGGGCTCGACGACCTGGCGAGATCGCCCGGGCAGTGGGAGACCGCCCGGGCTCGGCGACCTGGCAAGATCCCCTGGAGCTGGAAACCTGGAGGAGGTCGCCCAGAGCTGGAAAACTGGAGGAGGTCACCCAGAGCTGGAAGCCTTGAAGAGGTCGCCCAGAGCTGGAAAACTGGAGGTCGCCCGGAGGTGGAAAACTGGAGGTCGCCCGGAGCTGGAAAACTGGAGGAGGTCGCCCGGAGCTGGAAAACTGGAGGTCGCTCGGAGCTGGAAATCTGGAGGAGGTCGCCCGGAGCTGGAAAACTGGAGGTGGCTCGGAGCTGGAAATCTGGAGGAAGTCGCCCGGAGCTGGAAAACTGGAGGTCGCCCGGAGCTGGAAATCTGGAGGAGGTCGCCCAGAGCTGGAAAACTGGAGGAGGTCGCCCGGAGCTGGAAAACTTGAGGAGGTCGCCCGGGCACTTCGAGACCGCCCGAGTTTATGAGACCGTGCAGATTGCTTTCGTCGCCTTTGGATGGATCGCCGATTTCTGGGTAAACACTGGCATTCTGCATCCGAGAGAGCTTTCCGAAGAATTCTTTCAAAGATCTTCTTCGCGACTCGAATATCTCCTTCAGTGTTCGAAGATCTCCTTCAGAGTTCGAAGATCTCCTTCGCAACTTGAAGATCTCCTTCGTCCCTTGAAGATCTCCTTTGGACCTCGAAGACTTCCTGTGACAGCAAAATACTTAGTTTTTCTTAGAGGTGGTCAGTCACCCTCAGAGACTTTCCTTCAACTGTAACTGTAATGAGACGCGGTCTGTCGCTCTCCGTTCTCGCAACTTTACTTATAACACTCCAACACTTAGTGAAATTTGGCTGGCGCAGATCCGGCCACGTGACTTTTTACCCTTTCCAGGTTTTCCACGCTAAAACATCTCTGGCCGTCTGTCTGTTCTCTCTGTGACTGTTGGCGTGCTCGGCTTACTCTCGGGCTAAGACGGTTCCACTCGCCCGGTTTGGAAGAGCTTCGAGCAGCCCGCAACAATAATGATCAACAAAATCAAATAACTATCAAATACCATCTCTGTATGTTGGCAGAGTTCATCACTGAATACAACTACAATCGGGCGGTGCTGCAATCAGACGATGATACAAGTATAGTCATATAGATAATAATATATATTATTGTTATTATTAATAATAATAATAATATATTATAAAAAATAATAATAAACAAATTGCAGTTCAATTCTGTTTCTAGCCGATTCAAATCGGGTATAAAAATTCTAAAACCGCTCGACATTTATTTTGCGATTCAAGTTCCGAATAATAAGAAGAAATGCCCGCAATCGGAACATTGCTGTTACGATTCCAAAATTCAAACCGGAATCTAAGTTATTCGTGAACGGTTCGATCTGGTTCTTTGCGATCCTATTCGGTTCCGGTTCAGTTTTCGATTTTCGATTTTAAGTGAGAGCTCTAATTTAGTAATTTTTGTGCACTTAGTAATAGATATGTCAAATTTCTATAGTATAATTAAAATCATTTCTTCATCCAAATAAACAAATATAAATATATCGAACCAAAAAAAATGAGCAGGCCCACGCACTCGCCCATAACACCTTGCTCAATCCCAAGCCAAAGCGCAAGCCCAAGTCGTATATAAATATTTTGAAGCATTTTTCTCCAGCCCGAAAAAAAAACAGAAACGGAGTAAATAAGTATCAGTACTACTATTTCTGAGCATATGCAAAATGCTGGATGGCCGATCAACTGCCAATGCAGCAAACAGCATACGTATCCAATGGGAGAGAATCATCGTCAATCTTAAGAACTGTATTGAATTTACACCTCACTCAAGTTCGAATGCCGGAGATCCAGGTAGGACAGCGCAACCGCAGCATGAAACGCCGCTCCGATCGGAAGCGCTTCCTCATCGACGAAGAAGTACGGCGAGTGCAGGTGGTGCAGAGCCCCGATCGACTCATTCTTCACGCCGAGATTGAAGACTGCGCTCGGCATCCTGTGTGTGTAGAAGCTGAAGTCCTCGGCGCCCATGATCAGAGGACTCAGCCGGACGTTGGCCGCCCCCACGAGGTCCCCGGCAACCTTCTTCGCGTGAGCGTACATCCGCTCGTCGTTGACGGTTGCGGGGTACGGAATGAGCGTCTTCTCTGTGAAATCCACTGCGGCGGTGCATCGGTGGACGGCGGCTTGCGCTTCAATGACCTACAGTGAGGTGATGCAAGAGAGCCATAAAATATGCACATTGTAAGGTCTTAAAATGAGGATTTCTGCGTTCAATGGAAGAATTACTTCTCACTCACAAAGCATGAATTCATTCTCGAGTGGAGTTTAGCCTGTTTATAGGTTTTCTTGGCCGGTAAACTTAGATTTGAGAATAATATTTGATCTAGTTTCATTCCACTAAGCTAAATTCTTAGGCTCTGTTTGAGAGACAACTTAAGTTGATGGGAAAACTTCGGCTCCGTTTGAGGGGACTTATTTTCACCGGTTAAGCGGTTACGACCGCATGAACCGGACCATAATTAAGATCCGGTTCATGCGGTCATAACCACTTGACCGGTGAAAATAAGTCCTCCCAAACGGAGCCGAATCATTTGAAACACAACCGCACTTTTGAGAGAGTTTGGCTTCAAAGCTGTGAGAATGGAGCTTATCTAAAAAGGTTTAGTGGTTTTTTGAATTCCTCCCAAGCCTCCCAAGCCTCCCACGTTTCGCTGCCCCAAACGTGCGTTCTGCTGCTAAACATGCAAAATCACGCGAGCCAGTCATGCCCTCAGACATTTTCCCCTTCCATCTGCCACGTGATGCAGTGATAACTCCCGCATTTCTGAGATTCTCGGCAGCGATAACCCTCGCCGACTCCACAACTGCTTGCATTTCTGGAGGGCCTCTTTCCGGTGGGAGTTTCTCCATCTAGATCCATTGAAACATGGAGCTCTAGGTCAGGATCATTTCATCTGCAACTCAGGGTAGAATTAGCGTTAGATTTGTGTTTTTGTGCCTACGTTCTATCCTTTTCTATTAAATTTCTCCATGAAAAGCATTCTTTCTAGTTCATTGAATAAATCCTTGGTGCATGATAATCTAGCAATTAAGTTATATTAACTGATGGTAGATTGACATCTAAATTTTATTTTGATTCTGCAGTTAGGATGTTCCCTGTTTCACGTTAATGTGTTGATCTTGCAGTTGGGATTGTTGGGTTTGTTTATTGTTGACCGGGTCAACTTGGTTGTTTTTATTTTAAGTTTTTATGTGTTTTGTATTAATTATTAGGAGAGAGGAGAAGAGCATTTATGATGGAGAGAGATTGTGAGTAGTTTTGTTTTGCCTATAAATAGGCTTGAATGTTTGTAAAGTTTAAGTGGAGAATAGAAAAGTTTCCTGCAGAATTAGTAGAGAGAGAGAGAGTGTAGAGAGAGAGGGAGAATAAAGATTTGTTAAGATTTTATTCCCGCAGGATAATATATTTCCTCTCTCGCCACCCTCATCTCGCAGCCCTCTCGCCAGGTAGTTTAGTAGCTGCCAGCCACCTCCCATTAGAGATCTCGCCTGAAGGAGTCTCGCCCCTCCCCACCTCCCGTAGGAGGACCTCGCAGCAACCCGCGTCTCACCGTCGCAGCTCACACTCGCCAGCCCGCGTCTCACCGGTGCGGTCCGCTCGCAGGAAGTTCTCGCCGAGGGTTAGTGCTCGCGTGTGGTAGAGCTAGAGGGTGTAGGGGTGTGCTCATTCGCAAGTGTGTTCGCGCGGAGTGTGTATCGCGAGAAGGAGTGCTCGCCAGAGGAAAGCTCGCCATGAGAAGAGGGTGCTCGCATTTGAAGAGCTTGCGTGACTAGTGGTGTTCGAGCGTGGGAAGTGTTCTCGCCGGGTGGACATCTCGCCGGTGAAGTGCTCGCGAAGCGTTGCAAGGAGAACTCGCGTGAACTACGTATTGCTTCCAACAAGTGGTATCAGAGCTAGGTTGCAAACCTTTGCCGGTGACTCGGAAGGTTTGAGGAGTAGAAGTGATGGAGACGAGCGGAGCTATGCCGGGGCAAGTCCCCAAGCTGACGAAGATCAACTATGGGAACTGGAGCATCCAGATGAAAGTGCTACTTGCCTCCAAGGAGTTGTGGGATGTAGTGGAGAATGAGTATGAGGAGCGCACTGCTGCGGTAGAGGCGACGTTGACTAATGCCCAGAAGACGGCATTGAGAAAGGCAAGGAAGGCGGACAAGAAGGCTTTGTTCTTGTTATACCAAGGGGTTGACGAGGCGACCTTCGAGAAGATCTCAGATGCGAGAACCTCTAAGGAAGCATGGGAGGTGTTGCAACGCTCCATGCAAGGGGTTGAGAAGGCAAAGAAGGTGAAGCTCCAGTCTCTCCGTGCGGAGTATGAAGTGACGAAGATGCAGAGTACCGAGAAGGTTTGTGACTATGTGACCCGTCTGCGGACGCTCACAAACGAGATGAAGAGAAATGGGGAGACGATCGAAGATGTGAGCTTCATGGAGAATTTGCTGAGATCTATGGCCAAGAAGTTCCGCCATATAGTGGTGGCGATCGAAGAATCGAAGGACCTCAGCGTGATGGCCGTTGACGAGCTTGTAGGCTCTTTGCAAGCTCATGAGTACAGGATGATGGAAAAGCACTCCAGACCCAGTTGAACTTTGGGGAAAGTTCAGGAAGAGGAGGCGGCCAGCGTGGCCGAGGTCATCAAGGAAGAGGTAGAGGAAGAAGAGGAGGTAGAAACCAAAATTTCCAGAAAGAGGCGGAGCGACCTCAAGGAGGTTGGCAAGATGGAAGAGGAAGAGGAAGAGGCCGAGGAAGAGGCCGAGGAGATATGTCCCAGATACAATGTTACAACTGTAACAAGTATGGGCATATGAGCTACGACTGTTGGAGTCCGAGGAAGAGAGAAGAAGTTAACCACTATGCGGAGGCTAGGAACAATGGGGGCAATGCTGGGGGTGGAAACCCGATGATGTTCCTAACCTACCGAGGTGCGGAAGAAGGGAGAAGTGAAGTGTGGTACCTGGACACAGGGGCGAGCAACCACATGTGTGGGAATAGAGAGATGTTCACAAACCTTGAACCCATTGGGGGTGAGGTTAGCTTCGGGGATGCGTCAAAGATCTCCTTGGAAGGAAAGGGTTTGGTAGAGACAAAGCTGAATGGGGAGAGAGTACACCTGAACGATGTGTACTATGTGCCAGGGTTGAAGACCAACATCTTAAGCATTGGGCAGTTAGTGGAGAGAGGCTACTGCGTCCAGATGAAGGATGGGTCTCTGGCAATGAAGAATGGTCAATGGAAAGAAGTAGTGAAGGTGGAGATGACGGCGAACCATCTTTTCACGCTGAAGATGGATGCTCGAGAGACAGCTTGTCTCGCAAGAACGGAGGAAGAGGAAGAAGCATGGCTATGGCACCATAGGATGGGCCATTTGGGTTTCACGGGGTTGAAGCTGCTATCTAACTCAAGGATGGTGACAGATTTGCCAATGATCTCACCACCTCAGAAGGTGTGTGAAGCTTGCACGAAGGGGAAGCAGAAGAGGCAGAGTTTTGAAGGAGGGAAGTCCTGGAGAGCAAGGAGGCAGCTTGAACTGGTTCACTCGGACATTGCGGGTCCGTTTGAGACCACCTCAGTGGGCGGAAGCAGATACTATATCACCTTCACGGATGACTTCAGTCGGAAGTGTTGGGTGTATTTCTTGAAGGAGAAGGCTGAGGCACTTGACAAGTTCAAGGAGTTCAAGGCGATGGCGGAGAAGGAGAGTGGTCAGCCACTGAAGGTGCTGAGGACAGATCGGGGTGGGGAGTACACCTCGAGGCTGTTTGATACTTTCTGCAAGGAGAATGCGATCTCACACCAGCTGACGGCGGCATACTCACCGCAGCAGAACGGAGTGGCAGAGAGGAAGAACCTCACCATCATGAACATGGCGAGGAGCATGGTGAAGGAGAAGGGGCTACCGAAGAGTTTCTGGGCGGAAGGAGTACAATGTGCGGTGTATCTACTGAACAGATGTCCCACAAAGAGCGTGAAGTTCATGACGCCGTTTGAAGCATGGAGTGGCTGGAAGCCAAGCGTGAAGCACCTAAGGGTCTTCGGGTGTGTAGCTCATGCTCACATCCCGGAACAGAGAAGGAAGAAGCTCGACGATAGGAGCGAGAAGTGTATCTTTGTTGGCTACGCTCTGGAGAGCAAGGCTTACAAGCTTTACAACCCGGTGACAGAGAAGGCCATAGTCTCGAGAGACGTGGTGTTTGAAGAAGGCAGTAGCTGGAGCTGGGATGAGAAGACGAGGAGCATGAAGGACATGTTCTTCGAGGACGAAGATGAAGGTGGTCATGAGGCTGGGACCGAGGATGGTGGAGAGGAGCCACCATCACCACCGAGTGGAGGTTCAGGGGGAGCTCGCACTCCCAACTCAAGTGGAGGAAGTTCTAGTGGAGCAAGCACTAGTGGAAGCAAGGTTGATCGTCCTCAACCTAGGATGAGAAGGATGGAGGAGATCTATGAGGAGACGGCGCCGA
The DNA here is from genome assembly GCA_033032865.1 of Dactylorhiza incarnata. Lineage (NCBI taxonomy): Eukaryota > Viridiplantae > Streptophyta > Magnoliopsida > Asparagales > Orchidaceae > Dactylorhiza > Dactylorhiza incarnata. Next base: position 7,479,229 of record JAWHQI010000035.1, read on the forward strand.
CACTTAACAATTTTTCTTTATATTGTTTGTTGGCAGATTGCGAGCCGCACTCCTACGACGAAGCTGCCCAGGAGAAAACTTGGAGGACGGCGATGGATGCTGAGATAGCCTCCATAAAGAAGAATGACACCTGGAGGCTGGTCGATGCACCCGCAGGCCACAAACCCCTCGGGGTGAAGTGGGTCTACAAGGTGAAGAAGAACAAGGAAGGAGTTGTGGAGAAGCACAAGGCGCGACTCGTCGTGAAGGGCTACAGGCAAGTCCAAGGAGTGGACTACGACGAGGTCTATGCCCCAGTGGCGAGGATTGACACCATCAGGTTGATCATCGCACTGGCAGCTCACCATGGGTGGAAGGTCTCGCAGATGGACGTGGTGTCGGCCTACCTCAATGGCTACTTGGAGGAAGATGTGTACATCGAGCAGCCTCCTGGATATGAAGTGAGGGGGCAAGAGAGGAAGGTGTGCAAGTTGAACAAGGCGCTATATGGCTTGAAGCAAGGGGCTCGCGCATGGAATGGAAGGATAGATGCACACCTCCATAAGCACGGCTACAGGAAGTGTCCCTACGAATATGCTTTGTATCTGAAGGTGGAAGAGAATGGTGACATCATGATCGTATGCTTGTACGTAGACGATATGATATTCACCGGGAACAATCCGGCCATGTTCGAAGAGTTCAAGAAGATGATGAAGAAAGAGTTCGAGATGACGGACTTGGGAGAGTTGACCTATTTCTTGGGTGTCGAGGTGAAACAGGATGAAGGCGGCATCTTCATCTCGCAGAAGAAGTACGCGGAGGAGATCTTGAAGAAGTTCAGGATGGAGAATAGCAAGGCTATCTCCACTCCCGCTGATCCCGGAACAAAGTTGAGGAAGGACTCGAAGGAGGAAGGAGTTGACCCAACCATGTTCAAGAGCCTGGTTGGGAGTCTAAGGTATCTGACCTTCACCCGACCAGATATTATGTACGCAGTTGGAGTAGTGAGCAGGTACATGGAGGAGCCAAAGCAGGATCACTTCACGGCTGCGAAGAGGATCCTGAGGTATGTGAACGGGACGAGAGGTCATGGTCTGATGTACTCCACCGGAGAGGAGTTGAAGTTAGTCGGCTACTCGGATAGCGACTACGGAGGGGACATGAACGATCGGAAGAGCACTTCCGGGTATGCGTTCAATATGGGAACCGCGGCGTTCTCATGGAGTTCGAAGAAGCAGGTTACGATAGCCTTATCTTCATGTGAGGCGGAGTACATCGCAGCCGCAGCATGTACTTGCCAAGCCATCTGGTTGAGGAACCTATTGGAGGAGTTGCATCATGGACAGGAAGGGCCAACGACAGTGTTAGTGGATAACATGTCGGCCATCCAGCTCGCGAAGAACCCAGTGCTGCATGGGAGGAGCAAGCATATCGAGACTCGATATCATTTTCTTCGGGAGCAAGTGGAGGTGAAGACGGTCGAAGTAAAGTATTGCCCTACCGGAGAGCAGGTCGCGGACATATTCACCAAGGCGCTGAAGGCAGAGACGTTCGTGAAGCTCAAAGGCAAACTCGGCATGTGCTGCCAAGTTTGAGGGGGAGTTTGTTGGGTTTGTTTATTGTTGACCGGGTCAACTTGGTTGTTTTTATTTTATGTTTTTATGTGTTTTGTATTAATTATTAGGAGAGAGGAGAAGAGCATTTATGATGGAGAGAGATTGTGAGTAGTTTTGTTTTGCCTATAAATATGTTTGAATGTTTGTAAGTGGATTTGTTAAGATTTTATTCCCGCAGGATAATATATTTCCTCTCTCGCCACCCTCATCTCGCAGCCCTCTCGCCAGGTAGTTTAGTAGCTGCCAGCCACCTCCCATTAGAGATCTCGCCTGAAGGAGTCTCGCCCCTCCCCACCTCCCGCAGGAGGATCTCGCAGCAACCCGCGTCTCACCGTCGCAGCTCACACTCGCCAGCCCGCGTCTCACCGGTGCAGTCCGCTCGCAGGAAGTTCTCGCCGAGGGTTAGTGCTCGCGTGTGGTAGAGCTAGAGGGTGTAGGGGTGTGCTCATTCGCAAGTGTGTTCGCGCGGAGTGTGTATCGCGAGAAGGAGTGCTCGCCAGAGGAAAGCTCGCCGTGAGAAGAGGGTGCTCGCATTTGAAGAGCTTGCGTGACTAGTGGTGTTCGAGCGTGGGAAGTGTTCTCGCCGGGTGGACATCTCGCCGGTGAAGTGCTCGCGAAGCGTTGCAAGGAGAACTCGCGTGAACTACGTATTGCTTCCAACAGGGATGATGTTCCCTGTTTCAATTTGATCCTGCAGTTGGGTTTTTCAATGATTCTGAATTTGGGATGTTTTCCATGTTTCAATGTGATCTTTATTGGGTTTTCTAATGTTTTTTGCAGTTGAATGTTCTCCACGCTTCAGTTTGATATTTGATGGATTTTAATGAGCCTCCGATTAAATGTTGTTTCCTGTTACAATTTCATTTTTATTGGATTTTTCAATGTTTTGCAGATGGGATGTTTTCCACTGTTTTATTAGCATGTTTAGTTTTTATTTGCGTCATTTTAAATAGCACTAAAGCACAAATTTAAATAGCACCAAAAATGCAGATTTTTCAAAATTCTGCAGCTTACTCATTAATGCTTTCTTGACAGCTCTATTCTCACCACTGCTTTCCTGACAATTCTATTCTCACCACTATTTTCTAACAACTTTCTCATCGTAATCAGTTTCCCCAAACAGAGTCTTATGCTTCGTTTGGCTCGGCTTATTTACTCCGGTGAGTTTGGACAAAAACATCATTGTCATAGAATGTATATTTGGTATGACAAATGTTACTACTGTTACCAAGAAAAGAAACTAGTTTGAAGCATAAAATGTTTGATATGACAATGACATTTTTGTCCAAACTCAGCAGAGCAAATAAGCCGCGCCAAACGAAGCCTTAGTCTAAAACATTATGAATCTCAATTTTCCAATTGTTTTTATATGGTTGCACTGGATGTCAAGTTTAAACTACACAAATCAGTTTAAACATCCATCGTGCTAGTGCTTTGACAATATTCACTATCTGCAAGATCATAATATTACTCCAAAGACATTTCTCCGTTAAATCACTCATCCTTTAACTCTAGAAATTAATCAATTATAGTTTCATTTCAATTCTCATATAATTCATTGTTCTTTATAATCGTCCAAAATCTTAAACATATCAGACCTAGATATCTTATTATCCTGATATATGATGAATGTTAATATCGCTCTTACCAAAATTGCAGATTCAGTACATTGCATGTTTTCTACTAATTCAAATCTCTTTTATCTTCAAAATAATATCTCAATTGTTCAAAAATTTCAATTGATAGATGACTCAATCAAAACAGTATGATATATCTATAGTGTATACTATATTAAATGGAAAAAAAAAAACACTGATCGGTGAAACGTTCAACTTTCTGATTTTATCCATCTTTACTACAAATTTTTCAAAAAATTTAATGTGTTTTTTTTTTATTTTAAAAAATGTGATTTCATATAGACAGTTGTTGGAACACAGTTCAACCCTACTACTGATTTGGACTAGGATGCCTATTTCCAGGTATAGGATCTGTTGTGACCCAACATGTATAGTATAAGGGTCATAGGCTAAGTCTAGAAGAAATTTGAAGATTAGCTAAGTCAGGGTGTTCGACGAACCTCCAGTACGTTCGACGAATTCAAGTTTCGTTCGACGAACTTGGTTCGACGAACTTCAAAAGTTCTGTTCGACGAAAGTTTCTATTTGTTCGACGAACTTCCCAGATCAAGTTCGACGAACTTCCCTTCAGATCAACGAACTTCTTCAGAGTCTCTATATTCCGTGACCTCTTCTATTCAGAGTATTATTTTTGGGAGTTATCCTCAGGATCTCTTATGAAGGCTGACAGCTGGTCTAATTAAAATATCAGTCAGTTATTGCAGTATTCTCTATCAAAGATTTTATGACCGTTGCTGCATTAATTAAGGGCTGCGTGCAGATTATTTTATAAGGCAGATTGCAAGTTTCAAGGAATTTAATATATTGGTATTCCAGAAAAATCTTCCTTTTTGTCTCTTTCCTTTCCAGCCCTGTTTGAAATTTTAAAGAGGATCAACTCTCTCTCTCAAAAAAAAAAGAAGATTATCATTGCTATTTATACTAGAGAGAGATACAGATACAAGATATATCAGTGCGGCCGTGTGCTACTCAGACATTCATTCCTAAAAGAAGAACTCTCTTTATCTTTTCTCTCTGAAGTCTTCTTTCTTTCCAGACACCTACGTTCAATCTCTAGAAATCATCTGCATCATTTTTCCTCTAGAGAACTTGTGCTGGAGATACTCTGAAGATCAAGAAGACCTACACCCTGAGCAGATCTTCTCTCCTGTTTACTTACTCCTACTCACAGGGGGAGATCTGACAATTTCATCAATTCACTAGTCTTCTCTGTTGTTAGAGAAAAGAGAAGACATCATATCTTTTATTTTATTGTTATCCTATAACTGTGTACAGGGTTCTAGCTCCCTTTAAAAGTTAAATTGTGGTTTAGAGTACCTGATCAAAAGCTCTGTGGTGAAGGCTCACCTGATCAAAAAAGGCCTTAGTGGATTTCCTACCAGGGTGGTAGAAGAGTAGATGTACCCAAGTTGTGGGGAACTACTATAGATCCTTGTGTCTTCTGTGCTTGCCTTTATTATTTGTTTGTGCTGTGTTCCAGTTTTTATTTATACCTGTGCTGCACTTTCTTACACATATACTAAATAACTAAAATTGTTTTATACAGTTTTTTTTTTTTTTGGGCTAAGTAAGATTATTTTAAAATACTCTATTCACCCCCCCCCCCCCCCCTCTAGAGTAATCTTGATCTATCCTCACTTTCAATTGGTATCAGAGGTTGGGTTGGTTGTTGCAGGCTAACACCTGAACCAACAGATCTGATAGATCTAGACTACTTTAAAGGTTTTGTCCATTAAAGCCATGGCACAGAACAAAGAATATTCAAGCACAAGACCTCCTATGTGCAATCTGAACAAGTTTCCACTGTGGCAAGCAAGGATCAAACTTTACATGAATTCTATTGATGAAGAAATTTTTAATTCGATTTTGACAGGACCTCCAACTGCATCAACCTTAACAACAAATACAACATCAGACACAACAGCTGTCCCTCCTCCAGAATGGACAGAAACACAAAAGAAACAGAAAACTGCTGATGCAAAGGCCATGAATATCTTAGCACAAACCATGACTGATGACATATTTCAAAAGGTGGTTGACTGCACCTCTGCCAAAGAAATTTGGGACTCCCTCACAAGAATGGTGGCAGGATCAGCAGATGAGAGAAAAGACAGAAGATCATATTTGATCTCCCAGTATGAGAACTTCAAAAAGGGAGAATCAGAGACTGTTGCAGACATGTACAACCGACTCAGCCTCATCATCAATGAGTTAAGAACCCTTGAAAAAGTGATCACAGTCACTGAAGTTAATGACAAAATCCTAATGTGCTTTCCCAGCTCTTGGGACACAAGAATCTGGCCAATTAAAGATGTCAGAGGACTAAATGAGATTACAACTGAGAATCTTCTTGGAAAGCTCAAATCCTATGAGCAGCTGATAAAAAGCAGAGAAGCAGAAGCCTCTCCTTCCTCATCCTCAAAGAAAGAGAAAAGCATTGCCTTTCAGGCAACAGAGGAAGAAAAGAAGATTGGTGATCAGGAGATGCTGAGTCTCTTAGCAAAGAGATTTTACAAGATGGCAAGGAAGGACTTTAGAAGAAAACCCAACAGGCACAATGAAAAGCCAAGGTATGATAAAACTCCATCTAAAGAAATAATATGCTTTGGGTGCAGGAAGCCTGGACACATCATCACTGAATGTCCAGAAGCTCACAAGAAAAGCAGGAGAAAAGAGCAGGAACACTCCAGCAAACACTCATCAAAAGGCCACAAGAAAAGAGAAAAAGGCTTTGTTGCTGAAACCTGGAGTGACACTGAATCTGAGTCATCCTCCAGCTCCAGTGATGAGGAGAAGGAAACAGAAGACAAGGAATTCTGCATGATGGCAATCAATGCCTCCTCATCAAATGACAATTCAGATGATGAATTGGAAGCAAATGAGGATGAGGTAATTTCTAGTTTTGATTTTCATTCAGAACAATTTAAAGATGATTTTAAACAATTATGTAAAGATATGATCAGATCAGAGAAAGAAATTATTGCTCTGAGAGACAAGTTAGCTAAGATGGATGGAATATCCACTGAAAACACTAACCTCAAAAATGAGCTAAGAATTTCCAGGGAACAAGTAAGTTCTCTAGAAACACAGCTAACTGAGGCCAAGCAGCTAGAGAACTCTCTAAATGGGAGAAGTCTCAAGCTGATGGACATCACAAGCACAGTGAATGTCAAGCTGACTGGTAAACTGGGCTTGGGGGCATCATCTAATCAACCTCTTCTTTTGAAGAAGAATATGTTATCCACCCCAGTAAAATTTGTATCTGCAAAAGAGAAGGAAGCAATACAAGACACAAAAAAAATTTCTGAAACAAATATTGCACAAGCAAGTTCGTCGAGCGGCGATCGACGAAAACCAAGGCCTAAATCTAAACAGCAAACCTACTGCAGACAGGGCTCGACGAATGCCACATCTTTCGTCGAACCAGGTAGACGAACACAACAAAGTTCGTCGAACGCAAATTTTACTAAAGACAGACAATATACATCCTCTTCTAAAATGAAGAATTCACTTAGTGATTGGATTATCCCTCCTAGAAAATATCACCCTCAAGGTTATCATAGTCAACCTGTTGTCTCTTATATTTCTGCATTTCAAGGTTACAAAAAGCAACCCAAGGTAACCTGGGTTAAGAACACCTAACCTCCTTTCTATTGCAGAAAAAGAACTGTCCTACTACAGAGGAACAGTGGTACTTGGACAGTGGATGCTCAAAACATATGACAGGAACAAGAGCCAAATTAATCAACTACAAAGCAAAGCTTGGACCAAGAGTGATTTTTGGAGATTCCAATTGGGGACAGACAGAAGGCTATGGATCAGTCCAGATTGGGACAATCACATTCAAAAAGGTAGCCTATGTAAGTGGACTTAAACATAACCTCATCAGCATAGGTCAACTATGTGATGAAGGTTATCAAGTATGCTTCAACCAATCTAGATGCATTATCATTTCTGAAAATAATAGTGTCATTTTAGGAAATAGACAAGGTAATGTTTATTTAGTAGATTTTGATTCAGCCAAACCTGAAATCTGCTTGTTTAACCAAGTCAGTAAAAACACTGATTTGTGGCATAGGAGACTAGGTCATGTAAACCATAGAACTCTAGCCAAATTATCAAAGGGCAATCTTGTCAGGGGACTACCCTCTGGATCATACAAGAAGGAAAGCCTTTGCAGAGCATGCCAATTGGGAAAGCAGACTAAGAGCAGCTTTAAGTCATTATCTAAGAGTGATTCTCCTAGGTTTTTGTATTTACTGCACTTAGACCTTTTTGGACCCCTTCCCATACACAGTTTGGGAGGTAAGTCTTTCACCTTAGTTATTGTTGATGACTTCTCTAGATTTAGTTGGGTATTCTTTCTGAGAAGCAAGTCAGATAATTTCAAAGTTCTTACAGACTTTCTCAGGAGCATCAAGATTGAGTATTCTACTCAGATTGCATTGATCAGAAGTGATCATGGCACTGAGTTTGAATCTCTTCTGATGAGAGAATTCTGTGAGAAGGAAGGTATCAGGCAGTGCTTTTCAGCTCCTAGAACTCCTCAACAAAATGGGGTAGCTGAAAGGAAAAATAGAACACTAATTGAATCTGGAAGAACATTGCTTGCAGATGCTGGTTTGCCCCAATCCTTCTGGGCTGAGGCTGTCAGCACAGCAAATTATGTTTTAAACAGAAGTTTAATTCATAAACAAAAGGGGAAGACACCTTATGAACTGCTTAAAGGGAAGAAGCCTAGAGTAGATTACTTTAGGATCTTTGGCTGTAAATGCTTCATTCATAATAATGACAAGAAGCACCTAGGGAAATTTGAAGCAAAAGCCTCAGATGACATTTTTCTTGGTTATTCAGTTAGTAGTAAAGCTTACAGAGTATTTAATAAATCTTCTTTTAAAATAGAAGAATCTATTCATGTAACTTTTGATGAAACCAGTTTAAGCTGCAAGGAGAGAAATATCTCTACCTCACAAGATGCACAGGTACCAATTCTCTGTGAGAAGTTAGATAACCTAACTCTACAGAAAGAGGATTTAATAAATCCTTCTCAATTACCTAATGAGGACAGTGAAGAAGAATGTCATAATGAACCAACATTGAATACAGCAAATATTCCTACAAATCTTGAAGCTATTAATGCTGAAGTTCAGGAGGACATAGAAATTCCTCATAGAGAAAATGAACAAGCTCAAGGAGAAGTTATATTTCCTACTGATTATGTCAACATAAGAGATCACCCCAGATCTCAAGTAATTGGTGACATCTCAGTGGGTGTGCAAACAAGAAATCAACTAAATCAAAATAATTTGCACACCTGTTTCCTCTCTCAAATTGAACCTCAATCCATCAAAGATGCAGAGCAAGATCCCAACTGGATTACTGCTATGCAAGAAGAATTAAATCAATTTGAAAGGAACAAAGTATGGGAACTTGTTCCAAGACCCAAGAATCATCCAGTAATTGGCACTAAATGGGTATTCAGAAATAAATTGGATGCTCAAGGAGTCATAGTCAGAAATAAGGCAAGACTAGTGGCTCAAGGATACTGCCAAGAGGAAGGCATAGATTATGATCAGACTTTTGCACCTGTAGCAAGACTGGAAGCAATTAGAATATTCCTAGCATTTGCTGCATACAAAAGATTCAAGGTATTTCAAATGGATGTTAAGAGTGCTTTTCTAAATGGAGATATCAAGGAAGAAGTATATGTGGAACAACCACCAGGTTTTGTTTCTCCAACTCAACCCTCTCATGTATTTAGATTACATAAAGCTTTGTATGGTCTCAAACAAGCTCCAAGAGCATGGTATGAGACCCTTACAAACTTTCTTTTGGAAAATAAATTTTCTAGAGGTAAAGTAGACCAAACATTATTTTTTAGAAATCATAAATCTGAAACCCTATTGGTACAAATATATGTAGATGACATAATATTTGGTTCTACTGACTCTAAGTTATGCAAAAGATTTTCAAATCTAATGCATTCAAAATTTGAAATGAGCAGTATGAGAGAACTGTCTTATTTTCTTGGTTTGCAAGTTAAGCAAACAAAAGAAGGCATCTTTATATCCCAATCTAAATATGCTAAAGAGCTTGTTAAAAGATTTGGGATGTCAGATGCCTCCCCCATGAAAACTCCCATGCCTTCAAATGCAGCTGTTGGCACTGATGAATCAGGAAAACCTGTTGATCAGAAAGTATATAGAGCCATTGTGGGATCTCTTTTATACCTAACAGCCAGTAGACCAGACATCATGTTTGCCACATGTATTTGCGCTAGATTTCAGGTAAATCCTAAAGAATCTCACTATGTTTTATTAAAAAGGATTTTAAGATATATAAAGGGTTGTCCAGATCTAGGACTCTGGTATCCTACAGAATCAGGATTTGAGTTGACTGGATACTCAGATGTTGATTATGCTGGATGCAGAATAGACAGGAAGGGCACCTCAGGAACTTGTCAGTTCCTTGGAGATAAGCTTGTGTCCTGGTTTTGTAAGAAACAAACCTCTGTGTCTACATCAACTGCAGAAGCTGAATATATAGCAGCTGGCAGTTGCTGTTCACAACTTTTGTGGATACAGAACCAGCTCCTAGACTATGGTTACAATCTAAATAATTCCAAAATCTTTTGTGATAACACCAGTGCAATATCAATAGCACAAAATCCAGTACTCCACAGTAGAACTAAACATATTGAGATCAGACACCACTTTATCAGAGATAATGTAGAAAAGGGAAAAATATGTTTAGACTTCATACCAACTGATTTGCAGAGAGCTGATATTTTCACTAAGCCCTTAGATGAAAAGAAACATCAATTCTTTATAAATCAGCTTGGAATGATAAATGAGGAGTCAATCTAATTGGCAAAGTTCTCTACCCAACAATTCGTCGAATGCGCTCGACGAACGACATCTTTTTCGTCGATCAAGGTCGACGAACTGGTAAAGAATTCTTTCTAAAAAATTCGGAGAAATTTTTCGTCGAACTCGATCGACGAAGTCATAATTTCGTCGAACCCCTCCGACGAAGTCTTTGACGTTCTATCTTCATTATGAGAGAAGTTTGGAAAAGTTATTAGTCGAACGAGATTGACGAAATATTTCATTCGTCGAACGGGATTATCAAAAGAACCTTTTCCCGCTAACACGTGTTTTCTCGACACATTCGTTCCGCGAAAACCCTAGTCTTCGGCGAACCCTAATATTTAATCTCTATTTTGTCTGGATTCTGTCTTTTGCGCTCTCAAACTCTTCGTCTCCCTCCAGTTCCCTTTGCACTTGATCGTTTTTCTTTCTTTGCAGGAACAATGTCGATCACTGCTGAAATCCTCGCCTCAATAAAGTTCGATACAGGATTCGATATTGATCTAGAATCGTTTGCCCAGTCCGGAGAAGGCTTCACAGACATTCTGAATCTCTTTGAAGACTCGAGGTTGCGCAAGTTTATGACTTGTCGGCCCAAGATTCATACCAATGAGATAAAGGAATGGGCATTCACTTCTGAGATTCGCAATGGCACAGACATTGCAGGAAAAGTGTCAGGGCATGAATTGGTTCTAAATGCTGCTGTTCTGTCTGAAATTTTTTATTTTGAAAATGGAGATGATGATTTAGACCTCACTGAGGAAGAGTTCAACTTGATGCTGGACAGGATGGGGTACTCCGGGGGTAACCCCAAACATCTTCTGAAACGTGATTTTACAGTGGAATACACCTTCCTGGCAGATGTCGTGAGAAAGGTTCTGATGGGGAAGAGCTCAGCACATGACTACATAACCAGGCAGCAATTTCTAGTCATGAGTGCTTTGATTGAGAAAAAGCACATCAATTGGGGTCTGACTCTATTTGATTCCATCAAAAAGAAAGTAACATCAAGGAATGTAGGCTATGGAAGGATTCTGGGAATCTTTCTTCAGGCCAAGTGTCCATCCCTCTCAGTTTCTACTGCTGTTGGCATTAATGCCTCAAAGAAACTGACCCCCCTTCTGTTCAAGAAGTGGGATAGGACATTCAAGAAGAAATTGGCTCCTGAGACTCCATCAGTTCAAGCTTCTGAGGACACCAGGGCTACAACAGCCACTCTCTCACCCCAGATTCCTCCTCCTCCTCCAGAAAATGAAATTCTCTCTAATTCTCCTCCTCACATTTGTCCTCCTCCTCCTCAAGACATTCTCACTCCAGACCTTTTTCAGGATGAAATCCCATCAGATTTCAATCCTCCTCCTCCTCCATCCACTTCTTATGCTCATACCACATCTTCCATCCCTTCTTCTTCTTCTTCTCACCCAACTCCAGATGTACTGTTTGTGGATGTCTCACAGATAGCCACCCAGGTGTTTGGTCACATCACTTCTAAACTACAAGAGCTTTTTGATCAAAGTCTGGTCCCAGTACATTCTAAGCTTGATCTCATTCTCTCCCATCTTGCCTCTCTTTCCTCTTCCTCTTTCCCTTCATCTGGGGGCCCAGACTCTAGCTTCCCAGAGTCTAGGCAGGGGGAGATGTTCCAGGATGAAGCTCTAGAGGCAGAAGCTCCTGAAGAGAAAAGGTCAGACCTACCTGATGTCTGCTCATCACTAGTCTCCCTGGCTCAAAGCACAGAAAGTGCTCCTCTTCCTTCTCCTCCAGAAGTTCTTCTCAGCAGCTCCTTCATACTCTCCCCTATAGTAAATAAGATTCTGCAGCTTTCCAATCAGTCCCTTAGCTCAGACCCATCATTCAAGGTATCAGCTGAAGACCTCTCCAAGGCCATTATCTGCTATTCCCCAGACTTGGAAGCCAGGAATGGAGATTTGCAAATGTCTACAGCTCCAGAGCCAGTTATCTCCAAGGCAGATCAGAAACCTACTGCTCCTGAACAGATTGTCCTTGATGAACAGATCCCTGATGCCTCTGCCTCTGTTCTCTCCTCCTCTTCTGAGCCTGCTGCTGCTACTGTCAAGAATATTGATTTAGAGAAAAGAATGACTGAAGCATACAAGGAAATTGATGAAATGTATGAGAATGTGCCTTCATCTTCAAACTCTGATGATGATGATGACAGTGATGATAGTGATGCCAAAGTCAAATCAAGAAAAAGAAAAACTACATGCAAGAAGCTGCCAGCCCCGTCTAAAAAGCCTGATAAAAATGATATTCCTTATTATGTGCAAAAAAATCTCAAGCCTCATGAAATAACTCAACCTTGGATGCAATTCTCCAAGAATGAGCTCAAGAGAAGGAAGCTTGAAAGAAGATACCAGAAGGATCACCTCCTCCAGGTGCAGGTTCTGCAGGAGGACTTTCTTCCACATCCAGGTCATCTCAGTCTGCTGGCTCCAAGCCATCTGGTCAATCCTCTTCTATTAAGAAAGAAAGATCTTCAGACTATCAGGTTTATGGAAGAAAGCATAGCAAATTATCTGAACAAGAAATCAAAAATAAGGAAGCTGAAGATAAAGCTGAAGCAGATAGATTGTACAATATGGCAAGGTTTAGAGAGCATGTTGCTCTTTCTCAGATCAAAAAGGCCAGAGAAAAGAGTATGGATACTTCTCATATTTCTACCATATCTCCCTATAGAGAACAGGAACTTCAACAATACCAGGTGAAGAATATGTTCAACACTTCGGCCTACATAAGTCTCCATCCAGAGGCTGTGCTGCCAAATATCTCCAAGAAGGTAACACTGGGTGATAAAGACTGCAAGCTAAGCAAAAGGCAATCTGAAGATACTAGCAGGAAAATAATCTTCAAGAAGTCATCTTTAGAGGACAGGAATCCTTAACACTCTCTCTGATTAATTAAACTTTTACTATCCTGTGATGATATCTGCTTATGACAATTGATCTATATCTGCTCCCTCTTTCTTGCATATTTGTTTAAATTGATAAGTGCTATTCATAGGATCCTAACCCAAATAGGGGGAGATTGTTGGAACACAGTTCAACCCTACTACTGATTTGGACTAGGATGCCTATTTCCAGGTATAGGATCTGTTGTGACCCAACATGTATAGTATAAGGGTCATAGGCTAAGTCTAGAAGAAATTTGAAGATTAGCTAAGTCAGGGTGTTCGACGAACCTCCAGTACGTTCGACGAATTCAAGTTTCGTTCGACGAACTTGGTTCGACGAACTTCAAAAGTTCTGTTCGACGAAAGTTTTTATTTGTTCGACGAACTTCCCAGATCAAGTTCGACGAACTTCCCTTCAGATCAACGAACTTCTTCAGAGTCTCTATATTCCGTGACCTCTTCTATTCAGAGTATTATTTTTGGGAGTTATCCTCAGGATCTCTTATGAAGGCTGACAGCTGGTCTAATTAAAATATCAGTCAGTTATTGCAGTATTCTCTATCAAAGATTTTATGACCGTTGCTGCATTAATTAAGGGCTGCGTGCAGATTATTTTATAAGGCAGATTGCAAGTTTCAAGGAATTTAATATATTGGTATTCCAGAAAAATCTTCCTTTTTGTCTCTTTCCTTTCCAGCCCTGTTTGAAATTTTAAAGAGGATCAACTCTCTCTCTCAAAAAAAAAAAGGAGATTATCATTGCTATTTATACTAGAGAGAGATACAGATACAAGATATATCAGTGCGGTCGTGTGCTACTCAGACATTCATTCCTAAAAGAAGAACTCTCTTTATCTTTTCTCTCTGAAGTCTTCTTTCTTTCCAGACACCTACGTTCAATCTCTAGAAATCATCTGCATCATTTTTCCTCTAGAGAACTTGTGCTGGAGATACTCTGAAGATCAAGAAGACCTACACCCTGAGCAGATCTTCTCTCCTGTTTACTTACTCCTACTCACAGGGGGAGATCTGACAATTTCATCAATCCACTAGTCTTCTCTGTTGTTAGAGAAAAGAGAAGACATCATATCTTTTATTTTATTGTTATCCTATAACTGTGTACAGGGTTCTAGCTCCCTTTAAAAGTTAAATTGTGGTTTAGAGTACCTGATCAAAAGCTCTGTGGTGAAGGCTCACCTGATCAAAAAAGGCCTTAGTGGATTTCCTACCAGGGTGGTAGAAGAGTAGATGTACCCAAGTTGTGGGGAACTACTATAGATCCTTGTGTCTTCTGTGCTTGCCTTTATTATTTGTTTGTGCTGTGTTCCAGTTTTTATTTATACCTGTGCTGCACTTTCTTACACATATACTAAATAACTAAAATTGTTTTATACAGTTTTTTTTTTTTTGGGCTAAGTAAGATTATTTTAAAATACTCTATTCACCCCCCCCCCCCCCCCCCCCCCTCTAGAGTAATCTTGATCTATCCTCACTTTCAACAGTCTCATACTTACAATAAAAATGTGCTCTTCCCGCCGCTCGCAAATCTACGTGCACACTGCAAAAATGAGTGATGGGCGGAGTACAGCGCTCCGGGGTTTACGAGCGGTGGGAGCGTCGTCGCGCTGGGGAAATGTAATGGTCGGGGTATTGTCGCGTGGGGCACTGCCCCGTCTTCAAAATAATATATTAATTGTTCAAAATTTTCACTTGATAGATGACTCAATCAAAACAGTATGATATATCTATATAGTGTCTACTATATTAAAAGGGAAAAATACTCAAACGTTCAACTTTTCATTTTTACCCATATTTATTAAAAAATTTTCAAAAAATTTAATTTGTTTTTTTATTTTATTTTAAAAAATGTGCTTTCACATAGACAAAGTCTCCTACCTACAATAAAAAATGTGCTCTTCTCACCGCTCACAAACCCACGTGCACACTGCAAAAATGAGCGATGGGCGGAGTACAACGCTCGAGGGTTTACGAGCGGTTAGAGCGTCGTCGTGCTGGGGCAATGTCATGGTCGGGATATTGTCGCGATACTGTCGCGGTTGGCCGTAGGGGCGGAGCCCCATGCCTGTCACTCGTGTGTGTCCGCACCTTGCTTTGGATATCTTTGCAAGCTTCTCCATATATTAAAAAAAAAGAAGCATACTCAATGTTGATCCAAAATATAAATATAACATGATTGAAATTTCATTTATCATTCTACAACTACTTCTCATATTAGTTTAGTGTTTCCTCGTACATATATTAACTTCAGCATACGCTTCACACATTTCTTCTTCGGTCAATTGGCATTCTCTTAGTCTTCAAAAAACTATATTTTAAACGTTGCAACATATGCAAGATATAAAGTTGTTACAAGCCTGACCACTAGGCCAACCATCATGACTATAAGACTCCGTGAGCACTCAAACGATCAGTAGCCAAAGTAGGGTGGTCAGTAGTCTAAGAGTCCGTTTGGTTGGGCTGTTGCTGATGAAAAGCTGCTGATCAGAAATGGAGTTTTGAAAAAGAGTTGTTTCTGAGAAATGAAGTTTTGTTAAAAAACTGTTTGGGTGAAATGGAGTTTTCAGTGCTTATTGAAATGGAGTTTATAAATTTTGTTTGGGTTAAATAAAGTTTTTGAAAAAAATTTGTTGTTCCATAAAATACACAATCTTGATAATACTGACTATAATAGATATAAATACCAATAATTCATCTCACCATCTAAGATCTAGAAGTGTACAACTGTTGCGCTATATTTTCACGCAACGTGATCATCTCATCTACCCCGTCTGCTGTATCAGGACAAACTACTTGATGCCCTTGTGTGCTCACCCCCTCATCACCACCTCCCTGCTCGAACTCATTGAAATCAATATCCATCCGTGACGGGTGCCTCCGAATAAAATTATGCAATGCCATTGTCGCCATCACAATATCAGTTTGTTTGGCGAAGCTGTAGCTCGGCATATCACGCAATATGACCCACTTTTTCTTCCAAATCCCGAACGATCTTTCAATGACACTTCTAAGGGATGAGTGCGCGTGATTGAATATCTCTCGGCGTCCTTCCGGTGCACGCCCGCCACGAGCAAAGTCCGGGAGATGATAACGTGTCTCTGGATATGGTTTCAAGTATCCTCTTTGTAGCGGATACCCAGAGTCCACCAAGTAATATTTTCCTGAAAACCAGGATCAAAATTCGTTATGCTTCAAAGGTGAGAAGTATAAAAAATGGAGTAGAAATCTTATTACCTGGTGGTGGATGCGGAAATTTGTAACGGGGATCCCGAAGCGCATAATTGAAAATACGGCTATCATGCGCAGAGCCTTCCCAACCTGGCATAACAAACGTGAAACACATGTTGAAATCACAAGCAGCCATCACATTTTGTGTTGGCATGTCATGTCTCCCAATATACGGTACTTGATCACGAACAGGTACGCATGCATGAACATGTGTTCCATCAATTGCACCGACACAATCTTTAAAGAATGGCATGTAACGTGTCATACAGAATCTCTGGCGGTGTGCTACTGAAAGATCTATCTAATGGTTGAATCACTTCGGCCGCCAGTAGTATCAACACGCGAATGCCTTCTCCAAAAAACCTGCTAGCAGTCTCTGTCGAGTGAAACCGCTCACATGTCTTCCTCATGACCTCGTTATGAGACAGTATGTCCAAGTTCAGTGCCAAAATCTCTCTAGATGCAGTCCGTCTCGTCCCGTGAAATCCGTACTTCTCCTCCAAGATATGCAATAGATCCATAAAAATATCTTGGGACATCCGAAATGAATTATGAAACCGGACTGTCGAACCTGCTAGCATTTCTCCTACCCATTTATCACCTGTTTGCTTCGAAGTCATGCAAGGTACTGGTTGGTTGAAAAGAGAACTGCTTTCAGCTAAGATACTAACTGCTGCTACCACATTTTGATGATGTGCGATCGCATAATTTTGAATAGCCTCAAAGCTATCTTCTGAATCATCAGAGTCATTGGTAGACATATTCTGATACACAAAAGACAGGACATTAATAAGAATAATGTCTAACCACAACCACAACAACAATAACATAAAACGTCGTAAACAGTCTAGCAGAAACATACAAATACTAGAAATATCCAACATTGTAGCAGAATAACAGTAACAGTCAAACATGAATAACAGTCTAACAGTAGCAACAGTAGAAATACTAGAAATATCCAAACACAACATCAGAAATAAAAATAACAGTCTCAAAGTCCATGACCCTAACCAGCATAATTCTACCCCCCACCATTGTAGCGGTTATAAATCCACTTTATGTTCATACCCTCGGGTAGGAACATAAATGCCTCTCTATGACCTTTGTCCAACAGAAATGTGATGGCAAAGTCATAGAATTTCTCGTCCGCTACAATGTCGGGGTATCCACTTAACCGCTCTAATGCCTGAGTAATAGTATAAGGGTTGCTCTTTGGACGTTCCTCTAACTCAGGGGGGATGCCAGCATATCTGAACTTTTTGGCCGCTGAGACAACCTACAATATTATAACACAAATTAGGAAGGGCAAATAATTGAACATAAAGTTAAATCATCATTTTTAAATAAATGAATACCTTCAATCTCTCAGTCCACCACTCGTCTGAAGCATCTATAGTCTTTGTAATCGGATTCCAACCCAGACCAGTGGAATCCCGCTTTAGCTCACTCCAAATCTTCCACTCCTTCAAATGATCCCATTTATTCTTCATTTGAACCTTATCATATTTTTTTCCAGTTTGTAGGTGGAATTTGGAAGTCACATTAGCCCACCCCTCCTTGCTAAAATGGGTTGTCGGTCGGTTACCAAGCTCTATCTCATGAATGCATATGTCGCAAAAAACCAGGACATCATTTGAATCCCATATAGCGGACACACCGCCATCTCTCGGCTTACCCATCTTAAAATTGAAAAAAAAAAGTAAACATATAAACATATAAAAAAATATACACACACATACACACAAGCACACACACACATACAAACACACACACACAAACACACACACATAAACATATATATACACACACACAAACAAATATACACACACAAACACATAATACACACACACAAACAAATATACACACACACACACCCTAAGTATGAGTAGGGTGTAGTAGTCCGGGTCCACCGTTGTGGCCACCAGGCCCACCAAGTGTAGTAATCCGCTTTGTGTACAAGACCATCACAATTTTGCCTCTTAAAAGGCGCTTCACATGAAAAGAGCTCCTCCATGCCCAGGGCCACAGTGGTGGGCCCGGGATATTACATTTGATATCTCATTGTAAAGTGTCTTGTGCAAAAGAAAAAATGGTATTCTATTCTTATTGTGCTATATCTTCAAGGTCAAAGTTGTCTTTATATGCTTATATTATGTTTTCTATTCCAATGATCATGTAAATTAAATAATTTCATATGTTTGATCAAAGCATCACTTGTACACATCATTATGTTATATAAACATTCCTCTCATGAGAATTAGACCGAAAAGATTCCAAATTTCTATACACAATTGTGTCTTTCTATGATACTTTAAAATGACATTAATCATGTTTAAGTTATTTTGTTTTATTCTACTACTTCATATGGCTATACCATCTCTTCATGAGTTTATCCAATACTGTGGCATATTACTATTATTTCAAGACATTCAATCATTTTCAACACAAGTGCTTCCGCTTACTCTTATTTTCTAAATCTTATCTCTTCCCTTAAGAACTCCTCATTCATTTCCTATTACCTTTTGCTAATATCAAAAGGGGGATAATTATAAGTATATTCAAGAAATCAAAAAAATATTACACCTAAATATTCCACCTAAACAATACATCATTTCAATTTACTATAACATTTAGAGGGAGCATTCATTTAGGGGGAGCATTCATCTAGGGGGAGATTACATTTAAGAGAAATATATCATGTTATTTTTGTGCACACACCATATGTTAAAATCAACTACCTAAATAGACATGATTTCTTTTTATACGTTTGTTATTATCAAAAGGGGGAGATTGTTGGAGCATGCGCTTCGCACTCTTCCGGTTTGATAATAACAAAGTCCCGTTTGTATTTGATTCTATTTTTATTAATGGTGTGTAGGTAACAGGTATGAGATGTTTACAATTCTGAATGGAGCTCAATTTGACTGAATGAAGAATTTTGATGTCAGAATTGTCCGACAGCTAATGTCGCCCAGGCGACAGCAGAGAAGTTACAACAACTGCCCGCACGACAGCACGACGAACAACAGTTTTGCGCTGTCGGAATTCCGACAGCGATGTCGCCCAGGCGACAGCACGGAAGTTACAGCAACTGCCCGCACGACAGCACTACGAACGGCAGTTTAGCGCTGTCGGAATTCCGACAGTGATGTCGCCCAGGCGACAGTGAAAATCTATATATTGGCTCGTTTTTGTTCGTGCATTCCAAGCATTGAGAATTTCAAGTCCCTTCCTGAGTGCATACGAACCAGAGAGCTCCAGAACCTCATCAACTCACATTTGTGCTTAGAAGGTTTGATATTGAAGACGAGATCGGACGCGCTTCTACATCAACGATCATCTCGAGGCTTCAACCTTCCTTTCAGAGATCTGAATTTCTAGGGAGTTGTTCTTTTCATTTTGTATTTTCATTTATATACATTTCACTTTGTATTGGTAGGGAAATCGTCTCCTTGTGCGTGACGTCTAAGTCCTTGCGTGGCTTAGGAGAAAATCACTTCCTTGTGTGGAGCGTCCAAGTCCTTGCGTGGCTTGGTGGGAAATCGTGGCCTTGTGTGCTACGTCTAGATCTTGGGAAGATCTAGAGGATAGGCTCGGGCTTGGTCTAGGGAGAGACAAGTGATAGCCTTCCGATCCTTGGGAGAAGGATTGGTAAACACAAATTGTAAAAGGTTTATTATCGTATTTGTGCCTTGATCTTAAGCATTGTTAAGATCATATTATTTGTATGTGAATTTCATGATTATAAAATTATGACTTTTTCTTTAATTACAAATATGGTTGCTTAATCTTTAACTTAGAAATTTGTGTTTGAATTAATTTAAAAATTACATTGGTTTGAAATTTTTATAAGTAATTTTTAGAAAAGTAAAATTTGTTTTAAAATTCGTAAGTAAAAAATCGTATTTTTTAAAAGGCCCTATTCACCCCCCCCCCCCTCTAAGGGCGCCACAAGATCCAACACCTATAACAAAATCCATGTTGATATTGACTCAAGGTTGGTGTGGAGACCGGAAGAGGAATGTAGAGTCCGATATTTTGTTTTGAACCATTCGTCGTCTGACACGTGCAACAATGTCGCACAACACGTGCCACATCCCTTTTCATGGCGGACCAATAGAAGTGATCCTCAACAAAAACAATCGTCTTATCTCTGCCAAAGTGGCCAGCACCCACATGCATCTCCCAAATCAAGAAGTCCCGAAAGGACGACTTAAGGATGCAAAGACGAGACCCACGATATAAGTATCCCTCTACAATATCGAAAATCCGGAATAAATCTCACCAAAATCAGGACAAGTTGGGTAATCACTGGGCAACCGATCAAAACTAGTCCACGTTGGTGATCAGTAAGCGGAGTGGGGCTATACGTCGACTGAGAGCATCGACGGGATTGTTCTCAACACCTGCACGGTGTTTGAGAACGTAATGAAAGTTCTACAAGTACTGGACCCACTTGGCATGCTTATGCACCAATTTCCGCTGCAAATCAAGATAGCACTGAGCCTGATGATCGGAATATAGAACGAACTCGTATGGGAGGAGATAGAGTCTCCAATAAGGAAGCGACTGCACTACTGTGTAAAACTCTCTATCATAATTTGAGTACTTCTGTCGGGCCTCATCCAGCTTCTCACGGAAGTAAGAAATTGGATGGCCCTCCTGGCTCAGTAGTCCGTCAATTCTAACGCCAGATGCGTCACATGCCTACCTCAAATACCTTAGAGAAATCAGGCAATCTCAAATCGAGGGCGATCGTCGCTTTCTTCCGTCTTCCACTCGTCTCCCTCGCGAACCCTAATATGGCGGTACCCGCTGCGAAGATCAATCTTTGAAAATACCTGGGCACCACCCATCGTATCAAGTCGCACAACAGAGGGATGGGAAAACCATACTTAATAGTAGTCTTATTAATGACCCTACTATCGATACACATTCGCCAACTCCCGTCCTTCGGGGTAAGAAGGGCAGGAACTGCGCGGGGACTCAAACTCTCGCATATGAATTGCTTCCTCAGCAAGTCGCGAACCTGTTTCTTGAGCTCAGCATGCTAATCTGGGTTCATCCGATAATGTGGTAAAATCAGGAGTGAAGCTCCCGGTGTCAGATCTATGGCATGTTGAATGTCTCGTAACGGAGGTAACTCATAAGGTAGCTCATCCAGGACAATATCATCTTACTCATCAAGAAGTGGTCGGACCTCAGGTGGTGGCTCAGGAATCTCTGTAGGACTCTCAGAAGCCATGGTGGCTTCCACTACATAGAAGATACAGGCGCTGACGCTCTCTCTCAAAAACTCGTTGCGACGCAGGATGTGCAGCGGCCTAGATGAACTCATACTAGTGGAGGGTATGACCTTCCCCGTATATTTCTCCTTGGGTTGGGCCGGCGTCAAAGTGATCTAACGACCCTTGTTGTGGAATACATACGTGTTCGAGTGACCAAAACACGTGACATCACGGTCGTAGAGCCAAGACCTCCCTAATAGAACGAAGGCGACATCCATAGGGATGACGTCACACCAAACACGGTCCTCAAACGAAGCGAGAATGATCGGAACTAGGCACCTCTGGATAGCATGTATAGCCGTCTTATCGACCCAGATAACTCGATAAGGATGGGGATGAGGCTCAGGGGTCACCTGCATCCGCTCTAAGGCTCTCTGGGCCACGATGTTCACGCAACTCCCGCTATCACTGTCTAGCTTGCAGGGACCATGCACTGGGAAAGAAGGTATAAAAGATCGTTGTACGACGCCAGTCCTCATCAGTATGTGGGGTGTAAAGGAGACGTCGTATAACGCCTAGCTCTAGGGAGCGCTCATCATCGTTCTCCCAACCGTCCTCGACGGTGGCAACAATCTCCTCATCGGCGTTCTCCTCAGCATCAGCATTGGGTTCGCCTTCTTCAACTAACAAATTTCTCGTAGGGCATTGAGCCGCCACATGGCCCCTACCCAAGCAGCAATAACACTAGATGTTCCCCGAACTAGTGGTTTTGGGAGGTCCGGTGGCGATAGCCTTGCCCTTCGTGTCTGTGGGAACACGGGAGGGTCCTGCAGGGGTGGTAGTGGCCTCCTAAATGTGGGCCCATCTATCCTGGTAGAAGTCTGGCGGGCACCAGCGAGTCGCAGGTACTGCTCATACTTGAGGGTCATCTGATAAACTTGTTCTACCATCTCCATCCGGTGGGGAATAAGCTCCCCACATAACTTTGATCTCAATCCAGAACGAAATTGGGAAGCAGTGGCACTAGTCTCCTCTCGTAGATCACTCTTCACAGCTAGCTCATCAAATTCAGACGTATTCTGATACAGATAGCGTGCTCTGGCGCAAAGCAAAAAACTGATCCAAGAACGAATCTTGGTAGGAAGCGAGAAGGTATTTATCCTTCAATAGGACTGTATCCATCTCGATGTAGAGACCTCTCTAGGCTGATACAAAAAAATTTGGTTGGACCGACCAGCTTCATCTTTGCAAATCTAGGCTGATATCAAAATTGCAATTATAAATTCTCAAAACAATAAAACATAAAGCATAAATAATCAATTGAAGTACAAATTCACAGCTAATATAATATAACATTAACTTCTTAAACATACAATAATCATAATAGTGATGAGAAAACAACATTTAACCTAATTTGCACCAAAATGTTTCATAATATTGAAATAGCAAATGAAATATGTATATGAAATAACAAAACAATAGCAAATGAAATATGTATATGATTCTTAGATTTCTCCAAAAGAATTTTGGACACATTTCTTAGATAAATCGGTACATATTTGATTCTGTACAGATTTCTCGAAATCTATAAATTCAATGCAAGTCATGGTTTATGAAATTTCTCTAAGAAATCTGTCGAGATTTCTCTAAGAAATCTCTAAATTCAATGCAAGTTCAGGGTTTATGAAATTAATGAAATTTTTGAAATGAGGAGGAAGAAGAAGAGAAAGAAGAACAAGAGGAAGAGGAAGAAGAAGAAGAAGAGGAGGAAGAAGAGGAAGAAGAAGAAAAAGAAACAGAGGAGGAGGAAGAAGAAGAAGAAGAGGAGGAGGAAGAAGAAGAAGAGGAGGAGGAAGAGGAGGAAGAGCTTACGAGTAGGATTGTGGGATCGTCAGCCGCGAACGGGATCTGGAGCGGCAACAGCAGTGTGGAGCAGTAACAACAACGTGGAGCGACAACAGCAGCGTGGATCGGGAGAGAAACTGAGAGAGGGGTCGAATGAAATGAACGGTAGAAAACCAAAAACTGTGATAATAGGCGTGCACGGGCGTGCAGTACGCGTATCGTACCGAAAACGCACCAGGTACAGGTACGAGCTTAATTTTGGAGTATCCTTGCTTCCTAGGCTGCAGGATGGAGGGGCATGGTGCATAGTGCGGCTAGGACCAGCTAGGGATGAAGATGAGAGGAGAAAGCGGGGAGGTGAAAGTGAACAGTCAAGCCTGTAAGAATTCTCTAGAGGGGGGTGAATAAAGATTTAAAACTATTTATCAAAATGTTAACTGGATTCTGATCAACTTAAACAAGCATCTACATAAACACACAACCACAATTAAGTATTCCACAGCAAAAGTAAATGCAGAAAATAAAACAAAAGTAAACACAAAAAAGCCACAGAACAAATGAACACGAGCAATAGTAGTTCCCTAAAATCCGGGTACATCTACTCTTCTACCACTGTGGTAGGAATCCACTATCCCAGTGTCTGAGTCTTTTAATAAGGAGACTCTTAGAACCAGTGCCCAAGTCTTTTGATAAGGAGGCTCTTAGAACTAATGTCTGAGTCTTTTGATAAGGAGACTCATAGAACCACAGAATATGATCTTTTGATAAGGTGATCTAACCAACAACTGAATCCTTTCAAGAGGAATTCTAAAAACTCTTTTCTCAAATCAAAGAAGTGAAAGAAGGAAGAATGAGAAGAGAAGAAAGTGTAGAGAAATATTCTGATGTGAATCCTCCTTCAGCAATAATTTTGAGGATTCCGTAGACTCTAGTGGATTGTATCTTCAGTAGTCGATGAATCCTTGATGAAGAGAAATGCAAGGATTGTATGTTTTGATCCACTCTCAAACTTTGTGGCAGAGGAAGAAGAAGTACCAATCTTTTTGATTATGCTCTATCACTTGTGTATTCTTCACAGAAATCTGAGTATATGTATGCCTTGATTATTTCGAAATCTTTCCTTTTTATGGTTTTATTCAGAAGTAATAAAATATATTCTGATTGAATGTTTCCATAAACGTTTTCCAAAGATCCCCGTCAACCTTTTCAAAATTCTTCCAAATATGCCTTCTGGAATTCTGTAAATATTCTTCCAATATGTATTCCTCTAACAGCACTTAAAATTAGAATGAATTCCATAAAAATGATATTCAAATAACTCTGAATGAAATCCTCTGAATTTTCCTTTCTAGATGAGTATTCGACGCTGCTTCGAGTTCTGACTGAAGATGCGTCGAATTCTGTCTGTCAACATTGTTGGAACAACCCTATTACTGATTTGGGCTAGGATCACTATCTGTTTATTAGGACTAAGTTGACCCCAATGTATAGTCCAAAGGGTCAAGGTTTTGGGTTGATTGAGCTAAGGAAATGACAAGTTTTCTGCGTTCAACGAACTCCATCCTGGGTTCGACGAACGTCATGCTCCTGTGTTCGACGAACTTGGTAAGGCTCTGCGTTCGACGAACGGCTTACATTCTGCGTTCGACGAACGGCTTGCTTCTATCTCAGTGTCTCAGTGTCTCAGCGGTCGACGAAATTGTCTCGTCTCAGCGGTCGACGAAATTATCCAGGCTCAGAGGTCGACGAAATTATTCAGTCTCAGCGGTCGACGAATTTGCTCAGTTCAGCGGTCGACGAATTCTTCAGTTCGACGAACTCAACCTTCAGATTGACGAAAGCTCTTCTCAGCTCAACTAATTCAATTCTTCCAGCCAGATTCAGTTGAGGTCGACGAACTCAACATTGTGTTCGACGAAAATTCTTGAGATCGACGAAATTTGTTGAGATCGACGAAAATTTCTCTACAGCAGATTTATTTCAGACAGATCTTTCAGCAACGACTCTATTATATCAGATAAGTAAGAATTATATCCTTCCTTTTATTATTTCGAGAATATAGCCGTTGACATTTAGCTGAAAAGGACACGTTCATGAAAAAGGAAAAAGGTAAACGGTGTATCAGATTTACAGCTCCCAGGATCTCTTTTAGAATATTTTATTCCTTAAATTAAGGGATATGAATTTCAAATCTGTCAGAGATTTCAAAAAGAAAAGGAAGAAGATATACAGTATTATTATTACAACATATTACAGAATAACTGTACAAGAAAAAGAAAAAAGAAGGATAATACAGTCGAGAGGAAGAAGAAAGACATATACAGAAAAAGCCTTTCAGTCTTCATCTTCTTCAAGCAGCACTCATTCACTGAGAACATCAACTCTACTCTCTCAGTATTTCTGCTGCAAGTTCAGATTTTCAAAAGAGCAACAAACAATCTGAGGAACTTATTCTCTCAGATTCCAGCTATCAGGAAGATAAAGGAAGATCAGTACATTCAAAAGAAAGCTTCCATCCTCAACTGTCAACAATTTTATATCAGACAGGGGGAGTTTTACAACATCAACAATCCACTAGAGTCTTCTCTCAGAATATTGACAGAGAAGAACTTCATAACCCTTCTCTACCTCATCTTGTACAGGATTCTAACTCCCTTCAAAAGTTAATCAATTGGTGACAGAGCACCTGAACAAAAACCTGTTGTTTGGTTAGAGCACCTGATCAAAAGCTCACTTGGTGTGTGGACAACTGATCAAAAACCCCTTGGTGATAGGGCACCTGATCAAAAACCTAGTGGATCCTACCAAGTGTGGTAGAAGAGTAGACGTAAGTGTGGTAGAAGAGTAGACGTACCCAGGTTATTGGGGAACTACTATAAAAATCCTTGTGTCCTCTGTGTTGTGATTTTCTGTGTGCTGTGCTATGTGCTGTTATTTATTTTTATCTATTTTATAACTCACTCAATACACATATAAGTATTATTATTTTAATTCCGCTATAAAAATAAGTGAAAACTTTTTAATACTCTATTCACCCCCCCCCCCCCCCCCCCCTCTAGAGTAACTTTAAGATCTAACCTCACTTTCAAACATAACTGAGAAATCAACGTTACGTCGACTTCTGCTTTGGAGATGCGTCGACTTCACTTCAGATGATGCATCGAATTCTAGTCGGAGTTACGTCGACTTATAGTCGATGTTGCGTCGATTTCTAGTCAACGTTGCATCGACTTCTAGTCGACGCATATTTAACTTAGCTGGTTTTTATCCTGATTTCAGATTGTCTTCTTCTAACCTTGATTGGACCGACTCCCTAGGAGACATCTAAAAACAATTACCCACACTATACATCATGGGAAATTATCCTAGGATACAAAATCACTTAAAAATAATTTGTTAAGTTAAATCTAGGGTTTTTTCCAACAATCTCTCATATTTAGGTTAACAAATTTTACAAGAATTTAAAGTGATTTTGCAGCATAACAAAAAGATAAACACAAATTATAAAGCATTTACATAGACATAAAGCGAGTCAGAATACAATCAGACAACTGAATGTTTTTGACAATATTTACTGTCTTCAATATAGAGTTCACAAAATATAATCCCAACAAGAAATTTGTGAAAGATTAAACAACAGTTTGAGCTTAATCTTTTCAGAATTTGGAATTCCAATAGTCAGGATGTTCCTGAAGAAAATTCAACACAACAACTAGCCTTTCCGAGTCATTAAGAGCTTATGGATATACCTGATTAAGATTTTTGCCTCTTTGACTAAGTTCAGCAACACAGCTCTTGATTTCTTCTTTGGCATCTTAGATTTGATTACAAAGGTATTGGAGGAATGCTGCAACTTTCTTTAGTCATTTTCATCATATCTTCATCTTGTCCCGCTACATGTCTTCCTTGGGGGGGAGTCTTTCTCTTTTTAGCAGTGTTGTAGATGTCGGCCGACATAAAGGTTTTGGGCAGAAAACACCACGACATCGATACTTTAAGCAAAAATATCACTTTTGAAAATATCTCCTGGTATATCGGTCTTACCCGATATATTGGGCGATATCTTGTGACCGATATATCGGCGAGAGTATTATATATATATACACACACACACGAGTGACAGTGCGCGGGGGGCACCCCGTGCCCCGCACGACAGTACTCAGCCCGCGGAGGCGGGCTCCGCCAGCCCCAAATCGGCGGGCTTCGCCCGCCCCCGACCGGCGGGCTGATTTTTTTAAATTTTTCATTTTTAAAAGTTTTCAATTATTCAATTTTTTATATTATAATTACTTTTTATATTATTGTTTTTTATTAATTGGAAAAAATTAAAAAAACAAAAAAAAAAAGAATTTAAAAAAAGGTCGTTGGTGGGCGCGTAAGGCTGCCGGCCTCCTCAGATCCCATCGGCGAAAACGTCGGGGCTTGTGCAGCGGCGAGCAGGCAGGGCCACCGCCGGAGCCCTGCCCGTGAGACCCATAAACTAGATCTCACGGACAGGGCCACCGCCGGCGGTGGCCCTGCGGGAGCGCCGCCGAGATACCACCAGCAGGTTCGCCGGACCCCGACGAACTCCTCGGGGGTTGTCCGGCGGCGAGCGGGCAGGGCCACCGTCGGCGGTGGCCCTGCCTGAGCGCCGTCGGGACACCACCGACGAGTTCGCCGAGGCCCGACGAACCCGCCGGTGTACCTGCCCGCTCGAGTTCGTCGAGGCCCGACGAGTCCGGCCAGGCTGCTGGCGGCGGCAAACGAAAAAAATGAAAAAAAAAAGTGTCGGGGATTTCAGCGGCTGGGAGAAGGAGCATTAAACGGTTATTTGCAGTCCACCAGCCGCTATTTGCAGCCCCTTTTTAATAGAGGGTTAGGAATATGGTGCCATATCCGACGCGTTTGAAATCCCGAGCAATATCCGACCGCTAGTTTTTTTGTTGGATTTTTGAACTCATATTATCCGCAGACCACTATATTTCTTTTTAATATAGTATATATATATATTTTTTTTTCTTTTAAGCGTCCGAGCAAAAATATTTTTTTCGTGCTTCATTTCGTGTATCTCTTGAGTTTGGATTCGACGACATTCTCGTCTCACTCTCATTTGGTGGTACTTGTGTCGTTTACTGTCGTCAACGCATCCTTCTTATGTAATTTATAAACATACATTATGTGCATATATGTTTATTGTGTAATTTATAAACATACATTATGTGTGCAATTGTACATACTTACAAAAGAAAGTGTATATATATAAATACCTTTATTTAAATATTAAAATTTGACATTGTAAAATATCCCCGATATATCCCCCGCAATCCAACATCCGATATGTCAAACTCAAACCGACATGAACCAGACATCTGACATCTGCAACCTTGCTTTTTATAATATTGAATTTGTACATCCCTTGTAGGAAACACCAGAGGTTGCTGCTCCTCATCGTCTACCTGTAGTTCCCCCTGAGCTGGTGAAGCAGTTTGTTCAGCAACTTCAGTTGTATCCAAAAATCTCTTCACTTCAACAACATTGTCCCCCTGGATGTGTGCAACCTCTTGTGCTGCATCTTTGGCAATATCAAGTACAGTCTGTTCAAGAGTCTCATTCTCCCCCTGTGTTGGGGCAACTTCTCATGGATCCTTCAGATCCATCAAAGTAGTTTCATTTCCAGTTATCTTAAATGGATTTGGCCTATGTGAAGAATCAGAGATCACTTGTTCAATTTCCTGGTCTTCCTCCTGAATCTCCCCCTTCTTAACCTCATTGACAAGGGAGGTTAAGAATGACTTAGTCACATAGGAGGAAGATATCATTGATTGCATGGACTTCACAGATGCAGTGACCCCATCAATTTGGGTTTGCATGTGGTCAAATGTGCTTTGAAATTTATAAGCATGCTCACTCATTAGAATGGAAAGTGTGACAGTAGCCAGCTGCACTGCTTGTAGAATGATAGACTTCTGGTTGAAAGATGGAGAGGAGGATGAAGGTATGGGAATGGTGGATGGTAGAGGAGGTGTCAAAGTGGGAGATGCGTGAATGTCATCTTGACGTGTAGGGGATTGACGAGATACATGAATGTCGTCTTGAAGTGATGGCTCTTGTTGGGATGATGGCTCTTGTCGGGATCCAAGCTTGATGATTTGCCTGGTCCATTTTGAGAATAAAGTTATAGTAATTTTCTTCACAGGAGTAATAGGCACTCCCTTGGATGTGCACAAATCAGGGTAATTGTGCTTCAGGATCTGGCTCATGATTGTCATATAAGAGTTCTCTTTCTTTGCATACTTATAAGATATCATTTTCAAAAGACATTTTCCCCCAATTAATATTCTTTCCCAAACCTAGCACTTCCATCAGGTGCAACTGAACTTTGGGAATAACATCATGTGCAGAGAGATCTTACACAGTAGAACTTTCCCTGCAATATCTGCTAGAAATAGAAATTCTTCTGAAAGATCATTCTTCTTCAGGTGTATTGGCTTGTCCCATGAAAAGTTCATGGTTCTTAGAACCTCTTGAATTTCAGGTTCAGATAACTCTGTGTCTGCTTCATCTGGTGGAAGATCAAATGTTCGTTAAATAACTTCATCTGTGATTCTGACTTCTGAACCAGCAATGCTTCCGTTCAATGACACGGCCTCTTAAAACTGACCTTGTACCAAGAATTCAGTTAGTTCTGCTCATACAGTTTACATCTGGTGGATATCAACTTATCCAAACCGAGATTATTGAAAAGTTGAAAAATTCCCATGAAAATATCGGCAGCAGACCCGAAGGAATCGAGGTCAACATTGAACCCAAAATTTGTCTAGGTGTCATTGGTGTACCTGCAAAAACTCTTAATAAACAAGAGAGTATGGAAAGAGAAAGGAGAGAGCAGGGAAGATGAAGAGTTAGAATGTGTAATAAATTATAACAGATGTCTGGTTTAAGAAGACGATACGTCGAATGTTAGGGTACAAATTGACGTATTTTAGGAAAGAAGTCGACGTAGCGCGCCAAAATTGGTCTAAAGAACGTCGAAGAGGAATTCGGAGCGCGCTTGAGAAGTCGGCGTTGCGTCGAATTGTATTCAACGCAGCTTCGAATAAAACTATCAGACATCCTGTCGACGCATGCGACGGTTAGAAATCAACGTTGCGTCAAATAGTTTCACACTTTCATAATCTGCATGCTCTCGACGAATGCGTCGAGTAGAAATCATCGTTGCGTCGATTTGTATTCGACGTTGCTTCGAATAAAGGCTTAGAATTTTCAAATCTTTTGCTGTTTTTTTTCAGCAATAATTTTTCATAGAAAATAAATTTGACATAAATCTTATTGAGCACCATCAAGCATTCTCAATGCATTGATGAAAAACTTGTGCTTGATTTCATCAAGGGGCTTTGTGAAGATAACAGCCCTTTGATTTTCAGTGGACACATATTGAAGAGATATATTTCCCTTCTCTACATTATCCCTGAGGAAATGGTGTCTTATTTCTGTGTTTATTCCTACTGTGAAGCAATGGATTTGATGCAATAGAGATTGCACTTGAACTGTCACAAAATATTGTGAAGTTTTTAATAGAAAAATTGTAATCAAGTAATTGGTTTTGCATTCATAGTATCTGTGAGCAACAACTTCCAGAAGCTATATACTCGGCTTCAGCTGTGGAAGTAGAGACTGAAGTTTGTTTTTTTACTAAACCAAGAAATCAGTCTAGCACCCAGGAATTGACAAGTCCCTGAGGTGCTCTTCCTATCCAGCCTACAACCAGCATAATCTGCATTAGAGTATCCCACTAACTCAAATTCAAATTCTGTTGGATACCAAAAGCCAAGTTCAGGAGTACCCTTTACATATCTTAGAATTCTTTTGACTGAATTCAAGTGAGAGTCTTTAGGGTTCACCTGCAATCTAGCGCACACACACAAGTGACAAATATAATATCTGGCTTACTAACAGTGAGATAGAGAATAGAGCCAATGATTGCTCTATATGTCTTCTGGTCAATAGATTGACCTGTTACATCTTTATCAATCACAAATTTGGTAGTCATGGGAGTTTTCATAATGGAGGCACTTTCCATCCCAAACTTCTTGATAAACTCTTTGGTGTACTTAGATTGGGATATGATGATGCCTTCATCACGTTGTCTCACTTGGAGACCAAGAAAACAAGATAGTTCTCTCATGCTACTCATCTCAAATCTAGAGTGCATTAGGTCAGCAAGCCTTTTGCAAAATCTTGTATCTGTTGAGCCAAAAATGATATCATCCACATATATTTGCACTATCAATAGTTGATGCTTATGTGTTCTAGTGAATAGTGTCTTATCCACCTTTCCTCTTTCAAATGAGTGCTCTAAAAGGAAAGTGGTTATGGTCTCATACCAAGCTCTTGGAGTTTGCTTTAGACCATAAAGTGTTTTATCTAATTTATAAACATAAGAGGGTAAGTAGGATTGACAAAACCTGAAGGTTGTTCCACATACACCTCTTCTTGTAGTGTGTCATTGAGAAAAATACTCTTGACATCCATTTGGTAGACTTTAATCTTCATGTATGCAGCAAAAGTTTGATTGTAATATATGCCTTCTTCTTGTCATACCCTTGTGCAACAAGTCTTGCCTTATTCCTGATGATAACTCCATTGGAATCCAACTTGTTTCTATATACCCACTTAGTTCCAATGATTGAGTAATTTCTAGGCCTTTCTAACAAAGTTCAGACCAAGTTCATTTCAAATTGAGCTAGCTTTTCTTGCTTGGCAACAATCCAATGAGGATCATTGTCTGCTTCCTCAAACTTCTTTGGTTCAAATTGAGAAAGAAAACGTTGAAGCATAAACTCATTTGATAGCTGATTTCTTGTTTGAACACCAAGAGTCATATCTCCTATCACTTGAGAAGGGGGATGATCCTTGAGGTTTATTTTTTCAGGACTGGTTCTAATTACATCAAGGATAGGAGTGATTTCTTCAATAGCTTCTTCTTCAGCCATTACTGGTTCAGCATCTTGCACTTGATTTTGAAGAGAATCTTGTGCTGATTGGCTAGTATCATGAGTGAATTCATCACTATATGAGAGGTTTTCATCAAAATCAGAAATTTCTAACTGATTATTCTCTTTTGAGCAGCCTTCTTCATTATTCTTGATGCTGAATTGTTCAATTTCAGCAACTAGTTGATCTTCTTCCTGCAAAATAGTATTGGTGGAAGTTTCTTTCACCTTAGAAAACATGTTAGCTTCATGAAAAACTATGTGCAAAGACTCTTCTATTCTAAGAGTCCTCTTATTAAAACACCTATAGGCTTTCCTTGTTGATAAATATCCCAAAATCAGCCTTCTTGTCAAATTTGGCAAGATGACTCTTTCCATTATTCAAAATGAAACAAGTGCGGCGAAAAATTCAAAAATATGAAACTATAGGTGTCTTTCCCTTCAGAAGCTCATAAGGGGTCTTCAACTTGGTCTTGTGAATGAGACTTCTATTCATAACATAATTGACAGTGATAACTGCTTCAGTCCAAAAGAACTTATGCAAGTTTGACTCAGCCAGGAATGTCCTTCCCGATTCAATTAAGGTTCTATTTTTCTTTTCAGCAACGTCATTTTGTTGGGGAGTTCTAGGAGCTGAAAAGTTGTCTTATCCCTTCATCCTTACAGAATCTACAGATTAACTGATTTTCAAACTCTGTGTGATGGTCACATCTGATCATAGCAACTTGAGTGTTGAACTCAGATTGAATCTGTCTAATGAATCTTGAAAAGATCTTGAAAGATTCAAATTTAGCTCTCAGAAGGAACGCTCTAAGTGAATCTAGAAAAGTCATTCACTACAACTAAAGTGAAAGATTTTCCTCCTAAGCTTTGAATGGATATTGAACCAAATAGATCCATGTGCAATAGATAAAGTGATCTAGAAGAATCATTCTTTCCAATTGGCTTGAATGTGCTTGCCCAATTGACAAGCCTTACAAGAGTATTCTTTCCTGTACTTACCAATTGGCAAGCCTCTAACAAGATTATTTTTAGCTAACTTGGCAATGGTTTTATGATTCAAATGACCAAGCCTTCTATGTCGAAGCTTATTTTTATCCATATCAAAGTTGAATAAACAAATTTCAGTTGAACTAGAATTAAAATCAACTACATACACATTTCTCTTCTTAAAGCCAGACAACACTATTGCATCCGACTTTGAGCTAACAATTTGGCATAGAATGTGAGTGAATACTACCTATTCACCATAACAAAGCTGACTAATACTAATTAAGTTATGTTGAATTCGTTCAACATAAGTAGGCCTGCAAGCGGTTCGGTTTGGGTCAGTTTGTACCCAAACCAAAACCGAACCAACATGCTTCGGTTTTCGAAAGGTCCAAACCGAACCGAACCAAACCCAGTCGGTTCGGTTTGTTGTCGGTTCGGTTTTTTATCTGTTTTTGGCGGTTCGGTGTCGGTTTTTGTGCTTCCCTAATTACACATTTACACTCTTGTA
Organism: Dactylorhiza incarnata; assembly: GCA_033032865.1. Classification (NCBI taxonomy): domain Eukaryota; kingdom Viridiplantae; phylum Streptophyta; class Magnoliopsida; order Asparagales; family Orchidaceae; genus Dactylorhiza; species Dactylorhiza incarnata. Next base: position 7,513,035 of record JAWHQI010000035.1, read on the forward strand.
TATTAAGTGAAGCAAATGTTACAATTGTTCATCATGCAGTTAACAAAATATTTAAATTTGTATCAATATAATATACAAATGATAAATAAGCATGCAACAATATTTAAAAATATTATAATCATCCCGTCAACATAAACATTATAACTAGAGAAATTATAAACATGCAACAATACCATAGTTGTCCTTCACTGCTTCACGAAAATGAGACTTGCGTGAAATAATAGCTTTATATATATATTTATTAAATGGCTAAGTGCAAAAAGAAGCTAGGTCAGCTGACTTGTACATAATTTTAAAGTTAACTCATTTAGTCATTTGGCATTTTGGTTTGGTCACTTAAAAGTATATATTTATATTAAGTCGAAATGAGGCACATCTTATATTTATTAAGTGGAAATGAGACGTAAAATTACTATAATATTAGTCGTTTCGGTTCAGTTTGATCGGTTTTTACAACTTGAAAACCGACCCGAGTCGAAATGACTTCGGTTTTCACAAGCCCCAAACCGAACCGACACCGAACCGGGCGGCTCGGTTTCACAATCAGTGTGGTTCGGTCGGTTCGATCGGTTTTGTCGGTTTTCGGTTTTTGCTCCTCACCCTTAAACATAAGCTACTTTGGAGAAAGAAATGTCTCCAATTTTGATTATGTCATAACCTTTGTTTGACCACAATTATAGTCACCAAATATTACCTTAGGGTCATCCTTGGCCTTATAGTTCTCCAGCAATTGCTTTTGTCCAGTCATGTGTCTAGAGCAACTACTGTCCAAATATCACAACTGATTTGTGAATGGACAGCCTCTCATCTGCACATATAATTTAAACATTAATAGGGACCCAGGCTAACTTGGGCTCATTGCTTCTACTATTGAAAGGGGTTATGAAAGAAAAGGAAGGTCTTTCATGATAACCCTTACGGTGGAAGAGTGCTGGTTTATTATGCCAGCAACTTCTAGCAAAATATCATAATTGATTGCAGCAATAACATCTAGAAGTAGTATAAAGAGAATAAGTAGAAAACTTGGAATTGTATTTACTTGAAACTGGAACTGGATATATGCGTCGAGTAGAAGTCGACGCATCTGCTTGGTTGCGTCGATAAGGAGTAGATGCATGTATGTGGTTGCATCGAGTTAAAGTCGACGCACCTTCATACTTGCGTCGATTAGAAGTTGACGCACCAGCAGAGTTGCGTCGAATAGAAGTCGACGCGTGTTTTCTGTTATCAGAAAATTTCACATTCAAAAACTTTTTTTTTCTGTAGGACTTTCCATAGAATTTCGTGATGATTTGGTGAACTAACCCTATTGAAAATGGTGATCCTATCAGGGTTCTAAAGTGAATCTTTAAGTGGTTCTTTATCTTTAGCTCTAACAAAGACTACTGGACTCTTCAATGTAGGTTTGCTGGAAGATTCACTAATTGTTGATGTATCAACACATAATCCTAAGTTTTTGAATCTCACAGAGAGATTCTCATAAATGTCTTAAAGTTTCTTACTTCTACCATTCAGTGAGTCTTCAAAGGCTTTTGTATTTGCAAGCTCTTCTTTCAGTGATAGGTTCTCTAAAGTCAAGTCATGAATTTGTTTTTCTAGCTTAGTTCAACCCTAAGTTGATAGTTCTGATAAGTTGAGTTCTCATCAAGCTTCTCATTTTTAAACTCTTCTAATTCTTTTCTAAGTTGTTTTATTTGTTTTTCGTCCTCTACATGGTCTTGGCAAAATTCTCTAAAACAAACTTTGAAATCATCAGAATTAAAATCAATATTACTAAAATAGGATACCTGATCTTCCTTTGTGGATGCTTCCAAAGCCATCAAGCAAGCTTCTTCAACACTAATCTCCTCTTCACTCTCTGAAGAATAGTTGGATTCAGATTCAGTATCACTCCAAGTTTCAGCAATAAAATATTTGTCTTTCTTCTTATCCTTCTTCTTAAAGGATTGCTTCTTATGCTCCTTGTGAGCTTTTTCTTTCTGATTATCAGGACACTTTGGTGCTATGTGTCCTGGCTTTCTACAAGCATAAAATGTAATCTCCTTGTTAGGAGTCTTGTCAAACTTGGGCTTGCTTGAACTTCTATCTCTCCTTCTTGAATCTTCAAATTTAATCCATTTTCTGAATCTTCTAGCTAGGAGATTGAACATTTCCTCTTCAATGTTAGAAGACTCTCCATCAGAAGCCTTTAATGCAATTGATCTATCTTTTGATGGAGTTGAGACTTTCTCCTTGGCATCAGATTCAGACCTAGTTTTGAGAAGTAGCTCATAGGACTTCAATTTTCCCAGCAAGGCATTAATGGTGATCTCCTTGTGACATCTTGATTCTCCTATAGCTTAAATCCTTGAATCGCATGTGTTAGGGAAGCACATTAAGAGCTTGCCATTAATTTCTGTCAATGAGATTTTCTTTTCTAGTCATTTGAGTTCATTGACAATTATGTTGAATCTAATATACATTTCAGCAACTGACTCTTCTGCTTTCTTTTGGAAGTTCTCATACTGTGTAATGAGAAGAGATCTTCTGTCTTTTCTCTCATCTGAGCTTCCTTCCACTATTCTTGAGAGTGACTCACAAATTTCTTTGGCGGATTGGCAATCAGCAACCTTTTGAAATACTTCATCTGACATGGTAGATACCAAGATGTTCATGGCCTTGGCATCACAGGCTTGCTTTCTTCTCAGCTTCTGTCCATTCAGATCTAGGAGCAATCTCTTGTGTAATGTTTCCACTGGAGTCCTTCCTATATGGCATTGGGGGACCTGAAACGATTGAATCAAAGATATCTTCATCAATGGAGTTCTAATACAACTTAATTCTGGTTTTCCAGGGTGTAAACTTTTCAATGTTACACATTGGAGGTCTTGTGGATGCAAACACTTTAAAATGATTGGAGCTCATTTTATAAAATAGTTTTTATGCTAAAAGATATAAACTAATAATTGTCCAGATCTTTTGATTAAGGTGTAAACCTTTTCTAATCAAACTACCTCTGATACCAATTGAAAGTGAACAGTTAAGCCTCTAAGAATTCTCTAGAGAGGGTGAATAAAGATTTAAAACTATTAATCAAAATGTTAAAAAGATTCTGATCAACTTAAACAAGCATCCACATAAACACACAACCACAATTAAGTATTCCACAGCAAAAGTAAATGCAGGAAATAAAATAAAAGTAAACACAGAAAAGCCACAGAATAAATGAACACAAGAACTATAGTAGTTCCCCAAAATCTGGGTACATCTACTCTTCTACCACTTTGGTAGGAATCCACTATCCCAGTGCCCGAGTCCTTTGATAAGGAGACTTTTAGAACATGTGTCTGAGTCTTTTGATAAGGAGACTCTTAGAACCAATACTTGAGTCTTTTGATAAGGAGACTCTTAGAATCACACAACATGATCTTTTGATAAGGTGATCTAACCAACAACTGAATCCTTTGAAGAAGGATTCTAAAAACTCTTTTCACAAATCAAAGAAGTGAAAGAAGGAAGAATGAGAAAAGAAGAAAGTGTAGAGAAATCTTCTGATGTGGATCCTCCTTCAGCAATAATTCTGAGGATTCCTTATCACTCTAGTGGGTTGTATCTTCAGTAGTTGATGAATCATTGATGAAGAGAAATGCAAGGATTGTATGCTTTGATCAACTCTCAAACATTTTGTGGCAGAGGAAGAAGAAGTGCCAATCTTTTTCAAATATGCTCTATCACTTGTGTATTTTTCACAAAAATCCGAGTATTTGTATGTCTTGATCATTTCGAAATCTTTCCTCTTGATGGTTTTCTTCAGAAGGAATATAATATATTATGATTGAATGTTTCCATAAGCATTTTCCAAAGATCCGGTCAACCTTTTCAAAATTCTATCAAATGTGCCTTCTGGAATTCCGTAAATATTCTTCTCATATATAGTCCTCTAAGAGCACTTACAATTCGAATGAATTCCATAAAAATGATCTTCAAATAACTCTGAATGAAATCTTCTGAATTTCCCTTTCTGGATGAGTATTCGACGTTGCGTCGAGTTCTGACTAAAGATGCGTCGAATTCTGCTTTAGAAGAAATGTCTGTCAACATAATTGAGAAATCGACGTTACGTCGATTACTTATCGACGCTTGCGCCGACTTTTGCTTTGGAGATGCATCGACTTCACTTCAGATGATGCATCAAATTCTAGTCGGAGTTACGTCGACTTCTAGTTGATGTTGCGTCGACGTCTGGTCGACGCATATTTAACTTAACTGGTTTTTATCCTGATTTCAAATTGCCCTCTTCTGACCTTGATTGGATTGACTCTCTAGGACATCCAATGACAAATTACCCTCACTATACATCATGGGTAATTATCTTATGATACAAAATCACTTAGAAATAATTTGTTAAGTTAAATTTAAGGTTTTTCCTAATAGGAGGTCTCGGGTACCGACGGGGATAAGTAGCGTGGAGCGGTTCAGGAGAGGACGGAATGGTCGTGAAGGGATGACGATACTTGCAAAGGTGCGATTAAGGGATGAAAACGACTGGGAGGGGTGGGTCTTGTGGTTTCCTTTGAACGGGAGAAGGTATCATGGGATAACATGTGGAATTCACGGGAGAATAAACATGAAAAAGGAAATTTCAAGGAAAATAAACCAGGATGTCGCACCCCGGGGTCTCGCGGCGTCGCACCACGAATGATTGCAGGTCTGGAAATCTCTCACAAACAAACAATGAATGAAAATGAAAGCATCCACCCCTATTTATAACGAGGGGCGGTTGGGCACCCAACGTGAACAGCTATGATTGGTCGTTACGCCCGATGTCCTAAAACACTAAATACAAGCCCAAATAAAAAAATACATATAAGTAGTAAAACGACGATCCGGACGCGCTCGCAGTCTCAGATCGCCAATCTGATCCGATCAGCGCCTCCTGCGTGAATACATAAATGCGGGCCCCACCGAATGGTGACCCGTAGTCCAGCGTCGATCCTCATCACAACCTCTTGCAAAAATCCAGGGTAATGTTTGCCTATATTTCACCCTTGCGGTGGGACCCTTTCTCGGACCCTCGGTACACGGGGATGCTTCGTAGACCGGGCTGCCCTTTTATACATTACAAGGACTAACGACATGATCAATTTAAGACCTTTAAGCAAGATGGCTACAATATATGTTTCATTACGAGCTTTAAAGTTTGATAAGTATTATGCCAAGTTATCAAAGGCGTAAGGCGCACCGAGGCGCAAAGGGGTCTTGGAGCCTAGGCGCAAGGCGCAAGTTCGCGCCTGAGGCATGTGAGGTGCAAAAATGAATTGGGTGCCAAATTCACTGAAAATCAGCGAATTGGGCACCCAATTCACTGAAAATCAATTAATTTGGCATCCAATTCATTGATTTTCAATGAATTGGGTGTCCAATTCACTGAAAATCAGCGAATTGGGCATCCAATTTGCTGATTTTCAGTGAATTGGGTGCCCAATTCCCTGATTTTCAATGAATTGGGTGCCCAATTCGCTGAAAATCAGCGAATTGGGCACCCAATTCATTGAAAATCAGCGAATTGGGCGTCAAATTCACTGAAAATCAACGAATTGGATGCCCAATTCGCTGATTTTCAGTGAATTGGCACCCAATTCACTGAAAATCAGCGAATTGGACATCCAATTCGGTAATTTTCGGTGAATTTGGCACTCAATTCACTGAAAAATCGGTGAATTAGATGCCCAAGTGCGCCTAGGTGTGCCTCGGGTGCGTCTGAGATCATGTATTTGTCCCCTCCCAAAAAAACAGGTTGAAGAATACAGCTTGAAAAGCCCAGGCGCGCCTTTGGTGCGTCTGGGAGTTGGTAAGGCGCGCGCCTGAGGCACGTCGCCCGCCTCTGCCTTGCAGAGGCGCTGGCCGGTGCGCCTGGTGTGCCCGGCGCCTCATGCGCGCCTAGGCACGCGCCTTGATAACGTAGGTATTATGATTATCCTTTTGTTACAACTATGTTATATGCTTATTTTGGAGGATTGTGTTAGGGGTAAGGCTTCACCCGTACCCGTGGGCAATACCAGCTGCTCAAATACCGCACCACGCGAAGCAGTCCACGGCAATGATCCATAGTGGCCCCCAATCGGGATCCCCTAACAGGGCCGCGGCCCCCACACCCCAACCCGTCTCGGCACCCAGTCTAAGTGCCGCGGGATGTTGAGGTCGGGGCTTGAACCCCCGACCTCCTTGATAAGAAGCCTTTAACGCGGCCCTCATCACCAACTGAGCCGCGGCTCAGTTGGTGATGAGAGCCGTGTTGAAGGCTCCTTATCAAGGAGGTCTGGGGATCGAATCTCAGCCTCAACAACCCGCCTCAATTAAACTGGTTGAGGAGACGGGTTGGGGTGTGGGGGCCGCGGCCCTGTTAGGGGATCCCGATTGGGGGCCACTATGGATCATTGCCGTGGACTGCTTCGCGTGGTGCGGTATTTGAGCAGCTGGTATTGCCCACGGGTACGGGTGAAGCCTTACCCCTAACAGATTGTCGGAAGTAGTGGTAAACACGGAGATACAAGGGCTAACCCTAGAATGGGGGAAGAAGATAAGAAGAACTAGAGGGGGAAGGAAGAGGAGGCTTAATAGAGAAGGAGAAGAGTTAGAAAGAGTGGGCAATTTTGATTTAATTCTTTGATGTCTCAACCATGACCCAAGGGTCCCTATATATAGGACTCACAATGGCGCAAGCGTAAATAACATCAACATAAGAGATGCGTAAATAACTCTTAACTATGACTCGACACAATACGACTCATGCAACTCAACTCATACAACTCGCCTCCTATCATGGGGGTGCAGATAGTCGTACCCCCTAGTGGCGCAATTACCAAGAAGCCCGCTCAGCTATAAAAAGGGCCTTGGACCACTATTTGAAGACAGATTGCATTCTACACCCGAGAGAGCTCCATAGAGGATTTCTCAGGATTCTCCCTCGTCGTTTGAAGATCACCTTCAAACCCATTGAAGATCTCCTTCAAGCCCCTCGAAGATCTCCTTCGTGCTTGAAGATCTCCTTCGTACTTGGAGATCTCCTTCAGTCCTTTGAAAGTGACTGGAAGATCTCACTTGACTTCCAACGCCAAGCACAGAAGACGACTGGAAGATCTCACTTGGCTTCAAACGCCAAACTTAGAAGGCGACTCGAAGATCTCACTGCTATGTCACTTGCCGCGCGGGACCCCCTCTGGGGCCTCACGTATCAGCGGCGCCAGCAGCACGCCGCCGAAGGATGAAGTTATCCTTTAATATTTCTGTCAGTTTTATTTCAGCAGTTTTATTCCTATGAGCTCATGTGTTTAAGCCCAAATGGGGGGCCCAACTATGAACCGCATATATGTTTGTGGCTGTTATGTCTTATGGTATGCAGAAATTAAAACCCTTCTTACCTCTCTCTCTCTACCTTTCCCCCCTCTCTCTCTCTATCGCGCGTCTTCCCCCAAACCGCGCCCTAGCAGCGGAAGCCCGCACGTCTTCCCCGACATCGCCCGGCGCTACTCCCTCCGCCAACCTCTAGCGCCCCCTCCGCTGTTCCTCTCCTCCGACCCCTTCAGCTCGTTGCCAAGTTTCTCCCTATCCTCCAACCATAGCCCCGTCCGGATCTAGGAAGGGTTCGGCCAATCCGTGGTGGGATCGCTCCTTCTCACGACCGGTCACCCGATCTCAGTCTCGGGCACACATCAACTTGGTATCAGAGCCAAACGCCGGTGTCTCCTTCTCCGGCTCGTACCACGACGCCCTGGCCTCGCCTCGCCGTTCCACGCCGCTGCCGCCCCCACCAACATCGCACGCCGGTCTTTTGCCGTCGCTGCTTCCGGTTCCCTATTCGCCGTCTACGATGGGCGACGGTGGTCCCTCGCTTACCCAAGTTATGGAGCTCTTCCAAGCCATGCTCGCCACTCAAAACGAGAAAATGGAGGCACTCAACGCCCGTTTGGACACCATCCAGGGCATTCCGGCCCACTTGCCGACGGCGCACGCGGCCTTTCCATCTGCCAGCTGGGTCGACTCGGCCCCACCCTACCCGGACACCCCTCCTTTTCCCCGCTCCATCCGCATGGATTTCCCGATCTACGAAGGCCGCGAAGATCCCCTACCGTGGCTCATCCGCTGCGACATCTTCTTCAACAACCAACGGATGGCCGATGATGAACGCGTGGGCATCGCGTCATTCCACTTATTGGGGCCAGCACAGCTATGGTTCACCCAGTTTCAACGTGAGCACCCTACGTGCTCTTGGGAGGATTTTCGGACAGCTTGCACATTACGATTCGGCCCGGCAATGGCCGACAATCCCTTGGGCGACCTTGTCGCTCTCAAACATTCGGGCTCCATCGAGACTTACGTGGAGAAATTTCAGATGTTGCTGTCGCGTGCGACTTTCGTATTGCCGTCGCAGCAGGTCCCCCTTTTTACGGCGGGTCTCTCGGAACGCCTTCGATGGGACGTTGAATTCCAAAAGCCGCAGGACCTCACCACCGCCATGTGCCTGGCTCGAGCGTGCGAGCGCCGCCTTTTGCTAGACCGGCCGCTCCCCTTCCGACACGATCATACGGGCCATCGCCCGCCTCGTGGATTCCCTGACCCCCGACCCGAAAATGTGCCTGGCGGGGAGGCATCACCACGGCCAACTTTTCGTCGGCGTCTATCCCGCCCGGAAATGGCAGCTCGCCGCGAGAAAGGATTATGTTTCAACTGCGACGACACCTACACCCCGAACCATCGATGTAAGCGGCTTTTTTGGCTTGAAGTGGATGATCCTTCTGATGAGGACGATGACGGCCATGAGGACTTGGGCACTCCGCAGCTGTCCCTTCACGCGATGGCGGGACCCCAGGAGGGGTGCACTATTCAGCTCTATGCCTACGTGGGGGGGACCCCACTGCTCGCCTTGATGGACACGGGCAGCACCCACAGCTTCATACGCCAAGATCGGGCGCAGGGCTTGCGCCTCCCTTATGCTTCCCGCAGTCATGTTCAGGTGGCCGTGGCGAACGGCCAACAGATGCCTTGTCCGGGCGTGTGCCGACAGGTGGCCTTTTCGGTGGAAGGCTATCACTCACAGACAGACCTTTTCGTCATCGATCTCCGTGGATTTGAGTTGGTCTTGGGTGTTCGATGGTTGCGCACCTTGGGGCCCCTCACTTGGGACTTCGATCGCCTCACGCTATCATGGCACCAGGGTTCCCGCTTGATACAGTGGCACGGCCAGGACCCGCGCCAGTCTCCCTCCTCCTTCTTGGTACATACAGATCCGCTCCTTCTTCCCGCTACGGCAGCGGACACTCCTCCACCGGATCTGGGGGGGGCTTCTTCAGCGCTTTCCCGGCATTTTCAACCACCGAGCGGGACTTCCACCCCGCCGCCACCAGGACCATCGGATTTGTCTCCTCCCGGGCACGGCCCCGATCGTAGTCCGCCCGTACCGGTACCCATTCCACCAAAAGGATGAGATCGAACAACAGTGCGATCTTCTCCTCCAACAGGGTCTCATATGGCGTAGTGTATCGCCATTCTCATCACCGGTCTTGCTCGTGCAAAAGAAAGACTCCTCGTGGCGCATGTGCGTAGATTACCGGGCTTTGAACAACCAAACGGTCAAGGATAAATTCCCCATTCCCGTGGTCGAGGAGCTCCTCGACGAGCTGCATGGAGCATGTTATTTCTCCAAACTGGACTTGTCCTCCGGGTACCATCAGGTCCGTATGGCGGCAGACGATGTGGAGAAGACGGCTTTCCGTACCCACCACGGCCATTTCGAGTTCTTGGTCATGCCGTTCGGGCTGACGAACGCCCCTTCCACCTTTCAGGCGATCATGAACGAGGTATTCCATTCCCTCCTCCGCAAGTACGTTCTTGTTTTCTTTGACGACATTCTCGTGTATAGCAAGTCTTGGGAGGAGCACCTGCAACACCTCCGCACGGTCCTCGATTTAGTCCAGATTCATCAACTGGTGCTTAAGCGGTCGAAGTGCTCCTTCGGGCAAACCTCGGTCACTTACTTGGGGCACGTCATCCATAATGAGGGAGTCTCGGCGGACCCGGACAAAATCCAAGGAGTGGCATCTTGGCCATTACCGCAGTCGCCTACCGCATTACGGGGCTTTCTTGGCCTCACGGGGTACTACCGCCGCTTCATCCGGGACTACGGCATTATTGCGGCCCCCTTGATGAACCTCCTCCGAAAGGACGCCTTCCTTTGGACAGAAACCGCCACCACCGCCTTCCATGCCTTGCAAGGGGCCTTGCTATCCGCGCCCGTCCTCAGCTTGCCGGATTTCTCACTACCATTCCTAGTGGAATGCGACGCCTCGGGCCACGGCTACGGCGTCGTGCTACAGCAAGAAGGCCACCCCGTCGCCTACTTCAGCCGCCCCACCGCCCTCCATCACCGGAAGTTGTCGGCCTACGAACAGGAATTGATTGGGCTCGCGAAGGCGGTCCAACATTGGCGCCCTTATCTATGGGGCCATCCCTTTGTGATCCGGACGGACCATTTTAGTCTCAAGTACTTATTGGAGCAGCGACTATCGACCGTACCGCAACGAAGATGGGTAAGCAAGCTGTTGGGCTTTGATTTCCAGGTGGAATACCGGGCGGGTAAGCTTAATCGTGCCGCGGACTCTCTCTCTCGCCGGGACACGACGTCGGAGCCCTCCCTCATGGCCATCTCCTACCCAACTGCGGACATCCTCGCCTCCATCCGTCAGGAGATCCTCGCCTCGCCTAGCTTGTCGGAACTTCTCCGCCGGGCGGAATCCGGCATCGTTGAGCCACCTTGGACAGCCCGCCACGGCCTCATCCTCTATCGGAACCGGGTATACTTGGACAAGGCATCCCCACTCATTTCCAGGATATTGGAGGACGTCCACGCCCGCAGCCACGAAGGGGTTCACCGTACTCTTCAACGGGTGCGGTTGGAATTGTTTTGGAAGGGCATGCGCAAGGACGTGCACAAATTCATTGCGGAGTGCGCCGTGTGCCAGCGCAACAAGACGGACCACCTTCTACCGGACGGCCTACTTCAGCCATTACCCGTACCGACACAAATTTGGGCGAATTTGTCCATGGACTTCGTCGAAGGGCTGCCCACCATGCGTGGAAAATCCGTATTGATGGTCGTGGTAGACCGTTTTTCCAAGGGAGCACACTTCATCGCTTTGTCTCGGCCACTTCTCGCTGACAAGGTGGCCCGGATATTCTTCCAGGAAATCTTTCGTCTGCACGGCATGCCGGAGACCCTTGTCTCAGACCGCGATAAGGTTTTCACTAGCAATTTTTGGAAGGAACTATTCGAGCTCAGTGGCACCAAGCTCGCCTTCTCTTCGGCCTATCACCCTCAGTCAGACGGCCAAACTGAGGTGGTGAACCGCACCCTCGAGATGTATTTACGGTGCATCACGGGCGACCGACCCCGCTATTGGCCGAGTTGGCTTCCATGGGTCGAATATTGTTACAACACCGCATACCACACAGCTTTGAAGACGACACCGTTCCGGCTCATCTATGGACGGGAACCCCCACGTCTACTCTCCTACACGTGGGGCACCGCTCTCTTGTCGACCGTGGACCGCGAGTTGGAGGATCGCGACGTCTTCCTACAGGCCGCCCGCCAGCGCCTACTCCAGGCCCAACAGCGCATGGAAGTGGAATACAACCGGGGCCACCGCGAACTCATCTTTGACATTGGGGATTGGGTTTGGGTGAAGCGCCGACCCTTCCGCCAAGACACCGCTTCCCGCCCCTTGTCCAACAAGTTGGGCCCCAATTTTTTCGGGCCTTTTCCGATCACCGGCCGCATCGGCACCGTGGCGTACCGCCTTGACCTACCGCCGGATGCCCGCATTCATGACGTGTTTCATGTGTCCCAACTCAAGCCATTCGTGGGACCTCCGCCCCCAGCTCCCCTGGTCGACATTCCACTCCAGCTTGAGGACAAGCTGTCTTCCGACGGGGAAGGTGATGTTATGTCACTTGCCGCGCGGGACCCCCTCTGGGGCCGCACGTATCAGCGGCGCCAGCAGCACGTCGCCGAAGAATGAAGTTATCCTTTAATATTTCTGTCCGTTTTATTTCAGCACTTTTATTCCTATGAGCTCATGTGTTTAAGCCCAAATAGGGGGCCCAACTATGAACCGCATATATGCTTGTGGCTGTTATGTTTTATGGTATGCAGAAATTAAAACCCTTCTCCCCTCTCTCTCTACCTTCCCCCCCCCCCCTCTCTATCGAGCGTCTTCCCCCAAACCGCGCCCTAGCAGCGGAAGCCCGCACGTCTTCCCCGACATCGCCCGGCGCTACTCCCTCCGCCAACCTCTAGCGCCCCCTCCGCTGTTCCTCTCCTCCGACCCCTTCAGCTCGTTGCCGAGTTTCTCCCTGTTCTCCAACCATAGCCCCGTCCGGATCTAGGAAGGGTTCGGCCAAGCCGTGGTGGGATCGCTCCTTCTCACGACCGGCACCCGATCTCAGTCTCGGGCACACATCACTCACTTGGCTTCAAACGCCAAGCTCAGAAGGCGACTTGAAGATCTCACTTGACCCTAGTTGTTAAAGGCGCGTCTCAGGTGTGCCTAAGGCTCAAGGCTCACCAGGCTCAGAGGTTTGCGCATTCGTGCACCTTTTTTGCGCCTTTGGAGCATAAAAGACACATCTAGGTGCAATTTCTATTGTAAACTTATTTTTTTCAAAATAAAGAAAGAAATAATGTAAGAACTCAATATTTTTTTTGCATGATTTAATGTTTGTGAAACATAATCAAGCGTTGATACTTGACACATAAATATTATGCAAGTGATCACATTGATTCTATTTTTTAAGAGATATAAATGATAATAATGAATTATTAATGAGTAGAATAGATGAAAAATCTGATTAAGAAGATGAAGTGATGTTTGATGCTGATTATTTAAATTGAATATGGTTGCGCCTTGCCCTCGTCAGGCGCGCGCCTGCGCCTTTGAGCCTTGCGCCTACGCTCCAAGACACTTTTGCGCCTTGGTGCGCCTTGCGCCTTTAATAACTAAGCACTTGACTTCCAATGTCAAGCTCAGAAGGCGACTGGAAGATCTCACTTGGCTTCAAACGCCTTGTTGTCAACTGTTGGTTCAATCTGTGACTGTTTGCGTGCTTAGCTTACTCTCGAACTGAGACGATTCATCTCGACCGGACCGTAAGAGCGTCGAGCTACCCGCAATAATACTATATAATTATATATACACAATGGGCTTATTGCATACTAATATTAGATGTATTTAATTTTGAATAAAATTCTAATTGAATGAGTTATCTCTTCTACTGCCAGGAGTAGACTATCACCTTGTACAGTGGATGAACTTTGCAATTGATTTTACTCAAATATGATACAATTTCATTTTCGAAGAATGTAAATATTTCAATATTTCCTTTATATATTCGTTGTCTGAATATCTATTCATTATTTCTAGAGGATGCCATTGAAAATCTATTCATTATTTCTAGAGGATGCCATTGAAAATATTCATCTGAATTGCTTCCTTATTTTTTATTGTCGTCAGTTCAGTCATATTATTCTGTCTGCATATATCGAGTTCGAGTGTATGAGTAGAGTCGTGGTTACGGGTTTTTAGCATCTTACAGTTTTAATGTTTCACGCATTTTTTTATATTAGGTATTTACGATCATGTCATTTGAGTCCTATATGCAAGCCCCCTTAGGTCATGTATGGGATATCAAGGAATGAAATCAAATTTCTCTCTCTCTAGCTCTTCTCCTTCTCTCTCAAATTCTCCCCCCCCCCCCCTCTCTCTCTCTAGTTCTCTCCTCTTCATCCTCATTCTAGGATTAGCCCCTTGTATCTCCGCATCCGCCGCTACCTCCGGCAATGTTACAGGATAGACTTATAACCCACGGGTCTGTTGAAAATGTTGAAGTGGAAGTTTGTGAAGTTGTCGGTCTGGGGGGAGACCGCGCGGTCTGGTCTGACCGCATGGTCTTGCGGTCTCCTCTGGCGGTCTGACCTCTCTGGTCTAGCCGCGGGCTATTCGGCGTGACCGTCGTTCTTCTGTCCAAGGGTGCCGAGGTGAGGCCGCGCGGTCTGGTCGTGTGACCGCGTGGCGAGCTGGTGTAATCACGCGATCTGGTGCTCGTGATCGCGTGGTGGGGGCAACCCGGTCTGGTGGCTGTCCGGTTTCTTTGTGGTGCGCGTGGACTAAGGTCTTCTTAGTCGCGCGGTCTCCGGTTTGTGTTCACATAGCTGGTCCGTCGGTGATCTGCTGGTTTATGCGGTCACAGGTGTTTGGTCGACTTGGCGGGCTGTTGTCCTAGTCGGCCTGGTGTGTTCGCGGTCTCTGGAGGAGGTCGGGTGGCGAACACAGGTGGTGAGCATCATGACCGGGCGAGTTGTCATGATCGCGCGGCTTCTGTTGAAGTCGGCGAGCTCACTAAGCAGGAGGATCTTTTGCTGATTGCGTGGGTTGACCGGTCTGGTCGCGCGGTCAAGGGTGGTGATCCTATCTCATAGGGTGGTGACTGGATCAGGTCTCACGCCTATAAATAAGAACCACTGTAGCAGCAAAATAATCGCACCAAGTGTAAGCTGAGCTCGCGTCCTGTTCTTGCGGTCTCTTTTTTTTTACCGGACGGTTAGCTGATCGAACTTGTTTTGTGCAGCTTCTGCGGATTGTGCGGGTAGCAGCGGTCACCTCCTCTTCTGAATGTGTTCGGGCGGTCTCGCGGCTTGCAGTGCGGGTTGCTGGAGTTCGGGAGCATCAGTGGAGTTCGGGAGTTCGCGTGGTTCTCAGTTGGTGTTGTTCAAGGCGCAGACAGGCAGTTCGGGCGGTCTTGTTTTCTAGCCGAGCGGACTGTCAGGTCGAGCGGTCAGGCGGTCTCAGTTGGCAGACCGCTGGTTATCTTTTCAGCCTGTATTTCTCTTCTGTTTTTTGTGTACTAGCGAAATCATGTCTCGCCGTGTATACCTCGCCCTGTAATGAAGAATTTTTGCTTGATCAATAAAGATTGTGTTTGCTTCATGTGCTTCTGGTTGTTTGGCTATAACTTTTAGTTGTACAATTCCTGCTCACTCCTAAATCTACGAAAAATTTCACATGGTATCAGAGTCAGGTTGGAGTGGATAGAGCAGTGAATAACTAAAAGTTGACATCGCCTTTGTGAAGAAGGAACCAGTGGTAGAGCCATGAAAGCAAGGGGTCTTGGAATTGAGATGTTAAACTCGACCAACTTTAAGAAGTGGAAGTCGTGTATGCAAAGTTATCTTCTGGGTGAGGACCTCTGGGAGGTGATTGGAGGAGAGAGCACGGAGGAAGTTATCCTGATTGGGGATAACGGTCATGAGGTGAGGAACTGGAGGCGGATTAATGCCAAAGCAGAGTTCGCCCTGAAAAGGGCAATATCACCTGATTTGTTTGATCACATCTTGGGGTGTGGATAAGCTGCTGAGATCTGGAGAGCCCTGGATGGGCTGTTTAACAAGAAGAATGTGGCAAGGCTTCAATTCCTGGAAAATGAGCTGGCCAGATCGGCTCAAGGTGATCTTTCTATCTCTACGTTCTTCTTGAAGATGAAGAACCTGTGCGCTGAGATTTCAGCACTGGATCCTGATGAGCCAATTTCTGAGGCGAAGCTGAATAAGCACATCATCCGTGGCTTGCGGAAGGAATATGTTGCCTTTGTGACGTCGGTGCAGGGTTGGGCAAATCAGCCGTCTCTGCTGGAGCTGGAAAATCTGCTTGCTTCGCAGGAGAGTCTGGCAAGGCAGATGGCGGGGGTGTCAGTGTCTGGGGGAGAAGGCGAGGTTCTCTTCACGGGGAAGAAGAAGAAGTGGGATAAGAAGAAGAAGACCGCTGGAGGAGGCAATGGGCCTTCAACTTCGGGACAGCAGGAGAGGGGCTATGCTCCTAAGGCTGAAGGGAAGAAGAAGGGAAAAGGACCCAAGCGCTTCAGATGCGGGAAGCTTGGTCACATCAGGAAAGACTGCCGGGTGAATCTTCAGCCGGGGCATGCTGCAAGAATGGAGGAAGCTGAGGCCAGACAGATTGATGGAGAATGGGGAGGAGCCTTCTCGGCTTCTGTTGGAGCTGCGGCTCCTATCAACTATCAGGAGGACTAGATCGTGGACTCGGGGTGTGGTCATCACCTCACCGGGGACGAGTCGAAGCTTTCTTCAGCTCAGCCGTACTCAGGTAATGATGTCATTA
Source organism: Dactylorhiza incarnata (assembly GCA_033032865.1). Lineage (NCBI taxonomy): Eukaryota > Viridiplantae > Streptophyta > Magnoliopsida > Asparagales > Orchidaceae > Dactylorhiza > Dactylorhiza incarnata. The sequence goes on from JAWHQI010000035.1 coordinate 7,529,237, forward strand.
TTACTGCTGATAATACCGTGCATGATGTCGAGAAGGTGGGGGTTGTTTCCTTGGGCAGTGATAGGGGGCCGCTAACTTTGAAGAGGGTCTATCATGTGCCCGGAATGAGGAAATATCTCTTCTCCGTAACCAACGTTGTTGACGTTGGGTATCACGTTCTGTTCGGCCCAACAGAAGTGAAGTTTCTACGAAATGTGGAGGCGGTGAAGGCTGAGGTCGTTCATGTCGGGAGAAGAGCAAAAGACTTGTTCGTTTTATCGACAAGTTCTTATGTCGACGAGATGCGGACGAATGATAGTGCTGTCATATGGCACGAGAGGTTGGGGCATGTAGGGATGGATAAGCTGAAGGCTATGGCGGTGAGAGGTCTGGTCAAGGGTCTGCCTAGTCTATCTTCCTACGGAGACGGTCACGTTTGTGCGGGATGTCAGTTCGGTAAGTCTCATCGACTGCCGTTTGACAAGTCGCAGACAAGGAGTAGTGTGTCGTTGGAGTGCATCCACGGTGACTTGATGGGACCGACTGCTACCCCAAGCCTCGGAGGCAGCAGATATATGCTGGTGTTGATCGATGACTACACCAGATATGGTTGGGTGTACTTCTTGAAGGAGAAGGCGGAGGCGTTTGCCAAGTTCGTGGAGTTCAAGGAGCTTGTGGAGGGTCGGCTTGGCCTGCGGGTTAAGAAGCTGAGGACTGACAACGGAGGGGAGTTCACCTCTGGTGAGTTCTCTACTTTTTGCAGGAAGGCAGGCATCCGGAGGGAGTTTACTTGTGCGCATACTCCACAACAAAACGGAGTTGCAGAGCGGAAGATCCGTCATCTGACGGAGACCTGCAAGTGTTGGCTGCATGCCAAGAGTATCACAAAGTCCTTCTGGGCGGAGGGAATGTCTTGTGTTGCCTACGTCATCAACAGGATGCCTCTCAGTCCCATCAATATGAAGACCCCGCATGAATTGATGTTCAAGGAAAAACCAAGCGTGGCGCACCTTCGGGTGTTTGGTTCCACCTGCTATGTGCACGTTCCAGATGCGCTTCGGACGAAGCTAGATACGAAAGCAAGGAAGCTAGTCTTCGTGGGTTATGATGATCGGAAGAAGGGCTGGAAGTGTATGGACCCGGAGACACGGAGATTTGTTGAATCTCGCGACGTCGTGTTCGACGAGGTGACGTCCTACAAGGGAAGCTCTGGTGTTGAGCTACCAGAAAGCAGGGTGGAGGAGCCGGAGAATGCTGTGGAAAATCTTCAGGTGGAGCTGCCTGTGTCACCAGGTGGTCCATCAATATCTAGTTCTGAGGCGGAGGCTTCTGGATCAGGAAGCAGGGGGAGCGATGCTCCGAGTACGTCTGGAAGGGGAGCTAGGGAAGAAGCAGCTGAAGATACTGCGAGTCAGGGGAAGGCGTTGCGGAGATCGAAGCGAACAATCATTGCCCCTGATCGCTATACAGGAGGAAATATGGTGAGCTTTGTCTCGTGTTTCTTTGCTGGTCCCTTGGATGAGAGGGAGCCGTCGAGCTTTGAAAAGGCCAAAGGCGTGGAACAGTGGGATTCAGCTATACAGGAAGAGATGAGTGCTCATGAGAAGAAGGAGACTTGGTCTCTGGTGCCCAGGCCCAAGGGTATCACCCCTATGACATGCAAGTGGGTCTATAAGCTCAAGAAGAAGGCTGACGGCAGTATCGAGCGATACAAGGCTCGCCTTGTGGATCGGGGATTCTCGCAGCAATACGGTGAAGACTATGAAGAGACATTCAGTACGGTGACAAAAATGACTTCAGTTCGCGTTGTGATTGCCTTGGCGGCGTGTTGGGGGTGGGAGATTTGGCAGCTCGACGTAAAGAATGCGTTCTTGTACGGCGAGATTAACAAGGACATCTTCATGGTCCAGCCGCCAGGATTCTTGTCTGAAGATTTTCCTGACTATGCCTGCAAGTTGAAGAAGGCCCTGTATGGGTGATGGCGCGAATCTCACACACCGCTATAGGCGGTAGCTCGACTGCGACACGAAACGGCAGTGTACCGATCGTTCAAGTAATATAAAACGAGGAGTAATCCCCGAGTATCGAATCTCAAAGGAACACAGTAAGGTGGAGTTTATTATCGAGGAAGGACTTGAGATTGAAGTCCTTAGGACGATGTTCACGAAGGTGGGTGGATTGGTTTTGCAAAGTAAAATAAAAGCTATCGACTACTCCTATGCAATGCCGCTATGCAATGCTTCGCTTGGCGGAATGGAAAACTACGTAGGCCTTGAACGCACTACTTCGTTGGGCGGATGGGCGAGTAGGCTAGCGGAATGAGGGTCGCAAGCACCTCGTCGACAAGCACGCCACTAGCAATTGCTAGTGCGGCACCGAACACAATGGTGGAATGGAAATTAGATGGGGGCGCACCTCAATAAGCACATATGAACTAAATGATTCCAAATAAATGAAATAAACATTAAGCAATATTGTTCATAGCACACATCATCAATACATAGAGGAAACTAGTTTATACAATCAACAACATAAGGAAGGAAAAAGAAAGTAAAGGAGTCGACCACATCCGAAGCCTTGCTGAAGATTCACGGTTGGAATCGCTGGGTTGTCAATCCGCGTCCAAGCTCGGTCTTCAACTGCGTCCGAGGTAGAGGAGGGCTGTCACTTCCTCCCAATGACTCGTCTTCTTCGTGTCACGATCCAATCTCCTCCGATACGCGATCTCCTTGCTCGATGTTGGCGATCTTTGGGCTAGAAACCTCTCCTTGGAGCTCAAGGATGATGGAGGAGGCCTAGGGGGGCGGAGAACCTGCGGAAGGGGCGAAAACGGCGGAGCTGGGCGGAAGGAATGCGTCGTTCCGACCTAAATCGCGAGCAGGACAATTTATAGGAGCTGGAATAAACAGTGCGCACGGTCATTGGCGCACGACCATTGGTCGTGCGCACTAGAATCCTGTGATCGTGCGCCTGCCTGGACGGAGCCTGCAAGGTAAGAAAATTATAAAATACAATGTTCGCACGACCAGTGGCGCACGACCAGTGGTCGTGCGCGCTTTCGTAAGTGGTCGTGCGATAAGGAAGACAGAACTCAGATTTCAGGGGGTAAGTGCACACGATCAGTGGCGCACGACCAGTGGTCGTGCGCAATAGAACCAGTGATCGTGCGCAGTGTTCCTGTACAGGATTGTACCGGGAACACCTGCACGACTCCTGTTCCAGCATACAACACCAATCTAGCCACTGAAGGTGGCACTTAACAATGCATGAAAACTAAAAACGAAGATAAACAAGAAATAACACCAAAACGGGCCTAGAAGTGCACATAGCATGGAATAACAAATATGAGCGAAAACATGCCTAAAATGTGGTGCATAGACTAGAAAATCGGCCCAGATGAGTCCATAAATGTGTATAAAATTGGGACTCATCAATGGGTTGAAGCAAGCGCCGAGGGCGTGGTATGGAAAGATCGCAGAATATCTCTTATTCTGTGGATTTGGTGCTTCAGACTCAGATTCAAGCTTGTTCGTCAAGAAGAGCGAGGAACTTCAAGTCATCGTGCTGCTTTACGTCGACGATATGATCGTGACGGGGAATTCGAAGGAGGAGGTAGTAAGGCTTCGGGCTGAGCTATCTATCAGGTTCGAGATGAAGGACTTAGGTGAGTTACACCATTTCCTTGGACTCGAAGTGCAAAGGAAGGAAAGTGGAGTGCTGGTGTCCCAGGCTGGATATGCGGAGCGAATCGTGGAGCGGTTCGGCATGAAGGAAGGGAAGTGCATTTCCACACCTCTGGAGAAGGCCATGAAACTTCGCAAGGATGAGGGGAGGATTCTGGAAGATCCGCTGGTGTTCCGGGCTCTGGTTGGGAGCTTGATCTATCTGACGATTACCAGGCCGGATATTGCGTATGCAGTTGGCAGGGTGAGCCGTTATATGGCGGAACCACGGATGCCTCATCTACTAGCGGCCAAGAATATATTGAAGTATGTCAAGGCGACTTCGGATATGGGTCTCCTTTACAGGAGGGATGCGGGCTTCGAGGTGCACGGGTACATGGATGCTGATTACGGGGGAGATTCGGATGATCGGAAGTCGACGTCTGGATACGTCTTCATGGCGGGCCCCATGGCTATATCATGGTGCAGCAAGAAGCAGGATTCCGTGTCTGTCTCAACCACGGAAGCTGAATACAAGGCTTCGGCCTGGGCAGCTCAAGAAGCCATCTGGCTTAGGAGGTTGGTTGGAGACGTCCATAAGGAGGTTCGGGGTCCGACTCTGCTCCGCGGCGACAATGAGAGTGCTCTCAAACTGGTTACTAATCCAGTTTGTCACGCGAGGACCAAGCATATCGAGATCGAGCATCATTTCATTCGTGAGAAGGTGCTGGAGGGGTCTCTTTCGGTCGAGCATGTTCGGAGTCAGGGCAACGTTGCTAACATCTTCACAAAGGCGCTGGCGAAGGGGCCGTTCACTCGGCTAAGGAGTTTACTTGGGCTGTTTTCAACTTCCCACTTCAGGGGGGAGTGTTGAAAATGTTGAAGTGGAAGTTTGTGAAGTTGGCGGTTTGGGGGGAGACCGCGCGGTCTGGTCTGACCGCACGGTCATGCGGTCTCCTCTGGCGGTCTGACCTCTCTGGTCTAGCCGCGGGCTATTCGGCGTGGCAGTCGTTCTTCTGTCCAAGGGTGCCGAGGTGAGGCCGCGCCGTCTGGTCGTGTGACCGCGTGGCGAGCTGGTGCTCGTGATCGCGTGGTGGGGGCAGCCCGGTCTGGTGGTTGTCCGGTTTCTTTGTGGTGCGCGTGGACTAAGGTCTTCTTAGTCGCGCGGTCTCCGGTTTGTGTTCGCATAGCTGGTCCGTCGGCGATCTGCTGGTTTATGCGGTCACAGGTGTTTGGTCGACTTGGCGGGCTGTTGTCCTAGTCAGCCTGGTATGTTCGCAGTCTCTGGAGGAGGTCGGGTGGCGAACACAGGTGGTGAGCGTCATGACCGGGCGAGTTGTCATGATCGCGCGGCTTCCGTTGAAGTCGGCGAGCTCACTAAGCAGGAGGATCTTTTGCTGATTGCGCGGGTTGACCGGTCGGGTCGCGCGGTCAAGGGTGGTGATCCTATCTCATAGGGTGGTTACTGGATCAGGTCTCACACCTATAAATAGGAGCCACTGTAGCAGCAAAATAATCGCACCAAGTGTAAGCTGAGCTCACGTCCTGTTCTTGCGGTCTCTTTTTTGTGACCGGCCGGTTAGCTGATCGAACTTGTTTTGTGCAGCTTCTGCGGATTGTGTGGGTAGCAGCGGTCACCTCCTCTTCTGAAGGTGTTCAGGGGGTCTCGTGGCCTGCAGTGCGGGTTGCTGGAGTTCGGGAGGATCAGTGGAGTTCGGGAGTTCGCGTGGTTCTAAGTTGGTGTTGTTCAAGGCGCAGGCAGGCAGTTCGGGCGGTCTTGTTTTCTAGCCGAGCGGACTGTCAGGTCGAGCGGTCAGGCGGTCTCAGTTGGCAGACCGCTGGTTATCTTTTCAGCCTGTATTTCTCTTCTGTTTTTTGTGTACTAGCGAAATCATGTCTCGCCATGTATACCTCGCCCTGTAATGAAGAATTTTTGCTTGATCAATAAAGATTGTGTTTGCTTCATGTGCTTTTGGTTGTTTGGCTATAACTTTTAGTTGTACAATTCCTGCTCACTCCTAGATCTACGGAAAATTTCACAGGGTCCTAGGATCATATTCTAGCTCTCATAGATCTATATTAGAAACCCTATAATCATATCATTCCCTCAATTTCTCATAATTAGAATGGTCTTTTGCATATTTTATCGATTAAAACATAGCAAGAAAATTACCAAAAAAAACATGCCTAAAAAGGGCATGGATATATAGGAACTTTCTAGTACCTCCTTTATCCGTTGTAGGAGACTATAGAGTCCTTCAGTAGTTACACTCCTGAAGGTTCCTCCAAAAGTTGCAGATTCTGGTATAACATTATGTGCTTCTCCAGCCTTCACTATCCCAACTGAAACAACCTGTAGAATAACAATCATCATAAATTCACCGACCAACATTAAATTGAATTCACCCTTCAACAAATGATTTAAATATCAACCCATATCCTCATGAATGCATCCTCCAAAAAATAGGATTCTTAGGATCCGTTCGGCACGGCGTTTTTGCTCGGTGAGTTTGGACAAAAACACCACCGTCATAAAATATGTGTTTGACATGACAATTGTTATGATTGCCATCAAGAAATAAAAACTAATTTTGAGCATAAAAATGGATGGAGTTTCTTAGGTGAGTTCGGGCGTTGACGAACGATAGTTCATAACCACCGTGTTCACGACCGCCACCGCCATGCCAAACAGACCTTTAATTTATTAAATGAAACCGGGCAAGAATTTGGCAATAATCTTTGAACTCCGTAAAGACTTCTTACGCTGAAACCAGAAATTGTGCCCGTGCTGTGAAATATAAGATCTTGACTGGAAGATAAAATCATAAAACTACCCAAACTAGTTCTTGAATCTTGTTGCATGACAAATGCAGAAGGATATGCCAGATTCCACAAGATCCATTTGAAAATTAAGTATCACAAAAATAAAAGTAAAAAGGACTGATTGTCATCAATAATTACATGATTTACAGTAAAAAGGGACCTAAAATAATGTAATGAAATATTTCAAACTACCTTATAAGTTAAGTTTTAATATGTTTGATGTCGAGCTCGATCACACCTCAGTTGAGCACTATCATTATAGAAATTTTAGGGATCATCGAATGGACGATCGAAGATCATGATTGTGACCAGCTCGTTTTTTTGTATTCTCATGTATTTTTTTATATAATCTAATGTGTATTTTGAGATTTAGGATAAGTTTTCCAATCGAGCGATTGTGGTCGTCAGATGACTTAACCTAACCCCCCCCCCCTTTTATATAAGTGATGCAGGACAGACGTCACACCAGCCTGCCACCCTGGAGTCCCACCAGGGGCCCACTCGGGAGTCCACCCGAGCGGCTTTATCAGGGCTGCAGCCCGTACACCCCAACCCGTCTCTGGCTACCACAGGGCGCATCGGGTTGCTGAGGCCGGGGATCGAACACCTGACCTCCTTGATAAAGAGTCTTCAGGCAGATTCTCATCATCAACTGAGCTGCCAGAGACGGGTTGGGGTGTACGGGTTGCAACCCTGACAAAGCCGCTCGGGTGGACTCCTAGGTGGGCCCCCTGGTGAGACTCCAAAGTGGCAGGCAGGTGTGACGTCAGTCCTGCATCAATACCCTCATTAGATTTTCACCAGGTATCAAGAGTTGGCTTACATATGTAGCCGCTCGGTTGGTCTTCCTTGTTGCGACGTCGAGGATCCCACGCGGTGTACGCCACTGGGCCCAGCCTCCGAGGGAGCCAACGCTCTCAACTCCACCGCTTGCCGCCTCCTTCATCTCCAACGACCTAGCCCCTCCAAAACACATGCCCTGTAAGTCCCTCCACAACCGCAATCCTACTCCCCGCTGTCTAGCTCCTAGACTCCTCCAGGCTGCCTCCCCCTTCCTTGCCCGACATTGGAATTCCTCCAGGACACCTTCCCCTTCCTCGCCCAGTGCGGACCCTTCCATGTCGATGTTTGGTCTCTCACTAACAGAAATCCCTCCAGGCTGCCCCTCTTCCTTCCCCCAACCACAGTACTTCCCTCCCAACGTTGTCCAGCACTACACAACCCTAACCAGCCTCCCTCCTCCCTGTCCCAGCACCCTGCCGACCACCACCTCCCTTGCAACCTCCTACTCCTGCTCCTCCATACAAAACCCACACTCCCCAGCCTACCCACCCCTTCAGCCCTATACCCCACAGTCACCCTACCTCTAGTCGAGCCCATTCTCCCCTCCGACAATCTCCGTAGAAGGGAGAGTTCCACCACTGCAACCTGAAACATCATCATGATTCTTAGCCTCTCTTGGCTTTCAATAACACATTAGAATGTATGGGCCGCCACCAGATCTTCCCCCCACCACATGCACTGATTACTCTGTGAGTTTTGCATTTTAGTTTCATTTCCTTACATTGTATGGGTATTCTCAATTTGCCAGTAATATTTTGCGCAAATTGACTTTACTATTATATTTATCCATAGGCGTACACCACTTATTCATGTGCATCTAATTTTTTGTGCTCTCACAATTGCAATTATTATCAGCATGCTTACATTTATAAATTTGCAATCAATTGTGATATTAGCGTTTATCCGCTTGCTTACATTTATAAATTTGTAAGCAATTGCGATATTAGCGTAATACTTTAAAATTAGTATTGTTTAATTAACTGCGCATCGGAACAAATTGCATGATTGAAGGGCTACATCTGCATTTGGATTGCATGTTTGTACTCGCATCTTCATTTTAGGGTTAATCGTAGATCCACTGCATTTGTCTGTGATTGTTTGCATTGCATATAGGGTTAGGGCATCGCATGTCCGTGACCTGTAGATTCGTCCCGTGTCACAATGTTTCAGAAATTTGTAAATGGGGGATTTATCTAGGAATATGATATAATGGGAGAATGAACTACCGTGTGAGAACCGACTCTTCTTATATCCAAATAGGCTATATAGAGAAGGTTATAAAACTGTGAAAATTAATTTTATAAACGTGAAGATGGACTTTCATGATAAGAGTCTCCATAGAACCATATATTCAATTATAAGAACATTAAAAGAATCTGAACTTTGTAATATTTGTTAATGAAAAGACTAAGGATAAAATTGATAAAAAGAGAAACCTTGCTCTCAAGAGGATCGGATTCCCGAGAAACAAGCTGCTGAAGACTGAGGATTGCAAAGGAAGCAGCGATAACAGGGTCTACTGTTCTATGCGGGGAAGCAGCATGACCACCTCTTCCTTTAATAGTTGCTAGGAAGCGACCAGATGCCGCAAGAATAGGACCAGGTCTCGAACCAACAGTCCCAGTGGGGATTCTCGGGTCAACATGCATGCCAAAGATGGCATCAACATCGTCCAGCACGCCTTCTTGTAGTACATGATAAGCACCAGCATGACCCTCTTCTGCTGGCTGGAAGACAAGTTTCACAGAGCCCTATAAAAGCAAGCAGAGGAAATTGAATATTAAAATAATTTCCAATAAATAGCCATAAAGGGTGGTTTTGGTAAAATTAGAAGGAATGAGTGGTGTTTGATGCCGATGTGGTTAATTAACAGAATTTACCTAGAAATGGTTTTGCAAAAACACTTCTTTCATAGATAGTTTTTAATGCAGTATATCACTGACTGTGCTTTGAAATCACCAGTTACCAGCCATCTCATATAATTGTACTCCCCTACAACATAATTACTCCCACTAATAGCTACAAAATTCATATTTGACAGTATAAAAGGTTTAGATATAGAAGAGTTTCCGACAAAGCTTAAGGATGGGAAGTAAGCGATTCCCCTTGTTTAAATGATCCCGTGTGTGATTGGCGAGTGAACCCCTATAATTTTTGGTGTAAGAATCCCTACTTATCTCATGTATTTCTCTCTATCTATATATAGTAATGAAATTCCTCTTCATATTTACTTCCAGTAGTACATTTTTGGGCAACATCAATTCCTTCACACAACCCTAGTGAAATGGAAGAAATTGTTATTAGGTTATCACCATCATACAAATCTCCTTACAATTTTTTTTTATTTTCCATCAAACAAACAAGATTTCAACTTCTCCTCAACCAAACAAGTAGGTGAAAACTAATCTCAATTCAATTTTTTTACTATTTCCTTTTCATTTCTTGAAGGGGAGCCTTGGCGCACCGGTTGAGGTGTTGCCGTGTGACCTTGAGGTCACGGGTTCGAGTCCTGGAAGCAGTGATGCAGACCAGGCGTCACACCCAGCCCGCTCCCCTAGCGCCTGGCGCACCAGGCGGGGAGTCACACCCGCTCCAGGGGTCCACCCGGGCGTCGCACCCGTATGGCTTTAATCAAGTCCGCGGACCGTACACCTCAACCCGTCTCCGGGGCCCACCACAGGCGCCAGCGGGTTGTTGAGCCGGCTCAGTTGGTGATGAGAGTTCGCCTGAGGACTTCTTATCAAGGAGGTGGAGGGATCGAATCCCGGCCTCAACAACCCGCTGGCGCCTGTGGTGGGCCCCGGAGACGGGTTGGGGTGTACGGTCCGCGGACTTGATTAAAGCCATACGGGTGCGACGCCCGGGTGGACCCCTGGAGCGGGTGTGACTCCCCGCCTGGTGCGCCAGGCGCCAGGAGAGCGGGCTGGGTGTGACGCCTGGTCTGCATCAAGCAGCCTCTTACAAAAATGCAGGGTAAGGTTTGCCTACATTTCACCCTTGTGGTGGGACCCTTCCCGGGATCCTCGCTGCGCAGGGATGCTTTGTGCACCGGGCTGCCCCCTTCCTTTTAATTTCTTCCATTTTCAATTCCTTCAACTTAACAGAGTCAAATCACCTATAATCTGAGAGAAAGCTGTAAATTCAAAAAAAACTGCAAAGAAATAGTCAGTAAACAAAAAAACACCACTAGAGTGCTTCAAATTACCTTCAAATCATTCTTATGGCGTTGAAGCAACTTAGCTGCCCCTAGCAGCATGGTCACATGAGCATCATGACCACACGCATGCATCTTTCCACTTTCTTGGCTCTTATATTCCCAGTCCACGAGTTCCTTCAACAAGTTCAAGATTAGAAGCAATAAGTGTACAATATAGCCTCATATCTAAAAACTGGGACAATAACCAATAAGATGTTCTGCATATCATTCCAGTAGCTTGTAGATATTCATGAAAGGAAATTTGAAATTTCGAACAGATTTTTTTTTTAAAAGGTAACCAGATTGCAAAAGAATATACAAATATATCCTTCAAACTCTAACAACAACAACACTCAAGCCTTTATCCCACTATAGTGGGATCTGCTATATGGATCATTTGTCTCCATTGTGCCCTATCTTTAGTCATAATCTCACTATTGCCCAAGTACATCATGTTTTTCCTTATAGTTTCATTCCAAGTTTTTATTGGTCTATCCCTCCCCCGTTTAACATGCCTAGTGACTAAACTCTCACAGCGCCTAACAGGTGCCTCTAATGGTCTCCTTTGTACGTGTCCAAACCATCTTAGTCGAACTTCTCACATCTTCTTTGCAATTGGTGCCACTCATGTCTTATTCCTGATACATTCATTCCAAATTTTATCCAGTCTTGTGTCCACACATCCACCTAACCATTCCCATCTCCGCAACTCCCATTTTTTGCCCATGTACACAACTCACTGCCTAACACTCAAAACCATAGAGCATCGCTGGTCTAATTGCAATACGGTAAAACTTGACTTTAATTTTTAATGGTACTTTACGATCATATAAGATCCCTGACACGCCTCTCCACTTCAATCGCCCTGCTTGAATTTTATATATCACATCTTTATCAACACCTCCATCTTTTTGAACTATCGATCCAAGATATTTAAAGCTCTCACTGCGGGAAATATCTTGATCACCCAACTTAATAACGAAGTCATCCGTCCTTGCACTGCTAAATTTAAGCAACATATACTCCGTATTTTCCCTGCTCAACCTAAAACCCTTCTTTTCTAAAGTGTCTCGCCAAGATTCAAGTTACGCATTTACGCCCTCGCACGTCTCATCGACCAAAACGATATCATCCACAAACAATAAACACCAAGGTATTGCTTGTTGGATATGCCCGGTGAGCTCATCTAAGATAAGGGTAAAGATATAAGGGCATAAGCTGAACCTTGATGTAAGCCAACAGTGATAGAGAATTCTTGTGTTAATCCTCCAGATGTCCTCACCCTCATCACTGAATTTGTCTACATATCGTTAATTATGTCAATGTATGATACATTTACACATTTCTTTTTTAAGACTCTTCATAAGATCTCTCTTATAACCCTATCATAAGCCTTCTCAAGATCGATAGACAGCATATGTAAATCTTGTTTTCTTTCTTGATAGTTGTCAATGAGTCTCCTCAAGAGATGTATATAGCTTCCATGGTCGAGCGCCCTAGCATGAATCCAAATTGATTCTTCGAGATGCTAGTCTCTCGACTTACTCTTCTTTTTATTACTCGTTCTTATAGTTTCATGGTATGACTCATTAATTTAATTCCTTTGTAATTAACACAATTTTGTATATCTCCATTGTTCAAATACAAAGGTACCAAGATATTTTCTCTCCATTGGTCTGACATCCTATTTGACTTCAGTATTTTATTCAAAAAATATGTAAGTCACAAAATTTTCTTCTTTCCCTAGACATTTCCATACTTCAATGGGTATATCGTCTGGCACAACCGCTTTTCCATTTTTCATCTTTGTTAGAGCATCATTTACCTTCGATACTTGAATTTTACGATAAAACGTTATGTTACTATACTCCTCCGATTTACTTAACTCTTCCAAGTTCAGTTCATTGTCTTTTTGTTTCATTATAGAGTTGATAAAAGTAACTTTTCCATCGCTCTTTAATAGTCAATCATCTGTCAAAACTGTATATGTTTCATCCTTTATGCATTTAACTTGCCTTAAATCTCTTGTCTTCCCCTCTCTAGCTCGAGCAACTTTATATATGTCATGCTCTCCATCTTTTGGTATCTAGTCTTCTATAAAAAATTTCATAAGTTGGACTTCTTGCATTACTGACTGTATGTTTAGCGTTTTTCTTGGCGATTTTATACATTGCCAAGTTTTCATCATTCCTAAAAGCGCAGAGTGATTTATAGCTGACTCTCTTTGCCCTCACTTTGTCTTGCACTTCATCTTTCCACTACCAAGATTCTTTATTTGGGGGCGCACGACTTTTTTATTCACCAAGTATATTCTTCTCACTTATCCTTAAATGTAAAGACATAACTTCCCATGAGACACTAGGATCAAAATAAGGGTCATCAACTAGTTGTTTCATAACTGTTGTCTTGAAAACAACCTGTTTTTCCATCTTCAAGTTTCACCACCGAATTTTTGGCAACACTTTTGTCCTTGTCTTAAATTTATTATATTTAATTTGCACTCCAACACCATTAACCTATGTTGTGTTGTCAAACGTTCTCCTGGTATGACTTTGCAAAGTTGTAATTAATATAGTTTTTTTCGTTTCAATTCTTTTTTCTCTGTATTACCAGACAGGGGTTTTTATGTCTTTAGGCTCCTCTTAGTCTAGTATATATGAGTAAAGAGCCTCTTTCTTTATTATTAATTCCTCTTTCAACTTGGTATCAGAGCGATAACTGTAATCTCTCGCCGTCGCAACCTCTCCTTCGCTCTCTCGTCGCTGCTCTCTCGCCTCTCTCTCTCATCTGCCGGTTTGAGGTCCTCACGATGTTGCTCCATGCGGCTCTCACATCGGTGGTTGCGCACGCTGAAGGAGACCACCGCCCCCTCCTTGTCACGCCTGTTGTCTCATTCTCGACGCTCCATCCTTTTACTGACTCCGTGGGAGTGTTCCTAGTCGTCTTCGTCATTCGTCTTCGCTAGCTTCCTCGGCGCAGCCCTCGCCTACTTTGTCGTCTTCTTCTACAATTCGTCTTTGCTTTTCTGTCTCCAGCGAGATCGCCAACTGCTTCCGAAAAATAAACGAAGCTCTTGTCGATTCGTCGCCTCCTGCTCTCTGTCTTCCATTTGCTGCCGAAAATAGATGTAGCTTTCGTCGATCCATATGTCGACTCCAGCTCTTGTTGATTTGTCGACTCCTGCTCTCGTCGATTCTTCTCGCCGATGAGTGGCAGCCACTACAGCTCTCGACGACTTCTTCTTCTTGACGACTCCAGCTCTCGACAACTGCCGATGAGTGACAGCCTCTACAGCTCTCGATGACTTCTTCTTGTCGACTCCAACTCTTGTCGACTCGCGCTCTTGTCAACTCCAGCTCCGGCTATGGCTATTGCCACTATGTCCTCCGACGTTTCTTGTTGATACAGATCCTGCTGATTTCTTCTAGCTCTAGATGTTCTTGTTATTGCCACCATGATTGAGTCTTCTGCCTCATCACCAAGTGTTGTGACACCCCAGATGGGTGACCCTTGTGAAATTTTCCAAAGATCTAGGAGTGAGCAGGAATTGTACAACTCAAGGCTATAGCTAACAACCAGAAGCACATGAAGCAACACAATCTTTATTGATGATAGCAAAAATCTTCATTACAGAGTGAGGTATATATGGCGAGACATGATTTCGCCAGTACACAAAACCAAAAAGAAATTACAATGCTGAAGGAAAGATAACCAACGGTTTGAAACCCTGAGACCGCCTGACCGCACGACCTGGCTGTTCGCGCGACTAGAAGACGAGACCGCGCGAACACACACTGCCGGCGACTTGAACAACACCAGCCGAGAACTCCGCGATCTCCCGAACTCCACTGATTCTCCCGAACTCCAGCAACCCGCACTTCAAGCCGCGAGACCGCCCGAACACCTTAGAAGAAGAGGTGACCGCTGCTGCCCGCACAATCCGCAGAAGCTGCACAAGGAAATTCAATCAGCTAACCGGCCGGTCACAAAAAAGAGACCGCAAGAATTAGGCGCGAGCTCAGCTTACACTTGATGCGATTTATTATGCTGCAACAGTGACTCCTATTTATAGGCGTGTGACCTGATCCAGTCACCACCCTATGAGATAGAGTCACCGCCCCCTGACCGCGCGACCTAAGACCGGTCAACCCGCGCGGTCAGCAGATCGCTCTGCGCCTGTGAGCTCGCCGACTTCAACTTCAACCAGACGAGACCTCCTCCAGAGACCGCGAACACAACCAGGAGACCGCGCGACTAAGAGAACCTTAGTCCGCGCGCACCACTACGAACCCGGACAGTCACCAGACCGGACTGCCCACACCACGCGGTCACGCAAACCAGACCGCGCGGTCACACCTTACAGAAGACAGCTCGCCACGCGGTCACACAACCAGGCCGCGCGGCCTCACCACGCTGAACCCTGCTCTGCCACGCGGTCACACGAAACAGACCGCGCGGCCTCACCTCGGCACTTGGACATAGAGAACGACGGTCACGCCGAGAAGACCTGCGGCTAGACCAAAGAGATCAGACCGCAGATGGAGACCGCAAGACCGCGCGGTTAACCAGACCGCGCGACCTCCCTCCCAGACCGCCAACTTCCACTTCAACATTTTCAACACTCCCCCTTGAAGTGGAAAGTTGAAAACAGCCCAAGTAAACTCCTTAGCCGAGTAAACGGCCCCTTCGCCAGCGCCTTTGTGAATATGTCAGCAACGTTGTCCTGACTCTGAACAAGCTCGACCGAAAGAGACCCCTCCAGCACCTTCTCACGAATGAAATGATGTTCGATCTCGATATGCTTGGTTCTCGCGTGACAAACTGGATTAGTAACCAGTTTGAGTGCACACTCATTGTCTCCGCGGAGCAGAGTCGGACCCCGAACCTCCTTATGGACGTCTCCGGTCTCCCACCAACCTCCTAAGCCAGATGGCTTCTTGAGCTGCCAAGGCCGAAGCCTTGTATTCCGCTTCCGTGGTAGAGACCGACACGGAATCCTGCTTCTTGCTGCACCATGATATAGCTGTGGGGCCCGCCATGAAGACGAATCCAGACGTCAACTTCCGATCATCCGAATCTCCCCCGTAATCAGCATCCATGTACCCATGCACCTCGAAGCCCGCGTCCCTCCTGTATAGGAGACCCATATCTGAAGTCGTCTTGACATACTTCAATATATTCTTGGCCGCTAGAAGATGAGGCATCCGTGGTTCCGCCATATAACGGCTCACCCTGCCAACTGCATACGCAATATCCGGCCTGGTGATCGTCAGATAAATCAAGCTCCCAACCAGAGCTCGGAACACAATCGGATCTTCCAGAATCCTTCCCTCATCCTTTCGAAGTTTCATGGCCTTCTCCAGAGGTGTAGAAATGCACTTCCCTTCGTTCATGCCGAATTGCTCCACGATTCGCTCTGCATATCCAGCCTGGGACACCAGCACTCCACTTTCCTTCCTCTGCACTTCGAGTCCAAGGAAATGGTGAAGCTCACCCAAGTCCTTCATCTCAAATCTGAAGCTCAACCCGAAGCTTTGCTACCTCCTCCTTCGAATTCCCCATCACGATCATATCGTCGACGTAAAGCAGCACGATGACCTGAAGCTCCCCGCTCTTCTTGACAAACAAGCTTGAGTCAAAGTCTGAAGCACCAAAACCACATAATAGAAGATATTCTGCAAACTTCCCATACCACGCCCTCGGCGCTTGCTTCAACCCATACAGGGCCTTCTTCAGCTTGCAGACATAGTCAGGAAAATCTTCAGATACGAAACCTGGCGGCTGGATCATGAAGATATCCTTGTCAATCTCGTCGTAAAAGAACGCATTCTTTACGTCGAGTTGCCAAATCTCCCACCCCCAAAACGCCATCAAGGCAATAACGAACCGAACTGAAGTCATCTTTGCCACCGGACTGAATGTCTCATCATAGTCTTCACCGTATTGCTGCGAGAACCCACGAGCCACAAGACGAGCCTTGTATCGCTCGATACTGTCGTCTGCCTTCTTCTTGAGCTTGTAGACCCACTTGCATGTTACAGGGGTAATGCCCTTAGGCCTGGGCACCAGAGACCAAGTCTCATTCTTCTCAAGAGCTGCCATCTCTTCCTCCATAGCCGAATCTCACTGCTTCACGCCTTTGGCCTTTTCAAAGCTCACTAGTTCCCGCTCATCCAGGGGGCCAGCAAAGAAACATGAGACAAAGCTCACCATGTTTCCTCCTGTATAGCGATCAGGAGCAATGATTGTTCACTTCGATCTCCTCAACGCCTTCTCCTGACTCGCAACATCCTCAGTTGCTTCTTCTCTAGCTCCCCTTCCAGAGGTACTAGGAGCATCGCTCCCCCTGCTTCCTGATCCAGAAGCCTCCGTCTCAGAACTAGAAATGGATGGACCACCTGGGGACAAAGGCAGCTCCACCTGAAGATTTTCCGCAGCTCTCTCCAGCTCCTCCACCCTGCTTTCTGGTAGCTCAACCCCAGAACTTCTCTTGTACGACGTCACCTCGTCGAACACGACGTCGCGAGATACAACAAATCTCCGCGTCTCCGGGTCCATGCACTTCCAGCCCTTCTTCCGATCATCATATCCCACGAAGACTAGCTTCATTGCCTTAGCATCTAGCTTCGTCCGAAGCGCATCTGGAACGTGCACATAGCAGGTGGAACCAAACACCCGAAGGTGTGCCACACTTGGCTTTTCCTTGAACATCATCTCATGCGGGGTCAACATGTTGATGGGACTGAGAGGCATCCTGTTGAGGACGTAGGCAGCACAAGACATTCCCTCCGCCCAGAAGGACCTTGGGATACTTTTGGCATGCAGCCAACACTTGCAGGACTCCGTCAGATGACGGATCTTCCGCTCTGCAACTCCGTTTTGTTGTGGAGTATGCGCACAAGTAAGCTCCCTCCGGATGCCCGCCTTCCTGCAAAAACTAGAGAACTCACCAGAGGTGAACTCCCCCCGTTGTCAGTTCTCAACTTCTTTATCCGCATACTTAGTCGACCATCCACAAGCTCCTTGAACTCCACAAACTTAGCAAACGCCTCCGCCTTCTCTTTCAGAAAATAAACCCAGACATATCTGGTGTAATCGTCGATCAGCACCAGCATATATCTGCTGCCTCCGAGGCTTGGGGTAGCAGTCGGTCCCATCAAGTCATCGTGGATGCACTCCAACGGCACACTACTCCTTGTCTGCGACTTACCAAACGGTAGTCGATGAGACTTGCCGAACTGACATCCCGCGCAAACATGACCGTCACCGTAGGACGATAGACTAGGCAGGCCCTTGACCAGACCTTTTATCGCCATAGCCTTCAGTTTATCCATCCCTACATGCCCCAACCTCTCGTGTCATATGACGGCACTATCATTGGTCCTCATCTTGTCGACATAAGAACTTGTCGATAAAACAAACAAGTCTTTTGCCCTTCTCCCGACATGAACGACATCCGCCTTTACCGCCTCCACGTTTCGAAGAAACCTCACTTCCGTTGGGCCGAACAGAACGTGATACCCAGCGTCAACAGCGTTGGTCGCGGAGAAGAGGTTTTTCCTCATTCCGGGCACATGATAGACACTCTTCAAGGTTAGTGGCCCTCTATCACTGCCCAAGGAAACAACCCCCACCTTCTCGACACTATGCACAGTATTATCAGCAGTTATGATGGCATCATTACCTGAATAAGGTTGCGCTGAAGTAAGCTTCGACTCGTCCCCGGTGAGGTGATGATTACACCCCGAGTCCACGATCCAGTCCTCCTGATAGTTGATAGGAGCCGCAACTCCGACAGAAGCCGAGAAGGCTCCTCCCCATCCTCCATCATTTTGCCTGGCCTCAGCTTCCTCCTTCCCTGCAGCAGCATGCCCCGGCTGAAGATTCACCCGGCAATCCTTCCTGATGTGACCAAGCTTTCCGCATCTGAAGCACCTGGGTCCTTCTCCCTTCTTCTTCCCTTCAGCCTTAGGAGCATAGCCCCTCTCCTGTTGTCCAGAAGTTGAAGGCACATAGCCTCCAGCGGTCTTCTTCTTCTTATCCCATTTCTTCTTCTTTCCCGTGAATAGCACCTCGCCATCTCCCTCAGACACTAACACCCCCGCAATCTGTCTGGCCAGGCTCTCCTGCGACGCAAGCAGATTCTCCAGCTCCAGCAGAGACGGCTGATTTGCCCATCCCTGCACCGACATCACAAAGGCAACATACTCCTTCCGCAAGCCACGGATGATGTGCCTCTTCAGCTTCGCCTCAGAAATTGGCTCATCAGGATCCAGTGCTGAAATCTCAGCGCACAGGTTCTTCATCTTCACGAAGAACGTAGAGATGGAAAGATCACCCTGAGCCGACCTAGCCAGCTCATTTTCCAGAAACTGTAGCCTCACTACATTCTTCTTGTTGAACAGCCCATCCAGGGCCCTCCAGATCTCGGCAGCTGATCCACACCCCAAGATATGATTGAATAGGTCAGGTGATATTGCCCGCTTTAGAGTGAACTCTGCTTTCGCATTAATTCTCCTTCAGTTCCTCACCTCATGACCATTGTCCCCAACAGGGACAACTTGCTCTGTGCTATCTCCTCCAACAACCTCCCAAAGGTCCTCGCCCAGAAGATAACTCTGCATACACGACTTCCACTTCTTGAAGTTAGTCGAGGTAAGCATCTCAATTCCAAGACCTCTTGCTTCCATGGCTCTACCACTGGTTCTTTCTTCACAAAGGCGATGGCAACTTTGAGTTATTCACTGCTCTATCCACTCCAACCCGCTCTGATACCATGTGAGATTTTCCAAAGATCTAAGAGTGAGCAGGAATTGTACAACTCAAGGCTATAGCCAACAACCAGAAGCACAAGAAGCAACACAATCTTTATTGATGATAGCAAAAATCTTCATTATAGAGCGAGGTATACATGGCGAGACATGATTTCGCCAGTACACAAAACCAAAAAGAAATTACAATGCTGAAGGAAAGATAACCAGCGGTCTGAAACCCTGAGACTGCCTGACCGCACGACCTAGCTGTTCGCGCGACTAGAAGACGAGACCGCGCGAACACACACTGTCGGCGACTTGAACAACACCAGCCGAGAACTCCGCGACCTCCCGAACTCCACTGATTCTCCCGAACTCCAGCAACCCGCACTGCAAGCCGCGAGACCGCCCGAACACCTTAGAAGAAGAGATGACCGCTGCTGCCCGCACAATCCGCAGAAGCTGCACAAGGAAATTCAATCAGCTAACCGGTCGGTCACAATAAAGAGACCGCAAGAATTAGGCGCGAGCTCAGCTTACACTTGGTGCGATTTATTATGCTGCAACAGTGACTCCTATTTATAGGCGTGTGACCTGATCCAGTCACCACCCTATGAGATAGAGTCACCGCCCCCTGACCGTGCGACCTAAGACCGGTCAACCCGCACGGTCAGCAGATCGCTCTGCGCCTGTGAGCTCGCCGACTTCAAACCTGACCAGGAGAACGCCACTCCTGCAAAAAGCTGCGCGATCATGGCAACTCGCACGGTCATGTCGCCCATCACCAGTGTTCGCCTATACGAGACATCCTCCAGAGACCGCGAACACAACCAGGAGACCGCGCGACTAAGAGAACCTTAGTCTGCGCGCACCACTACGAACCCAGACAGTCACTAGACCGGACTGCCCCCACCACGCGGTCATGCAAACCAGACCGCGTGGTCACACCTTACAGAAGACAGCTCGCCACGCGGTCACACGACCAGGCCGCGCGGCCTCACCACGCTGAACCCTGCTCCGCCACGCGGTCACACGAAACAGACCGTGCGGCCTCACCTCGGCACTTGGACATAGAGAACGGCGGTCACGCCGAGAAGACCTGCGGCTAGACCAAAGAGAACAGACCGCAGATGGAGACCGCAAGACCGCGCGGTTAGCCAGACTGCGTGACCTCCCTCCCAGACCGCCAACTTC
Organism: Dactylorhiza incarnata; assembly: GCA_033032865.1. NCBI lineage: Eukaryota > Viridiplantae > Streptophyta > Magnoliopsida > Asparagales > Orchidaceae > Dactylorhiza > Dactylorhiza incarnata. The sequence continues at coordinate 7,549,687 of JAWHQI010000035.1, forward strand.
CACTTCAATATTTTCAACAACCCTCAGTGCACTCATGGCCATACTGGCTCTTTGAAGATCACCACTGTGCCTTTGGATGGGACGAATTACCTTGAATGATCTCGTACGGCTCAACATGTTATTCACAGTCATCATATGTTCAGATATATAGATGGGATGATCGTGGCACCTCCTAAGGATGATTCCACTTGGAAGCGTTGGGATTCTGAAAATTATCTTGCCTTGTGGCTCCTCCATTCCAAGTCTCCTAAGGTATACCGAAGTTATATGTTAATGGACTCTGCCCATGAGATCTGGACTCGGGCACGCGAAACATACTCTCAGATCGGAAATTCCAACCAGTTTTACGAGCTTACGCATCGTATTCTAGAGTTGCATCAGGGATCCATGACGGTGTCCACTTACTTCTCTGAGTTCGAGCGTCTCTCTCAGGAATTAGATTACTTTGAACAGTTTACCCCCGCATGTACTGCCGATGCAGTCCTGTTGCAGAAAAAGGATGAACGATTTCGTCTACATGTTTTTCTGATGGGTTTGAACATGGAATTGGATACGGTTCGGACTAATATTCTTCACCACTCCCCTCTCTCATCTCTTCGGGAGGTATTCAGTATGGTTCTAGGCGATGAAGATTGTAGGTCCCTCAGCACGATTGCTCCTCCTGATCACTTTGTTTTTACTAGTGTTGGTCGGGGTAGCGCTAACCCCACCAACACTGTTCCTACTTGTGATTATTGTGGTCGTAGGGACCACACTCTGGATGTATACTTCAAACTCCATCCTCACCTTGCTCCACCAGGACCCAGCCGTGGACGTGGTCGTGGACCAGGACAGGGGAGGGGGATCCCGACAGAGTGGCTCTCGATCTCATGATGCTGCCTCCACAGAAATCTATGACAACTGCCAGCCCCCGGGACATTTTACCTCACATGAATTGGATGCTCTCCGCCGTCTTCTTCACTCCCAGTCGGCGACCTCTGCTACTTCTACTTACTTTGCTACTGCAGCTATGCCCAGTGCCAATGCTGCCTCGACTCCTCTGTCTGAATGGATCATTGACTCGGGCGCCATCGATCACATGACAGGATCCTCCTCAGATTTTGTTTCCTACTACCCCTTGTCTGGTAAGGACAAGGTTATCTCGGCAAAAGACACCCTGTCCCCCATTGCGGGCAAGGGCCACATTTCATGTTCTCCTTCAATTTCCCTTTCTTCTGTCCTACACGTTCCCTCTTTTCCCCGCGGTTTACTTTCAATTAGCAATATCACTCGATCTCTTAACTGCTTTGTAACTTTTTTTTCCTAATTCTTATGTTTTTCAGGAACTGGGTACGAAGCGGATCATTGGCAGTGGTAGGAACAGCGGCAGCCTATACTACCTGGACTATAAGACATCTTCTCATGCCCTTTCTTCCTCTGTTGTTACTGCTGCTGATGCTCGACGCTGGCATTTGCGCTTTGAGCATCCCTCTCCTGTCTACCTTCAAAAAATATTTCCTGCTTTGTTACCTTTTATTAAAACTTTAGCTTGTGATGTTTGTGAAATGTCTAAACATGTTCGACATTCATCGTTGCATTTGTCTTCTCCTAGTAGCACCCCTTTCGTTGTTATACATTCTGATGTTTGGGGTCCTTCCCATGTTATATCTTTATCTGGTTTTCGTTGGTTTGTTACTTTTATCGATTGTTTTTCTTGCACTACTTGGGTTTATCTTTTAGAAAAACAAAGTATTTCCGTGTTTTCAAGCCTTTCATAAAATGGTGCAACCGTGCAGGCACAGTTCAATGGTAATATTTTTGTTCTTCGTTGTGATAATGGGGGGATATGATGATCGTGGAGCATTTGGCTCTTATCTCACAAGCCATGGTATTGTACATCAAATCACTTGCGTTTACATCTCTACCTAAAATGGTGTTGCTGAACGGAAAAATCGGCATCTCCTTATGTTGCCCGGTGCCTTCTCACCACCATGAACCTTCCGAAATCCTATTGGGGTAATGCTATCCTAACTGTTGCTCATCTTATCAATAGTCAGCCTTCACAGGTCCTGAATTATGTTACTCATCTAGCCCGTCGCTCCACTACTTCTGTTGTTCATACATCTCATTTTCCGCCACTTGTTTTTGGTTGTGTATGTTTTGTTCACATACATCAGCTTTATCGCAACAAACTTGACCCTCGGGCTCACCGTTGTGTCTGTATTGGCTATTCTGCCATTACAAAAGGGTATTGGTGTTATCACCCTTCTTCCCGACGTGTTTTCTGTACCATGAATGCTACTTTCCGCGAGGAGTAATCATACTACCTGGATTCGACTCACTCCACTCGTCAAGGGGAGAATGATGATATGGATTTTGATTCTACTGTTCCTCTCCCTCTGATTCCTCCTACTCCTACCATAGTTACTCCTCCTACGCCACCTACGCCACCTACGCCCCCTACGTTTCCTACACAGCTTTCCATTTGTCCTTCTCTCATCTCTGATTTTCCTCATGTATACCATCATCGTCAAACAGGTAAACAGTCCACCGCCGTTTTCCCGATGTTGGTGTCTACTTTATCCTCAGATTCTGGTGATGATCTACATGTCCCCCTTGAATTGCTAAAAGGTAAAGTTGTGTCTACGCAACACCCTATTTCTAACCATGTTGCATATCATCACCTTACACAGGCTCATCAGGGCTTTATATCTTCTTTGTCAGTGATTTCTATTCCAAAGACTGCGCAGGAGACTGTGAGCATTCCAGTATGGGCTCTCGCAATGGAGGAGGAAATATCTGCCTTGGACAAGAATCACAAGTGAGATGTCTCTCCCCTTCCTCATAACAAAAAAATCATTGGTTCAAGGTGGGTCTTCTCTGTTAAGCAAAACCAGGATGGTAAAGTTGAGCATTACAAGGCTAGCCTCGTGGCTCGAGGATACATGCAGACTCAGGGAGTTGACTACCAGGAGACCTTTGCTCCTGTAGCAAAGATGGACTCTGTTCGTGTTCTTCTGTCTTGTGTTGCTTGCTTGGGCTGGGATCTTCACCAACTAGACGTTAAAAATGCCTTCATGCACGGTGAACTTGATGAAGAAGTGTACATGACATTCCCTCCTGAATTTGCGAAGAAAAGACAAGTAGGGCTTGTCTGTCACTTAAGGAAGTCGTTGTATAGCCTGAAACAGTCCCCCAGGGCTTGGTTTGGCAGGTTTCTTAAGGCCATGATTAAGTTTGGCTACAAACAGGGATAGTCTGATCACACTTTGTTTATCAAGAAAAAGGAGAAAAAAATTGTGATATTTATTGTCTACGTTGATGATATTGTGATGACTGACGATGACTTGGAGGAAATCGCAAATCTAAAGGCTCTCTTGTCTGCTGAGTTTGAAGTAAAGGACTTAGGGAGATTACGTTACTTCTTGGGAATTGAAGTTTCCAGATCAAACCAAGATATCCTCATCTCTCAACGTAAGTATATTTTGGATCTGTTAAAAGAGACTGGTATGATAGGTTGTGTTCCAGCTAACACTCCTATGTAGGAGAATCATAGGATTGATGAAGACAGTGATGGCAACCGCACTGATCCCTCTATTTATCAGAGATTGGTTGGGAGGCTCGTATACCTATCTCGCATCCGTCCTGACATTACATATGTTGTAGGAATCTTGAGTAGATATATGCATGCTCCTAGGAAGGTTGCGGGAAGGGCTCGGCAGAGATCTGTAGAGGAGATCGCACGCGCCAAGGGGGACGAGACCGCTGAGACCGGTAGAGAAGGCTGCGAGTAGGAGACCGCTGCCAGAGAAGCTTGCTGCAGAGGAGATTGCTGGGATCGACAGAGGAGATCGCTACGAGACCGCCGCTGGAAGAGGCCGCTGGAATTGCTTGAGAGATCGGCAGAGGAGGTCGCAGCGGGAGATCGCAGCAGGAGATCGCAGCGGCCTGAGAGATCGGCAGCGGGAGGTCGCAGGAGGAGGTCGCGTGTCTGCTAATCGCTGGAGACCGCGCGAGCAGGGCGAGATCGCTGAGAAGAGGAGACCGCAGCGAGCTGCGAGCAGGAGGAGAGAACGCCATAGATGGAGAGACCGCTGGAGATGCAGGTCGCAGATGGAGAGACCGCTGAGAAGGAGCTGGCTGCAAGAAGCGGGACGCACCTGACAGAGGGCTATAAGAGAGGGAGAACCACCGTCGTTGGAGAGATTGCAGGGCGGGGGGGCGGTCACAAAAAAAGGAAGGCCGCACAGGGCGTGCGGTCAGAAAAAAAAAAGGGGACCGTACAGGACGTGCGGTCACAAAAATAGGAGGCCGAAAATTCGGACCGATTGCTCTGATACCATGTAGAAATATGGTATAAACCTTGTATATATTCCTTGAATCAATAATTACAAGTATGAATACAAATATATAGGAGGAGAAGGAGGCTAGTCACTCCAATCTCAAAATGTGGGACTAAACAAGACTAAGAAGGAACAACATAAATGGGCCTCATAAATGGGCTTTTACATTAATTTCTCTAACAGTCTCCACCTTCCATCTAGCTGTCAAGTTTGCCCTCAATGGAAAGCAGTATCGGATCAGGAGTGATCTCAAGAAGGCTCGAGAATGTTATATCAAGACGGTCAATATGATTGAATCTTCTCCTCCCTCGAAGGTGGCTGAAACCTTTCCAGTGCATCGAGATACTGACCACCCTGAAGTTGTGGAAGAATCAACGGAAAAGATGTTAGAGAAGGAGCTCGTCTGGAACCTGCCCAGGTGACTCAAGTTGTTCCTATTGATAAGAAAGATGGAAGCAAGATGCTCTCCACCAATGCAGAGCTGTCCGAAGAAGAGAAGAGTCAGCTCGTCTCCTGTCTTCTGAAGAATCTAGATGTCTTTGCCTGGTCGGCAGATGACATGCCAGAAGTTGATCCTGATGTCGCTTGCCACCACCTTAACATCAACCCGAGCTTCACTCCAGTCAAGCAGAAAAAAGAGGGCGGTGGCGGTAACTCTTGTCCAACCCATAAGGGAGGAGGTAGATAAGCTTCTCAAGGCAAAATTCATTCAAGAGATTCAACACCCTGATTGGGTTTCGAACGTTGTAATGGTAAAAAAGGCAAGAGGAAAATGGAGGATGTGTGTAAATTTTACAAAACATAATAAAGTTTGCCCAAAAGATTGCTACCTCTTGCCCCAGATAGATTCTTTAGCTGATTTTGCGGTAGGGTACTCGTGCATGAGCTTCTTAGATGCATTCTCTGGTTATCACCAATTAAAATGCATAAGCCCGACATTCCTCGTACTTCTTTCATCATGAATTATGGATGCCTCTGTTATTGTGTGATGCCTTTCGGGCTAAAGAATGATGGATACCGTGTTCAAAAACCAAAAAGGAAGAAACTTGAAAGTTTATGTCGACGACCTCCTAATAAAAAAGCAAAGCCTTCTCTACTCATCTTAACGATCTCGCTGAGACATTTGCTACTCTACGAGCCTTTAACATGAGATTAAATCCTCTGAAGTGCGCTTTCGGAGCAAGCAAAGGAAAGTTCTTTGGTCATCTCACCCCAGAAGGGTTGGAGCCAAACCCTGACAAGGTAAAAGCGATCATGGATATGACACCTTCGAGATCACCTAAAGAAGCTCAGCAACTGGGTGGAAGGATGGCAAGTTTGAGTCGATACATATCTCATTCAAGAGATAAGAGTGATCCATTCTTCAAAACTCTGCGTAGGGGAGCAAAATTTGAATGAACCAAGGAGTGTGATGACGCGTTTGGTCAATTGAAGAAGCAGTTAACGTCAACTCCTTTGTTTCAGAGCCCTCGAGTAGATGAGGATCTTTTCCTTTACCTTGGAGTTGGTTCTGATGCACTAAGCTCAGTTTTGTTCAGAGAAGAGAAGAAAAAACAATTTCCGGTTTATTATGTTAGCAGAATACTTAAAGATGCAGAAACCTGATACCCAATTCTTAAAAAGCTAGCATTAATGTTTGTCACCTTAGCTCGCGGGCTTCGACCATATTTTCAGGCTCGTTCTATTCAGGTAGTAACTGACTTGCCATTAAAGAATGTCCTATAAAAGCCAGAGCATTGGGGAAGGTTAGCAAAGTGGGCAATAGAGCTTAGTGAGTTCGACATCTCATATGTGCTTAGAATGACAATCAAAGCTCAAGTGTTGGCAAATTTTATGGTCGACACATCAGAAAGCAGCTCAAAAAAAGAGGATAGAGAACCTCTAGCTTGGACAATTTTTGTTGACGGGTCTTCAGGTAGAAACTCCTCAGGAGCAGGAGTTGTTCCAATTAATCCCAATGGAGTCAGATTGGATCAAGCATTGAAATTATATTTCCCCACTACAAATAATCAAGCGAAATATGAAGCGTTGCTTGCAGCTCTCCGGTTCGCAAGAGAGCTGGCTATTGAGGATGTGGAAGTACAAACCACTAGTGATGGCTTCCCAAGTAAATGGAACTTATGAAACTAGAGATTCCACTCTAAAGCAATACCAGATGCTGGTAAAAACTGAGATCGGCAATTTCAAAAGTTTCACTATCCAGCATATCCCACGTTCAGAGAACGCAGAGGCAGATGAACTAGCAAAGTTTGGTCTTCTTTCAGGAGGAACTACCTCGGAATTATTTCACCCAGCTATTGAAGATGGTGAGGTCATGCAAATATATCGACATCCATCTTGGGTAGATCCGTTCATCCTCTATCTCTTAACCAGAGAATTTCATCCATCTATAAAAGATAAGAAGAGGTTTAAGTTGAAGGCAGGCTCATTACTATCTCGTTACAGGATTCTTATAACTTTTCTCTCACCACTAGCAAGGTGTGTTTCCGAGGAAGAGATTCCAGTTGTACTCCAGGAAGTTCATTCAGGAGAATATGACAGTCATTCAGGTGATAGAACCCTGGAGAAAAGAATTCTGAGGCAAGGATATTTTTGGCCTCAAATGAGGAAAGATGCTGAAAAGTTTGCAAAGAGATGTGTGCAATGTCAGAAATGTGTTCCTTTGCAACATCAACCAGCTCAGCAGCTAAGGTCGATAATAACTCCACGGTCATTTGCAGTTTGGGGGATAAATCTTATCGAGCATTTTCCTATGTCTAGTGGGCAACGGCGTTTTATTCTTATAATGATTGACTATTCCAGCAAGTGGATTGAAGCAATGACATTGGCTAAAACTACCACGCAGATAGTGAAAAATTTCATATGGGGTGAAATTGTGTGCATACACGGAGTTCCAATGGCCATAATCACTGATAACGGTCCTCAATTTAATAATTCTGACATGATAAATTTCTGTGGTCAAATAGGAAATGAGCTACGATTTGCTTCAGTACACCATCCAAGAAGCAATGGGCATGTAGAAGCAGCAAACAAGTTGGTCTTAAATCTCCTGAAGAAGAAAGTTGAAAATCTCTGTGGTAACTGGGCAGAACAGTTGTCCTCAGTGCTCTGGGCTTTAAGAACAACTCCAACATCAGCTACTGGTGAAACTCCTTTTAAATTGTCTCATGGTTCGGAAGCTCTCATTCCAGTTGAATTTGAGGTGATGAGTCCAAGGGTGTAATTATCAAAGCAGAACAGAGATGGCTGAATGGAAGCAAATGATGAAGAGCTGAAGTGCAGTCTCGACCTCATCGAAGAACTAAGAGATACAGCGACAATCAGGCAAAAAGAAGTGAAACGAAGAATGGCCAAGTATTTTGACAAAAATGTCAGGATAAAGGAGTTCGTCGTTGGTGATTTAGTTCTAAAGAAAGTAGATGCAGCAGCAAGGTCTGGTTCAGTTGGAAAGTTGAATCCTAATTGGGCAGGACCATTCATCGTAAAAGAAGTACTCAAAAACGGTGATTATCATCTTCAAACCTATGAAGGGAGGAAATGCCTCGAACTTGGAGTGGAGATGATTTAAAACAATTGTTCTCATAAGTAAAATCTTTCCTGCTTTCATCTGTTCAATTGTTTTGACTATCTACAGTGCATTTATTGACACCTTATGGAAGTAACATTATCTGAGGATGAGTATATAATGTTAAAATCCTACCAAGCGAGATATCAACGGATCCTACTTGTTTCCCCACGACTTGAAGCTTGAGTTATAAAATCTACAATGATTACGGATAGCGGGGAAATTTTGCATCTATGTAGTAGTGGCTCGCCAAGCTCATGCGGTGGATCTATAGGATGTCGGGACCTTGCTGACATCTGACACACCTCTGCATCAAGGGAGGTCTAGGTGAATGTCCATCTCTGTCATGCATTTCAGGACATCGTTACAGCTTTGATGATCTCTCTGAGGAAAGCAATGTTGGTCGTTTTTAGCACGTCACTTGTCCAATTGATCATCTTAACCTGTGACCCTCGAACACTCATTGGCCTGGAGATAGCCAAGTTTTGTGAGAGGGGCAGTCAGGAGCATCTTTGACCGCCGCCTAAGCCCATGAGCGGCTAAAATTCTGTCGCCGAGGTCGTTCTCTCTTTTTAGGGTTGTTATAGCCATTATGATCTCTCTGAGGAAAGGAATGTCGGTCGCTTTTAAGCACGTCACTTGCCCAATTGATCATCTTGGTCTATACACCTCTTTTCTTGACCGCCAAGGTCGCTCTCTTCTTAAGGTTGTTACAGCCATTATGATCCCTCTAAGGAAAGCAATGTCAGTTACTTTTTAGAACGTCACCTGCCCAATTGATCATCTTGGTCTGTACACCTCTTTACTTGACTGCCAAGGTCGCTCTTCTTCTTAGGGTTATTACAGTCATTATGATCTCTCTGAGGAAAGCAATGTCGGTCGCGTTTTAGCACGTCACCTACCCAATTGATCATCTTGGTCTGTACACCTCTTTTCTTGACCGCCAAGGTCGCTCTTCTTTTTAAGATTGCTACAGCTTTGATGACCTTTCTGAGGAAAGCAATGGGCCTACTCTTCAGTACCCAACTGGTCATCATAGCCTATACATCCCGATTCTCCTTGAATTGTTTCCTTTGATATCAAGTATTTTTATTAAGGGACGGTCTGGAGCATCTGAGACCGTCGCATGTGGTGTTGATATCAAGTATTTTTATTAAAGGACGGTCTGGAGCATTTGAGACCGTCGTCTGTGGCGTTGATATCAAATATTTTTATTAAGGGACGGTCTGGAGCATCTGCGACCGTCTCCTGTGGTTTTGGTATCAAGTATTTTATTAAGGGGCGGTCTGGAGCATCTGAGACTGTCGCATGTGCTTTCTGGTATCAAGTATTTTATTAAGGGACGGTCTGGAGCATCTGAGACCGTCTTCTGTGTTTTCTGGTATAAGTATTTTATTAAGGGGCGGTCTGGAGCATCTGAGACCGACATTTGTGTTTTCTGATATAAGTATTTTATTAAGGGACGGTCTGAAGCAACTGAGACCGTCATTTGTGGCTTTAATATCAAGTTTTTTTATAAAAGGGTCTTAAGTATCTGAGATCGTCATCTATGGGAAATTATCATTAATTGTCATTAAGACCACATGCATTTTTATGAAGTGGTCTAGTATGATCATGATCGTTATCTTGACTGCTTTTATTTTTCAAGCAGAAGGGATTCATGTTATACTGTCAAGAGCCATCGAGCTCTCTTATGCAATTGATGATTTTAGCTCAACAATTACTTCAAAGCCTGTGATCGAATATACAAGCTACTCGCTTAGAATATGTGACAGTGTATATTGAAGACATTTGTTGTCTCTTATTCAAGATCTGATGTTATACGGTCAAGATTTATGGTGTGATCGCATGGTGTGAACAAATCATCAAATATTGTGAGATCGATGAGATCGTATTCATTGTAAGTATTAAGCTCATTCATTCTCAGAAAACACAAAAAACAGATACAAAAGAGGTACGCAAAAATTTCTTCAATTCATTTCTATAGAAGTACATGGTTCACGCGGTCTCAAAACAACCGTTGATTACAACTTTGGCATATAAAAGTAAAATCACCTACGACTAATCTTTATTGATCTTTGTCGATCGCTCCTCTGATGTAGACTTAGTTTTCATCTGAAGACTCTTCTAAGCCATCGGGTGAGACCGGAGACCCAGAGCTTGAGGCCGCAGCCGAACTCAAGCTGTCGACAGGATCACATTGACTCCCACCCAACTGAGTCGACTCATTTTTCTAGTGGCCTTCCTCCTCAGCGGTCTCCTCCTCTTCACCGGTCTCAGAAGCAGCCACAGACGACTCAACGATCATCTTGGCTAAATTTGGAAACAGGTCTGCGAACTCTACCTCCTTGAATTCAGGAGCCAGACCATCGCGTTCTCGTAATCGTTGAATAGTCATGTTGACCGCACCTTTCATGTGCTTCAACATCGCAATGCGGAAGGCCGGATTCTCTATGTCATAGGCCTCTTCACGTGTTTTCTACAGAGGAGAATAAATTAGATCGGGCAGTCAAAATAAAAGGAAACTGGCAGACCGCAAGTAAGTTTCTTACTTCTAATCTTTCTTGAAGGGTATCAATGTCACGCAGGGCCATGCGAAGAGATCGACCCATGTGATGGCTCAAGGCCGCGCTCCTAGCGACCGTTTGCGCGGTCATATCAGGTAGCATTTCGGCGTCGATGGCGTAGACCTCCTTGGTATTCCGCTCGCCATACAATGCAGAAGTGACCGCATTGGCATGACGAGATAATTTCCCACTCCAAAGTGGGAAAGTTGTGGAGACCTTCACGCTCTTCCCCTTCTCATCCCACCTGAGAAGGGGTTTTCCATTGATATCTTTCATCTTCTTGCAGAATCCGGTCAAAGAAAATGGCTCGCTGGTCGAGCCGGACTCCTGGGTGGTCTCTTCCTTCACCCTATCTCGCTCACTCTTGAGCCTCACTTCACGCTGGGTGAGAACTTCCTCCTTTGGAGGCACTGGCCTGATCACTGGCAACTCCAAGACCGTTGAAAAGGAAAGAAAACATTAGAATATATAGACGCAGTAAAAAGTTAAAGAGACCGCAGGTATTCACTCACTCTCTTCAGGGGCGACCTCAGCGACCTCAGGCCAAAGGGCCAAGTAATGAAGAAGGTCAAGACGATCATTAGCCAGTGAGGCTAGGATGTCAAGCTCCTTTTCAAAGATCGCCTTTGGCTTTTTGAAGATCGCCTCTTCTCGGCGAGCAGGCTGGGTCCTCAGACCGCCAAAATCTCCCACAAAGATCAAGAACCTTTCGGTCCAGTTCGGGATCTTGTTTGGTAGATTGAGGACTTTAATCCCATGGCATGAAAAGTACATCAAGCCCTTGAATTCCTCCTTCTTCCCTTCCTTGAGTGACTTCATGGTGAAGGTGCAGCGGAACAAGTCAAGGGTGAACTTGACCCTTGCCGATCTCAAATAGCAAATAAAAGCGGAAATTAGAGCTATTGAGTTCGACGACAGCAGTCCGAGCACTACTCCGTAGTAGTTCAGTACCTCCAGGAACTCCCATGGCAGAGGGAGCATGAGACCGCAATCGAAGTGATCGATTGGGATCATCGGCTTGTTTTCGGAACCAGTATTGATTCCTTCCTCCTCTGGCGGAAGCCACGCGATCACTTGAGTTTGGATCATGTGACGCTCCAAGAAATATGTATATTCAGACTGTGAAAGCATACAGGGTTTGTGTTCGGCATTCACAAAAGTATCAGCTGCAGCAGCCCGAGCGGACACCATTTCATTGGATCGTTGAGATCGTTACTTTGGTCGCATTCACAAGAGTATACATCTTCGTCTTTGGACATGGCTATTTATAAGATTTCAAGGATGCCCTAGTAATGAAGACAAAGCCAGTGATCGCCCAGTCAACTTTCCAGACCGCTCGACCTGCATACTTGGTAAAAAATAGCAGCAGCAAGATCGGTCATAAATAAGACAGATCGCACCATCTCAAACAGGAAGGCAAAAATATGCAAGAAATGGAAAAGAAGAAATCATAACAATACGCAATCACAGTGATCGTCATCACAGCATTCTAGAGACCGCATATCAACATATTACAGAAAAATTATTAATTGTCCAGGATCATAGTGTATCACGAGATCGACTAAAAGGAAAAGAAAACTGGAATTTATTTCCTCGGCTGACGTTTCCGTCCAATGAAGGACGCAACATCCTGCATTTCATGAACAGCAGACAAAGCGGTCGCCAAGCTTTGATTTGTTGCCATCGCAGCTCGATGAATCTTGGCGAGATCCCTGTTAAATTGCTCCAAAGGAACCACAACGATCTCTGAAGTCGGTCTCTCCTCGTGGTGACTGCTGGAAGCTCCCAAACGCAGGGTCATGTTGGCAGAACCATCCCTAAGTCTGTCGTTCTTGGCGGTCAACGCAGCGATCTTGCCCCTATAATATTCAGCATCTCTTTCAAGCTCGCGAAGACTTTTCAGAAACTCTGCCTCTTTTTCTTCAGTTTTCTTTCTGTTTTCACTCTCCTTCTCCTCCGACTGCTTCCGAAGCTCAACGATCATCAGTTCATAGTCTTCAGATACAGCATGTACTCGTTCTTCACATTCAGCCTCCTTGTCGCGCAGCCTCCTCTCAAAATCAGCGGTAAAAATCCTTGATCCTCCAGCATACGCTCCCGAGACCGCATGGATTGAGCATCCTCCATGATAGGCTTGAGAACCTCCATGAACTGCTACGGGACTGTCATCAGCTGGGAAATCTCTTCTTGTTCTGGGACCGTTCTGATCTCATCAGCATCTGCGGTCAAAAGAAGAGCTATAAGCTTGATTATTGTTATCTATGAAGTAAGACACCGAGCAAATAATATTATACTTGGAGAGAAAGGAAGGTCGCGATCACGCGAGGGATCCTTGACTTCTTTAGTGATTTGTGGTCAACAAAAGGCGATCTGACTGTCTTAAGCGTTCAAGGTCCATTCTTCTCAATTCTCGCTTCTGCGATCTCTCTCATTCTCTTCTTCTCCTTTTTAAGTCTTCATTGCTAAGAAGGATGTCATCTGTTTGAATGATGATGATCTCGCGTCGCTCCTTTGGAGATGAAGGCCTGAAAGCAAGCGAGAGAAGTGAAGTTGGCGGTCTCACGATCGCTTTGGCCTTACCTGTTCGGAGAGCTGATATAGCTTCCACACGGTCTGTCCCTGCCTTCATCATCTTGTTCAGCTGAGAGTGTTGTCAAGTCAACGGTCAGAGCGGCCTTCTCCTTTTCAAACTGCTTCCTCTTCTCCTCCTCTTCGATCTGCTTCCTCTTCTCCTCCTCTTCGATCTGCCTCTTCTTCTTCTCTTTGCTCTTCTTCTCCACCTCGAGCAGCTTCTCCTTCTCCTTTTCGATCTTCTTCTGCTCCTCAAGCTTTTTCTTCTTCTCCTCCTCCTCGATCTCCTTCTTCTTCTTCTCCTCAGCTCGAAGTCGTTCGACTTCAAAGGGATCGATCATCTGTCAGATCGAACAAGAAAGACTATTAGAAGAAAGATCATCAAGGTAAGCTACTAACTTTGGATCCTCCTCCCTCAAAGATATCGAGACCGCGAGGAAGGGAATAGAGTCGACCTGGCCATCTACCTTTGCAAATACAGCCTTCTCAGGAGAATGCCGGATTTCGCCTTCTCCATGCAGAGTAGTTGGATTGACCGAATCGATCTTAGCGATCAACTCTTTCTTCTCATCTTCATTCTTCTTCCTGCACTTAACGATTTTGGTGGAAGAGCCCGTCTCTCCTTCCTTTTCTTTGTTTTTGCAGCCTCCTCCTGCTCTCTGATCTGTTTCCTGAGCTTCTCAGCTGAGGACTTCTGTTGCTGCAGCCCGTCCTTGATAACTTCGGTAGAAGTAGCCTGACCGAACTGAATATCGGTCTGACCAAGAGCTTCAACCGATCTCTCAAAGTCGAAGGTGATCGTGCCCTCAGGAAGCTTCAACTCGACCGGTCCTGAAGAAGTGGTCACCACATCAACCTGGTTCGAGACCGTCGAGGTCTTTCCGCTCTTCTTTGCAGGTTCTTCAGGCTTGTTCATCTGGGTCTCCTTCGCAGAAATGTCAATCTCTGGTCGAAGTTTCTCCCTTAACTATCACCTTGGAGGGCTTGACCGCAACAGTTTTCTTGGAAATAGTTGATGATTTGCCTCCGGTCTTCTTTGGAGCTGAAAACCTAGGCGAAAATCGAGTTTTCGCCTCCTCAAGGGACATCATCAAGTCCATCTTTTCGATCGCGGCGATCTGAAAAAGTTTGATCGCAAAAGGGACTAGCTCACAGTTCTCTCCGAAAAGTTCTGAATTCTGAAATCCCCAAGCATATTTATAGCCATCCCAGCATTTAAAGAGGTCGCGATCTCCGCGGTCAAAGCGAACATTTCCGAAGTTCCAGCAAAACTTGAAAATGTGCGGGGATCATGTTTGCCCGGAAGTTCGCGACCACAGTTCTCGATCAAGACTACCGGTCTCAGCGGTCAAAGTTTTTGGAGACCGTCCAGACCGCTCGTTCAGCTCCCAGCAGATATTCCAAGACACCGGTGATTCCGTTCCAGAGAGACCCTGTGACCGTGCGGTCTAGGATTTTGTCCTCTTTTCTGTTATTTGCACCTCATGTATCCTCTTTCCCCTGCCCCGGTTCTCCTGTACCCCGGGCAGCATGTTATTTTTAGACTTGCCCGTTTGGGCAAGCCCTCGCGTCTATAAATAGAGGGTAGGGGTACCCAGAAAGGACTTTTGATTCGAGTCTTCAAGCTTATCACCTGGATAAGCGGTCTCGAATTCAGTCTCTTTTCAGTCTCACATCCTGACCTGTTTTAGACTTCTTTGTAACCCTCTTTTCATCAATCAGATCACCCGCGACAAGAGTTCCTGTTGCGGGCAGTCAGGCCTCGTCGCTTAGCGACCGCTTTTTTAACATCCTCTAACCCAAGAAACTGGCACTCCATAGTCTTCCCCCGTCTCTTTGCAGTGTGAGTTTGGAGGTATAATTGTTGTGCCAACACTCCTCTCTCTATACTGTGACAATAAAGCAGCTATCAGTATTACTCACAATCCTATTCAACATGATAAAACTTAGCATGTTGAGGTCAATCGTCATTTTATCAAAGACCATCTCGATAAAGGAAACTTGGTCACTCTTTTCGTTCCCTCTAAAGATCAACTGGCAGATGTCTTCACCAAAAGCTTGGGATGCGCGCATTTACTGATGACATCCATAAACTCAGAATGACTGATATCTTCCGTCTGACATGAGGGGGAGAGTTGTAATTAATATAGTTTTATCGTTTCAAGTCTTTTTTCTTTG
This sequence comes from Dactylorhiza incarnata, assembly GCA_033032865.1. Classification (NCBI taxonomy): domain Eukaryota; kingdom Viridiplantae; phylum Streptophyta; class Magnoliopsida; order Asparagales; family Orchidaceae; genus Dactylorhiza; species Dactylorhiza incarnata. The sequence continues at coordinate 7,564,890 of JAWHQI010000035.1, forward strand.
TATTACTCGACAGGGGTATTTATGTCTTTAGGCTCCTCTTACTCTAGTATATATGAGTAAAGAGCCTCTTTCTTTATTATAAATTCTTCTTTTAACTTGCAATCCTTACAAATCATTTTATCCATTTTGCGAGTTATAAAATAATTAATTTGTGACTTATTTGGTCTGTTTTTAAACGTAATTAAATGTTCTTCCCTCTTCATGAAAAGTGTATTTGTCACAATTAACTCATATGTTATGGCAAAGTCTAAAATGATTCTTCCTTTTACATTTCTTTCACCATACCTAAATCCTCCATGAACGGCTGTGTAATTTGTATTTTCCTATAATATATGTCCATTTAAGTCTCTTCCTATGAAAATCTTATCAATTTGTGGGATTTCTCTTATTAAATCATCTAAGTCTTCCCAAAGTTGCACTTTAATAGCTTCATTTAATCATATTAGTGGCGCATAAGCACTATCACATTAATAGTTTCCTTTCCTATGAACAATTTAAGAGTTAAGATTCTATCACTTTTTCTACTTACCCCAAAAACTTCATCCCTCCTAGCAGTATCCACAATAATACTTAATATATTTCTTGTTTTATTTTTTTCACTGTGTACCATAATTTAAAACCTGAATTGTCTAGAAAATTAGCTTTCTCACTCACTCATCTAGTCTGTTGCAGGCATAAGATATTTATCCTTCTCTTAATCATCGTATCCACTACTTCAATCATTTTTTTCGTTAGCATACCTATATTCCAACTTCCAAACCTAAGTCGGTGAGTTCGTGAACTAAAAGATCTCGTAAGATATTAGTTTTTAAATCACTAATTCTTTTAAATCTTCTCCCCTTTTTGTTCATCGAATTATTTCTAACTACAAAAATTTGGCTCGAGTGTTTAAGAACGTCTGTTATAACTCTAGTCTTCGTCTTATGGCTAGACTAGTTGGTGAAGACCAGACCCGATCAGGTCTATATAAAAGTACCTGACACCGTACCCGACCGGACCACTATCAGCCCTGAGTCTATCATTTTATTTGTCACTTTTGGTCTTTGTAATTTGTGTAATTTGCATTTTATGTGTGAAAAATATATATATATATATATTTAACTACTATATACAAGAACTTGTCTTTGGTGCAACATTCAAAATTGCCAAATATAGCCTCATTCTTTTAATTCAATGACTTAACATATATTATGAAAAAATAGAAATTCATAAAATATAATGGTTATTTGTGTAATTACACTATATCCCTATAATAAAAATAATGATGGAAATTCATAAAATCCAAAATCTTTTTATTATACCTCCTACACCCTACGTTATCAAGGCGCACGCCTGAGGCGCCGGGCGCACCAGGCGCACCGGCCAGCGCCTCTGCAAGACAGAGGCGGGCGACGTGCCTCAGGCGCGCCTAGACGCGCGCCTTACCAACTCCCAGGCGCACCAAAGGCGCGCCTGGGCTTTTCAAGCTGTATTCTTCAACCTGTTTTTTTGGGAGGGGGCAAAAACATGATCTCAGGCGCACCCGAGGCACACCTAGGCGCACTTGGGCATCCAATTCACCGATTTTCAGTGAATTGAGTACCAAATTCACTGAAAATCACCGAATTCGCTGATTTTCAGTGAATTGGGTGTCAATTCGCTGATTTTCAATGAATTTGACACCCAATTCCCTGATTTTCAGTGAATTGGGCACCCAATTCACTGAAAATCAGCGAATTGGGCACCCAATTCATTGAAAATCAGCGAATTTGGCACCCAATTCACTGAAAATCAGCAAATTGGATGCCCAATTTGCTGATTTTCAGTAAATTGGGCACCCAATTCATTGAAAATCAATGAATTGGATGCCAAATTAACTGATTTTCAGTCACCCAATTCGCTGATTTTCAGTGAATTGGGCACCCAATTCATTTTTGTGCCTTGCGCCTAGGCTCCAGGACCCCTTTGCGCCTCGGTGCGCCTTGCGCCTTTGATAACTTAGCCTACATCTACTATGATAGATAATCATTAGACCTACTTAAAAATGATTTTTTGTTAAAATATAAATGTTTTTGAAAAAAAATTATAAAATATTAATTAAAATTTTTGTGCGGTCATTTTGAGTACTCATATGTATATGTTATGGGCGCAACCGGCTTGATGCGGGCGCAGCCCAGAGCGTCATGGGCGTAGCCCACCGGAGGCGGGCGTAGCCCACCGGAGGCGGGCGTAGCCCACCGGAGGCGGGCGAAGCCCGCCGTCGCGGGTCGGGTACTATCGCGCTTGGCAGTAAGGGCGGAGCCCCGTGCCTGTTACTCATATGTATATATATTATATATATATATGAGTGACAGGCACGGGGCTACGCCCCTATTGTTAAGCGCGACAGTAACCGCCCGGCGACGGCGGGCTTCGCCCGCCCCCGGTGTGCTTCGCACGGGCGGACGGGCAAAACATATACATATGAGTGCTCAAAATGACCGTACAAAAATTTTAATTAATATTTTATAAAAAAAAAATTCAAAAACATTTATATTTTAATAAAAAATCATTTTAAAGTAGTCAAGGAGGTCTAATGATAACCTACCATAGTAGGTGTAGGAGGTCTACTAAAAACTTTTGAATTTTAAGAATTTATATCATTATTTTTATTATAAGTATATAGTGTAATTACACAAATAGCCATTATATTTTATAAATTTCCATTTTTTTCATAATACATGTTTAAGTCATTGGAGTAAAAGAATGAGGTTATACTTGGCAATTTTCAATGTTGCACCAAAGGCAACTTCTTGCATATAGTAGTTAAAGATAATACTTATAAGTATATATATATACATATATGATATCTAACATAAAAGCCAGTTCAAGCTTTCCCCAGCCGCATATTTTCTTCTTCCCCGATTTGATCCAACACCGCCGGAAACTCTCCTGGTTCAGCCATGGCGCACAACTAGGGTTCGGTGCCGACAACTTCCAGCCCTCCTTTCCTGACTTTGGCGTTGCACCAGGAGAAGCTCCAACACGATGTCTTCTCACGATCCCGCCACTCCACACGCCGCGCGGCCTTCAAGCCCGTTCCGCAGCCACGACGCTCCATTCCCAGCAGGTTCAGCTACACATCCAAGCTTCTGCCATGGCCGACCGAGGCAAACAGTTTAAGTTCCTTTTTCGTTTTCATGTTGGCCTATAAAAGGGAATGATGTATTTTTGTTGAGGGGTTAATGTTGATGAATATTGATTGCTATGTTTTGCTTCCGTGAGAGGAGTCTGGTTATTTTGAGATTGTTGTTTGTCTACTGTTTCTTGTTTAGGAGTTGGAGAGATGATGAACAGTTGATAGATTTGATAAATGTTGTTGTTAAAAATGATTGTGGGTGATATGCTTTCATCTCTTGGAGTCCCGTTGTTGGTAATATTGAGCGTTAGCTGCTACTGTTTGGCTTCCCGTTGAGAGAAAAGGTGTTTGTTGTTTAGTTTTCTAAAACAGTTGCAGGGAAATTAGTGAAGGATTAGACTAGATAGTTGTGTGGTCGGCAACCGTGAAAGAAATAGTGTTGTTAAGTTTGTGGTTTCCTTAGTAGTTGAGTGAATGAGATTTCGTGGATCCTCTACTGTGCGAGACAGAGAGTGAATTATTTCTGAGGTGCCCGTGTGCGATAGCGGCCGACCTCGGAGCAGGAGATCGAAGTAGACGAGGAATTCCTCGCGGGATCGCCGTCGACTTCGACTGCAGAAAAACGATTCTTTCCGTGGGTAATTGCTTCTTCCCCTTCCTTTGCATGCGTCTACATTTTCTCTTTAGGATAATAGATTCATTGCTGGATTTTCGCCCGGATTTTGTCAGTGAAAGCTACGTCGAAAACTCCAAACGGAAATGTATTTGGAGTTCACGATTTTCATTTTGCTACGACAAGCGGAATAGAGCGAAAGTTGCTAATTTCCTTTCCCCGGATTTAGAATTGAATTATTTTTTCAAGAAAATTCATTTTAAACAAAATAGTAATTTACAAAAATCTAGTTGCATAATTTCTTAAGGTTCGTGCAACGACCGCTCAAATTTCAAATTTAATTGCATGCATTTAAGGTTTCCTAGAAATAGCCGACAGGCGCGCAAATCTTACGCGATGTACTGCATTAATTTTTGGTATCAGAGGGATGTTCCAAAATTTTCCTAAGTTTCGAAATCCGCCCTGCGTAGAATAGGAACCCCGCATAGCATTTTAATCTTTCAAAAAAAAGATAAGTTCTTATTTTTTTATTTTTATAGCATAATCATTCATTTTACTTGTGTGTTTGCATACGCATCTGCGTAACGGTAGGTTAGTGATAGTGAGTATGAGTTATCCCCATCACACTCCACCTGAACACCCTCAAGAGGTAAATTCTGAGATGCGTCGAGTTGAGCGAGGCCAGGCGAGTCGTGTGACCGAAGGGAATGAACCACCCCAGTGGTTTCTACCTTTCGCCCACCAAATGGCCGCGTTAACCGAGAGTGTCTTTCAAGTGCGAGAAGGGTTCGAAAACCTTAGTATTAGGATGAATAGTTTAGAAATACCTCCTCGAGTTTCAATGTCACCTCCAATTCGAGATGAGTATTCTGTTCGTCCACACCACGAAGTCCCGCCACACTACGGAGAAAGGTCTACACTTAGGAGAAATCCAATATTTGAGGAAGAGGGTTGAAATCCCATAGATAGGTTCGAGTTTGCGCGCGATCAGGATAGGAATTTTCCAAGGAATTTTTCTGAACCCCAACGAGATCCTATCTTAAACATGCGAGATTATTATCAGGAGAGGCCTCATTATGACATAGCAAGTGAAGAACGTCCTCGAGACCATCGTCGGCCTATACCGGCCATGCATCGTGATGATCGCCCTAGAGATTGGCATCGACCTCCACCCCACGACATCGAGACAATCGTGATACTTACGATGATGATTACGACTACCTTCCCCGGGATAGGCGACCGGATCTCACACGAGTTGTGAAGCTAGATCCGCCACTTTATGATGGTCCTATGGATCCCAAGGACTTTTCAGACTGGGTTATCGACATAGAGACCTACTTTGAGTGGTATCATATGACGGAGGACCAAAAAGTTCAGTTCGCCAAAATGAGATTGAATGGGCGAGCGAAGATCTTTTGGATAGGTGATGAGCGTAGTTTAGAGAGGAATGGACGCCCTCCCATTACACTTTGGCCATACATGAAAGCCATATTAGAGGAGCAGTACATTCCCCAGCATTACCAGACCCGTCTAAGAGATGAGCTGACATCTCTACGTTAAGGGTCCAAATTAGTTTCTGATAACTTAGCTGAGATGAAGGATCTTATGATTAGGTGCAACGTAGTAGAACACCCACGTGACACCTTATCCAAATTTAAGTGTGGACCACGATCTGAGATCCGAGATGAGTTGATTCGATATGGCCATTATTCCGTCCCTGAGATCATATCTATCGCCATCGATATTGAGGAGCACCAGAAGAGAACCTCCAGGTTCAAATCTCAACCTAAAACGAATACTCCTTACAAGAGAGAAGAACCAAAAGGTAGGGAGAGTGCGTCAAAGCCTACCTCGACTTACAAGAGAGATCGGAAAGGGAAGTCCCCCATGGGAACTGTGCTCCCTTCACAGATCCGATTTTATGAGTGCCAGCAGATGGGTCATATTTCGAGAGATTGTCCCAAGAGGAAAGACATGTTAGTTATTCATGAGGTGACTGAGGAGGATGACCCTGTAGAAGAAGATGAATTCGAGAGGGACTAACACGTTTTGAATGATGAAGTGTACGGTATGCCTAGTGATGAGGAGATAGATCCCGACGTTCTAGTGGTGAGATGCATATTATCTACACCGCAAAAGTCAGCCGATTATTGGCGGACGAACATCTTCCAGGCCTACTTTAAGGCTGGGGAGAAAGTGTCATTTAGTAGTGGATAAAGAGAGTTGTATGAATGTGATAGCTGAGACAGCTTTAGCCCGCATGGGACTCACTGTTGAGCCGCACCCATCCCCATTTCAGGTATCTTGGGTTACCAAGACTACATTATCGGTGACTAGGAGATGTTTAGTGTCCATCACTATCGGTACGTACTCCGATATGATCTGGTGTGGCGTTATGCCTATGGATGTGCGCCACGTATTAATTGGGTGACCCTGGTTATACGACCGGGATGTCACCATACATGGCAGGTCCAACACTTGCTCCTTTCTACTGGACGGAAAGAGAGTAGTGTTGACCCCGGTGCGACCCAAAGTACCGCCATTCTGCGTGAATAGTAATGCGAAAGAATCTCTTCATCCCACTGAAAGGAAAAAGACTCGTAGCATTATACGAGGTACTGAGTTCCATCGAGAGAGTTTTGACAATGAATTTTATTATGCCTTAGTGGTTTTACAGGCATCTGATTTCTCAGAAATATGAGTCTACTCCTATACCTGCTAGGAGACTCTTAGAGGAGTTCCATGATCTACACCCTGATGAGCTTCGGGCTGAGTTACCTCCCATGAGGTGTATTCAACATACGATAGACCTTGTTCCTGGAGCTTCTCTCCCTCATTTACCGCATTACCGATTGAATCCTACCGCCCACGAGGAGCTGCAGAAGCAGATTGGAGAGTTATTAGATAGAGGCTTTATTCGTCATAGCCTTAGTCTTTGTGTGGTGCCTGCCCTCCTTGCCCCGAAAAAGGATGGTACTTGGCGTATGTGCGTTGACAGTCGTGCTGTCAACAAGATCACAGTGAAATACCGATTCCCGATACCCCGACTGGATGACATGTTGGACATGTTGACTGGGGCTACGATCTTCTCTAAGATCGACCTTCGCAGTGGTTATCATCAGATCTGTATACGCGAAGGAGACGAGTGGAAGACTGTCTTCAAGTCGAAGGATGGACTTTATGAGTGGCTTGAGATGCCCTTTGGGTTGTCCAATGCCCCTAGTACTTTCGCCTGGATGATGACCCAAGTCTTCAGACCTTACATTGAAAAGTTCGTAGTAGTTTATTTCGACGACATTTTGATCTATAGTCAGACTGAGAGTGAGCATTTGACTCACCTACGTACTATTTTCCTGCTCCTGCGAGCCGAGCGGCTGTACATCAATTTGAAGAAATGCGTTTTTATGGCTGAGTCTGTTATCTTTCTGGGATATATAGTGAGCTCCGCTTGCATCACTATGGATCCCGAGAAAGTTCAAGCAATTCGTGAGTGGCCTACACCCCGGAACACTCACGATGTCCGTAGTTTTCATGGGCTAGCCACCTTTTATCATCGATTCATTAAGAACTTCAGTACTATTATGGCGCTAGTCACTGAGTGTACGAAGAAGGGAAATTTCCAGTGGATGTCATCGGCAGCTAGAGCCTTTAAGATCATCAAAGATAAAATATTCATTGCACCTGTTTTAAAACTCCCTGATTTTAATCACGTGTTCGAGGTATCCTGTGATGCCTCTGGGGTTGGGATAAGAGGTGTACTTAGTCAAGAGGGTCACCCGGTTGGATTTTTCAGTGAAAAACTCTCAGGCCCGAAACTGAATTATTCCAACTACGAGTGTGAGTTCTATGCGATTGTGCAGACGTTACGTCATTGGAGGCACTACTTGTTGCCCAAGGAGTTTGTCCTCCACTCCGATCATCAAGCGTTGCGTTATATAAATTCGCAACAGATGTTGAACCCTCGACAAGCTAAGTGGGTATCATATTTGCAGGAGTACACCTTCGTTCTCAAGCACTGTAAGGGAACGGAGAATCGGGTTGTCGACGCCCTTAGTCGAGTCACCCTCGTGTAATCACAGATGCGTACTCAGGTGATAGGATTTGAGCATATCAAAGACAACTATTCTAGTTGTCCTGATTTTAGCGGAATTTATGATGTGATACGCTTTGATCCCTTTCACGATGAGACAGATTATCTTATTAGAGACGGATATTTGTTTCGTGGAACCCGTCTGTGTATTCCCCGCACCTCGTTGCGAAACTTCATTGTATGGGAATTACATGGTGGAGGCTTAGGTGGACACTTTGGAAGGATAAGAAGATAGCCTTAGTAGAGGAGCGATTCTATTGGCCCGGGATGAAACGGGTTATCGCACAGATTGTCAGTAGCTGACGCACTTGTTAGGTAGCTAAGGGCAATAAATAACCCGCTGGATTATATACACCTTTATCGGTGCCAGTATTCCTGGGGATGATGTTAGCATGGATTTTGTGCTTGGATTGTCGCGCACTTTTAGGAAACACGATTCCATTCTTGTGGTGGTCGATCGGTTTATAAAATGGCGTATTTCATCCCCTGCAACAAAACCGATGACGCCTCTCATATTGCCTGAATTTATCATAAAGAGGTTGTTGCGCACCGAGGGATACCTAAGACTATCGTTACCGATCGAGACGTCAAGTTCACAAGTTATTTTTGGAAGTCACTCTGGAGACTATTAGGTACTAAACTTCTATTTTCGACCGCCTATCATCCGCAGACCGGCGGTCAAACTGAAGTTGTTAATATGAGTTTAGAAAATTTACTGCGTTGTTTGGTAGGAGATCACCAGAGGAATTGGGATCTAATTCTTCCCCATGCTCAATTGACCTATAATAATTCGAAGAATAGATCTACGGGTTTATCTCCCAATGAGGTTGTTCATGGTCACATTGTACGAGTGTCGTTAGCTTTAGCCTCACTGCCACCCACTTTTAGGACTAGCCAGTTTGCACATGACTATACATTGCATTTGCATGACTTGCATAAAAGAAATTGAGTGGAAATTGCATAGCACTTATGATTTATACGCAACTCAAGCTAACAAGCATAAAAGAGCTACTAGTTTCAAAGTGGATGACTTGGTGATGGTTCGGCTAAATCCGGAAAGGTTACCTTCGGGTACCGTAAAGAAGTTAGCTAACCGGAGGACTGGACATTTTCGAGTAGTAAAGCGGATTTGGCAAAAAACGTATGAACTTGAGATGTCATCCGTTTGGGGTGCAAATCCGGTTTTTAACGTAGCCGATCTGACTTTATTCCACGAGTATCCACATGAGTCTTTAGATTTTCCATTGCCTTCTCCTCCATTTGTTTCTTCTGGGTTGGAGAGTGCTAGTGAGGAGCCACATTCCGGACACACCGACACTCATTCAGTTACTGACACACCATCTGCAGTTCTTACGTTTTCCACTGATAGCTTTCAGGCTGAGCATGAGACACCAGGTGATTCTTCCATACCAGTTCTCAGAGCCGCTGACAGACTTCCGCGACAGATCTTGGTTCCCGAACAAATATTGGACAACGAAACAGTAACCACTACTGATGGTGGTTTTCAGAGATACTTGGTTCATTGGCATGGCAGACCAGAGACCAAGACCAGCTGGGTCTTGGCCGAGGAGTTACAGCGTATGGATGCTAATCTTCTACAGCATTACCGCTCGAAGCACTCACCAGAGATGAGTGATTTCGAGAGGGGGGGAGTTGGTGGAGACCAGCCCCGATCAGGTCGACGTAAAAGTAACTGGCGTCGTACCCGACCAGACCACTATCAGCCCTGAGTCTACCATTTTATATGTGTCACTTTTGGCCTTTGTAATTTGTGTAATTTGCATTTTATGTGTGAAACAACCTCAGTTATGTATATAGATATATGATATCTAACCTAAGAGCTGGTTCAAGCTTTCCCCAGCCGCATATTTTTCTTCTTCCCCGATTTGATCCAAGGCCGCTGAAAACTCTCCCGGTTCAGCCATGGCGCATAACTAGGGTTCGGTGTCGACAACTTCCAGCCACTCCTTTCCCGACTTTGGCGTTGCACCAGGAGAAGCTCCCACACGATGTCTTCCCACGATCCCGCCACTCCACACGCCGCGCGGCCTCCAAGCCCCGTTTCGCAGCCACGACGCTCCATTCCCAGCAGGTTCAGCTACACGTCCAAGCTTCTGTCATGGCCGACCGAGGAAAACAGTTTAAGTTCCTTTTTCGTTTTCATGTTGCCCTATAAAAGGGAATGATGTATTTTTGTTGAGGGGTTAATGTTGATGAACATTGATTGTTGTGTTTTGCTTCCGTGAGAGGAGTCTGGCTATTGTGAGATTGTTGTTTGTCTACTTCTTCCTATTTAGGAGTTGGAGAGATGATGAACAGTTGATAGATTTGATAAATGTTGCTGTTGAAAACAATTGTGGGTTATATGCTTTCATCTTTTGGAGTCATGTTGTTGGTAATATTGAGTGTTAGCTGCTACTGTTTGGCTTCCTGTTGAGAGAAAAGGTGCCTGTTGTTTAGTTTCCTAAAACAGTTGCAAGGAAATTAGTGAAGGATTAGGCTAGATCGTTGTGTGGTCGGCAACCGTGAAAGAAATAGTGTTGTTAGGTTTGTGGTTTCCTTAATAGTTGAGTGAATGAGATTTTGTGGATCCTCTATTGTGCGAGATAAAGAGTAAATTATTTTTGAGGGGCCCGTGTGCGATAGCGGCCGAACTTGGAGCGGGAGATCGAAGGAATGAGGAATTCCTCGCGGGATAGGCGTCGACTTCGGTTGCGGAAAGACGACTCTTTCTGTGGGTAATTGCCTTTTCCCCTTCCTTTGCGTGTGCCTACATTTTCTGTTTAGGTTAATAGATTCATTGCTGGATTTTCGCCCGGATTTTGACAGCGAAAGCTACGTCGAAAACTCCAAACGGAAACGTATTTGGAGTTCACGATTTTCGTTTTGCTATGACAAGGAGAATTGAGCGAAAGTTGCTAATTTCCTTTCCCCGAATTTAGAATTGAATCATTTTTTCAAGAAAATTTATTTTAAACAAAATATTAATTTTGTGCTTTACAAAAATCTAGTTACTTAATTTCTTGAGGTTCATGCAACGCCCGCTCAAATTTCAATTTTAATTGCATGCATTTAGAGTTTCCTAGAAATAGCCGACAGGCACGCAAACCCTACGCGTCGTCCTGCATCACTAGTTCTCCTCTCCAAAAAGAAAGGTCGTACTCATACTCAGTCGTCCTCCTCAACTCCAATGACCTAAGGTGTCCCTCTGAGTAGTATTGAAAGGATTCCCATATTTGTTGGCAACCACCCAACCAATGGGATGGGGGTTACAAAATATCATGGTGACAGTGTTGTCACTAATATGGTCATCAAAACAATGTATTTGAGGTTCAGTGATATCCACCATTGTTGTTTATGACTTCTATTCTAGTTTCTCTAAGAAGTTGGATCCATGATCAGAATCCTTAGTATGCATCAATTATGTTCCTACTATAAACCGTAACTAGATAAAGGTTTTTTTTGTTCCTTTTAGGGAAATGCGGCAACATTTAAACTTTATCAAACCCAAAAACCCTCTCTATCTCCAATGGACGTAGATCGATCTTAACCAAACGACATAAATTTGGCATTCATGTGAGCGATCTCAATCTCATTTTGCTAGATTTAGGCTTCGTTTGGCGCTGCTTCTTTGCTCTGGTGAGTTTGGACAAAAACGACACCGTCATAGAATGTATATTTGGCATGACAATGGTTATGACCGCCACTATGAAAAGAAAAGAGTGATGTTATAAGCCGTCCTAATATAGCTATTTGCAGTCCATTTATGTTCGCAGTCCAAGGTTTTATTCACAGTCCATTCACGCTTTCGCTTTACAATCTTTATTTCCCCTCACGCAAATCCGGTGGCAAGCTTTGGAGGAAGATAACAGAAAGAGGGATGCAGCCGGGCCAAATTTCCAACCGGCGGGAAGTTGCTGGAGACCGCTTTGTAAAAGAACGGTAATGTTGTCGAGACTGGCGGAGGCTAGGGAGGCGAGCAAGATTTTCGTGGAGAAGAGGCTCTCCTTGCAGGTGTCCTGGTTTCCAAGAGCGGCGGAGAGCCACGGACAGAAGTCGGAACCGTGATCACCGGTGCTAGGGTTCACGGCGATGGCTCCGGAGGAAGTACTGGAGGAGGAGATGGTCCAGGAGAGCTCGTCAGAGGATAAGTCGAGGAGGTCAAGGAATTCAGAGATGGTCGACGAGAGGCGGAAGTCGAGGATGTCGGTTGATAAACCACTGGAGGCGGCGGGGGAGAAGCATAGGCGGATTTGGTAACTGGAGGCGGGAGATGGGTGATGTGTGAACAGCCATATTAGGGTTGCTTATAACCTCAACTAGTTTTCAAAATAAAAGTGGATGAAGTTCCTTAGGGCTCCGTTTGACACAGTGGTAACGGTCGTGAACGTGGTGATTACGAGGCTTCGTCCATGAACGCGCAACCTCACCTAATGAACTTAATTTACTTTTATGTACAAAATTAGTTTTCTTTTCTTTGTGGCGGTCACAACCGTTGTCATGTCAAACATGCATTTTATGACGGTGGCATTTTTGTCCAAACACACCGGAGAAAAAATGTCGCGCCAAACAGAGCCTAGGTGCGATCAGGCATTCGCAAACGACGATTCATAACCACCGAGCTCACGGCCGCCACCGCCATACCAAACGGAGCCTTAATCTTAACAATCATTGTTACCAGCGCACTATTCTGATGCCCTAATCATCAATTTGAACAGCATAAATACTAAAACTAACATATTAGGCCATCTAGTTCTTAATCCATCTAAAAAACATAAGCCACAGATAACACCTGCAGCTCATACATGGTGAAAACTATCCACCGCAAACTGAAGTGCTTCTTAGCTTATATATTAGCATATATGATGCATGGATAATTTTAGTCCCAACAATAATCCCGAGCAGATTTAGCACCGTCCTCTCATATTTGCATCCCTAACAACTAACAACCACCAGAACTGATCACTTCAACTTCATCTTTTTCCCAACTCTTAAGCTAAAACATTAGAGAACAGAGATCGACCAAATGATTTCCTCCTGATTTGACCATGAAGGAAAAACTTGTATGTCAATGGTTTCTCCCAGATGGCCCTTCTTGTATCGACCGAGCATAAGAGAATTAAGAGAATAAAAGCCCTGATCACCAGCCCTAAAATCTCATCTCAATTAGAAGAATTACAAGGTCAGATGAAGTAGAAAACAAAGCAGAAAGAAAATACCTCCATAGCAAGAGCGTCCATGTCCGCCCTAAGGGCAAAACAGGGGCCTTCGCCTGATCCAATCGAAGCGACGACGCCAGTTCTGGCGACCGGCCAAGTATACTCTATCCCAATGGCATCCAACTCCGATCTAATCAGCTCACTCGTCTTATACTCCTCAAAGGCCAGCTCCGGCTGCTGATGGATTCTCCTCCTTATGCCTTTCAGCCAATCAAAGAACTCCGGATCACGTGCCGCTTCCAGGAGGCGCTCAGCTCGGGACGGCGGCATCGATTTCGAGGCCACCGCAACTGGTTCACCCCATGAAGGGGGAGGAAGAAGAGCCGAAAAGAGCAGAAGGAACCTGAAGAGGACGCTCAAGAAAGAAGCAGACATGAGCTCGACTAGTGAGGAACGGGAGAAGTCTTTTTATCGCATCGCCAACGAAGGGGGAAATTAGACTGCGCATCAGTGGATGAGGGATCTAACTCTAGCCTCCAATAAATATTTACTCGTGGACATCGCTTTTGGGCCGTTGGGCCAAACGACCAACGGGCCTAATTTTTTTGGAGTGTACACTTTTTTATATTCAAATGAACTTTTCGGCTAGAGTTATTAGCAAAGGGTTGTTATGTTATTAGCAAACTATGATTATTAGCAAATCATATATTTTGAAAATAATTATTAACAAATCTTTTTGTTATTAGTAAATCATCTAAAAAAATTAAAAAGATAAAATTTTCTAGCATTGTTAGAGGATTTTCAAGCATTGTTAGGCAACATTTTCAAGCATTATTAGCTAAATATTCAAAATGAAGTAAATTCCTTATTCAAAATAGTTTCATCTAAAGTAACCTCTTCTGGGACTCTTAAACAGGTATCCTACTTGAAAATGGCAAAGCAAAAATTCATTCAAAACATTGATGACTCCACTCTTTCTTTACATTCTCCAAAATTCCTTCTTCAATCCAAATAATTGTTAGCTTGAAAACGTGAAGAGTAGGTACCTGATTCAATTTCTAGGCTAATTGGGGAATCCCGCACCTATGTTAGCTTGAAATCAAGCCATGCAGTAAATCTGAGAAATGGAGTCAAAGAAGAGAGGGTTCGTCGTCGTCGAACAACTAACCAGTGACGAAGAAGGGAGCGGCGGCGACGCAAGCAGGCGAGGTAAACCCTAAAACGACGGGATTGACAGGAGCGGGGGGTTTTCATGAGGGAGAGGAAAACACATAGTGAGGATTTTCGGGAGAGCGACTAGGGGAATAAGGGTTTGCCGGTGATGAAGAAGGGAGCAGTGACGGCGCAAGCAGGCGAGGCCCTAAAACGACAAGATTGAAGGGAGCGGGGGGTTTTCGCGAGGGAGAAGAAAAGACACATGAGAGTTTTCGGGATAGGCGCCTGGGGGAATAAGGGTTTGTTAGTATATTTTAGGATTGAAAAAAAAACCTAAAGTTATTGAACCCGGGTTTTTTGGGTTGCTAATACCGAAACTCAGTTTGCTATTAACAACGTCCTAAAAAAACTCGTGGAATTTATGGCTGAGTTAAACATGGGGATGAATGAGTTACTTGGAATCCCTCTAGAAATTTTATTGACGCTTTAGGTTAAAATATAATGGTAAAGCGCAATAGAGAGACACCCTGAAATATAAGTGTTGTGGGTCGCTTAGTGCTCTCAGAGACCGGAAGAATCGGACCATCTTAGATCGAGAGTGAGTCAAGCGCGCAAACAACCAAAATGAAAAAACAACCGCAACCAACAAGAGTTTTACGTGAAAATTTCGGAAAGGAAAAAAAACCACGGGGTCGGACTCAGTTCTGACGAAATCCACTAATTGTAGCTAAGTACAATAGTTAGAATTTTATGAGGGTGATAGCCCACCGCTCCTTTACAAGCCTTTTGAGTGTCCAATCTTTAGAAAAACTAAGTGTTGAGGAGCGCTCGCTGGAGCAGTCACTGGAGCAGAACTATCACATGTGGAGCGCGAGTTGAGCAGGAGAATGAGCAGTGAGTTAAGTCTTCGCCGGAAAACCATAGAGCTCTCTCTTCCCCTTTTTTCTTTGTCCCTGTAAATGAAGGCTTATGACCCCTTTTATAGTTTTTCTGGGTGGCGCACAGGTAATTGCTCCATCTTGGTAATTGAACGGGCGAATAGGAACACATGGTTCAGTTCACCCAGATTGCCATTTTTAAGGATATGACGACCATACCCCCCCCCCCCCCCCGGGCGACCCGAGCAACTCAGGCAGCTCGATCAGGTCCGCCAAAGAGATGGCGACGGACGGCGGACACACAAGGGCGTGCAAGGGCATGCAAGGGCGTGTTGTCGTGCGCGGGGGGAGCGTGCCTACCGCCGTGCGCGCATGGGGAGTGTGTGCGGCCTTGCGCACTGTCATGCGCGTGTTGCTGTGTGGTGCATCATGCACGGGGAGCACATGCGCGCTGAGGCACGCGCATGAGCACATGGCAACGCGCTCACACGTCCTTTTGGGGTGCGCGCATTACAGTCTTCTGGTCGAGGTGGAATCCTGCATGGAGGGGCGAACCGTTTTGGAGAGCCAACCCGGATTGCGGGTCAGAAGCTTTGGTTCGGATATTTGGATAATTTAGGAGAACCTCGTCAAATGCCACCCATTTTGGAGGTTGTTAACGTAGAAAACCTCGAAAATTCATGCTCAGCAAATCAATATGATTCATCGTTCCTTAAGTGTTTGTTAAAACTTGATATGTGTTGGGAAAGTGCCCACAACATTCCTGATTTGAAGAAGTCATCAGGATAAAGATAACTCACTTTGTATTTGATGATTATTTCTATGTGATTGTGTTTTAGGTAATTTCATTTCATGTTATAAATGTTACATTCTTGCTTACAAATATGATAGGTGCATTTGAAAATATCGCAGAAGAAATCAAAGTTTTGACAAGTAAAATCTCGACTAGACAAGGTTCAGACAAAGGCAATTTGTCATCGAGAGAAGGACCCGACATGGACTTATATCGACTAGAAGCTTAAAGCAGTTAAGCCAAATTCGACTAGAAGCTCAACAGCTAAAATATCGACAAGACAGTCTTCATGTCGACTAGACAGTGCAATATCGACGAGACAGTCTTCATGCCGACTAGACAGTGCATCAACCAGACAGTCTTCATGTCGACTAGACAATGCAATATCGACGAGGTTGTCCTCATGTCGACTAGATAGTGCAATATCGATGAGATTGTCCTCATGTCGACTAGACAGTGCAATATCGATGAGACAATATCGATATCGACGAGACGGGACACATATCGATGAGATAGTGTAAAATCGACTAGAAGAACTTATATCAACTAAAAGATGGGATTTCAAATATTTACTTTAACGGCGCCGCTGATTCAGCCAATCAGAGTGGACCACATATGGCAAGTGGATTAAAGAATATTAATTCAAATATGGTCGTTAAAGTATTCAATATATATACCTAAAGTGTGAATCGGTCAAACCTAACTTTGCTGATAGAAATTATTCAGAAAGAAAGTGCACAGTGCGGCTGAACAAAGAAGAAGAACCTGACTAAATTCTTTACACATGATCGAACCATCTTAGTAGAACTTCTCACATCTTCCCGTGGGTGCAAGCGCATGACCCTGGTCGTCACTTAGTTCCCCTTCTCTAGCCATGACGTTCGCTTGAGAGTTTCTTGCGTTGGTCACTCTCCACGCTCACCGCACCATAAATGTTGAAACCAAGACTTGCGAACAAGTCTCGGTCTCTGTGGAGTTCGGGCCCTCAACAAGTTGAGGGGTGACCTCACACTTACTCCTCTCAAGGGAGAACTCTAGGATAGAGGCTAAGGAACTAAGAACAAGGCCAAGGGCTTAGCGAGGAGGTCCCACCACACACCCGGAAGATCGTTGAGCGCTTCCCCTCCCGAGCCAATGCAAAACTTGGGCACCTTTGGAGGCTCTCTTGGCCGGCCAAAATCTCAGAGCCAACCCTTTCCTCTCAATAGGTGCACCTCCCTGGATCTATGCAAAGCCTTTCTCGCCCGGTCGACCAATGTCATACTCCCACCTAACAATTTTACTATACGCAGACCAAATGGGTCTGCCAACAGCGTGACTCCGCTGTTCCGGGAGACTATTACCGGACTCTCAGGGGTTTCCAAGTAAATTTCCCTCTGGACCCCCCACTTGACTACGTTAGAAAAGATAAACAAAAAACATGTGTCACATATTACAGGAATATGAATTCCATACTTCGGCACGCAGGCCGGCACTATAAATAAATAAGGCCTTCTCGGGCCGGCACAACCTTGGGCTTAAACCCGATATTTCCTGCTTTGTTCCGCAACACCTGTACGCCAACGCCCTGCCAAGCGGTGGCAAGCTGAACATCGATCAACTACAATGGGCCAAAGCCTTATCGACCCTACCCCTTTTTGGGGGTGGCAATATTTCGCCCCTGCAAGCAAGTAGTATGCAACTTCCTCGGAGTCTTCTCCGGGAACCCCAGAACATCACCAATCCGGATTGACATATCCAGATGGGCTTCACACAGCATGCCTAAGTTCGTACTCGCGCTTCCGGACGCTAATGCAATTACAAGCGGGGACGTACACGTCGACTCGTCGGAGAGCTCCCTTCCTCCACCCGTTGGTGGAGAGGGGCTTCCATGCAATCATGATAAATTAGGGCTTCACCTGCCCGAGGAGAAATTTCGTTACCCTTGAAGCGTGTTTTGGAGACATGGCTCGGACACGAACGACGAAGGCGAAAATGCTTGCTGCTCTTTACCAACGCTTCCGGTCTGCCACTTCCAACCAGTGTTAGGACCATAGCCCTAGGCCGGCAAGGGGCTGGGCTCTGGCTTCTCCTTCCAGCAGCAGAACAAGAAAGGGAGAAGGGGGCTTGGGTCCTCCTTGCTCCAGGCCGACGAGAGAGAAGAGGGTAGATCGAGAGGAAGGGAGCTCGGGGTTGCGCTTTCCCTGCTCCGGGCCGACGGGGAGGGGGGGGGGGACGGGATCGGGGCTCCTCCTTTTGCTCACAGCCAACGGGAGGGGGAGGAGGGAGCCTTTTCCCTTACTCCAGGACGACGGGGAGAGAGGGAGAAGGGGGCTCGGGGGCTGCGTTTTTCCTGCTCCAGGCCGACGAGGAGGAGGGGGGACGGGATAGGGGCTCCTCCTTTTGCTCACAGCCAACGGGAGGGGGAGGAGGGAGCCTTTTCCCTTACTCCAGGCCGACGGGGAGAGAGGGAGAAGGGGGCTCGGGGGCTGCGTTTTTCCTGCTCCAGGCCGACAGGGAGGAGGGGCGACGGGAGAGAGGGAGGAGACGAGAGAGGGGGCGACGGGGGGGGGGGGGGGGGGGGGGGGGGGGGGGGGGAGGAGATTGGGGGAGCAGAGGGGGCTCGGGTCCTGCGGCTGGGAAAAAATTAGGAGGGGGTTTTAGTTTTACGTTTTATAAAAAACCCTAGCCAAAACTGCTATCCGCAAACCATTCCTTTAAACGCACACCAAAAACCCGATAGACGCAGCCCGATCAATGCTAGCCAACCACAAGACACCTCGACTCCCAACTATCTGGGGAGGGTCACACCCGACGGGTATGGGGTTGTACACAATCCCCGCTCTTTGCGAGCGTGCCCCACGCTCGGAAAGAAATGTCCAACCCCAAGTATCCGACGGGTGGGAGCCGACCCCCAAAAAAATGGGTATATAATCATATGAATGATGATTCTTCTCTTTTTTGTACTCATATTTGTCCTGATGTGATAACATTTCCCTTTGTTGCCTTTAAATGATCAATTTGGTTGTCAACAACCTTGGTTATACACTATGCCTTCTTTTTTATGGTAGAAACATTATGCCCTTCATGTTCTCAAAATGTCATGCAACTTAATGTCTATTAGCAAGCAAACTCATAATTTAGATTGCAGTTATTTTTACTGTTGCATATTGTGTTATTCAGGAATGGGCCTCAGTGATGATTGACAGTGCTGAGGAAAAGAATGCTCACTATTATCTATAATGATTACATAAACAATCATGCATTGACAATTTAAAATGAATCTGATTTTGTTTCTAAAACTAATCAGATAATATGGTGTCATTGTAGGATTCATTATCTTAAGCTTCTGTTTTCAAAACTATTCTTAAAGAGCTTCGATTGTCAGTGAAAACTACCAATTTATCAAGCATAACTGATCCCTTATATGCTAAAGCCTTATATTGAATTTCATCCTTTCTCAAACTGTCATCCAAGAGGTTTACCCGCTCTGCCGGTTAGATGAGAGCCTGAACAGCGGAACCAACTCGGAGCCGAAACCAAAGAGCCTCCACGAGAGGTCAACCTACCATTATAAAGAACTTGTCAACTTGCCAGCCTCTCCGCGAGATCGACCTGACCCACCGGCTAGCGAGAGCCCGGCAGCGGGATCGTCCGGGGCAATCCAGCATAAAAGAACCTGTCAACCTCGCCAGCCTCTCCGCGAGATCAACCTGACCCACCGGCTAGTGAGAGCCCGGCAGCGGGACCGTCCGGGGCGATCCAGCATAAAAGAACCTGTCACCTTGTCAGCCTCTCCGCGAGATTAACCTGACCCATCGGCTAGTGAGAGCCCGGTAGTGGGACCGTCCGGGGCAGTCCAGCATAAAAGAACCTGCCACCTTGCCAGCCTCTCCGCGAGATCAACCTGACTCACCGGCTAGTGAGAGCCCGGCAGAGGGACCGTCCGGGGCAATCCAGTATAAAAGAACCTGTCACCTTGCCAGCCTCTCCGCGAGATCAACCTGACCCACCGGCTAGTGAGAGCCCGGCAGCGGGACCGTCCGGGGCAATCCAACATAAAAGAACCTGTCACCTTGCCAGCCTCTCCGCGAGATCAACTTGACCCACCAGCTAGTGAGAGCCCGGCAGCGGGACCGTCCGGGGCAATCCAGCATAAAAGAACCTATCACCTTGCCAGCCTCTCCGCGAGATCAACCTGACCCACCGGCTAGTGAGAGCCCGGCAGCGGGACCGTCAGGGGCAATCCAGCATAAAAGAACCTGTCATCTTGCCAGCCTCTCCGCGAGATCAACCTGACCCACCGGCTAGTGAGAGCCCGGCAGTGGGACCGTCCGGGGCAATCCAGCATAAAAGAACCTGTCACCTTGCCAGCCTCTCCGCGAGATCAACCTGACCCACCGGCTAGTGAGAGCCCGGCAGCGGGACCGTCCGGGGCAATCCAGCATAAAAGAACCTGTCACCTTGCCAGCCTCTCCGCGAGATCAACCTGACCCACCGGCTAGTGAGAGCCCGACAGCGGGACCGTCCGGGGCAATCCAGCATAAAAGAACCTGTCACCTTGCCAGCCTCTCTGCGAGATCAACCTGATCCACCGGCTAGTGAGAGCCCGGCAGCGGGACCATCCGGGGCAATCCAGCATAAAAGAACCTGTCATCTTGCCAGCCTCTCCGGGAGATCAACCTGACCCACCGGCTAGTGAGAGCCCGGCAGCGGGACCGTCCGGGGCAATCCAGCATAAAAGAACCTGTCACCTTGCCAGCCTCTCCGCGAGATCAACCTGACCCACCGGCTAGTGAGAGCCCGACAGCGGGACCGTCCGGGGCAATCCAGCATAAAAGAACCTTGTCACCTTGCCAGCCTCTCCGTGAGATCAACCTGACCCACCGGCTAGTGAGAGCCCGACAGCGGGACCGTCCGGGGCAATCCAGCATAAAAGAACTCGTCACCTGCTCAGAAAAGACCTCAGAATATATGTATGGATAATGAAACGCACGACAAGTTGGTTACAAAAAATTTCACAGATAGAATCTTTTCAAGTCGTCCCCACTCCTGGCTCGGCCGAGAGGTAACCCTTCCACATCCTGGGAGTGATACCCTCCCGACTTGAGCACTTCACTTACAACGTAAGGCCCCTCCCAGTTGGGCTCTAGTTTACCTATAGCGGCTCCTCTCCCTGCCGCATCTACCTTCTTCAGGACCAAGTCCCCCTTTTCGAACTGCTTTACCCGGACGTGGTGATCAAAATACTTGGCCATCCGCCTCTTGATTTCCTCGTGGCAAATGATGGCCAGGTCCCGGAGCTCCTCCATGTTAATATCCTCACCTGGTGATGAGATGGTATAAAGTATGATTCTCCCTCACGAATGTGACATCCGCATAGACATGATTTCTTAGATGGATAATGGTGATTTTATAACATTGTTTGAGCGGAAAGATATCCTAGAAACATACTTAATAACACTGTGATTTAATTTCTCCATATTAAGACTATGATAATGAACAAAAGGACAACTGAAACTTCTAGGATAGGCATTTGGTTGTATACTCATAGGACATTTAAAACCCAAAATTCTAGATGGAAGATCATTTGTAAGATGAGTAGTAATGATGGCTTCCTCAATATGATTTAGACACATGAAAGTAGAAAGTCAGTCTTGGAAATAATCTTTAATACCTAAACTTTGTATTTTACCACCAAAGTGACTTCAGATCATAACAATTTGTAAGAATTATACTAACAAAAAATATATAGGTTTAAGGAAAATCAAAGTGACCCTGATGTTACTATCACTAAATGATACAAACCAACGAGCTCCACTTACATTTGAGTATTAGATGACCCCCAAATATCTCTGAATTAAATGAAAAGGGATAAATCTTATTTTATTGCCAATAATAAATGTAGTATTTTTATACAATTATACTTAGCATGCTCACACACAACAATAACAACACTCAAGCCTTTATCCCACTATAGTGGGGTTTGCTACATGGATCCTTTGTCGCCATTATGTCCTATCTCTAGTCATAACCTCACTAATGCTTAAGTGCATCGTGTCTTGCCGTATAGTTTCATTCCAAGTCTTTATTGGTCTACCCCTCCCTCGTTTATCATGTGATGCCTAACTGGTGCCTCTAATGGCCCCTTTACACATGATCGAACCATCTTAGTTGAACTTCTCACATCTTCCCGTGGGTGCCAGCGCATGACCCTGGTCGTCACTTAGTTCCCCTTCTCTAGCCATGACGTTCGCTTGAGAGTTTCTTGCGTTGGTCACTCTCCACGCTCACCGCACCATAAATGTTGAAACCAAGACTTGCGAACAAGTCTCGGTCTCTGTGGAGTTCGGGCCCTCAATAAGTTGAGGGGTGACCTCACACTTACTCCTCTCAAGGGAGAACTCTAGGCTAGAGTCTAAGGAACTAAGAACAAGGCCAAGGGCTTAGCGAGGAGGTCCCACCACACACCCGGAAGATCGTTGTGCGCTTCCCCTCCCGAGCCAATGCTAAACTTGGGCACCTTTGGAGGCTCTCTTGGCTGGCCAAAATCTCAGAGCTGACCCTTTCCTCTCAATAGGTGCACCTCCTTGGATCTATGCAAAGCCTTTCTCGCCCGGTCGACCAATGTCGTACTCCCACCTAACAATTTTACTATACGCAGACCAAATGGGGCTGCCAACAGCGTGACTCCGCTGTTCCGGGAGACTATTAGCGGACTCTCAGGGGTTTCCAAGTAAATTTCCCTCTAGACCCCCCACTTGACTACGTTAGAAAAGATAAATAAAAAACATGCGTCACAGATTACAGGAATATGAATTCCATACTTCGACACGTAGGACGGCAATATAAATAAATAAGGCCTTCTCGGGCCGGCACAACCTTGGGCTTAAACCCACTATTTCCCGCTTTGTTCTGCAACACATGTACGCCAACGTCCTGCCCAACGGTGGCAAGCTGAACATCGATCAGTTACAACGGGCCGGAGCCTATCGACCCCACCTCTTTTTTGGGGTGGCAATATTTCGCCCCTGCAAGCAAGTAGTATGCAACTTCCTCGGAGTCTTCTCCGGGAACCCCAGAACATCACCAATCCGGATTGACATATCCAGATGGGCTTCACACAGCATGCCTAAGTCCGTACTCACGCTTCCGGACGCTAATGCAATTACAAGCGGGGACGTACACGTCGACCCGTCGGAGAGCTCCCTTCCTCCACCCGTTGGTGGAGAGGGGTTTCCATGCAATCATGATAAATTAGGGCTTCACCTGCCCGAGGAGAAATTTCATTACCCTTGAAGCGTGTTTTGGAGGCATGGCTCGGACACGAACGACGAAGGCGAAAACGCTTGCTGCTCTTTACCAACGCTTCCGGTCTACCACTTCCAACCAGTGTTAGGACCATAGCCCTAGGTCGGCAAGGGGCTCGGCTCTGGCTTCTCCTTCCAGCAGCAGAACAAGAAAGGGAGAAGGGGGCTTGGGTCCTCCTTGCTCCAGGCCGACGAGAGGGAAGATGGTAGATCGAGAGGAAGGGAGCTCGGGGTTGCGCTTTCCCTGCTCCGGGCCGACGGGGAGGAGGGGGGACGGGATCGGGGCTCCTCCTTTTGCTCACAGCCAACGGGAGGGGGAGGAGGGAGCCTTTTCCCTTACTCCAGGCCGACGGGGAGAGGGAGAAGGGGGCTCGGGGGCTGCGTTTTTCCTGCTCCAAGCCGACGGGGAGGAGGGGGGACGGGATCGGGGCTCCTCCTTTTGCTCACAGCCAACGGGAGGGGGAGGAGGGAGCCTTTTCCCTTACTCCAGGCCGACGGGGAGAGAGGGAGAAGGGTGCTCGGGGGCTGCGTTTTTCCTGCTCCAAGCCGACGGGGAGGAGGGGCGACGGGAGAGAGGGAGGAGACGAGAGAGGGGGCGACGGGGGGGGGGGGGGGGGGGGGAGGGGGGGGGGGAAGGAGATCGGGGGAGCAGAGGGGGCTCGGGTCCTACGGCTGGGAAAAAATGAGGAGGGGGTTTTAGTTTTAGGTTTTATAAAAAACCCTAGCCAAAACTGCTATCCGCAGACCATTCCTTTAAACGCACACCAAAAACCCGCTAGACGTAGCCCGATCAATGCTAGCCAACCACAAGGCACCTCGACTCCCAACTATCTGGGGAGGGCCACACCCGACGGGTATGGGGTTGTACATTTCTCATTCTCTTCTAAAAAGCTCAAGATTTCAGAACGCCTATAGTAAATCATTTCCTCGTCAAGCAAAGTGGGGCAGTCTAGAAAGCTTCAAGGGCAGATCTAAGATTTAATCAAGATAAGAAGAACTCTCTCTTAATATTCATCAAGAAGACTTATACAAAGAGAGAGAGAGAGAGAGAGAGAGAGAGAGAGAGAGAGATTTTACTGTGTTCAAAAGCACTGTCAAGAAGAAGCCCTTAATTTTTTTAAAGATTCCAAGGCTTCTAAGAAAACTCAATAACATCAAGCTTTATTTTATTGAGTCAAAGTAAAAGTTGTAATTACTTAATAAAACTTCATGTATGATCTTTTCTAAGATCTGAGTGTAAGGTCATTTGTGACCTGAGGTAGGGTTTTGGATTGAACCCGAGGTAGGTTCTAAATTGAACCTGAGGTAGGATTCTTATTGTGGAATCTGAGGTAGGATCCTAAGATAGTGGATCTGAGGTAGGGGATTAGTTAACATCCCTGAGGTAGGAGGTGTTGACTCTGAGTGTAAGATCTATATTGGATCTGAGTTTTGGAGGAGTTTGCCTAGTCTAACACACTGCTAAATAGGTGGATGGGGACAGTGGAGTACCCATACTGGGGAAGCACTATAAATCTGTGTTTGTGGATTGTGATTTTCTATGTTTGCCATTTTATTTTGCATAATCTGAAAAAGGGAAAATATGGATAAACACCTATTCACCCCACCCCACCTCCTCTAGCTGATTAGATTGACCTTAAATTATCAAGTGGTATCAAAGCGAGATTGTTCAAAGAAAGCTTAACAGCTTAAACGAGATCTTTAAAAGGTATTCAAAGTCCAATTACCATGCATGTCTACTGAGACTAAGTTGGCAATTTGTAACAAAGAGAACTATGTTATGTGGAAGGAGAGAGTGAAACTATACATGAAAGCCATAGATCTTAGAATTTTCATTACTGTTGAAGAAGGGCCTTTCATTCTCATGACTGCCTTTACTAGCAATGTCACTGCTGACACTACAACAAACTGCACCTGTTGTAAGGACTGAAATATAACTAAAACACAGTTTGTTACTAATAGTTATATTTAGTAACAAATATTTTTTTTTGTTACAAAAAAGTAATTTTTTGTAACGAATATTTTAAAGTTTGTTACAATAATAATTAATTCGTTACTATAACTGTAAGTATTTGTAACAACATTAATGTTACGTTACAAATAGAAAACTTTTCTCACAATAAGTATCAATTGTAACCACATCATGAAAGTTTTTTGTGACAAAGACATTGTCCTTACTAATAGTAATATTTTATTATTAAAGTTTTGTTACAAAAAATATATCATATTTTATTTTCAATTTTTGTACTATTTTATTATCAAAGTTTTGAATTATTATTAAAAAAAATTTGTATGCGCGACAGTACCCCGCCTCGATAGTGCTCTAACGCGGCGACAGTACTCCTACAGCTCGCAAACATCCATGCGCGGCTGTCGCAAATATGTGGTACTATTGCGACATGTATGTATTTTTGCGCGTACGGGGTTTTTTTATAAATCTTTAACTTTTTATAAAAGTTTTTCTGCCTCTCTCCCATGCAGCTCTATCTCTCTCTCACATGAATGAATGAAATATACGGATGAAAATTTTCCTCCATAAAATTTTGAACAAAACAAAAATTAAAATTAAAATATATTAAATGTAAAAATGAATGCAAATTAATATGACATTAATTTTTTAATATAATTTTGGAATTAAAATAAAATCACGCACGAACCCGCGTGCATGTAAATGCACTCTCGCGCGCACGCAAATGCACTCTCGCGCACACGCAAATGCACTCTCGTGCGTGTAGATTTCCTTTTTTCGCTTGAGAGCTAGCGCGTATTGCATGTGTCGGGGCTCAAACACAGACACATGCACACACACAAACACGGATAACCAAACACACAAACATTCATTTGAGAGCTGTAGCAATGTCTTTCAGACGTGTATAAAATTTTATATAAAGTTTTTATATAAAACTTTACGAGCAGCTCCGCACGGGCTTCGCCCGTGCTCGCTGACTCTTAGCGGATTACGTCGCATTCGAGCGGGTTGTGCCCGCATTCGAGCGGGCTGTGCTCGCATTTGAGCGGGCTGTGCCCGCATTCTACAGTATCCGGCCGGCGACGGCGGGCTTCGCCCGCAACATATACATATGAGTACTCAAAATGACCGTAAAAAAATATACATCAATATTTTATAATTATTTATTTCAAAAACATTTATGTTTTAACAAAAAATCATTTTAAAGTAAGTCATTTTCAAAAGTTTAAAAACATTTTTATATAAAGTTTTTATAAAACTTTAAAAACCTCTTTATATAAGTTTTTCTTCCTCTCCTCCTCTCTCTTACAAGAATGAAATATATGGAGGAAAATTTTTCTTCATAAAATTTTGCAAAAAAAAATATCCAATAATTAAAAACATTAAATTTAAAATGAATGTCAATTTGACATTAATTTATTAACATAATTTTAGCATAAAAATAACTACCGTGCACGGGCCCCGCACGCACGCAAAGACACTCCCGTGCGCACGTGCGACCACCTCCGAGCACAAGGGCACGCACGACGCGGGCTCGGGAGAACATTTTTGGCCCGTGAGAGTATTTTTTCGGGCGGGCACGTGTTTTTTTTCACTCAGCGCACGTTTTTTGCCCGAGCTCACGTTTTATGCCCAGTCGCACGTTTTGCACTTGCATGCATTTTTGACCGGACGCATTGTCTCCCAAGCGCGCATTTTCGCTTGGTAGCGTGTTTTTACCCTGACACGCATTTTCGAATCATCGGCACTCATTTTCTCCAAGGTGTATTTTATCCCAATCACGCATCTTTTTGCGGACGTGCATTTTTCACACAGATGCAAGTTTTTGCCAGAGCGCGCATTTTTCTTACAGGCGCGCGCGAGATGCACTACAAGATATAGTCTCAACGACGACGTTTTTTTTTGCGACGCTTTTGAAATCGTCGCTTTTAGTTTTATATTTAGCGACGATTTTTTCCATAAACGTCGCTAATGCAAAAAAATAGCATTTGCTACGTTTTTAAGGAAAACGTCACCATACGTGTTTAGCTCTTGTGACGATTGTTTTTAAAACGTCACTAAAGTAATGTTTTTATTGTGACGTTTTTGAAAACGTCGTCGTTAGTTTACATTTAGCGACAATTTTTTTTTAAAACGTCGCCAATATAAAAATTTAGCATTAGCCACGCTTTGCATGAAAACACGTCAGCATACATGTTTATCTTTCGTGACGATTTTTTCAAAAACATCATCAAAACACATGATCTTTTGTCAAAATTTTTTATCTAACATTTCATAAGATCTTTTGTTAAAAGGGATATGAGTGATATAGTTATCATTTATCAAATGATTGAACATGAATCACGTCATGTACTTAGTGAGCATGATGCATGAAATACTTGAAGTACGTATACGACACACATTATGCATGTTTAAGTTGATGATATATATCAGCCTTATCTATATGCACGTACACACCCATAACCATACACTTATGTGCGTACTCCAATGATATGGGTAGTTTGCTATGCACACATGCACTCATAATCATGCACTACTTGGGGCTATGCGCACCGGTACCCATGATGGCCGGATATTTTGCTATGCACACATAACTATATGTACACACCCATGCATGTACGATGGGGTATTTCGCTATGCGCTATAACCATATGCTTGGCTATGCACACCCCCATGATGGGGCATTTAATTACTATGAGCACCACCCATAACTACGCTTGGCTATATATGCGCACCGTACCCTCAAGATGGGGGTGTTTTGCTATGCGCATAAATATAATCATACGCTTGGCTCTGCGCATCGCCATGATAGGGTATTTTGCAATGCGCACACCCATCACCATACACCTGACTATCCGCACTCCCATGATCGGGAGACGGCTGCGGCAGACGGTGAGCGCGACATCATTGAATCTCCACAAACTTAAATGTTAGTGTTGGTACACATACATCATGTAATCATTCTTCGGGTTGCAGCTTAATGATCTCATCAAATTGTTACTATGGAATACCGGCCTTATGATCATATCAAACACTTCTTTTCGTAGGGAGAAGAAGCTACGTAGGTAACACACACTAGGCAAATGTTCCAAGATAAGAGCATGACTACTCGCGATAACGACGAAGTTGTCTACATACGTACGCCGATGAGACGATTAGGTGAATATATGGTCTAAGATGAGAGATACCAACATCGTATCAGATGCCCCATATATACATAGCGTTTTCGAGGTTTCCACTACCTAATCTCGTATCAAATGCCCATACACAAAGTTTTTGGGGGTTCCACTGCCCGGTGATGATCAGCTGATGGGGGTCAAGGGTGCAGCGTCCCCGACCAATTTCTTTTTGTATACTAACTCATCATTTATGATCATGCCAAAAAAATTACTAATAAAAAATCTGAAAATTATGGAGGGAAATTAAAAATTCCCCCCTAACCCAAATTTATTTCATTTATTTCCTCAAGGCAGCCGACTCTTCACTCTGATACCCCCACCCCAATGATCTCATCAAATTGTTACTATTGCATGAATACCCTACGATCATATCGAACATTTCTTTTTGTAGGGAGAAAAAACTACGTTGATAAGACACACTAAGCAAATGTTCTAAGATAAGAGCATGACTCGCGATAGCGACGAAGTTGTCTACGTCGATGAGCCGATTAGCAGGTGAATAGTCTAAGATGAGAGATCCCAGCATCGTAACAGATGTGGCCCATACATTGAGTTTTCGAGGTTTCCATTACCCAACCTCGCATCAAATGCGTCCTATACGCAAAGTTTTCGGGGGTTTCGCTGCTCGGTCAAGGGGCAGCGTCTCCGACCAATTTTTTTATATATTAACTCATCATTCATGATTATGCCAAAAAAAAATTATTATTAAGAAATCTAAAAATAATGGAGGGAAATTAAAAATTTCCCCCAAATTTCCCCCTCCCCGCCCCAAATTTATTTCATTTATTCAGGCCGACTCTTCGTTTCACTGCTCACATAACCTAGCTAGCAGCTGCTCGATCGCGTTCTTGGCGTCGTCGTGCTGCTCCCATCGCGTCGTGCTGCTCCCGGCGCCTTCTTCCCGCCTGGCTCCTCCCGTCAGCCTCCTACCCTCGCTTCCCCCAAACCCGAAGCCTCGACAAAATCTTCTCCCGAATCCTCGACGTCGCTCTGCTCCTCACCCGAAGTATTAACAAACCCCTCGCATGAACTCCTACCAGCGTCGACTCTCTCACCGTCGGCATCAGGACTTGCGGAAGAGTGCGACGTCAGTGAAGGTTCATCGGCGGCTTTCAGGCGAGAGAAGAGGTCGAGAGGAGGTTACTCTTCCCGCACCGCAACATTGGCGGCTTCGAACGGCCGAGCAGACACCAGAGAGAAAACTCGGCAAAGCACTTCTTCCCTTGGTGACTTCGAACAGCCTACACCAAGGTGTGTTTTTATTCCTTCTCGCACGCCCTCAACAACCCAATGGTGCCGGAAGTGCTGGATGTTTTTCTTAATTCTCTACTTATTTCATCAGAATCAGTTTCTTCTCAAAAAGAAAGAGGAGGGAGAAAAATTAATGGCTTTACTCCAAACGGTTCTCTACTACTTTACTCTTTAAACTCTTACATTTTTAACAATGGATAGATTTAAATCCAAGTCATTTTTATCTGAGCAGATAGATGTACAAACAAACTTTATAGGGAGGTTGTGGTAGAAATTTAATTTGGAGCTACCAGGTGAGTTAAGTTTTTCATTCTACTCTATGTTTTTTTTAATTCAATTCTTGCACTGAAAGTGTTTGATCTATTGTCATAATGACATAATTTAATTCATTTCTTGCTTTGAACATGTCTAACATAAATTACCACACAGAATATGATTTATTTCATATGTTAATCACAAATGTCTAACATAGATTACCACACATAATATAATTTAATTCCTATTGTTTAGAATTTCATTTTTATTGTGAACAAACATCATAATGTTATCTGGAAACCATGTTCAAAACAACAAATTAATGTCCGATTTCGTTCCGCGTCACTAGCATCTTCATTGAAAAAAAATTAATTCTGATGATTCCATCACTTACACTTTGACGAATTCACTAAATTAGCTTGAATTGCTTCGAGATACAAGTTAACATCAAAATGAGAGACACGATGAGCTCTGTTTTTTATTCAGTTCTTGCACTGAACTCATGTTGCATCCCCTCCGCATGTTGCCTCCCCGCCGCATGTCGCCGCCCCGCCGCATGTCGCCGCCCCCGCCGCATGTCGCCGCCCCGCCGCATGCGCCGCCCCGCCGCATGTCGCCGCTCTGGATATGGTGATGGTGTTTGTTCTGATAATGTTAGGTTTCAAGTTGTTATTCACTTCATGATTGATTTTTAATTAATTGATTATTAATTTGCAAGCATTTGGGGGCGGTTTATTTTTATTGATTTTGCAAGCATTGATGATGGATTTTGTATTTGTTCTGATATAGTGGAAGGAGTTCTGGAGGGGTATGGGTGAGAAAAGAGTCGGCTGGAAGAGAATCCAGAGACTGGAGCCTGGATATTGTTCTGGCACTAGGCTGAAACGAGAAGGTTGGATGTTGTTCTGGACTAAAGAGAAGGTTGGCGTGAAAAGGAGAATTAGAGTTAATGGGGGGTGGGGAGATATGGTTGAATGTGTGCGAGGGGCTGGGAGGATGTCCATGTATGGGAATGTGAGGGGCAATTTAAGTGGAGGAAAACTAAAGGCGGCAATTATGGTCTTCTTCTTTTGTGTAGTGGGGGTAAGATAGTTATAGAGTGGGTATAGCTAATGGGTAGTTAATGGAGATAGTTATGGATAATTATGGTGTTTATGTGGAAGTTACAGGTAGTTACACAGGTAGTGGGATAAGAGGAGTTGGTGGTGGAGGGTGGGCAATTTTATGTGGGCTGCATTTTCTTAAAAGAAAAACTGCAACATTGGCGGCGTTTTAAAGAAAACGCCGCCAATGCTCCTGCATTTTTTTTTAAAAATGCCTAGTATTGGTGGTGTTTTTTTTAAAACACCGTGGCTATTGGCGGCGTTGTTTTTAAAAAATGCCGCCGATTCCTGTAGTCGCGCGCTTTTTTAAAAAAACGCCACCGATTCTTGTAGTCGCGCGCTTTCCAAAAAATGCCGCAAAATTCTTTCGCGGCGATCCATACCGCGACGTTTTTTGTCCAGATTTCTGTCCAGATTTCTTAGAGAAATTGGACAGATTTCTTAGAGAATTCTGGACAGTTTCTCCTACAGAAATCTGTACAACTTTCTCTAAGAAATCTGAAGTGAAATCTATCCAGATTTGAGTTCCTTCAGTTTCACCTAATGCAGGGGATGGTGGATGTGTGTGAGTTTGTCTAGCTGCCTTTCTCATTTCAAGTAAATCATGCCCATTTATTGGACTCGTGGAAACAATTTTACTTATGCAAATAGATTCACATAAGTTGCATGCATAGTTTGGCCAATTAGACTTGCTATAATTGATTTCTGACATGTTAATGTGCTTCATATTTTGTTTGCTAAACAAACTTGTTGATTTCAATTTCTGCTTCATGTTAGAGTATGCATTTATTGATCATAGCTTTGCTTGGGTAAAAATCAGAAGCAAACACATTATTAATGTGTCAATTTCTTGTTCTAATATTTTTTTCTGAAAACTCAACTCGTTTTTATGAATGAAGATAAATATGTCAGTGGCGTGCTTCACCTTTATTCCTTTATTTATTTTCTGAAAACTCAACTTGCTTAAATGTTTTTGTTGGTGTATTAAAGTTTGTAGTCTTTTATTTACAGGTTTCATTCTTGCGATCAAATCATTCTAGGATTCGGACATATGGATCATCTGCGCCAACATATAGAAATGCAATTATATACTGTGGGGCTGAGATATTGTTACTTGAATGGGAATGCAGATCTGTCCGCTTGGTAATTTAACTCATGCTATGAGTCCCCCCCTCTCTGTCTTATGCATTTTTGAATGGTTTACCTAATAAAGAGGATACATGAAATTTGTATTTTTGGTTTTTCTACATTCTCTTTATTATAGCTGCTCATAGGTATAGCTGATGGAGGTATCAAAGCATGAAATGTTGATGCTAAGAGAGTTGTCTGTGATCTAAATACCACTCAAGAATTCCCAAGGTTCTTTACTAGATAGTTTCTGAACATAATATGTGAAATTTCTTCTTATCACTTTAGCGTTGCAATGAAGTGTTGTGGACTCGAAGTGTAGCCCAGTTGAACCAATTTTTGTCTTTGCTTCTGCATCTAGGCGGTATTTACTTCACCGACTCTTTTCTTTTAGTTTCAAAAAAAATTCACATAAAACTACAGCTAATACCTCCTTTAGTAACTTCTAACATTCTTTGGTTCCGCATGTGAGTCTCCAACATGAGAAATGATCAAGTACTCTTTTTAAAAGTACAAGAAGCATAACATTAGTAGTTGTGCCTGATTCATCTCCATTCTGAACCTGTTTCAGCCTTCCAAGAAGGAAGTTAATAGAAGAGAAAAAAATCAGGAGTTCATATGCTTAGATAGATCATGTATGTTGTCTCTTGTTTTATCTTCTTTGAATGGCCCTTTTGGTAAAAATAGCTCAGGCTTAAAGTAAATTCTATAGCAGGAGTAAAAAGGCCTTTGAAAGTTCTATAGCAGTTTGAAAGTATGCCTTTGAAACCTGTAGGACTTTCCCCGTAGCTTGCTCTGGTGGGAATAGATGTTGATTAAGTACTATTTTTCCCCTGAAATTCAAATGATTAGTTCTGTATTGAATTAATGACCATTTTTCTGAATTGAATTTTGTGATCTTAATTGCTCTCTTTTATTTGTAGGGTGCTCGAGCATTGACCGACAAGTGACGAAAGATTCATTAGTCAGAAAGTGATGGACGATTCATTTTTCGAAAAATGACGGAAGATTTATTAGAAACATGTTGATCTTGTAATGTAATATTGTATTATTTTAGAAGAGATGATAATAACTTGTACTCTATGTAATACATTTTGGTGTGAATAAATACATGTTGATCTTGTTACAAAATATTAAATATATGTGTGTTTTCAAGATTATTATTTGTCATAAAATCTCAGGTACACAAAAAATAGAAATGGAATATTATTGATATATAAATGAATTGGCTATAGTAAGAAGAATGGAAAACAAATGTAACGATTTTTTCGTTACTATTGTTTAATCTATTGTAACGAAATATTATTTATTATACTTTATTGTAACGAATTTAGTTTATTTTTAGTGAGGAAAAAATAAAACATTTGTAACGAAATAGTTTTAATCGTAACTATTTTTTTGTGAGGAAAAAATAACATTCGTAACGAAATAATATTTATTGTGACCAATTTATTGTGAGGAAGAATCTCTTTTTGGTGAGAAAGTATCATTTGTTACAATTAATTTATTTGTAACGAAATGCATACATTCGTTACAATAACCTTTAGCGTCGAGCTTTAGAGGAGGACCGTTACTTAAAGTTTTTTCGTTACCAAAGAGTTTTTGTAACGAATTTTGGCACTTATTGTAACGAATTAGGTCCTTACTATAAGTGCAGTTTGTTGTAGTGTGAGCAAGTACCTAAGAAATATTTAGAGTTAACTAGAGATGAGATCACCCTAGTCACTGTGTACAATAGGGCAAAGAACATTCTTGCAGGTGTAGTTGATGACTCAACATTTCAAAATTTAGTTCACTGTAAAACTGCCAAGGAGATGTGGGATTCCCTCATTGTCTTTATGGAAGGAACTGAGGAGGTCAGAGATGATAGAAAATCTTTGTTAAATCAAGAGTATGAAGCATTTAGACAAGAGAAGAATGACTCAATCTCTGACTACTATGAAATTTTTTTCAAGATTGGCAATGGTCTGAGAACTTATGGAAAAGAGTTCTCAAACTATAGTTAAATGACAAATTCCTGAGTTCTCTAAATAAGGAGTGGGACATCAAAATTTGTGTCATAAGAGAGATGGCCAATTTGACTAAGATGGAGCCGCAAAATTTATTTGGGACGCTTCTATCCCATGAGCTCTACTTGAACACAAGAAAGGAAGAAGAAGAAAAAGAAGGCAGATCCAATTCATTGAATAAATCTGTAGCCTTCAAGGTTGAGTGCTCAAGGAGAAGAAAAGATGATTCTCCCAATCATCTAGACAGATGTTCAGAACCTGAAGAAAATGCAGCCAACACATCTGGCTCTGAACCTTCTGATGATGAGCTGTCATCCTTTTATAGAAACTTCAAGCAAGCTGATATTGTGCACTCTGTAAGAGCACAACAAGTCCACTTCTTTTATCTCTAAGGACATGTCAAGGGAGAAGTTTAGAATGATATGTATATTTCTAAGCATAATAAACAGCCTTTTGCTAATTACATTTGTTATTGTTGTCAAAAGCCAGGACACATAATTGCTGACTATCCTGAGAAGCGAAGAGAAGCAAGTAACTCTAAGCCAAGGAAGTCACTCAAATGTAAAAAGAGAGAAAAAAGCTTCTTGGCTTAGAAGGTCAAGACCTTGAGTAGTAGTGACTCTAGCTCATCTGACTCAAAAGAGGAAGCTTATTTTAGGTTGACTGCTCTATCAGATGACGATGACTAGGATGACTTCTCTCCTGCTCAGGTATGCATTAGAACACCTCTATGTGTTTCAGACTTTGAGTCTGAAGCAAGCTCTTCGGATAATGAAGATATTCCTGATTTAATAGAACAATATGGTGCCCTTCTTGAAGCCCTAAAAAGGAGTAAGAAGTTGGCAAAAGCTCAAGCAAAAGAACTTGCAGCCCTTAAGTGCACAGAATCTATGCTTCTTGAGAAGACTGAGAAGTTGACTCAAGTTAGCATGGAAGTCAATAAGCTTAAGGAGGAATTTAAAGCTCGTATTGATCTATTAAATCAGAAGGAGCAAATTATTCAGGATCTTGAGGAAAGTCTCATAAATGAAAGGAAGCTTGTGGCTAACTTCTCTAAGCCACAAACTATCCTCTCTATCATTGATAGCTTCTCTGCACCCTATATAGGTGGTGAGGATACTCTAAAGAAAATGATAAGGGTAAGTCACCTCAAGATTAGATCTTATTTAAGAAGGTCACATTTCCTACCAACTCTTATGATTATGATCTCTCATTTGGATATCTGTTAAATGAATGCACTATAAGTGGGGCTAAGAAACCACAAAGTAGAAATGATAGAATCTTTGGACAAAGTGCATTCAAAGCACATCATGAAGAATTCCAAATGAAGAATCACTACTAGAAAATAGAGTTTTAGCCAGGGCAATTTGCCCTGGCAAAAGGTCTAAAACTATGGCTAAAGATAATTTGCCACTGTCTAGCCACGGAAATTTTTTTGGCTAAAAGTCTCGTGGAGAAAGTTTTTTAGCCACAGATTGGTCGTGACAAATAGTATTAGCCACAAAAATATAATGCCGTGGCTAATACCTGGACTTTTTGCCATAGTTTTTCCCACAGGAAAAAGCTTCTAAGTAATCGTTAAATGGATTATTTGCCCCGGCTTAGAGCCGTGGCAAATAATCTGCTTATTAGCACGGTTTAAAAACCTAGCTAATAATAAGTTAGTTGTTTTTTAAAAAACTATTTGCCACGAATTTAAACGGTGACAAATAATAAATTATGTTTTTTTAAAATATATGTCATGGTTTAAAAACAGCCACATAATTAATATAGCTTCTTAAATAAAAGGAATCTGCTTCTTAGAGTGACAAAGAAAGCTCAAAATATTATACTGCAAACATAGACTACAATAGAGAGAACAAATCGGCAATTCCCTTCAATGTTCGAAAATCATTCAGATCTTTATAATCTGAACTGTACTATTGAATACATACTGGCCACAACTCTCACTAACTTAATGATCTGAACTCCAGTTTTTGGAACGAGAATCGGCCCAACGAGGAGTTTGGGCCCCTGAGAGGGGGTAGCTAGCACTTACTTGTCCCATAGATGAACTTGATAGAAAATTCAGAACTAAGCACCGACCCTTGACTGCAGCGCGGAGGTCCCACCACACACCCGGAAGATCTTAGAGCGCTTCCCCCCCTCCCCCCCCCCCCAAGCCAAAGTTGAAGCTGGGCACCTTGGAGAGCCTTGGGAGCTAGCCAAAGTTGACCAGAGGAGGAAGAAGCCAAAGAATTGGAATCCTCTCCAAAGGTTCACTTCAGGGTCTATATATAGTTTTATTAACTGGGTCTGCTAATAGCGTAATTCCGCCTTTTGGTTTTGTTAAGCGCACCCCAAAATGGCCTGCCAACAGCCAAACTCCGCTGTTTGGGATGGCTATTGACAGACATGCCTGAAATAAAAATAATTAACATATTGCACTGAAAACCCGGGGGTTGGCGAAGCTGGCGCTCGCCTCCTCCCTTGCGACCTAACTAGGCGAGCGAGAGACTACTCGAGGTCCACTCGCCACAAGGCGGCGAGCCCCCATTTGCCCTGCCCGTGACTCGCTCGTCGCTAGGCAGCGAGCCCTGCTCGCCTCACCCTCGCGACCCGCTCGTCATAAGATGGCGAGCCTTTGCTCGCTTTGCCTATATCCGAGTCAATTTACCCCCTTCGACGAACATGGGGTTGTACACCAGTCTCACAGCCAAATAGCCAATTAATATAGTAAGATCATTAATAAAATAGTCTACAACATGACATCCACCCAACATTATTCAAATGTCAAGTATTAACAAGAACAATGAAGAAAAGGATAATGACAATAAAAAATTCTACTAAAGCATTACAAAAACATGTACTTAAATATTTCATATCTACTCTCTTCCTGATGAAGCTTCGAAATGACTCTAGCGCAAAAGCAACAGGACAGTTAGGGGCTCATTTTGGCTCCGCCCGAGGCTTAGCCCAACTGGCGTGCACCTTGCTCGACCTCGAGGATAAGATATATTGTGGGCATGACATTGTTTCACCTCCCGGGCAATCTCATGTTGAGTTCTTTGCCTAACTGACTGAATATTTTTTTCAACATAGATCCCAGAAATACTGATACTCTTCAGCATAGATCCTTGAAAAAATGTCCTCGCTGTAGAATAGAAAGTTACCATTAACATGGTGAAAACCATAGAAGTATGAATGTGTAGTTTCTTCTTCATATGCAATTGTTTAACCACTACAATAATGAGATTAAGTTAACAAATTGGCATACAACTGGATATAGTTTCCCAATTGAGTTATTTAAATTCAGTTACAGCTGTGATACTGACCTTACAATTCCTTTGTATCTTCTTCCTATGCAGTTATATTAAGCATGTTATCAAAATGATTTACACATTTTTAATTATAATCAAATTAGATAATCAATGATAAAATGCATATGATCCTAAAAGCAATATGCAAACCATAGTAAATTAAGGATAATTAACTTACGCATTTGTATAACTAATATCAATATATAACTCTCATTTCTAATTAATCCTATCTTGACTTGATATAGCTTGAGCAGTCATATTGGAGTCTATAATGCCCAGATCTTGAAGTAGGATTACTAGTTTAACTTCTAGTTGGTTATTATCAAAATAAACACCAAGATGCGTAAACGGTTTACATAGAGATGAGTGTGTAGTATGAGGTCTTCTCCAGTAATAAACACAACTGCAGTCGGTTCATAACTGAAGTTGGTTTATAACTGCAAGATTTCCAAAAAAGAAAATATATAAGAGAATGGAAGAAATTGTAGTAACTATTACCATTGGGGCATTTCACCATAAATATAAATTTTAACACCTTCATCTTCAATAAAAAAACTCATGAAATTGGTTATAGAATATGTATACCTGCTTTATGTTTATGGTTACTTAAAAAGTACACTGATGAAGACATTAATAAATCTTGTTCAATAGTGTGTTTATATTGGGCATTTCAATAGTGTTTATATCGATGCACTAGATCAACATAGAGTATTTTTTTGTATCAATGCACCAGGTCAACCATCAATAATAATGATAGGGGCTAATATAATGGACTCTTATTTATAAGCCGCAATGGCAGCAAATATTTCCAAAAGCGCTTCCCCCACCAGTTTGGCAGGGAATCCAGGGAAATAAAGCTAGAGTTGCCATCCGGAGCCGCACCAAGAATGGCAACGGGACCGCCTCCCATCTTGAAGCCGACCCGCGCAACCGCGCCACCTCACGGGGCGCGGCCGAGCCGCGCACCCGCAAGGGGTGCGGCCAACCCCGGGGTGCGGCCTTGCCGCCACACCCCCATGGGGTGCGGCTTGGCCGCACCCC
This sequence comes from Dactylorhiza incarnata, assembly GCA_033032865.1. Lineage (NCBI taxonomy): Eukaryota > Viridiplantae > Streptophyta > Magnoliopsida > Asparagales > Orchidaceae > Dactylorhiza > Dactylorhiza incarnata. The sequence continues at coordinate 7,603,198 of JAWHQI010000035.1, forward strand.
CATGGGGTGCGGCGTGGCCGCACCCCCTTGGGGCGGGGTGCGGCTTGGCCGCACCCCCTTGGGGCGGGGTGTGGCCTTGCCGCACCCCCCATGGGGCGGGGTGCGGCAGGCCGCACCCCCCTTGGGGCGGGGTGCAGCAGGCCGCACCCCCCTCGGGTGGGGTGCAGCCCGGCCACACCCCCCTCAGGTGGGGTGCGGCATGGCCGCACCCCCCCTTGGGTGCGGCCCGGCCGCACCCCCTCGGGTAGGGTGGGGCCTGGCCGCGTCTCCCGGGAGCGCGTCCCGTCCGCTTCCCTCTCTGCGGGGGAGGGTGACCGTTTCCTCCCCCTCCTTCCCCCCCTTTCTGACAGGGGAACTCACGGGGTGCCTCTTCGGGCGAGTTCCTCGCCAGGAACGACGAACCCCATTTCCCTTCTCGGATCGCGACCAATCGCCTCTCCGTTCGCTCAGAATGCTCCCGCGCTCATTGCGCGCTCAGAACGCCTCTCCGTTCGCTCAGAACGCTCACGTGTTCATTACGCGCTCAGAGCACCCCCTCGCTCGTTGCGCGCTCAGAACACTTCTAAGCGCGCACTTCTCACTTTTTGCCTTTCAGGCATCTGACTTTTTGTCTTTCAGGCGTCTCACTTTTTGTCTTTCCGGCTTCCACTTTTTGGGTTTCCGGCTTCTCACTTTTCAGGAACAGTCGGTCGCCTTTTTCGCCTCCAACAGAACTGCCCGAGCCGCCCAAGCTGCCCGAAGGGCAAGGTGGTCATTTATGAAAAATGGCGATCCGTGTGCCCAAAACCGGAAAATATGATTCGTCCACCGAGCATTTATGGAAACTGCCAACGACAAAATTACCGGACTACCCCCGGCCAAAGCTATAAAAAGGGGCCTGGGGGTTCATTTGACGGGACCTTGACTTCTGGACCTGGGAGAGCTCCTTGCAGACTTTTGCGGAATTCTCCTTCGGTGCTTGAAGATTTCCTTTCCAGACTTGAAGATTTCCTTCATCCCGAAAGGCGACGCAGCAACTCACTTTTGTTCCCCGAAGCAGCTCACTTTTGTTCCCCGGAGCAGCTCACTTTTGTTTCCCGGAGCAGCTCACTTTTGTTCCCAGGAGCAGCTCACTTTTGTTCCCCGGAGCAGCTCACTTTTGTTCCCAGGAGCAGCTCACTTTTGTTCCCCGGAGCAGCTCACTTTTGTTCTCCACCTTTCTCAGAAGGAGAAAAGGACTTAGTTTTTTCCAAGAGGCGGTCTGTCGCTTTCGGATCTCTCTATCTCTCTACTACTGTAACGAGTTGTGGCTTGTCGCACTCGAGTTCTAAGTCTCACTTTGTAACCCCCCTGAAGATAGTGGAATTTGGTCGGCACAGCTCCGACCACGTGGTTTTTTACCCTTTCCGGGTTTTCCACGCTAAAAAGTCCCAGTGCAATCAACGAATCTCTAATTGACTGTTTGCGCGCTTAGTTCGCTCACGAGCTAAGGTGGTTCAAGTGAACCGGTCTACCAAGAGCCCTAAGCGTTCCGCAACAGTTTGGCGCCGTCTGTGGGAATGGATTCCCAAAATCTAAGCAAAGAATTTCCGAGCGCAATACCCGCTTCGCCGGAATTCTCGGAACCAGCAAGAGTGGACACCTCCCCTGAACTATCCGACGCATACATCTCCTCAATTCCAGAGAGCCCGGTGAAAGGAGCGCTCATCGCTGCACCCATCCGGCCCTATTGGCCCGGATCGACTGGCAAACCGACCCCTCCCGCAGGAGGGCAGGATCCGAACAATGACAAATATCAACAAAAGGGATCTCCACTGTCAAAGACAATTTTGGCATACCCAGTTCCGCCATGGCTAAAGTTCCTGCACTATAAGGAGTTCCACGGAGTAGAAGACCCCTACGAGCACATTAACCATTTCTTGGTAACAATGCAGATGCACGGACTTCCCGATCAGATCAGATGCAAGATCTTCACCAAGACACTGCGCGAAGACGCTCTCCGCTGGTATCAAGCCCTGCCAAGCGGAGCGATACACAACTTCACTGAGTTGTCCCAACTGTTCGTCGAGTAGCACGAGACACACTCGACCAAGTTCCAAGAGGAAGAAAAGCCCGGTACAAGTGAACCACCCCTCCTAGGGGAAGAAGAGCGGAACGAGCAATCGGAGAAAATCGGCACAAATTTTCACCAAGAGCGCCCCTGCGCATGGATGGACTTCATCTTGGACGCAAGCATAGGGAGCCCCCCTGTGAGCTGAGGAAAGCATTGATAACTCACCGCATCTCATTCAACGTTCTATTCCTAGCAGCTAGTTCGGCTCAAGCTCCTAAGCGGGAACCTCAAGCTTAGGGCCAGCGAAGCAGAGCTCCCTGATGGAACTACGGTACCTACTGTAGGAATCATCACCCTCCCCGTCCAAGTAGGGGCGCACGCAGAACCAGTCCAGTACGATGTACAGTTCGTCGTCGCCGAAGCAGACTCCCCCTACGACGCAATATTCGGGAGCCTCCTACTGGACGCCATGGACCACGACGTTTCCGTGTCCCGACGCATGGCCAGCAAAGGAAATATCCTCAGGAGCGCGATGCATGGTTTCGACACACCCGCCTCCAGGCTCCCCTGGATCAACAGCAACCCGTCGCCGAAATCGAAGTCCGAGAAGCAGGGTGCACGGAAAGGCCAAGCGACTCCTGCAGTAATTGGAAAAGACAAACTTCGGACGCTGATAGGCTCGCCGCCCTTCGATACAAGCCGCAAGAGAAAGGGGCAGCAGCAGCAGCTCGAGGAAGCCGAACTGCCCGCTCAGAATCAAGCAGACCACCTCCGAGAGCCAGCAAGTCAAGGCTCCCGGAGCTTCACCCCGCTGAATACACCACGCGAGCGCATATTGTCCGTAATCTGTAATAGCAAGATCATCCACTAGCCCAGAAAGCTCTCCTTGCTCAGGGGAGATCAATCCCAGTTTTGCCACTTCCACAAAGGCCGAGGGCACCGAACGGAGCAATGTGCCCGACTGAAAGATGAAATCGAATGCCTTGTCCAATTAGGATACCTGGAGGCCTTCCGCGCAGAGACACAGGAAAAGGCCATCGAGGGTCAACCGCCGGGCCACTATCGCCCCCCAAGCTGAACGGCCGAAAAGACTCGAGCAAGCGCAACGCAAACGAAGCTCAACGCTATCTTCTCCCTCAATAAAGCCTGTCTCAGAAACTTGTTAACCCCGGGATCGCAAGATTACACTTGCGCATGTATCAGTATTCATTTTCTTATAAAATTCTACTTGCTCCAATCCATTCTGCTGCAGGTACCGCTTCGGGGCCCTGCCCCGGGGACTCTGCATTGCCGTCGATTGAAGGTTCGCCCTTCTCCTCCGCCGTCGAGTCCCGGTGTCGTGGGGGCCTGCCCCCCTGCGTTCACCCTCGGTTTGAATACACCCGCTATTCACCGGCCAAAGCCGCGAGCACAGACTCGTGCACCAAAGCCGCGGGCGCAGAACCGCGCAAAAAAGTCGCGAGCAAAGGCTCGTGCACTAAAGCCGCGAGCACAGACTCGTGCACCAAAGCCGCGAGCACAGACTCGTGCACCAAAGCCGCGGGCACAGAACCGCGCAAAAAAGTCGAGAGCAAAGGCTCGTGCACCAAAGCCGCGGGCACAGAACCGTGCAAAAAAGTCGCGAGCAAAGGCTCGTGCACTAAAGCCGCGAGCACAGACTCGTGCACCAAATCCGCGAGCACAGACTCGTGCACCAAAGCCGCGAGCACAGACTCGTGCAAGAAAGCCGCAGGCACAGACTTGCGCATACTAACTCTTTATATATATATACATCTGCAAGCCGCGGGCTCCATCTCGCGCGAAACTCATTTTGAAAACAAACAAATTATTCAGGTGCCAACAACCAGATTAACAGGATCACACAAAGAAGTGAATACGATAAACACGATAACCGCGTCAGCTCAACGCTGCGCACAAAACAGACAAAAATACGGAAAGCGGAAAAGCAAAATGCAAACAAACCAACTCAGAACGACGCAAAAACAGACAATGGCATGGAAAGCAAGGAAACAGAAGACGACCAACGTCAATCCTCGGCTGCGTCCGAACACTCATCCTCCGAAAGGTCTCCAGCTCCAAGACCAGCGGTATCGCACCCGAACTTCCTCCCCACCAGGCGCAGAGTCTTCTGAATACCGCGCTGGAAGGCGACTTCGCGCTCGTCCTCCAACAAGGGCTCGACCTCCTTCGTCATGACCTCGGCACGGATCTCCTCTGCCATCTGGAACCGCTCCTCGACAAAAGCAAGAGAATCTCGGAACTCGGCCACTCCGGCCGCCTTGGCATCCTCAAGGCTGCGCTCGACCGACGAAATCCGCTCCACCTCGCTCCGCAGAAAACCCAGCTCCCCCTCCATACGAAACATCTCCCCCTGAGCCTCAGACAACTGACGAAGCGCATCCTGGGCAAGCGCCTTGTCTCCACCATACGCCTCCTGCAGCTTCTCAACCTCATATCGGGAAGAAGAGAGGTCGGCCTCCAGCTGCTTGGCGCGGGACAGATCGCGATCCCTCCTCTTCTGTAAAGCAGACATGTCCCTCTTCATCACGCTCAGCTCCTCCTGGAGGGAGATGTAGCTGTCCTTGAGGCCCACGTAACAGTCGTTCCACGTGAGAGCAACATTGGTCAGAACGTTCGCCTGCAAACACGAAGGGAGCAATCAGGAAACATAAACAATGAAAGCAAAGACAAGTCAAGACCCAAGAAAGGAGAGATTCACTTACTGCAGAAGTCATCGCCTGGAGGGACGAGGAAACTCGCCTCGATGGTGGATAAGGAGGAGGTGGCGGCAAGTCTCCCTGCGCAACCTGCTCAGCAGTAGGGGAGTCCAGAATCTCGACCTCCGGGTCGGAAGCAATCGGCTCCCCCCGATGGCGGCTCGGACCGGCTTCATGATCGTGGCTCCTAGGCTCCGGCGGAGCAGAACACGAACCAGGAGTTCCATTCCTGAATCTTTCTCTTCCTTCCACGCTCTAAGGGAACAACGACCTCCCGCTCGGCATCCCAAGAAAGCCCCGCCGAGAGTAGTCGGCTCTCCTCCACGCACCTGTGAATACAGAACAGAGCCTTCGATAGGCCCCCCCCCCCCGACCAGGGAAACCGGGAATGGGAAGGAACTCGTCTTCCCGCCGGTCAGCCGACGGCAACGACCAGGGAGCGCTCTCCAAAGCTCCGACAGCTCCCAGCGATTACGGACATACCCATAGAGGGTGTTTCCGTGACGGTAATCTGCCTTCTCGCCAAAGCGGAACTAGCTCTTGTTACTACGGACCTCGATATGACCACCCGAGTCGGTGGCAACCTCGCACCAGTCCTTGAAAAGATCGAGTGAAAAACGCGCGCTGTGCTCCCGGAAGAAGACAATCAGCCCCATGATGTTCGCCATCCCAGCAGGCGTAAACTGTGTAATTGGGACACCACAGAACCGGAGTATCTCAAGAACTTCATCGGATGGAGGAATACGGAACCCATACTTCAAGCAGCTCTCGGAAAGAGTCATAAAACCAGTAGGCGGATTCTGAGCGCGCTCCTCCACCCCCGGAATCTTCACCTCAGTATTAGGCGGCAATCCAAACCATTTGCGCCATATCCTGATTCGCGCACCATCAAGAGAAGAGCGCCGGCGCATCGGCCTCGAGTGGCCGCCCCGCTTCGAAGCCTGAAAAAGAAATGTATATGAACGCAGGCGCTAAGATAGACAAATAAAACGACCGAAGCGGGGCGAACCATACCGCCAGCCAAGAGCGCGCGAATTCACGCACCATCTGTATAAACAAAAACAGTGTGCAAACTCCGAGCACGCACGAGAGCCGAGCGACACGCGCTCGCCGCCGGCTTCGCTCAAGAACGCGTGCAGGCACCCGCCGCACACAGGCACCGCGCGCAGGCACCAGCCTCGCGTGGGCACCACGCGCGGGCACCGACCGCGCGCAGCGGCCGCCCGCGGATGCCCGCCGCACGCTAGCGCCGCGCGCGGGCGCCAGCCGCGCACCGGCACCGCGCGCAGCCACCGGCCGCGCGCCGGCCGCGCGCGGGCACCGACCGCACGCAGCGGCCGCCCGCGGATGCCCGCCGCACGCCGACGCCGCGCGCGGGCGCTAGCCGCGCGCCAAAACCGCGTGCGGGCACCGGCCGCGCGCGGGCACCGACCGCGCACCGGCCGCGCGCGGGAGCCAGCCGCGCACAGCCGCCGCGCACGGGCACCCGCCGAGGCCACCGCGCGCGGGTACCGGCCGCACGCCGACCTCGCCCGAGCGCCGACCGCGCGCAAGCACAGGCCGCGCGCGTCCCCCGCCAGCCCTGGGCCACGCACAAGCGCACGCACGGACGCCGCTCGGGCGCCGGCTGCCCGACCCCCCGGTCGTCGTTCCCGTTTTTCCCTCCAAGTCATTTTTTCAAAAAATAGAAAACTTACCTCCGGCATCGTCCGTTACGCCACGCAAAGATTAAAAAACCCTCGCACTTCTTCACAATTTCTGGACTCCGACGGTTTTGGGGGGCTTATGATAGGGGCTCGTATAATGGACTCTTATTTATAAGCCGCAATGGCAGCAAATATTTCCAAAAGCGCTTCCCCCACCAGTTTGGCAGGGAATCCAGGGAAATAAAGCTAGAGTTGCCATCCGGAGCCGCGCCAAGAATGGCAACGGGACCGCCTCCCATCTTGAAGCCGACCCGCGCAACCGCGCTACCTCACGGGGCACGACCGAGCCGCGCACCCGCAAGGGGTGCGGCCAACCCCGGGGTGCGGCCTTGCCGCCACACCCCCATGGGGTGCGGCTTGACCGCACCCCCTTGTGGTGCGGCCTGGCCGCACCCCCATGGGGTGCGGCTTGGCCGCAACCCCATGGGGTGCGGCTTGGCCGCACCCCCTTGGGTCGGGGTGCGGCCTTGCCGCACCCCCCTTGGGGCGGGGTGCGGCCCTGCCGCACCCACTTAGAGCGGGGTGCGGCCCTGCCGCACCCACTTGGAGCGGGGTGCGGCCCTGCCGCACCCACTTGGAGCGGGGTGCGGCCTTGCCGCACCCCCTTGGGGCGGGGTGCGGCCTTGTCGCACCCCCATGGGGCGGGGTGGGGCCCGGCCGCACCCCCCTCGGGTGGGGTGCGGCCCGGCCACACCCCCCTCGGGTGGGGTGCGGCATGGCCGCACCCCCTTTGGGGTGCGGCCCGTCCGCACCCCCCTTGGTTGCGGCCCGGCCGCACCCCCTCGGGTAGGGTAGGGCCTGGCCGCGTCTCTCGGGAGCGCGTCCCGTCCGCTTCCCTCTCTGCGGGGGAGGGTGACCGTTTCCTCCCCCTCCTTCCCCCCCTTTCTGACAGGGGAACTCACGGGGCGCCTCTTCGGGCGAGCTCCTTGCCAGGAACGACGAACCCCGTTTCCCTTCTCGTATCGCGACCAATCGACTCTCCGTTCGCTCAGAATGCTCCCACGCTCATTGCGCGCTCAGAACGCCTCTCCGTTCGCTCAGAATGCTCACGTGTTCATTACGCGCTCAGAGCACCCCCTCGCTCGTTGCGCGCTCAGAACACTTCTAAGCGCGCACTTCTCACTTTTTGTCTTTCAGGCGTCTCACTTTTTGTCTTTCCGGCTTCTCACTTTTTGGGTTTCCGGCTTCTCACTTTTCAGGAACAGTTGGTCGCCTTTTTTGCCTCCAACAGAACTGCCCGAGCCGCCCAAGCTGCCCGAAGGGCAAGGTGGTCATTTACGAAAAATGGCGATCCGTGTGCCCAAAACCGGAAAATATGATTCTTCCACCGAGCATTTATGGAAACTGCCAATGACAAAATTACCGGACTACCCCCCCCCGCCAAAGGTATAAAAAGGGGCCTGGGGGTTCATTTGAAGGGACCTTGACTTCTGGACCTGGGAGAGATCCTTGTAGACTTTTGCGGAATTCTCCTTCGGTGCTTGAAGATTTCCTTTCCGGACTTGAAGATTTCCTTCATCCCGAAAGGCGACGCAGCAGCTCACTTTTGTTCCCCGGAGCAGCTCACTTTTGTTCCCCGGAGCAGCTCACTTTTGTTCCCCGGAGCAGCTCACTTTTGTTCCCAGGAGCAGCTCACTTTTGTTCCCTGGAGCAGCTCACTTTTGTTCCCAGGAGCAGCTCACTTTTGTTCCCCGGAGCAGCTCACTTTTGTTCTCCACCTTTCTTAGAAGGAGAAAAGGACTTAGTTTTTTCCAAGAGGCGGCCTGTCGCCTTCAGATCTCTCTATCTCTCTACTACTGTAACGAGTTGCGGATTGTCGCACTCGAGTTCTAAGTCTCACTTTGTAACCCCCCTGAAGATAGTGGAATTTGGTCGGCACAGCTCCGACCACGTGGTTTTTTACCCTTTCCGGGTTTTCCACGCTAAAAAGTCCCAGTGCAATCAATGAATCTCTAATTGACTGTTTGCGTGCTTAGTTCGCTCACGAGCTAAGGTGGTTCAAGTGAACCGGTCTACCAAGAGCCCTAAGCGTTCCGTAACAAATAAAAAAAACTATTCTACACTATGCAACTCAAATGACGATGGTTATTTAATATTCTGCATGGTTATCAATGCACGATGGTTATATATATATATATGAATTGATAATTCTTATACATAGAACCTTATCTTGGTGATTAGATCATGATCTTATAAATATTAAACTACTTATTGATACGTAAAATTTACGTTATAATTTTCTCCAATTCTACGAACTTTAGGCAATAGCGCATATCGTTCATAATATAAGATTTTTAAAAATAAATATCAAGTGTCGTATTCCACGGGGTTGTTGAATACTTCTATTCACACAAATTATTATTATTTTATCGGTAAATAAAATAGGTTTTTGTAAATAAAAAGACAAAAATAAAGAAAGAGTGCATTTGATCAAGAATCATTCTTAAGGAAAATAATTCGTAAATCTAAATTTCATAAGCAATTGAAGATAAAAATTCGACTGTGGAGGTTCCCAAATTATGAAATCCCCTCTCTCGAGAATACACTACCAACTAACCTTAGGTTGATCGATTAAGACCCCTCGGCCAGTCGAAACCCCTTAGCTTGCTTTATGAGGTGAACCCCACTATTAGATTTGACTCCAATACAAAATATTTATGTCATCCTCTCTCGAGGGGTGCATAGAACTCCTCTCACCCTTGAGTGATCGTCTCGTATTCACGGATCTCTCGATCAACTAAAATACGGATCATTGATTGAAAAGCATATGTCGATAATATGAAATCAATAGGATAAAAATCAAAGGTAAATCGTAATAATTCCAAACTAAAGCAATGAAAATGTGGTTACGAAATAAGAGACTTTAGAATTCTTCCAATCGAATACTATAAACTACCTACTCATAATTAAAGGGACAGAACATTTTTATAAAATAAGAAATAAATTACAAGTACAAGAAATGTAAATTCTAAATTAGGAATTAAAGGTGAAAGACATAAAATAAATTACATGAAAGGAAATACAATAAAATGATAGAAAATGATCCAATCTAAAGCAGGGACTGGATGTCGAACTCTTGGCAGCAGCTGGCTTTTTATAGTTGAAAATTTTAGGAGTCACGCCCTCGGTCACACCCATGACCAAAGGGCGTGTACATAAGAAAAACTGCCAAAATAAAGCCCGAGAACGTTGGGAGAAAAACCGCCAAAATCTGTCATAATTCATTGGTCACGCCCTAGGTTACACCCATGACCAAGGTACTGGAACATGGTTTTCCGCATCCCTTTGATTTGAGAATAAAAATCATACTTTTATTTGATCTTGTTTGCCATTGTGTTTTTAGCATGCATGTTTGAACAAATGTGACACTAGGATGCTGCATTATTGGTCTGGACCTACTCACAAACTGAAAAGAGGGATGTGGCCCGACGCTAGGCATTAGGACTTAACACTAGGTGTTGACCCTCGTTCCCATCATGATGATTATGGCAAGCAGGGAAGCAGCCGTGATTGTAGGAGCTCTTTAGGAATGATCTTACCTAATGCCAGCGTTAGCCTCAACGCTAGTGTTAGGGTTGCCTAAAATGAATGTTTCCTAAAGTGCAGAATTTCCTTCCTGTTTTGAAAATCCAAGCCATCAAAACAATGTTATACTGGGTCAATGCCAGGCGTTAGCCTTAACGCCGGCGTTAGCGTCCATTCCTATAAATAGGTGGATTTCGTCTTCTCCAACTACTGATTGAAGAGAGCCATATTCCAGCACTTCAGAAACACTGAGATGACCGTATTTTCCAGACCATCATCTTCCACACAAATTCGAGAGAAGAATTCAAGGAGGATCAGATCAACGCTTACTCAACGCGAAGAACGCACGCTTCGACTTTGAGAATATTCAGCGAGCCTTCGCCATCTCCAAATTTTGCATAGGGAGTTTTTTATTTGTGTTTTGTATTTTTTTGTAACTCTTTCATTATAAACGTGGAGTAAATTTGCCTCGTATTGGCGACTAGGTCTGGGTAGGACTTAGGGAGGAATTCACCTCGTGTTGGCGACTAAGTCTATGGAGTAGATCTAGGGGTGCTCGAGGCTTTTTCTAGGGATAGAAAAGCTAGAGTGACTTGAGGCCGTATCTGGGAAAGATCGGCTAAAGCCAACCGGTTCTTGGTGAGAAGAGTCGGAATAGAAAAAAAAAGGATATTTCATATTTCGCCTTCGATTTCTAGCATCATAGAAATCACATTTTGTAATCAAATATTATATATGATAGTCATGTCTTTTCTTATTTGTTTTAATTAATTTACGACTCCTTACTGTTGATTCACTCTCATTCAAATAAAATATCAAAAGTTTTATATTAAATATTAAAGTTTTCTAAAACCCTTATTCACCCCACCCCCTCTAAGGGCGCCTCAAGATCCAACAAGTGGTATCAGAGCCAGGTTGTTCCAAATTGGCTTAACAACCAGGAATAATGGTGCTCCGTGATCTCGCATTCCATGAGGGGCGAGGAATATGTAGACCTCCACTTTTCACCGGAACCGACTATAATTATTGGAGAACGCGAATGCGTTACTTTCTAATAAATTTAGATCTAGACATCTGGGCTAGTGTCGAAACACCGTATACCACTCCTACTTATGTTGTTGGAGAGGTAACCATGGAAAAGCCTAGAGATAGATGTGATGACGGGGATAAAAATAAATGTAAAAATAATGCTAAAGCTATGATTGCTTTATTTTGCGCATTAGATAGGACTGAATTTAATAGAGTTTGTACTTGTGAAACTGCTTATGACATTTGGAATTTACTAGAAATAACTCATGAAGGTATCTCTCAGGTTAAAGACTCCAAGCTCTTCCAACTGGAATCGGAGTTTGAAAGATTCAGAATGGATCCAGATGAGGACGTGGACTCGATGTACACGCGTTTTACCAAGATCGTAAACGCCTCAAAGATCCTTGGAAAAACCTTCTCAAAAGATGTCTTGGTGAGGAAAATCTTCGATCTCTCCCTCCGAAGTTCAATCCAAAGGTGACAGCTATTTCAGAATCGCATGATATAAGACGGCTCCAGATTGAGAGCCTCATTGGGAATATCAAAACCCAGGAGGTAGAACTCAAAATCCAAGATGAAGAATACAACAAAGAGCCAAAGAAGAAAGCCTTGACACTAAAGTCAAGGAAAGAGGATGACAACGAGGAAGAGGACGAGGAGAGTCTTTTTGGGAAAAATTTCACAAAGTTCATGAAGAATCCAGAAAGGAGGAATACTTTCTGTAAGTACTTCTGAAAAGGCTCATCCTCCAAAAGAGAGAAAAAAGAAAAATCAAGCGACGACGATGAAGAGCGACCTCCTCCCGAGTGCTTCCATTGCAGGAAGATCAGGCATATAAGCAGATGATGAGTCTGATATTTACACTATTTTATGGACTCATCCGGGCTAGTTTTCACTTGTGTGCACTTTATTTTAAAGCTATAATCGCTTGTATTCACTTTCACGCTTCGTGCACTATTTAGGTCCCTTTTGGTGTGCATTTGCGCTCTATGTCGTTGGGGGTAAGCACATGCGCTCCCCAACCCTTTTTCTATATTTGGATTGAGCTGGAGGGGTATTCCCAATTGTGTGACTGCTGTATGATTTGATGTGCAAGTGGATAGATCGTCCACTTTGCCAAGATTTCATGTCTGCATGAATCGCACTGTCGTGCGTTTCCTTCACGCACGATTGCTCTGATCGTGCGTGGTCATTTGCGGCATAGATTGATGTTCTGTCCTTGATCGTGCGAGTTGTTCACGCACGGGCAATTCGCCCGTGCGCGAAGGAATCACACGATCTCCTGTTGAGTGCAAGTTTTTGAGCTTTCTGGATTTGCTCGTGCGTTTTTACGCACGGTCAGCTTCGACCGCGTGTGAGTAAAACGCATGGGCACTCTGTTTCGCCTTTCTGGGCTTTCTGCTTCATTAATGATAGACGGTCCATGCGCGGTCGTGCTTTCGACCGTGCATGACCATGTTTCTAACTATTTACTATTTAAAGCTAGGAATTCTGCCTAAAGAAAAAAGAAACACTTGGAGACCACCATTTTTAGCTCCAGCTCCGCCCTTTTCGTCGCTCCACCACCGCCCATTCTAGGAGAAGATCTGACCATCGTATTCTTGCAAATCTTACGCTAAAGCTTCCTCCTCGGCCTCCTCCATCATCCTCAAGCTCAAGAACGCCATTGGTTGAGAGTTTCTGTTGCATTTAAGGTGTCTCTGGCGAGAGCTAGATTGAGCTGTATTACGAAGAAGACGAGTAACGTGGAGGAAGGTGACAACTCCTCTGAACCCCAGACGACAACTGAAGACCGAGCTCACACGAGGCTTGACAACACTACGATTCCGACCGTGAACCATCAGCGAGTCTTCGAGCTTGGGTTTACTCTTTCCCGCATCGTATTGCTTCAGATATTTCATGTGGATGTGTGTTTGTTAAGGATGATATGCATGAACCATTTGTTAATGTTAATGTAATTTCATGTTAGTGAATTTTATTACGGTTTATGTGAGTTGAGGAGAGCCCCATTCATCCATCCACTCCATCGCTACGTTGTGCGCCGCACTAGCAATTGCTAGTTGCGTGTTTAATGATGAGGTGTTTACGACCATCACTCTGCCGGTTATGAATCATTCATCCGCAAACCTTCTCGTTCATCCACAAGCCTACTCATCCACCCACCAAGCGAAACGGTGCATTCGACCCGCATTAGTTAAATTAGCTTTCTTTAATCGCATCTCTCATAACCAAACCAACCCCCCCTCTTTTTATTGATTTAAAAATCTCTATAATTAATTTCCCCAATGAGAAAATCACACACCCCAACTACAGTCCTTTGAGAACAATATTCTGGAGATCTCTTCCACTTTTATTACTTGTGTGACCGGTGCACTTGTCGTGAACGCATCAAGTTTTTGGCGCCGTTGCCGGGGAGTGTAGCTGGTGATGTGATTCTTTTGTTAGGAAAATTTATTGTAAAGATTTTCTTTAGTTTCTTTGTTTGATTATTTGTCCCTTTTTCTTGTTTTTATTATAGGGTGCTATAACTGTTTATTGTTAGGTGTAGTATATTGCACATTTGGGTCTTTCTGTTGAATCTGTGTATCTTCGTGCAATGTGGGCTGCATTTAACATTCGTTGTCGATGGTGTGGAGATATTTCCCATGCTAGTGATAGATGCCTGATGCGCAAATCTAGCACACCGCTATAGGCAGTAGCAAGACTGCGCCACGAAATGGCAGTGTATCGATCGTTCAACTAATATAAAATATGAGAGTGAATCCCCAAGTATCGATCTCGAAGGAACGCAGTAAGGTGGAGTTTACTATCGAGGAAGGACTTGAGATTGAAGTCCTTTAGGTTAGATGGATGCGAAAGGGGGTGATTTGGTTTGTGGAAAATAAAGTAAAAGATCTAAATCAACTACTCCTATGCAGGCCTTGAGCGCACTGCTTCGCTAGGAGGGATAGAAACTACGTAGGCCTTGAACGCACTACTTCAGAAGGCCGGATGGACGAGTAGGCAAGCGGATGGGGTGGTAAGTGCGGAATCGAACTGTGCAGGCCTTGAGCGCACTGCTTCGTGAGGTGAATGGATTACACGGGCCGCTATGCCACGCTTCGCTAGGCGGATGGAAGAGTAGGCACACAGATGGAGTGAGTCGCACCGGCGGAGTCGAAGTGGATTACACGGGTCGTTAGCACCGCTTAGCTTTGCAGATGGAAGAGTAGTCTTACAGAATGGATGGAAAATGGATGAGGGCGCACCTCATACACATATATGAATAAAATAATCTCATATAAATGAAATAAACATTATAAAGCATAGTTCATAGTGCCATCATCAAAAGATAGAAGAATATAGCTTATACAATCATCAAAATAAAAGGGGAGAAAGCAAGGAATTGACCCAATCCGAAGCCTTGTCGAAGATTCACGGTTGGAATCGCTGGGTTGTCAATCCGCGTCCAAGCTCGGTCCTCAACTGCGTCCGGGGTAGAGAAGGCTGTCACTACCTTCCAATGGCCCGTCTTCTTCGTGTCACGATCCGGCCGCACGACCAAGCTTCCTTCTCCTTGGATAATGGTGGATGTAGGGCTAGATACCTCTCCTTGGAGCTTGAGGATGATGGAGGTGACCAAAAGGGGCGGAGAACCTGCGGAAAGGGCGAAAACGATAGACTGGGTGGAGCAAAAGTCGATCCTCAATAGGGCAAGAGCTGCAGCTTTTATACAAAATAATTAGAAATTTGGTCACGCACAGTCGAACGCACGACCGTGCGTGAACCGTGCGATATTTAACAAGCATAAAGGCCAGGAAGATGAAGCAGGCGCGCCCGTGCGTTTTACTCACGCATGGTCAAAGCCGACCGTGCGTAAAAATGCACTTGCAAATTCAGAAAACTCGAAATCCGGCAACCAAAAGGAGGCCGTGCGTTTTGTTCGTGCACGGTTGAGACCAACCGTGCGTGAAGAAAACGCACGAGCGGGGCTGATCACCATATTGACCAGCCGATCATAGCGCACGACCGCAGCCGACCGTGCGATTCATACAGGATGAATTCTGGGCAATGTGGACGATCTTCCCACCTGCACAACACATCCAAACGCTAGGAACACACCTCCAACACAAGTACAAAAGCATAAAAAGAATGGGGAGCACATTGTGCTTGCCCCCAACAATAAAGCGCGCAATTGCACACCACAACGGGCCAACAAGTGCACTTCGTGAAGAAATGTGATTAAGTGAAATATAAGCAATAATGAACTAGAAGTGTGATCAAATGTGCGCAGCGGAAGAAACAAAACAAGAACAACCCAAAATAGTTACGGATCTTGCGATTTCATGAATCAAGAAATAAGAAATGCAACACATGGCAATACTTGAAGGGGATTGAGTCAATACTCAACCGAGGTTCTCCACAACTGAAATCCGAAAACAGTCGTTGAGTCCCAAGCGCTGAAATGGATCGGCGTCTCTACGGAAGTCCACACGAGCTGTGAAGAACCCTAGCTTGATGAAGCACAAGAACTAGGTCGGAGGAGAAGAGCCCTCTATGTCTCCCACGGACTGCTAGGTCCGATGACAGAGAGAGGCGACATAGACGGCGGGTTCGACCGGTCAGAACTCTTCTGTCGGAAGCTATCGCGGAACCCTTCCGTCGCTTTCTGATTCGCAAAAGAGGATCGCCTCCTTAGGTCATAGAATCGTATTCTATTTATACCCAGGCGAGAGAGAGAAGCTATCCGCACACCCATGATCAGAATTGAAGCAAACATAATTCGTCGGGTGATTATGATTTCGTCGAGTAATCAGAAATTCGTCGAGTCATGATTATGTCGAGTTCGTCGAGTAATGAGAAATTCGTCAAGTCATGATTTCGTCGAGTAATCATAAATTCGTCGAGTACAACTCAATTCGTCGAGTGAATGAGTTTGTCAGATTCGTCGAGTCAATCAAGGATTCATCGAATCAACTTTTAATTCGTCGAGTCAACATGGATTCGTTGAGCCGACATGGATTCATTCATTCGATGAACTGAGGTAAGGGTAGTCGAGACATTCTCGATGACTCGTCTCGAAGACTTGCCAACACGCTCCATACAATATTCAAAATACCTGTGGAGCATTCAGCTGACTCGACCCAACTCCAATAAGTCATAGGATTGGTCCTTCACTCATATCCAATATGAGTAAGGCCAACACAATTCTTCCTCCAACTTCTCCCAAACACTCTTGTGTGTGACCTCATAGGCTCATATCGCTTTGACAGTGAGACTAGATGCTTGATCACTTCCATATCACCTTGGAAACACCAACAATCTCCCACTTGATCTTGAACGTATCAAATAAAAGTCTTACAAACAATGAGCGGTATCTAGTAATACATCATTGCTACCCAAGCGATAAGAGTTCATAACTCAACAAGCCTGTCTTGACCAATGTACCAGTGCTGTCAGGTCCCTTTGTCCCATACATCCAGATAGAACTATAGGTATGGACCGTGTCACCATCATAATTATTCAATCCTAGTTTCTTGATCTAGAATAGACCTTAAGAGAGTGGTAAGCTCAATATCACATATTGGCTCAACCCAGCATGGCCATGCATTTCTCGGTCTCATTCCATCAAGGGGCCTATGGATGTAACTCATGTCATAAAGGAGGACAAATCCCATATCTGTCCACACACAAACACCCAAATGAATCGTAACATACCCAATAACCACCCTTATCATAAACCTTTCTCAAGGAATACTTTAGATGGCATCAAAGTACGCTCTTCCTCACTTGATGAATGCTGTGACTTCAGGTCAAAGAACTACAAGCACCATTGTCAGTTGAGACCTACTTGTGACACGTTCATATAACAATCCACAAAGTAGTCTCAAGGTGGGTCTGTCCAGTACAACTTGTTCACTAACAAGTACCCATGTGATGACTCGATATCACAATATCATGACCTGTGAGAACCGGTCATCAGTCAACACACATGCTAGTCTTAACGTACCATCATTGCCCCTCAACTTCTAAGATGATACTCTGACTAGGGACCATTTAAGAATGAAGCTTCTTGTTATACATAGGCCCTCACATTCAAGTCACGTACTTGAATTCCTATGGATGCAAACATTCTAAGGGCATTTATTATGCTAATTAATCTATCAAATAGAAACTTTTGACATAACAATAAGAACTTGCCATAAATGTAAAATGAAAAACATAGTACATAACATAATTCATCAAATGAATAAACAACCAATAAACATACAATCCACAAGGCTCCCACTAAAGACGATCATTCAGGTATCTAATACCCATTTATCTAACATGACCATCATGTTTCTTTTGCGCAAGAGGCTTTGTCAGTGGATCCGCTGTGTTTTCTTCAGTCGGTACTCTGCAAATGTTCACATCTCCTGATCGACAATCTCTCGAATAAGATGGAACTGCTGAAGTATGTGCTTGGAGCGCTGATGAGATCTAGGTTCCTTGGCTTGGGCTATTGCACCATTATTGTTAGAGTAGAGAACTACGGGACGAACAATGCTAGGAACTACACCAAGCTCGCTGATGAATTTCCTAATCCATACAACCTCCTTCGCTGCATTTGCAGCAGCGATATACTCGGCCTCAGTCGTAGAATCGACAACCGTCTCTTGCTTGGAACTCTTCCAGCTTACAACTCCTCCATTAAGGCAAAATACAAAACCTGATTGGGACTTTGAGTCATACCTATCAGTCAGGAAGCTAGCATCCATGTAACCCTTTACAACGAGCTTTTCCTCTCCACTATACACCAAGAATGCATCCTTCGTTCTTCTCAAATACTTTAGGATATTCATGATAGCTATCCAGTGACCATCACCAGGATCAGACTGATACCCGCTCGTCATGCTCAAAGCATATGAGACATCGGGTCGAGTACACAACATTGCATACATGATTGATCCAATTGCCGAAGCATATGGAATCAACTTCATGCAGTCCTTATCTTCCAAGGATTTAGGACACTGGTCCTTAGAGAGACTCACACCATGTGACATGGGTAAGAATCCCTTCTTGGACTCAAGCATGTTGAACCACTTCAACACCTTCTTAATGTATGTACTATGGGTCAAACCCAACAACTTCTTCTATCTATCTTTATAGATCTTAATACCAATTGTATAAGTGTAACACCTCCCCTGTAATGACCATATAACATGGGTCTGACCAGGACCCCACAGTATATAACCGCCACAGTTTCAGCATTAAAAGATGATATAAACTACCCAGCTCAAAACCTAGACAACACAGCGGAAACAAAACTAAAAGCAACAGAGATTGTCCACGACATAATACATCGGAAAGAAACCGACCCTAAGGCCTTACACAACCAATAGTCCAAGGAAAATCAAAGATACATCACCAACATAAACTCCCAAAAGAGGGGGGAACTAGCTTCCCTAAGCTACCTCGGCATGCAAGTCGGAACATCAAAAGATGAGTACAAAATGCAGGAAAAACAGAGTAAACACTTCATGAGGCTTTAGGCCTTTTTGGCCTGCGAGCTCATTCCAGCCTGCGATCCTTGGCCTGCATCCAAATCACAAAGAGCGGTAAACGAGGGTCAGCTATGACTGACCACAAACGGTGTAACAACACCCCTCCTCCCGGCCGCCCTAGCGGACCCCGGGGAACTACATCACCCTGCAAGTCAGCACTTCGTATGCACATGTATATAAGGAAAGAAGCAACATAAAACAACAGGTATGAGTGTCACAAACAACATCCACGTTTCTATGTTGAGCAAGTAATAAAGGGGCCTACAAATGCAATATCAATGCAAACCTGGGTTTCACCCAAAGCGCCCTAAAGCATATGGATCTTACACATCATCATACATTATCAACACAACCACGAGGTACTCAACATTTCCCCCCAAAGGGCATCGTAGCCCAAGGCCAAGAACTCACGCCGTGACCTACCTCGCCTGGCGCTCCATGCCATCGGGCTTGTCAACAGCTCACGCGTTCTTGCCACAAAGCACATAACCAATGCTAAGAACCTTGGCTTAGACTCCGAGCCAACGTCCCAAGGCCCTGGTCTTACCGTCGGGACAACGTCCACCGACTGCCTCGCCTGGCAACCGTTCTGGGCTCGTCCGTTAGCACAGACGTTCTCGTCAGTTAACACCGAAGGGACTAATCTTGCCGGGACACTCTCCACACAAGAATATTGATGGCGCGAATCTCACACACCGCTATAGGCGGTAGCTCGACTGCGACACGAAACGGCAGTGTACCGATCGTTCAAGTAATATAAAACGAGGAGTAATCCCCGAGTATCGAATCTCAAAGGAACACAGTAAGGTGGAGTTTATTATCGAGGAAGGACTTGAGATCGAAGTCCTTGAGTCGGATGGAATGCGGAAACGGGGTGATTTGGCTTGTGGAAATAAAATAAAAGCTATCAACTACTCCTATGCAATGCCGCTATGTAATGCTTCGCTTGGCGGGATGGAGACTAGGCAGGCCTTGAGCGCGCTGCGTCGCAAGGGCGGATGGGCGAGTAGGCAAGCGGAGTCGAACTGTGCAGGCCTTGAGCGCACTGCTTCGTAGGGCGAATGGATTACACGGGCCGCTATGCCACGCTTCGCTAGGCGGATGGAAGAGTAGGCATACGGATGAGGGTCGCAAGCACCTCATCGACAAGCACGCCACTAGCAATTGCTAGTGCGCCACCGGACACGGTGGTGGAATGGAAAATGGATGGCGGCGCACCTCATTCACACATATGAATAATATGATTCCATAAACATGAAATAAACATTAATAAACAAGATTCATAGTGTCATCATCTAAATATAGAGATTACAAATAAATACAACCACACAAGTAGAAGAAAGAGGCAAGAGATACGACCGAATCCGGAGTCTCGTTGTAGATTCACGGTAGGAATCGTCGAGTTGTCAATCCACGTCCTAGCTCGGTCTCAACTACGTCCGGGGTAGAGGAGGGCTGTCAGACCTCCCAATGGACCCGTCTTCTCCAGCGTTTTACAATCCGGCCACGTCCGATGCGAGGAACTCCTTCCTTGGCGATGAAGATGAGTGTAGAATCTCCTCCTTGAAGCCCTTGGATGATGGAGGAGGCCTAGGGTGCGAACACCTGCGGAAATGGGCGGAACGGCGGAGCTCGGCGAGAAAAACGGCGAAAATCCTGACCTAATTCGCGAGCAGGTCGATTTATAGGCGCTGGAATAAACAGTGCGCACGATCAGTGGCGCACGACCAGTGGTCGTGCGCACTAGCATCCTGTGATCGTGCGCCTGACTGGACGGAGCCTGAAAGGTAAGAAAATTATAAAATACAATGTTCGCACGACCAGTGGCGCACGACCAGTGGTCGTGCGCACTATCGTCAATGGTCGTGCGATAAGCCAAACAGAACTCATAAAATGAGCGTTAAGTGCGCACGATCAGTGGCGCACGACCAGTGGTCGTGCGCGATAGAGCCAGTGATCGTGCGCAGTGTTCCTGGACAGAATTGTACCGGGAACACCTGCACAACTCCTGTTCCAGCATACAACAGCAGTCTAGCCACTGAAGGTGGCACTTAACACTGCATGAAAACTAGTAACGAAGATGAACAAGAAATAACACCAAAACGGCCCTAGAAATGCACTTAGCATGGAGTATTAAATAGAAATGAAAACATGTCTAAAGTGAAGTGCAAAGACTAGAAAATCAGCCCAGATGAGTCCATAAATGTGTATATAATTGGGACTCATCACACCCCCAGACTTACCTGTTTGCGCGTCCCGAGCAAACCATCTCTCGCGGACAGGAAAAACATAGCTGACAAAGAAATTAACAAGCAGAGTATCATGCGAAGTCGCATGCTTACACGCATAGAAATACAATAGATAAAATTCCTAATTGTACATATTAGTTTATACTTTTCTAGGGGCGTATTTATATATTACATTTACTCAAAAAGTGAATCACGGTGAATCATAAGGTTGTACATAGGAAGAAAGTAAACTGAACACTGAGGCGCGCATTGCCAAAGATCGGGGCTCGGGACAACTCCATTGAAATCCATCAATGTCGGTGACCATAAGCTTGCCCGTTCGCACTCTCTCCACGACACTGGTTTGACTCAAATGCGTGAATCAATAGGACTTAAGGTTTTAGATGAGGCTTGGGTTTAGGTGAGGTAAACAAATATAAACATGAAGGCTTAGAACACAAAAACCCAAATGAGCAAATGCATAACACTATCCAAGTAGCCACAAAACACGCGGATGCACCACACCCCCAGACTTAGACTTAACAACATGGGTGTGTGCACCGCCTACTCCCAAACATATATTTTTACACAAATTTTTCATTAAAGCTCATATCTTTTTCTTTTCTTTTCACGTCTTTTCTTTCTCTCATTTTCTTCTTTTCTTTTCTTATCATTTTCAACAGCTAAACAATAAAACACATCCACATCTTCACAAACATATCACCAAATCAACAACCCAACTCATGAAAATAATAAACAGCTAAAGCTCAGATTTGGGTGTGCGACTAGGATTGGCATTTAGGCTTTGATGAGACAACAATGGGGCTGAATCAAAGAAAGGGTAGGCACAACTGGGCTGACGAGGATAAAGCGATAGGAGTGGGCACAAAGGCTCAACCGGGCCAAAATGATGGCCTATATCACATTCACGCAATTGACTAACCGTATACCCATGCTTCAAGAATCGCTTGGGCCAAGTTCTTAGCCACCGAGAAAGATAATCCTTTCTCCCGACTCGTGCAATACGAGGCTAACGAACGTCTACACACATCCCTATGCTACTGTTTGATTCACACCGGATTCACCAATTTTGAGTAGAGTAAACAATATTTACACTAATAGAAAAAAATATAAACTAAAAGCATAAAAAGAAATTGAATCTACACGAATTTCTAAACGAGACATGAGCACTCGACTAGGAGCACTACAGGAGTCAACATTTTACTCCGCCTCATAATCCTAAGCCAGCACAATGATTTTCCAAATCACACAAAAAGACAAATTCAACTCGCGACGTGCCAACGGCTAAGCGCGCTCATGTGGGTGCTGTGGTGTGCAATGAAAATAAACAAAACATTTTATATGAAATCTTCTAGTATGCAGTGCAATAGTGCACGTGAGCGGGTAAACAAAACTACTCTCCCCCAGACTTAAACTAAACAATCCGCATAATATATGACATGAAAATCAGCAAAGGCTAGAGAAAGAGAGTACCCAGTGCTCAGAAATGAGCACACCAGAAGATTGACGTGTAAGCTAAAATGAGCCGCAGCATCCGCCATCCAGAAAAGATACCTGCAGGGGTCAGCTCCGCAAAAACAAAAGAAAATAGAAACGCTGAAATAAAGTGCAATTAACTAAATAAAATTAGAAAAGACATGAAAATGCAGGAAAAATTAAGATAACTACTGGGGTTATTGTCATCCCAGCACGACTTATTCAAAACTTTATAATATCTAGCTAATGGGAGTATGGAAGGAGAAGTGGACAGGTAACTGGCCCAATATCCGTGTCGGTAGCGGGTACCTATACGGAGAAAGAACAGTCACGCCTCTACCCGAATATAAATAAAACCTGCCCATCACAGGTAGAGGGAAAAGAAAGTAAGAAGAGGAGGAGGCCTGGTCCTCACTCATCTCACCAAAACTATCCTTGCCCAGCAAGGTATCGTCCACAGGGAGGCAGCAGGAGGCGAATGCAATGAGTGGAGCTTCCTCTACGGAGGGGGAATAAACCTCCTCACATGAGAGGATGCTCTCATCATTGACTTGAGCAAAAAGCTCCAAGTCCTCCTGAAGTACCTGTGAAGATTCAACCTGCACAGACTCAGATGAAGGAAGGGGATCAAGAAATAAAGAAGACGAAGAACATAAATAAACATCAATCGGGGGAGTGATCCCGGTCTCACTCCCATCAGGTTGGGGAAGTAAAATAATGTTTGCATTGTCATCAATGCTACAAGATTCGGCGGGATCAACGGTGGCCAGGCTTAGGATTTGGACTTCCTCCACCGGTGCTGAGGAAAACTCCTCTTCACCTAGAAGGTTGTCCTCCTTCATAGGAATAGGCACAACACTCAGATCACCCACCTCATCCTGTGACACATCATCAACAATGTCGTCGGAGACGAGTATAGTATGCACAACAGGGGGAGGAATAGTGCTTGGATAAATGTCAAGCACTGATTCCTCACAAAGAATCGAATCCACTAGGGGTGGTGGATGCACATGGAGAATAGGCTCAGCAATGTTGGTGCATAGATCAGCCGCACATCCGGTGACCGTATCCATGCCATTCCCTTCAAGATGTGAAGGTGACAAAGACACATAATCAGATGTTGAAGGTGTGCCGCCAGAGTTAGGAGTTGGGGCGATCCGGATATCCGGCTCGTCATCCTCATCCAATTGGCGAAGATACTCGGCACAGTCCTTCAAGACATGATCAGTGCTCCGACAAAATCGGCACTGCCCTGCGGGCTTCTTTGGCACAGCGGGGGCTGAAGCCGAAAAGAAGTATGACGGTAAAGGCTCAGCAGAGTAGCCATAAGACTTACGCGCACCATATGGAGTATCAGACGAAGTCGGTGCTCCATATGCTGGGCTATAAGAATTATGCCTACTATTCTCCGTAGGGCATTCATCACTAGAGTGGGAGGTAGCTCCACACCAACGACAACGGAAATTAAGATGTGCCCACATAGTGTGAAGATAATATGATTCAAAATAAAAAAATGCTATTGTGCAAAATACTACACCTAACAAAAATTACTAAAGCAACCTAATTAAAACAGGAAAATGGAATAAAAAGAAATAAAACAAAGAAATGCAATTTACAAATGGAAGGGCTTCTCTCTCAGGTTCTCCCTCTCCAGAAAACTCACACGACTGTGTTCCCCGGCAACGGCGCCAAAAACTTGATGGCGCGAATCTCACACACCGCTATAGGCGGTAGCTCGACTGCGACACGAAACGGCAGTGTACCGATCGTTCAAGTAATATAAAACGAGGAGTAATCCCCGAGTATCGAATCTCAATGGAACACAGTAAGGTGGAGTTTATTATCGAGGAAGGACTTGAGATCGAAGTCCTTGAGTCGGATGGAATGCGGAAACGGGGTGATTTGGCTTGTGGAAATAAAATAAAAGCTATCAACTACTCCTATGCAATGCCGCTATGCAATGCTTCGCTTGGCGGGATGGAGACTAGGCAGGCCTTGAGCGCGCTGCGTCGCAAGGGCGGATGGGCGAGTAGGCAAGCGGAGTCGAACTGTGCAGGCCTTGAGCGCACTGCTTCGTAGGGCGAATGGATTACACGGGCCGCTATGCCACGCTTCGCTAGGCGGATGGAAGAGTAGGCATACGGATGAGGGTCGCAAGCACCTCGTCGACAAGCACGCCACTAGCAATTGCTAGTGCGGCACCGGACACGGTGGTGGAGTGGAAAATGGATGGCGGCGCACCTCATTCACACATATGAATAATATGATTCCATAAACATGAAATAAACATTAATAAACAAGATTCATAGTGTCATCATCTAAATATAGAGATTACAAACAAATACAACCATACAAGTAGAAGAAAGAGGCAAGAGATACGACCGAATCCGGAGTCTCATTGTAGATTCACGGTAGGAATCGTCGGGTTGTCAATCCACGTCCTAGCTCGGTCTCAACTGCGTCCGGGGTAGAGGAGGGCTGTCACACCTCCCAATGGACCCGTCTTCTCCAGCGTTTTACAATCCGGCCACGTCCGATGCGAGGAACTCTTTCCGTGGCGATGAAGATGAGTGTAGAATCTCCTCCTTGAAGCCCTTGGATGATGGAGGAGGCCTAAGGGCGAACACCTGCGGAAATGGGCGGAACGGCGGAGCTCGGCGAGAAAAACGGCGAAAATCCTGACCTAATTCGCGAGCAGGTCGATTTATAGGCGCTGGAATAAACAGTGCGCACGATCAGTGGCGCACGACCAGTGGTCGTGCGCACTAGCATCCTGTGATCGTGCGCCTGACTGGACAGAGCCTGAAAGGTAAGAAAATTATAAAATACAATGTTCGCACGACCAGTGGCGCACGACCAGTGGTCGTGCGCACTATCGTCAATGGTCGTGCGATAAGCCAAACCGAACTCATAAAATGAGCGTTAAGTGCGCACGATCAGTGGCGCACGACCAGTGGTCGTGCGCGATAGAGCTAGTGATCGTGCGCAGTGTTCCTGTATAGAATTGTACTGGGAACACCTGCACGACTCCTGTTCCAGCATACAACACCAGTCTAGCCACTGAAGGTGGCACTTAACACTGCATGAAAACTAGTAACGAAGATGAACAAGAAATAACACCAAAACGGCCCTAGAAGTGCACTTAGCATGGAGTATTAAATAGGAATGAAAACATGTCTAAAGTGAAGTGCAAAGACTAGAAAATCGGCCCAGATGAGTCCATAAATGTGTATATAATTGGGACTCATCAAATATCAGTCTCCACGGGATAGCCAGCCGACCACAAAGACCAATCGCACCTTCGCACAACACTAGGCATCATAAGCCCCATAATCTGCACATTATTTCCCCGCCCAAAAACCAACATTCGTTACCACACGAAGCTACAAGGGCATCACGATGACGAATTCGCCGTATTCGGATTTCTAACAAAACCCTTAAAATGCGCGTCATTCAACATCACCGAATCAGACCAACGGTCGCGAAACCGGCTTCACCCACAATGCCTAATCCACTAATGGAGTGGATTTCTAGTGCAAATCATGTCGGGGATGGACATAATCAACCCGATGGTTCCTCTTGAACCAAGGCGACCTGGATCCCTCTCACTCGAAGGATCCGGTGCCAAAATGCAGAAAATAAAGGGATGCCAAGCACGCATCCTAAAGATCGGGAGGAGAAATGTCGTTACCTTTTGAGATCTCCTCCTAGCCATGGGAAACTTGGAAAGAATGGAGGAGAAGAAGCGCCTCGACGTCCCCTACATGCTTCCGGTCTCGGATCGGCGAACGGAGCTCCGAAGCTCCGTTAATGGCGAGAACTAGATCTCTTCCTCCTCCAACCCTTCCTCTCTCTCAAACCCTCAAGAACCCAACTCAAGAGAAAATGAGGAGGGAGAGCTTCTCAACCCTACTTAGGGTTCTCCCGCGAACCCCTCACAGCCGTCCGATCGAAAAATAAACCAAACAGACGCCCAGATTTCGCCACTTACAGATCTGGTGTCGATCGCACGGTCGAACGCACGACCGTGCGTAAAAATGCACGATTAAACTCAGAATGCCAAAATTGCCAGCCGAAGAGAACACATGGGCAGATCGATCGTGCGCCAAGTAAAACGCACGATCGTGCGTTTTAAGAAAACTGCCAAAATTGGGGTGTTACAATAAGTCGCTTCACCTAAGTCCTTCATAGAAAAGCAGTCCCCTAGCCTGTTCTTAACAGCTTGCAGGGTCAGAATGTCATTCCCGATCAGCAGTATGTCATCTACATATAATATCAGGAAGACAACAATGCTCACACTAATCCTCTTGTAAACACAAGGCTCATCCTCGTTCTTGATGAAACCAAACTCTTTGATTTTCTCATCACGACGCAAATTCCAACTTCGAGAAGCTTGTTTCAATCCATAAATGGATCGATTCAACTTGTATATTTTAGTGGCTTCACTTGGAGATACAAAACCCTCGGGTTGTGTCATATACACTTCCACAAGGAGGTTTCCATTAAGGAAAGCCGTTTTGACATCCATTGTTCAGTTCTCATAGTCATAATACGCAGTAATAACAAGTAGAATTCTGATGGACTTGACCATGACAACAAGGGAAAAGTTCTTATCAGAGTCAACACCATGAATTTGCCTGAAACCTTTAGCCACCAGCCAGCCTTTGAATGTCTGTACATTCCCCTCCATGTCAGTCTTTTTCTTGAATACCCACTTGCATCCAATGGGTCGTACCCCATCAGGTGGTTCCACCAAGGTCCAAACTTGGTTTGCATACATGGATTCCGATTCAGATTTCATGGCCTCAAGCCACTTCTCGGAGTCAGGTCCATTCATAACCTCTCGGTTGGTTGCAGGCTCATCATCATGATCCATAAGCAACACATTACCTATTTGATACATGAGAAATCCATATCTCTCAGGCTCAAATCTAGGTCTACCAGATCTACGTAGGACTTGTGTTTCTTGAGCAGGCTCTCTAGCTACAACTTATTATAGTCATTGCTCATGTTCCAATTCCGATTCGTTCATTATTTGCGGTTCTTGAACTTCTTCAAGTTCTACCTTTGCAGTCTTTCTGGATAAGAACTCTTTCTCCAAAAAGACACCAGTCCTTGCGACAAACACTTTGCCCTAATATGGCAGGTAGAAGTAGTACCCTTTGGTATCCCTAGGATACCCCACTAGATAACATTTATCCGATTTGGGTTCCAACTTGTCAGGCATTTGACGTCGCACGTATGCCTCACAACCCCAAATCTTAATGAACAACATACTAGGACGCTTCCTAGTCCATATCTCATATTGGTGTCTATTGAACCGTTTTTGTTGGAACTCGATTTAGTGTGAAAGCATCAGTCTCTAGAGCAAAACCCCAAAAATAAATGGGCAGATCTGCATGACTCATCATCAATCGCACCATGTCTAACAAGGTACGATTCCTCCTCTCAAAAACACCATTATGTTGTGGTGTTCCAGGCAGAGTGAGCTGTGATACAATACCACACTCTTTCAGATGATCACGAAACTCATGACTCAGATATTCGCCACCTCGATCAGATCAGAGTGCTTTTATCCTTTTCCAAGTTGGTTCTCCACTTCATTCTTAAACACTTTGAAGTTTTCAAAGGTTTCAGATTTGTTCTTCATAAGAAACACGTATCCGTATCTACTGAAATCATCAGTAAATATAACAAAGTAGTAAAACCCACCTCTAGCCATAGAACTCATGGGTCCGCATACATCACTATGTATTATACCCAAGAGATCATCAGTCCTCTCACTACAACTAATGAAAGGAGCTTTCATCATCTTGCCTAATAAACATGACTCGCATCTCTCAAATGATTCATAATCAAATGAGTCCAGTAGTCTATCTCTATGGAGCTTGGATATGCGTTTCTCGTTTATATGGCCTAAACGACAATGCCAAAGGTACGTAGGATTCAAGTCATTTGTTTTTTGTCTTTTAGTATTTTCTACATTATTGATCGTATGGTCTAAGTTCAAAACATATAAACCATTAAACAATTGGGCTACACCATAACACACATCATTCATAAAAATTGAACAACAATTGTTCTTAATTATAAACGAAAAACCTTTCATGTCAAGACATGAAATGGATATAATGTTTCTAGTTATGGCTGAAACAAAATAACAATTATCTAGTTCTATTACAAGCCCAGTGGGCAAAGTAAGACAATAGACACCAACGACAACGGCATCAACTCTTGATCCATTTCCGACGCACAGGTCTACCTCCCCTTTACCCAGAATTCTTCTCCTTTTCAGTTCCTGCACATTTGTATAAATATGAGAACCGCATCCGGTATCTAATACCCAAGATGAAGGAGCAGAAATGTTTATCTCTATAACATAAATACCTGAAGTGGGAGTCACACTTTCCTTTTTCTTTTGCAGATCCTCAATATAGAGGGGATAGTTTCGCCTCCAATGCACTGCCTTACCGCAGTGGTGACACTTTTCTTCCTTCTCCAGACCTTTCATTTTCAGTGCAGAAGATTTGGGATCAAGATGAGACTTAGATCCTATCTTCGTCTTCTTGGATCCCTTAGTCTTGCCCTTGCCTTTATGCACCATCAGTATGGGGCTAGCAGAATTGACCTTCTTCATATTATTTTTGGCAGTTCTCAACATGCCTAGGAGCTCGGGCAGTGTCTAGTCTATTTCATTCATGATATAGTTCAAGACAAACATCTCATAACTGTCCGGCAACGATTGCATGATCAGATCTGTGGCCAACTCTTGGCCCAAGGGAAAACCCAGTCTTTCAAGGTTCTCTATATACCCAATCATCTTGAGTACATCAGTCCCTACTGAGTCTCGAGCTCCCATCTTGCACTGAAATAATGCCTTGGATATGTCAAACCTCTCTTGCCGAGCTTGCACCTCGAACATTTTCATGAGGTGCTCGATTATCTCATAACTACACATGCTCCCGTATTGCTTCTGAAGCTCAGAGGACATGGTAGCAAGCATGAGGCATTCTACATCAAAGGTATCATCCTGATACTTCTTGTAAGCATCTTTGTTTGCTTGCGGAGCATTCCCGGTCGGCTCTGTAGGGGCTTCCCCTTCCAAGACATAGAGCTTGCGCTCTTGCTTGAGAACAATTCTCAGGTTTTTGTGCCAGTCAAGGAAGTTCATCTCGTTGAGCTTGTCCTTCTCAAGGATAGCCCTCAGGGACAAGGTGGAGTGAGATCCACTTGCCATGGATATTCTACAAGGAATTTTGCAAAATAGATTTTAGTACCATATTTCAAAATACATTTTATTTAATAAGGACTTTTATTAAATGAGCTCCCACTATTTTAATCAAATCGACAACCCTTGATTTCAATTTGGAGAGTTTATGTGAGCTACTCTCTTAGTGGATAAGATCCGTATTTCACCAACACAATGAGTCCGCTTTGGCGTTCCTCTCATAATGCGGTTATTTAGGTAGACAACATTTGTCAATTGCATCACTATGCAATTCTTGTATGGTTGGTGAATAACTCTTTATTCGCATCCATCATATGGTGCATGCCAACCCTATGCCTCTAAGCACTCAACCTTTGAGGTCATCTAGTTAAGTTGGACCCGATGTCGACAGTGAGATATCACAATTATCCGCTCGCACCCTTACCAAGATAGATTAATGCACCTTGCTTTGGCAAGCCCACACTTCATCGATCGAGGCAGGAAGAGTGTCATCCATCAGAAGGCATCAGTATACTTAATATTGGATAAGAGATTTTATTATTCAATCGATGAACATTTCATCGTGATTTAACACTTAATCACAGTGCACATTCACAAAATAGAAAAACAACATTCACAAATCAAATGCATCCCCTATGTGCACAAAGTAAAATTATCAACACTTTTGATAAGAGGGGCTAAATCAGAACACTTAGAACACTTCTAAATCTCCAGATATACATGCATTGAACACAGACAAAACAAGTCCACTTATGCAGTAGACAAGCTCATCTCTCAATGTCAGATTCAAAATCTAAGATATTTGATTTCAGAAATCACTTCGAGGGACGGTTACTGCAAAGTAGAAACAATTTCTGAAAGAATGAAATCACAACGCAATCACATGCGTTCCTGGCGGGGTTCCAATTCAGAATACTTCATCAGAATCCAAACACCTAGGAAGAATTCAAGACATTAGAACACTTCTAAATTTATGATTTACACGCATTAGATCGCAACCTGTCTCTGATACCACTGTTGGGTTTTCTACATACCATTCATAATGATAAAAGCACATCAAATGTGCGCAGCGGAAGAAACAAAACAATAACAACCCAAAAGAGTTATGGATCTTGCGATTTCATGAATCAAGAAATAAGGAAAGCAACACATGGCAATACCTGAAGGGGATTGAGTCAATACTCAACCGAGGTGCTCCACAACTGAAATCCGAAAATAGTCGTTGAGTCCCAAGCGCTGAAATGGATCGGCGTCTCTATGGATTTCCACACGAGTGGTGAAGATCCCTAGCTTCTTGTTGCACAAGAACTAGGTCAGAGGAGAAGAGACCTCTACGTCTCCCACGGACTACTAGGTCCGACGACAGGGAGAGGCGGCAGCGGCGACGGGATCGATCGGTCCGAACTCTTCTGTCGGAAGCAATCGCGGAAACCTTCCGTCGCTCTCTAATTCGCAAAAGGGGATCGCCTTCTTAGGTCATAAAATCGTACTCTATTTATACCCAGGCGAGAGTGAGAAGCTATCCGCACACCCACAACCAGAATTGAAGCAAACATAATTCGTCGGGTGATTATGATTTCGTCGAGTAATCAGAAATTCGTCGAGTCATGATTTCGTCGAGTTCGTCGAGTAATCAGAAATTTGTCAAGTCATGATTTCATTGAGTAATCATAAATTCGTCGAGTATAACTTAATTCGTCGAGTGAATGAGTTTGTCGGATTCGTCGAGTCAATAAATGATTCGTCGAATCAACTTTTAATTCATCGAGTCAACATGAATTCGTCGAGCCAACATGGATTTATTCATTCAATGAACTGAGGTAAGGGTCGTCGAGACATTCTCGACGACTCATCTCGAAGACTTGCCAACACGCTCCATACAATATTCACAATACCTGTGGAGAGTTCAGTTGACTCGACCCGACTCCAATAAGTCGTAGGATTGGTCCTTCACTCATATCCAATATGAGTAAGGCCAACAAAATTCTTCCTCCAACTTCTCCAAACACTCTGGTGTGTGACCGCATAGGCTCATATCGCATTGGTAGTGAGACTAGATGCTTGATCACTTCCAGATCACCTTGGAAACACCAACAATGGTCACTGACATTGATGGATTTCAATGGAGGTTGTTTCGAGCACTGATCTTGAGCAATGTTAACCGTGATTTGACTTTTGAGTTGAATTATTATATAATTGTGCTCTTAGAGTGTTACAAGCTATTTGTATAATAAAAAATTTCATCTATTGCATTTCTATGCGCGTGAGAATGCGACTTCGCATGGTACTTTGCATTTGCAATTGTTAAGCCGACTAGTCCTTTTTCTCGTCCGCATAAGGGATGATTTGCTCGGGACGAGCAAATGGTTAAGTCTAGGGGTGTGATGAGTCCGATATTTACATTGTTTTATGGACTCATCCGGGCTAGTTTTCACTTGCGTGCACGTCATTTTCAAGCTATAATCGCTTGTATTTCACTTGTAATCACTTTCAGGCTTTGTGCACTATTTAGGCCCGTTTTGGTGTGCATTTGCGCTCCATGTCATTGAGGGTAAGCATATGGTGCTCCCCAACACTTTTTTTTTGTATTTGGATTGAGCTGGAGGGGTATTCCCAGCTGTGTGACTGCTGTATGATTTGATTTGCAGGTGGATAGATCATCCACTTTGCCCAAATTTCATGTTTGCATGAATCACACAGTCGTGCGTTTCCTTGACGCGTGATTGCTCCGATCGTGCACGGTCATTTGCTGTTTAGATTAATGTTCTGTCCTTGATCGTGCGATTTGTTCACGCACGGGCAATTCACATGTGCGTGAAGGAATCACACGATCTCCTGTTGAGTGCATGTTTTCGGGCTTTCTGGATTTGCTCGTGCATTTTTACGCACGGTCGGCTTCGACCGTGCGTGAGTAAAACGCACAGGCGCTCTACTTCATCTTCCTAGGCTTTCTGCTTCATTAATAATGCACGGTCTACGCACGGTCATGCATTCGACCGTGCGTGTCCATGTTTCTAACTGTTTACTATTTAAAGCCAGAAATTCTGCCCTAAAGAAAAAGAAACGCTTAGAGACCACCATTTTTAGCTCCAGCTCCGCCCTTTTCGTCGCTCCACCACCGCCCATTCTAGGAGAAGCTCTGTCCATTGTATTCTTGAAATCTTACGCTAAAGCTTCCTCCTTGGCCTCCACCATCATCCTCGAGCTCAAGAACGCCATTTCTTGAGAGTTTCTGCTGCATTCAAGGTGCCTCTGGCGAGAGCTAGCTTGAGCTGTATTACGAAGAAGACGGGTAACATGGAGGAAAGTGACAGCTCCTCTGAACCCCGGACGGCAACTGAAGACCGAGCTCGGATGAGGCTAGACAACCCTACGATTCCGACCGTGAACCTTCAGCGAGTCTTCGAGCTTGGGTTTACTCTTTCCCCCTTCGTATTGCTTCAGATATTTCATGTGGATGTGTGTTTGTTAAGGATGATATGCATGAACCATTTGTTAATGTTAATGTAATTTCATGTTTGTGAAGTTTATTACTGTTTATGTGAGTTGAGGAGCGCCCCATTCCTCCATCCACTCCATCGCTACGTTTTGCGCCGCACTAGCATTTACTTGTTGCGTGTTTAGTGATGAGGTGCTTACTACCCTCACTCCGCCGGTTACGAATCATGAGAGGACCCAGCGCAACCAACTACACCAAAAGCCCGGACTATTGGTGAAGGCGCAACTTGATCTTTATATCAATGGAAGGGCGCTATGGGTCAAGTGAGGAGACGCTGGACCCAATAATCCCCCCCAGCGTCCAACACGACCCGCAATTCAGAGGTGCTCCACATGGCCCGCAGGCTCAGAGGTGGCTTGACACATGGCTGCGGCCGCCTGACCCACCGGGACCCACACAGGTAGAGAGAATTTCAGGAATTATCAGCGCCCCCCCGGTCTCGAACCCGCAACCTCCCTCTGATACCAATTGAGAGGACCCAGCGCAACCAACTACACCAAAAGCCCGGACTATTGGTGAAGGCGCAACTTGATCTTTATATCAATGGAAGGGCGCTACGGGTCAAGACTATTGGTGAAGGCTCAACTTGATCTTTATATCAATGGAAGGGCGCTACGGGTCAAGTGAGGAGATGCTGGACCCAACAAATCATTCATCCGCAAGCCTTCTCATTCATCCACAAGCCTAATCGTCCACCCACCAAACATAGCGGTGTATTCGACCCGCATTAGTTAAATTAGCTTCCTTTAATCGTGTCTCTCATAACCAAACCAAACCCCCCCTCTTTTATTGATTTAGAAATCTCTATAATTAATTTCCCCAACGAGAAAATCACACACCCCAACTGCAGTCCTTTGAGAACGATATTCGGGAGATCTCTCCCACTTTTATTACTTGTGCGACCGATGCACTTGCCGTGAATGCATCAAGTTTTTGGCACCGTTGTCGGGGAGTGTAGCTGGTGCTGTGATTCTTTTGTTAGGAAAATTTCTTGTAAAGATTTTCTTTAGTTTCTTTGTTTGATTATTTGTCCCTTTTCCTTGTTTTTATTATAGGGTGCTGTAATTGTTTATTGTTAGGTGTAGTATATTACACATTTGGGTCTTTCTGTTGAATCTGTGTATCTTCATGCAATGTGGGTTGCATTTAACATCCGTTGCCGATGGTGTGGAGATATTTACCATGCTAGTGATAGATGCCCATCGGGAGATAGTAGCTCTAGTACCCTAGGCTCAATGTATCGGGCACCGATATCACACGGTACCCCTTACAACGTGCCTAAGTCCTATGGTTATCCTTCTGCACCGCATGTGCCTTTTTTGAATTCATCTTCGGCCCTATTGGGACCAAAGAAGAATACAAAACTGTGTCTGTTTTGTTAAAGCACAAACCATACCTTGAAGGATTGTGCTGAGTTTCTTCGCCAAGTGGACGAGGATGATGAGTCGGACATCCAGATCATCCCAACTCCTACCTATGGTAGCACACCTTCAACATCTAGTTATGTATCCGTATCACCTCCATGCTTTGAAGGGAATGATTTGGATACAGTTATTAGATGTGTGGCTAATCTAGATTCTGACGTGGCGGAGCCCATCTCCCCTGACTTATATCACAGTGTGAAGATTCGATTCTTTGTGAGGAATTGGTGCATGACTTTCGTTCGAGCACTATTTCTCCCTCTTTTTTGCATACTACTACATCTATTTCTGACGACATTGTTGAGAATGTTTCGCAGGATGAGGCACGAGACCTAAGTATTGTGTCTATTCCTATGGAGGAGGACAACCATCAAGGTGAAGTGGATTTTACCTCAACACCTGTGAAGGAAGTTCAAATATTGGGCAAGGCCAACGTTGATGCTGTCGAGGCCTGCAACATTGTCGACAATATTTCATTGGCCTATCCTATCGAGAGTGAGACCAGGACCACTCCCCTGTTTGATGTTCATTTAAGTTTGTCCTCTCTTTTATTCCCTGACCCCCCTGATTCTTCTTCTTCTGAGCCTGTGCAGGTTGAGCTTCCGCAGGTACCCTAGGAGGACTTAGAGCATTGTGTTCAAGTCAATGAAAAATGTATCCTCTTATGTGAGGAGGTTGATCCCTCCTCCATTGAGGAGGCCTCTTTCATTGCCTTCTCCTCCTGCCTTTTCTCTGTTGGTGATAACACCTTGCTGGGCAAGGAATTTTTTTGTGAGATGAGTGAGGACTCCTCCTCCGCATCTTACATTCTCTTCCCTCTACCTATGAGAAGCAGGTATGATTATTCAGGTAGATGGGCAGTGGGCGTATCACCGTATTACTACCCGTTACCGACACGGATATTAAGCCAGTTACCTATTCACTTCTCCTTTCATAAACCAATCAGCTAGAACTGTTAAAATTACTAAATAAGTCGTGCTGGAAAGACATAAAACCCAGTACTTATCTAGGCATAGGAGCAGTTTTAATTTAAATATTATCAACATTGTAGTTTTCTTTATTTTGTGTAATTTGCGAGTTTAGATTCTTGTATTATTTAAGAAGTTTGAGAGTCTTCGCCCGCGCTGCGCGACCTATGGAGATTATAGTAGAGCATTCGTTGTTTTCGAGTATTTCTCTGTCCATCCTGTTCATTTTGGAGCGCGCAATTTTTTCCCAATTTGATTAAATCTAGGAAATGGAAAATTTGGGCAGAAAATTGCAATCGCACGATCGGGTTACCAGTGCGTGATCAAATCACACGATCATGCTTTTTATAAAAATCGCCCTTCTGAATCGCACACTGGCCCTAATTTGTCCTTACGTGCGATTCGCGAGCTCCCTCCCATGCGCGATTCTCTCCGACCTCCTCCTCCATCCTCTCTCTCCTTTTCTCTCCCATTTCCCTTCTCCGTCCTTCTCAATCTCGTGTGAAGCACCATGGGTGTGAAAAAGGTAGTGAGTCAGCTTCTCTGTGGTGGAGGGTCTTCTTCTTCTGGTGTTGTGGATCATGGAGCAGAGGAGATGTTGCAGTTTGGGAGATCCGAATTCTTGGAAAGGTATAATTTGCTGCGACAGAAAACCTTCCTAGATTATCGTTTTGTTTTGTGTCCCATATCTTCAAGTCGTGCACTTAGATGCGGCGGTAGCGAGGTTACTCAACGTGGGGTCATGAAGAAACCTATTCTCCATTACTGAGTTGGGGTACCGTGAACTCATACTTGAGTTCCTCACCACCTTCCGCATCATTGATGCCGTCGATGAAGGAACCAGAGAGCCCACGTCGATTTCATTCTGTATGAGGGGCCGTACCCATTCCATTGGTATTGGCCAATTGGCGGTCTACGCTAGGATTTACACCCACAATGAACTCATGCAGACGGACGTTCTCGACTGTCTGGACGAGTTCCCTGAGGGAGTATTCCCTAGCGAATTCTGGCAGTCCATCACGTGACGGGATCAGCCGTACGAGTCTCATGCAGCAAAGTCTACCCATATTATTTCTCCCACGCTACGCTACGTCCAACACTTGATCGGGCATAACATCAATGCCCGTGCCATGGGCCAGAATGTAGCGGCATGGCAGGATCTCCTCTACCTCTATAGCATGCACCCGGGTGTGCCCCTCCATCTCAGGCAAGTGCTTTCCCAATATCTTCTTCGCCAGGCCACCTACCTCCCCCTAAAGTTGATCGAAGGCTCGCAATATATTACTCGGATCGCCAAAGGAATTGGCATTTGGAATTCGCTGCTGCCCATGACAGTCATCTCCAGGGGTTACCCTATTTCTGTGTCCATGATGGTGGCATTCAATTTGATCTAGAAGGTGCAGAATGGTGACAATTGAAGTTACAAGGTTCACAAAGTTGGGTTAGGACGTGCTGATCGTGCCGATGTTGCCGATGCTAGTACCTTGACTGGGATGATTAGGCAGCCTCCGGCTGTGCTCCTCTCTGCAGATCCTGCTTCTCAGTGGTATGGCATGCGACAAAGCATTGAGCAGCAGTATCCTGAGTTCTACGAGCGGTTTGTATGCCTGGAGGATGCTATGGCCATGCAGTACGAACTCTCTTCACAGATTGGTGCACACTTGGGAGTTGAGCCTCCTGCTGCTCCAACTTAGGCCTCCACCTCGCGATCTCGGCGGATGCATACTTCTCCTCCCGCTTCTTAGTCTCATACGCTATCTCCTCAGTGATTGCCCAGTTATCTCTTCCAGGGCCTCTGCCTTCTTTTTAAATATTTTTGTATCTTTCAAAATTCTTATCTGTACTTTTATTTTTTGTTCTGTACCTGGTATTATTCTACTGGGGTTTCATCCCCAGGGTGTGGTTATGGTCAATTTTCTTTTATCATTTCCTTGTTGTAGTCTGTGCCGCATTTGCCTTTTGGTCTTAATATTAGTGCAGATAGTTTGTTATTCTTTTGGTTTTTTTAGTATAATGGTTAGTATATGTGCATTGTGAGATTATTTCTTTTTGGTGTTGTGACTTTGGTGGCAGACATATAGAGCTGAATTTGAAGCTTAACGTCAATCTTCTGGTATGCTCATTTCTGAGCATGGGGTAACCTCTCCTCCTACCTCCTTTTATAATTGTAGTATTACATTTTGTGATGCTTAGATTTAAGTCTAGGGGAGAGTAGCTTGTCGTTACCCACTTGCACATGCACATGATACATCATACTAGAAGATATAATTCATTTCAATCATTTATTTGTTCATTTTCATCGCACACCACAACACCCACTAGAGAGCGCACTTAATCGTAGGCGCATAACGAGTTTAACTCATTTCTTTTATATGATTGGGAAAATTGCTGTGCTGGCAAGATTGTGAGACAGAGTAAAATGTTAACTCCCATAGTTGTAACGACCTAGTGCCGGCCCACTCTGGATCACACAAGGACCACTGTGACCTCACCTGGCATCGTCCGGGCTGTAGCCCAAGCACCCAACCCCTCTCCAGCCAACTGTCGGGTTGTTGGTGTCCACAACCTCCCTTTGATGAGGTAAACTCGATTGTCAAGCATGCACCACGGGGACTTCCCAGGAGGTCACCCATCCCAGTACTACTCCAGCCCGAGCACGCTTAACTATGGAGTAGTACTGGGATGAGAAGTGGAAAAACTCCATAGTTAAGCGTGCTCGGGCTGGAGTAGTACTGGGATGGGTGACCTCCTGGGAAGTCCCTGTGGTGTATGCTTGACTATCGAGTTTAACTCATTAAAGGGAGGTTGTGGCCACCAACAACCCGCCAGTTGGCTGGAGAGGGGTTGGGGTGCTTGGGCTGTAGCCCGATAGAGAGGCCAGTTGAGTCTAGATCGGTGGACGTTGTCCCGATCAGACGTCGGCTTCTGGGTCGTTACAATAGCAGCTCAATTGGTGATGAGAAGTGGAAGAACTCCATAGTTAAGCGTGCTCAGGCTGGAGTAGTACTGGGATGGGTGACCTCCTGGGAAGTCCCCATGGTGCATGCTTGACTATCGAGTTTGCCTCATCAAAGGGAGGCTGTGGCCACCAACAACCCGCCTGTGGATGGAGAGGGGTTGGGGTGCTTGGGTTGCAGCCCGGTAGTGAGGCGAGTTGAGGCTAGATCGGTGGTCGGTATCCTGATCGGATGTCGGCTTCTGGGTCGTTACAACTAACTCTAGCCGAGTACTCGCGTCTTGCTTAGAATTGTGTGTAGAATAAATTTTTCTTTATGCTCATAATTTTGTACTCTTCTAATTGCGTAATAATTGTTTATTCTACTCAAAAGTGGTGAATTCGGTGTGAATCCGACAGTAGCCTAGGGATGTGTGTAGATGGTTGCTAGGTTCGTATTGCTCAAGTCGGAAGGAAGAATTATCTTTCTCGGTGGCTAAGAACTTGCCCCAAGCGACTCTTGAAGCATTGGTATAAGTTAATTCAGTGCGTTAGCGTGAAGTAGGCCTTCATTTTGGCCAGGTTGAGCTTTGTGTACCGATCCTATCATAATCCTTGCTAGCCCATTTGTGCCTACCCCGTCTCTTGATTCAACTCCACTTGCATTTCACCAAAGCCTAAGAACTAATCCTAGTCGCACACCCAATCCGAGCTCTAGTGTTTCATTATTTTCAGCTGAGGGTGTTGATGCGGTGTAATTTTGTGAAAATGTGGTTGCACTTCCTTGAAATATTCGCTGAAAGTGTTTTGACTAGAAAAAGAAAAGAAATGAAAAAAGTGATTAAGAAAAGAGTTTACTTGAAAATCTTAATAAGATTTGTATTGGGAGTAGGCAGTGCACACACCCATGTTTTCAGGTTCAAGTCTGGGGGTGTGGTGCACCCATGTGCTTATTGTGGTGCTTGGATAGTTTCCTTTGCGTGTGCTCATTTGGGTTAGGCGTGTAAGCCTTTGAGTTTATCAATGGATATCCTACCGCATCCCAAGCCCCATATCTATCCTAAAATCCTACTGACTCACGCAATGAATTGAACTAGTGCCGTGGAGAGAGTGTGACCGGGTGAGCTTATGGTCACCGACATTGATGGGTTTCAATGGAGGTTGTTCCGAGCACCGATCTTGAGCAATGTTCACCTCAGCGAATAGTTTACTTTCTTCCTACGCATGGCCGGACGATTCACCGTGATTCGACTTTTGAGTAGAAATAATATATAATTACGCTCTTAGATTGTTACAAGCTATTTGTATAATTAAAAATTTCATCTATTGCATTTCTACGCGTGCAAGCATGCGACTTCGCATGGTACTCCGCATTTGCAATTGTTAAGCCGGCTAGTCCTTTTTCTCTTCCGTATAAGGGATGATTTGCTCAGAATGAGCAAATGGTTAAGTCTGGGGGTGTGATGAGTGTTGGGAATCTTGCCCTCATGATTCCTGATTTGGAGAAGTCACCAATTCAATATTACTTCACTATGTATTTGATTATCCTCTCAGCTTTATCATTTCAGTAAAAGATAAGAAGTGATGTCCAGTACTTCAATAACCTGCCTAATCGAAAAAGGCTGGTCATATCGTCGACAAGTATATGCACATCGTTGAAATGATGGGCAAAGAAAAGAAGGATGATTGTGTCTATGTCGTCAAAAAGGATCAAGCTTATCGACGACAACATCATGCATATCGTCAACAACATGCAGAGCAAGACAGAATGGTGATATCGTTGTGACATCTACACGACGATATCAGAAAGTCGAAGATGAAAAAGAGGACTCAAAGATGTCGACGATGTGGTCGACAAGAAGCCTTGACGTCGATAAGGCTAAGTCAGAATGAATGCCGTCGAGAAGGCAAAGTGATCACAACGATATCAAGCAGTAGTGAAGATCACGCCGACATCAGTTAGATGACTCCATGCCGTCTTAAGTACAAATGCAGAAGGGATGTTCCATGCGTAGAGACATCTATATCTGAAGAAGAAGGAAGCAGACCTGAAGATATGTCCAAGTCCAAGACAATGACAAGTCCTGTCGTCAAGATATTGTCCTTGTCGTCATAACAATGGAAATATCGCCGAGACAATTTGAAAAGTCGTCAGACGTCGTGTCAACAATTAATGCCGCCGCCTGATTGTCCAATCAGCGTGTGCTCTTTAGGCATGGGCGTTTGTCAGAACAGGAGACCGTTAAGCGGCATCTAAGTCCTATAAAAGGAACAGAGGATGCCCTACAAAGGTGTAGAATGCTCTCGAAATAGGGGAACAAAAAAAAGAATCCCGCTGAGAATTGTGAGAAGCGGCGGTGAAGAAGAAAGAAAAAAGGGAAGAACAAAACGATCATTCTGTGTTCTTCAAGTTGCAGTCAAGCTTCATCGTCTGCTAAGAATCATTCAAGAAAATAACCCAGTCAACATCTGGCATAACAAGAAGCTTGAAGAAGATTTGCACTATCAAGATTCACATCAAAAGCATCTTCTTCAAGTAAAGAAGCCGATCTCCATCAGGCAGAAGTTCAATCTTGTAAATCCTTCATTGTAAGGCTTGCGGGCCAAACTCTGTAAGATCTGTGCTCAGATCTATGTGTCAAGCTTGAGGGCTTGAGATCTGTGAGGCTTGAGGGCTAGGGAAGAGGGACTTGCGGGTCCAAACGTGTCGAGCTTGCGGGCTCGGGTGCAGTGAAGGGGCTTGAGGGCCTAGGCTGCAAAGGCTTGAAGGCCTGAGTGTCAAGCTTGTGGGCTTGGGTGCAGTGAAGGGTCTTGAGGGCCTAGGCTGCAAAGGGCTTGAGGGCCCGAGTGTCGAGCTTGCGGGCTCGGGTGCAGTGAAGGGGCTTGCGGGCCTAGGATGCAGGGACTTGCTGGTCCGAGTTGTAAGGCTTGCGGGCCGGAGACATTGGCGGAGTTTGCCGAGCCTAGCACACTGCTAGGTAGGCGTAGAGGGAAAGACGACTACTCAAGACAACCTGTCCCTCTATAAGTCCTTGTTTCTAACTGTTTACTATTTAAAGCCAGGAATTCCGCCCTAAAGAAAAAAGAAACACTTGGATACCGCCATTTTTAGCTCCAGCTCCACCCTTTTCATCGCTCCACCACTGCCCATTCTAGGAGAAGCTCTGGCCATCGTATTCTTGCAAATCTTAAGCTAAAGCTTCCTCCTCGGCCTCCTCCATCATCCTCGAGCTTAAGAATGCCATTGCTTGAGAGTTTCTACTGCATTCAAGGTGTCTCTGGCGAGAGCTAGCTTGAGTTGTATTACGAAGAAGACGGGTAATGTGGAGGAAGGTGACAAATCCTCTGAACCCCTGAAGGCAACTGAAGACTGAGCTCGGACGAGGCTTGACAACCCTACGATTCCGACCATGAACCTTCAGCGAGTCTTCGAGCTTGGGTTTACTCTTTCCCCCTTTTTATTGCTTCAGATATTTCATGTGGATGTGTGTTTGATAAGGATGATATGCATGAACCATTTGTTAATGTTAATGTAATTTCATGTTAGTGAAGTTTATTATGGTTTATGTGAGTTGAGGAGAGCCCCATTCATCCATCCACTCCATCGCTACGTTGTGCGCCGCACTAGCAATTGCTAGTTGCGTGTTTAATGATGAGGTGTTTACGACCATCACTCTGCCGGCATATAAGAAGATGATGAGTCTGATATTTACACTATTTTATGGACTCATCCGGGCTAGTTTTCACTTGTGTGCACTTCATTTTAAAGCTATAATCGCTTTTATTTCACTTGTATTCACTTTCACGCTTCGTGCACTATTTAGGTCCATTTTGGTGTGCATTTGCACTCCATGTCGTTGGGGTAAGCACATGCGCTCCCCAACCCTTTTTCTATATTTGGATTGAGCTGGAGGGGTATTCCCAACTGTGTGACTGATGTATGATTTGATGTGCAAGTGGATAGATCGTCCACTTTGCCAAGATTTCATGTCTGCATGAATCGCACGGTCGTGCATTTCCTTCACACACGATTGCTCCGATCGTGCGTGGTCATTTGCGGCTTAGATTGATGTTCTGTCCTTGATCGTGCGATTTGTTCACGCACGGGCAATTCGCCCGTGCCCGAAGGAATCACACGATCTCCTGTTGAGTGCAAGTTTTAGAGCTTTCTGGATTTGCTCGTGCATTTTTACGCACGATCAGTTTCGACCGCGCGTGAGTAAAACGCACGGGCACTCTGCTTCGCCTTTCTGGGCTTTCTGCTTCATTAATGATAGACGGTCCATGCGCGGTCGTGCTTTCGACCATGCGTGACCATGTTTCTAACTATTTACTATTTAAAGCTAGGAATTCTACCTAAAGAAAAAAGAAACACTTGGAGACCGCCATTTTTAGCTCCAGCTCCGCCCTTTTCGTCGCTCCACCACCGCCCATTCTAGGAGAAGATCTGACCATCGTATTCTTGCAAATCTTACGCTAAAGCTTCCTCCTCGGCCTCCTCCATCATCCTCAAGCTCAAGAACGCCATTGGTTGAGATTTACTGTTGCATTTAAGGTGTCTCTGGCGAGAGCAAGCTTGAGCTGTATTACGAAGAAGATGAGTAACGTGGAGGAAGGTGACAACTCCTCTGAACCCCAGACGACAACTGAAGACCGAGCTCACACGAGGCTTGACAACACTACGATTCCGACCGTGAACCATCAGCGAGTCTTCGAGCTTGGGTTTACTCTTTCCCGCATCGTATTGCTTCAGATATTTCATGTGGATGTGTGTTTGTTAAGGATGATATGCATGAACCATTTGTTAATGTTAATGTAATTTCATGTTAGTGAATTTTATTACGGTTTATGTGAGTTGAGGAGAGCCCCATTCATCCATCCACTCCATCGCTACATTGTGCGCCGCACTAGCAATTGCTGGTTGTGTATTTAGTGACGAGGTGCTTACGACCCTCACTCCGCCGGTTACGAATCATTCATCTGCAATCCTTCTCATTCATCCGCAAGCCTACTTGTCCACCCACCAAGCGA
This sequence comes from Dactylorhiza incarnata, assembly GCA_033032865.1. NCBI lineage: Eukaryota > Viridiplantae > Streptophyta > Magnoliopsida > Asparagales > Orchidaceae > Dactylorhiza > Dactylorhiza incarnata. The sequence continues at coordinate 7,646,540 of JAWHQI010000035.1, forward strand.
AGTGGTGCATTCGACCCACATTAGTTAAATTAGCTTTCTTTAATCGCGTCTCTCATAACTAAACCAAAACCCCCCTCTTTTTATTGATTTAGAAATCTCAATAATTAATTTCCCCAATGAGAAAATCACACACACCAACTGCAGTCCTTTGAGAATGATATTCGGGAGATCTCTCCCACTTTTATTACTTGTGCGACCGGTGCACTTGCCGTGAACGCATCAGAAGCCAATGCCCAAAGTACTTGAAAGAACAAATAGATAAGCGGCATAAAGGTAGAGAAAAGAAGAAGGTTTTGAAGGCTGCAACGTGGGATGACTCTTCATTCGAAAGTTCAAAGGAGTCAACTTCAAGCGATAGCGATGAGGCAAATCTGTGCCTTATGGGAAGGAGCCTTGAATCAACGGATGACGACTGCAGTGTCCAAAGCGACATTGAGGTAATTCCTAATACTAATGATGACCTTTATATTGAGTACATGTAAACAAGCAATATTTTTAGTAAAAGTCTAAAAGATCTTGATCTTATAAAAACTGAAAATAAAATTCTTTTAAAACAAAATCAAAAATTAAATAAGGAATTAAAAACTTTTGGAAAAGAGATAGGAACTAGCCAAGAAAATGATCATAACTTAGCAAGAACAAAAGAACTAGAAAACGATCTTTCTAAGGCTCTTTCCAATATCGAATCTCTCACAAAACAAAAGGGAGACTTAGAAAGAAGTTTAAAAAAAATTCTCTTTCTCAAACAGAAAATGAAAAGAAAATTTTTGCAAAGAGGTGTGGAAATTTAGTAAGCAAAAATTTTGCCTTAAAAGCCCGAATCGATGATCTTAATACGGCAATAAACAAATTCTGGGTTGGCCAAAAATCACTGGACATGAGTTTGGGTAACTAGTGCTATGGTTCTGCAAAGTTTGTGCTGGGTTATGGTTCGGAAAGCTACCACCCAACGTTAACTTCTAACGCTGGCATTAGCTCTAGTTCCAGAAACCAAAATTCTTTTTATAATAATAATTCTGTCACCCCTTTCACTTCTGTGTTTACCAGTAAGGGTCAACAAAATTCTCTGAAAAAGGTTTCATCTCCTTATGTTGCGTGTGCAAATTATTTGTTGTTTGGCCATACCATGGACTCTTGCAGGAAGAAGGGAAAGTGCACTTTAAAACAAATCTGGGTACCTAAGGTCACCACCTATATTATGGGAGGAACCTCATGGGTATCCAGATCTTCACTAACATCTTCTTTTTAGGTGTGTTGGCAAGCTAAGGACAAGGAAGACATGTGGTACTTGGACTCAGGCTGTTCCAAGCACATGACGGGCGATCAAGCAAAGTTCCTTAGCCTCACAAAGAAGAAAGGAGGAACGGTGACATTCGGTGACAATGGAAAAGGAAGAATCTTAGGCATCGATACAGTGGGTAACGACTCCTTCTCTCTTACAAACGTCTTATTTGTAGAAGGATTAAAACACAACTTAATTTCTATTAGTAAACTATGCGATAAAGACCTTAATGTTTTATTTGAGTCTTCTGCTAATTTATGCAAAATTATAGATCCTAAGACTAATGATATTGTGCTCACTGCACCAAGAATTCACAATGTCTATTTAATTTCTTTTCATGATCTATCACGTGTATCATCTATAAAATGTTTTATAACTAAAAATGACAAGTTAGAACTATGGCATGGACGTTTAGGTCACGCTAGTACAAAGCTAATTTTAAAACTATCCAAAAAGGAATTGATTAGAGGATTTCCTAAATTGAATGGAAATTTATCTTCACTATGCTCTCCATGTCAAAAAGGAAAATTTACAAAATCTTCTTTTAAAAGAAAAAACAAAATTTCTACTACAAAACCTTTGCAATTAATTTATATGGATCTCTTTGGTCCCGTTAGCACCACAAGTCTTGGTGGTAGAATAAATACTTTTGTTCTAATAGATGATTTCTCTAGATATTGTTGGGCTTTATTTCTCTCTTCCAAATCTGATGCGTTTTGCGAATTTTCAAAATTATGTACTCGTATTTAAAATAAACTTGATTTAAAAATAAAATGCATTCGCTCAGATCATGGAGGAGAATTTGAAAATGAAAATTTTAAATCTTTTTGTGAAATGTTAGGTATTAAGCATGAGTTCTCCGCTCCACGCATACCTCAACAAAACGGTGTTGTAGAAAGAAAGAATAGGACAATCCAAGAACTAGCACGCACTATGCTATCTGAATAAAAATTACCTAAGTCCTTTTGGGCCGAAGCCGTAAGCACATCATGTTATGTAATGAATAGAGTCATGCTTTGTCCTTCTTTAAATCTCACGCCGTATGAACTATATTATCAAAAGAAGCCCAACGTATCATATTTTAAAATATTTGGTTGTAAATGTTTTATTCTTAATACAAAAGATGCCTTAAGAAAATTTGATGAAAAAATGTGATCAAGGAAAATATTTCTTGGATACTCTTCAACTAGTAAAGCGTATAGAATATTTAACAAAAGAACGAGTAAGGTTGAAGAGTCTATTAATGTAAAATTTGATGAATTTATTCCTTGTGTAGAAAGACTTCCTACAGGTCCAAATGATGAACCTTTGCCATCTTTGGAGCACGACGAAGAGGAACCTTCCATAGAGGAGGAGGAGGAGGCCAAGGAAGATGAATATGTGCCTCCAAGCATCTTAAACTCCTCAAAAAAATCATCCAAAGAAACTAATTATTGGGGAACCATCTATTGGGGTAAGAACTCCATCTTATCTTCATGAAACATTTTCAAACCTTTGCTTTGTTTCCGAAATTGAACCTAAAAAGGTTTCAATCGCTTTAAATGACAAATTTTGGTTTTTGGCCATGAATGAAGAGTTAGATCAATTTGAAAGAAATAAAGTTTGGAACCTAGTAGAACGACCATTTAATCATCCCGTTTTTGGCGTAAAATGGATTTTTAAAAATAATTTAGATGATGAATCTAGGATTACAAGAAATAAAGCTCGCTTAGTCGCACAAGGCTTTTTTCAAATCGAGGGGGTAGATTTTAAAGAAACTTTTGCACCCATTTGCTCGCTTAGAATCTATACGAATATTTTTGGCATTTGCTAGGTTTAAAGGATAAAGTTATTTCAAATGGATGTTAAAAGTGTCTTCTTAAACGGGTTTATAAAAGAAGAAGTTTATGTAGAACAACCCCCCGGTTTTATAAATGGAAAATTTCCAAATCATGTTTATAAATCAGAAAAAATGCTTTATGGTTTAAAACAAGCGCCCTGTGCATGGTATGATAGACTTACATTAATTTTTTAAAGCACGGTAATATCATTGGAAGTGCCGACAACACACTCTTCATTAAGCATAATAATAACGATTTAATTATTTTACAAATATATGTTGATGATATTATTTTTGGAGCCACTAATGAAGAGTTGTGTAATGAAGTAGCTTAGTAATTAAAAATGAATTTGAAATGAGCCTTGTAGGAGAACTTTCTTATTTTCTTGGTTTTCAAATTTCACAACAAAATGATGGTATCTTTATTTGCCAAACAAAATATGTTCACGATATGCTTAAATTATTTGGATTTGAAAATCTTAAACAAGCTTCTACACCTATGAGTGCTTCTTTAAAATTAGGAAAAGATGAATCTGGAATTTCTATCGAACAAACTTTATATAAAGGTATGATTGGATCTCTTCTTTACATAAGTGCATCTAGACCATATATAATGTTTGTTGTATTTTTATGTGCTCACTTTCAAGCCAATCCAAAAGAATCTCCTTTAAAAGCGATAAAATGCATTTTTCGTTATCTATTAGGGTAATCTAAATTAGGATTATGGTACCCACACAATGATTCATTTACACTTCACGACTATTCCGATTCGGATTACGCCGGTAGTTCACTAAATCGAAAAAGCACTAGCGGTACTTGTCACCTTTTAGGACCCTCATTAGTTGCATGGTCTAGTAGGAAACAATCTTCGGTTGCACTCTCCACCACAGAGGCTGAATACATCACTCTTGGGAGTTGTTGTGCACAAGCATTATGGATAAGCCAAACTCTAATGGATTTTGGTTTTCATCTCAAAAATATTGATCTCAAATGTGACAACAAAAGTGCCATAGATCTTACAAATAATCCTATACACCAATCTAGATCCAAACACATAGATATTCACCATCACTTCATTAGGGATCATATTAAGAAAGAGCATGTAAAAATAAGTTTCATTGGTACGAAATCCCAACTTGCAGAGATTTTCATAAAAAATCTTCTCGATGCTCGTTTCAACATGCTTCGACTAAAATTAGGAGTCTTAGATATATCAAATTAAAACCCATAAAATGCCATCTCTCCTCAAAACTACTTCCGTACTTCTTTATTAATCCTCTAATCTAAATTTATAATATATTTATTAAAGAAATTTCACTCTTTCAAAAATTTTGAGTTTATAAATTTTCAATATTAAGCTTGGGTAGCAATCTATAACAATTAAATATCTTATGAAAGGGAGGTTTGGGATGTCACCCCATCACATCTCCTAGTACCAGTGCGAACCCTTCACAGGGTAAACCTCGGGAAGTCCAAGATCCACTATAAATTGTTAAGTCCAACTATAGTCTCATAAAAACTCAAAATCAAATATAAAATATAAAACCATTTTAAAACCACCAAAAATTTGTTTAAATAGCCTTCCAATCTTCTCCAAATTCTCTGAAATTTTTACACTAAGAAGGTCTATATACATACTACCTATTTCAAAGAATGTTTTTTAAAAATCTCAAAAAAAGGTGTTCTGTTTGGGCGTTAAGTACTTAACGCCATGCGTTAGCTCTTTTTGCCATATTGAAATTCTATTTTTTCTATAATATTTCTGGTACTTTTCTAATGAATTTTCGCAGTTTATTTTTTCTGATTTCAAATTATTTTGTTCTTAATTTGTTAATTTTATCTAAAATACAAAAAAAATTAAATAATTCAAAATTCTCAAAAATATGCTTTTGTCATTTGTTTTTGTTTTAAATATTTACAAAATTATGGTTTGACTATAAGACTTCACAAGAGCAAACATCTTAGTTATTTATGTTTCAAATGGTCAAAATTGTTTTTGGCATACACACAATGATTTTCTTCAATGTCTAATTTTAATTTCAAATTTCTTAAACATTGTTTTATCTTGTCATGCCTTGACCTTAATCTGATTATGTGCAATGAAATCGTCTATAGAAAATTGTGTAAGATTGCCTAGCATGCCTCTAAGTATGAGTAATGTTTTGTGTTAATCAATGATTCTTACACTCACAATTTTAGTAATCAACATGTGCTTATAATCGTAGTCTTGCATGATTGTGTAGTTTAATAGTTTTAACACATTAAGTAGTATGTCTAAATTACCTACACCTTCATTCAAACAATAAATTTCTTGCACACATAGAAGTGTTATTTCAATATTGTTAGTGTTTGCAAAAACAAGTGTATTCGGAGACCTTTGACCCTCATTACAAAAAATATGAAATAAAATGCCAATGATAACTCCACCAAGCACTACTCACCCTCCTGATAAGTCTTAATGAGCATTGTGAGGTTGAGCACCTTGGAAAGAATTGTAAAGTGTCTTATGCAAACACATTTTTTTCACTTCTATTTGTACACCGGATCACTAAAAATAAAAATTAATAAAAGTGCTTATGTGATCCCCCAAGCAATACTTCGCTCCCTGATAAGTCTTAATGAGCATTGTGTGGGCGAAGCACCTTGGTAGTTTTACTCATAAAATGTGCTTTGAAATTTTATTCTAGAATTGATGTGTGAAAGTAATTATAAGATTATAATCTTAATATTGTTTTTACTATTTCATTACATATATCATGTGTTTTGATTATTTTACTTGTATACTTTTATCAAAACACCTTATGCACACATCATTGTTTTTCATAAAACCTCTACTCAAGAGAATTGGATCCTAATACAATATTACATAATTCTCTAGAAAACTTAAGTAAAAGCACTAGATTGCAATGCATGACTTCTACAATGTTTTCTTTACTTGAAATACGAATTGGTTACATTGTAGCTATTATCTTTTTGAATACGTTAAAATCATGCTTGCCTACTTATTTTGAGAATTTACAAAGTTAATGCTCAAAATGTGCAAAGTCTAGTGTGAAACCAAATCAACAAAAAAATCTTTTAAAAAATATCAAATAACTTTGTTTTATCTTTCCGCATTTCAAATTTGATCATGTATTTCTTTTACCATGCTTTATTATGCTTACTTCTAAGGTTTTTCTTCTCTTGTGCTTGTCAAACTATATTGCATTTCTTCCAACAAGTTTCTTAAAAATTTCACTTTGAAAAGCAAGTGGTAGGTTCCTTTGTTAAAACAAAAAAAATGGAATGTTGTTCGTTCATGCTTATCATATCTTTTTCCGCTGTGCTACTCTCTCCCTCAGCTCGATCATGATTTACTTTATGTCTACACAAAACTCTTAATCCTCTCTTAGTTATGTCCCAACTTTTCTATTCTCCATTCTAGTTTTGTTTCACTCCACCCTCTTTTGCTAATAACAAAAGGGGGAGAATAAAAGGATAAATCGTAATGATTAAAGGAGTAGGATTCACTAGATTAAGGGGGAGCATGAATCTAGTCTATGGGAGCATACACTAATGGGGAACACTTACGTAAGGGGAGCATAATTTAACAATCTATAATTCTTATTATTGTCTCAATATTGCTTAGTGTCACATGTCCTTCTAAAAACACATCTCTCTTATATATGAATCTGATTTATCTCTATTGGATTTGTTATTATCAAAAGGGGGAGATTGTTGGAACATGGTTTTCCTCATCCCTTTGATTTAAGAATAACAAATCCTACTTGTGTTTGATCTTGTTTGCCATTGTGTTTTTAGCATGCAAGTTTGAACAAATATGACACTAGGATGCTGCATTATTGGTCTAGACCTGCTCACAAACTGAAAAGAGGGATGTGGTCTAATGCCAGGCGTTATGACTTAATGCTAGGCACTGACCCACATTCCCATTATGATGATTATGCCAAAGAGGGAAGCAACCATGATTGTAGGAGCTCTTTAGGAATGATCTGACCTAACGCAAGCATTAGCCTCAACGCCATCGTTAGCCTCAACGCCAGCGTTAGGGTTGCCTAAAATGAATGTTTCCTAAAGTGTTGAATCTCCTTCCTGTTTTGAAGATCTGAGCCATCAAAACAATTCTATACTTGGTGAACGCCAGGCGTTAGCCTTAACGCCAACGTTAGCATCCATTCCTATAAATAGGTGGATTTCATCTCCTCCAACTACTGATTGAAGAGAGCCCTATTCCAGCACTTCAGAAACTCTAAGATGGCCGAATTTTCCACACCATCATCTCCCACACAAATTCGAGAGAAGAATTAAAGGAGGATCAGATCAACACTTACTCAACGCGAAGAATGCATGCTTCGACTTCGAGAATATTCAGCGAGCCTTCGCCATCTCCAGAATTCTTCATAGGGAGTTTTTTATTTGTGTTTTGTAACTCTTTCATTATAATCGTGGAGTAAATTCTCCTTGTGTTGGTGACTAGGTCTGGGTAGGACTTAGGGAGGAATTTGCCTCGTGTTGGTGACTAGGTCTAGGGAGTAGATCTAGTGGGTGCTCGAGGATTTTTCTGGGGATAGAAAGGCTAGAGCGACTTGAGACCGTATCTGAGAAAGATCGGCTAAAGCCAACCGGTTCTTGGTAAGAAGAGTCAGAATAGAAAACAAAAAGAATATTTCATATTTCGACTTCGATTTCTAGCGTCATATAAATCGCATTTTGTAATCAAATATTATATATGATAGTCATGTATTTTCTTATTTGTTTTAATTAATTTACTACTCCTTAATTTTGATTCACTCTATTCAAATAAAATATCAAAAGTTTTATATTAAATATTAAAGTTTTCTAAAACCCTTATTCTGTTGAAATTGTTGAAGTGGAAGTTAGAGGACTTTTGGACCTGGGCGGTCTGGGAGGAGGTCGGGCGGTCTGGCTTAACCGCACGACCTGGCAGTCTGGCTTGTCTAAGCCTAGCTGCGGTCTCCTGGCCTGATCGCTGGTATGGGTTCAAGGCGGCTGAAGGTGTAGGCCGCGCGGTCTATCTGTGACCGTGTGGAGGGCTATTCGTCTTCAGGTGTGCGCGGTCTGTGCGTGACCGCGTGGCGAGCTGTCTTCTTCAAGGCTGTGGCAGTCTGGTGTGACCGCACAGTTTGTTCCAGGTTTTCCAGAATGCGGTCTGGTGGTTGACCGGGCTTTCTGGTGGTATTCACGGACTAAGGGTATTAGTCGCGCGGTCTCAGGTTGCGGTCTCAGGAGGAGACTGGTATGCAAGCTGGACGCTATTCGCGGTCTCAGATGGAGACCGGCATGCGGACAGAAGTTCGCGGGTTGATGGCGAACTGGCTGTGTTTGCGGTCTCGGGCGAACACAGGGGGCGAACAGCTTCGGGCGGTAGGGCGATCTCCTTTGGAGTCGCGATCTGCTGTGAGAGTGGCGGTCTCTCATGGTTGATGTTGAAGCTGGCGAGTTCACCAAAATGAAGCAGGAGTACTGTTGCTGATTGCGCGGTGTGACTGGTCAGGTCGCGCGGTCTGGAGGGTGGTGATCCTTTCTCATAGGGTGGTGACTGGATCAAGTCCCATGCCAATAAATAGGAGCCACTGTAGCAGCAAATCATAAGACACCAAGTGTAAGCTGAGTTCGCTTCTTTCCTGCGGTCTCTGTTTGTCTGACCGGGCGGTCTGCTGATTGAATTCTTCTTGTGCAGCTTCTGCGGATAGTGCGGGCAGCAACGATCACCTCTTCCTCTGAAAGTGTTCGGGCGGTCTGCGGCTTGGAGTTGTGTTGCAGGAATTCGGGAGAATCAGAAGGTCGAAAGGAAGGGTGCGGTCTGATCAGCGGGTTGGTGTTGTTCTGAGATTGGCAGCGGGTTGCGGTCTGGCGGGTCGCAAGGGAGACCGCGCAGTCTCAAGTTGTATTCAACTTTGTATCTTTTCCTTTGGTGTTTGTGCTGGCGAAATCATGTCTCGCCAAGCATGTCTTGCCTTATAATTGAAGTACTGCTATCAATAAAGATTTCTTGTTTGCCTCCATTTGCTTCTGGTTGGTTGGCTTGTGAACTCTAAGTTGACTAACTCCTGCTCGCTTCATAAAGATTCAAAAAATTTCACATGGTATCAAAGCGAGGTTGGAGTGGTTAGAGCAGTGAGTGACTTAGAGTAGCCATCGCCTTTGTGAAGAAGGAACTAGTGGTATAGCAATGGAAGCGAGGGGTCTTGGAATTAAGATGCTTACATCGACTAACTTCAAGAAGTGGAAGTCGTGTATGCAAAGCTATCTTCTAGGTGAGGACCTCTGGGAGGTAGTTGGAGGAGATCAGACGCAGGAAGTTGTCCCGGAAGGGGATAATGGGGCTGAGGTGAGAACTTGGAGGAGGACGAATGCGAAGGCAGAGTTCACTCTGAAGAGAGCAATTTCACCTGATCTGTTTGATCACATTCTGGGATGTGGATCGGCTGCGGAGATCTGGAGAGCCCTGGATGGGCTGTTTAACAAGAAGAATATAGCAAGGCTACAATTCTTGGAGAATGAGCTGGCAAGGTCGGCTCAGGGTGATCTTTCTATCTCCACTTTCTTTATGAAGATGAAGAACTTGTGCGCTGAAATCTCAACATTGGATCCTGATGAGCCTATCTCTGAGGCAAAGCTGAAGAGGCACATCATCCGCGGCTTGCGGAAGGAATATGTTGCCTTTGTGACGTCGGTACAGGGATGGGCAAATCAGCCGTCTCTGTTGGAGCTGGAGAACTTGCTTGCATCGCAATAAAGTTTGGCAAGGCAGATGGCGGGGGTGTCGGTGGCTGGGGGACATGGCGAAGTGCTCTTCTCCGGCAAGAAGAAGAAGTGGGATAAGAACAAGAAGACCGCTGGAGGAGGCTATGGGCCTTCAACTTCTGGGCAGCAGGAAAGTGGGTATGCTCCCAAGGCTGACGGGAAGAAGAAGGGTGAAGGTCCGAAGTGCTTCAAGTGTGGCAAGTATGGCCACATCAGGAAGGATTGCAAGGTGGTCACCCAAGCTGGGCATGCTGCGGAGAAGGAGGAAGCTGAGGCCAGGCACTTTGAAGGAGGTTGGGGAGGAGCCTCCTCGGCTTCTGTTGGAGCTTCCGCTCCTATCAACTATCTGGACGACTGGATTGTGGACTCGGGGTATGGTCATCACCTCACCGGAGACGAGACCAAGCTTTCTTCTGCACAACCCTATACAGGTAACAATGCAATCATTACTGCTGATAATACTGTGCATCCAGTAGAGAAGGTGGGGGTTGTTTCCTTGGACAGTGATAGAGGGCCACTTACTTTGAAGAGTGTCTATCACGTGCCTGGTATGAGGAAAAACCTCTTCTCCGTGACCAACGCTGTAGATGCTGGGTATCACGTTCTGTTCGGCCCAACAGAAGTGAAGTTTCTACGCAATTTTGAGGCCGTAAAGGCGGAGGTCGTCCATGTCGGGAGACGGGCAAAGGACTTGTTCATTTTATCGACAAGTTCCTACGTCGACAAGATGAAGATGAATGATGGTGCTGTTATATGGCATGAGAGGTTGGGGCACGTAGGGATGGGCAAGCTGAAAGCTATGGCGGTGAGAGGTCTGGTCAAGGGCCTGCCAAGTCTATCTTCCTACGGTGAAGGTCATGTTTGTGCGGGATGTCAGTTCGGCAAGTCTCATCGACTACCATTTGATAAGTCGCAGAGGAGGAGCAGTGTGCCGTTGGAGTGCATCCACAGTGACTTGATGGGACCAACTGCTACCCCAAGCCTCGGAGGCAGCAGATATATGCTGGTGTTGATCGATGATTACACCAGATATGTCTGGGTATATTTCCTGAAGGAGAAAGCGGAGGCGTTTACCAAGTTTGTGGAGTTCAAGGAGCTCGTGGAGGGTCGGCTAAGACTGCGGGTGAAGAAGCTGAGGACTGACAACGGAGGGGAGTTCACCTCCAGTGAGTTCTCTACTTTTTGCAGGAAGGCAGGCATCCGGAGGGAGCTCACTTGTGCACATACTCCATAGCAGAACGGAGTTGCAGAGCGGAAGATCCGTCATCTGACGGAGACCTGCAAGTGTTGGCTGCATGCCAAGAGTATCCCAAAGTCCTTCTGGGCGGAGGGAATGTCTTGTGCTGCCTACGTCATCAACAGGATGCCTCTGAGTCCCATCAACATGTTGACTCCACATGAGATGATGTTCAAGGAGAAGCCAAGCATGGCACACCTTAGGGTGTTTGGATCCACCTGCTACGTGCATGTTCCAGATACTCTTCGGACGAAGCTAGATGCGAAAGCAAGGAAGCTAGTCTTCGTGGGATACGATGAGCGAAAGAAAGGATGGAAGTGCATGGACCCGGATACGCGGAGATTTGTGGTATCTCGCAACGTCGTGTTCGATGAGGTGACATCTTACAAGGGGTCTTCTGATGTGGAGCTACCAGAGAGCAGGGTGGAGGTGCCAGAGAAAGCTGTGGAGGATCTTCAGGTGGAGATACCTGTGTCACCAGGTGGTCCATCTCTTCTAGTTCCGAGACGGGGGCTTCTAGTTCAGGGAGCAGGGGGAGCGATGCTCCTAGCACGTCTGGAAGAGGAGCTAGGGAAGAAGCAGCTGGAGATAATACGGTTTAGGGGAAGGAGCTGAGGAGGTTGAAGCGAGCGATCATTGCCCCTGATCGCTATACAGGAGGAAACGCAGTGAGCTTCGTCTCATGTTTCTTCGCTGGTCCCTTGGATGAGAGGGAGCCGTCAAGCTTTGAGAAGGCCAGAGGTGTGAAGGAGTGGGACATTGCAATGCACGAAGAGATGGCAGCTCTCGAGAAGAATGAGACCTGGTCTCTTGTGCCCAAGCCCAAGGGCACTACTCCTGTGACATGCAAGTGGGTCTACAAGCTCAAGAAGAAAGCTGACGACAGCATTGAGCGGTACAAGGCTCGCCTTGTAGCTTGGTGGTTCTCGCAGCAATACGGTGAAGACAACGAGGAGACATTCAGCCCGGTGGCAAAAATGACTTCAGTTCGGTTCAACATTGCCTTGGCGGCGTTCAGTGGATGGGAGATTTGGCAGCTCGACGTCTAGAACGCTTTCTTGTATGGCGAGATTGACAAGGACATCTTCATGGTCCAGCCACCAGGCTTTGTGTCTGAAGATTTTCCGGAGCATGTCTGCAAGTTGAAGAAGGCCCTGTTTGGGTTGAAGCAAGTGTCGAGGGCGTGGTATAGGAAGATCGCAGAATACCTCCTATTATGTGGATTTGGTGCTTCAGACTCAGACTCAAGCTTGTTCGTCAAGAAGAGCGGGGAGCTTCAAGTCATCGTGCTGTTATATGTCGACGATATGATCGTGACGGGGAACTCGAAGGAGGAGGTAGCGCAGCTTCGGGCCGAGCTGTCCATCAGGTTTGAGATGAAGGACTTAGGTGAGCTTCACCATTTCCTTGGACTCGAGGTGCAGAGGAAGGAAGGTGGAGTGCTGGTGACCCAGGCCGATTATGCGGAGCGGATCATGGAGCGATTCGGCATGAAGGAAGGGAAGTGCACTTCCACACCTCTGGAGAAGGCTATGAAGCTTCGCAAGGATGAGGGGAGGATTATGCAAGATCCGTTGGTGTTCCGAGCTCTGGTTGGGAGCCTGATATATCTGACGATCACGAGGCCGGATATTGCATATGCAGTTGGCAGAGTGAGTTGATATATGGCGGAGCCACGGGTACCTCATCTGCTAGCGGCCAAGAATATTCTGAAGTATGTCAAGGCGACCTCGGACATGGGTCTCCTATACAGGAAGGATGCGGGCTTCGAGGTGCACGGGTGCATGGATGCTGATTATGGGGGAGATTCAGATGATCGGAAGTCGACGTCACGATTCGTCTTCATGGCGGGCCCTACAGCTATATCATGGTGCAGCAAGAAGAAGGATTCCGTATCGGTATCCACCACGGAAGCAGAATACAAGGCTTCGGCCTTGGCAGCTCAGGAAGCCATCTGGCTTAGGAGGTTGGTGGGAGACGTCCACAAGGAGGTTCGGGAGCTGACTCTGCTACGCGGTGACAACGAGAGTGCTCTCAAACTGGTTACCAATCTAGTTTGTCACGCGAGGACCAAGCATATCGAGATCGAGCATCATTTCATACGGGAGAAGGTGCTGGAGGGATCTCTTTCAGTCAGGCATGTGCGGAGTGCGGACAACGTAGCAGACATCTTCACAAAGGCGCTGGCAAAGGGGCCGTTCACACGGCTAAGGAGCCTACTGGGGCTAGTTTCAACTTCCCACTTCAAGGGGGAGTGTTGAAATTGTTGAAGTGGAAGTTAGAGGACTTTTGGACCTGGGCGGTCTAGGAGGAGGTCGGGCAGTCTGGCTTAACCGCACGACCTGGCGGTCTGTCTCTGCGGTCTGGCTTGTCTAAGCCTAGCCGCGGTCTCCTAGCTTGATCACTGGTATGGGTTCAAGGCGGCTGAAGGTGTAGGCCGCGCGATCTGTCTGTGACCGCATGGCGGGCTATTCGTCTTCAGGTGTGCGCGGTCTGTGCGTGACCGCATGGCGAGCTGTCTTCTTCAAGGCTATGGCGGTCTGGTGTGACCGCACAGTTTGTTCCAGGTTTTCCAGAATGCGGTCTGGTGGTTGACCGGGCTTTCTGGTGGTATTCGCGGACTAAGGGTCTTAGTCGCGCGGTCTCAGGTTGCGGTCTCAGGAGGAGACTGGTATGCAAGCTGGACGCTGTTCGCGGTCTCAGATGGAGACCGGTATGCGGACAGAAGTTCGCGGGTTGATGGCGAACTGGCTGTGTTCGCGGTCTCGGGCGAACACAGGGTTGAACAGCTTCGGGCGGTCTGGCGATCTCCTTTGGAGTCGCGATCTGCTGTGAGAGTGGCGGTCTCTCATGGTTGATGTTGAAGCTGGCGAGTTCACCAAAATGAAGCAGGAGTACTGTTGCTGATTGTGCGGTGTGACCGATCAGGTCGCTCGGTCTGGAGGGTGGTGATCCTATCTCATAGGGTGGTGACTGGATCAGGTCCCACGCCTATAAATAGGAGCCACTGTAGCAGCAAATCATAAGACACCAAATGTAAGCTGAGTTCGCTTCTTTCCTGCGGTCTCTGTTTGTCTGACCGTGCGGTCTGCTGATTGAATTCTTCTTGTGCAGCTTCTGCAGATAGTGCGGGCAGCAGCGATCACCTCTTCCTCTGAAAGTGTTCGGGCGGTCTGCGGCTTGGAGTTGTGTTGCTGGAATTCAGGAGAACCAGAAGGTCGGAAGGAAGGGTGCGGTCTGATCAGCGGGTTGGTGTTGTTCTGAGATTGGCAGCGGGTTGCGGTCTGGCGGGTCGCAAGGGAGACCACGCGGTCTCAAGTTGTCTTCAACTTTGTATCTTTTCCTTTGGTGTTTGTGCTGGCGAAATCATGTCTCGCCAAGCATGTCTGAAAGTGGAGGTTAGATCTTAAGTTACTCTAGGGGGGGGGGGGTGAATATAGTATTAAAACTTTTCCTTAGTTTTATAGCGGAATTAAAATAGTATTATATATAAGTGTAAGCAGTGTGAGAATTATATAAATAGAAAAATTAAGTAAATGAAATCACACAACAAACAGCACAAGCACAGAAAATAACCAAGCACAGAAGACACAAGGAGCTATAGTAGTTCCCCAATAAATCTGGGTACGTCTACTCTTCTACCACCCTTGGTAGGAATCCACTAGGATTTTTGATCAGGTGCCCTCACACCAAGGGATTTTTGTTCAGGTGTCCACACACCACAGAGCTTTTATTCAGGTGCTCAAAACCAACTAGATTTTTTGATCAGGTGTCTTGCCACCAAGGAGGTACACTTTTGAAGGGAGTATTAACCCTGTACAAGAGAGGTAAGAAAGAGTTTATAGTGTTCTTCTCTGTCAAGATGCTGAGAGAAGACTCTAGTGGATGTTGTTGTAAAGCTCCCCCTGTCTGATTGAAGTATTTGACAGAAGATGGAGAAGCTTTCTCTTGAAAACTAAGATCTCCTGTAGCAGATTGATCTGGAAGAACAGGTTCTTCAGATTGCTTGTTGCTCTTTTAGAAGATCTGAATTTGCAGCAGATTCTGAGAGAATGCTCTTGAGGAAGATGTTCTCAGAAGAAATTTTGTGCTGCTTGTAGAAGAAGAAGAAGAAGAAAAAAAAATACTTGCTCGGAGATCTCTCTTTCTTCTTTTTCTGCTGTATATATTTTTTGTATTCTGTAATAGAATAATGTTTGAATTCTGTCGACTGATTCATATATGTCCAAAAACAAAAACTGTCTTTAATGTATTCTATATTTGTGAATAGAATAATCAGTCTTTAAGACATTCTTGGAATAACAAAACTCAAATGACTCTGGCAGGTCCTTTAATTCCTTGGCCGTGAAAAGATTCCTTTTCATTAAATGTCAACGACTATTGCTGTCTTGGAAAAAGGAAAGAAGGGAATATATTAACTGAGTTTAATATCCTTCCTTATCTATCAGAATACGTCCAAAGATATTAAATAGATCCGTTATAGTCGTCGTTTTGCTGTTAGGATAAATAGAATGTAGCTGATAACAAATCTGGGCTTCAATAAATGATCTGTCGAACGCTGGCTATAATCTGTCGAGCGCCGTCCAGAAGATGTTGAACGCTGGCTGGAAACTGTTGAGCGCTGGCAACAAAAACTGTCGAACGCTGGGAGCCATCTGTCAAGCACTGCTAGCCATTTGTTGACCGCTGGGAACTTTAGATTTTATCTTAAGTTCTAGCTAATTTATCAGCCTAAAGACTTGACCCTTAAACTATACAATGGGGTCAACTGATCCTAATCAGTACATAGTGATCCTAGCCCAAAATAGTAATAGGGTTGCTCCAACAATGTCTTGCCTTGTAATTGAAGTACTGCTATCAATAAAGATTTCTTGTTTGCCTCCATTTGCTTCTGGTTGGTTGGCTTGTGATCTCTAAGTTGACAAACTCCTGCTCGCTTTATAAAGATTCAAAAAATTTCACATATTCACCCCCTCTAAGGGCGCCTCAAGATCCAACACAAGGGCGTGTCTACTGCGAGAAGAAACGAGCGTGAAACGAGCAAAACTTGCTGTTTTCTACGATTTCTGGATGGGTCACGCCCTAGGAAATGCCCGTGACCTAGGGGGTGTCTAGTGAAAATATTCCCAAATTGTAGATAATGTCGTGCTCGTCCTGAAATTGGGTGGCACGTCCCGTTACTCTTCCTGGATTGAAAGTTATGACCCTTTGAAATTTTGGAAACAAAACTGCAAAATTTCATCATTAAAGTGTGTTATATGCCCGTGTTCAAGGGTGTGTTCTTGAGAAACTTTTCCAAATTTGTAGATGACCTCATGCTCATCACGAAATGGGGTGGCACGTCCTGTAACTCTTCCTGAATTGAATATTATGGTGATTTGAAAATTCAGGAATCAACACGTCTTATTTGCTATTTCTGGAGTTTATACACCCTTAGGTCACGACCATGACTTATTACACGCCCTTGGTCATGGGCATGACATAGGACGTGTAATTTTAAAATTCTAAAATTTACTATTCGTAGTCCAAAATGTAAAAACTTCTCCAGGACCTCTCCAAAGCCTTGAAAACATAAAACAAAGTAAATTAGACATAGAATTAAATAAAAATACTAATAAATTATTAAAAAGAAAAATGTAACTATGATAAATAAATATATAAAATATGTATTATCAAATACCCTCATACTTAAACTTTTGCTATTCCAGAGCAAAACAAATTCATAAGTATGAGAAGAATTCATTGGACATTTCCAAAAAGAATTTCTCCTAATCATGCCCTCTAAATAATATATGACCAAAATCAAAACAAGTTAAAAATAAAATTTTGACTCATAAGCAAGAAATTATAATTTCATAAATTGAATTGAGTAGAATAAATATTTGTTTCAAAATTCTCCAACTAAATTTTCATAATCAAAATTGTATTAAATTTAGCAAAATAATCTACAACTAAAATTATAGAAATTTTAAACTTCATAAGGATCTATTTAGAAAACTTCAAAATATTATCTAAGGTCTCTCATATCAATCTTGGATTTGCAATTAATATTGGATAAAAGGGTAAAAATTGGCTTAGAAGAAGTTTCTTTGTTTGGGAAATGATGAGTTTTATCCTCTCATTTCCATCTATTATTAAATTTTCTTCTTCTTTTTAAAATACCCCAAATATATATGTCCGGGGGTGATGAATTTTATCCTCTCAACTCCATGCATATAATCTTTTACAAATTTGGGAGCATATGTTTAGGAATGGTGAATTTTATCCTCTTATTCCATGAAATATGATCTTTTATAATTATTATTGCCAATCAATATGTTAAACAAATGGTAGGGGAAGGGATAGGGTTTAAAGGCTATAAAATTCCAAAGAAAAATATTTTGAGAGCATAGAAAATAATTTTTTTAGCAATCTTAAGCATCCATGAGCTAAAATTAATATACGTAAAATCTAAAGATAATAAGCACAATTTCTACAAAATTGAATTATGATATTTTAAAGAGAGAAAATAAAACTAAGAAATATTCTAAACAAATCAAAATAATGAAAATTTGTTAAATCAAATTTATCTAGAAAGTAAATCTAACGAATTTTGAAGAGACATAAAATAATGGAATACATGAAAAGAAAACTCCTTAAAAAACCTATAAAGAAAACTCATAATTATAAACAATTTTGTTTAATGATGTTTGGAGAAATTTAATATTATATAATTTATTTTATTAGAAACTTTTTAATTTAAATAAGTTTTTATAAATTTTTTTGGATTAAAACAAAATATGAATATTTTTTTTATTCTTGGACTTCTCGAGGGCTACCCAATGATGGGCTCGCAAGGTACTAAACGATTTTGTGGGATGAAAGCCCAACACGACCCTTTCGCAAGAAATTAGATTTTTTAAAATTTTTAAATTTTTATGGTATTTTAATTGGCATAGAAAGAAAAATAAGACACAAAGACATAAAAGTCAAAAAGAGAAGAAAAACAATTTTTGTGTGTATTTTGTAAAATTTTCAAAACAAAATAGAAAAGAAAGAAAAGAAAAACAAATTTTTATGATTTTTTAAAAAGTTCTAATTTTTTGTGGGGTTTTTTAATAAAATAAAACATAAGAGAATACACCTTGCAAACAAAAACATTTTTGCTTTGTTTGGGATTCCAGTAATGCTTTCATCTAGGCCATGAGTGAACCTGGAACATAAGAATCCCAATCAAAGCAAATGTAATGCTTTGTTAATAAAGCTGTAGAAGGAGTAAGGGGTGAAATGTCAGAAAAGATAGTTGTGCTTCAGGATGAAGTGCATCAGCTGAATGCACAGACCCTGAATTTCTTTATGAGGGCTTCTCCTGCTGTAGACCATAATGCTAAGCAATTGGAGCTGACTCACAAAGGCTTAGAGGATATAATTAAAAATCAGGTTGTGACTTCAAAAAATCTCCAAAATGCTTTTACAACATCAGACAACAGAATGACTGGCCTCATAATGAATGTGCTTGAGAGGGTAGACTTCTGTAGTCAGATCATAGATGATCATTTTCTTGAAACAAAAAACACTATGGTTGATGGTGTTAAAATGCTAAAAGACACACTATCTGATATTCAGGACAACATCTGCAAGCATCTATCTGAAGAAGTCATATAGACATCAAATGAAGTAAAGGTGACCCTAAATCTACCTAACTACACTATTCACTAGAACCTGTGTATGATCCCTCAGCAGAGCACACTTCTAATAGGACTTATCAAGCTGAATCATCATCCTAGAAGAGAAGGGAAGTTACGACTGAAGAGTTGATGGCAATGAAGAAGAGAAGAGCGGAGGAAAATGCTAAAGACCCAAATTTTGAACAATGAAACCCAGAATCTAGAAATATCATTCTATATACCTGGAACAATTTTGGTAAGAATGGAAAAGAAATTGAATGGTACTACAACTCTGTTGAATGGGCCAAATATCAAGAATCAGAAACATAAAGGAGAATCTACTAGAAAAAAAAGAAATCTGGGAAGTATCTGATACTCCTGAGCCAAGAAGATATATTCCAAAGACAATTGGAAACTTTCAAAGACAAAAGAAAAAGGTCCAAGACAAAGCTGATGAGGAACAAAGAAAGGCAAATACATATGCATAGGCAATGGATGGATTGAGCTTAGGCTAATTCATTGCTTTAATCTTGATAAAAACATTTATGATCAGACATATATATATATATATGTTATAGTGATAAAAACATTAACTTGAGGTTCTAACTTCTTCAAATAGGGGGAGATTGTTAGGAAAGTGCCCACAACTTTCCTGATTTGAAGAAGTCCTCGGGATACAGAAAACTCACTTTGTATTTGATGATTATTTCTATGTGATTGTGTTTTAGGTAATTTCATTCCATGTTATAAATGATGTATACTTACTTATAAATATAATAGGAGCATTTAAAAATATCACAGAAGAAATCAAAATTTTACCAAGTAAAATGTCGACTAGATAATGTTCAGACAAAGACAATTTGCCATCGAGAGAAGGTCCCGACATGGATTTATATCGACTAGAAGATTAAACTAGTTAAGCCAAATTCAACTAGAAGCTCAACAACTAAAATATCGGCGAGACAGTCTTCATGTCGACTAGACAGTGCAATATCTACGAGAGAGTCTTCATGTTGGCTAGACAGTGCAATATTAACTAAATAGTCTTCATGTCGACTAGACAATGCAATATCGACGAGACCATCCTCATGTCGACTAGATAGCGCAATATCGATGAGACAATCTCAATATCGATAAGACAGGACATATATCGATAAGATAGTGTAAAATCAACTATAAGGACTTATATCAACTAGAAGGCGGGACTTCAAATATTTACTTTAACACTGCTGATTCAGCCAATCAGATTGGACCACAAATGACAAGTGGATTAAAGAATATTAATTCCAATATGATCGTTAAAGTATTCAGTATATATACTTAAAGTGTGAATCGACCAAACCTTACTTTGCTGATAGAAATTATGTTGGATCTAATGGCGCCCTTAGAGGGGGGGGGGGGGGGGGTGTGAATAAGAGGTTTACTGTTTTTGAGAGAAACTGACAAATTTTAAAATAACCAAAATTTTTTTGGTTCTGTCGCTAACGCCTAGTGTTAGAAAGTTAACGCCGGGCATTATCTCTCCAGAAAATATTTTTACAGAAAATATTCAAAATGATTTTCTTTATGAAATACAATTCCAAAAAAATTAGATATAATGAAAAAGAATTTTATATTTCACAAAAATGATTACAAGGATAAAATTTCAATAACGCTTGAAATTAGAGGCGACAACTTAAAAATCACCTTTTGTTCCTTCACCGGTCCTTCTCCCAAGGACTGGTTGGCTATAGCCTATCTTTCCCAAGATAAGGCCTCTAGCCACCCGCTAGATCTACCCTAGACCTATACTACACACACAAGGCAGCGAATTTCCCCCTAAACCAAACCCGGCCTAGTCGCCATACGCAAGGCGGCGAATTCACCACCATTACAAGGAAAAAATGAAAAGAAAAAGTAAAAATCAGAATGAAAGACTCCCTAGAATGAAGAGCGCTGAAGGAGATGTTGAAGATATGCCATGACCACGTCGGAGTTGAAGCGAGCATCCTTCTTCAAATTTGCCATTAGAAATCTCCTTCTCACTCTTGTTCCTCAATGTTGGTGTTGGGAGTGCTCTCTGAATTTGGGATGAAATGATCTCTCTAAAGTATAGAATGAAGGCTTGGAGTGCATCAATCTTGATCAAATGAAATCAATTCTTCAAATAGGCACAGAATCTAACGCTCGGCGTTAAGAGTTAATGCCAGCGTTAGTGAGCGTGCACTATCGTGGCTGAGATCGTGTAACTGTCGGGATCGTGGCAGATTCGTGGACTCAACGCGGGCGTTAAGAGTCAACGCTGGCGTTGTCTCTGACTTCTCGACGGAATATCTTCTCCACATCATTCCCTTCTCGACATCATCCCTCTTCAACGATAAGTTAACGCTGGGCGTTAACTTGTTAACGTGGGCATTAACACTCTTTTCAGAGAATCGTCATCAATCAACATCCTGTATATATGGCTATTTATCTATAGTACCTGCACACTATAAACACAAGCAAGATCAAATACATAGTGTGATTTGTTATTCTCAAACTAAGAGACGTGGACCACAAGCTCCAACAATCTCTCCATTTTGATAATAGCAAATCCACTAATAAGTAATAAAACATAATTAGAGTAGTGTTTATAGTATATATGTTAAGCATGATAATATGCATACTCCACCTATATGGATGCTCCCCTACATGAATGCATTTTCTATTGTACTCCCACTAAATAATAGATTTCTCTAGTTTATTTATTCTTCAATTTCTTCTCCCCCTTTTGTTATAATCAAAAGGAGGTGGGTTAGATTAGTTGTAATAGGAGATGTTATGCATCACGTAGAAATACTAGCACCTTTTTGAAAAGTAGTGAACACAGCGAAAGTAATTATGAACATCTTTAAGCAATTGTAAGCACAAAATATAGTAAGCGTTTAAATCAAATAAGTAGATGCTTGAATTACAAAAGTTGCAAGTTCATTTGAAATTCGAATTTAAAATTAGCAAGCAAGATTATATAATATCAATTAAAGATATCTTGACAATGTAAGTTAATTTTCATATCAAGTAAACATAAACATTGAAAAAAACCATGCGTTGTTATCTAGTGCATTTACTCATGATTGTAGAGAATAGTGTAGATAAGCTTTAAGTCCAATTCTCATGAGTGGAAGTCTTATAAATGATAATGATGTGTTCATTAAGGATGTTTTGATAAAGCATACAAGTATATAAATCAAATCACATGAAAATATGTTATGTAAGAGAATAACTTGAAGTGAACATAAATAACTTTACTTACACAAATTTCAATGCACATAAATAAAGAGTACAACTACCAAGGTGCTTTGCACACATAATGCTTATTAAGACTTATCAAGGTGCAAAGTAGTGCTTGGGGATCACTTTTATACCTTTTAGCTTTATTTTCATTTTTTGTGATCCGGTGTACTAAGAGAAGTGGTGTATAAATTGTTTGTTACAAGACACTTTGCAATTCTTTAGCCAAGGTGCTCAACCTCACGATGCTCATTAAGACTTATCAGGAGGGTGACTAGTGCTTGGTGGAGTTTTCCTTGCCATTTATTATTTGCTTTTTAGTTTAGTGACTAAGGACTCCGAATTCACTTGATTTGCAAACATAGTATTTTAAACCACATTTCTCTAATCACAAGTGCATGAAGAACAAAGAATTTGATAAAGAATTCAATGTTGTGTAGGTAAACTATTTATGAGATTCAAAGGAAGTTCTTATACTACACAATCATACAATAAGATTTAAAACATATGTAGATTAACAAAAAAGTGTAAGTGAGAAAATCATTATCAAAGATAAAAACTTGACTCATACTTAGAGGCATGTAAAAACATTTCTACACATATAATCTATAACCAAATTCTTTGCACATTATTAAGATATTATTCAAGGCATGACAAATATAAGACAGTATTTTTATGAAACTTGAAAGTTAAATTAAACATGGTATTTAATCTTTAATTGATATAATTAATCATCCTTGACAATGGCAATGAATAAGAATCATTTTGTTTAAAATTTTTTTTTGAATGTTGATATATGTACTTAACAATAAACACACAATTTTTTTTGTTCTTTGAAATTGTTTTGTAATTTTGTATTTTTTTTAAATATATATTCTCTGGAAAACATAGAAGTCTTTAATAGCCCTTTCAGTAAATGATATTCTATGCCAGAGAGATACATCCAAAATAATGCATGAGAAAATACATATTTTTTTGAAAAGAAATAAAATTTTGTTTTAAAGGAAATAAAAAGATAGAAAACTTTTTACAAACAGAGAAATAAAACACACACAAAACATTAAAATAATACCAGAAATTATTCAAAAAAAAAAATATTTTGGAGCAAAGGAGCTAACGCCAGGCATTAGCTTCTTAACGCCGAGACAGAACATTGAATTTTGACGTTTTGAAAATCTTTTTCATGATTCATTTGTTTGAGAAAGAGACCTTCTTACATTTGAAATTTCAGACATTATGAAGTTGATTCGAAGGCTCTTTTAGCATGTTATTGGTGGTTTTGAAAGTGTTTTCACACTTTTTAAAATGCAAACAAAAATATAAGATAATTTTGATAGCTTTTATAGGGTTTAAAGAGACATTTCTAAGACACATAGTTCAAACCTAAGCATGTGAAAATGTGCATCGGGTAGAGGTTTGGTAAAAATGTCGGCAAGGTTGTGATTCAGTTCATATAAAGCTAATTTTAACATGTTCCTTCTTAATATGATCTCTAATAAAATGATGTCGGACATCTATATGTTTCGATCTAGAGTGATGTATGAGATTGTTTGTGAGATCTATAGCACTCTTGTTGTTACACTTTAATTCTATGTTATTTAGATGAACACCAAAGTCTTCTAACATTTGGGTCATCTACAAGGCTTGTTCACAACAACTACCTAGTGTGATATATTCGACCTCAATGGTGGAGAGGGCAATAAAATTCTGTTTCCTACTTGACCATGATATGAGTGAAGGGCCTATAAAATGACACGTGCCACTAGTGCTCTTACGATCTAATGAACATCCCACATAGTCTGAATAAGAAAAACCGTGTAAAATAAAACAATCATTATGAGGATACCATAAGCCTAATCTATATGTTCTGATTAGATATCTAAAAATACTTTTAACCGCTTTCAAATGAGATTCTTTTGGTTTAGCTTGAAATCTAACACATAAACAAACGAAAAACATAATATTGGGTCTAGATGCGCTTAAATAAAGCAATAAGCCTATCATTCCTCTATATAATGTTTGATCAATAGATAAACCGACTTCATCTTTTCCTAATTTTAGTGATGCACTCATTGGTGTTTTAGCTTGTTTTAGGTTTTCAAATCCAAATCTTTTAAGAATATCGTGAACATATTTAGTTTGATAAATAAATATACCATCTTGTTTTTGTGAGATTTGAAATCCTAGAAAATAAGTGAGTTCTCCTACCAAGCTCATTTCAAATTCATTTTTCATCACTAAAATTACTTCATTACATAACTCTTCATTAGTGGCTCCAAAAATGATTTCATCAACATAAATTTGTAATATAATCAAATCATTATCTGCATGCTTACTGAAGAGTGTATTATCCACACTTCCCATTTTATAACCGTGCTTTATCAAAAATTATGTCAATCTATCACACCAAGCACCTGGCGCTTGCTTCAATTGTCTTCGAGGACAAGTGAAATGTCGTTGAGGAGCTTACACGACATTTCAGAAATACATATGACAGTGAACATATTGAACACATAATTCGACTTGATAAGCTTAAAATTCTGCTCGAAGATAGTGATCATATTGAACACAGAATTCAACTTGATAAGCTTAACATTCAGCTAGAAGACAATGACAAAATTTGACTTGATAAGCTTAATCATTCGACTCGAAGACAGTGATAGTCAAATATCCTCTTGTATACTACAAATATCGTCGAGAGAATGCTAATTTCACAGTGAAGATAATAAGAATACATTTGACTAGACATCAAGAAGATTCAACCAGACTTCTAGTCGAATTATGGGAAAGGCCTGAATTCAAATTAAAGCGTGATTGTGGTGTTATCTCATTTAATGTCCCCGCAGATTGGTGTTGGTGTTTCCATGGTGATCTGGAAGTGGTCAAATATCTAGTCTCACTGCCAACGCGATATGAGCCTATGGGGTCACACACAAGAGTGTTTGGAGAAATTGGAGGAAGAATCCTGTTGACAAGTGTTCGGATCAAAGTACATTCAACAAAGTGTAAGTGCGTTTGACGAATGGCTAGCGTAGCGCGTTCGTCGAATGGCTAGCATAGCGCATTCGTCAAACGACTAGCATAGCGCATTCGTCGAACGGATAACATAGCGCATTCATCAAACGGCTCGTCGAATGGCTAGAGTAGTGCGTTCGTCGAACGGCTAGCGTATCGCATTCGTCAAACGGCTCGTCGAATGTCTAGCATATCGCGTTCGTAGAATGGCTAGCATAGCGCATTCGTCGAATGGTTCGTCGAATGGCTAGTGTAGCGTGTTCGTCGAATGGTTCGTTGAATGGCTAGCATAGCGCGTTCGTCGAACTGTTCGTCGAATGGTTAGCGTAGCGCGTTTGTCGAACGGCTAGTGCGTTCGACGAATGCTAGTCAGTTCGTCGAACGCAGTATTCGACCAATTTATCTTCGCCCGAAGCTTCTCTTTTTTGCTCGGGGTATAAAAGAATATGATTCTTTTGACCTAAAAAGCCGATCTATTTTTGTGATCTATTTTGCGAGAGAGAGCGACGGAATAGTTCCGCCCAAGCTTCTGATGGAAGAGTTCCGTACGACCGCCGTCGTCGCCTCTTCCTGTAATCGGATCTAACAGTTCGTGGAAGACATAGAGGGCAGTTCTTCTCCGACCTAGATCTTGTGCGACAAGAGGCTAGGGTTCTTCAACGCTCGTGTGGACTTCCCGTAGAGGCGCCGATCCATTTCAGCGCTTGGAACTCAGCCGCATGATTTTGTTCTCTGGATCTGCCATTGGAGCACCTCGATTGAGTATAGACTCAACCCCCTTCAGGTATAAATATTGCAATGTGTTGTTGTTGTTATTTAATTTCTTGAATCAGTGAAACCGCAAGATCCTTTTAACTATTTAGGGTTGTTCTAGTTAATTTATTCCGCTGCGCATATATGATATGCTGTATTATCATTTCTGAAATGGTATGTAGAAAACCCAATAGTGGTATCAGAGATAGGTTTGCGATCTAATGCGTGTAAATTAGAAATTTAGAAGTGTTCTAAATGTCTGGATTTCTTCTTGGGTGTTTGGATTTCGATGAAGTGTTCTAAATTGGAACCCCGCCAGGAACGCATATGATTGCATTGCGATTTCATTGTTTCAGAAAATGTTTCTCCTTTATAGTAACCGTCCCTCTAATTGGTTTGTGAAACCAAATGTCTTAGATTTTGAATCTGACATTATGAGACGAGATTGTCTACTGCATAAGTGGAGTTGTTTTTGCCTATGTCAAATGCATGTAAATCTGGAGATTTAGAAGTGTTCTAAATGCTCAGATTTAGCCCTTTTCTATCAAAGCGTTGATAATTTTATTTTGTGCACATCTGAGATGTATTTGGTTGTGAATATTGTAATTTTGTAAATGTGCACATTGATTAATTGTTAATCAATTTTATAAATAAAATCCCTTATCCAATATTAAGTATACGGATGCCTTCCGATGGATGACACTCTTCCTGCCTTGATCGATGAAGTGTGGGCATGCCAAAGCAAGGTGCATTAATCTAACTTGGTAAGGGTGCGAGCGGATAATTGTGATATCCCACTGTCGACATCGGGTCCAACTTAACTGGGTGACCTCAAAAGTTGAGTGCCTAGAGGCATTAGGTTGGCATGCACCATATGATGGATGCGAATAAAGAGTTATTCACCAACCATACAAGAGTTGCATAGTGATGTAATTGGCAAGTGTTGCCTACCTAAATAACCGCATTATGAGAGGAACGCCAAAGCGGGCTCGTTGTGTTGGTGAAATACGGATCTTGTCCACTAAGAGAGTAGCTTGCATAAACTCTCCGAATTGATATTAAGGGTTATCAATTTGAATAAAATAGTGGGAGTATTTAATAAAAGACCTTATTAAAATAAAATGTATTTTGAAATATAGTACTAAAATATATTTTGCATTATTTTGTAGAATTTTCATGGCAAATACTTCACACTCCACGTTGTCCCTGGGAGCCATCCTTGAGAAGGACAAGCTCAATGGGATGAATTTCTTAGACTGGTTCAGGAACTTGAGAATTGTTCTCAGGCAAGAGCGTAAGCTCTATGTCCTTGAAGAAGATCCCCCCGAGGAGCCAGCCACTACTGCACCTCGTGCAGATAAAGATGCTTACAAGAAGTATGGAGATGACTCCTTGGATGTTGAATGTCTCATGCTCGCGACCATGAACTCTGAGCTTCAGAAGCAACATGAGAACATGAGTTGTTACGAGATGGTCGAGCACCTGAAGAAAATGTTTCAAGGGAGAGCTCGCCAAGAGAGGTTTGACATATCCGGAGTGTTACTTCAGTGTAAGATGGGAGCTCAAGACCCAGTAGGGACTCACGTACTCAAGATGATTGGGACCTGCGCGTCGGAAATGGAGCAAGAGTTGCTGTCGTTGCCATTGGTGTCTGTTGTCTTTCTTTGCCCACTAGGCTTATAATAGAATTAGATAACTGTTATTATGTTCCATCCATAACTAGAAACATTATATCCATTTCATGTCTTGACATGAAAGGTTTTTCGTTTATAATTAAGAACAATTGTTGTTTGATCTTTATGAATGATGTTTGTTATGGTGTAGCCCAACTGTTTAATGGTTTATATGTTTTGAACTTAGACCATTCGATCTATAATGTAGAAAATACTAAAAGACTAAAAACAAATGACTCGAATCCTACGTACCTTTGGCATTGTCGTTTAGGCCATATAAACGAGAAACCCATATCCAAGCTCCATAGAGATGGACTAATGGACTCATTTGATTATGAATCATTTGAGAGATGCGAGTCATGTTTATTAGGCAAGATGACGAAAGCTCCTTTCATTAGTTGTTGTGAGAGGCTGATGATCTCTTGGGTATAATACATAGTGATGTATGTGGACCCATGAGTTCTATGGCTAGAGGTGGGTACTACTGCTTCGTTATATTTACTGATGATTTCAGTTGATACGGATACATGTTTCTTATGAAGAACAAATTCGAAACCTTTGAAAAGTTCAAAGAGTTTAAAAATGAAGTAGAGAACCAACTGGGAAAAAGGATAAAAGCACTCCGATCTGATCGAGGTGGCAAATATTTGAGTCAAGAGTTTCATGATCATCTGAGAGAGTGTGGTATTGTATCACAACTCACTCCGCCCGGAACACCACAACATAATGGTGTGTCTGAGAGGAGGAATCGTACTTTATTAGACATGGTACGGCCGATGATGAGTCATGCTGATTTGCCCATTTCCTTTTGGGGATTTGCTTTAGAGACTGCTGCTTTCACATTAAATCGTGCTCCAATGAAAACAGTTCTAAAGACACCATATGAGATATGGACTTGGAAGCGTCCTAGTATGTCTTTTATTAAGATTTGGGGCTGTGAGGCATACGTGCGACGTCAAATGCCTGACAAGCTGGAACCCAAGTCGGATAAGTGTTATCATGTGGGATATCCTAGGGAAACCAAAGGGTATTACTTCTACCTGCCGTCCGAGGGCAAAGTGTTTGTCGCAAGGACTGGTGTCTTTTTGGAGAAAGAGTTCTTATCTAGAAAGACTGCAAAGGTGGAACTTGACGAAGTTCAAGGACCACAAACAATAGCTGAACCGATTTTAGAACCTGAGCAAGGACTACAAGTTGTTGTAGTTAGAGAGCCTGCTCAAGAAACACAAGTCCTGCGTAGATCTGATAGACCATGATTTGAGCCTGAGAGATATAGATTTCTCATGTCTCAAATAGGTAACGTGTTGCTTATGGATCATGATGATGAGCCTGCAACCTATCAAGAGGCTATGTGTGGACCTGACTCTGAGAAGTGGCTTGAGGCCATGAAATCTGAAATGGACTCCATGTATGCAAACCAAGTTTGGACCTTGGTGGAACCACCTGAAGGGGTATGACCCATAGGGTGCAAGTGGGTCTTCAAGAAGAAGACCGACATGGATGGGAATGTACAGACATTCAAAGGCTGGCTGGTGGCTAAAGGTTTCAGGCAAATTCATGGTGTTGACTATGATGAGACCTTTCTCCCTGTAGCCGTGGTCAAGTCCATCAGAATTCTACTTGCTATTGCTGCGTATTATGACTACGAGATCTGGCAAATGGATGTCAAAACTGCTTTCCTTAATGGAAACCTCCTTGAGTAAGTGTATATGACACAACCCGAGGGTTTTGTATCTCCAAGTGAAGCCACTAAAATATGCAAGTTGAATCGATCCATTTATGGATTGAAACAAGCTTCTCGAAGTTGGAATCTTCGTTTTGATGAGAAAATCAAAGAGTTTGGTTTCATCAAGAACGAGGATGAACCTTGTGTTTACAAGAGGATTAGTGGGAGCATTGTCATTTTCCTGATATTGTATGTGGATGACATACTGTTGATCGGAAATGACATTCTGACCCTGCAAGTGGTTAAGAACAGGCTAGGGGACTGCTTTTCTATGAAAGACTTGGGTGAAGCGACTTATCTACTTGGTATTAAGATCTATAGAGATAGATCAAAGAAGTTGCTGGGTTTGACCCAGAGTACATGCATTGAGAAGGTGTTGAAACGGTTCAACATGCTTGAGTCCAAGAAAGGATTCTTACCCATGTCATATGGTGTGAGTCTCTCTAAGGACTAGTGTCCAAAATCTTTGAAAGATAAGGACCGCATGAAGTTGATTACATATGCTTCAACAATTGGATCAATCATGTACGCAATGTTACGTACTCGACCCGATGTTTCTTATGCTTTGAGCATGGCCAGCAAATATCAGTCTGATCCAGGTGAGAGTCACTGGATTGCAGTCAAGAATATCTTAAAGTACTTGAGAAGGACTAAAGATATATTCTTGGTGTATGGTGGAGAGGAAGAGCTCGTCGTAAAGGGTTATACAGATGCTAGCTTCCAGACTGATAGGGACGACTCAAAGTCCCAATCAGGTTTTGTATTTTGCCTTAATGGAGGAGCTGTAAGTTGGAAGAGTTCAAAGCAAGAGATAGTTGTTGATTCTACAACTGAGGCCGAGTATATCGCTGCTCAAATGCGGCGAAGGAGGCTGTGTGGATTAGGAAATTCATCAGCGAGCTTGGTGTAGTTCCTAGCATTGTTGATCCCGTAGTTCTCTATTGTGACAACAATGGTGCTATAACACAAGCTAAGGAACCTAGATCTCATCAGCGCTCCAAGCACATACTTCGGCGGTTCCATCTTATTCGAGAGATAGTCGATCGGGGAGATGTGAGCATATGCAGAGTACCGACTGAAGAAAATATTGCGGATCCACTGACGAAGCCTCTTGCACAGAGAAAGCATGATGGTCATACTAGATTAATGGGTATTAGATACCTGAATGATCATCTCTAATGGGAGTCTTGTGGATTGTATTTGTTGGTTGTTGATTATTCATGTGATGAATATAGTACTTTATATTTCATTTTACATTTATGGCAAGTTCTTTTATTATGTCAAATGTTTCTACTGATTGATTAATTAGCATAATAAATGCCCTTAGAATGTTTGCTTCCATAGGAATTCAAGTATGTGACTTGAATGTGAGGGCCTATGTTTATAAGAAGCTTCATTCTTAAATGGTCCCTGGTCGTAGTATCATCTTAGAAGTTCAGGGCGATGATGATATATAAAGACTAGTGAAAGTGCACAGTTTACCTCACTAGAATTCTCTAGAGGGGGGGGGGGGGGGTGAATAAAGATTAAAAATTATTTTGTGCAAAGTTTATATATATGTGTATGATCACAGATTATAGCTTCCCACACATCAACAAGAATTAAACAAGTAAAGAAAGTAAATGCAAGAAAAGAAATCACAGCACAACACAAGAAAATATAGTGGTTCCCCAAACTTTGGGTAGTCCACTCTTCTACCCCCTTGGTAGGAATTCACTATCTTGTACTGAGTCTTTTGATAAGGAGACTCTTAGAACTACCCTGAGTCTTTTGACAAGGAGACTCTTAGAACCAACTGAGTCTTTTGACAAGGAGACTCTTAGAACCAGTACACTGAATTTTTTGAAGAGAGATTCTAAAAACTCTTTTACAATGTTATAAGTAAGAAAGAAAGAAAGAAAGAAATAAGAACAAGAATGAATCTTCTTCCTAGCAAGAAGATTGGAAGCACAAGAAGTAGTGAATGAAAATCTCTCTTCTATAGTGAGAAGGAGATTGTAAAAACTTTTCTCTCTTTTGAGAGAACTTTCAGAGTTTGCAGTAGAATGGCTTCTGAAGAAGAAGGAGAAGATGAAAGCTTTTTCTCTGCAGCACACTATCTCTTTTCTCAGTTTTTCTCTCTATTCTCTTGGGAGCTTTTCCTCTATTTCAAATGCATGTGGTAGATCACTCAACTATCATTTTCTGCCGACCTCCTCTTTATTTATAGCTCTGTGTAAAAATAATGCTATAGGAGGATAATTAATTAGCAGTCAGAGAATTGGAAGAATAGAAATATTTCCATAATTAGCATACCAATAGAAGGAAAGAATTCATTCCAAATTTGAATAATATCCATAATGAGTTTTATCAAATTAGCCAAGAATCAAATAGAAGGAAAGAATGATTCAGAACGGCTATAAAATATTAACATTATTCCATATAAATTAGATCTACTAAAAGAAGGAAAGAGATCTGGCGCATATTTAAATCTGTCATATAAATCGACGTGCGTCGATTACCATTCGACGTAAGCGTCGAATTCATCCTGGCTGGACGTCGAGAGAAGAATAATGAAGGTGCGTCGACTAAGGTGCGTCGACTTCTCTATATGCATCGACTAGAAATCAGAGTAGCGTCGACAACACATACGTCGAAATCTTCCTAAAGTTACTTCGACTTAATCTGAAGGGAACGTCGACTACAGCTCGACGTTGCGTCGAATACTATTCGACGCATATTTACTTAACCTTGTTTTTCTTTCTTAGAATTTATATTCAACTTAATTCAAGGGGTTAAGAGAAATCATTTTCCCAACAATCTCCCCCTATTTGTCTTAACCCTATTTAGAGGGAAATTGTACTAGCATAAAATCAATCCAGCACAGCATTTTGTATAGAAAAGAAATATATCAAATAATCAAAAAGTGAAATTTAGAAGAAGAGATCAAATGTTCCAGAATCATATAAATATATGTCATGTTCATTCCAATTAGTACTCAAAAATATATCAGCATTGTTTTCAAATATTACTCAGGAGGGGTCTTTCTCTTTCTCTTGAATACTACTGTTTTAGGAGAGGAGAGTTTCTCTTTCTTATTTGTAGGAAGTTCTCCTAGCTCCCCCTGGGTCTCAGCCATTTGCTCCCCCTGAGTCTCAGCTTCATTTATAAACACAGCTTCCAGCTCCCCCTGAAGTTCAGTTTCTTTATCTTTCTCACCATCTTCCTTTGCATCCTCATTTTCTGCTCTGCTTCCCTCCCCTTGTAGTAGTGCCATTTGATTTGCAGCATCCCTTGCTATGTTGAGTACATCTATTGTTTGTTCATCATTATGTAGCTCAGGTACTGTCTCATTCCCAAGGATTTTGTCAGATTTTGGAGGAGGGGACTTGTGAGAAAGAGATTTAAGATTGGAGGGTTGCTCTTCATCTAGATTCTCCCCCTTCTTGACCTTCTTGGCCAAGGAGGTTAAGAAAGACCTAGTCACTCTAGAGGAAGAGAGAGAAGATTTCAGATCTTGCACAGAGGCACTGACCCCATCTATTTGGGTGTGCATGTGAAGGATGGAGGAATGAATCTTGGAGCAATGCTCATCTAGCATTGCTTGGAATCTTTGAGCTATGGATTGTATGCACTGGGTGATGAGAGCCTCAGTGGATTCAGATGGTTCATGGTGTGAGAGTTGATGAGGAGGTGATGGTGGAGGAAGAGGTGATAGAGGAGGAGATAATGGATGTGGAGAGGGGATTCTATCATCTTGAGGAGGTATATTTGATGGAGGAGGTGGAGGAATAGATGAGACTTGTGCATGTGATTGAGGTGGTATTTGTGATTGTGTAGATGATGAAGGTACATATGAGAGATTTGTTGAAGGAGGAGGAGGAGGATGAGCAGGAGAGTTAGAGGGAGAGGGAGATCTTTCAGGGATGGAACCAGGCTTAGGGATTTACCTGGTCCATTTAGAAAAGAGAGCAATTGACATCCTCTTCCCTGGAGGAATGGGGATTCCTTTTGACCTACATAGGTCAGGAAAGGAATGGAAGAGGACTTGACTCATGATTCTCATGTAGGCATTCTCTTTGTGAGAGTATTTAGAGCCTATCATCTTGAGTAGCCATGTGGCCCAGTCTACCTTCTTCTTCAACACAAGGGCCCCCATGATGTTCAGTTGTTGTTTTGGTACTGCATCATGTGCTGAGATCTTGCACAGTAGAACTTTCCCTACTATATCAGCCAGCAGCCTATATTCATCAGAAAAGTCTACCTTTTTCAGATGGATTGGTCTATCTTTTGAGAATTTCATGGTGGTGAGCAAATGCTTGATTTCATCAGGTGTGAGTTCAATGGATTCATCACCTATTAGGGGAATAATCAAGACTTGTTTAGTCATTCTTTTAGAGGCTCATTGTCTTTCCTTATTTCTTTTAAACTAAGATGATAGTAGGATATACCTGATGGAAGATCAAAGGTGGCCCTAATATGTTCTGCTGAGATTGAGACTGGTGTCTCATATAGTGTTCCCTGGATTTCTCCTTGTTCAGATATCTGAACATGAGTTATTAGCTCTGTGAGCTCTTATTCCAGGAGCTTGCACCTAGTGGAGATGAGTTTGTCCAGTCCTACTTCAGTAAAGAGAGCAATGATGCTCTTGTAGTTTTCTGCGGCAGCTTGGAAGGACTCAAGGTCAATGTCGAAGCCTGAGTTGGTCTTGGGAGCCATTTTAGGTTAGTGAAGGAGAGAGGAAGAGATTAGCTGGTCTGAGGAGCACGAAGAATGAAAGAGGCAGTGTCGTGAAGGTTTCTAACTGAAGAGTCTTTTTAAGTCAGGTGAAGCGTCGAAACTGGACTCAATTCGAGGTTTATTCGGTACTTCAGTGGATGTGATCGAAAATAATTTAGCATTGCCGCTCGTTTTTATGAGGTCGACGTTACGTCGAGTGGAATTCGACGTGAGCGTCGATTTAGTCTGCTTTGGTATGCAAGGGTTTCTTATCGACGTATGCGTCGATAGCAGTCGACGCATGCGTCGATAGCAGTCGACGCATGCGTCGATTGTGCTTATTGATCTGAGTTATCGACGTTGCGTCGATTAGAAGTCGACGTGACTTTTAATTTTCCTGAAAAGTTCTGGGTGTTTATTTCTTTTTATCTCTTCTTAATCCTAAAGGTTTCTAAGGTAGCCTAGGACTGGGTTTTAAGACCAATTTGATTGATTATACCAACACTTTTTGGCAAGGTGGCCATTTTTGTTGCATATGTAACACTTGAGTATCTTACTTTTGTGAGAGTTTGAGTTTAAAGGTGAATAGAAGTGTTGACTAGGATACCAGTGTTGATTAGGATAGAAGGTTTCATTAGGATGGGAAGTTTGGTTACCAAGTTTTGGGTAAAAATTTTGGTTAGAATGTTGATTAGGATAGAAATTATGATCAGGATGAATGGGTCCTGAATAAGGGTTAGGATGAAAGACTTTTGGAGGAAAGATGTTTAAATTGTTCTGAATTTTTGTGCGTCGATATCCATTCGACGCATGTTGATAGTCACGTTGATTTGT
The DNA here is from genome assembly GCA_033032865.1 of Dactylorhiza incarnata. Classification (NCBI taxonomy): domain Eukaryota; kingdom Viridiplantae; phylum Streptophyta; class Magnoliopsida; order Asparagales; family Orchidaceae; genus Dactylorhiza; species Dactylorhiza incarnata. Next base: position 7,681,240 of record JAWHQI010000035.1, read on the forward strand.
ATTCGGCGCTTTCTCCAGATGGTGTCGATCTGATTTCGACGCATAGAAAGAGTTGCGTCGATTGGAAGTCGACGTGCTTTTGTTCATCCATCTAGAAGAGGTCGAAGCATCTGAGAGATTGCGTTGAGTAGAAGTCGACGCACTATCGTGCATGCGTCGATATGAAGTCGACGCAACTGTATCTTCATAAATTTTCATTTTGCCTTTGCCTTTCTTTGTTTTTACTCCTTTATGTCTTGTTTTTCTTGGTTTGATTGTTTCTTCAGATGAAGTTTGTGAGTCATCAGCTGAATAATAAGATGTTTCATCAAATTCCTTTATTTCTTTGAAGGAGTTTTCTTCCTTATCTTTTGGGTCTTTTTCTTGGTTTGTCATTTTGACAGGTTTAGTGAATTTTACAGGGCTCATCCAAGCAGGTTTGTTGGATGGAATTAGGCTGATTGAGGGATCAGCTCCTAACCCAAGATGGTTGTGTCTTATTGTTTGTTTTTCAGTGATTTCCTTAAGAGTTTGGCTTCTCATTTTTATTGATTCTTCAAAGGCTTTTGCCTGGGTTACTTTATCCTTAAGGAACTGATTTTCTATTCTAGCCCTTTCTATTTCCTTTTCTATTCTGCTAGCTATTGATTCATAATCTTTAGAGGATTTATTTTCTTTGTTTCTCTGGTTTTTAGCTACATTGATTTGTTCTTTTAGATCTTTAATTTCTTGTTTTGTTTTTAGTTGATCTAGGTACATTCCCATAAAATCATTTCTAAAATTATCACTTTGAAAATCTATTTCATCAAACATGCTTACCTCATCCTCATCCTCAGATTCCTCAATGAGAATGAGGTTCTTTTCTTTTTCATCATTAGAAGATATGTTTTCTTCTGATCCTGTTTCACTCCATGATTTATCATCATTCTTTGAGTCTTCAAAGGCCACCAAGCATAGGTCTTCTTGCCTAGATTCTTCATTGTCACTCTTAGAGGATGAACTATCCTCAGAGTTTGTTTCACTCCAGACTTCTGCAATGAAGCCTCTTTCTTTCTTCTTCCCCTTTTTCTTCAGATCTTTCTTTTTCAGATCCTTTTCTGTTTCAGCATTCTCTGGACATTCTGGGGCAATGTGTCCAGGTTTCCTGCAAGAATAGCAAATAATTTCTTTAGTGGGGGTTTTGTCATACCTTGGTTTTGACTCCCTCCTTTTTGATCCGTCTGTCTTGACCCATTTCTTAAATCTTCTGGCCAAGAAACTGAATAATTCTTCTTCAGTGACAGGGGTTCCTTCTTCTGTTGCCTTTAGAGCAATGTTCCTGCTTTTTGAGGAAGTTGGAGTGTTTTCTCTTCTTTCCTTCTCCTCTATAGTTTTCAGCAACTGCTCATAGGATCTGAGTTTTCCTAAGAGAGCATCTGTTGAGATCTCTTTTTGTCCTCTTGTGTCTCTTATTGCCCAAATTCTTGAGTCCCATGAACTAGGGAGACTCATTAGCAATTTGTCATTAATCTCAGTGAGAGACATTTCTCTATCCAAGTCTCTTAGTTGATTGATGATCAGACTGAATCTGTCATACATTTCAGAGATGCTTTCTTCAGCCTTCTTTTGGAAGTTCTCATATTGAGAGATCAATAGAGCCTTTTTATCTTTCTTTTCATCAGCACTTCCTTCCACCATCTTTGTGAGAGCATCCCAAATTTCTTTGGATGATTCACAGTCAACAACCTTTTGAAAAATGTCATCTGAGAGAGTTGGACAAGTATGTTTATGGCCTTTAGATCATATGTTCTTGCCTTCTTTTCATCTTCTGTCCACTCAGATCTTGGAACAAGTGTTTGTGTGACATTGCCATTTGTATCCTTTCTATAAGGATTTGGGGGACCTGTCATAGTAATATCAAACAAGTCAGCATCAATGGAATTCATATAAATTCTAATTCTTGTTTTCCAAATTGCAAACTTTTCAAGATTGCACATTGGAGGTCTGGTGGAAGCATAATCTTTGATTTGTGCCATATGATAAAATAGTTTTGAAATATATATATATATATATATATATATATATATATGAGAGGTAAGATCTTTTTGATCAAGGAGTTATCCTTTTTAGATCAACCTACCTCTGATACCAATTGAAAGTGCACAGTTTACCTCACTAGAATTCTCTAGAGGAGGGGTGAATAGAGATTAAAAATTATTTTGTGCAAAGTTTATATATATGTGTATGATCACAGATTATAGCTTCCCACACATCAACAAGAATTAAACAAGTAAAGAAAGTAATTTAGGGTTTGCAGTAGAATGGCTTCTGAAGAAGAAGGAGAAGATGAAAGCTTTTTCTCTGCAACACACTATCTCTTTTCTCAGTTTTTCTCTCTATTCTCTTGGGAGCTTTTCCTCTATTTCAAATGCATGTGGTGGATCACTCAACTATCATTTTCTGCCGACCTCCTCTTTATTTATAGCTCTGTGTAAAAATAATGCTATAGGAGGATAATTAATTAGCAGTCAGAGAATTGGAAGAATAGAAATATTTCCATAATTAGCATACCAATAGAAGGAAAGAATTCATTCCAAATTCGAATAATATCCATAATGAGTTTTATCAGATTAGCCAAGAATCAAATAGAAGGAAAGAATGATTCAGAACGGCTATAAAATATTAACATTATTCCATATAAATTAGATCTACTGAAAGAAGGAAAGAGATCTGGCGCATATTTAAATCTGTCATATAAATCGACGTGCGTCGATTACCATTCGACGTAAGCGTCGAATTCATCCTGGCTGGACGTCGAGAGAAGAATAAGGAAGGTGCGTCGACTAAGGTGCGTCGACTTCTCTATATGCGTCGACTAGAAATCAGAGTAGCGTCGACAACACATACGTCGAAATCTTCCTAAAGTTACTTCGACTTAATCTGAAGGGAACGTCGACTACAGCTCGACGTTGCGTCGAATACTATTCGACGCATATTTACTTAACCTTGTTTTTCTTTCTTAGAATTCATATTCAACTTAATTCAAGGGGTTAAGAGAAATCATTTTCCCAACAACTAGCATGTGCGTTGACTGATGACCGGTTCTCACAGGTCATGATATTGTGATATCAAGTCATCACATGGGTACTTGTTAGTGAACAAGTTGTACTGGACAGACCCACCCTGAGACTACTTTGTGGATTGTTATATGAACGTGTCACAAGTAGGTCTCAACTGACAATGGTGTTTGTGGTTCTTCGACCTGAAGTCACAACATTCATCAAATGAGGAAGAGCATACTTTGATGCCATCTAAAGTCTTCCTTGAGAAAGGTTGATGATAAGGGTGGTTATTGGGTATGTTAAGATTCATTTGGGTGTTTGTGTGTGAATAGATATGGGTTTTGTCCTCCTATATGACAGGAGTTACATCCATGGGCCCCTTGATGGAATGAGACTGAGAAATGCATGACCATGCTTGGTTGAGTCAATATGTGATATTGAGCTCACCAATTTCAGACAGTCTATTCTAGATCAAGGAATTAGGATTGAACAAATACGAGGGTGACACGGTCCATGCCTCTAGTTCTATCCGGATGTAAGGGACAAAGGGACATGACAACACTGATACATTGGTCAAAATAGGCTTGTTGAGTTATGAACTCTTATTGTTTGGGTAGCAATGATGCATTGCTAGATGCCGCTCATTGTTTGTGAGACTTTTATTTTATACGTTCAAGATCAAGTGGGAGACTATTGGTGTTTCCATGGTGATCTGGAAGTGGTCAAATATATAGTCTCACTGCTAACACGATATGAGCCTATGGGGTCACACACAAGAGTGTTTGGAGAAATTGGAGGAAGAATCCTATTGACAAGTGTTCGGATCAAAGTACGTTCGACGAACTGTAAGTGCATTCGATGAACGGCTAGCGTAGCACGTTCGTAGAACGGCAAGCGTAACACATTCGTCGAACGGCTAGCGTAGCGCATTCATCAAACGGCTCGTCGAACGGTTAGCGTATCGCGTTTGTCGAATGGCTAGCGTAGCGCATTCGTCGAACGTCTCGTCAAACTGCTAGCGTAGCGCGTTCGTCGAACGGCTAGTGTAGCGCATTCGTCGAACGGCTCGTCGAATGGCTTGCATAGCGCGTTCATCGAATGGCTAGCGTAGCGCGTTCGTTGAACGACTAGCGTAGCGCGTTCGTCGAACGGTTCATCGAACAGCTAGCATAGCGCATTCGTCAAATGGTTCATCGAACAGCTAGCGTAGCGCGTTCGTCGAACGGCCAGCGTGATACGTTTTTTTCTCTCTCTTTGAAAGAGAGAAGAAAGAGAAGAAAGCTCTTTCTTTCTTTTCGATTCAACCTTGGGCGGACGTTTTCGAAGAGTCCCGCGAGTAATTCTACTTTGAGGAATTACCCGTTATCCTATCGAAGGATAGAAGTAACTGACTCTTTCTCTTTTGAAATATCGAGGATTACTCCTCGGCCGCGTCCTCTGAAGGCTAAATGAAAAGATTGAAAAAGGGCTTTTATGTTGAAATTAAAATTGAAAGCTTTTTGAAAATATTGTTGCAACAATTTTTTGAGTAGTTGCAACAATTCTTTAAGAGCGTTTTAAAACTTCTTTTACCTTGAGCTAGTTGCAACAACCAAAGAGGTGTTGCAACAAATTTTTTAGTGTTTTTAAAAGAGAGTTTTAAAAAGTGCTTTAGAGAGAAAGCTTTTGGGTTTATGTAATTATCCGGACTAAAATCAATAAAGGCAAGTGGACCTTATCGATAGTAGTATAGGATATTTCTTTTGAAATATCAAGGTCGTATTTTTCCAAGGTCGTATCGATTATTTCTACTTCTTAGGAACGCGCTATTATTTTATCGAAAAGAGTTTGAAATTGTTTTTTATGATTTTATAGAAAAGTTAGTGACGAAAATGATAACTATCGCGGGCTTGGTGTGCGTTTAGCAAAAACCAAGAAAAGCGATGAAAAGAAAAAGAACGAAAATGTTAATTTAAAAAGTAGTTTTGCTTAGAATTTTTTAGGGTTTTATAAAACGATAATGATAACTACGGCGATAATAAGCGATTGAGCGGGTAGCGGAATTAAGCAAAAAACGAATATATATAAAAAATAAAAGACGCACTAATTGAAAACGCACACACTCTATATACAGAATTAAAATGAAAGCTGTAAATTGCAGGAATTAAAGAAATGCGATCCCTACCCAAATAGGTAGAGGGGAAATAAATGCGTGAGCAAGTCCTATCCAAACGGATAGGCGGGAAATAAATGCGTGAGCAAGTCCTATCCAAACGGATAGGCGGGAAATAGATGCGTGACGGAAATGGAAACTATTCGATTACAAAAAAGGCGCAAACTTTATACTCATACACACACCCACTCTACGTTAATGAAATCTAATTAAAATAAAACAAATCTAAACTCATACACTCACACACACAACAATAATGAAACTAAGTTAAAAAGAAAAGAAAATCTACTCTCATACACACACACACACTTACAAAAAAGCAAAAAGAAAGTAAAAAGAACAAATGAAAACAAAACAAAACAAAAAACTAATTAGTCTCCTACACTCACACACACTAATATGAAATCATCTAAAAATTATAACAAAACTAAAAACAAGAAAATTACACTCATACACACACACACCCAAATTAAAATGACAACTTAACAAAAATTACAAAATTACATAAAACTAAAAATAAAAAGAAAAAGAACAAAAAGAGAACACACACACACTAAAACAAAGAGAGACAATAATTACAAAACAAGCTTAATTTATTTCCATCAAAAAAGGGGTTACAAAACTAGAGAGAGAAAGTGCAAAATTACAAAAATTACAAAACACCAAAAATCAGCAAAATGGAACAAAACCTTAAGAGAAGCTCCCAAAATTTTGAACCCTTGCACTCAGCTGAATCTGGCTATTTATAGAAAAAAATTTTGGATTACACGCCCTCGGACACGGGCGTGCCTGAGGGCGTGACATGGCTTGGGGTGCGAATAGCCAGAATAGCTGGATCCAGGCAGGTATCTGGAAGGCTTGACCGGCGACTTGGAAGTACACGGGCGTGTTCTAGGGAACACGGGCGTGTTCGATGTTGGCATTGTGTTGTCGGCTGCTGGGCGTGACGGGCGGCGTGTCCTTTGTTCTTCTGGAAGGAATTGAGGGTCACGGGCGTGTATGAAATGTCACGGCCGTGACTTTGATTTTTTTGGATGAAATGCTTCAAGTGGCTGGAATCTGGGATGGATATCCAACACGGGCGTGACCATGGTACACGGCCTCGGTCACGGGCGTGACCGAGGGCGTGACTTGATGTTTGAGTTGGAAAAAGAACAGAGAAAAGAAAATGTTATGGATTAGTGAACACGCCCTTGGACACGGGCGTGACTTAACAAAATTACAGAAACTTTACAAAATGAGAATAAAACTAAGTTAAAAACAAAAATAACAAAAAAAAACATTTTATTAATTAATTTACATATATTATTTAGAAATCTAATTAAAATTATACTAAAAATTATATAGAAAAATGCGTATTTTTACTATTCATCAAACACCCCCATACTTAAGCTTTTGCTATTCCAGAGCAAAAGTAAGGGATACCTATAAGACGTTTAATAATATTTCTAATTTACTAAAGTTTTTATTAAATCAAAAGTAAGATCGAAATAAATTTAGGGTATTTAAAGAGGTAAGTCCAAAACTATGAAAGTAATTTAAAAAGAGCGAAAATTTTTTAACGAGACTTCTAAAGTTAGCTAAATAGCGTCGATTATTGCAGTCTTTGGTACCTTTTAATTAGAATAGAATTATATAAAACTTTAACCTTTTTTAAGAAAGTTTTTAAGAATAAATAAAGCCTACTAATTATGCTCTCTCAAACGTTTTTAAATTAAAATCTAGGTACAATTTTATTGGCTAAGGGGTAGGGGAAAAAAGGTAGCCTTGGCAAAAAAGAGGAGTGCTTGGATTTAGGGGTGACGGATTTTATCCTCTCACCCCACCTTTTTGGTGGCCTGCTTTGATTCCCAGCGTTGGTTTACGCGGGAGAATTGAAATCATTTCTAAACTTAACCCAATGCCCGTGTTTACGGAATTATTAAATTTTTTATTCCCATTGACACGGGATTTCTTTTAACAATATTGGGTGCCTGTGTTTACGGAATCTCTTTATTCCCATTGACACATGATTTCTTTTAAAACTCCTACTTTTATTATTTTTATGCCAAGCTAAGGGGTGTTTATAAGGGGGGTTTCAAGAGAAATTCTAGATTAATAAAAAAAGATTTTTGAGAGCAAGTTTAGTAGATTAAAAACATTCCTAAAGTTTCACAAGTTTAGAGTTAGAATAATTGAATCTAAAGATGGTTTGCCAATATAATACAAAAAGGAATCTATTTAGGGTAAACCCGAGGTAGTGCTAAAAATTCTGTTCTCAAATTAAATTAAGATCGCAAGATTTTCTTTACTACTAAAAATTCCTCGATTTAAATTTTTCAAACTATGAAATAAACAAAATTGTTTTAGCAAATCATAAATAATGAAAAACGCTTAAAGATAAAACTAACCTAGCCTTGGAAATAACAAAAAGCTAAGTAGGGGTTTTATTTTTTTTTTGGATTTTTGATAAGTTTTTCATCATTTTTTTTGAAGTTTTTTAAGATATGATATATTTTTTTTATTTTTGATTTTCTTTATAACAAAATGCATATATAAATACTAAAAAAAATAAAGACAAAAATTAAGAAAAGTAAAAATACATACAAAATATTTTTGATTTTTTTTTCTAAGAAAATTTTTTTCATCATATATTTTTTGATTTTTTAATTTTGTTAAAAATATGTACATTAATAGAAAAAAAAGGAAAAGAAAAGAAAAGAGAGAAGGAAAAACATTTTTGGTGTTATGACAAAATGAATTTTGTTATAACAAAATTTTAAGTACATTTTTCATCATTTTTTGGATTTTGATTTATTATTATAAATAAGGATTTTTATATACAAATAAAAGACATAAACATAAAACATTTATATAAATTTTTTTTTGTTTTTGTGTGTTTTTTAATTTTTTTCTAAGTTAATTAAAGATTTTTTTTGGATTTTTTCTAATATGGGAGGGGCAAAAATAATTACAAAAAGAGGGAAAACACGCCCCCATACTTAAAACCAACATTGTCCTCAATGTTGAAGGTAAGTGTGAGGAACGAAAATATTTACAAAAAAAGGATGAAGATTTTAATTACAAAATAGAAAAAAATATATACAAGGATAGTTACAAAAAAAAAAAACTCCACGAATATATACAAAATTTTTTTTTTTTTTTTGGGCTGTTTTAGTTTTTCGAAATGTACAAAACACGAATACAAGAAGTAAAAAAAACATATATTTTTTGGTATGATAAAAATAAATTTTTATCATCTTTTTATGTTATTATTTATATTATATGTATTTTTGTTGTTGTTTTGGTTTTAATTTTAAAATATGCATGTTTTAAAATATATCTAAATTTTAAGAAAGATAAAATAAGGTAAAATAAAGAAAAGGCTTTAAGATAAAAACCAAGGAAGAAAGAAGAGAAATAAAAAGGTAAAAGCAACGGGGTTTTCTCATTTCGAAATATCGACAAAAATCCCCTCTCGGGTCTGTCGAGTAATCCTACTTTGAGAAACTTCCTATTGTCTTATCTTAAAATTCCCAAAAATCTTTTTGATTTTTGTTTTAAAGTTTTTGCATTATTTTATTTTGTTTTATGTTTCTTTTTTGAAAAAGAATGATAATTTAAAATATGCATAATTATTAATTTTATTATTATTATTATTTTTATTTATTATTATTATTTTTGTTTAAGTTTTTATTTCTTTTGAAATGAAAATTTATTTCATCATTTTTTTTATAAAAAAAAAAGGAACGTAATTGGATAAATATGGGGGTGCCTCCCACGAGCGCTTTGTTTACCGTCTCGTAGCTTGACTCGTTGGCGGGGTACGATCTTTTTAGAGGTGGGGGAGGGGTATGGAATTTAACTTCCCTCCCAGTTGATCCCCCGCGTGGTAGAGTTTTAGTCGGTGACCGTTAACTTTTAAGTCGCCTTTTTCCGGGTGGGTGATAAGGACGGTCCCATATGGCCAAACCTCTTTCACTTGAAAGGCGCCGGACCAACGGGATTTTAGTTTCCCCAGAAAATACGAAGACGTGAATTATATAGGAGGACGAGATCGCCCGGCGCAAATGATTTTGGATATTTTATTTTCCGGTCGTGGTAAAATTTCGAGCGTTCCTTATAAAATTTATTACTCTCGTAAGCGTTCGCACGCCATTCATCGAGTTCGTTTAATTGGAATTTCCGGTTTTCGGCGGTTAAATTATGATCGAGATTTAAGAGTTTTAACGCCCAAAAAGCGCGGTGCTCTAATTCTACGGGCAAATGGCACGCCTTGCCGTAGACTAATCGATAAGGCGTACAACCGATTGCGGTCTTGTACGCCGTACGATATGCCCACTGCGCGTCGTCTAATTTAATCGCCCAATCCTTCCTATTTATTGAAACGGTTTTTCTAATATGCGTTTAATTTCTCGATTTACTACCTCCACTTGGCCGCTCGTTTGGGGGTGATAGGCGGTGGCGAGCTTATGCGTAACGCCATATTTGGTTAATGTTTTTGCAAACTGGGCGTTGCAAAAGTGCGTACCCCTATCACTAACTATCGCACGGGGCGTACCGAAGCGAGAAAATAATTTTTTAAGAAAGTTGACGACGACTCTCGCATCGTTGGTGGGGAGAGCTTGCGCTTCCGCCCACCTAGATACGTAGTCGACCGCCACTAAAATGTAGCGATTATTATATGAAGGAGGTAGGGGGCCTACGAAATCTATCCCCCATAAATCGAAAATCTCGCATTCTAAATAAAAATTTTGGGGCATCTCATCGCGACGAGAGATGTTACTCGACCGTTGACAGCTATCGCAAGCGCTCACAAAAGTGTGAGCGCCTTTGAAGAGAGCGGGCCAATAAAAGCCCGCCTCCAGCGCCTTCTGCGCAGTCCGGTTGGCTTGATAATGCCCCCCGGCCGGCCCTTCGTGGCAGTGCCGCAAAATTTGCGCACCCTCCTCGCTCGAAACGCATCTCCGCACGACTTGGTCCGCGCAGACGCGAAATAAGAAAGGGTCCTCCCAAAAGTAATTTTCAAATCAGAAAAGAATTTCTTCTTTTGCTGTTTTGAAAAGTCTTTCGGGAGCACCCGCGCAACTAAATAGTTGGCGTAGTCTGCGAACTAAGGCGAGGGAGAAGTTTTTAAATTATTTAAAGCTAAAAGACGCTCCTCGGGAAATCGATCATCGATTTCCGGTTCGAAGAGCGCTTCCGCGATTGGGTGTTCTAAACGAGAAAGGTGGTCGGCCGCTAAGTTTTCGGCCCCCTTCTTATCGCGGATCTCTAAATCAAATTCTTGTAATAGGAGGATCCATCGAAGAAGGCGGGGCTTAGCGTCCATTTTTTCTAATAAATATTTTAGGGCGGAGTGGTCGGTAAATACTATAATTTTTGAAAGCGTGACGTAGGGCCTAAACTTATCTATGTCGAAGACGACGACAAGGAGTTCCTTTTCCGTTGTCGTGTAATTAGCCTGTGCGGCCGTGAGCGTGCGGGACGCGTAGTAGATTGGATGAAAATATTTATTAACGCGTTGGCCTAATATGGCCCCTACCGCTATATCACTCGCGTCGCACATAATCTTAAACGGAAGGGTCCAATTGGGCGCCACCAGAATGGGAGAATGGATAAGTTTATTTTTTATGGCATTGAATGCCTCTACGCACGCGTTATCAAAAATAAATGGAGATTCCTTCTCCAGGAGGTGGGTTAGCGGTTTTGTTATTTTGGAAAAGTTTTGAATAAACCGCCTATAGAAACCCGCGTGGCCAAGAAAACTACGGATTGATTTTATATTTGAGGGCGCGGGGAGTTTTTCAATTATTTCGACCTTGGCCTTGTCGACCTCCATCCCTCTTTCAGAAATTTTGTGCCCGAGAACTAAGCCTTCTCGAACCATAAAATTACACTTTTCCCAGTTTAAAACCAGGTTCGTGTCTTCGCATCGTTGGAGGACTCGATCTAAATTTTGGAGGCAGTTTTGGAAGGAGCTTCCAAAAACCGAGAAGTCATCCATAAAGACTTCCATAATATCCTCTACGAGCTCTCCAAAGATCGCCATCATACATTGTTGAAATGTAGCTGGCGCGTTGCAGAGGCCGAATGGCATCCTTCGGTACGCGAAGGTACCGAAGGGGCACGTAAAGGTTGTTTTCTCCTGGTCTTCGGGGGAGATAGGAATTTGTAAAAATCCCGATAGACCATCGAGAAAACAATAATAAGGATGACCCGATAGTCGCTCCAAAATTTGATCGATAAATGGTAACGGAAAGTGGTCTTTGCGGGTGGCATCATTTAATTTTCGGTAATCGATGCACACCCTCCAACCCGTAATAGTACGAGTTGGAATTAATTCGTTATGTTCATTTGCCACTACCGTTATACCGCCCTTTTTAGGCACGACATGAATGAGACTAACCCACGTGCTGTCGGATATAGGGTAGATAATCCCCGCATCCATTAATTTTATTACTTCAGCCTTAACGACCTCCCGCATATTTGGGTTTAGTCGCCGCTGAGGCTGGATGGTTTTGCGGGAATTATCTTCTAAGAAGATTTTGTGCGTGCAAAAAGAGGGATTTATCCCCCTAATATCGGAAATCTGCCATGCAATTGCATGGCGATGCGTGGACAAAACTTTAACTAATTCGGAGGTTTCCGAATCAGATAAAGAAGACAAAATAATAACCGGGAGTTTTAAGTCGGCGGCGAGAAAAGCGTATTTTAGATGGTCGGGGAGTGGCTTAAGCTCCAAGACCGGGGGTTCTTCGTAAGAAGTTGTTATTTTTAAATTTTTAGAATTAAAAGATTCGAAAGGCGAATCTGGCGGTAGCTCGTCCAAAGGGGCGAGGCCCGCCAAATCCGGATCGTCTATAGTTAAAGCGAGTAATTCTGCAAGCGAAGAACATTCATCCTCGAACGCGGATTCTAAGTGAAAGCAAGAATCATCATTCGATAAAGAATTTCGCATTGAGGGATTAATAAGAAGGGTAACTTCGTCGTCCCCTACCCGAAGGAGGAGGCGACCGTTACTCACATCAATTAATGCGCGGGAGGTCGCGAGGAAAGGGCGACCGAGGATAATTGGTACCTCGGCGTCCTCCTCGATGTCGAGGATGACGAAGTCTACCGGGAAGATAAACTTGTCAACCTTGACTAGAACGTCCTCCACTACCCCGATAGGATATTTTATCGAGCGATCCGCGAGTTGGATGCTCATTTTTGTTGGGGTGGGAACACCCAAATCTAGTTTTTTAAAGAGGGAGAAGGGCATCAAATTGCTGCTCGCTCCGAGGTCCGCTAGGGCGTACTTTATTAATAAATTGCCGAATAGGCACGGGATGGAAAACCTTCCCGGGTCGTTTAGTTTCGGTGGCAATTTATTAAGTAGGACCACCGAGCATTCCGCATTTAAGGAAACACGCGAAATACCCTCGAGCTTCTTTTTATTAGAAAGGAGCTCCTTAATGTATTTCGCGTATTTCGGCATCTGAGAGAGTGCCTCACAGAAGGGGACGTTAATTTGAATTTGTTTAAAAATTTGTAAAAACTTTTTGTAATGTTCGTCCTCCTTCTCTTTATTAAGTTTTGCAGGGTACGGAATTTGCGGGCTCGTGACGCCCGACGCTAATGATTTTTCCGTATCTAATAAAATAAAAGACGAGGGTGCAGGGGTCGGAGGCGAAACAGTTACCTGATGCTCAACCCGCAATAGGGAGTCGACCTCCTTGCCGCTGCGTAAGGTAATGGCGTGGGCATTTTCACGCAGGTTCTGCTCCGAGTTCCCAGGTAGTGCTCCAAGTGGCCGCTCGAAGACCATTTTTGCAAGCTGTCCAACCTGCATTTCTAAATTTTTTAGCGATCCGGTTATATTCCGGATATTTGCGTCGTTGGAAGCCATCTATTTTGCAAAAATCTCCTCGAGCGGAGAAGGTTTTGGAGGAGGAGGCGCAAAACCCTGCTGAAATCCTTGGGGATATCCATGCGAAAATCCTTGCGGGATCGCAGGTGGAGGGCGTTGCGCATTATTAGGGTTACTCCAGGAGAAGTTCGGGTGGCTCCTCCAACCCGGGTTATAGTTATTACTATATGGGTTGAAGAGCGCCAGCACTTGATTGCCCACATAATCCACCGATTCCTCGCTTAAATTATTGTTATTATTAATATTATTATTAAGATTATTATTATTAAGATTATTAAAATTATTATTATTATTATTTGGATTATTAAAATTATTATTATTATTATTAGGATTATTAGCCCAAGCGGGAGTGGAGGAGGAAGCAGTCATCTCCGCCACTTGCTTACTTAGCCGCTCTACCTGCGAGGCTAAGTGAGTAGTGGCATCCACTTCGAAAATACCAGCCGATTTAGGAGGACGCGACCTTGGCACATTCCATTGGTACGCGTTCATGGCCATTTCTTCGATCAGAGCTTGAGCGGCCTCCGGGGTTTTGTTGTTTAACGTTCCCCCGGCGGCTGCGTCGATCATCTGTCTCGTTGAGAAATTCAAGCCGTTATAGAACGTTTGTACCTGAAGCCAAGTTGGTAGCGCGTGATGAGGACACCTACGCAAATATTCTTTAAAATGTTCCCAAGTCTCGTAGAGAGACTCGGAATCGAATTGAATGAAGGATGCGATATCGGTGCGTAATTTAGCGGTTTTTGACGGAGGAAAATATTTAGTTAGAAAATTCTCCGTCAATTCGGCCTACGTGGTTATGGACCCTCTCGGAAGAGAAGTCAACCACGATTTCGCCTTTGTCCGCAGGGAAAAGGGAAATAAGCGCAAGCGAATGGCGTCATCGCTGACGCCATTAATCTTGAAGGTGTCGCAAATTTCTAAAAAATTATTAAGGTGTTGGTTTGGGTCCTCATCTGGCAAACCGTCGAACTGAATTGACTGTTGTACCATTTGAATTATACTGGATTTGATTTCGAAATTATTATTAGCTACCGCAGGGCGGGTGACGCTCGATCCTGTATCCTCTAAATTTGGCCTAGCATAATAGGCCATGGTCCTCGGTGGGGCCGCATTTAGATTAGGATCGCCAATCACGCCTATATGTATATCGCCGATGGATTCTTCGGGATCTATTTGTAGATTTTGATTACGAGATCGGCGGCGCTCGAGAAGCGTGCGCTCGATTTCGGGATCAAAAGGTAAAATTGGATTATCCGAAGATTCTCCTCGGGTCATACACTATTCTTTAATTAAATTTTTTTTTTGAAGAGTTTTTTTTTTCTTTTATAGATTTTTTTTGATGTTTTTGTTTTAGAAATATTTTTACAAAGATGAAAAAGAAAGGAAAATAAGTAAAAGAGAATAATATATTTTTTGGGTTTTTCTTTACTTAAGTAAAATATATAAATATATATATATTTTTTGGGTTTGATTTTTTTTGTGGGGCTTTTATATGAAAATATATGTAGCTATATTCGAAAATATATGTAAAAAAGGAAAATTGAAAAATATATGTATATATTTTTTTTTATTTTTCTTTACTTAGATAGTATATTTTTTTTTAGTTTTTGGTTTTTTAGATAGAAAAAGAGATGAAATATAAGATAAAATTAATAACGTTTCCTATTTCAAAATAACGAAGACTCCCTGGCAACGGCGCCAAAAACTTGATACGTTTTTTTCTCTCTCTTTGAAAGAGAGAAGAAAGAGAAGAAAGCTCTTTCTTTCTTTTCGATTCAACCTTGGGCGGACGTTTTCGAAGAGTCCCGCGAGTAATTCTTCTTTGAGGAATTACCCATTATCCTATCGAAGGATAGAAGTAACAGACTCTTTCTCTTTTGAAATATCGAGGATTACTCCTCGGCCGCGTCCTCTGAAGGCTAAATAAAAAGATTGAAAAAGGGCTTTTATGTTGAAATTAAAATTGAAAGCTTTTTGAAAATATTGTTGCAACAATTTTTTGAGTAGTTGCAACAATTCTTTAAGAGCGTTTTAAAACTTCTTTTACCTTGAGCTAGTTGCAACAACCAAAGAGGTGTTGCAACAAATTTTTTAGTGTTTTTAAAAGAGAGTTTTAAAAAGTGCTTTAGAGAGAAAGCTTTTGGGTTTATGTAATTATCCGGACTAAAATCAATAAAGGCAAGTGGACCTTATCGATAGTAGTATAGGATATTTCTTTTGAAATATCAAGGTCGTATTTTTCCAAGGTGGTATCGATTATTTCTACTTCTTAGGAACGCGCTATTATTTTATCGAAAAGAGTTTGAAATTGATTTTTATGATTTTATAGAAAAGTTAGTGACAAAAATGATAACTATCGCGGGCTTGGTGTGCGTTTAGCAAAAACCAAGAAAAGCGATGAAAAGAAAAAGAACGAAAACGTTAATTTAAAAAGTAGTTTTGCTTAGAATTTTTTAGGGTTTTATAAAATGATAATGATAACTACGACGATAATAAGCGATTGAGCGGGTAGCGGAATTAAGCAAAAAGCGAATATATATAAAAAATAAAAGACGCACTAATTGAAAACGCACACACTCTACAGAATTAAAATGAAAGCTGTAAATTGCAGGAATTAAAGAAATGCGATCCCTACCCAAATAGGTAGAGGGGAAATAAATGCGTGAGCAAGTCCTATCCAAATGGATAGGCGGGAAATAAATGCGTGAGCAAGTCCTATCCAAACGGATAGGCGGGAAATAGATGCGTGACGGAAATGGAAACTATTCGATTACAAAAAAGGCGCAAACTTTATACTCATACACACACCCACTCTACGTTAATGAAATCTAATTAAAATAAAACAAATCTAAACTCATACACTCACACACACAACAATAATGAAACTAAGTTAAAAAGAAAAGAAAATCTACTCTCATACACACACACACACTTACAAAAAAGCAAAAAGAAAGTAAAAAGAACAAATGAAAACAAAACAAAACAAAAAACTAATTAACCTCCTACACTCACACACACTAATATGAAATCATCTAAAAATTACAACAAAACTAAAAACAAGAAAATTACACTCATACACACACACACCCAAATTAAAATGACAACTTAACAAAAATTACAAAATTACATAAAACTAAAAATAAAAAGAAAAAGAACAAAAAGAGAACACACACACACACTAAAACAAAGAGAGACAATAATTACAAAACAAGCTTAATTTATTTCCATCAAAAAAGGGGTTACAAAACTAGAGAGAGAAAGTGCAAAATTACAAAAATTACAAAACACCAAAAATCAGCAAAATGGAACAAAACCTTAAGAGAAGCTCCCAAAATTTTGAACCCTTGCACTCAGCTGAATCTGGCTATTTATAGAAAAAAATTTTGGATTACACGCCCTCGGACACGGGCGTGTCTGAGGGCGTGACATGGCTTGGGGTGCGAATAGCCAGAACAGCTGGATCCAGGCAGGTATCTGGAAGGCTTGACCGGTGACTTGGAAGTACACGGGCGTGTTCTAGGGAACACGGGCGTGTTCGATGTCGGCATTGTGCTGTCGGCTGCTGGGCGTGACGGGCGGCGTGTCCTTTGTTCTTCTGGAAGGAATTGAGGGTCACGGGCGTGTCTGAAATGTCACGGCCGTGACTTTGATTTTTTTGGATGAAATGCTTCAAGTGGCTGGAATTTGGGATGGATATCCAACACGGGCGTGACCATGGTACACGGCCTCGGTCACGGGCGTGACCGAGGGCGTGACTTGATGTTTGAGTTGGAAAAAGAACAGAGAAAAGAAAATGTTAGGGATTAGTGAACACGCCCTTGGACACGGGCGTGACCTAGGGCGTGACTTAACAAAATTACAGAAACTTTATAAAATGAAAATAAAACTAAGTTAAAAACAAAAATAACAAAAACAAACATTTTATTAATTAATTTACATATATTATTTAGAAATCTAATTAAAATTATACTAAAAATTATATAGAAAAATGCGTATTTTTACTATTCATCACAGCGCGTTCAACAAATGCTAGCCAGTTCATCTAACGCAGTATTCGACCAATTTATATTTGCCTGACGCTTATCTTTTTTGCTGGGGGTATACAAGAATATGATTCTTTTGACCTAAAAAGCCGATCTGTTTTTGCGATCTATTTTGCGAGAGAGCGACGGAAGAGTTCCGCCCAAGCTTCTGACAGAAGAGTTCCGTCTGGCCGTCGCCGTCGCCTCTTCCTATAATTGGACCTAGCAGTCCGTGGAAGACATAGAGTGCAGTTCTTCTCCGACCTAGATCTTGTGCGACAAGAGGCTAGGGTTCTTCAACGCTCGTGTGGACTTCCCGTAGAGGTGCCGATCCATTTCAGTGCTTAGAACTCAGCCACACAATTTGTTCTCTGGATCTTCCATTGGAGCACCTCGGTTGAGTATAGACTCAACCCCCTTCAGGTATAAATATTGCAATGTGTTGTTGCTGTTATTTAATTTCTTGAATTAGTGAAATCGCAAGATCCTTTTAACTGTTTAGGGTTGTTCTAGTTAATTTATTCTGATGCGCATATATGATATGCTGTATTATCATTTCTGAAATGGTATGTAGAAAACCCAACAATTGGGCCAATCATATTTGTTCTTTAAAGACAAAAGATCTCTGACATGAAGAAAATCCGAGGATTCAACCGTTATTAAACAAACATATAAAAAGATGCGATGGGAAACAACTAACTCTAATTTTCTAATCATTACATTCAAAAGAAAGAGCTCTCCGCCATTATCATGCATTTTCTATCAAAGATCTCAAGAACAAAGGATAAATACTTTGAAGCCAATCAATCGATCCTCTTGAAGAAAAGCCCAATCATCTTGCCAATTTAAAAGGTTAATCATCTCTTTGCAAGAAGATTTCAGAAGAATCCACTTCTGCAATAGGCTTCAAAAAGATTTCAGAAGACTCACGCTATTCAAGATAAACCATTCTGAGTCTAAAGAATCCTTGTAATCAATTATCTCTTCTTTTGTTGGATTTCTGAGGAAATCTAAGTGTAAGGTTTTTTGAGACCTGAGTGTAGGATCATGTGTTTGGATCTGAGGTAGGGAACTTGGTGTAGTTCCTGAGGTAGGATTCAAGTTGAATCTAAGTTGTAAGAGTGGTAAACTCTGAGCTATAGGATCCTGTGTTTGGATCTAAGGTAGGAGACTTGGTCTCTGAGTTGTAGGATCTGAATGTCTGAGTTTGGTTGAAGTTTGTCGAGGCTAGCTCATCACTAGATAGGTGGAGGGGGAAGTGGACGTACCCAACTCGAGAAACCACTATAATTGTCTTTGTTTGTGCTGTGGATTTTTTGTGATTGCGTGTTTGTTGCTTATACTTTCATTATTCTACATTAAGTTCGAAAAGGCAACAACACCTATTTACCCCCTCTAGGTGACCAGACTACCCTAAACACCTACAAAGTGTTTGGAGAATCCAAATGAAAACTCTAGCAATTCTAAAAGTGCATAGTGTGCCTCTGAGTATTCTCTAGGGGGGGGGGGGGGGGGTTGAATATAGTTATAAATATTTTCTACCCTAATTATGCACATATAATAAAAACACTAAGTATTATGCAATCATCAATCCAAAAGACAGAATAAAGTAAACACAGATTGCAGGAAATATAATCACAGAAAAAATGAAATAGGGACAACACATAAAATCAATACATAGAGGACACATGAATTTTTATAGAGGTTCCCCAAAATCCACTCCTCTCTTCTACCTCCCTGGTAGGATTGCACAACCTGTGCCTGAGTCTTTTAATAAGGAGACTCTTAGAACCACTAAGTCTTTTGATAAGGAGATTCTTAGAACCACTGAGTCTTTTAATAAGGAGACTCTTAGAACCACTGCATCCTTTGAAAGAGGGATTCATAAAACTCTTTAATAGTTGAAGAATAAAGGAGAAGAAAGAAGAGGGAGAATAGAATTCTGTTCTCAGAATTCTTCAGAAGCAATTTCTCAAGAACTGCAGCTTCTGATTTTAACTAGATCTGTATATGATGAACCCTTGCTTATGATTGAGATGATTGCAAGGGTTATTTTCTTGATCCACTTCTTGTTAACTAGCTGCTGTGTGATGAAGAAGAGGGATCAACTATATTCTTTTCCTATGCAGAGAAAGCACTTGTTTTTTTTCTTAGGGTTGAAGGAGGAAGAGAAAGAAGAACCCTTTTTCGACAGATGAATAATAATGATCAATGTGCTAATTTTTCTCTCCTCTTCTGCATACTTATTCTGTAAGATTGGTATTTGAATTTCTTTCTCCTTTTAGCCTGTCCTGAAAAGGAACTCTTATTGGATATTTGATTTACCTTTCTTCTTTTGATCCCGACCCGTCCATCATGATTGAATACCTTCCAAGAATGTTTTTACTGTGTCCTGGAATACTCCATTCCATTCTTGGCAATAAACGAGACGTTGGAGAAGTCTCTTTAGCTTTGTGGTCCTTCTGAAAAGGTGTTAAAAGGATAGCAGAGAAAGCTTCCTTTTCAAACTATATTCAATGCAGCGTCGAATATAATTTCTTTCTTATCGACGCACCTCTGAGTTTGTATAGGAGTAGCTTCGAAATCCTTCTTAGCTCTGACTGAACTCAGATGTCAACGTTGCATAAAATTGACTTCCTTCTAATCGACACACCATTGAGTTCTTATTGAAGTGGCTTTGAAATAGTTCTCAGCTCTGAATGAACTCATATGTCAACGTTACGTCGAATACTTCTCCACGTATCCGTCGAGTTGGAAGCTTGAACTTGGACTTCATCTTCTGCGTCGAGTTGAAATAGAAGTTGCGTCGACTTCACTGATGGCTTCGACAAGCTCTTCTTACTACGTCGAGTCCATTTCGATGTTGCATTGACTTGACTTATACTTTGACAGGCTGATTAAGTTGCTTGGACTTCTAGTCAGAGTTGCGTCAACATCAAGTTGAAGTTGCGTCGACTTTCATTCGACGCAAGTCTTAACTTAGCTGACTTTTGTGATTATCTTGACCTGGCCTTGACACTCCAAGGTGAGTGTGACATCCTAAGACATCTAATGACCAATTTACCATTTCTTTACAATGAGGGTGGTACTCCTAGGAAGTAAAATCACCTATAGATAATTTGTTAAGTAAAATTTAAAAGAGTTTTTCCCAACAATCTCTCCCTATTTATCTTAACAAATTTTACAGATTGTTTAAAGTGATTTTACACATACTTTGACATAGTTCTTTGTCAGGAGTTTTAGCTCTTTTAGGTTGCGTAACCGTCATGTTTATCATTCTATATCATTCCGTAACCTAAGCCTCGTAAAAACCCGAAAGCCCTACTGATTCACCTTTTGAGTTGCTAGCACCATGGAGAGAGTGTGAACGGGCAAGCTTATGTCTAACGACGTTGATGGATTTCAGCGGAGTTACCCCTGAATTCCGGTCTTGAGCAACACCCTCCTGAGTGGCTTGTCTACTTTCACACCGAGGCATGATTGCAAAATTCTTCATGATTCACCATCTGAGTAAACTTAAATATTTATATACGCATTTATATTATTATAAATTAGTTAGTATAGTTAGAATCTTCTTTTACTAAATTTCTATTTGCATGAAAATGATACTTCGCATTCTACTCTTTCTTGGCAATTCTCTACGCTAACTACCATTTTCTTATCCCGCCGGATTTGTTTGCTCGGGACGCGCAAACAGGTAAGTCTGGGGGTGTGATGAGTCCCATTTATATACACATATTTGGACTCATCTGGGCTTATTTTCATGCATATGCACTTCACTTTGAGTCCTTTATTGCTTATATTTCACTTGAACAGATTTCTTCACAAAGTGCACTCTTTGATCCCGTTTTGGTGTGCAATTGCGCGCTATGTTTATTGGGGGTAAGCACACGGTGCTCCCCAACCCTTTTTATGTATTTGGATTGAGCTGGAAGGGTATTCCCAGCTGTGTGATTGCTGTTTGGTGCTGTGCAGGTGGGTAGATCATCAATTATGCCCAGATTTCATGTCTGTGTGAATCGCACGGTCGTGCATTTTCTTGACGCACGGTCGGCTGTGATCGTGCGCGTTCATTTGCGGCCCAAAACAACATTCTGAATTTGGTCGTGCGTTTTTACGCACGGTCGTGCGTTTGGTCGTGCATGAACAAAATTCTGCAACTTCTCTATTTAAACTGCGATTTTTAGGTTTTCAGATCCGATTTTGTTCCGCGATTTCTTCTACCGGAAGGGGCGACTGCTCCATTTTCTTCCACTATTTCTCCCCCTTTTGCCCGAGACCACCTCGCATCATCCAAGCACTTCAAGGAGAGGATTCTACACTCATCTTCATCGCCAAGCTAGGAGTTCTTCGCATCGGACGTGGCCGGATTGTAGTTTATCGGAGAAGACGGGTCCATTGGGATGAAGTGACAGCCCTCCTTTACCCCGGACGATAGCTGGGACCGAGCTAGGACGCGGATTGACAACCCGATGATTCCTACCGTGAATCTACAGCAAGCCTCCGGATTCGGTTGTATCTCTTGCATTTTTCTCCTCTTGGACTATTGTTGTTAGTGTAATCTTATTTATGTTGATGATGTTGCACTCTATATTTGTTGTACTTCTTGTTATATATTATGAAATGTTTTCATGCTTTATGAGTGCTTGAGGTGTGCTTTCGTGGTGATTGTGGTGTGAGTGTTTGGTGTTGCCACACTAGCAATTGCTAGTAGCGTGCTTGTTGACGAGGTGCTTGCGACCCTCATTCCGTCGATGCGACCCCTTCCATTCCGCTTGCCTACTCGTCCATTCTCCCTTGTGAGGTAGTGCATTCAAGGCCTACGTAGTTTCCATTCCGCCTAGCGAAGCAGTGCGCTCAAGGCCTGCATAGGAGTAGTTTAGTTTCTTTTCTATTATTTTCCACAATCCAAACCAAACCTCCCATATTTCATTCGCTCATAAGGACTTCAATATCAAGTCCCTCCTCGAAAGTTAACTCCACCTTATTGTGTTCCTTGAGAGATTCGATACTTGGGGATTTACTTCCTTATATTATTACTTGACAATGACCGGTTCACTGCCATTTTGTGCCGCAGTCTCGCTACCGCCTATAGCGGTGTGCTAGATTTGCGCATCACTTACTGATCCCTCGGAGCAACCTGACCGAAGACCTAGAACTGAGACCCTTGGCGATAGTGTGGAGGTCCCACCACACACCCGGAAGATCGTAGAGCACTTCCCCTCCTAAGACAAGAACTGTAGTATGGCACCTTGGAGAGCTTTGAGAATGCTAACGAAAGATGACCTAAGGAGAGAGAAGCCAAAAAAGAAGTCCTCTCCAAAGGTGCCCTAGGGTCTTATTTATAGTTTTTCTGGTCTTCTAATAGCGGGGTTCCACCTTTTGGTTTTACTAAGCACACCCAAATTTGGCCTGCTGATGCGTCACGGCAAGTGCACCGGTCGCGTGCAAGTAATAGTTGGGAGGCAACTCCCCAGATATCGATCTCTCAGGGAATGCAAGTTGTGGTGACAAGAAAATAGAGTGAGGTGATTGTTATGACGAGTAAAAGAAAGTAAAAACAAGGGCGTTATGATTGGTGTCCTAAGCTATTGCAGAAATAAGAGAAATTCGGGTCGAAATCACCGCTTCGCAAAGTGGAGGTGAGTGGAGCGGCCGCGATGCCGCGCTTCGGTATGTGGGTGAAATGGCCACAGTGCGGGGTTTTGTGAGGGTCGTATTCACCTCTTCGCCAATATCACCACTAACAATTGCTAGATGGCTAGCTAGAACGTGTGTATGGAAGTGGAGTGGGGGCGGAGCGCATCACAACAAAGCATCAAGTGAAGAATAAAACAAGAATAAGTTTCCATTCATAGAAAAATATACATTAATCCAGTTCATTACAACAGTTAAGAATACATTTCCAAACAGAGAGAGGGTAGAGGAAACCACGAGATGAGAAGCCTCGCCGTAGATCTTGGCCGGAATAGGGGGTCATCACGCCTCCTCTAGGCTCAGTCCTTGGTTGCTGTTGGAACATGGTCTTCCGCATCTCCTAGGTTTGAGAATAACAAATCCTATGTGTATTTGATCTTGTGTGTTCAAGTGTGCAGGTTTACTAGGTCCACATGACTCAAGGAGTACACATGATGACTGCCCCCAAAATTGAGGCCAAAATTCGAAGAGGCTCACTAGCGCCGGAGGTAGCAACTAGCGCCGGGCGCTAGCGATGACGAGTGCGTTTCTGGGAGCTGTTATGGAAGGCGCTAATGCCTGGCGGTAGCGGATGACGCCAGCGGTATCGGTAAACACAGAAGGAATGAAAGCCTCGTTGCCGCGGATTGAAGATCCTGCCGTGCAAGAAGTTTCTTAATCAGGGATAGCGCCGTCGGTAGCTACTAGCACTGGCGGTAGCATGACGCACAAGTGGCATGGAGCAAATTGTTGCCACGGATGGGAGATTCGGCCGCGCAAGATCATTCCTAATCCGGGTTAGCGTCGGCGGTAGCGCTAGCGCCGACGGTAGCGTGAAGGCTATAAATTGGATGCTTTGGCTCCGAATTCATCATCCTCCTCTAATCCCAAACTCCAGAGCTTCGTGCCACAGCAGAGAGAGGAAGATTCAGAGCGATACTCCCACAATTCCATAAAGCCTTAAGGAGATCAGTGGAGAAGATTTCAACACGCGTCATCATCGTGACGAAAGGCCGCATCGACTACGATCATACTCTGCGGGCCTTCGTCCACTTCTCCAAGAGATCCACATAGAGGGAGTTTTTATATTATTGTCTTTTCATTTCATATCTTTTCTGTAAACGGTAGTGAAATTGCCTCGTGTTGGCGACTAGGTCTGGGGTAGGACTTAGGGCTGAAATTCGCCTCGTGTTGGCGACTAGATCTAGGTTAGGTCTAGGGGGTGCTCGAGGCCTTTCTGGGGATAGATCGGCTAGAGCGGCTTGAGGCTGTATCTGGGGAGAGATCGGCTAAAGCCAACCGGTTCGTGGGGATACGAGTCGGTATAGAAAATGAAAAAGAAATTTTATTAGTCGCCTCCGATTTCTAGCGTCAAAGAAATCAAGTTTTGTAAAACATTATTTAATATCAATAAAGCATATCTCTTTATTATTGTTTTACTTAATGTCTCTTTATTAATCTTGCAATATTCCGAAGTTTTTCTAAATATAATCTAAAGTTTTTGAAAACCCTTATTCACCCCCCCCTCTAAGGGCGCCGACTGATCCAACAAGTGGTATCAGAGGGGTTTTATTCCAATTGGCTTAACAACCGGGAATAATGGCGTCTCATGATCTCGCTTCTACTAGTGGGGGAGATTTTTGTGAAGAGGAAAAATCACTTGCACCACCTTTATTTGAAGGAACAAATTATAAAGGATGGAAAAATTTAATGGAAAAATTTATTAAAACTTTAGATATCGAAGTATGGAACTTAGCAATTATAAGACGTGTGGATGAATCAAATAAAAAAGAACTTCATTTAAATGCAAAAGCTAAACATTATCTATTTTGTGGTCTCTCAAATGAAGTTTTCAAATTTGTGTATTGCTTTTCTAGTGCTTATAAAGTATGGAAATTTCTTGAAGAAATGTATGATCTTCCTCTCGCAGGTATGGAACAAACACAGGAGGAAAAGAACGTACAAGCATCCATTATCATTCAAGAAGATCTCTCTCGGAGCGAAGCCATGGAGAATGTTGAAATAGAAAAGGAGAACAACACACCAAGAGAAAAAGGAGATGAAAATTCATCTATGATGAAGGAAGGGCCAAAAGATAACGAAGATTTTGCTTCCACCAAAACTGCTGTAAGAAAGTCAAAATCTTTTTCTTGTGTGATAACTTCCATTTCTAGTTTCAATATACTAAAAACTGCTAAACGTAAGATCAAGAAATTGAAAATCACTATTAAAAATTTACATTTAGAAAATAAGAGATTAAAAGCTAATATTAATTTAGAATCAAATTGTGATGTGTCTTCATCATCTTGTTTTTTACTTGAAAATACAAAATCCTGTTTTGATTGTAATAATTTAAATGAAAAATGCAAAGAACTTGAAAAGGAACTTATTTGTATAAAAGAACAAAATGAAAGATTTTGTGTAGAAAATTCTTCCTTGAAAAATGATTGTGCTAAGTGCAAAGATTTTAAAATAGAAATTCAAGAGATGGATGAAATATTTGATGAATATAGAAACAATTATCAAAATCATATTGAGTCTATTGTATCCACTCTTAAAAATAGCACAATAGCCTATAACAAAGCAAGACATAATCTTAACGTTAAGAATTATGAATTGGAAACTAAAGTCAACTTGCTTAAGGAAATAATAAAGAAAAATTCTAACATAATTCAACAATTTCAAACAAATTCCAAAAGCAAGTTAAATATGAGTTTGCATAATATGTCTAAACCCACCAAAGGAAATAAAAAATATCAAATGCTTGAAAATAAAATTCCAAATCATTATCATTTACAAAATAACCACTCTCCCAACATAAACTTAAAGATAAACAAATTTCCTATAAAGAATGTTTTGCTCGTTGAAACTATTTCGACAATATGTTTTCCTTTCTCAAAGATATGTCTGTTAAGGCTCAGGACAATATTTAACTTAGTGATTTTTCACTTCTTGTGTAGTTTTGATACTGAAAATATAGTCTTGATACTAAGTATACTATCTTGACATACCTATCACATCATGAACTAAAACACACATCAAAAACAACTTGGCTTATCTATACTTGTGTTCCTTCTTCAAATCTAGGAACATTGAGGGCACAATACCCAACAATCTACCCCTATTTGAAGAAACCAGAACCTACAAGTATAGATTGGCTTGACTAATAAAGATATTCAATAAAGATCAAACAAAGTTTGGAACATTTGATATATTGATTAATATTGTCCCAAAAACAAATATGTATTAGTCATAAATGAGAAACGTAGAAATGTGCATGTGTTTTTTAGAATTCGTTTCTCTTAATCCTTCAAAACAGTTTTTCCTTTCCCAGAAGCTCCATCCTTCTTTTATTGTTCAGCTTCAGCCAACTTTTGCTTTTGCCTCTCAAAATAGTTGTAAGGCTTAGGATGACTTCTTTCTAGAAGGGAATGTTGATAAGCAATCCCATGATCTATTGCCTCTTGACCCATAGAATATTTGACTTCATTTGAAAGCCACATAGCATGATGACTAGACTTAATCTCTCACTTTCTGGCTTCTAAAAATATCTTTTTGGAGAGAGCAGCCTGGGTGTTCTAGAGTTGTCTGGACAGAAGATTATTCAAATTGCTAATGGCATCCATAAGGGTGCCTTGGGATGTCGATCGACGGGACTTCAAGTAAAAATAAAAAAAAAGGCAAGTAAAAATCGACGGGAAGGGATGTTATTATATATTTTAACTTATTTATAGTTTATATTTACATATTTAGATATAGTTTTTATTTATTAAATTTTTAAATACTTTACATATATATTTAGTATACTTTTACAAATTTACCTACATAAATATTTACATACTTACTATATTTTTCATATATAAATATATACTTAAATAGTTAATTTTTACATATATATATATAAATTGGTCAAAACATATCATTTATTCAATAATGTACATGAAATATGTACAATATTACTTAAAACAATGCTAAAAACTATACTAAAATACGTATAATTTACAATTCATCAAATACCCCCATACTTAATCTTTTGCTATTCCAGAGAAAAAGTAAGGGATACCTATAAGGCATTAATAAAATTTCTAATTTACTAAAAATTTATTCAATCAAAAGTAAGTTTGAAATAAATTTTAGGGAATTAAAAAGGTAAGTCCTAAATTTTGATAATAATTTAAAAAGAGAGTAAAAGTTTTAGCCAACAAGACTTCTAAAGCTTGCTAAATAGCGACCTAATAATTGCAATCACTATCACCATAATTAGAATAAAATTATAAAAACTTTAACTTTTAAGATAAATTTTTAAGAATGAATAAAACCTACTAATTATGCTCTCCCAAAATTTTTAATTTATATCTAGTTTCAATTTTATTGGCTAAGCGGTAGGGGAAAATTTGGTGTTAGAAGAGATTCTTGATTTAGGGGTGATGAATTTTATCCTCTCAACCCACTGATTTTTTTTCTTTTGGATGGATTAGGGAATGAAATCTTATTCCCATAATAAAAAAAATTCAATCTTCAAAAATACGCAATGCCTATATTTACGGAACGAATTCTTATTCCCATTGACATAAGATCTTTTTAATTTTAACTGGGTGCCTATGTTTACGGAATGAAATCTTATTCTTATTGACATAAGATCTTTTAAAACAAAAATACCAAGTAAATGGGATAGGGGTAAGCAAGAAACTTCTAGAGTTAAATTACGAAAATTTTGAGAGCAAATTTTAGTAGCTTAGAATATTCCTATAGTTTCACAAGTTTGAAGTAAAAATAATTATAATCTAAGGATGGTTTGCCAATATAATACAAAATGAAGCTATTTAGGATAAACTAGAAGTAGTGCTAAAAATTATGTTCTCTAATTAATTTAAAATCATAATGTGTTCATTACAACTAAAATTTCAAACATTTAAATCTACAAACTATGATAAAAATAAAAGAAGTAGCAAATCAAAAATAATGAAAATACTTATAAATAAACTCAACCTAGCTTTGAAAGTAACAAAAAGCTAAGTAGGGGTAATATTCTATTTTTGGCCTTTTTTTGTTTTCTTTTTGTTATTTTTCTTCATTTTTTTGGATTTTGATTTTGTTATAAAAAGCACAAAAGGAAACAAAAGAAAAATATATATATGAGTTTATAATTTTTTGGGTTTTTTCTAAGTAAATTTTTTCATCTTTTTTTTGGAATTTTTGAAATATTATATTTTTTGGATCTTGATATATCAATTTTTTTTTCAAATATGCATATTTACATACATATTAATACTTAAGAAAATAAAAAACAAACTAAAGATAAAAAACAAAATTACAAAAAGAAATGCAAAACATCTATTTTTTTGTTTTTCTAATTTTTTTTTTTCTATAATAAAAGAGAGGGAGAAAATTTAAATAAGGGGGGAAAGACACCCCATACTTAAAAGTCAGCATTTCCCCCAATGTTGAAATTAAAGATGAGGAACATATATATATATATACAAAAGCATGGAAAAATAAGATAAGAACAAAAAAGAAAAAAGGTAGGGGGAGGGAAAGGGCACATCTCTGATTTTTTTGTTTGTTTTCTTTTAACTTAAAAGTTACAAAACATAATTTCAAAATACAAAAAAAACTATACAAAAAGCAAAACAAAACAAAAGAGAGAGGGATGCCCATTTTTTTTCATTTTGATGTTTTATATTTTTTGAATTTTTTTTCTTAATAAATAAAACATAAATCTATTTACTTAGAAAACTTAAAAAAATAAAGAGAAAATAAGTAAAACCACCTATACAAAACAAAAATAAACAAATACAAAATAAGAAAAACAAAAGAATGAAAAACTATTTTGTCATTTTTATGAGTTTTATAAAAAAAAATTATTTTTGTTTTCTTTTATCTTAAGAAAAGAAATAACACATTTTATTTATATATACAAAAATTAAACAAACTAAAACAAAACAAGTAAAACAAAATAAAAGAAAGACACATTTTTTTGGGTGTGGGCTTTTTAAAGATTTTCATTTTTTGTGATTTTTTTTATTTCTTAAAGTTTATAAAAATAAGGAATGAAATATTTTTTGTGTTTTTTGGGTTTTTAAATTTTTTTTTTTAAAGGGAAAAAAGATAAGGATAAAATTAATAGTGTTTTCTTTTTTCAAAATATCAACAAAAATCCCCGACAATGGCGCCAAAAACTTGATGAATTAAATTATGGGATTATTCACCGCAGGAAAAGCTTTTGTTGATGATGATAGAATTTGGCTGGCGCTTTTGAGGCGTCTCGCGAGTACTCCTACTTCGAGAAACTAACCATTATCCTACTTCGATGAATAGAAGTAATGGTCTTTACTTCTCTTGGAATATCAACAATTACACCGCGGCGGCGGCGCCGAAAACTTTATAAAAAAAGAGAAAATAAGAAATTGGAGAGGAAAAGCTTCATGCGGAGTTTTTATATCGTTCATCCAAACTACTCATTCGATGAAGGCAAGTATACCTTATCACGTATAGTATAGGATATTTGTAGAAAATTATCAAGGTCATATTTAGATTCGGGTCTGTTGAGTACTTCTACTTCGAGAAAACGGGCTATTGTTCTATCGATAGATCACATGATTTAAAGAAATTGAAATTGCAGAATTGAAATTGCATAATTAAAACAGGAAATTGGAGTTGCATAATGAAAGACAGAAGTGCAATCTCTACCTGAATAAGTAAAGGGGAAATAAATGCGTGAGCGAGTTCTACCCAACTGGGTAGATGGGAAATAAATGCGTGAGCGAGTTCTACCCAACTGGGTAGATGGGAAATAAATGCTTCACAAAAAAGAAAACGTAAAACGACAAAAAAGTAAATAAACAAAAACATAAAATGAAAGCGGAAAATAACAAAAGCGGAATATAATGAAAGTGGAAATTGCGAGAATGAAAATAACGAGAACAAAAATTACTTTGAAACGAAAATAAACGGAAACATAATATTCGGCTCTAATCTCTACCGTGTTAAGAAAAAGAACAAAAATTACGACGACGAATAATTTCGAATCAAAGCGAAAAAATAATATTACGGTAATAAGTAAACTTAGCTAAAGAAAGGAAAAAATGTGGGAATTGAAATTAAACTAGAAAGCAAAAAAATGCAGGAATTGAAATTACTGAAATGAAACTAAGTTATGAATTGAAATTACAGGACAGAATTGAACAAAATATAAACTAAACTTATTTATTGCCATAATGAGAGGGTTACAAGAAATAAAATTACAACATTTAAAAAGAAATTACAAAAAGAAAAATACAAAAATAAAAAGACATAAAAAGATAGTCTAAAAGGATGGTGGAAGATCACCCAAAAGGGCAATCCAAGAGAGGGGAAATAGTGAGGGGGTAGCCTCTATTTATAGACAAAATTGGAGCTGCAATTAGCAAAAAAACAGAGGGAAGGAAGATGCTTGAAGAGCAGCTGGCAGTTTGACTAGAGAAGCCGATTTTGACTTGAGAGTTGTGGGGTGCGGATAGCAGGTAGCGGCTGGCGGTTTGACTAGAGTAGTTGAATTTGACTTTAGAGCTATGGGGTGCGGATTGCAGGTTGAATCTAGCAAAAATTGTAGGGGATGGTTTTGATCCCGACACCTCAAGGGAGGCTAGCCAGACCCTTTCCACTCAAGCAAGCGCGCTTATCTGTAAAAATAAGAATATATATATATTATAATAGAATAACTATATGTATTCTATAAATGGGATGGAAAAATCGACATCCCGTCCCGTCGATCGACGGGAAGGGATGTCGATCGAGAATTAGAGCAGCGAGCAGCTAATCGACGGGAAGGGCTATCGATCGACGGGCCTCTGAGTTTATTTCAGAAAAACCAAAGCAAACATCAACGGGAAGCATATCGACGGGACAAGATGCCGATCGACGGGACGGTATGTTGATCGACGGGACGGGCTGTCGATCGACGGGACTCTAAGTTTAAGTCAAAAAAATAAGTAAAAAAACGATGGGAAGCATATCGACGAGACAGGATGCCGATCGATGTGACGGGACGTCGATCGACTTGACTTCAAGTAGAAATAAAAAAAAGGCAAGTAAAAATCGACGGGAAGGGATGTTATTATATATTTTAACTTATTTATAGTTTATATTTACATATTTAGAAATAGTTTTTATTTATTAAATTTTTAAATAATTTACATATATATTTAGTATACTTTTACATATTTACCTACATAAATATTTACATACTTACTATATTTTTTCATATATAAATATATACTTAAATAGTGCATTTTTACATATATATATATATATTAGTAAAAACAAATCATTTATTCAACAATGTACATGAAATATGTACAATATTTGATGGCGCGTCCCCTCCGACACTCCTTGATGATGATGACCCGGTTGCCGAGGCTCTGCGACACAAAGATCTAAGGTGCCATGATGATGCTGAAGGAAGTCCGCGTTACAATCTCCGCCCGCGGCGTGCCAAAACTGCCGTGAAAACTTAAAGTTTATTTATGCACTTTTATTTTATATTAATGAATATAAAATTATTTCATGTTGATGATAATTTTTTATTCATTAGTTGGTTGTAATTTTAATTTTGAACTCTTTTATTATTTTGGTGTGTATTTAACCATATGGATGGATGAGATTACATCTCCATCTTGGATGGTTAAGATTTTGTTGTAACTCCTATTTAAGGAGGCCTCTATGAAGAGATGAAGCATTGAAGAGAAAAAAAAAACCCTATTTCCCTCTTGGAAATTTTGGCCACAAGGAGTTCTCCCCTTGCCGCTCCCCCCCCCCTTGGTGTGAAGGCTCCCCTTTCGATCTCCATCCCGTTCGGTGCGACTCCGGCGTGGCTTCCTCCGGTGCGACTCCAAGGAAGAAGGTTGCAACCCCATTCGGTGTGACGCCGGTGGATCCGTGGAGAGAGTGAATCTCCCACCTTATCTTGTGTGCTCATCTTCTTGGTTGGGTAACTTCTTCCTCATTTGTGATTTCTTGCTGTGAGATTTGTGGAGGTGTTTTCGAACCGTCTTTTCCGTGATTTTAAAACGCATCGCTTGCAAGTTTTGATTTCGAATCGTTGTTATTGAATCTCTTGTGATCCGGATTGGGAAGATCCGGTGCGGGAGCAAAGCTCGGCCTAGCCTTGACTTGCTCTCCAAGATTGGCACAATTTGTGCTAACAAGGGAATTAATCTCAACTAGAATTTCGACCGCTACTAATCGTTTGCCGCCGCTCCGAAATAAATTATTTGATGCGTTTGAAACGGCTCAAGTTGAAGAATAGATGCTTGTGTAGGTGCGGTGAGTTGTGTGCTTGTTGGAGAGGTAGGTCTTAAGGACGTTGTATCGAGTCCGGCTTACGGTGAGTTGTGTGCTTGTTGGAGAGGTAGGTCCTAAGGATGTTGTATCGAGTCCCGCATAATTTTATCCATCGGATTTGGGAGCCAACCGACCCCTTTTTGTTCGCTCTTGGTCGGAGCCCTCCTATGTTATTCTAATTTCTGTGATGAATGTTCTTCCGTTAGCGTAATGTCCATGTGTCTCGTTCATCCCTACATCAATATTACTTAAAACAATGCTAAAACCTATACTAAAATACGTATAATTTACAATTCATCAAGTTCTAATCAACGTAACATCGACATGACAAGCACGCGCAGAGTCACTTCTAGAAGCTGCCCCGACATGTTTTGCCATGTTGAATATTAATTTTATTGATGGTGCGTCAATTACAACCCTAAGTTGCGACGAATCATCTTTTTTTAAGCAACTTAGGCATCGAATTCATTACGCTTTTGAATTCTCTCTTTCCTCTCTCGTGTACTCCTTCCCTCCAGCTTTGATGCATCTTTCTCTCATCTCTCTCTCTCTCTCTTGTCTCTTTTTGCAGGTACTTCATAATCAATGTCACCTCCCAAAATAAACTATGGTTTTGACGTGTATGTTGACTCATTTAATGTTGCTATTGAAAGCTTCTAAGCCGTTCTCGGTTTATTCCATACTGCTGGGCTAATAAAGTTGATCTCCATAAGATGCAAGATTCTTGATACTGAATTGACAGAGTTCAAGAACAATATGCAAATAGGAAATGATGGCTCTCTCAATGTGAAAGTTTCTAAGATAGATGTACATATAATAGAGGAATTACTAAATCAAACATTTGATCTTACAACTGGCAGTGACTCAGATGAACTGGCATAGGAAGTGGTCAAAAAAGGTTCTAGAGATCATGCAGTTCAAGAAAGAGAAGGTCATCAATCTGAAGAAGATTGATCTTGTAGAAGAATATAGATTCCTTGCTGATATAGTAGAGAAGGTGCTCCTTTGCAAAATATCATCTCATGATGTTATCCCCAAGCAGCAGCTGCAGATCATGGGTGTTCTAGTACTTAAGAAGAAGATAAACTGAGGGAGATGCCTCCTAAAAATGATTGGCCACAAATATACTCACAAAGAAAATGCATATATGAGAATCATAAGCCAGGTGCTCTTCCACCACTATCCATTTATGTGCAAGTCAAAAGGAGTGCCCATCTCTTCAGGGAAAAGGATGAATACAGGGATATTTTCCAAGTGGACCAGGCAGATCCTGAAGCCTGGTCAATCTGCACCTTCACCGCCTCCTTCTCCACCTCCACAAGACATACTACCAGATCCTCCAAGGGATAATTCTCTTCCACAGGACTGCCCAGCACCTCAACAAGATACTAATCCAGAGGCTGGTCGAGATGTTGATCCATCCCAGTTCAACCACACCAGTCCATCTATCCCTGCCACTGAACCTGCACCTCAGGTTCCTCTCCAAACTTAGCACCAACCATCCACCATAATCACAGACAATCAGTCAACTCACCTACCACCATATCATATCTCTCCAAAAGTGTATCAATCTCACTCCCATATCCATCAAGATCATCAAGACCTCAATGAGAACTTCACTGCAATCCCTCCAATAATCCTATCCACGCCTACTCCTCCTACATCTCTTGTCTCTATCATACATGCTACACTTATACAACCTTGTGTTCGCCCGAGAAGTCACGAGACCTGGCCTCGGTGGTTGTCACCAGAAGGAAGGCAAGAAGAGCCTTCGCAGGCAGCTCCCCTGGAGAGGGTGCGCGAGCAGTGCTCGCGAGGAGACTCGCGGGAACTCTCGCGAGTGGGGTTCTCGCAAGCCACTTGCCCAGGGGCTAAGGAAGGGAAATTACCCCTCTGCCCCTGGTGGCCTGCAGTTAACCCCTCTGAACAGGGAGTTTGGTTGTTAGCAGGCCAAATTGGGGTGCGCTTAGTAAAACTAAAATAGGAACCCCGCTATTAGCAGACCAGTCCAGAAAAACTATAAATAAGACCATAAGGGCAACTTTGGAGAGGACTTCTTTTTCGGCATCTCTCTCCTTAGGTCATCTTTGGTTAGCATTCTCATAGCTCTCCAAGGTGCCCGGCAACAGTTCTTGGCTTAGGAGGGGAAGCGCTCTACGATCTTCTGGGTGTGTGGTGGGACCTCCACACTGTCGCCAAGGGTCTCAGTTCTAGGTCTTCGGTCAGTTGCTCTGAGGGATCAGTAAGCGCTAGTTGCACCCATCTTTGGGGTCCTAACTCCTCATTGGGCCAAATCCTGGTTCCAACATTTTTGGTGCGGTGAGCGTGGACAGCAGCTAGTGCAAGAAAGTTTCAAGGAAGCAGCATGGCGGGAGATGAAGAACAGGGTAATTAGTTTGGCAGCTCGCAGCCAGCAGTGATGTTGGGGATGTTCGCGGACCTCAGGAGGGAGGTCCTCGAGAGCATCAGTCTCGCTTTTGTTGCGGTGCGAAATGAGTTTGCGACCCCGGCACCTCAGGTACTCCCCCCTCTAGGGGTCGGCGAGTGTACCCTGGGGGGAAGAGCAGGAAAGCAGGTGGCAGGGGCAGGGAGAGACCTCCTCGGGCGAGAGCTCTTTGCCAGCCCATCGAGCACCGCACTGGCAGGTTTGGTCCCGGCGAGCATTGTTCCAGTAAGCACTAGCCTGGCGAGTGCGTCCCCAGCGAGCGCGGTTCCAGCGAGCATGACTCTGGTGAGTTCGGGTCCTACAAGAGAAGTCGTAGGACGAGCCGAGCAGGAGATGTGAAATTTTCCAAGATCTAGGAGTGAGCAGGAATAGTATAACTCAAAGTTCAAGCCAACAACCAGAAGCACATGAAAACCAACTTCAATCTTTATTGATGCTAGTAGAAAACTTCATTACAAGGCGAGGTATACATGGCGAGACATGATTTCGCCAGTACACAAAAAACAGGAGAGAAAATACAACTGAAAGATAACCAGCGATCTGAAATCCTGAGACCGACTGACCGCGCGACCTGACAGTTCGCTCGACTAGAAGACGAGACCGCCCAAACTTCCTGCATGCGACTTAAACAACACCAACTGAGAACCCCGCGAACTCCACTGATTCTCCCGAACTCCAGCAACCCGCACTGCAAGCCGCGAGACCACCCGAACACCTTCAGAAAAGGAGATGACCGCTGCTGCCCACACAATCCGCGGAAGCTGCACAAAAGAAGTTCAAGCAGCAAGACCGACCGGTCATAAGAAATGAGACCGCAAGAACTAGCCGCGAGTTCTGCTTACACTTGGTGCTATATTTTTGCTGCTACAGTGACTCCTATTTATAGGCGTGAGACCTAATCCAGTCACCACCCTATGAGATAGGATCACCACCCCTTGATCGCGCGACCAGACTGGTCAACCCACGCGATCAGCAAAAGAACCTCCTGCTTAGTGAGCTCGCCGACTTTAACAGAAGTCGCGCGATCATGGCAACTCGCCCGGTCATGATGCTCACCACCTGTGTTCACCACTCGACCTCCTCCAGAGACCGCGAACACACCAGGCCGACTAGGACAACAGCCCGCCAAGTCGACCAAACACCTGTGACCGCATATACCAGCTGATCGCTGAAGGACCAGCCATGCGAACACACACCGGAGACCGCGCGACTAGACCGGGCTGCCCCCACCACGCGATCACAAGCACCAGATCGCGAGATGACACCAGCTCGCCACGCGGTCACACGACCAGACCGCGCGGCCTCACCTCGACATCCTTGGACAGAAGAATGGAGGTCACGCCGAATAGCCCGCGGCTAGACCAGAGAGGTCAAACTGCCAGAGGAGACCGAAAGACCGTGCGGTCAGACCAGACCGCGCGGTCTCCCCCTAGACCGCCAACTCCACAACTTCCAATTCAACATTTTCAACAGGAGAGGACTGCGAGCGGGAGCAGTCCTTTTTGCGAGCTGGTGCTTTCCGTACCAATCCCGGATGGGTTCAGGGAGTGGGATAAGGTCTACTACAGCGGCAAGGATGACCCTGTACAACACTTGCAGTCGTTCGAGGTTTCAGTCTCTATTCGGCCGATGTCAGATGCATTCAAGTGTCGGCTCTTCGCCGTCACTCTGAAGGAGAAGGCTAGGGACTGGTTCCATCAACTCCCAGCTGGGTCGATCTACCAGTTCGAGGACTTGTGCAGAGGCTTCTTGTTGCGCTTCTCGACTTTGAAGAAGAGGAAGAGGGATGATGAGTCGCTCTTCAAGGTCAAACAGGAGCCGGTTCTAGGAAGAGGTTCTGCTTACCCAAGAGATGCCTGGGTTTGCCCTCCAGCTTGCCTTCACGGTGGGGCTGAGGGAGAGATTTTTCAAAATGAGTTTGAAGAGGAAGGCCCCCGTCTCCTGCGAGTAGTTGATGGAGAGGGTGGCGGAGGAGATTGAAGGGAAGTAAGCTAACCTGGAGCTCACCAAGAGGCTAGCAAAGCTCAGTGAGCCGGAAGTCAAGCAACAGGAAGTGCGGAGAAGAGAAGATCCCAGGGCCCCGGAGGTGGGGTGGAGGTATTAAGGAAGAGGAGCGCAGGATCAAGGGAGGGGTTACGCCCCGGGATGGGGTAACTTCCATGGGGGTCAGGGAAGACCCCAACAGTTGGGATGGAGGCAAGATCCAAGGCAGATGCCTCTCCCACCTTAGCAGGCCATGGCAATCAGGCAAGGAAGAGGAGGAAGAGGAAGGAGAGAAGGGGTAGGAGCAGAAGCAGGAGCAGGAAGGAGAAGGGGGAACAAGGCGGAGGAGGCCGAGAGAGGGGGTGGCGTTGCCGTATTGTGACTTCCATCGGGAGGAAGGGCATGCAACGACCACCTGCCTGGAGTTCCTGGAAGTGAGAGAGGCCAGGGCACCGGCGCCGCGAGAGCAGCGAGAGGTGAGGATCGAGGAGGTCCTTCCTTTGGACGAGGAGGACGAGAGGGGTGAAGACCAGCCGATGTGGGGCCCGAGGGGGGATCGGGGTGATCCATGGGCGTAGGAATTGAGGCAACCCGGAAGGCCAGCCTCCATTCCATGTACAATCGTAGCGTATCTTTGACGTCCCTAGCCTTGCCCCCGGCGGAGAAGGTTTCATTCACCCAGAAGGATATGACGGGTCATGAAGACCCATTCTGCGATGCACTGGTCATTCAGACGGTGATCGAGAACTTCACTGTATCCAGAATCCTTGTGGATAACGGGAGCTCAGTCAACGTCATATTCAAGAAGTCATTTGATGGGATGGAGGTGGAGGCACGAAGGGTGTTGGCCTCGGATGGCCCATTGTTTGGATTCTCCGGGGAGAGGAAGGAGGTAGAGGGGGGAGTGGGACTCCATGTAGTCCTGGGGGGCAGTCCAGGAATTGTCATTTTGTCATAGTGGACACCCCCAGCAGCTACAGCGCCATCTTCGGATGGCCACTGATCAGTGCATTTTGTTGCGTCCCCTCCACCTTCCACCAGTGCCTTAAGTTCAATGACGGAGGAGTCCGGGTTTGGATAAGGGGAGATCCAAAGGTGGCCCAGCAGTGCTATGTGACTGCCGTGAACACCATCTCTTCGATGGCCGAGGCAGAGGAGTGGGATCGAGAGATAGTTGAGCCGGCAGGGCTCGGAGAAGGAGAAGGAAGAAATGGAGGCCCAGTAGGAAGGGGCGAAGAGATGATGAAGGTTCGGGAAGGAAGAAGGGAAGAGAAGGTCGAAGTGCCAGCTTGCGACGAGGAGAGGGAAGGAGGTTGGAGGGAGCAGTACCGGTTGGAGGCCATTGATGAGGTCGTGGAGCTTGAGGTCACCACCCGGGCGGGGGTAGTGGAAAAGGTCAAGGTCAGCGGCGAGCTCAGCCTGGAGAAGCAGAAGCAAATCCTAGTCTGCGTCCAGGAGAACGTAGACGTCTTCGCATGGAGTGTCGCGGAGATGCCCGGGATCGACGCGGACGTGGCTTTCCATCGCCTCAACCTCGACCCCGGCACCCGCCCCATTCATCAAAAGAAGAGGGCCATAGCTGACAAGCTGGAAGGGCCCATCCGAGCGGAGGTGGGTAAACTCCTGCAGGCAGGTTTTGTATCGGAGATCCTGTATGCAGGCTGGGTCTCCAATGTGGTTATGGTGAAAAAGGGAGGAGGTAAGTGGAGGATGTGTATCGATTTTTCCTTGCTTAATAAATCATGCCCCAAGAATTGCTACACCTTGCCTAGAATCGACTCGCTGGTTGATCCAGTCGTCGGTTTCCAATTTATGTCTTTTTAGATGCTTTTTTAGGTTATCATCAGATCTGCATGCACCCCTCCCCCCCCCCCCCCCCCCCCCCCCCCCCCCCCCCGACATCAAGGATGTCTCCTTCATCACAGGGGATGGGTGCTACTGCTATAAAATGATGCCCTTTGGGCTAAAAAATGCAGGGGCAACAAACCAGCGAATGATGGATAGGGTTTTCCGAGAACAGAAAGGAAGGAACCTGGAGGTCTATGTGGATGACCTCATGGTCAAAAGCCGAGACTTGGGATCCCACCTCTGGGACCTCGAAGAGACCTTTGGTACTTTGCGAAAGTATAAAATGAAACTCAATCCCCAGAAGTGTGTCTTCGGGGCTAGCCGAGGGAAGTTCCTAGGTCACCTGCTCACCCCAACCGGGATGGAGCCTAACCCAGATAAGGTCAAGGACATCATGGAACTGGGATCGCCAGGAAATGCCAAGGAGGTTTAGCGCCTCACAGGGAAGTTGGCCGGTCTCAGCAGATTCCTCTCCCGGGCAGGAGAAAAGTGTGCACCCTTCTTCAAGGTGTTGAGAGGGAATCAGAAATTCAAATGGACCTCAGAGTGTGAGGAAGCCTTACAAGCATTAAAAAGGCAACTCACTCAAGTTCCCCAGCTCCAGGGGCCAAGGCAGGGGAGGACCTATCCTTATACCTGGGGGTAGGATCCGAGGCAGTGAGTTCAGTGCTAGTCTGGGAAGAAGGCATAAGGTAACTTCCAATTTACTACGTCAGCCGAGTGCTAAGGAAGGCAGAGCTCCGATACCCCATCCTAGAGAAGTTGGCCTTCGCCTTGGTGGTGTCGGCTCGGAAGCTCCGACCTTATTTCCAAGCACATTCAATCAAGGTGGTAACCGACCACCCCCTTCACAACATTATGGAAGGGTTAGAACACTCGGGAAGGCTGGCCAAGTGGTCCGTGGAGCTGAGCGAGTTTGATATCTCATTTGTACCAAGGTTATCAATAAAGGCGCAGGCGGTGGCGGACTTCCTGGAAGATTATGTCACCGAGGTAGAGGAGCAGGAGGCATCCCACTCGGAGTCTTGGAAGATGTTAGTGGATGGGGCATCAGGGAAGCACTCCTTCGGGGGAGGGGTAATCCTGGTAAGTCCACAAGAGACAAGCATTGAGCAGGCCATCAGCATTCATTTCCCAATCACCAACAACCAGGCTGAGTACGAGGCGGTGATAGCAGTCATGCGGCTGGCCCGGGAGTTAGGTGTACAAGACGTGGAGGTCTCGACGGACTCCATGGTGGTGGCGTGCCAGATTAGGGGGAGTTTGAGGCAAAGGAGCCCACGCTCCAGCACTACCTGGAGAAGGCCAAGGGTGTCATTTAGCAGTTTTGCACTTTCTCCATCAATCATGTGCCAAGGGAGGAGAGCACTCATGTAGACCTTCTTGCCAAATTCGGTCCCATGGCAGGGGGACGGTGTCAGAGCTCTTCCGACCATCCATCGAGGAAGGAGAGCTGATGGAGATAGACCAGCAAGAGTCATGGATGAGTCCCATCATCACCTTCCTGGCGTCGGGGAAGTTCCCTGAAGGAGAGGTGGACAAGTGACTGCTCAGGTACAAATCTGCATATTACTCCATGCATGCAGGTGGGCTATATCGTAAGACCCTTTTGGGACTTCTCGCCCGCTATGTAGCCGAGGGGGAGGTCCCGAGAGTCTTGGAAGAGATCTACTCAGGGGAGTGTGGCAGCCACTCGGGGAGCAGGACATTGGAAGGAAGGGTACTGAGACAAGGTTATTTCTGGCCTACCCTCAGCAAGGATGCGGCGGAGTTCGCAAAGAAGTGCTCCAAGTGTTAGCTCTATGCTCCACTCCAACATCTCCCGGCTCAGAGGCTCCGGACCATCACAGCTCTGTGGCCCTTCGCGATATGGGGACTAGACCTGGTTGGTCTTTTCCCCCAGGTGAGTAGCCAGAGAAGGTTCCTGCTAGTGATGATAGACTACTTCTCCAAGTTGCTCAAGGTGAAGGCGCTAGCCAAGGTGTTGGTGCTGCCAGAATTGCCCCCGGCATGCTGCGCTATTCAAAGCAGGATGTGATTCCTGTGGGCCTAACTGGCTGCCCCGTGGATCCGCCCGAGGACCAAGTTGATACAAAGAGCAGTTGCGCCTTTGACCAAAATACCGGTCTTTTGGTGCAGTTGGTTGCGCTGGGTCCTCTCAATTTGTATCAGAGGGGGTCGCAGGTTCGAAACCCCGGGGTCGTTTCTGGGGGGGGGGGGGGGATTGTTGGTGCTGCCAGAATTTCCCCCGGCGTGCTGCGCTATTCGAAGCAGGATGTGATTCCTGTGGGCCTAACTGGCTGCCCCGTGGATCCGCCCAAGGACCAAGTTGATACAAAGAGCAGTTGCGCCTTTGACCAAAAGACCGGTCTTTTGGTGCAGTTGGTTGCGCTGGGTCCTCTCACAAGGTGACATCCCAAGTGGTAAGAAATTTTGTATGGGGTGAAATAATTTGCAGGCATGGGCTCCCACTGGCCATAGTGACGGACAATGGGCCGCAGTTTGCCAGCGATGAGTTCGTCAGCTTCTGCACTCAGCTTGGAATAGATCTTCGATTCGCGTCGGTCCACCACCCAAGGAGCAATAGGCAGGTGGAGGCGGAAAATAAAATAATTGCGAACTTACTCAAAAAGAAGGTTGAGAACCTCAGAGGCAACTGGGTAGAGTAGCTGCCCACGGTCC
The DNA here is from genome assembly GCA_033032865.1 of Dactylorhiza incarnata. NCBI lineage: Eukaryota > Viridiplantae > Streptophyta > Magnoliopsida > Asparagales > Orchidaceae > Dactylorhiza > Dactylorhiza incarnata. Next base: position 7,722,284 of record JAWHQI010000035.1, read on the forward strand.
TCTGGGCCCTAAGAACTACTCCAAACACAGCCACAGGGGAGACCCCTTTCAAACTATCTCATGGGTCAGAGGTCATGCTTCCCATAGAATCTGAGGTGAAGTCCCTCAGGGTAGCCACCGCGGTAGAAGGTGATGACAAGTGGCGGGCGGAGAATGAAGAGGAGCAAAGGTTATCCTTGGACCTGGTAGAGGAACTTCGGGATCTCTCCACAATTTGGCAGGAGGAGGACAAGAGGCGGATGGCCCGATACTTCGACCAGCATATCAGAATAAAATAGTTCGAGAAAGGGTACTTGGTCCTGAAGAAGGTCGATGCGGATGGGAGAGGAGCCGCGGTAGGTAAACTTGACCCCAATTAGGAGGGGCCTTACATTATAAGTGAAGTGCTCAAATCGGGAGGGTATCTCCTCCAAGATGTGGAAGGGGTACCCCTCGGGCGGGCCAGGAGTGGGGACGAATTGAAACGATTCTATCCATAAATGTTTTTGTGATTGACTTGTAAGTTTTGCTCTTCTTATTTCAACTTCGAAATTATTTCTAAGCAAAAATCCTCAAGCGTCCTTTCTTTGGTGCTGCAATGCCCTAGATCGATTCTGCTGTCGGGCTCTCATAGACGGTGGGTCAGGTTGATCTCTGGAGAGGCTGGCAGGGTGATAAGTTCTTTGGTGCTGGAATGCCCCAGATCGATTCCGCTGTCGGGCTCTCATAGACGGTAGGTCAGGTTGATCTCTGGAGAGGCTGGCAAGGTGACAAGTTCTTTGGTGCTGGAATGCCCCAGATCGATTCCGCTATCGGGCTCTCATAGACGGTGGGTTAGGTTGATCTCTGGAGAGGCTGGCAGGGTGGCAAGTTCTTTGGTGCCGGAATGCCCCAGATCGATTCTACTATCGGGCTCTCATAGACGGTGGGTCGGGTTGATCTCTGGAGAGGCTAGCAGGGTGACAAGTTCTTTGGTGCTGGAATGCCGCAGATCGATTCTGCTGCCAGGCTCTCATAGACGGTGGGTCTGGTTGACCTCTGGAGAGGCTGGCAGGGTGACAAGTTCTTTGGTGCTGGAATGCCGCTGATCGATTTTGCTGTCGGGCTCTCATAGATGGTGGGCCAGGTTGATCTCTGGAGAGGCTGGCAGGGTGACAAGTTCTTTGGTGTTGAAATGCCCCGGATCGATTCTGCTGCTGGGCTCTCATAGACGGTGGGTCAGGTTGATCTCTGGAGAGGCTGGCAGGGTGACAAGTTCTTTGGTGCTGGAATGCCCGAGATCGATTTTGCTATCGGGCTCTCATAGACGGTGGGTCAGGTTGATCTCTGGAGAGGTTGGCAGGGTGATAAGTTCTTTGGTGCTGGAATGCCACAGATCGATTCCACTGCCGGACTCTCATAGACGGTTGGTCAGGTTGATCTCTGGAGAGGCTGCCAGGGTGACAAGTTCTTTGGTGCTGGAATGCCCCAGATCGATTCCACTGTCGGGCTCTTATAGACGGTGGGTCAGGTTGATCTCTGGAGAGGCTAGTAGGGTGACAAGTTCTTTGGTGCTGGAATGCCCCAGATTGATTCCGCTGTCGGGCTCTCATAGACGGTGGGTCAGGTTGATCTTTGGAAGAGGCTAATAATAGGATGTCGGAGAAGAGTCTTCTCGCTCAGCGAGGAGCGGTGATCTCACACGACCTGGGAGGGCGGGAGCCCATCCCGCGTGCAGAAGGCCTCCCGGGGAACGGAGCCCTCACAGAAGATAAAAGGGGAAAGTACAAAAAAATATCATTCCAATCCCCGAGGACAGTGCGGGGGATCATGTAGGAATCTCGCTCGCCGAAGTCAAAAAAAGGAGGGGAAATGTTCCACCCTCGCGAGATGGAGATCTGGAGGGCTGATCCTAAGCTACTCGCGACCCTAAAATATATAAAAAAGATGAGAACTAATGTGGAGAGTACGCGCTCTAACCCTAAGATGCGTGACTACGCAGTATACGTGCGTAAGCATGGCAAATACAATGGCGAGGGCGTAAAGCAATGTAAATGCAAGAAAAAAAGTAGCATACAGAAAACGAGAACACAACAAACAAGTGGACAAAAAAAGGTTTTCCATTTCTATTTCACTGATCAGTTACATATGTCGCGGCGATCTCGCCAGCCAAAAATGTAAAAAATAAAATACAAGTCTTTTTTAAGTTTCGTCGGCAGATGGCTCGTCCTCGTTGTCCGCTGGTGGCGAGGCTGGAATGAATAGCTCTGGGACCACATCTTCGATCGTCGGGTCAGCCTCCTCGTCAGATAGCAAGTCGGCTCCCTGCATGGCCCGGACGATGTACCGCACCGCAGTGATGGAGGACTCACGACATTCTTCCTCCCTGGCTTGTTGGTCGTTCCTCAGACGGCGAGGAGATGGGGGGACGGCAGCGCAGATCAGCTCCTGGTTGTACTCTTTCAACCTGGCGACCTCATTCTCCAGGCTGGATATGCGAGCACGAAGATCCCGGGCGGTCTCGGCATCCTGTAAAGAAAATAGGTAAGCCAAAGAAGTGTTGTTAGAAAAGGACGGAAGCTAGAGCTCGAAAACTTACCACTCCGTCCCGATGGCCGGGGAGAAGCTCGTCAGAGTCGAGCAGCCTCTCCTTTAGACTCGTGATCTCGGTAGCAAAGTCTTTGTAGACATAGGCGAGCTCCTCATTGTGGCGCTCCAGCTGAAGGCAGTGCCGGCCCATCATGTGGGCGAGCTCCAGAGAGCGGAGCTGGGCCCGCGCACTCTCGTACGCCAGGGTCCTCGTGGTCTCGGCCTTGAATACCGAGGCGTCCTCACGACCATAAAGTCTGAAGGAGAGCGAGAACGCCTGCCCGTTGACCGTCGACTGCTCCACCCAAGAGTGGAGGAGGGTGGAGATGGTGGCCTTGTTCACCTCGGGGTTCCAGTAGAGCAGGTACTCATCGGCCTCGTCCTTGTGCCTTTGGCCTAGACCAAAGTTCTAGTGGTTTATCGGCACTGGCAGGGAAGAGATCCTGGCGACCTTTTAGACCGGCTCGAACTCCCTTCCCTCGGGGAGTTCGGTCGGTAGGATCTCGCTCGGGGAAGCCTCGGCATGCCCCTTTCCCTTCTCAGAAGGGGGATTCTTCTTGTTCTTCTTTTGCGAAGGCTGCGAGGAGGGATCCTTGCGGCCAGAAGACTCAGCCCTCTTCTTGGTAGGCAGGGCGGTAGGGCGGGGAGTCTCGCGGCAGGCGTCCGCTCCCATTTTTGCGAGAGCGAGGTCCGCAGGAACTGACCGGCTGCTCTCATGGGGGGGATGGACTGGCAGATCTCGCTCACGTGTAACGGTCTAACAATTAGAAATATTCAGCGAAAGCTTTAAAGAAGTAGGCAAACAAGCGCCATACGTACCCTCCCCAGGGAGCACCGGTGGTAGCGAGTGGACATTTCGGCGGAGGTGGGCCACCTCAAAGTTCTTCTTATTGAAGAACTGGAACAAGGCGGCATCGTGGCCGCCGAGAGTCGGGGGGCGGTAGGTGCTCTCGTTGTGCTGGATTAGAGAGAAGGGAACGTTGTCGAAGTTCCCATGGACGAACAGGAACTTCTGAGCCCAGTAATGGCTCTTGTTGATGGTCTCGCCGAACTTGGGCCCCGAGCCCACGAAGTAGGCGGTGCCATCCTTGTAGACCTTGAAGGACAATAGTTTCCGGAAGACTGGTAAACTGAACTCGATGCGTTCTTCTCACATGTAGCAAGCGAACGCGACGATGCCCGCCACGGCGTTGGGGGTCAGCTGACCCAGTATCACGCCAAAGTGCTTTAGCACCTGGCAAAAATCATCGTGAGGTCTTAACGAAGTGAGCAAGAGCTTAAAGTTCGGAAAAATAAAAGTACGCGAGATCAGCAGGTACCTGGCGAACCTCCGGCCACAGAGGCAGGTGCCTGCCAACACCAAAGTGGGCGGTAGGGATGGCGAGCTCATCCCGCATGGGGACGTTGATCATATCGTTATCTTTTGGGCAGCGAGCGGAGAAGCCCGGCGGTATAAAGTTGGCGACGGATGCGAGGTACTCTTCTTCGGTCAGGTTGCTGTTGAAAAAGTGTGGTCGGTGAAGGCCCAGGAGCACTTCAAACGGCCCTCTGCCTCTCTAGTGTCACCGACCATGGTTGAAACATGCAAAAAGAAAGAGCGGAAGGCGCGAGAGAGGGAACGCGAGATCTCGCAGGTAGAGGAAGAAGAAGGGCTGGAGTTAAATGCGGTAGGTGAGTTCAGCGCCGGAACCTATTTATAGGAAATAAAAAAGCGTGGGAAAGAAGTCAAAGCAATGGGGGGTGTGGTTAGGCAAAACCCCGTGTATGGTTGCATGCGAGAGCATAGAGCAACCCCAGACATATTGGCGAGCGAGACCCACCTGCGAGGTTAGTATAAACGGAATTTTTATTCGAGAATAATCAGAAAGAAAGCGAGAGTAAGAGATAGAATGGGCATCACTAGCCATTATCGCACAGACATATAATAAGTACGCGAGAGCCCCGGCAGTGGGCGAGAAATAGTTAATAAAAATGAAAAATTGTGAAATTGTCCATCGAGATTGAACAAAGTATTCGGCATCATGGGGGAGCTCGTCGGGCAGAGGAGTGCGAGTGAAGACTAGTAGTGTATCCATTTCCACCTACCACGACCTCACACTCCTGACCACGGCGGAATCCTAGGGATGTGATATGCGTTGGCAGCGTAAGCCTCGCGCTGAATCAAGCGAGCATAATCGTCAACTCGCGCGAGATGCATCCCTGGGGAAGTGGCCGTCTCGCCAAGATCTTGCGGCATCATGGCGCGGAGCCACGCATACTCATCCAGTAAAGCGGCGTGCCGCTCCTCGGCAATTTCCATGTGCCTCTTCGCTTGGAGGTGAAGGTCCTGCAGCATTTGCCCTTGTTTCTGAAACGATTCTGAGGTTCGCCTCTTGATGGCCTCAGGGTCTCGCGGGTCGCCTAGGAAGTCGTCCATCTGCTCCAGCAAAGGAAGGGGCGACATCTCTTCCTCCCCAAAGTCAGAGTAAGTGGGGAGGGTCTCGGAATCACCTGCAAGCAAATCTAAGTGGCATCAGCAGTTAGCAAAACCTTCTCTTAGTGTCGCGGGGAATAGCCCACCTTAAGCGATAGAATCCTTACTAGGAGGAAGGCGAGTGGTATTGGGCTGGCCCTGATAAAGAGTGGTGAAGGGATGCGAGACGGACTTCCCGAGACCACCGCGGCGCATCACGTCGTCGGCAGGGGTGGTCGTGGCCGGTCGCGTGCCACCGGAACCCTCCCCCCTTAAGAGATTGAACCCCGGGGTGTTGAGGGTTGTGACAGGGGGGATCGCCATCTGAGGTTGTGAGTTTTGGTGACCTGCGGTCGCATGGGGGGAGGCTGTAAGAAGCGAGAGAATAAAGAATCTGTAAGTCAGAATGTTCATCTTGGCATGTAAGAGCGGTCACTTACCAGCAGCTTTCCCGTTAGAAGGGTCTGTCTTCGCCGGAGGATCGGGGCGAGACCCAGTTAAGTCTTCGCCAAGGCCCTTGTCGATAAGAGGCGGGTCCTGCAGTCAGGCGAGGCTTAGGGAAATCAAATGATTAGTTAAGCGAGAAGAATAGCTCTTACCTCTCCGGTCAGCCTGTTATCAAGAGAGGTGTCTAGCAGTACCGTCTCGTCCACCCCCCCCCCCCCCCACCCCCCCCACCCCCCCGGTGGGGAGGCGGACGGGCTTCGCCTTTTTAATTTTGGGTGGTGGAGGGGTGCTCGTGCGGGTCATCCAAGGGGCAGTGTTGGCCATGGTGGAGAGTTTGACCGCCTTGGATGCCCTCAGGCGAGCCTGGAGTTCTTTCGAAGGAGGCATTTGTCGGCAGCTACAGTAGGAGCTGGAAAAGGCGGAATAGAGAAAAATAATATTGCGCGGCACCCCGGCTTGGGGTTGTAGTGGAGTGGGACCCACAAGAAGATTCCCGACAGAACAGCAGTCGCCAGCGAACACCCCGGGTTGGATGATTCTTTACGAGCTTAGATTAATCTCGCAAAGAGCGGGGATTGTGTACAACCCCGTGTTCGCCCAAGAAGTCGCGAGACCTAGCCTCGGTGGTTGTCGCCAGAAGGAAGGCGAGCGGAGCCATCGCAGGCAGCTCGCCTGGAGAGGGTGCGCGAGCAGTGCTCGCGAGGATACTCGTGGGAACTCTCGCGAGTGGGGTTCTCGCAGGCCACTTGCCTAGGGGCTAAGTAAGGGAAATTACCCCTCTGCCCCTAGTGGCCTGCAGTTAGCCCCTCTGAAAAGCAAAGTTTGGCTGCTAGCAGGTGATGATTCCGGTTTATATAGTGATTTCCGGGCTCATCTGGGTTGTTTATCTTTCCTTTGCACTTCATTTACTGCCCATCTATGCTTATATTGATAGCATTTCATATTCTCAACAATAGTGCATTCCCTACCCTCTTCATGGCGTGATTTCATTATATATTACTTTTTGCCTATTCTGTGGATCCTGTGGTGTGCACGGATCATTGGTCTAGTATGTTTTTCATGCAGGCACAAGGATCATGTGAATGCTCGGAATGGATTGGGGTGAATTTTGGCCTAAAAAACCACTGATCATGCGTTTTCCTTCGCGTACGATCAGGCGCACGACCACTAGTCATGCTTTAATTCCCCTTACCAGACTGAGAAGTTCGCAAGATCATAGGACTTCTTCACGCATGACCACTAGTCGTGCGCCACTGACAGTGTGTTATTTTCCTATCTTCCCCTCTGCTACAGGTTGACCGCGCACGATCACAAGCATTCCTTCGCGCATGACCACTGGTTGTGTGCCACTGATCGTGCGTAGTGTTTACTCTGCTCCATATTTAAAGACCGGCTCCGCGATTATAGGGCATTCAACACAGTTTTGGGCGCGAGTTCTTCCGCAAGCTTCCGCTGTTTTCCCTCTCCAAGCTCCATCCATCCATCTCCTTCCTTGGGAAAGCTTCATCCATCGATCCTAAGCTCCATCAAGGGTCCCGGAAGCATTCCCCGCCATCTACAGCAAGTATTTCAAGGTGTGGCATCTCCATTGGGCTAAGTGGAAGAGACCCAGCTCTGAGAAGAAGACGGATGATGTTTAGAGGTAGTGACAGCCTCTGAACCCCGGAAGCAACCAAGGACTAAGCTCGGAGGAGGCGTGATGACCCCCCATTCCGGCCAAGATCTACGGCGAGGCTTCTCATCTCGTAGTTTCCTCTACCCTCTCTCTTTTGGAAATGTATTCTTAACTTTTGTAATGAACTGGATTAATCTCAATTTGTCTATGAATGGAAGCTTATTCTTGTTTTATTCTTCACTTGATGGTTTACTGTGATGCGCTCTGCCCCCACTCCACTTCCATACACACATTCTAGCTAGCCATCTAGCAATTGCTAGTGGTGATGTTGGCGAAGAGGTGAATACGACCCTCACAAAACCCCGCACTGTGGCCATTTCACCCACATACCGAAGCGCGGCATCGCGGCCGCTGCACTCACCCCCACTTTGCGAAGCGGTGCTTTCGACCCGCATTTCTCTTATTTCTGCAATAGCTTAGGACACCAATCACAACGCCCTTGTTTTTACTTTCTTTTACTCGTCGTAACAATCACTTCACTCTATTTTCTTGTCACCACAACTTGCATTCCCTGAGAGATCGATATCTGGGGAGTTGCCTCCCAACAATTACATGCACACAACCGGTGCACTTGCCGTGACGCATCAAGTTTTTGGCGCCGCTGCCGGGGAGTGCAGGCATGATGAGATTTTGGTTGTGAATCGATCATTTTCGATTGAGTCTTTTATTCTTTTTAATTTATTCTTTATCATGTTATTTTCTTCTTCTGTATCATGTGAGCGCATTTGAATATCCGATGTCGTTGGTGTGGGGACACATCCCATGCTAGTGATAGGTGTCCCAAAGAGCATGGTGTTGTTCAGAAACCGTACGGAGCCTATAAATCTTTTGGCTACTCTACTACGCCTCTATTGTCGCACTTTTACGCGGCTGGCGCACCTTTGGTGCCGACAAAGCCGGTAAAGCAGTGTTTATTTTGCAGAAGTAGAGAACATTCCTTGAAGGATTGTGCTGATTATCTTCGCCAATTGGCGGATGATGATGAGCTGGATATCCGGATCGTCCCATCTTCGAAGTCTGCGAGCACAGCTCCTTCCTCTGATTACGTGTCACTTCCACCTTCACTACTTGAAGGCTCTGGAATCGACACGTGCATCAGTGTCCCTCATGAATCTATTTCTGATGCGACCCCCCATACCTCTTCGGTTCATGTACCACTTTGCGTGGATTTGTGCCCTTGTGGGGAGAGTGATCCCAAACTCTTAAGAAGCACATCTTCTCCCACTACACACGAAACTACATCTATTTCTGATGTTATAATTGAGGTCAATTTGCAGGATGTTGCAGACCTGCGCAGTGTCGTGCCCACTCTTATGGAGGAGGACAGTCTCGATTGTGCTGAAGCAATCGTTTCGATCCAGTGCGAGGAAGTCCAAGTTATAAAGGAGGCCATTGCGTGCGCTGTTGAGTCTAATGAAATCTTCGATGATATCATCAGTTTGTCATTGCCGCACCCTATGGGGGATGAAGCCGGGATTATCCCCTCAGATGAGATTTCTTTTAGTTTTTCTTCCAATTTATTTCCTGACCCCCTTTCTTTATGTACAAGGATGCAGGATGCCCCTCCTCCGGTTGATCAGACCTTATGCATGGAGGAGCCGAAATCCTGGCGGGATGAGGAAGGTACAGTGAAGGAACATCTTGTTTCCTCATCATCGTTGGTGCTTCCCCTTAAGAATTGGTTACAAGGGGGCAAGCGGTTTATCTTTGAAGAAATAATACTGGAGGAGAAGAAGAGAGCGAAAAAGGAGGAGATTTCCACCCTTACTACCGAGTCCTCGGACCTTTTTCTTTCATCAGTTGTTACTACTTCAAATCAGCTTATAACTGATTTGTTTTGAGCTTGTAATAATAATTAGGATTTATTGACTTTTGCTTATTCCTAGACTTTATAAACTGCTTTATACAGGTATTTGTTCCACCTTAAGGACATAAAACAAAAGGGCTCTTGGGAGACAACCCAATGGAACTTCCTAGTTCCACTTGCTTAGTTTATTATTCCAGATGTTCTTGTGTTTTGTTTTTGCTAACCTTTCAGGAGCTCGATTGATTGTTGTGGAAGAGATTCTTAACGCCAATTCTTTCGGTATGCTCACTTCTGAGCATGGGGTACACTCTCCCTTTTCTCCTTAGTTTAATGTTTAAAGAATCATATTTTAGATTATGCTTTCATGTAAGTCTGGGGGAGAATGAGAACCATGCACGTGCATGCACGCACGCATTTCGGTAGTGTTATTATTTTAGCTTTCAGTTTATTTCAGTTTATCAATTTTTTATGTGGCACGCACACACTGCACCCACTATGCACACACTTACTTGCGAGTGCTACCGTGCCAAATTTTCTTTTGGAATGGAGCCGGGAAGTCAATTGTGTTAGCTAGGAATTGTGGTTTGGAGTACGATGTTGACTCCAGTAGTGTTCTAATCGAATACACATGTTTTGCATAGAATTTTGTGTAGAAGTTATTTATATTTTCATGCGTTGTATCTTTATTCTTATCTAATCTAGTAATTAGAGTTTTATTTTACTCAAAGCATGAACTTGTGCCGATCTACCGGTAGTGTATGTGAGTTGGTATCGAACGCTAGATTCATAGTTCTCGAGTCGGGATAAAGAGTTATCTTTCTCGGTGGCTAAGAACTCGCCCCTAGCGACTCTCGAAACATAGGCACCGAGTAGTCCAAACTCATTAGCATGATGTAGGCCATTCTTTGGACCGTTTGAGCTTTGAGCCAAAACCAGAAATTCACCCTTGCTAACCAATTTTGAGCCTATCCCACCTTTTTTATTTAGCTCCACCGCTCTCGCTTAAGCCAAGATTACCAAACCTGTATGCGCACGTGTTTCGAGCTTTATAGTATAACTGATTATTGTGCTGTGCTGTTATTTATGGATACACATTTGGATTGCTTAAGTTGAAAAAAAATATATATAAATATATATATAAAGTATTAGTGAGCTGAAAATTGAAAAGATTGGCGCTTCAAAAGAAAAAAAATCTGAGCTTTATATTCTAATTCAGAAATTCTGAATTGTTTGATAGGAATTACTTTATATTGGGTGTTGGCGATGAACACATCAGCTTTATTTGTTGTCGGGGTTTACAAATTGTATTGCTCAAATGTGTTAGGTGCGTTAGCCTCCGAGTTTATCATTGTATATCCTACCGCAACCTAAGCCACATATTTACCCGAAATCCCTAGTGACTTGTGTTTAGTTTTACCTAATGTTGTGGAGAGAGTGCGAAAGTGCGAGCTAATGGCTCCCGACACTGATGGATTTCGGTAGAGTTAGTTCCGTATCTCGTATTTTTCGAAATACTCATCTGAGCGCGTCCCTACATTCTCCCTACACGTGACTGGCAGATCACACTTGGTTCAGCTTTTGAGTAAACTAATCTCTTATTTACTATTTTAGATATTTGTAAATTACTTTGCATAGTAGAAATTTCTTCTACGAGAGTTTTATGCACATGACTATTTGATTTCGCATATTACTCCTAGCCATAATCACCTTTCTAACCCTTGCTTTTCCCGTCCGCCGAGAGTAGTTTGCTCGGGACGCGCAAACAGGTAAGTCTGGGGGTGTGATGAGTCCGGTTTATATAGTGATTTTCGGGCTCATCTGGGTTGTTTATCTTTCCTTTGCACTTCATTTACTGCCCATCTATGCTTATACTGATAGCATTTCATATTCTCAACTATAGTGCATTCCCTACCCTCTTCGTGGCGTGATTTCGTTATATATTACTTTATGCCTATTCTGTGGATCCTGTGGTGTGCACGGATCATTGGTCTAGTATGTTTTTCATGCAGGCACAAGGATCATGCGAACGCTCGGAATGGATTGGGGCGAATTTTGGCCTAAAAAGCCATTGATCGTGTGTTTTCCTTCACGCACGATCAGGCGCATGACCACTGGTCGTGCGTTGATTCTCCTTACCAAACAGAGAAGTTTGCACGATCATAGGACTTCTTCGCGCACGACCACTGGTCGTGCGCCACTGACCATGCATTATTTTCTTATCTTCCCCTCTACTACAGGTTGACTGCGCACGATCACAAGCATTCCTTCACGCACGACCACTGGTCGTGTGCCACTAATCGTGCGCGGTGTTTACTTTGCTCCGTATTTACAGACCGGCTCCGCGATTCTAGGGCATTCATCACAGTTTTGGGCGCGAGTTCTTCCGCAAGCTTTCGTCGTTTTCCCTCTCCAAGCTCCATCCATCCATCTCCTTCCTTGGGAAAGCTTCATCCATCGATCCTAAGCTCAATCAAGGGTCCCGGAAGCATTCTCCGCCATCTACAGCAAGTATTTCAAGGTGTGGCATCTCCATTGGGCTAAGTGGAAGAGACCCGGCTCTGAGAAGAAGACGGATGACGTTTGGAGGTAGTGTCAGCCTCTGAACCCCAGAAGCAACTGTTGGATCGGTCGGCGCCCTTAGAGGGGGGGTGAATGAGGGTTTTCAAAAACCTTAGATTATATTTAGAAAAACTTCGGAATATTGCAAGATTAATAAAGAGACATTAAGTAAAACAATAATAAAGAGATATGCTTTACTGATATTAAATAATGTTTTACAAAACTTGATTTCTTTGACGCTAGAAATCGGAGGCGACTAATAAAAATTCTTTTTCGTTTTCTATACCGACTCGTATCCCCACGAACCGGTTGGCTTTAGCCGATCTCTCCCCAGATACAGCCTCAAGCCGCTCTAGCCGATCTATCCCCAGAAAGGCCTCGAGCACCCCCTATACCTAACCTAGATCTAGTCGCCAACACGAGGCGAATTTCAGCCCTAAGTCCTACCCCAGACCTAGTCGCCAACACGAGGCAATTTCACTACCGTTTACAGAAAAGATATGAAATGAAAAGACAATAATATAAAAACTCCCTCTATGTGGATCTCTTGGAGAAGTGGACGAAGGCCCGCAGAGTATGATCGTAGTCGATGCGGCCTTTCGTCACGATGATGACGCGTGTTGAAATCTTCTCCACGGATCTCCTTAAGGCTTTATGGAATTGTGGGAGTATCGCTCTGAATCTTCCTCTCTCTGCTGTGGAACGAAGTTCTGGAGTTTGGGATTAGAGGAGGATGATGAATTCGGAGCCAAAGCATCCAATTTATAGCCTTCACGCTACCGCCGGCGCTAGCGCTACCGCCGGCGCTAGCCCGGATTAGGAATGATCTTGTGCGGCCGAATCTCCCATACGTGGCAACAATTTGCTCCATGCCTCTTGTGCGCCATGCTACCGCAAGCGCTAGTAGCTACCGCCGGCGCTATCCCTGATTAAGAAACTTCTTGCGTGGCAGGATCTTCAATCCGTGGCAACGAGGCTTTCATTCCTTCTGTGTTTACCGATACCGCCGGCGTTATCCGCTACCGCCAGGCGTTAGCGCCTTCCATAACAACTCCCGGAAACGCGCTCATCATCGCTAGCGCCCGGCGCTAGTTGCTACCGCCGCGCTAGTGAGCCTCTTCGAATTTTGGCCTCAATTTTGGGGGCAGTCATCATGTGTACTCCTTGAGTCATATGGACCTAGTAAACCTGCACACTTGAACACACAAGATCAAATACACATAGGATTTGTTATTCTCAAACCTAGGAGATGCGGAAGACCATGTTCCAACAAACTCCCCCTTTTGATAATAACAAATCTATTAATGATAAATCAAAGCATTAATAAATAAGCATGATGAAACTATACTTGTGTGTGTGTGAGTGTGATGACTTAGGATAATAATTGATTTTAGCATGTTAGACTTGCTCCCCCTAAATACATGCTCCCCCTAAGTGAATGCTCCCCTAATATGTAAGTTATCATCTTAATTTGTCATGTTGGGTTTTTGATAGCGGGTTATATTTATCATGTTAGTTCTCCCCCTTTTGCATTTTATCATGTTAGTTCTCCCCCTTTGTTATTAGCAAAAGTGGGTAGGGAAACAAAGCACTAAAAATGTGTAAATAAAAGAGAAGGCATGATCGAGCTTTTTAAGTAAATGATAAGGAGTTTTAGACTTGTCTTTCATTGAAAATGATCAGAGTTATGACTTATTTTATCCCTTTTGTTTGTAGTTCTCCCCCTTTTATAAATCAGAGTTTAGCAAAAAATAATGATTTCCCCTTTAAATAAGAGTTTTAAGCCAAAGAAAATCATGATTTCCAAGTAACCAATCTACCCAGACAATATGTCAACACCCTAGCCCCGTACTAAGTGACGGATGGGCATGAGGAGCTGCAAACATGTCGTAGGTTGGGGTGTTAATCACATATGCAAACACTAGACAAAAACTTAACCTAGCACTCTTTCCCCGCAGTGCCTCGCAAGGCCCCACTGGAACCCTCCCCGGTTAAGGACAAGACATGACTAGAGATAAGGTTATCTAATGTCTACAACCCTACGCCCCCGCTATGGTGAGAAATGAGGTCATGGATAACAATTATTGGAAACATTAAGCATTTACATCTAATGGGAAATATCATAGCATATGGGTTTATATTTTTATTTGAATTTTTGAAATAAAACTCACATAGCTATATTGAAATTCATGAATGAATCAAAGTTGAGTATTGCGGAAGAATTCGAAAAAGAAACATCATAATACTAAATAAGAGTTTAAGTTAAAAAAAAAGATGTTTTATAAGCAATATTTCACTTGTTGGAGGAGTGTTTTAGAATAGAAATAGATCAGAGTTATAAGCAAAAAAATTCAACCAATATAAAGTTTACCAAGCAAGTCTACCACTTGTTGCAAGAAAGGAATTTGAAGATTCAAGTGATGATGCACACAAGATGAAAGGTTTTAAATAAGTATTAAAGTGCAAGGTAAAACAATTATATGGTTATGATGCGGAAGACATATAGAAGTACAAAAAACATCTTATGGTAATCAATGATGGTTCATAAAAAGATATATGAGTTCAATTTCAAAAAGAAGATGTTTTTGTAAATCATTTTGCTTTTAAAATTTTTGTTTTGACAATACAGTAACCAAGCATGAAATAATCTTATCAAAAAGAGATTACTAAAATGTTACTTTAATTCACAATTTCAAAACATACCAAACATTGTAGAAAGCATGCTAGGTTATCTAGTGCATTTCATAAATAATGAGTAGTATAGAATTAGCATTAGGATCCAATACTCATGAGAAGAAGTGTTATGGAAGATAATGATGTGCATAAAAGTGTATTTTGAATAGAGTAAACAAATGTTGTAATCAAAAATACAAGTAATATGTAAAGTAAAGAGCACAATAAAACACAAATAATTTTACTTCCACTCACTTCAATGCACAATGAAAAATGTACAACTACCAAGGTGCTCTGCACACACAATGCTCATCAAGACTTATCAGGGTGCAAAGTAGTGCTTGGGGGATCACATAGTTTTATTCTTCAAGATTGATTTTTATTGTGATCCGGTGTACTTAAGAATAAGTGGTTTTTATTTTGAAAGAAAGTTATGGTTTGCACAAGATACTTTATTATTCTTTCCAAGGTGCTCAACCTCACAACGCTTATTAAGACTTATCAGGAGGTTAAAGTAGTGCTTGGTGGAGTTATCTTTGTCACTTTATTTTATGATTTTGTTTTGTAGAAAGTTCTCCGAATACACTTGTTTTGCAAACCAATATAATTAATGAAAAAGATAACCACTTTTCTTAACTTTTAAAAGTGCAAATAAAGGTTGTGTAGGTAAGATACTTGTGCAATTTTAATTCATTGTACTATTACAAAACATACACAAATATTCTTAGATTAAACACGTAAGTAGACAATGCCAAAATAAGTGAGTGAATTGCGATCATTATCAAACATAAAACATTACTCATACTTAGAGGCATGCTACGCATAGTTCTACACAACTTTTTCAATATAAATTATGCACATATTAATAGATGTATCAAAGCATGATGAAGGCAATGTTCAAAGTAGTTTGAAAAGATAAATTGCAACATTGTAGAAGTTCTAAATAATAGATTAAATCATGCTTGATTTTTGCAATAAAGTCCATACAGTATTTTTTGATATTTTTGAAAAATAATTTTTATTTTAAAGTTTGAACTTATAAAGTTGATCTTGGACTTCCCGAGGACTACCTTGTGAGAGGTTCGCCCGGTACTAGGTGATATGATGGGATGATAGCCCAAATCACCCTTTCGCAAGATACAAGTAAAAAGTTAAGTTCAAAAATAACAATTTTTGATAATTCTTTTATATTTTTGTTTTTGATTTTTGCTTTTAGAAATAGAATTTAAACAGATGACAAAAAACACAAAGGCAAAACATATAATTTTTTTTTTTTGTAATTTGGCTTTTGTATTTTTGTATTTGATTTTTCAAAAATATAATAAAAGTAAAAGTGCAGAAATGAATAGTACACATAGATTAATATATTTGTAGAGATTTTTCAAAATTTTGAAATTACAAAAAATCAAATATGGACGCTAGCGCCAGCGGTAGCGCTAGCGTGGGAGACAGTAAACGATTTTTTGTGATTTTGAGAATTTTAATTATTGTTCTTGATTAAATGTCCCAATAGTAGTTTCATGCTGAAATATCAGAATTTTAGGAGATGTTTAGATAGTGCAAATTGCATGAAATGTTAGCGCTTTTCTTTTATGACTAGACTACCTAACCATCGCATGAGACATATTTTCTTATATCTTTATTATGATTTTTCAAAGACTTGTGTTTACCAAAATAATGTAAACTGAAAATAGATAGAGAATGTAAACACAAGATAGCATGTTCGAATAAGCCAAATAATATATGTCTTAATGATTAATCCATAAACTATGTGATTGATGGAATTTTAGTATTCTATTATGATTTCAAATCACATAGTTGTCATAAAATATGAATAACATCATGAATGTTGTACCTGGCATAGATTTATAAGCATAAACAAAAAATGAGATGCTAGGATGATGAGTTTAGATGCAATGTTAAACATAGGATTAATCATGCATTTTGTAAACAATATTTTTCTTTATTATAAGGGCTATCATAATCAACAAAACAAAGATGCATTTCGCATTTTAAGTTTTAGCCCAAGCCCTTTAATAAACCATTTAAATCCATTAAAGTAATATCATTAGTCTTGATAATAATTTCAATTTTCAATTTATAATTCAAGACATTTTAAAAGGTAATGGCTTTAAAAAAATAAAAAGGATAAGTAGATCACCTAAAAATGATATGACTTTTATTCAATTTTATTCAATTTGATTCATTTATGAATTATGGTTTAAATTATGAAAGTCATATTACAAGATATATAAAGTGATCATATCATGATGGTTTTAAGAAAAAGAAAATAAACAAAAAGAAAGTTTAAGTATATCATGAAGTAGAGAAATGATATTTCATTTTTAATTGATCTCTACTTCATGCAAATGATGAGATACTAATGAATAAGAGATTTAGGTATCCAAAGAGGACCGAGAGTAGCGGTTCCTTTGGGTACCCAAATAAATCGTGTTTGCTTTTGGGGAGATATGATTGAATGGGCCCTTTTGATTTGAGTTTGTGTTTCATCTTTAACTTTTGGCCGCCATTCAAACATTGGTTTAATATTATTCTTATTTGTCAAATTTCCATGATGAATATCATTTTAAATAAGCTTTATCCTGAGAAAGCTAAGTTTAGATGTCTAGATGATATTATCTTGAAGAAGACATATCGTCTTGAAGATTGAAGACATATCGTATAAAAGGAAACATCTCGATGAAATCGTCTAGAAGAAGCAGTATCATTGAGATATCAAGTAGACTCTTGAAGAAAGAAGTATATCGACGACATTGTCATGAAGATTACATATCGTCGACACGATCAAGACAATATCGGATTGAAAGAAGTTTATTATCCGGACAGATGCTGAACTACAATTAATGTGTCATTTTTCTCGGAAATTGAAATATAGGGAATGTGCACACCGCCTGTCATGCACACTAATCAAGGAATATTAATGATATATTCTCCACAGAATATAGCGGTTACACAATATTAATGAAGAATATTATTCACTTCCATATTCTGTAAGTTCCAAGAATTGCAAAGCATTTATGATAATATATTCTGAAAGTGCACAGTTAACCTCACTAGAGTTCTCTAGAGGGGGGGGGGGGGGGGGGGTGAATAGAGATTTTAAAAATACTTTGTGCAATTATATATATATGTGTAATAATCACAGATTTAGGCTTCCCACACACCAACAAGAATTAAACAAGTAAAGAAGAAAAATAGCAAGAAGAAAATCACAGCACAACACAAAGAAATATAGTGGTTCCCCAAACTTTGGGTAGTCCACTCTTCTACCCCCTTGGTAGGAATTCACTATCTTGCACTGAGTCTTTTGATAAGGAGACTCTTAGAACCAGCCTGAGTCTTTTGATAAGGAGACTCTTAGAACCACCCTGAGCCTTTTGATAAGGAGACTCTTAGAACCAGTACAACTGAATTTTTTGAAGAGAGATTCTAAAAACTCTTTTACACAGTTTAAAAGTGAAATGACAATAAAGAGAAGAAGTAGAAGAAGTAATTTAAAAAAGAAGGAATCTTCTTCCTAGCAAGAAGATTAGAAGCACAAGAATAGTGAATGTAATCTCTCTTCTATAGTGAGAAGGAGATTGTAAGCTTTTTTCTCTTTTGTGAGAGCTTTCAGAATTTGCAGCAGAATGGCTTCAGGAGGAGAAGATGAAAGCTTTTTCTTTGTTGCAGCACACTATCTCTTTTCTCAGCTTTCTCACTCTTCACTTGGGAGCTCTTCCTCTTTTTCAAATGTATATGGTGGATCACTGGTCATCCATTCTCTGCCGACCTCCTCCTTATTTATAGCTCTGTTTAAAAAAATGTTGCTAAAGGGGAATAATCAATCAGCAATTAGAGAGAAAAAGTTTCCATAATAATTAAATCTGTAGAAGGAAAGAATTCATTTTGATTTCAAATAATATCCATAATAATCTTAATCAATTTAGCCAAGAATCAAATAGAAGGAAGGACTGATTCAGAACGGCTATAAAAGAATAATATCATTCCATAAAAATCAGATCTACAGAAAGAAGGAAAGAGATATGGCATGTTGTTGAATTTCTTATCGAAATCGATGTGCGTCGATTACTATTCGACGTGAACGTCGATTTCATCTTGGCTGGATGTCGAGAGGAGAATAAGGAAGGTGCGTCGACTTTATTAAATGCGTCGACTAGAAGTCAGAGGTACGTCGACAAAGATTACGTCAAATTCTTCTTAGAGTTACTTCGACTCATTCTGAGAGAAACGTTGACTACATTTCGATGTTGCGTCGAATACTATTCGACGTATATTTACTTAGCCTAATTTTTCATTCTTAGAATTTATATTCTACTCAATTCTAGGGATTAAGATAAATCATTTCCCCAACAATCTCCCCCTATTTGTCTTAACCCTATTTAGAGAGAAATTGTATCAGCTTTTAATCAACACAGCAAAGCATTTATATTGAGAAGAAATATGCTAAGTAATCAGAAGAAGTCATATAGCAAGTAATTGTCTTTCATAAGATTTAAACTAGGAAATTTTTATTATACATGAAGTTGACAAAGGCAGAATAAAGTTTCCTAGATAAATTTTCAATAGCATCAAAAATATAGCCCCTGGTTCTATCAGGATGCTCCTGGACATTTATGATGATTGTGTGCAGTTTCTCCAGGATTTTGTCAGCATCAGGGAGAGTGTCATTTATAGAATAGCCCTTGCTGATGATAATTGCTGCCTTTTCATCAATCATCTCAATTGTAATGTTTTGAGGTTTCTTTTGTGTAGGCTTGGGCTCAGGTGGTCCTTGGTTGTCAACCTTTGGCCTATATATTCTCTTCTCTGATTCCTGTTTCTCAGACATTTTTCCTTTCCCTTTCCAGGGTGAGTCATGCCATTTGTCTAATCGTGCAGGTCTTTTAGGCTTCTTATAGGGAATGTACATATCTTCTGCACACCCTACACCCCTTTTGTGCTTTTGTCCTTTTTCTAGGATGAGCCATGACTGAGGATTTTTCTTTTGATAAGCTTCAACATCAAACAATTTCTTTGGAAGTTTGATGGAGGATTCAGCAAGAATCTGTTCTTTAGTCATCCCCTTCTTGATCTTTTCCAACCAGATATTCCTTTTATCTTCTACTTCTTTCATAGCTGCTTCATATTCATACAACTCTCTTTCTCTTATTTCTTCATGCCTCTTTTCCATGTCAGGATCATGGTACTCCTTTATAGGACTGTTAGGAGTGATATTAGGCATTCTTTCAAACCTTTTTATCTCCTCAACAACCTTTCTATATTTCTTTTCCTTTGCATAGTCTTTTCTTTCTTCTTTGGAGAACTTTTGCCAATGAGGGATGGCTTCTCTTCTTCTTTCCATTTGTCCTCTTGGTTTTTCCCTAGATAGCATTTGTGGAGGTAATGGTAGCAGAGGAGGTAGAGATGGAGGTTGAAGTGGTGGAAGAGGCAGAGGTGGAGATGTAGTTTTCTTTTTAGAGGGAGAAGGTGGAGAAGGAACTTTTGAAGGAGAGGGAATTGGTTCTGTAACCTCTGGAGGAATATCCTCAAGTAAGGGTGTCTTGAGTTTGATATAGCAAGCAGAGAAGCCAGGAGAGTGATGCTGATATTCTTCCACACACAAGGGTGCCTCAATCCAGACTTGCCCTTTTAGGTCATCAGAAAAAGCTGTTTCTTCCTCCCCCTGGACTTCTATATTTTGTACTGCAACAATCTCCCCCTGAACATATGGGGCATCTACTCTGAATGCTGAATCTACAGCCTGGTCTCCTTCTGTATGGTAGGAGGTGGATTCACCAAGGTATTTGTTGAAGGTGTAATCAGAGTGATTGGAGAATATTGGAGCCTATGGTAAAAGAAAAAAATGAAGTTGGTTTAATACTTAAAGATAGTATTTAGAGATTGGAGAAGAGTTAGCCATGAGCTTTAAGAAAATATGAAACCTGGATAGGGGGGTTTCTGGAGCAACTCTCCCCCTGGTTTATATCCTTCAGAAAGGATGTAAACCCTTTTGGCGACAGAGGTTGTTCTTCAAGAAGAACATGAAGCTCAGGAAGAGAAGCAGAGAGGTTGGCCAATTTGGCTTCACAGGTGGTGAGCATGTCGGCACACTCATTGGAGAAGTTGGTCAGACGTGTCTGGAAGTCATTCAGAAGTTGTTCCAGAGCATCGTTTATTGTTTTGATGAGAGCAGATTGAGCAGGGGTTAGCGCCATTTATGCAGAGAGAGAGGTAGAAGACGAAGATTTTGGCAGTTTGGGAGAGTATGAGTTATGAAATAAGAGGTGTTATTTAAAGGAGGTGAAGCATCGAAAAGGAAATAGAAATCAAGGTATATTAGGTAACCAATCGTCAAAAGAAGAAGGGGAGATTTGTTTCCAGTTTTATTATGAAGTCGACGTCACGTCGAATTGGAGTCGACGCATGGTCGATGTGTCGGAACATCTGTGACGTTGGTCATTAATGTCGACGTATGCGTCAATGTGGACTCGATGCTCCGTCGAAACATTGTCAGCCTAATGTCCTGCCGATGTGGTCGCAGACTTGCGTCGAGATTAGATCGACGGTGCATCGATAAGGGATCGACGTATTTTTGTCTTTAAGAAATCAATGCTGGCGTCGAGTTCCTCTCGACGGTGCGTCGATAGGTAATCGACGTGTCTTTTAAGTACTTGCTTGGTTTTTCTGATCTCTTTTAGATTTCCCCAACAATGGTGTTTACAAGCTTCCATCAAGCATTCCCAAGGTGTTGATAAAGTAAGTATGCTTAGTTTCATCTAAGGGTTTGGTAAAGATGTCTGCTCTTTGACTATCTGTAGGAATATATTCTAAGGTTATCTTACCTTTTTCTACATTGTCTCTAAGAAAGTGATGTCTGATCTCTATATGTTTGGTTCTACTATGAAGGACTGGGTTGGATGCTATGGATATAGCACTAGAGCTATTACAATAAATTTTCGAGTTATTGACTTCTAGTTTATAGTCAAGAAGCTGATTTTGCATCCAGAGGATTTGTCAACAATAGCTCCCCGCAGCTATATATTCAGCTTCAGCTGTTGAGGTTGAGACTGAAGTTTGTTTCTTACTGAACCATGATATTAATCCGTCACCTAGGAATTGGCAAGTACCAGATGTGCTTTTTCTATCAACCCTACATCCAGCATAGTCTGCATCTGAGAATCCTATTAATTCAAAATTTGTTTCTACTGAGTACCACAGACCTAGTTCAGGTGTTCCCTTTAGGTATCTAAGAATCCTTTTTACAGAGGTGAGATGGGATTCTTTTGGATCAACCTGAAATCTAGCACATATGCAGGTTGCAAACATAATGTCAGGTCTGCTAGCTGTTAGATAGAGAAGGGATCCTATGATTGCCCTATATGTCTTTTGATCTACTGATTTTCCCTTATCATCCTTTTCTATAATGACATTAGTTGCCATAGGTGTTTTCATGGTAGAGGCTGATTCCATACCAAACTTTTTGATTAATTCTTTAGTGTATTTAGATTGTGAGATAAAGATTCCCTCACTGCTTTGTTTCACTTATAGCCCTAAGAAATAAGAGAGTTCTCCCATACTACTCATTTCAAATTTTGATTGCATTAAATTAGCAAATCTTGTACAAAGTTTGGGATGAGTGGAGCTAAAGATGATATCATCTACATAGATTTGAACAAGAAGGAGTTGATTTTTATGGGTTCTAGTAAAAATTGTTTTATCTACTTTTCCTCTTTCAAAAGAATTTTCTAAAAGGAAGTTGGAGAGAGTTTCATACCAGGCTCTAGGTGCTTGCTTAAGACCATAAAGTGCTTTGTTAAGTCTATAAACAAAGTTAGGTAAGGAGGGATTGATAAAACCTGGTGGTTTCTCTACATACACCTCTTATTGAAGGTCACCATTTAGAAAAGCACTCTTGACATCCATCTGGTAGACTTTCATCTTCATGAAGGCTGCATAGGCAAGAAAGAGTCTGATTGCTTCCAATCTGGCTACTGGAGCAAAGGTTTGATTGTAGTCTATTCCTTCTTCTTGTCTGTATTCTTGTGCTACAAGTCTTTCCTTGTTCCTGACAATTACTCTAGTGGAATCTAGTTTGTTTCTGTATACCCACTTTGTACCAATAACTGGGTAGTTTCTTGGTCTCTCAACTAGGTTCCACACTTTATTTCTCTCAAATTGGCTTAGTTCTTCTTGCATGGCTATAATCCAGTGAGGATCACAATCTGCTTCCCCAAACTTCTTTGGTTCAACTTGAGATAAGAAGCATTGGAGCATCATCCCATTGGAGACTTGGTGTCTTGTTCTTACTCCAGTGTTGGGGTCTCCAATTACTTGGAATTGTGGATGATTTTTCATATTGATTCCTGTTCTGCTTGGATTTGTCAGATGCTCTTCTTCCTCATTAACAATGGGATCATTGTCCAACTGTTCTTCCTGAACCATGTTCTCTTGTGGAAGTTGGTTTTGATTGCTCTTTTCTGGACCTTCTTCATGCTCTTATTCAGACTCCTCACTTGGTTCTTGTAGCTGGTTTTCTTTCCCAGTGTCTCTGTTCTCTAGAGTCAGTTGTTCAAGCTGAGTCTCTATGCTGCTATTTTCCTGTGGAAAAGGATTGGTGGAAGTTTCCTCCCCCTTAAACAGCATGTTAGTTTCATCAAATATAATGTGCATAGATTCTTCAATTCTGAGAGTTCTCCTGTTATAGCATCTATAAGCTTTACTAGATGATGAGTACCCCAGAAATATTCCATCATCAGACTTTTTGTCAAACTTGGCAAGATGATCTTTCCCATTATTTAGAATAAAGCAAGCACATCCAAAATTTTTAAAGTATTTAACAATGGGTGTTTTTCCCTTCAGAAGCTCATATGGAGTTTTTGCCTAGGTTTTATGAATGAGGCTTCTATTTAGAACATAGTTTGCAGTGTTGACTGCTTCAGCCCAGAAGGTTTTTGGTAATCCTGATTCTGCAAGCAGGGTCCTTCCTGATTCAATTAAGGTTCTTTTCTTTCTTTCGGCAACTCCATTTTGTTGAGGAGTTCTAGGTGCTGAGAAGCTTTGTTTGATACCTACATCCTCACAGAAACTACAGATTAACTGATTTTCAAATTCAGTCCCATGATCACTTCTGATAATGGAAACATGAGTATGGAATTCAGATTGAATTTGTCTTATGAATCTTGAGAGAATCTTGTGGGTCTCAGACTTAGCCCGTAGAAAGAATACCCAACTAAATCTAGAGTAGTCATCCACAATGACTAGGGTATAAGACTTTCCACCTAAGCTCTGAGTGGGTATGGGACCAAAGAGATCCATGTGTAGTAGGTAGAGAATCCTGGGGGAGTCATCCTTACCAATTGGTTTGAAGGATGACTTGGTCTGTTTTCCTAGTTGGCAAGGTCTACATGGAGAGTCCTTAGAGAATCTACCCTTTGGTAGGCCTCTAACTAGGTTATTCTTTGATAGTTTACTAATGGTTTTGTAGTTTAGATGACCCAGTCTCCTATGCCCTAATTCACTTTTATTAATAATATTGTTGAACAAACAAACTTCTGTGGGTGAGGAGCTAAAGTCTACTATATATACCTTCCCTTTTCTAATTCCATTAAGTACTATGGCACCAGTCTTGATATCAATAATATGGCAAAATAGTGTGGTGAATTTTACCTCATACTTACAACTATCACATATCTGACGTATACTTATCAGATTGTGCTTCAGTCCTTTGACTAATGCCACATTCTTGAAAGTAACTTTCCCTTCTTTGAAATCTCCAAAGCCCTTGGTTTGGCCACAGCTAGAGTCTCCAAATATCACTGGTGGTCCAAGTCTATCCTCAAAATTGATTAATAGGTTTTTGTACCCTGTCATGTGCATGGAGCATTGATGGCACAAATCTTAGCACACCGTTATAAGCGGTAGTAAGACTGCTACACGAAACAGCAGTGTACCGATCGTTCAAGTAATATAAAACGAGGAGTAAATCCCCGAGTATCGATCTCGGAAGGAACACAGTAAGGTGGAGTTAACTATTGAGGAAGGACTTGAGATCGAAGTCCTTAAGGTCGGATGGATTGCAAAAGGGGGGTGATTTTGTTTGTGGAAAATAAAATGAAAGCTACAACTACTCCTATGCAATGTCGCTATGCAATGCTTCGCTTGGTGGGATGGAAACTAGACAGGCCTTGAGCGCGCTGCTTCACTAGGCGGATGGGCGAGTAGGCTAGCGGATGAGGTGAATAAGTGCGGAATCGAACTATGCAGGCCTTGAGCGCACTGCTTCGTAAGGCGAATGGATTACACGGGCCGCTATGCCACGCTTCGCTAGGCGGAAGGAAGAGTAGGCATACGAATGGAATGGAGAAAACGACGGAATGAGGGTCGCAAGCACCTCATCTCAAAGCACACCACTAACAATTGTTAGGGCGGCACAACACAACAAACAATCCACACAATGGGGCACACCTCAAATGAAAATATAACAAGATTACTCTATCACATAGACATGATTTCATACTAAAGTTAACAAGTGAATGTATACTTCATCAAAATGTTAATTCAGCTACATATACATCAATAAGAGAAGAATAAGGCAAGAAATCGACCGAATCCGAAGTCTCGTTGTAGATTCACGGTTGGAATCGCCGGGTTGTCAATCCGCGTCCAAGCTCGGTCCGCAACTACGTCCGGGGTAGAGAGAGCTATCACTACTCTCCAATGAGCCCGTCTTCTTCGTGTCACGATTCGGTAGAGGTTGCAAACTTCCTCATGCTGGATGCGATGGCGGCTAAACCTTCCTTGAAGCTCTTGGATGAAGGAGGAGGCCGAGAGGAAGCTCCGGCTCAAGAATGGCGTGAAGAACAAGCCCGGAGCACCTCCTAATGGTGGGCGGCGATGGAGGGGCGAAATTGGGCGGAACGGAGCAAGAAACGGCGGACTCGGGCGAAAGAAAATCAGAGATTTTGACCTAAATCGCGAGCAGGACAATTTATAGGCGCTGGAATAAACAGTGCGCACGGTCATTGGCGTACGACCAGTGGTCGTGCGCGCTGGAATCTTGTGATCGTGCGCCTGCCTGGGTGGAGCCTGCAATGTAAGAAATTTATAAAATACCATGTTCGCACGACCAGTGGCGCACGACCGGAGGTCGTGCGCACTATCGTAGGTGGTCGTGCGCACTGGTCGAAACAGAACTCATAAATTGATGTTAAGTGCTCACGAACAGTGGCGCACGACCGGTGGTCGTGCGCACTATCGTAGGTGGTCGTGCGCACTGTCCGAGACAGAACTCAGAAAAAAGGGTTAAGTGCACACGATCAGCGGCGCACGACCAGTGGTCGTGCGCAATAGAACCAGTGATCGTGCGCAGTGTTCCTGTACAGAATTGTACCGGGAACACCTGCACGACTCCTGTTTCAGCACAACCACGAATCCAGCCACTGAAAGTGGCACTTAACAATGCATGAAAACTACTAAATAAGAAGAACATGAAATAACACCAAAAACGGGCCTAGAGGTGCACTTAGCAAGGAGTATCAAATATGAGTGAAAATATGTCTAAAGTGAAGTGCTTAGACTAGAAAATCGGCCCAGATGAGTCCATAAATGTGTATATATTTGAGACTCATCACACCCCCAGACTTACCTATTTGCGCGTCCCGAGCAAACAAATTCTAAGCGAACGGGGGAAGAAAAGTAGATGGCTTAAAATTACAATACAGAGTACCATGCGAAGTCGCATGCTCACCTGCATGAGAAAAATAGTAGAGAAGATTTCTGATTATATAAACAGTTTATATATTTCTAAAAGAGTAAAAGCATATTACAACTACTCAAAATGGTGAACAACGGTGAATCATTCGGTCATGCATACGGAGAAAGTAAACTAAGCGCTGAGACGAGCATTGCTCAAGATCGGGATGCGGGACAAACTCCACTGAAATCCATCAGTGTCGGTGACCATAAGCTTGCCCGATCACATTCTCTCCACGACAATAGATTGGTTCAAGGCGTGAGTCAGTAGGACTTTCAGGTTCTAATTGAGGCTTGGGTTACGGTGAGGTAAACAATGATAAACAAAATGGCTTAAAACACATAACCCAATTGAGCTTTTAAAATAACTACCCGCGCACCAAAATCGAATGCAAGTGCACCACACCCCCAGACTTGGACTTTTGCAACATAAGTGTGTTCACCGCCTGCTCCCAATACATAATTTTTCTAGACGATATTCAATAAAACTCATATTTTTTTCTTCTTCTCTTTTTTTTCTCATTTTTCTTTCTATCTTTCTTTTTCTTGTCTTTTTTTTTTCTTTCAGCAAAATTTTCAAATGAGCATATCCACAGATTCACATAATAAACACCACAATCAACACCCCCCAAAATGTAAATACAACTACAACTAAAGCTCAGATTTGGGTGTGCGACTAGGTTAGGCTTTTAGGCTTTGGTATGATATGTGGGGAGCTGAATCAATGAAAGGATATGCACAAAGGGGCTAGCAAGGGTAAACGTTAGGCATGAAATAAAAAGTTCAACCGGGCCAAAATAATGGCCTACGTCATTCTCACGCACTAGAACTATCCTATGCCAATGCTTCAAGAATCGCTTGGGGCAAGTTCTAGCCACCGAGAAAGATTCTCCTTTCTCCCGACTCAAGCAATACGAATCTAGCGATCGTTTACACACATCCCTATGCTACCGTTTGATTTCACCAGATTCACCATTTGAGTAGAGTAAACAACATTTACACTAATAGAAAAAAAATATAAAACCATAAGTATAAAGAGAAGTCTAATCTACACAAATTTCTATGCAACCGAGCACTCGACTAGGAGCACTACTAGAGTCAACAATTTACTCTGCTACATAGTCCTAAGCCATCACCTAGACTTTCCCAAATAAGCAGAAGAGTTAAATTCACAACAGAGCAAGCAAACAGATGAGTACGCGCTCAAGTGGGTGTTGTGGTGTGCAATGAAAATAAACAAAACATTTTAAATGAAATCTTCTAGTATGCAGTGCAATAGTGCACGTGACCGGGTAAACAAAACTACTCTCCCCCATACTTAAACTAAACAATCCGCATAATATATGACATGAAAATCAGCAAAGGCTAGGGAAAGAGAGTACCCAGTGCTCAGAAATGAGCACACCAGAAGATTGGCATGTAAGCTAAAATGAGCCGCAACATCCGCCATCCAGAAAAGATACCTGCAGGGGTCAGCTCCGCAGAAACAAAAGAAAATAGAAAACTGAAAAAAAGAATACTACTAACTAAACTAAACAAGATGAAATAAGAAATGCAGGAAAAGGTAAGATAACTACTGGGGTTATTGTCATCCCAGCATGACTTATTCGGATTTTATACAGTTCTAGCTTATAGGCCTATGAAAAGAAAAGTGGACAGGTAACTGTTCTAATATGCGTGTAGGTAGCGGGTACCTATACGGAGAAAGAACAGTCACGCCTCTACCTGAATAAAGATAAAACCTGCCCATCACAGGTAGAGGGAACAGAAAGTAAGAAGAGGAGGAGATATCCTCACTCAACTCACCAAACACATCCTTGCCTAGCAAGGTGTCGTCAACAGGGAGGTGGCGGGAGGAAAAGGAAATGAGTGGAGCTTCCTCTACGGAGGGGGAATCAACCTCCTCACATAAGAGGACGCTCTCATCATTGACTTGGGCAATATGCACCAAATCCTCTTGGGGTACCTGTGAAGACTCAACCTGCACAGACTCGGATGAAGGAAGGGGATCAAGAAATAAAGAAGTCGAAGAACATAAATAAACATCAATGGGGGGGGGGGGGGGGTGGTCCCGGTCTCACTCCCATCAGGTTGGGGAAGTAAAATAATGTTTGCATTGTCATCAATGCTACAAGATTCGGCGGGATCAACAGTGGCTAAGCTAGAGATTTGGACTTCCTCCACCGGTGCTGAGGAAAACCCCTCTTCACCTGGAAGGTTGTCCTCCTCCACAGGGACATGCATGACACTAAAGTCACCAGCCTCCTCTTGTGACACATCATCAACAATGTCGTCAGAGACGAGTGTAGTATGCACAACAGGGAGAGGAATAGTGCTCGGATAAAAGTCGAGCACCGATTCCTCACAAAGAATCAAATCCACTAGAGGTGGTGGATGTACATGGAGAATAGGCTCAGCAATGTCGGTGCATAGATCAGCCGCACATCCGGTGACCGTGTCTATGCCATACCCTTCAAGATGTGAAGGTGACAAAGACACATAACCGGATGTTGAAGGTGTGCCGCCAGAGTTAGGAGTTGGGACGATCCAGATATCCGACTCGTCATCCTCGTCCAATTGGTGAAGATACTCGGCACAGTCCTTCAAGACATGATCAGTGCTCCGACAAAACCGGCACTGCCTTGCGGGCTTCTTTGGCACAGCGGGGGCTGAAGCCGAAAAGAAGTATGACGGTAAAGGCTCAGCAGAGTAGCCATAAGACTTACGCACACCATATGGAGTACCAGACGAAGTCGGTGCTCCATATGCTGGGCTATAAGAATTATGCCTACTATTCTCTGTAGGGCATTCATCACTAGAGTGGGAGGTATCTCTACACCAACGACAACGGATATTGAGATGTGCCCACATAGTGCGAAGATAAAACGATTCAAAATAAAAATGCTATTGTGCAAAATACTACACCTAACAAAAATTACTAAAGCAACCTAATATAAAACAGGAAACAAAATACGAGCAAATAAAACAAAGGAATGCAATTTACAAATGGAAGAGCTTCTCTCTCAGGTTCTCTCTCTCCAGAAAACTCACACGACTGTGTTCCCCGGCAACTGCGCCAAAAACTTGATGGCGCAAATCTTAGCACACCGCTATAGGCGGTAGTAAGACTGCGGCACGAAACGGCAGTGTACCGATCGTTCAAGTAATATAAAACGAGGAGTAAATCCCCGAGTATCGATCTCGGAAGGAACACAGTAAGGTGGAGTTAACTACTGAGGAAGGACTTGAGATCGAAGTCCTTAAGGTCGGATGGATTGCGAAAGGGGGGTGATTTTGTTTGTGGAAAATAAAATGAAAGCTACAACTACTCCTATGCAATGCCGCTATGCAATGCTTCGCTTGGCAGGATGGAAACTAGGCAGGACTTGAGCGCGCTGCTTCACTAGGCGGATGGGCGAGTAGGCTAGCGGATGAGGTGAATAAGTGCGGAATCGAACTATGCAGGCCTTGAGCGCACTGCTTCGTAAGGCGAATGGATTACACGGGCCGCTATGCCACACTTCGCTAGGCGAAAGGAAGAGTAAGCATACGAATGGAATGGAGAAAACGACGGAATGAGGGTCGCAAGCACCTCTTCGCAAAGCACACCACTAACAATTGTTAGGGCGGCACAACACAACAAACAATCCACACCACGGGGCACACCTCAAATGAAAATATAACAAGATTACTCAATCACATAGACATGATTTCATACTAATGTTAACAAGTGAAAGTATACTTCATCAAAATGTTAGTTCAGCTACATATACATCAATAAGAGAAGAATAAGGCAAGAAATCGACTGAATCTGAAGTCTCGTTGTAGATTCATGGTTGGAATCGCCGGGTTGTCAATCCGCGTCCAAGCTCAGTCCGCAACTACGTCCGGGGTAGAGAGAGCTGTCACTACTCTCCAATGAGCCCGTCTTCTTCGTGTCACGATCCGGTAGAGGTTGCAAACTTCCTCT
This sequence comes from Dactylorhiza incarnata, assembly GCA_033032865.1. Classification (NCBI taxonomy): domain Eukaryota; kingdom Viridiplantae; phylum Streptophyta; class Magnoliopsida; order Asparagales; family Orchidaceae; genus Dactylorhiza; species Dactylorhiza incarnata. The sequence goes on from JAWHQI010000035.1 coordinate 7,752,168, forward strand.
TGCTTGATGGCGATGGCGGCTAAACCTTCCTTGAAGCTCTTGGATGAAGGAGGAGGCCGAGAGTAAGCTCCGGCTCAAGAATGGCGTGAAGAACAAGCCCGGAGCACCTCCCGATGGTGGGCGGCGATGGAGGGACGAAATCGGGTGGAACGGAGCAGGAAACGGCGGACTCGGGCGGAAGAAAATCGGAGATTTTGACCTAAATCGCGAGCCGGACAATTTATCGGTGCTGGAATAAACAGTTCGCACGGTCATTGGTGCATGACCAGTGGTCGTGCGCGCTGGAATCCTGTGATCGTGCGCCTGCCTGGGTGGAGCCTGCAATGTAAGAAATTTATAAAATACCATGTTCGCACGACCAGTGGCGCACGACCGGAGGTCGTGCGCACTATCGTAGGTGGTCGTGCGCACTGGTCGAAACAGAACTCATAAATTGATGTTAAGTGCTCACGAACAGTGGCGCACGACCGGTGGTCGTGCGCACTATCGTAGGTGGTCGTGCGCACTGTCCGAGACAGAACTCAGAAAAAAGGCTTAAGTGCACACGATCAGCGGCGCACGACCAGTGGTCGTGCGCAATAGAACCAGTGATCGTGCGCAGTGTTCCTGTACAGAATTGTACCGGGAACACCTGCACGACTCCTGTTCCAGCATAACCATGAATCCAGCCACTGAAAGTGGCACTTAACAATGCATGAAAACTACTAAATAAGAAGAACATGAAATAACACCAAAAACGGGCCTAGAGGTGCACTTAGAAGGAGTATCAAATATGAGTGAAAACATGTCTAAAGTGAAGTGCATAGACTAGAAAATCGGCCCAGATGAGTCCATAAATGTGTATATATTTGGGACTCATCAAGCATCCACTGTCCAAGTACCACATCAGCCTGGAGATGTGATACACCTGCACATAAAATTTTAAACATTAGTTTGGACCCTCCTAAGCTGGGGTCCATTCCTCCCAACAGTGAAAGGTTTAATGAAAGAATAAGTGGGTTTTTCAGAATATCCTTCCTCCTTTATGGGTATTGGCTTATCATACCAATTTTCTTTAGTAATGTTGCAAAAATAGTGTTCATAATAAAAGGAAATGGATTGAGAAGACTTTTTGGAAAAGGAGATATTTCTGTTAGATTGGTTGCGTCGATATGAATTTGACGTATGTTTAAAGTTGCATCGAGTGGAAGTCGACGCTTCCTTCATTCTGTGGTTACTTTTAGTCGAAGCATAGGAGAGATTGCGTCGATTAGGAGTCGACGTATTTTGGTGTTGATGAGTCCTGATCATATACACATTTATGGACTCATCCGGGCCGTTATTTAGTCAATTCGCCGCACTATAGCCTTGTTATAGCTTATATTTGATAATCCATGCTAGGTGCACAACTAGGCCCACTTTGGTGTGATTTTCGTGCTTATTGTCATTAGTAGTATTCATGTGCCGTCAAGTGCCACTTTCAGTGGCTAGATTTGTGGTTGTGCCTGGAATAGGAGTCGTGCGAGTGTTCCCGGTGCAATTCTGCACAGAACACTGCGCACGATCGCCGGTTCTATTGCGCACGACCACTGGTCGTGCGCCACTGATCGTGTGCACTTAACCCTTTTTCACGAGTTCTGTTTGGTGCAGTGCGCACGACCACCAACGCCAGTGCGCACGACCACCGGTCGTGCGCCACTGATCGTGCGCACTTATCATTTAATTTCTGAGTTCTGTTTGTTGTAGTGCGCACGACCATCAACTCCAGTGCGCACGACCACCGGTCGTGCGCGACTGGTCGTGCGAACATTATCTTCTATAAATTCCGTTTCTTGCAGGTTCTACCCAGACAGGCGCACGATCACAGGATTCTAGTGCGCATGACAACTGGTCGTGCGCCAATGACCGTGCGCGCTGTTTAATTCAGCGCCTATATAATGCGCCTATATAGGTCGGGATGACGCCGGGGAGCTCCGTTCTGTCCGCCGTTTTCGCCATTTTCAGAGGGTTTTCACACCCTAGGCCTCCTCCATCATCCAAGGGCTTAAAGGAAGGGATCCTACACTCATCTTCATCGCTAAGGAAGAGGTTCTTCACATTAGACGTGGCCGGATGGTAAATCGCTGGAGAAGACGGGTCCATTGGGAGGTGTGACAGCCCTCCTCTACCCCGGACGCAGTTGGGACCGAGCTAGGTCGCGGATTGACAACCCGGTGCTTCCTACCGTGAATCTACAACGAGACTCCAGATTCAGTCGTATCTCTTGCCTTTTTCTTCTACTTATGTGGTTGTATTTGTTTGTACTCTCTTTATCTTGATGATGAACGCTATGAACTATGTTAGTATTGTTAATTTCATGTCTATGAAATCATTTTGTTCATTTGTGTTAATGAGGTGCACCCCCATTGATTTTCTGCTCCACTACCGTGTCTGGTGCCGCACTAGCAATTGCTAGTGGCGTGCTTGTCGATGAGGTGCTTGCGACCCTCAATCCGTTAGCCTTCTCGTCCATCCGCCCTTTCGACGCAGCGTGCTCAAGGCCTGCCTAGTTTCCTTCCCGCCGATCGAAGCATTGCATAGCGGCATTGCATAGGAGTAGGCGTAGTATTTACTTTTGTTTGCAAACCTCAAAGCCCCTTTCGTTCGCATTCCATCTACCGCAGGACTTCGATCTCAAGTCCTTCCTCGATATTAAACTCCACCTTACTGTGTTCCTCAAGAGACCGACACTCGGGAATTCTATTCCCAAAATTTATTACATGCGCGACCGGTGCACTTGCCGAATTCTCGCATCAAGTTTTTGGCGCCGTTGCCGGGGAACACAGTCGTGTGAGTTTTCTTGAGAGGGAGACGAGAGATAGTTGTTCTTTCTTTGTGTTTAGCCGCATTTCTTTTTTTTTGTTTTGCCTTTAATCGTCTGTTGTTTGCCTTTATTTCGTCTTTCCCTATTTTAAAGTTTTAGGCAAGTTTAAATCTAAGGAGCTTTATTAGTTGTGTGGATTTTCCTTGCAAAGAATTCCTGCTTCATTTTATCTGCTTTAATTATTGAAAATGTCGTCATGGGGTATTTCGCCTAGCTTTAATGATAAGATGGTTTATTATTTAGACCAAATGAATGAGTTGAATGCTGGGCAGTGTAGGAACATTGTTTACTTATTGTGTCGAGGAGAGGGTCATGAATTGAAGGACTGTCCTAGTCTTTTCAAGCCTGACCGCCGCTCCTCCACTCAGGGCGACATTGTCCCTATCACTCCTTCTTTACCCATGGAGGCAATTGTGCCCTCTATCCCTGAGCCTGTTTTGTGCATGGATTCCTCACTCCCTGTGTATGGCTTCACTCTGAGTGATGATGATCACTCATCTATTAGCCAACAAGGAGAGGAATGGGAGCTCTTAGATGCACCTGAGCATGATGAGGAAAGTATTCTTTCCATCGGGGAGGCTTTAGCAGATCTTTTTACGGAGGAACCAAATCTGTGTGTTTTTCCAGTTTCTTTGCACGATTTTTCTACACACATTCTTTATGATCCTATCAAAGTAAAGGAGCGGGGTGATGCTTCGGACTCGGAGGATGCTCCGAGGTGGGTTGAGGAGGATACTCCTTCTGATAAGGAGGTTTTCACTTCCTCATGGGACGAGGAGGTCCAACTCACCACCGAGGACCTTGAGTTCTTGGGTCCCCCTCGCCATGATACTTACGATGATGATAGTGATCTATCCTTGGATCCTGCTGGGAGTGAGACCGGGATCACTCCCCTGATGATTGATTATTTATGTCATTCTTCTCTTTTATTTCCTGACCCCCTTTCTTCATCTGAGCCTGTGCAGGTTGAGTCTTCACAGGTACATCAGGAGGACTTGGAGCTTTTTGATCAAGTCAATGATGAGAGTATCCTCTCATGTGAGGAGGTTTATTCCCCCTCCTTTGAGGAAGCTCCACTCATTGCCTTTTCTTCCTGCCACCTTGCTGTTGACGATACCTTGCTAGGCAAGGATGTGTTTCATGAGATGAGTAAGGACCAGGCCTCCTCCTTTTCTTACATTCTCTACCCTCTACCTGTGGGGAGCAGGTATCTTTATTTAGGTAGCGGGGTGACTGTTCTATCACCGTATCGGTACCTGCAACCGAAACGGATATTGGAACAGTTACCTGTGCATTTTCTCTTCCATAGGCCCATTAGCTAGGACTTTTATGTTTTCGAATAAGTCGTGCTGGGATGATAGTAACCCCAGTAGTTATCTTTCTTTTTCCTGAAATTTTATTCTGTCTAGTTTAGTTAAGTTTTGTTAAGGCTGTGAATACCTCGCTGCTTGTGCTGATTCCTGTTTGTGCGTAAACTGCACGGTGGATGGACATTTTACTAAAATATTGGCCGCTGGAAAATTCCTAAGGCGCACGATCACTGGTCGTGCGCACTACTTATCGCGCACGACCACTGGTCGTGCGATCGGCCCAGATTTTTATAAAAAGCCCGTCCGCCCGAGCCTTTCACGCACGATCTAGGGTTTTCGTTTTTCGTCGTCCGTGCGCCGTCTCCGCTGGGTTGCCGCCGATCGTGCGCCCTCCTTCCTTCCGGTGAGCCCACTTCCGATTCTTCTCTTTCCTTTTCCCTCCTACCACCATGAGCTCCAGAGATCGCCAAAAGGTCTACCAACGCTCCGGCCACTCTTCCGCCTCTCCTACTCAGATCCTCGCTAGGATGGCTACTTTTTCCAAAGATTCGCACACGAGGCGATTCAACTCTCTCAAGGAGAAGCCATTCCTATCGCAGCGTCTGGTGGATTGGAACGAGTTAAATTCCATCGGCGACAATGGAGAGTTGGGGGAGGCCGTCCGCCAACGCTATTATTTCGATCATTGGAGTGGGGTGTTCGAGTGCAATGACCTCGGCTACCGGGAGCTTACCTTGGAATTTCTCGCAACGTTTGAGTGGGATGTGTTGCCCTCCGGTCAACGTCCGGGAAAGTGCTCTTTCCGAATTTTGGGCAAGGTCTTCACTCTATCCTTGTCTGAGCTGGCTGTGCATGCTGGATTTTACACTGAAGCCGAGGCTGCGGCGATCCCTTTTCTGGATTTGGATGTCTCCTTCCCTGATGGCGTCACCCCGCGTGCTGCGTGGTGTGCTCTCACGGGTCGTGATGAAGAATATGTTGCCAGGAAAAGCAAATCTACCTGGATCGTCGCGCCTGCTCTCCGTTTCCTGCAGCACGTCCTTAGCCACTCTCTTGTCGCCCGTGCCCTTAGTCAGAACGTGGTGGGGTGGCAAGATCTGATCTCCCTTTATAGTATGGAATTTCGGCAGCCTTTGCATCTTGGCTACATGCTAGCTTTCTTCTTCCACCACGAGGCCACTTACGGTCTCACAGGTGCCATTGGTGGTGCCTACTATATTACCCGCATTGCCAAAAGCCTGGGGGTTTGGAGTCATCTGCCTCCGATGGTGCAGGTGACTGCGCCCTCCTTCATCACTCGGGCCACCATGGTGAGTTTCCATCTATTACGGGTCGGGGGGAAGAAGAGTAGTAGACGCTTTGTGGTTGTGATGCCGGGTGATGCGCCTAGGGAGAGGCAAGGCGACGAGGAGCACGGAGAGCCGGTTGAGCCGCCAAATACTCACCGCGAGGTAGCCCTTCTGCAGCCGCGAAGTCATTCATTTCAGCGGGAGCGGAGAGCCAAGGAGGAGGGCAGTTCGTCAAGAGCACCGGAGGTGCCAAGTTTCGATCGGCGCCTCTCCGATCTGGAAGCGAACCAGTATTGGCTGACGGATTTCGTTTATCAGCAAGCATTGCGGGGAGGGTTAAATATTCCCCCACCTCCGGGTCGGGCCGCATCATCTTCCAGACCGCCGCCGTCCGTTGTTGTTCTAGATAGCGACAGTGACGATGAGTGATCTTTCTCCCTGCATGCGAGCTATTCTAAGCCTTGTTGTCTGTTTTCTCTTGTTGCTTTTTAGGTCTTTTTTGAGTCGTTCGAACTCCTTCTCTTTTGTTAACTGTAATAATGACATTTTGCTTGCGGATGCTCTTCTGGGCATAGTTTTATGTATCCAGCTTATTCTGTTCCCTTATTCTGTGTGCGAGTACTTAATATTAATTGCAGGAACAGGTTCCCTCCCATGGGTGATAACCCAGATTTCTTGATTTTTAGTGCTCTCACATGTTTAGTTCAGTTTTTACTATTTTTGTTGTTCTAGTGTGTCACTTTCAGGTGGCCTTTGTTCCTTGTGATGGCGGATGCTGCGGACTAGTCTTGATCATAAACGCCAATCGTCTGGTATGCTCATTTCTGAGCATTGGGTAACACTTCCTCCCCTCTTTTAGCTTCAAATTTTTAGATATATTGTTTAGCTTAAGTCTGGGGGAGCGTATGTTGTCACCCACTGTGCACGAGTTGCACTGCATACTAGAAGGTTGATTCTTATTTATCTCTTCATTATCGTTGTTTTTCATGCTTCACACACCACTTCACCCACTTGAGTGCGTGCTTATCTTTTTGTCGTTGTTCCGTTTAAACTATTTTGGTCGGAATGTGAAATAGATTGTTAACGTAGGAATTATTATTTGGAGTGCGATGTTGACTCATGTAGTGTTCTAGTCACTTCGCATGTTATGGTAGAATTTGAGTAGAACTAGATTTTCTCTATGCATCTAATTTATGTTTAGTATTTCTGCGTAGATTTAGATTTGTTATACTCAGTTGGTGAATTTGAATGAAATTGACGATAACCCGGTGTTGTGTGTGTGCGATTACTAGTCGTGTGTTGCTCGAGTCGGGAGGAAGGTTTACCTTTCTCGTGGGCTAAGAACTTGCCCCAAGCGACTCTCGAAGCATGGGCGAGAGCTACTCGTTGAGTTAAGCATGATGTAGGCCACCATTTGGCTAGTTTGAGCTTTGTTATTCCATGTCCTTTTCGTTCACCGTTGCAAGCCCATTTTGTGCCTACCATTCCTTTGTACAGCCCCTCTTCATCCACCAAAGCCTGAAGCCTATCCTACTCCCGCAACCAAAATGTTTTTAACTGCGCTCATAAGTCTCAACTTGTGTGGTGTGTGGAATCATTGTGTTATGAAGGGAAAATAAATTCTATCTGCTGATTTTGAACCAACCAGAGGATACATAAAAGAAGTAAAATATGTTAAAAGAAAAAAAAAAGGAGAGTATTTTGAAAAAAAAATCCTTCCGAGCTAAAAAAGACAATCTGTTGGTATTTGTGAAGTAGGTCGTGTGCACACCTGGTTTTCATGATGAGTCTGGGGTGTGTCACACAAGCATTGTTTGTTGGTCTTGAGTGGTGCAGCGTTCTTTAGCTCACTTGGGTTGCGTAGCCGCCGTGTTTAACTTTGAATATCATACCGTAACCTAAGCCCCGTTTTAATCCTATAAGCCCTACTGATTTGATTTGCGAGTTTTGCTAGCGCCGTGGAGAGAGTGTGACCGGGCGAGCGTATGGTTCACGACGTTGATGGATTTCAGCGGAGTTATTCCTAAGCCCCGATCTTTTGCAACACCCGCCTCAGTGTCTCGTCACTTTCATACCGGGCATGATCGTCAAATTCTTCATAACTCACCAATTGAGTACATCTAAATCTTTAATTACGCTTTAATACTCTTGTAAATTAGTTAGCATAGTTAGAATCTCCTTCTACTAAATTCTCTACTTGCATGCGTATGTTACTTCGCACCGTACTCCTTTGTGTAATTCTCTATGTTAATTATCGTTTTCACACTCCGCCGGATTCGTTTGCTCGGGACGCGCAAATAGTTAAGTCTGGGGGTGTGATGAGTCCTGATCATATACACATTTATGGACTCATCCGGGCCGTTATTTAGTCAATTCGCCGCACTATAGCCTTGTTATAGCTTATATTTGATAATCCATGCTAGGTGCACATCTAGGCCCACTTTGGTGTGATTTTCGTGCTTATTGTCATTAGTAGTATTCATGTGCCGTCAAGTGCCACTTTCAGTGGCTAGATTTGTGGTTGTGCCTGGAATAGGAGTCGTGCGAGTGTTCCCGGTGCAATTCTGCACAGAACACTGCGCACGATCGCCGGTTCTATTGCGCACGACCACTGGTCGTGCGCCACTGATCGTGTGCACTTAACCCTTTTTCACGAGTTCTGTTTGGTGCAGTGCGCACGACCACCAACGCCAGTGCGCACGACCACCGGTCGTGCGCCACTGCTCGTGCGCACTTATCATTTAATTTCCGAGTTCTGTTTGCTGTAGTGCGCACGACCATCAACTCCAGTGCGCACGACCACCGGTCGTGCGCGACTGGTCGTGCGAACATTATCTTCTATAAATTCCGTTTCTTGCAGGTTCTACCCAGACAGGCGCACGATCACAGGATTCTAGTGCGCACGACCACTGGTCGTGCGCCAATGACCGTGCGCGCTGTTTAATTCAGCGCCTATATAATGACCTGATCGCGAATTAGGTCGGGATGACGCCGGGGAGCTCCGTTCTGTCCACCGTTTTCGCCATTTTCAGAGGGTTTTCGCACCCTAGGCCTCCTCCATCATCCAAGGGCTTAAAGGAAAGGATCCTACACTCATCTTCATCGCTAAGGAAGAGGTTCTTCGCATTAGACGTGGCCGGATGGTAAATCGCTGGAGAAGACGGGTCCATTGGGAGGTGTGACAGCCCTCCTCTACCCCGGACGCAGTTGGGACCGAGCTAGGACGCGGATTGACAACCCGGTGCTTCCTACCGTGAATCTACAACGAGACTCTAGATTCGGTCGTATCTCTTGCCTTTTTCTTCTACTTATGTGGTTGTATTTGTTTGTACTCTCTTTATCTTGATGATGAACGCTATGAACTATGTTAGTATTGTTAATTTCATGTCTATGAAATCATTTTGTTCATTTGTGTTAATGAGGTGCACCCCCATCAATTTTCCGCTCCACTACCGTGTCCGGTGCCGCATTAGCAATTGCTAGTGGCGTGCTTGTCGATGAGGTGCTTGCGACCCTCAATCCGTTAGCCTTCTCGTCCATTCGCCCTTTCGACGCAGCGCGCTCAAGGCCTGCCTAGTTTCCTTCCCGCCGATCGAAGCATTGCATAGCGGCATTGCATAGGAGTAGGCGTAGTATTTACTTTTGTTTGCAAACCTCAAAGCCCCTTTCGTTCGCATTCCATCTACCGCAGGACTTCGATCTCAAGTCCTTCCTCGATATTAAACTCCACCTTACTGTGTTCCTCAAGAGACCGACACTCGGGAATTCTATTCCCAAAATTTATTACTTGCGCGACCGGTGCACTTGCCGAATTCTCGCATCAGGTGTCTGCGTTGATTAGAAATCGATGCATTATTTGAGTTGCGTTGAGTAGAGTTCGATGCACGTCGATAATGATTCGACGCAAGTTTGTTTCTTTTCTGAGGATATTTACCTAGGATTCCTTCATGCATAGTGAGATTATTTTTGTTAAAAACAGTGGTTGTTTCTGGATTTTCTTGTGATCTTTCTCCTGTCAAATGATTCTCCCTAGTGAAGTGAATATGATGTCTCCAGACAGATTTGCTGGGTGATTGAGGTTTGGGTTCTAAGTCAGTGTTATATTCTAGTTGTCTAAATTTATCAGTGAGATTGTTAGAGATATTCTTGAGCTTCTGACTTCTGCCATTTAGAGAGTCTTCAAAGGCTTTTGCCTTTGCTAGCTCATTTCTTAGTGCTTGATTTTCAGAATTGATTTTATCTAGTTGCTCCTCTGAGAGTCCTAGACTGAGCTTATAGTTTTTATGTTGTGTATTTATTTGTTTGAGATTTTTTAGTTCATTTCTTAGTTCCTTTACTTCTTTCTCAGATTTGACTAGATCTAAACAGAGTTCTTTGAAACTATTTTTGAAATGAGTGGAAGAGAAATCTATATCATCAAATATATTTACCAGAGATGTATCTTCAGGCTTTTCAGTAGCCATCAAACAGGTTTCCTCTTGCTTAGCCTTTTCCTGATCATCTTCAGATGAAGTACTTCCTTCAGATTCTGAATCACTCCATGATTGAGCAATGAACCCTTTCTCTTTCTTCTTCTTCTTCTTTAGATCTGTTCTTTTCAGATCTTTCTTATTGCTGATCTCTAAAACATTCAGGTGCAATGTGTCCAGGTTTCCTGCAAGAATAACAGATAATCTCTTTATTAAGAGTTTTGTCATACCTAGTTTTTGAGTCTCTCCTTCTGGATCCTTCTGTTTTGATCCACTTCTTGAACCTTCTGGCCAGTAGACTGATCAACTCTTCATCATTTGTAGAGGGTTCACCTTCAGTAGCCTTCAAAGCAATGCTCTTTTCTTTTGAGAGTGGAGGAGCCTTTTCATTCTCTTCTTTCTCAGCTCTTGCATGTTTTCAACAACTGTTCATAAGATCTTAATTTACCCAACAGGACATCTGTTGAGATTTCTTTTTGACTTCTGGAGTCTTTAATTGGCCAGATTCTTGAATCCCAAGAGCTAGGGAAGCAAGTTAGCAATTTGTCATTTATCTCAGTGAGAGATATGTCCTTCTCAAGTGTTCTTAACTCATTAACTATGAGGCTCAATCTGGCATACATGTCTGCAACACTTTCACTTTCTTTCTTCTGGAAGTTTTCATATTGAGAGATGAGTAATGCCTTTCTGTCCTTTCTCTCATCAGCACTTCCTTCTACCTATTTAGAGAGAGCCTCCCATATTTCCTTAGCTGACTCACATTCAGCAATCTTTTGGAATATTTCATCTGAGAGGGTTGAGACTAGGATGTTCATAGCCTTGGCATCATATGCTTGGGCTTTCTTTTCTTCATCTGTCCATTCAGCCTTTGGAGCAAGTGTTTCAGTTACTTTTCCACTTGAGTCCTTTCTGAATGGCTTGGGAGGACCTGTCATAATAACATCAAATAATTCCCCATCAATAGAGTTTAGATAAATTTTAATTCTTGTTTTCCAAAGTGCAAACTTTTCAAGGTTGCAAATTGGTGGTCTGGTGGAAGCATAATCTTTGATTTGTGCCATGTGAAAAATAATTTTTAGAAATATATATATATATGAGAGGTAGGATCTTTTGATCAAGGAGTTAACCTTTTTAGATCAACCTCCCTCTAATACCAATTGAAAGTGCACAGTTAACTTCACTAGAGTTCTCTAGAGGGGGGGGGGGGGGGGGGGGGGGGGTGAATAGAGATTTTAAAAATAGTTTGTGCAATTATATATATATATGTGTAATAATCACAGATTTAGGCTTCCCACACACCAACAAGAATTAGACAAGTAAAGAAGAAAAATAGCAAGAAGAAAATCAGCACAACACAAAGAAATATAGTGGTTCCCCAAACTTTGGGTAGTCCACTCTTCTACCCCCTTGGTAGGAATTCACTATCTTGCACTGAGTCTTTTGATAAGGAGACTCTTAGAACCAGCCTGAGTCTTTTGATAAGGAGACTCTTAGAACCAGCCTGAGTCTTTTGATAAGGAGACTCTTAGAACCAGTACAACTGAATTTTTTGAAGAGAGATTCTAAAAACTCTTTTACACAGTTTAAAAGTGAAATGAAGATAAAGAGAAGAAGTAGAAGAAGTAATTTAAACAAGAAGGAATCTTCTTCCTAGCAAGAAGATTAGAAGCACAAGAATAGTGAATGTAATCTCTCTTCTATAGTGAGAATGAGATTGTAAGCTTTTCTCTCTTTTGTGAGAGCTTTCAGAATTTGCAGCAGAATGACTTCAGGAGGAGAAGATGAAAGCTTTTTCTTTGCTGCAGCACACTATCTCTTTTCTCTGCTTTCTCACTCTTCACTTGGGAGCTCTTCCTCTTTTTCAAATGTATATGGTGGATCACTGGTCATCCATTCTCTGCCGACCTCTAAAGGGGAACAATCAATCAGCAATTAGAGAGAAAAAGTTTCCATAATAATTAAATCTGTAGAAGGAAAGAATTCATTTTGATTTCAAATAATATCCATAATAATCTTAATTAATTTAGCCAAGAATCAAATAGAAGGAAGGACTGATTCAGAATGGCTATAAAAGAATAATATCATTCCATAAAAATCAGATCTACAGAAAGAAGGAAAGAGATCCGGCGTGTTGTTGAATTTCTTATAGAAATCGATGTGCGTCGATTACTATTCGACGTGAACGTCGATTTCATCTTGGATGGACGTCGAGAGGAGAATAAGGAAGGTGCGTCGACTGAGGTGCGTCGACTTTATTAAATGCATCGACTAGAAGTCAGAGGTACGTCGATAAAGATTACGTCGAATTCTTCTTAGAGTTACTTCGACTCATTCTAAGAGAAACGTTGACTACATTTCGACGTTGCGTCGAATACTATTCGACGCATATTTACTTAGCCTAATTTTTCATTCTTAGAATTTATATTCTACTCAATTCTAGTGGTTAAGATAAATCATTTCCCCAACATATTCTGCCATTTCTTCTAATATTCCTATCTGGCAAATTAATTATGAAAGAATTTAGTAAGGACCTTTATGCAAAATTGTAGGAGTATAAAATAGAAAATTTGTCGATTTCAGAAGACACTTAATACACTCAACACAGAAAATCTCTATGATTCTTAATCTCTCATACATACAAGCAGAAAAGAGAAAAAGTACTCAACAAGAAGACTTCATTGCTGTGCTGTGAAGTTCCAGAATAAGAAAGAATGAATCTTCTTCCATGCTGAAAAGTTCATCTGATATTTATTTGAAGAAGATTCTCAAGAATAGTTCAATGATTCAAAAGATCTCTGGGCTTATATTTGCATGAAGAAGAAGAGGATCATTCATTCAGAAGCTTATATCTTGAAGTCTTCTCTTTTGCAACAGAAAACACATTTCTTATTTTGTAGGGTTCTTTGTGAGCCTGAGCTTGTAAGATCTTGTAAGATCTTGTAATATATCTGATTGTTGGTAGGGTTATGTGTGAGCCTGAGTTTGGTAGGGTTCTTTGTGAGCCTGAGTTTGGTAGGATCTTGGTGAAGATCTGAGTTATTGTAAGACTTGTAAAGTCTGTGATTGGTAGGGTTCTGTGTGAGCCTGAGTTGTAAGATCTGCTTATTAAGAAGAGATCTGAGTTGGAGAAGTTGCCTAGTCTAGCACATTGCTAGATAGGTGGAAGGGACAATGGAGTACCTCTTGACACATTGCCTTGAAGGGAACCACTATAAATCTTGTGTGTTTTCTGTGTTGTTTCTGTGGTGTGCTAGCTAGATTTTTAAAGTAAAAACTAACATTGAAAATATCAAATCACCCCTAGGTGTATTATTGACAACCCATATCTTTCAGAGGTGACCCCATCAGATATTATAATGTTTGCTAAAGAGACTGTTATGGCTGTACAAGTTAATGAAACAGATATTAATAATGCTGCAGCTGAGAAAGTTCCAAGCAGTGGACTTGTAATTGTTGAAGAGGTTGACCATTCTAATAGATCATTAGATGAATTTTTAAATGATGATGTTGGGCATCAATGTACAGATGAAGAAGACACTGAGTAGCCTTCTGACATACCTGCAATAATGGAGGTGGGGTTCTCTACTCAAGTCACACTACAGCCCTCGCATCTAAGGATATCAAATGAGCAACATTCTCCAATCTAAACAACCACCACATCCCCATCAACTGAGTTTTTGTCCCAAATGGAAGTTCTACTTGATAGACAAAGAATACATTTTGAAGTTTATGTCAATAATGCTGTCACGAATTGTAAAAATGAGCTATCCGCCAGAGTAAATGTTTTGCAAGAGGACATCCAACATACCAATCATCAAAATGCAAATGTATATAATACTGCTGCAAATGTTGTTGCCAACACAGGAAATGAAATAACCCATATCAATGAAGCAACTTTGCTGATTGGACAACAACTTAATATAGTTCTTGATAGAATGTCCACTCTAAGAGATAATGAGCAGGCCATCATACAAAACCAGAATGTGAACTTCACTGACTTTGAAGATGCAATCAATACCTTACTTCAAAGAATATCATCCACTGCACAAGTTTCTCAAGAGCTAGTAGACAATGTTGGTGAAACTATACTTCATCAACTTCAAGTCACAAAAGATTAGATCTCTTCTACACTAACTCAATCTATGAGAACTGCTCAAGGAACACTCATGGATGCAGTTGGCGATCTCAATGCTATTCTCTCTAAGCAAATTCAGAACTCCAAGGCCTCACTCTCTAGAGAAATATTCTCAAAATCCAAAAAGGGGGAGATTATGTCAAGCCACCATACAATGTGGCTATCCAATGAAATCAGATTTTTCATGAATCTTGATCCAATAAACAATGGGATTGCTTATCAACATCCCATTCCAAAAGGATGTCTACCTGAAGAACCTTCAAATGATACCATGGCATAAGTCCTCCCATAACAATATCAATAGCCGGATAGCTATCAAGAATATTTTGTTGATGAGCCTGTCAATGGGAGTGGGCAGGGTAGGAAAAGCAAAAGACATCATGTTGATAATGAAGAACAAGAAGCTAAGAGGAAGAGAAGGGAGGAAGTAAGTAAGAATCCAAAATTTGAAGAATAAAGCCCTTGTTCTAGGGATATCATATTAAACACCTGGACACTATATAAGTAGGGAAAGCATGACAAAGGGAAATTCTATAGCAGTGCAGAATGACATTAATATGAATTGGGTGAAGCTGCTAAAAGAGATTATTGGAATAGAGTTAAGTTGGGAGATACTTTAGTGCCTGCTCATGCCATTCTGAGATATCATCATAATCCATATAACTATTTTGAAAGGAAAAAGCAGAAGTTGGCTGATGCTGATTAATCCAAAAAGGCTAGATCATTTGAGAAAGGAAAAATTGTTCAGGAGGATTGAAGAGAAAGGATTCTAGGAACACATGCACATCTCTATGTTTTATACTTTTGTTTGATATAACTGCATGCTTGGGACAATATTTAATCTATATATCAAATGCTCTGAATTTTGTTTGATCATTATTGAATATATTTGTTAGTCAAGCTTATCTATAATTGTAATTTCCGGCCTCTTCAAATAGGGAGGAGATTGTTGGGTATTGTGCCCTCAATGTTCCTAGATTTGAAGAAGGAACACAAGTATAGATAAGCAAAGTTGTTTTTGATGTGTGTTTTAGTTCATGTTGTGACAGGTATGTCAAGACTATACTTTTAGTATCAAGATTACATGTTTAGTATCAAGACTATATTTTCAATATCAAAACTCTACAAGAAGTGAAAAATCACTAAGTCAAATATCGTCTTGATGCTGAGCCATTATATCATCCAGACAGAAGTATATCGTCTTGAAGAGGCTTTATCATTGAAATGGTTAAGTAAAGATCGTGCAGACAAGATCTAGACGATATCGTCTTGAAGTAGTCATATCTTCTTAAATAATTAAATATAAGTCATGTTGAAAGAAACATGTAGATGATATCGTCTAGAAGAAGTCATATCGTGTAGAAGATTATGTAATGTCTTGAAGAAAGGAATAGGTAGATGACATCGGCTTGAAGAATATATATCATTTAGATTGATCAAGATGATATCGGATTGAAGGAATTTTATCGTCTTGACAGATGCAGAGCTGCATTTAATGTATAGATTTTCTTGGAAATTGTTATTCAGGGAATGTGCATGCCGCCTATCTTGTGCACCAATCAAGGAATAATTAAATATATATCTTCTGTAGAATATAGCCGTTTACACACATTTAAGAAGAATATTACATATTTCTAAATATTGCTAGTTCTAAAAAGAGGGAGAGCATTTATGGCAGCTTATTCTGCCAATTCAGTCTATATTCTTTAATGGCCTAATTAATTATGGAATAAATTATTGAGGGCCTTTATGCATAAGTGCAGAGGAATATATATAGATTTTATTTCGAAATCTATTCATACTTTTGATCATTCTCTCATTCTAACACTTACTATCAGAAAAGAGAAATGTGTTGAACACGAAATCTTCATTTTGCTGTGTTGTGAAGACTATAAGAAAGAATCTTTTTCCTGTACAAGAAGTTCAGTTTGGTATTTTCAGAAGAAGATTCTAAAGAAAGCCTTGGCGATTCTAAAGATCTCTGAAGTTATATCTGCAAGAAGAAGAAGAAGAAGAAGATCATTTTGTACAAGCTTTATTCTTGAAGTCTTCTTTTCTTCAGCAACAAAAGCCTCTTCTCATTTTGTAGGGTTCTGTGTGAGCCTGATCTTGGTAGGATCTCGGAAAAGATCTGAGTGTTTGGTAGAACTTGTAAAGTCTGAGTTATTTTTGTAGGGTTTATGTAACCTGAGTGTAAGCTTTTCTGTGTGAGGGTTGAGGTAGGATCCTTTGTGATCTGAGTTGTAAGATCTGCTATATAGTTAAAGAGATCTGAGTTTTGGAGAAGTTGCCTAGTCTAGTAATTTGCTAGATAGGTGGGAGGGACAGTGGACTACCTCTTGAAACATTGTCTTGAAGGGAACCAATATTAATCTCTGTGTGTTTTCTGGTTTATTTGTGTTATGTGCTAAATAATTTAAAAGACTAAATAATCTTGAATACACCTAATCACCCCCCTCTAGGTGTAATTTGGTCGAACTCAAATCTTTCAGTTGGTGTGCATAGATTTCTCAATAATTCTCTTTAACTTTCGGTTGGAAACTTCCACCTGCCCACTAGTTTGGAGGTGATAAGCTAACGCAATTTTGTGGTGCACACCAAATTATTTAAGGAGTAACTGATGAGCAAATTTCATAAAGTATTTAGGCCCTTTTCTAGCTTAGTTTTCCAATCTTTTTCGCTTATGCTTTAATCATTTTCATCATAAAATCCTTTGTAATCAAATTGCATGTCATGTGAGCTCATTTGAGCTAGATAAAGCTTTTTTAGTTATTTCATGAATGAGGGAGACCTTTTCTCCCTCTCATTTCATTTATATATTTAGATGTTATAGTTATGGCTGTGTGAACGTAACTCCTGGAGGTTTTGGAGGTGTTTTCCTGTAGGTACCAGTGCTTATGGTATTTTTCCTGTGCGTCTCGGCCGATTTTCGTAGAGGAGGCCAATACTCGTCTTTTCATGCATGCTGTCATGCTCCCTGCAGTAAGCATCAAATGGTCCAATATATTCTCCCCCATTGTCAGATCTTACTCACTTGATTTCCTTCCCAGTCATCTTCTCCACCTTTGCTCTGAACACCATGAACTTTGTCAAAACTTCACTCTTCTACTTCAGGAAGTAAGCCCAAACCTTCCTAGAGTGATCATCAATGAATGTGATAAAGTAAGCTGCACCGCCCACTGACTTGGGCACTATAGGACCACACACATCTTTATGTATCAGGTTTAGCATCTCTGCCTTCCTATTTGGTTCAAACTACACAAACAATACTCTTCTCTTCTTGCCAACCTAGCAGTGAACACATGTGTCGGGTAAATCCGCTAACAGCTCTAGTAGAACCTTGTTCTTCACCAAGATCTTCAAGTTCTTCTAACAGATATGGCAAGGTCTACGATGCCACAACTCCATGGAGTTGTCTTCAGCTGCATTCACACTCTGACTTTAGATCTTGGCCTTTTGCTCGATACATACTGCAACACTTCTTGCCCCTGGCCACCACCAAGGAACCCTTCACCAGCCTCCCGACACCTTCACCTTTAATAATTGTAAAGCCTCCTTCATCTAGCCATCCAACAAGAAAGATGTTCATCCTCAAATCAGGAATATGCCTATCATCCTTGAGGATAACCATCCCAAGATCAGTCTCTTGGTGGACATCTCCATGACCTACAATCTTCAACACATCGACTTTTTCCATCTGGATAGTGCCAAGATCTCCCGCAACATATGAGTAGCAATAATCTCTGTGAGGAGTGCAGTGGTAGGATGTACCACCATCCATTACCCAGTCTGTGTCTACATACTCCTGGCATGCAGACCCACTACAGTGTAAGCATAATGGCTTATCTTCTGCAATCGAGGCCACACCTGCACCCTCCTTAGATTCTCCCATCTCCTTCACCTTTCCCTTTAGATCTCTGCATCTTGTAGTAGTCCTTTCTGTAATGGCCCTTCTTCTTGTAGTAGAAGAACTAGATCTCCTTCTTGGACTTACCTCTGGACTTACTTTTGGAGTTTCCTCTTTGCTTACCCTCTTTCTTCATCAGCCTGCCCCTTAACTCCATATGAAATGTATCTGATGTAGAGGATCTAGAGTACTTCCTCCTTAGCTCTTCATTCAACAGGCAGCTTGTCGCCATCTCCATTGACATGCCTTTAGGTGCTGAATTGCTCAGTGACACCATAAGAGTCTCCCAACTCTCTTGGAAGGAACTAAGGATCATTAAAGCTTGCAACTCATATGCAAGAGTGATCTTGGTAGCCTCCAAATGATTGATGATGCTATGAGTAAGGTTTAGATGCCCTGTCATCTAAGAACCCTCCTAGTGTTTCAAGTTCACAAGCTTTTTGATCGATAAAGCCTTGTTGCCCGATTTCTTCCTCTCATACAATGCTTCAAGCTTTCTCCATAAAGCCTGGGCCGATGACTCAGTGGATACATGATGGAAGACATAATCATCTAGCCACTGTCAAATGAATCCCACTGCCTTCGTATCCATCTTCTCCAACTCTGCCTCATCCAATATGGTAGCTGACCTACCTAACAACGGATTATAGAGATCCTTGCAATATAAGAGATCCTCCATCTGCCCCTTCCAGATATTCCAATTCTTGTCATTTATGCTAACCATTCCTGTGTTCTTCTCCATCTTCTTCAATTGGGCCTCTAGACAATCCTATTAATTCACGGATCAGATTTAGGAAGGTAGAGAGCAGACAAATGTTGTCACCTACCGTTGATCCAAATCTAAACTAGAACGACCAATCAGACACTTACCAACCTGGCTCTGATACCACTTGTTAGGAATACACCCCACTTGCACAAACCGGGCACACAAAATATAATAAAATCACAGATCACGCAAAGAAAATACCCATAACCAGAGAACACATAAAAATTTATGTGGAACCCTCTCTAAAGCAATAAGGGGAAAACCACAGGGCAGGGCGCTTGAATAATCCACCATAATAATAAGGATTACAACAAGAAACTCGAGGTTTGCCCAACCTAGATCCCCCTTTGGATTCAGAGATTGAATCCCTCTCACAACCCATGGTGAAAAATAACTTCTCTTCAAAAAGGACACAAAACTCAAATCTCTCACCAAACACTGATGAGTCCAATTTATGTAGTGATTTTAGGACTCATCTAGGCTAGTTTTCACGCACTTGCACTTCACTTTTTGTGTATTAATGCTTATATTTCACTTATTCACAATTCTCACATGAGGTGCACATTTTAGCCCATTTTGGTGTGACTCCTTGTATTCTAGTGGTCCTGGATGTTTTCATGCAGGTTCAAGGGTCGTGCGATGCTCGGAGTTTGACTGGGGGCAATTTCTGCCTAAAAAACCACTGATCGTGCGTTTTCCCTTGCGCATGATCAGGCGCACGACCATTGGTCGTGCGTTAATTCCCCTTACCAAATAGAGAAGTTCGCACGATCATAGACCTTCTTCTCGCACGAACACTGGTCGTGTGCCACTGACAGTGCACTATTTTGCAGTTCAGGAATATGCTACAGGTCCTTCGCGCACGATCAGAGGCATTCCTTCGCGCACGACCACTGGTCGTGCGCCTGATCGTGCGCCCTATTGATGCGCTATTTTGGCAATGCTAATTAGCAAGCGCGAAATGCGATACGACGGCAGTGCACCGTTCGCTCAAGTAATAAAATAGGGAGGAACTCCCCGAATATCGATCTCTAAGGACCGCAAGTTGGGTAGTACGATTTGCTCAAACCAGGAAATCAGTTAAAAGGATTAATAGGAAACAAAGGGGGGTTGTGATTTGGGTTCCTAAGCTATTGCAGAATGAAAAGAAATGCGGGTCGAAAAGCACCGCTTCGCAACGTGTGGGTGAGTGCAGCGGCCGCGATGCCGGGCTTCGGTAAGCGGGTGGAGTGGCCACAGTGCGGGGTTCGTGAGGGTCGTACTCACCTCTTCGCAAACATCACCACTAGCAATCGCTAAGTGGCTTCACACACAAGCAACCTAGGCTATCACAACAACAAACAAGGGCTATTCTTGCCACCGCATCAACATTGGACATGAACACAAGCAATAATCCTTAAGATTAACTTAACAAGCATTCATACAACACATAAACAAGTACAAGCATCAAGGGTTAGAGAGGACCACAAAGAAGATGTCACCGCGTCTTGGGTTCACGACCCGAATAAGAGGTTGTCGGGCTATCTCCAGGCTCAGCCCTCAGATGGCGTGCTAACTCGAAGGAGGCTATCACCACTCCAATGACCTTCAACGCTTATATGGTCTCCTCGGCGAGGAATGCTTGAGCTAGCGGCGGCGGAAACTTGCAAACGCTCTCGGATGGAAGGATGATGAAGGAGATCGCCGAAGATGGTCTCCTCTTGCCTCCTACAGTGGAAAGGGTGAAAATGGCAGGATTCCCAGCCTTTCCCGCGAGGGGGATCGAGCTCAGTCCAGTCACCCCAATGGCAGCAACATTTCCTGCTTAAATACTAAACAGGCAGAAAAATGGTCACGCACGGTCGAATGCACGACCATGCGCAGACCGTGCGTTAATTAATGAAAAAAACTGGCGTGAAGATGAAGCTGCGCCGCCCATGCGATTTACTCACGCACGGGCAAATCCGTACGTGCGTCAAAACGCATGGGCAAATTCAGATACGGCATAAAACAACAGAAACAGGAGATCGTGCGTTTTACTCACGCACGGGCGATTTCGACCGTGCGTCAAAACGCACGAGTAAACTTGGATCGCCAGTTTTCTTCCCAGATGAGAGCGCACGACCGCAGTAGACCGTGCGTCAAGGAAAACGCACGACCGTGCATTTCACATAGTTATGAAATCTGGGAGAAAACTGGATACAAGACAATCCGGCCACCTGCACACAAGAAAAACAAGCTGGGAATACACCTCCAGCACCAGATAAACATAGAGAAATGGAAGGGGAGCACCATGTGCTTACCCCCAATAACAAGGAGCGCAATTGCACACCGAAACGGGCCTAATAGTGCACCTAGCAGGGAATAGTGAATATGAATGAAAACGTGCCTAAAGTGTGGTGCAAAGACTAGATAATCGACCCAGATGAGTCCATAAATATATATATAAATGGGACTCATCACACCCCGAGACTTAACCATTTGCACATCTCGGGCAAACTACTCAGCCCTCCTGTCGGAACAATTGGATGTTAGCGTGAGTGTGAGCGGTAGAGACCAATGCGAAGTCGCATGCGCACGTGCATAGGAATACATTAGAACAGAATTAAACTCAAGATTATATCTAACTATTTGTAGAACAGTAGTTTGAAATTCATTTTACTTGGATGGTGAATCCTGGTGAATCGTTCAGTCGCGCAAAAGGGAAAATAGCGTGACTAATGAGTAGAGTATTACTTGAATCGAAGCTCGGGACAAACTCCTAAGAAATCCATCAAAGTCGGTGTCCATAGGCTTGCACGTTCGCACTCTCTCTACTGCATGAGACGACTCGTATCTAAAATCAATAGGACTTATGGGTTAGAATTGGGCTTAGGTTGAGTATAGGCTAGGTTAGTAGAAGGACGATGGGAATCGCATTCAACACAACCTGAGCACTCAAGAGAATTACAATCACCAATACAAAATTTTCAAGAATTACACAACACCCCCAGACTTCAACTGAACACTAGGTGCGTGCTAAGCCAAATATAAATTGAATTTGCCGAGAGAATATTATTTTTTTGCACCACTCTTTTTTTTTCTTTTCTTTCTTTTCTTTTCTTTTCCCTCATTGACAAAATGACATTTGTAAGTACAATAAAATGGCTCCTTTAGCTAATTCAAAACTGCCATACACAACAAAGATGACACCAAATGCGATCGAAAAAGAAATTTCTTTCAGCTCAAAGGTTGGTGTGAAAATAGGTTCGGCCGTATGGCTTTGGTTATATTTTAGTAGGGCTAAACAAGGAGGAAGGGTAGGCTCAAGTGGGCTTGCAATGGTGATTATGTAGGTAAGGATTTCAAAAGCACAACCGGATCAAGAAATGGCCTATATCACATTTTATGATGAGTAATTCAACGCAATCGTTTCGAGAGTCGCCTAGTGCAAGTTCTAGCCACCGAGAAAGGTTGTCCTTCCTTCCGACCCTAGTAATAAGCTACTACTAGTCTAGCTACACTCGACCTTATGCTACCGTTGGATTCACCGGATTCACCAATAAAGTAAAATAAATTGCAGCTACTACAATAGAAATAATTAAATTATAACTCTGAATTTAATTCTACTCTAATTGAATTTCTAGGCGTGACGGGAGCACTTGACTAGAGCACTACTCGAGTCAACATTTTTCTCTACTCCTCACTCATACGCTAATAATCCAATTCTTACGAGCGGGGAACCTCGCAGCGATACCCAATAAGTACGCGTGATCAAGTGCGTGTGAACTAGATGCAAGTGTATACAATATGTGCAACAAAATACAAATACTAACTCATCACATTCTAACACGCCATGCAAAGTGTGTGCACGTGCACCGATCACTCTCTCCCCCAGACTTGATCAAAACTAACTAAAATAACCAATTCAGAAATAAGTAAGAGAGGGGTAGAGTTGACCTATGCTCATAGAAGAGCATGCCAGAAGTGCGGTAGTTCCAACATTAATATTTTTCATACTTTCCTCATCCTCCACAAGAGAGCATCCGCCTACAATGTTAGCAAAACAAAAATAGTAGTGCATAGAAGGAATTAAAAAGCAGACGAAACCGGGTGGTTCCCATGGGTTGTCTCCCAAGAAGCCCTTTTGTTTAACATCCTTCAAGGTGGACCAAATAACTGTATTAAGTTCGATAGCAGCAGTTAAAGAGATTGTTCCAAACTAAAATAAGAACGACCAACACAGCAAAGAGACAAAATAGAGCACAAAATCAGACCGAAGAAGCAGCACAATCACAACCGGGAGACCCCATCATGCATCAGCTGTATGCTGATTTGTGGTGGTTCTCCCCAGCTACGCAAGATGGGAGAGAGGTGAAGGCTTTAGGGCCCAAGGAGGATGTCTCCCCCTTGCCCCTAACCTCTTCCTTCTCGCGCCGGAGGGCAAAAGAGCGTGCTTCACACAGAAGTTTTTCTTGCCTCAACTTCTCCACAGTTGGAGAGCGCCAACGTTGATGACTGGCAGAATTTCCCACCTTGGTGGTGGGAGGCGTCACTTCCGTTGCCGCTGTGAAAACCGGATCAGCCCAATGGACCTGCTTAAAATGTTTACATTTATTACTTTGACTCGGACACAATTTCATAAGGCGCTTTGTTCCGCCTTCTCCCTCGTCATTCAACATTCTAGTCTCAGTGCTGTCTTCTGCCTTCTTCCCCTCTTCCGTCACAACTTGCAACTTCTCTTCTTTCTTTGCTCCTTCTAGCGATTCTGTTCTTTTCTCGGCTTCTGCATCACTAGATGGTTCCTTAGTAAAAATAAGGGGAGAGTGAATTACTGCTTCAGATACAATCTTGGGGCAAGTGGAGGGTGTCACCTTACAGGGTAAGACAACACACCCCTTAGAAAAGTCTAAGGTGGCACCGCTCTCTTTTAAGAACGGTACTCCCAAGATGGAGATGGATTGATTCAGACTTGGTCCCAAAACTTGGAAGTCGGCAACCACTACCGTCCCCTCGATTGTAACTTCCACATTCCTGACTTCTCCCTCAGCCTTAACTACAGTCCCATTAGCAAGCACTAGTGACTTCCGTTCATCCGTATCCATTTTAAGTTGCAGTTTAGCAACATCCTGCAAGGCGAGGACGTTGCGAGATGAACCGGAATCACATATGGCTGTCGTTTCAATATTGTTAATGGAGCATGAGACTACCAACTCACTTAGTTCACCAACTCCCGCATTAGAGAGACTCTTCCCTTGGTTAATTGGATTTTTTTTGGTATTACTGGGAAGGGTCCCTTGCGCACGCTCGGTTAGCACTTGAGCTAGTTGGCCCACTTGCATCTCCAAGTTACGCATGGACGCGGTTTGGTTCACCATATTAGTGTTGGCGACTTCCATAAACTTTTCCATGAACTCTTCCAGATTACTTTTCTTAGGGACTGGGGCACCTTAATTATAACCCGGCTGAGGCGGCCTTGGTTGACTTCTGGACGCTTAAGCATCGTATTGATGCTGGCCCGGTTGCCATCGTTGGCCTGCAGCATTTTGGTTCCATGAAAAATTGGGGTGATTTCTCACACCCGGATTATAAGCATTTCTGTAGGGTGCCCCCCTAGCTTGATTTCCAACGAAATTTACAGATTCATTTAAACAAAGCTGAGAGAATTCACCTAATGGCTCGCTACCTGGGCACTCCTATGAGTGGTGACCACTGCCTCCATATCCTTCACATGTAATGTTAGATGCGGGAGGTAGTGAATCCACTACGAATAGTCCCCGAGCACTTTTAGGCGCATTTCTCCACGTAGTCCAGAATGTGCTGTGGGACGCGGTGTCTTGCAGAATTCTGAGAGCTTCCTCGGGCGTGTGGTTCATCAGGGTTCCTCCTGTAGCAGCGTCAATCATCGCCCGATGGTTTGGCTCGATGGCGAAGTAGAAGGTATCCACAATGTTCCACGGCCGGAGCTCGTGATTTTGGCATTTGCGCAGGAGGTCACCAAGACGCTCCCAAGCTTCTGCGAGGGTTTCCTGCTAATCTTGCCGGAAGGTGGCGATCTCACGCCGAAGGCTCACAATCTTGTCCACCGGGTGGAATTTGGGGAGGAATTTGGACGCGAGCACATCCCAAGTAGCAGCAGTTCCTGGAGGGATAGAATGGAGCCATACCTTGGCTTTGTCACGCAATGAGAATGGAAACAGTCTCAGCTTGACTGTTTCGTCAGTGATTCCAGCATACCGGAAGGTACCTCAAATGTCAGCGAACTCTACCAAGTGAAGATGTGGGTCTTCACTGGACATCCCAGAGAACTGCGCGTTGTTACGGATGATGTTCAGGATGGCGGGCTTGATTTTGAATTGGTTGTTCATGATGTTAGGCCCAAATCCTGGATACACACTCCCAGCTGTAGGAGTGGTGTAATCTCTCATGGTCCTAGGTCTCGTCCTGACTACTTCATTCTCGTCAGCTACCTGACCCACGACCGGTACATTTCCCACTCCAGGTTCAGCCAGATTTCCATTAACATCCAAGGTGGCAGCAGCACGGAGACGCGCCCGCAGGGTACGCTCCATTTCAGGGTCAAATGTTGTGCACTCACCAGGATCTCTTCTATGCATACACCTTCTTCAACACAAAAAAAAAATAATCAAAAAAAAAAAAAGTCCTTAAAACGAATTTCCAAGAAGAACAAATCATACACGCTTGCAGTCCCCGGCAACAGCACCAAAAACTTGATGCGCTATTTCGGCAATGCTAATTAGCAAGCACAAAATGCGATACGACGGCAGTGCACCAGTCGCTCAAGTAATAAAATAGGGAGGAACTCCCTGAATATCGTTCTCTAAGGACCGCAAGTTGGGTAGTACGATTTGCTCAAACCAGGAAATCAGTTAAAAGGATTAATAAGAAACAAAGGGGGTTGTGATTTGGGTTCCTAAGCTATTGCAGAATGAAAAGAAATGCGGGTCGAAAAGCACCGCTTCGCAACGTGTGGGTGAGTGCAGCGGCCGTGATGCCGCGCTTCGGTAAGCGGGTGGAGTGGCCACAGTGCGGGGTTCATGAGGGTCGTACTCACCTCTTCACAAACATCACCACTAGCAATCGCTAAGTGGCTTCACACACAAGCAACCTAGGCTATCACAACAACAAACAAGGGCTATTCTTGCCACCGCATCAACATTGGACATGAACACAAGCAATAATCCTTAAGATTAACTTAACAAGCATTCATACAACACATAAACAAGTACAAGCATCAAGGGTTAGAGAGGACCACAAAGAAGATGTCACCGCGTCTTGGGTTCACGGCCGGAATAAGAGGTTGTCGGGCTCTCTCCGGGCTCGGCCCTCAGATGGCGTGCTAACTCGAAGGAGGCTGTCACCGCTCTAACGATCTTCAGCGCTTCTATGGTATCCTCGTCGATTTCTTACCCTCTTTCAACTTGTAATGATATTGTAGAGTAGATTCTTGTATTTTTGGATGATATGCACAATGATCTTCAATTGCAATGTTTATTTCATATTTCTATGAAACCATTTGGTTATTTGTGTATATGAGATGCGCCACCACGTCATCCACCACCCCATCCACTACGTTCATGTGCCGCACTAGCAATTGCTAGTGGCATGCTTATTGACGAGGTGCTTGCGACCCTCACTCCGCCGGTGTGACTCAATCCATCTTCAAGCCTACTCGTCCATCCGCGCAGCGAAGCGGTGCATAGCGGCCCGTGTAATCCATTCGCCTCACGAAGCAGTGCGCTCAAGGCCGGCACAGTTCGATTCCGCACTTATTCACCTCATCCGCTTGCCTACTCGCCCATTCGCCTTGCGAAGCAGTATGCTCAAGGCCTGCCTAGTTTCCATCTCGCCAAGCAAAGCATTGCATAGCGGCATTGCATAAGAGTAGTTTAGTTATTTTCTTTTACTTTCCATCAACCAAATCCCCCCTTTCGCAATCCATCCGACCTAAAGGACTTCGATCTCAAGTCCTTCCTTAAAAGTAAACTCCACCTTACTGTGTTCCTTGAGAGATTCGATACTTGGGGATTTACTTCCTCATATTATTACTTGACAATGACCGGTTCACTACCGTTTCATGCCACAGTCTTGCTACCGCCAATAGAGGTGTACTAAGATTTGCGCATTAAGTTTTTGACGGCGTTGCCAGGGAACACAGACGTGTGAGTTGCTGTATAGGGAGACAATATATAGTAGTTCTTCCAGTGTGTATAGCCGCCTTATTATTTTTGTTTGCTTTTTAATTTTATATTGTTTGTTATTATTTCTTTCTCTCCTATTTTAAAGTTGTAGGCAAGTTTAATCCAAGGAGTTTTATTAGTTTGTGTAAATTTCCTTGCTAAGAATTTCAGTTTCATTATATCTGCTGTAATTATTGAAAATGTCGTCATGGGATATTTCTCCTAGCACTTACGACAAGATGGTTTATTATATAGACCAAATGAAGGAGTTAAATGCTAGGCAGTGTAGGAACTTTGTTTGCTTGTTGTGTCGAGGAGAGGGTCATGAATTGAAGGACTGTCCTAGTCTTTTCAATCCTGACCGCTGCTCCTTCACTCATGACAACATTGTCCCTATCACTCATTCTTTACCCATGAAGGAAATCATGCCCTCTACCCCCGAGCTTATCTCGTGCATGGACTCCTCACTCCCTGTGTATGGATTCACTCCTAGTGATGACGATCACTCATCTGTCGGCCAACAAGGAGAGGAATGGGAGCTCCTAGATGCACCTAAGTGTGATGCATAAAGTATTCTTTCCATCGGAGAGGCATCTGCAGATCTTTTTGCGGAGGAACCAAATCTTTTCATTCCTGCAGTTTCTTTGCAAGATGTTTCTACACACAGTTTTTATGATCCTGTCGAAGTAATTGAGCATGGTGATGATTCTGAGCCTGAGGCTGCACCCCGGTGGGATGATGAGGGTACTCTTTCTGATGAGGAGGTTTGCACTTCCTCATGGGACGAGGAGGTCCAACTCACCACCGAGGCCCTTGAGTTCTTGGGTTCCCCTCGCTATGATACTTACTATGATGATTGTGATCTATCCTTGGATCCTGCTGGGAGTGAGACCGAGACCACTCCCCCAATTCCCGATTATTTAAGTTGTTCTTCTCTTTTATTTCCTGACCCCCCTTCTTCATCTGAGCCTGTGCAGGTTGAGTCCTCAGAGGTACTCCAGGAGGAATTGGAGCATTTTGCTCAAGTCAATGATGAGTGTATCCTCTCATGTGAGGAGGTTGACCCCTCCTCCATAGTGGAAGCCTCACTCATTACCTTTTCCTCCTGCCACCTCCATGAAGACGACACCTTGCTGGGCAAGGATAGTTTTGGTGAGTTGAGTGAGGATTCCTCCTCTTCTTACTTTATATTCCCTCTACCTGTGACGAGCAAGTATTATTTATATTCGGGTAGAGGCATAATTGTTTTATCACCGTATCGGTACCCGCTACCGACACGTATATTAGAACAGTTACCTGTGCATTTTTCTTTCCATAGACCCATTAGCTAGAACTCTTAAAGTTCTGAATAAGTCGTGCTGGGAAGACAATAACCCCAGTAGTTATCTTACTTTTCTTGCAATTTTAGTTTATCTAGTTTGTTTAGTTAGTTTTAATTTATTTTAGTTTGTATATTTTCTTTTGTTTTTGCGGAGCTCACCCATGCAGGTCCTTTTTCTGGATGGCAGATGCTGCAGCTAGGTCTAGACTTAAATGCCAATCTTCTGGTATGTTCACTTCTGAGCATTGGGTACTCTCTTCTCCTAGCTCTTTTCTGAATTTCATAACTATATACTGTGTACTGTCTAGTTTAAGTCTGGGGGAGAGTAGTTCTATGTGCCCACTCACGTGCACTATTGCATAGCATGCTAGAAGTACTTTTATTTTGGTTTATTGAAAACTGTTGTTCATTCTCTTTACGCACCACATCACCCACTTGAGCGCGTACTCATCTGTATGTATGCTCTGAGTTGAATTTAATTCTTCTGCATATTTGGGAAAGCCTAGGTGCTGGCTTAGGACTATGTAGCGGAGTAAAATGTTGACTCCAGTAGTGCTCCTAGTCGAGTGCTCGGTTGCATAGAAATTTGTGTAGATTAGACTTCTTTTTATACTTATGGTTTTATATTTTTCTATTAGTGTAAATGTTGTTTACTCTACTCAAATGGTGAATCCGGTGTGAATCAAACGGTAGCATAGAGATGTGTGTAAACGATCGCTAGACTCGTATTGCTTGAGTTGGGAGAAAGGATAATCTTTCTCGGTGGCTAAGAACTTGCCCCAAGCGATTCTTGAAGCATTGGCATAGAATAGTTCTAGTGCGTGAGAATGACGTAGGCCATCACTTTTGCCCGGTTTAGCTTTTATGCCATTCCTGATATCTTCCCTCGCTAGCCCCTTTGTGCCTACCCTTTCATTGATTCAGCTCCGCATTTATCTCACCAAAGCCCAAAAGCCTAACCTAGTCGCACACCCAAATCTGAGCTTTAGTTTTAGTTTTAGTTTTATTTACATTTTGGGGGGTGTTGGTTGTGGTGTTTATTATGTGAATTTGTGGATTTGCCCATTTGAAAATTTTGCTGAAAAGAAAAGACAAGAAGAAGAAAGAAAAAAAAGGTTAAAAATAAAAATGAGTTTTATTGAAAATCGTTTAGAAAAATAAATGTATTGGGAGTAGGCGGTGCACACACCTATGTTGCAAAAATCCAAGTCTGGGGGTGTGGTGCACTTGTTTATTTATAATCGTGCGGGTAGCTCTACCGTATGCTCATGTTGGGTTAGGTGTGCTTAGCCTCCCTGTTTATCTTTGTTTACCTCACCGTAACCCAAGCCCCATCTCTCACCTAAAGTCCTACTGACTCACGCCTTGAACCAATCTAGTGTCGTGGAGAGAATGTGATCGGGCGAGCTTATGGTCACCGACACCGATGGATTTCGGTGGAGTTTGTCATGCACCCCAATCTTGAGCAATGCTCATCTCAGCGCTTATTTTACTTTCTCCGTATGTGTGACCGGATGATTCACCGTAGTTCACCATTTTGAGTAGTTGTAATATGCTTTTACTCTTTTAGAAATCTGTAAACTGTTTGTATAATGAGAAATCTTCTCTATTATTTTTCTTATGCACGTGAGTATGCGACTTCGCATGGTACTCTGTATTGTAATTCTAAGCCATCTACTTTTCTTTCCCCACATGCTTAGAATTTGTTTGCTCGGGATACGCAAACATGTAAGTCTGGGGGTGTGATGAGTCCAATTTATATAGTGATTTTAGGACTCATCTGAGCTAGTTTTCACGCACCTGCACTTAACTTTTTGTGTATTAATGCTTATATTTCACTTATTCACAATTCTCACATGAGGTGCACATTTTAGCCTATTTTGGTGTGATTCCTTGTATTCTAGTGGTCCTGGATGTTTTCATGCAGGTTCAAGGGTCGTGCGATGCTCGGAGTTTGACTGGGGGCAATTTCTGCCTAAAAAGCTACTGATCGTGTGTTTTCCTTTGCGCACGATCAGGCGCACGACCACTGGTTGTGCGTTAATTCCCCTTACCAAACAGAGAAGTTCGCATGATCATAGACCTTCTTCTAGCACGACCACTGGTCGTGCGCCACTAACCATGCGCTATTTTGCAGTTCATGAATATGCTACAGGTTCTTCGTGCATGATCAGAGGCATTCCTTCGCGCACGACCACTGGTCGTGCGCCCTATTTTCTATAAATACGCAGCCCACAAAATTAGGTCGGACGACATTCCAGCTCCACCATTATTGAGCCCTGTTCGCCTCTTCCGCCCCCTGCATCATCTTCCACCACCAGGAGGTGCTCCAGGACTATTCTTCACGCCTATCTTGAGCCCGGAGATCATCTCGGCCATCTCCGTCATCCACAAGCTTCAAAAGGAAGGATCTCCGCCCAGATTTCATCATCAAGCTTGGGAGCCATGTATTGAAGCCGAGCGAATAGTGACACAAAGAAGACGGGTCCATTGGGAGGTAGTGACATCCCTCCTCTACCCGGGACATAGTTGCAGGCCGAGCTTGGATGCGGATTGACAACCATGCGATTCCAACCGTGAATCTCAACGAGCCTTCGGATTCGGTCGATTTCTTACACTCTTTCAGCTTGTAATGATATTGTAGGGTAGATTCTTGTATTTTTGGATGATATGCACAATGATCTTCAATTGCAATGTTTATTTCATATTTCTATGAAACCATTTGGTTATTTGTGTATATGAGATGCGCCACCACTTCATCCACCACCCCATCCACTATGTTCGTGTGCTGCACTAGCAATTGCTAGTGGCGTGCTTATTAACGAGGTGCTTGCGACCCTCACTCCGCCGGTGCGACTCACTCCACCCGCAAGCCTACTCGTCCATCCACGCAGCGAAGCGGTGTATAGCGGCCCGTGTAATCCATTCGCCTCACGAAGCAGTGCGCTCAAGGCCTGCACAGTTTGATTCCGCACTTATTCACCTCATCTGCTTGCCTACTCGCCCATTCGCCTTGCGAAGCAGTGCACTCAAGGCCTGCCTAGTTTCCATCTCGCCAAGCGAAGCATTGCATAACGGCATTGCATAGGAGCAGTTTAGTTATTTTCTTTTACTTTCCATCAACCAAATCCCCCCTTTCGACATCCATCCGACCTAAAGGAATTCGATCTCAAGTCCTTCCTTAAAAGTAAACTCCACCTTACTGTGTTCATTGAGAGATTCGATACTTGGGGATTTACTTCCCCATATTATTACTTGACAACGACCGGTTCACTGCCATTCCGTGCCGCAGTCTTGCTACCGCCTATAGCGGTGTGCTAAGATTTGCGCATCAAGCACCCAAGAAAAGGCAAACAAATACAAGACTGATAAAAAACTCCTTACAACGAAGATGAAGAACACCGGCGGTGGGAAAATAGTTCTTCCTCCTGAAGAACTCCTCTGGCAACAATGGTAGCAAACTTTCTTCCCAAAACTGAGACTTCACCATTTCTTTCAAATGACAACTAAAAACTGGAATTAAATTTCTACCAAAGCATCTCTGCCTATTTAGGGCAAAAGGACGATCTCATCTTGGCCATTGAAACAAGTTCAATTGTGATCCGATGGCTTAAATAAGAGATTTGACAGAACTGGTCCATCACCTACCATCATCCGCATCAGTTCTGCTCATGTTAGCTCTAGCTGACAAAAGGCCATCTCGATGATATCGGAGACTCATCTCGATGATCTGCTACTGCCAGTGTAACGCATATCGCTGGGCATTAGCAACCTGCAACTAGCCTTCAAGTCGACATAACTCTAGCTTCTCGCTGATATCAGAAACCTATCTCGATGATAGGGTCTCGCTGATATGGAACATGTTTTGTCGACATGCACACAGTCAAGCCGACATGCTGCATACTTCAAGTCAATATGCTACCATTGGTAGTATGATTACGGCACAGTGATAGCTTCCAACTCCTGATCTGCTTTCTCTTTAGGGGATGGACCCCAATAATAGGATACAACGAAGGTAGGAGGAGACAGAGGTAACAGTTAGGATGTGACGGAGGTCTGAGGTAGGATGCGATGGAGGTAAGATATGACAGAGGTAGGCGGTAAACGGGAAGGATATGACAAAGGTAGGATGTGATGAAGGTACGAGGAAAAGGGGGGTGTTAAATTTTTTGAACTGTAAGTGGGAGTCTGGGCGGTCTGCATTTTGGAGACCGCAGAGCTCGCGTGGCCTGCGAGAGCTCGGAATTGGCGGACAGCTTCAGTTAGCCAAGAGTTCTGAAGTATTCGCAGAGTCCAGGAAGTCTGGTAGTGAGACCAGGCGGTTTGCATGAGTTCTCTCTGGCGGTCAACCTTGGTTGGTCAGTTGTTCTCATGTAGTTCTGTTCTTATATAAGCCGGGCGGTCTGCAATTATTTGTTCTGGAAAACTATCTTGGTTGTTCCAGTTTTGCTCAAGTGAAATAATGGTCTTATGAAGACCGCGTGGTCTGGTTCTGGTGACCGCACATCCTAATAAGGGAGGTGTTTGTATCTCTTATGGGCGGTGACGACATCTATTCATTTGTCTATAAATAGAGGTGGAGGGGTAGTCATTTGCATGCAAGAACTGTAAGAACTAAAGTTTGGATTGATTGTGCTAGTCTCATTTTTTGAGGTCGCGCGAGCTGAAGGTTGTTGAACGGTTTGTTGTGTTCGCAGGTTAGGCGGCCAGCAGTCTCCGTCAGCACTCTTCCTATCTTTCCATCTTTG
Source organism: Dactylorhiza incarnata (assembly GCA_033032865.1). NCBI lineage: Eukaryota > Viridiplantae > Streptophyta > Magnoliopsida > Asparagales > Orchidaceae > Dactylorhiza > Dactylorhiza incarnata. The sequence continues at coordinate 7,785,114 of JAWHQI010000035.1, forward strand.
AATAACCAGCTCGCCAACGGTCTCATTTGGGGGTCTACGGTTTGTAGTTCTTGGTCTATTTGCAGCGGACTCAGTTGATGAGGCGACCTTCAGTGGTCAGGCGGTCTTGAGTTGTGGTCTTGCATCAGTGAGCAGTTCTTCTGTGTTCGCGGGTTACTTCTCTGATCTTTAGACCTTGAGGTCTAGGCGATCAAGAAGTGCGGACAAGAATTTATTTCAGCAGTTTAATAAGAAGCAGATTGTGCGGTCTATGATTGGCGATCTGGCAGATTGCAGGTCAGCGACCTATGCTGTTCGCGCGGTCTCAGGAAAGCCGGCGATCTTGTTATGATCGAGCGGTCTGTGCGGTCTCAAATATTCTAGCCGCCAGAAGCTTGTTTTGTAGCTTTGTCTTCTCATCTATATTTTCTCTTATAAATCATATCTCGCCATGTATGCGACACATTGTAAAAAGATAGTCAATAAAGAAGATCTTCTTGTCCTTCATTGTCACTGGTTACTTGAATTGAAATTGAATTAAAGTCTTCCGCTGTATTGTCTTCGAACCTACTCCAAATTTTTAACATGGTATTAGAGGCAGATTCTAAGAAGTGATTAGCCCCAGAATCATGCTTATGTCTCTGAAGTTTTTGTTAACCAGTGTGATAACAAACTGCAAGAAGTGGAAGTCGTGCATGGAGATCTATCTTCTTGGCGATGATTTATGGGAGGTAGTCGGAGGAGATGATAGACAAGCAGATGTAGCTGCTGAAGGGAATGCTGACCAAGTGAAGGCTTGGAAGAGAACAAACGCAAAGACCGAGTTTACTCTCAAGCGTGCTATCATTCCAGAGCTGTTTGACCACATAATTGGATGTTGGTCAGCTGCTAAGATTTGGACAGCCTTAGATGGCTTGTTCAACAAGAAGAACGTAGCCCGGCTGCAGTTTCTTGAAAATGAATTGGCGAAAGCAACTCAAGGAGATTTGTCCATTTCATTTTTCTTCTTGAAAATGAAGAACCTTTGTGTGGAGATATCAGCTTGGGAATCAGATGAGCCTATTTCAGAAGCGAGGTTGAAGAGGCACATAATCCACGGCTTGTGGAGAGAGTATGTGGCCTTGGTCACTTCTGTACAAGGTTGGGCAAATCAGCCATCATTGCTAGAGCTGGAAAATTTACTTGCTTTGCAAGAGAGCATGGCAAAGCAAATGGCTGGGATTTCTATCTCTGGAGGAGAAAGCGAGGTTCTTTATTCTGGCAAGAAGAAGAGATGGGACAAGAAGAAGAAGACATCTGTTAGCGATGGACCTTCAACTTCATATCAACAAGAGAGGAGTAATACTCCTAAGCGTGATGGAAAGAAGAAGGAAGGGCCAACGTGCTATATGTTCAATCATCTTGGTCATTTCAAGAGAAACTGTAAAGTCAATCTTCAGGCAGAGCATGCTGTCGGGAAAGAAGTGGTTGCTTCTAATGCAGGAGATAGGTGGAATGATGGAGCTTTTATGACAGGAACTTGTGTTCGGGCTTTGGCTTCTATAAACTATCAAGATGATTGGATTGTGGACTCAGGTTGTGGTCATCACCTAACCAGAGATGAGTCAAAGTTCTCTTCTTTGCAGACATACTCAGGTAATGATGCTATAATTTCTGCTGGCTATCACATTCTTTAAATGGAGATAGAGGTCCACTCACGTTAAAGAGTGTCTATCATGTTCTGGGGATGAAGAAAAACCTCTTCTCGGTGACCAACGCTGTTGATGCTGGCTATCACATTCTGTTTGGTCCAACAGAAGTGAAGTTTCTTTGAAACATGTTAGTGGTGAAGGCTGAAGTCACTCATGTTGGAAGAAGGGTGAAGGACTTGTTTGTTCTATCTACAAGTTCCTATGTTGATAAGATGAGAACTAATGATAGCGCTGCTATCTGGAATGAAAGACTTGGACATGTTGGGATGGATAAGTTGAAGGCTGTGGCAGGAAGAGGCCTTGTGAGAGGTCTGCCTAGCTTGTCATCTTTCGGTGAAGGTCATGTTTGTGCAGGTTGTCAATATGGTAAGGCTCATCACCTTCCATTCGACAAATCACAAAGCAGATGCAATGCACTATTGGAGTGTATTCATGGTGATATGTTTGGACCTACTGCAACTGTCAGTCATGGAGGTAGCATGTAGATGCTAGTCTTAATTGATGACTTCACCAGATATACTTGGGTATATTTTCTGAAGGATAAGTTGGAAGCCTTTGAAAAGTTTGTGGAGTTCAAGGAGCTAGTGGAGGAACGGCTTAACCTGCGGATCAAGAAGTTCAGAACCGACAATGGAGGGGAGTTCACCTCAAATATGTTCTTCAACTTCTGCAGGAAGCATGACATAAGGAGAGAGATCTCTTATGCTCACACTCCATAACAGAATAGAGTTGCAGAGGGGAAGATCCATCATCTGACGGAGACCTACAAATGTTGGCTTCATGACAAGAATATCCCAAAGTATTTCTGGGCAGAGGGAATGTCTTGTGCAACTTATGTTATCAATCAGATGCCTCTTACTCCAATCAACATGAAGACCCCTCATGAGTTGATGTTCAAGATAAAGCCTACGGTGGAACACCTTTGAGTGTTCGGATCTACCTGCTATGTGCATGTTCCAGATTCTCTTATAACGAAGCTAGATGCGAAAGCAAGGAAGTTAGTGTTCGTTGGTTATGATGACCGGAAGAAGGGCTGGAGATGCATGGATCCTGAGACACGGAGAGCTGTGGTCTCAAGGTATGTGGTATTTGATGAATTAACATCATACCAGGGTAGGTCTTCTATTGAGTTACAAGAAAGCAGGTCAGATGGAGGACAAGGATAAGCTACTAAGGTGGTTCTGGTGGAGTTGCCTATTTCTCCAGGTGCTCCAGTTATTTCTAGCTCTGGGTCAGGTGCTTCAGCTTCTGGACGCAGGGGGAGTGACACTCCAAGTATGCTTGAAAGGAGAGCTAGTCCAGAACAGGTAGCTGAAGAGGTGGTTCAGAGTAAAGCTCTGAGGAGGTCCAAGAGGACTATCATTCCACCAGATCGGTATATGGGGGGAAACTTGGTGAACTTCGTCTCATGTTTCTTCGCAGGTCCCTTAGATGAGAGAGAGCCATATTGCTTTGAAAATGTCATTGGAGTCAAGGAGCGGGAAGAGGCCATGGATGAAATGATGGCTGTCCTTAGGAAGAATGAGACTTGGGACTTGGTGCCTAAGGTTGAGGGTGTTACTCCTGTGACTTGCAAGTGGGTTTTCAAGTTGAATAAGAAGGCTGATGGTAGCATTGAGCGATACAAGGCTCGCCATGTAGCTCGAGGATTCTCTCAGAAGTATGGGGAGGATTATGAAGAAACCTTCAACCTGTTGCCAAGATGACTTCAGTTAGGGTGGTGATCACATCTTGCCAAGGATGGAAGATATGGAAACTCGATGTGAATAATGCTTTCCTTTACGGTGAGATTAACAGAGACATCTTCATGGATCAGTCACCTGGCAACTCTCAAGAAGGCTATTTACGGCTTGAAGCAGATGCCTCGGGCGTGGTATGGAAAGATCGTAGAATACCTCCAATTCTGCGGTTACTTTGCTTCTGATACTGATTCAAGCTTGTTCGTAAAGAAGACGGGGAGATTCATGTCTTGGTGTTGTTATACATTGTTGATATGATCGTCACGGGAAATTCTGAGATGGAGGTAGCTAGAATTCGAGCTGAGTTAGCTATCTGATTTGAGATGAAGGACTTGGGTAAGCTCCTCCATTTCCTTGGACTCAAAGTGGAGAGGAAAGAGGGCGGTATGCTTGTTTCCCAGAAAGGCTATGCAGAACAAATTGTGAAGCGATTCAGCATGGAAAGAGGGAAGAGCAACTCTACTCCATTGGAGGTTGGTATGATACTTTGACGTGATGAGGGAAAGGTTCTTTCTGATCCTTTGGTGTTCTGGGCTTTGGTCTAAAGTTTGATATACTTGACGATCACGAGGCCAGATATCACTTATGCAGTTAGCCAAGTGAGTCGATATATGGCGGAGCCTCAGAAACCTCATCTTATGGCGGCTAGGAGCAATATGAAGTACGTAAAGTCCACCTCTGATTTGGGTATCTTCTATGGAAGGGCTCAAGATTTTGCTTGCATTTTTTCATGGATGCTGATTATGGAGGAGAGTCAGATGATCGAAGATCGACCTCTGCATATGTCTTTATGATAGGCTCTACAGCTGTTTCATGGTGCAACAAGAAGTAGAATTCTGTGTCTGTCTCCACTACTAAAGTGGAGTACAAAGCTTCGACTTTGGTAGCTCAGGAAGCCATCTGGCTTAGGAGGCTTGTGGAGGACATTCACGGGGAGGTGCGAGATCCTACTCTGCTTCGTGGTGACAACGAGAGTGCCCTCAAACTGGTGAACAATCCAGTTTGTCATGTTCGAACCAAACGCATAGAGATTCAACATCATTTCATTTGGGAAAAGGTGTTGGAGGGATCTCCTATGGCTGAGCATGTGCAGAGCAAGGATAATGTCACAGACATCTTTACGAAGCCATTTTTGAAGGGACCATTTGATCGGTTGAGGAGTTTGCTTGGGCTGACTTCCACTTCCCACTTCAAGGGGGAGTGTTGAATTTTTCAAAGTGTAAGTGGGAGTCCGGGTGGTCTGTATTTTGGAGACTGCAGAGCTCACGCTGCCTGCGAGAGCTCGGTATTGGCAGACAACTTCAGTTAGCCAAGAGTTCTCAAGTACTCGCAGAGTCCTGGCGATCTAGTAGTGAGACCGGGCGGTTTGCATGAGTTGGCTCTGGCGGTCAACCTTGGTTGGTCAGTTGTGCTCATGTAGTTTTGTTCTTATATAAGTCGGGCGGTCTGTAAGTATTTGTTCTGGCGAACTGTCTTGGTTGATTCGGTTTCCTCAAGTGAATTAATGGTCTAATTACCTAGGGGGGGGGGGGGGGGGGGGGGGGTGAATAGGTGTTTTAAATTGTTTTTGTCTTTTAGAGTGTAAGACTAAATTAGCTTGAATGAACACAACCAGAAATCACTCCACAGAAAATACACCAGGATTTATAGTGGTTTCCAGTGTGGGTACTCCACTGTCCCCCTTCCTCTATCTAACAGTATGCTATACTTGGACAACTCCTTCAAAATCTCAGATCTCTTTCACAGATCCTACACCTCAGGCACAATAGGCCCTACAGCTAAGGCACTACATGCCCTACAACTCAGATCCACTTAGGATCCTATCTCAGGTTCCCAGAACCCTACAACTCAGGCACAATATATAAGACCCCCCCCCCCCACCGAACTGAACCCAAGTTGTGAGAGATGTGTCTTACTGACTAAGACAGCCACTTAGTGCTTCTCGGGGGGCAATGACCCACTCTCTCAAGCACTGGGTGGTCTTCTTGTTAGGCAAGCAAATCGATACATCACATCAGATCATAGTGCGAAAGCAATCATAAGGAAAACTAACAAGCATACATATATTCATAAGCAAAAGGTCGAAGCCAACTGGTTACTTGGTTGGCCCTATGGGCTAAGGGTAACTACTATATCTCCTATATTCCTTACAAAGTCCTATACCCTAGGAGTCACATCACAGAAGACGGGAGGCGAGGCCGGTGTATCTGATCGGGCAATCTCAAAAGCTGGTATGCTGTCATACGGCATGGGGGCTTCACGCTATCCCATCTCCTGTGAATGGTTATACAAACAACCCTTAGTCACAGAGCTAAGTGGAAAACACATCTCCTCCCCAGATCCGTATCTTAGGGACGAGCTCAGTACCCAAACAGTTAATAGATTGCATAAGCAAAAGCGGTTAGCAACATGTGCATATCCAAAAGCCCTAATAATATCACCAGATGAATTAAAAGAACACAGCTAATAGTAGTAACAACACAAGTAACCGTGATTTACAAACATGCTGTAGGTGTTCAAACCTGCACACAAAACCCTGTGCCCACATAGTTTGGACCGCTTTTCTTCCAGCAGGGTAGCGAACCCCGCGAGCCTCACCGATGTGGCCACCGGTGACAGTGACCAGTCCTGCCACTTTTGAGTGTGCTCGTACCGCGTCACCCAGGCCATCCCATACAACTCAATGTACTAATTGGATGTGAGCGACATCCGGCGATTCTGAAATTTAGGCCGACCATCGGAGGGAAATCAATGGGTACGGAGTGGTGATTACCCGCGGTACATATCTACCTATCTCCATGAGTCATCAACTCTCCCGCACCGGTATGAACAATCTGCGGGAGTGACCGACCTGCCATTTTTACCGCAAGCATTTCACAAATAGTTAATTTAATAATGAAATCACACTTCGGGCCTAGTACGGCCTTATAATATTGAGCAGCTATTCCATACTTGCCCGGTAGGTGCAACAGGCTCGAGGGCACAATATTTGGGGCTAACCCTTGGAGGAGATACTCAACTCGCTGTTATCCCCAACTAAGGTTCTACTAAACAGGAACGACCACTTGTCAGAGCAGAACCCGGGATAGAACTGTAAATATAATAAGTTACAGTATTTGAGCGCGATAAGAAATGGTGTAAAGTAAGCTGCTGAAACGAAATGCTGAATTGTAAAAGTACTTCAGCACATAACATTTACTCCCAAACTTTTTGAAGTAAGCTAGTGTTGGCTTCTTACCTTTAATCAGCTATAGGGAGTCATATTATGGTTCTTATTGATGAATGCTCTATTTTGCACATAACATGCAGTATTAACTGCCTCAGCCCAGAGGTATTTTGGAAGTGAGGAGTCACTTAGCATAGTCTTATCAGCCTCAATAAGTGTTCTATTTTTCCTCTCAGCAACCCCATTTTGCTGTGGAGTTCTGGGAGAAGAAAACTCTTATAGGATACCTTCTTCTTCACAAAATTCAGTCATTGAATCAGATTGAAATTCAGTTCCATGATCACTTCTGATTTTGGCCACAGAGCAGTTTACTTCATTATGAATTTCTGACAAAATTCTTGAATGTACTTAGGGTATTAGACTTGTGTATTTAGAAGAACACCTAGGCAAACCTAGAGTGATCATCAACAATAACCAATGTATAAGCAATCCCTCCTAGTCTGAGTACTACGATAGGGCCAAATAGGTCCATGTGCAGTCGGTATAAGCACCTAGTGGATTGTTTGTCCTGTATGCTTTTAAATGTAGTCCTTATTTGTTTTCCCATTTGGCATGCATGACAGGGACCCATTTCTAGACAATCCAACTTAGGATCATCCCTTACCAAATTTTCTATTATTATATTTTTAAGACACTTATAGTTAATGTGGGCTAGCCTCTTGTGCCACTTTACACAAGCATACATTTCATCATTTGCTACAAGACTCACATGCTAATCCTTTCTAATACAAATGAAATTCAAACAATAGATATTTCCACTCCTAGTGCATGTTAGGATAGATTCAGCATTCTTAGAATCGTTGATCAAGTACTTATCCTTGTGGAAGACAATAACATATCCCTAGTCACATAATTGGCTTATGCTAATAAGGTTATGTAGTAACCCTTCAACTTATGGTACTCTTGTGATAGTGATAGAACTATTAGTGATTTTACCATAGCCCTTGAGTACACCTTTGTCAGATCCTCCAAATTTGACTTTTGGTCCATCTTTTATAGGTGTAAGCTCTTTCGATAGGTTTCTAGTCATAGTCATGTGTCTGGAACACCCACTGTCCAAATACCACATAGGAATCTTAGTGGTTTTTGGACATACCTGCAAGACAGCTAAACTTCCTTGGGAACCCTTCCTATCTTTGGTCCTAGGTGCTTGTTAGAGATTGAAGTAAACGAAAAACTGGCATCCTTCTTTTTGATTCTCATATGGGGATCATTCTGCACAGATGGATTAAACCAACAATCTAAGGCAAAATCCCCTACTTTACCACAACACCAACATTCAAAACTATTATATCTAGATTTTCTTGTTGTGCTTGGTCTGACTAAGTTAGGATGTTGCTTGATAGCTAACCCCTCCTTTCTTAAAAGTTGAAGAGATTTCCCCAGCATGAAAATTTCTTAAAGTTTTCACAGGAAAATTCTTTTGGGGTGCGGATAGAGCACTCTTCCCAAGGAAAGTCTATCTTTTACTTACCCAAGTAGAAGGGAGCATAAAACCACCATCTATATTCTTGCTTTCTTTGCATCCATAGATGCTACAGTGATCATAATAGTTAGTGGGTATAATCACTTTTCTAAGGACTATTTTTCCTTGAGAAGATTTCCCACTATCTTCACCTTGACCATAGCCAAAACCTTTCTTATTTGATTGTGAAAAGCCATCAATCAAAGGAAGAATAGTTTGTGTCTTGGAATAACTTGCCATAATTTTTCTTTCTTTTAAGAGCTTATCCTCTAGCTCTTTGATTCTAATATTCTTATGCTTAATAACTTCAGTTAAAGTGCTAGTGCTCAATGGAGAAATTGATAATTTGGTCTTAACTTGAGCTAGCTCAGTTACTTTCTCAAGTAGTTCATCTCTATTATCACACAAGGAGATGATCTCTGTTGCTTGTGCCTTACAGAGAGCTTTTGCTTTCTTCAGAGCTTCAAGCAGGGTGCCAAATTTCTCAATATAATCAGTGTCATCTTCTCTTACTGTTGAAGAGGAGCTGGCATCTGAATCTGTGTCAGATATGGTAAGAGAAGTCTTAGGAATTACCTGGTTGTGATGGGATCATCACAACATTTTTCATCTGAGCAGGCCATAACTGCTATATGGCTATCTGATTCTGATAAGAACACTCAGTGTCACTATCACTAAGTGTTCTCACTTTATTAACCACAAGGCTCCTCTCTGTCTTCCTACTCCTTGAGTGCTTTCTCTCTTCACTCTTGTCTTGCCTCTTGAATGGACATTCAACAATGATATGTCTAGGATTTTTGCAGCTGTAACAGACAATGATAGAGGAAATATGTTTGTTAGGTTTGGACTCATACCTGTCTGATCTGTGTCTGCTCCCAGACATGTCTTCTCTCCTGGAACTAGAGGGAGAAGCTTCATATCTTTTGTTCCCTCTTCTTTTGTTTCTTAGCAATTCTTACACTGCTTGGTGAACAGTGAGAGATCTCCATCAGAGGGCTCTGAGCTTAAGTTGCTTGAGATCTCTTCCTCTGAGATATTGACAGGCTCCACAGTCTTGTGCTTTTTTGAAACATCAGCTTTAAAGGCCACTGCCTTTTCTCTACTGTGAGCTTTGGAACTTTCCTCTTCAGCCTTTCTAATATTTAACTACAACTCGTCTGACAAAAGCTTGCCATATAGCTATTAAGGCTCCATAGCTCTCAGATTTCCAACTTCCCTGATGCCACATTAGATTCATATCCCATTCTTTATTTAGATATCTTAGAAACTTGTCATTGAGTTCATAATTGGTGAACTCTCTTTCATAAGTTTTGAGCCCATTTACAATCCTGAAGAACTTTTCATAGCAGGCTGCTATGTCATCATTCTTATCTTGCCTGAAGGATTCATACTTCTAATTCAGAAGGTATTTTCTGTCAACTCTGACCTATTCTTTTCCTTCCATGTATAATGAATCAGATTCTATAATGTTGATTCATCAATTGCATTTACATTGATGTTCTTAGCCCTTTTGTCCATGTTGACCAAGGCTACTTCATCCGTGGTAAACTGGGATGGGGTTTTGGGTGTAGGAGCTGTTGTTGGGTCCACAGGGATATTCATGGGATCATAGGGTCCCATATCAACTGCCAAATAGACTCTAGGGTCTGAAGCTTCCATGTACAATTTTATTCTCTGCTTCCAGATAACAAAGTTCGCTTTGGTGCAGATGGACAGCTTCATTGAGCTCATTTCCTTATGATGCTCACCAACCATTGATTTATCACAACCCACTAAACTTGTAGATAAACTGTTATGCCTTTGTAATCAACCCCACTTTAATACCAATTGGAAGATATGGGTTGTCTATAATACACCTAGAGGGGGGGGGGGGGTGATTAGGTGTTTTCAATGTTAGTTGCTAGTTTAAAAATCTAGCTAGCACAGCACAGAAACAACACAGAAAATACACAGGATTTATAGTGGCACCCTTCAAGACAATGTGTCAAGAGGTACTCCACTATCCCTCCCACATATCGAGCAATGTGCTAGACTAGGCAACTTCTCCAACTTAGATCTCTTCTTAATAAGTAGATCTTACAACTCAGGCGCACACAGAACCCTACTAATCTCAGACTTTACAAGTCTTATAATAACTCAGATCTTCACCAAGATCCTACCAAACTCAGGCTCATAAAGAACCCTACTAAACTCAGGCTCACACAGAACCCTACCAACACTCAGATCTATTATAAGATCTTACATGCTCAGGCTCACAAAGAACCCTACAAAACTAGAAAGGTGTTTTCTATTGTAGAAGAGAAGACTTCAAGATATAAGCTTCTGAATGAATGATCCTCTTCTTCCTCATGCAAATATAAGCCCAAAGATCTTTTGAATCACTGAACTGTTCTTGAGAATCTTCTTCAAATAAATATAAGATGAACTTTTCAGCAGGGAAGAAGATTCTTTCTTTCTTTTTCTTGAACTTCACAACACAACAATGAATTCGTCTTGTTGAGTACTTTTTCTCTTTTCTGCTTGTACGTATGAGAATAAGAATCAAAGAGATTTTCTGTGTTGAGTGTATTGAGTGTCTTTTGAAATCGATATTTTTTCTCTTTTATACTCTTCTGCAATTTTGCATAAAGGTCCTTACTGAATTTTTCCATAATTAATTTGCCAAATAGGAATATTGAATGAAACAACAGAATATATTATCATAAGTGCTTTGCCATTCATGGAACTTGCAGAAAATGGAAGTAAGAAATATTCTTCATTAATGTTGTGTAACGGCTATATCTTGTGGAGAATATATCATTTAATATTCCTTGATTAGTGCACAAGACAGGCGGCATGCACATTCCCTGTATTTCAATTTCTGAGAAAACAACGCATTAATTGTAGTTCAACATCTGTCAAGACGATAAACTTCTTTCAATCCGATTTTGTCTTGATCGTGTCGACGATATGAAATCTTCCCGATGATATCGTCGACATACTTCTTTCCTCAAGACTCTACTTGATATTTCAATGATACTGCTTCTTCTAGACGATATCATCGCGATGTTTCCTTCAATACGATATGTCTTCAATCATCAAGACGATATGTCTTCTTCAAGATGATAACGTCTAGACATATGAACTTAGCTTTCTCAGTGATTAATCTTCTTTAAAATGATATCGTTGAAACTGTTTCGACGATATGTTTTTCTTTCTCAACGATATGTCTGCTAAGACTCAAGCCAATATTTAACTTAGTGATTTTTCACTTCTTTTGTAGTTTTGATACTGAAATATAGTCTTGATACTTAGTATATAGTCTTGACATACCTATCACATCATGAACTAAAACACACATCAAAAATAACTTGGCTTATCTATACTTGTGTTCCTTCTTCAAATATTGGAACATTGAGAGCACAATACCCAATAACCTCCTCATGAGAGACTAGATCACTGTCAATCATTATATTGTCCTCTCTTAGGGGCTCCCCATCAATAGGAGCAGGAGAGTTTGGAGTAACTTGTGGAGATTGAGCAGGACTTTGAGAGACACCAGTTCTTTGCGTAGAAGGTTAAACTACTAACTTTTTGGTGAATTTCTTCTCCCACCTGCTAATAGTCTTCATATCTATTCTTTTCAGATAATGGAGAGGTATTGATTTAGACTCATTTAAATGTTGAGGAATGGAGTGCTTTAAGTATAATGAAAGTATTCTGCCAAAGTTTGGGGATTTCAAACTGTCCTTGATTTTTTTAAACAATATCTTGCCCCAATTAGTCTTCTTTTCAAGAATTATCCTTACCATTAGCTCAAACATTCCTTGTGATAGCCTATCATGTGACCCAACTTTGCACAAAAGTACTTTTCCAATGATGTCAGACAAGGGAATACCCTGAACATTCATCTTATTTCTTTGAATGCAACCATAAGGTTTCCCACCCAGGACACACCATTTGTATCCTTCCAAGACATCCTCAGGGTTGACTGATTCTTCCTTTTCATTCTCATCCAAGACAGTTAGTTTAAGGGCATTGGTTAGGCCCAATGCAGTAATCCTTATATATTCTCCAGACACAGTGGTGAGGGTTGCTTTTCCTACCTTAATTTGGGCATTCACATACATTTCAGACAATGATGTGTAGTATAGTCTAGTAGGTTCAGTAAGAACATACTCTAGTTCAGAAGCATATAACAGGGTAATCACCATATCAAGTTCTTCAGCAAAACCTTCGAATCCATCCTTGACCAACTCTCCTCCAGAAAGAACTTTCTCATCTGTGATTTTTGGAGCCATTTCTTATTGCGGGGAGTCATCGAGAGGAAGAAGAAGACAAAATTTGGATTCTAGGATTTTGTGTGTGCGCAGTTTCTATGCTCCCACATTGCCTAATATATACTATGATGCTTTGGGAAGGTAAAAAGGCGCGTACCTGATGAAATCTTGATGAATCATTTTGAAAGGCCCGTAATTGCGCCGTAATTATGACGCTCACGTGACCTGTGATGTCATCTTCTCATTTAGATGGTGTATTAATTATCGTCTTGATGATAAATGCATTGTCATCGAGAATTTAGTATCGTCTTGACTCATCAAGATGATTGTTTATAATATCCAGTATTTTCTAGATGATTTTCCACTTATGCCTTATCCAAGCTTTCTGTTGCTCCTGTCTGGTGGTTCAGCTACATAGACCTCCTCCTTAAAGTCTCCATATAGAAATGCTGATGTTAAAATTATTGAAGTGAAGTGGAGGTGACCGGGCGGTCTGATTTTGGGTGACTACGTGACCGTGCGGTCTGTGTTGGGCTCTGCCGGTCTGTTCTGGCGGTCTGCTGATTGGTCGGTCTGTTCTTGATTGTTGTGGTCTGTTCCCGAGTTGTTCTGCTTGGTTGGCTTGTCTTCCTGTTGGAAGACCGGGCGGTCTGTTCTTATGTAACCGCCTGACCGGGCGGCTTGTGCTGGCGATCTGACGACTTGTCTGAAGTCGGTCAGTTGGTTCTTGGTTACTCCTGGTGGTCTAAGGGAGGAGTACACTTGTGATCGCGCGGCTTGGGCGCGGTCTCGTATTCACGCGACTTGTGCGCTATCTGTCCGCTGATCTGCAGTCTTGGTCGGATGGTTGTCCAAGTAGTGAGATCGCGCGGTCTGCCTTGTGAGACCACTGGCGATCTGACGGGTGGTCAATGTACCTCTCCTGTGCGGTGACGACGTCCGTCCACCCGCCTATAAATAGGGGTGCATGGCCCATCATTCTTAATGATAATTGTAAGAACTAGAGCCTGGGTTAATTCATGCGGTCTCAACTTTTGATGTCGGGCGGTCTCGGCAGCGAGTTGACTGTTTGTTGTGTTCGCAGGTTTGCGGTCAGCAGGTTGCAGTCTCCTTCCTTGGTGATTCCCAGCGGCTTGAATAAACAGTTCGATAGCAGTCTGTCTGCGAACTGGTTTATGTTTGTTCTTGTGTTGTTCGCAGCGAGCTCAGCGATCAGGCGACCTTCAGCGGTTAGGCAATCTGAGTTCCGGTCTGGCGATAGCTTCAGTTCTTTGTTCAATAAAGCTCCAGTTCGTGCGGTCTGAGGTTGCGGTCTTATAGTGCAGGCGGTCTGTCTGTTTTTCTGTTCGCGCGGTCTCAGGTCAAGCCGGGCAATCTCTGGAGTCGAGCGGTCTGTGCGGTCTCAGCTTGTCTAGCCGCCAGATTTGTTTTGGTGTGTTTTGTTCTTCTCTCCTCCGTGATTCTTATGAATCATGTCTCGCCATGTATACCTCGCACTGTAAATGAAGTTTGTGTTTCAATAAAGTTTCTTGTGTTGCTGTGTGGCATTGTGGTTGTTTGGTTATAACTCAGTTGATGCAACTCCTGCTTACTCCAAAATGATTCAAATCAAAAATTTTAACATGGTATCAGAGCCAGGTTGTTGGAGTGGATAAGCAGTGTTCAACTTGAGTTGCCATCGTCTTTGTGAAGAAGAGACCACATAGATTGCCATGGAAGGTGGATACGCAAGAGGGATTGGTATTGAACTCCTAACATCGACTAACTACAAGAAGTGGAGGTCGTGTATGGAGAGTTACTTACTTGGCGAGGATCTATGGGAGATAGTTGGAGGAGAAGACACACAAGAAGTGTTTCTAGCAGGAGATAATATGGCAGTGGTGAGACTTTGGAGGAGGACTAATGCTAAGGTAGAGTTCACACTCAAGAGGGCTATCTCACCGGAGCTATTTGATCACATCATTGGATGTAAATCTACTGCTGAGATTTGGACGTCTTTGGATGGGATGTTTAATAAGATGAATGTAGCCCGGCTATAGTTTCTTGAAAATGAGTTGGCGAAGGCCTCTCAAGATGATCTTTCTATTTCTACCTTCTTTCTCAAGATGAAGAACCTCACTCGGAGGACCATGATGAGCCCATCTCGGAGGCAAAACTGAAGAGGCATATCATCCGCGGGTTACGAAAGGAGTATCTTGCCTTTGTGACTTCAGTTCAAGGTTGGGCAAATCAACCATCTCTGTTGGAGCTGGAGAAATTACTTGCTTCGCAAGAAAGTTTGGCAAGACAGATGACGGGGACTTCTATCTCTGGGGGAGAGAGTGATGTGTTGTTCTCTGGGAGGAAGAAGAAGAAGTGGGAGAAGAAGAAGCCAGGTTATGATGGACCCTCTACTTCAGGTCAGCAGGATAGGGGTTATGCTCCTAAGTCTGATGGTAAGAAGAAGGGAGAGGGACCAAGGTGCTTTAGGTGCAATAAGACCAGCCACTTCAAGAAGGATTGCCGGGTTAATCTTCAGTCGGGACATGTAGCGGAGAAGGAAAATCCAAAGTCTGATGAAGTTGGATGGGGAGGAGCCTTTGCGGCTAATATGACGGCGATGCCCGTTAAGGCCTTGGATGCCATCAACTTTGAAGAGGATTGGATTGTTGATTCAGGGTGTGAACATCACCTCACTGGGGATGAATCAAAATTCTCTTCTTTGGCGCCTTACTCAGGTAACGATGCTATCATTACGGCTGATAATTCTGTTCTCGCAGTCAAACAAGAAGGTGTTGCCTCCCTGAGCAGTGATAATGGTCCACTCATATTGAGGAGTGTTTATTACGTGCCTGGTATGAAGAAGAATCTCTTCTCTGTGACCAATGCGGTCGATGCCGGTTATCACGTTCTGTTTGACCCAACAGAAGTGAAGTTTCTTAAAACTCAACCGGAGATAAAGGGAGATGTTATCCATGTTGGAAAGCATGTAAAGGACTTGTTCGTGTTTTCGACAAGTACCTATGTTGATAAGATGAAGACCAACGATAGCGCGGCTATCTGGCATGAAAGGTTGGGGCATGTTGGCATGGACAAATTGAAGGCTATGTCGGTAAGGGGCCTTGTCAAGGGCTTGCCTAGCTTGTCCTCTTATGGAGACGGTCATATTTGTGTGGGATGTCAGTTTGGTAAGTCTCATCGACTTCCATTTGATTAATCGCAAACAAGATGCAAAGAGCCGTTGGAATGCATCCATGGTGATTTGATGGGACCGACTGCCACCCCAAGCCTTGGAGGCAACAGATATATGTTGGTGTTGATTGACGATTACACCAGATATGTCTGGGTGTATTTTCTGAAAGAGAAGTCGGAAGCCTTTGCGAAGTTCGTGGAGTTCAAGGAGCTGGTGGAAGGTCGGTTAGGCCTGCGGGTGAAAAAATTGAGAACTGACAATGGTGGGGAGTTCACCTCTGGTGAGTTCTCAAGTTTTTGCAGGAAACTCGGCATCCAGAGAGAGCTCACTTGTGCCCATACTCCACATCAAAATGGCATTGCGGAGAGGAAGATCCGTCATCTGATGGAAACCTGCAAATGCTGGCTGCATGCCAAGAGTATCCCAAAGTCCTTTTGGGCGGAGGGAATGTCTTGTGCGGCTTACGTCATCAACAGGATGCCTCTAAGTCCTATAAATATGAAGACCCCACACGAACTGATGTTCAAGGAGAAGCCGAGTGTTGCACACCTTCGGGTGTTCGGGTCAACCTGTTATGTGCATATTCCTGATGGTCTTCGGACAAAGCTAGATGTGAAAGCAAGGAAGCTAGTCTTTGTTGGGTATGCTGAGCGGAAGAAAGGATGGAGATGCATGGATCCTGAGACACGGAGATCAGTGGTATCTCGGGATGTGGTGTTCGATGAGGTGACTTCCTACAAGGGGAGTTCAGGAGTTGAACTACCGGAGAGAAGGGTTGATGAAGCAGGGAAAGCTGCAGGAAATCTTCAAGTGGAGTTGCCTGTTTCACCAGGAGCTCCAGCTGTGTCAAGCTCTGAGATGGAGGCTTCAGGTTCTGGAAGCAGGGGGAGCGATGCTCCAAGTTCGTCAGGAAGAGGAGCTTGCACAGAAGAAGCAGCTGATGAGGTGGTTAGTCAGGTGAAACCTCTTAGGAGGTCGAAGAGGACTATCAAGCCACCAGATCGATACACAGGAGGAAACATGGTGAGCTTCGTCTCATATTTCTTTGCTGGTCCCTTGGATGAGAGGGAGTCGTCGAGCTTTGAGAAAGCCAAAGGCGTGAAGAAGTGGGATATTGTTATGCAAGAGGAGATGGATGCTCTCAAGAAGAATGAGACTTGGTCTCTAGTGCCCAGGCCCAAGGGCATTACCCCTGTGACACGCAAATGGGTTTATAAGCTCAAGAAGAAAGCTGACGGCATGATCGAGCGATACAAGGCTCGCCTTGTAGCCCACGGGTTCTCACAGCAGTTGGGTGAAGATTATGATGAGACGTTTAGTCCGGTGGCAAAGATGACTTCGGTCCGATTTGTTATTGCTTTGGCGGCATCTTGTGGATGGGAAATTTGGCAGCTCGATGTGAAGAATGCTTTCTTATATGGAGAGATTGACAAGGATATCTTCATGATCCAGCCGCCGAGTTTCATCTCGGAGGATCGTCCAGACTACGTCTGCAAACTGAAGAAGGCCCTGTATGGGTTGAAGCAAGCGCCTCGGGCGTGGTATGGGAAGATCGCGGAGTTTCTTCTATTCTGCGGGTTCTTTGCTTCAGACTCTGATTCTAGCTTGTTCGTCAAGAAGGAGGGGGCGCTTCGGGTTATTGTTCTGCTGTATGTGGATGACATGATTGTCACCGGGAACTCGAAGGAGGCGGTAGCAAGGCTGAGAGCTGAGCTTGCTATCAGGTTTGAGATGAAGGATCTGGGTGAGCTTCACCATTTCCTTGAACTTGAGGTTCAGAGGCGGGAGAGCGGAGTGCTTGTTTCTCAGGCCGGATATGCGGAGCGCATCGTTCTATGATTCGGCATGGAAGAAGGGAAGAGCAGCTCTATACCTCTGGAACAACATCATAAACTTCGGAAGGATGAGGGAAGAGTTCTATCTGATCCGTTGGTATTCCGAGCTCTGGTTGGGAGCTTGATCTACTTGACCATCACGAGGCCTGATATTGCTTATGCAGTTGGCAAAGTGAGTCGGTACATGGCGGAGCCACGGAAGCCTCATCTTCTGGAGGCAAATGGTATTCTGAAATATGTGAAGTCGACCTCTGATTTGGGTCTCCTATTTAGGAGAGGGTCAAGCTTGGAGTTGCATGGATACATGGATGCTGACTACGGGGGAGACGTGGATGATCAGAGATCAACATCTGGTTATGTCTTTATGACGGGCCCCACAGCTATCTCTTGGTGCAGCAAAAAGCAGGACTCGGTGTCCGTATCTACCACAGAAGCGGAATACAAGGCTTCGACCTTGGCTGCTCAGGAAGCCGTTTGGCTCAGGAGGTTGGTGAAGGATGTTCATGAGGAGGTTCGAGGTCCCAATATGCTACGCGGGGACAATGTGAGTGCTCTCAAGCTGGTTAATAATCCAGTATGTCATGCGAGGACCAAGCATATTGAGATTGAGCACCATTACATTCGTGAAAAGGTGTTGGGAGGATCTCTTATGGTCGAGTATGTTTGGAGTGTGGATAATGTTGCAGACATCTTCACAAAGCCGCTGGCGAAGGGACCGTTTACACGGTTGCGGAGTTTACTCGGGCTAGTCTCCACTTCCCATTTCAAGGGGGGGTGTTGAAATTATTGAAGTGAAGTGGAGGTGACCGGGCGGTCTGATTTTGGGTGACCGCGTGACTGCGTGGTCTGTATTTTGCTCTGCCGGTCTTTTCTGGCAGTCTGCTGATTGGCCGGTCTGTTCTTGATTGCTGCGGTCTGTTCCCGAGTTGTTCTGCTTGGTTGGCTTGTCTTCCTGTTGGAAGACCGGGCGGTCTGTTCTTATGTAACCTCCTGACCGGGCGGCTTGTGCTGGCGATCTGACGACTTGTCTGAAGTCGGTCAGTTGGTTATTGGTTACTCCTGGTGGTCTAAGGGAGGAGAACACTTGTGACCGCACGGCTTGTGCGCGGTCTCGTGTTCGCGTGACTTGTGCGCGATCTGTCTACTGATCTGCAGTCCTTGTCGGATGGTTGTCCAAGTAGTGAGATCGCGCGGTCTGCCTTGTGAGACCGCTGGCGATATGATGGGTGGTGATTGTACCTCTCCTGTGTGGTGACGACATCCGTCTACCCGCCTATAAATAGGGGTGCATGGCCCGTCATTCTTAACGAGAATTGTAAGAACTAGAGCCTGGGTTAATTTGTGTGGTCTCAACTTTTGAGGTCGGGCGGTCTCGGAAGAGAGTTGACTGTTTGTTGTGTTCGTCGGTTTGCGGTCAGCAGGTTGCGGTCTCCTTCCTTGGTGATTCCCAGCGGCTTGAATAAACAGTTCGACAGCGGTCTGTCTGCGAACTGGTTTATGTTCGTTCTTGTGTTGTTCGCAGCGAGCTTAGCGATCAGGAGACCTTCAGCGGTTAGGCGATCTGAGTTGCGGTCTGGTGACAGCTTCAGTTCTTCGTTCAATAAAGCTCTAGTTCGTGCGGTCTGAGATGGCGGTCTTGCAGTGCAGGCGGTCTGTCTGTTTTTCTATTCGTGAGGTCTCAGGTCAAGCCGGGCGATCTCTGGAGTCGAGCGGTCTGTGCGGTCTCAGCTTGTCTAGCCGCCAGATTTGTTTTTGTGTGTTTTGTTCTTCTCTCCTCCGGGATTCTTATGAATCATGTCTCGCCATGTATACCTCGCACTGTAAATGAAGTTTGTGTTTCAATAAAGTTTCTTGTGTTGCTATGTGGCATTGTGGTTGTTTGGATATAACTCAGTTGATGCAACTTCTGCTTACTCCTAAATGATTCAAATCAAAAAATTTAACAGATTTAACATCCATTTGGTAGACTTTGAAGCCCTTGAATGAAGCATAATCTAGAAATAGTCTGATGGCTTTCAATCTAGCAACCGGGGCAAATGCCTGATCAACATCTATGCCTTCTACCTGCCTGTATCCTTGGGCTACTAGCATTGCCTTATTCTTTATAATCACTCCAGCTTCATCCATCTTGTTTCTGTAAACCTACTTTGTTCCAATAATATTATGACCTTGTGGCCATGGCACAAGCTTCCAAACTTTGCATCTTTTGAATTGGTTGAGCTCATCTTGCATGATCATAACCAAAAATTGGTCTTTGTTGGCCTCCTCAAATTTTTTAGGGTCTAGTTGTGACAGAATGTTGAGGTGCAAGCTTTCATTCAGAGCATTTCTTCTGGTTTTAACTCCATGATTAAGCTCACCAAATATCTGGTCTGCTGGGTGATTTCTGAGATGTCTTCTTATTATGGGCAACACCCTTTGAGGTTCTTCTATTTTAGTAATTTCCTCAGCTGCTGCTTCAGGATTATTATTCTAAAAATTTGTATTTTCTGTAGCTTCTTCGACTTTTCTTGAATGGAGTTTTATGTGGAGAGTTCTTCTTTCTCAATAGTCTCTTCTTCTCTGATTTTCAGATTGTCCAGTCCTGCCTCAATTCCTACATTACATGAACTAGATAGAGGGTTATGCAGCATGCTGCTCTCATTAAAAACTATATGAATAGATTTTTCAATCATAAGAGCATTCTTATTGAAGATCCTGTAGGCTTTGCTATGCTTGCTATATCCTACAAAGTTACCTTCATAACTTTTTTCAGAGAATTTGGTAATGTAATGCTTGTTATTCTTCAGCACATAGCATTTACTTCCAAAGATTTTGAAGTAAGCTAGTGTTATTTTTTTACCTTTAATCAGCTCATATGGAGTCTTATTATGGTTCTTATTGATGAGTGCTCTATTTTGCACATGACATGCAATATTGACTGCCTCAGCCTAAAGGTATTCTGGGAGAGATGAGTCACTTAACATGGTCCTACTACCTTCAATGAGTATTCTATTTTTCCTCTCAGCCACGTCATTCTGTTGGTGAGTTATGGGAGAAGAAAACTTTTGTAAGTTACCTTCTTCTTCTTCACAAAATTTGGTCATTGAACCGGACTGAAATTCAGTTCCATGATCACTTCGGATCTTGACCACATAGCTGTTTATTTCATTCTGAATTTGTCTGACATAATTCTTGAATGTGCTTAGGGTATCAGACTTGTGTTTTAAAAAGAACACCCAGGAAAATCTAGAGTGGTCATCAATAATAACTAATGTATAAGCCATTCCTCTGAAGCTGTGAACTGCCATAGAGCCAAATAGGTCCATGTGTAGAAGGTATAAACATCTAGTAGATTGTTTGTCCTGTATGCTTTTAAATGAAGATCATATTTGCATGCCCATTTGTCATGCATGACAAGAACTCATTTT
This sequence comes from Dactylorhiza incarnata, assembly GCA_033032865.1. Taxonomy (NCBI): domain Eukaryota; kingdom Viridiplantae; phylum Streptophyta; class Magnoliopsida; order Asparagales; family Orchidaceae; genus Dactylorhiza; species Dactylorhiza incarnata. The sequence goes on from JAWHQI010000035.1 coordinate 7,805,890, forward strand.
TAAGCAATCCAACTTAGGAGCATCCCTTACCAAAATTTCTTTCATTAATTTTTTAATATACTTGTAATTAATGTGGGCTAGTCTCTTATGCCACTTTACACAAGCAGGCACTCCATCACTTGCTACAAGGCATACATGTTCATTATTTTAATGCAAATAAAATTCAAGCAATAAATATTGCCACTCCTAGTGCATGTTAGAATAGATTCAGCATTCTTAGAATCCTTGATCAGGCACTCATCCTTGTGGAAAGCAACAGTGTATCCGAAGTCACATAGTTGACTTATACTAATGAGGTTATGTTGTAACCCTTCAACATAAGCTACCCTTGTGATAGTGATACTACCATTAGTAATCTTACCATAGTCTGACTACACCTCTATCAGATCCTCCAAATTTGACTTTGGGTCCATCTTCAATAGGTGTAAGCTCCTTCAAGAGGCTTCTAGTTCCAGTCATGTGTCTGGAACATCCACTGTCCAAATACCACACAGGAGTCTTAGTGGATTTTGGACATACCTGCAAGACAACTACACCTCTTTGGGAACTCATGCTTTCTTGGGTCCTAGGTACTTGTTAGGAAAAGAACTAAATGGAAAACTAGCAGCCTGCTTTCTGATTCTAATGTGGGGATTATTATGCACAATTGGTTTAAACCATCAGTCTAAGGCAAAATGACCTACCTTACCATAACACCAACATTCAAATCTATTATATTTAGATTTTCTTGTTGTGCTTGGTCTGGCTGAGTTAGGATGTTGCTTGACAGCTAACCCTCCTTTCTTAGAAGCTAAAGAACTTTCCCCAGCATGAGAATTTTGAAGGATTTCACAGGAAAATTCTTTTGGGGTGCTGATAGAGCATTGTTCCCAAGGAAAGTCTATCTTTTACTTACCCAAGTAGAAGGGAGCTTAAGACCACCATCTGTCTTCTTGCTCTCTTTGCATCTATATATGCTACAATGATCATAATTAGTAGGTATGATCACTTTTCTAAAGACTGACTTTCCTTGATAGGATTTCCCACTGTCTTCACCTTGACCATAGCCCAAACTATTCTTACTTGTTTGTGAAAAGCCATCAATTAAGGGAAGAACAGTTTGTGGCTTGGAATAACTTGCCACAATTTTCCTTTCCTCTAAGAGCTTATCCTCGAGCTCTTTGATTCTAATATTCTTATGTTTAATAACTTCTGTTAAATTGCTAGTACTCAGTGCGGGAATTGATAATTTGGTCATATCTTGAGCTAGATCAGTTACTTTCTCAAGAAGTTCATATCTCTTGTCACTCAAGGAGATGATCTCAGCTGCTTGTGCCTTATAGAGAGCTTTTGCTTTCTTAAGAGCTTCAAGTAGGGCACCAAATTTGTCAATATATTTAGTGTCCTCTTCTCTTACTATTGAAGAGGAGCTGGAATCTAAATCAGTGTCAGATATGGTTGGAGAGGCTTTAGGAATTACCTGGTTGTGATGGGATTCATCACAACATTCTTCATCTGAAAATGTCATTGCTGCTAAGTGGCTGTCAGATTCTGATGATGATGACTCAGTGTCACTGTCACTGAGGGTTCTCACTTTCTTAGCTACAAAGATCTTCTCCATCTTCCTTCGCTTTGAGTGCTTCCTTTCTTCATTCTTTTCCTTTGTCTTGAATGGACACTCAGCTATAATGTGTCCAGGCTTCTTGCAGCTGTAACAAATAATATTAGAAGAATTATTTTTGTTAGGTTTAGAATCATACCTTTCTGACTTGTGTCTGCTCCCAGATTTATCTTCTCTCCTTGAGGTAGAGGGAGAAGCTTCCTGTCTTCTATTTCATCTTCTTCTATTTCTTAGCAGTTTTTTGAACTGCTTTGTAAATAGGGAGAGTTCTCCATCAGATAGATCAAAACTAGAATTGCGGATGATCTCATCTTCTGAGATGCAAGAAGGTTCCACAGCCTTGTGATTTCTTGAAATTTCAGCTTTAAAGGCCACTACGCTTTCTCTGCTGGAGACTTTGGAAGTCTCCTCTTTGGACCATCTAGTATTCAACTGCAGCTCATAAGATAAAAGTTTGCCAAACAGCTCCTGAGGCTCCATGTTTCCCAGATTGCCAACTTCTCTGATGGCACAAAGCTTTATGTCCCATTCTTTGTTCAGGGATATCAAGAACTTATCATTGAGTTAATAATTAGTGAACTCCCTTTCATAAGTTATCAGCCCATTAAAAATCCTGAAAAAAATTTCATAGCAGGTAACTATGTTGTCCTTCTTGTCTTGCCTAAAGGAATCATACTCCTGATTTAGAAGGGATTTTCTGTCATCCATAACCTCTTCAGTTCCTTCCATGTAGATAACTAAAGAGTCCCACATTTTTTTGCTGTTTTGCAGTGATTTGGTTCTGAAATGTAGAATCATCAATCACATTGACAATGATGTTCTTAGCCCTTTTGTCCATGGTGACCAAGGCTACTTCATCCTTGGTGAACTAAGACAATGTCTTAGGGACAGGGACAGTTGTTGGGTCCACAGGAATTGCCATGGGAACATAAGGTCCCTCTTCTACAACCATATAGATTCTAGGGTCAGAAGCTTCCATGTACAACTTGATTCTTTGCTTCCAGATGACAAAATTCTCTTTGTTGCAGATTGACAACTTCATTGAACTCATCTCCTTATGATGTTCACCAACCATAGTTTTCTAATAACCCAATATATTTTAGGGATCTTGTTCTAAGCTGTTAGGCCTTTGAACTTAATACCCCTCTAATACCAAATGGTAAGTGATAATGAGAGAATGATCAGAAGTATGAATAGATTTCGAAATAAAATCTATTTATATTCCTCTGAACTTATGCATAAAGGCCCCCAATAATTTATTCCTTAATTAATTAGGCCATTAAAGAATATAGATTGAATTGGCAGAATAAGCTGCCATAAATGCTCTCCCCTTTTTAGAACTTGCAATATTTAGAAATATATAATATTCTTCTTAAATGCTGTGTAAACGGATATATTCTGCAGAAGATATATCATTAATTATTCCTTGATCAGTGCGCAAAATAGGCAGCATGCACATTCCCTGAATAACAATTTCCAAGAAAATCTATGCATTAAATGCAGCTCTACATCTATCAAGATGATAAAACTCCTTCAATCTGATATCGACTTGATCAATCTAAACGATATATATTCTTCAAGCCAATGTCGTCTACCTATTCCTTTCTTCAAGACATAACATAATCTTCTACATGATATGACTTCTTCTAGACGATATCGTCTAGATGTTTCTTTCTACATGACTTATATTTAATTCTTCAAGATGATAATGACTACTTCAAGACGATATCGTCTAGATCTTGTCTGCACAATCTTTACTTAACCATTTCAATGATAAAGCTTCTTCAAGACGATATACTTCTGTCTGGACGATATAATGGCTCAGCATCAAGACGATATGTGACTTCGTGATTTTTCACTTCTTTTACAATTTTGATATTGAAAATATAGTCTTGATACTAAACATATAATCTTGATACTAAAAGTATAGTCTTGACATACCTGCTACATCATGAACTAAAATACACATCAAAAACAACTTTGCTTATCAATACTTGTGTTCTTTCTTCAAATCTAGGAACATTGAGGGCACAATACCCAACACCAATGGGAAGGATTAGGCCAACGAGCTTGATGAAGCATTATGGGCCTACAGTACAACTTTAAAAACCTGACCTGCTTGTCTCCATCCAGACTTGTGTATGGTAAAGCACGCCACCTTCCGGTCAAGCTCGAGCATAGTGCCTTTTGGGCAACTAAATACCTAAACTTCAATATGTTGGAGGCTGGAAAACATCGCTTCTCGCAACTCAGTGCTTTGGAAGAGTTTCATCATGAAGCTTATGAAAATGCACTACTGTACAAAGAAGAAACAGAACATTGGCATGACCTACAGATCCACCATTAAGAGTTCAAAGAAGGTGATTTAGTATTGGTTTACAACTTCGGACTGCGGCTCTTTCTGGGGAAGCACAAATCCAGGTGGTATGGACCTTTCACAGTCACTCGTGTCTTTCCGTTTGGTTTTGTTGAGTTGTATGGAGAGAAGGAGGGCCTATTCAAAGTAAATGGTCACCACTTAAAACCCTACGGTGGAAAACCCTTCGATCGCACTTACAGTCTTGTTGAACTTTTCATTTTCCTGCTTAGATAATATTATAAAACTGTTAATATAGGTATTTGGTCCAACTCAAGGACATTAAACAAAGCGCTCTTGGGAAGCACCACATGATTATCTGTGTTTTTCATTAACATTTTCTTGTATTCAATATTTTTGGCACTAATCCCCCAACAGGAATTCGGCGCCACTGCTGATTTTGCTTGACTGAGTCAAAACTAGGAGTAGAATTCAATTTCAGATTCAGATTTGGTAGCTAGCTTCTAGAATGCTCCATTCTCGGGAATGGGAAATGAATTCTCATCCCTATTTTATTTCCTGCATTCCTCATATTTAGTAGCATTTTACACTCACATTGAGGACAATGCTCTGTTTAAGTCTGGGGGTAGTTTTCATTATCCATGCACGCAAGCACTCACTTCAAGCATTACGATAGTGCTAGTTTATTTTAAAAATTCTGCTCTAAATTTCTTTCAAAATTTTAAAATTTTAATCGCTCTCGCGCAATTCAATTCCTGCACCCACTTCAATTTTATTTGAATTTATGTAATTCATGTGCTTTCCAATTCCTTTAGGTGTGTATGTTAGATTAATTTATAATCACAAAACTGAAATTGGGTAGTGAACCGCAGACTCGTGGAGTGCTCTTAGTCTAGTGCTCATGTTCTAGGATAGAAATAGATTTTGAGCTAGGTTTTTTACATATATTAAATACACTGTATTTTTACTTACTATCGTTGGTTGTAGATCCACTCCTCGTTAGAACGCGATCGAGTCCAACACTAGTGTAGAGTTGTGTGTAGTGTCGCTAGTGCTTTATTATAGGCTTACGACGAGGGGGTGTCCTTGTCGGTGTCTAGAACTCGCCCCTAGCAGTCTTCGAACCATATGCACTAAATAATAACTAACTCTATGGACATGATTTAAGCATTCTCTTGGATAACTTGAGCCTTCATATCCGATCCCATATTAACTACCATTGCAAACCCAACTTGAGCCTACACCCTTCTTTTTATTGCACCTCCACCTCACTAACACTAATGCCTAAATGCCAAAATCCCTATCACACTTAACAATGAGCTGCATTAAATTTTTTTCTCTAACTAATTGTGGTGGCAGATCAAATTTTGTTAGTATGGTGTAATTTCATTGTTTATTCAGGTGTTCTTTTAGCAAAAAATTTGAAAAAGTGATCCCATCTGTTCAAATTTAAGTTTGCGTTGTCACTCACCCATATCTAACCGGTGGTAGTTATTTTGATGTGAGCCCTAGATTTTTTCTTATGTGTGAGTTAGCCTGTCGTATCCCTAATTGAAATCCTCACCTTAAGCCTAAGAAAAAAAATTCATCCTATCTAAGCCCTAAGGATTCATTGAGTTGGTTAGTATCGAGTGCAGTGGAGAAGATGTGACCAGGCGAGCCTTTGTCCATCATCATTGATGGATTTATTAGGAGGGAACCATAGTAGTTCTGGTCCATAATACCACACTCATTGTCACTCCTTTTGCCTACACTATGCTTAGGATGGATCGCTTAGTTCCTGATTAGGAGCGGATATAGTCGTACAATAGTTTACTTAAATATAGTGTAATTTGAGTATATGCTTTGAAATTTTCTCTAATCTATTTTTATTCCCCTTGGGCCTGAGACTTCTCGGTCCACTTTGATATTTCTATTTTGATTTGTAATTAGCCTATCTTACTCCCCGTAGGTAGATTGTTTGCTCGGGACGAGCAATAGATCAAGTCTGGGGGTATTTGATGAGCGAATTTATTATAGTGATTTTGGCTCTATTCTAGATTACTTTTCCATTGATATCGCTCATCTATTTGTATATTTCATCATAAAACATTGGATAATCTGAATGTTTGCTATATGAGCATGTTTAGCTTGAAAGAGCATTATTTGTGCCATTTCATGCATGAGGGAGACCTTTTCTCCCTCTCATTTCATTTGCATAATTAGATTTGATGTATGTGGCTGTGTGGATGTCTTGTTCTGGGAATGTTGGATATTTTCCTGCATGTGCATTGCTTGTGTAGCTTCCACTGGTGTATCGGCCCTTTTTCATAGAGGAAGCCACTACTCATATTTTTTTCTTCACAAACGAGCAGTGGTTCCCCCTGCGCACGACCACTGGTTGTGCGTGTTAAATCATTGAAGTAGAAGTGGACTGTCCGGGCGGTCTATCTTTGGAGACCATAGAGACCGCACAATCTATGTGTGGTGGTTTACTTCTGGAAACCGTGAGCTCGGTGTGGCAACCTGGTTGTTGTGATCGCGTGTCTCTGGTGTTGGCAGCCTGTGTTTGGTTTGCCCGTTGCCCAAGTGTTCCTATTCAGGTTTAGATCGGGCGGTCTAGTAAGGAAGGTCATTTCGATGGTCTGGTACTGCGGACTGCATGAGTTTGTTCTGGCGGACAGTTTGGTATGTCAAGATGTTCATGTGGCTCCGATCTTATAAGAGTCCGGGCGGGTTGTATGAGCTCATTTCTGGTAGTCTGCTCCTGATCGGTCAGTTGCTCATGTCTGTTCTTATAAGAGACCGGGCGGTCTGCCGTGTTGTTCTTTGCAAGCTATCTTACTTGGACAGTTGCTCAAGTCTAATTTGCTCAAGTCTAATAAGGTCCTATAGAGACCGCGCACTCTGGTTCTGGAGACCAAATGCTCAATAAGGAAGGTGACTGTATCCCCTTGGGGCGGTGACGACACCCGGTCATTTTCATATAAATTGGGATGCCGGGGTAGCCATTTGTATGCAAGAATTGTAAGAACTAAAGTTGGCTTGATTGTGCCGGTCTCACTTTGTGGTCACGCGGTTTGAGGTTGCTTGACCGGTTTGTTTTGTTCGCAGGTTAGTAGATAGCAGTCACCATCAACATTATCCCTTCTTTCCAGCTTTGAATAAACCAGCTCGCCATTGGTCTATCTGTGCGGACTGTGTTTAGAAGTTCTTGGACTGTGCAGCGGACTCAGTTGATCAGGAGACCTTAAGTGGTTAGACAGTCTTGAGTTGCGGTCTTGTAGCAGGAAGCAGGTCTGGCTGCTTGATTGTGCCGGTCTGTGATTGCGGTATGACAGTTCGCAGGTCATCAAGATTGCTCTGTTCGCGCGGTCTCAGAGATAGCCGAGCGGTCTGGCTGTTTGAGCAGTCTGGCGGTCACTACTTTGGCAGTTTGCTGACGACTTGTTTTTTGTCTTGTGCTTCTCTCCTTTGTGATTCTTATAAATCATGTCTCACCATGTATGTCTCGAGCTGTAAAGAGATAGTTAATACAAGAGCACTATTCTGTCTTCCCATTGTCACTGATTTGCATACTTGTGGATTGTGTTGAAGTGTTCTGCATTATTACTTCATTCCTTGACCTCTAAAAATTTAACAGTGCACAGTTGTTGGGAACAGTGCCCAACAATGTTCCTGATTCAAAGAAGTACTTAGATCAATGATAAAAGCATTATGTATTTGATGGTATGCTCTATTTATAACTGCAGAGAATAGACTGTGAAAGATATGGGTTGTCTATGATACATCTAGAGGGGGTGATTAGGTGTTTTCATTGTTAATTGCTACTTTAAAATTCAATCTATCACAGCACAGAAACAACACAGAAAACACATAGGATTTATATTGGTTCCCTTCAAGACAATGTGTCAAGAGGTACTCCGCTGTCCCTCTAACCTATCTAGCAATGTGCTAGACTTGGCAACTTATCCAACTCAGATCTCTTCTCAATAATCAGATCTTACAAATTAGGTTCACACTGAACCCAACCAATATCAGACTTTACAAGTCTTACAATAACTCAGATCTTCACCAAGATCCTACCAAACTCAGGCTCACAAAGAACCCTACCAAGCTCAGGCTCACACAGAACCCTACCAACACTCAGATCTATTACAAGATCTTACCAGCTCAGGCTCACAAAGAACCCTACTAAACAAGAAGGATGTTGTTCTGTTGCAGAAGAGAAGGCTTCAAGATATAAGATTTGAATATCAGATCTTCTTTTTCTTAATAAAATAAGTCCAAAGTTTTTTCAATCTCTGTACTATTCTTAAGAATCTTTTTCAGAAAAATATCAAGTGGACTTTGCAATCAGGGAAGAAGATTATTTCTTTCTTTCTCTTTGATCTTCATAGTACAGTAGCGAAGTCTTCTTGTTCAGTACTTTCCTCTCTTCTTTTGAATGTTTGTATGTGTGAGAATATGAATGAGAGAGGATAACTGTGTCTTTTTTTTAGTGTCTTGACTGTCCTCTAAAATCGACAATTTTTCTCTTTTATATTCTTCTGTAATTTTGCATAAAGTCCCCCCTTGATAAAATCCTTCCTTAATTAATTAGGCCATTAAAAAATATAGACTGAAACGGCAGAATAAACTACCATAAATGCTCTCTCCTTTTTTGGAACTTGCAAGCCTTTGGAAATGTATAATATTCTTCTTAAATCCTGTGTAAACAACTATATTCTACAGAAGATATATCATTAATTATTCCTTGATTAATGCACAAGATGAGCGGTGTGCACATTCCCTGCATTTCAATTTCCGAGAAAATCGACGCAATAAATGCAGCTTTGCATCTGTCAAGACGATAAAATTCCTTCAGGCCGATATCGTGTTGATCATCTCAATGATATGTAATCTTCACGATGATATCGTCGACATACTTCCTTCTTCAAGACTATACTTGATATCTCAACGATATTGCATCTTCTAGACGATATCATTAAGATGTTTCTTCTTATATGACTTAGACCTATTCTTCAAGTTGATGATCTTTCTTCAAGATGATATAAAGTCTTCAAGCCGACGTAGTCTACATGATCCTTTCTTCAGGACTTACTGAGTTATCCCAATGATAAACTTTCTTCAATCCTTAAGACGATATATCTTCTTCATGTTGATATCGTTGAGTCATCTGAACTTAGCTTTCTCAACAATTAACTTTCTTCAAGACAATATTGTCGAGACCGTCTCGACGATATGATTCCTTTCTCAACGATTTATCTGCTGAGACTTGAGACAATATTTTACTTAGTGAATTTTCGTTACTTTTATAGTCTTGATACTAGTGATGTAGCTTTGATGCATTTCAATGTTTTGTGTATCATATCAATGATATGTCCAGTCCTTCTTGACGATTTTGGACTTAGAGACTTACTAGACATATAATTTATCCTCAGCAGTCATGAATGAAATATCCCATCAAATACATAGTGCATTTATCATTGATCTAAACACTTCTTCAAATCAGGAACATTACTGGGCACTATTCCCAACAATCACCCCCTATTTGAAGAAGTCATAACTCACTTCAATGATAAATGCCAAATGACAAATATAATCAAAAATTGAAGACATTCAGCAAATGTGACATGATTCATCTATCAACATGATACAAATAGAGATAATATTTTATAACAAAATATTTCAGTCATTTGCCCAAGTCATTTTCAGACAAAACATTCTATGATATTCAGGTCCTGCTGCTGCTTCCCTTTCCATTTCTTTTCTGCCTTTCATAGAAACTAATTGGCTTTGGAATCTTCTTTGGAAATGGAGACAGACTATGAGGGAAAGCTAGTTTGTAATTCCTCCTTTTCTCCATTTGAGTGAGAAGAAGATTTAAGTTAGTATAATAGTAAACTCTTTCAGACCCATCTTGAGGGTATCCAAACTCCATCCAAGCTTCTGAGATCAGGGTCCTAGAGTTAGGACTCCACTTGCCTGAATGTGGATCTTGCCCAATTTCGCTTAGCCTTTTTTGCATGTACCTTTTGCTCTGATCTCTCTTTCTTTTTCTTGAACTGACAGATTCTCCAATTTCAATACCATATACTTCTGAGGTAGTGCTCTCAGATGGGTTCTACTAACTCATAAACTGAGGGAGGCTTCTGTAAAGCTTGCTTGACTTGATTTATAGTCCACATGGCTTGATTTGAGCCAACATTTATCATCGCCTTCTCCCCCTTTAGGACTTCTTCAACAATGTAATCATGAAGGGCTACTTATACCAAATTTATCCTCTCATGTAGGAGTTGTTCATCCTCCTCTAAGTTATTTCTTACTTCTAGTAGATGTTCATCTAGGGTCTGAGTATTCACACCCATTCTGTTCAGAATTTGATCTCTATCTAAATTCATAAAGCCTGCTATTTGTTGAAATGCTCTCTCAGTATTCCTTGACATAGTGCCTTAGTTTTGAAAGATTTGATGAGACTGATGCCCAACCTTGTTGATCTCCTCACCAACATGTTCCATGGCTAGAGCTGCTAAGTGAAAGAAGTGAGTGTGTTGAGTGTTAAGATGATGCATATCATCCTTCACAGTTTGCATCTCAGACTTCATTTCTTGCCTTAGGTCATCTATAGTCTGTAGAATGAACCTTTCTATATTCTCCCTTTGAACATTCAGCAAGGCTGAGATCATGTGGAATAAGGAGCCTGAGGGATCAGTAGATGGTTCAGCAACATTCACCCTGTAACACCTCCCCTGCAATGACTATATAATATAGGTCCGACTGGGACCCCACAACATATAATCGCCACAGCTTTAGTACTAGAAAGTGATATAGATCTAACCATCTCAAAACTCAGAACCAACGCAACGAAAACAATAAAATAACCCACAAAAGTTGTCCACATCTACATAAGAGTACTACGGCCCTAAGGCCTTACAAAACTCATACTCAAGCCAGAACAGGGCATAAAAATGTCCAACAGATCATCACAATCCTAAGCTACCTCGACATGCAAGCCGGAACAGGTAAAGACATCAAATCAAACAAGAAAGAATGAAAAGAGCACTTCATGAAGCTTAGGCCTTTCTGGCCAGCGAGCTAGGTCCAGCCTGCGATCCTTTCCCTGCATCCAAATCACAAAGAGCGGTATAACGAGGGTCAGCTTTGGCTGACCAACAACGGTGTAACAACACCCCTCCTCCCGGCCGTCCTAGCTGACCCCGGGGAACTACATCACCCTGCAAGTCAGCACTTCATATGAAAATGTAATAAACAGTATTAACATAAACATGACAGGCATGAGTGTCACAAGCATCATCCATGTTTCTATGTTGAGCAATAAAAGTAAGGGGATCTAGCAATGCAACATGTATGTAAACTTGGGTTTCACCCAAGGCACCCTATGGCGTGTATGCTTCTAACAGAACAACACACATTTACATTTCATAACAAACCAAGGGTACCTATCATTCCCACACGGGCGTGCAAGCCCAAGGCCAAGAACCCCACTGAGACCTCACCCCTTACATGTCTCATCTTGACAAGGGGAGCATCAACATACTTGTTCTCGCCTCAATCACTAAACCAAAAGCCAAGAACTCCACTGGGACATCACCCCTTACATGGCTCATCTTGCCAACGGGTGCACTAGCATACTTGTTCTTGTTAGTTAGCACAGAAGGAGACTTGTCTTGCCGGGACACTCTCCCCACATGAATCCAAGCATTCACGGGCTAGCCAGCCGACCACAAAGACAAACCACGCCTTCACATACACATAACAATTACCCTTTCCAAACCAACGTTCATTCTCACACCAACATAAGGGCAACACATACGATGTTTTCGCCGTTATCGGATTTCTAACAAAATCCCTAAAATGCACATTAAGCAACATCACCGAATCGGACCACCGATCATGATTTCGGCTTCACACACAATGCCTAATCCACTAACGGAGTGGATCTCTAGTGCAAAATCATGTCAGGGACAGACTCAATCAACTCGATGGTTCTTCTTGAACCAAGGCGACCTAAACCCCTCTCATTTGAGAGATCTGGTGCCATAAATTTCAGAAAAGAGAAAGTAAAAGCATAGATGCCATGCACGCATCCTAAAACTGGGAGGAGAGATGTCGTTACCCTAAGAGTTCTCTTCCTCGCCATGGATCAGTTGAAAGGCACGGATAGAAAGAAGCGCCTTCTAGTCCTCTCCACGGATCTGGTCTCAGATCGGCGAACGGAGCTCCAATGCTCTAACAATGGCGGATGTAGCCTTTTTCTTCCTCCAAACCCTTCCTCTCTTCTATGCCTCCAAAAGAACAAAGGACTTCCTGAAAAGAGAAAAGAACTTCTCTGCCCTAAGTAGGACCTTAGGACGCACTTATCTAGACCGTAAGATCAAGATACAAACAGATCGAACGTCCAAGAAAAGCTACTTACGGAACAGGTTCTGCCAGTTAACGCCCGCGTTCGTCGAACTCCCTTCGACGAACTCCCTTCATCGAACTCTGGCGTTAGCTCTTCGTCGAACTCTATTTGACGAACTCCCTTCATCGAACTCTTTGTCGAACTCTGTTCGACGAACTCCCTTCGTCGAACTCTTCGTCGAACTCCATTCGACGAACTCCCTTCGTCGAACTCTTCGTCGAACTTCGTTCGACGAACTCCCTTCGTCAAACTTTGGCGTCGAACTCCATTCGACGAAATCCATTCGACGAACTCCCTTCGTCGAACTCTAGCGTCGAACTCCATTCGACGAACTCCGTCTGTCGATCTCCCGTCGATGGAACTTCCTTTGACGAATGAAGCTAGCTCAATGTTCCAGCAGTTCTGAACTCTCTTCGTCGAACTCTCTTCACCGAACTCCATTCGACGAACTCCCTACATCGAACTCCGTTCGACGAACGAAGCCAACTCAGCGGACCGATGATTTCCAAACTCTCTTCGTCGAACACTCTTCACCGAACTCCATTCGACGAACTCCCTTCGTGGAACTCCGTTCGACAAAACTTCCTTCGACTAACACCACCGCAAAAGGAGTGCTGCAGCTAACGCATGCGTTAACACCTAACGCCGGCGCTAGCTCCCAGATACAGAAAACCTGGGGTGTTACACACCCCTGGAGCCACTCTCTCTTATGGAGCACTTCCATGAGCACTCTCATGACCCTAAAGGTCAGGAAGGTCTACTGGCATTTTCTCTTCTTCCTCTTCTTCCATAAACACTTCTTTGGCTTTGAGAGGAACTAAACCAAGCCCAGCCTGGGGTTCAGTTCTCTCAACTTTTTCTGGCTCCTTGCCATCTTCCTTCTCTAGCTCTTGTCCTGCCCTTTCCTCTTCTGGATCATGGTCTATAGCCTCCTCGTGGACTATGTCTCCCTGATTTCCTTGGGTAGAGCACACTGAATTGCTCTCCCCCTCAACATTTGCAGTCTCTTGGGCTGATCTCCCAAGTTGGGACCCCCCCTCAACTGAATCACCTTCTAGAATGGGGCTTCTTCTTATTTCAATAACCTCTGTGTTAGCAGGTTCATTCACATCCTCTGGGATCATTTGATTAAGATCTACCTCCCCCTCTATCAAAGAAGGGTTTGGTAGATATGGGGCTCCTTCTTCCTCAGCATCCTTGGACAGATTTGTGTTTAGAATTGATGGGGCTCCTCCATCTTCAGAAATGCTAGAGGACCCTACTTCCTATGAGTCATCAACTACCACTGTTTTTTTCTCATCTTTTATAGCTGCTTGGGTATCCTTAGGGGTTTTGGAGATAACTCTCTCCCATCTATCTAACATCTTTAAATCCAACCTCTTAGAATAATGTAGAGGTGCTCCCATTTTTCTCTTCAACACTTCCCCAAGGGAATTCAGAAGGAAGATAGATAAGATTCTTCCAAATGTAGGGGTCTTCAATGTGCTCTTAAACCTCTAGAATAGAAACTTTCTACAGTATGTTTTCTTTGAGACAATGATCCTGCACATGACCTCAAACATTTCTTTAGAAATCCTATCATGGGAACCAGGCTTGCACAGTAGCACCTTCCCTACAATGTCAGCTAGAAGTTTTCCCTTCTGGTTGAACTCTGCTTTTTTGATAAACCCATAGGTCTTGCCACTGTGCCCACACTAGGCATATCCTGCAGAGAGATCTTCAGCAGTTAGACCTTCGCCTTCAATCTCTTTCTCCAGTTTTGGCATTCTCAAGACTTTTCCTAAGCTCTTGGCAGACATCTTGATCTTCTTTCCGGCCACTGCTGACTTTAGGATGGTCCCTAAGTGACTCGCTCCTTCCAAAAATTCCAGGACCTACCTGTTCGTGAGAACACAGGGTTCACAAAGCAGATATTCCATCCCTGCTGACTCCAACAGTCCAATTGTTGACCTAATTTCTTTAGAGCAGAAGTTGAATCCTCCTCTCAGAAGCTCACAACCGGAGATGACTGGGGATTCTTTCTTCTTGGGATCTGTTGAGTAATTTATATACTCATCAAGTTTAATATATTTTTAATATGAAATTATATAGTATACATGCTTTTTCTTATTTAATTTATTATCTTTTCAATTCTATAATCTAACTTAGACTTATCTTATATTTTCAGGTTTCTGGACATTTTGAGCAAAATGTGCAAGTACACGCTAAGGTCACGCCCGTGACCAAGGGCGTGACAACCAAAGACATGTTCCAGACTTGATGCCGCCTCATTGGGAGCATTCCGTGAGGATTTGCCAGGTACACACCCCAGGTCACGGGTGTGACCTGGGGGCATGACCAATGGTCACGACCATGACCAGCCTTCTTCAGCCAGAAGAAGCCGCCACGTTAATTAAAATTACACGCCCTAGGTCACGGGCGTGACCGAGGGCGTGACATCCAGTCACGGGCGTGACTCTCCACGCGCTTCTTCCCGCCGAAGTTTCCCGCCAGCAGCCAGTTTTAAAGTTACACGCCCTCGGTCGCGGGCGTGACCTAGGGCGTGACGCGCACGCAATGCTGATGAGCAAAACTATGCCTGCAAATGACAACGACAAGTGTACCGTGTTGAATGTAGTATAGGCTTATTAAAACCAAGGTCGTATAAAAATTCGGGCGTGTTGATTACTCTTACTCAAGAAGATCTCTATTGTTCTATCAAAAAGTACTTTGATTTGGTTGCAACAAGATAGGTAACTCAACTTGAAGATTATAACTATTGAAAAGAGGGGTGGACAGACTTAAGAGAATGGATGAACAAAACAACAACAAATTTTATTAATTCAAGAAAAGGAATTATAACTATTAAAAGGGAAATTACAAGTGCGAGAAAAAGAGAAATATAAGAAACTATTTGAAACAGTAAAATTATACAATAAATGAAATGTCTAATCCTAAAAAATCGTCCCTGAAGTTCTGGAGAAGCTCCCTTTAAATAGCTGGAAAATTGATGTTACACGCCCTTGGTCATGCCCGTGACCAAGGGCGTGTAAGGGGGCGTGATCGGTGCTGGTGCGGAGAGGGCGCGTTCTGGCTTCAATGCAGGCGTTTCGGACGCGTCACGCCCTAGGTCACGCCCGTGACCTAGGGCGTGTAATCTTCAAAAGTGGTTGCTGGCGGGAAACTTCGGCGGGAAGGAGCATGGGGCGAGTCACGCCCGTGATTGGATGTCATGCCCTCAGTCACGCCCGTGGCCGAGGGCGTGTAATTTAAATGATGTGGCAGGCGTGCAGGCAGCAAGTGGCGGGTCACGCCCGTGACTGGATGTCACGCCCCCTGGTCACACCCGTGACCTGGGGTGTGTACTTGGCGAATCTTCATGGAGTGGGAGCGAAGTGGCAGCAGTTGGTCTGGAACACATCTTAGGATGTCAAGCCCTTGGTCATGCCCATGACCTTGGGTGTGTACTTAACATTTTTGCTCAAAGTGCCAGAAAACCTGAAAAACACAGAAAAAGCTTAAGTTAGTTTATAAAATTAAAAGAGAACAGATTAAATAAGAAAATATAAATAAATTTTATAAATTCATATTAAAACTATATTAAAATTATACTAAAAGATGAGTACAAAAACTACCCATCAAACACCCCCATACTTGAGCTTTTGCTATTCCAGAGCAAAAGAGTGAGGAAAGAATTACAAGACATCGATATTATTTCTAATTAACTAAAATTTCGTTAAACCAAGAGTAAGTTAAAAGTAAATTCTAGGAATTCAAGAATTAAGTCATAAGTTATGGTGATAATTTAAAAAGAGAAATCTGC
The DNA here is from genome assembly GCA_033032865.1 of Dactylorhiza incarnata. NCBI lineage: Eukaryota > Viridiplantae > Streptophyta > Magnoliopsida > Asparagales > Orchidaceae > Dactylorhiza > Dactylorhiza incarnata. Next base: position 7,822,016 of record JAWHQI010000035.1, read on the forward strand.
TTAGCTATATACTTCTCAAGATGACTATTTAGCAAACGAAATCATAGAAATTTTCAAACAAAATTAGCTTGAAATTATAAACACTCTAACATAAAAGAAACTTAAGGATAAGACACCTACCAAAATATTGCTCTCTTAATAATTTAGTTTAGGACTAGAACTAATGAAATTGGCTAAGAATAGGGGTTTACTTGAAAATGGCAAATGAAGAGATACAAAAATAAAGGTGATGAATTTTATCCTCTCACCTTATTTGACTACGTGTGTATATGTTTAGGAAAAAAAAGAATTTTTCCATGCCATATAATCTTTTAAAATTTCTCTTCAATTAAAAACCCAAAATGTATATGTTTCAAAGTAATGAATTTTATCCTCTTACTTTATGACATATAATCTTTTAAATGATTTTGGGTGCATATGTTTAGGGGATAATGAATTTTATCCTCTTATTCCCATGACATATGATCTTTTTCTACATTTTTTTTATTTGCCAACAAAGGGTGAGGGGAAGAAATACTTCTAGTTTATAAATTAAACTATTTTGAGAGCAACTTTTTAGTGGAATGAAATTTCTTAAGATCTTAAAGTTAAAAGAGAATATAATAGAAATCTAGAGATGGTTAGCCAATTTACCACAAAGTGAAGCTATTTAAAATTAAACGGAGAAGTAGTACTAAATAAATTCTCTATTTGAATTAAAAACATAAAGTGTTTCATAAAACTAAATTACATGAAATTTAAATTTAACAAATCCTGATAAAAAATAGCTAAATTAAAAATGTAAGAATACTTATAATCAAACCTCAAACTAAATTTCTAGAAAAATAAAAACAACAAGGCTTAGGCGTATTTATTATTATTATTTTTATAAATATTATTTCTTGGACTTCCTGATGGCTACCAGGTGAAGGGTTGGCAAGGTACTAGGAGCTGTGATGGGAGTTCAAGCCCAAAGCACCCTTTCCAAGAAATTAGATTTTTATTAAATTATAGTTTTTTTTTCAAATAAAAATACAGTGAACGCAAAGCTACACCCCCATACTTAAAATTAAACATTGTCCCCAAAGTTTAAAACTAAGTATGAAGAACACTTGAAAGAAAATAAACTTTAAAAGAAAAATACATAAAATTAAAGATAAGCAAGGGGTGCCTCCCAAGAGCGCTTTGTTTTTCCCATCTTTAAGCTAGACGGTTAGTGTTAGGAAAATGGAAATTGAAAAGAGAAGTGGACATGCAACTCCCCTAATTCACGCTTAGGTGAATGTGTCGACATCAGTCAGCCGGCTTCTCCTCTGCTTAACATGTGATTCTCCGTTTGTTGTTGGACTTGAATTTGCAAATCCAAATCACATATACATACCTGAGGTGATTTGGAAAAATAAAAATGAGCGGCATATGGATCATCAATTAATTGGGGTAGCAATAGCTCATCTTCAACCTGAAAATTATTAGTATATAGAGAATCACAATTAAACGTGTCAGATAATTTTTCGCAAGGAGGAGGTGCTTGCGAAAATATATGATTAAGCTCCGGTTGTTCCTTTTCTAAAATAACATTTTCTTTAAAAAAATCTAGTGCACTACCAAGCGGAATAAAATTTTTGGACACAAAATTTTCATGTATTTTTGGTTGAATAGAAGAAATTTGCGAAAATTCATGACAAAGAAAATAAGATCCGGGTGGAGTAGGGTAAGAAACTTGTTCTTCTTCTATTTCATCCGGGGTGCCCATAACATTAAGAAATTCTTGGTAAAATAATTTTTCTTCATCTTTGGTAAAAGAAGTTATGGGATTACATGAAACCACATGTTCCTCCATAACTAAATTATCCACAGATGGAGAAAAAACACTAGAAGAAATAAATTTTCCTCTAAATTATGGGGGAAAGTATCTATTTGAATCGGCAGAATTTCCCCAAAATTAGAGAACAAAAATTGTGGCGCAAGAGAAGAAGAACAAAAATTCAGATCTAAAGATTTATCTTCATTGCTCCGAGAACTATCCGGGTGAGCTTGCCACCAAGAATAATCGACTTCGGGGCTAGAAGAATAATTATCAAACGCCGAAAAATTATTCTCATGAAATTTAGAAAAAATATTTTCATCAAAGTTTGAAAAATTATTTTCTTGAAAAGATGAAAAATTATAATCGTAATTATTATCTTCTAAATTTTTGGGGGAAGTATTAAATTGAATCAGTGGAAATTCCCCAAAATTAGAGAAAGAAAATTACGGCACATAAGAAGAAGAATAAAAATTCGGATCTAAAGATTTTTCTTCACCGCTCCTAAAACTATCCGGGTGAGTTTGCCACCAAGAATAATCTACTTCGGAGCTAGAAGAACAATTATTAAACGCCGAAGAATTATTCTCATGAAAATTAGAAAAAACATTTTCATCAAAGTTTGAAAAATTATTTTCATTAAAAGAGGAAATATTATGATCGTAACTATAATCAAAATTATTTGCATAATATCGAGGAAAATTATTTTCATAATAATTATTTTGAGAATTTGAATGTAAATAACATTCCTCACTTTGATGAGGCACACCACAATAATAACAACTAATTTGGCGTTTTCGTGCGGCTTTCCATAGATTAACTTGGTTTTGAAGCTCAGCAACTTTTACGACAAATTCAGATAACTTCATTTAATAAAATAAAAAGAGAACAACCTTCACTTAAATGAATGGAATTTTAGAGAATAATTATAATAAAAAAATATTTATATAATAATTTTTTTTCAAAAAGCGGGTTAAGTTAGTCCCGGACTTTCTAAGGTCAACCCGGTGAAGGGCTCGCAAGGTACTAGAGGCTGTGATGGGAATTCAAGACCAAATCATCCTTTCCGAGAATTTAGATTACACTTTTTTTTAAGATTTTTTTTTTAAAATTTTTTTTAAGAGAAGGGGGGAGAAGAAAGAGAACGATAAAATCAATAGATATTCTCTTTCAAAATATCAACTCAGATCCCCGGCAACGACGCCAAAAACTTGATGACCAAAACTATGCCTACAAATGACAACGACAAGTGTACCGTGTCGAATGTAGTATAGGCTTATAAAAACCAAGGTCGTATAAAAATCCGGGCGTGTTACTCTTACTCAAGAAGATCTCTATTGTTCTATCAAAAAGTACTTTGATTTGGTTGCAACAAGAAAGGTAACTCAAGTTGAAGAATATAACTATTGAAAAGAGGGGTGGACAGACTTAAGAGAATGGATGAACAAAACAACAACAAATTTTATTAATTCAAGAAAAGGAATTACAACTATTGAAAGGGAAATTACAAGTGCAAGAAAAAGAGAAATATAAGAAACTACTTAAAACAATAAAATAATATAAGAAATGAAATGTCTAATCCAAAAAAATCATCCCTGAAGTTCTGGAGAAGCTCCCTTTAAATAGCTGGAAAATTGATGTTACCCGCCCTTGGTCACGCCCGTGACCAAGGGCATGCAAGGGGCATGATCGGTGCTGGTGCGGAGAGGGCGCGTTTTGGCTTCAATGAAGGCATTTTGGACGCGTCATGCCCTAGGTCACGCCCGTGACCTGGGGCGTGTAATCTTCAAAAGTGGCTACTGGCGGGAATATTCAGCGGGAAGGTGCGCGAGGCGAGTCATGCCTGTGACTGGATGTCACCCCCTCAGTCACGCCCGTGACCGAGGGCGTGTAATTTTAAATGATGTGGCAGGCGTGCAGGTAGTAGGTGGCGGGTCATGCCCATGACTAGATGTCACGCTCCCTAGTCACGCCCGTGACCTGGGGCGTGTACTTCGCGAATCTTCACGGAGTGGGCCCGAAGTGGCGACAGCAGGTATGGAACACATTTTAGGCTGTCACGCCCTTGGTCACGCCCGTGACCTTGGGCGCGTACTTGACATTTTTGCTCAAAGTGCCCAGAAATCCTGAAAAACACAGAAAAAGCTTTAGTTTATAAAATTAAAAGGGAACATATTAAATAAGAAAATACAAATAAATTATATAAATTCATAATAAAACTATATTAAAATTATACTAAAAGATGAGTACAAAAACTACTCATCAAAATGCCCGCAATTACTCCAGAAGGTGCCCTCTCCGCTGCTGCTTCGATCACGCACCTTACACGCCCTTGGTCACGGGCGTGACCAAGGGCGCGTAACACTAAATTTTCAGCTATTTAATGGGAGCTTCTCTAGATGATCAGGGATGAATTTTGGGAGTTCAAATCTCCTTTTCTTTCTTTATTTTCTTGTTTTTTAGCATTTTAGTAGTTCTTGTACTCCTTTCTTTCTTGCAATTGTTCTTTCAATTTAATAGTTGTAATTTTCATTTTAATAGCTTGTAATTCTCTTCCTTGCAATTTTAATAAAATTAGTTCTTACTTCTTATTATTATATTCTCTTTTTCATTATGAACTCTTTTATTTAATTGATTCTACCATCTCCATGAGTATCTAAATTTCTTTTAGTGCTCGATCGGATGATCCAAGGAATGATATAAGTTATGAAATAATTTATAGTTGCTCTTTCTCTTTTCTAAAATGCTTAAGATTTATCCTTGATTTTAAGATAATGAGGTTATATTTTCAATATATTATTCTTATTCTTGTTTTCATACTTTAGTTAGCCGAGAGGCTCGTAATATGAATTGATCACTCAAGGATAAAAAAGAGTAGAATGTAATCCTTGAGAGAGGACGACGTTACGCTTCTGGATTGGATTAAAAGCCAATAGCGGGATTCACCTCATATGGCATGTTTTAGGTTATCGATTATAGAATGAGAATTCGGTTGATATTTCCTAAGCTTAGTTGGGCGTATCCTCGACCCAAGGTGCATTCATAATTCGGGAATCTCCACGGTCAAAGCTATTTTATTAAGAGAATGCGATTTTGTTCTTTCTTCTTATTTTTATCTCCGAGGTGATTCAAAGATCGAGTGCTAATTGTTCTTGTTATTGTTTTAATCATTATTTTAATTTCTCTTCTGCAAAACCAATCAAAGTTCTATTGATAAAATAATAGAGATTTTCCGAAGTAAGAGTATTCAACCACCCCGAGTCTAATACGACCTTGATTTTTATAACCTATACTACTTTCGACACGGTACACTTGTTGTTGTCGTTTGCGGATATAGTTTGAGCTTCATCATGTTTTTGGCGCCATTGCCAGGGTCTTTAGATTGATATTTTGAAAAAAGGAATATCTATTAATTTTATCGTCCCATTTCTTCTCCCCCTTCTCTTAAATTTTTTAAAAATATTAAAAGGCGTAATTTAAATTCTCGGAAAGGGAGATTTGGGCTTGAACTCCCTGTAAGACCCCTTTTTTTTAAACATCGGGTCTTAGGCCCAGAACTGCCGCTTTGCAGTGACACCTTCACTCGGGAATGTCACCACTACAAAACACCGCTCCTGCCGGCCAAATCGATCACAAAGAAAAGTGCATTAAAGAAGACAAGTCCACAGAATCAACATGAAATATAAAACCATAAAGGTAAATGTCCACAGATAATAACTGAATAAAAGATTGTTACAATAATAAAGGTTACATGCCCTGTACATCATGTCCTCACTACAAGATCACTCGCAGAAGCTAACTACTAATCACTCACTGATCCTGAACCTGGTGCTCCTATAATAGGCTGGCCCGCCTCCGTCTGCATGGGCCTCCGGTGCTGCTGCGTCTCCTCGATCTCCTAAAATGATATGGTCCCCCGACCGTTAGTCAAAAATACTAAGCCTTATGTTCCCCACCCCACCCCCAATGGCTCCTAGGCACCATGCGGGAGGATGAAGCGGAGGACAGCAAGGGGTATAACTAAGAGCAGGTGACAGTGGTACAGGAAATGTTTTTACACTACACATGTGTATATATATAACTGAAGCGGTAAAAGGGCATAGTAAGAGCAGGTAAAGAATAAGTAAAGTGCAGTAAGTAAAGACAATAGAAATAGAAAAGTAACCATTGATTTATAGGAATGCCCATATAAACCTATAGACCAAGGGTCGTTTATCAAGACCTATCATATAAGAAGTCCCATAACTGACTTATACGATATGGGTAGGGGTTGAAATGCAATGTTTATGCTATGACATGCAAGGTGAGTTGTTATGCTATGTTTATATAAGTGCGACTCACCCACTTCGACTCTATGCGCATAGACATTTAGTTCCCCCTTTTTGGAGTGAGCTAGACTCCCAGGATACTCCCGTAGTGGCAAACGGAAGCGGTGGGTTGGGCTTCGCCTACCTCTAGGTTGGTATTCACACTACATAACCTAGACCTATCGTACGCCTCAATGCAAAACCGCGGAGCATCTGCGTACTCTTACTGGCTAGACCACCAGACTTTCAAGGCTAAGTGCAAATTCCATACTTGCCGAGTCAACGTATTGACGTCGGTGTGAACGATCGTCCAATACCGAAGACCCACCACCTTCGTGCACATGCAACATGTTCTACTATTTATCTCCGATCCATAAGCTCCCCAAGCTAACCTGCCCGTGACCATAACCTTCCGAGCCACTGGCTCGCCGGACCAACCCGTCCGTAACAACAAACCTTACTGAGTCACAAGCTCACCAGACTAATTAATCTACTGCTACAACCACCGAGCCTACCGCTCGTACAACCAAACCAACTAACCTCCCGTAACTACGGTGTGTGCGTGTGTGCGTAATCAAGTTCATCTTGTACATCATCTTATCCCTACAATTTATGGTTAATCTTGGACTTCCCGAGGATTACCCTGTAAGGGGCTCGCTACGGTACTAGGAACTATAATGGGATGACACCCCAAAGTTCCCTTTCTCAAGACACTTAGTGTTGTTGGTATCTACCCACAATAATACCCTCCTTGTCATTACTCTTGAATTAACCCTAAGTGACTTGTGACTCTCCAGGACAATCTTTCGTCGACCCCGAGTGCAACTTACCTCTCACTCACCAAGCACACCTTTACCATCTACAATCCTTGTTGTTGACCATCATACCTTCTTAACTAAACTTGGTAAACCACTTACCTCCCATTCCCTCCTAAGGATCCACTTTGATTCTCAAATTTCACAGTTTACTATACGCAGACCAAATGAATTATATGAAGCTCACAACTAGAGGCACTCCCAATATTCACCCAACTGACCCAAGCTATTTACTGGAGGTCTATCATGATGTTATAAGACTAATTCCAAAGAATCATAATTTTCCCTAATTAATTAATATTTATTTTAATTTCTTCAAACATCTGCCAAGCATGAAAATGAACATGAACTATAAGTAAATCTTATGATATGGCTTTCCAAAAATTATGATAAATCTATGGTGATTAAATAACATCAGAAACAACACATCATATTTTTACAGTAAGAAATTCTCCTCTAATTTAATTATTTATCATCTATCCAAAATCATAGTTTTATGAAGGAACTACCAAAAAGTCAACACTAAAATTATGGGAATATTACCAAGCTTTTGTAATCACCAGAAAAGGCTACTGACTAGGTTTCAGGATTTAAGGAATTCATTTTCTCACTAAATTAAATACTTTAAGAAAACCTCAAATTAAATGAATTGTGAAGTCGCCTACTGATTTAAGTCTTCAAAAATTTTGTAAAAATTCACAGAGCTTCCTAATGTTCAGAAAGGTCCTATCACCAATTTTCACAATTTAACAAAGAGTTTTGGACACTCAAACATTTTTCTTAAGTTTAAATCAAAACAAGTGCCTTGTGAAAGAAGTACAGATTAAATCATTTTATAAAATTCACAAAAATTACCAGAGGTCTAAAACATGATTATAAGGGCACAACCAAAGTTTCATCATCATCCAAGACCTTTTGATCCTATAACCATCTATTATAAGAAATTTCTCTAAAGGGATTATGACCCAATCCAAAGAGAATAATTGCTCCTAAAATTCTTATAAAATTACCTAGGGCCTATTTACACCCTATAAACTTATCCACCAAGTTTCATGACCATTCTATAGCTTTTGACCACATGTCCTTCACAAAGCTCTACATGCACCCTAAGGGGTAAATCTAGGATCCTAGGGCATATCCACCTCCACACCACCCCAACTCACTCATGGGGGTGTTTTAGGTGATCCTAAACCAGTGGCCAAGGTTTCATCTCATGGTGAGGAGATTTGACCACAGTACCCCAAGATAAACAACATGCCCTAATTTTGACCTAATTAGACCCAACTTAGGTTAACCAATTTCCAAACTAAATCAGTCCCAATTAGGCTGAGATTTTTACCAGGGTCATATGATAACCCTAAGAAGTACCCACTAAACTTTGGAGGGCATTGGAGGTCATTTGACCCAACAATTAATTAATATGTGATTTATGAAATTATTACAAAAACCTTATAAAAATCTTCTCCTAAAATTCTTATCTTTGGATATGATGTGTGTGTAGGTATACGTAGGCTATGTTTCAAATCTCAAGTACATATCATTTCCCAATCAAAAGTTATTCAAGAAATGGTGGCTGTCCTACAATAGGGACCAGCCCCACCAAAATGGACCTACAGGGAGCTACAGAACTCCTTTTGAGGTGAAATTAATTTTAACATAAAGTAGACTCCAAGGGATACAACTTTGGTGTTGACCACTTTTTCTGTAGAGGAGCCTAAGTATTTTTAATAATTAATTCTAAGTGCTGCCAGTAAAGGGACAGAAAAATACAATACATAACATTTAATATAAAAGATCTGCACAGATCTTGAAGCAAAAACGTGGGGCATCCCTTCATCTTCCTCCTCCAGCCAAGGGTCCAGATCAGCCCATCCTTTAGCCTCTTCCAGCCCATTTTCCCAGCCATCCAACCACCTCCCTGACCGGCCACCACCACCACCACCTCCGTTGAGGTGGTGGCTATCGCCGGGCGGCGGAACGGCCGCCGGAGGGGCCGATTCTGGGGAACCCAACCGGAAGAAAATCCATGGAAATTTCAGATTTTTCTCACTTGGATCGGGCTCAATTGAGCCCGATTTCTCACCTATTTTGATCTAAGATATATCCATAGAGGGAGAGGAGAAGAACCAGACCTTCTTGGAGCCCGATGACGATGGCGGTGGTGTTCGGCCATAGCTTTTCCCTTCTCCGAAGAGCTTGCCCGATCTCTCCATTCTCCACCAAAACCTTTGATCCAATATATGATTTTGATTGTCATCCACCTTTTGAAGCTAATGGTGGAGTTAGATTTGACTGGGGAGTGCTGTATAGGGGGAATTTGAGGAGAATATATTTTGGCCATGATGGTTGGGGTCCTCCATTGATGATGGCTGGCTGGAATTTATGGGGAAACTCCTCCCAAGCATCATGGAAGATGAATGGAGGGGCTTGGGGAGATGAATGGAGTGACCCATGGTCTCCCACCATTAACTTTCCTTCTTTTTTCCTCTTTCTCTCTCTTCATTAAGGGGGAAATTGCACTTTCTCTCTCCTACTCATCATTTCCAGAAATTGAGTGGTAACTCCTGGTAATTATCAGCCTCCTAAGCTAATGGGCTACTCCAATTAGGCCTAGCCCAAGTGGATTGGGCTTGAGTTAGCCTTTTCCCCTCTTTTTGGGCAAGGTTGACCAAGTGTTGACTTGAGGTGTTGACTTGGTCAACTAATGGGTTGACTGGTCCAAGTGGTGTGTCTTGAGTCCCTTGACACCACCCAAAGTTGGTTGAGTCATGGTGGTGCCCCAATTGGGCCAATTAATCCAAAAGGTGTTGGCTTGACCAAAATAGGGCTAGAGTTGACTTTGGTCAATTTAACCATTTGGGTTGACCCCAATGGGTGGGTAGTGACATATTGGTCTCTCTTAAGGGTTAGTAAGGTCTAGGTAGGGTCAATTTGGCAAGGTGGAGGTCAATTGACCCTAATTAGGCTACTTTGACCAATTTGGGGTTAGGGTTGACTTTGGTCAATTTGGCCTCTTTGCTCGACCCCAATGGGTCCTTGGTGCTCTAAGGGGACCCCTAAAGGTTAAGGTATGCTATGGTGGGGTCAAAGGGTCAAGGTTAGGCCCTTAAGTCCAACCCTATGCTTGTTAACTGGAAATTGCTATTTGCAAACCACTGTGGTTTCCTTCTTCTTGGCTAAGGCCAAGTGGTCTCTTCAAGCTTCCTAGGGTTTTGTCATGACCTAGTTATGACAAAACCACTCTAGGGGTCTAGATGTTTGGGGGATGTTACACTCCCATCGCATCTCCTAGTACCTTGCGAACCCTTCACAGTGTAGACCTCGGGAAGTCCGGGACTAATTTTACCCGCTTTTTGAAAGAAAAACAAATATTTTATATAAATTATTTCTCTTCTCTATTCCCCTTCTAAAAAATTCCATTCATTTAAGTGAAGGTTGTTTTCTTTTTATTAAATGAGGTTATCTGAATTGGCCGTAAAAGTTGTCGAGCTTTAAAACCAAGTTAATCTTTTGGAAGCTGCACGAAAGCGCCAAATTAGCTACAATTATTGTGGTGCGCCTCATCAAAGTGATTTTCATTCTAGTTCTCAAAATTTATATTATGAAAATGATTTTTCTCAATCTTACGCAAATAATTTTTGAAAGAGGAGGTTAAATCTTAAATTAACTCTAGAGGGGGGGGGGGGGGGTGAATAGAGTATTGAAACTTTTCCCTTAGTTTTATAGAGGAATTAAATTAGTGATATATATATATATGTGTATAGAGTAAGTGATTTATAAAAATTGAATAAAGAAATCAGCACAGCACAAGCAACACAGAAATTCACAGGCACAGAGACACAAGGATTTTTATAGTAGTTCCCCAATAAACCTGGGTACGTCTACTCTTCTACCACACTTGGTAGGATCCACTAGGTTTTTGATCAGGTGCCCTATCACCAAGGGGTTTTTGATCAGGTGTCCACACACCACAGAGCTTTTGATCAGGTGCTCAAAACTAATAAGATTTTTTGATCAGGTGTCTTGCCACCAATGGGTAAACTTTTGAAGGGAGTTTTAACCCTGTAGAAGAGGGGATAGAAAGGAGTTTTTGAAGTTCTTCTCTGTCAATATGCTGAGAGAAGTCTCTAGTGGATGTTGATGTAGAAAAGGCTTCCTCTGTCTGATATGAAATTATTTGACAGTAGATTGGCTGGAAGCTTTCTTTTGAATGAATGATCTTCCTGTGTAACTGATTAAACTGAGAGAACAAGTTCTTCAGTTTGTTGTTGCTCTTTTGAAGATACAAACTTGTAGCAGAGACTAGGAGAGTATTGTTGAAGATTTTCAAAGAAAATGAATGCTGCTAAAGGAAGAAGAAGATCTGTTAGTTTTTTGTTCTTCATGTTCTTCCAGTATTTCTCTCCTTTTCTTTTTCTCTGTACAGTTGTATGTAATATGTTCTGTATATTTTTCTTCTTGTCGAGAAGACTGAGGATGATAATATTTTGTATCTTCTTCCTTATTCTCTTTTGAAAATCTCTGACAGATATTAAATGCAAATCCCTTATATTAAGGAATGTGATATTCTGAAGGGATATTTTGAAACTACAAATCTGCTGCGCCGTTTATCTTTTTCCTTTTCCATGGATATGTCCTTTTCCAAGAAATGTCAACGGATATAATATTTAAATAATAAAGGAAATATATTATCCTTACTTATCTGGTAGAAAGAGCCGTTGCTGAAGCCGATCTGAGATCAGAGAATAAATAATATAATCTTCTGAAATGAATTTGTTGTAGAGATATTTTAGTCGATCTCAACAAATTTCGTCGACCGGAGCATCTGATAAAGATTCGTCGAACGCAGACTGGAGTTCGTCGAATGAAAGGCTTCGTCGACCGCTGAGCCTGGATAATTTTGTCGACTGCTGAGCTTGAGCAAAATCATCGACCACTGAGCTAAGCAAATTTCATCGACCACTGAGACGGGATCGTCGACCTCTGAGACGAGATCGTCGACCGCTGAGACGGCTGGATTTTGTTGACCGCTGAGACGGGATTGAAGCAAGCCATTCGTCGAACGCAGAATGTAAGCCGTTCGTCGAACGCAGATAGCAGTTCGTCGAACGCAGTGTGGAGTTCGTCGAACGCAGAATCTGAATGTTTCTTTAGTTTTAACAACCTAAACTCTTGACACATAAACTATACATTGGGGTCAACTTGATCCTAGTCAACATATAGTGATCCTAGCCCAAATCAGAAATAGGGTTGTTCCAACAATCTCCCATTATTTGGGTTAGGACACTATTTGACAAAAATTTAAAACAAACAAAAACAACAGAGCATATATATATCTGATATATTTTAAATATTTCATCAAATATAACGGAAATAATACTCTGAGCTTTGAAACATTTTAATGAAAATAAAACTGATAGAAATACACAATCAGAACCTTTGATTTTCTCTGAATTCTTTCTTTCTGAATTCTTGAATTCTGATCTTTTCTTAACTGAGTTCTTGTTTTCCGACTTGATTGTCTGAACTGTATCTTTATATTCTGAATTTGATATCTGCTCTAACTTCTATATCAAAAGCTGTATTCTGAATTTGCTGTATATGAAGCTTGTTCATAAATCATCATTCCCTTTCTGAAAGCATCTCCCCCTGAGACTGGAGGTTCTTCAACTTTCTTTCCTTGCCAATTTCATAGAACATCTCCCACTGAGCAACTGCATCAAATGGAGCTTGTTCATAGAACGTCTCCCCCTGCCTAGTTTTAGGAAGGCCTGAAGCTATGCCCCTTGAAGAAGGGACATTTGATGGAGGTAGGGAAGGATGCAAGATTGTCATTGCTATTGTTTCCATTCCTTTATTACTGCTACTGGGAGTTTGATTCAATAGAAAGTTCTGGTTTTCTGATTTTGAACTTGCAATTTCATTTGCATTCTCTGTCTTGAGAGTGTAAGCTCATTCTTTTATTTCTGTAACTGATGGTTTGATACCAATTGAATACCAATTGAAAGTGACCTCTGGTACCTGCAAAATGTCTCTAGTAGAGGTGGTGTTCCTCTCCTCATTTAATAGGTTAGTTCCAACAATGCATAGACTCTTCTATTTTAAGAGAGGATTTGTTATAAACCCTTTATGCTTTATTAGAAGGAAAATATCCTAGATTTTGCTTTAAATTGGATTCTATAAATATGATGAATTGGGACAGCTTTTAATGGATTCTAAGGAATTCTTATCTTCTCAAAGATACATTGCCTGATACCTTCCTTCTTACAAGATTCTCTTATCAGAAGAGATTCAAAACTCAGTGCCATGATCATTTCTGATCAATGCAACTAGAGTAGAGTACTCAAATCTTGATGATCCTGAGAAAGTCTGTAGGAACATGAAGTTATCTGACTTTGTTCTTAAGATGATAAGATTCAATTGAATCCTATAACTTTTTGTTGGATTACAATTTTAGTTGAAAGATTTATAATAGGTTTAAGTATTTCCTTATAGTTAATTATATTGGACTTTGTATCTGTTAATTATTTTACCAATTGAAAATTTCTTTTACCATTTGAAATTTGATTTCTGATACCAATTGAAAGTCAATTGATATGCTCTGATACCAATTAAAATCTTTAAAATCTGATTTCTGATACTAATTGAATTTTTTTTTTTATGATCATTAAAATATATGTTTGATACTAATTTAAATTTTTCTTGATAATCATTAAGATATATGTTTGATAAACTATTCTGATTTTGTCGATCTTGGGTTGACAAAGTGCAGTGATTTCATTGATCTCTGATTAATGAATAGTTATATATACTCTCTGTGTTCAGAGTTTGTTGAAATTTGATTGGTTTAGCTCTGATTACATGATAATTATGTTTAATTTTTGTGTTCGACTTTCGTCGATCTACGTTCGACGAAGTCATTTGATTTCGTCGATCTCTGTTCGATGAATTTTGTTGAACACACAAAATTTCAGTGATTTTTACTAAATCTTCTGCTAATTCTTTTTCCTTATTATAGACAAATTTTATAGATGTAGTTGGACTATTTTTCTTTTGAATATGAGATATATTAGTTGGAAGTCCTAAGCTATGTTTGCTTCCATTTAATCTGGCATTTTTAGTAGTTTTGATAGTTATTGGTTTGATATTTTTCCCATTAAGAAATTGTTCAAACATTTCAGAAATAATTGAATTATTTTTCAAAGAATTAATTTCCTTTTCTGATGTTTTCAAATCTTCTTTAAGTTTAGTATGTTCAGAAATTAAATTATTTATATCTTTTCTGAGATATTTGATTTCTTTCTCAGATTCAATTAAATCTAAGCAGAGAATTTTATAATCATCTTTGAAATCAGTGGGATTAAAATTAAGGTTAGATATTACTTGATCTGCATCATTTTCAGATTCTGATTCTTCATAATTATTTGCTGAGGCATTGATAGCCATCATACAAAAGGTTCTTTCATCTGCATCATCTTCATCATCACTGGAGCTGGATGAAGATGCATGATCTGAATCATTGTATGAGTCATATATAGCCATCAAGCACTGATCTTTATCATTTGCATTATTTTCATCTTCAGATGAACTTGATGATGACTTTGACTCTTCTGCAGAACTCTCATTTTCATCAGATTCACATTCTGCATTTGAGTTGTGGTTTGACCCATATATGGCCATCATGCAAAATGCTATAGCTTTTTGTTCTTCTTCTTCTTCTTCTTATTCACTTTGAATAGATGATGGTTCTGTATCATAAGTACAGAAAGTGAAAGAAGGTTCAGTTGCCATCCTTGTGAGGGAATTCTAGATGCCTCTTGCTGAAGTGCAATCAACAACTCTTTGATAAATGTCATTTGACATTGCTTGTGCCAATATGTTCATGGCCTTGTCATCAACACTTTTTTGCTTTTTCTGGGCTTCAGTCCACTCAGGTGGTGGAACAACATTGTTGTTAGTTGTGGTGTCAGCACTAGTTGTTGCTGTGGGAGTTGGAGGCCCTGTCAAAATCACATTGAAAATTTTCTTCGTCAATGGAGTTCATATATAACCTAATCCTTGCTTTCCATAGTGCAAACTTATTGAGATTGCACATAGGAGGTCTTGTGCTTGAATACTCTTTATTTTGTGCCATGAGTTTTTAAACAAAATAAATGAAATAAAAACTCTGAAAGAATTTAAGATCAAATTGATCTTTGTGATTCAGGTGTTAGCCTATAAAAATCAACTACCCTCTGATACCAATTGAAAGAGGAGGTTAGATCTTAAATTAACTCTAGGGGGGGGGGTGAATATAGTATTAAAACTTTTCCCTTAATTTTATAGCAGAATTAAATTAGTGATATATATATGTGTATAGAGTAAGTGATTTATAAAAACTGAATAAAGAAATCAGCACATCACAAGCAACACAGAAATTCACAGGCACAGAGACACAAGGACTTTTATAGTAGTTCCCCAATAAACCTAGGTACGCCTACTCTTCTACCACACTTGGTAGGATCCACTAGGTTTTTGATCAGGTGCCCTATCACCAAGGGGTTTTTGATCAGGTGTCCACACACCACAGAGCTTTTGATCAGGTGCTCAAAACTAATAGGATTTTTTGATCAGGTGTCTTGCCACCAATGGGTAAACTTTTGAAGAGAGTTTTAACCCTGTACAAGAGGGTATAGAAAGGAGTTTATGAAGTTCTTCTCTGTCAATATGCGGAGAGAAGACTCTAGTGGATGTTGATGTAGAAAAGGCTTCCTCTGTCTGATATGAAATTATTTGACAGTAGATTGGCTGGAAGCTTTCTTTTGAATGAATGCTCTTCCTGTGTAGCTGATTAAACTGAGAGAATAAGTTCTTCAGTTTGTTGTTGCTCTTTTGAAGATCCAAATATGTAGCAGAGACTGAGAGAGTATTGTTGAAGATTTTCTCAGAAAATGAATGTTGCTAAAGGAAGAAGAAGATCTGTTAGCTTTTTGTTCTTCTTGTTCTTCCTGTATTTCTCTCCTTTGCTTTTTCTCTGTACAGTTGTATGTAATATGTTCTGTATATTTTTCTTCTTGTAGAGAAGACTGAGGATGATAATCTTTTGTATCTTCTTCCTTATTCTCTTTTGAAAATCTCTGACAGATATTAAATGCAAATCCCTTATATTAAGGAATGTGATATTCTGAAGGGATATTTTGAAACTGTAAATCTGCTGCACCGTTTATCTTTTTCCTTTTCCATGGATATGTCTTTTCCAAGAATTGTCAACGACTATAATCTTTAAATAATAAAGGAAATATATTATCCTTACTTATCTGGTAGAAAGAGCCGTTGCTGAAGTCGATCTGAGATCAGAGAATAAATAATATAATCTTCTGAAATGAATTTGCTGTAGAGATATTTTCGTCGATCTCAACAAATTTCATCGACCTGAGCATCTGATAAAGATTCATCGAACGCAGACTGGAGTTCATCAAATGAAAGGATTCGTCGACCGCTGAGACTGGATAATTTCATCGACCGCTGAGCTTGAGCAAAATCATCGACCGCTGAGCTGAGCAAATTTCATCGACCGCTGAGACGGGATCGTCGACCGCTGAGACGAGATCATCGACTGCTGAGACGGCTGGATTTTGTCTACCGCTGAGATGGGCTTGAAGCAAGTCGTTCGTCGAACGCAGAATGTAAGCCGTTCGTCGAACGCAGAGAGCAGTTCGTCGAACGCAGAATCTGAATGATTTCTTTAGTTCTAACAGCCTAAACTCTTGACCCATTGATGATGCATATTTTGACTCAAATTATCATATCATAATTCTTATATTTTATACATAAAAGAAATATATTTTCTAAATTATATATTAATTAGCTTGCTATCTTTATTTTTTTTATAATTCGCACTTATGTTATTTTATTTTGTTTTATGACAGGCCTGAGGGGATTTCGGCACGTGTCGACGTAAAAGCCCACTGTTAACCTTGTTTTCTGGAGTTTGCAAACAAAATATATATATATATATATCACGGCCGCGATCTTGGCGTTGGATGATGAAGTCGTGCGAATGTTATCGCGCTGGCCGAGCTCGAGAGTTCAAATTGCACTCGGCAATATAATTTCATGCCGCCTCCACGTGCGCGCCATGGCCGCCGCCCTCTCCATGCGGTCACATTCAACACCATGTGGCCGATTCATTTCCTCCATTTCCATGCACGTGAACTCATAAAAATCTTCCAATCCATGTAACCATTTCTCTCTTCGCAATTCAACGCCATGCAACTGAATATTTTTATTATAATTTATTATTATAAATGTTGTCATTCTACTCCTCTTCAATCTCTTCAATGCTGCCATTTGTTTCTCTCTCTTCAATGCTGCCATTTGTTTCTCTCTCTTCCATTCCATGCAGCCACTTCTTCTCTCTCTTCAAGCAACCCTTTCTCACGTGCATTTAACTCCAAGGAGCAGCCATTAATTTTTTCATGGAGCAGCCCTTCACATTCTCTCCAAATTTAATGCAGCCTGCCCACTTTAATTCATCCAAAACAGCCATTCAACATCAGCATTATTACTGAGGACAATCGTTTCAACTCAGCCCTTCATGAAGCAGCCCGTCCACCCCTCTCCAATTTTATTCAACAAGCATTCAGTTCTCTCTCTTCTTCATCAATGCAGCCCACTTAATTTCTCCATGCAAGCAGCCCTTCACCGTGAGCTCCTCTCCATGAATCTTCCCGTCCACTTCATGGAGCAGCCCACCAAATAATTAGATTAATGCAGCCCTTCAATTCCTCCATGAAGTGCCCATTTTAATACAATGTGACCGGTTATCATATTCAATGGATACAAGCTCCATGCAAGTTGCCGAAATTCTTTATGCCTCTTGGAGTTTCAAAAGCCACCATCATTTACTTCCTTGGATGATTCTAGATGGGATTTTCACCTATAAAAAGGGCAAAGATTCAAAGGAAAAGGGTATCCAGTCCATGCTTCGATTGGATCATTTCTAGTATAGTTTTCCTGCATTTTTAGTGTAACTTTATTTTATGTCTTGTCCTTTTATTTCCTAGTTTAGATTTACTTTCCCAGCAATTGTAATTCTTCTTTCTTAGTTATAAAATGTTCTTTTTCTTTAATCATGGGTAGCTAATTTTATTACATTTGATTGGATGAATTCTTAAGTCTTTATATTTCATAATCTTTTATTCATATTTTGATTTGGAAAACAAAGATTTACCGTTGATTTTCAATTAGTGGTTTCATATTTCTAGGGTATGAAAATCAAGTCTGATCCATATTTTAGTGTATCGAGAGATCCGTAAATACGGTAGATCGCTCATCGGTAGAAAGAATTATTTGCAGTCCTCGAGAGAGGGTGACACAATTCTTCCGGATTGGAGTCAAATCCAATAGTGGGGCTCACCGCATAAAGCAAGCTTAGGGGTTTCGACTGGCCGACGGGTCTTAATCGATCAACCTAAGGTTAGGTGGTAGTTCTCTCGAGAGAGGCTCTATCATATTTTGGGAACCTCCACGATCACGTTTGTCAAAATCGATTTCTTTCGAATTCCAGATTTACGAAATATTTTACTTAAGAAGGATTCCCGATCAAATGTTTCTCTTCTTTTAATTGTTTACAAAACTCTATTTTACTTCCGATAAAATAATATTAATTTGCATGAGTAGAAGTAATCAACAGACCCGTGGAATACGACACTTGATATTTATTTATTTTAAATATCCTATGCTATGAACGATAGGTGCTCTTGCCTATAGTTCGTAGAATTCGGAGAATATTATTTATCCTAAATTTTACGTATCAAGTATTTGGCGCCGTTGCCGGGGAAATATTTTTGTTGATATTTTGAAAGAGTGAATTTTATTAATTTTATCAATCCCTTTCTCCGCCCCCATTTCTCTTTTTGATTTATTTTCAAATTTCAGTCTATTAAGTGACGGTTGTTCAATTTTCTTTCTTCAAAAATGTTATCCCAATTGGCCGCCAAAGTTGCCGAGCTTCAAAACAAAGTCAATCTTTTGGAAGCCGCACGAAAGCGCCAAGTTAATTGTAATTTTTGTGGAGCGCCGAATCGAAGTGAGGATTGTTATACTAATTTTTACCCTCAAAAATTTTCTTATGGAAATAATTTTGAGTTTGCTTATGAAAATAATTATTCAAACTTTGATGAAAATAATTATTCAAACTTTGATGAAAATATTTCTTCTTGCTCCGATATTAATTATTCATGGTGGCAAGATCACCCGGATAGTTTTCGGTGCGATGAAGGAAATTCAGTCAATCAAGATTTTCATTCTTCCTCATTTACCTCACAAGATTCTTTTTCTTCTACTCTTTGGTATTCTCCAGATTTTATTTGTCCAAATTTAAATATTTATTCCCAAGCTCAAGAAGAACTTCTTTACAATGAATTTAAAAGAGTCATGGAGACACCGGACGAAATAGACAAAGAACATGTTTCTTCTCCTCCTCCGCTCGAATCTCCTCCTATTTTTCATGAATTTTCTCTCTTGCCAATTATTCACTTCGAAAGTGAAATTCATGAAAATATTGTGTCCCATGAATTTAGTCCACTTGAAATTTCAAATAAATTTTTGGATACGACTTTTATTTTTGAAAATGAACAACCGGTGCTTAATCATGTGTTTTTGCAAGCGTCTCCTCCTTGCAAAAAATTTTCTGACTCGCTAATTTTTTATTCTTTTGATACTAATGATTTTCATGTAGAGGATGCGCCGTTGCAACCAAACGTATTCACCGATCCATTTGCCGCTCATCTCCAACAATCCAAATTACCTAAGGTATGTATAGGTAATTTGGATTGACAATTTCAAGCTTACAGACAACCAAAGAATCACGACTATAACGGAGGAGTCGTCGGGCAACGGACTTCGGCACATTCACCTAAGCGTGAATTAAGGGAGTTGCATGTGCACCTTTATTTTTATTTTCCTTTTTCCTAACAATAACCTTCTAGCTTAAAGACGGGAAAAAGAAAAGCGTTCTTTGGAGACACCCCTTGTTTATCTTTTCCTTTCTTGTATTTTTTTTGTCCTATGCATTTTTCTTTTTATTGTTTTCTCTCTTACTTAGTTTTTTTTAACATTGAGGACAATGTTTCCCTCTAGTCTGGGGGAATATTGGTTTTCATGTTTATTTTAAAAGCAAATTCAAAACAAAAAAAATATTTTCATATTTCTTATCAGTTTTTTATGTTGCATTTTTTTTTCAAAAAAACAAAAACCAAGAAAAATTAGATTTTATTATAAAACTTATGGAAAAAAACATGTAAGAATTTGAGTTAATTTCTGTTTTAGTACCCCATGACTATGTCTTTTCTTGTTTTTAATCATTTATATACTTGCTTAGTTAGAATAAATTTCTCTAATTTTCATTTTGCCTATGTTTCACGAGTAATATGTTGACTCATGCAGTGTTTCTAATTAAGGTAGCATGTTATTTTTGAAAAACTTTCTTGAATATTTGCACTTTTTCATAGCTATCTTTTTTATATTTTTCACTTTTATAAATCTAACATCCCTTATTTTCTTTTTAAAAAAATCTTTGTAATGTTGATTAGTGTTGAGTGTAGTAGATGCGAACCAATCTACACGCTTGTTATTTTCATTTTCATGAAAAGTCAATTCTCTTTATTTTCTATCTAGAATTCTCTTCTCTTGAATTTTTCAATACTTTGCTAAAATAGACTTAGAAGCATGAATATGATCAAGGCATTTTATTGAATAGATTGAGCCTTTGTATTCCAAACCTTAAAATTTTTATCATTATTAGCCACCTTGTGCCTTCTCCCTTCCTTTTGGTAGCTCCACTTATTTTTCACCAAAGCCAAATAGCCTACCTATGTTGCACACAAATTTATTTTGAGCTTTATATGTTGTTAGTGTGTACTGCATTTTGTGAAGATAGTGAAAGTTTCAATTATTTCATGATGGCTACAAAAGAAGAAAATAAATAGCAAAAAGCAAACAAAAAAATGATGAAAAAATATTTGAAAAATTATGTGAAAAAGATTATGAAAAAAGCTATTTTTGATCCCAATTCTATATATCAAAAATAATTTGGGGTATCAAAAAATAATTTTTAGCAACATCATTTCATGCAAAGCTCTCCCTTATGTTTAAGTGTGTTTGAACCCGTCATTTCTATCTTTTTGATTTTCGCACCTTTAAACCCAAGCCAAAACGTTACGCCTAATGAAAGTCCTTTTGATTCATGCTTCGTAGGTTTATTTTTGGTACGGTAGCGAGAAAGTAAATTGGGTAAATTTTTAGGTAGGAGTATGGATTTTTGACTTAAATTGATATGATTATAAAATGTCTCTAAGATTTTAGTAGCAATTCAATGCGCTTTTCATTCGTCATGTTACTCAGTTTTTACATTTGCTAAAATATGGGATGATTTATTTTATGCTAGTGAAATTTATAAAATTATTTGCTAAGATTAAGTAATAATTTTCAGTTTGTTTTTCATAGTTTCCCTACCTTTAATTTCGCATCGTACTCGTGTATGGCATAGCCATAGTGTTTGATTAGTTTATTTTATTTTTGCTAGCTCGTATTTGTTTGCTTGGGGACAAGCAAAATGCTTAGTCTGGGGGAATTTGATGATGCACATTTTGACTCAAATGATCATATCATAATTCTTATATTTTATACATAAATTATATATATTTTCTAAATTATATATTAATTAGCTTGCTATCTTTATTTTTTTTATAATTCGCACTAATGTTATTTTATTTTGTTTTATGACAGGCCTGAGGGGATTTCGGCACGTCTCGACGTAAAAGCCCGCTGTTAACCTTATTTTCTGGAGTTTGCAAACAATATATATATATATATATCGCGGCCGCGATCTTGGCGTTGGATGATGAAGTCGTGCGAATGTTATCGCGCTGGCCGAGCTCGAGAGTTCAAATTGCACTCGGCAATATAATTTCATGCCGCCTCCACGTGCGCGCCATGGCCGCCGCCCTCTCCATGCGGTCACATTCAACACCATGTGGCCGATTCATTTCCTCCATTTCCATGCATGTGAACTCATAAAAATCTTCCAATCCATGCAACCATTTCTCTCTTCGCAATTCAACGCCATGCAACTGAATATTTTTATTATAATTTATTATTATAAATGTTGTCATTCGGCTCCTCTTCAATCTCTTCAATGCTGCCATTTGTTTCTCTCTTTTCAATGCTTCCATTTGTTTCTCTTTCTTCCATTCCATGCAGCCACTTCTTCTCTCTCTTCAAGCATCCCTTTCTCACGTGCATTTAACTCCAAGGAGCAGCCATTAATTTTTTCATGGAGCAGCCCTTCACATTCTCTCCAAATTTAATGCAGCCTGCCACTTTAATTCATCCAAAACAGCCATTCAACATCAGCATTATTACTGAGAATAACCGTTTCAACTCAGCCCTTCATGAAGCAGCCCGTCCACCCCTCTCCAATTTAATTCAGCAAGCATTCGGTTCTCTCTCATCTTCATCAATGCAGCCCACTTAATTTTTCCATGCAAGCAGCCCTTCACCGTGAGCTCCTCTCCATGAATTTTCCCGTCCACTTCATGGAGCAGCCCACCAAATAATTAGATTAATGCAGCCCTTCAATTCCTCCATAAAGTGCCCATTTTAATACAATGTGACCGGTTATCGTATTCACAGTGACATTACATGTTTGACCACTTCTAGATCACAATGGTAACTCCAACAAAACTTTCTTCAAGACGATATCATTGAGACTGTCTCGACGATATGATTCCTTTCTCAATGATTTATCTGCTAAGTCTTGAGACGATATTTTACTTATTGAATTTTCATTATTTTATAGTCTTGATACTAGTGATGTCGCTTTGATGCATTTCAACGATATGTCTATCATCTCAACGATATGTCTATTCCTTCTTGATGATTTTGGACTTAGAGAATTACTGGACATATAATTTATCCTCTATAGTCATGAATGAAATATCTGATGAGTCCCAATTTTATACACATTTTCGGACTCATCTGGGCTTGTTTTCACCACTTGCACTTCACTTCTAATTTATTATTGCTTATATTCCACTTAATCACATTTCTTCACGAAGTGAACTTGTTGGCCTGTTGTAGTGTGCAATTGCGAGCTATTTTGTTGGGGGCAAGCACATTGTGCTCCTCATTCTTTTTTCTGTTGTTATACTTATGTTGGAGGTGTGTTCCCAGCGTGTGGTTTCATTGTGCAGGTGGGCAGATCAACCATAGTGCCCAGAATTCATCCTGTATGAATCGCACACTCGTGCGTTTACTTGACGCACAGTCGACTGCGGTCGTGCGCTATTATCGGCTGGTCAATATGGTGATCTGCCCCGCTCGTACATTTTCCTCACGCACGGTTGGACTCAACCGTGCGCGAACAAAATGCACGACATCCCGTTCTTTGCCGGATTTAGTGCTTTCCGAATTTACCTATGCGTTCTTACACAAGATCGGATTCGACCGTGCGTGAGTAAAATGCACAGGTGCTCTGGGCCATCTTCCTGGCATTTCTTCTTAATTAATATCGCATGGTTCACGCACGGTCGTGCGTTCGACCGTGCATGACCAAATTTTTTATCTTTTCCTATAAAAGCTGCAGTTTTCAACCTAATGGAGGACCGTACAGTTCCGCCTTTTTGCGCCGCAAGGGGAGTTCTAGCTCCGTTTTCTTCACTTCCTCCTCCACCTTTTGCCCAAGGACACATCACATCATCCAAGAGCTCCAAGGATAAGGATCCAGCCCTACCTCCACCATTATTCAAGGAGAAGGAAGCTTGGTCGTGCGGCCAGATCATGACACGAAGAAGACGGGCCACTGGAAGGTAGTGACAGCCTTCTCTACCCCGGACGCAGTTGAGGACCGAGCTTGGATGCGGATTGACAACCCAGCGATTCCAACCGTGAATCTTCGACTAGGCTTCATATTGGGTCGATTCTTGCTCTCTCTCTCTTTGTATTGGTAGTAGTAGATGGTAGATCCCTTATATCTTGATGATGTTGCACTCTATATTTGTTGAACTTCATGTTATATATTATGAAATGTTTTCATGCTTTATGAGTGCTTGAGGTGTGCCTTCGTGGTGACTGTACTTTGAGTGTTTGGTGTTACCGCACTAGCAATTGCTAGTGGCGTGCTTGTTGATGAGGTGCTTGCGACCCTCATTCTGCCGGTGTGACCAACTCCATCCACAAACCTACTCCTCCATCCGCCTAGTGAAGCATGGCATAGCGGCCCGTGTAATCCATTCGCCTAACGAAGCAGCGCGCTCAAGGCCTGCGTAGTTCAATTCTACTTGCCTACTCGTCCATCCACCCTTGCGAAGTAGTGCGCTCAAGGCCTACGTAGTTTTCCATCCTGCCTGGCGAAACATTGCATAGCGACATTGCATAAGAGTAGTTGTAGTTATTTTCTTTTATTTTCCAAAAGCCAACTCAACTCCCCCGCATTCCATCCGACTCAAGGACTTCAATCTCAAGTCCTTCCTCAATAGTTAACTCCACCTTACTGTGTTCCTTTGAGATCGATACTTGGGGATTCACTCCCACATTTTATATTACTTGACGATCGGTACACTGCCGTTTGGTGCCGCAGTCTAGCTACCGCCTATAGCGGTGTGTGAGATTTGCGCATCAAGTTTTTGGCTCCATTGCCGGTGAACACAGACGTGTGAGTTTTCTGGAGAGGGAGAACCTGCGATAGAAGTTCTTCCATTTATAAATTGCATCCTTTTGTTTTACTTCTTCGTATTCTGTTTTACTGTTTTATATTAGGTTGCTTTAGTAATTATTGTTGGGTGTAGTATTTTGCACAATAGTATTTTTCTTTTGAATCGAGTTATCTTCACACAATGTGGGCTTCATTTAATATTCGTTGTCGTTGGTGTGGAGATATCTCCCACGCTAGTGATAGATGCCCTACTGGAGATGGTGGGCATAATTCTCGTGGCCCAGAGTATGGAGCATCATTTTCCTACGGTCCTTCATACCCCGTGTCCAAGTCTTATGGCCACTCGTCCTCGCCGCACACACCATTTTTATATTCCTCTCTGGCCCCTCTAGGACCAAGGAGTAATATAAAGCGGTGCTTATTTTGCCAAAGCATAGATCACGCCCTGAAGGATTGTGCTGCATTTCTTCGCCAATTGGATGAGGATGACGAGCTGGATATCCGGATCGTCCCAACTCCTAACCCTGACAGCACACCTTCCACCTCTGATTATGTTGATGTATCACCTTCAAGTTTTGAGGGGAATGATGCAAAAACGCTCATCAGAGTTGTAGCTGATCTAGGCTCTGACATGGCTGAGCCCATCTCCCCTGTGCATATATTACCATGCATGGATTCGATTCGTTGTGAGAAATCGGTGATTGACTTTTATCCAAGCCTTATTTCTCCCCCTGTTATACATACTACATTCGTCTCTGACGACATTGTTGAGGATGTGTCATAGGATGAGGCTGGAGATCTATGTGTTATACCTACTCCTATGGAGGAGGGCAACCTTCTTGGTGAAGAAGAGCTTTCCTCAGCACCGTTGGAGGAAGTCCAAATCTTGGGCAGGACCACTGTTGATCCCACCGAACCTTGTAGCATTGATAACAGTGCAAACATTATTTTGCTTCTCCAACCTGATGGGAGTGAGACCGGGACCACTCCCCCGATTTCTGATTTTTTATGTCGTTTTCCTCCTTTATTTCCCGAACCACCTTCTTTTTCTTCTGAGCCTATGCAGGTTGAGCCTTCACAGGTATTTCAGGAGGACTTGGAGCATTTTGATCCAACCAATGATGAGGATATCCTCTTATGTGAGAAGGTTGACCCTTCTTTCATAGTGGAAACCTCAGTCATTGTGCCCCCTCCTGCTGCCTCCCTGAAGACGACACCTTGCTAGGAAAGGAAATTTATTTTGGTGAAAGTAGAGTGGAGGACTCTCCCCCCACCTCTTTCTTTCTCTCTCCTCTACCTGTGACAAGCAGGTATTATTATGTAGGTAGAGGAGTAGTGGTTCTATCACCGTATCGGTACCCGTTACCGACACGGATATCAGAACAGTTTCCTGTCCACTTCTCCTTCCATACTCCCATTAGCTAAAACCCTCTACTTTCTGAATAAGTCGTGCTGGGAGGACAATAATCCCAGTAGTCTTCTTATTTTTTTCCGTGTCTTTTAATTTCTCGCCATCAAAAACTCGTTAGTTATGTGTTGTTTTAGTTTGCTTTTGCGGAGCTCACCCCTGCAGGTATTTTCTATTTGTGAAGGCGGTGGCCGTGATTCTTCATATGACGGCTTTACCTTGGATTTTCATGCGTCTTCTGCTATGCTCACTTGCTGAGCATTGGGTACTCTCTTCCCCTAGCTCTATTTTTAATTTTCATGATATGCATTATGTGGTCTGTTTAGTTTAAGTCTGGGGGAGAGTCATTTTATGCGCCCACTCACGTGCACTATCGCACTGCATACTAGAAGCTTTCACTCAAAATGTTTTATTTACTTTCTTCACACACCACATCACCCACATGAGCGCACTCACTTGTTTGTGTGTTTCCGTTCTTGCTTATGTTGGTTGGGATGTTTAAATAGGATGTTAGTTTCGTTATTGCAAGCTGGAGCGGGATGTTGACTCCAGTAGTGTTCTAGTCGCATATTCGTACTTGCATAGACATTTGGGTAAAATTAGATTATCTCTAGGCTCTTAATTTACAATTAGTGTTTTTGCGTAGTTTTTGATTTATTTTACTCATTTGGTGAATGTGACTGAAATTTGCGGTAGCACGGTGCTGTGTGTAAGCGAGCGCTAGTTGTGCGTTGCTCGAGTCGGAAGGAAGGTTTATCTTTCTCGTGGGCTAAGAACTTGCCCCAAGCAACTCTTGAAGCATGGGTGAGAGTTACTCATTAAGTTAAAACGTGATGTAGGCCATCTTTTTGGCTAGTTTGAGCTTTGTTTTCAATGACCGATTCGCTTACCATCGCAAGACAAATTTGTGCCTACCTTTCCTTTGTTCAGCTCCTCTTTCAATCACCAAAATCTGAATCCTATCCTCTTTTCGCAACCAAATAACAAGTTAACTGAAACCATATTTTTTTGATTTGGTGTGATGTATGGAACCTTTGTGATGTGAAAGAAAAATCTGTATTATTTGCTGAACTCATTATTGTGAACCAACCAGGGGATAAAAGAAAAGGAAAAAAAAGAGGTTAAAAGAAAAATCTGAAAAGTATTGGAATGAAAAGAAATCTCTTTTGAGCGTAATAGAAAATTCAGTTGGTATTTGTTGGAGTAGGCTGCGTGAACACCCAGTCTTCAAGTCAAGTCTGGGGGTGTGTCACTTTAGCATTGGTCTTGTTCTTGTCTTGGTACAGTGTTTTCTGTTAACTCAATTGGGTTGCGTAGCCATCTCATTTATCATTGACTATCATACCGTAACATAAGCCCCATTATAACCTGAAAGTCATATTGATTTAACTTGTGAGTTTGCTAGCGCCGTGGAGAGAGTGTAACCGGGCAAGCTTATGGCTCTCGTCGTTGATGGATTTCAGCGGAGTTAACCCGGAATTCCGGTCTTTTGCAACACCCTACTGAGTGGCTTGTTTACTTTCACACCGGGGCATGATTGCAAAATTCTTCATGATTCACTATCTGAGTAAACTTAAATCTTTATTTACGCATTTATACTATTATAAATTAGTTAGTATAGTTAGAATCTTCTTTTACTGAATTTCTATTTGCATGAGTATGATACTTCGCATCCTACTCTTCCTTTGCAATTCTCTACGCTAACTACCATTTTCTTATCCCGTCGGATTTATTTACTCGGGACGCGCAAACAGGTAAGTCTGGGGGTGTGATGAGTCCCAATTTTATACACATTTTTGGACTCATCTGGGCTTGTTTTCACGCACTTGCACTTCACTTCTAGTTTATTATTGCTTATATTCCACTTAATCACATTTCTTCACGAAGTGCACTTGTTGGCCTTTTGTAGTGTGCAATTGCGCGCTATTTTGTTGGGGGCAAGCACATTGTGCTCCTCATTCTTTTTTCTGTTATTATACTTATGCTGGAGGTGTGTTCCTGATGAGTCTCATTTATATATACATTTTTGGACTCATTTGGGCTGGTATTCTAGTATATGCACCACATTTTCGGCACGTTTTCATTCATATGTACTATTCCATGCTAGGTGCACTTTTTAGCCCATTCCGGTGTGCAATTGCGCTCCTTGTTGTTGGGGGTAAGCACATGGTGCTCCCCTTCCCTTCTTCTATGTTTTTCTGATGCTTGACGTGTATTCCCAGCCATTGTATCTTGTATGCAGGTGACCGGATCGTCCCGTTTTCCCCAGAAGTAATGTCTGTGCATATCGCACGGTCGTGCGTTTTCTTGACGCACGGTCGGGCGCGGTCGTGCATTTGTGTCTGGGCTGAAAATGGAGCGTCGGAGTTTAATCGTGCATTTTGACGCACAGGCGGATTCGCCCGTGTGTGAGTAAAACGCACGGTCGACCTGTGTCTTCCTGATTTCAGAGATTCAGAGTTTACCCGTGCGTTTGAACGCACGGGCGGTATTGGTCGTGCGTGAGCAATTCGCACGGTCGGCGCAGCGTCTTCCCCAAGCCACATTTTACGAGTTAATAAAGCACGGTCTGCGCACGGTCGTGCGTTCGACCGTGCGTGACCATTTTTCTGCCTGTTTAGTATAAAATGCAGGAATCGAGGACGATTAGAGGACGATTGGAGACAGATTGGAGCGATTGAGAGAGTGGGATATCAGTTCCTTCCCGCTGCTCTTGAGGGCTGAAGGCTTCCCCTTCATCTCCACCACCATGGAGGCCATTTCCGGTGATTTCCACCTCCATCCTTCCATCCGGGAGCACTAGGAAGCTTTCTCCACCATTAGCTCAAGCATTCCTTGCCGAGAGACCAGAGAAGCGCTGAAGATCGTAGGAGTGGTGACAGCCTCCTTCGAGTTAGCTCACCATCTGAGGGCCGAGCCCGGAGAGAGCCCAACAACCTCTTCTTCCGGCCGAGAACCCAAGATGCGGTGACTTCTTCTTTGTGGTCCTCTCTAACCCTGGATGCTTGTACTTGTTTATGAGTTGTATGAATGCTTGTTAAGTTAATATTAAGGATTATTGCTTGTGTTCATGTCCAATGTTGATGTGGTGGCAAGAATAGCCCTTTTTCCTAGTGATTTTCTAAGTTTCGTTGTGTGTGAAGCCACTAGCAACTGCTAGTGGTAATGTTTAGAGAAGAGGTGTGTGCGACCCTCAACCGTCATAGTTACATTCCGTCCACGCGCCTCCCGAAGCACGGCATCGCGGCCGTTGCATCCATCCCGCCTTGCGAAGCAGAGTTTTGACCCGCATCTCTTTTCTGCACTAACTTAGGAAACCCAAAATCAATGCCCTTGTTTTTCCTTTGTTTGCTCGTATAACAATCGATTCACCACACGTTTCGTTCACCAGAACCTGCATTCCTTGAGAAACGATATTCGGGGAAGCTATTCCCAATTTTATTACTTGACAGCGACCGGTGCACTTGCCGAATACGCATCAAGTTTTTGGCGCCGTTGCCGGGGAATGCAGGCGTGATGAGATTTTGGTTGTGAATCGATTGTTTGCGATTGAGTCTTTTATTCCTTTTTAATTTACTCTTTTTCATGCTATTTTCTTCTTCTATATCATGTGGGCACATTTGAATATCCGATGTCGTTGGTGTGGGGACACATCCCACGCTAGTGATAGGTGTCCCAAAGAGTATGGTGTTGTTCAGAAACCGTACGGGTCCCATAAATCTTTTGGCTCCTCTACTGCGCCTCCGTTGTCGCACTATTACGTGGCTACCGCACCTTGGGTGCCAGCAAAGCCGGTAAAGCAGTGTTTATTTTGCAAAAGTAGAGAGCACACCTTGAAGGACTGTGCTGATTATCTTCGCCAATTGGCGGATGACGATGAGCCGGATATCCGGATCGTCCCATCCTCAAATTCGGCGAACACAGCTCCTTCCTCTGGTTACGTGTCACTTCCACCTTCACTTTTTGAAGGCTCTGGAATCGACACTAGCATCAGTGTCCCTCATGACCCTGTTTCTTATGCGACCCCCCATACCACTTCGGTTCACGTACCACTTTGCGTGGATTTGTGCCCTTGTGTGGAGAGTGAGCCTGAACTCTTAAGAAGCACATCTTCTCCCACTACACACGAAACCACATCTTCTTCTGATGTTATCATTGAGGCGAACTTGCAGGATGCTACAGACCTGCGCAGTGTCGTGCTAACTCTCATGGAGGAGGATAGTCTCGATTGTGCTGAAGAAACCATTTCGGTCCAGTGCGAGAAAGTCCAAGTTATAGAGGAGGTCATTGCGTGCGCTGTTGAGTCTAATGAAGTCGTCGATGATCTCATCAGTTTATCATTGCCGCACCCTATGGGGGATGAAGCCGGGATTATCCCCTCAGATGAGATTTCTTTTAGTTTTTCTTCCAATTTATTTCCTGACCCCCTTTCTTTATGTACAAGAATGCAGGATGCCCCTCCTCCGGTTGATCAGACCTTATGCATGGAGGAGCCGAAAGCCTGGCGGGGTGAGGAAGGTATAGTGAAGGACCATCTTGTTTCCTCATCATCATTGGTGCTTCCCTTGGAGGACTGGTTACAAGGGGGCAAGCGGTTCTTCTTTGAAGACATAATACTGGAGGAGAAGAAGAGAGCGAAAAAGGAGGAGATCTGGGGTTGGAGGCTGAGCATCCTACTTAATTTCCACCCCTACTACCAGTTCCCCGGACCATTTTCTTTCATCAGTTGTTACTATTTCAAATCAGCTTATAGCTGATCATTTTTGAGCATGTAATAGTAATTAGGATTTATTAACTTTTGCTTAGTCCTAGACTTTATAAACTGCTTTAATACAGGTATTTGGTCCACCTTTAAGGACATTAAACAAAAGGGCTTTTTGGGAGACAACCCATGGGGAACCACCCGGTTCCGTCTTTCTTTTTAATCTTTTTGTGTACTGTTATTTCAGTTTTGCTAACCTTGTTGGTGAAGCTAAGCTCTTGCGTGGTGGACGATGATGAAGGAGAAATATTTTCAAAATGGGATTACCGCACTTCTGGCATGCTCTTTTTTGAGCATAGGTCAACTCTACCCCTCTCTTATTTATTGCTGAATTGTTTAATTAAGATGGTTTTAATCAAGTCTAGGGGGGAGAGAGCGAGCTGTGCACGTGCACACATGTTGCATGACATGTTAGAATGTGCTGTGTTAGGATTTGTATTTTGTCTCACACATTGCATACACTTGCACCTAGTTCACGCGCACTTGACCACACATGCTTATTGAGTATCGCTGCGAGGTTTTCCAGCTCGTAAGAATTGAATTGTTAGCATTTGTGTAAGGAGTAGAGAAAAATGTTGACTCGAGTAGTGCTCTAGTCAAGTGCTCCCGTCACGCCTAGAAATTCAATTAGAGTAGAATTAAATTCAGAGTTATAATTTAATTATTTCTATTGTAGTAGCTGCAATTCATTTTACTTTAGTGGTGAATCCAGTGAATCCAACGGTAGCATAAGGTCGAGTGTAGCTAGACTAGTAGTAGCTTATTACTAGGGTTGGATGGAAGGACAACCTTTCTCGGTGGCTAGAACTTGCACTAGGCGACTCTCGACACGATTGTGTTGAAGTACTCGTCATGAAATATGATATAGGACATTTCTTGATCCATTTGCGCTTTTGAAATCCTCACCTACGTAATCACCATTGCAAGCCCACTTGAGCCTACCCTTCCTCCTTGTTTAGCTCCACTAAAAATTTAACCAAAGCCATACGGCCGAACCTATTTTCGCACCAACCTTTGAGCTGAAAGAAATTTCTTTCTCGATCACATTTGGTGTCATTTTTGTTATGTATGGCAGCTTCAAATTAGCTAAGGGAGTTGTTTTATTGTGCGTACAAACGTCATTTTGTCGATGAGAGAAAAGAAAAGAAAAGAAAAAAAAATAGTGGTGCAAAAATGATACTCTCTCGGCAAATTCGCTTTATTTTTGGCTTAGCACGCACCTAGTGTTCAGTTGAAGTCTGGGGGTGTCGTGTAATTACTTAAAATTGTGTATTGGTGATTATTATTCTCTTGAGTGCTCGGGTTGTGTTGAGTGCGATTCCCATCATCCTTCTACTTACTTAGCCTATACTCAACCTAAGCCCAATGATTGCCTATAAGTCCTATTGATTTTAGTTACGAGTCGTCTCATGCAGTAGAGAGAGTGCGAACGTGCAAGACTATGGACACCGACTTTGATGGATTTCTTAGGAGTTTGTCCCTAGCTTCGATTCGAGTAATACTCTACTCATTAGTCACGCTATTTTCCCTTTTTGCGCGACCAAAAGATTCACCGGGATTCACCATCCAAGTAAATTCCAAACCACTGCTTTAGAAATAATTAGATATAATCTTGAGTTTAATTCTGTTCTAATGCATTTCTATGCACGTGTGCATGCGACTTCGCATTGTTCTCTACCGCTCAAACTCATGCTAACATCCATTTGTTCCTACAGGAGAGCTGAGTAGTTTTCCCGAGACGTGCAAATGGTTAAGTCTGGGGGTGTCATGAGTCCCATTTATATATACATTTTTGGACTCATTTGGGCTGGTATTCTAGTCTATGCCACACATGAAAAATAGTAAACATATCGACTTAGCCTTCAAGGGCTAGCACATCACATCGGCAGGGGCTTTAACCCGCTATTTCCCGCTATACTCGCCAGGACCTGTACGAACAAATCCACCAAAAGAGTAGGAAAACAACTAACCGGTCAGCTTTAGCTGACCTAGAATATAACGACCCCACCCCATGCTCGGGGCGGCGGTGCTCCTTCCCTGCAAGTAATCCATTGTAGTATATATATTTCACAGGTGCGTCTAAGCACCGCATAGAAACATTCATCACACGGTGATGTCAAGTCACACATTATGTGCACTCACGGCACATCATCCTCAAGTCCATTTTCAACTTGGATGGTCAGATTGCGTTAGGTCGTACACACGAAGTTTCGGCACTTTTTTAGCTCGGTCGTACACACAAAGTTCTGGCACGATCGTTATGAGCTAGATGTCAGGATTCACCTATGCCTGGCCCGGGTTCGGTTCAGCTTGTGCCCACACTCATAAATATCAGGATTCAATTTAGCTTGACACGGGTTTGGCTTCCCCTTGTGCCCGTCATACTATAACCTCACAGGGTCGTCACCTCAGCCTCAGGGGATCATTTAGCAATCCCAAGGATCACTGGCACTAACGCCGGCGCTAGCCAATAGAACACAGATCTGTTAGCTCTTTCGGGTATTTCTTGATGGTAACCTCCAGGACTCCCTGCAGCACATCATAGTACCCAAAACCCGAAAACATACATACACGGAGTGTTTTCCAGATTGCAACATAGCATATCAACATCACCAATCCAGATCAACGTGTCCAGAAGGGCTTCACACATCATGCATATGTCTGTACTGTCATTCCGGACTATATATGCAATTTCTACGGGGATAACATCGACCTGTCGGAAGAACCCATCTACTAATTACTAGAAATCTTCCAAATCATGCAAATGAAAAGACTCACATGTCCAAAGATGTGGGGAGGAGAGTGGTTACCCTCGGCGCTTGTTTCGGTGAATAATCTGAGAGAGAAATGGCTGGAATCGATGATGGCACAAGTACGTTGGATCTCCTTCGCGGATTAGTCCCAACTGGTCTTCTTCCCAAGCTCTCAGCTTCCTTGGCGTGGAAAAACACAGAGAACTCTCAGTCAAATGTGAAGGAAAGCCGAAAACCAGCCTTTTATACTCCCTTGAAAGGCTTGATCTTGAGATACACCTAGTCCGCCACGGCGAACTCAACGTTTATGTGATTGGCATTGTAATACTTTACCTGCCTATCTTGCGCCACCAAACTAGCCTTTTCATATCCGAACAATCGCTCTCGGATTGTTCAGATAGTCGAAATTGCATCTTTGACTATGTTCCGCTTAAACAGCTTCGTATCGCTCGTCTCCGCCCACGCCAAGGGGGTACGAAAAGCTCTACCATAGAGGGCCTCGAAGGGCGCCATCTTTATACTTGCTTGATTGATGTTATTATAAGCGAATTCGATCATGAACAAATGATCATCCCACTTCTTACAGAAGTCTAGGACGCACATGCAGAGCATATCCTCCAACGTTCTATTAGTACATTCAGTCTTTCCATCCGTTTGAGGGTGGAAGGCAGTACTAAACTTCAACTTTGTACCCAATAATTGGTAGATTTGCCTCCAATATTTTGAAGTAAAGCGCACGTCTCGGTCACTTACGATGCTACGGGGCACACCGTGAAATCGTACAATATTATCAACATATTGCTTTGCTAACATCTCCACTGAGTTATCCTTCCAGTTTGGAATAAAGTTGGCTACCTTCGTCAAGTGATCCACGATCACCCAAACAACGTCATTCCCACTCCGCGATCTCGGCAAACTGTGCACGAAATCCATCGAAATGTCATCAAATTTCCATTCCGGCACAGGCAACGACTTTAGGAACCCACCAGGTTTCTAGCATTCGGCCTTCACCAGTGCGCAAGTTTTACACTTTGCCACATAGAGGCGATGTCTTTCTTCAAACCTGACCACCAAAATAGCCTTTTCATATCTTGATACATTTTTTTGAATTGAGTTATTTGGAAAATGTGCTTCTTACATCAATTCTTCCCGTAATTTTCCCACATTTGGGATGCTCAACCGACCGTATTTCCACATAAGACCGTCGTCCAACACAAACTTTGCAGCTGACCCAACTCCAGTCTCTGTCAAGTAGCGCTGCATGCTCAAATCAAGCTCTAGGGCCTGTCGTATTCTGTCTGTGAGGTCATATTGCACCTCCGTCCAGTTTAAGAATGCACTCGCACTAGAACTCCTCTCCACACAGGAGATCTCTAAGGCTTCCAGGTCCCTGATCAGACGTGAATCATGCATCTGAATCCAGCTGGCCTGCGTAGAAGCCCCTGGCTCAAAGCATTTGCGACGACATTTCCCTTCCCAGGAGTATAGTGTATCTCGAATGTGTAGTCACCCATGAACTCTATCCACCTTCGCTGTCGCATATTGAGCTCTTTCTGATTTAACAGATACTTTAGGCTCTTATGGTCTGTAAAGATATCAACCTTCACACCATACAAGTAGTGCCGCCACAATTTCAAAGCGAAGATTACGGCCGCCAACTCCAAGTCGTGGACCGAATAATTCCGCTCATGCACTTTCAACTAGCGAGAGCCATAATCTATCACTTGACCATTCTGAAGAAGTACACAGCCTAAGCCGCTCCCTGACGAATCGCTATTAATTTCATAGCCTTCTGCACCACATGACAAACACAAGATTGGTGCCATGGTCAGACGAATCTTTAACTCCTCAAAATCTCGTGCACACTCTGGTGACCAAACGAACTTTTGATCCTTTCTTATCAAGGTTGTGAGAGGAAGTGCAATCCGCGAAAAGTTCTCCACGAAGCGGATAGTAGCCGGAAAGTCCAAGGAAACTCTTGACTTCCGCTACTGTCGTCAAAACGGGACACTCCTGGATAGCAACTATCTTTGCTGGATCCACTGTGATACCCTCGCCACTAACAACATGACCAAGGAACGCTACTGAGGCTAACCAAAACTCACACTTGGA
This sequence comes from Dactylorhiza incarnata, assembly GCA_033032865.1. NCBI lineage: Eukaryota > Viridiplantae > Streptophyta > Magnoliopsida > Asparagales > Orchidaceae > Dactylorhiza > Dactylorhiza incarnata. The sequence continues at coordinate 7,857,651 of JAWHQI010000035.1, forward strand.
GAACTTGTCATACAATTGACTCCATCGCAGGGTCTCCAACACTACGCATAAATGAATCTTGTGTTCTTCTTCAGATTGAGAGTATACCAAAATATCGTTAATAAAGACGATCACAAACCGGTCAAGGCACTCTCTAAGGGTCCTATTCATCAGATCCATGAATATTGATGGTGCATTCATCAGTCCAAACGGTATAACGATAAACTCATAGTGCCCGTAGAGTGTACTAAATACCATCTTGGGAATGTCGCACTCCCGAATCCACAAATGGTAGTAGCCAGACTTAAGATCTAGCTTCGAAAACACGGTTGATCCGACTAGCTGATCAAAAAAATAATCGATTCAAGGAATCAGATACTTGTTCTTCTCGGTCAGCTTGTTCAATTCACGGTATTCGATTTAGAGACATAGGCTTCTGTCCTTCTTCTTCACAACGAGGACCGGAGCCCCCTAAGGGGATGAACTTGGGCGTATATAGCCTTGCTCTAGCAACTCCTGTAACTGAACCTTCAACTCCGCCATCTCCTTTGGCGCAATATGGTACTGAGAGCATGACACAGGCTTGGCACCTGGCACCAGCTCTATTGTGAAGTCAATCTCTCACTGAGGTGGCACCCCATGAAGATCATTCGGAAACACATCTGGATACTCCGAGATAACAGGAACGTCATTTAGACTGGGTTGAGGCTTTGCAGCCCCAACTAGCACAACACAAAATTCTGCGCCTTGCCAAACTGCCTTGACTACCTGGACAACAGACATCAACGTCTTGCTCAATCCACGCAAACCAGTAAACGTAGTCGCACGTTCGGTGTTCCGCCCTAGTGTGACCCCCTTAGAAGTGCAATCAATGTAGGTCTGCTTCGCCGACAGCCATTCCATACCAAAGATCACAACGAACTCTGAAAGTGGCAGTATCAGTGCTTCCAAATCAAACTCTTGACTTCCTATTTGTACCTTTACCACACAGCCTTGATCCGCACACATAGAACACCCATTGGGCAGCATCACATCCAACCTTTCCTTTATCACTGTCGAAGGCACTCCAAGTTGTCGTATGAAGGCCTCCGAAAGAATGTAATGCGAATCTCCCGTATCAAACAGAGCTCTCGCCGGAAAGTTAAATATTAGGACAAAGCCTAATACACACAAGGTTAACAAGCAATGCACAAGGTATGAAGTATGAAAAGCAACAAAAGCTATATACTAATGAAGACCTGTCACCACATCGCTTTGCTTTATGGCCTCTTGCTGGCCAAGGTTGTATACTCGCAGTTGGGTTGGAGTGTAGTGGGATGCAGATGACTCCGCAGCTTTCCCTTTCTCCATCGCATAAGCTGCAGCTGCCTTTTCGCCGCCACGACAGTCTCGAGCTATATGTCCAAGCTTACCACAATTAAAGCAAATGATTGGGCCTCGCCCAATCGTTGCTCCCAAGCCAGCAGATTCAGCTAACCCAGAAGGTCTCACACTTTTCCTCCATCTGCTTTGACCAGACTTCACAGAGCTTGGTATTTTGAACTCTGCCTTTACCACAGTAAATCCTTTCTGCTTTGGGACCACTTCATGTCCTTCTCCAAGGAACGAGCCGTATTGACTAGGGTCATCAACCCTTGCGTCATTGGTCCCGATAGAAGGAACCGCAAGTCTTCCCGCAGACCTTCGTAAAACTGATTGGTCTTACGAGCTTCATCTGCAAAATTTGCGTCTGCGTACCTCCCCAACCGGGTAAACTAGTGCAGATAGTCTTCAATTATACCGTCACCTTGAGTTAGACGGTTGAAATGGTTCTCCATCTCAATATGTTGAGCAGGTGGGAGATACCGCGCCAAGAATATTCTCGAAAACTCTTCAAAAGAGATGTTCGTCAGCTGCCTTCCTGCTAGCTGATGCAACTCCAACTCGTCCCACCACACCTGCGCCTCCCCATCAAGAAGGAAGGTTGCTAATATCACTTCTGACCTTCCTCCGTATTAGTGGCCTTCAAGATTTTTCGCACTCTCGTTAGCCAATCCTCTACTTGAGTCGGGGTTCCTGCCCCCGAGAATGTCGGAGGGTGGAAACTCAGAAAGTACTGCAGCTGTTGGTCCGGAGCTCTTCGTGCCCTCACTGACACTGGTTTTTCGACCACAGGTTCAACTGCCACAACCAAAACCGGAGCCACCCCAAGGGTAGGAGCTGTCCAGGGACATGCCCTCTAGGTTGTGTGGTGAACATAGCGAACACCGCTTCTGCCACCATCCTCACTGTCTTAGTATAAGGAGGAGTGCACTTCAGCAGGTGCGCTGCTCACAATCGAATGCGGGGGTCAAGACGACCCCGCTCCACTTCCAGTCGCCTATAGATGTGTACAAAACACAATTAGCGACTAAGAGATAGTAGGGATCAGCAAAGGAACACACATGTTCCATCACAATGCTTCAAACATACGTGTAATTCTTTCCTAAAGTGGACAATTACTGGTTATTTACATGACATAACGGTGACTCACACACGTGCTCACCACCCCTTAAAAGAATTCGAAAACAAATTCAGACTGAAAGGGATCGATACCCGTAGCTGATACCAATTTTTAACACCCTCCATATTACATAGAATATAGCAGTAGATCCGGCCGGGACCCCACGCCATATTATACGAACAGAAGAGCGCGTTACTGAATTGAATTTTAAACAGTTAAGAACATAACCATTTCAACATACAGAGTCGAACAACGGAAGAATATAATTTATTAAGATAAAACCAGTTCACAACTTGTCCACTTATTTACATGGAATGAAAATACAACAAGGTTTGCTTATGATACTGTTTACAACAAATAGGTGGCTTACAAACATCGGCACACAGGCCAGACACACATGAAAAATAATAAAAATATCGACTTGGCCTTCAAGGGCCAGCACAACACATCAACAGGGGCTTCAACCCGCTATTTCCCGCTAGACTCGCCAGGACCTGTATGAACAAATCCACCAAAAGAGTGGGAAAACAAGTAACTGGTCAGCTTTAGCTGACCGAGAATATAATGACGCCACCCCATGCTCAAGGCGGCGGTGCTACTACCCTGCAAGTAATCCATATCAACATATATATTTCACAGGTGCGTCTAAGAACCGCATAGAAACATTCATCACACGGTGACGTCAAGTCATACGTCATGTGCACTCACGACACATCATCCTCAAGTCCATTTTCAACTTGGATGATCAGATTTAGCTAGGCCGTAAACACGAAGTTCCGACACTCTTTGAGCTCGGTCGTACACATGAAGTTCCAACATGATCATTATGAGCTAGATGTCAGGATTCACCTATGCCTGGCCTGGGTTCGGTTCAGCGAGTGCCCGCACTCATAAATGTCAGGATTCAACATAGCTTGACACGGGTTTGGCTTCCCCTTGTGCCCGTCAAACTATAACCTGACATGGTCATCACCTCAGCCTTAGAGGCTCATTTAGCAATCCCAAGGATCACTGGCACTAACGACGATGCTAGCTCTAGCGCTGGACGCTGGCCAACAGAACACAGATCTGTTAACTCTTTCGGGTAATTCCTGAGGGTAACCTCCAGGACTCCCTGCAGCACATCACAGTACCCAGAACCCAAAAACATACATACACAGAGTCTTCTCCGGAGTGCAACATAGCATATCAACATCACCAATCTAGGCCAACCAATCCAAAAGGGCAGCACATAGCATGTCTATGTCTGTACTGTCATTCCGTAGTCTATACGCAATTTCTACGGGGATAATATTGAACCGCCGGAAGAACCCATCTACTAATTAGTATGAATATTCAAAATCATGCAAATCAATGAACGCACATTTTCAAAGATGTAGGGAGGAGAATCGTTACCCTCGATGCTCATTTCAGTGCCATAATCTGAGAGAGAAATGGCTGGAATCGACGATGGCACAAGTACGCAAGATATCCTTCGCGGATTAGTCCCGACTGGTCTTCTTCCCAAGCTCTCAGCTTCCTTTGGCATGGAAAAACACAGAGAACTCTCATTCAAATGAGAAGGAAAGTCGAAAACCAGCCTTTTATACTTTTCCGCTACAGCCGACGCTAGCCACTAGCTCCTGGCGCTAGCTCAGAGGAGGTACAACCGACCTTAGCCACAGCCGCTGAACCCTCCTAATTTCGCATGGGTTGCTGCATGAGGACTAGACCTACTTCATGCACGACCACTAGTCATGCACGTCAATATTTTTACCCCAAATGCAAGAATTTTCCTGCTATCCAAGTTTCTTCTCGCACGAGTATGTGACTTGCCTTCAAGCACGACCAAGGGTCATGCTCATACTTGTGCGCTGGTCAAAGTGAAGAAGAAGCACTTGCTACTCCGCAAGCTAGGGATTTAAAAAGGAAACGTGGGCGACACAAAACCCTCGAGAAGACGGGTCCATTGGGGATCAATGACAGTTGTTCCTCAACCCCAGAAGATAGACGGCGAGTGAGGCCATCACGGAATCGCATTACGGAGCACCCTCGTCTCCACGGAAGAGTCTCTAGCAATGTTTGAATTTCTCTCTTTATTTTTCGCACACTAGGTAGAGCTTGGTTGGTTTTCTTCTTATTTAGATGATGGTTGGAATGAACTTATGATGTTTTGTGATGTTTTGAATATTCTTCTTGTAATATTATGCTTTTGTTCATGACCATTAAAGTAGACTAGTAGGCCTAGACTCTTGTATCCGCTTTCCATTCATTTTCATTGTGCTTTGTGCTAGTGATAGCCTTAGTTGCGTTGTCATTAAGATAAACACAAGCCAGCAAATGAGGCGGAGAAAGGAAACCAGCAAATGTTTGAAGCAGAGGCATGCGACCCGTAGAAGTCTGAGCGAAGGCTTGCGACCCACAGTTGAGTGAAGCAGAGACGGCGACCCGCAAAATGTGAAGCGGTGGCGGCGAACCGCATAGTTAATTGGTTTTCTTTAACCGTTATTAGTTGTTAGAAAAAACCAAAAAACCCCGATAACATCGACTTCAAGACTTCTATCTCAAGTCTTGTCTTATTCATTAAATCTACCCCACCGTGTTCCTTGAGAGATTCGATACATAAGGATTTATCCTCATTTTATATTACTTGAACGGCCGTGGTGCACTTGTCTGCGAGACGCATAAACACCTTGGGAAATTTTTGCATGCGAGCTCTGGATAGGCTAGCCCTAAATGAGCCCGTAGAGGGAAATCCTCATGATTATCATCCTCAGTGAAGGCATGCCCCACATCCATGGAACATTCAAAGCATCTGACATCTCTACCAGTATTACATGTAATAAGCCTTGAGTTTATTCTCATGCGCATGAATAACAAGTGACATTTTTAATTTTAGTGCATATTTCATAATTCTATTTACAGAGAGCTCGAAGAAACTAAACGGAAACTCTGGCCTTTCTAGTAGAGTGTTCAGAGTGATCGGAGAATTCAAATGGAAACGCCCGCCTTTCCAACAGAGTGCTTGGAGAATCCAAATAGAAACTCCGGCCTTTCCCGCAGAGTGCTCGAAGATGTTGGATCGGGTGGCCAACCTTAGAGGGGATGAATAAGGCCTTCAATCAACTACTAGAGATTTAAATAAGTTACAGCAGGAATGCGCATTCTGGAGCTAGCGTCAGGTGGTAACACTACTGTGTGGAGTTTGCTAAGGGAACATCACACTAAATGCAGAATATAATTTTGGGAATCACACTACTCCAACCAATGCACCACCAGAAAATTCACAACAATTTACAGTAAAGTGCATAAACGTGATAGCATTGAATAATAAAATATTGTGAATGCAAATAGACTTAGATCTCCATGATGTTGGAGATCGGAGGCGGTGAATATAAAACTCTTATTGTTTATATACCGATCTTCACCCCGAATACCGGTTGGCTCTCTCCCTTTCCTCCTCAGAAAAGTCTTCGAGCTTGCTCCCCACCTTCCTCCCAGGAAGGATCTTAGAACCCACTAGATCTCCTAGATCTAGACGTCCTCCCAGAATGATTTCCCATAGAATCCTTCCCAGATTCTAACGACCTCCCATGTTGATTTTCTTTCAATCAAACCAAAGAAGAAAAGTGAAAAATGCAATAGAGAAGAAAGAAATAGAAACTATTGCTCCCTCAAAACCAGTATCCTCCGTAGAGCGGTGATCGATCGGTGCTTCTGAATATCGTTCCTCTTGCACTCGATCAGCAACAGATGGTCGTTGTATACTTTGCTCTTTAGAGATCAAGAGTTGCATCAAATGAAAGTCGACGCAACTTTGACTTGATATCGACGTAACTCTGACTAGCATTTGAAGCAACTTATTCAGTCTGTTGAAGTATAAGTCAAGTCGACGCAACGTCGAAAGGATCTCGATGTAGAAGGAAGAGCCTGTCGAAGCCATATAAGAAGTTGACGCCACATAGACTATAATTCGATGCAGAAGATAAAAGCTCAAGTCCAAGGCTTCAACTTGACGGCGACATTTATAAGGAATCGACATAACATCGACATCTGAGTTCATCCAAAGCCAAGAAGAAATTCGAAGCTACGTCGATAAGAACTCAGAGGTGCTTCGACATGAAGAACGATGAAGTCGACATAGCGTCGAATACAGTCAGAAAAAGGAAGCTTTTTTCTGCTGTCCTTTTGAGACCTTTTCAGAAGGACCACCAGGCTAGAGACAGTTCTCCAACAGCTCGTTTATTGCCAAGAATGGTATGGAGCTTTCCAGGACATAGTAAATCATTTTTGGAAGCTATTCAAAATGGATTGACGGGTCGAGAATATAAGAAGAAAGGAAATTAGGTGAATTCCTTTCCAGGGAAGCCCAAAAGAAGAAAGGTTTTTGAAATCCCAATCATACAGAAAAAGTAGGCAAAAAGGGAAGAAGAAAAAAGATAGAGTCATTAAATTATTCTATCTATCGAATAGGGTCTTCATCTTCTTTCTCCTTAAACACTAAAAGAAAGAAAAACAGAAGTGCTTTCTCTGCACAGGCATACATACAGATGCTTCTTCTTCATCATCATACATCAGCTGAATTTCAAGAAGCGCTCAGAAAAAAGGATCAAGCGAAACAAACCTTGAAAATCATCACTATCATAAGCAAGGGTTCATCAGTTCAAATCCTGTGAAAGACAGAAGCAGCATCAGAGATTCTAAAGAATTCTGAGAACAGAATTATTTTCTTCTCCCTCTTACTTTCGTATTTCTTTCTTCTTCAACTGTAAAGAGTTTTATTAATCCCTCTTCCAAAGGATTCAATGGTTCTAAGAGTTTCCTTATCATAAAAACTCAGTGGTTCTTAGAGTCTCCTTATCAAAAGACTCAGGCACAGGTTGTGCAATCCTACCAGGGAGGCAGAATAGAGGAGTACCCACATTTTGGGGAACCTCTATAAAAATCTTTGTGTCTTCTGTGTGTTGATTTTCTGTGCTGTCCCTATTTATTTGTTCTGTGTTTATTTTCAGCAAACTGTATTTATTTTATTCTGTCTTTGGCTTGGCTGATTGCATAATCACTTTGTGTTTTTATTGTGTGTGCACAAATATGATAGAAAATATTTAAAACTCTATTCACCCCCCTCTAGAGAATACTCAGAGGCACACTGTGCACTTTCAATTGGTATCAGAGGGAGGTTGATCATTAAAAGGTTAACACCTTGATCAAAAGATCTCCTACTCTCATTTCTTTTAAAATTAATTAAAACTATTTTTTAAAGAAAATGAGTTCTAAGGATTATGCATCAACTAGACCACCAGTGTGTAACCTAAATAAGTATACACTCTGGAAGGCTAGAATAAAGTTGTATATGAACTCTATTGATGAAGACATCTTTGATGTTATCATTTCAGGTCCTCCAACCCCATACAAGACAGATGCCAGTGTGTCTTCAATACAGGAACCTATGCCTAGGGCTAAGTGGACAGAGACAGAGAAGAAGCAGAAGGTATGTGATGCCAAATCTATAAACATCCCGATATCCACCATGTCAGATGACATCTTCCAGAAGGTAGCTGACTACCAATCAGCCAAAGAGATCTAGGAATCTCTTTCCAGAATGTTAGAAGGGAGTTCTGATGAAAGAAAAGATAGGAAGTCCCTTCTCATATCCCAATATGAGAACTTTCAAAAGAAAGCTGAAGAAAGTGTTGCTGAAATGTATGATAGATTCAGCATCATTATCAATGAACTGAAGAGTCTGGACAAGGAGATAGCCTTAACAAAGATAAATGATAAGGTCCTCATATGCTTCCCTAGCTCATGGGATTCAAGGATCTGGGTCATCAGAGAGTCCAGATGCCATAGAGAAATCTCTACTGATGCTTTGCTAGGAAAGCTTAAGTCATATGAGATGTTACTAAAAAGCAGAGCTGAAACAGAGGCAAAGGAGACAACTCCAACTGCTATCCAAAGGAGCCTTGCTCTGAAAGCTACTGAAGGAGAGCCCTCCACTCCTGAAGATGAAATGCTCAGTCTCCTAGCAAGGAGATTCAGAAAATGGGTCAAGACAGAAGACTCAGAGAGAAGAGAGAGGAGATCAAAGCCCAGATATGATAAGACTCCAAAGAAGGAGGTGATTTACTTCTCATGCAACAAGCCATGACACATAACCCCTGAGTGCCCACAGGAACAAAAGGACAGGAGCGCGATAAGGATGAGAATAAGAAGAAGTCCTTCAGGAGGAAAGACAAGAAGAAGGGCAAAGGTTTCATTGCTGAAACCTAGAGTGATTCTAAAGCAGAGTCAAGCTCCTCTTCAACAGAGAGTGATGAAGAAAATGATGTTGAAGCACCCTGCATGATGGAATTGGGGATTTCTATGTTTGATGAGTTTTATTTCAATTCTGATGATTTTAAAATGTGCTTTAAAGAATTTTGCAATGATTTCCTAAAAATACAATTTAAAAATACAATTTTTCTACGCTTTCATAGAACCTTATAATGGTAAAAGCATAGGGCCCAAGGTTATCTGGGTACCTTCTGATGTTTGAGTTACTTGTACAGGAAGATGTAGAGTTCTTTTCCTAGAGAAAGTGAAGGGAAAAGAAAGAAGTTGGTGATCAATTATTAAACAACTCATATGAAAAGGGAGTAATCTATACTCCAAAATTCTCTGATGAGTTTATAATTCATGAAAATAATAGTATAAATAATATTTTCAATAAAAATAATTGCTGGGAAAAACAACAAGAACTTTCTAAGAAAATAGAACTATTCATTCAGAGTTGCATTGAATAGAATTCAACGTTCCGTCTAATTCTACTCGACGCTTACTTCGAAAGCAATATACCATTATTAGTTCAGCGTTGCATCGAAAAGAAGTCGACGTACCATCTAACTCTATTTGATGCTAGATTCGAGAGACGTCCAAATTAGATAATTCGAAAAGCATTCGACGCACCGTTGATTTCATATCGATGGATACGTCGAATTACTAGCTGCTCGTCAAATTCGAAGATGCGCCGAGTTCTAATCGACTTAACATCGACATGACAAGTGCGCGCAGCTTTACCTCTAGAAGCTAATTTTGGCGCGCTGTCTATTAATCTTTTCGACAGTTCTTTGGATAAAACCCTAAGTAGCGACGAATCATCTTCTTTTAAGAAAGATTGCCATCAAATTCATTACGCTTTCGAATTCGCTTCTCTTTGCTCTCGTGCTATCCTCTTCCCCAGTTCCCTCTCTTCTCTCGTCTCTCTCTCTCTCGTCTCTCTCTCTCTCTCTCCCTCTTTTCTCTTCTTTCTTCCTTGCATGTACTTCACAAAAGAGACAATGGCCCCTCCTAAGATTAACTCTGTATTTGATGTGAACGTGGATTCCTTCAATGTAACATCAGAGAACTTCAAGGCCAACCTTGAATTTTTTCAGACTGTCGGGTTAACAAATTAATGTTGGAACATGGTTTTCCGCATCCCTTTGATTTGAGAATAACAAATCCTACTTGTATTTGATCTTGTTGGTCATTGTGTTTTTAGCATGCAGGTTTGAACTGATATGACACCGGGTTGCTGCATTATTGGTCTGGAACTACCCAAAAGCAGAGATTATGATTATGGTCTAACGCCAGGTGTTAAGACTTAACGTTGGGCGTTGTCGATCGACATGATGGCTTGCCGATCGACGAGATGGCTTGCCGATCGACGGTATGGCTTGCCGACTGAGAAAATGAAAGAGGTTTAATGCCAGGCGTTAGCTCTTAATGTTGGGCATTAACTCTCGATGATTATGGCAAGGATGGAAGCAGCCGTGATTGAAGGAGCACTTTAGGAATGATCTGACATAACGCCTGCATTAGCCTCAACGCCAGCATTAGGGTTGGCTAAAATAAAAGTTTCCTAAAGTACAAAATCTCCTTCCCGTTTTGAAGATCCGAGCCATCAAAACAATTCCATACTGGGTCAACGCCAGGCGTTAGGCTTAACACCGGCGTAAGCTTCCAGTCCTATAAATTGGTGGAATTCATCTTCTCCAACTACTGATTGAAGAGAACCCTATTCCAGCATAATAGAAACTCAAAGAGGGCCGTATTTTCAAGACCATCATCTCCCACACAAATACGAGAGAAGAATTCAAGGAGGACCGAATCATTGCTTACTCAACGCGAAGAACGCACGCTTCGACTTTGAGAATATTCAGCGACCCTTCACCATCTCTAGAATTCTTCATAGGGAGTTTTGATTTGTGTTTTGTTTTTTATTTGAAACCTTTTTATTATAATCATGAATTAAATTTGCCTCGTGTTGGTGACTAGGTCTGGGTAGGACTTAGGGAGGAATTCGCCTCGTGTTGGTGACTGGGTCTAGGGAGTAGATCTAGGGGGGTGCTCGAGGCCTTTCTGGGGATAGAAGGGCTAGAGCGGCTTGAGGCCGTATCCAAGAAGGATAGGCTAAAGCCAACCGGTTCTTGGTGAGAAGAGTCAGTATAGAAAACAAAAAGAATAGTTTACTTTATCGCCTATGATTTCTAGCGTCATAAGAAATCAAATTTTGTAATCATATTTTTCAAGTTAATAAAAATCATGTCTTTCGTTTATATTACTTGATCTCCTCTTTTTGTGTGGTTTTATCGTTAGTTTAAACTCTTATCATTTCAAGTTTTTTAAAATATAACAAAAGTTTTAAAACCCTTATTCACCCCCACTAAGGGTGCCTCAAGATCCAACAAGTGATATTAGACCCAGGTTATTTCAATACGGTCTAACAACCGGGAATAATGGCGCTCCGTGATCTCGCTTTCCATGAGGGGCGAGGAATAAGTAGACCTCCACTTTGCACCGGAACTGATTATAACTATTGGAGAATGCGAATGCGTTATTTTCTACTAAATTTAGATCTTGACGTCTGGGCTAGTGTTGAAACACAGTATACTACTCCTACTTATGTTGTTGGAGAAGTAACCATGGAAAAGCCTAAAGATAGATGAGATGATGGGGACAAAAATAAATGCAAAAATAATGCTAAAGCTATGAATGCCTTATATTGCGCATTAGATAGGAATGAATTTAATAGATTTTGTGCTTGTGAAACTGCGTATGACATTTCGAATTTGCTTGAACTAACTCATGAAGGTACCTCTTAGGTTAATGACTCAAAGCTCTTCCAACTAGAGTCGGAGTTTGAAAGATTCAGAATGGATCCAGAAGAGGACGTTGACTTAATGCACATACATTTTACCAAGATCGTGAACGCCTCAAAGATCCTTGGAAAAACCTTCTCGAATGGTGACTTGGTGAGGATGATCCTTCGATCTCTCCCTATGAAGTTCAATCCAAAGGTGACAGCTATTTCAAAATCGCAAGATCTATGATGGCTCCATATTGAGAGCCTCATTGGGAATCTCAAAACCCATGAGGTAGAACTCAAAATTCAATATGAAGATTACACCAAAGAGCAAAAGAAGAAAGCCTTGGCACTAAAGTCAAGGAAAGAGGATGACAACAAGGAAGAAGATGAGGAGAGTCTCTTTGTGAAAAATTTCACAAAGTTTATGAAGAATCCAGAAAGGAGGAACACCTTCCGCAAGTACTTCCGAAAAGGATCATCTTCCAAAAAGGAGAAAAAGGAAAAAACAAGCGACGATGATGAAGAGCGACCTTCTCCCGAGTGCTTCCACTGCAGGAAGACCGGGCATATAAGAAGCCAATGCCCAAAGTACTTAAAAGAACAAAAAGAGAAGCAACATAAAGGAAGGGAAAAGAAGAAGGTTTTGAAGGCTTAACGTGGGATGATTCTTCATCCGAAAGTTCAAACGTGTCATCTTCAAGCGATAGTGATGAGGCAAATCTTTGCCTCATGGGGAAGAGTCATGAATCAATGGACGACGATTGCAATGTCCAATGCGACATTGAGGTAATTCCTAATACTTATGATGACCTCTATATTGAGTACATGAAAACATGCAAACTTTTCAGTAAAAGTCTAAAAGATCTTAATCTCCTAAAAATCGAAAATAAGATTCTTGTAAAACAAAATTAAAAATTAAATAAGGAAATAAAAACCTTGGGAAAAGATTTATGGTCTAGCCAGGAAAATGATCATAACTTAGAAAGAACAAAAATACTAGAAAATGATCTTTCTATGGCTCTCTCAAATATCGAATCTCTCACAAAACAAAAGGGAGATTTAGAAATAAGTTTAAAAAATTCTCTTTCTCAAAGAGAAAATGAAAAGAAAATTTTTGCAAAGAGGTGTGGAAACCTAGTAAGCAAAAATGTTGCCTCAAAATACTAAATCGATGATCTTAATATGGCGATAAACAAATTCGGTGTTGTCCAAAAATCACTGGACATGATTTTGGGCAACCAGTGCCATGGTTCTGCAAAGTTTGGGCTGGGTTATGGTTCGGATAGCTACCGCCCAACATTAGCTTCTAATGCTGGCGTTAGCTCTAGTTCCAGAAACAAAAATTCTTCTTAAAATAATATTTCTGTCACTTCTTCCACTTCCGTGTCTACCAGCAAGGGTTAACAAAACTCTTTGAAAAAGGTCTCAACCCCTTTTGTTGCGTGTGCCAATTGTTTACTTTTGGGCTACACCACGCACTCTTGCAGGAAGAAGGGAAAGCTCACTTTAAAACAAATTTGGGTACCTAAGGTCACCACCTATGTTATGGGAGGAACCACATGGGTATCCAGATCTTGACTAACATCTTCTTCTTAGGTGTGTTGGCAAGCTAAGGGCAAGGAAGACATGTGGTACTTGGACTCAGGTTGCTCCAAGCACATAACGGGCGATAAAGCAAAGTTCCTTAGCCTCACAAAGAAGAAAGGAGGAACCATGACGTTTGGCGATAATGGAAAAGGAAGAATATTAGGCACCAGTACAGTGGGTAACGACTCCTTCTCTCTTACAAATGTCTTAGTAGAAGGCTTAAAACACAACTTAATTTCTATTAGTCAACTATGCGATAAAGGTCTTAATGTGTTATTTGAGTCTTCTACTAATTTGTGCAAAATTATAGATCCTAAGACTAATGATATTGTACTCACTACACCAAGAATTTATAATGTCTATTTAATCTCTTTTCATGATCTATCACGTGTATAACTAAAATGTCTAATTACAAAAAATGAAGAACTTGAATTATGGAATAGGCGTCTTGGTCACACAAGCACCAAGTTGATCTTAAAATTATCAAAAAATAAAATAATTAAAGGTTTACCAATGCTTAATGGAAATCTATCATCGTTATGCCCACCATGTCAAAAAGGAAAATTATCTAAAACATCTTTTAAGAACAAACATGAAATGTCCACCACTAGACCTCTATAATTAATTCACATGGACCTATTTGGGCCAATTAGCACTAATAGTCTAGGTGGCAAAAAGTACACATTTGTATTAATTAATGATTTCTCTAGATTAACTTGGACACTATTTCTTACCTCCAAATACGATGCTTTTTCTGAATTTACAAAACTATGCAATCACATTCAAAATGAATTAGATTTAAAAATTAAGTGCATTAGATCAGATCATGGAGGGGAATTTGAAAATGATAGTTTCACCTCTTTTTGTAATAATCTAGGCATTAGACATGAATTTTTCGCTCCATGCACCACTCAACAAAATGGTGTGGTGGAGAGGAAAAATAGAATCCTTCAGGAACTCGCACGCACTATGCTATCCGAATATGGGATGCCTAGATCCTTTTGGGCTGAAACCATAAATACGTCTTGCAATGTTATAAATTGAGTCATGCTTCGCACAATCTTAAAATTAACTCCACATGAATTATATTAGAAAAGGAAACCTAATGTATCTTACTTTCATGTTTTTGGATGTCAATGCTTTATCTTAAACACCAAAGATGCATTAGCAAAATTTGATGAAAAATATGATGAAGAAATATTCCTTGGTTACTCATCAACTAGTAAAGCATATAGGATATACAATAAGAGGTCTAAAAAGGTTGAAGAGTCCATTCATTTGAAGTTTGATGAATTTGTTCCTTGTGTAGATTCTAACATTACAGGAAAAGAAGAGGAATCCTCTTCACTCTTGGAGGATGAAAATATTGAACAACTTGGAGGTGACAAAGAAATAGAGGCTGTGCAAGAAGAGTTCGTACCTCCAAGCATGCTTAGATTCACAAAAGATCATCCAAGAGAACTTGTCATTGGAGATTCATCAAGAGGGGTAATGACATGCTCTTCCATTCATGAATCCTTCTCTAATTTATGCTTCGTTTCTGAAATTGAGCCTAAAAATGTTTCCACCGCGCTAAATGATGAATTTTGGTATTTAGCGATGCATGAAGAATTAGAATAATTTGAACGTAATAATGTTTGGAATCTTATAGAAAGACCATCAAATCATCCGGTAATAGGCTTAAAATGTTTTTTTAAAAATAAATTAGATAGTGAATCTAGAATTACTAGGAATAAAGCTCGTTTAGTAGCACAAGGTTATTCACAAATCGAAGGGTTAGATTTTGATGAAACTTTTGCACCCGTAGTTCGCTTAGAATCCATTTGAATTTTTCTTACCTTTGTAAGCTTCAAAAGATTTAAACTTTTTCAAATGGATGTTAAAAGTGCCTTCTTAAATAGAATTATTAAAGAAGAGGTTTATGTTGAACAACCCCCCCCCCCCCAGGTTTCATAATTGAAAAATATCCTAATCATGTGTTTAAACTAGATAAAGCACTATATGGTCTAAAATAAGCTCCTCATGCTTGGTATGAAAGATTAACTTTATGTCTTTTAAAACATGATTATGTAATGGGAAGTGCCGATAATATACTTTTTTATCAAACATGTAAATAATGATCTAATCATATTACAAATTTATGTAGATGACATCATTTTTGGATCCACTAATGATCAATTATGTCATGAAGTTGTAAGTGTAATGCAAAAAGAATTTGAAATGAGCTTGGTAGGAGAACTTAACTATTTTCTTGGCTTTCAAATCAAACTAATAAATGATGGAATTTTTATAAATCAATCTAAATATGTTCTTGACATGTTAAAAAGATTTGGATTTGAAAATTTAAAACAAGCCTCCACACCTATGAGTGCCTCTCTAAGATTAGGAAAAGATGAAGTCGGAATTTCTATTGACCAAACACTATATAGAGGAATGATAGGGTCGCTATTATATCTATGTTCGTCTAGACCCAATATTATGTTTGCCTTTTGCTTATACGCTAGATTCCATGCCAATCCTAAAGAGTCACATTTAAAAGCGGTCCAATGAATTTTTTGATATTTAATCGGCTCATCTAATCTAGGACAATGGTATCCTTATATTGATACATTTATTTTACATGGATATTCCAGTTTTGATTATGCTGGGTGTTCACTAGATCGTAAAAGCACAAGCGGCACATGTCACTTCTTAGGCCCCTCACTAGTTGCTTGGTCGAGTAGGAAATATAATTATGTTGCCCTCTCCACCACCGAGGCCGAATATGTCGCACTAGGAAGTTGTTGTGCACAAGCACTTTAGATGAGTCAAACTCTATAAGACTTTGGGGTACATCTAAATAATATTGAATAAAAATGTGACAACAAAAGTGCGATAGACCTAACAAACAATCCCGTTCATTATTCACGATCCAAACACATAAATGTGCATCATCATTTCATTAGGGATCATATTAAGAAAGAACATGTGAGAGTGAGCTTCATAGGCACAGAATCTCAAATTCCAGACATTGTTACAAAACCTCTCCCTGATGCTCATTTCAACATGCTTCGTCTAGAATTAGGAGTCTTAGATATACCAAATTGAAACCGATCAAATTCTATCTCTCCTCAAAACTAACTTCCATACTTCTTTAATTAATCCTCTAAATCTAAGCATATTTATTTCACTCTTTCAAAAATTTGAGTTTATAAATTTTCAATATTAAAACTTGGGTAGCAAATCAATAACAATTAAATATCTTGTGAAAGGGAGATTTGGGATGTCACCCCATCATATCTCCTAGTACCGGTGCGAACCCTTCATAGGGTAGACCTCGGGAAGTCCAAGATCCACTTTAAATTGCTAAGTACAATTTGTTGGATCGTGAGGCGCCCTTAGAGGGGGGGGGGGGGTGAATAAGGGTTTTAAAAACTTATGTTATATTTTAAAATATTAGAAAAGATAAGAGATTAATTTAAAGAAGAAATCAAGTAATATAAATGAGACATGATTTTATTAACTTGAGATATAAGATTACAAAACTTGATTTCTTATGACGCTAAAAATCATAAGCGATAAAGTAAAATATCTTTTAGTTTTCTATACCGACTCGTATCCCCACGAACCCGTTGGCTTTAGCCGATCTCTCCCCAGATACGGCCTTAAGCCGCTCTAGCCTTCCTATCCCCATAAAGGCCTCGAGCACCCCCTAGATCTACTCCCTAGACATAGTCGCCAACACGAGGCGAATTCCTCCCTAAGTCCTACCCAGACCTAG
The DNA here is from genome assembly GCA_033032865.1 of Dactylorhiza incarnata. Lineage (NCBI taxonomy): Eukaryota > Viridiplantae > Streptophyta > Magnoliopsida > Asparagales > Orchidaceae > Dactylorhiza > Dactylorhiza incarnata. The sequence continues at coordinate 7,874,544 of JAWHQI010000035.1, forward strand.
TCGCTAACACGAGGCGAATTCACAAGCCAATTACAATGATAAAATAAAAATACAAATACAATGGACAAATATAAAAACTCCCTATGAGATAATCTGAAGGAGACGCTGAAGAATCGCTGAAGATCGTTGAAGTCCAAGCGTGCATTCTTCGCGTTGAGTTAGCGTGTTGATCCAAGCCTCCGTCGATTCCACCTTTTGAAATTGAGTGGGAGATGTGTTGGTCTGGAAATACGGCCCTCTCAGCGTTAAGTCCTAACGCCTGGCGTTAAATCCATGCCGTCGATCAGCAGACCATCCCGTTGATCGGCAGACCATCCCGTCAATCGGCAGACCATCCCGCCGAATGACAACGCCCGACGTTAAGGGCTAACGCCTGGCGTTATACATTTTTCATTCTTCTCTTCTTGTGGATAGTTTCAGACCAATATTTCAGCAACCTGGTGTCATATCTATTCAAACCTGCATTCTAAAAACACAATGTCAAACAAGATCAAATACAAGTAGGATTTGTTATTCTCAAATCAAAGGGATGCGGAAGAACCGTGTTCCAACACAATTATAGTCTCTCAAAAAGGGAGAAAATCTAAATCAAATATAAAAGATAAAAACTTTTATAAATCACCAAAAATATGCTTAAATAACCTTCTAATCAATTCCAAATTCTTTGAAATTTCTACACTAAGAAGGTCTATATACATACTACCTATTTCAAAGAAACTTTTTCAAAAAATCTCAAAAAACCGTGGCCTGATTAGGCGTTAAGTAGTTAACGCCAGACGTTAGCTCTTTTGGCCAAATTGAAATTCTGATTTTTCAATAATATTTCTGGTATTTTTCTAATGAATTTTCTCAGAGTATTTTTTTGATTTCAAATTACTTTGCTCTTAATTTCTTAATTTTATTCCAAAATACAAAAAGTTCAAAAAATTCAAAATAATCAAAAATATGTTTTTGTTATTTGTTTTGCTTTAACTATGTACAAAACTATGGTTTGACGTACAAAACTATGGTTTGACTTCACAAGAGCAAACATCTTAGTTATTTTTGTTTCAAATGGTTAAAATTGATTTTGGCATACACTTAAAGATTTTCTTCAATGTCTAATTTTAATTTCAAATTTCCTAAACATTGTTTTACTTCATGCCTTGACCATAATCTGATTATGTGCAATGAAATAGTCTATAGAAAATTGTGTATGATTGCCTAGCATGCCTCTATGTATAAGTAATATTTTATGTTAATTAATGATTCACTCACTCACTATTTTGGTAATCTACAAGTGCTCATAATCTTAGTCTTGCATGATTATGTAGTGCAATAGTTTTAACACATTAAGTTGTATATCTAAATCACCTACACCATCTTTCAAACAATAAATTTCTTGCACACATAGAAGTGTTATTTCAATATTGTTAATGCTTGCAACAACAAGTGAATTCGGAGACCCTTGGCGTAAGTTTTAAATAAAAAAATTCAATGGCCAAAGATAACTCCACCAAGCACTACTCACCATGCTAATAAGTCTTAATGAGCAATGTGAGGTTGAGCACCTTAAAAAGAATTGTAATGTGTCTTGTGCAAACATATTCTTTTTATCACTTCTATTTGTATACCGAATCACAAAAAATCAAAAATTTATAAAAATGCTTATGTGATTCCCCAAGCAATACTTCGCTCCCTGATAAGTCTTAATGAGCATTGTGTGCGCGAAGCACCTTGGTAGTTGCACTCCTTTTATGTTCTTTAAATTTTATTCTAGATTTGATGTGTGAAAGTAATTATAAGATCACAATCTTAATGTTGTTGTTACTATTTCATTACATATGTCATATGTTTTGATTATTTCACTTGTATACTTTTATCAATACACCTTATGCACACATCATTGTTTTTCATAAAGCTTATACTCATGAGAATTGGATCCAAATACAAAATTACATAATTCTCTAAAACGTAAGTAAAAGCACTAGATTGCAATGCATGATTTCTACAATGTTTTCTTTACTTGAAATACGAATTGGTTACATTGTAGATATTATCTTTTTGAATATGTTAAATCATGCTTGCCTATTAGTTATGAAAATTTTCAAAGTTAAATGCACAAATGTGAAGAGTCTAGACATATACTACTCTTAATGGTCAAACTATAACAAAAATACTACTCTTAATTGTTTTGTTTTTGTTTTCCACATTTCTATTGTGGTCATGTATTTCGTTTACCATGGTTTATCATGCTTACTTCTAAGTTTTTTTCTTCACTTGTGCTTGTCAAATTATATTGCATCTATCTCAACAAGTAATATTGCTCTTTAAAATAAATTTGCAAATCAAGTGGTAGAATTCCCCTGGTAAAATCATGGAATGTTGCTCTTTCATGCTTATCATATATTTTTCTGTTGTGCAACTCTCTCCCTTAGCTCAATCACGACTTACCTTATGTTTAAAAAAACTCTTAATCCTCTCTTAGTTATGTCCTAACTTTTTTCTTCCCTCTTTTAGTTTTATTTCAACTCCACCCACTTTTGCTAATAACAAAAGGGGAAGAATAAACTGATAAATCTTAATTATTAAAGGAGTATGATTCACTAGATTAAGGGGTGCATACACTAAGGGGGAGCTCTTAAGTTGGGGGAGTAAAACATAAACAATCTATAATTCATATTATTGTCTCAATATTGCTTAGTGACATATATCCTTCTAAAAACACATCTCTCTTATATATGAATCTGATTTACCTCTATTGGATTTGTTACTATCAAAAGGGGGAGACTAGACAAATTTTGAAGCCTGGTCAAGCTCCAACCTCACCCCTCCTTATCCACCTCCTCAAGATCTAGAGAGACATCTACCAGATCATGTAAGGGATAATATTCCTCCTCAGGAAACTCTAGCAAGTCAACCGGATAATCAGCCAGATGTTGATCCAGATGTTGATCCAGCCTAGTTCAACCAGGCTAGTCCATCCATTCATTCCACAGATCCTGCACCTCAAATTCCTCTCCTGCCTCAGCAACAACCATCCAACATAATCACAGACAATCTGTCTGTTCCCCCACCACAACCATACCATATCTCTCTAGAGGTGTATCAAACCCTCTCTCCTGTTCACCAAGATCCCCCATATTTCAATGAGAATCTCACAACATTCCCTCCATCCATTCTACACACACCCCTACCTACCTCTCCCACACTCCATCTTTTGACAATGAAAAAGCCATATCTAAGGTAGTAGGGTTGGCATCTAGTACATTTACTGACCTGCTGGCCATTCAAGCTAGAAGATTTAATAAGAAATACTCCCAGATGGAGGCAGAAATTCCAGAATCAAAAGAGTCACTCCTGTCTCTCAAGACAGCGATATCCTCCTCCATGATCACTAAAGAGTTCTAAACCTCTCTTATCGGCAAGGTTAAGAAGATGGAGAAAATACAGGAGGAGGAAAGGTCTAATCTTGAAAAGAATGTCCAGGAGGAGGACAAGGATGATGAAGATCCTGATAAACTTACTGTATTCCAAACATTAAGTGCAGAACTTTTAGATGCAAATGTTCATGGTGATCCCCTTACAATTGAACAGGATTAAGCTAAGGAATTTCCTGCAGTATACTAGGGGGAGCATCCATCAAATCAAGGGGAGCTTCTTGAAGATGATCTACTTCTAGATGAGGTATCAAAAATTGCTTAGGAAGCTGCTCAGGATGCAGAAGAGAATGCACAATCTCAGGGGGAGCTTCTCAAAGAAGGTCAAATCAAGGAAGAAGCTGTTGAAGAAGATAATGAACCTATTACATTTGCTGCAAGGAAGGTAATACCAAAGGTATTGTCTAGAAAAAGGAAGACACTAAGAAGGAACATTGAATCTATTGAATCTCATGTATTATGTCCATATTATACTATCTGATACAAACAGCTATGGTGAACAATATAATTACATGATAATGTATGAAATGTACTGTGATTTTATTCTATCATATTTTGTGGCCATTGTATGCTTTGGTTGTATTTGTGTTTATGTTAAAGTATGTGTAAAATCACTTTAAACAATCTGTAAAATTTGTTAGGATAAATATGGGGAGATTGTTGGGAAAAACTCCTTTTGATTTAACTTAACAAATTAACTATAAGTGATTTTACTTCTTAGGATATATTACCCACATTGTATAGCAAGGTTAAATTGGTCATTAGATGTCTTAGGATGTAAAACTCACCTTAGAGTGTCAAGGTCAAGTCAAGATAATCACAAAATAAGTTAAGTTAAGACTTGCGTCGCATGAAAATTGACGCAACCTTGACTTAATATCGACGTAACTCTGACTAGCAGTCAAAGCAACTTATTCAATCTATCGAAGTATAAGTCAAGTCGACGCAACGTCAAAAAGATCTCGATGCAGAAGGAAGAGCTTGTCAAATCCATCTAAGAAGTCGACACAACTTCGACTACAATTCGACGCAGAAGATAAAATCACAAGTCCAAGGTTTCAACTCGACGGACACATCGATAAGGAATCGACATAACATCGACATCTTAGTTCAGCCAAAGCCAAGAAGAAATTTAAATCTACGTTGATAAGAACTCAGAGGTGCGTCGACATGAAGAACGATGAAGTCGACGCAGAGTCGAATATAGTTAGAAAATGGAAGATTTTTCTGCTGTCCTTTTGAGACCTTTTCTAAAGGACCACCAGGCTAGAGATAGTTCTCCAATGGCTCATTTATTGCCAAGAATGGTATGGAGCTTTCCAGGACGCAACAAATCATTTTTGGAAGCTATTCAAAATGGATTGATGGGTCGAGAACAAAAGAAAAAAGGAAATTAGGTGAATTCCTTTCCAGGAAAGCCCAAAAGAAGAAAGGTTTCTGAAATCCCAATCATATAGAATAAGTAGGCAAAAAGGGAAGAAGAAAAAGATAGAGTCATTACATTATTCTGTCCGTCGAATAGGGTCTTCATCTTCTTTCTCCTTAAACCCTAAAAGACAGAAATACAGAAGTGCTTTCTCTGCACAGGCATACATACAACTACTTCTTCTTCATCATCATACAACAGCTGAATTTCAAGAATTTCTCAAAGAAAAGGATCAAGCAAAACAACCCATGTAAATCATCACTATCATAAGCAAGGGTTCATCAGTTCAAATCCCGTGAAAGACAGAAGCAACATCAATGCTTCTAAAGAATTCTAAGAACATAATTCTTTTCTTCTCCCTCTCACTTTCTTCTTACTTTATTCTTCAACTGTAAAGAGTTTTATTAATCCCTATTCCAAAGGATTCAGTGATTTTAAGAGTCTCCTTATCAAAAGACTCAGTGGTTCTAAGAGTCTCCTTATCAAAAGACCCAGGCACAGGTTGTGCAATCCTACCAGGGAGGTAGAAGAGAGGAGTACCCACATTTTGGGGAACCTCTGTAAAAAGCTTTGTGTCTTCTGTGCGTTGATTTTCTATGATGTCCCTATTTATTTGTTCTGTGTTTATTTTCAGCAAACTGTATTTATTTTATTCTGTCTTTGGATTGGTTGATTGCAAAATCACTTAATGTTTTTATTGTGTGTGCACAAATATGATAAAAAAATATTTAAAACTCTATTCACCCTCTCTAGAGAATACTCAGAGGCACACTCTGCACTTTCAAAAGATGAGTATCATGATATTGATTTATCAAGTCATGCCTACAATGTTAGTCATAATTTCATGAGTTATGGCATGTAAACATTTGGATTTCTACTTGAGTGCATTCTCTAAGGATGTGTGGATGTGCAATATCATTTTCTAGACTAAATCCTCACACATACCTAGTGGCATATTAAACATATATTTCTAATCTATTAGCACTCAATAGTAGTTCTCTATTGATTAGGACATATCATGACGAAGGCATACAATGTACACAAGGATAAGAAATCATAAATCAAACAGTGCATGTAATCATGGAGCTTCAAAATCACGTCATGTATGCCCCTTAGCATGAAAATCATCAGTTTTTGTTTTGATTTTTAATTAATTTATTTATTTTACACATAAATTAACAAAAAAAATAGACAAAACATTAATCACAACACGTTTTTGTAATTTTGAATTTTTTAGCTTTTTATATGAGTTTTTTGTTACACAAAAAACTGGAAAGTAACTAACATCAGACAGAAGTATAGGAGAAATAAATAAAGTAGAATCAGAAAAGAAATCGTAAAATACATGAAGAACATCTACCGTCGACGGTATGTCTAACGCGCAGTGGTAGTAAACAGAACACGATTTTTCGGGAAAACAGTCCAGATTTTGACAATTTTTGCTTCTGCTGATGTCTGAGTATGATTATGAAGTGCAAGACTTATCTAATGCAGCAAAAGCACTGGACAAAACACACACACCCATTGTGGTACATGATAATTAAGCTGTGAGATCAAAAACCCCCAATTCTAAGCGAAGTAGAGAAAATCGAGCGTCAGGAAGGGGTTTGGTAAATATATCTGCAAGCTAACTAACAGTCCCAATAAAGTTTACTCTCATGTTCTCCTTCTTAATATGATCGCGAATAAAATGATGACATATATCAATATGTTTAGAATGAGAGTGGTGAACCGGTTTGTTCGTTAAATCTATGGCACTCTTGTTGTCGCACGTAAGTTCAATGTTCTTAAAAATTAGACTGTAGTCTTCTAATGTTTGTGACATACAAAGTTCTTATGTGCAACAACTTAATAAGGCTATATACTTAGCCTCGACAGTGGAGAGGGCAACAAAATTCTGTTTCTTACTTGACCATGAAACAAATGTTGGACCTAGGAAGTGACAAGTACCACTTGTGCTTTTATGATCAAGGCAGCATCCAGCATAGCCCGAGTTAGAATACCCATGGAGCGTGAAGTAGGTGGTGTGTGGATACTAAAGACCAAGATTTTTGGTGCCTATGAGATACCTAAAGATATGTTTAACAAATTTCAGATGAGATTCTTTAGGATCGGCTTGATATCTAGCACAAAGGCACACAACAAACATAATATCGGGTCTAGACTCACTTAGGTATAAGAGTGGTCCGATCATGCCTCTAAAGGTTGTTTTATCCACTGAAATGCCACTTTCATCCTTTCCTAGTTTGAGTGATGTGCTCATTGGAGTTTTTGCTTGTTTCAGATTTTCAAAGCCAAATCACTTAAGCATATCTTTTATGTATTTTGATTGGCATATAAAAATTCTATCATTATTTTGAGAAATCTGAAAGCCTAAAAAATATGTTAATTCTCCTACCAAAATCATTTCAAATTTGGTTTGCATCACTTGAACAATTTCATTGCATAAAGTTTCATTGGTGGCACCAAAGATTATAACATTTACATAGATTTGTAATATAATTAGATCAGAATCACTATGCTTTACAAAGAGTGTCATATCCACACTACCCATCCAAAAACCATGTTTTAAAAGAATGGTCGTAAGTCTATCACACCAAGCAAGATGTGCTTGCTTTAGACCGTACAAGGCTTTCACTAGTTTGTAAACATGATTTGGGTTATCACCGTGTAACATCCCTAGAACAACTAGACCCCTAAGTTGCATTTTGTCATGACATTGCTCTAAGATACCAAAATGGCCCTAAGAACTAAGGTGAATTGTCGAAAATCACATTGGTGTGCAAATAGCCTATTTTAGCACCCATGCCTAGATTTTGAGATTTAAGCTTCATAATGACTATATGACCCCACTATGACATCCCTAACCCTTAGGGAGTCCCTTGGGTCACTAAGGACTCATTGGGGTCAACCTAAATTGGTCATTTTGACTAAAGTCAACTCTAGCTTGAAATGGGTCAACCATCCCTATTAAGGGTCAATTAGGATTAAAATGATCAAATTGATCAGGCCCAAGCTATCCAAGTCACTAAGGGAGTCTAATGGGTCCACATTGGACCCTTGAGATAAAACAATTTTGGGAAACTGAGCAAAAAAATCAAATTGCACCAAATTACAACTTTGCCCTAAATGGTTCAATTGGCCCTCAACTGACCAAATTGACCTAGCACAATCTCTCATAAACCCTAAGGGGAGTGTATGAGACCTAAATGAACCAAAGTCCACATTTAATTTTGGAAGATTAGGGCAAAATCCCCAAATTGCCCCTTAAGCCCAATTTGACCTAATTAGGTCAAATGACCTCAAATTGGCTTCACCGAGCCCAAATTCACCCTAATTGGTGTCTATAGACTTAATTGCACCAATGTGGGTCAACCACATTGCCTTAGTTTACTTAGGGACAATCCAAAGTCCATAAACCCTAATTTGGCCCCTTTAGGTCAATTGAGCCCAAAGCTCAAAATAGATTGGATTATCCCAACCTAAATCCCAAATGGTGATCCCATAAGTCCAAGCCATATGATATAATTCAGAAATTCAAATTTTGGAGGAAACAATTAGGGTTAATTAACCATAATTATGGCCTTGGGGACAAGGAGAGGAAGGAGTGGATTGAGTCCCACTTGGCACTCAATTCATCTTCCCAAGCCTTCCTCTGAGCTGGGGGAGTAATTTCCATCAGTTTTCAAGAGGGAGGGGTTGCCAAGTGGCTAACATAAAGGGAGAAAGGGGGAGGCCGAAATTTACATTAATGGTGTCATGGGTAAAAGCCTTCCCCTCCCCTCATTCGACTACTCTATCACCTTCAGAACTCTCCAAGGAGAAAAAGGCCCAAGGAAAATGAAGGATTGGGGCTGAGTTGGAGGAGATTGGGAAAGACATGGATCTTGGAGGGGAGGCAATGGCAACCTAAGGAACAAGGCTCAATGCTAAAATTTAGGCATGGATTCCTTCTCCCTCCCCTAGTGCTAGATCTCAGTTCTTTTCTTTTTGAATTTCGTTGAGAAATGAGGGAGTTACCATATTTGAAAACTCAAGCTTTAGGCCAAAAAATGAAAATGGCGGGAGAGTATTCCCGACCACCCCCGGCCACATGGTCAATTTGCCACTGATTTAATGTCTATTGGAGCACTGTAGCTCTATGTGCACTCATTTCAGTGTAGGGTGTTCTCTTTGGACCCTGGACACTATTTTGAGTGCCCCAATCATTTAGCTCATTCAAATGAGCTGATTTCTGGAATATGTATGGGTTATACCAAAACACATCTCCTGCCCAAATATGGGAATTTTTAGAAAACATTTTCCTAAACTTTTTGTAATCATTTAATATTGTATGCCTAATTTAATTAAGTGGCTAAATGAACTCAAATGACCCCAAATTTATGGTTGGTTTCATGTTATGGCATAATATGCCTCTGGTAAAAATACAAGAAGATTTGGATATGTGCATGTTTGGGAATTACCATATGCATGTAGGTGTAGTGTATGGAAATGGTGTGCATATAGCACCCAAGTTGAATTTAGTGAATTTTGGAGTTCTATAACTCCAAATAGGATGAAATTTTGGGCATGCATGAGTCATGCCCCAACTCATACCCTGCCCATGTTTGGGAATTTTTTGAGCACATTTTTCTAATGTTTTTGTAAAAATTTAATAAATCATGTATGATGCATATTATGAGTTAATTCTGTTGGGAAAAACCCCTTTGATTTAACTTAACAAATTACCTACAAAGTGATTTTATCTCTTAGGTTAAATTACCCATAGTATAGTGAGGGTAATCTGGTCATTAGATGTCTTAGGATGTCACACTGAACTTAGGGTGTCAAGACCAGATAAGAAGCAAAATTTGGGCAAAGTTAACATTTGCGTCGAATTGAAGTCGACGCAACATCGAGTTAATATCGACGCGACCCTGAATAGAAGTCCAAGTGGTTTACCCTTCTGTCAAAGTAATTCAAGTCGACATTACGTCGAATAAATATCAACGTAGAATTAATAAACCTGTCGAAGTACTTTGAGAAGTTGACACAACTTCTACTTCAACTCAGCGCAGAAGGAAGTATCTGTCGAAGCCATTTAGAGTCGACGCCACGTTGACTTCATCTCGATGCAGATAATGAAGTTCAGAGCAATGTGTTGGACATATGTGTAACATCCCTTTGTTTGAGAATAACAAATCCCATATTGTATTTGATCTTGCTTGTCGTGTGTTTATAGTGTGCAGGAACTATAAGTGCAATACTCCACAGGTAGACAGTAGCTTCAAAACAAATTCTCTAAAGGAGAGCAACCGCCAGCACTATGGATACCGCCTGGCGCTAGCGCTACCGCCAGCGCTAATGCTACCGCCTGGCGCTAGCTCAAGTTCATGTGCACAATGCCATGACGTGATAGTTTTGTAACCGCTCCACAAGAGCGCTACCGCAGGCGCTAGGAACTACCGCATGCGTGATGAGTCCTGATCATATACACATTTATGGACTCATCCGGGCCGTTATTTAGTCAATTCACCGCACTATAGCCTTGTTATAGCTTATATTTGATAATCCATGCTAGGTGCACTTCTAGGCCCACTTTGGTGTGATTTTATGCTTATTGTCTTTAGTAGTTTTCATGCGCTGTTAAGTGCCACTTTCAGTGGCTAGATTTGTGGTTGTGCCTGGAATAGGAGTCGTGCGAGTGTTTCCGGTGCAATTCTGCACAGGAACACTGCGCACGATCGCCGGTTCTATTGCGCACGACCACTGGTCGTGCGCCACTGATCGTGTGCACTTAACACCTTTTTCATGAGTTCTGTTTGGTGCAGTGCGCACGACCATCAATGCCAGTGCGCACGACCACCGGTCGTGCGCCACTGCTCGTGCGCACTTACCATTTAATTTCCGAGTTCTGTTTGCTGTAGTGCGCACGACCATCAACTCCAGTGCGCACGACCACCGGTCGTGCGCCACTATTCGTGCGCACTTAACAGTAATTTTATGAGTTCTGTTTCATCTATTGCGCACGACCACCGACGATGGTGCGCACGACCACCGGTCGTGCGCCATTGGTCGTGCGAACATTTTATTTTATAAATTTCGTGTCTTGCAGGTTCCACCCAGACAGGCGCACGATCATAGGATTCTAGTGCGCACGACCACTAGTCGTGCGCCAATGACCGTGCGCAGTGTTTAATTCAGCGCCTATATAAACGCCTGTTCCGATTTTAGGGTATTATCAAGCCGCCGGGAGCGGAGTTCCTGTTCCGTACGCCGCCGACCACCACCTTGGGACGCCTCCACCTCATCTTCTACGCAAGGGGAAGCCTCCTCCATCCATTCCAAGACCTCCTCCATTGTCCATGAGTGTTCTCCATCGTCCGCAAGCCTCCAAGCAACCATTCTCTCATTCCGCCCGGTGAGAAGAAGAAGAAACCTGAAGTCGAAGACGACGGAGCTACGTAGGGAGATTGTGACAGCTCTCTACGCCAGAAGCATAGTCCGCCCGAGCCCGGAGGTAGCCCGACAACCTACCATTCCGGCCGTGAACGGCCGCTAGTCTTCACTATCGGTTATCCCATTCTTCTCTCTTTCATTGTACTCGTTATGCTTTGTAAACTCGAATATTGTGATGTTGTTTGTTGAAATGAATGTTTCCTTGTTGTTCTTCATGGTTCGGTTGTGATTCACTCCATTTCCACTCACTCACTCGCACGCGCACGCAAGGTGTTTGTTCTGTGTTAGCAAGAGCTAACGACGGTTGTGAAGAGGTGTTTACGACCCTCACCCTTTCGCGCTAGAACACACTCCATCCGCCTCACGAAGCACGGCATCGCGGCCGTTGCATCCATCTCACCTTGCGAAGCGGTGCTTTCGACCCGCATCTCTTTTACTGTTGTTAAGATTAGGACAAACCAACCAAAAACCCCCTTTTTCATGTGTGTTTCGTTCGTGTAACAAGAGTCACGCTACGCGTCTCGTTCACCCAACCTGCATTCCTCAAGAGACCGACATTCGGGGAGGCCACTCTCCATATTTATTACTTGACAGCGACCGGTGCACTTGCCGACACGCATCAATGCGCTATCTCCAAGTTCTATAAATTGAGGGCTTCTCTCTCATTTTGTAAAAGAGCTTTCAGATAGATTACTTGTGCCAAAATTCCAAAGCTGTTACTCTACCGAAAGTTCATCTCCCACTCAAAACCAAAGAAGATTTCTAGAGAAGGAAGCTGCCACGCTGCATCCGAAGAACGATCGCTTCAACCTCACTTTTGCTACAGCAATCCTTCATCCTTATCTTCAGAAATCTCATAGAAGGATTTCTTATTATTTACTTTATTTCATTATTGTGAATTTTTGTAGTAAAATCTCCTTGTGTTGGCGACTAGGTCCTTGCGCGGCTTAGGGGGTAATTCATCGCGTAAATTGGCGACTAGGTCTATGAGATTAGATCCAGGGGGTGCTTGATGAGTCCTGATCATATATACATTTATGGACTCATCCGGGCCGTTATTTTGTCAATATCACGCACTTTAGCCTTATTATAGTCTATATTTGATAACCCATGCTAGGTGCACATTTAGGCCCACTTTGGTGTGTTTTCGTGTGTATTATCTTTAGTAGTATTCACATGTTGTTAAGTGCCACTTTCGGTGGCTAGATCTGTGTTTGTGCTGGAATAGGAGGCGTGCAAGTGTTTCCGGTGCAATTCTGCACAGGAACACTGCGCACGATCACTTGTTCTAGTGCGCACGACCACCGGTCGTGCGCCACTAATCGTGCGCACTTAACCCTTTTTCACGAGTTCTGTCTGGTGCAGTGCGCACGACCATCGACTCTAGTGCGCACGACCATCGGTCGTGCGCCACTGCTCGTGCGCATTGACCATTAAATTTCTGAGTTCTGTTTGCTGTAGTGCGCACGACCATCAATTCCAGTGCGCACGACCACCGGTCGTGCGCCACTGGTCGTGCGAACATTGTATTTCATGATTTCATCTCGTGCAGGTTCTGTCCAGGCAGTGCGCACGATCGCAGGATTCCAGTGCGCACGACCACTGGTCGTGCGCCAATGATCGTGCGCAGTGTTTAATCCAGCGCCTATTTAAGCGCCTGTTGCGATTTTAGGGCGGATTATCATTCCGGGAGCGGGATTTCTGCTCCGCACGCCACCGACCGCCCCCTTGGATCGCCCCTACTTCATCTCCTACGCAAGGGGAAGTTTCCTCGGTCCATTCCTAGACATCCTCCATCGTCCGTGAGTGTTCTCCATCATCCGCAAGCCTCCAAGCAATCATTTTCGCTTTCCGCCCGGTGAGAAGAAGAAGAGACCTTGAGTCGAAGACGACGGAGCACGTAGGGAGATTGTGACAGCCCTCTACGCCGGAAGCATCGTCCGCCCGAGTCCGGAGGTAGCCCGACAACCTACCATTCCGGCCGTGAACGGCCGCTAGTCTTCACCGCCGGTTATCTCCTTCCCTCTTTCCTTGATTGTACCCCTGTGAAGCTTTCACTAAATGAATATTGTGATATCTACTTGATGAGAATGAATGTTTCTGTGTTCTTATTCATGGGTTGGTTGTGATTCACCACGTTCAAGCGCACTCACTCACACACGCACGCAAGGTGTTTTCTCCGTGTTGGCAAGAGCTAACGACGGTTGTGAAGAGGTGTTTGCGACCCTCACTCTCTCGCGCCTGAGTCCACCTCATTCGCCTCACGAAGCACGGCATCGCGGCCGTTGCATCCACCTCACGTTGCGAAGCGGTGTTCTCGACCCGCATCTCTTTTATTGTTGTTAAAAAGTAGGAAAACCAACCAAAAACCCCTTATTGTGTTTGTGAAACGCTTGTGTAACAATATTCACTGCACGATTCGATCACCCATCCTGCATTCCTCAAGAGACCGACATCCGGGGAATTTATTCTCCACAATTATTACTTGACAGCGACCGGTGCACTTGCCGACGCGCATCAAGTTTTTGGCGCCGTTGCCGGGGAATGCAGGCGTGTTTCGTCTTGTGTTGTGACTTTCGTTATACGAGCAGTTGTTTTTTATTTTCTCCGTTTTTCTTTTTGTTTTTGACAGTTCATGCAGAGGCAGGTCGCAGGTGAACTCGCACCTTTTGATCCAGAAATCGAACGAACTGCTCGCGCGCGAAGGCGCGCTGCGGCTGTACAAGCGGCCATGGGTGATCAGGTAGACCCAAATGATGTTGATCCGAGAATGCCCGGCGTGGGGGAACATCAGCCTGGGATTGAGCAGGAGGCAGTCAGGCCTCGACCCCGCACGATGAGGGACTACACCACTCCAACTGCTGGGAGTGTGTATCCGGGGTTCGGGCCAAACATTATGAATAATCAGTTTGAGATCAAGCCAGCGATCTTAAACATCATCCGGAACAACACTCAGTTCTCGGGGTTGGCCAGCGAAGATCCGCATCTGCATCTGGCGGAGTTTTCTGATATTTGCGGAACCTTCCGCTACGCAGGGATTGCTGACGACACGGTTAAGCTTAGACTGTTTCCCTTTTCACTCCGCGACAAAGCAAAGGTGTGGCTCCACTCCATTCCGCCCGGGACTGCTGCAACTTGGGATGCCCTCGCATCCAAGTTCCTTGCTAAATTCCACCCTGTGGATAAGATTGTAAGCTTGCGGCGGGAGATCGCCACATTTCGCCAACTCGACCAAGAGACCCTTGCTGAAGCATGGGAGCGCCTCAACGATCTCCTTCGCCGTTGCCCTGGCCACGAGCTCCAACCATGGAATGTGGTTGAATTGTTCTACTTCGCGATCGAGCCCAACTACAGGGCAATGATCGATGCTGCGGCGGGTGGCACCTTGATGAACCACACTCCTGAAGAAGCCCTTCGAATTCTGCGCGACACTGCCTCCCACAGTACATTCTGGACTGCAGGGAGAAATGCTCCAAGAAGTGGCCGAGGTCTTTTCATGGTCGACTCACTCCCCACTCCATCTGCGCCTGTTGCTATCATTACTTGTGAAGGATGTGGAGGCGGAGGCCATCATGCTTATGAATGTTCGGGGAACCACATGGCAGGTGATTTCGCACACTTGACCTTAAATGAATCTGTGAACTATGTAGGAAATCAACCCAAGGGGGCGCCTTACAATAACGCCTATAATCCGGGAGCGAGAAGTCATCCAAACTTCTCTTGGAATCCCAACACGCCCGGCCAACGATGGTCACCGGGGCAGCATCAAAATGATGCTTACGCCTCCGGGAGCCAACCGAGGCCGCCGCACCCGGATTATAACCAAGCACCCCCCACCCAAAAGAAAAGTAATTTAGAAGAGATGATGGAGAAATTCCTGCTTGCAGCTAATTCAAACATGGTAAATCAAACCGCATCTATGCGAAACTTGGAGACGCAATTGGGCCAATTGGCTCAAGCGCTAACCGAGCGTTCGCAGGGAACCCTTCCCAGCAACACGGAAAAGAACCCTATTGATCAAGGGAAAAGTCTGGGAGATGCGGTAGATGCCAAACCGAGTGAGCTGGTAATCTCGTGCTCCATCAATAAGGTTGAAACCAAGGCTTTATGCGATTCCGGTTCTTCCCGCAACGTTATTGCACTGCAAGATGTTGCGAAGTTACAGCTGGAGATGAACACGGAGGAAAGGAAATCGCTGATTCTCGCTAATGGCACGATTGTCCAATCTGAGGGGGAAGTAAAGAATGTGGAGGTAACGGTTGAGGGGACAACTGTAGTAGCTGATTTTCAGGTTCTAGGCCCGCAAGAAAACCAGTCCATTCCTATCTTGGGGGTGCCGTTCTTGAAAGAGAGCGGTGCTACCCTTGATTTTGCTACGGGATGCATTTCCCTAACCAATGTGGTGCAGCAACCTACTTGCCCTGAAGCCACAACTGAAATATTCACTCCGCCCCCTCTCGTTATTTCTGATGAATTTCTAAGCGGTGCAGGAAAGGTACATGTTCAAGAAACAGGTGAAGGAGGAATGGAAGAGTTCCAATCGGATGAGGAAGAAGAGGTCGACTTCCGGAAAGAGTTCGACTCCGAGATGGAGGAAGACGACAGTTCGGGAAACGTTGACTTGAATATAGTTAGGGATGATATTTATTTATCTCCGTGTGATGAATCATGTAATAAACTATGTAAGCGCTCCATCTCGTGGGCCGATCCGGTAGTCACCATGATGCCGGAAGTGACGCCACCTGATTCTAAGGCAGAAAAATCTGAGAACTCTCAGCGGTGGCAGTCTCCAACTGTCACCAAACTAAAAAAGGAAAAACTTCTGCGTGACGCTCGTGCTGCTGCTCTCCGTGGCAAGGTGGCGGAGGTTAGGGGAGCATTGGGTAATACCAGTGCTGGCCCTAAAGCCTTCACCTCCCGCCTACGTGCTACGGGAGAAGCGCACCATAAGAGCGCTTTTAGTTGATGTGTGTTATATTTGCTGTGAAGAACTATTTCTGAGTATTTCTTTTTAATTCCTGCACTCTTTATAAACACTGTTAATACAGGTATTTGGTCCAGCTTAAGGACGTTAAATGAAAGCGCTACTGGGAGACAACCCAGATTTCCTGTTTTCGTATTTCTTTTTATCTAACTTCTTTTAGTTCAGCTTTTGTATCTGCTTTTGTTGCTTTGAGTTTGTGCTTGCAGGTTTTGTGTTCGATGGAGCGGATGCTGCGGACTATTCTTGATTATTTACGCCAATCGTCTGGTATGCTCATTTCTGAGCATTGGGTAACACTTCCTCCCCTCTTTCAGCTTCAAATTTCTAGATATCGTGTTTAGCTTAAGTCTGGGGGAGCGGTTGTTATTATCCACTGTGCACGAGCTGCATTGCATACTAGAAGGTTGCTTTTTATTTTTCATTATCATTATCATTGTTGCATTCCTTACACACCACTTCACCCACTTGAGTGCGTGCTTGTCTTTTTGTGTTATTCCGTTTAAATTAGTTTGGTTGGAATGTGAAATAGTTTGTTAACATAGGAATTATTATTTGGAGCGCGATGTCGACTCATGTAGTGTACTAGTCACGTCGCATGTTAGGGTAGAATTTGAGTAGAACTAGATTTTCTTTATGCATCTAATTTATATTTAGTATTTCTGCGTAAATTTAGATTTAGTATACTCAAATGGTGAATTTGTATGAAATTGACGATAACCTGGTGTTGTGTGTGTGCGATTGCTAGTCGTGTGTTGCTCGAGTCGGGAGGAAGGTTTATCTTTCTCGTGGGCTAAGAACTTGCCCCAAGCGACTCTCGAGGCATGGGTGAGAGCTACTCGTTGAGTTAAAAATGACGTAGGCCACCATTTGGCTAGTTTGAGCTTTGTTATTCCATGTCCATTTCATTCACCTTTGCGAGCCAAATTTGTGCCTACCAATCCTTTGTTCAGCTCCTCTTCATCCACCAAAGCCTGAAACCTATCCTACACCCGCAACCAAAAATGTTTTAACTGTGCTCATAATTTTCAACTTGTGTGGTGTTTGGAACCATTGTGTTATGAAGGGAAAATAAAGTTTATCCGCTGATTTTGAACCAACCGGAGGATACATAAAAGAAGAAAAATATGTAAAAAAAAAAAAAAGTAGTTTGAAAAAAAAAAAAAATCCTCCTGAGCTAAAAAACAGAAAATCTGTTGGAATTTGTGAAGAAGGCCGTGTGCACACCTGGTTTTCATGATAAGTCTGGGGGTGTGTCACACGAGCATAGTTGTTTGGTTTTGTGGGGTGCAGCGTTCCGATAGCTCACTTGGGTTGCGCAGCCATCGTGTTTAACTTTGAATATCATACCGTAACCTAAGCCTCGTTTTAATCCTATAAGTCCTACTGATTTGATTTGCGAGTTTGCTAGCGCCGTGGAGAGAGTGTGACCGGGCGAGCGTATGGTTCACGACGTTGATGGATTTCAGCGGAGTTATTCCTAAGCCCCGATCTTTTGCAACACACGCCTCAGTGTCTCGTCGCTTTCATACCGGGCATGATCGCCAAATTCGTCATAATTCACCAACTGAGTATAATTAAATCTCTACTTACGCTTTAATACTTACGTAAATTAGTTAGCATAGTTAGAATCTCTTTCTACTAGAATTTCTACTCGCATGCGTATGTTACTTCGCACCGTACTCCCTTGTGTAATTCTCTATGTTAACTATCGTTTTCGCGCTCCGCCGGATTCGTTTGCTCGGGACGCGCAAACAGTTAAGTCTGGGGGTGTGATGAGTCCTGATCATATATACATTTATGGACTCATCCGGGCCGTTATTTTGTCAATATCACGCACTTTAGCCTTATTATAGTCTATATTTGATAACCCATGCTAGGTGCACATTTAGGCCCACTTTGGTGTGTTTTCGTGTGTATTATCTTTAGTAGTATTCACATGTTGTTAAGTGCCACTTTCGGTGGCTAGATCTGTGTTTGTGCTGGAATAGGAGGCGTGCAAGTGTTTCCGGTGCAATTCTGCACAGGAACACTGCGCACGATCACTTGTTCTAGTGCGCACGACCACCGGTCGTGCGCCACTAATCGTGCGCACTTAACCCTTTTTCACGAGTTCTGTCTGGTGCAGTGCGCACGACCATCGACTCTAGTGCGCACGACCATCGGTCGTGCGCCACTGCTCGTGCGCATTGACCATTAAATTTCTGAGTTCTGTTTGCTGTAGTGCGCACGACCATCAATTCCAGTGCGCACGACCACCGGTCGTGCGCCACTGGTCGTGCGAACATTGTATTTCATGATTTCATCTCGTGCAGGTTCTGTCCAGGCAGTGCGCACGATCGCAGGATTCCAGTGCGCACGACCACTGGTCGTGCGCCAATGATCGTGCGCAGTGTTTAATCCAGCGCCTATTTAAGCGCCTGTTGCGATTTTAGGGCGGATTATCATTCCGGGAGCGGGATTTCTGCTCCGCACGCCACCGACCGCCCCCTTGGATCGCCCCTACTTCATCTCCTACGCAAGGGGAAGTTTCCTCGGTCCATTCCTAGACATCCTCCATCGTCCGTGAGTGTTCTCCATCATCCGCAAGCCTCCAAGCAATCATTTTCGCTTTCCGCCCGGTGAGAAGAAGAAGAGACCTTGAGTCGAAGACGACGGAGCACGTAGGGAGATTGTGACAGCCCTCTACGCCGGAAGCATCGTCCGCCCGAGTCCGGAGGTAGCCCGACAACCTACCATTCCGGCCGTGAACGGCCGCTAGTCTTCACCGCCGGTTATCTCCTTCCCTCTTTCCTTGATTGTACCCCTGTGAAGCTTTCACTAAATGAATATTGTGATATCTACTTGATGAGAATGAATGTTTCTGTGTTCTTATTCATGGGTTGGTTGTGATTCACCACGTTCAAGCGCACTCACTCACACACGCACGCAAGGTGTTTGCTCCGTGTTGGCAAGAGCTAACGACGGTTGTGAAGAGGTGTTTGCGACCCTCACTCTCTCGCGCCTGAGTCCACCTCATTCGCCTCACGAAGCACGGCATCGCGGCCGTTGCATCCACCTCACGTTGCGAAGCGGTGTTCTCGACCCGCATCTCTTTTATTGTTGTTAAAAAGTAGGAAAACCAACCAAAAACCCCTTATTGTGTTTGTGAAACGCTTGTGTAACAATATTCACTGCACGATTCGATCACCCATCCTGCATTCCTCAAGAGACCGACATCCGGGGAATTTATTCTCCACAATTATTACTTGACAGCGACCGGTGCACTTGCCGACGCGCATCAGTGCTCGAGGCCATATCCGGGGTTAGGATTGCCTAGAGCAGCTTGAGGCCATATCCGGGGAAGGATAGGCTAAAGTCAACCGGTTTGTGGGGATACAAGTCGGTATAGAAAAGAAAAGATATTTTCATTTATACGTCTCTGATTTCTAGCGATATTTAAATCAAATTTATGCAAACACTTTTTATATAATACAATCATGTCTCTATTTGTGTTTACTTGATTTATTTCATTTGGCGTAAATTTTATTATTGCAAATTACTTTTTGCTAAATTGTTATTTTGCTCATATTTATTCCTAAACAATTTAGTAATTTCCTTAAAATTATAAAAAGATTTTTTATTCCCTTATTCCCCCCCCCCCCCCCTCTAAGGGCATCTATCAATCCAACAAGTGGTATCAGAGGGTAGGTTATTTCAAATGGTTTAAAAACCAGGAATATTGGCGTCTTATGATCTCGCTTTTTTGCGAGGGACAGGGAATTAGTAGACCTCCACTATTTATTTGTCAGATTATAATTATAGGAAAAATAGGATGAGATGTTTTCTTATGACCCTAGATATTGATGTTTGGAATATGGTAGAAGAGGAATACTCTCCTTCTACAATTGTAGTTGGAGAAGTAACATTAGAAAAACCTAAGGATAAGTGGGATGATAGGGATAAACTTGAATGCAAAAATAACGCCAAGGACATGAATGCTTTATTTTGTGCGTTAGATAGAAATGAATTTAATAGAATTTCCGCTTGTACTACTGCATATGATATTTTGAATCATTTGGAAATTACTCACGAAGGTACATCGCAGGTTAAAGATTCAAAGCTTTTCCAACTGGAGTCAGAATATGAAAAGTTCTGGATGGATGAAAGTGAAGATATTGATGCTATGTACATGCACTTCACCAAGATTGTCAATGCCTCCAAAGTTCTTGGAAAGACCTTCTCCAACAGCAACTTGGTCCGAAATATTCTTCGATCCCTTCCTCCAAAATTCAATCCAAAGGTGACGGTTATATCAGAGTCGCGCAATCTAAGAACGCTCTAAGTTGAGAGCCTCATTAGGAATCTCAAAACCCATGAGGTAGAACTCAAGATCCAACACGATGAATACAACAAGGATCCAAAGAAGAAAGTGTTCGCACTAAAATAAAAGGAGTGCCAAGAGGATGACGATGAAGATGAAGAATGCCTTTTGGTAAAGAACTTCCGAAAATTCATGAGAAATCCAGAAAGGAGAAACACCTTCCGGAAATATTTCCAAAAGGATGGAAGATGGAAAGGGTCATCTTCAAAGAAGGAAAAGGAGAGTGATGATGAGGAAGAAAGACCTCCACCAGAATGCTATCATTGCAGGAATACCGGGCATATTCAGAGCCAGTGCCCAATGTTTTTGAAGGAGAAAAAGGAAAAGCGGCACAAAGGGAAGGAAAAGAGGAAGGTGCTAAAAGCTAGAACATAGGATGACTCCTCCTCCTCCAAAGGATCAAGCGGGTCTTCATCAAGCGAAGATGAGGAAGCAAACACGTGCCTCATGGGACAAGGAAATGACAAGACAACACCAGTGTTCATAGCGACACTGAGGTAACTCCTCCCTCTTATGATGAATTGTTTAATGAATTTCTTGAAATTTGCAAAACTTTTGATAAAAATATGAAAGATAATATTTTATTGAATCGTGAAAATGAATCTCTAATTAAACAAAATCAAAAGCTTTCCAAATAATTAATTGTTTTAGAAAAGAGAAAGGTTTCTTGCCAAGAGTGTGATCACTCCACTAAAATGGCAAAAGATATTGAAGAGTCACTTTCTAAATCCCTCTCCCATGCCAAAACTCTTACAAAAGAGAAGGGGGAATTAGAAAGGAAATTAGAAACCTCTCATTTACAAATCAAAAATAAGTGTGTCATGCTTGTGAAAGAAAATTCCTCACTTAAAGCACAAGTTCATGATCTCACCATGGCCATTAAAAAATTTGGAATGGGCCAAAAATCTCTGGATATGATTTTAGGGAACCAGTGCTATCGTTCTGGAAAATTTGGGATCGGATATCGAGGTGAGGGCTACCGCCTGACGCTAGCCACTAACGCCAGCGCTAGCACCTCATACAAAAATCTAGTTTTTTTTTTTGCAAAATCTTTTTCTTCTGTAAATCTAATTTCTTCCAGTAAGAAAAAATTCCAGAAATGGGTCTCAACCCCCTTTATTTTCTGTGCAAACTGTTATAGGTTAGGTCACACATCTAGTTCTTACAGGAAAGTAAAACAAAATACTTTAAAGCAAATCTGGGTACCTAAGGCATCCACTTATTCTATGGGTGATACCACTTGGGTATCCGGATCTTTACTCTCATCTTCTTTCTAGATGTGCAGGAAGGCTAAGGACAATGAAGATGTGTGGTACTTGGATTCGGGATGCTCCAAGCACATGACGGGCAATAAAGCAAAGTTTTTTAGCCTAGAAAAGAAGAAGGGAGGGATCGTGACGTTTGTCGATAACGGAAAAGGAAGGATCATGGGAAGTGGTACAGTTGGTAATGATTCCTTTACGACATCTAATGTTCTTTATGTTAAAGGGTTAAGACACAATCTAATTTTTATTAGCCAATTATGCGATAAAGGATTAGATTTTTTATTTATGCAAAATATCCAATCCTACTACAAAAGATATTTTACTAACTGCACCAAGAGTACATAATGTTTATATAGTTTCTTTTCATGATCTTTCTAAATCATATCTAAAATGTTTTATCACTAAAAATGATGAATTAGAACTTTGGCATAGACGGCTAGGAAATGCTAGCACAAAGCTTATTGTAAAACTTGCCAAAAGTGATTTAATTAGAGGATTGCCTAGGTTAAATGGAACTTTACCTTCACTTTGTTCCATGTCAAAAAGGTAAATTTACTAGATCCTCATTCAAAAGTAAAAAATTTATTTCTACTACAAGACCCTTGCAATTAATTCATATGGATCTTTTTGGTTCCGTTAGCACTGCAAGTCTTGGTGGTAGATTATATACATATGTTTTAATAGATGATTTTTCAAGATATTGTTGAACATTATTTCTCTCATCCAAATCCGATGCGTTTTGCGAATTTGCAAAATTATGCACTCGTATTCAAAATGAAAGTGATTTAAAAATTAAATGCATTCGCTCGGATCATGGAGGAGAATTTGAAAATGAAAAGTTTACATCTTCTTGTGATATGTTAGGCATTAAACATGAGTTCTCCACTCCACGCACACCACAAAAAAATGGTGTTATAGAAAGAAAGAATAGAACACTTCAAAAACTAGCACACACAATGCGATGTGAATATAAATTGCCTAAGTCCTTTTGGGCCGAAGCCATAAATACATCATGTTATGTTATGAATAGAATCACGCTTTGCCTGTAACGATCCAGGCCCGCCAACACGGGACCCAGCTGGACCGCCAGCACCCTCCAGGCCCAGGCCCGCCAACACGGGACCCAGCTGGCACCGGAAGGGTTCAGCCTAACCAGGTGGTCTGCAGACCATGCACCCTAACCCCTCTCTGTCCCACCACAGGGCACAGTGGGTTGTTGAAGACCGGAGTCCACCTTTGATGAGAATTGAGCCAGTTAAGCGGCAGCACGTAGACTTCCCAGGAGGTCACCCATCCCAGAACTACTCCAGCCCGAGCACGCTTAACTATATAGTTCTTTCACTTCTCATCACCAATTGAGTTGCAGCTCAATTGGTGATGAGAAGTGAAAGAACTATATAGTTAAGCGTGCTCGGGCTGGAGTAGTTCTGGGATAGGTGACCTCCTGGGAAGTCTACGCGCTGCCGCTTAACTGGCTCAAATCTCATCAAAGGGGGACTCCGGTCTCCAACAACCCACTGTGCCCTGTGGTGGGACAGAGAGGGGTTGGGGTGCATGGTTTGCAGACCACCTGGTTAGGCTGAACCCTTTCGGTGCCAGCTGGGTCCCGTGTTGGTGGGCCTGGGCCGGGAGGGTGCTGGCGGTCCAGCTGGGTCCCGTGTTGGCGGGCCTGGATCGTTACAAAAAGTCCTATCCTACAGCTCAATTGGTGATGAGAAGTGAAAGAACTATATAGTTAAGTGTGCTCAGGCTGGAGTAGTTTCTGGGATGGGTGACCTCCTGGGAAGTCTACGCGCTGCCGCTTAACTGGCTCAATTCTCATCAAAGGGGGACTCCGGTCTCCAACAACCCACTGTGCGCTGTGGTGGGACAGAGAGGGGTTGGGGTGCATGGTCTGCAGACCACCTGATTAGGCTGAACCCTTCCGGTGCCAGCTGGGTCCCGTGTTGGCGGGCCTGGGCCGGGAGGGCGTTGGCGGTCCAACTGGGTCCCGTGTTGGCGGGCCTGGATCGTTACAAAAAGTGCAATCCTGTAGGATAGGACTTTTTGTAACGATCCAGGCCCGCCAACACGGGACCCAGCTGGACCGTCAACACCCTCCCGGCCCAGGCCCGCCAACACTGGACCCAGCTGGCACCGGAAGGGTTCAGCCTAACCAGATGGTCTACAGACCTTTCACCCCAACCCCTCTCTGTCCCACCACAGGGCACAATAGGTTGTTGGAGACCGGAGTCACCCTTTGATGAGAATTGAGCCAGTTAAGCGGCAGCGCGTGGACTTCCCAGGAGGTCACCCATCCCAGAATTGCTCCAGCCCGAGCACGCTTAACAATGGAGTAATTTCACTTCTCATCACCAAATGAGCTGGGGCGTGATGAGAAGTGAAAGTACTCCATAGTAAAGCGTGCTCGGGCTGGAGCAATTCTGGGATGGGTGACCTCCTGGGAAGTCCACGCGCTGCCGCTTAACTGGCTCAATTCTCATCAAAGGGGGACTCCGGTCTCCAACAACCTACTGTGCCCTGTGGTGCGACAGAGAGGGGTTGGGGTGCAAGGTCTGCAAACCATCTGGTTAGGCTGAACCCTTCCGGTGCCAGCTGGGTCCCGTGTTGGCGGGCCTGGGCCGGGAGGGTGCTGGCGGTCCAGCTGGGTCCCGTGTTGGCGGGTCTGGATCGTTACAAAAAATAAACAAAGAGCAGCAAGTAAAGACATATATAAAGGAAAGGTAACCATTGATTTATAGGAATGCTCACACAAACCTATAGACCAAGGGGTCATTTAGCAAGGCCTATCGTATAAGAAGTCCCATAGCCGACTTATACGATAGGGGTAGGGGTTGAAATGAAATGTTTATGCTATGACAGGCAAGGTATGCAGTTATGCTATGTTCATACAAGTGCAACTCACCCACTTTGACTCTATGCGCACAGACCTTTAGTTCCCCCTTTTTGGAGCTTGCAAGACTCCAAGGATACTCCCGTAGTGGAAAACGGAAGCGGTGGGTTGGGCCTCGCCCACCTCTAGGTTGGTATATGCACAACCTAACCTAGACCTATCGTACGCCTCAATGCAAAACCGCGGAGCATCTGCTTACTCTTACTGGCTGGACCACCAGACTTTTATGGCTAAGTGCAAATTCCACACTTGCCGAGCCCGAGTATCAACGTCGGTGTAACGACCGCCAACACTAAGGACCCACCACCTTGTGCACATGCAACAGGTTCTACTATCTATCTACAAACTACAACATAAACCACCCGGGCTTAACTTGCCCATCCAAGAACCAAACTGACTCACAATCTCTCCGGATCAACAATCCGCACCAAGCACCACCGAACCTACAACTCGGGGTACCAAACCAACGAAACTCCCGTGACAACGGAGTGTGAGTGAATGCGTTATTTGTTATTCTTGAGCATCTTCTATACTCCTACGACTTATTCTTAATCTTGGACTTCCCGGAGGTTACCCTATAAGCGGCTCGCTACGGTACTAGGAACTGTAATGGGTTGACACACCAAAGTTCCCTTTCTCAAGATACTTACTGTTATTGGAATCTACCCTTAGGAATTCCCTTCTACCGTTTCACTTGAGTTAGACCTAAGTGCTTTAAGACACACCAGGGGAAAGACGATCTTTCGTCAATCCCTAGGACAACCTTACTCTTAACCCACCAAGTACACTTTCCTCACATACACTTCCTTGGGTGGACTCACAACTGTCTAATCAACCCATGTGCACCACCTGCACACCATTTCCACCTAGTATGTCAATAAATTCCTAAGTTTCATAGTTTTACTAAACGCAGACCAAACTAACTATATGAAGCTTACAACTAGAGGTACTCCAAATATTCTCCCAACTGACCCATGATATTTACTGGAGGTCTACCATGATGTTGAAGGACTAAATCCAGAGAATCATATTTTTCCCTAATTAATTAATATTTAATTTAATTTCTCCAAACATTTGCCAAGTGTTATTCACCAATTGAGTTGCAGCTCAATTGGTGATGAGAAGTGAAAGAACTATATAGTTAAGCATGCTCGGGCTGGAGTAGTACTGGGATGGGTGACCTCCTGGGAAGGCCTCGTAGAGGCGCTTAACTAGATCACTTCTCACCAAAGGGAGGTTGTGGCCACCAACAACCCGCATGTGGGCTGGAGAGTGGTTGGGGTGCTTGGGCTGCAGCCCGGTTTTTGTAACGATCCAGGCCCACCAACACGGGACCCAGCTGGATCGCCAGTACCCTCCCATCCCAGGCCCGCCAACACGGGACCCAGCTGGCACCGGAAGTGTTCAGCCTAACCAGATGGTCTGCAGACCATGCACCCCAACCCCTCTCTGTCCCACCACAGGGCACAGTGGGTTGTTGTACTGGGATGGGTTAAGCTCAATTGGTGATGAGAAGTGAAAGAACTATATAGTTAAGCGTGCTCGGGCTAGAGTTGTACTGGGATGGGTGACCTCCTGGGAAGGCCCCGTAGAGGCACTTAACTGGATCACTTCTCACCAAGGGAGGCTGTGGCCACCAACAACCCATTGTGCCCTATGGTGGGACAGAGAGGGGTTGGGGTGCATGGTCTGCAGACCATCTGGTTAGGCTGAACCCTTTCGGTGCCACCTGGGTCCCGTGTTGGCGGGCCTAGGATGGGAGGGTGCTGGCGATCCAGCTGGGTCCCGTGTTGGCGGGCCTGGATCGTTACAAAAAGTCCTATCCTCCAGGATTGCACTTTTTGTAATGATCCAGGCCCGCCAACACGGGAACCAGCTGGATCGCCAGCACCCTCCCATCCCAGGCCCACCAACACGGGACCCAGCTGGCACCGGAAGGGTTCAGCCTAACCAGATGGTCTGCAGACCATGCACCCCAACCCCTCTCTGTCCCACCACAGGGCACAGTGGGTTGTTGGTGGCCACAACCTCCCTTTGGTGAGAAGTGATCCAGTTAAGTGCCTCTACGGGGCCTTCCCAGGAGGTTACCCATCCCAGTACTACTCCAGCCCGAGCACACTTAACTATATAGTTCTTTCACTTCTCATCACCAATTGAGCTGCAGATCAATTGGTGATGAGAAGTGAAAGAACTATATAGTTAAGCGTGCTCGGGCTGGAGCAGTACTAGGATGGGTGACCTCCTGGTAAGGCCTCGTAGAGGCACTTAACTGGATCACTTCTCACCAAAGGGAGGTTGTGGCCACCAACAACCCACTGTGCCCTGTGGTGGGACAGAGAGGGGTTGGGGTGCATGGTCTGCAGACCATCTAGTTAGGCTGAACCCTTCCGGTGCCAGCTGGGTCCCGTGTTGGCGGGCCTGGGATGGGAGGGTGCTGGCGATCCAGGTGGGTCCCGTGTTGGCGGGCCTGGATCGTTACATTGCCCATCTCTTAATCACACACCATATGAACTTTATTTTCAAAAGAAGCCTAACGTATCCTACTTCAAAGTTTTTGGTTGTAAATGTTTTATTTTAAATACTGAAGATAGCTTGGGAAAGTTTGATGAAAAATGCGATGAAGGAACTTTTCTTGGATACTCTTCAACTAGTAAAGCTTATAGAATTTTTAATAAAAGAACTAATAAAGTTGAAGAGTCGATTAATATGAGATTTGATGATCTTGTTCCTTATGTAGAAAGACTTTTCGCAGGCAAAGAGGATGATCTCTTACCACCTTTGGAGCATGGTGACGAGGAACCTTCCAAAGAAGAGGAAGAGGAGGCCAAGGAAGATGATTATGTGCCTCCAACCGCTCTGCAATTTACAAAGGATCATCCACGGGAGCTAATAATTGGTGAACCATCTATTGGGGTAAGAACTCGCTCTTCTCTTCATGAATCTTATTCAAATATTTGTTTTGTTTCCGAAATAGAACCAAAAACCGTTTCTACCGCTTTAAATGATGAATTTTGGTTTTTGGCTATGAATGAAGAGTTAGAACAATTTGAGCAACATAATGTTTGGAAATTAGTAGAAAGGCCATCTAACCACCCGGTTATAGGTGTAAAATGGATTTATAAAAATAAATTAGATGGTGAGTCTAGAATCATTAGAAATAAGGCACGCTGAGTAGCACAAGGATATTCTCAAATCGAGGGTATAGATTTTGATGAAACTTTTGCACCCGTTGCTAGATTGGAATCTATACGAATTTTTTTAGCATTTGCAAGCTTTAAAAGAATAAAATTATTTCAAATGGATGTAAAAAGTGCTTTTCTAAACGGTTTGTAAAAGAAGAAGTTTATGTTGAACAACCCCCAAGTTTTATTAGTGAAAAATTTCCCAATTCATTTATAAACTAGAAAAAGCGCTTTATGGTTTAAAACAAGCGCCCCGTGCATGGTATGAAAGACTTACATCATTTTTATTAAAACACAGTTATATTATGGGAAGTGCCGATAATACTCTCTTCATTAAGCACAATAATGATGATTTGATTATTTTGCAAATATATGTTGATGATATAATCTTTGGATCTACTAATGAAGAGTTGAATAATGAAGTTATTTTAGTGATGAAAAATGAATTTGAAATGAGTCTAGTAGGAGAACTTTCTTATTTTTATGGTTTTAAAATATCACAAAGAAATGATGGTCTTTTTATATGTCAAACTAAATATGTCTTTGATATGCATAAATGCTTTGGATTTGAAAACCTTAAACAAGCTTCTACTCCAATGAGTGCATCACTAAAATTAGGAAAAGATGAATCGGGAATTTCAATTGATCAAACTTTATATAGAGGTATGATAGGATCTCTACTTTATCTAAGTGCAACTAGACCTGATATTATGTTTGCCGTATGTTTATGTGCTCGATTTCAAGCCAATAAAAAAGAATCACATTTAAAAGTGGCTGAATACATTGCATTAGGGAGTTGTTGTGCACAAGCACTATGGATGAGCCAAACTCTAGAGTACTTTGGTTTTCATCTAAAAATATTGAATTAAAAGGTGACAACAAAAGTGCCATTGATCTTACAAATAATCCGGTACATCATTCTAGATCCAAACATATAGATGTACGTCATTATTTCAAAAGGGATCACATTAAAAAGGAAAATGGTAGGATAAGTTTTATTGCCACGGACTCTCAACATGCTGATATGTTCACTAAACCTCTTCCCGATGCAAGGTTTCAAATGTTAAGTTTATAATTAGGAGTCTTAGACATCTTAGGATGAGTTATTTGAAAAATGATAAAGTTTTATGCAAATTGAGGAATCAAGACATCTCCAAACATTTCAAAATTTCTGCATAAGACTACTCTAAGGACTCTTAATCAAGATCAAAAAGTGAAAATTTAAAATTCTCAAAAAATCACTTAGGCTCCGTTCGTTTCGTCAGAATTGGAGGTTGGGAATTGGCATTCATTTGCCAATTCTAATATTCGTTGTTCGGCATTGCAAAAAAATCGTGGGAATCAGAATTGATTTTAATTCCCATAGGAAATCGATATAAGCCAAACCGGCCCGCCTCATTTCCAACCTCGCTAGGTCGGAAATCGCGATTCTTTCTCTGGCGCAATTCCAGCGAAAGGTAGGTCGCGGCCCCTGCTCTTCTCCGGCGATTCCCACTCCAGATACGCGGCGGCGACCCCATTTCTACTCCGACGATTCCCACTCCAGTTCTCTGACGAGCCCCACTCCTCCCTCCCAGCTGTTCTCAGACGAGCCCCACTCCAGAAACGCGATTCATCCTCCGTCTTCGATCCGGAAACAGGTAAACTTCATCTTCCCGCAACCATCTTCTTCCTATTTTTGCTAGATTTACTTGATTTTATTTTTGTTGAATGTGTATGTATTGGGTGTGTGTGTGTGTTTGTATGAATGTGTATGTGGTGTGTTGTGTGTATTTTTTTGTTGAATGTGTTTGTGTTGGGTGTGTGTTTGTTTGTATGAATGTATATTTTGTGTGGTGTGTGTAATTTTTTTGTTGAATGTGTATGTGTTGGGTGTATGTGTGTGTGAATGTGGATGTGTATGTGTGTGTGTGTGAATGTGAAAGTGTATGTGTGTGTGTATTTTTTTTTGTGTGTGTGAATGTGAATGTGAATGTGTATGTGTTGGGTGTGTGTGTGTGTGTGTGTGTTTGTATGAATGTGTCTGTGGTGTGGTGTGTGTATTTTTTTTGTTGAATGTGTATGTGTTGGGTATATGTGTGTGTGTATGAATGTGTATGTGTGTGTGTGTGTGAATGTAAATGTGTATGTGTGTGTGTGTATTTTTTTTGTGCTCATGCTGCTACTGCATCGGATTCAATGAACGAGATCCACATTGATGATTCAGTGGAAGATAATGTGGTTAAGGAGGTCGAGCCACATCCCCAGAAGAAGAAGAAAACATCTGCGGTAGATGTTATTGCGGATGCTGTTTCTGCAATAGCGAGGAACATGGAGCATGAAAATAGTTTGCCTTATCAGCCACAGCCTCCGATCTCAAAGGCAGACAGGATATATGCGGCCATTGCAGCTATTACAGATCTGACAGAGGCTGAGGTCATACAGGCTATCGATATGCTGAGTGTCGACGACACGAAGAGCGACGTGTTCATCGCTTTACCGGTGCCAATTAGGAGGACTGGCTCCGCTTACATTTACTCGATTGATTATATATGAACTAGTGTTTTGTATGCTGCGGGCTTTTTTTATGCGGTGGACTTATGTTTTGTATGATGTTAATGCGGACTTCTATTTTAATTCTGATATTTTAATCCTGTTTAAAATTTAATTTTCATTTTATAAATTTTAAATTTCAATTCCGTCCATTGAATTCTGACATACAACCGAACAGCGGAATTACCAATTCCAATTCTGATGACAGAATTCCTGCAGTTAGCCGAACAGCAGAATTGGAATTGAATTCAATTCCAATTTCTGCGGGAATCAAAATTGACTTCAATTCCAATTCTTGCATCTCATTTCCTGCGAAATGAACGGAGCATTACTGTTTTCCGCGCTAGCACTTGCGCCGGCGCTAGCGTGGGTGTTTGATTTTTCTATTTTTCAAAATTTCTAAAAATCAATAAAAATATGTCAGTTTATATGTACTACTTTGTTTTTTGTACTTCTGATATTTGTTATTTTTGTTTTATCTATATTATGATAAATCAACTACAAAACTTCAAAATTCAAAAATACAAAAATATGTTTTTGTGGTTTTCTGTTTTTTTCATTAAAAATTTCAAAACAACAAAAAAACTGTATGATCTTTATTGTTAATATCAAACATGTATTTATTCTATTATTTAGAATTATCTACAATGTTAAAACTTGTTTCTTCATATTACTATGAACATTGTTTTATTTATCATGCTTTGATATATCTAATTAAGTGCATCAATTGTATTGAAAAATATGTGTAGATCTAAGCTTAGCATGCCTCTAAGTACGAGTAAATATTTTGTGATTGATAATTATACATTTCACTCACTTATTTTTGTAATCAACATGTGTGTTTAAATCTAAAAGATGCTTGCTTGTGTATTGTAATTGTATAATGAATTAAAACTTGCATAAGTTTATTATCTACACTACATTTGAATTGCACTTAAAAATTAAGAAAAGTGGTTGAGTTTATAAAATTTTGTTGGGTTTGCAAAACAAGTGTATTCGGAGAATGTTGTCTCACAAAAGTGAACAAAAAATATAGACAAATATAACTCCACCAAGTACTACTTGTAAAGAATAGTAAAGTGTCTTGTGCAAATCTTGGTTATTACACCACTTTGTTAAAAAAATTTGTGCATTAAAGTGTGTGAAAGTTAATATACTTGTGTTTTATTGTGCACTTTACTCTACATATGTCTTTTATTTTGTGATTTAAATCATTTGTTAACATTGCTCAAAATACACTCATGTGCACTTCATTATCTTTCATAACACTTCTTCTCATGAGTATTGGATTCTAATGCTTTATCTACACCACTCTTTATATAAGAAATGCACTAGATAACCTAACATGATCTCTACAATGTTTGGTATCTCTTAAACTTAAAATTAAGTAACATTGTTGTATAATCTCTTATTGATATGTTCATTTCATGCTTTCTTTATGAATAATTTTGAGATTTCAAAAATGTTAAAACATCTTTACATTTTTTTGAACTTAAACTCATATTTATAATTATGCTTTTCATGCTTTCTGATAGTTTATAGAGGTGTAGTCAATAATATCTAGAGGGGAGGGGGTGAATAGGTTCTACTTATTTTCTTTATTTAAGCCTAAGGTTTCTAGCTGCAGAAAACACAAGAACAGAAAGCACACAAGGATGTATAGAGGTTCCTCAAGACAGGGTGTCTTGAGTAGTCCTCTTTCCCCCTTCACCTTTCTAACAGTGTGTTAGACAAGGCCACAAACTTCAAACTCGGCTCCTAGAGCTTACACCACAAGTTCCTCAGAACTTCTCAGATCCAGAGTGATCCTACCTCAGGCACAGCAGCCCTACACTCAGGCCCAACAGCCCTACACCTCAGGTACAACAGCCCTACACTCAGGCTCAATAGCCCTACACCTCAGGCACAGCAGCCCTACACTCAGGCTCAACAGCATCCCTACAACTCAGAGTTATGAACTCCTACCACTCAGAAATCCCACAGATTTCCTACCTCAGACCTATCAAGAGGTCTTACCACTCAAGCTGTCAACATAGCTTTACACACAGGCTCAACAGCCTTTTTCTCAGGCAACAATGCCTTACAAAGATATAATAGAGTTTGAGTTGAACATAGAGGACAAAAGTATTACTCTTAGGTCTTCTGAATCCTTTCTTCAGATCTGAAAACAGCAGCTTCAGATTTGTATCACTTTGATCTTCTCCTTCAGCCAAGTAAAAGATCAACTTGCCCTTCCTGAGTTGGTATAGGAAGAGCTATCTAATCTCCCTTTGAAGATTAACTTCAGCAGCAGAGAATGACTTCAACTGGCTGAATCGCGAATGCTCGATTGCGGCGTGTAGTAAAAGCTTCAATAGAACAGTTGTGGTTGTTGTGCCCTAACATCTCCTTTTATACCTCCAAAGGGCTTCAACGGCTATATCGATCCTCCTGACACGGTATGAGACTGATTGGACTTGCTTTTCCCTCAGAAGTCTTTTGCGCCGAAAGTAGATCCCGTCAAAACATTTGGATATGTCTCAGCGGTTGGGCTGAGACAGCATCCAGTCTCAGCGGTTGGGCTGAGACAGCTTTCAGTCTCAGCGGCAGCTCTAGTCCCCTTCTCAGCGGCTGTTACAGTCTTCTTCTCAGTGGACCCGCTGAGACGGCTCCTCGTCTCAGCGGTTGTGACCCATCGTCTCAGCGGTTATGCTGAGACAGATCTTCATCTCCTTGTGGATGATTCCTTCTTGTCTAAGGCCATGTTTGGCCCTTCCTTTTGAGTTACCTATGCCTGTATATTCTACACAAGTGTAGCTTTGTTAAATACAATATGTCCTTAGCATTAGGAGTGGTGCCTCTTCAAATCAAGGTTATATTGAGGACAATATACCCGACAATCTCCCCCTATTTGAAGAAGGCAGAACATCCCCAATGCTAAGGTCCATTAACAATAAAAATCTTATCACAGAAAACAAATGATCTTATAGAAAGTGATCTGTGAAGCATAGGACCTAACACTCTAAGCATAAGCATAAGCATAAGCATAAGTATAAGCATTAGCATAAGCATAAGCATTAGTATTAGCATAAGCATAAGCATTAGCTCTTTCTTCCCTTTCTCCAGCATTGGTACTGGACCTATCTCCCCCTTGCTGCCTTGTTCAACCTTAACTTACTATCTCCCCCTTAACTTGCTATGTATAGAGGGATAACATCTATAGATCCCTTTGGATCAATCTATAGGCTAACCTGTACACTCTTAGCATGTGCTAGCTACCCCTCAACTAAGTAAGGAATTTACTCTCCCTTAATTGGAGAGCTATTTCCTGTAATAGCTGAGCCATTGCAATCTGAACACTCCATTTAATCTACTGAATACTAGAGATAAAAAGTACATATCAATAGTAACAAACACGATATTATGATCAGAATATGAAATGTCATTTCACTTCAACTGTTTAGTACAGATATATAAAGGAAAATTCAACTAATAGTTGTTCATTCAATCCAAACCAAAATGTCAAGTCTGGTTGTTCTAAGATTGACCCTTGGAAGAGCTTCCTCCATCTGTAGACTTTCTTTTCCTAGCTTCAGCAGCAGCCTTGATATTTTCCTTTACTTTGAAGTACATAAATGGCTTGGGAAGATATCTGGAGGGAATTCTTAGAGGGGTTTCCCTTCTTACCATATTTTCTTTGAGAATCCTCTCCCCTAAAGATTCCCTTTCAAGATGTTTGATCCACTCAGCAGCTGAATAGACATGGTCAATGTCTTTCATTGGATTTCCATGGCTAACCCAGGTATTGACAACAATTGTGTCCAACTCCAGATTGTCATCTTCATGGAGTGGATCCTCTAATCTTTCCATTCTCTTCTGATCCATGTATTCTTCCGCAGTTTGAATACCTTCTACCCTTCTCCTCTTTGCTGCTCTCTCATCAGCAATTATATTTGATTGACTTTGGAAGTCAAAGTCTTCATCTCTGCTAGGGTTCAGAATTGGCAGATTCAAGGCAATTCTTGTTCCTTGCAGCACTTTTTAGCTTGACTCCCATTGATTGTCAGTGACTTTTCTGGCCATGGTAAGGATATTTTCTTGAATAGCCCTGGAAGCATTGTTTACCACTTCCACCATTTACTTGCTGGCTTCTTCTTGATTGGAGAGTATCAGTTTGTGAGAGGTCTCCATGTCGTTAGATAACTGTATGTGTGCTCCTTTCATCTTAGCATGTAGATTGGTAATCTTCTCCTCTATTTCTTTGCTATGTTCCACTATTTTCTTCCCAATTTCAGAATGTTGATCCAATATGGATTGAGAGAGAGTCGGTAAGGAGCTATCCACGTCATCCAAAATATATTCCTTTGCCTTGTCAATGTGGGACTTGACATGGCTGCTTGATGTGTTGACCACTTGTGCCATTCTTGTCACTGCATTTTCCCAGACATTTTGATTTTTGTAAAGATGATTCTTTACATATGTGATGTCCTTTGTGGAATCCCCTTGATGGTCTGCAATATCCTTCAGAACTGTGTGCTGGGCAGCAACAGTATTTTTGGCCATTTCAAACCATCTTGTCATCTGCAAAAGGATATGATCTGATGCAATTTTGACATCATTAGCTTGGGCATTGAGCTCAGTTCTCACTTCAGCCACTCTTGAGTCCATTCTGCTCACTGGCCTGAATTTCCTGAGACAATGCAGCTTTTGTTGTATGCAATTCATTCCTTATCTGAGTAGATGCATCCTGAATCTTCTCAGCAACAATCTCTTTCATAGACAACATCTGACCCTCAATTATTGTTTGTATTGAGCTTATCAGGTCAGATGTGTCCAGAGCTGCAACTGTCCTTTCCTGGGGAAATTCCTTTTTCATCATCTCTTCAGCTCTACTATGAGCATTTGCCCTCTCATGATGAGGGATCTGCTCCCCCTCAGATGGGTCATTGGGTGATCCCATTTCCTGTTGATGTCCTCCCTCACTAGCATACCCACCTCCTCCTTCATAGGCAGAGCTATGCTCCCCCTCACTTGGGGCATCCTCAAGAGGAGAGTTTTGTCTAATTTCACCTGAAAAATGATTGGTGAATTAAACACCTAGACTATACTATTGATAGAGAAAAGGAATAGCAGGATCAGCATTCATCTGGGTTTGCTCAGGATTGGGCACAACACTTCCTTGGGGCTCCTCATTTGTCCTGGGGACCTCTTCATTTGTCCTGGGGATCCCTTCATTATCAATGTTCATTGGGTTGCTGGAGGATCTATGATCAGACCCAGGACTATCTTCATTTTCAGATTCAGCTGACTTTGAGGATGACTTTGATTTCTGCTGGGATACTTCTTTCTTCTTTTCCTTTGCCATAGATGGCTGGCTCATAGGGAGCACCCTGGAGAATCTATCCAAAGTCTTAATGTCCATTCTTTTGAGGTAATGGAGATTGGACCCCTTGGAGTTTGCAAAGGTCTCTGAATAACTATTCTGTAGGTACAGAGATAGTATTCTTCCCATATTGGGGGCTTGTAGGGATTCCTTTATCCTTTGAAAGATGACTTCTCCCCATGATGTTCTCTTGGATAGAATTATCCTTGTCATTAATTCAAACATGAACTGTGAGACAGTGTCATGTGAACCAGGCTTGCATAGGATAGCTTTGCCCACAACATCAGACAACAGCTTCCCCTGTTGATTGAAGAACTTCCTCCTTAGATAACTGGTCTTAGTTTCACTGTATCCTGTCCACTTTAGGGCAGTCCGCTGGTCCTTTTCAGATATCCCTTCCTCTTCAGTTTTACTGCAAGGAGTTAATTTTAGCCCCTTCTCCAACCTTTTAGCAGTAATCTTAATCTTCTCATTTCCTATCTTGGACATCAGGATGGTTTTGGATGGAGACAGTTTGACATGGTTGAGCCATTCCAGAACTTCAGCTTTGAGAATGCAGCATGGTTCAGACAGCATGTGCTCCAGACCTTGAGCTTCCTGCATTTTAGCTGATCATAGGGTTTTGATCTAATGTAGATATTGTGTCTTAAGATGGGTCCTAGTCATGTCACTAAGTTGTGGTGTTCAGTAATGTAAGGTTTGACAATTTATCATTCATAATTAACAATTGTGACAGCTAATACTCAAACATTTTAGGACTATTCTATACTGAGCATGCCAAGATCAATTTTAAAAGCATTGAACTTAGATTCATCCAGTGGCTTTGTAAAGATATCAGCTACCTGTTTGTCAGTGGGGACAAATTCAAGACAGATATATTTACATTCTACATGTTCCCTAATAAAATTATATCTAATCTCTATATGCTTAGTCCTGCTATGAGAGACAGGATTTTTAGCAATAGAGATTGCACTGGATGAGTCACAATATAAAGGAGATTCCCTTACCTTGAGATTGTAATCCTCCATCTGATGTTGTGTCCAAAGGAGTTGTGCACAATAGCTACCTGCAGCAATGTACTCAGACTCAGTTGTGGATATGGCCACACTGGTTTGTTTCTTGCTGCTCCAAGATATCAGTCTTCTCCCTAGGAATTGACAAGTGCCACTTGTACTCTTCCTGTCTTCCTTGCAACCTGCAAAATCAGCATCTGAAAAGCCTGTTAGTTCAAAATCATTGTTCTTAGGGTACCAAAGGCCGAGATGCAAGCTGCCCTTAAGGTATCTCATAATCCTCTTCACAGAGGTGTAGTGAGATTCCTTAGGACAGGCTTGATACCTAGCACAAACACATGTAGCATACATAATGTCTGGCCTACTAGCAGTCAAGTACAATAGGGATCCAATGATGCATCTGTACATGGACTCATCAAAGGCCTTTCCCTTTTCATCCTTGTCTAATGAGACATTGGACCCCATGGGTGTTCTCATGGTGGAGGCTGATTCCATCCCAAATTTCTTGATGAGTTCCTTAGTGTACTTGGTCTGGGAGATGAAAATCCATCATCAGACTGTTTCACTTGGAGCCCAAGGAAATATTTGAGCTCACCCATATTGCTCATTTCAAACTCCCCCTGCATTAGATTTGCAAATCTCTTGCAGAGGTTGTCATCAGTAGACCCAAAGATTATGTCATCAACATAAATTTGGACTAAGAGACACTTGCCCCTTGTTTCCCTAAGAAACAATGTGCTATCAATCTTTCCCCTCATGAACTTGTTCTTGAGAAGAAAGTTGGACAAAGTCTCATACCAAGCTCTTGGAGCTTGCTTGAGACCATATAGTGCTTTCCTAAGAAGATAAACATGAGAAGTTAGGGTTGGATGCACAAAACCTGAGGGTTGTTCAACATATACCTCTTCCTTCAAGTCTCCATTGAGAAATGCTGATTTGACATCCATCTGGTAGACTTTGAACCCCTTGTGGGCAGCATAGGCAAGGAATAGCCTAATTGCTTCCAACCTAGCAACTGGTGCAAAGGTTTGATCAAAGTCTATACCTTCCTCTTGCATGTATCCTTTGGCTACTAATCTGGCCTTGTTCTTTATGATTGTACCATTCTCATCAAAATTGTTCCTGTATACCCATTTAGTGCCAATCACATTGTGTCCCTGAGGTCTAGGCACTAGCTTCCATACTTTGCATCTCTTAAATTGTAGGAGCTCTTCCTGCATTGCTTCAATCCAGAAAGTGTCTTGATTGGCCTCTTCAAACTTCTTAGGCTCCATTTGAGAAAGGAAGCTCAAGAATAGTGCTTCATTATGAGCTCTACTTCTTGTCAATATGCCTTGGGTATGATCTCCAATTATTATATCTCTTGGATGATCTCTCAGGTGCCTTGCAGTAGCAGGAAGAGGGTCCTCTGGTGGTTGCGTTTGTTCCACTGGATCAGCTATGACTTCATGTTGGGTATTGTATCCACAATCACTTGGATTTGAAGGTGTCCCCTAGTAAACTAAATTGAATTGAGTATGTATTTGATGATTTCTATTTAGATATGTTGTGACAGGTCTTAATGCTAAGTGCACACCAAAGTCAGGTTGCAATGGATCACCAAACACAGTTCTAGACAATGTAATCCCTCATTGTGTAGAACAAAGTGTTGGTTCATATGCAATCTCTCTATTGGGGTGTACTTCATATGCTCATAACTGAAGGCTTTCAAGTGGAGCAGGTTTTTAGAAGAAAAGAATTTTTGCTAAGTCAATTCGTCGGGATGTCACGTGAAGTTCCGACGAATCCCGACGAATCCTGACAGAAGCTAGTCTTCTAGTTTGAAGAAGAAATTTTCTGCGGCTAAGTCAATTCGTCGAAACTTCTCATAAACTCCCGATGAATCTCGACGAATGCCGACAGAAGTCTTTTTGGCAGGTTTGTGAAGAATTTTGTGCTGCTAAGTCTTTTCGTCGAAAGTTCTCGAGAACTCCCGACGAATGAAAATAGAAGTCAGTTTTCAAGATTTGCTCAGCATTTTCATTGGCTAAGTCAATTCGTCGGAAGTTCACGTGAAGTCCCGACGAATGACGCACAGACGGATTTCAAATCTTTGTTTCGTTTTTGAAAATTTAGGGTTGGCCGCCATGTACAGTACACGTGTCGTTTCTCCCCTCTTTGTCGCACGAGCCGTTGAAGTCCTCCCTATAAATAATCCTCTATTTTTAGGGCAAAACACTCTTCACACGTTTTTGTTCAGAATCGAAAAGCTGCTCTCATCTTCCTTTGTTGAACAAGTTTTCTGAGACCTAACACCTGCTGCTCAAGAGTTATTCTTCTTTATTGTTAGAGTTTTCTCAGATAAGAAGGTCTTTGATCCTTGTGCAGCACTTCATTTGTCGATTCTCTCGAGTGGATCAAAGGGCTTATTCAGATCAGGTTAGCCAAGTTTATTTTTCTTCCAGATCTTTCAAGATCCAATCTTTCTCTCTCAAGGAAGAAGAAGACTCAGTTTTCCCAAGATCTGAAGTTAATCTCTGTTGAGGTTTAGAAGAAGTATTTTATTTCTTTCTCTATTTGATTTCAGTAGGAGTTTTTACTCCGAGTTATTTGTAGGAGTGGTTTACTCCGAGTTGTAGGAGTTGTTTTACTCCGAGTTGTAGGAGTTGTTTTACTCCGAGTTGTAGGAGTTTTGACTCCGAGGTGTAAGATTATTCATAATCTGAGATTGGTGAAGTAGCCGAGTCTCGCCTCGAAGTGCTAGATAGGCGAGGCGGGAAAGAGGACTACCCACATCGGGGAACCTCTATAAAATCCTTGTGTCTGTGCTGTGCTTTGTTGTGTACTTTTTTGTGTTATATTTTAATTCCGCAAGTAGGCATAGAATCCACCTATCCCCCCCCTCCCCTCTAGGTGATTTAAGCTGCAACTAGATACTTCCAATTGTTATCAGAACTAGGTTGTTCGCTATAAGGCTAACACCTTGAACAAGACTCCTCATCTAGTTACTGAAGCAAGTATGTCTGGAATGGAAAGATCAAAGGATTCCGTCAAGTTGCTAGTCTGCACCAAAGAAAACTTTCCAATGTGGAAAGAAAGAGTAAGATTCTACATGGAAGCCGCTGACCCAAGAATCTTTCAGATTGTGGAAGAGGGCCCTCATGTTCCAATGAAACCATCTTCTATAAACTCCGCCATCATGATTCCCAAGAAGATGTTGGAACTAACCAAAGATGAGATCGCTCTTGTGGCCCTAGATAAGAAGGCAAAGAACATCATAGCAGGTGCAGTTGATGATTCCATGTTACAAAATCTGCTTCACTGCAAGTCTGCTAAAGAAATGTGGGACTCTCTAGTCGTTCTGATGGAAGGGACTGAAGAAGTGAGGGATGACCGAAGATCGTTGCTGAACCAAGAATACAAAGCATTCAAGCAAGATCCAAGAGACTCCATTTCTGACACCTACGAGAAGTTCTTCAAGATCGTAAATGGTCTTAGGAACTACGATCGAGAATTCACAACTGGCGAACTAAATGACAAATTCCTGAGATCCCTGACGAAAGAATGGGACACCAAGGTTATAGCCATCAGAGAATTCGGAAAGCTAGGAACCACAGAGCCACAAATGCTGTTTGGTAAGCTCTTGTCCCATGAGTTGAAGTTGAATTCCCGCAAAGCTGAAGAAAAAGGGATCAGGGCCTCTGGAAGGGAGAAGTCCTCCGCTCTGAAAGCTGAAAGCTCAAGAAAGAGCAAGACTCTCCCACCTGTCAGGAGATCATCTTCTGATGAGGATGAATCTGATGCCAGCCCCTCTGGTTCAGAGATGTCTGATGGAGAATTTTCCTTGCTCTCCAAGCAATTCAAAAGACTTCTGAATAAAAGAAAGCAGAAGAGAGGCCAATCCACTGCTTTTGATCACAGAAAATCAAGACGTGATGGTGATCATCACAAGGACTACAATAATGACAGGTATAAATCAAAACCGAACAAATATGATTCTACTGACATTATTTGTTATTGCTGCAATAAGCCAGGACACGTAATAGCCGAGTGTCCATACAAAAAGAAAGAAGGAGCAAAGAAGGAAGAAAAGAGATCTTTTAAAGGAAAGAAGAAAGAAAAGAGCCTCCTCGCCAAAAAGGCCAAAACTCTGAGCGACAGTGACTCTGATGCATCAAGCTCAGATGAAGAAGCCTACTTCGGGCTAATGGCTCATCTAGACGAAGAAATAGGTGACTCCTCCTGTAAGGGGAAGGTAAACTCTCATACCCCTCTGTCTGCTTCTGAAGATGAGACTGCATCCGTAGCAAATGAAGGCTACTCATCAGAGGAGGACTCTGATTTAATAACTCAGTATAAAGCCCTTGTGAAGGGATTTGACAAGTGCCGCATGGTCGTCAAATCCATGTCAAAAGAAATTGAATCTCTCAAGACAGTGGAATTAGCTTTGAGGGAGGAAATTGAACAATTAACTCCTCTCAAAGATGAGATCCAACTCTTGAAAGACGAACTGAAAAGCTCCACTGAGTTGTTAAATCTAAAGGAGAAAACTATAAATGAACTAGAAGATAAGTTGAAGGCGGAA
Organism: Dactylorhiza incarnata; assembly: GCA_033032865.1. NCBI lineage: Eukaryota > Viridiplantae > Streptophyta > Magnoliopsida > Asparagales > Orchidaceae > Dactylorhiza > Dactylorhiza incarnata. The sequence goes on from JAWHQI010000035.1 coordinate 7,915,982, forward strand.
AGAAAGCTTGTAGAAAGCTTCTCGAAGCCAAAGACTATTCTTCCACTCATTGATAGGTTTTCTGCTCCTGCGAAGGGTAGTGGAATTGGTCATAAGGCCGAAAGTAGTAAGGCTGCTGAGAAAAGAGCCGTGAAAGGGAAGGGAGCTGCTAATCAAAGTCAACCTTCATTCAGGAAGGTCATTTTTCCTTCAAACCCGTTTGACTTTGATTCATCCTACGGTCATTTTGCTAGACCAACACATGTTGAACCTAGTAATAGATATCAAGGATGGAGCTTTCCCCGAAACTTTGACGTCTCTCCATTCAAAGCTCCTCATGAAGAAATAATTCTCAAAGATCATGGTCCGTTTGTTCACGGATCAGCTCATAAGAAGGCACCAAAAATTAAAACGATTGCACCCAAATCTGTTGAGAAGAAGTTGGAGCCATGTGTGTGCTGTCACCATGAGGCCCCTACTAAGAATGTCACTCCTGTTGCACCTCACGTTCAAAAGGTAAAACAGGAGACTAAGAGAAGGTACAACCGTTTCGATTGTTGGTGTTGTGGCAATGTTGGTCACTTTGCCATAGATTGTTGGTTTAATCCAAGAAATGTCCTGACTCCACGGATTAACAATGCAAGAATGACCCCTCGCAATGTTAACATTCCAAGTGGTGGTCATCTAACAAGAAGCCAAGGACCCAAATCGGTTTGGGTTCCTAAGGGCAATTGATTATTTATTGCAGGTATGTCCAAAGGCCAATTCAAATCCAATATGGTACTTGGACAGTGGATGTTCTCGGCACATGACCGGAACAAGAAGTCTATTACAAGAGTATGCCCCGGTGAAAGATGGTCCAAAAGTTATTTTTGGCGGATCTGATCGGGGAATCACGAAAGGCTACGGTATGATTACCAACGGTACAGTCTCTTTCACAGATGTAGCTTATGTTAAAGGATTACAACACAATCTCATTAGCATAAGTCAACTATGTGACAAAGGCTGTATGGTTGAGTTCTACAAGGACAAGTGCTTGATAAAATCAACTGATACGTCAGAAATTATTTTAACAGGCACTCGGAGTAGAAATATTTTTTGCTTAAATTTTCTATGTTTAGATACTTCTACACCAGTGTGCTTTTTGGCAAAAGATAGTGCATCTCTCTGTGACAAATGGCACAAGAGACTAGCACATATTAATTTCAAAACTATAAATATGTTATTTTCTCACAACTTAGTTCGTAATGCTCCTGATGTTAAGTGCATTAAAGAGAGACCTTGTCACGCATGCCAAATGGGCAAGCAGACGAGGGCTAGCTTTAAGAGCATTATTGGCAAAGATTCTACCAGATGCTTATATCTACTTCATATGGACTTATTTGGTCCCATGCCAATTCAGAGTTTAGGGGGTAAGTCTTATACATTGGTCATTGTCGATGATTACTCACGTTTTTCTTGGGTATTCTTTCTGAAACACAAGTCAGACACCTATGATTCTTTCACCTCATTCGTTAGGCAAATTCAGAATGAATTAGAATGTTCTATGGTCAAAATCAGAAGTGCCCATGGTACAGAATTCAAGTCTGGGGCCATGACAAAATTTTGTGAAAGTCAGGGTATCTTTCATGAGTTTTCCTCTCCCCGTACTCCACAGCAAAATGGGGTTGCCGAGAGAAAGAATAGAACACTCATAGAGGCTTGCAGGACAATGTTGAGTGATTCTTCACTACCAGAGTACTTCTGGGCTGAAGGTATCAACACTGCTTGCCACGTGCAAAACAGAGCACTAATCAACAAAAATCATCATAAGACTCCCTATGAACTTCTGAAAGGCAAGAAACCAACTCTGTCTTATTTTAGAATCTTTGGCAGTAAATGCTTCGTACTTAATAACGGGAAATATTACAAAACTAAATTTAGTGAAAAGTGTTTTGAAGGTATTTTTGTCGGTTATAGTAGCCATAGCAAGGCATATAGGATTTTCAACAAGAAAACCCTGGTTGTAGAAGAAACTTATAATGTTATATTTGATGAGACGAATATGCTTCAAAGCAGCTCCTCTAGTATCTTTCTTGAAGATGCAGATGCAAGATTCAAAGAACTACACTTAGAAGAAGTTGTAAAGGAAGACGTTCCAAAATCTATTGAAGTAAATGTCCCTTCTGCATGTGAGGAAGATGACCCTCAGGAAGATGAAGATGTACCTGAAGTACAGGAACCCCATGGTCATCTAAATGCTGGAATGATCAGACATTTAAGAGATCATCCAGCCGATCAGATTATCGGAGATCCTTCAAGCAAAGTTCTAACGAGAAGAGGTACAACTAACGAAGTTTTACATTTAAGTTTTCTTTCACAGATTGAGCCGAAGAAGTTTGAAGAAGCAAACACCGATCCCTCCTGGATCCTTGCTATGCAAGAGGAGCTCAACCAATTCAAGAGATGTAAAGTTTGGAAGTTGGTACCAAGACCCAAAGGACAGAATGTGATTGGAACAAAATGGATCTACCGGAACAAGCTTGATGACAAGGGAATCATCTCAAAGAACAAAGCAAGATTGGTTGCACAAGGGTACAGGCAAGAAGAAGGGGTTGACTTTGATCAGACCTTTGCACCAATAGCAAGACTTGAAGCCATCAGATTGTTTTTGGCTTTTGCTGCATATAAGGGTTTCAAGGTTTTCCAGATGGATGTAAAGTCAGCTTTTCTGAATGGAGACCTTAAAGAGGAAGTATATGTAGCTCAGCCTCCAGGTTTTGTAGATCCTAACTTTCCTGATCATGTATTTTATTTACATAAGGCCTTGTATGGTCTCAAACAGGCACCCCGAGCCTGGTATGAGACATTGTCTAAGTTTCTTCTTGAGAACAAATTTACAAGAGGAACAATAGACAAGACATTGTTTCTTAGGGAAGTTAAAGGCGAGATTTTACTTGTGCAAATCTATGTCGACGATATTATTTTTGGCTCTACTGATGACAAACTTTGCAAAATGTTTTCTAACTTGATGCAAGGTAAGTTTGAAATGAGCAGTATGGGAGAGCTGAAATATTTCTTAGGACTCCAAGTCCACCAATCTGAAGATGGAATCTTCATCTCTCAGACAAAGTTCACCAAAGAGCTTCTTAAGAAATTTGGAATGGAGAGTGCAACCTCAATGAGGACTCCAATGGGCTCAAGCATGTCTCTGGACAAGGATGAGAAAGGGAAACCTTTTGATGAAACCAAGTACAGAAGCATAATTGGGTCCTTGCTCTATCTCACTGCTACTAGGCCTGATATAATGTTTTCAACATGTCTTTGTGCCAGGTATCAGGTGAAATGTAAGGAATCTCATTATGCCACTGCAAAGAGGATTTTAAGATACCTTAAGGGTACACCAAATCTCGGCTTATGGTACCCGAGAAGCAATGATTTTGAACTAATTGGTTTTTCTGATGCTGATTTTGCAGGTAGCAAAGATGATAGAAAGAGTACCTCAGGAACTTGCCAATTCTTGGGAAAAAGGCTTGTGTCATGGAGTAGCAAGAAGCAAAATTGCGTTGCAATATCAACTGCTAAATCGGAGTATATCTCTGCCGGCAGTTGCTGTGCACAACTTTTGTGGATAAAGAATCAGCTTGAGGACTATAACTTAAAGCTCACAGAAATTCCCATGTTCTGTGACTCCTCAAGTGCTATTGCCATAGCAATAATCCAGTCTCTCACAGCAGAACAAAGCACATCGAGCTTCGCTACCACTTTATCCGGGAACATGTTGAAAGTAAGGATATAAATCTGTTATATGTTAATACTGACAAACAAATTGCAGATATCTTTACGAAGCCCCTAGACGAGACCAAGTTCAATTTCTTCAAAATGGAACTTGGAATGCTCAACAAGGAATCATGAGATTGCACGGGATTTCACGGGATAACTCAGAAAATTTTATGGAATTTCACGGGATTTCACGAGTATTCTCGTAAAAATTTGTGACTTTTCTAAAGAGGATGTCACGGGACTTCACGGGTCAAACCCTTATTTTTCGGACACGCTATTCGTTTTAAAATCTGATTTATTGGATCCAAAGAGTCTCCCGTAAAATCAGGTACGCGCCCAAATTTATTATATATATATATAAAAACGAAGAGAACACGTGATTCCACGCATTCTTCCGTGAAACCCTTCCCGTCTCTTAGTCTCCCGCGCGTTAAAGCTGTTCGTCGTCCCCATTTCCGTCAAATTCGATGGCGCCCAAAGCTTCTGGAGGTCTGCAGACTGGAGGAGAACTGGTGCGAGGTGCTTTCCGCTCAGTCACAGATGACTTTCGAAACGTCATCTTGATGCTTGAAGTAGCTGGGCTGAAATATGTCCTAGAGGAGCCAGTCAAAGTTCTTGAACAAGACGTTCTCGAATTCTACAGAAATGCAAAGATCACAAGTCAAGGTACAAAGATTAAAAGCTCCATTCTCTCCTGCTCAATCATTCTCAAAGCCAGTGGCATCAACCGAATTCTGAGAATGCCTGAAGTTGAATCAGAAGAATTGTTTGTTGAAGATATTCTGAGAGCAAAAAGATTATGTGGCATCAATGATGAAGACTCTAAGATAAGGAGGAAGTTCATGAATGATGCAGGTAAGCTTTTGTGTGATATCATAGGAAAAGTTCTATTATGTAAAGTAGGTTCCCATGATTACTTATCTGAAGAGGCATTTAAGATTCATACAGCAATTGCCTGTAGAAAGAAATTCAATTTTGGTGAAATTATCTTTGAGAAGATAAAGGAAAGTTTTCAGAGTCCCAATTTTGGGAGAATCCTCAGTATGCTCCTAAGTGGTAGTAATCCTGATATGTTCAATCTTGGAAGAGGTTCTCCACTTCACTACACCAAGAAGATAACCTCCTCTATCTTCTCCAAATGGGAAAGGATCATTCCTAAGAGTGGAGTAAAGAGAGCTGCTGATGCTGTTGAAAGTCCCATGCAGAAGGATGGCAGGTTATTGGAAGAAGGATAAACCTCAAGGGGTAGTGGACTCAGTCCAGCTCCTGTTCAGGGCAGAGGAGATCATGTTGAGGGGGAGTTGCCTTCTCCAGGAAGTGCATATGTTGAGGGGGAGTTTCCAACCCCAAGAAACATTGCTGCAAGTGGTGCTGCTGAAGAAGAAGTCCATCTCAATGAAGCTACTCTTAGTCATGTTGTCCCAGCTAGTTCTTCCACTCCTGATGTGGTTCATGATCTGGAAAATCAAGGAAAGGATGATGATGGACATGAAGCTGACCTGCTAGAAGAATCACGAGGATCACCTGCAGATGTTGTGTATGATTCAGAGAATATTGAAGACTTGCCAGATGCAGTATCTGTTCATTCTAAGAATGATGTTTCAAGGGACAAGGGTAGTTCTGATGATGAGTTGGAGATAGCCAAGAAGATGTCTTTGGCTGAGGGGGAGAAAGAACAAGAAGGGATATTCATGGATGAATCTGCAGTTCCCCAGGTTGCTCCTTCTGTGCTGCTCCTGCCCCCTCCAGAAATTCCTCTAAGCAAATCTCCAAAAGCAACGGTGCTTGATGAGCAAGCACAATCTTCAAGCTTTGAAGCTGATAGAGTCTCTCGTGATGTTTTTGAAACTGGAGAGAGCTCTCATTCTTCTTTGCTCAAATCAATTTCAACTTTGCTGCAAGCTCAAACAGAGCATTTTGATTATTCCATCAAGTTAGTTTATCAGAAAATTGATAAGGTAGACAATGCCTTGAGACAGGAAATAGTTGAAATGAAGCATGGCATGGGAAAATTCAAGAGTGATCAAGAAGCCTGGATGACCACTGCAGGAAAAGCCTTGGATCACTCCAATAAAGCAGTTGGGCATGTTCTCCAGAACCTGGTTCAAGTTAGTAAAGATGTTCTTCATTTATCTGCTGCCCATTCAACCCTGAAATCTGCTCATGATCAAGGACTCACCTTCTTGGATGATCAGATGGAAAGACAACTAAATAAGCTCTATTCCCTTCTACATGAAGATGTCATAAAGGGGGAGGAGAGTGTGGTGTCTAAGTTGGAAGATAATGGAAGGAAATTGACTGAAAACATTATGCAATCTGTTACAGATGTCCAGGGTTACACCCATGAATCCTTTAGCTGGTTTTTCAAAGAAGTTGCAGGCATGCTTGGCTTTACTGTTGTAGACAAGATGCCAGATGTTCCTCTATCAAGTGCTCCAGGTCCAAGTGCTCCAAATGCTCCCAGTTCCTCTCTCTATCCAGCTGAAGTTTCTGAGTTTGTTGAATCTGAGATCCCAGCTTCAACCTATCAAGAATTCTGGAATGATCCAGTGGTTGAAAGTTCCAAGGCCCCTGAGTCTTCTGAGAAGTCCTTGGAAAGGAAGATTTTTGGGGACAAACCTTCTGCTAAGAGGTCTAATCCATATAAGAAGTTAAGAGCATTCTATGATATGCCTCCTCCAAGGAACTTCCAAGAAAACTGGAGTCCCACTTCAAAAGAGATCATTCTTTCTTCTTTCAACCTAGTTAGCAAGCAAAATGACAGTGTCAGCAAACACTACAGTCAGGATGAATGGGAGAAGTTCGAGAAAAGGACAACTGAAAGGAAACTTCATTTCAAGACTGGTGGATCCAAAGAGACTGCTCCTGACAAGTATTGGCCCAAGCCAAAGGCATTCTTTGAAAGAATGGAGTCTGAACAAAAGGAGAAAGCTGAGGCAGTGGAAAGGGTTTATGAGAGAAGGAAAGGCAAAGATCAAACATGAACTGAACCTATTCTGGAATCATGTTGTTTTCTTTGTGTTTATATATATTTTTGGTGTTTAAACATTAATCTTCTCTTTAATTATTACTGCCTGGTTGTGCTATTTTATTCAATTATATTTTCTGTGCAATTCAATTTAGTGCATAGGGTTATGACATCTTCAAATAGGGGGAGATTGTTGGGTATTGTATCCACAATCACCTGAATTTGAAGGTGTCCCCTAGTAAACTAAATTGAATTGAGTATGTATTTGATGATTTCTGTTTAGATATGTTGTGACAGGTCTTAATGCTAAGTGCACACCAAAGTCAGGTTGCAATGGATCACCAAACACAGTTCTAGACAATGTAATCCCTCATTGTGTAGAACAATGTGTTGGTTCATGTGCAATCTCTCTATTGGGGTGTACTTCATATGCTCATAACTGAAGGCTTTCAAGTGGAGCAGGTTTTCAGAAGAAAAGAATTTTTGCTAAGTCAATTCGTCGGGATGTCACGTGAAGTTCCAACGAATCCCGACGAATCCTGAAAGAAGCTAGTCTTCTAGTTTGAAGAAGAAATTTTCTGCGGCTAAGTCAATTCGTCAAAAGTTCTCGTAAACTCCCGATGAATCTCGACGAATGCCGACAGAAGTCTTTTTGGCAGGTTTGTGAAGAATTTTGTGCGGCTAAGTCTTTTCGTCGAAAGTTCTCGAGAACTCCCGACGAATTCTGATGAATGAAAACAGAAGTCAGTTTTCAAGATTTGCTCAGCATTTTCATTGGCTAAGTCAATTCGTCGGAAGTTCACGTGAAGTCCCGACGAATGACGGACAGACGGATTTCAAATCTTTGTTTCGTTTTCGAAAATTTAGGGTTGGCCGCCATGTACAGTACACGTGTCGTTTCTCCCCTCTTTGTCGCACGAGCCGTTGAAGTCCTCCCTATAAATAATCCTCTATTTTTAGGGCAAAACACTCTTCACACGTTTTTGTTCAGAATCGAAAAGCTGCTCTCATCTTCCTTTGCTGAACAAGTTTTCTGAGACCTAACACCTGCTGCTCAAGAGTTATTCTTCTTTGTTGTTAGAGTTTTCTCAGATAAGAAGGTCTTTGATCCTTGTGCAGCACTTCATTTGTCGATTCTCTCGAGTGGATCAAAGGGCTTATTCAGATCAGGTTAGCCAAGTTTATTTTTCTTCCAGATCTTTCAATATCCAAGCTTTCTCTCTCAAGGAAGAAGAAGACTCAGTTATCCCAAGATCTGAAGTTAATCTCTGTTGAGGTTTAGAAGAAGTATTTTATTTCTTTCTCTATTTGATTTCAGTAGGAGTTTTTACTCCGAGTTATTTGTAGGAGTGGTTTACTCCAAGTTGTAGGAGTTGTTTTACTCCGAGTTGTAGGAGTTGTTTTACTCCGAGTTGTAGGAGTTTTGACTCCGAGGTGTAAGATTATTCATAATCTGAGATTGGTGAAGTAGCCGAGTCTAGCCTCGAAGTGCTAGATAGGCGAGGCGGGAAAGAGGACTACCCACATCGGGGAACCTCTATAAAATCCTTGTGTCTGTGCTGTGCTTTGTTGTGTACTTTTCTGTGTTATATTTTAATTCCGCAAGTAGGCATAGAATCCAGCTATCCCCCCCCCCCTCTAGGTGATTTAAGCCGCAACTAGATACTTTCACTTCACCATCTTGTACCTCTTCTTCTTCTGGAATTGCAGCAGCTGTTTGTGTTTTGCTGCTGTTGGGTTTGTCTTGGACAGTCAGCTCATTCATCCCTTCTTCATTTCCTGCCAAAATAGAAGAACTAGACCATTCTTTGTAGAGAAGGCTGGTCTCATCAAATACAACATGCATAGATTCTTCTACAACATGGGTTTTCTTGTTATAAACTCTATAAGCTCTACTATGTGAGCTATATCCAACAAGAATCCCCACATTGCATTTTTCTGCAAACTTTGTTAATTGAGATTTTCCATTATTTAGAATGTAGCATTTGCTATCAAAGATTCTAAAGTAAGAAATTGTAGGTTGTTTGCCTTTCAAAATCTCATAAGGGGTTTTCCCAAGGACCCTATTGATGGAGGCTCTATTGAGAACATAACAGGCTGTATTGACTGCCTCAGCCCAGAAGTATTCTGGGAGTGAGGAGTCACTAAGCAATGTTCTCCCAGCTTCTATCAAGGTCCTATTCCTCCTCTCAGCCACACCATTTTGCTGTGGAGTCCTTGGGGAGGAGAACTCTTGGGTGATACCAAATTCTTGACAAAATTTTGTCATGGCATGAGATTGAAATTCTGTGCCATGGTCAGTTCTTATCCTGACCACAGTACATTGTAGATCATTCTGAATAGCCTTGACATAATTTATAAAGACATGTAAGGTATCTGAATTCTTCTTAAGGAAGAATACCCATGTATACTTTGAATGATCATCTACAATTACCAAAGTATACAACTTCCCACCTAGGCTCTGAATTGGCAAAGGACCAAACAAGTCCATGTGCAATAGGTATAAACACCTTTCAGTATCCTTGGAGCCAATACTTTTAAAGGTGGCCCTAGTTTGCTTACCCATTTGGCAAGCATGACAGGGACCACTTTTAACGCATTTTAATTTAGGACTATTTCTAACAAGGTCTTTAGAAAATAATCTATACATTGTCTTATAGTTAATGTGGGCAAGCCTCTTGTGCCATTGGACACAAAGTGACTCACTTTCATTAGCTACAAGACACACAGAAGAAATAGAATAATTGCAAATGAAGTCTAAGCAATAAACATCTCCACTCCTAGTGCCTGAGAGAATAGTCTCCAAGTCATTACACTTTTTGATCAAGCGCTTGTCATTGTGGAATTCAATGACATAGCCTAAGTCACATAGTTGGCTTATGCTTATAAGGTTGTGCTGCAACCCTTCAACATAAGCTACCCTTGTAATTGAGACTATGCCATTTGAAATCATACCATATCCTTTGGTGACTCCCTTTTCAGATCCACCAAAGATAACTTTGGGTCCATTCTTCACTGGATGGTAATCCTTTAGAAGGTCCATAGTTCCTGTCATGTGCCTTGAAAACCCACTGTCCAAGTACCATATTTGGTTGACACTGGTACTTGAACTAACCTGCAACACAAAATTTAGTGTACCTTAGGGCCCCAACTGGCTTTGGGTCCTAGGTTCATGTTAACACCATAGGGAATATTCCTAGAGAGGGCTGGTTTGGCTTGAGAATCAGTCCTTGCCTTTGGCACATTGTGGTTGTGCCAACAATCAATTGCAAAGTGTCCCACCTTGCCACAGCACCAACAATCATGAATATTGTATCTCCTTTTCTGAACAGTTTTTTGAATTTGTGCAGCACTTTGTACATGTTCAGCAGAGGGGATTTCAGCATTCTTCCTATTTCTTTCAGCAATAATCTGACTGAAGGATAATCTGTGGACAGTCTTGCTGCTCTTTGTCCTGATGGTCTCAGTTTGCATTGACTTGGCAGTCATACAAGATCTGATGTAATCAGACACTGGGCAGCAGGTCTTGTCAACAGATTTGACAGCAGTCTTGCTTTTTGCTGAAGCAGATTTGGAAGAGCTTGCTTCCATGTTCTTGACTGAAGGTGCTGAGACACCAAACACAAATGGTCCAGGTTGGACCATTTGTATTTCCTCATGTGGAGCTTTCATTACACTCAATCCCATGCCCTTTCTATTTCCATAACTGTGAGCATTCTTGCACAAGTTATAAGAACTTCCATTTAGTAAGTGACCATGAATACTTTCTTGGTCATACTTGTTTGAGGGCATCAAGACCTTCACAAAGGAGGTCTTAGATTCTTTTGAGTCCTTGACCTTTCCCTTAGTGTTGCTAGTAGCTGCCTCTTTGTTGAAACAAACACCTCTCCTGCCATGTGAGTTGAAGGTGTCAATAATAGGCATCACTGTCTTGGGCTTGGAGAAATTAGCCACTAGCATCCTCTCCTTGAGGAGCTTTTCTTCAAGATCATTGATGATCTTGTTCTTGTGGCTTATGGTGCCCACATGGATCATTGGCATTCCCCTTAGCTTGGCAATCTCATTGCTCATTTGAGCTAGTTGGGTAGCATGCTCAATGCACTCAGATTTTGATTGCTTTAGGGAAGTAATTTCTTGGGCTTGCATCTTGGCTAGCTTTTTGCTCTTTTTCAGAGCTTCCAGGAGTGCACCATATTCATCAATCAATTGATTGACATCCTCCTCAGAGTATGATTCACCTCCAACTTTAGATGGAGGAGATTCATATTCTGGATTTTTTTCATAATCAGAAGAAGGAGAAATGCAGTGTATCAATACCTACTCATGTTCTGAATTGCTGTGGTTGTCCTCATCTTCAGTTATATCCATCAGCCCAAGGTCATCTAGAGTGACCTCATCCTCCTCTTCATCACTATCTGAATGTGATAGAGGGGCCCTTATTCCTATCCTGGTAGCAGGATAGTCTTCATCTTCCTAATCAGCAAACAGCCCCAAGTAGGCTTCCTCCTCACCATTTGAATCTGAAGATGAGGACTCAGATTCACTCCAGCTCTTGCCTTTCTTAGCCAGGAAGGATTTTTCTCCCTTCCTCTCCTTCTGGTGATGAGGCTTCTTGTCACCTCTTTCTTTTCTTTTGACTGGACTGTCAGCAATGACATGTCCAGGCTTACTACAGCAATAGCAAATTATGTTAGTTGAAACATGTTTACTAGTTTTAGAGTTATACCTGTCCCCTTTGGGATGTTGCCTCTCAGATCTGTAATGATCCTTCTTGGGATGAGAAGAGGAGGAAGGTTTGTTCTTCCATTGTTTCCTCTTTATCATCTTCTTGAACTGCCTTGTGAAGGAAGCAAACTCCTCATCAGAAGAGGAACTGTCTGATATGTTGCTCTCAGATTTCTCAGATTCAACAACCTTTCTTGGAGGTGACTGTACTCTACCCTTGTTCCTCTTAGAGCTTTCAGCTTTGAGAGCAACAGATCTCTCCCTTGTGTGAGCCTTGGAGGAGGAGTCCTCCTCCTTTCTTGCAGAAAGCTGCATCTCATATGAGAGCAGTTTCCCAAACAGTGTATGGGTGGGGGTTTCTCCAAGTCTTGCCCCTTCCCTGATTGCACATATTTTGGTATCCCATTCTCTAGTTAGAGAACTAAGGAACTTGTCATTAAGTTCATAATCTGTGAACACTCTTCCATAGGTTCTTAGTTCATTTACAATCCTAAAGAACCTTTCATAGCACATGGAGATATTCTCCTGGCTCAGCTGTCTGAAGGCTTCATACTCCTGATTGAGGAGTGACTTTCTATCATCCCTTACCTCAGCTGTTCCCTCCATATAGACAACCAATGTGTCCCACATTTCCTTGGCAGTTTGGCAGTGTACCAAGTTCTGAAATGTAGTGTCATCAATGGAATTTACTATTATGTTTTGGGCTCTCTTGTCCATAGTGCACAGTGCTATCTCATCATTGGTCAGTTCAGAAAATACTTTAAGTACTTTTCTAGTAGGGTCAATGGTGGAGACTTTCTCAAAGGTATAAGGACCATTTTTGACAGTCAAAAAGATCCTTGGGTCTGATGCTTCCATGAAGAGCCTTACCCTTTGCTTCCATATGCCAAAGTTTTCTTTGGAGCATATAGGCAACTTCATTGACCCCAACTCCTTCTTCATTGCACTGTTGGCCATTTGATTTCAGATTTGACTACTCCTTTATAGGATCTGATCAGACTGTTAAGTCTTTTTGATCAACCTATCTCTGATACCACTTGATAGTTTATATAGGTGTAGTCAATAATACCTAGAGGGGGGGGGGGGGGGGGGGGGGGGGGGGGGGGGGGGGGGGGGGGGGGGGGGGGGGGGGGGGGGGAGGGCGAATAGGTTCTACTTATTTTCTTTATTTAAGCCTAAGGTTTCTAGTTGCAGAAAACACAAGCACAGAAAGCACACAAGGATGTATAGAGGTTCCTCAAGACAGGGTGTCTTGAGTAGTCCTCTTTCCCCCTTCACCTTTCTAACAGTGTGTTAGACAAGGCCACAAACTTCAAACTCGGCTCCTTGAGCTTACACCACAAGTTCCTCAGAACTTCTCAAATACAGAGTGATCCTACCTCAGGCACAACAGCCCTACACTCAGGCCCAACATCCCTACACCTCAGGCACAGCAGCCCTACACTCAGGATCAATAGCCCTACACCTCATGCACAGCAGCCCTACACTCAAGCTCAACAGCAACCCTACAACTCAGAGTTATGAACTCCTACCACTCAGAAATCCCACAGATTTCCTACCTCAGACCTATCAAGAGGTCCTACCACTCAAAAATCCCACAGATTTCCTACCTCAGACCTATCAAGAGGTCCTACCACTCAAGCTGTCAACACAGCTTTACACACAGGCCCAACAGCCTTTTTCTCAGGCAACAATGCCTTACAAAGATATAATAGAGTTTGAGTTGAACACAGAGGACAAAAGGATTACTCTTAGGTCTTCTGAATCCTTTCTTCAGATCTGAAAATAGCAGCTTCAGATTTGTATCACTTTGATCTTCTCCTTCAGCCAAGTAAAAGATCAACTTGCCCTTCCTGAGTTGGTACAGGAAGAGCTATCTAATCTCCCTTTGAAGATTAACTTCAGCAGCAGAAAATGACTTCAATTGGCTGAATCGTGAATGCTCGATTGCGGCGTGTAGTAAAAGCTTCAATAGAACAGTTGTGGTTGTTGTGTCCTAGCATCTCCTTTTATACCTCTAGAGGGCTTCAACGACTATATCGATCCTCCTGACACGGTATGGGACTGATTGGACTTGCTTTTCCCTCTCAGAAGTCTTTTGCGCCGAAAGTAGATCCCGTCAAAACATTTGGATCTGTCTCAGCGGTTGGGCTGAGACAGCATCCAGTCTCAGCGGTTGGGCTGAGACAGCTTTCAGTCTCAGCGGCAGCTTGAGTTCCCTTCTCAGCGGCTGTTCCAGTCTTCTTCTTAGTGGACCCGCTGAGACGGCTCCTCGTCTCAGCGGTTGTGACCCATCATCTCAGCGGTTATGCTGAGACAGATCTTCATCTCCTTGTGGATGATTCCTTCTTGTCTAAGGCCATGTTTGGCCCTTCCTTTTGAGTTACCTGTGCCTGTATATTCTACACAAGTGTAGCTTTCTTAAATACAATATGTCCTTAGCATTAGGAGTGATGCCTCTTCAAATCAAGGTTATATTGAGTACAATATACCCAACACTTTCAAACGGATGTTTTTTATATTCTTCCGCTTGCTTACAACTCTTATCTTTTTATTTGAAATCTCTTATATACTATGCTTAAACTCTTTATCATTTCATATTTTACCAAAGCTCGATCATGAATTCTCATTTATAAAGAATGCCTCCTTACTTCCCTTACCGCACCTTCTTTTGATAATACCAAAATGGGGGGATTAATTAAAGAAATCTAGAGGAGAAATCTAGAAGATTAATTGGAGACTAATTCATGCAATCTATCATTTTAGGGGGAGTAAAACATAAATTGCATTTATGTAGGGGGAGCATTAAAATAGGGGGAGTATGCTCTATTCTCATGCTTATCATATACTATAGTTGCACTTTTATCTCGCTTATCATATTCTATAAACACCTTTGTTGATTTCTTGCTAAGAGGATTTGTTATTATCAAAATGGGGAGATTGTTGGACATGTGTAACATCCCATTGTTTGATAATAACAAATCCCATATTGTATTTAATCTTGCTTGTCGTGTGTTTATAGTGTGCAGGAACTATATGTGGAATACTCCATAGGTAGACAGCAGCTTCAAAACAAATTCTCTGAAGGAGAGCTACCGCCAGCGCTATGGATATCGTCTGGCGCTAGCGCTAGCGCCAGCGCTAGCGCTACCGCCTGGCGCTAACTCAAGTTCGTGCGCACAACGTGATGAGTCCTGATCATATACACCTTTATGGACTCATCCGGGCCGTTATTCAGTCATTTCACCGCACTTTAGCCGTGTTATAGCTTATATTTGATAGTCCATGCTAGGTGCACTTCTGGGCCCATTTTGGTGTGATCCCATGTTTATTGTCATTAGTTGTGTTCATGCACTGTTGGGTGCCACTCTCAGTGGCTAGATTCGTGGTTGTGCTGGAATTGGAGTCGTGCAGGTGTTCCCGGTGCAATTCTGCACAGGAACACTGCGCACGATCACTGGTTCTATTGCGCACGACCACTGGTCGTGCGCCACTGATCGTGTGCACTTAACCCCTTTTTCATGAGTTCTGTTTGGTGTAGTGCGCACGACCATCAACGCTAGTGCGCACGACCACCGGTCGTGCGCCACTGCTCGTGCGCACTTATCAGTAATGTTATGAGTTCTGTTTCGACCACTGCGCACGACCACCGATGATAGTGCGCACGACCACTGGTCGTGTGCCAATGACCGTGCGCACTGTTTAATTCAGCGCCTATATAATGACCTGTTCGCGAATTAGGTCGATATTACGTCTTTTGGCTCCGTTCAGTCCGCCGTTTTCGCCATTTTCAGAGGGTTTTCACCCCCTAGGCCTCCTCCATCATCCAAGGACTTAAAGGAAGGGATTCTACACTCATTTTGATCGCTTAAGAAGAAGTTCTTCGCATTAGACGTGGCCGGATGGTAAATCGCTGGAGAAGACGGGTCCATTGGGAGGTGTGACAGCCCTCCTCTACCCCGGACGCAGTTGGGACCGAGCTAGGACGCGGATTGACAACCCGGTGCTTCCTACCGTGAATCTACGACGAGACTCCGGATTCGGTCGTATTTCTTGCCTTTTTCTTCTACTTGTGTGGTTATATTCGTTGTATTCTCTTTATTTAGATGATGAACACTATGAATCATGTTTAGTATTGTTTATTTCATGTTTATGAAATCAATTTGTTCATTTGTGTCAATGAGGTGCGCCCCCATTAATTTTCCGCTCCACCACCATGTCCGGTGCCGCACTAGCAATTGCTAGTGGTGTGCTTGTCGAAGAGGTGCTTGCGACCCTCATTCCGCTTGCCTACTCGTCCATCCGCCCTTGCGACGCAGCGCGCTCAAGGCCTGCCTAGTCTCCATCCCACCAATCGAAGCTTTGCATAGCGGCATTGTATAGGAGTAGGCGTAGTATTTCCTTTTATGTGCAAACCTCAAAGCCCCTTTAGTTCGCATTCCGCCTACCGCAGGACTTCGATCTCAAGTCCTTCCTCGATAATAAACTCCACCTTACTGTGTTCCTCAAGAGACCGACACTTGGGGATTCTATTCCCAAAATTTATTACTTGTGCGACCGGTGCACTTGCCGACACGCATCAAGTTTTTGGCGCCGTTGCCGGGGAGCACAGTCGTGTGAGTTTTCTGGAGAGGGAGAACCTGAGAGAGAAGCCCTTCCATTTGTAAATTGCATTTCTTTGTCTTATTTCTTTTTATTCCTTTTTCCAGTTTTAATTAGGTTGCTTTAGTAATTATTGTTAGGTGTAGTATTTTGCACAATAGCATCTTTATTTTGAATCATTTTATCTTCGCACTATGTGGGCACATCTAAATATCCGTTGTCGTTGGTGTGGAGCTACTTCCCACTCTAGTGATGAATGCCCTACGGAGAATAGTAGGCATAATTCTTATAGCCCAGCATATGGAGCACCGACTTCGTCTGGTACTCCATATGGTGCGCGTAAGTCTTATGGCTACTCTGCTGAGCCTTTACCGTCATACTTCTTTTCAGCTTCAGCACCCGCTGTGCCAAAGAAGCCCGCTAGGCAGTGCCAGTTTTGTCGGAGCACTGATCATGTCTTGAAGGACTGTGCCGAGTATCTTCGCCAATTGGACGAGGATGACGAACCGGATATCCGGATCGTCCCAACTCCTAACTCTGGCGGCACACCTTCAACATCCGGTTATGTGTCTTTGTCATCTTCACATCTTGAAGGGTATGGCATGGACACGGTCACCGGATGTGCGGCTGATCTATACACCGACATTGCTGAGCCTATTCTCCATGTGCATCCACCACTTCTAGTGGATTCGATTCTTCCCCCTGTTGTGCATACTATACTCGTCTACGACGACATTGTTGATGATGTGTCGCAGGATGAGGTGGGTGATCTGAGTGTTGTGCCTATTCCTATGGAGGAGGAAAACATTCTAGGTGAAGAGGAGTTTTCCTCAACACCGGTGGAGGAAGTCCAAATCCTAAGCCTGGCCACCGTTGATCCCGCCGAATCTTGTAGCATTGATGACAATGCTAACATTATTTTACTTCCCCAACCTGATGGGAGTGAGACCGGGATCACTCCCCCGATTGATGTTTATTTATGTTCTTCGTCTTCTTTATTTCTTGATCCCCTTCCTTCATCTAAGTCTGTGCAGGTTGACTCTTCACAGGTACTTCAGGAGGACTTGGAGCTTTTTGCTCAAGTCAATGATGAGAGCATCCTCTCATGTGAGGAGGTTTATACCTCCTCCATAGAGGAAGCTCCACTCATTGCCTTCGCCTCCTGCTGCCTCCCTGTTGACGACACCCTGCTAAGCAAGGATGTTTTTTATGAGTTGAGTGAGGATGTGTCCTCCTCTTCTTACTTTCTTTTCCCTCTACCTGTGGTGGGCAGGTTTTATCTATATTCGGGTAGAGGCGTGACTGTTCTGTCGCCGTATCGGTACCCATTACCGACACGCATTTTAGAACAGTTACCTGTGCATTTTCTCTTCCATAGGCCCATTAGCTAGAACTTTTATGTTTTCGAATAAGTCGTGCTGGGATGACAGTAACCCCAGTAGTTATCTTTCTTTTTCCTGAAATTTTATTTTGTCTAGTTTAGTTAAGTTATTGTTAAGGCTGTGAATGTCTCGCTGCTTTTGCTGATTCCTGGTTGTGCGTAAACTGCACAGTGGATGGAGTTTTTACTAAAATTTTGGCCGCTGGAAAATTCCTAAGGCGCACGATCACTGGTCGTGCGCACTACTTATCGCGCACGACCACTGGTCGTGCGATCGGCCCAGATTTTTATAAAAATCCCGTCCGCTCGAGCCTTTCACGCACGCTCTAGGGTTTTCGTTCTCCGTCGTCCGTGCGCCGTCTCCGCTGGGTTGCCGCCGATCGTGCGCCCTCCTTCCTTCCGGTGAGTTCATCTCCGATTCTCCTCTTTCCCCTTGCCCTCCTACCACCATGAGCTCTAGAGATCGTCCCAACGTCTACCAACGCTCCGGCCGCACTTCCGCCTCTCCTGCTCAGATCCTTGCTAGGATGGCTACTTTTTCTAAGGATTCGCACACGCGGCGATTCAATTCTCTTAAGGAGAAGCCATTCCTATCACAGCGTCTAGTGGATTGGAACGAGCTAAATTCCATCGGCGACAAAGGAGAGTTGGGGGAGGCCGTCCGCCAACGCTATTCTTTCGATCACTGGAGTGGGGTGTTTGAGTGCAATGACCTCGGCTACCGGGAGCTTACCTTGGAGTTCCTTGCAACGTTTGAGTGGGATGTGTTGCCCTCCGGTCAACGTCCAGGAAAGTGCTCTTTCCGAATTTTGGGCAAGGTCTTCACTCTATCCTTGTCTGAGTTGGCGGTGCATGCTGGCTTTTACACCGAAGCCGAGGCTGCGGCGATTCCTTTTCTGGATTTGAATGTCTCCTTCCCTGATGGTGTCACCCCGCGTGCTGCGTGGTGTGCTCTCACGGGTCGTGATGAAGAATATGTTGCCAGGAAAAGCAAATCTACCTAGATCGTCGCGCCTGCTCTCCGATTCCTGCAGCACGTCCTTAGCCACTCTCTTGTCGCCCGTGCCCTTAGTCAGAACGTGGTGGGGTGGCAAGATCTGATCTCCCTTTATAGTATGGAATTTCGGCTGCCCTTACATCTTCGCTACATGCTAGCTTTCTTCTTCCACCACGAGGCCACTTACGGTCTCACAGGTGCCATTGGTGGTGCCTACTATATTACCCGCATTGCCAAAAGCCTGGGGGTTTGGAGTCATCTGCCTCCGATGGTGCAGGTGACTGCGCCCTCCATCATCACTCGGGCCACCATGGTGAGTTTCCATCTATTATGGGTCGTGGGGAAGAAGAGTAGTAGACGCTTTGTGGTCGTGATGCCGGGAGATGCGCCTAGGGAGAGGCAAGGCGACGAGGAGCACGGAGAGCCGGCTGAGCCGCCAAATACTCACCGCGAGGTAGCCCTTCCGCAGCCGCGGAGTCATTCATTTCAGCAGGAGCGGAGAGCCAAGGAGGAGGGCAGTTCTTCTAGAGCGCCGGAGGTGCCAAGTTTCAATCAGCGCCTCTCCGATCTGGAAGCAAACCAGTACTTGCTAACGGATTTTGTCTATCAGCAAGCATTGCGGGGAGGACTAAATATTCCCCCACCTCCTGGTCGGGCCGCATCATCTTCCAGACGGTCGCCGTCCGTTGTGGTTATAGATAGCGACAGCGACGACGAGTGATCTTTCTCCCTATGTGCGAGCTATTCGAAGCCTTGTTATCTTCTTTTGTCTTGCTGCTTTTTCGGTCTTTTGTGGAGTCGCTTGAACTCCTTCTCTTTTGTTAATTGTAATAATAACATTTTGCTTTTGGATGCTCCTCCGGGCATAGTTTTATGAATTCAGCATATTTTGCTTCCTTTATCTTGTGTGCGAGTGCTTAATTTTAATTGCAGGAACAGGTTCACTTTCATGGGTGATAACCCAGATTTCTTAATTTTTAGTGCTCTCGCATGTCTAGTTCAGTTTTTACTATTTTTGCTGTTTCTAGTGTGTCACTTTCAGGTGGGTCTTTGTTCCTTGTGATGGCGGATGCTGCGGACTGCTTTTGATCGTAAACGCCAATCGTCTGGTATGCTCAATTCTGAGCATTGGGTAACACTTTCTCCCCTCTTTTTGCTTCAAATTTCTAGATTGTTTAGCTTAAGTCTGGGGGAGCGAATTTGTCATCCACTGTGCACGAGTTGCACTGCATTCTAGAAGGTTGTTTCTTATTTATCCTAGTCATTATCATTGTTTTCATTCTTCATACACCACTTCACCCACTTGAGTGCGCGCTTATCTTTTTGTTGTTGTTCCGTTTAGACTATTGTGGTTGGAATGTGAAATAGGTTGTTAACATAGGAATTATTATTTGGAGTGCGATGTTGACTCATGTAGTGTTCTAGTCACTTCGCATGTTATGGTAGAATTTGAGTAGAACTAGATTTTCTCTATGCATCTAATTTATGTTTAGTATTTCTGCGTAAATTTAGATTTATTATACTCAAGTGGTGAATTTGAATGAAATTGACGATAACCCGGTGTTGTGTGTGTACGAGTGCTAGTCGTTTGTTGCTCGAGTCGGGAGGAAGGTTTACCTTTCTCGTGGGCTAAGAACTTGCCCCAAGCGACTCTCGAAGCATGGGTGAGAGCTACTCGTCGAGTTAAACATGATGTAGGCCACCCTTTGGCTAGTTTGAGCCTTGCTATTCCCTGTCCTTTTCGTTCACCGTTGCAAGCCAAATTTGTGCCTACCAATCCTTTGTTCAGCTCCTCTTCATCCACCAAAGCCTGAAGCCTATCCTACACCCGCAACCAAATTGTTTTTAACTGCGCTCATAATTCTCAACTTGTGTGGTGTGTGGAATCATTGTGTTATGAACGGAAAATAAAGTCCATCTGCTGATTTTGAACCAACCGGAGGATACATAAAAGAAGTAAAATATGTTAAAAAAAAAGAGCGTATTTTGAAATGAGATCCTTCCGAGCTAAATAGAAAATCTGTTGGTATTTGTGAAGTAGGCCGTGTGCACACCTGGTTTTCATGATAAGTCTGGGGGTGTGTCACACGAGCATAGTTTGTTGGTCTTGTGGGGTGCAGCGTTCCGTTAGCTCACTTGGGTTGCGTAGCCATCGTGTTTAACTTTGAATATCCTATCGTAACCTAAGCCCCATTTTAATCCTAAAAGTCCTACTGATTTGATTTGCGAGTTTGCTAGCGCCGTGGAGAGAGTGTGACCGGGCAAGCGTATGGTTCACGACGTTGATGGATTTCAGCGGAGTTATTCCTAAGCCCCGATCTTTTGCAACACCCGCCTCAGTGTCTCGTCACGTTCATACCGGGCATGATCGTTCAAATTCTTCATAATTCACCAACTGAGTATAACTAAATCTTTACTTACGCTTTAATACTTCTGTAAATTAGTTAGCATAGTTAGAATCTTCTTCTACTAGAATCTCTACTCGCATGCGTATGTTACTTCGCACCGTACTCCTTTGTGTAATTCTCTATGTTAATTATCGTTTTCACACTCCGCCGGATTCGTTTGCTCGGGACGCGCAAACAGTTAAGTCTGGGGGTGTGATGAGTCCTGATCATATACACCTTTATGGACTCATCCGGGCCGTTATTCAGTCATTTCACCGCACTTTAGCCGTGTTATAGCTTATATTTGATAGTCCATGCTAGGTGCACTTCTGGGCCCATTTTGGTGTGATCCCATGTTTATTGTCATTAGTTGTGTTCATGCACTGTTGGGTGCCACTCTCTGTGGCTAGATTCGTGGTTGTGCTGGAATTGGAGTCGTGCAGGTGTTCCCGGTGCAATTCTGCACAGGAACACTGCGCACGATCACCGGTTCTATTGCGCACGACCACTGGTCGTGCGCCACTGATCGTGTGCACTTAACCCCTTTTTCATGAGTTCTGTTTGGTGTAGTGAGCACGACCATCAACGCCAGTGCGCACGACCACCGGTCGTGCGCCACTGCTCGTGCGCACTTATCAGTAATGTTATGAGTTCTGTTTCGACCACTGCGCACGACCACCGATGATAGTGCGCACGACCACTGGTCGTGCGCCAATGACCGTGCGCACTGTTTAATTCAGCGCCTATATAATGACCTGTTCGCGAATTAGGTCGATATTACGTCTTTTGGCTCCGTTCAGTCCGCCGTTTTCGCCATTTTCAGAGGGTTTTCACCCCCTAGGCCTCCTCCATCATCCAAGGACTTAAAGGAAGGGATTCTACACTCATTTTGATCGCTTAAGAAGAAGTTCTTCGCATTAGACGTGGCCGGATGGTAAATCGCTGGAGAAGACGGGTCCATTGGGAGGTGTGACATCCCTCCTCTACCCCGGACACAGTTGGGACCGAGCTAGGACGCAGATTGACAACCCGGTGCTTCCTACCGTGAATCTACGACGAGACTCCGGATTCGGTCGTATTTCTTGCCTTTTTCTTCTACTTGTGTGGTTATATTCGTTGTATTCTCTTTATTTAGATGATGAACACCATGAATCATGTTTAGTATTGTTTATTTCATGTTTATGAAATCAATTTGTTCATTTGTGTCAATGAGGTGCGCCCCCATTAATTTTCCGCTCCACCACCATGTCCGGTGCCGCACTAGCAATTGCTAGTGGTGTGCTTGTCGAAGAGGTGCTTGCGACCCTCATTCCGCTTGCCTACTCGTCCATCCGCCCTTGCGACGCAGCGCGCTCAAGGCCTGCCTAGTCTCCATCCCACCAATCGAAGCTTTGCATAGCGGCATTGTATAGGAGTAGGCGTAGTATTTCCTTTTATGTGCAAACCTCAAAGCCCCTTTCGTTCGCATTCCGTCTACCGCAGGACTTCGATCTCAAGTCCTTCCTCGATAATAAACTCCACCTTACTGTGTTCCTCAAGAGACCGACACTTGGGGATTCTATTCCCAAAATTTATTACTTGCGCGACCGGTGCACTTGCCGACACGCATCACAACGCCACGCCGCAACAGTTTTGTAACCGCTCCACACAAATGCTACTGCAGGTGCAAGGAGCTACTGCATGCGCTATCTACAATATCTATAAATTGATGGATTCTCTCATTTTGTGAAAGAGCTTCAGAGAGATTACTTGTGCCAAAATTCCAAAGTTGTTACTCTGTCGAAAAATCATCTCCCACTCAAAGATAAAAAATATTTCTATTGAAGGAAGTCGCCACACTACATCCGAAGAACGATCGCTTCAACCTCGCTTTTGCTACAACGATCCTTCATCCTCATCTTCAGAAATCTCATTGAGGGAGTTCTTGTTATTTACTTTATTTCATTATTGTGAATTTTTGTAGTAAAATTGCCTTGTGTTGGCGACTAGGTCCTTGCGTGTCTTAGGGGGTAATTCGCCACGTGAGTTGGCGACTAGGTCTAGGAGATTAGATCTAGGGGTGCTCGAGGCCATATCCTAGGTTAGGATTGGCTAGAGCGGCTTGAGGCCATATCCGGGGAAGGATAGGCTAAAGCCAACCGGTTTGTGGGGATACAAGTCGGTATGGAAAAGAAAAGATGTTTTCATTTGTACGCCTCCGATTTCTATTGATATTGAAATCAAATTTATGTAAACACTTTTTATATAATACAATCATGTCTCTATTTGATTGCTACGACGACCCTCAACGTGAAGATGTTGGTAACGATGCACCTTCGGAGGATGGCGCACCTATGGATGAAGGCGACAGGCCGACCAAGGATTTACGCCATCGCCGTCGCGGTGATAGTGATGCGCGCCGTTACAATCTCCGCCCGAGGCGCAAGCAAAACAATTAATAATTATAATTGTTTTATTATAATTATTAATTTTATTATATTTATATTTTATGTCTTGTTAATGTTTTAAATTTTTTGTCTTGTTTAATTTTGGACTACGTTTAGTCAAAACTAAGGCAAGGCCTATAAAAGGCCGTGATGTATTATTTTTTATGTTTAATTTTTGATGAAGCAATTTTGAAAACCCTAAATCCCTCTCTAATCTCTCCCTCTCTCTTGTGCCCCCCCCCCCCTCTCTCTTTCCCTCTCTCCATGTTTCGGCCAAGGAGGCCGCACCCTCCTCTCCTCCTCTTTCTAGCCGCCGACCGCCCTCTCCCCTTGGAGATCTGCCCCTCCTATCCCCTCTAGCCACCCTCTCTACCAAGTATTCTCCCCACCACCTTTTCTCTTTCCTATTCTTGGACAGCTCTTCATCCTCTACGGATTCCTCAAGGGATCTATGTGACATTCGGCGGATCTTGGTTACGGTGAAGCAAAGACGGCGAACGGATTCCTCTCCAAACAATGCGCTTCCTGTGGATCCGAAGAAGAACGGGCGGGCGAGTGTATTGCTTGAGGCCAATCCAATCTCAAGCGGGTAATGAACAAACCACTAGTGTGATTTCTTTTCTTGATTATTCTTGTGGTGGAATTTTGTGGCGTGATCTTCGAATCACTGATTTTTTGTGGGTTTTCCTCATATTGAAATTGCATTTCATCCGTTATTTTAATTTTCGAAGGGGTTTGGCAAGCCCCGCTTTTTGTTGGGAGAGATCTACCATTATCCGAATCGCTATTTTTGGTGGATCTCTTTTGGTACAACACATAGCTCGATCGGATCCGGTGGGTCCATTTAGCCGGAGCGAATATTGGCCTATAGCCTCTATTCAATCTCTAGCTGAATGGCTAACCGTCGAGGCGAATTAAAATTGATAATATTTCGCTACAGTTTTGCTGCGTTCTCCATCACGTGCGTAGTATTCATAATACGTCGGGTAGGAAAGTGAATTAACTCGTAGCGTCCGCGTTGGAGGGTGAACCCTACATCAATTTGGTATCAGAGCTAGGTTTGCGTTGATTTCTTAATTGACGTCGTCCAACAAATCACTTAGTTTGCCGGCACTCACAATCGTCACACGGTAGCGTTGTCAAAATCTCAAAATTTTCAAACTGTGGTCTGCATTTAGCGGCCTAAATATGTTATTTTTCAGCTGTTGAAGCCAAGCGGTCTCGGAGGATTGAAGCCGCGCGATCTGAAGCCAGCGGTCTGTGCGGTCTCCAATAATCAGACCGCGGCTTCCCCTCTGATGTACCAGATCGTGTCGGATAAAGATAAGTTGAAGCTGCGTAGTCTCGAGTCAGCGGTCTGTGCGGTCTCCCAGAATCAGACCGCTGCTCCTCCTCAGATATGCGAGATTGTGCAAGATGAAGGTCGACGATCTCCAGCCCTATCATACAACTGTTTGATAACCGCGGTCTGCGTGGTCTCCCAGCATCAGACCCCCACTTCTCCTCAAGTATGCAAGATCGCGTCTTGTGAAGGTCAGCATCATTCCGCCTCTCCAAGCGGTCTAGAGCCAGCGGTCTCAGCGGTCTCCAAGTACAAGACTGCTGGTTCATCTCGGATATACCAGATCGCCTCTTATGGAGAGAAGCGGTCTGGCCCTCCCGATCTCTCCCTTATGGGGGAGTGTTCGCCACAATGATCTAACCGTCCGACGGTCTCCTCTGTCACACGACCTTCCTCCTGTCGTGTGACCGCCAGATCTCACTCCAGATCGCAGAGGTCGCTGCAACCTCAATATTCCTGATCCCCAGACTGCCCAGCTCTCTTAAGTATTGTGTATTTGTATTTAGTCCCACATTGTATATTTGTATTTTACTGTTTCCTCCTAGTCTATATAAAGGAGGCAATACACTTGTAATACTCAGTTTTTTGGAAATAAAAAAAATCCTGTTATTTTCAAAATCTCATATGATATCAGAGCGATCGATCTCTTCGACCAGTCTCTTTTTCTTTTGACCGCACAATCTGTGCGATCTCCTCTCTTCCTCCTCAGTCCACGCGATCTCCCTTATATCCGCGAGACCGCGTGATCTCTCTCATGGGTACCCCTTCTGTGAATGCTACACCACTCCCCCCCCCCCCCCCCGCCCACTCCTGTGGCTATTTCTACCTCTTCCTCGGGCAACCTTGACACCACATCCAAGCTCACTGGAGCTAATTATCCTGATTGGAGTGTCTTCTTCACCTTTCTCTTACGCTCTCAACGCAAACGCCACCATCTCACCGATGATCCTCCTCCCACAGGATCTGCTACCTTTGATGATTGGGATGCTAGCGATGCACTTGTCCGCACCTGGCTTGCTAACAGTCTCTCTGATGAGTGTCTTCCTATCATTCGTCATGATGAGACAGTCAAGGCAGCATGGAAACATCTTGCGGCCCTTTACTCCAAAGGCGCCAAAACCTCTCGCATTTACACCTTGTATGCTGATCTCTTTGCCCGCCCAACCATGGATCCCACCACATCATATCAAGCAGTTCAGGCCCTTGGGGCTGAACTCTTTAGCATCGCCCCTTCTCTGCTGATCTTGCTGAACAACATAAACACTTCCAAGAGCTCCTGGTTGTGTGTTTCCTTCTCCGTCTTCCGGAGTCCTATGATATGATACGACAACAAATCCATGGAGAAGCTGAATCTCCAACTCTTGCTGCCACAGCTGCTCGGGTCTCTGCTGTTACCTCCCTTCTCCAATGACCCTTGTTGTCTTCCCCTCCTCCTCCAGAGAGCTTTGCTCACCGGGATAAACATGGTCACCCCAGTGGCCGTGGTGGATCTCTTGGTGGTCGTGGACCTCCGCGACACATCTATTCTCATTGTGGTCGGAAGGGTCACACAATTGATCGTTGTTATCTCAAACATCCTCATCTTCGCCCTCTAGCTGCTGCTTCTCAACCAGATACTAGATCACCGTTTGCTTCTGTTGCTACCTCCTCAGGTAGCATGCACGTGGTTACTGAAGGTAAATGGCTTATTGATTCTGGCGCAACAAATCATATGACAGGGAACCCTCACCTTTTCTCCCAATTACTAGAGCACAAGAATTTACCAAGGATTCTAACCGCTGATGGTTCTCCCTCACATGTGTGTGGGACTGGAATAGTTCAAGTCACTCTGACTATCTCTCTTTAGAACACTCTTTATGTGCCTACTTTTCCATGCAACTTACTATCAGTCAAGGCTCTCTCTCAACAATTACAATGCTCTATTATGTTTACTCCGACTAACTATTATTTTCAGGATCTTCATACGAAGGAGACAGTTGCTACTGGGACTGAGAGTGGAGGCCTCTACTTCCTTGACGTTCTTGCTGCTCACTCTGCCTCTGCCTTCTCTGATTCTCTCCATCAATGGCACCTCCGTCTTGGTCACCCTCCGCCTCGGCTGCTGTATCAACTTCTACCTCACCTCACCAGAGATACCTCTCCTCTCAACTGTGAAGCTTGTCAACTAGGAAAGCACCATCGGGCTTCCTACCCTGCCAAACATGGACGTAGCTCGACTCGTCCCTTTGATCTCCTCCACTCGGACATCTGGGGTCCTTCTCCTACCAAGACTGTAGGTGGGAGTAGTTTGTATTTTGTTACTTTTATTGATGACTTCTCTCGATGTACTTTGGTGTATCTGTTAAAAGAACGCTCAGAACTTTTTTCTGTTTTCAAAACTTTCTACAATGAAATTTCGACTCAGTTTGGAGTATCTATCAAGGCTATTCGCACTGATAATGCCAAAGAGTATGTTTCTCATCAATTTTCTGAGTTTTGCATGAATCAGGGTCTTATACATCAGACTAGTTGTCCTTATACTTCTCAACAAAATGGGATAGCGAAATGTAAGAATCATCACCTCCTCGACATGGCTCGCACCTTAATCTTCCAGATGAATATGCCCAAAACCTATTGGGGTCATGCCATCCTCATCTACTGTTATCTCATTAACCGCATTCCCTCCACCCTTCTTTAAGGCTCCACCCTCTTCTCTCTACTATATCCCACCTCACAACCCTTTTCATTACCTATCAAGGTGTTCGGTTGTACTGCGTTTGTCCACACTCCTTCCCGGGTCGGGACAAACTCTCTCCTCGGGAAGTTAAATGCATCTTTGTTGGTTATTCTCCAACTCAAAAAGGGTACCGGTGCTATGACCCCCTTCTTCGCAAACAATATGTTTCCGCTGATGTCACCTTCTTTGAAAATGTTCCATACTTTTCTACCTTTTCCACCTCGCTGCCTCCTGCGCCTAGTCCGACAACACCGCTCATTTACTCTCCACCACCACCACCACCTACTCTCCCAACTCCACCACCTTTTCCTTTCCCTCCACCACCTCCAGCATCTCCTTCCACCTGTCCTCCTACTCCGGGGCCTTCTCTGCCGACTCTTAGGCCAACACTATCTTCTTCCGATGATGACTCTCCTGCAGATACAGTCACCACTGAAGACCTCCCTATTGCTCTTTGAAAGGGAGTTCGCTCATGTACGCAACATTCTATTCACGATGTTGTAACTTATGCTCAACTTACCCCCTCTACTAGGGCATTTTCTATTGCTATTACAGATACTGTCACCCCAACCAGTTATCAGGAGGCTCTTGCCATCCCACAGTGGAAGGCTGTCATGGATGATGAAATCTCCACCCTTCAGGACCATGGCACTTGGACTCTTGTTCCTCCACCTATTGGGATAGATGTTGTTGGGTGTAGATGGGTTTTTGTGATAAAATATCGTGCTGATGGATCTGTTGACCGCTACGAAGCTCGCTTGGTTGCCAAAGGTTTTACTCAGACATATGGAGTAGACTTCTTTGACACTTTCTCACCAGTCGCTCGTCTTACAACCATCAAGGTCCTCTTCTCTGTGGCCGTCAACAAAGGTTGGCAACTCTCTCAATTGGATGTCCAGAATGCTTTTCTCTATGGTGATCTTCTAGAGGTTGTTTTTATGGAGCAACCTCCAGGGTATGTTGCTCCGGGGGAGACTCGTGTATGTAAGCTAAAGAAGGCCATCTATGGTCTTAAGCAAAGTCCTCGCGCCTGGTTTGAAAAATTTAACAAAGTTATCAAGATCATTGGATTTGTCCGTAGTTCTGCGGATCACTCTCTCTTCATTTGCAAGACATCGCATGGAATGGTTGTTCTGGCTGTATACGTTGATGACATCCTTCTCACAGGTGATGACGTTGAAGGTGTCTCCCTTACAAAGAAACATCTTCTCCAACACTTTGTGACCAAAGATATGGGGACTCCCAAGTACTTTCTGGGCATTGAAATCTCAAGGAAGCATAGCTCCATTGTTCTCTCACAACGGAAGTATGCTATTGACCTTCTAAAGGAATCAGGTCTTCTGGGTGCTAAACCTGCTAAATATCCAATGGCAATTGGAGACGACAAACACTGGACTGACAACTCTCCTCCTCTACTTGATAGCACTAGATATCGCCGTCTTGTAGGCAAGCTCATCTACCTAACTGTAACAAGACCTGATATCTGCTATGCTGTTGGGAAGGTCAGCCATTTCAAGCAAGCTCCGAAGGAATGTCATCTTCAAGTTGCTTTAAAGATATTAGAATACGTTAAGGGATCTCCAGGGAAGGGACTTCTGTTCCAAAGGAAGAACCATCTCAAGATAGAAGCCTACTCAGATGCTAGCTACGCTGATGATAAAGGAGACAGGAAATCCACATCTGGGTTCTGTACCTTCGTGGGAGGAAATCTGGTGAGCTGGAAGAGCAAGAAACAAGCAATATTATCCAGATCAAGTGCTGAGGCCGAGTACAGGAGCATGGCCCAAACTACATGTGAGTTGAAGTGGTTACAAACTCTCCTTCTAGACTTAGGAGAAGTTTACAATCATCCATTGCCAATGTTCTGTGACAACAAAGCTGCAATCTATATATCTCAGAACCCAGTCTTTCACGAGAGAACCAAACACATTGAAGTAGACTGTCATTTCATCAGGGAAGAAATCTTGAAGAAACAAATCTGCACTCCCTTCGTAACTTCGGATAAAGAGCTGGGTGATATCTTCACCAAACCTATATCTTCATCCATCTCTGATGTGTGTAACAAGATAGAAATGATTGATATATATGCTCCAGCTTGCGGGGGAGTGTTGAAGCCAAGCGGTCTCGAAGGATTGAAGTCGCGCGATCTGAAGCCAGCGGTCTGTGCGGTCTCCAATAATCAGACCGCGGCTTCCCCTCTGATGTACCAGATAGTGCCGGATAAATGAAGCTGCGCGGTCTCGATTCAGCGGTCTGTGCGATCTCCCAGAATCAGACCGCTGCTCCTCCTCAGATATGCGAGATTGTGCAAGATGAAGGTCGGTGATCTCCAGCCCTATCAGACAACTGTTTGATAACCGCGGTCTGTGCGGTCTCCCAGCATCAGACCGCCACTTCTCCTCAAGTATGCGAGATCGCGTCTTGTGAAGGTCAGCATCATTCCGCCTCTCCAAGCGGTCTAGAGCAAGCGGTCTCAACGGTCTCCAAGTACAAGACTGTCGGTTCATCTCAGATATACCAGATCGCCTCTTATGGGGAGAAGCGGTCTGGCCCTCCAGGTCTCTCCCTTATGGGGGAGTGTTCGCCACAACGATCTAACCGTCCGATGGTCTCCTTTGTCACACGACCTTCCTCCTGTCGTGTGACCGCCATATCTCACTCCAGATCGCAGAGATCGCTGCGGTCTCAATATTCCTGATCGCCCAGACCGCCCAGACCGCCCAGCTCTCTTGAGTATTGTGTATTTGTATTTAGTCCCACATCGTATATTTGTATTTTACTGTTTCCCTCCTAGTCTATATAAAGGAGGCAATACACTTGTAATACTCAGTTTCTTGGAAATAAAAAAATTCCTGTTATTTTCAAATTCTCACATCAGCAAAAAAAACAAATTTTTTTTTAACATTCTACGTATTAATTCCTGTTAGAAAATCATACAAAAAAAAATTCTCCTAGTTATTAGGCATAAAGAAGAAATTCATCATTTATAAAAATTTTCCGGTCAGAAACGTTTAGGTCTACGTTGCATGCGCACGAGACTTGGCACGGAGTATCCTACGTCCTCGTCTCAAATGACAGACGATCGGGACTCGGGTTACGGTCCAACGGCTATTGATGAACTCTGCCAGGAGTTCAATGATCAGTTGACGGACATCCGAGAGATGCTACACGAGATTCGGCTAGCCCAACGGGCACCTCTGAATCATGCTGCCCACCAACACGTAGGGGACAACGTTAACGTTAATCGTATTCCTAATCCTGACCCCCCAAATCTGGCAGCCCACCAACATGCTGACATAAATCCTAATGGTAACCCCGATCAGGCCCCACGAGCACCGCACGGATTTGATATCACTAGGGACATCAGGATCAAACCACCATCTTATGATGGGTTGGGTGATCCCCAAGTTTTCTTGGATTGGATTACAGAGATAGAATGCTACTTTCAGTGGCAAAATTTGACTGACGAGGATAAGGTGCGCGTGGCGCGTATGAAGTTGTTGGGTCGAGCCAACTCATACTGGTTGAATCAGGAGCGGCGTTTAGGTGCGAGGGATAGTTTACCTCTCATTGGTTGGGTGGGCATGAAAACCCTGTTGACTGACCAGTATGTCCCACTGTATCATCGAACACAAATGTTTGATGAGTTAGCCTCCCTACGACAAGGGAACCGCTCAGTCGCGGAGTACATGGGGATCCTGAAAGACATGATGGTTAGATGTTACATTAAGGAGATGCCCGAAGTTACAGTCTCCCGATTCTGCAAGGGACTTAGTCCCGAAATTCAGGGTAAACTCCTTCGCAATGGTAACACGGATTTGAACACAACGTATAACGCCGCGTTAGACATTGAAATGCACATGGCCCACAAGTCTAAGCCGCGTTCGTTTCAGAAGAGTAAGCCCATCTTAGGACCTCCTCTGTTAGCCATGAGAGATAAAGGGAAGTTTCGTTCCACTGATTCAAACTCCGTCGTAATCACAGCTAGGAATATGCGTAACCCGTCTGGAGATCGAGTGCCCGTAGGTCGAATTAGTAAATCGAACGCTTCTTGTTTTAGCTATGGTGTTCAAGGGAACTACGCGAGTGAATGCCCCACTAAGGCCAAGCCCTTAGCTCTGTTGGACACTGCTGATGATTCCGTCGAGCTCGAGTATGAAGCCGGTGATGACTCCGATTCGGAGGGAGTGCCGAGTGATCTAGATGATGACACCAAAATGATGGTGATGCGTTGTATTTTCGCCACCCCGCGTGCGTCTGATGATTGGAATCGGACGAACATATTTTCGTTAAACTTTAAGAGCAGTGAGAAGTGGTCCAAGTTAATCATCGATAGTGGTAGCTGCATGAACGTGATTTTGGAGAATGCGGTGACCCAGATGAAATTGGTCACCGACCCACACCCTCACCCTTATAATGTGGCATGGGTTAATAAAACATCCCTTCCGGTTGTGCGGCATTGTTTGGTACCTCTCACCATCAAGACTTATTCGGAGAAGATTTGGTGTGACATTATCCCCATGGATGCCTGTCATGTGTTGCTCGGACGTCCATGGCTTTATGATCATGACGTTACCCACTTCGGGCGAGCCAACACCTACGAGTTCAAGTTTAATGGCAAGACCATTATCTTGAAGCCCACTCCGCCTAAGGATCCTTCGAGCGCCTCGAAAGACACAATTGTGCCCGTAGAGAAGAAGACCTTAAGTTTGATTGGTAAGAAAGAGTTCGCACGTCAGACATTTTTAGATGGTGTCCTTTATGCCTTAGTTTGCCTACAAATCGAGGATGACGTGCCTTCGTTTGATTGTTTACCACCCGCCCTGCGGAACATGTTAGAAGAATTTAAGGATGTCTACCCATAAGAGCTACCCCCTACGTTACCCCCGTTACGAGACATCCAGCATGCGATAGATTTCATTCCAGGGTCCTCGTTACCCAACATGCCTCACTATCGGTTAAATCCATCTTCACATTTAGAGCTCCAAACTCAAATTTCGGATTTGTTACAGAAGGGATTTATTCATCATAGTAAGAGTCCGTGTGCCGTTCCGGCATTGCTAGCACCTAAGAAAGACGGTTCGTGGAGGATGTGCGTCGATAGTAGAGCCATTAATAAAATCACAATTAAATATCGATTTCCCATCCCGCATTTGGACGACTTATTGGACATGTTAGCCGGTGCCACGATCTTTTATAAATTGGACCTTAGGAGTGGCTAC
This sequence comes from Dactylorhiza incarnata, assembly GCA_033032865.1. Lineage (NCBI taxonomy): Eukaryota > Viridiplantae > Streptophyta > Magnoliopsida > Asparagales > Orchidaceae > Dactylorhiza > Dactylorhiza incarnata. Next base: position 7,948,489 of record JAWHQI010000035.1, read on the forward strand.
CACCAGATTAGAATCTGGGAGGGCGATGATTGGAAGGCTGCTTTTAAATCTAAAGAGGCGCTCTATGAGTGGTTAGTAATGCCGTTTGGATTATCCAATGCCCCTAGTACATTCTCGAGGATGATGACACACGTCTTCCAAACCTACATGGGAAAATTTATTGTGGTTTATTTTGATGATATTCTCATTTTTAGCACGTCTACTCTTGATCATGAATCGCACTTGAGGACTATCCTAGAGACGTTTCGCGCGGAAAAATTATTCGCCAATATAAAAAAATGTATGTTCTATGTTTCGTCCATAGAGTTTGTAGGGTATATAGTGAGTTCGGAAGGCATACACGTGGATCCTAAGAAGGTCCAAGCCATAAGAGATTGGCCTGAACCCACTAAAATTGGGGACGTTACGAGTTTCCATGGATTAGCCACCTTTTACCGCCGATTCATTCGCCATTTTAGTAGTATCATGGCACCGATCACCGAGTGCATGAAAAAAAGGGAGTTCACTTGGATGAAATCAGCCACTCACGCGTTCCAAATGATTAAAGCTAAGATGTCGGAATCCCACCTATTGCGGTTGCCAGACTTTAATAAGGTTTTTGAATTATCTTGTGACGCATCGGGGATCGGGATTGGAGGCGTGTTAAGTCAGGAGGGTCATCCGGTTGGGTATTTTAGTGAAAAATTGGCGGGCCCAAAACTGAATTATTTGAATTATGACCGTGAGTTCTATGTCGTGATACATTGCCTCCAACATTGGCGGCACTACCTTCTCCCAAAGGAGTTTGTCATCCAATCCGATCATGAGGCATTAAGATTTGTCAACTCCCAAAGCAAGGTCAGCTCCCGACATGCTAAGTTGGTCTATTATCTCCAGGAGTACTCTTTTATTATCAAGCATCTTAAGGGAACCCTTAACCGGGTAGCGGACACCCTTAGCTGCGTCTACTTGTTATTGACCACGTTAGAGGTGAAGGTCATCGGATTTGAACATATTAAGGATGAGTATGTCAATTGTCCGGACTTCAAAGAGATATATCTCTCCGCTCAAGGCGATGCGCCCACGACCATTTCCGCATATTATATTCGCGACGGCTACCTATTTAGGCATGCCAAGCTTTGTATCCCTCGCTCATCCCTTCGCCATTTCATCGTGTGGGAGTTTCATAGTGGTGGTCTAGGCGGTCATTTTGGACATGACAAAACCATCACGTTAGTGGAGGACAAGTTTTATTGGTCGAGCCTTAAGTCTACGGTGCATAAGATTGTGAGCCGTTGCTGGACGTGCCAATTGGCTAAGGGCAACAAAACGAATGCGGGGCTTTATACCCCTCTTCCGATTCCTTCCGTACCTTGGGAGGATATTAGTATGGATTTCATTCTAGGTCTTCCTATCACTTTTTGTCGTAACGATTCCATTCTGGTGGTCGTTGATCGATTTTCCAAAATGGCGTATTTTATTGCGGGTAATAAGACCGACGATGCATCAAATGTAGCAAAGTTATTTTTTAAGGAAGTCGTTGGACATCGGGGCGTTCCTAATTCTATCGTCACCGATCGGGATGTGAAGTTCACTAGTTATTTCTGGAAGACCTTGTGGTGAATCATGGGCACTAAGCTCTTGTTTTCCTCAGCCTACCATCCACAAACGGATGGGCAAACGGAGGTAGTGAATCGGAGTTTGGGTAGTTTACTACGGTGTCTCATTGGTGACCAGAAGGGTACGTGGGACCTCATCCTTCCCCATGCACAATTGGCTTACAATAATTCTAAAAATAGGTCCACCGGGTTGTCCCCAAATGAGATCGTGCATGGCTATAAGGCCCCTGTGCCACTTGACTTAATTCCGCTACCTCCATCTTACAAGTCGAGTCAATTTGCACAGGATTTTGCCGCTCATGTTCATGAATTACATAAACATGTGAAGGACACGCTCGATACTCAATACACATCTTATCAATTACATGCTAATGTACATAGGAGGGCATCCCACTTGAAAGTTGGAGATTTGGTTATGGTGCGTCTTGTCCCTGAACGGATACCTTCGGGTGCCATAAAAATGATGGCTAATCGGCGAGCGGGCACGTTTCGAATTTTAAAAAAACTGGGCGAAAATGTGTTTCTTTTGGAGTTACCCAATGATTGGGGGCATCTCCCCTATTTTCAATGTTTCGGATTTAACGTCGTATGTTTCTACACCACTTGATTTATCGGTCTACCCGTTTGGTTCCACTTCTTTGTCTAATGGGTTTGGGGGTGAGGTTAGGCCCGGATCGCTCTCTTCTTCGGTCCCCACTGGAGGTACGTTGAATGTTGATGACAGAATTAATTCTCCTTATTTGCCTAATGTGTTTCCAAGGTTCCCCCGAACCATTTATGTTCCTAACAGGATCCTTAGAGATGAAGTGCTTTCCTCGCCCAGTGGTACCAGTCGCCGCTACTTGATTCGTTGGCGTGACCGTCCAGCCTCCGATGACTCGTGGCTTCTAGAATCGGAGGTGACCCTTTTGGATGATGCTCTTCTCCGCCGCTACCTGCGCGACAACTCATCGGTGATGAGTAATTTTGAGCGGGGAGGATTGATGGCGACGATGGCCCTCAACGTGAAGATGTTGGTAACGGTGCACCTATGGAGGATGGAACACCTACAGATGAAGGAGACAAGCTGACCAAGGATTTACGCCATCGCCGTCGTGGCGACAGTGATGCGCGCCGTTACAATCTCCGCCCGAGGCGCAAGCAAAACAATTAAGAATTATAATAGTTTTATTATAATTATTAATTTTATCATATTTATATTTTATGTCTTGTTAATGTTTTAAATTTTTGGTCTTGTTTAATTTTGGACCGCGTTTAGTCAAAACCGAGGCAAGGCCTATAAAAGGCCATGATGTATTATTTTTATGTTTAATTTTTGATGAAGCAAATTTGAAAACCCTAAATTCCTCTCTAATCTCTCCCTCTCTCTCTCTTGTGCCCCCCCCCCCCCCCCCCCCCCCCTCTTTCCCTCTCTCCAAGTTTCGGCCAAGGAGGCCGACCCCTCCTCTCCTCTTTCTAGCCGCCGGCCGCCCTCTCCCCTTGGAGATCCGCCCTCCTCTCCCATCTAGCCACCCTCTCTAAAAAGTATTCTACCCACCACCTTTTCTCTTTCCTATTCTTGGACGGCTCTTCATCCTCTACGGATTCCTCAATGGATCTAAGTGATATTCGACGGATCTTGGTTACGGTGAAGCAAAGACGGCGAACGGATTCCTCTCCAAACAATGCGCTTTTGGTGGATCCGAAGAAGAACGAGCAGGCGAGTGTATTGCTTGAGGCTAATCCAATCTCAAGAGGGTAACGAACAAACCACTAGTGTGATTTCTTTTCTTGATTTTTCTTGTGGTGGAACAAACCACCTATTAAAATTGATAATATTGCGCTAAAGTTTCGCTGCGTTCTCCGTCACGTGCGTAGCATTCATAATACGTCGGGTAGGAAAGTGAATTAACTCGTAGCGTCCGCGTTAGAGGGTGAACCCTACATCACTATTTGTGTTTACTTGATTTCTTTCATTTGGAATAAATTTTATTATGGCAAATTACTTTTTGCTAAATTGTTATTTTGCTCACATTTATTCCTAAACAATTTAGTAATTTCCTTAAAATTATAAAAAGAATTTTTATTCCCTTATTCACCCCCCCCCCCTCTAAGGGCGTCTATCGATCCAACAAAATGTCCTCAACTCGACAGTTACGTCAATAAGATATCGACGCAACATCGACTAGCAAAGTACAATCAGAGCAAGGATGAACTCGAAGCTGCTCCTACAAGAACTTGAAGGTGCGTCGATAAGAGAGGAAGAGAACTCGACGCTACGTCGAATACAGTCTGAAAAGGGAAACCTTTTCAGTTGTCATTTTGGACCCTCTCTCTTGGGCCACCTCACTCGAGACCGTTCTCCAATGGCTCATTAATTGCCTCAAATAGAAAGAAGAACTAAAAGAGGACAAGAAGCTTTCTTGGAAACATGCTCAATGTTGGTGAACGGGTCCAAAATTAAAGAAGGAAAGAAAGAGATTGTCCATAGCAGAATACCTTTTGTGGTTTTACTCGAAAGGGAAACAAATTTAAATTTGTAGTGGGACAATAAAAGGCAAAAGAATAAAGAGAAGAGTAGAGCACTTATCACAATCGGCCATACTATGCTATTTGAGTTTTTTTCCTCTTCTCCTTCTTCCTCTCTCAGGAACCCTAATAGGGAAAACACAGAGAGGAAATAACTGCTGCTCTCCCTCTCTCAGAACAGAACAGATTAAAGCTGCTCCTCATCACAATCTTATAGTAGCCAAGAGTTCAGTCAAAAAGTAGAAACATAAAGGATCTGACATTCATAAGCTCCTGCAATACATCACTATCATAAGAAGGAGTTAATCAAGAGCAGATCCAGTGAAAAGATTCAAGAAGTTGTTCTTCATACAATCTTCATAAGAATTCTGAAAACAGAATTCTTACTCTTCTCCCCTTCTTTCTTTCTCTTTCTCATTCTCTGTAAAAGAGTTTTGAGAATCCCTCTTCCAAAGGATTCAGTGGTTCAAGATCTCCTTATCAAAAGATCTGGTGGTTCAATATCTCCTTATTAAAAGATCTGGTGGTTCATGATCTCTTTGTCAAGAGATCAGTGGTTCTAAGAGTCTCATTACCAAAAGACTCTGGCACAGTTGGTGCATCCCTACCAGGTGGTAGAAGAGGGGAGTACCCGCATCTTTGGGAACCTCTATAAAAAATCTGTGTCTTATGGATTGTTAATTTTTTGTGCTGTCCCTCATAGCTTAGATTACTTTACTATTTTCCTGCGATATATTTTAGCTCTGTTTTATTCTGGATAAGTATTTGTTGAAGCATAACACTTAGGTTTTTATTGTACTTGCTCAGTTAGGATAGAAATAAATTTATATCTCTATTCAACCCCCCCCCCCTAGAGGATTCTCAGAGGCACACTGTGCACTTTCAATTGGTATCAAAGGGAGGTTGATCATTAAAAGGTTAACACCTTGAGAAAAAGACCTCCTGCTCTTACTTCTTTATTACAAACATATTTTATAAAGAAAATGAGTACTAAGGATTATGATTCCACAAGACCCCCAGTGTGTAACTTAAATAAGTTCACACTCTGGAAGGCGAGAATAAGACTTTATATGAACTCCATTGATGAAGACATCAATAATGTTCTTCTCACAGGTCCTCCTGCTCCAGTCAAATAAAAGGTAGGAGAATCCTCAACAACTGAGGCTGTCCCAAGAAAGGAATGGGTAGAGGCTGAGAAGAAGGTCAAGGCATGTGATGCCAAGGCCATGAATATTCTGGTATCAACAATGTCAGATCACATTTTCCAGAAGGTTGTTGAATGCCAATCAACAAAAGAAATTTGGGACTCACTCACCACAATGGTGGAAGGAAGTGCTGATGAAAGAAAGGACAAAAAGTCCCTTATCATATCCCAGTATAAGAACTTTCAAAAGAAAGCTGAAGAATCTGTTGCTGATATGTATGACAGATTCAGCATTATCATTAATGAGCTCAAAGGCTTCGACAAGGAGATATCCTTGACTGAAATTAATGATAAAATCCTCATGTACTTCCCTAGCTCATGGGATTCCAGAATCTGGGCAATCAGAGAGTCTAGGTTCTACAGAGAGATCTCAACTGAAGCTTTGCTAGGAAAGCTTAAATCTTATGAGATGTTACTAAAGAATAGGGTTGAATCAGAAGAAAGGGAAACTACTCCAACTCCTATCCAAAGGAGCCTAGCTCTGAAAGCTACTAAAGGAGAGCCCTATATTCCTGAATATGAAATGTTCAGTCTGCTAGCTAGGATATTCAAGAAATAGGTCAAGACTGAAGACTCAAGGAGAAGAGAAAGAGATTCAAGACACAGGTATGATAAAACTCTAAAGAAGGAGGTTATCTGCTATACCTGCAACAAACTAGGGCACGTTGCTCCTGAGTGCCCACAAGAGCAAAGGGAAAGAAGTAACAACAAAGAGGAGAAGAAGAAGAAGAAGAAGTCCTCTAGAGGAAAGGACAAGAAGAAAGCCAAGGGTTTCATTGCTGAAACCTGGAGTGATTCTGAAGCAGAATTATGCTCCTCATCATCTAAAAGTGATGATGAAGTAGCTTCAGAAGCAGTTTGCAAGATGGCACTAGGGATGTCATCAGATGATTAAGGTGATCAGGTATTTATTTTTGATGAATTTGATTTTAGTTCAGAATATTTTAAAACTTGTTTTAAAGATTTCTGCATTGATCATCTTAGGGTAGAAAAGGAATTAAACATAGCTAGATCTGAATTTAAAAACCTTAAGAAAGATGAAATGCACCTAATAAATCAAAACCTAACAAATGAAATTAATAATAAAGAGTTAGAATTGATTTAACTTAGAGAAGAAAACATAAACTTAAAAGAAGAGCTAGCAAAGGCAAAGGCCTTTGAGGACTCACTCAATGGGAGGAGTCAGAGGCTCAAAGACATCACTGAAAATATCTCTATGATATTTAATCACCTAGGGTTAGGAGCAGAGCCCTCCACTAGCATAGAAGCACATAGGAAACCTGCTTGGAAAAATCCAGTGTCATTTGTTAGACCTAGTGAGTACCAACCAAGTGAGAAGAGTGCATATTCCATGGGTAAGGTTAATAGTAATCCAGATAAGATAGATAAACCTACTCAACTAAATTTGAATAGGAAAGAAAGACCCCTAGGTAAGAACAATGTAGAGAGTTCAAATAACAACAACCAAAAGGCTAAAGCAAAACCTAGAATAATAAAACATTCTGTTGATCTTCTTCACTTAGATACATTTTGTTCTCATTTCAAGAATCAAGATAATAGGTTTGGGAAATCCATTCCTTATCATCCCAAAGGGTATCATGAAAGACCCTTCAATTCTTTCATAGAACCCTACAATGGTAAAAGCAAAGGGCCCAAGATAACCTGGGGTTCCTTTTGATGTTTTAACTACTTGTGCAGTGTTAGGTAGGGTCCCACTCAGGAGAAAATGGAGTGGGGAGAATGATGTAGGTCTTGAATAAGGAACAAAATTCATACAAGGGAGTAATTTCTTCCTTGAATCTTCCGTAATGTTTATTATATCATATTATAATTTATTTTCAATAAATATAATTGTTGGGAAAAACAACAAGAATTTTCTAAAGAGAATAGATATGTACATTCAGAGGTACGTCGAATAGAAGTCGACGTATCATCGACTTCTACTCGACGTTAGCATCAAGAAGCACTCAGAGTGGACAATTTGAATAGAATTCGACGCAGCGTCAAGTTCATATCAACGCATACGTCAACTTATGGAACACTGATTAAATTCAAAGTTACGTCGATTGGAAATCGACGTAACGTCGACAGGACTATGTCGGCTTAGGGTCTGCTGAACAGCCTCGATGTTATGTCGAGTACTAGTCGACGCAATGTTGATATATCAGCGCGCGTAGAATTGCTTCTAGAAACAATCTCGACATAGATTTGCGCACCAAATAATAAGTTTTATCGACATAGAAGCGATTCATCTGCTTTTAAGCAATTACTGCGTCGAAACATTTACGCTTTCAAATTTTCCCGTTTCGTGCTCTCTTGCTCTCTTGTTCTCCAGCTCTCCCGTGCCTCTCTCTCTCATTTTCTCTTTGTCCTTGCAGGTACCAATGTACTGATGGCTCCACCAAAAGTTAACTCTGGATTCGATGTGGACATTGATTCATTTAATGTTGCTGCAGAAAGCTTCAAGGCCATCCATGGTCTATTTCATTCTACTGGTTTGACAAAGCTTATATCCACAATGTGCAAGATTCTAAATGTAGAACTTACAGAATTCAAGGATGCTGTTTCAGTAGCAGATGGTAATTCTCTCCAAGGGACAATCTCTGGTCAAGACATCGGCATATCTGAGGAGATTCTCTCTCAAACATTTGATCTGCCCACTGGGAATGACTCAGATGAACTGTCAAGAGAGGAAGTAAAGAATGTCCTGGAGATAATGCAGTTTAGGAAGGATAAGCAGATTATTCTTAAAAAGATTGATGTGGCAGAAGAGTACAGATTTTTAGATGACATTGTTGGTAAAGTTATGTTATATAAAATTTCAGCCCATAATGCTATTCCCAGGCAGCAGTTGCAAATAATGGGAGTTCTAATTCTGCAAAAGAAGATCAACTAGGGGAGGTGTCTCCTAAAGCTGATTGCTCGCAAGTACTCCAACAAGGACAATGCTTTCATGAGAATCATGAGTCAGGTACTGCTTCACCACTATCCTGGTGTGTGTAAGTCCAAAGGAGTGCCTATTCCTCCTGGAAAAAGAATCAACATAGGTATTTTCTCCAAGTGGACCAGGCAAATCTTAAATCCTGGTCAAGCTCCAACCTCACGTCCTCCCTCTCCTCCTCCTCAAGAGCCTAAAAGGCAACTACCAGACCCTCTAAGGGATAATATCCCTCCTCCTCTCTCTCCACCTACTTTGGAAACTGTTCCAGATCTCCATCAGGATGATGCTCTAGCTCCACATTCCCCTCAACAACAACAACACCAATCTTCATCAGACCTAGATCCATCTCCTCAAATTCCTCATCAGCTAACATCCACATTGGCTCCACCTCCTCCACCTATTCATGTCTCACCAGAGTTTTATCACCCACTCTCCCCAATCCCTGAAAATCCACCTCCATCACCTCCTCCATCCCTACAATTGATCTTGAGCAAATCATCTCCAAGGCAGTTGGGATTGCCTCCTCTTCATTTGTAGATCAGGTGGCCTCTCAGGCAAGAAGCTTTGATTGAAAATATTCACAAATGGAGGCTGAGTTATGAACTTTTAAATGAACTCTCCAGAGCCTAAAGGATTTTTTATCTTCCTCCATGGTTACAAAGGAATTCTTAACCTCTCTGGCCAGAAAGGTTAAGAAGGGAGAGAAATTATTGGAGGAAGAAAGACCTATCCTAGATTTGAGTGGACAGGATAAAGGTGATGCTAATGAAGCTCCTGACAAAGTCACTATCTTTCAAGATGCACAGAACCAGGGGGAGCCTGCAAATTAGGGGGAGCTTCCAGCAATTCAGGGGGAGCCTGCCCTAGATGTTCAGAGGAACTTAGATATGGAAATGACAGCTATAGGCACAGCATCAGTTCAGAGTGAGCCTCAAAATGAAGCTCTAATGGATGAAGTAGCTCAGATAGCTCAGGAAGTTGCCTAGGAAGCTGGAATAAATGCACAATCTCAAGGGGAGCTTCACAAAGACATTATTACTGAAGATGATGATGAGCCTTTGCAGATTGCTCCAAGGATAATTACGCCAAAAGTGTTTTGCAGAAAAAGGAGAACTCCTGAGAAGGAGTAATGAAGCTCAGGTATTCTGTAACAAATTACTGTTCCTGTGGAACAGTTGTGGAGACCTATATATTTCTTGACAATTGAATGATATTGCTTGTGTTTTTAGTCTGTTATCTTCTTATATATATTTTCTTGAATGTATTCTTGATTATATAAAAGAAATGTGTAAAATCACTTTATTCAATTTGTAAAATTTGTAACTATGGGGAGATTGTTGGGAAATAACCCATTAATTTAACTTAACAAATTACCTACAAAGTGATTTTATCTCTTAGGATAATTTACCCATTGTATAGTGAGGGTAATCTAGTCATTAGATGTCTTAGGATGTCACACTCAACTTAGGGTATCAAGACCAGATCAAAAGAAGCAAAATTTAGGCAAAGTTAACATTTGCGTCGAATAGAAGTCGACGCAACATCAAGTTAATGTCGACGCGACTCTAAATAAAAGTCCATGTGGTTCACCCTTCTGTCGAAGTAATTCAAGTTGACGTTGCGTCGAATAGATATCGACGTAGAAGCCATAAACCTATTGAAGTACTTTGAGAAGTCGACGCAGCTTCTACTTCAACCCAGTGCAGAAGGAAGTATCTGTCGAAGCCATTTAAAGTCGATGCAACATCGACTTCATCTCGACGCAGATAATGAAGTTCAGAGCAATGTCCTCAACTCGACGGTTACGTCGATAAGATATCGACGCAACGTCGACTAGCAGAGTTCAATCAGAGCAAGGATGAACTCGAAGCTGCTCATATAAGAACTCGAAGGTGCGTCGATAAGAGAGAAAGAGAACTCGATGCTACGTTGAATACAGTCTAAAAAGGGAAACCTTTTCAACTATCATTTTTGACCCTCTCTCATGGGCCACCTCACTCAAAACCGTTCTCCAACGGCTCATTAATTGCCTCAAATAGAAAGAAGAACTAAAAGAGGACAGAATGCTTTCATGGAAACATGCTCAATGTTGGTGAACAGGTCAAAAATTAAAGAAGGAAAGAAAGAGATTTTCCATAGCAGAATACCTTTTGAGGTTTTACTAGAAAGGGATTCAAATTCAAATCTGTAGTGGGACAATAAAAGGAAAGAGAAGAAAGAGAAGAGTAGAGCACTTATCACAATCGTCCATACTATTTTATTTGAGTTTTTTTCCTCTTCTCCTTCTTCCTCTCTCAGGAACCCTAATAGAGAAAACACGGAGAGGAAATAACTGCTGCTCTCCCTCTCTCAAAACAGAATAAAACAAGGCTGCTCATCATCATAATCTTATAGCTGCCAAGGGTTCAGTCAAAAAGTAGAAACAGAAAGGATCTGACATTCATAAGCTCCTGAAATACAACACTATCATAAGCAAGAGTTAATCAAGAGCAGATCCAGTGAAAAGATTCAAGAAGCTGTTTTTCATACAGTCTTCATAAGAATTATGAAAATAGAATTCTTAATCTCCTCCCCTTCTTTCTTCCTCTTTCTCATTCCCTGTAAAAAGTTTTGAGAATCTCTCTTCCAAAGGATTTAGTGGTTCAAGATCCCCTTATCAAAAGATTTGGTGGTTCAAGATCTCCTTATAAAAAGATCTGGTGGTTCATGATCTCCTTGTCAAAAGATTAGTGGTTCTAAGAGTCTCCTTACTAAAAGTCGCAGGCACACTTGGTGCATCCCTACCAGGTGGTAGAAGAGGGGAGTACCCATAACTTGGGGAGCCTCTATAAAAAATTTGTGACTTCTGGTTTGTTAATTTTCTGTGCTGTCCCTCATAGCTTAGATTACTTTACTGTTTTCCTGCTTTATATTTCAGCTCAGTTTTATTCTGGATAACTATTTGTTGAAGCATAACACTTAGGTTTTTATTGTACTTGCTCAGTTAGGATAGAAATAAATTTAAATCTCTATTCACCCCCCCCCCCTCTAGGGGATTCTCAGAGGTACACTGTGCACTTTCAAATTCGACTCTAATCACTCCAAATCTCCTTTGGGAGGTTGGTTATGTGTATATCAGTCACTGGTAAATTTTTTGACTCAATTGGATCCTTATATATGAGTAGATCCATGTTTTAATGAACCATATAAGAACCTTCATTTAGGTCACACTAAATGTTATTTTTTCCCTAGTGAAGTAGACATTTTGTACTCAAATTTTTAGGACCTTAGAGGCCATAAAATGAAAAGTAGGCTGAGATAACATTTGTAGGCATTTAAGTCCACTATCTGTAGAAAGTGAAATCACACCATTTGGTGCTCTACAACTCTCTGTAGGGCAGATTTGGTAAGATTGGTCCTAAAGATGGAATAGAGCTTAAAGGGTGAATAAATTTTATATGGTAGAATATATGAAGCTAAAATTTGGACCATGTGAGTATGTCCCCTAGACCCAATATGTGCCCAAAAATCAAAATTTGTGGAGCACATATTGCTTATGATAGTGTTGCAAAGCTAAAATTTGGACCATGTGAGTATGTCCCCTAGGGTGAATAAATTTGGACCATGTAAATTTTTTGATTTCATATAATTTGGTCACAAAGACTCTAAGTGAGTAATTATTATGGTCAAAGCTTTCTGAAATGTCTTAGAATTTTGTATATAGACCTTTTATATTAGTAGGAAGCTCTGGGAATTTTGTAAGAATTAATCATTAGGTAAATGGCATACTTTGTTCACAAAGTAGAAGTTGAGCTTATAACTTGAGAAATTCATACCATGAATTATACTTACTAGATTGTTATAGAATTTTGAATATAGACTATTCATATCAGTAGGAAGCTCTGGGAATTTTGTTAGAATTAATCATTGAGTAAATGCCATACTTCCTTCACGAAGTAGAAGTTGAGCTTATAACTTGAGAAATTCATACAAAGAATTATAGTTAGTGGATTGTTATAGAATTTTGTATGTAGACTATTCATATTAGTAGGAAGCTCTAGGAATGTTGTTAGAATTAATCATTGAGTAAATGACATACTTTCTTCACAAAGTAGAAGTTGAGCTTATAACTTGAGAAATTTATACCATGAATTATAGTTACTGGATTGTTATAGAATTTTGTATATAGACTATTCATATCAGTATGAAGCTCTGAGATTTTTTTTTAGAATTAATCATTTAGTAAATGACATACTTCCTTCACAAAGTAGAAGTTGAGCTTATAACTTGAGAAATTCATACCATGAATTATATTTACTAGATTGTTATAGAATTTTGTATATAGACTATTCATATTAGTAGGAAGCTCTTGGAATTTCGTTAGAATTAATCATTGGGTAAATGACATACTTCCTTCACAAAGTAGAAGTTGAGTTTATAACTTGAGAAATTCATACCATGAATTATAGTTATTGGATTGTTATAGAATTTTGTATATAGAACATTCATATTTATAGGAAGCTCTGGGAATTTTATTAGAATTAATCATTGAGTAAATGACATACTTCCTTCACAAAGTAGAATTTGAGCTTATAACTTGAGAAATTCATACCATGAATTATATTTGTTGGATTGCTATAGAATTTTGTATATAGAATTTTTATATCAGTAGGAAGCTCTGGGAATTTTGTTGGGATTAATCATTGAGTAAATGACATACTTCCTTCACAAAGTAGTATTTGGCCCTATAGCTTGAGAAATTAATTCCCTGAATTGCTGATACTGAAATGTTATGAAATTTTGTACAAGGTCCTTTTATATCAGTATGGAACAATGGTAATTTTATTGGAATTAATCTCTGAGTAAACTTCATACTTCATTCTCAAAGTAGTATCTAGATTCATGACTTGAGAAATTAATTACTGATTTATTATTGCCGGAATATTATAGAAATTTGTACATAGACCTTTGAAATTAATACGAATCTCTAGAAGTAAAATGATCTCATGCTTAGTTAGTGATCATATAGTCAATCTTGTAGGGCACGTGGTTTCACTTAAAGACAAACCGGTCTGCGAATAGTAAAAAATAATTTATCTGATTTAGACCACTCCAGACCATCACCTATGGAATTATTAACTCATTGATTATTATGAAGTCATTGATTTATTAAAGGATTAACCATTAGTGACATTTATTAGAAGAAAGGGGTTGGGGTGCGTGTAGTAAAACCATCAATTCGGGATTACGATGATATGATAAGAGGATTGAACCGTTAACAAGTATAAGTGTGCTTGATGTATGAATTGGGACATTAAGTAGGTAAGGAGTGACCCAGCAGAAGGTACAAGTTGTGATTGAGAGATAACACAAGGAAATAGCCGGTCACTAGGGAAGGCAGGGTTCGGTGCTCAATTGATCACCAATACTTGTCTTCCGAGTCAAATTGGTAATCCATCTTAGGATTTTAGAGAAATTAGAGAGCAAGTGGGCATATAAGAATGGGTGGCCACCAAGAAGAGTAAATATCCTAGAAAGGGGTATTTGGGCTTCAACCACCATCACATCCTTTAGTATCATTGTGAGCCCTTCACCGGGTAACCATCGGGATGTCCGGGATTCACCCTAAACTTCTAAGTACAACTAAATGGTAGACAAGAGTAGTTTAAATATGAGAACTTGATAGGATAACCCCAGTCCCAAATTGGGACGAATTTGTATTGCTCAAGTAAGGACGGGTTAAATCCTACGAGCTGTAGGCTCGGTATATTAGAAGGACGGGTTAAGTCCTGCGAGCTGTAGGCCTGATATATTAGAAGGACGGGTTAAGTCCTGCGAGTGGTAGGCTCCGTATACTAGAAGGACGGGTTAAGTCCTGCGAGCGATAGGCTCGGTATATTAGAAGGACGAGCTAATTCCTGCGAGCGGTAGGCTCAGTATATTAGATGGACGGGTTAAGTCCTATGAGTGGTAGGCTCGGTATATTAGAAGGACGGGATAGTCCTGCGAGCGGTAGGCTCGGTGTTTCACTTAGAAGCATTATCATATCAAGTTGTACGTGGATAACCTGTGTTCTTTGGGGTGTACGTAAGGTCTAGGCTGGGAGGTGTCATACTGGACTAGGAGTGGAGGAACAAATCCACGTCCCCTGTTTGCCTCAACAGGGTGTACCTGAGCGGATACTCAAAAGGCGGGATAGAGGTGGTGCTTACCAGATAATGCGCGGATACCTTGTGTGTTCTTAGAGGCGTACGTAAGGTCTAGGTTGGGAGATGTGTGACATAAGCCTAGAAGTGGACAAGCCCGATCCATTGCCATGTTTGCCTCAACCGGGTACCTGAGTTGACACACTCGAATAGTGGGAACTAACAAAAGGTCTGTACATACAGAGTTGGGTGGGAAAGTTGCATCATTGCATTACATTGCATAACATAGCATCCTTGCATAAAACAAAGACCTTATTGAATAAATTAGTATGGGCTATTTTATATGATAAGTTCACCTTAGTGTCAGATCCCTTAACTTATGTGCTTCGTGTGTACGCAGATAAGTTAAGGTTACTTTCATAGCTACTCTTTTACAAGATGTTGCTTCCTTGTATATACTCTAGATATGGTTTCCATGATTGATGTTTTCTTATACCGTTATTGGAACCGCATGAATTGTTGTAGTATACTCATGTCATACTATTATACTTATATTTTACTCCTGAAAATGTCTAGAGAAAAGGTACTTGATATATATACATATACTTGTTAGCTAGATTCATGTCACATGCTTGGTTTTCTTTTACCCCTTGTGTCCTCCGCTTCTTCCTTCCACACGGTACCTAGGAGTCACCGAGGAAGGGGATGGGTAATATGGATTAGTCTTTTGACTAACGGCCGGTGGACCACATCATTTTTAGAATCGATATGCCGGAGTATTATGACCCCATTTAGGAGACCAGGACAAGAGAGCGTGACAAGATGGAGCAGCCCATACCAGCAGTAGCCGCAGAAGATATGGATGTAAATGCTTTTGAGACTTCCGCATGAGCACAAGTGAACCTGTAGTGAGGCAATGATGTACAGGGCTTAAGCCCTTTTTGTTCATTTTAGTACTTTCTCATCGTGGGCTTTGTATTTTGATATTTATATATAATGTGTTTTGTGGACTTGTTTCGTTTAAACGCTTCTATTACTATGAATTGTGGTTGGCCTGGATGATGTTGATTAGCCGACGAAATCGGCATCTTGTTGTGGAGTCCTCCCCGAGTGGAGGAGGCACCACAAGACGGCGGTACTGGGCGGTAAGACCCAGAAATGAATGCAAAAAAGGGGGTCTTACACACCGTCCTTAAAACTGGGTGGTTTCTCAACACACACCTCCTCTTTAATATACCCATTTAGGAAGGCACTCTTGACGTCCATTTGATACAATTTTATTTGTGTATAACTTGCAAATGCTAGAAACATCCTAATGGACTCAATACGTGCAACCGATGCAAAGGACTCTTCAAAGTCAATGCCTTTGATTTGTTAATAACCTTGAGCAACCAACTGTGCCTTATTTCTCATTATCCTAGACTCACCATCAAGTTTATTTTATGGATCCACTTCAAGCCTATTACTGGATGGTTACTATGATTCTCTACTAACAACCAAACTGTGTTTTGCTCAAACTGATTCAATTCCTCGTTCATAGCCAAGATCCAAGATTCATCATTTAAATCTTCCGGAATGTTCTTGGGCTCTATTTCAGATATAAAACATAAATTCAAGAAAGATTCATTCAAAGCTAAGTGAATCCTAACCCCATGTGAAGGTTCTTCAATCACTAGTTCTCGTGGATGTTGTTTTGAAAATATTATGAGTGCTTGGACGTTTATATCCTTCAACATGAGTTGGATCATCTTCTATTTCCTCTTTCTCTACATTCTCATCTTCCAAATGTACACCATCATCATTATCATCGTAAGTTGATTCATATTCATTATTTGGTGTATTTTCATTAAAATGCACATGAATTAATAATTCAACAACTGAGGTTCTTTTATTGTAGACCTTATAGGCACGACTCATGGTAGAGTATCCTAAAAGGATTCCTTGGTCAGATTTTACATCAAGTTTTCATAAATGATCATTGGTGTTTAAAATGAAACATGGGCAACCAAATACTCTAAAGTATGAAACATTCGTCTTTCTATCATAATATAGCTCATATGGAGTACGCTTTAAGATAGGGCGAAGCGTGGTCCGTTTCATCACATAGCATGCAGTGTTGACCGCTTCAGCCCAAAAATTTTGTGGCAAGCTATACTCGGCTATCATTGTGCGAGTCAATTCTTGTAGAGTTCAATTTTTCCTTTCCACTACTCCATTTTGCAATGGAGTGCGTGGAGCAGTAAACTTGTGCCGAATTCCTAAATTATTCCAAAAAATTTTAAAATTTTCATTTTCAAATCCCCCATATGATCTGACCTTATGCATTTTATTTTTAATTCCATTTCATTCTGTAATCTACTACACAGGGTAGAGAATTTAAAGAATGTATCAGATTTAGAAGCTAATAATACAGTCCAAGTTAATTGTGAAAAGTCACCTATCAGCACAAAAGTATACCATTTACCTCCTAGACTACATGCACTAATTGGACCGAAAAGATCCATGTGAATTAATTATAGTGGTCTAGAAGTGGTAATGCTATGTTTGCTTTTGAAGGATGATTCAGTGAACTTACCCTTTTGGTATGGAGTACATAGAGAAGTCATTCTACCATTTAGTTGTGGAAGACCACATATTAGCATTGCTTTTGATAGTTTGACTATTAATTACCTCCCGGAATGTTCGAGCCTACGATGCCAAAGTTCTAGCTCCTCATTTTTTGCTACTAAGCATCTTAAATTAGAAGAGGATAAATCCCCAAACTTAATGGTATAGACATTATGGTTTCTAAGTGGTGAGCAACACGATATTCGTTTTAGCGTCTAGAATTTTGCATGAGTTTGTAGTGGTTTCAAATAAAATGCTCAAGCACTTATCACATAACTGACTAATAGAAATCAGATTATGCTTTAGACCATCTACGATCAATACATTTGAAATAGAAAATACTTTGTTAACTATGGTGCCGACACCTAGAACATGTCCTTTGTTGTTGTCTCCAAAGGCCACCATTCCTCCTTTCTTCTTCTCCATGCTAAGAAATCTATCTTTATCTCCCATCATGTGCTTGGAGCATCTAGAGTCAAAGTACCACACGTTCTCCTTATCCTTAGCCTGCCAGCATACCTAGAAAGAAGATGAGGGTAAAGCTCTGGTTACCCAAGTTTTTCCACCCGAAGTATAGGTAGACGACTTCGGTACCCAGACTTGCGTTGTTTTCTTTGGACCTTTCCTCAAGCATGAGCTGGAAGTGTGACCAAAGTTTTTACATTTGGAACACATGGGATAAGCGATGGATGCCACCCTTTTCATTTTTGTAGAGCTCATGCTGGAAGACGGAGAAGAGCTTTCAGAACTGATAATTATATTTTAGTTATTCTTAACAAGATTTCGGTTCTTTGCTGGAGATTTCTTACCGCCGACGCTAGTACTAGAGCTCTGCGGTAACGCTGCGTTCACGTATCCCAACACAAACTTTCTAGATCTGAGGCACTGATCTCCCAACAGCATATCCAGAGATTTCTTACAAGTCCCGAATATCTGGACAACACAGTTTAGATCATGGATCCTCGCTTTTAAGGCGGTGTTTTCTGTGCAAGCATCACACACCGACTAGCGAATTTCTTTTTACTTTCATCAACTTGCATAAGAGAAATTTGGATCCTTTTCTCCATAACCTTCTTCTCATTAGTAAGACTTTCCACTTTAGAGAAAGTCTTGGAGAGGCTTTCTTTTAGTTCATTGATCGTTGCCACCGTGAGAGCACTCCTGACACTCGACTTTCTCTTTACCACATTTGGTGAGTTCAATGTTCAAATTCCTTAAGTATTTCTTCATTTTCTTATTTTCATACTTAAAGAAATTTTTCTCAAGCAGTACCTCATCAAGTTTATTACATAAAAGTTCATAGGTTTCATACAATTCATCGTAGGAGGGTGGGGTTACCTTAGTGTCACTATGAACACTGGATTTGCCATCAGATTCATTGTCATGATTCCCCATGAGGTACAAATTTTCCTCATACTCACTACTTGAACCGAGAGTGATGCCTTGTCAGAACCGCCATCGTCCCATGTTGACATTCAAAGCACTTTCTTCCTTCCTTTTTCCCGTCTTCTTCTCTCCTTTTCTTCCTTTTGTAGCTTTGGGCATTCTCTTTTCATGTGCCCAAATTTGTGACAGTGGAAGCATTCCGGAACCGATTTTTCTTTGTCACTCTCCATCCCCTCTGACGGTTTCTTCCAACTCTTCTCTCGAGCACCTTTCTTCAGAATTTTTCTGAATTCCCTTATCTCTTGGGAATGTTCATAAATCTTCTAAATTCTCGAACATAGAGGATCTCTTCATCGTCAGATTCTTCTGCTTCCTCCTTTCCCTTGTCCTCCTTGAGTGCTAGAGCTTTTTTCTTCGTCTCCCTTGGATATTCCTCTCTTTGAATCATCAGCTCCAATTCTTAGGTTTTCAGATTCCCAATGAGGCTTTCAATTTCCATGGTGCTAATTGTTGGATTGGTAGACGCCCTTAGTGGGGGGGGGGGTGAATAAGGGTTTTAAAACTTATGTTATATTTTGATTATCTTTGAAATAATGCATGATTTAGAAAGTGAGAAATAAAACAAAACACCTGAAATAAAGTAGAGACATGTTTTATTAATATGAAATAAGGTCTTACAAAAGTTGATTTTTATAACGCTAGAAATCTGAGGAGAATAATAATAAAAATCTTTTTCATTTTCTATCCCGACTCGTATCCCCACGAATCGGTGGCCCTAGCCTATCCTTCCCCAGATTCTGCCTCAAGCCGCTCCAGCCAATCCAACCCCGGATATGGCCTTGAGTACCCCTATACCTAACCTAGATCTAGTCGCCAACACGAGGCGAATTTCTGCCCTAAGTCCTACCCAGACATAGTCGCCAATATGAGGCGAATTCTCTAACGGTTTACAGGAAATATGAAATGATAATAAAAAAACTCCCTCTTGAGGAACTTCTGAAGTTGGAGACAAAGATCCGCTGTAGAATAAGCGTTGTAGAAGCGGACGTCATTTGGATCTGGCATGAAGAGATTCTCCTTCAGAAATCCGCAGAGCTTTGGTATGAGATCAACCTTCGGCAAAATCAGGCTATGGAATTCTAGCACTCAATCTCCCTCTCTAATGTGTGTGAAATGAGAGAAGAGGGGTCCAATTTATAGCATCAGCGCTAGCGCCTGCGCTAGCGCTACCACCGACGCTATCCCGGATTAGGCATTATTCTGTGCGGGGGAATCTTCAATTTGAGGAAACATTTCTCTCTTGCCTTCTGTGCTCCGCGCTACAGCCTACGCTATCCGCTACCGCCAGGCGCTAGCACCTTCTATATGTGCTCCGGAATTGCGCTAATCATTGCTAGCGCCGGGCGCTAGGTGCTACTGCCAGCGCTAGTGGTCATGTTGGATTTGTTGGCTCAAATTTGGGGGCAACCTTCATATGTAATCCTTGAGTCATATGGACCTTGTTTCCTGCACACTTAAACACACAAGATCAAATACACATAGGATTTGTTATTCTCAAACCTAGGAGATGCGGAAGACCATGTTCCAACAAACTCCCCCTTTTGATAATAACAAATCCATTAATGAAAAATCAGAGCATTAATATATAAGCATGATGAAGCATACTTGTTTGTGTGTGAGAGTGATGACTTAGGATAAATCTTGATTGTAGAATTTTAGAATTTCTCCCCCTAAATACATGCTCCCCCTAAGTGAATGCTCCACTAATATGTAAGCTATCAGCTTTAATTAATCAAGTTAGTTTTTCATTTTGATAGCAGATTTTAGTTATCATGGAAGATCTCCCCCTTTTGTTATTAGCAAAAGTGGGTAAGGAGGCAACACATTAAAGTTTTGATAAAAAGATAAAGGCATGATCGAGCTTTTAGAGAGAAGGAAATGATAAGGAGTTTTTAGAATAATTTTCATAGAAATAAATCAGAGTTTTAGCATAAGTATGTTCATAGAAAGAAATCATAATTTTTAGCTTTAAAAAGAATAATATCATATGTACTATGCAAGAGAAAAAAAATGAGTTGGAGATCTTGAGATAAGCATGAAAAGAATACAAGGTAAATGTAAGGTTGCGGAAGACTTATATAAAAGTACAATCAAACATCTTTTTGTAAGACATGATGATTCACAAGATGTTTTTGTAAATCGTTTTTCTTTGAAAAAATTATCATGAAGTAACCAAGCATGAAAGAGATGTATGAAAGAGAGACTACTACAATGTTATTCTAATTCATAAAGTCAAAACACACCAAACATTGTAGAAAGCATGCTAGGTTATCTAGTGCATTTTAGATATAAAAAGTATTATAGAAATAGCATTAGAATCCAATACTCATGAGAAGAAGTGTTATGGAAGATAATGATGTGCACAAAGTGTATTTTGAAAAGAGTAAACAAATGTTATAATCAAAAATACAAGACAAATGTAGAGTAAAGTGCAAAATAAAACACAAATAATTTTACTTCCATACACTTTTATGCACAAAGAAAATTGTACAACTACCAAGGTGCTTTGCACACACAATGCTCATTAAGACTTATCGGGGTGCAAAGTAGTGCTTGGGGGATCACACAATTTTATTTTTCAATGTTTTTTTTGATCCGGTGTACATAAGAATATGTGGGTTTTTTTTTAAAATGAAGGTTTGCACAAGACACTTTACTAATCTTTCCAAGGTGCTCAACCTTACAACGCTTATTAAGACTTATCAGGAGGTTCAAGTAGTGCTTGGTGGAGTTATCTTTGTCAATTTATTTCATGATTTTTTGTACAAAGTTCTCCAATTACACTTGCTTTGCAAACCAATTAGAATTTGAAAGTACAACCACTTTTCTTTATATTTAATAGTGCAAATAAATGTATTGTAGGTAAGATACTTGTGCAAATTTAATTTATTGTACAATTACAATACACTAGCAAGTATCTTTAGATTAAAAACATAAGTAGACTTAGCAAAAAAGTGAGTGAAGAAATATCATTATCAACCATAAAACATTTACTCATATATAGAGGCATGCTTAGCTAGGTTCTACACTACTTTTATAATAGAATTGATGCACATATTGATAGATATATCAAGGCATGATAATAACAATGTTAAAGTAGTTTGAAAAGATAAATTGGAACATTGTAGAAGTTTTAAAGATAGTGTTAAACATGCTTGATTTTCATAATAAGAGTCCATACAGTTTTTTTTCTGTGTTTTATATTTTTGTATTTGATTTTTGCATTTAGAAATAAAATTTAAATTTTTTTTTGTAATTTTGTATTTTTTGGTTTTTCAAAAATGAAGTAAAGTCAGAAGTGCAAAAATAAATAGTACATATAATAGAGAATAAATTTAGGTATTTTATAAAATTTTAAAAATAAAAAAATGCAGAAAGGTGTGATATCGCACGCGCTAGCGATAGCGCTGGCGCTAGTGCTCCTTTAATTAAATCCCGTTTACCATGTCATTTCGACCATTGCCATTGAAGCTCTCCTAAAAAACCCTAGAAGATAACGCAGCCCACTCATAGATCTAAGGTAAATCTTCATCATTTTTTATGATTTTTGTTTTAAACTTTGATTTTGATGTTGAAGAAGAAGATATTTGAAGTTATTAAGTGGTTTTAGAAACTAGATCTACAATGCTTGATTCTTTTATTTTTTGAAGAGAGGAACTAGAACAAATCTTCCTTATTTTTATGATTCTTGTTCTAAATAGTTGATTTTGATGTTTGTGATGAAGATTTATGACCTCTTTTAAAAGAAACTTTTGATGTTGATTATAGATAAACAAAAAGGATCTTCAAGATTTTTGTTTTTCATTTTGAATTTTTATGAGGATTTTTAGTTTTGATTTTGGCTTAGATTATGTGGGTTTCTTGGATCTAGCAATTTAGGATTTGGAAATCATTTATTTTAAAGAGATCTTAATATTTCAGATCAGAGAACTAGCGTCGGCGCAACTGCAGGCGCTAGTGCTAACATTGGCGCTAGTGAATTTTGCTTAATTTTTATTTCTCTTCTGATGTGGCAGATGTCTCCTGGATCAAAAGGAATGAAAAGTGCAGATCTGGCCATGGAGGCTGCAGTAGTAGGTGTCCCATATTACGTGGAATTTTCCATGCCAAGACACCATCATATCATGCAACTATTCACAACCTCCGAAGTGTTGAATGTGTTTCTTTCGGAGGGGTTTTCTTCAGAGTTAGTATGAGAGTTCTATATGCACTTGGAAGATCTATCGCAGACTGATCTGGATGGAGGATGAAAGTGGAGGTTAGATCTTAAGTTACTCTAGAGGGGGGGGGGGGGGGGTGAATAAAGTATTAAAAACTTTTCCTTAGTTCTTATAGCGGAATTAAAATAGTGTTATATATATGTGTAAGCAATGTGAGATAAATATATAAGAAGAAAAATATAATAAATAAAAGCACATAGCACAAAAAAAGAAATAAACACAACGAGAAGACACAAGGAATTTATAGTGGTTCCCCAATAAATCTGGGTAGTCCACTCTTCTACCACCCTTTGGTAGGAGTCCACTAGGAGGGTTGATCAGGTGCCCTAACACCAAGGTGATTTTGATCAGGTGTCCACACACCACAGAGCTTTTGATCATGTGCTCAAAACCAACAGGATTTTTTGATCAGGTGTCTTGCCACCAAGGAGGTTACACTATTGAAGGGAGTATTAACCCTGTACAAGAGAGGTGAGAAAAGATTTATAGTGTTCTTCTCTGTCAAGATGCTTAGAGAAGACTCTAGTGGACTTGTTGTAAAGCTCCTCATGTCTGATTGAAGTATTTGACAGATGATGGAGAAGCATTATCTTGAAGACTCAAATATTCTGTAGCAGATAGATATGGAAGAACAGGTTCTTCAGATTCCTTGTTGCTCTTGTAGAAGACTTGAACTTGCAGCAGAATATCTGAGAGATGGATCATGAAGATGATGTTCTCAGAGAAAAGATGGGTGCTGCTTGAGGAAGAAGAAGAAGACTTGAGAATAATAGACTGAATGTTCTTCTTCTTCTTTTTTATCCTTGTTGTTATCTTTCTGTATTCTGCAAGAATCTAATTTGAATTCTGTCGAGCGAGATAAGACAATAATGTCTGTCTTTGATATATTCTATTTTTTGGAATAGAATAATCTGCCCTTAATCCTTTCTTGGAACTATAATAGAGACAAATCGACTGTTGTCAGGTCCTTTAATTCCTTAGCCGTGTAAAATTCCTTTGCATTAATTGTCAACGGCTATTTCTTGTATTGGAACAAAGGAAATAAGGAAAATAATTGAATAACATAATATCCTTACTTGCCTGCCTTGAATACGTCCAAATTTATTGAATATATCCGTTGGAGTTGTTGATCTGAGTTCAGAGTATTAACAAATAACTGATATAAATAATCTGGACTTGAATTTGTCGAACTGAGCTTTAATATAGAATTTGTTGAGCTCTGGATGGAATTCGTCGAACGCTGCTCGCCATTTGTCGAACGCTACTTAGAGAATATCGAGCGCTGGAACTGGCTATAATACTTCAGTCTGCTGAGACAAATTCGTCGAACGATGCTAGACATTCGTCGAACTCCACTTGCCATTTGTCGAACACTGGGAACTTAAATTTTCTTTAAGTTCTAGCAACTCTAACAGTCTAAAAACTTGACCCTTAAACTATACAATGGGGTCAACTTGATCCATAGTTAAAACATAGTGATCCTAGCCCAAATCAGTAATAGGGTTGTTCCAACAATCTCCCCCTATTTGGGTTAGGATACTATTTGACAATTAATCAAATACATACAATATAAAAATAAACAGCAGAGCATAAAAAATATATCTGACAAAATGAAAATTCATTTCAGCAGATAGAGTAAAAATAGTGCTCTGAGTTCATTACAGCCAAAATGATTAAACAATAACAAAATAAATAAGTCTGAACCTTTTTCACTTCTTTGCTGGTTTGAAGATGATTATCCTGTTAGGATCTTCAGATTTCTTCTTGCTTATGTAGAGATCCTGAGCTCCAATAATAGTCTGAGCTCTAGCTTGAACAACAACTGCTTGTGGGCACTGCATCAGGAATTCTTCAGCATTGAAAAAGATCTTGGACTTATACTTTTCAAACTCTTTTCTTCTGAATTCTGACATGGTTGAGAACTGAGAATGGTCCTTTCCTTCAGCTTTTGCCTTATTAATCTGAGCTGAGGCAATTGTCTCTTTGAATCTAGCCTTTTGTGCTATTTCATCAATTTCTGTATTCACTGGGGACAAAGGCCTATCATCAGAATCAATAGCCTACAATGAAGGTTTTTCAAAAGGAATGTTTAATTTCCTGTGCAAGGATCCATCAGATATCATAAGCTTATATTCTGTGGTAACATTCTTGGAAGGGGTTGAAGAAAATCCTGAAGACTAGGAACTCTGATAACCACTAGTGTTAGTTGGTTTACTTGATTGCTGAGTAATGAACTTTTGAGAAGTAGAAGAAGGACTTGCTGAGCCTGTTGATCCTGCTGGAGGAGGAGGAGGAGGATGGTTATATTTGACAGGCTTGTCAGAATAGTAACCAGTCTTCCTCATCTTTTTTCTTCTTTTATTCTCATTTCTGGAGAACTTCATCCAATGAGGGGTATCTTTGTCAAGAGTGATGTTATGAAGAACATAATAAGGGATATCATTCTCAGGGTTTGGAGGCTTGGGGACAGCCTTTGACTTTGCTTTTCTTTTCTTTCTCTTCCTTGCTAATGTGTCATCAGAATCACTTTCATTATCTTCTTCATTAGAGTCAGAAGAAGGAATTGGATTATCATATAAATCATTGACCATTTTAAGAGCTTTGATTCTTTGCTCTTCAGCTTCATAAGCTTCATCTTCTGCTTTCCAAATTTCATCAAAATCTGGAATTGGTGATTCATCAAAGACAAAAGTTGCGAATTCAAAACTATTGATAATTTCTTCTGAAATTTCAACTGATTCACTTGCATAACTTTGAACTGGAACTGAAACATGAACTGGATCTGCTCTTTGAACTGCAAAACTGCTGATAATCTTTTTCAGCAAAACTTTATCAATTGGAGCAGTGTAAGGAACAATTGCTCTAGAATAATCTTGATATTTTGGCAGAACTGAGTAAATGGGATTGAACTTAGACAGAAAATGAGTAATATCTAAAGAAGAATGAATGTAGATATTATTTGTCTCTTCTATGACTGGTATTCCAGATGCTTCAACCAAATCAAACTTTTCTAAATCAGAAATCTGAACTGTTTCTTCAATAACAACTATATCCTCTGAAACTGGAGCTTCTGGAGCTTCTTCATAAGGCATCTCCCCCTGCCTAGCTTCAGGGAGACCTGAATTTAGGCCCCTAGAAGAAGGGACAGAAAAAGAG
This sequence comes from Dactylorhiza incarnata, assembly GCA_033032865.1. Lineage (NCBI taxonomy): Eukaryota > Viridiplantae > Streptophyta > Magnoliopsida > Asparagales > Orchidaceae > Dactylorhiza > Dactylorhiza incarnata. Next base: position 7,974,294 of record JAWHQI010000035.1, read on the forward strand.
GAAGGAATTGAAGATATAGTAGAAGATAGCTCAAAAATTGCTTGAAGAATTGGAGCAATTTTTGCATCCAAGGTGGAGTCAAGAGTAGAAAGAATGTTATGGACTGGAGCAAGTTTTGCATCCAGGATTTGATCTATCTTGGGAAGAATATAGTCAAGAAATTGATCTGCAATAGTTTGGAAATGTAGAAATAGCATTTCAGGTTGATGAGATGAAGATGGTTGAGAAGTGGATGGAATGGAGGTTGGTACAAAAATGTTTGCAACATTTGCATGTTGTTGAGGAATGTCAGAATGAATAGGGCAAGAGTGATGGATGGGTGAATGATGGTCATCATGCATGGGAGATGGAGGTGGAGAAGTGTGAGGAGTTAGAAGGGTAGATGAGGATGGAATGTCAACAATGAGTGTGGGAGAATTTGGAGGTGGAGATTGTGCAGGGGAAATGTTCTGAGGTGGAGATGGGAGAGGAGGAAAAGAAATAAGAGGAGGAGGAGAAGGAGCTTCTAGAAGGGTTGAGGAAGTGGCTGGATCAGTCCTTGTGCCTTCAGAAGTTTTCTTCTGTGTAGCTGCTCCTGGGTTCTTCTTGGTAAACACCCTGTCCCATTTAGCAAAGAGAGCTGAGGTCAGCTTCTTGCTAGCATTAACGGTCACCTTGGGAGAGACCAGAAGGTCTTGGTGTCTTTCCTGCAATACAATTCCAATAATTCTTCCAAAACAAACATTTTCCTTAGAAATCTTCTTCTTAATCAATCCAAAGAGGATTGATCCTCAGTTTACTTTCTTCTTTTCCATTAAGGCCACCATCAACATAAATTGGTGCCTATTGATATAATCATGACCTGTTGTTTTCCCTAACAACACTTTTCCAACAATATAAGAAAGAAACTTATATTCCAAAGATAAGTTTTTCTTAAGCAGGTGATTAGGGTTTCCAGTAGAATGACCCATTTTAATCAATGCTTCACCATTTTCAATAGAGCTTAGCTCTAGCTCATCATCACCATTCACAAAACCAAAAACCTCAGATAGAATGGTAGGGGTATGAGAAACCTGATGTCCTGAGATGGTTCCTGTTAGACTTTCATCATCTGGCTTAGCCATGAAACACCATTCTTTAATTTCTACTGTGTGCAGCTTTATCCTCATGCTCATTAACTTCTTCAACTGCTGCTCTTCAAAGATTTGAAGGATATCTTTGAATACATGGTCAGATTGAGCGAAATATTCCATGTCGATGTCAAACCAGGCATCGAACTTCATCGAGTAGAGCGCGGCTTGAGAAATCGCCATTAGTACCTGCAAGAGAAATGATCAAGTGCAGAGGGGAACTGGAGGGAAACGATTTCTGTAGGCTCAATCTATTAAGAAATAAATTAGAGATTATATAGACCGGAGAAGGGGGGGCATTTGAGGAGCGGGGTTCGGCAAAAACCTAATAAAAATAGAAGTCGAAAAGACTTTAGGTCTCCGTCAGACAGCGTTCGACAAAAATATCTTTTCCGTCGACCACCGTTCGACAGGTGAAATTTTCTTTATCGATTCTGAAGATATAAGGTTTCGTCGACCACCGTTCGACAAATGATACAAATTCGTCGTTCTCCGTTCGACGAATTTTGGGGATAAATAGAAATGTTAATTTTTTTAACAGATTGAATCTTCATCTATCATTCTTAATTGATTTATAAAGAAGATATGCTTCTTTTCATCCAATGGCTTGGTGAAAATGTTAGCTCTTTGTAAATCAGTAGAAATAAATTGTAGGCAAATTTTATTTTTATCCACATTATCCCTAAGGAAGTGGTGCCTAATTTCTATGTGTTTAGTCCTACTATGGAGAACTGGATTTTGTGCTATAGATATTGCACTAGTATTGTCACAAAATATAGTTGAATTATTTAAGTTGACACCATAGTCTAGAAGTTGATTTTGTATCCACAATATCTATGAGCAGCAACTGCCAACAGCCATGTATTCAGCTTCAGCTGTTGATGTAGACACAGATGTCTGCTTTTTACAAAACCAAGACACAAGCCTATCACCAAGAAACTGACAAGTTCCTGATGTGCTTTTCCTGTCTACTCTGCATCCAGCATAATCTGAATCTGAGAATCCAGTTAATTCAAATTCAGATGTTATTGGATACCAAAGTCCTAGATTATGGCAACCCTTTATATATCTCAAAATTCTTTTTAATAAAATTAAGTGAGATTCTTTGGGGTTAACTTGAAACCTAGCACAAATACAGGTAGCAAACATTATGTCAGGTCTACTAGGTGTTAAATAAAGTAGTGAGCCAACAATTGCTCTATATACTTTTGAATCAACAGGTTTCCCTGATTCATCATTATCAACAACAGCATTAGAGGGCATGGGTGTTTTCATGGTGGAAGAATCAGACATACCAAATCTTTTCACTAATTCCTTAGCATACTTAGATTGTGATATGAAGATTCCATTTGTAGTTTGCTTCACTTGAAGACCAAGGAAGTATGATAACCCACCCATACTACTCAGTTCAAATTTAGATTGCATTAGATTTGAAAATCTTTTGCACAAATTTGAATCAGTAGAGCCAAAAATAATGTCATCTACATATATTTGAACTAGCAATGTTTTATTTTTATGAATCTTAAAAAATAGGGTTTTATCTACTATGCCTCTACAGAAATTGTTTTCCAAAAGAAAACTAGCAAAAGTCTCATACCATGCTCTAGGAGCTTGTTTGAGACCATAAAGAGCTTTCTTAAGCTTAAATACAAAAGAGGGTTGAGTTGGAGAGATGAAACCTAGTGGTTGTTCCACATATACTTCTTCTTTGATTTCTCCATTTAAGAATGCACTCTTCACATCCATTTGAAATACTTTGAACTTTTTATATGCAGCAAATGCAAGAAAGATTCTGATTGCTTCAAGTCTTGCAACAGGAGCAAAAGTCTGATCATAATCAATGCCTTCTTCCTATGAATATCCTTGAGCTACAAGTCTTGCTTTATTTCTTACAAAGTTGCCTTGTTCATCTAGCTTGTTCCTGAAGACCCATTTGGTGCCAATCACTGGATGGTCTTTTGGTCTAGGAACCAAATCCCATACTTTGTTTGTCTCAAACTGATTGAGTTCCTCTTGCATAGCAATGATCTAGTTGGGATCTTGTTCTGCATCTTATAGAGATTGAGGTTCAATCTGAGAGAGAAAACATGTGTGCACCATGTTCTGATTTACTTGATTCCTTGTTTGCACACCTGTTGAAATATCACCAATCACTTGTGATAATGGATGATCTCTAACTGTGATGTGGTCAACAGTTGGAGTTGGTTCAGCAATGATATTTTCTTGAAGAATTTGATCAGCTGTCACTTGAATTGATTTGTCAGCAAGATCTTCTGGATGATCTTTTTCTTCACTATCTTCAAGTGTTTGAGTTGTTGGAGGTGAAGAATCTCTTTTCTCTAGATTTAGCTCACTTAGTTCTCCACATAAATCTGATACCTGCAAGGTATTTATGGTAGAGGTGGTATTCCTCTCCTCATTCAATAGGTTAGTTTCATCAAAAGAAACATGCATGGACTCCTCTATTTTAAGAGTAGATTTGTTGTAGACTCTATATGCCTTACTAGATAGAGAGTATCTAAGGAATATGCCTTCAGCTGCCTTAGCTTCAAACTTCCTTAGATATTTCCTATCATTGTTATGCACATAGCATTTACAACCAAAAATCTTAAAATTGCTAACCTTAGTCTTTTTATTCTTGAGTAGTTCATAGGGAGTCTTACCCTTAAGTTTATGTATTAGGCTTCTATTCAACACATAATTTGTTGTGTTCACTGCCTCTGCCCAAAAGGAGAGTGGCAAATGAGCATCAACAAGAAATATAGTTGCTGATTCAATTAATGTTCTATTTTTCCTTTCAACTCCCCCATTTTGTTGAGGGCTTCTAGGAGCAGAGAAACACTGCATGATCCCTTCTTTTCCACAGAATTCTCTCATCAGAAGAGACTCAAACTTAGTACCATGATCACTTCTGATCAATGCAACTAAAGTAGAGTACTCAGTCTTGATGGACTTGAGAAAGTCTGTTAGAACTTTGAAAGTGTCAGACTTGTTCCTAAGAAAGAACACCCAAGTGAATCTTGAGAAGTCATCTACAATAACTAGAGAATAATGCTTCCCTCCTAAGCTCTGTATAGCAGTAGGTCCAAAGAGATCTAAATGCAATAAATACAGAATCCTAGGTGAATCACTCTTGGATAAAGATTTGAAACTACTTCTAGTCTGCATACCTAACTGGCAAGCCCTGCAAAGTCCTTCCTTCTTGTATGAACTAGAAGGCAGTCCTCTGACAAGATTGTCCTTAGAAAGCTTAGAGATAGTTCTAAGGTTAATGTGTCCTAGCCTTTTATGCCATAGTTCATTTGTCTTACTTATTGAATTAAATAGACAGATGTCAGTGTTGGCAGAGTCAAAATTGACAAGATAAATGTTTCCTTGTCTAATACCAGATAATACATTTTTATTTTTATTTTTGGTAATAAGACATTGTGAAGGGTTAAAGGTTACCTGATAACCTTCATCACATAACTGACTTATGCTGATGAGGTTGTGCTTGAGACCTTTCACATATGATACTTCTTTGAATGTGACTGCTCCAACTTTGACTTGTCCATACCCTTTTGTCTGTCCACAGTTGGAGTCTCCAAAGACAACTTTGGGTCCAAGCTTTGCCTTATAATTGCTTAGGTTGGCCTTGTTTCCTGTCATATGCTTTGAGCATCCACTATCCAAGTACCAATATTCTTTTATCCTTGGATAGCTGTGTTCCTGCAAAGATAGAAAAATAAACTAGTTGTTTTTGACCCAGACTACCTTGGGTCCTTTTGTTTTACCACAATATTCAGAAATAAAGGACATTTCAGGATGATCCTTATACCCTTATGGATGATATCTCCTTGGAGGTATAATCCATTCAGTAAAAGGATTTTTAGTGTGTTTAGAATTAGAATTCCTGAAATTCTGTGTATAGTTTCTGTTCAACAAATTTGGGTAAATTCGTCGATCGCCGTTCGACGAATGTACATGATTTCGTCGAGCGCCTTCCATGTAATAACTATACTGAAAATCTGTATTCAGTTCTCGTCGATCTCCGTTCGACAAATTTGAATATTTTCGTTGAGCTTCGTGTAACACCCCAAAACTGGTAGTTCCGCGAAGTAGGCGGAGTGGTAGTGCGGCACGTGAAGCAGGCTAGAATTTTCCCTATCTGCTCTTAGCGCACGATCAGTGGACTCATCGCGCACGACCAGTGATCGTGCGCCAGCGATCGTGCGTTAATTCAGAAGAGAATCGAGTTCTGTCTCGGACAGTTCGCACGACCATTTCCGTCTTCGCGCACGACCAGTGATCGTGCGCCAGCGATCGTGCGCTTATTCGCAAGAATTCAGAGTTCTGTCCCGGATAGTGCGCACGACCATTGCCCTCGTCGCACACGACCACTGACCGTGCGCCTGTGATCGTGCGCCCTGTTTATTCTGTTCCGCGATTTTGAGCGGAGAAGAGGATCCGACCGATCAAATTTCTTGGAATTCGATCCAACGGCTGGGATTTAATGCTGGGGGGTCTTAGGGCTTTGGAGAGGGATTAAACCCTCATTATTTCATAGTGTTTCTCTCTCCTAGGCTAGAGTAAGAAGAAGGGGGCAAGGAAGAAGAAGAGGAGATTTCGCCATTGACGGAGCTCCGGAGCTCCGTTTCGCGAGCCGTTTCCCGATCCGGAGAGTGCAGCCCGGTGCGGTTCTTTCCCTCCGCGTAGAATCTCGGATCCATGGCGAAGAAGAACACGTCTAGGGTAACGATTCTTCCTCCCGAACTTTGGACTTGTATTTGTCCATTCATTCCTCTTTCTTTGCTTGCATGAGGCATCTCTTTCACCAAATGGGTGAAGTGTAGGATTTCCTCAAGTCCTTCGGGACTCCGGGTAGATTGTGTCCATCCCCGGCATATTGCATGTAGAAAATCCGGTAGTCGTGCGGATTTAGGCATTTTGTGTGAAGCCTATTCGTGGCCGTGAGCCCGAATCGGCGATGCTTGATTTGCGACGTTGCAATTAGGTTAGGCCTAGAATGCGTGCCGGAGAATGACTCCGTGAACTCACCTATAGTATTGCGGGAGTTAAGTGTAGGCGTCTTGTGAAGATCCCTACGAAAGCCCCATGCTTTGAGTTTTGGATGAAGGCAAACCTTCACCACGATATTGATGCGGAGCGTATGTACCTCCCTTGTTGAGAATTCGTGAAGCCTAGATCCTTGTAAAGGGGTTAGGTGCGTAGCGTATATTTTAGGTGTAGCACATGAAAGTGCTAAACCCTTACGGGCCGAGGTGAAGCCGTACCCGCGTCGTGCGATAGATCGCGACGATTAGAGCACGGGCAAAGCTAAACCGAACCCGTTTCCATGCAGATCGGCGAGAGGTCCCTTCCTCATGAAAGCCGTGTGATCATGGGAGAGGTCGTGGAAGGTGTCATACCTAGACCGACCAAAAGCTCTTGTTTCCCACCTAAGGTTGTGACCCTTAGGGTGGAGTGTTGTGAATTTGATATTATGTTTAGCCTCATGCGATTGCTTAGGTGGTTGTGGGGAACCTTCGGGTGAACCCAACCAACATCATGTGCATACCTAGGTTCCCTTCGTTTGATGCTCAACCTAGAAGATTGATTGTGCTTGAAACCTCACCTTGTGTAGTTGCACCTTCTTTATATTAGCACTTGCTAGTGTAGCTTGCTTGCAGGGTAGAAGCTCCGCCACCCCGGGAAAGGGGTGGTGTCGTTATAATTTGGTCAGCTGTGCTGACCGTTACTCTGTTTGCCACCGCTTGGTGGAATGTTCTTATGCAGGTGCAAGTGAGCCTAGCGGGAAATAGCGGGCGTTAGTCCTTTTGCTGAGTTAGCCCTTGAAGGCCAGCCTTTTTCCTGTTTTCTCATGTATTGCCGGCCTGCGTGCCGATGTATGCTTTTTGGAGTTTTGTACATTGATTTGATGTAAGGCCCTAACGCCGTAACTCTTATTTCTGGACTCATTCCTATGATAGTGGACATGTCTATTCGAATGGTTTAATTAATGCTTCCGCTTACGTTTTTGTACTCTCGTTTTGTTATTACTTTTCTGGTTATCACCTTTTAACTCCTAGCTAGTGTGGTTTGTATGGCGTGGGGTCCCGGCCGGACCTGCTGTTATACTCTTCGTACTGGCAGGGTGTTACAATTTGGTATAAGACTTAAGGCGTCGATCCGTAGTTTAGCGAATTCGGGACGAATTCCTCTTAAGGGGTGGTGCGCACGGGCTGTGCATTCACCTAAAACGACAAAAACTAATAAGAATGTCCACTTAGGAATGAAAAAACATACTTGTTTGCGGAACCTGAGCGTTGCATGATTGATGTTTGATATGTTTAGGGTCACTAAATTGTGCCTTGCATGATTATAGGTGACTAGAAGTGCTGCGGGGCGGTCTCAACCCCGTAACACCGCTGAAAGTAGTGGGTCGGCTGAGGTGCCAGCGACCACTCCTTCGGCTGAGATGATCAGAATGGTCGTAGAAGCAGTCTTCGCGATGATCAATGCTCAACCGCAAAGGCTTGCACAGCCTGCTACGCCTACCACAGATGCGGCCCCGGTAATTGAACCTGCAGTGGAACCTGCGGTAGCACCGAGGGTTGATGCCTCTGTGCCAGTAGCTGCAGTGGAACCGGCGTTAGCACCGAGGGTGGAGCGTCAAGTTGCGCAAGTAGTTGCGGGGCGAGCGCGTGACCAACAATTAAAGCACTTCTTGAGCTTTAATCCTCCTACCTTCTCGGGATCTGAGTCCCCAACGGTGGCAGAAGACTGGTTGTCAAGAGTTAGAAGAACTCTGAGGGCGACGGCGACGGACGAAGCCATGATGGTCACCTTAGCCACTTTCCTTCTTGACGGAGAGGCTGTGCTGTGGTGGGAAGAGCAGGAACTACACAAGTTCGGTGATAGAGACATTACTGAAATAACAATGGCTGAGTTTTCAAAGTCGTTCCTCCAGCGGTTTATCCCCTCTGCCCAACGCATTGCGTTACAAAACCAGTTCCTGAGGTTAACTCAAGGTGATCGCTCCGTTGACGATTACTTACATGAGTTTACCAGACTGAGTCGCTATGCGGGGGCATTGGTGGAGGATGAGGAGACGAAGACGAATAAATTCTATGAAGGGCTTCGGGACGAGTTGAGGCTGCTCCTTGCAGGCCCTATGACGTTTGGCTTCCAAGTGATGGTGCAAACCGCCAGATCTTTGGAGTTGGACATGAAGAGGGTACAAGCAAAGAGTGTTGTAAAGAAACCCGAGTTTCATGTGCCGGCCTCTCAGTCCAAGCTGGACTTCAGAAGGAACAAGCGGAAGTTCAAGCAGGCGGAACCAGCTTCTTCGAATGTTTCGGGAGCCACGACCGCGCGGACTCCTATTACGTGTTTCACCTGCGGGAAGGTGGGACACAAAGCTGCGGTGTGTCGAAGTGGTCCCCCAAAGGCGGCAAATCGAGCGGTGGATTATGCTCGGGCTGCGGAAAAGGGCAAAGCGGTAGAGTCTTCGGCCTCCCAACACATTCCGACTCAGCCGAGAGTCTATTCGCTTGGCCAACAAGAAGCTATACGACAAACCGATGTCGTCACAGGTGCGAATTAGAAGTTAGCTTTTACAGCTATGTATATGATTCTTACTGTTGTACGACTATATGTGTTATTTGTGTACAATTAGGTTTCGTCCAAATTTTCAACTATCCGGCGAGAGCTCTATTCGATACGGGTGCATCGCACTCTTTTCTGTCCGAGGACTTCGTGGTGCGAATCGGAGTGCCGTCTACCTTTGTAGAGGATAGATTGGAAGTAGTGCTACCCAATGGATCTCGAATGAGTGCGGATAGGAAGAGCCGTGTGAAGGTGCGGATCGGAAGTCATGATTTCGACTTGGAAGCGTCGTTACTACCGTTAGCTGAATTCGATGTGATCTTCGGCATGGACTGGCTCTCGGAGCAGCGAGCATGCATAGATTGCAATACAAAGGAGATCACTCTGGGAACGAACACCGACGATGAAACCACATTCGCCGGTATGCGAGGAGCGAGCAAGACGCTGATGTCTGCTCTCCAAGTGGTTAAGGCGGTGAGAAAAGGCGCCGAGTTGTTCTTCACCTTGTTGGAGGCTTCGGAGCCAAAGCCCAGGTTGTGTGATGTCCCAGTTGTAGCGGAATACGCCGACGTGTTTCCTAACGAACTCCCTGGGGCTCCGCCTCATCGGGAGATTGATTTCTGTATCGAGTTGGTGCCAGGTGCCAAACCTGTGGCCCGCTCACCATACCGAATAGCGCCAAAGGAATTGGCAGAGTTGAAGGTCCAATTGGAAGAGCTGCTAGAGCAAGGCTACGTACGTCCAAGTTCTTCGCCTTGGAGTGCACCGGTCCTCTTTGTGAAAAAGAAGGATGGGAGCTTGCGTCTATGTATTGATTATAGAGAGCTAAACAAGTTGACCGAGAAAAACCGATATCCGATTCCTAGAATCGATGATCTATTCGACCAACTGATGGGGTCGACGGTTTACTCCAAGCTAGACCTAAGGTCCGGCTACTATCAACTGCGAATAAGGGAATGTGACATTCCAAAGACAGCGTTCAGTACCCGCTTTGGGCACTATGAGTTCACGGTAATGCCGTTCGGTCTATCCAACGCACCGTCGGTATTCATGGACTTGATGAATAGGACATTCCGAGAGTATTTAGATCAATTTGTGATCGTCTTCATCGACGACATTTTGGTATACTCTCAGTCGGAAGAGGAGCATGTAGGGCATCTGCACGCAGTCCTGAGCACCTTGAGGAGGAGTCAGCTATATGCCAAGTTCTCCAAGTGCGAGTTTTGGCTACCGTCAGTGGCATTCCTTGGTCATGTTGTTAGTGGCGAAGGAATTGCAGTTGATCCGTCGAAGATAGAAGCGATCCAAGCGTGGCCTTTGTTGAAAAACGTAGCGGAAGTCCGAAGTTTCTTAGGACTTGCCGGCTATTATAGGCGCTTTGTGGAAAACTTCTCGAGGATCGCACTTCCTCTCACAAAACTGACTAGGAAGGATCATAAGTTCGTTTGGTCGCCCGAGTGCGCACGAGCTTTTGAAGAGCTAAAGAGCCATCTGACCACGGCGCCCATTCTATGCTCGCCACAAGGTACGGAAGGCTACGAAATATATAGTGACGCCTCAGGAAGTGGTTTGGGTTGTGTCCTAGTGCAGTTCGGGAAGGTAATTGCCTACGGCTCCCGGCAACTGAAGGTTCACGAGAGGAATTACCCGGTCCATGATTTGGAGCTAGCGGCCGTGGTTTTTGCCCTCAAACTTTGGAGGCACTATCTATATGGCGTGAAGATCGATATCTTTACCGACCATAAGAGCCTCAAGTACTTACTAGATCAAAGGGAGTTGAACATGCGCCAAAGGAGGTGGATGGAGTTCCTTGGGGACTACACCTTCGATATCAAATATACTCCCGGTAAAGGAAACGTAGTTGCAGACGCGTTGAGTCGTCGGGCTCCCGCACAAGCAAATTGATTTTGATGCACGATGAGCGTCTAATCCGTGAGCTAGAAGAAATGGAGATCATATGCATTGATAGGAGAACATCTACTTCAGCATGCTTGAACTGGACGGAAGTTCACTACGACCTTGCCGACCGAGTTCGACAAGCATTGGAGTTGGACGAGAGCTTGAAACGATACAAAGTGGAAACCGTTGAAGGGTTAAACGCTGATTTCTCCTTCGAAGACGACCTTATGTGGAAGCAGGAAAGGTTATGCATCCCAAACGTTGGTACTCTACGGGCGGAGTTGATGTACGAGGCTCATCATACCAAGTACTCGATCCACCCGGGGAGCACTAAAATGTTTATGGATATGAAGAAACTGTTCTGGTGGCCGGGCATGAAGAAAGACATTGCCCTTTACGTGGCCAAGTGTCATACTTGCGCGTTGGTGAAAGCGGAATGTCAACGTCCCGGTGGGTTTCTGAAGTCCTTGCCGATTCCGGAGTGGAAGTTTGATGATATTTCGATGGATTTCGTGCACGGATTGCCGAGATCGCAACATGGAAACGACGCCATATGGGTGATCGTGGACCGTTTGACAAAGGTATCACACTTCATTCCGAACCGGAAGGATGATTCCGTAGAGAAGCTAGCAAAGCTCTATGTGGATAGTATCGTGAGACTGCACGGTGTCCCTCGTAGCATCGTCAGCGATCGTGACGGGCGTTTCACATCGAAAGATTGGAGGCTTATCCATGAACTGTTGGGCACAAAATTGAAGTTCAGCACGGCCTTCCACCCGCAAACAGATGGACAGACCGAGAGAACCAACAGGACTATGGAGGATATGCTCCGAATGTGCGCTCTAGACTTTGGAAAGAGGTGGGAGGATCACCTCTTTATGATCGAATTCGCCTACAATAATAGCTACCAAGCCAGCATAAAGATGGCTCCTTTCGAGGCCCTCTATGGTAAGAAGTGTCGTACGCCGTTGTCTTGGGCGGAAACGGGCGATACTAAGCTATTGAAGCGAGAGGATGTTGAAGAAGCAACTTCGACGATCCGGTCTATACGCGAAAGGCTATTGGTTGCCCAGGATAGGCAAGCAAAGTATTTCAACGCCAAGCTTAGGAACTTAGAGTTTGCCGTCGGTGACCGGGTTTACTTGAAGATCAAACCGTTCAAAGGGGTATCAAGGATTCGACGCTTGAAAAAGCTCAGTCCGAGGTACTTAGGACCGTTCGAGATCGTGGAGCGTGTTGGTGATGCGGCTTATCGGCTTGCACTATCTGCAGAGCTGAGCGGTCTGCACGACGTGTTCCACATTTCAGTGTTGAGGAAGGCAGTGCAAGAGCCTACTCATATCGTTGCGGTCGGCAAAGTTCCGGTTGATAGTGGGTTGTCGACGAAAGTCAAGCCTTTACGCATCGAAGATACCGAAGTAAAGCAGCTGCGGAACAAGTCCATTCGGATGGTAAAAGTCCGGTGGGATAACTGCGGCCGAGAGGAGCTCTCTTGGGAGAGAGAGCAAACGATGCTTGCGGAGTATCCCGAGCTATTTCCCTCAGGTAAAGTATAACTGTAATTTATGCTGTTACTGTTTCCTGGATTTCGGGACGAAATTGTTTTAAGGAGGGTGGAGTTGTAACACCCCAAAACTGGTAGTTCCGCGAAGTAGGCGGAGTGGTAGTGCGGCACGTGAAGCAGGCTAGAATTTTCCCTGTCTGCTCTTAGCGCACGATCAGTGGCCTTATCGCGCACGACCAGTGATCGTGCGCCAGCGATCGTGCGTTAATTCAGAAGAGAATCGAGTTCTGTCTCGGACAGTGCGCACGACCATTTCCCTCTTCGCGCACGACCAGTGATCGTGCGCCAGCGATTGTGCGCTTATTCGCAAGAATTCAGAGTTCTGTCCCGGATAGTGCGCACGACCATTGCCCTCGTCGCGCACGACCACTGACCGTGCGCCTGTGATCGTGCGCCCTGTTTATTCTGTTCCGCGATTTTGAGCGGAGAAGAGGATCCGACCGATCAAATTTCTTGGAATTCGATCCAACGGCTGGGATTTAATGCTGGGGGGTCTTAGGGCTTTGGAGAGGGATTAAACCCTCATTATTTCATAGTGTTTCTCTCTCCTAGGCTAGAGGAAGAAGAAGGGGGCAAGGAAGAAGATGAGGAGATTTCGCCATTGACGGAGCTCCGGAGCTCCGTTTCGCGAGCCGTTTCCCGATCCGGAGAGTGCAGCCCGGTGCGGTTCTTTCCCTCCGCGTAGAATCTCGGATCCATGGCGAAGAAGAACACGTCTAGGGTAACGATTCTTCCTCCCGAACTTTGGACTTGTATTTGTCCATTCATTCCTCTTTCTTTGCTTGCATGAGGCATCTCTTTCACCAAATGGGTGAAGTGTAGGATTTCCTCAAGTCCTTCGGGACTCCGGGTAGATTGTGTCCGTCCCCGGCATATTGCATGTAGAAAATCCGGTAGTCGTGCGGATTTAGGCATTTTGTGTGAAGCCTATTCGTGGCCGTGAGCCCGAATCGGCGATGTTTGATTTGCGACGTTGCATTTAGGTTAGGCCTAGAATGCGTGCCGGAGAATGACTCCGTGAACTCACCTATAGTATTGCGGGAGTTAAGTGTAGGCGTCTTGTGAAGATCCCTACGAAAGCCCCATGCTTTGAGTTTTGGATGAAGGCAAACCTTCACCACGATATTGATGCGGAGCGTATGTACCTCCCTTGTTGAGAATTCGTGAAGCCTAGATCCTTGTAAAGGGGTTAGGTGCGTAGCATATATTTTAGGTGTAGCACTTGAAAGTGCTAAACCCTTACGGGCCGAGGTGAAGCCGTACCCGCGTCGTGCGATAGATCGCGACGATTAGAGCACGGGCAAAGCTAAACCGAACCCGTTTCCATGCAGATCGGCGAGAGGTCCCTTCCTCATGAAAGCCGTGTGATCATGGGAGAGGTCGTGGAAGGTGTCATACCTAGACCGACCAAAAGCTCTTGTTTCCCACCTAAGGTTGTGACCCTTAGGGTGGATTGTTGTGAATTTGATATTATGTTTAGCCTCATGCGATTGCTTAGGTGGTTGTGGGGAACCTTCGGGTGAACCCAACCAACATCATGTGCATACCTAGGTTCCCTTCTTTTGATGCTCAACCTAGAAGATTGATTGTGCTTGAAACCTCACCTTGTGTAGTTGCACCTTCTTTATATTAGCACTTGCTAGTGTAGCTTGCTTGCAGGGTAGAAGCTCCGCCACCCCGGGAAAGGGGTGGTGTCGTTATAATTTGGTCAGCTGTGCTGACCGTTACTCTGTTTGCCACCGCTTGGTGGAATGTTCTTATGCAGGTGCAAGTGAGCCTAGCGGGAAATAGCGGGCGTTAGTCCTTTTGCTGAGTTGGCCCTTGAAGGCCAGCCTTTTTCCTGTTTTCTCATGTATTGCCGGCCTGCGTGCCGATGTATGCTTTTTGGAGTTTTGTACATTGATTTGATGTAAGGCCCTAAGGCCGTAACTCTTATTTCTGGACTCATTCCTATGATAGTGGACATGTCTATTCGAATGGTTTAATTAATGCTTCCGCTTACGTTTTTGTACTCTCGTTTTGTTATTACTTTTCTGGTTATCACCTTTTAACTCCTAGCTAGTGTGGTTTGTATGGCGTGGGGTCCCGGCCGGACCTGCTGTTATACTCTTCGTACTGGCAGGGTGTTACACTTCGTTCGATGAATTCTTCTGAATTCTCTTATTCTTAACAGACTTGCTTGAAATGACTTTATTTGCTTCTACAACCTCTTTGCCTTTAGCAGATATGAATTTTATGGGTGTAGATAATATATTCTTCTTAACTAGATGTGGCTCACTTGATGAGGCACCCAAGCCTAGTTTGCTATTAAGTCTAGCATTAACTGTGCTTGTTATGTCCATCAGTTTGATGCTTCTCCCATTTAGGGATTCTTCAAACTTCTTGGCTTCAGACAACTTGTTCTCAATGAGAACAATTTGTTCCCTGGAGGCAGCCAAATCCTTTTTAAGTTTTATATTTTCTTCACTTATAATTTTCATGTCAGCTAGCTTATTTCTGAGTGAGATTATTTATTTCTCAGATTTTAATAAGTCTAAGCAAAGAACTTTGAATTCAGCCTTGAATTAAACTGAAGTAAAATCAAAATGAGAAAATACCTGATCTGCATCATCTTCTGCTTCAGAGTCTAATTTTTCCTTATCAGAATTGTGTCCTGAGGCATTGATAGCCATCATGCAAAATGTTCTCTCTTCTTCATCATCACTGGAGCTGGATGAGGAAGCATATCCTGACTCACTACCTGAGTCATATATTGCCATCAGACATTTGTCACTTTCATTTGATTTTTCATCATCATCAGATGAACTGGATGATGGTTCAGATTCAGTTTCACTCCAGGATTCTGCAATGAATCCTTTTCCCTTCTTTTTGTGCTTGTGTAAGGAAGATTTGTTGGAGCTTCTTTTCTCTTCTTTCTCCTTTTTCTTTTCTTTCTTTTTCTCTTCTGGACATTCTGTCAGGTAGTGTCCAGGTTTCCTGCAACCATAACAAATAACTTCTTTAGGAGTTGATTTGTCATACCTTTGCTTTTCTCGTGATCTGGACTCCTTCTTTCTGAAGTCCTTCTTGGCCATTTTGTAGAATCTCTTGGCTAAGAGACTCATAAACTCCTCATCTTGTGGAGTCTTTTCTTCTTCTGCATCAGCTGCTTTGCAAGCTATGCTCTTTTCTTTCTTTGTTGTTGGAGATGTAGTGGATGATTCAGCTTCCCTGGACTTGATGAGCTGCTCATAAGATTTGAGTTTGCCCAACAAAGCTTCAGTGGTAATCTCATTAAGACTTCTGGCTTCCTTGATTGGCCAGATTGTAGAATCCCATGTGCTGGGGAAGCACATTAGAATCTTACCATTTATTTCAGTGATAGAAATAACTTTGTCTAGAGATTTCAGCTCATTAATTATGAGACTGAGTCTGTTGTACATGTCAGCCACTGTCTCTGTGTCTCCTTTCTTGAAGTTTTCATACAGAGAGATCAAGTGTGATCTTCTGTCTTTTCTTTCATCTGCAGAACCTGCAACCATGTTATTTAGTGAAATCCAAATTTCTCTAGTTGAAGTACATTCAACCACTTTTTGAAATATGTCATCAGACATAGTTTGAGCCAATATGTTCATGGCTTTAGCATCTGCACTTTTTTGCTTCTTTTGAGTTTCTGCCCACTCAGGAGGTGGGAGAGCATGATTGTCTCATGTAGCTTCAGTGCTAGTTGATGTTGTAGGTGCTGGAGGCCCTGTCAGAATAACATTGAAAATTTCTTCATCAATAGAGTTCATATAAAGCCTAATCCTTGCTTTCCAAAGTGCAAATTTGCTAAGGTTGCACATTGGAGGTCTTGTGCTTGAGTACTCCTTGTTCTGTGCCATGAGTCTTTAACAGAAAATAGATAAACAAAAACTCTAAATTAATTTAAGATCTAATTGATCTTTGTGATTCAGGTGTTAGCCTGTAAAGAATCAACCAACCTCTGATACCAATTGAAAGTGGAGGTTAGATCTTAAGTTACTCTAGAGGGGGGGGGGGGGGGTGAATAGAGTATTAAAAACTTTTCCTTAGTTTTCATAGCGGAATTAAAATAGTGTTATATATATGTGTAAGCAATGTGAGATAAATATATAAGCAGAAAAACAGAATAAATAAATGCACACAGCACAACATAAAGAAATAAACACAACCAGAAGACACAAGGAATTTATAGTGGTTCCCCAATAAATCTGGGTTGTTTACTCTTCTACCACCCTTTGGTAGGAGTCCACTAGGAGGGTTGATCAGGTGCCCTAACACCAAGGTGATTTTGAACAGGTGTCCACACACCACAGAGCTTTTGATCAGGTGCTCAAAACCAACAGGATTTTTTGATCAGGTGTCTTGCCACCAAGGAGGTTACACTTTTGAAGGGAGTATTAACCCTGTATAAGAGAGGTGAGAAAAGATTTATAGTGTTCTTCTCTGTCAAGATGCTGAGAGAAGACTCTAGTGGACTTGTTGTAAAGCTCCCCTTGTCTGATTGAAGTATTTGACAGATGATGGAGAAGATTTCTCTTGAAGACTCAAATCTTCTATAGTAGATAGATCTGGATGAACAAGTTCTTCAGATTCCTTGTTGCTCTTGTAGAAGACTTGAACTTGCAGCAGAATATCTGAGAGATGGATCTTGAAGATGATGTTCTCAGAGAAAAGATGGGTGCTGCCATGAGGAAGAAGAAGAAGACTTGAGAATAATAGACTGAATGTTCTTCTTCTTCTTTTTTATCCTTGTTGTTATCTTTCTGTATTCTGCAAGAATGCTAATTTGAATTTTGTCGAGCGAGATAAGACAATAATGTCTGTCTTTGATATATTCTATTTTTGGAATAGAATAATCTGCCCTTAATCCTTTCTTGGAACTGTAATAGAGACAAATGGACTTTTGTCAGGTCCTTTAATTCCTTAGCCGTGTAAAATTCCTTTGCATTAATTGTCAACGGCTATTTCTTGTCTTGGAACAAAGGAAATAAGGAATATATTTGAATAATATAATATCCTTACTTGCCTGCCTTGAATACGTCCAAATTTATTGAATATATCTGTTGGAGTCGTCGATCTGAGTTCAGAGTATTAACAAATAACTGATATAAATAATCTGGACTTGAATTTGTCGAACTGAGCTTTAATATAGAATTTGTCGAGCTCTGGATGGAATTTGTCGAACGCTGCTCGCCATTTGTCGAACGCTGCTTAGAGAATGTCGAGCGCTAGAACTGGCTATAATACTTCAGTCTGCTGAGACAAATTCGTCGAACGATACTAGACATTCATCGAACGCCACTCGCCATTTGTCAAACACTGGGAACTTAAATTTTCTTTAAGTTCTAGCAACTCTAACAGTCTAAAAACTTGACCCTTAAAGTATACAATGGTGTCAACTTGATCCTTAGTTAAAACATAGTGATCCTAGCCCAAATCAGTAATAGGGTTGTTCCAACAGAGGAATGCGGTCATAGGTGCAGGGACAAGAGATGACTATCACCCATGAAAAATTGAGGGCTGTGTTTGGATTGACCGAATATCCAGATCGGTTGGAGATAGTTGAGAAGTTTAGAGTAGATAGGGATTGGACTAATTTTAACTTGGTGTTGCATAATAAGGAAATCATGAGTCTGATCTCCACTTTGTCGACACTCACAATAGACGCCCTAATCATTCAAGATGTATTACGCCACACAATTATGTTGAAGTTGGGTGATACAGCGAAGGTCACAGCACAACTGAGTTATGTCACCTATTTCATTTTGGAGGAAGAAAAGTTTGACATGGCTGACTTATTACTCTCTTTGATTTGTTACTCGTACAAGTTGCAGCAGCCTTCCCGCTAGACATATAACAACTTGCCCCTGGGTGGCATCATACAACGGGTCATTCAAATGATGTACCCATCTATTGAGGTAGATTTTTACTTGATAGACTGCTTTCCGCCTATCTATAGTACCTCACACCTACGTGCTACATCCCTCCCGGATGAGCCATCAACATCTACTTGACCACCACTCCGACGAGGAGCGTCATCCCGAGGGGCTCGAGATGATTCATTTGAGCCTTTTCGAGAAGAAATGGGAGAGCGGATGACAAGAGTGGAGAAAGATGTTTCTGGTATAAAGAAGATGATGAAGTTCATGATCAAGGCATTTAAGCTAAATGCATCTACACCGGAGCGAAGAGAGTGGGATAGCCCAGTACAGGATCCACCGCGTCATTCGATTCGAAGGAGTCGCAAAAGACGATCTCCAAGTGCTAGTGTGGAGGAGATAGACGAGACAGAGTAGAGGAGTAGGAATATCCTGAGGGGAACTAAGTTTTTAGTTTTGTAATAATACATGGATTTGAACACATGTTCTTGGATACTGTCTACTAGCGCCGGCGCTACCAGCTAGCGCTAGCGCTATCTGCAATGATTAATTTTGTTGTTTTTCGATGTATGAATGTTTTTATCTGGTCCTTATTTGGTAGTTTTTGAAGGTTTTGTTTTTCTTTTTATTTATAAATTTGAAGTTCTATGAAGTGGAGATGTTTAATCAAATTTAAAATCCTATGAAGTAGTTGTTGGAACATGGTCTTCCGCATCTCCTAGGTTTGAGAATAACAAATCCTATGTGTATTTGATCTTGTGTGTTCAAGTGTGCATGTTTACTAGGTCCACATGACTCAAGGAGTACACATGATGACTGCCCCCAAAATTGAGGCCAAAATTCGAAGAGGCTCACTAGCGCCGGCGGTAGCAACTAGCGCCGGGCGCTAGCATTGATGAGCGTGTTTCCGGGAGCTGTTATGGAAGGCGCTAACGCCTGGCGGTAGCGGATAACGCCGGCGGTATCGGTGAACACAGAAGGAATGAAAGCCTCGTTGCCGCGGATTGGAGATCCTGCCGCGCAAGAAGTTTCTTAATCATGGATAGCGCCAGCGGTAGCTACTAGCGCTGGCGGTAGCATGGCACACAGAAGGCATAGAGCAAATTGTTGACATGGATGGGAGATTCTGCCGCGCAAAACGTTGCCTAATCCGTGCTACCGCCGGCGCTAGCCCGGATTAGGCAACGTTTTGTGCGGCAGAATCTCCCATCTGTGGCAACAATTTGCTCTATGCCTTCTATAAGTGGATTTCTTAGGTACCCAGATTTGTTTTAATGATCGTTGATTTATTATATTCCTACAAGAGCCAGACGTGTGTCCAAATTTAAGACAATTAACACACGAAATAAAGGGAGTTAAGACCCTTTTCTGAGTTTCTATGTTGCTCTTGCTGGATGATGTTTGTACATTAGAAAGACCAGGAAAATTTTTAACGTTAGAGCTACCGCCTGCGTTAGCTGCTATCGCCAGGCGCTAGCACCTTCTAAAATTGTTTCCGAGATTTTTTCAAGTCCGCGCTAGCGCCTGCGCTAGCGCTAGCGCCGGTGCTAGCGGGAATGTTGGAATTTTGGCTTCAAATTTTGGCGCAGCATTCTTAATACAAAAGACTCTTTAGGAAAATTTGACGAAAAATGCGATGAAGGAATATTTCTTGGTTATTCTTCAACTAGTAAAGCATATAGAATATATAATAAAAGATCAAGCAAGGTTGAAGAGTCAATTAATGTAAGATTTGATGAGTTTGTTCCATGTGCAGAAAAGCTCCCTTCAGGTACCGATGATGAACCTCTGCCATCCTTGGAGCACGACAAAGAAGAACCATCCAAAGAAGAGGAGGAGAAGTCAAAAGAAGATGAATATGTACCTCCAAGCATTCTAAACTTCTCCAAAAATCATCCAAAGGAGCTAATCATTGGGGAACCTTCTACTGGGGTAAGAACTCGGTCCTCTCTTCATGAAACATTCTCAAATATTTGCATTGTGTCTGAAATTGAACCTAAAAACGTTTCCACCGCTTTAAATGACGAATTTTGGTTTTTGGCAATGAATGAAGAGTTAGGACAATTTGAAAGAAATAAAGTTTGGAATTTAGTAGAAAGACCATCTAATCATCCAATTATTGGCGTAAAATGTATTTTTAAAAATAAGCTAGATGGTGAATCTAGGATTGTAAGAAATAAAGCACACTTAGTTGCTCAAGGCTATTCACAAATCGAGGGGGTAGATTTTGAAGAAACTTTTGCACCCGTAGCTCGCTTAGAATCTATACGAATATTTTTGGCATTTGCGAGTTTTAAAAAATAAAATTATTTCAAATGGTTGTTAAAAGTGCTTTTTTAAATGGGTTTATTAAAGAAGAAGTTTATGTAGAACAACCCCCCGGTTTCATAAATGAAAGATTTCCAAATCATGTTTACAAATTAGAAAAAATGCTTTATGGTTTAAAACAAGCGCCCCGTGCCTGGTATGATCGTCTTACATCGTTTTTGTTAGAGCACGGTTATGTTATGGGAAGTGCAGACAACACACTCTTCATTAAGCATAAAAATAACGAATTAATTATTCTACAAATATATGTTGATGACATCATTTTTGGAGCCACTAATGAAGAGTTGTGTAATGAAGTAGTCTTAATAATGAAAAATGAATTTGAAATGAGTCTTGTAGGAGAACTATCATATTTTCTTGGTTTTCAAATTTCACAACGAACTGATGGTATTTTTCTGTGTCAATCAAAATATGTCCACGATATGCTTAAACGATTTGTATTTGAAAATCTTAAACAAGCATCTACTCCTATGAGTGCTTCTTTAAAACTAGGAAAAGATGAATCTGGAATTTCTATTGATCAAACGCTATATAGAGGAATGATAGGTTCTCTTCTTTATTTAAGTGCATCTAGACCAGATATAATGTTTGCCGTATGTTTATGTGCTCGCTTTCAAGCCGATCCAAAAGAATCTCATTTAAAAGCGGTAAAACGTATTTTTCGTTATCTAATAGGGTCATCTAAACTAGGATTATGGTACCCACATAATGACTCTTTCACACTCCACGACTATTCCGATTCGGACTACGCCGGGTGCTCACTAGATAGAAAAAGCACTAGCGGTACGTGTCACTTTTTAGGACCCTCTTTAGTTGCTTGGTCTAGTAGAAAACAATCTTCGGTTGCACTCTCCACCACGGAGGCCGAATATATCGCACTTGGTAGTTGCTGTGCACAAGCGTTATGGATGAGCCAAACACTAGAGGACTTTGGATTTCATCTCACAAACATAGATCTTAAATGTGACAACAAAAGTGCAATAGACCTCACATATAATCCTGTACACCATTCTAGATCCAAACACATCGACGTTCGTCATCATTTCATTAGGGATCACATTAAAAAAGAAAATGTAAAAGTAAGCTTCATTGGGACAGACTCTCAACTCGCTGACATATTCACTAAACCTCTTCCCGATGCACGATTTCATTTATTACGACTTGAATTAGGTGTCCTAGATCTTTCAAGTTAAAACATGCTCACAAATACAATTTTCTTTATTTTTCACCATCCAAAACAATTCCAAAAATTCTGCAAATTCAGCATAAAACTACTATTGGGACACCTAATCAACTTCCAACATCAAAATTTTCAAAACCCTAAAAAATCACTTACTGTTTCCCGCGCTAGCGCTAGCGCCGGCGCTAGCGTCGAGTTTCGAATTTCTGTGTTTTTAAAATTTCTAAAAATTCCTAAAAATATTTTGATCTATATGTACTATTTAGTTTTTGCACATCTGTTTTTTTTTTTCTTTTCTTTTTGAAAAATGAAATACAAAAATAGAAAAACAAATTACAAAAAAAAATTATGTTTTTCCTTTGTTTGCTTTTGTTGTTTCCTTTGTTTAAAGTTCATCTTTTTACAAAAATAAAAACAAAATTTACAAAAATCTGCTTTTATTTGCTAAAAACAAATACAAAAATATAAAACTTTAAAACTATAAAAAAAACTCTATGATTTTTCTTGTAAAATCAAGCATGATTTAATCTACTATTTAGAAATTCTACAATGTTACAATCTTTCTCTTCAAAATACTTTGGACATTGTCTTTCTTCATGCTTTGATATATCTATTCAAATGTGCATCAATTATAGTTTAAGAGTTGTGTAGGATCAAGCTTAGCATGCCTCTAAGTATGAGTAAATGTTTTATGTTTGATAATGATATCTATTCACTCACCTTCTTTTGGCATTGTCTACATATGTGTTTAATCTAAGACTACTTGTGTATGTTTTGTATTAGTACAATGGATTAAAATTGCACAAGTATCTTACCTACACTCCTTCTTTTGCACTCTTAAAAATTAAGAAAAGTGGTTATATTTTTTTCATAAAATCTATTGATTTGCAAAACAAGTGTATTCGGAGAACTTTGTACAAAACAAAATTATAAAATAAATGACAAAGATAACTCCACCAAGCACTACTTGAACCTCCTGATAAGTCTTAATGAGCATTGTGAGGTTGAGCACCTTGGAAAGAATAATCAAGTGTCTTGTGCAAATCAAATCTCTCTTTCAAAATTAAGAAAACCCACTTTCTCTTAAGTACACCGGATCACAAGTCTCAAAATTCAAAATAAAATATGTGATCCCCCAAGCACTACTTTGCACCCTGATAAGTCTTGATGAGCATTGTGTGTGCAAAGCACCTTGGTAGTTGTACATTTTTTTTTGTGCATTAAAGTGTGTGGAAGTAATCTTATTTGTGTTTTATTGTGCTTCTTACTTTACATATTACTTGTATTTTTTGATTAAAACATTTGTTTACTCTCCTCAAATTTACACTTATGTGCACATCATTATCTTCCATAACACTTCTTCTCATGAGTATTGGATCCTAATGCTAATTCTATATTACTTTTTCTTTCTGAAATGCACTAGATAACCTAGCATGTGTTCTACAATGTTTTTGTATGTTTTTGAACTTAAGAATTAAAGTAACATTGTGGTCATCTCTTTTTGATAAACATTATTTCATGCTTGGTTATTCTAAAATTTAAAACTGCACAATGATTTCCAAAAACATCATTTTGTGTGATCTTTACCTCATATTTTTTGGATTATCATTACTATTTGCTATAAGTCTTTCGCATCTTAACCATATAAGTGTTTTTTACCTTGCGCTTTCATGCTTATTTCATATCTTGTATTATTTGCATCATCACTTATTCTTAAAAATTCCTATCTTTCATTAAGTGATAGATTTCCTTGGAAACACTTTTTATTGGTTACTTCAAACATAAAAATCTTTTATGCTAAAAACTCTGATCTATTTCAATAAAATACAATTCTAAATCTCCTTATCATTTACCTAAAAAGCTCGATCATGCCTTATCTTTTATTTACACATTTTTAGTGCTCTGTCTCCCTACCCACTTTTGCTAATAACAAAGGGGGAGAACTAACATGATAAAATGCAAAAGGGGGAGAACTAACATGATAAATATGTAATCCACTATCAAAATGCAAACCCAACATGATTGATTAAGTTTATAGCATATATATTAGGGGAGCATTCACTTAGGGGGAGCATGTATTTAGGGGGAGCAAGTCTAACATGCTAGAATCAATTATTATCCTAAGTCATCACTCTCACACACACACAAGTATAGTTTCATCATGCTTATCTATTAATGCTTTGATTTATCATTAATGGATTTGTTATTATCAAAAGGGGGAGTTTGTTGGAACATGGTCTTCCGCATCTCCAAGGTTTGAGAATAACAAATACTATGTGTATTTGATCTTGTGTGTTCAAGTGTGCAGGTTTACTAGGTCCACATGACTCAAGGAGTACACATGATGGCTGCCCCCAAAATTGAGGCCAAATTCGAAGAGGCTCACTAGCGCCAGCGGTAGCAACTAGCGTCGGGCGCTAGCGTTGATGAGCACGTTTCTGGGAGCTGTTATGGAAGGCGCTAACGCCTGGCGGTAGCAGATAACGCCGGCGGTATCGGTGAACACAGAAGGAATGAAAGCCTCGTTGCCGTGGATTGGAGATCCTGCCGCGCAAGAAGTTTCTTAATCATGGATAGCGCCAGCGGTAGCTACTAGCGCTGGCGGTAGCATGGCACACAGAAGGCATAGAGCAAAATGTTGCCACGGATGGGAGATTCTGCCGCGCAAAACGTTGCCTAATCCGGGCTAGCGCCGGCGGTAGCGCTTGTTCTATAAAAGGACCCCCTCTCCTCACGAATTGGTACACCCATTGCATACACCTCAGAGAGAGAGAGATAGCTCGAGTTGCAGAGGCCTTCCTTGTCCGAATTCTGAAGTTCTAGCGAAGCGCTACCAATTTCTGAAGGAGGATTCCATCACGCCAAATTCGAACGAAGTCCGCCTCAACAAACGCTGATTCTCCAGCGGATCTTCACCTCCTCGTTCAGAAGTTCATCTTGAGGGAGTTTTTTACTTATTGTTATTTCATTTCTCTTTTATCATTGTAAACGGCAGTGAAATCGCCTCGTGTTGGCGACTAGGTCTGGGGTAGACTTAGGGCTGAAATTCGCCTCGTGTTGGCGACTAGATCTAGGCTAGTTCAAGGGGGTGCTCGAGGTCACATTCGGGGAAGGATTGGCTAGAGCGGCTTGAGGCCGAATCCAGGGGAGGATAAGGCTAGAGCCACCGGTTTGCTGGGAAGCGAGTTGGGATAGAAAACAAAAAGAGTTTTAAAATATTCGCCTAAGGATCTCTAGCGTCATAAGAGATCAAGTTTTGTAAAACTTATTCAATATAAATAAAAGCATATCTCCTCTTTTTGTTTTACATAACTTATCACTGGTTTAATCTTGCTATATTTCTACGTTTTCCAAATAAATACTAAACTTTTTGAAAACCCTTATTCACCCCCCCCCCCCTCTAAGGGCGCCGACCGATCCAACAGTAGTATATGTTTGAAATCATATCACATAGAAATTTTTGAATTCAATTTATGATCTATAGATATATAATGAGTTTAGGATGAATAGATTGATCTTTAGAAATAAAGGACATGACTTTACAATTTGATAATTTGATTTATGAATCTTTAAGTATAAAGTCTCGTGTCTATATGATGATCATACCATGATAGAAAAAAGAGATAAGAAAAGAAAGAAAAATAAAAAGACAATAAAGCATATCATGAAGTAGAAAATTTGTACATTTCATTTTCAAAAATATTCTACTTCATGCATTTGGTGATACCTAATGAATAAGAGATTTAGGTATCCAAAGGGGGGACTAAGTGTGGTGGTTCCTTTAGGTACCTAAATATAACGTGTAAGTTTGTGGGTAGTTAGTGATGAATGTGTCCTTAGTGTTTCATTTTTAATTTTGGCTCTCCATTCAAACTTTGGTTTAATGTTATTTTTATATGTCAAATTTCCATTGTGATAATCTTTATATTGATGATTATGATTGTAATGATTAGGAAATTTGTGTAATGTTGTTTTTAAGTTTGGAGAAACATGATTTTGGAAATAATGGTGATTTTGACTTTGATTTAAAATCCGTTGTGTTTCTTATTTCCATTATTTGGTTTTGTTAATATATTCATGTTCATATTCATATTCAACATGTTTTTAGATAGTTCTTAATAGTGTGAATTTTTATTTATAATTTTCATAAGCACGTTGATTTTTGATTTTAATTCATCATTCTTAATCTTTAAATTATGCCTAGCTTTATTATAAGCTATTGTGCTATTTTTAAGAGTAGAAACAATAGAGTCAATATGATTTTGATAGTCGTTTCTAAATTCCTCAAATGTTTCGTCCATCTCTTTGATTTCAGTTTTCTAATTTTGGCACGTAGCATAATCACTTTTCAAAGATGAATTTTCTAAAAATAATTTTTCATTATGTTCTTTTACACAAATAATTTCTTTTTCAAGTTCCTTAAATTTTTCTTTAATATCATTACAATCAAAACAAGGTTTTGTATTTTCAATTGAAGTGACATGGGTAAAGCTAGATAAATCAGAATTTGATTCTACTTTAACTTTTGCTTTTAATTTTTTATTTTCTTAGCGCAATTTGCAATTCACATTTTTTAATTTCTTAATTTTGCGCTTTGTAATTCGTAGCAATTGTAAAGTAGAAATAGAATTGCAAACAATAAGAGGATTTGATTTCCTTACAGTGCTTTTGGATGATGTGAGATTTAAGCACAAATTTTCTTTGTTGTCTTCATCTATTTGGCATTCCTCTTCCGAAGATGGGATTTCTTCTTTTCCATTTGATGTGCACTCCATTGATCCATCATGAGAGGAGATTTCTTGATCATTTGAGCAATCTTGTATGTTCTCCACTTCTTGCATTTGTTCCATACCTGTAGATGGAGAATCATACATTTCTTCAAGAAATTTCCATACTTTATATGCACTAGAAAAACAATATATTAATTTTGAAATTTCGTGAGATAAAGCACAGAAAATACTATTTAAAGTTTTTTCATTTAGATGACGTTCCTGTTTATTTGATTCATCCACTGGTCTAACTATTGCTATATCACATGCATTGATATCTAAATTTTTAATAAACTTTTCCATTAAAAATTTCCACCCTTTATAATTTCTCCCTTTGAATAAAGGTGGTTTAAGAAATATTTCTTCTTCATAAAAATTTACCCCACTAATAGAAGTGAGATCATGAGACACCATTATTCCTAGTTGTTAAGCCGATTGGAATAAAACCCCTCTGATACCACTTGTTGGATCGGTAGGCGCCCTTAGAGGGGGGGGGGGGGGTGAATAAGGGTTTAATAACTTATATTATATTTTGATTATCCTTGAAATAATGCGTGATTAAGAAAGTGAGAAATCAAACAAAATACTTGAAATAAAGTAGAGACATGTTTTATTAATATGAAATAAGGTTTTACAAAAGTTGATTTCTATAACGCTAGAAATCTGAGGCGAATAATAATAAAACTCTTTTTCATTTTCTATCCCGACTCATATCCCCACGAACAGGTGGCCCTAGCCTATCCTTCCCCAGATTCGGCCTCAAGACGCTCTAGCCAATCCAACAATGGATATGGCCTTGAGCACCCCCTAGACCTAACCTAGATCTAGTCGCCAACACGAGGTGAATTTCTGCCCTAAGTCCTACCCAGACCTAGTCGCCAACACGATGCGAATTCTCTAACGGTTTACAAGAAATATGAAATGATAATAAAAAAAAACTCCTTCTTGAAGAACTTCTGAAGTTGGAGACAAAGATCCATTATAGAATATGCGTTGTAGAAGCGGACGTCGTTTGGATCCGGCGTGAAGAGATTCTCCTTCAGAAATCCGCAGAGCTTTGGTATGAGATCAACCTTCGGCCAAATCAGGCTCTGGAATTCTAGCACTCAATCTTCCTCTCTAATGTGTGTGAAACGAGAGAAGAGGTGTCCAATTTATAGCCTCGGCACTAGCGCCTGCGCTAGCACTACCGCCGGCGCTATCCTGGATTAGGCATTATTCTGCGCGCGGGAATCTTCAACCCGAGGAAACATTTCTCTCTTGCCTTCTATGCTTTGTGCTACCGCCTACGCTATCCGCTACCGCCAGGCGCTAGCTCCTTCTATATGTGCTCCCGAATTGCGCTAATCATCGCTAGCACCGGGCGCTAGGTGCTACCGCCAGAGTTAGTGGGCATGTTGGATTTGTTGGCCCAAATTTGGGGGCAACCTTCTTATGTAATCCTTGAGTCATATGAACCTTGTTTCCTGCACACTTAAACAGACAAGATCAAATACACATAGGATTTGTTATTCTCAAACCTAGGAGATGCGGAAGACCATGTTCCAACACTAATGTTGTGAGATTCAGCAATGGCGGGCACCTTTGAGTTGAACCATGGAGGAAGCGATCATAGGATTTTTCACACCAATTCTCCATTGGAGAAGGTCTTTCCGAGAGATCAAGAGGCATTCACAATCTTTGTGAAGTGAGTGTACATATTGTCTACGTCCTCATCGATCTCCATCCAAAATTGTTCGTATTCAGATTCTAGTCGAAACAGCTTTGACACTTTTACCTGTGAAGTACCTCCATGAGTCAGCTCAAGCAATTGCCAAATATCATAAGCAGTTTCGCAACTGCATATTCTATTATATTCTGTTTTATCTAACACACAGAAAAGAGAATTCATTGCTTTCTCATTGTTGGTGCATTTTAGATAATCCATGTCGTCCTATTTATCATGTGGTTTCTCCAACACTTGTTCGACTACAATGTTAGTTGGTGCAGTATATTTGACTCAACGATGGCCCAGACATCCATGTTTTGATTCATCAAGGATATTTTCATTCGTGTTCTCCAGTGTCTGTAGTCACACCCCATAAACAGTGGGGGTCTACTCACACCTTAAACCTCAAGAAAGCATGATTTAATTTGGCCATCTTACTTCAGGAGATTAACCCGTTTTGAAGTAAAACCCCTCTAATACCACTTGTTGGATCGGGTGGCCAACCTTAGAGGGGGTGAATAAGGTTTTCAATCAACTGCTGGAGATTTAAATAAGTTACAACAGGAATGCGCATTCAGGAGCTAGCGTCGGGCAGTAACACAACCATGTGGCATTAGCTAAGGAATCAACACACTAAATGCAGAATATCATTTTAGGAATCACACTACTCCAACCAATGCACCACTAGAAAATTCACAGCAGTTTACACTAAAGTGCAGAAACGTGATAGCATTGAATAATAAAATATTATTTACACAAATGGACTTAGATCCCCATGATGCCTGAGATCGGAGGCGGTGAATATAAAACTCTTGTAGTTTATATACCGATCTTCTCACCGAATACTGATTGGATCTCTCCCTTTCCTCCCCAGAAAAGTCTTTGAGCCTGCTCCTCACCTCCTCCTAGAAAGGTGAATAGAGCCCACTAGATCTCCCAGATTTAGACATCCTCCCAGGACGATTTACCATAGAATCATTCCTGAATTTCGACGACCTTCTAGGTCGATTTTCCTTCACTCAAAATAAACAAGAAAAGTGAAAAATACAATAGAGAAGAAAGAGATATAAACTATTGCTCCTTCAAAACCAGGATCCTCCATAGAGCGGTGAGCAATCGGTGCTTCTGAATATCGTTCATCTTGCACTCGATCAGCAATAGATTGTCACTGTAGACTTCGATCTTCGAAGATCTTCAAACTTGAATGGGAGGGAGATAGTTCTCTTTTCCTTGCTTGGATATGTTGGTTCGCTGCAACAGAGGCGACTATGGAACCCTATTCACGTAAGTGTCTATCTGTCTACTTCAGGAAAAGAAACGACAGCATTTATAACAGATTCTTTAAGTTACCGTCGGTGGTAGAGTTATCGCGCGGCGGTAACGTTCTTTATGCTTTTTCGCAGCTACCCAACACCAAATCAGGATGGTGCTAGAAAACATTCTCTTACTGTCTTTGGATAGCACGGTGCAGTTTCAAGCGCAACGCGGTAGCATTATGCCATTTTCTTCTTGGCGACAAAGTGGAGCATCTAGTCAACATAATCTTCTGGTCGACAAAGCTAGCGCGCAGCATTAGGATTAACGACCACGATAACAGTCCCGTCGATAATGACTTGATGTTTTCATCTCAACGATATGCTTTCCAATCTACATAAGTTGTCTCGTCGACAGAGCTAGCGCTCGCGGTAAGTGTAACATGTGGCAGTAGACTTCTCGATGACATCATCTCAACTATATAAGTCTTCACGTTGATATTTACCTTTGCGTCGAAGCAAGTCACATCGATATGGCTATCACCGATGGTAGGACTAGCGCCCAGCGGTAGGTCACAGAGAGTGGAATTCTCGACATCTTCACACCTGTAAACCTACACACTATACCCAAGATATGTATGATCAAATACAGTATGGGATTTGATATTGTCAAAATAAATAGTTGAAAAATGCATGTTCCAACAGGAGATTTCAAACAGAAACTCCGGCCTTGCCAGCATAGAGCTCAGAGAATCAAAACTGAAACTCTAGCCTTTCCAACAGAGTGTTTGGAGATTCCAAATGGAAGTTCGGGCCTTTCCACTAAAGTGCTTGGAGAATCCAAACAAAAACTTTGGCCTTTCCAACAGTGTGCACGGAGAATCCAAATGGAAACTCCGGCTTTCCCAACATAGTGCTCGGAGAATCCAAATGAAAACTCTGGTCTTTCCAGCATAGTGCTCTGAGAATCCAAATGGAAACTTCAACCTTTCCAGCATAGTGCTCGAAGAATCCAAACAGAAACTCTGGCCATTCCAGCATAGTGTTTGGAGAATCCAAATGGTAACTTCGGCCTATCCAACAGAGTGATTGGATAATTCAAATGGAAACTCCAGCCTTTCCAACATAGTGCTCGGTGAATCCGAACGAAAATTCTGGCATTTCCAGCATAGTTCTCGAAGAATCTAATCGTAGGGTCCAGCAATTCCAACATAGTGCTTGGAGAATTCAAATAGAAGCTTGGGCCTTTCCACCAAAGTGCTCATAGAATACAAACATAAACTTTGGCCTTTCCAACAGAGTGCTTGGGGAATCCAAACAGAAATTCTTGCCTTTCTAACACTGTGCTCAAAGAATCCAAACAAAAACTCAAGCCTTTCCAGCATAGTGCTCTGAGAATCCAAACAGAAACGTCGGCCTTTTTATTAGAGTTCTCGAAGAATCCAAATGAAAACTCCAGCTTTTCTAGTAGTGTGCTAGAAGAATCCATATGGAAACTATGACCTTTCTAGCAGAGTGCTCGGAGAATCCAAACAAAAACTCCAGCCTTTCCAGGAGAATGCTCAAAGAATCCAAACGGAAACTTTGGCCTTTCCAGCAGAGTGCTCAGAGAATCCAAATGAAAACTCTAGCCTTTCCACCCGAGTGCTTGTAGAATCCAAACGGAAACTCTGGCCTTTCCAATATAGTGCTTAGAGAATCTAAACAGAAACTCTGTCCATTCCAATATAGTGCTCGAAGAATATGAATGGAAAATTTGTCCTTTCCAGCAGAGTGCTCAGGGAATCCAAATAGGAACTTTGGCCTTTCCAGTGGAATGATTGGATAATCCAAATACAAAATTCGTCCTTTCCAACATAGTGCTCGGCAAATTTAAACAAAAACTTTGGCCTTTCCAACAGAGTGATCGTAGAATCCAAATGGAAACTCTGGCCTTTCAAGCAGATTGCTCGGAGAATCCAAATGGAAATTCCGACCTTTCTAGTAGAGCGCTCGAAGAATCCAAAAGAAAACTCTGTCCTATCCAACAGAGTGCTCGGAGAATCTAAACAGAAACTCCAGCCTATCTAATAGAGTGCTCCCCGTGTGTCCACTCTAATGTCAAGTCTGCTCCAGTGCACGCCTCCATGCCCTCACTCAGCACACACTCCTCATGTGTCCACTCCGACGTCAAGTCTGCTCTAGTGCACACCTTCGTGCTCCGCTTATCACATGTTAATCATGTGTTCATTCTAACTTCAAGTCTGTTTCAGTGTGCACCTCCAACTCTTGCTCAACACACACTCCCCATATGTCTTCTCCAATGTCAAGTCTTCTCTAGTGCGTGCCTCCGCACCCCGCTCAGCACAAGCTCCCCATGTGTTTGCTCCAACATCAAGTCTTCTCCAGTATGTACTGTTGAAATTTTGAAGTGAAGTGGAGGTGTCCAGGCGGTCTGTTTTTGGTGACCGCCGAGACCGCGCGGTCTGTGATTTTATTCAGCCGGTCTGGCTCTGCCGGTCTGTTCTGGCGGACTACTGGTTCTGCCGGTCTGTTCTTAGTAGCTGCGGTCTGTTCCTGAGTTGGTCTGCTGGTTGGCCTGTCTTTTGTATTGGAAGATCGGGCAGTCTGTTCTTATATGACCGTCTATCCGGGCGGTTTGTTCTTGGCGATCTGGCGACTTGTTCAAAGTCGGCCAGATGGTTCTTCGTTTGCTCCTGGTGGTCTAAGGGAGTAGCGGTCTTGTGTCCGTGCGGCTTGTGCGCGGTCTCGTATTCGCGCGACTTGTGCGCGATCTGCCTGCTGTTCTGCGGTCTTGGTCGGATGGTCGTCCAAGTGGTCTGATCACGCGGTCTGCCTTATGAGACCACTGGCGATCTGACGGGTGGTGACTGAATCCCAGTTTGTGCGGTGACGACATCCATCTACCTGTCTATAAATAGGGGTGCATGGCCCGTCATTCACAACGAGGACTGTAAGAACTGATCCTGGGTTAATTCGTGCGGTCTCACTTTGAGGTCGTGCGGTCTCGAAAGCTAGTTGACTGTTTGTTGTGTTCGCAGGTTTGCGGTCAGCAGGTTGCGGTCTCCTTCCTTGGTGATTCCCAGCGGCTTGAATAAACAGTTCGACAGCCGTCAGTCTGCGAACTGGTTTATGTTCGTTCTTGTGCTGTTCGCAGCGAGCTCAGCGATCAGGCGACCTTCGGCGGTTAGGCGATCTGAGTTGCGGTCTGGCGACAGCTTCAGTTCTTTGTTCCAATAAAGCTCCAGTTTGTGCGGTCTGAGGTGCGGTCTTGCAGTGCTGGAAATTTGTCCGGTTTCTGTTCGCGCGGTCTCAGTTCAAGCCGAGCGACTTCTGGAGTCGAGCGGTCTGTGCGGTCTCATCTTGTCTAGCCACAAAATTTGTTTTGGTGTGTTTTGTTCTTCTCGCCTCCATGATTCTGATGAATCATGTCTGGCCATGTATACCTCGCACTGTAAATGAAGTTTGTGATTCAATAAAGTTTCTTGTGTTGCTGTGTGGCATTGTGGTTGTTTGGCTTTAACTCAGTTGATGCAACTCCTGCTTACTCCTAAACGATTCAAATCAAAAATTTTAACATGGTATCAGAGCTAGGTTATTGGAGTGGATAAGCAGTGATCAACTTGAGTTGCCATCGTCTTTGTGAAGAAGAGACCACATAGATTGCCATGGAAGGTGGATACGCAAGGGGGCTTGGTATTGAACTCCTCACATCGACTAACTATAAGAAATGGAGGTCATGTATGGAGAGCTATTTACTTGGCTAGGATCTATGGGAGATAGTTGAAGGAGAAGACACACAAGAGGTGTTTTTAGCAGGAGATAATATGGCAGAGGTGAGACGTTGGAGGAGGACTAATGCGAAGGCAGAGTTCACTCTCAAGAGGGTTATCTCACCGGAGCTGTTTGACCACATCATTGGATGTAAATCTGCTGCTGAGATTTGGACATCTTTGGATGGGCTGTTTAATAAGAAGAATGTAGCTCGGCTACAGTTTCTTGAAAATGAGTTGGCGAAGGCCTCTCAAGGTGATCTTTCTATTTCTACCTTCTTTCTCAAGATGAAGAACCTCACAACAGAGATTTCTGCATTGGACCCTGATGAGCCCATCTCGGAGGAAAAACTGAAGAGGCATATCATCCGCGGGTTGCGGAAGGAGTATCTTGCCTTTGTGATTTCAGTTCAAGGTTGGGCAAATCAACCATCTCTGTTGGAGCTGGAGAACTTACTTGCTTCGTAAGAAAGTTTGGCAAGACAGATGGCGGGGACTTCTATCTCTGGGGGAGATAGTGATGTGTTGTTCTCTGGGAAGAAGAAGAAGAAGTGGGAGAAGAAGAAGCCGGATTATGATGGACCCTCTACTTTAGGTCAGCTGGAGAGGGGTTATGCTCCTAAGTCTGATGGGAAAAAGAAGGGAGATGGACCAAGGTGCTTCAGGTGCAATAAGACCGGCCACTTCAAGAAGGATTGTCGGGTTAATCTTCAGTCGGGACATGTAGCGGAGAAGGAGAAGCCAAAGTCTGATGAAGCTGGATGGGGGAGGATCCTTTGCGGCTAATATGACGGCGATGCCCGTTAAGGCCTTGGCTGCCATCAACTTCGAAGAGGATTGGATTGTTGATTCAGGGTGTGGACATCATCTCACCGGGGATGAATCAAAGTTCTCTTCTTTGGCGCCTTACTCAGGTAACGATGCTATCATTACGGCTGATAATTCTGTTCATGTTGTCGAACAAGAAGGTGTTGTCTCCCTGAGTAGTGATAAGGGTCCACTCACTTTGAGGAGTGTTTATCACGTGCCTGGTATGAAGAAGAATCTCTTCTCTGTGACCAATGCGGTTGATGCCGGTTATCACGTTCTGTTTGGCCCAACAGAAGTGAAGTTTCTTAAAACTCAACCGGAGATAAAGGAGATGTTATCCATGTTGGAAAGCGGGTGAAGGACTTGTTCGTGTTATCGACAAGTACCTATGTTGATAAGATGAAGACCAATGATAGCGCGGCTATCTGGCATGAAAGGTTGGGGCATGTTGGCATGGACAAATTGAAGGCTATGGCGGTAAGGGGCCTTGTCAAGGGCTTGCCTAGCTTGTCCTCTTATGGATACGGTCATGTTTGTGCTGGATGTAAGTTTGGTAAGTCTCATCGACTTTCATTTGATAAATCGCAAACAAGATGCAAAGCGCCGTTGCAGTGCATTCACGGTGATTTGATGGGACCAACAGCCACCCCAAGCCTTGGAGGCAACAGATATATGTTGGTGTTGATTGACGATTACACCAGATATGTTTGGGTGTATTTTCTGAAAGAGAAGTCGGAAGCCTTTGCGAAGTTTATGGAGTTCAAGGAGCTGGTGGAAGGTCGGTTAGGCCTGCGGGTGAAAAAATTGAGAACTGACAATGGTGGGGAGTTCACCTCTGGTGAGTTCTCAAGTTTTTGCAGGAAACACAACGTTCAGAGAGAGCTCACTTGTGCCCATACTCCACAGCAAAATGGCGTTACGGAGAGGAAGATCCGTCATCTGACGGAAACCTGCAAATGCTGGCTTCATGTCAAGAGTATCCCAAAGTCCTTTTGGGCGGAGGGAATGTCTTGTGCAGCTTACGTCATCAACATGATGCCTCTTAGTCCTATCAACATGAAGACCCCTCAAGAACTGATGTTCAAGGAGAAACCGAGTGTTGCTCACCTTCGGGTGTTCGGGTCAACCTGCTATGTGCATATTCCTGATGCTCTTCGGACAAAGCTAGATGCGAAAGCAAGGAAGCTAGTCTTTGTTGGGTATGATGAGCGGAAGAAAGGATGGAGATGCATGGATCCTGAGACACGGAGATCAGTGGTATCTCGGGATGTGGTGTTTGTTGGGTTTTTCTAGAACCATACATCAAATGTAGGCGCAGCGGAAATGAAGAGAAACAACCCAAAAAGACTTTGGATCGGCCATGAATGTTGAATCAAGAAGTTAACAAAATGCTAGGTATGAAATTACCTTTGCGGGATTGGATCAAATCCAACCTAGATGCTCCACGAGTTGATTCCTGTCGTCGGCTATGCGAGTCCTCACGTAGAATAATATCTACGTCTCTACAGTGATCCACACGAGCCGGGAGAAGAATGACTGCACCTTGAACTTCCACGAACTGCTAGGTTCGCTCCAGGAAGAACACACACGGCGACGATCGCCGGAGAGGAGGTCGGCGGACGCGATTCAGAGACGGCGGAACACTTCCGTCGGCTAGGGTTCGTAAGGCGAGAGCGGAACTCCTTCCGTCGGCTTTTTCTTTTCGTTAGTTATGAGAACCCTAAAACGAAGTCCTATTTATACCCAAAGGATAAATAGCTTCTAGAAGAATCGCTATCCGCAGACCACACAGCAGAATAAGGGCTTCTGTTACAATTCGTCGGAATTCCACGGAAGATCATTCGTCGAGATTTCACGGGACAATCCGACGAATCCGACGAATCAGATCAGACGGCAACATTTGCCGAGAAAATGATCTCTGTAACAATTCGTCGAGTCTTCACGGGACAATCCGACGAATCCCGACGAATCCGATGAATTCCATCCGTGTAAATCCGACGAATTCAGACAGCAACAACCTGCTGGATTTCCCCATTCTATATATGGTGATTGGTAACATTTACCAACACAGTCAATCTACCAACTTCTCCACATGCTCTTACGTGCGACCCTGCAGGCTCATATCGCGTTGGCAGTGAGATTACATGTTTGACCACTTCTAGATCACAATGGCAACTCCAACAGTCTCCCACTTGATCTTGAAAGTATCAAACCAAAAACCTCACAAACAATGAGCGGCATCTAGCAATGCATCATTGCTCCCCAAGCAATAAGAGTTCATAACTCATAAGCCTTTATGACCAATGTTCCAGCGTTGTCTTTGTCCCTTTGTCCCTTACATCCGGAAAGAACTAGAGGCATGGACCGTGTCACCCTCATAATAGCTCAATCCAAGTTTCTTGATCTAGAACGGACTTCCAGAGAATGGTGAGCTCAATATCACATATTGACTCTACCAAGCATGGCCATGCATTTCTCAGTCCAATTCCATCAAGGGGCCCATGGATGCAACTCCTGTTATATAGGAGGACAAATCCCATATCTGCTCACACCCAAACACCCAAATGATTCGTAACGTACCCAACGACCACCCTTATCATCAACCTTCTTCAAGGAAGACTTTAGATGACATCAAAGCACGCTCTTCCTCACTCGGTGAATGTTGTGACTTCAGGTCAAAGGACCACAACACCATTGTCAAATGAGACCTACTTGTGACACTTTTAATTAACAATCCACAAAGTAGTCTCAGGTTGGGTCTGTCCAGTACAACTTGTTCACTAACAAGTACCCACGTGATGACTTGATATCACAATATCATGACCTGTGAGAACCGGTCATCAGTCAACACACATGCTAGTCTTAATGTATCATCATCACCCTTAGCTTCTACGATGATACCTCGACCAGGGACCTTTTAAGAATGAAGCTTCAAAATCATAGGCTCTCACATTCAAGTCACGTACTTGATGTCCTATGGAAGCGAACATTCTAAGGGTATTTATCACGAATTTTATTCTATCATATAGAAACAGTATATCGTAATAAAAGAACTTGACATTAATTGTAAAAAGAAATAATTGGTGCACAATTCATCATATGAATAAATTTTAAACAGCCAACAGAATATTTATTTTACATGCAACCCACAAGACTCCCACTAGAGTTGATCATTCAGGTATCGTATACCCATTGATCTAGTATGACCATCATGCTTTCTCTGCGCGAGAGGCTTTGTCAGTGGATCTGCAATATTCTCCTCAGTCGGCACTCTGCAAATGTTCACATCTCCTCGTTCGACAATCTCACGAATAAGATGGAACCGCCGAAGTATGTGCTTGGAGCGCTGATGGGATCTAGGTTCCTTAGATTGTGCAATTGCACCATTGTTATCACAGTAGAGAACTACGGGACCAACAATGCTAGGAACTACATCTAGCTCGCCGATGAATTTCCTAATCCATACAGCCTCCTTCGCTGCATTAGCTGCAGCGATATACTCGGCCTCAGTTGTAGAATCAGCAACTGTCTCTTGCTTGGAACTCTTCCAGCTCACAGCTCCTCCATTCAGGCAAAACACAAACCCTGACTGAGACTTTGAATCATCCCTATCAGTTTGGAAGCTGGCATCCGTGTAACCACTTACAACGAGCTCTTCCTTTCCACCATACACCAAGAATACATCCTTAGTCCTTCTCAAGTACTTCAGGATATTCTTTACGGCTATCCAGTGACATTCACCGGGATCAGACTGATACCTGCTAGTCATGCTCAAAGCAAAAGAGACATCGGGTCGAGTACATAACATTGCATACATGATTGACCCAATTGCCGAAGCATATGGAATCGACTTCATGCGGTCCTTATCTTCGCAAGATTTTGGACACTGGTCCTTAGAGAGATTCACACCATGAGACATGGGCAAAAATCCTTTCTTGGACTCAAGCATGTTGAACCGCTTCAACACCTTGTCAATGTACGTACTCTGGGTCAAACCCAGCAACTTCTTCGATCTATCTCTATAGATCTTAATACCGAGTATGTAAGTCGCTTCACCCAAGTCCTTCATAGAAAAGCAGTTCCCTAGGTTGTTCTTAACAACTTTCAGGGTAGGTATGTCATTCCCGATCAGCAGTATGTCATCTACATACAATATCAGGAAGACAACAATGCTCCCACTGA
This sequence comes from Dactylorhiza incarnata, assembly GCA_033032865.1. NCBI lineage: Eukaryota > Viridiplantae > Streptophyta > Magnoliopsida > Asparagales > Orchidaceae > Dactylorhiza > Dactylorhiza incarnata. The sequence goes on from JAWHQI010000035.1 coordinate 8,012,338, forward strand.
TTCGCTTGTAAACACACGGTTCATCTTCATTCTTGACAAAACCAAACTCTTTGATCTTCTCATCAAAACGAAGATTCCAACTTCTAGAGGCTTATTTCAATCCATAGATGGACTTATTCAGCTTGCATATTTTAGTGGCTTCATTTGGGGATACAAAACCCTCGGGTTGTGTCATGTACACTTCCTCAAGGAGGTTTCCATTTAGGAAAGCCGTTTTGACATCCATCTGCCAGATCTCGTAGTCATAATACGCAGCAATAACAAGCAATATCCTAATGGACTTTACCATGGCAACAGGGGAAAAGGTCTCATCATAGTCAACACCATGAATTTGCTTGAAACCCTTAGCCACCAGTCGCCCTTTGAATGTCTGTACATTCCCATCCATGTCGGTCTTCTTCTTGAAGACCCACTTGCACCCTATGGGTCGTACCCCTTCAGGTGGTTCCACCAAGTTCCAAACTTGGTTTATATACATGGAGTCCATTTCGGATTTCATAGCCTCAAGCCATTTGTCGGAGTCTGGTCCATTCATAGCCTCTTGGTAGGTTGCTGGTTCATCATCATGATCCATAAGCAACACATTACCTATTTGAGACACGAGAAATCCATATCTCTCAGGCTCAAATCTTGGTCTACCAGATCTACGTAGGACTTGTGTTTCGTGAGCAGGTTCTCTAGCTACAACATCTTGTAGTCCTGGCTCAGAATCCAACTCTGGTTCATTCACTATTTGTGGTTCTTGAACTTCTTCAAGTTCTACCTTTTGCGTCTTTCTTGATAAGAACTCTTTCTCCAAGAAGACACCCGTCCTTGCGACAAACACTTTGCCCTCAGACGGTAGGTAAAAGTAATATCCCTTCGTTTCCTTAGGATATCCCACCAGATAACACTTATCTGATTTGGGTTCCAGCTTGTCAGGCATTTGACGTCGTACGTATGCCTCACAGCCCCAAATTTTAATGAACGACATACTAGGACGCTTCCCAGTCCATATCTCATATGGTGTCTTTAGAACCGTTTTCGTCGGAGCGCGATTCAGTGTCATTGCAGCAGTCTCTAAAGCAAAACCCCAAAAGGAAACAGGCAAGTCTTCATGACTCATCATCGACCGTACCATGTCTAACAGAGTATGATTTCTCCTCTCAGACACACCATTATGCTGCGGTGTCCTAGGTGGAGTGAGCTGTGATACAATACCACACTCTTTCAGATGATCACGGAACTCATGACTCAGGTATTCGCCACCTCGATCAGATCGGAGTGCTTTAACCTTTTTACCCAATTGGTTCTCCACTTCATTCTTAAACTCTTTGAACTTTTCAAAGGTTTCGGATTTGCACTTCATAAGATACACGTATCCGTATCTACTGAAATCATCAGTAAATGTAACGAAGTAGAAATACCCACCTCTAGCCATAGAACTCATGGGTCCGCATACATCACTATGTACAACACCCAAGAGATCCTCAGCCCTCTCAGTATAACCAGTGAAAGGGGCTTTAGTCATCTTGCCTAATAAACAAGACTCACATCGCTCAAATGATTCATAATCAAATAAGTCCAATAGTCCATCTTTATGGAGCTTGGATATGCGCTTCTCATTTATATGGCCCAAACGACAATGCCAGAGATATGTAGGATTTGAGTCATTTGTTCTTAGTCTTTTATTATTATCTACATTATAGATCGGATGGTCCAGGTTCAAAACATAAAGACCATTAAACAATTGAGCTACAGCATAACAAACATCATTCTTAAATATAGAACAACAATTGTTCTTAATTATAAAAGAAAATCCAATCATGTCTAAGCATGAAATGGATATAATGTTTCTAGTTATGGCCGGAACATAATAACAATTATCAAGTTCTATTACAAGCCCACTGGGCAAAGAAAGACGGTAAACCCCTACGGCTACAGCAGCAACTCTTGCTCCATTGCCGACACGTAGGTCCACCTCTCCTTTACTCAGCAATCTCCTCCTTCCTAGTTCCTGCACATTTGTACAAATGTGAGAACCACATCCGGTATCCAATACCCAAGATGAAGGAGCAGAAAGGTTTATCTCTATAACGTAAATATCCGAAGCGGAAGTCATACCTCCCTTCATTTTCTGCAGACCCTCAATGTACGAAGGACAATTCCTCCTCCAATGACCAGCCTTGCCACAGTGGTGGCATTTTCCTTCCTTCACGGTGCTCTTCTTTTTCAGCGCAGAAGATTTGGGCTCAAGATGTGACTTAGGTCCCACCTTCGTCTTCTTGAAGCCCTTGGCCTTACCCTTGCCTTTATGTACCATCAATATGGGACTAGCAGGCTTGGCCTTCTTCATGTTTATTTCGGCAGTTCACAACATGCCTAGGAGCTCGGACAGTGTCTTGTCTATTTCATTCATGTTGTAGTTCAAGACGAACTGCTCATAATTATCCGGCAACGATTGCAGGATAAGATCTGTGGCCAACTCTTGACCCAGAGGAAAACCCAGTCTCTCCAGGTTCTCTATATACCCAATCATCTTGAGTACGTGAGTACCAACTGAGTCTCGAGCTCCCATTTTGCACTGAAATAATGCCTTCGTGACATCGAACCTCTCTTGACGAGCTTGCCCTTGAAACATTTTCTTTAGGTGCTCGTCAATCTCCTTGCACCCCATGTTCTCGTGTTGCTTCTGAAGCTCAGAGTTCATGGTGGCAAGCATAAGGCACTCGACGTCTAAGGCGTCATCGGTATACTTCTTATAAGCATCCTTATCAACACGGGACGAGTTCCCGGTCGGCACCTCGGGGGCTTCTTCTTCCAAGACGTAGAGCTTTCGCTCTTGCCTGAGAACAATTCTCAAGTTCCTATACCAGTCCATGTAATTCGTCCCACTAAGCTTGTCCTTCTCAAGGATAGCTCTTAGGGACAAGGTGGAATGTGAACCACTTGCCATGGAGTTCTACAAGAATTCATGCAGAATCTAATTAGTACCAAAATTCCAAAATACAATTTATTTTAATTTGGACTTCAATTAAATACTCCCACTATTTTATTCAAATTGATCGCCCTCACTATCAATTCGGAGAGTCCATTGCGAGCTACTCTCTTAGTGGACAAGATCCGTATTTCACCAACACCACGAGTCCGCTTTGGCGTTCCTCTCATAATGCGGTTATTTAGGTAGGCAACGCTTGCCAATTGCATCCTCATGCAACTCTTGTATGGCTGGTGAATAACTCCTTATTCGCATCCATCATATGGTGCATGCCAACCCTATGCCTCTAGGCACTCAACCTTTGAGGTCACCTAGTTAAGTTAGACCCGATGTCGACAGTGGGATATCACAATTATCCGCTCGCACCCTTACCAAGATAGATTAATGCACCTTGCTTTGGCAAGCCCACACTTCATCGATCGAGGCAGGAAGAGTGTCATCCATCGGAAGGCATCCGAACACTTAATATTTGATGAAGGGATTTTAATTTTAATAATAGGTTAACACTTAACCATGATCAACATTTGATCAAAGTGCACATCCACAGAAAAACAAGCTTTCTTAAATCCACATGCATCCCTTATGTGCACAACATAAGACTATCAACCTTTGATAGACGAAAAGGCTAAATCTGAACATTTAGAACTCTTCCAAATCTTCAGATTTACATGCATTGGACAAAGGCAAAGACAACTCGACTTAAAGCAGTAGACAAGCTCGTCTCTCATTGTTGGATTCAAAATCCAAAACAATACAAGGGTTCATTAACCACTTGAGGGACGGTTACTGCTAAGGAGACAACAATTTCTAACAATTAGAAATTACCACGAAATCCCAGACGTTCATGGCGGGGTTCCAAGGGGCCGCGCCCCTGGCGGGGTCTTAGGGGCAGAGCCCCTAACGGGGTCCAAGGGGCAGCGCCCCTGGCGGTGGTCCCACCACCAGAAACCACACAAAATCACATCAAATGTGATATTCCAAGAAGAAATCTTGACATTTAGAACGCTTCCAAATACCTAGATTTGCACGTACTGGAATAACCAAACTTCTGAAACAAAATTCATGACCAGAACCTCCCTCTGATACCACTGTTGGGTTTTTCTAGAACCATACATCAAATGTAGGCGCAGCGGAAATGAAGAGAAACAACCCAAAAAGACTTTGGATCGGCCATGAATGTTGAATCAAGAAGTTAACAAAATGCTAGGTATGAAATTACCTTTGCGGGATTGGATCAAATCCAACCTAGATGCTCCACGAGTTGATTCCTGTCGTCGGCTATGCGAGTCCTCACGTAGAATAATATCTACGTCTCTACAGTGATCCACACGAGCCGGGAGAAGAATGACTGAACCTTGAACTTCCACGAACTGCTAGGTTCGCTCCAGGAAGAACACACACGGCAACGATCGCCGGAGAGGAGGTCGGCGGACGCGATTCAGAGACGGCGGAACACTTCCGTCGGCTAGGGTTCGTAAGGCGAGAGCGGAACTCCTTCCGTCGGCTTTTTCTTTTCGTTAGTTATGAGAACCCTAAAACGAAGTCCTATTTATACCCAAAGGATAAACAGCTTCTAGAAGAATCGCTATCCGCAGACCACACAGTAGAATAAGGGCTTCTGTTACAATTCGTCGGAATTCCACGGAAGATCATTCGTCGAGATTTCACGGGACAATCCGACGAATCCGACGAATCAGATCAGACGGCAACATTTGCCGAGAAAATGATCTCTGTAACAATTCGTCGAGTCTTCACGGGACAATCCGACGAATCCCGACGAATCCGACGAATTCCATCCGTGTAAATCTGACGAATTCAGACAGCAACAACCTGCTGGATTTCCCCATTCTATATATGGTGATTGGTAACATTTACCAACACAGTCAATCTACCAACTTCTCCACATGCTCTTACGTGCGACCCTGCAGGCTCATATCGCGTTGGCAGTGAGATTACATGTTTGACCACTTCTAGATCACAATGGCAACTCCAACAGTGTTCGATGAAGTGACTTCTTACAGAGGAAGTTCAGGAGTTGAACTACCGGAGAGCAGAGTTGATGAAGCAGGGAAAGCTGCGGGAAGTCTTCAAGTGGAGTTGCCTGTTTCACCAGGAGCTCCAGCTGTGTCAAGCTCTGAGATGGAAGCTTCAGGTTCTGGAAGCAGGGGGAGCGATGCTCCAAGTTCGTCTAGAAGAGGATCTTGCATAGAAGAAGCAGATGAAGAGGTTGTTAGTCAGGCGCAACCTCTTAGGAAGTCGAAGAGGACTATCAAGCCACCAAATCGATATACCGGAGGAAACATGGTGAGCTTCGTCTCATGTTTCTTCGCTGGTCCCTTGGATGAAAGGGAGCCGTCGAGCTTTGAGAAAGCCAAAGGTGTGAAGCAGTTGGATATTGCTATGCAAGAGGAGATGGATGCTCTCAAGAAGAATGAGACTTGGTCTCTAGTGCCCAGGCCCAAGGGCATTACCCCTGTGTCATGCAAATGGGTTTATAAACTCAAGAAGAAAGATGACGGCATGATCTAGTGATACAAGGCTCGCCTTGTAGCTCGCGGGTTCTCACAGCAGTATGGTGAAGATTATGATGAGACGTTTAGTCCAGTGGCAAAGATGACATCGGTCCGATTTGTTATTGCTTTGGCGGCATCTTATAGATGGGAGATTTGGCAGCTCGATGTTAAGAATGCTTTATTATACGGAGAGATTGACAAGGATATCTTCTTGATTCAGCCACCGGGTTTCATCTCCGAGGATCGTCTAGACTACGTCTGCAAATTGAAGAAGGCCTTATACGGGTTGAAGCAAGCGCCTCGGGCGTGGTATGGAAAGATCACGGAGTATCTTCTATTCTGCGGATTCTTTGCCTCAGACTCTGATTCCAGCTTGTTCGTCAAGAAGGAGGGGGCACTTCGGGTTATTGTGCTGATGTATGTGGATGACATGATTGTCACCGGGAACTCGAAGGAGGTGGTAGCAAGGCTGAGAGCTGATCTTGCTATCAGGTTCGAGATGAAGGATCTGGGGGAGCTTCACCATTTCCTTGGACTCGAGGTCCAGAGGCGGGAGAGCGGAGTGCTCGTTTCTCAGGAAGGATATGTGGAGCGGATCGTTCAACGATTCGGCATGGAATAAGGGAAGAGCATCTCTATACCTCTGGAACAGCATCATAAACTTCGGAAGGATGAGGGAAGAGTTTTATCTGATCCGTTGGTGTTCCGAGCTCTAGTTGGGAGCTTGATTTACTTGACCATCACGAGGCCTGATATTGCTTATGCAGTTGGCAAAGTGAGTCGGTACATGGCGGAGCCACGGAAGCCTCATCTTCTGGCGGCAAAAGGTATTATGAAATATGTGAAGTCGACCTCTGATTTGGGTCTCCTATTTATAAGAGGGTCAAGCTTGGAGTTGCATGGATACATGGATGCTGACTACGGGGGAGATGTGGATGATCGGAGATCAACGTCTGGTTATGTCTTTATGATGGGCCCCACAGCTATCTCTTGGTGCAGCAAAAAGTAGGACTCGGTGTCCGTATCTACCACAGAAGCGGAATACAAGGCTTCGGCCTTGACAGCTCAGGAAGCCGTTTGGCTCAGGAGGTTGGTGGAGGACGTTCATGAGGAGGTTCGAGGTCCCACTATGCTACGCGGGGATAATGAGAGTGCTCTCAAGCTGGTTAATAATCTAGTCTGTCACGCGAGGACCAAGCATATTGAGAGGATCTCTTATGGTCGAGCATGTTCGGAGTGCGGACAATGTCGCAGACATCTTCACAAAGCCGCTGGCGAAGGGACCGTTTACACAGTTGCGGAGTTTACTCGGGCTTATCTCCACTTCCCACTTCAAGGTGGAGTGTTGAAATTTTGAAGTGAAGTAAAGGTGTCCTGGCGGTCTGTTTTTGGTGACCGCCGAGACCGCGCGGTCTGTGATATTATTCAGCCGGTCTGGCTCTGCCGGTCTGTTCTGGCGGACTACTGGTTCTGCCAGTCTATTCTTAGTAGTTGCGCTCTGTTCTCGAGTTGGTCTGCTAGTTGGCCTGTCTTCAGTATTGGAAGGCCGGGCGGTCTGTTCTTATGTGACTGTCTGTCCGGGCGGTTTGTGCTTGGCGATCTGGAGACTTGTTCCAAGTCGGCCAGATGGTTCTTAGTTTGCTCCTGGTGGTCTAAGGGAGGAGCGGTCTTCTGTCCGCGCGGCTTGTGCGCGGTCTCGTGTTCGCGCGACTTGTGCGTGATCTGCCCGCTGTTCTGCGGTCTTGGTCGGATGGTCGTCCAAGTGGTCTGATCGCGCGGTCTGCCTTATGAGACCGCTGCCAATCTGACGGGTGATGACTGTATCCCGGTTTGTGCGGTGACGACATCCGTCTACCCGCCTATAAATAGGGGTGCATGGCCCATCATTCACAACGAGGACTGTAAGAACTGAGCCTAGGTTAATTCGTGCGGTCTCACATTGAGGTCGGGCAGTCTCGGAAGTGAGTTGACTGTTTGTTGTGTTCGCAGGTTTGCGGTCAGCAGGTTGCGGTCTCCTTCCTTGGTGATTCCCAGCGGCTTGAATAAACAGTTTGGCAGCGGTCAGTCTACGAACTCGTTTATGTTCGTTCTTGTGTTGTTCGCAGCGAGCTCAGCGATCAGGCAACCTTCAGCGGTTAGGCGATCCGAGTTGCGGTCTGGCGACAACTTCAGTTCTTCGTTCCAATAAAGCTCCAGTTAATGCGGTCTTGTAGTGCTGGCGGTCTGTCCGGTTTCTGTTCGCGCAGTCTCAGGTCAAGCCGGGCCACTTCTGGAGTCGAGTGGTCTGTGCGGTCTCAGCTTGTCTAGCCGCCAGATTTGTTTTGGTGTGTTTTGTTCTTCTCGCCTCCGTGATTCTTATGAATCATGTCTCGCCATGCATACCTCGCACTGTAAATGAAGTTTGTGATTCAATAAAGTTTCTTGTGTTGCTGTGTGGCATTGTGGTTGTTTGGATTTAACTTAGTTGATGCAACTCTTGCTTAATCCTAAACGATTCAAATCAAAAAATTTAACATGTACCTCTGTTCCCCGCTCTGCACACGCTCCCCACATGTTCATCCAATGTCAAGTATTCTCAAGTACACACCCCGCTTAGCGCGTGCTTCCTGAGTGCCCTCTCCGATTTCAAGACCACTCTAGTGCGCACCTTCGTGCTCCATTCCATAACGCACCCCGTGGTGCTCAGCTTTGTCAAACTCCAAATATTTAGAAATATTCTAAAAATGAGAGGTGGCTTGTAAGCATCTAGAAATCTAATATTAGTACTCATCACGTACTAGTGGATTTTGACAGAACTAGGCATGTCCCTGTGTTTTCTTCCCTTTCTGGGTTTTCCAAATAAAAATCATTTTGTCTGCTGTTAGTGTAACATCCCATTTCGCGCTAAACCCCTCGGAGACGTTTTGACTACCCAGTTTTGGGCTATCCAGTGCGTGCTCGGATTTGGATTAGTTGGGGGAAAAGAATGACAATACTGCTTTAGGAAATTTTAAAATATGACAGGAAAATATAATAAAATTATAGGACTAAAATAAAGCAGGTAGAAAATGAGCCCTGGTTCGGCCAAGTTAATTCTGTTCGATGAAAGTCAAACTATAGGCAGCGCTCGACGAATTAATATTAGGTTGCGCCGTTCGACAAAAATCCAGATTTCATCGATCTCAAATCTTAGCACCGCCGTTCGACAAAAATCCAGATTTTGTCGATCTCAAATCTTAGCAGCGCCGCTCGACGAAAATACAGATTTCGTCGATCTCAAATCTTAGCAGCGCCGTTCGTCAAAAATCCAGATTTCGTCGATCTCAAATTTTAGCAGCGCCGCTCGACAAAAATCCAGATTTTGTCGATCTCAAATCTTAGCAGCGCCGTTCGACAAAAATCCAGATTTCGTCGATCTCAAATCTTAGCAGCGCCGTTCGACGAATAACCCTGAATTCGTCGATCGACGAAATCTTCCCGTTCGACGATTTTGGGCATTTTTCTTCCTGTTGCCCAATAAAGCCTGAATGCTTATTTTAGACCAGAAGTGGAATTAAAAGTCAATAAATGGCTGACACAAGTCTTGGAACTTGGGGATTTCATTAAATGTTCATTAATGTTCTCTCTCTCTCTTCTCTCTTAAAAAAAGTGTTGCAGGTCAGATTTACCCGATGGATCTTCTTCTTCTTCATCTCCTTCCCTCCCACCTGATAGTTTTAACATAAGGGTTTTATTCATTGAGCTCTGAAGGAGCAAAGCTCGGAGAAGGATTTGAGCTTGGCCAACTGTCGCCATGCCGCCGAGGAGGCAACCGCGATCCATGGCCGTAAAATAAGGTGACTTCCTCCCCTCTCCCTTGGTTCTAGCCTCTTAGATCACAATAGGAGAGATGAAGGCTAAAGAGAGCTTCTCGTGTGAGCTTTAATGGTCTTTCCTTAGGAAGGCCAAGCCGGAACCTCAAATTTAGGGCATCGTTCGCCGCGAGGTTTTAGGAATCATTTCTTCTCTTCAAGAAGAAGGGATGGGATTTGATTTGGGGCAAACCCATGGTCGTTGAGGGAGAGTGAGGGGAATGTTTATTCAGGGATTTTTAGAAGGTGAAATGACCCAACTCATGTTTGGGGAAGATGATAAATAATACTCTCTTAAATGGGTTTTCCTTTTATGGTATAATATGTAATAAAGTTGATAACAGCTCCTTGCTTGGGGCAGTTTTATTTTACAACATTTCACTTGGCAATTGGGGGGGGGGGGGGGGGGTGAAATTGTGCATAGCTGAGTTCATGCCATTTTTTAGGATTGATCCCACTGGATTTAGACTTCGGGCTCAACATGAATGTTGTAGCCCTCGGAAAGAGCTTTCCAACAATAGGTTACCCGTTTTCTTAAGTGACCTGTAGCTCCCTAAAGGTCCAGTCGAGTGGACTGTCCAGAAAGCTGGAATGGGTTTAGTGCATGCTGTATTTGCTGTCCAGATTTCTGCAGTTGGCTTCATAGCAGATTTTTGGTAGGACCCTCTTAGATCTGGGTTTAAGACTCAACAGGAATGTTGTATCCCTTGATGTTAGCTTTCCAAATTGGGGTGGATCATAATGTTTGGACAACTGTACCACCCAGAAATCTAGTTTTAGTAAATTGTGTCATAACACCATCGATCTCAGTATTTTGTGGATTTCTCCCATTATATTGGTTGGATGCTCATGAATATAGGTGGAGACATTTGTGATAACAATATGTACATCCCCGTTGAAATTCATAATTTATGATTAAGTAGTATTAAAGTTATTGCCGTGTTATTTCATAACTTGAAGCGGATATAAATGCTGAATGTAAAACCTGTTTGGGTCGGAATTTTGTATGAATCATGTATATGCTAGCATTGGCTCGTGATAATGATTTCAGATTTATTTCTGTTAAGATGACTCCTTGAATGAACCTTCAATTGTAGAATTAATATGTATGAATTAATATTCATGTCGCTTGATAATCTATTGGATGGTGTAGATTGGTGATAACCTCTCCATAAAGTTGATAGCTTTAATCGTGTTGAAACACGTTGTGATTTGTACATAAGACGATTGAATATTGGTGATATGTTCGGGATTACATATTTAGTAAAATATGAATATGACGTCGTACGCACAAGTAGTCCTACAGGATCTTGTAGAGTAATTTCCATGATATACACTCGCTACTGCATATAGTCATGATAGCTCGGTATGGGTAGCATTGATGGATCGATGTGGATTATAAGATATGGTTATATCTTATGGTGAAATGTTAAGGTCCCGGAGGTTGGGGGCCTTCGATGCTAATTAGCATTGGTTGAGTTGGTATGATGTGAAAGGTAAGAAGGCTCCATTCGTGAGTCCTTGGGTGCTTGATAGCACGGTTTATGCATGGGAATTACATGAAGGTGCATGGTTCACACATGGCGGTGTAGTGATCCTGGTTGGAGGATTACTTGTGGCGGGTCTACGGGCTTGCTAGTCGTGACACCGACAGAAGCCGGCAGTTAGACTCTAGACTGGTTGGGTTGGACTCTTGGTGCTCACCTACCCAAGTCCCCTTCTGTGTCCTTGGAGGCTCCGCTGTGTGATCTTAGCATCGAGCAGTACGCAGGGTCTCCACTGTGTGTTCTTTGCGTCGAGGCGTACAAAGGCCTAGGACTGGTAGTGTTCATACCCTCCTAGTAGTGGAGGAGCTCGTTCCACTGTCTCCGTCTGGCCACGATAGGAGATGCCTGAGCGGTTAGCTACCCCTCAAAAATCGAGAACTAAAGGTCTATGTCGACATAGCAAAATGCATGGGTGAGTTCATCATATCATAATCATTGTATTGCGTTCATCATATCATAATCATTGCATTGCATTCATCATTCATAATCATAGCATTGTACCGCATCGGGTCCATCATATAAATTAGTATGGGCTCTTTTATATGATGGATTCCAGCATGGAAACCTTAACTTATGAGTTTGTATGGGCATTCATGTAAGTTAAGGCGCGATATGATACACTGCTTACTTCTTTCTGTTACTAGTACGATATTGATACTCTGCTTACTTCTTTCTGTTACTAGTACGATATTGATACTCTGCTTACTCCTTCCTGTTACTAGTACTTGCCTATTCATACCCTGCTTAACGCTTTCTTGTTACTGGTACTTGCTTATATTGTACCTGTTAGTTAGAGTTATTGCAAGTACTTGGGTACTTATACAACCGACATGTATATACAACCATTCTTGTCACCTGCTTTGTATATTATTGCTTATATTGCAGCTTTCCTTCCTTTCCTTCCGCCCGGTGCCTTGGAGTCGCTGGGGGAGCGGATGTGAAGCCACTTAGTATTTATGACTAACGGTTGCTACGTCCCTCTTTTTAGGAGTGTACCTTAGAGCAGCGGTGTATGGTGTTGGAGGAGGATAGTCAGGTCAGGATGATAGGGGCGGAGACCATGATACCTTGGCTACCGTCAGTGGCAGAGGCAAGTGGGTGTTGTTAGATGTAGCCCTTGGGGCATTTAGCTTGATACTCTGATGATTTGCAGGAGCTTGTGAAGCTTTCTTTCCTTCTTGTACTTACTATTTGGACTATCTTACTTATTGTGAATTTATGGCTTTTGATGCTTCCTTTTATTGATGGGTTGGCGCTGTTTAGTTGGTTTGGCCGGCAGGATAGGAGTCTTGTGGGGGAGGCTAGCTCGTGTGCTGGCGCTTCTGCAAGGCGGCTGTCCTGGGCATAAGACTCCCCTCGGCCGTGTCTTGTGTTCCGGGAGGGGGATCTTACAAATGGTATCAGCTTGCAACGATCCTGAGATAAAGAAGTCAATTAACCCACTAGGCCACACCTGCTAGCTAAATCAGTTTGAGGACAAACTGATGCAGCGGAAGCGGTGGTGTGCCCATGTGTGATTCACATTAAGTATGTCCACTTTTACTATAGGAAGTGCCAACCTAAGACAAACTAGTACCCTTACGTATAGATGCTGACTCATTCCGAGATAGTAATTGTTATTCCCATTCCAACAATTAGAGTTGGTCTGACATAAGATTGGTGGCAACCTAACTAGGATACCATTTTTGGTCGACTTAGCAGGATATGTCGTGACATACCCTAACCTTATACTGATCTTGGGGATGATTGGATCAAGCAATAAGTGACCTTGATTGACTAAGGTAAGAGTTTAACGTGAGTTTAGATGCTAGAGACTCACACCCTGTGATTTCTATCCTAGATATGGAGTAATATTATTACCTTACCCAAAATATTAGGGCAATCTAAATGAGATTGGTGCCTAAAATCTATCATCAGATTAGTAATAGGCCACCAAGCATGTCTTTTATACTGTATGTGGACACCTCTCACTTCTATTTATGTAGAAGGTTTCATATGGAGAAGTTACGATAAAAATTCGGATCCAGAGAAGGCTCATTTTGGGACGAATGTGTTATATTGGTGGCAGAAGAAACTCAGTCGAAGAGATATGGGGGCTTATCTCTTCGTTTATTGGGCTAGTTATGTACCGTCTTGGATCCCTTGAGGAGTTAGAATCTTTGTAATTTTTGACATTGGAAGTTTTGATCCTTGAGAGTTAAATCACCTTAAGCAAAGCAGACTGCTAAGGCCATATTTGGGTTGATAGGAATTTTATTAGCGGAATAAGAGAGGAAAGCATTTTGAAGATGATAATTTTCTCTATATTATTCTAAAATTATGTGGATAAGTAACGAGGAGAGTAGTAAATTTACACTTTGGGGATATACAACTATGTTGTGATAACGTTATAGCTGTGAAGTTAATGAAATTTTGTGCATACATTGCGGGTATGATGATACACTACCCCTGAGTTTGGAAATTCTTGGTGAACATTCCCTTAGTGTTGTAAATACTTGACATTGGGAAATTAATAAGTTTTAGGCGGTGGAGTCAATAAGATTAATAGATCTACAAGCATAAAACTTTTTATAAAATAAACATGCATGCCATGGATGATCGTTGGCAGGAATGGTAGGGCGCTTGTAATGGATTTGATTTAGGTTATCACATTGTGAAGTATGCCCTACTTTTGGTAGTCTGCATAACTCGTGTCGAAGGGAAATCATCCCGAGCCTTGCACCTTGGTTCATGTTATGTTCAAACACATATACATGTACTGGGTGATTGGATGTTATTTGCACATGCTCTCATTACAATGAGATGCAGCTTGGTCATCGCCGTAAAATTTGAATTTCTACATCACGGTTGATATATAAGTACATCGATACGGGGATCTATAGGGTAACAACTCTAAGTCGAGGAAGGTATGCCCCTAAGGTTTGTGCCCATACGTGAGAAGAATGTACCATATGGGCGGTGGAAGAAATTTAGTCCAAAAACATACGAGGGCTTGTCCCTTCGTTTATTGGCCTATTTACCTGCCGACTTCATTTTCCTGTAGATCCTGTTTATTCGAATAGTGCGTGAATGATGTTGATTGGATTCGTGATAACCTCTCAATACGGGTGAGAGCGTCAAGGGTGTTGAGACACGCCGTGAAGTGAACACGTGAATTGAATATTGAGGATAAGTTTAATTTACTTATTTAAGAAGATATGAATATGTCTCTATATGTACAGGTAGGTGTACATGTAATTGTATTAACTCGACAAGGCAGTCCTCTAAAGGCTCTGTACCGAAACCCAACCAATTGATAAGGTTTATGTTCACGGTTTAGGAGTCCTTAAATGAAATGAATTAAATCACGAGATAAAAGTGGCACAAATTTTTGAATCCGGAGCAAATCTAAGTAGAACTTGGAGTAGACAAAAGTAACAATTGACTCGAGGTCATGTATTATTAGAAGGGAATGATGTGATTATAACCAATGCGAGGTGTGGAGTCATGGATTCACCTTACTTTGAGCCTCGATAGTGATTCATAATGTCACCAGAACTAATTGATAAGCATTACCGGATGATCATGTGCAGAATTTGGAAACTATTTGGAAACATAAAAGCTTCTCGAGCTTAAACCCTTGAGCTGGTAACATCATTTTTGGTAGTTGATGAATTGAAAGGGCATAATGAAATGGCAAGTATGGTGGGGTGATTGCAGGACTTGACTATTATACGGATTTCAAGTAAAGCGGTAAACCTCCACGATGTTTGACCATTGTAATTATCTTGCCATAACTTGATACTAGACTGGTTGGTGGCTTTTGCATGAATTATTATAGGGTGATCTTAACGATTGTTGAAACTTAATATCAAGTGGATGACGTGCTAAGTGTAAAAGATGCGTGATGTATGAATGGTGGCCTCGGACGAGATGACATTGATAGAAGCAATTGATAATGAAATAGATGATGATGGTTGTACGAGAAGATGAGATTGAGGCTTGCTTCTACATTTTTAATACATAAGAGAGACGATCTTGCGGGTACTATAACCGTTTGGGTATTTGAGGTTTGACCCAAGGATATGACATTTCGAATTTTATGGTTGATCACCCGTTTGACTTTAAGGCTATCAGCTATCTATTTTATATTGGAGTTTTCCTTGGACTGTATGTTATTGGCTAAGTTTTGATGTTTTGGCGGGTTAAACCTCCTGGAAATTATGCTTAATAATTCTTGATGGGTCGGGGGAAATTGGATCTTAATTTCCCCGGAAATTTTGTTTTCTAATTCTTGGCAGTTTGGAGAATTAGATTCTACATTTCCTAGGAGATTATTTATAGTATTCTCCTTGTATAGTGGTTGTTCGGGTTTATACTCCAGGAAATTTTTGGGGAAATATGTTTGTGGCTGTCAGGTTTTAGTGTTAGAGATTTTATTTTATTGGGGATTCAGGATTGGTGCTGCTTGGTTTCTCCTTCCAGGTTTGATAAATTATTTTGTTGGCTTATTACTAGCTACCAAGGTTTATGATGAGGGGAGTTTGGAAAATTTATTTTGCTCTTGGATTATTGATTGGCTGCTATGGATTAAGAAGGGAGATTGATAAATTTATTTTGACCCATGCTAGCAGTTTCCTGGTTATGTGGGGAGTTGGTGAATTCCCTTGGTAATGCTAGTAATGATCTGATTATGTGCTGAAGTTTAGTGAATCACCCATGGTTCCATGCTAAAATAAATCTCCTGATTTATGAATTTCTGGAGTATGTGCTAAAGTGTACACCAATGGCTTATGTGATCTAAACTTAAACCCCCCTAACCTCAACTTAAATTTCGGGGACGAAATTGTTTCTTCGTTTATTGGATTTGTAACATCCCATTTCGCGCTAAACCCCTCGGAGACGTTTTGACTACCCAGTTCTGGGCTTTCCAGTGCGTGCTCGGAGTTGGATTAATTGGGGGAAAAGAATGACAATACTGCTTTAGGAAATATTAAAATATGACAGGAAAATATAATAAAATTATAGGACTAAAATAAAGCAGGTAGAAAATGAGGCCTGGTTCGGCCAAGTTAATTCCGTTCGACGAAAGTCGAAGTATAGGCAGCGCTCGACGAATTAATATTAGGCAGCGCCGTTCGACAAAAATCCAGATTTCGTCGATCTCAAATCTTAGCAGCGCCGTTCGACAAAAATCTAGATTTTGTCGATCTCAAATCTTAGCAGCGCCGCTCGACGAAAATCCAGATTTCGTCGAACTCAAATCTTAGCAGCGCCGTTCGACAAAAATCCAGATTTCGTCGATCTAAAATCTTAGCAGCGCCGCTTGACAAAAATCCAGATTTCGTCGATCTCAAATCTTAGCAGCACCGTTCGACAAAAATCCAGATTTCATCGATCTCAAATCTTAGCAGCGTCGTTCGACGAATAACCCTGAATTCGTCGATCGACGAAATCTTCCCGTTCGACGATTTTGGGCATTTTTCTTCCCGTCGCCCGATAAAGCCTGAATTATTTTAGACCAGAAGTGGAATTAAAAGTCAATAAATGGCTGACACAAGTCTTGGAACTTGGGGATTTCATTAAATGTTCATTAATGTCTCTCTCTCTCTTCTCTCTTAACAAAAGAGCTGCAGGTCAGATTTACCCGATGGATCTTCTTCTTCTTCATCTCCTTCCCTCCCAACTGATGGTTTTAACTTAAGGGTTTTATTCATGGAGCTCTGAAGGAGCAAATCTTGGAGAAGGATTTGAGCATGGCCAACTGCCACCATGCTGCCGAGGAGGCAACCGCAATCCATGGCCGTAAAATAAGGTGACTTCCTCCCCTCTCCCTTGGTGCTAGCCTCTTAGATCACAATAGGAGAGATGAAGGCTCAAGAGAGCTTCTCGTGTGAGCTTTAATGGTGTTTCCTTAGGAAGGCCAAGCCGGAACCTCAAATTTAAGGCATCGTTCGCCGTGAGGTTTTAAGAATCATTTCTTCTCTTCAAGAAGAAGGGATGGGATTTGATTTGGGGCAAACCCATGGTCGTTGAGGGAGAGTGAGGGGAATGTTTATTCAGGGATTTTTAGAAGGTGAAATGACCCAACTCATGTTTGGGGAAGATGATAAATAATACTCTATTAAATGGGTTTTTCTTTTATGGTATAATATGTAATAAAGTTGATAACAGCTCCTTGCTTGGGGCTGTTTTATTTTACAACATTTCACTTGGCAATTAGGGGGGGGGGGGGGGGGTGAAATTGTGCACTGCTGAGTTCAAGCCATTTTTTAGGATTGATCCCACTGGATTTAGACTTCGGGCTCAACAAGAATGTTGCAGCCCTCGGAAAGAGCATTCTAACGATAGGTTACCCATTTTCTGAAGTGACCTGTAGCTCCCTAAAGGTCCAGTCAAGTGGACTGTCCAGAAAGCTTGAATGGGTTTAGTGCATGCTGTATTTGCTGTCCAGATTTCTGCAGTTGGCTTCATAGCAGATTTTTGGTAGGACCCTCTTAGATCTGGGTTTAAGACTCAACGGAATGTTGTAGCCCTTGATCTTAGCTTTCCAAATTGGGGTGGATCATAATGTTTGGACAACTGTAGCACCCAGAAATCCAGTTTTAGTAAACTGTGTCATAATATCTTCGATCTCAGTATTTTGTGGATTTCTCCCATTATATTGGTTGGATGCTCATGAATATTGGTGGAGACATTTGTGATAACAATATGTGCATCCCCGTTGAAATTCATAATTTATGATTAAGTAGTATTAAAGTTATTGTCGTGTTATTTCATAACTTGAAGGGGATATATATGCTGAATGTAAAGCCTGTTTGTGCCGGAATTTTGTATGAATCATGTATATGCCAGCATTGGCTCGTGATAATGATTTCAGATTTATTTCTGTTAAGATGACTCCTTGAATGAACCTTCAATTGTAGATTTATGTGGAATCGTAAAAAGGACATGTATGAATTAATATTCATGTCGCATGATAATCTATTGGATGGTGTAGATTGGTGATAACCTCTCCATAAGGTTGATAGCTTTAATCGTGTTGAAACACGTTGTGATTTGTACATAATACGATTGAATATTGGTGATATGTTCGGGCTTACATATTTAGTAAAATATGAATATGATGTCGTACGCACAAGTAGTCCTACATGATCTTGTAGAGTAATTTCCATGATATACACTCGCTACTGCATAGAGTCAAGATAGCTCGGTATGGGTAGCATTGATGGATCGGTGTGGATTATAAGATATGGTTATATCTTATGGTGAAATGTTAAGGACACGGAGGTTGGGGGCCTTGGATGCTAATTAGCATCGGTTGAGTTGGTATGATGTGAAAGGTAAGACGGCTCCATTCGTGAGTCCTTGGGTGCTTGATAGCACGGTTTATGCATGGGAATTACATGAAGGTGCATGGTTCACACATGGCGGTGTAGTGATCCTGGTTGGAGGATTACTTGTGGCGTGTCTACGGGCTTGCTAGTCGTGACATCGACAGAAGCCGACAGTTAGACTCTAGACTGGTTGGGTTGGGCTCTTGGTGCTCACCTACCCAAGTCCCCTTCTGTGTCCTTGGAGGCTCCGTTGTGTGTTCTTAGCGTCGAGCAGTACGCAGGGTCTCCGCTGTATGTTCTTAGCATCAAGGCGTACATAGGCCTGGGACTGGTAGTGTTTATACCCTCCTAGTAGTGGAGGAGCTCGTTCCACTGTCTCTGTCTAGCCACGACGGGAGATGCCTGAAAGGTTAGCTACCCCTCAAAAAGCGAGAACTAAAGGTCTATGTCGACATAGCAAAATGCATGGGTGAGTTCATCATATCATAATCATTGCATTGCGTTCATCATATCATAATCATTGCATTGCATTCATCATTCATAATCATAGCATTGCACCGTATCGGGTCCAACATATTAATTAGTATGGGCTCTTTTATATGATAGATTCCAGCATGGAAACCTTAACTTATAAGTTTGTATGTGCATTCATGTAAGTTAAGGTACGATATGATACTCTGCTTACTTCTTTCTGTTACTAGTACGATATTGATACTCTGCTTACTTCTTTCTATTACTAGTACGATATTGATACTCTGCTTACTCCTTCCTGTTACTAGTACTCGCTTATTGATACCCTGCTTAACGCTTTTTTGTTACTAGTAATTGCTTATATTGTACCTGTTAGTTAGAGTTATTGCAAGTACTTGGGTACTTATTCAACCGACATGTATATACAACCTTTCCTGTCACCTACTTTGTATATTATTGCTTATATTGCAGCTTTCCTTCCTTTCCTTCCGCCCGGTGCCTTGGAGTCGCCGAGGGAGCGGATGTGAAGCCACTTAGTCTTTATGACTAACGGTTGCTACGTCCCTCTTTTTAGGAGTGTACCTTAGAGCAGCGGTGTACGGTGCTGGAGGAGGATAGTCAGGTCAGGATGACAGGGCCGGAGACCATGATACCTTGGCTACCGTCAGTGGCAGAGGCGAGTGGGTGTTGTGAGATGTAGCCCTTGGGGCATTTAGCTTGATACTCTGATGATTTGCAGGAGCTTATGAAGCTTTCTGTCCTTCTTGTATTTACTATTTGGACTCTCTCACTTATTGTGAATTTATGGCTTTTGATGCTTCCTTTTATTGATGGTTGGCGTTGTTTAGTTGGTTTGGCCGGCAGGATAGGCGTCTTGTGGGGGAGGCTAGCTCGTGTGCTGGCGCTTCCGCAAGGCGGCTGTCCTGGGCATAAGACTCCCCTCGGCCGTGTCTTGTGTTCCGGGAGGGGGATCTTACAGTTAGTTCTCCATTTTGACTATTTGCGCCCTTGACTCAATATGGGGCAAATACATGGTGGTTCCTCTAGCCAGTGGGTGCTATAAGTGAACACCATATGTGGGAGGGGCCGGTTTTGCCAACGAAATAACTTCTCCATTTTGCTCAGAAAAAACGGGAGCAAATGCCATCGATGGAGAAAAACAAACACCAGCACTAGATGGTCACCGCCTTCCCAAATGAACAATAAGTCTACTTGAAATGGTCCAACAAGGATGAGCCGTCTATCACATAAATCAGTCGATCTTTTGTCTCCAACACACCTAATCTTGCTCAAACTTTGACATGGCTCAATTCATCCAATTATGAAATTTTTTAACATTTGTTGTCGCGAGTTTATTCATCTATGATAAAACCTAAACTCAACAATAGGCATGAGTGAAACAACACCTGACAAGGTAAGATGCATAAAATGGTTTCACTAGACTTAGAGTACCTGGATAACCTAATCACTCCTCTACTCAAAAATACAAAGTCCATTAAAATGCTCGTGTAATACAAATGCCTCTAATGACTAATTAATTAAGTTTGTATGACACATGACGTGAACACAAAGCAATTTAAGATAATGTTTGGCAGGTACCACATATATAGGCTTAAGTCAAAGTACCCTGATTTCCCAACCACCTTTTTACTCGGTGTTGTTTCCTGAAATGTATGTGGCATGAGTGACCTTACTTAGAGTTGCTGAGAGCATTGGAGGTAGATAGAGATTACGGGATGTTCCACCACACACCCGGGAGGTCTGTTAGAGCACTCCCCCTCATGAAAATACCAAGATCTTCTGGTAATGAGTGAGTTTGGAAGTAGGAAAGTAGTGATTATGTGTCATGAACAACGTGTACTTATATTTTTCTATACATCAAATGTAGACAACATATCACATATGCTCAGTGGAAAAACGAACAAGAACAACCCTAAACAGTTCAAGGAACTTGCGATTTCATGAATCAAGAAATAAGAAAAACAACATATTGCAATACCTGAAGGGGATTGAGTCAATACTCAACCAAGATGTTCCACAACTGAAATCTGGAGAACAGTCATTGAGTCCCAAGCGCTGAAACCGATCGGCGCATCTATGGGAGTTCACACGAGCGATGAAGAACCCAAGCTGATGTAGGCTACAACCCACGATTGCGCTCGCTACGGCTAAAATAGCTAGTTCACCCAACAAACCACGAATATCACACACGTAAAAGGGAAACACAGCAAACTACCTGCAATTTTATCAATTTTATTACGCCAGCGACGGATAGCTAACCCGCTAGAGATTGAATAGGGGCTATAGGCCACTATTCTCTCAAGCTAAAGTGACCCACACGATCTGACCGAGCGATGCGTTGTGCTAAAGGGAACCCCACCGAAATAAATCGATTCGGAAAAGGTTGATTTCCCCCAACGAGAACAAACAAAGGTTCGCCAAACCTCACGAATCGAAAACAAATAAAGATTGATGCAAGATTCTAAGAATAACTCATGAAATCAAACGATTCGAGAAATCACGCAAAATCTTCCACCACAAGAACTAATCTAAGAAAAGAAATCTCTTTGAGTGGAAAGAAATCGTTACCCACACTCGTTGTGAGTGCCTCACTCCCTCGTTCAAATCTGAACGCCTTCTCCTTGAAATCCCACCGGAGATGAACCAAAGATGCCAAACATGTTCGCCTTCATCATTTCACGCCACCAACGGTTACCACGAACACTCTTTACTTTAGAGGATGGAGGAGGCCAGATTCTTGATAGGGGAAAGAGAAGTGGACAGGGGGGGGCCGAGTCTTTAGAAGAGAGGGGGGTGGTCGTCGATTGGAGAGGGAGGAGAATCAGAGGGGGCGGCGGTCTTGGGTTGTGGCCGAACTCCAAGAGGGGGAGCGGGAGAGGGGCGGCTGCTAGGGGAAGAGAAGAACGAGAGGGAGAGGTTTTAGGGCTTAACAATTTCTCTTCATTCAAAATTAAAAACTTAAATTATTATATGAAGGCCTCTTATAGGCTACACCACTACATCACCACCATTCATCCAACCCAAAATTAAGATGGCTAAATGCAGTCCATCAAAATAAAACAAAAAAGCTGAAATTCAAAGTCCCAAATTAAAAGCAATGCTGAAAATAAAATGCTTAAACAAAAATATATAATTATAAATATTATCCCAAGAGTTGGAAAATAATTTATAATCATATATTTTCATGTATCCTAAGAAGCGGAGATGTCGGCGCAACGTCGACGGTGGTTATCGCGGCAATGTCTGAATCCTCAAGTTGGCGGCAGCGCCCATCACAATCATTAAACTCCAAGTGGCGGACAGCTTCCGCATCATCAACAACGTCATCACGAACAAGTGGCGGGACCGCATCACCATCAATCGAACGGGCTCGAGCAACACGAGCAAATGGCAGGACATCATCCCCATCACAAGCTTCTTATCGTAAAAGAACTAGGTCAGAGAAGAACAACCCTCAATGTCTCCCTCAGACTGCTAGGTCCGACTGCAGGGAGAGGCGGCGACGGCGGCGACGGCGGGATCGACCGGTCGGAACTCTTCCATCAGAAGCTTTCGCGGAACTCTTCTGTCGCTCTCTCTGATTCGCAAAAGGGATTCACTAATTTAGGCCGTTGAATCACATTCAATTTATACCCAGGCGAGAGAGAAAAGCTATCCGCATACCCACGACCAGAAATGGAGTAAACAGAATTCGTCGAGTGATTATCATTTCATCGAGTAATCATAAATTCATCGATTAATGAATTCATCGGGTAACGAACAATTCGTCGAGTGATGAATTCATCGGGTTCGTCGAGTAATCATGGATTCGTCGAGTAATCATGAATTCATCGAGTCAACATGGATTTGTACATTCGACGAACTGAGGCAAGAGCCGTCGAGACACTCTCGATGACTCGTCTTGAAAACTTGCCAACAAGCTCCATACAATATTCACAATACCTGTGGAGCATTCAGTTGACTCGATCCAACTCCAATAAGTCATAGGATTGGTCCTTCACTCATATCCAATATGAGTAAGGCCAACACAATTCTTCCTCCAACTTCTCCAAACACTCTTGTATGTGACCCCACAGGCTCACATTGCGTTGGCAGTGAGACTAAATGCTTGATCACTTCCAGACACATTGGAAACACCAACAGTCTCCCACTTAATCTTGAACATATCAAACAAAAGTCTCACAAATAATGAGCGGCATCTAGCAATGAATCATTGCTACCCAACAATAAGAGTTCATAACTCAACAAGCCTGTCTTGACCAATGTATCAGTGTTGTCATGTCCCTTTATCCCTTACAGTCGGATAGAGCTAGAGGCATTGACCATGTCACCCTTATAATTGTTCAATCCTAGTTTCCTGATCTAGAATAGTCTGTCTGAAATTGGTGAGCTCAATATCATATACTGACTCAATCAAGCATGGTCATGCATTTCTCAGTCTCATTCCATCAAGGGGCCCTTGGATGTAACTCATGTCATATAGGAGGACAAAATTCATTTTTGTCCACACACAAACATCCAAATAATTCGTAACATACCCAATAACCACACTTATCATGAACCTTTCTCAAGGAAGACTTTAGATGGCATCAAAGTACGCTCTTTCTCACTTGATGAATGTTGTGACTTTAGGTCAAAGAACTACAAACACCATTGTCAGTTGAGACCTACTTGTGACACGTTCATATAACAATCCACAAAGAAGACTCAAGGTGGGTCTGTCCAGTACAACTTGTTCACTAACAAGTACCCATGTGATGACTCGATATCACAATATCATGACCTGTGAGAACGGGTCATTAGTCAATGCGCATGCTAGTATTAATGTATCATCATTGCCCTTTATCTTCTAAGATGATATGCCGACTAGGGACCTTTTAAGAATGAAGCTTCTAAATCAACGTAGGCCCTCACATTCAAGTCACGCACTTGAAATCCTATGGAAGCAAACAATCTAAGGGCATTTATTATGCTAATTAATCTATCAAATAGAAATAGATGACATAATAATAAGAACTTGCCATAAATGTAAAATAAAGTATAAAGTACTCCATTTCATCACATAAATAAACATCAACCGACAAATATATATAAATTAATCCACAAGGCTCCCACTAGAGATGATCATTCAGGTATATATACCCATTGATCTAGTATGACCATCATGCTTTCTCTGTGCAAGAGGCTTCATCAGTGGATCCACAATATTATCTTCAGTCGGTACTCTACAGACGCTCACATCTCCTCGATCGACAATCTCTCGTATAAGATGGAACCGCCGAAATATGTGCTTGGAGCACTGATGAGATCTAGGTTCCTTAGCTTGTGCAATTGCACCATTGTTGTCACAGTAGAGAACTATAGGATCAACAATGCTAGGAACTTCACCAAGCTCGCTAATGAATTTCCTAATCCACACAGCCTCCTTTGGTGCATTTGCAGCAGCGATATACTCGGCCTCAGCCGTAGAATCAACAATTATCTCTTTCTTGGAACTCTTCCAGCTTACAGCTCCTCCATTTAGGAAAAATACAAAACCTGATTGGGACTTTGAATTGTCCCTATCAGTCTGCAAGCTAGCATATGTGTAACCCTGTACAACGAGCTCTTCCTCTCCACCATACACCAAGAATACATCCTTTGTACTTCTCAAGTACTTTAGGTTATTCTTGACAGCTATCCAGTGACCATCTCCAGGATTAGACTGATACATGCTCGTCGTGCTCAAAGCATATAAGACATCGGGTCGAGTACACAACATTTCATACATGATTGATCTAATTGCCAAAGCATATGGAATCAACTTCATGAGGTCCTTATCTTCCAAAGATTTATGACGCTGGTATTTAGAGTGACTCACACCATGTGACATGGGTAAGAATCCCTTCTTGGACGCAAGCATGTTGAACCGTTTCAACACCTTCTCAATGTATATACTCTGTGTCAAACCCAACAACTTCTTCGATCTATCACTATAGATTTTAATACCAAGTATATAAGTTGTAACACCCCAGGCTTTGCTGAGTGCGGAGGCTAGAATGCCTAATGCTAGTATAGGTTTTCTGTATCTAGGAGCTAGCACCGGCGTTAGGTGTTAACGCAGGCGTTAGCTGCCCCGTCGAGTAAAGCACTCATTGCGACGGTGTTCGTCAAGTTGGATTCGTCAAGGCGGTTTCATCGAAGGGAGTTCGTCGAAGAGCTAACACAGGCGCTAGCGCTAACACCAACGATAGCTTTTTGTCGGGTAATGTTGTTCCGTCGGGTTGCTGAGTTGGCTTCTTCGAAGGGGACTTCGTCGAGGAGCTAATGCAGGAGTTAGCGCTAACGTCGGCGTTAGCTGACGGAACCTATTCCATAAGTAGCATTTCCTGGACGTCCGATCTGTTTGGATCTTGATCCTAAGGTCTAAATAAGTGTGTCCTAAGGCTCTATTTAGGGCAGAGAAGTTCTATTCTCATTTCATTAAGTCCTTTGTGCTTTTGGAGGCTTAGGAGAGAGGTAGGGTTTGGAGAAAGAAGAAGGCTAGATCCGCCATTGTTGGAGCAACGAAGCTCCGTTCGCCGATCTGAGACCAGATCCGTGGAGAAGACTAGAAGGTGCTTCTTTTAATCAGTGCCTTTCAACCGATCCATGGCGAGGAAGAGAACTCTTAGGGTAACAACATCTCTTCCCAGTTTTAGGATGCGTGCATGGCATCTATGCTTTTACCTTCTCATTTTTGAAATTTTATGCCACCGGATCTCTCAAATGAGAGGGGTTTGGGTCGCCTTGGTTCAAGAAGAACCATCGGGTTGATTGAGTCCATCCCCGACATGATTTTGCACTAGAGATCCCCTCCGTTAGTGGATTAGGCATTTTGGGTGAAGCCAAAATCGTGACTGGTGGTCCGATTCAGTGATGTTGCTTAACGTGCATTTTAGGGATTTTGCTAGACATCCGATGACGGTGAAAATATCGTATATGTTGCCCTTATATTTCGTATGAGAATGAACGTTGGTTTGGAAAGGGTAATTTTTATGTGTATGTGAAGGCGTGACTTTGTCTTTGTGGTCGGCTGGCTAGCCCGTGAATGCTTGGATTCATGTGGGGAGAGTGTCCCAGCAAGACAAGTCCCCTTTTGGGCTAACTGACGAGAACAAGTATGCTGATGCGCCCGTTGGCAAGATGAGCCATGTAAGGGGTGAGGTCTCAGTGGAGTTCTTAGCTTTTGGCATAGTGATTGTGGCTAGAACAAGTATGCTGATGCGCCCGTTGGCAAGATGAGCCATGTAAGGGGTGAGGTCTCAGTGGAGTTCTTGGCCTTGGGCTTGTACGCTCGTGGGGGGAATGATAAGTAATTTTGTTTTGTTATGAAATGTTGATTTGTGTTGTTATGTTAGAAGCATACACGCCATAGGGTGCCTTGGGTGAAACCCAGGTTTGCATACATACTGCATTGCTAGATCCCCTTACTTTTATTGCTCAACATAGAAATGTGGATGATGATTGTGACACTCATGCTTGTCGTGTTTATGTTAATACTGTTTATTACATTTGCATACGAAGTGCTGACTTGCAGGGTGATGTAGTTCCCCGGGGTCTGCTAGGACGGTCGGGAGTAGGGGTGTTGTTACACCGTTGTTGGTCAGCCAAAGCTGACCCTGGTTATACCATTCTTTGTGATTTGGATGCAGGGCAAGGATCGCATTCTGGACCTAGCTCGCCAACCAGAAAGGCCTAAGCTTCATGAAGTGCACTTTTCATGCTTTCTTGTTTGACTATGATGTCTTTACCTGTTCCGGCTTGCATACCGAGGTAGCTTAGGATTGTGATGATCTGTTGGACATTTCTATGCCCTGTTTGTTTTGACTTGAGTATGAGTTTTGTAAGGACTTAAGGTCGTAGTACTCTTATGTAAATGTGGACAACTTATGTGGTTTATTTAGTGTTTCCACTGTGTTGGTTCTGAGTTTTGAGATGGTTAGATCTATATCACTTTTTAATACTAAAGCTGTGGCGATTATATGCCGTGGGGTCCCGGCAAGACCTATATTATATAATCATTGCGGGGGAGGTGTTACAATTTGGTATCAGAGGCAGGTTAGCGTTCTTGTTGAGGTTCAACGTGTTTGAATCGCGTTAAGAGGTTGTCCACATAGGAGAACCTTATGGGACCATGAATGTCCTTGCGTTCGAGTCTTCCGAATAGAGTTTGATTCATTTTTCCTTGCTAATGCTAGGATGGTGGCGACAATGCTGGGACGTCGAGGCATCAAGAGGAGCCGTCGGCAAGTAGTGCAACAGACCCAACCCTGGTGAATATGGGTGTGTCGCCGGCAGACTTTTGTCGTATGCTAGCAGAAGCAATGGCGGCGGCTCAAGCTGCGGCAATGCCACATATTGTGACGCTTGTTGTGCAGGCTGCGACTCCTATTACTCCAATCACTGTGACAACGGAGGTTGGAGTAAGGCAGGTAGAGTCATTAGCCGAGAGAGCGGTTGGGCAAGGAGATAGTCAGATGAAGTTCTATCTGAGTTTCCATCCTCTGACGTTCAAAGGAGTTGGCACTCCGACGGACGCCGAGGATTGGTTGGCGAGAATTCAGGAACTCCTGAAAGCGGCAGAGACCCCAGAGGACAAGCAGTCCCAGTTCGCACCGTTTATGTTAGAAGGCGACGCCAAGCTGTAGTGGGTGAATCATAGCAGTCGTCATTTCCCTGGATGTGCCCCGTACATGGAAGAGTTCGGGAATGCCTTCCTGAAGCGCTATATCCCCTCTTCGATGAGGTTGGCCCTTCAGCGGCAGTTCTTGCACTTGGTGCAGCGCGAGAAGACGGTAGATGAGTACTCGGTTGGGTCATTACGCGGGAACGACCATGGCAGACGATGAGGAGAGGGATAATCTCTTCTATCAGGGTCTGAGAGAGAATTTAAGGCAACCTCTGATATCCTTAAGGAATGCAGGGTTCAATGAGTTAGTTGAAGCTGCTCGAACTTTGGAGAATGATATGGAGCAAACCCAGCGACGCAAGGGCGTGCCGGCAAAGCAGGGAGAAAGTAAGCCATCCTCTTCTATCAGGGTCTGAGAAAAGTTGGTGGAAGAAAAAGCCCTGTCCTTTTAGGACTGGCGAGAGGAGCGGTGTGGCTTCTGGAGAGTTCTGTTCCAAGGGGCCAGTGACATGCTACAAGTGTGGCAAAGTGGGCCACATAGCTCGGTTTTGTTTCGAGAGTGGAGTTGAGCCAGAGCAGAGGCAGGAGCAGTAATCGGGGCGTTCCAGTCCTAGTGTTGGGGAGAAAGGGAAGGCGGCGGAGTCTAGTGCTTCCCATTTCCCTCCTGTGCAGCCTAGAGCGTACAACCTCGGGCAGCAGGAAGCGATTCGTCAACCTGACGTGGTGACAGGTACGAAAGTTCAGAGTTTCATTTAATAGTTTTAACCTATTTGCGACCTTTTATATTCGTTATACGCGTGTTAGGCTTCGTGCTAGTGTTTGACTACCCCTCTAGAGTGTTGTTCGATACGGGAGCGTCACACTCTTTTCTCGCGAAAAGCATTACCCGAAGGATCAGTGTTGAGACTGTCGAGGCAGAATCAGAGCTTAGTGTGCGCATGCCGAATGAGTCTTTCATGACCACTGGAAGGAAAGGACGCATTGTGCTGAGTATTTGCGAGTGTGATTTCGAGTTGGTAGCAGCAATTCTACCACTAGCCAAATTTGACATCATCCTGGGGATGGACTGGCTTGCAGAGCAACGAGCTAGTATTGACTGTCTATTGAAGGTGGTGAACTTAAGGAATGAAGGAAGAGCGGAGGTCAAGTTCGAGGGCCTATGCGGAGTGGTCTGCTTCCTGATTTCTGCCGTGCAAATGGTGCGTGCGGTGAATCAAGGAGGTGAGGCATTTGTCGCTTTGTTGGAGACTCACTCCACAAAGTTGGCGATGGGAGAAGTGCCAGTGGTGGAGGAATTCGAGGATGAGTTTCCTAAGGAGCTTCCAGGAGCGCCTCCTCAGCGTGAAATCGACTTTTCAATTAAGTTGGTGTCGGATGCGAGGTCGATGTTGCGTCCTCCGTTTAGGATGGCACCGAAGGAACTGGCCGAGTTAAAGGCGCAGTTGCAAGAGTTGCTCGAGCAGGGGTACATTAGGCCCATCTCCTCACCTTGGAGTGCGCCGGTGTTGTTCATTAAGAAGAAGGATGGTAGTATGCGGCTGTGCATAGACTATCGCGAGTTGAATAAATTGATCATCAAGAATAAGTTGTTGGAGTTTCTGAGATGATCTCAAAGCAATCAACAGTTAGTCTTGCTGCCAACACAATATGAGCCTATAGGGTCGCACATAAAAGCATTTAGAGAAATTGGAGAAAGGATTGTGTTGGCCTTACTCATATTGGATATGAGTGGAGGACCAATCCTGTGACTGCTTGGAATCAAGTTGAGAATGTCTCAAAAGGGAAATCGTTTAAAGTGTTTAAACGAACGGATTTACACTAGGTAATTCGGCTAAAGGCATTAACCGAATTCGGCTAAAGGGTTTAGACGAATTCGACTAATGGCATTAACCGAATTCGACTAAAGGGTTTAGACGAATTCGGCTAATGGCAGATTCGACTAAAGGGTTTCGCCGAATTTGTATAGCCGAATTTATATAGTCAAATTCGTCGAAATGGTTTCGCCGAATTCGGTTAATGTGATTAGTCGAATTCGGTTAATGTGATTAGTCGAATTCGGCGAATGTAAATCTGGACAGATTTTCTGTTTTTCCCTCTGGTCTGCGGATAATCGATTTTATGCCTTGCGTATAAAAGGACGTGATTAGGGCTTCGATAAAGACGGTTTTTTGGTTCGATTCTTTTCGCGAGAGAGAAACGACGGAAGTGTTCCGGCTGTTCTCGTTCAGTCCTCCGATCGACATTCCGCCGCCGCTAGTCACCGCCGCCGGTCGCCGCCTCCTCTGGATCGGACCTAGCAGTCCATGGGGACATTGAGAGCTTCCTTCTCCGACCTAGTTCTTGTACGAAAAGAAGCTAGGGTTCTTCATCGCTTGTGTGGACTTCTGTAGAGGGATCGATCTATTTCGATCCTTGAAGAACTCAAGGAAGATTTCGGATTTCTGTTGGAGCACCTTGGTTAAGTGTTGACTCAATCCCGCAAAGGTACCTTATATTTCGATTTGCTTTCTTATTCTCTTGAATCATGAAAACCGCAAGATCCGTTGATCTCTTTTTGGGTTGTTCTTGTTCATTTCCGCTGCGCATATTTGATATGTCATCCCTTATGAAGGGGTATAGAAAACCAAACATAAGTACCCGATCCCGCGAATCGATGATTTGTTCGATCAGCTGGTGGGGTCGACGGTGTACTCCAAGTTGCACTTGAAGTCGGGTTACTATCGGTTAAGGATTCGAGAAGAGGATATTTCCAAGACGGCGTTTGGGATGAGATATGGTCATTTTGAGTTCTCGGTGATGCCGTTCGGTTTGACGAATGCACCATCAGTGTTCATGGATTTAATGAACCGAGTGTTTCGACAATACCTAGATTCGTTTATGGTGGTGTTCATTGACGACATCTTAGTGTATTCAAAGTTGAAGGTGGAGCATGGGTCTCATCTGAGAATAGTGTTACAGACATTGAGGGAGAACCAACTTTATGCGAAGTTCTCAAAGTGCGAGTTCTGGATCGGGAAAGTGGCATTCTTGGGCCACGTGATTAGTGGAGATGGGGTGGCGGTGGATCCTGCAAAGATTGAAGCCATTAGAGATTGGCCTGTACTGAGAACCGTGGCGGAAGTCCGGAGTTTCCTTGGACTAGCCGGTTATTACAGAAGGTTCATTGAGAACTTTGCCCCTCACCACTCTTACCCGAAAGGACCAGAAGTTTGTGTGGACGCCGGGGTGTGCCCGTGCGTTTGAGACCTTAAAGGAAAGATTGATGTCTACTCCAATCCTAAGTCTTCCTAGTGGGACTGAGGGATTCCAAATTTTCAGCGACGCGTCAGGGTGCGGTTTGGGTTGCGTGCTTGTGCAGCATGGCAACGTGATAGCTTATGGGTCGAGGCACCTAAAGCCTCATGAGAGAAATTACCCCGTCCACGACTTGGAGTTGGCGGCGGTGATTTTTGCGTTGAAGTTTTGGCGGCACTAGATGTATGGTGCGAAGGTTGAAATCTTCACGGACCACAAAAGCTTGAGGTATCTTTTAGATCAAAAGGATCTTAATATGAGGCAGCGTAGGTGGGTCGAGTTCCTTGGGGACTATGACATAGCGATTTAGTATACGCTAGGCAAGGCCAATGTGGTGGTTGACGCCTTGAGTAGGAAGTACTCTGGGCAAGGAAATTGGATTGAAGCACATGACGAGCATTTGGTGCGAGAGTTTGACTCTCTTGGCATTGTGTGTGTGGCTAAGGGTGAGTCCAGCGCAGCTCGACTGAACTGGATTGAGATGCAGTGTGATCTAGTAGATCGAATTCGAGAGGTAATCAGTGTAGACGAAGAGGGTCAGCTATTGGCATCGAAAGCTCATCAAAGCGAAGGCAGTGCGTTGGAGATGGTCAGTGGACTTCTAAAGAGAAATGGAAGGGTGTTTGTCCCTCGCTTTGGCATGCTCCGTGAGGAGTTGATGTTTGAGGCTCACTTCACGAAGTACTCCATTCATCCAGGAAGTACGAAGATGTACTTGGATTTGAAGAAATACTTTTGGTGGCCTGGGTTGAAGCGGGATGTAGCTTTGTATGTAAGCCGGTGTCAGACGTGCGCCTTAGTGAAGGCGGAATGCCAAAGGCCGGGTGGATTCTTGAAACCTCTTCCTATCCCCGAGTGGAAATTCGACGACATCTCTATGGATTTTGTGCATGGTTTACCTCGATCACGGCAAGGTAACAATGTGATTTGGGTGATTGTGGATTTCCTGACCACGGTATCCCACTTCATTCCAAATCGGAAGGACGATAGCATGGAGAAGCTTGTGGAGCTTTATATTCAAAACATTGTGCGGTTGCACGGAATTCCAAAGAGCATCATTAGTGATCGCGATGGACGATTAACGTCCAAGGACTGGAGGTTAGTGCAGCGAAGTTTGGGCAAAAAATTGAAGTTTGGTACCGCGTTCCATCCGCAGACTGATGGCCAAATGGAGAGAACGAATCGTACGGTGGAGGACATGTTAATAATGTGTGTTCTCGATTTCGATAAAAGTTGGGAAGACCACCTCTTCATGGTGGAGTTTGCCTACAACAATAGTTTCCAGGCGAGTATCACAATGGCACCATACGAGGCTTTGTATGGAAGGCGGTGTCGAACGCCGATGTCTTGGACAGAGGCGGGGAGACACCCAGTTGTTAGGAAAAGAAGTGGTGGCAGACGCTTGTTGATGGACAAAACTATGCTTGCAAACGATAACGGCAAGTGTACCGTATCGAATGTAGTATAGGTTATTAAAACAAGGTCGTATTAGACTCGGGGCGGTTGAATACTCTTACTTCGGAAAAATCTCTATTATTTTATCGAATAACACTTGTGGTTGGTTGGTTGCGAGAAAGAGAAATAGCTTATTTAAATTAATGAGTTAAGGGTTAGTACTCAACCTTGAATCACCTCGGGAAAATAAAAATATAAAAAGAACAACTTCTAAATCTCCCATGAAAATACTTGACCGTGGAGGTTCCTGATTTATGAACGCACCTCTCTCGAGGATACACTCAACTGAGTTTAGTTGATCAATGAACTTTCGTTCTAGAATCAAGATCTAAAACTCGCTTTATCGTGGTTTCACTCCAATCCGGGAGAATTATGTCATCCTCGCTTGAGGGGTGCATTCAACTCTCTTTATTCTTGAAATGATCGATTCGAATCGAAAACCTCTCGGTTATAAGATTGCGAAAACAAAGATGAGAATTATATATCGATAATATAATCTCAATCCAAAAATAGTTCAAGAATAAATCAAGATTATTCTACGGAAGAAAGAGAAGCTAAAATTTAGATCAAGAATTATGTTTCCCTTGGATCATCTCGGACGAGTACTAATAGAATTTAGCTACTCATAGAGATGGAGGAAATGATGAAATGGAAGAAGTGCATAATGAAAATAAGAAGACAAGTAAGAGGGAAAGAACTATTTTTATTACTTAGCAAAAGAAATTACAACTAGAAAATTTAGAGTTACAAGCTTTTGAAATGAAAGTGCAAGAAGAAAAAGACATACAAGATTAAAATCAGTGCAAGAAAATAGGCTAGAACTCCAAAACTTTCGTCCCCCAACATCTGGAAAAGCTCCCTTTAAATAGCTGAATTTTTGGTGTTACACGCCCTTGGTCACGCCCGTAACCAAGGGCGTGTAAGGGGCGTGATTTGCTGTGGGCGGAGAAGGCGCCGTCTGGCTTCAATGCAGGCGTTACGGACATGTCACGCCCTAGGTCACGCCCGTGACCTAGGGCGTGTAATCTCAATTAAGTGCTGCTGGCGGGAAGCTTCGGCGGGAAATTGGCGCGGGAAAAGTCACGCCCGTGTGCTGGATGTCACGCCCTTGGTCACGCCCGTGACCGAGGGCGTGTAATTTTAATTGACATGGCGGCGTGCTCCGGATGCTTGTGGCGGGTCGTGGCCGTGACATTGGGTCACGCCTTTGGTCACGCCCGTGACCTGGGGCGTGTACTTGGCGAAAACTTCACGGAGCGTCCCTGTAGTGGCAGAAGCATGTCTGGAGTATTTCGTAGGTTACACGCCCATGGTCACGCCCGTGACCTGAGGCGTGTAATTTTAACTTTTTGCTCGAAACAGCCCAGAAAACCTGAAAACACAAAATAAACTTAAGTTAGCTTATGAAATAACAATGGAAGGATTTATATGATACAATTCCTAAAAATAACATAATTTTATATAAAAAAACATAATAAACCTAAACTAAAAGATGATTAAATAAATTACTCATCACTTGTGAGTTTGTGCGAACGATTCAGGAGCGCATGAAGGTTGCTCAGGATTGACAGGCAAAGTATTTTAATGCACGCCACAGAAATGTGGAGTTTGCGGTGGGCGACATGGTCTACTTGAAGATCAAGTCGTTCAAAGGCGTTTTGCGAATTCGACGACTCAAGAAATTGAGTCCGAGGGACTTGGGTTTGTTAAAGGTTACAGAGCAAATAGGAGAAGCGTCCTATCAGTTGGCACTGTCCGTAGACCTAAGCGGATTACATGATGTATTTCATGTTTCAGTGCTGAGGAAAGCATTGGTGGAGCCGGAGGATGTGGTTGAGTCTTCGACAGTTCCTGTAACCGAAGACCTGAGGACGATAGTTCGTCTGGTTTGTATGGAGGATTCTGAAGTCCGGCGGTTGCGGAACAATGAGGTCAAGCTGGTGAATGTGCATTGGGATAATTGCGGACGAGACGAGTTCTCGTGGGAGCGAGAGCAAACAATGCGGGATAACTTTCTGGAACTATTTGTTTCAGGTATGTGTGTTATTTGTGCTTTCGTTAACATCTTAAATTTTGAGGACGAAATTCTTTTAAGGGGGTGGATTTGTAACACCCCGGGTTTCGCTGAGCGCGGAGGCTGGAATGCCTAAGGCTAGTACAGGTTTTCTGTATCTGGGAGCTAGCGCCAGCGTTAGGTGTTAACGCAGGCGTTAGCTGCCCCATCGAGTAAAGCACTCGTTGTGATGGTGTTCATCAAGTTGAATTCATCAAGGCGGTTTCGTCGAAGGGAGTTCATCGAAGAGCTAACGCGGGCGCTAGCGCTAATGCTGGCGATAGCTTTTCGTCGGGTAATGCAGTTCCGTCGGGTCGTTGAGTTGGCTTCGTCGAAGGGGACTTCGTCGATGAGCTAACGCAGGCGTTAGCGCTAACGCTGACGTTAGCTGACGGAACCTGTTCCATAAGTAGCATCTCCTGGACATCCGATCTGTTTGCATCTTGATCCTAAGGTCTAGATAAGTGCGTCCTAAGACTCTATTTAGGGCAGAGAAGTTCTATTCTCATTTCATTAAGTCCTTTGTGCTTTTGGAGGCTTAGGAGAGAGGTAGGGTTTGGAGGAAGAAGAAGGCTAGATTTGCCATTGTTGGAGCACCGGAGCTCCGTTCGCCAATCCGAGACCAGATCCGTGGAGAGGACTAGAAGGCGCTTCTTTCTATCTGTGCCTTTCAACCGATCCATGGCGAGGAAGAGAACTCTTAGGGTAACGACATCTCTTCTCCCGGTTTTAGGATGCGTGCATGGCATCTATGCTTTTACCTTCTCTTTTCTGAAATTTTATGGCACCGGATCACTCAAATGAGAGGGGTTTGGGTCACCTTGGTTCAAGAAGAACCATCGGTTTGATTGAGTCCGTCCCCGACATGATTTTGCACTAGAGATCCGCTCCGTTAGTGGATTGGGCATTTTGGGTTAAGCCGAAATCGTGATCGGTGGTCCAATTCGGTGATGTTGTTTACTGTGCATTTTAGGGATTTTGCTAGAAATCCGATGACGGCGAAAATGTCGTATGCGTTGCCCTTATGTTTCATATGAGAATGAACGTTGGTTTGTAAACGGTAATTTTATGTGTATGTGAAGGCGTGACTTTGTCTTTGTGGTCGGCTGGCTAGCCCGTGAATGCTTGGATTCATATGGGGAGAGTTTCCCGGCAAGATAAGTCCCCTTTTGGGCTAACTGACGAGAACAAGTATGTTGATGCGCCCGTTGGCAAGATTAGCCATGTAATGGGTGAGGTCTCAGTGGAGTTCTTGGACTTTGGCTTAGTGATTGTGGCGAGAACAAGTATACTGATGCGCCCGTTGGCAAGATGAGCCATGTAAGGGGTGAGGTCTCAGTGGAGTTCTTGGCCTTGGGCTTGTATGCCCATGGCAGGAATGATAAGTACCCTTGGATTGTTATGAAATGTTGATGTGTGTTGTAATGTTAGAAGCATACACGCCATATGGTGCTTTGGGTGAAACCCAAGTTTGCATACATGCTGCATTGCTAGATCCCCTTACTTTTATTGGTCAACATAGAAACATGGATGATGATTGTGACACTCATGCTTGTCGTGTTTATGTTAGTACTGTTTATTACATTTGCATACGAGGTGCTGACTTGCAGGGTGCTGTAGTTCCCCGGGGTCCACTAGGACGGCCGGGAGGAGGGGTGTTGTTACACCGTTGTTAGTCAGCCAAAGCTGACCCTCGTTATACCATTCTTTGTGATTTGGATGCAGGGCAAGGATCGCAGGCTGGACCTAGCTCGCCGGCCAGAAAGGCCTAAGATTCATGAAGTGCACTTTTCATGCTTTCTTGTTTGACTATGATGTCTTTTTACCTGTTCCGGCTTGCTTGCCGATGTAGCTGTAACGACCCTGGCCCGACCTGACCGAAGTCCTAGGCTTTAACAGGACCCCACAGGCATCGCTACCGGGCTGCAGCCCAAGCACCACAACCCTTCTCCGCCCACTGGCAGGTTGTTGGTGGCCACAGCCTCCCTTTTGATGAGCTAAACTCGATAGTCAAGCATGCACCACGGAGACTTCCCAGGAGGTCACCCTTCCTAGTACTACTCCAACCCGAGCACTTTTTATGTAATGACCCAGCTTTGGCATTCGAGCGGGACCCAGTCCACGATCTGTCCTCAGCTGGCATCGCTACCGGGCTGTAACCCAAGCACCCCAACCCTTCTCCGCCCACTAGCGGGTTGTTGGTGGCCACAGCCTCCCTTTTGATGAGCTAAACTCGATAGTCAAGCATGCACCACGGGGACTTCCCAGGAGGTCACCCATCCCAGTACTACTCCAACCCGAGCACGCTTAACTATGGAGTAGTGAAAGAACTCCATAGTTAAGCGTGCTCGGGTTGGAGTAGTACTGGGATGGGTGATTTCCTGGGAAGTCCCCGTGGTGCATGCTTGACTATCGAGTTTAGCTCATCAAAAGGGAGGCTGTGGCCACCAACAACCCGCCAGTGGGCGGAGAAGGGTTGGGGTGCTTGGGCTACAGCCCGGTAGCGATGCCAGCTGAGGACAGATCGTGGACTGGGTCCCGCTCGAACGCCAAAGCTGGGTCGTTACATAAAATTTTCTGTAACGACCCTGGCCCGACCTGACCGAAGTCCTAGGCTTTAACAGGACCCCACAGGCATCGCTACCGGGCTGCAGCCCAAGCACCCCAACCCTTCTCCGCCCACTGGCGGGTTGTTGTTGGCCACAGCCTCCCTTTTGATGAGCCCAACTCGATAGTCAAGCATGCACCACGGGGACTTCCCAGGAGGTCACCCATCCCAGTACTACTCCAACCCGAGCACGCTTAACTATGGAGTTCTTTGAACTCTCATCACCAATTGAGCTGCAGCTCAATTGGTGATGAGAGTTGAAATAACTCCATAGTTAAGCGTGCTCGGGTTGGAGTAGTACTGGGATGGGTGAACTCCTGCGAAGTCCCCGTGGTGCATGCTTGACTATCGAGTTTAGCTCATCAAAAGGGAGGCTGTGGCCACCAACAACCCGCCAGTGGGCAGAGAAGGGTTGGGGTGCTTGGGCTGCAGCCCGGTAGCGATGCCTGTGGGGTCCTCTTAAAGCATAGGACTTCGGTCAGGTCGGGCCAGGGTCGTTACAGTAGCTTAGGATTGTGATGATCTGTTGGACATTTCTATGCCCTATTTGTTTTGACTTGAGTATGAGTATTGTAAGGCCTTAAGGCCGTAGTACTCTTATGTAGATGTGGACAACTTCTGTGGTTTATTTAATGTTTCCGCTGTGTTGGTTTTGAGTTTTGAGATGGTTAGATCTATATCACTTTTTAATACTAAAGCTGTGGCGATTTTATGCTGTGGGGTCCCGGCCGGACCTATATTATATAGTCATTGCAGGGGAGGTGTTACATAAGTTTCTTCACCCAAGTCCTTCATAGAAAAGTAGTCCCCAAGCCTGTTCTTAATAGCTTGCAGGGTCGGAATGCCATTCCCGATCAGCAGTATGTCATCTACATAAAATATTAGGAAAACGACAATGCTCCCACTAATCCTCTTGTAAACACAAGGCTCATCCTCCTTAATGAAACAAAACTCTTTGATTTTCTCATCAAAACGCATATTCCAACTTCGAGAAGCTTGTTTCAATCCATAAATGGATCGATTCAACTTGCATATTTTAGTGGCTTCACTTGGAGTTAAAAAAACCTCAGGTTGTGTCATATACACTTCCTCAAGGAGGGTTCCATTAAGGAAAGCCGTTTTGACATCCATTTGCCATATCTCGTAGTCATAATACGCAGCAATAATAAGTAGAATTCTGATGGACTTGACCATGGCAACAAGGGAGAAGGTCTCATCATAGTCAACACCATGAATTTGCCTGAAACCTTTAGCCACCAGCCATCCTTTGAATGTCAATACAATCCCATCCATGTCGGACTTCCTTTTGAAGACCCACTTGCACTCTATGGGTCTTACCCCTTCAGGTGGTTCCACCAAGGTCCAAACATGGTTTGTATACATGGAGTCCATTTCAGATTTCATGGCCTCAAGCCACTTTTCGGAGCCTGGTCCATTCATAGCATCTTGGTAGGTTTCAGGATCATCATCATGATCCATAAGCAATCCATTACCAATTTGAGACGTGAGAAATCCATATCTTTCAGGCTCAAATATTGGTCTACCAGATCAATATAGGACTTGTGTTTCTTGAGCACGCTCTCTAGCTACAACTACTTGTAGCCCTTGCTCAGGTTCCAATCTGGGTTCATTTTCAGTTTGTGGTTCTTGAACTTCTTCAAGTTCTACCTTTGCAGTCTTTCTAGATAAGAACTCTTTCTCCAAAATGATGCCTGTCCTTGCGACAAAAACTTTGCCCTCAGACGGCAGATAGAAGTAGTACCCTTTGGTTTCCCTTGGATACGCAACTAGATAATATTTATTAGATTTGGGTTCCAGCTTGTCAGACATTTGCCGACGCACGTATGTCTCATAACACCAAATCTTAATGAAAGACATACTATGATGCTTCCCAGTCCATATCTTATATGGTGTCTTTTGAACCGCTTTCATTGGAGCGCGATTTAAAGTGAAAGTCGCAGTCTCTAGAGCAAATCCCCAAAAGGAAATGGGCAAATCTGCATGACTCATCATTGACCGTACCATGTCCAACAAAGTATGATTCCTCCTCTCAGACACACCATTATGTTGTGGTGTTCCGGACAGAGTGAGTTGTGATACAATACCACATTCTCTCAAATGATCACGAAACTCATGACTCAGATATTCACCACCTCGATCAGATCGGAGTGCTTTTATCCTTTTCCCCAATGGGTTCTCTACTTCATTCTTAAACTCTTTGAACATTTCAAAGGTTTTAGATTTGTTCTTCTTAAACTCTTTGAAATCATCAGTGAATGTAACGAAGTAGTAGAACCAACCTCTAGCTATTGAACTCATGGGTTCGCATACATCAATATGTATTATACCCAAGAGATCATTAGCCCTTTCATTATAACTAGTGAAAGGGGCCTTTGTGATCTTGCCTAATAAATATGACTCGCTTCTCTCAAAAGATTCATAATCGAAAATGAGTCCAACATTCCATCTTTATGGAGCTTGGATATGTGTTTCTAATTTATATGGCCTAAACGACAATGCCAAAGATACGAAGGATTCGAGTCATTTGTTTTTAGTCTTTTAGTATTTTCTATGTTATAGATTGGCTGATCTAAGTTCAAAATGTATAAGCCATTAAACAGTTGGGCTACACCATAACAAACATCATTCATAAATATAGAACAACAATTGTTCTTGATAATGAAAGAAAATCCTCTCATGTCTAAAAATGACACAGATATAATGTTTCGAGTTATGGATGGAACAAAATAATAGTTATCTAATTCTATTACAAGCCCTGTGGGAAAAGAAAGACGATATACTCCTACGGCAACGGGAACAACTCTTGCTCCATTTCCAATGCGCGGGTCTACCTCTCCTTTACCCAGCAGTCTTCTCCTTCCTAGTTTCTGCACATTTGTATAAATATGAGAACTGCATCCGGTATCCAATACCTAAGATGAAGGAGCAGAACGGTTTACTCCTATAACAAATATACCTGATGTGGAAGTCACACTTCCTTTCTTCTTTTGCAGATCTTCAAGATAGAGGGGATAGCTCCTCCTTCAGTGCCATACCTTACCACAATGGTGGCACTTCCCTTCCTTCACCAAGCCTTTGTTCTTCAGTGCTGAATACTTGGGATCAAGATATGAATTAGGTCCTACCTTAGTCTTCTTGAATCCCTTGGTCTTGCCCTTGCTTTTATGCACCATCAATATGGGGATAGCATGCTTGACCTTCTTCATATTGATTTCAGCAGTTCTTAACATGCCTAAGAGCTCGGGCAGTGTCTTGTCAATTTCATTCATATTGTAATTCAAGACAAATTGCTCGTAACTGTCCGGCAACGATTGCAGGATCAGATCAGTGGCCAACTCTTGGCTCAAAGGAAACCCCAGTCTTTCAAAGTTCTTTATATACCCAATCATCTTGAGTACGTGAGTCCCTAATAGATCAAGATCTCTCATCTTACACTGAAATAATGCCCTGGATATGTCAAACCTCTCTTGGTGAGCTTGCCCTTGAAATATTTTCTTTAGGTGCTCGACCATCTCGTAACAACTCATGTTCTCGTGTTGCTTTTGAAGCTCAGAGTTCATGGTTGTGAGCATAAGACATTCAACATCCAAGGAGTCATCTCCATACTTCTTATAAGCATCTTTATTTGCACGAGGTGCAGTGGCAGCTGGCTCCGCGGGGGGGATCTTCTTCTAAGACATAGAGCTTACGCTCTTGCCTGAGAACAATTCTCAGTTTCCTGAACCAGTCAAGGAAGTTAGTCCCATTGAGCTTGTCCTTCTTAAGGATCGCCCTCAGGGACAAGGTGGAGTGAGAACCACTTGTCTTGGATATTCTACAAGGAATTTTGCAAAGTAAAATTTTAGTAGTATATTTTAAAATACATTTTTATTTTTATTTTAATAAGGACTTTTATTAAAATGGCTCCCACTATTTTAATCAAATCGATAACCCTTAATATTGATTCGGAGAGTTTGTGCGAGCTACTCCCTTAATGGATAAGATTCGTATTTCACCAACAACGAGTTCGCTTTGGCGTTCCTCTCATAATGCGGTTATTTAGGTAGACAACACTTGTCAATTGCATCACTATGCAACTCTTGTATGATTGGTGAATAACTCTTTATTCGCATCCATCATATGGAGCATGTACAACCCTGATATTCGCCAGGAGGTGGGAAAAGATGCAGGAAATCAACAGGCGGAGAGGAGCTCGCAGGAAGGCGAGCGAGCCGAGCACTCTCCATAGGCCCGCAAGGAAACGGGCGAGCCAAAGCAGGCGAGTTGGGTTATTGCGGTCCGCTCATAGGAGGGCGGGCGAGCCAGGTCTTCGCGATCTGCGAACTCGCCGTTCAGTTCGATGAGCTCCCATTGAGATCGATGAACTTCAATTTGAGTTCGACGAAAGCCATTCTTAGTTCGACGAACGCCACGTTCCAGCCCCAACGAAAGCATCTCAGCGGCTAGGCTGAGAAGGCCGGAAGTCTCGGTAGTTATTTCTTCCCCGTCCCAGCGGACCCGCTGAGACAAGCGATTGTCTCAACGGGCTCAAGCACCTTCTCAGCGGCTCCCGGCCCAGCCTCAGTGGGA
Source organism: Dactylorhiza incarnata (assembly GCA_033032865.1). Lineage (NCBI taxonomy): Eukaryota > Viridiplantae > Streptophyta > Magnoliopsida > Asparagales > Orchidaceae > Dactylorhiza > Dactylorhiza incarnata. The sequence continues at coordinate 8,053,663 of JAWHQI010000035.1, forward strand.
GAGCTCGCATGAGGAAGTGCGAGACCCAGCCTCGGTGGATGTCGCCAGAAGAGGCTGTTGAAATTGTTGAAGTGAAGAAGAAGGGAGTCCGGCCGGTCTGAAGGCTGGAGACCGCAGAGACCGCGCGATCTGCGCTGGTGCTCTGGCGGTTTGGTTCTGCTATCTCTCCCTGCTTGTTGTTCTGGCGATCTGCTGTGATCGGCCAGTTTGCTTCTTGGTTTGGTCATTGGTTCTGGCGACCTGTTGCGAGTTCTTCCGGTCTTGTTCTGGGCGGTCTGTTCTTGGTTGACCGCAGTGACCGGGCGGCTTGTTTGAGCTGTTCTGGCGACTTGGTTCAAGTCGGCCAGATGTTTGTCTCTGCTTAGGCGATCTCAGGAAGGGTGGTCACTGTGTCCGCACGGCTTGTGCGCGGGCTGCTGCTGACTTCGGTCTTGGACTGAATCTTGTCCAAGTGTTTTGTTCGCGCGGTCTGCCTTGTGAGACCGTTCATGATCTGATGGGCGGTTATTGTATCTCGGTTTGTGCGGTGACGACATCCGTCTCTCCGTCTATAAATAGAGGTGCAGGGCCCGTCATTCCTAACAAGAATTGTAAGAACAAGAGCCCAGATTGTTTCTTGCGGTCTTAAGTTTGAGGTCGCGCGAGCTCAGAAGAGAGCTAACCGGTTGTTGTGTTCGCAGGTTTGCGGTCAGCAGGTTGCGGTCTCCTTCCTTGGTGATTTCCGGTGGCTTGAATAAACAGTTCGTCTGCGGTCTGTCAGCGAAATGGTTTATTGTGTTCTTGTGCTGTTCGCAGCGAGCTCAGCGATCAGGCGACCTTCAGCGGTTAGACGATCAGAGTTGCTGTCTGGCGACAGCTTCAGTTCTTTGTTCAGTTCAATAAAGCTTCAGTTCGTGCGATCTGGGATTGCGGTCTGGCAGTGCAGGTTGTCTGCTTCTGTTCGCGCGGTCTCAAGGTGTTTCTGCGGTCTGACTGTGCAAGCGGTCTGGGAGTACAACAGAGCAAGCCAGGCGACCTGAGCCTTTTTGCGGTCTGTGCGGTCTCTGCTTTGGTAGACCGTCAGTTTCAGTTTTGGTGTGTTTGTTCTTCTCATCTCCGTGATTCTTATGAATCATGTCTCGCCATGTATACCTCGAAGTGTAAAGCAGTTCTGTTTCAATAAAGATTTCTTGTGTTGCTGTTTTGGCATTGTGGTTGTTTGGCAATAACTCTTGTTGATACAACTCCTGCTTACTCCTAAACGGTCTTTCAAAAATTTTAACATGGTATCAAAGCCAGTTCCTGGAGTGGATAAGCAGTGATCAACTAGAGTTGTCATCGTCTTTGTGAAGAAGAGACCACATAGATTTCCATGGAAGGTGGATACGCAAGAGGTCTTGGTATTGAACTCCTCACATCGACTAACTTTAAAAAATGGAAGTCATGTATGGAGAGTTACTTGCTTGGCGATGATCTATGGGAGGTAGTTGGAGGAGAAGACACACAAGAGGTGTTTCTAGCAGGAGATAATATGCCAGAGGTGAGACTTTGGAGGAGGACGAATGCTAAGGCAGAGTTCACTCTCAAGAGGGCTATCTCACCGGAGCTGTTTGATCACATCATCGGATGTAAATCTGCTGCTGAGATTTGGACGTCCTTGGACAGACTGTTCAATAAGAAGAATGTAGCGAGGCTACAATATCTTGAAAATTAGTTGGCGAAAGCCTCTCAAGGTGATCTTTCTATTTCCACCTTCTTTCTCAAAATGAAGAACCTCACGGCAGAGATTTCTGCGTTGGACCCTGATGAGCCTATCTCTGAGGCAAAATTGAAGAGGCATATCATCCGCGGGTTGCGGAAGGAGTATCTTGCCTTTGTGACTTCAGTTCAGGGTTGGGCAAATCAACCATCGTTGTTGGAACTGGAGAACCTTCTTGCTTCGCAAGAAAGTTTAGCAAGACAGATGGCGGGGGTTTCTATCTCCGGGGGAGAAAGTGATGTGATGTTCTCTGGAAAGAAGAAGAAGAAATGGGAGAAGAAGAAGTCGGGTCACGATGGACCCTCCACTTCAGGTCAGCAAGATAGAGGCTATGCCTCTAAGTCTGATGGGAAGAAGAAAGGAGAGGGACCGAGGTGCTTTAGATGCAATAAGATCGGGCACTTCAAGAAAGATTGCCGGGTGAATCTTCAGCCGTGACATGCTGTGGAGAAGGAGATGCCAAAGTCTGATGAAGTTGGATGGGGAGGAGCCATTGTGTCTAATATAACAGCGATGCCCGTTAAGGCCTTGGCTTCCATCAACTATGATGAGGACTGGATTGTTGATTCAGGGTGTGGGCATCACCTCACCGGGGATGGATCAAAGTTCTCTTCTTTGGCACCTTTCTTAGGTAACAATGTTATCATTACGGCTGATAATTCTATTCATCCAGTAGAACACGAAGGTGTTGTCTCTCTGAGCAGTGATAAGGGTCCACTCATGTTGAGGAGTGTTTATCACGTGCCTGGTATGAAGAAAAATCTCTTCTCTGTGACCAATGCTGTCGATGTCGGTTATCACGTTCTGTTTGGCCCAACAGAAGTGAAGTTTCTCAAAACTCAACCGGAGATAAAGGGAGATGTTATTCATGTCGGCAAGAGGGTGAAGGACTTGTTTGTTTTATCGACAAGTACCTATGTTGATAAGATGAGGACCAATGATGGCGCGGCCATCTGGCATGAAAGGTTGGGGCATGTAGGCATGGACAAATTGAAGGCTATGGCGGTAAGGGGCCTTGTCAATGGCTTGCCTAGCTTGTCCTCTTATGGAGACGGTCATGTCTGCGAAGGATGTCAGTTTGGTAAGTCTCATCGACTTCCATTTGACAAATCTCAAACAAGGTGCAAAGTGTCGTTGGAGTGCATCCACGGTGATTTGATGGGACCGACTTCCACCCCAAGCCTTGGAGGCAACAGATACATGTTGGTGTTGATTGACGATTACACCAAATTTGTATGGGTGTATTTTTTGAAGGAGAAGTCGGATGCATTTGCAAAGTTTGTGGAGTTCAAGGAGCTGGTAGAAGGCCGGTTAGGCCTGCGGGTTAAAAAACATAGAACTGACAATGGTGGGGAGTTCACCTCTGGTGAGTTCTCAAGTTTTTGCAGGAAGCTTGGCATCAGGAGAGAGCTTACTTGTGCCCATACTCCATAACATAATGGCGTTGCCGAGAGGAAGATCCGTCATCTGATGGAAACTTGCAAATGCTGGCTTCATGCTAAGAGTATTCCAAAGACCTTCTGGGCGGAGGGAATGTCTTGTGCAGCTTATGTCATCAACAGGTTGCCTTTAAGTCCTATCAACATGAAGACCCCTCACGAATTGATGTTCAAGGAGAAGCCGAGTGTTGCACACCTTCGGGTGTTCGGGTCAACCTGCTATGTGCATATTCCTGATGCTCTTCGGACAAAGCTAGATGCGAAAGCAAGGAAGCTAGTCTTTGTTGGATATGATGAGCAGAAGAAAGGATGGAGATGCATGGATCCTGGGACACGGAGGTCAATTGTTTCTCCGGATGTGGTGTTCGATGAAGTGACTTCCTACAAGGGGAGTTCAGGAGTTGAGCTACCGGAGGGCAGGGTTGATGAAGGAGAAAAAGCTGCGGGAAGTCTTCAAGTGGAGTTGCCTGTTTCACCAGGAGCTCCAGCTGTGTCAAGCTCTGAGATGGAGGCTTCAGGTTCTGGAAGCAGAGGGAGCGATGCTCCAAGTTCGTCTGGAAGAGGAGCTTGCACAGAAGAAGCAGCTGAGGATGTGGTTATTCAGGAGCAACCTCTTAGGAGGTCGAAGAGGACTATTCAACCACCAGATCGATACACAGGAGGGAACATGGTGAACTTTGTTTCATGTTTCTTTGCTGGTCCCCTGGATGAGAGGGAGCCGTCAAGCTTTGAGAAGGCCAGAGGCGTGAAGGAGTGGGACATTGCTATATAAGAAGAGATGGCAGTTCTCGAGAAGAATGAGACCTGGTCTCTCGTGCCCAAGCCCAAGGGCACCACTCCTGTGACATGCAAATGGGTCTACAAGCTCAAGAAGAAAGCTGACGGCAGTATCGAGCGGTACAAGGCTCGCCTTGTAGCTCGCGGGTTCTCACAGCAGTACAGAGAAGATTATGATGAGACATTCAGTCCAGTGACAAAGATGACTTCGATTCGATTTGTTATTGCCTTGGCAGCTTCAAGTGGTTGGGAGATTTGGCAACTCGACGTGAAGAATGCCTTCTTATACGGCGAGATTGACAAGGATATCTTCATGATCCAACCACAAGGCTTCATCTCGAAGGAGTATCCGGACTACGTCTGTAAGTTGAAGAAGGCCCTGTATGGGTTGAAGCAAGCACCTCGAGCGTGGTACGGGATGATTGCAGAGTATCTCTTATTCTGTGGATTCTTTGCTTCAGACTCTGATTCTAGCTTGTTCATCAAGAAGGAGGGGGGTGCTTCAGGTGATTGTGCTGCTGTATGTGGATGACATGATTGTCACCGGGAACTCGAAGGAAGCTGTTGCAAGACTCAGGGCTGAGCTTGCTATCAGATTCTAGATGAAGGATCTGGGGGAGCTCCACCATTTCCTTGGACTCGAGGTGTAGAGGCGGGAGAGCGAAGTGCTTATTTCTCAGGCTGGCTATGCGGAGCGGATTGTTCAGCGATTCATCATGGAGGAAGGGAAGAGCAGCTCTATACCTCTAGAGCAACATCATAAGCTTCGGAAGGATGAGGGGAGAGTTTTATCTGAACCGTTGGTGTTCCGAGCTCTGGTTGGGAGTTTGATCTACTTGACGATCACAAGGCCAGATATTGCTTATGCATTTGGCAAGGTGAGTCGGTACAAGGCGGAACCACGGAAACCTCATCTTCTGGCGGCAAAAGGCATCTTGAAGTATGTGAAGTCGACCTCTGATTTGGGTCTCCTATATAGGAGAGGGTCAAGCTTGGAGTTGCATGGTTTCATGGATGCTGATTATAGGGGAGACATGGATGATCGGAGATCAACGTCTGGTAATGTCTTTATGACGGGCCCCACAGCTATCTCTTGGTGCAGCAAGAAGCAAGACTCGGTGTCTGTATCTACCACGGAAGCGGAGTACAAGGCTTCGGCTTTGGCAGCTTAGGAAGTCGTTTGGCTCAGGAGGTTGGTGGAGGACGTTCATCAGGGGGTTTGAGGTCCCACTATGCTGCGCGGGGACAATGAGAGTGCTCTCAAGCTGGTTAACAATCCAGTCTGTCACGCGAAAAACAAACATATAGAGATTGAGCACCATTTCATTCGTGAAAAGTTGTTGGGAGGATCTCTTATGGTCGAGCATGTTTGGAGTGCGGACAATGTCGCAGACATCTTCACAAAGCCGCTGGCGAAGGGACCGTTTACTCGGTTAAGGGGGCTGCTTGGGTTAGTTTCCACTTCCCACTTCAAGGGGGAGTGTTGAAATTGTTGAAGTGGAGAAGAAGGGAGTCCGGCCGGTCTGAAGGCTGGAGACCGCAGAGACCGTGCGATCTGCGCTGGTGCTCTGGCGGTTTGGTTCTGCGATCTATCCCTGCTTGTTGTTCTGGCGATCTGATGTGATCGGCCAGTTTGCTTCTTGGTTTGGTCGTTGGTTCTGGCGACCTGTTGCGAGTTCTTCCGGTCTTGTTCTGGGCGGTCTGTTCTTGGTTGACCGCAGTGACCGGGCGGCTTGTTTGAGCTGTTCTGGCGACTTGGTTCAAGTCGGCCAGATGTTTGTCTCTGCTTAGGCGATCTCAGGAAGGGTGGTCGTTGTGTCCGCACGGCTTGTGCGCAGGCTGCTGCTGACTTCGGTCTTGGACTGAATCTTGTCCAAGTGTTGTGTTCGTGCGGTCTGTCTTGTGAGACCATTCGGGATCTGATGGACGGTTATTGTATCTCTGTTTGTGCGGTTACGACATCCGTCTCTCCGTCTATAAATAGAGGTGCAGGGCCTGTCATTCCTAACAAGAATTATAAGAACAAGAGCCCGGATTGTTTCTTGCGGTCTCAAGTTTGAGGTCGCGCAATCTCGGAAGAGAGCTAACCGGTTGTTGTGTTCGAAGGTTTGCGGTCAGCAGGTTGCGGTCTCCTTCCTTGGTGATTTCCAGTGGCTTGAATAAACAGTTCGTCTGCGGTCTATCAACGAACTGGTTTATTGTGTTATTGTGTTGTTCGCAGCGAGCTCAGCGATCAGGCGACCTTCAGCGGTTAGGCGATCAGAGTTGCGGTCTGGCGACAGCTTCAGTTCTTTGTTCAGTTCAATAAAGCTTTAGATCGTGCGGTCTGGGATTGCGGTCTGGCAGTGCAGGTTGTTTGCTTCTGTTCGCGCGGTCTCAAGGTGTTTCTGCGGTCTGACTGTGCAAGCGGTCTGGGAGTATAGCAGAGCAAGCCGGGCGACCTGAGCCTTTTTGCGGTCTGTGCGGTCTTTGCTTTGGCAGACCGCCAGTTTCAGTTTTGGTGTGTTTGTTCTTCTCATCTCCGTGATTCTTATGAATCATGTCTCGCCATGTATACCTCGAAGTGTAAAGCAGTTCTGTTTCAATAAAGATTTCTTGTGTTGCTGTTTTGGCATTGTGGTTGTTTGGCTATAACTCTTGTTGATACAACTCCTGCTAACTCCTAAACGGTCTTTCAAAAATTTTAACAGAGGCGCGAGCGAGGTCTTCGCAGAGCACTCGCCTAAAAGGGGGTTTCAAATCCTATAGGTGGAAGTACCAAAGAAGGCGAGCCGGGTCCTCGGAGGTCCATCTGCTGCTCAGCTCGGCGAGCTCAACCTTCCATCCAGTTTGGCACCCTCACAAGGCTGAGAGGAGCTCGCAGGAAGGGATGCGAGACCCGGCACCATTATATGTCCCCAGTAGAAGGCGAGCTAGAGCTTCAAGGGCCACTCGCAGGAAGGCGCGTGAGTCATGTCCTTGCGAGCCCGAGCGTCAAGGTCAGCTCATGAGAAGGCGGACGAGCCGTACTTCTTCTAAGTCTTCGTGTTCGACGAGCTTCAAACTGATGCGGTTTCGACAAGTGCACCTGTCGCACAAGTAATAAAGTTGGGAATACGTCCCCGAATATCGTCTCTCAAGGAATGCGCGTGGATTGTTTGATTCTTCAGATTGAGAAAATAATTACAAGAGTAGATTAAAGGAAAACAGGGCTTTGATTTTGGTTTCCTAAATTACTACACAGAAATAAAATGCGGGTCAAAACTCCGCTTCGCAAGGCAGGATGGATGCAACGATCGCGATGACGTGCTTCAGTGAGCGGGTGAACGAGAGGGCTGGCGGATTATGGCGCTCCTCATATCTCATGAACCACAAAGGATCTCAAAAACATGAAATCACATTAACTAAAACACATTGTTCATGATCATCATCCATAATAACAAACATATCTAAGAAAACTCTGAAGCAAGCAAAGGGTAAAAGAGGGAACCGAAGCTCGAAGACTATGCTGAAGATTCTCGGCCGGAATCGACAGGTTGTCAAGCCTCATCTGTGCTCGGTCTTCAGTTGCGTCCGGGGTCTGGAGGAGCTGTCACCTTCCTCTACTTATACCCGTCTTCTTCATGGTCTAGCTTGAGGTATCTCTTGTTCTACTCCTGGAATGCAGCAGAAGCTCTCCGTATATGGCGTTCTTGAGCTAAGGATGATGGAGGAGGCCAAGGAGGGGGCTTTGGTGGAATATTTGCAAGCCAAAGGTCACCGGAGCTCCTCCTAGGTCGAACGGTGGTGGAGCGGAAGAACTGGGCAAAAATGGCGGGCTCTCCAGCTTTTCCCGCGGGGGCTTTTTTCTTCCAGCGGATTTTCTGCCTTAAATATTGAAAAGTCATAAATTTAGTCACGCACGATCGTGCGTTGCCCGTGCATTATTTAACGAATAAATTAGCTTGACGAAGAAGCAGCATCGCCCGTGCGATTTACTCATGCACGGGCGAATCTGCCCGTGTGCAAAAATGCCCGAACAAATTCAAATTGGCTGAAAAACAGATGAAACATGCGATCGTGTATTTCCTTCGCGCACGGGCAGTCGCCCGTGCGTTCAAACGCACGACCAAATTTAGATCACCGGTTTTCTACCCAGAAGAAGGCGCACGACCGCAGCCGTCCGTGCGTCAAGAAAATGCACGACCGTGCGATATAATTAAACATGATTTCTGGGGTAAAATAGGGTGATCCAACTACCTGTAAGAACAGCAATCCAACTGGGAATACACCTCCAGCACCAATCAGACAGAGAAAGAGGGTTGGGGAGCACCATGTGCTTACCCCTAATATCATGGAGTGCAAACGCACACCCAAACAGGCTTAAAAATAGCACAAAGCATGCAAGTGCGCATGAATGAGCATACGTGAAATAGATGCAATAATAGCTCGAAAATGATGCACATGAGAGTGAAAACTAGCCCAGATGAGTCCATCAAAGTGTATATAAATGGGACTCATCACACCCTCAGACTTAACCGTTTGCACGTCTCGGGCAAACTACTTAGCTCTCCCGTCGGAATAATTGGATGTTAGAGCAGATTTGAGCGGTAGAGATCCATGCGAAGTCGCATGCTCACGTGCGTAGAAATACGTTAGAACAGAATTTAACTCAAGATTATATTTAACTATTTTTAGAACAGTAATTTGAAATTTAGTTTACTCGGATGGTGAATCCCGGTGAGTCTTTCGGTCATGCACAAGGGACAATAGCGTGACTAATGAGTACAGTATTACTCGAATTAAAATTCGGGACAATATCTTAAGAAATCCATCAAAGTCGGTGTCCATAGGCTTGCACGTTCGCACTCTCTCTACTGCATGAGATGACTCATATCTAAAATCAATAGGACTTATAGGTTAAGATTTGGCTTAGGTTGAGTTTAGGTTAGATAAGTAGAAGAACGATGGGCAACGCACTCAACATAACCTGAGTACTCAAGAGTAAAAAATCACCAATACAACAATTTTAAGAACCACACAACACCCCCAGATTTCAACTGGACACTAGGTGTGTGCTAAGCCAACCATACATTATTTTATCGAGAGATTATACTTGAAAGTTCATTTTGCACAGTTATTTTTTTTTCTTTTTCTTTTTTCTTTTTCTCCTCTCGACAAATAAATCTTTTGTAAGCACTTTATAAACTTCTCCTTTAGCTTTCTCAAAGCTGCCATACACAACATAGATAACACCAAACGTGGTAGACATATAAACTTCTTTTCAAACTCATTTGTTGGTGCGAATATAGGTTTGGTCGTATGGCTTTGGTGACATTTAAGTGGAGCTAAGCAAGAAGGATAGGTAGGCTCAAGTGGGTTTGCAAAGGTGATTACATTGGTTAGGATTTCAAAAGCACAAACGGATCAAGAAACGGCCAACAACACTCTTTAAAATGAGTTATTCAACGCAATCGTTTTAAGAGTCGCCTAGTGCAAGTTCTAGCCACCAAGAAAGGTTATCATTCCTTCCGACCCTAGTAATAAGCTACTACTAATTCTGCTACACTCGACCCAATGCTACCGTTGGATTCACCGGATTCACCACTAGAGTAAAATAAATTGCAACTACTATAATAGAAATAATTAAATTGTAACATTGAATTTTATTCTACTCTGATTGAATTTCTAGGCATGAAGGGAGCACTCGACTAGAGCACTACTCGAGTCAACATTTTTCTCCACCCCTCACTCCTACACTTACAATCCAATTCTTACGAGCGGGGAACCTCGCCGCAATACCCAATAAGCGTGTGCGATTAAGTACGCGTGAACTAGGTGCAAATGTATGCAATGTGTGCAACAAAATTGAAAATCCTAACTCAGCACATTCTAACATGCTATGCAAAGTGCGTGCACGTGCATAACTCGATCTCTCCCCTAGACTTGATCACAATCCTATAAAATAAAGAATTCATGGATTAAGGAAAATAGGGGTGGAGTGGACCTATGCTCACGAATGAGCATGCCAGAAGTGCGACAATTCCTTCTTTAACTTTCTCCTTCCTCATCCCCCGAGCGAGAGCTTGAACCTGCGATGTTAGCATTAACAAACAACAAAACAAAATAAACACAAATCTGAACAACAGATGGGAACCGAATGGTTCCCCCATGGGTTTCTCCCAAGAAGCCCTTTTGTTTAATGTCCGTAGGGTGGACCAAATACCTGTATTAAGCAAAGTTCATAAAGTGCAGAAGTTCTAAAGAAGAGTTCACTCGCAAAGTTCTCAGAAAACAAAAAGAAAAACATAACATCAGCTATAAGCATTTTTGTAATGCCTATCCCCAGTGGCTCGTAGGCTGGAGGTGAAAGCTTTAGGGCCAAAATTGGTATCGCACAATTTTCCCCTAGCCTCTGCCATCTTGCCACGGAGAGCAGCGGAGCATGCACCACACAATAGTCTCTCTTGTTTACACTTCTCCACGGTTGGAGAGCGCCAGCGTTGATAAGCTTCAGCATTTCCCACCTTGGTGGTGGTTGGCATCACTTCCGTCGCCGCAGTGGCGACTGGATCAGCCCCAGAGATAGAACGTTTAAGAGGTTTGTTACATAATTCATTACAAGCAAACAATGGGACGTCGTACCTGTTGGAGTTGGGGAACACTTCTGGTCAGTGTTCGTCGAACGACGTTCGACGGATGGAGAAGAGTTCGTCGAACTCTGCCTGCGCTTGACGAACAGAGAAGGGTTCGTCGAGCTCCGCCTGCGTTCGATGAACGGGTCCTTGATTACTCCCGTCTCAGCGGCTCGTCGAACAGAAGAATCCTGCGTTCGACGCTCGACGCCTGCGTTCGATGCTCGATGCCTGCGTTCGACGCTCGACGCCTACGATCGACGCCTGCGATCGATGCCTGTGTTCGACACTCGACGCCTGCGCTCGACGCTCGATGCCTGGTGTACATGCTGTCTCAGCAGGTTCCGTCTCAGCGGATGTTATTGAACCATCTTAGCGGATGTTTGGTATGAGCCCGGTTTGGAGCCCTATTTATAGGGTGCATAACCCTGGTTTAGGGTTAAGGTCATTAAGCCCAAGAGAGTGCAACAGTGTTTATGCGCAGTTTTCCTTGACGGCGGTTCCTCTGTTCTTGTCTGAAGAGGGTTAAGTGAGGTAGGATCAGTTTTGATACTTGTAACCTTGTAAGCTGTAATCCGTCTTGGTGTATAGAACAAAGAGAAGAGGAAGGGGAGAGGGGACATAGCCCGGAATGGGGTGAACCTCTGTACATCTGTGTGTCTTCTGTGATTTTCTGTGTTTTGTTTTCTTTCGAATTTCTCGTCACGGCACACCCTATTTTCTTTACATTTGGTATCAGAGCTAGGTTCTTGATCCTGAAAATGGGTTCTGGCGGCATACGGATCGAGATCGAGAAGTTTGACGGAAGTCGATTCGATCTATGGAAGATGAAGATGAAAGATATGTTGATTGATCGAGATCTATGGTCTACGATCAAAGATGATCCTCCCGTTCCTAAGGTTGTAGAGAAGGATGCGAGCGCATCGAAAGGAAAATCTGCAGACGCAAATGCATATATTGCAGTGGAGGCTACAGCCTGGACGAAAACCGATCGGAAGGCTAAGGGCCTGATCCGGTTATTCCTAGCAGATTCAATCTTGACTAACGTCATGGAGGAGACTTCAGTACGAAGTCTGTAGCGTAAGTTGGAATCTCTCTACTAGAGCAAGTCCCTGGTAAACAAATTGCTATTGAGGAAGAAGTGGTATAAACTTCGGATGCATGAGGGCAATTCATTTTCAGAGCACTTGATGCGTGTCGGCAAGTGCACCGGTCGCGCAAGTAATAATAATGGGGAAAATCCCCGAGTGTCGGTCTCTTGAGGAACACAGTAAGGTGGAGTTAGGTTTCGAGGAAGGACTTGAGATTGAAGTCCTTAAATCGGATGGAATGCGGGGGAGTTAGGTTGGCTTTTGGAAAATAAAATAAAAGCTATCAACTACTCCTATGCAATGCCGCTATGCAATGCTTCGCTTGGCGGGATGGAGACTAGGCAGGCCTTGAGCGCGCTGCGTCGAAAGGGCGGATGGACGAGTAGGCAAGCGGAATCGAACTGTGCAGGCCTTGAGCGCACTGCTTCGTTAGGCGGGATGGAATACACGGGCCGCTATGCCACGCTTCGGTAGGCGGGTGGACGAGTAGGCTAGCGGAATGAGGGTCGCAAGCACCTCTTCGACAAGCACGCCACTAGCAATTGCTAGGGCGGCACCGGACACGGTGGTGGAGTGGAAAATGGAATGGGGCGCTCCTCAAGCACACAAATAAACAAAAAGGGTATTTCACATAGACATGAAATATATAGAAATAAAAGCAAGTTTAAGTGCTACTTCATCTTAATACATAGATCTAACTACATACATACATCAATAAGAAGAGAACAAGGCAAGAAATCTACCGAATCCGAAGTCTCGTTGTAGATTCACGGTTGGAATCGCCAGGTTGTCAATCCGCGTCCAAGCTCGGTCCGCAACTACGTCCGGGGTAGAGAGAGCTGTCACGAGTCTCCAATGGACCCGTCTTCTTCGTGTCACGATCCGGTAGAGGTTGCAAACTTCCTCTTGCTTGATGGTAATGGCGGCTAGGTCTTCCTTTGGAGCTCTTGGATGAAGGAGGAGGCCGAGAGGAAACTCCGGCTCAAGATTGGCGTGAAGAGCAAGCCCGGAGCACCTCCATATGGTGGGCGACGGTGGAGGGGCGAATCTGGGCGGAACCGGGCGGAAAACGGCAGAAGAAGACGATCGATCTGACCTAAATCGCGAGCAGCGGATTTTATAGGCGCTGGAATTAAACAGTGCGCACGGTCATTGGCGCACGACCAGTGGTCGTGCGCACTAGAATCCTGTGATCGTGCGCTCTGCCTGGACGGAACCTGCAAAGACAGAAATTATGAAATAACATGTTCGCACGACCAGTGGCGCACGACCGGTGGTCGTGCGCATTGGAGTTGATGGTCGTGCGCACTACAGCAAACAGAACTCGGAAATTAAATGGTAAGTGTGCACGAGCAGTGGCGCACGACCGGTGGTCGTGCGCACTAGCGTAGATGGTCGTGCGCACTGCACCAAACAGAACTCATAAAAGGGTTAAGTGCACACGATCAGTGGCGCACGACCAGTAGTCGTGCGCCATAGAACCGGTGATCGTGCGCAGTGTTCCTGTGCAGAATTGTACCGGAAACACCTGCACGACACCTGTTCCAGCGTACGGCACCAGTCTAGCCACTGAAAGTGGGACTTAACATCGCAAGAAAACTAATAACAAAAAAAGATACGAAATAACACCAAAATAGGGCCTATAAGTGCACCTAGCATAGAATGACCAATATGAGCTAAAACAGGGCTAAAGTGCAGTGAAAAGACTAAATAGATGGCCCAGATGAGTCCATAAAAGTGTATATGATCAGGACTCATCACACCCCCAGACTTAACTGTTTGCGCGTCCCGAGCAAACAAATTCTAAGCGAACGGGGAAAGAAAAGTAGATGGCTTAAAACTACAATATAGAGTACCATGCGAAGTCGCATGCTCACGTGCATAAGAAGAATAGTAGAGAAGATTTCTGATTATATAAACAGTCTATATATTTCTAAAAGAGTAAAAGCATATTACAACTACTCAAAATGGTGAAAAGCGGTGAATCGTTCGGTCATGCATACGGAGAAAGTAAACTAAATGCTGAGATGAGCATTGCTCAAGATTGGGGTGTCGGATAAACTCCACCAAAATCCATCGGTGTCGGTGACCATAGGCTTGCCCGGACACATTCTCTCCACGGCACTGGTTTGACTCAAATGCGTGAATCAATAGGACTTTAGGTTTTAAATGGGGCTTGGGTTTAGGTGAGGAAAAACAAAGATAAAAACGACGGCTAAAGCACTAAACCCAAATGAGCTAATGCAGGAAACTATCCTCATTCACCACACAAACATGCGGGTACACAACACCCCCAGACTTGGACTTAACAGCATGGGTGCGTGCACCGCCTACTCCCAAACATAAATCTATACATAAAGATTTTCAATTAAACATTCCTTCTCTTTCCTTTCTTTTTAACTTCTTTTCTTTTTCTCATTTTTTTTCTTTTCTTATCATTTTCAGCAAATAAACAAAAGGACACATCCACAACTTCACAAACATATTACCACATCAACAACCCAACTCATGAAAATAATAAACAGCTAAAGCTCAAATTTTGGGTGTGCGACTAGGATTGGCTTTTGGGCTTTGGTGAAATAAAAGTGGGGCTGAATCAAAGAACGGGTAGGCACAACTGGGCTAGCGAGGATATAGCGGTAAGAATAGGCACAAAGGCTCAACCGGGCCAAAATGATGGCCTATATCACATTCACACAATTGACTAACCGTATACCCATGCTTCAAGAATCGCTTGGGGCAAGTTCTAGCCACTGAGAAAGATTCTCCTTTCTCCCGACTTAAGTAATACGAATCTAGCGATCGTTTACACACATCCCTATGCTACCGTCTGATTCACACCGGATTCACCATTTGAGTAGAGTAAACAACATTTACACTAATAGAGAAAAATATAAAACCATAGTATAAAAAGAAGTCTAATCTACACGAATTTCTATGCAACCGAGCACTCGACTAGGAGCACTACTAGAGTCAACATTTTACTCTGCTGCATAGTCCTAAGCCATCACCTAGACTTTCCCAAATAAGCAGAAGAATTAAATTCACTACAGAGCACGCATACAGACGAGTACGCGCTCAAGTGGGTGCTGTGGTGTGCAATGAAAATAAACAAAACATTTTAAATGAAATCTTCTAGTATGCAGTGCAATAGTGCACGTGAGCGGGTAAACAAAACTACTCTCCCCCAGACTTAAACTAAGCAATCCACAGAATATATGACATGAAAATCAGAAAAAGCTAGGGAAAGAGAGTACCCAGTGCTCAGAAATGAGCACACCAGAAGATTGGCATTTAAACCACGACTAAGCTGCAGCATCCGCCATCCAGAAGAAGTACCTGCAGGGGTCAGCTCCGCAAAACAAAAGAAACAGAAAAAGATAAACTACAATACTACAGCTAACTAAACAGGATTGAATAAAATAAAATGCATGAAAAGTAAGATAACTACTGGGGTTATTGTCATCCCAGCACGACTTATTCAGATTTTGTACAGTTCTAGCTTATAGGCCTATGAAAAGAAAAGTGCACAGGTAACTGTTCTAATATGCGCATCGGTAGCGGGTACCGATACGGAGACAGAGCAGTCACCCCTCTACCTAAATATAGATACCTGCTCCTCACAGGTAGAGGGAAAAGAAAGTAAGAAGAGGAGGAGGCCTGGTCCTCACTCATCTTACCAAAATTATCCTTGCCCAGCAAGGTATCGTCCGCAGCAGGTCCGCAGGAGGAGAAGGCACTGAATGGAGCTTCCTCTACGGAGGGGGAATAAACCTCCTCACATGAGAGGATGCTCGCATCATTGACTTGAGCAAAAAGCTCCAAGTCCTCCTGAAGTACCTGTAAGGACTCAACCTGCACAGGCTCAGATGAAGAAGGGGGGGTCAGGAAATAAAAGAGGGGAATGACATAAATAATCAATAGTTGGGGGAGTGGTCCCGGTCTCACTCCCATCAGGTTGGGAAAGTAAAATAATGTTTGCATTGTCATCAATGCTACAAGGTTCGGCGGGGTCAACGGTGGCCAGGCTTAGGATTTGGACTTCCTCCACCGGTGCTGAGGGAAACTCCTCTTCACCTAGAAGGTTGTCCTCCTCCATAAGAATAGGCACAACACTGAGATCAACAGCCTCCTCCTGTGACACATCATCGACAATGTCGTCAGAGACGAATGTAGCATCCACAACAGGGGAAAGAATCGAATCCACTAGAGGTGATGGATGCACTGGAAGAATAGACTCAGCAATGTCGATGCCCAAATCAGCCACACATCTGGTGACTGTGTCAACGCCATACCCTTCAAGATGTGAAGGTGGCAAAGACACAAAACCGGATGTTGAAGGTGTGCCGCCAGAGTTAGGATTCGGGACGATCCGGATATCCGGCTCATCATCCTCATCCAATTGGCGACGAAAAGCAGCACAATCCTTCAGGGCATGATCTGTGCTCCGACAAAACTGGCACTGCCTAGCGGGCTTCTTTGGCACAGCGGGGGCTGCAGCCGAAAAGAAGTATGACGGTAAAGGCTCAGCAGAGTAGCCATAAGACTTACGCGCACCATATGGAGTACCAGACGAAGTCGGTGCTCCATATGCTGGGCTATAAGAATTATGCCTACTATTCTCCGTAGGGCATTCATCACTAGAGTGGGAGGTAGCTCCACACCAACGGCAACGGAAATTGAGATGTGCCCACATAGTGCGAAGATAAAACGATTCAAAATAAAAATGCTATTGTGCAAATACTAAACCAAATAGAAATTACTAAAGCAACCTGAAATAAAACAAGAAGAAGGAATAAAGAGAACAGAAATAAAAATAAAAGATGCAATTTACAAATGGAAGGGCTTTTCTCTCAAATTCTCCCTCTCTAGAAAACTCACACGACTGTGTTCCCCGGCAACGGCGCCAAAAACTTGATGCGTGTCGGCAAGTGCACCGGTCGAGCAAGTAATAATAATGGGGAAAATCCCCGAGTGTCGGTCTCTTGAGGAACACAGTAAGGTGGAGTTAGGTTTCGAGGAAGGACTTGAGATTGAAGTCCTTAAATCGGATGGAATGCGGGGGAGTTGGGTTGGCTTTTGGAAAATAAAATAAAACCTATCAACTACTCCTATGCAATGCCGCTATGCAATGCTTCGCTTGGCGGGATGGAGACTAGGCAGGCCTTGAGCGCGCTGCGTTGAAAGGGCGGATGGACGAGTAGGCAAGCGGAATCAAACTGTGCAGGCCTTGAGCGCACTGCTTCGTTAGGCAGGATGGAATACACGGGCCGCTATGCCACGCTTCGGTAGGCGGGTGGACGAGTAGGCTAGCGGAATGAGGGTCGCAAGCACCTCTTCGACAAGCACGCCACTAGCAATTGCTAGGGCGGCACCGGACACGGTGGTGGAGTGGAAAATGGAATGGGGCGCTCCTCAAGCACACAAATAAACAAAAAGGGTATTTCACATAGACATGAAATATATAGAAATAAAAGCAAGTTTAAGTGCTACTTCATCTTAATACATAGATCTAACTACATACATACATCAATAAGAAGAGAACAAGGCTAGAAATCGACCGAATCCGAAGTCTCGTTGTAGATTCACGGTTGGAATCGCCGGGTTGTCAATCCGCGTCCAAGCTCGGTCCGCAACTACGTCCGGGGTAGAGAGAGCTGTCACGACTCTCCAATGGACCCGTCTTCTTCGTGTCACGATCCGGTAGAGGTTGCAAACTTCCTCTTGCTTGATGGTAATGGCGGCTAGGTCTTCCTTTGGAGCTCTTGGATGAAGGAGGAGGCCGAGAGGAAACTCCGGCTCAAGATTGGCGTGAAGAGCAAGCCCGGAGCACCTCCATATGGTGGGCGACGGTGGAGGGGCGAATCTGGGCGGAACCGGGCGGAAAACGGCGGAAGAAGACGATCGATCTGACCTAAATCGCGAGCAGCGGATTTTATAGGCGCTGGAATTAAACAGTGCGCACGGTCATTGGCGCACGACCAGTGGTCATGCGCACTAGAATCCTGTGATCGTGCGCTCTGCCTGGACGGAACCTGCAAAGACAGAAATTATGAAATAACATGTTCGCACGACCAGTGGCGCACGACCGGTGGTCGTGCGCACTGGAGTTGATGGTCGTACGCACTACAGCAAACAGAACTCGGAAATTAAATGGTAAGTGCGCACGAGCAGTGGCGCACGACCGGTGGTCGTGCGCACTAGCGTAGATGGTCGTGCGCACTGCACCAAACAGAACTCATAAAAGGGTTAAGTGCACACGATCAGTGGCGCACGGCCAGTGGTCGTGCGCCATAGAACCGGTGATCGTGCGCAGTGTTCCTGTGCAGAATTGTACCCGAAACACCTGCACGACACCTGTTCCAACGTACGGCACCAGTCTAGCCACTGAAAGTGGGACTTAACATCGCAAGAAAACTAATAACAAAAAAAGATACGAAATAACACCAAAATAGGGCCTATAAGTGCACCTAGCATAGAATGACCAATATGAGCTAAAACAGGGCTAAAGTGCAGTGAAAAGACTAAATAGATGGCCCAGATGAGTCCATAAAAGTGTATATGATCAGGACTCATCAGCACTTGACTCAATTCAATACCATTGTGAGTCAGTAATCTCTATTGGTGAGAAGATCTCCGATGAGGATTGATGAGTCCCATTTATATACACATTTATGGACTCATTTGGGCCGTATTTCTAGTCGATGCACTACACTTTAGGCAAGTTTATATTATATTTGTTATTCCTTGCTAGGTGCACTGTTAGGCCCATTTCGGTGTGCATTTGCGCTCCTTATTATTGGGGGTAAGCACATGGTGCTCTCCATCCCTTTCTCTATGTTTATCTAGTGCTGGAGGTGTTTTCTCAGCTGTTTTATCTTGTGTGCAAGTGGTCGGATCATCCAGTTTTCCCCCAGAATTCATGATTGTGTGCAACGCACGGTCGTGCGTTTCCTTGACACACGAACGGTTTGTTGAATTTTTGAAGTGAAGTAGAGACTGGGCGGTCTGATTTTTGGAGACCGCCGAGACCGCGCGGCCTATGCTTGTTTTCTGCCGGTTTGGCTCTTCCGGTTTGTTCTGGCGGACTACTGATTCTTCCGGTCTGTTCTTTGAAGCTGCGGTCTGTTCCCGAGTTGGTGTGCTGGTTGGCCTGTCTTCCTTGTTGGAAGACCAGACGGTCTGTTCCTATGTGTAACCGCCTGTACGGGCGGTTTGTGCTTGGCGATCTGGCGACTTGTTCTAAGTCGGCCAGATGGTTCCTAGTTTGCTCCTGATGGTCTAAGGAAGGAGTACCTTTGTGACCGCGCGGCTTGTGCGCGATCTTGTGTTCGCGCGACCTGTGCGCGACCTGTCTGCTGATCTGCGTCTTGGTCGGATGATCGTCCAAGTTGTGTGGTCGCGTAGTCTGCTTAATGAGACCGCTGGCGATCTTACGGGTGGTGTTTGTATCTCTCCTGTGCGGTGACGACATCCGTCTACCCGCCTATAAATAGAGGTGGAGGGGCCGTCATTCCTAACGAGAACTATAAGAACTGAGCCTGGGTTAATTCGTGCGGTATCACTTTGAGGTCGGGCGGTCTCGGAAGCGAGTTGACTGTTTGTTGTGTTCGCAGGTTTGCGGTCAGCAGGTTGCAGTCTTCTTCCTTGGTATTTCCCAGCGGCTAGAATAAACAGTTCGGCAGCGGTCTCTCTGCGAACTGGTTTATGTTCGTTCTTGTGTTGTTTGCAGCGAACTCAGCGATCAGGCGACCTTCAGCGGTTAGGCAATCTGAGTTGCGGTCTGGCGACAGCTTCAGTTCTTCGTTCCAATAAAGCTCCAGTTCGTGCGGTCTGAGGTGCGGTCTTGCAGTGCTGGCAATCTGTCCGGTTTCTGTTCGTGCGATCTCAGGTCAAGCCGGGCGACTTCTGGAGTTGAGCGGTCTGTGCGGTCTCAGCTTGTCTAGCCGCCAGATTTGTTTTGGTGTGTTTTGTTCTTCTCGTCTCCGTGATTCTGATGAATCATGTCTCGCCATGTATACCTCGCACTTTAAATGAAGTTTGTGTTTTAATAAAGTTTCTTGTGTTGCTGTGTGGCATTGTGGTTATTTGTCTTTAACTCAGTTGATACAACTCCTGCTTACTCCTAAATGATTCAAATCAAAAAATTTAACATGGTATCAGAGCCAGGTTGTTGGAGTGTATAAGCAGTGATCAACTTGAGTTACCATCGTCTTTGTGAAGAAGAGACCACATAGATTGCCATGGAAGGCGGATTCGCAAGAGGGCTTGGTATTGAACTCTTTACATCGACTAACTATAATAAATGGAGGTCGTGTATGGAGAGATATTTACTTGGCGAGAATCTATGGGAGATAGTTGGAGGAGAAGACACACAAGAGGTGTTTCTAGTAGGAGATAATATGGCAGAGGTGAGACTTTGGAGGAGGACGAATGCTAAGGCAGAGTTCACTCTCAAGAGGGCTATCTCACCGGAGCTGTTTGATCACATCATTGGATGTAAATCAGCTGCTGAAATTTGGACGTCTTTGGACGGGTTGTTTAATAAGAAGAATGTAGCTCGGTTACAGTTTCTTGAAAATGAGTTGGCGAAGGCCTCTCAAGGCGATCTTTCTATTTCTACCTTCTTTCTCAAGATGAAGAACCTCACAGCAGAGATTTCTGCATTGGACCCTGATGAGCCCATCTCGGAGGCAAAACTGAAGAGGCATATCATCCGCGGGTTGCGGAAGGAGTATCTTGCCTTTGTGACTTCAGTTCAAGGTTGGGCAAATCAACCATCTCTGTTGGAGCTGGAGAACTTACTTGCTTCGCAAGAAAGTTTGGCAAGACAGATGACGGAGACTTCTATCTCTGGGGGAGATAGTGATGTGTTGTTCTCTGGAAAGAAGAAGAAGAAGTGGGAGAAGAAGAAGCCGGGTTAAGATGGACCCTCTAATTCAGGTCAGCAGGATATGGGTTATGCTCCTATGTCTGATGGGAAGAAGAAGGGAGAGGGACCAAGGTGCTTCAGGTGCAATAAGACTGGCAACTTTAAGAAGGATTGTCGGGTTAATCTTCAGTCGGGACATGTAGCCGAGAAGGAGAAGCCAATGTCTGATGAAGTTGGATGGGGAGGATCCTTTGCGGCTAATATGACGGCGATGCCCGTTAAGGCCTTGGCTGCCATCAACTTCGAAGAGGATTGGATTGTTGATTCAGGGTGTGGACATCATCTCACTGGGGATGAATCAAAGTTCTCTTCTTTGGCGCCTTACTCAGGTAACGATGCTATCATTACGGCTGATAATTCTGTTCATGCTGTCGAACAAGAAGGCGTTGTCTCCCTGAGAAGTGATAAGGGTCCACTCACATTTAGGAGTGTTTATCACGTGCCTGGTATGAGGAAAAATCTCTTCTCTGTGTTCAATGCGGTCGATGGCGGTTATCACGTTCTGTTTGGCCCAACAGAAGTGAAGTTTCTTAAAACTCAACCAGAGATAAGGGGAGATGTTATCTATATTGGAAAGAGGGTGAAGGACTTGTTCGTGTTATCGACAAGTACTTATGTTGATAAGATGAAGACCAACGATAGCGAGGTTATCTGGCATGAAAGGTTGGGGCATGTTGGCACGGACAAATTGAAGGCTATGGCGGTAAGGGGCCTTGTCAAGGGCTTGCCTAGATTGTGCTCTTAAGGAGATTGTCATGTTTGTGCTGGATGTCAGTTTGGTAAGTCTCATCGACTTCCATTTAATAAATCGCAAACTAGATGCAAAGCGCCGTTGGAGTGCATCCACGGTGATTTGATGGGACCAACAGCCACCCCAAGCCTTGGAGGCAATAGATAAATGTTGGTGTTGATTGACGATTACACCAGATATGTCTGGGTGTATTTTTTGAAAGAGAAGTCGGAAGCCTTTGCGAAGTTTGTGGAGTTCAAAGAGCTGGTGGAAGGTCGGTTAGGCCTGCGGGTGAAGAAATTGAGAACTGACAATGGTGGGGAGTTCACCTCTTGTGAGTTCTCAAGTTTTTGCAGGAAACACGACATTCGGAGAGAGCTCACTTGTGCCCATACTCCATAGCAGAATGGCGTTGCAGAGAGGAAGATCTGTCATCTGACGGAAACCTGCAAATGCTGGCTTCATGCCAAGAGTATCCCAAAGTTATTTTGGGCGGAGGGAAAGTCTTGTGCGGCTTATGTCATCAACAGAATGCCTCTAAGTCCAATCAACATGAAGACCCCTCACAAACTGATGTTCAAGGAGAAACCGAGTGTTGCTCACCTTCGGGTGTTCGGGTCAACCTGCTATGTGCATATTCCTGATGCTCTTCGGACAAAGTTAGATGCAAAAGCGAGGAAACTAGTCTTTGTTGGATATGATGAGCGGAAGAAAGGATGGAGGTGCATGGATCTTGAGACACGAAGATCAGTGGTATCTCGGGATGTGGTGTTCGATGAAGTGACTTCCTACAATTGGAGTTCAGGAGTTGAACTACCGGAGAGCAGGGTTGATGAAGCAGGGAAAGCTGCAGGAAGTCTTCAATTGGAGTTGCCTGTTTCACCAGGAGCTCCAGCTGTGTCAAGCTCTGAGATGGAGTGTTCAGGTTCTGGAAGCAGGGGAGCGATGCTCCAAGTTTGTCTTGAAGAGGAGCTTGCACAGAAGAAGCAGCTGAGGAGGTGGTTAGTCAGGTGCAACCTCTTAGGAGGTCGAAGAGGACTATCAAGCCACCAGATCGATACACAGGAGGAAACATGGTGAGCTTCGTCTCATGTTTCTTTGCTGGTCCCTTGGATGAAAGGGAGCCGTCGAGCTTTGAGAAAGCCAAAGGCGTGAAGCAGTGGGATATTGCTATGCAAGAAGAGATGGATGCTTCAAGAAGAATGAAACTTGGTCTCTAGTGCCCAGGCCTAAGGGCATTACCCCTGTAACATGCAAATGGGTTTACAAGCTCAAGAAGATAGCTGACGGCACGATCGAGCGATACAAGGCTCGCCTTGTAGCTCGCGGGTTCTCACATCAGTATGGTGAAGATTATGATGAGACGTTTAGTCCAGTGGCTGAGATGACTTCGGTCCGATTTGTTATTGCTTTGGCAGCATCTTGTGGATGGGAGATTTGGCAGCTCGATGTTAAGAATGCTTTCTTATACGGAGAGATTGACAAGGATATCTTCATGATCCAGCCACCGGGGTTCATTTCGGAGGATCGTCCGGACTACGTGTGCAAACATAAGAAGGCCTTATATGGGTTGAAGCAAGCGCCTCGGGCGTGGTATGGAAAGATTGCGGAGTATCTCTTATTCTGCAGGTTCTTTGCTTCAGACTCTGATTCTAGCTTGTTTGTCAAGAAGGAGGGGACACTTCGGGTTATTGTGCTGCTGTATGTGATGACATGATTTTTACAGGGAACTTGAAGGAGGCGGCAGCAAGGCTGAGAGCTGAGCTTGCTATCAGGCTTGAGATGAAGGATCTGGGGGAGCTTCACCATTTCCTTGGACTCGAGGTCCAGAGGCGGGAGAGCGGAGTGCTCATTTCTCAGGAAGGATATGCGGAGCGGATCATTCAACAATTTGGAATGGAAGAAGGGAAGAGCAGCTTTATACCTCTGGAACAGCATCATAAACTTCGAAAGGATGAGGGAAGAGTTCTATCTAATCCGTTGGTGTTCCGAGCTCTAGTTGGGAGCTTGATTTACTTGACCATGACGAGGCCTGATATTGCTTATGCAGTTGGCAAAGTGAGTCGGTACATGGCGGAGCCACGGAAGCCTCATCATCTGGCGGCAAAAGGGATTCTGAAATATGTGAAGTCGACCTCTGATTTGGGTCTCCTATTTAGGAGAGGGTCAAGCTTGGAGTTGCATGGATACATGGATGCTGACTACGGGGGAGACGTGGATGATCAGATATCAACGTCTGGTTATGTCTTTATGACGGGCCCCACAGCTATCTCTTGGTGCAGCAAAAAGCAGGACTCGGTGTCCGTATCTACCACAGAAGCGTAATACAAGGCTTCGGCCTTGGCAGCTCAGGAAGCCGTTTGGCTCAGGAGGTTGGTGGAGGACGTTCATGAGGAGGTTCGAGGTCCCACTATGCCACGCGGGGACAATGAGAGTGCTCTCAAGCTGGTTAACAATCCAGTCGGTCACGCGAGGACCAAGAATATTGAGATTGAGCACCATTTCATTCGTGAAAAGGTGTTGGGAGGATCTCTTATTGTCGAGCATGTTCGGAGTGCGGACAATGTCGCAGACATCTTCACAAAGTCGCTAGCAAAGGGACCGTTTACACGGTTGCGGAGTTTACTCGGGCTAGTCTCCACTTCCCACTTCAAGGGGGAGTGTTGAATTTTTGAAGTGAAGTAGAGACTGGGCGGTCTGATTTTGGGAGACCGCCGAGACCGCGCGGCCTGTGCTTGTTTTCTGCCGGTTTGGCTCTGCCGGTTTGTTCTGGCGGACTGCTGATTCTTCCGGTCTGTTCTTTGAAGTTGCGGTCTGTTTTCGAGTTGGTGTGCTGGTTGGCCTGTCTTCCTTATTGGAAGACCGGGCGGTCTGTTCCTATGTGTGACTGCCTGTCCGGGCGGTTTGTACTTGGCGATCTGGCGACTTGTTCTTAGTCGGCCAGATGGTTCCTGGTTTGCTCCTGGTGGTCTAAGGAAGGAGTACCTTTGTGACCGCGCGGCTTATGCGCGGTCTTGTGTTCGCGCGACCTATGCGTGACCTGTCTGCTAATCTGCGTCTTGGTCGGATGATCGTCCAAGTTGTGTGGTCGTGCGGTCTGCTTTATGAGACTGCTGGCGATCTGACGGGTGGTGTTTGTATCTCTCCTGTGCGGTGACGACATCCGTCTACCCGCCTATAAATAGAGGTGCAGGGCCCGTCATTTCTAACGAGAACTGTAAGAACTGAGCCTGGGTTAATTCGTGCGGTCTCACTTTGAGGTCGAGCGGTCTCGGAAGAGAGTTGACTGTTTGTTGTGTTCGCAGGTTTGCGGTCAGCAGGTTGCGGTCTTCTTCCTTGGTGATTCCCAGTGGCTAGAATAAACAGTTCGGCAGCGGTCTCTCTGCAAACTGGTTTATGTTCGTTCTTGTGCTGTTCGCAGCGAGCTCAGCGATCAGGAGACCTTCAGCGGTTAGGCGATCTGAGTTGCGTTCTGGAGACAGCTTCAGTTCTTCGTTCCAATAGGGCTCCAGTTCGTGCGGTCTGAGGTGCGGTCTTGCAGTGCTGGCAGTCTGTCCGGTTTCTGTTCGTGCGATCTCAGGTCAAGCCAGGCGACTTCTGGAGTCGAGCGGTCTGTGCGGTCTCAGCTTGTCTAGCCGCCAGATTTGTTTTGGTGTGTTTTGTTCTTCTCGTCTCCGTGATTCTGATGAATCATGTCTCGCCATGTATACCTCGCACTGTAAATGAAGTTTGTGTTTCAATAAAGTTTCTTGTGTTGCTGTGTGGCATTGTGGTTGTTTGGCTTTAACTCAGTTGATACAACTCTCGCATACTCCTAAACGATTCAAATCAAAAATTTTAACACGGTTGTGGTCGTGCGTTCTCATCTGGGCAGAAAATGGGAGTTCTGAGTTTGGTCGTGCGTTTTGACGCACGAGCGGAATTGACCGTGCGTGAGTCAAACGTACGGACGCCTGTTTCTTCCTGTTTTTAGCTTTTCTGAATTTACCCGTGCGTTTTAACGCACGGGCGGATTTGTCCGTGCATGAGTAAATCGCACGGGCGGCGCAGCTTCGTCTTTACGCCAGTTTTTATCTTTAATTATCGCACGACAGTGCATGATCGTGCGTTCGACCGTGCGTGCCCAAAATTCTGCCAGTTTATTATAAAAGCGCAGGAAATGCCGCTACGCAAGAGAGATTCCCCTCGCGGTAAAAACACAGGAACCCCGCCATTTTCGCCCCTTCCACCAGAGGAGACAAGAGGATGCCATTTCCAGCGATCTCCTTCGCCATTCCTCCATCCGGGAGCATTTGCAAGCATTCTCCGCCACTAGTTCAAGCATTCTTCGCCGAGGAGACCATAGAAGCGCTGAAGATCGTTGGAGCGGTGACAGCCTCCTTCAAGTATGCACACCATCTGAGGCCCGAGCTCGGAGAGAGCCCGACAACCTCTCACTCCGGCCGAGAACCCAAGACGCGGTGATATCTTCTATGTGGTCCTTTCTAAACTTTGATGCTTGTGTTTTTCTCTTTGTGTTGTTGTACGAATGCTAGTTAGGTTAATGTTATGGATTCTTGCTTGTATTCATGTGCAATGATGATGTGGTGGTGAGAATAGCTTTAATTGTTGTTGTGATAGCCTAGGTTGTTTGTGTGTGAAACCACCTAGCAATTGCTAGCGGTGATGTTGGCGAAGAGGTGAACACGACACTCACAAAACCTCGCACTGTGGCCATTTCATCCGCTTACCGAAGCGCGGCATCGCGGCCGCTGCGTTCACCCACACCTTGCGAAGTGGTGCTTTTTGACCCGCATTTCTCTTATTTCCGCAATAGCTTAGGAATCCAATCAGAACGCCCATGATTTACTTTATTCGCTCGTGTAACAATCAAATCACCACACGTTTCGTTCACCAGAACCTGCATTCCTTTGAGATCGACATTCGGGGAGTTCCTCCCTATTTTATTACTTGAGCGATCGGTGCACTGCCACCATATCACATTTCGTGCTTGCTAATTAGCGTTGCTGAAATCGCGCATCAAGTTTTTGGCTCCGTTGCCGGGGAATGCAGGCGTGATGAGATGTTGGTTGTGAATAGATTGTTTTCGATTGAGTCTTTTATTTTCTTTAATTTATTCTTTAGTATGTTATTTTCTTCTTCTGTGTCATGTGGGCGCATTTGAATATCCGATGTCGTTGGTGTGGGGACACATCCCACGCTAGTGATGGTGTCCCAAAGAGTATGGTGTCGTTCAGAAATCGTACGGAGCCCATAAATATTTTGGCAACTCTACTACACCTCTGTTGTCGCACTTTTACGCGGCTGCCGCACCTTGGGTGTCGGTGAAGCCGGTGAAGCAGTGTTTATTTTGCAAACATAGAGAGCATGCCTTGATGGACTGTGCTGATTACCTTCGACAACTGGAGGATGACTATGAGACGGATATCCGGATCGTCCCATCTTCGAATTCTGCGAGCACAGCCTCTTCCTCTGGTTACGTGTCACTTCCACCTTCACTCTTTGAAGGCTCTGGAATCGACACATGCATCAGTGTCCCTCAAGACTCTGTTTCTGATGCGACCCCCCATACCTCTTCGGTTCATATACCACTTTGTATGGATTTGTGCCCTTGTGTGGAGAGTGAACCCGAACTCTCAAGTAGCACGTTTTATCCCACTATGCACGAAACTACATCTATTTCTGATGTTATTATTGAGACCACGTTGCAGGATGGTGCAGACCTGCGCAGTGTCGTGCCCACTCTCATGGAGGCGGATTGACTCAATTGTGCTGAAGCAACCATTTCGGTCCAGTGCGAGAAAGTCCAAGTTATAGAGGAGGCCATTGCGTGCGCTGCTGAGTCTAGTGAAATCGTCGATGATACCATCAGTTTGTCATTACCACGCCCTATGGGGGATGAAGCCGGGATTATCCCCTCAGATGAAATTTCTTTTAGTTTTTCTTCTATTTTATCTCCTGACCCTGCTCTTGTATCTTCTCCTCTGCAGGACCACATTGTGGAGCCAGTTCCGTTGGTGTATGAGCCTGTAACAAGGCCTAGCACTGAGAGGAATCAGGTGCAGGTGGAGCTAGATACGGTGAGTTTCACAACACATATTGTTCCCTTGCCTGATATTCATATCAGGCATTATTTTCTCACCGATATTTGGGCAACTGTTCTATCTTCGTTTCGGTACCTCTTGCCGAAACATGAGCGCGAACAGTTACTTGACCATTTTCGCTTTCATCCACCTATTAGTTAATCTGCATTGTAAGTGCTTGAATAAGTCCCGTTGGGGGGACATGTAGCCCAACAGTTATCTAGGTATAGGAGTAGCTAATTTAGATTTTATCATCTTTAGTTTTAACTTCTTTTTGCTTTCTGCTATTGGTATCTCTTGTTTTTGAGAGTTTTTCGTGAGCCACGCGCCCTGTGGAGTTTGTAGTTAGGCAATTGCTGTCGTCGTGTTCTTCCCTGTTCTCTCCGTTCTTGCTAAAGTGTGCAAATTTTTCTGATTCTGCCGGCTCGAAAAATTTGAGAAATCTTGGAGAAATTTACAAAAGCACGGCCAGATTGTCCGTGCGTGTTGGGATCGCACGACCGTGCGATTTTCTTTTATTATAAACCGGCTCCTGCCCTGTCAAAAATCGCACACTGGCCCTAATTCCTGAGTTCTCTCCCCCCCCCCCCCCCCCGTGCGTTTCGCGAAACCCTTCTCTCCCGTGTGCGATCCCCCTCTTTCCCGTCCATCGCCTCTTCGTTCTCTCTTCCTCTCCCGTCTTCCTTACTTCCAAGATGTTTGGGCGCATCCATGGGTGTCAAGAAGGTCGTGAGCCTATTTCACCGTGGAGGTGGAGCTTCCTCCTCAAGATCTGAGGATCCTAGTGCTGAAGCAATGCTGCAGTTTGGGAGGCTGGAATTCCTGGAAAGGTACAATTTGTTGCGCCACAAAACGTTCCACGATCATTGTTTTGTTTCGGTTGCGGACCTTCGAGTTGTCAATTTGGATGTGGAGGTAGAAAGGTTACTCAATGTGGGATCATGGGGAAACCTCTTCGCCATCACGGAGGTAGGCTATCGTGAACTCACGCTTTAGTTCCTTTCCACCTTCCGCATCATTGACCAAGTCGATGAAGTAATTGGAGAGCCCACGGCGGTCTCATTCCGTATGAAGGGCCGCACCCATACCATGAGTGTTGGCCGACTAGCGGTTTGCGCCGGGATTTACACCCACGACGAACTCTTACAGACGGACATTATCCACCGTCTGGATGAGTTCCCGGAGGGAGTATCTCCCAGCGAATTCTGGCAGTCCATTACAGGACGGGATCAGCATTATGAGGCTCACGCAGCGAAGTCTACCCACATCATCTCCGCCGCACTCCGTTATGTCCAACACCTGATAGGGCACAGCATCAATGCCCGCACCATGAGCCAGAATGTTGCGGGGTGGCAGGATCTCCTTTATCTATACAGCATGCACCCGGGTTTGCCTCTCCATCTCGGACGAGTGCTTGCCCAGTATCTTCTTCGCCAGGCCACTTATCTCAACCTGAAGTCTATTGGACGCTCGCATTACATCGCGAGGATCGCCAAAGGGCTTGGCATCTGCGATTCACTTCCGCCCATGACTAATGTCTCCCGGGGTTTTCATATCTCTTTGACCATGATGGTAGCGTTTAAGCTCATCAAGAAGGTACAGATCGGTGACAACTGGGGCTACCAAGTCTGTGAGTTCGGGTCAAGACGTGTGGTGCATACTGCTCATGCCGATGCTGCTAAGCCTAGCACCTCAGCTAGGGCGAGTAGGCAGCCCTCTGATGTCCCCCATTCCGCATCTCTTGTTGCTCAATGGAACGCCCCACGGCAAAGCATCGAGCAGCAGTATCCAAATTTTTATGACAGATTCGTGCGCATGGAGGAGGCTATGGCCATGCAGTACAAGCTTTCTTCGCGGTTTGGCACCCATTTGGGAGTCGAGCCTCCTGTTTCCCCTGCCAGAGCTTCTACATCGCGATCTAGGCGGATGCGCACTCCTCCTCCTCCTTCACAGTCTCCTCCGCCATCTTCCCCGTGATTGTCTTGATGCAGCTTCCTGGGCGTTTAGTTATTTGTAGTTTTATTACTTTTAATCTATCTTAGATATACTCTTGGAGGATCCTATTCCGGATATTATTCTGCTAGGGCATCGTCCCTAGGGTGTGGTTTTGGATAGCTTCAATTCTCTGATTTAGTTGTTTCTCATTGTTGTATTGATTGTCTCTGTCGCATATCCCTTTTCATGATGAATGTCAGTGCGGGATGTATTATCTTTGTTTTTGTGGGTTTGGAGATGTCAGTTTGCAGGTATGGCGACATCTTTGGCGGACCCATTGGTGCTAGCTCTCGCTTGGTGGATGCGGAAGGAGAAAAATTTAAAGAAGGAACTACCGCACTTCTGGCATGCTCTTTTATGAGCATAGGTCCTCTCTACCCCTATTTTCCCTACTCCTGAATTATCTATTTTATTTCATTTTGATCAAGTCTGGGGGAGAGAGAGCTGTGCACGTACACACACTTTGCATAGCATGTTAGAATGTGCTGAGTTAGGATTTATCATTTTGGTGCACACATTGCATACACTTGCACCTAGTTCACGCGCACTTGATCACGCGCGCTTATTGGATATTGCTGCGAGGTTCCCAGCTCGAAAGAATTGGATTGTTAGTGTAGGAGTGAGGATTTGAGAAAAATGTTGACTCAAGTAGTGATCTAGTCAAATGCTCCCGTCACGCCTAGAAATTCAATTAGAGTAGAATAAAATTCAAAGTTATAATTTAATTATTTCTATTATAGTAGCTGCAATTTTTTTTACTTTAGTGATGAATTCGGTGAATTCAACAGTAGCATAAGGTCGAGTGTAGCTGTACTAGTAGTAGCTTATTACTAGGGTCAGAAGGAAGGACAACCTTTCTCGGTGGCTAGAACTTGCACTAGGCTACTCTTGAAATGATTGCTTTGAAGTACTCATTATAAAATGTGATATTGGCCATTTCTTGATCCGTTTGTGCTTTTGAAATCCTTACCAACGTAATCACCTTTGCAAGCCCACTTGAGACTACCTTTCCTCCTTGTTTAGCTCCACTAAAATTTCACCAAAGCCATACGACTAAACCTATTTTCGCACCAACTTTTGAGCTGAAAGAAATTTATTTTTCGATCGCATTTGGTGTCATCTCTGTGGTTTATGGCAGGCTTGAATTAGCTAAAGGAGCTGTTTTTATTGTGCCTACAAAAGTATTTTGTCGAGAAGAGAATAGAAAAGAAAGAAAAGAAAAAAAGAAAAAAAAGGGGTTGTTCAAAATGAATACTCTCTCGACAAATTCAAATTATATTTGGCTTAGCACGCACCTAGTGTTCAGTTGAAGTCTAGGGGTATTGTGTAATTCTTGAAAATGTTGTATTGGTGATTGTAATTCTCTTGAGTGCTCAGTTATGTTGAATGCGATTCCCATCGTCCTTCTACTTATCTAGCCTAAACTCAACCTAAGCCCAATCATAACCCATAAGTCCTATTGATTTTAGATACGAGTCATCTCATGCAGTAGAGAGAGTGCGAACGTGATAGCCTATGGACACCGACTTTGATGGATTTCTTAGGAGTTTGTCCCGTGCTTTGATTCGAGTAAAACTCTACTCATTAGTCACGCTATTTTCCCTTTTGCGCGACCGAAAGATTCATCGGGATTCACCATCCAAGTAAAGTAAATTTCAAATTACTGTTCTAGAAATAGTTAGATATAATTTTGAGTTTAATTCTGTTCTAATGTATTTCTATGCACGTGTGCATGCGACTTCGCATAGGTCTCTACCGCTCAAACTCACTCTAACATCCAATTATTCCAACAGGAGAATTGAGTAGTTTTCCCGAGACGTGCAAATGGTTAAGTCTGGGGGTGTGATGAGTCACATTTATATACACGTTTATGGACTCATCTGGGCCGTATTTCTAGTCGATGCACTACACTTTAGGCATGTTTTTTATTATATTTGTAATTCCTTGCTAGGGGCACTCTTAGGCCCGTTTCGGTGTGCATTTGCGCTCCTTGTTATTGGGGGTAAGCACATGATGCTCCCCATCCCTTTCCCTATATTTATATAATGCAGGAGGTGTTTTCCCAGTTGTTTTATCTTGTGAACAGGTGGTCGGATCATCCAGTTTTCCCCCAGAATTCATGATTGTGTGCAACGCACGGTCGTTCGTTTCCTTGACGCATGGACGGTTGTGGTCGTGCGTTCTCATCT
This sequence comes from Dactylorhiza incarnata, assembly GCA_033032865.1. Lineage (NCBI taxonomy): Eukaryota > Viridiplantae > Streptophyta > Magnoliopsida > Asparagales > Orchidaceae > Dactylorhiza > Dactylorhiza incarnata. The sequence continues at coordinate 8,085,230 of JAWHQI010000035.1, forward strand.
GGGCAGAAAACGGGAGTTCTGAGTTTGGTCGTGCATTTTGACGCACAAGCGGAATTGCCCGTGCGTGAGTCAAACGCACGGACGGCTGTTTCTGTTGGAGTTACCATTGTGATCTAGAAGTGGTCAAACATGTAATGTCACTGCCAACGCGATATGAGCCTGCAGGGTCGCACATAAGAGCATGTGGAGAAGTTGGAAGATTGACTATGTTGGTAAAGGTTACCAATCACCATATAGAATGGGGGAAGTCCAGCAAATGTTGCTGTCTGAATTCGTCGGGTTTACACGGATAGAATTCGTCGGATTTGTCGGGATTCGTCGAATTGTTTCGTGGAATCTCGATGAATTGTTACAGAGATCTTTAAGTCGGCAAATGTTGCCGTCTGACATGATTCGTCGGATTCGTCGGGATTCGTCGGATTGTTCCGTGGAATCTCGACGAATTGTCACAGAGATCATCAACTCGGCAAATGTTGCCGTCTGATGTGATTCGTCGGATTGTCCCGTGAAAACTCGACGAATGTTGTTCCGTGGAATCCCGACGAATTGTAACAGAAGCCCCTATTTTGCTGTGTGGTCTGCGGATAGCGATTCTTCTAGAAGTTGTTAATCCTTTGGGTATAAATAGGACTTCATTTAGGGTTCTCATAACGAACGAAGACTTGAGCCGACGGAAAGAGTTCCGCCTTCGCCCTAGCCGACGGAAGTGTTCCGCTCGAGCCCTAGACGGAAGGAGTTCCGTCCGAATCGTCTCCGCCGACTTCCTCTCCGACGATTGTCGCCGGTGTTGTTCTTCCTGAAGCGGATCTAGCAATCCGTGGAAGCGCAAGGTGTAGTCTTCTTCTCCCGGCTCGTGTGGACTGCTGTAGAGACGTAGACATTATTCTACGTGAGAACTCTTGCAAAGCCGACGAAGGCAATCTTCTTCTTGGAGCATCTTGGTTGGATTTGATCCAATCCCGCAAAGGTAATTTCATACCTAGCATTTTGATTAACTTCTTGATTCAACATTCATGGTCGATCCGAATCTTTTGGTTTGTTTCTCTTCATTTCCGCTGCGCCTACATTTGATGTATGGTTCTAGAAAAACCCAACAGTGGTATCAGAGGGAGTTTATGGTCATGAATGTTGTTTCAGAAGTTTGGTTATTCCAGTATGTGCAAATCTAGGTATTTAGAAGCGTTCTAAATGTCAAGATTTCTTCCTGGAACATCAAAAGTTGATGATTTTTTTCCATGGGAAATCGGTGGTGATTTTGAAAAAATTGAACCCCGCCAGAAACGTCTGGGATTTCGTGGTAATTTCTAATTGTTAGAAATTGTTGTCTCCTTAGCAGTAACCGTCCCTCAAGTGGTTAATGAACCCTTGTCTTGTTTTGGATTTTGAATCCAACGATGAGAGACGAGCTTGTCTACTGCTTTAAGTCGAGTTGTCTTTGCCTTTGTCCAATGCATGTAAATCTGAAGATTTGGAAGAGTTCTAAATATCCAGATTTAGCCCTTTAGTCTATCAAAGGTTGATAGTCTTACGTTGTGCACATAAAGGATGCATGTGGATTTTAGAAATTTTGTTTTTCTGTTGATGTGCACTTGATCAAATGTTGATCATGGTTAAGTGTTAACCAATTATTAAAAATTAAAATCCCTTCATAAAATATTAAGTGTTCGGATGCCTTCCGATGGATGACACTCTTCCCGCCTCGATCGATGAAGTGTGGGCTTGCCAAAGCAAGGTGCATTAATCTATCTTGGTAAGGGTGCGAGCGGATAATTGTGATATCCCACTGTCGACATCGGGTCTAACTTAACTAGGTGACCTCAAAGGTTGAGTGCCTAGAGGCATAGGGTTGGCATGCACCATATGATGGATGCGAATAAGGAGTTATTCACCAGCCATACAAGAGTTGCATGAGGATGCAATTGGCAAGCGTTGCCTACCTAAATAACCGCATTATGAGAGGAACGCCAAAGCGGACTCGTGGTGTTGGTGAAATACGGATCTTGTCCACTAAGAGAGTAGCTCGCATGGACTCTCCGAATTGATAGTGAGGGTTATCAATTTGAATAAAATAGTGGGAGTATTTAATTGAAGTCCAAATTAAAATAAATTGTATTTTGAAATTAAGGTAATGATTAAATTCTGCATGAATCCTTGTAGAATTCCATGGCAAGTGGTTCACATTCCACCTTGTCCCTAAGAGCTATCCTTGAGAAGGACAAGCTTAGTGGGACGAACTATATGGACTGGTATAGGAACCTGAGAATTGTTCTCAGGCAAGAGCGAAAGCCCTACGTCTTGGAAGAAGAAGCCCCCGAGGTGCCGACCGGGAACTCGTCCCGTGTTGATAAGGATGCTTATAAGAAGTATACCGATGACGCCTTAGACGTCGAGTGCCTTATGCTTGCCACCATGAACTCTGAGCTTCAGAAGCAACACGAGAACATGGGGTGCAAGGAGATTGATGAGCACCTAAAGAAAATGTTTCAAGGGCAAGCTCGTCAAGAGAGGTTCGATGTCACGAAGGCCTTATTTCAGTGCAAAATGGGAGCTCGAGACTCAGTTGGTACTCACGTACTCAAGATGATTGGGTATATAGAGAACCTGGAGAGACTGGGTTTTCCTCTGGGTCAAGAGTTGGCCACAGATCTTATCCTGCAATCGTTGCCGGATAGTTATGAGCAGTTTGTCTTGAACTACAACATGAATGAAATAGACAAGACACTGCCCGAGCTCCTAGGCATGTTGCGAACTGCCGAGATAAACATGAAGAAGGCCAAGCCTGCTAGTCCCATATTGATGGTACATAAAGGCAAGGGTAAGGCCAAGGGCTTCAAGAAGACGAAGGTGGGACCTAAGTCACATCTTGAGCCCAAATCTTCTGCGCTGAAAAAGAAGAGCACCGTGAAGGAAGGGAAATGCCACCACTGTGGCAAGGCTGGTCATTGGAGGAGGAATTGTCCTTCGTACATTGACGGTTTGGAGAAAATGAAGGGAGGTATGACCTCCGCTTCGAATATTTACGTTATAGAGATAAACCTTTCTGCTCCTTCATCTTGGGTATTGGATACCGGATGTGGTTCTCACATTTGTACAAATGTGCAGGAACTGGGAAGGAGGAGATTGCTGAGTAAAGGAGAGGTGGACCTACGCGTCGGCAATGGAGCAAGAGTTGCTGCTGTAGCCGTAGGGGTTTACCATCTTTCTTTGCCCAGTGGGCTTGTAATAGAACTTAATAATTGTTATTATGTTCCGGCCATAACTAGAAACATTATATCCATTTCATGCTTGGACATGATTTTATTTTCTTTTATAATTAAGAACAATTGTTGTTCTATATTTAAGAATGATGTTTGTTATGCTGTAGCTCAATTGTTTAATGGTCTTTATGTTTTGAACCTAGACCATCCGATCTATAATGTAGATAATAATAAAAGACTAAGAACAAATGACTCAAATCCTACATATCTCTAGCATTGTCGTTTGGGCCATATAAATGAGAAGCGCATATCCAAGCTCCATAAAGATGGACTATTGGACTCATTTGATTATGAATCATTTGAGCGATGCGAGTCTTGTTTGTTAGGCAAGATGACTAAAGCCCCTTTCACTGGTTATACTGAGAGGGCTGAGGATCTTTTGGGTGTTGTACATAGTGATGTATGCGGACCCATGAGTTCTATGGCTAGAGGTGGGTATTTCTACTTCGTTACGTTTACTGATGATTTCAGTAGATACGGATATGTGTATCTTATGAAGTGCAAATCCGAAACTTTTGAAAAGTTCAAAGAGTTTAAAAATGAAGTGGAGAACCAATTGGGTAAACAGTTTAAAGCACTCCGATCTGATCGAGGTGGCGAATACCTGAGTCATGAGTTCCGTGATCATCTGAAAGAGTGTGGTATTGTATCACAGCTCACTCCACCTAGGACACCGCAGCATAATGGTGTGTCTGAGAGGAGAAATCGTACTGTGTTAGACATGGTACGGTCGATGATGAGTCATGCAGACTTGCCTGTTTCCTTTTGGGGTTTTGCTTTAGAGACTGCTGCAATAACACTGAATCGCGCTCCAATGAAAACGGTTCTAAAGACACCATATGAGATATGGACTGGGAAGCGTCCTAGTATGTCATTCATTAAAATTTGGGGCTGTGAGGCATACGTACGACGTCAAATGCCTGACAAGCTGGAACCCAAATCAGATAAGTGTTCTCTGGTGGGATATCCTAAGGAAACGAAAGGATATTACTTTTACCTACCGTCTGAGGGAAAAGTGTTTGTGGCAAGGACGGGTGTCTTCTTAGAGAAAGAGTTCTTGTCAAGAAAGACGCAAAAGGTAGAACTTGAAGAAGTTCAAGAACCACAAGTAGTGAATGAACCAGAGTTGGATTCTGAGCCAGGACTACAAGATGTTGTAGCTAGAGAACCTGCTCAAGAGACACAAGTCCTACGTAGATCTGGTAGACCAAGATTTGAGCCTGAGAGATATGGATTTCTCGTGTCTCAAATAGGTAATGTGTTGCTTATGGATCATGATGATGAACCAGCGAACTACCAAGAGGCTATGAATGGACCGGACTCCGACAAATGGCTTGAGGCTATGAAATCCGAAATGGACTCCATGTATACAAACCAAGTTTGGAACTTGGTGGAACCACCTGAAGGGGTACGACCCATAGGGTGCAAGTGGGTCTTCAAGAAGAAGACCGACATGGATGGGAATGTACAGACATTCAAAGGGCGACTGGTGGCTAAGGGTTTCAAGCAAATTCATGGTGTTGACTATGATGAGACCTTTTCCCCTATTGCCATGGTAAAGTCCATTAGGATATTGCTTGTTATTGCTACGTATTATGACTACGAGATATGGCAGATGGATGTCAAAACGGCTTTCCTAAATGGAAACCTCCTTGAGGAAGTGTACATGACACAACCCGAGGGTGTTGTATCCCCAAATGAAGCCACTAAAATATGCAAGCTGAATAGGTCCATCTATGGATTGAAACAAGCCTCTAGAAGTTGGAATCTTCGTTTTGATGAGAAGATCAAAGAGTTTGGTTTTGTCAAGAACGAGGATGAACCGTGTGTTTACAAGCGAATCAGTGGGAGCATTGTTGTCTTCCTGATATTGTATGTAGATGACATACTGTTGATCGGGAATGACATACCTACCCTGAAAGTTGTTAAGAACAACCTAGGGAACTGCTTTTCTATGAAGGACTTGGGTGAAGCGACTTACATACTCGGTATTAAGATCTATAGAGATAGATCGAAGAAGTTGCTGGGTTTGACCCAGAGTACGTACATTGAGAGGGTGTTGAAGCGGTTCAACATGCTTGAGTCCAAGAAAGGATTTTTGCCCATGTCTCATGGTGTAAATCTCTCTAAGGACCAGTGTCCAAAATCTTGTGAAGATAAGGACCACATGAAGTTGATTCCATATGCTTCGGCAATTGGTTCAATCATGTATGCAATGTTATGTACTCGACCCGATGTCTCTTTTGCTTTGAGCATGACTAGCAGGTATCAGTCTGATCCCGGTGAATGCCACTGGATAGCCGTGAAGAATATCCTGAAGTACTTGAGAAGGACTAAGGATGTATTCTTGGTATATGGTGGAGAGGAAGAGCTCGTTGTAAGTGGTTACACGGATGCCAGCTTCCAAACTGATAGAGATGATTCGAAGTCTCAGTCAGGGTTTGTGTTTTGCCTGAATGGAGGAGCTGTGAGCTGGAAGTGTTCCAAGCAAGAGACAGTTGCTGATTCTACAACTGAGGCCGAGTATATCGTTGCGGCAAACGCAGCGAAGGAGGCTGTATGGATTAGGAAATTCATCGGCGAGCTAGATGTAGTTCCTAGCATTGTTGGTCCCGTAGTTCTCTACTGTGATAACAATGGTGCAATTGCACAATCTAAGGAACCTAGATCCCATCAGCGCTCCAAGCACATACTTCGGCGGTTCCATCTTATTCGTGAGATTGTCGAACGAGGAGATGTGAACATTTGCAGAGTGCCGACTGAGGAGAATATTGCAGATCCACTGACAAAGCCTCTCGCGCAGAGAAAGCATGATGGTCATACTAGATCAATGGTTATACGATACCTGAGTGATCATCTCTAGTGGGAGTCTTGTGGGTTGCATGTAAAATATATATTCTGTTGGCTGTTTTTATTTATTCATATGATGAATTGTGTACCAATTATTTACTTTTACAATTAATAGCAAGTTCTTTTATTACGATATACTGTTTCTATATGATAGAATAAAATTCATGATAAATACCCTTAGATTGCTCGCTTCCATAGGACATCAAGTACGTGACTTGAATGTGAGAGCCTATGATCTCGAAGCTTCATTCTTAAAAGGTCCCTAGTCGAGGTATCATCGTAGAAGCTAAGGGTGATGATGATACATTAAGACTAGCATGTGTGTTGACTGATGACCGGTTCTCACAGGTCATGATATTGTGATATCAAGTCATCACGTGGGTACTTGTTAGTGAACAAGTTGTACTGGACAGACCCAACCTGAGACTACTTTGTGGATTGTTACTTAAAAGTGTCACAAGTAGGTCTCATTTGACAATGGTGTTGTGGTCCTTTGACCTGAAGTCACAGCATTCATCGAGTGAGGAAGAGCGTGCTTTGATGTCATCTAAAGTCTTCCTTGAAGAAGGTTGATAATAAGGGTGGTCGTTGGGTACGTTACGAATCATTTGGGTGTTTGGGTGTGAGCAGATATGGGATTTGTCCTCCTATATAACAGGAGTTGCATCCATGGGCCCCTTGGTGGAATTGGACTGAGAAATGCATGAACATGCTTGGTAGAGTCAATATGTGATATTGAGCTCACCATTCTCTGGAAGTCTGTTCTAGATCAAGAAACTTGGATTGAGCTATTATGAGGGTGACACGGTCCATGCCTCTAGTTCTTTCCGGATGTAAGGGACAAAGGGACAAAGACAACGCTGGAACATTGGTCATAAAGGCTTATGAGTTATGAACTCTTATTGCTTGAGGAGCAATGATGCATCGCTAGATGCCGCTCATTGTTTGTGAGGTTTTTGTTTGATACTTTCAAGATCAATTGGGAGACTGTTGGAGTTACCATTGTGATCTAGAAGTGGTCAAACATGTAATGTCACTGCCAACGCGATATGAGCCTGCAGGGTCGCACATAAGAGCATGTGGAGAAGTTGGAAGATTGACTATGTTGGTAAAGGTTACCAATCACCATATAGAATGGGGGAAGTCCAGCAAATGTTGCTGTCTGAATTTGTCGGGTTTACACGGATAGAATTCGTCGGATTCGTCGGGATTCGTCGAATTGTTCCGTGGAATCTCGACGAATTGTTACAGAGATCTTTAAGTCGGCAAATGTTGCCGTCTGACATGATTCGTCGGATTCGTCGGGATTCGTCGGATTGTTCCGTGGAATCTCGACGAATTGTCACAGAGATCATCAACTCGGCAAATGTTGCCGTCTGATTTGATTCGTCGGAATTCGTCGGATTGTCCCGTGAATACTCGACGAATGCTGTTCCGTGGAATCCCGACGAATTGTAACAGAAGCCCCTATTTTGCTGTGTGGTCTGCGGATAGCGATTCTTCTAGAAGTTGTTTATCCTTTGGGTATAAATAGGACTTCATTTAGGGTTCTCATAACGAACGAAGACTTGAGCCGACGGAAAGAGTTCCGCCTTCGCCCTAGCCGACGGAAGTGTTCCGCTCGAGCCCTAGACGGAAGGAGTTCCGTCCGAATCGTATCTGCCGACTTCCTCTCCGACGATTGTCGCCCGTGTTGTTCTTCCTGAAGCGGATCTAGCAATCCGTGGAAGCGCAAGGTGTAGTCTTCTTCTCCCGGCTCGTGTGGACTGCTGTAGAGACGTAGACATTATTCTACGTGAGAACTCTTGCAAAGCCGACGAAGGCAATCTTCTTCTTGGAGCATCTTGGTTGGATTTGATCCAATCCCGCAAAGGTAATTTCATACCTAGCATTTTGATTAACTTCTTGATTCAACATTCATGGTCGATCCGAATCTTTTGAGTTGTTTCTCTTCATTTCCGCTGCGCCTACATTTGATGTATGGTTCTAGAAAAACCCAACAGTTTCTTCCTGTTTTTAGCTTTTCTGAATTTACCCGTGCGTTTTAACGCACGGGCGGATTTGCCCGTGCATGAGTAAATCGCACGGGCGGCGCAGCTTCGTCTTCATGCCAGTTTTTATCTTTAATTATCGCACAGGCAGCACACGATCGTGCGTTCGACCGTGCGTGCCCAAAATTCTTCTAGTTTATTATAAAAGCGCAGGAAACGCCGCTACGCAAGAGAGATTCCCCTCGCAGGAAAAACGCAGGAAACCCGCCATTTTCGCCCCTTCCACCAGAGGGGACAATAAGAGGCCATTTCCAGCGATCTCCTTCGCCATTGCTCCATCCGAGAGCATTTGCAAGCATTCTCCGCCACTAGTTCAAGCATTCTTCGCCGAGGAGACCATAGAAGTGCTGAATATCATTGGAGCGGTGACAGCCTCCTTCGAGTCCGCACACCATCTGAGGGCCGAGCCTAGAGAGAGCCCGACAACCTCTCACTCCGGTCGAGAACCCAAGATGCGGTGACATCATCTTTGTGGTCCTTTCTAAACTTTGATGCTTGTGCTTTCTCTTTGTGTTGTTGTACGAACGCTAGTTAGGTTAATGTTATGGATTCTTGCTTGTGTTCATGTGCAATGATGATGTGGTGGTGAGAATAGCTTTCATTATTGTTGTGATAGCCTAGGTTGTTTGTGTGTGAAGCCACCTAGCAATTGCTAGTGGTGATGTTGGAGAAGAGGTGAATACGACCCTCACAAAACCTCGCACTGTGGCCATTCCATCCGCTTACCGAAGCGCGGCATCGCGGCCACTGCATTCACCCACACCTTGCGAAGCGGTGCTTTTCGACCCGCATTTCTCTTATTTTCGCAATAGCTTAGGAATCCAATTACAACACCCCTGTTTTACTTTATTCGCTCGTGTAACAATTGAATCACCACACGTTTCATTCACCAGAACCTGCATTCCTTTGAGATCGACATTCGGGGAGTTCCTCCCTATTTTATTACTTGAGCGACCGGTGCACTGTCGTCGTATCGCATTTCGTGCTTGCTAATTAGCGTTGCTGAAATCGCGCATCAAGGATAGAGCCATCACCTTGTTGTGCTCGCTGCCAGATTCATGGGACAATCTGATTGTCGTGATTGGGGGAGTGGAGATAAGGAACTGTCATATGATACTGTATGTGCAGCTCTTTTATCTGAGGAGATCAGGAGAGGAGGTTCTGAGGCGACGAGCAAAGGTGCTTTGAGTGTATCTAGATCCGGTCCTCAACGAAGGGAGAGCAAGCATGTTGGATATCGAGATAAGTATCGAGGTAGATCCAAAAGCCAGGAGAGGGAGAAGAGTAAGAAGCCCATTCGGTGATGGAAGTGCAATGAGACTGGTCATGTGAAGTCTCAATGTACAAATATGGCCGTTCAGAACAAGGAGACACCGACAACTTCTGGTACGAAGAAGGAGGGCGACGGCGGTAATATGTACATAGTTGCCGCGTGCATTGCTCAGAGAGATTTTGATATGTGGTATGTATACGCAGGAGCATCATACCACATGACCCCTCATAGGCACTGGTTCTGCAAGGATGAGAGGTTTGATGGTGGAGATGTCATGTTGGGTGATGATTCTGTTGTGCAGATTATTGGGCGTGGCAAGGTGATGTTGAAGTTATCTAATGGGATTACAAGGTCTCTTCCCAATGTGATGCACATTCCTGGGATGAGCAGGAACTTAATCTCAGTGGGTTCCATGGCGGATGCAGGAGTGCACTTCAGCTGTGACAAGCAATCTTGCAAGATGACAAGGGGGGCAATGGTGATTGCCAGTGGAGTGAGACATGGAACACTATATACTCTGCTTGCTGATACAGTGGTTCCAAGTGGGGCTCTTATCTCTGAGAGCCAGGAGGTTGACCAGGAGGAGGTGCCCAGGTTGTGGCATCATTGACTTGGGCATATCAGTGAGAAGGGGATGTCGGCCATGTCATCTGGTCAGATGGTGGAAGGGCTGCCGGAGTGCTCCATAAGCTTTGAATTCTGTGAGCATTGCCTGCTTGGCAAACAGACCAGAGTAAGCTTTCGTGGGATGGGCACGAGGGCAACAGGAGTGCTGGAGTTGATACACAGTGAAAGTGCACATTTAACCTCACTAGAATTCTCTAGAGGGGGGGGGGGGGGGGGGGTGAATAGAGATTTAAAAGTACTTTGTGTAAAGTTAACAAATATATATATATATATGTGTAATAATCTCAGATTTAAGCTTCCCACACACACTAACAAGAATTAAGTAAATAAAGAAAGAAATAGCAAAATGAAAATCATAGCACAACACAAAGAAATATAGTGGTTCCCCAAAATTTGGGTAGTCCACTCTTCTACCCCCTTGGTAGGAATTCACTATCTTGTACTGAGTCTTTTGATAAGGAGACTCTTAGAACCAGCCTGAGTCTTTTGATAAGGAGACTCTTAGAACCAGTACAACTGAATTTTTTGAAGAGAGATTCTAAAAACTCTTTTACCCAGTTTGAAAATGAAATGAGAGTAAGAAGAAGAAGTAGAAGAAGTAATTGAAACAAGAAAGAATCTTCTTCCTAGCAAGAAGATTAGAAGCACAAGAAATAGTGAATGAAATCTCTCTTCTATAGTGAGAAGGAGATTGTAGGTCTTTTTTTCTCTTTCAATAGAGCTATCAGAGATTGCAGCAGTATGGCTTCAGAAAGAGGAGAAGGAGAAGGCTTGTTGTTGGCTTCAGCACACAATCACTTCTCTCAGCTTTTCTTACTTTTCTCTTGGGAGCTTTTCCTCTATTTCAAATGTATGGAGTGGATCACTTCTCATTCTTCTCTGTCGACTTCCCTCTTATTTATAGCTCTGTTTATTCAAAGAATACTATAGGAGAATAATCAATTAGCAGACAGAGAAATAGTAAGAGAGAAAAGATTCCATAATCAATATTTCTGTAGAAGGAAAGAGATTATTCTGATTTCAAATAATATCCATAATAAACTTAATCAATTTAGCCAAGAATCATTTAGAAGGAAAGACTGATTCAAAATGGCTAGAAAAGAATAATATCATTCCTTAAAATTCAGATCTACAGATAGAAGGAAAGAAATCTGGCGTGTTTTGAATTTGACATAGAAATTGACGTACGTCGATTACTATTCGACGGAAGCGTCGATTTCAGATTGGCTAGACATCGAGAGAAGAATATGGAAGGTGCGTCGACTAAGATACGTCGATTTCACTAGATACGTCGACTAGAAGTCAGAGTTACGTCGACATAGGTTACGTTGAATTCTGTTTAGAGCTACTTCGACTCATTCTGAGAGGAACATCGACTACACTTCGACGTTGCGTCGAATACTATTCAACGCATATTTACTAAGACTAATTTTTCATTCTTAGAATTTATATTCTACTCATTTTTAGGGGTTAAGATAAATCATTTTCCCAACAATCTCCCCCTATTTGTCTTAACCCTATTCAGGGAGAAATTGTATCAGCTTTTAATCAACACAGCAAGACATTTATATAAAAAAGAAATATGTTAAGTACTCAGAAGAAAGTAGAGAAAGAAATCATGTAACATGTAAGTATCTTTCACAAGATTTAAACTAAGAACTTCTTGTTATACATGAAGTTGACAAAGGAAGAGTAAAGTTTCTTGGATAAATTTTCAATAGCTTCAAAAATGTAGAGCCTGGCTTTATCAGGATGCTCCTGAACATTTTTGATAATTGTATGCAGCTTTGCCAGGATCTTTTCAGCATCAGGAAGGGTGTCATTTATGGAATAGCCCTTACTAATGATAATTGCTGCCTTTTCATCAATCATTTCAATTGTAATGCTATGAGGTTTCTTTTGTGTAGTTTTGGGCTCAGATGGTCCCTTGTTGTCAACCTTGGGCCTATATTTTCTCTTCTTCTCTGATTCTTGTTTCTTAGGGATCTCAGACACTTTTCTTTCCCTTTCCAGGGTGAACTATGCCATTTGTCTAATCCTACTGGCTTGTTAGGCTTTTTATAGGGAATGTAGATATCTTCTGAACACCCTACACCCCTTTTGTGCTTCTGTCCTTTGTTTAGGATAACCCTGCCTGAGGATTTTTCTTCTGATATGATTCAACATCAAACAATTTCTTTGGAAGTTTGATGGAAGATTCAGCAAGAATCTGTTCTTTGGTCATCCCCTTCTTGATCTTTTCCATCCAGATATTCCTCTTATCCTCTGTCTCTTTCATTGCTGCTTCAAATTCATACAACTCTCTTTCTCTTATTTCTTCATGCCTCTTTTCCATGTCAGGATGATGGTACTCCTTTACAGGACTGGTAGGAGTGATATTAGGCATTCTTTCAAACCTTTTTATCTCCTCAACAGCCTTTCTGTATTTCTTTTCCTTTGCATAGTCTTTCCTTTCTTCTTTGGAGAATTTTTGCCAATGAGGGATGGCTTCTCTTCTTCTTTTCATTTGTCCTCTTGGTCTTTCCCTAGGTGGCATTTGTGGAGGTAAAGGTAGTAGAGGAGGTAGAGAAGGAGGTTGAAGTGGTGGAAGAAGCAGAGGTGGAGATGTAGTTTTCTCTTTAGAAGGAGAAGGTGGAGAAGGAACTTTTGTAGGAGAGGGAATTTGTTCCCTAACAGGAGGCAAAATGTCCTATGGTAGAGTAGACTGTGCTGAGGACTGTTTCTCTCCTTCAATCTCTTCTGGAGGAATATCCTCAAGTAGGGGTGTCTTGAGTTTGATATAGCTAGCAGAGAAGCCAGGAGAGTGATGTTGATATTCTACCACACACAAGGGTGTCTCAATCCAGACTTGCCCTTTTAGGTCATCAGAAGTTGATGTTTCTTCCTCCCCCTGGACTTCTGTATTTTGTACTGCAACAATCTCACCCTGAATATATGGGGCATCTACTCTGAATGTTGAATCCACAACATGGTCTCCTTCTGTATGGTAGGAGGAGGATTCACCAAAGAGTTTGTTAAAGGTGTAATCAGAGTGATTGGAGAAGATTTGAGCCTATGGTAAAAGAAAAACTGAAGTTTGTTTAATATTTAGAGATAGTATTTAGAGATTAGAGAAGAGTTAGGCCTGAGCTTTAAGAGAATATATAACCTGAATATGGGGGGTTTCTAGAGCAACTCTCCCCCTGGTTTATATCCTGTAGAAAGGATGTAAACCCTTTTGGCGACAGAGGTTGTTCTTTAAGAAGAACATGAAGCTCAGGAAGAGAAGCAGACATGTTGGCCAGTTTGGCTTCACAGGTAGTTAGCATGGCTGCACACTCGTTTGAGAAGTTGTTCAGTCGTGTCTGAAATTCATTCATGAGTTGTTCCAGAGCATCGTTTATTGCTTGGATGACGGCAGATTGAACAGGAGTCGGCGCCATTGATGCAGGTAGAAATGTAGAAGATGAAGTTTTTGGCAGTTTGGGAGAGTAGGAGTTTATGAAATATGAGGTATTATTTAAAGTAGGTGAGGCGTCGAAAAGGAAACAGAAATCGAGGTATATTAGGTAAACCAATCGCCAAAAGAGGAAGGAAAGATTTGTTTCCAGTTTTATCATGAAGTCAACGCATGCGTCGATATGGAGTCGTCGCTCCTTCCAATTTTTGTCAGCCTAGTGACCTGTCGACGTGTTCGCAGATTTGCGTCGATATCAAGTCGACGGTACGTCGAGAAGGGATCGACGTATCTTCAAGTGCTCTCTTAGTTTTTCTGATTTCTGGTAGATTTGCCCAACAATGATGTTTACAAGCTTCCATCAAGCATTCCTAAGGTGTTGATGAAGTAAGTATGCTTAGTTTCATCCAAGGGTTTGGTGAAAATGTCTGCTCTTTGGCTATCAGTAGGAATATATTCTAAGGTTATCTTGCCTTTTTCCACATTGTCTCTAAGAAAGTGATGTCTGATTTCTATATGTTTGGTTCTACTATGAAGGACTGGGTTGGATGCTATGGATATAGCACTAGAACTATCACAATAGATTTTAGAGTTACTGACTTCCAATTTATAGTCAAGAAGCTAATTTTGCATCCATAGGATTTGTGAACAACAGCTCTCAGCAGCTATGTATTCAGCTTCAGCTGTTGAGGTTGAGACTGAGGTTTGTTTCTTACTGAACCATGATATTAATCAGTCACCTAGGAATTAACAAGTACCAGATGTGCTTTTTCTATCAACCCTACAACCAGCATAGTCTGCATCTGAGAAACCTGTTAATTCAAAGTTGGTTTCTACTGAGTACCATAAACCTAGTTCAGGTGTTCCCTTTAGGTATCTAAGAATTCTTTTTACAGAGGAGAGATGGGATTCTTTTGGATCAACCTGAAATCTAGCACATATACAGGTGGCAAACATAATGTCAGGTCTGCTAGCTGTTAGATATAGAAGGGAACCTATGATTGCCCTATAGGTCTTTTGATCTACTAATTTTCCCTTATCATCCTTTTCTATGATGGCATTAGTTGCCATAGGTGTTTTCATGGTAGATGTTGATTCCATACCAAACTTTTTGATTAACTCTTTAGTGTATTTAGATTGTGAGATAAAAATCCCCTCACTGCTTTGTTTTACTTGTAGCCCTAAGAAATAAGAGAGTTCTCCTATATTACTCATTTCAAATTTAGATTGCATTAGATTAGCAAATCTTTTACAGAGTTTGGGATGGGTTGAGCCAAAGATGATGTCATCTAAATAGATTTGAACAAGCAGAAGTTTATTCTTGTGGGTTCTAGTAAATATTGTTTTATCTACATTACCTCTTTCAAAAGAATTTTCTATCAGGAAGTTGGAGAGAGTTTCATACCAAGCTATAGGTGCTTGCTTAAGACCATAAAGAGCTTTGTTAAGTTTATAAACAAAGTTAGGAGAGGAGGGATTGATAAAACCTGGTGGTTGCTCTACATATACCTCTTCTTGAAGGTCACCATTCAGAAAAGCACTCTTGACATCCATCTGGTAGACTTTCATCTTCATGAAAGCAGCATAGGCAAGAAAGAGTCTGATTGCTTCCAATCTGGCTACTGGAGCAAAGGTTTGATTGTAGTCTATTCCTTCTTCTTGTCTGTATCCTTGTGCTACAAGTCTTGCCTTGTTCCTGACAATTACTCCAGTGGAATCCAGTTTGTTTTTGTATACCCACTTTGTACCAATAACTGGGTAGTTTCTTGGTCTCTCAACTAAGTTCCACACTTTGTTTCTCTCAAATTGGCTTTGTTCTTCTTGCATGGCTATGATCCAGTGAGGATCATAATTTGATTCTTCAAACTTCTTTGGTTCAATTTGTGATAAGAAGCATTGGAGCATCATCCCATTGGAGACTTGGTGTCTTGTTCTTACTCCAGTATTGAGGTCTCCAATTACTTGGGATTGTGGATGATCTTTCATATTGATCCCTGTCCTGCTTGGATTTGTAAAATGCTCTTCTTCCTCATTAATAAAGGGATCATTGTCCAACAGTTCCTCCTGAACCATGTTCTCTTGTGGGAGTTGGTTTTGATTGCTCTTTTCTGAACCTTCTTCATGTTCTTGTTCAGACTCCTCACTTGGTTCCTGTAGCTGGTTTTCTTTCCCAGTGTCTGTGTTCTTTAGAGTCAGATGTTCAAGTTGAGTCTCTATGCTGCTGTTTTCCTGTGGAAAAGGACTGGTGGAAGTTTCCTCCCCCTTAAACAGCATGTTAGTTTCATCAAATATAATGTGCATGGATTCTTCAATTCTGAGAGTTCTCCTATTATAGCACCTATAAGCTTTACTAGATGATGAGTACCCCAGAAATATTCCATCATCAGACTTCTTGTCAAACTTGGCAAGATGATCTTTCACATTATTTAGGATAAAGCAAGCACATCCAAAAATTTTAAAGTATTTAACAATGGGTGTTTTTCCCTTCAGGAGCTCATATGGAGTTTTTGACTTAGTTTTATGTATGAGGCTTCTATTTAGAACATAGTTTGCAGTGTTGACTGCTTCAGCCCAGAAGGTTTTTGGTAATCCTAATTCTGCAAGCAAGGTCCTTCTTGATTCAATTATGGTTCTATTCTTTTTTTCAGCAACTCCATTTTGTTGAGGAGTTCTAGGTGCTAAGAAGCTTTGTTTGATACCTACATCCTCACAGAAATTACAGATTAACTGATTTTCAAATTCAGTCCCATGATCACTTCTGATTATGGAAACATGAGTATTGAATTCAGATTGAATCCATCTTATGAATCTTGAGAGAATCTTGTGGGTTTCAGACTTAGCCCTTAGAAAGAATACCCAGCTAAATCTAGAATAGTCATCCACAATGACTAGGGTATACGATTTTCCACCTAAGCTCTGAGTGGATATGGTACCAAAGAGATCCATGTGCAGTAAGTAGAGAATCCTGGGGGAGTCATTCTTTTTGAAGGATGATTTGGTCTGTTTTCCTAGTTGGCATGGTCTACATGGAGAATCCTTAGAGTACCTCCCCTTTGGTAGGCCTCTGACTAGGTTATTCCTTGCTAGTTTACTAATGGTCTTGTAGTTTGGATGACCCAGTCTCCTATGCCATAATTCACTTTTATCAATAATATTGTTGAACAAACAAACTTATGTGGGTGTGGAGCTAAAGTCTACTACATATACTTTCCATTTTCTAATTCCACTGAGTACTATGGCACCAGTCTTGACATCAATAATATGGCAAAACAGTGTGGTGAAATTTACCTCATACTTACCACTGTCACATATCTGACTTATACTTATCAGATTGTGCTTCAGTCCTTTGAGTACTGCCACATTCTTGAAGGTAACTTTCCCTTCTTTGAAATCTCCAAAGCCCCTGGTTTGCCCACAGCTAGAGTCTCCAAAGGTCACTGATAGTCCATGTCTATCTTCAAAGTTGGTTAGTAGATTGTTGTACCCTGTCATGTGCATGAAGCATCCACTATCCAAGTACCACACCAGCCTGAATGTGTGATACATCTGCACATAAGATGTAAAGCATTAGTTTGGACCCTGCTAAGCTGGGGTCCCTTCCTCCCAACAGAAAAAGGTTCAATGAAAGAGTAAGTTGGTTTTTCAGAGTACCATTTCTTCTTTAGGAGTGTTGGCTTATCATACCAACAGTCATTAGTAATATTGCAGAAATAGTATTCATAATAAAAAGAAATGGATTGAGAAGACTTTTTGGAAAAGGAGATATTTCTGTTAAATTGGTTGCGTCGATATGAATTCGACGTATGTTTAAGGTTGCGTCGAGTCGAAGTCGACGCTTCCTTCATTCTGTGTTCTCTTTTAGTCGAAGCATAGGAGAGGTTGCGTTGATTGGGAGTCGACGTATTATTTGAGTTGCGTTGAGTAGAATTCGACGCACGTCGATACTGATTCGACACAAATTTGTTTCTTTTCAGAGGATATTTACCTAGGATTCCTTCATACATAGTGAAATTATTTTTATTGAAAACAGTAGTTGTTTCTGGATTTTCTTGTGATTCTACTCCTATGAGATTATTCTTCCTTGTGAAGTGGATTGGATGTCTCCAGACAAGTTTGTTGGGTGACTGAGGCCTGGGTTCTAAGTCAGTATTGAACTCTAGTTGTCTAAATCTATCAGTGAGATTTTCAGAGATTTTCTTGAGTTTTTGACTTCGGCCATTTAGAGAATCTTCAAAGGCTTTTGCCTTTGGTAGCTCATTTTTCAGTGTTTGATTTTCAGTATTTATTTTATCTAGCTGCTCCTATGATCTAGAGAGTTCTTGACTGAGCTCATAGATTTTATATTGTGTATCCATTTGTTTGAGATTGTTTAATTCATTTCTTAGCCTTTTTATTTCTTTCTCAGATTTGACTTGATCTAAACAAAATTCTTTGAAACTATTTTTGAAATCAGTAGAAGAAAAATCTATATCATCAGATATATTTACCAGAGATTTATCATCATGCTTCTTAGTGGCCATCAAACAGGTTTCCTCTTGCTTAGTCTCTTCTTGGTCATTTTCAGATGAGGTACTTTCTTCAGATTCTGAATCACTCCATGATTGAGCAATGAATCCTTTCTCTTTCTTCTTTTTCTTTAAATCTGTTCTTTTCAGATCTTTCTTATAGCTGAGTTCTTTACGACATTCAGGTGCAATGTGTCCAGGTTTCCTGCAAGAGTAACATATAATCTCTTTAGTAGGGGTTTTGTTATACCTGGTTTTTGAATATCTCCTTCTGGACCCTTCTGTTTTGATCCACTTTTTGAACCTTTTGGCCAGTAGACTAATTAGCTCCTCATCACTTTAGAGGGTTCATCTGGCCTTTAAGGCAATACTCTTTTCCTTTGAGAGAGAAGGAGTCTTTTCTTTCACTTCTTTCTCAGCTCTTGTTTTCAACAACTGTTCATAGGATCTTAATTTACCCAACATAACATCTGTTGAGATTTCATTTTGGCTTCTGGAGTCTCTAATTGGACAAATTCTTGAGTCCCAAGAGCTAGGGAAGTAAGTTAGCAATTTGTCATTTATCTTAGTGAGAGATATGTCCTTCTCAAGTGTTCTTAACTCATTTGTTATGAGGCTGAATCTGGCATACATGTCATCAACACTTTCACTGTCTTTGTTCTGGATGTTTTCATATTGAGAGATGAGTAATGCCTTTTTATCTTTTCTCTCATCAGCACTCCCTTCTACCATTTTAGTGAGAGCTTCCTGATGCACAAATCTTAGTACACCGCTATAGGCGGTAGTAAGACTGCGGCACGAAACGGCAGTGTACCGATCGTTCAAGTAATATAAAATGTGGGAGTGAATCACCAAGTATCGATCTCGAAGGAACACAATAAGGTGGAGTTTACTATTGAGGCAGGACTTGAGATTGAAGTCCTTTATGTCGGATGGGTTGCAGAAACGGGGGGTTTTGGTTGTGGAAATAAAGAGAAAAATATTACAACTACTCCTATGCAATGCCGCTATGCAATGCTTCGCTTGGCGGGATGGAGACTAGGCAGGCCTTGAGCGCGCTGCTTCGAAAGGGTGGATGGACGAGTAGGCAAGCGGAATGAGGGTCGCAAGCACCTCGTCGACATGCACGCCACTAGCAATTGCTTGTGCGGCACACGAACATGATGGTGGAATGGAAAATGGATGGGGGCGCACCTCATACAAACATATGAACAAGATAATATCAATAAAATGAAATAAGCATTACATAACATGGTTCATAGTGTACATCATCAAAGTATAGAGAAATCTAGCTTATACAACTACCAATACAAAGAGAGAGAGAGAGAGAGCAAGGAATCGACCAAATCCGAAGGCTCGTTAGGATTCACGGTTGGAATCGCTGGGTTGTCAATCCGCGTCCAAGCTCGGTCCTCAACTGCGTCTGGGGTAGAGAAGGCTGTCACTACCTTCCAATGGCCCGTCTTCTTCGTGTCACGATCCGACCGCACGACCTAGCTTCCTTCTCCTTGGATATTGGTGGATGTAGGGCTAAATCCCTCTCCTTGGAGCTCGAGGATGATGGAGGAGGCCAAAGGGGGCGGAGAACCTGCGGAAATGGTGGAAACGGCGGAGAGACTGCGCTGGAAATGATCGTCCGACCTAATTTCACGGGCTGTATATTTATAGAAAATAGGGCGCACAATCAGTGGCGCACGACCAGTGGTCGTGCGCACTGGAAGTTGGTGATCGTGCGCATTGTAACCGAAAACCTGCAAGACAAAACTGCAGAAAATAATAAAGCGCATGATCGAACGCACGACCGTGCGTAACAACGCACGACCAAATTCAGAAACCAACTTTGGGCTACAAATGAATGCTCACGATCAGAGGCGCACGATCAGTGGTCGTGCGCAGTATAACCACTGATCGTGCGCAGTGTTCCTATACAGATTTGTACCGGGAACACTTGCACGACCCCTGTTCCAGCATAAACACAAATCAAAACCACTAAAAGTGGCACAAAACACAGCATGAAAGATAATAGGAATGAAGAACATGAAAATACACCACATCGGGCCTAGAAGTGCACTTCAAGTGAGAATTGTGAATAAATAAAATATAAACATTAATACACAAAAAGTGAAGTGCAAGTGCGTGAAAACTAGCCCAGATGAGTCCATAAAAATGCATATAATTTGGACTCATCACACCCCCAAACTTACCTGTTTGCACGTCCCGAGCAAACAAATCCCTCAAGCGGATGAGAAAATAAAAAGCTGGCATAGAAATTGCAAGGGTGGAGTACCATGCGAAGTCGCAAGCTCACGCTCATAAAAATTCAGTAGAAGAAATATATAATTATGCATAAAAGTTTACATTTTTCTAGGAGCGTATCTATATATTATTATTACTCAGAATCTGAATCGTGGTGAATCATTCGGTCACGCGTAGGAAGAAAGTAAACTGATCGCTAAGGTGAGCATTGCTAAAGATCGGGGCTCGGGACAACCTCCAAAGAAATCCATCAATGTCGGTGACCATAAGCTTGCCCGTTCGCACTCTCTCCACGACACTAGTTTGATTCAATGCACAAATCAGTAGGACTTTAGGTATAAGACAGGGCTTGGGTTTCGGTGGAATATACAATGATAAACATGAAGGCTTACGCACGAAACCGAAATGAGCTAGCGCATAATAAATTATCCACGCACCACGATAAACAAGCGGGTGCACCACACCCCCAGACATGAACTTAACTATATGGGTGTGTGCACCGCCTACTCCCAATCATAAATCTATAAAAAATTTCAATTAAACAATTCTTCCTTTTCTTTTCTTTTTACTTCTTTTTCTTTTGCTCATTTTTTTCTTTTCTTTTCTTTTCAAAACATTTTCAGCAAGAAGATAAATGAAGGGCATCCACATTTTCACAAAAAAATCACATCAACACCCCAATCATGAAAATGATAAACAACTAAAGCTCAAATTTGGGTGTGCGACTAGGATTGGCTTTTAGGCTTTGGTGAGATAAAAGTTGGGCTGAATCAAAGAACGGGTAGGCACAACTGGGCTAACGAGGATAGGGCGATAGGAATGGGCACAAAAGCTCAACCGGGCCAAAAATGATGGTCTACGTCATGCTCACACACTAAACTAACTATGCCAATGCTTCAAGAGTCGCTTGGGGCAAGTTCTTAGCCACCGAGAAAGACAATCCTGCCTCCCGACTCGAGCAATACGAATCTAGCAAATGTCAACACACATCCCTACGCTACCGTTTGATTCACACCAGATTCACCACTTCTAAGTAGAATAAACAATATTTACGCAAAAAGAAAAATATAAAACTATAAGCATAAGGAAAAATTAATTCTACACGAATTTCTACGCGAGATGCAAGCGCTCGACTAGGGGCACTATGGGAGTCAACATTTTACTCCGTCTCACAATCCTAAGCCAGCACAGAGATTTTCACAATCACACAAAAGAAATGAGTTAAACTCGTAACGCGCCTACGGCTAATTACACGCTCATATGGGTGCTGTGGCGTGCGATGAAAATGAACATATACTATAACTGAAAATAAAATACTTCTAGCATGCTATGCAAAAGTGCAAGTGAGTGGGCACACAAAACTGCTCTCCCCCGGACTTAAACTAGACAATACACACAATATATAATTATAAATTCAGAAAAGAGCTAGGGGAAGAGAGTACCCAATGCTCAGCAAATGAGCATACCAGAAGATTGGGGTGTAAACTAAGAAAAAGCTGCAGCATCCGCCATCCAGAAAAGGACCTGCAAGGGTGAGCTCCGCAAAAACAAAAGAAAAATGTACAAAGCAAAATGATATACAACTAACTAAACTAAACTAGATGAAAATAAAAATGCAGGAAAAGGTAAGATAACTACTGGGGTTATTGTCATCCCAGCACGATTTCTTTAAATTTGAAACAGTTCTAGCTAATGGGAGTATGGAAAAGGAAATGAACAGGTAACTGTTCTAATACGCGTGTCGGTAGCGGGTACCGATACGGCGACAGAACAGTTACTCCCCTACCTAAATAAAAATACCTGCTGAACACAGGTAGCGGGAATAGGAAGTAAGAAGAGGAAGAGAGCTGGTCCTCACTCGTCTCACCACAAAATAAATCCTTGCCCAGCAAGGTGTCATCTCCAGGGAGGCAGCAGGAGGAGAAAGCAATGAGTGGAGCTTCCTCTACGGAGGGGGGATCAACCTCCTCACATGAGAGGATGCTCTCATCATTGACTTGAGCATCATGATCCAAGTCCTCCTTTGGTACCTGTGAAGACTCAACCTGCACAGGCTTAGATGAAGAAGGGGGATCAAGAAACAAACAAGAAGAATGACTAAAATAAAAACCAAGCGGGGGAGTGGTCCCGGTCTCACTCCCATCAGATTGGGGAAGTAAAATAATGTCGGCATTGTTGACAATGTCGCAAGGTTCGGTGGGATCAATGGTGGCCTTCTCCAGGATTTGCACTTCCTCCACCGGTGTTGAGGAAAAATCCTCTTCACCTAGAAGGTTGTACTCCTCCATAAGAATAGGCACAACACAAAGATCGCCAGCCTCCTCTTGCGACGCATCTTCAACAATGTTATCAGAAATAAATGTAATAGAATGCACATTAGGGGGAGGGATAGGGCTTGAAAAAGAATCAAGCACCGATTCCTCACAAAGAATCGAATCTATGCATGGTGATATATGTACAGGGGAGATGGGCTCTGCAATGGCAGAGTCTAGATCAGCCACACATCTGGAGACTGTGTCCACATCATTCCCTTCAAAACTTGAAGGTGACACGGACACATAACCAGATGTTGAAGGTATGCTGCCAGAAGTAGGAGTCGGGACGATCCCGATATCCGGCTCATCATCCTCTTCCAATTGGCGACAGAATGCAGCACAATCCATCAAAG
The DNA here is from genome assembly GCA_033032865.1 of Dactylorhiza incarnata. NCBI lineage: Eukaryota > Viridiplantae > Streptophyta > Magnoliopsida > Asparagales > Orchidaceae > Dactylorhiza > Dactylorhiza incarnata. Next base: position 8,108,153 of record JAWHQI010000035.1, read on the forward strand.
CATGATCCATTGTCTGACAAAACAAGCACTACCTTGCGGGCTTCTTTGGCACAGCAGGTGCTGAAGCTGAAAAGAAGTGCGACAGAAAAGGCTCGACAGAATAGCCATAGTACTTTCGCGCACCATATGGAGTACCAGACAAAGTCGGTGCTCCATATGCTGGGCCTTGAGTACTAGGGCTATTATCTCCCTTTGGACATCTATCACTAGCATGCGATATATCTCCACAAAACCGGCAACAAATATTAAAAGAAGCCCACATTGTGTGAAAATAACTAGATTCAAAAGAAAAACACTATTGTGCAAAATGCTACACCCAACAATAATTTACTAAGCAACCTAGGTAAAACAAGAAAATGGAATAAGAAGAAATAAAACAAAAAGGATGCAATAAACAAATGGAAGGGCTTCTCTCTCAGATTCTCCCACTCCAGAAAACTCACACGTCTGTGTTCCTCGGCAACGGCGCCAAAAACTTGATGCGCAAATCTTAGCACACCGCTATAGGCGGTAGCAAGACTGCGGTACGAAACGGCATTGTACCGATCGTTCAAGTAATATAAAATGTGGGAATGAATCCCTAAGTATCGATCTCGAAGGAACACAGTAAGGTGGAGTTTACTATTGAGGCAGGACTTGAGATAGAAGTCCTTTATGTCGGATGGGTTGCGGAAATGGGGGGTTTTGGTTGTGGAAACAAAGAGAAAAATATTACAACTACTCCTATGCAGTGCCGCTAAGCAATACCTCGCTTGGCAGGATGGAGACTAGGCAGGCCTTGAGCGCGCTGCTTCGAAAGGGCGGATGGACGAGTAGGCAAGCGGAATGAGGGTCGCAAGCACCTCGTCGACAAGCACACCACTAGCAATTGCTAGTGCGGCACACGAACCTGACAGTGCAATGGAAAATGGATGGGGGCGCACCTCATACACACATATGAACAAGATAATTTCAATAAAATGAAATAAGTATTACATAACATGGTTCATAGTGTACATCATCAAAGTATAGAGAAATCTAGCTTATACAACTACCAATACAAAGAGAGAGAGAGAGCAAGGAATCGACCCAATCTGAAGGCTCGTTGGGATTCACGGTTAAAATCGCTGGGTTGTCAATCCGCGTCCAAGCTCGGTCCTCAACTGCGTCCGGGGTAGAGAAGGCTGTCACTACCTTCCAATGGTCCGTCTTCTTCGTGTCACGATCCGGCCGCACGACCTAGCTTCCTTCTCCTTGGATATTGGTGGATGTAGGGCTAAATCCCTCTCCTTGGAGCTCGAGGATGATGGAGGAGGCCAAAGGGGGCGGAGAACCTGCGGAAATGGCAGAAATGGCGGAGATATTGCGCTGGAAATGATCGTCCGACCTAATTTCGCGGGGTGTATATTTATAGAAAACAGGGTGCACGATCAGTGGCGCACGACCAGTGGTCGTGCGCACTGGAAGTTGGCGATCGTGCACACTGTACCCGAAAACCTGCAAGACAAAACTGCAGAAAATAATAAAGCGCACGATCGAGCGCACGACCGTGCGTAACAACGCACGTCCAAATTCAGAAAGCAACTTTGGGCTGCAAATGAATGCGCACGATCAGAGGCGCACGATCAGTGGTCGTGCGCAGTATAACCAGTGATCGTGTCAGTGTTCCTGTACAGATTTGTACTGGGAACACTTGCACGACCCCTGTTCTAGCATAAACACAAATCAAAACCACTGAAAGTGGCACAAAACACAGCATGAAAGATAATAGGAATGAAGAACATGAAAATACACCACATCAGGCCTAGAAGTGCACTTCAAGTGAGAATTGTGAATAAATAAAATATAAACATTAATACACAAAAACTGAAGTGCAAGTGCGTGAAAACTAGCCCAGATGAGTCGATAAAAATGTATATAATTTGAACTCATCAACCCCCAGACTTACCTGTTTGCGCGTCCCGAGCAAACAAATCCCACAAGCGGATGAGAAAATAAAAAGCTGGCATAGAAATTGCAAGGGTGGAGTACCATGCGAAGTCGCAAGCTCACGCTCATAAAAATTCAGTAGAAGAAATATATAATTATGCATAAAAGTTTACATTTTTCTAGGAGCGTATCTATATATTATTATTACTCAGAATCTGAATCGTGGTGAATCATCTGGTCACGCGTAGGAAGAAAGTAAACCGATCGCTAAGGTGAGCATTGCTAAAGATCGGGGCTCGGGACAACCTCCAAAGAAATCCATCAATGTCGGTGACCATAAGCTTGCCCGTTCGCACTCTCTCCACGGCACTAGTTTGATTCAATGAACAAATCAGTAGGACTTTAGGTATAAGACAGGGCTTGGGTTAACATGAAGGATTACGCACGAAACCCAAATGAGCTAGCGCAAAATAAATTATCCACGCACCACGATAAACAAGCGGGTGCACCACACCCCCAGACATGAACTTAACTATATGGGTGTGTGCACCGCCTACTCCCAATCATAAATCTATAAAAAATTTCAATTAAACACTTCTTCTTTTTCTTTCTTTTTTACTTCTTTTCTTTTTCTCATTTTTTTCTTTTCTTTTCTTTTCAAAACATTTTCAGCAAGAAGAACAATGAAGTGCATCCACATTTTCACAAAAAAATCACATCAACACCCCAATCATGAAAATGATAAACAACTAAAGCTCAAATTTGGGTGTGCGACAAGGATTGGCTTTTAGGATTTGGTGAGATAAAAGTGGGGCTGAATCAAAGAATGGGTAGGCACAACTGGGCTAACGAGGATAGGGCGATAGGAATGGGCACAAAAGCTCAACCGGGCCAAAAATGATGGCCTAAGTCATGCTCACGCACTAAACTAACCTATGCCAATGCTTCAAGAGTCGCTTGGGGCAAGTTCTTAGCCACCGAGAAAGACAATCCCGCCTCCTGACTCGAGCAATATGAATCTAGCAAATGTCTACACACATCCCTACGCTACCGTTTGATTCACACCAGATTCACCACTTCTAAGTAGAATAAACAATATTTACGCAAAAAGAAAAATATAAAACTATAAGCATAAGGAAAAAATTAATTCTACACGAATTTCTACGCGAGACGCAAGCGCTCGGCTAGGGGCACTATGGGAGTCAACATTTTACTCCGTCTCACAATCCTAAGCCAGCACAAAGATTTTCACAATCACACAAAAGAAATAAGTTGAACTCGTAACGCGCCTACGGCTAAGTACACGCTCATGTGGGTGCTGTGGCGTGCGATGAAAATGAACATATACTATAACTGAAAATAAAATACTTCTAGCATGCTATGCAAAAGTGCAAGTGAGTTGGCACAAAAAACTGCTCTCCCCGGACTTAAACTAGACAATACACACAATATATAGCTATAAATTCAGAAAAGAGCTAGGGGAAGAGAGTACCCAATGCTCAGCAAATGAGCATACCAGAAGATTGGCGTGTAAACTAAGAAAAAGCTGCAGCATCCGCCATCCAGAAAAGGACCTGCAGGGGTGAGCTCCGCAAAAATAAAAGAAAAATGTACAAAGCAAAATGATAGACAACTAACTAAACTAAACTAGATGAAAATAAAAAATGCAGGAAAAGGTAAGATAACTACTGGGGTTATTGTCATCCCTGCACGACTTATTTAAATTTGAAACAGTTCTAGCTAATGGGAGTATGGAAAAGGAAATGAACAGGTAATTGTTCTAATACGTGTGTCAGTAGCGGGTACCGATACGGCGACAGAACAGTTACTCCCCTACCTAAATAAAAATACCCGCTGAACACAGGTAGCGGGAATAGGAAGTAAGAAGAGGAAGAGAGCTGGTCCTCACTCGTCTCACCACAAAATAAATCCTTGCCCAGCATGGTGTCATCTCCAGGGAGGCAGCAGGAGGAGAAGGCAATGAGTGGAGCTTCCTCTACGGAGGGGGATCAACCTCCTCACATGAGAGGATGCTCTCATCATTGACTTGAGCATCATGCTCCAAGTCCTCCTGAGGTACCTGTGAAGACTCAACCTGCACAGGCTCAGATGAAGAAGGGGGATCAAGAAACAAACAAGAAGAATGACTTAAATAAAAACCATGCGGGGGAGTGGTCCCGGTCTCACTCCCATCAGATTGGGGAAGTAAAATAATGTCGGCATTGTTTACAATGTCGCAATGTTCGGTGGGATCAATGGTGGCCTTCTCCAGGATTTGCACTTCCTCCACCGGTGTTGAGGAAAAATCCTCTTCACCTAGAAGGTTGTACTCCTCCATAAGAATAGGCACAACACAAAGATCGCCAGCCTCCTCTTGCGAAGCATCTTCAACAATGTTATCAAAAATAAATGTAATAGAATGCACAATAAGGGGAGGGATAGGGCTTGAAAAAGAATCAAGCACTAATTCCTCACAAAGAATCGAATATATGCATGGTGATATATATACAGGGGAGATGGGCTCTGCAATGGCAGAGTCTAGATCAGCCACAGATCTGGTGACTGTGTCCACATCTTTCCCTTCAAAACTTAAAGGTGACATGGACACATAACTAGATGTTGAAGGTATGCTGCTAGAAGTAGGAGTCGGGATGATCCAGATATCCGGCTCGTCATCCTCATCCAATTGGCGACGGAATGCAGCACAATCCTTCAAAGCATGATCCATGCTATGACAAATCAAGCACTGCCTTACGTGCTTCTTTGGCACAGCAGGTGCTGAAGCCGAAAAGAAGTGTTACGGTAAAGGATCGGCAGAATAGCCATAGGACTTCCGCGCACCATATGGAGTACCAGACAAAGTCGGTGCTCCATATGCTGGGCCTTGAGTACTAGGGCTATTATCTCCCTTTGGACATCTATCACTAGCATGCGATATATCTCCACAAAAGCGGCAACGAATATTAAAAGAAGCCCACATTGTGTGAAAATAACTAGATTCAAAAGAAAAACACTATTGTGCAAAATGCTACACCCAACAATAATTTACTAAGCAACCTAAGTAAAACAAGAAAATAAAAAAAGAAGAAATAAAACAAAAAGGATGCAATAATCAAATGGAAGGGCTTCTCTCTCAGATTCTCCCTCTCCAGAAAACTCACACGTCTGTGTTCCTGATGAGTCCTGATCATATACACATTTATGGATTCATCCGGGCCATTATTTAGTCATTTCTCCGCACTTTAGCCTTGTTATAGTTTATATTTGATAATCCATGCTAGGTGCACATCTAGGCCCACTTTGGTGTGATTTTCGTGCTTATTGTCATTAGTAGTATTCATGTGCTATCAAGTGCCACTTTCAGTGGCTAGATCTGTGGTTGTGCTGGAATAGGAGTCGTGCAAGTGTTCCCGGTGCAATTCTACACAGGAACACTGCGCACGATCGCCGGTTCTATTGCGCACGACCACTGGTCGTGCGCCACTGATCGTGTGCACTTAACCTTCTTTTCACGAGTTCTGTTTGGTGCAGTGCGCACGACCACCAATGCCAGCGCGCACGACCCCCGGTCGTGCGCCACTGCTCGTGCGCATTTGCCATTAAATTTCTGAGTTCTGTTTGCTGAAGTGCGCACGACCATCAACTCCAGTGCGCACGACCACCGGTCGTGCGCCCCTGTCCGTGCGCACTTAACAATTATTTTATGAGTTCTTTTTCATCTAATGCGCACGACCACCGACGATAGTGCGCACGACCACCGGTCGTGCGCCACTGGTCGTGCGAACATTTTATTTTATAATTTCGTATCTTGCAGGTTCCACCCAGGCAGTGCGCACGATCGCAGAATTCCAGTGCGCACGACCACTGGTCGTGCGGCAATGACCGTGCGCAGTATTTATTCCAGCGCCTATTTAAACGCCTGTTGCGATTTTTAGGGCATTATCAAGCCACCGGGAGCGGAGTTCCTGTTCCGTACGCCGCCGACCACCACCTTGGGACGCCTCCACTTCATCTTCTACGCAAGGGGAAGCCTCCTCCATCCATTCCAAGACCTCCTCCATTGTCCGTGAGTGTTCTCCATCGTCCGCAAGCCTCCAAGCAACCATTCTCTCATTCCGCCCGGTGAGAAGAAGAAGAAACCTGAAGTCGAAGACGACAGAGCTACGTAGGGAGATTGTGACAGCTCTCTACGCCGGAAGCATAGTCCGCCCGAGCCCGGAGGTAGCCCGACAACCTATCATTCCGGCCGTGAACGGCCGCTAGTCTTCACTATCGGTTATCCCTTTCTTCTCTCTTTCATTGTACTCGTTATGCTTTGTAAACTCGAATATTGTGATGTTGTTTGTTGAAATGAATGTTTCCTTGTTGTTCTTCATGGTTCGGTTGTGATTCACTCCATTTCCACTCACTCACTCGCACGCGCACGCAAGGTGTTTGTTCCGTGTTAGCAAGAGCTAACGACGGTTGTGAAGAGGTGTTTACGACCCTCACCCTTTCGCACTAGAACACACTCCATCCGCCTCACGAAGCACGGCATCGCGGCCGTTGCATCCATCTCACCTTGCGAAGCTGTGCTTTCGACCCGCATCTCTTTTACTGTTGTTAAGATTAGGACAAACCAACCAAAAACCCCCTTTTTCATGTGTGTTTCGTTCGTGTAACAAGAGTCACGCTACGCGTCTCGTTCACCCAACCTGCATTCCTCAAGAGACCGACATTCGGGGAGGCCACTCTCCACATTTATTACTTGACAGCGACCGGTGCACTTGCCGACACGCATCAAGTTTTTGGCGCCGTTGCCGGGGAATGCAGGCGTGTAACGTCCCGTGTTGTGGCTGTCGTCATACGAGCAGTTGTTTTTGATTTTTCTTGTTTGTGATAGTGCATGCAGAGACAGGTCGCAGGTGAACTCGTACCCTTTGATCCTGAGATTGAACGGACCGCTCGCGCACGAAGGCGCGCTGCTGCCGCGCAAGCGGCCATGGGTGATCAGGTAGACCCAAATGATGTTGATCCGAGAATGCCCGGCGTGGGGGAACATCAGCCTGGGAATGAGCAGGAGGCAGCTAGGTCTCGACCCCGCACGATGCGGGACTACACCACTCCAACTGCTGGGAGTGTGTATCCGGGGTTCGGGCCAAATATTATGAATAATCAGTTCGAGATTAAGCCAACAATCTTGAACATCATCCGGAACAACGCTCAATTCTCCGGGCTGGCCAGCGAAGACCCGCATCTGCATCTGGCAGAATTTTCTGATATTTGCGGAACCTTCCGCTACGCAGGGATTGCTGACGACACAGTCAAGCTCAGACTGTTTCCCTTCTCACTCCGCGAAAAAGCGAAGGTGTGGCTCCATTCCATTCCGCCCGGGACTGCTGCAACTTGGGATGCCCTCGCATCCAAATTCCTGGCTAAGTTCCATCCTGTGGACAAGGTCGTGAGCTTGCGGCGGGAGATCGCCACATTTCGCCAACTTGACCAAGAGACCCTTGCTGAAGCTTGGGAGCGCCTCAACGATCTCCTTCGCCGTTGCCCTGGCCACGAGCTCCAACCATGGAATGTGGTTTAATTGTTCTACTTCGCGATCGAGCCCAACTACAGGGCAATGATCGATGCTGCGGCGGGTGGCACCTTGATGAACCACACCCTTGAGGAAGCCCTTCGAATTCTGCGCGACACTGCCTCCCACAGTACATTCTGGACTGCAGGGAGAAATGCTCCAAGAAGCGGCCGAGGTCTTTTCATGGTCGACTCTCTCCCCTCTCCATCCGCGACTGCTGCTGTCATTACCTGCGAGGGATGTGGAGGCGGAGGCCACCACGCGTATGAGTGTTCGGGAAACAACGTGGCAGGTGACTTCGCACACTTGAACTTGAACGAATCTGTTAATTATGTAGGAAATCAGCCTAGGGGGCGCCTTTCAATAATGCTTATAATCCGGGAGCGAGAAGTCACCCGAACTTCTCGTGGAATCCAAACACACCTGGCCAACGATGGGCACCGGGGCAGCATCAAAACGATGCTTACGCCTCTGGGAGCCAACCGAGGCCACCACACCCGGACTATAATCAAGCACCCCCTACTCAAAAAAAGAGTAATCTAGAAGAGATAATGGAGCAATTCATGCAAGTAGCTAATTCGAATATGGTAAATCAAACTGCATCCATGCGAAACCTGGAAACGCAGTTGGGCCAATTGGCCCAAGTGCTAACCGAGCGATCGCAGGGGACCCTTCCCAGCAACACGGAAAAGAACCCAATTGATCAAGGGAAGAGTCTTGGGGATGTGGTAGAGGTTGAACCGAGTGAGCTGGTAATTTCTTGTTCCATCAACAATTTTGAAACGAAAGCTTTGTGTGATTCTGGTTCATCTCGCAATGTCATTGCGTTGCAAGATGTAGCTAAATTACAACTGGAAATGAACACGGAGGAAAGGAAATCCCTTGTGCTTGCCAATGGGACTGTTATTCAATCTGAGGGGGAAGTGAAGAATGTGGAGGTAACAGTTGAGGGGACAACTGTTGTTGCTGATTTTCAGGTTTTGGGCCCGCAGGACAATCATTCTATTCCTATCTTGGGTGTGCCGTTCTTGAAAGAGAGCGGCGCCACCCTTGATTTTGCTACGGGGTGCATTTCCCTAACCAATTTGGTGCTGCAGCCCACTTGCCCCGAAGCCACAGCTGAAACATTCACTCCGCCCCCTCCGTTTAATTTTGATGAATTGTTGAGCTGTGCAGGGCCTGAAGAAGTCAAAGAATCAAGTGAAGGGAAAACGGAGGAGTACCTGTCTAGTGAAGAAGAAGAAGTTGTTCTTCGGCGAGAGTTCGGTTCCGAGACGGAGGAGGACTGCAATTCGGGAAACGTTGACGTGAATGTAGTTCGGGATGCGGATTATTTATCTCCCTGTGTTGAATCTTGTAATAAACAATCTAAGCGTTCCATCTCCTGGGCCGATCCGGTAGTCACCACGATGCCGGAAGTGACGCCACCCGCCACTAAGGCGGAAAATTCTGAAAACTTTCAACGGTGGCAGTCTCCGACTGTCACCAAACTTAAAAAGGAAAAACTTCTGCGCGACGCTCGTGCTGCCGCTCTTCGTGGCAAGGTGGCGGAGGTTAGGGGAGCATTGGGTAATACCAGTGCTGGCCCTACAACCTTCACCTCCCGCCTACGTGCTACGGGAGACGCGCACCATAAGAGCGCTTTCAGCTGATTTGTGTTTTATTTGATGTGGTGAACTGTTTCTGAGTATCTCTTTTAATTCCTGCACTTTACAAACAATGCTAATACAGGTATTTGGTCCAGCTTAAGGACATTAAATGAAAGCGCTACTGGGAGACAGCCCAGATTCCCTGATTTTGTAGTTTTTTTATCTAACTTCTTTTAGTTTAGCTTTTGCATATTTGTTGTTTTGAGTTTGTGCTTGCAGGTTTTGTGTTTGATGGTGCGGATGCTGCGGACTATTCTTGATCATAAACGCCAATCGTCTGGTATGCTCAATTCTGAGCATTGGGTAACACTTCCTCCCCTCTTTTTGCTTCAAATTTCTAGATATATTGTTTAGCTTAAGTCTGGTGGAGCGTATGTTGTCACCCACTGTGCACGAGTTGCACTGCATACTAGAAGGTTGTTTCTTATTTATTCCAGTCATTATCATTGTTTTCATGCTTCACACACCACTTCACCCACTTGAGTGCGTGCTTATCTTTTTGTCGTTGTTCCGTTTAAACTATTTTGGTCGGAATGTGAAATAGATTGTTAACGTAGGAATTATTATTTGGAGTGCGATGTTGACTCATGTAGTGTTCTAGTCACTTCGCATGCTATGGTAGAATTTGAGTAGAACTAGATTTTCTTTATGCATCTAATTTATGTTTAGTATTTCTGCGTAAATTTAGATTTAATATACTCAAGTGGTGAATTTGTTTGGAATTGACGATAACCCGGTGTTGTGTGTGTGCGATTACTAGTCGTGTGTTGCTCGAGTCGGGAGGAAGGTTTACCTTTCTCGTGGGCTAAGAACTTGCCCCAAGCGACTCTCGAAGCATGGGTGAGAGCGACTCGTCGAGTTAAACATGATGTAGGACACCCTTTGGCTAGTTTGAGCTTTGTTATTCGTTGTCCATTTCGTTCACCGTTGCAAGCCAAATTTGTGCCTACCAATCCTTTGTTCAGCTCATCTTCATCAACCAAAGCCTGAAGCCTATCCTACACCCGCAACCAAATTGTTTTAAACTGCGCTCATAAGTCTCAACTTGTGTGGTGTGTGGAATCATTGTGTCATGAAGGGAAATAAAGTCTATCTGCTGATTTTGAACCAACCGGAGGATACATAAAAGAAGTAAAATATGTTAAAAGAAAAAAAGAGTATTTTGAAAAAAAAAATCCTTCCGAGCTAAAAAAGGACAATCTGTTGGTATTTGTGAAGTAGGCCGTGTGCACACCTGGTTTTCATGATAAGTCTGGGGGTGTGTCACACGAGCATAGTTGTTGGTCTTGCGTGGTGCAGCGTTCCGTTAGCTCACTTGGGTTGCGTAGCCGCCGTGTTTAACTTTGAATATCATACCGTAACCTAAGCCCCGTTTTAATCCTATAAGTCCTACTGATTTGATTTGCGAGTTTGCTAGCGCTGTGGAGAGAGTGTGACCGGGCAAGCGTATGGTTCGCGACGTTGATGGATTTCAGCGGAGTTATTCCTAAGACCCGATCTTTTGCAACACCCGCCTCAGTATCTTGTCACTTTCACACCGGGCATGATCGTCAAATTCTTCATAATTCTCCAACTGAGTATAACTAAATCTTTACTTACACTTTAATACTCATGTAAATTAGTTAGCACGGTTAGAATCTCCTTCTGCTAGAATCTCTACTCGCATGCGTATGTTACTTCGCACCGTACTCCCTTGTGTAATTCTCTATGTTAACTATCGTTTTCACACTCCGCCGGATTCGTTTGCTCGGGACGCGCAAACAGTTAAGTCTGGGGGTGTGATGAGTCCTGATCATATACACATTTATGGACTCATCCGGGCCGTTATTTAGTCATTTCTCCGCACTTTAGCCTTGTTATAGTTTATATTTGATAATCCATGCTAGGTGCACATCTAGGCCCACTTTGGTGTGATTTTCGTGCTTATTGTCATTAGTAGTATTCATGTGCTGTCAAGTGCCACTTTCAGTGGCTAGATCTGTGGTTGTGCTGGAATAGGAGTCGTGCAAGTGTTCCCGGTGCAATTCTGCACAGGAACACTGCGCACGATCGCCGGTTCTATTGCGCACGACCACTGGTCGTGCGCCACTGATCGTGTGCACTTAACCTTCTTTTCACGAGTTCTGTTTGGTGCAGTGCGCACGACCACCAATGCCAGCGCGCACGACCACCGGTCGTGCGCCACTGCTCGTGCGCATTTGCCATTAAATTTCTGAGTTCTGTTTGCTGAAGTGCGCACGACCATCAACTCCAGTGCGCACGACCACCGGTCGTGCGCCACTGTCCGTGCGCACTTAACAATTATTTTATGAGTTCTGTTTCATCTAATGCGCACGACCACCGACGATAGTGCGCACGACCACCGATCGTGCGCCACTGGTCGTGCGAACATTTTATTTTATAATTTCGTATCTTGCAGGTTCCACCCAGGCAGTGCGCACGATCGCAGAATTCCAGTGCGCACGACCACTGGTCGTGCGCCAATGACCGTGCGCAGTATTTATTCCAGCGCCTATTTAAACGCCTGTTGCGATTTTTAGGGCATTATCAAGCCGCCGGGAGCGGAGTTCCTGTTCCGTACGCCGCCGACCACCACCTTCGGACGCCTCCACTTCATCTTCTACGCAAGGGGAAGCCTCCTCCATCCATTCCAAGACCTCCTCCATTGTCCGTGAGTGTTCTCCATCGTCCGCAAGCCTCCAAGCAACCATTCTCTCATTCCGCCCGGTGAGAAGAAGAAGAAACCTGAAGTCGAAGACGACGGAGCTACGTAGGGAGATTGTGACAGCTCTCTACGCCGGAAGCATAGTCCGCCCGAGCCCGGAGGTAGCCCGACAACCTACCATTCCGGCCGTGAACGACCGCTAGTCTTCACTATCGGTTATCCCTTTCTTCTCTCTTTCATTGTACTCGTTATGCTTTGTAAACTCGAATATTGTGATGTTGTTTGTTGAAATGAATGTTTCCTTGTTGTTCTTCATGGTTCGGTTGTGATTCACTCCATTTCCACTCACTCACTCGCACGCGCACGCAAGGTGTTTGTTCCATGTTAGCAAGAGCTAACGACGGTTGTGAAGAGGTGTTTACGACCCTCACTCTTTCGCGCTAGAACACACTCCATCCGCCTCACGAAGCACGGCATCGCGGCCGTTGCATCCATCTCACCTTGCGAAGTGGTGCTTTCGACCCGCATCTCTTTTACTGTTGTTAAGATTAGGACAAACCAACCAAAAACCCCCTTTTTCATGTGTGTTTCGTTCGTGTAACAAGAGTCACGCTACGCGTCTCGTTCACCCAACCTGCATTCCTCAAGAGACCGACATTCGGGGAGGCCACTCTCCACATTTATTACTTGACAGCGACCGGTGCACTTGCCGACACGCATCAGTTCCCCGGCAACGGCGCCAAAAACTTGATGCGCAAATCTTAGCACACCGCTATAGGCGGTAGCAATACTGCGGCACGAAACAGCAGTGTACCGATCATTCAAGTAATATAAAATGTGGGAGTGAATCCCCAAGTATCGATCTCGAAGGAACATAGTAAGGTGGAGTTTACTACTGAGGCAGGACTTGAGATTGAAGTCCTTTATGTCGTATGGGTTGCGGAAACGGGGGGTTTTGGTTGTGGAAATAAAGAGAAAAATATTACAACTACTCCTATGCAATGCCGCTATGTAATGCTTCGCTTGGTGGGATGGAGACTAGACAGGCCTTGAGCGCGCTGCTTCGAAAGGGCGGATGGACGAGTAGGCATGCAGAATGAGGGTCGCAAGCACCTCGTCGACAAGCACGCCACTAGCAATTGCTAGTGCGGCACACGAACATGACGGTGCAATGGAAAATGGATGGGGGCGCACCTCATACACACATATGAACAAGATAATTTCAATAAAATGAAATAAGCATTACATAACATGGTTCATTGTGTACATCATCAAAGTATAGAGAAATCTAGCTTATACAACTACCAATACAAAGAGAGAGAGAGCAAGGAATCGACCCAATCCGAAGGCTCGTTGGGATTCACGGTTGGAATCGCTGGGTTATCAATCCGCGTCCAAGCTCGGTCCTCAACTGCGTCCGGGGTAGAGAAGGCTGTCACTACCTTCCAATGGCCCGTCTTCTTCATGTCACGATCCAGCCGCACGACCTAGCTTCCTTCTCCTTGGATATTGGTGGATGTAGGGCTAAATCCCTCTCCTTGGAGCTCGAGGATGATGGAGGAGGCCAAAGGGGGCGGAGAACCTGTGGAAATGGCGGAAACGACGGAGAGACTGTGCTGGAAATGATCGTCCGACCTAATTTCGCGGGTTGTATATTTATTAAAAACAGGGCGCACGATCAGTGGCGCACGACCAGTGGTCGTGCGTACTGGAAGTTGGTGATCGTGCACACTGTACCTGAAAACCTGCAAGACAAAACTGCAGAAAATAATAAAGCGCACGATCGAACGCACGACCGTGCGTAGCAACGCACGACCAAATTCAGAAAGCAACTTTGGGCTGCAAATGAATGCGCACGATCAGAGGCGCACGATCAGTGGTCGTGCGCAGTATAACCAGTGATTGTGCGCAGTGTTCCTGTACAGATTTGTACCGGGAACACTTGCACGACCCCTGTTCCAGCATAAACACAAATCAAAACCACTGAAAGTGGCACAAAACACAGCATGAAAGATAATAGGAATGAAGAACATGAAAATACACCACATCGGGCCTAGAAGTGCACTTCAAGTGAGAATTTTGAATAAATAAAATATAAACATTAATACACAAAAAGTAAAGTGCAAGTGCGTGAAAACTAGCCTAGATGAGTCCATAAAAATGTATATAATTTGGGCTCATCACTTCCCATATTTCCTTAGCTGACTCACATTCAGCAATCTTTTGGAAGGTTTCATCTGAGAGGTTTGAGACTAAGTTATTCATAGCCTTGGCATCACATGCATGAGCTCTCTTTTCTTCATCTGTCCATTCAGCCTTTGGAGCAAGTGTTTGTGTGACCTTTCCACTTGAGTCCTTCTTGAATGGCTTGGGAGAACCTGTCATAATAACATCAAATAATTCTCCATCAATAGAGTTTAGATAAATTTTAATTCTTGTTTTCCAAAGTGCAAACTTTTCAAGGTTGCAAATTGGTGGTCTGGTGGAAGCATAATCTTTGATTTGTGCCATGTGGGAAATAGTTTTTAGAAATCTATATATATGTATGAGGTAGGATCTTTTTGATCAAGGAGTTACCCTTTTTAGATCAACCCCCCTCTGATACCAATTGAAAGTGTACAGTTAACCTCACTAGAATTCTCTAGAGGGCGGGTGAATAGAGATTTAAAAGTACTTTGTGCAAAGTTAACAAATATATATATATATATATATATATGTGTGTGTAATAATCTCAGATTTAAGCTTCCCACACACACCAACAAGAATTAAGTAAATAAAGAAAGAAATAGCAAAATGAAAATCACTGCACGACACAAAGAAATATAGTGGTTCCCCAAACTTTGGGTAGTCCACTCTTCTACCCCCTTGGTAGGAATTCACTATCTTGTACTGAGTCTTTTGATAAGGAGACTCTTAGAACCAGCCTGAGTCTTTTGATAAGGAGACTCTTAGAACCAGTAGAACTGAATTTTTTGAAGAGAGATTCGAAAAACTCTTTTACACAGTTTGAAAATGAAATGAGAGTAAGAAGAAGAAGTAGAAGAAGTAATTAAAACAAGAAAGAATCTTCTTCCTAGCAAGAAGATTAGAAGCACAAGAAATAGTGAATGAAATCTCTCTTCTATAGTGAGAAGGAGATTGCATGTCTTTTATCTCTTTCAATGAGAGCTATCAGAGATTACAACAGTATGGCTTCAGAAAGAGGAGAAGGAGAAGGCTTGTTGTTGGCTTCAGCACACTATCACTTCTCTCAGCTTTTCTCCCTTTTCTCTTGGGAGCTTTTCCTCTATTTCAAATGTATGGAGTGGATCACTTCTCATTCTTCTCTATCGACTTCCCTCTTATTTATAGCTCTGTTTATTCAAAGAATACTATAGGAGAATAATCAATTAGCAGACAGAGAAATAGTAAGAGAGAAAAGATTCCATAATCAATATTTCTGTAGAAGGAAAGAGATTATTCTGATTTCAAATAATATCCATAATAAACTTAATCAATTTAGCCAAGAATCATTTAGAAGGAAAGACTGATTCAAAATGGCTAGAAAAGAATAATATCATTCCATAAAATTCAGATCTACAGATAGAAGGAAGGAAATCTGGCGTGTTTTGAATTTGACATAGAAATCGATGAACGTCGATTACTATTCGACGGAAGCATCGATTTCAGACTAGCTGGACGTCGAGAGAAGAATATGGAAGGTGCGTCGACTAAGATACGTCGACTTCACTAGATACGTCGACTAGAAGTCAGAGTTACGTCGACATAGGTTACGTCGAATTCTGTTTAGAGCTACTTCGACTCATTCTGAGAGGAAGTATCTTAGTCGATGTATCTTAGTCGACGCGTGTATAAATCCCACAGACGCGTGTATAAATCTACTGATTCGTACATTCACAGAATATGTACGTCACTTCTTCTCTTCTGTACGAGCTCTATGAAGATAGGGAATTGCAGGAGGGCGGTACGTCTGGGACAAATCACATACTGGTCTCAAGACACTCAATCCTATACGAGCCTACAGAAAGAGAGAGCTTTTTCTCATGCCATGTGGTCTTTCCTATCCACATTAACATGTCTCCTTCCATATACACCCACTGAGCTTACTCACCAGTATAGCCCTTTCTAAGCGAGTCCAATTCCCCAACCTACTCCATACCCTAAGAGAAGATTCTTGAGTGAACTCAGGAGAACTGGAACATGGGTCAAACTTCTATATTAGGTAGGAGGGTCCTGCTATTACCACAGAGTCAGTCTAAGCCAGAACAGTTCGGCATTTGCTAGTCCTACTGTCATGGACTAGTGTGATGAGATTGGTCATCGAACGGGAAAATGCATGGTCCATTCAAGAGATAGGGTTGACATTGAATAGGAAGTCTAGGGCTTCGAGGCGTCACTTAGACACTGGCCATTGAGTCTCATTCCTGAGCCTTCTGAATACTCACCCTTCACGTATTAGTTTGGAAATCAGGTTTTCTTGTTGAGTAAGAAGGGAATACAATAAGAGTCCAAGCGTGTATAATAGAATAGCCACTAGAAAGTCAACTCATATTTCGATCAATGTAATTCAAGTATATATTCATGAGGATCAAAGTCAAATCACCTACTTTAGGAAGACCAGATTCAGTAGAAAAGAGAGCTGGAGCCCCTAAAAAAGGATTCTTATCAGAGTCTAAATTCTATAGAAAATCTCTCAACAAAGAGAAGATGAAAGAATTCTTCACGTCAGACGAATTTTCTCACGATTGAGCATGAATCTCAATCATAGAATATTCTAGAATGACACGGAGAAGAGCAAATTACATAGAAGAAGAGGGGTCGACTGAAAGGCAATTTTTCATTCTTAGAATTTATATTCTACTCATTTTTAGGGGTTAAGATAAATCATTTCCCCAACACACAGTGATGTGTTTGGGCCAACTCCAGCTCTATCTCTTAGCGGCGCAAGGTACTATGTGTCTTTTACTGATGACCTCTCACGGTATTCTTAGATCTATTTTCTCAGGTCCAAGTCAGAGGGACAGGTTTAAGGAATTTAAGAACCTGGTGGAGAACCAGTTGGAGAGAAAGATGAAGGTCCTCCGTTCTGACAATGGAGGGGAGTACTGCTCCGATGCTTTTGAGCGGTACTGTATTGAGTAGGGGATTGCATGACAGAAGACCACACCGTACACTCCAGATAAGAATGGAGTGTCGGAGAGGCTGAATAGGACCTTGATGGAGAAGGCCAGGTGCATGCTCAGTTGGGCAGGTTTGGGGAAGGAGTTTTGGGTTGAAGATGTGGCGACTGCAAACTACCTGAAGAACAGGTCCCCTACATCTGTTGTGGAGGGATGTAGACCCTTTGAAGCCATCTTCAAAAGAAAGCCAAATTTGTCCTATGCTCGTGTGTTTGGGTGTGATGCATATGTTCACATTCCAAAGGAGAAGAGGGGGAAACTTGATGTTAAATCTGAGAAGTGCATCTTTGTGGGTTACAATGATGGCACAAAAGGGCACAAGCTTTGGAACCCTGTGTCCAGGACTGTAACATTCAGCAAGGATGTGGTGTTTCATGAAACTAGTCCACAGACAGTCACACAAGCTGAGAAGGCTAAAGAAGCGGAGAAAGGGACAGTGGTGGCGGAAGGAAGCTTTGAGAAAGAAGCTACCATTGTTGGGGCTGAATCTGATTCTGAATCAGATGATTTGGAGGTGGTGAGAAGTGCTGATGAGTCAGAAGATGAAGCTAAGGAAATCCCACTTCTGAGGAGATCGACAAGGGAAAGGAGGGCACCAGTGAGATATCCCCAATGTGCAGTGGCTTCACAATGTTGCCTGAGTATGCTTGGTGAAGATCCAATCTCTGCCAGAGATGCTAGATCAAGGGCTGATTCAAATCAGTGGGAGCTAGCCATGGTGAATGAAATGGAGTCTCTGAGGAAGAATTATTGGGTTTTCTGTACCCCTTCATAAGGGATGACATATCAAATATGCGCAGCGGAAATGAACAAGAACAACCCAAAAAGAGATCAACGGATCTTGCGGTTTTTCATGATTCAAGAGAGTAAGAAAGCAAGTACAATATACCTTCGCGGGATTGAGTCAATACTCAACCAAGGTGCTCCAAGAGAAATCCGAAATCTGCCTTTGAGTTCTTCGAGGATCAAAATAGATCGATCCCTCTACAGAAGTCCACACAAGCGATGAAGAACCCTAGCTTCTTGTCGCACAAGAACTAGGTCGTAGAAGGAAGCTCCCAACGTCCTCATGGACTGCTAGGTCCGATCCAGAGGAGGCGGCGACCGGCGACGGCGACTAGCAGCGGCGGAACGACGATCGGCGGACGGAACGAGAACAGCCGGAACACTTCCGTCGTCTGTTCTCTCGCGAAAAGGCTCGATCTGAAAAAAAAAACCGTCTATATCGAAGCCCTAATCACGACCTTTTATACGCAAGGCATAAAATCGAATATCCGAAAACCAGAGGGAAAAACAGAAAATCTGTCCAGATTTACATTCGCCGAATTCGACTAATCACATTAACCGAATTCGACTAATCACATTAACCGAATTCGGCGAAACCATTTCGACGAATTCGACTATATAAATTCGGCTATACAAATTCGGCGAAACCCTTTAGTCGAATCTACCATTAGCTGAATTCGTCTACACCCTTTAGCCGAATTCGGTTAATGCCATTAGCCAAATTCGTCTAAACCCTTTAGCCAAATTCGGTTAATGCCTTTAGCCGAATTACCTAGTGTAAATCCGTTCGTTTAAACACTTTAAACGATTTCCCTTTTGAGACATTCTCAACTTGATTCCAAGCAGTCACAGGATTGGTCCTCCACTCATATCCAATATGAGTAAGGCCAACACAATCCTTTCTCCAATTTCTCCAAACTCTTTTATGTGCGATCCTATAGGCTCATATTGCGTTGGCAGTAAGACTAACTGTTGATTGCTTTGAGATCATCTCAGAAACTCCAACAGTCTTCCACTTGATCACAAAGTATCAACAAAAGTCTCACAAAAAATGAGCGGCATCTAGCAATACATCATTGCTACCCAAGCAATAAGAGTTCATAACTCATATAAGCCTGTCATGACCAATGTATCAGTGTTGTCATGTCCCTTTGTCCTTTACATCCGGATAGAACTAGAGGCATGGACCGTGTCACCCTCATAATTGTTCAATCCCAGTTTCCTGATCCAGAATAGACTGTCTGAAAATTGGTGAGCTCAATATCACATATTGACTCTACCAAGCATGGCCATGCATTCCTCAGTCTCATTCCATCAAGGGGCCCATGGATGTAACTCCTGTCACACAGGAGGACAAATCCCATTTCTGCTCACACACAAACATCCAAATGATTCGTAACATACCCAATAACCATCCTTATCGTCAACCTTTCTCAAGAGAAGACTTTAGATGGCATCAAAGTACGCTCTTCCTCACTCGATGAATGCTGTGACTTTAGGTCAAAGAACCACAAACACCATTGTCACTTGAGACCTACTTGTGACACGTTCATATAATAATCTACAAAGTATTCTCACGGGGGTCTGTCCAATACAACTTGTTCACTAACAAGTACCCATATGATGACTTGATATCACAATATCATGACCTATGAGAACCGGTCATCAGTCAACGCACATGCTAGTCTCAATGTATCATTATCTCCCTTAGCTTCTAAGATGATACTTCGACCAAGGACCATTTAAGAATGAAGCTTCTTATAAACATAGGCTCTCACATTCAAGTCACGTACTTGAATTCCTATGGAAGCAAACACTCTAAGGGCATTTATTATGCTAATTAATCTTATCAGACAGATACAAATGACATAATAAAAGAACTTGCCTTAAATATAAAATGAAATACATAGTACATTTTACAATTCATCCAATGAACAAACAACCAACAAATATGCAATCCATAAGGCTCCCACTAAAGATAATCATTCAGGTATCTAATACCCATTGATCTAACATCCATCATGCTTCTTTTGCGCAAGAGGCTTTGTCAGTGGATCCGCTATATTTTCTTCAGTTGGTACTCTGCATATGCTCACATCTCCTCGATCGACAATCTCTCGAATAAGATGGAAGCGCCGAAGTATGTGCTTGGAGCGCTGATGAGATCTAGGTTCCTTAGCTTGTGCAATTGCACCGTTGTTGTCACAGTAGAGAACTACGGGATCAACAATGCTAGGAACTACATCAAGCTCGCTGATGAATTTCCTAATCCATACAGCCTCCTTTGCCGCATTCGCTGCAGCGATATACTCGGCCTCAGTCGTAGAATCGGCAACTGTCTCCTGCTTGGAACTCTTCCAACTTACAGCTCCTCCATTAAGGCAAAACACAAAACCTGACTGTGACTTTGAGTCATCTCTGTCAGTCTGGAAGCTTGCATCCGTGTAACCCTTTACAACGAGCTCTTCCTCTCCACCAAACACCAAGAATATATCCTTAGTCCTTCTCAAGTACTTCAGGATATTCTTGACTGCGATCCAGTGACCATCACCCGGATCAGACTGGTACCTGCTAGTCATGCTTAAAGCATATGAGACATCGGGTCGAGTACATAACATTGCATACATGATTGATCCAATTGCTGAAGCATATGGAATCAACTTCATGCGGTCCTTATCTTCCAAAGATTTTGGACACTGGTCCTTAGAGAGACTCACACCATGTGACATGGGTAAGAATCCTTTCTTGGACTCAAGCATGTTGAACCGTTTCAACACCTTGTCAATGTATGTACTCTGGGTCAAACCCAGCAACTTCTTCGATCTATCTCTATAGATCTTAATACCAAGTACGTAAGTCGCTTCACCCAAGTCTTTCATAGAAAAGCACTTCCCTAGGTTGTTCTTAACAACTTGCAGGGTCGGAATGTCATTCCCGATCAACAGTATGTCATCTACATACAATATCAGGAAGACAACAATGCTCCCACTAATCTTCTTGTAAACACAAGGCTCATCTTCGTTCTTGATGAAACCAAACTCTTTGATTTTCTTATCAAAACGTAGATTCAAACTTCGAGAAGCTTGTTTCAATCCATAAATGGATCGATTCAACTTGCATATTTTAGTGACTTCATCTGGAGATACAAAACCCTCGGGTTGTGTCATATACACTTCCTCAAGGATGTTTCCATTAAGGAAAGCCGTTTTGACATCCATTTGCCAGATCTCGTAGTCATAATACGCAGCAATAGCAAGTAGAATTCTGATGGACCTGACCATGGCCACAGGGGAAAAAGTCTCATCATAGTCAATACCATGAATTTGCCTGAAACCTTTAGCCACCAGCCGGCCTTTGAATGTCTGTACATTCCCATCCATGTCGGTCTTCTTCTTGAAGACCCACTTGCACCCTATGGGTCGTACCCCTTCAGGTGGTTCCACCAAGGTCCAAACTTGGTTTGTGTACATGGAGTCCATTTTATATTTCATGGCCTCAAGCCATTTCTCGGAGTCGGGTCCATTCATAGCCTCTTGGTAGGTTGCAGGCTCATCATCATGATCCATAAGCAACACATTACCTATTTGAGTAATGGGAAATCCATATCTCTCAGGTTCAAATCTTGGTCTACCAGATCTACGTAGGACTTGTGTTTCTTGAGCAGGATCTCCAGCTACAACTTCTTGTAGTCCTTGCTCAGGTTCCAATTCTGGTTTGTTCATTGTTTGTGGCTCTTGAACTTCTTCAAGTTCTACCTTTGCAGTCTTTCTGGATAAGAACTCTTTCTCCAAAAAGACACCAGTCCTTGCGACAAACACTTTGCCCTCAGACGGTAAGTAGAAGTAGTATCCTTTGGTTTCCCTAGGATACCCCACTAGATAACATTTATCCGATTTGGGTTCCAGCTTGTCAGGCATTTGATGTCGCACGTATGCCTCACAGCCCCAAATCTTGATGAATGACATACTAGGACGCTTCCCAGTCCATATCTCATATGGTGTCTTTAGAACCGTTCTCATTGGAACTCGATTTAGTGTGAAAGCAACAGTCTCTAAAGCAAAACCCCAAAAGGAAATGGGCAAATCTGCATGACTCATCATCGATCGCACCATGTCTAACAAGGTACGATTCCTCCTCTCAAAAACACCATTATGTTGAAGTGTTCCGGGTGGAGTGAGCTGTGATACAATATCACACTCTTTCAGATGATCACGAAACTCATGACTCAGATATTCGCCACCTCGATCAGATCGGAGTGCTTTTATCCTTTTCCCAGTTGATTTTCTACTTCATTCTTAAAACTTTGAACTTTTCAAAGGTCTCGGATTTGTTCTTCATAAGAAACATGTATCCGAATCTACTGAAATCATCAGCAAATGTAACGAAGTAGTAGAACCCACCTCTAGCCATAGAACTCATGGGTCCGCATACATCACTATGTATTATACCCAAGAGATCATTAGCCCTCTCATTACAACTAGTGAAAGGAGCTTTCGTCATCTTGCCCAACAAACATGAATCGCATCTCTCAAATGATTCACAATCAAATGAGTCCAGTAGTCCATCTTTATGGAGCTTGGATATGCGTTTCTCATTTATATGGCCTAAACGACAATGCCAAAGGTACGTAGGATTCAAGTCATTTGTTTTTAGTCTTTTAGTATTTTCTATGTTATAGATCGGATGGTCTAAGTTCAAAACATATAAACCATTAAACATTTGGGCAACGCCATAACAAACATCATTCTTATAAATAGAACAACAGTTGTTCTTAATTACGAAAGAAAAACCAATCATGTCCAAACATGAAATAGAAATAATGTTTCTAGTTATGGCGGGAACATAATAACAATTATCAAGTTCTATTACAAGCCCTGTGGGCAAAGAAAGACAGTAAACACCAACGGCGACGGCAGCAACTCTTGCTCCATTCCCGACGCGTAGGTCTACCTCCCCTTTACCCAGCATTCTTCTCCTTCTCAGTTCCTGCACATTTATTCAAATTTGAGAACCACATCCGGTATCCAATACCCAGGATGAAGGAGCATAAAGGTTTATTTCTATAACGAAAATACCTGAAGTGGAAGTCATACTTCCCTTCTTCTTCTGCAGATCTTCTAGATACTGAGGACAGTTCCTCCTCCAGTGCCCTGCCTTACCACAATGGTGGCACTTCCCTTCCTTAGCCAATCCTTTCTTTTTCAGTGTTGAAGACTTGGGATCAAGATGTGACTTAGGTCCTACCTTAGTCTTCTTGGTTCCCTTGACCTTGCCCTTGCCTTTATGCACCATCAGTATGGGGCTAGCAGGCTTGGTCTTCTTCATGTTGATCTCGGCAGTTCTCAACATGGCTAGGAGCTTGGACAGTGTCTTGTCAATTTCATTCATATTGTAATTTAAGACAAACTGCTCGTAACTGTCCGGCAACGATTGCAGGATCAGATCAGAGGCCAACTCTTGGCCCAACGGGAACCCCAGTCTTTTAAGGTTCTCTATATACCCAATCATCTTGAGTACATGAGTTCCTACTGGGTCCCGAGCTCCCATCTTACACTGAAACAACGCCCTGGATATATCGAACCTCTCTTAGCGAGCTTGCCCTTGAAAAATTTTCTTCAGGTGCTCAACCATCTCATAACAACTCATGTTCTCATGTTGCTTCTGAAGCTCAGAGTTCATAGTCGCGAGCATAAGGCATTCAACATCCAAGGAGTCATCTCCATACTTCTTATAAGTATCTTTATCTGCACGTGGTGCATTAGAGGCTGGCTCTTCAGGGGGATCTTCTTCCAAGACATAGAGCTTGTGCTCTTGCCTGAGAACAATTCTCAGGTTTCTATACCAGTCAAGGAAATTTGTCCCATTTAGCTTATCCTTCTCAAGGATCGCTCTCAGGGACAAGGCGGAGTGAGATTCACTTGCCATGGATATTCTACAAGGAATTTTGCAAAGTATAATTTTAGTACTATATTTCAAAATACATTTTATATAACTTTAATAAGGTCTTTTATTAAATAGCTCCCACTATTTTAATCAAATCAATGACCCTTGATATCGATTCAGAGAGTTTATGCGAGCTACTCTTTTAGTGGACAAGATCCGTATTTCACCAACACCACGAGTCCGCTTTGGCGTTCCTCTCATAATGCGGTTATTTAGGTAGACAACATTTGTCAATTGCATCATGATGCAACTCTTGTATGGTTGGTGAATAACTCTTTATTCGCATCCAACATATGAAGCATGCCAACCCTATGCCTCTAAGCACTCAACCTTTGAGGTCACCTAGTTAAGTTTGACCCGATGTCGATAGTGGGATATCACAATTATCCGCTCGCACCCTTACTAAGATAGATTAATGCACCTTGCTTTGGCAAGCCCACACTTCATCGATCGAGGCAGGAAGAGTGTCATCCATCGGAAGGCATCCGTATACTTAATATTGGATAAGGGATTTTATTTTTCAATAGATGAACGTTTCATCATGATTAACATTTTAATAATGATTAACATTTAATCACAGTGCACAATCAGAAAATAAAATTACAACATTCACATTCCAGATACATCCCAGATGTGCACAGAAACAGTCTATCAACACTTTGACAAAACAGGGCTAAATCCGAGCATTCAGAACACTTCTAAATCTCCATATTTACATGAATTGGACATATGAACAACAACTCCACAAGTGCAGTAGACAAGCTCGTCTCTCATGTCAGATTCAATAATCTAAACATTTGGTTTCACAAACCATTTTGAGGGACGGTTACTGCAGAGGAGAAACAACCTCTGAAACATGAAAATCGCAATGCAATCACATGCGTTCCTGGTGGGGTTCCAAGGGGCCGCGCCCCTGCCGGGGTCTTAGGGGCAGAGCCCCTAACGGGGTCCAAGGGGCAGCGCCCCTGGCGGTGGTCTCAAATGTGATATTCCAAGAAGAAATTAGGGCTTTTAAAACGCTTCTAAAAGTCCCAATTTACATGCACTTGACCGCAACCTAGCTCTGATACCACTGTTGGGTTTTCTGTACCCCTTCATAAGGGATGACATATCAAATATGCGCAGCGGAAATGAACAAGAACAACCCAAAAAGAGATCAACGGATCTTGCGGTTTTTCATGATTCAAGAGAGTAAGAAAGCAAATACAATATACCTTCGCGGGATTGAGTCAATACTCAACCAAGGTGCTCCAAGAGAAATCCGAAATCTGCCTTTGAGTTCTTCAAGGATCGAAATAGATCGATCCCTCTACAGAAGTCCACACAAGCGATGAAGAACCCTAGCTTCTTATCGCACAAGAACTAGGTCGGAGAAGGAAGCTCCCAACGTCCTCACGGACTGCTAGGTCCGATCTAGAGGAGGTGGCGACCGACGACGGCGACTAGCGGCGGCGGAACGACGATCGGCGGACGGAACGAGAACAGCCGGAACACTTCCGTCGTCTGTTCTCTCGCGAAAAGGCTCGATCTGAAAAAAAACCGTCTATATCGAAGCCCTAATCGCGACCTTTTATACGCAAGGCATAAAATCGACTATCCGCAAACCAGAGGGAAAAACAGAAAATCTGTCCAGATTTACATTCGCCGAATTTGACTAATCACATTAACCGAATTCGACTAATCACATTAACCGAATTCGGCGAAACCATTTCGACGAATTCGACTATATAAATTCGGCTATACAAATTCGGCGAAACCCTTTAGTCGAATCTGCCATTAGCCGAATTCGTCTAAACCCTTTAGCCGAATTCGGTTAATGCCATTAGCCGAATTCATCTAAACCCTTTAGCCGAATTTGGTTAATGCCTTTAGCCGAATTACCTAGTGTAAATCCGTTCATTTAAACACTTTAAACGATTTCCCTTTTGAGACATTCTCAACTTGATTCCAAGCAGTCACAGGATTGGTCCTCCACTCATATCCAATATGAGTAAGGCCAACATAATCCTTTCTCCAATTTCTCCAAACGCTTTTATGTGCGACCATATAGGCTCATATTGCGTTGGCAGCAAGACTAACTGTTGATTGCTTTGAGATCATCTCAGAAACTCCAACAAGAATCAGACTTGGTGTCTGTGTAAGCTTCCAAAGGGGAGGAAGGCCATTGGAAGCAAATGGGTTTTCAAGTAGAAGGTGAAGGGTGATGGAACTGTGGAGAAATACAAGGCAAGGTTGGTTTCAAAGGGATTCTCCCAGGTCGAAGGTGTTGATTATGATGAGATCTTCTCACCGGTAGCCAAGATGACGTCGATCAGACTGATTCTCTCTATTACGGCGGCGATGATTTTGAGATTGAGCAGATGGATGTGAAGACATCGTTTTTTCACGGTGATCTGGAGGAGGAGATATACGTGAAGCAGCTGGAAGGATTCGAAGCCAAGGGCAAGGAGGATCAGGTCTGCAGGCTGAAGAAGTCCCTGTATGAAGTAAAACAATCTCCAAGGATGTGGTACCAGAAATTCGACACCTACATGCTGGAGTTAGGTTTTACAAGGTTGAATTCGGACCACTGTGTGTACATCTAGAGAAAGGGAGAGCAGTTCATCTTCCTGACACTCTATGTAGATGATATGCTACTGGTGGGCAATAGTATCAGGATGATCCAACAAGTGAAGAAGCTGCTCTCAGCCAAATTCAAGATGAAGGATTTGGGGTCAGCAAGTGTCATCTTGGGAATGCAGATTTCCAGGGATTGAAGCAAGAAGAAGCTTTGGTTGGGGCAGCAGAGGTACGTCGAGGAGATGTTGAAGAAGTTCAATATGACGGACTGCAAGCCAGCAGGAGCACCAATGCCAGTTGGGTGCAAGTTATCTGCAGAGTTGAGCCCGAAGACACATGATGAGGTCGAGGACATGGCAAAGGTCCCTTATGCTAGTGCTGTGGGAATCTTGATGTACGCCATGGTCTGCACTCGCCCTGACATTGCTAAAGCAGTGGGAGTGTTGAGCTGGTATATGGCTACACCAGGAAAGGAACACTGGAACGCTGTGAAGCGTGTGTTCAGGTATCTCCGAGGAAATTTGAATTACTCCCTATGTTTTGAAGGGGCTGGTGAATGAGGAGTCCTGGACGTGGTTGGACACGTGGCCTCGGATTGGGGAGGTGATCTGGATAGCAGGAGATCCAGCAGTGGGTACGTGTTCACACTCTTTGGAGGTGCAATCAGTTGGATGAGTCAGAGGCAATGCATGGTTGCACTCTCGTCGACGGAGGCAGAGTACATGGCTCTTACTCATGCGAGCAGGGAGGCCATATGGCTGCGGAGGCTATGTTTAGAGCTCGGGTTTGAGCAGGGGCCAGTGAAGTTGTGGTGTGACAACCAAGGGGCTATTCAGCTAGCCAAGAATCCAGCCTTCCACGCATGAACCAAACACATTGACATCCAGTATCATTTCATCCGGGAGAGGGTGGATAAGAAGGTAGATCTACTGGAGAAGGTGGACACGATGGAGAACAACTCTGATTTTCTTACCAAGGCGGTTCCTGTTGCCAAATTTCAGTGGTGTGCAACGGCCGTAGGGTTGAAGAGGAAGGTTGGAGGAGCAGCTCTCATCGGAGGAAGATGTTCACCAAGTGGAAGAATGTTGGAGTTGGGGAACACTTCTGGTCAGTGTTCGTCGAACGGCGTTCGACGAACGGAGAAGAGTTCGTCGAACTCCGCCTGCGCTTGACGAACGGAGAAGGGTTCGTCGAACGGCGTTCGACGAACGGAGAAGGGTTCGTCGAACTCCGCCTGCGTTCGACGAATGGGTCCTTGATTACTCCCGTCTAAGCGGCTCGTGGAACGGGAGAATCCTGCGTTCGACACTCGACGCCTGCGCTCGACGCCTGCGCTCGACGCTTGCACTCGACGCCTGCGCTCGACGCCTGCGCTCGACGCCTGTGCTCGACGCCTGCGCTCGACGCCTGCGTTCGATGCTCGACGCCTGGTGTACATGCTGTCTCAGCAGGTTCCGTCTCAGCGGATGTTATTGAACCATCTCAGCAGATGTTTGGTCTGAGCCCAGTTTGGCGCCCTATTTATAGGGTGCATAACCCTGGTTTAGGGTTAAGTTCATTAAGCCCAAGAGAGTGCAACAGTGTTTCTGCGCGGTTTTCCTTGGCGGCGGTTCCTCTGTTCTTGTCTGAAGAGGGTTAAGTGAGGTAGGATCAGTTTTGATCCTTGTAACCTGTAAGCTGTAATCCATCTTGGTGAATAGAACAAAGAGAAGAGGAAGGGGAGAGGGGACGTAGCCCGGATTGGGGTGAACCACTGTACATCTGTGTGTTTTCTGTAATTTTCTGTGTTTTGTTTTCTTTCTAATTTCTCGTCTCGGCACACCCTATTTTCTTTACAGTCCCGAGTTAAGTTCGGCTCGACAGGTTCAGAAATGAGGTTCTCCTCCCTCTCCGAGTCACATTCTTTCCGACAGTCAACTTCTTCCTCTTCTTCGCTCGACTGATCTTCTTCCTTTTCTCTGTTAAATGATCCTTTTTCTTCCCTGTTCTCTGCATTACTAAGTGATTCATCAATAATATACTGGGGAGAGCAAAATAATGTTGCAGTTGCAATCTTGGGGCAAGTAGGGGATGTTACCTTACTAGGTAAGATAACACACACCGCAGAGAAGTCCAAAGTGGCACCGCTCTCTTTCAAGAATGGTATTCCCAAGATGGGAATAGATTGATTCTCACGGGGTCCCAATACTTGGAAATCTGCAACCACCACCTTCCCCTCGATTACAACTTCAACATTTCTTACTTCTCCCTCCGCCTGAATGACAGTCCCGTTCACAAGCACTAGGGACTTCCAGTCATCCGTGTTCTTTTCAAGTTGCAGTTTAGCAACATCCTGCAGTGCAAGGACGTTGCGGGATGAACCAGAGTCACACAAGGCAGTAGTTTCAACATTATTTATGGAGCATGTTATTACCAACTCACTTGGGTTACCTACTTCCGCATCGGTGAGACTCTTCCCTTGATTGATTGGATTCTTTTTAGTGTTGCTGGGAAGGGTCCCTTGCGAACGCTCGGTCAGCAGTTGAGCCAATTGGCCCAATTGCGTCTCTAAGCTTCGCATGGAAGCGGTTTGGCTAACCATATTAGAGTTAGCGGCCTACATGAATCTCTCCATCATTTCTTCAAGGTTGTTCTTATTGGGGGCTGGGGCATTTTGTGTATAACCTGGTTGTGGTGGCCGCGGTTGGCTCCCAGAGGCTTGAGCATCGAATTGATGCGAGCCTCCTTGCCATCGTTGGCCAGGAATTTTGTTTCCACGAGAAGTTTGGGTGATTCCTCACACCCGTGTTATAAGCATTATTAAAAGGTGATCCACGATTTTGATCATTCATATAATTTATGCTTTCATCATAAGATACTTTGGTAGGTTGCTCACCTGTGGGACACTCATATGCATGATGCCCCGGGCTTCCACAACCTTGACATGAGATGACCATCACTGGGGCAGGAGGAATGGCAGGCTTCTTAAGAAACATGAAAATATATTTTCATAGGGTGTTGATGCCATCTCAGCAGATGCACCAGGTGTGCTCACCTCAAAGAGTCCCCGAGCAATCCTTGGGGCTTTCCTTTTAGCAGTCCAGAATGAACTATGAATGGCAGTGTCCTAGAGAATCCACAATGCGTCTTCGGGGGTATGGTTCATCAGAGTTCCGCCTGCAGCTGCATCAATCATGAACCTGTAATTGGGCTCGATTGCAAAGTAAAAAATTTCCACTAGGCTCCACGGTTGCAGCTCATGCTGGGGGCATTTCAGGAGAAGGTCCATGAACCTTTCCCATGCCTCAGCGAGAGTCTCCTGATCATGTTGTCGGAAGGTAGTGATTTCTCTCCTCAAGTTCACAACTTTGTCAACTGGGTGGAACTTTGTCAGAAATTTCGTTTGCAGAGCATCCCAAGTGGTGGCTCTACCGGGCGGTATCGTGTGAAGCCATACTTTCGCCTTGTCTCGGAGGGAGAATGGAAACAACCTGAGTTTCACCGTCTCATCAGCAATCCCAGCGTACCTAAATGTTCCGCAAATTTCGGCGAATTCAGCCATGTGAAGAAGGGGATCTTCACTGACTAACCCGGAGAATTGGGCCTGGTTGCGGATCATATTCAGGATGGCCGACTTTATCTCAAAGTTGTTGTTCGTGATGTTCGGGCCAAATCTGGGGCACACACTCCCAATAGTGGGCGTAGTGTAGTCTCTCATGGTCCTAGGTCTCGGCCTAGCCACTTCATTCTCATCGGCTGCCTGACCAATGGCTGGTGCATTTCCCTCCCAGGGATTGACCTGATTTCCATTGGCGTCCATGGTTGCAGCAGCACAGAGACACGCCCATAGGGTATGCTCTATTTCAGGGTCAAATGCTACAACGTCACCGGGGTCTCGTCTCTACATACACACACCGAAAACAATAGAAATAAAATAAAAAACAATAACTCCTGTAACTATTGACTCAAACACCGAAATCAAACTACGCCTGCATTCCCCGGCAACGTCGCCAAAAACTTGATGCGGTTTCGGCAAGTGCACCGGTCGCACAAGTAATAAATTTGGGAATACATCCCCGAATATCATCTCTCAAGGAATGCGCGTGGATTGTTTGATTCTTCGGATTGAGAAAATAATTACTAGAGTAGATTAAAGGAAAAACAGGGCTTTGATTTTGGTTTCCTAAATTACTACACAGAAATAAAAATGCGGGTCAAAACTCCGCTTCGCAAGGCGGGATGGATGCAACGGCCGCGAAGTCGTGCTTCGGTGAGCGGGTGAACGAGAGGGCTGGCAGATTATGGCGCTCCTCAAATCTCATCAACCACAAAGGATCTCAAAAACATGAAATCACATTAACTAAAACACAATGTTCATGATCATCATCCATAACAACAAACATATCTAAGAAAACTCTGAAACAAGCAAAGGGAAAAAGAGGAAACCGAAGCTCGAAGACTATGCTGAAGATTCTCGGCCGGAATCGACGGGTTGTCATGCCTCGTCCGTGCTCGGTCTTCAGTTGCGTCCGAGGTCCGGAGGAGCTGTCACCTTCCTCTACTTATACCCGTCTTCTTCGTGGTCTAGCTTGAGGTATCTCTTGTTCTTCTCCTGGAATGCAGCGGAAGCTCTCCGTCTATGGCGTTCTTGAGCTCAAGGATGATGGAGGAGGCCAAGGAGGGAGCTTTGGTGGAAGATTTGCAAGGCAAAGGTCACTGGAGCTCCTCCTAGGTCGAACGGTGGTGGAGCGGAAGAACTGGGCGAAAATGGCCGGCTCTCCAGCTTTTCCCGCGGGGGCTTTTTTCTTCTAGCGGATTTCCTGCCTTTAATACTGAACAGTCATAAATTTAGTCACGCATAGGCGAACGCATGATGGTGCGTTGCCCGTGCGTTATTTAACGAATAAATTGGCTTGAGGAAGAAGCAGCTGCGCCCGTGCAATTTACTCACGCACGGGCGAATCCGCCCGTGCGCAAAAACGCACGAACAAATTCAGATTGGCTGAAAAACAGATGAAATATGCGATCGTGCGTTTCCTTCGCGCATGGGCAGCCTGTTGAAAATGTTGAAGTGGAAGTTGTGAAGTTGGCGGTCTGGGGGGAGACCGCGCGGTCTAGTCTGACTGCACGGTCTTGCGGTCTCCTTTGGAGGTCTGACCTCCTTGGTTTAGCCGCAGGCTTCTTGGCACGACCGCCGTTCTTCTCTCCATGGGTGTCGAGGTGAGGCCGCGTAGTCTAGTCATGTGACCGCGTGGCGAGCTAGAGTAATCTCGTGGTCTGGTGCTTGTGATCGCGTGGTGGGGGGGGGGGGGCAGCCGGTCTGTTGGCTGTCCAGTTTCTTTGCGGTGCGCGTGGACTAAGGTCTTCTTAGTAGCGCGGTCTCTAGGTTGTGTTCGCATTGCTAGTCCTTCGGCGATCAGCTGGCATATGCGGTCACAGGTGGTTGATCGACTTGGCGGGCTGTTGCCCTATTCGGTGTGGTGTGTTCGCGGTCTCTGGAGGAGGTCGGGTGGCAAACACAGGTGGTGAGCATCATGACTGGGCGAGTTGTCATGATCGCGCGGCTTCTTCGTGAAGTCGGCGAGCTCACTAAGCAGGAGGATCTTTTGCTGATCGCGCGGGTTGACCGGTCTGGTCGCGCGGTCAAGGGGTGGTGATCCTATCTCATAGGGTGGTGACTGGATCAGGTCTCACGCCTATAAATATGAGCCACTGTAGCAGCAAATTAATCGCACCAAGTGTAAGCAGAACTCGCGGCTAGTTCCTGCGGTCTCATTTTTTGTGACCGGTTGGTCTTGCTGATCGAACTTGTTTTGTGCAGCTTCTACGGATTGTGCGGGTAGCAACGGTCACTTACTCTTCTGAAGGTGTTCGGGCGGTCTCGCGGCTTGCAGTGCGGGTTGTTGGAGTTCGGGAGGATCAGTGGAGTTCGGGAGTTCGCGAGGTTCTCAGTTGGTGTTGTTCAAATCGCAGGCAGGCAGTTCGGGCGATCTGGTTTTCTAGCCGGGCGGACTGTCAGGTCGAGCGGTCTCAGTTTGTCAGACCGCTGGTTTTCCTTTCTGCTGCTTTTCTCTTCTGTTTGTTATGTACTAGCAAAATCATGTCTCGCCATGTATACCTCGCCCTGTAAAGAAGAATTTTGCTTATCAATAAAGATTGCGTTTGTTTCATGTGCTTCTAGTTGTTTGGCTTGAACTTTTAGTTATACAATTCCTGTTCACTCCTAGATCTACGGAAAATTTCACATGGTATCAGAGGGAGGTTGGAGTGGATAGAGCAGTGAATAACTAAAAGTTGCCATCGCCTTTGTGAAGAAGGAACCAGTGGTAGAGCCATGGAAGCAAGGGGTCTTGGAATTGAGATGCTTACATCGACTAACTTTAAGAAGTGGAAGTCGTGTATGCAAAGTTATCTTCTCGGTGAGGACCTCTGGGAGGTAGTTGGAGGAGAGAGCATAGAGGAAGTTATCCTGATTGGGGATAATGGTCACGAGGTGAGGAACTAGAGGCGGATTAATGCCAAAGCAGCGTTCACCTGACCTATTTGACCACATATTGGGGTGTGGATCGGCTGCAGAGATCTGGAGAGCCCTGGATGGGCTGTTTAACAAGAAGAATGTGGCAAGACTTCAATTCCTGGAGAATGAGATGTCCAGATCGGCTCAAGGTGACCTTTCTATCTATACGTTCTTCTTAAAGATGAAGAACTTGTGCGCCGAGATTTCAGCGCTGGATCCTGATTAGCCAATTTCTGAGGCGAAGCTGAAGAGGCACATCATTCATGGCTTGCAGATGGAATATGTTGCCTTTGTGACGTCGGTGCAGGGTTGGGCAAATCAGCCGTCTCTGCTGGAATTGGAAAATCTGCTTGCTTTGCAGGAGAGTCTGGCAAGGCAGATGGCGGGGTGTCAGTGTCTGGGGGAGATGGCGAAGTTCTCTTCACAAGGAAGAAGAAGAAGTGGGACAAGAAGAAGACTGCTGGAGGAGGCAATGGGCCTTCAACTTCTGGACAACAGGTGAGGGGCTATGCTCCTAAGGATGAAGGGAAGAAGAAGGGAGAAGGTCCCAAGTGCTTCAGGTGCGGGAAGCTTGGTCACATTAGGAAGGATTGCCGGGTGAATTTTCAGTCGGGACATGCTGTTGCAGGAAAGGAGGAAGCTGAAGCCAGGCAGATTGATGGAGGATGGGGAGGAGCCTTCTCGGCTTCTGTTGGAGCTGCGGCTCCTATCAACTATCAGGAGGACTGGATCGTGGACTCGGGGTGTGGTCATCACCTCACCGGGGATGAGTCGAAGCTTACTTCAGCGCAGCCCTACTCAGGTAATGATGCCATTATTACTGCTGATAATACCGTACATGTTGTAGAGAAGGTGGGGGTTGTTTCCTTGGGCAGTGATAGTGGGCCACTAACCTTGAAGAG
Source organism: Dactylorhiza incarnata (assembly GCA_033032865.1). Lineage (NCBI taxonomy): Eukaryota > Viridiplantae > Streptophyta > Magnoliopsida > Asparagales > Orchidaceae > Dactylorhiza > Dactylorhiza incarnata. Next base: position 8,141,804 of record JAWHQI010000035.1, read on the forward strand.
TGTCTATCATGTGCCCGGAATGAGGACAAACCTCTTCTCCGTGACCAACGCTGCAGACACTGGGTATCACGTTCTGTTTGGCCCAACAGAAGTGAGGTTTCTTCGGAATGTGGAGGCGGTGAAGGCTGAGGTAATTCATGTCGGGAGGAGGGCAAAAGACTTGTTCGTTTTATCGACAAGTTCATATGTCGAAAAGATGAGGACGAATGATAGTGTCATGATATGGCACGAGAGGTTGGGGCATGTAGGGATGGATAAGCTAAAGGCTATGGCGGTGAGAGGTCTGTTCAAGGGCCTGCCTAGTCTATCTTCCTACGGAGACGGTCATGTGTGCGCGGGATGTCAGTTCGGCAAGTCTCATCGACTACCGTTTGACAAGTCGCAGACAAGGAGTAGTGTGTCGTTGGAGTGCATCCACAGTGACTTGATGAGACCAACTGCTACCCCAAGCCTCAGAGCCAGCAGATATATGCTGGTGCTGATCGATGATTACACAAGATATGTCTGGGTATATTTTTTGAAGGAGAATGTAGAGGCGTTTGCCAAGTTCGTGGAGTTCAAGGAGCTTGTGGAGGGTCAGCTTGGCCTGCGGGTTAAGAAGCTGGGGACTGACAACGGAGGGGAGTTCACCTCTGGTGAGTTCTCTACTTTTTGCAGGAAGGCAGGCATCCGAAGGGAGCTTACTTGTGCGCATACTCCACAACAAACAGAGTTGCAGAGCGGAAGATCCGTCATCTGACGGAGACCTGCAAGTGTTGGCTGCATGCCAAGGGTATCCCAAAGTCCTTCTGGGCGGAGGGAATGTCTTGTGCTGCCTACGTCATCAACAGGATGCCTCTTAGTCACATCAATATGAAGACCCCGCATGAATTGATGTTCAAGGAAAAGTCAAGCGTGGCGCACCTTCTGGTGTTTGGTTCCACCTGCTATGTGAACGTTCCAGATGCTCTTCGGACGAAGCTAGATGCGAAAGCAAGGAAGCTAGTCTTCGTAGGTTATGAAGATCGGAAGAAGGGATGGAAGTGCATGGACCCGGAGACGCGGAGATTTGTTGTATCTCGTGATGTCGTGTTCGACAAGGTAACATCATACAAGGGAAGTTCTGGTGTTGAGTTACCAGAAAGCAGGGTGGAGGAGCTAGAGAAAGCTGTGGAAAATCTTCAGGTGGAGCTGCCTGTGTCACCAGGTGGTCCATCAATATCTAGTTCTGAGACAGAGGCTTCTGGATTAGGAAGTAGGGGGAGCGATGCTCCTAGTACGTCTGGAAGGGGAGCTAGGGAAGAAGCAGCTGAATATACTGCGAGTCAGGGGAAGGCGTTGCTGAGATCGAAGCGAACTATCATTACCCCTGATCGTTATACAGGAGGAAACATGGTGAGCTTTGTCTCGTGTTTCTTTGCTGGTCCCTTGGATGAGAGGGAGCCATCGAGCTTTGAAATGGACAAAGGCGTGGAACAGTGGGATTCAGCTATGCAGGAAGAGATGAGTGCTCTTGAGAAGAATGAGACTTGGTCTCTGGAGCCTAAGCCCAAGGGTATCACCCCTGTGACATGCAAGTGGGTCTACAAGCTTAAGAAGAAGGTTTAGTATCGAGCGATACAAGGCTCGCCTTGTGGCTCGGGGGTTCTCGCAGCAATACAGTGAAGACTATGAAGAGACATTCAGTCCGGTGGCAAAAATGACTTCAGTTCGCGCTGTGATTGCCTTGGCGGCGTGTTGGGGGTGGGAGATTTGGCAGCTCGACGTAAAGAATGCGTTCTTGTACGACGAGATTGACAAGGACATCTTCATGGTCCAGCCACTAGGCTTCGTATCTGAAGACTTTCCGGACTATGTCTGCAAGTTGAAGAAGGCCCTGTATGGGTTGAAGCAAGCGCCGAGGGCGTGGTATGTAAAGAAAGCAGAGTATCTCTTATTCTGCGGGTTTGGTTCTTCAGACTCAGACTCAAGCTTGTTCGTCAAGAAGAGCGGGGAGCTTCAGGTCATTGTGCTGCTTTACGTCGACGATATGATCGTGATGGGAAATTCAAAGGAGGAAGTAGCAAGGCTTCGTGCTGAGCTATCTATCAGGTTCGAGATGAAGGACTTAGGTGAGCTTCACCACTTTCTTGGACTCGAAGTGCAGAGGAAGGAAAGTGGAGTGTTGGTATCCCAGGCTGGATATGCGGAGCGAATCGTGGAGCGGTTTGGCATGAAGGAAGGGAAGTGCATTTCCACACCTCTAGAGAAGGCCATGAAACTTCGCAAGGATGAGGGGAGGATTTTGGGAGATCCGCTAGTGTTCCGGGCTCTGGTTGGGAGCTTGATCTATTTGACGATTACCAGGCCGGATATTGCGTATGTAGTTGGCATGGTAAGTCGGTATATGGCGGTACCATGGATGCCTCATCTTCTAGCGGCCAAGAGTATATTGAAGTATGTCAAGGCGACTTCAGATATGGGTCTCCTTTACAGGAGGGATGCGGGCTTCGAAGTGCATGGGTACATGGATGCTGATTACGGGGGAGATTCGGATGATCGGAAGTCGACGTCTGGATACGTCTTCATGGCGGGCCCCACGGCTATATCATGGTGCAGCAAGAAGCAGGATTTCGTGTCTATCTCAACTACGAAAGCGGAGTACAAGGATTCGGCCTTGGCAGCTCAGGAAGCCATCTGGCTTAGCAGGTTGGTTGGTGACGTCCATAAGGAGGTTCGGGGTCCAACTCTGCTCCGCGGCGACAATGAGAGTGCTCTCAAACTGGTTACTAATCCAGTTTGTCTCGCGAGGACCAAACATATTGAGATCGAGAATCATTTCATTCGTGAGAAGGTGCTGGAGGGGTCTCTTACGGTCGAGCATGTTCGGAGTCAGGACAACATTGTTGACATCTTCACAAAGGCGCTGGCGAAGGGGTCGTTTACTCGGCTAAGGAGTTTACTGGGGCCGTTTTCAACTTCCCACTTCAAGGGGGAGTGTTGAAAATGTTGAAGTCGAAGTTGTGAAGTTGGCGGTCTGGGGGGAGACCGCGCGGTCTGATCTGACCGCACGATCTTAAGGTCTCCTCTGGCGGTCTGACCTCATTGGTCTAGCAGCGGGCTTCTCGGCGTGACCGTCGTTCTTCTCTCCATGGGTGCCGAGGTGAGGCCGCGCAGTCTGGTCGTGTGACCGCGTGGCGAGCTGGAGTAATCTCGCGGTCTGGTGCTTGTGATAGTGTGGTGGTGGGGGGGGGGGGCAGCCGGTCTGTTGGCTGTCCGGTTTCTTTACGGTGCGCGTGGACTAAGGTCTTCTTAGTCGCACGGTCTCCAGGTTGTGTTCGCATGGCTGGTCCTTTGGCGATCAGGTGGCATATGCGGTCACAGGTGGTTGATCGACATGGCGGGCTGTTTCCCTAGTCGGTCATGTGTGTTCGCGGTCTCTGGAGGAGGTCGGGTGGCGAACATAGGTGGTGAGCATCATGACCGGGCGAGTTGTCATGATAGCGCGGCTTGTTCGTGAAGTCAGCGAGCTCACTAAGCAGGAGGATCTTTTGCTGATCGCGCGGGTTGACCGGTCTGGTCGCGCGGTCAAAAGGGTGGTGATCCAATCTCATAGGGTGGTGACTGGATCAGGTCTCACGCCTATAAATAGGAGCCACTGTAGCAGCAAATTAATCGCACCAAGTGTAAGCAGAACTCGCCGCTAGTTCCTGCGGTCTCATTTTTTGTGACCGGTCGGTCTTGCTGATCGAACTTGTTTTCTGCAGCTTCTGCGGATTGTGCGGGTAGCAGCGGTCACCTCCTCTTCTGAAGGTGTTCGGGCTATCTCGCGGCTTGCAGTGCGGGTTGCTGGTGTTCGGGAGGATCAGTGGAGTTTGGGAGTTCGCGAGGTTCTCAGTTGGTGTTGTTCAAATCGCAGGCAGGCAGTTCGGGCGATCTGGTTTTCTAGCCGGGCGGACTGTCAGGCGAGCGGTCTCAGTTTGTCAGACCGCTGGTTTTCCTTTCTGCTGCTTTTCTCTTCTATTTGTTGTGTACTGGAGAAATCATGTCTCGCCATGTATACCTCTCCCTGTAAAGAAGAATTTTTCTTATCAATAAAGATTGCGTTTGTCTCATGTGCTTCTGGTTGTTTGGCTTGAACTTTTAGTTATACAATTCCTGCTCACTCCTAGATCTACGAAAAATTTCACACAGCCGCCCGTGCGTTCAAACGCACGACCAAGTTCAGATTACTGGTTTTCTACACAGAAGAAGGCGCACGACCGCAGCCATCCGTGCGTCAAGAAAATGCACGACCGTGTGATATAAATAAACATGATTTCTGGGGTAAAATAGGGTGATCCAACTACCTGTAAGAACAGCAATCCAGCTGGGAATACACCTCCAGCACCAATCAGACAAAGAAATAGGGTTGGGGAGCACCATGTGCTTACCCCCAATATCATGGAGCGCAAACGAACACCCAAACAGGCTTAAAAGGAGCACAAAGCACGCAAGTGCGCATGAATGAGCATACGTGAAATAGATACAATAATAGCTCAAAAATGATGCACATGAGAGTAAAAACTAGCCCGGATGAGTCCATTAAAGTGTATATAAATGAGACTCATCACAAATGGCGTTCTACGAAATCAGTTCTCCGTTCGACAAACGGGCTCCGCCGTTCGACGAACTCGCGCCACGTCTCAGTTCGACGAACTGGCTTCTCAACCCGGCTAACTCAGCCACCCAGCCGGTTCAGCAGATCTACGCAAGGCCGAGGGGAGCTCGCAGGAGGAAGTGCGAGACCCGGCCTCGGCGGATGTCGCCAGAAGAGGCGCGAGCGAGGTCTTCGCAGTGTCCTCGCCTATATGGGGCTTTTTGCGAGCCGTCCTTGCGAGGAGACTCGCGGGAGCTCTCGCGAATGATATTCTCATAGGCCACTTACCCATAGGCTAAAGAGGTGAAATTACTCCTCTGCCCCTGGTGGTCTGCAGGTAGCCTCTCCAAACAGCGGAGTTTGGCTGTTAGTAGGCCAAATGAGTGTGCATTTAGTAAAATCAAAAGGCGGAATTCCGCTATTGACAGACCATGAACAAAAACTATAAATAGACCTTAAAGGGCACCTTGGGAGAGGTTTCCAATCTCAGTTCTCTGAGCTTCTTCTTCCCTCGGTTACATTGGTTTAGCTCTCTAGCTCTCCAAGGTGCCCAAGTCACAGCTTTGGCTTGGGAGGGGAAGCGCTCAACGATCTTCCGGGTTTGTGGTGGGACCTCCTCGCTGCGACTATGGTTTTTGTCCATTTCCGAGTCCCTAGTCTGCTCCTTTCGAGGGAATAGTAAGGGCTAGCTGCTCCTCAACTTGTTGAGGGCCCGAGCTTCACAAGAGACCGAGAAATCAGTTTCAACATTTTGGTGGGACCTCCTAGCTGCGACTAAGGTCTTAGTCCATTTTCGAGTCCCCAGTCTGCTCCTTTCGAGGGACTAGTAAGGGCTAGCTGCCCCTCAACTTGTTGAGGGCCCGAGCTTCACAAGGGACCGAGAAATTGGTTTCAACATTTTGGTGCGGTGAGCGTGGAGCGTGGCTGGTCCAAGAAGATTCTAAGAAAGGAACATGGAAGTATATGAAGAGCAGGGCGAGGAGTTCAGCGGGTCGCCCCTGGCGGCGATGCAGAGAATGTTCTCGGACTTCAGGCGAGAATCCCTCGACACCCTCGGGTTCGCGGTCACAGCGCTGCGTAGTGAGTTCGTGACCCCAGCGGTTCAAGCGCCCAATCCTCCGACAGCAGTTGGCGAGGATGCCCCAGGAGGAATGGATGGAAAGGAGGTGGCTGGAGGGTCGGTGCCGGACCTGGAGGGGCGAGTTTTGTTCGCCAGTCCTGCGAGCTCAGTGCTAGCGAGCACAGCACAAGCGAGTGCGGCACAGGCAAGTGCGCTGCAGGCAAACGCGGAGCTGGCGAGCGCAAACCTGGCGGGCGTGGCGTCCATAGGAGCGGCTCTGGTAAGGGTGGCTCCCGCGAGAATTGCTCCAGCGAGCTCATCCCAGGTGAAGGAGCTCGGGGGGCGAGTGGAGCAGGAGAAGACAACAGGTAGGGGAGGCACCTTCTGCGAGTTGGTGCTTTCCGCACCTATTCCGGAAGGGTTCGGGGAGTGGGATAGGGTCTCCTACCATGGTCAGGACGACCCAGTCCAGCACCTGCAGTCGTTCGAGGACTCGGTCTCTATCAGGCCGATGTCGGACACCTTCAAGTGTCGGCTCTTCGCCGTCACCCTAAAGGAGAAGGTCCGGGAGTGGTTCCACCAACTTCCTGTCGGATCAATCTACGCGTTTGAAGATTTACGCAGAAGTTTTTTGTTGCGTTTTTCAACTTTGAAGAAGAGGAAGAAGGATGCCGAGTCCCTCTTCAAGGTGAAGCAGGAGCCCAAGGAGTCGCTGGCTCCTTATGCTGACCGGTTTCAAGAAGAAGTATTGCTCACCCATGAAATGCCCGGATTTGCCCTTCAGCTCGCCTTCACGTTGGGGCTGAAGGAGAGTTTCTTCAAGATGGATCTAAAGAGGAAAGCCCCCGTCTCCTACGAAGAGTTGATGGAGAGGGTGGAGGAGGAGGTCGAGAGTGAGGAGGCCAATCCGGAGCTCACCAAGAGGCTAGCAAAGCTCAGTGAGCCGGAGGTCAAGCAGCAGGAGGTGCTGAGAGGGGAAGAGCCCCGGGCCCCGGAAGGGGGATGGAGGCAGCATGGCGGGGGGATGCAAGGTCAGGGAAGAGGCTACGCCCCAGGAGGGGGTAACTTCTATGGAGGGCAAGGAAGACCCCAACAGTTAGGATGGAGGCAGGGTCCTATGCAGATGCCTTCCCCGCCCCAGCAGGCTATGGCGATCAGACGAGGAAGAGGAGGAAGAGGAAGGAGAGAAGGAGTGGAAGCGGGAGCGGGAAGGAGAAGAGGAAATAGGGCGGCAGAGGTCGAGAGGGGAGATGTGGCGTTGCCATATTGTGACTTCCATGATGAGGAAGGTCACGCAATGACCACCTGCCCTGAATTCTTAGAGATAAAGAGGGCTAAAATGCCGACGCCGCGACAGCAGCCACAGGTAAGGATCGAGGAGGTCCCACCTCGGGAGGATGAGTAGGAGAGGTGTGAGGATAGGGTCAACTTGGGGACCCGAGGAGGGATCAGAGTGATCCACGAGGGAGTAGGGATAGAGGCAACCCGCAAGGCGAGCCTCCATACCATCTATCATCGGAGCTTGGCTTCGACATCCACGACTCCACCCCCAGCAGAAAAAATCACTTTCTCTCAGAAGGACATGCCGGGTCATGAGGACCCTTTCTGGGACGCATTCGTCATCCAAATCGCCATCGAGAACTTCACGGTGTCCCGAATTCTCGTGGACAACGGGAGCTCGGTCAACGTCATCTTCAAGAGGGCGTTCGACGAGATGAAGGTGGAGGCCAGAAGGGTATTGGTCTCGGATGGTCCTCTGTTTGGGTTTTCAGGGGAAAGGAAGGAAGTGGAAGGCGGAGTGGGACTCCATGTGACCTTGGGGGGGCAGTCCCGGAACTGCCGCTTCATGATAGTGGATGCCCTTAGCAGCTACAGCGCCATCTGCGGACGGCCTCTTATCAGCGCGTTCCAATGCATCCTATCCACCTTCCAAAAGTGCCTCAAGTTCAGTATAGGTGGAATCCAGATACGGGTCCGGGGAGACCCCAAGGTGGCGAGGCAGTGCTATGTGACTGCCGTCAACACCATCTATTGGATGTAAGAAGCTGAGGAGTGGGATAAGGTGATGGAAGAGGTGGCCGAGGCCGAAGAGGAGGAGAGGTTGGAAGGCAGGATGGATGAAGAAATAGTTCATGCCCTGAAAGGGGTCGTTGAGGGGCCCAGGGCGGAGGAGGGGGAAGAGGTAAAGAAAGAAGAGGAGGCCCCGGGAGGAGGGGCGGAGGGGTTGATGGTGGTAGGAGAGGAAGAGATGGGGAAAGGAGCCAAAGCGCTCGCTTGTGGCGGAGAGGAGGACAGTGCCTGGGGAAAGCAATCCAGGCTGGAAGCTGTGGAGGAAGTGGTGGAGGTGGAGGTCACCACCAAGACTAGAACAATCGAGAAGATCAGGATCAGCGGGGATCTCAGCCCGGAGGACCGGAGGAAGGTCTCGGCTTGCGTCCAAGACAACGTGGATGTCTTTGTATGGAGCGCTGCGGAGATGCCAGGGATCGATGTGGATGTCGCGTGCCATCGCCTCAACCTCGATCCCGGCACTCGCCCCATTCGCCAAAAGAAGAGGTCCATTGCGGACAAGCTGGAGGCACCTATCCGGGAGGAGGTAAACAAGCTCGTCAATACCGGCTTTGTATCGGAGATCCAGTACCCAGGCTGGGTCTCCAATGTAGTGATGGCTAAGAAAGGGGATGGTAAGTGGAGAATGTGTGATACGTTAAAATTAGTTTTTTTTTTGTGAAGCCTTGCTTTCTTCTTTTATTAGAATTCGGCGGCGTTTTCGAAGAGTCCCACGAGTAATCCTACTTCGAGGAATTACCCGTTATCCTATCGAAAGATAGAAGTAACGGCCTTTTCCTCTTTCGAAATATCGAAGATTACTCTTTGGTCGCGTCGCCAAAAACTAATTAGAAAGGATTGAAAAAGGGCTTTATGTTGAAATTAAAATTGAAAGCTTTTTGAAAATATTGTTGCAACAATTTTTTGAGTAGTTGCAACAATTCGTTAAGAGCGTTTTAAAACTTCTTTTACCTTGAGCTAGTTGCAACAACCAAAGAGGTGTTGCAACAAATTTTTTAGTGTTTTTTTAAAAGAGAGTTTTAAAAAGTGCTTTAGAGAGAAAGCTTTTGGGTTTATGTAATTATCCGGACTAAAATCAATAAAGGCAAGTGGACCTTATCGATAGTAGTATAGGATATTTCTTTTGAAATATCAAGGTCGTATTTTTCCAAGGTCGTATCGATTATTTCTACTTCTTAGGAACGCGCTATTATTTTATCGAAAAGAGTTTGAAATTGATTTTTATGATTTTATAGAAAAGTTAGTGACGAAAATGATAACTATCGCGGGCTTGGTGTGCGTTTAGCAAAAACCAAGAAAAGCGATGAAAAGAAAAAGAACGAAAACGTTAATTTAAAAAGTAGTTTTGCTTAGAATTTTTTAGGGTTTTATAAAACGATAATGATAACTACGGCGATAATAAGCGATTGAGCGGGTAGCGGAATTAAGCAAAAAGCGATTATATTAAAAACAAAAGACGCACTAATTGAAAACGCACACACTCTACAGAATTAAAATGAAAGCTGTAAATTGCAGAAATTAAAGAAATGCGATCCCTACCCAAATAGGTAGAGGGGAAATAAATGCGTGAGCAAGTCCTATCCAAACGGATAGGCGGGAAATAAATGCGTAGCAAGTCCTATCCAAACGGATAGGCGGGAAATAAATGCGTGAGCAAGTCCTATCCAAACGGATAGGCGGGAAATAAATGTGTGACGGAAATGGAAACTATTCGATTACAAAAAAGGCGCAAACTTTATACTCATACACACACACACTCTACGTTAATGAAATCTAATTAAAATAAAACAAATCTAAACTCATACACTCACACACACAACAATAATGAAACTAAGTTAAAAAGAAAAGAAAATCTACTCTCATACACACACACACACTTACAAAAAAGGCAAAAAGAAAGTAAAAACACCAAATCAAAACAAAACAAAAAAAACTATTTAAACTCCTACACTCACACACACTAATATGAAATCATCTAAAAATTACAACAAAGCTAAAAATAAGAAAATTACACTCATACACACACACACCCAAATTAAAATGACAACTTAACAAAAATTACAAAATTACATAAAACTAAAAATAAAAGAAAAAGAACAAAAAGAGAACACACACACACTAAAACAAAGAGAGACAATAATTACAAGCTTAATTTATTTCCATCAAAAAAGGGGTTACAAAACTAGAGAGAGAAAGTGCAAAATTACAAAAATTACAAAACACCAAAAATCAGCAAAATGGAACAAAACCTTAAGAGAAGCTCCCAAAATTTTGAACCCTTGCACTCAGCTGAATCTGGCTATTTATAGAAAATTTTTTTGGATTACACGCCCTCGGACACGGGCGTGTCTGAGGGCGTGACACGACTTGGGGTGCGAATAGCCAGAACAGCTGGATCCAGGCAGGCATCTGGAAGGCTTGACCGGCGACTTGGAAGTACACGGGCGTGTTCCAAGGAACACAGGCGTGTTCGATGTCAGCAGTGTGCTGTCGGCTGCTGGGCGTGACGGGCGGCGTGTCCTTTGCTTCTGAAAGGATTTGATGGGTCACGGGCGTGTCTGAAATGTCACGGGCGTGGCTGAAATGTCACGGCCGTGACTTTGACTTTTTGGATGAAATGCTTCAAGTGGCTGGAATCTGGCATGGACATCCAACACGGGCGTGACCAAGTACACGGCCTCGGTCACGGGCGTGACCGAGGTACACGGCCTCGGTCACGGGCGTGACCGAGGGCGTGACTTGATGTTTGAGGTGGAAAAAGAACAGAGAAGAAAATGTTAGGGATTAGTGAACACGCCCTTGGACACGGGCGTGTCTGAGGGCGTGACTTAACAAAATTACAGAAACTTTACAAAATGAAAATAAAACTAAGTTAAAAACAAAAATAACAAAAACATACATTTTATTCATTAATTTACATATATTATTTAGAAATCTAATTAAAATTATACTAAAAATTATATAGAAAAATGCGTATATTTACTATTCATCAAACACCCCCATACTTAAGCTTTTGCTATTCCAGAGCAAAAGTAAGGGATACCTATAAGACGTTTAATAAAATTTCTAATTTACTAAAGTTTTTATTAAATCAAAAGTAAGATCGAAATAAATTTAGGGTATTTAAAGAGGTAAGTCCAAAACTATGAAAGTAATTTAAAAAGAGCGAAAAATTTTTAGCGAGACTTCTAAAGTTAGCTAAATAGCGTCGATTATTGCAGTCTTTGGTACCTTTTAATTAGAATAGAATTATATAAAACTATAACCTTTTTTAAGAAAGTTTTTAAGAATAAATAAAGCCTACTAATTATGCTCTCTCAAACTTTTTTAAATTAAAATCTAGGTACAATTTTATTGGCTAAGGGGTAGGGGAAAAAAGGTAGCCTTGGCAAAAAGAAGAGTGCTTGGATTTAGTGGTGACGGATTTTATCCTCTCACCCCACCTTTTTGGTGGCCTTTGCTTTGATTCCCAGCGTTGGTTTACGCGGGAGAATTGAAATCATTTCTCAACTTAACCCAATGCCCGTGTTTACGGAATTATTAATTTTTTTTATTCCCATTGACATGGGATTTCTTTTAACAATATTGGGTGCCTGTGTTTACGGAATCTCTTTATTCCCATTGACACAGGATTTCTTTTAAAACTCCTACTTTTATTATTTTTATGCCAAGCTAAGGGGTGTTTATAAGGGGGGGTTTCAAGAGAAATTCTAGATTAATAAAAAAGATTTTTGAGAGCAAGTTTAGTAGATTAAAAACATTCCTAAAGTTTCACAAGTTTAGAGTTAGAATAATTGAATCTAAAGATGGTTTGCCAATATAATACAAAAAGGAATCTATTTAGGGTAAACCCGAGGTAGTGCTAAAAATTCTGTTCTCAAATTAAATTAAGATCGCAAGATTTTCTTTACTACTAAAAATTCCTCGATTTAAATTTTTCAAACTATGAAATAAACAAAATTGTTTTAGCAAATCATAAATAATGAAAAACGCTTAAAGATAAAACTAACCTAGCCTTGGAAATAACAAAAAGCTAAGTAGGGGTTTTATTTTATTTTTGGATTTTTGATAAGTTTTTCATCATTTTTTTTTGAAGTTTTTTAAGATATGATATATATTTTTTTTTTCATAACAAAATACATATATAAATACTAAAAAGAGGAAGAAGAAAATTAAGAAAAGTTATATACAAAATATTTTTGATAAGTTTTTCTAAGAAATTTTTTTTTTCAACATATATTTTTTTGATTTTTTAATTTTGTTAAAAATATGTACATTTTAAAAAAAAGAAAAAGAAAAGAAAAGAGAGCAGGAAAAACATTTTTGGTGTTATAACAAAACAAATTTTGTAATAACAAGTTTTTAAGTATATTTTTCATCATCATTTTTTTTTTGGATTTTGATTTATTATGGGAGGGGCAAAAATAATTACAAAAGAGGGAAAACACGCCCCCATACTTAAAACCAATATTGTCCTCAATGTTGAAGGTAAGTGTGAGGAACGAAAATATTTACAAAAAAAAGAGGATGAAAATTTTAATTACAAAATAGAAAAAATATATATAAGGATAGTTACAAAAAAAACTCCATGAATATATACAAAATTGTTTTTTTTGGGTTGTTTTAGTTTTTCGAAATGTACAAAACACGAATACAATACGTATAAAAGAAGTAAAAAAAAAACATATATTTTTTGGTATGATAAAAATAAAATTTTATCATCTTTTTATGTTATTATTTATATTATATGTATTTTTTTGTTGTTTTGGTTTTAATTTTAAAATATGCATGTTTTAAAATATATCTAAATTTTAAGAAAGATAAAATAAGGTAAAATAAAGAAAAGGCTTTAAGATAAAAACCAAGGAAGAAAGAAGAGAAATAAAAAGGTAAAAGCAACGGGGTTTTCTTGTTTCGAAATATCGAACAAAATCCCCTCTCGGGTCTGTCGAGTAATCCTACTTTGAGAAACTTCCTATTGTCTTATCTTAAAATTCCCAAAATTCTTTTTGATTTTTGTTTTAAAGTTTTTGCATTATTTTATTTTGTTTTATGTTTCTTTTTTAAAAAGGAATGATAATTTAAAATATGCATAATTATTAATATTATTATTTTTTTTTTTGGTTTTTTTTTTAATTATTTATTATTATTATTATTTTTGTTTAAGTTTTTATTTTTTTTGAAATGAAAATTTATTTCATCATTTTTTTTTGTTTTATAAAAAAAGGGGCGTAATTGGATAAATATGGGGGTGCCTCCCACGAGCGCTTTGTTTACCGTCACGTAGCTTGACTCGTTGGCGGGGTACGATCTTTTTAGAGGTGGGGGAGGGGTATGGAATTTAACTTCCGTCCCAGTTGATTCCCCGCGTGGTAGAGTTTTAGTCGGTGACCGTTAACTTTTAAGTCGCCTTTTTCCGGGTGGGTGATAAGGACGGTCCCGTATGGCCAAACCTCTTTCACTTGAAAGGGGCCGAACCAACGGGATTTTAGTTTCCCCGGAAAAAGATGAAGACGTGAATTATATAGGAGGACGAGATCGCCCGGCGCAAATGATTTTGGATATTTTATTTTCCGGTCGTGGTAAAATTTCGAGCGTTCCTTATAAAATTTATTACTCTCGTAAGCGTTCGCACGCCATTCATCGAGTTCGTTTAATTGGAATTTCCGGTTTTCGGCGGTTAAATTATGATCGAGATTTAAGAGTTTTAACGCCCAAAAAGCGCGGTGCTCTAATTCTACGGGCAAATGGCATGCCTTGCCGTAGACTAATCGATAAGGCGTACAACCGATTGCGGTCTTGTACGCCGTACGATATGCCCACAGCGCGTCGTCTAATTTAAGTGCCCAATCCTTCCTATTAGTTGAAACGGTTTTTTCTAATATGCGTTTGATTTCCCGATTTACTACCTCCACTTGGCCGCTCGTTTGGGGGTGATAGGCAGTGGCGAGCTTATGCGTGACGCCATATTTGGTTAATATTTTTGCAAACTGGGTGTTGCAAAAGTGCGTACCCCTATCACTAACTATCGCACGGGGCGTACCGAAGCGAGAAAATAATTTTTTAAGAAATTTGACGACGACTCTCGCATCGTTGGTGGGGAGAGCTTGCGCTTCCGCCCAACGAGATACGTAGTCGATCGCCACTAAAATGTAGCGATTTGTATATGAAGGAGGTAGGGGGCCTACGAAATCTATCCCCCATAAATCGAAAATCTCGCATTCTAAATAAAAATTTTGGGGCATCTCGTCGCGACGAGAGATGTTACCCGACCGTTGACAGCTATCGCATGTGCTCACAAAAGTGTGAGCGTCTTTGAAGAGAGCGGGCCAATAAAAGCCCGCCTCCAGCCCCTTTCTGCGCTGTCCGGTTGGCTTGATAATGCCCCCCGGCCGGCCCTTCGTGGCAGTGCCGTAAAATTTGTGCACCCTCCTCGTTCGAAACGCATCTCCGCACGACTTGGTCCGCGCAGACGCGAAATAAGAAAGGGTCCTCCCAAAAGTAATTTTTCAAATCAGAAAAGAATTTCTTCTTTTGCTGTTTTGAAAAGTCTTTCGGGAGCACCCGCGCAACTAAATAGTTGGCGTAGTCTGCGAACCAAGGCGAGGGAGAAGTTTTTAAATTATTTAAAGCTAAAAGACGCTCCTCGGGAAATCGATCATCGATTTCCGGTTCGAAGAGCGCTTCCGTGATTGGGTGTTCTAAACGAGAAAGGTGGTCAGCCGCTAAATTTTCGGCCCCCTTCTTATCGCGGATCTCTAAATCAAATTCTTGTAATAGGAGGATCCATCGAAGAAGGCGGGGCTTAGCGTCCATTTTTTCTAATAAATATTTTAGGGCGGAGTGGTCGGTAAATATTATAATTTTAGAAAGCGTGATGTAGGGCCTAAACTTATCTATGGCGAAGACGACGACAAGGAGTTCCTTTTCCGTTGTCGTGTAATTAGCCTGTGCGGCCGTGAGCGTGCGGGACACGTAGTAGACAGGATGAAAATATTTATTAACGCGTTGGCCTAATACGGCCCCTACCGCTATATCACTCGCGTCGCACAAAATCTCAAACGGAAGGGTCCAATCGGGCGCCACCAGAATGGGAGAATGGATAAGTTTATTTTTTATGGCAATGAATGCCTCTACGCACGCGTTATCAAAAATAAATGGAGATTCCTTCTCCAGGAGGTGGGTTAGCGGTTTTGTTATTTTGGAAAAGTTTTGAATAAACCGCCTATAGAAACCCGCGTGGCCAAGAAAACTACGGATTGATTTTATATTTGAGGGCGCGGGGAGTTTTTCAATTATTTCGACCTTGGCCTTGTCGACCTCCATCCCTCTTTCAGAAATTTTGTGCCCGAGAACTAAGCCTTCTCGAACCATAAAATTACACTTTTCCCAGTTTAAAACCAGGTTCGTGTCTTCGCATCGTTGGAGGACTCGATCTAAATTTTGGAGGCAGTTTTGGAAGGAGCTTCCGAAAACCGAGAAGTCATCCATAAAGACTTCCATAATATCCTCTACGAGCTCTCGAAAGATCGCCATCATACATCGTTGAAATGTAGCTGACACGTTGCAGAGGCCGAATGGCATCCTTCGGTACGCGAAGGTACCGAAGGGCACGTAAAGGTTGTTTTCTCCTGGTCTTCGGGGGAGATAGGAATTTGTAAAAATCCCGATTTACCATCGAGAAAACAATAATAAGGATGACCCGATAGTCGCTCCAAAATTTGATCGATAAACCGTAACGGAAAGTGGTCTTTGCGGGTGGCATCATTTAATTTTCGGTAATCGATGCACACCCTCCAACCCGTAACAGTACGAGTTGGAATTAATTCGTTATGTTCATTTGCCACTACCATTATACCGCCCTTTTTAGGCACGACATGAATGGGACTAACCCACGTGCTGTCGGATATAGGGTTGATAATCCCCGCATCCATTAATTTTATTACTTCAGCCTTAACGACCTCCCGCATATTTGGGTTTAGTCGCCGCTGAGGCTGGATGGTTTTGCGGGAATTATCTTCTAAGAAGATTTTGTGCGTGCAAAAAGAGGGATTTATCCCCCTAATATCGGAAATCTGCCATGCAATTGCATGGCGATGCGTGGACAAAACTTTAACTAATTCGGAGGTTTCCGAATCAGATAAAGAAGACGAAATAATAACCGGGAGTTTTAAGTCCGCGGCGAGAAAAGCGTATTTTAGATGGTCGGGGAGTGGCTTAAGCTCCAAGACCGGGGGTTCTTCGTAAGAAGTTGTTATTTTTAAATTTTTAGAATTAAAAGATTCGAAAGGCGAATCTGGCGGTAGCTCGTCCAAAGGGGCGAGGCCCGCCAAATCCGGTTCGTCTAAATTTAAAGCGAGTAATTCATAAAGCGAAGAACACTCATCCTCGAACGCGGATTCTAAGTGAAAGCAGGAATCATCGTTCGATAAAGAGTTTCGCATCAAGGGATTAATAAGAAGAGTAACTTCGTCGTCCCCTACCCGAAGGAGGAGGCGACCGTTACTCACATCAATTAATGCGCGGGAGGTCGCAAGGAAAGGGCGACCGAGGATAATTGGCACCTCGGCGTCCTCCTCGATGTCGAGGATGACGAAGTCTACCGGAAAGATAAACTTGTCAACCTTGACCAGAACGTCCTCCACTACCCCGATAGGATATTTTATCGAGCGATCCGCGAGTTGGATGCTCATTTTTGTTGGGGTGGGAACACCCAAATTTAGTTTTTTAAAGAGGGAGAAGGGCATCAAATTGATGCTCGCTCCCAGGTCCGCTAGGGCGTACTTTATTAATAAATTGCCGAATAGGCACGGGATGGAAAACCTTCCCGGGTCGTTTAGTTTTGGCGGCAATTTATTAAGTAGGACCGCCGAGCATTCCGCATTTAAGGAAACACGCGAAATACCCTCGAGCTTCTTTTTATTAGAAAGGAGCTCCTTAAGGTATTTCGCATATTTCGGCATTTGTGAGAGTGCCTCGCAGAAGGGGACGTTAATTTGAATTTGTTTAAAAATTTGTAAAAACTTTTTGTAATGTTCGTCCTCCTTCTCTTTATTAAGTTTTGCTGGGTACGGAATTTGCGGGCTCGAGACGCCCGGCGCTAATTTTTTTTCCGTATCTAAAAAAATAAAAGACGAGGGTGCAGGGGTCGGAGGCGAAACAGTTACCTGATGCTCAACCCGCAATGGGGAGTCGACCTCCTTGCCGCTGCGAAGGGTAATGGCGTGGGCATTTTCACGCGGGTTCTACTCCGAGTTCCCCGGTAGTGCTCCAAGTGGCCGTTCGGAGACCATTTTTGCAAGCTGGCCAACCTGCATTTCTAAATTTTTTAGCGATCCGGTTATATTTCGGATATTTGCGTCGTTGGAAGCCATGTATTTTGCAAAAAGCTCCTCGAGCGGAGAAGGTTTTGGAGGAGGAGGCGCAAAACCCTGCTGAAATCCTTGGGGATATCCATGCGGAAATCCTTGCGGGATCGCAGGTGGAGGGCGTTGCGCATTATTTGGGTTACTCCAGGAGAAGTTCGGGTGGCTCCTCCAACCCGGGTTATAGTTATTACTATATGGGTTGAAGGGCGCCCGCACTTGATTGCCCACGTAATCCACCGATTCCTCGCATAAATTATTATTATTATTAATATTATTAAGATTATTATTATTAAGATTATTAAAATTATTATTATTATTATTTGGATTATTAAAATTATTATTATTATTATTATTAGGATTATTAGCCCAAGCGGGAGTGGAGGAGGAAGCAGTCATCTCCGCCACTTGCTTACTTAGCCGCTCTACCTGCGAGGCTAAGTGAGTAGTGGC
Organism: Dactylorhiza incarnata; assembly: GCA_033032865.1. Taxonomy (NCBI): domain Eukaryota; kingdom Viridiplantae; phylum Streptophyta; class Magnoliopsida; order Asparagales; family Orchidaceae; genus Dactylorhiza; species Dactylorhiza incarnata. The sequence continues at coordinate 8,159,349 of JAWHQI010000035.1, forward strand.
ATCCACTTCGAAAATACCAGCCAGTTTAGGAGGACGCGACCTTGGCACGTTCCATTGGTACGCGTTCATGGCCATTTCTTCGATCAGAGCTTGAGCGGCCTCCGGGGTTTTGTTGTTTAACGTTCCCCCGGCGGCTGCGTCGATCATCTGTCTCGTTGAAAAATTCAAGCCATTATAGAACGTTTGTACCTGAAGCCAAGTTGGTAGCGCGTGATGAGGACACCTACGCAAATATTCTTTAAAACGTTCCCAAGTCTCGTAGAGAGACTCAGAATCGAATTGAATGAAGGATGCGATATCGGTGCGTAATTAGCGGTTTTTGACGGAGGAAAATATTTAGTTAGAAAATTCTCCGTCAATTCGGCCCACGTGGTTATGGACCCTCTCGGAAGAGAAGTCAACCACGATTTTGCCTTTGTCCGCAGGGAAAAGGGAAATAAGCGCAAGCGAATGGCGTCATCGCTGACGCCATTAATCTTGAAGGTGTCGCAAATTTCTAAAAAATTATTAAGATGTTGGTTTGGGTCCTCATCTGGCAAACCGTCGAACTGAATCGACTGTTGTACCATTTGAATTATACTGGATTTGATTTCGAAATTATTATTAGCTACCGCGGGGCGGGTAACGCTTGATCCTGTATCCTCTAAATTTGGCCTAGCATAATAGGCCATGGTCCTCAGTGGGGCTGCATTTAGATTAGGATCGCCCATCACGCCTATATGTATATCGCCGATGGATTCTTCGGGATCTATTTGTAGATTTTGATTACGAGATCGGCGGCGCTTGAGAAGCGTGCGCTCGATTTCGGGATCAAAAGGTAAAATTGGATTATCCGAAGATTCTCCTCGGGTCATACACTATTCTTTAATTAATTTTTTTAAGAGTTTTTTTTTTCTTTTATAGATTTTTTTTTGATGTTTTTGTTTTAGAAATATTTTTAAAAAGATGAAAAAGAAAGGAAAATAAGTAAAAGAGAATAATATATTTTTTTGGGTTTTTCTTTACTTAAGTAAAATATATAAATATATATTTTTTTGGGTTTGATTTTTGTGGGGCTTTTATATGAAAATATATGTAGCTATATTCGAAAATATATGTAAAAAAGGAAAATTGAAAAATATATGTATATATATATATTTTTTTTTCTTTACTTAGATAGTATATTTTTTTTTTAGTTTTTGGTTTTTTAGATAGAAAAAGAGATGAAATATAAGATAAAATTAATAGCGTTTCCTATTTCAAAATAACGACACAAGTCCCCGGCAACGGCGCCAAAAACTTGATACGTTAAAATTAGTTTTTTTTTTTTTGTGAAGCCTTGCTTTCTTCTTTTATTAGAATTCGGCGGCGTTTTCGAAGAGTCCCACGAGTAATCATACTTCGAGGAATTACCCGTTATCCTATCGAAAGATAGAAGTAACGGCCTTTTCCTCTTTCGAAATATCGAAGATTACTCTTTGGCCGCGTCGCCAAAAGCTAATTAGAAAGGATTGAAAAAGGGCTTTATGTTGAAATTAAAATTGAAAGCTTTTTGAAAATATTGTTGCAACAATTTTTTGAGTAGTTGCAACAATTCGTTAAGAGCGTTTTAAAACTTCTTTTACCTTGAGCTAGTTGCAACAACCAAAGAGGTGTTGCAACAAATTTTTTAGTGTTTTTTTAAAAGAGAGTTTTAAAAAGTGCTTTAGAGAGAAAGCTTTTGGGTTTATGTAATTATCCGGACTAAAATCAATAAAGGCAAGTGGACCTTATCGATAGTAGTATAGGATATTTCTTTTGAAATATCAAGGTCGTATTTTTTCAAGGTCGTATCGATTATTTCTACTTCTTAGGAATGCGCTATTATTTTATCGAAAAGAGTTTGAAATTGATTTTTATGATTTTATAGAAAAGTTAGTGACGAAAATGATAACTATCGCGGGCTTGGTGTGCGTTTAGCAAAAACCAAGAAAAGCGATGAAAAGAAAAAGAACGAAAACGTTAATTTAAAAAGTAGTTTTGCTTAGAATTTTTTAGGGTTTTATAAAACGATAATGATAACTACGGCGATAATAAGCGATTGAGCGGGTAGCGGAATTAAGCAAAAAGCGATTATATTAAAAACAAAAGACGCACTAATTGAAAACACACACACTCTACAGAATTAAAATGAAAGCTGTAAATTGCAGAAATTAAAGAAATGCGATCCCTACCCAAATAGGTAGAGGGGAAATAAATGCGTGAGCAAGTCCTATCCAAACGGATAGGCGGGAAATAAATGCGTAGCAAGTCCTATCCAAACGGATAGGCGGGAAATAAATGCGTGAGCAAGTCCTATCCAAACGGATAGGCGGGAAATAAATGCGTGACGGAAATGGAAACTATTCGATTACAAAAAAGGCGCAAACTTTATACTCATACACACACACACTCTACGTTAATGAAATCTAATTAAAATAAAACAAATCTAAACTCATACACTCACACACACAACAATAATGAAACTAAGTTAAAAAGAAAAGAAAATCTACTCTCATACACACACACACACTTACAAAAAAGGCAAAAAGAAAGTAAAAACACCAAATCAAAACAAAACAAAAAAAAAACTATTTAAACTCCTACACTCACACACACTAATATGAAATCATCTAAAAATTACAACAAAGCTAAAAATAAGAAAATTACACTCATACACACACACCCAAATTAAAATGACAACTTAACAAAAATTACAAAATTACATAAAACTAAAAATAAAAAGAAAAAGAACAAAAAGAGAACACACACACACTAAAACAAAGAGAGACAATAATTACAAGCTTAATTTATTTCCATCAAAAAAGGGGTTACAAAACTAGAGAGAGAAAGTGCAAAATTACAAAAATTACAAAACACCAAAAATCAGCAAAATGGAACAAAACCTTAAGAGAAGCTCCCAAAATTTTGAACCCTTGCACTCAGCTGAATCTGGCTATTTATAGAAAAATTTTTTGGATTACATGCCCTCGGACACGGGCGTGTCTGAGGGCGTGACACGGCTTGGGGTGCGAATAGCCAGAACAGCTGGATCCAGGCAGGCATCTGGAAGGCTTGACCGGCGACTTGGAAGTACACGGGCGTGTTCCAAGGAACACGGGCGTGTTCGATGTCGGCAGTGTGCTGTCGGCTGCTGGGCGTGACGGGCGGCGTGTCCTTTGCTTCTGAGAGGATTTGATGGGTCACGGGCGTGTCTGAAATGTCACGGGCGTGGCTGAAATGTCACGGCCGTGACTTTGACTTTTTGGATGAAATGCTTCAAGTGGCTGGAATCTGGCATGGACATCCAACACGGGCGTGACCAAGTACACGGCCTCGGTCACGGGCGTGACCGAGAGCGTGACTTGATGTTTGAGGTGGAAAAAGAACAGAGAAGAAAATGTTAGGGATTAGTGAACACGCCCTTGGACACGGGCGTGTCTGAGGGCGTGACTTAACAAAATTACAGAAACTTTACAAAATGAAAATAAAACTAAGTTAAAAACAAAAATAACAAAAACATACATTTTATTCATTAATTTACATATATTATTTAGAAATCTAATTAAAATTATACTAAAAATTATATAGAAAAATGCGTATATTTACTATTCATCAATGTGCGTCGATTTTTCTTTACTTAATAAATCATGCCCCAAGGATTGTTACGCCTTGCCTAGAATCGACGCGCTGGTTGACTCAGCCGTCAGTTTCTCTATGATGTCTTTTTTAGATGCTTTTTCATGTTACCACCAAATTCGCATGCACCCTCCCGATATCAAGGATGTGTCCTTCATCACCGGGGATGGGTGTTATTGTTATAAAATCATGTCGTTCGGCATGAAGAACGCAGGGGCAACATACCAGTGAATGATGGATAGAGTGTTTCACGAACAGAAGGGCAAGATCCTGGAGGTCTATGTAGACGACCTGATGATCAAAAGTTGGGACCTCGAGTCCCACCTCAGGGACCTCGAGGAAACCTTTGGGACTCTGAGAAAATTTAAGATGAGGCTTAACCCCTTAATGTGTGTCTTCGGGGCCAGCCGAGGGAAATTCTTGGGTCATTTGCTCACCCCCTCGAGGTGGAGCCTAACCCGGACAAGGTGAGGGCGATCCTCGAGTTGGGATCTCCAAGAAATGCGAAGGAGGTTCAACGTCTGACGGGGAAGCTAACCGGGTTGAGTAGGTTCCTTTCCAAGGCTGAAGAAAAATGTTCTTCTTTCTTCAGGGCATTGAGGGATAACCAAAAATTCGAGTGGACCCCCGAGTGCGAGAAAGCTTTTCAAGCACTAAAGGAACAGCTAACCCAAGCCCCGCTGCTGCAAGGACCAAGACAAGGGGAGGACCTATACCTATACTTAGGGGTGGGGTCGGAAGCGGTCAGCTCGATGTTGGTTCGAGAAGAAGGGAAGAAACAACTCCCCATCTACTATGTTAGCAGGGTGTTGAGGAAGGCCGAGCTCAGATACCCTATCTTGGAGAAGTTAGCATTTGCCTTGGTGGTGTCGGCTAGGAAGCTCCGACCCTACTTCCAGGTACACTCAATCAAAGTAGTGACCGACCACCCCCTTCGCGGCATCATGGAGGGTGTTGAGCACTCCGAGAGATTGGCCAAGTGGTCGGTAGAGCTAAGTGAGTTCAATATCTCCTACGTGCCCAGGGTATCCATAAAGGCGCATGCGGTGGCGGATTTCATGGTGGATTATGTGACTGAGTTAGAAGAGTCTGAACTACCCCACCCAGTGGCCTGGAAGATGCTCGTGGATGGCGTGTCAGGGAAGCACTCCTTCGGGGGAGGGGTGGTATTGGTGAGTCCCCAGGGAACCAGGATCGAGCAAGACATCAACATTCATTTCCCCCTCACCAACAACCAGGCAGAGTATGAGGCTGTGATAGCAGGCCTCCGCTTAGCTCGGGAGTTGGGAGTGCAGGACGTGGAGGTCTCAACGGACTCCATGGTAGTGGCTTGCCAGATCAAGGGGTAGTTCGAGGTCAAAGAGCCGACTCTCCAACGGTACCTAGAGAAGGTCAAGGGGGTCGCCGGGCAATTCCGCACTTTCTCCATCAAGCACGTCCCAAGAGAGGAGAGCGCCCAGGCAGACCTCCTGGCCAAGTTCGGTCCCCGGGCAGGGGGGACAGTGTCGGAACTCTTCCAGCCTTCCATCGAGGAGGGAGAACTGATGAAGGTGGATCGGTGGGAGTCTTGGATGGATCCCTTCATCACTTATTTGACGGCAGGGAAGTTCCCTTAGGAGGGGGTAGACAAGCGGCAGCTCAGGTACAAATCGGCATATTACACCTTACATGCAGGGTTGCTATACCGCAAAACTCTCTTGGGCTCCTAGATAATCGTGTCTCGGAGGAGGAGGCCCCGAGGGTCCTGGAGGATATTTACTCGGGGGAGTGCGGCAGTCACTCTGGGGGCAGGACCCTGGAGGGAAGAGTGCTCAGGCAGGTCTACTTCTGGCCCACCCTCAGCAAAGACGCGGCAGAGTTTTCTAAAAGGTTCTCCAAGTGCCAGCTCTACGCCCCCCTCCAGCTCCTTCCAGCTCAATGGCTCCGGACCATCACAGCTCCGTGTCCCTTCGCTATCTGGGGTTTGAACCTGGTGGGTCCTTTCCCATAAGCTTGTGGACAAAGGAAGTTCTTACTAGTGATGATAGACTACTTTTCCAAATGGATCGAAGTGAAGGTGCTGGCCAAGGTAACATCCCAGGTAGTGAGAAATTTTGTTTGGGGTGAGATAATTTGCAGGCATGGGCTCCCTCTGGCCATAATCACGGACAATGGGCCACAGTTTACAAGCGATGAGTTCGTCGGCTTCTGTACCCAACTCGGCATAGACCTCAGGTTCGCGTCGGTCCACCACCCAAGGAGCAACGGTCAGGTAGAAGCGGCGAACAAGATAATTGTCAACCTGCTGAAGAAGAAGATGGAGAATCTCAGAGGCAATTAGGTGGAGCAGCTGCCCTCGTCCCTATGGGCCTTGAGGACTACTCCAAACAAGGACATAGGAGAAACTCACTTCAAGCTGTCTCATGGGTCCGAGGCCATCCTCCTGATATATTTCGAAGTCAAAACCCCCAGGGTGATCACCGCCGGCGAAGGCGATGAAGAATGGCTAATAGAGAATGATGCAGAGCAAAGGTTGTCCCGAGACCTGGTAGAAGAGCTCCGGGACCTCGCTACTATCCGAGAGGAGAATGTTAAGAGACGTATGGCCCGGTACTTTGATCAACATATCAGGATAAAGCAATTCAAGAAAGAAGATTTGGTCCTGAAGAAGGTACATGCAGTAGGGAGAGGAGCCATTGTAGGTAAATTAGAGTCCAATTGGGAAGGGTCGTACATTTTAAGCGAAGTGCTCAAGTCTGGGGGGTACCACCGACAGGATGTGGAAGGGGTATCTCTCAGCCGAGCCAGGAGTGGGGACGATTTGAAGAGGTTTTATCCTTAGCAAGTTTTTATAACTAACTTTTGTGTGTTTCCTCCTCAATACATATACTTTTTGAAACAATTCTTGAGCAGGTTAGAAGTTCTTCGGTGCTGGAATGCCCCAGATCGATTCCGCTGCCGGGCTCTCATAGACGGTGGGTCAGGTTGATCTCTGGAGAGGCTGGCAAGGTTACAAGTTATTTGGTGCTATAATGCCCTAGATCGATTCCACTGCCGGGCTCTCATAGACGGTGGGTCTGGTTGATCTCTGGAGAGGCTGGCAAGGTTACAAGTCCTTTGACGCTGGAATGCCCCAGATCAATTCTGCTGTCGGGCTCTCATAGACGGTGGGTCAGGTTGATCTTTGGAGAGGCTGGCAAGGTTACAAGTTCTTTGGTGCTGGAATGCCCCAGATCGATTCCGCTGTCGGGCTCTCATAGACGGCGGGTCAGGTTGATCTCTGGAGAGGCTGGCAAGGTTACAAGTTCTTTTGTGCTGGAATGCCCCAGATCGATTCCGTTGTCGGGCTATCATAGACGGTGGGTCTGGTTGATCTCTGGAGAGGCTGGCAAGGTTACAAGTTCTTTGGTGCTGGAATGCCCCAGATCGATTCCGCTGCCGGGCTCTCATAGACGGTGGGTCAGGTTGATCTCTGGAGAGGCTGGCAAGGCTACAAGTCCTTTGACGATGGAATGCCCCAGATCGATTCAGCTGCCGGGCTCTCATAGACGGTGGATCAGGTTGATCTCTGGAGAGGCTAGCAAGGGTACAAGTTCTTTGGTGCTGGAATGCCCCAGATCGATTCCACTGCCGGGCTCTCATAGACGGTGGGTCAGGTTGATCTCTGGAGAGGCTGGCAATGTTACAAGTTCTTTGGTGCTGGAATGCCCCAGATCGATTCCGCTGCTGGGCTCTCATAGACGGTGGGTCAGGTTAATCTCTGGAGAGGCTGGCAAAGTTACAAGTTCTTTGGTGCTGGAATGCCCCAGATAGATTCCACTGTCGGGCTCTCATAGACAGTGGGTCAGGTTGATCTTTGGAGAGGCTGGCAAGGTTACAAGTTCTTTGGTGTTGGAGTACCCCAGATCGATTCCGCTGTCGGGCTCTCATAGACTGTTGGTCAGGTTGATCTCTGGAGAGGCTGGCAAGGTTATAAGTTCTTTGGTGCTGGAATGCCCCAGATCGATTCCGCTGCCGGGCTCTCATAGATGGTGGGTCAGGTTGATCTCTGTAGAGGCTGGCAAGGTTACAAGTCCTTTGGTGCTGGAATGCCCCAGATCGATTCTGCTGCCGAGCTCTCATAGACGGTGGATCAGGTTGATCTCTGGATAGGCTGGCAAGGGGAAAAGTGTCTGGTTAACACAAGGCCACACAAACGGTGAGAAGGGGTAGTCTCGCGCGGCCAGACTAAGAAGGGCGTGGAGCTCATCCTGCGAGCGGAGACCTCCCCCCGGAAAATAGGGTTCTCGCAGACGACCTAAGAGAAAGTCGGCAGGTAGACGGCCTAGATGGACAAACCAAGCGAAAGAATATTCTCTCACCGGCATAAGTGGGGAAGGACCCCTCGGGCCCCTGGGAACAACGCGAGAGGTTACGCAAGGATATCGCTCGCCGAGGCCAAAGGGGGGAGTACTCATCCCACCCCTACGGGGGAAATTCTGAGGGACAGAGGCCGAGACCTATCACTCTAAGGACGGCCAGAAGGGCGAGGACTAAGCCGAAGTAAGGCATCTACGCGATATATGGGCGCGAGTACGGAGAGGGAGATGGAAAATGAATAACACATATATAAATAGCGAGAATGAAACAAACGCAGGAAAAGCTTTCATCTATTTTCATTAAAGTTAATCACATCTATCGCGGCGATCTCGCCAGCCAAAAATAGAAACAAAAAAGTACAATATCCTAACTATCGCTGGGGGACAGCTCGTCCTCGCTGTCCGCAGGTGGCGGAGCTGGAATAAACAGCTCCAGGACCACGTCCTCGATCATCAGGTCGACCGCCTCGGCAGATAACAGGTCGGCTCCCTGTATGGCCCAGAAGAAGTATCGCGCCGAATTTATGGAGGCCTCGCGACATTATTCTTCCCGGGCTCGTTGATCATTCCTCAGACGGCGAGGGGACGGAGGGATGGCGGCGCGGGCCAACTCGCGGTTGTGAGATTTCAACCCGACGACCTCATTCTCAACACCGGAGATGCGAGAGCAAAGCTCCTGGATAGTCTCGGTATCCTGAAGAGGAAATGAATAAGCTAGAGGGACACTTAGAAAAGGAGGGAAGCGAGAACACAAATACTTATCGCATCCTGGTGGCCGAGGGAGAGTGCCTCGGTGGCGAGCATATTCTCCTTCAAGTTCGTGACCTCGGCGACTGATTCTTTGTATGCGAGGGAGGGCTTCTCATTGTGACGCTCCAGCTGGAGACATCACCGACCCGTCATATGAGCGAGCTCCATAGAGCGGAGCTCGGCACATGCACTTTCCTAAGCCAAGGTCCTCACGGTCTCGGCCTTGAAGACCGAGGCATCCTCGCGACCATATAGCCCGAAGCAGAGCGAGAACGCCTGCCCGTTGACCGTTGGCTGCTCCACCCAAGAGGGGAGGTGGGTGGAGATGGTGGCTTTATTGACCTCCGGATTCCAGTACAGCAGGTACTTATCGACCTCTTCTGTGTGCTACTGGCCGAGACTGAAGTTTCAGTGATTTATCGGCACTGGCAAGGAGGGGATCCGGGCGGCCTTCTTGACCGGCTCGCTAGACACCCCTTCTTCGGGGAAGTCGGCCGGTAGGATCTCGCCCGGGGAAGCCTCAGCATGCCCTTTTCCCTTCTCGGATGGGGGAGGATTCTTCTTGCTCTTCTTTTGAGAGGGCTGCGAGGAGTCCTTGCGACTAGAGGACTCGCCCCTCTTCTTGGTAGGCAGGGCAGCAGAACGGGGAGTCTCGCGGAAGGCGTCTGCTCCCATTTTAGCGAGGCAAGGTCCGCAGAAAACGACCGGTCGCTCGCGTAAGGGGGATGTACGGGGAAATCTCGCTCGCCTATAAGTACAACGATTAAAAATGTTCAGTGAGAACTTTAAGAAAAAGACGAACAAACACGATACATACCCTCCTCGGGGAGCACTGGTGGCAGCGAGTCGACGTTTCGGCGGAGGTGGGCCACTTTGAAATTCTTCTTGTTGAAGAACTGGAATAGAGCGGCGTCATGCCCGCCAAGTGGCGAGGGGCGATAGGTGCTCTCGCCATACTGGATGGGGGAGAAGGGTATTGCCAAAATTCCCTTTGACAAAGATAAACTTTTGAGCCCAGTAGTGGCTCTTATTAACGGTCTCGTTGACCTTGAACCCTTAACCCACGAAGTATGTGGTGTCCTCTTTGTAGGCTCGGAAGGAAAACAGCTTTCGAAAGACCGGAAGGCTGAATTCGATGTGCTCTTCTCGCATGTAACACGCGAACACGATAATGACCGTCATGGCATTGGTGGTCAGCTGACCCAAGACCACGCCATAGTGTTTGAGCACCTGGAGAGGAAAACGGCGAGATTGGAATAGGCGAGCGAGAGTGAGAAGCCCTAGCGTAAGGTAAGCTAGATTGGCGTATACCTGGCGGACCTCTGGCCAGAGAGGAAGGCGCAGGCCAGCCCTGAAGTGGGCTATCGTGAGGGCGAGCTCTTCTGGCAGGGGGGTGTTGATCACGTCATTCTCGCCAGGACAGTGAGCGGAGAACGCAGGCGGGACGAAGTCGGTGACGACGGTGAGGTACTCCTCTTCAGTCAGGTTGCTGTGATAGAAGGTAAGGTTGGTGAAGACCTGGGCGCACTTCAGGCGACCCTCAGCCTCACTGGCATCCCCCACCATCGACGAAATCTGCGAAAGAGAAAGAAAGCACGGAGAAGAGAACGCGAGATATCGCAAGCAGAGAAGGAAGAAGGGCTAGAGTTAAATGCGGTAGGTGGGATCAGCGCTGGAACCTATTTATAGAAAAATAAAAAGCGCGGGAAGGAAGTTGAAGCAGTAGGGGTGCGGTTAGACAAAAACCCCGTATGGTGCGAGAACACGATGAAATGTTAGACACATTAGCGAGCGAGACCTGTTTACAGAATTAGTATAAGCGAAATTTTCATGCGGAAACGACAAGAAAGATTGAAATAAAAGAGCAAGCATCACAATCAAATACATTACTACTGGTAAGTTCGCAAGAGCCCCAGGAGCGGGCGAGGAATTGTTGATAGCGAAAGAAGATATGTCCGCGAGATGGTCCGATGAAATTAAAACAAATTTTCAAAAGACACGGAGGGGTTCGCCGAGCCTATAAATGAGTGCGGGCGAGGCTATTAGTGTAGCCATTTCCACCGGCCACGACCTCGCACTCCAGACCTTGGCGGGATCCTAGGGTAATGATACACATTGAGCGAGCGAGCCTCCCGCTGGATCAGGCGGGCATAATCGTTCACCCGCGCGACGTGTGTCCCGGGGGAGGTGGCCGTCTCGCCAATCTCTTCTGGCAGCTCGGCGCGGAGCCGCGGGCACTCATCCAACAAAGCGGCATGCCGCTCCTCGGCGACTTCCCGTTCCCTCCTCGCTTGGAGGTGGAGATCTCGCAACATCCGCCCTTGCTTCTGAAACAATTCTGAGGTCCGCTTCTTCATGGCCTCGGGATCTCGCGGGTCGCCCAGGAAGTCGTCCATCTGCTCCGGTAAAGGGAGAGGCGACATCTCTTCCTCCCCAAAGTCAGAGTCGGAGGGGAGAGTCTCGGAGTCACCTGCGAAGCAAATCTAGACATAGTTGGCCGTTAGCGAGACTAGCACGAAGAGTGACGACTCAACAAATGCGGCAGAAATAATTACCTGTAAGCAGGCGAGAAGTTGTAGGCCGACCCTGGAAGAGAGTCACGAAGGGGAGCGAGGTGGATTTCCCATGACCACCGTGCTGCGTCGCATCTTCGGCACGAGCCGTCGGGGCCGGGCGCGAGCCACCAGAACCCTCCTCCTTCAAGAGATTGAATCCAGGGGTGTTAATGGTCGTGTCGGGAGGGACTGACGTCTGGGTCGCGAGTTTGGGTGACCCTGAGTCACGCGGGGAGAAGCTGCAAGAAGGGTAAATGAGAGCCGTCCGACAGATAGTTAATCTAGTTTTGCGAGAGCGAGGCGCTCACCAGCAGCTTTTCCCTCGACAAGATCAGTCCTCGCCGGAGGATCGAGATGAGTCTCGGTTAAGCCCTCGCCCGCGTCCCGATCGGCAGGAGGCGGATCCTGTGGTTAGGCGAGGGTTAGAAAAATCGAGGGAATAGATAAGAGAGGATGTTACCTTTTCTACGGGCCGATCGTCAGCAGGAGAATCCAGCAGTATGGTTTTGTTCCCCTCTGGGGGTAAGCAAACCGGCTTCGCCTTTTTCTCCACAGGCGCAGGTGGGGGGGGGGGGGGGGGGGGGGTCTGGCGCGTCATCCAAGAGGCGGCGTTGACCATGGAGGATAATTCGCCCTCCTTGGATGCCCTCAGGCGGGCCAGGAGATCTTTGGAAAGAGGCATTCTTGGGCAGGTACTGTAATCGGCAGAATAAGGAAGATTAATGGCTCGCCACCCCGACCCGAGCAATATTTATAGCTATGGGGTGGGACCCACGGAAAAGATTCCTGACAAATCAACAATCACTGGCGAACATCCGTGGTTGGATGATTCTTTGCGAGCTTCGAATAATCTCGCAAAGAGCGGGGATTGTGTACAACCCCGATATTCGCCATGAGGTAGGAAAAGATGCAGGAAATCAACAGGTGGAGAGGAGCTCGCAGGAAGGCGAGCGAGCCGAGCACTCTCCATAGGCCCGCAAGGAAGCGGGCGAGCCGAAGCGGGTGAGTCGGGTTATCGCGGTCCGCTCATAGGAGGGCGGGCGAGCCAGGTCTTCGCGATCGGCAAACTCTCCGTTCAGTTAGACGAGCTCCCATTGAGATCGATGAACTTCAATTTGAGTTCAACGAAAGCCGTTCTTAGTTCGACGAACGCCACATTCCATCCCCGACGAAATCATCTCAGCGGCTAGGCTGAGAAGGCCGGCCGTCTCGGCAGTTATTTCTGCCCCGTCCCAGCGGACCCGCTGAGACAAGCGATTGTTTCAGCGGGCTCAAGCACCTTCTCAGTGGCTCCCTGCCCAGCCTCAGAAGGAGAGCTCGCAGGAGGAAGTGCGAGACCCGACCTCGGTGGATGTCACCAGAAGAGGCGCGAACGAGGTCTTCGCAGAGCGCTCGCCTAAATGGGGGTTTCAAATCCTACAGGTGGAAGTAGCAATGAAGGCTAGCTGGGTCCTCGGAGGTCCATCTGCAGCTCAGCTCGGCGAGCTCAACCTTCCATCCAGTTTGGCACCCTCACAAGGCCGAGAGGAGCTCGCAGGAAGGGATGCGAGACCCGGCACCGGTAGATGTCGCAGGTAGAAGGCAAGCCAGAGCTTCAAGGGCCACTCGCAGGAAGGCACGTGAGTCATGTCCCTGCGAGCCTGAGCCTCAAGTTCAGCTCGCGAGAAGGCGTACAAGCCGTATTTCTTCTAAGTCTTCGTGTTCGACGAGCTTCAAATGGCGTTCGACGAAATCAGTTATCCGTTCGACGAACAGGCTCCGCCGTTCGACGAACTCGCGTCACGTCTCAGTTCGAGGAATTGGCTTCTCAACCCGGCTAACTCAGCCACCCAGCCGGTTCAGCAGATCTACGCAAAGCCGAGGGGAGCTCGCAGGAGGAAGTGCGAGACCCGGCCTCGGCGGATGTCGCCAGAAGAGGCACGAGCGAGGTCTTCGCAGTGTCCTCGCCTATAAGGGGCTTTTTGCGAGCCATCTTCGCGAGGAGACTCGCGGGAGATCTCGCGAATGATATTCTTATAGGCCACTTACCCATAGTCTAAAGAGGTGAAATTACTCCTCTGCCGCTGGTGGTCTGCAGGTAGCCTCTCCAAACAGTGGAGTTTGGTTGTTAGCAGGCCAAATGGGGGTGCGTTTAGTAAAATCAAAAGGCGGAATTCCACTATTGACAGACCATGAACAAAAACTATAAATAGACCTTAAAGGGCACCTTGGGAGAGGTTTCCAATCTCAGTTCTCTGAGCTTCTTCTTCCCTCGGTTACTTTGGTTTAGCTCTCTAGCTCTCCAAGGTGCCCAAGTCACAACTTTGGTTTGGGAGGGGAAGCGCTAAACGATCTTCCGGGTTTGTGGTGGGACCTCTTCGCTGCGACTAAGGTGTTTGTCCGTTTCCGAGTCCCCAGCCTGCTCCTTTTGAGGGACTAGTAAGGGCTAGCTGCCCCTCAACTTGTTGAGGGCCCGAGCTTCATAAGGGACCGAGAAATCAGTTTCAACAGAGCATGCCAACCTTATACCTCTAGGCACTCAACCTTTGAGGTCACCTAATTAAGTTGAACCCGATGTCGACAGTGGGATATAACAATTATCCGCTTGCACCCTTACCAAGATAGATTAATGCACCTTGCTTTGGCAAGCATACACTTCATCGATCGAAGCAGGAAGAGTGTCATCCACCGGAAGGCATCCGTACACTTAATATTGAAAAGGGATTTTATAATGTAATCGATGAACATTTCATCATGATTAACATTTATTCGCAGTGCACATTCACAAAATAGAAATACAACATTTTCAAACCAAATGCATCTCCTATGTACACAAAAAAAAGATTATCAACACTTTGATAAAAGGGGCTAAATCTGAACACTTAGAATACTTCTAAATCTCCAGATTTACATGCATTGAATACAAGCAAAATAACTCCACTTATGTAGTAGACAAGCTCGTCTCTCATTGTCAGATTCAAAATCTAAGACATTTGATTTCACAAATCACTTTGAGGGATGGTTACTACAAAGGAGAAACAATTTCTGAAACAATGAAATCGCAACGCAATCACATGCGTTCCTGGCGGGGTTCCAAGGGGCCGCACCGCTGGTGGGGTCTTAGGGGCAGATCCCCTAACGAGGTCTAAGGGGCAGCACCCTTGGCGGTGGTCTACCAATTTTTGAAAAACAGACCACCGGAAACCACACAAAATACCTCAAATCTGATATTCCAGGAAGAAATCTACACATTTAGAATGCTTCAAAATTTCAAGATTTGCACGCAAGGGATCTCAACCTAGCTCTGATACCACTATTGAGTTTTCTATACATCAAATGTAGACAACATATCACATATACGCAGTGGAAAAACGAACAAGAACAACCCTAAACAGTTCAAGGAACTTGCGATTTCATGAATCAAGAAATAAGAAAAACAACAGATTGCAATACCTGAAGGGGATTGAGTCAATACTCAACCAAGATGCTCCACAACTGAAATTTGGAGAACGGTCATTGAGTCCCAAGCATTGAAGCCGATCAGCGCCTCTATAGGAGTCCACACGAGCGATGAAGAACCCAAGCTTCTTGTCGCACAAGAACTAGATCAGAGAAGAACAACCCTTAACATCACCCTCAGACTGCTAGGACCGACGACCGGGAGAGCGGCGGTGGCGGCGGGATCGACCAGTCGAAATTCTTCCGTCTGAAGCTTTTGCGGAACTCTTCTGTCGTTCTCTCTGATTCAAAAAAGGGAATCATTTATTTAGGTCGTAGAATCACATTCTATTTATACCCAGGCGAGAGAGAAAAGCTATCCGCACACCCACTACCAGAAATGGAGTAAACAGAATTCGTCGAGTGATGATCATTTTGTCGAGTAATCATAAATTCGTCGAGTCATGAATTCGTCGGGTAACAAACAATTCGTCGAGTAACAATCAATTCGTCGAGTGATGAATTCATCAGGTTCGTTGAATAATCATGGATTCATCGAGTAATCATGAATTCATCGAGTCAACACAGATTCGTACATTCGACAAACTGAGGCATGAGCCTCAAGACATTCTCGATGACTCGTCTCAAAAACTTGCCAACATGCTCCATACAATATTCACAATACCCGTGGAGCATTCAGTTGACTCGACCCAACTCCAATAAGTCATAGGATTGGTCCTTCACACATATCCAATATGAGTAAGGCCAACACAATTCTTCCTCCAACTTCTCCAAACACTCTTGTGTGTGACCCCATAGGCTCACATTGGATTGACAGTGAGACTAAATGCTTGATCACTTCCAGATCACCTTGGAAACACCAACAAAATTAAGGTTTTGGGAATGAGTTTCATCATTTTATGGTGGTGGCTAGGTTCTCAAAACTGTCTCTTCCACCATGATAGTTGGGTGGTGTTAGAGAAAAAAGTATGAAAATGATGTTGTTAGACCCAAGTCTGTCATCCACTCGCCATACATATATTGTGGTTGTCACGACCCGTTTAAAAGCAAAAATTAGAGCATGCTTCGGGATGGTTGTGGTGTCACAAACATGGAGAAAGAAACACTATATTTATTAGGCGGGAGCAGAAATAGTATTATTAGCTTTTAAATAAATGCTTTGGGGAAAAATACATCATCTTTATGCGAAAGTTATAAAATATTGCACTAAGAAGTTAAATACACATGAATTTCAACAAAACTCATGACAATCCCAAACAAATGAGCATGCAAAACATGAAATTTTAATACATAACAATAGCCTAGCAGTTGTCCATGATATAAGAGAAAATGTTTGATAATGATTATTAAATAAAAGGAAACATTGTTCGATAGTACATGAAATAAAACATGGAACCTGAACAATAACAATTACGATAAACCTCCAGGAACATGAACTTGATGCGGAATCGGGCTCAGGTAGCAGGTGGCATAGTCATGGAAACTAAGGCAAAAATTCCAAAACAAATAAGGATGAAGCCATAGAATATTGACAATAGTAAATGAAATGTATTGCTAGCAAAAGATCAAAAATGTACAAGAACTGATACTCAGGTAAATCTGGGGGGGGGGGGGGGAGCTAAGTATAGTGAAAACCTAATACTTTAATTCCAATAATGCCCCTAGCTTTTATTACATTCTCCCCTACTTAGGAAGTTTCATCCTACAACTTTTGAGGATTCCCTGTATGGGGCCTCTTTTGGCAAATATTCAGATGTCATTTATTTCAACATAATTTGCAAATCAAGGTATGGAAATTAACTATGCATATAACAAAAATATAAAGGAGAACAGATTCGGAGACTTACCAAGATCAAGAGAAAAGTTGCAGATACTTGCTACGCAAGTCAGGTTCAACTTCCCAAGTGTACTCTTCAAACTTGCCATGCATCCAAAGTACTCTTACCATGGAATGGTTCTCCTTTGAATCTTGCGTACTTGATACTTCACGATCTTAGTGGGTTCGACCGAATACGAAAGATTGACTTCAAGAATCACAAGAATTTCTTCAATGATGCGGTTAGGATCACGTATGTACTTTCGAAGTTGACTAACATGGAAGACCTTGTGGACACCAAGCCAAGCAGCATGTACTCAAGACGATATAAAAATCCTCCTGTAACAGCACAGGTTTTCCCAGCTGTAGAAAGCATGGACATATGGTAGAAAAAGAAAATTTTGGGCGTTAGTGCAATCGACTGGAAGAAATCTACTAGATGTCAAGTCGATCGGCTAGATGAATTTGACTAGTTATCAAATTGAATACTAGCGTTAGGCGTTAGTGATAACACATGCGTTAGCTATTCGACTAGAAGCTTTGCCTTGTTTTCATGAATCTCCTCTATCGTCGAGAGGTCTTGACGATTCGACTAGATGGTTAACACCTGGTATTAGTGCTAACGAAGGCGTTAAGTCATCTAGCTGAATTGTTAAGCGATGGTGGATAAGATCAAATCCACCGCCCCTGGGGCTAACACGAGCTTTAGTGTTATTGCTTGTGTTAGCTATTTAAACAGATTCATCAAATTGAATTGTGGATGTCCATTCCATATTGGATTTTGGATCTGATGGCTGTGATTTATCCCGACTAAGCTAAGACAGCAGGAGTAGTCTTCCCCTCCACATTTGACTTATCACTCTCTCTTTTACTCTCCAAAAAATAAGAAAAAGAGATGTAAGGGAGGAGGAGGAAGAAGTGTTGGACATGTGTGTCACATCCCTTTGTTTGAGAATAACAAATCACATATTATATTTGATCTTGCTTGTCGTGTGTTTATGGTGTGTAGGAATTATAGGTGCATTACTTCACAGGTAGCTTGCAGCTTCAAATCAAATTCTCTGAAGGAGATCTACTGCCAGCGCTAGGGATACCGCCTGGCGCTAGCGCTACCACCATCGCTAGCGCTACCGCCTGGCGCTAGCCCAAGTTTGTGTGCACAACACCACACCACGAGGTTTTGTAACAGCTCCACACGAATGCTACAGCTGGCGGTAGGAGCTACCGCAGGCACTATCTCCAAGGTCAATAAATTGATGGCTTCTCTCTCATTTTGTGAAGAGCTTCTAGATAGATTACTTGTGCCACAATTCCAAAGATGTTACTCTGCCGAAAGTTCATCTCCCACTCAAAGCCAAAGAAGAATTCTAGAGAAGGAAGCCATCACGCTGCATCTGAAGAATGATCGCTTCAACCTCACTTATGCTACATCGATCCTTCATCCTCATCTTCAGAAATCTCATAGAGGGAGTTCTTGTTATTTACTATATTTCTTTATTGTAAATTTTTGTAGTAAAATTGCCTTGTGTTGGCGACTAGGTCCTTGCGCGCCTTAGGGGGTAATTCGTCGCATGAGTTGGTGACTAGGTCTAGGAGATTAGATCTAGGGGGTGCTTGAGACCATATCCGGGATTAGGATTGGCTAGATCGGCTTGAGGCCATATCCAGCGAAGGATAGGCTAAAGACAACCGGTTTGTGGGGATACAAGTCGTATAGAAAAGGAAAAGATATTTTCATTTGTACGCCTCCGATTTCTAGTGATATTGAAATCAAATTTATGTAAACACTTTTTTATATAATACAATCATGTCTCTATTTGTGTTTACTTGATTTCTTTCATTTGGCATAAATTTTATTATTGCAAATTACATTTTGCTAAATTGTAATTTTGCTCTCATTTATTCCTAAACAATTTAGTAATTCCATAAAATTATAAAAGAATTTTTATTCCCTTATTCACCCCCCCCCCCCCCTCTCTAAGGGCGCCTATCGATCCAACAAGTGATATCAGAGGTAGGTTATTCCAAATGGTTTAAAAACCAGGAATAATGGCGTCTTATGATTGATGAGTCCGGTTTATATACAATTTGATGGACTCATCAGGGCTAGTTTTCACTCTCTTGTGCATCATTATCGAGCTATTATTGCATCTATTTCATTTATGCTCATTCATGCGCACTTGCGTGCTTTGTGCTCCTTTTAAGCCCATTTTGGTGTGCATCTGCGCTCCATGATATTGCGGGTAAGCACATGGTGCTCCCAAATCCTTTTTCTCTGTCTGATTGGTGTTGGAGGTGTATTCCCAGCTGGACTATTGTTCGTACAGGTAGTTGGATCACCCTATTTTACCCCAGAAATCATGTTTATTTATATCGCACAGTCGTACGTTTTCTTGACGCACGAACGAATGCGGTCGTGCGCCTTCATCTGGGGAGAAATTCGGTGTTCTGAATTTGGTCGGGCGTTTTTACGCACGGGCAGTTGCCCGTGCGTGAAGGAAACGCACGATCGCCTGTTTCATCTTTTTTTCTGCCAATCTGAATTGTTTCGTGCGTTTTTGCGCACGGGCGCTGCTGCTTCTTCCTCAAGCCAATTTATTCGTTAAATAACGCACGGGCAACGCACGGTCATGCGTTCGCCCGTGCGTGACTAAATTTATGTCTTTTCAGTATTTATGGCAGGAAATCTGCTTGAAGAGAAGATCCCCCCCGCCGGAAAAGCTGGAGAGCCCGCCATTTTTGCCCAGTTCTTCTGCTCCACCACCGTTCGACCTAGGTGGAGCTCCGGTGACCTTTGGCTTGCAAATCTTCCACCAAAGCTCCCTCCTTGGCCTCCTCCATCATCCTTGAGCTCAAGAACGCCATAGAAGGAGAGCTTCCGCTGCATTCAAGGTGTAGAGCAAGAGTTACCGCAAGCTAGACCACGAAGAAGACGGGTATAAGTAGAGGAAGGTGACAGCTCCTCCGGACCCCGGACGCAACTAAAGACCGAGCACGGACGAGGCTTGACAACCCTTCGATTCCGTCCGAGAATCTTCAGCATAGTCTTCGAGCTTCGGTTTCCTCTTTTCCCCTTCGCTTGCTTCAGAGTTTTCTTAGATATGTTTGTTATTGTGGATGATGATCATGAACATTGTGTTTTAATTAATATGATTTCAAGCTTTTGAGATCCTTTGTGGTTCATGAGGTTTGCGGAGTGCCGTAATCCGCCAACCCTCTCGTTCACCCACTCACTGAAGGACGGCATCGCGGCCATTGCATCCATACCGCCTTGCGAAGCGGAGTTTTGACCCGCATTTTATTTCTTTGTAGTAATTTAGGAAACCAAAATCAAAGCCCCGTTTTTTCCTTTAATCTACTCTAGTAATTATTTTCTCAATCCGAAGAATCAAACAATCCACGCGCATTCCTTGAGAGGCGATATTCGGGGACGTATTCCCAAATTTATTACTTGTGGGACCGGTGCACTTGCCGAAACCGCATCAAGTTTTTGGCGCCGTTGTCGGGGAATGCAGGCGTAGTTTGATTTTTGTGTTTGAGTCAATAGTTATAGGAGTTGTTGTCTTTTTTATTTTTTTTCTATTGTTTTCGGTGTGTGTATGCAGAGATGAGACCCCGATGACGTTGCAGCATTTGACCCTAAAATAGAGCGTACCTTACAGGCATGTCTCCGTGATGCTGCAACCATGGATGCCAATGGAAATAAGGTCAATCCCGGGGAGGGAAATGCACCAGCCTCCGGTCAGGCAACCGATGGGAATGAAGTGGCTATGCCGAGACCCAGGACCATGAGAGACTACACTACGCCCACTATTGGGAGTGTGTACCCTGGATTTGGCCCGGCCATCACTAACAACAACTTTGAGATAAAATCGGCCATCCTGAATATGATCCGAAACCAGGCCCAATTCTCCGGGTTAGTCAGTGAAGATCCCCATCTTCACTTGGCTGAATTCGCAGAAATTTGCAGAACATTTCGGTACGCTGGGATTGCTGATAAGACAGTGAAACTCAGGCTATTTCCATTCTCCCTCCGAGACAAAGTGAAAGCATGGCTTCACACGATACCTCCCGGCACAGCTACCACTTGGGATACTCTGCAAACAAAATTTCTGACAAAGTTCCACCCAGTTGACAAGGTTGTGAACTTGAGGAGAGAAATCGCTACCTTCCGACAACATGATCAGGTAACTCTCACAGAGTCATGGGAAAGGTTCATGGACCTTCTACCGACACGCATATTAGAACAGTTACCTGTGCACTTTTCTTTACATAGACCCATTAGCTAGAACTCTTAAAGTTCTGAATAAGTCGTGCTGGGAAGACAATAACCCTAGTAGTTATCTTACCTTTCTTGCAATGTTAGTTTATCTAGTTTGTTTAGTTAGTTGTACTTTATTTTAGTTTGTATATTTTCTGTTGTTTTTGCGGAGCTCACCCATGCAGGTTCTTTTTCTGGTTGGGGATGTTGCAGCTTTGTCTTCGATTTCTAGCGTCTTCTGGTATGCTCATTTGCTGAGCATTGGGTACTCTCTTCCCCTAGCTCTTTTCTGAATTTCATAACTTTGTGTGTATTGTCTAGTTTAAGTCTGGGGGAGAGCAGTATTGTGTGCCCACTCACGTGCACTTTTGCCTAGCATGCTAGAAGTATTTTATTTTCAGTTATATTATATGTTCATTTTCATCGCACGCCACAGCACCCACATGAGCGTGTACTTAGTCGTAGGCGCGTTACGAGTTCAACTCATTTCTTTTGTGTGATTGTGAAAATCTCTGTGCTGGCTTAGGATTGTGAGACGGAGTAAAATGTTGACTCCCATAGTGCCCCTAGTCGAGCGCTTGCGTCTCGCGTAGAAATTCTTGTAGAATTAATTTTTCCTTATGCTTATTGTTTTATATTTTTCTATTTGCGTAAATATTGTTTATTCTACTCAGAAGTGCTGAATCTGATGTGAATCAAACGGTAGTGTAGGGATGTGTGTAGACGTTTGCTAGATTCGTATTGCTCGAGTCGGAGGAAGGATTGTCTTTCTCGGTGGCGAAGAACTTGCCCCAAGCGACTCTTGAAGCATTGGCATTGGTTAGTTCAGTGCGTGAGCATGACGTAGGCCATCATTTTGGCCAGGTTGAGCTTTGTGTACCATTCCTATCATTTATTCCTTGCTAGCCCCTTTTGTGCCTACCCCATCCTTTGATTCAGCTCCACCGCTTTCTCACCAAAGCCAAAAAGCCGATCCTAGTCGCATGCCCAAAGCTGATCTTTAGCCGTTTTCACATTTGTTTTGGGGGGGTGTTGATGTGGTAATGTTAATTTGGAAATGTGGATGTATTTCTTATAAATTTGTGCTGAAAATAGTTAAACAGAAAAAAAATGAAAAAAAAAATGAAAAGAAGAGAAAAAGAAAAGAAAAATGAAAAAAAGAAATCAGCCTAATTGAAAATCTTTGTGAGATATATTTTGGGAGTAGGCGGGGCACACACACACGTTTTCAAGTTCAAGTCTGGGGGTGTGGTGCACCCGCGCGTATTGTGGCAGCTTGGTTAGCTTTGTTGCAGTAACTCAATTGGGTAGCGTGCGTGAGCCTTCATGTTTATCATTGTATATCGCACCGAAACCCAAGCCCTGTCTTATACCTAAAGTCCTACTGATTCGTGCATTGAATCAAACTAGTGTCGTGGAGAGAGTGTGAACGGGCAAGCTTATGGTCACCGACATTGATGGATTTCTTTGTAGGTTGTCCCGAGCCCCGATCTTTAGCAATGCTCACCTTAGCGATCGGTTTACTTTCTTCCTACGCGTGACAGGATGATTCACCACGATTCAGATTCTGAGTAATAGTAATATATAAATACGCCCCTAGAAAAGTATAAACTAATTTGTATAATTAGAAATTTTGTCTACTATATTTCTACAAGCGTGAGCTTGCGACTTCGCATGGTACTCCGCCCTTGCAATTTCTTGCCAGCTTTGTTTTTTTTCTCATCCGCTCGAGGGATTAGTTTGCTCGGGACGTGCAAACATGTAAGTCTGGGGTGTGATGAGTCTCATTTATATACACATATTTGGACTCATCTGGGCTTATTTTCATGCATATGCACTTCACTTTTAGTCCTTTATTGCTTATATTTCACTTGAACACATTTCTTCACAAAGTGCACTCTTTGGGCCCGTTTTTGTGTGCAACTGCGCGCTATGTTTGTTGGGGGTAAGCAAACGGTGCTCCCCAACCTTTTTTAAGTATTTGGATTGAGCTGGAAGGGTATTCTCAGCTGTGTGATTGCTGTTTGGTGCTGTGCAGGTGGGTAGAACATCAATTATGCCCAGATTTCATGTCTGCATGAATCGCACGGTCGTGCGTTTTCTTGACGCACGGTCGGCTGCGATCATGCACGTTCATTTGCGGCACGAAATAGCATTCTGAATTTGGTCGTGCGTTTTTATGCACGGTCGTGCGTTTGGTCATGCATGAACAAAATTCTGCAGCTTCTCTATTTAAACTGCGATTTTTAGGTTTTCAGGATCCGATTTTGTTCCGCCATTTCTTCCGCCGGAAGGGGCGATTGCTCCATTTTCTTCCACTATTCCTCCACCTTTTGCCCGAGGACACCTCGCATCATCCAAGTGCTTCAAGGAGAGGATTCTACACTCATCTTCATCGCCAAGCTAGGAGTTCTTCGCATCGGACGTGGCCGGATTGTAGTTTATCGGAGAAGACGGGTCCATTGGGAGGAAGTGACAGCCCTCCTCTACCCCGGACAATAGCTGGGACCGAGCTAGGACGCAGATTAACTACCCGACGATTCCTACCATGAATCTACAGCAAGCCTCCAGATTCGGTTGTATCTCTTGCATTTTTCTCCTCTTGGACTACTGTTGTTAGTGTAATCTTCTTTATGTTGATGATGTTGCACTCTATATTTGTTGAACTTCTTGTTATATATAATGAAATGTTTTCATGCTTTATGAGTGCTTGAGGTGTGCTTTCATGGTGATTGTGGTGTGAGTGTTTGGTGTTGTCGCACTAGCAATTGCTAGTGGCGTGCTTGTCGACGAGGTGCTTGCGACCCTCATTCCGCCTGCTTACTCGTCCATGATGGACAAAACTGTGCTTGCAAACGATAACGGCAAGTTTACCGTATCGAATGTAGTATAGGTTATTAAAACAAGGTCGTATTAGACTCGGGGCGGTTGAATACTCTTACTTCGGAAAATCTCTATTATCTTATCGAATAGAATTTGTGGTGTGTTGGTTTCGAAAAAGGAGAAATAACTTATTTAAATTAATGAATTAAAAGTTAGTACTCAACCTTGAATCACCTTGGAAAAATAAATAAATAAAGAAATAAAACTTCTAATCCTCTTTAAAAGAAATGCTTGACCGTGGAGGTTCCTGATTTATGAACGTACCTCTCTCGAGGATACGCCTAACTGAGTTCAGGTTGATCAATCGAACTCTCGCTCTAGAATCGAAACCCCTAAAGCTCGCTTTATCGAAGTGAACCCCTCTATTGGATATAACACCAATCCGGGAGATTTATGCCGTCCTCTCTCGAGGAGTGCATTCAAATCTCTTTATCCTTAAAGTGATCGATTCGAACTCAAAACCTCTCGATTATTTGACTACGAAAACAAGAATGAGATTATATATCGATAATATAATCTCAATCAATATAAATTCAAGGATAAATCTTAAGCAATCTAAATAAGAGAAAAAGAAGTTCTAAACTGAATTATGAATTATATTTTCCTTGGATCATCTCGGCCGAGTACTAATGAAATTTAGCTACTCATGGAGATGGAGGAATTGATGAAATACAAGAGGTGCATAATGAAGATTGAGAGTAGAATAAGAGTAAAAGTGCTATTTTATTAATCGAAAGGGAAATTACAACTAGGAAACAAGAAATTACAAACCTGAAATGAAAGTGCAAGCTAAGAAAGAAGATTACAAGCTTAAGAATAATAAAAGCAGTACAAGAAAATAAACTTAGAACTCGAAAAATTCATCCCCAAACATCTGGAAAAGCTCCCTTTAAATAGCTGAATTTTTGGTGTTACACGACCTTGGTCACGCCCGTGACCAAGGGCGTGTAAGGGGCGTGATCGAAGCGGCAGCGGAGAGGGCGCCTTCTGGAGTAATTGCGAGCGTTTCGGCCGTGTCACGCCCTAGGTCACGCCCGTGACCTGGGGCGTGTAATCCTGAAATCTGGCTGCTGGTGGGAAACTCTGGCGGGAAGAAGCGCGGGCCGAGTCACGCCCGTGACCTGATGTCACGCCCTCGGTCACGCCCGTGACCGAGGGCGTGTAATTTTAATCGACGTGGCAGCGAGCTCCGGATGCTTGTGGCGGGTACGTGGCCGTGACATTGGGTCACGCCCTTGGTCACGCCCGTGACCTGGGGCATGTACTTGGCAAAATCTTCACGGAGCGTCCCCGGAGTGGCAGAAGCAGGTCTGGAGTATTTCGTAGGTTACACGTGCATGGTCACGCCCGTGACCTGGGGCGTGTAATTTTAACTTTTTGCTCGAAACAGCCCAGAAAACCTGAAAACACAAAATAAACTTAAGTTAGCTTATGAAATAACAATGGAAGGATTTATATGATACAATTCCTAAAATAAACATAATAAACATAAACTAAAAGATGAGTACATAAATTACTCATCAAATACCCCCATACTTGCTCATTGCTCGTCCCGAGCAATCCATTTTTCACAAGGGTGAGAAAAATTAATGCAAGATAGAATTATGAAGACTAGAGAGTAAAATGCGAAGTAATATGCTGGCATGTGTAGATATTTTAGTAAAAAGATGTTCTTGGCATAAATGCTAATTTATGAAATACTTCAAAAATGCGTTATAATTATTCATCATTACTTTAAAAATGAGTCGACGGTCATTCAAAAAGTTATGTGAAGGGAGAAAATAGCGTGATTGCTGAGATTTAAATTACTAGATGTAGACGTTCGGGGTGGCCTCCAAAGAAATCCATCAATGTCGACGGCCATAGGCTTGCCCGTTTGCACTTTCTCCACTACACTTTGAACTAAATCGACTCTATGGATCTTTAGGACTTAAATATGGTACATTTTAAGGCTTGGGTTTAAGGGTGAGGTAACAATGATAAACATGAAGACGCATTCCACTTAAGCAAAATTTTTGAGCTAAAAGAAAATGATTGCCACCACAAAATAATGAAGCTTTACCCCCATACTCGCATTTTTTTTCAAAGGGGAAACACTCTCATACTCTTTTATTTAAATCATGAATCTTCATAATTGGGATCAATCCAAGTATGCATGTATATACCTAGGCCGCATATCATTATGAGATTATTGCTTTTTGAGATTTAAACACATTTTTTTTTTGAATTGATACCCATAATTTTTTTCATAGAATCGTTCCCAAATATTTTTTTCAATTTAGCTCAAAATTTCAAAGTGTTCATTTGGGTTTTGGGCTTTTTAGCTTTGGTGCCGAAATGATGAGGGTGGATCAAATAAAGGTGTAAGGCTCAAATTTGTGTGAACAATGGTGGTAAATCTAGGTTGGGTGCAAAGGCTCAAACTATCCAAAGAAAGGCCTAAATCATTTCCATAAAGTTAATTTGTCTAAAGCGCACATGTTTCGAAAATAGCTTGGGGCAAGTTCTAGACATCGAGAAAGGATACCCTTTTTGTTCAATTCGAGTAATAGCTTTCTAACAATCTTCTACACACTCACCTAAACTACTTTTGGATAAGACCGGTTTCGAATTTAAAAGTAAAATAAATTATTACTACGCAAATTAATAAAACATAATTTTAGATCTATGCCAAGAATTTAATTTTACACCAAAACTACTCAAAGACAAGCATATGACTAGGAGCACTACATGAGTCAACAATTTTACTCTAAAGTTTCAAAAACTATTCTAGCACAAAATTATTTTTAGTCCATATGAAAAACAGTCTACTTAGAACTTACAATTTAGCAAGTGGGAGTTTTGATGAATAAAAAGAACATTTTCTAATAGTTTTTTTTTTTGTTCTTGGACTTCCCAAGATCTGCCCGGTGAAGGGTTTGCAAGGTACTAGAGGCTATGATGGGAATTCAAGCCCAAAGCGTCCTTTCCAAGAAATTTAATTGCATTTTTTATTATTATTTTTTTTTGTTTTTATTTTTCAAGTAAAACTACAAAGAAAGCTATGCTACACCCCCATACTTAAAATTAAACATTGTCCCCAATGTTTAAAACTAAGTATGAAAGATAAAACAAAAAAAATGTCAATAAAGAAAAATTAAGAGAAAATACTAAAGTGTAAATAGGGCTTCCCTGAATGGTAGTCGGGGTTGCCGGTCGAACACCTGCAGAATTAAATTAGAAAAAACAAACAAGAAAAGAAAGACAAAAATAAAGAGGTTAACATTGGGTTGCCTCCCAAGAGCGCTTTGTTTACCGTCGCGTAGCTTGACTAAGTGGTAATTTTAAAGATTTTGGAAGTGAATGGTTTCGATGTTTCCGGGCGCTGGGTCGCCCGGGTGATATAATTTTAAGCGTTGTCCGTTGACTTTGAAAGAGCCTTTTTCCGGGTGCTCTATTAGCACTGTTCCGTATGGCCAAACTTCTTTAACTATGAAGGGACCGGACCATCGTGATTTTTATTTACCCGGAAAAAGCCTAAGTCTTGAATTAAATAATAGGACTAAGTCTCCCGGTGAAAAAGTTTTTGGATTTTTGATTTTTTTATCATGATAAAATTTTGTGCGCTCCTTATAAATCTTATTATTTTCGTAAGCGTTTGCGCGCCACTCGTCTAATTCATTTAATTGTAGTTTTCTGTGCTCGGAGGCTAAGTTTAAATCCAAATTTAAAAATTTTAGCGCCCAAAAGGCGCGATGTTCTAATTCCACCGGTAGATGACAAGCTTTTCCGTAGACTAATCGGTACGGTGTACATCTGATGGCGGTTTTGTACGCTGTCCGATATGCCCATAGAGCGTCGTCTAATTTTAGCGACCAATCCTTCCTATTAACGGACACAGTTTTTTCTAAAATTCTTTTAAGTTCACGGTTCACCACCTCCACTTGGCCATTTGCTTGTGGGTGGTAGGCGGTAGATAGCTTGTGGGTAACTCCATACTTTGCTAAAATTTTAGCAAGTTGGTTGTTACAAAAATGTGTGCCCTGATCACTAATTAGTGCTCGGGGTGTGCCAAATCGTGAAAATAATTTTTTTAAAAATTTTACGACGACTCTCGCGTCGTTAAGGGGAAAAGCTTGTGCTTCCGCCCACCTTGACACATAATCTACCGCAACAAGGATATATTTATTATTAAAAGAGGAGGGTAAAGGACCTACGAAATCTATTCCCCAAAGATCAAAAATTTCGCATTCTAAAAAAATATTTTGGGGCATTTCGTCCCGGTTAGAAATGTTACCTGACCGTTGGCACCGATCACAATTACTCACGAAATTGTGAGCATCTTTGAATAAGGTGGGCCAATAGAAGCCCGACTCTAGCGCCTTTCTTGCGGTCCGGTTCGCTTGATAATGGCCACCGGTTGGCCCTTCGTGGCAGTGCCGCAGAATTTGGGCGCCTTCCTCTCCCGAAATACACCTTCGTACCACTTGGTCCGCGCAGACACGAAATAAAAAGGGGTCCTCCCAAAAATAATTTTTCAAATCTGAAAAGAATTTCTTCTTTTGTTGACTTGAAAAATCTTTTGGTAGGACCCGGGCCACTAAATAGTTGGCCAAATCCGTGTACCAAGGGGTGGAAGAAGTCGTTGCCTTTTCGATAGCAAGGAGGCGCTCTTCAGGGAATTTATCATCAATTTCAGCTTCCACTAGTGCTCCTGCAGTCGGATTCTCCAACCGTGAGAGGTGGTCGGCCGCAAAATTCTTCGCTCCCCTTTTGTCTTGGATCTCCAAATCGAATTCTTGTAGTAGGAGGATCCACCTTAGCAGTCGAGGCTTTGCATCTCCTTTTTGTAGTAAATACCGGAGAGCGGAGTGATCTGTAAAAACAATAACTTTTGAAAGCGTTAAATATGATCGAAATTTATCAAACGCAAAAATTATAGCCAAAAATTCTTTCTCCATTGTTGTTTAATTTGCTTGTGCGGATGTTAGCGTTTTGCTTGCATAATAGATTGGGTGAAAATGTTTATTCACCCGTTGGCCTAAAACTGCACCTACAGCAAAATCGCTAGCGTCGCACATGATTTCAAATGGAAGAGACCATATTGGCGCGATTAAAATCCTGGATTTGATTAGTTCATTTTTGATTTTATCAAACGCTTTTAAACATTCCTCATCAAAATTAAACGCGGATTCTTTTTCAAGGAGATGAGTTAGTGGTTTCGTAATTTTTGAGAAATCTTTTATAAACCGCCTATAAAAACCCGCATGTCCTAGAAAACTTCTAATAGATTTTATATTGGTAGGAGGGGGAAGTTTTCTATGACCTCGATCTTGGCCCTATCGACCTCGATCCCCTTACTAGAAACTTTATGTCCGAGGACTAACCCCTCTCGGACCATAAAGTGGCACTTCTCCCAGTTGAGTGCCAAATTCGTGTCTTCGCAGCGTTGAAGAACTCGATCAAGATTATTTAGACAATTAGTGAAAGAATTGCCAAAAAGAGAAAAATCATCCAGGAATACTTCCATGATGTCTTCGATAAGTTCATTAAAAATTGCCAACATACATCTTTGGAATGTAGCCGGCGCGTTGCAAAGTCCAAACGGCATTCTTCGATATACGAATGTGCCGAACGGACAAGTGAATGTGGTTTTCTCTTGGTCTTCGGGCGCAATTGGGATTTGAAAATATCCCGAAAGACCATCGAGAAAACAGTAGTGTGAGTGACCGGATAAGCGTTCTAAAATTTGGTCAATAAAGGGTAACGGAAAGTGATCTTTGCGAGTAGCATCATTTAATTTTCTATAATCGATGCATACTCGCCAACCCGTAACAGTACGGGTCGGAATCAACTCATTATTTTCGTTGGTGATTACCGTTATTCCTCCCTTTTTAGGCATGACTTGCACTGGGCTAACCCAAGTGCTATCAGATATTGGGTAAATAATTCCCGCATCTAATAATTTTATTATTTCGGCTTTAACGACGTCCTTCATATTTGGGTTGAGGCGTCGTTGGGGCTGAATAGCGCCGCGAGAATTATTTTCTACATTTATTTTATGAGTGCAAAACGAGGGGCTAATTCCCTTTATATCCGAAATTTGCCATGCAATTGCATGGTGGTGATTATTTAAAATTTTAATTAATTCGGAAGTTTCCGAATCGTTAAGTGCGGAAGATATTATTACGGGCAATTTTGAATTTTTTTCTAAAAATATGTATTTTAAATGTTCCGGCAATTGTTTTGTTCTAAACTCGGTGGCTCCTCGTAAGATGTTTTTATTTTAGAAATATTTAAGTTTACTTCTTCAAATTTGGTTGGCCGAGTTTTTTCTTCTAAACAAAATAAATTTCCAATTTCCGGGTTTTCAAATAAAGGTGAAATTATTTCAGAAAGCGACGTTATTTCCTCTTCAAAATTTGTTTCTAGAGTAAAACAAGAGTCGTCGTTTGGAAACGCATTTCTCATTGATTGATTTATATTAAAAATAACTTCTTCCTCCCCAACTCGTAGGAGAAGGTTTCCGTTACTTAGGTCAATTATAGCTCGAGCGGTGGCTAGGAAGGGCCGGCCGAGTATGAGTGGTACTTCGGCGTCCTCTTCGATATCGAGGATGACAAAGTCTACCGGAAAGATAAACTTGTCAACCTTCACTAGCACATCCTCAACGATCCCGATTGGATACTTTACGGACCGATCCGCTAGTTGGATGCTTATATTGGTTGGGCATGGGGTGCCCAAACCAAGCTTCTTAAATAAGGAGAACGACATAAGATTTATGCTCGCCCCTAGATCGGCCAAGGCGTTTTTAATTAATAAATTTCTGAACAAACACGGGATGGAAAACCGTCCCGGATCATTTAATTTTTCCGGTAATTTATTAAGAACTATCGCCGAACATTCTGCATTAAGAGAAATACGCAAAATATCTTCAAGTTTCTTTTTATTTGATAATAAATCCTTGAGATATTTCGCGTATTTAGGCATTTGAGAGAGTGCCTCGCAAAATGGAACATTAATTTGTATTTGTTTTAAAATATTTATAAATTTTTTAAACTGCTCCTCGTTGCGCTCATTTTGTAATTTGGAAGGATACGAAATAGAAGGCGTTTGAATAATGCGTGGAGCTAAATCAGAAGAGTTTAAATGCGGAGTTGGAGTTGAAACGTTTACCTTAGGCTCGGCCAAATTTGAACTTTTTACCTCCTTTCCGCTGCGGAGGGTTATCGCGTTGGCGCTCTCCCGTGGATTGGGCTCAGTATTGCCCGGTAGAGCTCCCTGTTGGCGTTCGGAGAACATCTTGGCGAGTTGTCCAATCTGATTTTCTAGGCTTTTAATAGATCCGGAAAGGTTCCGGATATTGGCATCAGTAGAAGCGACGTATTTGGTGAAGACCTCTTCAAGTGAAGGGGCCTTTGGTGGTTGTGGTGGAGCGAATCCAGGAGGATTCACTTGTGGGGGGCATTGAGCATTATTGGGGTTGCTCCATGAAAAATTCGGGTGATTCCTTAAACCCGGATTATAACTATTAGGAAGATTATTATTATTTGGGTTATAAGGAGGACGATAGGAGTTCCCCATATAATCAACTTGTTCTTGATTATAATTATTATTCTTATTATAATAACTATTGTTATTATGATTATTAGCCCCGTTAATGGCGGAGGAAGCAGACATCTCTGCCATTTGCTTAGTAAGCCATTCTACTTGATATGCTAAATTCGGGGTGGCCTCGACTTCAAAGAGTCCGGTCGGTTTGTTAGGACGCGACCATGGCGCATTCCACTGATAAGCATTCATGGCCATCTCCTCGAAAAGCTCTTGAGCGGCATCTGGGGTTTTGTTATTTAGAGTTCCCCCAGCTGCTGCGTCAATCATCTGCCTCGTTTGGAGATTCAACCATTGTAGAATGTTTGAACTTGTTGTCATAAAGGAAGGGCGTGGTGAGGACATCTCCGCAATAATTCCTTGAAGCGCTCCCATGTGTCATAGAGAGACTCCGAGTCTATTTGCGTAAATGAGAGAATGTCCGTACGTAATTTAGCGGACTTCGCCGGAGGAAAATATTTAGTTAAAAATTTCTCCGTCATTTCGGCCCATGTAGTGATGGAACCTCTAGGGAGAGATCACAACCATTGCTTGGCCTTAGTCCGCAAAGAAAATGGAAATAAACGCAAACGAATGGCGTCATCGATGACGCCATTAATTTTAAATGTGTCGCAGATTTCCAAAAAATTCAATAAGTGTAAATTTGGATCTTCATCTGGTAACCCGTCAAAGATGACGGTTTGCTGTACCATTTGAATGATACTAGTTTTGATTTCAAAATTATTATTTGCCAACGCCGGGCGAATAATACTTGATTGTGTTCCCTCCCAATTTGGCCTCGCATAATAGGACATAGTCCGTAGCGGAGCCTCATTATGGTCGGGGTCACCCATTATATCTTCGTTAGTTTCTCCGACTGACTCTTCGCGAATTATTGGTAGATCACTAAATCGGAGACGTCGCCGCAAGGTGCGCTCGATTTCCGGATCAAAACCAAATTCAAAATCGATTGAAGAGTTTCCTCGGGTCATAAACCAAAAGAAAAGAAAAGAAGCGTAAAAAGAAAAAGGGAAAATAAGATTTTAGATAAATAAATCAATTTTTATTTAATTATATTTTTTTTAAATTTTTTTTTATTATTATTAGGTGAATTAAAATTAGTCCTGGACTTCCCAAGATCTACCCGGTGAAGGGTTTGCAAGGTACTAGAGGCTATGATGGGAATTCAAACCCAAAGCGTCCTTTCCAGGAATTTAGTTGCACCTTAAAATTAAGAAAAAAAAAAGATAAAATTAATAGATATTTCGGTTTTCGAAATATCAACCGTTTCCCCGGCAACGACGCCAAAAACTTGATGGACAAAACTGTGCTTGCAAACGATAACGGCAAGTTTACCGTATCGAATGTAGTATAGGTTATTAAAACAAGGTCGTATTAGACTCGGGGCGGTTGAATACTCTTACTTCAGAAAATCTCTATTATCTTATCGAATAGAATTTGTGGTGGGTTGGTTGCGAAAAAGGAGAAATAACTTATTTAAATTAATGAATTAAAAGTTAGTACTCAACCTTGAATCACCTTGGAAAAATAAATAAATAAAGAAATAAAACTTCTAATCCTCTTTAAGAGAAATGCTTGACCGTGGAGGTTCCTGATTTATGAACGTACCTCTCTCGAGGATACGCCTAACTGAGTTTAGGTTGATCAATCGAACTCTCGCTCTAGAATCGAAACCCCTAAAGCTCGCTTTATCGAAGTGAACCCCTCTATTAGATATAACTCCAATCCGGGAGATTTATACCGTCCTCTCTCGAGGAGTGCATTCAAATCTCTTTATCCTTAAAGTGATCGATTCGAACTCAAAACCTCTCGATTATTTGACTACGAAAACAAGAATGAGATTATATATCGATAATATAATCTCAATCAATATAAATTCAAGGATAAATCTTAAGCAATCTAAATAAGAGAAAAAGAAGTTCTAAACTGAATTATGAATTATATTTTCCTTGGATCATCTCGGCCGGGTACTAATGAAATTTAGCTACTCATGGAGATGGAGGAATTGATGAAATACAAGAGGTGCATAATGAAGATTGAGAGTAGAATAAGAGTAAAAGTGCTATTTTATTAATCGAAAGGGAAATTACAACTAGGAAATAAGAAATTACAAACCTGAAATGAAAGTGCAAGCTAAGAAAGAAGATTACAAGCTTAAGAATAATAAAAGCAGTACAAGAAAATAAACTTAGAACTCCCAAAATTCATCCCCAAACATCTGGAAAAGCTCCCTTTAAACAGCTGAATTTTTGGTGTTACACGCCCTTGGTCACGCCCGTGACCAAGGGCGTGTAAGGGGCGTGATCGAAGCGGCAGCGGAGAGGGTGCCTTCTGGAGTAATTGCGAGCGTTTCGGCCGTGTCACGCCCTAGGTCACGCCCGTGACCTGGGGCGTGTAATCCTGAAATCTGGCTGCTGGCGGGAAACTCTGGCGGGAAGAAGCGCGGGCCGAGTCACGCCCGTGACCTGATGTCACGCCCTCGGTCACGCCCGTGACCGAGGGCGTGTAATTTTAATCGACGTGGCAGCGAGCTCCGGATGCTTGTGGCGGGTCGTGGCCGTGACATTGGGTCACGCCCTTGGTCACGCCCGTGACCTGGGGCGTGTACTTGGCGAAATCTTCACGGAGCGTCCCCGGAGTGGCAGAAGCAGGTCTGGAGTATTTCGTAGGTTACACGCCCATGGTCACGCCCGTGACCTGGGGCGTATAATTTTAACATTTTGCTCGAAACAGCCCAGAAAACCTGAAAACACAAAATAAACTTAAGTTAGCTTATGAAGTAACAATGGAAGGATTTATATGATACAATTCCTAAAAAAAACATAATAAACATAAACTAAAAGATGAGTAAATAAATTACTCATCAGTCCATCCGCCTAGAGAAGCATGGCACAGCGGCTCATGTTATCCATTCGCCTCATGAAGCAGTGCAATCAAGGCCTGCAAAGTTTGATTCCGCACTAACCCTTCCATCCGCTTGCCTACTCGTCCATCCGCTTTGTGAAGCAGTGTGCTCAAGGCCTGCCTAGTTTCCATCCCGCCTAGCGAAGCATTGCATAACGACATTGCATAGGAGTAGTTGTAGTTATTTTCTTTTACTTTCCATCAACCAAATCCCCCCTTTTGCAATCCATCCGACCTAAAGGACTTCGATATCAAGTCCTTCCTTAAAAGTAAACTTCACCTTACTGTGTTCCTTAGAGATTCGATACTTGGGGATTCACTCCCACATTTTATATTACTTGAACGATCGGTACACTTCCGTTTCGTGCCGCAGTCTAGCTACCGCCTATAGCGGTGTGCGAGATTTGCGTATAACATAATAAGAGGACTATACACAATGGAGGAACTTCTAACTCTTGTCTCCCATTACAGAAAACTCACACGACTGTGTTCCCCGACAACGGCGCCAAAAACTTGATGCGCAAATTTAGCACACCGTTATAGGCGGTAGAGAGACTGCGGCACGAAACAACAGTGTACCGATCGTTCAAGTAATATAAAATGTGGGAGTGAATCCCCAAGTATCGATATCGAAGGAACACAGTAAGGTGGAGTTAACTATTTAGGACGGACTTGAGATTGAAGTCCTTAAGTCGGATGGAATGCGGGAGAGTTGATTTGGCTTTTGGAAAATAAAAGAAAATGATTACAACTACTCCTATGCATTGACGCTATGCAATGCTTCGCCAGGCGGGATGGAAAACTACACGGGCCACTATGCAACGGTTCGCAAGGGCGGATGGACGAGTAGGCAAGCAGATGGAGTGAAAACACTTTGCGGAAAAGAGGGCTGCATTCACATCTAACAAAGCTCAGCCAGGATCACAGGCATACCACTCTATAATGATTCCACACACCAAGCATAAACACAATGAACTTTCATAAAAGCATAATGAAAGCAAATAGCAATTAAAATAGGTTTTTAAGCAAGGTTCATCATCAAAGTATAGGTGATTTCATACCACACCACCTTAAAAGAGGAAACTAAGGGTAGAAATACAAACAACGATCGAGACTATGACGTAGAAATGGGAGGATGCACTGGGTTGTCAATCCATGTCCTACAGTCCATTCATCGGTTGCGTCCGGGATCACTGAAGCTCTCACCACCTCTAGCCCATCTTCTCGAGTGTCTACGCTGTCCACGTCAATGCCCTCGTTATTCCTTGCAATCTGGATAATATGGAGTGGATATCACCTTCTTTAGAGCTTAGGATGATGGGGAAACACTATGGAGTGATACCCTCCCTTGGAAGAAGAAAAATGGAGCAGTCGGCCCCTTCCGGCGGAAGAAATCGCGGAGCTATTCGGATCCTGAAAACCTAAAAATCGCAGCTTAAATAGAAAAGATTGCAGAATTTTGTTCATGCACGACCAAACGCACGACCGTGCGTAAAAACGCACGACCAAATTCAGAATGCTATTTTGGTCCTCAAATGAACGCGCATGATCGCAACCGACCGTGCGTTAAGAAAACGCACGACCGTGCGATTCATGCAGACATGAAATCTGGGCATAATTGATGGTCTACCCACCTGCACAGCCCCAAACAACAATCACACAGCTGGGAAAACACCTCCAGCAACATCATAATATCATAAAAAGAATGGGGAGCACAATGTGCTTACCCCCAACAATAAAGCGTGCAATTGTACATCGAAATGGGCCTAAAAGTGCACTTAGCATGGAATGAAGTTTAGAGAGCAAATATGTGTGATTATGGATCTAATATGTAGTGCATTGACTATAATACCGGCCCAGATGAGTCCAAAAATGTGTATACAAATGGGACTCATCACACCCCCAGACTTACCTATTTGCGCGTCCCGAGCAAACAAATCCGGAGGAGTAGGAAAAGCATAACTAGCCAAAAATTGCAAACATGGAATATAATGCAAAGTTGCATACTTGTGTGCATAGAAGTTCATTAGAAGAAGTTTCTACATATGCTAGCTAATTTATAAAAATGTAAATGTGTAAAAAGAAATTTATTTTAACTCACAAGGGGAATGTTGGTGAATCGCGAGGTCACACGTAGTACGAAAGTAAGCAAGACGCGATGGGGAGTGCTACCCAAGACCGGAACTCGGAATTATCTCCGTTGAAATCCATCAACGTCGAGAGCCATAAGCTCGCCCTGTCACACCCTCTCCACGGCGCTAGTGAACTCACAAGACGAATCGATAGGACTTTAGGTATACACGAGGCTTAGGTTACGGTTTGGAATGCAAGGATAAACATGATGGCTAATCGCAACCCAAAAGAGCTCACAAAAGTGATAATTCAAAGCAGCCCCCCAATAATACACGTGTAACACGCCTCCAGACTTGACTTTGAAATCGGGTGTGCACGCAGCCTACTCCAATCAATAAAACTAGATGTTTCAATTACAACGCTAGGGATATATTTTTTTTCTTTGCTTTTCTTTTTCTTTCTCTTTTTCTTTATCTCCAAATCTATTCGCAAGAATCTCAGCATATAGATATTTTTTTAAGAAATCCACATCAACACTAAAATTTCACAAGACCGCACCGCATTGGAAAATTATAATTCAAAAATGTTTTTGGCTTATTTTTGGTTGCGATAATGGGATTAGCTTTTAGGCCTTGGTGAAGTATGGTGGAGCTGAACCAAAAGGTAGGGTAGGCACAAAATAGGCTAGCAACGGTTAGCGTATAGGAATGGTAGAACAAAGCTCAAGCTTGCCAAATAGCTGGCCTACGTCATGCTCAACTTACAAATCATTCGCACCCATGCTTCGAGAGTTGCTTGGGGCAAGTTCTTAGCCCCCGAGAAAGGTAATCCTTCCTCCCGACTCGAGCAACACGAACCTCGTGCTCGCATACACACAATACCACGCTACCACTAGGTTCAAACACATTCACCATTTTTGAGTAAAATAAATTAAAATCTATGCAAATCTACTAATTATAAATTAGAAGCATAAGTAAAAACTAATTCTACTCAGATACCTATGCAAGACACGAGTACTCAACTAGAGCACTACAAGAGTCAACATGCCACTCCATCTTGCAATTTTTGGGCTAATACAGCAATTTCTACATCACAACCAAGAATTGAATATATAGGAGCATACAAACAAGCGAGTGCGCGCTAAAGTGGGTGTAGTGGTGTGCGGTGAAGATGAACAAATAATATAACTGAAATAAAATACTTCTAGCATGCACTGAGATGTGCCCGTGCAGTGGGTAACACATAGCGGCTCTCCCCCAAACTTAATCTAAGCAATAGACACAAATGATATAACAATGAAAATTGAGTAAAAGGCTAGGGGAAGAAAAGTTACCCATGCTCAGAAATGAGCATACCAGAAGATTAGCGTTAATAATGCGATGGAAGTCCCAGTCCGCCACCAAAAGATCACCACCCTACAAAAAGGACGCACCAAACAATAGCAAAAAAATAATATATTAAGGCATTAGCGAATTAGAAAAATAAAAACAACCAAAACTGGGTTGTCTCCCTGTAGCGCTTTTGTTTACCGTCCTTAAGCTGGACTAAATACCTGTATTATGCAGTTTAAAAGATTGTCTAAGCATAAAAGCAGAAGTTAATAAATCCTAATTATTATTACATGCTCAGCAAAATAATCAACTATAAGTTGATTTAAAGTAGTAACTAGAAATAAAGGAAATGGGTCCGAAGACCCAGCAGCAGCAGTCCAAAAGATCAGGAGCTTTCCATCTCCATATTTCATCCTTCTTCATCCTCTTCCTCTCCTCCAATCGGCGGTCATGGATGAAGTATCGTTTACCACCCTGCACCCAGTCTCTCAAGGAAAAAGCAGGCAATGATGATGAGGTGGAATAGACGATTGATTTCATCATTGCCATTTGCTTTTCCTTCCAAGACTGCCACACAGAATTAGCCAAAAATGGGTCTAGATATTCAAGCACCTGCAGAGGGATAAATGAAATATCAGACATTAAAGAAGGCGGGGAAGCAAGAAGGATGAACTTATCAATATCATCATTAAAAGAAAGAGGATTAGGAAATAAACTGGATGAAGAACTAAAAGAATGAAACAACGGAGGAGTGGTCCCGGTTTCACTCCTGGTAGGTTCCCAAGCCTGATCACAGTCATTGTCATAAGAGTCATAGCGAGGTGCATCTGAAAACTCGAAGGCATCAATGGTGCGGTAAATCTCCTTCACCAATGAGGAGGTGCACAACTCCTCATCAAAAAGGTCATCCTTGTCATCCCACTTAGGCGCAGCTTGGAGGTCCAGAACATCACCCTGCAAACAATCTTCGACAGGATCATCAAAAATATGTGTAGAAAATTTTTGCAAAGAAGCTGGAGGAACATAATCATTATCAAAATCAGAAAATAAGAGATCTGGTTCCTCCGCAAAAGGATCCGCAGACACCTCCCCGCTGGATAGAACATTCTCCTCACCCCACTCCAGTGCATCTTGGAGCTCCCAATCCTCTCCATGTTGGCCTCACTATGAGTAAAGCAATACACAGGGAGCGAAGAATCGATGCAAGAAATAAACTCGGGGGTTGAGGGCTCGATTCCCTCCAGGGTTAGGGACTGAGCGATAGGGACGTTGTCATCAGGATGTGAAGGACTGCAGTCGGGAATTGGAGTAGGTAAGAGACTGGGGTAGTCCTTCAAAACATGATTTTCACTTTTACAAATTAAACATACAAAGCCCCTACGATACGTAGCATTTAATTCCCTCATTTGATCGATATAATAGCTCATCTTGTCATTAATGCTAGTTTCAGTCTAGGAATACATTTTTTGAGAAGGATACAGATATAACAAAAATTGAAATTCTTTGCAAGAAAATCTACACAATCAATTAAAACTACTTCGGAACAACTTGCCTAGAAAAATTAAAACAGGGAAGAGCGAAATATTAAAAGCAAAAATTAAATAGAAAGCAAATAAAATAACAAGAGGACTATACACAATGGAGGAACTTCTAACTCTTGTATCCCTTTACAGAAAACTCACACGACTGTGTTCCCCGGCAACGACGCCAAAAACTTGATGCGCAAATCTAGCACACCGTTATAGGCGGTAGCGAGACTGCGGCACGAAATGGCAGTGTACCGATCATTCAAGTAATATAAAATATGGGAGTGAATCCCCAAGTATCGATCTCGAAGGAACATAGTAAGGTGGAGTTAGCTATTGAGAACAGACTTGATATTGAAGTCCTTAAGTCGGATGGAATGCAGGAGAGTTGATTTGGC
The DNA here is from genome assembly GCA_033032865.1 of Dactylorhiza incarnata. NCBI lineage: Eukaryota > Viridiplantae > Streptophyta > Magnoliopsida > Asparagales > Orchidaceae > Dactylorhiza > Dactylorhiza incarnata. Next base: position 8,198,847 of record JAWHQI010000035.1, read on the forward strand.
TTTTGGAAAATAAAAGAAAATGACTACAACTACTCCTATGCAATGCCGCTATGCAATGCTTCGCCAGGAGGGATGGAACACTACACGGGCCGCTATGCACCGATTCGCAAGGGAGGATGGACGAGTAGGCAAGCGGATGGAGTGAAAACACTTTGCGGAAAGGAGGGTTGCATTCACATCTAACAAAGCTCAACCAAGATCATAGGCATACCACTCTATAATGATTCCACACACCAAGCATAAACACAATGAACTTTCATAAAAGCATAATGAAAGCAAATAGAAATTAAAATAGGTTTAAGCAAGGTTCATCATCAAAGTATAGGTGATTTCATACCACACCACCTTAAAAGAGGAAAATAAGGGTAGAAATACAAACAACGATCGAGACTGTGCCGTAGAAATGGGAGGATGCACTGGGTTGTCAATCCATGTCCTACAGTCCATTCATCGGTTGTGTCCGAGATCTCTGAAGCTCTCACCACCTCTAGCCCGTCTTCTCGAGTGCCTACGTTGTCCACGTCAATGCCCTCGTTCTTCCTTGCAATCCGGCTAATATGGAGTGGAGATCACCTTATTTAGAGCTTAGGATTATAAGGAAACACTATGGAGTGATACCCTCCCTTGGAAGAAGAAAAACGGAGCAGTCGGCCCCTTCCGGCGGAAGAAATCTCGGAGCTGTTTGGATCCTGAAAACCTAAAAATCACAGCTTAAATAGAAAAGATTGCAGAATTTTGTTCATGCACGACCAAACGCACGACAGTGCGTAAAAACGCACGACCAAATTCAGAATACTATTTTGGGCCGCAAATGAACGCGCACAATCACAGCCGACCGTGCGTTAAGAAAACGCACGACCGTGCGATTCATGCAGACATGAAATCTGGGCATAATTGATGGTCTAACTACCTGAACAACACCAAACAGCAATCACACAGCTGGGAAAACGCCTCCAACAACATCATAATATCATAAAAAGAATGGGGAGCACAATGTGCTTACCCCTAACAATAAAGCGTGCAATTGCACATCGAAACGGGCCTAAAAGTCACTTAGCATGGAATGAAGTATAGAGAGCAAATATGTGTGATTATGGATCTAATATGTAGTGCATTGACTATAATACCGGCCCAGATGAGTCCAAAAATGTGTATACAAATGGGACTCATCACCTTCTATGGAAAATGCCCCTAGCATGAGCTGCAACCGTGGAGCCTAGTGGAAAATTTCTACTTTGCAATCGAGCCCAATTACAGGGCCATGATTGATGCAGCTGCAGGCGGAACTCTGATGAACCATACCCCCAAAGACGCATTGCAGATTCTCCAGGACACGGCCATTCATAGTTCATTCTGGACTGCTGAAAGGAATGCCCCAAGGAATGCTCGGGGACTCTTTGAGGTGAACAGACCTGGTGCATCTGCTGAGATGGCATCAGCACCCTATGAGAATATCTTGCTGCTTAAGAGGCCTGCCCTTCCTCCTGCCCCAGTGATGGCCATCTCATGTCAAGGTTGTGGAAGCCCGGGGAATCATGCATATGAGTGTCCCACAGGTGAGCAACCTACCGAAGTATCTTATGATGAAAGTAGCAATTATATGAATGATCAAAATCGTGGAGCACCTTTTAATAATGCTTATAACCCGGGTGTGAGGAATCACCCGAACTTCTCGTAGAAACAAAATTTTCCTAGCCAACGATTGCAAGGATGCTCGCATCAATTCGATGCTCAAACCTCTGGGAGCCAACCGCGGCCACCACAACCGGGTTATACGCAAAATGCCCCAGCCCCCATGAAGAGCAACCTAGAAGAAATGATGGAGAGATTTATGCAGGCCGCTAACTCTAATATTGTTAGCCGAACTGCGTCCATGCGAAGCTTGGAGACGCAATTGGGCCAATTGGCTCAACTGCTGACCGAGCGTTCACAAGGGACCCTTCCCAGCAACACTAAAAAGAATCCAATCAATCAAGGGAAGAGTCTCACCGATGCGGAAGTAAGTAACTCAAGTGAGTTTGTAATCACTTGCTCCATAAATAATGTTGAAACTGCTGCCTTGTGTGACTCCAGTTCATCCCGCAATGTCCTTGCACTGCAGGACATTGCTAAAATGCAACTTGAAATGAACACGGATGACAGGAAGTCCCTAGTGCTTGCGAACGGGACTGTCATTCAGGCGGAGGGAGAAGTAAGAAATGTTGAAGTCATAATTGAGGGGACGGTGGTGGACACCGATTTCCAAGTATTGGGACCCTGTGAGAATCAATCTATTCCCATCTTAGGAGTACCGTTCTTGAAAGAGAGCGGTGCCACTTTGGACTTTTCTGCAGGGTGTGTTATCTTACCTAGTAAGGTAATATCCCCTACTTGCCCCAAGATTGCAACCGCAACATTATTTTGCTCTTCCCATTTTATTATTGATGAATCACTTAGTAATGCAGAGAACAGGGAAGAAAAAGGATCGTTTAATGGAGAAAAGGAAGAAGATCAGTCGAGCGGAGAAGAGGAAGAAGTTGACTTTCGAAAAGAATGTGACTTGGAGAGGGAGGAGAACCTCATTTCTGAACCTGTCGAGCCGAATTTAACTTGGGACGATGTCCCATTGATAGCTTGTAATGAATTATGTAATAAACCTCTTAAACGTTCTATCTCTTGGGCTGATCCAGTTGCCACTGCGGCGACGGAAGTGATGCCACCCACCACCAAGGTGGGAAATGCTGAAACTTATCAACGCTGGCGCTCTCCAACAGTGGAGAAGCGTAAACAAGAGAGACTATTGCGTGGTGCATGCTCCGCTGCTCTCTGTGGCAAGATGGCGGAGGGTAGGGGAAAATTGGGCAATACCAATTTTGGCCCTAAAGCTTTCACCTCCAGCCTACGAGCCACTGGAGATGGGCACTACAAAAGTGCTTATAGCTGATTTTATTTTTTTTCTTGTTCTGAGAACTGTGGAAAGTCTTCTTTAAAACTTCTGCACTTTATGAACTTTGCTTAATACAGGTATTTGGTCCACCTTAAGGACAGTAAACAAAAGGGCTTCTTGGGAGACAACCCATGGGGGAACCATTCGGTTCCGATCTTTTGTTCAGATTTGTGTTTATTTTGTTTTGTTGTTTGTTCATGCTAACATCGCAGGTTTAAGCTCTCGCTCGGGGGGATGAGGAAGGAGAAAGTTAAAGAAGGAATTGCCGCACTTCTGGCATGCTCATTCGTGATCATAGGTCCACTCTAACCCTATTTTCCTTAATTCATGAATTCCTTATTTTATAGGATTGTGATCAAGTCTGGGGGAGAGATCGAGTTATGCATGTGCACGCACTTTGCATAGCATGTTAGAATGTACTGAGTTAGGATTTTCAATTTTGTTGCACACATTGCATACATTTGCACCTAGTTCACGCGTACTTAATCGCGCGCGCTTATTGGGTATTGCTGCGAGGTTCCCCACTCGTAAGAATTGGATTGTTAGTGTAGGAGTGAGGGGTGAAGAAAAATGTTGACTCGAGTAGTGCTCGAGTCGAGTGCTCCCGTCACGCCTAGAAATTCAATTAGAGTAGAATAAAATTCAATGTTATAATTTAATTATTTCTATTATAGTAGTTTCAATTTATTTTACTCTAGTGGTGCATCCGGTGAATCCAACGGTAGCATAGGGTCGAGTGTAGCAGAATTAGTAGTAGCTTATTACTAGGGTTGGAAGGAATGATAACCTTTCTCGGTGGCTAGAACTTGCACTAGGCGACTCTTGAAACGATTGCATTGAATAACTCATTTTAAAGCATGATGTAGACCGTTTCTTGATCCGTTTGTGCTTTTGAAATCCTAACCAATGTAATCACCTTTGCAAACCCACTTGAGCCTACCTATCCTTCTTGCTTAGCTCCACTTAAATGTCACCAAAGCCATACGGCCAAACCTATATTCGCACCAACAATTGAGTTTGAAAAGAAGTTTATATATCTACTACGTTTGGTGTTATCTATGTTGTGTACGGCAGCTTTGAGAAAGCTAAAGGAGAAGTTTATAAAGTACTTACAAAAGATTTACTTGTCGAGAAAAAAGAAAAAAAATAATTGTGCAAAAAGAACTTTCAAGTACAGTCTCTCGATAAAATAATGGATGGTTGGCTTAGCACATACCTAGTGTCCAGTTGAAGTCTGGGGGTGCTTTGTGGTTCTTGAAATTACTGTATCAGTGATTTTATACTCTTGAGTACTCAGGTTATGTTGAGTGCGTTACCCATCGTTCTTCTACTTATCTAACCTAAACTCAACCTAAGCCAAATCTTAACCTATAAGTCCTATTGATTTTAGATATGAGTCATCTCATGCAGTAGAGAGAGTGCGAACATGCAAGCCTATGGACACCGACTTTGATGGATTTCTTTGGAGATTGTCCTGAATTTTGATTCGAGTAATACTCTACTCATTAGTCACACTATTGTCCCTTGTGCGCCGAAAGACTCACCGAGATTCACCATCCGATTAAACTAGATTTCAAATTACTGTTCTATAAATAGTTAAATATAATCTTGAGTTAAATTCAATTCTAACGTATTTCTACGCATGTGAGCATACGACTTCGCATGGATCTCTACCGCTCAAATCTGCTCTAACATCCAATTGTTCCGACGGGAGAGATAAGTAGTTTGCCCGAGATGTGCAAATGGTTAAGTCTGGGGGTGTGATGAGTCCCGTTTATATACACTTTGATGGACATCAGGGCTAGTTTTCACTCTCTTGTGCATCATTTTCGAGCTATTATTGCATCTATTTCTCTTATGCTCATTCATGCGCACTTGCGTGCTTTGTGCTCCTTTTAAGCCCATTTTGGTGTGCGTCTGCGCTCCATGATATTGGGGGTAAGCACATGGTGCTCCCCAATCCTTTTTCTCTGTCTGATTGGTGATGGAGGTGTATTCCCAGCTGGACTACTATTCGTACTGGTAGTTGGATCACCCTATTTTACCCCAGAAATCATGTTTATTTATATCGCACGGTCGTGCATTTTCTTGACGCACGAACGGCTGTGGTCGTGCGCCTTCATCTGGGGAGAAATCCGGTGATCTGAATTTGGTCGTGTGTTTTTAAGCACGGGCAACTGGAAACGCACGATCGCCTGTTTCATCTATTTTTCTGCCAATCTGAATTTGTTCGTGCTTTTTTGTGCACGGGCGGATTCGCCCGTGCGTGAGTAAATCGCACGGGCGCTGCTGCTTCTTCCTCAAGCCAATTTATTCGTTAAATAACGCACGGGCAACGCACTGTCGTGCGTTCGCCCGTGCGTGACTAAATTTATGTCTTTTTAGTATTTAAGGCAGGAAATCTGCTGGAAGAGAAGACCCCCCCCCCACCCCCCCCCCCGCCGCGCGGGAAAAGCTGGAGAGCCCACCATTTTCGCCCAGTTCTTCCGCACCACCACCGTTCGACCTAGGAGGAGCTCTGGTGACCTTTGGCTTGCAAATCTTCCACCAAAGCTCCCTCCTAGGCCTCCTCCATCATCCTTGAGCTCAAGAACGCCATAGACAGAGAGCTTCCGCTGCATTCAAGGTGTAGAACAAGAGCAACCGCAAGCTAGACCACGAAGAAGATGGGTATAAGTAGAGGAAGGTGACATCTCCTTCGGACCCCGAACGCAATTGAAGATTGAACACGGACGAGGCTTGACAACCCTTCGATTCCGGCCGAGAATCTTCAGCATAGTCTTCGAGCTTCGATTTCCCCTATTCCCCTTCGCTTGCTTCAGAGTTCTCTTAGATAAGTTTGTTATTATGGATGATGATCATGAACATTGTGTTTTAATTAATATGATTTCATGTTTTTGAGATCCTTTGTGGTTCATGAGGTTTGATGAGTGCCGTTGTAACACCCCAAAATTCATATAATTGCTTTCCATGAAGACCCTAAGAGCATTAGAGGAGTCCCATGGGGTTTTGCGGATGTTTGGGGGTGTTTAGGAAGCTTTTTAGAGAAGCTGATTTTTGACATGGCTTGCGACACGACCATGTGCAAGGCCATGTCCGTGAATTCTAAGCGTCAAACTTTGGCAGAGAAGGTCACGGCTAGGCACACGGCTGTGTACCTAACCATGTAGATCCACACGGCCATAGACATGGCCGTGTGCAGGGGTGTGTCTAGCTCCAGTTTTTCCTGTGTGTTCACACGGTCTGGCACACGGCCGTGTGCCAAGCCATGTACGGGTTTTTCCAGCCCATTTTAAGTTTAAATATGACCCATCCGTTGAGTTGTGAGGAGATCTGATGGTGGGAAATATTTCCTGATGGCTTAAGGTCGGGAAATGAGGGTTTAGAACCTCATTTCACCCACTCCACTCTCTCTCTTACCTTTGAAAACCCAGAGAGAAGGAGGAGCCATTTTCCCCCATTGAAGGAGCTCCAAAGCTCGGATTCGCAAACCGAGACCGGATTTGCGGAGAGGAGTCCGCTGCCATCGTTTCCCACCGAACAAGTTTTGTTCCATTGCGCCGAAGCGTACTCCAAGGGTAACGATTCTCCCTCCCGGTCATAGGACGTGTTCTTTGTCCTCTCATTCCTTTTTCTATGCTTGCATGAGGACTCCCTTTCACCAAATGGGTGAAGTGTAGGATTTCCTCTAGTTCTTCGGAACTCCGGGTTGATTGTGTCCGTCCCCGACATATTTGCATGTAAAAATCCGGTAGTCGAACGGATTTAGGCATTGTGTGTGAAGCCTATTCGTGGTCGTGAGCCCGGATCGGTGATGCTTGGATTACGACGTTGCATTTAGGTTAAGCCTAGAATGCGTGCCCGAGAATGTCTCCGTGTGAATTGCTATCGTATTGCGGGACCTGAGATTAGACGGCTGTTGGAGCTCTAACAAAAGCCCCATGCTTGAGAGTGGTTGAATGCAAACCTTCACCACTAGATTTCGATGAGGAGTGATCTTGTACCTCCTTCCCGATTGTTATTTGTGAAGCCTAGGTCCTCATGAATGGATTAGGTGCGTAACTTATGTTTTGTGTAGCACTTGCATGTGCTAAAACCTTACGGGATTAGGCGAAGCCGTACCCGCATCGTGCGAGCGACACGACGGCGAGAGCACAGGCAAAGCTGAGTCGAAACCTGTTTCCATGCTAATCGGTGCGAGGTAGCACCTCTTGGACGTCGTACGACCATGGGAGAGGGCGCGGAAGGTGTTCACCTAGATGGGCCAGAAGCTCTTTAACCACCTAAGGTTTCCGAACTTAGAGTGGAGTTGGTGCTCTCGAAAGAGTACCTTGGATTCATGCCATGTGAGCATGGAGCGTGTGGTCGTGAGTACCCGCGTTTGTGATGTTTTGAAATGATGATGTGTTAGCCTCATGCGGTTGCTTAGGCGGTTGTGGGGAACCTCCGGGTGAACCCAACCAACATCATGTGCATTCCTAGTATCAACTTTATTTGATGCTACACCTAGAAGATTGATTGTGTTTGAAACCTCACCTTGTGTAGTTTGCACCTTCCTTATACTAGTACATGTTGCTAGTATGGCTTGTACGCAGGGAAGAAGCTCCGCCACCCCGAAAAAGGGGTGGGGTCGTTATAATTTGGTCAGCTGTGCTAACCGTTGCTTTGTTTGCCACCTCTTGGTGGAATCTTCTTATGCAGGTGCAGGTGGGCCTAGCGAGAAATAGCGGGCGGTGGCCCTTTTGCTGTGTTGGCCCTCGAAGGCCAGCCTCTTTTCTGCTTTTCATGTATTGCCGGTCTGCGTGCCGAAGTATGTTTAGGGAGTTTTGTACGTTTTGGAATGTAAGGCCTTAAGGCCGTAACTCTACACTTTATTGTTTCATTCCTGTGATAGTGGACTATTCTAAAGGAAATGTTAAATCATTATGCCTCCGCTTATGTTTAGTATACTCTAGTGTAGTACTTTTCTGTATATCTCCTTTTAACGCCTAGCTAGTGTGGTTAGTATAGCGTGGGGTCCCGGCCGGACCTACTGTTATATTATTTGTACTAGCAGGGTGTTATAATTTGGTATCGGACTTAGGGAGTCGATCCGTAGTTTAGCGAATTCGGGACGAATTCTTTTTAAGGGGTGGTGTGCACGGGATGTGCGCTCAGCCAAAACGTTAAAAACTAATAAGAATGTCCACTTAGGAATGGAAAAACATACTTGTTTGCGGAACCTAAGCATTCCAGGATTGTTGTTCGCCTTGTTTTCAGTCACTAAATTGTGTCTTCCACGATTATAGGTGACTAGGGGTGGTACGGGGCAGTTTCAACCCCGTAACACTGCTGAAAGTAGTGCATTTGTTGAGGTACCAACGATCACTCCTTCTGCTGAGATGATCAGGTTAGTCGCTGAAGCGGTCTTCGCGATGATCAACACTCAGTTTGGGCGGCTTGCACAGCCTACTACTCCGACTCCGGATGTGGCCCCTGTAACTATTGCTGCAGTGGAACCTGCGGTAGAGCCGAGGGTGGAACGTCGAGTTGAGCAAGCAGTTGAGGGACGAGCACGTGACCAGTAATTAAAGCACTTCCTGAGCTTTAACCCTCCAACATTCTCGGGAACCGAATCCCCAAAGAGAGCGGCGGAGTGGTTGTCAGAAATAAAAAGGACTTTAATGTCAATGCTTATAAGCAATGAGAGGTTGGTAGCCTTAGCCACCTTCCTACTTATAAGAGAAGCAAGACTTTGGTGGGAAGAAGAGTTGGTGCACAAGTTTGGTTTGAGACAACTTACCGAAGTCTCTTGGGAAAACTTCCATGAGTCAATCCTTCTGAGGTACATGCTCTCAACAGAGCATTTGGCACTACAGAACCAGTGTTTACACCTGGAGCAGGGAGCGCACTCAGTGGACGAGTACCTGAATGAGTTCATCAGTCTGGGCCGCTATGAGAGGTCTATGTGGGAAGATGAGGAGACCAAGGTCAACAAGTTCTACAATGGTCTGCGAGATGACCTAAGACTAGTGCTTGTGGGTCCAATGTTACTTGGCTTCAACGTCTTAGTGAAAGCAGCAAAATCTCTGGAAATGGATATGGAGAGTATGAAGCGCGCGAAAGACTTCAATGTAAAGAAGTCAGAGTTTCATGCGCCGGTCTCGCAGTCCAAATCTGAGTTAAGAAGAGTTAAGAGAAAGTTTAACTCTGAGGAAGCTAGGACTGCACGGTGTTCCTTAATTTGTTTCACTTGCGGAAAGGTGGGACACAAAGACCGAGTGTGTCGAAGTGGTCCCCCAAAGGCAAAAAGCGGAGAAGTGGACTATGCTCGTGTGATGGGTTCAGCTTTTATGGAAAAAGGCAAGGCGGTGGAGTCTTCGACTTCCCAGCATTCTCTAACCCAGCCGAGAGTCTACTCCTATGGCCAGCAAGAGGTCATTCAACAATGCGATGTTGCCACAGGTATGGGTGATCATCTTTTAATATGATTTCTACCCCGTGTGCGGATAGAGATAGCAGTGTGGACACCGTATCCGATGACAGCAAAATTTTATGTCTTGCATTTTTGTGCAATGAGGCCTTGTCCTAATTATCAACTTTTCGACGAGAGCTCTGTTGGTGCAGGAGCATCACTATCTTATCTGTCTAAGGACTTCGTGTTATGAATCAGAGTGTCGTTTACCTTAGTCAAGGATAGATTGGAGGTAATGCTGCCCAATAGATCTTGAATGAGCGCGGATAGGAGAAGCTGTGAAAAGGCGTGAAGATGTTCTTCACCTTGTTGAAGGATTCGGGGCCTAAGCTCAGCTTTGGTGTTATCCTAGTAGTAGCGGACAAAGCTGACCGAGAAGAACCGTTATCCGATTCCGAGAATCGACGACTTATTCGACCAACCGGTTGGGTCGACGGTATACTCTAAGCTTGACTTAAGGTCCGACTATTATCAGCTTCGTAAGGGAATGTGATATTCTAAAGACAGCATTCAGTACCCGCTTTGGGCACTATGAGTTCACCGTTATGCCGTTCGGTCTATCTAATGCACCGTCGGTATTTATGGAATTAATGAATAGAACGTTCCGTGATTATTTGGATCAATTTGTGATCGTCTTCATCGACGACATTTTGGTATACACTCAGTCGGAGGAGGAGCATGCAGAGCATCTGCACGCAGTTTTGAGCACCCTGAGGAGGAGTCAATTATATTTGCAAGTTCTCCAAGTGCGAGTTTTGGCTATCGTCAGTAGCATTCCTGTGTCATGTTGTTAGTGGGGATGGAATTGCGGTTGATCCGTCGAAAATAGAAGCGATCCGAGCGTGGCCTGTGTTGAAAAACGTAGCGGAAGTCCGAAGTTTCTTAGGACTTGCCGGCTATTATAGGCGCTTTGTGGAGAACTTCTCGAGGGTCGCACTCCCTCTCACTAAACTGACTAGGAAAGATCACAAGTTCGACTGGTCGCCCGAGTGCGCTCGAGCTTTTGAAGAACTGAAGAGCCGTCTGACCACGACACCCATTCTATGCTTGCCATGTGGTACTGAAGGCTACGAAATTTATAGTGACGCCTCGGGGAGTGGTTTGGGTTGCGTCCTAGTGCAGTTCGGAAAGGTAATTGCCTACGGCTCCCAACAACTGAAGGTTCATGAAAGGAACTACCCGGTCCATGATTTGGAGCTAGCGGCCGTGGTTTTCTCCCTCAAGCTTTGGAGGCATTACTTGTATGGCGTGAAGATCGATATCGTTACTGACCACAAGAGCCTCATGTACCTGCTGGATCAAAGGGAGTTGAATATGCGTCAGAGGAGGTGGATGGAATTCCTTGGGTACTACACCTTCGACATTAAATATACTCCTGGTAAGGGAAATGTAGTTGCGGATGCGTTGAGTCGTCGGGCTCCTGCTCAAGCAAATTGGATTTTGATGCATGATGAGCGTCTAATCCGCGAGCTAGAAGTTATGGAAATCATTTGCGTCGATAGAAGGGCGTCTCCTTCAGCATGCTTGAACTGGTTGGAGGTTCAATACGACCTCGCCGACCGAGTTCGACAAGCATTGGAGGTGGATGAGAGCATGAAACGCTGTAAAGCGGAGACCGTTGATGGGTCAAACGTTGATTTCTCTTTCGATATGGCCTTATATGGAAGAATGGCAGATTGTGCGTCCCAAATGTTGGTACATTACGGGCGGAGTTGATGTACGAGGCTCATCATACCAAGTACTCGATCCACCCAGGGAGCACGAAAATGAGCATGGTTATGAAGAAACTCTTCTAGTGGCCGGGTATGAAGAAAGACATTGCCCTCTACGTGGCCAAGTGTCATACTTGCGCGTTGGTGAAGGTGGAATGTCAATGTCCTGGTGGGTTTCTGAAGTCATTGCCGATTCCGGAATGGAAGTTCGATGATATTTCGATGGATTTTGTGCACGGATTGCCGAGATCGCATCATGGAAACGACGCCGTCTGGGTGATCGTGGACCAATTGACGAAGGTATCACACTTTATTCCGAACCGGAAGGGTGATTCTGTGGAGAAGCTGGCAAAGTTGTACGTCGATAAAATCATACGGTTGCACGGGATTCCCCGTAGCTGTTGGAGTTACCATTGTGATCTAGAAGTGGTCAAACATGTAATGTCACTGCCAACGCGATATGAGCCTGCAGGGTCGCACATAAGAGCATGTGGAGAAGTTGGAAGATTGACTGTGTTGGTAAAGGTTACCAATCATCATATAGAATGGGGAAGTCCAGCAATTGTTGCTGTCTGAATTCGTCGGATATGATTCGTCGGATTCGTCGGAATTCGTCGGATCATTCCGTGGAATCCCGACGAATTGTCACAGAGATCCTTCACTCGGCAAATGTTGCTATCTGATTGGATTTGTCGGAATTCGTCGGATCATTCCGTGGAGTCCCGACGAATTGTTACAGAGATCCTTAACTCGGCAAATGTTGCCGTCTGACATGATTCGTCGGAATTCGTCGGAATTCGTCGGATTCGTCGGACTGTTCCGTGGAATCCCGACGAATTGTTACAGAGATCCTTAACTCGGCAAATGTTGCCGTCTGATGTGATTCGTCGGAATTCGTCGAATTGTCCCGTGAAAACTCGACGAATGCTGTTCCGTGGAATCCCGACGAATTGTAACAGAAACCCCATTTCTGCTGTGTGGTCTGCGGATAGCGATTCTTCTAGAAGCCTGTTTATACCTTGGGTATAAATAGACCTTCTTTTAGAGTTCTAAATGGACTCACGAAGGAATCCAGCCGACGGAAGTGTTCCGCTTCCGCTCGAACCCTAGACGGAAAGTGTTCCGCCGCCCAGTTCGCCTCCGCCGACCTCCTCTCCGTTGATTGTCGCCGGGATTGTTCTTCCTGGAGCGAACCTAGCAGTTCGTGGAAGTGCAAGGTGCAGTTGTTCCTCCTTCCGAGTTGCGTGCGATGTGACTTGGCGTTCTCCCGGCTCGTGTGGACTTCTGTAGAGACGTAGACAATATTCTACGTGAGGACTCGCACAGCCGACGACAGGATTCAACTCGTGGAGCATCTAGGTTGGATTTGATCCAATCCCACTAAGGTAATTTTTGCCTAGTATTTTTATTAACTTCTTGATTCAATATTCATGGCCGATCCAAGTCTTTTTGGGTTGTTTCTCTTTTATTCCGCTGCGCCTACATGTGATGTATGGTTGTAGAAAAACCCAACAGTGGTATCATAGCCAGGTTCTCGTCATGAATGTTGTTTTAGAAGTTAGGTTATTCCAGTACGTGCAAATCTAGGTATTTGGAAGCGTTCTAAATGTCAAGATTTCTTCTTGGAATATCACATTTGATGTGATTTTGTGTGGTTTCTGGCGCTGCCCCTTGGACCCCGTTAGGGGCTCTGCCCCTAAGACCCCGCCAGGGGCGCGGCCCCTTGGAACCCCGCCAGGAACGTCTGGGATTTCGTGGTAGTTTCTAATTGTTAGAAATTGTTGTCTCCTTAGCAGTAACCGTCCCTCAAGTGGTTAATGAACCCTTGTATTGTTTTGGATTTTGAATCCAACAATGAGAGACGAGCTTGTCTACTGCTTTAAGTCGAGTTGTCTTTGCCTTTGTCCAATGCATGTAAATCTGAAGATTTAGAAGAGTTCTAAATGTCCAGATTTAGCCCTTTCATCTATCAAAGGTTGATAGTCTTATGTTGTGCACATAAGGGATGCATGTGGATTTTAGAAAGCTTGTTTTTCTGTTGATGTGCACTTGATCAAATGTTGATCATGGTTAAGTGTTAACCTATTATCAAAATTAAAATCCCTTCATCAAATATTAAGTGTTCGGATGCCTTCCGATGGATGACACTCTTCCTGCCTCGATCGATGAAATGTGGGCTTGCCAAAGCAACGTGCATTAATCTATCTTGGTAAGGGTGCGAGCGGATAATTGTGATATCCCACTGTCGACATCGGGTCTAACTTAACTAGGTGACCTCAAAGGTTGAGTGCCTAGAGGCATAGGGCTGGCATGCACCATATGATGGATGCGAATAAGGAGTTATTCACCAACCATACAAGAGTTGCATGAGGATGCAATTGGCAAGCGTTGCCTACCTAAATAACCGCATTATGAGAGGAACGCCCAAGCGGACTCGTGGTGTTGGTGAAATATGGATCTTGTCCACTAAGAGAGAAGCTCGCATGGACTCTCCGAATTGATAGTGAGGGTTATCAATTTGAATAAAATAGTGGGAGTATTTAATTCAAGTCCAAATTAAAATAAATTGTATTTTGAAATTAAGGTACTGATTAAATTCTGCATGAATTCTTGTAGAATTCCATGGCAAGTGGTTCACATTCCACCTTGTCCCTGAGAGCTATCCTTGAGAAGGACAAGCTTAGTGGGACGAACTATATGGACTGGTATAGGAACCTGAGAATTGTTCTCAGGCAAGAGCGAAAGCTCTACATCTTGGAAGAAGAAGCCCCCGAGGTGCCGACCGGGAACTCATCCCGTGTTGATAAGGATGCTTATAAGAAGTATACCGATGACGCCTTAGACGTCGAGTGCCTTATGCTTGCCACCATGAACTCTGAGCTTCAAAAGCAACACGAGAACATGGGGTGCAAGGAGATTGACGAGCACCTAAAGAAAATGTTTCAAGGGCAAGCTCGTCAAGAGAGGTTCGATGTCACGAAGGCATTATTTCAGTGCAAAATGGGAGCTCGAGACTCGATTGGTACTCACATACTCAAGATGATTGGGTATATAGAGAACCTGGAGAGACTGGGTTTTCCTCTGGGTCAAGAGTTGGCCACAGATCTTATCCTGCAATCGTTGCCGGATAGTTATGAGCAGTTCGTCTTGAACTACAACATGAATGAAATAGACAAGACACTGCCCGAGCTCCTAGGCATGTTGTGAACTGCCGAGATAAACATGAAGAAGGCCAAGCCTGCTAGTCCCATATTGATGGTACATAAAGGCAAGGGTAAGGCCAAGGGCTTCAAGAAGACAAAGGTGGGACCCAAGTTACATCTTGAGCCCAAATCTTCTGCGCTGAAAAAGAAGAGCACCGTGAAGGAAGGGAAATGCCACCACTGTGGCAAGGCTGGTCATTGGAGGAGGAATTGTCCTTCTTACATTGAGGGTCTGCAGAAAATGAAGGGAGGTATGACTTCCGCTTCGAATATTTACGTTATAGAGATAAACCTTTCTGCTCCTTCATCTTGGGTATTGGATACCGGATGTGGTTCTCACATTTGTACAAATGTGCAGGAACTAGGAAGGAGTAGATTGCTGAGTAAAGGAGAGGTGGACCTGCGCGCCGACAATGGAGCAAGAGTTGCTGCTGTAGCCGTAGGGGTTTACCGTCTTTCTTTGCCCAGTGGGCTTGTAATAGAACTTAATAATTGTTATTATGTTTCGGCCATAACTAGAAACATTATATCCATTTCATGTTTAGACATGATTGGATTTTCTTTTATAATTAAGAACAATTGTTGTTCTATATTTAAGAATGATGTTTGTTATGCTGTAGCTCAATTGTTTAATGGTCTTTATGTTTTGAACCTGGACCATCCGATCTACAATGTAAATAATAATAAAAGACTAAGAACAAATGACTCAAATCCTACATATCTCTAGCATTGTCGTTTGGGCCATATAAACGAGAAGCGCATATCCAAGCTCCATAAAGATGGACTATTGGACTCATTTGATTATGAATCATTTGAGCGATGCGAGTCTTGTTTATTAGGCAAAATGACTAAAGCCCCTTTCACTGGTTATACTGAGAGGGCTGAGGATCTTTTGGGTATAGTACATAGTGATGTATGCGGACCCATGAGTTCTATGGCTAGAGGTGGGTATTTCTACTTCGTTACATTTACTGATGATTTCAGTAGATACGGATACATGTATCTTATGAAGTGCAAATCCGAAAGTTTTGAAAAGTTCAAAGAGTTTAAGAATGAAGTGGAAAACCAATTGGGTAACAAGGTTAAAGCACTCCGATCTGATAGAGGTGGCAAATACCTGAGTCATGAGTTCCGTGATCATCTGAAAGAGTGTGGTATTGTATCACAGCTCACTCCACCTAGGACACCACAGCATAATGGTGTGCCTGAGAGGAGAAATCGTACTTTGTTAGACATGGTACGGTCGATGATGAGTCATGCAGACTTGCCTGTTTCCTTCTGGGGTTTTGCTTTAGAGACTGCTGCAATAACACTGAATCGCTCTCCAACGAAAACGGTTTTAAAGACACCATATGAGATATGGACTGAGAAGCGTCCTAGTATGTCATTCATTAAAATTTGGGGCTGTGAGGCATACGTACGACGTTAAATGCCTGACAAGCTGGAACCCAAATCAGATAAGTGTTATCTGGTGGGATATCCTAAGGAAACGAAAGGATATTACTTTTACCTACCGTCTGAGGGCAAAGTGTTTGTCGCAAGGACGGGTGTCTTCTTGGAGAAAGAGTTCTTGTCAAGAAAGACGCAAAAGGTAGAACTTGATGAAGTTCAAGAACCACAAGTAGTGAATGAACCAGAGTTGGATTCTGATCCAGTACTACAAGATGTTGTAGCTAGAGAACCTGCTCAAGAGACACAAGTCCTACGTAGATCTAGTAGACCAAGATTTGAGCCTGAGAGATATGGATTTCTCGTGTCTCAAATAGGTAATGTGTCGCTTATGGATCATGATGATGAACCAGCAACCTACCAAGAGGCTATGAATGGACCGGACTCCGACAAATGGCTTGAGGCCATGAAATTCGAAATGGACTCCATGTATACAAACCAAGTTTGGAACTTGGTGGAACCACCTGAAGGGGTACGACCCATAGGGTGCAAGTGGGTCTTCAAGAAGAAGACCGACATGGATGGGAATATACAAAAATTCAAAGGGCGACTGGTGGCTAAGGGTTTCAAGCAAATTCATGGTGTTGACTATGATGAGACCTTTTCCCCTGTTGCCATGGTAAAGTCCATTAGGATATTGCTTGCTATTGCTGCGTATTATGACTACGAGATCTGGCAGATGGATGTCAAAACGGCTTTCCTAAATGGAAACCTCCTTGAGGAAGTGTACATGACACAAACCGAGGGTTTTGTATCCCCAAATGAAGCCACTAAAATATGCAAGCTGAATAGGTCCATCTATGGATTGAAACAGGCCTCTAGAAGTTGGAATCTTCATTTTGATGAGAAGATCAAAGAGTTTGGTTTTGTCAAGAACGAGGATGAACCGTGTGTTTACAAGCGAATCAGTGGGAGCATTGTTGTCTTCCTGATATTGTATGTAGATGACATACTGTTGATCGGGAATGACGTACCTACCCTGAAAGTTGTTAAGAACAACCTAGGGAACTGCTTTTCTATGAAGGACTTGGGTGAAGCGACTTACATACTCGGTATTAAGATCTATAGAGATAGATCGAAGAAGTTGCTGGGTTTGACCCAGAGTACGTACATTGAGAAGGTGTTGAAGCGGTTCAACATGCTTGAGTCCAAGAAAGGATTTTTGCCCATGTCTCATGGTGTAAATCTCTCTAAGGACCAGTGTCCAAAATCTTGTGAAGATAAGGACCGCATGAAGTTCATTCCATATGCTTCGGCAATTGGGTCAATCATGTATGCAATGTTATGTACTCGACCCGATGTCTCTTTTGCTTTGAGCATGACTAGCAGGTATCAGTCTGATCCCGGTGAATGTCACTAGATAGCCGTGAGGAATATCCTGAAGTACTTAAGAAGGACTAAGGATGTATTCTTGGTGTATGGTGGAGAGGAAGACCTCGTTGTAAGTGGTTACACGGATGCCAGCTTCCAAACTGATAGGGATGATTCGAAGTCTCAGTCAGGGTTTGTGTTTTGCCTGAATGGAGGAGCTGTGAGCTGGAAGAGTTCCAAGCATGAGACAGTTGCTGATTCTACAACTGAGGCCAAGTATATCGCTGCGGCAAATGCAGCGAAGGAGGCTGTATGGATTAGGAAATTCATCGGCAAGCTAGATGTAGTTCCTAGCATTGTTGGTCCCGTAGTTCTCTACTGTGATAACAATGGTGCATTGCACAATCTAAGGAACCTAGATCCCATCAGCGCTCCAAGCACATACTTCGGCGGTTCCATCTTATTCGTGAGATTGTCGAATGAGGAGATGTGAACATTTGCAGAGTGCCGACTGAGGAGAATATTGCAGATCCACTGACAAAGCCTCTCGCACAGAGAAAGCATGATGGTCATACTAGATCAATGGGTATACGATACCTGAGTGATCAACTCTAGTGGGAGTCTTGTGGGTTGCATGTAAAATAAATATTCTGTTGGCTGTTTATTATTTATTCATATGATGAATTGTGTACCAATTATTTCCTTTTACAATTAATGGCAAGTTCTTTTATTACGATATACTGTTTCTATATGATAGAATAAAATTCATGATAAATACCCTTAGAATGTTCGCTTCCATAGGACATCAAGTATGTGACTTGAATGTGAGAGCCTATGATTTCGAAGCTTCATTCTTAAAAGGTCCCTGGTCGAGGTATCATCGTAGAAGCTAAGGGTGATAATGATACGTTAAGACTAGCATGTGTGTTGACAGATGACCGGTTCTCACAGGTCATGATATTGTGATATCAAGTCATCACGTGGGTACTTGTTAGTGAACAAGTTATACTGGACAGACCCAACCTGAGACTACTTTGTGGATTGTTACTTAAAAGTGTCACAGGTAGGTCTCATTTGACAATGGTGTTGTGGTCCTTTGACCTGAAGTCACAACATTCATCGAGTGAGGAAGAGCGTGCTTTGATGTAATCTAAAGTCTTCCTTGAAGAAGGTTGATGATAAGGGTGGTCGTTGGGTACGTTACGAATCATTTGGGTGTTTGGGTGTGAGCAGATATGGGATTTGTCCTCCTATATAACAGGAGTTGCATCCATGGGCCCCTTGATGGAATTGGACTGAGAAATGCATGGCCATGCTTGGTTGAGTCAATATGTGATATTGAGCTCACCATTCTCTAGAAGTCCGTTCTAGATCAAGAAACTTGGATTGAGCTATAAAGAGGGTGACACGGTCCATGCCTCTAGTTCTTTCTGGATGTAAGGGACAAAGGGACAAAGACAACGCTGGAACATTGGTCATAAAGGCTTATGAGTTATGAACTCTTATTGCTTGGGGAGCAATGATGCATTGCTAGATGCCGCTCATTGTTTGTGAGGTTTTTGTTTGATACTTTCAAGATCAAGTGGGAGACTGTTGGAGTTACCATTGTGATCTAGAAGTGGTCAAACATGTAATGTCACTGCCAACGCGATATGAGCCTGCAGGGTCGCACATAAGAGCATGTGGAGAAGTTGGAAGATTGACTGTGTTGGTAAAGGTTACCAATCATCATATAGAATGGGGAAGTCCAGCAATTGTTGCTGTCTGAATTCGTCGGATATGATTCGTCGGAATTCGTCGGATATGATTCGTCGGATTCGTCGGAATTCGTCGGATCATTCTGTAGAATCCCGACGAATTGTCACAGAGATCCTTCACTCAGCAAATGTTGCTGTCTGATTGGATTCGTCGGAATTCGTCGGATCATTCCGTGGAGTCCCGACGAATTGTTACAGAGATCCTTAACTCGGCAAATGTTGCCGTCTGACATGATTCGTCGGAATTCGTCGAATTCGTCAGACTGTTCCGTGGAATCCCGACGAATTGTTACAGAGATCCTTAACTCGGCAAATGTTACCGTCTGATGTGATTCGTCGGAATTCGTCGAATTGTCCCGTGAAAACTCAACGAATGCTGTTCCGTGGAATCCCGACGAATTGTAACAGAAACCCCATTTCTGCTGTGTGGTCTGCAGATAGAGATTCTTCTAGAAGCCTGTTTATACCTTGGGTATAAATAGACCTTCTTTTAGAGTTCTAAATGGACTCACGAAGGAATCCAGCCGACGGAAGTGTTCCGCTTCCGCTCGAACCCTAGACGGAAAGTGTTCCGCCGCCCAGTTCGCCTCCGCCGACCTCCTCTCCGTCGATTGTCGCTGGGATTGTTCTTCCTGGAGCGAACCTAGCAGTTCGTGGAAGTGCAAGGTGCAGTTGTTCCTCCTTCCGAGTTGCGTGCGACGTGACTTGGCGTTCTCCCGGCTCGTGTGGACTTCTGTAGAGACGTAGACAATATTCTACGTGAGGACTCGCACAGCCGACGACAGGATTCAACTCGTGGAGCATCTAGGTTGGATTTGATCCAATCCCACTAAGGTAATTTTTGCCTAGTATTTTTATTAACTTCTTGATTCAATATTCATGGCCGATCCAAGTCTTTTTGGGTTGTTTCTCTTTTATTCCGCTGCGCCTACATGTGATGTATGGTTGTAGAAAAACCCAACAGTAGCATCGTCAGTGATCGCGATGGGCCGTTCACATCAAATGATTGGAGGTTGATTCATCAATTATTGGGTACCAAGCTGAAGTTTAGCACGGACTTCCACCCGCAAACGGATGGACAGACCGAAAGGACCAATAGGACGATGGAGGACATGCTGAGGATGTGCGTCCTGGACTTTGGAAAGAGATGGGAGTACCATCTCTATATGATTGAGTTTGCTTACAACAACAACTACCAAGCAAGTATAAAGATGGCCCCTTTCGAGGCTCTTTATGGTAGGAAATGTCGCACACCATTATTTTGGGCTGAAACGGGCGACACTAAGTTATTGATACGCAAGGATTTGGAGGAGACAAATACATCGATTCGGGCTATTCGGGAGCGATTGCTCATTGCCCAAGATCGACAGGCAAAATACTATAATGCAAATCATCGGAATGTCGAGTTCGCCGTTGGCGACTGGGTTTTTCTCAAGATCATACCGTTCAAAGGAGTATCGAGGATCCGACGCTTGAAAAAGCTAAGTCTGAGGTACTTAGGACCGTTCGAGATCTTGAAGCACATTGGTGAAGCTGCCTACCGGCATGCTGTATCTTCGGAGCTGAGCGGGTTGCATGATGTATTCCACATCTTTGTGTTGCGGAAGGCTGTTAAGGAGCCAAATCTTGTTGATGCGGTCAGCGAAGTGTCGGTAGATGGTGGGCTAGCGACGAAAGTCAAACCCATCTGCATTGAAGACACTGAAGTGAAGCAGTTGCGGAACAAGTACATTCGAATGGTGAAAGTCCATTGGAATAATTGCGGGCAAGAGGAACTCTCTTGGGAAAGAAAGCAGGAAATGCATGCTTAGTACCCCGAGCTTTTTCTCTCAAGTACGACTTATATTTGATTGCTTTCATATTAGAAATTTCGGGACGAAATTATTTTAAGGGGTGGAGAGTTGTAACACCCCAAAATTCATATAATTGCTTTCCATGAAGACCCTAAGAGCATTAGAAGAGTCCCATGGGGTTTTGGGGATGTTTGGGGGTGTTTAGGAAGCTTTTTAGAGAAGTTGATTTTTGACATGGCTTGCGACACGACCATGTGCAAGGCCGTGTCCGTGAATTCTAAGCGTCAAACTTTGGCAGAGAAGGTCACGGCTAGGCACACGGTTGTGTCCCTATCCGTGTAGATCCACACGGCCATAGACGTGGCCGTGTGCAGGGGTGTGTCTAGCTCCAGTTTTTCCTGTGTGTTCACACGGTCTGGCACACGGCCGTGTGCCAAGCCGTGTACGGGTTTTTCCAGCCCATTTTAAGTTTAAATCTGAGCCATCCGTTGAGTTCTGAGGAGATCTGATGGTGGGAAATATTTCCTGATGGCTTAAGGTCAGTAAATGAGGGTTTAGAACCTCATTTCACCCACCCCACTCTCTCTCTTACCTTTGAAAACCTAGAGAGAAGGAGGAGCCATTTTCCCCCATTGAAGGAGCTCCAAAGCTCGGATTCGCAAACCGAGACTGGATTTGCAGAGAGGAGTCCGCTGCCATCATTTCCCACCAAACAAGTTTTGTTCCATTGTGCCGAAGCGAACTCCAAGGGTAACGATTCTCCCTCCCGATCTTAGGACATGTTCTTTGTCCTCTCATTCCTTTTTCTATGCTTGCATGAGGACTCCCTTTCACCAAATGGGTGAAGTGTAGGATTTACTCTAGTTCTTCGGAACTCCAGGTTGATTGTGTCCGTCCCTGGCATATTTGCATGTAGAAATCCGGTAGTCGAACGGATTTAGGCATTTTGTGTGAAGCTTGGATTGCGACGTTGCATTTAGGTTAAGCCAAGAATGCGTGCCGGAGAATGTATCCATGTGATTTGCTATCGTATTGCGGGACCTGAGATTAGACGGCTGTTGGAGCTCC
This sequence comes from Dactylorhiza incarnata, assembly GCA_033032865.1. Lineage (NCBI taxonomy): Eukaryota > Viridiplantae > Streptophyta > Magnoliopsida > Asparagales > Orchidaceae > Dactylorhiza > Dactylorhiza incarnata. Next base: position 8,220,520 of record JAWHQI010000035.1, read on the forward strand.
TAACAAAAGCCCCATGCTTGAGAGTGGTTGACTGCAAACCTTCACCACTAGATTTCGATGAGGAGTGGTCTTGTACCTCCTTCCCGATTGTTATTTGTGAAGCCTAGGTCCTCATGAATGGATTAGGTGCGTAACTTATGTTTTGTGTAGCACTTGCATGTGCTAAAACCTTACGGGATTAGGCGAAGCCGTACCCGCCTCGTGCGAGAGACACGACGGCGAGAGCACGGGCAAAGCTGAGACGAAACCTGTTTCCATGCTAATCGGTGCGAGGTAGCACCTCTTGGATGTCGTACGACCATGGGAGAGGCCGCGGAAGGTGTTCACCTAGACGGGCCAGAAGCTCTTTGACCACCTAAGGTTTCCGAACTTAGAGTGGTGTTGGTGCTCTCGAAAGAGTACCTTGGATTCATGCCATGTGAGCATGGAGCGTGTGGTCGTGAGTACCCATGTTTGTGATGTTTTGAAATGATGATGTGTTAGCCTCATGCGGTTGCTTAGTCAGTTGTGGGGAACCTCCAGGTGAACCCAACCAACATCATGTGCATTCCTAGGATCAACTTTATTTGATGCTACACCTAGAAGATTGATTGTGTTTGAAACCTCACCTTGTGTAGTTTGCACCTTCCTTATACTAGTACATGTTGCTAGTACGGCTTGTACGCAGGAAAGAAGCTCTGCCACCCCGAGAAAGGGGTGGGGTCGTTATAATTTGGTCAGCTGTGCTGACCGTTGCTTTGTTTGCCACCTCTTGGTGGAATCTTCTTATGCAGGTGCAGGTGGGCCTAGCGAGAAATAGCAGGCGGTGGCCCTTTTGCTGTGTTGGCCCTCGAAGGCCAGCCTCTTTTCTGCTTTTCATGTATTGCCGGTCTGCGTGCCGAAGTATGTTTAGGGAGTTTTGTTCGTTTTGGAATGTAAGGCCTTAAGGCCGTAACTCTACACTTTATTGTTTCATTCCTGTGATAGTGGACTATTCTAAAAGAAATGTTAAATCTTTATGCTTCCGCTTATGTTTAGTATACTCTGGTGTAGTACTTTTCTGTATATCTCCTTTTAACGCCTAGCTAGTGTGGTTAGTATAGCGTGGGGTCCCGGCCGGACCTACTGTTATATTATTTGTACTGGCAGGTGTTACAGCCGTAATCCGCCAGCCCTCTCGTTCACCCGCTCACCGAAGCACGACATCGCGGCCGTTGCATCCATCCCGCCTTGCAAAGCGGAGTTTTGACCCGCATTTTATTTCTGTGTAGTAATTTAGGAAACCAAAATCAAAGCCACGTTTTTTTCCTTTAATCTACTCTAGTAAATATTTTCTCAATCCGAAGAATCAAACAATCCACGCGCATGCCTTGAGAGACGATATTCGGGGATGTATTCCCAACTTTATTACTTGTGCGACTGGTGCACTTGCCGAAACCACATCAATGATCTCGCTTTTTCCGAGGGACAGGGAATTAGTAGACCTCCACTATTTACTGGGTCAGATTATAATTATTGGAAAAATAGATGAGATGTTTTCTTGTGACCCTAGATATTGAGGTTTGGAATATGGTAGAAGAGGAATACTCTCCTCCTACAATTGTAGTTGGAAAAGTAACATTATAAAAACCTAAGGATAAATGTGATGATAGGGATAAACTCAAATGCAAAAATAACGCAAAAGCCATGAATGCTCTATTTTGTGCGTTAGATATAAATGAATTTAATTGAATTTCTGCATGTACTACTGCTTATGATATTTGGAATCATTTGGAAATTACTCATGAAGGTACATCGCAGGTTAAAGATTCAATGCTTTTCCAACTAGAGTCGGAATATGAAAAGTTTCGGATGGATGAAAGCGAAGATGTTGATGGAATGTACACGCAATTCACTAAGATCGTCAATGCCTCAAAAGCACTTGGAAAGACCTTCTCAAATGGCGACTTGGTCCGAAAGATCCTTCATTCTCTTCCTCCGAAATTCAACCTGAAGGTGACGGCAATTTCAGAGTCGCACAATCTAAGAACACTCTAAGTTGAGAGCCTCATTGGGAATCTCAAAACCCATGAGGTAGAACTCAAAATCCAATATGATGAATTCAACAAGGAGCCAAAGAAGAAGGCGTTGGCACTATAATCAAAGGAGTGCCAAGAGAATGAGGATGATGATGAAGAAAGTCTCATGGTAAAGAACTTTCAAAAGTTCATGAGAAATTCGGAAAGAAGAAACACCTTCCGGAAATATTTCCAAAAGGATGGAAGATGGAAAGGGTCATCTTCTTAGAAGGAAAAGGAGAGCGATGATGATGAAGAAAGACCTCCACCGGAATGCTATCATTGCAGGAAGACCGAGCATATTCGGAGCCAGTGCCCAAAATTTTTGAAGGAGCAAAAGGAGAAACGACACAAAGGGAAGGAAAAGAGGAAGGTGCTAAAATCAAAAACATCGGATGACTCCTCCACCTCCGAAGAAACAAGCGGGTCTTCATTAAGCGAAGATGAGGAAGCAAACATGTGCCTCATGGGACATGGAAACGACGATGACGACACTAGTATTCTTAGCGACACTGAGGTAACTCCTCCCACTTATGATGAACCTTTCAATAAATTTCTTGAAACATGCAAAGCTTTTGATGAAAATATGAAAGATAGTATTTTATTTAATCAGGAAAATGAATCCTTAATTAAAGAAAATCAAAAACTTTCCAAAAAATTAATTGTTTTAGAAAAAAGAAAGGTCTCTTGCCAAGAGTGCGATCACTCCATTAAGATGGCAAAGGATATTTAAGATTCTCTTTCTAAAGCCCTCTCCCATGCGAAAACTCTTACAAAAGAGAAGGGAGAATTAGAAAGGAAATTGGAAACCTCTCTTTTGCAAATCAAAAATAATAAAAAAAAGGTTTTGAAAGTAGGTGTGTCATGCTTGTGAAAGAAAACTCATCACTTAAAAGACAAGTTCATGATCTCACCATGACCATTAAAAAATTTGGAATAGGCCAAAAATCACTGGAAATGATTTTAGGGAACCAGTGCCACGGTTCTGGAAAATTTGGGCTCGGATATAAAGGTGAGGGCTACTTCCCGGCGCTAGCCACTAAGGCCAGCGCTAAAACCTAATACAAGAAGACTGAATTTTCTTTTGCAAAACGTTTTTCCTTTACAAAATTGATTCCTTCCAACCAAAAAATATTCCAGAAAAGGGTCTCAACCCCCTTTATTTCCTGTGCAAACTGTTATAGGTTAGGTCACACCTCTAGTTCTTGCAGTTAAATAAAACAAAATACTCTAAAGCAAATCTGGGTACCTAAGGCTTCCACTTATTCTATGGGTGGTACCACTTGGGTATCCGGATCTTTACTCTCATCTTCATTCTAGATGTGCAGGAAGGCTAAGGACGATGAAGACGTGTAGTACTTGGATTCTGGATGCTCCAAGCACATGACTGGCAATAAGGCAAAGTGCCTTAGCCTAGAAAAGAAGAAGGGGGGATCGTGACATTTGGCGATAATGGAAAAGGAAGAATCATGGGAAGTGGTACAGTTGGTAACGATTCCTTTACGATATCTAATGTTCTTTATGTTAAAGAGCTAAAACACAATCTAATTTCTATTAGCCAATTATGCGATAAAGGATTAGATGTTTTATTTGAATCTTCCACTAATTTATGCAAAATATCCAATCCTACTACAAAAGATATTTTACTAACTGCACCAAGAATACATAATGTTTATATAGTTTCTTTTCATGATTTTTCTAAATCATCTATAAAATGCTTTATCACTAAAAATGATGAATTAAAACTTTGACATAGACGGCTAGGACATGCTAGCACAAGGCTTATTGTTAAACTTGCCAAAAGTGATTTAATTAGAGGATTGCCTAGGTTAAATGGAACTTTACCTTCACTTTGTTCACCATGTCAAAAAGGTAAATTTACTAGATCCTCTTCAAAAGTAAAAATTTCATTTCTACTACAAGACCCTTGCAATTAATTCATATGGATCTTTTTGGTCCCGTTAGCATCGCAAGTCTTGGTGGTAGATTATATACATATGTTTTAATAAATGATTTTTCAAGATATTGTTGGACATTATTTCTCTCTTCCAAAGCCGAAGCGTTTTGCAAATTTGCAAAGTTATGTACCCATATTCAAAATGAAAGTGATTTAAAAATTAAATGCATTCGCTCGGATCATGGAGGAGAATTTGAAAATGAAAAGTATACATCGTTTTGTGATATGTTAGGTATTAAACATGAGTTCTCCACTCCACGCACACCACAACAAAATGGTGTTGTTGAAAGAAAGAATAGGACACTTCAAGAACTAGCATGCACAATGCTATGTGAATATAAATTGCCTAAGTCCATTTGGGATGAAGCCATAAATACGTCATGTTATGTTATGAATAGAATTATGCTTCGCCCATCTCTTATTCACAAACCATATGAGCTTTATTTTTAAAAGAAGCCTAACCTATCTTACTTCAAAGTTTTTGGTTGTAAATGTTTCATTTTAAGTACTAAAGATAGCTTGGGAAAGTTTGATGAAAAATGTAATGAAGGAACTTTTCTTGGATATTCTTCAAATAGTAAAGCTTATAGATTTTTTATTAAAAGAACTAGAAAAGTTGAAGAATCAATTAATGTGAAACTTGATGAACTTCTTCCTTGTATAGAAAGACTTTCCGCAGGCAAAGAGGATGATCACTTACCACCTTTGGAGCATGGTGATGAGGAACCTTCCAAAGTAGAAGAAGAGGAGGCCAAAGAAGATGAATATGTACCTTCAAGTGCCTTGAAATTCACAAAGGATCATTCACGGGAATTAATAATTGGTGAACCATCCATCGGGGTAAGAACTCGCTCTTCTCTTCATGAATCTTATTCAAATATTTGTTTTGTTTCCAAAATTGAACCAAAAAACGTTTCAACCGCTTTAAATGATGAATTTTGGTTTTTGGATATGAATGAAGAGTTAGAACAATTTGAGCGACATAATGTTTGGAAATTAGTAGAAGGACCATATAATCACCCAGTTGTTGGTGTAAAATGGATTTTAAAAATAAATTAGATGGTGAGTCTAGAATCATTAGAAATAAGGCACGCTTAGTAGCACAAGGATCTTCACAAATCGAGGGGATAGATTTTGATGAAACTTTTGCACCCGTTGCTAGATTGGAATCTATATGAATTTTTCTAGCATTTGCAAGCTTTAAAAGAATAAAATTATTTCAAATGGATGTAAAAAGTGCTTTTCTAAATGGGTTTGTAAAAGAAAAAGTTTATGTTGAACAACCCCCCGGTTTTATTAGTGAAAAATTTCCCAATCATGTTTATAAACTAGAAAAGCGCTTTATGGTTTTAAAAGAACGCCCTGTGCATGCTATGAAAGACTTACATCATTTTTATTAAAGCACGGTTATATTATGGGAAGTGCCGATAATACTCTCTTCATTAAACACAATAATGATGATTTGATTATTTTGCAAATATATGTTGATGATATAATCTTTGGATCTACTAATGAAGAATTGTGTAATGAAGTTATTTTAGTGATGAAAAAAGAATTTGAAATGAGTCTAGTAGGAGAACTTTCGTATTTTCTTGGTTTTCAAATATCACAAAGAAAAGATGGTATTTTTATATGTCAAAGTAAATATGTCTTTGATATGCTTAAACGTTTTGGATTTGAAAACCTTAAACAAGCTTCTACTCCAATGAGTGCATCACTAAAATTAGGAAAAGATGAATTGGAAATTTCAATTGATCAAACTTTATATAGAGGTATAATAGGATCTCTACTATATCTAAGTGCAACTAGACCCGATATTATGTTTGTCGTATGCTTATGTGCTCGATTTCAAGACAATCCAAAAGAATCTCACTTAAAAGTGGTCAAACGAATTTTTAGATATCTAATTGGGTCAACTAGATTAGGATTATGGTACCCGCATTATAATACATTTACACTTCACGGCTATTCCAATTTGGACTATGCCGGTTGCTCACTTGATAGAAAAAGCACTAGCGGTACTTGCCATTTTCTAGGACCTTCATTAGTTGCATGGTCTAGTAGGAAGCAAAATTCGATTGTACTCTCCACTACGGAGGCCGAAGACATTGCATTAGGGAGTTGTTGTGCACAAGCACTATGGATGAGCCAAACTATAGAGGACTTTGGTTTTCATCTAAAACATATTGAATTGAAATGTGACAACAAAAGTGCCATTGATCTTACAAATAATGCAGTACACCATTCTAGATCCAAACATATAGATGTATGTCATCATTTCATAAGGGATCACATTAAAAAGGAAAATGTTTGAATAAGTTTCATTGGAACGGACTCTCAACTTGCTGATTTATTCACTAAAACTCTTCCCGATGCAAGGTTTCAAATGTTAAGGTTGGAATTAGGAGTCTTATACATCTTAGGATGAGTTATTTGAAAAACGCTAATGTTTTATGCAATTTGAGCAATCAAGACATCTCCATAAATTACAAAATTTTTGTATAAGACTACTCTAAGGACTCTTAATCAAGATCAAAAAGTGAATTTAAAATTCTCAAAAATCACTTACTGTTTTCGGCGCTAGCACTAGCGCCGGCGCTAGTGTGGGTCTTCATTTTTTCAGTTTTTTAAAATCTATTAAAATATGTTAGTTCATTTGTACTACTTAGTTTTTGTGTTTCTGACTTATGTTACTTTGTTTTATTTATATTATAAAAAATCAACTACAAAATTTCAAAATTCAAAAATACAAAAATATGTTTTTATGGTTTTCTGTTTTTCTTTCATTAAAAATTTTCAAAAAAACAAAAAAACTGTATGATCTTTATTGCTAATATCAAGAATATATGTATTCTATTATTTAAAATTATCTACAATGTTAAAACTTATTTCTTCATATTACTATGAACATTTTTTATTTATCATGCTTTGATATATCTAATTAAGTGCATCAATTGTATTAAAAAATATGTGTAGATCCAAGCCTAACATGCCTCTAAGTATGAGTAAATGTTTTGTGATTGATAATTATATATTTCACTCACTTATTTTGGTAATCAACATGTGTGTTTAAATCTAAAAGATGCTTGCTTGTGTATTATAATTGTACAATGAATTAAAACTTGCATAAGTTTATTATCTACACTACATTGGAAATGCACTTAAAAATTAAGAAAAGTGGTTGAGTTTAAAAAATTTTGTTGGGTTTGCAAAACAAGTGTATTCGGAAAATGTTGTCTCACAAAAGTGAACAAAAAAAATATAGACAAATATAAATCCACCAAGTACTACTTGGAAAGAATAGTAAAGTGTCTTGTGCAAACCTTGGTTATTACACCATTTTGTTAAAAATTATGTGCATTAAAGTGTGTGAAAGTAATATGCTTGTGTTTTATTGTGCACTTAACTCTACATATGTCTTGTATTTTGTGATTTAAATCATTTGTTAACATTGCTCAAAATACACTTATGTGCACTTCATTATCTTTCATAACACTTCTTCTCATGAGTATTCGATTCTAACGCTTTATCTATAATACTCTTTATATAAGAAATGCACTAGATAACCTAGCATGATCTCTACAATGTTTTGGTATCTCTTGAACTTGAAATTATGTAACATTGTAGTAAATTCTCTTTTTGATATGTTCATTTCATGTTTGGTAACTTTATGTAAAACTTTGAGATTTCAAAAAGCTTAAAACATCTTTACATTTTTAAACTTAAACTCATATTTATACTTATGTTTTTTATGCTTTCAAAAGGATGTTTCTTATAATCTTCCGCTTGCTTACAACTCTTATCTTTCTATTTGAAATCTCTTATACTATGCTTAAACTCTTTATCATTTTATATTTTACAAAAGCTCGATCATCAATTCTCATTTATAAAGAATGCTTCCTTACTACCCTTACCCCACCTTCTTTTGATAATAGCAAAAGGGGGAGATTAATTCAAGAAATATAAGGGGAGACTAATTCATGTAAACTATGATTTAGGGGGAGTAAAACATAAATTGCATTTATGTAGGGGGAGCATTAAGATAGGGGGAGTATGCATTATTCTCATGCTTATCATATACTATAGTTGCACTATTACCATGTTTATCATATACTATAACCACCATTGTTGATTTCATGCTAAGAGGATTTGTTATTATCAAAAGGGGGAGATTGTTGGACATGTGTGTCACATCCCTTTGTTTGAGAATAAGAAATCCCATATTGTATTTGATCTTTCTTGTCGTGTGTTTATAGTGTGCAGGAACTATAGGTGCATTACTCCACAGGTAGCTATGTCACAACCCGCATTTTCTCCGAATTTAAGAATATCAGAGTACGAGAAAATACACGTCATGATGCCACGTCATACAGGAGACAACTGTAGACGCTCAGGCGGGAACCTATTAATTAACTAAACAAACATGATTATATGATAAGTCATCATTGAAATCATTTATTAGGGGTTTTGAGATAAGAACTGTGTCTCTCAGTTCGTGGATCAACTAGTCCACCGAGAAAGTTTATATAATTGCAGCGGAAAGTACTTGATTTAGTTTACTGAAAGTCCTATATGTATGCAAACGACGGGGCATGAAGTAAATGATATGCACATAACTAGGCGTACTGTAAGAGTAGAAAATACCTTTAGACGGCTTTAAAGTTAAGGGTTTTAGTTAGAAAGAATGCAATGAGGATGAAGAAAACCATTTTATAACTATAGTGCACCTAGCATAAATCATTCCCAAAGAGTAAGATACACAAGATCTATAAGTAGTGGCATAAACTGGCAAGTAAACTATAAGGTATAAAAAGGGGCACAATGGGCGTCAACAGCATGACACTAACCCATTGGCACCAACTAGTATGTCTGAGCACAAGAAGCAACTAAAAACAACTACCTCGCAACAGCGGGGCGAGCAGCTACAAACTCTGAACTCCAGGCAACACCACTAGCCGCTACGGCTCTGAACCTGAGGCATTCAATAAAACAAAGAACGCCTCAGCAAGGAATTACAAGTGGCAGAAGATTAGCAGAAAAACAAACAAGGCATAAGGGGTACCAACCCAAGCCAAATTTACCGGAAGAGAAGCTCTAAACAATGAACCAACCAGCATTAAGTGCACTAAATACCAAAAGAGGAACAAACACATTCATTTATTTAGTTTCATTGAATAAAGAGACTGATCAGCTCAAATTAAACGGGAGCGGTTAACTAACTCCGCTACCCAAAGCCCAAAACCAGGTGGGGGGTGCTACTAGACCCAACCATCCAAACACGACTACCGTGCAAGGCTATAACATTTTCCCCCACTGTCCCCCAAACACCACTATGGTGTAAGGCTAAAGACAGTAGTTCTTATTACTTAAATTTTTAATTAAACACGGGACGCTACCCGAAAGGATAATCACTGGAAGGCCCTAAGAATTAGGGTCAAGGCAAGGTACACCGATCACAACGATTTAAGGGTAAACTCGAATGTTATCAGACCACAACCAGTAAAAGAATACAAGCAAGAGGGTTCAAAGATCAGGAGCACCGAAGGGACACTGGCAATCATCCCGGTGCACTAGAGAGGACACACGATTTAAAACATGGAAATCGCAACGAAATCACATGCGCACCTGGCGGGGTTCCAAGGGGCCGCGCCCCTGGCGGGGTCTTAGGGGCAGAGCCCCTAACGGGGTCAAGGGGCAGAGCCCGTGCGGGGTGCGGGGCAGAGCCCCGTCCAAATTTTTGAAATCCCACCACCAGAAACCACACAAAAACACAGCAGAATTTAGGACGTCTTGAAAACTACAAGGAACTTCTCGAGAGATAAAAGGGTTTCTCGAGAGAAGGGCAATTTCTCGAGAGAAGTGCAATTTCTCGAGAGGAGAGAAATCTCTCGAGACATGAAAGGGCCAGAGACAGCTATGTCTCGAGACATCCCTTATGTCTCGAGACATCCAAAGCTGCAGAGACAGGTATGTCTCGAGACATCAGCTATGTCTCGAGACATCCCCAAAGACAGAGACAGGTATGTCTCGAGACATCAGCTATGTCTCGAGACATCCCCAAAGACAGAGACAGGTATGTCTCGAGACATCAGCTATGTCTCGAGACATCCCCAAAGACAGAGACAGGTATGTCTCGAGACATCAGTTATGTCTCGAGACATCCCCAAAGACAGAGACAGGTATGTCTCGAGACATCAGCTATGTCTCGAGACATCCCCAAAGACAGAGACAGTTATTTCTCGAGACATCAGCTATGTCTCGAGACATCCAAATCTGTCTCTCGAGCCACCGCAAGAACAAGGGAAAAAAACTTGATATTAGGGTAAGGTTGAGGAGGAGAAAAAAAAATCAAGGGAAGGTTCTAGATCATAAGTTACTACACCAAACACACAAACTCTTGCTAAACAGCATGACCAGAGCTCAAAACGAGCAAACCAACCGTCAAAAGAATCAAGAGAGAAAGAGGAAGAAACCACTTGCCTTAAACCTTGCAAACTCGAAGATCTCCGCTCCGAAAGCTAAGGATCCGGCCAAGGACTCACCCGAGCACAAAACCTGAAACCTTTCGGATCAAAGGAAGGAGTTAGGTCACTACCGAATCTCTCAAAACTCCACGAAACGAGAAAATCTTACCGCTAGAATGAAGATCTCGCCGAGAGCTTTCCAAATCTTCAAACCAAACTCGATTCCGACCACTATAGCCCTAGGAGTCGCCGGTTGAAGGCTCCACGAAGCTCCGCTCTCGCCCTAACCTCCGGTGGCTGATTTTGATCGAGGAAGGAGATGAATAGGGAAGGGAAGGATTTTAGGCTTATATATAAACCTAATTTATTATTTAAATAATTAATTAATCCTCCAATCTACTTAAAACTGCGAGGGCGATCAAAACACCTCGGATTTCTACGAAATTCGCACATTAACTAAAACACGGCGCTACGAATCCAACGACGGAGTCAGAATTCAATTCCGACGAGCCAAACTACGGATAAAGCCTTCCGAAGCTAAAATCTTGATATCCACTCAAAATCTTCACTTTAACTCGAAACGACGCGAAATCTCGCACGCTTGACCTAAATCACAAGCCTTAACCAAGCTAAAGCTCGAAACACTACCAGACGAGCTGACATAACGCCCTTAAGCCAAAATTACGTCACAGCGGGCACGTAAAAATAATTAACGAAAAAAATTAGGGGCGTTACAAGCTATCAGCTTCAAATCAAATTCTCTGAAGGAGAGGTACCGCTAGTGCTACCGCCAGTGCTACCGCTACCGCCTGGTGCTAGCTCAAGTTTATGTGCACAATGCCACGCCGCGACGGTTTTGTAACCGCTCCACACGAACGCTGCCGTAGGCGCTAGGATCTACCGCAGACGCTATCTCCAAGGTCTATAAATTGATGGCTTCTCTCTCGTTTTGTGAAGAGCTTCCAGAGAGATTACTTGTGCCACAATTCCAGAGATGTTACTCTGCTGAAAGTTCATCTCCCACTCAAAGCCAAAGAAGAATTCTGGAGAAGGAAGCCGTCACGCTGCATCCGAAGAACGATCGCTTCAACCTCTCTTATGCTATAGCGATCATTCATCCTCATCTTCAAAAATCTCATAGAGGGAGTTCTTGTTATTTACTTTATTTCTTTATTGTAAATTTTTGTACTAAAAATGCCTTGTGTTGGCGACTAGGTCCTTGCGCGGCTTAGGGGGTAATTTGTTGCGTGAGTTGGCAACTAGGTCTAGGATATTAGATCTAGGGGTGCTTGAGGCCATATCCAGGGTTAGGATTGGCTAGAGCGGTTGAGGCCATATCCAGGGAAGGATAGGCTAAAGCCAACCGGTTTATGGGGATACAAGTCTGTATAGAAAAGGAAAAGATATTTTCATTTGTACACCTCCGATTTCTAGCGATATTGAAATCAAATTTATGTAAACACTTTTTTATATAATACAATCATGTCTCTATTTGTGTTTACTTGATTTCATTCATTTGGCGAAAATTTTATTATTGCAAATTACATTTTGCTAAATTGTAATTTTGCTCTCATTTATTCCTAAACAATTTAGTAATTCCATAGAATTGTAAAAAGAATTTTTATTCCCTTATTCACCCCCCCCCCCCCCCCTCTAAGGGGGCCTATCGATCCAGCAAGAAGGACTATCCATTAGAAGAGCTTCCAAGCTCCGATTCAAGCGCCAAGTTCAAATCCGTGGAGGGAAACGTGTTGCAAACCTTTCCATACGGAGCAGTTGCGGAGTCATGGCGCCAAGACGATGAAATTGCCTCCTTCACTAATAAGTGAATGGCTATACTTTCACTGGGTAGATGTTGTCCATCCCCAGTATGAACTACATATAGAATCCGATTCGTGTACGGACATAACATGTTGGTCCGGATTGGGGATGGCTGAATTGCGTGTTGGAGAAGGCTCCGTGCTTATTGTGCTATTTGTATAGCTTGAATGATGTATACTGGTTTGTATGCTGTGCTGGAGAGCAATAACAGGAAACACCATTATTTCTGGAAGGAAATGGTGTTCTGTTGCTAACATCGGGCATTAGTGCTAACGTCGGCATTACTGCCATTGATACGAGTTTTCGCCCGACATGATGGGAAATTGACCATGAGGCTGTGTTGATGACCTATAAGTGGTTATCTCATTGACGGGCTGAGGTGAAGCTGTTGATGCGTGTTCGACAAGTGCACCGGTCGTTGTCAAGTAATAATTATGGGAATAGTTTCCCCGAATGTCGATCTCTTGAGGAATGCAGGATATGGTGAATGAATTGCGGTGTGAGTCAATTGTTGCACGAGCGAAGAAAGTAAGAACTAAGGGCGTTATGATTGGTTTCCTAAGCTATTGCAGAAATAAGAGAAATGTGGGTCAAAAGCACAGCTTTGCAAAGTGGGGGTGAGTGCAGCGGTCGCGATGCTGCGCTTCGGTAAGCAAGTGAAATGACCACAGAGTGGGGTTTTGCGAGGGTCGTATTCACCTCTTCGCCAACATCACCACTAGCAATTGCTAGATGGCTTCACACGCAAGCAACTCAGAATATCACAACGAAAAGCAAAATGATTCTCACAACCATAGCATCATTGCACATGAACATCAAACAAAGGATCTATACCATTAATCTAATAAGAGTTCATTACAACAACACTAAAAGAAGCACAAGCTCAAGGCTTAGAAAGGACCCAACAGAAGATGTCACTGTATCCTGGGTTCTCGGCCAGAGTGAGAGGTTGTCGGTCTCTCTCCGGGCTCAGCCCTCAGATGGTGTGCGGGCTCGAAGGAGGCTGTCACTTCTCCAGCGATCTACAACACTTCTATGGTCTTAAAGACGAAGAATGCTTGAACTTGTGGTGGAGAAAGCTTGCAAACGATCCCGGAAGGAAGTATGGTGGAGGAGATCACCGGATGTGGTCTCCTATGGTGGAAAGGGTGAAAATGGCGGGCTTTTCTGGCTTTTCCCGCGAGGGGAATCGTCCTCCTCGACTGCAGCTGATTCCCTGCCTTAAATACTAAACAGTCAGATTTTTGGTCACGCACGGGCGAACGCACGACCGTGCGCTACCCGTGCGTTATTTACGATAAAAAAAAGGCTTGAGGAAGAAGCAGCCGCACCCGTGCGTTTAACTCACGCACGGGCAAATCCGCCCGTGCGTAAAAATGCACAGACAAACTCAGATTGGCCAAAAACAAGGCTAAACAGGGTGATCGTGCGATTCCTTCGCGCACGGGCGAATCCGCCCGTGCGTAAAACACACGATCAAATTCAGATCACCGGTTTTCTCCCCAGATGAAAGCACATGACCGCAGCCATCCATGCATCAAGAAAATGCATGACCGTGCGATATACACATTCATGAATTCTGGGCAAAAAGGAGATGATCCAACCACCTGTAAGCACAACAATCTAGGTGGGAATACACCTCCAGCACCAAACAAACAAAGAAAAAAGATTGGGGAGCACCATGTGCTTACCCCTAATAACATGGAGCGCAAACTCACACCAAAATGCGCCTAAGAGTGCACTTAGCATGGAATAACGAATATGAATAAAAACATGCCTAAAGTGTAGTGCATAGACTAGATAATCGGCCCAGATGAGCCCATAAATGTGTATATAAATGAGACTCATCACACCCCCAGACTTAACCATTTGCACGTCTCGGGCAAACTAATCAGCTCTGTCGTCGGAAAAATAGGGTGTTAGAGTGAGTTTGAGCGGTAGAGACCCATGCGAAGTCGCATGCTCACGTGCGTAGAAATACGTTAGAATAGAATTTAACTCAAGATTATATTTAACTATTTCTAGAATAGTAATTTGAAATCTAGTTTACTCGGATGGTGAATCCCGGTGAATCTTTTGGTCGCGCACAAGGGAAAATAGCGTGACTAAAGAGTAGAGTATTACTCGAATCAAAGCTCGGGACAATCTCCAAAGAAATCCATCAAAGTCGGTGTCCATAGGATTGCACGTTCGCACTCTCTCTACTGCATGAGATGACTCATATCTAAAATCAATAGGACTTATAGGTTAGGATTTGGCTTAGGTTGAGTTCAGGTTAGATAAGTAGAAGAACGATGGGCATCACACGCAATATAGCCTGAATACTCAAGAGTGTAAAATCACCAAAACAACAAATTAAAGAACTACACAACACCCCCATACTACAACTGGACACTAGGTGTGTGCTAAGCCGAACATACATTGTTTTTGTCGAGAGAATGTATTTAAAAGCTCTTTTTGCACAATTTTTTTTCTTTTTTTTCTTTTCTTTTCTCTTCTCGACAGTATATCTTTTGTAGGCACAATATAAACTTCTCCTTTAGCTTTTTCAAAGCTACCATACAACTCAGAGATAACAACAAACGAAAGATATATATATTTCCTTCAACTCATTTATTGGTGCAAATATAGGTTTGGCCGTATGGCTTTGGTGAAATTTAAGTGGACCTAAACAAGGAGGAAAGGTTGGCTCAAGTGGGCTTGCAAAGGTGATTACATTGGATAGGATTTCAAAAGCACAAATGGATCAAGAGACGGCCTATATCACGCTTTATAACGAGCTATTCAACGCAATCGTTTCAAGAGTCGCCTAGTGCAAGTTCTAGCCGCCGAGAAAGGTTATCCTTCCTTCTGACCCTAGTAATAAGCTACTACTAATCTAGCTACACTCGACCCTATGCTACCGTTGGATTCACCGCTAAAGTAAAATAAATTGCAGCTACTATAACAGGAATAATTAAATTATAACATTGAATTTTATTATACTCTAATTGAATTTCTAGGCATGACGGGAGCACTCCACTAGAGCACTACTCGAGTCGACATTTTTCTCCACCCTTCACTCCTACACTAACAATCCAATTCTTACAAGCAGGGAACCTCGCAGCGAGTCCCAATAAGCGCGTGTGATCAAGTACGCGTGAACTAGGTGCAATTGTATGCAATGTGTGCAATAAAATTGAAAATCCTAACTCAGCACATTCTAATATACTATGCAAAGTGCGTGCACGTGCATAACCGATCTCTCCCCCAGACTTGATCAAACCATATAAAACAAAGAATTCAGAATAAGGAAAATAGCGGTAGAGTGGACCTATGCTCACGAATGAGCATGCCAGAAGTGCGGTAATTCCTTCTTTGACTTTCTCCTTCCTCAATCCCCAAGCAAGAGCTTAACCCTGCGATGTCAGCATAAAGCAAACAACAGAACAATATAGAAATTAAATAAGCAAATGGAACCAGGTGGTTCCCATGGGTTGTTTCCCAAGAAGCCCTTTTGTTTAACGTCCTTAAAGGTGGACCAAATACCTGTATTAATGTTTGATAGCAGCAGTTATGAAAAATGTTCCAAACTAAATAAAAACACAACACAGCATGGCAAATTAACAAAGCACAAAAATCAGAGTAGGAGACACAGCACAACCAAAACTCGGAGACCCCATCACGTATCAACTATATGCTGATTTGTGGTGGTTCTCCCCAGCCACGCGAGATGGAAGGGAGGTGAAGTATTTAGGGCCCAAGGAGGATGTCTCCTCCTTCTCCTAACCTCCTCCTTCTCATGCCGGAGGGCAGCGGAGCGTTCACCGCACAACAGTCTTTCTTGTTTAAGCTTCTCCACTGTTGGAGAGCGCCAACGTTGATAAACTTCAGAATTTCCCACCTCGGTGGTGGCTGGCATCACTTCCGTTGCCGCTGTGGAAATTGGATCAGCCCAAGAGGCAGACTGTTTAAGAAGTTTATTACAATATTTCTTGCTAGATAAAAATGGGACGTTGTCCCGAGTTAAGTTCTGCTTGGCGGGTTCAGAAATGAGGCTCTCCTTCCTTTCCGGGTCACATTCCTTTCGAAAGTCAACTTCTTCTTCTTTTCCGCTCGACTGCTCCTCTTCCTTTTCTCCCTCCAATGATACTTTTACTTTTATGTCTTCTGCATTACTCAGAGATTCATCATTAATAAATTGGGGGGAGCGAGACAATGCTTCAGCTGCAATCTTGGGGCAACTAGGGGGTGTTACTTTATTAGGTAAGATAACACACCCCGCAGAGAAATCCAAAGTGGCACCACTCTCTTTCAAGAACGGCACTCCCATGATGGGAATAGATTGATTCTCATGGGGTCCCAATACTTGGAAATCGGCGACCACCACCGTCCCCTCGACTATGACTTCAACATTTTTAACTTCTCCCTCCGCCTGAATGACAGTCCCGTTAGTAAGCACTAGGGACTTCTGGTCATCTGTATTCATTTAAAGTTGAAATTTAGCAACATCCAGCAATGCGAGGACGTTGCGGGATGAACCGGAATCACATAAGGCAGTAGTTTCAGCATTATTGATGGAGCATGTGATTACAAACTCACTTGGGTCACTTACTTCCGCATCGGCGAGACTCTTCCCTTGATTGATTGGATTCTTTTCAGTGTTGCTGGGAAGGGTCCCTTGCGAGCGCTCGGTCAGCACTTGAGCCAATTGGCGCAATTGCGTCTCCAAGTTTCGCATGGACGCGGTTTGGTTAGCCATATTAGAGTTGGAAGCTTCCATAAATCTCTCCATCATTTCTTCTAGATTTCTTTTCTTGGGGGCCGGGGCACCTTGATTATAACCCGGATGAGGTGGCCTCGGTTGATTTCCGGAGGCAAAAGCATCATTTTGCTGCTGCCCCAGTTGCCATCGTTGTCCTGCCGCGTTTGGGTTCCATGAGAAATTCGGGTGATTCCTCACACCAGGATTATAAACATTGATGTAGGGTGACCCCCTAGCTTGATTTCAAACATAACTTACAGATTCATTTAAATTAAAATGTGAAAATTCACCTGACAGCTCGCTACATAGGCATTCGTATGCGTGGTGAAGTAGAAGGTTTCCACAATATTCTATGGCTAGAGCTCATGATTCGGGCATCTGCGAAGAAGGTCGCTAAGACGATCCCAAGCCTCTGCGAGAGTTTCTTGATCTGCTTGACGGAAAGTGGCGATCTCCCGCCGAAGGCTCACGATTTTGTCTACTGGGTGGAATTTAGCAAGAAATTTGAATGCGAGAGCATCCCATGTTGCAGCAGTTCCTAGGGGAATAGAGTGGAGCTAGACCTTTGCTTTGTCACGCAATGAGAATGGGAACAGTCTCAGCTTGACTGTATAATCAGGAATTCCTGCATAACGGAAGGTCCCGTAAATATCAGCGAACTCCGCTAAGTGAAGAGGTGGGTCTTCAGTAGACATCCCAGAGAATTGAGTATTGTTGCGGATGATGTTCAGGATGGCCGGTTTGACCTCAAACTGGTTGTTCATGATGTTAGGCCCGAACCCTGGATACACACTCCCAGCTGTTGGAGTGGTATAATCTCTCATTGTTCGGGGTCTCGGTCTAACCGCCTCCTGCTCATCACCCAGATGATTCTGCCCCACATGGGGCACTCTAGGATTCAAGTCCTCTCTATCATTGGGTGCTCTCGGTTTACCTCCGGGGTTCGGGTTATCTCCCATTGCCGCTTGCACGGCTGCAGCACGCCTTAGTGCGCGAGCAGTCCATTTAATTTCAGGATCGAAGGGTACTACTTCCCTTCCGGCTTGTCTCTGCATGCACAAAAAGAAGACAAAAAGAAAAACAAAAAGAAAAAACAACTGCTCCTATAACAATTGTTCACAACACAAAACATTACACGCATGCAGTCCCCGACAACGGTGCCAAAAACTTGATGCGTGTTCGGCAAGTGCACCGGTCGCTGTCAAGTAATAATTATGGTAATAGCTTCCCCGAATGTCGATCTCTTGAGGAATGCAGGATATGGTGAATGAATTACGTTGTGAGTCAATTGTTACACGAGCGAAGAAAGTAAGAACTAAGGGCGTTATGATTGGTGTCCTAAGCTATTGCAGAAATAAGAGAAATGCGGGTCGAAAGCACCGCTTCGCAAAGTGGGGGTGAGTGCAGCGGCCGCGATGCCGCACTTCGGTAAGCGGGTGAAATGACCACAGAGCGGGGTTTTGTGGGTATTCACCTCTTCGCAAACATCACCACTAGTAATTGCTAGATGGCTTCACACGCAAGCAACTCAGAATATCACAACGAAAAGCAAAATGATTCTCACAACCATAGCATCATTGCACATGAACATCAAACAAAGGATCTATAACATTAATCTAACAAGAGTTTATTACAACAACACTAAAAGAAGCACAAGCTCAAGGTTTAGAATGGAACCAACAGAAGATGTCACCGTATCCTGGGTTCTCGGCCGGAATGAGAGGTTATCGGTCTCTCTCCGGGCTCGGCCCTCAGATGGTGTGCGGACTCGAAGGAGGCTGTTACTTTTCCAGTGATCTACAACACTTCTATGGTCTCTAAGATGAAGAATGCTTGAACTCATGGTGGAGAAAGCTTGAAAACGATCCTGGAAGGAAGTATGGTGTAGGAGATCACCGGATGTGGTCCCCTACAGTGGAAAGGGTGAAAATGGCGGGCTTTTCTGGCTTTTCCCGCGAGGGGAATCGTCCTCCTCGACTGCAGCTAATTCCCTGCCTTAAATACTAAACAACCAGAGTTTTGGTCACGCACGGGCGAACGCACGACCGTGCACTGCCCGTGCGTTATTTACGAAAAAAAAGCTTGAGGAAGAAGCAGTCGCGCTTGTGCGTTTAACTCACGCACGGGGAAATCCTCCCGTGTGTAAAAATGCACGGACAAACTCAGATTGGCCAAAAACAAGGCTAAACAGGGTGATCGTGTGATTCCTTCGTGCACGGGCGAATCCGCCCGTGCGTAAAACACACGATCAAATTTAGATCACAGGTTTTCTCCCTAGATGAAAGCGCACGACCGCAGCCGTCCGTGCGTCAAAAAAATGCACGACCATGGGATATACACATTCATGAATTCTGGGCAAAAAGGAGATGATCCAACCACCTGCAAGCACAACAATCCAAATGGGAATACACCTACAACACCAATCAAACAAAGAAAAAGGATTGGGGAGAACCATGTGCTTACCCCAAATAACATGGAGCGCAAACTCACACCAAAATGGGCCTAAGAGTGCACTTAGCATGGAATAATGAATATGAATAAAAACATGCCTAAAGTGTAGTGAATAGACTAGATAATCGGCCCAGATGAGCCCATAAATGTGTAAATAAATGGGACTCATCAGCTGTACTCGCATCATCCTGGTCATTTGCGAGGATTGAGCCATGCAAGGCAGATTCGAACCTGTTCCATGCCGATTGGTGAAGAGGTACTCGCGATCATCCTGGTCGAATGAAGAACTTGTCATCCTTCGTTCGACGATCGCAATTCTTCATTCGACGATCTCGCCACGTCTCAGCGTTCGATGATCGGCGTTCTTCGTTCGACGATCTCGCCACGGCTCAGCATTCGACGATCGGCATTCTTCATTCGACGATCTCGCCATGTCTTAGCGGTCAACGAATACTTTGCTTCTCAGCGGCTGCTGCTCTGCCCGTCATTACGACGATAAGCACGCTTTATTCTTCTCGACGATATATTACTTAGTAAAATAACTAAAGTACATGACATATTGTCGATTCCTACAAGCATGAACAAGATGGAATGTCAAATACAACTTGCCTTTATCATTGAGTTGAGCACTTCTTCAAATCAGGAACATTACAGGGCACTGTTCCCAACAATTATGTTAGCTGCACTTTTCTCTTTAGATATATGCTGCTATACTGTTGACTTGCAGGGAGGAGTGCCACCACCCCGGGAATGGGGTGTGGTCTTTACACCATTCTGGTAAGCTAAAGCTTACTACTATTTTGTTTTTCCACATCTTTGTGGATTGTACTTGTGCAGGTGTTGGCGAGCCAAGCGGGAAATGACCGGGTTAAAGCCATTGATGTGTTGGCCCTCGAAGGCCAAAATTTTGGGTGCTTACCTTTCATGTATTGTCGTCCTGCGTGTCGATGCTTATAAAGCATGTAGTGGGTTAAACACTTGTTGTGTATAGCATGTATGGCCTTAAGACCAAACAGTTTTTGATATATATATATATGTCATTCCTAGCTGGTGATGTTTACTTATTCTGGTTCATGATTTAATTAAATGCTTATACTTTCTTGTAGCTCTGTGATGTCACATTGGTTGATTTAAACTAATTTGTAACTCTTTAGCTTGCTCATTCAGTATGGTGTGGGGTCCCGGTCGGACCTACTATTATATTACTTGGAACGGGCAGGGTGTTAGAATTTGGTATCATCTTTTGGTGTCGATCCCTTCTCGTTCGAATTCGTGGTCAAATTCTTTAAGGGGTGGTGAGCATGTGTGTGTGTCGCCGATCAAACCATCTAAATAACCAGTGAATGTACACTTAGGAATGCAATATATACATGTTTGTAGCTTGGTGGCAGAACTTGCACGTTCCTTACTTGATGTTTTGTAATGACTTTAGTCACAAAATTATTTGCGACTTGATTATAAGTGACAAAGAGTTGTGCGGGGCAATCCCAACCCCGTTACACTGCTGAGAGTATTGCATCTGATGAGGTGCCTACACCTCCTCCTTCTGTTTAAATGATATGGTTGGTTGATGAAGCCATGTTTCCGATGATGAATGCACAACCAGGAAGGCCTGTACAACCTTCTACCCATGGGGTGGCCCCGGTGCAGGTTGGCATAGTTGAGCCAGTTGTCGTGAGGTAAGTCCATGAAGTACCGGTCATGGCAAACTGAGCATCAGACCAATAGTTGAAGCATTTTCTGATCTTCCACCCTCCTATGTTTATGGTGGCAGGATCCCCAACTTAAGCTGAAGATTGGCTCTCTTGGATAAAGAGAACCTTGGTGTCTACGGAGTCGGAGGAAGGATAAAAAGTGACCTTGGCTACCTTTCTCATGGATGGCGAGGCAAGGCTTTTGTGGGATGAAATGGAATTGCATTAGTTTGCAGGCAGACAACTAACTAACATCTCGATGGAGGAGTTCTCGAGATTGTTTTTGGCAAGATATCTCCCCTCTGCTCAACGCATTGCAATGGAGATCCAGTTCCAAAGATTGACTCAAGGGGATTGATAGCTAAAATTAAAGATATAATTTTCTCCAAATTATACGAACTATAGGCAAGAGCACCTATCGTTCATAGTATAGGATATTTATAAATAAATATCAAGTGTCATATTCCATGAGTTTTTCGATTAATGTTATTTTATCTAAATATTAAAAGATTAGTAGAATAATAAAAGAGAAAAGGAAGAAGAGAACATTCGATCGGAAATCCTTCTTAAGTTGAATAAATTGTAAAATCAAAATTCATAAAAAATATTAATGAATAATTTGACCGTGTAGGTTCCCAAATTATGAAAGTGCCTCTCTCGAGAATACGCTACCAACTAACCTTAGGTTGATCGATTAAGAACCCTCGGCCAATCGAAACCCCTAAGCTTGCTTTAGGCGGTGAACCCCACTATTGGATTTGACTACAATTCGGAAGATTTATGTCATCCTCTCTCGAGGAGTGCAAGCAACTCCTTTCACCAACGAATGATCTAGAGAAATTCACAGATCTCTCGATCAACTAGAAAATGGATCAAGAATTGATATTCATATACTAGCAATATGAAATCAATCATTTAAAATCAAAAGTGAATCATAATAATTCTAAGACTAAAGTTAAAAAAATTAGAGATTACATAATTAGAAACTTAAGAATTCTTCCAAATGAATACTATGAAACTAGCTACTCAAAATTGAAAAGAAGAACATTTTTATTTCTATGAAAAGAAAAGTACAAAGGCAAGTAGAATAAAACAAAACTAGGAATTAAAAGTACAAGACAAAAAATAAAGTTACACGAATAAATATGAAAATATCTATACTAGAAATGATCCAAACTAAGAAAGGAATGGATTCCCTTCACCATGGCAGTAGCTAGGTTTTTATTGGTGAAAAATCAAAAGTCACGCCCCTTGGTCACGCCCGTGACCATGGGCATGTAAGGTGTGGAACCGACGTCTTGAAAGCCCGGGAATGTTGGGAGAAAAACTGCCAAACTTCATCAATTGGCGGGTCACGCCCCTTGGTCACGCCTGTGACCAAGGGCGTGTCTTGGACTGGTCTGAGAATGGCGGGAAACAGTGCGATCTGGAGTCAATTCGGCAGTTGCGAGAGAGGTAACGCCCCTTGGTCAAGCCCAAGACCAAGGGCGTGTAAGCTGAAATGGCTCGGCAGTGGAAATTGATTCATTCAATGTCGAGTCACGCCGGTGAACTGGAGGTCACACCCATGATCTTGTGGCATATAACTTTAAATGACATGGTAGTTAGTTCTACAGCTAGGGTCGAGTCGCGTCTATGACACTATGTCATGCCCCTATGTCACGCTAGTGACCTGGGGCATATGTAACGGCCTCACCAGCATACAGCTCAAAAGGATGATCGTCGGCACCCCTAACATCTAGCTTGAAAGGGTTTAGCCTCAACCAGTCTGCAGACTGTGCACCCCAACCCCTCTCTATCTCGCCAAAGGGCACAATGGGTTGTTGGATTCCATGACCCCCTTTTCATGAGGAATGGTTCATTTAAGCGGCAACAAAGTGACTTTCAAGGAGGTCACCAATCCCTAAATTGGTCCAGCCCGAACACGCTTAACTATAGAGTACTTTCATTCCTCATCACGCTAAACTATAGAGTTAAGTTTGCCCGGGCTGGAGCAATTTAGGGATGGGTGACCTTCTGGGAAGTCCATGCATTGTCGCTTAACTGAACTATTCCTCATGAAAAGGGGGGTTGCGGCCTCCAACAACCCACGGTGCCCTATGGCAGGACAGAGAGGGTTTGTGGTGCACAGTCTGCAGGTCGGTTGAGGCTGAACCCTTTTGAGCTGGATGTTGGGGGTGTCGGTGGTCATCCTTTCGTGTCGTGTGCTGGGGAGACCGTTACAAAAAGGTGCATGGATTAGTAACATCCCATTTCCTACTAGACCCCTTAACTTTAATTAGGGTGGGACATGTGGTGAGTGAGGTGAGTTTGGGCTAGGTAGTGACCATAGGATACATTGAGTTGGGTGAACTCACATGTGGTCCCCTATAGGATACAGGTCAACTTAGGTTAAATTAGCCCAAATTGAACTCATACTTGTAAATTGACCCCACCAATATGTCCATAACCCTAAATGAGACTTAATTGACCAAACGCCCCATCAATTGGTCAACCAATTTGGACAAATTGACCAAAGTCAAATTTATGTCAATATAGCCCAATTCAACTCAATAGAGTTCAATTTATACTCATTTGGCCAAATTAACCCTACCACTTGATGGTAAACCCAAAAGCCCCATCATGGGGTCATCAATTGGACCAATTTGACAAAAGTCAAACTTAGTTAATTTCCTTATCAATTCTCCCTAAATCCCCTAAACCCAAAAGCCCCTAACTGAACTCCTCATCAGTTAATTCCCAGCCAAATTAGTGCTGGAAGGGTGACACTAGGCAGCAAGGAGGAGCAACTAAGGTGAGGCTGACCACCCCCTTATCAATTCTCCATATACAACCCTCCTCAGCTCATTTGAACCCTTCCATGAGCTTTAGATGGTGGATAGCAGTCGAGCCAGCATATTGGAGCAGAGGATTTGGTGGAGGAAAGCTGTTTGGAGCTATTTCATCGGAGACCACCACCACCATGTCGCACCACTACAACACATGACACCATACCCCCACACATGTCTGTTTCTCCTCCCACTCCCTTTGTGCTAGCATGTAGATCAATCTAGGAGAGAAATTAGGCATAATTGAGCCCGATCCCATGTGAGAAAGAGGGAGAAATCCCGAGCTTTTCTCCTAGCTTGGGAACGCCGGAAATAGCCTCTCCGACGGCCACCACCTCAACGGAGGTGGTGGTGGACAGTGGGTGGCCAGGAAAGTTAGATCAAACTCCTCGAGGTTGGGTAGATCTAGGCCCTTGGCTGGAGGAGGAACATTCATTTTTCTGAATGATGGCTATATGCAGTCCATAATATGATTAAATGATGATTTCTGTCACATTTATGCAGCCATTTGAACTCACTATTTATGTCACCTAGTGTTTATTTTAGGAAAAAGTGCTAAAG
Organism: Dactylorhiza incarnata; assembly: GCA_033032865.1. Taxonomy (NCBI): domain Eukaryota; kingdom Viridiplantae; phylum Streptophyta; class Magnoliopsida; order Asparagales; family Orchidaceae; genus Dactylorhiza; species Dactylorhiza incarnata. The sequence goes on from JAWHQI010000035.1 coordinate 8,245,076, forward strand.
ACAAAAAAGTTGTAGATCGGAATGTCTATTTTCATTAGGAACTTGAATCAGCTCATTTGGAGAATGGTAGGCCCCTGTAGACCAATTTTGGTCGGACTGGTCCTAGTTTAGGGCAGAAATTAGATTATGCATATCTCTTAGATGTTAAGTCCAATGGAGCTGAAATTTAGCCCATGCATGCATGTGCCCTAGTATTTTCTTGGACCCAAAAATGTGATTTTTAGGAGAACATTTCTTCATGGTTTTCTTCATTATTTGGCTTATCAAATTAAGGATATTTAAGAAGTTGGACAACTCCAAATAACCTCAAATTAGGGTGACATGCTTATTAGGTCATTATCTGACCCAAGATAAAATTTGAGTTCAATTGGACCAGTGCATGTTGGGTTATTCCACTTGAATGTCTTTGCATGGTAAGTGATATGGTGTTCTATTAGACAAAAAGGGGATTTGGTATTTTTGGCACATATGGCTAGATCTTAGCCTCTTATATTTTGGCCAAACCCTTTTCATGACATAATAGGTCACCTCAGTAAAAATTAGGATTCTTAGGAATTAAACTCCTAATTAATTGAATAATATAAAACATGTCTCCTTTATGTATTAATGAAATATTTGTGGTTACAATTGTTTGAATAATTGTGAAACTCTGTGAAAGCACTTTTAATATCAATTGGGACCTCTGAAATTTTTTGTAGAAATTTTTAGAGACTATTTCTTTGATTTTTTAACAAAATTATGACTTGTCACATTTCTGAATGTTTGAAATTTTAATATTGAAAATGAGTTGGAAATTTTTGAAACTATGGAAGGGCATTTGAAATACAATTCTAAACCTCTGGGAATTTTAATAGAATTGTTGGAAGTCTTACACATGGGAAAATTCTAGATATTCAATTTGTCACTCATTTGAACTTATGAAATAATTGTGGTTTAAACTCTCTGTAAAATTCTGAAATTCTGGATAGGACACTTTTAGGTCATTACAATACCATGGTAATTTTATCAGAAATTATGGATGAGATAAATTAGTACTTGCTGTGTAAAGTAGCATATTCACCCCTTTTATTTTATGTGAAAATTATGATTGAAACATTGGAAATCATATTTTTTTGTCATTTAATACCTCTGGAAATTTATTAGCTAGTTTAAAATTATTGACATGGTACTTCCTTTGGAAATTGATATATGCCCAATGATTAATGAATTTTTGATTGAGGTTGACTCAATTTGAAATGTAATAAAACTCTGGACACTTCTTGATTTATTCATTATGAACATATGGTATGAATTGTAGGTCAATTGGACATGATATAGTTAAGGTTGAATCATAGGAACCAAACTAGTTCAATTTCCTTCGGACTACGAATAGTAGAAAATTGATATAGTGATTAGACCAGCAAAATCACTCACGAATGTAATAAAAATTGGAACATAGCAGTAATATATCATTAATATCAGCCCCAAGAAGTTATGGATTTTTCGGATAACATTCGTACTATAGCTAAGAAATAATTCAGAATCATGTCACACCATAACAAAAGGTATGAAAGGGCGTCTATTACCTTTGAAAAGTCATGATACTCAATCGGCATGTTATAATTGTTGAAACCAGAGAACTGGTCTCGATGTTCGCAAGGAGGATGCAGCTAACCCTCACTTGACCCGAGCTAGAACCCTTGACTAGTTGCTAAGAACCGAAAGACCTTCCCTTGAAGAACCCTTGAGTCTAGAAACAGACCCCTTAAGCTGCAGCGTCGAGATCCCACCACACACCCGGAAGTTCAACGAGAGCTTCCCCTCCCAAGCCAATGCTGAGCCTGGGCACCTTGGAGGGCACTAAGGACCACCTCACCGTCAAACTTCACTGACAGGGGGGGGGGGGGGGTAGTGCTTGCTCACAACACACACACGAGGGAGGGGGTATCAACATACCTTCCCAAGGTGCCCATGGGGGGTCTATTTATAGACTTCCCAAAATTGGGCTGCGGATAGCCAAAAATCTACTATCCGTAGCTCAACAACTAACCTGAATGACCAAAATAGGAGGGGGCGAGTGGAGCCTTAGACATCCACTCCCCCCTGCCGGGGGTCAGTAGAGTGGACCGAATGGTCCACCTCCTGGGCTTGGGCGAGTGGACCACTCGGTCCACTCTCCTTAGGGGCGAGTGGACCCATGGTCCACTCCCCTGAGTGCCCGGGGTGAGTGGACCACAGGTCCACTCGCCCCTCACCCTGGGCAAGTGGACCATGGTCCACTCGCCACCCTTGGGCAAGTGGACCACAGGTCCACTCGCCCAGGGCTTGGGCGAGTGGACCACTAGGTCCACTCGCCCAGGAAGTGGACTTCCGGTCCACTTCCTCCCCCTTGGGACTGCATCTTTGATCCTGACGGCCTCCAATTGGTCGATCTTCTGCGTCACGGTCACCCTCTCTATCCCGACCTCATCCACGTTGGGTCACACCGACTCGGAAAATATGAGGGTTGTACACAATCCCTGGTCTTTTCAAGCTTGCCTTAAGCTCGGAAAGAAAGTCTGATAAGTAATAAAATATATGTATTTTTGGTATAAATATTAGTATAGTTTTAATTAATATTGTGAATTTTCTATGTAAATTAATGAATAAATTGCTTCTTTATTATTTCTGGTTTCTAACTTAGTTTTATTTTTGTTTTTGCAATTTTTTGCAAAATTTTCACAGGTCACGCCCTCAGACACGCCCGTGACCAAGGGCGTGTAATTTTAAAAATCAAATATCAACGGGACGGCTCAATTCAGATCAAATCCCGACAAATCGCTCAAGTCACGCCCGAGGTCACGCCCGTGACCAAGGGCGTGTAATTTTAAAAACCAAATTTCCAGCTGGCAGCCGTTTTCAGGTGAAATCTCGAAGAGTTGATCAAGTCACGCCCGTGACTCTACAAGTCACGCCCGTGTTCCAGCAGAGTCACGCCCGTGAGCCGCCAGCGTGTCACGTCTCGAAGCCGCACCCATGCTGCCGACATCAGCCACCCATAGTCACGCCCGTGACACACCAAGTCACGCCCGTGACACACCAAGTCACGCCCGTGACATACCAAGTCACGCCCGTGTGCATCCATGTTTGACGGCCAGACCTTCCAGAAGGCGGCGAATACAGCCGAGCAAATGTCACGCCCTAAGTCACGGCCGTGACATTCAAGTCACGCCCGTGACCTAGGGCGTGTAAAACTCAAATTTTCCCTATAAATAGAGGGGCTCGGCTGAAGTTATTTTCATCCAAATTTTGAGTGGTTTTTGTTGTATTGTGAGTTCTTTTGAGTGATTGTGAGCTTCTCTTCTGCAATTCAGTTTAAGTTCGTTTGTAGTTTTTTTCGTCTTCCTAGTCTAGTTGTAATGCTGATTTCAGAAATAAAATGATGTTTTTCTCATTTGGATCATCTTCTTTTTATTAATGTTAGTGTGTGTGCGTGTATGAGTTTAGCTTTATTGCTTTCATAATTTAGTTTTATTGCTTTTATAGTTAGTTTTATTGCTTTCATAATCTAGGTTTACTGTTTTCATAGCTTAGTTTTACTGCTTTCATAAGTTAGTTTTATCGTTTTCTTTTTCGCTTTATTTTATCGCTTTCATTTTAAACGCTTTCTTTTTCAGTTTCTTTTAGAGTGTGTGCGTGTATGAGATAGTATTTTCCTTTTTTGTAGCTTAGTTTTTATTTCAGTCTTTATATAACTGCTATATACCACCCCCTTCTCAAATAAGAGGCTAATTTACTTTAGCACTTATTTAAGTCGGTTGGGATGGATATTATTTCTGCACCTTTATAAGTCTTTTCATTTCTATACCATCCCCTTCTCAAATAAGAGGCTAATTTACTTTAGCACTTATTTAAGTTGGTTGGGACGGATATTATTTCTGCACCTTTATAAGTCTTTTCATTTCTATACCACCCCCTTCTTAAATAAGAGGCTAAGAACTTTTTAGCACTTGTTTAAGGTGGTTGGGACGGATATTATTACTGTTTTTATATAAGTCTTTTTATTTCCTTTTTATCCGCTTATATCCGCTTTAATTATCAAACATGTATTTTTCAACCGATAATGCCGTCTCCATTCCGATGAGTGGCTAATTTCCTTTAGCGCACGACGTCGAAGAGCATTGGGACACAAAAATAGTTTTTCTATAAAAATTAAAACATCTCTTTCTAAAATAATTAACGCTTAAGGTTTATCCGAGAATCACGTTGAGTGGAGCCACATAATCGATGTGTGGTTTTCATTTCCGTTTTCGTACCTAGTTAGCCGAGAGGCTCGTGTGTACGGACTGATCACTCACGGGTAAAGAGAAGTGCGCTCTACCCTCGAGAGAGGACGAGGTAACTCTCCCGAATTGGAAATAAAAACCCAATAGCGGGGTTCGTATCATAAAGCGAGTATTAAGAACATTCGATTGTAGAACGAGAGTTCGGTCGAATATTCATAATCTCAGGTGGGCGTACCCTCGAGAGAGGAGCGTTCATAATTATGGAACCTCCACGGCCAAGTCATCTTAATATTTTGAAAAGTCATCACTTTTAATTCTACGAAAAATCTATTTTCGTCTCAAGGTAATTCGACGTCGCGCGCTATATTTCTCATCACTTAGAACTCTAGTAAATCGCTTAAATCATCTTTCACATTTTATCATTTAGAACTCTAGTTAAATCAACTAAAAATATTATTCCGATAAAATAATAGTTCGTCCCTCGAAGTAGCATAATCAACACGACCCGCGGAAATATACGATCCCGATATTTTCTAAAAATATCCTGTATTACTTGCGATAAGGTATACTTGCCTTTATCAAATGATTAATTTGGACTAAAAATTCAAAACACAGCTTTTCAAACTCATTTAGTGCAAAACTCTCCTTTTCTACTATTCAATTCAATAGAATTCGGTATTGTAGCCGAAGCGTAATTGTCAATATTCCGAAAGAAGAAAAAGATCGTTACTTCTATCCTTCGATAGGATAACGGTTAATTTCTCAAAGTAGGAGTACTTGCGAGACTCTTCGAAAATATCCGCCAATTCTAAACTCTTAATATAAAGGTTATCTTTTATTTATAAAACAAAAAGAAGAAGCCCAAGAAATCATCAAGTTTTTGGCGCCGTTGCCGGGGAACTTTGTGTTGTTATTTGAAAGTAGGAACTACTATTAATTTTATTCCTTATCTATATATTTTTACTAAAAATAAAAAAAAAAAAAATTTTACAAAAAGTAATAAAACAAAAAAAATATATATAAATATAAAAACTTATATTTAAAAAAAAAAATAATAATAATAATAAAACAGAAAATCCAAAAATATTGCTTTTAGTATATGACCCGAGGAAACTCGTCGGACGATTCGACTATTCCTTTTGACCCCGAAATCGAGCGCACTCTTCGTGAGCGCATCCGATCTCGTGATCAAAACTTACTCGAAACCCCCGAAGAGTCGATCGGAGATACTGTAAATATGGGCGATCCAATTCCAAATGCGGCCCCGGCCCGGACCATGGCATATTATGCCCGGCCGAATTTGGAAGATACAGGATCCAGTATTACTCGCCCGACAGTTAATAATAATAATTTCGAAATAAAATCCAGCATAATTCAAATGGTACAACAGTCGATTCAGTTCGACGGTTTGCCAGATGAGGACCCAAATCAGCACCTTTCAAACTTTTTAGAAATATGCGACACCTTTAAAATTAATGGCGTCACTGATGACGCCATTCGTTTACGCTTATTTCCATTTTCGCTACGGTCAAAGGCCAAATCATGGTTGACTTCTCTTCCGAGAGGGTCCATAACCACGTGGGCCCAATTGACGGAATTTTTCTTAACTAAGTATTTTCCTCCGTCAAAAACCGCAAAACTACGCACGGATATCACATCCTTTGTGCAATTCGATTCCGAGTCTCTTTATGAGACTTGGGAGCGTTTTAAGGAATATTTGCGTAGGTGTCCTCATCACGCGCTACCAACTTGGCTACAGGTCCAAACGTTTTATAATGGTTTAAATTTTTCTACACGGCAGATGATTGATGCGGCTTCCGGGGGAACGTTAAACAACAAAACCCCAGAGACCGCTCAAGCTCTGATCGACGAAATGGCCATGAATGCGTACCAATGGAACGTGCCAAGGTCGCGTCCTACTAAACCGGCTGGTCTTTTTGAAGTGGACGCCACTACTTTCTTAGCCTCACAGGTAGAGCGGCTAAGTAAGCAGGTGGCGGAGATGACTGTTTCCTCCTCCACTCCCGCTTGGAATAATAATAATAATAATAATAACGTAATCGAAGAATCGGTGGATTACCTCGGTAATCCGGTTAGGCCCCCCTTCAACCCTAATAACAACCCGTATAGTAATACTTATAATCTAGGTTGGAGGAGCCACCCTAATTTCTCCTGGAGCAATCCTAACAATGCTCAGAGGCCCCCAAATATGAATCCTCAGGGATTTCCGCAAGGATTTCCGCAGGGATTCCAGCCTCCTCCTCCAAAACCTTCGCCGCTCGAAGATATTTTGTCTAAATACATCGCGTCCAACGATTCAAATATCCGGAATCTTACCGGATCGATTAAAAGCTTGGAAAACCAGGTTGGACAACTTGCAAAGATGGTCTCCGAGCGGCCATACGGAGCTTTACCAGGGAATACAGAGCCAAACCCAAGGGAAAATGCCAACGCTATAACCCTTCGAAGCGGCAAGGAGGTCGTCTCCCCATTGCGGGTTGAGCCTAAGGTATGCATTTCGCCTCCGACCCCTCCACCCTCTTCTTCGATTCTAATTGCTCCAGCTTCTCCGGTTGTGCCAAATGTTTCGAGTCCTCGAATTCCTTACCCGTCTAAAATTAATAAAGAGAAGGAGGACGAAAATTATCAAAAATTTTTGCGTATTTTAAAACAAATTCAAATAAACGTCCCCTTCTGCGAGGCACTCTCCCAAATGCCGAAATATGCGAAATATCTTAAAGAGTTGCTTTCTAATAAAAAGCGACTCGAGGATGTTTCGCGTGTTTCCCTTAATGCGGAATGTTCGGCTGTTCTCCTTAACAAATTGCCGCCAAAACTAAACGACCCGGGACGGTTCTCCATCCCGTGTCTCTTTGGCAATATGTTAATAAAGTACGCTCTTGCAGACTTAGGCGCCAGCATCAATTTGATGCCTTTTTCTCTTTTCAAAAAACTCAATTTAGGCGTCCCGAGTCCGACAAAAATGAGCATCCAACTCGCGGATCGCTCGGTAAAGTACCCAATCGGGGTAGCGGAAGATGTTCTGGTCATGGTTGACAAGTTTATCTTCCCGGTAGACTTTGTCATCCTGGACATAGAGGAGGACGTCGAGGTACCCATCATCCTCGGTCGCCCCTTTCTCGCAACCTCCCGTGCGTTAATCGATGTCAGTAACGGTCGCCTCCTCCTTCGAGTTGGAGACGACGAAGTTACTTTACATATCAACCCCTCCATGCGGAACTCACTATCGAATGATGATTCCTGTTTCAATTTGGAATCCGCGTTTGTGGACGAGTGTTCTTCTCTTTCCGAATTGCTATCCTTAATGATAGACGATTCGGATCTGGCGAATCAACCTCCTTTAGAAGAATTACCACCAGATTCGCCTTTCGAGTCTTTCGACTCGAAAGATTTAAAAATCTCCACTTCCTACGAAGAACCTCCGGTCTTGGAGCTTAAGCAACTCCCCGACCATCTAAAATATGCTTTTCTAGCCGCGAACTTAAAGCTTCCGGTTATAATATCTTCTACTTTAACTGATTCAGAAACATCCGAATTGGTTGAAGTTTTATCTAAACATCGCCGTGCAATTGCATGGCAAATTTCTGATATCAGGGGAATTAACCCCTCATTCTGCTCCCACAAAATTTTTCTCGAAGAAAACCCCCGCAAAACAATTCAACCTCAACGACGACTTAACCCGAACATGCGGGAAGTCGTTAAGACTGAAATTATTAAACTCCTTGATGCGGGGATTATCTATCCTATTTCCGACAGTACGTGGGTAAGCCCCGTACAAGTCGTCCCGAAAAAGGGCGGTATAACGGTCGTGGCAAACACGAATAACGAATTAATCCCAACTCGTACTGTTACGGGTTGGAGGGTGTGCATCGACTACAGAAAACTAAACGATGCCACCAGAAAAGACCACTTTCCGTTACCGTTTATTGATCAAATCTTAGAGCGTCTCTCCGGTCACCCTCTTTATTGCTTCCTTGATGGTCTCTCGGGATTTTTCCAAATCCCTATTTCACCCGAGGACCAAGAAAAAACGACTTTTACTTGCCCTTTCGGCACCTTCGCATATCGGAGGATGCCGTTTGGCCTCTGTAACGCGCCAGCTACATTCCAAAGATGTATGCTGGCAATATTTGGCGAGCTAGTAGAAGACATAATGGAAGTCTTCATGGATGACTTCTCCGTCTTTGGAAACTCTTTTAAAAATTGTTTAAAAAATTTAGATAGAGTCCTCCAACGGTGCGAGGAGACAAACTTAGTCTTGAACTGGGAGAAATGCAACTTCATGGTCCGAGAGGGTTTAGTCCTCGGCCATAAAATTTCTTCCAAGGGGATGGAGGTCGATAAGGCCAAAGTCGCTATAATTGAACAACTTCCTGTTCCTTCGAACGTCAAATCAATTAGAAGTTTTCTTGGCCACGCAGGTTTTTATCGGCGGTTCATTCAAGATTTTTCAAAAATAACCAAACCGCTAACTCACCTCCTGGAAAAAGATTCCCCATTCATTTTTGACACGGCCTGCGTAGAGGCGTTTAATTTTATTAAAAAGCAACTTATCAATTCTCCAATTCTGGTGGCGCCAGATTGGTCTCTTCCGTTTGAAATTATGTGCGACGCGAGCGATATCGCAGTAGGAGCTGTCTTAGGCCAACGCGTAAATAAATATTTTCATCCAATATATTACGCTTCTCGCACACTCAATGCCGCACAGGCTAACTACACCACAACGGAAAAGGAACTTCTCGCCGTTATCTTTGCTTTTGATAAATTCCGACCCTACGTAACCCTTTCACATGTAATCGTTTTCACTGATCACTCCGCCTTGAAATATCTTTTGGCCAAAGTTGATGCTAAGCCTCGCTTACTTCGATGGATCCTCCTTTTACAGGAATTTGACTTAGAGATCCGGGATAAGAAGGGGGCTGAAAATTTAGCAGCCGACCACCTCTCACGTTTAGAACACCCCGTCGCAGAAGCGCTCGTCGAACCCGAAATAGACGATCGATTTCCTGAGGAGCGACTTTTAATCATAAATAATACCAAAACTTCTTCTACCCCTTGGTTCGCAGATTACGCGAACTATTTAGTCGCGCGGGTCCTTCCAAAAGATTTTTCGACTCAGCAGAAGAAGAAATTCTTCTCTGACTTAAAAAACTACTTTTGGGAGGACCCCTTTCTCTTTCGAGTCTGCGCAGACCAAGTGATACGAAGGTGTGTTTCCAGCGAGGAGGGTGCGCAAATATTGCGACACTGCCATGAGGGGCCGGCTGGAGGGCATTATCAAGCCAACCGGACCGCGCGGAAAGCGTTAGAGTCAGGCTTTTATTGGCCCACTCTCTTTAAGGATGCTCACACTTTTGTGAGTATATGCGATAGCTGCCAGCGGGCGGGTAACATCTCTCGTCGTGACGAGATGCCCCAAAATTTTTATTTAGAATGCGAAATTTTCGATTTGTGGGGCATAGACTTTGTAGGCCCCCTACCTCCTTCTTTTAATAATCGCTATATTTTAGTGGCGGTCGACTACGTGTCTAGGTGGGCGGAAGCGCAAGCTCTGCCCACCAATGATGCGCGAGTCGTCGTCCATTTTCTAAAAAAATTATTTTCTCGCTTTGGCACGCCCCGTGCAATAGTAAGTGATAGGGGCACGCACTTCTGCAATGCCCAGTTTTCAAAAATTTTATCTAAATACGGCGTCACGCATAAGCTCGCCACCGCCTATCACCCCCAAACGAGCGGCCAAGTAGAGGTAGTAAATCGCGAGATAAAACGCATTCTGGAAAAAACCGTCTCTTTAAATAGGAAGGATTGGTCCTCAAAACTCGACGACGCGTTATGGGCGTATCGTACGGCATACAAGACCGCTATCGGTTGTACGCCCTATCGATTAGTCTACGGCAAAGCGTGCCATTTACCGGTAGAATTAGAACACCGCGCTTTTTGGGCCTTAAAATTTTTAAATCTCGATTCGAACTTAGCCTCCGAGAATAGGAAATTCCAACTCAATGAACTCGATGAATGGCGTGCGAACGCTTATGAGAGTAATAAATTTTATAAGGAGCGTTCTAAGTTCTACCACGATCGAAAAATTAAATTTCCAAAAACTTTCGCGCCGGGCGATCTTGTCCTTCTTTATAATTCACGTCTTCGTCTTTTTCCGGGTAAGCTCAAATCCCGCTGGTCCGGCCCCTTTGCAGTCAAAGAGGTTTGGCCGTATGGGACCGTTCTTATCTCTCACCCCGAAAAAGGCGATTTTAAAGTCAACGGCCACCGTTTAAAACTATATCTTGCGGGCGATCCAGTGGACGGCCACACGGAATCTTTAGCCCTCCCCAATTTATAATCTCACCACGCCAAATGCGTCAAGCTACGCGACGGTAAACAAAGCGCTCGTGGGAGGCACCCCATATTTATCTAATATTTTTATTATGTTTTTTCTCTATTTTTGTAGGGTTTCTTCCGACCCCGCCAGCTTTAATTCAGGGAAGCCTTTTTGCTTCCTTTTTCCTTTTGTATATATTGCATTGTTATTTTCTCTTCTTCATACTTACATTACAACATTGGGGACAATGTTGGGTTTTAAGTATGGGGGTGTATTTACCGTTTTCATTTCAAAAAAAAAAAAAAAAAAAAAAAAAAAATATATATATATATATATATATATATATATATTTTGTAGGTAACAAAAAAAAAAAAAAAAAAAAAAAAAAAAAAAAAAAAAAAAAAAAAAAAAACAATATATATTTTGTAGTTGAATAAAAAAAAAAAAAAAAAAAAAAAAAAAAAAAAAAAAAAAAAAAAAAAAAAAAAAAAAAAAAAAAAAGCTCCAAAAATAATAAACCCTACTTTACTTTTATTCTTAAAGCATTTAGTTTCGAGAGTATATGTTTGTGGATTTTCATAATCGCTAGTTTTACTATTTGTTTGTTTATCTAAGTTCGATAGATTTAAACGTTCGGGGTTAAGTTTTAAAGAATATCTTGTGTTTTTAATTTAAATAGAGGCTTTGTTATCAAGCACTACTTCTACTAGCTAAAATAGAGACATGTGTATTATGTTAGCAAAACAACTTTAGACTGCAATTATCCCTACTTTATGTCTTCAGGAATCTAGGAATATTCAACTTACTAAGGTTGCTCTCAAAACTTTTTTTTATTATTCTAGAATTTCTCTTGAAAACCCCTTGTATACACCAATTTAGCATGGCAAAAACACAAAAAGAAGAAAAAAAAAAAAAAAGATCTTATGTCAATGGGAATACAAAAATTCCGTAAACATAGGCACCCAATATTTGTTAAAAGAAATCCTATGTCAATGGGAATTGCAAATTCCGTAAACACAGGCATTGGGTTAATTAAAAAGGTCAATTTTCCCTCGTCCGTCGTACACCAACGATGGGAGTCAAAGGAAACTTTATAAGAGGGGTGAGATGATACAATTCATCACCCCTGATCCAAGTACTCTTCTATTTGCCAAGGCTTTTTTCCCCCTTTTCCCTTAACCAAATTATTGTTTCTAGTTCTAATTCAAAAAATCATTTGAGAGCATAATTAGTAACTTATATTTTTCCTTTATGTTTCTTTAAACAAAGGTTATTATAATTTCGATCTAATCTCGTTTACTAATGATTGCAATTTTGTTTGCTATTTGGTTAATTAAGAAGTCTTTTGGCCAGGACATTTCTTCTACTTAAATCATTTGCATAATTTAGGACTTAACTCTTATTACTCCGAATTTTTATTTTTCAGTCTCTTATGATTAAAATAAAACGATAGCCAAAAATTAGAACTTATATTAATCCCGTATAGATCTCTCTTACTTTTGCCCTGGAATAGCAAAAGCTTAAGTATGGGGGTATTTGATAAGTAATAAAATATATGTATTTTTGGTATAAATATTAGTATAGTTTTAATTAATATTGTGAATTTTCTATGTAAATTAATGAATAAATTGCTTCTTTATTATTTCTGGTTTCTAACTTAGTTTTATTTTTGTTTTTGCAATTTTTTGCAAAATTTTCACAGGTCACGCCCTCAGACACGCCCGTGACCAAGGGCGTGTAATTTTAAAAATCAAATATCAACGGGACGGCTCAATTCAGATCAAATCCCGACAAATCGCTCAAGTCACGCCCGAGGTCACGCCCGTGACCAAGGGCGTGTAATTTTAAAAACCAAATTTCCAGCTGGCAGCCGTTTTCAGGTGAAATCTCGAAGAGTTGATCAAGTCACGCCCGTGACTCTACAAGTCACGCCCGTGTTCCAGCAGAGTCACGCCCGTGAGCCGCCAGCGTGTCACGTCTCGAAGCCGCACCCATGCTGCCGACATCAGCCACCCATAGTCACGCCCGTGACACACCAAGTCACGCCCGTGACACACCAAGTCACGCCCGTGACATACCAAGTCACGCCCGTGTGCAGCCATGTTTGACGGCCAGACCTTCCAGAAGGCGGCGAATACAGCCGAGCAAATGTCACGCCCTAAGTCACGGCCGTGACATTCAAGTCACGCCCGTGACCTAGGGCGTGTAAAACTCAAATTTTCCCTATAAATAGAGGGGCTCGGCTGAAGTTATTTTCATCCAAATTTTGAGTGGTTTTTGTTGTATTGTGAGTTCTTTTGAGTGATTGTGAGCTTCTCTTCTGCAATTCAGTTTAAGTTCGTTTGTAGTTTTTTTCGTCTTCCTAGTCTAGTTGTAATGCTGATTTCAGAAATAAAATGATGTTTTTCTCATTTGGATCATCTTCTTTTTATTAATGTTAGTGTGTGTGCGTGTATGAGTTTAGCTTTATTGCTTTCATAATTTAGTTTTATTGCTTTTATAGTTAGTTTTATTGCTTTCATAATCTAGGTTTACTGTTTTCATAGCTTAGTTTTACTGCTTTCATAAGTTAGTTTTATCGTTTTCTTTTTCGCTTTATTTTATCGCTTTCATTTTAAACGCTTTCTTTTTCAGTTTCTTTTAGAGTGTGTGCGTGTATGAGATAGTATTTTCCTTTTTTGTAGCTTAGTTTTTATTTCAGTCTTTATATAACTGCTATATACCACCCCCTTCTCAAATAAGAGGCTAATTTACTTTAGCACTTATTTAAGTCGGTTGGGATGGATATTATTTCTGCACCTTTATAAGTCTTTTCATTTCTATACCATCCCCTTCTCAAATAAGAGGCTAATTTACTTTAGCACTTATTTAAGTTGGTTGGGACGGATATTATTTCTGCACCTTTATAAGTCTTTTCATTTCTATACCACCCCCTTCTTAAATAAGAGGCTAAGAACTTTTTAGCACTTGTTTAAGGTGGTTGGGACGGATATTATTACTGTTTTTATATAAGTCTTTTTATTTCCTTTTTATCCGCTTATATCCGCTTTAATTATCAAACATGTATTTTTCAACCGATAATGCCGTCTCCATTCCGATGAGTGGCTAATTTCCTTTAGCGCACGACGTCGAAGAGCATTGGGACACAAAAATAGTTTTTCTATAAAAATTAAAACATCTCTTTCTAAAATAATTAACGCTTAAGGTTTATCCGAGAATCACGTTGAGTGGAGCCACATAATCGATGTGTGGTTTTCATTTCCGTTTTCGTACCTAGTTAGCCGAGAGGCTCGTGTGTACGGACTGATCACTCACGGGTAAAGAGAAGTGCGCTCTACCCTCGAGAGAGGACGAGGTAACTCTCCCGAATTGGAAATAAAAACCCAATAGCGGGGTTCGTATCATAAAGCGAGTATTAAGAACATTCGATTGTAGAACGAGAGTTCGGTCGAATATTCATAATCTCAGGTGGGCGTACCCTCGAGAGAGGAGCGTTCATAATTATGGAACCTCCACGGCCAAGTCATCTTAATATTTTGAAAAGTCATCACTTTTAATTCTACGAAAAATCTATTTTCGTCTCAAGGTAATTCGACGTCGCGCGCTATATTTCTCATCACTTAGAACTCTAGTAAATCGCTTAAATCATCTTTCGCATTTTATCATTTAGAACTCTAGTTAAATCAACTAAAAATATTATTCCGATAAAATAATAGTTCGTCCCTCGAAGTAGCATAATCAACACGACCCGCGGAAATATACGATCCCGATATTTTCTAAAAATATCCTGTATTACTTGCGATAAGGTATACTTGCCTTTATCAAATGATTAATTTGGACTAAAAATTCAAAACACAGCTTTTCAAACTCATTTAGTGCAAAACTCTCCTTTTCTACTATTCAATTCAATAGAATTCGGTATTGTAGCCGAAGCGTAATTGTCAATATTCCGAAAGAAGAAAAAGATCGTTACTTCTATCCTTCGATAGGATAACGGTTAATTTCTCAAAGTAGGAGTACTTGCGAGACTCTTCGAAAATATCCGCCAATTCTAAACTCTTAATATAAAGGTTATCTTTTATTTATAAAACAAAAAGAAGAAGCCCAAGAAATCATCAAAGTCCAACCCACCTATTTGACGAGTAGGTGGGACCTTAGAGGAATCCACGAAGGGCCCTGCCAACAGGATACTCCTGCCGAGTTTATCAGCTAAACCTGACTTGAGGTGGAAGGCGAACCTTTCTCCACTTAACAACCCTCCTTTGAGCCGAGCTCAACTGCAGGTGGAGAAAGCTCAACACCTTAGGTCGAATTGAACTTGACCTGTGGTGGAGAAAAACTCAACACCTCTAGCCGAGCCTAGCTCGACCTGAGGTGGAAGACAAACCTTTCTCCACTTAACAACCCTCCTATGAGCCGAGCTCAACTGGAGGTGGAGAAAGCTCAACACCTTAGGTCGAATTGAACTTGACCTGAGGTGGAGAAAAACTTAACACCTCTAGCCGAGCCGAGCTCGACCTGAGGTGGAAGGCAAACCTTTCTCCACTTAGCAACCCTCCTATGAGCTGAGCTCAACTGGAGGTGGAGAAAGCTCAACACCTTAGGTCAAATTGAACTTGACCTGAGGTGGAGAAAAACTCAACACCTCTAGCCGAGCCGAGCTCGACCTGAGGTGGAAGGTAAACCTTTCTCCACTTAACAACCCTCCTATGATCCGACCTCAACTAGAGGTGGAGAAAGCTCAACACCTTAGGTCGAATTGAACTTGACCTGAGGTGGAGAAAAACTCAACACCTCTAGCTGAGCCAAGCTCGACCTGAGGTGGAAGACAAACCTTTCTCCACTTAACAACCCTCCCATGATCCGAGCTTAACTGGAGGTGGAGAAAGCTCAACACCTTAGGTCGAATTGAACTTGACCTGAGGTGGAGAAAAACTCAAGACCTCTAGCTGAGTCGAGCTCGACCTGAGGTGGAAGGCAAACCTTTCTCCACTTAACAACCCTCCTTTGAGCCGAGCTCAACAGGAGGTGGAGAAAGCTCAACACCTTAGGTCGAATTGATTTGGACCTAAGGTGGAGAAAAATTCAACACCTCTAGTCGAGCCGAGCTCGACCTGAGGTGAAAGGCAAACCTTTCTCCACTTAACAACCATCCTTTGAGCCGAGCTCAACTGGAGGTGGAGAAAGCTCAACACCTTAGGTCGAATTGAACTTGACCTGAGGTGGAGAAATATCAACATCTTCCCACACCAACTGGGTGCGGAGAACCAGTCCACATCCTCAGTGCTTACCTTCACCTGGAGGAAGAGGAACTCAGCTATCCTATCAAAGCAACAGGGGGTAGAGAACTAGTCCACATCCTAGGGGCTTACCTTCACCGGGAGGCAGAGGAACTCGACCATCTTATCAAAGCAACTGGGGGCAGAGATCCAGTCCATGTCCTAGGTGCTTACCTTCACCTGGAGGCAGAGGAACTCGACCATCTTATTAAGGCAACTGGGGGCAGAGAACCAGTCCACGTCCTAGGTGCTTACCTTCACCTGGAGGTAGAGGAACTCGACCATCTTATTAAGGCAACTGGGGGCAGAGAACCAGTCCACGTCCTAGGTGCTTACCTTTACCTGGATGCAGAGGAGCTTGAGCATCTTATTAAGACAACTGGGGGCAGAGAACCAGTCCACGTCCTAGGGGCTTAACTTACCTAGAGGCAGAGGAATTCAACACCTTTCCGAACCAATTGGGCGCGGAGTACCCGTCCACATCCTAGGGGCTTAGCTTACCTGGATGCAAAGGAATTCAACACCTTTCCGAACCAATTGGGGGTGGAGCACCCGTCCACATCTTAGGGACTTAGCTTGCCTGGAGGTAGAGGAACCCAGCACCTTCCCAAACTAGTTGGCGGCAGAGTACCCATCCACGTCCTAGGGGCCTAGCTTACCTGGAGACGGAGGAACTCAACACTTTTCAAACCAACTGGGGGTGGAATACCCATCCACGTCCTAGGGACCTAGCCTACCTGGAGGTGGAGGAGCTCATCATCTCTCCAAGTCACTTAGTCAAGTAGCGAGTCGACCCGATGAATCTCCCAACTGCTGACATTACTGAGCCCGAAGAATGGTCTCTAGTCGGGGATCTTACCAACTGGGGGAGGAGTACACATCAACATCTGGGTGCTTACCTTTACCTGGAGGCGGAGGAACTCAACACCTTCCCATGCCACTTAGTCAAGTAGCGAGTCGACCCGATGAGTCTCCTATCTGCCGGCATGACTGAGCCCAGAGAATGGTCTCTAGTCGGGGATCTTACCAACTAGGGGCGGAGTACCCATCCACTTCCTAGGTGCTTACCTTCACCTAGAGGCAGAGGAACTCAACACCTTCCCAAGACACTTAGTTAAGTAGCAAGTCGAACCAATGAGTCTTCCATCTTCCGGCATGACTGAGCCCGGAGAATGGTCTCTAGTCGGGGATCTTACCAACCTGGGGCAGAGTACCCATCCACATCCTAGGTGCTTACCATCACCTGGAGGTAGAGGAACTCAACACCTTCCCAAGCCACTTAGTCAAGTAGCGAGTCAACCCGATGAGTCTCCCATCTGCCGGTAGGACTGAGCTCGGAGAATGGTCTCTAGTCAGGGATCTTACCAACTGGAGGCGGAGTACCCATCCACATCCGGGGTGCTTACCTTCACTTGGAGGCAGAGGAATTCAACACCTTCCCAAGCCACTTAGTCAAGTAGCGAGTCGACCCGATGAGTCTCCCATCTGCTGGCATGACTGAGCACGGAGAATGGTCTCTAGTCGGGGATCTTACCAACTGGGCGTGGAGTACCCATCCACGTCCTAGGTGCTTACCTTCACCTGGAGGCAGAGGAACTCAACACCTTCCCAAGCCACATAGTCAAGTAATGAGTGAACCCGATGAGTCTCCCATCTGCCGGCATGATTGAGACCGGAGAATGGTCTCTAGTCGGGGATCTTACCAACTGGAGACGGAGTACCCATCCACATCCTAGGTGCATACCTTTACCTAGAGGCGGAGGAACCCAACACCTTCCCAAAGGCTTTACCTAAGGTTCTATCTCTACCTACTTTTCATTCAACATGGTGTGGTTACATATCTATTACAACGCGCCTTCTTGCGCTAACTCGGCCATATATATCTCGGCCATCTCTTTTATCACCTCCTCCACTTTTGCTGCCTTCTCATTCCTTCTCTTTCTCCTGGTCCTTCCTGCTTCCCTGGTCAACATGGAGGCGAAAAACTTGCTCCTAGAACCGTCTGCGTAGCTTCCCAGCGTCTCCCCCTGCTTCTGTTGAATCAAGAATAGGGACTCGGGCCCCTTCCTCCCCTTCCTCCCCTTCTTCGAGGTGGAGAACCTTAACAAGAAACTCCAATGCAGGTCCTTGAAGCTGTAGATGGTACCTGATTTGAGCTGGTGGAACCAGTCTTTTGCCTCTCCCTTGAAAGTGATGGCGAAGAGCCTGCACTTGGAGGTGTCTGTCATTTGCCTGACCGAGACCATGTCTTCAAACCACTGGAGGTGATGAATAGGGTCATCCTTCCCTGCATAGTAAGACATGTTAGGATTGTTGAACCCGTCGGGAATGGGAGCTGAGTTGATCAGCTCGCAGAAGGGACTTCCCCATCTTCCCTTGCGAGTCGAAGGCATTCTCTCCATCTCTCCACCGGGGTAGCCGGTCCTGGGAGAGCCATTGAAGATCCCTCTTGCTTGGAGACCCGAGCCCTCCCCTATGGCTAGCTCCTTCCCTTGCCGAGGTGCTTGCCCATCTCTATCGTAGATGGCAAGGCGAGCACAGGTGCGGGTGGTGTCGAGCACTCGCTGCGAGGGGGAGTGCGACCCGCATGAGCTCCATAACTGACTCCTTGAACTCTTCAAAATCCCTTTACTTCACACACTTGTTGGTAGGGGGTGAGTCCCCCAGCTCATCGCTTCCAGCCATGAGACTTGCTTAGAGCTTTTCGAACTAGGTGCTTCCACACTCACCGCACCATAATGTTGAAACCAGAGAACTGGTCTCGACGTTCGAAAGGGAGATGCAGCTAACCCTTGACCCGAGCTAAACCCTTGACCAGTTACTAAGAACCGAAGAACCTTACCCTTGAAGAACACCTAAGTCCACAAACGGACACCTTAAGCTGCAGCGTGGAGGTCCCACCACACACCCGGAAGCTCACAAGGAACTTCCCCTCCCAAGCCAATGTTGAGCCTGAGCACTTTGGAGGGCACTAAGGATCACCTCACTATCCACCTTCACTGACAAAGGGGAGGGGAGGGGGTATTGCTTGCTCACAAGACTCACATGAGGGAGAGGAGGTAGAGACCAAACCTTCCCAAGGTGCCCATGGGGGTCTATTTATAGACTTCCCAAAATTGGGCTGCGGATAGCCAAATTTCTGCTATCCGTAGCTCAACCACGAACCTGGATGGTCAAATCAAGAGGGGGCAAGTGGAGGACGAGACGTCCACTCCCCCCCTTGCCGGGGGTCGAACTGTTGGATCTTGAGGCGCCCTTAGAGGGGGGGGGGGGGGTGAATAAGGGTTTTAAAAACTTTAAACTTTAATAGAAAACTTTTGATATTTTATTTGAATAAGAGTGAATATAAAACAAAGAGTAGCAAATCAATTTTATTAAATAGAAAAGACATGATTATCATTAATAAACTTGATTACAAAATTTAATTTTTATGATGCAAGAAATCAAAGCGAATAATATGAAAACTCTTTTTGTTTTCTATACCGACTCGTATCCCCACGAACTGGTTGGCTTTAGACGATCTCTCCCTAGATATGGACTCAAGACGCTCCAGCCAATCTATCACCAGAAAGGCCTCGAGCACCCCCTAGATCTACTCCCTAGACCCAGTCGCCAACACCAGGCAAATTCCTCCCTAAGTCCTACCTAGACCTAGTCGTCGTGTGGCGAATTCAAGAACCGATTACAATGATAAAATAAAAGACAAATACAAAATATAAATATGAAACTCCCTATGAGGTAATCTGAAGGAGACGCTGAAGAATCGCTGAAGATCATTGAAGTCCAAGCGTGCGTTCTTCATGTTGTGTTAGCGTGTTGATCCAAGCCTCCTTTGATTCCTCCTTTTGAAATATGAGTGGGAGACATGTTGGTCTGGAAATACAGCCCTCACAAAGTTTCTGAAGTGCTGGAATAGGGCTCTTGGCAATCAGTAGTAGGAGACATCGAAATCATCCAATTTATAAAATTTGAGCTAATGTCGGTGTTAAGTGCTAACGCCGGGCGTTGACCATGTATAGCAACATATTGATGGCTCAGATCTTCAGAATAGGAAGGAGATTCTGCACTTTAGGAAATGTTTTATTTTATGCAATACTAATGCCGGCGTTAAGGCTAACGCGGGGCGTTCGCAAATCATTCCTAAAGTTCCTCCTGCAATCACGGCTGCTTTCTCCTTGCCAAATTCGTCGACTAGATAGCGCCCAGCGTTAAGACCTAACGCCTGGTGTTGAGTTCCTTCCTCTCCATTTCGTCGAATGAATTTCGTTGAACGGTATCACATTTCGTCGAACATCATTTAGTTGAACGCAGTTCGTCGAACGACATCTTCGTCGAACCGGCCTCACATTTCGTCGAACAAACACTAGCGCCAGTGGTAATTCTAACGCGCCGCGGTAAAGCATACATTTCGTCGAGCGCCGCGGTAGAGCATGCAGATCATCGAATGGAGCTTTCAGTTCGTCGAATGGAGCTTTCATTTCGTCGTACACCAGTTCATCGAACGAAGCTTTCATTTTGTCGAGCGATAACGACCAGCGTTAAGCTTAACGCTTGGCGTTAGACAGATTTCAATCCTTCAGCTTGTGGTTAGTGCCAAACCATTGTTGCAGCACCTGGTGTCATATCTGTCCAAACATGCATGCTAAAAACACAATGGAAAACAAGATCAAATACAAGTAGGATTTGTTATTCTCAAATCAAAGGGATGCAGAAAACCATGTTCCAACAATCTCCCCCTTTTGGTAATAACAAATCCAATTAGAGATAAATCAGATGCATAGATAAAGAATTTGTGTTTTTATTAAGATATATGACACTCAGCAATTATAAGATAATGATAGGAATTTTAGTTCATTGAACATTGTGCTCCCCCTACAAAGATGCTCCCCCTTAGTGTATACTCCCATAAACTAGATACATGCTCCCCCTTAATCTAGTGAATACTACTCCATTAATCAATATGATTTAGCATTTTATTCTCCCTCTTTGTTATTAGCAAAAGAGGGTGGAGTGAAACAAAACTAGAATAAAGACGACAAAAGTTGGGACATAACTAAGAGAGGAATAAGAGTTTTGTGTAAACATAAAGTCATGATCGAGCTATGGTAGAGAGTAGCACAGCGGAAACAATATATGATAAGCGTGAAAGAACATCATTCCATGATTTTACCAAAAGAATTCTACCACTTGTTTTTCAAATTAATTTTTAAGAAGAATATTACTTGTTTGTACCTCTTGTAAAAAGAGATGTAATATTGTTTGACAAGTACAAGTGAAAGACAAATCCTTAGAAATAAGCATGAGAACACATGGTAAATGAAGTACATGACCAAAAGAAAAATGCGGATAAGCAAAATAAAACAAATAAGAGTAGTATTTTTGTTATAGTTTGACAATTTCAACAATATGTCTAGACTCTTCACATTTGAGCATTTTAACTTTGAAAATTTTCATAACTAATAGGAAGCATGATTTAGCATATTCAAAAAGATAATAGCTACAATGTAACCAATTCGTATTTTATGTAAAGAAAACATTGTAGAAATCATGCATTGCAATCTAGTGCTTTTACTTAAGCATTTAGAGAATTATGTAATGTTTGTATTAGGATCCAATTCTCATGAGTGGAAGCTTTATGAAAACAAATGATGTGTGCATAAGGTGTTTTGATAAAAGTATACAAGTGAAATAATCAAAACACATGACATATATAATGAAATAGTGACAACAATATTAAGGATACAATCTTATAATTACTTTCACACATCAAATCTAGAATAAAGTTTCAAGGCACAAATAATGAGTACAACAACCAAGGTGCTTCGCCCACACAATGCTCATTAAGACTTATCAGGGAGCGAAGTATTGCTTGGGGGATCACATAAGCAATTTTATTGATTTTTATTTTTTGTGATCCGGTGTTCAAATAGAAGTGATAAAAGATGAATGTGTTTGCACAAGACACATTACAATTCTTTCCAAGGTGCTCAACCTCACAATGCTCATTAAGACTTATCAGGAGGGTGAGTAGTGCTTGGTGGAGTTATCTTTGGTTTTTTATTTCAGATTTTTACTTTTGGCCAAAGGTCTCCAAATTCACTTATTGTTGCAAACATTTATATTATTGAAATAACAATTCTATATTGTGCATGAAATTTATTTTTGAAAGACGATGTAGGTAATATAGACATACAACTTAATATGTTAAAACTATTACAGTACACAATCATGCAAGACTAAGATTATGAGCACATGTAGATTACCAAAATAATGTGTGTATAATTCATTGATTAACATAAAGCATTACTCATACTTAGATGCATGCTAGGAAATCATACACAATTATCTATAGACTATTTCATTGCACGTAATCAGATTAAGGTCAGGGCATGGCAAAAAACAATGTTTAGAAAATTTGAAATTAAAATTAGACATTGAAGAGAATCTTAATGTGTATGCCAAACACAATTTTTACCATTTTGAAACAAAGATAACTAAGATATTTGCTCTTGTGAAATATTATAGTCAAACTAAAAATTTTATAAAGAGTTAAAGCAAAACAGATAACAAAACATATTTTTGATCATTTTGATTTATTTGATTTTTTTTTTGAAATAAAGCAATCAAATTAATAATAAAATAATTCCAAAAATTGAGAAAAGAAGCAAAGAAAAAACATTATAAAAATACCATAAATAGTGTAGAGAAAACAGAATTTCCATTTGGTAAAAAGGAGCTAACGCCTGGCGTTAAGTACTTAACGCCCAAACAGAACTCTATTTTTAAGATTTTTAAGAAACTTTTCTTTGGCATAGATAGTATGTATATAGACCTTCTTAGTGTAGAAATTTTAGAGAAGTTGGGAATGATTAGAAGGCTATTTAAGCATGTTTTATTTGTTCAAAAAAATGGTTTTATAGTTTTATTTGGTTTTCAAATACTTGTGTTTTACAAGATCATTAAAGATCAAAAATGATAAAATATGCAAAACACAAGATAAGCATGTTCGATCAAAACAAGAATGCATGAATAATATAGTCATAAAGAGTGAAAGCAAATAATACGATATAGGAATGTCTTAGATAATAATACCATAACTATATGCCTACACACTAGCCCTATACTAAGTGATGGATGGGCATGAGGAGCTGCACACATGCCGTAGGATGGGGTGTTACTCCCATATGCACACACTAGAGAACGCTCATCCTAGCACTCTTTCCCCCCAGTGCCTCGCAAGGCCCCACTGGAACCCTTCCCGGTTAAGGACAAGACATGACTTAGAGGTTAGGTCTTCTAATGCATACAATCCTACGCCCTCGCTATTGTGAGAGACATAATGTGGATGAATGATCATGGGCATCCTAAGCATTTTGTTCTATGGAATCAAAACTATGGCTTTTATGCAGGATTAATTTCTAATTATATTTGATTTCAAAGCAACATAGTTATTATGAGTTTTAACTTTCAATTGTTCTTCTTTAAGATTGATTCATTATGGCAATAAAACTATATCCAGCATGGATGATAATATTTATTAGTTGATAATGCTAGATATGATGAGTTTGAATGTAGTGTTATGCCATAAGGATAATTGATATAATGTTGCATGTATTCAACAATAGAGATTCAAATTTTAGACATAGAATGAAGTGATGATTCTAGTTAATTTATTATTTTAGATATAAGGATGATTCTATGATCTTCATATAAATGAGATACATGCACAACATAATTGATTCATATAATGGTCATGATCACAAGCTATTTGATGGAATCAATAAGATCTTTTGTAGATTTTTAATATTTGAGTTAAAAAGATCTATTGAATTGGCAAGATTATTATACAGGATGATATAAATGAGATATTATGAAAGAACATTCATATTCATCCTTTTTGAATGATTAGAGAGAAATATTATAAGGTGAAAACTTAAGATAAATATGAAGAGAAAAATATTTTTGGTTATTTAGAAAGGTTTTGTGAATTTTCTCTTTGATTTTTGAAATCTTAAATAAATCACGTATATATATAGTTTTATGAAAGCATAGTGATGATAAAGGTAATACAATAATTTTTCAGAAAATAATATTTTAGAAAAATAAAAATTTAGGAAAATTATGCTACCGCTAGCGTTAGAACCTAACATTGGGCGCTAACAACAGAGTTGAGATTCTTTATTTAAACACAAATGCTTTTTGCAATTTTTCAATTCTGATTTGACATGATTATGATTAAACATACTAGGAGTAATCAAAATGATTCAAATATATTAAATACCTAAGCAAAACTTGTGCATTTTATAAATTTAGCCTAATACCCCTAAAATACCTTATAAATCCATTTCGACAATTATTTCATTAGTCTTAATAATACATAACAAATTTAGGATTTAATTTATATATGACTTTCATAGGGAATGGATCTAGAAGGATAAACATAAAAAGGATAAGTAGATCACTTGAAATATGATAAGACTTTTTATTCAACTTTATTCAATTTGATTTATTTATGAATTTTGGTTTAATATGTGAAAGTCATATCACAAGTTATATAAAGTGATCATATCATGATGGCTCAAAGAAATAAAAGCAAAAAAACAAAAAGGAAATTAAGCATATCATGAAGTAGAGAATTGATATTTTATTTTTAGTTGATTTCTACTTCATGCAAATGATTGGATACTAATGAATGAGAGATTTATGTATCCAAAGAGGACCGGGTGTGACGGTTCCTTTGGGTACCCAAATACATCGTGTTTTCTTTTGGGGAGATAGTGATGAATGAGCTCTTTTGAGTGGAGTTAGTGTTTCATCTTTAACTTTGGGCCTCCACTCAAACCTTGGACAAACATTATTTTTAGTTTTCAAATTTCCATAATCATTTACTTGAATATTTGGATCAAAATGTTTTTTGAATTTATAATTTGAATGAAATTTGTTTGCATTTAATTTTAGGTTGGGAGAAACATGATTTTGTAAATAATGGTGATTTTGATTTTGATTTACAAATCCTTTATGTTCCTTACTCCCATTATTAAACTTAGGTAAGATGTTCATATTCATATTCAACTTGTTTTTAGATATAGTTTGATATTGTGAATTTGTATTTACAATTTTCATAAGCAAGTTGATTTTTGATTTTAATTCATCATTCTTGATCTTTAAATTATGTCTAGCTTTATTATAAGCAATTGTGCTATTTTTAAGAGTGGAAACAATTGAATCAATATGATTTTGATAGTTATTTCTATATTCATCAAATGTTTCATCCATCTCTTTAATTTCAATTTTATAGTCTTTACACTTAGCAAAATCATTTTTCAAAGATGAATTTTCTAAACTTAATCTTTCATTTTGTTCTTTTATAAAAAGAAGTTCCTTTTCAAGTTCCTTGCATTTTTCTTTTAAATCATCAAATTCCATACAAGGTGTAATGTTTTCAACTAAGGAGCCATGGGTAGAACTAGATAAATTAGAATTTGATTCTTCATTAATTTTTGCCTTTAAATTTTTATTTTCTAAGCGCAAATGTTTATTAGCATTTTTTAATTTCTTAATTTTGCGCTTTGTAGTTTGAAGCAATTGTAATGTAGAGATAGAAGTACAAAAAATGGAATTTGATTTCCTTACATTGCTTTCGGGACAGGCACGATTTGAACATATCGTTTCTTTGACATCTTTTTGGCACTCCTCTTACGAAGATAGTATTTCTTCTTCTCTTTCACTTGATGTGCACTTCATGGATCCCTCATGAGAGGAGCATTCTTGAAGACTTCTGCAAGCTTGCATATTCTCCGGTTCTTGCGATTGTTCCATACCTGTAGAAGGAGAATCATAAGTTCTTTCAAGAAAATTCCAAATCTCATATGCGGCAGGTAATGTATAAATAAGTTTGAAAAAATTTTGGTCTAACGCACAAAATATACTATTCATAGATTTTGCATTTAAAACAATTTCGTTTCTAGTTAGTACGCTAGATGGCTTTTCAATAGTAATATTCCAAACCTTTTTATCTAAGGCCTTAAGAAAAATTTTCATTAATATTTTCCACCCTTTATAATTTTTGCCCATAAATAAAGGTGGTGATAATACTTTTTCATTTATATTAAAATTTCCCCACTAGTAGAAGCGAGATCATGGTCAAGAGATGTCATTATTCCCGGTTGTTAAGCCGATTTGGAATAACCTAGCTCTGATACCACTTGTTGGATCTTGAGGCGCCCTTAGAGGGGGGGGGGGGGTGAATAAGGGTTTTAAAAACTTTAAACTTTAATAGAAAACTTTTGATATTTTATTTGAATAAGAGTGAATATAAAACAAAGAGTAGTAAATCAATTTTATTAAATAGAAAAAGACATGATTATCATTAATAAACTTGATTACAAAATTTGATTTCTATGACGCTAGAAATCAAAGCGAATAATATGAAAACTCTTTTTGTTTTTTATACCGACTCGTATCCCCACGAACCGGTTGGCTTTACCCGATCTCTCCCCAGATACGGCCTCAAGCCGCTCTAGCCAATCTATCACCAGAAAGGCCTCAAGCACCCCCTAGATCTACTCCCTAGACCCAGTCGCCAACACGAGGCGAATTCCTCCCTAAGTCCTACCTAGACCTAGTCGCCGTGTGTCGAATTCACGAACCGATTACAATGATAAAATAAAAGACAAATACAAAATATAAATATGAAACTCCCTATGAGGCAATCTGAAGGAGACGCTGAAGAATCGCTAAAGATCGTTGAAGTCCAAGCGTGCGTTCTTCGCGTTGTGTTAGCATGTTGATCCAAGCCTCCTTTGATTCCTCCTTTTGAAATATGAGTGGGAGATGTGTAGGTCTGGAAATACGACCCTCACAAAGTTTCTGAAGTGCTGGAATAGGGCTCTTGGCAATCAGTAGTAGGAGACATCGAAATTATCCAATTTATAGAATTTGAGCTAACACCGGCGTTAAGTGCTAACGCCGAGCGTTGACCATGTATAGCAACATATTGATGGCTCAGTTCTTCAGAAGAGGAAGGAGATTTTGCACTTTAGGAAATGTTTTATTTTAGGCAATACTAACGCCGGCGTTAAGGCTAACGCGGGGAGTTGGGCAAATCATTCCTAAAGTTCCTCCTGCAATCACAGCTGCTTTCTCCTTGCCAAATTCGTCGACCGAATAGCACCCAGCGTTAAGACCTAACGCATGGCATTGAGTTCCATCCTCGCCATTTTGTCGAACGAATTTCATCGAACGGTATCACATTTTGTCGAACATCATTTCGTCAAATGCAGTTCGTTGAACGACATCTTCGTCAAACCGACCTCACATTTCGTCGAACGAACACTAGCACCAGCAGTAATTCTAACGCGCAGTAAAGCATATATTTCGTCAAGCTCTGTGGTAGAGCATGCAGATCATCGAACAGAGCTTTCAGTTCATCGAACAGAGCTTTCATTTCGTGGAACACCAGTTCGTCGAACGGAGCTTTCATTTTGTCGAGCGATAATGCCCAGCATTAAGCTTAACGCCTGGCGTTAGACAGATTTCAATCCTTCAGCTTGTGGATAGTGGCAGACCATTGTTGCAGCACCTGATGTCATATCTGTCCAAACCTGCATGCTAAAAACACAATGGCAAACAAGATCAAATACAAGTAGGATTTGTTATTCTCAAATCAAAAGGATGCAGAAAACCATGTTCCAACACGAACGAGTGGATCGAGATACACCGCCCTTACTGGGCGAGTGGACCTTACGGTCAACTCAACCCATCGGGCGAGTGGACACTTGGTCCACTCGCCCAGCTGCACGGGGCGAGTGGACCATAGGTCCACTCACCCTTACCCTTGGGCGAGTGGACCCATGGTCCACTCGCCCCCCCCCCCCACTCGAGCGAGTGGACCAATGGTCCACTCGCCCAGGTCCTTGGGCGAGTAGACCAAGGGTCCACTCGCCCAGGGCCTTGGGCGAGTGGACCCAAGGTCCACTCATCCAAGGAGGTCTACCCCCCCCCCCCCCCCCCCCCGAGCCTTCTATTTCTGGTCCTGACGACCTCCGAAGGTCTGATCCATTGCGCCATGGTCACCCTTTCTACCATGAGCTCATCCGCATTGGGTCGCACTGACTCGGAAAATATGAGGTTTGTACACATATGAGGGTTGACTAAGTGGCTTGGGAAGGTGTTGAGTTCCTCTGCCTCCAGGTGTAGGTAAGCACCTAGGACGTGGATGGGTATTCCGCCCCCAGTTGGTAAGATCCCCGACTAGAGACCATTCTTCGGGCTCATTCATGCCGGCAGATGGGAGACTCATCGGGTCGACTCGCTATTTGACTAAGTGGCTTGGGAAGGTGTTGAGTTCCTCTGCCTCCAGGTGAAGGTAAGCACCTAGGACGTGGATGGGCACTCTGCCCCCAGTTGGTAAGATCCCCGACTATAGACCATTCTCCGGGCTCAGTCATGCCGGCAAATGGGAGAGTCATCAGGTCGACTCGCTACTTGACTAAGTAGCTTGGGAAGGTGTTGAGTTCCTCTGCCTCCAGGTGAAGGTAAGCACCTAAGACATGGATGGGTACTCCGCCCCCAGTTGTAAAATCCCCGACTAGAGACCATTCTACGGGCTCAGTCATGCCGGCAGATAAGAGTCTCATCGAGTCGACTCGCTACTTGACTAAGTGGATTGGAAAGATGATGTGCTCCTCCGCCTCCAGGTCAGCTAGGCCCCTAGGACGTGGATGGGTATTCTACCCCCAGTTGGTTTGAAAAAGCATTGTGTTCCTCCGCCTCCAGGTAAGTTAGGCCCCTAGGACATGGACGGGTACTCCGCCCCCAACTGGTTTGGGAAGGTGCTGGGTTCCTCTACCTCCAGGCAAGCTAAGCCACTAGGACAAGGATGGGTACTCCACCCCAATTGGTTTGGAAAGGTGTGGAATTCCTCTACCTCCAGGTAAGCTAAGCCCCTATGACGTGGACTGGTTCTCTGCCCCCAGTTGCTTTGATAAGATGGTTGAGTTCCTCTGCCTCCAGGTGAAGGTAAGCACCTAGGACGTGGACTGGTTTTCTGTCCTCAGTTGCTTTGATAAGATGGTTGAGTTCCTCTGCCCCCAGGTGAAGGTAAGCACCTGGGACGTGGACTAGTTTTCTGCCCTCAGTTGCTTTGATAAGATGGTTGAGTTCCTCTGTCACCAGGTGTAGGTAAGCACCTTAAACATGGACTGGTTCTCTGCCCCCAATTGGTTTGGAAAGGTGTTGAATTCCTCTGCCCCCAGGCAAGCTAAGCCCCTAGGACATGGACTGGCTCCCCGACCCCAGTTGGTTTAGGAAGAGGATGATTTTTCTTCCACCTCAGGTCAAGTTTAGTTTGACCTAAGGTGTTGAGCTTTCTCCACCTCCAGTTGAGCCCGGCTCACAGGAGGGTTGTTAAGTGGAGAAAAGGTTTGCCTTCCACCTCAGGTGATCGAGCTCGTTTCGACTAGAGGTATTGAGTTTTTCTCCACCTAAGGTCAAGTTTAATTCGACCTAACGTGTTGAGCTTTCTCCACCTCCAGTTGAGCTCGGCTCATAGGAGGGTTGTTAAGTGGAGAAAGGTTTGTCTTCCACCTCAGGTCGAGCTCGTCTCGACTAGAGTTGTTGAGTTTTTCATCCACCTCAGGTCAAGTTTAGTTCTACCTAACCTGTTGAGCTTTCTCCACCTCCAGTTGAGCTCGGATCACAGGAGGGTTGTTAAGTGGAGAAAGGTTTGCCTTCCACCTCAGGTCGAGCTCGGCTCGACTAGAGGTGTTAAGTTTTTCTCCACCTAAGGTCAAGTTTAATTCGACCTAAGGTGTTGAGCTTTCTCCACCTCCAGTTGAGCTCCGCTCACATGAGGGTTGTTAAGTGGAGAATGGTTGCCTTCCACCTCAGGTCGAGCTCGGCTCGACTAGAGGTGTTGAGTTTTTCTCCACCTAAGGTCAAGTTTAATTTGACCTAAGGTGTAGAGCTTTCTCCACCTCTAGCCGAGCTCGACTCACAGGAGGGTTGTTAAGTGGAGAAAGGTTTGTCTTCCACCTCAGGTAGACCTCGGCACGACTAGAGGTGTTGAGTTTTTCTTCCACCTCAGGTCAAGTTTAGTACGACCTAAGGTGTTGAGCTTTCTCCACCTCCAGTTGATCTCGGCTCACAGGAGAGTTGTTAAGTGGATAAAGGTTTGCATTCCACCTCAGGTTGAGCTCGTCTCGACTAGAGGTGTTGAGTTTTTCTTCTACCTCAGGTCAAGTTTAATTCGACCTAAGGTGTTGAGCCTTCTCCACCTCCAGTTGAGCTCGGCTCACAGGATGGTTGTTAAGTGGAGAAAGGTTTGCCTTCCACCTCAGGTCGAGCTCGGCTCGACTAGAGGTGTTGAGCTTTTCTCCACCTAAGGTCAAGTTTAATTCGACCTAAGGTGTTGAGCTTTCTCCACCTCCAATTGAGCTCGGCTCACAGAAGGGTTGTTAAGTGGAGAAAGATTTGCCTTCCACCTCACGTCAAGCTCAGCATGGCTCTTAGGAGGGTTGTTAAGTGGAGAAAGGTCTGCCTTCGCCTCAAGTTGGGTTCAGCTGAAAAACTCTGCAGGAGTATCCCATTGGCGGGGCCCTTCGTGGATTCCCTTAAGGTCCCACCTACTCATCAAATAGGTGGGTTAGACTTTCTTTCCGAGCTTAAGGCAAGCTCAAAAAGATCGGGGATTGTGTACAACCCTCATATTTTCCGAGTCGGTGTGACCCGATGCGGATGAGGTTGTGGTAGAAAGGGTGACCATAACGCAACGGATCGGACCGTCGGAGGTCGTCAGGACCAGAAAGAGAAGGCCCGGGGGGGGGGGGGGTAGTGTAAGACCCCATTTCAGAAAGTTAGATTTCTGGAATCCAGCGCTGTCGCTGGCGATATCGGCTATCGCCCAGCGACAGCGGTCTGGCATGAAGGCCTCTGTCGAGGGGCTATCGCGCGGCGGTAAGTCTAACGCTGGCGACACCGTGACACGTGTCATGCACTGTTCGCAGCGGTGGCGTTGACTGGTCGAAGTCGGTTCTTTACCGCTGTCGCCAGGCGACAGCGGCTATCGCCGGGCGACAGCTCCAAATTGTACTTTGCAGCCGAAATCGAGGCCATTGATGGAACATTGACTTTGGGGCCTTGTTTTGGACAGGGAGGCTCGGTGGCTGGCATAGAAAGGCCGAAAATCACTTGAAACCCATTATTCACTAAGGGTTTTAATTAAGAGAGAGAGGGAGAGCTTGGAGAAGGAGATCCAATAGTAAACCCTAGCCTAGAGCTTGGATTTGGTGGAGCTACACTACTCCGATTCCCTTGACGTTGGTGGCTCCGCGTGGAGGAGAGCAAGATGCTCCTTTCCAACCGTGCCAAAAACCAAGCCATGGCTTCGAAGCGGCGTCTAAGGTTAACGATCCTCTTTACCCTCATTTAGGACATGTTCTAGTCCGTTCCGTGCATCGTTGAGGCCCCTACCCAAAAGGGTGAGGTCGTGGCCTCCGATGGGTCGATTTGTGTTATCCCCGTCAAATCTTGCATACATGTAGAGTCCATGCGTGAAATGGACATAGGCACGCTGTGTGAAGCCCATCCGAGACGGTTCGTCCGGATTGGTGATGCTTTTTGATATTGTGCGTGCCGGGGGAAAACTCCGTGTTGATATCCTGCTTCGTAGGACTAGAGTGTGCTACTGCATGCACAGCAACACCTGGGGGTGTGCCCCGGGAAGCACCCGAAGTTAGAAGCAGAAAAGGAGTTCTGTTCACTGTCGCTGGCGATATTGACTATCGCCAGGCGACAACTCCCATACTTGGTTCTGGTGATTTTGTGCGTTCTGAGGCAGTTGGTGTGCTACTGCATGTGCAGCAATGCCTGGGGGTGTGCCCCGGGAAGCACCCACAGCTAGAAGCCAAAATGGAGTTCTGTTCACTGTCGCTGGCGATATTGGATATCGCTAGGCGACAGCTCTCAGACTTGGTTCTGGTGATGTTGTCGTGCCCACCTGTTGAGAGGACCTGAGGCCTGTGTGCCCGACCTGTGAGGGTGTCCTGGTGGATGGCTTAGCTGCCCGTAGAGCCGGCTAATTGAGAATACCTGGGCTGAGCGGACGCCATACCCGCTCTTCATGTTGTACAACGAGAGCTGTGAACAACGGGCATTTGGCGAACCTGAAACCGCACCATTGCAGCACCTGATTAGTGAGTCTCGTACAGCATGTCGGGAAGCAATGGGAAAGAGTCTTCGGACTACGGGATGTTCACAATTAAAGTACGGGGGAGCCCTGGTATTCGGGTCACCGACTTTAGCCTCGAAGGGCAGAAGCCATCAAGAGTGGATGGTGGTGGAAGGCGGAGTACACCAAAGAGTGCCTGAGAGCACGAGACGTGGAGGCTATTCCCACATTTGTGATTGTTGCATTTGTATGAACTGTTGTGGGATTTGCTAGTCGCACTCTTATATATATATATACTGCTGAGGTTGTTTTGCAGGGATGATTAGAACTGCCACCCCCTCGAAGGGGTGGGGTCGTTATAATTTGGTCAGCTTTAGCTGACCGTTGCCCTGTTTTGCCACCATTTTTGGTGGGCTTGTTGTACAGGTGCTGGACCGTGCGGGAACATAGCGGGCTCATAGCGGGCTGAAGCCCTTGTGCTGCTGCGGCCCTTGAAGGCCTTTTTGATGTTCCTTTTGCTTTTCATGTATGGCCGGCCTGCACGCCGATGTTTGTAAATTGTGAGTCCGTCGTGCCTAAATTTTGTGTTGTAAAACATTTATTCCTATTTTAGTAAAAGTGGACATACCCGGGTACGGGTTTTGGGGTTTATCTTGTCTCTTTTCAGCTTCCGCATAGAATGCTCTGAGTTAGGCATCGTTGTATAGTGTCGTTCGATATTTCAATTAAGTGACGTTCCCGTTTGTTTTGTAGTATATGGCGTGGGGCCCCGGCCGGACCCTCTGTTATATGCTCCCGAACAGATGGGGGTGTTACAAATTGGTATCAGCTTCTAAGGTTCCGTATCCTTCTAAGGAATTCATGGACGAATTCTTTTAAGGGGTGGTGAGCACGTGTGTGCGCTACCGTCGAGACGTAAAATAAACCCAAAATGTCCACTTAGGAATAAAATTTAACAACAAACCAACAATTATTGCATGATTTTGGAACCTGAGTGTTCCTTTTGTTGTTAGCTGCGACTGTGTTGTCGCCTAACTGTGTGTTGCACTCATGTAGGGCACTCGAAGTGCAGCGGGACCGTCGCGTCCCCGTGACATGGTTGAGAGTAGCGGGTCTGCTGAGGCTCCTACACCTCCATCTGCTGAGATGGTTCGACTAGTTACAGAAGCCGTCCTAGCTGCGTTGAATGGCCAGCCTGGAAGGCAAGGTCAACCGCCGGTGCAGGAAGTGGCCCCAGAGCCACTAAGAGTGGAGCAGGTCCCCGGGAGGCATGCTGCTGAGCAACAACTGAAGCACTTCCTGGGATTTCGACCTCCTCCGTTTACCGGGGTTGAATCCCCAGCTGAGGCCGAGGACTGGTTGTCGCATGTGGAGCGAATTCTGACAGCGACACAGTCGGATGAAGCGCAGAAAGTGACCTTCGCTACTTTCTTGTTGGAAAAGGAAGCCAGGCGGTGGTGGGATGAGGTAGAGAGGCGCCAGTTTGCGGGAAGGTGACTGGTTGATGTGTCGTTGGAAGAGTTCTCGGGAATCTTCCTGGCAAGGTATGTGCCTCCGTCGCAGCAGATCGCGATGGGGAACTAGTTCCTGGCTCTAATGCAGGGTGATAGACTGGTTGATGACTACCTGTATGAGTTCACCCGCCTCGGGCGTTACGCTGGAACTTCTTTCGACGACGAGGGGAGAAGGGTGAACAGGTTCTACGGAGGCTTGCGTAGTGAGTTGCGGTACCTTCTGACAGGGCCGTTGACGCAGGGTTTCACGACTCTCGTTAGTTCAGCCCGAGCGCTTGAGCAGGACATGCTCAGGGAGAAGGGCAAGGTGGCTGTGGTCAAGGCAGTGCCCGAGGGCAAGGCACCGAGTGCGGCAAAGTTGCGGAGGTTGAATCGCTGGAAGAAGGCTCGATTATCTGGGTCGGCTCCCTTTGCTTCGGGCGCGTCGTCTGGACGTGGCCCTCTTATTTGTTTTAGTTATGGCAAGCCTGGCCATTTCTCTCGGGATTGCCGCAGTGGGCTTCCAAGGTCAGAGAAGAAGACTGGGCCATCTTTTTCTGAGAAGGGGAAGGCGGCTGAGTCCACTGCCTCCCGTATGGCTCCCCCGCAGCCCAGAGTCTTCAGTCTTGGTCAGCAGGAGGCTATCAAAGCAAAGGACGTCGTGACAGGTATAATTTAAGATATAGTCCTTACTATTTTATATACATGTTTTGGTGTTCATGCTAACCTTGTTTGGCGGCGTAGGCTTTGTAAATGTTTTAGGCATTCCAGCGAGAGCGCTTTTCGATACTGGAGCTTCGCACTCCTTCTTATCGTCGGACTTCGTCCAACGTATTGGTGCGCCGTCGATTGCTTCTGCAGATGGACTGGAAGTCCTACTGCCGAATGGATATTTGATGTGTGTGGAGAGGAGTTGCTGCGTGAAGGTCCTAGTTGGAAGTCAGGAGTATGACCTGAAAGCATCGTTACTCCCCCTGGTTGAGTTCGATGTAATCTTCGGCATGGACTGGCTGTCGGAACATCGTGCATGCATTGATTGCACCACCAAGGAGGTGAGGTTTGGGCATTGTGCCAATCGTGAGACGGTCTTTGCGGGCATGCGTGGATCGAGCAAGATGTTGATGTCTGCTCTTCAGGTGTCCAAGGCAGTGCGTCAGGGAGTAGAGTTATTCTTTGCTCTAGTGGAGGCTTCAACGCCGAGGCCCAGCCTAGCGGATGTTTCGGTAGTTTCAGATTTCCCCGATGTGTTCTCGAGCGATCTCCCCGGTGCTCCACCGCAGCGGGAGATAGATTTCACGATTGAGTTGGTGCCAGGCGCTAAGCCTGTGGCCCGCTCGCCGTATCGTATGGATCCGAAGGAGTTGGCGGAGTTGAAGCTGCAGTTGCAAGAGCTGCTTGAGCAGGGCTACGTGCGTCCGAGTTCCTCACCTAGGAGTGCATCGGTCCTCTTTGTCAAAAAGAAGGATGGTAGCCTGCGGCTTTGCATCGATTATCGGGAGCTGAACAAGCTGACCGAGAAGAACAATTATCCTCTTCTTAGGATAGACGACTTGTTCGACCAGCTCGTTGGTTCGACAGTATACTCGAAGCTGGACTTGAAGACCGGCTATTATCAGGTGCGGATCAGGGAGTGCGACATCCCGAAGACTGCCTTCAATACAAGGTACGGGCAGTATGAGTTCACCGTAATGCCGTTTGGGCTGTCTAATGCGCCTTCGGTGTTTATGGACTTGATGCACCGGACATTCCGAGAGTACCTCGATCGGTATGTGCTCGTCTTCCTTGACGACATACTGGTCTACTCTCAGTCCGAGGAGGAGCACGGTGATCACCTGCGAGTAGTCTTGGAGGTTCTGAGGAGGAACCAGCTGTATGCCAAGTTCTCGAAGTGCGAGTTCTGGCTACCTTGTGTGGCGTGCTTAGGCCATGTGGTTAGTGGAGCGGGTGTGGCGGTAGATCCGGTGAAGGTTGCGGCCATCAGGGAGTGGCCTGTTCTCTCTACTGTAGCGGAGGTCCGTAGCTTTCTCGGGCTGGCCGGCTATTACAGGCGCTTCGTGGAGACCTTCTCACGGATCGCGCTGCCTCTTACGACGCTGACACGGAAGATGCAGGAGCTTATTTGGATGCCCGCGTGTGCGCAGGCTTTCGAGGAGTTGAAGCGGCGGCTTACCACGGCTCCGATCTTATGTTTGCCTTGCGGCACGGAAGGCTACTAGATCTACACCGACGCTTCTAGGAGCGGCCTTGGCTGTGTTCTGCAGCAGCATGGCAAGGTAATAGCGTATGGCTCTCGCCAGCTGAAGGTGCACGAGAGGAACTATCCGGTCCACGACTTGGAGTTGGCGGCCGTGATATTTGCCCTGAAGCTTTGGCGGCATTATGTGTATGGCTTGAAGATCGACATCTTCACGGACCATAAGAGCCTGAAGTACCTTCTGACGCAGAAGGGGCTGAATATGCGGCAGCAGAGGTGGATTGAGTTCCTTAGGGACTACACTTTCGAGATCCACTACACTCCCAGTAAGGGGAATGTTGTCGCAGATGCACTCAGTCGCAGGGCTCCAGCGCAGGCCAACTGGATTCGGGTGCATGATGAGCACCTGATATGTGACCTGGAGGCCTTGGGTATTTCTTGCGTGGAGAAGCGAAGCAGTGCCGGTGCCTGCTTGAGTTGGACTGAGGTGCAGTACGACCTCACAGATAGAGTCCGCCAGGCTTTGGAACTCGATCCGAGTTTAAAGTGCTACGCATAGGAGGCTGGTGGTTGGCCGGATGCCCAGTTTCAGGTGCGTGACGGGTTGCTGTGGAGAGGCGACTGATTGTGTGTCCCCAAGGTGGGTGAGCTGCGCGATGAGTTGATGTACGAGGGGCAACGTACCAGGTATTCAGTTCATCCGGGGAGCACGAAGATGTTCAAGGACATGAAGGTCCTTTTCTGGTGGCCGGGTATGAAGAGGGACATCGCTCACTACATGGCCAAGTGCCACACTTGTGCGCTAGTGAAGGCGGAATGTTAGAAGCCCGGTGGCTTTTTGAAGTCATTACAGGTTCCAGAGTGGAAATTCGATTACGTTTCCATGGATTTCATGCATGGGATGCCGAGGTCGCAGCGCGGGAACGATGCCATCTGGGTAGTCGTAGACCGGCTGACGAAGGTGGCGCACTTTATCCCCAACCGGAGGGATGACTCGGTGGAGACGTTGGCGAAGCTGTATGTTGATACAATAGTACGATTGCACGGTGTGCCCCGTAGCATCATCAGTGATCGAGATGGACGCTTTACTTCGAGCGATTGGAGGCCAGTCAACCATCTATTGGGTACAAAGCTGCAGTTTAGCACGACCTTTCATCCTCAGACGGATGGCCAAACTGAGCGTACCAATAGGACGATGGAGGACATGCTCCGGATGTGCGTCCTGGATTTCGGCAAGGGGTGGGAAGATCACCTCTTCCTTGTTGAGTTCGCGTACAACAACAGCTACCAGGCGAGTATTCAGATGGCACCTTTCGAGGCCCTCTATGGCAGGAAGTGCCGCACTCCCTTAGCTTGGGCGGAAACGGGCGAGACGAAGCTCTTCAAGAGGAAAGACGTCGAAGAGGCGACTTCAACGGTACGTATGATCCGGGAGAGGCTTTTGGTTGCGCAGGATAGGCAGGCGAAGTACTATAATGCGAAGCACCGTGACGTCCAGTTCGCCATTGGCGATTGGGTTTACTTGAAGATCAGGCCGTTCAAGGGTGTATCCAGGATTCGACGCTTGAAAAAGCTGAGTCCGAGATACCTTGGACAGTTTGAGATCATCGAGCGCGTCGGCGAGGCGGCTTATAGGCTGGCACTATCGGAGGAACTGAGCGGGCTACACGATGTATTCCACATCTCCGTGTTGCGGAAGGCAGTGCAAGAGCCTACGCAGGTGGTCGCGGCGGATCAGGTGCCCGTGGATAGTGGGCTTAAGATGGCGGTCAGGCCCGTTAGCATCGAGGATGCTGAGGTGCGTCAGTTGCGGAACAGGGCGATTCGTATGGTAAAGGTCCGTTGGGACAACTGCGGTCGCGAGGATCTCTCATGGGAGCGTGAGCAGACCATGATTGAGGAGTTTCCCGAGCTGTTTTGGTGACGTTTATCTCTCTTTTTCCCCTTATGTAAAGACTTTTTTGGATATATATATATATGCCTATTTTTACAAATTTCGGGACGAAATTTTTATAAGGATGGGAGGGTTGTAAGACCCCATTTCAGAAAGTTGGATTTCTGGAATCCAGCGCTGTCGCTGGCGATATCGGCTATCGCCCGGTGGCAGCGGTCTGGCGTGAAGGCCTCTGTCGAGAGGCTATCTCGCGGCGGTAAGTCTAACGCTGGCGACACCGTGACACGTGTCATGCACTGTTCGCAGTGGTGGCGTTGACTGGTCGAAGTCGGTTCTTTACCGCTGTCGCCAGGCGACAGCGGCTATCGCTGGGCGACAGCTCCAAATTGTACTTTGCAGCCGAAATCAAGGCCATTGATGGCACATTGACTTTGGGGCCTTGTTTTGGACAGGGAGGCTCGGTGGCTGGCATAGAAAGGCCGAAAAACACTTGAAACCCATTATTCACTAAGGGTTTTAATTAAGAGAGAGAGAGGGAGAGCTTGGAGAAGGAGATCCAATAGTAAACCCTAGACTAGAGCTTGGATTTGGTGGAGCTACACTACTCTGATTCCCTCGACGTTGGTGGCTATGCGTGGAGGAGGGCAAGACGCTCCTTTCCAACCGTGCCAAAAACCAAGCCATGGCTTCGAAGCGGCGTCTAAGGGTAACGATCCTCTTTACCCTCATTTGGACATGTTCTAGTCCGTTCTGTGCATCGTTGAGGCCCCTACCCAAAAGGGTGAGGTCGTGGCCTCCGATGGGTCGATTTGTGTTATCCCCGTTAAATCTTGCATATATGTAGAGTCCATGCGTGAAATGGACGTAGGCGCGCTGTGTGAAGCCCATCCGAGACGGTTCGTCTAAATTGGTGATGCTTTTTGATATTGTGCATGCCAGGGGAAAACTCCGTGTTGATATCCTGCTTCGTAGGACTAGAGAGTGCTACTGCATGCGCAGCAACGCCTAGGGGTGTGCCCCGGGAAGCACCCGAAGTTAGAAGCAGAAAAGGAGTTCTGTTCACTGTCGCTGGCGATATTGACTATCGCCAGGCGACAGCTCCCAGACTTGGTTCTGGTGATTTTGTGCGTTCTGAGGCAGTGGGAGTGCTACTGCATGTGCAGCAATGCCTGGGGGTGTGCCCCGGGAAGCACCCACAACTAGAATCCAAAATGGAGTTCTGTTCACTGTCGCTGGCGATATTGGATATCGCCAGGCGACAGCTCCCAGACTTGGTTCTGGTGATGTTGTCGTGCCCACCTGTTGAGAGGACCTGAGGCCTGTGTGCCCGACCTGTGAGGGTATCCTGGTGGATGACTTAGCGGCCCATAGAGCCGGCTAATTGAGAATACCTGGGCTGAGGGGATGCCATACCCGCTCTTCGTGTTGTACAACGAGAGCTGTGAACAACGAACATTTGGCGAACCTGAAACCGCACCATTACAGCACCTAATTAGTGAGTCTCGTACAGCATGTCGGGAAGCAATGGGAAAGAGTCTTCGGACTACGGGATGTTCACAATTAAAGTACGGGGGAGCCTTGGCATTCGGGCCACCGACTTTAGCCTCGAAGGGCAGAAGCCATCAAGAGTGGATGTTGGTGGAAGGCGGAGTACACCAAAGAGTGCCTGAGAGCACGAGACGTGGAGGCCATTCCCACGTTTGTGGTTGTTGCATATGTATGAACTGTTGTGGGCTTTGATAGTCGCACTCTTATATATATATATATATATGCTGCTGAGGTTGTTTTGCAGGGATGATTAGAATTGCCACCCCTCGAAGGGGTGGGGTCGTTATAATTTGGTCAGCTTTAGCTGACCGTTGCCTGTTTTGCCACCGTTTTTGCTGGGCTTGTTGTACAGGTGCTGGACCGAGCGGGAACATAGCGGGCTCATAGCGGGCTGAAGCCCTTGTGCTGCTGCGGCCCTTGAAGGTCTTTTTGATGTTCCTTTTGCTTTTCATGTATGGCCGGCCTGCGCGCCGATGTTGGTAAATTGTAAGGCCGTCGTGCCTAAATTTTGTGTTGTAAAACATTTATTCCTATTTTAGTAAAAGTGGACATACCTGGGTACAGGTTTTGGGGTTTATCTTGTCTCTTTTCAGCTTCCGCATAGAATGCTCTGAGTTAGGCATCGTTGTATAGTGTCGTTCGATATTTCAATCAAGTGATGTTCCCGTTTGTTTTGTAGTATATGGCGTGGGGCCCCGGCTGGACCCTCTGTTATATGCTCCCGAACGGATGGGGGTGTTATAGGTAGACCTCCTTGGACGAGTGGACCTTGGGTCCACTCGCCCAAGGCCCCAGGCGAGTGGACCCTTGGTATACTCACCCAAGGACCCGGGCGAGTGGACCATTGGTCCACTCGCCTGAGTGGGGGGGGGGGGGGGGAGTGGACCATGGGTCCACTCGCCCAAGGGTAAGGGCGAGTGGACCTATGGTCCACTTGCCCCATGCAGCTGGGCGAGTGGACCAAGGGTCCACTCGCCTGATGAGTTGAGTGGACCGTAAGGTCCACTCACCCAGTAAGGGCGGTGGATCTCGGTCCACTCGGTCGACCCCCGGCAAGGGGGGAGTGGAAGTATCATCCTCCACTCGCCCCCTCTTGATTTGATCGTCCAGGTTTGTGGTTGAGATGTGATGGCGCAAATCTCACACACCGCTATAGGCGGTAGCTCGACTGCGACACGAAACGGCAGTGTACCGATCGTTCAAGTAATATAAAATGGGAATGAATCCCCAAGTATCGATCTCAAAGGAACACAGTAAGGTGGAGTTTATTATCGAGGAAGGACTTGAGATTGAAGTCCTTTCGAGCGGATGGATGCGGAAACGGGGGTTTTGGATTGTGGACAATAAAGAGAAAATACTATAACTACTCTTATGCAATGCCGCTATGCAAAGCTTCGCTCGGCGGGATGGAAGACTACGTAGGCCTTGAACGCGCTACTTCGTAAGGGCGGATGGATGGGTAGGCAAACGAATCGAACTATGCAGGCCTTGAGCGCGCTGCTTCGTTAGGCGGGATGGAATACACGGGCCGCTATGCCACGCTTCGGTAGGCGGATGGGCGAGTAGGCTAACGGAATGAGGGTTGCAAGCACCTCTTCGACAAGCACGCCACTAGCAATTGCTAGTGCGGCACCGAACGTGACGGCGGGATGGAGGATGGAATGGTGGCGCACCTAAAGCAACTCAGACAACAAACATTTCACATAGACATGAAATATATAGAAATACAAACTAGTTTAAGTGCAACTTCATCTTAATACATAGATCTAACTGCATACACACATCAATAAGAGAAGAATAAGGCAAGAAATCGACCGAATCCGAATCTCGTTGTAGATTCACGGTTGGAATCGTCGGGTTGTGAATCCGCGTCTAAGCTCGGTCCGCAACTACGTCCGGGGAAGAGAGAGTTGTCACTACTCTCCAATGAGCCCGTCTTCTTCGTGTCACGATCCGGTAGAGGTTGCAAACTTCCTCTTGCTTGATGGTGATGGCGGCTAGGTCTTCCCTTGGAGCGCTAGGATGAAGGAGGAGGCCGAGAGGAAGCTCCGGCTCAAGATTGGCGTGAAGAACAAGCCCGGAGCACCTCCATATGGTGGGCGGCGATGGATGGGGCGAAAAACCTGCGGAAGGGGCGAAAACGGCGAAGCTGGGCGGAAAAATGGCGAGGTCCCGACTTAATTCGCGAGCAGGATAATATATAGGCGCTGGAATGAACAGCGCGCATGGTCATTGGCGCACGACCAGTGGTCGTGCGCACTAGCATCCTGTGATCGTGCGCCTGCCTGGACGGAGCCTGAAAGGAAAGAAAATTATAAAATACAATGTTCGCACGACCAGTGGCGCATGACCAGTGATCGTGCGCGCTATCGTAAGTGGTCGTGCGATAAGGAAAACAGAACTCAATTTTCAGGGGTTAAGTGCACACGATCAGTGGCGCACGACCAGTGGTCGTCCGCAGTAGAACCAGTGATCGTGCGTAGTGTTCCTGTACAGATTTGTACCGGAAACACCTGCACGACTCCTGCTCCAGCATACAACACTAATCAAACCATTGAAAGTGGCACTTAACCATGCATGAAAACTAATAATGAAGATAAACAAGAAATGACACCAAAACGGGCCTAAAGGTGCACTTAGCATGGAGAATCAAATATAAGTGAAAACATGTCTAAAGTGAAGTGCATAGACTAGAAAATCGGCCCAGATGAGTCCATAAATGTGTATATATTTGGGACTCATCACACCCCCAGACTTACCTGTTTGCGCGTCCCAAGCAAACAAATTCCTCAAGCGGCTGAGAAAAAATACAAAGCTGGCATAGAAATTGTAAAGCAGAGTATCATGCGAAGTCGCATGCTCATGCGCGTAGAAATACAGTAGACAAAATTGCTAATTGTACATATTAGTTTATACTTTTCTAGGGGCGTATTTATATATTACATTTACTCAAAAAGTGAATCACGGTGAATCATAAGGTCGTACATAGGAAGAAAGTAAACTGAACACTGAGGCGAGCATTGCCAAAGATCGGGGCTCGAGACAACCTCCATTGAAATCCATCAATGTCGGTGACCATACGCTTGCCCGTTCGCACTCTCTCCACGACACTGGTTTGACTCAAATGCGTGAGTCAATAGGACTTAAGGTTTTAGATGAGGCTTGGGTTTAGGTGAGGATAAACAAATATAAACATGAAGGCTTAAAACACAAAAACCCAAATGAGCTAGTGCAAAAATTCTCCTCATTCACCACACAAATACACGGGTACACCACACCCCCAGACTTGGATTTGACTACATGGGTGTGTGCACCGCCTACTCCCAAACATACATTCATACACAGATTTTTTCAATAAAGCTCATATCTTCTTCTTTTCTTCTCACTTCTCTTCTTTTTCTTATTTTCTTTTTCTTTTCACATATTTTTAGCAATCTAAACAATGATGCATATCCACATTTTCACAAACATAACACTACATCAACAACCCAATCATGAAAGTAATATACTAGAGCTCAAATTTGGGTGTGCGACTAGGATTGACGTTTAGGCTTTGGTGAGACAACAGTGGGGCTGAATCAAAGAAAGGGTAGGCACAACTGGGCTAACGAGGATAAAGCGATAGGAGTGGGCACAAAGGCTCAACCGGGCCAAAATGATGGCCTATATCACATTCACGCAATTGACTAACCGTATACCCATGCTTCAAGAATCGCTTGGGGCAAGTTCTAGCCACCGAGAAAGATAATCCTTTCTCCGGACTCGGGCAATAAGAGGCTAACGAACGTCTACACACATCCCTATGCTACCGTTTGATTCACACCGGATTCACCAATTTTGAGTAGAGTAAACAATATTTACGCTAATAGAAAAAATATAAACTAAAAGCATAAAAAGAAATTGAATCTACACGAATTTCTAAACAAGACATGAGCACTCGACTAGGAGCACTACAGGAGTCAACATTTTACTCCGCCTCATAATCCTAAGCCAGCACAATGATTTTCCAAATCACACAAAAAGACAAATTCAACTCGCGACGTGCCAACGGCTAAGCGCGCTCAAGTGGGTTCTGTGGTGTGCAATGAAAATAAACAAAACAATTTATATGAAATCTTTTAGTATGCAGTGCAATAGTGCACGTGAGCGGGTAAACAGAACTACTCTCCCCCAGACTTAAACTAGATAATACACACAATATATATCTATGATATTCAGAAAAGAACTAGGGGAAGAGAGTACCCAATGCTCAGAAATGAGCATACCAGAAGATTGGCGTGTAAGCTAAAATGAAGCTACAGCATCCGCCATCCAGAAGAAGGATACCTGCAGGGGTCAGCTCCGCAAAACAAAAGAAAAAGAAAAGGAAAAACTACAATAAACTACAGCTAACTAAACAGGATTGAATAAAATAAAATGCATGGAAAGAAAGATAAATACTGGGGTTATTGTCATCCCAGCACGACTTATTCAGATTTTATATAGTTCTAGCTTATAGGCCTATGAAAAAGAAAATGCACAGGTAACTGTTCTAATATGCGCATCGGTAGCAGGTACCGATACGGAGACAGAGCAGTCACCCCTCTACCTAAATATAGATACCTGCTCCTCACAGGTAGAGGGTAGAAAATGTAAGAAAAGGAGGAGGCATGGTCCTCACTCATCTCACAAAAAAAATCCTTGCTGAGCAAGGTGTCATCTTCAGGGAGGCGGCAGGGGGAGAAGGCAATGAATGAGGCTTCCTCTATGGAGGAGGGGTCAAACTCCTCACATATGAGGATACACTCATCATTGACTTGAGCATCATGCTCCAAGTCCTCCTGAAGTACCTGTGAAGACTCAACCTGCACAGACTCGGATGAAGGAAGGGGATCAAGAAATAAAGAAGACGAAGAACATAAATAAACATCAATCGGGGGAGTGATCCCGGTCTCACTCCCATCAGGTTGGGGAAGTAAAATAATGTTGGCATTGTCATCAATGCCGCAAGGTTCAGCGGGATCGACAGTGGCCATGCCCAAGATTTGGACTTCCTCCACCGGTGTTGAGGAAAGCTCCTCTTCACCTAGAAGGTTGTCCTC
Organism: Dactylorhiza incarnata; assembly: GCA_033032865.1. Taxonomy (NCBI): domain Eukaryota; kingdom Viridiplantae; phylum Streptophyta; class Magnoliopsida; order Asparagales; family Orchidaceae; genus Dactylorhiza; species Dactylorhiza incarnata. The sequence continues at coordinate 8,289,317 of JAWHQI010000035.1, forward strand.
CTCCATAGGAGCATGCATAACACATAAATCGCCAGCTTTATCCCGCGACACATCCTCAACAATGTCGTCAGAGACGAAAGTAGTATGCACAACAGGGAGAGGAGTAGTGCTCGGGTAAAAGTCGAGCACCGATTCCTCACAAAGAATCGAATCCACTAGGGGTGGTGGATGCACTGGGAGAATAGACTCAGCAATGTCGGTGCATAGATCAGCCGCACATCCGGTGACTGTATCCATGCCATTCCCTTCAAGATGTGAAGGTGACAAAGATACATAACCAGATGTTGAAGGTGTGCCGCCAGAGTTAGGAGTTGGGATGATCCGGATATCTGGCTCGTCATCCTCATCCAATTGGCGAAGATACTCGGCACAGTCCTTCAAGACATGATCAGTGCTCCGACAAAACCGGCACTGCCTAGCGGGCTTCTTTGGCACATCGGGTGCTGAAGCCGAAAAGAAGTAAGACGGTAAAGGCTCAGCAGAGTAGCCATAAGACTTACGCGCACCATATGGAGTATCAGACGAAGTCGGTGCTCCATATGCTGGGCTATAAGAATTATGCCTACTATTCTCCGTAGGGCATTCATCACTAGAGTGGGAGGTAGCTCCACACTAACGGCAACGGAAATTAAGATGTGCCCACATAGTGCGAAGATAAATCAATTCAAAAATAAAAATGCTATTGTGCAAAATACTACACCTAACAAAAATTACTAAAGCAACCTAATTAAAGCAGGAAAATGGAATAAAAAGAAATAAAATAAAGAAATGCAATTTACAAATGGAAGGGCTTCTCTCTCAGGTTCTCCCTCTCCAGAAAACTCACACGACTGTGTTCCCCGGCAACGGCGCCAAAAACTTGATGGCGCAAATCTCACACACCGCTATAGGCGGTAGCTCGACTGCGACACGAAACGGCAGTGTACCGATCGTTCAAGTAATATAAAATGGGAATGAATCCCCAAGTATCGATCTAAAAGGAACACAGTAAGGTGGAGTTTATTATCGAGGAAGGACTTGAGATTGAAGTCCTTTCGAGCGGATGGATGCGGAAACGGGGGTTTTGGATTGTGGACAATAAAGAGAAAATACTATAACTACTCCTATGCAATGCCGCTATGCAAAGCTTCGCTCGGCGGGATGGAAGACTACATAGGCCTTGAACGCGCTACTTCGTAAGGGAGGATGGACGGGTAGGCAAACGAATCGAACTATGCAGGCCTTGAGCGCGCTGCTTCGTTAGGCGGGATGGAATACACGGGCCGCTATGCCACGCTTCGGTAGGCGGATGGGCGAGTAGGCTAACGGAATGAGGGTTGCAAGCACCTCTTCGACAAGCACGCCACTAGCAATTGCTAGTGCGGCACCGAACGTGACGGCGGTATGGAGGATGGAATGGTGGCGCACCTAAAGCAACTCAAACATCAAACATTTCACATAGACATGAAATATATAGAAATACAAACTAGTTTAAGTGCAACTTCATCTTAATACAAAGATCTAACTGCATACACACATCAATAAGAGAAGAATAAGGCAAGAAATCGACCGAATCCGAAGTCTCGTTGTAGATTCACGGTTGGAATCGCCGGGTTGTCAATCCGCGTCCAAGCTCGGTCTGCAACTACGTCCGGGGTAGAGAGAGCTGTCACTACTCTCCAATAAGCCCGTCTTCTTCGTGTCACGATCCGGTAGAGGTTGCAAACTTCCTCTTGCTTGATGGTGATGGCGGCTAGGTCTTCCCTTGGAGCGCTAGGATGAAGGAGGAGGCCGAGAGGAAGCTCCGGCTCAAGATTGGCGTGAAGAACAAGCCCGGAGCACCTCCATATGGTGGGCGCGATGGATGGGGCGAAAAACCTGCGGAAAGGGCGAAAATGGCAAAGCTGGGCGGAAAAACGGCGAGGTCCCGACCTAATTCGCGAGCATGATAATATAAAGGCGCTGGAATGAACAGCGCGCACGGTCATTGGCGCACGACCAGTGGTCGTGCGCACTAGCATCCTGTGATCGTGCACCTGCCTGGACGGAGCCTAAAAGGAAAGAAAATTACAAAATACAATGTTCGCACGACCAGTGGCGCACGACCAGTGATCGTGCGCGCTATCGTAAGTGGTCGTGCGATAAGGAAAACAGAACTCAATTTTCAGGGGTTAAGTGCACACGATCAGTGGCGCACGACCAGTGGTCATGCGCAGTAGAACCAGTGATCGTGCGTAGTGTTCCTGTACAGATTTGTACCGGAAACACCTGCACGACTCCTGCTCCTGCATACAACACTAATCAAACCACTAAAAGTGGCACTTAACCATGCATGAAAACTAATAATGAAGATAAACAAGAAATGACACCAAAATGGGCCTAAAGGTGCACTTAGCATGGAGAATCAAATATAAGTGAAAACATGTCTAAAGTGAAGTGCATAGACTAGAAAATCGGCCCAGATGAGTCCATAAATGTTGACTCATCAAGCTGCGGATAGAAGAATTTTGGCTATCCACAGCCCAATTTTGCGAAGTCTATAAATAGACCCCCATGGGCACCTTGGGAAGGGTTAGTCTCTACCCCCTCTCCCTCGCGTGAGTCTTATGATCAAGCACTACCTCCTCCCCTCCCCTTTGTCAGTGAAGGTGGACGGTGACGTGATCCTTAGTGCCCTCCAAGGTGCCCAGGCTCAGCATTGGCTTGGGAGGGGAAGTTCCTTGTGAGCTTCTGGGTGTGTGGTGGGACCTCCACGCTGCAGCTTAAGGGGTCCATTTGTGGACTTAGGTGTTCTTCAAGGGTAAGGTTCTTCAGTTCTTAGTAACTGATCAAGGGTCTAGTTCGGGTCAAGTAAGGGTTAGCTGCCTCTCCCTTTCAAACGTCGAGACCAGTTCTCTGGTTTCAACAATAATATTCATGGTAAATCATTAGTGTAGTTTTGAGAATATTTTGACAAATATATAAGATTTACACTACACCCAGAGTATCTAAGCTCTTATGAGTTAAGCATCGTTCAAATGAACGATTGCCTAAAGTTAGACTTAGAATAAGTATCATAAAACATCTAAGTAGTATGAGTAATGATGTGAGTGGGTCCGTAGAAAAGGATAGTCACCAATAAATGTAATTGTCCTGGAAAGGGGTATTTGAGCTTTAGCCCATCATATTCCCTAGTACCGTTGTGAGCCCTTCACCGGGTAGACCTCGGGAAGTCCAAGATTCACCTTAAACTTCTAGGTATAACAATAACTAGACAAGAATAGCTTAATTTAGTGAACAAGAAATATGGTAAGAATCATCCCGATTTAAGGGATAGAATGGTACAGGACGGCTTAGTCCTACGAGCTGGAGGCTTGGGTAGTTATTATATTAGGATGGGTTGATCCTTCGAGCTGGAGGCTCGGGTTGTGATAACTTGCATGTGCATAGAAACAAAATTAGTGGCGGGTCTTCAGTACTGGGTTAGTAGTCACACCAATGGAAGTATATTGACTTAGGCTGATGTGAGAGTTTGAGGGGCTAGTAGGTTGTTTATGCTGTAGTCTGGAGGACAATCCCCAAAAATGCACACCCGACCTTAAAGACTGGTGGGTTCTAGCAAAGAGTATGCCAGACTCTAAAGTGCACCTCGGACATGTACAGAGGCGTACGGAGGGTCTATGCCTGGAAGTGTGTATACTTGCCTAGGAAGTGGAGGCACCCACTCCACTGCTGCTGTAGCCACAACGGGTGTACCATAGAGTTTAGCTAACTCCAACAATTGGGAACAAAAGGTCTGTGATCACATAGCCGTGTGGGTGAGGTGCACTTATATGAATCATATCATAACACACATATCATAACATACATAAATGTTAGGACATCAATTTAGATCCTTATCATATAAATTAGTATGGGCTCTTTTTTATGATAAGTTATCATTCTGGAAATCTTAACTTATAAGTTTGTATGAACATTCATATAAGTTATGGTACTCATATGATGGCAGTATAGTTACACTTGTTTACTTTACTTGCGCATGACTGCTTTACTTTACTTACTTCTTTTGCCGCTTCATTATGGCTGCGTTACTTCTTTACTATTGCCTCACTACTGCATACCTTCATATACTTCTAGCATAGATCCACCATTTTATATATGTACTGCTAGCATTGATTTCCTTGTCATCTGCTTGTTTTCATTCTACTTTGCTGTCCTCCGCTTCCTTCCTCCCGCTCGATACCTAGGATTCATGGGGGAGGCGAGGACAAAAATGGATTAGTCTTTATGACTAACGGTCGGTGGTTACCGTAGGAGCCCAAGGATCTGGAGCACCAGCACGACTAGCTGTATGAGGTGACATGACCTGAGGAGCAGATGTCTCGCATTACTTCTAGTAGGAGATAGGTGCTTGTGGATTAGAGTTTATCTAGCTTCCGCTTAGAGATGCTATGAGAGTGTGATTGTACCTTTACCTTCATTTTGGATATGTATCAGGCATAAACCCTCACTCTATCTTTTGTACTCATGCTGGACTATTTCTATTTCATTTTATGAGAATTTTGTGATTGTGGACTTATACACTTTTGTATGTACTTCTATTCTCAATTGGCCTAAAATTATGGATGATCATACTAGCCGGCAGGATTGGCGTCATGCGGTGACGACTAATACGTGAGTTGGTGTTATCCATAATGCGGCGGTTCTGGGCATAAGACCAGGTAACCCTCCTGGTATGGGGAGGGGGTTCTTACAAATTGGTATTAGTTAGAAAAATGATCATAAGAGAAAGAAGTCCACAACAGTAGGCCACCCCGCTCTAGCGTTAGTTGTTGGAACATAGTCTTTCGCATCTCCTAGGTTTGAGAAAAACAAATCCTATATGTATTTGATCTTGTGTGTCTAAGTGTGCAGGAAACAAAGCCATATGACTCAAGGATAACATATGAAGGTTACCCCAAATTTGAAGCCTATATTCCAACATATCCACTAGCGCCGATGGTAGCACTTAGTGCAGGCGCTAGCTCTGATTAGAGCAATTTCGGGAGTTGTTTTAGAAGGCGCTAGTGCCAGGCGGTAGCTGATAGCGCATGCGCTGTCTCGGAGCACTTGAGCAATGTCAGGAGGCTTTCCTTGGATTGAAGATACGCACGTGGAGAATGTTACTTAATCCAGGATAGCGCCGGCGGTATCGCTAGCGCAGGCGCTAGCTCCAAGGCTATAAAACGGACCCATCTTCTTTCGTTCTCAACAGAGATCGTGGAGAGTGGTTGAGTGCCAATATTTCAGAGCCTTATTCTGCCGAAGAGTGAACTCCCACCAAAGTTCCATGATTTTCTGAAGGAGGATTTCTTCACACCATATTCGAACAATGATCACTTCAACAACGCTTATTCTACAGCGGTCTTTCGTCTCCAACTTCAGAAGTTCTTCAAGAGGGTGTTTTAATATTATTGTTGCATATTTCACATCCTTATTCTTGTAATTGTTCAGTGAATTCGCCTCGTGTTGGCGATTAGGTCTTGATAGGACTTAGGGAGGAATTCGCCTCGTGTTGGTGACTAGGTCTAGGGTGTAGATCTAAGGGGTGCTCGAGGAGATATCTGGGGAAGGGTTGGCTAGAGCGGCTTGAGGTCGTATCCGGGGAAGTATAGGCTTAAGCCACCGGTTCTTGGGGATATGAGTCGGGATAGAAAATGAAAAAGTCTTTTTACTATTCACCTTCGATTTCTAGTGTTATAGAAATCTATTTTTGTAATCAATTTTCTTAATAGTAAGCATGTCTTTCTTTGTGTAATAAAATTGATTTGTTCTTCATTTCTCTAAATTATTTATTATCCTCTCTTTCTTTATAAATCAATTTATATCTTTATTCAAAATCACTAGTTTAATCTCTTATTATTTTAAGTATATCAAACTATAATAAAAATTTTAAAACCCTTATTCACCCCCCCTAAGGGCGCCTACATATCCAACAAGTGGTATCAGAGGTAGGTTTTATTTCAAACGGTCTAACAACTAGGAATAAATGGCATCTTACGATCTCGCTTTTCCGGAGGGTCAAGGTGTTAGTTGACCACCTCTTTTTACTGGGTCAGATTTCAACTACTGCAAATCTAGGATGATGTGTTTTCTTAAAACCATAGATATAGAAGTATGGAACATGGTGGAAGTTCGGTACTCTCCTCCTACAATTGTAGTAGGAGAGGCTACCTTAGAAAAACCAAAGGTTAAATGGGATAATAATGATAAACTTAAATGCAAAAATAATGTAAAGGCAACGAACACTTTATATTGTGATTTAAATCGAACTAAATTTAATCGAATTTCTTCATGTGTAACTGCTTATGATATTTGGAACCAATTAGAAGTTACTCATGAAGGTACATCGCAGGTGAAAGTTGCATAGTTATTTCAACTGGAATCAGAATATGAAAAATTCAGGATGGATGATGAAGATGACATAAACTTGATGTACACGCGCTTCACCAAGATCGTCAATGCTTCAAAATCTCTTGGAATGATCTACTCTGACGGCGACTTGGTCAGAAAAATTCTTCTCTCTCTACCTCCGAGGTTCAATCCAAAGGTGATGGTCATCTCAGAGTCACACAACCTGAGAACGCTCCAAATTGAGAACCTCATGGGGAATCTCAAACCCCATGAGGTAGAACTCCAGATTCAACATGAAGAGTACAATATGGAGCCAAAAACGAAAGCATTGGTGCTGACTGAGGCCGTCGACGAAGAAGACGATAATGAAGAAGGTCTCTTGGTGAAGAACTTCAAAAGATTCATGCGGGATCCCGAAAGAAGAAAAACTTTTCACAAATACCTCACCAAAGGGTCCAACAAGCAAGGGTCATGGAAGAACAAGACAAGCCATGATGATTTGGAGAGATCTCTTCCAGAGTGCTTCAACTGCAGGAAGATCGGACACGTCCGTAGTGAGTGCCCAAAAATTTTAGAGAAGGAAAAGGAGAAGAGGCACAAAAAGAAGGACAAGAACAAAAAGTATACATCTTCCGAGGAGTCAAGCACAATAACTTCAAGCGACGATGAGGAAGCAAACATATGCTTCATAACAAAAGGCAACGATGACGACACCAGTGTTCTTAGTGAAACTGAGGTAACTCCTCCCACCTTCGATGAACTTTTTGATGAATTTGTTCAAACTTGCAAAGCCTACGATAAAAGTATAGAAGATAATAATATTTTAAATCGTGAAAATGAATCTCTCATCAAAGAAAATCATAAGCTTACCAAAAAATTAATTTCTTTAGAAAAGTGAAAGGTTTTATGCCAAGAGTGTGATCTCTCCTTATAGAAGGCAAAAGATCTTGAAGTTTTTCTCTCTCAGGACCTCTCTCAAATCAAAACTCTTACAAAAGAAAAGGGGGACTTAGAGAGAAAACTAAAAACCTCTCTCTTACAAATTGAAAATAACAAAAAAGGTTTGAAAATAAATGTGTAATGCTTGTAAAAGAAAATCCATCTCTTAAAAAACAAACTCACGACCTCAATATGGCCATCAAAAAATTTGGAATTGGTCAAAAATCTCTAGACATGATTCTAGGGAACCAATGTTATGGTTCTAAAAAATATGGACTCGGATATTAAAGTAACAACTACCGCCCAGCGCTAGCCTCTAACGCCGGCGGCAGCCCATCATGTAATAAAGATGTTCTATTTATTCCAAAAATCAAACCTCGTCCAGTGAGAGCGATGTAAAATTTCAGAAAAGGGTCTGAACCCCCTTTATTTTGTGTGCAAAATGTCATAGGTTTGGACACACGAATATCTCTAGCAGGAAAATAAAATAGGGATCTCTAAAGAAAATCTGGGTACCTAAGGCATCCACATATTCAATGGGTGGTACCACTTGGGTATCCGGATCTTTAACCTCATCCTCTTTCTAGATTTGAAGGAAGGCTAAGGACATGGAGGATGTATGGTACTTGGACTCGGACTGCTCCAAGCACTTGACAGACAACAATGCAAAGCTCCTTAGCTTAGAAAAGAAGAAGGGATGAAGGATTAGACATTTTAGTTAAGTCACATTCATAAACACAATCATTTCATGCATTTTTTTATCTAAACATCTCCAAACTTTCTAAAAATTCTGCATGATACTAACATTTGGACACTTCATCAAGATCAAAAAGCAAAATTTTCAAAATCTCAAAATTTTGCTCACTGTCGCCCGCGCTAGTGCTAGCACCGGCGCTAGCTCGAGTGTCAAATTTTCAATATTTTTAAAATTCCAAAACATCACTATTAATATGTTCTTTCATATGTACTACAAATTTTTGCATTTCTACCTCTATTTGATTTTTGAAAAATTAAAATACAATATTGCATAAGCCAAATTACAAAAAATGTTTTATTCACTTCCTTTCTTTGTTTATTTGCTTGATTACTATTTCTATATGAAAAATTAAATACACAAATATAAAACAAAGAATTATCAAAAATTATTTTTTGAACTTAATTTTTCTATTTACATGTATCTTGCGAAAGGGAGATTTGGGATGTCACCCAATCACATCTCCTAGTACCTGTGCGAACCCCATACAGGGTAGACCTCGGGAAGTCCACGATCAATTATAAGAGTTCAAATTTTAAACAAAATTATTTTTCAAAAATATCAAAAAAACTGTATGAACTCTATTGTGAATATCGAGCATGGTTTAATCTATCATTTAGACCTCTTACAATGTTAAAATTCATCCTTTCAAAACAACTTTGAACTGCTTTAATATATCTAATCACATGTGCATCAATTATTTTGAAAACGTTGTGTAGAACCAAGCTTAACATGCCTCTAAGTATGAGAAAATGTTTTATGGTTGATAATGATTTTTATTCACTCACTTATTTTGGCAAAGTCTATATATGATTTTAATCTAAGAATGCTAGCTTGTGTATTGAAATTGTACAATGAATTAAAATTGCACAAGTATCTTACCTACACCACTTTTATTTGCACTCTTATCATTAAGAAAAGTGGTTGTGCTCTCAAAATTTCATTGGTTTGCAAAACAAGTGTATTCGGAGAACTTTATACAAAACAAAAATCATAAAATAAATTGACAAAAATAACTCCACACAAGCACTACTTGAACCTCCTGATAAGTCTTAATGAGCATTGTGAGGTTGAGTACCTTGGAAAGAATAGTAAAGTGCCATGTGCAAACCATAAGTTTTTTTACCACTTATTCTTAAGTACACCGAATCACAAAAAATCAATATTGAAAAATAAAGTATGTGATCCGCCAAGTACTACTTTGCACCCTGATAAGTCTTAATGAGCATTGTGTGTGCAAAGCACCTTGGTAGTTATACATTTTTTTGTGCATTGAAGTGTGTGGAAGTAAAATTATTCATGTTTTATTATGCACTTTACTCTACATGTCTTGTATTTTTGATTAAATCATTTGTTTACTCTCTTCAAAATACACTTATGTGCAGATCTTTATCTTCCATAACACTTCTTCTGATGAGTATTGGATCCTAATGCTAATTCTATACCACTCTTTATGTATAACTGCACTAGATAACCTTGTATGTTATCTATAATGTTTGGTATGCCTTGAATTTGTGGATTAAAATAACATTGTAGTAGTCTCTATTTGATATCTTTCTTTCATGCTTGGTTACTTTATTGTCAACCATAAAGATTTTAAATGATCAATGATTTACAAAAACATTTTCTCATTTTGGAATTCAACTCATATTTCTTCTTATAAATCATCATGATTGCAAAAAGATCTTTCTTGTATTTCTATAAGTCTTCCGCAATATTACCTTATAACTTTTACCTTGCGCTTTCATGCTTATATCAAAGTCTTAAATCTCAAAATTCCTTTTTAAACAAGTGGTAGACTTGCTTGGTAGAATTTATATTGGTTTTTCTAACACGAATATCATTTTTATTCAAAAAACTCTGATTCATTAATGAAATTCAAAATAGCTATGTGAGTGTTTCAAAAATTCAAATAAAAAATAAACCCAGAGGCTATTAACTTATCATTAGATATAAATGCTTAATGTTTCCAATGATTATTATCCCATGAGTACATGTCTCACCATAGCGAGGGTGTAGGGTTGTAGGCATTTTATAACCTAACCTCTAAGTCATATCTTGTGTTTAACCCGGGAGGGTTCTAGTGGGGCCTTGCGAGGCACTAGGGGAAAGAGTGCTAGGTTGAGTATTTTCTAGTGTTTGCATATGGGACTAACACCCCAACCTACGACATGTATGCAGCTCCTCATGACCATCCGTCACTTAGTACAGGGCTAGGGTGTAGACATATTGTCTGGGTAGATTGGTGATGAATAGTAAATTATACATATTTTTAGTCTAGTTTTTAGCATAATTTTGGGTAATATTTTACATATTTCATGTAAAATATCGAAATAGTCACTTGTTTTATCTAATGTATATAAATATATATCTATATGAAAAAAAGTGCTATTTAAGTATGAAGCAATATAGAAAAACATGTAAAAATATTCTTTGTAAATATATTTATCTAAGAATAAAATTTTAAAATTATTTATTTCTATGTACATATAAATAACTAAATCCAGAACTAATAAATAAAGATGCAAATATAAGTAAAAATAGTATATATATAAATATAATAAATAAAAATAATATGTAATATTATAATTAGTGATATATATGTAAATAATAAGTATAATAAATAATCATATATTTATATGTAAATATAAATGAAAAAATAGTAATAATAATGTATAATAAATATAATAAAATACATATGCATAATATATGTATATGTATAAGTATATATGTATAATATATAAAATATAAATAATAATATTATCTATATATTAAATATAAACATATAAATAACTATGTAAATTAAACATATAAATAACTATATATATATATATGTCTGGACGCGAACTCTCTCTGTTCAGATGTTCGACGAACTCTCTCTGTCCAGGCGTTCGACGAATCCCTCTCTGCGTCCAGGCGTTCGACGAATCCCTCTTCGCATCCAGACATTCGACAAACTCTTTCTGTCCAGGCGTCCGACGAATCCCTCTCCGCGTCCAGGAGTTCGACGAATCCCTCTCCGCATCCAGGCGATCCGCGTTCGACGAACCCTCTATGCATCCATATGTTTGATGAATCCCTCTCCGCGTCCAGACGTTCGACGAATCCCTCTCCACGTCCAGGCGATCCGCATTCGACGAACCCTCTCCACGTCCAGGCATTTGACGAATCCCTCTCCACGCCCGCCAGCTGTCCAGCTCTCCTTCAACCCGCCAGATGCCTCCCAGCCCACTATTCGCACCCCAACCTGCTCAAGTCAATCACGCCTCTTCCCTTCTAAAACAACCATCCCACTCTTTTTTTTTCCTATTGGCAGCCCCCACTTTGCCTATAAATAAGGGGGGTTCCTTATTTTAGAGGATCATATATTTTAGAACCCTAAGTAAGTGTTCTTGTAAGTCTTTTTGAGTGTTCTTGTGAGCTTTATTTTAGTGTTCTTATGAGTGTATGTGAGTTTCTTTTTATGTATTTCCTTGCTCTTTTTTGAGCTTTCCAAGTTTACACTTTCTTTAAAAAGTTGTAATATATATATATATAATCTATAGATTGGTTTGTTCTTGCTCTTCTTGTTCTTCTTTTGCTTATGTTGAGTGTGTGGGTGTATGAGGGTAAATTTTATTGTTTTTGTTTTTATTTTAGTTTTTATTTATTTATGAAAGTGTGTGTGTGTGGGTGTGTGTATGAGATTAATTTTATTGCTCAAAATTTAGGTTTAATGCTTTAATTTTAATGCTTTCATAACTTAGATTTTAATGCTTTCATAATTAGACTTTAAAGCTTTCATATCTTAGTTTTATTGCTTTCTTTAATTTCCGTAGAGTGCGTGCTTATATGAGATAGCTTTTCTGCTTTATTTCAATTAAGTCATTTAAATTTCCGTAGAGTGCGTGCGTGTAAGAGATAGAATTTTCTGCTTTCTTTAATTTCTGTTATTTTCTGCTTTCTTTAATTTTTGTCATTTCAATTCTCGCAAAATTAATCACTCATTTCATTGATAAAATAATAGCGCGTTCTTAAGAAGTAAAAATAATCAACAGGATCCAGAAAAATACGACCTTGATATTTTCTATAAAATATCCTATACTATACGCGATAAGGTGCGCTTACCTTCGTAGAAAAATTAGTTTGGATAAACAATTACAAAAACTTGCAAAACTCTCTCCTTTTCTACTTACATATTTAGAGAATTCGGCGCCGTAGCCGGGGCGTAATCGTCGATATTTCGAAAGAAGAATAGACCGTTACTTCTATTCCCCGAAATAGGATAACGGTTAGTTTCTCGAAGTAGGAGTACTCGAGAAACTCCTCGAAAATGCATGCTTAATTCTAATCACATCACAAGAAAGTTTTTGCAAAGCTTCTAAAATTAAACATCAAGTTTTTGGCACCGTTGCCGGGGAGTTGTTGTTATTTTGAAAAAAAGAATCGCTATTAATTTTATCTTTTACTTCTTCCTCCCCCTTTTTCTCTCATGCATATTTTTTCTAAACAAAAAACCAAAAAAATTGGAAAAACAACTCAAAACAAAAATAAAATAAAATATAACATCATCTATATCAATTTTCATCAAAAAAAATATTAACAAAAAAAAGCCCCTTATTCTTTTATATCTATTTTCTACACACAAAAACCCTAAAAAAATTAGAAAAAGCTCGAAAAACTCAAAAAAAAAAATTCAAAACTCGAATCATTTATAAATATTTTCATCTAAAAAATAAAAAAGATTAATTAAAAAGCTTATTCTTTCTTTTACTTATACTATCATCAAAGAGCCCACAAAATAAAATCAAAATATTTTAAAAGCTCTTTCTCTCTTTTCCTTTTAAATTTTTTATCTTCAGAAAAAAAACAACTAAAAAATCAAAACAAATATTTGTTTATAAAAGTCCTTTCTTTTTTTTCCCTTCCTCTTGTATTTATTTCTCTCCAAAAAACCCAAAAATAATATATATATATATATATATTTTACTTACAAAAAAGGAAAACTATTTGTATATAACAGTACATGACCCGGGGAAGCTCTTCAGATTATTCGAAATTTGCTTTTGATCCAGAAATCGAGCACACTCTTCACGAGCGCCTTCGATCTCGTGACCAACAACAACCCTTAAATCTCGAAGAGTTAGCCGGCGATACTTTAGCAGATAATATGGCAGACCTCAATCCAAATGCGGCCCCATAACGAACCATGGCCTACTGTTCCAGGCCAAATTTGGAAGATACTGGGTCAAGTATCACTCGCCCCGCGATAGCTAATAATAATTTTGAAATAAATTCCAGCATAATCCAAATGGTACAACAGTCGATTCAGTTCGACGGTTTGCCAGATGAGGACCCAAACCAACACCTTTCAAACTTTTTAGAAATTTGCGACACCTTCAAAATAAATGGCGTCAGCGATGATGCCATTCGCTTGCGCTTATTTCCCTTTTCCTTGCGGACAAAGGCTAAATCATGGTTGACTTCTCTTCCGAGATGGTCCATAACCACGTGGGCCAAATTGACGGAAAATTTTTTAACTAAGTATTTTCCTCCATCAAAAACCACTAAATTACGCACCGATATCGCATCTTTTATTCAATTCGATTCCGAGTCTCTTTACGAGACTTGGGAGCATTTTAAATAATATTTGTGTAGGTGTCCTCATCACGCGCTACCAACTTGGCTACAAATCCAAACGTTCTACAATTGCTTGAATTTCTCAACACGACAGATGATCAACGCAGCCGCCGGGGGAATGTTAAACAACAAAACTCCAGAGGCCGCTCAAGCTCTGATCGAAGAAATGACCATGAACATGTACCAATGGAAGGTGCCAAGGTCGCGTCCTAATAAACTGGCTGGTATTTTTGAAGTGGATGTCACCAGTTTCTTAGCCTCACAGGTAGAGCAGCTAAGTAAGCAGGTGGTGGAGATGACTGCTTCCTCCTCCACTCCCGCGTGGGCAAATACTAATACTAATACTAATAATTTAAATAATAATAATAATAATAATAATAATAATAATAATAATTTAAATGAAGAATTGGTAGATTACCTCGACAATCAAGTTCGGCCTCCCTTCAACCCTAATAATAACCCATATAGTAATAACTATAATCAGGGCTGGAGGAATCACCAGAACTTCTCCTGGAGTAATCAAAATAACGCGCAGCGACCCCCAAATGCAAATTCGCTAGGATTTCCGCAAAGATTTCATCAGGAATATCCGCCGCCTCCTCCAAAACTTTCTCCGCTCGAAGAAGCTTTCGCTAAACACGTCGCGTCTAACGACTCAAATATCCGAAACATCACGGGATCGCTAAAAAACATTGAAAATCAAGTTGGACAACTTGTGAAGATGGTCTCCGAGCGGCAACTTGGAGCTTTGCCGGATAATACGGAGCCGAACCCCCGAATCTAACCGTCAAATCAGTCAAGCTACACGACGGTAAACAAAATGCTCGTTGGAGGCACCCCATATTTATCTAATATTTTCTTACTTCTCCATATTTTGCAGGCATTCATCCGGTCATCCCGTCTCCAAATCAGGGACGTGCCTTTTTCCCCTGCTATTTCCTTTCTTGTATTTTATTTTCCCTTTTTACACTTTTGTACATATAGAATTGTTCCTCATACTTAATTTCAACATTGGGGACAATGTTGACTTTTAAGTATGGGGGTGTTTTCCTCTTTTTGTAATTATTTTGGTCCCTCCCGTATTAAAAAAACCAAAAAAAATGATGAATTTTTTTTTTTGAAAAACCAAAAAAATATTGTACAACCCCGATATTCGCCAGGCGAGGAAGCGCGGTGTGGGAAGCCAACAGGATGTAATAAGAGAGGGAGGCCTTAGGGCCAAAGACCTCGCGAAAGGGATCTGAGAGAAATCTCTCTCGGAGGGCTCGCTGAGAGGCGAGCGAGAAGGGTAGGCGAGATAAACACCCGCAGGCAATTTAAAGAAGTTTCCTGAGTTCGACGAAAGGGATAATGCATTCGACAAACTCTCCCGAGTTCGTCGAGCCCAGCTGTGGTCGTCGAGCTCGCCCCTATTCGGCGAAATCATCAGCAGTCAACGAAATGTTCTAATGCTCATTAAAGCCAAAGGGACGGTCGCGCAATAGGAGTCGCGAGATCCAAACCTCGGCAGATATCTTCAAAGGTTTGGGCCAGTGAGGGCGGGCAAGTCAATACCTCGCAGTCCGCTAGCAGAAGAGACCCTTTGCTCGGTAAAGAGGTGTTCGGCGAAACGTGTTCAGTGTGCGGCAAAGTTAGTAGGCGATCTCGCAGGAAGGCTCGCGAGCATAGAACCTCAGCTTCCAGCGAGCTCAATTCTGCGCTCGACAAATGTCGAATGAAGCTCAGCATTCGTCGGACGACGTCCGACGAACAAAATATACTCTATAGAAGCGCTCGACAAATTATAGGAGGGAAGCAGCGGTCGACGAACTGCCCGTCTTAGCGGACAACGAGCAACTTAACGTCCGGCTTCCGTCGACCTCGTCTATGATCGGCGAAGTGACCAGCGTTCAGCGAAAGGTGTATTGAGTTCGACGAAGTCAAGAGGCGGTCTCGCAGGAAGGCACGCGAGACCGGACCTCGGCAGATACCGCCAGAATTGGCCGGGGAGGTCCTCGCAGGGTGATCGCCTAGGAGAAGCATCGCGAGCAGGACTCGCTAGAGGGCCCGCGAGAGCTTCAGCAGTCATGTTCTCGCAGTTCCTTGCCCATAAGTGGATAGGGCCAAATTACCCTTTTAACCTTGGTGGTCTGCCTTTATCCTCCCCAAACAGTGGAGTTTGGCTGTTAGCAGACCCATTTGGGGTGCAGATAGTGAAATCAGAAGGCGGGATCCTGCTATTTGCAGGCCAGATCAGGAAACCTATAAATAAGACCTCAAGGGCACCTTGGGAGTAGAGTTCACTTCAGCTTCTCTCTCCTAAGGCTTTCTTTGGTTAGCATTTCTAGATCTCTCCAAGGTGCCCGAGTCTTAGCTTTGGCTTGGGAGAGGAAGCGCTCAACAATCTTTCGGGTTAGTGGAGGGACCTCCTCGCTGTGACTAAGTTCTTAGTCATCTTTCTATTCTTCGGTCTACCTTCTCTGAGGGATCAGTAATGGCTAGCTGCCCCTCATTTCGGTGATGACCCCGAGCTCCACAAGAGGCCGAGAAATCAGTTTCAACAAATATATCATTTTAGATGTTTTTCTTTCATTATTTTTAGTTTTAATATGTATATATTTATGCATATTTGAAAAAAATCAAAGAAAATATCATTATCAACAAAAACAATTGATGTCTTTTTTTCTTTCTTTCCTTTTCCCTTTTTATGTATATATAAGATAAGGATTTGAAAACCCCAATTTTTTTTTATTATTAACATTTTTTTTATAAATTTGTTATAACAAAAAATCACAAAATTGTCATAACACCAAGAAAAATTTGTTTTTTTTCTTTCTTTCTTTTTCTTTTTTCTCCTTATTAACTATTTATATGTATTTTGTTATAACAACAACAAAATCCAAGAAAAAAATCATCATAATAAAAATTCAAAAAAAATTGATGAAAAACTTATCCAAAAAATCCCAAAATAGAAAAAACCCCTACTTGGCTTTTTGTAACTTTCAAGGCTAGTCGATTTATTTGTAAGCATTTTCATTATCTTTGGTTTGCTTTTAGTTCATTTTATCATAGAGCGTAAGATTTAAATTTTCAGAGATTTAGTTTTAAAAAGCACTCTATGAATTAAATTTAATTAGAGAATTTCGTTTAGCACTACTTCTCGTTAGTTTTAAACTGCTACTTGTTGTATTATGTTAGAAAAAAACAACCTTAAACTCTAAATTATTCATACTTCAAACTCTTGGAAGCTTTGGAAAATTGTATATACTTTATCTTGCTCTCTAAATTTTTGATTTCAAATCTAGAAATTTCTTTTTAAACCCTCTTTCCTCTTAGCCTTTTTCTTGGTAATCATTTAAAAGATCTTATATCAATGGGAATAAAATTTTATTCCGTAAACATAGGCACCCAATTTTATTAAAAGATTATATGACATGGGAATAAGATTTTCATTCCCGAAACATATACTTTGGGTTATTTTTGAAGATTGAAAATTTTCATTTTGGGAATAAGATTCCATTCCCAGCCACTCTCAAATCCAAAAAAATAAAGTAGGGTGAGAGGATAAAATCCATCACCCTAACTCAAGAATCATCTTCTCCTACCATGTTTTCCCCTTACCCCTTAGCCATTATAATTGAAACCTAGAAAAAAAATTAAATTTTTGTGAGAGCAATATTTAGTAGTTTTTATTCTTCCTTAGAAATTTCATAACATATTAAAGTTTTATAATTCTAGTTTAATTTTGTCACTAACGATTGCCATTTAGCTAACTTAAAGAGGTCTTGTTGGCTAAAATATTTTGCTCTTCTTAAGTCATTTTCATAGCTTAGGATTTACCTCTTTAAATTTCTAAAATTTCTTTAAACTTACTTTTTGATTTATTTAAAATTTTAGTGAACAAGAAATTTTATTAATGTCTTAATAGTATTTTTCGTACTTTTGCTCTTGGAATAGCAAAAGTTTAAGTATGGGGGTATTTGATGAATAGTAAATTATACATATTTTTAGTATAGTTTTTAGCATAATTTTGGGTAATATTGTACATATTTCATGTAAAATATCGAAATAGTCACTTGTTTTGTGGGGCCCTATAGGATCCTAGAGCGGATCGTCCTCTTAGCTTACAGGCTGGAGCTGCCATTAGAGTTCGCAAATTTGCACGACATTTTTCATGTCTCTTCCCTACGGAGAGCTCTACTTAGGCCGGAGGAGCACATCACTTCCACCTCAGTCCCGGTAGAGCCCGATAGATCAGTCCGTCTGGAGCCAGTGCGGGTTGATAATACAGCAGTCCATGTCCTGCGGAAGAAGAAGGTTCCCTTAGTCAAGGTGTTGTGGACCAACTATGGATGGGAGGTGCACACATGGGAGCCTATGGATCTCATGCAGCAATAGTACCCGAGACTCTTCACTTCAGGTACAGCCTAAACCTCCTCAAGATTTACTTAATTACCACGTGTAAATAACCCCGTAGACTACTTAAATTTCGGGAACAAAATAATTTTTTTTGTTTATTGGGATTTCTAATATCCCATTTCCTATTAGACCCCTTAACTTCAATTAGGGTGGTACATGTGGCGAGTGAGGTGTGTTTTGGCTAGGTAGTGACCATAGGATACATTGAGTTGGGTGAACTCACATGTGGTCCCTTATAGGATACAGGTCAACTTAGGTCAAATTATCCCAAATTGAACTCATACTTCTAAATTGACCCCACCACTATGTCCCTAACCCTAAAGGAGGCACAATTGACTAAAAGCCCCATCAATTGGTCAACCAATTTGGACAAATTGACCAAAGTCAAATTTAAGTCAATATAGCCCAATTCAACTCAATATGGTTCACTTTATACTCATATGTACAAATTGACCCTACCACTAGATGGTAAGCCCTTAAAGGAGTACTATGGACCCAAAAGCCACACCACGGGGCGATCAATTGGTCCAATTTGACAAAAGTTAAACATAGGCCAACATAAGCCAATCCTTCCCCAATAGGTTCAATTGACCCCCAAAACATAAAAATTGATCTCACCCCTAGTTTTAGAACATCATAAGGGACCCAATTGACCCAAAAGCCCCATCAAGTGGACATCAATTGGCCCAAATTGACCACAGTCAAACTTTCCCCAATTTGGTCAATATCACACCTATTGACTAAATTAGCCTAATTAGGGCAGCACCATGAACCAACCAATATTAGGTGGTGTCAATGGACTCAAAGTGAACACTTTGGACTAGTCAACCCACCCAATTGACCAAGTCAACCTCAAGGTCAACTATGGTCAAAGTAAGCCTTAAATTTGAAATTAAAAAGGCCAAATGAATTCCAAGTGAGCCTAGGCTTAACCTAAGCCCATCCAGCAGCCCACATGCCATATTACTAGCCATGCTCTCTGGATTTGGTGGGGAGTGACACGTAAGGGGGCATTTTTGGTTTTCCACCAAATTCAAATGAGACAAGGAGGATTTTGTTGATTGGAGGCCACTTGTGCCCCTCTCCTCTTCCCAAGCCCCTAAATGAACTCCTTAGTTATTTCCCAACTGAATTGGTGCTGGAAGGGTGCCACTTGGCAGCAAGGAGGAGCAACCAAGGTGAGGCTGACAACCCCCTTATCAATTCTCCCTATACAGCCCTCCCCAGCTCATTTGAACTCTTCCACGAGCTTTAGAAGGTCTGGAGCACTCGAGCCAGCATATTGGAGTAGAGTATTTGGTGGAGGATAGCTGTTTACAGCTAGTTTGTCGGAGACCACCGCTACCATGTCGCATCGCTACAACACAAGCCATCAAGCCCCCCCAAAGGTCTGTTTCTCCTCCCCTTCCTCTGTGCTAGCATCTAGATCAAGCTAGGAGAGAAATCGGACTCAATTGTTCCTGATCCCATGTGATAAAGAGGGAGAAATTCCGAGCTTTTCTCCTAGCTCGGGATCGCCAGAAATAGCCTCTTCGACGGTCGTGCCGCCGCCTGGCGATAGCCACCACCTCAATAAAGGTTGTGGTGGTTGGCAGTGGTGGACAATGGGTGGCCGGGAAAGTGAGATCAAAGTCATCCAGGTCGGTCAGATCTATTCCCTTGGCTGGAGGAGGAAGATATAATCAGGGTCATTCGTTCTTCTGAATGAAGGCTATATGCAGTCCATAATATGATTAAATGATGATTTCTGTCACATTTATGCAGCCATTTGAACTCACTATTTAGGTCACCTAGTGTCTATTTTAGGAAAACATGCCAGAGACAAAAGTTGTAGATCTGAATTTCTATTTTGATTAGTATCTTGAATCAGCTCATTTGGAGCATTGTAGGCCCCAATAGACCAATTTTTGTGGGACTGGTCCTAGTGTAAGGCCGAAATTAGATTATGCATATCTCTAAGATATTGAGTCCAATGGAGCTGAAATTTTTCCCAAGCATGCACGTGCCCTAGTACTATCTTGTGCCCAAAAATCAGATTTTTAGGAGAATATTTCTCCATGGTTTTGTTCATTATTTGATTTATCAAATTAATGATATTTAAGGAGTTGGACAACTCCAAATAACCTCAAAGTTGTTTGACATGCTTATTAGGTAGTTATCTAACACTAGTTAAAATTTGAGTGCAATTGGACCACTGCATGTTGGGTTATTCCATTTGCATGTCTTTGCATGGTTTGTGACATGGTGTGCATATAGCAAAAAAAGGGATTTGGTATTTTTGGCACATATGACTTGATCTTAGCCTCTGATATTTTGGTCACACCCTTTTCATGACATAATAGGTCACCTCAGTAAAAATTAGGATTTTTAGGAATTAAAATCCTAATTAATTGATTAATTTAAAATATGTCTCCTTTATGTATTAATGAAATATTTGTGGTTACAATCTTGTGCAAAATTGTGAAACTCTATGAAAGCACTTGTAATATCAATTGGGACCTCTGAAAATATTTGTATAAATTTTCAGAGATAATTTTTTGGATTATTATCAAAATTATGACTTATCACATTTTTTATTTTTTGAAATTTTAATAAGGAAAAGGAGTTGGAAACTTTTGAAACTTTGGAAGGGAATTTGAAATACAATTCTAAACCTCTGGAAATTTTAGTAGAATTGTTGGAAGTCTTACACATAGGAAAATTTCAGATATTCAATTTGTCACTCATTTGAACTTATGAAATATTTGTGGTTTAAATTCTCTGGAAAATTCTGAAATTCTGGATATGATACTTTTAGGTCATTATAATACCATTGTAATTTTCTCAGAATTTTTGGATGAGATAAATTAGTACTTGCTGTGTAAAGTTACATATTCACCCATTTTATTTTATGTGAAAATTATGATTGTAAATTCATTGGGAAATTGTGAAATTTGTAAATCATGTTATTTTGTCAATTAATAGCTCTGGAAATTTTATTAGCAAGTTTAAAATTACTGACATGGTACTTCCTTTGTAAATTTATATATGCCCAGTGATTAATGATTTTTTAATTGAGGTCAAATCAATTTGAAATGTAATAAAGCTTTGGACACTTCTTGATTTATTCATTATGAACCTATGGTATGAATTGCAGCTCAATTGGACATGATGTAGTTAAGGTTGAATCATAGGAACCAAACTAGTTCAATTTCTTTTGGACTGCGAATAGTAGAAAATTGATTTAGTGATTAGACCAGCAAAATCACTTATGAATGTAATTAAACTTGGAACATAGCAGTAATATATCATTTATATCAGCCCCTAGAAGTTATGGATTTTTCGGAGAACATTCATACTATAGTTAAGAAATAATTCAGAATCATGTCACGCCATAACAAAAGGTATGAAAGGGCATCTATTACATTAGAAAAGTCATGATACTCAGTCAGCATGTTATAATGTTTATGTCAAATCATTAGTGTGGGTTTGAGAACATTTTGACAAATATAAAGATTTACACCACACCCAGAGTATCGGAGATCTTATAAGTTGAGCATCGTTCAAAAGAACGATTGCCTAAAGGTAGACTTAGAATAACTATCATAAAACATCTAAGTAGTAAGAGTAATGATGTGAGTGGGTCCGTAGAAAGGGGTAGTCACCAATAAAAGTAATTGTCCTGGAAAGTGGGATTTGGGCGTCAGCCCATCGTATTCCCTAGTACCACTGCGAGCCCTTCACCGGGTAGACCTCGGGAAGTCCAGGATTCGCCAAACTTCTAGGTATAATAATAAATAGACAAGAGTAGCTTAATTTAGTGAACAAGAAATATGGTAATCCTCATCCTGAGTTAAGGGATGGAACGGTACAAGATGACTTAGTCCTGCGTGCTGGAGGCTCGTGTAGTTGATATATCAGGATGGGTTGGTCCTGCGAGATGGAGTTTTGGGTTGTGATAACTTGCATGTGCATAGAAACAATATATGGCGGGTCTTCGATACTGGGTTAGTCATCACACCAATGGAAGTACGTTGATTTAGGCTGATGTGAGGGTTTGAGGGACCAGTAGGTTGTTTATGCTGCAGTCTGGAGGATAATCCCCGAAAATGCACACCCAACCTTAAAGATTGGTGGGTTCCAGCAAAGAGTACGCAAGACTCTAGAGTTCACCTAGGACGTGTACAAAGGCGTACGAAGTGTCTAGGCATGGTAGTGTGTATACTAGCCTAGGAAGTGGAGGCACCAGCTCCACTGCTGCCGTAGCCACAACGGTGGTACCAGAGAGTGTATCTAACTCCAAAAATTGGGAATGAAAGGTCTGTGATCACATAGTCATGGGGGAGGTGAGGACAAAATGGCTTAGTCTTTATGACTGATGGTCGGTTATGACCGTAGGAGCCCGAGGAGCTGGAGCACCAGCATGACCAGCCAGACGAGGTGTCAGGACTTGAGGAGCAGATGCCGCGCATTACTTTTACCAGGAGACAGGTGCTTATGGATTAGATTTTATTTAGCTTCCTCTTTGAGATGTTATGAAAGAGTATGA
Source organism: Dactylorhiza incarnata (assembly GCA_033032865.1). NCBI lineage: Eukaryota > Viridiplantae > Streptophyta > Magnoliopsida > Asparagales > Orchidaceae > Dactylorhiza > Dactylorhiza incarnata. The sequence goes on from JAWHQI010000035.1 coordinate 8,311,906, forward strand.
TTGTTCCTTTACTTTCATTTTGGATATATATCGGGCATAAGCCCTCACTCTATCTTTTGTACTCATGTTGGACTACTTTAATTTCATTTTTATGAGAATTCTGTGATTGTGGACTTATACACATTTGTATGTACTTCTATTCTAAATTGGCCTAAAGGTTTGAATGATTGTACTAGCCGGCAGAATCGGCGTCATGCGGTGATGACTAACCCATGAGTTGGTATCATTCGTAAGGCTGCGGTTCTAGGCACATGACCCGGGTAACCCTCCTGGTGGGGGGGGGGGGGGGGGGGTCTTACAACGTATAACTTGGGATTTTTGCAAAAATGCTCCAAATTAACTCCTGGTCATGGCAGTTAATTCCAATTGGTAACTAGCAACCCAATTACTCCTGAAATATCAAAAAGAAACTAATTAGACTATTATTATAATAAAATAAAGTAAAACTTTATTATTTAATACTAAAATAATATAGTAAAATATAGATAAATAATGTACCATCAAATACCCCCATACTTAAGCTTTTGCTATTCCAGAGCAAAACTAATTTATAAATATGAGAAGAATCTATAAGATATTTCAAAAAGGGTAACTTCTAATTATGCACTCTAATTTATATGATCAACATCAAAACAAGTTAAAAATAAAATTTAGACTCATAAGAGAGAACTTCTAATTCATAAATTGAATTGAGTAGAATAAATATTTGTTTCAAAATTCTCTAACTAAATTTTCATAATCAAAGTTGTATTGAATTAAGCAAAAATAATCTAAGATTAAACTTATAGAAATTTTAAACTTCATAAGAAAGTATTTAGAAAACTTCAAAATACTATCTAAGCTCTCTCATATTAATTTTGGATAACAATCAATATTGGATAAAATAGGGTAAAAATTGGCACAGAGGATTTTTTTTTATATTTGGGAAATGATGAATTTTATCCTCTCATTTCCATCTTTTATTAAATTTTCTTCTTCTTTTAAATATCCCAAATATATATGTTTAGGAGTGATGAATATTTTTCTCTCAACTCCATGTCATATAATCTTTTACAAATTTGGGAGTATATGTTTAGGAATGATGAATTATCCTCTGATTCCATAACATGTGATCTTTTATAAAAAATTTTAAAATAGCCAGTCAATGGGTTAAACGAAAGGTATGGGAAGGGCTAGGGTTTAAAGGCTATAAAATTCCCAAGAACAATATTTTGAGAGCATAGAAAAATACCTTTTTAGCAATCTTAAGCTTCCATGAGCTAAAATTAATATAAGTAAAATCTAAAGATATTAAGCACAATTTTGACAAAATTGAATTATGATATTTTAAAGAGAGAAAGTAAAAATAAGAAATATTCTAAACAAACCAAGATAATGAAATTAAATCTAACAAATTTTGAAGAGACATAAAATAAAGAAATACATGAAAATAAGACTCCTATAGAAGCTAATAAAGAAAATGTTGGTGCTTCCAAGGTGATCTGGAAGTGATCAGGCATCTAGTCTCACTGCCAACGCGATATGAGCCTATGGGGTCACACACAAGAGTGTTTGGAGAAGTTGGAGGAAGAAGTGTGTTGGCCTTACTCATATTGGATATGAGTGAAGGACCAATCCTACGACTTATTGGAGTTGGGTCGAGTCAATTGAATGCTCCACAGGTATTGTGAATATTGTATGGAGCGTGTTGGCAAGTCATCAAGATGAGTCATCGAGAATGTCTCGAAAACCCTTACCTTAGTTCATCGAATGAATGAATCCATGTCAGCTTAACGAATCCATGTTGACTCGACGAATTAAAAGTTGATTCGACGAATCCTTGATTAACTCGATGAATCTGACAAATTCATTCACTCGACGAATTGAGTTGTACTCGACGAATTGAGTTGTACTCGACGAATTTATGATTACTCGACGAATTTATGATTACTCGACGAAATCATGACTTGATGAATTTTTGATTACTCGACGAACTCGATGAATTTCTGATTACTCGCCGAAATCATAATTACCCGACAAATTATGTTTGCTTCAATTCTGGTCGTGGGTGTGCGGATAGCTTCTCTCTCTTTCCTGGGTATAAATATAATACGATTTTATGACCTAAATATGCAATCCTCTTTTGCAATCAGAGAGCGACGGAAGGGTTCCGCAATAGCTTCCGACGGAAGAGTTCCGATCGGTCGATCCCGCTGCCGTCGCCGCCGCCTCTCCCTGTCGACGAACCTAGCAGTCCGTGGAGACATAGATGACTCTTCTTCTCCGACCTAGTTCTTGTGTGATAGGGCCTAGGGTTCTCCTCTCGCTCGTGGAACTCGAAGTTCATCTACTGGATTTCGTCTACGAGCATCTTGGTTGAGTTTTGACTCAATCCCACAAAGGTATATCGCATTATCCTTTCCTAATCTCTTGATTCATGAATTCTGCAAGATCCTTACACTTTGGGTTGTTCTTGTCATTTCTTTCGCTACGCATATTTGATTTGCTTTTATCATTTAGAATGGTATATAGAAAAACCAACAGAAAACTCATAATTAAAATTAATGTGTCAAAATGAATTTTGGAGAAATTTAATATCAAAATTTATTTTATTAGAAACTTTTTATTTTATTTTATTATTAAAATAAAACATACATATTTTTGTATATTCTCAGACTTCCCAAGGGCTACCCAATGATAGGCTTGCAAGGTACTAAGCGGTTTTGTGGGATGAAAGCCGAACACTGTGCTTTCGCAAGAAATTAGATTTTTTAAGTTTTATAATTTTTTGGGTATTTTAATTTTGCATAAAAGGGAAAATGAGACACAAATAAAATTTTTAAGAAAAGAAAAGAAAACATTTTTGTATTTTATAAAATTTTAATAACAAATTTTGAAAATAAAGAAAAGAAAAACAATTTTTGTTTATGATTTTTCTTATAAAGTTTTCTAATTTATTTTTGGGATTTTTAATAAAAACATAAGAGAATACACCCCCATACTTAAAAATAAACATTGTCCCCAATGTTTAAAAGCCAAGTAGGAGGGGGAAACAAGTAAAGAAAATGAGAAAAAAAGTAAATTGCAAGAAAAATAAGATAACCATGGAGTGCCTCCCAAGAGCGCTTTCTTTTTCTCATCCTTAAGCTAGACGGTTATTGTCAGCGAAATGTAAATTTAAAAGCGACATGCACAAGAAAATCCCTTAATTCACGCTTAGGTGAATATGCTGAAGTCGGTCGCCCGGCTACTCCACTTAAAATATGATTCTCCTTTTGTCCTTGAACTTGAAGATGCAAATCCAAATCACCTAAACATACCTGATTTGGATTTATGAAGATGAGCGGCATATGGATTATCAAATATTTATGGTGGCAACGTCTCATCTCCAACCTGAAAATTATTAGTATAAAAACAATCACAAATAAAAGAGTCAGAAAATTTTTCGCAAGGAGGAGGTGCTTGCAAAAATACATGATCAAGCTCCGGTTGTTCATTTTCAAAGATAAATTTTTCATTAGAAAAATCTAGTGCATTACCAAGTAGAATAAAAGTTTCGGACACAAAGTTGCCAAGAATTTCATGTACAACAAAAATAGAAGATTTTTAGGAAAATTCATGAAAAATAAAAGAACTTCCGGGTGGAGTAGGGGAAGAAACTTGTTCTTCTTTTATTTCATTCGGTGTGCCCATAATATTAAGAAATTCTTGGTACAACAATTTTTCTTCATTTTTGGTAAAAAAAATTATGGGATTACATGAAAAATCATGTTTCTCCATAACCAAATTATCCAAAGATGGAGAAAAGCACTAGAAGAAAGACTATTCTCATCTAAATTTTGGAGAGAAGGATCAAATTGAAGTTGAGAAAATTCCTCAAAATTAGAGTGCAAGAGTGGTGGCGCAAAAGAAGAACAAAAGTTTGGATCTAATGATTTATCTTCATCGCTCCGGAAACTATCCGGGTGAGCGTGCCACCAAGAATAATCTACGTCGGAGCTAGATGAAAAATTATTTAAAATTGAAAAATTTATTCTCGTGAAAAATTAGAAAAAATATTTTCATCAAAGTTGGAATAAGATTTTTCATTAAAAGAGAAAAAATTATGATCATATTTATTATTAAAATTATTCGCATAAGATTGAGAAAAATTATTTTCATAATATAAATTTTGAGAATAAGAATGAAAAGAACATTCAACACTTTGATGAGGCGCACCACAAAAATTAGAACTAATTTGGCACTTTCATGCGGCTTCCTAAAGATGTACTTTGTTTTGAAGCTCGGCAACTTTTGCGGCCAATTGAGATAACATTATTATTTTTTATAATGAAAATTAGACAACTGTCACTCAATAGAATGAAATTTGAAAAGAAAAATAAAAAAGAGAAAGGGGGCAGAGAAAGAGAATGATAAAAGTAATACAATTTATGCTTTCATAATATCAACAATAACAATTCCCCGACAACGGCGCCAAAAACATGATAGCTAAAATTTAAGATATAATTTTCTCCAAATTATACAAACTATAGGCAAGAGCACCTATCGTTCATAGTATAGGATATTTATAAATAAATATTAAGTGTCGTATTCCATAGGTATGTTGATTACTTCTACTCATGCAAATTAATATTATTTTATCTAAATATAAAATGATTTGTAGAATAATTAAAGAGAAAAGGAAAAGAGAGCTTTTGATCAGAAATCCTTCTTACGTTGAATAAATCGTAAAATCTAAATTCATAACAAATATTATAGAATAATTCGACCGTGGAGGTTCCCAAATTATGAAAGCACCTCTCTAGAGAATACGCTACCAACTAACCTTAGGTTGATCGATTAAGACCCCTCAACAGTCGAAATCCCTAAGCTTGCTTTATGTGGTGAACCCCACTCTTGGATTTGACTCCAATCCGGAAGATTTATGTCATCCTCTCTCGAGGAGTGCATGCAACTCCTTTCACCAAGGAATGATCTACACAAATTCACGGATCTCTCGATCAATTAGAAAATGGATCAAGAATTGATATTCATATACAAGCAATATGAAATCAATCAAATAAAATCAAAAGTGAATCGTAATAATTCTAAGACTAAAGTTACAAAAATTAGATATTACAAAATAAGAAACTTAAGAATTCTTCCAAACGTATGCTATGAAACTTGCTACTCATAATTGAAAAGATGAACATTTTTATTTCTATGAAAAGAAAAGTACAAATGCAGGTAGAGTAAAGCTAAACTAGAAATTAAAAGTACAACACATAAAATAAAGTTACACTAAGAAAAATAAAAAAATCCATACAAGAAATGATCAAAACTAAGCGAGCAATGGATTCCCTTCAGCATGGCAGCATCTGGGATTTTAAAGTAGAAAAATCAGAAGTCACGCCCCTTGGTCACGCCCGTGACCAAGGGCGTGTAAGGTGCGAAACGGACGTCTTGAAAGCCCGGGAATGTTGTGAGAAAAACTGCCAAACTTCATCAATTAGCGGGTAACGCCCATTGGCCGCGCATGTGACCAAGGGCGTGTCTTGGCCTGGTCTGAGAATGGCAGGAAATGGTGCGAACTGGTTCTGTTAAAAGTTTTGCAGTGGAAGAGAAGCATCCGGGCGGTCTAATTTTTGGAGACCGCAGAGACCGCACGAGCTCAGGTGTGGTGATCTGGCTATCGAGTTCGCGTGTCTCTGGTGTTGGCGGCTTGTGTTGGTTTGCCGCTTATGCCCAAGTATTCATGATCGGGTAGAGACTGGGCAGTCTGCGGGTTTGTTCTTGGCAAGCTTTCTTACTTGGACAGTTTTGCTTGTGTATTAAGATCTTATAGAGACCGTGTGGTCTGGTTCTAGAGACTGTGTGTTTCAATAAGGAAGGTGACCATATCCCTCTATGGAGGTGATGGCATCCATTCGTTTGCCTATAAATAGAGGGGAAGTGGTGGCCATTTAGAAGAAGCAAGAAATGTAAGAACCTAGTGTGGATTGATTATGCCGGTCTCAACTTTGAGGTCGGGCGGTTTGAAGTATATTGATCGGTTTGTTGTGTTCGCAGGATAGTGGTCAGCGGTCTCCGTCAGTATTCTTCCTATCTTTCCAGCTTTGAATGAACCAATTTGCCAGCAGTCTGTCTGGGCTATCTGTGTTTGGAAGATCATGGATCTGATTGCAGCGGGCTCAGTTGATCAGGCGGCCTTAAGTGGTCAGGCAGTCTTGAGTGCAGTTTTGCAGCAGTGAGCAGTTCTTCTTCTAGTATTCATGGGTTGCTTCTGTGATCTTGAGACCGTGCGGTCTTGGTGATCAAGAAGTGAGAACAGTTTGTTTTCAGCAGTTGCAATAAAGTGCAGTTCGTTCGGTCTGAGATTTTTGCGGTCTCGCAGTTCACAGGTCATTGACATGTCCTGTTCGCGCAGTCTCAGGGGAAGCCGGCGATCCTGCTAAGTTCAATCAGTATCAATTTTCTGGTCGCCAACCTTTTGTGTTGCTTGTTCTCATCTATGTTTGCTCTTATAAATCATGTCTCGCCATGTATGAAACGCATTGTAATAAGATAATATTTAATTTAGATTTTCTTGCCTTCATTGTCACTGGTTAACTGTTGTGAATTTGAATTGAAGTCTTCCGCTGTTGTCTTCGATCCACTCTCCAAAATTTTAACATGGTATCAGAGGTAAGTTTGAAGCAGTGATCAGCCATAGAATCCTACTTCAGTCTCTGAAAGTTTGTTAACCAGTGTGATAACAATGGAAGGATGTTATACAAGAGGTCTCAAAATTGAGCTCCTTACGCAGACTAACTTCAAGAAGTGGAAGTCATGCATGGAGAGCTATCTTCTTGGTGATGATTTATGGGTGGTAGTCGGAGGAGATGCTAGACAAGATGTTGTAGCTGCTGAGGGGAATGCTGAGTAGGCGAAGGCTTGGAATAGAACAAATGCTAAGACAGAGTTCACACTCAAGCGTGCCATCATTCCGGAGCTATTAACCACATAATCAGTTGTAGGTCAGCTGCTGAGATTTGGACAACCTTGGATGGCTTGATCAATAAGAAGAATGTAGCTCGGCTACAGTTCTTGGAAAATGAGTTGGATAAGGCAACTCAAGGTGACTTGTCCATTTCAATGTTCTTCTTAAAGATGAAGAACCTATGCGCGGAGATATCATCTTTAGACCCGGATGAACCTATCTCAAAAGCGAGGTTGAAAAGACAGATAATCCGCGGCTTGCGGAGGGAGTATGTGGCCTTTGTCACTTCTGTACAAGGTTGGGCCAATCAGCCATCATTGCTGGAGCTGGAGAACTTGCTTGCTTCTCAAGAGAGTTTGGCTAAGCAAATGGCGGGGATGTATGTCTCAGGGGGAGAAAGTGAGGTTGAATATTTAGGGAAGAAGAAGCGTTGGGACAAGAAGAAGAAGTCATATGTTGGAGATGCTCCATCTACTTCATATCAGCAGGAGAGGAGTTATACTCCTAAGTCTAATGGGAAGAAGAAGGAAAGGCCGAGGTGTTACAGATTCTATAAGCTTGGTCACTTCAAGAGAGACTGCAAGGTCAATCTTCAGCTAGGGCATGGTGCAGGTAAAGAGGAGGCTGGTTCCAATGCTGATGATTGTTGGGGTGGTGGAGGTGATTTCATGATGGGCACTTGTGTTCAGGCATTATCTTCCATCAACTATCAAGATGATTGGATAGTGGACTCTGGGTATGGTCATCACCTCACCAGGGATGAGTCGAAGTTCTCCTCATTGCAAACATACCTAGGTAATGATGCTATCATTTCTGCTGATGATACTATTCATGCATTTAAGAAGGAGGATATGGTTTATTTGAACAGAGATAGAGGTCCTCTTACGTTGAAGAGTGTCTATCATGTTTCGAGGATGAAGAAAAAGGTTTTCTCGGTGACTAATGCTGTTGATGCTGGCTATCACGTTCTGTTTGGTCCAACAGAAGTGAAGTTTCTTCGAAATGTGTCGGCGGTGAAGGCTGAAGTCACTCATGTAGGGAGACTAGTGAAGGACTTATTTGTGCTATCTATAAGCTCCTATGTTGATAAGATGAGGAATAATGATAGCACGACTATCTGGCATGAAAGACTCGGGCATGTTGGGATGGACAAGTTGAAAGCTATGGCGGGGAGATGCCTTGTAAGAGGTCTGCCTAGCTTATCATCTTTCAGAGAAGGTCACGTTTGTGCAGGTTGCCAATATGGTAAGGCTCATCACCTTCCATTTGACAAATCACAAAGCAGATGCAAAGCACCATTGGAATGTGTTCATGGTGATCTGTTTGGACCTACCACAACTATCAGTGTTGGAGGCAGCAGGTTTATGCTTATTTTTATTGATGACTGCACTATATATACTTGGGTATATTTTCTGAAGGAGAAGTCAGAAGCCTTGGAGAAGTTTGTGGAGTTCAAGGAGTTAGTGGAGGGTCGGCTTAATATGCGGATCAAGAAGTTCATAACTGACAATGGAGGGGAGTTCAATTTTAGTGCAATTTTCAACTTCTGCAGAAAGCATGGCATCCAAAGAGAGCTCTCATGTTCTCACATTCCACAACAGAATGGTGTTGCAGAGCGGAAGATCCGCCATCTGACGGAGCCCTGCAAATGTTGGCTTCATGCCAAGAGTATTCCAAAGTCTTTCTAGGCAGAGGGAATGTCTTGTGCAGCTTATGTCATCAATCAGATGCCTCTAGTCCAATCAACATGAAGACCCCTCATGAGTTGATGTTCAAGGAGAACCAAGCGTGGAACACTTTCGAGTGTTCGGATCTACCTACTATGTGCATGTTCATGATGCCTTTTGAACGAAGCTAGATGTGAAAGCAAGGAAGCTAGTCTTCATCGGTTATGATGACCAAAAGAAAGGGTGGAGATGTATGGATCCAGAGACAAAAATGTTGTGGTCTTAAGGGATGTAGTATTAGACGAGCTGACATCATACCAAGATAGCTCTTTTGTTGAGATACAAGAGAGCATGTTAAATGGTGGAATTGAAGAAGCTACTAAGGAGGTTCTGGAGGAGTTGCCTATTTCTCCAGGTGCTTCTAGCTCTGGGTCAGGTGCTTCAGGTTCTAGAAGCAGGGGGAGCAATGCTCCAAGTCTACCTGAGAGGAGAGCTAGTTCAGAACAAGTAGCTGAAGAGGTGGTTTAGAGTCAAGCTCTGAGGAGGTCCAAGAGGACCATCATTGCACCAGATCGGTATACGGGGGGAACTTGGTGAGCTTTGTCTCATGTTTCTTCGCAGGTCCCCTGGATGAGAGAGAGCCATCTTTCTTTGAAAAGGCCATTGGGGTCAAGGATTGGAAAGAGGCCATGGATGAAGAAATGGCTGCCCTCAGGAAGAATGAGACTTGGGACTTGGTTCCTAAGGTTGAGGGAGTTACTCTAGTGACTTGTTAGTGGGTTTTCAAGCTGAAGAAGAAGGCTGATGGTAGCATCAAGCGGTACAAGGCTCGTCTTGTAGCTCAAGGTTTCTCTCAGAAGTATGGGGAGTATTATGAAGAAAACTTCAGCCTTGTTGCCAAGATGACTTCGGTTTGGGTGGTGATCGCATTGGTAGCTTGCCAGGGTTGGAAGATTTGGCAACTCAATGTGAAGAATGCCTTCTTATACGGCGACAATGACAAGGATATCTTCATGGATCAACAACCTGGTTATGTTTCCAAAGAGCACCGAAGACATATATATAAGCTTAAAAAGGCTTTTTATGGCTTGAAGCAGACGCCTCGGGCATGGTATGGCAAGATTGCAGAATACCTCCAATTATGTGGATATTTTGCTTCTGATTCTAATTCGAGCTTATTTGTAAAGAAGACGGGGAAGCTTCAGGTCTTGGTGCTGCTGTATGTTGATGATATGACCATCACAGGAAATTCTGAGATGGAGGTAGCTAGGCTTTGAGCTGAGCTAGCTATCAGGTTTGAGATGAAGGACTTGGGTGAGCTCCACCATTTCCTTGGGCTCGAAGTGGAGAGGAAAGAGAGCAGTATGCTTGTTTCCCAGAAAGGCTATGTGATGGTTGAAAATTTATTTGCGAGCTTTGCAAAACTTTTCTTGTGATGTGATTAGAATTAGGCGGGCATTTTCAAGGAGTTTCGCGAGTACTCCTAGTTCGAGAAACTAACCGTTATCCTACTTCAAGGAATAAAAGTAACAGTCTTTTCTTCTTTTGAAATATCGACGATTACGCCCCGGCTACGACGCTGAATTCTTCTAAATATGTAAATAGAAAAGGAAAGAGTTTTGCAAGTTTTTGTATCGTTATTATCCTAACTAATCATTCGAAAAGGCAAGTATACCTTATCGCGTATAGTATAGGATATTTTATAGAAAATATCAAGGTCGTATTTTTCCAAGAACGTGTTGATTATTTTTACTTTGAGAACGCGCTATTATTTTATCAATGAAACGAGTGATTAATTTTATTAAGTTAAAAGAGCGATGACGATGATAATTATTAAGCGACTACGTGCGCTAGCGAAAACAGAGAAACAATTATAAGGAAAAAGAGGTGCACACTAAATTAAAAACACACGCACTCTACGGAATCGAAATGACAGAAATTAAAGGAAAGAAATTGCAATCTCTACCCGAATGGGTAGAGGAGAAGTAAATGCGTGAGCGAGTTCTACCTAAACGGGTAGAGGGGAAATAAATTCGGTGCAAGTTCTACCCAAACGAGTAGACGGGAAATAATAGCAATCTCCACCCGAACGGGTAGAGGGGAAATAAATGCAGGACAATATTAAAGACTACGCTATTAAATTAAAATCTAAGTTAACAACAACAAAAACAAAATTTATCCACCTACACACACACACACACACACACACTTACAATAAATGAAAAACTAAATTAAAAACAAAAGCAATAAAATTTACTCTCATACACTCACACACACAACATGAACAAAAGAAGAACAAGAAGAACAAGAAGAGCAAGAACAAAAAGAACAAAAAAAAACTTTCTTATATATATATATATATATATATATTCATATTACAACTTTTTAAAGAAAGTTTAAACTTGGGGAGCTCAAACAAGAGCAAGCAAATACATAAAAAAAACTCAAACACTCACAAAATAAAACTCATTGGAACACTCAAGAAAAACTCACAAACTTTACTTAGGTTCTAATTTTTATGAACCTTTTAAATAAGGGAGGAGCCCCTTTATTTATAGACAAGAAGGTGGGCTGCAATTAACAAAAAATCAGATATTTAGGACCTAATGGGAAGCAGCTAGAGGTACTAGAAGGAGTGCTGGACCAGCTTACTGGAAGGAGAGCTGGCGGGTTGGGGTGCAAATAGCAGCTGGAAGCTGGCGGGTTGGTTGAGATTAGTCGAACGCCTGGACTAAGAGGGAATCGTCGAACGGAGAGAGAATGGCAAGCTGACATGAGCACTGGTCTGGTCTCAGCGGCCAGGACTGTTCATCGAATGCAGTGGAGATTTGGTCAAACGCAGCGGAGAGCGGTTCGGCGAACGCCGCTCGGGAGAGTTCGTCGAACGTAGCTCGGGGAGAGTTCGTCGAACGCAGCTCGGGGAGAGTTCGTCGAATGCAGCTCGGGGAGAGTTCGTCGAACGCAGCTCGGGGAGAGTTCGTCGAACACAGCTCGTGGAGAGTTCGTCGAACGCCGTTTGCCTTTCGTCGAACGCCGGTAGCCTTATATAAATTATATTTATTATATTATATATACATATATATTTCATTAGATTTATAATATATACATTATTATTACTATGTTATTATTATATTATACCACTATATTATTATTATATATATATTCACAGAATTTTTATATTAATACATTTTTAATAACTAACTTAATTATAATAAATATTTACATATATAGTTAAATACTATATATATATATATATATTTACATACTTAAATAGTTCCTTTTTACATATAAATAGAAAAATAGAAAAATTAGCAAAAACAAATTATTTATTCAATAATTTATATGAAATATGTACAATATTACCCAAAATTATGCTAAAAACTATGGTAAAAATATGCATAATTTATTATTCATCAAATACCCCCATACTTAAGCTTTTGCTATTCCAGAGCAAAAGTAAGAGATACTTATAAGACACTAATAGAATTTTTAATTTACCAAAATTTTATTTAATCGAAAAGTAAGCTTGAAATAAATTTAGGAGATTTAAAGAGGTAAGTCCTATATTGTGATAAAGATTTAAAAAGAGCAAAAAAGATTTAGCCAACAAGACTTCTAAAGTTAGCTAAGTAGCGACCAAAATAATTGTAATAATTAGCACCATGATTAGAATAGAATTATAAGAACTTTAACTTTTTAAAGAAATTTTTTTGAGAATAATTAAAACTTACTAATTATGCTCACTCATTTTTTTCATTTATATCTAGTTTTCAATTTGATTGGCTGGGGGGTGGGAGAAATCTTGGTAAGAGAAGATGACTCTTGATTTGGTGGTGATGGATTTTATCCTGTCACCCTACTCAATTTTTTTGCTTTTGATTAGGGAATGAAAGTTTTATTCCCAAAGTGAACATTTTTAATCTTCAAAAATAACCCAATGAATATGTTTAGGGAACGAAAATCTTATTCCCATGCCATATAATCTTTTAATAAAATTGGGTGCCTAAGTTTACGGAATAAAATCTTATTCCCATTACCATAAGATCTTTTTAAAATAAAATACCAAGAAAGGGGATGTAAGGGGTTTAGAAATTTCTAGATTTTATAAATTAATAAAAATTTTGAGAGCAAGTTTTAGTAAGTTTAAAACATTCCTAAGGTTTCACAAGTTTGGAGTAGGAATAATTAAAGTCTAAAGATGGTCTGCCAAAATAATACAACAAAAAGCTATTTAGGGTAAACTTTAAGTAGTGCTAAAAAATTTGTTCTCAAATTAAATTTAAAACACAATAAATTATTTACAACTAAAATTCCATGAATCTAAATCTTACAAACCATGATACGAATAAGGGTTTTGGAAAATCAAAAATAATAAAAAATGCTTATAAATAAACTCAAACTAATTTTGAAAAATACAAAGCTAAGTAGGGGCTTTTATTATATTTTTGGGATTTTATCATTTTTTTTTAATTTTGGGGTTTTTGGAATTTCTTGGATTTTTCTAAATATTTACAAAGTATGAAATAAATTTTTTTTTCTTTTTCTTAGAAAATTTTTGGATTTTTCTAAAAGTATGAAATAATTTTTTTGATTTTTGTGGTTTTTAGAATTTTTTTGGATTTTTCTAAATATTTACAATGTACGAAATTTTTTTTTGTGGTTTTTAGAATTTTTTTGGATTTTTCTAAATATTTACAAAGTTTGAATAACGGAAAAAGAGACCCCCATACTTAAAACCCAACATTGTCCCCAATGTTGTAATTTAAGTATGAAGAAGTAAAAAAAAGGAAGATGTAGTTTGTAAAAAAATTAAAGACGAGAAAATGCAAGAAAACCCTGCAAAAATAAAGTAGACAAAGTAAAAATATTAGATAAATATGGGGTGCCTCCCACGAGCGCTTTGTTTACCGTCGCGTAGCTTGACTAGTTTAGCATTTTTTTTAGATGTTGGGGAGGGGTAATGATTCGAGTTTACCGTCCGTCGGATAGCCCGCGAAATAAAGTTTTAAACGATGACCGTTGACTTTAAACTCACCTTTTTCGGGGTGGGAAATAAGAACGGTGCCATATGGCCAGACCTCTTTGACTTCAAAGGGTCCGGACAACCTGGATTTTAGCTTACCCGGAAAAAGGCGAAGGCGTGAATTAAAAAGAAGGACAAGATCGCCCGGCGCAAATGTTTTTGGAAATTTAATTTTTCGATCATCTCATAAGGCTTTGCACGCCATTCATCGAGCTCGTTTAATTGGAATTTTCTAGATTCGGCCGCTAAGTTCGAATCGAGGTTTAAAAATTTTAGAGCCCAAAAAGCGCGGTGCTCTAACTCTATGGGCAAATGGCACGCCTTGTCGCAGACTAATCGATAGGGCATACAACCGATGTCCGTCTTGTACGCCGTACGATACGCCCACAGTGCGTCGTCGAGTTTTAAAGACCAATCTTTCCTATTCGTCGAAACGGTTTTTTCTAATATACGCTTAATCTCGCGATTAACTACCTCTACTTGGCCGCTAGTTTGGGGGTGATAGGCGGTGGCGAGCTTGTGCGTAATGCCATATTTAGATAATGTTTTTGTAAACTGGGCATTGCAAAAGTGCGTCCCCCTATCACTTACTATAGCGCGCGGCGTACCGAAGCGAGAAAATAATTTTTTTAGAAATTTGACGATGACTCTCGCATCGTTAGTGGGGAAAGCTTGCGCTTTCACCCACCTAGATACGTAGTCGACCACCACTAAAATATAGCGATTAGTATAAGAGGGAGGTAGGGGGCCTACGAAGTCTATGCCCCATAAATCAAAGATTTCACATTCTAAATAAAAATTTTGGGGCATCTCGTCATGACGCGAGATGTTACCCGACAGCTGACAGCTACCGCACGAGCTCACATAATTGTGCGCATCTTTAAAGAGAGTGGGAAAATAAAAGCCTGCCTCTAGTGCTTTCCGCGCGGTTCGGTTGGCTTGATAATCCCCCCCCCCCCCCGGTCGGCCCCTCGTGGCAGTGACGCAATATTTGTGCACCTTCCTCGCACGAATCGCATCTCCGCACCACTTGGTCCACGCAGACGCGAAAGAGAAATGGGTCTTCCCAAAAATAATTTTTCAAATCAGAAAAGAATTTCTTCTTTTACTGTTTTGAAAAGTCTTTCGGAAGGACCCACGCAACCAAATAGTTTGCGTAGTCTGCGAACCAAGGAGTGGGAGAAGTTTTTAAATTAGAAAAAGCGAAGAGGAGCTCCTCGGGAAATCTATCATCTATATCAGGTTCGACGAGCGCTTCCGCGATTGGGCGCTCTAAACGAGAGAGGTGGTCGGCCGCTAAATTTTCAGCTCCCCGCTTGTCCCAGATCTCTAGATCGAACTCCTGCAATAGGAGGATCCATCGAAGCAAGCGGGGTTTGGCGTCCACCTTAGCTAATATATATTTGAGGGTGGAGTGGTCGGTAAAAACGATAATTTTTGAAAGTGTTATGTAGGGCCTAAACTTATCGATTGAAAAGACGAAGGCGAGAAGTTCCTTTTCCGTCGTCGTGTAATTAGCCTGTGCGGCTGTGAGCGTGCGAGAAGCATAATAGATGGGATGAAAATAATTATTAACACGTTGGCCTAGTATGGCTCCCACCGCAATATCACTCGCATCGCACATAATCTCAAACGGAAGGGACCAATCTGGCGCCACCAGAATTGGAGAATTGATAAGTTTTTCTTTAATAATATTAAATGCCTCTACGCAGGCGGAATCAAAAATAAAAGGAGATTCCTTCTCCAGGAGGTGGGTTAGCGGTTTCGTTATTTTGGAAAATTTTTGAATAAACCGCCTGTAAAAACCCGCTTGGCCAAGAAAACTCCTAATTGATTTTATATTTGAAGGAGCGGGGAGTTTTTCGATGATTTCGACCTTAGCCTTGTCTACATCCATCCCTTTAGTAGAAATCTTATGTCTGAGAACTAAACCTTCCCGGACCATAAAATTACACTTCTCCCAGTTTAAAACTAGGTTCGTGTCTTCGCATCGTTGGAGGACTCGATCTAAATTAAATAAGCAGTTGGAAAAGGAGCTTTCGAATATGGAGAAGTCATCCATAAAGACTTCCACTATGTCCTCTACGGGCTCTCCAAAGATCGCCAGCATACATCTTTGGAATGTAGCTGGCGCATTGTAGAGTCTGAAAGGCATCCTTCGGTATGCGAAGGTGCCGAAAGGGCACATGAAAGTCATTTTCTCCTGGTCTTCGGGGGAGATTGGAATTTGGAAAAATCCCGAAAGACCGTCAAGAAAACAATAATATGGATGACCCGAAAGTCGCTCCAAAATCTGATCGATAAACGGCAATGGAAAGTGGTCCTTCCGGGTGGCATCATTTAACTTTTGATAATCGATGCACACCCGCCAACCCATAACAGTACGAGTTGGGATTAATTCGTTGTTTTGATTGGCCACTACCGTTAAACTGCCTTTTTTTGGCACGACATGTACGGGACTAGGAGTTTAATTACTTCAGCCTTAACGACGTCCTGCACGTTCGGGTTAAGTCATCGCTGAGGCTGGATAGTTTTGCGAGAATTATCCTCTAAAAATATTTTGTGCGTGCAAAAAGAGGGATTTATCCCCCTAATATCAGAAATCTGCCATGCAATTGCATGACGATGCTTAAACAAAACTTCCACCAATTCGGATGTTTTCAAATCGGTTAGAGTGGAAGAAATGATAACAGGAAGTTTTGAATTTTCGGAGAGAAAAGCGTATTTTAAATGGTCGGGGAGTTGCTTAAGCTCCAAGACCGGGGGTTCTTCGTAAGAGGTGGTGATTTTTAACCCTTTTGAATCAAAAGGCTCGAAAGGCGAATCTGGCGGCAATTCGTCTAAAGGAGGGAGATTTGCCAGATCCGATTCGGCTTGCGTTAAAGAAAATAATTAAAAAAAGTCAAGAACACTCATCCTCAAATGCGGATTCCAAATTAAAAATGGAATCATCATTCGATAAGGTGTTCCGCATGGAGGGATTAATCAGAAGTGTAACTTCATCGTCTCCTACCCGAAGGAGGAGGCGACCATTACTTACATCGATTAATGCTCGGGAGGTCGCGAGGAATGGGCGACTGAGGATGATTGGTACCTCGGCGTCCTCCTCGATGTCGAGGATGACGAAGTCTACCGGGAAGATAAACTTATCAACCTTGACGAGGACGTCCTCCACAACCCTGATGGGATACTTTATCGAGCGATCCGCGAGTTGGATGCTCATTTTCGTTGGGGTAGGTACACCCAAATCTAATTTTTTAAGAGGGAGAAGGGCATCAAATTGATGCTCGCTCCTAGGTCCGCTAGGGCGTATTTTATTAACAAATTGTCGAAGAGGCACGGGATGGAGAACCTTCCCGGGTCATTCAATTTGGGCGGCAATTTGTTAAGTAGGACCGTCGAGCATTCCACATTTAGTGATGTAACACCCCAAATTTCTTAGTTCAGCGAATCAGGCGGAGTGGTGGTGCTGCGCTCGGGATAGGCTGGAAATTTCATAGCAGCTATTTGCGCATGACCACTGTCCCTCTTCGCGCACGACCAGTGGTCGTGCGCCAGCGATCGTGCGTTAATTCGCAAGGATTCAGAGTTCTGTTGCGGTAAGTGCGCACGATCAGGGGAAGTGCTTGCGCACGACCACTGACCGTGCGCCGATGCTCGTGCGCCCTGTTTATTCTGTTCCGCGATTTTGAGCGGAGAAGGTGATCGGTCCGTCCAAATCTTTTGGAATCCGATCCAACGGCTAGGATTAGATGATGGAGGTTATTAGGGCTTATGAGAGGGGTTTAATCCTCATTATTTCATAGCCATTCTCTCTCCAAACCTAGAGGAAGAAGAAGGAGGCAAGGAAGAAGAAGGAGAGATCCCGCCATTGACGGAGCTCCGGAGCTCCGTTTCGCGAGCCATTTCCATATCTGGAGAGTGCAGCCGGTGCGGTCGTTTCCCTCCGTCTAGAATCTCGGATCCATGGTGAAGAAGAACGCTCCTAGGGTAATGATTCTTCCTCCCGATTTTTGGACTTGTCATTTGTCCTCTCTTTCATGTCTCTATGCTTGCATGAGGAATCCCTTTCACCAAATAGGTGAAGTGTAGGATTTTCCTCAAGTTCTTCGGAACTCCGGGTCGATTGTGTCCGTCCCCGACATATTGCATGTAGAAAATCCGGTAGTCGCACGGATTTAGGCATTGTGTGTGAAGCCTATCGTGGCCGTAAGCCCAAATCGGTGATGCTTGATTTGCGACGTTGCATTTAGGTTAGGCCTAGAATGCTTGCCGGAGAATGACTCCGTGAAATAATCTATAGTATTGCGGGAATTAAGTGTAGGCGTCTTGTGAAGATCCTAACGAAAGCCCCATGCTTTGAGATTGGATGAAGGCAAACCTTCACCACGAAATTGATGCGGAGCGTTTTGTACCTCCTTCGTTGAGTATTTGTGAAGCCTAGATCCTTGTGAAGGGGTTAGGTGCGTAGCTTATAAATTGTGTAACACAAGAAAGTGCTAAACCCTTACGGGCCGAGGTGAAGCCGTACCCACGTCGTGCGATAGATCGCGATGATTAGAGCACGGGCAAAGCTAAACCGAACCCGTTTCCATGCAGATCGGTAAGAGGTCCCTACCTCATGTAGCCGTGTGATCATGGGAGAGGTCGTGGAAGGTGATTCACCTAGACCGACCAAAAGCTCTTTTTCCCACCTAAGGCGATGGCCCTTACGGTGGAGTGTTTTGTGGAATGGATGTTATGTTAGCCTCATGCGATTGCTTAGGCGGTTGTGGGGAACCTTCGGGTGAACCCAACCAACATCATGTGCATACCTAGGTTCCCTTCTTTTTGATGCTCAACCTAGAAGATTGATTGTGCTTGAAACCTCACCTTGTGTAGTTGCACTTTCTTTATTTTAGTACTTGTGCTAGTATGGCTTGCTTGCAGGGTAGAAGCTCCGCCACCTCGGGAAAGGGGTGGGGTCATTATAATTTGGTCAGCTTTGCTGACCGTTACCATGTTTGCCACTGCTTGGTGGGATGTTCTTATGCAGGTGCAGGTGAGCCTAGCGGAAAATAGCGGGCGGTGGCCCTTATGCTGAGTTGGCGCTCGAAGGCCAGCCTCTTTTCTGTTTCTTGTATTGCCGGCCTGCGTGCCGATGTTTGTTTGGAGTTTTTTTTATCACTTTTGGTAAATGTAAGGCCTTAAGGCCATAACTCTATATTATGGTTTTATTCCTATGATAGTGGACAGTTCTAAATGAAATGGTTTTTAATCAAATGCCTCCGCTTACGTTTTGTACTCTAGTGTAGTTGTATTCTTTTCTGTTATCACCTTTTAACTCCTAGCTAGTGTGGTTTGTATGGCGTGGGGTCCCGGCCGGACCCGCTGTTATACTTTTCGTACTGGCAGGGTGCTACAATTTGGTATCAGACTTAAGGCATCGATCCATAGTTTAGCGAATTCGGGACGAATTCCTTTTAAGGGGTGGTGTGCACGGGATGTGCATTCACCTAAAACGACAAAAACTAATAAGAATGTCCACTTAGGAATGGAAAAACATACTTGTTTGCGGAACCTGAGCGTTCCATGATTGTTGTTTGCTATGTTTTCAGTCACTAAATTGTGTCTTACACGATTATAGGTGACTAGGAGTGGTGCGGGGCCGTCTCAACCCCGTAACACTACTGAAAGTAGTGGGTCGGCTGAAGTGCCAGCGACCACTCCTCCTGCTGAGATGATCAGGTTAATCACAGAAGCTGTCTTCGCGATGATAAATGCTCAACCGCAAAGTCTTGCACAACCTGCTACGCCTATTACAGATGCGGCCCCGGTGATCGAACCTGCAGCGGAACCTGCGGTGGAACCGAGGGTTGAGACCCCTGTGCCAGCGGCTACAGTGGAACCTGCGGTGGTGCAAAGGGTGGAGCGTCCTGTAGAGCGTGTAGCCGTTGCGCGAGCATGGGATCAGCAACTGCAGCACTTTCTAAGCTTCCACCCTCCAACTTTCTCGGGGACCGGATCCCCAACGGAGGCGGAGGACTGGCTGTCAACGGTTAGAAAAACTTTAAAGGCGACAGCAACAGAAGAATCTATGATGGTCACTTTAGCCACCTTCCTCCTTAACGGAGAGGCAGAGCGTTGGTGGGCCGAGCAGGAAATGCACAAGTTTGGAGGCAAGGAGATTACCGAGATCACGATAGAGGAGTTCTCAAAGTCATTTCTTCAAAGGTATATTCCTTCTGCCCAACGCATTGCGTTGTAGAACCAGTTTCTGAAGTTAACTCAAGGCGACAGCTCGGTGGATGAGTACTTGCACGAGTTCACTAAACTGGGTCGTTATGCGGGGCCTATGATGGAAGATGAAGAGACAAAGACGAACAAGTTCTATGAAGGTCTTCGGGACGAGTTGAGGCTGCTCCTTGCAAGCCCAATGACGTTAGGTTTCCATGTGATGGTCCAAACTGCCAGATCCCTAGAGTTGGACATGAAGAGGGTACAAGCAAAAACCGTGCCAAAGAAACCTGAGTTTCATGCGCCGGCCTCTCAGTCCAAGTCAGAGTTCAGAAAGAACAAAAGGAAGTTCAAACCGGTGGAGCAAACTCGCTCAAATGTTTCGGGAGCAACGAGTGTGCGGGGTCCTATCACGTGTTTCACCTGCGGGAAGGTGGGACACAAGGCCGCGGTGTGTCGAAGTGGTCCCCCGAAGGCAGAGAACCGAGCGTTGGACTATGCTCGTGCTGCGGAAAAGGGAAAAGCTGCGGAGTCTTCGGCTTCCCAGCACATTATTCCGACTCAGCCGAGAGTCTATTTGCTTGGCCAGCAAGAAGCTATACGACAAGCTGATGTCGTCACAGGTATGAATTAAAAGTTAGCTTTTACATAGCTATTTGTGATTATACTGTCATGCAACTGTATGTTTTATTCGTGTTCAATTAGGCTTTGTCCTAATTTTCAACTATCCGGCGAGAGCTCTATTCGATACGGGTGCATCGCACTCTTTTCTGTCTGAGGACTTCGTGGTGCGAATTGGAGTGTCGTCTACCTTCGTAGAGGATAGATTGGAGGTAGTGCTACCCAATGGATCTCGCATGGCTGCGGATAGGAAGAGTCGTGTGAAGGTGCGGATCATAATTCAGGATTTCGATTTGGAAGCATCGTTATTACTGTTAGCTGAATTCGATGTGATCTTCGGCATGGACTGGCTCTCGGAGCAGCGAGCATGCATAGATTGCAATTCAAAGGAGATAACTCTGGGAAGGAACACCGATGGAGAAACCACGTTTGACGGTATGCGTGGAGCGAGCAAGTCGCTGATGTCTGCTCTCCAAGTGGTTAAGGCGGTGAGAAAAGGCGCCGAGTTGTTCTTCACCTTGTTGGAGGCTTCGGAGCCAAAGCCCAGGTTATGTGATGTCCCAGTTGTAGCGGAGTACGCCGATGTGTTTCCTAGCGAACTCCCTGGGGCTCCGCCTCATCGGGAGATTGATTTCTGTATCGAGTTGGTGGCAGGTGCCAAACCCGTGGCCCGCTCACCATACCGGATAGCGCCAAAGGAATTGGCATAGCTGAAGGTTCAATTGCAAGAGCTGCTAGAGCAAGGCTATGTACGTCCAAGTTCATCGCCTTGGAGTGCACCGGTCCTCTTTGTGAAAAAGAAGGACGGGAGCTTGCGTCTATGTATTGATTATCGAGAGCTAAACAAGTTGACCGAGAAGAACCGATATCCGATTCCAAGAATCGATGATCTATTCGACCAACTGGTTGGGTCGACGGTATACTCCAAACTGGACCTAAGGTCCAGCTATTACCAACTGCGGATAAGGGAATGTGATATTCCAAAGACAGCGTTCAGTACCCGCTTTGGGCACTATGAGTTCACGGTGATGCCGTTCGGTCTGTCTAATGCACCGTCGGTATTCATGGACTTAATGAACAGGACGTTTCGAGAGTATTTGGATCAATTTGTGATCGTCTTCATCGACGACATTCTGGTATACTCTCAGTCGAAAGAGGAGCATGTAGGGCATCTGCACGCAGTTCTGAGCACCTTGAGGAGGAGTCAGCTATATGCCAAGTTCTCCAAGTGCGAGTTTTGGCTACCGTCTGTAGCATTCCTTGGTCATGTTGTTAGTGGAGAAGGAATTGCAGTTGATCCGTCGAAGATAGAAGCGATCCGAGCGTGGCCTTTGCTGAAAAACATAGCGGAAGTCCGAAGTTTCTTAGGACTTGCCGGATATTATAGGCGCTTTGTGGAAAACTTCTCGAGGATTGCACTCCCTCTCACTAAACTGACTAGGAAAGATCATAAGTTCGTTTGGTTGCCCGAGTGCGCACGAGATTTTGAAGAGCTGAAGAGCCGTCTGACCACAGCGCCCATTCTATGCTCGCCATGTGGTACGGAAGGCTACGAAATTTATAGCGACGCCTCGGGGAGTGGTTTGGGTTGTGTCCTAGTGCAGTTCGGTAAGGTAATTGCCTACGGCTCCCGGCAGTTGAAGGTTCATGAGAGGAATTACCCGGTCCATGATTTGGAGCTAGCGGCCGTGGTATTTGCTCTTAAGCTTTGGAGGCATTATTTGTATGGCGTGAAGATCGACATCTTTACCGACCACAAGAGCCTCAAGTACCTGCTGGATCAAAGGGAGTTGAATATGCGTCAGAGGAGGTGGATGGAGTTCCTTGGGGACTACACCTTCGACATCAAATATACTCCTGGAAAGGGAAATGTAGTTGCGGACGCGTTGAGTCATCGGGCTCCAGCAAAAGCAAATTGGATTTTGATGCACGATGAGCGTCTAATCCGCGAGCTGGAAGAAATGGAGATCATTTGCGTTGATAGAAGAGCGTCTACTTCAGCATGCTTGAACTGGACGGAGGTTCTGTACGACCTTGCCGACCGAGTTCGACAGGCATTGGAGCTAGATGAGAGCATGAAACGCTATAAAGCGGAAACCGTGGATGGGTTAAACGCTGATTTCTCCTTCGAAGATGGCCTTATGTGGAAAGAGGGCAGATTGTGCGTCCCAAACATTGGCACTCTACGGGCGGAGTTGATGTACAAGGCTCATCATACCAAGTACTCTATCCACCCGGGGAGCACGAAAATGTACATGGACATGAAGAACCTTTTCTGGTGGCCGGGTATGAAGAAGGACATTGCCCTCTACGTGGCCAAGTGTAATACTTGCGCGTTGGTGAAGGTGGAATGTCAACGTCCCGGTGGATTTTTGAAGTCCTTGCCGATTCCGGAATGGAAGTTTGATGATATCTCGATGGATTTCGTGCACGGATTGCCGAGATCACAGCAGGGAAACGACGCCATTTGGGTGATCGTGGACCGATTGATGAAAGTATCGCATTTTCTTCCGAACCGGAAGGATGATTCTGTAGAAAAGCTAGCGAAGCTCTATGTTGATAGTATTGTGAGACTGCACGGTGTCCCTCGTAGCATCGTCAGCGATCGTGACGGGCATTTCACATCGAAAGATTGGAGGCTTATCCATGAACTGTTGGGCACTAAATTGAAGTTCAGCACGGCCTTCCACCCGCAAATGGATGGGCAGACCGAGAGGACCAACAGGACTATGGAGGATATGCTCTGAATGTGCGCTCTAGATTTTGGAAAGAAGTGGAAAGATCATCTCTATATGATCGAGTTCGCCTACAATAATAGCTACCAAGCCAGTATACAGATGGCTCCCTTCGAGGCCCTCTATGTTAAGAAGTGTCGTACGCCGTTGTCTTGGGCGGAAACGGGCGATACTAAGCTATTAAAGCGAAAGGACGTTGAGGAAGCAACTTCGACGATCCGATCTATACGTGAAAGGCTATTGAATGCCCAGGATAGGCAAGCAAAATATTACAACGCCAAGCATAGGAACCTAGAGTTCGCCGTCGGTGACCGGGTTTACTTGAAGATCAAACCGTTCAAAGGGGTATCAAGGATCCGACGCTTGAAAAAGCTCAGTCCAAGGTACTTAGGACCGTTTGAGATCGTGGAGCGTGTTGGTGATGCGGCTTATCGGCTTGCACTATCTGCAGAGCTGAGCGGTCTGCACGACGTGTTTCACATTTCAATTTTGAGGAAGGCAGTGCAAGAGCCTACTCATATCGTTGCGGTCGGCAAAGTGCCGGTTGATAGTGGGTTGTCGACGAAAGTCAAGCCCCTACGCATCGAGGTTACCGAGGTAAAGCAGTTGCGGAACAAGTCCATTCGGGTGGTAAAAGTCCGGTGGGATAATTGCAGCCGAGAGGAGCTATCTTTGGAGAGAGAGCAAACGATGCTTGCAGAGTACCCCGAGCTATTTCTCTCAGGTATTTTATAACTGTAATTCCTGCTATTACTGTTTTTGAAATTTCGGGATGAAATTCTTTTAAGGGTGGTGGAGTTGTAACACCCCAAATTTCTTAGTTCAGCGAATCAGGCGGAGTGGTGGTGCTGCGCTCGGGATAGGATGGAAATTTCATAGCAGCTATTCGCGCACGACCACTGTCCCTCTTCGCGCACGACCAGTGGTCGTGCGCCAGCGATCGTGTGTTAATTCGCAAGGATTCAGAGTTCTGTTGCGGTAAGTGCGCACGATCAGGGGAAGTGCTTGCGCACAACCACTGACCGTGCGCCGATGCTCGTGCGCCCTGTTTATTCTGTTCCGCGAGTTTGAGCGAAGAAGGTGATCGGTCCGTCCAAATCTTTTGGAATCCGATCCAACGGCTAGGATTAGATGCTGGAGGTTATTAGAGCTTATGAGAGGGGTTTAATCCTCATTATTTCATAGCCATTTCTCTCCAAACCTAGAGGAAGAAGAAGGAGGCAAGGAAGAAGAAGGAGAGATCCCGCCATTGACGGAGCTCCGGAGCTCCGTTTCGCGCGCCATTTCCAGATCTGGAGAGTGCAGCCCGGTGCGGTCGTTTCCCTCCGTCTAGAATCTCAGATCCATGGCGAAGAAGAACGCTCCTAGGGTAACGATTCTTCCTCCCAATTTTTGGACTTGTCATTTGTCCTCTCTTTCATGTCTCTATGCTTGCATGAGGAATCC
This sequence comes from Dactylorhiza incarnata, assembly GCA_033032865.1. NCBI lineage: Eukaryota > Viridiplantae > Streptophyta > Magnoliopsida > Asparagales > Orchidaceae > Dactylorhiza > Dactylorhiza incarnata. Next base: position 8,336,551 of record JAWHQI010000035.1, read on the forward strand.
CTTTCACCAAATAGGTGAAGTGTAGGATTTTCCTCAAGTTCTTCGGAACTCTGGGTCGATTGTGTCCGTCCCCGGCATATTGCATGTAGAAAATCCGGTAGTCGCGTGGATTTAGGCATTGTGTGTGAAGCCTATTCGTGGTCGTGAGCCCGAATCGGTGATGCTTGATTTGCGACGTTGCATTTAGGTTAGGCCTAGAATGCGTGCTGGAGAATGACTCCGTGAAATCATCTATAGTATTGCGGGAATTAAGTGTAGGCGTCTTGTGAAGATCCTAACGAAAGCCCCATGCTTTGAGATTGGATGAAGGCAAACCTTCACCACGAAATTGATGCGGAGCGTTTTGTACCTCCTTCGTTGAGTATTTGTGAAGCCTAGATACTTGTGAAGGGGTTAGGTGCGTAGCTTATAAATTGTGTAGCACAAGAAAGTGCTAAACCCTTACGGGCCGAGGTGAAGCCGTACCCGCGTCGTGCGATAGATCGCAACGATTAGAGCACGGGCAAAGCTAAACCGAACCCGTTTCCATGCAGATCGGTAAGAGGTCCCTACCTCATGTAGCCGTGTGATCATGGGAGAGGTCGTGGAAGGTGATTCACCTAGACCGACCAAAAGCTCTTTTTCCCACCTAAGGCGATGGCCCTTACGGTGGAGTGTTTTGTGGAATGGATGTTATGTTAGCCTCATGCGATTGCTTAGGCGGTTGTGGGGAACCTTCGGGTGAACCCAACCAACATCATGTGCATACCTAGGTTCCCTTCTTTTTGATGCTCAACCTAGAAGATTGATTGTGCTTGAAACCTCACCTTGTGTAGTTGCACTTTCTTTATTTTAGTACTTGTGCTAGTATGGCTTGCTTGCAGGGTAGAAGCTCCGCCACCACGGGAAAGGGGTGGGGTCATTATAATTTGGTCAGCTTTGCTGACCGTTACCATGTTTGCCACCGCTTGGTGGAATGTTCTTATGCAGGTGTAGGTGAGCCTAGCGGAAAATAGCGGGCGGTGGCCCTTATGCTGAGTTGGCCCTCGAAGGCCAGCCTCTTTTCTGTTTCTTGTATTGCCGGCCTGCGTGCCGATGTTTGTTTGGAGTTTTTTTTATCACTTTTGGTAAATGTAAGGCCTTAAGGCCGTAACTCTATATTATGGTTTTATTCCTATGATAGTGGACAGTTCTAAATGAAATGGTTTTTAATCAAATGCTTCCGCTTACGTTTTGTACTCTAGTGTAGTTGTATTCTTTTCTGTTATCACCTTTTAACTCCTAGCTAGTGTGGTTTGTATGGCGTGGGGTCCCGGCCGGACCCGTTGTTATACTTTTCGTACTGGCAGGGTGCTACAAGTGAAACACGCAAAATACCCTCGAGCTTCTTCTTATTAGAATGGAGCTCCTTGAGGTATTTCACGTATTTCGGCATCTGAGAGAGTGCCTCGCAGAAGGGGACGTTAATCTGGATTTGTTTTAAAAACTTTAAATATTTTGATAATGTTCGTCCTCCTTCTCTTTTTTAATTATCGATGAATAAGGAATTTGCGGGCTCGAAACGCTAGGCCCAATTGGAAAATTCGGAGCTACTAAAATTGAAGAAGAGAGTGGAGGGGTCGGAGGCAAAATGCATACCGTAGGCTCAACCCGCAATGGGGAGACGACCTCCTTGCTGCTTCGAAGGGTTATAGCATGGGCATTTTCACGAGGATTCGGCTCGGTATTCCCTGGCAGAGCTCCGTAAGATCGCTCGAAGATTATTTTCGCAAGCTATCTAACCTGCATTTCAAGATTTTTTAGCGATCCGGTAATATTCCGGATATTTGTTTCGTTGGACGCGACGTATTTAGCAAAAACTTCCTCGAGCGGAGAAGGTTTTGGAGGAGGCGGCGGATATCCCTGATGGAATCCGTGCGGAAATCCTTGCAGATTCGCATTTGGGGGCTGCTGCGCATTATTTGGATTACTCCAGGAGAAATTAGGGAGGTTCCTCCAACCCGGATTAAAATTATTACTATAAGGATTTTTATTAGGGTTGAAGGGGGGCCGAACCGGATTACCGAGGTAGTCCACCGTCTCATCAATTAAGTTATTATTATTATTATTATTATGAGCATTCGTCCACGCGGGAGTGGAGGAGGAAGCAGACATCTCCACCACTTGCTTGGTTAGCCGCTCTACCTGCGAGGCTAAGTAAGTAGTGGCATCCACTTCAAAAATACCAGCAGGTTTATTAGGACGTGACCTTGGCACGTTCCATTGGTACGCGTTCATTGCCATTTCTTTGATCAGAGCTTGAGCAGCCTCCGGGGTTTTGTTGTTTAACGTTCCCCCGACGGCTGCGTCGATCATCTGTCGCGTTGAGAAATTCAAGCCATTGTACTACGTTTGTACCTGTAGCCAAGTTGGTAGCGAGTGATGAGGGCACCTACGCAAATATTCTTTAAAACGCTCCCAAGTCTCGTAAAGAGACTCAGAATTGAATTGTATAATTGAAGCGACATCGGTGCGTAATTTAGTGGTTTTTGACGGAGGAAAATACTTAGTTAGAAAATTTTCCGTCAATTCGGCCCACGTGGTTATGGACCCTCTCGGAAGAGAAGTCAACCACAATTTAGCCTTTGTCCACAGGGAAAAGGGAAATAAACGCAAGCGAATGGCGTCATCGCTTACGCCATTAATTTTGAAGGTGTCGCAAATTTATAAAAAGTTTGAAAGGTGTTGGTTTGGGTCCTCATCTGGCAAACCGTCGAACTGAATCGACTGTTGTACCATTTGGATTATGCTGGATTTTATTTCAAAATTATTATTAGCTATCGCGGGGCGAGTGACACTTGACCCAGTATCTTCCAAATTTGGCCTGGAATAGTAGGCCATGGTCCGTTGTGGGGCCGCATTTGGATTGGGATCTGCCATATTATCCGCTATAGTATCCCCGGTTAATTCTTCGAGATTTAAGGGTTGTTGTTGGTCACGAGATCGAAGGCGCTCGTGAAGAGTGCGTTCGATTTCTGGATCAAAAACAAATTCCGGATAATCCGAAGAGCTTCCCTGGGTCATATACTTTTATAAAAAAAAAGTTTTTCTTTTTTATAAGTAAATTTTTTTTAAAAAATTTTTGATTTGATTTTTGGATTTTTTTAATGATAATTTAAGTAAAAGAAAGAGTTTTTTAATAAATTTTTTTGATTTTTTAAATGAAAATATATATAGATGATTCGTGTTTTAAATTTTTTTTTAGTTTTTCGAGCTTTTTTTTTGTTTAGAAATATATGTACGAGAGAAAAAAGGGGAGAAAGAAGTAAAAGATAAAATTAATAGCAATTTTTTTTCGAAATAACAACAAGTCCCCGGCAACGGCGCCAAAAACTTGATGGTTGAAAATTTATTTGAGAGCTTTGCAAAACTTTTCTTGTGATGTGATTAGAATTAGGCGGTCGTTTTCGAGGAGTTTCGCGAGTACTCGTACTTCGAGAAACTAACCGTTATTTCGAGGAATAGGAGTAACGGTCTTTTCTTCTTTCGAAATATCGACGATTACGCCCCGGCTACGGCGCCGAATTCTCTAAATATGTAAATAGAAAAGGAGAGAGTTTTGCAAGTTTTTGTATCGTTATTATCCTAACTAATCATTCGAAAAGGCAAGTATACCTTATCGCGTATAGTATAGGATATTTTATAGAAATTATCAAGGTCGTATTTTTCCAAGAGCGTGTTGATTATTTTTACTTTGAGAACGCGCTATTATTTTATCTATGAAACGAGTGATTAATTTTATAAAGTTAAAAGAGCGATGACGACGATAATTATTAAGCGACTATGTGCGTTAGCTAAAACAGAGACACAATAATAAGGAAAAAGAGGTGCACACTAAATTAAAAACACACGCATTCTACGGAATCGAAATGACAGAAATTAAAGGACAGAAATTTTAATCTCTACCCGAACGGGTAGAGGAGAAGTAAATGCGTGAGCGAGTTCTACCCAAATGGGTAGAGGCGAAATAAATGCGTTGAAAGTTCTACCCAAACGAGTAGATGGGAAATAAAAGCAATCTCTACCTGAACCGGTAGAGGGGAAATAAATGCAGGACAATAATAAAAACTATGCTATTAAATTGAAATCTAAGTTAACAACAACAAAAACAAAATTTATTCACTTACACACACACACACACACTTACAATAAATGAATAACTAAATTAAAAACAAAAGCAATAAAATTTACTCTCATACACTCACACACACAACATGAATAAAAGAAGAACAAGAAGAACAAGAAGAGCAAGAACAAAAAAAACAAAAAAAAATTCTTATATATATATATATATATATATTCATATTACAACTTTTTAAAGAAAGTCTAAACTTGGGGAGCTCAAACAAGAGCAAGGAAATACATAAAAAAAACTCAAACACTCACGAAATAAAACTCACTGGAACACTAAAGAAAAACTCACAAACTTTACTTAGGTTCTAATTTTTATGAACCTTTTAAACAAGGGAGGAGCCCCTTTATTTATAGACAAGAAGGTGGGCTGCAATGACCAAAAAATCAGATATTTAGGACCTAATGGGAAGCAGCTGGAGGTTCTAGAAGGAGTGCTGGACAAGCTTCCTAGAAGGAGAGCTGGCGGGTTGGGGTGCGAATAGCAGCTGGAAGCTGGCGGGTTGGTTGAAATTCTTCGAACGCCTGGACTAAGAGGGAATCGTCGAACGCAGAGAGAATGGCAAGCTGACTTGAGCACTGGTTTGGTCTCAGCGGGCAGGACTGTTCGTCGAACGCAGTGGAGAGTTGGTCGACCGCAGCAGAGAGGGGTTCAGCGAACGCCGCTCGGGAGAGTTCGTCGAACGCAGCTCGGGGAGAGTTCGTCGAACGCAACTCGGGGAGAGTTCGTCGAATGCAGCTCGGGGAGAGTTCGTTAAACGCAGCTCGGGGAGAGTTCGTCGAACGCCGTTTGCCTTTCGTCGAACGCCAGTAGCCTTATATAAATTATATTTATTATATTATATATACATATATATTTCATTATATTTATAATATATACATTATTATTACTGTGTTATTATTATATTACACTACTATATTACTATTATATATATATTCATAGAATTTTTATATTAATACATTTTTAATAACTAACTTAATTATAATAAATATTACATATATATTAAATACTTTATATATATATATATATATTTATATACTTAAATAGTTCCTTTTTACATATAAATATAAAAATATAAAAATTAGCTAAAACAAATTATTTATTCAATAATTTATATGAAATATGTACAATATTACCCAAAATTATGCTACAAACTATGGTAAAAATATGCATAATTTATTATTCATCACTATGCAGATCGAATCGTGATGTGATTTGGCATGGAAGGTGGGAAAAGTAGCTCTACGCCACTAGAGGTTAGAGTTCATCTTCGACGAGATGAAGGGAAGGTTCTTACCGATCCTTTGGTGTTCTGGGCTTTGGTCGAAAGTCTGATATACTTGACGATCACGAGGCCAGATATTTGTTATGCAACTGGCAGGGTGAGTCAGTTTATGGCAGAGCCTCGAAAACCTCATCTTATGGCGGATAGAGTATTTTGAAGTATGTCAAATCCACCTCAGATTTGGGTCTTTTTTATGGGAGAGATTCGGGTTTTTGCTTGTATGGATACATGGATGTTGATTATGGAGGAGATTCAGATGATCGGAGATCGACTTCTATATATGTCTTTATGACAAGCTCTACAGCTAAATCATGGTGCAGCAAGAAGCAGGATTCTGTGTCTGTCTCTACCACGGAAGCAGAATACAAAGCTTCGGCTTTGGCAGCTCAGGAAGCCATCTGGCTTAGGCGGCTTGTAGAGGACATTCATAGGGAGGTGTGAGGTCCTACTATGCCACGTGGTGACAATAAGAGTGCTGTCAAACTGGTGAACAATCTAGTTTGTCACGCTCATACGAAGCACATAGAAATTTATCACCATTTCATTCGTGAGAAGGTGTTGGAGGGATCTCTGATTGTGGAGCATGTGCAGAGCAAGGATAATATTGCTGACATCTTTACAAAGCCATTGTCGAAGGGACCATTTGGTCAGTTGCGGAGTTTGCTTGGGCTGACTTCTTCTTCCCACTTCAAGGGGGAGTGTTAAATTTTTGAATTGGAAGAGAAGTATTGGGCGGTCTGATTTTTGGAGGCCGCAGAGACCGCGCGAGCTCGGGTGTGGCGACCTGGCGATCGAGTTCACGTGTCTCTGGCATTGGCGGCTTGTGTTGGTTTGCCTCTTGTGCCCAAGTATTCCTGATCGGGTAGAGACCGGGCGGTCTGCAGGTTTGTTCTTGGCAAGCTGTCTTACTTGGACAGTTTTGCTTAAGTGTATTAAGGTCTTATAGAGACCGCATGTTTCAATAAGTAAGGTGACCATATCCCTCTGTGGCGGTGATGACATCCATTCGTTTGCCTATAAATAGAGGGGCATGGGTAGCCATTTAGAAGAAGTAAGAACTGTAAGAACCTAGTGTGGATTGATTGTGTCGGTCTCAACTTTGAGGTCACGCAGTTTGAAGTTTATTGATCGGTTTGTTTTGTTCGTAGGATAGTAGCCAGCGGTCTCTGTTAGAATTCTTCTAATCTTTCTAGATTTGAATATACCAGTTCGCCAACGGTCTGTCTGGGCGATCTGTGTTTGGAGGTTCTTGGATCTGGTTGCAGCGGGCTCAATTGATTAGATGGCCTTAAGTGGTCAGGCAGTCTTGAGTGCAGTTTTGCATCAGTGAGCAGTTCTTCTTCTAGTGTTCGTGGGTTGCTTCTGTGATCTTGAGACCGTGCGGTCTGCGTGATCAAAAAGTGCGAATAGATAGTTTTCAGCAGTTGCAATACAGTGCAGCTCGTGTCGTCTGAGCTTTCTGCAGTTTGGCAGTTCACAGGTCGTCGACATGTCCTGTTCACGCGGTCTCATGGGAAGTCGGCGATCCTGCTAAGTTTGGGCGTTCGTAGTTTTCTGGTCGCCATCCTTTTGTGTTGCTTGTTCTCATCTATGTTTGCTCTTATAAATCATATCTAGCCAAGTATGCAACGCATTGTCATAAGATAGTATTCAATTGAGATTGTCCTACCTTCATTGTCACTGGTTAACTGTTGTGAATTTGAATTGAAGTCTTCCATTGCTGTCTTCGATCTATTCTCCAAAATTTTAACAAGGTCAATTTGGCAGTTGTGGGAGAGGTCACACCCCTTGGTCACGCCTGTAACCAAGGGCGTGTAACCTGAAACGGCTCGGCAGTGAAAACTGATTCATTCAATGTCGAGTCACGCCCATGAACTAGAGGTCACGCCCCCTGTCATGCCTGTGACCCTGGGGCGTGTAACTTTAAATGATATGGTAGGAAATTATGCAGCTGGAGTCGAAATGTGATCGTGACACTATGCCATGCCCCTATGCCACGCGCGTAACCTGGGGCGTGTAACTTGGGAGTTTTGCAAAAATGCTCCAAATTAACTCCTGATTATGGCAGTTAACTCCAAATTGTTATTAGCAGCACAATTACTCCTGAAATATCAAAAAGAAATTAATTAGACTATTATTTTAATAAAATAAAGTAAAACTTTATTCTTTAATATTAAATTAATATAGTAAAATATAGATAAATAATGTACCATCAGGGATAGTTTTGTTGATGATCATGAGCTTACACGACTTAGAAGGTATGCATGATCTTTATTTGAAGATGAAGAAAGAAAGACTAACAGTTCTATGAAGGTCTGCACATTGATATGCGGCTGCTTCTAGAATGCCCGATCACGCAAGGCTTTCTTACCTTGGTGAAATACTGCCAGATCCCTTGAGCAAGATATGAAGTGGGTCGAAGGTAAGAAGAACCTATATGTGAAATAGTCTGAGTTCAAAGTTCAGAGCTCTACAAAGTCTGGGTACCGAAGGTTCTATAAGAAGTCCAGTTTTCAGAACCGGCTTCCTCTTCTATTTTAGGAAAGACGACTGGGTGAGTTCCTATTATTTGTTATACATGTGGCAAGCCAGGACACATAGCCCGAGAGTGTCGCAGCGGTCCCTAGAAGTTGGAGAAAAAGTCGAGTGCATCTTATGTAGAGAAAGGGAAAGTAGCAGAGTCGTCGACATCCCAGTAGACTCTAGCTCAGCCTCGAGTTTATAATCTTGGCCAGCAGGAGGCCAACAAGCAAAGTGACGTCTCGACATGTATGGTTTAGTATATAGCATTTATCCCCTTATGTACTTTATACCTTATGTGTGATTGCTTGTATAACATGTTCGTATTAGGCTTTGTCCTAATTCAGAGCTATTCGCCGAGCGCATAATTTGACACTGGAGCATCTCACTCCTTTCTGTCTGAGGACTTTATACAACGTATTGGAGTGTCATCTTTCGTTTCAAAGGATAGACTGGAAGTCTTGCTACCAAATGGGTGTCAGATGCATGCAGATAGAATTTTTTGTGTTCAGGTGCAGATAGGAAGTCATGATTTTGGCTCGGAAGCGTCATTGCTAACGATTTTTTGAGTTTGTTGTGATCTTTGGCATGGACTGGATTTCGAAGCAGCATGCATGCATCGATTGCAATCTAAAAGAAGTCACACTGGGGCAAAACACTAAATGTAAGACTACATTTATTGGTATATGAGCATCGAGTAAGATGTTAATGACTGCTCTCCAAGTTGTCTAAGAGGTTTGGAAAGGTGCGAAGTTGTTCTTCACGCTGTTGGAGGCATCCGAGCCAAATCCTAGTTTGAGTAATGTCCCAATCATATCAGAGTATGCAGATGTGTTCACTAAAGATCTCCCTAGAGCTCCACCTCGGTAAGAGATTGACTTCTCTATTGAGCTAGTGCTAGGTGCCAAACCCGTGACACGCTCACCGTACTGAATAGCGCTAAAAGAGATGGCAGAGCTGAAAGTCCAATTGCAAGAATTACTAGAGCAGGGCTATGCGCATCCAAATTTATCTCCTTGGAATGCACCAGTCCTCTTTGTGAAAAAAAAGGACGGAAGCTTGCATCTCTGTGTAGACTATCATGAATTGAATAAGTTGACGGAGAAGAATAAATATTTGATTCCGAGAATCGATGATTTATTTGATCAGCTAGTTGGATTGTTTGTGTATTCAAAGCTGGATCTAAAGTTTGGTTACTACTAGTTGAGGATCAGGGAATGTGATATTCCAAAGATGTTGTTTAGTACCCGTTACAGGCACTACGAGTTCATATTGATGTTGTTTGGCTTGATGAGTGCGCCATCGGTATTCATGGATTTGATGCATGGAACATTCTGAGAGTATCTTGACCAGTTTGTGATTGACTTTATAGATGATATACTTGTTTACTCTCAGTCTGAAGAAGAGCATGTGATTCATTTGCGCATAGTTTTGGATACCCTGAGGAGGTCAGATGTATTCCAAGTTCTCTAAGTGTGAGTTTTGGATGTTGTATGTGGCATTACTAGGTCATGTTGTAAGTGGAGAGGGCCTTATAGTGGATCCGACGAAGATATTGGCAATACGAGAGTGGCCTGTGTTGACTACGGTGGCGGAAGTCCGCAGTTTCATAGTTCTTGTTGGCAACTCTAGGCACTTCGTAGAACTTTTCGAGGATAGATCTACCTCTCACAACCTTGACTAGGAAAGATCAAAAGTTCATTTGGTCGCCGATGTGTGCGAGAGTTTTTGAGGAACTGAAGAGTCGCCTGACCACAACGCCAATTTCATGTTCACCATGTGGTACGAAAAGCTATGAGATTTACATTGACACGTCGAGGAGCTGTATAGGTTGCGTTCTTCTACAGTTTGGAAATGTGATAGCTTATGGATCTCGCCAGCTGAAAGTGCATGAAAGGAATTATCTGGTCCATTACTTGGAGTTAGCGGTCATGATATTCACTCTTAAGCTTTTTCGGCATTACTTATATAACGTGAAGATTGAGATCTTTATGGACCATAAGAGCCTGAAGTACTTGTTAGATCAGAAGGAGCTGAATATGCGACCGAGAAGGTGGATGGAGTTCCTGGGGGGACTACACTGTTGAGATTCACTATACTCCTGAGAAAGGAAATATTGTCACTGATGGATTAAGTCGGAGGGCTTCTGCGCAAGCAAACTAGATTCAGATGCATGATGAGCATCTAATCAGTGAATTAAATTCCCTTTCGATTATGTGCATCGAAAGAAGGCAAACTACTAGTGCATGCTTGAGCTGTATTAAGGTACAGTGCGACCTTTCGGATCGAATCCATCAGACATTGGAGCTTGATGAAAGCACGAAGCGGTATGTGGCAGAGACTGTTGATTGGTCTAATGCCAAGTTCTCTTTCGATGATGGTCTTTTGTGGAAAGACAGTCATTTGTGCGTCCCAAATTATAGGAAATTACAGGTGGAGTTGATGTACGAGGCTCATTTTACCATGTTCTCAATCCACCCAGGGAGCATAAAGATGTACCAAGACATGAAGCACTTTTTCTAGTGGCCAGGTTTGATGAAAGAAATAGCTCTATACGTGGCGAAGTGTCATAGTTGCGTACTACTGAAGGCAAAATGTCAAAGACCTAGTGGCTTTCTGAGTCATTACCAGTTCCGGAATGTAAGTTTGATGAAATATCTAAGGATTTCGTGCATGGATTGCCGAGATCGCAACATGGGGACGATGCCATTTAGGTGATCGTAGACCGATTGACAAAAGTATCTCACTTCATTCTGAACTGGAGAGACAATTCAGTAGAAAATTTGGAAAAATTATATGTGGATAACATAGTATGATTGCAAGGTGTTCCCCGTAGCATCGTAAGTGACTAAGATGGGCTCTTCGCATCAAATAATTGGAGGCTATTCCACCAACTACTAGGTACCAAGTTGAATTTTAGCGTTGCCTTCCACCCTCAAATAGATGGGCAAACTAAACAGACCAATAGGACAATGGAGGATATGGTCCAAATGTGCGCCTTGGATTTTGGCAAGAGGTGGGAGGATCATCTTTTCATGATCGAGTTCACCTACAACAATAGCTACCAAGTGAGTATACAAATGGCGCCCTTCGAGGCCATTTATGGTAGAAAATGTCGTACTCCCTTGTCTTGGACAGAAACAGGCGACACAAAGTTGTTCAAGCGAAAAGACGTCGATGATGTAAATTCGGAGATTTGAACAATCCCGGAGCGGTTGTTGATTGCCGGGATAGGCAGGAAAAATATTATAACACCAAGCACCAAAATTTTGAGTTCGTTATTGGCGACTGGGTTTACTTGAAAAATCAAACCATTCAAGGGTGTATCGAGGGTTCGACGCTAGAAAAATCTAAGCTCAAGATACCTTGGACCATTTGAAATTTTGGAGCATGTTGGTGAAGCTGCCTACTGGCTTACTCTTTCGACGGAGTTAAGCGGATTGCATAATGTGTTTCATGTATCCGTGTTGAGGAAGGCATTGTAAAAGCCTACTCATATTGTTGTTGATGTTCAAGTGTCGATTAATGGTGGGCTAAAGACAAAATTCAAGCCTATTCACATTGAAGACACTGAAGTCAAGTAGTAGCGGAACAAAATGACCAGAATGGTCAAAGTTTGCTGGGAGAATTACAATCGTGAGGACATTTAATGGGATCGAGAGCAGACCATGCTTGAGGAGTTCCCCGAGTTATTCCATTGAGGTACAATTTGTAACATCCCACAAACAACTAGACCCCTAGGAGGTTTTTGTCATGACTAGGTCATGACAAAGCACTAGGAAGACTAAAAGGACCATAAGAACCTAGCTAATAGGTAAAGTCTCCTTGGTCTGCAAATAGTTAATTCGAGTTACCTAACCTATATTTGGAGTTCTAGGTATCAAGTTGATCACCTAACCATACCATGACATCCCTAACCCTTTAAGGAGCCCCTTGGGTTACAAAGGACCCATTGGGGTCAACCCAATTGGTCAATTTGACCAAAGTCAACCCTAGCCCCAAATAAGTCAAACCACCCTAATTAATTTCAACAATTTGAATAAAGTCAACACTTGGTCAATATTGCCCAATTGGGTTAATTAAGCCCAAAGCTCAATCCCTTTGGGCTAAGCACAATTTCAATGACCCAAATGATTAGTTACCATTGAAATTACATGATATGCCATCCAATTTCTGGAGGGGTGACTACGAAAGAGAAATTGAGAGTTTTCCCCAATTTGAAGAGAGAGAAAGTGGGCATTCATGGTGAATTCATGGCATTCAAGGCAAATTGACCCTTCATTCTCTCCCAATTGATGAGGATTCATTCCCTCTATCAGTTATGAGAAGTTTTATGATGATTTCATGCCAAGGGGAGGTGAATTTCATGGGAGTTTCACATGACCAAAATTTACAATTAATGGCATTTAACTTTGGACCCCCCCCCCCCCCCCCCTCTACCTCAATTGAGCCCTTTATCACCATTAGAGGTTTGAGGGAAGTAAAACCACCATCTTTCCAAGAGGATTTCGTGCTCCATAGCAAGAGATTGTCATGTCCCCCAAAGCTTCCCATGTATCCATGGTGAACCAGCGATCGGCAAGGCAAACAGCCACCTCACAGGTTTGATCCTCTCCTCCTCCCTTAGAGCATAGATCTTAATCTATTGGGGATTGATTCGAGCCAAATCGAGCTTGAATCATGCTCCCAAAAGGGCTCGTTTTGATCTCTTTGCCCCCAGTAGAAATCCTCCTTCCGGGCACCTCCGGTCGACAAACCATCGTGAATCGCCGACCACCACCTCAACGAATGTGGTGGCAATAGCCGTCCAGGAGGAAGCATAGGTGTCCGACAAATCAAGTCCAAAAGTCACCTAGGATGGGCTGTCGGGGACTGTCAAACCGCCGAGGACGATGACCCTGGGCCGTCAGATCTTGCGCGATCTGCTAATCGCAGGCCGAAATGAAATAATACATATGTTGTAATGCAATTTGTCACACAATATGTAGTGAATGTTCTTATTTATTAAAAATACTTAGTTGTCTCTGCAGAAAAAGTGGTCAACTTAAAATATGTTGGCCTTGGAGTCTATTTTAATTTAAAATTTGTTTCACTCAATTTTTCCTACTGGATCTCCCTCAGCATCCTTTTTGGTGCAAGGTGTCCGTAAGGCTAACCAGAAATGTATTTGAGTGCCCCCATTGGTCCACTTAGCCAAATGACCTAAACATTTGACCATAGTCTAGTATACCTATGACCCTCATCATATCCAAAAATCAGAATTTTTGGAGATGATTTTTCTATAGTTTTTTTAATAATTTAATAATATATACATGGCTTAAATATTGGGTTTGCGGACCTCAAAATCCTCCAAATCTTTGGTCGATGGTTTGTTGGAATATTATATGTTCATGGTTAAATTATCAGCCCATTTGGGGGTTATTTGATTAGGTAAACTAGTGCATAATCTTGGTCACATAGGGAAGGTTAATCCTTGTTTATTCAAAAGTGCACTTAGTGGTTTTACGTGACTTTCCCTCAACCAGAGGAGGTGAAACACTGGTCACAACTTTGTTATCAAATAATACACCTTTTCAAGTAATTTTAGAAGGTTTAGGGTTGGAATATTAAGAAAACCTAGATCAACTCTTAGGGTTGCATATTGGGGTTAATGAAGGAGATGGCGGACACATCACCTTGGATAAGCTTGAAACTTTGTAGATTGTTTCATAGGGTGAGTAAACACCCTGGATAATTTTTTTGGAATTTTTAGAGTTAATATCACCCACTGAATATTTAATATTTAAATTGGTAACTTTCATTTCAAGTGCAAAATATATGGTCATATGTTTTATGAAAGTTATGAAACTCGGACAGTGAACTTTGCATGATGCAGTGAGTCTCTGGAAACTTTATTATAATTTTTGGATAAGGTAATTTGGTAGTTCCTTCATAATGTGCCAAAAGTTAATTTCCATGATTTAAATTAATTATGATTCTTTATTATTTTATAAAAATGTGAAATTTAGCCAGAGATTTTCTAGGTCAAGATAGAGCTCTAGTAATTATATTACATTTATTGGATAAATATTTTTGGTAGTTTCTTCACACCATACCTATATTCAATTATAATGAAATAAATTAATTGTGTGGTTATCTGACTTTAGAAAAATGTGAATCTTGGTCAGAGAGCCTCTAGGGTGAATATGGTCCTCTGGAAAATTTATGGTAATTTTTGGATAAATCTTTTCAATACTTGGTTCATACAATTGTTAAATGTAGCATTTGTAATCTAATTAATTTATATGAGATCTTAATCTTGAAAAATAGTTAAAATAAGTTGGAGGACATTTTAGGACCATTAGAACCTCTGAAAATTAATTCATGACCTTTGGGCATGTGGAAGTTGAAGTTCCTTCACAAATTTGGGTTATGCCATAATTGTTCATTTAAGGATTTTCATGGAATTAATTAGGGACAAAAATATAATTTACTGATTTTCCATTATATTAGTCCATAAATTATCTCCGGATATATAATTTGTCATAAGGATACCATGGAGTCATATGACACATTCATAAATGTTAAACTTTCCACTTATGATTGAAGTGGTCTGCGTATAGCCAACAGGGAGTTTAGTGGTTCTGAGACACTCTAAGGATTCTTGATTAGGATTTCTTCAGTGAGAGGTTGTATAGGTCAACACTGTGGTGGAAGGGGCTAAAGTTCCTTCAAGACCTCCCCTAGTAGTGGACTGTGAGTTGTATACTCTTAGGTGGAGTGTTGGTATTCAAGAGAACATTAATACTTCCGGAGAACCTTAATCCATCCTTGGGTACTAGAGAAACATAAGAGAGTAATGTTGGGTAGTCACCATTAAAATTAAGTTTCTTGTGAAAGGGAGGTTTGGGGTGTCATCTCATTGTACCTCCAAGTACCGCTGCGAGCCCCTCACAGGGTAGACCTCCGGAAGTCCAAGACTAACCCCTAAAATGATATGACATATAACAAGAAAGATTAATCTAATAATAAGAGATCAAGTATACACACACACACCATATAATGGGAAGACATTTTGGTTGGTCTAGTCCTTCGAGCAGCTGGATTGGTGTGAGTTTAATGAGGAATGTGTTGCAAGCCGCGGCTTGGTGTTTATTGAAATGGACTGGTTATTCCAGTTAGCCGGTCGCTCATGAGTTCAATTGTAGCATATGTGCTTGGGCATATAAGTGGTGGGTCATCGGTATTCTGCAGTCGTTCACACCGACGTCAGTACGTTGGCTCGGCATGTGTGAGTGTTCACTTAGACAAGAAAAGACTGGTGGATTTGCCAACATCAGCATAAGATGCTCCGTAGCACCAGGTTTGGTGTACCGAGTAGTACGTAAGATCTAGGTTAGGTAGTGTGAATACCGGCCTAGGAGTGGGGTGGCACAACCCACTGCCTCCATTTTTAACTATGAGAGGTACTGATGATTAATTTTGGAGAACTTCTTTTGGATTGCGCAACCTTTATATGTCGAGATTAAAATTATGCGGGTGTTTTCGAAGAGTTTCGCAAGTACTCCTACTTTGAGAAACTAACTGTTATCCTATCGAAAGATAGAAGTAACAGTTTTTTTCTTCTTTCAAAATATTGACAATTACGCCCCAACTACGGCGTCGAATTCTATTGATTTTTTAAAATAGCAAATGAGAGTTTTGACAGTTTTGGATTTGAAATGCTTTTGTTTAATTATAATCCAAACTAATCATTTGATAAAGGCAAGTATACCTTATCGCGTGTAATACAAGACATTTTATTTTAGAAAATATCGAGGTCGTATATTTCAGCGGATCATGCTGATTACTTCCACTTTAAGGAATAAACTATTATTTTATCGGAGTAATATTTTGAGTTGATTTATAAGGAACGATAATAAGCATATAACTAGAGTTCTAAACGATGATGAAGATAGCGCCCGATGTCGAATTACCTTGAGAAGAAAATAGTCTTTTTTAGAAGTAAAAGATATGACTTTTAAAACATTAAAACGGCTTGGTCATGGAGGTTCCATAAGTATGAACGCACCTCTCTTAAGGGTACGCAAACCTGAGATTACGAATATTCGACCGAACTCTCATTCTTTAATCGAATCTCCTTAATCCTCGCTTTATGTTGTGAACCCCGCTATTGGGTTTTTTTCCCAATTCGGGAGACTTACCTCATCCTGTATCGAGGGTAGAGCGCATTTCTCTTTACCCGTGAGCGATCAGTCTGTATGCACAAGCCTCTCGGCTAACTAGTGTACGAAAATGGAAATGAAAACAACATATCGATTATATGGTTCCACTCAACGTTTTTCTCGGGTAAACCTTAAGCTCGTTAATAATTTTAGAAAGAGATGCTTTATCTTTTAAAAAATCATTTATTTATCCCAATGCTCTTCGACATCGTGCACTAAAGGAAATTAGCCACTCATCGGAATGGAGACGACATTAATAATTAGAAAATACATGTTAATAATTTAAGTGAATATAATCGTGAAAGAAATATTAAAAGACTTACATAAAAATAGAAATAGTATCCGTCCCAACCGTCTTAATCAAGCGCTAAAGAAAATTAGCCTCTCATCCAGGACGGGGGCGGTATAGAAATGAAATACTAATAAAAGTGCAGAAATAATATCCGTCCCAACCATCTTAATCAAGCGCTAAAGAAAATTAACCTCTCATCCGGGATGGGGGTGGTAATAGAACATTTATATAATAATTTAAAGACTGAATATTAAAACTGAAAAGAGTGTTACACACTCGGAACCCAAAATAGGGTTTGGAAAACATCACTCGAAGATTACTTCTAAACATTCAAATACAAAGTTGAGATAAGAAAACAAATTATTTTATTACCAAAATGAAGATTACAACTAGACTAGGAAAGAGAAAGTAGCTAACTAGAAATGTAGGAAATAACTCACATAAAAGTCCTAAACTACTCCAGAAAACTAGCTAACACACAAAATTCTGGATGAGAAATGCTTCAGCCGACTCCTCCTATTTATAGGAAAATTTTTATTTTTACATGCCCTCGGTCACGAGCGTTACCGAGGACGTGACTTCTGCGCATGTGATTGCAGTCGCTTCAGCCGCCTTCTGGAAGCACTTGACAGAGAAAATGGCTGCACACGCCCATGAATTGAGGTGTCACGGGCGTGACTTTGGGAGGCACACATCTGGTTTAACCATGGTGTGACGACTGGCAAGTACGCTGGATTCTGGAAGAATTTGACCGGTCACGGCCTCTGTCATGGGCGTGAACTTTTGATTCATCGAGATAGCAACTGATTCGTCGAGATGGCATGGTCTGCGAATAGACAAGGGTTACACGGGCGTGACCCATGTACACGGCCTCAATCCCAGGCGTGACCGAGGGCGTGACTCATCAATTCGCCGAGTTTACTCTGAATTTGGCCGGGATCGTCGAGATTGGCAGTTTAAATTTACACACCCTTGGTCACGGGCGTGACCAAGGATGTGACTTGACAAAAATTTCCAAAATATGAAAAAACAGAAATAAAGCTATGTTAGTAAGGAAAATAATAAAACAAGCAATTTATTCATTAATTTACATAAAATATTTCTAATATTATTTAAAATTATACTAATAAGTATACTAAAAATATGCATATTTTACTACTCATCAAATACCCCCATACTTAAGCTTTTGCTATTCCAGAGCAAAAGTAAGAGAGATCTATACGGGATTAACATAAGTTCTAATTTTTATCTATCGTTTTATGTGATCATAAGAGACTGAAAAATAAAAATTTGGAGTAATTAGAGTTAAGTCCTAAATTATGCTAATGATTTAAGTAGAAAGAAATGTCTTAGCCAAAAGACTTCTTAATTAACCAAATAGTAAGCAAAATTGCAATCATTAGTAAATGAGATTAGATCGAAATTATAAGAACCTTTGTTAAAAGAAACGTGAAGGAAAAATAAAAGTTACTAATTATGCTCTCAAATGATTTTTTGAATTTAAAACAAGAAACAATAAATTGGCTAAGGGAAAGGAGGTAAAAAGCTTTGGCAAAAAGAAGAGTTTTTGACTTAGGGGTGATGGTTTTTATCTTTCGACCCCTTCTTTTTAGTTTTCTTTGGTGCCCCCGTGGTTTATGTGGGAAAACTAATTCTTTTGTTTTTATTAACCCAAAACTTATGTTTACGGAATGAAATCTTATTCTCATTGACATAAGATCATTTAAAGTTTTTATTGGGTGCCTATGTTTACACAATGAATTCTTATTCCCATTGACATAAGATATTTTTCTTCTTTTATTTTTTTATATGCCATGCTAAATTGGTGTAAGGGGTTTTCAAGAGAAATTCTAGAATAATAAAAAAAATTTGAGAGCGACCTTAGTAATTTGAATATTCCTAGATTCCTAAAGACATAAAGTAGGGATAATTGCAGTCTAAAGTTGTTTTGCCAATATAATTCACATGCCTCTATTTTAGCTAGTAGAAGTAGTGCTTGAAAACAAAGCCTCTATTTAAATTAAAAACATAAGATATTCTGTAAAACTTAACCCCGAACGTTTAAATCTATCAATCTTAGATAAATGAACAAATAGTAAAACTAGCGATTATGAAAAGCCACAAAATAGATATTCTCAAAATTAAATACTTTAGGGATAAAAGTAAAGTAGGGGTTTATTATATTTTTGGAGTTTTCTTTTGTTTTATATTTTTTTTAACAACTAAATATACTATATATATATATTGTTTTTTTGAAAAGTTATGGGGTTTTGTAATATTTATATTTACATGAAATAAGTAAGATATTTGGGGTTTTGCAATATTTATATTTACATGAAATAAGTAAGATAAAATGCAGATGTAAATAAGAAGATTTTTTTTTGCGGGGTTTTGTTTTTTTTGTGTTTTTAAATCTTTTTTGTAGTTTTGTTCAAATTTATATTTACAAAAGTAAGCAAGATGAAATGCAGAATAAAATAGGGAAAACTCTAATTATTTTTGGATTTTTTATTAAGTTTGATAATTATGAAATAAAATAAATTTTTTTGGAAATTTTTGTTTGTTTAAATGAAAATGGTAAAACACCCCCATACTTAAACCCAACATTGTCCCCAATATTGTAATGTCAGTATGAAGAAGGGAAAATAAAAATGCAGTATGTACAAAAGGAAAGAGGTTGCAAAAAGGCTTCCCTAAATTAAAGCTAGCGATGCCGTAAGAAACCCTGCAAAAACATGTAAAAATGACAAAACATAATAAAATATTAGATAAATATGTGGTGCATCCCACAAGCGCTTTGTTTACCATCACGTAGCTTGACGAATGTGGCGTGGTGAGATTATAAATTGGGGAAGGTTAAGGATTCGATAGTATCGCCCGCTAGATCTCCCGCAATGTAAAGTTTTAAACGATGCCCATTGACTTTAAATTCACCTTTTTCGGGGTGGGAGATAAGAATGGTCCCATACGGCCAAACCTCTTTAACTTTAAAGGGGCCGGACCGTCGGAATTTTAGCTTACCCGAAAAAGACGAAGGCGAGAATTATAAAGAAGGACAAGATCGCCCGGCATAAATGTTTTGGGAAATTTTATTTTGCGATCATGGTAGAACTTAGAATGCTCCTTATAACATTTATTACTCTCATAAGTGTTCGCACGCCATTTGTCGAGTTCATTTAGTTGGAATTTCCTATTCTAGGAGGCTAAGTTCGAATCGAGATTTAAAAATTTTAAGGCCCAAAATGCGCGGTGCTCTAACTCTACCGGTAAATGGCACGCTTTGTCGTAGACTAATCGATAAGGCATCCAACCGATAGCAGTCTTGTATGTCGTACGATACGCCCACAACGCGTCGTCGAGTTTGATGGACCAATCTTTCCTATTTAAAGAAACAGTTTTCTCCAAAATGTGCTCAATCTCGCGATTTACTACCTCTACTTGGCCGCTTATTTGGCGGTGATAGGTGGTGGCGAGCTTGTGCGTGACGCCGTATTTAGATAAATTTTTTGTAAATTGGGCGTTGCAGAAGTGCGTACACCTATCACTTACTATTGTGTGGGGCATGCCGAAGCGAGAAAATAATTTTTTTAGAAAATGGACGACGACTCGCACATCGTTGGTGGGCAGAGCTTGCGCTTCCGCCCACCTAGATACGTAGTCGACCGCCACTAAAATATAGCAATTATTAAAAGATGAAGGCAGGGGGCCTACAAAATCGATGCCCCATAAATCAAAGATTTCACACTCGAGAAAAAAGTTTTGGGGCATCTCATCACGACGAGAGATGTTACTCGATCGCTGGTAGCTATCGTATTTACTCACAAAATTATGAGCATCTTTAAAGAGAGTGGGCCAATAAAAGCCCACCTCTAACGCCTTCCGCGCGGTCCGGTTGGCTTGATAATGCCCCCCAGCTGGCCCCTTGTGCCAGTGTTGCAAAATTTGTGCACCCTCTTTGCTAGAAACACATCTCCGCACTACTTGGTCTGCGCAGACGCAAAATAGAAAGGGGTCCTCCCAAAAGTAGTTTTTTAAATCCGAAAAGAATTTCTTCTTTTGCTGAGCCAAAAAATCTTTTGGAAGGACCCGCGCGATTAGATAGTTCGCGTAATCTTTGAACCAAGGGGTGGAAGAAGTTTTTATATTATTTATAGTGAAGAGGCACTCTTCAGGAAATCTATCGTCTATTTTGGGTTCGTCGAGCGCTTCTGTGATGGGGTGTTCTAAACGTGAGAGGTGGTCGGCTGCCAAATTTTCAGCCCCTTTCTTACCCCAGATCTCTAAATTAAATTCCTATGAAAGGAGGATCCATAGAAGCAGGCGGGGCTTGGCATCTACTTTAGCCAAAATATATTTTAGGGTGGAGTGGTCCGTGAAAACGATTACTTTTGAAAGTGTTACATAGGGCCTGAACTTATCAAAGACAAATACAACAGCAAGAAGTTCCTTTTCTGTCGTTGTGTAGTTAGAATGTGCGGTTGTCAGCGTGCGAGAAGCGTAATAGATTGGATGAAAATATTTATTAATGCGTTGGCCTAGTACGGCTCCTACCGCAATATCGCTTGCGTCGCAAATTATCTCGAACGGAAGGGACCAAATTGGCGCCACCAGAATTGGAGAATTGATAAGTTGTTGTTTTATAAAATTGATTGCCTCTACGCAGGCAGCATCAAAAATAAATGGGGAATCCTTCTCTAGGAGGTGGGTTAGCGGTTTTGTTATTTTAGAAAAGTCTTGAATAAACCGCATGTAAAAACCCGCATGGCCGAGAAAACTTCGAATAGATTTTACGTTCGAAGGTACGGGAAGTTGTTCATTTATGGTGACTTTGGCCTTATCGACCTCCATCCCCTTGGAAGAAATCTTATGGCCGAGGACTAAACCCTCTCGGACCATGAAGTTTCATTTCTCCCAGTTTAAAACTAAGTTCGTGACTTCACACTGTTAGAGAACTCAATCTAAATTTTTCAAGCAATTTTGAAAAGAGTTCCCAAAAACAGAGAAGTCATCCATGAAGACTTCCATTATATCTTCTACGAGCTCGCCAAATATCGCTAGCATACATCTTTGGAATATAGCAAGCGCGTTGCAGAGGCCAAATGACATCCTTCGATATGCCAAGGTGCCGAAAGGGCAAGTAAAAGTTGTTTTTTTCTTGGTCTTTGGGGGAAATAGGGATTTGGAAAAATCTCGAGAGACCATCAACAAAGCAGCAAAAAGGATGACCTAAAAGATGCTCAAGGATTTGATCAATAAATGGTAATGGGAAGTGGTCTTTTCTGGTGGCATCATTTAATTTTTTGTAGTCGATGCACACCCCCAACCCGTAACAGTACGAGTTGGGATTAATTCGTTGTTCTCGTTTGCCACAACTGTTATACAACCCTTTTTGGGGATGACTTGTATGGGACTTACCCACATACTATCGGATATAGGATAGATAATCCCTGTGTCAAGGAGTTTTATAATCTCAGCCTTAACGACATCCCGCATGTTCAGGTAAGGCATCATTGAGGTTTAATAGTTCTGTGGGGGTTATCTTCAAGAAAAATTTTATGGGAACAGAAGGAGGGGTTTATTCCCCTGATATTTGAAATCTACCATGCAATTGCACAGTGGTGCTTGTTTAAGACTTTGACTAATTCGGAGGTCTCCGATTCGCTTAAAGTGGAAGAGATAATAACTGGAAGTTTTAAGTCTTTTTCGAGGAAAACATATTTCAAATTATCAGGGAGTTGTTTCAGTTCGAGGATTGGCGGTTCTTCATATGATGGTTTAATTTTTAATGCTTCTGAATTGAAGGGTTCGAATGGCGAATCTATCGGCATATCGACGAGACAAGATAGATTCGCCAAATTTGAATTATCTAGTGCTAAAGAGAGAAATTCAGTAAGCGAAGAACATTCTTCTTCAAACGTGGGTTCCAGGTTATAACCGGAATCATCGTTCGATAGGGAGTTCCGCATCGAGCTATTAATATGTAAAGTAACTTCGTCGTCTCTGACCCGAAGGAGTAGGCGACTGTTACTAACATCGAGTAACGTGCGGGAAGTTGCGAGGAAGGGGCGACCGAGTAAAATAGGTACCTCAACGTCCTCCTCTATGTCCAGGATGACGAAGTCTACCGGAAAGATAAACTTGTCGACCTTAACAAGAACATCCTCCACTACCCTTATCGGGTACTTTACCGAGCAATCCGCGAGTTGGATGATCATATTTGGCGTGCTTGGGATGCCCAAATCAAGTTTTATGAAAAGGGAGAAAGGAAACAAATTGATGCTAGCTCCCAAGTCCGCTAGAGCGTACTGTTGAAATTATTGAAGTGAAGTGGAGGTGACCGGGCGGTCTGATTTTGGGTGACCGCAGAAATGGCGCGGTCTGTATTAGTGATCTGTCGATCTGGCTCTGCCAGTCTGTTCTGGCGATCTGCTGATTGGCCGGTCTATTCTGATTGCTGCGGTCTGTTCCCGAGTTCTTCTGCTTGGTTGGCCTGTCTTCTTTGTTGGAAGACTGGGCGGTCTGTTCTTATGTAACTGCCTAACCGGGCGGCTTGTTTTGGCGATCTGGCGACTTATCTGAAGTCGGCTAGATGGTTCTTGGTTTGCTCCTGGTGGTCTAAGGAAGGAGTACACTTGTGTCTGCGTGGCTTGTGCACGGTCTCGTGTTCGCGTGACTTATGAGCGATTTGAATGCTGATCTGTGGTCTTGGTCGGATGGTTGCCCAAGTAGTGTGATCGCGCGGTCTGCCTTGTGAGACCGCTGGAGATCTGGCGGGTGGTGATTGTACCTCTCCTGTACGGTGACGACATCCGTCTACCCATCTATAAATAGGGGTGCATGGCCCGTCATTCTTAACGAGAACTGTAAGAACAGAGCCTGGGTTAATTCGTGCGGTCTCAACTTTGAGGTCGAGCGGTCTCGAAAGTGAGTTGTCTGTTTGTTGTGTTCGCAGGTTTGCGGTCAGCAGGTTGCGGTCTCCTTCCTTGGTGATTCCCAGTGGCTTGAATAAATAGTTCGGCAGCGGTCAGTCTGCGAACTGGTTTATGTTCGTTCTTGTGCTGTTGGCAGCGAGCTCAGCGATTAGGCGACCTTCAGCGGTTAGGCGATCTGAGTTGCGGTCTGGCGACAGCTTCAGTTCTTCATTCCAATAAGCTCCAGTTCGTGTGGTCTGAGGTGGTGGTCTTGCAGTGCAGGCGATCTATTTGATTTCTGTTCGCGCGGTCTCAGGTCAAGCCGGGCGATCTCTAGAGTCGAGCGGTCTGTGAGGTCTCAACTTGTCTAGCCGCCAGATTTGTTTTGGTGTGTTTTGTTCTTCTCTCCTCCATGATTCTTATGAATCATGTCTCGCCATGTATACCTCGAACTGTAAATGAAGTTTGTGATTCAATAAAGTTTCTTGTGTTGCTGTGTGGCATTGTGGTTGTTTGGCTATAACTCAGTTGATGCAACTCCTGCTTACTCCTAAACGATTCAAATCAAAAATTTTAACATGGTATCAGAGCGAGGTTGTTGGAGTGGATAAGCAGTGTTCAACTTGAGTTGCCATCGTCTTTGTGAAGAAGAGACCACATAGATTGCCATGGAAGGTGGATACGCAATAGGGCTTCGAATTGAACTCCTCACATCGACTAACTATAAGAAGTGGTGGTCGTGTATGGAGAGCTACTTACTTGGCGAGGATCTATGGGAGATAGTTGGAGGAGAAGACACACAAGAAGTGTTTCTAGCAGGAGATCATATGGCAGAGGTGAGACTTTGGAGGAGGACTAATGCTAAGGCAGAGTTCACACTCAAGAGGGCTATCTCACCGGAGCTATTTGATCACATCATTGGATGTAAATCTGCTGCTGAGATTTGGACGTCTTTGGACAGGTTATTCAATAAGAAGAATGTAGCTCGGCTACAGTTTCTTGAAAAGGAGTTGGCGAAGGCCTCTCAAGGTGATCTTTCTATTTCTACCTTCTTTCTCAAGATGAAGAACCTCACAGCAGAGATTTCTGCATTGGACCCTGATGAGCCCATCTTGGAGGTAAGACTGAAGAGGCATATCATCCGCGGGTTGCGGAAGGAGTATCTTGCCTTTGTGACTTCAGTTCAAGGTTGGGCAAATCAACCATCTCTGTTGGAGCTGGAGAACTTACTTTCTTCGCAGGAAAGTTTGGCAAGACAGATGGCGAGGACTTCTATCTCTGGGGGAGATAGTGATGTGTTGTTCTCTGGGAAGAAGAAGAAGAAGTGGGAGAAGAAGAAGCCAGGTCAGGATGGACCCTCTACTTCAGGTCAGCAAGATAGAGGTTATGCTTCTAAGTCAGATGGGAAGAAGAAGGGAGAGGGACCAAGGTGCTTCAGGTGTAATAAAACCGGCCACTTCAAGAAGGATTGCCGGGTTACTCTTCAGTCGGGACATGTAGCGGAGAAGGAGAAGCCAAAGTCTGATGAAGCTGGATGGGGAGGAGCCTTTGCGGCTAATATGACGGCGATGCCCGTTAAGGCCTTGGATGCCATCAACTTCGAAGAGGATTGCATTGTTGATTCAGGGTGTGGACATCACCTCACTGGGGATGAATCAAAATTCTCTTCTTTGGCGCCTTACTCAGGTAACGATGCTATCATTACGGCTGATAATTCTATTCATGCAGTAGAACAAGAAGGTTGTCTCCTTGAGCGGTACTAATGGTCCACTCACATTGAGGAGTGTTTATCACGTGCCTGGTTTGAAGAAGAATCTCTTCTCTGTGACCAATGCGGTCGATGTCGGTTATCAAGTTCTGTTTGGCCCAACAGAAGTGAAGTTTCTTAAAACTCAACCGGAGATAAAGGGAGATGTTATCCATGATGGAAAGCGGGTGAAGGACTTGTTCGTGTTATCGACAAGTACCTATGTTGATAAGATGAAGACCAACGACAGCGCGACTATCTGGCATGAAAGGTTGGGGCATGTTGGCATGGACAAATTGAAGTCTATGGCGGTAAGGGGCCTTGTCAAGGGCTTGCCTAGCTTTTCCTCTTATGGAGATGGTCATGTTTATGCGGGATGTCAGTTTGGTAAGTCTCATCGACTTCCATTTGATAAATCACAAACAAGATGCAAAGCGCCGTTGGAGTGCATCCACGGTGATTTGATGGGATCAACTGCCACCCCAAGCCTTGGAGGCAACAAATATATGTTAGTGTTGATTGACGATTACACCAGATATGTCTGGGTGTATTTTCTGAAAGAGAAGTCGGAAGCCTTTGCGAAGTTCGTGGAGTTCAAGGAGCTGGTGGAAGGTCGGTTAGGCCTGTGGGTGAAAAAATTGAGAACTGACAATAATGGGGAGTTCACCTCTGGTGAGTTCTCAAGTTTTTGCAGGAAACATGGCATCCAGAGAGAGCTCACTTGTGCCCATACTCCACAGTAAAATGGCATTGCAGAGAGGAAGATCCGTCATCTGACGGAACCCTCCCAATGCTGGCTTCATGCCAAGAGTATCCCAAAGTCCTTTTGGGCGAGGGAATGTCTTGTGCGGCTTACGTCATCAACAGGATGCCTCTAAGTCCTATCAACATGAAGACCCCTCACGAACTGATGTTCAAGGAGAATCCGAGTGTTGCACACCTTCGGGTGTTCGGGTCAACCTGTTATGTGCATATTCCTAATGCTCTTCGGACAAAGCTAGATGCGAAAGCAAGGAAGCTAATCTTTGTTGGGTATGATGAGCGGAAGAAGGGATGGAGATGCATGGATCCTGAGACACGGAGATCAGTGGTATCTCGGGATGTGGTGTTCAATGAAGTGACTTCCTACAAGGGGAGTTCAGGAGTTGAACTACCAGAGAGGAGGGTTGATGAAGCAGGGAAAGCTACGGGAAGTCTTCAAGTGGAGTTGCCTATTTCACTAGGAGCTCCAACTGTGTCAAGCTCTGAGATGGAGGCTTCAGGTTCTGGAAGCAGGGGGAGCGATGCTCCAAGTTCATCTGGAAGAGGATCTTGCACAGAAGAAGCAGTTGAGGAGGTGGTTAGTCAGGAGCAACCTCTTAGGAGGTCGAAGAGGACTATCAAGCCACCAGATCGATACACAGGAGGAAACATGGTGAGCTTCATCTCATGTTTCTTCGCTGGTCCCTTGCATGAGAGGGAGCCGTCAAGCTTTGAGAAAGCCAAAGGCATGAAGCAGTGGGATATTGCTATGCAAGAGGAGATGGATTCTCTCAAGAAGAATGAGACTTGGACTCTAGTGCCCAGGCCCAAGGGCATTACCCCTGTGACATGCAAATGGGTTTATAAACTCAAGAAGAAAGCTGACCGTACGATCGAGCGATACAAGGCTCGCCTTGTAGCTCGCGGGTTCTCACAGCAGTATGGTGAAGATTATGTTGAGACGTTTAGTCCAGTGGTAAAGATGACTTCGGTCCGATTTGTTATTGCTTTGGCGGCATCTTGTGGATGGGAGATTTGGTAGCTCGATGTGAAGAATGCTTTCTTATATGGAGAGATTGACAAGGATATCGTCATGATCCAGCCGCTAGGTTTCATCTTGGAGGATCGTCCGGACTACGTCTGTAAACTAAAGAAGGCCCTGTATGGGTTGAAGCAAGCGCCTCAGGCGTGGTATGGGAAGATCGCGGAGTATCTTCTATTCTGCGGGTTCTTTGCTTTAGACTCTGATTCTAGCTTGTTCGTCAAGAAGGAGGGGGGTGCTTCGGGTTATTGTTCTGTTGTATGTGGATGACATGATTGTCACCGGGAACTCGAAGGAGGCGGTAGCAAAGCTGAGAGCTGAGCTTGCTATCAGGTTTGAGATGAAGGATCTGGGTGAGCTTCACCATTTCCTTGGACTCGAGGTTCAGAGGCGGGAGAGCGGAGTGCTCGTTTCTCAGGCTGGATATGCGGAGCGGATCGTTCAATGATTCGGCATGGAGGAAGGGAAGAGCAGCTCTATACCTCTGGAACAGCATCATAATCTTCGGAAGGATGAGGGGAGAGTTCTATCTGATCCGTTGGTGTTACGAGCTCTAGTTGGGAGCTTGATCTACTTGACCATCATGAGGCCTGATATTGCTTATGCAGTTGGCAAAGTGAGTCGATACATGGCAGAGCCACGGAAGCCTCATCTTCTAGCGGCAAAAGGAATTCTGAAATATGTGAAGTCGACCTCTGATTTGGGTCTCCTACTTAGGAGAGGGTCAAGCTTAGAGTTGCATGGATACATGGATGCTGACTACGGGGGAGACGTGGATGATCGGAGATCAACGTCTGGTTATGTCTTTATGATGGGCCCCACAGCTATCTCTTGGTGCAGCAAAAAGCAGGTCTCGGTGTCCGTATCTACCACAGAAGCGGAATACAAGGCTTCGGCCTTGGCATCTCAGGAAGTCGTTTGGCTCAGGAGGTTGGTGGAGGACGTTCATGAGGAGGTTTGAGGTCCCACTATGCTACGCGGGGACAATGAGAGTGCTCTCAAGCTGGTTAATAATCCAGTCTGTCACGCGATGACCAAGCATATTGAGATTGAGCACCATTTCATTCGTGAAAAGGTGTTGGGAGGATCTCTTATGGTCGAGCATATTCGGAGTGCGGACAATGTTGCAGACATCTTCACAAAGCCGCTTGCGAAGGGACCGTTTACTCGGTTGCGGAATTTACTCGGGCTAGTTTCCACTTCCCACTTCAAGGGGGAGTGTTGAAATTATTTAAGTGAAGTGGAGGTGACCGGGCGGTCTGATTTTGGGTGACCGCAGAGACCGCGCGGTCTATATTAGTGATCTGCCGGTCTGGCTCTGCCGGTCTGTTCTGGCGGTCTGCTGATTGGCCGGTCTGTTCTGATTGCTGCGGTCTGTTCCTGAGTTATTCTGCTTGGTTGGCTTGTCTTCTTTGTTGGAAGACCGGGCGGTCTGTTCTTATGTAACTGCCTAACCGGGCGGCTTGTTCTGGCGATCTGGCGACTTATCTGAAGTCGTCCAGATGGTTCTTGGTTTGCTCCTGGTGTTCTAAGGAAGGAGTGCACTTGTGTCCGCGCGGCTTGTGCGTAGTCTCGTGTTCGCGCGACTTGTGCGTGATCTGTATGCTGATCTGCGGTCTGGGTCAGATGGTTGTCCAAGTAGTGTGATCGTGCGGTCTGCCTTATGAGACCACTGGCGATCTGGCGGGTGGTGATTGTACCTCTCCTGTGCGGTGACGACATCCGTCTACCCATCTATAAATAGGGGTGCATGTCCCATCATTCTTAACGAGAACTGTAAGAACAGAGCCTGGGTTAATTCGTGCGGTCTCAACTTTGAGCTCGGGCGGTCTCGGAAGCGAGTTGACTGTTTGTTGTGTTCACAGGTTTGCGGTCAGCAGGTTACGGCCTCCTTCCTTGGTGTTTCCCAGCGGCTTGAATAAACAGTTCGGCAGCGGTCAGTCTGCGAACTGGTTTATGTTCGTTCTTGTGTTATTCGCAGCGAGCTCAGCGATCAGGCGACCTTCAGCGGTTATGCGATCTGAGTTGCGGTCTGGCGATAGCTTCAGTTCTTCGTTCCAATAAGCTCCAGTTCGTGCGGTCTGAGGTGGCGGTCTTGCAGTGCAGGTGATCTGTCTGATATCTGTTCGTGTGGTCTCACGTCAAGCCGGGCGATCTCTGGAGTCGAGCGGTCTGTGTGGTCTCAGCTTGTCTAGCCACCAGATTTGTTTTGGTGTGTTTTGTTCTTCTCTCCTTCGTGATTCTTATGAATCATGTCTCGCCATGTATACCTCGCACTGTAAATGATGTTTGTGATTCAATAAAGTTTCTTGTGTTGATGTGTGGCATTATGATTGTTTGGCTATAACTCAGTTGATGCAACTCCTGCTTACTCCTAAACGATTCAAATCAAAAATTTTAACATGTACTTTATTAACATATTGCCGAAGAGGCACGGGATGGAGAACCGTCCCGGGTCGTTCACTTTCGGCGGAAATTTGTTAAGGAGAATTGCCGAGCATTCCGCATTAAGGGAAACACGCGAAACATCTTCGAGTTGCTATTTATTAGAAAGCAACTCTCTAAGATATTTCGCCTATTTCGGCATTTGGGAGAGTGCCTCGTAGAAAGGAACATTTATATGAATTTGTTTTAAAATTTGTAAGAATTTTTTATAATGCTCGTCCTTCCGCTTGTTGTTTATTTTTGAGGGATAAGGAAGGGACAGTCTAAAAACGTTCGGTACAGTCAGAATACTCATTGAATTATCTTACGAAGAAGAGGGTGTAGGGGTCGGTGTCAAAATAGGTACCTTAGGCTCAACCCATTTTGGGGAGGTTATCTCCTTGCCACTGCGAAGGTGTATAGCGTTGACATTTTATCTGGGGTTCGGCTCCGTGTTCCCCGGTAGAGCTCCATATGGCCGCTCAAAGACCATCTTTGCAAGCTGTCCAACCTGATTTTCCAAGTTTTTAATCGATCCGGTAATATTCTGGATATTTGACTCAGTGGACGCGACGTATTTAACAAAAATATCTTCGAGCGGAGTAGGTTTTAGAGGTGGAGGCTGGAATCCGTTTGGAAACCCTTGCGGAAATCCTTGCGGATTCACATATGGGGGCCTCTAAGCATTGTTAAGATTGCTCCAGGAGAAATTTGGGTGGTTCCTCCAACCCGGATTGTAATTATTATTATATAGATTATTATTAGGGTTGAAGGGGGCCGAACAGGGTTCCCTATGTAATCTACAGTTTCTTCGACATAATTATTATTAACTGAAGGCCAAGTGGGAGCGGAGGAGGAAGCAGTCATCTCTGCCACTTGCTTACTTAACCTTTCAACTTGAAAGGCTAAGTGAGAAGTGGAATCCACTTCATTTATCCCAGTTGGTTTAGTAGGGCGCGATCTAGGCGCATTCCATTCATCGCCATTTCTTCGAACAGAGCTTGAGAGGCCTCTGGGGTTTTGTTGTTTAACGTTCCCCCGACAACTGCATCGATCATCTGTTGTGTTGAGAAATATAAACCATTATAGAACGTCTGGACCTGCAGCCAGGACGGTAGCGCGTGATGAGGAAACCTATGTAAGAACTCTTTAAAATTCTCCCAAGTCTCGTAGAGAGACTCAGAATCATATTGAATGAAAGAGGTGATATATGTGTGTAGTTTAGCGGCTTTAAACGGGAGAAAATACTATGTTAGAAATTTCTCCGTCAATTGGGCCCACGTAGTTATGGATCCTCTGGGGAGAGAACTTAACCACGCTTTGGCCTTTGTCCGCAGTGAAAATGGAAAAGTGTAGATGAATAACGTCATCAGTAATGCCATTAATCTTAAAAGTATCGAAAATTTCCAAAAAAACTAGAAAGATGTAAATTCGGATCCTCATCCGGCAAACCATCAAATTGGACTGACTGTTGTACCATTTGAATGATGCTAGATTTTATTTCAAAATTATTATTATTAGCCACAGTTGGGCATGCAATACTCGATCTGGTATCTTCCAAATTCGGCCTGGCATAATATGCCTTGGTCCGTGGTGGGCCGCATCTCGAAATGGATTGGTCATAACTTCAGTGTAAGTATCTCCGACAGACTCTTCGGGAAACTCGAGTATGTTTTGATCACAAAATTGGAGGCACTCACGAAGGGTGCGCTCGATTTCAGGGTCAAAAGGGATATTTGAATCGTCCGAGGAGTTTCCTCGGGTCATATACTAATAATAAAAATTATTATTTTATTTTGGTTTTGGCTTTTTCGAATTTTTTGTTTGTTTTTATTTGTAAATATATATATTTTTAAAATATATATAGAATAAAATTAATAGTAATTCCTTTTTTCAAAATAACGACAATGCCTCCCCGACAACGGCGCCAAAAACTTGATGAATAATTTTGCAGAACTTCTTTTGGTTTGCGCAACCTTTATATGATGAGAATAAAATTAGGCGGGTGTTTTCAAAGAGTTTCACAAGTACTCCTACTTTGAGAAACTAACCGTTATCCTATCGAAAGATAGAAGTAACGGTCTTTTTCTTCTTTCAAAGAATTGACAATTACACCCCAACTACGACGCCGAATTCTATTGATTTTTTAAAATAGCAAATGAGAGTTTTGCAAGTTTTGGATTTGAAAAGCTTTTGTTTAATTATATTCCAAACTAATCATTTGATAAAGGCAAGTATACCTTATCGGGGGTAATACAGGATATTTTGTCTTAGAAAATATCGAGGTCGTATATTTCCATGGATCTTGTTGATTACTTCTACTTTTAAGGAATAAACTATTATTTTATCGGAGTAATATTTTGAGTTGATTTATAAAGAACGATAATAAGCGTATAGCTAGAGTTCTAAACGACGATGAAGATAGCGCCTGATGTCGAATTACCTTGAGACGAAAATACACTTTTTTAGAAGTAAAAGATATTACTTTTCAAAACATTAAAATGGCCTGGCCGTGGAGGTTCCATAAGTATGAACGCACCTCTCTCGAAAGTACGCCCACCTGAGATTTTGAATATATGACTGAACTCTCGTTCTTTAATCGAACCTCCTTAATACTCATTTTATGTTGTGAACCCCGCTATAGGGTTTTTATTTCCAATTTGGGAGACTTACCTCATCCTCTCTCGTGGGTAGAGCGCACTTCCATTTACCCATGAGCGATCAGTCCGTACGCACGAGCCTCTCGGCTAACTAGTGTACTGAAACAGAAATGAAAACCACATATCGATTATATGGTTCCACTCAACATTTTTCTCGGGTAAACCTTAAGTTCGTTAATAATTTTAGAAAGAGATGTTCTATCTTTGAAAAAATCATTTATTTTTCCCAATGCTCTTCGACATCGTGCGCTAAAGGAAATTAGCCACTCATCAGAACGGAGATGACATTAATAATTAGAAAATATATGTTAATAATTTAAGTGAATATAAGCGTGAAAGAAAGATTAAAAGACTTATATAAAAACAATAGTATCCGTCCCAACCGTCTTAACCAAGCGCTAAAGAAAATTAGCCTCTCAACCGGGACGGCGGTGGTAGAGAAATGAAGGACTTATAAAAGTGCACAAATAATATTTGTCTCAACCATCTTAATCAAGCGCTAATGAAAATTAGTCTCTCATCCGGGATGGGGTGGTAATAGAACATTTATATAATAATTTAAAGGCTGAAAATTAAAACTGAAAAGAGTGTTACACACTCAGAACCCAAAATAGGGTTTGGAAAACATCACTCGAAGACTACTTCTAAACATTTACAGACAAAGTTGAGATAAGATATTAAACTATTTTATTACCAAAATGAAGATTACAACTAGACTAGGAGAGAGAATGTAGCTAACTAGAAATGCAGGAAATAACTCACATACAAGTCCTAAACTACTCCAGAAAACTAGCTAAAACACAAAATTCTGGATGAGAAATGCTTCAGCCGACCCCTCCTATTTATAGGATAAAATTTATTTTTACACGCCTTCGATCACGGGCGTGACCGAGGGCATGACTTCTATTGGGTTTTCTATACCCCTAACGGTATGACATATCGAATATGCGCAGCAGAAATAATAACAAGAACAACCCAAAAGAGGCTAACGGATCTTGCGGTTTTCATGATTCAAGAGAATAATCAAATCGAAATACAAAGTACCTTTGCGGGATTGAGTCAACACTCAACCAAGGTGCTCGAAAGAGAAATTCAAAAAGCTGCCTTTGAGTTCTTCAAGAATCGAAATGGATCGATCCCTCTATAGAAGTCCACACAAGCAAAAGGAGATGTTTGTCCGGAAAGCCCGCGACCTCCTCTTGCTGGTCAAATTTTTCGGTCTCAGCGGTCTCAGTTTCGGTGACCGTCCAGATCGCCAGCTGCCTCCTCAACCGGAATTTTCTAAGTACCAAGCGGTCAGGGCAGTGTGAGATCGCCAGCTTAAGCGGTCTGATCATTTTCCTTATTTTTGTTATTTGTACCCCATTTCCCTGCCCCGGCTCTCCTGTACCCCGGGCAGCCTGTAGTTTTCAGTTCTGCCCGTTTGGGCAGCCCCCTCGTCTATAAATAGAGGGGTAGGGGTACCAGAAAAGGGACCTTTGCTCCGAGGCTCCAGCTTACAACCTGTGTAAGCGGTCTCCTTTCTTCGTGATCGCCATTTCGTGATCGATTTCCTTTTGTTCCAGCATCTTCTGTCTTAGTAACCTGCACTTCGCAGTTTTCTCCCATCCCCTTTTAGTGTGAATTTTGGAGGTACCATTTTTGGCATCAACAGAACGAACACGCGACCTTCAGATTCGAAGTGTCAGGTGAAATCCATAGACTTTCAAGATGGCTGATCGCCGTAGAGGTCGTCCCCTGCGATCTCCCAGCGTTCCCCCTTCCGGTCACAACCCGTTAGAAGCGCTTGAGCGCCGCTTCGAGCTTCGTGTTGAACAAGCTCTCCGTGAGGCCGCCCGAGCTAGGCAGGACGCCGTCTCTGTTCAGCAGGAGATTGTGCGGTCTCTGCAAGAGGCCGCTCGAGATCGGCAAGAAGTTGTCCGGACTCAGCAGGAGTCTGCGAAGCAGATTGAGGCTATGAACCAGGTTCTAGCCGCGATCTCCCAGAAGATCCTTCCTCAAACCTCTCAGATCGCTACTCCTGACCGCATGGCAGGCGGTCACCCGAGAGATCACCCCATCTTCCAGCCCGCAGCTCCTCAGCGATCTCAGCATGAGGAGTTCGCCGCCCGCCGTAATTCTTTCCGAGCCGCAGCCCAGGGGCCTCCGGCTCAGACCCTGAGTTTTGAAGAAGGGTTTGCTTACCCTTAAGATCCTCCTGCACCTCTTCTTCCTCCTCCAGGACCTTCTGTTTTTGGGGAGCCTTCCCCCTTTACCGATGAGATTCGTCGGGATCCGATTCCTCATGGATTCAGAGAACCTCGCCTTCCAGTGTATACAGGAGAAACCGACCCAATGTGTCATCTTCAAGCCTTCGAGTCTGCTGTTGCCCTCAGGACCATTTCAGATGGAGTAAGGTGCAAGCTGATGGTCACCTCCTTTGATGGGTCGGCCATGGAATGGTTCTATAAGCTGCCTTGTCAATCTATCTCGAGCTTTGCTGCCCTGAGGCAAGAGCCACTTCTAAGGTTTGCCACCACGAAGAAAAGGAAGAGTGGTCCTGCGACCCTCTTCAAGATTAAGCAAGGCGATAACGAAACTGCGGCGCATTTCATTGACCGTTTTCAGAAAGAGATCTTGGGAGTCAGGGATATGGATCCCAAGCTCTATATGGTAGCTTTGATCAGTGGCCTGTAGGAGGGTCCTCTGAAGTTCAAAGTCACAACCAAGGAGCCTAGCTCCTATCAGGAGCTGATCAGCATTGCCAATCGCTACATAAAAGGGCAGATCAACAACCCCACCTATGTGAGCAATTTGACAAACAGGGCCACCCAGAAAGGCTCTGCGGGATTTTATCCGGCTTCGTCTTCCTCAAAGCCTCGACAAGAGCTCCCACCTCCGGCTCCGAGAGGTAAGAACTATCGCAACAGCCGCTTCAATCGAGGTAACCATTCTTTCCCACCTCAAGGTTCATTTCTTCAAACCCCTGCTACCCCTGCTCCGCAAGTCACCCCAGTCCACCAGATCCAGTACGCCCAACCTCCTCTTCTGCCCATTCCTTCGCTCTACAATGAATCCCAAGAGTCTTTTACAGACTTTGGTGTTTCTATGAGTGAAGTGCTCCAAATCCTTCAAAAGCAGCCCTTTTTCAAGAAGCCAGCTCCGCTAAAATCGGATCCAAAGACCAGAAATCCTACTCTCTACTGTGAGTACCATAGAGATAGGTGACATTTGACAGAGGATTGTAGAGCTCTCCGCCTGTTCTTAGAGAAGCTTCTGAAGGAGGGTAAGCTTCGAGATCTCATTCAGAAGAATGATTCTGCGAAAGCCTCAACCTCCAAGGCTAAGGAAGTAGCGGAAGTCCATTGGGCATGCGAAGAAGTGGACGATATTGGCCATCTCGGCAATATCGGCTTTCCCAATGAATGTGTGGATGCTGATGACGAAGGCGCCTTGTGCAATCTCTTCTGCATCCACGGAGGCGCAGGTCCGGAATCTTCAAGGAAGGCAAGTCTGAAGAGGGTTTATCAATCAGAGGTTGCTGCCACCTCTTCAGCCCCGGTCCGGGGAACGGTCACTTTCGGTGATGAAGACCTTCCTCAGACCGCGAATCCCTTTGACGACGCGGTCGTCATCAAAGCTGTAATTGAAAATTATACAGTAGAGAAGATTCTGATAGACACGGGAAGCTCAGTCAACGTGCTCTTCAAACCTGCCTTTGAGGCGTTGAAAACAGGTAAACCCCTCCTTTCAACTGAAGGCCCCCTTTATGGTTTTTCAGGAGAGAAGAAAGAAGTAGAAGGGCTCGTCACTCTTTCTGTGATTCTGGGAGGGATAGTGAAGCTGGTCAAATTTATAGTCGTTAATGCTCCCAGTAGCTACAACGGCATCTTTGGAAGACCCTTCTTGAATGCATATCAAGCCATTGTCTCCACCTATCATCAAGCGGTGAAGTTCGCCTTGAACGGCAAACAACACCGAATCAGGAGCGACCCAAGGAAAGCTAGAGAATGCTACGTAAAGACGGTCAACATGATCGTGTCCTCTTCTCCTCAAGAAGTCATGATGGCTGAATCAATTGAATTTCCTGAACAAATCCAAGCTGCAGAGGAAATTGAGTAGGGTGCAAGAGATGGAGTTCGCTTGGAACCTGCCCAAGCAACTCAAGAGGTTCGGATCAGCAAGGAAGATGAGAGCAAGAGCCTCTCCATCAATGCTTAATTATCTAAAGCTGACAAGAGTCAGCTCATCTCTTGCCTTCTGCAAAATCTAGATATCTTCGCTTGGTCGGCAGATGATATGCCTGGAGTGGATCCGAATGTTGCTTGCCACCATCTCAATCTTGACCCAAAACTTCATCCCGATCCAGCAGAAGAAGAGGTCTGTTGCAACTACTCTAGCACAGCCCATCCGTGAAGAGGTAGGGAAGCTCCTAAAGGCAAAGTTCATCCAACCAATCCAATACCCAGAATGGGTGTCAAACGTTGTAATGGTAAAAAAGTCAGGTGGGAAGTGGAGGATGTGTGTCGACTTTACTAAACTCAATAAATCTTGCCCCAAGGATTGCTACCCCTTGCCTCGGATAGATTCTTTAGTAGATTCTGCGGTAGGTTATTCTTTTATGAGTTTTTTAGATGCTTTTTCAGGTTACCATCAAATCAGAATGCATAAACCAGATATACCTCATACTTCATTTATCACAAATGATGGTTGCTTCTGTTATCTCGTAATGCCTTTTGGGCTAAAGAATGCTGGAGCAACCTATCAGAAAATGATGGATACAGTTTTCAGGAGTCAAAAAGGAAGAAACCTTGAGGTATACGTTGATGACCTCTTGGTAAAAAGCA
Organism: Dactylorhiza incarnata; assembly: GCA_033032865.1. NCBI lineage: Eukaryota > Viridiplantae > Streptophyta > Magnoliopsida > Asparagales > Orchidaceae > Dactylorhiza > Dactylorhiza incarnata. The sequence continues at coordinate 8,373,353 of JAWHQI010000035.1, forward strand.
AATTATTCTCTTCTCATCTTAGAGACCTCTCGGAAACTTTTGCAACCCTTCGAACTTTTAATATGAGGTTGAATCCGTTGAAGTGTGTTTTCAGGGCAAGTAAAGGAAAATTCCTGGGTCACCTCCTTACTCCAGAAGGGCTGGAACCCAATCCTGACAAAGTAAAAGCTATTCTGGAAATGCCACCTCCCAAGTCCCCAAAAGAAATTCAGCAGCTGGGAGGAAGGATGGCAGGCTTAAGTCGCTTTATCTCCCGGTCAGGGGATAAGAGTGCACCCTTCTTTAAAACCCTCTGGGGAGGGAGTAAGTTCGAGTGGACAAAGGAATGTGATGATGCTTTCACTCAGCTTAAAAAGCAATTGACATCAACCCCTTTGCTCCAAAGCCCGCGAGAGGGAGAAAATCTATTTCTGTATATGGGGGTCGGAGCCGATGCCATAAGCTCTGTTTTGGTCCGAGAGGAGAAAAAGAAGCAATTCCCAGTCTATTACGTGAGTCGAATCCTGAAAAATGCAGAGACTCGTTATCCTATTCTCGAAAAGTTGGCCTTAATACTTATAACTTCACCAAGATGATTAAGACCATATTTTCAAGCACATTCGATTCTAGTCGTTACTGATCTTCCATTAAAGAGTGTCTTGGAGAAGCCAGAGCATTCATGCAGGTTGGCAAAGTGGGCAATAGAGCTCAGTGAGTTTGACATATCTTATGTTCCAAGGGTGGCGATCAAAGCTCAAGTTTTAGCAGACTTCATGCTGTATGCCAAAGAAGTTGAGTCGCAGAAGGGGGTCGGAGTGCCCCTTGCCTGGAAAATTTTCGTGGATGGAGCCTCAAGAAAAAATTCTTCCGGGGCGGGAGTTGTCTTAATCAACCCAAATGGAGTAAGGCTGGATCAAGCGCTGAAGTTCTATTTTCAAGTAACAAACAATCAGGCGGAATATGAGGCTTTGCTAGCCGGTCTTAAGTTTGCTAGAGAGCTGGGGATTGATGATGTCAAAGTCTTCACAGATTCTTTGGTGATGGCTTCTCAAGTAAATGGAACTTTCGAAACTAGAGATAGTATTCTAAAGCGGTATCTAATTCTGGTAAAAATCGAGGTAGGGAAGTTCAAAAGCTTTACCATCGACCATATTCCAAGGGGTGAGAACGTGGAAGCAGATGAGCTGGCAAAATTTGGACTTCTCTTGGGGGGAACAACTTCAGAATTATTTCGCCCATCAATTGAAGAAGGAGAGGTCATGGAGATTGATCAGCGTCCGTCTTGGATGGATCCATTTGTTCTCTATCTTTCAACTGGAGAGCTCCATTCATCAATAAAGGATAGGAAAAGGTTTAAACGAAAAGCGGCTAACTATTATCTTGTTCCAGGAGTGCTTTATAGAAGAACTTTCCTTTCACCGTTAGCACGGTGTGTTTCGGAGGAGGAGATTCCAGCGGTCATTCAGGAGGTCCATTCTGGAGAATGTGGAAGTCACTCTGGAGCTAGAACTTTGGAGAATAGAATTCTGAGGCAAGGCTATTTCTGGCCTCAAATGAGGAAAGATATGGAAAAATTTGCTAAGAAATGTGTAAAGTGCCAGAAGTTTGCTCCTCTCCAAAATCAGCCGGCTCAACAACTCAAGTCGATAGCAACTCCATGGCCGTTTACATTTTGGGGAATGGATTTGATTGGGCCTTTCCCTATGGCAAGTGGGCAACGTCGATATATTATAGTCATGATTGACTATTTCAGCAAATGGATAGAGGCAAAAGCATTGGCCAAAATTATGACTCAAGCCGTGAAAAATTTTATTTGGGGAGAGATAGTATGTCGGCACGGAATCCTAATGGCAATCATCACGGATAACGGTTCTCAGTTCAACAATTCAACTCTTATTAATTTCTGTAAGCAAATTGGCGTTGAGCTACGTTTCTCTTCTGTGCATCATCCAAGAAGCAATGGGCAGGTAGAGGCCGCCAACAAACTCATCATAAATCTCTTGAAAAAGAAGGTAGAAAATGTCAGGGGCAACTGGGCAGAACAACTACCTTCCGTCTTATGGGCCTTGAGGACAACTCCAAGTTCTGCTACTGGAGAGACTCCATTCAAATTATCACACGGTTCCGAAGCCCTTATTCCGGTGGAATTTGAAGTAAAAAGCCCAAGAGTATTATTGGCGCAACAGAATCAAATTGACTGGATGGAAGGAAATGATGAGGAGCTAAAATGCAGCCTTGATTTAATTGAGGAGTTGAGAGATACGGCAATCATCAGGCAAGAAGAGGTGAAAAGAAGAATGGCGAGGCTATTCAATAAAAATGTAAGAACCAAAGAGTTCGCTATTGGGGATCTAGTCCTGAAGAAAATAGATACAGCAGCAAGAGCTGGTTCAGTTGGAAAGCTTAACCCAAACTGGGCGGGGCCGTTTGTGGTGAAGAGCGTGCTTAAAAATGGTGCTTACCATCTCCAAACTTATGAAGGAAAAGAATTGTCTCATTCATGGAGCGGAGATGATCTCAAACTCTTCTTTTCTTAAATGTTCGTATCCGATTCACTCATTCTTTTTCTCACTTTTCTTCTCTCAAACATCACGCAGGTATTATCAAAGCATTCACAATACGAGTGATGGGTGACAAGTTTTAAGAATAAGTTATTTTTTGAAAAGCCAAAAACCTGTCAAGTGAGACATCGACGGATCCTACTATCTTCCCCCTCGACTTGTTAGCTCGACGTGTAATTCTGCCGGGACCACAGATGTCGGGGAGATTTCGAATCTGTGTAGCAGTAGCTCGCCAAGCTCGAGCGGTGGAAGTTTAGGATACCGGGTCCTTGCTAACATATGGCACACCTCAGCATTTCAAGGGGGTCTAGGTGGCTGGCTCAGCTCTGTCATGCATTAGGAAGGACATTGTTATGATCTTAATGATCTTTCAGGGAAAGCAATGTCGGTATAGCCTCCGCGTCATGACCACACCTGCCCTACCAATCATTTTGGTTTGTAACTCTCGAATACTCGTTGAAGCGTGGTTAGGTAAGGGGCGGTCAGAAACATCCATGACCGTCGCCTGAACCTTAGATTGGCATGTTTGCAGTAAACTCGGTAATCCTTTTAAAAAGGCAATGTCGGTATAGCCTCCGCGGCATGACCACACCATCCTTTTGGATCATTTTTGAGATCCCTTTTTCCCATCTTCTTACTATAAAAAAAATCATATTCATCCCTTTGTACTGGGATCGGGCGGTCAGCAATTTATGAGACCGCATGTTCTTCTTTCCTACTCTCTCCAAAGAGCGATTTGAGTCATTTACGATTGCCGGATATAACCTTTTCAGGATAATTGAGGTCGCTGTTCAGAAATCTCTTATGCCAGCTTGATAGAGGTCGGCCCGGTCTCGGTAAATTTGAGATTCCGATATTTCCTGTTATTCAAAGCAACAGGGAATAATCATGGTTTTCTATTCCTCACCAAGTAGAAGTTGGGTTTTTTCTTCAAAATGGCGGTCTGAATATAATGTGATCACTGAACTGGAAGTTCATGAGGAATTATTTTCCTTTTCAAGTAATGATCTTGGCTATCAAGGGATCATCAAACGGGCTTCCTGAAAATTATTTGGGAGCCGATCATCCAAAGTATGATGAGTTCGAATCGTCTCCAAGCTATAATTTCCTTAAATGGCGACCTGCGTAATATGAGACCGCGTAACTGTTGTGGATAAGTTGGTTACTTTCTGATCACAGTTGAGTTGCTGATTTTCGTTTAGCGATATGATTATCTCGAGATCGCAAAGTAGTCTTATTTATGTATAGTTTTAGTTTTTCTTTCCTTAAGTCTTTAGTGTCTTTTCCAAGAGATCGCCACCTGAAGTTCTTTAATGTTGAAAGAAAATTGTGGTAAATCTAAGGTATTGAGATCGAATGCCGATCTTAACTCAGAAGAACAAATAAGCATATGCATCAAAAACAAGTTCACTCACTCAGATAAAATCTAACAGAAATCCAATTTTTATATATATTTTTTGAAATGTTCACTACAACGAGACCGCTCGGTCTCCAAAAAGGAAAAAGGAAAAAATTATTACAATTCATTCTCTCTTTGATCTCTTAGAAGACCGCTCACTCGAAGAGGAAGTATCAGTTTCTGCAGAAGATTCTTCTAGACTATTCCCTGGAATTCTAGATCCAGATCTTGAGCTTGAACTAGAATCCAGACCCAGGGTATAGCGGCTTCCACTTTCTTCGTCTTCGATCACGACATCTTCATCTTGAGCTGCGGTCTCATCAGCAATATCTGCGGTCTCTTCAGCAGTCGCAGATTGCTCTTCAATCCTCTGCGCCGCGTCAGGAAAGAGATCGGCAAACATAATGTCTTTATACTCTTCAGTAAATCCACCTCGACCTCGAACTTCGTCCAGCACCTGGTCGGCGGTCTCTTTTATATGATGCATCATAGCCCTCTGAAAAGCTGGATTCTCAGGGTTATAGGCTGCTTTTTCGAATTGCTGCCAAAGAAATATATGTTAGACCGCACGATCGTAAGTAACGCGTTCATAAGATGTAAGTAAAATTCTCACTTTTCTTTCTTCTTGCAAGGCATTTATTTCGTCTAGAGCGCTGCGAAGAGACCGCCCCAGATGGTGGTTTAAGATTGTGCTTCTGGCGGTCACTTGAGCACAGAGGTCGGGGAGCGCATCGGTCTCAATATTTAATATTTCATTTGTATTCTTTCGCCCATACAAAGCTGAGGTGACCGCATATGCGTGACGGGTCACTTTCCCGCTCCATAGGGGAAGATCAGTGGACACCTTCACAGATCTTCCTTTGACCCCCCATTTGAGGAGGGGTTTTCCCTTGATATCCTTCATTCTTCTTTTAAAACCGATCAAGGGAAAATCTCGCTCGATGGTCTCAGAGGTAGTGCCGAACACGTCGGCCTCACGCTTCAGCCTCCTCTCCCTCTGAGTAAGAACTTCCGCTGCTGGGGAGATATGATCTTTTGCGGGGACCGCGAAGGTCGCTAAAAGTTGGGGAAAAGTTAGGAAAAACACACAAAAAACATGAAAGGAAATTATTCGAGACCGCAAGAAAAACTTACTTTCAGCTGGGATAATCTCGGCGATCTCGGGCCAGATCGCTAGATAATGAACGAGATCGATCCTCTTGCCGCCAAGAAAGTCAAAATTTTCAGCTCTTCATCTGAGACCACCTTTATCTTCTTAAAGATGCTATCAGGTCGCGGAGAGGGTGAGCTCCTGAGACCGCCAAGGTCACCTTCGAAGACAAGAAATCTCTCTGTCCAGAAAGAGATCTTATTAGGAAGATTCAGGATTTTTATTCCATCTGCTGAAAAGTACATCAATCCTTTAAACTCTTCCTTCTTCCTGCCTTCCTTCAAAATCTTCGCGGTAAAGGCAACGCGGAACAGATTCATTGTGAACTTTACCTTTTCCGATCTCAAGTAATTGATGAAGACATTGACCAGACCGATGGAGTTCGGAGCCAACTGGGCAAGCACGAAGCCATAGTATTCCAATATCTCTAACCATTCCCAAGGGAGGGGAATCCTCAACCCGTTATCGAAGTGATCGATGGGGATGATAAACTTTTTCTGCTCCCCAAAGTTCAACCTTTCATGATCGGCTGGCGATCTAACAACTATCTGAGTCTGAATCATATACTTTTTTATGAAATCAATATATTCATCCTTTGATAGGCGACCATGCTTGTGATCGGCGTTCAGGAAAATGTTGGCAGAAGAGGCACGAGCGGACACCATTTTGAGCGATCGCTGAGATCGGTGCTTTGGGCGCATTCAAGAGAGCATGAAATAAAAGTTATGAAGGCAGCTATTTATAGAAGTTGAAGGGTCATTTCGTAATCATTACTTTTTACTGATCGCCCAAAAAAAATTCACAGACCGCTCGACCTAAGCAAGGTTATATGAAAGTGTTCTATGTTGATCGATCTCAATAAATAAAACACAACAGCAATAACAGGCAATCCAGGCATAAAGAGATCGAAATTATAAGAAATCAGGACCGCACAAAACATAGAATTAAAAAAGACCACAAGAAATAGATGGAACATTAATAACAATATTACAAAACATATTGTTTAAATCCGGAGACCGCCCGGTCTCAAATTAAATGTTCATCTCCTAGAAGGCCTGTTTCTCCCTACATGAGCTGCGACATCCTGCATATCATTTACTGCAGCCATAACCGACACCAAGCTATGATTGGCGAGCATCGCAGATCGGTGAATCTTGGACATTTCCTTGTCCACCTGCTCCATAGGGATCAGCACAATTTCAGGCTGCGGTCTCGCCGCTGGTTGATCGCTGGAGGTAACCGGTCTCATCAGCATCTTCGCGTGACCGCCCCTCAGCCTTTCATTCTCCGCAGACAGCGCCGCAGCCTTCCCCTTGTAGTACTCAGCCTCCTTTTCGGCCTTCTTAAGAGCTCGCGCGATCTCTGCAACCCTCAGATCGCATTCTTCTCTGATCCTCTTCTCGTTAGTATGTAGTTTCTCCTCAAGATCGCGGATCTGATCATTCTGAGTTCGCTCCCTCATCAGCATAGAGCGAACATCCTCGAACATTGGGTTAAGAATGTTGGTTAGCTGAGGAGAGATCGCAATGTGCTGAGGAAGTTCCCCTTCTTCGATCTCAGCATTATCATCACCTGAGGTCAAAAGAGAGAATTTTTTCAATCATTCACAAGCGATCAGATAAAAATTTTGATGAGCAGAAAGAATACTTGGAAAGAAGTTGAGACCGCAGTCACGTAAAGCTCTTTCGACATCTTTAGTGACCACGGGATCTGCGGTCAGTGAAAGGCGATCTGATCCCCTTAAATGCTCCAGATCCATTCTTTCCAAATCTCTTTTCTGCGACTTTTCTCCCTCCTTTCTTCTTCTTTTTAATTCTTCATTACTCAAGAGGATATCGTCGGTATCAATAAAGACAATCTCACGTTTTCTTTCTGGAGAAACAGGTCGAACCATAGGTAAAGGAAGGAACTCAACTGATTGAAGAATCTTTTTGCTCTTACCAGCTCGCAAAGCTGAGACCACTGCCGCGCGATCTGTTGCGGCTTTGCTCGAACGATCTTCCTGAAGAGAATCACTTGGGAGACCGCTAGAAAGCGCAGCTTTCTCCTTAGCGATCTGTGACCTCTCCGCGATCTCCTCCTCAGTCTTTTTATTCTCTGCGGTCTGTAAGACCGCATCCTTTTTCCTCTCTTCCGCAATCAGGGCCGCTTTTTCCTCAGCGATCCTGGCCGCTTCTTTCCTCTTCTCCTCCTCAGCGATTAGAGTCGCCTTCGCCTCGCGGCCCTGACCGCCTCTTTTTTCCTTTCCTCCTCAGCGATTAGAGCCGCCTTCGCCTCGGCGACCCTGACCGCCTCTTTTTTCCTTTCCTCCTCGGCGATCAGAGCCGCTTTCTCCTCAGCAATTCTGACCGCCTCCTTCTTCTTCTCCTCCTCGACGGTCTTTTCCGCTTCTTTTTTCTTTTCCTCCTCTTTCTCCTTTTTCTCTCTTTTCTCCCGCTCCTCCCTGTCCTTCCGTTTCTTCTCATCATCTCTTTTCTTCTTCTTCTCTTCTCTCTCTTTCTTTTCTTTCCCCTCTTTTTCTCTCTTCTCTTCTGCCTCCTCCTTCTTCCTCATCGCCTCTTCCATCTCTTTTCTCTTTTCCTCTTTTTCTTTGATTAATTTATCAGCGATCTCCTTCTCCCTATCCGCGGTCTCTTTATCAACGACGACATTTCTGAGAGCTGAAGCCTCTAGGGGATCCAATACCTGCAACGATGAAAAAGATGAATTATTAGAAGAGACCTCATCAAGGTAGGCGATTAATCCAGAATCATCCTCTCTTGGTAAGGTTGAGACCGCGGGAAGGAAGGGGAGATCGCCATTAGCATTCACCTTCTGAAACTCTGCGGAGTCTTCCAGGTCGACAGATTCAGGAAATGTGGTCGCCCCTATGGCGGTCACGTCTTTTTCTTCCTCATTTTTTCTACTTCTCTTATAAGTCAAACTAGATGGACTTGAATTTTTTCTTTTCCTGCCCTTCGCAGCGACCTCCTGTTCAGCGATCTTCTGCCTCAAGGCTTCGGCCTCGGTCCTCTTCTGACGCAGCCCAGCCAGAATGACCTCGGTAGAGGCGGTCTCAGGAAGTTTGGAAGTTGTTTGGTCCAGCGCCTCCAGAGATTTCTGACAATTAAAAGAAATGGAAAAGTCAGGCAATTTCCATACAAGGTCTGAAGAAGTGTTTGATGGTTCAGAAGCAACAGAGACCGGGACAATTGAACCCTCAGGAAGCTCAGTTTCTTTTAACGGAGATCGGGCGGTCCCCTTTGAAGCGCTCGCTTTCGTTAAAATCTTTGGCGCCTTCTTTCCTTTCTTTGAGCTGACACTTTCCTTTTTCCCAGGAGAGTTCGCTTTCGATGGAAGAGCTTTTAAGAGATCGAGCATAGTCATCTTTGCAAGAAGATCGCACCTGTCTAACTATCAAAGACCACTCAAGGATTGGAATTTCTCAATGTCTTGCAGGATGAAGATTTCAGCCGGTATTTATAGACCAAGCCGCATTTATGACGGTCGCGGTCTCAGCGGTCAAAGCTTACATTTTCGAAGTTCCAGGTGCAACTTAAAAATGTGCGGGGATTATGTTTGTCTGGAAAGCCCGCGACCTCCTCTTGCTGGTCAAATTTTTCGGTGTCAGCGGTCTCAGTTTCGGTGACCGTCCAGATCGCCAGCTGCCTCCTCAACCGGAATTTTCTAAGTACCAAGCGGTCAGGGCAGTGTGAGATCGCCAGCTTAAGCGGTCTGATCATTTTCCTTATTTTTGTTATTTGAAACCCATTTCCCTGCCCCGGCTCTCCTGTACCCCGGGCAGCCCGTAGTTTTCAGTTCTGCCCGTTTGGGCAGCCCCCTCGTCTATAAATAGAGGGGTAGGGGTACCAGAAAAGGGACCTTTGCTCCGAGGCTCCAGCTTACAACCTGTGTAAGCGGTCTCATTTCTTCATGATCGCCATTTCGTGATCGATTTCCTTTTGTTCCAGCATCTTCTGTCTTAGTAACCTGCACTTCGCAGTTTTCTCCCCTCCCCTTTTAGTGTGAATTTTGGAGGTACCATTTTTGTCACCAACAGGAGAAACCTAGCTTCTTGTCGTACAAGAACTAGGTCGGAGAAGGAAGCTCTCAACGTCCCCACGGACTACTAGGTCCGATACAGGGGAGGCGACGATCGACGACGGCGACTAGCGGCGGCAGAAGACGATCGGCGGATGTGAAGATCGAGATGCCCTCGCGCAGAACAGTTCCGGTCGGCTGTTCTCGTCTAAAAATTGCGAAAAGATTAAGTCACTTCCGTATCCTTCGAAGACCTAATCGCGTTCCTTTTATAGGCAAGGTATAAAATAGGCTATCCGCAGACCAGAGGAAAATAGAACATTTCTGTCCAGATTTACATTCGTCGAATTTGACTAAACAATATAACCGAATTCGACTCAGATTCGGCGAAACCATTTCGACGAATTCGTCTATATAAATTCGGCTATATAAATTCGGTTATATGATTTCAATGAAACAATTTCGTCTATATTAATTCGGCGAAACCCTTTAGCCGAATTTGTCATATATTCAAATAAACACTTTAGCCGAATTTGACTTAGCCGAATTCGTCTAAACCCTTTAGCCGAATTCGTCTAAACCCTTTAGCCGAATTCGTCTAAATCCTTTAGCCGAATTATCTAGTATAAATCCATTCGTTTAAACACTTTAAACGATTTCTTTTTGAGACATTCTCAACTTGATTCCAAGCAGTCACAGGATTGGTCCTTCACTCATATCCAATATGAGTAAGGCCAACACAATCCTTTCTCCAACTTCTCCAAACGCTTTTATGTGCGACCCTATAGCTCATATTGCGTTGGCAGTAAGACTAACTGCTGATTGCTTTGAGATCACCTCAGAAACTCCAACAACTTCTGCGCGTGTGATTGCAGTCGCTTCAGTCGCCTTCTAGAAGCACATGACTGGGAAAATGGCTGCACATGCCCATGACTTGAGATGTCACGGGCATGACTTTGGGCGGCACACATCTGGTTTATTTGTGGCGTGACGGATGTCATGTATGCTGAATTCTAGAAGATTTGATGGGTCACGGCTTCTGTCACGGGCGTAACCATGTACACGGGTGTGTCCTTTTGATTTGTCGAGAGAGCAGCCGATTTGTCGATATTGCGTGGTCTGCGAATAAACAAGGGTTACACGGGCATGACCCATGTACACGACCTCAGTCATGGGCGTGACCGAGGGCGTGACTCATCAATTCACTGAGTTTGCTATGAATTTGGTCGGGAACGTCGAGATTGGCAATTTAAATTTACATAAGACAGTAAGGAAAATAATAAAACAAGAAATTTATTTATTAATTTACATAAATTATTTACAATATTATTTAAAATTATAATAATAACTATACTAAAAATACGTATATGTTACTACTCATCAGGTACCTGAGAGTTTTGTTAACTCCAATTCGGGGAACTAAAGGTCTGTGCACCCGGAGTCGTGTGGGTAAGTTACACTGGTGTGAAACATATCATTAACCTTGCATAACATTTCATGTCATTCATAACATTGCATTAAACCTTTACCCCCCATCTTATAAATTATTATGGGATCTTTTATACGATGGGCCTTGCAAAATTTCCCCTTAACTTATGAGCTTGTATGGGCATTCTTATAAGTTAAGGTTACATTTCTCTGTGATGGCTACTTTACTTTCTTTTCTGTACCGCTTCTTTGTTGCTCTTTTACTGCACTTGTGTATTGCTTAATACCCTTCAGTTCTTATATAGTAGAATTGCTTATATTGCTTTACATTCTGTATACAATCAATGTGAGAGAGAGCCACCGCCATCTCCTTGTACTTCTGCTTTGATGTCCTCATTTTCATTCCTCCTGCTCGGTGTCTAGGAGTCACCGGGGGAGGGGTGGGGGATTGGCTTAGTCTTTTGATTAACGGTCGGTTGTGACCAAACACCACAGGGGCTTCGACTGGGAGACAGGGAGCTGCCCCGGGAGATCCAGTGCAACCATAGTACGATGTAGGAGGAGGTGAGCCAGCCAAGCTCGGGAGCAGCAGCGGCGACCATGGGATCAGTGATTGTTTAGTATTTATTACTTCCGCGAGCGATCTGTAGTGAGGACTATGTGTACTGGACAGGAGCCCTTTTATTTCCAGTATTTCTTATCGTGGACTATTATGTGATATTTTATATATATCACTTTGTGATGTGGACTTAATCTAATATTATTCAAAAAAATTTCTATGTGATGTATGGTTGGCCTGGATGTGAATTTACCGGCAGAATTGATGTCTTGTAGGGCCGACCTTCCCGAGAGTTGGTGTCATCGCAAGGTGGTGGTTCTGGGTATAAGACCCAGTGGAATGGCCAAAAAAAGAGGGTCTTACACAATTTATATGTTTTGTATCTTTTAAATGCTTTCTTAATTCTAGAAGTTCGGGATGAACTTTCTTTAAGGAAAGGGAGATTGTAACACTCCAGGTTTTCCTAGCTGTAAAAAGCATGGACATCTGGTAGTAGATGATAATGTCGGGCGTTAGTGCAATCGGCTGGAATAAATCGGCTAGATGTCAAGGTGATCAGGTAGATGAATTCGACTAGTCATCAAGTCGAATACTAGATCTAGGCGTTAGTGTTAATGCTGGCATTAGCTATTCGACTAGAAGCTTTGCCTGATTGTCGTGAAGCTCCTCTGTCGTCGATAGGTCTTGACGATTTGACTAGATGGCTAACGCCTGGACGTAGTGCTAACGCCAACGTTGTTACATTTTTGAAGTGGAAGTGGAGTGTACAGGCGGTCTAATTATGGAGACCGCAGAGACCGCGCGAGCTCTAGTATGGCGATCTGGCTTAGAGATCGCCGTCTCTGGTATCAGCGAACTATTGTGTTTTGCCAGTTGTGCCCAAGTATTCCTATTCTGGTTAAGACTGGGTGGTCTTGTACTGGAGGTCTCTTTGGCGGTCTGGTACTTCGGTCTGCCGGGTTGTTCTTAGCAAACTGTCTTACTTAGAAAGTTTTGCTAAGTGTAATAAGGTCTTATGAAGACCATGCGGTCTGGTTCTGGAAACCGCGCATTTCAATATGGAAGTTAATTGTATCCCTCATGGGCGGTGATGACATCCATTCATTTGCCTATCAATAGGGGTGCAGAGCCAGCCATTTATATGCAAGAACTGTAAGAAGTAAAGTTCGGATTGATTGTGCCAGTCTCATTTTATAGGCCGCGCAGTCTGAAGGTTATTGACCGTTTGTTGTGTTTGCAGGTTAGGCAGCCAGCAGGTTCTGTCAGCATTCTTCCTATCTTTCCAGCTTTGAATAACCAGCTCGTCAGCGGTCTCGTCTGGGCGGTGTGTGGTTTGAAGTTCTTGATCTGCTTTGCAACGGAATCAGTTGATCAGGCGACCTTCAGTGGTCAGCGACCTTGAGTTGCGGTCTTGCATCTGTGAGCAGTTATTCTTCTGTTTGCGGTTTACTTCTATGATCTAGAGCCCGTGCGTTCTGAGTGATCAAGAAGTGCGGATAGGACTTTGGTCAGCAGTTCAATAAGGAGCAGATTGCACAGTCTGTGATTTGCGGTCTTGCAGAGTACAAGTTAGTGACCTGTTCTATTTGTGCGGTCTTAGGGAAGTCGGCGGTCTTGCTGAGTACTAGCGGTCTGTGCGGTCTCAGATCTTCTAGCTGCCAGAAGCTTGTTCTGTTGCTTGTTCTTCTCATCTAAGTGTTTCTTTTATAAATCATGTCTCACCATGTATGCAACGCATTGTAAAAAGATTGTCAATTTGAATAAAGATCTTCTTGTCCTTCATTGTCACTGGTTAACTGTTTTTGAATTGAATTGAAGTCTTCTACTGCTCTCTTCGATCCATCTCTGAAATTTTAATATGGTATTTGATGAGTAGTATTTTAGCCTAATATTATTATAGCATTTAGTCCAATAATAATTTGAATTTATAAATAATATGTCTATTTTAACTAAATAATCTTTTCTATTTATAATTGTTCACTAACTTAAGTTTGTTTTATGTTTTTCAGGATTTCTGGAGTTTTTGCAAAAAAAATGCAATTACACGCCCTCAGTCACGCCCGTGACCAAGGGCGTGTCAACATAAAACTCATTCCAGACCTGCTGCCGCCAACCTGGACTCATCCCGAGAAGAATTCCAATGTCACGCCCATGACTTTCCTAGTCATGCCCGTGACTTTCCTAGTCACGCCCGTGACTTTCCAATGTCACGCCCGTGAACCCTGCCTCCAGCTCAGCCGGCCGTGTCCAGAAGCCATGACGCAACTTCGCCAAGTACACGCCCGTGACACAACATGTCACGCCCGTGTAATATTTGCCGCCCGAGTCACGCCATCCCGCCAATGAGTTCCCGCGCCAGTGCATGTTTGAAGATTACATGCCCTTGGTCACGGGCGTGACCAAGTGCGTGTAACCACAACTTTTGCCTATAAAAAGGCAGCTCTTCCAGATCTCAAGGCATCCCTTTTTCCACCCTCCTTGGGTCGAAACTTCTTTCCTTCTGCCCCCTTTTAGGGCACAGTTGTTCTTTTCAATTCCTATATTAGTTTAGATTTCAATTTTATGTAATTTCAATTTATGCAATGTAGTTTTACTGTTCATTTCATGCAAAGTTTTCAATTCTTATGTAATTCAATTTCCTTTTAATAAAAATGTCTTTTCCATTCATTTACTCCTTTTATTTTCATGTCAATTAGATTAATATCTCAATCTTGAAATTTGCAAACCTTGGATGAAATTTTCTCTTATTCTTTTTTATCTCTTTTCCTCCTTCGATTTATTCTTGAATATTAACGTTTCGTGTTCATGTTTTGGTTATGAATTGCGATATTTGTTTTCAAACTCTAGTTAGCCAAACCAGCTCATGAGTATGAATCGATCGCTTAAGGATAAAAAGAGTAGAACGCAATCCTTGAAAGAGGACGATGTTACCCTTCCGGATTGGACTAAAAGCCAATAGTGGGATTCACCTCGTAAAGTGAGTCTTAGGTTATCAATTATAGAATGGAAATTCAATTGATATTTCCTAAACTTAGTTGGGCGTAGTCCTCGAAAGAGGTACGTTCATAGTCCGAGAATCTCCACGGTCAAGGATCGGATTAGAATTTATCTCTTTTGATTTTCATTCCAAGTGCGCTTTGATCAAGATTTGTTTTCTTTTCTTTATTTCTTTATTTTAATTTTAATTATAAATTATCACTAATAAAATATTATTCGATAAAATAATAGTTTTGTTTTCCCGAAGTAAAAGTACTCGACAGCCCCGAGTCTAATACGACACTTGATATTTCTATATCCTATGCTATAAATGATAGCTACGCTTGCCTATTCCGTTTATAATATAATAAACCTTTAACTTTCATCATCAAGTTTTTGGTGTCGTTGCCGGGGAATTTTTTGTCGATATTTCGAAAAGGGGAAACGTTATTAATTTTATCTTTCTTTTTCTTTTTCTTTTTAAAAAAATGTAAAAATGAAAAAAAATTGCTATAATTAAATTCTTGGAAAGGACGCTTTGGGCTTGAATTCCCATCACAGCCTCTAGTACCTTGCGAGCCCTTCACCTGGTTAACCTTGGGAAGTCCAAGACTAATTAAACACATTAAAAAAATTTATTTTCCCTTTTTTTTCTTTTTCATACTTAGTTTTCAACATTGGGGACAATGTTGAATTTTAAGTATGGGGGTATATTTCCTAATATTTAAAATTTTTAAAAATTAATTAAAAAAAAACAAAAAAAATATATAAAAACTTCAAAACTTAAAAAATTAATGATAATCAAGTAACCTCTTACTTAGGTTTTTGTTATTTCTAAAATCAAACATTTGAGAGTTTATTTATAAGCATTTTTAACTATTTATAATTTGTTAATCTTCTATTTTATCATTGTTAGTAAAATTTTAATTTTTAGTTGATTTAGTTTTAAGAAATTTATTTTGATCTTAATTTGATTAGAGTAATTTATCTAGCACTTTTTCTCTTTTATTTTAATTAATCTCAATTTTGTAGTAGTTGTGCTTAACAACTTTAGATTTTAATTATTTTTACCTCATGCTTTTAGATCCTTAGGAAATTTCAATTTACTGTAGTTGCTCTCAAAATATTTCAATTTAATCTAAAATTTATTTTAGCCCTACCCAAAAAAAGAGTTATTAAAAGATCATATGTCATGGAAATAAGAGGATAAAATTCATTATTTCCTAAACATATGCACCTCTCTTTTATGAAGTTTATTATGAAAAGATTATATGTCATGGAAAATGAGAGGATAAAATTCAACATTTTCCTAAACATGTACAAGTAGAAAAGAAGAAAAAATAAAGATGTTGTGAGAGGATGAAATTCATCACCCCCAATCAAAGCTAGCTTCATGTTTACCCAACCCCCTTTAGCCAATATAATTGATTTTAGACTCAAATTAAAATATTGGGAGAGCATAAGTAGTAGTTTGAATTTTTCCGTAAGCCTCTTTAAAATTGGAGTTTTTATAATTCTAATCTAATTTTGATTCGCAAATTACTTAATTTTGTCTGCTAGTTAAATAATTAGAGAATTCTTGGCTAAACATTTCTCTCTTTTTATCTTATTTTCATAATTTAGGACTTATCTCTTAAATCCCTAAATTTTATTTTTAAGCTTTCTTTTGATTCAAGAAAATTTTAGTTAATTAGAAATATTATTAATGTCTTATGAATATATATCATACTTTTGCTCTGGAATATCAAAAGCTTACGTATGGGGGTATTTGATGAGTAGTATTTTAGCCTAATATTATTATAGCAATTAGGCCAATAATAATTTGAATTTATAAATAATATGTCTATTTTAACTAAATAATGTTTTCTAATTATAATTGTTCACTAACTTAAGTTTGTTTTATGTTTTTTCAGGATTTCTGGAATTTTTGCCAAAAAAATGCAAGTACACGCCCTCAGTCACGCCCGTGACCAAGGGCGTATCAACATAAAACTCATTCCAGACCTGCTGCCGCCAACCTGGACTCATCCCGATAAGAATTCCAATGTCACGCCCGTGACTTTCCTAGTCACGCCCGTGACTTTCCAATGTCATGCCCGTGAACCCTGCCTCCAGCTCAGTCGGCCGTGTCCAGAAGCCATGATGCAACTTTGCTAAGTACACGCCCGAGACACAACATGTCACGCCCATGTAATATTTGCCGCCCGAGTCACGCCTTCCCGCCAATGAGTTCCCGCGCCAGCGCCTATTTGAAGATTACACGCCCTTGGTCACGGGCGTGACCAAGGGCGTGACGTGCTTGTAACGCCTCCAGTAACTCCAGAACGCACCTCTCCCGCTCCAGCTTCGATCATGCCCATTACACGCCCTTGGTCACGGGCATGACCAAGGGCGTGTAACAACAACTTTTGCCTATAAAAAGGCAGCTCTTCCAGATCTTAAGGCAACCCTTTTTCCACCCTCCTTGGGTCGAAACTTATTTCCTTCTGCCCCCTTTTGGTGCCGAATTGTTCTTTTCAATTCCTGTATTAGTTTAGATTTCAATTCTATGTAATTTCAATTTATGCAATGTAGTCTTACTTTTCATTTCATGCAAAGTTTTTAATTCTTATGTAATTCAATTTCCTTTTAATAAAAATGTCTTTTCCATTCATTTACTCCTTTTATTTTCATGTCAATTAGATTAATATCTCAATCTTGAAATTTGCAAACCTTGGATGAAATTTTCTCTTATTCGTTTTTATCTCTTTTCCTCCTTCGATTTATTCTTGAATATTAACGTATCGTGTTCATATTTCGGTTATGAATTGTGATATTTGTTTTCAAATTCTAGTTAGCTGAACCAGCTTGTGAGTATGAATCGATCACTCAAGGATAAAAAGAGTAGAATGCAATCCTTGAAAGAGGACGACGTTACCCTTCCGGATTGGAGTAAAAGCCAATAGTGGGATTCACCTCATAAAGCGAGTCTTAGATTATCAATTATAGAATGGAAATTCAATTGATATTTCCTAAACTTAGTTGGGTGTAGTCCTCGAAAGAGATACGTTCAATGTCCGAGAATCTCCACGGTCAAGGATCGGATTAGAATTTATCTCTTTCGATTTTCATTCCAAGTGCGCTTTGATCAAGATTTGTTTTCTTTTCTTTATTTCTTTATTTTAATTTTAATTATAAATTATCACTAATAAAATATTATTGGATAAAATAATAGTTTTGTTTTCCCGAAGTAAAAGTACTCGACATCCCCGAGTCTAATACGACACTTGATATTTCTATATCCTATGTTATAAACGATAGGTACGCTTGCCTATTCCGTTTATAATATAATAAACCTTTAATTTTCATCATTAGTATCAGAGGTAGGTTCAAAGCAGTGAGCAGACACAGAACCTTGCTTTAGTCTCTGAAAGGTTGTTAACCAGTGTGATAACAATGGAAGGAGGTTATACAAGAGGTCTCAGAATTGAGCTCCTTACGTAGACTAACTTCAAGAAGTGGAAGTCGTGCATGGAGAGCTATCTTCTTGGCAAAGATTTATGGGAGGTAGTTGGAGGAGATGATAGACAAGCGGTAGTTGCTGCTGAAGGGAATGATGAGAAGGTGAAAGATTGGAAGAGAACAAATACTAAGGCAGAGTTCACTTTAAAGCGTGTTATCATTCCGGATCTGTTTGACAACAAAATTGGCAGTAGGTCGGCTGCTGAGATTTGGACAGCCTTGGATGGCTTGTTCAACAAGAAGAACATAGCTCGGCTACAGTTTCTTGAAAATGAGTTGGCGAAAGCAACTTAGGGGGATTTGTCCATTTCAACTTTCTTCTTGAAGATGAAGAACCTATGCGCGGAGATATCAGCTTTGGACCCGGATGAACCTATTTCAGAAGCGAGGTTGAAGAGGCACACAATCCGCGACTTGTGGAGGGAGTATGTGGCCTTTGTCACTTCTGTTCAAGGTTGGGCAAATAAGCCATCGTTGGTAGAGCTGGAGAACTTGCTGGCTTCGCAAGAGAGCTTGGAAAAGCAAATGGCTGGGGTATCTATCTCTGGAGAATAAAGTGAGGTTCTATATTCAGGCAAGAAGAAAAGATGGGACAAGAAGAAGAAGTCGTATATTAGCGCTGGACCTTTAACTTCATATCAGCAGGAGAGGAGCAATGCTCTTAAGCGTGATGTAAAGAAGAAAGAAGGACCAGGGTGCTACAGGTGCAACCAGCATGGTCATTTCAAGAGAGATTGTAGAGTCAATCTTCAGCCAAGGCATGTTGCAGGGAAAGAAGAGGTTGCTTCCAATGCAGGAGATAGATGGGGTGATGGAGCTTTTATGACGGGCACTTGTGTTCATGCTTTGGATTCTATCAATTATCAAGATGATTGGATTGTGGACTCGGGTTATGGTCATCACCTAACCAAAGACGAGTCGAAGTTCTCTTCTTTGCAGGCATACTCAAGTAATGATGTTATTATTACTACTGATGATACTATACATGCAGTTGAGAAGGAGGGTGTAGTTTCTTTAAACGAAGATAGAGGTCCACTCACGTTGAAGAGTGTCTATCATGTTCCAGGGATGAAGAAAAACCTCTTCTCGGTGACCAACGCTGTTGATGCTGGCTATCACGTTCTGTTTGGTCCAACAGAAGTGAAGTTTCTTCGGAATGTGTTAGCGGTGAAGGCTGAAGTCACTCATGTTGGAAGACGGGTGAAGGACTTTTTTGTGTTATCTACAAGTTCCTATGTTGATAAGATGAGGACTAATGATAGCACTGTTATCTGGCATGAAAGACTTGGACATGTTGGGATGGATAAGTTGAAAGCAATGGCGGGAAGAGGCCTTGTGAGAGCTCTGCCTAGCTTGTCATCTTTCAGTGAAGGTCATGTTTGTGTAGATTGTCAATATGGTAAGGCTCATCGCCTTCCATTCGACAAATCACAAAGCAGATGCAAAGCACCATTGAATTGTATTCATGGTGATCTGTTTGGACCTACCGCAACTATCAGTCTTGGAGGCAGCAGGTATATGTTGATCTTGATTGATGACTTAACTAGATATACTTGGGTATATTTTTTGAAGGAGAAGTCGGAAGCCTTTGAAAAGTTTGTGGATTTCAAGGAGCTAGTGGAAGGTCGGCTTAACCTGCGGATCAAGAAGTTCAGAACCGACAATGGAGGGGAGTTCACCTCAAATGCATTCTTTAACTTCTGCAGGAAGCATGGCATCCGGAGAGATCTCTCTTGTGCTCACACTCCACAATAGAATGGAGTTGCAGAGCGGAAGATTCGTCATCTGATGGAGACCTGCAAATGTTGGCTTCATGCTAAGAGTATTCCAAAGTCCTTCTGGGCAGAGGGAATGTCTTGTGCAACTTATATCATCAATCGGATGCCTCTTATTCCAATCAACATGAAGACACCTCCTGAGTTGATGTTCAAGATAGAGCCTGTAACACCTCCCCTGTAATGACTATATAATATAGGTCCGGCCGGGACCCCACAGCATATAACCGCCACAGTTTCAGTATTAAAAGATGATATAACTACCCAACTTAAAACTCAGATGACACAGCGAAAACAAAACTAAGAAACACGGAGATTGTCCACAACTACATAGGAGTAAATCCGGCCTTACGGCCTTACAAAACCAGTGTCCAAGTCATCAAACATTCAACACAATAAGAAATCCCCAAAAGGGAAAAACTAGCTTCCCTAAGCTACCTCGGCATGCAAGCCGGAAACAAGAAAAGACCAGTACAGAAATGCAGGAAAGCAAAGAAACACTTCATGAGGCTTTAGGCCTTTTTGGCCGGCGAGCTAGGTCCAGCTTGCGGTCCTTGGCCTGCATCCAAATCACAAAGAGCGGTAAACGAGGGTCAGCTATGGCTGACCAAAAATGGTGTAACAACACCCCTCCTCCCGGCCGTCCTAGCGGACCCCGGGGAACTACATCACCCTGCAAGTCAACACTTCGTATGCACATGTATATAAAGAAAAGCAACATAAACAACAAGCATGAGTGTCACAACCATCATCCACGTTTCTATGATGAGCAAGTAATAAAAAGGGGCCTACAAATGCAAATATGAATGCAACCCGGGTTTCACCCAAGGCACCCTAATGTGTATGAATCTAACACATCATCATACATCATACATCATATCACAACCATAGGGTACTCATCAGTTCCCCCAAAGGGCATCGTAGCCCAAGGCCAAGAACTCATGTCGTGATCCCACCTCGCCTGGCCCACCATGCCATCGGGCTCATCCATCAGCTCACCTGTTCTTGCCTCCATCATCGCATCAAGCATCAACGATGCTAGGCACTCGTGCCTGGACCGCACCCGCACATGGCTCACAGCGCCATCGGGCTTGTCCTCATTCCAAGGCATTCTCAAACTCATACAATCTCATCAATTTCACTACCATCAACACAGAAGGGGGGACTTGTCTTGCTGGGACACCCTCCACACATGACTTGCAATATCACGGGCGGGCCAGCCGACCACAAGGCAATTCCGCGCCTTCACAATACAAACAGGCATCATAAGCCATAACTCACGCACAATATTTCCCCGCCCACAAACCAACATTCGTTCTCATACAAAAATACAAGGGCATTACAACGATGTTTTCGCCGTAATCGGATTTCTAGTAAAATCCCTAAAATGCGCGTCAAACAACATCACTGAATCGGACCAACGGTCACGATTCCGGCTTCAACTACAATGCCCAATCCACTAACGGAGCGGATCTCTAATGCAAAATCATGTCGGGGATGGACTCAATCGACCCGATGGTTCCTCTTGAACACGGCGACCTGGATCCCTCTCACTTGACGGATCCGGGGCCAAAATGTAGAAAATAAAGAGGAAAAGGGAAGCCATGCACACATCCTAAAGACTGGGAGGAGGAATGTCGTTACCTTTTGAGATTTCCTCCTAGCCATGGGAAACTTGCACAAGAATGGAGGAGAAGAAGCGCCTCGATGTCTCCTACGCGCTGCCGGTCTCGGATCGACGAACGGAGCTCTGAAGCTCCAACAATGGTGGGAACTAGCTCTCTTCCTCCTCCAAACCCCTCCTCTCTCTCAAGCCCTCAAAACCCAAAAAGAAAAGGAATGATGAATGGAAACCTTCTCAGCCCTACTTAGGGTTCTCCCACGAACCCCTCACAGCCGGCCGATCAAGATCTAAACCAAACGGACGCCCCGATTAGCTATTTATGAAACTGGTTTCGTCAGCTACCGCACGGCGGTAGTGCTAACGCGTCACGCTAGCTCCGCGAACACCCTTGCCGTCTCAGCGGCTCCTAGCTGAGAAGAAGACCTAATGCCAGCGGTAGGTCTATCGCCCCGCGCTAGTAGCAGACCTCATTTTTCACTTTCTAGACACCTTCTACCGCGCCGCGCTAGCACTACCGCGCCGCGCTAGTGCCTTCGACAAAAACGCGCCCCGTCGACGATCGTCGACCTCTCGCATTTAACTACCGCCGGCGGTAGTACCTACCGCCCCGCGTTAACTCGCAGCACAGCGAGAACTGGGGTGTTACAACTCCACCCCCCCCCCCCCCCCCCCTACAAGAATTTCGTCCTCGAAATTGCAAAAACTGAAACAGAAAACCACGATGCATACCTGATGCAAAGAGTTCCGGGAATTCCTTCCGCATCTCTTGCTCATGCTCCCAAGAGAATTCGTCTCGCCCGCAATTGTCCCATCGCAACTTTACAAGCCTGACTTCCTTGTTACGCAACTGCCAAACTTCTGAGTCTTCCACGCAGATCGGACGAACCTTCATCCTCAGATCCTCCATCACTGGCACCACCGCCGCTTCAACCACGACGCTTGGCTCTACCAAAGCTTTCCTCAGCACAGAGACATGGAAAACATCATGTAATCCACTCAGCTCGGTGGACAATGCCAAACGATAGGCTGCTTTGCCTATACGCTCTATAACCTCAAACGGAGCCAAATAACTCAGACTCAACTTCTTGAGTCACCGCACACGCGAAACGCCCTTGAACGGCTTGATCTTCAAGTAGACCATGTCACCCATAGCAAACTCCACATTTCTATGGTGCGCGTTAAAATACTTCGCTTGTCGATCCTGGGAAACCTTCATGCGCTCCTGAATCGTCTGCACGATCTCGAAAGCATCTGCCACCACTTGCTTTCCCAAAAGCTTAGTGTCTCCCGCCTCTGCCTAAGACATTGGCGTTCGACACCTCCTTCCATACAACTCTTCGTATGGTACCATCTTGATACTCGCCTGGAAGCTATTATTATAAGCGAACTCCACCATGAAAAGGTGGTCTTCCCAACTCCTACCAAAGTCAAGACACACATCCTCAACATATCCTCCAAAGTATGATTCGTTCGCTCCGTCTGACCATCGGTCTACGGATGGAACGCGGTACTAAACTTGAGTTTGGTGCCTAAACTTTTCTGCACTAACCTCCAGTCCTTCGACGTGAACCGCCCATCGCGATCACTAACAATGCTCTTAGGAATCCCGTGCAACCACACAATAATTCGAACATACAGCTCCACGAGCTTATCCACGCCATCGCCCTTCTGATTCGGAATGAAGTGAGCCACCTTGGTCAGGCGATCCACTATCACCCAAATCGCATCGTTACCCTGATGCGATCGAGGAAAACCATACACAAAACCCATGGAGATATTGTCGAATTTCTATTCAGGGATAGGAAGAGGCTTCAAGAACCCGCCGGGCCTTTGGCACTCAGCATTCACTAAAGCGCAAGTCTGACACCGACTTACATACTCAGCTACATCCCGCTTCTTCCCAGGCCACCAAAAGGATTTCTTCATATCCCAGTACATCTTTGTACTACCTGGATGAAGGGAATAATTCGTATAGTGAGCCTCAAACATCAACTCCTCTCGGAGATTGCCAAAGCGCGGAACACAAACCATTCCATCTCTTTTCAAAATCCCACCGACCATCTCCAAAGCATTGCCTTCGCTTTGCTGAGCTTCCAACACCAACCGTTGGCACTCTTCGTCTGCACTAGTCGCCTCTCGAATTCGATCAGTTATATCACACTGCACTTCAATCCAGTTCAACCGAGCCACGCTAGACTCACCTCTAGCCACACATGCAATGTCAAGAGACTCCAAGTCTCGCACCAAACGCTCGTCATGCGCCTCAATCCAATTACCTTGCCCGGAGTACTTCCTACTCAAAGGCATCTGCCACCATGTTGGCTTTGTCTGGCATATACTGAATCTCCACGTCGTGGTCCCCAAGGAACTCGACCCACCTATGCTGCCGCATATTCAGATCCTTTTGGTCTAGGAGATACCTCAAGCTTTTGTGATCCGTGAAGATCTCCACCCTTGCACCGTATACGTAGTGCCGCCACAATTTTAACACAAAGATTACCGCCGCCAACTCCAGATCATGGACGGGGTAATTCCTCTCATGAGTCTTTAACTGCCTTGACCCATAAGCTATCACATTGCCGTGCTGCACCAGCACGCAACCCAAACCGCAACCTGATCCATCACTGAAAATATGAAATCCTTTCGTCCCACTAGGAAGACTAAGGATCGGAGCAGACATCAACCTTTCCTTCGAATTCTCAAATGCACGGGCACACTTCGGCGTCTACAAGAACTTTTGGTCCTTGCGAGTAAGAGTGGTGAGGGGCAATACCACCCACGAGAAGTTCTCCACGAACCTTCTATACTAACCGGCTAGTCCAAGGAAACTCCAGACTTATGCCACGGTTCTCAAAACAGGCCAATCTCTAATGGCTTCAATCTTCGCCGGATCTACCGCCACCCCATCTCCACTGATCATGTGACCCAAAAAATTCCACCTTCTCGATCCAAAACTCGCACTTCGAGAACTTAGCATAAAGCTGGTTCTCCCATAGAGTCTGTAATTCTAGCCTCAAGTGAGACTCATGCTCCGCTTCCGATTTCGAATATACCAAAATATCATCTATGAACACCACCACAAACGAATCCAAAAATGGTCCAAAAACCTTGTTCATCAAATCCATGAACACAGATGGCGCGTTCGTCAGTTCGTATGGCACCACCGAAAACTCATAGTGGCCATACCGAGTCCCAAACGCTGTCTTGGCAATGTCCTCTTCTCGAATCTTCAACTGGTAGTACCCCGACTTCAAGTCCAACTTGGAGTACACCACCGACTCCACTAACTGGTCAAACAAATCATCGATTCGGGGAATCAGATATTTATTCTTGACGGTCAACTTATTTAGCTCACGGTAGTCAATGCACAACCGCATACTTCCGTCCTTTTTCTTTACGAACAATACCGGCGCGCTCCACGACGAAGAGCTGGGCCTAATGTACCCTTGCTCTAACAATTCTTGCAACTGAACATTAAGCTCGGCAGTTCCTTTGGTGCCATCCTAAACGGAGGACGCGACACCGGCCTCGCACCGGTACCAACTCTATCGAAAAAAATCGATTTCACACTGAGGAGGTGCTCCCGGAAGCTCCTGGGGGAATACATCCTCAAACTCTTCCACCACCGGAACATCTCCAATAGTCAACCTTGTGGGGTGAGTCTCCAACAAAGCTATGAACGCATCGCCTCCTTGGTTTACCGCACGCCTCACTTGCATGGTGGAAATCAGGGAGCAAGCCACTCCGCTTAGGCCTTCAAACTTGACCTCTGCTCTACCTTGCCTCTCAGGGTTACCACGTTCAACTGGCAGTCGATACTAGCTCGTTGCTCTGCAAGCCAGTCTATCCCTAAGATATCATCAAATTCGGCTAGTGGTAGAATCGCTGCTACCAACTCAAAATCATAATCACAAATTTGCAACACGATGCATCCTTCCCTCATGGTGGTCATGAAAGACCCATTCGGTATGCGCACGCTCAGTACCACCTCTACCTTGACAGACTCAACACTGATCCCCCGGGTAAAGCTTACAGTAAGAAAAGAGTGTGACGCTCCCATGTCGAACAACACTCGAGAGGGGTAACCAAAGACTAGCACGAAACCTAGACACGCGCACAAAAAATACGAAAGATCGCATACAACTTTAATATAACAAACAAAAATCTAAACTTTTCGTACCTGCTGTCACATCGGGTTGACAAAATGTCTCTTGCTGCCCAAGGGCAGAATCACTAGGCTGCACCGGAGGAAAGCGTGAAGCGCTCGACTCCACTGATTTTCCCTTTTCCACATAACTACGACCGGAACGCACTGACGGTTCCACCCCCAGCTCCGACTCAGATCCACCCTCGGAACAGAAACCGATCAATGTGGCCCACCTTACCACACTTAAAGCACGACATGGGTCCTTTGGAGCGGATCTCCCCGGAAGCTGCATCGCTTCTCCCACTAGGCTTAAAGGAACGACATCATTTCCTTCGTCGGCTTCCCTCCGATTTCCACTGGGATTTGGAAGGTTCCCCTTCACATCGCTCTGCTCCAATGTCCTTTCGACTCTGGGCTTGGTCAGAATATCTATCCAACGCTCTAGGAACTGTCAACTCTCGAGCTCCTTCTGGTGTGACAGGCATCGCAACTGACTACACTCTCACCGCTAGAGCTGACACCAAAGCTTCTCCTAGCATACGACAGAAATTAGCCGGGGACATGCCCACAATCATGAGGCCCGGAGCAGTAGCACTGCTCCCCGGAGGCTCCTCCTGCCTCCTCGACGTCCATGCATTGTCGCCAACATCCTAGCACAAGCAAGGAAAAAAACTAATCGAGCTCTACTCGTGAGACTCGAACACAGGGATACTCATGATCCCGCACAATACTCCTATGTGGACAATCTCTTTACGCGATCTGAAAACACTAGACCTCGCAAGAACACTCAACCTCCCTCTGATACCAAATTGTAGCACCTCCCCTGTAATGACTATATAATATAGGTCCGGCCGGGACCCCACAACATATAACCGCCACAGTTTCAGTATTAAAATATGATATAACTACCCAACTCAAAACTCAAATGACACAGCGGAAACAAAACTATGAAAAACAGAGATTGTCTACAACTACATAGGAGTAAAACCGGCCTTAAGGCCTTACAAAACTAGTGTCCAAGTCATCAAACATTCAACACAAAAAGAAATCCCAAAAAGGAAAAAACTAGCTTCCCTAAGCTACCTCGGCATGCAAGCCGAAAACAAGAAAAGACAAGTACAGAAATGCAGGAAAGCAAAGTAAACACTTCATGAGGCTTTAGGCCTTTTTGGCCGGCGAGCTAGGTCCAGCCTGCGATCCTTGGCTTGCATCCAAATCACAAAGATTGGTAAATGAGGGTCAGCTATGGCTGACCACAAATGGTGTAACAACACCCCTCCTCACGGCCGTCCTAGCCGACCCCGGGGAACTACATCACCCTGCAAGTCAGCACTTCATATGCACATGTATATAAAGAAAAACAACATAAACAAGAGGCATGAGTGTCACAACCATCATCCACGTTTTTATGTTGAGCAAGTAATACAAAGGGGCCTACAAATGCAAATATGAATGCAACCCGGGTTTCACCCAAGGCACCCTAATGCGTATGAATCTAAGACATCATCATACATCATCCATCATATCACAACCATAGGGTACTCATCATTTCCCCCAAGGGGCATCGTAGCCCAAGGACAAGAACTCTTGCCGTGATCCCACCTCGCCTGGCCCACCATGCCATCGGGCTCATCCATCAGCTCACCTGTTCTTGCCTCCATCATCGCATCAAGCATCAACGATGCTAGGCACTCGTGTCTGGACCCCACCTGCACATGGCTCACAACGCCATCGGGTCTGTCCTGATTCCAAGGCGTTCTCAAACTCATACAATCTCATCAATTTCACTACCATCAACATAGAAGGGGGGACTTGTCTTGCCGGGACACCCTCCACATATGACTTGCAATATCACGGACGGGCCAGCCGACCACAAGGCAATTCCGCGCCTTCACAAAACAAACAGGCATCATAAGCCATAACTCATGCATAATATTTCCCCGCCCACAAACCAACATCCGTTCTCAAACGAAAATATAAGGGCATTACAACGACGTTTTCGCCGTAATCGGATTTCTAGTAAAATCCCTAAAATGCGCGTCAAACAACATCACCGAATCGGACAAACGGTCGCGATTCCGACTTCAACCACAATGCCTAATCCGCTAACGGAGCGGATCTCTAATGCAAAATCATGTCGGGGATGGACTCAATCGACCCGATGGTTCCTCTTGAACTAAGGCGACCCGGATCCCTCTCACTCGATGGATCCGGTGCCAAAATGCATAAAATAAAGAGGAAAAGGGATGCCATGCACATATCTTAAAGACCGGGAGGAAGAATGTTGTTACCTTTTGAGATTTCCTCCTAGCCATAGGAAACTTGCACAAGAATGGAGGAGAAGAAGCGCCTCGACGTTCCCTACGCACTGTCGGTCTCGGATCGGCGAACGAAGCTCCAACAATGGCGGGAACTATCTCTCTTCCTCCTCCAAACCCCTCCTCTCTCTCAAGCCCTCAAAACCCAAAAAGAAAAGGAATGATGAAAGGAAACCTTCTCAACCCTACTTAGGGTTCTCCCACGAACCCCTCACAGTCGTCTGAACAAGATCTAAACCAAACGGATGCCCCGATTAGCTATTTATGAAACTGATTCCGTCAGCTACCGCGCGGCGGTAGCGCTAACGCGCCATGCTAGCTCCGCGAACACCCTTGCCGTCTCAGCGGCTCCCAGCTGAGAAGAAGACCTAACGCCAGCGGTAGTTTTATTGCCCCGCTCTAGCAGCAGACCTCATTTTCACTTTCTAGACACCTTCTACCGCGCTGCGCTAGCACTACCGCGTCGCGCTAGTGCCTTCGACGAAAATGCACCCCGTCGACGATCGTCGACCTCTCGCATTTAACTACCGCCGGCGGTAGTACCTACCGCCCAGCGTTAACTCGCAGAACAGCAAGAACTGGGGTGTTACAAAGCCTATGGTGGAACACCTTCAAGTGTTCGAATCTACCTGCTATGTGCATGTTCCTGATGCCCTTAGAACAAAGCTAGATGCGAAATCAAGGAAGTTAGTCTTTGTCAGTTATGATGATCGGAAGAAGGGTTGGAGATGCATGGATCCAGAGACACGGAGAGCTGTGGACTCAAGGGGTGTGGTATTTGATGAATTGACATCATACCAAGGTAGCTCTTCTGTTGAGTTACAAGAAAGCAGGTTGGATGGTGGACTTGAAGAAGCTACTAAGGAGGTTCTGGTGGAGTTGCCTGTTTCTCCAGGTGCACCAGTCCGTTCTAGATTTGGGTCAGGTGCTTTAGGTTCTGGAAGCAGGGGAGCGACGCTCCAAGTTTTCCTGAAAGGAGAGTTAGTCCAGAACAGGTAGCTGAAGAGGTGATTCAGAGTAAAGCTCTGAGGAGGTCCAAAAGGACTATCATTCCACCAGATCGGTATACAGGGGGAAATTTGGTGAGCTTCGTCTCATGTTTCTTCACAGGTTCCCTGGATGAGAGAAAGCCATCTTGCTTTTAAAATGTCGTTGGAGTCAAAGAGTGGGAAGAGGCCATGGATGAAGAGATGGCTACCCTCAGGAAGAATGAGACTTGATACATGGTGCCTTAGGTTGAGGGTGTTACTCCAGTGACTTGCAAGTGGGTTTTCAAGATGAAGAAGAAGGTTGATGGTAGCATTGAGCGATACATGGCTCGCCTTTTAGATCGAGGATCCTCTCAGAAGTATGAGGAGGATTATGAAGGAACTTTCAGCCCTATTGCCAATATGACTTCAGTTCGGGTGGTGATCGCATTGGCAGCTTGCCAACGATGGAAGATATGGCGACTCGACGTGAAGAATGCTTTCCTCTACGGTGAGATAGACAAAGAAATCTTCATGGATCAGCCACCTGGTTATGTTTCTGAAGTTTACCCAAGACATGTGTTCAAGCTCAAGGAGGCTCTTTACGGCTTAAAGCAGGCGCCTCGGGCGTGGTATGGCAAGATAGCAGAATACCTCCAGTTCTGTAGATACTTTGCTTCTGTTTCTGATTCAAGTTTATTCGTAAAGAAGACGGGGGAGATTCAGTTTTTGGTGTTGCTATATGTTGACGATATGATCGTCACGGTAAATTCTGAGATGGAGGTAGCTAGACTTCGAGCTAAGTTAGTTATCAGATTTGAGATGTAGGACTTGGGTGAGCTCCACCATTTCCTTGGACTCAAAGTGGAGAGGAAAGAGGGTGGTATGCTTGTATCCAAGAAAGGCTATGCAGAATGAATTGTGAAGCGATTCAGCATGGAAGGTGGGAAGAGCAGCTCTACTCCACTGGAGTTTGGTATGATACTTTGATGTGATGAGGGGAAGGTTCTTTTTGATCCTTTGGTGTTAAGGTCTTTGGTCGGAAGCTTGATATACTTGACGATCACAAGGCCTGATATTTCCTACGCGGTTGGCCGAGTGAGTCGGTTTATGGCGGAGCCTCGGAAACCTCATCTTATGGCGGCTAGGAGCATTTTGAAGTACGTAAAGTCCACCTCTGTTTTGGGTCTCTTCTATGGGAAGAACTCGGGCTTTTGCTTGCATGAATACATGGATGCTGATTATGGAGGAGATTCAGATGACCGGAGATCGACAACTGGATATATCTTTATGATAGGTTCTACATCTATATCATGGTGCAGCAAGAAGCACGATTCTGTGTCTGTCTCTACTACGAAAGCAGAGTACAAAGCTTCGGCTTTGGCAGCTCCAAAAGCCATCTGGCTTAGGAGGCTTGTGGAGGACATTCATGGGAAGGTGTGAGGTCCTACTATGCTTCGGGGTCACAATGAGAGAGCCCTCAAACAGGCAAACAACCCAGTTTATCATGCTCGAACCTAGCATATAGATATTCAACATTATTTCATTTGGGAGAAGGTGTTGGAGAGATCTCTTATGGTTGAGCATGCGCAGAGCAAGGATAATGTCGAAGACATCTTTACGAAGTTGTTGTCAAAGGGACCGTTTGATCAGTTAAGGAGTCTAGTTGGGCTGACTTCCACTTCCCACTTCAAGGGGGAATGTTAAATTTTTGAAGTTGAAGTGGAGTGTCCGGGCGGTCTGACAATGGAGACCACAGAGACAGTGCGAGCTCTGGTATTGTGATCTAGCTTAGAGATCGTGTATCTCTGGTATCGGCGAACTGTTGTGTTTTGCCGGTTGTGCCCAAGTGTTCCTGTTCTGGTTGAGACCGGGCGGTCTGGTACTGGAGGTTGGATCATGATGATATCCTTGTCAATCTCTCCGTATAAGAAAGCATTCTTCACATCGAGCTGCCAAATCTCCCATCCACTAGATGCCGCCAAAGCAATAACAAATCGAACTGAGGTCATCTTTGCCACTGGACTGAACGTCTCATCATAATCTTCTCCATACTGCTGTGAGAACCCGCGAGCCACAAGGCAAGCCTTGTATCACTCGATCATGCCGTCAGCTTTCTTCTTGAGCTTATAAACCCATTTGCATGTCACATGAGTAATGCCCTTGGGCCTGGGCACTAGAGACCAAGTCTCATTCTTCTTAAGAGCATCCATCTCTTCTTGCATAGCAATGTCCCACTGCTTCACGCCTTTGGCTTTCTCAAAGCTCGATGGCTCCCTCTCATCCAAGGGACCAGCGAAGAAACATGAGACGAAGCTCACCATGTTTCCTCCTGTATATCGATCTGGTGGTTTGATAGTCATCTTCGACCTTCTAAGAGGTTGCTCCTGACTAACCACCTCCTCAACTGCTTCTTCTGTGCTAGCTGCTCTTCTAGATGAACTTGGAGCATCGCTCCCCCTGCTTCCAAAAACTGAAGCCTCCATCTTAGAGCTTGACACAGCTGGAGCTCCTAGTGAAACAGGCAACTCCACTTGAAGATTTCCTGCAGCCTTCCCTGCTTCATCAACCCTGCTCTCCGGTAGTTCAACTCCAGAACTCCCCATGTAGGAAGTCACCTCATCGAACACCACATCCCGAGATACCACTGATCTCCGTGTCTCAGGATCCATGCATCTCCATCCCTTCTTTTGCTCATCATACCCAACAAAGACTAGCGTCCTTGCTTTCGCATCTAGCTTTGTCCAAAGAGCATCAAGAATATGCACATAACAGGTTGACCCGAACACCCGAAGGTGTGCAACACTCGGCTTCTCCTTGAACATCAGTTCGTGAGGGGTCTTCTTGTTGATAAGACTTAGAGGCATCCTGTTGATGACGTATGCCGCACAAGACATTCCCTCCGCCCAAAAGGACTTTGGGATACTCTTGGCATGAAGCCAGTGTAATATCTAGTTGCCAACCAAAATCACCTAGAGGGGGTGAATAGGTGATAATTGCGTCTTTTGCGGAATTGAAAATCTTGAAAATAAAGAACGCACAGAATGCAAATCACAATCACAGACGACACAAGAAATTTATAGTGGTTCCCCATTCTTGGGTACTCCACTTGCCGGCCTCGCCAATCTAGCACCACAGCTAGACTTGACTACTTCACTAAAT
Source organism: Dactylorhiza incarnata (assembly GCA_033032865.1). Taxonomy (NCBI): domain Eukaryota; kingdom Viridiplantae; phylum Streptophyta; class Magnoliopsida; order Asparagales; family Orchidaceae; genus Dactylorhiza; species Dactylorhiza incarnata. The sequence goes on from JAWHQI010000035.1 coordinate 8,404,920, forward strand.
CTCGAATCAAGAACGATCCTACAATCCTCAGAGTCAAAACTCTTACAACTCGGAGATCAAACTCCTACAAACTCAGAGATAACCTTCTCTTACAACTCGGAGAATACCTCTCCTACAACTCGGAGAACAATCTCTCCTACAATCAAATGTAGATTTAGATTGAAACAATACTTAACGAATCACGATCAGATCTGAATAATTTGATGATGATCTTCTTCCTTCTTGCGATAGAAATGGCTTCGGCTTGATGTTGAAGAAGAAGAATCGAATCGGCACAAATCAGATCTTCTAAGGTCTTGATCGATCCAATGAAAACAGGACGAGTGAGGCGATGATCGATCGACCTTTTTCTACCACTTGGAGACCAAATCAGATAACTCACGATCGAACTCCAACGATGGCGATGCACGGCGCTAGACGATGATCTTGAATCAGATTAGGTTTTTGGAAAATACAAACTCTGATCTTCTTATTAATCTGTCCTTTCATAGGAGTAATTCTTATATAGATGAAGATCTAACGATTAACCTTAAAAAATGAGGAAGGACGTCACATCAAATTGACGGAAAAGACTTATCGTCAAAATGGAAAAACAAAGTTTACGAGAAAAGCTAGAACCAGACTTCTCGAGAGATCCAAGACTTCTCGAGAGAAATCGGCTAGTTCTCGAAAAACAGCTTTAGAAGAGAATATAGAAAGATTATGACAAGGCTTCTCGGGAGATTAAAGACTTCTCGAGAGGACACGAAACTTCTCGTAAACTCCTAAGCAATTTCGCGAAAAACCTTTAGAGAGAAAGCTTTTCGAAAGAAATGATGACTTCTCGAAAACAAAAATACTTCTCGAGAGAGAAAGGATTTCTCGAAAGCTGCCACTGAGACAGACTTCTCGAAAACAATTGAAAAAGAAGATTTCTCGAAAACTAAGGGGACTTTCCGAGATATCATTGATTTCTCGAGAGATCATAACAGCTACTCGAAAACTTTAGCTTTCTCGAAAAAGACCTTTGAGACAACCCTTCTCGAAAAATAACAAGGACTTCTCGAGAGCATAGAAGGACTTCTCGAAAAGTACCTTTACATCTCGAAAAATTTACTTAGGAAAAATTTCTTCCTTTTTTCTCTAGACCAATGCTGCACTCCAAGCTTTGAATCTTTAATGTCTTGATCATAAAGTGTATCCCAATTGAGAGATCACACATGAGTCAACCCCATACCCCACACAATGAAGAATTACATTGCATGAGACTGTGCTTATTGACCCATTGTGACCTGACATTGGTCTACACTTAGCAATGTGAACCTGCAAGAACATTACTAGAAAAATATATCAAATACACAAACAATTCAATCTTGGTTCAAAGTTGACTTTCTACAAATCAAGGTTATTGTGGATACAAAACCCAACAATCTCCCCCTATTTGTTGAAGTCAGAACCCTACTTACCAAGATGAATTGTAACAAATATATAATATAAAAAGTATACTGGAAAGAACATTAACAACAATATCTAAATATAAGAACATGATTGTCACATCAAAATCAAAAACTATATTTAGATTTAAGATTGTCTAATGAATTAATGTTCACACAGGCATATAAAAATAAAGTTTTAAAGATCTTCAAAGAAAACTTGACTTCAGATATCTGCCTTTTGGTTTCTCAACATTTCTTGCCTTTCAAAATAAACATATGGCTTTGGATGATACTTAGGAGGAGCTTCTGGAGCTGTTGGATTGTTGTACCCATAATTCTTGAAATGGATTCTTCTCTTGATTTGGCTTGTCTCATACTTTTTCCATCACCATATTTCCTTTTCCTAGAATAATGCATGGAGGAGTGAGTCTCTACTGAAGGATTAGCATCAAACTGCTCTGCTGGCCTTGGAGAAAATTGAGGAATTGAAGGAGCTTCAGATTGAACTTGATCAAAATGAGGAGGAGGCTGAGCAGGGTCAATACCCAAATCAGGAAAGATTTCATGGTGGAGCCAAACAGCAGTATTAGAGGTGAAATCTTTTAACTCATTGACCTGCTTTTGGACACCTTGGGACAACTGCTCAAACCTATTAATCAAACGTTTATGAAAATCAAAAAGAGTTTGATCCAGTAACCCAGTCATCTTCTCAGTTATACTGTCCTCCCCCTTTCTGACTTCTACAGATAGGGTTTGGAGAATAGAATCCTTAAACTGTCCAACCTCATCAATGATCTTAAAGGCATTTTCCTCTTCCTTTGAAACCATGTACTCTTGGGTTTTTCTGACTTGAACCACTTCTGCAAGAACTGTGGCTACACTTTTTATGGTGTGATCAATGGCCATTCCTCCCTGAATAACAACTTCTTTCATTTGATCTGAACTGGTTTTGAACTCTTTCAACTTCTTGGCCAATTCCTTTTCAATATCAGATAGTCTTGCATGAACTTCTTTGAAGGAGTAATCTATTTTGGCACTTTGTCTTTGAAGCATTAATTCAACTTTACCAAGAATTGTACTTTCATCATAAAGAGAAGGAGGAATAGGAGCTGGCAGAACTTCTTCTGGGATATCGTCAAGAATAACTGAACTTTGGAGCTTGACAGGAGATATGTTGATTCTCTCATTTTCTTCATCAACAGATTTGTCCTGATCATCCTTGTTTATTTCTAAACAAGGCTCTTGCTCCCCCTCAATATGTACTGGGGGAGGAGATGAACCATGCACTGAAGCAACATCTACTTCTATATTAAAATCATAATCAGCACCTGACCCAGCCATGTGGTCACTAGTGCTAAGCACATCATCAACACCCTTTAGAATTTCACTTACCACATCTGCTATGGTGGAATCAATTCTGTCTTCATCAATAGCTGGAGGAGGTGAGAAATGATCAACTTGTTCTTGAGAAAGAAAAGTGTCTTCCATAAGAGTATCTGACAACACTTGAGTATCTGGGATGGATGGAGTTTTGGAAGGAACTTGATCTGAAGGAACTTGTTCTGATGGATCCTGAGCTGATGGAGAAAGAACTGTGTTTGTTGGAGGAGGAAGACTTGGCTCTGCTGAGGGAATGGTGTCTTGTGGAGATGGAGATGGAGATGGATCTGGAACTGAACTGTGTTGCTGAGCTGGAGGTGGAGCTGGGATTGATGGTACTTCTGGAGGAGGAGAAGTAGGAGCTTCAAACTCTGGTGCTGAGTGAGCTGAAGAAATGGGTTCCCCTTGGAGACCTGCATCTGCAGTTGGCTTAGTAATCCTGATGTTCCACCTCTTCATTGTGACAACATCTACCTTCTTTAAATGATGTATAATAGCTCCTCTGGACATGTCAAACACAACTGGATCAAGCTGATTTAGATAGAGTGACAGAATCCTTGCAAAATTTGGACTTGTAATGCTTTCTTTAATCTTATTGAATAGAAAATCTGCCCAACTGAATCTTTTTCCACAAATCACTATTGCTATCAGGCTGAAAACATCTGAAGAGACATGACCTAGGCTGCCAGTATGACATAGTAATACTTTTGAAATTATGTCCACCAGCAATTTTCCAACATCATTCATCTTTTGTCTACGAATAGTTGATGTTCCTTTATCTAATCCACAAAAGATTAGGGCATGAGCCCAATCCTCATTACTTAGAGTATCCTCATTTTCTTCCAATGGAACTTTCAAATACTTGGAAAGAGATTTTGGATTCAACTTGATTTTGAAATTTCCAACCATTGATTTCATCCTATTTCCGTTTTTGTGCACTTTTATGTTGATAAACAAATCCTCTACCTCTTTAAACAAAATTCGACATTGATACTCTAGTAAGAAGGATAGACCAGTTGCGTCTAGAAGATAAAATAGATTTTGAAACTCATCTGAAATCGATTGAAGACCTTCTCGCACAAGTTCACTGCCGACACCGATCTTAGGTTTTCCTGAAGGAGCCATTGATCGAGAGGAGAACTTGAAATGTGGGCTGGAATGAGAGAAAATCCGTCTGAAGGCGAACTGGAACGACGATTTTGCGAAACAAGAAGATGAAACGTCGGCGTATTTCGAGAGGAGGTGGAAGAACCTCGCGTGAACTTTTAATTCATTTCGAGACTCTATATATAGTTTGGTTTGATGTGACGATTAATTTGGTTTTAATTAATTTAAAGAAAATGAAATACACGCTTACCTGGCTCTTCATATTCTCGAATATTGAAATTAAAGTTTTCGAAAAGTATAAGACATTTCTCGAGAGGTTGTGAAAGTTCTCGAGAAGTCTCAGAACTCTGCCGATCTTCTTCCGAAAGAGCATTTCTCGAGGGATAACCCATTTCTCGAGAAGTATAAACTTATTTTTCGAAAAGTGTCTTCAGTTTTTCGAAAAGTTTTAGCTCTATCCATATTCATAAAAAGTTATTTCTCGAGACATTAACTACATTTCTCGAGAAGTTTAATGATGACTTGGATTTTTCTTCTTTGATTTTTCTTCTTTGCAAATGATAAACCTGTACTTCATTTTAGAACATAAAATAAGATAAAAATTTTAAGAAAATTCACTTATCTTCTTCTCTTCTCCTTTTCTTGACCATTATTCCATGTTCAGCATTCCAAGTTCTGTCTTGAAGAAAGAGAACTTAGTCTCATCCAGTGGCTTCGTGAATATATCTGCAATTTGCTTATCCGTAGGGACATAGCTTAAGTTGATATCCCAATTCTCCACATGTTCTCGGATGAAATGATATCTTAACTCGATATGCTTTGTCCGACTGTGTGAGACTGGATTATTTGCTATAGCAATTGCACTGGAGGAATCACAAAACATTGGAATATTCTTTATCTTCAAATTATAATCTTGAAGCTGATTTCTTATCCAAAGAAGTTGTGCGCAACAACTGCCTGTAGAAATATATTCTGACTCAGCTGTTGAAATTGCAACACAATTTTGCTTCTTGCTGCTCCAGGAGATAAGCCTTCTTCCGAGAAATTGACATGTTCCGGAAGTGCTTTTCCTGTCGTCTCTACTTTCTGCAAAATCTGCATCTGAATAACCAATTAGCTCGCTATTATTACTTCTTGGGTACCATAAGCCAAGATTTGGTGTACCTTTAAGATATCTCAAAATTCGCTTTGCAGCGGTATAGTGAGATTCCTTAGAGTTCACTTGAAATCTGGCACAAACACATGTAAAAAACATTATGTCAGGCCTACTAGCAGTAAGGTAGAGCAAAGAGCCAATTATGCTTCTGTACTTGGTTTCATCAAAAGGTTTCCCTTTCTCATCCTTGTCCAGAGACATAGCTGAGCTCATTGGAGTCCTCATAGAAGTTGCACTCTCCAATCCAAATTTCTTAATCAACTCCTTGGTGAATTTTGTCTGTGAGATGAAAATTCCATCTTCAGATTGTTTCACTTGAAGTCCTAAGAAATATTTTAGCTCTACCATACTGCTCATTTCAAACTTTCCTTGCATAAGTTTTGAAAACTTTTTGCAAAGATTGTCGTCCGTAGAGCCAAAAATGATGTCATCGACATAGATTTGCACTAGCAAAATCTTGCCTTTTACTTCCCTAAGAAATAATGTTTTATCTATCTTTCCTCTTGTGAACTTGTTCTCAAGAAGAAAATTAGACAGCGTCTCATACCAAGCTCGAGGAGCTTGTTTTAACCCATACAAAGCTTTTTGTAGTAAGTAAACATAATTAGGATGTTCAGAATCTACAAAACCTGGAGGTTGTTCAACGTATACTTCTTCTTTTATGTTACCATTCAGAAAAGCTGACTTAACGTCCATTTGGTATACGGTGAAACCTTTGAATGCAGCATAGGCTAAGAACATTCTGATTGCTTCAAGTCTTGCTACCGGAGCATAAGTTTGATCGAAGTCGATCCCTTCTTCCTGTCTATAACCTTTTGCTACAAGTCTGGCTTTGTTCTTTATAATTGTTCCATCCTCATCCAACTTGTTCCTGTAAACCCACTTTGTTCCAATAATATTTTTATCCTTGGGTTTTGGAACTAGTGTCCACACCTTGCAACGCTTGAATTGATTTAATTCTTCTTCCATTGCAATTATCCAGTGGGGGTCTTCATTTGCTTCTTGAAACTTCTTTGGTTCAACCTGTGAAAGAAAACTTAAATGCATATTTTCGTTAGTAGTACCTCTTCTTGTTCTAATTCCGACTTGAGGATCTCCTATGATTTGATCAATAGGATGATCTCTCATGTGTCTGAACTCAAGGTTCCTTGCATCAGTTTGAACATTTGGAGCATCATTTGCTACTTGAATGTCTTCCTCCACTTGTACTGGTTCTTCATCAAAATGATCTTCTTCTTCATTTGTGATTGGGGAAGAGATCTTGACGAAGGTTTGAGCATCAACTTTGACTGGCTCATCCAAGCTTATACCTTGTGTCTTTGAACCTGTACCTTCCATAGAAGCACTAGAAGAGCTGCTATGTAGCATGCTCGTTTCATCAAATACAACATTAATAGACTCTTCTACAACCAGGGTTTTCTCATTAAATATTCTATAAGCTCTACTATGTCTGCTATAGCCTACAAAAATACCTTCAAAACTCTTTTCGCTAAACTTGGTTTTGTAATGCTTTCCATTATTAAGTACAAAGCATTTGCAATCAAAGATTCTAAAATAAGAGATGGTTGGTCTCTTCCCTTTTAGTAGTTCATAAGGAGTCTTTTCATGGTTTTTGTTTATGAGTGCTCTGTTTTGCACATGGCATGCAATGTTGACTGCTTCAGCCCAAAGATATTCGGGTAGAGAAGTGTCACTCAACATCGTTCTGCAAGCCTCAATGAGTGTTCTATTTCTTCTCTCAGCTACCCCATTTTGTTGTGGAGTTCGAGGAGAGGAAAACTCATGAAAGATACCTAGACTTTCACAAAAATCTGTCATAGCTCCAGATTCAAATTCTGTTCCATGGTCACTTCTGATTTTGACTACCGAACATTCAAATTCGTTCTGGATTTGCTTGACAAACTTGGTGAAAATGTCAAACGTATCTGACTTGTGTTTTAGAAAGAATACCCATGCAAAACGTGAGTAATCATCTACAATAACTAATGTGTAAGACTTACCTCCTAAACTTCTAACTTGCAAAGGACCAAATAAGTCCATATGAAGTAGGTATAAACACCTAGTAGAATCTTTGCCTAAAATGCTCTTAAAGGTAGCTCTTGTTTGCTTGCCTTTTACACAAGCATGACAAGGTCAATCTTTAATGCACTTAATATTTGGCGCATCACATACTAAGTTCTGAGAAAATAATTTATTTATAGTTTTGAAATTTATATGTGCTAATCTCTTATGTCATTGGTCAACAAGAGATGCACTATTTTTTGCTAAAAGACACACTGGTGTAGAAGATGATAAACAAAGAAAGTTTAAACAGAACATATTTCTACAAGGAGTGCCTGATAAAATCGTTTCTAGATTATCTGCCGATTTTATCAAACATTTATCTCTACGAAAATCAACTATGTATCCTTTGTCACAAAGTTGACTTATGCTTATCAGATTATGTTCTAATCCTTCCACATAAGCTACATCTGAAAAGGATACATTACCGTTAGAAATCATACCATAGCCTTTTGTTATCCCTCTGTCAGATCCGCCAAATATAACTTTTGGACCGTTTTCAATTGGAATGTAATTTTGCAAAAGACTTCTTGTTCCGGTCATATGCCGAGAACAACCACTGTCCAAATACCAGATAGGATTATTGTTGGCCTTTGGACATACCTGCAAAAACAAATTATTTTGCCTTAGGAGCCCAAACAACTTTGGGTCCTTGGTCCCTTGTTAGTTGAGCACCACGAGGAACATTAACATTGCGAGCGGTCTTTCTTGCATTATTAACTTGTGGTCTTTTGGAATATGTAGAATTGAACCAACAATCTACGGCAAAGTGACCTATTTTGCAGCAACACCAACAGTTAAATCGGTTGTACCTTAGTTTTGTGTTTTCCTGCTTTACTTTTTGAATGATAGCTTTGGCAGGAGCATTACTCTTGGAAGAGGATGCTTCATGGGTACAACACACACAAGGTGTGAATGTCTCATTAGGCTTAGGTGCAATAGTTTTCACTATTGGTGCTCTCTTAGCACTTGGACCATGAACATAAGGACCATAATCTTTCAGATTGATCTCTTCATAAGGTGCTTTGAATACACTTGCGTCAAAGTTTCTAGGACGAGTCCACCCCTTGTAGTCAATGACAGGTCCAAAGTTAACTGGTCTTGTCAAATGACCATAGGAGCTTTCCAGATCATAATTATTTGTAGGAAAGATAACTTTCCTAAATGCCACTTGATCTTGATGGGCTTTCCCTTTCTCTTCGGCGGTGGCTTTCATAGCAACCTTATTCTTCTTCTTGGCATGGATGCCCTTAGAAGAATCACTAGGTCCAGCCACATGACCTATTCCACTTGCTTTAGCAGAGAATCTATCAATGATTGGAAGAATGGTTTTCGGTTGTGAAAACTTTTCAACTAGCTTCTTCTCAGCGGCTAGCTGTTCTTCCAAAACTTTGATGGAGTTCTCTCTCCGATCAAGGAGCTCATCTGAACTTTTGATCTTGTCTTTCAAGACTTGGTTTTCCTCTTTGAAGGAAGAAAGTTGTTCAACTTCCTTTCTCAAATTAGATTCCACTTCTTTGAGAGACATGATCTCCTTGGCCTGTATTTTGACTACCTTTCGGCATTTGTCAAAACTTTTAAGCATTTCAGTGTATTGGGTCATGAGGTCAGAATCATCATCTGAGAGATAATCCTTTTGCTCATCTGGAGCTTGATCAGAATCAGATAAGGCGGTGTGAGAATTTACCTTCCCAGTATATGGAGGTTCTTCTTCTTCATCAGTCATAGTCATTAGCCCGAAGTAGGCTTCTTCTTCACTACTTGATTTCTCCGAGTCACTGTCGCTTAAAGTTTTATTCTTTTTAGCGACTAGACTCTTTTCAGTCTTCCTTTTCCCGTGGGTGGATTTCCTTTCTTCTTTTCTTCCACCCTCTTTCTTTTTATAAGGGCATTCAACAATCATGTGCCCTGGCTTATTGCAACAATAGCAAACTATATCAGAAGAAATATGTTTACCAGTTTTAGATTTATACCTGTCATGATTGCTAGAGCTCATTTTGTGATGATCACCATCACGTCGAGAATGTCTATTTTCAGAGGAAAACTTATTGTTCATGTGTCTTCTTTTGTTTAGCAGTTTCTTAAACTGACGGGAGATAAGAGAGAATTCCCCATCAGACATTTCTGAGCTGGAGGAGCCGGCTTCAGATTCTTTTTCATCATCAGATTCTTGTGTTCTAACTGGAGACAAAGCTCTGCTTTTTCTGGAGCTTTCGGCTTTCATAGCCAAGGTCCTTTCCTTGTTAGAACCTTTATTCCCATCTTCTTCTATTTTCCGAATGTTCATTTGTAGCTCGTGGGATAATAGTTTCCCAAACAGATTCTGAGGGTCTAGATTTGGTAACTTCCCAAATTCTCTGATTGCAACTATCTTGCTATCCCAGTCTTTCGTTAGGGATCGTAGGAATTTGTCATTTAGTTCACCATTAGTAAATTCCCGACCATAATTCCTTAGGCCGTTTACTATCTTGAAGAATCTTTCTTAAGCATCGGCAATGCACTCCTTTTTATTCTGCTTGAAAGCCTCGTACTCTTGATTCAAAAGAGATCTTCTATCATCTCTTACTTCTTCAGTACATTCCATAAGGACTATTAAAGACGTCCACATTTCTTTGGCAGAATTACAGTGAATTAATTTTTGCAACATTGAATGATCCACTGCACTGGCAATTATGTTCTTTGCCTTTTTGTCCAAAGCAACGAGAGCGATCTCATCCTTTGTTAAGTCCATCATTTTCTTTGGTACTTTTAAGGTTGGATCAATAGTAGAAGCGGTCATAGGCACATGAGGTCCTTCTTCCATGACTTGGAAGATTCTCGGGTCTGCGGCTTCCATATAAAATCTGACTCTTTCTTTCCACATAGGAAAATTAGCCTTAGTGCATATTGGCAATTTCAATGAAGACGATTCCTTGCACTTTTCCATGATTTGCAGGTAACTAGAATGGATAGATCCTGTTCAAGGTGTTAACCTAAATATGAACAACCTACCTCTGATACCAATTGTAATATCTAGTTGCCAACCAAAATCACCTAGAGGGGGGTGAATAGGTGATAATTGCGTCTTTTGCGGAATTGAAAATCTTGAAAATAAAGAACGCACAGAATGCAAATCACAATCACAGACGACACAAGAAATTTATAGTGGTTCCCCGTTCTTGGGTACTCCACTAGCCGGCCTCGCCAATCTAGCACCACAGCTAGACTTGACTACTTCACTAAATCTCGAATCAAGAACGATCCTACAATCCTCAGAGTCAAAACTCTTACATCTCGGAGAGCAAACTCCTACAAACTCAGAGATAACCTTCTCTTACAACTCGGAGAATACCTCTCCTACAACTCGGAGAACAATCTCTCCTACAATCAAATGTAGATTTAGATTGAAACAATACTTAACGAATCACGATCAGATCTGAATAATTTGATGATGATCTTCTTCCTTCTTGCGACAGAAATGGCTTCGGCTTGATGTTGAAGAAGAAGAATCGAATCGGCACAAATCAGATCTTCTAAGGTCTTGATTGATCCAATGAAAACAGGACGAGTGAGGCGATGATCGATCGACCTTTTTCTACCACTTGGAGACCAAATCAGATAACTCACGATCGAACTCCAACGATGGCGATGCACGGCACTAGACGACGATCTTGAATCAGATTAGGTTTTTGGAAAATACAAACTCTGATCTTCTTATTAATATGTCCTTTCATAGGAGTAATTCTTATATAGATAAAGATCTAACGATTAACCTTAAAAAAAGAGGAAGGACGTCACATCAAATTGACGGAAAAGACTTGTCGTTAAAATGGAAAAACAAAGTTTACGAGAAAAGCTAGAACCAGACTTCTCGAGAGATCCAAGACTTCTCGAGAGAAATCGGCTAGTTCTCGAAAAACAGCTTTAGAAGAGAATATAGAAAGATTATGACAAGGCTTCTCGGGAGATTAAAGACTTCTCGAGAGGACACGAAACTTCTCGTAAACTCCTAAACAATTTCGCGAAAAACCTTTAGAGAGAAAGCTTTTCGAAAGAAACGATGACTTCTCGAAAACAAAAATACTTCTCGAGAGAGAAAGGATTTCTCGAAAGCTGCCACTGAGACAGACTTCTCGAAAACAATTGAAAAAGAAGATTTCTCGAAAACTAAGGGGACTTTCCGAGATATCATTGATTTCTCGAGAGATCATAACAGCTACTCGAAAACTTTAGCTTTCTCGAAAAAGACCTTTGAGACAACCCTTCTCGAAAAATAACAAGGACTTCTCGAGAGCATAGAAGGACTTCTCGAAAAGTACCTTTACATCTCGAAAAATTTACTTAGGAAAAATTTCTTCCTTTTTTCTCTAGACCAATGCTGCACTCCAAGCTTTGAATCTTTAATGTCTTGATCATAAAGTGTATCCCAATTGAGAGATCACACATGAGTCAACCCCATACCCCACACAATGAAGAATTACATTGCATGAGACTGTGCTTATTGACCCATTGTGACCTGACATTGGTCTACACTTAGCAATGTGAACCTGTAAGAACATTACTAGAAAAATATATCAAATACACAAACAATTCAATCTTGGTTCAAAGTTGACTTTCTACAAATCAAGGTTATTGTGGATACAAAACCCAACAGCCAGCAATTGCAGGTTTCCGTCAGATGATGGATCTTCCTCTCCGCAACGCCACTTTGCTGTGGAGTATGGGCACAAGTGAGCTCTCTCCGGACGCCGTGCTTCCTGCAAAAACTTGAGAACTCACCAGAGGTGAACTCCCCACCATTGTCAGTTCTCAATTTTTTCACCCGCAGTCCTAACCGACCTTCCACCAGCTCCTTGAACTCCACGAACTTCACAAAGGCTTCCGACGTCTCTTTCAAAAAATACACCCAGACATATCTGGTGTAATCGTCAATCAACACCAACATATATCTGTTGCCTCCAAGGCTTGCGGTGGCAGTCGGTCCCATCAAATCACCGTGAATGCACTCCAACGGCGCTTTGCATCTTGTTTGCGATTTATCAAATGGAAGTCGATGAGACTTACCAAACTGACATCCCGCACAAACCTGACCATCTCCATAAGAGGACAAGCTAGGCAAGCCCTTGGCAAGGCCCCTTACCGCCATAGCCTTTAATTTGCCCATGGCAACATGCCCCAACCTTTCATGCCAGATAGCCGCGCTATCGTTGGTCTTCATCTTATCAACATAGGTACTTGTCGATAAAATAAACAAGTCCTTTACCCGCTTTCCAACATGGATAACATCTCCCTTTATCTCCGATTGAGTTTTAAGAAACTTCACTTCTGTTGGGCCAAACAGAACGTGATAACCTGCATCGACCGTATTGGTCACAGAGAAGAGATTCTTCTTCATACCAGGCACTGATAAACACTCCTCAATGTGAGTGGACCCTTATCACTGCTCAGGGAGACAACACCTTCTTGTTCTACTACATGAACAGAATTATCAACCATAATGATAGCATCGTTACCTGAGTAAGGCGCCAAAGAAGAGAATTTTGATTCATCCCCGGTGAGGTGATGCCAACACCCTGAATCCACGATCCAATCCACTTCGAAGTTGATGGTAGCCAAGGCCTTAATGGGCATCGTCGTCATATTAGCCGCAAAGGCTCCACCCCATCCAGCTTCATCAGAATTTGGCTTCTCCTTCTCCGCTACATGTCCCGATTGAAGATTAACCCGGCAATCCTACTTGAAGTGGCCGGTCTTATTACACCTGAAGCACCTTGGTCCCTCTCCCTTCTTCTTCCCATCAGACTTAGAAGCATAACCTCTATCCTGCTGACCTGAAGGAGAGGGTCCATCCTGACCTGGCTTCTTATTCTCCCACTTCTTATTCTTCTTTCCAGAGAACAACACATCACTATCTCCCCCAGAGATAGAAGTCCCCGCCATCTGTCTTACCAAACTTTCCTGCGAAGCAAGTAAGTTCTCCGGCTCCAACAGAGATGGTTGATTTGCCCAACCCTGAACTGAAGTCACAAAGGCAAGATACTCCTTCTTCAACCCGCGGATGATATGCCTCTTCAGTTTTGCCTTCGAGATGGGCTCATTAGGGTCCAATGCAGAAATCTCTGCTGTAAGGTTCTTCATCTGGAGAAAGAATGTAGAAATAGAAAGATCACCTTGAGAGGCCTTCGCCAACTCATTTTAAAGAAACTGTAGCCGAGCTACATTCTTCTTATTAAACAACCCGTCCAAAGACGTCCAAATCTCAGCAGCAGATTTACATCCAATGATGTGATCAAACAGCTCTGGTGAGATAGCCCTCTTGAGTGTGAACTCTGCCTTAGCATTAGTTCTCCTCCAAAGTCTCACCTCTGCCATATTATCTCCTGCTAGAAACACTTCTTGTGCGTCTTCTCCTCCAACTATCTCCCATAGATCCTCGCCAAGTAAGTAACTCTCCATACACGACCTCCACTTCTTGTAGTTAGTCGATGTTAGGAGTTCAATACCAAGCCCTCTTGCGTATCCACCTTCCAGGGCAATCTATGTGGTCTCTTCTTCACAAAGACGATGGAAACTCAAGTTGATCACTGCTTATCCACTCCAACAACCTCCCCCTGATACCATGTTAAAATTTTTGATTTGAATCATTTAGGAGTAAGCAGGATTTGCATCAACTGAGATATAGCCAAACAACCACAATATGCCACACAGCAACACAAAACGTTATTGAGTCACAATACTTGATTACAGTGCGAGGTATATATGACGAGACATGATTCATAAGAATGACGGAGGAGAGAAGAACAAAACACCAAAAAGTAAAACTAGCGGCTTGACAAAGCAGAGACCGCACAGACCGCACAACTCCAGAGATCGCCCGGCTTGACCTGAGACCGTGCGAACAGAAAATAGACAGACCGCCTGCACTGCAAGTCTGCCACCTCAGACCGCACGAACTGGAGCTTATTGAATTGAACGAAGAACAGAAGCTGTCGCCAGACCGCAACTCAGATCGCCTAACCGCTGAAGGTCGCCTGATCGCTGAGCTCGATGCGAACAGCACAAGAACACCATAAACCAGTTCGCAGACAGACCGCTGCCAAACTGTTTATTCAAGCCGCTGGGAATCACCAAGGAAGGAGACCGCAACCTGCAGACCACAAACCTGTGAACACAACAAATAGTAAATTCGCTTCCGAGATCGCCCGACCTCAAAGTTGAGACCGCACGAATTAACCCAGGCTCTAGTTCTTACAGTTCTCGTTCTGAATGATGGGCCATGCACCCCTATTTATAGGCGGGTAGACGGATGTCGTCACCGCACAGGAGAGATACAATCATCACCCGTCAGATCGCCAGCGGTCTCACAAGGCAGACCGCGTGATCACACCACTTGGACAACCTTCCGTCCAAGACCGCAGATCAGCAGGCAGATCGCGCACAAGTTGCGCGAACATGAGACCGCGCACAAGCCGCGCGGACACAAGAACGCTCCTTCCTTAGATCACCACGAGCAAACTAAGAACCATCTGGCCGACTTCAGACAAGTCGCCAGAACTCCAGCACAAGCCGCCTGGTCAGGCTGTTACACAAGAACAGATCGCCCGGTCTTCTACAAGGAAGATAGACAGACCAAGCAAAACTACTCGGAGATAGACCGCAATAACTAGGAACAAACCGACCAACCAGCAAATCGCTAGAATCAACCCGGCAGAGCCAGACCGGCAGAATACCAACACAAGCCGCGCGGTCTCTGCGGTCTCCAAAAATCAGACCGCCGGCCACCTTCCACTCCACTTCAATAATTTCAACACTCCCCCTTGAAGTGGGAAGTGGAAACTAGCCCGAGTAAACTCCGCAACCGAGTAAACGGTCCCTTTGCCAGTGGCTTTGTGAAGATGTCTGCAACATTGTCTGCACTCTGAACATGATCGACCATAAGTGATCCTCCCAACACCTTTTCACGAATGAAATGGTGTTCAATCTCAATATGCTTGGTCCTCGTGTGACAAACTGGATTATTAACCAGCTTGAGAGCACTCTCATTGTCCACGTGTAGCATAGTGGGACCTCGAACCTCCTCATGAACATCCTCCACCAACCTCCTGAGCTAAACGGCTTCCTGAGCTGCCAAGGCCGAAGCCTTGTACTCCGCTTCTGTGGTAGATACGGACACTGAGTCCTGCTTTTTGTTGCACCAAGAAATATCTGTGGGGCCCGTCATAAAGTCAAAACCAGACATTGATCTTTGATCATCCACGTTTCCCCCGTAGTCAGCATCCATGTATCCATGCAACTCCAAGCTTAACCCTCTCCTATATAGGAGACCAACATCAGAGGTCGACTTCACATACTTCAAAATCCCTTTGGCCGCTAGAAGATGAGGCCTCCGTGGCACCGCCATGTACCGACTCACTTTGCCAACTACATAAGCAATATTTGGCCTCGTGATGGTCAAGTAAATCAAGCTCCCAACCAGAGCTCGGAACACCAACGGATCAAATAGAACTCTTCCCTCATCCTTCCGAAGTTTATGATGTTGTTCCAGAGGTATAGAGCTGCTCTTCCCTTCCTCCATGCCAAATCGTTGAACGATCCGCTCCGCATATCCAGCCTGAGAAACGAGCACTCTGCTCTCCTGACTCTGAACCTTGAGTCCAAGGAAATGGTGAAGCTCACACAGATCCTTCGTCTCAAACCTGATAGCAAGCTCAGCTCTCAGCCTTGCTACTTGCCTCCTTCGAGTTCCCGATGACAATCATGTCATCCACATACAGCAGAACAAAAACCCGAAGCGCCCCTCCTTCTTGACGAATAAGCTAGAGTCAGAGTCTGAAGCAAAGAACCCGTAGAATAGAAGATACTCTACGATCTTCCCATACCACGCCCAAGGCGCTTGCTTTAACCCATACAGGGCCTTCTTCAGTTTGCAGACGTAGTCCGGACAATCCTCCGAGATGAAACCCGGCGGCTGGATCATGAAGATATCCTTGTCAATCTCTCCGTATAAGAAAGCATTCTTCACATCGAGCTGCCAAATCTCGCATCCACTAGATGCCGCCAAAGCAATAACAAATCGAACTGAGGTCATCTTTGCCACTGGATTGAACGTCTCTTCATAATCTTCTCCATACTGCTGTGAGAACCCGCAAGCCACAAGGTGAGCCTTGTATCGCTCGATCGTGCCGTCAGCTTTCTTCTTGAGCTTATAAACCAATTTGCATGTCACAGGGGTAATGCCCTTGGGCCTGGGCACTAGATACCAAGTCTCATTCTTCTTAAGAGCATCCATCTCTTCTTGCATAGCAATGTCCCACTGCTTCACGCCTTTGTCTTTCTCAAAGCTCGATAGCTCCCTCTTATCCAAGGGACCAGCGAAGAAACATGAGACGAAGCTCACCATGTTTCCTCCTGTATATCGATCTGGTGGTCTGATAGTACTCTTCGACCTCCTAAGAGGTTGCTCCTGACTAACCACCTCCATAGCTGCTTCTTCTGTGCTAGCTCCTCTTCCACATGAACTTGGAGCATCGCTCCCCCTGCTTCCAGAACCCGAAGCCTCCATCTCAGAGCTTGACATAGCTGGAGCTTGATGAGTCCTGATCATATACACTTTTATGGACTCATCTAGGCCGTTTATTTAGTCTTTTTACCGCACTTTAGCCCTGTTATAGTTCATATTGATCATTCTATGCTAGGTGCACTTTTGGCCCGTTTTGGTGTTATCTCTTGTTTACCTTCGTTACTTGTTTTCATGCTTTGTTAAGTGCCATCTTCAGTGTCTAGATTGGTGTTGTACGCTGGAACAGGAGTCGTGTAGGTGTTCCCGGTACAATTCTACACAGGAACACTGCGCACGATCACTGGTTCTATTGCGCACGACCACTGGTCGTGCGCCACTGATCGTGCGCACTTAACACCCCATTTTATGAGGTCTGTCTGGCTTATCGCACGACCACTTACGATAGTGCGCACGACCATTGGTCGTGCGTCACTGGTCGTGTGAACATTGTATTTTATAAATTTCTTCCCTTGCAGGCTCCGTCCAGTCAGGCGCACGATCACAGAATTCTAGTGCGCACGACCACTGGTCGTGCGCCAATGACCGTGCGCACTGTTTAATTCAGCGCCTATATAATGCCCTGCTCGCGAATTAGGTCGGGATCACGCCTTGGAACGCCGTTCAGTCCGCCGTTTTTCGCCCTTTTCACAGTTTTTCACCCCCTAGGCCTCCTCCATCATCCAAGGGCTTAAAGGAAAGGATTCTACACTTATTTTGTCGCCAAGGAAGAAGTTCTTCGCATCCGACGTGGCCGGATTGTAAATCGCTGGAGAAGACGGGTCCATTGGGAGGTGTGACAGCCCTCCTCTACCCCGGACGACAGTTGGGGCCGAGTTAGGACGCGGATTGACAACCCGGTGCTTCCTACCGTGAATCTACAACAAGACTCCGGATTCGGTCGTATCTCTTGCCTTTTTCTTCTACATGTGTGGTTATATTTGTTGTAATCTCTTTATTTAGATGATGAATGCTATGAACCATGTGTATTATTGTTTATTTCATGTTTATGGAATTATTTAGTTCATTTGTGTTGTTGAGGTGCGCCCCCATCCATTTTCCACTCCTCCACCATGCCCGGTGCCGCATTAGCAATTGCTAGTGGCGTGCTTGTCGAAGAGGTGCCGACGACCCTCATTCCGTTAGCCTACTCGCACTATCGTAAGTGGCATTGCATAGGAGTAGTCATAGCATTTTCTCTTTGTTTTCCACAATCCAAAATCCCCGTTCCCGCATCCATCCGCTCGAAAGGACTTCGATCTCAAGTCCCTCCTCAATAGTCAACTCCACCTTACTGTGTTCCTTGAGAGATTCGATACTCGGGGATTACTCCTCATTTTATATTACTTGAACGATCGGTACACTGCCGTTTCATGCCGCAGTCGAGCTACCGCCTATAGCGGTGTGCGAGATTTGCGCCATCAAGTTTTTGGCGCTGTTGCCGGGGAACACAGTCGTGTGAGTTTTCTAGAGAGGGAAAACCTGAGAGAGAAGCCCTTCCTTTTGTAATTGCATTTTTTTGTTTTATTTCTTTTTATTCCATTTTCCTGTTTTAATTAGGTTGCTTTAGTAATTTTTGTTCGGTGTGGTATTTCGCACAATAGTGTTTTTCTATTTGAATCGTTTTATCTTCGCACTATGTGGGCACATCTTAATTTCCGTTGCCGTTGGTGTGGAGCTACCTCCCACTCTAGTGATGAATGCCCTACGGAGAATAGTAGGCATAATTCTTATAGCCCAGCATATGGAGCACCGACTTCGTCTGATACTTCATATGGTGCGCGTAAGTCTTATGGCTACTCTGCTGAGCCTTTACCGTCTAACTTCTTTTCGGCTTCAGCCCCCGCTGTGCCAAAGAAGCCCGCAAGGCAGTGCCGGTTTTGTCGGAGCACTGATCATGTCTTGAAGGACTGTGCCGAGTATCTTCGCCAATTGGATGAGGATGACGAGCCGGATATCCGGATCGTCCCAACTCCTAACTCTGGCGGCACACCTTCAACATCCGGTTATGTGTCTTTGTCACCTTCACATCTTGAAGGGAATGGCATGGATACGGTCACTAGATGTGCGGCTGATCTATGCACCGACATTGCTGAGCCTATTCTCCATGTGCATCCACCACCTCTAGTGGATTCGATTCTTTGTGAGGAATCGGTGCTCGACTTTTATCCGAGCACTATTCTTCCCCCTGTTGTGCATACTACATTCGTCTCTAACGACATTGTCGATGATCTGTCACAAGAGGAGGCGGTTGATCTTAGTGTTATGCCTGCTCCTATGGAGGAGGACAACCTTCTAGGTGAAGAGGAGCTTTCCTCCACACCGATGGAGGAAGTCCAAATCTTGGGCATGGCCACTTTCGATCCCGCTGAACCTTGCGGCATTGATGACAATGCCAACATTATTTTACTTACCCAACCTGATGGAAGTGAGACCGGGATCACTCCCCCGATTGATTTTTATTCATGTTCTTCTTCTTTTTTATTTCTTGATCCCCTTTCTCTATCTGAGCCTGTGCAGGTTGAGTCTTCACAGGTACCTCGGGAGGACTTGGAGCATGATGCTCAAGTCAATGATGAGAGCATCCTCTTATGTGAGGAGGTTGATTCCCCCTCCGTAGAGGAAGCTCCACTCATTTCCTTCTCCTCCTGCTGCCTCCCTGGAGATGATACCTTGCTGGGCAAGGATAGTTTTGGTGAGTTGAGTGAGGATTCCTCCTCTTCTTATTTTTTATTCCCTCTACCTGTGACGCGCAGGTATTATTTATATTCGGGTAGAGGCGTGACTGTTATGTTGTCGTATCGGTACCCGCTACCGACACGCATATTAGAACAGTTACCTGTGCACTTCTCTTTTCATAGACCCATTAGCTAGAACTGTTTTCAATTTGAATAAGTCGTGCTGGGATGACAATAAACCCAGTAGTTATCTTTCTTTTCTGCATTTTTATTTCATCTAATCATGTTTAGTTAGTTGTATTTCTTTTCAGTTTTCTATATTCTTTTGTTTCTGCGGAGCTCACCCCTGCAGGTCCTTTTTCTGGATGGCGGATGCTGCAGCTTTGTCTTAGTTTACACACGTCTTCCGGTATGCTCACTTGCTGAGCATTGGGTACTCTCTTTCCCTAGCCCTATTTTGATTTTCCTGTCATATATTATGCGGATTGTTTAGTTTAAGTCTGGGGGAGAGTAGTTTTGTTTACCCGCTCGCATGCACTATTGCATTGCATATTAGAAGATTTCATTTAAAATGTTTTGTTCATTTTCATTGCACACCACTACACCCGCTTGAGTGCGCGCTTACCTATTTGTTTTGTTTCCGAATGAATTGTTTTGGTTGGAGTATGAAATAGGATGTTAACTTAGGAATTACTATTAGGAGCGCGATGTTGACTCGAGCAGTGTTCTAGTCGCATCCGCATGCTACGATAGAATTTGAGTAAAATTAGATTATTTCTATGCATTTAATTTATGATTAGTATTTTTGCGTAGTTTTAGATTTATCATACTCAAATGGTGAATGTGAATGAAATTGACGATAACCCGGTGTTGTGTGTGTACGAGCACTAGTCGTGTGTTGCTCGAGTCGGGAGGAAGGTTTATCTTTCTCGTGGGTTAAGAACTTGCCCCAAGCGACTCTCGAAGCATGGGCGAGAGCGATTCGTCGAGTTAAACGTGATGTAGGCCACCTTTTGGCTAGTTTGAGCCATGTCGTTCCATGTCCTTTTCGCTCACCTTTGCAATCCAAATTTGTGCCTACCACTCCTTTGTCCAGCTCCTCTTCATCCACCAAAGCCCAAAGCTTATCCTACACCCGCAACCAAATTGCTGTTTAACTGCGCTCATAATTCTCAATTTGTTGTGATGTATGGACTCGTCGTGTTGAGAAGGGGAAATAAACGCCATTTTGCTGAATTTGTACCAACTGGAGGATAAGTAAAAGAAGAAAAGTATGTTGTAAAAAGAAGAAAAAAAATCTGGAAAAAGTTTATTGAAAAGAAATCCTTCCGAGCTAAATAGAAAATTCGTTGGTGATTATGAAGTAGCCGGTGTGCACACCTAGTTTTCATGATAAGTCTAGGGGTGTGTCACACGAGCATTGTTTTTGGTTTTGTGTGGTGCAGCGTTCCGTTAGCTCACTTGGGTTGCGTAGCCATCGTGTTTAAATTTGAATATCATACCGTAACCTAAGCCCCAACTTAATCCTAAAGTCCTATTGATTTATCTCATGAGTTTGCTAGCGTCGTGGAGAGAGTGTGACCGGGCGAGCGTATGGTTCACGACGTTGATGGATTTCAGCGGAGTTATTCCTAAACCCCGATCTTGTGCAACACCCGCCTTAGTGTCTTGTTACTTTCACACCGGGCATGATCGTGCGAATTCTTCATAAATTTACCAACTGAGTATAACTAAATCTTTACTTACGCTCTAATACTTATGTAAACTAGCTGGCATAGTTAGAATCTCTTTTTACTAGAATTTCTACTCGCATGCGTATGTTACTTCGCACCGTACTCCTTTGTGTAATTCTCTATGTTAACTACTGTTTTCACACTCCGCCGGATTCGTTTGCTCGGGACCCGCAAACAGGTAAGTCTGGGGGTGTGATAAGTCCTGATCATATACACTTTTATGGACTCATCTGGGCCGTTTATTTAGTCTTTTTACCGCACTTTAGCCCTGTTATAGTTCATATTGATCATTCTATGCTAGGTGCACTTTTGGCCCGTTTTGGTGTTATCTCTTGTTTACCTTCGTTACTAGTTTTCATGCTTTGTTAAGTGCCATCTTCAGTGGCTAGATTGGTGTTGTACACTGGAACAGGAGTCGTGAAGGTGTTCCCGGTACAATTCTGCACAGGAACACTGCGCACGATCACTGGTTCTATTGCGCACGACCACTGGTCGTGCGCCACTGATCGTGCGCACTTAACACCCCGTTTTATGAGGTCTGTCTGGCTTATCGCATGACCACTTACGATAGTGCGCACGACCATTGGTCGTGCGTCACTGGTCGTGTGAACATTGTATTTTATAAATTTCTTCCCTTGCAGGCTCCGTCCAGTCAGGCGCACGATCACAGAATTCTAGTGCGCACGACCACTAGTCGTGCGCCAATGACCGTGCGCACTGTTTAATTCAGCGCCTATATAATGCCCTGCTCGCGAATTAGGTCGGGATCACGCATTGGAACGTCGTTCAATCCGCTGTTTTCACCCTTTTCACAGTTTTTCACCCCCTAGGCCTCCTCCATCAGCCAAGGGCTTAAAGGAAAGGATTCTACACTTATTTTGATCGCCAAGGAAGAAGTTCTTCGCATCCGACGTGGCCGGATTGTAAATCGCTGGAGAAGACGGGTCCATTGGGAGGTGTGACAGCCCTCCTCTACCCCGGACGATAGTTGGGGCCGAGTTAGGACGCGGATTGACAACCCGGTGCTTCCTACCGTGAATCTACAACAAGACTCCGGATTCGGTCGTATCTCTTGCCTTTTTCTTCTACTTGTGTGGTTATATTTGTTGTAATCTCTTTATTTAGATGATGAATGCTATGAACTATGTGTATTATTGTTTATTTCATGTTTATGGAATTATTTAGTTCATTTGTGTTGTTGAGGTGCGCCCCCATCCATTTTCCACTCCTCCACCGTGCCCGGTGCCGCACTAGCAATTGCTAGTGGCGTGCTTGTCGAAGAGGTGCCGACGACCCTCATTCCGTTAGCCTACTCGCCCATCCGCCTACCGAAGCGTGGCATAGCGGCCCGTGTATTCCATCCCGCCTAATGAAGCAGCGCGCTCAAGGCCTGCATAGTTCGATCCGTTTGCCTACTCGTCCATCCGCCCTTGCGACGTAGCGCGCTCAAGGCCTGCCTAGTCTCCATCCCGCCAAGCGAAGAATTGCATAGCGGCATTGCATTGGAGTAGTCATAGCATTTTCTCTTTGTTTTCCACAATCCAAAATCCCCGTTCCCGCATCCATCCGCTCGAAAGGACTTCGATCTCAAGTCCCTCCTCAATAGTCAACTCCACCTTACTGTGTTCCTTGAGAGATTCGATACTCGGGGATTACTCCTCGTTTTATATTACTTGAACGATCGGTACACTGCCGTTTCGTGCCGCAGTCGAGCTACCGCCTATAGTGGTGTGCGAGATTTGCGCCATCAGAGCTCCTGGTGAAACAGGCAACTCCGCTTGATGATTTCCTGCAGCCTTCCCTGCTTCATCAACCATGCTCTCCGGTAGTTCAAATCCTGAACTCCCCTTGTAGGAAGTCACCTCATCGAACACCACATCCCGAGACACCACTGATCTCCGTGTCTCAGGATCCATGCATCTCCATCCCTTCTTCCGCTCATCATACCCAAAAAAGACTAGCTTCCTTGCTTTCGCATCTAGTTTTGTCCGAAGAGCATCATGAATATGCACATAACAGATTAACCCGAACACCCGAAGGTCTGCAACACTCGGCTTCTCCTTGAACATCAGTTCGTGAGGGGTCTTCATGTTGAAAGGACTTAGAGGCATCCTGTTGATGACGTATGCCGCACAAGACATTCCCTCCGCCCAAAAGGACTTTGGGATACTCTTGGCATGAAGCCTGCATTTGCAGGTTTCCGTCAGATGATGGATCTTCCTCTCCGCAATGCCATTTTGCTGTGGAGTATGGGCACAAGTGAGCTCTCTCCGGACGTCGTGCTTCCTGCAAAAACTTGAGAACTCACCAGAGGTGAACTCCCCACCATTGTCAGTTCTCAATTTTTTCACCCGCAGGCCTAACCTACCTTCCACCAGCTCCTTGAACTCCACGAACTTCACAAAGGCTTCCAACTTCTCTTTCAGAGAATACACCCAGACATATCTGGTGTAATCGTCAATCAACACCAACATATATCTATTGCCTCCAAGGCTTGGGGTGGCAGTCGGTCCCATCAAATCACCGTGAATGCACTCCAACGGCACTATGCATCTTGTTTGTGATTTATCAAATGGAAGTCGATGAGACTTACCAAACTGACATCCCGCACAAACATGAACGTCTCCATAAAAGGAAAAGATAGGCAAGCCCTTGACAAGGCCCCTTACCGCCATAGCCTTTAATTTGTCCATGCCAACATGCCCCAACCTTTCATGCCAGATAGTCGCGCTATCGTTGGTCTTCATCTTATCAACATAGGTACTTGTCGATAAAACGAACAAGTCCTTTACCCGCTTTCCAACATGGATAACATCTCCCTTATCTCCGAATGAGTTTTAAGAAACTTCACTTCTGTTGGGCCAAACCGAACGTGATAACTGGCATCGACCGCACTGGTCACAGAGAAGAGATTCTTCTTCATACCAGGCACGTGATAAACACTCCTCAATGTGAGTGGACCCTTATCACTGCTCATGGAGACAACACCTTCTTGTTCTACTGCATAAACAGAATTATCATCTGTAATGATAGCATCGTTACCCGAGTAAGGCACCAAAGAAGAGAATTTTGATTCATCCCCGGTGAGGTGATGCCCACACCCTGAATCCACGATCCAATCATCTTCGAAGTTGATGGCAGCCAAGGCCTTAACGGGCATCGCCGTCATATTAGCCGCAAAGGCTCCTGCCCACCCAGCTTCATCAGACTTTGGCTTCTCCTTCTCCGCTACATGTCCCGACTAAAGATTAACCCAGCAATCCTTCTTGAAGTGGCCGGTCTTATTACACCTGAAGCACCTTGGTCCCTCTCCCTTATTCTTCCCATCAGACTTAGAAGCATAACCACTATCCTGCTGACCTGAAATAGAGGGTCCATCCTGACCCAGCTTCTTCTTCTCCCACCTCTTCTTCTTCTTTCCAGAGAACAACACATCACTATCTCCCCCAGAGATAGAATTCCACGCCATCTGTCTTGCCAAACTTTCCTGCGAAGCAAGTAAGTTCTCTAGCTCCAACAGAGATGGTTTATTTGCCCAACCCTGAACTGAAGTCACAAAGGCAAGATACTCCTTCTGCAACCCACGGATGATATGCCTCTTCAGTTTTGCCTCCGAGATGGGCTCATCAGGGTCCAATGCAGAAATCTCTACTGTAAGGTTCTTCATCTTGAGAAAGAAGGTAGAAATAGAAAGATCACCTTAAGAGGCCTTCGCCAACTCATTTTCAAGAAACTGTAGCCGAGCTACATTCTTCTTATTAAACAACCCGTCCAAAGACGTCCAAATCTCAGCAGCAGATTTACATCCAATGATGTGATCAAACAGCTCTGGTGAGATAGCTCTCTTGAGTGTGAACTCTGCCTTAGCATTAGTTCTCCTCCAAACTCTCACCTCTGCCATATTATCTCATACTAGAAACACTTCTTGTGTGTCTTCTCCTCCAACTATCTCCCATAGATCCTCGCCAAGTAAGTAACTCTCCATACACGACCTCCACTTCTTGTAGTTAGTCGATGTTAGGAGTTTAATACCAAGCCCTCTTGCGTATCCACCTTCCATGGCAATCTATGTGGTCTCTTCTTCACAAAGATGATGGCAACTCAAGTTGATCACTGCTTATCCACTCCAACAACCTCCCTCTGATACCATGTTAAAATTTTTGATTTGAATCATTTAGGAGTAAGTAGGAGTTGCATCAACTGAGTTATAGCCAAACAACCACAATATGCCACACAGCAACACAAAACTTTATTGAATCACAATACTTGATTACAGTGCGAGCTATACATGGCGAGACATGATTCATAAGAATAACGGAGGAGAGAAGAACAAAACACCAAAAAGTAAAACTGGCGGCTTGACAAAGCAGAGACCGCACAGACCGCACAACTCCAGAGATCGCCCGGCTTGACCTGAGACCGTGCGAACAGAAAATAGACAGACCGCCTGCACTGCAAGACCGCCACCTCAGACCGCACGAACTGGACCTTATTGAATTGAATGAAGAACATAAGCTGTCGCCAGACCGCAACTCAGATCGCCTAACCGCCGAAGGTCGCCTGATCTCTGAGCTCGATGCGAACAGCACAAGAACACCAAAAACCAGTACGCAGATAGACCATTGTCGAACTGTTTATTCAAGCCACTGGGAATCACCAAGTAAGGAGATCGCAACCTGCTGACCGCAAACCTGCGAACACAACAAACAGTCAACTCGCTTCTGAGACCGCCCGACTTCAAAGTTGAGACCGCACGAATTAACCCAGGCTCTAGTTCTTACAGTTCTCATTCTGAATGACGGGCCATGCACCCCTATTTATAGGTGGGTAGATGGATGTCGTCACCGCACAGGAGATATACAATCACCACCCGTCAGATCATCAGCAGTCTCACAAGGCGGACAGCGCGATCACACCACTTGGACAACCTTCCGTCCAAGACCGCAGATCAGCAGGCAGATCGCGCACAAGTCGCGCGAACACGAGACCGCGCACAAGCCACGCGGACACAAGAACGCTCCTTCCTTAGACCACCAGGAGCAAACCAAGAACCATCTGGCCGACTTCATACAAGCCGCCAGATCCCCAGCACAAGCCGCCTGGTCAGGCGGTTACATAAGAACAGACCGCCCGGTCTTTTACAAGGAAGATAGACAGACCAAGCAAAATAACTCGGAGAGAGACCGCATCAACCAGGAACAAACCGGCCAACCAGCAGATCTCCAGAATCAACCCGGTAGAGCCAGACCGTCAGTATACCAACACAAGCCGCACGGTCTCTGCGGTCTACAAAAATTTTGACCGCCGGCCACCTTCCACTCCACTTCAATAATTTCAACAGTCGGTTTATGGCGGAGCCTCAGAAACCTCATCTTATGGCGGCTAGGAGCATTTTAAAGTACGTAAAGTCCACCTCTGTTTTGGGTCTCTTCTATGGGAAGAACTCAGGCTTTTGCTTGCATGAATACATGGATGCTGATTATGGAGGAGATTCAGATGACCGGAGATCGACATCTGGATATATCATTATGATAGGTTCTACAGCTATATCATGGTGCAGTAAGAAGCAGGATTCTGTGTATGACTCTACAACGAAAGCAGAGTACAAAGCTTCGGCTTTGGCAGCTTAAGAAGCCATCTGGCTTAGGAGGCTT
This sequence comes from Dactylorhiza incarnata, assembly GCA_033032865.1. Classification (NCBI taxonomy): domain Eukaryota; kingdom Viridiplantae; phylum Streptophyta; class Magnoliopsida; order Asparagales; family Orchidaceae; genus Dactylorhiza; species Dactylorhiza incarnata. The sequence continues at coordinate 8,431,639 of JAWHQI010000035.1, forward strand.
GTGGAGGACATTCATGGGGAGGTGTGAGGTCCTACTCTGCTTCGGGGTCACAATGAGAGTGCCCTCAAACTGGCAAACAATCCATTTTATCATGCTCGAACCTAGCATATAGAGATTCAACATTATTTCATTCGGGAGAAGGTGTTGGAGAGATCTCTTATGGTTGAGCATGTGCAGAGCAAGGATAATGTCGTAGACATTTTATGAAGCTGTTGTCAAATGGACCGTTTGATCAGTTGAGGAGTCTAGTTGGGCTAACTTCCACTTCCCACTTCAAGGGGGAGTGTTAAATTTTTGAAGTGGAAGTGGAGTGTCCGGGCGGTCTAATAATGGAGACCACAGAGACAGTGCGAGCTCTGGTATGGCGATCTAGCTTAGAGATCGTGCATCTTTGGTATCAGCGAACTGTTGTGTTTTGCAGGTTGTGCCCAAGTGTTCCTGTTCTGGTTGAGACCGGGCGGTCTGGTACTGGAGGTTGCTTCGGTGGTGTGGTACTTCGGTCTGCCGGGTTGTTCTTGGCAAAATGTCTTACTTGGACAGTTTTGCTTAAGTGTAATAAGGTCTTATGAAGACCACGCGATCTGGTTTTGGAGACCGCGCGTTTTAATAAGGAAGGTGATTATATCCCTCATGGTTGGTGACGACATCCGTTCATTTGCCTACAAATATGGGTGCAGGGCCAGCCATTTGTATGCAAGAACTATAAGAATTAAATTTTGGATTGATTGTGCCGGTCTCATTTTTAAGGTCACGCGGTCTGACGGTTGTTGACCATTTATTGTTTTCGCAGGTTAGGCGGCCAACAGGTTCCGTCAGTATTCTTCCTATCTTCCAGCATTGAATAACCAGCTCGCCAGCGTCTCGTCTGGGCAGTCTGCAGTTTGTCATTCATGACCTGCTTTGCAATGGACTCAGTTGATCAGCCGACCTTCAGTGGTTAGGCGGTCATGAGTTGTGGTCTTGCAGCAGCGAGCAGTTATTCTTCTATTCGCGGGTTACTTCTATGATCTAGAGACCATGCGGTCTGAGCGATCAAGAAGTACGGACAGGGCTTTGTTCAGCAGTTCAATAAGATGCAGATTGTGCGGTCTGTGATTAGCGGTCTCGCAGAGTACAGGTCAGTGACCTGTTCTGTTCGTGCGGTCTCAGGGAAGCCGACGGTCTTGTTGAGTTCGAGCGGTTTGTGCGGTCTCAGATCTTCTATCCGCCATAAGCTTGTTCTGTTGCTTGATCTTCTCATTTAAGTGTTTCTCTTATAAATCATGTCTCGCCATGTATGCAACGCATTGTAAAAAGATAGTCAATTTGAATAAAGATCTTCTTGTCCTTCATTGTCACTGGTTAACTGTTTTTGAATTGAATTAAAGTCTTATGCTGTTGTCTTCGATCCATCTCTGAAATTTTAACAAGCGTTGTAAGACACCATTTTTTTGCTACAAAACTGGGTCTTAGGCCCAGAACCGTCGCTTTGCGGTGAGACCAACACTCGGGAAGGTCGTCACTACAAAACGCCGATCCTATCGGCCATATCGATCATAGGAGAAGAAAAGTACATTTGAACCAAAAATAAGTTCTAGTCCACATCACATAATATATAAATCATAATGAAAGATGTCCATAGATAATAACTAAAATAAGAGATAACAATAAAAAGGGCTCATGCCCAGTACATCATGTCCTCACTACAAGGTCACTCGCGGAAGCAAATCTACTAACAAACACTCACAGATCTTGAGACGGGTGCTCCCGTGCTAGGCTGACATGCCTCCATCTGCACCGGCCTCTGGTGGTGTGGCGTCTCCTCGGTCCACTAAAATGATATGGTCCTCCGACTGTTAGTCAAAAAGACTAAGCCTCATTTCCCACCACCCATCCCCCAGTGGCTCCTAGGCACCGTGCGGGAGGATGAAGTGGAGCATAGCAAGGGGTATAAAACAAAGTAGATGACATGTCTTAGCTACAGGATTATCTCGCACTACACAGGTGTTTATATGTATATAGAAAATAGTAAATAAAGCAAGGTAGAGAACAAGTAAAGTACGTATGTAATGACAAGTATAGAATAAAAAAGTAACCGTTGATTTATAGGAATGCCCATACAAACCTATAGACCAAGGGGTCGTTTAGCGAGGCCTGCCGTATAAAAAGTCCCATAACCAATTTATTGGTAGGGGTTGAAATGCAATGTTTATGCAATGACAGTCAGAGTTATAATGATTTTTGTTATGATCACACAAGTGCAACTCATGCACCCGACTCTATGCGCACAGACCTTTAGTTCCACCTTTTTGGAGCTAGCAAAACTCTAGGATACCCCCGTAGTGGCAAAACAGAAGCGGTAGGTTGGGCCTCGCCCACCTCTAGGTTGGTATTAGCACTACCTATCCTAGACCTATCGTACGCCTCAACGCGAAGAACACAATACCACCCTATGAAGTATTAGGGTTATGCATGAAGTACTATATATATCAATCCAAAATTTATAACAAAATTATCAGAGAATAACATCACTAGTGCCAGTTTACTGCCAATATTTCATGAACATTCAAGGTAATATGATTATGTAAATTCTTAACATAAGAAAGTGCCCTAATTAATTCTTAATTAATTCAGAGGGGATAAATGTTCCTAAAAATTCCAGATAAATTATTTAAAGCACAATACCACCCTATGAACCTCTCTACCAAGTTTCAAGTTAATCCGATGACATATGACCCTTTGACCTTCAATAGGTTCAATATACAACCCTACGGTTTGAACCGGGATTCTAGGGCACATCCACCCCAAACCACCCAAAACCACTAATTGTGGTATTTTATGTGACATCAAGTCAGTGGTCAAAGTTTCACAACATTTGGATGAGGGTTGATCTCCCAAATCCATCAAGTGCACTTTTGATCTAATATACCGTAGTTTGACCAAATTTGGGTTACTTAATTACCCTACCAATTCAATCCCAAATGAGTTGAAATTTTACCAGTCATTTCATGACCCTAAGGACCTCCCACCAAAATTTGGAAGGGTTTAGAGGTCTCTAGAACCTAAAATTAATTTATTCATGTTTATTTAATTTTCTACAAAAACTATAGAAAAAGGTTCTCCAAAAATTCCCAATTTTGGATATGTTGAGTGCAAGGGTTAATTCAGCATATTGTCCAAATTTCAAAACATTTGGATGTCTCGATTAGTGGGGGTACTCAAATCAATCTTTGGTCAACCCTAAGAACAGGTTGCACCATTTTGAGAGTTGCAGGCAAACCAGTGGGTCAAATCAGCTCAAATTAATTTTAAAATAAACTAGAAGTAAAGACCTACAACTTTTGTCTCTGGCCATTTTTCCTGAAACGGAATCTAAGGGGTTCAAATGTCAGTTTCAAAAACGTGTATTTCTAGGGGAAAATATGACGTTAATTAATTATAAATTTAATAATCTGTCTAAATGTAGGGCATCAGTTCATCTTCTCCAATCAGCCAATGACCACGATCAGCCCATCCTGTACCAACTTGGGAGGTGATTGCCCAGCCACCTAGACCCTCTCCCGGTAGGCCAATGCCGCCACTACCTCTGTTGAGGTGGAGGCCAGCGATAGACGGTGGTTGGCCAGTCGGAGGTGTCCAGAATCAGGGTTTTTAGCAAGAAGAGTAAAGCTTGAACCCAAGCTTTCGATCAAGCCAATTTATGGAAAATTGGCCTCACCTTGTGGCCAACAAGATAGGATCCATCCACTAAGAGAGAGGAGGAGGGGAGGACCTGAGTGGTGTCTTGTAGACATGTCGATCACCAGTCCGCCATGGTTGGTCGTGAGCTCATGGGTGTCATGTCGATATGCGCCTAGATGGTGGATTTCTCCTTCCCTTTGTTGGAGCCTATGTTCCGCATCTCTTGGTTTGAGAATAACAAATACCGTGTTGTATTTGATCTAGTCTTTTGTGTGTTTATAGTGTCCAGGTTGTACAGGTTCAATGAGGAGACAAGTCCTCGTTCATGGGTGTTGGATATGTTATGACAGGTCTTAATGCTAAGTGCACACCAAAGTCAGGTTGCAATGGATCACCAAACACAGTTTTAGACAATGTAATCCCTCATTGTGTAGAACAACGTGTTGGTCCATGTGTAATCTCTCTATTGGGGTGTACTTCATATACTCATAACTGAAGGTTTTCAAGTTTGAGGAGTAGACCATGTTTTCAGAAGAAAAGAAATTTTTGCTAAGTCAATTCGTCGAGATGTCTCGTTAAGTTCCGATGAATTTTGACGAATCCAGACAGAAGCCAAATTTCTAGTTTAAAGAAGAAATTTCCGCGGCTAAGTCTATTCGTCGAATGTTCTCATGAACTCCCGATGAATATCGACGAACGCAGACAGAAGTCAAAAAGACAGACTTGTGAAGGAAAATGTGCGGCTAAGTCAATTCGTCGAATGTTCTCGAGAACTCCCGACGAATTCCGACGAATGAAAACAGAAGACTGTTTTCAAGCTTTGTTCAGTATTTTTCAATGGCTAAGTCAATTCGTCGAATGTTCTCGAGAACTCCCAACGAATTCCGACGAATGAAAACAGAAGACAAGCCTCTCAATGGGCATGATCCAAGAGTGTGTACACATTAGAAAAAGCAAAAGGATGAGTTTTGTGTGCTGATCTTAAAATGGCCATAACTTTCAATCCAGGAAGAATTACAGAATGTGCCACCCCATTTTGGAGATGAGAACGACTCAATCTACAGTCTGGAGAAGTTTCGGTCGGCAAAAATGAAGAGGAGCTGTCGGAATTCCGACACTCAATGTCGTCCAGGCGACAGCGCAGAAGTTACAGCAACTGCCCGCACGACAGCCCGACGAATGGCAGTTTGGCGCTGTCGGAATTCCGACACTCGATGTCGCCCAGGCGACAGCACGGATGTTATAGCAACTACCCGCACGACAGCACTACGAGCGGCAGTTTAGCGCTGTCGGAAATTCCGAAAGTGATGTCGCCTAGGAGACAGTGAAAATCTATATATTGGCTCGTTTTGTTCGTGCATTCCAGAGCTTTGAAGATTCTAAGTCCTTTCCTGAGTTCATACGAACCAGAGAGCTCCAGAACCTCAAGAACTCCCATTTGTGCTGAGAAGGTTTGAAATTGAAGATGAGATCGGACGCGCTTCTACATCAACGATCATCACGAGGCTTCAACCTTCCTTTCAGAGATCTGAATTTCTAGGGAGTTCTTATTTTATCTTGTATTTTCATTTATATACATTTTACTTTGTATTGGTAGGGAAAATCGTTTTCTTGTACGGAGCGTCTAAGTCCTTGCGTGGCTTAGGGGAAAATCGCTTCCTTGTGCGGAGCGTCCAAGTCCTTGCGTGGCTTGGTGGGAAATCGTGGCCTTGTGTGCTACGTCTAGATCTTGGGAAGATCTAGGGGATAGGCTTGGGCTTGGTCTAGGGAGAGATAAGTGATAGCCTTCCGATCCTTGGGAGAAGGATTGGTAAACACAAATTGTAAAAGGTTTATTATCATATTTGTGCCTTGATCTTAAGCATTGTTAAGATCATATTATTTGTGAATTTCATGATTATAAAATTATGCCTTTTTCTCTAATTGCAAATATGGTTGCTTAATCTTTAACTTAGAAATTTGTGTTTGAATTAATTTAAAAATTACATTGGTTTGAAATTTTTATGAGTAATTTTTAGAAAAGTAAAATTTGTTTTAAAATTCTTAAGTAAAAAATCGTATTTTTTAAAAGGCCTTTATTCACCCCCCTCTAAGAGCGCCGCAAGATCCAACACGTGGTATCAAAGCTAGGTTATTCCAAATCGGCTTAACAACCGGGAATTATGGCGTCTCTTGATCATGATCTCACTTCTACTAGTGGGGAAAATTTTAATATAAATGAAAAAAGTATTATCACCACCTTTATTTATGGGCAAAAATTTTAAAGGGTGGAAAATATTAATGAAAAAATTTCTTAAGGCCTTAGATGAAAAAGTTTGGAATATTACTATTAAAAAGCCATCAAACGTACTAACTAGAAACGAAATTATTTTAAATGCAAAATCTATGAATAGTATATTTTGTGTGTTAGACCAAAATATTTTCAAACTTATTTATACTTTACCTACCGCATATGAAATTTGTAGTTTTCTTGAAAGAACTTATGATTCTCCTTCTACAGGTATGGAACATTCACAAGAATCGGAGAATATGCAAGCCTATGCAAATATTCAAGAAAGCTACACAAAGGATGGATCCATAGAATGCTCATCAAGCGGAAAGGATGATGGAAACTCTAGTTTGGAAGAGGAAGATGAAGAAGACAAAGGAACACTATGTTTAAATTTTTTCCTCATCCACGAGCGCTGTAAGGAAATCAAAATCTCCTATTTTTTGTACATCTATTTCTACACTACAATTGCTACAAAATACTAAACGTAAGATTAAGAAACTAAAAATGGCTAATGCAAAACTACGTTTAGAAAATAAAACTTTGAAAGCAAATGTGAATGTAGAATCCAAAAATGAAATGTTTGTATCTCCTGCATGCTCTTCATTTGAAAACTCTATATATTATTTTGATTGTAATAATATTAAAGAAAAATTCAAGGAACTTGAAAAAGAGCTTACTTTCATAAAAGAACAAAATGAAAAATTATGTTTAGAAAACTCTTCTCTAAAAAATGATTGTGCTAAGTGTAAAGAATATAAAATTGAAATTAAAGAGATGGATGAAACATTTGATGAATATAGAAATAACTATCAAGATCATTTTAATTCAATTGTTTCCACTCTTAAAAATAGCACAATCGCTTATAATAAAGCTAGACATAATTTAAAGATTAAGAATGATGAATTAAAATCAAAAATCAACTTGCTTAAGAAAATGGTAAATACAAATTCACAATATCAAACTATATCTAAAAACAAGTTGAATATGAATATGAACATCATAACTAAGTTTAATAATGGGAGTAAGAAACATAAAGGATTTGTAAATCAAAATCAAAATCACCATTATGTACAAAATCATGTTTCTCCCAACCTAACATTAAATGCAAACAAATTTCCTCCAAATTATAAATTCAAAAATCATTTTGATCCAAATATTCAAGTAAATGATTATGGAAATTTGAAAAATAAAAATAACATTTTTCCAAGGTTTGAATGGAGACCCTAAGCTAAAGAAGAAACACAAACTCCACTCAAAAGGGCCCATTCATCACTATCTCCCCAAAAGCAAACACGATGTATTTGGGTACCCAAAAGAACCATCACACCGGGTCCTCTTTGGATACCTAAATCTCTCATTCATTAGTATCAAATCAATTGCATGAAGTAGAAATTAATTAAAAATGAAATATCAGTACTATAATTCATGATATGCTTGATTGCTTTTTCTTGTGTTTGTTTTCTTATTTTTGATCCAACACGCTAAGGTCACTTAGATATATTATGAAATGTGACTTTTACATTTTAAGCCTAATGTTTATCAAATCAAAATTGAATTGAATTGAACATAAAGTCATAATTTTTAAGTGATCTATCTTTTCTTTTTGTTTTATCCTTTTTAAATCCTTTGCCTATAAATGTCTTATATTATCATTATAAATTGAATGCTAAATTTTCTAAATGATATTATCAAGACTAATGAAATTACTTTCAAAATTGGATTTAAATGGATTTTTAGGGGTCTTAGGCTAAAATATTAAATGCGCAACTAATTGCATATTTGTCTATTTTTCGTTGCTGCATATAATAGCCCCTATATTGAAAATCATAATCGAGAAAAATCACAATCAAATAATATCAAAAACAATGTGTTTTAAATCAAATATAGTAACTCTGTTGCTAACGTCAGGCGTTATCACTAACGCTGGCGGTAGCATTTTTTTTTCTAAAAATTCTGATTTTCTCTGTAAAATTATTTTTACTATCATTGTTGTCAAATACCTTGTATTTGTTTTGTCTAATTTCTAAAAATTAAAATCAAAAAGAAAATTTACAAAAATGATGAATATAATTTCACAATCACCACCATGATCTATTAATATCCTATGCTAAAATTCACTATAATCATATATCATAATTCATGATCCATCAAGACCTATCTTAAATCAACTAATTTTATCAACCTTAGGAATTATGAAATATATGATTGCAATTGGTATTATAGTTTCATATCTTGTTTTGTGTGTGTGATGTGCATCTTTATTGTTTGCATGAATCTCATTATCTTTAGACCTATGAATTAACTTGATATCAACAAGATGAAATCAAATAGAATTGTCACTTCTTTCTAGGTCTATGAAAATTCAAAACTCTATGTTTGAATACATGCAACTCAATCTTATATTTGTCCATCTTTACTTAGCTTTGCACCATGTTGTCCTAATTCATCACACTAGCATTATCACGTACCATAGATAGAAATCAATGCTCATGCTAGTTATATCTTGCAATGCTAAAGTAAATTATATCATTAAAATATGAAAATCTTATTTTCCTTTGTAGTTATTTGCATGAATAAAATTTTTCTAAATGGATTTAAAATCAACAATCTTCGATAAAATTGTAAATCCAAAACTAATCATGAAATTATAACACAGTTAATATATTTAAGGCTTACACGCTTAGTATGTCCATAATCAATAAGCTTATGACATGTGTCTCATAATAGCGAGGGCGTAGGATTGTGTGCATTAGAGACCTAACCTCTAAGTCATGTCTTGTCCTTAACCGGGGAGGGTTCCAGTGGGGCCTTGAAAGGCACTGGGGGGAAAGAGTGCTAGGTTGAGCATCATCTTTTGTATGCATATGGGATTAACACCCCAACCTACGGCATATGTGCAGCTCCTCATTCCCATCCGTCACTTAGTACGGGGCTAGAGTGTAGTCATGTAGTTAAGGTATCTTGATCTTAGATATACTTATATTATATTCATTGCATGAACATTATCTCACTCTTTATACATAAATCATGCATATTTTTTATTCTAACATTGCATCATGTGTTTGCATATTTTAATATTTCGAGCTTTAATGATTTTACCAAACACAAGTATTTGAAAAATCACCAAATACATGCAAAAAGAGCCTTCAAATCTAATCAATATACTTTGAAATTTCAACTGAAGGAAGGTCTCTTTATAATACAAATGAATTGAGAAAAATATTTTTCAAAACATCAAGAAATGCAGTTCTCTTTTGGCGTTAAGAAGTTAATGCCTGCCGTTAGCTCCTTTGCTCCAAAATATTTTTTTTGTTTGTTTTGAATTATTTTTGGTATTATTTTAATATTTTGTGTGTTTGTAAAAAGTTTTCTATCTTTTTATTCCTTTTAAAACAAAATTTTATTTCTTTTAAGAAAATATATATATGTATTTTCTCATACATTATTTTTGTTTATTTCTCTGGCATAGAATATCATTTACTGAAAGGGCTATTAAAGACTTCTATGATTTCCAGAGAATATATTAAAAAAACAAATACAAAATTACAAAACAATTTCAAAGAACAAAAATATGTTTTTCTTTATGTGTTTTTATTGTTTTGTGCATATATAAAAAAAATTCAAAAATTTATAAATAAAAAAAAAACTGATTGTTATTCATTGCCATTGTCAAGGATGGATGATTAATTATATCAATTAAAGATTAAATACAATATTTAATTTAACTTTCAAGTTTCTTAAAAACATTGTTTTGTATTTGTCATGCCTTGAAAATTATCTTGTTATGTGCAATGAAATTGATTGTAGATAAACATGTGTAAAAATGTTTAGCATGCCTCTAAGTATGAGTAATGTATTATGTTTGATAATGATTCATTCACTCACTTATTTATGATAACCTACATGTGTTTATAATCTTATTCTTACATGATTGTGTAGTGTAATAACATAAATAATTAAAATGCCTAAATAGATTACCTACACAACATTGAATTGGTTATTACAATTCTTTGTCTTTCATGCACTGATTCTGTAGAGAAATGTGGTTTAAAATGCTATGTTTGCAAAACAAGTGAATTCGGAGTCCTTAGTCACTAAACTAAAAAGAAAATAATAAATGACAAGGAAAACTCCACCAAGCACTACTCACCCTCCTGATAAGTCTTAATGAGCATTGTGAGGTTGAGCACCTTGGCTAAGAATTGTAAAGTGTCTTGTAGCAAATAATTTATACACCACTTCTCTTTAGTACATCGGGTCACAAAAGTTGAAAATATAGCTACAAAGTATAAAAGTGATCCCCCAAACACTACTTTGCACCCTGATAAGTCTTAATAAGCATTGTGTGTGCAGAGCGCCTTGGTAGTTGTACTATTTATTCATGTGCATTGAAATAGTATGGAAGTAATATTATTTGTGTATTTTAATGTTATGTTATTTCATTATATATGTCATGTGTTTTTGATTGATTCACTTGTATACTTTATCAAAACACTACTCTGTACACATCATTATCTTTCATAAAACTTCTACTCATGAGAATTGGATCCTAAAGCTCATCTACTCAAATCCCTACAAACTTAAGTAAATGCACTAGATAACAAAGCATGACCGCTACAATGTTTATGTTTACTTGAAATGCAAATTTTATTACATTGTAGTTTGTGTATCTTTTCTTGAAATTATGAAATCATGCTTGCAATTTTTTATCTTAATGGAATAGCATCTCTTCAATCTTTAACTCAAACATCAACTTTTCAAATTTAAAACTCATTATCCTTTATATGGTTTTATCTTCTAAAATGATGTTTATGTTTAAAAGTGCTTATTATTTTTAAAACCGTGTTTTCCTTTAAGCAAGTGGTATCTTAAAATAGAATGCTTACTTTATCATGTTAGCTATGTTGCTTACTACTTTTTGTTACATCATGCTTATATTTTTCTCAACAAGTAGTATTTAACAAGCTTTTGATTGCATCCTATTTTTTCTTCTCGACATAAAATATATTACTCCTTATTATACATACTCACTCCTAAACCCTCTTTTGATTCTACCAAAAGGGGAGATTAAATTGCATAAATCTAATATTTATGGGGAATGCATTATAATGATATTAAACTCAAAAAATGGGTATATTTGTAGGGGGAGTAATCATATAGGAGGTGCATACACTATCATATGCTCGATCATGAAAATCCTTCAATAAATGGTTACTTACCTATCTTAAAAGATATACACTCATCCCTACCCACTTTTGTTAATAACAAAGGGGGAGAAGAAATTGAGAAATCTAGTAAAATAGATATTTAGGGGGAGTAGTTTATAAGAGACACTAATGTAGGGGGAGGACATGATATAGAAAGAGTAGGCATTATCTCTTTCAATTCTATCACGCTCTTAATACGTTATTCATGCATATCTTATTACCGCACTTATTTATAAACACAAATTGTTTTAATCTCACTAATTTCTCATACGGGTATTTGTTATTATCAAAAGGGGGAGATTGTTGGAGCCTATGTTCCGCATCTCTTGGTTTGAGAATAACAAATACCGTGTTGTATTTAATCTAGTCTTTTGTGTGTTTATAGTGTCCAGGTTGTACAGGTTCGATGAGGAGACAAGTCCTCGTTCATGGGTGTTGGATATGTTATGACAGGTCTTAATGCTAAGTGCACACCAAAGTCAGGTTGCAATGGATCACCAAACACAGTTCTAGACAATGTAATCCCTCATTGTGTAGAACAAAGTGTTGGTCCATGTGTAATCTCTCTATTGGGGTGTATTTCATATACTCATAACAGAAGGTTTTCAAGTTTGAGGAGTGGAGCGGGTTTTCAGAAGAAAAGAAATTTTTGTTAAGTCAATTCGTCGAGATGTCTCGTGAAGTTCCGATGAATCTCGACGAATCCAGACAGAAGCCAAATTTCTAGTTTAAAGAAGAAATTTCTGCGGCTAAGTCTATTCGTCGAAGGTTCTCATGAACTCCCGACGAATATCGACGAACGCAGACAGAAGTCAAAAAGACAGACTTGTGAAGGAAAATGTGCGGCTAAGTCAATTCGTCGAATGTTCTCAAGAACTCCCGACGAATTCCGACGAATGAAAACAGAAGACAGTTTTCAAGCTTTGTTCAGTATTTTTCAATGGCTAAGTCAATTCGTCGAATGTTCTCGAGAACTCCCGATGAATTCCGACGAATGAAAATAGAAAACAAGCCTCTCAATGGGCATGATCCAAGAGTGTGTACACATTAGAAAAAGCAAAAGGATGAGTTTTGTGTGCTGATCTTAAAATGGCCATAACTTTCAATCCAGGAAGAGTTACAGAACGTGCCACCCCATTTTGGAGATGAGAACGACTCAATCTACAGTCTGGAGAAGTTTCGGACGGCAAAAAGGAAGAGGAGCTATCGGAATTCCGACACTCAATGTCGCCCAGGCGACAACGCAGAAGTTACAGCAACTGCCCGCACGACAGCATGACGAATGACAGTTTGGCGCTGTCGGAATTCCGACACTCGATGTCGCCCAGGTGACAGCATGGATGTTATAGCAACTACCCGCACGACAGCACTACTAGCGGCAGTTTAGTGCTGTCGGAAATTCCGACAGTGATGTCGCCCAGGCGACAGTGAAAATCTATATATTGGCTCGTTTTGTTCGTGCATTCCAGAGCTTTGAAGATTCTAAGTCCTTTCCTGAGTTCATACGAACCAAAGAGCTCCAGAACCTCAAGAACTCCCATTTGTGCTGAGAAGGTTTGAAATTGAAGACGAGATCGGACGCGCTTCTACATCAACGATCATCTCGAGGCTTCAACCTTCCTTTCAGAGTTCTGAATTTCTAGGGAGTTCTTATTTTATCTTGTATTTTCATTTATATACATTTCACTTTGTATTGGTAGGGAAAATCGCTTCCTTGTGCTAAGTCCTTGCGTGGCTTAGGGGAAAATCGCTTCCTTGTGCGGAGCGTCCGAGTCCTTGCGTGGCTTGGTGGGAAATCGTGGCCTTGTGTGCTACGTCTAGATCTTGGGAAGATCTAGAGGATAGGCTTGGGCTTGGTCTAGGGAGAGACAAGTGATAGCCTTCCGATCCTTGGGAGAAGGATTGGTAAACACAAATTGTAAAAGGTTTATTATCATATTTGTGCCTTAATCTTAAGCATTGTTAAGATCATATTATTTGTGAATTTCATGATTATAAAATTATGCCTTTTTCTCTAATTGCAAATATGGTTGCTTAATCTTTAACTTAGAAATTTGTGTTTGAATTAATTTAAAAATTACATTGGTTTGAAATTTTTATAAGTAATTTTTAGAAAAGTAAAATTTGTTTTAAAATTCTTAAGTAAAAAATCGTATTTTTTAAAAGGCCCTTATTCACCCCCCCTCCCCCCTCTAAGGGCGCCACAAGATCCAACACCCTTCACCCCTTGAGGTCTTTTAAAGAGCCAATCCAGGGAGGGGAAGAGGCAAGGCTTGGGATTCCACCATTAACACCATTCATGGTGAGAATTTTGGCCATCCCAAAAAGTCATCAAATATTAGCCCCCAAAAAAGTTGGAAAACACTTTAAACTTCTCCTAATTGATAAGGGGAATGAATCCCCATCAATTGGGAGGACTTTTAGCCTCTCTAGAGCATGAATTAGGCCACCAAAAATGATCTCGGCCGCCTCCCGTCGATTGAGCTACCGCCGACGCTAGCGCTACCGCCAGCGCTAGCCTCCCGACGTTACGAAGCTCTTCTCGGTTCGGCCACTACTGCCAGTGCTAGCGCTAGCTCCAGATCTAGCATCTCGACTGTATATGGTTCGTCTCAGCAATTCAGGGCTCATCTCAGCGGTTTCGAACTCGTCTCAACGGTTCACCTAAGACACCACCACCGCCAGCGCTAGCCCCTAGCGTCGTCGCTAGCTCAACATTCAAGGTACACATCTTTCTACGGTTGGGCACTTGGGTGTTACGAAGATCCCCCCTTAATGGCTTAGGCATATTATGATGGGGTCAAGGTGATGCCCTAATGTCAAACCCCAGGATAGATAATTGGAAATTGTTATCCGCAGACCATGGTGATTTTTACCTCGAGCCTAAGCTCTTATGATCTCTTTGTGCAACCTAGGGTTAGTCATGACCTGGTCATGACAAAACCATCCTAAGGGTCTAGTTGTTTGGGTGATGTTACAAATCCCAATACATAAAAATAAAAATTTCGTCCCCGAAATTTAGGTTAAGCCTGTGGGGTTTCTACCGCAAGTGATTTAATGTAACATCCTTAGAAAAATTAAATTATACCTGACACGAAGAGCTCCAGATATTTATGTTGCATCAGGTCCAGTGGATCCTAGGTGTGCTCCTCCTATCCATGATTCCTCCACAGGACCTTGACCAGCAGGACCTTCTTGCGCCGTAGGACTCGCATCTCGGTGTCATCTATCCGATGCGGCTCCTCGTGAACCGATCAATCTGTAGATACTGGCCCATATGTAGTAGATATATGCTGCTCCGGCCGTAGTTGAGCTCTCCCAAGGGAGGAGACATGGAAGATGTCGTGCAAACCCGCTAACTCCGGCGGTAGCTCCAGTCTGTAAGCCTGCGGGCCGATCCGCTCCAAGATCCTGTAAGGCCCCATATACCTAGGACAGAGACTCCTCCACCCATATACTTGAGAGACTCCTTGCATCAGACATATCTTCAGAAACACCCAATCTCCAACCTGGAACTCTAGTGCTCGATGCCGCGCATCATAATATTTGGCATGCCTGCTCTGGGCTTCCAGCATCCTGTCTCAGATCTATCTCACTTGGGCGTATGTATCCTTTACGAACTATGAGCCGAGTGCCTTAGGATCCTCATCCTGGATCTAAGACAGCTGAGTCCTATATCTCTGCCCGTATAATGCCTCATAAGGGGTCGTACCTATACTTGACTGATGACTGTTGTTGTAGGAAAACTCTACCATCGGTAACAGTCTCTCCCATGGCTCTCCGCGGTTCAGAATACATAAGCATAATAGATCATCAATCATCCAGTTGGTGCGTTCTGTTTGCCCATCAGTGTGTGGGTGGAATGTTGTGCTGAATGTCAACCGTTTCCCTAAAAACACCTGGACTGATCTCCACTCCGTGGACATAAACTGTCCATCCTAATTCGACACGATCGTCCTAGGAACGCCATGGTATCAGACAAACTTGTCTACAAACCTCCGTACCAAATCACCGGCCGGAGCGTCCTTCCTGATCAGAATAAATCTGGCCACCTTCGTCAACCTGTCAACGATCACCCATATCGAATCATTCCCCGCATGTGATCGGGGAAGTCCACGTGTAAAATCCATCGCTATGTCGTCGAACTTCCATTCCAACACTGGGAGTGGCTGCAATAATCCGGCCGTGCTCTTGCATTCCACCTTCATGAGCTGGCAAAACTCGTAGTGGGTCACAAAGTATGTGATGTCCCTCTTCATGCCTGGCCAGTACATGGTCTTCTTCAAGTCCGTCATCATCTTGGTGATACCCGGGTGCACTGAATACTTGCTGCAATGAGCCTCAGTCATGATGTCGTCCTGAATCCTCCCCCCTACCAGTATATAAACTCGGCCTATGAAATACAGCAACATGTCCTTCAATGAATAGTCCCCAGCCGTGCCTGCCTCCAAGTCCCTGAATATCGGTTCCATCTTGGCATCCTTCCTCTGTCCATCCCTGATGCGATCCTGAATGTCGTCCATGGTTCTTATCACCGCCAAGTACTCCATATAGAGCTCAGGGTCATCTGAGGATACCAAGGTGATATGCATGTCGTCTAGCATACTCACCAACTCCTAATCCATTAGCTAGGGCTCTGCTCCTAATGTGGTAGCTCTCTGGCTCAGCGCGTCCACCACCACATTTGCCTTCCCTGGGTCGTAGTGCATCGTATACTGATAATCCGATAAGAACTCCACGCATTGTCTCTGTCGGATGTTCAGCTCCTTCTGTGTGTCCAAGTACTTCAGATTCTTGTGATCAGAGAATATATTGCAGTGGACAACGTAGAGCTAGTGCCGTCAGATCTTCAGAGAAAATATAACCGCTCCCATCTCCAAGTTGTGCACTAGGTAATTTTGCCTATGATTCTTTAATTGATGAGAAGCGTACGCTATCATATGTCCTGTCTGCATCAGAACGACACCCATCCCATGAAATGACGCATCCGTATACACCTGGAATCCTTCCTTCCCTGACGGAAGAGCAAGGATGAGAGCCGACGTAGGCTGACCCTTAAGCTCATGGAAGGCCGCTTTGCACTACAACGTCCAAATGAACGTGGTATCCTTCTTTGTTAAGGATGTGAGCGGGAGGGCTATCTGGAAAAATCCCTGTATGAACTTCTGGTAATAAACCAATAAGTTCCAAATAACTCCGCACGTTGGTGGCCATCTTCAGCGGTGGCCAATCTCGTATTGCCTAGATCTTCGTTGGATTCACTGCTAGTCCAGCTCCACTGATAATGTGACCCAGGAAGGCCACCTCCTTCAGCCAAAACTAACATTTACTGAAATTCGCGAATAGACTGTGCTCTCGAAGTTTCTACAATGTCAGTGCCAGAGGTCGTGCATGCTCCTCTTCCGTTCTCGAGTAGATGAGAATATCGTCAATGAACACAATGATGAAGATGTCAAGATATGGCTCGAACACCCGGTTCATCAGACTAATAAATATCAATGGTGTATTTGTGAGCCCGTAGGGCAACACGATGAACTCATACAGTCCGTATCGGCTGCTGAAAGCCATCTTCGAGATATCCTCCTCCTGAATCCGCAGCTGATAATATCCTGACCTCAAATCCATCTTCAAGAACCAGTGGGCTCCCTCTAGTTAGTCAAATAGCTCATCGATCCTAGGCAGAGGATACGTATTCCGGACCGTCAACCTGTTTAGTGCACTATAATTGATGCACAGTCTGAGCATCCCATCCTTCTTCTTCACAAATAGCATCGAAGCTCCCCAAGGTGAGGAACTCGGTTTAACAAATCCAGCTTCCACCAACTCTTGTAACTGGCTCCAAAACTCCACTAACTCCTTCGTAGCCATTTGATAAGGAGCTCTAGATACCGGCTTAGCCCTCAGCACTAACTGGATCTGAAAATCCTTCTCGCGGTGCGGTGGCAGCTCTACAACTTCTCTGGGAATACGTCAGCAAAATCCTGCATGATCCGGATGCTAGATACAGAATTCTTGACCTCATTCATCTCGAATACCACCTGATATACTTCGTCTCACTGCAAATGGGCCTTGGCAGCCTGAACAGACGATAACAAAAGACGGGAGGTGGGCCAAATACCTTCGACCACCACATCCAAGTTTTCAAGCCTTAGAACAATCCTCCTTATCGGGTAGTCAATCCTTTCATGGTTCCAATGCAACTAATTTATTCCCAAGATCAGGTTGAAGTCTTTCATCTTCAATAGCGTCACTAGTGCTTCGAACAGTTTTCCTCCAATCTCCACATTCATATTGCACTTGGCACTCATTACTATCTCCGACCTATCCGGGAGTCACACCTGTAACATCCCCCAAATAACTAGACCCCTAAGTTGATTTTTTCATGACTAGTTCATGACAAAACCATAGGAAACACAAAAGACCATGTGAGCTTAGGCAAGAAGGAAAACCATAGTGGTCTACAAATAGCAATTTCAAGATACCAAGCCTAGGGTTGGACTTTAGGGCCTCACCTTGACCCTTTGACCCCGCCATAGCATCCCTAACCCATTAGGTGTCCCTTGGAGCACCAAGGACCCATTGGGGCCAACCAAAGAGGGCAACTTGACCAAAGTTAACCCTAACCCTAAATTGGTCAAAGTAGTCTAATTAGGGTCAATTGGCCTCCACCATTCCAAATTGACCTTGTCCTTACCCTTATGAGGATATTAGGGACCCAATGGACCAAAAAGACCCATCATGGGGCCATCAATTTGGCCAATTTGACCTAAGTCAGCTATAGCCCTATATTGGTCAAAGTGGCATATTAAGGGTCAATTGGCCCTCACCTTGCCAACTTGACCCTACCTAGACCTTACTAACCCTTAAGGGTGGCCAATGGGTGACTACCCACCCATTGGGGTCATCTCAAATGGTCATATTGACCAAAGTCAACTCCACCCCAATTTTTGGTCAAAATGACCTATGTTGACCTAATCAAGCCCAATCCTCTTGGGCTAGACTCAAGTAAGGTGGTCCACCACCTAACGGGCTTGGGAATTACTGAAATTTCCATTGAATTTAGGGAATTCGACCAAGAGAGAGAAAACACCATTTTCCCAAAAAATGGTCGAGAGAGAGAAAGGGGATTAATGGCATTCAAGGCCCAAGGAGGCCAATTGATCTCCCCGTTGATGGGGATTCACCTCCTCTGGCAATTACAAAGGATTTGGAGCATTTTCCAGCTCACATAGGGGCTGAATTAAGGGGAAATCAAGGTGGCCGAAAATCACCATTAATGGTGATAATGGCAATTGATGGATTGGCCCCTCCCCTTCCCGAATTAAGCCATATAACTCCTTCAGTGGATGGAGAGGAGGAGTTTCTCCACCTTACCTGAAGATTTCGAGCTCTCCAAGTGCAAGATTGGTATGGCTCCAAAGAGAACCTTCCCTCCCATGGCCAACCGGAGAAACAACAGGGCAAATGCCCAATCGAAGGTCCGATCCTCTTCTCCTCCCCTAGTGCTAGATCTCTATCGAACTTGGGGTGGATTTAAGACAAATCGGGCTCGAATCAAGCTCCCAAAAGTTCTCATTTTCGATCCTTTTTTCCCTGCTAGAACACCCCATTCCGGCCACCTCCGGCCGGCCAACCACCCCTAATCGCCGGCCACCACCTTAACGGAGGTGGTGGTGGCATTGGCCGGTCGGGGTAGCGCTCAGGTGGCCGGGAAAATGGGGCTGAAGATGGCCTAGGTGGGGGCGATCGGGGTTGTTGTCTCACTAGAGAAGACAACCCGATGCCGTATATTTTGCGCCATGATCTGTGTTGTGTGATGGAATTAATTAAATTATATGTTATTTCATTTCTGTCACACTTAAGGTAGCTGATAGAAATATATATTAAAAATACTTAGGGCCTCTTGGAGGAAAAATGTTCAACACCAAACTTGTAGCCCTTTGGGTCTACTTTATTTTAAAATTGGTTTCATCCAATTTGGGTCAGTGGTCTGACCGCAGAACTCAAAATGGTGCAACATATACAAAGGGTTGACCAGATATTGACTTGAGTGCCCTCATCAATCCAGTCATCCAAATGACCTAAAAATTGAAACATAGGTTTTGTATACCCACATCCTTAACATATCCAAAAATGCAAATTTTTGGAGGAAATTGTTCTAAGGTTTTTACAAAAATTTAATAATCCATGTATTGATTAATTATAGGGTCTAGTGACCTTCAAACACCACCAAAATTTGGTTGGTGTCCCTTAGGGTTATAACATGACTCTGGTAAAAATTTCATTCCAATTGGGATTGATTTGGTTGGGTAATTAAATAACCCAAGTTGGGTCAAACTAAGGGGTTTTAGGTCAAAAGTGCACTTGTTGGATTAAGTGGTCAAATCTCATCAAAATGATGTGAAATCTTGGCCACTAGTTTAATATCACATAAAACACCTCATCCCAAGATTTGGGGTGATTTAGGGTGGAAATGCCCTAAGACCCTAATTCAAACCCTAGGGTTGCACTTTGGGCTTGATGAAGGACATATGGTCATATGTCCTTGGATGGACTTGGAACTTGTTGAATGAGTTTTCAGGGTGGTGAATAACCCTAGATAATTTTATGAGAATTTTTAGGCACTCTTATTCCCTCAAATTTAATTAAGAATCATTTAGGATATCTCCTTACAAAAAGGAATTACATGTTCATATAACCTAGGATGATTATGAAACTTTTCCTGCTAACTTGTGTTAGAGGTAATGTTCCCTAATATTTTTGTTGTGATTTTTAGGATGATCTCTATGGTACTTCATTCGCAAACCCTTTATGTGAGCTATTTCTGAGAAAAATTAATTAAGGGTTATTATTATCTAAAATATTTGAAACTTGGTAATAGAGCATTTTTGTGCATTAGAAAGCTCTGCAAATTTTTGTATGATTTTTGGAAGCATTTATCAGTAGGTTACTTCACAATGTGCCCTAGTTTGGATTTTCTTGAAATATTTATTTATGTTACTAAAATGTTCTGAAAAATTATAAAACTCAGTCAGTGAACTTTTCTGATCATTAGAGAGGTCAGTTAATTTTACCATAATTTTTGGGTAAGTATTTTTGGCGGTTCCTTCATTAGCCTCCAATTTTGGATAATTGTTCAATATTATAATTAGAGGCCAATACCTTACTGTAAAATTGTGATATTTTGTACTTGCTGTTAATTTGTATCCTAGATTTTCCATAAATTTGTGTAGGCCAAATTATCAGAAGATCTTACACTTCATGTTCAATTTCATACTTGACCAATTTTGGAGAAATTAGAATAAATGCCAAATAAATAAGGAAAATTATGACCTTCTGGATTTAGTCTCATATTATCATGATAGACTCCCAGTAATAATCTTGAGTTATTTGCATGACTATTTGGAGTACCTCCCCTCATACACCTCATATAGCTCATTTGGTCTGCCTATAGTAAAATTGTAAAACTTGAGTAACTTGTAGACCATTAGGTGGGAATGAGAGGTAGATGGTGTAATTGGTCTGGTTGAGGAGATTTGAGATCACCAACATGAGTCTATATGTTGAGTGTGTCCAATTAGCTAAGGGGCAAGGTTGTGCTCGGGATCGACGAAAGATCATCTTTCCCCTTAGATAGTCATAAAATACTTAGGGTTAATCCAAGTGTAATGATAAGAGAGGTGTTCTTATGGGTAGTTACCAATAACATTCAGTGTGTTAAGAAAGGGAGGTATGGGTTATCATCCATCGTACCTCCTAGTACCGCTGTGAGCCCCTCACAGGGTAGACCTCGGGAAGTCCAAGATTAACCCTAAACTGTAGAATAAATGGTTGTGCAAGATTAACTTAATAATACACACCCCCACACCACGTGGTTACAGGAGGATAGTTTGTTTGGAATTAAGAGTGGTAGGTGTTGGAACAACCCTATTACTGATTTGGGCTAGGATCACTATCTGTTTATTAGGACTAAGTTGACCCCAATGTATAGTCCAAAGGGTCAAGGTTTTAGGCTGATAGAACTAAGGAAAAGACAAGTTTTCTGCGTTCGACGAACTCCATATTGCGATCAACGAACTCCATCCTGCGTTCGACGAACGGCATGCTCCTGTGTTCGACGAACTTGGCAAGGTTCTGCGTTCGACGAACTCATTCTGCGTTCGACGAACTCCTCTTTGCGTTCGACGAACTTGCTCTCCAGCTCGATGATCTCAGTTCTCAAGCCAGTCCAGCAGTTTATCTCTTCAGTTCGACAAACTCATTCTGCGTTCGACGAACTCCTCTCAGCGGTCGATGAAATTTTCCAGTCTTAGAGGTCGACGATTTTATTCAGTCTCAGCGGTCGACGAATTTGTTCAGTTCAGCGGTCGACGAATTTGCCAACTCATTCTGCGTTCGACGAACTCCTCTCAGCGTTCGACGAACTCAGCTCTGCGTTGGAAGAATAAGTATCAGATGTTCAGATCGATGAAAGTTCTTCTCAGCTCAACTAATTCAATTCTTCCAGCCAGATTCAGTTGAAGTCGACGAACTCAACATTATGTTCGACGAAATTTGTTGAGATCGATGAAAATTCTCTTCAGCAGATTTATTTCAGAAGATCAGTTATATTATTCTCTTCAGTTCGACGAACTTCATTTTGCATTCGACGAACTCAGCTCTGCGCTCGACGAAATTTGTTATTTCAGTTCAGAATTACAGACAGATCATTTTATTCCATTCTCTGAACTCAGATCTTTCAGCAACGGCTCTATTATTCCAGGTAAGTCAAGTATTATATCCTTCCTTTTTATATTATTCCTTTCCATTATCTTCCAGAGAAAGTAGCCGTTGGCTTATATTGGAATAGGAAATCATTTATTAAAAAGGAAAAGGAATTAAAGTCTTGCTTGCAGTTCCAAGAAAATATAAAATGCAGATTATTTTATTCCTTATTTTGTGATTCGAATTTCAATCAGAGACTATTGTAAAAGAAAAGGAAGAAGATATACAATATCAGATCAGATATTATAGAATAGCAATACAGGAAAAGAAAGAAGAAGGATATACAGTCGAGAGGAAGAAGAAAGAAAAATACAAAAAAAAACTTTTCAGTCTTCATCTTCCTCAAGCAGCAATTTCATTCACTGAGAACACCAACACCTTCTCTCAGTATTTCTGCTGCAAGATCAGATCTTCAAAGAGCAACAATAATCTGAGGAACTTATTCTATCAGATTCATCAGCCACAGGAAGATCACTACATTCAAGAAAAAGCTCCAGCCATCTGCTGTCAAACATTTTCAATCAAACAGAGGAGATTTACAACATCATTCCACTAGAGTCTTCTCTCAGATTATTAACAGAGAAGAACATCTAACCCTTTTATCCCATCTTGTACAGGGTTCTAACTCCCTTCAAAAGTTAACTCCTTGGTGGCAGGGCACCTGAACAAAAACCTGTGGTTTGGGTAGAGCACCTGATCAAAATCTCACTTGGTGTGTGGACACCTGATCAAAAACCCCTTGGTGATAGGGCACCTGATCAAAAACCTAGTGGAATCCTACCAAGTGTGGTAGAAGAGTAGACGTACCCAGGTTTATTGGGGAACTACTATAAAAATCCTTGTGTTCTCTGTGTTGTGATTTTCTCTGTGTTGTGCTGTGTGCTTTCCTTATTTTATTTTATAACTCACTCTGCAATACACATATAAGTAACACTATTTTAATTCAGCTATAAAATTAAGTGAAAAGTTTCTTAAAACTCTATTCACCCCCCCCCCCCCCCCCTCTAGAGTAAATCTAAGATCTAACCTCACATTCAGTAGGCTCGGTGGTTGTAGTAGCGAACTAATTAGTCTTGTGAGCTTGTGACTCAGAAATGGTTCTTGGACGGGCAGGTTAGCCCGAGGAGCTTATGGCTCGGAGATATAAATAGTAATCATAAATGCATGTGCATAAAGGTGGTGGGTCTGTAGTATTGATGGTCGACTCACCGACGTCGATACTTTGGCTCGGTAAGTATGGTTAACACTTACCAAACAAAAGTCTGTAAGAGTACATAGGAGCTCTGTTGTTGTGTTCTTAGTGTTGAGATGTACGATAGGTCTAGGTTAGGTAGTGCAGATACCAAGCTATTGGTAGGTGAGGCCCAACCCACCGCTTCCGTTTGCCACTACGGGGGTATCCTGGGAGTTTTGCTAGCTCCAAAAAGGGGGTACTAAAAGTCTGTGCGCATAGAGTCGAACTGTGTGAGTTGCACTTGTATGTTCATAGCATAAACTGCATAACTCTGCTTGTCATAGCATAAGCATTGCATTTCACCCCTACCCCTATCATATAAATTGGTTATGGGACTTTTTATACGATAGGCCCTGCTAAACGACCCCTTGGTCTATAGGTTTTTATGGGCATTCCTATAAATCAAGGTTACTCTTCTTTATTATTGTTTTACCTATTATTATTTTACTTATTACAGCTTTACTCACTGTACCATCTGTTGCATAGTGGGAGACATTTACCGTAGATTAGTTTCACCGTCACCTGCTATTGTTTATACCCCTTGATGTCCTCTGCTTCATTCCTCTATCACATTAGGGGACCAAGGAGAAGCTGCAGCACCAGAGGCTGGTGCAGACGGAGGCGGGACAATATAGCATAGGAGCACCCGTCTCAGGATCCGTGAGTGTTATTAGTTGATTTGCTTCCGCGAGTGGCTTGTAGTGAGGATTTGATGTATCGGGTAGGAGCCTATATTATTATTACTATCTTTATTTCATTTACTATATATGGACCTCTTTTATTCTGAGATATTATATTAATGCGATGTGGACTTGATTACTTGTTAATAAAATATATACTTTTCTTCTGTGGTGATCGATATAGCTGGCAGGATCAGCGTTTTGTAGTGGCGACCTTCCTGAGTGATGGTGTCACCACAAAGCGGTGGTTCTGGGCATAAAACCCAGTTTTGTAACAAAAATGGGTTCTTATAACACCTTCCTGTGGATTGCTGTGAAGTGCTGAATTTGATCCAGATCGTCCACAAATTCTTCTGAGATGAACGAGTGGGAGGCACCTGTATTGAATAGTGTATATGCGGGCTTGCTGCAGATAAGTGTTATACCTGGGTGATTTTGGTTTGTTTGGTTCAATGCTAAGGTAAAACTAAGATTTGCAAGGTACTAGTAATTATAAGAAAAACACTAAAGTACCTGTGATGACCCTTACCGAGTTCCGGGGCTGAGACAGGTCCATGGCATACATCTAGTCCCTGTCCTGCCAATGATCATGACCCTAGAATCCACGACCTCATCCACGTCCTCGGCCCCCAAAATGCTAGGCCGGTGGTGCAGCCTATAGTGCTGGTGGTGCATTCCTCTGAGGGCAGTTCCTCTGAATGTGGCCCGTCTGGTGGCACAGGTAACACTCTGGTGGGGTAGGTGGCCCACCTCCTAGCCTCAGCACCTCCCACGTATGTAGAGGCTGAGGAGCCAATACTACAAGTGTAAGACCCCATTTTTTTCTTTTCAAACCTGGGGTCTTATGTCCAGAACTGCCATTTTGCGGTGGCACCATCACTCGGGAGGGTTGCCACTACAAAACGCCGATCCTGCCGGCAATATCGATCACATAAAAAGTAAAGTATAACAAGCTTTAGAGAAGACAAGTCCACATCAAATAAATAGTAAATCATCATAAAGAGATGTCCACAAGAAGCAACTGAAATAAAAATATACAAATAACAAGGGCTCCTGCCCGATACATCAAATCCTCACTACATAGACACTCGCGAAAGTATAAAATACTAGAACTAAATGATGCTCACAGATCCTGCCAATGGTGCTCCCATGCTAGACTGCCCCGTCTCCATCTACACCGGCCTCTGGTGCTGCAGCATCTCCTCGGTCCACTAAAATGATAAGGTCCACCGACCGTTAGTCAAAATGACTAAGCCAATCCCCCACCCCTCCCCCAGTGACTCCTAGGCACCGTGCAAGAGGAATGAAGCGGAGGACAACAAGGGTTGTAAATAATAGCAGGTGACGGGGATATAATCTACAGGGAAAGTCTACCACTATGCAATATATATCGAACTAAAGCAGTAAGTAAAGTAAAGTAGAACAAGTAATGTAAACAAGTAGAGCAATTATATAAGGTAAGTAAGGAAAAGTAACCGTTGATTTATAGGAACGCCCACACAAACCTATAGACCAAGGGATCGTTTAGCAAGGACTATCATACATGAAGTCCCATAACCAACTTATATGATAGGGGTAGGGGTTGAAATGCAATGTTTATGCTATGTCATGCAAGGTATGCTGTTAAATGTTATGTTCACACAGGTGCAACTCACACACTACGACTCTATGCGCACAGACCTTTAGTTCCACCTTTTTGGACCTAGCAAGACTCACAGGATACTTCCGTAGTGGCAAACAGAAGCAGTGGGTTGGGCCTCACACACCTGTAGGATGGTATTTGCACTACCTAACCTAGACCTAACGTACGCCTCAACGCTAAGAACACAACAACGGAGCTACTGCGTACTCTTGCTGGTTAGACCACCATACATGTTTTGGTAAAGGGGTTATCCCCACTTACCGAGCCCAAGTATTAATGTCAGTGCAACGACCATCAATACTAAGGACCCACCACCTTATGCACATGCAAACATGTTTACATCTATCTCCGAGCCATAAGCTCCCCGGGCTAACCCGTCCGGCACAACAAACATGGTTGAGTCACAACTCACCAGACTAACAAGTACATTGCTACAACCACCGAGCCTACCGCTCATAAGACCAAACCGACTAAAGAACCCGTGCCAAAGGAGTGTGAGTGAGTATATTACTTAGTTAATCTTGTATATCAACTTAACCCTACAATTTATGGTTAACCTTGGACTTCCTGAGGGTCTCCCTGTAAGGGGCTCGCTACGGTACTAGGAACTACACTGGGATGACACCCCATGGCTCCCTTTCTCAAGGCATTTCATGTTATGGGTATTTACCCATAAGCCTATGCCTCTTACCATTTCACTTGTATTAACCCTAGGTGGTCTGTGACACGCTAGGGGAAAGACGATCTTTCGTCAATCCCAAGCACGGCCTTACCCTTAGCTCACCTAGCTCTCTTATCCCTTCAACTCCTTCTTGATGGCCTCAGCCTCTTAATCCTAACCATGTTCACCAACTATATGCCACTTCACTTGGTAAGGTCCTAAATACCCAAGTCTCACATTTTTACTCTACGCAGACCAAACTAACTATATGAAGCTAATAAGAAGAAGTACTCCAAATATTCATCCACATAACACTAGATTTTCACTGGAGGACTATCATGGCATTATAAGACTAAATCCAAAGACTCATATTTTTCCTTAACATTTTAGCATTTATTTTAATTTTTCCAATATTTGCCAAGTATGAAAATGAACATGAACTGTAAGGTATTATTATGATATGGCTTCCATAAAATCAAGATAAATCTATCATGCCAAAATAACAGCAAATACAGAGTGTCACAATTTTACAATCAGGAATTATCCTCAAATTATAATATTGAATATTTATCCAAAACTAGAAATTAAAGAAGGTACCACCGAAAATGCTTGTCCAAAAATTATGGGAAAATTACCAGACATTTATATTGATCAGAAAAGTTCTCAGGCCAAATTTTAGAATTTATAAAGGCAAATTAATCACATTAATAAATATTCCAAAGAAACCCTGCCTAAGAAAAATTGTGGAGGAACCTACTATTATTTAATTCCAAAAATTATGAAAGAAATACTAGATCTCCAATATGTTCATAAAGGCTTGCTGACTGAATTTCACAATTTATGGAAATCAGTTTCTCACCTAAATAAATATTCTAAATAAATCCAAATATGAGCATGTTGTGATGTAGCCTATTGACATCAGTCTCCAAAAATTATACAAAAAATTACAGAGCTTTCTAGTGCTCTGAAATGCGCTATCTCCAAGTTGCACATTTTTCGAGAGAGTTTTAAACCCTTAATTATATTTCTTAAGGTTTAGGTGAATTAAGTGCCTTGTGAATGAAGTGTTGGTTAAATAACCCAATTAATTTCACAAAACTTACCAGAGGTCAATCATATGAATATAAAGGCACTACCCAGGTTTCATCACCATCCAAGGCCATTTAAATATGTAAGTCTCTCTAATAATGAAAAGCCCTAAAGGGGTTATAACCTAATTCAGGGGAAATATATACTCCTAAAATTCTCTCAAAATTCCCTAGGGCATTATTACACCCCATGAACATGTCTATCAAGTCCCATGACCATTCTAGGACTTTTGACCATATAACCCTCACAAGGTTCTATGTGCACCCCTAGTGATAAAGCTAGGGTCCTATGGCATATCCACCTCCACACCACACCAAATCACTCATGGGGTGTTTTAGGAGATCCTAAACCACGGGCCAAGGTTTCAACTCATGTTGATGAGTTTTGATCACCATACCCCAAGATAAAATCATGCCCTAATTTTTACCTAATTTGACCCTACTTGGGTTAACCAATTTCCAAACTAAATCAGTCCCAATTGGGCTAAAATTTTTACCAGGGTCATATGATAACCCTAAAAAGTACCCTCCAAAATTTGGAGGACATTGGAGGTAATTTGACCCAATAATTAATTAATATTTGATTTATGGAATTATTACAAAAACCTTAGAAAACGATTCTCCTAAAATTCCCATTTTTTAATATGATGATGGGGTTGATATAAATAGACTAGGTTTCAATTTTCGAGCCCATAGCATTTCTCCATCAAGAGATATTCAAGGAAAGGTGACTGCCCTACCCTAGGGACCAGTCCTAGAAAAAAGGCTCTACAGGGAGCTACAGTGCCCCTATTGGCCTGAAACAAATTTTCACTTATTCTACACACCAAGCGCTACAAAAAAGATGTTGGGAACTTTTTCATTTGAAGGGCCCTAGTATTTTTAATATTTAAATCAAGTACAACATAAAGTGTGACAATAATACACATAATATAGATCAAATATAAAGATCTGTGCACGAATCTTAGCGCACATCAAACGGCTCCTGGTTTTCTTCTTCCTTCAGCCAAGGGTTTAGATGCTCCCATCCTGGGCACCTTTGCAGGGTGATTTCCCCGCCACCTGTGCTCTTCCTGGCCAGCCAATGGCACCACCACCTCCGTTCAGGTGGTGGCCGGCGATAAGGGGAGGTTGGCCAGTCGGAGGTGGTCGGAATCGGGGTTTAGAGGAGGGGAAAGAGAGCTCAAATCAAGCACTTTTGGAAGCACAATCCGAGCCCTAATTGAGCTCATATCAAGCCCCAAATTATCAGAAGATCTAGCACTAAGGGAGAGGAGGCGGATCGGACCTGTGTGGGGGCATGGTGGCGCGTATTCCGGCGAGTCGCCATGGCCAGAGGTGGAGCTTTCGGTGCCATGTCAATTCACACTGGGAGGGCTCAATTTCTTTGGGGAAGAGGGGGGTTTCACTCCTCTCTGATCCCTGAGGGTGTTAAGGAAATCAATTGTGGGAGGGGAGGAGCCTTGACATCAATTGCCATTAATGGCCATTATTGGAGATTTCGGCCATCTCTAATTCTCACCTAATTCAGCTCCCCTGGCGATAGAAACTCCAGAGATCTGTTTGTAACTGAAGGGGGAAGTGAATGCTCATCAATTGGGGAGGAATTGAAGGATCAAATGTATTAATCGCCATGAATGCTCTCCTTCTCTCTTCAATTTGGGGGAAACCTCCATTTTCCCTCTCCTAATCACCAATTACAGAAATTGTGTGGTGATTTCAGTAATTACCAAGCCCACTAGGTGGTGGACCACTTTAGTTGGGCTATCCCAAATAGATTGGGTTTAATTTGGGCAAATTAGGTTATTTTGACCTAATTTAGGACAAGGTTGACTTTGGTCTAATTGACCAAATGGGTTGACCCCAATGGGTGGCTTAGGCTCCAATGGTCTCCCTTAAGGGTTAGGGGGGTCTAGGTAGGGTCAATTTGGCAAGGTGAGGGTGAATTGCCCCTCAATAGGGCACTTTTGACCAAATTAGGGCTAGAGTTGACTTTGGTGAAATTGGCCAAATTGAAGGTCCCATGATGGGGCTTTTTGGTCCATCAGGTCCCTAGTGTCCCTATAAGTGTAGGGGCAGGGTCAATTTGACATGGTGGGGTCCAATTGGCCCTAATTGAGTAAATTTGACCAATTTAGGGTTAGGGTTGACTTTGGTCAATTTGGCCTTTTTGGTTGACCCCAATGAGTCCCTAGTGCTCCAAGGAGACCCCTAATGGGTTAGGGATACTATGGTGGGGTCAGGGTTCAAGGAAAGGCCCTAAAGTCCAACCCTAGGCTATGTACCTAAAAATTCTATATGCAGACCACTGGGGTTTTCTCCTTCTCATCCAAGCTCACATGATCTTAAGCTCTTCCTATGGTTTTGTCATGACCTAGTCATGACAAAACCAACTTGGGGGTCTAGTTGTTTGGGGGATGTTACAAATCCCAATACATAAAAATTAAAATTTCGTCCTCGAAATTCAGGTTAAGCCTGTGGGGTTTCTATTACAAGTAAGAAAATGTAACATCCCAGAAAAGTTAAATTATACCTGCTGCGAAGAGCTCTGGGTACTTTCACTGCATCAGGTTCAGTGGCTCCCAGGTATGCTCCTCTTGCCCATGATTCCTCCATAGGACCTTGACTAGCGGAACTTTCTTGCGTCGCAAGACTCGCAACTCCATGTCGTTTATCTGAACCGGCTCCAAGTGAACCGACCGATCAGTAGCTACTGGCCCCTCTGTAGTAGATATCTGCTGCTATGGCCGTAGTAGATCCCCCTGAAGTGAAGAGACGTGGAAAATGTCATGCAGTCCCTCTAACTCTCGCGGTAGCTCTAGTCTGTAAGCCAAGGGACCGATCCGCTCCAAGATCCGGTAAGGCCCCATGTATCTCGGACTGAGCTTCTTCCGCCCGCGAACCCGCGAGACTCAATGCATCGGGCGTATCTTCAAGAAAACCCAATCTCCCACCTGGAACTCTACCATACAATGTCGCGCATCGTAGTACTTGGCTTGTCTGCTCTGGGCCTCCAGCATCCTGTCTCGAATCAGCCTAACCTAAGCCTCTGTGTCCTCTACGAACTCTGAGCCGAGTGCCTTGGGATCCTCATCCTGGATCCAAGACAACAGAGTCCTTCACCTCCGTCCGTATAATGCCTCATAAGGTGCCCTGCCTATACTAGCCTGGTGACTATTGTTGCATGAGAACTCAACTAATGGCAACAGTCTCTCCCATGGCTCCCCGCGGTCTAGAATGCAAAGGCGTAGAAGATCCTCCAGGGTCCAGTTGGTATGCTCCATTTGTCCATCTGTCTGGGGGTGGAAAGCTGTACTAAAAGTCAACCGGTACCTATGTAGGCCTATATCGCTCTCCACTCCCTTGACGTAAACCGTCCATCTCGATCCAACACGATCATCCTAGGTACACCATGATACCGAACAAACTGCTCCACGAACCTCCATACCAAAACACCGACTGAATCGTCCTTCCTGACTGGAATAAATCTGGTCACCTTCGTCAATCTGTCGACGATCACCCAAATCGAGTCATTTCCCGCATGAGATCGGGGAAGACTGGATATAAGTCCATAGCAATGTCGTCGAACTACCACTCCGGTACTGGGAGCGGCTGCAAAAACCCGGCTGGGTTCCGACACTCCGCCTTCACGAGTTGGCAAGCCTCGCAGTGGGTCACAAAATAGGTAATGTCCTTCTTCATACCCGGCCAATACATAGTCCTCTTCAAATCCGCTGTCATCTTGGAGATACCCGGGTGCACGGAATATATACTGCAATGAGCCTCTGTCATAATATCCTCCCGAATCTGGCTCCCTACCGGTATATATACCCAGCCTCTAAAACTCAATAGGCCGTCCTTCAACGATTAGTCTCCGGCTGAGCTTGCTTCCAAGGCTCTGAAAATCGGCTCTAGCTTAGCATCCTGCCTCTGCCCTTCCCTGATGCAGTCTCGAATGTCATATGTGGCACCCATCGCGGCTAAGTACTCCTCGTATAGCTCCGGATCATCCTCAGATACTAAGGAGATCTGCATCTCCTTGAACATCCGTACCAGCTCCATGGCCATCAACTTGGGCACTGCTCCCGATGTGGTAGCTCTCCTTCTCAGAGCGTCTGCTACTACATTCACCTTCCCTGGGTGGTAATGCATCGTGTACTGGTAGTCTGATAAAAACTCCACCCATCGTCTTTGAGGAATGTTCAGCTCCTTCAGCGTATCTATGTACTTCAGATTCTTGTGATCTGAGAATATGTCGCAGTGGACACCGTAGAGGTAGTCTCGCCAGATCTTGAGTGTAAATACAACTGCTCCCATATCCATGTCATGCACCGGGTAATTCCGCTCATGATTCTTCACTTGGAGGGAGGCGTAACATATCACCTGTCCGTTCTGCATCAGAACGGCACCCATCCCTTGGTACGACGCATCCGCGTACACCTGGAATCCTTCCCTCCCCGATGGAAGGGCAAGGATGGGGTCCGTAGTAAGCATACTCTTCAACTCCTGAAAGGCTGCCTCACACTGCAGTGTCCATGTGAAGTTAGCATCCTTTTTTGTCAGGGATGTGAGCGGGAGGGCTATCTGTGAAAACCCCTGCACGAACTTTCGGTAATAGCCAGCAAGTCCCAAGAAACTCCTCACGTCGGTGGTCGTCTTCAGCGGTGGCCAATCCCGCACTGCCTGGATCTTCGCTGGATCCACTGCTAGACCATCTCCACTGATAATGTGGCCTAGGAAGGCCACCTCCTTCAGCCAAAACTTGCACTTGTTGAACTTCACATACAGACGATGCTCCCGAAGCTTCTCCAAAGTTAGTGCCAAATGTCGTGCATGCACTCCTTCGTCTTTGAATAGATGAGGATGGCATCGATGAACACGATGATGAAGATGTCGAGATAAGGCTCGAACACCTGGTTCATCAGGCTCATAAATGCTGATGGTGCATTTGTGAGTCTGAACGGCATCACCGTGAACTCATATAATCCGTATCGGCTGCTGAAAGCCGTCGTTGGGATATCCTCCTCCTGGATCCGCAGCTGATAATACCATGACCTCAAATCCAGCTTCGAGAAGCAGTGGGCTCCCTCCAGCTAGTCAAAAAGCTCGTCGATCCTTGGTAACGGGTACGTATTTCGAACCGTCAGCCGGTTCAGGGCTCTGTAGTCGATGCACAATCTGAGCGTCCCATCATTCTTCTTCACGAGCAACACCGGAGCTCCCCAAGGTGTGGAACTCGGCCTAACAAACCCAGCTTCCACCAGCTCCTGTATCTGGCTCTGAAACTCCACTAGCTCCTTCGGGGCCATCCGGTAGGGGGCCCTAGATACCGGCATAGCCCCCGACACTAGTTAGATTTGGAAAACCTTCTCGCGGTGCGGAGGCAGTCCGGGTAGCTTCTCCCAAAATACGTCGGCAAAATCCCGCCCGACCGAGATATTTGACACCGATTCTTTGACTTTCGTCGCCTCGAAGAGCACCTGATATACCTCGTCTCCCTTCAGGTGGGCCTTGACTGCCTGAATTTATGATAAAAAGATACGAGAGGTGGGTTTAGTACCTTCGATTACTACTTCACCATCTTCATGCTTTAGAACGATCCTCCTTGCCGGATAGTCAATCTTTGCATGGTTCCAGTGCAGCCAGGTCATGCCTAAGATCAGGTCAAAGTCCTTCATCTTCAAAAGCGTCACCGGCGCTTTGAACAGCTTCCCTAGAATCTCCACATTCTTGTTGCACATTGCATTTGTTAGAACTTCTGATCCATCCGGGAATCACACTCTCCTGTAGATGCCCTCAAAGTGTTGGACTTGGCACAGATCATCTACGAACTCTTCTGAGATGAACTAGTGAGAGGCACTGTATCAAATAAGGTGTATGCGGGCTTGTCGCAGACGCCTACTATACCTGGGTGGTTTTTGTTTGTTTGGTTTAATGCTAAGGTAAATCTAAGGTTTACTATGTACTAATGAATCATAAAACAAAAGGCATCAAAAGTACATGTAATGACCCTAGCGGGGTCCCGGGGCTGTGCTAGGTCCACGGCGTACATCTGCTCCCTGTTCTGCCTCTGATCTCCGCCCTGAAATCCACGGCCTCGTCCACATCCCCGGCCCCTGAAATGTTGGGCCTGAGGGGCAGCCTGTAGTGCTGGTGGTGCATTCCTCTGAGTGCAGTTCCTCCGGATGTGGCCAGTCTGGCGGCAGTGGTAGCACTCCAGATGTTCAAGCATGTACAAGACGTATTTTCTTGTTATTTTCAAAAATTCACTGTAGTTATGATCAGGGCGATTTTAGGATCTTTTGCGTGCATTTTTAGGAAAAGTGTTCAACACGAAAGTTGTAGATCTTGACGAGATCTACAATTTTTGTGTTGAACACTTTTCCTAAAAATGTATGTACAAAGCGTATTTTCAAAAGGCGCGTAATAACTCATAGAATTGGTTTGCCAATAGCCAATTCTAGTGTGCCTTTAACAACGCCCTTAATTCGTAGCGTACGTGTTGGAGGGTAAACCCTGCATCAATTTGGTATCAGAGCTAGGTTTGCATTTATTTCTTAATTGACGCCGTCCTACAAATCTCTTAGTTCGTCAGCACTCACAACCATCACACGTTAGCGTTGTCAAAATCTTAAAATTTTCAAATTGTGGTCTGCGTTTAGCGGTCAAAATCTATTAGTTTTCAGCAAAAAAAAAAAATTTACATTCTACATATTATTTCCTGTTAGAAAAAAAATTTTTATCCTAGTTATTAGGCGTAAAAAAAAATTTCATCATTTATAAAATTTGTTTGGTCAGAAGCATTTTGGTCTACGTTGCATGCGTACGAGACTTGGCACGGAGTATCCTACGTCCTCGTCTCAAATGACGGACGAACGGGACTCGGGTCACGGTCCAACGGCTATTGACGAACTCCTTCAGGAGTTCAATGATCAGTTGACGGACATCCGCGAGATGCTACACGAGATTCGGCTAGCCCAAATTGCACCTCAGGATCATGTTGCCCACCAACACATAGGGGAGAACGTTAAAGTTAATCATATTCCTGATCCTGACACCCCAAACCCTGTATCCCACCAACGTGATGAAGGGAACATTAATCCTAATGTTGACTCCCAAGTTTTCTTGGATTGGGTTGTTAAAAAACTTGAGGTCCGAAGATGAAGTAAAAATACGGAACACTTCACAAAACTTTCCACAAGTATCATAACACAATGACAATGGGAAGAACGAATAGTGCTATAGTATTAACTATCTCTTCAAAATTCGAGGTATACATGGCGAGACATGATTCATAAGAATCACGGAAGAGAGAAGCACAAAACACAAAATACAAGTTGTTGCGACCTGACACCTTGAGACCGCCAGACCGCGCAAACAGACAAGCCAGACGGGTAGCCCCTGAGATCGCTCGAACAGAGCACAAACCACACCTGCCAGACCGCAACTACAGACTGCCCGACCTGCTGCTTTATTCCTCTGCTGAAAAACAAACAGTTCGCACTTCTTGATAGCCTAGACCGCACGGTCTCAAGATCACAGAAGAACCCGCGAACTCTGAACAAAGAACTGCTACCTGCGACAGACCGCAACTCAAGATCGCTTGGCCACTTAAGACCTCCTGATCAACTGAGTCCGCTGCATAGACCAACAACACCTAAACACAGTCCGCCCGGACTGGTTTATTTAAAGCTAGAAGAAGGGAGACGAGCTGACCGCGAGCTGCTAACCGCTAACCTGTGAACACACAAACCGTTCAGACAAAACCCCAAACCGCGCGACCTCAAATTGAGACCGCCACAATCAAGCCAACTTTGGTTCTTACAGTTCTTGTTATTAATGACGGGCCCTGCACCCCTATTTATAGGCGAGCAGACGGATGTCATCACCGCACAAACCGGGATATAATAACCGCCCATCAGATCGCCAACAGTCTTACAAGACAGAACCCCCGAGCTCAGCCAGGCTAAAGCTCCCTTATTGAACCATACGGTTATTCACAAACCGCTCAGTTACCGCGGTCTCCGAAAACAGACCGCCCGGTCTTATTGCTTGAACATCTGGCCGACTTGAACAAGTCGCCAGAACAACCCGCGCAAGCTGCCTGGACAGATAGCGGTCTCCCAGATCAGACCATCCCAGAATAGACCGACTGAGACAGAACCGGCCAGGTCACCAGCGCAGACCGCGCAGTGTCTGCGGTCTCCAACCTGCAGACCGCCCAGCACCATTCCACTTCCACTTCAAAAATTTAACACTCCCCCTTGAAGTGGGAAGTGGAAGTCAGCCCAAGCAAACTCCGCAACCGACTAAATGGTCCCTTCGACAGCGGCTTAGTAAATATGTCAGCAACATTCTCCTTGCTCTGCACATGCTCCATAGTCAGAGATCCCTCCAACACCTTCTCACGAATGAAATGGTGATGAATCTCTATGTGCTTCGTGCGCACGTGACAAACTGGATAGTTCACCAGTTTGAGAGCACTCTCATTGTCACCACGTAGCAAAGTAGGACCTCGCACCTCCCTATAAATGTCCTCCACAAGCCTCCTAAGCCAGATGGCTTCCTGAGCCTCCAAAGCCGAAGCTTTGTACTCCGCTTCTGTGGTAAAGACAGACACAGAATCCTACTTTTTGCTGCACCATGATATAGTTGTAGAACATGTCATAAAGACATATCTAGACGTCGATCTCCGATCATCCGAATCTCCTCCATAATTAGCATCTATGTACTCGTGCAAACAAAAGCCTGAATCTCTCCCGTAGAGGAGACCCAAATCTGAGGTGGATTTGACATACTTCAAGATACTTCTAGCTGCCACAAGATGAGGTTTCCAAGGCTCTGCCATACACCGACTCATCCTGCCAACTGCATAAGCAATATCTGGCCTCGTGATCGTCAAGTATATCAAACTTCCAACCAAAGCCCGGAACACCAAGGGATCGGTAAGAACCTTCCCTTCATCTCGTCGAAGATGAACTCCAACCTCCAGTGGAGTAGAGCTGCTCTTCCCCCCTTCCATGCCGAACCTCTTCACGATTCGATCTCCATAGCCCTTTTGGGAAATGAGCATACCGCTCTCTTTCCTCTCCACTTTGAGCCCAAGGAAATGGTGGAGCTCATCCAAATCCTTCATCTCGAATCTGATAGCTAGTTCAGTACGAAGCCTAGCTACTTCCACTTTAGAATTCCCCGTGACGATGATATCGTTAACGTACAGCAACACCAATACCTGAAGCTCCCCCGTCTTCTTTACGAATAAGCTTGAATCTGAGTCAGAAGCAAAGTATCCGCAGAACTAGAGGTATTATGCGATCTTCCCGTACCACGCCCGAGGCGCTTGCTTCAAGACGTAAAGATCCTTCTTGAGCTTGCAAACATATCTTGGGTGCTCTTCGGATACGTAACCAGGTGGCTAATCCATGAAGATATCCTTGTCAATCTCGCCATATAAGAAAGCGTTCTTCACGTCGAGTTGCCAAATCTTCCACCCTTGGCACACTGCAAATGCGATCACCACCCGGACCGAAGTCATCTTGGCAACGAGACTAAACGTTTCTTCATAATCCTCCCCATACTTCTGAGAGAAACCTCGAGCTACAAGGCGAGCCTTGTACCGCTCAATACTTCCACAGCCTTCTTCTTCAATTTGAAAACCCACTTGAAAGTCACCGGAGTAACTCCCTCAACCTTAGGCACCAAGTCCCAAGTCTCATTTTTCCTGAGGGCAGCCATCTCTTCATCCATGGCTCCTTCCCACTCCTTGACTCCAATGGCATTTCCATAACAAGATGGCTCTCTCTCATCCAGGGGACCTGCGATGAAACATGAAACAAAGCACACCAAGTTTCTGCCCGTAAACCGATCAGGTGGAATAATGGTCCTCTTGGACCTCCTCAGAGCTTGACTCTGAACCACCTCTTCAACTGCAGCTTCTGGACTAGCTCTTCTTTCAGGTATACATGGAGCATCGTTCCCCTTGCTTCCAGAATCTGAAGCACCTGAACTAGATCTAGAAATACATGGATCACCTGGAGAAACAGGCAACTCCACCAGAACTTCCTTTGCAGCATCCTCTGGTCCACCATCTACCCTGCTTTGATGAGTCCAATTTGTATACTATTTTTCGGACTCATCTGGGCTGCTTTTCCTGCTTTCGTTCTTTAGTTTCTGTTCGTATTTGTATATTTTCACCCTGTTCATACGTGTGCTTGAAGTGCCTGTTGTAGTGTGCAATTTCACACTACGTTGCTGGGGGTAAGCACACTCTGCTCCCCATCGTATTGTTTCTATTTTTTATGCTGGTGCTGGATGTGTATTCCCAGCTAGGTTGCGATGCTTGCAGGTGGCTGATCCATCCCCTTTTGCCCAGAAATCATGACTGTGTACAACGCACGGTCGTGCGTTTTTATTGACGCACGGATAGACGTGGTCGTGCGCCTTCATTTGGGTAGAAAACGATGATCTGATTTTGATCGTGCGTCTTTACACGCTGGCAGTTTCCCGTGCGTGAAGGAATCGCACGATCAGCCTATTTAGCCTTGATTTTAGCTTTTCTGAATTTACCCGTGCGTTTTGACGCACGGGCGGATTTGCCCGTGCGCGATTAAATCGCACGGGCA
This sequence comes from Dactylorhiza incarnata, assembly GCA_033032865.1. Lineage (NCBI taxonomy): Eukaryota > Viridiplantae > Streptophyta > Magnoliopsida > Asparagales > Orchidaceae > Dactylorhiza > Dactylorhiza incarnata. Next base: position 8,469,469 of record JAWHQI010000035.1, read on the forward strand.
CTCCTGGTCGTCTTTCTGCGCTGTTCTCTATTATTAATATCGCACGGTCTACGCACGGTCGTGCGTTCGACCGTACGTGACCTATTTTCTAATCTTTCTCTATAAAAGCTGCAGCTTTCGACCTAAATCGGGGATCGTACATCTATTCCGCTTTTTCCGCCGCAAAAGGAGTTCCAGCTCTGTACACCTCCACCTTTCCATGAGGGCTTGGCCCTAGGCCTCCTCCATCATCCTCAAGCTCCAAGGAGTAGGATCTAGCTCTTCATCCACCAATATTCAAGGAGAAGGAAGCTTGGTTGTGCGGCTGAATTGTGACACGAAGAAGACGGTCCATTGGGTGGTAGTGACAGCCTCCTCTACCCCGGACGCAGTTGAGGACCGAGCTTGGACGCGGATTGACAACCCAGCGATTCCAACCGTGAACCCTCAGCAAGACTTCAGATTTGGTCGATTCCTCACTTTCTCCTTCTTTGTATTTTGCGTTGTAATTGTTAGATCCTTTGTATTTAGATGATGAACACTATAGACCTTTCTTTATAAAGTTATTTCATGTCTATATGAATGTATCTTTTTGTTTATATGTGTGTATGAGGTGCGCCGCCATCCATTTCCCATTCCGCCGTACCGTTCGTGTGCCGCACTAGCAATTGCTAGTGGCGTGCTTGTTGACGAGGTGCTTGCGACCCTCATTCCGTAAGACTACTCGTCCATCCGCCTAGTGAAACATGGCATAGCGGCCCGTGTAATCCATTCGCCTAACAAAGCAGTGCGCTCAAGGCCTGCACAGTTCGATTCCGCTTGCCTACTCGTCCATCCGCCCTTGCGAAGTAGTGCGTTCAAGGCCTACGTAGTCTCCATCCCGCCAAGCGAAGCATTGCATAGCGGCATTGCATAGGAGTAGTTGTAGTATTTTCTCTTTATTTCCACCAACTAAATCACCCCCCTTTTTCCACAATCCATCCGCTCGAAAGGACTTCGATCTCAAGTCCTCCTCGAAAGTTAACTCCACCTTACTGTGTTCCTTAATAGATTCGATACTTGGGGATTTACTTCCTCATATTATTACTTGACAACGACCGGTTCACTGCCGTTTCATGCCGCAGTCTTGCTACCGCCTATAGCGGTGTGCTAAGATTTGCGCATCAAGTTTTTGTCGCCGTTGCTGGGGAACACAGACGTGTGAGTTTTCTGGAGAGGGAGAATCAGAGATTAAAGCCCTTCCATTTGTGTATTGCATCCTTTTATTTTATTTCTTCTTATTTTGTTTTACTGTTTATATTAGGTTGCTCTAGTAAATTTTTGTTAGGTGTAGTATTTTGCACAATAGTGTTTCTATTTTGAATCATTTTATCTTCACACTATGTGGGCTTCATTTAATATTCGATGCCGTTGGTGTGGAGATATTTCTCATGCTAGTGATTGATGCCCATCGGGAGATAATAGCCCTAGCAACCAAGGCCCAGCATATGGAGCACCGACTTCGTCTTGTACTCCATATGGTGCGCGTAAGTCCTATGGCTATTTTGTCGAGCCTTTACCGTCATACTTCTTTTCGGCTTCAGCACCTGCTGTGCCAAAGAAGCCCGTAAGGCAGTTATGGCGACGACCGCCCTCAACATGAAGATGGTGACGACGGCAGTTTTCCATTCAAGGATTCACGACATCGCCGCTACAACCTTCGCCCGTGCCGCCGGCTTGAAAACTAATAGTTATAATAATTTGATTATAATTATTAGTTTATTTTTATCATGTATTAATGATTGGGACTTTAGTATTTTTAGTTTCATGCATGAACATTTAGATTTGACATTTTGATTTGGCCTGCATTTAGCCAAATCTATTTGGGTTTTTAATTTTGGGCTGCAAATAGCCCTCCTTGTTGTAAGGCCCTATATAAGGCCATATGTTGTTGGAGAATGCAGATTATTGATGATAAAAAGGAACTAAGCCCTAATTATTCTCCCTGAATCCCCTTCCTCGTGGCCGCCCCTCTCGTTCTTCCCCCTCGTTGGTTCGGCGCCCCCCTTAGCGCCGCCCCTCTCGTTCTTCCCCCTCTCTGGTTCGGCGCCCCCCACCTTAGTGCCGCCCTCTCTCCTTCCTCCCCTACTCCCCTCCTAGCTCGGCCTCCCCCTTCCATTGGAGCCCCCCCCCCTCTCAACCTAGCCGGCACCTTCTTCTACTCCACTCACCTTCTCCCTCCGGAAAAAACCCCATCCAACATTCGGCTTCCCCTCCCATAGTGCAAAAAGTGGTCTACGTGGGAATCGGTAGTGGCGTGACAGCAAAGACGGCGTTCAAACCCCACTTCGGCGACGACAACTCCGGCGGATTTGTGGGAGAACGAACGGGCTTTCGTGTGCTTGAGGCCAATCCAAACTCAAGCGGGGTAACGAACTATCCACTTGTGTGATTCTCTTCTTGGTAGATCTTGTGGTGGAACTTTGTGGCGTGATCTTCGTATCACCATTGATTTTTTCGTGGCTTCTTCATTTCGATTTGCATTTGCATCCTTTCTTTTTATTTTCGAAGGGGTTTGGCGAGCCCCGCTTCTTGTTGGGAGAGATCACCCATTTTTTTCCGAATCGTTATTTTCGGGGGATCTCTTTTGGTACAACGCATAGCTCGATCAGACCGGGTGGGTCCATTTAGCTTGAGCGAATATTGGCCTACAGCCTCTATTCAAACTCTTGCGGGTTAGCTATCCGTCGTTGGCGTAATCATTGATAATTTGCGTAGGAGATTACCGCGTTTACCTTGAGCGTGTTGGGCAATTCGTGTTACGTTGGGTAAAATAGCCGTTATACCGTTGCGAGCGCCACTGTAGGCTAGGCCTACATCAACTTGGTATCAGAGCCAGGTTAGCGTTGATTTCTTAATTGACACTTTCCTGTAGGTCTCTTGTTCGTCGGCACTCACCTCCGTCCCACATTAGCGTTGTCAAAAAAATCAAAAAAAAATTTTTTTTTTTAACATTCTACATATTATTTTCTGTGAGAAAATCCAAAAAAAAAATTATCTTTCCATCCTAGTTATTAGGCGGAAACCTCGGCGTCTTTCATAAAATTTTCTGATCAGGGGTGTTTTAGGTTCTAGTTGCATGCGTACAAGATTTGGCACGGAGTATCCTTCATCATCCTCCCACATGACGGACGAGCCGGATACCGGTGGCGGTCCAACACCGATTGATGAACTCCGCCAGGAGTATATCGATCAGTTGGCGGACATTCGGGAAATGCTTCATGAAATGAGAGTCGCCATCACGGCCGCTCAAAATCCTGCAGCCCGACATCGGGGTGATGGACTTTTCCCCAATCACAACGTTCCGGATCAGGCACCTCCGAATCCGGCATCCCAACCACGGGGCGAGGGAATTAATAACGCTGAACGTGCCCCGCGTGCTCCGAACGGGTTCGACATTACTAAGGCCGTCTGGATCAAACCACCATCATATGATGGATTGGGTGACCTGCAGGTTTTCTTGGATTGGATCACAGAAATCGAGTGCTACTTCCAGTGGCAAAACATGACCGACGGGGATAAGGTGCGGGTATCGAGCATGAAATTGTTAGGTAGAGCCAAGTCTTTTTAGCTGAATGAGGAAAGGCGTCTAGGTTCGGGGGAAGGGTTACCTCCATCGGTTGGGCGGGCATGAAGGCCTTGCTGACTGATCAGTACGTCCCGACCTATCATCGCACCCAAATGTTTGATGATTTGGCCTCCCTTAGGCAAGGTACACATTCGGTCGCGAAATATATGGGTCTCCTGAAGGAGATGATGGTTCATTGTGATGTTAGGTAAATGTCGGAGGTTACCCTCTCTCGGTTTCGTAAGGGACTTAGCCCCGAAATACAGGGCAAGCTCCTCCGTTATGGGCACACTGACCTGAACACCACCTATAACGCCGCGTTGGACATCGAAAAACAATTGGCCCACAAGTCCAAATCGCGTTCGTTCCAAAGGGGGAAGTCCATCTTAGGAGCCCCTCCACTTGTCACGAAGGATAAGGGGAAGTTTCGATCCACCGATTCGAAATCCATCGTTATCACCGCTAGGAATACGCATAACCCATCCGGTGAGCGCGTGCCCGTGGGTCGGATTAGCAAAACGAACGCTTCTTGTTTTAGTTGTGGGGTTCAAGGGCACTACGCTAGTGAATTCCCTACTAAGGCCAAGCCCCTAGCTTTGATGGAAGCTGAGGATGACTCAACCGAGCTCGAATATGAGGCCGGTAATGAGTCCGAATCGGAAGGAGTGCCGAGTGACATTGATGATGATGCTAACCTGATGGTCATGCGATGTATTTTAGCCACCCCGCGTACGGCCGACGATTGGAATAGGATGAACATATTTTTGTTAAATTTTAAGAGCGGAGAGAAGTGGTGCAAGCTCATCATTGATAGCGGAAGCTGCATGAATGTCATTTCAGAGAATGCGGTAGTCCGGATGAAACTGACCACTGAACCGCACCCTCACCCATATAAGGTGGCATGGGTTAACAAAACATCCCTTCCAGTTACTCGTCGTTGTTTGGTACCTCTCACCATCAAAGCCTATTCGGAAAGGGTTTGGTGCGACGTCATCCCCATGGATGCATGTCACGTGTTGCTTGGTCGCCCGTGGCTTTATGACCATGACGTAACCCACTTTGGGCGAGCCAATACTTACGAGTTCAAGTTTACGGGCAAGACCGTTACCTTGAAACCGTCCCCACCTAAGGACCCCTCTAGCGCCTCGAAGGACACAATTGTGCCCGTAGAGAAGAAGACCTTAAGTTTACTAGGCAAAAAAGAGTTCGCCTGCCAATCCTTCTTGGATGGTGTCCTGTATGCCTTAGTTTGCCTTCATGTTAAGGAGGACGCACCGTTGTTTTAGAACTTACCCCCCGTGTTACGACACATGTTGGAAGAGTTTCAGGATGTCTACCAGGAGGAGTTACCTCCTACGCTACCCCCATTGCGAGACATCCAACATGCGATAGACTTCGTCCCGGGTTCTTCTTTACCCAACCTACCCCACTATCGCTTAAATCCGTCTGCCCACTTGGAACTACAAAAACAAATTTCAGATTTGTTAGAAAGGGGATTTATCCGCCATAGCAAGAGCCCGTGTGCCGTGCCGGCTTTGCTCGCGCCTAAGAAAGATGGCTCGTGGAGGATGTGCGTTGATAGTCGAGCCATTAATAAAATTACAATTAAATACCGGTTTCCTATCCCGCGATTGGATGACTTGTTGGACATGTTAGCCGAAGCCACGATCTTTTCCAAGTTGGATCTTAGGAGTGGCTACCATCAGATTAGAATTCGGGAAGGTGACGAGTGGAAAACGGCATTTAAATCTAAGGAAGGGCTTTACGAGTGGTTAGTGATGCCCTTTGGGTTGTCCAATGCCCCCAGCACATTTTCTTGGATGATGACTCACGTTTTCCAACCATACATGGGCAAATTTATAGTGGTTTATTTCGATGACATCCTCATCTTTAGCACGTCAACTAGTGATCATGAAGCGCATTTGAGGACTATTCTAGAGACGTTATGTGCAGAGAGGCTATTCGTTAACATAAAAAAATGCACCTTCTATGTTACGTCGGTAGAGTTCCTTGGGTACATTGTGAGTTCGAAAGGGATTTTGGTGGACCCAATAAAGGTCCAAGCCATTCGCGATTGGCCGGAACCGACCAACATTAGGGACGTTAGGAGCTTCCACGGTCTAGCTACCTTTTATCGCCGTTTTATTCATAATTTTAGCAGCATCATGGCACCCATCACCGAGTGCATGAAAAAAGACTATTTTACTTGGACAAAGTCGGCCGCCCAAGCTTTCCAAACGATTAAAGATAGGATGTTGGAAGCGCCCCTATTGCGGTTACTCGATTTTAATAAAGTCTTTGAGTTATCATGTGACGCGTCGGGAGTCGGGATTGGAGGCGTCTTAAGTTAGGGGAGGGCCATCTCGTTGGTTACTTCAGTGAGAAATTGGCGGGTCCTAAATTAAATTATTCAAATTATGACCGCGAATTTTATGTCGTGATACGATGCCTCCAACATTGGCGGCACTACCTTCTCCCGTAGGAGTTCGTCATCCAATCTGATCATGAGGCCTTACGGTTTGTCAATTCCCAAAGCAAAGTCAGCCCCCGACACGCCAAGTGGGTCTCCTATCTTCAGGAGTACTCCTTTATTATCAAACATCTTAAGGGAACCCTCAACCGGGTGGCGGACGCCCTTAGTCGCGTCTCTTTATTATTGACCACGTTGGAAGTAAAAGTCATCGGATTTGACCGCATTAAGGATGAGTATGTCAATTGTCCGTATTTTAGAGAGCTCTATCTTTCCGCGCAAGGCGATGCGCCCACGACCATTTCCGCGTATTATATTCGTGATGGCTACCTATTTTGGCATGCCAAACTTTGTATCCCACATTCATCTCTTCGTAATTTCATAGTGTGGGAGTTGCATAGTGGCGGTCTGGGCAGTCATTTTTGGCATGACAAGACCATTACATTAGTGGAGGACAAGTTCTATTGGCCGGGTCTTAAGTCCACGGTGCATAAAATCGTAAGTAGTTGCCGAACGTGCCCATTGGCTAAGGGTAGTAAAATGAATACGGGGCTTTATACCCCCTTCCGATTCCCACCGTCCCATGGGAGGATATTAGTATGGATTTTGTTCTCGGTCTTCCGGTTACCTTCCGTCGTAATGAATCCATTCTAGTGGTCGTTGATCGGTTTTCCAAAATGGACTATTTTATTCCGGGTAATAAGACCGATGACGCTTCCCACGTTGCTAAGTTATTTTTTAAGGAAGTAGTGGGGCACCGGGGCGTTCCTAAGTCTATAGTCACTGATCGGGATGTAAAGTTCACTAGTTATTTCTGGAAAACCCTTTAGCGGATCATGGTCACGAAGCTCTTATTTTCATCCGCCTACCATCCACAGACGGATGGGCAAACTGAGGTAGTGAATCGATGTTTGGGTAGTCCTTTATGTTGTCTCGTTGGTGACCATAAGGGCACGTGGGATCTCATACTTCCCCACGCTCAATTAGCTTATAATAACTCTAAAAATCGGTCCACCGGTTTGTCTCCAAACGAGATTGTGCACGGATACAAAGCGTCTGTGCCACATGACTTAGTTCTGTTACCTTCATCCTACAAGTCGAGTCAATTTGCACAGGATTTTGCCTCTCATATTCACGAATTGCATAAGCATGTTAAGGATACGCTCGCTACTCAGTACACCTCTTACCAATTGCACGCTAACACCCATCGGAGAGAATGTCACAACCCGCATTTTCCCAACATTTAAAATGCTATCAGAGTAGGGAAAACTACGCGTTGTGATGCCACATCACGTAGGGGACGCCTACTGACGTTAAGGCAACTTATCGTTCATCGCAGTTCAAGCAATTATTAATATCAATCAAAGTGATTCAAAATGATTTATGCAGAATATTAACAAGTCGCGTCCCTTGGCTAGGTGGATCAACTAGTCCACGCTTTTAAAATATAGTTTTACGCAGCGGAAAAATACTTGATTTAATTACTTTGTGGTCTCAGTGAACATGAAGACCTAGTGTGGTGCACCATGCAAGAGCGAATATGTGGATTTACTATATATAAAAGTAGATTTAGCACGCGCAAAAAGTAGTGAGATTACCATTTCAAAGCATGATATGCAAAGCTATAATAACCTTAAAATATCTAAGCATGGGGGGCTATAAAGCCAACCCACATCTAACTATTCCAGAACAAGTGTTCAAAAGTAACCAACAAGTAACAGCAGCAGCGAAACAATAGTTTAACCAAACGGCACCACGGGCGTCAACACCTGACACGAACCCATGGGCCGACAAGTCCACAGAATACCCTACCTCAAGAGGGTCAGAAGACGGCAACTAAAGCAACTCCGCACTAACACCTACTACTGTCCAGAACCTGAGGCATTCAAAGAAAGAACACCTCAGAAGCAAGTTACAAGTGGTGCGGAAAAACCAGAAAGTAAGCAAACCTCTGCGAGACCGGAGGGAAACAGAAGCTGCAAGGGTTAGTGACGACAACACTAGCCATAAATAATCATCAGAAAAAAAAGAAATATGATAATCAATAGGAAAAAAAGGAAACAGCAGAAGTAACTGACATTCAGCAGAAAAACACCCACCAAACGAGGGTGTGAAAACAGGCAAGGACAAAACTCGCCATCAACAAAGAATCATCAACATTCACATTATTATTTATGTTGCTCTTGTTCAGAATTATAGAGACTGATCAGCTCATCCAAAAGAAGAGCACCGCACCGGGGGCAAAAACCACACCGCGTACGACCTCCCAATCAAAAGCTTAAAAGAGCACCGCACCGAGGGCAAAAACCACACCGCGTACTACCTCCAACAGAATTTATATCTTCATGCAATTTCAAGAAAAAGGGCGGGGCCCATCAGAACATATGGCAACAAATTTGGTTAACAATATGAGCAAATTATATTGAGTAAAAAGGAGTAAAGGTGAGACAGATGATAAAATTTAGCATAAAATCAATTACTGGAAGCAAAGGCGAGAACAAAAATAAAGGGGGTTTTGGCAAAGAGAAGGAGCAAGATCACCACTTGCCTTCAAACCACCGGAATCGTTCTCCGAACAACTCCTCGTCGTAGATCGGCCCAAAAGGAGGCACGACGAGGCGAGATCTACAGAAAACTGGCCAATACGAAGGTTAGGGCCGAAAAACCTAACGAATAAGTTTCACGAAACGGAAGGAAATTACCACGAGGACGAAGCTCTCGTCGAGAGCTTTCCGAATCTATGCTCGGCTCGCGATTTCGACCACCGGAGCTCCGTCGGCGGCGTCCGGAAGATTCAAGAATTCGCCACTCCCGTCGCTCGTTTTTCTCTCTGGTTCGGACAGAATGAAGAAGAAGTAGAAGCTGGGTTCATTTTCCTTTATATGACATAACGATAATAATAATAACCATATCATTATTATTATTATTAATAATAGTGGGATTAAAAATAATAATAATAATAATAATAATATTATTATTATTATTAATAGAAGGGGGTTCAACAAATGAGATTTGTTGAAGGGGGTTCAACAAATGAGATTTGTTGAACGGCGTTCAACAAATCTTGAGGAGAGTTCAACAAATGAGATTTGTTGAACGGCGTTCAACAAATCTTGAGGGTTCAACAAATGAGATTTGTTGAACGGCGTTCAACAAATCTTGAGGGGAGAGGTCGACGAATACAGAATGCATAAAGATAATTATTAGAATAATAATAATATTATTATTATTTTATCATCAAAAATTAAATGGACGCCGAATCCAACGAAAATTTCGCCTAAGGTGAACGGCGGCGCTACGAATCCAAAGGCGAAGTCGGAATCAAAATCCGACGTGCCGTTTTTTTGAGATATGAATGGCGGAAGTTACGGCGAGCTTTAAATATATACAAAACTTCTAAAATGCGTCGAGGCTCCAAAATGGCTCGGATCGCGACGAAACTTGGTAGGTAAGTCTAAAATTAAATAATCTAATTTCCTAACGTAAAATTTTCCAATTCCGGGTCGTCGCAAAATTTGGTCGACTTGACCCAAACGGACGCGAAAATGCGCAAACGGCGACGCGCCGCTAACTCGACGTTAAAAGTAACGCCCCGACGTCAAAAACACGCCATCACTGATTTAAACAAATACCGGAAAAATCAGGGGCGTTACAGCCACTCCCCCTAAAAGAAAGTTTCGTCCCGAAACTTGACATAAGGGCTGAAAACAATATTAAGATAGATAATTGGTGCAGGAAAGAAGGTTTAAGATGGATAATCAAATAGTGCAGGAACAACATTTGGGCAAAATAAATGGAGCAGGAAAGAACATTTGGTCAAATAATGGTGCAAGAAGAAACGAAATTTTACCTGAGCTAATTAATTGAAAAGGTGAGGATGAGATGCCCGCATTGCTGACTCCAGCTCCCATGTTGCGCTCTCGACGTCATGATTCCGCCAAAGAACTTTTACCATGGGAATAGACTTCTTCCGCAACACCCGCTCTTGGGTTTCCAAAATGCGAACAGGCTCCTCAACATAAGACAAATTGGGCTGAATCGGAGGTACTGAATCGAGGACTTGACGATTGCTGCGGACACACTTCCTTAACTAACTCACATGAAACACATCATGGATGCCAGGGAAGGTAGCAGGTAACTCCAATCTATAAGCAAACACCCCGATGCGCTCAACAACCTGAAATGGCCCAACATATCTGGGATCCAACTTGTGGTTCTTCCCAAATCTTTTAACGCCCGGCATCGGAGAAACTTTCTAGAACACCAATTCCCCAGCAAAATCCTAACATATAGATACAATATTTCATAATCGAGAGTTTAATTTAGGAAGAAACAAGGGGGATGCACATAGCTGCTAGTATAAGGCCAAGAAGTTCACCAAACTCCCCACTAAATCAATAGCAGCTAATCAATAAACCAAGAAAATTAGATTCACCAAACCTCCCCACATCATAAACCATGGCAGCTACTAAGCAAATCACGAGACTAGCATCCTAAAATGGCTTATAAAAACATCATCCTAACACCCATGAGAAAGATCGTAGCAGCCCCCATATAGAGATTTAAACTCCCAACTGATTAAGCATAGTAGCCCCATATTTAAAATCCCGATTAGATTAAGTATATGTAGCAACCCCCAAATAAATACAGAATTCTATAAGACAGCCCCGAAATAAATCCAAACAGGAATGATATATATAGCAAGCCCCTAACTGGAATTATACAAACCAGCCCCTAAATGAAATTTCATAAAACAGCCAGCAGCCGTAAACCAAAACTGAAGCATAAACTAGCTCTCAAGTAATGAATCCCTAATACCAAAACTGGACGGAAAAACCGAGCAGCACCAGCACTCAATCCCCCTAAAAAGAACAAAAAAGAAACATTTCTAAAGATGCAACCTGGAGGATAAATCAGCATCCACCAGTCCAAATCTCCCAAGACAAACAGAGGAAATCCCAAATTATGAGATTCCTGGGAGAATAACCAACAGCCACCAACCCAAAATAATGAGATTTCTAATAAGTGAAATTTCCTGGAGCATAAACCCATAAGCCACCATAAACCAAAATAAGGAGATTTCTAATGAATGCAAACCTTGGAGCAAAAACTCAAACAACAAGCAATGAATAATGAGATTGCCAATAACAACACTTTCCTGATAACTGTTATTGTAGACAAATTCCATCAATCCAAGACGCTTATCCCGAGTTCCACCATGATCCAGAGTATAACACCTAATCATACCCTCCACGATCTGATTCACTCTCTCCGTCTGACCATTTGTCTGCGGATGGTAAGCGGTAGAATATCGGAGGTCGGTGCCCAAAGCTCCTTGCAAGCTCTGCCAGGAACGCGACAATAAAACAATTCCCGGGGTTTCGATCTGACTCAAGACTTAAAGGCGTAATTTATCCATCCATTTACGATAGATCACACAAAAAATTGTGTCTTCGGGGAGACCTCATCAAACCGATAATAAAACTAATACTAGCAAACAACATGATTCAAATCTCTATACATCCTAGTAGGATCTGGGTGGTAACGAATGCCAATGCCAGAATTCACAATATATTTTATTCATTTTCTCCGGGGCAGAATCAACTCCTTCTGAACGAAGATATGCTTCAATTCTTATGGCCCGTAAACCATACACAACACGTCTACCAAAATAGTCTCCAAGGTTCAATGTCTAGATTACTGGAGCAAATTCCAAATCATGATCATGATAATTCTCTTCATGAATCCTCGATTTCCTCAAACCGTATGCGATCACATTTTTTTTCGAGACATACTTAGGCTCAACGTGCAACTCCTCTACATAGACAATACACCACTACTTCGGTAGGTAAGATCAAAACTGGAGTAGTGCTCAATCTTCTCTTTGATTTCCTGAAAGGCTCCTTCGCACTAGTCACCCCAAAACAAAAGTTGAATTCTCCTACATAAACCTAACCTGAGACGTGAATAATCACAAGAATCATTACATAAGCCTTCTATATCATCCTGCCAATCTTACAAAAATTCCCTATTCCTTTAGATGTTGTAAATCTCTTCCAAACCAGTCACTCAGCAATCTATGCTGAGTTCGTCGAAAACTCAACCTCATTAATAACATGACCCAGATAGGTAACTAAAGACATCCGAACTTGTACTGGCTCATCTTGGCAAACAAACTTGCGCTCTCACAACGTAGACCGCACCCAATCACAATTGCTTAGCATGATCCTCTGCACTCTTAGAGTGTATCAAACACCACTTCCAAGGACGGCCACAAGATGGTCTGGAAAATCCCTTAACACTCTATCCATCAAATTCATGAAGGCAGAGGAGACATTAGCTAAATCAAAGGTCGCCACTAAGATCTCAAAGTAAAGCCCATAACGGGAACGAACAGGAAGTCCATGGAACATCCGACTCACGGATCCTTTACAGACAAAAGTCTATACGGAGGCCGATCTCTGAGAACACGGATCCATCTCGCAACTGATTAAGCAAATCATCTATTCGAGGCGATGAACATTTATCTCGATAGTCACCTCATTCAACTATGCTCAATTTGCTCATAATCTTTTAGAAACATTCTTCTAGCTCACGCAGGGCCATGCGGCAAGGTGCCCTCGCAAAAAGATAGGTATCTGGCTCAAGACCTAAAACAGACTCCGCCTCTTTCTCAAGGGGAAGACCGGGAAGACTAGCCGGAGAAACATTTGAAAACCCTCACACAACAGAACACACAACACAATGAGAGCAGTTTCCAGAACAGAAACAAAAAAGAGAGAAAAGACTTGCTGTCAGACTCTAAGGATTGATGAGCATGAACCACAGAAATAACCGGAGAATCCGAACACACTCAAGGGTTGGTCAATATCCAACGAGAAGTCCAGGCGCTTATCCTCACCTGGTCTACAACGCCAAACTAGATCTCCAATCCCTGCCCAAGAAATCACACTAGCCTCTTCCAAATCTTGCACTTTCAATCGACATACTATCGAAATCAAATTAAAGGAATGGTTTAACACCACCGAGTCGCCCGAGGGAAACATAGCACGAAACAAATCACTAACTTGATCGGGAGTCAAGAAATGACAATTACAAAGATCCTAGCCACGAACAAGTGGATAACACCAAAATCAAAAGAACGCGTGCTCATCGGTTAATTATCTTAACTTCCCAAAAAAATGCACGCATAGCCATCTGAACAGAAATCGAGATAGCGAGGAGCTATTAACTGAATCAGAATCTAACCTAAGATCACCAGGGTTGAAGACTGAGCTTCTCCCTCGCTCACCACGATCAGTTTATCCTTCCCTTCATCCGACACCGGATCTCATCGAGCCCCTCTTTATTACTTGCAGTGCAACCCAAATCACCTTTAGGTGCGTCTTGAATTATGATCACCCGTTGCTGCTTCCGAGCTTTTAGTTTCTTGAAACATTTTTCGAGGGAATGGCCTGACCAGCCACAGAAACTATACACTTCCTCCCATCCTTTCTTTGGGGTGGGGCCAGATGCCCATAGGCTTCCACCATCCCCAACCTTCCTTTTTTTCCAGCAATGAGGACATACCGCGATCTTTGGCACTTCCAATAGCCTCAAACTTAAAGGCAGCTTCAACTGCTTTCACATCAGTCTCAGATTGGTAAGCGTTAGCAACTGCTGGATGTTACCTTAAAGATCACCCAAGAAATTTCTAACCTTGCACTCCTCAGCATCCATCAACTCGTGAGCTAATCTATTCGATTTACCGATCTCACTCTGGTACCCAACCAACACAGGAAACTGCACACCAGGTTGCTGCCTCAAGGTGGCAGTAAGCAATGCCTGCAACTGTGTTTGCATTACCAACACCTGTCTTGACATTGTTTCAATGCTCTGACGAAGTTCATCTAGCATCGCTTCGATACGAGAACCCAAAGACTCACCCTCAAACTGGGAAATTGCCCCCATTGCAAAACGCTTCGGGGTCATCTTCTATAAATACAAACAGCGACTCATCAAGACCTAGCATAAGACACCTAAGATAGCAACCTCGACCGCGTCGCTCTCCTATGAGACATGTCTACAAGATAGATGGACATCCAATCAGAAATAGGCTTAAGACGCTTAAGCCAAACAGACTCGGAAATATCCCGGATCAATTCGGAACAGGAAAGAAAACAACCTGCTATTGCTGTTACCTAGTTCTGGAATTTCATGAAATGATGCAATGATTAAACTTAGGATGATGCATCATCATCCTATTGACTCTTGTGCTATGACATGAGTGCATGAACATTTAAATTTCTTTTCAAATCATGTGTGTACATATGTCATCTGGTATGTCTTTAACTTGGCACGCGTGCTTATGCGATGATATGAATATATGCAATGCTATGCATTCTAGAAAGAGGCCTTAATGCATGTTATGAGCGGCGTACACATGTAATGTTATGCATCCCATACTACATAACATTACATGTAACGAAAAAAGAAAACGTGCTAATGGGCATCCATGTAATGGTGGTTATGCATCCCATACTACATAACCGTCACATGTTGCCACCTATGGTGGATCCATATACAAACACATATTATGCATCTCATACTACATAATATGCCACGTATACTTCTTATCATGCTATGAGTGTAGTGACTATGCTTCGGTCAAGACATATTGATGACATATCGGTGTGTGTATACAATGAAATGATCTTATGAGGTTCTGCTTAGGATAGCGGTCATTTAGCTCACACGCCAAACCACCCAACTACCCTTTTCACAGAACCTAGCTCTGATACCAACTGTCACAACCCGCATTTTCCCAACATTTAAAATGCTATCAGAGTAGGGAAAACTACGCGTTGTGATGCCACATCACGTAGGGGACGCCTACTGATGTTAAGGCAACTAATCCTTCATCGCAGTTCAAGCAATTATTAATATCAATCAAAGTGATTCAAAATAATTTATGCAGAATATTAACAAGCCGCGTCCCTCGGCTAGGTGGATCAACTAGTCCACGCTTTTAAAATATAGTTTTACGCAGCGGAAAAATACTTGATTTAATTACTTTGTGGTCTCAGTGAACATGAAGACCTAGTGTGGTGCACCATGCAAGAGCGAATATGTGGATTTACTATATATAAAAGTAGATTTAGCACGCGCAAAAAGTAGTGAGATTACCATTTCAAAGCATGATATGCAATGCTACAATAACCTTAAAATATCTAAGCAGGGGGGCTATAAAGCCAACCCACATCTAACTATTCCAGAACAAGTGTTCAAAAGTAACCAACAAGTAACAGCAGCAGCGAAACAATAGTTTAACCAAACGGCACCACGGGCGTCAACACCTGACACGAACCCATGGGCCGACAAGTCCACAGAATACCCTACCTCAAGAGTGTCAGAAGACGGCAACTAAAGCAACTCCGCACTAACACCTACTACTGTCCAGAACCTGAGGCATTCAAAGAAAGAACACCTCAGAAGCAAGTTACAAGTGGTGCGGAAAAACCAGAAAGTAAGCAAACCTCCGCGAGACCGGAGGGAAACAGAAGCTGCAAGGGTTAGTGACGACAACACTAGCCATAAATAATCATCAGAAAAAAAAAGAAATATGATAATCAATAGGAAAAAAAGGAAACAGCAGAAGTAATTGATATTCAGCAGAAAAACACCCACCAAACGAGGGTGTGAAAACAGGCAAGGACAAAACTCGCCATCAACAAAGAATCATCAACATTCACATTATTATTTATGTTGCTCTTGTTCAGAATTATAGAGACTGATCAGCTCATCCAAAAGAAGAGCACCGCACCGGGGGCAAAAACCACACCGCGTACGACCTCCCAATCAAAAGCTTAAAAGAGCACCGCACCGGGGGCAAAAACCACACCGCGTACGACCTCCAACAGAATTCATATCTTCATGCAATTTTTAGAAAAAGGGTGGGGCCCATCAGAACATAAGGCAACAAATTTGGTTAACAATATGAGCAAATTATATTGATTAAAAAGGAGTAAAGGTGAGACAGATGATAAAATTTAGCATAAAATCAATTACTGGAAGCAAAGGCGAGAACAAAAATAAAGGGGGTTTTGGCAAAGAGAAGGAGCAAGATCACCACTTGCCTTCAAACCACCGGAATCGTTCTCCGAACAACTCCTCGTCGTAGATCGGCCCAAAAGGAGGCACGACGAGGCGAGATCTACAGAAAAATGGCTAATACGAAGGTTAGGGCCGAAAAACCTAACGAAAAAGTTTCACGAAACAGAAGGAAATTACCACGAGGACGAAGCTCTCGTCGAGAGCTTTCCGAATCTATGCTCGACTAGCGATTTCGACCACCGGAGCTCCGTCGGCGGCGTCCGGAAGATTCAAGAATTCGCCACTCCCGTCGCTCGTTTTTCTCTCTGGTTCGGACAGAATGAAGAAGAAGTAGAAGCTTGGTTCATTTTCCTTTATATGACATAACGATAATAATAATAATCATATCATTATTATTATTATTAATAATAGAGGGATTAAAAATAATAATAATATCATTATTATTATTATTAATAGAAGGGGGTTCAACAAATGAGATTTGTTGAAGGGGGTTCAACAAATGAGATTTGTTGAACGGCGTTCAACAAATCTTGAGGAGAGTTCAACAAATGAGATTTGTTGAAGGGGGTTCAACAAATGAGATTTGTTGAACGGCGTTCAACAAATCTTGAGGGTTCAACAAATGAGATTTGTTGAACGGCGTTCAACAAATCTTGAGGGTTCAACAAATGAGATTTGTTGAACGGCGTTCAACAAATCTTGAGGGTTCAACAAATGAGATTTGTTGAACGGCGTTCAACAAATCTTGAGGGGAGAGGTCGACGAATACAGAATGCACAAAGATAATTATTAGAATAATAATAATATTATTATTATTATTTTATCATCAAAAATTAAACGGACGCCGAATCCAACGAAAATTTCGCCTAAGGTGAACGGTGGCGCTACGAATCCAACGGCGAAGTCGGAAACAAAATCCGACGTGCCGTTTTTTTGAGATATGAATGGCGGAAGTTACGGCGAGCTTTAAATATATACAAAACTTCTAAAATGCGCCGAGGCTCCAAAATGGCTCGGATCGCGACGAAACTTGGTAGGTAAGTCTAAAATTAAATAATTTAATTTCCTAACGTAAAATTTTCCAATTCCGGGTCGTCGCAAAATTTGGTCGACTTGACCCAAACGAACGCGAAAACGCGCAAGTGGCGATGCGCCGCTAACTCGACGTTAAAAGTAATGCCCCGACGTCAAAAACACGCCATCACTGATTTAAACAAATACCGGAAAAATCAGGGGCGTTACGGAGAATCGCCTTTGAAAGGGGGTGATTTGGTTATGGTTCGTCTTGTCCCTGAACGGATGCCTTCGAGAACCATAAAGAAGTTGGCTAATAGGAGAGCGGGCCCGTTTCGTTTTATAAAAAGATTAGGAGATAATGCATTTCTATTGGAGCTACCTACTGATTGGGGAATCTCCCCTGTTTTCAACGTGTCGGATTTAACGCCGTTTAAGTCTCCACCGCATGATTTGTCTGTCTGTCCGTTTAATTCCACACCATGTTCTAATGGGTTGGGGGGTGAGTTGGAGCCTTGTTCGTCTTCTTCCACGGTCCCCACCGGAGGTACGTCGTTTGATGTTGGGATTTGTTCTTCTGATTTGCCTAACGCTTTTCCAAGATTTCCCCGTACCACTTTTGTGCCTGACAGGATTCTCCGAGACGAAGTGCTCCCCTCTCCCAGTGGTGACAGTCAACGCTATATGATTCGCTGGCGTGATCGACCGGCCTCCGATGACTCGTGGCTTCCGGAGTTGGAGGTGGCTCTGTTGGATGATACTCTCCTCCGCCGCTACGTTCGAGGAGACTCATCGGTGACGAGTAATTTTGAGCGGGGGAGGACTGATGGCGACGACGACCCTCAACATGAAGATGGTGATGACGGCAGTATTCCATCCAAGGATTCACGCCATCGCCGCTACAACCTTCGCCCGCGCCGCTGGCTTGAAAACTAATAGTTATAATAATTTGATTATAATTATTAGTTTATTTTTATCATGTATTAATGATTGGAACTTTAGTATTTTTAGTTTCATGCATGAACATTTAGATTTGACATTTTGATTTGGCCTGCAATTAGCCAAATCTATTTGGGTTTTTCATTTTGGGCTGCAAATAGCCCTCCTTGTTGTAAGGCCCTATATAAGGCCATATGTTGTTGGAGAATGCAGATTATTGATGATAAAAAGAACTAAGCCCTAATTATTCTCACTGAATCCCCTTCCTCGTGGTCGCCCCTCTCGTTCTTCCCCCTCGCTGGTTCGGTGCCCCCCTTAGCACTGTTGAAATTGTTAAAGTGAAGTGGAAGGGAGTCCGGCCGGTCTGGAGGCTGGAGACCGCTGAGACCGCGCGGCCTGCGCTAGTGCTCTGGCGGTTTGGTTCTGCGATCTCTCCCTGCTGTTCTGGCGATCTGAAGTGATCGGCCAGTTTGCTTCTTGGTTTGGTCATTTGTTCTGGCGACCTGTTGCGAGTTCTTCCGGTCTTGTTCTGGGCGGCCTGTTCTTGGTTGTCCGCAGTGACCGGGCGGCTTTTTTGGGCTGTTCTGGCGACTTGGTTCAAGTCGGCCAGATTCTTGTCCCTACGTAGGCGATCTCAGGAAGGGTGGTCGCTGTGTCCGCGCGGCTTGTGCGCGGACTGCAGCTGTCTTGCGTACTTGTGCTAGATCTCATCCAAGTTTTATGTCCACGCGGTCTGTCTTATGAGGCCGCTGGCGATCTGATGGGCGATTATTGTATCCCGGTTTGTGCGGTGGCGACATCCGACTATCCGCCTATAAATAGGGGTGCAGGGCCCGTCATTCCTAACAAGAACTGTAAGAACAAGAGCCCGGATTGTTTCTTGCGGACTCAAGTTTGAAGTCGCGCGACTTGGATGTGAGCTAACCGGTTGTTGTGTTCGCAGGTTTGCGGTCAGCAGTTGCGGTCTCCTTCCTTGGTGATTTCCGGCGGCTTGAATAAACAGTTTGCCTGTAATCTGTCAGCGAACTGGTTTATTGTGTTCTTGTGCTGTTCGCAGCGGACTGAGTGATCAGGCGACCTTCAGCGGTTAGGCGGTCTGAGTTGCGGTCTGGCGACAGCTTCAGTTCTTTATTCCAATAAACTTCAGTTCGTGCGGTCTGGGATTGCGGTCTGGCAGTGCAGCTTTTCTGCTTCTGTTCGTGCGATCTCAAGTTGTTTCTGCAGTCTGACTGTGCAAGCGGTCTGGGAGTACAGCAGAGCAAGCCGGGCGGCCTGAGCCTTTTTGCGGTTCTTGCGGTCTCTGCTTTGGCAGACCGCCAGTTTCAGTTTTGGTGTGTTTGTTCTTCTCATCTTCGTGATTCTTATGAATCATGTCTCACCATGTATACCTCGCATTGTAAAGCAGTTCTGTTTCAATAAAGATTTCTTGTGTTGCTGTTTTTGGCATTGTGGTTGTTTGGCTATAACTCTTGTTGATACAACTCCTGCTTACTCCTAAACGGTCTTTCAAAAATTTTAACATGGTATCAGAGGCAGGTTTCTGGAGTGGATAAGCAGTGATCAACTAGAGTTGCCATCGTCTTTGTGAAGAAGATACCACATAGATTGCCATGGAAGGTGGATACGCAAGAGGTCTTGGTATTGAACTCCTCAGATCGACTAACTTTAAAAAGTGGAAGTCATGTATGGAGAGTTACTTGCTAGGCGAGGATCTATGGGAGATAGTTGGCGGAGAAGACACACAAGAGGTGTTTCTAGCAGGAGATAATATGGCAGAGGTGAGACTTTGGAGGAGGACGAATGCTAAGGCAGAGTTCACTCTCAAAAGGGCTATCTCACCGGAGCTGTTTGATCACATCATCGGATGTAAATCTGCTGCTGAGATTTGGACATCCTTGGATGGATTGTTCAATAAGAAGAATGTAGCGAGGCTACAGTATCTTGAAAATGAGTTGGCGAAAGCCTCTCAAGGTGATCTTTCTGTTTCTACCTTCTTCGTCAAGATGAAGAACCTCACAGCAGAGATTTCTGCATTGGACCCTGATGAGCCAATCTCTGAGGCAAAACTGAAGAGGCATATCATCCGCGGGTTGCGGAAGGAGTATCTTGCCTTTGTGACTTCAGTCCAGGGTTGGGCAAATCAACGGTCATTGTTGGAGCTGGAGAACCTTCTTGCTTCGCAAGAAAGTTTAGCAAGACAGATGGCGGGGGTTTCTATCTCCGGGGGAGAAAGTGATGTGATGTTCTCTGGGAAGAAGAAGAAGAAATGGGAGAAGAAGAAGCCGGGTCATGATGGACCCTCCACATCAGGTCAGCAAGATAAGGGCTATGCTCCTAAGTCTCATGGGAAGAAGAAAGGAGAGGCACCGAGGTGCTTTAGATGCAATAAGACTGGGCACTTCAAGAAAGATTGTCGGGTGAATCTTCAGCCGGGACATGCAGTGGAGAAGGAGATGCCAAAGTCTGGTGAAGTTGGATGGGGAGGAGCCTTTGCGTCTAATATAACGGCGATGCCCGTTAAGGCCTTAGCTTCCATCAACTATGATGAGGACTGGATTGTTGATTCAGGGTGTGGGCATCACCTCACCGGGGATGGATCAAAGTTCTCTTCTTTGGCGCCTTACTCAGGTAATAATGCTATCATTACGGTTGATAATTCTATTCATCCAGTAGAGCACGAAGGAGTCGTCTCTCTGAGCAGTGATAAGGGTCCACTCACGTTAAGGAGTGTTTATCACGTGCCTGGTATGAAGAAAAATCTCTTCTCTGTGACCAATGCGGTCGACGTCGGTTATCACGTTCTGTTTGGCCCAACAGAAGTGAAGTTTCTCAAAACTCAACCGGAGATAAAGGGAGATGTTATTCATGTCGGCAAGCGGGTGAAGGACTTGTTCATTTTATCGACAAGTACCTATGTTGATAAGATGAGGACCAATGATGGCGCGACCATCTGGCATGAAAGGTTGGGGCATGTAGGCATGGACAAATTGAAGGCTATGGCGGTAAGGGGCCTTGTCAATGGCTTGCCTAGCTTGTCCTCCTATGGAGACGGTCATGTCCGCGAAGGATGTCAGTTTGGTAAGTCTCATCGACTTCCATTTGACAAATCGCAAACAAGGTGCAAAGTGCCGTTGGAGTGCATCCACAGTGATTTGATGGGACCGACTGCCACCCCAAGACTTGGAGGCAACAGATACATGTTGGTGTTGATTGACGATTACACCAGATATGTCTGGGTGTATTTTTTGAAGGAGAAGTCGGAAGCATTGGCAAAATTTGTGGAGTTCAAGGAGCTAGTTGAAGGCCGGCTTGGCCTGCGGGTTAAAAAACTTAGAACTGACAATGGTGGGGAGTTCACCTCTGGTGAGTTCTCAAGTTTTTGCAGGAAGCATGGCATCAGGAGAGAGCTCACTTGTGCTCATACTCCCCAACAGAACGGCGTTGCCGAGAGGAAGATCCGTCATCTGCCCGAAACTTGCAAATGCTGGGTTCATGCTAAGAGTATCCAAAAGTCCTTCTGGGCGGAGGGAATGTCTTGTGCAGCTTATGTCATCAACAGATTGCCTCTAAGTCCTATCAACATGAAGACCCCTCACGAACTAATGTTCAAGGAGAAGCCGAGTGTTGCACACCTTCGGGTGTTCGGGTCAACCTGCTATGTGCATATTCCTGATGCTCTTCGGAAAAATCTAGATGCGAAAGCAAGGAAGCTAGTCTTTGTTGGGTATGATGAGCGGAAGAAGGGATGGAGATGCATGGATCCTGAGACACGGAGGTCAATTGTTTCTCGAGATGTGGTGTTCGATGAAGTGACTTCCTACAAGGGGAGTTCAGGAGTTGAGCTACCGGAAAGCAGGGTTGATATAAGAGGGAAGGCTGCTGAAGATCTTCAAGTGGAGTTGCCTGTTTCACCAGGAGCTCCAGCTGTGTCTAGCTCAGAAGCGGAAGCTTCAGGTTCTGGAAGCAGGGGGAGCGATGCTCCAAATTTGCCTGGAAGAGGAGCTAGTTCTGAAGAAGCAGCTGAGGAGGTGGTTAGTCAGGGGCAACCTCTTAGGAGGTCGAAGAGGACTATTCAACCACCAGACCGATACACAGGAGGAAACATGGTGAACTTTGTTTCATGTTTCTTTGCTGGTCCCTTGGATGAAAGGGAGTTGTCGAGCTTTGAGAAGGCCAGAGGCATGAAGGAGTGGGACGTTGCAATGAAAGAAGAGATGTCAGCTCTCGAGAAGAACGAGACTTGGTCTCTGGTGCCCAAGCCCAAGGGCACCACTCCTGTCACTTGCAAGTGGGTCTTCAAGCTGAAGAAGAAAGCTGGCGGTAGTATCGAGCGTTACAAGGCTCGCCTTGTAGCTCGCGGGTTCTCACAGCAGTACGGAGAAGATTATGATGAGACGTTCAGTCCAGTGGCAAAGATGACTTCGGTTCGATTTGTTATTGCCTTGGCGGCTTCGAGTGGTTGGGAGATTTGGCAACTCGACGTGAAGAATGCTTTCTTATACGGCGAAATTGACAAGGATATCTTCATGCTACAACCACAAGGCTTCATCTTGAAGGAGTATCTAGACTACATCTGTAAGTTGAAGAAGGCCCTGTATGGGTTGAAGCAAGCGCCTCGAGCGTGGTATGGGAAGATTGCAGAATATCTCTTATTCTACGGATTCTTTGCTTCAGACTCTGATTCTAGCTTGTTCATCAAGAAGGAGGGGGTGCTTCGGGTGATTGTGCTGCTGTATGTGGATGACATGATTGTCACCGGGAACTCGAAGGAAGCTGTTGCAAGACCCAGGGCTGAGCTTGCTATCAGATTCGAGATGAAGGATCTGGGGGAGCTCCACCATTTCCTTGGACTCGAGGTGCAGAGGTGGGAGAGCGGAGTGCTCATTTCTCAGGCTGGCTATGCAGAGCGGATTGTTCAGCGATTCGGCATGGAGGAAGGGAAGAGCAGCTCTATACCTCTGGAGCAACATCATAAACTTCGGAAGGATGAAGGGAGAGTTTTATCTGAACCGTTGGTGTTCCGAGCTCTGGTTGGGAGCTTGATCTGCTTGACGATCACAAGGCCAGATATTGCTTATGCAGTAGGCAAGGTGAGTCGGTACATGGCGGAACCACGGAAGCCTCATCTTCTGGCGGCAAAAGGCATCTTGAAGTTTGTGAAGTCGACCTCTGATTTGGGTCTCCTATATAGGAGAGGGTCAAGCTTGGAGTTGCATGGATACATGGATGCTGATTATGGGGGAGACGTAGATGATCGGAGATCAACGTCTGGTTATGTATTTATGACGGGCCCCACAACTATCTCTTGGTGCAGCAAGAAGCAAGACTCGGTGTCTGTATCTACCACGGAAGCGGAGTACAAGGCTTCGGCCTTGGCAGCTCAGGAAGCCATTTGGCTCAGGAGGTTGGTGGAGGACGTTCATCAGGAGGTTCGAGGTCCCACCTTGCTACGCGGGGACAATGAGAGTGCTCTCAAGCTGGTTAACAATCCAGTCTGTCACGCGAGGACCAAACATATAGAGATTGAGCACCATTTCATTCGTGAAAAGGTGTTGGGAGGATCTCTTATGGTCGAGCATGTTCGGAGTGCGGACAATGTCGCAGACATCTTCACAAAGCCGTTGGCAAAGGGACCGTTTACACGGTTAAGGGAGTTGCTCGGTCTAGTTTCCACTTCCCACTTCAAGGGGGAGTGTTGAAATTGTTGAAGTGAAGTGGAAGGGAGTCCGGCCGGTCTGGAGGCTGGAGACCGCAGAGACCGCGCGGCCTGCGCTGGTGCTCTGGCGGTTTGGTTCTGCGATCTCTCCCTGCTATTCTGGCGATCTGCTGTGATCGACCAGTTTGCTTCTTGGTTTGGTCGTTGGTTCTGGCGACCTGTTGCGAGTTCTTCCGGTCTTGTTCTGGGCGGTCTGTTCTTGGTTGTCCGCAGTGACCGGGCGGCTTGTTTGAACTGTTCTGGCGACTTGGTTCAAGTCGGCCAGATGTTTGTCCCTGCGTAGGCGATCTCAGGAAGGGTGGTCACTGTGTCCGCGCGGCTTGTGCGCGGACTGCTGCTGTCTTGCGAACTTGTGCTGGATCTCGTCCAAGTGTTGTGTCTGCGCGGTCTGTCTTATGTGGCCGCTGGCTATCTGATGGGCGGTTATTGTATCCCGATTTGTGCGGTGACGACATCCGTCTATCCGCCTATAAATAGGGGTGCAGGGCCCATCATTCCTTACAAGAACTGTAAGAACAAGAGCCCAGATTGTTTCTTGCGGACTCAAGTTTGAAGTCGCGCGACTTGGATGTGAGCTAACCGGTTGTTGTGTTCGCAGGTTTGCGGTCAGCAGGTTGTGGTCTCCTTCCTTGGTGATTTTCGGCGGCTTGAATAAACAGTTCGTCTGCGGTCTATCAGCGAATTGGTTTATTATGTTCTTGTAATGTTCGCAGCGGACTCAGTGATCAGGCGACCTTCAGCGGTTAGGCGGTTTGAGTTGCGGTATGGCGACAGCTTCAGTTCTTTGTTCCAATAAGCTTCAGTTCGTGCGGTCTGGGATTGCGGTCTGGCAGTGCAGCTTGTCTGCTTCTGTTCGCGCGATCTCAAGTTGTTTCTACAGTCTGACTGTGCAAGCGGTCTGGGAGTACAGCAGAGCAAGCCGGGCGGCCTGAGCCTTTTTGCGGTCCGTGCGGTCTCTGCTTTGGCAGACTGCCAGTTTCAGTTTTGGTGTGTTTGTTCTTCTCATCTCCGTGATTCTTATGAATCATGTCTCGCCATGTATACCTCGCATTGTAAAGCAGTTCTATTTCAATAAAGATTTCTTGTGTTGCTGTTTTTGGCATTGTGGTTGTTTGGCTATAACTCTTGTTGATACAACTCCTGCTTACTCCTAAACGGTCTTTCAAAAATTTTAACAAGCACCGCCCCCCTCTCGTTCTTCCCCCTCTCTGGTTCGGCGCCCCCCCCCCCCCTACCTTAGTGTCGCCCTCTCTCCTTCCTCCCCTACTCCCCTCTTAGCTCGGCCTCCCCCTTCCATTGGAGCCCCCCCTCTCAACCTAGCCGCCACCTTCTTCTTCTCCACTCACCTTCTCCCTCCAGAAAAAACCCCCATCCAACATTCGGCTTCCCCTCCCATAGTGCAAAAGGTGGTCTACGTGGGAACCGGTAGCAGCGTGACAGCGAAGATGGCGTTCAAACCCCACTTCGGCGACGACAACTACGGTGGATTTGTTGGAGAACGAACGGGCTTTCGTGTGCTTGAGGCCAATCCAAACTCAAGCGGGGTAACGAACTATCCACTTGTGTGATTCTCTTCTTGGTAGATCTTGTGGTGGAACTTTGTGGCGTGATCTTCGTATCACCGTTGATGTTTTCGTGGTTTCTTCATTTCGATTTGCATTTGCATCCTTTCTTTTTATTTTCGAAGGGGTTTGGCGAGCCCCGCTTCTTGTTGGGAGAGATCACCCATTTTTTCTGAATCGTTATTTTCGAGGGATCTCTTTTGGTACATCGCATAGCTCGATCGGACTGGGTGGGTCAATTTAGCTTGAGCGAATATTGGCCTATAGCCTCTATTCAATCTCTAGCGGGTTAGCTATCCGTCGTTGGCGTAATCATTGATAATTTGCGTAGGAGATTTCCGCGTTTACCTTGAGCATGTTGGGCAATTCGTGTTACGTTGGGTAGAATAGCCGTTATCCCATTGCGAGAGCCACTGTAGGCTAGGCCTACATCAGGCAGTGCTTGTTTTGTCAGAGCATGGATCATGCCTTGAAGGATTGTGCTTCCTATCTTCGCCAAGTGGACGAGGATGACGAGCCGGATATCCGGATCGTCCCGACTCCTACTTCTGGCAGCACACCTTCAACATCCGGTTATGTGTCTATGCCACCTTCACATTTTGAAGGGTATGGCGTAGACACAGTCACCAGATGTGTGGCTGATCTAGGTTCTGACATGACTGAGCCCATCTCCCCTGTGCATATATCACCATGTATAGATTCGATTCTTCGTGAGGAATCGGTGCTCGACTTTTATCCGAGCATTATTCTTCCCCCTGTTGTGCATACTACATTCGTCTCTGACGACATTGTTGAGGATGTGTCGCAGGATGAGGCTGGCGATCTATGTGTTATGCCTGCTCATATGGAGGAGGACAACCTTCTAGGTGAAGAGGAGCTTTCCTCAGCACCGGTGGATGAAGTCCAACTCTTGGGCATGGCTACGGTTGATCCCGCCGAACCTTGTAGCATTGATGACAATGCAAACATTATTTTACTTCCCCAACCTGATGGGAGTGAGACCGGGACCACTCCCCCGATTGATATTTATTTAAGTTTTTCTTCTCTTTTATTCCCTAAACCCCCTTCTTTATCTGAGCCTATGCAGGTTGAACCTCCACAGGTACTTCAGGAGGACTTGGAGCATTCTTCTCATGTCAATGATGAGTGCATCCTCTCATGTGAGGAGGTTGATTCCCCCTCCATAGAGGAAGCCTCATTCGTTGCCTTCTCCTCCTGCCACCTCCCTGAAGATGACACCTTGCTGGGCAAGGATTTATTTTGTGGCGAGACGAGTAAGGACCAGCCTTCCTCCTCTTCTTACTTCCTATTTCCTCTACCTGTGTTAAGCAGGTATTATTATTTAGGTAGGGGAGTAACTGTTCTGTCGCCGTATCGGTACCCGCTACCGACACGCGTATTAGAACAGTTGCCTGTCCACTTCTCTTTCCATACTCCCATTAGCTAAGAACCTTGCCTTCCTGAATAAGTCGTGCTGGGATGACAATAACCCCAGTAGTTATCTTACTTTTTCTTGTCCTTTATTTTATCGCCTACTCTAACTAGTTAGTTAGATTTTATTTTAGTTTGTTTTTGCGGAGACAACCACTTGCAGGTATTTTCTATTTGTGAAGGCGGTGGTTGTGATTCTTCGTAGAGCTTCACTCCAGGCTTCCGACATGCTTACTAGATGAGCATTGGGTACCCTCTTCCCCTAACTTTGTTTTAGAATATCTTAATGCATAGTTTAAGTCTGGGGGAGAGCTTTTTGTGTACCCACTCACGTGCACATTTATTTAGCATACTAGAAGTCTTTATTTAAATTACTTTTGTTCATTTTGTCTGCACACAATGCACCCACTTGAGCGAGTACTTAACCTTTAGTGCGTCACGAGTATAACTCATTCCTTTTTGTATTTTGGAAAATGATTGTGCTAGCTTTTAAAATTATGTAGTGGAATAAAATGTTGGCTCTGGTGTTTCTAGTCAAATACTCATGTGAGTATAAGGATTCATGTAGATTAGATTTCTCTTTTATACTGCCAGCTTTATGCATTTCTGTTAGCATAAATATTGTTTACTCTACTCAAATGGTGAATCTGGTGTAAATCAAATGGTAGCATAGGGATGTGTGTAAATGATTTTTAGATTCATATTTCTCGAGTCAGGAGGAAAGATAATCTTTCTCGGTGGCTAAGAACTTGCCCCGAGCGATTCTCGAAGCATAGACATAGGATAGTTCTAGTGCGTGAGAAGGACGTAGGCCATCATTTTGGCTCGGTTGATCTTTTGAGCCATTCCTACCATCTTATCCTCGTTAGCCCAGTTGTGCCTACCCATTCTTTGATTCAGCCCCACTTTTATCTCACCAAAGCCTAAAAGCTAATCCTAGTCGCACACCCAAATTTGAGCTTTAGTTGTTTATTATTTTCATGATTGGGGTGTTGATGTTGTGAAATTTTTTGGTGAAAATGTGGATGCACTTCATTGCTCATCTTGCTGAAATTGTTTTGAAAAGAAAAGAAAAAAAAAATGAGAAAAAGAAAAGAAGTAAAAAGAAAAAGAAAAAGAAGAAGTGCTTAATTGAAAAATCTTTGTATAAATTTATGATTGGGAGTAGGCGGTGCACACACCCATGTCGCAAAAGTCTAAGTCTGGGGGTGTGGCGCACTTGCATTCGATGTCGGTGTGCGGGGAGTTGTAATAAAGCTCATTTGGGTTTCAGTGTATCAAGCCTTCGTGTTTATCATTGTTTACCTCACCATAACCCAAGCCCCATTTTAAACCTAAAGTCCTACCGACTCACGCTAGGAACCAATCTAGTGTCGTGGAGAGAATGTGAATGGGTGAGCTTATGGTCTCCGACGCCAATGGATTTCGGTGGAGTTTGTCCAGAATCCCAGCATTGGCAATGCTTGTCTTAGCGATTCTTTTACTTTCTCCATATGTATGACCGGATGATTCACCGTGATTCCCATTTTGAGCAGAAGTAATATTTATTTACTCTTTTAGAAATTTATAAACAATGTGTATAAATTAGAAATCTTCTTTAGTATTTTTCTATGCACATGGGCATGCGACTTCGCATGGTATTTCACTTTGTAATTTTGAGTTAGCTATTTTATGTTCCTGCCTGCTTAGGATTTGTTTGCTCGGGACGTGCAAACAGGTAAGTCTGGGGGTGTGATGAGTCCAATTTGTATACTATTTTTCGGACTCATCCGGGCTGCTTTTCCTGCTTTCGTTCTTCAGTTTCTATTCGTATTTGTATATTTTCACCCTGTTCATATGTGTGCTTGAAGTGGTTGTTGTAGTGTGCAATTTCACACTACGTTGCTGGGGGTAAGCACACTCTGCTCCCATCGTGTTGTTTCTATTTTTTATGCTGGTGCTGGATGTGTATTCCCAGCTGGGCTGCGATGCTTGCAGGTGGCTGATCCATCGCCTTTTGCCCAGAAATCATGACTGTGTACAACGCACGGTCGTGCGTTTATATTGACGCGCGGATAGACGTGGTCGTGCGCCTTCATCTGGGTAGAAAACGATGATCTGATTTTGATCGTGCGTCTTTACGCACGGACAGTTGCCCGTGCATGAAGGAATCGCACGATCAGCCTGTTTAGCCTTGATTTTAGCTTTTCTGAATTTACCCGTGCCTTTTGACGCACGGGCGGATTAGCCCGTGCGCGAGTAAATCGCACGGGCGCTCCTGGTCATCTTTCTGCGTTGTTCTCTATTATTAATATCGCACGGTCTACGCACGGTCGTGCGTTCAACCGTGCATGACCTATTTTCTGATCTTTCACTATAAAAGCTGCAGCTTTCGACCTAAATCGGGGATCGTACATCTATTCTGCTTTTTCCGCCGCAAAACGAGTTCCAGCTCCGTACACCTCCACCTTTCCATGAGGGCTTGGCCCTAGGCCTCCTCCATCATCCTCAAGCTCCAAGGAGAAGGATCTAGCACTTCATCCACAAATATCCAAGGAGAAGGAAACTTGGTTGTGCGGCTGAATCGTGACACGAAGAAGACGGGCCATTGGGTGGTAGTGACAGCCTCCTCTACCCCGGACACAGTTGAGGACCGAGCTTGGATGCGGATTGACAACCCAACGATTCCAACCTTGAACCCTCGTCAAGACTTCGGATTCGGTCGATTCCTCACTTTCTCCTTCTTTGTATTTTGTGTTGTTATTGTTAGATCCTTTGTATTTAGATGATGAACACTATAGACCTTGCTTTATAAAGTTATTTCATGTTTATATGAATGTATCTTTTTGTTTATATGTGTGTATGAGGTGCGCCGCCATCCATTTCCCATTCCGCTGTCACGTTCGTGTGCCGCACTAGCAATTGCTAGTGGCGTGCTTGTTGACGAGGTGCTTGCGACCCTCATTCCGTAAGACTACTCATCCATCCTCCTAGTGAAGCGTGGCATAGCGGCCCGTGTAATCCATTCGCCTAACGAAGAAGTGCGCTCAAGGCCTGCACAGTTCGATTCTGCTTGCCTACTCGTCCATCCGCCCTTGTGAAGTAGTGCGTTCAAGGCCTACGTAGTCTCCATCCCGCCAAGCGAAGCATTGCATAGCGACATTGCATAGGAGTAGTTGTAGCATTTTCTCTTTATTTCCACCAACCAAATCACCCCCCTTTTTCCGCAATCCATCTGCTCGAAAGGACTTCGATCTCAAGTCTCTCCTCGAAAGTTAACTCCACCTTACTATGTTCCTTGAGAGATTCGATACTTGGGTATTTACTTCCTCATAGTATTACTTGACAACGACCGGTTCACTGCCGTTTCGTGCCGCAGTCTTGCTACCGCCTATAGCGGTGTGCTAAGATTTGCGCATCATGCTTCCTTGTAACTCTATAGAAGAGCTACCTTGGTATGACGTCAGCTCATCAAATACCACATCCCTAGAGACCACATATCTCTATGTCTCGGGATCCATGCATCTCCACCCTTTCTTCCGGTCATCATAACCGACGAAGACTAGTTTCCTTGCCTTTGCATCTAGCTTCGTTCGAAGGGCATCTGGAACATGCACGTAGCAGGTAGAACCAAACACTCAAAAGTGTTCTACGCTTGGCTTCTCCTTTAACATCAAATCATGAGGGGTCTTCATGTTGATGGGACTGAGAGGCATCCGGTTGATAACATAGGCCGCACAAGGCATTCCCTCTGCCCAGAAGAACTTTGGGATACTCTTGGCATGAAGCCAACATTTGCAGGTCTCTGTTAGATGACGGATCTTTCGCTCTGCAACTCCGTTCTGTTGTGGAGTGTGAGCACAAGAAAGCTCCCTTTGGATGTCATGCTTCCTGCAGAAGTTAAAGAACGCCTTGGAGGTGAACTCCCCTCCATTGTCAGTTCTGAACCTCTTGACCCATAGGTTAAGCCGACCTTCCACCAGCTCCTTGAATTCCACAAACCTCTCGAACGCCTCCGACTTCTCCTTCAGAAAAAATGTACCCAAGTAAATCTGGTGAAGTCATCAACCAAAATCAGCATATACCTGCTACCTCCAAGAATGGCAGTGTGGGTAGGTCCAAACAGATCACCATGGATGCACTCCAATGGTCTTTTACATCTGCTTTGTGATTTGTCAAATGGAAGACGTTGAGCCTTACCAAACTGACAACCTGCACAAACGTGACCATCCCCGAAAGATGACAAGCTAGGCAGACCTTTCACCAGGCCTCTTCTCGCCATAACTTTCAACTTATCCATCCCAACATGCCCAAGTCTTTCCTTCCAAATAGCAGCGCTGTTATTAGCCCTCATCTTATCAACATAAGAACTTGTTGAAAGAACAAACAAGTCCTTCACCCGTCTCCCTATATGAGTGACCTCAGCTTTCACAGCTGAAACATTTCAGAGAAATTTCACTTCTGTTGGACTAAACAGAACGTAATAGCCAACATCCACCGCATTGGTCACCGAGAAGAGGTTCTTCTTCATTCCCGGAACATGATAAACACTCTTCAAAGTAAGAGTACCTCTATCATCGTTCAAAGAAACCACACCCTCCTTCTCTACTGCATGTATAGTATCATCAGCCGTAATGATAGCGTCATTACCTGTATAAGCTCGCAATGAGGAGAACTTCGACTCATCCCCGGTGAGGTGATGAACACACCCAGAGTCCATTATCCAATCATCCTGATAGTTGATAGAAGTCATAGCCCGAACACACGTGCCCGTCATGAATGCACCTCCACCACCCCAACTACCTTCAGAATTGGAACCAGCCTCCTCCTTCCCTGCAGCATGCCCTGGCTGAAGATTATCTTGGTAGTCTCTCTTGAAATGACCAAGCTTGTTGCACCTGAAGCATCTAGGTCCTTCCTTCTTCTTTCCATCACGCTTAGGAGCATAGCTCCTCTCCTGGTGATATGAATTAGACGGACCTTCATCTCCAGATGTCTTCTTCTTCTTGTCCCATCTCTTCTTCTTGTCAGAAAAGAGAACCTCACCTTCTCCCCCAGAGGCAGACATCCTAGCCATTTGCTTAGCCAAACTCTCTTGCGAAGCAAGTAAGTTCTCCAGCTCCAGCAACGAAGGCTGATTGGCCCATCCTTGAACAGAAGTAACAAAGGCCATATACTCCCTCCGCAAGCCGCGGATTATGTGCCTCTTCAGCTTAGCTTCTGAGATAGGTTCACCCGGGTCCAAAGCCGATATATCTGCGCAAAGGTTCTTCATCTTCAAGAAGAACGTTGAGATAGACAAATCTCCCTGAGTTTCTTTTGCCAACTCTTTCTCCAAGAACTGTAGCCTAGCTACATTCTTCTTATTGAACAAGCCATCCAAGGCTGTCCAAATTTCAGCAGCTGACCTACATCCGATGATGTGATCAAACAGCTCCGGAATGATAGCTCTCTTGAGAGTGAACTCCTCCTTAGCATTCATTCTCTTCCAAGCCTTCACGAGCTCAGCATTCCCTTCAGCAGGAATAACAACTTGTCTTGCTTCTCCTCCTACAACCTCCCACAAATCCTCGCCAAGAAGATAGCTCTCCATGCAAGACTTCCACTTCTTGAAGTTAGTCTGCGTAAGGAGCTCAATACGAAGACCTCTAGCATATCCTCCTTCCATTGCTATCCCACTGATTGCTAACCACTTGAGGAACTCGAGAGAAGTATCAGCAATTTCTGCTCAACAACCCTAGCAACCTACCTCTGATTCCATGTTAAAAAACTTGAGGTCCGGAGATGAAGTAAAAATGCGGAACACTTCACAAAACTTTCTACAAGTATCACAACACAATGACAATGGGAAGAACGAATAGTGCTATGGTATTAACTATCTCTTCACAATTCGAGGTATACATGGTGAGACATGATAAATAAGAATCACGGAGGAGAGAAGCATAAAACACAAAATACAAGCTGTTGCAACCTGACACCTTGAGACCGCCAGACCGCGTGAACTGACAAGCCAGACGGGTAGCCCCTGAGACTGCTCAAACAGAGCATAAACCACACCTGCCAGACCGCAACCACAGACCTCCCGACCTGCTGCTTTATTCCTCTGCTGAAAAACAAACAGTTCGCACTTCTTGATCGCCCAGACCGCACGGTCTCAAGATCACAGAAGAACCCGCGAACTCTAAACATAGAACTGCTGCCTGCGATAGATCGCAACTCAAGATCGCTTGGCCACTTAAGACTGCCTGATCAACTGAGTCCGCTGCACAGACCAAGAACACCTAAACACAGTCCGCCTGGACTGATTTATTCAAAGCTGGAAGAAGGGAGACGAGCTGGCCGCGAGCTTTTAGCCGCTATCCTGCAAACACACAAACCGGTCAGACAAAATCCCAAACCGCGCGACTTCAAATTTAGACCGGCACAATCAAGCCAACATTGGTTCTTACTTTTCTCGTTATTAATGACGGGCCCTGCACCCCTATTTATAGGCAAGCAGATGGATGTCATCACCGCACAAACCGGGATACAATAACCGCCCATCAGATTGCCAGCAGTCTTACAAGACAGACTGCCCGAGCTCAGCCAGGCTAAAGCTCCCTTATTGAACTATACAGTTATTCACAAACCGCCCAGTTACTGCGGTCTCCGAAAACAGACCGCCCGGTCTTATTGGTTGAACATCTGGCAGACTTGAACAAGTCGCCAGAACAACCCGCGCAAGCTGCCCGAACATATAGCGGTCTCCCAAATCAGACCATCCCAGAACAGACCGACTGGGATAGAACCGGCCAGAGCACCAGCGCAGACCACGTGGTCTCTGCGGTCTCCAACCTGCAGACTGCCCAACACCATTCCACTTCCACTTCAAAAATTTAACATGGGTTACGGAGATAGAGTGCTACTTTCAGTGGAAAAATTTGACTGATCTGGATAAGGTGCTTCTATAACGCTAGAAATCGGAGGCGTACAAAGTAAAACCATTTTTCCTTTTCTATACCGACTTGTATCCCCACAAACCGGTTGGCTTTAGCCTATCCTTCCTCGGATATGGCCTCAAGCCGCTCTAGCCAATCCTTCCCCGGATATGGCCTCGAGCACCCCTAGATCTAAATACCTAGACCTAGTCGCCAACACAAGGCGAATTCCTCCCTAAGTCCTACCCAGACCTAGTCACCAACACAAGGCTAATTTACCCATGGAATCCTTCCCGGAATCCGACGTTCTCCCCGAACGATTTCTCCACACAAATTACAAAGAGAATAAAATAAAAGATTACAAGATAAGTAAAGAGAAACTCGCCAAGAAATTTTGAAGGTGAAGACGAAGTCGATGTAGATATTGGCATTCTTGAAACGATCGTCCTTCGTATTGGATATGCGTTGTATACCTTCTCCTTCAAAATCCTCTTTAGATCTTCCCGATAGCCCAAGGGAGATCTCTTAATTGCGGTACACGAACCTCTCTCCAAAGTATCAGAATTCTGGAATCATCTCCACGAGGAACGAGAGGAGCTGTACTTTAAATAGCCACTAGAGCTAATGCGTGGCGTTAAGGATTAACGCCAGCATTAGTGAACGTGCAAACCGTCGGGATCGTGCAAACCGTCGGGATCGTGGGAGAACCAAATTTCGTCGAACGAAACTAATTTCGTCGAACGCTCCTTCGTCTAATGCTCCAATTCGTCGATCGCAGGTCAGTTCATCGAACGCAATAAATCGAGCACAATTTCGTCGAGCGCAGGAAATTTTGTCAAACGGAACTCCAAGTTCATCAAACGCAAGTTGTCAGGCGTAATTTCGCCGAACGCAGGCAAATTCGTCAAGCGGAACTCCAAGTGCGTCGAACGCAGCTTGTCGTGAACAATTTCATCGAGCGCAGGAAGTTTCGTCGAACGGAACTCCAAGTTCGTCGAACGCAGGTTCGTCGACCGCAACTCGACGGCATTCCACCTCTTGTTAACGCTGGGCGTTAACAACTACCACGAGCATTAGCTCTCTTTCATCGACCGCAGCTCGACAGCTTTATTCCCGACGGCATTCCTTCTCAGCGGATTCCTTCTCAACGGAAGTCAACGCAGGGCGTTAACAACTAACGCGGAGCATTAGCTCTCTTTCCAGAGAGTCATTTCCAATCAGCAAACTATTCATAGGGATGTGTAGCTATAGTTCCTGCACAACCTGCATACTATTAACACACAAAATACAAGATCAAATACAACACGGTATTTATTCTTCTCAAACCAAGAGATGCGGAACATAGGCTCCAACAATCTCCCCCTTTTGATAATAACAAATACCTGTATGAGAAATTAGTGAGATAAAGACCATTTGTGTTTATAGATAAGTGAGGTAATAATATATGCATGAATAACAGGTTAAAATCATGATAGATTTGAAAGCTATAATGCATACTCTTTCTATATGAAGTCCTCCCCGTACATAAGTGTTCACTTAAAATTTACTCCACCTAAATATCTATTTTACTAGATTTCTCAATTTCTTCTCCCCCTTTTGTTATTAGCAAAAGTGGGTAGGGATGAGTGTATATCTTCTTAGATTGATTAGGAACCACTTATTGAAGGATTGTCATGATCGAGCATATGATAGTGTATGCACCTCCTATATGATTACTCCCCTACAAATATACCCCTTTTCCGTTTAATATTATTATAAGGCACTCCCCCTACAAATTAGATTTATGCAATTTAATCTCCCCTTTTGGTAGTATCAAAAGAGGGTTTTAGGAGTAAGTATGTAATAAGGAGTAATATTTTCTATGTCGAGAAGAAAAATAGGATGCAATCAAAAGCTTGTTAAATACTACTTGTTGAGAAAAATATAAGCATGATGTAACATATAGTAGTAAACAACATAGCTAACATGATAAAGTAAGCATTCTATTTTAAGATACCACTTGTTGAAACCATGGTGTTAAAAATAATAGACTTGAAAGAGCATAAGTGGTAAACTTAGCAGAAGAATATAATAAGCACTCTTAAACATAAACATCATTTTTAGAAGATAAAATCATGTAACGGATAATGAGTTTGAAATTTGAAAAGTTGATGTTTGAGTTAAAGATTGAAGAG
The DNA here is from genome assembly GCA_033032865.1 of Dactylorhiza incarnata. Classification (NCBI taxonomy): domain Eukaryota; kingdom Viridiplantae; phylum Streptophyta; class Magnoliopsida; order Asparagales; family Orchidaceae; genus Dactylorhiza; species Dactylorhiza incarnata. The sequence goes on from JAWHQI010000035.1 coordinate 8,505,349, forward strand.
ATGCCATTCCATTAAGATAATATTGCAAGCATGATTTCATAATATCAAGAAAAGATACACAAACTACAATGTAATAAAATTTGTATTTCAAGTAATCATAAACATTGTAGTGATTATGCTTTGTTATCTAGTGCATTTACTTAAGTTTGTAGAGATTTGAGTAGATGAGCATTATGATCCAATTCTCATGAGTAGAAGTTTTATGAAAGATAATGATGTGTACAAAGTAGTGTTTTGATAAAGTATATAAGTGAATCAATCAAAAGCACGTGACATATATAATGAAATATCACAACATTAAAATACACAAATATTATTACTTCCACAATATTTCAATGCACATAAATAAAGAGTACAACTACCAAGGTGCTCTACACACACAATGCTTATTAAAACTTATCAGGGTGCAAAGTAGTGCTTGGGGATCACATTTATACTTTTTAACTTTATTTTCATTTTTTTTGTGATCCGGTGTACTAAAAGAAGTGATGTATAAATGTTTGCTACAAGACACTTTACAATTCTTAGCCAAGGTGCTCAACCTCACAATGCTCATTAAGACTTATTAGGAGGGTGAGTAGTGCTTGGTGGAATTTTCCTTGTCATTGATTATTTGCTTTTTAGTTTAGTGACTAAGGACTCCGAATTCACTTTTTTTGCAAACATAGCATTTTAAAACACATTTCTCTAAAGAAAAAGTGCATGAAAGACAAAGAATTGTAATATTCAATTCAATGTTGTGAAGGTAATCTATTTATGCATTTTAATCATTTATGTTATTACACTACACAATCATGCAACTATAAGATTGTAAACATATGTAGATTATCAAAAATAAGTGAGTGATTGAATCATTATCAAACATAATACATTACTCATACTTAGAGGCATGTTAAGCATTTCTACACATGTATATCTACAATCAATTTCATTGCACATAACAAGATAATTTTCAAGGCATGACAAATACAAAATAATGTTTTTTCCCTAAGAAACTTGAAAGTTAAATTATACATTGTATTTAATCTTTAATTGATATAATTAATCATCCTTGACAATGGCAATGAATAACAATCAGTTTTTTTTATAAATTTTTAATATTTCTTTATAAAAGCACAAAATAATAAACACACATAAAGAAAAAAAAACATATTTTTGTTCTTTGAAATTGTTTTGTAATTTTGTATTTGATTTTTTTTTATATATATATTCTCTGGAAAACATAGAAGTCTTTAATAGCCCTTTTAGTAAATGATATTCTATGCCAGAGAAATAAACCCAAAATAATGCATGAGAAAATACATTTATTTTTTTTAAGAAAAAAAATTTCGTTTTAAAGGAAATAAAAAGATAGAAAACTTTTTACAGACAGAGAAATAAAACACATACAAAATATTAAAATAATAACACAAAAAAATTATTTTGGAGCAAAGGAGCTAACGCCAGGCGTTAACTTCTTAATGCCAAAACAGAAGTGCATTTCTTGTTTTTTTTTTGAAAAATGTTTTTCAAAATTCATTTGTATTATAAAGAGGCCTTCCTTCAGTTGAAATTTCAGAGTATATTGATTAGATTTGAAGGCTCTTTTAGCATGTTTTTGGTGATTTTTCAAATACTTGTGTTTTGTAAAATTATTAAAGCTCATAATAAAATATGCAAACACAAGATGCAATGTTAGAACAAAAACAAATATGCATGATTTATGTATAAAGAGTGAGATAATGTTCATGCAATGAATATAATATAAGTATATCTAAGATCAAGATACCTTAACTACATGACTACACTCTAGCCCCGTACTAAGTGACGGATGGGCATGAGGAGCTGCACACATGCCGTAGGTTGGGGTGTTAATCCCATATGCATACAAAAGATGACGCTCAACCTACCACTCTTTCCCCTAGTGCCTCGCAAGACCCTACTGGAACCCTCCCATGTTAAGGACAAGACATGACTTAGAGGTTACGTCTCTAATGCACACAATCCTACGCCCTCGCTATTATGAGACACATGTCATAGGTTTAATGATTATGGACATACTAAGCGTGTAAGCCTTAAATATATTAACTATGGTATAATTGCATGATTAGTTTTGGATTTACACTTATATCGAAGATTGTTGATTTTAAATCCATTTAGAATACATTTTATTTATGCAAATAACTACAAAAGAAATTATGATTTTCATATTTTAGTAATATAATTTACTCTAGCATTGCAAGATATATAACTAGCATGGATATTGATTTCTATCAATGGTAAGTGATGTTGCTAGTATTATGAATTATGATAACAAGGTGCAAAGCTAAGTAAAATTGGACAAATATATAATTGAATTGCATGTATTCAAACATAGAGTTTTAAGTTTTCATAGACCTAGAATGAAGTGACAATTCTATTTGATTTCATATTGTTTATATCAAGTTAATTCTTAGGTCTAAAGATAATGAGATACATGCAAACAATAAAGATGCACATCACACACACAAAACAAGATATGAAACTATAATACGAATAACCATCATATATTTCACAATTCCTAAGGTTGATAAAAATAGTTGATTTAAGATAATTCTTGATAGACCATGAATTACGATATATGATAATAGTGAATTTTAGCATAGGATATTAATAGATCAAGATGGAGTATGTGAAATCATATTCATCATTTTTGTAAATTTTCAATTATGATTTTTCATTATAGGGGCTATCATATGCAACAAAGAGAATAGACAAATATACAATTAGTTGCACATTTAATATTTTAGCCTAAGACCCCTAAAAATCCATTTAAATCCAATTTTGAAAGTAATTTCATTAGTCTTGATAATATCATTTAGCAAATTTAGCATTCAATTTATAATGATAATATAAGATATTTATAGGCAATGGATTTAAGAAGGATAAAACATAGAAAAAAGAAAAGATAGATCACTTAAAAAAATTATGACTTTATGTTCAATTTAATTCAATTTGATTTGTTAAACATTAGGCTTAAAATGAAAGTCATATCTCATGATATATAAAGAGTCATAAACAAGCTGGCTCAAAAAATAAAAAAATAAACAAAAGAAAAAGAAATTAAGCATATCATGAAGTAGACTAATGATATTTCATTTTTAATTTATTTCTACTTCATGCAATACAATGATTCCTAGTGAATGAGAGATTTAGGTATCCAAAGGGGACCAAGTGTGATGGTTCCTTTGGGTACCCAAATACATCGTGTTGGCTTTTGGAGAGATAGTGATGAATGGGCCTTTACAAGTGAAGTTAGTGTTTCGTTTTTAATTTTGGGCCTCCATTCATACTTTGGTTGTTTATCTTTTAAATTCATATTATGATTATTTGACATCTTTTTGGAATGATAGTTGTTTGAAAAATAATTCACTAGGGATTCATGTTTATTCAAATTATTTTTTCAAAATAGCTTGATGTTGATAATCATAATTAGTTTTATTATATGGATTCTTTGAAAGTTTATAAGAGTGATTGTCTTTATTTAGAATTGAATGTTGAAAGTGTGGGTTATAATATGTTTTAAATGATTGGTTCTTATTTTGATGATTTTCATTTCCACTCTTTCTTATAGACATACTCTTATAATATGAAGTTAAGCTTTTAGACTATTGATAATTTGATAAACTACAAATAAAAGATTTCTTATTATATGAAAAATTTTGAATAAACATTTTTAATGATTCTAGTTTATCCTTTAAATTATAATTTTCTTTTAATAATTTTTCATTATGCTCTTTTGAAGTTAAAAGACCTTTTTCCAAAACCTTGAGTTCTTCTTTAAAAGTATTATAATCAAAACAAGGTTCAGCATTTTCAATTAAAGAGCATGAACAAGATTTTAACACATCAATACTTGATTCTACTTTAGCATTTGCTTTTAAAGTTTTTTTTTCTAAACGTAGTTTGAAATGAGCATTTTTCAAATTTTTAATTCTACGTTTAGCAATATTAAGCATATGTAGTGTAGAATTTCTTACAAATAGAGAGGACTTAGAATTTCTTACATTGCTGTGGGATGAGGCAAGATTTGAACCAAGGGTTCCTTTGACATCTTCTTCACATTCCACTTCCATAGTTGAATTTTCATCTTCTCTTTTGCTTGATGTGTTCCATCAATTGAGTCCAATATTGTGACGTTGTCTTCTTCTCTCTTAGATAGATCTTCCTCCAAGCATGAGTCCTCATCGATTTCTTCTCTTGAATCCATAAGGAATTCCTCATATTCATAATCTGTGGAAGGAAGACTATAAGTATTCTCAAGAAATTTCCAAATTTCAAAAGCAGTAGGAAGCGTATAAATAAGTTTGAAAATATTTTGATCTAGAGCACAATATAGACTATTCATAGATTTGGCATTTAAAAACATTTCATTTTTATTTAAAATACTTGGGGGCATTTTAATTGTAATATTCCAAACTTCAATATCCAAAGTTTTAAGAAATTTTTCCATATGTGTTTTCCACCCATTATAATTTTCACCCATAAATAATGGTGGACATAATGATTTTTCATATTCATAAAAATTATCCCCTCTAGAAGATGCGAGATCATGAAGTGCCATTATTCCCGGTTGTGAAGCCGTATTGTAAAAACCTACGCTCTGATACCACGTGTTGGATCTTACGGCGCCCTTAGAGGGGGGTGAATAAGGGTTTTATGGAATTTAAATCTTAATTAAAATTATCAGAGTTTGGGACTGAAGTTTCAGAATATTATATAGGAAAATATATTTTAGTAACTCAAATAAGGGAAACAGAACTTTTTCCTAACTGTTGCTAACGCCTGGCGTTATGTGTTAACGCTGGGCGTTAGCTCTTCAGAAAATTAATCTGCTAGAATTATATCAATGAGATTTTACTAATGAAAAGATTAATGAAATACAGTTCCAGAAAATCAGAGATAATTAAAAATGATTATTGTATTTCAAAGATAATTAAACAAATGTCAATTTTAATACTTTAATGGAGTAGAAATTAAAACATTCTAGAAGAGGAAATAAAATCAATTGAATAGAACATTAAAGGACATGATTTTATTTCATAATAAATTGAATACACAAATGTTTAATTTCTATAACGCTAGAAATCGGAGGCGTACAAAGTAAAACCATTTTTCCTTTTCTATACCGACTTGTATCCCCACAAACCGGTTGGCTTTAGCCTATCCTTCCCTGGATATGGCCTCAAGCCGCTCTAGCCAATCCTTCCCCGGATATGGCCTCGAGCACCCCCTAGATCTAATCACCTAGACCTAGTCGCCAACATAAGGCAAATTCCTCCCTAAGTCCTAACCAGACCTAGTCGCCAACAAAAAGCGAATTTACCCACAGAATCTTTCCCGGAATTCGACGTTCTCCCCGAATGATTTCTCCACACAAATTATAAAGAGAATAAAATAAAAGATTACAAGATAAGTAAAGAGAAACTCCCCAAGAAATTCTGAAGGTGAAGATGAAGTCGATGTAGATGTTGGCATTCTTGAAAGGAGCGTCCTTCGTATGGGATATGCATTGTAGACCTTCTCCTTCAAAATCCTCTTTAGATCTTCATGATAGCCCTCGAGAGATCTCTTAATTGTTGTACACGAACCTCTCTCCAAAGTATCAGAATTCTGGAATCATATCCATGAGGAAAGAGAGGAGTTGTACTTTAAATAGCCACTAGAGCTAACGCGTGGCGTTAAGGATTAACGTCGGCGTTAGTGAACTTGCAAACCGTCGAGATCGTGCAAACCGCCGGGATTGTGGCAAAACCAAATTTCGTCGAAAGAAACTAATTTTGTCGAACGCGCCTTCGTCGAACGCTCCCATTCGTCGATCGCATGTCAGTTCATCGAACGCAATAAGTTGAGCGCAATTTCATCAAGCGCTGGCAATTTTGTCTAACGGAACTCCAAGTTCGTCGAACGTAGGTTGTCGGGCGCAATTTCGTCGAACGCAGGAAAATTTGTCGAACAGAACTCCAAGTGCATCGAACGCAGCTTGTCGAGCACAATTATGTTGAGCGCAGGCAGTTTCGTCGAACGGAACTCCAAGTTTGTCGAACGCAGGTTCGTCGACCGCAACTCGACGGCATTCCACCTCTTGTTAACGTTGGGCATTAACAACTACCGCGAGCATTAGCTCTCTTTCTTCGACCGCAACTCGACAACTTTGTTCTCGACGACATTCCTTCTCAGCAGATTCCTTCTTAATGGAAGTCAACGCGGGGCGTTAACAACTAACATGGAGCGTTAGCTCTCTTTCCAGAGAGTCATTTCCAATCAACAAACTATTCATAGGGATGTGTAGCTATAGTTCCTATATAATCTGCATACTATAAACACACAAAATACAAGATCAAATACAACACGGTATTTGTTATTCTCAAACCAAGAAATGCGGAACATAGGCTCCAACAGGATTGAGCTGGAAGTGTATTCTCAGCTGTGTGATTGTTTTTTGGTGCTTTGCAGGTGGGTAGATCATCCATTATGCCCAGATTTCATGTCTACATGAATCGCACGGTCGTGCATTTCCTTGACGCACGATTGCGCCGACCATGCGCGTTCATTTATGGCCCAAAAATGACATTCTGGATTTGGTCGTGCATTTTTTCGCACGGGCAGCTTCGGTCGTGCGCGAGTAAAAAGCACGGGTGTTCTGGGACGTCTTCCCATCCTTTCTTCTTAATTAATATCGCGCGGTTCACGCACGATCGTGCGTTCGACCGTGCGTGACCAAATTTCTGATTCTTTTCTATAAAAGCCGCAGATTTCAACCTAAAAGGGAGAGTCCGTACAGTCCGCCTTTTCCGCTACAAAGGGAGTTCCAGCTCCATTTTTCTCTCCTTCTTCCTCCACCTTTTGCCCAAGGCCACCTCCATCATCCAAGTTCTTCAAGGAGAGGAGGCTACACTCATCTTCATCACTAAGCTAGGAGTTCTTCCCAGCAGACGTGGCCGGATTATAGTTTACCGGAGAAGACGTGTCCACTGAGAGGAAGTGACAGCCCTCCTCTACCCCGGAAGATAGCTGGGACTGAGCTAGGACACGGATTGACAACCCGACGATTCCTAACGAGAATCTACAGTAAGCCTCCAGATTCGATCGTATCTCTTGCATTTTTCTCTTCTTAGGTTATTGTTGCTTGCAGTGTAATCTTCTATTTAATGATGATGTTTGTACTCTGCACTTGATTTGATCTTTATTTCATTGTTATGCAATAATATTATTTGCGTATGAGTACTTGAGGTGAGCTCTTGTGGTGATTATGGTGTGAGCGATTTGGGTTAGCTACACTAGCAATTGCTAGGTGTGAGCTTTGTGCGATGTGCTTGTGACCCTCATTCCGCCGGTGCGATTCACTCCTTCTGCAATCCTTCTCGTCCATCCGCCTTGTGAAGCAGTGCGCTCAAGGCCTGCCTAGTTTCCATCTCGCCAAGTGAAGCATTGCATAGCGGCATTGCATAGGAGTAGTTGTAGTTATTTTCTTTTATTTTCCATAAACCAAAACCCCATTTTTCCGCAATCCATTCGACCTAAAGAACTTCGATCTCAAGTCCTTCCTTAAAAGTGAACTCCACCTTACTGTGTTCCTTCAAGATCGATACTTGGGGATTCACTCCCACATTTTATATTACTTGAACGATCGGTACACTACCGTTTTGTGTCGCAGTTTCGCTACCGCCTATAGCGTTGTGCTAGATTTGCGCATCAATTCCAGATACTACAGTTCACACTCCAGAGAAGGAAGCACAAATCCAGTGGAGTTCCCTACACAAACTCAGAGGGAGATGCTTACATCAACCCAGGGGTAGCACTTAGAAGATGATCGGATCTTGGGAGAAGTTTCTAAGATTGCTAAAGTGGCTGCTCAGATAGCTGAAAAGGAAGCAAAAACTCAAGGGGGCCTCCCAAAGAAGATGACACTCATCAAGAAGAAATTAGGACTGCTAAAGAGGAGGAGGAGCCTCTAGTGTTTCCATCCAGAAAGGTGACATCTCTGTTCTTCTCATGGAAGAGCATTAACCTCCAAAAAATATGGCAATATAAGTAATCAGCAGACAAACAATTTCTATTATATCATCTCAGTAAACATATTTGAAGATATAGTTATGGAAGACAATCTGCTCAATTGGAAGTTTATCATATTGATCTATGCTTATGTGCAATGATGTAATTTTGTGTCAATATTTTACTTGTTTGTACTCAGTCTTTTTACTTAACAGTATGATTGAAATCACTTAAACAACCTGTAAAATTTGTTAAGATAAATATGAGGAGATTGTTGGGAAAAACAACCTTTGATTTATCTTACAAATTACCTACAAGTGATTTCATAATCTAGGATATATTACCCATGTTGTATAGAAAGGGTAATTTGGTCATTAGATGTCCTAGGATATCACACTCACACTAGAGTGTCAAGACTTGTCCAAAATAAGTACAAAAGTTAGTTGAGTTAAACTTGAGTCGAATAGAAGTCAGCGCAACTTCGTCTGAAAGTCAAAGCAACTTCGAATACAAGTAGAAGTAACTCAGACTGAAGTCTAAGTTGACATAACATTGAGATGTACTTGACGCATAAGACAAAGTCAGTTTAAGTAATATTAGAAGTCGATGCAACTGCGAATTGAAGTCGATGCAGAAGATGAAGTTTAAAGTGTAACTCTTCAACTCGATGGATACGTCAGTAAGAATTCGACGCAATGTCTATATCTAAGTTTAGTTTAATGCTGAGAAGGAATTCGAAGAATCTTCTATTAGAACTCAGAGGTGCGTCGATTAGAAGGAAAGTGAATTCGACGCTATGTCGACTACAAACAGAAATAAAACATTTTCTTCTATACTTTTCTGATGATTCTTTTGAAGGTATCCAAGGATGTTATTGAAATTCTAATGGTTCATTTATTGCCAAGAATGGAATGAAGTACTCCATAGGCACAACAAATACATTCTTGGAAGTTATTCAAATTCAGATTGACGGGTCGTGCACAGAAATGGAAAGAAATAGTTATAATCCAGTGGACATTCCTTCTAAGCACAGAACATAAGAGGAAATAAATTCAAACACTATTCGACAGAGAATAAGAATATATAGGTAGAAATACAACATAAGAATTGATCCTATTGTATTCAGTCTTCTTCTTCCTCAAGCCCAAACACACATATAACAAGAAGAATATCTCTGTATAGGAAAAATACACAAGCTCTGCTTCTTCTTCTTCACTTACAGCAGGAAGCCATCAAGAGTACAGAGAGATCTGTAGGATCACAAGATCATCACCCTTGCATTCTTTTCTACCTCAAGTAAGGGTTCATTCAAAATAGATCCTGAAGAACGCCATCAGAAGAAACATCTTTACAACTTCTTCTTCATCTTCTTTTCTCCCTATTTGATTCTATAACTATAGAAAGAGTATTAAGAATCCCTCTCAAAAGAATTCAATGGTTCTAAGAGTCTCCTTATCAAAAGTCTCAGTAGTTAGTTCTAAGAGTCTACTTGTCAAAAGACTCAGTGGTTCTAAGAGTCTCCTTGTTAAAATACTTAGTGGTTCTTAGAGTCTCCTTATCAAAAGACTTAGTGGTTCTAAGAGTTCTCCTTATCAAAAGACTCAGACACTGTTTAGTGTATTCCTACCAAGTTGGTAGAAGAGTTGATTTACCCATATTTTTGTAAACCACTATAGCTTTTGTCTTATGCGATGATTTTCTATTCTGTCCCCTTTACTATTTCTGCACTCTGTGTTTAATTTATTCTGTGCTGGTTTTCTGATTGTATAGTGATTAGAAGTTTTTTATTGTGTGTGCATATTTTGTGTAAAAGTTTTAAATCTCAATTCACCCCCCTCTAGAGAATACTTAGAGGTTAAACTTTCACTTTGTCGTCTAAGAAAACGGCCTCATATAGAAATCCAAGTGTTAGAATAGGGTTCCTTGAGTTGTGTCCACTTGAATAGAATGAATGCCAACTATTTATAAGAGAGGAAGCTAACGCTAGTGTTAAGGATAACGCCAGATGTTGACTCTATATAGAAATGTTTTGATGGCTCGAATCCACAATCCAGGAAAGAGATATTGCATGTTTAGAAACATCTCATTTTAGGCAAGCCTAACACTGGCGTTCAGGCAAACACCGGCGTTAGGTTAAATTATTCCCAAAATGCATCTTTAATCATGGTATCTTCCCTCCATACTATTCTCGTACTGGTGATATTGAGGGTCAACGCCGGTGTTGGCTCTAATGCCTGGTGTTAGACCACATCCTTTCTTTTCAGCACTTGAGCTAGTCCAGACTAAAATATAGCATCCTAGTGTCATCTTTGTTCAATCTTGCATACTAAAAACTCAATAGCAAACTAGATCAAATACAAGTAGGATTTGTTATTCTGAAACCAACAGGATGTGGAAAACCATATTCAACCATCTCCCCTTTTTGATAATAACAAATCCAGTTAAGATAAATCAAATTTCAAAAGGTAAATGATGTGTTTTTATAAGAGATATCATTCAATGCTTCTTAGAGATTTTTATAACCAATATTATGCTCCCATTGAATAGATTTATGCTCCATCTTAATCTAGTGAATCCTACTCCTTAATCATTAAGATTTGTCATTTTATTCTCCCCCTTTTGTTATTAGCAAAAGTGGGTGGAGTGAAACAAAACAAGGCTAGAAAAAGGTAAAGAGGTGATGTTGGGACAACCAAGAGAGGATTAAGAGTTTGGTTGTAAAATAGAGGAATTCATGATTGAGCTTAGAGGGATTAATGCAGTGGAAAAATATGATAAGCATGTAAAAAAATCCCTTGTGCTTTATTATTCAATTCTACCACTTATTGAAAAACAATGAAAAAAAGTTTTATAACACAAGTGATGAAAAGGCCTCAAAGTTAAGACTTGAAATAAGCATGATAATGCATGGTAAAAATACATGCTCAAATCAATAGTGTGTAAGAAATAAAGCAACCATGATAATAGTTTTAATTTTTAGAGAAAGTTTCTTGTTTTTTAGTTTTGATATTTAAGAAAATGCAAATAATTTGTTAAGAAGTTTCACATAAAGAGCATTTAAAAATTTTCAACAACTAAAGGCAAGCATGATTTGACATATTCAAATAGATAATAGCTACAATATAACTAATTTGCATTCCAAGTAAAGAAAATATTGTAGAAATCATGCATTGCAATCTAATGCTCTTACTTAAGTTTTTTAGAGAATTATGTAGATATGCATTATGATCTAATTCTCATGAGTAGAAGCTTTATGAAAGATAATGATGTGTGCAAATAGTGTTTTAATAAGAGTATACAAGTGATATAATCAAAATACATGACATATGTAATGAAGTAGTAAAATAATATTAATAATGTAGTCTAAGAATTACTTCCACACATCAACTCTAGAATTATATTTCAAAGCACATAAAATTATACAACTACCAAGGTGCTTTGCCCACACAATGCTCATTAAGATTTATTAGGGAGCGAAGTATTTCTTGATGGATCACATGAGCATTTGATATATTTTTAATTTTAGTGATCCGGTGTACAAATAAAAGTGATAAAAAGATGTGTTTGCACAAGACACTTTACAATTCTTTCCAAGGTGCTCAACCTCACAATGCTCTTTACCACTTACCAGTACGCTAAGTAGTGGTTGGTGGAGTTATCTTTGTCATTTTATTCATATTTTTTTATTTAGGACGAAGGTCTCCAAATTCACTTATTTTTGCAAACAACAAAAATATTGAAAACACACTTCCATATGTGCAAGAATTTGATGTTTGAAAAGGTGTAGGTAATTTAGACATGCAACTAAGCATATTAAACTATTACACTACACAATAATGCAAGACTAAAATTATAAGCACATATAGATTACCAAAAGTGTGAGTGTATAAATCATTATTTAACATAAAAAACTTTACTCATGCTTAGAGGCATGCTAGGCAATCTTATAATTTCATATAGTCTATTTCATTGCACATAACAAGATTAAGGTCAAGGCATGACAAGACAAAATAATGTTTAAGAAACTTGAAATGAAAATTAGACATTGATGAGAATCTTTAAGAGTGCGCCTAATCAATTATGACCATTTGAGAAAAGAATCTCAAGAATTTTTGCTCATGTGACATCCAATAGTCAAATAACAAAACATATATTTTTTTAAAAATTTAAAAGCAAAATACAAAACATACTTTTGAAGATTTTTGATTATTTGAATTTTTAAGTGAATTTTTGAATAAAGAAACAAATGAATAATAGAAAAGAAAGAGATAAAGAGAAACATATGCTTAAATTTTTTAAAACAAAAGAAAAAACATGTTTTTTGAAAATTTTTTATTATTTGAATTTGTGTGGATTTTTGAATAAGAACAAAAATTAAAGGAAAGTAATATTTTTCAAAACAGAGAAACATATATGAACATATACATGAGAGAATATCTGATATTTTTCAGTATTTACAAAATGAAAATAGAGCACGGAGGATCTAACGCCACATGTTGAGTTCTAATGTTGGTGTTGGAGCCTAACGCTGGCGTTAAGAGCTAACGCCAAAATAGTAGATGATTTCTTGACTTTTTGAAAAAAACATTAATTTAGAGTTATTGTATAGAGACCTTCTTAATGAAGAAAATTTATACATTTTGGAGATCATTAGATGGCTCAAAATCCTTGAATACTTTTTCATGAATAACGTGAAAAATATTTTGAACAATGTTAATTCAAATAATGGAATTATGAGTGGATGAGGTTATAATGAAGACTTTAATTAGAGGTGCATATATCAGAGATTGAAAAACCCATAGATAGGGCTAACACGCCGCATTATACTCAATCCTGGCATTGACTCTACTAAAATCCCAAATCCTGGGTTCTACCTTCATTTGCTTCAACCCAAGCAGGTTTTTCCAAGTTTTCTAATTATAACTTATTACTTTTACTAATAGGTCTCCACTAAAGCTTTGGTGGATTAGTCATTTTATGCTTTGAGATTTTATCATTATAATTGTAGTTTTTTGAGAATTTTCAATTTTAATAATAATTTAGTGTGAAATGGACTATCTTGATAATGATATGATCTAATTATAATGAAATCAAACACATTTTATATTTTAACCAAAACCTTACATGGCTTATTTTAAATCCATAATTTTTTGAAATTATTAGTTTTCATAGCAATTTAGTATTCAATGAAAAAGTTATTTATAAGTAATGGATTTAAAAAGGATTAGAGCTAAAATGGAGTATTGATAGGTTACATGAGTAAAGACGTGACTTTTTATTCAATTTCATTCAACTTGAATTATTGATCATTAGGTTTTATGTGAAGAAGTCATATTTCACAATATATATAAAGTGACCATGTCATTTTGGGTTTAAGAAAGATTATAACACAAACAAAATTAAAGGAAAGGAAATTATGTATATCTTCAAGAAGAGTATTGGTTTTTCATTTTGATTTGGTTCTGCTTCATGCAATTTAATGATACTAATGAATGAGAGATTTAGGTATCCAAAGAGGACCAAGTGGGATGGTTCCTTTTGGTACCCAAATACATCGTGTTGGCTTTTGGGATAATAAGGTTGAGTGGAGCCTTACAATTGACATTAAATCATCATTCTTAAGTCATTCATATCTTGGAAGATTTTTTTTTTTCAAATTTTCATAGTCATTTACTTGAATCTTTGGATAAAAATGACTTTTGAATTTATTATTTAAATTAAATTTATTTGCATTCAAGTTTATGTTAGGAGAAGACTGATGTTGTAAAACATAATGATGATAGTGGTTTGGAATTTCATTTACAAGCTTTTGATGCTTTTAATTCCTTTTGTATGGCTTAGTTAAGATATGGAAATTTTTATGTTGTGAGTTTTTATTTATAATTTTCTTAAGCAAGTTGATTTTAGTTTCTAATTCATTATTCTTAATCTTGAGACTATGTCTAGCTTTATTATAAGCATGTGTGATATTTTTAAGAATTGAGGTTATAGAACTAATATGAGTTTGATAATCATTTTTTAATTCTTCAAATGTTTCATCCATCTCGTTATTTTCAATATTATAATTTTTGCACATACACAATCACTTTTCAAAGATGAATTTTCTAAAGATAATTTTTCATTGTGTTCTTTAAGAGGCTCTCTTTCATAAAACTTAAAATATTTTTTTAGAGAGTTATACTCAGGACAAGGAATAGTGTTTTTGAGTGATGGGGAAGGTGGAGAATTAGATTAATTAATTTTGGAATTCTCGCCATGTTTTACTTTTAGAGTTTTATTTTCTACACGTAATTTTGAAATAACATTTTTTTAATTTTTCATTTAGCCATTTCAAGCAGATGAAATTAAGAAATAGAGTGAGCAACAAGTGTTAAATTTTTGAAGTGGAAGTAAAAGTGTTTTGGTCGGTCTGAGGAAGTCAGACCGCAGTGATTGCTGAGACCACGTGGTCTCCGCGGTCTCCCTCTTGTGATCTAGTCATTGTATTGGTTGAGGCTCAAGCAGGTACCTCTTTGTGATCGCGAGATCTTCCCTTGTGCGGTCTGGTTGGGGAGATTACTATATATCCTTTGGGTCGGTGATGACATATATCTGTCTTTCTATAAATAGAGGTGCAGGGCTCGTCATTTGTAATGAGAACTGTAAAAACTAAATCTTGGGTTGCTTTTGCTAGTCTCCATTTTTTAGATCGTGTGGTCAGGAAGAGGGTTGATCGTTTGTTGTGCTCGCAGGTCAGTGGCCATCAGTCAGCAGTCTTCTTCCTTGGTGAGTATTCCCAGCTTTGAATAACTAGTTCGTTAGCATTCTCTGTCTGTTTGGACTGTATTTGAGTTCTTGAGTTGTTTGCAGCAAGCTCGGTGATCAGGCAACCTAGTAGTCAGGCGATCTAGAGTTGCGGTCAGGTGACAACTTTTGCAATTCTGTTCTTTGTTCACAGGCAGCTACTGTGGTTATGCGACCTTGTGGTCAGGCAATCAATTAGTGTGGACAGATTGGTGTTTCGGCAGCTCAATAACACAGCAGCTCATGCGGTCTGAGGTGGCAGTTTGGCAGATAGTAGGTTGACTACCTGAGCTGTTCGCGCAGCTCAGTGGTTGTCATACGGTCTGACTGTTTCAGTGGTCTCTGGCAGTCTCTCTTGTTTTTAATCAATAGTTGCTTGTTTGTCTTTATTTTCTCTCCTTGTATTTTGATAAATCATGTCTCGCCATGTATGTCTCGAATTATGAAGGAGATAGATTAATATAAGTTTCTTGTCCTTCTATTGTGTTGGTTACTTAACTTGGAATGGTTGTAGTGTTTTTGCGCCTGGTTTCTGCTTCTAAGAAGTTTTACTTTGATATCTGAGCTGAAATCTATCACCAGATATCAGAGCTAGAATTTTTTAACATGGCATCAGAGGGACAGAAGGCTTGAGCAGTGATCAACCTCAGATTCTTACTTGAGATTTCTGGAAGTTCAAGTTAACCAGCAGTATATCAATGGAAGGAGATTATGCAAGAGGTCTTGGTATTAAGCTCCTTACATATAATAACTTTAAGAAGTGGAAGTCTTGCATGGAGAGCTATCTTCTTGGCGAGGATTTATGGGAGGTAGTCGGTGGAGAAGCGAGACAACCGATGGTAGCTGCTGAAGGGAATGCAGAGCAGGTGAAGGCTTGGAAAAGAATAAATGCTAAAGCAGAGTTCACTCTCAAGCGAGCTATCATTCCTAAGCTCTTTGACCACATCAGCGGATGTCGGTCTGTTGCTGAGATTTTGACATCTTTGGATGGCTTGTTCAATAAGAAGAATGTAGCGCGGCTATAATTTCTTTAAAATGATTTGGCGAAAGCAACTCAAGGAGACTTGTCTATCTCATCTTTCTTCCTGAATATGAAGAACCTTTGTGCTGAGATATCACCATTCGACCCAGAAGAGCCTATCTTAGAAGCAAGGCTGAAGAGGCACATAATCCGCGGCTTGCGGAGGGAGTATGTTACAATTTTTACTTTTGTGCAAGGCTGGGCCAATCAGCCATCATTGCTGGAGCTGGAAAACTTGCTTGCTACACAGGAAAGCTTATCTAAGCAGATGGCAGGGATATCTGTCTCTGGGGGAGAAAGTGAGGTTCTCTATTCTGGCAGGAAGAATAAATGGGACAAGAAGAAGATGTCACCTAGTGGTGATGGTCCTTCAACATCATATCAGCAGGAGAGGAGTTATGCTCCTAAGCATGATGGGAAGAAGAAGGAAGGGCCAAGGTGCTTCAGGTGAAACAAGCCTGGTCACTTTAAGAGAGACTGCAGAGTTAATCTTCATCCAGGGCATGCTGCAGGAAAGGAGGAGGCTGGTTCCACTGGAGATTGTAGTTGGGGTGGAGGTGCCTTCATGATGAGCACTTGTGTTTGTGCTTTGACTTCCATCAACTATGAAGATGACTGGATTGTGGAATCAGGGTGTGGTCATCACCTCACCAGGGATGAGTCCAAGTTCTCTTCTTGTCAAGCTTACTCAGGTAATGATGCTATTATTACAGCTGATGATACTGTTCATGCAGTCAAGAAGGAGGGCGTCATTTCTCTAGGCAGTGATAGAGGTCCACTCACCTTGAGGAGTATATCATGTGTCGGGTATGAAGAAGAACCTCTTCTCCATGACCAATGTTGTAGATGATGGGTATCATGTTATGTTTGGCCCAACAGAAGTGAAGTTTCTCCAAATGTGTCAAGAGTGAAGGCTGAAGTCACTCATGTAAGAAGGAGGGTGAAGGACTTGTTTGTTCTATCAACAAGTTCCTATGTTGATAAGATGAGAGCTAATGACAGCATTGATATCTAGCATGAGATGCTGGGGCAAGTTGGGTTGAATAAGTTGAGGGCTATGGCGGGAAGAGGCCTGGTAAATGGCTTGTCTAGTCTATCATCCTTGGTGATGGTGACGTTTGTGTTGGATGTTAGTTTGGTAAGGCTCAACTCTTTCCATTTGACAAGTCACAAACTAGATGCAAAGCACCATTGGAATGTATTCAGGGTTATTTATTTGGCCCAACCGCAACTGCCAGTCTTGGAGATAGTAGGTATATGCTGGTCTTGGTTGATGATTTCACTAGGTATACATGGGTATACTTTTTGTAGGAGAAGTCTGAAGCATTCAGAATGTTTGTAGAGTTCAAGGAGGTTGTGGAAGGCCAGATTGGCTTGCGTATCATGAAGTTGGGAACTGGCAATGGAGGGGAGTTCACCTCTACTGAGTTCTTCAACTTCTGTAGGAAGCATGGCATCCAGAGGGTGTTCTCTTGTGCACATACTCCACAACAGAACGGAGTTATAGAGCGCAAAACAAACTCAAATGCGTAAACATGTTTGTCATTGGATGGACGGCTTCGAGCCGGTCCCGAAAAGTTATTGTTAGCTGAAAACGGACAAGCGGGTCAAAAGTTATGGTTGTTTTAAGATTGGGTGTTATTCTCGGCAAAATCTAATATCTTCACCGCAGTTGTTGTTCATCAACCATTCCGATCTGAAGGTCGCGTGTTATGTTCGAACCAAAAATGGTACCCAGTCCACACTTGATCAAGCTGAAAGGAGAAGGAGGAAGAAAACTGTTAGATGGCTGGATACTTCGAGCTACGAGTGAAGGAAAGAGGGAGGAGAAAAAGAGATGATGAGGGTCTCAGAAATGAGATAGCAAAAGCTGCAGAAAAGAGGTGGCAGCGGTCTCAGGAATGAGATAGCAGAAGCTGCTGAAAGAGGTAGGAGCGGTCTCAGGAATGAGATAGCAGAAGCTGCTGAAAAAAGGTAATGATGATCTCAGAATAAGACCGCTCATGTCAAAGCCTAGGGGTTTGAAACTCTCCAAAAGTCCAGAAACTAGTACCCCTACCCCTCTATTTATAGACGCAGGGACCTGCCAAAATGGGAAGATCAAAAAGCAACGGGCTGCCCGAATCTGCTGAGATTGCCTGAGATCGCCTGGACCTACTGAGGTAGAAATGACCTGAAAAGAGAGAACACCGAATAAGGGACTGCCCCGGGACCGAGACCTCCCGAGGCGAGGTCGCACAAGGGGGGCGACCTCACTGGCGAGGTCTCCTAAAGGGCGACCTCCCAGGAGGTGAGGTCGCCCAAACTGGGCCACCTCACTGGCGAGGTCGCCCAAGGGGCGACCTCCCAGAAGGCGAGGTCGCCCAAGCTGGGCGACCTCACTAGCGAGGTCGCCCACGGGGCGACCTCCCAGGAGGCGAGGTCGCCCAAGCTGGGCGACCTCACTGTGAGGTCTCCCAAGGGGAGACCTCCCAGGAAGTGAGGTCACCCAAGCTGGGCGACCTCACTAGCGAGCTGGCCCAAGGGGCGACCTCCCAGGAGGCAAGGTCGCCCAAGGGGGGCGACCTCACTATCGAGGTCGCCCAAGGGGAGACCTCCTAGGAGGCGAGGTTGCCCAAGGGGGGCGACCTCACTGGCGAGGTTGGCCAAAGGGAGACCTCCCAGGAGGCGTGGTTGCCAAAGCTGGGCGACCTCACTAGTGAGGTCGCCCAAAGGGCGACCTCCCAGGAGGCGAGGTCGCCCAAGGTGGGCAACCTTCCAGTAGCCGAGGTCGCCCAAGGGGGCGACCTTACTGGCGAGGTCACCCAAGGGGGGGCGACCTCACTAGCGAGGTTGCCCAAAGAGTGACCTCCTAGGAGGCAAGGTCGCCCAAGCTGGGCGACCTCACTAGCGAGGTCGCCCAAGGGGAGACCTCCCAGGAGGCGAGGTCACCCTAGCTGGGCGACCTCACTGGCGAGGTCGCCTAAGGAGCGACCTCCCAGGAGGCGAGGTCGCCCAAGCTGGGTGACCTCACTGGCACGGACTCCCAAGGGGCAACCTCCCATGAGGCGAGGTCGCCCAAGCTGGACGATCTCCCAGGAGGCGAGGTCGCCCAAGCTGGGCGACCTCCCAGGAGGCGAGGTCGCCCAAGCTGGGAGACCTTACTGGCGAGGTCGCCCAAGCGGCGACCTCCCAGGAGGCGAGGTCGCCCAAGCTGGGCGATCTCATTGGCTAGGTCGCCCAAGGGGAGACCTCCCAGGAGGCGAGGTCGCCCAAGCTGGGCTACCTCACTAGCGAGGTCGCCCAAAGGGTGACCTCCCAGGAGGCGAGGTCGCCCAAGGGACGACCTACCAGGAGGCGAGGTCGCCCAAGCTGGGCGACCTCACTCGAGAGGTCGCCCAAGGGGCGACCTCACTGGGGGTGAGGTCGCCCAAGGTGGGCGACCTCACTGGCGAGGTCGTTGATGGCGCAAATCTTAGCACACCGCTATAGGCGGTAGCAAGACTACGGAACGAAACGGCAGTGTACCGATCGTTCAAGTAATATAAAACGAGGAGTAATCCCCGAGTATCGAATCTCTCAAGGAACACAGTAAGGTGGAGTTAACGTTCGAGGAAGGACTTGAGATCGAAGTCCTTGAGTCGGATGGAATGCGGAAACGGGGTGATTTGGCTTGTGGAAATAAAATAAAAGCTATCAACTACTCCTATGCAATGCCGCTATGCAATGCTTCGCTTGGCGGGATGGAAACTAGGCAGGCCTTGAGCGCGCTGCGTCGCAAGGGCGGATGGACGAGTAGGCAAGCGGAATCGAACTATGCAGGCCTTGAGCGCGCTGCTTCGTAGGGCGAGTGGATTACACGGGCCGCTATGCCACGCTTCGCTAGGCGGATGGAAGAGTAGGCATACAAATGGAATGGAGAGAACGGCGGAATGAGGGTCGCAAGCATGATGAGTTCTGATCATATACACTTGTTTGGACTCATCTGGGCAGTTATTCAATCATTTCACCGCACTTTACCCTTGTTATAGTTTATATTTGATATTCCATGCTAGGTGCACTTCTAGGCCCATTTTGGTGTGATTTCATTGCTTTTCTTCATTAGTAGTTTTCATGCGCTGTTAGGTGCCACTTTCAGTGGCTGGATTTGTGGTTGTGCTGGAATTGGAGTCGTGCAGGTGTTCCCGGTGCAATTCTGCACAGGAACACTGAGCACGATCACCGGTTCTATTGCGCACGACCACTGGTCGTGCGCCACTGATCGTGTGCACTTAACCCTTTTTTCATGAGTTCTGTTTGGTGCAGTGCGCACGACCACCTACGATAGTGCGCACGACCACCGGTCGTGCGCCACTGTGCGTGCGCACTTAGCATTAATTTTCTGAGTTCTGTCTCGACCAGTGCGCACGACCACCTACGATAGTGCGCACGACCACCGGTCGTGCGTCACTGGTCGTGCGAACATTATATTTTATAAATTGCTTTTCTTGCAGGTTCCGTCCAGTCGGACGCACGATCACAGGATTCTAGTGCGCACGACCACTGGTCGTGCGCCAATGACCGTGCGCACTGTTTAAATCAGCGCCTATATAAATGCCTGTTCTGATTTTAGGTCATGATCCAGCCTCTGGGAGCGGATTGTCTGTTCCGTACGCCGCCGACCACCATCTTGGGACGCCTCCACTTCATCTCCTACGCAAGGGGAAGTCTCCTCCATCCATTCCAAGCCTTCCTCCATTGTCCGGGAGCGTTCTCCATCATCCGCAAGCCTCCAAGCAGCTATTTCCCCACTACGACCCGGTGAGAAGAAGAGGAAATCTGAAGTCGAAGACGACGGAGCTACATAGGGAGATCGTGACAGCTCTCTGCGCCGGAAGCATAGTCCGCCCGAGTCAGGAGGTAGCCCGACAACCTACCATTCCGGCCGTGAACGGCCGCTAGTCTTCACCCATCGGTTATCTCTTTCTTCTTTCCTTCATTGTACTCGTTGAATCGTGTAAACTTGAATATTGTGATGTTTGGTTTGATTGAAATGAATGTTTCTTTGCCCTTCTTCATAGCTTGTTTGTGAATCACTCCGTTTCCACTCACTCACTCACGCACTCAAGGTGTTTGATCCGCGTTGGCAAGAGCTAACGGCGGTTGTGAGGAGGTGTTTGCGACCCTCACCTTCTCGCACTAGAGCACACTCCATCCGCCTCACGAAGCACGGCATCGCGGCCGTTGCATCCATCTCGCCTCGCGAAGCGGTGCTTTCGACCCGCATTTCTTTTATTGTTGTTAAGATTAGGAACAACCAACCAAAAGCCCCCTTTTTTATGTGTGTTGTGCTTGTGTAACAAGAGTCACACAACGCGTTTCGTTCACCCAATCTGCATTCCTCAAGAGACCGACACTCGGGGATTCCACTCTCCACATTTATTACTTGACAGCGACCGATGCACTTGCCGACACGCATCAAAGCACCTCTTCGCACAGCACACCACTAACAATTGTTAGGGCAGCACAACACAACAAACAATCCACACCATGGGGCACACCTCAAATGAAAATATAACAAGATTACTCAATCACATAGACATGATTTCATACTAATGTTAACAAGTAAAAGTATACTTCATCAAAATGTTAGTTCTAGCTACATATACATCAATAAGAGAAGAACAAGGCAAGAAATCGACCGAATCCGAAGTCTCATTGTAGATTCACGGTTGGAATCGACGGGTTGTCAATCCGCGTCCAAGCTCGGTCCGCAACTACGTCCGGGGTAGAGAGAGCTGTCACTACTCTCCAATGAGCCCGTCTTCTTCGTGTCACGATCCGGTAGAGGTTGCAAACTTCCTCTTGCTTGATGGCGATGGCGGCTAAACCTTCCTTGAAGCTCTTGGATGAAGGAGGAGGCCGAGAGGACGCTCTGGCTCAAGAATGGCGTGAAGAACAAGCCCAGAGCACCTCCCGATGGTGGGCGGTGATGGAGGGGCGAAATCGGGCGGAATGGAGCAGGAAACGGCGGACTCGGGCGGAAGAAAATCGGAGATCCCGACCTAATTCGCGAGCAGGTCAATTTATAGGCGCTGGAATAAACAGTGCGCACAATCAGTGGCGCACGACCAGTGGTCGTGCGCACTAGAATCCTGTGATCGTGCGCCTGACTGAACGGAGCCTGAAAGGTAAGAAAATTATAAAAATACAATGTTCGCACGACCAGTGGCGCACGAACAGTGGTCGTGCGCGCTATCATAAGTGGTCGTGCGATAAGAAAGACAGAACTCAGATTTCAGGGGTTAAGTGCACACGATCAGTGGCGCACGACCAGTGGTCATGCGCAATAGAACCAGTGATCGTGCGTTGTATTCTTGTACAGAATTGTGCCGGGAACACCTGCACGACTCCTGCTCCAGCATACAACACGAATCCAGCCACTGAAAGTGGCACTTAACAATGCATGAAAACTACTAAATAAGAAGAACATGAAATAACACCAAAAATGGGCCTAGAGGTGCACTTAGCATGGAGTATCAAATATGAGTGAAAACATGTCTAAAGTGAAGTGCATAGACTAGAAAATTGGCCCAGATGAGTCCATAAATGTGTATATATTTGGGACTCATCACACCCCCAGACTTAACTGTTTGCGTGTCCCGAGCAAACCATCTCTCGCGGACAGGAAAAACATAAGCTGGAATAGAAATTATCAAGCGGAGTACCATGCGAAGTCGCATGCTCATGCGCGTAGAAATATAGTAGACAAATTTTCTAATTATACATATTAGTTTATAATTTTCTAGGAGTGTATTTATATATTACGTTTACTCAAAAAGTGAATCACGGTGAATCATAAGGTCGTACGTAGGAAGAAAGTAGACTGAACGCTGAGACGAGCATTGCCAATGATCGGGGCTCGGGACAACTCCATTGAAATCCATCAATGTCGGTGACCATAAGCTTGCCCATTCACACTCTCTCCACGGCACTGGTATGACTCAAATGCGTGAATCAATAGGACTTTAGGTTTTAAATGGGGCTTGGGTTTAGGTGAGGTATACAATGATAAAGACGATGGCTCAAATACTAAACCCAAATGAGCTAGTGCAGAAATTCTCCTCATTCACCACACAAATACGCGGGTACACCACACCCCCAGACTTGGATTTGACTACATGGGTGTGTGCACCGCCTACTCCCAAACATACATTTATACACAGGTTTTTCAATAAAGCTCATACCTTCTTCTTTACTTCTCACTTCTCTTTTTTTTTTCTTTTTTTCTTCACATATTTTCAGCAATTTAAACAATGATGCATATCCGCATTTTCACAAACATATCATTACATCAACAACCCAATCATGAAAGTAATATACTAGAGCTCAAATATGGGTGTGCGACTAGGATTGGCTTTTGGGCTTTGGTGAACAATAGTGGAGCTGAACCAAAAGAATGGGGTAGGCACAACTAGGCTAGTGAGGAAATGATGATAGGAATGGCACAAAGGCTCAACCGGGCCAAAATGATGGCCTATATCACTTTCATGCAATTGACTAACCGTATACCCATGCTTCAAGAATCGCTTGGGGCAAGTTCTAGCCACCGAGAAAGATAATCCTTCCTCCCGACTCGGGCAATACGAGGCTAACGAACGTCTACACACATCCCTATGCTACCGTTTGATTCACACTGAATTCACCAATTTTTGAGTGTAGTAAACAATATTTACGCTAATAGAAAAAAATATAAACTAAAAGCATAAAAAGAAATTGAATCTACACGAATTTCTAAACGAGACATGAGCACTCGACTAGGAGCACTACAGGAGTCAACATTTTACTTCGCCTCATAATCCTAAGCCAGCACAATGATTTTCCAATCACACAAAAAGACAAATTCAACACGCGACGTGCCAACGGCTAAGCGCGCTCAAGTGGGTGATGTGGTGTGCAATGAAAATAAACAAAACATTTTAAATGAAATCTACTAGTATGCAGTGCAATAGTGCACGTGAGCGGGTAAACAAAACTACTCTCCCCCAGACTTAAACTAAACAATCCGCATAATATATGACAGGAAAATCAAAATAGGGCTAGGGGAAGAGAGTACCCAATGCTCAGCAAGTGAGCATACCAAAAGACGCATGAAAACCAAGACAAAGAGCAGCTTCCTCCATCCCGAAGATGAACCTGCAGGGGTCAGCTCCGCAAAAACAAAAGAAAATAGACAAACTAAAATGAATACAACTAACTAAACTAAATAAGATGAAATAAGAAATGCAGGAAAAGGTAAGATAACTACTGGGGTTATTATCATCCAAGCACGACTTATTCAGATTTTATACAGTTCTAGCTTATAGGCCTATGAAAAAGAAAATGCACATGTAACTGTTCTAATATGCGCATCGGTAGCGGGTACCGATACGGAGACAGAGCAGTCACCCCTCTACCTGTATAATAATACCCAAAAACCGCAGGTAGAGGAAACAAAATGTAAGAAGAGGAGGAGGCCTGGTCCTCACTTATCTCACATAAAAAATCCTTGCCTAGCAAGGTGTCATCAACAGGGAGGTGGCAGGAGGAGAAGGCAATGAATGAGGCTTCCTTAATGGAGGAGGGACCAACCTCCTCGCATATAAGGACACACTCATCATTGACTTGAGCATAAAGCTCCAAGTCCTCTTGAAATACCTGTGAAGATTCAACCTGCATTGGCTTGGGTGAAGAAGGGTGGTTAGGAAATAAAAGAGAAGAAAAACTTAAATAAACATCAATCGGGGGAGTGGTCCCGGTCTCACTCCCAGTAGGATCCAAGGATAGATCACTATCATCATCGTAAGTATCATGGCGAGGGGAACCCAATAACTCAAGGGCCTAGGTGGTGAGTTGGACCTCCTCGTCCCATGAGGAAGTGCGAACGTCCTCATCAGAAAGAGTATCCTCCTCATCCCACCGAGGTGCACCATCGTGTTCAAAATATTCATTCTCCCCTTCGGGGAAAACAAACTCCTCATCCCACTTTGGAGCATCCTCTGAGTCAGAAGCATCACCCCGCTCCTTTACTTTGATAGGATCATAAAGAATGTGTGTAGAAAAATCTTGCAAAGAAACTGGAGGAACACAAAGATTTGGTTCCTCCGCAAAAAGATCTGCTAAATCCTCCCCAATGGAAAGAATACTTTCCTCATCATACTCAGGTGCATCTAGGAGCTCCCATTCCTCTCCTTGTTGGCTAACAGATGAGTGATCATCATCACTGGGAGTGAAGCCATACACAGGGAGTGAGGAGTGCATGCAAGAGACAAGCTCGGGGGTAAAGGGCACAATTGCCTCCATGGGTAAAGAATGAGCGATAGGGACAATGTTGTCATGAGTGGAGGCGCAGCGGTCAGGATTGAAAAGACTAGGACAGTCCTTCAATTCATGACCCTCTCCTCGACACAACAAGCAAACAATGTTCCTACACTGCCTAGCATTTAACTCATTCATTTGGTCTATATAATAAACCATCTTGTCATTAAAGCTAGGTGAAATATCCCTTGACGACATTTTCAATAATAGAACCCGGCATAACGAGACTAAAATTCTTTGCAAGAAAATTTACACAAACTAATAAAACTTCTTGGATTAGACTCGCCTAAAACTTTTAAAATAAGAGGGAAAGAAATAATAACAAGCAGTAAATAAGTAAAAAGCAAACAAAAATAACAAGGCGGCTATACACACTGGAAGAAACTTCTCTCTCTCAGCTCTCCTTCTCAAGAAAACTCACACGTCTGTGTTCCCCGGCAACGGCGCCAAAAACTTGATGGCGCAAATCTTAGCACACCGCTATAGGCGGTAGCAAGACTGCGGCACGAAACGGCAGTGTGCCGATCGTTCAAGTAATATAAAACGAGGAGTAATCCCCGAGTATCGAATCTCTCAAGGAACACAGTAAGGTGGAGTTAACGTTCGAGGAAGGACTTGAGATCGAAGTCCTTGAGTCGGATGGAATGCGGAAACGGGGTGATTTGGCTTGTGGAAATAAAATAAAAGCTATCAACTACTCCTATGCAATGTCGCTATGCAATGCTTCGCTTGGCGGGATGGAGACTAGGCAGGCCTTGAGCGCGCTGCATCGCAAGGGCGGATGGACGAGTAGGCAAGCGGAATCGAACTATGCAGGCCATGAGCGCGCTGCTTCGTAGGGCGAGTGGATTACACGGGCCGCTATGCCACGCTTCGCTAGGCGCATGGAAGAGTAGGCATACAAATGGAATGGAGAGAACGGCGGAATGAGGGTCGCAAGCACCTCTTCGCACAACACACCACTAACAATTGTTAGGGCGGCACAACACAACAAACAATCCACACCACGGGGCACACCTCAAATGAAAATATAACAAGATTACTCAATCACATAGACATGATTTCATACTAATGTTAACAAGTAAAAGTATACTTCATCAAAATGTTAGTTCTAGCTACATATACATAATAAGAGAAGAACAAGGAAAGAAATCGACCGAATCCGAAGTCTCGTTATAGATTCACGGTTGGAATCGCCGAGTTGTCAATCCGCGTCCAAGCTCGGTCCGCAACTACGTCCGGGGTAGAGAGAGCTGTCACTAATCTCCAATGAGCCCGTCTTCTTCGTGTCACGATCCGGTAGAGGTTGCAAACTTCCTCTTGCTTGATGGCGATGGCGGCTAAACCTTCCTTGAAGCTCTTGGATGAAGGAGGAGGCCGAGAGGAAGCTCCGGCTCAAGAATGGCGTGAAGAACAAGCCCGGAGCACCTCCCGATGGTGGGCGGCGATGGAGGGGCGAAATCGAGCCGAACGGAGCAGGAAACGGCGGACTCGGGCGGAAGAAAATCGGAGATCCCGACCTAATTCACGAGCAGGTCAATTTATAGGCGCTGGAATAAACAGTGCGCACGATTAGTGGCGCACGACCAGTGGTCGTGCGCACTAGAATCCTGTGATCGTGCGCCTGACTGGACGGAGCCTGAAAGGTAAGAAAATTATAAAAATACAATGTTTGCACGACCAGTGGCGCACGACCAGTGGTCGTGCGCGCTATCGTAAGTGGTCGTGCGATAAGAAAGAAAGATCTCAGATTTCAAGGGTTAAGTGCACACGATCAGTGGCGCACGACCAGTGGTCGTGCGCAATAGAACCAGTGATCATGCACTGTGTTCCTGTACAGAATTGTGCTGGGAACACCTGCACGACTCCTGCTCCAGCATACAACACGAATCCAGCCACTGAAAGTGGCACTTAACAATGCATGAAAACTACTAAATAAGAAGAACATGAAATAACACAAAAAACGGGCCTAGAGGTGCACTTAGCATGGAGTATCAAATATGAGTGAAAACATGTCTAAAGTGAAGTGCATAGACTAGAAAATCGGCCCAGATGAGTCCATAAATGTGTATATATTTGGGACTCATCAGTCGCCCAAAGGGTGACCTCCCAGGAGGCGAGGTCGCCCAAGCTGGGTGACCACACTAGCAAGGTCGCCCAAGGGGCGACCTCCCAGGAGGCGAGGTCACCCAAGCTGCGCGACCTCACTGGCGAGGTCGCCCAAGGGGCGACCTCCCAGGAGGCAAGGTCACCCAAGGGGCGACCTCCCAGGGGGCGAGGTTGCGCATGTGGGGAGACCTCCTCGGGGGAGACTGCCCGATTGACGGGAGACCTCCAGGGCTCGGAGCTGGAAAAAATACCTGGATTGCTGGGAGAGGTTGTCTGAGGGCTGTGAGAGCGTGTCGTTTGCCTCGATTACCTGAAAAAGCCAGCTCGAGGTGATCGCCGATTTCTGGGTAAGCAGCAATCTAGTACTTTTACTTAAGCTCTTTAGAGAATTATGTTGATATGCATTAGAATCCATGTCTCATGGGTAGAAACTTTATAAAAGACAATGATGTCTGCAAATAATGTTTTAATAAGAGTATACAAGTGATATAATGAAAACACGTGACATATTTAATGAAGTAGTAAAACAATATTAAGAGTGCAGTCTTAGAATTACTTCCACGCAACAATTCTTGAATGTTTATTTCAAAGCACATAAAAGAGTACAATTACCAAGGTGCTTCGCCCTCACAATGCTCATTAAGACTTATCAGGGAGAAAAGTTGTAACGGCCCAAGTTTCGCCCATGGCTGAAAGAAAAGAAATCTGATAGCATGAGCTAGTGCCAGGAGGTAGTGCTACTGCTGTTGTTAGTATATCGACATGATTTTTTTCACATATTTATGTGAAGCTCCTATTGTCGTCAAGAGGTATCGACTATTCAGTTAATGCCATGCGGTAGGTCCTGCCCCCCAGGGCGGTAGCTGTATCGATGGGATATATCCCGTATCGTCGAGAGGAGGTCAATATCGAAGCAACGGTAATGTCGTATGTTAGAGCTAATGCTTGCGGGAGTTTCACGACGCAAAGTCAGCTTTCTTAAGTAGTAAGCAGATAGGTACCACTACCTAAAATGCTACCGCCAGGCGGTAGGGCTACCCCAGGCGGTATCTTCTAGGATCAGATTTGTTAAATTAAATCATGGCCATCCATTACCTTTGGTTTTGGAGATCCTGTGGCTGAGGTTAGGCTCAAATTACTTATGGTTTGAGGGGCTTGTGAGATCAAGTCTTTTTAATTCTTACTCTCTCTCTCTCTCTCTCTCTCTCTTCAAGATAAAGAAAGTGCTAAGGAAAGAAAAGGAGAAAAGAAGAAGAAGGAAAGAGAAGGCTAGAATCAGCCTTTGAGAAGTCTTGAAGTCTTGTGCTATTGCTAAATCCGCAGAGAGGAAGGTGCTGGGAATGCTTCAATCTGACTCAGCTACAATATTATGGCACCAAAATGAACTTCAAGTGTAACGCCTCTCCTTCTGAATATCTAGACATGTTAGTACATTGATTGGCATCGTAGTAGGAAGACTATCACCAGTTGGTGGAGAGGATTCTTCTGATGGGTCTATATGGAATAACCCCTATAGAAATTGCATATAGAGTCTGGATCGAAGTACTGACATAAGCATGTTGTGTGAAGCCCACCTGGACAGATTGGTCCGGATTGGTGATGTTTATTGCGAACTGGACAAGACTCTAAGTATGTATGTTGTGTTTTTGGGTTCTGAGTACTGTGATGTGTTTCAGGGAGTTCTGGAGGTGATCTCCATAAAATACCCAAAAATTGGGACAAATTCGTTGCTCTGTCTATTACCACCCAATGGTAGTGCAACTGCTGGTGGTAGCTCATAGTCGAAACCAACGAGCCATTTATGGTTGGTATAAAGCCTAGGTCCTGGGGACTAGGTTCATAGTACACGGAAGCTGTTAGTTATGGATGTTGTCAAATCACCTAGAGGGGGTGGGGGTTAATAGGTATTTTAAGAAACTATTGACCATCTTTCTTTTGTGTCTATTTCTATGAAGGTTATGGCATAAGGATTTAAAGATTAAGAGCACATCACAGAAAACACTCAAAGATTTATAGTGGTTCCTCAAGATAGAGTGTCTTGAGTAGTCCACTATCCCTCTACGCCTATCTAGCAGTGTGCTAGGGTCGGCAAACTTTGCCAAAAACTCAGGCCCGCAAACCCTATAATCTCAGGCCCTCAAGCCCTACAACTCAGGCCCTCAAGCCCTACAGTACTCTGGCCCTCAAGCCCTACATCTCAGGCCCTCAAGCCCTACAACTCAGATCTAAAGCAGATCCTACAAACTCGGGCCCGCAATCCCTACAACTCAAGCCCGCAAGCCCTACAACTCAGATCTGAACCAGATCCTACAAACTCAGGCTTATAAAAGCCCTACAGATAAAGAATAAGAAAAACTTCTCTAGCCGGATGAAGGTTGGCTTCTTGGACTTGAAGAGAATGCTTTGATGTTTGCTTGGATAGTATGATTGGCTTCCTGTTGAGCTTCACTTGGATCCACTTGGAATGCTAGTCCAGTATGGATAACATCCTTAGCCATAGTGAGCCTGTGGATGACATCTTCCACTTGAGCAGGGAGCTCATTGTCCTGCTCCCGCTCAGTCTCAGCATTCCTCTGCTCCACATTCTCTTCAGAGCTAGACAATTCTGGATTTTGGATTGGCTCACTTTCTTCTGATGAACTCTCTTATTCACTCACCACAACCTCTGCAGTCAGTGACCTCTTAGGAGACCTTGTTATGATCTTTTCCCACCTCTCCAATACCTTGAAATCCATTCTTCTCATGTGATGGATTTCTACTCCAAATTTCTGGTTGAAGTTTTCAGGATATGATAGTTGTAGGTAGAGAGATAGTATTCTTCCCAAATTGTGTATTTGAAAGCTCTCTTGTATTCTCTTGAAAATGATCTGACCCCAATTGGTTTTCTTGCATAGGATTATCCTGGTCATTACATCAAACATATGTTTGGATATCCTGTTGTGAGACCCTACCTTGCAGAGAAGGGCCTTTCCAACTATGTTAGCCAGTAGCTTTCCTTGCTGATTAAAATTTTTTCTTTTCAGAGACCCATAGGTCTTCCTGGAAAGCTCACACCATGCAAGATCTTTATCTAGGTCCTCTTGGGTGACCTCTTCATTCTCCTCCTCTTTGGCAAAGGTCGACAGCTGTAGAACCCTGGCCAATCTATTCTGAGTTACCTTATCTCTTATACCATTGACTTAACTCTTGATGGTCGTTCCTTTAGAGCCACCTGGGCATTCGGGTAGAATTCTAGAATTTCACTCTTCATTATGACTGATGTTTCAGAGAGAACAAACTCCAAGCTTACAGAGTCGAGCATTCTTATGATGCTTTGAATTTCTTCAGGAGCCTTCGCGAAGCCATTCCTTACCAGTTCACTTCCTTCATACAGATAACCTTCCTTATTTGATGCCATTTCTTGGTTAATCAAGGGAGGGCTCACCAGTATCGTCTTGTTCACTCTCCGAATTCAAGGAGTACACGACAAATTTTTAGGGCAAATGTAGTAAGTGCTTTTAATTTGAGACAACTGACCCTATTTATAACTTATAGTGTGGGAGGTGAAGTGCCACTTGTTGAATGTTTATTTTAATCAGATTGAATGGTCGTGATCGATTTATTTCATAATTCTGAATTCTTGAGTAGACACTTAGGTATCGTCATGACTTTAAGACGATGTGGTAGAGTCCTTTCGACGACACACACTATTGTTACGATGATATCATTTTGTAGATACAACGATATTGTCTTTGTTTGTTCTTTTGCATCATCAGTGTGTAGAGTGATAGCTTCACATTTATATATTGAAGTAGTTGCACATTTAAGAGTGTCACTACTTTATTGTCTTTTTACTGTTTAAGATAAATGTTCTTAAAATAGAATTTCAACCATATTTGCTTTTAGCTATCACATGAGGCAGTTCGGTTCCTTTTATTCTCTACACCTTTATCCTTCCATTTAACCTTCTACTTATGACTGCCTAGACCATCACACTAGGGAGAATTGGATGTCTTAGCAGATGGGGAGGATAGATCCATCTAATCCTATACAGGGATCCTTGTAGGCTCCTTCTCAACTGCAACGTTGTTAAGTTGGACAGAAGTTTCATTAAGATAATCATTATAAGCAGCAACATCATCCTTCATTCCTTCTACATCAGTTGACACCTTTTGCTCCTCTTTTCATATTCACATTTGTCTGATGCCTTTGTTGTAGTGGAGTGTCCACACTTTTTAAGGATGGTGTCTTCAGCATTCATCTATTAGCTTCTTTAGACTTCTTGCATAACATCTTCAGTGTTAGTGTTCTCCTCAACCTCTGGAGCGGTGACTTCATTTTGAGACTCCCCCTCAACAGCAGCCACATCCCTAATTGGCAGCATAGTTTTTTGTGCCGAGGGCTCAGCATGAGTCTCCCCCTCTACTTTTGCATTATTCTTTCTGGCAGACAAGTCTTCATGTACTGTCATCCAACAACATGTATTTGCATGTTGTTTTGAATTTGATGTGATGTTTCATTCTACTGAAGAACTGAACTCACATTTAGTTCCCTTCTTCCTCTCTCTTTAGAATTGTCAAGTCATTCTTCTTCATGTGATGACTTAGAGCAAATGTGTGTTTTACTCTATTTCTAAACATGTGATTCAATTGAATATTTCTTACTTTATATTGTGAAGGGACACATACATGGGTTGTTGGACTAATTGTGAGATCCAATAATTATGTCAGACATGATATCTTTGTTTGTGATAAATTTCTTCTTATTCTAGATTTATACCTGGATTACTTATTGTTCATTGGCCATATTTACTTTTGGTTAGCTACTTGGACAAATATGCAAGACAGAGATTTAATATCCCTTAGGAACACAATTGAATTTGGGTCCTAGGATCTTGTTAGCACTGTAATAACCATCTCTACTTACTGCAGTTTTGTAGTCAACCCACTAACTAGCTTCTCATACCTTGCTTTAGGCATTGTTGGGTTGAACTAACAATCTATAGCAAAGAGCCCAAACTTACCAAAACACCAGCACCCAAATCTATTGTACCTCCTTTTTGAGTCACCTTTTGAGTGGAGGATAGGTAACTAGAAGAGCAGGCTGCTTTACAACATGCATTTCCACTGATCATGTGATTGTGCCTTGATTTTAGAATTGGTTGCACAGTCAATGATCTTTCCTTGGGAATAGGTTTTTGAGGTAAAGTCCGTCCTTTCTGTTTGGTTGATAGTGCTTGTGGAGAGACAACTTTTTGAAAGACATTTCTGGCTTGGGAATTCTCCCCAACTTCCTTATTATATCTCAGTCCTCCTCTGTTTTGAGTGAAGAAACAGTCTATAATAGGGAGAACTGATTTGGGCCTAGAGAAGCTAGTAACAAGCTTTCTCTCTGCTATAAGCGTGTTCTCCAGAGACTTGATTGTCCTATCTTGAGCATCAGATTTCTTCTGAAGTAGGATAAGCTCATTGGACAATCTAATCTACTCCTTGGTCATCTCATCAATTTGAGATCTGAAGGGCTTGAGGATTCTAATTTCCTCAGCTTGAGATTTGACCAATTTCGTGCTCTTTTTAAGAGCTGTAAAGAGAATGCCAAACAATTCTATTAGTTCAGTATGGTTCTCATTATTGCCTGATGAGCAGTCTTCTGCATCATTTTCAGATGACGAGCAGTCATCTGGTGTAATCTTAGCCTTTTCAAATGAAGCAGGTACTGGAAATGTGTGAGAAGTGCATTCCTGAGCAGTATGTGAATCATCATGACTTTCTTCATTTGATAAAGCAACCAACCCATAGAGCTCCTCATTCTCAGAGAGACAGCATGAGAGAGTGAGTGGTGCTCTTATCCCTTCTCGAGCCACAGAGTCTTCTTCATCCTCAGATTCACTGTCTAAGAGAATCAAGGGTGCTTTGTTTCCTTTCTCATTTAGCACAATATATCTTTCTTCTTTAGAATAAGAATTGCTACAGCTGCTTTCACTTAGAGATCCGAACTTCTTAATATTTGATCTTCTCATTTTCTTCAAAAACTTTAATCTTTTTTATCTAATGGTTTGGCACACCCAAAGATAGATATGTTCAAGCTGTTAGGCTTTCTTTGAACAACCTCCCTCTAATACCACTTATTAGTTATGGATGTTATCAAACCACAGAGAGGTGTGTGTGTGTGTGTGTGTGGGGGGGGGGGGGGGGGGGGGGGGGGGGTTATAGGTATTTTAAAAACTCTTGACCCTCTTTCTTTTGAGTCTATTTCTATGAAGGTTCTAGCATAAGGATTTAAATATTAAGAGTATATTACAGAAAACACTCAAATATTTATAGTGGTTCCTCAAGACAGAGTGTCTTGAGTAGTCCACTATCCCTCTGCACCTATCTAGCAGTGTGCTAGGGTCGACAAACTCCGAGAAAAACTCAAGCCCGCATGCCCAATAATCTTAGGCCCTCAAGCCGTACAACTCAGGCCCTCAAGCCCTACAGTACTCAGGCCCTCAAGCCCTACAACTCAGGCCCTAAAGCCCTACAACTCAGATCTGAAGCAGATTCTACAAACTCAGGCTCGCAAGCCCTACAGCTCAGGCCCGCAAGCCCTACAACTCAGATCTGAACCAAATCCTGCAAACTCAGGCTTATAAAATCCCTACAGAGAAAGAATAAGAAAAACTTCTCTAGCCGGATGAAGGTTGGTTTCTTAGGCTTGAAGAGAATGCTTTTGATGTTTTCTTGGACAACACAGATTCCTCTTCAGTCCTTTCTTCAATCTGGAACAATACTTATCAGCCGATGTTGCTTGACTGAGACTTGGAGAACACTTGAAGAAGATTGTTTTGTTCTCTGGTTCTTGTTCCTTCTTTTCGCAGCCTTGTTACTGTTCTATTAAATCTTGTGTATTTTATGTGTTTCTTAGTTCTGCAAATTAGGGCAGACACTTATCCCTTTTATATGACTGAGGAATCGACTAACGGTCTCATATAATGTCCTTTAATTGTCAGAGACCCATTCCTTAATGACACGCACTGAATGGACCATCAGGCGGCGGCATTAAATGCAGACAGCGCGATTTGAAATTTCTTGATCTGTGTCGATGACATTTGCAACATCCCGACGACAGAACTTGTTGTTACGCCGATCCATCTTGGACTTGGACATATCTTCAAGTCTTCTTCAATCTTCTTTAGAGAAGGATATCTCGATGATACAAGATATCATAGTTGCACTTGTACTTACGACGACATAAAGTCATCTTGAAGATGTCTTCATAATCTTGTTGACGACTTGTAGTCTTCTCGACGATGCCATTGAAACCATACTGTCTTATCAACAATATCATTGAGATCATATTGTGTTATCGATGATATCACTGAAACCATATTGTCTTATCGATGATATCGTTGAGAACATATTGTTTTATCTACGATGTTGTCTTGATCATTCTGATGATGGGAGCTTCTTTTTCTATAAGCTATCTTCACGAGTTCCCCCTTAGCCTTTTCGACGACTAGGCTTCTTTGCGACGATGTCATCGACATTGACGAATACTTTGACTTAGGTCTTCAGAGAGCTTCCTATCTCGTCTCCAAGATAAGATCTCTTTACGACGATGTCGTCGACATTGCCGAATACTTTGACTTAACTCTTCTTAAACCTTACAGCGATATCGTCGTGTGATTTCGGATGACACGATGATACTGCACTTTGATTGATTCTTCTTGTTCGTATAATGATATCATCATGTGTACTTTGATGTCAAAGCGATATCGACGAATTTTCCAGGTTATCTCGATGATAACTGACATGAACCTTCATCTTAACTCTGTGAGTAATCTCGACGATGTATGAGTTCTTATTCAACGACACGTCTAGTCCTTCTCGATGATTTTATACTTAGTGAGATTGGAGAAGTACTGGACATATAGTCTATACTTTAAAGTATTCTTGGATTCCTCATGAGTCTTCTTAACAATGTTGCTAGACACTTCAGCAATATCGTAGTGTGTATATTGTTATCATGACGATATTGGCCTTAGAAGCTTTTACTTGAGCCTTTTATATTATACTTAGTGAATATTGATATTCTGACATGTCCATGTCACAACAAATATACATCAAATAAAAATTGTACTTATCATTGATCTGAGCACTTCTTCAAATCACGAACATTGTTGGGCATTGTTCCCAACATAAGCTATAGGTCTGCAATTGTAGAACATATCTGAGGGCAGATGTGTATTCTGCCAAAAGCGCCAGATGGTAGTGTTACTGCTGTTGGTAGCTCCCAGGGAGCAGATTGTGAAGTGAAAGGGCCAGTGAGCCTAGCTTCATTGTCCCGGTGTGCCAATAGCTAGAACAAGGGGAAGTCGTAACCACATCAGGCAGAGTTGATCCCAACGATATGAGCACGAGCAAAGCTGAACTGAACCCAACCCATAGCTGGTTAGTGAAAAAGTTGCCCCTCGGTGCACTGAAGGACTTTTGGGAAAGGAACCGTAAGGCATGAGGACCTTGACGGTAAAGCTCATAGCCATATAAAATATGCGGGGCTTAGGATGGTGGTGTAACTCGAGGAGTACACAGAAAGAGTATCATGAGTGCATGAAATGTGTGGTCGTGAGTGCCTACGTTAATGTTGATTGCAATGTTTAAATGCACTCTTAAGATATATGTTGTTGATGCTTGCTTATATGGAAGGAGCAACGCCAGCACGAGTGTTGGAACCGAGATTCAACCCAACGAGAAGTTTGGGCCCCTAAGAGGGGGCAACTAGCACTTAATGATCTCGTATAAGAACTTGAACAAAGATTTGGAATTAGACACCGACCCTTGGCTACAGCGTGGAGGTCCCACCATACAACTAAAAGATCTTAGAGTGCTTCCCCTCCCAAGCCAAAACCTGAAGCCGGGCACCTTGGGGAGCCTTGAGAGCTAACCAAAAATGTCCTATGGAGGAGGAAGCTAAAGAATTCAGATCCTCTCCAAAGGTGCCCATCAGGGTCTATATATAGTTTTTCTCTTCTGGTCTGCTAATAGCATAAATCTGCCTTTTAATTTTACTAATCGCACCACAAATTGGTCTGCAAACAGCCAAACTCTGCTGTTCTGAAGGGCTATTGGTAGCCCACCAAAGTTATATAGGTAAATTCACCTCTAGATCCCACTGGGCGAGTGGTCTGTGAAGCCACAGCTCGTTAGACTTCCCGCGAGCCGGTTCGCGAGATCTTACTATGTGTGTGGTCTGTGAAGGTACCACTCGCTAGACCCCTAGCCCCCGGGCGAGTGTGGTTTCGTACCTCATTCACCTGGCGACACGCACATCTAAAAGCCTGGGTAGGCGAGTGCTTAATAAAGAATGCGCTCGCCCCCCTCTACTAGCCTGTTTCGCTTACGCAGAGCGGCGAGCCCCGCTCGCACAGCTGTTCTTAAGAGCACGCAAAAGCGGCGAGCATGCACTAGCCTCGTCCTTGCACTCCGCTCCTCGCAAGGAGGCGAGTCTGGCATGCCCTTCCCTCGCGACCCGCTCGTTGCGAGGCGGCGAGCCCTCGCTCGCTTCACCTATGCTGGATTCTCAAATTTACCCTTCGGCGAACATGGGGTTATACACAATCCCCATTATTTATGAGATTATCCTAAGCTTATAAAGAAACGTCCAAACCTTGGTGTTCGTCGGCAATTGCTGACCTGGCAAGAAACGTCCAACTCTTGGTGTTCGCCCTTCGTCTTCTTTCGCCATCTACTGTTGTAGCTGCCCAAAATGCCTCTTTCAAAAGAAGCCCAAGCTCTCTTGGATGTGTCGCGGGCAAGCAGATGGTCATACACCATCGAACTCACACCATGGCTCACCCGACGGGACCTTATGGCTTTCCCAAAGATCAAGAAAGCGAAGATGGTCCAGCGACATCCAGGAGAAGATGGGTCCTCAATCCCGGATTCGTCACCCGACACTAGGCTCGCCCAACAGGTATTCGAGTCGATAGGTCTTGAACTCCCAAGAAAATAGGCTAACATCATTCTCTTGCTCGCAGAACATGGTTCTTGAGGGATTCACCGTGGGCGAGGTTCTAGCAGTCACTCGCCCTCCAACCAATGGGAGGGCTGGTTCGGCGGCCTTGCACATCGTCGACCTGCGCGACTCCTCATCGCGACATGGTGAGCTTCCTGCCTCCATCCCTGTTAACTGTATTCCCTCCGCCATTGAATTTCCTGCATTGTCGCCTCTTGTAGAGACCCTCCTCGCAACCCAAGGGAAGAGCACCACACCAATGGTCATGCCGACTCCACCGGCAAGGATGAACTCATAGGGCGAGTGGGGCAGGCGAGGACGGTGAGCGGAGGAAGTCTGTTCTGCGAGCTGGTGCTTTCTGCGCCCGTTCAAAAAGGTTTTAGGGAGACAATTATGGTCTACTACATCGGCAAGGATGACCCCATCAATCACCTGCAATGGTTTGAGGACATGGTCTCCATTCGGCCTATGTCAGATGCTTTCAAATGCCAACTTTTTGACATTACCTTGAAGAAGAAGGCGCGGGACTGGTTTCACCAGCTCCAGTGGGGTCGATTTATGCGTTCGAGGATCTGTGTTGTAGCTTTTAGCTACGCTTCTCGACCTTAAAGAAGAGGAAGAAGAATGCTGAGGCGCTCTTCAAGATCAAGCAGGGACCGGGGGAGTCATTGGCCCAATACGTGGACCAATTCCAGGAAGGGTCCTGCTTATCCAGGAGGTGTCTAGGTTCACCCGACATCTTGCCTTCACGGTGTGGCCATGGGAGGGGTTCTTCGAGATGAACTTGAAGCGGAAGCCCCCTGTCCTTCAAAGAACTGATGGAGAGGGCGGCGGAGGAAATTGAAGGGCATGCGGCCAACCCGGAGTTTGCAAAAATGCTGGCGAAGCTGAGTGAGCTGTAGGTCAGGAAGTAGGAGGGTAGGAGAAGAGAAGAGATGATGGACTCTGAGTTGGGGTGGAGACAGCAGGGAGGTGGGATGCATGGCACAGGAAGAGGTTTTGCCCAAGGAGGGGGAAAATTACAGGTAGGTCAAGGAATACCCAACCACCTAGGGTGGAGGCAGGGCTCGTGCCCCCCCCCCCCCCCCCGCCTCAGCAGGCCATGGAGATCGGCCCAGGAAGGGGAAGGAGAGTAGGAGATCGGTCGAGGAAGCGTAAGGAGAGCAGGAGCAGGAGCAAGGAGGAGAAACCATGCGGCGGTTGTCGAGGGAGGGGGAATGGCGTTGCCATATTGTGACTTCCACTAGGAGGAAGGTCGCGCAACGGCCACCTGCCTAGAGTTCTTGGAGATCAGGAGGGTGAGAGGCTCTAAAGAGCGACAGACACCGGTAAGGATAGAGTAGGTGACCGAGGCGGCGGAGGAGGAGGATTAGTGTGTGGATAGGGATGACGTGGGAAGCCGAGGAGGGATCAGGGTGATCCACGGAGGAGTGGGAATCGAGGAGACCCGAAAGGCAAGCCTCCACACCATGTTTGGTCAGAGCGTGGATTCGACTTCCCAAACCCCACCCCTGGAGAAGAAGATTACCTTTGCTTGGAAGGACATGTCCGACCACAAAGACCCATACTGTGATGCACTTGTTATCCTGCCGGCCATCGAGAACTTCACCGTCTCTTGGATCCTCGCCGACAATGGGAGCTCGGTCAACGTCATCTTCAAGAAGGCATTTGATGAGATGAAGGTGGATGTAAGGAGGGTGTTAGCCTCGGATGACCCACTATTTGGGTTCTAAACGGAAAGGAAGGAAGTGGAAGGAGGAGTAGGGATCCATGTAATCTTAGGGGGACAGTCCCGCAACTGCCGGCTCATCATCGTTGACGCTCCGAGCAGCTACAATGCCTTCTTCGAACGACCCCTCATCAGTGCATTCCAGTGTGTACCCTCCTAATTCCACCAATGCCTCAAGTTCAGCATTGGCAGAGTACAGATTCGGGTTATGGGAGACCCAATGGTAGCAAGGCATTGCTACGATACCGCAGTCAACGCAATCATCTGGAAAGCAGAGGCAGAGGAGATGGACCAGTACATGGAGAGGAAGGATGTGGTGGAAGGGGTCGTTGAAGGGCCTGGGGCAGAGGAGAAGGTATAGGGAAGTGGTGAAGAGGGTCATGCCAGGTAGGAAGGGGTGGAGGAGCTGCTGGAAGTTTAGGAGGAAAGGATGGAGAAAGAAGGGACAGAATCACTCGCTTGTGGAGGAAAGAAGGAATGTGACGGTGGGGAGCAATCTAGGTTGGGGTCCATGGAGGAGGTCGTGGAGCTGGTGGTCATCTCTCGGGCGGGGGCGATAGATCAGTGGGGAGCTCAGCCCCGAGGATCAGAGGAGGATCCTAGCCTACGTCCAGGAGAACGTGGACATCTTCAACGTAGTAATGGTAAAGAAGGGAGATGGAAGGTGGAGGATGTGTGTGGATTTCTCTTTATTAAAGAAATCATGCCCTAAGGATTGCTACCCCTTGCTTCGAATCGATGCGTTGGTTGATTCATACATCGATTTTTCTCTAATGAGTTTTATAGATGCCTTTTTTTAGGTTATCATCAGATTTGCATGCCCCCCCCCCCCCCCCCCGATGTTAAGGATGTCTCATTCATCATTGTGGACGGGTGCTATTTCTACAAGATGATGCCCATTAGGCTAAAGAATGCAGAAGCAACATTCCAACGGATGATGGACATGGACTTCCGTGAGAAGAAGGGGAGGAACCTGGAAGTTTATGTGGATGACCTCATGATCAAGAGCAGGGACCTCGAGTCCCACCTTCGGGACCTTGAAGAGACCTTCAGCACCTTGAGAAAATTCAAGATGAGGCTCAACCCCTAGAAATGTGTTTTTGGGGCCAGCAGGGGAAAGTTCTTGGGCCATCTGCTCACCCCTGCCGGGGTAGAACCTAACCCCGACAAGGTGAGAGCAATTATGGAGCTAGGGTCGCCAAGGAACACAAAAGAGGTCCAGCGCCTCACTGGGAAGCTGGCCGGACTAAACAGTTTCTCTCCCGGGCAGGGGAGAAATGCTCGTCCTTCTTCAAGGTGCTATGAGGGAACCAGAAATTTGAATGGACCCCTGAGTGTGAGGGGGCATTCCAAGCACTAAAGGAACAATTAATCCAGGCCATGCTTCTCCAGGGACCAAGGCAGGGGGAGGACTAATCCCTATACCTGGGGGTAGGGGCCGAGGTGATGAGTTCTATTTTGGTCTGGGAGGAGGGAAAAAGCAACTCCCAATCTACTACGTCAGTAGGGTACTGATAAAGGCAGAGCTCAGGTATCCCATCCTGGAGAAGCTAGACTTTGCCCTGGTGGTGTCAGCCCGGAAGCTCCGACCTTACTTTTAAGCACATTCTATCAAGGTGGTGACCGACCATCCCCTTCGCAATATCATGGAGGGGGTGGAGCACTCAGGAAGGTTGTCGAAATGGTCAGTGGAGCTAAGCGAGTTTGACATCTCATTTGTTCCCAAGCTATCAATAAAGGCGCAAGCAGTTGAGGATTTCTTGGCTGACTACGTAACCGATGTGGAAGAGCCCGATCCACCCCACTCGATGGCATGGAAGATGTTGGTCGACGGGGCGTCGAGGAAGCATTTCTATGGAGGGGAAGTGATCCTGGTGAGCCCCCAGGGAATGAAGATTGAACATGCAATCAGCATACATTTCCCACTCACCAACAACCAGGATGAGTATGAGGCTGTGCTCGCAGGGCTCCACCTTGACAGGGAGCTAGGGGTGCAGGACGTGGAGGTCTCGACAGACTCCATGGTGGTGGCTTGCCAAGTCAAGGGAGAGTTCAAGGTAAAGGAGCTGACTCTCCAGCGATACTTATAGAAGGTCAAGGGACTCATCGAGCAGTTCTGCACCTTCTCAATTCGGCACGTGCCGAGGGAGGAGAGATCCCCAGTGGACCTCCTGGCCAAGTCCGTTCGCCCTGCAAGGGGGACGGTGTCAGAGCTCTTCTGACCATCCATTGAGTAGGAAGAGTTGATAGAGGTGGACCAACAAGCATCATGGATGGACCCCTTCATCACCTTCCTAACGTCGAGGCAGTTCCCAGGAGGGGATATGATAAGCGGTGATTCTGGTACAAATCAGCATACTATTCTTTGCATGGAGGAGGTTTGTACCGAAAGACCCTATCGGGTCTCCTACCCTATTGCGTGTCGGAAAAGGAGGCCCCGAGGGTCCTGGAGGAGATCCACTCAGGGGAATGTGGTAACCACTCTGGGAGCAGGATTCTGGAGGGAAGGGTGTTGAGGCAAGGCTATTTCTGGCCTACCCTCAACAAGGATGTGGCAGAGTTCGCGAAGAAGTGTTCCAAGTGTTAGTTGTATGCTCCCCTCCAACTCCTACCATCCCAGAGGCTTTGGACTATCATAGCGCCATGGCCATTCGCGATATGAGGACTGAACTTTATGAGCCCTTTTCCCCAAGCTAGTGTCCAAAGGACGTTCGATTACTTCTCCAAGTGGCTGGAGGTTAAGGCGTTGGCTAAGGTAACATCTCAAGTTGTAAAAAACTTTATTTGGGGGGAAATAGTTATTAGTTTTTGGGTGTCGACTTATCACCTAGAGGGGGTGAATAGGTATTTCAAATTATTTTGTTCCCCCTTTTTGTGTTCTTGATTTCTGGTTAATAGATCTAGAGATTAAAAGCACAGCACAGAAAACACACGAGAATTTATAGAAGTTCCTCAAAACCGGGTGTCTTGAGTAGTCCTTTGTCCCTCTACGCCTACCTAGCACTTTGCTAGGCTCGGCAAACTCCGCCAATGTCTCTGACCCGCAAGCCTTACAACTCGGACCCGCAAGTCCCTGCAGCCTAGGCCCGCAAGCCCATTCAGTGCACCCGAGCTCGCAAGCTCGATACGTTTGGACCCGCAAGTCCCTACAGCCTAGGCCCGCAAGCCCCTTCACTGCACCCGAGCCCGTAAGCTTAAAATGTTTGGAACCGCAAGTCCGTACAGCCTAGGCCCGCAAGCCCCTTCACTGCACCCAAGCCCGCAAGCTTGACAAGGTTGGACCCGCAAGTTCTCTGCCCTGTCCCTCAAGCCTCACAGATCTCAAGCCCTCAAGCTCAACACTTAGATATGAAAACAGATCTTACAGATTTGGCCTGCAAGCCTTACAAATAAAGATATACAATATAGATTCTTCTGCCTGGTGGAGATCGGCTACTTGTCTTGAAGAAGATGCCTCTGAGTTGAATCTTGAAAGCACAGATCTTCTTCAAGCCTTCTTATTTTGCCAGTGGTTAATCGGCTTCTTGACTTGAATGATTCTTCTCAGTCGATGTGGCTTGAATGCAACTTGGAGAACACTGGATGAGCATTTTTGTTCTCCTCTTCTTAATTTTGATTCTTCTCCGCATCTTTTACTGTAGTATTGCTCGGTGGGATTATTTTTCGTTTCTTCGTTCTCGTCATTCTTGTCTGCTCATTCATTAGGGCATCGACTATTCCCTTTTATAAGACGGAGGAGCCGCTTAACGGTCACCAATGATGTCCTTTACTGACATATGCACATACTTTAAGAGCACGCGCTGATTGGACAATCAGGCGGCGACATTAAATTCTGACAGCGCGTCTGGCATTTTTGAATCTGTCTCGACAATGTTTCCATGGTTGCGACGACATGGACAATATCTCGACGACAAGACTTATCAATGTCTTGGACTTGGGAAGATCTTCAAGTCTTCTTCCTCCTTCTTCATATAGTGATATCTCGACGATACTGGACATCCCTTCTGCGCTTGCACTTAAGATGACATGAAGTCATTTAACTGATGTCGGCGTAATCTTCTTGACTGCTCGATATCGTCGAAACCATTTGATCTTGTCGATGACATATTCGATATCATGTCGACAGACCATTCTTCAGCAACTGCCTGTCTTTATATAACCTTCTTTAGTCTTCTCGACGTCAAGGCTTCTTTACGACGATATTTGTCTTCCTTAGCCTTATCGTCAACATGGCTTCTTTACGACGATATCTATTCTGACTTATCTTTATCGACGTCAAGGCTTCTTTACGACGATATCGTCGACATGTGTATGCTATCTCGACGATAACTGTCATGGACCTTCTACTTTTCATCTGCACACCATTTCAACGATATGCCTATTCTTTACGATGATATGTCCACTCCTTTTCGACGATATTGTACTTGGGCAAGTTATTGAAGTACTGGACATATTGTCTGATCTCTGCAATCATGAACTAGATATGACATTAAATACACAGTGCTTTTATCATTGAGCTGAGTGCTTCTTTAAATCAGGAATATTGCAGGGCACATTTCCCAACAATAGTCTGTCGACATGGGCTCCCATTAGCCATCATCACAGGCAATGGGTCGCAGTTTGCCAGAGACGAGTTTGTCGATTTTTGCGGTTAGCCGTGTATAGATCTTTGCTTTGCGTTGGTCAACCACCCTAGGAGCAATGGGCAGGTGGAGGTGAAAAATAAAATAATTGTGAATTTACTAAAAAAGAAGGTCGAGAACCTGAGAAGTAGTTGGGTAGACCAGCTCCCCTCAAGCATGTGGGCCTTGAGAACCACACCAAACACCGCCACAGGGGAGACCCCATTCAAGCTCTCCCACAGATGTGATGTCATGCTCTCGATCGATTTCGAGGTAAAATCACCCAGGGTGGTCGCAGCAGGCGAAGGAGACGGGGAGTGGCGAATGGAGAATGAAGAAGAGCAAAAACTATCTCTGGACCTGGTGGAAGAGCTCCAGGACTCGGCTACCATCAGACAAGAAGAGGTTAAGTGGCGGATGGCGCAATACTTTGACAAGCACATCCAAGTAAAACAGTTTGAGAAGCGGGACTTGGTTCTGAAAAAGGTTGACGAAGCTGGGAGGGGAGCCGCAGTCGAAAAACTCTATCCGAATTGGGAAGGTCCTTATATTGTAAATGAAGCACTCAAGTCGGGGGGGGGGGGGGGGGGGGGTATCACCTCCGGGATGTGGAAGGGATACTCCTCAACCGAACTTGGAGCGAGGATGACTTAATACGTTTCTACCCTTGAACTCTTATGTTGAGTTGATATAAATTGATATTATTGTCTTTTTCCGTTGTAGGTTCATACAATATACTTGAGCTGGATTGCCCCAGATCGATTTTGATGTTGGGCTCTCACTAGACGGTGGGTCAAGTTGATCTCTGGAGAGGCTGGCGAGGTAATCTTGAACTGTATTGCCGCAGATCGATTCCATTGTTGGGCTCTCAATAGACGGTGGGTCAGGTTGTTCTCTGGAGAGGCTGGTAAGTAAAGTTGTGCTGGAGTGCCCCAGATCGATTACATTATCGCGCTCTCACTAGACGGTGGGTCAGGTTCATCTCTAGAGAGGATGGCGAGCTAATGATGAGATGGATTGCCCCAGATCGATTCCGTTGTCGGGCTCTCACTAGACGGTGGGTCAGGTTGA
Source organism: Dactylorhiza incarnata (assembly GCA_033032865.1). Lineage (NCBI taxonomy): Eukaryota > Viridiplantae > Streptophyta > Magnoliopsida > Asparagales > Orchidaceae > Dactylorhiza > Dactylorhiza incarnata. Next base: position 8,549,987 of record JAWHQI010000035.1, read on the forward strand.
TTTCTGGAGATTATGGCAAGGAAAGTTGTGTGTAGTGTCCCAGATCGATTCTGCTATCGGGCTCTCACTAGACGGAGGCTCAGGTTGATCTTTGGAGAGGCTGGCGAGGTAATAATGAGTTGGATTACCCCAGATTAATTCCGTTTTCGGGCTCTCACTAGACGGTGGGTAAGGATGATCTCTGGATAGGCTGGCAAGAAAAGTTATGCTGGAGTGCCCCAGATCGATTCTACTACCAGGCTCTCACTAGACTGTGGGTCAAGTTTATCTCTAGAGAGGTTGCCAAGGTAATATTGAGCGGGATTACCCCAAATCGATTCCGCTGTCGGGCTCTCACTAGAGGGTGGGTCAGGTTGATCTCTAGAGAGGCTGGCAAGGTAAAGGTTGTGACATAACCTGGGAATTCCGCTGTCGGGCTCCCACTAGCCAGCAGGGTTGACAAGCCGCTCAGAGGGCAAAGAAAAACATGGCTTGCCTGATGAGATGTCGGTAAAACAAACAAGCGATATAAGGCCTCCTATGTGGGAGGACCTCGCTTGCAGGTACCTAAGCAAGAGGAAATGGCAGCATACCTAGATGAGCGAGTCAGGGGGTCGTAGGTACAGAGATGATAGGGAAGATCAAAATGAGTTGGTCGAGGTAAGTGGTGCGCACGAGAAAGCGTGTGGGGAGCCTCGCTCGCGGTGAGGAAATCAACACAAAATCGAGATACGTCAGAAGGCTAAAGAAATCGACATCATAAGGGTATGCAATGCGGTGATGGAGCTGTGGCACTCACGAGCTTCCGGATTGGGGTAAGCAAACACGCGTTCAATGACTACCTACGAGTAAAAGGCGCGCGAGTGCCACGAGAAAGATGCGCAAGTGCCACGAGAAAGATGCGCGAGTGCCACGTGAAGGGTGCGTGAGTGCCGCATGAATGGTACGTGAGTACGATGTGACGAGGCGAAAATAAGAGAATGACAAAAAAAGAACTAAAAAAAATTTCATTTCATTTCAAAAAAAAGGTTCTATTACAAACGTCGCGGCGATCTCGCCAGCCAAAAATCAGAAGTCAAAATACATCAAAATCTAAGGGCGGTCCTCAGACCGCTCTCTCTCGCTGTCCCCAGACTCCGGCAGCGATAAGAATGGCTACGAAACAACCTCCTCGATGGTAAGCTGTGCCGCCTTGTCAGACAGACGACCCGCCTTCTTCAGGGTGAGGAAGATATTCTTCGTCGCCGCGGTCGCATTCTTCTGCATCATCTTATCCAGCTCGCGCTTCGAGTATGTCTGCGTGTTGTCGGTGAGAGGAGGCGGAGGAGGGATGACCTATCTAACCTCGCTATTTTGAGCCTTCAGTCTGAGGATCTCCTTCTCCAGGTCGGAGATGCAGGAGAGAAGCTTACTGGCGATCTCAGCATCCTGTGAAGGATAAGGCCAGTTAGTCAAAGAAAACACCAAGGACAGGGGGAATTCTTCAACAACTTATCGTCCCGCCCTGAAGGCTGGCTAGGAGGCCATTGGAAATCTCCTGCATCTCTTTAAGGCTCGCGATCTCTTCTGAAGCGGCCTTCGGCTCACGCTTGAGCTCTTCAAAATTCCTATCCACCTTGAGGCATTGCGGACCTATCATGTGGGCGAGCTCCAGGGCGCGGATCTGGGCTTGCGAGTATGTCTGCGTAAGACCCCATTTTTTCGCTACAAAATTGGGTCTTATACCCAAAACCGCCGCTTTGCAGTAACACCAACACACGGGAAGGTCGCCACTACAAAGCGCCGATCCTGCCAGCAATATCGATCACAAAAAAGAGAAGTATAAATGAATATAAGTCCACAAATCACACGTTATATAGACATACAAGATGTCCACAAATAATAACTGAATAAAGGAGTAGCAATAAAAAGAAGGGCTCATGCCCAGTACATTATATCCTCACTACAAATCACTCACGGAAGCAAATCTACTGAAAACACTCACGGATCCTGAGACTAGTGCTCCTGTGCTAGACTGGGCCACCTCCATCTGCATCAGCCTCTGGTGGTGCTGCATCTCCTCGGTCACCTAAAATGATATGGTCCACCGACTGTTAGTCAAAAATACTAAGCCTCATTTCTCCCCATCCATCCCCTAGTGGCCCTAGGCACTGAGAGGGAGGATGAAGCGGAGGACAATAAGGGGTATAAAAAAAGCAGGTGACATGTCTTAGCTGCAGGAGTATCTATCACTATACAGGTGTTTATATATATGAAGCAGTAAATAAAGAAAGGTAAAGAATAAGTAAAGTAAGCAAGTAAAGATAAGTATAAAATAGAAAAGTAATCATTGATGTATAGGAAAGCCCATACAAACCTATAAACCAATGGGTCGTTTAGCAAGGCCTATTGTATAAAAAGTCTCATAACCAATTTATACGATAGGGGTAGGGGTTGAAATGCAATGCTTGTGCTATGACATGCAGTGTTATGTTGGGTAATGTCATGATCATATAAGTGCAACTCACACACTTTGACTATATGCGCACAGACCTTTAGTTCCCCCGTTTTGGAGCTAGCAAAACTCCCAGGATACCCCCGTAGTGGCAAATAGAAGCGGTGGGTTGGGCCTCGCCTACCTCTAGGTTGGTATTCACACTACCTAACCTAGACCTATCATACGCCTCAATGCAAAATTGCGGAGCGCCTGTGTACTCTTACTGGCTGGACCACTAGACTTTCTTGGCTAAGTGCAAATCCACACTTGTCGAGTTAGCGTATCGACGTCGGTGTGAATGACCATCAATACCAAAGACCCACCACCTTTATGCATATGCAAATAGGATTAATATGTATCTCCGAGCCATAGTCTCCCCAGGCTAACCCGCCCGTCGCAATAACCTTCCGAGCCACCTGCTCGCCGAACAAACCCGTCCGCAACTACCACCACCGAGCCTTCTGCTCGTCTGACCAAACAAGGTAACACCCGGAGCAGCGGGATGTGAGTGAGTGTATTATTAAGTTAATCTTGCGTACAAGTTTTCCTACAGCTTTGGGTTAACCATGGACTTCCCGAGGTCTACCCTGTGAGGGGCTCTCAGCGGTACTAGGAGGTACGATGGGATAATAGCCCTAACTGCCCTTTCCAAGGAACTTATTTTTATTGGTGTCTTCCCTTGTCCTGGCCACTATTAACGTTACACTTACTAACGCTAAGTGTGTTTTACCTAACTCCAAGGGAATGGCGATCTTTCGACAATCCCAAGCACACTCTTTCCTCCTAGTCAACTAGACCTCTTACTCCTACTTCCCTTTGGCGACCCCTCCCAAATCCAACCAGTCTGGATTCACCAACTTCCTTAATTCCCCATGTAAAACCCACATGTTTATCCTTATTCAACCTTTTCACTATACGTAGACCATGTGAACTACATGAGGTGCATGAGAAGAGGTACTCCAAATAATCATCAAAATAACCCAAGATTATTATTGGAGGTGTGTTATGACATTTTAAGACTATCTCCAGAAATTCATAATTTTCCTTATTTATTTGGCATTTATTATAATTTTCCCAAAATCAAGGAACCCATGACTTTAAACACCAAGTATGGTTTTCTGATAAGCTGTGGCCATTATAAAATTTGTGCAACTATATGTCATCAAAAAAACAGCCACATATAAATTTCATAATTTTCCAGAAAGGTTTTGACCTCTAATTAAATTATTGTCTGATTTATCAAAACCACGGGTTGACAAAGAAAGTCCCAAAAATACCCGTTCAAAAATTACAAGAAAATTAACTAATGTCCAAGGTGATCAGAAAAGTTCACTATTTGCGTTTCATAATTTTCCAGATTCATTTGACCATGTAAATCTTTTATGTAATTAAATAATTCACAGGGCACGTTATGAAGAACCATATAAAAACTCCACCAAAAATTATGCTAAAATTTACATATCATATTCTGCCCTAAGAAGTCCTCTGACCAAGTTTCATGATTTTTCCAGTGAGTATTAAATCCAAAATTGATTTTCTTACAACTAGGGCAAATATTGGGGTTATGAATGAAGTACTAAATATATCAATCCAAAATTCATAAAAAAATTATCAGAGAATGATATCATCCATTTAAACTTACTGACAAGATCTCATGAGCATTCAACGTAATATGATTATGTAAGTTCTTAACATATGAAAGTGTCCTAATTGATTCTTAATTAATTCAGAGGGGATAAATGTTCCTAAATACTCCAGATAAATTACCTAGGGCTTATTTCCACCCCATGAAACTCTCTACCAAGTTCTAAATCAATCCGACGATATATGACCCTATGTCCTTCAATAGGTTCAATATACAACCCTATAGTTTGAACCTAGGTTCTAGGGCACATCCAACCCAAAACCACTTGGGGTATTTTATGTGAAATTAAGTCAGTGGTCAAAGTTTCACAACATTTGGATGAGGGTTGATCTTCTAAACCATCAAGTGCACCTTTGTTCTAATATCCCCTAGTTTGACCAATTTTGGGTTACTCAATTACTCAACCAAATCAATCCCAAATGGTATGAAATTTTTTCCAGAATCGTGTCATGACCCTATGGACGCCCACCAAAATTTGGTAGGGTTTGGGTGCCATTAGACCCTATTATTAATTTTTACATGAATTACTAAATTTCTACAAAAACTATAGAAAAAGGTTCTCCAAAAATTCCCTTTTTTGAATATATTGAGGGTAAGGGTAAATCTAGCCTATGCTCCAAATTCCAAAGCATTTGGATTTCTGGATTACTGGGGGCACTCAAATAAAACTCTGGTCAACCCTATGTACTAGTTGCACCATTTTGAGTACTGCAGTCAAACCATTGTGCCAAATAGGCTCAAATCAATTTTGAAATAAACTAGACATAAAGACCTACAACTTTTGTCTCTTGTCATTTTTCCTAAAACTGCATCTAAGGGGTTCAATTTTTCAGTTTCGAAAAAGAGTATTTCTAGGAATAATTATGACGTAAATAATCACCAAATTGTATAAAATAAAATGGAGGGCATCAGTTCATCTTCTCCAATCAGCCAACAGCCACGATCGGCCCGTCCCGTACCAACTTGGGAGGTGATTTCCCGGCCACCTAGACCCTCTCCCGGTCGACCAATGTCACCACCACCTTCGTTAAGGTGGCGACCAGTGATGTACGGTGGTTGGCCGGCCGGAATCGGGGATTTGAACCAGAAAAGAAAAGCTTGAACACAAGCTTTTGTCCATGCCGATCCAACACAAATTGGCCACAAATCTAGCGGCCAAAATGATGAGATCTACCCACTAAGAAATAAATGAGAGGAGAGGACCTTAGTGGCGGCTTGTAGCTGTGTCGATCGCCGGTCCACCATGGTTGGTCGAGAGCTCTTGGGTGACATACCGATAGGTGCTTGGATGATAGAATTCTTCTAGAAAGTAGGGTAAACGCCTTCCCTTCACCCCTTGAGCCCTTTTATAGAACCAATCCTGGTAGGGGGAGAGATGAAGCTTGGGATTCCTCCATTAACACCATTCATGGTGAAAATTTCGGCCATCCCCAAAGGTCAACAAATTCATCCCCCTTAAGAGTTGGAAAACCTCTTAATCTTCTCCTAATTGATTGGGGGAATGAATCCCCATTAATTGGGAGGACTTTTGGCCTCCCTTGGCCATGAATTTAGCCACCAAAATGAGTCTCGTTTGCCTCCCATCGGTTGTGCTGCTGCCTGTGCTAGTGCTAGCGCCAGCGCTAGCATCTCGACGGTGAAACGCTCGCCGGTTTGGCAACCGCTGCCAGCGCTAGTGTTAGCGCTCTGCTCTAGCATCTCGAAGGTATACGGTATGCCTCAGCGGTTTGGTTTTAGTCTCAGCAGTTTGGTGTTTGTCTCAGCGGTACACCTAAACCACCACTAACGCCAGCGAAAGCCGCTAGCGTCGGCACTAGCGCCGCATTCAATACACCCCCTTCTTTCTACGGTTGGATAATTGGGGTGTTATGAGGGGACCCCCTTACTGGGTTAGTCATGTCATGGTGGGGTCATGGGTCATGGTGATGCCCTAAAGCAAACCCTAGGCTTGGTAACTGGAAATTACTATCCGCAGACCATGGTGATTTTTGCCTCTAGTCTAAGCTCTTACGATCTCTTCGCGCATCTTAAGGTTTTGTCATGACCTGGTCATGACAAAATTGTCCTAGGGGTCTAGTTGTTTGAGGTATGTTACATGTGCTCTCGTGAGCAAGTGACCAGGATGTCAGCTCGTCAAAGTCCGCGACATCCTCCCTGCCACAAAGCCCGAAGGAGACGGTGAAGGTCTGGCCTCCAATGGTCTCCTTCACCACCCAAGAGGTGATGAGGGTTGACACGGAGGCCTTGTTGGCCTTCGGATCCTAGTCCAGTAGAGGCTCGCCGGCATCATCCCGGTGCTTTGTGCTGAGACAAAAATTTTGGTGGCTCGCCGGCGCGGGTGATGATTCCCATTTATACACTTTTTTGGACTCAATCGGGCTAGTTTTCACTCTTGTGTGCGTCCTTTTCGAGCCATTATTGCTTATATTTCTCTTAAAATCACTTCTGCGCTATGTGCACTATTTAGGCCCATTTTGGTTTGCTTTTATGCTTCTTGTCGTTGGGGGTAAGCACATGGTGCTCCCTAATCTTTTATTTTGTATTTGTGTTGAACTGGAAGGGTATTCCCAGCAGTATTGTTGTTTATGCAGGTGATTGAATCATCCTATTTTACCCATTTTTCATGTCTGCATATATCGCACGATCGTGCATTTTCCTTGACGCGCGTACGGTTGCGATCGTGCGCACTCACCTGGGGTAGAAAACGATGTTCTGTCGTTGATCGTGTGTTTTTACGCACGGGAAGTTGCTCGTGCTCGAAGAAAATGCACGGTTGCCTGCTAAGCTTAGTTTTTTGGCCAATCTGGATTTGCCCGTGCATTTTTACGCACGGTCGGCTTCGACCGTGCGTGAGTAAAACGCACGGGCGCTGCTGCTTCTTTTACATGACACTGCTCCTTCTTTAATATTGCACGGTCTACGCACGATCGTGCGTTCGACCGTGCGCGACTAAATTTCTTCTGCTTTTATTTATAAGCCAAGAACTCTACCAGCTAATGATCGATCTTCCATTCCGCGATTTTAAGCTCCTCCCAGCGCCGTTTTTGCTCCTCCTCCATCTCCACTCATCTCCTTCATCCGGGAACCATTCTCCGGTGAAACCCTAGCGGATTCCAAGAGTTTGGAAGCATTCCCGGCCGTAAGCAACACCATTGTCGAGTTGTGCAACCTCAGTTTGGAAGAAGAAGAAGAAAACCTACGAACGAAGACAACGGAGCAAGATCGGGGAGAGTGACAGTCTCTTGGTCCCGGATGCATACATCGACCGAGCCCGAAAGTTGTTTGATAACCCATTGTTCATGCTGAGATCGACGGCTAGTCTTCTCTTTTGGTTTATTATTCCACTTTCCTATTGTTTTGTTTTACTAGGTTGTATAGAACTTGAATACTCTCATTTCTCTATGAATGAAAGTGTGTATTGCTTTTCTTAATCTTGGATTGTGTGTTGTGTTGTGCTTCATCACCACTCACCCGCATCCACTCCATTCACTCACTTGACATTCACATTAGCAAAGGCTAACGACGATTAGCGAAGAGGTGATTGCGACCCTCACATTCCACACTTCCATTCCATCCACTAGCCTAACGAAGCCCGGCATAGCGGCCGACGCATTCATCTCGCCAAGCGAAGCGGTGATTTCGATCCGCATATTTATTTTTGTGTTTGTTAATTTAGACCAACCAACCAAAACCCCCTTGTTTTACTTATTTCGCTCATTGTAACAATCATTTCACGACACGAATTACTTCACCACAACATGCATTCCTCAAGAGATCGACATTCGGGGAAGCTATTCCCATTATTACTTGACAGCGATCGGTGCATTTGTCGAAACCGCATCGAGTTTTTGGCGTTATTGCCGGGGAAGAATATGGTTGTTGCTCATTTGGGTTGCGTAGCCTTGAAGTTTATCTTTGTATATCATTCCGTAACCTGAGCCTCCTAAAAACACGAAAGCCCTACTGATTCACCTTGAGTTTGCTAGCACCGTGGACAGAGTGTGACCGGGCAAGCTTATGGCTCACGACGTTGATGGATTTCAACGGAGTTACCCCTGAATTCTGTTCTTTAGCAACCCCCTCCTTAGTGGCTTGTTTACTTTCACACTGGTGCACGACTACAAAATCACCATGATTCACCTTCTGAGTAAACTTAAATTTCTACTTACGCATTTACACTATTGTAAATTAGTTAGTATAGTTAGAATTTTCTTTTACTGAATTTCTATCTGCATGAGTATGATAGTTCGCATCTTACTCTTTCTTTGCAATTCTCTACGCTAACTACTCTTTTCATTTTCCACTGGATTTGTTTGCTCGGTACGCGCAAACAGGTAAGTCTGGGGGTGTGATGAGTCCCACTATATACACTTTCTTGGACTCATCCGGGCTAGTTTTCACTCTTGTGCATGTCCTTTTCAAGCCATTATTGCTTATATTTCTCTTATAGTCACTTCTGCGCTATGTGCACCATTTAGGCCCGTTTTGGTTTGCTTTTATGCTTGTTGTTGGGGGTAAGCACATGGTGCTTGATGAGTCCAATTTATATAGGGTTTTTCGGACTCATCTGGGCTTGTTTTCAAGCACATGCACATCACTTTCTGCACATTATTGCTTATATTTCACTTTATCACATTTCTTCACAAAGTGCTCATTTTGGCCCATTGTGGTGTTTAATTGCGCACTATTCTGCTGGGGGTATGCACATGGTGCTCCCCATGTCTTTATTTTGTTGTTATTATACTTTTCTGTATGCTCGTGGTTTGTGACCCAGCTTGTTGATTTATATTGTAGGTGGGCAGATCTTCATTCTATTGGAATTGTAACCTGGAGAAATCGCACGGTCGTGCGTTTCCTTGACGCACGATTTATGTGACCGTGCGATTCTTACAGTGCCTAAAAATGGTGATCTGCCCCGGGTCGTGTGTTTTGTTCACGCACGGTCAGTTTTGATCGTGCGTGAGCAAAATCGCGCGAGCTTCTTTCTTCTTTCTAAAAGTTCATGTTATTTTGTAATCTTCCAGATCGCACGGTCATGCGTTTATCCTTCATACATGATCTGGCTGATCGTGCGTGTTCATTTCTGGCCCAAAATAGAGTTCTGGATATGGTCGTGTGTTTTGTTCACGCACGGACAGTTTTGATCATGCGTGAGCAAAATCGCACGAGCTCCTCTTTTGTCTAAAATTCTGCAACTTTTCTATTTAAGCTGCGATTTTTAGGTTTTCAGGACCCGGATTCAGTTCCGCCATTTCCACCGCAAGGAGAGCTCCAACTCTGTTTTCTTCCACCCTTCCATGAGGGCTTTGCCCTAGACCGCCTCCATCATCCAAGAGCTTCTAAGGAGGGTATTCTAGTCCTACACTCATCATTAAGCGAGGAAAGATTCGCACTGGAGTAGATCGGGTCATGAGATGAAGAAGACGGGTCCATTGGGAGGAAGTGACAGCCCTCCTCTACCCCGGACGTAGTTGTGGACCGAGCTAGGACGTGGATTGACATCCCGGCAATTCTTACCATGAATCCCAATGAGGCTTCGGATGTGGTCGATTCTCTTGCACTCTTTCCTTTTGTTTTGATGAATGTATCTAGATCTCCATTTTATTGATGATGTGCACTATAAACCTTGATTTATAATCATTATTTCATTTTTATGAAATTATCTTGTTTATATGTGTATTTGAGGTGCGCCACAAAATCCACTCCACCCTCCACTTCATTCCACTAGCCTACTCGTCCATTCCGCAAGCCTACTATTCCATTCCACTTGACTACTCCTCCACTACGGGTAGCCTACTCTTCCATTCCACAAGCCTTCTCTTCCATTCCGCTTGACTACTCTTCCATTCCGCGTGCCTACTCATCCATCCGCCGAGCGAAGCAGTGCATAGCGGCCTGCATAATCCCCCATATTGCGAAGCGGTGTCGGCGACCCTCAGTGTTAATTTAGTTTATTTTATTTTGTTTTCCACAATCCAATCGAAGCCTTTTCCGCACATTCACCCGACCTAAAGGACTTCAATCTCAAGTCCTTCCTCAAAATTGAACTCCACCTTACTGCGTTCCTTTGAGATTCGATACTTGGGGATCACTCCCATTTTATATTACTTGAAAGATTGGTACACTACCGTTTCGTGCCGCAGTCTCGCTACGGCCTATAGCGGTGTGCTAGATTTGCGCAACAAGTTTTTGGCGTCGTTGCCGGGGAACATAGTCGTGTGAGTTACTTGAGAGTAGCGACAAGAGATAATGTCTTTTCCATTTGTTTATCGCATTTGTTTTAATTTAGTTCTTGTAAATTCGCTTTTTATCTGTTTTTAAGTATTTCAAAAATCAGGTTTTGTTGATTTAATTTTTCCTTCGTGCATACCAAGTTATTTGTGAATCCTTCGTTGCACCACTATGTATGCCTATCAGCAATGTTGATAGTGTGATTCGTTTAATCATTCTAGCGATGAGTGCTATTTAGGAAGCCATAATTATAATTCGTATGGTTCATCGTATGGAGAATCTAGATCTTCATACAATGAACCTACCTATTATAATTATGTATCCTCATCGCGAGCATCGCCTTCACAGGGTGGTTTGGCCTCTCCATGGTCAAAACCTACCGGGAAGCGCTGCTTGTGTTGTAGGAGTCTTGATCACGCATTGAAGGACTGTGACATATGGAAATTGCAATTGGAAGAGGATGATGAGACTGAACTCATCACCATTCCACCATTTCCGTATCAGACTGCTCCTCCAATTGTTGAGGACATATACGCCATGTCCCCATATCCTCATGGGAGCACGGCGGATGTGTCCACTAGCGTCGTTGTTGATCATTACAATGACTTTTTTGAGTTTTCTTCCTCTATGGTGCCATCATTTCCTATGGATTCTATATCTGAGGATATTTCTTCGCTCATATCGGACTCTATCTTGAGTCCTGTTTCTACTCAGATATTTTCTTGCATTAGTATGCATGTATCTTCTGCTCTTATTGCCGAATTTCTAGATGTGCAGGATGAGCCTATGGAGCACGAAGATGTGTCGAGTTGCACTGAGGAGGATATTTTCCTTAGTGAGGAGGTTTCTACCTCAACACCGGAGAAGAAGGTCCAACTCATCACCGAAGTTCCTAGCTTCTCATATTCTTCTTGCAGTGCTCTTAATGCGGTCGACAATGAGTCTTTTGTGGAACCTGATGGGAGTGACACCGAGGCCACTCCTCCTTTGTTTGAACTTTTTAGTTCTTCCTCCATTTTATTTCCTAATCATCCTTCTTTTAATGCTGATATTGATATGTTCACCTTACCTGCTTCCCCTCCTGCTTTAATTTCTAATATTTCGTATATCCCCCTACAAGAGAATGAATATTTGGACCAATTTTTGGGTAATTTTGAGTGGCAGTCTTGGAAAGGAAAACATATGGCAATGATGAAATCAATCACCTATTCCACCGCATCATCATTGCCTATGTTTTCCTTGAAAGACTAGGTGTAGGGTGGTAAACGCTACATCATCCATGACCGCCGATTGGAGGAGAGGAAGAGGATGAAGAAATATGAAATTTGGAGATGGAAAGCCTCTGATCCTCTTGACTGTTGTTGTTGGGTCTTCAGACCCATTTCTTTCATTTCCAATTACTACTTTAAATCAACTTATAGTTGATCATTTTGATGAGCATGTAATAAGTAGGATTTATTAGCTTTTGTTTTTTTAGACAATATTTTTTAAACTGCTTAATAAAGGTATTTGGTCCACCTTAAGGGCAGTAAACAATAGGGCTAATGGGAGACAACCCAATTTTGTTTATGTTGCTTTATCTAATCCGCTAATGCTTTATTATATTGTTCCTATTATTTCTTGGTGTGTCCTTTTTGTAGGGTGGTGATATTTTGGCGGCAGACTTTGATTTCCATCGCAGTATTAACGCCAATCTTCTGGTATGCTCATTTCTGAGCATAGGTAACTTTTCTTCCCCTAGCCTTTTATTCAATTTTCATGGTTACATCATTTGCGTCTATTGCTTAGATTGAGTCTGGGGGATAGCCGTTATTTGTTACCCACTGCACGAGCACATCTCAATGCATGCCAGAAGTATTTTATTTCAGTTATATATTATTTGTTCATCTTCATCGCACATCACAACACCCACTTCAGTGCGCACTCGCTTGTTTGTATGCTCCCGTATATTCAATTCTTGGTTGTGATGTAGGAATTGTTGTATTAGCCTAAAAATTGCAAGATGGAGTGGCATGTTGAATCTTGTAGTGCTCTAGTTGAGTACTTGTGTCTTGCGTAGGAATTTGAGTAGAATTAGTTTTTATTTATGCTTCAAATTTATAATTAGTATATTTGCGTAGATTTTAATTTATTTTACTCAAAATGGTGAATGTGGTTGAATCTAGTGGTAGCGTGGTATTGTGTGTAGGCGAGCACGAGGTTCTTGTTGCTCGAGTCGGGAGGAAGGATTACATATCTCGGGGGCTAAGAACTTGCCCCCAAGCGACTCTCGAAGCATGGGTGCAAACGATTTGCAAGTTGAGCGTGACGTAGGCCATCTATTTGGCAAGCTTGAGCTTTATTCTACCATTCCTATGCGCTAACCGTTGCTAGCTTATTTTGTGCCTACCCAACCATTTGGTTCAGATCCACCATACTTCACCAAGGCCTAAAAGCTAATCCCATTATCGCAACCAAAATTAAGCCAAAAGCATTAATGAATTGTAATTTTCTAATGCGGTGCGATCTTGTGAAACTTTTGTGTTGATGTGGATATCTTAAAAAATTCTATAAGCTAAGATTCTTGCAAATAGATTTGGGGATATAAAAAAAGGGAAGGAAAAGAAAAGGAAAAAGAAAAAGCAAAGAGAAAGAAAAAAATATATCCCTAGCGTTTTAATTAAAACATCTATCTCTATCTATTGGAGTAGGCCATGTGCACACCCAGTTTTAAAGTCAAGTCTGGGGGTGTGTTGCACGTGTTTTATTGGGGGGCTGCTTTGAATTAGCACTTTTGTTAGCTCTTTTGGGTTGCGATCAGCCATCATGTTTATCTTTGCATTCCAACCCGTAACCTAAGCCTCGTGTATACCTAAAGTCCTATTGATTCGTCTTGTGAGTTTATTAGTGTCGTGGAGAGAGTGTCACAGGGCGAGCTTATGGTTCTCGATGTTGATGGATTTCAACGGAGATAATTCTGAGTTCCGGTCTTGGGTAACACTCCCCTTTGCATCTTGCTTACTTTCGTACTACATGTGACCATGAGATTCACCAACATTCCATTTTTTAGTAAAAATAACTTTCTTTCTACGCATTTACACTTTTATAAATTAGCCAGCATATGTAGAAACTTCTTTTAATGAATTTTTATGCACACAAGTATGCAACTTCGCATTCTATTCCATGTTTGCAATTTTTTTGGCTCGCTATGCTTTTCTACTCCGCCGAATTTGTTTGCTCGGTACGCGCAAACAGGTAAGTCTGGGGGTGTGATGAGTCCAATTTATATAGGGTTTTTCAGACTCATCTGGGCTTGTTTTCACGCACGTGCACTTCACTTTCTGCACAGTATTGCTTATATTTCACTTGAACACATTTCTTCACGAAGTGCTCATTTTGGCCCATTGTGGTGTGCAATTGTGCACTATTCTGCTGGGGGTAAACACATGGTGCTCCCCATGTCTATATTTTGTTGTTATTATACTTTTCTGTGTGCTGGTGGTTTGTGACCCAGCTTGTTGATTTATATTGCAGGTGGGCAGATCTTCATTCTATTGGAATTGTAACCTGGAGAAATCGCACGGTCGTGCGTTACCTTGACACACGATTTATGTGACAGTGTGATTCCTATAGTGCCTAATAATGGTGATCTGCCCTGGCTCGTGTGTTTTGTTTGCGCACGGTCAGTTTTGATCGTGCGTGAGCAAAATCGCACGAGCTTCTTTCTTCTTTCTAAAAGTTCATGTTATTTTGTAATCTTCCAGGTCGTGCGTTTATCCTTCACGCACGATCTGGTTGATCGTGCGTGTTCATTTGTGGCCCAAATAGAGTTCTGGATTTGGTCGTGCGTTTTGTTCATGCACGGGCAGTTTTGATATGCGTGAGCAAAATCGCACGAGCTCCTCTTTTGTCTAAAAAATTATGTTTTATTTTGTTCACGCACGGTCATGCATTTCTAAAACGCACGGTCGTGCATGAACAAAATTCTGCAACTTTTCTATTTAAGCTGCGATTTTTAGGTTTTCAGGACCCGGATTCAGTTCCGCCATTTCCACCGCAAGGAGAGCTCCAGCTTCGTTTTGTTCCACCCTTCCATGAGGGCTTTGCCCTAGGCCGCCTCCATCATCCAAGAGCTTCCAAGGAGGGGATTCTAGTCCTACACTCATCATTAAGCGAGGAAAGCTTCGCACCGGAGTAGATCGGGTCGTGAGACGAAGAAGACGGGTCTATTGGGAGGAAGTGACAGCCCTCCTCTACCCTGGACATAGTTGCGGACCGAGCTAGGATGCGGATTGACAACCTGGCGATTCCTACCGTGAATCCCAATGAGGCTTCGGATGTGGTCAATTCTCTTGCACTCTTTCCTTTTGTTTTGATGAATGTATCTAGATCTCCATGTTATTGATGATGTGCACTATAAACCTTGATTTATAATGTTTATTTCATTTTTATGAAATTATCTTGTTTATATGTGTATTTGAGGTGCGCCACCAAATCCACTCCACCCTCCACTTCATTCCACTAGCCTACTCGCCCATTCCGCAACCCTACTCTTCCATTCCGCTTGACTACTCCTCCACTACGTGAGCCTACTCTTCCATTCCACAAGCCTTCTCTTCCATTCCGCTTGACTACTCTTCCATTTCGCGTGCCTACTCATCCATCCGCCGAGCGAATCAGTGCATAGTGGCCTGCGTAATCCCCCATATTGCGAAGCGGTGCCGGCGACCCGTGTTGTTAATTTAGTTTATTTTATTTTGTTTTCCACAATCCAATCCTAGCCTTTTCTGCACATTCACCCGACCTAAAGGACTTTAATCTCAAGTCCTTCCTCAAAAGTTAACTCCACCTTACTATGTTCCTTCGAGATTCGATACTTGGGGATCACTCCCAATTTATATTACTTGAACGATCGGTACACTGCTGTTTCGTGCCGCAGTATCGCTACCGCCTATAGCGGTGTGCTAGATTTGCGCATAAGTGCTCCCTAATCTTTTATTTTGTAGTTGTGTTGAGCTGGAAGGGTATTCCCAGCCGTATTGTTGTTTATGCAGGTGATTGAATCATCCAATTTTACCCATTTTTCATGTATACATATATCGCACGGTCGTGCATTTTCCTTGACGCACGGACGGCTGCGGTCGTGCACACTCACCTGGGGTAGAAAATGATGTTCTGTCGTTGATCGTGTGTTTTTACGCACGAGCAGTTGCTCGTGCGCGAAGAAAACGCACGGTCGCCTGTTAAGCTTAGTTTTTCGGCCAATCTGGATATGCCCGTGCATTTTTATGCACGGTCGACTTCGGTCGTGCATGAGTAAAATGCACGGGCGCTGCTGCTTCTTCCGCAAGGCACTGCTCCTTCTTTAATATTGCACGGTCTACAAACAGTCGTGCGTTCGACCATGCATGACTAATTTTCATCTACTTTTGTTTATAAGCCAGGAAATCTGTCGGCTAATGATCGATCTTCCATTACGCGATTTTAAGCTCCGCCCAGTGCCATTTTTGCTCCTCCTCCAACTCCACTCATCTCCTTCATCCGGGAACCATTCTCCGGTGAAACCCTAGCAGATTCTAAGAGTTTGGAAGCATTCCCGGCCGTCAGCAACACCATTGCCGAGTTGTACAACCTCAGTTTGGAAGAAGAAAAGGAAGAAGATGAAGAAAACCTACGAACGAAGACAAAGGAGCAAGATCGGAGAGAGTGACAGTCTCTTGGTCCCGGAAGCATACATCGACCGAGCCCGGAAGTGGTTTGGCAACCCACTGTTCCGGCCAAGATCAACGGCTAGTCTTCTCTTTTGGTTTATTCTTCCCTTTTCCTATTGTTGTTGTTACTAGGTTGTAAAGAACTTGAGTACTCTCATTTGTCTATGAATAAAAGTGTTTATTGCTTTTCTTAATCTTGGATTGTGTGTTGTGTTGCGCTTCATCACCACTCACCTGCATCCACTCCATTTACTCACTTGACATTTACGTTAGCAAAGGCTAACGGCGATTAGCGAAGAGGTGATTACGACCCTCACATTCCACACTTGCTTTCTGTCCACTCTCCTAACAAAGCCCGGCATAGAGGCTGACGCATTCATCTCACCAAACGAAGCGGTGATATTGACCCGCATCTTTATTTTCGTGTTTGTTAATTTAGACCAACAAACCAAAACCCCCTTGTTTTACTTATTTCGCTCATTGTAACAATTGTTTCACGACACGAATTACTTCACCACAACCTGCATTCCTCAAGAGATCGACATTCGGGGAAGCTATTCCCATTATTACTTGACAGCGACTGGTGCACTTGCCGAAACCGCATCAGCGGGCACGCCCGACGTACCGGCGACCTCTTCAGCGACCTCGATGGTCTCCTTATCTATAGGCAGGCTCGACGAAGGGTCTGCTCCTAGTAGGTCCCCGAGGAACCCTTTCCCCTTAGTCAGAGTCGAGGCATTCTTCTTTTTTGGTGGCAGCGGCATGGGAAGCGCTTCGCGGCTTGCAGTGCGGGTCACTTCTTGCTAGATGGCGCAGAAGCACTGGGAGTGTCCCAGAAAGCGGTGGCGGACGAGGTAGCTAGCATGAGGCTAGGGAGGATAGTCATGGCCCTCGCGTAAGGGGGGTGGAGTGGAAGGTCTCGCTCCCCTGCGAATGATACAACAACCAGGGTTTAGCTAACGAAAGAAAGGTGTGATACAAAATAAGGAGCGAACACGAGTCGAACCTGCTCCAGCCGGCACAGGGAATAACAAGTCGACGTTTCGTCGAAGATAGGCGACCTCGAAATTCTTTGTCGCCAAAAACTTAAAGAGCTCGGTTTCGTGACCACTGAGCGTAGGAGGATGGTAGGTCGCCTCGTCATGTTGGACGGGGGAGAAGAGGATGTTACCGAAGGGACCCTTCACAAAAACAAACTTCTCGATCCAGTTATGGCTCTTGTTGACCGTCTTGCAAACCTTGGCGTGCTGGCTCGCGAAGTAGGCGGCCCCTTCCTTGTAAGCCCAGAAGGAGAAGAGCATGCGGAAGACTGGCAAGATGAACTCGATCTGCTCCTCCCTCAGGTAGCATGCGAAGGCTACCGCGACGGCGACCTAGTTGGGGGACATCTGGCCCGGAATCAAGCCAAAATACTTGAGTATCTGGTGAACCCACGTCAAGTGATTAGAAGCCTTATGCGAGCGTGAGAAGTAATATAACAACGAGAATTAATACCTTGTGAATTTCAGGCCGTAGGGGGAGCCGCAGGCTAACGTCAAACTGGGTTATGGGGATGGCGAGCTCGTCCGACGAGAGCTCATTGATAGCCTTGGTTTTCACTAGATTGCGAGCTGTGTACCCAGGAGAGATGTAGTTGGCAACCGCGGCGTGGTGCTCGCCCTCGGTGAGCGAGCAGTTGAAGAAAGAGTGATCGGAAAAGGTCCAAGCGCACTTGGCTTGGCCCTCGGCATCGCCTACATCACCATCCATTTGAAGGTCGGCGAGATCTGAAAAAATTGAGCGTGAATGCAAGAGGGGAAGGCGTGAGGTCTTGAGAATGAAGGAAGCAGAGGGATAGGATGATAAATGCGGCAGTTGGGCATGGCGGGAGGACCAATTTATAGAAAAATAGAAAAGGCAGGAAGGAGTCGAAGCGTCAAAGGGTGCGGTTAGCAGAATCTCAGTGTGATACGCCTTGATCCTCGAGCTGGCCCCTCTGCCTCACCCCCTCGCGATAATAAGGAAGCGCGAGCATGCTATCCTACAAAGCCAACTCGCTATAGGCGAGGCGATCCCAGTATAAGTCACGTGCAAGAACATAAAGAAATAAAAATAAAAACTAGTGAACGCAGCACAAGTAGTAATATCACAGCACGAGTAAATAAAAGAAAGCCTAATGGCGGGCGAGAAGTGTCAAGCTAATAATAATAATAGACTTCACAGATTGTTCAAATAAATAAAGTTTACAACACAATGTTCGCCAAATGGATGCATGCGTGAGAAGGAGCAATACTGGATCCACCTCCATCGACCTCGACATCCCACCCCCGAGCTCGGCGGCACTCAAGGATAGTAGTAGGCGCAGATGGAACGGTGCTCACGCTGCAGCAAGCACACCTGATCCTCCGCTCGCGAGAGGTGCACCCCCAGTGAAGTGACCTCGCCGCGAGCATCCATCCGCAGTACGGCAAGGAGCCGCACGTAGTCATCCTCGAGGGCAGCGAGCCACTCATCGCAGGTCGATCTGTCATCCTGCGCCTAGTTGCACAGATCCCTTGACATGTGGCCAAACTTTTGGAGCACCTCAGTGGTCCACCTCTTCAACACCTCGGGGTCTCGGGGATAGCCCAGGAAGTCATCTTATCCGGCGGGGGCGACATATCCTCTTCCCCAAGGTCAAGATCGGAGGGGGAGCTCTCGCGGGCACCTGCAAAAATGAAATCAGTGGCGAAAGTAAGTTACAAATAATCGTTAATGTTGACCAACCTGGCGAAGCCATTGTCGCTTTACCAGGATGCTAGCAGGAGGAGCTTGGCTATCCCCGGAAGGCCTTAGTGTAGTTCAGCGTGACAGATTTCCCTAGGCCAGGGGGGCGCGGTGCGTTGCTGGCGATCTGGATGACGGCGGGTAGCGAGCCGGCAGGGCTCTTTTGGTCAAGAAGACAAAATCCTGGGTTGGGGATGGTCTCGCCCAGTGGAGCTAGCGAGCTCCCTGGAGTGGTGCGCTTCCCATGGTTTGCGAGGAGGGTCTCGGCAAGAGGTGATAGTGCAGGAAAGTCAATAGTCGAGGGAATACAGTTAGCAGGGATGAAGGCAGGCAGATCACCAGGTCATGGCGAAGAGTTGTGCAGGTCGAGGATGCACATAGCCGCCGAACTGACACTCCCAGGGGTTGGAGGGTGAGTGCCTGTCAGAACCTCGCCCGCAATGACTCCCTCGAGAAGCACGTCCTGCGAGGAAGAGAAGGGTGTTGGCCTATTTCTTGGGAGTTCAAGACCTATCGACTCAAATACTGCTGGGCGAGCTCGGTGTCGGGTGAAGGATCTGGGAGTGAGGACCCATCTTCCCCTAGATGTCGTCGGTCCGTCTTTGCTTTCTTGATCTTTGGGAAAGCCGCAGGGACCCGTCGGGCGAGCCAAGGTCCGAGTTCGATGGTGAATGACCATCCGCTCACCCGTGATGCATCCAGGCAAGCTAGGGCTTCTTCCGAAAGAGGCATTTTGGGCAGCTACAATAGCGGATGGTGAAAGAAGATGAAGGGTGAAGGGGTTACCCATCGCCCATGATTGGTAGTATTTATAGCGCTGGGGATGGGGCCCACCAAAAGATTCCTACCAGGTCAGCAACCTCCGGCGAACACCAAGGGTTGGACGTTTCATTACGAGCTTAGGATAATCTCACAAAGAGAGGGGATTGTGTACAACCCTGTGTTCATCGAAGGGTAAAATTGAGAATCGGGCATAGGAGAAGCAAGCGAGGGCTCGCCGCCTCGCAATGAGCGGGCCACGAGGGCAGGGCGAGCCAGACTCACCTCCTCATGAGGAGCGGAGTGCAAGGACGAGGCTAGTGCATGCTCGCCACTTTGGGGTATTCATAGCAACAGCTGGGCGAGCGGGGCTCGCTGCTCTTCGTAAGCGACTCAGGCTAGTAGAGGGGGACGAGCGCATTCTTCATCAAGCACTCGCCTGCCTAGGCTTTTGGATGTGCAGGCCACCAGGAGAATGAGGTGCGGAACAACACTCGCCCGGGGGGCCAGTTCTAGTGAGTGGTGCCTTCACGGACCACTCGAATATAGTAAGATCTCGCGAACCCAGCTCGCGGGAAGTCTGATGAGCGGTGCCTTCATGGACCACTCGCCTAGTGGGATCTAGAGGTGAATTTACCTATATTCACTTGGTGGGCTGTCAATTGCCCTTTAGAACAGCAGAGTTTGGCTCTTAGCAGACCAGTTTGGGGTGTAATTAGTAAAACTAAAAGACAGAGTTACGATATTAGCAGAGAAGAAGAAAAACTATATATATACCATGAAGGACACCTTTGGAGGGCACTCCGAAATCTTTTGCTTCCTCCTCCTTTTGGTTAGCTCTCAAGGTTCTCCAAGGTGTTCGGCTTCAATTTTTGGCTTAGGAGGGGAAGCGCTCTCAGATCTTCTGGGTGTGTGGTTGGACCTCCACGCTGTAGCCAAGGGTCGGTGTTTAGTTCTAAGTCTTCGGTTAGGTTCCTCTACGGGATCAGTAAGTGCAAGATGCCCCCTCTTAGGGGTCTAAACTCCTCATTAGGCCGAATCTCGGTTCCAACAACGAGAGTGGGGTGTGGTTGTTATAAGCCTTGGTCAGTTAATGTGATTAGTTATTTGTTTGCCACTTTTTCATGGAATGTGCTTATACAACTACTGGCGATCCGAGCGAAACATAGCGGATTAGAAACACAGTTGCTGTACTGTACTAGCCCTCGAAGGCCCAAGTGTTTCCTAGTTTTCATGTGTGGTCGGCCTACGTGCCGATGTTCGTAAACCACATGTTTTTGTAAACATTTTAAGTAAGCAGTTGTTGTATTGTCATTCCTTCTGTATATAGTGGACATGTATGTAAACTGGTTTTGATTTAATAAAATGCTTCCATTGTTTAACTCTATTGTATGCTGAGATGGTTTGATTAAACTATTTTAAAAATTAATACGTGACTCTCTTACCTGTTCGTTTAATATGGTGGTGCACCTAAACTAGTTAAGTATGAATGAGGTCACTAGTAGGATCCAAGGGTGAGAGTGCCCGATTGGTGAAAGGGCAAGGTTTTACTCGGGATCGACAATAGATCGTCCTTCCCATGGAAGGTCATAAAACACTTAGGGTTAGCTCAAGTGTAATGGTAAGAGGGGTATATGGTTATGGGTAGTTACCAATAAAATTACGTGTCTTGTGAAAGAGAGTTTTGGGGTGACATCCCATCGTACCTCCTAGTACCACGGCGAGCCCCTCACAGGGTAGACCTCGGGAAGTCCAAGACTAACCCCTAAACTGATATGGCATATAACAAGAAAGATTAATCTAATAACAAGAGATCAAGTATACTCGGTGTAACACCTCAATTTCCAGTGCACTGAAGTTAGCAGGTTTTAAGTCTTGAAGCTAACGCCAGCGTTAGTACTACCGCCAGGCGTTAGCCTATCAACAACTTCCCGAGAAATTAAAAGGGGAGAAATGTCATTTCGCGAGAAAAAGAAGCTTTCAGGTCGTTCATCGAACGCAGTCAGCCGTTCGTCGAACGCAGTAGCCGTTCGTCGAACGCAGTAGCCGTTCGTCGAACGTAGTCAGCCGTTCGTCGAACGCAGCATTCTAGCCGTTCGTCGGACGCAGTCTTCTAGCAGTTCGTCGAACGCAGGTTGCCGTTCGTCGAACGCAGCCAGCCATTCATCGAACACAGGCTTCAGGTAGTTTGTCGAATGCAGGCAGTCGTTCGTCGAATGTAGCTTTCTAGCTATTCGTCGAACGCATGCAGCCATTCGTCGAACGTAGCCAGCCATTAGTCAAACACAGGCTTCAGGTCGTTCGTCGAACGCAGGCTGCAGAGTGTTCGTCGAAGGCCGTTCGACGAACTCCAGGCCGTTCGTCGAACGCTGATCGTCGAACGCCATCGGGCTTTAAGCGGCTGTGGATAAACTCAGCCACCGCCTTAGGCGCTAACGCCCAGCGTTAAGTGCTAATGCCAGAGTTAGCTAAGAAAATATAAGAGGCAGCGAAATTCAGTTTCCCTTCTCATTTTCTGATTCTAACCCCGTTCCAAAGGCAGAAACTTGGGATCCTGAAGGAAGGAGATCGGTTTTGGCTAGCCGTGAGTTGTGTTGAGGGCAAATCCGTGAAGGAGATTGCTTGAGTGCTTGTGCCATCGTTGGAGGAAGCTATTTTTAAGAGAGTCCAGCCGAGTTCCTCTCAAATCTATGGCACCGAAACGAGCGTTGAGGGTAACGATTCTCCTCCCTAGTCTTTGGACACGTTCGTCCTTTGATTTGCATAGTAGTAAGCAGATTTTCACTAGCAAGTGGATAAATTTCTGCCGACGGGTCTCGTTCCCCTTCCATCTGAATTCGTGGTCGAATTCTTTTAAGGGGTGGTGAGCACGTGTGTGCGTCGCCGTTATCTCATGTAAATAACCAGTAATTGTCCACTTTAGGAATGAATTACATGTATGTGTGTAGCATTGGGATGGAACTTATGTGTTCCTTTATTCATCCATGCTATCTCTTCGTCGTTAATTGTGTTTTGTGCACACGTATAGGTGACTGGGAGTGGAGCGGGGCCATCTCGACCCCCGCGTTCGACTGCCAGCAGTGCACCAGCTGAAGTGCCGACTCCTCTTTCTGCTGAGACAGTAAGGATGATAGCGGAAGCAGTGTTTGCTAAGTTCACTGCACAACCTGGAGGGCACGTCCCTGGACAGCCTCATACTCCTGTAGTGGCTCCAGTGCCGGTTGTGGCAGCTGACCCTGCGGTTGAAAGGCCATTGTCGGTGAGGGCATGAAGAGCTCCGGACCAACAACTGCAGCACTTTATGAGTTTCTATCCTCCTACGTTCACGGGGGCAGGAACCCCGACGTAAGCTGAGGATTAGCTATCAAAGGTGCGCAAGACCTTGAAGGCCACTGATACGGAGGAAGGCCGGAAGGTTACTTTGGCAACCTTCCTACTTGATGGGGAGGCGCAGTTGTGGTGGGATGAGATAGAGCTGCATCACCTAGGAGGAAGGCAGCTAGTGGACATCTCGTTTGACGAGTTTTCGAGACTGTTCTTGGCGCGGTATCTCCCACCTGCTCAGCAAATCGAGATGGAGAACCAGTTCAACCCTCTGACTTAAGGTGATCGTATGATAGATGATTACCTGCATGAGTTTACTCGGTTGGGCGTTATGCAGGAGCAACCTTTGCCAATGAAGCTCGGAAGACCAATCGGTTCTATGAAGGTGTTGGAATTATTGAAGTGAAGTGGAAGGTGACCGGCGGTCTGTTTTTGGTGACCGCAGAGACCGCGCGATCTCTGTGTTGGTTCTCTGCCGGTCTGGTTCTGGAGGTCTGCTGGTTGGCCGGGTTGTTCTAGTAGTATGCTCTGGTCTCTTCCCGGGTTGTTCTACTTGGTTGGTCTATCTTCTTCGTAGAATACCGGGCGGTCTGTTCTTGACCGGGCGGCTTAAGCTGGGCAATCTGGCGACTAATCTGAAGTTGGCTAGATGTTCTTGGTTTGCTGCTGGTGATCTAAGAAAGGAGTGTTCTTGTGTCTGTGTGGCTTGTGCGCGATCTTGTGTTCGCACGGCTTGTGCGCGGTCTGCTGCTGATCTGCGGTCTTGCACTGGATATTGTCCAAAGTGGTGTAATCGCGCGGTCTGCTCTATGAGACCGCTGGCGATCTGGCGGGTGGTGACTGTATCTCTTTTGTGGTGGTGATGAAATCCGTCTTTTCGCCTATAAATAGGGGTGCATGGCCCGTCATTCATAATGAGAACTGTAAGAACTAGAGCCTGGGTTGTTTCGTGCGGTCTCAACTTTGAGGTCGGGCGGTCTCAAAAGCGAGTTGACTGTTTGTTGTGTTTGCAGGTTTGCGGTCAGCAGGTTGCGGTCTCCTTCCTTGGTGATTTCCCAGCGGCTTGAATAAATAGTTCGGCAGCGGCTTGTCTGCGGACTGGTTTATGTTGTTCTTGTGCTGTTCGTAGCGAGCTCAGCGATTAGGCGACCTTCAGTGGTTAGACGATCTGAGTTGCGGTCTGGCGACAGCTTCTGTTCTTCGTTCATTTCAATAAGCTCCAGTTCGTGCGGTCTGAGGTGGCGGTCTTGCAGTGCAGACATCCTGTCTATTTTCTGTTCGTGCGATCTCTGATCAAGTCGGGCGATCTCTGGAGTTCAGTGGTCTGTGCGGTCTCTGCTTATCAAGCCGCCAGTTTTATTTTTTGGTGTGTTTTGTTCTTCTCTCCTACGTGATTCTTATGAATCATGTCTCGCCGTGTATACCTCGCACTGTAGTCAAGTTTTGTGATTCAATAAAGTTTATTGTGTTGCTGTGTGGCATTGTGGTTGTTTGGCTATAACTCAGTTGATGCAACTCCTGCTTACTCCTAAACAATTCAAATCAAAAATTTTTTAACATGGTATCAAAGCGAGGTTGTTGGAGTGGATAAGTAGTGATCAACTTGAGTTGCCATCGTCTTTGTGAAGAAGAGACCACATAGTTTGCCATGGAAGCTGGATACGCAAGAGTGCTTGGTATTGAACTCCTTACATCGACTAACTACAAGAAGTGGAGGTCGGGTATGGAGAGTTACTTACATGGCGAGGATCTATGGGAGATAGTTGGAGGAGAAGACACACAAGAAGATTTTCTAGCAGGAGATAATATGGCAGAGGTGAGACTTTGGAGGAGGACTAATGCAAAGGCAGAGTTCACACTTAAGAGGGCTATCTCACCAGAGCTATTCGATCACATCATTAGATGTAAATCAGCTGCTGAGATTTGGACGTCTTTGGACAGGCTGTTCCATAAGAAGAATGTAGCTCGGCTATAGTTTCTTGAAAATGAGTTGGCGAAGGCCTCTCAAGGTGATCTTTCTATTTCTACCTTCTTTCTCAAGAAGAAGAACCTCATAGCAGAGATTTCTGCATTGGACCCTGATGAGCCCATCTCGGAGGCAAAACTGAAGAGGCATATCATCCGCGGGTTGCGGAAGGAGTATCTTGCCTTTGTGATGTCAGTTCAGGGTTGGGCAAATCAACCATCTCTGTTGGATCTAGAAAACCTACTTGCTTCGCAAGAAAGTTTGGCAAGACAGATGGCAGGGATTTCTATCTCTGGGGGAGATAGTGATGTGTTGTTCTCGGGGAAGAAGAAGAAGAAGTGGGAGAAGAAGAAGACAGGTCAGGATGGACCCTTTACTTCAGGTCAGTAGGATATAGGTAATGCTTCTAAGTTTGATGGGAAGAAGAAGGGAGAGGGACCAAGGTGCTTCAGGTGTAATAAGACCGGCCACTTCAAGAAGGATTGCCGGGTTAATCTTCAGTCGGGACATGCAGCAGAGAAGGAGAAGCCAAAGTCTGATGAAGCTGGATGGGGAGGAGCCTTTGCGGCTAATATGACAGCGATGCCCGTTAAGGCCTTGGCTGCCATCAACTTCAAAGAGGATTGGATCGTGGATTCAGGGTGTGGGCATCACCTCACCGGGGATGAATCAAAGTTCTCTTCTTTGGCGCCTTACTCAGGTAATAATGCTATCATTACGGCTGATAATTCTGTTCATGCAGTAGAACAAGAAGGTGTTGTATCTCTTAGCAGTGATAAGGGTCCACTCACATTGAGGATTGTTTATCACGTGCTTGGGATGAAGAAGAATCTCTTCTCTGTGACCAATGCGGTCGATGTCGATTATCACGTTCTGTTTGGCCCAACATAAGTGAAGTTTCTTAAAACTCAACCAGAGATAAAGGGAGATGTTATTCATGTTGGAAAGCAGGTAAAGGACTTGTTCGTGTTATCTACAAGTACCTATGTTGATAAGATGAAGACCAACGATAGCGCGGCTATCTGGCATGAAAGGTTGGGGCATCTTGGCATGGACAAATTGAAGGCTATGGCGGTAAGGGGCCTTGTCAAGGGCTTGCCTAGCTTGTCCTCTTATGGAGACGGTCATGTTTGTGCGGGATGTCAGTTTGGTAACTCTCATCGACTTCCATTTGATAAATCGCAAACAAGATGCAAAGCGCCGTTGGAGTGCATTCACGGTGATTTGATGGGACCGACTTCCACCCCAAGCCTTGGAGGCAATAGATATCTGTTGGTGTTGATTGACGATTACACCAGATATGTTTGGGTGTATTTTCTGAAAGAGAATTCGGAAGCTTTTGCGAAGTTTGTGGAGTTCAAGGTGCTGGTGGAAGGTCGGTTAGGCCTGCGGGTGGAAAAATTAAGAACTGACAATGGTGGGGAGTTCACCTCTGGTGAGTTCTCAATTTTTTGCAGGAAGCACGACGTTCGGAGAGAGCTCACTTGTGCACATACTCCACAGCAAAATGGCATTGCGGAGAGGAAGATCCGTCATCTGACAGAAACCTACTAATGCTGGCTTCATGCCAAGAGTATTCCAAAGTCCTTTTGGGCAGAGGGAATGTCTTGTGCGACATACGTCATCAACATGATGCCTCTAAGTCCTATCAACATGAAGACCCATCATGAACTGATGTTCAAGGAGAAGCCGAGTGTTGCACACCTTCGGGTGTTTGGGTCAACCTGTTATGTGCATATTCCTGACGCTCTTCTGACGAAGCTAGATGCGAAAGCAAGGAAGCTAGTCTTTGTTGGATATGATGAGCGGAAGAAGGTATGGAGATGCATGGATCCTGAGACACAGAGATCAGTGGTATCTCGGGATGTGGTGTTCAATGAGGTGACTTCCTACAAGGGGAGTTCAGGAGTTGAACTACCGGAGAGCAGGGTTGATGAAGAAGGGAAGGCTACGAAAAATCTTCAAGTAGAGTTGCCTATTTCACCAGGAGCTCCAGCTATGTCGAGCTCTGAGATGGAGGCTTCAGGTTCTGGAAGCAGGGGGAGCGATGCTCCAAGTTCGTCTAGAAGAGGAGCTAGCATAGAAGAAGCAGCTGAGGAGGTGGTTAGTCAGGGGCAACCTCTTAGGAGATCGAAGAGGACTATCAAGCCACCGGATCGATACACAGGAGGAAACATGGTGAGCTTCGTCTCATGTTTCTTTGCTGGTCCCTTGGATGAAAGGGAGCCGTCGAGCTATGAGAAGTCCAAAGGCGTGAAGCAGTGGGACATTGCTATGCAAGAGGAGATGGATGCTCTCAAGAAGAATGAGACTTGGTCTCTAGTGCCCAGGCCCAAGGGCATTACCACTGTGACATGCAAATGGGTTTATAAACTCAAGAAGAAAGCTGACGGCACGATTGAGCGATACAAGGCTTGCCTTGTGGCTCGCGGGTTCTCACAGTAGTACGGAGAAGATTATGATGAGATGTTCAGTCCAGTGGCAAAGATGACCTCGGTTCGATTTGTTATTGCTTTGGCGGCATCTAGTGGATGGGAGATTTGTCAGCTCGATGTGAAGAATGCTTTCTTATACAGAGAGATTGACAAGGATATCTTCATGATCCAACTGCCAGGCTTCATCTCGGAGGATTGTCTGAACTACATCTGCAAACTGAAGAAAGCCCTGTATGGGTTGAAGCAAGCGCCTCGGGCGTGGTATGGGAAGATCACGGAATATTTTCTATTCTGCGGGTTCTTTGCTTCAGACTCTGATTCTAGCTTGTTCGTCAAGAAGGAGGGGACGCTTCGGGTTATTGTTCTGCTGTATGTGGATGACATGATTATCACCGAGAACTCGAAGGAGGCAGTAGCAAGGCTGAGAGCCGAGCTTGCTATCAGGTTTGAGATGAAGGATCTGGGTGAGCTTCACCATTTCCTTGGACTCGAGGTTCAGAGGCGGGAGAGCAGAGTGCTCGTTTCTCAGGCTGGATATGCGGAGCGGATCGTTCAACGATTCGGCGTGGAGGAAGGGAAGAGCAGCTCTACACCTCTAGAACAACATCATGAACTTCGGAAGGATGAGGGGAGAGTTCTAACTGATCCATTGGTGTTCCGAGCTCTAGTTGGGAGCTTGATATACTTTACCATCACGAGGCCAGATATTGCTTATGCAGTTGGCAAAGTGAGTCGGTACATGGCAGAGCCACGGAAGCCTCATCTTCTGGCGGCAAAAGGAATTTTGAAGTATGTGAAGTCGAACTCTGATTTGGGTCTTCTATGTAGGAGAGGGTCAAGCTTAGGGTTGCTTGGATACATGGATGCTGATTACGGGGGAGATGTGGATGATCGGTGATCAACGTCTGGTTTTGTCTTTAGGACATGCCCCACAGCTATTTCTTGGTGCAGCAAAAAGCAGGACTCTGTGTCTGTATCTACCACAGAAGCGGAATACAAGGCTTCGGCCTTGGCAGCTCAGGAATTCATTTGGCTTAGGAGGTTGGTGGAGGATGTTCATGAGGAGGTTCGAGGTCCCACTATGCTACGCGGGGACAATGAGAGTGCTCTCAAGCTGGTTAACAATCCAGTCTATCACGCGAGGACCAAACATATTGAGATTGAGCACCATTTCATTCGTGAGAAGGTGTTGGGAGGATCTCTAATGGTCGAGCATGTTCGGAGTGCGGACAATGTTGCATACATCTTCACAAAGCTGCTGGCGAAGGGACCGTTTACTCGGTTGTAGAGTTTACTTGGGCTAATTTCCACTTCCCACTTCAAGGGGGAGTGTTGAAATTATTGAAGTGAAGTGGAAGGTGACCAGCAGTCTGTTTTTGGTGACCGCAGAGACCGCACGGTCTCTGTGTTGGTTCTATGCCGGTCTGGTTCTGGCGGTGTGCTGGTTGGCCCGGTTGTTCTAGTAGTATGCTCTGGTCTCTTCCCGGGTTGTTCTACTTGGTTGGTCTATCTTCTTCGTAGAAGACCGGGCGGTCTGTTCTTCACCGGGCGGCTTATGCTGGGCGATTTGGTGACTTATCTGAAGTCGGCCGGATGTTCTTGGTTTGCTGCTGGTGATCTAAGAAAGGAGTGTTCTTGTGTCCGCGCGGCTTGTGTGCGGTCTTGTGTTCGCGTGGCTTGTGCGCGGTCTGCTGTTGATCTGCGGTCTTGGACCAGATATTGTCGAAAGTGGTGTAATCGCGCGGTCTGCTCTGTGAGACCGCTGGTGATCTGGCGGGTGGTGACTGTATCTCTTTTGTGGCGGTGATGACATCCGCCTTGTTGCCTATAAATAGGGGTGCATGGCCCGTCATTCATAACGAGAACTGTAAGAACTAGAGCCTGGGTTGTTTCGTGCGGTTTCAACTTTGAGGTCGGCGGTCTCGGAAGCGAGTTGACTGTTTGTTGTGTTCGCAGGTTTGCGGTCAGCAGGTTGCGGTCTCCTTCCTTGGTGATTTCCCAGCGGCTTGAATAAATAGTTCGGCAGCGGCTTGTCTGCGGACTGGTTTATGTTGTTCTTGTGATGTTCGCAGCGAGCTCAGCAATCAGGCTACCTTCAGCGGTTAGGCGATCTGAGTTGCGGTCTGGCGACAGCTTCTATTCTTCATTCATTTCAGTAAGCTCTAGTTCGTGCGGTCTGAGGTGACAGTCTTGCAGTGCAGATATCCTGTCTGTTTTCTATTCGTGCGGTCTCAGATCAAGCTGGGCGATCTCTGGAGTTCAGCGGTCTGTGCGGTTTCTGCTTGTCAAGCCGCCAGTTTTGTTTTTTGGTATGTTTTGTTCTTCTCTCCTTCATGATTCTTATGAATCATGTCTCGCCATGTATACCTCGCACTGTAATCAAGTTTTGTGATTCAATAAAGTCTATTGTGTTGTTGTGTGGCATTGTGGTTGTTTGGCTATAACTCAGTTGATGCAACTCCTGCTTACTCCTAAACGATTCAATTCAAAAAATTTAACAGAATGTCTGCGAGAAGAGTTGCGGTTCCTTCTGTCGGGGGCAATGACACAGGGGTTTATGACCCTAGTCAATACGGCTCGTTCCTTAGAAAAGGATATGAAACGGTCCCAAAGCAAGAAGGAGTTAGCTGTGGTAAAGCTAGAGTTCAAAGCACCGAGCTCTGCAATGTCGAGGCTGTTGAAAATGTTGAAGTGGAATTTGTGGAGCTTTTGGATCTGGGTGGTCTGGGAGAAGGTTGTGAGGTCTGGTGAGACCGTATGACTTGGCGATCTGTTCTGTGGTCTGGCTTGTCTTGCCTAGCCGTAGTCTCCTGGCATGTCCGCTGGTATCTGTCCAAGGCGGCTGAAGGTGAGGCTGTGCGGCCTGTCTGTGACCGCGTGGCGGGTTGGCGTTTTCAGGTCGCGCGGTCTGGCGCTTATGACCGCGTGGTACTAGCACCCGGTCTGGTGGCTGTGAGTGTCCGGGTTTTCTGACGGTATTCGTGGACTAAGGCTCTTAGTCGCGCGGTCTCTGTTCGCGGTCTCAGGAGGAGGCTGGTACGCGAACAGGTCTCTGTTCGCGGTCTCAGGAGGAGGCTGGTATGCGAACAGGTCTCTGTCCTCGGTCTCAGGAGGAGGTCAGCTTGCGAACAGGTGTTCACGGTCTTGTGGCGAATAGATAGTGTTTGCGGTCTCGTGCAAACACTGGTGGTGGGCGGCTTCTTGGCGGTCTGGCGATCTCCCTGTGGAGTCGCGATTTGACTGAGGGAGTGGCGATCTCCCGCGGTCTGGAGTGAAGCCGGCGAGCTCATCAAATGAAGCAGAAAGAACTGTTGCTGATCACGCGGGTTGACCGGTATGGTCGCGCGGTCTGGGGGGGTGGTGATCCTATCTCATAGGGTGGTAACTGGATCAGGTCTCACGCCTATAAATAGGAGCCACTGTAGCAGCAAAAATTAACACACCAAGTGTAAGCTGAGTTTATCCTAATTCCTGCGGTCTGTGTTTTCTGATCAGGCGGTCTGCTGATTGAATTTTCTTGTGCAGCTTCTGCGGATAGTGCGATCTGCATCGATCACCTCTTCTTCTGAAAGTGTTTGGGCGGTCTGCGGCTTGCAGTGTGGGGTGCTGGAGTTCAGGAGAATCAGTAGAGTTAGAAGGAGGGTGCGATTTGCTCAGCGGTCTGAGGTGGTGTTCTATAACCGGCAGTGTTGTGCGGTTAGTCAGCTTGCAGAGATCGGCAAGGAGACCGCACGGTCTTGAGCGGTCTCATTTATCTTCCTTCAAGTGTTCTGTATTTTTTCCTCTTTGGTATTGTATGCTGGCGAAATCATGTCTCGCCAAGCATACCTCATCCTGTAATGAAGTTTATGCTATCAATAAAGATTACTTGTTTGCTTCCATTTGTATCTGGTTGTTTGGCTTGAATCTCTAAGTTGCATGTTTCCTGCTCACTCCATAAAGATTCGGAAAATTTCACAAGGTATCAGAGCCAGGTTGGAGTGGATAGAGTAGTGAACAACTTAGAGTAGTCATCGCCTTTGTGAAGAAGGAACCAGTGGTAGAGCCATGGAAGCGAGGGGTCTTGGAATTGAAATGCTCAACTCGACCAACTTTAAGAAGTGGAGGTCTTGTATGCAGAACTATCTTCTGGGTGAGGACCTCTGGGAGGTAGTTGGAGGAGAGAGCATGGAGGAAGTCTTTCTGGTTGGAGATAACCATCATGAGGTGAGGAACTGGAGGCGGATTAATGCCAAAGCAGAGTTCGCCCTGAAGAGGGCAATATCACCTGATCTGTTTGATCACATCTTGGGGTGTGCGTCAGCTGCAGAGATCTAGAGAGCCCTGGATGGGCTGTTTAACAAGAAGAATGTTGCAAGACTTCAATTCCTGGAGAATGAGCTGGCCAGATCGGCTCAAGGTGACCTTTCTATCTTTACGTTCTTCTTGAAGATGAAGAACTTGTGCGCCGAAATTTCAGCGCTGGATCCTGACGAGCCAATTTCTGAGGCGAAGCTGAAGAGGCACATCATTCGTGGCTTGCGGAAGGAATATGTTGCCTTTGTGACGTCGGTGCAGGGTTGGGCAAATCAGCCGTCTCTGCTGGAGCTGGAAAATCTGCTTGCTTCGCAGGAGAGTCTAGCAAGGCAGATGGCGGGGGTGTCAGTGTCTGGGGGAGATGGAGAAGTTCTCTTCACAGGGAAGAAGAAGAAGTGGGATAAGAAGAAGACCGCTGGAGGAGGCAATGGGCCTTCAACTTTTGGACAGCAGGAGAGGAGTTATGCTCCTAAGGCTGAAGGGAAGAAGAAGGGGGAAGGTCTGAAGTGCTTCAGGTGCGGAAAGGTTGGTCACATCAGGAAGGATTGTCGGGTGAATCTTTAGCCAGGGCATGCTGCTGCAGGAAAGGGAGAAGTTGAAGCCAGGCAGGTTGATGGAGGATGGGGAGGAGCCTTCTCGGCTTCTGTTGGAGCTGAGGCTCCTATCAACTATCAAGAGGACTGGATCTTGGACTCGAGGTATGGTCATCACCTCACCGGGGACGAGTCGAAGCTTTCTTCAGCGCAGCCTTATTCAGGTAATGATGCCATTATTACTGCTGATAATACTGTGCATGCTGTGGAGAAGGTTGGGGTTGTTTCCTTGGGCAGTGATAGGGGTCCACTTACGTTGAGAAGTGTCTATCATGTGCCTGGTATTAGGAAAAACCTCTTCTCCATGACCAACACTGTTGACGCTGGGTATCACGTCCTGTTTGGCCCAACAGAAGTGAGGTTTCTTTGGAATATGGAGGAGGTGAAGGCTGAGGTAGTTCATGTGGGGAGAAGAGCTAAAGACTTGTTCGTTTTATCGACAAGTTCTTATGTTGACAATATGCGGACGAATGATGGTGTTGTTATATGGCACAAGAGGTTGGGGCATGTAGAGATGGATAAGTTGAAGGCTATGGCGGTGAGAGGTCTGGTCAAGGGCCTGCCTAGTCTCTCTTCCTATGGAGACGGTCATGTGTGCGCAGGATGTCAGTTCGGCAAGTCTCATCGACTACCGTTTGACAAGTCGCGGACAAGGTGTAGTGTGTCGTTGGAGTGCATCCACGGTGACTTGATGGGACCGACTGCTACCCCAAGCCTCGGAGGCAGCAGATATATGCTGGTGTTGATCGATGATTACACCAGATATGTCTGGGTATATTTCTTGAAGGAGAAGGCGGAGGCGTTTGCCAAGTTTGTGGAGTTTAAGGAGCTCGTGGAGGGTCGGCTTGGACTTTGGGTTAAGAAGCTGAGGACTGACAACGAAGGGGAGTTCACCTCTGGTGAGTTCTCTACTTTTTTCAGGAAGGCGGGCATTCGGAGGGAGCATACTTGTGCACATACTCCACAACAAAATGGAGTTGCAGAGCGGAAGATCCGTCATCTGACGGAGACCTGCAAGTGTTGGCTGCATGCCAAGAGTATCCTAAAGTCCTTCTGGGCGGAGGGAATGTCTTGTGCTGTCTACATCATCAATCGGATGCCTGCTAGTCACATCAATATGAAGACCCCGCATGAACTAATGTTCAAGGAAAAGACAAGTGTGGCACACCTTCGGGTGTTTGGTTCCACCTGCTATGTGCACGTTCCAGATGTGCTTCGGACGAAGCTAGATGCGAAGGCAAGGAAGCTAGTCTTCATGGGTTATGATGACCGGAAGAAGGGCTGGAAGTGCATGGACCCTGAGATGCGGAGATTTGTTGTATCTCGCGACGTCGTGTTCGACGAGGCGGCATCTTACAAGGGAAGTTCTGGCGTTGAGCTACCAGAAAGCAGGGTGGAGGAGCCAGAGAAAGCTATGGAAAATCTTCAGGTGGAGCTACCTGTGTCACCAGGTGGTCCATCAATATCTAGTTCTGAGGCGGAGGCTTCTGGTTCAGGAAGCAGGGGGAGCGATGCTCCTAGTTCATCTGGGAGAGAAGCTAGGGAAGAAGCAGCTGAGGATACTGCGAGTCAGGGGAAGGCATTGCGGAGATCAAAGCAAACTATCATTGCCCCTGATCGCTATACAGGAGGAAACATGGTGAGCTTTGTCTCGTGTTTCTTTGCTGGTCCCTTGGATGAGAGGGAGCTGTCGAGCTTTGAGAAGGGCAGAGGCGTGAAGGAGTGGGACATTGCGATGCAAGAAGAGATGGCAGCTCTCGAGAAAAATGAGACCTGGTCTCTCGTGCCCAGGCCCAAGGGAACCACTCCTGTCACATGCAAGTGGGTCTACAAGCTGAAGAAGAAAGCTGACGGCAGTATCGAGCGGTACAAGGCTCGCCTTGTGGCTCGGGGGTTCTCGCAGCAATACGGTGAAGACTATGAAGAGACATTCAGTCTGGTGGCTAAAATGACTTCAGTTCGGGTTGTGATTGCCTTGGCGGCTTGTTGGGGGTGGAAGATTTGGCAGCTCGACGTAAAGAATGCGTTCTTGTACGACGAGATTGACAAGGACATCTTCATGGTCCAGCCGCCAGGCTTCGCATCTGAAGAATTTCCGGAGCATGTCTGCAAGTTGAAGAAGGCACTGTATGTGTTGTGTCACAACCCGCATTTTCCCAAGAATATAAAACATATTATCAGAGTAAGGGGAAAATACGTGTCGTGATGCCACGCCTGCAGGAGACGACTACAGACGTTCAGGCAAACACTTCTTACGATAGTTTTATAAAAGACATATATGTGTTTGGATTAAAAGAGAAATTGTTCACTTTAACTTAAGACCGCGTCCCTTGGTCCGGTGGATCATCTAGTCCACAAGTAGGAAACTATACATACATAACGGAAAATAGGTTTGTTTTTAGCCTATATGAGCATGAAAATAAATATCCCAGAGATGATATGCACATATCTATGTTTAGTATAGTAAGAAAGGATTTTCTACGATTATCAAAATATGTGACATTTATTAAAAGTCATGATATGCAAGGATGACATTTTTATATCAATAAAGTAACTAATGCACCCTAGCATAAAGCTTCCCAGAGAGCAAGTAGGTAAACAACCTGAAAGTAACAGCAATACTACTAGCAAGTAATCTAAAGATAAAAGCCATACGGGCGCCAACAACTGACACGAACCCGCGGGAAAGAAGGAAAACAACAGAAAGAAACTGCCTCTTACCTAGAAGAGGGGAAGGGCCTCGACAGGAGACCTGAACGACGCTGCCCTAACACCTGCGGCAGCTAAAGACCTGAACCTGAGACATACATAAGAAAAGAATGCCTCAGCCCAAAAGGGTGCAAGAAAACCCAGATTTAGCAATAAGAGAAATAAGAGAGTGCAGAAAAGAAAGCTAAGCAGGTAAACATCAATAATCTAACCACAACACGAGCCAGCACAAACGAGTGCACTCGGTAAGAGGAAAAGAAAAGAAAAGCCTGCACTGAAAGTTAATAGCCAAAGCAATCAAAGCCAACCCCGTGTCCGTCCCTGCGGCTCAGAGGTGATGGTTATACATATAATATATCATAATCCCATACATAAGCATATAAGTTTAATAGAACTTGAGACTGATCAGCTCACAAGAAAACAGGGTGGTCCACTGCCACCCAAAAAGCGAAACAGGGTGCTCCACTGCCACCCAAAATGCCAAACAGGGTGTTCCACTGCCACCCAAAAAGCCAAAACAGGGTGGTCCACTGCCACCCAAAAAGCCAAAACAGGGTGGTCCACTGCCACCCAAAAAGCCAAAATAGGGTGGTCCACTGCCACCCAAAAAGCCCAAACCCCAGTGCAGGACACCTGAGAACACTCAGAACATTAGACTACGAAGATCATGAAGATCAAGATCCACTCACCAAAACTATCCCGGGGAATTAGACAACAAAGCATACTTAGCTCATAAATCCAACATAACACAAGGAGGAGTGTCAGACCGGGAAAACATGATAACAAATGGTTTTAACCATAATTCAAGTCGAGAGAATCAGGAAACACCGGATTCAGCAATAAATCAAAAGATTAATATTTAACTTACAACAGAGCTGAAGATTTCAGCAACCCGACCCCTTGCAAGGCTTGGTGTCGGAACGAGACGGAGGTAACTTAACACAAAGGCCAACACCAGAACAACACACAAAGGCCAAAAGGGAATACTTGCTGAGTCTAAACTTGACTCCCAACGAACTTCTCGTAACAGTACGATGAATAAGGTATGACAAGACACCACAAATGAACACAAACCAATTACAGGGCAACTCAAGAATAGGGCATAGCTTAAGTTGACGGTCAAGGAAGATCTCCTAATCAACACAGGAGGATGAACTTTAATCATAGAGGGAAAGTGCAGTGATGAATTTAATTCGCTAGGAGATTATAAGTTAAGGTTGAGATGGGCAAGAGAACTTTTAGCTCATTAAGGTAGAAGCTAAAACCATGAGTTAGCGGAATAGTATGAATGAAGAATACAGTTGAAACAAACATTTATGTGTATGAATCTGGAACAAAGTCTCAGTTGTAGGGAAATATGGAGTGTAAGTATGAGCAGTCGTTGAAGCATCTGATGTTCATCAACGGAGAAGTGCTGAATAGGTAACAAAAGTCAAAAGCGAAGGATTTATCTACTATAGAAATTAGAAGAGGAGAGTGGTTTTTATGAGAGAATTTTCAGCCTAAAAACTATAGCCAAAAATTATAGAGAAGATAAGAAAAGTGTAACTCCAACAAATGACGTCCAGGAACTCACCCATCCAACTATAAAACCATTAATCGACATGGATTTTGCGTCATAAGTACCAAGATAATAACCGGATAGCATTCAATAAGGGCGCTCGAACTATTGGAACAAAAGTGAGATTCACAACCAATCCAAGAATTTTTATTGTTAAATCATCATTGATAGAAGGAGAAATAACGAGTGTACTGAAAATCTCTTGCAGAGCAGCAGTAAGCTCCCTAACCATTTCAACAGTATGATTTGGTGTAGGGATAATCCTTAGACGCTCTGTTCCTCTTGGAACAGTAGGAAAATTAATATGTTGCACATATATACCAAGGAGGTAGTAAATATAAATCCGGGAGCACTTGATCTAATAGAATCTATAATTAACTGGTTTGCGGCTAAATAGAACTGGACGCGATAAGAAAGTCGCCGATCGGATTAAAGTTGTATTGTGGTATGATAATGGTTGGAGTGTTGAGAAAATATCTGAAGCTTTGTTTATTGGCGATGCGACTGTGCGTCGGCATCTTAATACCTATAAAGAGGAGCAACGAGTTCACTCTAATCATAAAGGATCTGAAGCCATTTTAACTAAAGAGAAGCACATCAGAACTAGCCAAGTGTATGCACTTTGAAATGAAGTATTTCACCTTAACCAATGAAACACACAAAACCATCCAAGTGTTTAGCCGCAAAGGGTACATACCACCATCCATATTTCCTTAACAGAGATAAGTGCAGCAATAGCAACAAGGAAACCTAGTGAGAGTTCTGCTAATGAACTATGCAAGAATTAGCCAAAAGAAAGGATCAGGAAACTAGCCAACAACAAAAACAAATCCAAACATCTAACCCAGGATTTCTGCTAGCATAAACCAACCGAAAAGAAAATTAGTCCAGTATTCCAAAATCAAGGTCGAGACCAACTAAGCAAAAGAAAAGAGAGAGGGGGAAAGAAGGAGGAGAAGAGGAAAAGCTTTCTTGCCTAGAAACGAACGAAGACCCGCCGGAACGCGGCAAGATCGACGATGGCTCACCGAAAGGGCTGCCCCGGCGACGATAGACAGGGCCCGTCAACCTCCCGAGGCCACTCCGACGGCCGAGCCCCCGACCTCCGGCGACACCGACGAAACCCTAGGTCTCTCACGCTCCAGCTCACTCGGCAGAGACGGGGGGAAGGGGGGTTATCGGGGAAGGGAAGAAATGAAAAGCTGGGGGGATCGGGAGGGGTTATACCTAGGCAAAATTTTATTTTTGTATATAATAATGAAATATATTAGTTTATATAACATAAATAAATTTTATATGTATATATATATAAACATAACTTACACATAATATATACACATATATAAGATTAGAAAAACCCTAACATAAAGTATATGTATATATATTCACAATTTCGTACTTATTACCGCATTAACGCCCCCATCTAGAGTTAACTCGCCGGACGACGACGACGACGAAAGGTAACGCCCCTACGCATCGACACCCTAAATTAAAACTCGCTTTCGAATAATCATCGTAAATTCCATATGCCTTATTAAAATAATTATAAGAAAAACCTTGGGCGTTACAGCTACCCCTCCTAACAAAAGTTTCGCCCCGAAACTTAGAACCGAAACTCAGAACACGAAGAATAAAAGAGCAAAGGGAGAGGTAAGCTCACACTCGCTAGATAGAAACGCTAACCGAAAAGGCTAGGAAAGCGGATGCGGATAAGATTACCCAAAGAGAAAGGGACATTACCAAGAACTCGACATGTCCAGACCGAGGACAGAAAACGGATCGCGGAACGACCGATAAGCGGATCCCCAGCTAAAGGAAGCCTACACGAAGATCGGCCTTCGAAAAACACCGAACTAACTTTCTTTTTTCACGAACAAGGCAGGAGCACTCCAGGGTGAAGAATTAGGCCAGGAAAATCACACTGCAACCATTCATCTATCTAAGTGTGCAACTCTCGTAACACACGCGGGGCCAAAGGGTACGGTGCCTTAGCAATAGGATAAGTACCCGGCTCAAGGTCCGAAACAAACTCCTCAACTCTCACAGGAAGAAGAACTAGGGGGATTAACTGGGAAGACATCAGGGAACTCCCGCGCCACAGGAAAAACCTCGATACACAACAAACTAAAAATGGTTTCTAGCATAGAAACAAGGTAAGCAACACCATTGGAAACTAAATGCTCCTGGCACACGTCGCGGAAATAATCGGGGAAACATAGCGCGGAAAACCAAACACGCTCGAGGGTTGACCGATGTCCAGCTTAAAGACCAAACGCTTTACCTTGCGTTGGATAACATCATCAAACCTGGACAGCCAGCCCAAACCCAAAATCACGATGAAAACTCCAGGTTTAACACCCTTAGATTAACAAAAGTTAAGAAATCACCTAAGAGGACAGGACAACTCTGGAAGCCCTGCTTCGACACCACAAAAACCACAGAGGGAAACTAAACACTAAGGGGATCTGCAAAACAATCAACCACCTAAGGATGACCGCCTGCGAAGCTCTATAGCCAAAACATCGAGTAAAACTCAAATCGAAAAGAGGGCACGCTCAACATCCTCTACCTTAACTCGCATATAATTGATATAACAAAAATCTAAATCTACATTCGCAAGCCAACAAATAAACTTGGTCAAAACCTTAACCTGAAAACACCTGGGCAGAAACTGCGCTTGTATCACAACCATTTGCCTTAACAACGCCTCGATACTCTGACGTAACTCCTTAGTCACCGCCTCACTAAGCGCACCTAAGGGTTCACCCTCTAACCGGAGAGCCGACTCCGACTCCGACGCACCACGCTCTGGAGTCATCGACAGCAATTATGAACAAACACATCACTACACCTAGCTTAAGACGCAACAGCTAGGAACTAGAATTTCCTAACTCGATACCGATCAGAAAGGAGTAGATACTTGCTCTTGCTGTTACCTTGCTCTGGGAATTTATGAAATGATGTTATGCTTAACCTCGGATGATATATCATCATCATATTAACTTTTGTGCAAATCATATGAATGCATAAATGCTAAAATTTTATTTCAAATCATGTGTGTACGAGCGTCATCATGTATGTCTTTAGCTTGGCACGTGTGCAATGCTATGTTATGATGCATATGCAGTGCTATGCAATCTAAAAAGGCCTTAATGCATGCTATGAGCGGCGTACACATGCGATCTTATGCATCCCATACTACATATTATCGCATGCAACGAAAAAGAAAAACGAGCTAATGGACATCCATGGGACTGGCGTTATGCATCCCATACTACATAACTGTCGCATGTTGTCACCTATGAGGATCCATATACAAACACATATTATGCATCCCATACTACATAATATGCCCCGTATACTTCTAATCATGCTATGAGTGTAGTGTTCATGCTTCAGCCAAGACATACTGATGACCCTTCGGTGTGTGTATGCAATGAATGACGATTCTCACCATGCGGTTAACCGGGCCAACCAGACAATTCCCAGCAAACAGGCTAACCTAGCTCTGATACCAACTGTCACAACCCGCATTTTACCAAGAATATAAAACATATTATCAGAGCAAGGGGAAAATACATGTCGTGATGCCATGCCTGCAGGAGACGACTACAGACGCTCAGGCAAACACTTCTTACGATACTTTTAAAAAAGACATATATGTGTTTGGATTAAAAGAGAAATTGTTCACTTTAACTTAAGACCGCGTCCCTTGGTCCGGTGGATCATCTAGTCCACAAGTAGGAAACTATACATACATAGCGGAAAATAGGTTTGTTTTTAGCCTATATGAGCATGAAAATAAATATCCCAGAGATGATATGCACATATCTATGTTTAGTATAGTAAGGAAGGATTTTCTACGATTTTCAAAATATGTGACATTTATTAAAAGTCATGATATGCAAGGATGACATTTTTATATCAATAAAGTAACTAATGCACCCTAGCATAAAGCTTCCCAGAGAGCAAGTAGGTAAACAACCTGAAAGTAACAGCAATACTACTAGCAAGTAATCTAAAGATAAAATCCATACGGGCGCCAACAACTGACACGAACCCGCGGGGAAGAAGGAAAACAAAAGAAAGAAACTACCTCTTACCTAGAAGAGGGGAAGGGCCTCGACAGGAGACCTGAACGACGCTGCCCTAACACCTGCGGCAGCTAAAGACCTGAACCTGAGACATTCATAAGAAAAGAATGCCTCAGCCCAAAAGGGTGCAAGAAAACCCAGATTTAGCAATAAGAGAAATAAGAGAGTGCAGAAAAGAAAGCTAAGCAGGTAAACATCAATAATCTAACCACAACACGAGCCAGCACAAACGAGTGCACTCGGTAAGAGGAAAAGAAAAGAAAAGCATGCACTGAAAGGTAATAGCCAAAGCAATCAAAGCCAACCCCGTGTCCGTCCCTGCGGCTCAGAGGTGATGGTTATACATATAATATATCATAATCCCATACATAAGCAAATAAGCTTAATAGAACTTGAGACTGATCAGCTCACAAGAAAACAGGGTGGTCCACTGCCACCCAAAAAGCCAAACAGGGTGGTCCACTGCCACCCAAAAAGCCAAGCAGGGTGCTCCACTGCCACCCAAAAAGCCAAACAGGGTGCTCCACTGCCACCCAAAAAGCCAAAACAGGGTGGTCCACTGCCACCCAAAAAGCCAAAACAGGGTGGTCCACTGCCACCCAAAAAGCCAAAATAGGGTGGTCCACTGCCACCCAAAAAGCCCAAACCCCAGTGCAGGACACCTGAGAACACTCAGAACATTAGACTACGAAGATCATGAAGATCAAGATCCACTCACCAAAACTATCCCGGGGAATTAGACAACAAAGCATACTTAGCTCATAAATCCAACAGAACACAAGGAGGAGTGTCAGACCGGGAAAACATGATAACAAATGGTTTTAACCATAATTCAAGTCGAGAGAATCAGGAAACACCGGATTCAGCAATAAATCAATAGATTAATATTTAACTTACAACAGAGCTGAAGATTTCAGCAACCCGACCCCATGCAAGGCTTGGTGTCGGAACGAGACGGAGGTAACTTAACACAAAGGCCAACACCAGAACAACACACAAAGGCCAAAAGGGAATACTTAGTGAGTCTAAACTTGGCTCCCAACGAACTTCTCGTAACAGTACGATGAATAAGGTATGACAAGACACCACAAATGAACACAAACCAATTATAGGGCAACTCAAGAATAGGGCATAGCTTAAGTTGACGGTCAAGGAAGATCTCCTAATCAACACAGGAGGATGAACTTTAATCATAGAGGGAAAGTGCAGTGATGAATTTAATTCGCTAGGAGATTATAAGTTAAGGTCGAGATGGGCAAGAGAACTTTTAGCTCATTAAGGTAGAAGCTAAAACCATGAGTTAGCTGAATAGTATGAATGAAGAATACAGTTGAAACAAACATTTATGAGTATGAATCTGGAACAAAGTCTCAGTTGCAAGGAAATATGGAGTGTAAGTATGAGCAGTCGTTGAAGCATCTGATGTTCATCAACGGAGAAGTGCTGAATAGGTAACAAAAGTCAAAAGCGAAGGATTTATCTACTATAGAAATTAGAAGAGGAGAGTGGTTTTTATGAGAGAATTTTCAGCCTAAAAACTATAGCCAAAAATTATAGAGAAGATAAGAAAAGTGTAACTCCAACAAATGACGTCCAGGAACTCACCCATCCAACTATAAAACCATTAATCGACATGGATTTTGCGTCATAAGTACCCAGAAAATAACCGGATAGCATTCAATAAGGGCGCTCGAACTATTGGAACAAAAGCGAGATTCACAACCAATCCCAGAATTTTTATTGTTAAATCATCATTGATAGAAGGAGAAATAATGAGTGTACTGAAAATCTCTTGCAGAGCAGCAGTAAGCTCCCTAACCATTTCATCAGTATGATTTGGTGTAGGGATAATCCTTAGACGCTCTGTTCCTCTTGGAACAGTAGGAAAATTAATATGTTGCACATATATACCAAGGAGGTAGTAAATATAAATCCTGGAACACTTGATCTAATAGAATCTATAATTAACTGGTTTGCGGCTAAATAGAACTGGACGCGATAAGAAAGTCGCCGATCGGATTAAAGTTGTATTGTGGTATGATAATGGTTGGAGTGCTGAGAAAATATCTGAAGCTTTGTTTATTGGCGATGCGACTGTGCGTCGGCATCTTAATACCTATAAAGAGGAGCAACGAGTTCACTCTAATCATAAAGGATCTGAAGCCATTTTAACTAAGGAGAAGCACATCAGAACTAGCCAAGTGTATGCACTTTGAAATGAAGTATTTAACCTTAACCAATGAAACACACAAAACCATCCAAGTGTTTAGCCGCAAAGGGTACATACCACCATCCATATTTCCTTAACAGAGATAAGTGCAGCAATAGCAACAAGGAAACCCAGTGAGAGTTCTGCTAATGAACTATGCAAGAATTAGCCAAATGAAAGGATCAGGAAACTAGATAACAACAAAAACAAATCCAAACATCTAACCCAGGATTTCTGCTAGCATAAACCAACCGAAAAGAAAATCAGTCCAGTATTCCAAAATCAAGGCCGAGACCAACTAAGCAAAAGAAAAGAGAGAGGGGGAAAGAAGGAGGAGAAGAGGAAAAGCTTTCTTGCCTAGAAACGAACAAAGACCCGCCGGAACGCGGCATGATCGACGATGGTTCACCGAAAGGGCTGCCCCGGCGACGATAGACAGGGCCCGTCAACCTCCCGAGGCCACTCCGACGGTCGAGCCCCCGACCTCCGGCGACACCGACGAAACCCTAGGTCTCTCACGCTCCAGCTCACTCGGCAGAGACGGGGGGAAGGGGGGTTATCGGGGAAGGGAAGAAATGAAAAGCTGGAGGGATCGGGAGGGGTTATACCTAGGCAAAATTTTATTTTTGTATATAATAATGAAATATATTAGTTTATATAAAATAAATAAATTTTATATGTATATATATATATAAACATAACTTACACATAATATATACACATATATAAGATTAGAAAAACCCTAACATAAAGTATATGTATATATATTCACAATTTCATACTTATTACTGCATTAACGCCCCCATCTAGAGTTAACTCGCCGGACGACGACGACGAAAGGTAACGCCCCTACGCATCGACACCCTAAATTAAAACTCGCTTTCGAATAATCATCGTAAATTCCATATGCCTTATTAAAATAATTAAAAGAAAAACCTTGGGCGTTACAGCCACCCCTCCTAACAAAAGTTTCGCCCCGAAACTTAGAACCGAAACTCAAAACACGACGAATAAAAGAGCAAAGGGAGAGGTAAGCTCACACTCGCTAGATAGAAACGCTAACTGAAAAGGCTAGGAAAGCGGATGCGGATAAGATTACCCAAAGAGAAAGGGACATTACCAAGAACTCGACATGTCCAGACCGAGGACAGAAAACGGATCGCGGAACGACCGATAAGCGGATCCCCAGCTAAAGGAAGCCTACACGAAGATCGGCCTTCGAAAAACACCGAACTAACTTTCTTTTTTCACGAACAAGGCAGGAGCACTCCAGGGTGAAGAATTAGGCCAGGAAAACCACACTGCAACCATTCATCTATCTAAGTGTGCAACTCTCGTAACACACGCGGGGCCAAAGGGTACGGTGCCTTAGCAATAGGACAAGTGCCCGGCTCAAGGTCCGAAACAAACTCCTCAACTCTCACAGGAAGAAGAACTAGGGGTATTAACTGGGAAGACGTCAGGGAACTCCCGCGCCACAGAAAAAACCTCGATACACAACAAACTGAAAATGGTTTCTAGCATAGAAACTAGGTAAGCAACACCATTGGAAACTAAAGGCTCCTGGCACACGTCGCAGAAATAATCGGGGAAAACATAGCGCGGAAAACCAAACAAGCTCGAGGGTTGACCGATGTCCAGCTTAAAGACCAAACGCTTTACCTTGCGTTGGATAACATCATCAAACCTGGACAGCCAGCCCAAACCCAAAATCACGATGAAAACTCCAGGTCTAACACCCTTAGATTAACAAAAGTTAAGAAACCACCTAAGAGGACAGGACAACTCCGGAAGCCCTGCTTCGACACCACAAAAACCACAGAGGGAAACTAAACACTAAGGGGATCTGCAAAACTATCAACCACCTAAGGATGACCGCCTGCGAAGCTCTATAGCCAAAACATCGAGTAAAACTCAAATCGAAAAGAAGGCACGCTCAACATCCTCTACCTTAACTCGCATATAATTGAGATAACA
The DNA here is from genome assembly GCA_033032865.1 of Dactylorhiza incarnata. Classification (NCBI taxonomy): domain Eukaryota; kingdom Viridiplantae; phylum Streptophyta; class Magnoliopsida; order Asparagales; family Orchidaceae; genus Dactylorhiza; species Dactylorhiza incarnata. The sequence goes on from JAWHQI010000035.1 coordinate 8,594,676, forward strand.
AAAATCTAAATCTACATTCGCAAGCCAACGAATAAACTTGGTCCAAACCTTAACCTGAAAACACCTGGGCAGAAACTGCGCTTGTATCACAACCATTTGCCTTAACAACGCCTCGATACTCTGACGTAACTCCTTAGTCACCACCTCACTAAGCGCACCTAAGGGTTCACCCTCTAACCGGAGAGCCGACTCCGACTCCGACGTACCACGCTCTGGAGTCATCGACAGTAATTATGAACAAACACATCACTACACTTAGCTTAAGACGCAACAGCTAGGAACTAGAATTTCCTAACTCGATACCGATCAGAAAGGAGTAGATACTTGCTCTTGCTGTTACCTTCCTCTGGGAATTTATGAAATGATGTTATGCTTAACCTCGGATGATATATCATCATCATATTAACTTTTGTGCAAATCATATGAATGCATAAATGCTAAAATTTTATTTCAAATCATGTGTGTACGAGCGTCATCATGTATGTCTTTAGCTTGGCACGTGTGCAATGCTATGTTATGATGCATATGCAGTGCTATGCAATCTAAAAAGGCCTTAATGCATGCTACGAGCGGCGTACACATGCGATCTTATGCATCTCATACTACATATTATCGCATGCAACGAAAAAGAAAAATGAGCTAATGGACATCCATGGGACTGGCGTTATGCATCCCATACTACATAACTGTCGCATGTTGTCACCTATGAGGATCCATATACAAACACATATTATGCATCCCATACTACATAATATGCCCCGTATACTTCTAATCATGCTATGAGTGTAGTGATCATGCTTCAGCCAAGACATACTGATGACCCTTCGGTGTGTGTATGCAATGAATGACGATTCTCACCAGGCGATTAACCGGGCCAACCAGACAATTCCCAGCAAATAGGCTAACCTAGCTCTTATACCAACTTTCACAACCAGCATTTTCCCAAGAATATAAAACATATTATCAGAGCAAGGGGAAAATACATGTCGTGATGCCATGCCTGCAGGAGACGACTACAGACGCTCAGGCAAACACTTCTCACGATACTTTTATAAAAGAAATATATGTGTTTGGATTAAAAGAGAAATTGTTCACTTTAACTTAAGACCGCGTCCCTTGGTCCGGTGGATCATCTAGTCCACAAGTAGGAAACTATACATACATAGCGGAAAATAGGTTTGTTTTTAGCCTATATGAGCATGAAAATAAATATCCCAGAGATGATATGCACATATCTATGTTTAGTATAGTAAGAAAGGATTTTCTACGATTTTCAAAATATGTGACATTTATTAAAAGTCATGATATGCAAGGATGACATTTTTATATCAATAAAGTAACTAATGCACCCTAGCATAAAGCTTCCCAGAGAGCAAGTAGGTAAACAACCTGAAAGTAACAGCAATACTACTAGCAAGTAATCTAAAGATAAAAGCCATACGGGCGCCAACAACTGACACAAACCCGCGGGGAAGAAGGAAAACAACAGAAAGAAACTGCCTCTTACCTAGAAGAGGGGAAGGGCCTCGACAGGAGACCTGAACGACGCTGCCCTAACACCTGCGGCAGCTAAAGACCTGAACCTGAGACATTCATAAGAAAAGAATGCCTCAGCCCAAAAGGGTGCAAGAAAACCCAGATTTAGCAATAAAAGAAATAAGAGAGTGCAGAAAAGAAAGCTAAGCAGGTAAACATCAATAATCTAACCACAACACGAGCCAGCACAAACGAGTGCACTCGGTAAGAGGAAAAGAAAAGAAAAGCATGCACTGAAAGGTAATAGCCAAAGCAATCAAAGCCAACCCCGTGTCCATCCCTGCGGCTCAGAGGTGATGGTTATACATATAATATATCATAATCCCATACATAAGCATATAAGCTTAATAGAACTTGAGACTGATCAGCTCACAAGAAAACAGGGTGGTCCACTGCCACCCAAAAAGCCAAACAGGGTGCTCCACTGCCACCCAAAAAGCCAAACAGGGTGCTCCACTGCCACCCAAAAAGCCAAAACAGGGTGGTCCACTGCCACCCAAAAAGCCAAAACAGGGTGGTCCACTGCCACCCAAAAAGCCAAAATAGGGTGGTCCACTGCCACCCAAAAATCCCAAACCCCAGTGCAGGACACCTGAGAACACTCAGAACATTAGACTACGAAGATCATGAAGATCAAGATCCACTCACCAAAACTATCCCGGGGAATTAGACAACAAATCATACTTAGCTCATAAATCCAACAAACACAAGGAGGAGTGTCAGACCGGGAAAACATGATAACAAATGGTTTTAACCATAATTCAAGTCGAGAGAATCAGGAAACACCGGATTCAGCAATAAATCAATAGATTAATATTTAACTTACAACAGAGCTGAAGATTTCAGCAACCCGACCCCATGTAAGGCTTGGTGTCGGAACGAGACGGAGGTAACTTAACACTAAGGCCAACACCAGAACAACACACAAAGGCCAAAAGGGAATACTTGGTGAGTCTAAACTTGACTCCCAACGAACTTCTCGTAACAGTACGATGAATAAGGTATGACAAGACACCACAAATGAACACAAACCAATTATAGGGCAACTCAAGAATAGGGCATAGCTTAAGTTGACGGCCAAGGAAGATCTCCTAATCAACACAGGAGGATGAATTTAATCATAGAGGGAAAGTGCAGTGATGAATTTAATTCGCTAGGAGATTATAAGTTAAGGTCGAGATGGGCAAGAGAACTTTTAGCTCATTAAGGTAGAAGCTAAAACCATGAGTTAGCTGAATAGTATGAATGAAGAATACAGTTGAAACAAACATTTATGAGTATGAATCTGGAACAAAGTCTCAGTTGCAGGGAAATATGGAGTGTAAGTATGAGCAGTCGTTGAAGCATCTGATGTTCATCAACGGAGAAGTGCTGAATAGGTAACAAAAGTCAAAAGCGAAAGATTTATCTACTATAGAAATTAGAAGAGGAGAGTGGTTTTTATGAGAGAATTTTCAGCCTAAAAACTATAGCCAAAAATTATAGAGAAGATAAGAAAAGTGTAACTCCAACAAATGACATCCAGGAACTCACCCATCCAACTATAAAACCATTAATCGACATGGATTTTGCGTCATAAGTACCAAGAAAATAACCGGATAGCATTCAATAAGGGCACTCGAACTATTGGAACAAAAGCGAGATTCACAACCAATCCCAGAATTTTTATTGTTAAATCATCATTGATAGAAGGAGAAATAACGAGTGTACTGAAAATCTGTTGCAGAGCAACAGTAAGCTCCCTAACCATTTCATCAGTATGATTTGGTGTAGGGATAATCCTTAGACGCTCTGTTCCTCTTGGAACAGTAGGAAAATTAATATGTTGCACATATATACCAAGGAGGTAGTAAATATAAATCCTGGAGCACTTGATCTAATAGAATCTATAATTAACTGGTTTGCGGCTAAATAGAACTGGACGCGATAAGAAAGTCGCCGATCGGATTAAAGTTGTATTGTGGTATGATAATGGTTGGAGTGCTGAGAAAATATCTGAAGCTTTGTTTATTGGCGATGCGACTGTGTGTCGGCATCTTAATACCTATAAAGAGGGGCAACGAGTTCACTCTAATCATAAAGGATCTGAAGCCATTTTAACTAAAGAGAAGCACATCAGAACTAGCCAAGTGTATGCACTTTGAAATGAAGTATTTCACCTTAACCAATGAAACACACAAAACCATCCAAGTGTTTAGCCGCAAAGGGTACATACCACCATCCATATTTCCTTAACAGAGATAAGTGCAGCAATAGCAACAAGGAAACCCAGTGAGAGTTCTGCTAATGAACTATGCAAGAATTAGCCAAATGAAAGGATCAGGAAACTAGCCAACAACAAAAAAGAATCTAAACATCTAACCCAGGATTTCTGCTAGCATAAACCAACCGAAAAGAAAATCAGTCCAGTATTCCAAAATCAAGGCCGAGACCAACTAAGCAAAAGAAAAGAGAGAGGGGGAAAGAAGGAGGAGAAGAGGAAAAGCTTTCTTGCCTAGAAACGAAGGAAGACCCACCGGAATGCGGCAAGATCCACGATGGCTCACCGAAAGGGCTGCCCCGACGACGATAGACAGGGCCCGGCAACCTCCCGAGGCCACTCGGACGGCCGAGCCCCCGACCTCCGGCGACACCGACGAAACCCTAGGTCGCTTACGCTCCAGCTCACTCGGTAGAGACGGGGGGAAGGGGGGTTATCGGGGAAGGGAAGAAATGAAAAGCTGGAGGGATCGGGAGGGGTTATACCTAGGCAAAATTTTATTTTTGTATATAATAATGAAATATATTAATTTATATAAAATAAATAAATTTTATATGTATATATATATATAAACATAACTTACATATAATATATACACATGTATAAGATTAGAAAAACCCTAACATAAAGTATATGTATATATATTCACAATTTCGTACTTATTACCGCATTAACGCCCCCATCTAGAGTTAACTCGCCGGACGACGACGACGACGAAAGGTAACGCCCCTACGCATCGACACCCTAAATTAAAACTCGCTTTCGAATAATCATCGTAAATTCCATATGCCTTATTAAAATAATTATAAGAAAAACCTTGGGCGTTACAGGTTGAAGCAAGCGCCGAGGGCGTGGTATGGAAAGATAGCAGAGTATCTCTTATTCTGTGGGTTTGGTGCTTCAGACTCAGACTCAAGCTTGTTCATCAAGAAGAGCGGGGAGCTTCAAGTCATCGTGCTGGTATACATCTACGATATGATCGTGACGGGGAATTTGAAGGAGGAGGTAGCGCAGCTTCGGGCTGAGCTGTCCATCATATTTGAGATGAAGGATCTGGGTGAGCTTCACCATTTCCTTGGACTCGAGGTGCAGAGGAAGGAGAGTGGAGTGCTGGTGTCCCATGCTGGATATGCGGAGTGAATCGTAGAGCGATTCGGCATGAAGGAAGGGAAGTGCATCTCCACACCTCTGGAGAAGGCTATGAAGCTTCGGAAGGATGAGGGAAGGATTCTGCAAGATCCGTTGGTGTTCCGAGCTTTGTTCGGGAGCTTGATCTATCTGACGATCACTAAGCCGGATATTGCGTATGCAGTTGGCAGAGTGAGTCGGTATATGGCGGAGCCATGGATGCCTCATCTGCTAGCAGCCAAGATAATACTGAAGTATGTCAAGGCGACCTCGGATATGGGTCTCCTTTACAAGAGGGATGCGGGCTTCGAGGTGCATGGGTACATGGACGCTGATTATGGGGGAGATTCGGATGATCGGAAGTCGACGTCTGGATGCGTCTTCATGGCAGGCCCCACGGCTATATCATGGTCAGCAAGAAGCAGGATTTCGTGTCGGTCTCAACCACAGAAGCAGAATACAAGGCTTCGGCCTTGGCAGCTCAGGAATCCATCTGGCTTAGGAGATTGGTTGTAGACGTCCATAAGGAGGTTCGGGAGACGACTCTGCTCCGTGGTGACAATGAGAGTGCTCTCAAACTGGAAACCAATCCAGTTTGTCACGCGAGGACCAAGCATATCGAGATCGAGCATCACTTCATTCATGAAAAGGTGCTGGAGGGGTCTCTTTTGGTCGAGCATGTTCAGAGTCAGGACAACATTGCTGACATCTTCACAAAGGCACTGGCGAAGGGGCTGTTCATACGGCTAAGGAGCATACTAGGGTTGTTTTCAACTTCCCACTTCAAGGGGGAGTGTTGAAAATGTTGAAGTGGAAGTTGTGGAGCTTTTGGACCTGGTCGGTCTGGGATGAGGTCGCGCGGTCTGGTGAGACCGCACGACCTGGCGATCTGTTCTGCAGTCTGGCTTGTCTTGCCTAGCCGTAGTCTCCTGGCATGTCCGCTGGTATCTGTCCAAGGCGGCTGAAGGTGAGGCCTCGCGGTCTGTCTGTGACCGCGTGGCGGGCTGGCGTCTTCAGGTCGCACGGTATGGCGCTTATGACCGCGTGGTACGGGCACCCGGTCTGGTGGCTGTGAGTGTCCGGGTTTTCTGGCGGTATTCGCGGACTAAGGGTCTTAGTCGCGCGGTCTCTGTTCGCGGTCTCAGGAGGAGGCTGGTATGCGAATAGGTCTCTGTTAGCGGTCTCAGGAGGAGGCTGGTATGTGAATAGGTCTCTGTTCTCGGTCTCAGGAGGAGGTCGACTTGCGAACAGGTGTTCACGATTTTGTGGCGAACATACAGTGTTTGCGGTCTCGGGCAAACACTGGTGGTGGGCGGCTTCTTGGCGGTCTGGCGATCTCCTTGTGGAGTCGCGATTTGACTGAGGGAGTGGCGGTCTCCCGAGGTCTGGAGTGAAGCCGGCGAGCTCATCAAATGAAGCAGAAAGAACTGTTGCTGATCGCACGGGTTGACCGGTCTGGTCGCGCGGTCTGGGGGGTGATCCTATCTCATAGGGTGGTGATTGGATCAGGTCTCACGCCTATAAATAGGAGCCACTGTAGCAGCAAAAATTAACACACCAAGTGTAAGCTGAGTTTATCCTAATTCCTGCGGTATGTGTTTTCTGACCGGGCGGTCTGCTGATTGAATTTTCTTGTGCAGCTTCTGCGGATAGTGCGGTCTGCAGCGATCACCTCTTCTTATAAAAGTGTTCGGGCGGTCTGCGGCTTGCAGTGTGGGCTGCTGGAGTTTGGGAGAATCAGTAGAGTTTGAAGGAGGGTGCAGTTTGCTCAGCGGTCTGAGGTGGTGTTCTGTAACCGGCAGTGTTGTGCGGTTAGGCAGCTTGCAGAGATCGGCAAGGAGACCGCGCGGTCTTGAGCGGTCTCATTTATCTTCCTTCAAGTGTTCTGTATTTTTTCCTCTTTGGTTTTGTATGCTGACGAAATCATGTCTCACCAAGCATACCTCATCCTGTAATGAAGTTTATGCTATCAATAAAGATTACTTGTTTGCTTTCATTTGTTTCTGGTTGTTTGGCTTGAATCTCTAAGTTGCATGTTTCCTAATCACTCCATAAAGATTCAGAAAATTTCACAGAGGCGAGGCAGTTGGAAGAGCAGAGCGCGACCTTCTGGGTCAGCTCAATCTGCGGCTTCGGGTGTGACGACTGGGCGAGGCCCACTCATCTGTTTTAACTGTGGTAAGCCGGATCATATGGCCCGAGACTGTTGTGGAGGCAAGAAGGCGGCTGCGGCTTACGCGGCAGAGCAAGGGAAGGCGGCAGAGTCAACCGCATCTCATGCTGCTCCAGCCCAACCTAAAGTGTACAATCTTGACCAGCAGGAGGCCATAAAACAAAGCGATGTGGTGACAGGTATGCGCTAGTATACAACTTTTGTTGCATTTTATACTTCATACCTTGTGCATTGCTTGTAACCGTTTGTATATTAGGCTTTGTCCTAATATTTAACTCTCCGGCGAGAGCGTTGTTTGATACGGGAGCTTCACATTCCTTTTTATAGGAGGCCTTCATACAGCAACTTGGAGTACCTTCGTCCTTTAGAAAGGAACGATTAGATGTGTTGCTACCCAATGGCTGCTCGATGAGTACAGATCGCGGCTGTATTGTAAAGGTACAAATAGGCAGGCAAGATTTTGATTTGGAAGCACTGATACTGCCCCTTTCGGAGTTCGATGTAATCTTTGGTATGGACTGGCTGTCGGCGCAGTAGGCCTACATTGATTGCACTTCTAAGGAGGTCACACTTGGGCGAAATACTGAACGTGCGACTACTTTTGCTGTTTTGCGTGGATCGAGCAAGACGTTGATGTCTGCTGTCCAAGTAGTCAAGGCTGTTTGGCAAGGTGTAGACTTGTGTGTTGTGCTAGTGGAGGCTGCAAAGCCTCAGCCCAGTCTGAGTGACGTTCCTGTTATTTCAGAGTATCCTGATGTGTTTCCTAAAGATCTTCCTGGGGCGTCGCCTCAGCGAGAGATAGACTTCACTATAGAGCTGGTGTCAGGTGCCAAGCCTGTGTTACGCTCTCCATACTGTATTGCGCCAAAGGAGATGGCAGAGTTAAAAGTTCAATTACAGGAGCTGCTAGAGCAAGGCTATATACGCCCAAGTACATCTCCTTGGGGTACTCCGGTCCTCTTTGTGAAGAAGAAGGACGGAAGCCTTCATCTCTGTATCAACTACCATGAATTGAACAAGCTGACAGAGAAGAACAAGTATCTGATTCCTCGAATTGATGACTTATTTGATCATCTAGTGGGTTCATCAGTGTATTCAAAGCTAGATCTTAAGTCTGGCTACTATCAGTTGCGGATTCGGGAATGCGACATCCCCAAGACGGCATTTAGTACCCGCTACAGGCACTATTAGTTTACTGTTATGCCGTTTGGATTGATGAATGCGCCGTCAGTATTTATGGATCTGATGAATAGGACCTTTCGAGAGTACCTAGATCAATTTGTCATCATCTCCATCGATGATATCTTGGTGTACTCTCAGTCTGAAGAAGAACACGCGATTCATTTGCGCGTAGTTTTGGAGACCCTGCGACAGAGTCAGTTGTATGCCAAGTTTTCCAAGTGCGAGTTTTGGCTAGCTTCAGTAGCGTTCCTTGGTCATGTGGTTAGTGGTGAGGGTATCGCTGTGGATCCAGCAAAGATAGTTGATATCCAGGAGTGGCCCGTTTTGACGACAGTAGCGGAAGTCAGGAGCTTCCTTGGACTTGCCGGCTACTATCGACGCTTCAAGGAAAACTTTTCGCAGATTGCGCTTCCTCTCACAACCTTGACAAGGAAGGATCAGAAGTTCGTTTGGTCACCAGCGTGTGCACGAGCTTTTGAAGAATTAATGAGTCGTCTAACCACGGCACCGATCTTGTGTTTGCCATGTGGTGCAGAAGGCTATTAAATTTACAGCGATGCGTCAGGGAGCGATTTTGGCTGTGTACTTCTTCAGCATGGTCAAGTGATAGCTTATGGCTCTCGCCAGTTGAAAGTGCATGAGCGGAATTACCCGGTCCACGAATTGGAGTTGGCGGCCATGATCTTCGTTCTGAAATTATGGCGACACTAATTGCATTGCGTGAAGGTTGATATCTTTACAGACCATAAGAGCCTAAAATATCTGCTAAATAAGAAAGAGCTCAATATGCGACAGCGAAGGTGGATGGAGTTCTTGGGGGACTACACTTTCGAAATGCACTATACTCCCGGGAAAGGAAATGTCGTCGCAGATGCTTTGAGTCGGAGGGCTTCTGTGCAGGCCAACTGGGTTCAGATGCAAGACGCGCCTATTTAGTGACTTATAAGCCTTGGATATCTCTTGTGTGGAGAAGAGTTCTAGTGCGAGTGCGTGCTTGAACTGGACGGAGGTGCAATACGACCTCGCTGACAGAATATGACAGGCCCTGGAGCTTGATTCGAGCATGCAGCGCTACTTGGCAGAGTCTGAGGTTGGGACTGCTGCAGAGTTTGTGTTGGACGACAGTCTGATGTGGAAAGACGGTCGGTTGTGCATCCCAAATGTGGGTAAATTGCGGGAGGAATTGATGTACGAAGCCCATTTTACAAAATACTCAATTCACCCAGGGAGCACAAAAATGTACCAGGACATGAAAAGGCTGTTTTGGTTGCCAGGATTGAAGAATGACATCGCCATTTATGTGGCAAAGTGTAAGACTTGCGCACTTGTAAAGGCCGAATGTCAGAAACCTGGAGGGTTCCTGAAGTCGTCGTTTGTACCGGAATGGAAATTTGATGACATATCGATGGATTTCGTGCACGGTTTGCCGAGATCGTAGAGTGGGAATGACACTATTTGGGTGATTATGGATCGCTTTACGAAGGTAGCCCACTTTATTCCAAACCGGAAGGACGATTCAGTTGAAAGGTTGGCAAAGATATATGTTGATAGCATTATACGACTGCTCGGTGTGCCCTGTAGCATCGTCAGTGACTGAGATGGACGCTTTACTTCGAAAGATTGGAGGCTAATCCACCAGTTGTTGGGTACAAAGTTGAAGTTTAGTACTGCCTTCCACCCTCAAACAGATGGACAGACTGAGCGTACGAACAAAACTCTGGAGGACATGCTCCGTATGTGCATCCTGGATTTCGGTAAGAAGTGGGAAGATTATCTTTTCATGACCGAGTTCGCTTATAATAACATCTATCGGGCAAGTATAAAGATGGCGCCCTTCGAGGCCCTCTATGGTAGAGCTTGCCGCACTCCCTTAGCTTATGCGGAGATAGGTGAGACGAAGCTGTTTAAGCGGAAGGAAGTCGAAGATGCAAATTCGGCTATTCAAACAATCCGGGAGAGATTGTTGATTGCACTAGATATGCAGGCAAAATACTACAATGCCAAGCACAGAAACGTCGAGTTCGCCATGGGCGACTGGGTTTACCTAAAGATCAAACCGTTAAAGGGTGTGTCCTGGATTCGGCGCTTGAAAAAGCTGAGTCCGAGGTACCTTGGACCGTTTGAGATTCTGGAGCGCGTCGGCGAAGCTGCCTATCAGCTCGCTCTTTCGACAGAGTTGAGCGGACTGCATGATGTGTTTCACATCTCTATGCTAAGGAAAGCTGTGCCAGAGCCTAACCAGGTCCTGGTAAAGAATCAGGTGTCGGTAGATGATGAGTTGAAGACATTGGTCACCCCTATTTGCATCGAAGACACTGATGTCAGGCAGTTGCGGAATAAAATGATCCGAATGGTCAAAGTCCGCTGGAACAACTGCGATCGTGAGGAGCTTTCATGGGAGCAGGAGCAAACCATGCGGGATGAGTTCCCCAAATTGTTCCGTTGAGGTACAAGTTATGTTTTGTATCTTTTTGTTTCTTTGCACTGTTAAAATTTCGGGATGAAATTTCATAAAGGAGGGGAGATTTGTAACACCTCAATTTCCAGTGCACTGAAGTTAGCAGGTTTTAAGTCTTGAAGCAAACGCCAGCGTTAGTACTACCGCCAGGCGTTAGCCTATCGACAACTTCCCGAGAAATGAAAAGGGGAAAAATGTCATTTCGCGATAAAAAGAAGCTTTCAGGTCGTTCGTCGAACGCAGTCAGCCGTTCGTCGAAGGCAGTAGCCGTTCGTCGAACGCAGTAGCCGTTCGTCGAACGCAGTTATCCGTTCGTCGAACGCAGCATTCTAGCCGTTCGTCGAATGCAGTCTTCTAGCAGTTCATCGAACGCAGGCTGTCGTTCGTCGAACGCAGCCAGCCGTTCGTCGAATGCAGGCTTCAGGTAGTGCGTCGAACGCAGCCAGTCGTTCGTCGAACGCAGGCTTCAGGTCGTTCGTCAAACGCAGGCTGCAGAGTGTTCGTCGAAGGTCGTTCGACGAACTCCAGGCCGTTCGTCGAATGCCGATCGTCGAACGCCGTCGGGCTTTAAGCGGTTGTGGATAAACTCAGCCACAGCCTTAGGGGCTAACGCCCGGCGTTAGCTAAGAAAATATAAGAGGCAGACAAATTCAGTTTCCCTTCTCATTTTTTGATTCTAAGCCCGTTCCAAAGGCAAAAACTTGGGATCCTGAAGGAAGGAGGTCGGTTTTGGCTAGCCGTGAGTTGTGTTGAGGGCAAATCCGTGAAGGAGATTGCTTGAGTGCTTGTGCCATTGTTGGAGGAAGCTATTTTTAAAAGAGTCCAGCCGAGTTCCTCTCAAATATATGGCACCAAAATGAGCGCTGAGGGTAACGATTCTCCTCCCTAGTCTTTGGACACGTCCGTCCTTTGATTTGCATAGTAGTAGGCAGATTTACACTAGCAAGTGGATAGATTTCTGCCGACAGGTCAATGTTATCCCCGTAGAAATTACATATAGAGTCCGGAATGGTAGTACGGACATAGGCATGCTGTGTGAAACCCATCTGGACAGGTTGGTCTGGATTGGTGATGTTGATATGTTATTGTACTCCGGAGAAGACTTTGTGATCTATGTTTTGTTTTTCGGGTTCTGTGTACTGATTCGTACTGCAAAAGAGATCTAGAGGTGTTTCCCAGAAAATACTCGGAAAAGAGTAGCAGAACTGAGTTCTATCACTAACGCCGGGCGTTAGAGCTAACGCCGACGGTAGCTCCCAGTGAGCTGTGAAGACTATGAAGCCTATGTGCATGAACTGGGTTGAGCAGCAGAAGCTGAAGGACCGCGTACCTTGCTTCATTGACCTTACGGGTCAAGAGAGGCTTAGGGAAAGTCACACCCATTTTAGGTGGATGTAATCCCTAATATTTTGAGCGCGGGCATCTGGCAGAACCGAAACCCCACCCTTAGCTATCTTGTGATGAGGATTGCAACCTCAGGTCACGATATGCCGTTTGGGACTAGAACTCGTCAAGGTCGGCCAACCTTGATGAGAGTCAACTCATAGTGAGAATCCGAGTTGAAAAGGGACTTGTCGATTGCGTGCCGAGAGTGCACAAAGCGTGTAAGCTTACATCCGAGTTGAAAAAGGACTTTTCGATGAATGCTTCTATGCGGTGCTTAGACGCACCTGTGATATATACTGATGTTGCTTGCCTACAGGGAAGGAGCACCGCCGCACCGAGCATGGGTGGGGTCGTTATAAATCTGGGTCAGCTAAAGCTGACCGGTTACTTGTTTCCCCACCGCTTGGTGGATTTGTTTGTACAGGCCCTAGCGAGACTAGCGGGAAATAGCGGGCTGAAGCCCCAACTGCTGTGTTGTACTGGCCCTCGAAGGCCAAAGCTTTCGTTTACTGTTTTTCATGTATGGCCGGCCTGCGTGCCGATGTTTGGAAGCCACCTTTATTATGTAAACAAACTTGTAACGAACTTGTAATGTATTTCATTCCTAGTAGCTAATGTGGACATTGTATAAACTAGTTTTAAATGAAATTAAATGCTTCCGTTGTGCGACTCTGTGTGCTGAGATGGTTATGTTATTAACTGTTTAACGCTAATCTAGTAACGCGCTCTTCTGTTCGTTTTATATGGCGTGGGGTCCCGGCCGGACCTACTGCTATATGCTATGTAACAGGGAGGGTGTTACACTCAGTGGTTGTAGAAATGGACTGGTTAGTCCGGCGAGCCGTTGGCTCGGGATTTCTTATATAATATGGTTGCATGTGCATAAAAGTGGTGAGTCTTCGGTACTAGACCATTCGGCACATCGATGGAAGTACGTGGACTCTAGCAAGTCGATGTGGTCTAGAGGGCCAGCTCAGTCTGGTGTCTTGGTGACGTTTCCCTGATGACCCTTCACTTAGACAAGAAAAGACTGGTGGTTTAGCCAGCAGGAGTACGCAGGAGCTCCGTGGTTGTGTTCTTTGCGTTGAGGCGTATGTAAGGTCTTGTCCTGGTAGTGTGCTTGCTAGCCTAGGAGTGGCGCGGCCCAACCCACTGCCTCTGTTTTCCACTACGAGAGGCACCCAAGAGTTTAGCTAACTCCAAAACAGGGGAACTAAAGGTCTGTGCGCATAGAGTCGGGTGCGTGAGTTGCAATTGTGTGAAACATCATCATTAAACATGCATAGAATATCATGTCATACATAAACATTGCATTAAACCCTTACCTCTATCGTATAAATTGGTATGAGACTTTTTATACGATAGACCTTGCAAAATGACCCCTTAATTTATAGGTTTGTATGGGCATTCTTATAAATTAAGGTTACTTTTATATTACTTATAGTATAGTATGTTCTTGCTTTACTATACTTCACTTGGTTATTACTGTCATACAGTAGTTCTCTTTACATATGTAATCATGCTAGTGTAGTTCCATTGTCATCTACTTGAACTACTTACTACCTCAAATACCTTTCCTTTGCTCCTCCCTGCACGGAGCCTAGGAGTCGCGGGGGGAGGCGGGGATGACAGTTGATTAGTTTTTTAATTAACGATCGGTGGACCATATCATTTTAGGAGCTCGAGGAGAAGTGTTGGGCTGCGGTCAGCAATCTCCCCTGGCGCTGCGGTGCTATTCAAAGCAGAAGGGCGTGTCCCCCATGGGCCTAACTGGATGCCCCATGGATCCTGCTAGGGTGACTGACTCTATAAAGGATAGATTGCGCCTTCACCAACAGTCCGGGCTTTTGGTCGAGTTGGTTGCGTCGAGTCCCCACAAGTGGTATCAGAGGGGGTTGCCGGTTTGAAACCCTGGGTCGTTGTTGTTGGAACATGGTCTTCCGCATCTCCTAGGTTTGAGAATAACAAATCATATGTGTATTTGATCTTGTGTGTTTAAGTGTGCAGGAAATCAAAGTCCACATGACTCAAGGATAGTTGTCCCCAAAATTGAGGCCAGAATTCCAACATGGCCAATAGCGCCGGCAGTAGCGATAGCGCCCGGCGCTAGCGATGATTAGAGCGATTCCGGCAGTGTTTTTAGAAGGAGCTAGCGCCCGGCGGTAGCTACTAGCGCTGGCGGTAGCATGGCGCACAAGAGGCATAGAGCAAAATGTTGCCGCGGATTGAAGATCCTGCCGCGCAAAATGTTACTTAATCAGGGATAGCGCCGGCGGTAGCGGTAGCGCCGGCGGTAGCGCTTAGGCTATAAAAAGGACCCATTGGCTCCGTCTTCATCACTCTTCTACTACCCTAAACTCCAGAGCTTCGTGTCATATCATAGAGAGGAAGATTCAGAGAGATACTCCCACAAATCCATGAAGGCTTAAGGAGATCCGTGGAGAAGATTTCAACATGCTTCATCTTCATGACGAAAGACCGCACTACGATCACACTCTGCGTCTTCGTCTACTTCTCCAAGAGATATACATAGAGGGAGTTTTTATATTATTGTCTTTTTATTTCACATCTTTTCTGTAATCGTTTAGTAAATTCGCCTCGTGTTGGCGACTAGGTCTGGGTAGGACTTAGGGCTGAAATTCGCCTCGTGTTGGCGACTAGGTCTCGGGTGTAGGTCTAGGGGGTGCTCGAGGCCATATCCGGGGAAGGGTTGGCTAGAGCGGCTTGAGGCCGTATCCGGGGAAGGTACGGCTAAAGCCAACCGCTTCGTAGGGATACGAGTCGGTATAGAAAACGAAAAGAGCTTTTATTATTCGCCTCCAATCTCTAGCGTCATTGAGATCAAGTTTTGTAAAACTTATTTAATATCAATAAAGCTTGTTTCTCTTTTTGTTTTACTTGACTTCTTATTTTAATATTGCAATTTTTCAAAAATTTTCTAAATAAAATCTAAGTTTTTGAAAACCCTTATTCACCCCCCCCCCCCTCTAAGGGCGCCGACCGATCCAACAAGTGGTATCAGAGCTAGGTTATTCCAAATCGGCTTAACAACCGGGAATAATGGCGTCTCATGATCTCGCTTCTACTAGTGGGGTAAATCTTTATGAAGAAGAAAAATCTCCTAAACCACCTTTATTCGAAGGGAAAAATTATAAAGGGTGGAAATTATTAATGGAAAAATTTATTAAAAGCCTAGATATCAATGCATGGGATATATCAATAGTTAGACCAGCGGATGAATTAAATAAAAAAGAACGTCAACTAAATGCAAAAGCCAAACATTATTTATTTTGTGCTCTATCAAATGAAATTTTCAAATTAATATATTGCTTTTCTAGTGCATACAAAGTTTGGCAATTTCTTGAAGAAATGTATTATTTTCCTCTCGCAGGTATAGATCAAACACAGGAGGAGAAGAACATACAAGCATCCACTGCTATTCAAGAAAATCACTCTCGTTGCAAAGCCATGGAAATCATGGAAACTAACTTGGAAAAAGAGAGCAATACATCAAAAGAAAAAGATGATGAAAATTCATCTATGATGGAGGAAGGCGCAAAAGATAATGAAGGAACTTCATGCACACATTTTGCCTCTACCAAAAGCGTTGTAAGAAAGTCAAAATCTTCTTCTTGTGTGATAACTTCTATTTCTAGTTTCAATATACTAAAAACTGCTAAACGTAAGATCAAGAAATTGAAAATTACTAATAAAATTTTACGTTTAGAAAATAAGAGATTAAAAACTAATGTTAATTTAGAATCTAATTGTGATGTGGTTCACCATCTTGTCCTTTACTTGAAAACACAAAACCTTGTTTTGATTGTGATAATTTTAAGGAAAAACTTAAGGATCTTGAAAAAGAAATTATTTGTATAAAAGAACATAATGAAAAATTATCTTTAGAAAATTCATCTTTAAAAGGTGATTGTGCTACATGCAAAAGTTATAAAATTGAAATTGAAGAGATGGATGAAACATTTGAGGAATACAGAAATGAATACCAAAACCATATTGATTCAATTGTTTCTACTCTTAAAAATTGCACAATTGCGTATAACAAAGCTAGACATAACTTGAAACTTAAGAACAATGTATTAGAAACTAAAATTATCTTGCTTAAGGAAATCTTAATGAAAAATTCTCAATATCAAACAAACTCTAAAAGCAAGTTAAATATGATATCTCAAAATATGAATAAACCAAACAATGGGAATAAAAAACATCAAAAGATTGTAAATGAAATTCCAAAACACTATCATCATCATCATTTACAATATCAATCTTCTCCCAACGAAAAATTAAACGTTCATAAATTTCCTATGAAAAATACCTTCAATAATCATTACAATCATAATCATCAATATAAAGATTATCATAATGGAAATTTGACATATAAGAATAACATTAAACCAAAGTATAAATGGAGACCCATTCTTAAGAATAACGCACTAATGTCAAAAGAAAGGGTCCACTCATCACTATCTCCCCAAAAGCAAACACGATTTATTTGGGTACCCAAAGGAACCGTCACACCCAGTCCTCTTTGGATACCTAAATCTCTCATTCATTAGTATCCCATCATTTGCATGAAGTGGAAATCAACTAAAAATGAAATATCACTTCTCTACTTCATGATATGCTTAAACTTTCGTTTTGTTTATTTTCTTTTGTTTTGTTTAAACTAACATGATATGATCACTCTATATATCTTGTGATACGACTTTCATAAACCATAATTCATAAATGAATCAATAAAAGTGAATTAAAGTCATATCATTCTGTTTAGTGATCTACTTATCCTTTTTATTTTTACCTTCTAAATCCATTACCTTTTAAATGTCTTGAATTATGAAATTATTGCCAAGACTAATGATAATATTTCAATGGATTTAAATGGTTTATTAAAGGGCTTAGGCTAAAGATTAAAATGCGAAATGTGTTGATCTTGTTTTGTTGATTATGTTAGCCCTTATAATGAAGAAAAATATTTTTCACAAAATGCATGATTAATCTGCATCCAAACTCATCATCCTAGCATCACTTTTTGGTTTATGCTTGTGTATCTATGCTAGGAACAACATTTATGATGTTATGTGATTTGAAATCATAATAGAATACTAAAATTCCATCAAACACATAGTTTATGGATTAATCATTAGAACATATATCATTTGGCTTATTCAAACATGATATCTTGTGCTTACATTTCCTATCAGTTTCAATTTACATTATATTGATAAATATGAGTCTTAGAAAAATGAAAATGAAAATATAAGAAAATATACATCATGTGTTGACAAGTCATACACTAAATCGCTAATGTTTCATGCAATTTGCACCATCTAAACATCTCCTAAAAATCTGATATTTCTGCATGGAACTGCTATTGGGACACTTAATCAAAATCAATAATTAAAATATTCAAAATCACAAAAAATCGTTCACTGTTTCCCGCGCTAGCGCTACCGCAGGCGCTAGTGTCCATGTTTAATTTTCTGTGATTTAAAATTTTGAAAAATTTCTAAAAATATTTTAATCTATATTTTCTATTTAGTTTTGCACTTCTGTTTTTCTTTATTTTTTGAAAAATTAAATATAAAACTACAAAAACCAAATTACAAAAAATATGATTTTTCCTGTTTTTGTTTTTTTGTTTAAAAGTCTATTTTTATGCAAAAATCAAATACAAAAATGCAAAAGCAAAAATTACAAAAATATGCTTGTATTTGCTAAAATCAAATACAAAAATATAAAACACTAAAACTATCAAAAATACTGTATGGACTTTTGTGTGATAATCAAGCATGATTTAGTATATTATTTAGAAATTCTACTATGTTGCAATTTATCTTTTCAAACTATGTTGAACATTGTTTTTCATCATGCTTTGATATATCTATTAATATGTGCATCAATTATATTTTAACGGTTGTGTAGAACTAAGCTTAGCATGCCTCTAAGTATGAGTAAATGTTTTATGTTTGATAATGATATTTATTCACTCACCCTTTTTGGCATTGTCTACATATGTGTTTAATCTAAGAATATTTGTGTATGTTTTGTATTAGTACAATGGATTAAAATTGCACAAGTATCTTACCTACACTCCTTATTTTGCACTCTTAAAAATTAAGAAAAGTGGTTATGTTTTTCATAAATTCTATTGATTTGCAAAACAAGTGTATTCAGAGAACTTTGTACAAAACAAAATTATAAAATAAATGACAAAGATAACTCCACCAAGCACTACTTGAACCTCCTGATAAGTCTTAATAAGCATTGTGAGGTTGAGCACCTTGGAAAGAATAGTAAAGTGTCTTGTGCAAATCATATCTTTCTTTCAAAAATAAGAAATACCACTTACTCTTAAGTACACCGGATCACTAGTCTCAAAATTCAAAATAAAATATGTAATCCCCAAGCACTACTTTGCACCCTGATAAGTCTTAATGAGCATTGTGTGTGCAGAGCACCTTGGTAGTTGTACTTTTTATTGTGCATTAAAGTGTGTGGAAGTAATCTTATTTGTGTTTATTGTGCTATTACGTTACATATTTCTTGTATTTTTGATTAAAACATTTGTTTACACTACTCAAAAATACACTTATGTACACATCATTATCTTCCATAACACTTATTCTCATGAGTATTGGATCCTAATGCTAATTCTATATTACTTTTTATTTATGAAATGCACTAGATAACCTAGCATGTGTTCTACAATGTTTTGTATGTTTTTGAAATTATGAATTAAAGTAACATTGTGGTAATCTCTTTTTGATTAACATTATTTCATGCTTGGTTATTATCAAATTTAAAGATCTAATTAAAAAATGATTTAGAAAAACATCATCTTTTGTGAACTTTAACTCATATCTTTTTTTTGGATTATCATTACTATTAGATGTTTCTTGTATTTCGATAAGTCTTCCGCATCATAACCATATAATTGTTTTACCTTGCACTTTCATGCTTATATCAAGTCTTAAATCTCAATTTTTTCTTAAAAACAAGTGGTAGACTTGCTTGGTAGAATTTATATTGGTTATTCTGACACGCATATCATTTTTATAGTAACAAACTCTGCTTTATTTCAATATAAACGTGTATGCTAAACGCTCTTCCAACAAGTGAAACATTGCTAAAAGGATGTTGTTTCTTTCTTCAAAAATGCTTCAACTCTTATCTTTATAAAGTTAGTTTTGAAACTCAAAAACATCTCCTTTTTTAACTTAAACTCTTATTTAGTATTATGGTGTTTCTTTTTCGAAATCTTCCGCAATGCTCAAACTCTGATACATTCATGAATTTCAATATAGCTAAGTAAGTTTTATTTCAAAAAAATTCAATTATGATTCTTACCATTAGATTTAAAAGCTTCATGTTTCAAAAAACTATTATCCGTGACTTCATATCTCACCATAGCGGGGGCGTAGGATTGTAGACATTAGATAAACTTATCTTTAGTCATGTCTTGTCCTTAACCGGGGAGGGTTCCAGTGGGGCCTTGCGAGGCACTGGGAGGAAGGAGTGCTAGGTTGAGTTTTGTCTAGTGTTTGCATATGGGACTAACACCCCAACCTACGGCATGTTTGCAGCTCCTCATGCCCATCCGTCACTTAGTACGGGGCTAGGGTGTAGACATATTGTCTGGGTAGATTGGTTAGTTGGAAATCCTTATTTTTATGTTTAAAACTTTTATATAAAGGGAAAATCATTACTTTTTTATGCTAAAAACTCTGATTTCCAACTAGTTTTTAGTCATCATTTTTAGTCATCATTTTAGTTTAGTTTAGTTTAAATTTCCTTAGTTTTAATTATATTCTCTTTGCATTTTATGGTGGTTAAGCTTTAATATTGTTATTTTATGATTTCATGTTATTTTATGATATGTTATGTTTTAATGTTGTTATTATCTAATGTTTGTTATGTTTAGTGATGTTAAGCAATGTTGTCTTTTTATAAAACTAATTTTATCCTTTTTTTATGTAGGATATACTATGCAGCCCTCCTCTTTAAAGCAGCCCGAGCTCCTCCGTTGATGCAATCCAAGTCCAGCCCGAACCTACATGGTGCAGCCCCTTCATTTGGAGCAGCTCCCAAGCACAAAACCGAGCCCCCCTCTTCATATGGTGCAGCACCCTTGTTGTCTACTTGCAAACCAAGCAGCCCCCTTCAATTGGAGCAAGCCCAAGCCGAATCCAAGCTGTCCAAAAGCAGCCCAAAACCGAAATTTATGATGCAGCCCACCACCACCTTTGCATGGCCCTTGCATGGCCGAAAATCCCCTCTCTCCCCTCTTTCATTTCACATATATCTCTCTCTTCCCCTTTTTAATATTCATCTCCTTTTAAATATCATTCATGCACACACATGGCCGAAATTCACTTCCCTCCTCTCTCCTCTTTTCTCTTTATTAAAACCTTTCTCTCTCTCTCTCTTTTATTTCTCATGCATGAACCCCTCTCTCTCTCTCTTTGTTTCTTTTAAATAACATGCATTGAAAATGGCCACTCTCTTTCTTCTCCTCTCTCCCTCCATTTAATACATTCAACCCCCCTTCCCATGCATGTGGCCGGCCACCCCTTGGCCTTCCTCTTCTCTTGAGATTTCTAGAATCTTCCCCCTCCATCTATAAAAGGAGCCCTCCTTCATGGTTCAAGGGAACTTTTTGGCAAGAGAGCAAGCAAGAGAACAAGAGAGAGTTAGTTATTTTCATTGTCAAGTTTGTATTTCCATGCTTGTATTTCTTTTTTGAGAATAGTATTATCATTTTAATTTTGTTGTTGTACTCTTTCTTTTATTCACTAATGAAAATGCAAGCTTTCTTTTCTATCTTCGTCTCAACTTCCATTATACGTAGCTATTTTTCCGTTAGCGTTTGATCAAGAGGATCCATGAAATGAGATGAGATTTCTTTTTATATCTTAGTTTTGCTTTTGTTTAAATTATTATCGATCCTTCTTTGAAATATTTTGCGATGCTCAAATCTTTGTGAACGGTTGCGATCGGTGCCAGCGGACCGGAAACATCTCTAATAAAAATGAAATGGAACAAAATTACTTTCTCGAATGCGAAGTTTTGACTTATGGGGCATCGACTTTGTAGGCCCGTTTCCTGCAAGCTTCGGTAATAAATATATTTTAGTCGCGGTAGATTATGTTTCTCGATTCCAAGTAATGATGCACGCGTTGTGATTTCATTTCTAAAAAAATTGTTTTCACGTTTTGGTTTTCCTCGAGCAATCGTTAGTGATGGGGGAAGTTATTTCTGCAACGCCCAACTCACTAAAGTTTTAACTAAATATGGCGTTACGCATAAACTTTCCACCGCTTATCACCCCCAAACTAACGGTCAGGTCGAGGTCGTCAATCGGGAACTCAAAAGAATATTAGAAAAAACTGTTTCTACTTCTCGCAAAGATTGGTCTTTAAAATTAGACGATGCTCTTTGGGCCTATCGGACGGCGTACAAGACCGCTATCGGTTGTACTCCCTTCCGATTGGTCTATGGAAAATCGTGTCATCTCCCGGTTGAAGTAGAACACCACGTGTATTGGGCACTGAAATTTTTTAATTTTGATTCGCACGCCGTCGGCGAGCATAGAAAAAATTAATTAAATGAACTCGACGAGTGGCGAGCGTTTGCTTATGAAAATAATAAACTTTATAAAGAACGTACGAAATTTTATCATGATAAGAACTTGCGCCACCCAAAAACGTTAAACCCAGGCGATCAAGTTCTCCTTTTTAATTCACGATTACGTCTTTTTCCTGGCAAACTTAAATCTCGATGGTCGGGACCGTTTACGGTCAAAGAGGTTTTTCCGTACGGCACCGTTTTAATTTCACACCCGGATAAGGGTGAATTTAAAGTGAATGCTCATCGACTGAAATTATATTTTTCTAATGATTTGGTGTCTCCCGAAAAGGAACAAGTTTTATTCATTTCCTGATTATTATCTTTTTGTGGAACTATATTTTTATTTGGAACTTTTATTATGGACTTTATTATTATCAAACTCTTTATTTGAACATTAGGTATTGTTTAAATAAGAACAATCATGGGATCTTGCCCAAGTTCTTTTTCTGCATTTATTTTTTGTATTTTGTTCTTCCTCCCGGTGGCCCAAATACTTCAAAGTTCGTGATCGCCGCTCCAACGTTGCTGATTTCAAGAAGGATCAAATCATACCTGCTGATGATCAAGTAACTAAAGTGCAAGCATGGGGGAGCGACATCCGCATTCGGCCTCACAAACCCGGGGAAGTCCTGTTTTTTCTTAGTTATTATTTATTGCATTTCCTGCCTTTCACTATTCTCTCTCTCTTTCTCATTTTCTTTTTCATTGAGGACAATGAAAAACTTAAGCATGGGGGAGGGTTTCATTGTTCTCTTTCTCTCTTTTCTACAAAACAAAATATAAAAATCACAAAAACAATTTTTGGTTTTTCTTTAAGGTTTATCAAAAATCCAAAAAAAACTAGAAATACAAAATCCAAAAAAGATATAAAATCTATTTGAAAATCAAAGTCAAAAAATTATTTTCTATCTTTATTTTTATGCGTCTTCTAGTGATGTGTATGCCCGAGCGGTTCTTTTTTCCTAGGTAGAATTTTCTTGAATAGGTTTTCGAAACTTATTAGTTTAACATATTTTAGTTTTACGATTTTCTAATCTCTAAATATAGACATCAGTCCTTTAAGGACTATAAGTTAGCAAATTGTAGTTTTTCTTTTTATTCGGTGTTATTGCCTAGGAACGGTTGCTAAATAGCGTTATCACTTTTTCATCTAGGAATAATTCTTTCTTGGTGTCTAGAACTTGTCCCTAGCTACTCTCGAAGCATGTGCGTAGTTTTTTATTTTCATGAACTTTAGAAATGATCTAGGCCACCCTTTGACGCGTTTGAGCCTTTTTTCCCACCTAAACATTACACCATTACAAACTATTTTGGGCCTTTCCCTTTTTCTTTGTCTAAGCTCCACTTTTCACTTTTCACTTTTTCACCAAAGCCAAAATGCCTAACCCTTTTTCCGCACTAAACCTTGAGCTTTATGTTTACTCATTTTTATGTGATGGGGTTTATGTTTGAAAAATGAAAAGAAACTTGAAAGCTTACATTTGGAGCTCCCATTTAGAAAAAGTAGTACCAAAAAGAAGAATATCATCATCAAAAAAAAAATTGTGTGAAATCAAAAGAAGAGAAAAAAATGAAGTTTATTCGTGGCCAATTATGAAAAGAAAAAAATTACATGGCCTTGTTTTTGTGCTCAACTTTGGTTTTGTGTGTTTAGTTTTCTTTCTATCTTTGAATTATCACTCCTAATCATTTACCTAAACCAAATTATTACGCCTATTAAGTCCTAGTGATCTTTAGAACGTGTTACAAATCTGCGTAGTGGAGAGAGTGTGAACAGACAAGCCTATGGCCACCATCATTTATGGATTTCTTTGGAGGTTATTTTGAGGTGACTTAGGGGTAGTCGCTATTTTAGCAACCTAGTAATTTGTCTAATGCACCGTTTACTTAGAAACTCTATATTTTTGTTTTTCTTATTTTCCCAAACTTTTTGATGTCTTGTTTTAGGGATTTAGAAATGTGTAATCCTTCTTTATGTTTTAATATTATTTCTAGGTCTCCTCTTTCAAGTTCTCTATTTTGGATATCTCACTTCACTGGTTGCTAGCATAGAAATTAGGATAGTTTAATTTTTCACATGTTGGTTTTCTTAATTATGCAACTTAAAAATTATTTTTCTTTTTATTTCCCCTCTATTTTGATTTCCATTTGCTTGGGGACAAGCAAACTCTTAAGCATGGGGGAGTTTGATGACTAGTTTTTAGTCATCGTTTTTAGTTTAGTTTAGTTTAAATTTCCTTAGTTTTAATTATATTCTCTTTGCATTTTATGGTGGTTAAGCTTTAATATTGTTATTTTATGATTTCATGTTATTTTATGTTATGTTATGTTTTAATGTTGTTATTATCTAATGTTTGTTATGTTTAGTGATGTTAAGCAATGTTGTCTTTTTATAAAGCTAATTTTATCCTTTTTTATGTAGGATATACTATGTAGCCCTCCTCTTTGAAGCAGCCCGAGCTCCTCTGTTGATGCAATCCAAGTCCAGCCCGAACCTACATGGTGCAGCCCCTTCATTTGGAGCAGCTCCCAAGCACAAAACCGAGCCCCCCTCTTCATATGGTGCAGCACCCTTGTTGTCTACTTGCAAACCAAGCAGCCCCCTTCAATTGGAGCAAGCCCAAGCCGAATCCAAGCTGTCCAAAAGCAGCCCAAAACCGAAATTTATGATGCAGCCCACCACCACCTTTGCATGGCCCTTGCATGGCCGAAAATCCCCTCTCTCCCCTCTTTCATTTCACATATATCTCTCTCTTCCCCTTTTTAATATTCATCTCCTTTTAAATATCATTCATGCACACACATGGCCGAAATTCACTTCCCTCCTCTCTCCTCTTTTCTCTTTATTAAAACCTTTCTCTCTCTCTCTCTTTTATTTCTCATGCATGAACCCCTCTCTCTCTCTCTTTGTTTCTTTTAAATAACATGCATTGAAAATGGCCACTCTCTTTCTTCTCCTCTCTCCCTCCATTTAATACATTCAACCCCCCTTCCCATGCATGTGGCCGGCCACCCCTTGGCCTTCCTCTTCTCTTGAGATTTCTAGAATCTTCCCCCTCCATCTATAAAAGGAGCCCTCCTTCATGCTTCAAGGGAACTTTTTGGCAAGAGAGCAAGCAAGAGAACAAGAGAGAGTTAGTTATTTTCATTGTCAAGTTTGTATTTCCATGCTTGTATTTCTTTTTTGAGAATAGTATTATCATTTTAATTTTGTTGTTGTACTCTTTCTTTTATTCACTAATGAAAATGCAAGCTTTCTTTTCTATCTTCGTCTCAACTTCCATTATACGTAGCTAATTTTCCGTTAGCGTTTGATCAAGAGGATCCGTGAAATGAGATGAGATTTCTTTTTTATATCTTAGTTTTGCTTTTGTTTAAATTATTCTCGATCCTTCTTTGAAATATTTTGCGTCGACTCCGTATTTCCAGTATACGGTAGTAGGCCCTTGATCTCATTTCATAGTAGTCGAGAGACTCATTGAGTTGAAAGATCGCTCAAAGAAGGAAGGAGTTGCACGCACCCCTAGAGATAGGATGACGTAAATCCTCCGGATTGGAGTCAAATCCAATAGTGCGGTTCACTTCGATAATGCGACTTTAGACCTGTTTGATTTGTGAAGAGATTCCGATTAAACCGTCTTTAAGTTAGGAGATTTAGTGCTCTAGCGAGACTATCTCTCATTTTCGGAACCGTCACGGTCGAGAATTATTTTGCAGTCGTAGAACTAAATTTTATTTCTCTCTCGTCTCTTTTCATGGTGATTCTTTGATCGAACCCTAGTTTTTTCTTCTGAATTTCCATTTAAGTAATCTCGTAGTTTAATTTAGAAATTCTCAAAATCACCCAACAATCGTACGGTAGGATAATAGTTTGAAGCGTGAGTAGTAATACTTGACAGCCCCGTGTTTTAAATACGACCTTGGTACTACAATTCGATAGGCACACTTGCCTCTTCGGGTTTATAGTCAATTTTGCCCACCAAGTTTTTGGCCCCGTTGCCGGGGAGTTTTGTCAATATTAAGAAAAAGCCGTCGCTATTACTTCTACAAAAATAAAAAAAAATTATTATTATATATTATAATCAACCCATTTCATCATTTTTTTTATCCCACCTAAATTCCTGGAAAGGACGCTTTGGGCTTGAATTCCCATCATAGCCTCTAGTACCGTTGCAAACCCCTCACAGGGTAGATCTCGGGAAGTCCAGGACTAATATAATCCGCTAAAAAAAAGAGAAAAAAATCATTATCATTTTTAATCTTGTTTTTTTTTCTTCACTTTCATTTATTTTCCCCTCTTTCCCTTTTCTTCCCGCTAGTGCATGACCCGCACGAATTCGTCGTTACTTGTTGAATTGGACCCGGAAATCGAACGCTCCTTCCGGAGAAATTTACGATTCGGAGGTTCCACTTCTCAGGATACGGTTGAGGATTCTAACGGTGATTGTGATCGTAATTCTGAAATTATGGGTGATCCCAATCCAGAAGTTGACCAGCAACGGACCATGTCCTATTATGCTCGGCCTAACTTGGAGGGTACAGAATCCAGTATTGTTCGACCTGCAATAGCGAACAACAATTTTGAGCTTAAACCCGGCACTATACAAATGGTGCAGCAATATGCGCAGTTCGACGGATCACCAGATGAAGATCCGAACTTGCATATTGCTAGTTTCCTTGAGATCTGTGATACCTTCAAAATTAATGGTGTCTCAGACGATGCGATCAGGCTAAGACTCTTCCCCTTCTCCTTAAGAACAAAAGCCAAACAGTGGTTGAGTTCTCTCCCAAGAGGATCAATCACTACTTGGGACACTTTAACTGAACAATTTCTTGTTAGGTATTTTCCCCCCGCTAAAACTGCTAAACTTCGAACTAATATTTGTACTTTTAGTCAAATCGATTCTGAGACCCTCTATGACACTTGGGAGAGGTACAAGGAACTTTTGAGATGCTGCCCTCATCATGCTCTGCCTGTATGGATACAGGTCCAGACATTTTATAATGGGCTAAATCAAGCAACCAAGCAAATGATAGACGCCGCATCCGGTGGTTCTTTGAATCGAAAAACTCCGGAGGGCGCTCTTGAGCTTATATAGGATATGGCGATGAACACCTATCAGTGGAATACGCCTAGGTCTCTCCCAAATAAACCTGCAGGTATGTAAGAAGTGGACTCTGTATCCCAACTGGTGCTTCAAGTAGAGATGTTGAACAAGAAAGTAACGGAGATGACTGCTGCCTCCGCCATTCAGGTACATGAACATGCAAATGCTGCTGCTGCCGAGCAGGTGGATTATCTGGGGAACATACCCAGGCCTGCTCAAAACAATTGTTCTAATTTTTCTGCTTTTTCTGCTCCTCCTGGTTTTAATGCTGCGTCTAATTCATATCACCCTGGATAGCGTAACCATCCTAATTTTTCGTGGAGTAATCCCACAAACGCCGCACGTCCACCACATGATTTCACTCCACCACCACCACAAAATCAGAATCAAAATTTTCCAAAACCTCCATCATTGGGGGAAATGCTTTCTAAATATATAAATTCGAATGAGGCGACCATTAGAAACTTAACAGGGTCGATGAAAAGTCTTGAAACCACGGTCGGCCAACTAGTTAAGGCTATCTACGAGAGACCACCTAGGACTCTTCCCTCAAATACTGAACCAAACCTGTTTACCCGGAAAACCGCTTCTCGGGTTTGATCACTCTCGGACCGGGCGAACTGCTGGGTCAGGCCGCTGAGTTCCAGGATCGGTTGCCCTCAGCTCAGGGTAAACCAGACCGGGTGGTCCGAGGTCAGTTTCAGACCGCCCCCAAGAGTGAAAGTCGCAAAGGGACAAAATAAGAAGGCTATCCGTGGTCTCAGGAAGGAGGCCGCTCGGGTAGTGCCACAGAGATTCAAGATTCACACCCAGAAGAGCAAGCCGCAGTTTCAGCTCGGGAATTACTCGGGTTATCTTCCGAAGAGTGGCCAAGCTATGTCCAGAAGACAGACCGCGGTCTCAAACCAGAGGCCGCCCGGTCTGAATCATTGACTTGGTCCCAGTATCTTCAGCCTCAGGCCAGACAGGTCGGAAGAGCAAGCCGCCAAGCCGCGCGGCTTCTTTCTTTTTTCTTTCTTCTTTATGCATCCCGTCACCGCCTGCCCGTTTCTCCTGTACCCGGGCAGGCGGTTATTTTATCCCTGCCCATTCGGGCAGGCCCCCAAGCCTATAAATAGGGGGCGGCACTGTTCATAAGGCACGCACACTCGAATCTAGGAGCTCGCTTGTTTGAGCTGCGGACTCGAGTTTCCCGTCTTGCGGACTGTCTGACCGGCCGGCTTCTCTTTTTCTGCACTTGCAGCCCGCTGTAATCACTTTTCTTTAATCAAAGGAAAGCCCGTCGCAGGAGTGGCATTTGCCGCGGCGGGCGAAGTCTGGCCTTGACCGCTGCTAGCGGTCTCATCTTTTCATCTAAAAAGTAACCGGCAACCCGCAGCCTCCGGTTTCCCTCGGAGGTGCATTCTCGGACTCAACAAAACCCAAGGGAACACGTGAAAGCGATCACCCTTCGGAGCGGCAAAGTAGTCCACGAGCCCACCACAAGGGAAGAGCCAGAGGATAGGGCCTCTCCTGCTGCTGAACCAACTGTTGTTGCAATAGAAAATGAAAAAGAAGAGCTTGTTTCAGAAAAAGAGAAACCTATTTTTCAAACAAATGAAGTTTTAAAAGAATTTCCTCCGCCGCCCTACCCCGCTAAGCTTAGGCAAGATAAGTTAGACGGTCAGTATCATCGCTTTCTTGAAATGTTTAAACAAATTCATATAAATTTACCATTTCATGAAGCGATTAGTCAAATGCCTAAGTACGCTAAATATTTGAAAGATTTATTAACAAACAAAAAGAAACTTGAAAATTTATCTCATGTGACGCTAAATGAAGAATGCTCGGCAGTTATTAAAAATACTAATCTCCCTAAAAAGATAAAAGATCCGGGTAGCTTTTCTATTCCATGTGTTTTTGGTAATCGTTTCATGAAAAACGCCTTAGCAGATTTGGGTGCGAGCATCAATTTGATGCCTTTTTCTTTGTTTAAGAAGTTAGGATTGGCCACTCTAAGCCCTACACATATGAGTATCCAATTAGCTGATCGGTTGATCAAGTACCCATTAGGTATCGTTGAGGACGTATTAGTGAAGGTCGACAAATTCATCTTCCCGGTGGATTTTGTCATTATTGATATTGAGGAAGACATCGATGTCCCTCTTATCCTTGGTCGTCCCTTTTTAGCCACCTCTTGAGTGGTTATTGACGTGAGTAATGGGAAGCTTCTTCTTCGTGTAGAGGATGATGAGGTCGCGTTTTCTATTAATGATTCAATGAAAAACTCTTTAAAAAACTACGACTCATGTTTCTTTCTTGATGAGTTCAATGATAAGTCTTCATTTCTTCTTTCTAATGTTTCTTCAAATGATTTTTATTCCTTCTTTTCTGAAAGTTCTCCAAATATTTTTGAAGACACGGTTATGTCCGTGCAAACAAATTTTGAAAACCCACCAATTTTAAGACAAAAAATTTCGAAAATCTTGTTTTGAAAAAGAAAAAGTTTTAAAAAATTCTTACGATGAACCACCCTCTCTTGAACTCAAACCACTCCCCGATCATCTTAAGTACGCCTTTTTAGAAAAAAAATTCTAAATTGCCCGTTATAATCTCGGCTTTTCTTTCTCAATCCGAGAACGATCAACTGATCGAAGTGCTACAAAAGCATCGTCAAGCTATAGCGTGGCAAATTTCCGACATTTCTGGCATAAGCCCTTCTTTTTGCACCCACAAAATTTTTGTTGAAAATGATGCAAAAACTGTAATCCAACCTCAACGTCGTCTTAATCCAAACATGAAAGAGGTCATAAAGGGAGAGGTGCTTAAGTTGTTAGATGCGGGGATAATTTATCCAATCTCAGATAGTAAGTGGGTTAGTCTCGTTCAGGTAGTGCCTAAAAAGGGTGGGATCATGGTAGTAGCGAACGAGAATAACTATTTAATCCCGACTAGGACGGTAACGGGTTGGAGAATGTGTATCAACTATCGCAAACTTAATGATGCCACTCGTAAAGATCACTTCCCCCTCCCTTTTATCGATCAAATTTTAGAGCGCTTATCTGGCCATAGTTTTTATTGTTTTCTCGACGGTTTTTCGGGATATTTCCAAATCCCTATTGCACCCGAGGACCAAGAGAAAACAACATTCACCCTTTCGGAACTTTCGCCTACCGTAGGATGCCTTTCGGTTTATGCAACGCACCAGCTACCTTTCAACGGTGCATGCTCGCTATTTTCGATAAATATGTAGAAAATATTATGGAAGTATTTATGGACGACTTCTCAGTTTTTGGCGACTCTTTTGCTTTATGCTTAGAAAATTTAGGAAAAGTTTTACAACGTTGTGAAGAAACAAATCTAGTTTTAAATTGGGAAAAGTGCCATTTTATGGTACTAGAAGGTCTAGTTCTAGGTCATAAAATTTCTGCTAAGGGAATAGAGGTCGATCAAGCTAAGGTCGAGGTAATCGAAAACAGCTGCCGCCTACGAACATTAAAGCGATTAGAAGTTTTTTAGGCCACGCGGGTTTTTATCGACGCTTTATTAAGGACTTTTCAAAAATCACCAAGCCTCTAACCCAACTATTAGAAAAAGACATTCCTTTTAATTTTGACGAATCATGTTTAGCTGCTTTTGAATTAATAAAATCTAAATTAATAAACGCTCCAATTATGATTGCCCCAGTTTGGGATTTACCCTTTGAAATTATGTACGACGCGAGTAGTTTTGCGGTCGGAGCGGTGCTAGGACAACGTATAGCTAAGAATTTTCATCCGATCTATTATGCTAGCAAAACTCTTAATCCAGCGCAAGAAAATTACACCACAACTGAAAAGGAACTCTTAGCTGTCATTTTTGCTTTTGATAAATTCCGACCGTACATTACGCTTTCTAAGGTTATCGTTTTTACGGATCATTCCCCTTTGAAGTACCTCCTTTCTAAACCGGACGCCAAGCCGCGTCTTATACGCTGGATCCTCTGACTTCAAGAATTCGACTTGGAGATTCGGGATAAGAAAGGAGCGGAAAATTTAGCGGCTGATAACCTTTCACGCCTAGAAAATTCTGAAATTGATATTTTTGATGAAGATCTTCTTATTGATTCTTTTCCGGATGAAAAAATTTTAAACATTTCTTCTTCTACCCCCTGGTTTGCCGATTTGGCCAATTATCTAGTGGCCCGCGTCCTCCCAAAAGAATACTCCTCTCAGCAAAAGAAGAAATTCTTTTCAGAGTTGAAGTATTATTTTTGGGAGGACCCATGTCTATTTCGCATTTGTGCAGACTAGGTCGTGAGAAGATGTGTCTCCCGGGAAGAAGGCCACCAAATTTTAAAGCATGTTCATGAAGTTCCGACTGGCGGGCACTTTCAAGCAAACCGCACCGCACACAAAGTGCTTAGTGCTGGCTTTTATTGGATAAGCATATTTAAAGATGCTCAAATCTTTGTGAATGGTTGCGATCGGTGCCAGCGGACCGGAAACATCTCTAATAAAAATGAAATGGAACAAAATTACTTTCTCGAATGCGAAGTTTTTGACTTATGGGGCATCGACTTTGTAGGCCCATTTCCTGCAAGCTTCGGTAATAAATATATTTTAGTCGCGGTAGATTATGTTTCTCGATGGGCAGAGGCCCAAGCTCTTCCAAGTAATGATGCCCGCGTTGTGATTTCATTTCTAAAAAAAATTGTTTTCACGTTTTGGTTTTCCTCGGGCAATCGTTAGTGATAGGGGAAGTCATTTCTGCAACGCCCAACTCACTAAAGTTTTAACTAAATATGGCGTTACGCATAAACTTTCCACCGCTTATCACCCCCAAACTAACGGTCAGGTCGAGGTCGTCAATCGGGAACTCAAAAGAATATTAGAAAAAACTGTTTCTACTTCTCGCAAAGATTGGTCTTTAAAATTAGACGATGCTCTTTGGGCCTATCGGACGGCGTAAAAGACCGCTATCGGTTGTACTCCCTTCCGATTGGTCTATGGAAAATCATGTCATCTCCCGATTGAAGTAGAACACCACGCATATTGGGCACTGAAATTTTTTAATTTTGATCCGCACGCCGTCGGCGAGCATAGAAAAAATCAATTAAATGAACTCGACGAGTGGCGAGCGTTTGCTTATGAAAATAATAAACTTTATAAAGAACGTACGAAATTTTATCATGATAAAAACTTGCGCCACCCTAAAATGTTTAAACCAGGCGATCAAGTTCTACTTTTTAATTCACGATTATGTCTTTTTCCTGGCAAACTTAAATCTCGATGGTCGGGACCGTTTACGGTCAAAGAGGTTTTTCCGTACGGCACCGTTTTAATTTCACACCCGGATAAGGGTGAATTTAAAGTGAATGGTCATCGACTGAAATTATATTTTTCTAATGATTTGGTGTCTCCCGAAAAGGAACAAGTTTTATTCATTTCCTGATTATTATCTTTTTGTGGAACTATATTTTTATTTGGAACTTTATTATGGACTTTATTATTATCAAACTCTTTATTTGAACATTATGTATTGTTTAAATAAGAACAATCTTGGGATCTTGCCCAAGTTCTTTTTCTGCATTTATTTTTTGTATTTTGTTCTTCCTCCCGGTGGCCCAAATACTTCAAAGTTCGTGATCGCCGCTCCAACATTGCTGATTTCAAGAAGGATCAAATCATACCTGCTGATGATCAAGTAACTAAAGTGCAAGCATGGGGGAGCGACATCCGCATTCAGCCTCACAAACCCGGGGAAGTCCTGTTTTTTTTAGTTATTATTTATTGCATTTCCTGCCTTTCACTATTCTCTCTCTCTTTCTAGTTTTCTTTTTCATTGAGGACAATGAAAAACTTAAGCATGGGGGAGGGTTTCATTGTTCTCTTTCTCTCTTTTCTACAAAACAAAATATAAAAATCACAAAAACAATTTTTAGTTTTTCTTTAAGATTTATCAAAAATCAAAAAAAAACTAGAAATACAAAATCCAAAAAAAAATATAAAATCTATTTGAAAATCAAAGTCAAAAAATTATTTTCTATCTTTATTTTTATGCGTCTTCTAGTGATGTGTATGCCCGAGCGGTTCTTTTGTCCTAGGTAGAATTTTCTTGAATAGGTTTTCTAAACTTATTAGTTTAACATATTTTAGTTTTACGATTTTCTAATCTCTAAATATAGACATCAGTCCTTTAAGGACATCAGTCCTTTAAGGACTATAAGTTAGCAAATTGTAGTTTTTCTTTTTATTCGGTGTTATTGCCTAGGAACGGTTGCTAAATAGCGTTATCACTTTTTCATTTAGGAATAATTCTTTCTTGGTGTCTAGAACTTGTCCCTAGCTACTCTCGAAGCATGTGCGTAGTTTTTGATTTTCACGAACTTTAGAAATGATCAAGGCCACCCTTTGACCCGTTTGAGCCTTTTTGCCCACCTAAACATTACACCATTACAAACTATTTTGGGCCTTTCCCTTTTTCTTTGTCTAAGCTCCACTTTTCACTTTTCACTTTTTCACCAAAGCCAAAATGCCTAACCCTTTTTCCGCACTAAACTTTGAGCTTTATGTTTACTCATTTTTATGTGATGAGGTATATGTTTGAAAAATGAAAAGAAACTTGAAAGCTTACATTTGGAGCTCCCATTTAGAAAAAGTAGTACCAAAAAGAAGAATATCATCATCAAAAAAAAATTGTGTGAAATCAAAAGAAGAGAAAAAAATGAAGTTTATTCGTGGCCAATTATGAAAAGAAAAAATTACATGGCCTTGTTTTTGTGCTCAACTTTGGTTTAGTGTGTTTAGTTTTCTTTCTATCTTTGAATTATCACTCGTAATCATTTACCTAAACCAAATTATTACGCCTATTAAGTCCTAGTGATCTTTAGAACGTGTTACAAATCTGCGTAGTGGAGAGAGTGTGAACGGACAAGCCTATGGCCACCATCATTGATGGATTTCTTTGGAGGTTATTTTGAGGTGACTTAGGGGTAGTCGCTATTTTAGCAACCTAGTAATTTGTCTAATGCACCGCTTACTTTGAAACTCTATATTTTTGTTTTTCTTATTTTCCCAAACTTTTGGATGTCTTGTTTTAGGGATTTAGAAATGTGTAATCCTTCTTTATGTTTTAATAATATTTCTAGGTCTCCTCTTTCAAGTTCTCTATTTTGGATATCTCACTTCACTGGTTGCTAGCATAGAAATTAGGATAGTTTAATTTTTCACATGTTGGTTTTCTTAATTATGCAACTTAAAAATTATTTTTCTTTTTGTTTCCCCTCTATTTTGAGTTCCATTTGCTTGGGGACAAGCAAACTCTTAAGCATGGGGGAGTTTGATGACTAGTTTTTAGTCATCGTTTTTAGCTTAGTTTTGTTTAAATTTCCTTAGTTTTAATTATATTCTCTTTGCATTTTATGGTGGTTAAGCTTTAATATTGTTATTTTATGATTTCATGTTATTTTATGTAATGTTATGTTTTAATGTTGTTATTATCTAATGTTTGTTATGTTTAGTGATGTTAAGCAATGTTGTCTTTTTATAAATCTAATTTTATCCTTTTTTATGTAGGATATACTATGCAGCCCTCCTCTTTGAAGCAGCCCGAGCTCCTCCGTTGATGCAATCCAAGTCCAGCCCGAACCTACATGGTGCAGCCCCTTCATTTGGAGCAGCTCCCAAGCACAAAACCGAGCCACCCTCTTCATATGGTGCAGCCCCCTTGCTGTCTACTTGCAAACCAAGCAGCCCCCTTCAATTGGAGCAAGCCCAAGCCGAATCCAAGCTGTCCAAAAGCAGCCCAAAACCGAAATTTATGATGCAGCCCACCACCACCTTTGCATGGCCCTTGCATGGTCGAAAATCCCCTCTCTCCCCTCTTTCATTTCACATATATCTCTCTCTTCCCCTTTTTAATATTCATCTCCTTGTAAATATCATTCATGCACACACATGGCCGAAATTCACCTCCCTCCTCTCTCCTCTTTTCTCTTTATTAAAACCTTTCTCTCTCTCTCTTTTATTTCTCATGCATGAACCCCTCTCTCTCTCTTTGTTTCTTTTAAATAACATGCATTGAAAAGGGCCACTCTCTTTCTTCTCCTCTCTACCTCCATTTAATACATTCAACCCCCCTTCCCATGCATGTGGCTGGCCACCCCTTGGCCTTCCTCTTCTCTTGAGATTTCTAGAATCTTCCCCCTCCATCTATAAAAGGAGCCCTCCTTCATGCTTCAAGGGAACTTTTTGGCAAGAGAGCAAGCAAGAGAACAAGAGAGAGTTAGTTATTTTCATTGTCAAGTTTGTATTTCCATGCTTGTATTTCTTTTTTGAGAATAGTATTATCATTTTAATTTTGTTGTTGTACTCTTTCTTTTATTCACTAATGAAAATGCAAGCTTTATTTTCTATCTTCGTCTCAACTTCCATTATACGTAGCTAATTTTCCGTTAGCGTTTGATCAAGAGGATCCATGAATTGAGATGAGATTTCTTTTTATATCTTAGTTTTGCTTTTGTTTAAATTATTCTCGATCCTTCTTTGAAATATTTTGCGTCGACTCCGTATTTCCGGTATACGGTAGTAGGCCCTTGATCTCATTTCATAGTAGTCAAGAGACTCATTGATTTTAAAGATCGCTCAAAGAAGGAAGGAGTTGCACGCACCCCTAGAGATAGGATGACGTAAATCCTCCGGATTGGAGTCAAATCCAATAGTGCGGTTCACTTCGATAATGCGACTTTAGACCTGTTTGATTTGTGAAGAGATTCCGATTAAACCGTCTTTAAGTTAGGAGATTTAGTGCTCTAGCGAGACTATCTCTCATTTTCGGAACCGTCACGGTCGAGAATTATTTTGCAGTCATAGAACTAAATTTTATTTCTCTCTCGTCTCTTTTCATGGTGATTCTTTGATCGAACGCTCGTTTTCTCTTCTGAATTTCTGTTTAAGTAATCTCGTAGTTTAATTTAGAAATTCTCAAAATCACCCAACAATCGTACGGTAGTATAATAGTTGGAAGCG
Organism: Dactylorhiza incarnata; assembly: GCA_033032865.1. NCBI lineage: Eukaryota > Viridiplantae > Streptophyta > Magnoliopsida > Asparagales > Orchidaceae > Dactylorhiza > Dactylorhiza incarnata. The sequence goes on from JAWHQI010000035.1 coordinate 8,630,539, forward strand.
TGAGTAGTAATACTTGACAGCCCCGTGTTTTAAATACGACTTTGGTACTACAATTCGATAGGTACACTTGCCTCTTCAGGTTGATAGTCAATTTTGCCCACCAAGTTTTTGGCGCCGTTGCCGGGGAGTTTTGTCAATATTAAGAAAACGTCGTCGCTATTACTTCTACAAAAATAAAAAATAAAATTATTATTATATATGATAATTAACCCATTTCAACGTTTTTTTATCCCACCTAAATTCCTGGAAAGGACGCTTTGGGCTTGAATTCCCATCATAGCCTCTAGTACCGTTGCAAACCCCTCACAGGGCAGATTTCGGGAAGTCCAGGACTAATATAATCCGCTAAAAAAATGAGAAAAAAATCTTTATCATTTTTAATCTTGTTTTTTTTCTTCACTTTCATTTATTTTCCCCTCTTTCCATTTTCTTCCCGCTAGTGCATGACCCGCACGAATTCGTCGTTACTTGTTGAATTGGACCCGGAAATCGAACGATCCTTCCGGAGAAATTTACGTTTCGGAGGTTCCACTTCTCACGATACGGCTGAGGATTCTAACGGTGATTGTGATCGTAATTCTGAAATTATGGGTGATCCCAATCCAGAAGTTGACCAGCAACGGACCATGTCCTATTATGCTTGGCCTAACTTGGAGGGTACAGAATCCAGTATTGTTCGACCTGCAATAGCGAACAACAATTTTGAGCTTAAGCCCGACACTATACAAATGGTGCAGCAATATGCGCAGTTCGACGGATTACCAGATGAAGATCCGAACTTGCATATTGCTAGTTTCCTTGAGATCTGCGATACCTTCAAAATTAATGGTGTCTCAGACGATGCGATCAGGCTAAGACTCTTCCCCTTCTCCTTAAGAACAAAAGCCAAACAGTGGTTGAGTTCTCTCCCAAAAGGATCAATCACTACTTGGGACACTTTAACTGAAAAATTTCTTGCTATGTATTTTCCCCCCGCTAAAACTGCTAAACTTCGAACTAATATTTGTACTTTTAGTCAAATCGATTCTGACACCCTCTATGACACTTGGGAGAGGTACAAGGAACTTTTGAGACGCTGCCCTCATCATGCTCTGCATGTATGGATACAGGTCCAGACATTTTATAATGGGCTAAATCAAGCAACCAAGCAAATGATAGACGCCGCCTCCGGTGGTTCTTTGAACCGAAAAACTCCGGAGGGCGCTCTTGAGCTTATCGAGGATATGGCGATGAACACCTATCAGTGGAATACGCCTAGGTCTCTCCCAAATAAACCTGCAGGTATGTACGAAGTGGACTATGTATCCCAACTGGCGCTTCAAGTAGAGATGCTGAACAAGAAAGTAACGGAGATGACTGCTGCCTCCGCCATTCAGGTACATGAACATGCAAATGCTGCTGCTGCCGAGCAGGTGGATTATCTGGGGAACATACCCAGGCCTGCTCAAAACAATTTTTCTAATTTTTCTGCTTTTTCTGCTCCTCCTGGTTTTAATGCTGCGTCTAATTCATATCACCCTGGATGGCGTAACCATCCTAATTTTTCGTGGAGTAATCCCGCAAATGCCGCACGTCCACCACATGATTTCACTCCACCACCACCACAAAATCAGAATCAAAATTTTCCAAAACCTCCATATTTGGAGGAAATGCTTTCTAAATATATAAATTCGAATGAGGCGACCATTAGAAACTTAACAGGGTCGATGAAAAGTCTTGAAACCACGGTCGGCCAACTAGATAAGGCTATCTACGAGAGACCACCTGGGACTCTTCCCTCAAATACTGAACCAAACCCAAGGGAACACGTGAAAGCGATCACCCTTCGGAGCGGCAAAGTAGTCCATGAGCCCACCACAAGGGAAGAGCCAGAGGTGAGGGCCTCTCCTGCTGCTGAACCAACTGTTGTTGCAATAGAAAATGAAAAAGAAGAGCTTGTTTCAGAAAAAGAGAAACCTATTTTTCAAACAAATGAAGTTTTAAAAGAATTTCCTCCGCCGCCCTACCCCGCTAAGCTTAGGCAAGATAAGTTAGACGATCAGTATCATCGCTTTCTTGAAATGTTTAAACAAATTCATATAAATTTACCATTTCATGAAGCGATTAGTCAAATGCCTAAGCACGCTAAATATTTGAAAGATTTATTAACAAACAAAAAGAAACTTGAAAATTTATCTCATGTGACGCTAAATGAAGAATGCTCGGCAGTTGTTAAAAATACTAATCTCCCTAAAAAGATAAAAGATCCGGGTAGCTTTTCTATTCCATGTGTTTTTGGTAATCTTTTCATGAAAAACGCCTTAGCAGATTTGGGTGCGAGCATCAATTTGATGCCTTTTTCTTTGTTTAAGAAGTTAGGATTGGGCACTCTAAGCACTACACATATGAGTATCCAATTAGCTGATCGGTCGATCAAGTACCCATTAGGTATCGTTGAGCACGTATTAGTGAAGGTCGACAAATTCATCTTCCCGGTGGATTTTGTCATTATTGATATTGAGGAAGACATCGATGTCCCTCTTATCCTTGGTCGTCCCTTTTTAGCCACCTCACGAGCGGTTATTGACGTGAGTAACGGGAAGCTTCTTCTTCGTGTAGGGGATGATGAGGTCGCGTTTTCTATTAATGATTCAATGAAAAACTCTTTAAAAAACGACGACTCATGTTTCTTTCTTGATGAGTTCAATGATAAGTCTTCATTTCTTCTTTCTAATGTTTCTTCAAATGATTTTTCTTCCTTCTTTTCTGAAAGTTCTCCAAATATTTTTGAAGACACGGTTATGTCCGTGCAAACAAATTTTGAAAACCCACCAATTTTAAGACAAAAAAATTTCAAAAATCTTGTTTTTGAAAAAGAAAAAGTTTTAAAAAATTCTTACGATGAACCACCCTCTCTTGAACTCAAACCACTCCCCGATCATCTTAAGTACGCCTTTTTAGAAAAAAATTCTAAATTGCCCGTTATAATCTCGGCTTTTCTTTCTCAATCCGAGAACGATCAACTGATCGAAGTGCTACAAAAGCATCGTCGAGCTATAGCGTGGCAAATTTCCGACATTTCTGGCATAAGCCCTTCTTTTTGCACCCACAAAATTTTTGTTGAAAATGATGCAAAAACTGTAATCCAACCTCAACGTCGTCTTAATCCAAACATGAAAGAGGTCGTAAAGGGAGAGGTGCTTAAGTTGTTAGATGCGGGGATAATTTATCCAATCTTAGATAGTAAGTGGGTTAGTCCTGTTCAGGTAGTGCCTAAAAAGGGTGGGATCATGGTAGTAGCGAACGAGAATAACGATTTAATCCCGACTAGGACGGTAACGGGTTGGAGAATGTGTATCGACTATCGCAAACTAAATGATGCCACTCGTAAAGATCACTTCCCCTTCCCTTTTATCGATCAAATTTTAGAGCGCTTATCTGGCCATAGTTTTTATTGTTTTCTCGACGGTCTTTCGGGATATTTCCAAATCCCTATCGCACCCGAGGACCAAGAGAAAACAACATTCACCCCTTCAGAACTTTCGCCTACCGTAGGATGCCTTTCGGTTTATGCAACGCACCAGCTACCTTTTTGCGGTGCATGCTCGCTATTTTCGATAAATATGTAGAAAATATTATGGAAGTATTTATGGACGACTTCTCAGTTTTTGGCGACTCTTTTGCTTTATGCTTAGAAAATTTAGGAAAAGTTTTACAACGCTGCGAAGAAACAAATCTAGTTTTAAATTGGGAAAAGTGTCATTTTATGGTACGAGAAGGTCTAGTTTTAGGTCATAAAATTTCTGCTAAGGGAATCGAGGTCGATCAAGCTAAGGTCGAGGTAATCGAAAAACTGCTACCGCCTACGAACATTAAAGCGATTAGAAGTTTTTTAGGCCACGCGGGTTTTTATCGACGCTTTATTAAGGACTTTTCAAAAATCACCAAGCCTCTAACCCAACTATTAGAAAAAGACATTCCTTTTAATTTTGACGAATCATGTTTAGCTGCTTTTGAATTAATAAAATCTAAATTAATAAACGCTCCAATTATGATTGCCCCAGTTTGGGATTTACCCTTTGAAATTATGTGCGACGCGAGTAGTTTTGCGGTCGGAGCGGTGCTAGGACAACGTATAGCTAAGAATTTTCATCCGATCTATTATGCTAGCAAAACTCTTAATCCAGCGCAAGAAAATTAAGCCAAAACTGAAAAGGAACTCTTAGCTGTCATTTTTGCTTTTGATAAATTCCGACCGTACATTACTCTTTCTAAGGTTATCGTTTTTACGGATCATTCCGCTTTGAAGTACCTCCTTTCTAAACCGGACGCCAAGCCGCGTCTTATACGCTGGATCCTCTTACTTCAAGAATTCGACTTGGAGATCCGGGATAAGAAAGGAGCGGAAAATTTAGCGGCTGATAACCTTTCACGCCTAGAAAATTCTGAAAATGATATTTATGATGAAGATCTTCATATTGATTCTTTTCCGGATGAAAAAATTTTAAACATTTCTTCTTCTACCCCCTGGTTTGCGAATTTGGCCAATTATCTAATGGCCCGCGCCCTCCCAAAAGAATACTCCTCTCAGCAAAAGAAGAAATTCTTTTCGGAGTTGAAGTATTATTTTTGGGAGGACCCATGTCTATTTCGCATTTGTGCAGACTAGGTCGTGAGAAGATGTGTCTCCCGGGAAGAAGGCCACCAAATTTTAAAGCATGTTCATGAAGTTCCGACTGGCGGGCACTTTCAAGCAAACCGCACCGCACACAAAGTGCTTAGTGCTGGCTTTTATTGGATAAGCATATTTAAAGATGCTCAAATCTTTGTGAATGGTTGCGATCGGTGCCAGCGGACCAGAAACATCTCTAATAAAAATGAAATGGAACAAAATTACTTTCTCGAATGCGAAGTTTTTGACTTATGGGGCATCGACTTTGTAGGCCCGTTTCCTGCAAGCTTCGGTAATAAATATATTTTAGTCGCGGTAGATTATGTTTCTCGATGGGCAGAGGCCCAAGCTCTTCCAAGTAATGATGCCCGCGTTGTGATTTCATTTCTAAAAAAAATTGTTTTCACGTTTTGGTTTTCCTCAGGCAATCGTTAGTGATAGGAGAAGTCATTTCTGCAACGCCCAACTCACTAAAGTTTTAACTAAATATGGCGTTACGCATAAACTTTCCACCGCTTATCACCCCCAAACTAACGGTCAGGTCGAGGTCGTCAATCGGGAACTCAAAAGAATATTAGAAAAAACTGTTTCTACTTCTCGCAAAGATTGGTCTTTAAAATTAGACGATGCTCTTTGGGCCTATCGGACGGCGTACAAGACCGCTATCGGTTGTACTCCCTTCCGATTGGTCTATGGAAAATTGTGTCATCTCCCGGTTGAAGTAGAACACCACGCATATTGGGCACTGAAATTTTTTAATTTTGATCCGCACGCCGTCGGCGAGCATAGAAAAAATCAATTAAATGAACTCGACGAGTGGCGAGCGTTTGCTTATGAAAATAATAAACTTTATAAAGAACGTACGAAATTTTATCATGATAAAAACTTGCGCCACCCTAAAATGTTTAAACCAGGCGATCAAGTTCTACTTTTTAATTCACGATTATGTCTTTTTCCTGGCAAACTTAAATCTCGATGGTCGGGACCGTTTACGGTCAAAGAGGTTTTTCCGTACGGCACCGTTTTAATTTCACACCCGGATAAGGGTGAATTTAAAGTGAATGGTCATCGACTGAAATTATATTTTTCTAATGATTTGGTGTCTCCCGAAAAGGAACAAGTTTTATTCATTTCCTGATTATTATCTTCTTGTGGAACTATATTTTTATTTGGAACTTTTATTATGGACTTTATTATTATCAAACTCTTTATTTGAACATTATGTATTGTTTAAATAAGAACAATCTTGGGATCTTGCCCAAGTTCTTTTTCTGCATTTATTTTTTGTATTTTGTTCTTCCTCCCGGTGGCCCAAATACTTCAAAGTTCGTGATCGCCACTCCAACGTTGTTGATTTCAAGAAGGATCAAATCATACCTGGTGATGATCAAGTAACTAAAGTGAAAGCATGGGGGAGCGACTTCCGCATTCAGCCTCACAAACCCGGGGAAGTCCTGTTTTTTTTTTAGTTATTATTTATTGCATTTCCTGCCTTTCACTATTCTCTCTCTCTTTCTAGTTTTCTTTTTCATTGAGGACAATGAAAAACTTAAGCATGGGGGAGGGTTTCATTGTTCTCTTTCTCTCTTTTCTACAAAACAAAATATAAAATCACAAAAACAATTTTTAGTTTTTCTTTAAGGTTTATCAAAAAAAAAAACTAGAAATACAAAATCCAAAAAAAATGAAAAATCTATTTGAAAATCAAAGTCAAAAAATTATTTTCTATCTTTATTTTTATGAGTCTTCTAGTGATGTGTATGCCCGAGCAGTTCTTTTGTCCTAGGTAGAATTTTCTTGAATAGGTTTTCTAAACTTATTAGTTTAACATATTTTAGTTTTACGATTTTCTAATCTCTAAATATAGACATCAGTCCTTTAAGGACTATAAGTTAGCAAATTGTAGTTTTTCTTTTTATTCGGTGTTATTGCCTAGAAACGGTTGCTAAATAGCGTTATCACTTTTTCATTTAGGAATAATTCTTTCTTGGTGTCTAGAACTTGTCCCTAGCTACTCTCGAAGCATGTGCGTAGTTTTTGATTTTCACAAACTTTAGAAATTATCTAGGCCACCCTTTGACCCGTTTGAGCCTTTTTTCCCACCTAAACATTACACCATTACAAACTATTTTGGGCCTTTCCCTTTTTCTTTGTCTAAGCTCCACTTTTCACTTTTCACTTTTTCACCAAAGCCAAAATGCCTAACCCTTTTTCCGCACTAAACCTTGAGCTTTATGTTTACTCATTTTTATGTGATGAGGTTTATGTTTGAAAAATGAAAAGAAACTTGAAAGCTTACATTTGGAGCTCCCATTTAGAAAAAGTAGTACCAAAAAGAATAATATCATCATCAAAAAAAAATTGTGTGAAATCAAAAGAAGAGAAAAAAATGAAGTTTATTCGTGGCCAATTATGAAAAGAAAAAATTACATGGCCTTGTTTTTGTGCTCAACTTTGGTTTAGTGTGTTTAGTTTTCTTTCTATCTTTGAATTATCACTCCTAATCATTTACCTAAACCAAATTATTACGCCTATTAAGTCCTAGTGATCTTTAGAACGTGTTAAAATCTGCGTAGTGGAGAGAGTGTGAACGGACAAGCCTATGGCCACCATCATTGATGGATTTCTTTGGAGGTTATTTTGAGGTGACTTAGGGGTAGTCGCTATTTTAGCAAACTAGTAATTTGTCTAATGCACCGCTTACTTAGAAACTCTATATTTTTGTTTTTCTTATTTTCCCAAACTTTTGGATGTCTTGTTTTAGGGATTTAGAAATGTGTAATCCTTCTTTATGTTTTAATAATATTTCTAGGTCTCCTCTTTCAAGTTCTCTATTTTGGATATCTCACTTCACTGGTTGCTAGCATAGAAATTAGGATAGTTTAATTTTTCACATGTTGGTTTTCTTAATTATGCAACTTAAAAATTATTTTTCTTTTTGTTTCCCCTCTATTTTGATTTCCATTTGCTTGGGGACAAGCAAACTCTTAAGCATGGGGGAGTTTGATGACTAGTTTTTAGTCATCGTTTTTAGTTTAGTTTAGTTTAAATTTCCTTAGTTTTAATTATATTCTCTTTGCATTTTATGGTGGTTAAGCTTTAATATTGTTATTTTATGATTTCATGTTATTTTATGTTATGTTATGTTTTAATGTTGTTATTATCTAATGTTTGTTATGTTTAGTGATGTTAAGCAATGTTGTCTTGTTATAAAACTAATTTTATCCTTTTTTATGTAGGATATACTATGCAGCCCTCCTCTTTGAAGCAGCCCGAGCTCCTCCGTTGATGCAATCCAAGTCCAGCCCGAACCTACATGGTGCAGCCCCTTCATTTGGAGCAGCTCCCAAGCACAAAACCGAGCCCCCCTCTTCATATGGTGCAGCCCCCTTGCTGTCTACTTGCAAACCAAGCAGCCCCCTTCAATTGGAGCAAGCCCAAGTCGAATCCAAGCTGTCCAAAAGCAGCCCAAAACCGAAATTTATGATGCAGCCCACCACCACCTTTGCATGGCCCTTGCATGGCCGAAAATCCCCTCTCTCCCCTCTTTCATTTCACATATATCTCTCTCTTCCCCTTTTTAATATTCATCTCCTTTTAAATATCATTCATGCACACACATGGCCGAAATTCACCTCCCTCCTCTCTCCTCTTTTCTCTTTATTAAAACCTTTCTCTCTCTCTCTTTTATTTCTCATGCATGAACCCCTCTCTCTCTCTTTGTTTCTTTTAAATAACATGCATTGAAAATGGCCACTCTCTTTCTTCTCCTCTCTACCTCCATTTAATACATTCAACCCCCCTTCCCATGCATGTGGCTGGCCACCCCTTGGCCTTCCTCTTCTCTTGAGATTTCTAGAATCTTCCCCCTCCATCTATAAAAGGAGCCCTCCTTCATGCTTCAAGGGAAATTTTTGGCAAGAGAGCAAGCAAGAGAACAAGAGAGAGTTAGTTATTTTCATTGTCAAGTTTGTATTTCCATGCTTGTATTTCTTTTTTGAGAATAGTATTATCATTTTAATTTTGTTGTTGTACTCTTTCTTTTATTCACTAATGAAAATGCAAGCTTTATTTTCTATCTTCGTCTCAACTTCCATTATACGCAGCTAATTTTCCGTTAGCGTTTGATCAAGAGGATCCATGAAATGAGATGAGATTTCTTTTTATATCTTAGTTTTGCTTTTGTTTAAATTATTCTCGATCCTTCTTTGAAATATTTTGCTTCGACTCCGTATTTCCGGTATACGGTAGTAGGCCCTTGATCTCATTTCATAGTAGTCGAGAGACTCATTGATTTGAAAGATCGCTCAAAGAAGGAAGGAGTTGCACGCACCCCTAGAGATAGGATGACGTAAATCCTCCGGATTGGAGTCAAATCCAATAGTGCGGTTCACTTCGATAATGCTACTTTAGACCTGTTTGATTTGTGAACAGATTCCAATTAAACCGTCTTTAAGTTAGGAGATTTAGTGCTCTAGCGAGACTATCTCTCATTTTCGGAACCGTCACGGTCGAGAATTATTTTGCAGTCGTAGAACTAAATTTTATTTCTCTCTCGTTTCTTTTCATGGTGATTCTTTGATCGAACGCTAGTTTTCTCTTCTGAATTTCCGTTTAAGTAATCTCGTAGTTTAATTTAAAAATTCTCAAAATCACCCAACAATCGTACGGTAGGATAATAGTTGGAAGCGTGAGTAGTAATACTTGACAGCCCCGTGTTTTAAATACGACTTTGGTATTACAATTCGATAGGTACACTTGCCTCTTCGGGTTGATAGTCAATTTTGCCCACCAAGTTTTTGGCGCCGTTGTCGGGGAGTTTTGTCAATATTAAGAAAACGCCGTCGCTATTACTTCTACAAAAATTAAAAAAATTATTATTATATATTGTAATCAACCCATTTCATCGTTTTTTTATCCCACCTAAATTCCTGGAAAGGATGCTTTGGGCTTGAATTCCCATCATAGCCTCTAGTACCATTGCAAACCCCTCACAGGGCAGATCTCAGGAAGTCCAGGACTAATATAATCCGCTAAAAAAACGAGAAAAAAATCATTATCATTTTTAATCTTGTTTTTTTTCTTCACTTTCATTTATTTTCCCCTCTTTCCATTTTCTTCCCGCTAGTGCATGACCCGCACGAATTCGTCGTTACTTGTTGAATTGGACCCAGAAATCGAACGCTCCTTCCGGAGAAATTTACGTTTCGGAGGTTCCACTTCTCAGGATACGGCTGAGGATTCTAACGGTGATTGTGATCGTAATTCTGAAATTATGGGTGATCCCAATCCAGAATTTGACCAGCAACGGACCATGTCCTATTATGCTCGGCCTAACTTGGAGGGTACAGAATTCAGTATTGTTCGACCTGCAATAGCGAACAACAATTTTGAGCTTAAGCCCGGCACTATACAAATGGTGCAGCAATATGCGCAGTTCGACGGATCACCAGATGAAGATCCGAACTTGCATATTGCTAGTTTCCTTGAGATCTGTGATACCTTCAAAATTAATGGTGTCTCAGACGATGCGATCAGGCTAAGACTCTTCCCCTTCTCCTTAAGAACAAAAGCCAAACAGTGGTTGAGTTCTCTCCCAAAAGGATCAATCACTACTTGGGACACTTTAACTGAAAAATTTCTTGCTAGGTATTTTCCCCCCGCTAAAACTGCTAAACTTCGAACTAATATTTGTACTTTTAGTCAAATCGATTCCGAGACCCTCTATGACACTTGGGAGAGGTACAAGGAACTTTTGAGACGCTGCCATCATCATACTCTGCCTGTATGGATACAGGTCCAGACATTTTATAATGGGCTAAATCAAGCAACCAAGCAAATGATAGACGCCGCCTCTGGTGGTTCTTTGAAGCGAAAAACTCCGGAGGGCACTCTTGAGCTTATCGAGGATATGGCGATGAACACCTATCAGTGGAATACGCCTAGGTCTCTCCCAAATAAACCTGCAGGTATGTACAAAGCGGACTCTGTATCACAACTGGCGCTTCAAGTAGAGATGCTGAACAAGAAAGTAACGGAGATGACTGCTGCCTCCGCCATTCAGGTACATGAACATGCAAATGTTGCTGCTGCCGCGCAGGTGGATTATCTGGGGAACATACCCAGGCCTGCTCAAAACAATTTTTCTAATTTTTCTGTTTTTTCTGCTCCTCCTGGTTTTAATGCTGCGTCTAATTCATATCACCCTGGATGGCATAACCATCATAATTTTTCGTGGAGTAATCCAGCAAACGCCGCACGTCCACCACATGATTTCACTCCACCACCACCACAAAATCAGAATCAAAATTTTCCAAAACCTCCATATTTGGAGGAAATGCTTTCTAAATATATAAATTCGAATGAGGCAACCATTAGAAACTTAACAGGGTCGATGAAAAGTCTTGAAACCACGGTCGGCCAACTAGTTAAGGCTATCTACGAGAGACCACCTGGGACTCTTCCCTCAAATACAAAACCAAACCCAAGGGAACACGTGAAAGCGATCACCCTTCAGAGCGGCAAAGTAGTCCACGAGCCCACCACAAGGGAAGAGCCAGAGGTGAGGGCCTCTCCTGCTACTGAACCAACTGTTGTTGCAATAGAAAATGAAAAAGAAGAGCTTGTTTCAGAAAAAGAGAAACCTATTTTTCAAACAAATGAAGTTTTAAAAGAATTTCCTCCGCCGCCCTACCCCGCTAAGCTTAGGCAAGATAAGTTAGACGATCAGTATCATCGCTTTCTTGAAATGTTTAAACAAATCCATATAAATTTACCATTTCATGAAGCGATTAGTCAAATGCCTAAGCACGCTAAATATTTGAAAGATTTATTAACAAACAAAAAGAAACTTGAAAATTTATCTCATGTGACGCTAAATGAAGAATGCTCGGCAGTTATTAAAAATACTAATCTCCCTAAAAAGATAAAAGATCCGGGTAGCTTTTCTATTCCATGTGTTTTTGGTAATCTTTTCATGAAAAACGCCTTAGCAGATTTGGGTGCGAGCATCAATTTGATGCCTTTTTCTTTGTTTAAGAAGTTAGGATTGGGCACTCTAAGCCCTACACATATGAGTATCCAATTAGCTGATCGGTCGATCAAGTACCCATTAGGTATCGTTGAGGACGTATTAGTGAAGGTCGACAAATTCATCTTCCCGGTGGATTTTGTCATTATTGATATTGAGGAAGACATCGATGTCCCTCTTATCCTTAGTCGTCCCTTTTTAGCCACCTCTTGAGCGGTTATTGACGTGAGTAACGGGAAGCTTCTTCTTCGTGTAGGGGATGATGAGGTCGCGTTTTCTATTAATGATTCAATGAAAAACTCTTTAAAAACGACGACTCGTGTTTCTTTCTTTATGAGTTCAATGATAAGTCTTCATTTCTTCTTTCTAATGTTTCTTTAAATGATTTTTCTTCCTTCTTTTCTGAAAGTTCTCCAAATATTTTTGAAGACACGGTTATGTCCGTGCAAACAAATTTTGAAAACCCACCAATTTTAAGACAAAAAAATTTCAAAAATCTTGTTTTTGAAAAAGAAAAAGTTTTAAAAAATTCTTACGATGAACCACCCTCTCTTGAACTCAAACCACTCCCCGATCATCTTAAGTACGCCTTTTTAGAAAAAAATTCTAAATTGCCCGTTATAATCTCGGCTTTTCTTTCTCAATCCGAGAACGATCAACTGATCGAAGTGCTACAAAAGCATCGTCGAGCTATAGCGTGGCAAATTTCCGACATTTCTGGCATAAGCCCTTCTTTTTGCACCCACAAAATTTTTGTTGAAAATGATGCAAAAACTGTAATCCAACCTCAACGTCGTCTTAATCCAAACATGAAAGAGGTCATAAAGGGAGAGGTGCTTAAGTTGTTAGATGCGGGGATAATTTATCCAATCTCAGATAGTAAGTGGGTTAGTCCCGTTCAGGTAGTGCCTAAAAAGGGTGGGATCATGGTAGTAGCGAACGAGAATAACGATTTAATCCCGACTAGGACGGTAACGGGTTGGAGAATGTGTATCGACTATCGCAAACTAAATGATGCCACTCGTAAAGATCACTTCCCCCTCCCTTTTATCGATCAAATTTTAGAGCGCTTATCTGGCCATAGTTTTTATTGTTTTCTCGACGGTCTTTCGGGATATTTCCAAATCCCTATCGCACCCGAGGACCAAGAGAAAACAACATTCACTTGCCCCTTCGGAACTTTCGCCTACCGTATGATGCCTTTCGGTTTATGCAACGTACCAGCTACCTTTCAGCGGTGCATGCTCGCTATTTTCGATAAATATGTAGAAAATATTATGGAAGTATTTATGGGCGACTTCTCAGTTTTTGGCGACTCTTTTGCTTTATGCTTAGAAAATTTAGGAAAAGTTTTACAACGCTGCGAAGAAACAAATCTAGTTTTAAATTGGGAAAAGTGCCATTTTATGGTACGAGAAGGTCTAGTTCTAGGTCATAAAATTTCTGCTAAGGGAATCGAGGTCGATCAAGCTAAGGTCGAGGTAATCGAAAAACTGCTGCCGCCTACGAACATTAAAGCGATTAGAAGTTTTTTAGGCCACGCGGGGTTTTATCGACGCTTTATTAAGGACTTTTCAAAAATCACCAAGCCTCTAACCCAACTATTAGAAAAAGACATTCCTTTTAATTTTGACGAATCATGTTTAGCTGCTTTTGAATTAATAAAATCTAAATTAATAAACGCTCCAATTATGATTGCCCCAGTTTGGGATTTACCCTTTGAAATTATGTGCGACGCGAGTAGTTTTGCGGTCGGAGCGGTGCTAGGACAACGTATAGCTAAGAATTTTCATCCGATCTATTATGCTAGCAAAACTCTTAATCCAGCGCAAGAAAATTACACCACAACTGAAAAAGAACTCTTAGCTGTCATTTTTGCTTTTGATAAATTCCGACCGTACATTACTCTTTCTAAGGTTATCGTTTTTACGAATCATTCCGCTTTGAAGTACCTCCATTCTAAACCGGACGCCAAGCCGCGTCTTATACGCTGGATCCTCTTACTTCAAGAATTCGACTTGGAGATCCGGGATAAGAAAGGAGCGGAAAATTTAGCGGTTGATCACCTTTCACGCCTAGAAAATTCTGAAATTGATATTTTTGATGAAGATCTTCTTATTGATTCTTTTCCGGATGAAAAAATTTTAAACATTTCTTCTTCTACCCCCTGGTTTGCCGATTTGGCCAATTATCTAGTGGCCCGCGTCCTCCCAAAAGAATACTCCTCTCAGCAAAAGAAGAAATTCTTTTCGGAGTTGAAGTATTATTTTTGGGAGGACCCATTTCTATTTCGCATTTGTGCAGACCAGGTGGTGAGAAGATGTGTCTCCCGGGAAGAAGGCCACCAAATTTTAAAGCATGTTCATGAAGTTCCGACTGGCGGGCACTTTTAAGCAAACTGCACCGCACACAAAGTGCTTAGTGTTGGCTTTTATTGGCCAAGCATATTTAAAGATGCTCAAATCTTTGTGAACGGTTGCGATCGGTGCCAGCGGACCGGAAACATCTCTAATAAAAATGAAATGGAACAAAATTACTTTCTCGAATGCGAAGTTTTTGACTTATGGGGCATCGACTTTGTAGGCCCGTTTCCTGCAAGCTTCGGTAATAAATATATTTTAGTCGCGGTAGATTATGTTTCTCGATTCCAAGTAATGATGCACGCGTTGTGATTTCATTTCTAAAAAAATTGTTTTCACGTTTTGGTTTTCCTCGAGCAATCGTTAGTGATAGGGGAAGTCAATTCTGCAACGCCCAACTCACTAAAGTTTTAACTAAATATGGCGTTATGCATAAACTTTCCACCGCTTATCACCCCCAAACTAATGGTCAGGTCGAGGTCATCAATCGGGAACTCAAAAGAATATTAGAAAAAACTGTTTCTACTTCTCGCAAAGATTGGTCTTTAAAATTAGACGATGCTCTTTGGGCCTATCGGACGGCGTACAAGACCGCTATCGGTTGTACTCCCTTCCGATTGGTTTATGGAAAATCGTGTCATCTCCCAGTTGAAGTAGAACACCACGCGTATTGGGCACTGAAATTTTTTAATTTTGATTCGCACGCCGTCGGCGAGCATAGAAAAAATTAATTAAATGAACTCGACGAGTGGCGAGCGTTTGCTTATGAAAATAATAAACTTTATAAAGAACGTACGAAATTTTATCATGATAAGAACTTGCGCCACCCAAAAACGTTTAACCCAGGCGATCAAGTTCTCCTTTTTAATTCACGATTACGTCTTTTTCCTGGCAAACTTAAATCTCGATGGTCGGGACCGTTTACGGTCAAAGAGGTTTTTCCGTACGGCACCGTTTTAATTTCACACCCGGATAAGGGTGAATTTAAAGTGAATGCTCATCGACTGAAATTATATTTTTCTAATGATTTGGTGTCTCCCGAAAAGGAACAAGTTTTATTCATTTCCTGATTATTATCTTTTTGTGGAACTATATTTTTATTTGGAACTTTTATTATGGACTTTATTATTATCAAACTCTTTATTTGAACATTATGTATTGTTTAAATAAGAACAATCATGGGATCTTGCCCAAGTTCTTTTTCTGCATTTATTTTTTGTATTTTGTTCTTCCTCCCGGTGGCCCAAATACTTCAAAGTTCGTGATCGCCGCTCCAACGTTGCTGATTTCAAGAAGGATCAAATCATACCTGCTGATGATCAAGTAACTAAAGTGCAAGCATGGGGGAGCGACATCCGCATTCGGCCTCACAAACCCGGGGAAGTCCTGTTTTTTCTTAGTTATTATTTATTGCATTTCCTGCCTTTCACTATTCTCTCTCTCTTTCTCATTTTCTTTTTCATTGAGGACAATGAAAAACTTAAGCATGGGGGAGGGTTTCATTGTTCTCTTTCTCTCTTTTCTACAAAACAAAATATAAAAATCACAAAAACAATTTTTAGTTTTTCTTTAAGGTTTATCAAAAATCCAAAAAAAACTAGAAATACAAAATCCAAAAAAGATATAAAATCTATTTGAAAATCAAAGTCAAAAAATTATTTTCTATCTTTATTTTTATGCGTCTTCTAGTGATGTGTATGCCCGAGCGGTTCTTTTGTCCTAGGTAGAATTTTCTTGAATAGGTTTTCGAAACTTATTAGTTTAACATATTTTAGTTTTACGATTTTCTAATCTCTAAGTATAGACATCAGTCCTTTAAGGACTATAAGTTAGCAAATTGTAGTTTTTCTTTTTATTCGGTGTTATTGCCTAGGAACGGTTGCTAAATAGCGTTATCACTTTTTCATCTAGGAATAATTCTTTCTTGGTGTCTAGAACTTGTCCCTAGCTACTCTCGAAGCATGTGCGTAGTTTTTTATTTTCACGAACTTTAGAAATGATCTAGGCCACCCTTTGACGCGTTTGAGCCTTTTTGCCCACCTAAACATTACACCATTACAAACTATTTTGGGCCTTTCCCTTTTTCTTTGTCTAAGCTCCACTTTTCACTTTTCACTTTTTCACCAAAGCCAAAATGCCTAACCCTTTTTCCGCACTAAACCTTGAGCTTTATGTTTACTCATTTTTATGTGATGGGGTTTATGTTTGAAAAATGAAAAGAAACTTGAAAGCTTACATTTGGAGCTCCCATTTAGAAAAAGTAGTACCAAAAAGAAGAATATCATCATCAAAAAAAAAATTGTGTGAAATCAAAAGAAGAGAAAAAAATGAAGTTTATTCGTGGCCAATTATGAAAAGAAAAAAATTACATGGCCTTGTTTTTGTGCTCAACTTTGGTTTTGTGTGTTTAGTTTTCTTTCTATCTTTGAATTATCACTCCTAATCATTTACCTAAACCAAATTATTACGCCTATTAAGTCCTAGTGATCTTTAGAACGTGTTACAAATCTGCGTAGTGGAGAGAGTGTGAACAGACAAGCCTATGGCCACCATCATTGATGGATTTCTTTGGAGGTTATTTTGAGGTGACTTAGGGGTAGTCGCTATTTTAGCAACCTAGTAATTTGTCTAATGCACCGTTTACTTAGAAACTCTATATTTTTGTTTTTCTTATTTTCCCAAACTTTTTGATGTCTTGTTTTAGGGATTTAGAAATGTGTAATCCTTCTTTATGTTTTAATATTATTTCTAGGTCTCCTCTTTCAAGTTCTCTATTTTGGATATCTCACTTCACTGGTTGCTAGCATAGAAATTAGGATAGTTTAATTTTTCACATGTTGGTTTTCTTAATTATGCAACTTAAAAATTATTTTTCTTTTTATTTCCCCTCTATTTTGATTTCCATTTGCTTGGGGACAAGCAAACTCTTAAGCATGGGGGAGTTTGATGACTAGTTTTTAGTCATCGTTTTTAGTTTAGTTTAGTTTAAATTTCCTTAGTTTTAATTATATTCTCTTTGCATTTTATGGTGGTTAAGCTTTAATATTGTTATTTTATGATTTCATGTTATTTTATGTTATGTTATGTTTTAATGTTGTTATTATCTAATGTTTGTTATGTTTAGTGATGTTAAGCAATGTTGTCTTTTTATAAAGCTAATTTTATCCTTTTTTTATGTAGGATATACTATGTAGCCCTCCTCTTTGAAGCAGCCCGAGCTCCTCCGTTGATGCAATCCAAGTCCAGCCCGAACCTACATGGTGCAGCCCCTTCATTTGGAGCAGCTCCCAAGCACAAAACCGAGCCCCCCTCTTCATATGGTGCAGCACCCTTGTTGTCTACTTGCAAACCAAGCAGCCCCCTTCAATTGGAGCAAGCCCAAGCCGAATCCAAGCTGTCCAAAAGCAGCCCAAAACCGAAATTTATGATGCAGCCCACCACCACCTTTGCATGGCCCTTGCATGGCCGAAAATCCCCTCTCTCCCCTCTTTCATTTCACATATATCTCTCTCTTCCCCTTTTTAATATTCATCTCCTTTTAAATATCATTCATGCACACACATGGCCGAAATTCACTTCCCTCCTCTCTCCTCTTTTCTCTTTATTAAAACCTTTCTCTCTCTCTCTCTCTTTTATTTCTCATGCATGAACCCCTCTCTCTCTCTCTCTCTTTGTTTCTTTTAAATAACATGCATTGAAAATGGCCACTCTCTTTCTTCTCCTCTCTCCCTCCATTTAATACATTCAACCCCCCTTCCCATGCATGTGGCCGGCCACCCCTTGGCCTTCCTCTTCTCTTGAGATTTCTAGAATCTTCCCCCTCCATCTATAAAAGGAGCCCTCCTTCATGCTTCAAGGGAACTTTTTGGCAAGAGAGCAAGCAAGAGAACAAGAGAGAGTTAGTTATTTTCATTTTCAAGTTTGTATTTCCATGCTTGTATTTCTTTTTTGAGAATAGTATTATCATTTTAATTTTGTTGTTGTACTCTTTCTTTTATTCACTAATGAAAATGCAAGCTTTCTTTTCTATCTTCGTCTCAACTTCCATTATACGTAGCTATTTTTCCGTTAGCGTTTGATCAAGAGGATCCATGAAATGAGATGAGATTTCTTTTTATATCTTAGTTTTGCTTTTGTTTAAATTATTATCGATCCTTCTTTGAAATATTTTGCGTCGACTCCGTATTTTCGGTATACGGTAGTAGGCCCTTGATCTCATTTCATAGTAGTCGAGAGACTCATTGATTTGAAAGATCACTCAAAGAAGGAAGGAGTTGCATGCACCCCTAGAGATAGGATGACGTAAATCCTCCGGATTGGAGTCAAATCCAATAGTGCGGTTCACTTCGATAATGCGACTTTAGACCTGTTTGATTTGTGAAGAGATTCCGATTAAACCGTCTTTAAGTTAGGAGATTTAGTGCTCTAGCGAGACTATCTCTCATTTTCGGAACCGTCACGGTCGAGAATTATTTTGCAGTCGTAGAACTAAATTTTATTTCTCTCTCGTCTCTTTTCATGGTGATTCTTTGATCGAACGCTAGTTTTCTCTTCTGAATTTCCGTTTAAGTAATCTCGTAGTTTAATTTAGAAATTCTCAAAATCACCCAACAATCGCATGGTAGGATAATAGTTGGAAGCGTGAGTAGTAATACTTGACAGCCCCGTGTTTTAAATACGACCTTGGTATGACAATTCGATAGGTACACTTGCCTCTTTGGGTTGATAGTCAATTTTGCCCACCAATTTCCTTCTATGAACAATTTTGTAATGCTTATAACTCTGATCTATTTAAATGAAAAACAATTCTAAAACTCCTTATCATTTACTTCAAAAGCTCGATCATGCCTTATTTTCTACTTACAAACTTTTTTGGTGCTTTGTTTCCCTACCCACTTTTGCTAATAACAAAAGGGGGAGAACTAACATGATAAATATAACCCGCTATCATAAACCCAACATGACAAATTCAGATGATAGCTTACATATTAGGGGAGCATTCACTTAGGGGGAGCATGTATTTAGGGTGAGCAATTCTAAATGCTAAAATCAATAATTATCCTAAGTCATCACTCTCACACAAACACAAGTATAGTTTCATCATGCTTATTTATTAATGCTTTGATTTATCATTAATGGATTTGTTATTATCAAAAGGGGGAGTTTATTGGAACATGGTCTTCCGCATCTCCTAGGTTTGAGAATAACAAATCCTATGTGTATTTGATCTTGTGTGTTTAAGTGTGCAGGAAATCAAAGTCCACATGACTCAAGGATAGTTGTTCCCAAAATTGAGGCCAGAATTCCAACATGGCCACTAGCGCCGGCGGTAGCGATAGCGCCCGGCGCTAGCGATGATTAGTGCGATTCCGGCAGTGTTTTTAGAAGGAGCTAGCGCCCGGCGGTAGCTACTAGCGCACAAGAGGCATAGAGCAAAATGTTGTCGCGGATTGAAGATCCTGTCGCGCAAAATGTTACTTAATCAGGGATAGCGCCGGCGGTAGCGGGAGCGTCGGCGGTAGCGCTTAGGCTATAAAAAGGACTCATTGGCTCTGTCTTCCTCACTCTTCTAATACCCTAAACTCCAGAGCTTCGTGCCATATCATAGAGAGGAAGATTCAGAGAGATACTCCCACAAATCCATGAAGGCTTAAGGAGATCCGTGGAGAAGATTTCAACACGCTTCATCTTCGTGACGAAAGACCGCATCGACTACGATCACACTCTGCGTCTTCATCTACTTCTCCAAGAGATCTACATAGAGGGAGTTTTTATATTATTGTCTTTTTATTTCACATCTTTTCTGTAATCGTTTAGTAAATTCGTCTCGTGTTGGCGACTAGGTCTGGGTAGTACTTAGGGCTGAAATTCGCCTCGTGTTGGCGACTAGGTCTCGGGTGTAGGTCTAGGGGGTGCTCGAGGCCATATCCGGGGAAGGGTTGGCTAGAGCGGCTTGAGGCCGTATCCGGGGAAGGATCAGCTAAAGCCAACCTGTTCGTGGGGATACGAGTCGGTATAGAAAATGAAAAGAGCTTTTATTATTCGCCTCCAATCTCTAGCGTCATTGAGATCAAGTTTTGTAAAACTTATTTAATATCAATAAAGCTTGTCTCTCTTTTTGTTTTACTTGACTTCTTGTTTTAATATTGCAATATTTCAAAGTTTTCTAAATAAAATCTAAAGTTTTTGAAAACCCTTATTCACCCCCCCCCCCCCCTCTAAGGGCGCCGACCGATCAAACAGTTGTTGGGGGGATTGTTGGGCTGCGGTCAGCAATCGCCCTGGCGTTGCGGTGCTATTCGAAGCGGAAGGGCGTGTCCCCCGTGGGCCTAACTGGCTGCCCCGTGGATCCTGCTCGAGTGACCGACTCTATAAAGGATAGATTGTGCCTTCACCAGCAGTCCAGGCTTTTGGTCGAGTTGGTTACGTCGAGTCCCCACAAGTGGTATGATAGGGGTTCGCGAGTTCGAAACCCCGGGTCGTTGCTGGGGGGTTGTTGGGCTGCGGTCAGCTATTGCCCCGGCGCTGCGATGCTATTCGAAGCGGAAGGGCGTGTCCCCCGTGGGCCTAACTGGCTACCCCGTGGATCCTGCTCGGGTGACTGACTCTATAATGGATAGACTGTGCCTTCACCAATAGTCCAGGCTTTTGGTCGAGTTGGTTGCGTCGAGTCCCCATAAGAAGCATCCATCGCAGGAGGATGGTCGTACATGAGGAGAAGTTGTTGCGCACTACTGCTATTACACGACGACAGGTTGAGGATAGTCTTTTGTTGCTTCCGCTTAGTTGTTGAGAGATGTGAGTGAGAGATTTTCTTGTATTATACATTTACCGGGTCTAAGCCCATTACTCTCTTTCTTACTTTGTGCTTATTGTGAACTATTACACGTTTATACATTTTGATGTAGAGCTATGATCTGTGGACTTGTGCTACTTACATTCTTTTGTTGGCCTACTGTGATGTGATCGTTTTAGCTGGCAGGATCGGCGTCATGCGGTGGCGTCTAACTTGGTAGTTGGAGTCACCATGTGGCGGCGGTTCTGGGCATAAGACCCGGTTGTGAAAAAAAGGGGTCTTACAGCTCGACAGTTCAAATCCATGAACCTGATGCTGCCCGCTCTCTCCCAGAGGTTGATGCCACAAGCCGACCAGGTTGCGACCCCTGATCCTCTGGTCGGCGGTCATGTTCCTGACCGCGTGACCCCCCAGTCCGCTGCTCCCCTGCGGTCTCAAGGGGAGGAATTCGTTGCTCGTCAAGCCTTCTTTAGCAGAGCAGCTCAGGGATCTCTAGCTCGAGCCCTGAATTTCCAAGAGGAATATGTTTATCCTCCAGCTTCTGTTGCTGCCCCTCCCGCTCCTTCCAGTGATTTTGACGTGAAGGAGTCTTCCCCTTTTTCTGATAGAATTCGTTGGGAGTCAACTCCCCATGGCATTAGAGAGCCAAGATTGCAAATGTTCACCGGAGAGAGCGATCCTAGCTCTCATCTTCAGGCATTCGAGTATGCGGTCTCTCTAAGGTCTCTCTCAAATGCGATGAGGTGTACGTTGTTGATCACCTCTTTAAATGGGAAAGCAATGGAGTAGTTTTATAAACTACCTCCCCAGTCCATCTCCTGCTTCACAGTCCTGTGTCAAGAACTTCTTTCGAGGTTTGCCACCACAAAGATGAGGAAGAGTGGCCATGCAGCCCTCTTCAAGATCAAGCAAGGTGAAAGCGAGACTACGGCTCGCTTTATTGATCATTTTCAAAGAGAAATCCTTGGGATCAGGGATGTAGATCCCTCGCTTTATATGGTAGCCCTGATCAATGTCCTGCAGGAAGGACCTCTTAAGTTTGAGGTCACCACCAGGGAGCCAAGCTCTTATCAAGAGAAAATCAGCGTCATGAATAGATTCGTAGAAGGGGAGATCAGTAACCCCAACTATGTTTCCAATCTTATAAGCAAAGCCGTCCAGAAAGGCTCTGCAGGTTTCCCTCCGACCCCTCCTTCAGCAAAGCCTCTGCGACAAGAGTTCCAACCTCCATCTTAAAGAAGAAGGAACTTCTGCCATCACCGTCCCTACCAGGGGCACCAGTAGTTTTAGCCTAATGTGCCTCTGCTGCCAGTTCCAGTCACTCCAGCACCGCAAACGACACCCGTCCATCAAGTTCTTTTTGTCCAACCACCTCTTCCGCCCTCTTCTTAGCACGCATTCAATGAGACTCAAGATTCATTCACTGAGCTCAATGTTTCAATGAGCGAGGTGGTTCAAATTCTACAGAAGTAACCTTTCTTCAAGAGGCCTGCCCCTCTGCAGTCCAATCCAAAGACCATAAATCTCTCCTTGTACTATGAGTTTCACTGGGAGAGAGGTCATCTAACTGAGAACTGCAAAGCTCTCTGCATGCTGGTGGAGAATCTCTTAAAAGAAGGAAAATTGCAAGAACTGGTCCAGAAGGGTGATCCCTCCAAGGCTTCGACCTCTAAGAGCAAGGAGGTAGCAGAGGTCCACTGGGAGTGTGAAGAAGTGGATGATGTTGGCCATCTCAGCAATGTGGGATACCCAAGTGAGTGCGTGGATGCAAATGATGAGGGTGCCCTTGGCTACCTCTTCTGCATCCATGGAGGAGCAGGGCTGGAGTCCACAAAGAAGGCCAGTCTCGCAAGGGTTTTTAGGTCAGAGGTCGGCGCTACCTCATCTTCTACTCTGGTCCAAGGGATAGTTACCTTCGGGCAAAGGATCTTCCTCCGACCACCAACCCCTTCAACGATGCAGTCATTATTAAGGCGGTCATCGAAAATTATACCGTTGAAAATATCCTGATCGATACCGGAAGCTCCGCCAATCTTATTTTCAAGACAGCTTTTGAGTTCCTGAAGACTGGAAAGACTTCTTTCCACCGAAGGGCCACTCTATGGCTTCTCTAGGGAGATAAAGGAGGTAGAAGGGAATGTCGCCCTCTTGGTGAATCTTGGAGAAATAACCAAGCTTGTCAAGTTCATAGTCGTTGAAGCTCCGAGTAGCTACAACGCAATCTTCGGAAGGCCGATTTTGAATGAATTTCAAATGGTGGTCTCTACCTACCACCTGGTCATGAAGTTTGCCCTGAATGGCAAACAATACCTGATCAGGAGTGATCCGAAGAAAGCTCGAGAATGCTATGTCAAGATGGTCAATGTGACCGAATCCTTTCCTCCTCAGGTAACTGAGACCTCTTCAACTTCTCAAATCCCCAATCCAGCTGAAACTGCGGAAGAGGCCGCGGTCAAAGAGACTAGAGATGGATTTTTCACCTGCCCAAGCAACTCAAGCCATGTCGATCAGTAAAGGAGATGAGTTTAAGAATCTCTTAATCAATGCCAAGCTACTTGAAGCTGACAAGAGTCAGCTCAACTCCAGCCTTCTGAAGAACCTGGATGTATTCGCCTGGTCAGCGGATGATATGCCAGGAGTTGATCCGGATGTCGCTTGCCACCACCTCAATATTGACCCCAGTTTCATATCGACCAAGCAAAAGAAGAGGGCAGTGGCGGTGACCTTAGCTCATCCATCATAGAGGAGGTGGAAAAACTCCTCACGGCCAAATTCGTCCAAGAAATTCAATACCCCGATTGGGTGTCAAATATTGTAATGGTTAATAAGGCTGGTGGTAAATGGTGAATGTGTGTTGATTTTACAAAACACAATAAAGCTTGCCTGAAAGATTGCTACCCCTTGCCTCGGATAGATTCTTTAGTTGATTCCGCATTTGGATATTCTTACATGAGTTTTTTAGATGCATTCTCTGGTTATCACCAAATTAAAATGTATAAACCCAATATTCCTCACACCTTATTCATCACGAATGACGGTTGATTCTACTATCTCATAATGCCTTTCGGGTTAAAGAACGATGGTTCTACCTATCAGAAAATGATGGACACCATTTTTAAAAGACGAAAAGGAAGAAATCTAGAGGTCTATGTCGATGAACTCCTTATAATAAGTAAATCCTATTGTAGCTTTTGCAGTGATCCAGAAGAAATCAAGCAGTTAGTCTCACTACCAACGTGATATGAGCTTATAGGGTCGTACATAAGAGCGCTTGGAGAAATTGGAGAAAATATTGTGTTGGTCTTGCTCATATTGGATATGAGTGAAGGACCAATCCTAAGACTAATTGGAGTATTGGTGGTTCATTTAATTGCTCCTAGATACAGTGTATATTGTATGGAGCATGTCGTTGGGATCACAAGGAGATATTGTGAATATTGACTTATGATCAGTGTCATAGAGATATCTCAACGATTTCATTGAGATTCATCGTGATGATTCGACGATTCGTCGATTGATATTGTGATCACTCAACGATTCGTCATGATGTCTCAACGAATCTGTTGAAAGTGTTTCAACGAATTTGTCATGATGTTTTGAGTGATATCATGATGTCTCGATGAACCTGTATTCATCGAGTGGGACTCAACGATCCGTCGTGATGTCTCGACGAATCTATATACATCAAGATGGACTCGACAGTTCATCATGATGTCTCGACGAATCTCTTGAAAGGGTTTCAATGAATTTGTCATGACATTTAGAGAGTTATCGTAATGTATCGACAAAGTCATCGAAAGAGTTTCGACGAATTCGTCGTAATGTCTCGATAAAGCTGTTCACGCTGAATTTCTTTTAACTTCTATTTTGGGTCGACGGATAACGTAAACTTTATCTGCTTTATATCTATGGGTATAAATAGACCAGATTTTAGGTTTTTCTAGTGCGAAGAGAGTAAGATTAAATATTACCAGTTGGCCGAGTCTTTTGCGAAGAGTTTGCGATCTCAACAGAGAAGAAAGAGTTCCACTCCTCTCGGTTTCTGCCGCTCGACCGGCTGTCGCTGTCGTTGCCTCTCTCGTGTACGGATCTGGTAATCTGTGGAGACGCAGAGGGATTTCTCCTTCTCCGACCTAGACCTTGTGTGATAAGGTGCTAGGGTTCTTCTGCGCTTATGTGGAATTCTACAGAGACGCAAATTTACTTCTACGTTAACTCCCGAATATCAAGGACAGCACAAGCACAAGGAAGAGGAAAATGGAAATGGATCCCATTTCCACAAAGTTTCTCTGAAGGAATAATCGGAATAGGATTCCGATGAAAGCACGTGCAATCTATTTATTGCAAATAATTTCTTGATTCATGGTTATAGCAAGATCCATTTATTCTTTTGGGTTGTTCTCGTATATTCCGTTGCACACATAGTGATGTCTATACCCTTGAGGAAAACCCAACAGTGGTTTCAAAGGGAGGTTCCTGCTAATTCCATGTTTCAGAAATTATTCCCTTAGCAGTTATCGTCTCTTTTTATGTTAGTTTGTGAAACTAATGCATAGAAAGGCAAATTTGTCTATTGCCTTAAGGGTGTGTGCTTGTTTCCGATACATATAAATACGAAGATTTAAAAATGTTCTAAGTAATCAGATTTAATTAAGACATCAATTGTCGATGGTTATGTGCATCTGGAGTGTATCTGTGTTGTATTTCATGCTGATGAAATTATGTGCACATTGATTAAATGTTAATCAAGATTAAGTGTTAATCCAGTCTTTTGACGAATCCCTTAAAATTAATATTAAGTATTCAGATGTCTTCTGATGGATGACACTCTTCCTACCTCGATCGATGAAATGTGGGCTTTCCAAAGCAAGTTGCATTAATCTATCTTGGTAAGGGTGCGAGCGGATAATTGTGATATTCCACTGTCGACATTGGGTCCAACTTAAATAGGTGACCTCAAAAGTTGAGTGCCTAGAGGCATAGGGTTGGCGTGCATCATATGATGGATGCGAATAAAGAGTTATTCACCAACCTTACAAGGGTTGCATAGTGATGCGATTGGCAAACATTGTCTACCTAAATAGTCACATTGTGGGTGTTCAGCCAAACCTGACCTACGATGGCGGTGAAATACAGATCTTGTCCACTAAGAGAGTAGCTCGCACAAACTCTCCAAATTGATATTAAGGGTTACCAATTTGAATAAAATAGTGGGAGCTTATAATAAAAGTCCTCATTAAAATAAAATGTATTTTGAAAAATAGTACTAAAATATTTTTGCAAATTTATTTTAGAATTTCCATGGCAAGCACATCACACTCCACTCTGTACCTGAGAGCCATCCTTGAGAAGGACAAGCTCAACGGGACAAACTTCCATGACTAGTATAGGAACCTGAGGATTGTCCTCAGGCAAGAGCGCAAGCTCTATGTCTTGGACGGGGAAGACCCCACAGAGCCGACTGGAAATGTTCAATGTCTTATAAATTGAACAATTGTTGTTCAATTTTTATGAATGATGTTTGTTAAGGTGAAGCCCAATTGTTTAATGGTGTATATGTTTTGAACTTAGACCATCTGATCTATAATGTAGAAAATTCTAAAAGACTAAGAATAAATGACTCGAATCCTACGTACCTTTGGCATTGTCATTTAGGCCATATAAACGAGAAACGCATATCCAAGCTCCATAGAGATGGAATATTGGACTCAATTGATTATGAATCATTCGAAAGATGCGAGTCTTGCTTATTAGGCAAAATGACTAAAGCTCCTTTCACTGGTCATACTGAGAGGGCTGATGATCTTTTGGGTGTCATACATACTGATGTATGCCAACCCATGAGTTCTATGGCTAGAGGTGGGTTCCACTACTTCATTATGTTTACTGATGATTTCAGTAGATAAGGATACAAGTTTCTTATGAAGAACAACTTTGAATCCTTTAAAAGTTCAAGGAGTTTCAGAGTGAAGTACAGAACCAACTAGGAAAAATAATTAAAGCACTTCGATCTGATCGAGGTGGTGAATATTTAAGTTAGGAGTTCCGTGATCGTCTCAAAGAGCATGGTATTGTATCGCAGCTCACTCTACCTAGAACACCACAATACATTGGTGTTTCTGAGCGGAGGAATTGTACTTTGTTAGCATGGAACGGTCGATGTTGAGTCATACAGATTTGCCCATTTCCTTTTAGGGTTTTGCTCTAGAGACTGCAGCTTACACACTAAATTGAGTTCCGACGAAGATGGTTCAGAATCACCATATAAGATATGGACTGGGAAGCATCCTAGTATGTTGTTCATTAAGATTTGGAGCTGTGAGGCATGCGTGCGACGTCAAATGCCAGACAAGCTGGAACCCAAGTCAGATAAGTGTTTCTTATGGGATATCATAAGGAAACTAAAGTGTATTACTTCTACCTGCGATCCGAGGGCAGAGTGTTTGTCGTGAGGAGTGGTTTTTTCTAGAGAAAGAGTTTCTTTCTAGAGAAAACACCAAGGTAGAACTTGAAGAAGTTCAAGAACCATAAGCAATGAATGAACCAGAATTGGAACTGAGCAAGGATTACAATCTGTTGTAGCTGGAGAACCTGCTCATGAAACACAAGTCCTATGTAGATCTGGTAGACCTAGAATTGAGCCTGAGAGATGTGGATTTCTCATGTCTCAAATAAGTTGTGTGTTGCTTATGCATCATGATGATGAACCTGCATCCTGCCAAGAGGATATGAATGGACCAGACTCTGAGAAGTGACTTGAGGCCATGAAATCTAAAATGGACTCCATATATGCAAACCAAGTTTGGACCTTGGTGGAACCGCCTGAAGGGCTACGACCCATAAGGTGCAAGTGGGTCTTCAAGAAGAAGATCGACATTGATGGGAATGTACGGACATTCAAAGGGCGACTGGTGGCTAAAGGTCTTAGGCAAATTCATGGTGTTGACTATGATGAGACCTTTTACCCTGTTGTTATGTTTAAGTCCATCATAATTCAACTTGTTATTATTGCATATTATGACTACGAGATCTAGCAAACGTATGTCAAAACGGCTTTCCTTCATGTAAACCTTCTTGAGGAAGTGTTTACGACACAACCCGAGGGTTTTGTATCTCTAAGTGAAGCCACTAAAATATGTAAATTGAATCGATCTATTTATGGGTTGAAATAAGATTCTCGAAGTTAGAATCTGCATTTTGATGAGAAGATCATAGAGTTTGGTTTCATCAAGAACAAGGATGAGCCTTGTGTTTACAAGAGAATTAGTGGGAGCATTGTTGTTTTCCTGATATTGTATATGGATGACATACTACTGATCGGGAATGACATTCTGACCCTGCAAGCTGTTAAGAACAGACTAGGGGACTATTTTTTTATGAAAGACTTGGGTGAAGCGACTTACATACTTGGTATTAAGATCAATAAAGATAGATCAAAAAAGTTGCTGGGTTTGACCTAGAGTACATATATTGAGAAGGAATTGAAACAATTCAACATGCTTGAGTCCAAGAAGGGATTCTTATCCATGTCACATGGTGTACATCTCTCTATGGACCAATGTCTTACATTTTTGGAAGATAAGGACCGCATTAAGTTGATTCCATATGCTTCAACAATTGGATCAATCATGTATGCAATGTTTTGTACTCGACCCGATGTCATATGCTTTGAGCATGACTAGCAGGTATCAGTATGATCCTAGTGATGGTCACTGGATAGCTGTCAAGAATATCCTAAAGTATGAGAAGGACTAAGGATATGTTCTTGGTGTTTGGTGGAGAGGAAGAGCTCGTTGTAAATAGTTACATGGATGCTAGCTTCCAAACTGATAGAGACGATTCAAAGTCCCAGTCAGGTTTTGTATTTTGCCTAAATGGAGGATCTATAAGCTGGAAGAGTTCCAAGGGAGAGACAGTTGCCGATTCTACAACAGAAGGCGAGTATATTGATATAGCAAATGCAGCAAAGGAGGCTGTATGGATTAGGAAATTCATCGGCGAGCTAGATGTAGTCCCTAGCATTGTTGATCCCGTATCTCTCTACTGTGACAACAACGGTGCTATTGCACAAGCTAAGGAACCTAGATCTCATCAGCGCTCCAAGCATATTCTTTGGCGGTTCCATCTTATTTGAGAGATTGTCGATCGAGGAGATGTGAACATTTGTAGAGTACCGACTGAAGAAAACATAGCGGATCCACTGACAAAGCCTCTTGCGCAAAAGAAGCATGATGGTCATGTTAGATCAATGGGTATTAGATACCTGAATGTTCATCTTTGGTGGGAGCCTTGTGGATTGTATGTTTGTTGGTCGTTTATTCATATGATGAATTATGATTTGTAATATATATTTTGTTCTACATTTATGGCAAGTTCTTTTATTATGTCAATTGTTTCTATATGATAGATTAATTAACATAATGAATGCCCTTAGAGTGTTTGCTTCTATAGGAATTCAAGTGCGTGACTTGAATGTGAGGGCCTAAGTTTAAAAGAAGATTCATTCTTAAATGGTTCCTGGTATTGGTATCATCCTAGAAATTAGGACGAGGATGAGACCATAAGACTAGCATGTGCATTGACTGATGACCGGTTCTCAAAGGTCATGATATTGTTATATCAAGTCATCACATGGGTACTTGTTAGGAACAAGTTGTACTGGACAGACCCACCGTGAGACTACTTTGTGTATTGTTATATGAACGTGTCACAAGTAGTTATCAAGTGATAATGGTGTTTGTGGTTCTTTGACCTGAAGTCACAACATTCATCAAGTAAGAAAGAGCGTACTTTGATATCATCTAAAGTATTCCTTGAGAAAGGTTGATGATAAGGGTGGTTATTGGGTACGTTACGAATCATTTGGGTGTTTGTGTGTGGACAGAAATGGAATTTGTCCTCCTATATGATAGGAGTTACGTCCATGGGCCCCTTGATGGAATGAGACCGAGAAATGCATGGTCATGCTGGGTTGAGCCAATATGTGATATTAAGCTTACCACTCCCTAAAGGTCTATTTAAGATCAAGAAAGCAAGAGTTGAACAATCATGAGGGTGACACAGTCCATGCCTCTAGTTCAATCCGGATGTAAAGGACAAAGGAACGTAACAACACTGATACATTGGTCATGAACAGGCTTGTTTGAGTTATGAAATCTTATTTCTTGGGTAGTAATGATGCACTGCCAGGTGCCGCTCATTGCTGGTGGGACTTTTGTTGATACCTTCTAGATCAAGTGGGAGACTGTTGGAGCTTCTGCAATGATCCGGAAGAAATCAAGCAGTTAGTCTCACTGCCAACGCGATATGAGCCTATATGGCCACACATAAGAGCGCTTGGAGAAATTGGAGAAAAGATTGTGTTGGTCTTGCTCATATTGGATATGAGTGAAGGACCATTCCTAAGACTAATTGGAGTATTGGTGGTTCATTTAATTGCTCCTAGTTATAGTGTATATTGTATGGAGCATGTCATCGGGATCACAAGTATATATTGCGAATCTCGACTTATGATTAGTGTCATAGAGATATCTCAATGATTTCGTCAAGAGTCATCGTGATGATGCGACGATTCATCGATTTATATCGTGATGACTCGACGATTCGTCGTGATGTCTCGACGAATCCGTTGAAAGGGTTTCAACAAATTCGTCATGGCGTTTCGAGTGATATCATGATGTCTCGACGAACCTGTATTCATCAAGTGGGACTCGATGATTCATCGTGATGTCTCGACGAACCTGTATACGCCGAGTGAGACTCGACGATTCATCGTGATGTCTCGATGAATCCGTTGAAAGGGTTTTGACAAATTCGTCGTGACGTTTAGAGAGTTATCGTGATTTCTCGATGAAGCCGTCGAAAGGGTTTCGATGAATTCATCGTAATGTCTCGATAAAGTTGTTCACGCCGAATTTCATTTAACTCCTATTTTGGGTCTGCGGACAATGGAAACTTTATCTGCTTTATATTTATGGGTATAAATAGGCCAGATTTTAGGTTTCTCCAGTGTGAAGAGAGTAAGATTAGATCTTACCAGTCGACCGAGTCTTTTGCAAAGAGTTGGCGATCTCAACAGAGACAAAAGAGTTCTGCTCCTCTCGGTTCCAGCTCTCGACCAACTGCCGCCGCCGCCTCTCCCGTGTACGGATCTGGTAATCCGTAGAGACGCAAAGGGCTTTCTCCTTCTCCGACCTAGACCTTGTATGACAAGGTGCTAGGGTTCATCGACGCTTGTGTGGACTTCTATAGAGACGTGGATTTACTTCTACGTTAACTCCAGAAGATCAAGGACAGCACAAGGAAGAGGAAAACGGAATAGGATCCTGTTTCCACAAAGTTTCTCTGAAGGAGTAATCGGAATAGGATTCTGACCAAAGCACGGGTAATCTATTTATTGCAAATAATTTCTTGATTCATGGTTCTAGTAAAATCCATTTTTTCTTTTGGGTTGTTCTCGTATATTCCGCTGCGTACATTCTGATGTGTATACCCTTAAGGAAAACCAAACAATTCTTTATCAGCCCACCTTAATTATCTTGTCGAAACATTTGCAACCCTCCGGACCTTCAATAAGAGATTAAATCCATTGAAATGTGTCTTCGGAGCTAGCAAAGGAAAGTTTCTCGGCCATCTCCTCACTACGGAGGGGTTGGAACTGAAACTTGATAAGGTGAAGGCCATTTTAGAAATGTCACCTCCCAAGTCCTCCAAGGAAGTTCGGCAGCTAGGAGGGAGGATGGCAGGATTGAGTCGTTTAATCTCTCGCTCAGGAGATAAAAGTGATCCTTTGTTCAGGACTCTCCATGGAGGAGCTAAGTTTGAATGGACCAAAGAGTGTGATGAAGCTTTCAATCAGCTCAAGAAGAAGCTAATGTCAACTCCTTTTCTCCAAAGCCCGAGAGTGGGAGAAGATGTGTTCTTGTATCTTTGAGTTGGCTCTAATGCCATTAGTTCAGTGCTAGTCAGGGAAGAGAAGAAGAGACTGTTTCAGGTTTTACTATGTGAGCAAGATCTTGAAGGATGCGGAAACCCAGTATCCGATCCTTGAGAAGCTGGCCTTAATGCTCGTGACTTCAGAACAAAGGCTAAGACCCTATTTCCAAGCTCATTTGATTCAGGTTGTCACCGATATCCCATTAAAATGTGTTGGAAAAGCCAGATCACTCAAGAAGATTGGCCAAGTGGGTGATAGAACACAGTGAGTTTGATATCTCTTACA
The DNA here is from genome assembly GCA_033032865.1 of Dactylorhiza incarnata. NCBI lineage: Eukaryota > Viridiplantae > Streptophyta > Magnoliopsida > Asparagales > Orchidaceae > Dactylorhiza > Dactylorhiza incarnata. Next base: position 8,662,597 of record JAWHQI010000035.1, read on the forward strand.
TCCCTAGAATGGCGATCAAAGCACAGGCACTAGCAGACTTCATGATCGATGCAAAAGCAGATATCTCAGAGAAAGAGGTTGGAACACCTCTTGCTTTGTCAATCTTCGTCGACGGAGCTTCTGGGTAAAATTCATCTGGAGTTGAAGTTGTGTTAATTAACCCAAATGGGGTTTGATTAGATCAAGCTCTGAAGATCTACTTTCCAACAACGAACAATCAAGCAAAGTATGAAGCCCTACTCTCTGGTCTTAGATTTGCAAGAGAGCTAGGGATTGAAGATGCCTAGGTCAAAACTGACTCTTTAGTAATGGCATCTCAAGTGAATGGAACCTTCGTGACCAGAGATCACATTTCGAAGTAATACCAAGCTATGGTAAAGAGTGAGATAAGCAAATTCAAGAGCTTCACTATTTAGCACATTCCAAGAGAGGAGAACGCGGAAGCTAGTAAGTTAGCTATATTTGGTCTCCTTTCGAGAGGAACCACCTCAAAGTTGTTTCATTCAGCTATCGAGGAGGGAGATGTTATGCAAATAGATCAATGGACATCTTGGATGGATCCTTTCATTCTCTACCTCTCAACTGGGGAGTTCCATCCAACGGTAAAGGATAGGAAAAGATTTACTCTAAAAGCAGCCTATTATTACCTAGTTGCAGGAGTGCTCTACAGGAAAACTTTTCTCTCACCGTTGGTAAGGTGTGTTTCTGAGGATGAAATTCCAATTGTTCTTCGAGAGGTTCATTCTGGAGAATGTGGCAGTCATTCAGGAGCTAGAACTTTAGATAAGAGGATTCTAAGACAAGGTTACTTCTATCCCCAAATGAGAAAAGATGTAGAGAAGTTTTCAAAGAAGTGTGTCCAATGTCAAAAATTTGCCCCTCTTCAGCACTAGCCAGCTTAGCAGCTCGGGTAAATAGCAACTCCATGACCATTTGTAGTTTGGGGGATGGATTTGATCAGGCCTTTTCCACTAGCTAGCGGACAACGTTGTTTCGATTATTTCAGCAAGTGGACCGAGGCAAAGGCGTTAGCAAAAACCACTACCTAAATTGTGAAGAATTTCATCTGGGGAGAGATTGTATGTAGGCATGGAATTCCTATGGCAATTATCACAGATAATGGTCCTCAATTCAACAACTCCAGTTTGATAAATTTTTGTGATCAAATCGGCACTGAGCTACAGTTCTCTTCTGTATATCATCCTAGAAGTAATAGGCAAGTAGAAGCTGCCAATAAGTTGATAATAAATCTCTTGAAGAAGAAAGTGGAGAATCTCAGAGGCAATTGGGCAGAACAATTACCTTCGGTGTTATGGGCTTTGAGGACAACTCCAACCTTAACAACTAGAGAGACTCCTTTCAAGTTATCGCATGTCTCAGAAGCTCTTATTCTAGTTGAGTTTGAAGTGAGGAGTCCATGGGTAATATTATCTCAGCAAAATCAAGATACCAGCATGGAAGAGAATGATGAAGAGCTAAAATGTAGCCTCGACCTCATTGAAGAGTTGAGAGATACAACAACAATTAGGCAGGAGGAGGTAAAGAGAAGAATGGCCGAGTATTTTGACAAGAATGTTAGAGTCAAAGAGTTTTATGTTGGTGATCTTGTCCTTAACAAAGTGGATGCAGCAGCAAGATCTTGCTCGGTTGGAAAGCTCAATCCAAACTGGGCAGGGCCATTCATTATCAAAGAAGTACTCAAGAATGGTGCTTATCGTCTCCAGACTTATGAAGGGGAATAGCTATCGCATACTTGGAGTGGAGATGATCTCAAGCATTTCTTTTCTAGAAAACTTGTATTTTTTCATTTCTTCCTTTCCTATCTCTTGCAAGCATTATGGTGATGTGGTTGTAACCTCTTGTATTATGCATATTGAAAAGAAAGCATCGAGATAGATTGGTTTTCAAAGACTAAAATCCTACCAAGCGAGACATCGACGGGTCCTACTTGATGCCCCCTCGACTTGAATCTTGAGATGCAAATCTACCATGACCACATGTAGCGGGGAGATTTTGCATCTGTGTAGTAGAAGCTCGCTAAGCTCGTGCGGAGGAATTTTAGGATACCGGTTCTATGCTAACATCTAACACACCTCTGCATCAAGGGAGTTCTAGGTGAATGTCCAGCTCTGTCATGCATTTTAGGACATCATTACAGTCTTGATGATCCCTCTCAGGGAAAGCAATGTCAGTATAGCCCCTGCGACATAATCGCACCTGCCCTACTGATCATCTTTCCCTGTGACCGTTGAATACTCGTTTGTGCAAGGATAGCCGAGGGACGGTTAGGAGAATCTGAGACCATCGCCTGACCCCTTGAGTGGCTGGGGTGTTACAACCTTAATGATCTCTTGAGGAAAGCAATGTCGGTGTAGCCTTCCAGCATGACCGCACATGCCCTTTAGATCATTTAGAATTGTTCACCTCTCCTGTTCCCTCTCTTCTTAGGGTATTACAACATTAATGATCTATTGAGGTAAGAAATGTCGGTGTAGTCTTACAGCATGACCACACCTTCCCTTTTGATCATTTCAGATTATACACCTCTCAAGCTTAGTTTTCTCTGTGAATAAGCAGTCTAAAGTTTTTGGAGACCGCCAATTTTAGGCATCTTGTTATATTGGAAAGGGGCGGTCTGGACCATCTGAGACCGTCGCCTATGTTCTTCAGAATTTTATAATGATAAGAGACGGTCTGAAAAATCTAAGATCGTCGTCTATGTTTATTTTGGTTCTGTTCTACGAAGGGGCGGGCTGGAGCATCTATGAACATCGTCTGGGTTCTATGTATGAATCAGTTAAGAATTAGATTGAGATATCTGGAATAATCAATCGCATAACTTTTGTAATGTGTATTCTTATAATGGGCGGTCTAAAAAAATTGAGACCACAAACTAAGCGCTTCCCTTGTCTTTTTCTAAAATATATGAGGTTGTTCATAGGATCTCTTTTCTATCTTCTATTGAATAGCGGTCTAGGAAAAGTGAGACCGCTAGATATCTGTCTTCAACAAAGGATCAAAATCTTTCAATCATCAAAGAATCTGAATTAAATGGGAATCATTCATGGGACCTCCCCTCTATACTTCTACTCATTAACGGTCTGGAAAAATGAGACTGCTGGTTATTTATCTTCAAAGGTCCGAAGTTCTTCAAAATCTGGTTATCATCCGTGGAAGGAGCAGTCTGAATTATTGGAGATCGCCCCCCATCACTTACTCAAGTATAATTCTAAATAATTTGGAATGTTCAGAATCATTGCTTATGAGGGCGGTCTGATGAAAAAGAGATCGCCATGATGGGTTGTCGAGCTTAGTATACTTATAAGGAATCTTTTTGTATATAATTGTTGTTTCAATCTCAGCATTACCTAAGGCATTGAGATCGAATGCCAATTGTCTCTAAAAAATGAGATCGCGTATAGCAAAATTATCTTCCTACTGCAAGTTTAGGGACCGGTTGCTGGCTACTGAGATCGATTATGAGGAGATCAAAAATGGTAAGATAGATACAAAGATAAAAGAATGAGAAAAGTATTCATTCACAAAAGAGACAAAGGTATGCCAAAATTCGTTCATTTCACTGTTTAATTACATAAGTTCGTGCGATCTCACTATCGGCGATCGCAATTTGAAAAGAGCAATAGAAAGATTACAATATTGTTGGTACAAAAAATAAACCTTCAAGACTCACACTAGAAATAGACTTGGGGGATTGCGGAATGTCGGTTACTTGGGATGAAGAATGACAGAAGAGAGGTCTCCAGAAGAAAAAACTGTTTAGGATTGATCTCGAAAAGAAAACACAGGGAGTAAGTAGATCAGTCCAGAGTGAGAGGTAGAAAAGCGACAAAATTCGAGACCGCTTAAACAGGTCATAAGTTGGAGGCTCGAAGCAAAAGTCCTTTTTCTGGTACCCCTACCCCTCTATTTATAGACGTGGAGGTTGCCCAAATGGGCAGATCCAAAAATTACTGCTGCCCGGGGTACAGGAGAACCGGGGCAGAGATATGGGGTGCAAATAACAAAAATGGAATAAAAACACCAGATCGCGGGATCTGGCGGTCTGACTGGAGTCTGTGACATGTTCCTTGGGAGAATTGTTAAAGAGGGGACGGGCAGTCTGGGCGATCTCCCAATGCTGAGACTGCTGGAACTGACTCTTCTGACTGGCAGCGAAAGGTCGCGGACTTCCTGTTAAAATTTTTGATTTGAATCGTTTAGGAGTAAGCAGGAGTTACATCAACTGAGTTATAGCCAAACAACCACAATGCCACACAGCAACACAAGAAACTTTATAGAATCACAAACTTTATTTACAGTGCGAGGTATACATGGCGAGACATGATTCATAAGAATCACAAACTTCATTTACAGTTCGGGAGGTTGAGCACCTTGATCTCGTTGCAGGAAAAATAGAAGAGACCATTGAACTCCTCCTTCCTTCTCCCCTTTTTCAGCGTCTTTACAGAGAAGGTCGCGCGGAACAGACCTATTGTAAATTTCACTCTCACCAATCTCAAGTAATTGATAAAGACGGTCATGAGACCGATTGAGTTCGGCGGCAGTTGGGCGAGAACCAGGCCATAGTTTTCCAGTACCTCCAGGACCTCCCAAGGGAGAGGAAGCGTTAGACCCCAATCAAAGTGATCGATCGGGATGATGAATTTATTTTCCTATCCAATGTTTAAGCCCTCCTCTTCTGTTGGCAGTCCCACGATGATCTAAACCTGGATCATGCGCCTCTTCAGAAAGCTCAAGTACTCTTCTTTGGAAAGACGACTTGGCTTGTGATCGGTCTCAAGGAAGATCTCAGCAGCTGATGCACTAGCGATCACCATTATTGGAGTTCGCTGAGACTGGTGCTTTGGACGCATTCAGAAAGTTTAAAGTAATGGAGCTGAAGCCAGCTAATTATAGAAGATGAAGGGTGATTTCGTAATGATTGCTTTTTTGGAAGACCACCCAGCAAGCCGTACAGACCGTTGAACCTGCAAAAGATGAGAAAGATGGCAAACAATTTGGTCGGTCTCAATAAAGTGAGACCACGGCATTTCAAGAAGCAATACAGAAATAAGCAAAGAAAGAAAGATCGGCAACGCAGCAAATACAGAGATCGCATTAGAAGAAAGTCAAAGTATCACAATTCATATATTACAAATCCAAATCATCCAAATTTAATGTTTTTAGATCGCATAAAATTAATAGCTAAAATTTATGTCCTAGCTGGACGCTTTCTCCCAATGAAAGCCGCAACATCCTGCCTCTCATTGATAGCGGTCGGAGTGGTCGCCATGCTATGATTTGCTGACATTACAGCTCGATGGATCTTCGCCATCTCCTTGTCCACCTACTCCATGGGAAAGACCACAATCTCAGAGGTAGGTCTCTCCTCTGGGATACTGCCAAAAGTTCTCAGCTTCATTTTCATATGGGCAGGACCGGCCCTAAAAGTCGCGACCTCAGCGGCCAGGGAGGCGGTGTTCTATTTGTAATATTCAGCATCCTTTTCGCCCCTCCGGAGCACCCTGTTCAGTTCAGCAATCTTCAACTCGCATTCCTCGCGGAATCTCTTCTTTTTGGCGCATAGTAGGTCATCTTGTGCCCGCTCGGGAGCTCGCATGGCGCGGACATCCTCAAACACAGGCTTGAGGATGTCAGCAAGCTGCGGGAGAATCACCAACTATTACGGGATCTCCCCTTCCTCAGGAGTCTCCGCGACCTCATCAGTATCTGCGATCAAAAGTAGAGATCGGTTAGCTCAGCTACAACAACTCAAAAATGGAAGAGCTCGCGCAAAGAGAATACTTAGAAAGAAATTAAGGCCGCGATCGCGTAAGGCATTTTCAACATCTTTTGTGACTGCAGGGTCTGCGGTTAGCAAAAGGCAGTATGATCACCTAAAGAACTCAAGGTCCATTCTTTCCAATTCCCTCTTCTACGACCTCTCGCACTCTTTTCTCCTTTGTCTTAATTCTACATTGTGATGAGTCCCATTTATATATACATTTATGGACTCATCTGGGCCGATTATCTAGTCTTTGCACCACACTTTATGCACGTTTTCATTCATATTCACTATTCCCTGCTAGGTGCACTATTAGGCCCGTTTCGGTGTGCAATTGCGCTCCTTGTTATTGGGGGTAAGCACATGGTGCTCCCCTTCCATTTCTTTATGTTTATCTGGTGCTGGAGGTGTATTCCCAGCTTGTTTATCTTGTGTGCAGGTGGCCGGATTGACTTGTATCCAGTTTTCTCCCAGATTTCATAACTGTGTGAAACGCACGGTCGTGCATTTTACTTGACGCACGGTCTGCTGCGGTTTTACGATCTCATCTGGCCAGAAAACTGGCGATCCGAGTTTACTCGTGCGTTTTGACGCACGGTCGGAATCGTCCGTGCGTGAGTAAAACGCAAGGTCTCTTGTTTCTTCTGTTTTAAGACGTATCTGAATTTGTCCGTGCGTTTTGACGCACGGACGGATTTGCCCGTGCGTGAGTAAATCGCACGGGCGGCGTAGCTTCGTCTCCACGCCAATTTTATCATTAATTAACGCACGGTTTGCGCAAGGTCGTACGTTCGACCATGCGTGACCATTTTTCTGCATGTTTAGTATTTAAACAGGAATTGTTGCTGCCATTGGTGTGACGGGAGAGAGCTCGATCCCCCTCGCGGGAAAGACTAGGAATCCCACCATTTTCACCCTTTCCACTGGAGGAGGCAGGAGGAGACCATCTCCGGCGATCTCCTTCATCATCCTTCCATCCGAGAGCGTTTGCAAGCTTCCGTCGCCGCTAGCTCAAGCATTCCTCGCCGAGGAGACCATAGATGTGCTGAAGATCGTTGGAGCGGTGACAGCTTCCTTCGAGTTAGCACGCCATCTGAGGGCCAAGCCCAGAGAGAGCCTGACAACCTCTTATTCCGGCCGTGAACCCAAGACGCAGTGACATATTCTTTGTGGTCCTCTCTAACCCTTAATGCTTGTACTTGTTTATGTGTTGTATGAATGCTTGTTAAGATTAATCTTAAGGATTATTGCTTGTGTTCATATCCAATGTTGATGCGGTGGCAAGAATAGCCCTTGTTTGTTGTTGTGATAGCCTAGGTTGCTTGTGTGTGAAGCCACTTAGCGATTGCTAGTGGTGATGTTTGCGAAGAAGTGAATACGACCCTCACAAACCCCGCACTGTGGCCACTCCACCCGCTTACCGAAGCGCGGCATCGCGGCCGCTGCACTCACCCACACGTTGTGAAGCGGTGCTTTTCGACCCGCATTTCTTTTCATTCTGCAATAGCTTAGGAACCCAAATCACAACCTCCCTTTTTTTCTTATTAATCCTTTTAACTGATTTCCTGGTTTGAGCAAATCGTACTACCCAACTTGCGGTCCTTTGAGAACGATATTCGGGGAGTTCCTCCCTATTTTATTACTTGAGCGACCGGTGCACTGCCGTCGTATCGCATTTCGTGCTTGCTAATTAGCAGTGCCGAAATAGCGCATCAAGTTTTGGGCGCCGTTGCTGGGGACTGCAAGCATTTATGATTTGTTCTTCTTGGAAATTCGTTTTAAGGACTTTTTGATTTTTTTTTATTTTTATTTTTGTGTTGAAGAAGGTGTATGCATAGAAGGGATCCTGGTGAGTGCGCAGCATTTGACCCTGAAATAGAGCGTACCCTGCAGGCGCGTCTCCGTGCTGCTGCCACCATGGATGTTAATGGAAATCCGGCTGAACCTGGAGTGGGAAATGTACCGGTCGTGGGTCAGGTAGCTGACGAGAATGAAGTGGTCAGGCCGAGACCTAGGACCATGAGAGATTACACCACTCCTACAGCTGGGAGTGCGTATCCAGGATTTGGGCCTAACATCATGAACAACCAGTTCGAAATCAAGCCCGCCATCCTGAACATCATCCGTAACAACACACAGTTCTCTGGAATGTCCAGTGAAGACCCACATCTTCACCTGGCAGAGTTCACCGACATTTGCGGTACCTTCCGGTATGCTGGAATCACTGACGAAACAGTCAAGTTGAGAATGTTTCCATTCTCATTGCGTGACAAAGCCAAGGTATGGATCCATTCTATCCCTCCAGGAACTGCTGCTACTTGGGATGTGCTAGCATCCAAATTCCTCGCCAAATTCCACCCGGTGGACAAGATTGTGAGCCTTTGGCGTGAGATCGCCACCTTACGGCAAGCTGAGTAGGAAACCCTCGCAGAAGCTTGGGAGCGTCTTAGTGACCTCCTGCACAAATGCCCAAATCACGAGCTCCGGCCGTGGAACATCGTGGAAACCTTCTACTTCGCCATCGAGCCCAACCATCGGGCGATGATTGACTCTACTGCAGGAGGAACCCTGATGAACCACATGCCCGAGGAAGCTCTCAGAATTCTGTAAGACATCGCGTCCCACAACACATTCTGGACTGCGGGGAGAAATGCGCCTAAAAGCGCTCGGGGACTATTCGTGGTGGATTCACTACCTCCCGCTGCTGCGCCCGCGTCTAACATTACATGTGAAGGATGTGGAGGCGGTGGTCACCACTCATACGAGTGTCCAGGTAGCGAGCCATCAGGTGAGTTCTCCCAACTTTGTTTAAATGAATCTGTAAATTTTGTTGGAAATCAAGCTAGGGGGCACCCTACGGAAATGCTTATAACCCAGGTGTGAGAAATCACCCCAATTTTTCATGAAACCAAAATGCTGCAGGCCAACGATGGAAACCGGGCCAGCATCAATACGATGCTCAAGAGTCCAGAAGTCAACCAAGGCCGCCTCAGCCGGGTTATAATCAAGGTGCCCCAGTCCCTAAGAAAAGTAGTCTGGAAGAGTTGATGGAAAAGTTTATGGAAGTCGCCAACACTAATATGGTGAACCAAACCGCGTCCATGCGTAACTTGGAGATGCAAGTGGGCCAACTGGCTCAAGTGCTAACCGAGCGTGCGCAAGGGACCCTTCCCAGTAATACTGAAAAAAATCCAATTAACCAAGGGAAGAGTCTCTCCGACGCGGGAGTTGGTGAACTAAGTGAGTTGGTAGTCTCATGTTCCATTAACAATATCGAAACGGCAGCCCTATGCGATTCCGTTTCATCTCGCAACGTCCTCGCTTTGCAGGATGTTGCTAAACTGCAACTTAAAATGGATACGGATGAATGGAAGTCACTAGTGCTTGCTAATGGGACTGTAGTTAAGGCTGAGGGAGAAGTCAGGAATGTGGAAGTTACAATCGAGGGGACGGTAGTTGTTGCCGACTTCCAAGTCTTGGGACCAAGTCTGAATCAATCCATTCCCATCTTGGGAGTACCGTTCTTAAAAGAGAGCGGTGCCACCTTAGACTTTTCTAAGGGGTGTGTTGTCTTACCCTATAAGGTGACACCCTCCACTTGCCCCAAGATTGTATCTGAAGAAGTAATTCACTCTCCCCTTATTTTTACTAAGGAACCATCTAGTGATCCAGAAGCTGAGAAAAGAACAGAATCGCTAGAAGGAGCAAAGAAAGAAGAGAAGTTGGAAGTTGTGACGGAAGAGGGGAAGAAGGCAAAAGACAGCACTGAGACCAGAATGTGGAATGACGAGGGAGAAGGCGGAACAAAGCGCCTTATGAAAATTTGTCCAAGTCAAAATAACAAATGTAAACATTTTAAGGAGGTCCATTAGGCTGACCCGGTTGCCACGGCGGCAATGGAAGTGAAGCCACCCACCACCAAGGCGGGAAATTCTGCCAGTTATCAACGTTGGCGCTCTCCAACTGTGGAGAAGCTGAGGCAAGAAAAACTGCTGCGTGAAGCACGCTCTTTTGCCCTCCGGCGCGAGAAGGAAGAGGTTAGGGGCAATGGGGAGACATCCTCCTTGGGCCCTAAAGCCTTCACCTCTCTCCCATCTCGCGTAGCTGGGGAGAACAACCACAAATCAGCATACAGCTGATGCGTGATGGGGTCTCGGGGTTGTGATTATGCTGCTTCTTCGGTCTGATTTTGTGCTCTATTTTGTCTCTTTGCTGTGTTGGTCATTCTTATTTTAGTTTGGAACAATCTCTTTAACTGCTGCTATCGAACTTTAATACAGGTATTTGGTCCACCTTGAAGGACGTTAAACAAAAGGGCTTCTTGGGAGACAACCCATGGGAACCACCCGGTTCCGTCTGCTTTTTAATTCCTTTTATGCACTACTATTTCTGTTTTGCTAACATTGTAGGCGGATGCTCTCTTGTGGAGGATGAGGAATGTATGAAAAATATTAATGTTGGAACTACCGCACTTCTGGCATCCTCTTTTATGAGCATAGGTCAACTCTACCCCTCTCTTACTTATTTCTGAATTGGTTATTTTAGTTAGTTTTGATCAAGTCTGGGGGAGATAGTGATCGGTGCACGTGCACACACTTTGCATGGCATGTTAGAATGTGATGAGTTAGGATTTGTATTTTGTTGCACATATTGCATACACTTGCACCTAGTTCACGCGCACTTGATCGCACGTACTTATTGGGTATCGCTGCGAGGTTCCCCGCTCGTAAGAATTGGATTATTAGCGTATGAGTGAGGAGTAGAGAAAAATGTTGACTCAAGTAGTGCATAGTCAAGTGCTCCCGTCACGCCTAGAAATTCAATTAGAGTAGAATTAAATTCAGAGTTATAATTTAATTATTTCTATTATAGTAGCTGCAATTTATTTTACTTTAGTGGTGAATCCGGTGAATCCAACGGTAGCATAAGGTCGAGTGTAGCTAGACTAGTAGTAGCTTATTACTAAGGTCGGAATGAAGGACAACCTTTCTCGGTGGCTAGAACTTGCACTAGGCGACTCTCGAAACGATTGCGTTGAAGTACTCGTCATAAAATGTGATATAGGCCATTTATTGATCCGGTTGTGCTTTTGAAATCCTTACCTACATAATCACCATTGCAAGCCCACTTGAGCCTGCCCTTCCTCCTTGTTTAGCTCCACTATAATTTAACAAAAGCCATACGGCCGAACCCATTTTCACACCAACCTTTGAGCTGATAGAAATTTCTTTTTCGATCACATTTGGTGTCATCTTTGTTGTGTATGGCAATTTTGAATTAGCTAAAGGAGCCGTTTTATTGTACTTTCAAATGTCATTTTGTCAATGAGAGAAAAGAAAAGAAAAGAAAAGAAAAAAAGTGGTGCAAAAATAATATTCTCTCAGCAAATTCAATTTATATTTGGCTTAGCACGCACCTAGTGTTCAGTTGAAGTCTGGGGGTGTTGAGTAATTCTTGAAAATTTTGTTTTGGTGATTGTAATTCTCTTGAGTGCTCAGGTTGTGTTGAATGTGATTCCCATCGTCCTTCTACTTACCTAGCCTATACTAAACCTAAGCCCAATTCTAACCCATAAGTCCTATTGATTTTAGATACGAGTCGTCTCATGCAGTAGAGAGAGTGCGAACGTGCAAGCCTATGGACACCGACTTTGATGGATTTCTTAGGAGTTTGTCCCGAGCTTCGATTTGAGTAATGCTCTGCTCATTAGTCACGCTATTTTCCCTTTTGCGCGACCGAAAGATTCACCAGGACTCACCATCCAAGTAAAATAAATTTCAAACTACTGTTCTAGAAATAGTTAGATATAATCTTGAGTTTAATTCTGTTCTAATGTATTTCTATGCACGTGCGCATGCGACTTTGCATTGGTCTCTACCGCTCACACTCACGCTAACATCCAATTGTTCCGACAGGAGGGCTGAGTAGTTTGCCCGAGATGTGCAAATGGTTAAGTCTGGGGGTGTGATGAGTCCCATTTATATATACATTTATGGACTCATCTGGGCCGATTATCTAGTCTTTGCACCACACTTTATGCACGTTTTCATTCATATTCACTATTCCCTGCTAGGTGCACTATTAGGCCCGTTTCGGTGTGCAATTGCGCTCCTTGTTATTGGGGGTAAGCACATGGTGCTCCCCTTCCATTTCTCTATGTTTATCTGGTGCTGGAGGTGTATTCCCAGCTTGTTTATCTTGTGTGCAGGTGGCCGGATTGACTTGTATCCAGTTTTCTCCCAGATTTCATAACTATGTGAAACGCACGGTCGTGCATTTTCCTTGACGCGCGGTCTGCTGCGGTTGTGCGATCTCATCTGGGCAGAAAATTGGCGATCCGAGTTTACTCGTGCGTTTTGACACACGGTCGGAATCGTCCGTGCGTGAGTAAAATGCACGGTCTCCTGTTTCTTCTGTTTTAAGACGTATATGAATTTGTCCGTGCATTTTGACGCACGGACGGATTTGCCCATGCGTGAGTAAATCGCACGGGCGGCGTAGCTTCGTCTCCACGCCAATTTTATCATTAATTAACGCACGGTCTGCGCACGGTCGTGCGTTCGACCGTGCGTGACCATTTTTCTGCCTGTTTAGTATTTAAACAGGAATTGTTGCTGCCATTGGTGTGACGGGAGAGAGCTCGATCCCCCTCGCGGGAAATACTGGGAATCCAGCCATTTTCACCCTTTCCACTGGAGGAGGCAAGAGGAGACCATCTCCGGCGATCTCCTTCATCATCCTTCCATCCGAGAGTGTTTGCAAGCTTCCGCCGCCGCTAGCTCAAGCATTCCTCGCTGAGTGACCATAGAAGCGCTGAAGATCGTTGGAGCAGTGATAGCTTCCTTCGAGTTAGCACGCCATCTGAGGGTCGAGCCCAGAGAGAGCCTGACAACCTCTTATTCCGGCCTTGAACCCAAGACGCGGTGACATCTTCTTTGTGGTCCTCTCTAACCCTTAATGCTTGTACTTATTTATGTGTTGTATGAATGCTTGTTAAGATTAATCTTAAGGATTATTGCTTGTGTTCATATCCAATGTTGATGCGGTGGCAAGAATCGCCCTTGTTTGTTGTTGTGATAGCCTAGGTTGCTAGTGTGTGAAGCCACTTAGCGATTCCTAGTGGTGATGTTTACGAAGAGGTGAGTACGACCCTCACGAACCCCGCACTGTAGCCACTCCACCCGCTTACCGAAGCGCGGCATCGCGGCCGCTGCACTCACCCACAGGTTGCGAAGCAGTGCTTTTCGACCCGCATTTCTTTTCATTCTGCAATAGCTTAGGAACCCAAATCACAACCTCCCTTTGTTTCTTATTAATTCTTTTAACTGATTTCCTGGTTTGAGCAAATCGTACTACCCAACTTGCGGTCCTTTGAGAACGATATTCGGGGAGTTCCTCCCTATTTTATTACTTGAGCGACCGGTGCACTGCCGTCGTATCACATTTCGTGCTTGCTAATTAGCAGTGTCGAAATAGCGCATCACATTGCTAATGAGGATGTCATCTGTTTCAATGATGATGATCTCACGCCGCTCTTTTGGAGATCTAGGTCGAACAGCAGACAGAGGAAGGAATTTCGGTGGTCTCGCGATCATTTTTGCCTTAACGGTCCGCAGGGCAGAGACCGTTGTCGCGCGGTCTGCTATTACCTTATCCAACTTGGCTTCCTGGATAGCGGAGAGATTCTTCAGACCGGCGGATAGCGCGACTTTCTCTTTCTTGATCTGTCGGATTCCTTCTCCTCTCTCCTCTTCCTTCTCCTCCCCCTTAACGGACTTCCTTTTCTTCTTGTCTTTCTTCTCTCCCTTAGCAGCAGTCAGTGCATCCTTCTTCTCTTTCTTCTTCCTCTCTTTTTTAGCAGCGGCATGCGCTGCCCTCTCTTCCACTTCCTTCTTCTTCTCAGCAGCGATCAACATCGCCTTTTCTTCCTCTTTTCTCTTTTTCTCAGCAGCGGCCTACACTGCTTTCTCCTCCTCTTCCTTCTTCATCTTCTTGGCGGCGATCAGCATCGCCTTCTCCTCCTTCTCTTTTCTTTCTTTCTCTACAGCGGCCTGCGCTGCCTTCTCCTCTTTTCCCTTTCTCTCTTTTCTTCCTTCTCTTTCTCCTCTGCCTCTGCCTTTTTCCTGGCCGCTTCTTCCTCGGTCTTATTCTTCTAAGCGATCTCCCACTCTTTGGCGGCCTCCCAAAGACTCTCAGACTAAAACGGATCAACCACATGGGGGACTGAATAAATAAGACTGTTAAAAGAATCGTCGTTAAGATAAGCAATCAACTCTGGGTACCCTCCTTTGGAAGAAAATGAGACCGCACTGGGAAACGAGAGATCAATCTACTTACATACCTTCTCAGGGTCCTCCATGAGAGGATTTCTAAAACCGCCATCTTCAGGGAGTGTGACCGCCTCCATAGCGGACACTATTTTACTTTCTCCACTTTTCTTTTTTTGGGCGGTCAAAACATAAGAGTTTGTGTTTTTTCTCTTTGCCCCTTTTGCAGCTTTCTGCTTGTCTATGATCTGTTGTCTGAGTTTTTCTGTGGAAGCCTTCTTCTCTTACATCTAAGCTTTGATAGCCTCAATAGAAGCGGTCTCCCCGGTCTGGACAGCGACCTGGCTGAGAATTTCCTCTGACATTTGGCAGTTAAAGGTGATAGAAACTCCTGGGAGGTTCAGCATAGGAGGCCCTGAAGAGGTATTCGACAAGTCGACAGCGCTTGAGACCACATCCCTCTTCGGCAATTCAGCTTACTTTTCCTGAGGAGGAACGCTGATGGTCTCCTTCATCGCATCTACCTTTATCGCGGCCTTAGAGGCCTTGACAGCCAGAAACTTCTTGGAGCTAGCGGTCTCATTCTCTTTGCCCTTTCCCTTTGGGGAGGCTACCTTGGGCGGCCCATGGGTCTGTGCTCGCTTGGACAGACGATTCAGCATGCTCGCCATTCAGAGATCGTTACGGTCTGAAAAGCAGGGATCGCTGATAGAACAAGCTCGCAGTTCTGTCCAGAAAGTTCTAGATTCTAAGGCCTTGAAGCTGTATTTATAGATTCTCTCGCAATTATGACTGTCGCGGTCTCAGCGGTCACAGCGGACATTTCTGAAGTTCCAGCGAAACTTGAAAATGTGCGGGGATCATGTTTTCCTGGAAGCCCGCGACCTCTCTTTATCGGTAAGAATGGTCAAGTCCGGTGGTCTTAATTTGGGGAGACCGCCCAGACCGCATGTATCATCTCCAGCAATTCTTCTAAGGCACGGGTGGCCAGGCTCCAGGGAGATAGCCAGATCGCATGGTCTGAGGTTTCTCTTCCTTTTGTTATTTGCACCCCATGTCTCTGCCCTGGTTCTCATGTACCCTTGGCAGCCCATAATTTTTGGATCTGCCCGTTTGGGCAGCCTCCGCGTCTATAAATAGAGGGGTATGGGTACCAGAAAAGGGATGATTGCTTCGAGCCTCCAGCTTACAACCTGTGCAAGCGGTCTCATTTTTTGTCACTTTTCTACCTCGCATCCTTACTTATTTTAGACCCCCGTCCTGTAACCTTATTTGAGATCAATTGAAGCAGCTTTTCTCTCCGAGATGTCTTCTGGCATCTTCCGTCTCAAGTAACCTACACTCACAGTCTTCCCCCCATCTCTTTTTTAGTGTGAGGTTTGGAGGTGCAGTTTTTGTGCCAACATTACCCATGTTGTATAGTAAGGGTAATCTGGTCATAGAAGTCTTAGGAAGTCAGCTGAGTCAAAGTAATAAGAAAGGCAAACTGAAATCATGAAGAAAACTATCCAGAGTAATTATGCGTTGACTAGAAGTCGACGCAACGTCAACTGGGAGTCGAAGTAACGTCAACTAGTTGTCGACGCAACGTCAACTAGAAGTCTACGTTACTCCGACTGAATATCAGCGCATCTTTAGAAGTCAATGCAATATCGAAAGGTATTCAACGCAGAAGACAGAGTCAGTCAGAGCAACATTTGAAGTCGAAGCAACTTCGACTAAGATTCAACGCAGAAGTCAGAGCTTAAAATCTAGGTCTTCATCTCGACCGATATGTCGATAAGGACTCGACGCAACGTCAATATTAGAGTTCATTTCAAAGCTGAGGAAGATTTCGAAGCTGGTTCTAATAGAACTTAGATGTGCATTGATAAGAAGGCATAGTTATTCGACACAACATCGAATACAGACTCAAATTTGGAAAATTTCCTGGATTCGATTCTGAGGCTTCTTCAGATTATATATATGGAGGTTATTCAAATTCTAACAGGTCGACACGAACAAGAAAAGAAAGAAGTATTCTAAATATTCAATAATAATATATTTGGAAGTTATTCAAAAGGATTCTGACGGGCTTGTTGGAGCTTGTGTTCCACATCTCTCTTAGTTTGAAAATAATAAATCACACTATGTATTTGATCTTGCTTGTGTTTATAGTGTGCATGTATTATAGGTACATATTCCTATGAATTGGATGATGTTTTGTGACGATTCTCTGAAAAGAGAGTTAACCCCCAGTATTAGTAGTTAACGCCCTGCATTAACTTATCGTTGAGATGGGATGACATCGAGAAGGTAATGACATGGAGAAGAAATAGCGTCGAGAAGCAAGAGACAACGCTAGCGTTGGATCTAATGCACGCATTGAGTCCACGATCTGCCACGATCTCGACGGTTGCACGATCTCAGCCATGACTGTGTGATCACTAACGTTGGCGTTAACTTCTTAACGCAGGGCATTAGTTCTTGTGCCTATTTAAAGAGCTGATTTTGTTGTTCAAAGGTTCCTATCTCAAGCTTTCATTCCAAAATTCTGAGAGAGCATTTCAGCCCTGAATTCAAAGAGCACTCCTAACACCACCATTGAGGAACAAGAGTGAGAAGGAGATTTCCAACAGTCAAATTTGAAGGACACTTGCTTCAACTCCGACGATTGTCATTGTGTGTGATAGTTTATATAGGATGTAGTCTTAGACACCGAGAGGGGGTGAATAGGTTTCTTTTATTTTAGGCTTAGTGTTTTCTGAATTCAGGTTAGCAAATTATCAAGCACAGAAAGCACAAAGATATTTATAGAGGTTCCTCAAGACAGGGTGTCTTGAGTAGTCCTCTTTCCCCCTTCACCTTTCTAACAATGAGTTAGACAAGGCCAACTTCTCCAAACTCAGCTCCAAGAGCCAAAAGCACAGATCCCATAGGATCTCTCAGGTCTTCCCAAACCCTACCTCAGGCATAATAGCCCTACCTCAGGCACAATAGTCCTACCTCAGATCACACACTGATCCTACCTCAAGCAAACCCTTCAGCTCTACAACTCATGCCAATCAGCCTTACACACTCAGGCAATAAAGCCCTACCTCAGATCACACACTGATCCTACAGATAATATAATATGGGATATAAATAGAAGGAAGGAGAGGTCAAGCCTTGGTCTTCTTCTTCTTAACTGCTGTTGTTGTAGACTTGAACCAGGGAGGAGAAGTGTAGCTCCAACTTGATTCTTCTTGATCAGCCCTTCAGATGATGGACTTGATTTACTTGCTATTTCTTGAGATGAATCAAGATAAGCAATCTCTTCTCTCCTTGCAGCCTTGTGTAAGCTCAGTTCTTGGCTGCTGACAATGAAACAGTATCGTTCTTCTTGCTTGTGTGCTGGAGAGTAAGATCAATAGCAAAAGGTCCCTTTGCTCAACCCTAACTTATTCCTTTTATACACCACTAATCTTCAATGTCTCTTATCTGTCCTCCTGATAGGTATGGGAGTGGTTGGTGGACCCCAAGATGCCTTTCTGCAGCTTGCGCCAAAAGCAGAATCCGCCAGATCACTTTTGAATCTGTCTCAGCAGTTGGGCTGAGATGGCCAGCTGTCTCAGCGATTGTATCTGTCCCGTCCCAGCGGATCCGCTGAGACAGACAGTTGTCTCAGCGGTTTTCTTCTATCTGCAGCTCAGCTTGCCCAGACACCTTCTCAGCGCCTCCTGGCCTTGTCTCAGCAGTTCAGCTGCGACTGAGAGCTCGTCTCAGCGGTTTTGACAGTAAACCAATTGATCATACATCACACCTTGGTATGTCCTAGTCCTGCATTGTAATGAGATAGAAATATGGTTTATCAAATACAACTTGTACTTAGCATTGAGTGTGAGGCCTCTTCAAATCAAGGGAACATTGAGGGTCAGTTTCCCAACAATCTCCCCCTATTTGAAGAAGGCAGAACACCCTTAAATGCTAGAGTACATTACTCATAAATTCTTGATATGTGTCATTGGAATAATGAGTTCAACATATCATGCTTAGTGCATCAGTCGTTTTAAAGCAGATGGTTGTTATGAAAGGATTGTACCACAGAGTTTAATCAATCCATCAGTAAGATTTGATAAACATAACAATGCAACGTAGATTAAATTATCCAATAAAAATAGGGTAAGGTTTAGTTATAACTCAGATTTAGCTATGATACAAGCTGATTACATTAACAATCCATCAATTTCAATTAATATAGAATAGTAATTCAAAGCTCAGTTTGCATTCATATATTCATAAACTATTTTAGACAAAGTATAATTAAGTTTGCATCCACACATTCATAAGTTATTATAGTTCAATATCAATTAAATACATCAACTGTTTCTACATTCATTCAAAGCTTCCTTTTCTTATAAGAAGAGCATTCAGGAAAATTAGCAGCTGCTTCTTTTCCTTTAGCTGAGGCCAGTTGGTCTGCTGCAGTATCCATATTTTCAGCAACCATTTCTTCTTGGACTGGAGGCTCCTTATCTTCAGCAGGTACAGTCATGTCTTAAGGCACATTTGTGGCTGTGTCCTTTTTAGCTTTTGCTGCTTCAATCTCAGCTATCTTCCTCTTGTTCTCTTGCCTTTTAAAATACATGAATGGCTTTGGGATGTATTTAGAAGGCATTCTTCTTAGGTTATCTTTTCTTACAAGGTTTGCTTTGATTACTTTATCTCTTTTTTTTGTTCCTCTCTAAATGCTTTATACATTCCTCAGATGGATATAGCTTATCAATGTCTTTGCTTATTTTTCCATGGCTTAGCAAGGCATTTAGAATTATCTCTTTGGAGTCATCACTCCAATAGTCAAAATCAGGGTCTCTACTGTTTTCATCCCTTTGTTTGGCCATGAATTCCTTAGTGAGCAACACATGCTCTCTTTCTCATCTCTTTTTTAATCTCACATTTTGTGTTATTGCCACTTGATGAGGGAAATCCCAGTCTTCTGCCCTATTAACATCTAGGATAGGGAGATTCAGAGCTATCCTTGTACCTTGTAGGACTTTCAGCGTGAGGTCAGAATTGATGACTGCATTTGTATCCTCTCCCATTCTGGCTTCTTCATAGATTTTTTGATGGAGGTCTTGCTTAGCTGTTGTTATTATGCCAGAGAGAGTTTGGAATACATTCTCAAGGTTAGCTTGAAGCACATCTTTTAACTTGCCTACTTCTTCATTCAGATGGGAAGAGGTGGCTCTTGCAGCAATGGATTGAGAGACAGTTGCAATTTCTGCTCTCAGCTCTTCCTTGTACCTGTCAGCTTCTTCATTTAACTGCATAGCAGTTGAATAGACATACTCTTGAAGATGGTTTGTTGACTTCTCTATCACCTCATTTGTCTTACTTACATAAATCTTGACATATCCCATGTCCTGTTCCGACAGCTGGAGATGTTTGTCCATGGATCTTAGAATGGTATTCTGAGAAATTACTGATTTTTCAGCAAGGTTAAACCATTTGGTCATTTGTTTGTTGAGTATCTTAGTGTTCTCCTTTATTTCCTTGACCTCAGACATGACTTCAGCTTTCACATTCAAGATGGATTGATCAATGTATCCCCTGACAGATGTAATTGATTGATCTACTTGTGTCTTCATGGAAGTTAGGTGAGGCTGTAGAAGCAGGGAGATAGCATTGAGAAGATTCTCATTAGATGAGTTGGAGGTGGAGGCTTGCTGAATATTTATCACTTGGGCTGGGGGTCTTGGTGTGCTTGGAGGATTGATAATATTGAGCACTAGATGGACTGGTGGTTCATGAAGGACTTCAGCTGGGGTATCCACCATCTTAGCACCTGATGTCATTGCATCAATGTGCTCGGGCTGATCATCATCCATATCATCGTTATCATTATTTCCTTGCTCCTCCCCCCAGAGAGAGCATCCTTGTCAGATGAGTCCAGGAAGGCTGAGACAATTAGTTGAGGTTAGAGTTTAATTACCTAGAGATTCTTATGATAAGAGTGTTAGAGTTACCTATAACTTCATATTTCTCTGTAGGTGGCTCTTTCTGCACCTCCCCCTCAGATGGTGCACTGGATGTTCCTTGTGAAGGTAATGACCACAGGGCTGGTTCATTATCAGGAATGTTTCTTATTCTTTCTTCAAGATTGAAGATAATTGTTTCAATCTGACCTTGTAAATTTTGAGGCGATGGTGTTGTGTTCACATCAGCATCATTAATTTTTGTAATATCAATGGGGGATGGTTCTTGTTGATACTCCCCCTCAGATGGAGCACACTCCAGTTCTTGAGGATCTGGGATCCACATTATTTAAATGTCAGATTTGACTAACTATTGTGATTAGCTATAATTAATTATTTAAATAAGTTGTGAGGAGTTGAATTAGTTACTAGAAGTTATGACTTTGTCCAGCTACTGTGGATGGATAGGTTTAGTTGGCAGGTCATTTAGTGCAGCCTCCTTGTCAAGAATGTTGTTTGACCCAATGTCAGCACCAGCATCTTCATCTTTATCTGAGTGATTAGACTCAGAACTAGACATGATCAGCCTAGTTTTCTTAGAGGATTTGGTAGTCATTTTCTCTTTTCCTTTAGCCTCAGAGGGCTGACTCATTGGAAGGACCCTGGTGAATCTGTCCAATGTATTGATATCCATTCTTTTGAGATAGTGAAGGCTTGTTCCTTTGGAGTTGTTGAACTTGTCAGGGTAAGATTGGATGAGATACAGGGACAGGATTCTACCCATGTTGGGAGATTGCAAACATTCCTTCATCCTTTGAAAAATCACTACTCCCCAAGAGGTTTGCTTTTTCAGAATTATCCTAGTCATAAGGTCAAACATGTACTGGGATATAATATCATGTGAACCAGGTTTGCATAGGATAGCTTTTCCAACAATGTCTGATAATAGTTTGCCCTTTTGGTTGAAGAACTTTCTTTTCAATGAACCAGTCTTAGTATCATCGTACTCTGTCCATTTCAATGCTTTCAGCTTATCTTTCTCAGAGATTTCTTCTTCCCCACTTGATTTGCAGGAAGGAAGATGAAGGACGTTCTCTATCTTGGCTGGGGTGATTTTTATCCTCTCTTCTCCTATCTTGGATTTGATGGATGACTTGGAGGAGGATATCTTGGCATTATTAAACCATTCCAGAACTTCAGTTCTGAGAATGGGGCTTGGTTCAGAGAGAAGAAATTCTAATCCTTGGTCTTCAAGGAGTTGAATCACTCCCTTGATGTCTTCAGAAGCATGGGCAAAGCCATTTCTGACAATCTCATAGCCTTCAAGAAGGTCTTTAGAACTTTTGGGAGCCATTGCTATTGTTGACGAATGCGCTGGGACAGAAGAGAAGGTGATTCGTCTCGGCAGCTGGAAGAGAAGGGTCGTGTGCCTTTCACTAAGCAGGTTTGCTTTTTATATGGCTTGAGACTTAGGTAAAATTAAACATAGTAATTAGATTTAATTGCTCTTATAATTGTTAGTGTAAGTGGGTCAACTCGGGTTGCACTTAGACAATTTATAATGACTCCAACCCATCTCAGTGGAACTGCTGGGACAGTGACCTATCCGCTGGGACAGAACACTATCAGTCGCTGGGACAGATTTAGTCGTCTCAACGGTTCAGCTGAGACTTTTCCCAGCTGTATCAGCGGCTCAGCTGAAATAGATTGTTCTGGTTAAGCTGATCTTACTACCTTAAAATCATTAGAGATATGATTATTTGAAGGCCAAATCATATCACTCATAGGGTTGATGTGTCAACACTTTAAGTTATATCAAGTCAAGCAGTATATCATACATGATTGAAAGAATGAAGTGTTTTACATTATTCTACATTTAACATTCCTAGTTCAATTTTGAAAGCATTAAACTTGGCCTCATCCAATGGCTTAGTGAAGATATCAGCCACTTGATTGTCAGTGGGGACAAATTTAAGGCAGATATCTTGAGATTCTACATGTTCTCTTATAAAAGGATGACTTATCTCTATATGCTTAGTCCTATTCTGAGAGACGGGATTCTTAGCAATAGAGATAACACTGGATGAGTCATAGTAAAGAGGAGAGTTACTTACCTTGAGGTTGTAGTCCTCTAGCTGGTGTTGAATCCACAATAGATGTGCACAACAGCTCCCTGCAGCAATGTATTCATACTCAGCAGTGGAAATAGCCACACTTGTCTGTTTTTTGCTGCTCCATGATATCAACCTTCTTCCTAGGAATTGACAAGTGCCCCTTGTGCTTTTCCTGTCTTCTTTGCAGCCTGCAAAATCTGCATCTGAAAATCCTGTTAGTTCAAAATCATTGTTCTTAGGGTACCAACGTCCAAGATGTAGGCTGCCTTTAAGGTATCTTAAAATCATCTTTGCAGCTGAGTAGTGAGATTCCTTAGGACATGCCTAGTACCTAGCACACACACATGTAGCATACATAATATCTGGTCTACTAGCAGTTAAATTTAACAGGGATCCTATGATGCACCTGTACATGGATTCATCAAAGGCCTTGCCCTTCTCATCCTTGTCCAGGGAAATGTTAGACCCCATGGGAGTTTTCATGGTGGAAGATGATTCCATCACAAATTTCTTGATAAGCTCCCTAGTGTACTTGGTCTGAGAGATGAATATACCTTCATCAGACTGTTTTCTTGGAGTCCTAAAAAGTACTTGTGCTCTCCCGTACTGCTCATCTCAAACTCCCCATGTATTAGGTTGGCAAACCTTTTGCAGAGGTTGTCATCAATAGACCCAAATATTATGTCATCAACATATATTTGGACTACGAGACACTTGCCCCTTGTTTCCCTAAGAAACAATGTGTTATCTATCTTTCCCCTCAAGAACTTGTTCTTGATGAGAAAGCTAGACAAAGTCTCATACCAAGCCCTAGGGGCTTGTTTAAGACCATAAAGAGCTTTCCTAAGTAAGTAATCATGACTGGAGAGGGTAGGATGTACAAAACCTGATGGTTGCTCAACATATACCTCTTCCTTCAAGTCACCATTAAGGAAGGCTGATTTGACATCCATTTGATACACTTTGAACCCCTTGTGGGCAGCATAGGCAAGGAATAGCCTAATTGCTTCCAACCTTGCAACAGGGGTAAAGGTTTGATCAAAGTCTATCCCTTCTTCCTGTCTATACCCCTTGGCTACCAGCCTTGCCTTGTTCTTTATGATTGTGCCATTTTCATCTAACTTGTTCCTATAAATCCATTTGGTACCTATGATATTGTGTCCTTGAGATTTTGGCACCAATTTCCATACCTTGCATCTCTTGAATTGTAGGAGTTCTTCTTGCATGGCTTGAATCCAAAAGGTGTCTTGGTTGGCTTCTTCAGACTTCTTGGGCTCCATTTGTGATAGGAAGCTCAAGAATATGGCCTCATTATGAGCCCTTCTTCTGGTTAATACACCTTGATTCTAATCTCCAATTATCTGTTCTCTTGGATGATCCCTTAGATGTCATACAGCTGTAGGCAGTCTGTTCTCAGCTTGCTGTGCTTTTTCTGCTGGTTCAGCAGTGTCTTCATCAGCATAGACTTCTTCCTCTTCAGGGATGGCAGCATCAGAATAAACTTTTCTACTGCTGGGTGTGTCTTGTATAGACATCCTTTCCAAGTCCTTTTCATTTCCTGTCAAGACAGAAGAACTAGACCAGCCCTTATATATTAGGCTGGTCTCATCAAATACTACATGCATAGACTCCTCTACAACATGAGTTTTCTTGTTATACACTCTATAAGCTCTACTATGTGAGTTATAGCCCACAAGAACACCCACATTGCATTTCTCTGCAAACTTTGTTAATTGAGTTTTTCCATTGTTTAAAATGTAGCATTTGGAGCCAAAGATTCTAAAGTATAAAATTGTAGGTTGTTTGCCTTTCAGAATCTCAAAGGGAGTTATTCCATGAACCTTATTGATGGAAGCTATATTGAGAACATGGCATGCAGTATTGACTGCCTCAGCCCAGAAGTATTTTGGGAGTGAGGAGTCACTATGCAGTGTTCTCCCAGCTTCTATCAAGGTCCTATTCCTCCTCTCAGCCACACCATTTTGTTGTGGAGCCCTTGGGGAGGAGAACTCTTGGGCGATACCATATTCTTGACAAAACCTTGTCATAGCTTCAGATTGAAATTCTGTGCCATGGTCAGTTCTAGTCCTGACCACAGCACAAAGCAAGTCATTCTGAATTGCTTCGACATGACTTATAAAGACATTTAAAGTATCAGACTTCTTCTTAAGGAAGAATACCCATGTATATTTTGAGTGATCATCAACAATCACCAAAGTATACAACTTCCCACCTAGGCTCTGAATTGGGAAAGGACCAAACAAGTCCATATGCAAGAGATAAAGACATCTCTCAGTGTCTTTGGAGCCAATACTTTTAAAGGTGGCCCTTGTTGGCTTACCCATTTGGCAAGCATGACAGGGACCACTTTTAATACATTTTAAATTAGGACTATTCCTAACAAGGTCTTTAGAGAATAGTCTATACATTGTCTTGTAGTTAATGTGAGCAAGTCTCTGGTGCCATTGAACACAAAGGGACTCATTCTCATTAGTTACTAGACAAACAGATGTAAGAGAATTACTACATATAAAGTCTAAACAATAAACATTCTCACTCGTACTGCTTGAGAGAATGGTCTCTAAGTCATTAGACTTTTTGATCAAGCACTTGTCACTGTGGAATTCAATGACATAACCTAGATCACATAGTTGAGTTGTGCTTACTAGGTTGTGTTGCAACCCTTCAACATAAGCTACCCTTGTGATTGAGACTATGCCATTGGAGATCATACCATATGTTGAAACCGATTTCTCGGTCTCTTGTAGAGCTCAGGGCCCTCACCGAAATGAGGGGCAGCTACCCTTACTAATCCCTCAGAGAAGGCAGACTGAAAACTAGGAAAATGACTAAGACCTTAGTCACAGCGAGGAGGTCCCTCCACTAACCCGGAAGATCGTTGAGCGCTTCCCCTCCCAAGCCAAAGCTGAGACTCGGGCACCTTGGAGAGCTCAGGAAATGCTAACCAAAGAAAGCCTAAGGAGAGGGAAGCTAAAGTGAAGTCCCCTCCAAAGGTGCCCTTACGGTCCTATTTATAGATTTTTCTGGTCCGGCCTGCAAATAGCAGGATCCCGCCTTTTGATTTTACTATCCGCACCCCAAATAGGTATGCTAACAGCCCAACTCCGATGTTTGGAGAGGTTAAAGGCAGACCACCAAGGGTAAAAAGGTAATTTGACCTTGTCGGCTTATGGGCAAGGGGCTGCGAGAACCTTCCTGTGAGATCTTATGTTCTCGCGGGCCTCCTCGCGAGCCCTACTCGCAATGCCTCTCTTAGGCGATCCCTTGCGTGGACCTCGCCGGCCAATTCGGGCGATGTCTGTCAGGATGGGTGGCTCGCCGACCGTTGCTTCTCCGTGGTGAATTGCCGAGGTCGGGTTCTCGCGGCTCCCCTTGCTAGACCATCCCTTTGGTTTTAATGATCATAGAACGCTTCGTCGACTGCTGATGATCTCGCCGAACAGGGGTATGGTCGACGAGACCTGGGGAGTTCTGCGAACACACCCGCGAGCGCTTGTCTCATCGACCCTTCTCGCTCGCCCTTCAGCGGGCTCCATTCCATTGCCTTTTTTTAGACCGTATCCCTGCCTGGCGAATACCGGGGTTGTACACAATCCCCGCTCTTCGTGAGGACATTTGTGCTTGCGAAGAATCGTCCAACCCCTGGTATTTGCCCGCTCCTTGATGATCTATCGGGAATCTTTGGTGGGACCCACCCTGTGGGCTATAAATATGGTCCTGAGTCTCCAGTGGCGTGCGCTGATACTCCCCTTCCTCTCCCTTCGCCTGGTACTGTAGTTGCTTGGGGATGCCTCTTTCTGAAGAAGCTGAGGCTCGCCTGAGGGTGATGAGAGCCGGCGGGCTACCCTCCGCGACCAGGGTCCCTGCCTGGATGAACCGGCCGCTCCCCGCTCAGTCGCCGAAAGTCAAGAAGGCGAAGGTGGCTCGTCGCACCGGGGACAACTCCGTGTTGCTGGACTCCTCCCCGGACGATCGCCACCATGAGAAGGTACGAGCTACTCCAGTTCGCGTCAATAAATTTATTTCATTCATCTCTACTCGCAGGATGCTTTGCCGAGCGAGAACGCTGGAGAACTCGCTGAGGGGTCTCGCAAAAGTCCGCAGGCTGATTTGAGCCTCGCTGGGAAAAACGTCACCGGTATGTTCTTAACCTCGCGTGCCTTAACGTTTCTTGTCGATATTTGACAGTTACTTCCTACAGCTTCGCCCCTGAAGTCCCCGGCCCGCCAGACGTCATGGCCTCCGTCTCTGCCTCCGCCTCCTCCTGACAAAATCATAGAGAAGCCCGGATTCCAGCTCCTGAAGAGCGAGGAGACTGGTGGCTCTGCGCCGCCAAAGGTCCCCCCGACCAACAGCGCAGCCTACCCTGCCGGCCTGGGCAAATCTCTTTACCCTCACTACGGCAACGTGTTCCAGGGCCGTCCTTCGACTTCTAGCCCCCCGCTTTGTAAACATTCTGACCTCGTCGAAACCCTATGCGAACTCATGTTGGAGTTTCTGAGATGATCTCAAAGCAATCAACAGTTAGTCTTGCTGCCAACGCAATATGAGCCTATAGGGTCGCACATAAAAGCGTTTGGAGAAATTGGATAAAGGATTGTGTTGGCCTTGCTCATATTGGATATGAGTGGAGGACCAATCCTGTGACTGCTTGGAATCAAGTTGAGAATGTCTCAAAAGGGAAATCGTTTAAAGTGTTTAAACGAACGGATTTACACTAGGTAATTCGGCTAAAGGCATTAACCGAATTCGGCTAAAGGGTTTAGACGAATTCAGCTAATGGCATTAACCGAATTCGGCTAAAGGGTTTAGACGAATTCGGCTAATGGCAGATTCGGCTAGAGGGTTTCGCCGAATTTGTATAGCTGAATTTATATAGTCGAATTCGTCGAAATGGTTTCGCCGAATTCGGTTAATGTGATTAGTTGAATTCGGTTAATGTGATTAGTCGAATTCGGCAAATGTAAATCTGGACAGATTTTCTGTTTTTCCCTCTGGTTTGCGGATTGCCGATTTTATGCCTTGCTTATAAAAGGAACGTGATTAGGGTTTCGATAATAGACGGTTTTTGGTTCGATCCTTTTTCGCGAGAGAGAAACGACGGAAGTGTTCCGGCGGTTCTCGTTCCGTCCGCCGATCGACGTTCCGCCGCCGCTAGTCGCCGCCGCCGGTCGCCGCCTCTTCTGGATCGTACCTAGCAGTCCGTGGGGACGTTGAGAGCTTCCTTCTCCGACCTAGTTCTTGTACGACAAGAAGCTAGGGTTCTTCATCGCTTGTGTGGACTTTTGTAGAGGGATCGATCTATTTCGATCCTTGAAGAACTCAAAGGCAGATTTCGAATTTCTCTTGGAGCACCTTGGTTGAGTATTGACTCAATTCCGCGAAGGTATATTGTATTTCGATTTGCATATTCTCTTGAATCATGAAAACCGCAAGATCCGTTGATCTCTTTTTGGGTTGTTCTTGTTCATTTCCGCTGCGCATATTTGATATGTCATCCCTTATGAAGGGGTATAGAAAACCCAACAACTCACGCGTGCCATCTAACCTCTTCGTAATATTTTGCAGAAGATACCGAAAACCCGCACAATGATTCTGAGCTGGGCGACGACGAGATGTCCCCCCTTCCTGACCAGGTGGAGGAATTCTTAGGGGATCCACGAGACCCCGAGATGATGAAATAGCGAGCCACGGAATTGCTGAGGAAGCATGGGCGCATGCTGATGGACCTCAACATGCAGGCGAGACAGGACAGAGAAGCTGCCGAGGACAGGCACGCGGTTCTGATGGAAGAGTGCGCGAGGCTCCGGCAGGAGAGAAAACGTGACCAGGAAAAGAATGCCACGACGCCGGAGGTTCATATAGCTAGGATGAGAGACTACGCCTACCTCATGGACAGGGCGGGCCGTTTGGCCGAGAATTATTATAACTCTAGGGTGCCGCCGAGGTCCGAGTCTCGGGGTGGGGGTAGGTGGAAATGGTTACCTCATGATTTGTCACAACCCGTATTTTCCCGAAATAAATTATAATATCAGAGTAAAGGGGGAAAACACGCGTCATGATGCCACGTCCTGTAGGGGACAACTACAGACGTTCAGGCGAGCACTCAAACGAACATTTTTACGAGAAAAGATATGAATTAATAAAAGCATTATCTTTTAAGATTATTTTCGTTAGGTTAGCAAGTCGTGCCCCTCGGCTCTGCGGTTTAGATAGCCGAACTTTTATAAAAGATATGCGTACGCAACGGAAGAAAATAGGTTCATTTTATTTCTAACGGCGCTGAAGACCGGAGACGTCTCCAGGGCGAACGCCAGACTAAATTCGGTATATAATAAGGAAATATCATTTTATTTTGGTTTAAGGTTTGCAAATAGGTGTTACTTAATAGTAGGAATGACAAAGCAGTTAAAAGAGCGAATATTTATTTGCTAAAAGAACTTCATTTATATACAGCAAAATAAGCTTTTCCCAGAGTGTACAAGTACAAAATAACTAAGTAGAAGAAAAGGAAACTAGCAGCAGCATGAGCAAGTAAGCTAAACAAAAGCCATACGGGCGTCAACAACTGACACGAACCCGCAGGAAAGAAAGTCCACAGTCCAAGAGTAAGGGGCTACAGCAAAAGAAACTGATTCCTTACTTACTAGGGAAGAAAGCCCTCCACCGGGGAAACTGAACGACCCCGCTCTAAAACCTGCGGCAGCTACGAACCTGAACCTGAGGCATCCATAAGAAAAGAATGCCTCAGCCCAAAGGGTGCAAGAAAACAGCATGATTATAAGTAAGAGCAGGCAAGGTAACCAGTAGCATAACCAGTCTGAAAGGAGTATATAGTACATATATATATACACATATACTCATATATATATAACCATATATATATACGCTTATATAAGGATTTCAGTAATAGAAGTTTAAGAAGATCCCGCATAGAACCAGCCCGATAAGCAAGAGCATGACTAAACATGGCATATAATGCAAACAAAAAATGGACCAGTGGTGGCGGACCCAAAACAATGTCACTATCCACTCACATAAAGGGGATGTTCAAAACGAACCAGTGGTGGCGGACCCAAACAATGTCACTAGCCACGCACATAAAGGGGACATTCACCCCAACAAAACAAAGGCGCCGTGGTGGTGGTCTCATCGCCCTACCAACCACTATTAACAGAACTATGATGGAGGACCCCATTGTTCCCTATACCCATCATTCCAATGCAAACAAGTCCATCAATATTTAGCCAAGTAAATATGCAGAAGTAGCCAAGTAAAAATGATCCGGAACAAAATCAACCAAAATAAACCTTCAAGGATTAGCCCAGGATCGGAACAAAGCTAAACATATAGCAGCTAGCATATAAAAGAGGGATAGAAGGATTCACCCAACCATAGCAGCTAGCATATATTAAAATAGGGCCAATTAAGTGTGCCGAGGAGTTAGCAAATAGAACCACCATAATATTGACCATTTCTAGCTACTTGTAATCGAAGCGCGCAGAATTATTTTGCAAGTAATGAAACCCAACAAGAGTGAAGCAAAGCAGCCCCTTAGGAAAAGCATAGCAGCAGCCCGACTAAAGCCAACAGTAGCAGCCCCATAAGAGGAGAAAACAAAAGGAAATAAGAGCAGCCCTCTAATAAAAACAGCAATCCTCACCGCAGCCCCTAGCATAAGGAAACAGCCCCCAAATTAACAATCATAAGAAACAGCCCCCAAATACCCAATTATCTAATGTAACAGCAATAAGGCAGCCCTCAAATTAGACAACACTCAAGGAGCAGCCCCCAAATCAACAAGGAGCAGCCACAAAATTAACAAGGAGCAGCCCCAAAATGAAGAGCAAAAGAGGCAGCCCCAACCCGATAAACAGCAGACCCAAATTAGAACACATACGAGGCAACCCCAAATCAAATCATATAGCAGCAGCCCCCTCAACAATGAGGGAAGGAAAAAAGAGGCAATTATATAAGGCAGCCCCCAAACAAAGAGCATAACAGCAGCCCCCTCTCACAATTAAGAATTTAGTAAAAAATCTGTCAGCATAGACCCATACCAGTCCAGGTTTATGTAAAAAGAACAAGTGTACACTTCCAGAACTAACCGATCCGACCAAGCATGTAAATCCAGAAAGAAATACATAATATTAGCCACGAAATTGAATCAGGAAATAGCAGGTTAAACCAAAAAGGAAGGTAAATCCAGATCTTGGTGCAAAAACCAGCGCAAAAGCTAGGCAAAATACCTTGATCGGCCTAGAATGAATTAAGCGAGAAGGAGGAGATGGAGGGGAAGAGGAGGAAGAGTCTTCTTGCCTCAAATTTAGCCAGAGAACCTCCGGATCGCGACAAACTTGCCGATGCCCTAGCCCCGGCGACGAAGCCAAGCCCGGTCAACGAAAACTAGCCCCGGCAACCCCCTCCACGGCTCCACTAACAGAATGTTTCGCCCCGAAACTTTGCAACAATGATACCGAACAAGGGAAAAGAAAGAAACACAGGAGGCAAAGACTTGCCGGGGAAGCTAGCCGAAAAGATGAGGGTAGGACTGCTTCCTTGCTGACTCCAGCTCCCATGTCGCACCCCGAACATCCTGATTACTCCAGAGAACTTTCACCATAGGGATTGACTTCCTTCGCAACACCCGATCTTGCTTCTCCAAGATACGAAGAGGCTGCTCTACAGGACAGATTTGGTTGGAACTCTGGCACAGAATCCAGAACATGACGATCACTGCGAACGCACTTCCGCAACTGGCTCAAATGGAATACGTCATGCACACCGGGGAAAGAGGCAGGTAACGACAACCTGTAAGCAGAAACTCCGATGCGCTCGACGATCTCAAATGGGCCTACATAACTGTGGTCCAGCTTGTGGCTCTTCCCAAATCTCTTAACGCCTGCCATCAGGGACACCTTAAGAAACACCATGTCCCCTACTGCAAATTCCAAATCACTCCTACGCCGATTGGCGTACTTCTCGTAGCGCTCCTGAGCTACCCGGAGCTTCTCACGGATCTGCGTCATAGCAACGCTCATCTCTTCTAAAGCCTCAGGACCCAGAACTGGCTTCTCGCCCACTTCAGCCCAAAACAGGGGAGTCCGACATCGCCTCCCATACAGAGCCTCAAACAGAGCCATCTGCAAGCTCTCCTGATAACTGTTGTTGTATGCGAACTCCATGAGCCCAAGGCGTTCATCCCAAGCCCCTCCATGCTCTAAAATGTAGCACCGGATCATATCCTCCACGATCTGATTTACCCTCTCCATCTGCCCATTCGTTTGCGGGTGATAGGTTGTAGAATACCTGAGATCTGTGCCCAAAGCCCCTTGCAGACTCTGCCAAAAATGGGAAGTGTATCTGGAATCACGATCTGACACTATGCTCGCGGGCACTCCATGCAGTCTATGACCTCCTGCATATACAGAGACGCAATCTTCTCCATAGAATAACCAGTCTTGTACGGCACGAAATGAGCACACTTGGTCAATCTGTCCACGATGACCCACACTGCATCATGACCCCGAGGGGATCTCGGCAAACCAGTAATGAAGTCTATGGAGATGCTCTCTCACTTCCACAAGGGAATATCCAACGGTGTCAATTTTCCCCCGGGCCTCCTGTGATCCGCCTTGATACGCTGACAAGTGTAACCCTGCGCTATGAAACTCGCAATATCTCCCTTCATGCCTGGCCACCACACGATCTGCTTCATATCGCGATACATCTTCGTAGAGCCAAGATGATAAGATAGGCTGGAGTCGTGAGCCTCCTTGCAAATCTTCGCTCGAATCTCCTCCACAGCGGGTATGCAAAGCCTACCCCGGAATCTCAAGGTACCCTCAACATCAATCGAGAAATTCGGCAACTCACCCTTCTCCGCTCTACCTCGGAGATGCTGCAAATCCATATCATCCTTCTGGTACAACTTTGTCAAAGTAATCCAGGATGGCTCTACAACCTCCAACCAAGACGGTTCACCCCTGGGCTTCACCGCGATGCTCATCAAAAGAACTCCTCCACCAGGGACTGCACAGAGAGTCCAAAAACAGAAGCTGACTTCCTGCTCAGGGCATCTGCCACTACGTTTGCCTTACCAGGGTGATAGAGGGTCTCCACATCATAATCAGCCACGTACTCCATCCACCGACACTGGCGCAGGTTCAGCTCTCAAAGAGAAAACACGTAAATCAGGCTCTTGTGATCTGAATAGATCTTGCACACCACTCCATACAAGAGATGCCTCCACAGCTTCAGGGCATATATCACCGCAGCAAACTCCAAATCATGCGTCGGGTAGTTCCGCTCATGCACCTTAAGTTGCCTCGACCCATACGCAATGACCTTGCCCTCCTGCATAAGGACGCACCCAAGGCCAATCAGCGAAGCATCGACGTAGACCTGAAACTCCACTCCCTCAACCGGGAGAGCCAAAACTGGAGCGGAACACAGCCTTCTCCTTAACTCCTGAAAGGCCTCCTCGCACTGCTCGCTCCAATCGAAATCCGCTTCCTTCCGCGTCAACCTAGACAGAGGCGCGGAAATGCCTGAGAAGCCCTCGACAAACCTCCGGTAATAGCCTGCTAAACCCAGAAAACTCCGGATCTCCTTCGGCGACGACGGCCTCTTCCAGTCCAAAACAGCAGCGACCTTCGCTGGGTCCACAGAGATGCCACCCTTGCTCACCACGTGACTCAAGAAAGAGACTTGCGAAAGCCAGAACTCGCATTTGCTCAGCTTGGCATACAGCTTGTGTGCCCTCAAGGTAGACAGCACCAAACGCAGATGCCGAGCATGCTCCTCCTCACTCGAAGAATATATCAGCACATCATCAATAAAACCACCACGAACTGGTCCAGATAGTCCCGGAATACCCTGTTCATTCAATCCATAAAAGCAGAGGGCGCAATAGTCAGCCCCAAACGACATCACCAGGAACTCAAAATGTCCATAACGCGTCCGGAAAGCAGTTCGCGGAACATCTGAGTCGCGAATCCTCAACTGATGATAACCGGACCGAAGGTAAATCTTCAAGAACACGCAGCTACCCTGCAACTGGTCGAACAAGTCATCAATCCGCGGCAACGGATACCTATTTTTGATAGTGACCTTGTTCAACTCTCTGTAATCGATGCAAAGCCTCATCGACCCATCCTTCTTCCTTACGAACAGAACCGGCGCACCCTGATAAGTAGTATTTTTATAACTTTTTAATAGAAAATCTTGTAAATATTTAATATGAATTCTCTATTTTATGTCAAATTTAGGTTATAAGTAGTTCTTTTTGTAGTTTTGATTCTAACTTGGCTTAATTTTGATATTTGCAGATTTTTGGGACAAATCGGGAAAAATGGCATGTCACGCCCTCGGTCACGCCCGTGACCAAGGGCGTGTAAGCTGAAGATCAGTCCAGAATCGATGCCGCACTGCTTGAACCAGTCCACACCAAGTCACGCCCCAGGTCACGCCCGTGACCCAAAGTCACGCCCGTGACCAGGGGCGTGTAATCTTATAATCGTCCACGTGGAGCCGCCATCGAGACGAGGAGATGCTGTCGAGAAGTCAACCTAAGTCACGCCCGTGACCCACATGTCACTCCCGTGACTTTCCAGCGTGATCCCTGCTCTACCGCCGCGCCGAATTCCAGCCCACGCCGCATTTAATGCACATGTCCAAAGTCACGCCCGTGACCATGTTACACGGGCGTGTAATGTCCAACTTTTCTGCCGCCGACACGCCAAGCCCATGCCGCTGCCAGATCCAATGTTACAGTGATTACACGCCCTTGGACACGCCCGTGACCGAGGGCGTGTAACTTGAAAATTTTGCCTATAAATTCAGAGGCTCTCCTTGAGTCCAGTGTTCAGAAATTTGGAGATGGGGAGGTGCTGTTAGAGCTGAGAGTGAGTTTTTCAAGTTAATGTTCATGTTTCTTAAGACTTTCATGTTCTCCTCCTTCCCTTTTCATGCAATGTTGTAGTGTAACTTTCGTGTACTAGTTTTCTTAAGCTTGCAACTTTCATTTTCCTTAGCCTTGCACTCTTAATTTAAGGCTTGTAATAGTTCTTTGATTTTCAATAAAATTAGTTTTCTCTTTCATGTTCTTTTTCTCCTTAAGTAATTTCTTCCTTTTCATGCAAGGTTAAATTTTTCTCTCCTTAGTAATGTTCTTTTTTTTATGCAATGTCAATTTCTCTTTCTTTTCATGCAATGTTCAAGCTTTTCATTTAATTTGAATTTAGTTTTAATTTTAGTTAAGCGAAAACAAACCACCTCAAATTTTCGTCGATAAAATAATAGTGATTTTCCTCGAAGTAGAAGTAATCAACGCGCCCCGTGGAATACGACCTTGATATTCCTAAATATCCTATACTGTAGACGATAAGGTACACTTGCCTTTATCGGATATAGTTTTGGAGAAAAT
This sequence comes from Dactylorhiza incarnata, assembly GCA_033032865.1. Classification (NCBI taxonomy): domain Eukaryota; kingdom Viridiplantae; phylum Streptophyta; class Magnoliopsida; order Asparagales; family Orchidaceae; genus Dactylorhiza; species Dactylorhiza incarnata. The sequence goes on from JAWHQI010000035.1 coordinate 8,697,144, forward strand.
CTCAACCTTTCACTAAAAATCTAAAATCCGCGCATGCAAATGCCATATCAAGTTTTTGGCGCCGTTGCCGGGGACCTTGCGTAGATATTTTGAAAAGAGGATAGCTATTAATTTTATCATGCTTCTTTCTATTTTAGTTTGCTTTTTCTAACTTTCAAAAAGAAAAAAAAAATATTTTTAGTTTTTCTTCTTCCTTTCTTCTCTTTTTAGTGTATGACCCGAGGTAGCACTTCGATTCTTCCTTTTGATCCGGAGATCGAGCGAACCCTTTTTAGGCACCGCCGTTCTCGTGATCAGGGAAATCAAATAGAATCCGAAGAGTCGATCGGGGACACTAACGCAGCAAATATGGATCATAATCTTAATCCTCCTAATCTTAACGAGCCAAATCCTAATGAGGACGCGCAACGGACCATGTCCTATTATGCGCGGCCGAATTTAGAAGGCACACAATCGAGTATTGTTCGCCCCACGGTGGCGAACAATAATTTTGAGATCAAGTCCAGCATTATACAAATGGTGCAACAATCGGTGACCTTTGATGGTCAACCGGACGAGGATCCAAATTCACATATCTCTTACTTTCTTGAAATTTGCGACACTTTTAAGATCAATGGCGTCACCGATGACGCCATTCGATTACGTCTTTTTCCTTTTTCTTTGCGGTCTAAGGCCAAGCAGTGGCTGGGCTCCCTACCTAGGGGATCCATCACTACATGGGCCGAAATGGCGGAAAAATTTCTTAATAAATATTTCCCGCCTTCAAAGACCGCTAAATTGCGCACGGATATTGCATCGTTCATGCAAATCGACTCGGAGACTCTCTATGACACATGGGAGCGCTTCAAGGAGCTTTTGCGTCGATGCCCTCACCATGCACTTGCCACTTGGCAACAAGTGCAAGTTTTTTATAATGGCTTAAATCTCCAAACGAGGCAAATGATTGATGCGGCCGCCGGGGGGACATTAAATAATAAAACCCCGATCGCCGCTCAAGAGCTTTTCGAAGAGATGGCCACAAATGCGTATCAATGGAACATGCCCCGAGCGCGGCCTAATAAGCCGGCCGGAATTTTTGAAATAGACGCAAACGCAAATTTGGCTTTACAAGTTGAGCGCTTAACAAAGCAAGTGGCGGAGATGTCTGCTTCCTCCACCACTCCTCCTTGGGCCAATAACGTTTTAATTGAAGAACATGTTGACTACATGGGAAATCCACCTCGGCCTTCCTATAACCCGAACACCGCTCCGTATAATAACACCTACAATGCGGGTTATAGGAATCATCCGAATTTCTCATGGAGCAACCAAGGAAATGCTCAGCGTCCTATGAATTTAAATCAACCTCCCCCTAATCAACTTCTTAACTTAACTCCGCCTCAAAATTTGATTTCTCAAAATTATAATCCGCCCGGTTTTCCACCGCAACAGCAAAAACTCTCTCTGATTGAAGAGGTTTTTTGCAAAATATGTTGCTACAAATGAAACGAACATCCGGAACCTTACCGGATCAATCAAAAATTTAGAGAATCAAGTGGGCCAACTCGCAAAGATGATTTCTGAGCGTTAACAAGGAGCACTACCGGGGAACACCGAGCAAAATCCAAAGGAGAGCGCGCACGCGATTACACTCTGAAGCGGGAAGGAGGTGGTTCAAAAACAGGACGAACCCAAGGTAATTTCCTCTCCTCCTCCTACTTTTAATTCATCTTCGAATTTGCCCGCTACGATAGCTCCGCACTCTTCTATTTTAAATCCGCGTGCTCCTACTTCTAATATTCCGTATCCATCGAAATTTAAAAATGAAAGCGCCGAAAAAAATTATAAAAAGTTTTTAGATGTTTTAAAACAAATCCATATTAATGTTCCTTTCTGCGAGGCTATCTCACAAATGCCTAAATATGCGAAATATCTTAAGGAGTTGCTCTCCAATAAAAAAAAGTTAGAAGATATTTCGCATATTTCTTTAAACGCAGAATGCTCCGCGGTTGTACTCAACAAATTGCCGAAAAAAGCAAATGACCCGGGACGGTTTTCCATCCCATGTCTTTTTGGCAATTCGTTAGTAAAACACGCCTTAGCGGATCTTGGAGCAAGCATCAACCTTATGCCATTTTCTTTGTTCAAAAAGTTAGGTCTAGGAAATCCAAGGCCCACTCGAATGAGTATCCAATTAGCGGATCGTTCTTTAAAATATCCGATAGGAATAGTGGAGGACGTGCTCGTCAAGGTTGACAAATTCATCTTCCCGGTGGATTTTGTCATTCTTGACATCGAAGAGGATGCCGAAGTACCCCTCATACTCGGCCGCCCCTTCCTTGCCACCTCCCGCGCTATTATCGACGTAAGTAACGGAAAGCTCCTCCTACGGGTTGGAGACGATGAAGTTACTTTCGGCATAAATTCCTCGATGCGGAACACGCTAGAAAATGACGATTCATGTTTTTACTTAGAAGAGTGTTGTGAGTTCGATTCATCCCTCGAGTTAGTTTCATCGGCGAATAGTGATTCCGAGCCCGTAGAGCTCTTTTGCGATGAAGAAGAAGTCTCTCACCCCACACCACCCGAACCATTATTTTTAGAAAAATTAAAAATCAAGACTTCTTATGAAGAACCACCCGAATTAGAGTTGAAACAACTCCCCCCTCACCTTAAATACTTGTTTTTGGAAAAAGAGTCTAAGCTACCCGTCATCATTTCATCCGATCTTAGCAACTCAGAAATTTCTGAGTTGACTATAGTCTTAAGAAAGCACCGCCACGCAATTGCGTGGCAATTATCGGACATTAAGGGTATAAACCCATCTTTCTGCACTCATAAAATATTTCTCGAAGATAATTCCCGAAATTCAGTCCAGCCTCAACGACGGCTAAACCCTAACATGAAAGAAGTCATTAAGGCCGAAGTTATAAAACTTCTGGACGCGGGAATCATCTACCCGATATCGGACAGTACTTGGGTTAGCCCAGTACAAGTCGTGCCAAAGAAAGGTGTTGTTACGGTAGTTGCGAACGAAAATAACAAATTGATCCCAACCCGTACTGTTACGGGTTGGCGGATGTGCATCGACTATCAGAAATTAAATGATGCCACCCGTAAGGATCATTTCCCTCTACCATTTATCGACCAAATTTTAGAACGCCTTTCGGGTCACTCCTACTACTGTTTTCTCGATGGTTTGTCGGGATACTTCCAAATTCCGATTTCGCCCGACGACCAAGAGAAAACCACTTTCACTTGTCCCTTTGGCACCTTCGCTTATCGAAGGATGCCATTCGGTCTTTGTAACGCGCCAGCTACATTCCAAAGATGTATGCTGGCAATTTTTGACGAGTTAGTGGAGGAGGTGATGGAAGTATTTATGGACGATTTTTCTGTGTACGGGAGTTCTTTTGAAAATTGTTTAAAAAATCTCGAGCGCGTGTTGCAGTGATGTGAGGAAACAAATTTAGCGCTTAATTGAGAAAAATGCCATTTTATGGTCAAGGAAGGACTAGTCCTTGGCCATAAAATTTCGGGCAAGGGGATCGAGGTCGATAGGGCCAAGATTGAAGTAATTGAAAAACTCCCCCCTCCCACAAACGTAAAAGCTATTAGGAGTTTCCTAGGCCACGCGGGGTTCTATCGGCGCTTTATACAAAATTTTTCAAAAATTACAAAGTCGTTAACCCATCTTCTCGAGAAAGATTCTTCTTTTCTTTTTAGCGATAAATGTCATTTAGCTTTTCAACTTATCAAAGAAAAACTTATAAACTCCCCGATTCTAGTCGCGCCGGATTGGTCGCTCCCCTTTGAAATCATGTGCGACGCGAGTGACATTGCGGGTGGTGCCATTTTAGGCCAACGGGTGAGTAAGTATTTCCACCCTATCTATTATGCGAGCAAAACACTCACGTCGGCACAAGCAAATTACACCACGACCGAGAAGGAACTTCTAGCAATCGTTTTCACCTTCGATAAATTTAGGTCGTATATCACCCTCTCGAAAGTCATCGTCTTCACGGATCACTCCGGACTTAGATATCTTTTAAGCAAATCGGACGCCAAACCTCGTCTTTTGCGATGGATCCTCCTCTTGCAGGAGTTTGACTTAGAGATCCGGGACAAAAGGGGAGCCAAAAACTTGGCGGCCGATCATCTCTCCCGTTTAGAAAACCCCGCCTCCGACGTATTAATAGAATCTGACATTAATGATAAATTTCCCGAAGATCGCCTCCTTGCTCTCGAAAATATTAATTCATCGTCTACCCCCTGGTTTGCAGATCTGGCTAACTATTTAGTAGCTCGGGTCCTGCCAAAAGAAGTCTCGAGTCAGCAAAAGAAGAAATTCTTTTCTGATTTAAAGAATTACTTTTGGGAGGACCCCTTTTTATTCTGTGTATGCGCAGACCAGCTAGTAAGACGATGCATCTCGAGTGAGGAAGGCCTTAAAATTTTACGTCATTGTCATGAGGGACCCACCGGAGGTCATTATCATTCAAACCGAACCGCGAGGAAGGCGCTGGAGGCGGGCTTTTATTGGCCCTCGCTCTTCAAAGATGCTCACAACCTTGTGAGTACTTGCGACAGCTGCCAGCGGTCGGGGAACATCTCTCGCCGGGATGAGATGCCCCAAAACATTTTCTTAGAATGCGAAATTTTTGATCTTTGGGGCATTGATTTCGTTGGTCCTCTCCCTCCTTCGTTTTCAAATAAGTATATTCTAGTAGCGGTCGACTACGTGTCAAGGTGGGCGGAAGCGCAAGCTCTCCCCACCAACGATGCGCGAGTCGTCGTTAACTTTTTAAAAAAATTATTCTCTCGATTTGGCACTCCGCGCGCTATTGTGAGTGATCGGGGCACCCATTTTTGCAATACTCAATTCACAAAAATCTTAGCAAAATATGGTGTTACGCACAAATTATCCACTGCATATCACCCACAAATGAGCGGCCAAGTTGAAGTTGTTAATCGAGAATTAAAACGGATCTTAGAAAAAACGGTTTCTATTAATCGGAAGGATTGGGCAATAAAGCTCGATGACGCGCTATGGGCCTATCGAACGGCGTACAAGACCGCTATCGGGTGTACACCGTATCGAATGGTTTATGGCAAGGCTTGCCACCTTCCGGTCGAATTAGAACATCGCGCATTTTGGGCGCTTAAATTTTTAAACCTCGATTCCACTCTAGCGGGAGAACAAAGAAAATTTCAAATGAACGAATTAGATGAGTGGCGAGCGAACGCATATGAGAGCAATAAATTATATAAGGAGCGAACAAAGTTTTATCACGATAAGCATATAAAATTTCCAAAAACTTTTTCGCCGGGCGATCTCGTCCTCCTTTATAATTCCCGCCTTCGCCTTTTTCCGGGAAAACTAAAATCCCGATGGACCGGACCCTTTATTGTTAAAGAGGTTTGGTCCTATGGGACAATTTTAATTTCCCACCCGTAAAAAGGTACCTTCAAAGTTAACGGGCACCGCCTTAAATTATATCTTCCGGGAGAGTTACCAAATGAAAAGAGTGATTCAATTGTTTTTCAACCTTTAATATGACCGGCAAGTGGGTCAAGCTACGCGACCTTAAACAAAGCGCTTTTGGGAGGCACCCCAAAGTTATCTTTTTATTGTCTTCTCTTGTTCTTTAATATATTTTGTAGGTAATCGTCGCTTCCCCGCGCAAACTTCAAAAATCAGGGAAGCCCCTTCTCTTTCTTCCTTCTCCTTTATCATGCATTTCCTTTTTATTTTGTTTTGCACTTCTTCTTTTTTTTTTCCTTTACTTCATACTTAGTTTTAAACATTGGGGACAATGTTTAACTTTAAGTATGGGGGTGTAAATAGCTTTTTTGTAAATAGTTGTTAAATCAGAAAATTTTCAAAACAAAAAAATATATATTTTTTCTTATGTTTTCTTCTATTTTAGCACTTGTAAAACCCAAAAACTCAAAAAAAATATAGAAAACAGAAAAATTTAAATCTTGGAAAGGGACGTTTGGGATTTTATCCCATCACACCTCCTAGTACCTTGCGAACCCTTCACCGGGTAGCCCTTGGGAAGTCCAAGACTTGCAAAAAAAAAATTTTAAGTTTTAAAGCTAGTTCCCTTTCTTTGTAAATAGTTTTTAATGAGAAAAATTCAAAAAAAAGATAATATCAAAAATTCCAAAAAATTCTTATTTCCCTCCTTGTTGTTTTTGTGATTTCTTAGAAATCTAGTTGAGAATGTTTATAAGCATGTTTAAGTTTTTAATTGGCTGAAATTTTGCTTATCATAGTTTGTTAATTTTAAATTTGAGGTAATTTTGATTTAAGAATCATCTTATGATTTTAAATTGATTAGAGAATTTTGTTAGCATGACTTCTCTTTTTATTTTTAAATGGCTTCATTTTGTAGTAAATTTCCTAAACCTCTTTAGATTTTAATTATATTTTCTTCTAACTTCTTAGATCTTAGGAATTTTTAATTTTACTAGAATTTGCTCTCAATATGATTTAAAGCTAGCTAGATTTTTTTTTTCTTCCCCTACCCTACCCCTTTGATGGCATAAAAAAATGTATTAAAAGATCATATGTCATGGGAATAAGAGGATAAAATTCATTATTCCCTTAAACATATGCACCCAAAATATTTGAAAAGATTATATGGCATGGAGTAAGAGGATAAAATTCATTACTCCTAAACCATATACATTTTGGGTTTTTATTAGAAGAGAAAAAAAAAAGAGTAAGAAAAAAAAGAGAAGGAAATTTCATGATAAATTCCATTTCCTCCATTCAAAAATTTCTCTTCTTATGCCAAATTTTATGAAATCCCCCTTAGCCAATTATCATTGTTCTAGTTTTAGTTGAAAATTATGGAGAGAGCAATATTTAGTAATTTACTTTTCCTTAAGATTCTTTTAAGATAGAGTTCTTATAATTTTAATTTAATTTAGTTTTATAATTTCTACAATTTTGTCAAACTACTTAATTTTCTTGAGAAGTTATTGCCTAAACATTTTTCCCTCTTTTCAAATCATCATCATAATTTAGGACTTAACTCCCCCTTGAATTTACTCTTAACTTAACTTTTGGTTAAATGAAATTTTAGTTTTAAATTAAAATTTTTTTAAGGATGTCTTATAAATAATGTCTCACACTTTTGCTCTGGAATAGCAAAACCTCAAGTATGGGGGTATTTGATAAGTAGTATTTTTATAACTTTTTAATAGAAAATCTTGTAAATATTTAATATGAATTCTCTATTTTATGTCAAATTTAGGTTATAAGTAGTTCTTTTTGTAGTTTTGATTCTAACTTAGCTTAATTTCGATATTTGCAGATTTTTGGGACAAATCGGGAAAAATGGCATGTCACGCCCTCGGTCACGCCCGTGACCAAGGGCGTGTAAGCTGAAGATCAGTCCAGAATCGATGCCGCACTGTTTGAACCAGTCCACACCAAGTCACGCCCCAGGTCACGCCCGTGACCCAAAGTCACGCCCGTGACCGGGGGCGTGTAATCTTATAATCGTCCACGTGGAGCCGCCGTCGAGACGAGGAGATGCTGTCGAGAAGTCAACCTAAGTCACGCCCGTGACCCACATGTCACGCCCGTGACTTTCCAGCGTGATCCCTGCTCTACCGCCGCGCCGAATTCCAGCCCACGCCGCATTTAATGCACACGTCCAAAGTCACGCCCGTGACCATGTTACACGGGCGTGTAATGTCCAACTTTTCTGCCGCCGACATGCCAAGCCCACGCCGCTGCCAGATCCAATGTTACAGTGATTACACGCCCTTGGACACGCCCGTGACCGAGGGCGTGTAACTTGAAAATTTTGCCTATAAATTCAGAGGCTCTCCTTGAGTCCAGTGTTCAGAAATTTGGAGATGGGGAGGTGTTGTTAGAGCTGAGAGTGAGTTTTTCAAGTTAATGTTCATGTTTCTTAAGACTTTCATGTTCTCCTCCTTCCCTTTTCATGCAATGTTGTAGTGTAACTTTCGTGTACTAGTTTTCTTAAGCTTGCAACTTTCATTTTCCTTAGCCTTGCACTCTTAATTTAAGGCTTGTAATAGTTCTTTGATTTTCAATAAAATTAGTTTTCTCTTTCATGTTCTTTTTCTCCTTAAGTAATTTCTTCCTTTTCATGCAAGGTTAAATTTTTCTCTCCTTAGTAATGTTCTTTTTTAATGCAATGTCAATTTCTCTTTCTTTTCATGCAATGTTCAAGCTTTTCATTTAATTTGAATTTAGTTTTAATTTTAGTTAAGCGAAAACAAACCACCTCAAATTTTCGTCGATAAAATAATAGTGATTTTCCTCGAAGTAGAAGTAATCAACGCGCCCCGTGGAATACGACCTTGATATTCCTAAATATCCTATACTGTAGACGATAAGGTACACTTGCCTTTATCGGATATAGTTTTGGAGAAAATCTCAACCTTTCACTAAAAATCTAAAATCCGCGCATGCAAATGCCATATCACACCCCAAGGCGACGAACTCGGCCTAATAAACCCAAGCTGCAGTAACTCACTCAGCTGATTGTGCAGCTCTTCCAACTCCCGCGGCGCCATACGATAGGGTGCCTTCGCAATAGGGCGGTCCCGGGCTCCAAATCTATCACAAACTCTACCTCTCGCTCAGGAGGGAGACCAGGAAGGTTGTCGGGAAAAACATCCGGGTACTCCCGCACCACAGGAATATCTTCAACACAAGACGATGATGCGCAAGCCGCGAGCAAGACAGAAACAAAATAGACACGGCCATCGAACTCTGCCAAAGCCTGGGCACAGACCACCGACAAGACTGAGGAAGTCTGACGCGGGAAACCGAACACGCTCCTGGGCTGGCCATCATCCATCAGGAAATCAAGACGCTTATCCCTGCACTGGATCATAGTGTCATAACAGGCTAGCCAATCCATGCCTAAGATCACGTCAAAATCTTCCAAGTCAATCACCTTCAGATCTGCATGCCCCAAAAATCCATCCAACACGATCGGACACTGCCTCACGCACAGATCTAACACCACCGAATCTCTGGACGGGTACTTGGCACAAAAGGGATCACCAACTCGCTCCAAAGCCCAGCGATACCGATCAACAACTTCTTGGCTACAAAAGAGTGAGTAGCACCTGAGTCAAACAGAACGTGCGCCCAACAATCGAACCTTAAACTCGCCTAACGAAGCAGTATAGACACATGACATAACAAAGATAGAACGTTGCTATAGCAACTAAATTACCACAGAAAGATTGGAATACAATGAGAACGAGGAAGAACCTGATACAAACAGCCTGCTAAGACTGGACTCAAACCTCTAGGAAGAGAGGACATACAAATACTTGCTTTTGCTACTGCTTTTTCTCTGGGAAAAGTAAATACATATTATCACATTATACTCAGGATGGCAAACCATCCTTTACCTCTCGTGCACCTCACCCGAATGCATATAAACTTAGCATCTTACTTAAAATCATGTGTGTACATGTGTCATCGTGTAGATCTCTAGCTTGGCATGTGTGCTTATGCAATGTTATGCTATGCATGCAGTGCTATGCAAACTAAGAAAAGGCCTTGATGCATGCTATGAGCGGCGTACACATGCGATCTTATGCATCTCATACTACATATTATCGCATGCAACGAGAAAGAAAATCTAATGGACACGCATGCGACCTACGTTATGCATCCCATACTACATAACAGTCGCATGTTGTCACCTATGAGGATCCATATACAGACACATATTATGCATCCCATACTGCATAATATGCCCCGTATACTTCTTTCATGCTTATGAGTGTAGTGTTCGTGCTTCAGCCGAGATCTACCGATGACCCATCGGTGAGTGTATGCAATGATTAACGATTCTCACTGGACGGTTAACCGGGCCAACCAGACCATTCCCAGCAACCCGGATAACCTCCCTCTGATACCAACTGTCACAACCCGTATTTTCCCGAAATAAATTATAATATCAGAGTAAAGGGGGAAAACACACGTCATGATGCCACGTCCTGTAGGGGATAACTACAGACGTTCAGGCGAGCACTCAAACGAACATTTTTATGAGAAAAGATATGAATTAATAAAAGCATTATCTTTTAAGATTATTTTCGTTAGGTTAGCAAGCCGTGCCCCTCGGCTCTGCGGTTTACATAGCGGAACTTTTATAAAAGATATGGATACGCAACGGAAGAAAATAGGTTCATTTTATTTCTAACGGCGCTGAAGACCGGAGACGTCTCCAGGGCGAACGCCGGACTAAATTCGGTATATAATAAGGAAATATCATTTTATTTTGGTTTAAGGTTTGCAAATAGGTGTTACTTAATAGTAGGAATGACAAAGCAATTAAAAGAGCGAATATTTATTTGCTAAAAGAACTTCATTTATATACAGCAAAATAAGCTTTTCCCAGATTGTACAAGTACAAAATAACTAAGTAGAAGAAAAGGAAACTAGCAGCAGCATGAGCAAGTAAGCTAAACAAAAGCCATACGGGCGTCAACAACTGACACGAACCCGCAGGAAAGAAAGTCCACAGTCCAAGAGTAAGGGGCTACAACAAAAGAAACTGAATCCTTACTTACTAGGGAAGAAAGCCCTCCACCGGGGAAACTGAACGACCCCGCTCTAAAACCTGCGGCAGCTACGAACCTGAACCTGAGGCATCCATAAGAAAAGAATGCCTCAGCCCAAAGTGTGCAAGAAAACAGCATGATTATAAGTAAGAGCAGGCAAGGTAACCAGTAGCATAACCAGTCCGGATCGTGACAAACTTGTCGATGCCCTAGCCCCGGCGACGAAGCCAAGCCCGGTCAACGAAAACTAGCTCCGGCAACCCCCTCCACGGCTCCAACGATGGCCTACACCTCCGATGCCCGGTGACTCCAGCGAAACCCTCGCAGCGTCTGAGGCTCGCACGGGAGAAAGAGGGAAAGAAAAAGCCAGAGTGAAGGCTGCTGCTCCCAAGGGTGATTTCCTTGACTTATAAACATTAAATTCCTCCTCATACAACACCAATATATATAAATATCCCCCAAAACAATGCTTCATATAAGTGTATGATGCATGCATACATAATATACATATATAGGTATATAATTTTGCATAAGTAAATTTTATATGTATAAATATATATTTTTGGTATAATTGTAGCATCCTACACAAAATCCTACTCCTAAAAACATCAAGCACGCATACCCAAAGGAGCACATGTATACGTGTACATTTTATACTGGTATGATCATATCCAAGGAGAAAGAAAAAAAAAGTTTTGTGTATGCTTAATTAACTATGTATATATATATCCGCCTTTGCGCCCCCAACTAGAAATAATTCGCCGGACGAAGATGACAACGCTTCCGAAACGGTACCGCCCCTCTCATATTTACGCTATACTACGATAAATTCGTATTTAAACTATTAATTTTATCATAACCCCACCTAGAAGATTATAAGGAAGTTCTGGGGCGTTACATGATTCTCGCTAATTGCTGTGTTGTGAATTATTCTGTAATGGGTGTCGTTTGTTTTTTTAAGACAGTCTCGCCATGGCTCGGAACCTGCACATTCGCAACTCATGTTGGCTTTTATTCCTTTTGACAATAAGTATCACTAGCTGTTTGTTATTTCTCGCTCGCTGCCAATAGATCTCTTATTTTGATGTTATACTGCGCTCGCGAGGACCTTCTGTTCTCGCTAAATATACCCCGCGAAAATGTTGTTTGTATTAACCCCGCAGGTCCCTCTCGCCCACATCCATGATGTGATGTTTTTGCTGCTACCCGCGCCCGCCGGCGCTTGGACTTCTTCCCGCCATTTTGCTTTGGCTATAAATAGACGGCCATAACTGAGTCAACCACCGCATTTATTTTCAACCTTCTTCCTCCTCTGCTTCAGAGCTCTCGCTCCTCCCCATTCTCGCTTTTCCTCTCCTTGCGGATTACTAAAATGGGTGGCGACGCTAATGAGTCGGAGGGTCGTCAGAAGATCGCTAAAGCTTTCGCCGAGCATAGCTTCTTCCACTGCAATCTGACCGATGAGGAATACTTCAGCGCGGTCGCCGACTATGTCACCCCCCCCCCCCCATTCGAGGCACGTCGTCCTAGCGAGAATGACGTGATCAATGCCCCGCTGGTAGGCGAGCTGGCCATCCCCACCGCACATTTCGCGATCGGCCTGCGCCTTCCCCTATGGCCGGAAGTTCGCCAGGTAATAATCGCTCTCGCTCGCTTCATATATTCTGTTGTACAAGTCTCGCTCATCATGTGAACTAATACCGTTCTCGTCGCTCGCCAGGTGCTCAAACACTATGGCGTCATTCCAGGCCAGCTTACTCCCAATGCCATGGCAGTGGTCACCGCCTTCGCCTGCTACCTTCGTGAGGAGCGCATCGAGTTCAGCCTCCCGGCCTTCCGGAAGCTGTTCTCGTTCCGCGCATACAAGGATGGGACGGCCTACTTCGTGGGCTCGGGTCCTAAGGTCGTCGAGACCGTCAACAAGGCCCACTTCTGGGCCCAGAAGTTCCTCGTCGTCAAGGGGAACTTCGGCAATATTCCCCTCTCGCCTGTTCAACACAGCGAGACCACGTACCGGCCTACCGCCCTTGGCGGCCACGACGCCCTCCTCTATCAGTTCTTCTGTAAGAAGAACTTTGAGGTCATTTATCTCCGCCACAACCTCGATTCGCTGCCTCCAGTTCTCGCCGGGGAAGGTAAAGATCTCGCTTAGCGACTACCATTTTATTCCCTGCCATTTCGTGCTTATTAAAATTTCACTGCTTCTCTTAGGCGGGCGGGATCTTCCCCTTCATCCCCCTTACGCGAGCAATCGAAAGACCGACGCTACCCTGGCTCTCGCAACCATGGGGGCGGAAGCTTGCCGAGGTGCCGTCACCCTGGGTGAGCCCTCTTCTCGCAAGAGACCCGGGGCCTCTGGTAGTCATGCCGCTCCCTCGAAATCTCCGCCAAAGAAGAAGAGCAAGAAGAGTGGGGTCTCGCTCGCCTCCTCAAAAGGTAAGGAGCCCCGCGAGGTCGCCTTTGATGAGTTCGACCTCACCGGCCTCTCCACAGGGGGTGAGGACGACGAGCCTTGTCAGGAGGCTCCTAGAACCTCCATCCTGCCCATCATTGTCAACCACTACAACTTCGGCCTCGGCCAGAGGCGCCGGGATGAGACGGGTGAGCTCCTGGTCAACTGGAAACCGGAGACCAACAGGGTGGATATATCCACCATACTTCCCTCCTGGGTGGAGAAGGAGACCGTCAGCGGTCACGCCTTCGACCTCGCGTTTGCTCACTATGGCCGTGAGGACGCGGGGTCTTATAAAGATGAAACTGCGAGGACCCTCTCTTTTGAGAGCGCGAGGTCGCAGTTGCGCTATGCCGAGCTTGCCCATATGACGGGGAGGCGTTGCTTACAGCTGGAGCTTCAGAACGTGGAGCTCGCGAGGGCCTATCAGGGACTCCTTACCGAGATCACGCAGCTGAAGGAGAAGCTGCTCGTCGCGGAGGGCAGTGTGGTGAGTTAGACTTCCTTATCCTCCCTTCATTTGGATGTTTTGCCTTTTTTAATTGAACTTATTTGCAGGATGTCGAGGCCGCCGGGAGAGCCGACGCTCGCATCAAGGATTTGGAGGGCGATGTGGCTGAGCTGAAGGCCCTGAACTGCGACCTCACCCATGCCGTCTGTAGGATCTTGTGGCGCACTTAGAGGGGGGTGAATAAGTGCAATTTAAACCTTTGATAATTTTTGTAACAAAAAAAAATAATATATGAATATATAGACAAATAATTGAATTTTAAAACAAGATTTTATTTCATCAAAGATAATTAGTAGAAATGATTCCAATAAAGATTGGAATCAAAGGCTTACAATTAATAAAATCTCTTGTCTCTTTTCACCGGTCCTTCTCCTAAGAACCGGTTGGCTATAGTCTATATCTCCCAGATATAGACACTAGCCTCCCCCTAAATTAAATCTTGATCTAGACGCAGCACACACGGCGGTGATTTTCTCCCAAGCCACACAAGGACTTGACACCGCACACAAGACGATGATTTACCCTAGACCACACAAGGATCTAACACCACACATAAGGTGATGATTTCCCCTAAGCCTCACACGGACTTAGACGTCGCACGCAAGACGACGATTTCTACAACGATTACAAGATGAATGTAAATATAAATGAAATACAAATTAAAAACCCCCTTTGAAATTTCTGGACCGAAGCAGCGAAGAATCCTTGAGAAAGTCTCCTTGGAATGCGTGTACAATCTTCGGCTTCGCTCTCTCTTTTCTTCTTCAAGGATGGGGATTTTCATTCTCTGGAGCTCTCTGGACGATAACACTCAGGAAGAAGGCTTGAAAGTCTGAAGTCTTGAATTCCATGAAGTTCTGAACCCTATTAACAAAAAAGAGTTGTCGCCGTCTGTTAGTTAGGTATCGCCAGAATCTGATATCTCCAGAGGCTGCCACGTGTCCCACTAATTCGAAGTTTCTGCGCGAAGTGGAGGTCGTGGTTGAGACGTGGGCTGTCGGATATCCGATAGCTCTATCGGATATCCGTTAGCTTGCGTAACCATTGCACGTCGTAGTATTACGGGAAGATCGTGCACTGTCAGAAATCCGTTACTACTATCGGAAATCTGATAGCTCTAAACCGCTGGGAAGAAATCGTGCGCTGTCAGAAATCCGTTAGCTCTCAACCGCTGGGAAGAAATCGTGCACTATCGGAAATCCGTTAGCTAGCTGTCAGAATTTCGATAGCTCTAATTTCTGGAAAATCGGTATATTGCTCCAATTGCAAGCATGTTATACTTGCACCTGTTATCTGCACACCATTAATCAAAAATAGGATCAAATACATTCGGGATTTGTTATTCTCAAATCGGACGAGTGCGGAACGCATGCTCTAACAATCTCCCCCTTTTGATAATAAAAATCCTTATAAATTGAAATCAAATAAATCCTATAGAGATATTGAAAATTATATTATGTGTCTACAAGTGTGAATATGATCTCCATGATCTCCCCCTTAATATTAGCTCCTTCTAAAAATATTCTCCCCCGACATATAAACTCCCCCTACATGTATGCTCCGTGTAGTAATGAAGTAATTTAAGTGATTTAAGTGATTACTTATGATTTCTTATTATCTTCTCCCCCTTTGATATTATCAAAAGTAATGAATTTAGACGAGGAAATAGTATCATAGAGATATGGAAAAAAATAAGAAAGAGTATAGGGAAAGTTGGAGTACACTAGCATAAAAATAAGAAGCTTTGTAAGTTATATGATATGAGATAGGAAACCGTAGAGATTAGACTAAGCATTCTAGTAATGTGTTATAAGGTAGAGAAGCAAATATACTTAACCATTAGGAGATTCAATTTCAATTATCAGAGAAAGACACATGAGAATGTAGAATATTGAATTATTTCGGTCCAATTCTCATAAGAAGAAATTTTATAAATAACAATGAAGTGTAGTAGTGATACTTTGTGAAAGAATACATATGAATATATTTATAATATACATAATCATGGAATTGTTAAACATAACATAAATATACATAAAGCCAAACTTATGAACTTATAGAAACTTTGCAAGTATATAAAAGGACCATTTTGTTTTTGCATAACAAGACACTTTACAATTCTTTCCAAGGTGCTTAACCTCACAATGCTCATTAAGACTTATCAGGAGGCTAAGTAGTGCTTGGTGGAGGATCCTTTTCAATTTTTTATTTCTTGCAAAATTTTTGGCAAAATGTATGTTTTGCATTTGAATTTGCCTCCCCTTTTTTGAATATTCATATATGTAAAGGATCTCTGAATTCACTTGCATGCAAAAAATGGTATAATTTGAATAAGTGCAAAGTAGCAAAGTTGAAGGTAGCTTTTATGAAATGTATTTTATTATGTTCGAGCAATCATGATGTATGTATAAAATAAATTTTATTAATATGTAATGGCAAAGTAAGTGTTTGTGATTTCTCATTGTCATAGATAAAAGATTTCTTATACTTAGAGGCATGCGAAAACAATTCGTAATTCCTATATGAATGTGTCATTACAATGATAACTTAAGATTGAACATCATAACTAAGTGTTAAGCTATTTGTACGAAAGATAAAACATGAAAAATCATTTATGCAATATTATAAAATTCTCATATGAATATTTAGAGAAACAGGGAATGAAAATAGCTAGAGAAGAGAGGTCAATTTTTGGGAGCTGCCGGATTTCTGACAGCTAGATGTCGCCATCCGACACTTCTAAAAAGATAAAAAGACGCGTTTCGTCTTTCCACCGACACATCACTTCAGTTTTAGGAATATTTTCGAGATCTAGAGCTCCAGGTCGTCGAAAAACTTCAGATCTAAGGTGAGAAATTTGGATTTTTTTAAGTTTTGTTTAGAATTTCTCAAATAGTTTTGTGATGTTGATATTCCTCTTGGTTTTCATTTAGTTTTGTGAAGAAAAAATGTAGATCTAGATATTTTAGATCTTGGTTTTCATGGAGTTTTTGTGAAGAAGAGAAAAAATGTAGAGCTTGATTTTGATATTCCTCTTTGTTTCATTTTGTTTTTGTGAAGAATCATTTAGGAGATCTAGACATTTTAGATTTTGGTGTTCAAAAGAGGGTTTAGATCTTGTGATGGTGATAAAAAAAAATTAGAACTTTCAATTTTGTTTTTATAAGAAGAAGATGATGAATAGTGTTTTCATGAAAGTTTTGATTTGTCAAAATTATCTAGATGTTGGAGCTTGTGATATCTGTTTGTGATGAAAAAATATGTGAATTTGTGATAGTAAGGATATTTGTGAGATGAAATTCCGGAAGCAAAAATTTTAGCTATCGGATATCCGACAGAGGGGTATCGGATATCCGACAGGTCCCTTTCTTGTTGTATATTTTTTTGTTTTAAATTTCTTATCTCTCATGCAGATATGTCATCCATTTGGAGATCGCAAAGGAGTGAGTCAGGAGACGCTCACTCGTCTTATCAAAGTTATCCGGGCATAGAGAAGGCCCAAATCGGAATTTCAAATGTTGTGGAATTTGATCTCCCCCGACATGAACGTGTCTATTACATGCTTGCTGAGGCAGGTATACTTTCGGTCATTATCCAAGATATCTTCTCCTCCTATTTAGTACGAGAATTTTATAATCATCTTAAGGACCCTTCATATACGGATTTGAATGGAGGAGTTAGATCCAAAATTCAAGGCCAATATGTGGAGATCACTCCCATTGATTTAAGAAGTGAATTTGGAATAATGGAAAGTGAGAATGTTTTGGACTTAGTGGAGAATTATAGAGTAGAGAGAGATTGGACCCTAATGAACATGTCTTTGCATGGTAATTCTACAAAGAACCTTATAACCACTATGACGACATTGACAGATGATGCTCGTCTTGTTCAAGATATACTAAGGCACACGATTATGTTGAAGTACGGTGATACCCATAGTATTACGGCTCAACTTAGTCTTGTGACTTACTATATAGTGGAGAACGAATTATTTGATGTGGCCGATCTTCTTTTGTCTATGATTCGTTATACATTTCACCTCAAAAGTCCTGAGTGGAAAAAGGCACACACCCTCCCGTTGGGTGCGATTATCCAGCATATTCTATTCAAGAAATATACATGGATAGATCAAAGATTTTATGTTGGAGATTGTGTCCCGGATATATATCAAACGGCGGGTATAAAGAATAAGAAAAATCAACGTAAGCCGCCTACTACGGAAATGAGAGAGCCTCCTATTGCACGTGGAGGGTCTATGCGGGAGGCACTCGATTCTTTCCAAACAAGGTTGGATAGACATATAGATGATTTTCAAGAGCATGGAAGGTCCTTTGAAGAACACAAAATGGAGGTGAAGAAAGACCGGACACTGATGCAGAAGTTTATGAAATTCCTTGTCAAGGGTCTTAAATTAAAGCCTACGCCTGCTGAAGCCGCGGAATGGGAAGTGCCGACGGAGGAGGAGCCTCATCGCCAATCGGTTAGTCAGCCTCGACGGAAGAAGACAGTGATAAGGAGATCAGATTATGATATCCCAGAAAGTAGTGGAGCAGGCAGCAGAAATGAGGAGGATTCGGAGTGAAAAAGACTTCTGGGAGCTATCGCCATCCGACATCCTACTGTCGCCATCCGACAGCTGCCCAGCCTAGATCTCTCTCTAATTTTGTGAATTTCTTTTATGAGACATTTTAAGTACTTTTTTATTAAAATTCTGTAATAATTTTTTATATTTGGACATGTTATATGATGGTGAATGTCTATGTTAAGATTTAGTTTTTCTTCTTCTTTTTTTAAATGAATAGCTATTGTAATGGTTTTTTTTGTTAAATTTTATAGGTTATAAATAGTGATATAATCATTGTGAAATGTCTAGGATTCCTAATTCTAGCCTAAGCATAGAAAAACGGGAATCCGGTAACGGTTTAGTGAATATATCTGCTAGTTGTGAATCCGTTCCTATGAAATTGATTTTTACATTACCCTTCTTAATATGATCTCTTATAAAATGATGTCGGACATCTATATGCTTAGATCTAGAGTGTAATATGGGATTATTAGTTAAGTCTATAGCACTTTTATTGTCACACTTTAATTCTACACTACTTTGTTGCATGCCAAAGTCTTCTAATGTTTGTGACATCCAAAGAGCTTGGGCATAACAACTACCTAGTGCAATATATTCGGCCTCGGTAGTAGAGAGGGCAACAAAATTCTGTTTCCTACTCGACCATGATATAAGTGAAGGGCCGATAAAATGACAAGTCCCACTAGTGCTTTTTCTATCTAAAGAACATCCCGCATAATCAGAATCCGAAAAGCCATGTAAAATAAAGGAATCATTATGAGGATACCACAATCCTAATTTAGATGTTCCTATAAGATATCGAAAGATGCGTTTCACCGCTTTTAAATGTGACTCTTTAGGATTAGCCTGAAATCTAGCACATAAACAAACGGCAAAAATAATGTCAGGTCTAGATGCGGTTAAATATAATAAAGATCCTATCATGCTTCTATAAAGGGTTTGGTCAATTGAAACTCCACTTTCATCTTTTCCTAATTTTAGTGAAGCATAGGAGTGTTTGCATGCTTAAGATTTTCAAATCCAAATCTTTTTAACATATCATGAATATATTTGGATTGACATATAAAAATACCATCATGTTTTTGTGTAATTTGAAAACCTAGAAAATATGAAAGTTCTCCTACCATGCTCATTTCAAATTCATTTTTCATAATTTGAACTACTTCATTACACAACTCTTCATTAGTGGCTCCAAAAATAATATCATCAACATAAATTTGCAAAATAACTAACTCATGATCAATTTGCTTAATGAAGAGTGTAGAATCGGCACTTCCAATTTTATAATCGTGCTTTAACAAATATTGAGTTATTCGATCATACCAAGCACGAGGCGCTTGTTTTAATCCATAAAGCGCTTTATCTAATTTATAAATATAATTTGGATATTTTTCATTTATAAAGCCAGGGGGTTGTTCTACATAAACCTCTTCTTTTATATACCGGTTTAAAAATGCGGTTTTGACATCCATTTGATATAATTTAAATCTTTTAAAACAACCAAATGCAAGAAATATCCTAACCGCTTCTAATCTTGCTACGGGTGCAAAAGTTTCATCAAAATCTATCCCTTCAATTTGTGCATAACCTTTTGCAACTAATCTGGCTTTATTTCTAACAATTCTAGATTTATTATCCAATTTATTTTTAAAAATCCACTTGACTCCAACTACAGGATGATTTTTGGGTCGTTCTACAAGATTCCAAACCTTATTACGTTCAAATTGATTAAGTTCTTCATTCATAGCTAAAAACCAAAATTCATCATTTAAAGCGGTGGAAACATCTTTTGGTTCTATTTCAGAGACAAAGCAAAGGTTTGAAAATAAAACATGTAACGATGAACGAGTACTAACCCCTTTTTGCGGATCTCCAATGATAAACTCATTTGGATGATCCTTTGAAAATCTCAATTCACTTGGAGGCACATATTCTTCTCTTTCTTCTTCTTCTCTATCTTCTTCTTCTCTTTCTCCTTCTCTTTCTTCTTCTTTTTCTTCTTCATTTTCTCCAAGTTCTTCATCATCATTCTCCACTGAAGGAAGGGGTTCATCTTCTTTTCCTGTAATTTCTTTTCTACACATGAAACAAACTCATCAAACCTAACATGAATAGATTCTTCAACTATTTTTGTTCTTTTATTAAAAATCCTATAAGCTTTACTAGTTGAAGAATAGCCAATAAAAATACCTTCATCACATTTTTCATCAAATTTTCCTAAGGAATCTTTAGAATTCAAAATAAAACATTTACAACCAAAAACTTTGAAATAAGAAACATTTGGTTTTTTACTAAAAATTAATTCATAAGGAGTTAATTTTAAAATAGGGCGAAGCATTACTCTATTAATTACATAACATGCCGTACTAACCGCTTCAGCCCAAAAAGATTTTGGTAATTTAAATTCAGATAGCATCGTACGGGCTAACTCTTGAAGAGTTCTATTTTTCCTCTCCACTACACCATTTTGTTGTGGTGTGCGTGGAGCGAAAAATTCGTGTTTAATTCCTAACTCCGTACAAACAGAAATAAACTTTCCATTTTCAAATTCTCCTCCATGATCCGATCGTATACGTTTAATTTTTAACTCGAATTCATTTTGAATACGCAAACATAATTTTGAAAATTCTGAAAATGCATCGGATTTGGAGGTTAGAAATAAAGTCCAACAAAAACGAGAATAATCATCAATCAATACAAATGTATATTTTCTACCTCCTAAGCTAGAAATTCCAATTGGCCCAAATAAATCCATATGTATTAATTGAAGTGGCCTAGTGGTAGAAATAATATTTTTACTTTTGAAAGATGATTTTGAAAATTTTCCTTTTTGGCAAGGCACACATAATGAAGAAGATAAATTTCCATTTAACATGGGTAAACCTTTAATTAATTTATCTTTTGAAAGTTTTGTATTTAACTTGGCACTAGTATGTCCAAGTCGCCTATGCCATAATTCTAATTCATCATTTTTTGATAAAAAAAATTTTAAAGTAGAATTTGAAAAATCAAGAAATTTAATAATATATACATTATGACATCTAGGTGCGGTAAAAACAATTTCTTTTGTTTTAGAATTAATAATTTTGCACAAATTTGTAGAAGATTCAAATAAAACATCTAAACCATTATCACATAATTGACTAATAGAAATCAAATTATGCTTTAATCCTTCTACAAATAAGACATATGAAATTGAAAAAATTTTGTTACCCACAACTCCGATGCCGATGATTTTTCCTTTTCCATTATCTCCGAATGTAACAACTCCTCCTTTCTTCATCTCCAGGCTAAGGAACTTCTCTTTATTGCCCGTCATGTGCTTTGAACAACCCGAGTCCAAGTACCACACGTCTTCTTTGTCCTTAGCCTGCCAACACACCTAGAAAGAAGAGGTGAGTAAAGATCTGGTTACCCAAGTGGTTCCACCCATAGTATAGGTAAAAGCCTTAGGCACCCAGATTTGTTTAATTTTACTTTTTCCTTTCCTCCAGCAAGAGTCTGTAGTGTGACCAAATCTATTGCATTTGGCACATGTAATGTATTGAGAAGAGTATAACTTTTCTAGACTTTTGCTGGATGAGGATGCAGTATTTGATAATTTACTCACTTCAGAATTTTTAAAAACAGAATTTCTGGACTTTTCTCTGTCGCCGGCGATAGTGGATATCGTCGGGCGATAGCTTCCCGACGTGTATCCGAGTCCAAACCTTCTAGATCGATGGCATTGGTATCCTAAGATCATATCCAGTGATCTTCGTCCCATTCCAAAAAATTTCATGACTAGCGTTAAGTCATGAATCTGGTTTCTCATTTCTGTATTCTCGGATACTAGATTTACACATCTACGTTCAAAAGATTTCTTTCCCTTATGGACTTTGGAAATTGAAGATTTCAGATCTCTCTCTAAAATCTCATTCTTTTTGGTAAGAATTTTTATTGTAGAATGAGATTTGGAAAGAGATTCTTCAAGTTCTTTAATTCTTCCCAAAAAGTGATCACACTCTTGGCAAGAAATTTCTCTTTTTCCAATAGTCTTAATTTCATTTAATAATTTTTTGTTTTCTTTAAGCAAAATTTCATTTTCAGATTTAAGATCATTATCTTTTAAACTCTTTTCAAAAAATTTGCAAGTCTTTAAAAATTCAGAAAATAATTCATCGTAGGTTGGAGGGGTTACCTCAGTGTCACTTTGGACACTGCATTCGTCATCAGATATGATGCTCTTTCCCATTAAGCACATGTTGGCCTCCTCTTCTTTACTTGAGCTTGAACTGCTTGCATTCTCAGGAGTAGTATCATCCCATGTTTCCGCCTTCAGCACCTTCTTCGTCCCTTTGTGCTTCTTTTATTTAAGTTCTTTTAAGTACTTTGGACACTTGCTTCGGATGTGTCCTAACTTCTTGCAGTGATAGCACTCCGGTGGCGGTCTCTCTTCCTCCTCATCGTCTTCCTTTTCTTTTTTCTTCCTAAACGTCTCCTTCTTAAAATACTTCTTAAATGAATTCCTCCTTTCTGGATTTTTCATAAATTTCCTAAACTTTCTAACAAATAAACTTTCCTCATCTTCTTCTTCCTCCTCAGAATCACTATTATCCTCCTTCTTAGATCTTAGAGCCAATCCCTTCTTCTTTGGCTCCATATACTCTTGTTGTTGAATTTTCAATTCAACTTCATGAGTTTTCAAGTTCCCAATCAGGCTTTCAATATTAAGAGCTTTAAGATCATGAGATTCAGAAATAGCCGTCACTTTGGGATTGAATTTAGGGGAGAGAGATCTAAGAAGTTTTCTTACCAAATCACCATTTGAGAAATTTTTTCCTAAAACTTTTGAGTCATTCACTATCTTAGTGAATCTTGTGTACATGGTATCCACATCCTCATCTACCTCCATCCTGAACTTTTCGAATTCTGACTCCAATTGGAAAAGTTTTGAGTCCTTCACCTGCGAGGTACCTTCATGAGTAATTTCCAATAAATTCCAAATTTCATATGCAGTTTGACATGCGCAGGTTCTATTAAATTCAGTTTTATCAAGAGCACAAAATAATGCGTTCATTGCTTTTGCATTATTTTTTCATTTTAATTTGTCCTGGTCATCCCATTTATCTTTGGGTTTCTCCATGACAATATCACCAATTGTAAAAGTAGGATGAGTATAATTTGTTTCAACCATATTCCATACTTCAATATCTAATGATATTAAGAAAACACCTCATCCTAGTTTTCCAATAATTATAATCGGAACCCGTAAATAATGGTGGTCTAGTTATTCCTTGCCCCTCGGAAAAGGCATGATCATGGTGCGCCATAATTCCAGGTTGTTAAACCTTATAAGGAATTAACCTTCCTCTGATACCACTTGTTGGATCTTGTGGCGCACTTAGAGAGGGGGGTGAATAAGTGCAATTTAAACCTTTGATAATTTTTGTAACAAAAAAAAATAATATATGAATATAGAGACAAATAATTGAATTTAAAAACAAGATTTTATTTCATCAAAGATAATGAGTAGAAATGATTCCAATAAAGCTTGGAATCAAAGGCTTACAATTAATAAAATCTCTTGTCTCTTTTCACCGGTCCTTCACCTAAGAACCGGTTGGCTATAGTCTATATCTCCCAGATATAGACACTAGCCTCCCCCTAAATCAAATCTTGATCTAGACGCAGCACACACGGCGGCGATTTTCTCCCAAGCCACACAAGGACTTGACACCGCACACAAGACGATGATTTACCCTAGACCATACAAGGATCTAACACCACACACAAGGTGATGATTTCCCCTAAGCCTCACACGGACTTAGACGTCGCACGCAAGACGATGATTTCTACAACGATTACAAGATGAATGTAAATATAAATGAAATACAAATTAAAAACCCCCTTTGAAATTTCTGGACCGAAGCAGCGAAGAATCCTTGAGAAAGTCTCCTTGGAATGCGTGTACAATCTTCGGCTTCACTCTCTCTTTTCTTCTTCAAGGATGGGGATTTTCGTTCTCTGGAGCTCTCTGGACGATAACACTCAGGAAGAAGGCTTGAAAGTATGAAGCCTATGACATTTTGACGGCTCGCGCCTTTCGCCACTTGCCTTAGGGTCGTCACCCTCTTAGGCGTGCGCTTTTCTCTAGGTTTCGCAGGGTACCTTCCCTCTCGGCTAGAACTCGCCTCTTCTCCTGTGACGGCGACCTTTCTGCCGAGCACCAGGAACCCTGGAGCGCCTAGGGTTGATTTTGGTCACTCGCATACTATCGTGTGAAATCTCTCTTCGCCGAGCGAGCAGGCCCGCCGAACGAGAAGGATAGGGCCAGCGCCGATGCCTCGCTAACCTGACGCATTTCATCCTGGCCTTGCATAGAACTCATTTTTTGTTCGGGAGCGGAGTGGACCCGATGTCTTCCATCGTCGAGACTCATCCCTTTACCCGCCTCTCCTGAAATAAACACCTATCACCGTGCTCGCCTCTCCAGAGATCAACCTGAACCCCCCGTCTAGTGAGAGCCCGGGAGCGGAATCGATCTGGGGTATTCCAGCATCAGCACTTATTACCTTGCCAGCCTCTCCCGAGATCAACCTGAACCCCCCCCCCCCCCCCCCCCGTCTAGTGAGAGCCCGGGAGCGGAATCGATCTGGGGCATTCCAGCATAAAAACTTGTTACCTTGCCAGCCTCTCCAGAGATCAACCTGAACCCCCCGTCTAGTGAGAGCCCGGGAGCGGAATCGATCTGGGGCATTCCAGCATAAAAACTTGTTACCTTGCCAGCCTCTCCAGAGATCAACCTGAACCCCCCCCCCCCCCCTGTCTAGTGAGAGCCCGGGAGCGGAATCGATCTGGGGCATTCCAGCATAAAAACTTGTTACCTTGCCAGCCTCTCCAGAGATCAACCTGAACCCCCCGTCTAGTGAGAGCTCAGGAGCGGAATCGATCTGGAGCATTCCAGCATAAAAACTTGTTACTTTGCCAGCCTCTCCAGAGATCAACATGAACCCCCCGTCTAGTGAGAGCCCGGGAGCGGAATCGATCTGGTGCATTCCAGCATAAAAACTTGTTACCTTGCCAGCCTCTCCAGAGATCAACCTGAACCCCCCTTCTAGTGAGAGCCCGGGAGCGAAATCAATCTGGGGCATTCCAGCATAAAAACTTGTTACCTTGCCAGCCTCTCCAGAGATCAACCTGAACCCCCCTTCTAGTGAGAGCCCGGGAGCGGAATCGATCTGGGGCATTCCAGCATAAAAACTTGTTACCTTGCTAGCCTCTCCAGAGATCAACCTGAACCCCCCGTCTAGTGAGAGCCCGGGAGCGGAATCGATCTGGAGCATTCCAGCATAAAAACTTGTTACCTTGCCAGCCTCTCCAGAGATCATCCTGAACCCCCCGTCTAGTGAGAGCCCGGCAGCGAAATCAATCTGGGCCATTCCAGCATAAAAACTTGTTACCTTGCCAGCCCCTCCAGAGATCAACCTGAACCCCCGTCTAGTGAGAGCCCGAGAGCAGAATCGATCTGGGGCATTCCAGCATAAAAACTTGTTACCTTGCCAGCCTCTCCAGAGATCAACCTAAACCCCCTGTCTAGTGAGAGCCCGGGAGCGGAATCGATCTGGGGCATTCCAGTATAAAAACTTGTTACCTTGCCAGCCTCTCCAGTGATCAACCTGAACCCCCCGTCTAGTGAGAGCCCGGGAGTGGAATCGATCTGGGGCATTCCAGCATAAAAACTTGTTATCTTGCCAGCCTCTCCAGAGATCAACCTGAACCCCCCGTCTAGTGAGAGCCCGGGAGCAGAATCGATCTGGGGCATTCCAGCATAAAAACTTGTTACCTTGCCAGCCTCTCCAGAGATCAACCTGAACCCCCCGTCTAGTGAGAGCCCGGGAGCGGAATCGATCTGGGGCATTCCAGCATAAAAACTTGTTACCTTGCCAGCCTCTCCAGAGATCAACCTAAACCCCCCCCCCCCCCCCCCCCCCCCCCCGTCTAGTGAGAGCCCGGGAGCGGAATCGATCTGGGGCATTCCAGCATAAAAACTTGTTACCTTGCCAGCCTCTCCAGAGATCAACCTGAACCCCCCGTCTAGTGAGAGCCCGGGAGCGGAATCGATCTGGGCCATTCCAACATAAAAACTATTCGGGACCTGCCAAAGGATTGCTCCAAAATGCATATGTTGAGTAGGAAATATGAAAAGTCATTTACAACAAATGGCTAAGGATAAAATCTTTTTAAATCATCCCCACTCCTGGCTCGGCCAAGAGGTTCCCCTTCCACATCCTGGTGGTGGTATCCTCCTGACCTGAGCGCTTCACTTACAATGTAAGGTCCTTCCCAATTGGGCTCTAGCTTGCCAACCGCGGCTCCTCTCCCGGCCGCGTCAACCTTCTTCAGCACAAGGTCTCCTTTCTGAAAGTGTTTTATTCGGATGTGCTTGTCGAAGTATCGGGCCATTCGTCGCTTGATCTCCTCCTGCCTTATGGTGGCCTGGTCCCGGAGTTCTTCCACCAGGTCCAAGGATAGCCTTTGCTCTTCATCGTTGGCCACCAGCCACTCTTCATCCCCTTCACCTGCGGCGACCACCCTGGGGGTTTTTACTTCAAACTCAATGGGGAGGACCGCTTCGGATCCATGGGAAAGTTTGAATGGGGTCTCTCCGGTGGCGGTGTTAGGGGTAGTCCTTAGGGCCCAGAGAACGGATGGTAGCTGCTCCACCCAATTCCCCCGGAGGTTCTCTACTTTCTTTTTTAACAGGTTGACGATTATCTTGTTCGCCGCTTCCACCTGGTCGTTGCTCCTCGGATGGTGAACCGATGCGAACCTGAGGTCGATGCCAAGTAGGGTGCAGAAGCTAACAAACTCCTCGCTAGCAAACTGCGGCCCATTGTCTGTCACTATGGCCAGAGGGAGCCCGTGCCTACAAATTATCTCTCCCCACACAAAATTTCTTACAACTTGAGATGTTACCTTGGCGAGCGCCTTCACCTCTACCCACTTGGAAAAGTAGTCGATCATGACCAGCAAGAACCTTCTCTGGCCGCTAGATTGAGGGAAAGGGCCGACAAGGTCCAACCCCCATATGGCAAAAGGCCAGGGGCTGTGATGGTCCGAAGTCTCTGGGCTGGGAGGAGTTGGAGCGGAGCATAGAGTTGGCACTTCGAACACCTCCTTGCAAACTCGGCCGCATCTTTGCTGAGGGTGGGCCAGAAATAGCCTTGCCTCAACACCCTTCCTTCCAGAGTCCGGCTTCCGGAGTGACTCCCACACTCCCCGGAGTGAATTTCTTCTAGGACTCTCAGAACCTCCTCCTCAGAAACGCAACGGGCCAGGAGTCCCGAGAGAGTCTTCCTGTACAGCCCCCTGCATGCAAAGAGTTATAAGCCGACTTATACCTGAAGCGCCGCCTGTCTATGTCTCCCTCGGGGAATTTTCCTGATGTTAAGAAAGAGATGAAGGGGTCCATCCACGAGACCTGTTGATCTACTTCCATCAGCTCTCCTTCCTCGATGGAGGGCCGGAAGAGTTCTGAAACCGTCCCTCCAGCTCGAGGACCGAACTTGGCTAGGAAGTCCGCGGGAGTGCTCTCTTCCCTTGGCACGTGTTTTATGGAGAAAGTGTGGAACTGTTCGATGACTCCCTTAACCTTCTCCAAGTATCGCAGGAGAGTCGGGTCCTTTGCCTCGAACTCTCCCTTGACATGGCATACTACCACCATGGAGTCCGTCGAGACCTCCACATCTTGCACTCCCATATCTCGAGCTAACCGCAGGCCTGCTATCACTGCTTCGTACTCCGCTTGGTTGTTGGTAATTGGGAAATGGATGTTCAATGCTTGCTCGATTCTTGTCCCTTGAGGACTCACTAGGATGATCCCCCCCCCCCCCCATAAGAGTGCTTTCCTGAGGCACCATCCACCAACATCCTCCAGGCTACTGGGAGAGGCGGTTCATGTTCACCCACCTCGGTCGTGTAGTCGGCCAAGAAGTCCGCCACCGCTTGTGCCTTGATTGATGTCCTGGGTACGAATGTAATATTGAACTCGCTCGGCTCCACAGACCATTTTGCCAATCTTCCCGAGTGTTCCACCCCTTCCATGATTTTGCGAAGCGGGTGGTCTGTCACTACTCTGATGGAGTGTGCCTGAAAGTAGGGCTGGAGCCTCCGCGCCGCCACCACTAATGCGAAAGCCAACTTCTCCAAGATTGGATATCGGAGCTCCGCCTTCTTCAGCACTCGGCTGACATAGTAGATAGGGAATTGTTTTCTCCCCTCCTCCCAGACCAATACTGCACTCACTGTCACAACCCGCATTTTTCTCCGTATTAAATAATACGTCAAAGTAAGGGAAAATACGCGTCGTGATGCCACATCGTGCAGGGGACAACTACAGACGCTCAGGCAGCTCTAACTTCACACTTTTCTTTAGAAAGTGATGAACTTTATGTTTTAAAACGTAATTTAAGTTTAAGGTTTTCAATTACCGTGTCCCTCGATTTAATGGATCAACTAGTCCATAAATAAGAAAGTATAGGTTTACGCAGCGGAAAATACATAATTTACTTCAATTCACCTTATATGAGCATGATGAACTAACCAACATTCTAATGATATGACATTTCTATATTTAGTATAAGTAAAAAGAGTTCTTTTACGAGTTTCAAAATAGAAGCATGATAGTTTTAAAAGAGATGTCATGTATGTAGAATTATGCAGTTTTGTATATAAAGTAACTATCATGCATCCTAACATAAAACATTCCCAGAGAGCAATTGCATAAATAGCAAACAACTGTAGTAGCATAAAAATAGCAAGATAAGTCTAACATAAAAGATCTCAGGCTATGGGCGTCAACAACCTGACACGAACCCATAACCCTAACAAGTCTTGAAAGGAAAACAACAATCTACCTCTCAAAGCGAGAGTAAGAAAACAACAACTGCAAGTCTGAAGAAACAGAACTCGGTCAGCTCCACCTGCTACTGGTCCGAACTTGAGGCATTCAAAAGAAAAGAATGTCTCAGCACAAAGGCATAAAGATCAAGAGTAAGAGAAAACTCAACAAAGGAGGTTTACCAACCCGCCAGGAACAGCTGTAAAAGTCAGCAAATCAAATAAATATCCACAAGTAGGGGAAGAACTGACACAAAGTGCGGTCAAAGTTGTACTACAACAATATCCAAAAGGAAAAGTATCGAGTTGCCGAAGAAGTGAATCACCATCCCAGCCAAAAATAGCACTGAGGCGGAGGCATTCTTTCCAACCAACCGTCAGGCCCAAAACACCCGAGGAACAAAAGCACTACGGCAATGGTTTACAGTCCACCAACCAATAGTCTACACATCCACGGACAAACAACCCGGCACTGGTGGTGGTCATTCCGACCATCCACAGTCCAAAACAACCAACTGGGAAATAGAGATTCACAAAATCCTGACCAAAACAGACACTACAGGAAAACTCGGAAACAATTCCAAGAGGAAACCCGATCTTATCGGCGAATTCGTCGAAATACCGTCGACGAATTACCAAGACTATTGGTGAAAATCATTATCTAAGGCCTAAGACGACGTCGGCGAAATCCTAAAACTATCGGCGAATTCGGCGAAATACAATCGACGAATTCGGCGGAATGAATTCGGCGAATTCGACTAAACCGATTTTTGACTTACCCGAAATCATTCCTTCGAATCCTAAAGCATTCGACGAATTCGACGGAACGCTATCCACGAACCGTGCCTTAGAGGGAAAACGACGAATACACTTACGAGTATTTTGACGAATTTGATAATATGCGAGACTACTCGGTCGGATATACGATTCTTAGCAGAAAATAACGCATAATATTTTTTGTCTAAGTTAAATAGCAGTAAAAACGGTAAAGGATGAACCACAATGTGGCAAGGGGGAAGAATCCATCACTTGCCTCAAACCTTTCGAAGAAAACGGTCTCCGACTTGCTCCTCGTAGCAGATCGACCGCTAGAATACCTCGATGAACGATCTCTGAAACTTTTGGAGCGAATAAGAAGATTAGGGCTACCGGCTCCAACCTAAAAAATCTACGAAACTCGAAATACTTACCGCACACGCGAAGAGCTCGGCGAGAGCTTTCCAGATCTATGCTCCGGCGAAGATTTCGTGCTCCGGAGCTCCGGTGGCGGCGATCTGAAGTCTTACGGAAAGAACGTCTCCGCTCTCGGTTCGCAAGAATGTCGGGAAGAAGACGGTGAATAGGGTTTTCGATTTTTCTTACGGAGGAGAAGAAGGGCTACTTATATGTATCTGGAGTTAAAATAATAATAATAATAATAATAATAATAATAATAATAATAGTAATAATAATAATAATAGTTAATAAAAAAAATAATAATAATGACAAAGCTGGGAGGAGAAAAGATAATTTCGGCTAAAGAATCAATGCATTCAACAAACCCATGATTCCTATAACCGATTTCTTCATATTATATAACCGAACTCTTATTATTATATAGCCGAATTCTTGATATTATATAGCCGAAATCTTATTATTATATAGCCGGATTCTTGATATTATATAGCCGAAATCTTATTATTATATATAGCCGAATTCGTAAAGTTATCACCGAATATATATAAGTTGATAATAATTATTATCATTATAAAAATTTTATATTATTACCCAAAACTAAACGAATGCCGAACTCGACGAAACTCACACCGTAGGTGAACGGCGGCGCTACGAATCCAACGGCGAAGTCGGAATCAAAATCCGACGTACCGTTTCCGAGATATAAATTTCCAAAGCTTTACGGCGATGGATAATTATACAAATCTTTGAAAAAACTACCGAGGCTTCAAATTTGCTCGGAGCGCCACGAAACTTTTACGATTTATTTCTAAAATTAAATAATCTAATTTCCTAACGTAAAATTTTCTAATTTCGGGTCGCTCCAAAATTTGGTCGTCTTGACCGAACGGACGCTAAAACGTGCAATGTCGGCGCACCGCTAACTCCGCACTAACGTAACGCCCTACGTCATAATGACGTCATTAATATAATTAAATTAATATCCAAAAATTCAGGGGCGTTACACTCACTGCCTCCGTCCCTACTCCCAGGTATAGGGATAGGTCTTCTCCCAATCTCGGCCCTTGGAGTAAGGGGGTTTGGGTGAGTTGTTCTTTCAGGGCTTGGAAAGCTCCCTCGCATTCTGAGGTCCACTCAAACTTTTTGTTGCCCCTTAGTGCCTTAAAGAAGGGTGCACACTTCTCCCCCGCCTTGGAGAGGAACCTGCTGAGTCCGGCCAGCTTCCCTGTGAGGCTCTGAACCTCCTTTGGATTCCTTGGCAACCCCAACTCCATTATTGCCTTGACCTTGTCCGGGTTAGGCTCCACTCCCGCCGGGGTTAGTAAGTGGCCTAGGAACTTCCCCTGGCTAGCCCCGAAGACACACTTCAAGGGGTTGAGTTTCATCTTGTACTTTCGCAGAGTCCCGAATGTCTCTTCAAGGTCTCGGAGGTGAGACCCAAGGTCCCGACTTTTCACCATGAGGTCATCAACATAAACTTCTAAATTTCTTCCTTTCTGCTCGCGGAAGACCCTATCCATCATCCTTTGGTACGTGGCACCTGCATTCTTGAGCCCGAAGGGCATCATCTTATAGCAGTAACATCCATCCCCCGTGATGAAGGAAACATCCTTGATATCCGGGGGATGCATGCGGATTTGATGATAACCTGAAAAAGCATCTAAGAAAGACATTACAGAGAAACCAACGGCTGAGTCAACCAGCGCGTCGATTCTAGGCAGGGGGTAACAGTCTTTCAGGCATGATTTATTAAGAAGCGAAAAGTCGATACACATGCGCCACTTACCTCCTCCCTTTTTTACCATAAATACGTTGGAGACCCAGCCTGGATACTGGATCTCCGATACAAAACCTGCCTGCAGGAGTTTACCCACCTCCTCTCGGATGGGTTCTTCAAGCTTGTCCGCTACGGCCCTCCTCTTCTGTCGGATGGGGCGGGTGCCGGGGTCGAGGTTGAGGCGGTGGCAAGCCACATCCGCATCGATCCTGGGAATCTCCGCGGCGCTCCAAGCGAAGACATCCACATTCTTCTGCACGCAGGCCAGGATCTCGACCTGCTCCTTCGGATTGAGCTCTCCGCTGATTCGGACCTTTTCCACCACCCCGAGCCGAGTGGTGACTTCAAGTTCCACGACCTCATCCACGGACTCCAGCCTGGATTGCTCTCCCCAAGTACTTTTCTCCTCTCCATCGCCAGCGAGCGCTTGGGCTCCTTCCTCCATCTCTGCCCCTCCTACCATCATCAACTCTTCCACCCCTCCTTCATGGGCACCTTCTCCTTTCCTCTCTTCTTCTCCTCTTTCCGCCCTGGGCCTCTCGGCGACCCCTTCCTGGGCATGAACCTCTACTCCCTCCGTCCTCTCCTCAGCTCTTTTCTCTTCTCCGGCTCCTGCCGCGTCCTCCATCACTTTATCAAACTCCTCCACCTTTCCCATCCAGGTGATGGTGTTGACAGCCGTCACATAGCACTGTCTCGCCATCTTGGGGTCTCCTCGGATCTGGACCTGGACTCCACCCGTGTTGAACTTGAGACACTGGTGGAAGGTGGAGGGGACGCATCAAACGCGCTGATGAGAGGCCGTCCGAATATGGCGCTGTAGCTGCTAGGGTATTCGCCAGGCAAGGATACGGTCTAAAAGAAGGCAATGGAATGGAGACCGCTTAAGGGCGAGCGAGAAGGGTCGACGAGACAAGCGCTTGCGGGTGTGTTCGCAGAACTCCCCAGGTCTCGTCGACCATACCCCTGTTCGGCGAGATCATCAGTAGTCGACGAAGCGTTCTATGATCATTAAAACCAAAGGGATGGTCTCGCAAGGGGAGCCGCGAGAACCGTTGCTTCTCCGCGGTGAATTGTCGAGGTTGGGTTCTCGCGGCTCCCCTTGCGAGACCATCCCTTTGGTTTTAATGATCATAGAACGCTTCGTCGACTGCTGATGATCTCGCCGAACAGGGGTATGGTCGACGAGACCTGGGGAGTTCTGCGAACACACCCGCGAGCGCTTGTCTCGTTGACCCTTCTCGCTCGCCCTTCAGTGGGCTCCATTCCATTGCCTTCTTTTAAACCGATTTCTCGGTCTCTTGTAGAGCTCGGGGCCCTCACCGAAATGAGGGGCAGCTAGCCCTTACTAATCCCTAGGAGAAGGCAGACTGAAAACTAGGAAAATGACTAAGACCTTAGTCACAACGAGGAGGTCCCTCCAATAACCCGGAAGATCGTTGAGCGCTTCCCCTCCCAAGCCAAAGCTGAGACTCGGGCACCTTGGAGAGCTCAGGAAATGCTAACCAAAGAAAGCCTAAGGAGAGGGAAGCTGAAGTGAAGTCCCCTCCAAATGTGCCCTTACGGTCCTATTTATAGATTTTCTGGTCTGGCCTGCAAATAGCAGGATCCCGCCTTTTGATTTTACTATCCGCACCCCAAATAGGTCTGCTAACAGCCCAACTCCGCTGTTTGGAGAGGTTAAAGGCAGACCACCAAGGGTAAAAGGGTAATTTGACCCTGTCGGCTTATGGGCAAGGGGCTGCGAGAACCTTCCTGCGAGATCTTATGTTCTCGCGGGCCTCCTCGCGAGCCCTACTCGCAATGCCTCTCTTAGGCGATCCCTTGCGTGGACCTCGCCGGCCAATTCGGGCTATCTCTGTCGGGATGGGTGGCTCGCCGACCGTTGTTGGGGGAGGGGTCGCCTGAGGTGCCGGGGTCGCGAACTCGCTTCGCAGTGCCGCGACCGTAGCCCGAAGGTGTAGAGCACCTCCTGCCTGAAGTCCGCGAACATCCTCGGCGTCACCACCTCTGATGGCTCGCTGAATCCCTCGCCTTGATCCTCGCCTCCCATCATGTCTGCTCTTCGGAACTTTCTTGGACCAGCCACGCTCCACGCTCACCGCACCAAAATGTTGAAACCGATTTCTCGGTCTCTTGTAGAGCTCGGGGCCCTCACCGAAATGAGGGGCAGCTAGCCCTTACTAATCCCTCGGAGAAGGCAGACAGAAAACTAGGAAAATGACTAAGACCTTAGTCACAGCGAGGAGGTCCCTCCACTAACCCGGAAGATCGTTGAGTGCTTCCCCCCCCAAGCCAAAGCTGAGACTCGGGCACCTTGGAGAGCTCAGGAAATGCTAACCAAAGAAAGCCTAAGGAGAGGGAAGCTGAAGTGAAGTCCCCTCCAAAGGTGCCCTTACGGTCCTATTTATAGATTTTCTGGTCCGGCCTGCAAATAGCAGGATCCCGCCTTTTGATTTTACTATCTGCACCCCAAATAGGTCTGCTAACAGCCCAACTCTGCTGTTTGGAGAGGTTAAAGGCAGACCACCAAGGGTAAAAGGGTAATTTGACCCTGCCGGCTTATGGGCAAGGGGTTGCGAGAACCTTCCTGCGAGATCTTATGTTCTCGCGGGCCTCCTCGCGAGCCCTACTCGCAATGCCTCTCTTAGGCGATCCCTTGTGTGGACCTCGCCGGCCAATTCGGGCGATGTCTGCTGGGATGGGTGGCTCGCCGACCGTTGCTTCTCCGCGGTGAATTGCCGAGGTCGGGTTCTTGCGGCTCCCCTTGCGAGACCATCCCTTTGGTTTTAATGATCATAGAATGCTTCGTCGACTGCTGATGATCTCGCCGAACAGGGGTATGGTCGACGAGACCTGGGGAGTTCTGCGAACAAACCCGCGAGCGCTTGTCTCGTCGACCCTTCTCGCTCTCCCTTCAGCGGGCTCCATTCCATTGCCTTCTTTTAGACTGTATCCTTGCCTGGCGAATACCGGGGTTGTACACCATATCCTTTGGTGATTCCTCTTTCAGATCCCCCAAAGATGACTTTGGGTCCATTCTTCATAGCCTTGTAGTCCTGTAGAAGATTTCTTGTACCTGTCATGTGCCTTGAGCACCCACTGTCCAAGTACCAAATTTGGTTGAGGCTGGTACTTGAACTATCCTGCAAGAAAGAGTTTAGTTACCCTTAGGAGCCCAAACAGCTTTGGGTCCTAGTCCTTGTTAGCATGATAAAATGACCTCACATTAGCTGCACCCTTTGCAGGAAGGCTCATCTTTGCACATGGCACATAAGGATTGTGCTAACAGTCTAGGGAAAAGTGTCCCACTTTACCATAGCACCAACATACATGAATGTTGTATCTCCTCTTTTGAAAATTTCTTGAGGGGTGTGCAGCACTGTGCATATGATCAGGAGGAGAGACAACAGCTTTTCTCTTATTTCTTTCAGCAAGGATTTGGCTGAAAGTCAGTCTGAGGACAGTCTTAGTAGTCTTTGTATTAATGGCATTAGCTTGCTTTGGCTTTTGGGCAATGCAAGTTTTGATGGCATTAAACATTGTGCAATTAGACATGTCCACTGATTTGACAGCAGTCATGTTCTTGGCTGAATCAACCTTAGAAGGGCGTACTTTCTTATGCTTGAATGAAGGGGCTGATGTACCAAATACAAATGATCCAGGTTGGGCCATTTGAATTTCCTCATGGGGAGCCTTCATAGCATGCACTCAATCTCATTCCCTTTCTTCCACTATGGGAAGGAGTGTTTTCCTTCCTATAGGTACTTCCATTCTTCCAGTGACCATACATGCTTTCATGGTCATACCTGTTGGAATGGAGTAATACCTTTTGAAAGGTGGTTTGAGGCTTAGCCTTACCCCTGCTCTTTTCTCCACTCCCTTCTCCTACTTCCATTTTATTGAATCCTAGTCCTCTCCTATTGGATTGAGAAGAGAAGGAGTCAATAATAGGGAGCACGGATTTTGGCTTGGAGAATTGAGCCACTAGGCTTCTTTCTTTCACAAGCTTCTCCTCAAGATCCTTGATGACCTTGTTCTTCAGGGATATAGTGCTCAGATGGGTGATAGTTATCCCCTTCAGATGGCTAATTTCCCTATACATCTGACTCATCTTGGTAGAAGATTCAGTGCATTTTTGTTTTTCCATCTTAAGGGAATCAATCTCTTGGGCTTGCCTCTTGGCTAGCTTTTTGCTCCTTTTCAGAGCTTCCAAGAGAGCATCATACTTGTCAATCAATTGATTGACATCTACCTCAGCTTCTGAATCATTTCCACCAATTAATGAAGGTGCTCCAGGTTCTGGGCCAGTCTCATAATCAGAAGAGGATATGGAATGAATTAATACATGTTCATTTTCAGAGATGTTCTGACTGTCCTCCTCATTAGTGATGGCCATGAGGCCTAGCTGAACATTGTCCTCTTCATCCTCCTCTATATCGCTGTCTGAGTGTGATAGAGGGTCCCTGACTCCAACCTTGGCAGCAGGATAATCTTCATCCTCTTCTGTTGTAAACAGCCCTATGTAGGCTGCTTCTTCACACTCTGAATCTGAAGTTGAGGATTCAGATTCACTCCAGCTTTTTCCTTTCTTTGCTAGGAAGGATTTATCACCCTTCCTATCCTTTTGGTGATGATGCTTCTTATCACCCTTCTCCTTTCTTTTGGCTGGACAGTCAGCTATGACATGTCCAGGTTTGCTGCAGCAATAACAAATAATGTTATTCGAAACATGTTTACTAGATTTGGAATCATACCTGTCACCCTTTGGGTGCTGTCTTTCAGATTTCTTGTGGTCTTTCTCGGAGTGTGATGAGGAGGAGGGCTTGTTCTTCCATTGCTTCCTCATCATCATCTTCTTGAACTGCCTTGAGAAGGAAGCAAACTCTTCATCAGAGGAGGAGCTATCTGAGGTGCTGATTTCAGATTTTTCGGATTCAGCACTTCTCCATGGAGGAGACACCATCCTGCCCTTGTTTTTCTTGGAGCTGTCAGCTTTGAGAGCTACAGATTTCTCCCTTGTCTGAGCCCTTATTGAGGTGTCCTCTTCCTTTCTTGCAGACAGCTGCATCTCATAAGAGAGCAGCTTTCCAAACAGTGTATGAGTGGGGGTCTCACCAAGCCTAGCCACTTCCCTGATAGCACAGATTTTTGTGTCCCAATCCCTTATTAGAGATCTAAGGAACTTATTATTTAGCTCATAATCAGTGAACACTCTCTCATAGGTTCTTAGCTCATTTACTATCCTAAAGAACCTTTTATAGCACATGAAAATGCTTTCCTGACTCAGCTGCCTGAAGGCTTCATATTCTTGATTGAGGAGTGACTTTCTATCACCCCTCACCTCAGCTGTCCCTTCCATATATACTACTAGTGTGTCCCACATTTCTTTGGCAGTAGTGGAGTGTACTAAGTTTTGAAATGTGGAATCATCAATAGCATTAACTATGATGTTCTGGGCTCTTTTGTCCATGGTAAACAATGCAAGTTCATCCTTAGTCAAGTCATTGAAGGTCTTGGGCACTCTTCTTGTTGGATCTATGGTGGAGGAAGTTTGAAAGGTGAAAGACCCTTGCTTTACAGTTATGTAGATCCTTGGATCAGATGCTTCCATAAAGAATCTAACCCTTTGCTTCCATATGCAAAAGTTTTCTTTGTTGCATATGGGAAACCTCATGGATCTCATCTCCTTCTGCAATCTAGAGGAAGCCATTGGATTGATAAGACTATTCTTTTATAGGATCTGGTCAGACAGTTATGTCTTCTTGACCAACCTGGCTCTGATACCACTTGATGGTTTATATAGGATGTAATCTTAGACACCAAGAGGGGGGTGATAGGTTTCTTTTATTTTAGGCTTAATGTTTTCTAAATTTAGGTTAGCAAATTATCAAGCACAGAAAGCACAAAGAGATTTATAGAGGTTCCTCAAGACAGAGTGTCTTGAGTAGTCCTCTTTCCCCCTTCACCTTTCTAACAATGAGTTAGACAAGGCCAACTTCTCCAAACTCAGCTCCAAGAGCCTACAGCACAGATCCCATAGGATCTGTCAGGTTTTCCCAAACCCTACCTCAGGCACAACAGCCCTACCTCGGGCACAATATCCCTACCTCAAATCACACACTGATCCTACCTCAAGATGACCTCTCAGCTCTACAACTCAGGCCAATCAGCCTTACACATTCAGGCAATAAAACCCTACCTCAGATCATACACTGATCCCACAGATGATATAATAGGGGATTACAAATAGAAGGAAGAAGAGGTCAAGCCTTGGTCTTCTTCTTCCTAACTGCTTCTGTTACAGACTTGAACCAGGGAGTAGAAGTGCAGCTCCAACTTGATTCTTCTTGATCAGCCCTTCAGATGATGGACTGGATCAACTTGCTCTTTCTTGGGATGAATCAAGATAAGCAATCTCTTCTCTCCTTGCAGCCTTGTGTAAGCTCAGTTCTTGGCTGCCGACAATGAAACAGTATAGTTCTTCTTGCTTGTGTGCTGGAGAGTAAGATTAATAGCAAAAGGTCCCTTTGCTCAAACCTAAATTATTCCTTTTATACACCACTGATCTTCAACGGCTCTTAGCTGTCCTCCTGATAGGTATGGGAGTGATTGGTGGACCCCAAGATGCCTTTCTGCAGCTTGCGCCAAAAGTAGAACCCGCCAGATCACTTTTGAATCTATCTCATCGGTTGGGCTGAGATGGCCAGCCGTCTCAGCGATTGTATCTGTCCTGTCCCAGCGGATCCGCTGAGACAGACAGTTGTCCCAGTTGTTTTCTTCTATCTGCAGCTCAGCTTTCCCTGACACCTTCTCAGCGCCTCCTGGCCTTGTCTTAGCGGTACAGCTGAGACTGAGAGCTCGTCTCAGCAGTTTTGACAGTAAACCAACTGATCATACATCACACCTTGGTATGTCCTAGGCCTGCATTGTCATGAGATATAAATAGAGTTCAGTGTGAGGCCTCTTCAAATCAAGGGAACATTGAGGGACAGTTTCCCAACAGCGTGTCTTCAACATCTCCTTCAGAGCTCTTCAATATTGGGAGTCATTATTTCTTAATTTACTTTATATTTTCATTATTTTCTTGTAACGATAGTGAATTTACCATCTTGCGTATGGCGACTAGGCCGGATTCAGTTTAGGGGGAAATTCGCCGCCTTGTATGTGATGACTAGGTCAAGAATAGATCTAGGGGTGGCTAGAGGCCTTATTTGGGGATAGATAAGTGATAGCCAACCGGTCCTTGGGAGAAAGACCGGTGAAGAAACAAAAAGTGATTTTTACCTTGTCACCTTTAATTTCAAGCGTTATTGAAATTTTATCTTTGTAATTGTCTCTTTGAAATATAATATTCATTTTCAATATCTCTGATTTTCTAGAATTGTAATTCATTTAAGATTTCATAAGTAAAATCACTTAGGTTATCTTTTGTGTTAAGGATATTTTCTAGAGAGCTAACGCCAGGCGTTAGCAATAGTAAATAAAAAGTCATGTTTCACTAAAAATTTGTCAGATTTACTCAAAAATTCGTAAACCCCTTATTTACGCCCCCCCCCCCCCCCCCCCCCCCCCCCCCCCCCCCCCCCCCCCCCTCTAAGGGCGCCATAAGATCCAACACGTGGTATCAGAGGTAGGTTGTTCTAAAATGGTTTCACAACCAGGAATAATTGCGCATCATGATCATGCTTTCTTTGAGGGTCAAGGGATTAGTAGACCTCCACTATTTACTGGTACTGATTATTATTATTGGAAAACAAGAATGCGTTGTTTTTTAACTGCCTTAGATAATGACGCTTGGGGCATGGTAGAAGTTTGCTACTCTCCACCAACATTTGTTGTTGGAGAAGTTATTCTGGAAAAACCTAGAGATAGATGGGATGATAATGATAAGTTGAGATGTAAGAATAACGCTAAAGCTATGAATGCTTTATTTTGTGCTTTGGATAGAACAAAATTTAATATAACTTGTGCTTGCAAAACTGCTTATGACATATGGAATTTATTAGAAATTACTCATGAAGGTACTTCGCAGGTCAAGGATTCAAAGCTCTTCCAACTTGAATCTGAATATGAGAAATTCCGTATGTAGGCCGATGAAGACGTAGATTCAATGTACACAACGTTCACCAAGATTGTAACTACTCAAAAGTACTTGGAAAGGTGTTCTGCAAGGCGACTTGGTGAGAAAAATTCTAAGGTCTCTCCCTCCAAAGTTCAATCCAAAGGTGACAGCTATCTCAAAGTCGCACGATTTGAAGAAGCTCCAAATTGAGAGCCTCATTGGGAACCTCAAGACCCATGAGGTTGAACTAAAAATTCAACAACAAGATTAAAACATGGAGCCAAAGAATAAGGCCTTGGCATTAAAGTCAAAGAAGGAGGCTGACGGAGATGATGACGAAGAGGACGAGGAGAGCCTTTTTGTGAAGAAGTTCAAAAGGATCATGAAGAATCCGGAAAGGAGAAACACCTTCCTGAAATATTTCATCAAGAAGGGATCCACAGCGAAGAAAGGAAAAGGTAGTGACGAGGATGATGATGAACGACCACCACCATAGTGCTACCATTGTAGAAAGACTGGGCACATTCGGAGCCAGTACCTGAAATATCTGAAAGAGCATAAAGAAAAGCGACACAAGGGAAAAGAGAAAAATAAGGTCCTAAAGGCGGCTACTTAGGATGACTCCTCCGACGAATCAAGCACCTCATCCTCCAGCAGTGAAGAAGAAGCCAACGTGTGCCTCGTGACAAAGAGCAACACACTATCCGATGATGAAAGCAGTGTCCAAAGCGACACTGAGGTAACTCTTCCTACTACTTATGATGGTTTATATATTGAATATTTACAAACATGCAAATTTTTTATAAAAGTTTAAAAGATATTGATATTCTAAATTCTGAAAATAAACTTTTGTTAAAAGAAAACAAAAAACTATCTAAACTATTAGATAAAGAGAAGGTATCTTGTCGAGAGTGCAATCACTCATTGGCAAGAGTGAAATAACATGAAGAAGCTCTTTCTAAATCTCACTCCACTATTGAATTTCTTACTAAAGAAAAGGGGAATTTAGAAAGAACTTTACAAACCTCTTTCTCAAATAGAAGAAGGAAAGAAATCTTTTGCAAATCGGTGTGTTATGTTAGTAATGGAAAACACCGCTCTTAAAGCCCAAATTCATGATCTAAATATGGCTATTAACAAATTCAGAGTTGGGCAAAGGTCTCTCGACATGATCTTATCAAACCAATGTCATGGTAATTCCAAATATGGCCTTGGGTATGTTACTGTGAGTTATCGCCCATCCTTAACCCTTAACGCTGGCGTTAGCAATAAATCCAGAAATTTTGCAATAAATCCAAAAATTTTATTTCTGTTAATAAAAAATCATTTCAAAATTCAAATGTTATGTCATCTTCCTGCAAGAGTTTATCCAAAACTCCGAAAAGGGTTTCATTTCCTTTTATATCGTGTGTCAAATGTCATATATTTGGACACACCTCGGACTCATGTAGGAAGAAGGGTCGTAGTGCTATAAAGCAAATCTGGGTGCCTAAGGCTTCCACCTATTCTACGGGAGGAACCTCTTTAGTATTCGGATCTTTACTCTCATCTCCTTTTTAGGTATGTTGGCATGCTAAGGACAAAAAGAACGTGTGGTATTTGGATTCGGGATGATCCAAACACATGACAGGAAACAAAGCAAAGTTCCTAAGTCTTGTGATGAAGAAAGGATGGTTGGTGACATTTGGAGATAATGGTAAAGGAAGGATCATGGGCATCGGCACAATGGGTAACGATTCTTTCTCAATCTCTAATATTTTATTTGTAGATGGCTGATGATTTTGGTTGGACTTCTT
Organism: Dactylorhiza incarnata; assembly: GCA_033032865.1. NCBI lineage: Eukaryota > Viridiplantae > Streptophyta > Magnoliopsida > Asparagales > Orchidaceae > Dactylorhiza > Dactylorhiza incarnata. Next base: position 8,738,944 of record JAWHQI010000035.1, read on the forward strand.
CTTTTGTTTTATAAATAAAAGATAACCTTTGTATTAAGAGTTTAGAATTGGCAGATGTTTTCGAAGAGTCTTGCAAGTACTCCTACTTTGAGAAATTAACCGTTATCCTATTGAAGGATAGAAGTAATGGTCTTTTTCTTCTTTCGGAATATTGACAATTACGCCTCGGCTACAACGCCGATTTCTATTGAATTGAAAAGTAGAAAAGGAGAGTTTTGCACTAAATGAGTTTGGAAAGCTGTATTTGAATTCTTAGTCCAAATTAATCATTTGATAAAGGCAAGTATACCTTATCGCAAGTAATACAGGATATTTTTCTTTTGAAAATATCGGGATCGTATATTTCCGCGGGTCGTGTTGATTATGCTACTTCGAGGAACGAACTATTATTTTATCGGAATAATATTTTTAGTTGGTTTAACAAAAATTCTAAGTGATAAAATGCGAAAGACGATAATAAGCGATTAACTAGAGTTCTAAGCGATGAGAAAGATAGCGCGCGACGTCGAATTACCTTGAGACGAAAATAGATTTTTTTCGTAGAATTAAAAGTGATGACTTTTCAAAATATTAAGATGACTTGATCGTGGAGGTTCCATAATTATGAACGCTCCTCTCTCGAGGGTACGCCCACCTGAGATTATGAATATTCGACCGAACTCTCGTTCTACAATCGAATGTTCTTAATACTCGCTTTATGTTGTGAACCCCGCTATTGGGTTTTTATTTCCAATTCGGGAGAATTACCTCGTCCTCTCTCGAGGGTAGAGCGCACTTCTCTTTACCCGTGAGCGATCAATCCGTACGCACGAGCCTCTCGGCTAACTAGGTACGAAAACGGAAATGAAAACCACACATCGATTATGTGGCTCCACTCAACGTGATTCTCGGGTAAACCTTAAGCGTTAATTATTTTAGAAAGAGATGTTTTAATTTTATAGAAAAACTATTTTTGTGTCCCAATGCTCTTCGACGTCGTGTGCTAAAAGAAATTAGCCACTCATCGGAATGGAGACGGCATTATCGGTTGAAAAATACATGTTTAATGATTAAAGCAGATATAAGCGGATAAAAAGGAAATAAAAAGACTTATATAAAAAACAGTAATAGTATCCGTCCCAACCACCTTAAACAAGCGCTAAAAAGTTCTTAGCCTCTTATTCAAGAAGGGGGTGGTATAGAAATGAAAAGACTTATAAAGGTGCAGAAATAATATCCGTCCCAACCGACTTAAATAAATGCTAAAGTTAATTAGCCTCTTATTCAAGATGGGGGTGGTATATAGCAGTTATATGAAGACTGAAATAAAACTAAGTTACAAAAAAAAGAAAAATATAATCTCATACACGCACACACTCTAAAAAAAGACTGAAAAGAAAGCGTTTAAAATGAAAGCGATAAAATAAAGCGAAAAAGAAAACGATAAAACTATTTTATGAAAGCTTGTAAATCTAAGCTATGAAAACAGTAAACCTAGATTATGAAAGCAATAAACCTAACTATAAAAGCAATAAAACTAAATTATGAAAGCAATAAAGCTAAACTCATACACGCACACACGCTAACATTAATAAAAAGGAAGATGATCCAAATGAGAAAAACATCATTTTATTTCTGAAATCAGCATTACAACTAGACTAGGAAGACGAAAAAAACTTAAAACGAACTTAAACTGAATTGCATAAGAGAAGCTCACAATCACTCAAAAGAACTCACAATACAACAAGAACTACTCAAAATTTGGATGAAAAATACTTCAGCCGAGCCCCTCTATTTATAGGGAAAATTTGAGTTTTACACGCCCTAGGTCACGGGCGTGACTTGAATGTCACGGCCGTAACTTAGGGCGTGACAATTGCTCGGCTGTATTCGCCGCCTTCTGGAAGGTCTGGCCGTCAAACATGGCTGCACACGGGCGTGACTTGGTATGCCACGGGCGTGACTTTGTGAGTCACGGGCGTGACTATGGGTGGCTGATGTCGGCAGCATGGGCGCGGCTTCGAGACGTGACGCGCTGGCGGCTCACGGGCGTGACTCTGCTGGAACACGGGCGTGACTTGTAGAGTCACGGGCGTGACTTGTAGAGTCACGGGCGTGACTTGGTCAACTGGAGTGAGCTGAAGAGAAATTCGTCGGGCGCAGAGCTTTAAATTTACATGCCCTTGGTCACGGGCGTGACCGAGGGCGTGACTTGAGCGATTTGTCGGGATTTGATCTGAATCGAGCCGTCCCGTTGATATTTGATCTTTAAAAATTACACGCCCTTGGTCACGGGCGTGACTGAGGGCGTGACCTGGGAAAATTTTGCAAAAAAATGCAAAAACAAAAATAAAACTAAGTTAGAAAACAGAAATGATAAAGAAGCAATTTATTCATTAATTTACATAGAAAATTCACAATATTAATTAAAACTATACTAATAATTATACTAAAAATACATATATTTTATTACTTATCAAATACCCCCATACTTAAGCTTTTGCTATTCCAGAGCAAAAGTAAGAGAGATCTATACGGGATTAACATAAGTTCTAATTTTTGGCTATCGTTTTATTTTAATCATAAGAGACTGAAAAATAAAAATCGGAGTAATAAGAGTTAAGTCCTAAATTATGCAAATGATTTAAGTAGAAAGAAATGTCCTGGCCAAAAGACTTCTTAATTAACCAAATAGCAAACAAAATTGCAATCATTAGTAAACGAGATTAGATCGAAATTATAATAACCTTTGTTTAAAGAAACATGAAGGAAAAAATATAAGTCACTAATTATGCTCTCAAATGATTTTTTGAATTAAAACTAGAAACAATAATTTGGTTAAGGGAAAAGGGGGGAAAAAGCCTTGGCAAATAGAAGAGTACTTGAATTAGGGGTGATGAATTGTATCATCTCACCCCTCGTATATAGTTTCCTTTGACTCCCATCGTTGGTGTACGAGGGAAAATTGACCTTTTAATTAACCCAATGCCTGTGTTTACGGAATTTGCAATTCCCATTGACATAGGATCTCTTTTAACAAATATTGGGTGCCTATGTTTACGGAATTTTTGTATTCCCATTGACATAAGATCTTTTTTTTTCTTCCTTTGTTTGTTTTTGCCATGCTAAATTGGTGTATACAAGGGGTTTTCAAAAGAAATTCTAGAATAATAAAAAAAATTTTGAGAGCAACCTTAGTAAGTTGAATATTCCTAGATTCCTGAAGACATAAAGTAGGGATAATTGCAGTCTAAAGTTGTTTTGCCAACATAATACACATGTCTCTATTTTAGCTAGTAGAAGTAGTGCTTGATAACAAAGCCTCTATTTAAATTAAAAACACAAGATATTCTTTAAAACTTAACCCCGAACGTTTAAATCTATCGATCTTAGATAAACAAACAAATAGTAAAACTAGCGATTATGAAAATCCACAAACATATACTCTCGAAACTAAATGCTTTAAGAATAAAAGTAAAGTAGGGTTTTTATTTTTGGATATTATTTTTGTTTTTTCAACTATATATAGTTATATATATTTTTTTGTATTTTGTAAGTTGTAAATTTTTTTTTTTTTTTTTTATTATGACAAAGAAAAAAAAAACAAAAGTTTTTGTAGAGCTTTTTTTTTTTTGTTGATTTTTTTAGAAAATAAATTTTTTTTTTCTTGTTGTAACAAAGTAAAAAAAGTACCTAATTTTTTTTTTTTTTTTTTTTGAAAATGGTAAAACACCCCCATACTTAAAACCCAACATTGTCCCCAATGTTGTAATGTAAGTATGAAGAAGAGAAAATAACATTGCAATATATACAAAAGGAAAGAGGAAGCAAAAAGGCTTCCCTGAATGAAAGCTGGCGGGGTCGTAAGAAACCCTGCAAAAAGAGATTAAAAAAACATAATACAAATATTAGATAAATATGGGGTGCCTCCCACAAGCGCTTTGTTTACCGTCGCGTAGCTTGACGCATTTGGCGTGGTGAGATTATAAATTGGGGAGGGTTAAAAATTCCGTGTGTCCGTCTACCGGATCACCCGCAAGATATAGTTTTAAACGGTGGCCATTGACTTTAAAGTCGCCTTTTTCGGGGTGAGAGATAAGAACGGTCACATACGGCCAAACCTCTTTGACTTCAAAGGGGCCAGTCCAGCGGGATTTGAGCTTACCCGGAAAAAGACGAAGACGTGAATTATAAAGAAGGACAAGATCGCCCGGCGCGAAAGTTTTTGGAAATTTAATTTTTCGATCGTGGTAGAACTTAGAACGCTCCTTATAAAATTTATTACTCTCATAAGCGTTCGCACGCCATTCATCGAGTTCATTTAGCTGGAATTTCCTATTCTCAGAGGCTAAGTTCGAATCGAGATTTAAAAATTTTAAGGCCCAAAAAGCGCGGTGTTCTAACTCCACCGGTAAATGGCACGCTTTGCCGTAGACTAATCGATAGGGCGTACAACCGATAGCGGTCTTGTATGCCGTACGATACGCCCACAACGCGTCGTCGAGTTTTGAGGACCAATCCTTCCTATTTAAAGAGACGGTTTTTTCCAGAATGCGTTTTATCTCGCGATTTACTACCTCTACTTGGCCGCTCGTTTGGGGGTGATAGGCTGTGGCGAGCTTATGCGTGACGTCGTACTTAGATAAAATTTTTGAAAACTGGGAGTTGCAGAAGTGCGTGCCCCTATCACTAACTATTGCACGGGGCGTGCCGAAGCGAGAAAATAATTTTTTTAGAAAATGGACGACGACTCGCGCATCATTGGTGGGCAGAGCTTGCGCTTCCGCCCACCTAGATACGTAGTCGACCGCCACTAAAATATAGCGATTATTAAAAGAAGGAGGTAGGGGGCCTACAAAGTCTATGCCCCACAAATCGAAGATTTCGCATTCTAAATAAAAGTTTTGGGGCATCTCGTCACGACGAGAGATGTTACCCGACCGCTGGCAGCTATCGCATATACTCACAAAAGTGTGAGCATCCTTAAAGAGAGTGGGCCAATAAAAGCCTGACTCTAACGCTTTCCGCGCGGTCCGGTTGGCTTGATAATGCCCTCCAGCCGGCCCCTCATGGCAGTGTCGCAATATTTGCGCACCTTCCTCGCTTGAAACACATCTTCGTATCACTTGGTCTGCGCAGATGCGAAAGAGAAAGGGGTCCTCCCAAAAGTAGTTTTTCAAGTCAGAGAAGAATTTCTTCTTCTGCTGAGTCGAAAAATCTTTTGGAAGGACCCGCGCGACTAAATAGTTCGCGTAATCTGCGAACCAAGGGGTAGAAGAAGTTTTTGTATTATTTATGATTAAAAGGCGCTCCTCAGGAAATCGATCGTCTATTTCTGGTTCGACGAGCGCTTCTGCGACGGGGTGTTCTAAACGTGAGAGGTGGTCGGCTGCTAAATTTTCAGCCCCCTTCTTATCCCGGATCTCTAAGTCAAAATTCCTGTAAAAGGAGGATCCATCGAAGTAAGCGAGGCTTGGCATCAACTTTGGCCAAAAGATATTTTAGGGCGAAGTGATCGGTGAAAACGATCACGTGTGAAAGTGTTACGTAAGGCCTGAATTTATTAAAAGCAAAGATGACGGCAAGAAGTTCCTTTTCCGTCGTTGTATAGTTAGCCTGTGCGGCATTGAGTGTGCGAGAAGCGTAATATATTGGATGAAAATATTTATTTACGCGTTGGCCTAAGACAGCTCCTACCGCGATATCGCTCGCGCGCACATAATCTCGAACGGAAGGGACCAATCTGGCGCCACCAGAATTGGAGAATTGATAAGTTGCTTTTTTATAAAATCAAATACCTCTACGCAGGTCGTGTCAAAAATGAATGGGGAATCCTTTTCCAGGAGGTGAGTTAGCGGTTTGGTTATTCTTGAAAAATCTTGAATAAACCGCCGATAAAAACCTGCGTGGCCAAGAAAACTTCTAATTGATTTGACGTTCGAAGGAACAGGAAGTTGTTCAATTATAGCGACTTTGGCCCTATCGACCTCCATCCCCTTGGAAGAAATTTTATGGCCGAGGACTAAGCCCTCTCGGACCATGAAGTTGCATTTCTCACAGTTCAAGACTAAGTTCGTCTCCTCGCACCGTTGGAGGACTCTATCTAAATTTTTTAGACAATTTTTAAAAGAGTCTCCAAAGACGGAGAAGTCATCCATGAAGACTTCCATTATGTCTTCTACTAGCTCGCCAAATATTGCCAGCATACATCTTTGGAATGTAGCTGGCGCGTTACAGAGGCCAAACGGCATTCGTCGATATGCAAAGGTGCCGAAAGGGCAAGTAAAAGTCGTTTTTTCTTGGTCCTCGGGTGAAATAGGGATTTGGAAAAATCCCGAGAGACCATCAAGGAAGCAATAAAACGGATGACCGGAGAGACGCTCTAAGATTTGATCAATAAATGGTAACGGAAAGTGGTCTTTTCTGGTGGCATCATTTAGTTTTCTGTAGTCGATGCACACCCTCCAACCCGTAACAGTGCGAGTTGGGATTAATTCATTATTCGTGTTTGCCACGACCGTTATACCGCCCTTTTTTGGGACGACTTGTACGGGGCTTACCCACGTGCTGTCGGAAATAGGATAGATAATCCCCGCGTCAAGGAGTTTAATAATTTCAGTCTTAACGACTTCCCGCATGTTCGGGTTAAGTCGCCGTTGAGGCTGAATTGTTTTGCAGGGGTTTTCTTCGAGAAAAATTTTGTGGGAGCAGAATGAGGTGTTAATTCCCCTGATATCGGAAATTTGCCATGCAATTGCACGGCGATGTTTAGATAAAACTTCAACCAATTCGGATGTTTCCGAATCAGTTAAAGTAGACGATATTATAACCGGAAGTTTTAAGTTCGCGGCTAGAAAAGCATATTTTAAATGGTCGGGGAGTTGCTTAAGCTCCAAGACCGGAGGTTCTTCATAGGAAGTGGAGATTTTTAAAGCTTTCGAATCAAAAGGCTCGAAAGGCGAATTTGGTGGTAATTCGTCTAAAGGAGGTTGATTCGCCAGATCCGAATCGTCTATCATTAAAGATAGCAATTCCGAAAGAGAAGAACACTCGTCCACAAACGCGGATTCCAAATTGAAACAGGAATCATCATTCGATAGTGAGTTCCGCATGGAGGGGTTGATATGTAAAGTAATTTCGTCGTCTCCAACTCGAAGGAGGAGGCGACCGTTACTGACATCGATTAACGCGCGGGAGGTTGCGAGAAAGGGGCGACCGAGGATGATGGGTACCTCGACGTCCTCCTCTATGTCCAGGATGACAAAGTCTACCGGGAAGATAAACTTGTCGACCTTGACCAGAACATCCTCCGCTACACCTATTGGGTACTTTACCGAGCGATCCGCGAGTTGGATACTCATTTTTGTTGGACTTGGGACGCCTAAATCGAGTTTTTTGAAAAGAGAAAAAGGCATCAAATTGATGTTGGCGCCTAAGTCCGCAAGAGCGTACTTTATTAACATATTGCCAAAGAGACACGGGATGGAGAATCGTCCCGGGTCGTTCAGTTTTGGCGGAAATTTGTTAAGGAGAACAGCCGAACATTCCGCATTAAGGGAAACACGCGAAACATCCTCGAGTCGCTTTTTATTAGAAAGCAACTCCTTAAGATATTTCGCGTATTTCGGCATTTGGGAGAGTGCCTCGCAGAAGGGGACGTTTATTTGAATTTGTTTTAAAATACGCAAAATTTTTTGATAATTTTCGTCCTCCTTCTCTTTATTAATTTTAGACGGGTAAGGAATTCGAGGACTCGAAACATTCGGCGCAACCGGAGAATCCAGAGCAATTAGAATCGAGGAAGAGGGTGGAGGGGTCGGAGGCGAAACGCATACCTTAGGCTCAACCCGCAATGGGGAGACGACCTCCTTGCCGCTTCGAAGGGTTATAGCGTTGGCATTTTCCCTGGGGTTCGGCTCCGTATTCCCTGGTAGAGCTCCGTATGGCCGCTCGGAGACCATCTTTGCAAGTTGTCCAACCTGGTTTTCCAAGTTTTTAATCGATCCGGTAAGATTTCGGATATTTGAATCGTTGGACGCGATGTATTTAGACAAAACATCTTCGAGCGGCGAAGGTTTTGGAGGAGGAGGCTGGAATCCCTGCGGAAATCCTTGAGGATTCATATTTGGGGGCCTCTGAGCATTGTTAGGATTGCTCCATGAGAAATTAGGGTGGGTCCTCCAACCCGAATTATAATTATTACTATACGGGTTGTTATTAGGGTTGAAGGGGGGCCTAACCGGATTACCGAGGTAATCCACCGATTCTTCGATTACGTTATTATTATTATTATTATTATTCCATGCGGGAGTGGAGGAGGAAACAGTCATCTCCGCCACCTGCTTACTTAGCCGCTCTACCTGTGAGGCTAAGAAAGTAGTGGCGTCCACTTCAAAAAGACCAGCCGGTTTATTAGGACGCGACATTGGCACGTTCCATTGGTACGCGTTCATGGCCATTTCGTCGATCAGAGCTTGAGCGGTCTCCGGGGTTTTGTTGTTTAACGTTCCCCCGGAGGCCGCATCAATCATCTGCCGCGTAGAAAAATTTAAACCATTATAAAACGTCTGGACCTGTAGCCAAGTTGGTAGCGCGTGATGAGGACACCTACGCAAATATTCTTTAAAACGCTCACAAGTCTCATAAAGAGACTCGGAATCGAATTGCACAAAGGATGTGATATCCGTGCGTAGTTTTGCGGTTTTTGACGGAGGAAAATACTTAGTTAAGAAAAATTCCGTCAATTGGGCCCACGTGGTTATGGACCCTCTCGGAAGAGAAGTCAACCACGATTTGGCTTTTAACCGTAGCGAAAATGGAAATAAGCGTAAACGAATGGCGTCATCAGTGACGCCATTAATTTTAAAGGTATCGCATATTTCTAAAAAGTTTGAAAGGTGCTGATTTGGGTCCTCATCTGGCAAACCGTCGAACTGAATCGACTGTTGTACCATTTGAATTATGCTGGATTTTATTTCGAAATTATTATTATTAACTGTTGGGCGAGTAATACTTGATCCTGTATCGTCCAAATTCGGCCGGGCATAATATGCCATGGTCCGGGCCGGGGCCGCATTTGGAATTGGATCGCCCATATTTGCAGTATCTCCGATTGACTCGTCGGGGGTTTCGAGTAAGTTTTGATCACGAGATCGGATACGCTCACGAAGAGTGCGCTCGATTTCGGGGTCAAAAGGAATAGTCGAATCGTCGGACGAGCTTCCTCGGGTCATATACTAAAAACAAATTATTTTTTTTTTTGGGAATTTTTTGTTTTCTTATTATTAATTTTTTAAATATAAGTTATATATATATATTTTTTATATTACTTTTTGTATTTTTTTTTGTTTTTTAGTAAAAATATATAGATAAGGAATAAAATTAATAGCAGTTCCTACTTTCAAATAACAACACAAAGTTCCCCGGCAACGGCGCCAAAAACTTGATGATTTTGGTTGGACTTCTTCTTTTGTTTTATAAATAAAAGATAACCTTTGTATTAAGAGTTTAGAATTGGCGGATGTTTTCGAAGAGTCTTGCAAGTACTCCTACTTTGAGAAATTAACCGTTATCCTATTGAAGGATAGAAGTAACGGTCTTTTTCTTCTTTCGGAATATTGACAATTACGCCTCGGCTACAACGCCGATTTCTATTGAATTGAAAAGTAGAAAAGGAGACTTTTGCACTAAATGAGTTTGGAAAGCTGTATTTGAATTCTTAGTCCAAATTAATCATTTGATAAAGGCAAGTATACCTTATCGCAAGTAATACAGGATTTTTTTTTTGAAAATATCGGGATCGTATATTTCCGCGGGTCGTGTTGATTATGCTACTTCGAGGAACGAACTATTATTTTATCGGAATAATATTTTTAGTTGGTTTAACAAAAATTCTAAGTGATTAAATGCGAAAGACGATAATAAGCGATTAACTAGAGTTCTAAGCGATGAGAAAGATAGCGCGCGACGTCGAATTACCTTGAGACGAAAATAGATTTTTTTCGTAGAATTAAAAGTGATGACTTTTCAAAATATTAAGATGACTTGACCGTGGAGGTTCCATAATTATGAACGCTCCTCTCTCGAGGGTACGCCCACCTGAGATTATGAATATTCGACCGAACTCTCGTTCTACAATCGAATGTTCTTAATACTCGCTTTATGTTGTGAACCCCGCTATTGGGTTTTTATTTCCAATTCGGGAGAATTACCTCGTCCTCTCTCGAGGGTAGAGCGCACTTCTCTTTACCCGTGAGCGATCAATCCGTACGCACGAGCCTCTCGGCTAACTAGGTACGAAAACGGAAATGAAAACCACACATCGATTATGTGGCTCCACTCAACGTGATTCTCGGGTAAACCTTAAGCGTTAATTATTTTAGAAAGAGATGTTTTAATTTTATAGAAAAACTATTTTTGTGTCCCAATGCTCTTCGACGTCGTGTGCTAAAAGAAATTAGCCACTCATCGGAATGGAGACGGCATTATCGGTTGAAAAATACATGTTTAATGATTAAAGCAGATATAAGCGGATAAAAAGGAAATAAAAAGACTTATATAAAAAACAGTAATAGTATCCGTCCCAACCACCTTAAACAAGCGCTAAAAAGTTCTTAGCCTCTTATTCAAGAAGGGGGTGGTATAGAAATGAAAAGACTTATAAAGGTGCAGAAATAATATCCGTCCCAACCGACTTAAATAAATGCTAAAGTTAATTAGCCTCTTATTCAAGATGGGGGTGGTATATAGCAGTTATATGAAGACTGAAATAAAACTAAGTTACAAAAAAAAGAAAAATATAATCTCATACACGCACACACTCTAAAAAAAGACTGAAAAGAAAGCGTTTAAAATGAAAGCGATAAAATAAAGCGAAAAAGAAAACGATAAAACTATTTTATGAAAGCTTGTAAATCTAAGCTATGAAAACAGTAAACCTAGATTATGAAAGCAATAAACCTAACTATAACAGCAATAAAACTAAATTATGAAAGCAATAAAGCTAAACTCATACACGCACACACGCTAACATTAATAAAAAGGAAGATGATCCAAATGAGAAAAACATCATTTTATTTCTGAAATCAGCATTACAACTAGACTAGGAAGACGAAAAAAACTTAAAACGAACTTAAACTGAATTGCATAAGAGAAGCTCACAATCACTCAAAAGAACTCACAATACAACAAGAACTACTCAAAATTTGGATGAAAAATACTTCAGCCGAGCCCCTCTATTTATAGGGAAAATTTGAGTTTTACACGCCCTAGGTCACGGGCGTGACTTGAATGTCACGGCCGTAACTTAGGGCGTGACAATTGCTCGGCTGTATTTGCCGCCTTCTGGAAGGTCTGGCCGTCAAACATGGCTGCACACGGGCATGACTTGGTATGTCACGGGCGTGACTTTGTGAGTCACGGGCGTGACTATGCGTGGCTGATGTCGGCAGCATGGGCGCAGCTTCGAGACGTGACGCGCTGGAGGCTCACGGGCGTGACTCTGCTGGAACACGGGCGTGACTTGTAGAGTCACGGGCGTGACTTGGTCAACTGGAGTGAGCTGAAGAGAAATTCGTCGGGCGCAGAGCTTTAAATTTACACGCCCTTGGTCACGGGCGTGACCGAGGGCGTGACTTGAGCGATTTGTCGGGATTTGATCTGAATCGAGCCGTCCCGTTGATATTTGATCTTTAAAAATTACACGCCCTTGGTCACGGGCGTGACTGAGGGCGTGACCTGGGAAAATTTTGCAAAAAAATGCAAAAACAAAAATAAAACTAAGTTAGAAACCAGAAATAATAAAGAAGCAATTTATTCATTAATTTACATAGAAAATTCACAATATTAATTAAAACTATACTAATAATTATACTAAAAATACATATATTTTATTACTTATCAATGGCTTTAAACATAATTTAATCTCAATTAGTCAATTATGTGATAAAGGTTTAAATGTTTTATTTGAATCATCTACAAATCTTTGCAAAATCATAAATAGTGAAACAAATGATATCGTACTCACCGCACCTAGAATGCATACTGTTTATATGATTGCCTTTAATGATCTTTCACAATCATCTTTAAAATGCTTTATTTCTAAAAATGACGAATTAGAACTTTGGCATAGGCGTCTTGGTCACTCTAGCACCAAGCTTATTTTGAAATTATCAAAAGATAAATTAATTAAGGGTTTACATATGCTTAATGGTAATTTGTCTTCTCTTTGTACTCCTTGTCAAAAAGGAAAGTTTACAAAAAAATCTTTTAAAAGCAAAAATGTAATTTCTACTACTAGACCTCTTCAATTACTTCATATGGATTTATTTGGACCAGTTAGCACTTCTAGTCTAGGAGGTAGAAAATATACTTTTGCAATAATTGAAGATTATTCTAGATTTTGTTCGACTTTATTTCTATCTTCCAAATCCGATGCATTTCTTGAATTTACTAAACTATGCATTCATATTCAAAACAAACTTGATTTAAAAATTAAATGCATACGCTCGGATCATGGAGGACAATCTTCATTAAGCATGTAGATAATGATTTGATTATATTGCAAATTTATGTTGATGATATTATTTTTGGAGCCACTAAAGAAGAATTATGTAATGAACTAGTTTTAATAATGAAAAATGAATTTGAAATGAGCTTAGTATGAGAACTCACTTATTTTCTAGGATTTCAAATCTCACAAAAACAAGATGGTATTTTTATTTGTCAAGCTAAATATGTTCATGATATTCTTAAAAGATTTGGATTTGAAAACCTAAAACAAGCTAATACACCAATGAGTGCATCACTAAAGTTAAAAAAAGATGAAGTCGGTATTTCTATTGATCAAACATTATATAGAGGAATGATAGGATCATTGCTATGTTTAAGCGCATCTAGACTTGATATTATGTTTTCCGTTTGTTTATGTGTTGATTTCAATCTAACCCAAAAGAATCACATTTAAAAGCAGTTAAATGTATTTTTATATATCTAATCGGAACGTCAAGATTAGGCTTATGGTATCATCTTAATGATTGTTTTATTTTACACGGTTTTTTTTATTCGGACTATGCGGGTTGTTCATTAGATCGTAAGAGCGCCAGTGGCACGTGTCATTTTATAGACCCTTCACTTGTATCATGGTCGAGTAGGAAACAGAATTTTGTTACCCTCTCCACTACCGAGGCCGAATATATCGCACTATGTAGTTATTGTGCACAACCATTATGGATGACCCAAACGTTAGAGGGCTTTGGGGTTTATCAAAATAACAAAGAATTAAAATGTGACAACAAGAGCACTATCGATCATACAAACAATCTCGTACATCATTTTATATCTAAACATATAGATGTCCAACACCATTTTATTAGGGATTGTACAACCCTGTATTCGTCGAGTGGGTCCCCGGGGCCTAAGATGCCTTTAGGCCCAGCAGTTTTCAACGCTGCCCCAGGCAAGAAGAAGGGGGCGAGCGGTGGAGGAGGAGGCCTCCCGCTCGCCCAGCACGTAGGGGGCGAGCGGTGGAGGAAGGAAGCCTCCCGCTCGCCTAGCAAGCAGGGGGGCGAGCCTGTGAGGCGAGTGGCCTCCCGGGCTCACCCCGCCCCACCAAGGGGGGCGAGCTGGAGGTCGCCGACCTCCCGGGCTCTCCCCTCCCCAACAGGGGGGCGAGCGGGTGAGGCGGGTGGCCTCCTGGGCTCATCCCGTCCCAGCAAGGGTGGCGAGCTGTAGGTGGCCGACCTCCCGGGCTCGCGCCTCCCCAGCAGGGGGCGAGCCGGAGGTGGCCAACCTCCCGGGCTCGCCCCGCCCCAACAAGGGGGTGAGCCGGTGAGGCGGGTGGCCTCCCGGGCTCACCTCGCCCCAGCAAGGGGAGCGAGTCGTAGGTGGCCGACCTCCCGGGCTCACCCCTCTCCAGCAAGGGGGGCGAGCCGGAGGTGGTCGACCTACAGGGCTCGCCCCGTCCCAGCAGGGGGCGAACCGGAGGTGGCCAACCTCCCGGGCTCGCCCCGCCCCAGCAAGGGGGCGAGGCAGAGGTGGCCGACCTCCCGGGCTCGGCCCTCCCTAACAAGGGGGGCGAGCTGGAGGTGGCCGACCTCCTGGGCTCGCCCCGCTCCAGCAAGGAGGCGAGCTGGAGGTGGCCGACCTCCCGGGCTTGCCCCGCCCCAGCTAGGGGGCGAACCAGAGAGGGGTTGACCCCCAGTCTCGCCCAGCCCCAAGGAGAGGGAGCGGTCTGCATTTAGCGCCTTGGAACGGTGGGATTTGGCTGTTGGCAGGCCAAATCTGGGGGTATTTTTGTAATCTCATAGGCCAGATTGTGGCTATTGGCAGACCAACTCCAAAAATCTATAAATAGGACCAAGGGGGCACCATTTGGAAGGATCTCACTTTTGGCTACTCTCTTCCCAAGTCTCTTTAATGGGTGAAGAGAGCCTCCAAAGGTGCCCCAAGCTCAGCATTGGCTTGGGAGGGGAAGCGCTCAAAGATCTTTCGGGTGTGTGGTGGGACCTCCTCGCTGAGCCCTTGGTCCTATTCTTAGTTTCCTAAGTCTTCGGCCTAGTGCTCTCCCTTGAGAGAAGTAGGTGTGAGGTCTCCCCCTCTTCTGGGGACCCCAAACTACACAGAGACCAAGTCTTATTCTCAAGTCTTGGTTTCAACATTTATGGTGCGGTGAGCGTGGAGAGTGGCCAGTACAAGAAAATCTCAAGCTGAGCTCTATGGCTGGAGGTGTAGGAGATGGATCCGACCCAGGCCACCTGCAGCCACCAGGGGTGGTGGTGTCGGTGGAGATGTTAGAATACTTCAAGCAGGAGGTCCTGCACACCTTGCAGCTAACTTTCGCCGTGATAGGCGAATACAGGAGAGGAGGAGATCCGGAGGTCCCGTCCCAAGAGATGGGCGAGGACATTCCCAGCCAGCAATCTAGGAAGGAGGTGCCGGAGGAGGCTAGTGGGGAGTCATTCATCCCCCACTCGCCCGACCTCCAAAGATGGGGCGAGTGGAGGGGTGACCTGCCCCTACTCGCCCAGCCCCGCGGGGGGACGAGTGGGGAGGTGCCATACCCCCACTCGCCCAGCCCCAGGGGTGCGAGTGGGGAGGTTCCATACCCCCACTCGCCTAGCCCCACGGGGGCGAGTGGGGAGATGTCATACCCCCCACTCGCCCAACCCCGAAGGGGGGCGAGCGTGGGAAGTCCTTTTTGTAATTTGATCCTCTCAGCCACAGTTCTAGAGGGGTTCAGAGGGTCGGAAATGTCTTACTACTCCAGAAAGGATGACCCATCCCATCACCTGTAGTGGTTCAAGTACATGATCTCTATCAGGCCTATATCAGATGCCTTCCAGTTTTGGCTCTTCACCATCACCCTGAAGGAGAAGGCAAGGGACTGGTTCCACCAGCTCCCCGTGGGCTTTATCTATGCCTTCGAGGATATGCGCCGAGGATTCCTGTTGCGCTTCTCGACGTCGAAGAAGAGGAAGAAAGATGATGAGGCACTCTTTAAGATCAAGCAAGAGCCAAGGGAGTCGCTGGCTCATTATGTGGACAGGTACAAGGAAGAGGCCCTGCAAGTTCAGGAGGTTCCCGGGTTCACCCTCCAGCTAGCCTTCATAGTGGGGCTGCGAGATGGGTTCTTCAAAATGAGCTTGAAGAGGAAGACCACCTTATCCTTCGAGGAATTGATGGAAAGGGCGGCGTAAGAAATTGAGAGTGAGGAGGCCAACCCGGAGTTTGCAAAAAGGTTGGCCAAGCTAAGTGAGTCGGAGGCGAGGCAGCGTAGAAGGGGCATGGGAGACCCCGAAGGAGGGTTTGACCATGGAGAGGGGAACTTTCAAAGGCAGAGACCCGACCCCCTAAGGTGGAGGCTAGGACCGAGGGCACCCCCTCCGCCGCCTCAGCAAACCATGGAGATCGGCCAAAGACGAAGAAGAAATCATACGGGAGGAAGAGGAGGCATCCGAGTGGAGTTACCTTACTATGACTTCCATCAGGAGGAAGGTCACGCGACGTCCACCTGCCCAGAGCTTCTGGAGATGAGGACCAAAGGTCAACAGTGGCAGCGACATGAATAGAACAATCTCCAAGAGTGAGCATTTTGAGTGAACCTTGTATCTGCAAGTTCTAAGTTATAATTAATTTTATCCCCGACTGGTTACGCCAGAATGTATTGTGCTAAGTGATTTTTCCCCTCGGATGGTTCCGCTGGCCGGTCACTCTCTAGCCGGTAGGGCAGGTTGACCTCCCAGGGAAGGTAGGTGATTTTTTCCCCTCGGATGGTTCCGCTGACTGGGCTCTCTCTAGCCGGCAGGGCAGGTAGACCTCCCAGGGAGGGTAAGTGATTTTTCCCCTCGGATGCTTCCGCTAACCGGGCTCTCTCTAGCCGGCAGGGCAGGTTGACCTCCCAGGGAGGGTAAGTGATTTTTTCCCCTCGAATGGTTCTGCTGATCGGGCTCTCTCTAGCCGGCGGGGCAGGTTGACCTCCTAGGGAGGGTAAGTGATTTTTTCCCCCTCTGATGGTTCCGCTGACCGGGCTCTCTCTAACCGGCAGGGCAGGTTGACCTCCCAGGGAGGGTAAGTGATTTTTTTCCACTCGGATGGTTCCGCTAGCCGGGCTCTCGCTATCCGGCGAGGTGGGGAGGCCTCTCAGGGAGGCTAAGTATTTTTCCCTCGAGGTGGCCCCGCTAGCCGGGCTCTCGCTAGCCGGCGAGGTGGGGAGGCCACTCGGGGAGGCTAAGTGTTTTTCCCCTGAGGTGGCTCCGCTAGCCGGGCTCTCGCTATCCGGCGAGGTGGGGAGGCCTCTTGGGGAGGCTAAGTATTTTTCCCCCGAGGTGGCTCTACTAGCCTGGCTCTCGCTAGCCGGCAAGGTGGGGAGGCCTCTCGGGGTGGCTAAGTGTTTTCCCCCGAGGTAGCTCCGCTAGCCGGGCTCTTGCTAGCCGGCGAGATTGGGAGTCCTCTAGGGGAGGCTAAGTGTTTTCCCCCGAGGTAGCTGATGATTTGATTCGGATTGTTCTTTTTAATTAATTTGGTTTGCGCAACCTTTATATGACGAGATTAGAGTTAGGCAGGTGTTTCCAAAGAGTCTCGCTAGTACTCCTACTTTGAGAAATTAACCGTTATCCTATCGAAGGATAGAAGTAACGGTCTTTTTCTTCTTTCGGAGTATTGGCAATTACGCCTCGGCTATAACGCCGAATTCTATTGATTTTTAAAATAGCAAAGGAGAGTTTTGCAAGTTTCGGATTTGAAAAGTGTTTGATTAAATTTTAATCCAAATTAATCATATAATAAAGGCAAGTATACCTTATCGTGAGTAATACAGGATATTTTGTTTTAGAAAATATCGAGGTCGTATAATTCCGCGGATCATGTTGATTATACTACTTTGAGGAACGAACTATTATTTTATCGGAATAATAATTTTGGTTAAGTTAACTAGAGTTCTAAATGATAAAATGCGTATAACCAGAGTTAAGAAAATAATAGTAAGCGTATAACTAGAGTTCCAAACGATGATAATAAATATCACCCGATGTCGAATTACCTTGAGACGAAAAAAGTTTTTTTAGAAGTAAAAGAGATGACTTTTTAAAACATTAAAATGGCTTGGCCGTGGATGTTCCATAATTATGAATGCTCCTCTCTCGAGGGTACACCCACCTGAGATTATGAATATTCGAACAAACTCTCGTTCTATAATCGAATCTTCTTAATACTCGCTTTATGTTGTGAACCCCGCTATTGGGTTTTT
This sequence comes from Dactylorhiza incarnata, assembly GCA_033032865.1. Classification (NCBI taxonomy): domain Eukaryota; kingdom Viridiplantae; phylum Streptophyta; class Magnoliopsida; order Asparagales; family Orchidaceae; genus Dactylorhiza; species Dactylorhiza incarnata. Next base: position 8,756,666 of record JAWHQI010000035.1, read on the forward strand.
ACTTCCAATTCGGGAGACTTACCTCATCCTCTCTCGAGGGTAGAGCGCACTTCTCTTTACCCGTGAGCGATCAGTCCGTACGCACGATCCTCTCAGTTAACTAGTGTACAGAGACGGAAATGAAAACCACACATCGATTATGTGGCTCCACTCAACGTTATTCTCGGGTAAACCTTAAGCGTTAATTATTTTAGAAAGAGATGTTTTATTTTTAGAAAAAATATTTTTGTGTCCCAATGCTCTTCGACATCGTGTGCTAAAGGAAATTAGCCACTCATCGGAATGGAGACGGCATTAATAGTTGGAAAATGCATGTTTAATTATTTAAGCGGATATAAGCGGACAAAAAAGGGAAATAAAATGACTTATATAAAAGCAGTAATAGTATCCGTCTCAACCGTCTTAAACAAGCGCTAAAAAGTTCTTAGCATCTTATCCAGGATGGAGGTGGTATAGAAATGAAAAGACTTATAAAGGTGCAGATATAATCTCCGTCCCAACCATCTTAAATAAGTGCTAAAGGAAATTAGCCTCTTATTCAAGATGGGGGTGGTATAAACAGTTATATAAGGACTGAAATAAAGCTAAGTTACAAAAAAAAGCAAAACACTATCTCATATATGCACGCACTCTACTTGTAATAAAAAGACTGAATCGAAAGAAAGCGTTTAAACGAAAGCGATAAATAAAGCGTTAAAGAAAAAGCGATAAACTATTTTTATGAAAGCAATAAAGCTAAATTATGAAAGCAATAAACTAAGTTGTGAAAGCAATAAAACTATTCTCATACACACACACACACTAAAATAAATAAAAAGGAAGATGATCCAAATGAGAAAACAATATTTTATTTCTAAAATAAGCATTACAACTAGACTAAAAAGGCGAAAATTACAAATGAACATAAACTTAATTGCATAAAGAAAAACTCACATCCACTCAAAAGAACTCAGAAAAACATTACAAACACTCAAAATTTGGATGAAATTTACTTCAACCGAGCCCTCCTATTTATAGGCAAAATTTTATTTTTACACGCCCTAGGTCATGGGCGTGACTTGGATGTCACGGCCGTGACTTAGGGCGTGACATTTGCGCGTGCTTTAGGGGTCGCATCCGCCATCTTCTGGAAGGTTCAGCCGTCAAACATGGATGCACACGGGCGTGACTTGAAGTGTCATGGGCGTGACAGTGGACGGCACATATCTGCTTTAACTTGGGCGTGATGGCTGGCGTGTGCGCTGGATTCTTCGAACGCGATAGTTCGTCGAACGCAGAGCGCCATTCGTCGAACGCTGGACGCGGATAGTTCGTCGAACGCAGAGCGCCGTTCGTCGAACGCTGAGCGCGGATAGTTAGTCAAATGCAGAGCGCCATTCGTCGAACGCTGAGACGGAGAGAGTTCATCGAACGCCGAGAGCCTTTCGTCGAACGTTGAGATGAAGAGAGTTCGTCGAACGCAGCTCGATTTCGTCGAACGCAGGGCAGAGAGCGTTCGTCGAGCGCAGCTCGATTTCGTCGAACGCAGGGCAGAGAGCGCTCGTCGAGCGCTGCTCGATTTTCGTCGAACGCAGGGCAAAGAGCGTTCGTCGAGCGCAGATTGAGAAGTTTGGCGTTTTAAAATTACACGCCCTTGGGTCACGGGCGTGACTCAGGGGCGTGACTTGACAAAAATTGCCAAAATCTGCAAAAACAAAAATAAAACTAAGTTAGTAAGGAAATAATGAAAAAAAGTAATTTATTTATTAATTTACATAGAAAATTCACAATATTAATTAAAACAATACTAAGAACTATACTAAAAATACATATATTCTATTACTTATCAAATACCCACATACTTAAGCTTTTGCTATTCCAGAGCAAAAGTAAGAGAGATCTATACGGGATTAACATAAGTTCTAATTATTAGCTATCGTTTTATTTTAATTATAAGAGACTGAAAAATAAAAATTCGGAGTAATAAGAGTTAAGTCCGAAATTATGCAAATGATTTAAGCAGAAAGAAATGTCCTAGCCAAAAGACTTCTTAATTAACCAAATAGCAAACAAAATTGCAATCATTAGTAAATGAGATTAGATCGAAATTATAATAACCTTTGTTTAAAGAAATGTGAAGGAAATATGCAATTTACTAATTATGTTCTCAAAGGATTTTTTGAATTAAGTCCAGAAACAATAAATCGGCTAAGGGAATGGGGGGGGGGGGGTAAAAAGCTATGGAAAAAAGAAGAGTACTTGAATTAGGAGTGGTGGTTTGTATCTTTCCACCTTTCCTTTTTAGTTTTCTTTGGTGCTCACCGTGATATACGGGGGAAAACTGTTTGTTTTTTTCTTTTGCTTTAATAACCCAATGCTTATGTTTACGGAACGAAATCTTATTCCCATTGACATAAGATCATTTAAAATTTTTATTGGGTGCCTATGTTTACGGAACGAAGTCTTATTCCCATTGACATATGATCTTTTCTTCTTTTATTTTTCTTGCCATCCATACAAAGGGGTTTGCGAGAAAAAATTCTTAGAAATAATAAAAAAAAGGTTTGAGAGCAACCTTGGTAATTTGAAAATTCCTTGATTCCTAGAGACATAAAGTAGGGAATCTAAAGTTTTTTTGCCAACATAATACACATGTCTCTATTTTAGCTAGTAGAAGTAGTGCTTGAAAACAAAGCCTCTATTTAAATTAAAAACACAAGATATTTTTTAAAACTTAACCTCGAACGTTTAAATCTATCGATCTTAGATAAACAAACAAATAGTAAAACTAGCGATTATGACAATCCACAAACAGATATTCTCGAAACTAAATGCTTTTAAGGATAAAAGTAAAGTATGGTTTTATTATTTTTTGTGTTTTGTTTGTTTTCAACTACTATATAGTTATATATATATATATTTGTTTTGAAATGTTTTGGGGTTTTGCAATTTTTTTGGATTTTGTTATGTTTTTTTTTTTTTGAAAAGTTTTTTTTGGTACTATGACAAAGTAAAAAGGAAAAACAAGTTTTTTGAAAAGTTGTGATTTGTTTAAATTTTTTTTTTTGTAGTTTTGTTTAAGCTTATATTTACAAAAGTAAGCAAAATGCATAATAAAACAGGGATTTTTTTTTTTATAGTTTTGTTCTTTTTTAAAAAAAATTTAAATTTTTTAAGTTTTTTTTTTAAATAAAGACAGAAATTTTTTAATTTTTGTTTTTAAATAAAGACAGTAAAACGCCCCCATACTTAAAACCCAACATTGTCCCCAATATTGTAATGTAAGTATGAAGAAGAGAAAATAACATTGCAATATATACAAAAGGAAAGAGGGAGCAAAAAGGCTTCCCTGAAATAAAGCTGGCGGGGTCGGAAGAAACCCTGTAAAAGAAAAAAGAACAAAGCATAATAAAAGGTTAGATAAATATGGGGTGCCTCCCACGAGCGCTTTGTTTACCGTCGCGTAGCTTGACTAAACTAAAGTACCGGGATCATCGTTTAATAGGGAGTGCTGTAGTGAGGGATTAACGTGCAGAGTAACTTCGTCGTCTCCCACCCGAAGGAGGAGGAGACCATTACTGACATCAATTAGCGCACGGGAGGTGGCGAGGAAGGGGCGACCGAGGATGATAGGTACCTCAGCGTCTTCCTCGATGTCCAGGATGACAAAGTCTACCAGGAAGATAAACTTGTCGACCTTGACCAGAACATCCTCCACTACCCCTATCGGGTACTTTACTGAGCGATCCGCGAGTTGGATGCTCATCTTAGCCGGGCTTGGGATGCCCAAATCAAGTTTTTTGAAAAGGGAGAAAGGCATCAGGTTGATGCGAGCTCCCAAGTCCGCTAGAGCGCACTTTATTAACATATTGCCGAAGAGGCACGGGATGGAGAATCGTCTCGGGTCATTCAGTTTTGGTGGCAATTTGTTAAGGAGGACAGCCGGGCATTCCGCGTTAAGGGAAACACGCGAAACATCTTCTAGTCGCTTTTTATTAGAAAGCAACTCCTTAAGATATTTCGCGTATTTCGGCATTTGGGAGAGTGCCTCGCAGAAAGGAATGTTTATGTGAATTTGTTTTAAAATTTGTAGAAATTTTTTATAATGCTCGTCCTTCCGCTCGTTGTTTATTTTCGAGGGATAAGGAAGGGACGGGCTAAAAACATTTGGCACAGTCGGAATACTCATTGTATTATCTATCGAGAGAGGAGGTGGAGGGGTCGGTGTCGAAACATGTACCTTGGGCTCAACCCGTTTTGGGGAGGTTACCTCCTTGCCACTGCGAAGGTTTATGGCATTGGCATTTTCTCGGGGGTTTGGCTCCGTGTTCCCTAGTAGAGCTCCATATGGCCGCTCAGAGACCATCTTTGCCAGCTGTCCCACCTGATTTTCCAAGTTTTTAATCGATCCGGTGATATTTCGGATATTTGACTCGGTGGATGCAACGTATTTAGCAAAAATATCTTCGAGCGGAGAAGGTTTTGGAGGGGGAGGCTGAAATCCGTTTGGAAATCCTTGCGGAAAACCTTGCGGATTTACAATTGGGGGCCTCTGAGCATTGTTAGGATTGCTCCAGGAAAAATTTGGGTGGTTCCTCCAACCCGGATTATAATTATTACTATATGGATTGTTATTAGGGTTGAAGGGGGGCCTAACTGGGTTGTCTAGGTAATCTACAATTTCATCGACAAAAGTATTATTATTATTATTATTATGATTATTAAGCCAAGCGGGAGTGGAGGAGGAAGCAGTCATATCCGCCACTTGCTTACTTAACCTTTCGACTTAAGAGGCTAAGTGAGAAGTGGCATCCACTTTATAAATCCCATTTGGTTTAGTAGGGCGTAATCTAGGCGCATTCCATTGATAGGCGTTCATGGCCATTTCCTCGAACAGAGCTTGGGCGGCCTCCGGGGTTTTGTTATTTAACGTTCCCCCGGTGGCCGCATCGATCATCTGTCGTGTTGAGAAATTTAAACCATTATAAAACGTTTGAACCTGCAGCCAGGACAGCAACGCATGATGAGGACATCTACGCAGGAACTCTTTAAAACGCTCCCAAGTCTCATAGAGAGACTCAGAATCGTATTGAATGAAAGAGGCGATATCTGTGCGCAGTTTAGCAGTTTTTGACGGGGGGAAATATTTAGTTAAAAAGTGTCCCGTCAATTGCGCCCACGTGGTTATGGATCATGTGGGAAGAGAAGTTAACCACGCTTTGGCTTTCGTCCGCAGTGAAAATGGAAATAAGCGTAAACGAATGGCGTCGTCAGTAACGCCATTAATTTTAAATGTATCGCATATTTCCAAAAAGTTAGAAAGATGTAAATTCGGATCCTCATCTGGCAAGCCGTCAAATTGTACTGACTGTTGTACCATTTGAATAATGCTAGATTTTATTTCAAAATTAGTATTAGCCACTGTTGGGCGCGTAATACTCGATCTGGTATCTTCCAGATTTGGCCTGGCATAATATGCCATGGTCCGTGGAGGGCCACATCTGGAATTTGATCGGCCATAGGTTCAGTGTAAGTATCTCCGACAGACTCTTCGGGAAATTCGAGTAAGTTCTGATCGCGAAGTAGGAGGCACTCGTGAAGAGTGCGCTCGATTTCAGGGTCAAAAGGGATATTCGAATCATCCGAGGAGTTTCCTCGGGTCATATACTAATAATAAAAATGATATTTTTTTTTTTGCTTTTTTCTTTTCTATGTTTTTTTTTTTATTTTTATTTCTAAATATATATATATATTTAATATATATGATAAAAGTAATAGTAATTCCTTTTTTCAAATAACAACACTACGTGTCCCCGGCAACGGCGCCAAAAACTTGATGATTTGATTCGGATTGTTCTTTTTAATTAATTTGGTTTGCGCAACCTTTATATGATGAGATTAGAGTTAGGCAGGTGTTTCCAAAGAGTCTCGCAAGTACTCCTACTTTGAGAAATTAACCGCTATCCTATCGAAGGATAGAAGTAACGGTCTTTTTCTTCTTTCGGAGTATTGACAATTACGTGGCTACAACACCGAATTCTATTGATTTTTAAAATAACAAAGGAGAGTTTTGCAAGTTTCGGATTTGAAAAGTGTTTGTTTAAATTTAATCCAAATTAATCATATAATAAAGGCAAGTATACCTTATCGTGAGTAATACATGATATTTTGTTTTAGAAAATATCGAGGTCGTATATTTCCGCGAATCGTGTTGATTATACTACTTTGAGGAACGAACTATTATTTTATCGGAATAATATTTTTGGTTAAGTTAACTAGAGTTCTAAATGATAAAATGCGTATAACTAGAGTTAAGAAAAAGATAGTAAGCGTATAACTAGAGTTTTAAACGGTGATAATAAATAGCACCCGATGTCGAATTACCTTGAGACGAAAATAGTCTTTTTAGAAGTAAAAGAGATGAGGCTTGGTCGTGGAGGTTCCATAATTATGAACGCTCCTCTCTCGAGGGTACGCCCACCTGAGATTATGAATATTCGACCGAACTCTCGTTCTATAATCGAATCTTCTTAATACTCGCTTTAGGTTGTGAACCCCGCTATTGTGTTTTTACTTCCCATTCGGGAGACTTACCTCATCCTCTCTCGAGGGTAGAGCGCACTTCTCTTTACCCGTGAGCGATCAGTCCGTAAGCACGAGCCTCTCGGCTAACTAGTGTACGGAGACGGAAATGAAAACCACACATCGATTATGTGGCTCCACTCAACGTCATTCTCGGGTAAACCTTAAGCGTTAATTATTTTAGAAAGAGATATTTTATTTTTAGAAAAACAATTTTTGTGTCCCAATGCTCTTCGACATCGTGTGCTAAAGGAAATAAGCCACTCATCAGAATGCAGACGGCATTAATAGTTGGAAAATACATGTTTAATTATTTAAGCGGATATAAGCGGATAAAAAGGGAAATAAAATGACTTATATAAAAGCAGTAATAGTATCCGTCCCAACCGTCTTAAACAAGCGCTAAAAAGTTCTTAGCATCTTATCCAGGACGGGGGTGGTATAGAAATGAAAAGACTTATAAAGGTGCAGAAATAATATCCGTCTCAATCATCTTAAATAAGTGTTAAAGGAAATTAGCCTCTTATTCAAGATGGGGGTGGTATAAACAGTTATATAAGGACTGAAATAAAGCTAAGTTACAAAAAAGAAAAACAATATCTCATATACGCACGCACTCTACTTGTAATAAAGTGACTGAATCGAAAGAAAGCGATAAATAAAGCGTTAAAGAAAAAATGATAAACTATTTTTATGAAAGCAATAAACCTAAATTATGAAAGCAATAAACTAAGTTATGAAAGCAATAAAACTATTCTCATACACACGCACACTAACATAAATAAAAAGGAAGATGATCCAAATGAGAAAACAACATTTTATTTCTAAAATAAGCATTACAACTAAACTAAAAAGGCGAAAATTACAAACGAACATAAACTTAATTGCATAAAGAAAAACTCACATCCACTCAAAAGAACTCAAAAAAACATTACAAACACTCAAATTTTGGATGAAATTTACTTCAGCCGAGCCCTCCTATTTATAGGCAAAATTTTATTTTTACACGCCCTAGGTCACGGGCGAGACTTGGATGTCACGGTCGTGACTTAGGGCGTGACATTTGTGCGTGCTTTAGGGGTCGCATCCGCCGTCTTCTGGAAGGTTCAGCCGTCAAACATGGATGCACACGGACGTGACTTGAAGTGTCACGGGCGTGACAGTGGGCTGCACATATCTGCTTTAACTAGGGCGTGACCGCTGGCGTGTGCGCTGGATTCTTCGAACGCCTGGGCGAAGATAGTTCGTTGAACGCAGAGCGCCGTTCATCGAATGCTGGACGCAGAACGCAGAGCGCCATTTTAAAATTACACGCCCTTGGATCACAGGCGTGACTTATTGTCACGGGCGTGACTCAGGGGCGTGATTTGACAAAAATTATCAAAATCTGCAAAAACAAAAATAAAAGTAAGTTAGTAAGGAAATAATGAAAAGAAGTAATTTATTTATTAATTTACATAGAAAATTCACAATATTAATTAAAACTATACTAATTGTTGAAATTGTTGAAGTGGAAGTGAAGGAGGCTTTTGGACCTGGGCGGTCTGGGAGGAGGTCGGGCGGTCTGACGTGACCGCACGACCTGGCGGTCTGCATCTGCGGTCTGGCTGATCTAAGCCTAGCTACGGTCTCCCGGGTTGACCGCTGGTCTTGTCCAAAGTCTGCTGAAGGTGGAGCCGCGCGGTCTGTGCGTGATCGCATGGCGTGTTGTCCTCTTCAAGGCTGTGGCGGTCTGGTGTGACCGCACAGGTTGATCCAGGTTCTCTCCGGAATGCGGTCTGGTAGCTGACCGGGCTTTCTGGGGGTATTCGCGGACTAAGGGTCTTAGTCGCGCGGTCTCAGTTCGCGGTCTCAGGAGGAGACTGGTATGCGAGCTGGTTGCTGTTCGCGGTCTCAGGAGGAGATCGGCATGCGGATAGGGGTTCGCGATCTGATGGCGAACTGACTGTGTTCGCGGTCTCATGCGAACACAGGTGGTGAATAGCTTCGCGCAGTCTGGCGAGCTCCTTGTGGAGTCGCGGTCTGCTGTGAGAGTGGCGGTCTCTCATGGCGACATTAAAGCTGGCGGGTTCACCAGAAAATGAAGCAGAAGTAATGTTGCTGATCGCGCAGTGTGACCGGTCAGGTCGCGCGGTCTGGGGGGTGGTGATCCTATCTCTAGGGTGGTGACCAGATCAGGTCTCACGCCTATAAATAGGAGCCACTGTTGCAGCAAACATATAGACACACCAAGTGTAAGCTGAGTTCGCTCTTGTTCTTGCGGTCTGTTATTTCTGACCGGGCGGTCTCTGATTGAACTTTTATTGTGCAGCTTCTGCGGATAGTGTGGGCAGCAGCGATCACCTCTTCCTCTGAAAGTGTTCGGGCGGTCTGCGGCTTGGAGTTGTGGTGCTGGAGTTCGGGAGAATCAGGAGGTCGAAAGAAGGGAGCGGTCTGTGCAGCGGTCTGGTGGTGTTCTGTGGTCGGCAGAGAGATGCGGTCTTGCAACTGACAGAGATCGCAGGGGAGGTCGCGCGGTTTGGGCGGTCTCCAGTTATCCTCAGTTTTTTGTATTTCTCTTTGGAGTTTTTTGCTGACAAAATCATGTCTCGCTAAGCATGCCTTGCCCTGTAATTGAAGTTTGCTATCAATAAAGATCGTTTGCTTGCCTAGAATTGTTTCTGGTTGTTTTGGCTTGTATCTCTAGTTGTTATTCCTGCTTGCTCTCACAAGGTCCGAGAAATTTTCATATGGTATCAGAGCGAGGTTGGAGTGGATAGAGCAGTGAATAACTTAGAGTAGCCATCGCCTTTGTGAAGAAGGAACCAGAGGAAGAACAATGGAAGGTGGATTTGCAAGAGGTCTTGGGATTGAGATGCTTACATCGACTAACTTTAAGAAGTGGAAGTCGTGTATGCAGAGCTATCTTCTAGGGGAGGACCTCTGGGAGGTTGTCGGAGGAGATGCGACAGAAGAGGTGAAGGCAACAGAAGCGGGTGACAATGGTCCGGCCGTGAGGGCGTGGAGAAAGACCAATGCTAAGGCCGAGTTCACTTTGAAGCGTGCCATTTCACCTGATCTATTTGATCACATCTTAGGGTGTGGATCAGCTGCCGAGATCTGGAGAGCCCTGGATGGGCTGTTTAACAAGAAGAATGTAGCGAGGCTGCAGTTCTTGGAGAATGAGCTGGCAAGGTCAGCTCAGGGCGATCTTTCTATCTCCACTTTCTTTCTGAAGATGAAGAACCTCTGCGCTGAGATATCAGCACTGGATCCTGATGAGCCAATTTCTGAGGCGAAGCTGAAGAGGCACATCATCCGCGGCTTGCGGAAGGAATATGTGGCCTTTGTGACGTCGGTGCAGGGTTGGGCTAATCAGCCGTCTCTGTTGGAGCTGGAGAACTTGCTTGCATCGCAAGAAAGTTTGGCAAGGCAGATGGCGGGGGTGTCAGTGGCTAGGGGAGATGGCGAAGTGCTCTTCTCGGGAAAGAAGAAGAAGTGGGATAAGAAGAAGAAGACCGCTGGAGGAGGCTATGGGCCTTCAACTTCTGGGCAGCAGGAAAGGGGGTATGCTCCCAAGGCTGACGGGAAGAAGAAGGGTGAAGGTCCGAAGTGCTTCAAGTGTGGCAAGTATGGCCACATCAGGAAGGATTGCAAGGTGGTCACCCAAGCTGGGCATGCTGCGAAGAAGGAGGAAGCTGAGGCCAGGCACATTCAAGGAGGTTGGGGAGGAGCCTTCTCGGCTTCTGTTGGAGCTTCTGCTCCTATCAACTATCTGGAGGACTGGATCGTGGACTTGGGGTGTGGTCATCACCTCACCGGAGACGAGACCAAGCTTTCTTCTGCACAGCCCTATACAGGTAACAATGCTATCATTACTGCTGATAATACTGTACATCCAGTGGAGAAGGTGGGGGTTGTTTCCTTGGGCAGTGATAGAGGGCCACTTACCTTGAAGAGTGTCTATCATGTGCCCGGTATGAGTAAAAACCTCTTCTCCGTGACCAACGCTGTTGACGCTGGGTATCACGTTCTGTTCGGCCCAACAGAAGTGAAATTTCTACGTAATATAGAGGCCGTGAAGGCCGAGATCGTCCATGTCGGGAGGAGAGCGAAAGACTTGTTCGTTTTATCGACAAGTTCTTATGTCGACAAGATGAAGACGAATGATGGTGTCGTGATATGGCATGAGAGGTTGGGGCACGTAGGGATGGATAAGCTGAAAGCTATGGCGGTGAGAGGTCTGATCAAGGGCCTGCCAAATTTATCCTCCTACGGTGAAGGTCATGTTTGCGAGGGATGTCAGTTCGGCAAGTCTAATCGACTGCTGTTTGATAAGTCGCAGACAAGGTGTAGTGTGTCGTTGGAGTGCATCCACGGTGACTTGATGGGACCAACTGCTACCCCAAGTCTCAGAGGCAGCAGTATATGCTGGTGTTGATCGATGATTACGCCAGATATGTCTGGGTTTATTTTCTGAAGGAGAAGGCGGAGGCGTTTGCCAAGTTTGTGGAGTTCAAGGAGCTCGTGGAGGGTCGGCTGAATCTGCGGATCAAGAAGCTGAGGACGGACAACGGAGGGGAGTTCACCTCTGCTGAGTTCTCCAGTTTTTGCAGGAAGGCAGGCATCCGGAGGGAGCTCACTTGTGCTCATACTCCACAACAGAACGGAGTTGCAGAGCGAAAGATCTGTCATCTGACGGAAACTTGCAAGTGTTGGCTGCATGCCAAGAGTATCCCAAAGTCCTTCTGGGCGGAGGGAATGTCTTGTGCTGCCTACGTCATCAACAGGATGCCTCTGAGCCCCATCAACATGTTAACTCCGCATGAGATGATGTTCAAGGAGAAGCCAAGCGTGGCACACCTTCGGGTGTTTGGATCCACCTGCTATGTGCACGTTCCAGATGCGCTTCGTACGAAGCTAGATGCGAAAGCAAGGAAGCTAGTCTTCATGGGATACGATGAGCGCAAAAAGGGATGGAAGTGCATGGACCCGGAGACGCGGAGGTTTGTTGTATCTCGCGACGTCGTGTTCGATGAGGTGACATCTTACAAGGGGTCTTCTGATGTGGAGCTACCAGAGAGCAGGGTGGAGGTGCCGGAAAAAGCTGTGGAGGGTCTTCAGGTGGAGCTACCTGTGTCACCAGGTGGTCCATCACTTTCTAGCTCTGGGACGGAGGCTTCTGGTTCAAGGAGCAGGGGGAGCGGTGCTCCTAGCACGTCTGGAAGGGGAGCTAGAGAAGAAGCAGCTGGAGACAATGCGGTTCAGGGGAATGAGCTGAGGAGGTCGAAGCGAGCGATCACCGCCCCTGATCGCTATACAGGAGGAAACACATTGAGCTTTGTCTCATGTTTCTTCGCTGGTCCCTTGGATGAGAGGGAGTCGTTGAGCTTTGAGAAGGCCAGAGGCGTGAAGGAGTGGGATATTGCGATGCAAGAGGAGATGGAAGCTCTCGAGAAAAATGAGACCTGGTCTCTAGTGCCCAAGCCAAAGGGCACCACTCCGGTGACATGCAAGTGGGTCTACAAGCTCAAGAAGAAGGCTGACGGCAGTATCGAGTGGTACAAGGCTCGCCTTGTGGCTCGGGGGTTCTCGCAGCAATACGGTGAGGACTATGAGGAGACATTCAGTCTGGTGGCAAAAATGACTTCAGTTCGGTTTATCATTGCCTTGGCGGCATTCAATGGATGGAAGATTTGGCAGCTCGACGTCAAGAACGCCTTCTTGTACGGCGAGATCGACAAGGATATCTTCATGGTCCAGCCGCCAGGCTTTGTGTCTGAGGATTTTCCGGAGCATGTCTGCAAGCTGAAGAAGGCCCTGTATGGGTTGAAGCAAGCGCCGAGGGCGTGGTACGGGAAGATCGCAGAATATCTCCTATTCTGTGGGTTTTGTGCTTCAGACTCAGACTCAAGCTTGTTCGTCAAGAAGAGCGGGGAGCTTCAAGTCATCGTGCTGCTTTACGTCGACGATATGATCGTGACGGGGAACTCGAAGGAGGAAGTAGCTCAGCTTCGGGCCGAGCTGGCTATCAGGTTCGAGATGAAGGACTTAGGTGAGCTTCACCATTTCCTTGGACTCGAGGTGCAGAGGAAGGAAAGTGGAGTGCTGGTGTCCCAGGCTGGATATGCAGAGCGAATCGTGGAGCGATTCGGCATGAAGGAAGGGAAGTGCATCTCTACACCTCTGGAGAAGGCTATGAAGCTTCGGAAGGATGAGGGGAGGATTATGCAAGATCCGTTGGTGTTCCGAGCTCTGGTTGGGAGCTTGATCTATCTGACGATCACGAGGCCGGATATTGCATATGCAGTAGGCAGAGTGAGTCGGTATATGGCGGAGCCACGGGTACCTCATCTGCTAGCGGCCAAGAATATTCTGAAGTATGTCAAGGCGACCTCGGACATGGGTCTCCTATACAGGAGGGATGCGGGCTTCGAAGTGCATGGATACATGGATGCTGATTACAGGGGAGATTCGGATGATCGGAAGTCGACATCTAGATTCGTCTTCATGGCGGGCCCTACGGCTATATCATGGTGCAGCAAGAAGCAGGATTCCGTATCGGTCTCCACCACGGAAGCGGAATACAAGGCTTCGGCCTTGGCAGCTCAGGAAGCCATCTGGCTTAGGAGGTTGGTGGGAGACGTCCACAAGGAGGTTCGGGAGCCGACTCTGCTACGCGGTGACAACGAGAGTGCTCTCAAACTGGTAACCAATCCAGTTTGTCACGCGAGGACCAAGCATATCGAGATCGAGCATCACTTCATACGGGAGAAGGTGCTGGAGGGATCTCTTTCGGTCGGGCATGTGCGGAGTGCGGACAATGTCGCAGACATCTTCACAAAGGCGCTGGCAAAGGGGCCGTTCACACGGCTAAGGGAGCTACTTGGGCTGGTTTCCACTTCCCACTTCAAGGGGGAGTGTTGAAATTGTTGAAGTGGAAGTGAAGGAGGCTTTTGGACCTGGGCGGTCTGGGAGGAGGTCGGGCGGTCTGACGTGACCGCACGACCTGGAGGTCTGCATCTGCGGTCTGGCTGATCTAAGCCTAGTTACGGTCTCCCGGGTTGACCGCTGGTCTTGTCCAAAGTCTGCTGAAGGTGGAGCCGCGCGGTCTGTGCGTGATCGCGTGGCGTGCTGTCCTCTTCAAGGCTGTGGCGGTCTGGTGTGACCGCACAGGTTGATCCAGGTTCTCTCCGGAATGCGGTCTGGTAGCTGACCGGGCTTTCTGGGGGTATTCGCGGACTAAGGGTCTTAGTCGCGCGGTCTCAGTTCACGGTCTCAGGAGGAGACTGGTATGCGAGCTGGTTGCTGTTCGCGGTCTCAGGAGGAGATCGGCATGCGGACAGGGGTTCGCGATCTGATGGCGAACTGACTGTGTTCGCGGTCTCGTGCGAACACAGGTGGTGAATAGCTTCGCGCGGTCTGGTGAGCTCCTTGTGGAGTCGCGGTCTGCTGTGAGAGTGGCGGTCTCTCATGGCGACATTAAAGCTGGCGGGTTCACCAGAAAATGAAGCAGAAGTAATGTTGCTGATCGCGCAGTGTGACCGGTCAGGTCGCGCGGTCTGGGGGGTGGTGATCCTATCTCTAGGGTGGTGACCAGATCAGGTCTCACGCCTATAAATAGGAGCCACTGTTGCAGCAAATATATAGACACACCAAGTGTAAGCTGAGTTCGCTCTTGTTCTTGCGGTCTGTTATTTCTGACCGGGCGGTCTCTGATTGAACTTTTATTGTGCAGCTTCTGCGGATAGTGTGGGCAGCAGCGATCACCTCTTCCTCTGAAAGTATTCGGGCAGTCTGCGGCTTGGAGTTGTGGTGCTGGAGTTCGGGAGAATCAGGAGGTCGAAAGAAGGGAGCGGTCTGTGCAGCGGTCTGGTGGTGTTCTGTGGTCGGCAGAGAGTTGCGGTCTTGCAACTGACAGAGATCGCAGGGGAGGTAGCGCGGTTTGGGCGGTCTCCAGTTATCCTCAGTTTTTTGTATTTCTCTTTGGAGTTTTGTGCTGACAAAATCATGTCTCGCTAAGCATGCCTTGCCCTGTAATTGAAGTTTGCTATCAATAAAGATCGTTTGCTTGCCTAGAATTGTTTCTGGTTATTTTGGCTTGTATCTCTAGTTGTTATTCCTGCTTGCTCTCACAAGGTCCGAGAAATTTTCACACTAATAACTATACTAAAAATACATATATTTTATTACTTATCAGTGGCTCCGATGGTCGGGCTCTCGGTAGTCGGCGAGGTGGAGAGGCCTCTCGGGGAGGCTAAGTGTTTTCCCCCAAGGTGGCTCCGCTAGTCGGGCTCTTGCTAGCCGGCGAGGTGGGGAGGCCTCTCGGGGAGGCTAAGTGTTTTTCCCCTGAGGTGGCTCCGCGAGACGGGCTCTCGCTAGCCGGCGAGGTGAGGAGGCTTCTCGGGGAGGCTAAGTGTTTTCCCCCTAGGAGGCTCCGCTAGTCGGGCTCTCGCTAGCCGGCGAGGTGGGGAGACCTCTCGGGGAGGCTAAGTGTTTTTCTGCCGAGGTGACTCCGCTAGTCGGGCTCTTGCTAGCCGGCGAGGTGGGGAGGCCTCTCGGGGAGGCTAAGTATTTTAGCCCCGAGGTGGCTCCGTTAGCCGGGCTCTCGCTAGACGGCGAGGTGGGGAGGCCTCTCGGGGAGGCTATGTGTTTATCCCCCGAGGTGGCTCCACTAGTCGGGCTCTCGCTAGCCGGCAAGGTGGGGAAGCCTCTCGGGGAGGCCAAGTATTTTTCCCCCGAGATGGCTCCGCTAGCCGGGCTCTCGCCAGCCGGCGAGGTGGGGAGGCCTCTCGGGGAGGCTAAGTGTTTTTCCCCCAAGGTGGATCCGCTAACTGTGCTCTCGCTACTCGACGAGGTGGGGAGGCCTCTCGGGGAGGTTAAGTGTGTTTCCACCGAGGTGGCTCAGCTAGCCGGGCTCTCGCTAGCCGGCGAGGTGGGGAGGCCTCTCGTGGGAGGCTAAGTGTTTTTCTCCCGAGGTGGATCCGCTAGCCGAGCTCTCGCTAGCCGGCGAGGTGGGGAGGCCTCTCAAGGAGGCTAAGTGTTTTTCCCCCAAGGTGGCTCCGCTAGTCGGGCTCTCGCTAGCCGGCGAGGTGGGGAGGCCTCTCGGGGAGGCTAAGTGTTTTTCCCCTGAGGTGGCTCCGCTAGCCGGGTTGTCGCTAGCCGGCGAGGAGGGGAGGCCTCTCGAGGAGGCTAAGTGTTTTTTCCCCGAAGTGGCTCCGCTAGCCGGGCTCTCGCTAGCCGGTGAGGGGGGGGCCTCTTGGGGAGGCTAAGTGTTTTTACCCCAAGGTGGCTCCGCTAGCCGGGCTCTCGCTAGCCGGTGAGGTGGGGAGGCCTCTCAGGGAGGCTAAGTGTTTTTCCCCCAAGGTGGCTCCGCTAGCCGGGCTCTCGGTAGTCGGCGAGGTGGGAAGGCCTCTCAGTGAGCCTAAGTGTTTTCCCCCGAGGTGGCTCTGCTAGCCAGGCTGTCGCTAGCCGGCGAGGTGTGGAGGCCTCTCGGGGAGGCTAAGTGTTTATCCCCCGAGGTGGCTCCGCTAGCCGGGCTCTCGCTAGCCGGCGAGGTGGGGAGGCCTCTCATGGAGGCTAAGTGTTTATCCCCCAAGGTGGCTCCGCTAGCTGGGCTCTCGCTAGTCGGCAAGGTGGGGAGGCCTCTCGGGGAGGCTAAGTGTTTTTCCCCCGAGGTGGCTCCGCTAGCCGGGCTCTCGCTAGCCGGCGATGTGGGGAGGCCTCTCGGGGAGGATAAGTGTTTCCCCCGAGGTGGCTCCGCTAGCCGGCGAGGTGGGGTGGCCTCTCGGGAAGGCTAAGTGTTTTCCCCCGAGGTGGCTCCGCAAGCCGGACTCTCGCTAGCCGGCGAGGTGGGGAGGCCTCTCGGGGAGGCTAAGTGTTTTTCCCCCGAGGTGGATCCGCTAGCTGGGCTCTCGATCGCCGGCGAGGTGGGGAGGCCTCTCAGGGAGGCTAAGTGTTTTTCCCCCGAGGTGGTTCCGCTAGCCGGCCTCTCGCTAGCCGGCGAGGTAGGGAGGCCTCTCGGGGAGGCTAAGTGTTTTCCCCCGAGGTGGCTCCGCTAGTCGTGCTCTCTCTAGCCGGCGAAGTGGGGAGGCCTCTCAGGGAGGCTAATTGTTTTCCCCCGAGGTGGCTCCGCTAGTCGCGCTCTCAGCACCACTCGTCGAATATGCGGGGTAGGAATTTTCTTTCCGAGGGTGTGCCCCACTCGAAAAGAGCGGGGATTGTGTACAACCCTGTATTCGCCGAGTGGGCCCCCGGGGCCTAAGATGTCTTTAGGCCCAGCAGTTTCCAGCGCTGCCCTAGGCAAGAATAAGGGGGCGAGCGGTGGAGGCGGAGGCCTCCCATTCGCCCAGCCCATAGGGGGCGACCGGTGGAGGCGGGAGGCCTCCCGCTCGCCCAGCAAGCAGGGGGGCGAGCCGGTGAGGCGGGTGGTCTCCCAGGCTCGCCCCGCCCTGCAAGGGGGGCGAGCCGGAGGTGGCCGACCTCCCGGGCTCTCCCCGCCCCAGCAGGGAGGCGAGTCGGTGAGGTGGGTGGCCTCCCGGGCTCGCTCCGCCCCAGCAAGGGGGGCGAGCCGGAGGTGGCCGACCTCCCGGGCTCGCCCCTCCCCAGCAGGGGGCGATCCGGAGGTGGCCAACCTCCCGGGCTCACCCCGCCCCAGCAAAGAGGTGAGCCAGTGAGGCGGGTGGTTTCCCAGGCTCGCCCCGCACCAGCAAGGGGGCGTGCCGGAGGTGGCCGACCTCCCGGGCTCACCCCACCCCAGCAAGGGGGGCGAGCCGGAGGTGGCAGACCTCCCGGGCTCGCCCCTCCCCAGCAGGGGGTGAGCCAGAGGTGGCCGACCTCCCGGGCTCGCCCCTCCCCAACAGGGGCGAGCCGGAGGTGGCCGACCTCCCGGTCTTGCTCGGCCCCAGCTAGGGGGCGAGCCGGAGAGGGGCCGACCCCCGGTCTCGCCTAGCCCCAAGGAGAGGGGCGGTCTACATTTAGCACCTCGGAACAGCGGGATTTGGTTGTTGGCAGGCCAAATCCGGGTGTATTTTCGTAATCCCGTAGGCCAGATTGTGGCTATTGGCAGACCAAGTCCAAAAATCTATAAATATGACCAAGGGGCACCATTTGGAAGGATCTCTCTTTTGGCTACTCTCTCCCCAAGTCTCTTTAATGGGTGAAGAGAGCCTCCAAAGGTTCCCCAAGCTTAGCATTGGCTTTGGAGGGGAAGCGCTCAAAGATCTTCCGGGTGTGTGGTGGGACCTCCTCGCTGAGCCCTTAGTCCTGTTCCTAGTTTTCTAAATCTTCGGCCTAGTGCTCTCCCTTGGGAGAAGTAACTGTGAGGTCACCCCCTCTTCTGGGGACCCTGAACTCCACAGAGACCAAGTCTTGTTCTCAAGTCTTGGTTTCAACAGGGATCATATCAAGAAGGAACATGTTAAAATTAGCTTTATAGGGACTGGTTCTCAAATTGCCGATATTTTTACCAAACCTCTACCCGATGCACGATTTAACATGCTTAGGTTAGAATTTGGTGTTTTAGAAATATCTTATTAAACCCTATAAAATGCTATCAAAATTTTGTTTATATTTTTTTTATTTGTTTGCATTATTTTTTTTAAAATAAAATCGAAAACCAATAAAAATGTAAAAAAACACTTTTAAACCCACCAAAAACATGTTTAAAAAGACTTCAAATCAACTTTATAATCTCTGAAATTTCAACAGTAAGAAGGCAATTTTATAATATAAATGAATTATGAAAAATATTTTTCAAAAACTCAAGATTTGTCGTTCTGTTTTGGCGTTAAGAAGCTAACGTCTGGCGTTAGCCCCTTTACTCCAAAGAAAATTTTATTTTGAAAATTTTCTAGTATTATATTAATGCAATGTTCTGTTTTTATTTCTCTATTTTTAAAAAGTTTATTTTTTATTTTTGTTGTATTTCCTTTAAAAAAATGATGAATAAAAAAAATTATGCTTCAAGGCTTACAATCAAGTATGATTATATTTATTGCTTAAAGATTATTTACAATGTATAATATTAACCTTCAAATTTCTTAAAAACACTGTTTTGTTTTTTTCATGCCTTGAATATTATCTTAAAATGTGCAATGAATTTGGTTATAAATTACATGTGCAGAAATATTTTTACATGCCTCTAAGTATGAGTAAAACTTTATCTTTGATAATGGTTTTTCTCACTTACATCTTTTTGTTATTCTACATGTGTTTTAAATATTATTTCAGCATAATTGTGTAGTATAAGAACTTATCATTTTGAATTTGATAAATACTTTACCTGCACAACAATGAATTGCTTCATGAAATTAATTTTTTGTTTCATGTACTTTTGATTAGAGAAATGTGGTATTTATAATAAAAATTTATATGTTTGCAAAAACAAGTGAATTTGGAGTCCTTGGTCACAAAAAATCAACATCAAATAAAAAATATATATGACAAGGAAAACTCCATCAAAAATTGTAAAGTGTCTTGTGCAAATAAAATTTTAACCACTTCTCTTTAAAAAAAATCTTTATGTGCATTGAAATTTGTGAAAGTAAAGTTGTTTATGTTTATTTTATGTTATGTTCTTAAATTACATACTTTCATGTGGTTTGATTTATACACGTGTATACTTTATCAAAACACATTTATTGAACACATCATTATCATTTATAACACTTCCACTCATGAGAATTGGACTTAAAGCTTATCTACTCTATTCTCTACAATCATGAGTAATTGCACTAGATAGCAAAACATGATCTTTACAATGTTTATGTTTACTTGAAATGCAAATTAATTTACATTGTAAATTATATATCTTTTCTTGATATTTGTAATCTTGCTTGCTAATTTTCTATACCTATTTCAAATGTACTTGAAATTTTTGTATCTAAATTCACACATCTACTTATTTGAACTAACACTTGGTATCTAAATTATTATATTTTGTACTTACAAAATCTTAAAGATGCAATATTGTTATCGCTGTGTTCACTAATTTTAAAAAAGTTGATATTATCTCTACATAGTGCATAATATTTTATATTGCTACTACTCTAACCCACCTTTTTTTATTATAACAAAAGGGGGAGAATAAATTGAAGAAATAAATTGAAAGAAATCTATTATTTAAGTGGAGTAAACTAAAAAATGCATTCATGTAGGGGGAGTATCCATATAGGGAGAGTATGCATGTTTATCACGCTTATCGTATACTATAAACACTACTCTAATTAAAGTTTATTTCTTATTAGTGGATTTGTTATTATCAAAATGGGAGATTGTTGGTTGCTCCACATCTCTCTTAGTTTGAGAATAGCAAATCACATTATGTATTTGATCATGTTTGTGTTTATAGTGTGCAGATACTATAGGTACATATCCCTATGAATTGGATGTTGTTTTGTGACGATTCTCTGAAAAGAGAGTTAATTCCCCGCATTAGTAGTTAACGCCCTGCGTTAACTTATCACCGAGATGGGATGATGTAGAGAAGGGAATGACGTGGAGAAGAAATAGCATCGAGAAGCCAGATACAACGCTAGTGTTAGAGCTAATGCACGCGTTGAGTCCACGGTCTGCCATGATCTTGACGGTTACACGATCTAAGCCACGACCGTATACGATCACTAACGTTGGCGTTAACTTCTTAACGCAGGGCGTTAGTTCCCGTGCCTATTTAAAGAGCTGATCTCGTTGTTCAAAGGTGCCTATCTCAAGCCTTCATTCCAAACTTCTGAGAGAGCATTTCATCCCCGAATTCAGAGAGCACTCCTAACACCACCATTGAGGAACAAGAAGGAGAAGGAGATTTCCAACGGTCAAATTTGAAGAAAGACGCTTGCTTCAACTCCGAAGATGGTCATTGCGTGTCTTCAACATCTCCTTCGGAGCTCTTCAATATAGGGAGTCTTTATTTCTGAATTTACTTTATATTTTCATTATTTTCTTGTAACGATAGTGAATTCGTCGCCTTGCGTATGACGACTAGGCCGGGTTCAAATTAGGGGGAAATTCGCTGCTTTGTGCGTGATGACTAGATCAAGGGTAGATCTAGGGGTGGCTAGAGGCCTTATCTGGCGATAGATAGGCTATAGTCAATCGGTCCTTGGGAGAAGGACCGATAAAATAACAAAAAGTATTTTTACCTTGTCGCCTTTAATTTCAAGCGTTGTTGATATTTTATCTTTGTAATTGTCTCTTTGAAATATAATATTCATTTTCAATATCTCTGGTTTTCTGAAATTGTATTTCATTTAAGATTTCATAAGTAAAATCAATTAGGTAATCTTTTGTGTTAAGGATAATTTTCTGGAGAGCTAACGTCATGCGTTAACCCTTGACGTCGGCGTTAGCAACTGTAAACAAAAAGCTACGTTTCTCTAAAAATTTGTCAGATTTACTCAAAAAATTATAAACCCCTTATTCACCCCCCCCCCCCCCCCCTCTAAGGGCGCCATAAGATCCAACAGGGTTGTCAACAGAAATATAAATAGAGCAATATTACCTCTTGGACATTCCTACTAGGGAAATAATATAAGAGGAAAATCATTGATCTATATTCGACAGAAGAATAAGTATACAGAATTCAAAGGAAGAGAACAACTATTGATGAGATTATTCTTCTTCATCTTCTCCTGGGGCTTACTCTGGAATAGTGCAGGACATATGTCTGTACAGGAAAATACAAAAAAGGCTTCTTCCTCTTCCTTTTTCTCTAAAAGAAGCATAATGACATACAGAGATCATCATCAGGATCAGATATATCACAATCCTTGCATCTCTCTCTCTCTCTCTCAAGAAAGGATTCATCTACTGATCAGAGATCCAGAGAAACACTAAGTGCATGAATCCTCAATGACTACTGTAGGAGGATTCATTCAGAAGAATCATCTTCATCTTCTTCTTTTTCTTTACTCCATATTCATTTTCTGTAAAACTAAGTAAAGAGTCCTTAGAATTCCTCTTCAAAGGATTCAGTGGTTCAAGATCTCCTTAACAAAAGATCTAGCACTGGTTCAAGATCTCCTAATCAAAAGATCTAGTTTTGGTTCAAGATCTCCTTATCAAAAAAATATAGTCTTGGTTCTAAGAGTCTCCTTAACAAAAGACTCAGTCCTTGGTTCTAAGAGTCTTCTTATCAAAAGACTCAGTGGTTCTAAGAGTCTCCTTATCAATAGACTCAGGCATTGTGATAGTGTATTCCTACCAAGGGGGAAGAATGAGTGGATGTACCCAGTTGTTTTTAAGGAACCACTATATTTTTGTCTCATTTGTGCTGTCCATTTACTTAATTTCTTTATTCTGTGCTTATTTAATTCTGGATTGGATAGCCGAATACATATTTATTAGAATTTTTTATTGTTTTGTGCATAATAAATGGAAAAAGTTTAAATCTCTATTCAACCCCTCCCCTCTAGAGAATATTAAGAGGACTCACTGTGCACTTTAATAAAGATAGTAATAACTATAAATATTTATATTTAGTGATGCATACCTTATAATTAAAATTATCGAAATCTTCAAAATTCTTCAACCATCAATCATGTAAACCTCAAAAAATCTCCAAAATTGTACTTCGAAAGCGAAAAATTTTATGTTCTTCCGGTGAGCTTCTTTACGACCTTTAAGTGTAAACTTGCATTCACAACGTTTCGAACTTCGATTTCTAATATTTTTCTTTACAAAACCTTTTTTGGTTTGACCATCATTATATGATCCAGTCCGATCACAACCTAGAATTACCCTAGGTTTTGTTTTTGCGGCGAGCTTATCTGCCCTCAAAGTAATTAAAGCTTCAATAGTTCTTCTGCTTCCAGAATAAATTCCATAAAACAAATCCCAGATTTTTTGCAGTCGATTTAGCCCAATCAATTAATTCTTCTTTGCTCGGAAAACTCATACTTGTGCAAAAACAAATTCCAACATCAGCCAAATTATATTGAGAACATTCATCATTTGTCAACAATTTCACGTCCTCTGAATTCATTTTTAATCTAAAAAGGTAAAAAAAATAATCAATAATCTAATAAAATTTGGGGAAAAATCACAAAACCTAAATGTTTGAAATTAATAAAGGAAAAATACCTTAAAAAATCAAAACTCCAAAATGATGAAGCACAAATATATGATTTGGAGGAATGAAAACCAAACCAAAAAAATTCTAACTTTAAGTAAATATAGATTATGGGAGATTTGAGAAAAATGATATAGAAATACTCACATTGGGAATCCACCGAGGAGAATAATGCTATGAATTAGGACTCAAAAACCTACAACAATGATTTCAAAGAGATTTGAGCAATCTGGGATTTTATGGTGGGAAAAACTTGGGAGATAAATGTGAACAGGACTCACCGGAGGGCAAGGAAAGAGTTTACGTAGTCAAAACCGTCGGAAAAGAACTAGCCGACCGGAAATCAGCAAGGAGGCGGTCGAAAGGGGGCGGTCAGGCGAAGCCTTCCGTTCGTGAGCGAAAACGGGAGAGCGGCTTTTTGCGTGAGCGAAAGAATGAGGGGAAGGGGGGTACGGATATCTCATTTAGGATTAACTTAAAGAGCAGTTTAAAAAAAAGATAGGAATAGCCAAATGAGGTGTAGGAATATCAATTCCCTTTTTTAAATATGCTCAAAAAATGATACGAATAGCCAAATGAGGTGTAGAAAATCCATTTAAGCATATTTAAACCGGATCGAACATCGAAACGTTGGAAGGATGGGTTCAACCGGGGTTGAACCGATACAACACAATGAGCATGATATATATATATATATATATATATATATATATATATATATATATATATCTTTAACTACTATATACATGAAGTTTTCTTTGGTGCAACATTCAAAAGTGTCAAATATAGCATCATTCTTTTAGGTAATTGTTATGGGCAAACCCATTTGGATAGGTGCAAACCAATTTTTAAAATAAAAAATATTTAATAATAATTTAGGGTTATGGCATTAATTCTATACGGGCAAACCAAAAAATTCCTTCCGCCTCTTGTGTTTTCCCAAAACCTAGTCGATGCTTAGCCCCCGCCTCCATGTTTCCTGCTTCGTTCATCGTCGGCGAGGAGGATTAGCCGCTGCTTTGCCGCCGCCTAGCCCCACACCTCCCTGTTTCCTGCTTGGTTCGTCGTCGGCGAGGAGGATTAGCCGCTGCTTTGCCGCCGCTTAGCCCAACACCTCCCTGTTTCCTGCTTCGTTCATCGCCGGCGAGGAGGATTAGCCGCTGCTTTGCCGCCGCTTAGCCCCACACCTCCCTGTTTCCTGCTTCGTTCATCGTCGGCGAGGAGGATTAGCCGCTGCTTTGCCGCCGCTTAGCCCCGCACCTCCTTGTTTCCTGCTTCGTTCACCGTTGGCGAGGCTCCTCATCCGCTGCATTGTTCAACTCCGGCGAACGTTGCTGCCTCACGATCGTTTCCGCCTCCAAAGCTCCATCGATTTAGGTAAAATCCCTCTCATCATCGTGAAAAACAAGAGCTGCAAATACCCCTGTTTTTGTTTGCTGCCTCCTGATTGTCCACAGTGCTTCTTCAAACAAAATTTACACCTGTATATATAAATCTAATTTTGTGATACGATTTTGCAACATTAAACCAAATTTTGCAACATTAACAGGTTTAGGGAGATTTACAAAATTTACAGAGGGTTTAGAGAGATGTTTTTGTGAAACGATTTTGCACTGCATTTTTGTGTAGAGCAAATGAGTATGGAAAATTTGAAATTGTTTAACTTTATTTGTGTAGAACAAATGAGTATGGAAAGTTTGAAATTGTTAACATATGGAAATTCGTCTCCACCAACACAAACACAAATTGATGTTGGATTTCATTTTGTCACGTCGCGGTGTTTTGAATCGAAGGAGTTAGTATCTTGGGCTCAAACAACTGCAAGGGGTCAAAATTGTTGATGCCAAAATCAAAGATGTTTCCCGATCAATATATTACATTTACAGGTGCTATAGAATCGACACATTGATATTATATTTACATAAAAGTTAATGTTTTCAATCTTTAATACTATATTTGTTTGACAGGTGCAACAATTGGAGCAAAAATATGTCACTCAAAGAGGATTTTGATGAAGAATTTCAAGCTTTTGTTATATGAAATATTTTGTAATATTGATGATAACTACTAGTTTTATTATGTAGAAGTTTTTAGAATGATTTTATTTTTTGGTTTGCCCGTAGCATTATGGTTTGCACGTATAATTTTTTGGTCTGCCCATAGAATTGGTTTGCCCCTATCTAAATGGGTTTGCCCATAACAATTACCTTCTTTTACTCCAATGACTCAACATATATTATGAAAAAAATGGAAATTCATAAAACATAATGACTATTTGTGTAATTACACAATATCCCTATAATAAAAATAATGATGGAAATTCATAAAATTGAAACACTTTTTAGTAGACCTCTTATACCTACTAAGGTAGGTAATCATTATGCCTCCAAAAACTAATTTCGAAATATAATGGCTCACTTTCAAATAATTTTTTGTTAAAATATAGATGTTTTAAAAAAAATTATAAAGTATTGATGTATATTTTTTTACGGTCATTTTGAGTACTCATACGTATAAGTTGCGGGGGAGCCCGCCGTCGCCGGTCGGGTACGACACAACCCGCTCGAATGCGGGCTCAGCTCGCTCGAATGCTGGCTCATCCCACTAAGAGACAGCGAGCACGGGCAAAGCCCGTGCGGAGCAATGCGTGTGCGTGTGTCTCTCTCTCTATATATATATATTATAAGTATATTTCATTAATTGAGATGGATAATGTATCTTTATAAATATATGTCAATTAAAATTAACTTGGCAAATTGGCATAGTTGATAGACACTTAGACTCTGTTTGGGGAGACTTATTTTCACTGGTCAAGCGGTTACGTCCGCATGAACCGGTCCTTAAATTAAGGTCTGGTTCATGCGGACGTAACCGCTTGACCGGTGAAAATAAGTCTCCCCAAACGGAGCCTTAGGCTCCGTTTGGGGGGACTTATTTTCACCGGTCAAGCGATCACGACCGCATGAACCGGACCTTAATCAAGGTCCGGTTCATACGGTCGTGACCGCTTGACCGGTGAAAATAAGTCCCCCCAAACGAAGCCTTAATCTCCTATGGTGAGGTCTTAGGATTGAAACTTGATGTACCTTGATTTAAATCTTACATAGAAAAATCCCGCCGAAGACCCGCCCAGTTGTGATAAAACCGGCCTGGTTGTCCGGTTTAACCGTGCGGTTAAGCGGATTTTACCCGGTCCGTGGCGAGGCCGATTTTAAAAGCTTGACGGGACCGCCCGGGGGACCGGTTGGCGGTCTGACTTGCCAGTCCTGTCCGGTTTTTAAACGCTGTACAAAACACGAGTAAATAATTAAATATTGCACCTGTAATTAAGAGATAGATGTCTTAAAAAAATTAGGACAATATTTTAATCTTTTAAGTATGTGAATGAGAAGTCAACTGAGCTTCCACGTAATAAAAAAAAGTGACTTAATATGTTACAATTAGAGCATTATATCATTCGAAGAGTTATTATTTATCAATATACACATAATGAATTACCTGATTAACCTAAAATCTATTTATGAAATATCATTTTATATTTGAAGCCAAAAATCCACCGTACTCTAGCTTGGAAGTTTCCACTGCATGTCCCGGGATTTGACTGCAGATTTGAAAAGCCGCCTATAGATGCTTTACGCCCAATCATTCCGGATGATGCCTGCATCATTTGTATTACCAACGAGAGTTGAATGACGGTGTGAGCATCACATTTATAATTTTGTTCAAACTCTTTTTGAATTACATAAACACTATGAGCACAACAAAATATAGATCTACATATCCGTACACAAGCGGATATATGCCGATGTTGAGCAACACAAGTGTGTATCCGTTAAAATCATATTCCAATACTATTAGGATCTACTCAATCACAATATCAAAGATCTAGACACATCAATCACCAAAGGCATTGGAAAGTAAAATACTAGTAATATAAAATAAGTAGACAATCCAAGTGCACCCATATCAACTTGCATGTGATTTGGATCCAAGCATTTCACATCAATGACCCATCATCCCCCTACTCTCGCATTCAAGCAACTCAGAGAACGAGACTCAGGGTCTGTTTAGCTCGGCGGATTTACTGCGGTGGTGTTTATTTAAAAACACCATCGCAGATTATTTATTGTTTGGCGCAGTGGAAGCAGAACCCGAACTCTAATTTTAAGCGGAAATCTCGCATATTTCGGACGCGCATTATCCCCCGCTTCTGCGTATCGATTAACGACACCACAGTTCCTTATTCGCGTCTCTCCCCCTTCCGACTCCCACCCGATTCGCGTGTCTCGCTCTTGCCCTGAGCAGTGTTGCTCCCCTCTGCAGATCGGCGAGAAAGGTCACAGTTCTGCTACAGAATCTTATTTTCGCTCTTGCTCCGATCCTTCTTGAAGCACTAGAAGCTATGCTCCCCTCTGCATTTTCGTTTTTGATCTTGCTCAGTGCCATAAATTGTTTTTTTTAGAAATTGTTTTTGAGGTGTACAGATATTTATGGCTTTTCAGAAATTGTTTCAGAAATTCTTTTTTAAGAAATTGTTTTTGAGGTGTGCAGTACAGATAGTAGAAAATTTTTTGAAGGCATTGGGGAGGGGGGGGGGGGGGTCCTATATATTATGGAGCAAGTCGCAACAATCTTGTATTCTATGTGATGACCCATAATCTTGTTTACATGCTTTTTTTACTCCAATAATTACCGCATTTTGTTTACCAAACAGAATAAAACTGTGTTCGCGTTCGTGACAGCACAGAAAATGCAGTTTGTCCAAGCAGCGCAACCGAGTTTGTGACCACAATTTCCAACCACTGCATTCATGACAGCCACCGCCGCGACAAACAGACACTCAATTTCCTATACTTCAGTGGTATGAAATCATGCAAAACAAAAGAAAAAACAACACGGACAGCACAAGATTTATGTAGTTCACCCCAAGATGTGCTACGTTCACGGGCAACAGCAGCATGTCACTAGCTGAAGAAAACAGATGACTAAAAGAGAGAAGACACTCAATGTTCACGAAACCCTAGAATAAAAAGAGTTTTATAAACATCTCCGCACAATACCCCCAAAATACCCCCTTAAATATACAAGACGGATCGTCTTTATGTGCAGTGTCGTCTGATGCGCGGAAGCAACATAATGACGAGCTCGGGAATCTCCACACGGGTTTGAATTCGAGGCAAATATAAGAGACCGGGAAAAAATTTGGTTTACAATGGTGCAACAAGTCAGAATAGTCATTATAAATGCAACTAGCCATTGCTAACTCAATACTGTAGACCCTTCGTGATATGAGGAGCTTATGGGGCGAGACATGCACTGGACTTCGAGGGAAGAAGCAAAGACAAAAATTCTTATTTAACACAAATTTATATCCAAATAATTTGTATGCATAAAATATATAATCTACAAGAGGAAAATAGTTCAGCCTTGTGCTCACATCTTTTGCTGCCAGAATCATTCAATATACCCACAAATAGAAAAACGATCATTTAAATGGCAAAAACCCTAGTCATTATTTTTTTATCATATAAAAGACAGAATCTCCAGGGCACGCACTAGAGAGAGAGATAATGAGCCAAGAGTAAACACAAACTATAAAACAACAAAAACAAGCTCGAGTATTTAGGCTCGGATACATACAGGTTTCAACACGATGTCGGTGGTAATCGGGGAACAATTCTTTGAGCCCGAGCCCGTTGATTTGATTAAAGAAGCTGTGAAAGAATGCTTCTAAGATCTGCATGATGGAAGAGTGATGCCTCCGCAACAGGCAGCTATAATGAAATACAACAACAACACTATCACCAGCGTCAACAAAGCCCTGCAGAGGAGAGAATTATTTGGATCAAGAGAGGAGATCAAGAGAGATTGTGCACAAGATTTCACTAAGGCTGCGTTTGGCTTGGCTTATTTGCTCCGATGAGGTTGGACAAAAAAGTCATTGTCATAGAATGTATGTTTGGTATGACAAATGTTACAGCCGTTACAAAAAAAAAAAACTAGTTTGGGGCATAAGATTTTGTTATGACAATGACGTTTTTGTCCAACCTCACCGGAGCAAATAAGCCACGCCAAACGCAGCCTAAAATGAGAGCGAAATACAAAATTGGATGATAAATATAGTACGAATCCGGATTCTTCTTGGCTTTCCGGAATGGTCGATGGACGTGTAGTCGTGTATCCGTATCAATACCTACCCCTTGAAAATCCATCTTCAATGGAAAGACGATGATAATGCAGGGATGTCCCAAGTTGTCCAAGTCCTTAGAGTGGTCTCATATGTTGTGCGGGTCATGGAACAAGTTCTCACGTATGTTGGTCGGGTGAGCGGGATCCCGAGGCTGATATCATCGTAGTGTTACTCACCATTTGAAAAATTGTCTCTCTTAAGGCAGGTGGAGGCGAAGAAAATTGTCAGTAGACGACGGCCAAATGCAATGTGGGCCCATTTTTTCGCATCTTTACAACATTTTGAGGTGTGGATAAGCTGAAAGACGAGGTAGGCGTTATTGGGACGA
This sequence comes from Dactylorhiza incarnata, assembly GCA_033032865.1. Lineage (NCBI taxonomy): Eukaryota > Viridiplantae > Streptophyta > Magnoliopsida > Asparagales > Orchidaceae > Dactylorhiza > Dactylorhiza incarnata. Next base: position 8,785,793 of record JAWHQI010000035.1, read on the forward strand.
AATGTTCGTGGCATGAGTGGAGTAGGGAACAATGAGGTATATACCTAGAAGATTATCTGAACTAGTAGTACACCGGACGACATTAAAGCTACTCGCGAATATAACTTCTAACGAGGTGCAAGGTTATAAATATCAAATGTAGACACGTGAGATTGAGTTTCAAAATATAGGATGTTGGAGGCATGTCTGAGATTTTATAAATATTGAATTTTAATATCTCATAACTAATACACGCACTCACTAAGTGGATTTTTTTTATTCTTTTAACCATATACATTATATGCTACGTATATTTATATGTTCCAAGTAAAAAAAGAGAGTTGATATTAGCAGTCTAATTCTCGCTATTTGCACCCCAAAAATTGTAAAAAAAATCATTATATTCGCAGTCCAATTCTCGCTAATCGCACTCCATCGAATAACCTCCTCCTCTCCATCTCTCTCCTCTCGTTGCCTAAACCCTAGCCTTAGTTCTATCGGCCGCGTCATCTTTCCACCTCTTATATTCACTTTCTTCAAAAAAGAAGGAAATTATCCAGCGAAAATCCCAAAAAAGTAGTCACTTTTCTGGTTAGAGGAAGGTTTGCATGTCATTTAACTTGTTTTAGAGTTAATTCCTCTATGCATGTCATTTAACTTGTTTTCATGCTAGGTATTTAAATTATTTTAGAGTTTTAACATGTTTCTCTAGGCTTCTAGTGCTTAATAAATCAGCAAAGTGTTTCGCTTATTTGGATGGGAGTGGGGTGCAAATATAATTTTGGACTACAAATAAAATTTATGGACTACGAATAGCGATGGACTGCGAATAACCAGTTCCGGACTGCTAATATCAACTCTCTAAAAAATTAGTATAAGTAGACAAACAATATATCATGTATATATAGAAATAAAGTCAAAGAGTATCAAAAATAAATTTATTAATAACACACTACAGCTATTACAAAAACTATCCAAAACAAGTGCAAATAGATACATTATGAATTATAAATAATATTTTTTAGGTCACACTAAATTGTAAATTTCATTTAAAAAAAGGTTTGCGGGTGAATATTTACTCTTCCCAACTTCATTTATAGGGTCAATTCAAGACCATTCAGACAAAAAAAAAACATTTTTCTTTGTTCATTTGCCGTCCTACCCAGTGAATCATTCAAATTGATTCAACAACAACACTCTAGCATTTATCCCACTATAGTGGGGTTGGCTATATGGATCCTTTGTCACCATTGTGCCCTATCTTTAGTTGTAATCTCACTAATGCCTAAGTACATCATGTCTTTCCTTATAGTCTCATTCCAAGTCTTTATTGGTCTACCACTCCTCTGTTTAACATGCCTACTGACTAAACTCTCACAACGCCTAACAGGTGCCTCTAATGGTCTCTTTCGTACGTGTCCAAACCATCTTTGTCAAGCTTCTCGCATCATCTCTGCAATTGGTGCCACTCCTGTCTTATCCCTGATACATTCATTCCTAATTTTATCCAGTCTCATGTGTCCACACATCCACCTAAGCATTCACATCTCCACAACTCCCATTTTTTGCGCATGTACACAATTCACTGCCCAGCACTCAGAACCATAGAGCATCCGGTCTAATTGCAGTACGGTAAAACTTGCCTTTAAGTTTTAATGGGTACTTTACGATCACATAAGATCCCTGACGCGCCTCTCCACTTCAACCAATCTGCTTGGATTCTATGTATCACATCTTTATCAACACCTCCATTTTTTAGAACTATCGATCCAAGATATTTAAAGCACAATCATTCAAATTGATTCATTTAAAAAAACTCCTATGTAGTCACAGGTTCCATTGTTCCTGATAGAATAATTTAGGGGAAATGATACTCTATTACCCCCTCAATGGGCAATATAAAAAAAAAAGAACACAGTACATAATCAAAATATTCAACACTCCCCCTCAAGTTGGATCATGTATGGTAATCTGCCAAATTTATTACAAAGATATTTTACTCTCAGTCTCAGGATTCCCTTAGAGAGAATGTCAGCAAGTTCGCTAGTCTTGACATGCCTCAAGAGAAATGATTCTTTATTCATAATTATCTCTAACAAAATGACAATACACCTCAATGTGCTTGGTCAGCTCACGAAATACATGATTAGTAGTAACCTGAATGACATCTTGATTGTCACACCATACTTGAGTTGGTTCTTGAACATGGTAGTCGGCTCTTGAAGGATCTGTCTGGTCCACATAACCTCTACAATAGTATGAGATATAGCACGATACTCGGCTTCAACACTGGATCTAGCAACAGCGGTTTGCTTCTTACTTCGCCACGAGATTATGCTTCCACCCAAAAAAACGATAAAGTTGGTGGTGGATTTTCGAGTGCCTAAGAATCCTGCCCATTCAAAATCATAGAATGCTTCGATATTTTTATGGTCATGATCGCTATAAGTAGACCAAGACCAGGATCTTTCTTCACATATTGTATAATGTGAAGAACCGGATCCCACTGAGCATTGGTAGGAGATGTCATAAACTGGTTGACTTTACTTATGGCATAAGAGTTGTCTGGACGTGTCATAGTGAGATAATTCCATTTGCCTGGTTCAAATGGGGAATCAGTTGTATCACATTGAGACATACCCAAATCTTGGAGGAGATCCAAAACATACTTCCTTTGGCATAGAAGGTACCTTTCTTGTAATCAACAACTTCAATGCCAAGAAAGTATTCCAAGAGCCTTTCTCTAAAAGTGCTGGTGTAGGAAAGCCTTAAGACGAGCAATCCCTTGTGAGTCGCTTCCAGTGATGACAATGTCATCAACATAAAAGACTAATAGAATGCTACCCGCCATGGTGTGCTGATAGAAGACAAACGAGTCTGTTTGGCTTATTTGAGAGCCAAATTGAGTCACTATTGTATGGAAACGTTGAAACCAAGCATGTGGAGACTGCTTCAATCCACACGAGCACTTTTGGAGAAGGCATAACTTTGAACGCTCCCCCTCAGCAATGAACCCTAGAGGTTGCACAATATAAATCTCCTCTTCAAGGACCCCATGTAAAAATGCATTTTTGATGTCCAATTGGCACATAGGTCAAGGGTGTGGTACTGCAAGAAAAATGAATGGAGAATAGAAGACATTTTAGTCACAGGGGCAAATGTTTCATCATAATTTATGTCATGCCTGAGCATATCCCCTTGCAACCAATCGAGCTTTCAGGCGATCCAGTGGGCAATCGACATTGACCTCGATAGTATAGATCCATTTGCATCCAATGGCGCATATTTTCCTGCATGGAGAAAAACAAGTTCCTGGGTCTAATTCTGTTCCAATGAATCTAATTCGGCCTACATGGCAGTGACCCATCCAAGATGAGACTTGGCCTCCGCAACCGAGCTCGGCAATATTAGTACCCAATGTAGAAAGTAAAGCAAGTGTAGATGCACAACCCTTGAAAAGAGGAAACATATAATGGAGTATCTCTACATGGAAGCGTCCATACCAAGCACGTGGACACTGTTTCAATACATACAAGGACTTTTGGAGGCAGCATAACTTTGAACGCTCCCCCTCATCAATGAACTCTGGAGGTCACTCCATATAAACCTCCTCTTCAAGGACCCCATGTAAAACACATCTTTGACATCCAATTGGTACATAGGCCAATGGTGCGTTGCTGCAAGAGAAAGGAATAGGTGAATAGAAGACATTTTAGGCACAGAGACAAATGTTTCATCATAATCTATGTCATACGTCTGAGTATATCCCTTTGCAATCAATTGAGCTTTTAGGCGATCCCCTGAGCCATCGACCTTGACCTTGATAGTAAAAATCCATTTGCATCCAATGACATGTTTGTTTGTGTTGGGTTTTCTATACCCCTAACGGGATGACATATCGAATATGCGCAGCGGAAATAATAACAAGAACAACCCAAAAGAGATTAACGGATCTTGCGGTTTTCATGACTCAAGAGAATAATCAAATCGAAATACAAAATACCTTTGTGGGATTGAGTCAACACTCAACCAAGGTGCTCCAAAGAGAAATCCAAAGATCTGCCTTTGAGTTCTTCAAGAATCGAAATGGATCGATCCCTCTATAGAAGTCCACACAAGCAAAGGAGAACCTTAGCTTCTTGTCGTACAAGAACTAGATCGGAGAAGGATGCTCCCAACGTCCCCACGGACTGCTAGATCCGATCCAGGGGAGGCGGAGACCGACGGCGGCGACTAGCGGCGGCGGAAGGCGATCGGCGGACGGGAAGAACGAGATGCCCTCGCGCGGAACAGTTCCGGTCGGCTTCTCGTCCAAAATCGCGAAAGGATTAAGTTCTTGTAAACCTAGAATCGCAAGCCCTTTTATACTTAAACGCATAAATCAGGCTATCCGCAGACCAGAACATTTCTGTCCAGATTTACATTCGCCGAATTCGACTAATCACTATAACCGAATTCGACTCAGATTCGGCTAAACCATTTCGACGAATTCGTCTATATGCTATAGCCGATTCGACTATATAAATTCGGTTATATCATTTCGTCGAAACCATTTCGCCGAATTGAACTATTTCGGCTAAACCCTTTAGTCGAATCTGTTACAATTCGGTTAATCACATTAGCCGAATCGATATAGCCGAATTCCATTAGTCGAATCAACATAATTCGGTTAAACCTTTTAGCCGAATTTGACACAGTTCGGTTAAACCCCTTACCCGAATTTGTCTAGCATAAATCCATTCGTTTAAACCCTTTAAACAATTTCCCTTTGAGACATTCTCAAGTTAATGTCAAGCAGTCACAGGATTGGTCCTCCACTCATATCCAATATGAGTAAGGCCAACACAATCCTTTCTCCAACTTCTCCAAACGCTTTTATGTGCGACCATATAGGCTCATATTGCGTTGGCAGTAAGACTAACTGTTGATTGCTTTGAGATCACCTCAGAAACTCCAAACAGTCTCCCACTTGATCACAAAGTATCAACAAAAGTCTCACAAACAATGAGCGGCATCTAGCAATACATCATTGCTACCCAAGCAATAAGAGTTCGTAACTCAACAAGACTGTCATGACCAATGTATCAGTGTTGTCATGTCCCTTTGTCCTTTACATCCGGATAGAACTAGAGGCATGGACCGTGTCACCCTCATAATTGTTCAATCCCAATTTCCTGATCTAGAATAGACTGTCTGAAAATGGTGAGCTCAATATCATATATTGACTTAACCAAGCATGGCCATGCATTTCTCAGTCTCATTCCATCAAGGGGGCCCATGGATGTAACTCCTGTCATAAAGGAGGACAAATCTCATATCTGTCCACACACAAACACTCAAATGAATCGTAACATACCCAATAACCACCCTTATCATCAACCTTTCTCAAGGAAGACTTTAGATGGCATCAAAGTACGTTCTTCCTCACTTGATGAATGCTGTGACCTCAGGTCAAAGAACTACAAACACCATTGTCAGATGAGAACTACTTGTGACACGTTCATATAACTACCCACAAAGTAGTCTCATGGGGGGTCTGTCCAGTACAACTTGTTCTCAACAAGTACCCATGTGATGACTTGATATCACAATATCATGACCTGTGAGAACCGGTCATCAGTCAACGCACATGCTGGTCTTATGGTCTCATCCTCGCCCTGAATTTCTAGGATGATACCTCGACCAAGGACTATTTAAGAATGAAGCTTCATTTAAGCATAGATCCTCACATTCAAATCACGTACTTGAATTCCTATGGAAGCAAACACTCTAAGGGCATTTATTATGCTAATTAATCTTATCAGACAGATATAAATGACATAATAAAAGAACTTGCCATAAATATAAAATGAAATACATAGTACATTTTACAATTCATCCAATGAACAAACAACCAACAAATATGCAATCCACAAGGCTCCCACTAAAGATAATCATTCAGGTATCTAATACACATTGATCTAACATGACCATCATGCTTCTTTTGCGCAAGAGGCTTTGTCAGTGGATCCGCTATATTTTCTTCAGTCGGTACTCTGCATATGCTCACATCTCCTCGATCGACAATCTCTCGAATAAGATGGAAGCGCCGAAATATGTGCTTGGAGCGCTGATGAGATCTAGGTTCCTTAGCTTGTGCAATTGCACCGTTGTTGTCACAGTAGAGAACTACGGGATCAACAATGCTAGGAACTACATCAAGCTCGCTGATGAATTTCCTAATTCATACAGCCTCCTTCGCCGCATTCGCTGCAGCGATATACTCGGCCTCAGTCGTAGAATCAGCAACGGTCTCTTGCTTGGAACTCTTCCAGCTTACAGCTCCTCCATTAAGGCAAAACACAAAACCTGACTGTGACTTTGAGTCATCTCTGTCAGTCTGGAAGCTTGCATCCGTGTAACCATTTACAACGAGCTCTTCCTCTCCACCAAACACCAAGAATATATCCTTAGTCCTTCTCAAGTACTTTAGGATATTCTTGACTGCGATCCAGTGACCATCACCCAGATCAGACTGATACCTGCTAGTCATGCTTAAAGCATATGAGACATCGGGTCGAGTACATAACATTGCGTACATGATTGATCCAATTGCCGAAGCATATGGAATCATCTTCATGAGGTCCTTATCTTCCAAAGATTTTGGACATTGGTCCTTAGAGAGACTCACACCATGAGACATGGGTAAGAATCCCTTCTTGGACTCAAGCATGTTGAACCGTTTCAACACCTTCTCAATGTATGTACTCTGGGTCAAACCCAGCAACTTCTTCGATCTATCTCTATAGATCTTAATACCAAGTATGCAAGTCGCTTCACCCAAGTTTTTCATAGAAAAGCAGTTCCCTAGGTTGTTCTTAACAACTTGCAGGGTCGGAATGTCATTCCCGATCAGCAGTATGTCATCTACATACAATATCAGGAAGACAACAATGCTCCCACTAATCTTCTTGTAAACACAAGGCTCATCTTTGTTCTTGATGAAACCAAACTCTTTGATCTTCTCATCAAAATGCAGATTCCAACTTCGAGAAGCTTGTTTCAATCCATAAATGGATCGATTCAACTTGCATATTTTAGTGGCTTCACTTGAAGATTCAAAACCCTCGGGTTGTGTCATATACACTTCCTCAAGGAGGTTTCCATTAAGGAAAGCCGTTTTGACATCCATTTGCCAGATCTCGTAGTCATAATACGCAGCAATAGCAAGTAGAATTCTGATGGACTTGACCATGGCCACAGGGGAAATGGTCTCATCATAGTCAACACCATGAATTTGCCTGAAACCTTTAGCCACCAACCGGCCTTTGAATGTCTGTACATTCTCATCCATGTCAGTCTTCTTCTTGAAGACCCATTTGCACCCTATGGGTCGTACCCCTTCAGGTGGTTCCACCAAGGTCCAAACTTGGTTTGTGTACATGGAGTCCATTTCAGATTTCATGGCCTCAAGCCACTTCTCGGAGTCTGGTCCATTCATAGCCTCTTGGTAGGTTGCAGACTCATCATCATGATCCATAAGCAACACATTACCTATTTGAGTCATTAGAAATCCATATCTCTCAGGCTCAAATCTTGGTCTACCAGATCTATGTAGGACTTGTGTTTCTTGAGCAGGCTCTCCAGCTACAACTTCTTGTAGTCCTTGCTCAGGTTCCAGTTCCGGTTCGTTCATTGTTTGTGGCTCTTGAACTTCTTCAAGTTCTACCTTTGCAGTCTTTCTGGATAAGAACTCTTTCTCCAAAAAGACGTCAGTCCTTGCGACAAACACTTTGCCCTCAGACAGCAAGTAGAAGTAGTATCCTTTGGTTTCCCTAGGATACCCCACGAGATAACATTTATCCGATTTGGGTTCCAGCTTGTCAGGCATTTGACGTCGCACGTATGCCTCACAGCCCCAAATCTTGATGAACGACATACTGGGACGCTTCCCAGTCCATATCTCATATGGTGTCTTTAGAACCGTTTTCGTTGGAACTCGATTTAGTGTGAAAGCAGCAGTCTCTAAAGCAAAACCCCAAAAGGAAACGGGAAAATCTGCATGACTCATCATCGATCGCACCATGTCTAACAAGGTACGATTCCTCCTCTCAGAAACACCATTAGGCTGAGGTGTTCCGGGCGGAGTGAGCTGTGATACAATACCACACTCTTTCAGATGATCACGAAACTCATGACTCAGATATTCGCCACCTCGATCAGATCGGAGTGCTTTTATCCTTTTTCCCAATTGGTTCTCCACTTCATTTTTAAACACTTTGAACTCTTCAAAGGTCTCGGATTTGTTCTTCATAAGAAACACGTGTCCGCATCTACTGAAATCATCAGTAAATGTAACGAAGTAGTAGAACTCACCTCTAGCCATAGAACGCATGGGTCCGCTACATCACTATGTATTATACCCAAGAGATCATTAGCCCTCTCATTACAACTAATGAAAGGAGCTTTCGCCATCTTGCCTAATAAACATGACTCGCACCTCTCAAATGATTCATAATCAAATGAGTCCAGTAATCCATCTTTATGGAGCTTGGATATGCGTTTCTCGTTTATATGGCCTAAACGACAATGCCAAAGGTACGTAGGATTCGAATCATTTGTTTTTAGTCTTTTAGTATTTTCTATGTTATAGATCGGATGGTCTAAGTTCAAAACATATAAACCATTAAATAATTGGGCTACACCATAACAAACATCATTCATAAAAATCGAACAACAATTATTCTTAATTATAAACGAAAAGCCTTTCATGTCAAGACATGAAATGGATATAATGTTTCTAGTTATGGGTGGAACAAAATAACAGTTATCTAATTCTATTACAAGCCCAGTGGGCAAAGAAAGACAATAGACACCAACGGCGACGGCAGCAACTCTTGCTCCATTCCCGACGCGCAGGTCTACCTCCCCTTTACCCAGCATTCTTCTCCTTGTCAGTTCCTGCACATTTATACAAATGTGAGAACCACATCCGGTATCCAATACCCAGGATGAAGGAGCAGAAAGGTTTATCTCTATAACATAAATACCTGAAGTGGAAGTCATACTTCCCTTCTTCTTCTGCAGATCTTCTAGATACTGAGGACAGTTCCTCCTCCAGTGCCCTGCCTTACCACAATAGTGGCACTTCCCTTCCTTAGTCAAACCTTTCCTTTTCAGTGCAGAAGACTTGGGATTAAGAGGAGACTTAGATCCAATCTTCGTCTTCTTAGATCCTTTGGCCTTGCCCTTGCTCTTATGCAACATCAATATGGGGCTGGCAGGCTTGACCTTCTTCATGTTATTCTCGGCAGTTCTCAACATGCCAAGGAGCTCGGGCAGTGTCTTTTCTATTTCATTCATGTTATAGTTTAAGACAAACTGCTCATAACTGTCCGGCAACGATTGCAGGATCAGATTCGTGGCCAACTCTTGGCCCATAGGAAAACCCAATTTTTCAAGGTTCTCTATATACCCAATCATCTTGAGTACGTGAGTCCCTACTGAGTCTCGAGCTCCCATTTTGCACTGGAATAATGCCTTGGATATGTCAAACCTCTCTTGTCGGGCTTGCCCCTCAATTAGACTGAAATGTTTTCGAACGGACAATGGTCGTGAATATTCTATGTCGTCCTGTTTACATGAAAAAGGGAATATCCATCAAGCCACTTGCCCTGACACACCTCAACATAATGGTGTTGTCGAAGGCATAAATCGCCACCTCCTGAAGATCACCCGTGCGCTCTTACATCACAGGCAAGTGTCTAAACATTTTTGGGGTGATGTCGTCCTTACCGCCACTTATCTCATTAATCATCTTCCTACTCACAAGACGTCACACCATACATTGTTTTATGCCAAATCAACACAGTTTTTACCCGTTTGTGTGCTTGGCTATGTGTGTTATGTTTGTGATGCTCGACCATCGCTATCTAAACTCGATGCTGGGTTCATTAAGTGTATCTTCCATGGGTACTCTCGCGGCACTAAGGCTATCAATGCTACTTACCAGAACTTATATGATACATTATCTCTGTGGATGTTACATTTGTCGAATCTGTTCCATTCTCTCCTATTGTGCCTACGTCACCCGACTCTATTATGTCTCTTGACTCCATCTTCACTTTCCCTCCTCATATACATTTGCCCCCCTCTGAGTCCTCGCGAGATCCCTTTTGTGGGGTCACTATTATTCTCACGTCCTACAGATTCTACATGTGCTCTCATGCCTACCTTTACTCAGAATATGGACGTGTTTGTTCCTTTAGACCCCTCCCGGAAGGGAGAGTATGCATCCATACTAGCTCCTTTTTGTACTAGAAGTACTAAACCTCCCATTATTATTCGGAAATGTAATCACACTTGTAGAGATACTCCATTATATGTTTCCTCTTATCAAGGGTTGTGCATCTAAACTTGATTTACTTTTTACATTGGATACTAATACTATTCGAGCTCGGTTCCGGAAGCCAAGTCTCATCTTGGATGAGCCATTGCCATGCAAGTCGAAGTAGATGCATTAGAACAGAACCAAACCTAGGAACTTGTTTCTCTCCCTGCAGGCAAACATGTCATTGGATGCAAATAGATCTATACTATCAAGGTTAAGGTCGATGGCTCACCCACCGTTACCTTCACGCATTTGCGGAGGAGCCACTCATCGTCGAAACCATCGGAGCACGCATTTGGAAACCACCGTGATTATTTCTTGTAATTAACTTATATTAATTAATTGATTAATATTAATTATTTAATATTGATTAGATTAATTAATTAGTAAAATGAATTTATATTTCCTTGTATGTTTCCCTCCCTCATCTATATGGGGGAGGAATTTTAGGTGTTAGGCATCTTAAGTGTTATGTTATTTTGGGCTCTCTTTGAAGAGAATGATCATTGGAGGACTCAGCCTCCTTGGTCTTGGTCGGAGCTTGCTCCGGATTGTATCTGTGCTCGTTCAAATTAATGCAATCGTTGTTCTTCGTGTTCGTGCATTTTCTCTATGTGTAACAATGGTCCAACCTGCCACCCCCGTCCGCTCGTTTCAAGCCGTCGGGGATCGTGTCGCGATGGACACCTGCTTCAATGCCATCAAACGTTGCCTCGACACGCAGTCCGCCTCCCTCACCTCGCTGTATTCTTCTGTACAGGCCCTTCTCCAGCGCCTTGATGACCGCAATCTTCGTGCGGCAACCCCCTTGGCCAGATGCAGGCACTTCTCCAACGCCCCGTGCAAACACTTCTCCAGCGCCCTTGGCCAGATCTCCGTCGACCCGGAGTTGTCGAGCCCTCAACGTGTTGTAGCCCCAACTACGTGGGAGCGCTCAGACTCCGTGACCGCCCCTGTGGCCGACGGGACCGGACGCGAACTCTGTCTATCGACGTGCCTCCCCGCCTTCCCTGCCATCAACCCATGCCGCCCCTCCTGCATTTCTCCCAGTGTCGCAATCATCTCACGACCCGACGCCATATCTCCGCATCCCAACCAGTCGCTCCAGCGTCCATCCAGCCTAATTTTTCTCTTTCCCACGGGCCACGCCTTCTTTAGTCTAACCGAAACAACCCCCCCCCCCCTTCCCACGCCGCCAGCTACCCATCTCTTTGACTCCACTAAACGCCAAACCCCCTCTTGTCCAATCCCCTGCATTTCACTCTTCCCTATACACTTTTTTTATTTCCTTTTTACTTTTCCCTAGATGCCACCTTTCCTATCATGTCTACCCCCCTTTTAACCCCACCTGCTTTCACACCCATATTCCACCTTCCTTTTTCCCTTCCCTCTCTAGTCACGTCGTCGGTCGCTCTCATTCATAAAAACTCCGACAAAAAATTAAAACTTGACCTTGAGGGCAAGGTCGATTTTCCTGATCAGTATAATGTTACCCTTACGCATTTGTCGGAGGAGCCACTCATCGTCGGAACCATCAGAGCGCACATTTGGAATCCACCGTGATTATTTCTTGTAATTAAGTGAATTTATATTTTCTTGTATGTTTCCCTCCCTCATCTATATAAGGGGGAGGAGTTTTAGGTGTTAGCATCTTGAGTGCTAAGTTATTTTGGGCTCTCTTTGGAGAGAAGGATCATTGGAGGACCCAGCCTCCTAGGTCTTGGCCGGAGCTTGCTCCGGATTGTATCCGTGCTGATTCAAATTAATGCAATCGTTGTTCTTCGTGTTCGTGCATTTCCTCTGTCGCCATTGTGCCCTATCTTTAGTCATAATCTCACTAATGCCTAAGTACATCATGTCTTTCCTTATAGATGATCAAACAACAACAACAACACTCAAGCATTTATCCCGCCATAGTGGGGTCGGCTATATGGATCCTTTGTCGCCATTGCGCCCTATCTTTAATCATAGCCTCACTAATGTCTAAGTACATCATATCTTTCTTTATAACTCATCCAAGTCTTTTTTGGTCTACCCCTCCCCCGTTTAACATGTCTAGTGACTAAACTCTCACAACGCCTAACAGGTGCCTCTAATGGTCTCCTATGTATATGTCTGAACCATCTTAAACGAGCTTCTCGCATCTTCTCTACAATTGGCGCCACTCCTGTCTTATCCCTGATACATTCATTCCTAATTTTATCCAGTCCCCTGTGACCACACATTCACCTAAGCATTCTCATCTCCGCAACTTCCATTTTTTGCTCATGTACACCATTCACTGCCCAACACTTAGAACCGTAGAGCATTGCTGGCCTAATTGCAGTACGGTAAAACTTGTCTTTAAGTTTTAATTGTACTTTACGATCACATAAGATCCCATGCGCGCCTCTCCACTTCAACCAACCTGCTTGGATTCTATGTATCACATCTTTATCTACACCTCCATCTTTTTGAATTAACAGTCCCAGATATTTAAAGCACTCGCTGCGGGAAATATCCTGGTCACCCAATTTAATGACGGAGTCATCCGACCTTCTTGCACTACTAAATTTAAGCTCTATATACTCTGTCTTTGTCATGCTCAACCTAAAACCCTTCTTTTCTAAAGTGTCTCGCCAAGATTCAAGTTTCGCGTTTACACCCTCGCGCGTCTCATCGACCGAAACAATATTATCTGCAAATAATAAACACCAATGTATTGCTTGTTGGATATGTCCGGTGAGCTCATCTAAGATAAAGGTAAAGAGATAAAGGCTTAAAGCTGACCCTAGATGTAAGCCAACAACGATAGGGAATTCCTGTGTTAATCCTCAAGATGTCCTCACCCTGGTCACTGAATTTGTATACATATCTTTGATTACGTCAATGTATGATACATTTACACTTTTCTTTTCTAAGACTCTCCACAAGACCTCTCTTGGAACCCTATCATAAGCCTTCTCCAGATCGATAAACATATGCAAATATTTTTGACTTTCCCGATAGTTGTCAATAAGTCTCCTCAAGAGATGTATAGCTTCCATGGATGACCTCCCTGGCATGAATCCAAATTGATTCTATGAGATGCTAGTCTCTCGTTTAACTTCTCATGTTATGTACGCGTAACTCCAACTCATATGAGAAAAATCATCGATAAATGTAATATAATAACAATGACCTAACAATGTAGGGACTGGACAAGATCCTCAAACATCAGAGTGAACAACATCAAAAGGTGCAAGGGCCCTTTTATTATCACGAGGTGCATAGCTAACACGATGATGTTTAGCAAAATGACAAGACTTGCAACTTAAACTAGGAACAAACTTTAACTCAGGACACAAACATTGGAGAACCGAAGTAGGAGGGTGACCATGGCGATAGTGGAGATCCAGAACCTGGGCAGAGGCAGTGGGATATGCAGCAGAAGGAGCTTCATCCAAAACATACACACCCCCATTCAGTTTAGTTCTACCAATAATAAGGTTAGTCGTCTGTTCCTGAAAAACACAACCAAAAGAGGTGAAGATACCATTACAATGAAAATCACGAGTCAACTTACTAATAGGCAGGAGATTGTAAGCAAACTGTGGAACATGGGCGACTGCGGACAAAGTCATGTCAGAAGTGATATCACAGCCACTAAATCCCATAATAGGAATGGTAGATTCATCAGCAACAGTGATGGACGTACTACTATGAGGGCGGTATGAATGTAGGATACCTCATGTATTGGTAAGATGATCAGAAGTACCATAGTCTACCAACCAACAAACACAACATTGAGTAACGACCACAGTATGTGATAGCTCTAGCTAAAGTGACTGGAGCTGATGATATTCATCTTCAGAGATCTCTATTGTCTTCCTGCTCAGGTTTCCCATAAAGATTCCAACACATGTCTTTGGTGCGGCCTTGACGTCCACAGTGAATGCAGTGTCTAGGGCCACGATAGCGACCGTGGCATCCGCCACGACCATCTCTACATCCTCCACATCCTCCTCGGGAAGCAAGAGTAGAGAGCACAGAAGTACTGGAGGAGATCTGCAGAGCAGATGAAGGGATCTCTACACTGAACGACCCAACCTTGGTCAATCAATGATAAACAGTAGCAGTATGAAAAGTGGATGAACTTGCCAGCATTTTTGTTTTAGTGGCCGAGAAGTGTGGAGCAAGACCATTCAATAGCCAAAGGAGGAAAAGTTGTTCCAACAGGGTCTGGTGTTCCTCTCTGGTGGAAGGAATCTACCATATATCAAGAATTTCATCCACACGTAACTTCCACTCGATAAAGGACTCAGTGACTGGATAATTACCATGTCGTAGTTCAGCCAGCTTAAGAAACAGTTTACCCAAGCGAGTTAAATTATTTGTTAGAGAGAACATTATGCAAAATGACTTAGAGCTCCTTTGTGCTATAGAAATTCTTACACATTTGTTGAACAGATAGATGGCTCCATGGAGCTGAGGAGTAAAGCAAAGATTTGACAGTCATCGCAATACCAATCATCGTACTCGTTACTACCCACTTTATGAACTAGAAGACAAGTGAGGTGATTCAGGCATCGTATACTAGCAAGGAACATGGTGACACCTTCCTTCCATTATTGGAAATCGGAAGGGCTTAAGATGGTGGTGTCTATCTTCGTATGTGAAGAGAGCACATTTCTATAGTCAACGAGTGGAAGTCATGGAAGACGATTCTTTAGACATGCTTCAAACTTCTTGAACAACAGAAAGTGCGGGTAGGACGAACGAGTGGCTGATACGGTAGAGAAGCAGACAACATCAGGTATCACACAAAAGCAAGGATCACAGTAGCAGGTACCACACAAAAGCTGGGATCGCAACTGGGCACAGGAGACACGGGACCGCGTCAATCGGGCTCGTAAAGGACCTCTTTGACGTCTTCAGTGAGCAGAATGTCTCCACAGATAAATGACGCAGAGAAAAGACGAGGATGCAAGCAGCCGAATTGGGCCGCGAGTGGATGCCATCATCGAATCCAATCCATAGTAGCGTCCATCGGCTTGTACGAGCAAATCTAGATTTGAATCGGTAGCGTCTTCGGCGAGAATGCGTCCCGACGAAGGCGGCAGTGGAGGAGAGCCCATAGGAATCTTGACCTAGCGCCCCGATACCACGTTAGAGTAATTAGAGAAAAAATGATACTCTCTTACCCCCTCAATGGGTAAGGAGATTATATGCATATAAATCAATATACAAAAGACATAATATACAAAATACATAAAATGAGAATATTTAATAGTTCCCATATCTTCTCCATTAATGTTTAAGCCCGACCTCTGCAATGGAGCTTCCAACAAAATATGTTCTTTTTTTCGAGTCAATCTCCTTAGTTTTCCTTAACTCTTTAGCTTCTTCATCTATTTTCTACTATTTACATTTTGTAGCAAATAAAGAAGATTTAAAAATTAAATATACTTACTAATAGTCTTCTTGGGCTTAATAAATATGTGACAGCACAAAATTTATTAAGTAATAAATGGGTTGAACATTTAAGAACTTTTTTATATGAACTAAGAAAGATGATGTAAACTAAAATCTGAAATTGATTTTAAAATTTAAATTTTGTAATCTGATTTAAGCTTATGCGGCGTAATCGAGATGTATCGAGTGATGTCGGGCGATAATTTACCCAAGGTCTCGCAAACACGCATACCACGACTAACACTAGCCCGTTTTCAACAATAAACTCAGTTCATCCAGAGGCATCACAACGAAAGAGAGCGACTATAGATGTTTCGCAAATTAACGACAAATAGAAGTAAGATTAAGTTGGGCAAATAAGCTCTGGAAATATTAAAAATTTGCGCGCATTCATGAAAATTGAACTAAGAGTAATCGAGAGGCAAGACGAGGTGAGGATCATACCAACATCGTATGCAACGATGTGTCCGGCTGTGATGCAATGGAAGTTAGGGAGATTTCCCTAGTCCAAGAGCTGGAACAGAGGAAAACATCTCTGGAAAATGGCTCGGCTTGGAGGGAATTAAATTCAATTGTGGTCTGGAGGAGTGGGGAACTGGCAATGGGCGGCTTGTGGAGGTGTCTTGTGGCCGGAAGCCAGTTGTAGAAGGCTTCGACGGCAGAAACAGGGCGGGGAGGCGATCTACCCGCGACAAAAAAGGACAAAAAACAGAGAGTATGCTGATTGTGGGACCGTCGACGTCCAGGCAGGAGGGGGCGCAGTCGCCGGAGCCGGAAATGTCCGCTGGAGGCGCCGGTGGAGAGAGAATAATGTGGCACAATTGAAACAAGAAGGGCGATGCGGGTATTACCGAGCAGAGGAGAATTTCTCTGCTCGATTCCAATCCCGCCACCCATTTTCCTGAACCGGCACCCCTTTAATAATACAAATTTGGCCAATATTTTATTACTCGTTAAGTCAGTGCAATTAATGGACATAATGGGCAGGGGTTACAACATAGATAAATAAGAGGAGTTTTCAAAGATAGAATCAAAGGCTTTGAAAGAGCCGGTTGTGGGTTTCAAGACTTAAATGTGATTTAAAGTCAAAGAGACAAGATATTAAATCTGAAATTATTTTTAAGATTTAAATTATTAATTTCAAATTTAATAATACTTAATAATTTCATTTCTTGCTTGCCCAAAGCAACCCTAGCCCTACTTTGACGGACCAATTTATTCAAGATCTTATTGGTCGGTCACACCAATAAGTCGCACGAATTATTGCGCAAGAGCGGAACAAAGCTAACAAAAACACGGGAAATAAAACACAGACTGACGCGATGACATGCACTACAAAATATTTAAATAAATACAATAAAATAGATAACGATGCAATTCATGTTGCATCAATTCTCCCGAGGTTGAAGGAACTTGACCCCATCGAGATTGGGACGAAACCCGTCACTGAAACATCTAAACAACAATCAGAATCATGCATTGCCTCAGTCTTGCCAAGGTAGGTAATCAAACACAAGAAAGATGCATCATTGCAGCACAAATCTGTCGGCAAACCCTCTTCCCTGAATGGTACAGGAAACTCATCTATATTGGAAAAATGTAACGCCAAGTGAGGAAATCAACCGGGGAGTTATAGTTTTCCAAAGATTCTCGAAAACTGTTAGTCAAAAATTCATGCATAGCATGCAATGGTTTAATAAAAATCAGAGCTCGAATGAGGTGAGTTTCAAAAAGTGGTAAAGAGAGCGAGTCAAAATAGCAAAGAAAGAGGCAAAACTGAAAGTAAACATGATCAACCTGTGGAGTCGTTAGAACATATTGTTTTATATGTACAAGTGCTAGATACCCATGAGAGTGCACTAACCAAGATCAACCATCGACATGTCGTCACCCACTGATTACCGATTAGCACTACAAGTTTTAGACCCGAGCACAAAACTTACAGCTAAAATCAACCACAGAAATCCCATAAATAGCGTGTCCCTATTAGAAGTAAAAATTCTATGAAATGCCTCAATTTCTCTAATAAGGTTAAGCCTAAAAAATTCAAAATTTAATTGACGTAGCCCAAAGTGCTCACCTATACGCACGGGATAGTGATGCGAACTAAGCATGTGATCGCCGAATATAAAATCAATATGAGGTGGCGCTTCCTGAACATCTAAAATGAATGACTCATCAGAGCCAGGTGCTCCCGTGCGGAGCGGGGGTACAGGCAGAAGGGTGGCAATGAATAAAAGTGGTGTGGTGGAAACTAAAGTAGGCGAGGCAAATGATGACAAGGACCTCCCAGGAGCCATAGGAACAAGACAATTTTTCTAGGGAAGAAGAACAATCTTGCGCCCACGGTGATCAAAGGAATGAGAGTTCCTCGCACCATCATGCATGACATGTTTATCGTACTGCCATGATCGTCCTAATAAGATGTGGCAGACATCGATGGGGGCGACATCACATAAAACAGAATCCCGATCCACATCCCCTATAGAGAACTCCATAAGACAACGATGAGTAACGGGCATAGTAAGGTGACTATTAACACCAAATAAGTGATAGGGATGCTCCAGAAGGTGTATCGGGTCCTAGCGTCTCAACCATACGTTGGGAAACGATGTTTTTCATGCTACTGCTATAAAAGACAATGGAACAAAAGTGTCCCTGAATGCGCGCAGTAGTACGAAAAACCTCATTCCTCCGTAATTCATGCTCAGTGGTCTCGCTAGAGGAAACCAAGCTATAGCGTATGACACAAACTAAATGCTCAGCTTGCTCTCCTTCGACCTCGATAACACTATCAAACTCGGGCTCAGGTTTGGATTCACTAACGAAGACACCATATTCGGGCTCATGCCCATCAGTGGAATCAGTAAGTGCGACAAAGTGGCGTCGCGGGCACTTAGAAGATTTATGCCCAGGCTCCATACACTTGAAGCATCGAAATACTCCAGTGTTGTGGGCACTTAGAAGATTTATGCCCAGGCTCCATACACTTTGAAGCATCAAAATACTCCAGTGTTGGGATTGGATCCCATGGGCTCTTACCCCGGGAGGGGCCAGTGGGAGGAGTCAGGGTCCTAGTAGTGACAGGAGGGTGAGGAGGATCTGAAATCCTAGGGGTTGGTGCAGTGGTGGTGGTGCTCGAGGAAGCTCTATCAGTAGACCTATGCCCAGATGTCCCTTCAAAAGTGAGGCCTCGACTCTACGAGCTCTAATGGATACTACACCCAAATCCCGAAGGTCGTGCAACTCTAGCTCGTCCCTAATAGCATAACGGAGCCCGTTCAGATAACGAGAGACTGTCATATCGTCCTCATGAAGATCAAGCCTAGACTGCAATATCAAGAATTCGTTGGTGTAGTCGTCCACTGAAAGCTTGTCCTGACGAAGGTTGTAAAACCTTCGATAAAGAGTTTGCAAATAGTCTTGGGGACATATTGATGAGTCCCATTTATATACACTTTGATGAACTCATCCGGGCTATTTTTCACTCTCATGTGCATCATTTTCGAGCTATTATTGCATCTATTTCTCTTATGCTCATTCATGTGCACTTGCGTGCTGTGTGCTCCTTTTAAGTCTGTTTTGGTGTGCGTTTGCGCTCCATGATATTGGGGGTAGGCACACGTGCTCCCCAATCCTTTTTGTCTTTCTGATTGGTGTTGGAGGTGTATTCCCAGCTGGATTGATGTTCTTACAGGTGGTTGGATCACCCTATTTTACCCCAGAAATCATGTTTATTTATATCGCACGGTCGTGCGTTTTCTTGACGCACGGACGGCTGCGGTCGTGCGCCTTCATCTGGGGAGAAAACCGGTGATCTGGATTTATTCGTGCGTCTTGACGCACGGGCAGTTGCCCGTGCGTGAAGGAAACGCACGATCGCCTGTTTCATCTGTTTTTTAGCCAATCTGAATTTGTTCGTGCATTTTTGCGCACGGGCGGAATCGCCCGTGCGTGAGTAAAACGCACGGGCGTTGTTGCTTCTTTCTCAAGCCAATTTATTCGTTAAATAACGCACAGGCAACGCACGGTCGTGCGTTCGCCCGTGCGTGACAATTTCTGACTTTTTAGTATTTAAGGCAGGAAATCTACCAAAGGAAAAGACCCCCGCGGGAAAATCTTCAGACCCCGCCATTTTCGCCCAGTCTGCCGCTCCACCACCGTTTGACCTAGGAGGAGCTCTGGTGACCTTTGGCTTGCAAATCTTCCGCCAAAGCTCCCTCCTTGGCCTCCTCCATCATCCTTGAGCTCAAGAACGCCATTGACGGAGAGCTTCCGCTGCATTCAAGGTGTCGAACAAGAGTTACCACGAGCTAGACCACGAAGAAGACGGGTATAAGTAGAGGAAGGTGACAGCTCCTCCGGACCCCGGACGCAACTGAAGACCGAGCACGGACGAGGCTTGACAACCCTACGATTCCGGACGAGAATCTTCAGCATAGTCTTCGAGCTTCGGTTTCATCTTTTCCCCTTCGCTTGCTTCAGAGTTTTCCTTAGATGTGTTTGTTATTATGGATGATGTTCATAAACAGTGTGTTTTAGTTAATATGATGTCATGTTTTTGAGATCTTTTGTGGTTTATGAGATTTGAGGAGCGTCGTAGTCCACCATCCACTCCACCGCTTTGTAGTGCTCCGCACTAGCAATTGCTAGTTGCGTGTTCCGCGACGAGGTGCCTACGACCCTCATCCGCTAGCCTTCTCGTTCACCCGCTCACCGAAGCACGACATCGCGGCCGTTGCATCCATCCCGCCTTGCGAAGCAGAGTTTTGACCCGCATTTCTCTTATTTCTGCAATAGCTTAGGACACCAATCGCAACGCCCTTGTTTTTACTTTCTTTTACTCGTCGTAACAATCACCTCACTCTATTTTCTTGTCACCACAACTTGCATTCCCTGAGAGATCGATATCTGGGGAGTTGCCTCCCAACTATAACTTGCACGTGACCGGTGCACTTGTCGTTACCGCGTCAAGTTTTTGGCGCCGTTGCCGGGGAGTGCAGGCGTGATGAGATTTTGGTTGTGAATCGATTATTTTCGATTGAGTCTTTTATTCTTTTTAATTTATTCTTTATCATGCTATTTTCTTCTTCTATATCATGTGGGCACATTTGAATATCCGATGTCGTTGGTGTGGGGACACATCCCACGCTAGTGATAGGTGTCCCAAAGAGTATGGTGTTGTTCAGAAACCACACAGAGCCCATAAATCTTTCGGCTACTCTACTGCGCCTTCGTTGTCGCACTTTTACGCAGCTGCCGCACCTTTTGTGTCGGCGAAGCCGGTAAAGCAGTGTTTATTTTGCAAAAGTAGAGAGCATGCCTTGAAGGACTGTGCTGATTATCTTCGCCAATTGGCGGATGACGATGAGCCGGATATCCGGATCGTCCCATCTTCGAATTCTGCGAGCACAGCCCCTTCCTCTGGTTACGTGTCACTTCCACCTTCACTTCTTGAAGGCTCTGGAATCAACACGTGCATCAGTGTCCCTCATGACTCTGTTTCTGATGCGACCCCCCATACCTCTTCGGTTCATGTATCACTTTGCGTGGATTTGTGCCCTTGTGTGGAGAGTGAGCCCGAACTCTTATGAAGCACGTCTTCTCCCACTACACACGAAACTACATCTATTTCTGATGTTATCACTGAGGTCAATTTGCAGGATGTTGCAAACCTGCGCAGTGTCGTGCCCACTCTCATGGAGGAGGACAGTCTCGATTGTGCTGAAGCAACCGTTTCGGTCCAGTGCGAGGAAGTCCAAGTTATAGAGGAGGCCATTGCGTGCGCTGTTTAGTCTAGTGAAATCTTCGATGATATCATCAATTTGTCATTGCCGCACCTTATGGGGGATGAAGTCGGGATTATCCCCTCAGATGAGATTTCTTTTTGTTTTTCTTCCAATTTATTTCCTGACCCCCTTTCTTTATGCACAAGGATGAGGGATGCCCCTCCTCCGGTTGATCAGACCTTAGGCATGGAGGAGACGAAAGCCTGGCGGGATGAGGAAGGTACAGTGAAGGAACATCTTGTTTCCTCATCATCGTTGGTGCTTCCCCTTGAGGATTGGTTACAAGGGGGCAAGCAGTTTTTCTTTGAAGACATAATACTGGAGGAGAAGAAGAGAGCGAAAAAGGAGGAGATTTGGGGTTGGAGGCTGAGCATCCTACTTAATTTCCACCCCTACTACCAGGTCCCCGTACCTTTTTCTTTCATCAGTCGTTACTACTTCAAATCAGCTTATAGCTGATTTGTTTTGAGCTTGTAAGAATAATTAGGATTTATTAGCTTTTGCTTATTCCTAGACTTTATGAACTTTGCTTAATACAGGTATTTGGTCCACCTTAAGGACAGTAAACAAAAGGGCTTCTTGGGAGACAACCCATGGGGGAACCATTCGGTTCCGATCTTTTGTTCAGATTTTTATTTATTATGTTTGCTTTTTGTTTTATGCGACATCGCAGGTTTAAGCTCTCACTCGGGGGATGAGGAAGGAGAAATTTAAAGAATGAATTGCCGCACTTCTGGCATGCTCATTCGTGAGCATAGGTCCACTCTACCCCTATTTTCCTTATTCATGAATCCTTTATTGTATATGGTTTTGATCAAGTCTGGGGGAGAGATCGAGTTATGTGCATGCACGCACTTTGCATAGCATGTTAGAATGTGTTGAGTTAGGATTTTCAATTTTGTTGCACACATTGCATACCTTTGCACCTAGTTCATGCGTACTTAATCGCGCGCGCTTATTGGGTATTGCTGCGAGGTTCCCCACTCGTAAGAATTAGATTGTTAGTGTAGGAGTGAGGGGTGGAGAAAAATGTCGACTTGAATAGTGCTCTAGTCGAGTGCTCCCGTCACGCCTAGAAATTCAATTATAATAGAATAAAATTCAATGTTATAATTTAATTATTTCTATTATAGTAGTTGCAATTTATTTTACTCTAGTGGTGAATCCGGTGAATCCAACGGTAGCATATGGTTGAGTGTAGCAGAATTAGTAGTAGCTTATTACTAGGGTCGGAAGGAATGATAACCTTTCTCGGTGGCTAGAACTTGCACTAGGCGACTGTTGAAACGATTGCGTTGAATAACTCGTTATAAAGCGTGATGTAGGCCGTTTCTTGATCCGTTTGTGCTTTTGAAATCCCAACCAATGTAATCACCTTTGCAAGCCCACTTGATCCTACCTGTCCCTCTTGCTTAGCTTCACTTAAATTTCACCAAAGCCATACGGCCAAACCTATATTCGCACCAACAAATGAGTTTGAAAAGAAGTTTATATATCTACCACGTTTGGTGTTATCTATGTTGTGTATGGCAGCTTTGAGAAAGCTAAAAGAGAAGTTTATAAAGTGCTTACAAAAGATTTATTTGTCGAGAAGAGAAAAAAAAATTTGTGCAAAAAGAACTTTCAAGTACAATCTCTCGATAAAACAATGTATGGTTGGCTTAGCACACACCTAGTGTCCAGTTGAAGTCTGGGGGTACTGTGTGGTTCTTGAAAGTGTTGTATTGGTGATTTTATACTCTTGAGTACTCAGGTTATGTTGAGTGCGATGCCCATCGTTCTTCTACTTATCTAACCTAAACTCAACCTAAGCCAAATCTTAACCTATAAGTCCTATTGATTTTAGATATGAGTCATCTCATGCAGTAGAGAGAGTGCGAACGTGCAAGCATATGGACACCGACTTTGATGGATTTCTTAGGAGATTGTCCCAAATTTTGATTCGAGTAATACTCTACTCATTAGTCACGCTATTGTCCCTTGTGCGCGACCGAAAGACTCACCGGGATTCAGCATCCGGGTAAACTAGATTAGCCAAATTACTGTTCTAGAAATAGTTAAATATAATCTTGAGTTAAATTCTATTCTAACGTATTTCTACGCACGTGAGCATGCGACTTCGCATGGATCTCTACCGCTCAAATTCACTCTAACACCCAATTGTTCCGACGGGAGAGCTAAGTAGTTTGCCCGAAACGAGCAAACGGTTAAGTCTGGGGGTGTGATGAGTCTCATTTATATACATTTTGATGGACTCATCCGGGCTAGTTTTCACTCTCATGTGCATCATTTTCGAGCTATTATTGCATCTATTTCTCTTATGCTCATTCATGCGCACTTGCGTGCTGCGTGCTCCTTTTAAGCCTGTTTTGGTGTGCGTTTGTGCTCCATGATATTGGGGGTAAGCACACGGTGCTCCCCAATCCTTTTTCTCTTTCTGATTGGTGCTGGAGGTGTATTCCCAGCTGGATTGATGTTCTTACAGGTGGTTGGATCACCCTATTTTACCCCAGAAATCATGTTTATTTATATCGCACGGTCGTGCGTTTTCTTGACGCACGGACGGCTGCGGTCGTGCGCCTTCATCTGGGAAAAAACCAGTGATCTGAATTTATTCGTGCGTCTTGACGCACGGGCAGTTGCCCGTGCGTGAAGGAAACGCACGATCGCCTGTTTCATCTATTTTTTAGCCAATCTGAATTTGTTCGTGCGTTTTTGCGCACGGGCGGATTCGCCCGTGCGTGAGTAAAACGCACGGGCGCTGTTGCTTATTCCTCAAGCCAATTTATTCGTTAAATAACGCACGGGCAACGCACGGTCGTGCGTTCGCCCGTGCGTGACTAAATTTCCGACTTTTTAGTATTTAAGGCAGGAAATCTGCCAAAGGAAAAGACCCCCGCGGGAAAAGCTTCAGAGCCCGCCATTTTCGCCCAGTCTGCCGCTCCACCACCATTTGACCTAGGAGGAGCTCCGATGACCTTTGGCTTGCAAATCTTCCGCCAAATCTCCCTCCTTGGCCTCCTCCATCATCCTTGAGCTCAAGAACGCCATTGACGGAGAGCTTCCGCTGCATTCAAGGTGTCGAACAAGAGTTACCACGAGCTAGACCACGAAGAAGACGGGTATAAGTAGAGGAAGGTGACAGCTCCTCCGGACCCCGGACGCAACTGAAGACCGAGCACGGTCGAGGCTTGACAACCCTACGATTCCGGCCGAAAATCTTCAGCATAGTCTTCGAGCTTCGGTTTCATCTTTTCCCCTTCGCTTGCTTCAGAGTTTTCCTTAGATGTGTTTGTTATTGTGGATGATGTTCATAAACATTGTGTTTTAGTTAATATGATGTCATGTTTTTGAGATCTTTTGTGGTTTATGAGATTTGAGGAGCGCCGTAGTCCGCCATCCACTCCACCGCTTTGTAGTGCTCCGCACTAGCAATTGCTAGTTGCGTGTTCCGCGACGAGGTGCCTACGACCCTCATCCGCTAGCCTTCTCATTCATCCGCTCACCGAAGCACGGCATCGCGGCCGTTGCATCCATCCCGCCTTTCGAAGCGGAGTTTTGACCCGCATTTCTCTTATTTCTGCAATAGCTTAGGACACCAATCACAACGCCCTTGTTTTTACTTTCTTTTACTCGTCGTAACAATCACGTCACTCTATTTTCTTGTCACCACAACTTGCATTCCCTGAGAGATCGATATCTGGGGAGTTGCCTCCCAACTATAACTTGCACGCGACCGGTGCACTTGCCGTTACCGCATCACATATCGCTTTCGCAGCTGTGTCTTAAAGTCTACCCACGTAGTGATAGGGGCTAAACCTAAAGTGAATCGAGTGCGCTCTAGCTGAACCCACTAGACTAATGTTGGTCCTTTAAGGCAAAGGACAGCATACTCGACCCGACGGTGCATAGGCATTTGTTTCCATGCCATGAACCTCTCAACACGCTCACACCAATCTAGGCATTTTTCGGGCTCCACGTGACCCTCAAAATCACCTACATCTAGCTTAACTCCATCATCCCAACGGGGTTGGCGACGGAGTCCAGGTTCAGGTTGTGCGGGTTCTACTGGCCTAGGGTTGTGCTCCTCGTGCCTAAGATTTTGTTGTGGTACTTGATTCAGACCTAGTGACGTACGGATTCTAAAGCGCTAACGGAAGCCCTTAACCCGATCACAACGTGGTGATTATCTCTCATGTTGGCATTAAGCATGTCAACCGACTTCATCAGTTCACTCATTTGTTTGGCTGAGTCGTCTAAGGTGGGTTCTATTTGATCAAAACGACACTCCATTTTTTTAAAGAAAAATTTGTTTAAAAAATTTTGAGCAAATTTTTTTTAAAGAAACAACAAAAAGCTAAAACAAAACTTTAACTTTTTTTTAACAGAAATTTTTGTTTTGGTTAAATAATTTTTTTTAAACAAAATAAGCTCAGGATCGGCGATTCACGATAGAAGTGAATCGCATTGCTTTGATACCAAACTAATGTAAACTAAAATCTGAAATTGATTTTAAATAATTAGTTTTTGTTATCCGATTTAAGCTTATGCGGCGTAATCGAGATGTCTCGAGTGACGTCACGCGATAATTTACCCAAGGTCTCGCAAACACCCATACCGCGACTAACACTAGCCCGTTTTCAACAATAAACTCAGTTCTTCCACAGGCATCACAACGAAAGAGAGCGACAATAAATGTTTAGCAAATTAACGGCAAATAGAAGTAAGATTAAGTTGGGCAAACAAGCTCTGAAAATATTAAACATTTGCACTCATTCATGAAAATTGGACTAAGAGTAATCGAGAGGCAAGAAGAGGTGAGGATCATACCAACATCGTATGCAACGATGTGTCACGGTTGTGATGTAGTGGAAGTTAGGGAGATTTCCATTGTCCAGGAGCTGGAACAGAGGCCTGGAAAATGGCTCGGCTTGGAGGGAATTAAATTCACTAGTGGTCTGGAAGAGTGGGGAACTAGCAGTGGGCAGCTTGTGGCCGGAAGCGAGTTGTAGAAGGCTTCGGCGGCAGAAACAGGGCAGGGAGGCGAGCTACCCGCGACAAAAAAGAGGACAAAAGAACTGAGAGTATGCCGATTGTGGGCTCGCCGGCGTCCAGGATAGGAGGGGGCGCAGTAGCCGGCGCCGGAAATGTCCGCTGGAGGCGGCGGTGGAGAGAAAATGATGTGGCACAATCGAAACAAGAAGGGCGTTGCAGGTATTACCGAGCAGACGAGAATTTCTCTGCTCGATTCCAATCCCGTCACCCATTTTCCTGAACCCGCACCCCTTTAATAATACAAATTTGACCAATATTTTATTACTCGTTAAGTCAGAGCAATAAATGGGCATAATGGGTTGGGATTACAACGTAATTAAATAAGATGAGTTTTTAAAGATAGAATCAAAGGCTTTGAAAGAGACGGCCGTGGGTTTCAAGACTTAAATGTGATTTGAAGTCAAATTATTAATTTCAGATTTAATAATACTTAATAATTTCATTTCTTGATTGCCCAAAGTAACCCTAGCCCTAATTTGACGGACCAATTTATTAAAGATCTTATTGGTTGGTCACACCAATAAGCCCCACGAACTATTGCGCAAGCGCGGTACAAAACTAACAAAAACACGGGAGATAAAAGTCAGACTGGCGCGATGACATGCGCTACAAAATATTTAAATAAATACAGTAAAATAGATAACAATGCAATTCAAGTTGCATCAATAGTGCAAAATTATTGTACAAAATTAGTTGTAAGAATAACAATAAATATATTCAATTTAAGAATATATAATACAATAGATATATATATTGATAATTTTTAAAAAATGCGTTGTTAGATATATCAAATATAATAACGGGTATTTTGCTAAACAAAACATACTGCTACAACCTTTTCACGAGGCCTGCCCCTCCTTGAGTTCGAGGATAAACTCATTTTGGAAGAGGGGAGAGATTATAGACACATTCTGGGAATATATAATACAATAGATATATATTGATAGTTTTTAAAAAATGCGTTGTTAGATATATATATAATAACGGGTATTTTGCTAAACAAAACATACTGCTACAACCTTTTCACGAGGCCTGCCCCTCCTTGAGTTCGAGGATAAACTCATTTTGGAAGAGGGGAGAGATTATAGACACATTCTGGGGGCGCAAATTTAATAACAAGCAGAACAAAGTATGAAGCGAGCCCCCCTGCCCCCCCCCCCCCCCCCCCCTCTATCATTCGTTCTATGTAAGTTTCCACCATAGGCTAACAAGATATCACCGAAGGAAAGTGAAGGCAAACTTTTGACCAGAAACCGAACCTCCATCGACCCATGACGAGATCCAGTTCATGTAACACATCATTCCGATCAAAATTAATTAACCACATGAGCCGACTTAGGTTAACTCTTTACTTCATTTATATACCAATTTCTTTCCAACAAAATTTATTCTCATATGCATCTTCATTTATTTTGTTGTCCCAAGCTTCTAATAGTGCAAACTTAAATTTTTGCCACTTAAAAGAAAAATATTCTACCAATCACCAAGCAAAAAAGATAATGAATTCTTCCAAAAAAAGGCTATATTCCTTTATCATATAGAAGCTGCTCATTAATCCATCTTCCCCCCTTTAAACAACAAATCACATTATCCAGAAAGAGTATGCAAACAAACCGCACCCTATGCCTACACAAAAGTGCGAAAAGTAAGTAGTGACGGGAGTTGAACGAAAACTAGACGTAATGAATAAGCCAAATGTAAGCAAATAATTGAAGCATAAAAATTACTAATAATCGAAGGTAAAAAAAATGTAAAGCAGATGTAATGTGATAAAAAAAGTAAAGCAGATGTAATGTAGTTCATATGGATGACTAAAATTTTTGAAATATGAAGAAGACACATACAGAAGTTTAGCATTTTTCATCCAGAGGGCTTGACGAAGGCGCCTTGATTGCTTCTTGAAGTGGAAAGAGCTATCTTGCATTGTAGCTGTTTTATCAACTAAAAGTGCAATGCGGTCGCCTCTGTCCATTATCTTATCTATGTTATCCACCATGACTGTATGTATCTGGCAAAATCAATTTTGTCATTATATCATGTAGAAAATTGTTAACTACAGAATAAATGAGTCAATATTTTATTATTCTCATAAATATATATACTATTTAAAAAGAAATATCGTGGCGTGCAAATAACATAAATTAAAATTCATTGAGAAAATTTGATCCATTAATAATGGCGTGATTAATAGGGTTTTTCCAATCCTTTAGGATTTTTCTATAAGAGCGGATGATAACCTTTCTCATTCCTGATAATCACTTCCTCCTACTCGGGTCTGCCCTAAAACAGCGAGAATCGATCCCCAACACCGCACGAAATCGCCCTCCTCCTGCTCGCTCGCCTCTTCTCTTCTGTTGTTTAAAACCAGGTAACCAGAGCTCACAATCGCATACACTGAAGCCCTCTTCCACGCCGCCAGAAACTCACTTCCAACGCCCACCCTACAGTAAGAACTCCTCTTCATTTCCGCTTGATCCCTTCTTCGATTCTTCACCTCACCCCGACGACCACTATCCCGCTCTGCAGATCGAGGAAATCTGAAGTTCTGCAGATCGAGGAAGTCGAAGGCAAAGGCTCATTATCCTCATACGCCTGCTCTCGCGCTCGAAGTCGGTGGTGTCCGCGTGTCTCCTTGATCGGCTTCTTCCACCGCTCATTTGATCGTCGAGCTCGGCTTCTTCCTACGCTCCATCGATTCGTTGTGATGGGTGGTTATCTTCATCCTCAATTACATTCTCTGCTAGGTATGGCTCCTTTGCCTGCGCTCAGTTTACTATCCTGCAATTCTTCTAATGCCTAACCATTTCCCGTGCTTCCGCTGGCAAACAGAGCCTTTGTTATTTGGGTTTTCACGCTTTTGTCCACAAGAGTGAGGAGGAGAGAGAATGAATCATCAACCACTGCATTCCAATGTTTCTGGCTTCGTTTGTCATCGAGATTTGTGTCATCTCCTTCGTTCGGGATCGTCCTCTGAGAACAATATCATCTGGATCGCCAATTGGGAGCTGAGATTTTCAGTCTTCTTCAAAATGAACCGACATTGTCGTTTATTCTGGATTGAAACCCAGGATCAGTGATCCATTCATTCTCAGGTAGCTCATTCCTCTACCTCTTCTCCTAGCTCCTATGTTCCAGATCTGAAAATGAGGTTTTTATTTTTTGCCTATTCATTCATCCCTGATTCCATCATTCACATCTCTCGGTAATCCCTTACTCCTCTTCTACAGGGAACGTAAAGCATAACCTCCTTACATAGAGGAATTGTGCATGTGACAAATACCCATTTGTTCAGCTGCTAATTATGTTAAAATCATTTATCTACTTTCTTATGAAGTTACTCATTTGATATGGAGTAAATGATAAATCTCAGATTTAAGAAAAAATCTAAATTATAGCCTACAGATCGTATGAATATTTAATAATGAATTGATATGTAGTTATGAAGTTCCATGTGGATCATAGGGTAAAGCATAACTTCCTTCGATGAAGGAATTGTGAACCGCAAGCATATGCTCATAAGCTATTTGTTAAATTGCCCCTTACATCAAAATCATGTTTGTACTTTTTTAATTAGTATCTTACTATTTGATGTTGGCTAAAATCATAAAATTCAAATTACAAAAAAATCACCTCTTCTTTCCAGGTTACCCTCTTACTTTTGGGGCGTATACGTCTATTATATTGTGATGGCGCATAATTAATTAAGCATGGTTGAAGCCCATGCACTCGAGGTATACATAAGTATTTTGATTACTTTTATTATCATTGGTTTACATGAGATATCTATTGTCATTGAACCTATTCACTGTGTTACTCATTTTGTTGTCTTATGATCAAGTTAAATTATGGTTAGCAGGGGAACAACTACATAAATAGGGAGAAAGAATATAAACTAAATGTTGAAAAAAGGTATAATTAAGTTTTTTTCTACCTTAGTTTTATTATCATATCTTTACATAGAGATTTATTGTCATTTTACCTACTTACTGTGTTACTCATTTAATTGTCTTCTATCAATTTATAATTAACTTTTCTTGATATTGTTGGGTTAATGAATTTAAATTTGGGCAACTTTTAAAATGAAAAATTGATATTAGTGGGTTGAGCTTGCTATCTTATCCTTATTTGTGCAACTCCTCATGTTTGTCTTTGGTGAGAACAAAATAAATTTACCTCTAGACACCCCGTATCCCGATCAGACGACCCATCTTTCTCAAGCTCATCGTCTGAGCTCCTACAGACGCTACCTTTCCCGCCGACACCGATCTTCTGCGGATCTTTCCTTCTCTTCTCGGTACTTTCAATACCAAAATGACACCGCAGATTTGTCCTCTTCCCTGAGCCGTCACATATGCTCACCCTGCAAACCCCTTTATCCCGATGTCCTCTCCTTCCAGGTATGCCTCTTCACATTCTAAGATGCATACCTAAAATTTCACTTGGAGCTTTAATGCAGGAGCTTCAACATCATTTTCATTTGTGAAAATCATGGCCTTTTTACTTTGACTGCAGAAAGAGTATTGAGTTTCCAACTGGGGCTTCAATCCATTGTTGAGTTACTAGGTGAGTTCGGTTTGGATCCAAAGCATTCGTGTCATTATTATTAATATATTTGCATTAGATTCTTTTAATGGGTCCTAGGGTAAATTGGGATATCTCCTGTGGGTTTCGGCTGTAGTTAGGAATATCCTAGGGTTTTGAGGCTACTGTGGCGATTGGGAAGCAATGAGATTGTGGCGACATACTTAGAGTGGCCGGTTGAGATGTATTGGGGCTGGAATTGGTGAACTGATTTATACAATTGCTGTTTTCGGTGAACTGATTTATACATGGTGTAAACAATTCTGATTCAGGAATTGGACGACGGTAATATGCTTTATACATGATATTTTGATCTGTAACATTAGCCTCGTTTATTATTTAGTTTCAACCGGCAGAGTGTATACACTTCGTGATATCATAAAAAAATAACCGAGAAAGCCACAACAATGACGCCGGACCGGTTATTCAAGAACAATTAAGCCCGTGCCGCAGCACATCCATAGCGATTTGGCGCAGCACATCCGCAGCAAAGCCTGCTCGATGGAGAAGGAAGGCAACAACAGTTGTGCTCCCTATAGCTTTCGGTCGAGATTCATGGAATCTCCACACTACTTCGCAGCCATGTTTGATTCTTGTGTAACCCTACAAGGTAGCTTGCGGACACATTCTCGATTTGCTTCGTTCTGTTTGACTGTGATTCCCATGTTTTCTTAGTTTAGGGAGTTTGCATTTTTAAGAATCGGTGACATTTAATGGGAGTTGCGGAGATGAGAATGCTTAGGTGGATGTGTGGACACACGAGACCGGATAAAATTAGGAATGAATATATCAAAGTAACGAGGGAATACTTGATGCAATATATTCATCCGCTTAGGGATATTATATAGGACATACATGGACACTTAAAACCGGACAGACAATTTGAGACCAATACCCACTCACACAACTACTAATATAATAATAAACTCATAATCTCCAACACTCCCCCTCAAGCTGGAGGGGAAGACTCCAGCTTGGACACATCAAATAAAGGCAACAAAGGTGGGGGATGTGGGACAAAACATCAGAAGAGCCACCGGGGGAAATTCCAAATCGGGGAATCAAACCGGGGACATAGCCACACACGACGCAGACCCACACACGACGCAGGACCTACAGACGACGTGGACTCGTTGGAAACCGGTCAACCAACATCACCTACACACACAACATGCGAAAGAGAACGAAAGATGTGGAGCAAATCATCAAACGGGCAACCGGGGAATATCCGTCGGGGATAATCTGTCGGGGATAATCCGCACAAAGGGCATTCCAACACGACACAGTCACGCACGACACGGTCCCACGCGACACAACCCGCCGAGATTAGAACACCAACATCAGTCGTGTCCCAACACACGACCAATCGAAAGAAATATGGGGAGACGTATAACAACATACGACATACGCCTAGAGGTCGTGTGGAACGAAGGCGAAAGGTCGGGAAAGATCATCCGAGTCGTCTTCGTCCCAAACACTGCCTCTCACGTGGATAACACGTGCATATAGGCATATCAAGACCATACTAAGCAAATACGAATAATAATCAATAAGGACAATTAAAGACACATAAAAACGATTAAAACTACCACCAAGCATCATCATCGACGGGATATTACCACCGTAAAAAGGGGAACAGCTACTGGAGGCAGCCGGAGTTGTCGGAAAGTGGAGCAGCAGAGAGCAAAGCAATGTCAACCCAACATATAACAGCAAGGAGCAACAGAATATTCGGCCTCAGATGGATTGACAGCAGTCAACCGCAGGAGAAGCTCCAGGCAGGTTGAGTACTCAGAGTCTTCAAGCACAGTCGGCAAAGAACTGGAAGGGAGTTGACGAGAATCAGCGGCAGGACCTCCATAGAAAGCCATCGTTGACCGGAACAACAGCAGCAGGAACTCCAGACAATGTGCGAAGAAAGCCCTAAAAAGCAACGGAGAGGTTGACGAGCTCGAATAGAGAGTATGTAGACGGGCTCGGCATCGCGACGAGAGCAAGAGAGATCACAGCAACTGGATCGGAGAGTGATGATGGATGCAGCCGGCGGAATCGTCGGCAAAAAGCGCAGACGAGCTCGACGGGATCGTCGACGAGAAATGGCAGAGGGAAGAGCGTCGGAATCAGGGCCATGCGAGAGCACAGACACCCTAAGGCACGCGCGAGAGCAACAATAGGTCTGGAGGAATCATCGAGAAGGAGGTCATCGACGCAGGAAGACGCTCGTCAAGCGAAAAGATTACGCGCCGAGACGATCATACGTCGAGAGCCACAGAGGCAGCAGGCGGACTTGACATTTTTCGGGATCGAGAGACACGGGAGAGGAGAAATTAGGAGGAATTGAGAGAGGAAGCCACCGTGAAATGTACGTTGCCCAAAATTATGGCAACCAAATTTCAGGGAGTCAATTCCGCCTCTGATACCATGTTGGAAAGTAAAGAGGGAATACTTGATGCAATATATTCATCCACTTAGGGGTATTATATAGAACATATATGGACACTTAAAACCGGACAGACAATGTGGGACTAATACCCACTCACACACAACTACTAATATAATAATAAACTCATAATCTCCAACAGAGACCATTAGAGGCACTTGTTAGGCGTTGTGAGAGTTTACTCACTAGGCATGTTAAACAGGGGAGGGGTAGACCAATAAAGACTTGGAATGAGACTATAAGGAAAGACATGATGTACTTAGGCATTAGTGAGATTATGACTAAAGATAGGACACAATGGTGACAAAGGATCCATATAGCCGACCCCACTATAGTGGGATAAAGGCTTGAGTGTTGTTGTTGGTGACATTTAATGCCATGAATTTTCTCAAATTGTTTAATTTGTTTGATAGATTATCCCATTAGGGCTGTTAGAATCTTCAAGAATATACAACTTATGATGAAGAAATGGTTGTTAGTGTCCATGTCACGATAGCAAACGAGCAGAATATCATAAAGCCCGCAAGATTTCCCTCTCTCCTCCCTCAGGCACCAGTTACTGTTCCTGCACACATCTGCCTTTGGGTATAGTTCGCTGCAGTACCTACATTTATATCTCAATATTATAAAACCAACGGTGATTTAAAATTTCAGGTTTCTGTAGAAAAGTAGCCATATATATTAGATGGAGATGGAGATGGAGATGGAGAGATGGAGAGATTGAGGGAGAAGTTAGTTCTTGCCTAATCCCCTCTATGATTGTTTAAACAGGAGATCAAATTAACCAGGAAGTCAGAATATCGACTTCAACCATCCTCTGTAGCTTATATAATCTCCATCTAATATATGTCTTGATGTTCATTATATAATCTCTATCAAAGATCAGTTTTTTCTGATTGTTTGCAAATTTGGTTTCCAGAGGAAGAAAAGCTTAGACATTTGCATTAAGCACTAATTCAGCTATAGATCCTAAAATCGCCAAAACATACTAAGGGAACAGGAGCATCCAAATTAAGAAAGGTGCGGCATTGATTGCAAGAAATAAGGGAAATTGTTGAAGATGGGCACGCTTATAAGGCAGTTGATGTGACTGCTGAAGCCACTATGATATGCATAGAAGATGAAGAAGGCTTTGCTCTTTACTTTTCAAGGAGTTGAAGTCAATCTCGGAGAAGATAAGACTGCGAACAAAATGGAAGATGCGCACAAACTCTGCAGAAAAGCAAAGAAGGTGCACCCAGATCAACTCATGATCTGGGAGTTGGGGTTGAATAGAAACATCATTTGGTTTCATTCAATCAAAATTTATAAAGTCTTCTTTAATCCACCATTAGTAGGTAATTATATAGAATGGTAAATCTATACTATTCTATAAAGGAAAACCCACTTTTGGTGCAACAATGCTTATACCAAATATACCCCTCTTAAATAAATTTAATTATGTATTACTTTCACTAATATTTCAAAAAAAATTAAAAACATTGGGCCATTTTTGTCCAATCACACGCTCCCGCCCAAAGCACTAAACACGTGCAGTTCGCTAAGCACGATACCCTCATCTCAATCCTCGCCTGACTCAAGAAAATCCTTCGTCATTTCTCCTGACAACCAGGGTAATCACCGCTCGGAGCAGCCCTTCCATCCCGTCAATCTCCAACTCATCTCCGACGATTCATTCTTATAGCATCGCGCAGGCAACCAACTCCGACACTCCGACGAAGGGCGTTCTACCTTCAGGTACCTCGGCCTCCTCCTCTAGGGTTTTCCACTTACGCCCAACCATGTCCTCACTTCTGAATTCACTTTGTCGGAAAATCTCAAACCTCCCCAGGTACAACGATCTACATGTCAAAGTTTCTCTCCATGAATTTCTAAAACTTCATTTCTAGGGCATCGAGCAGGCAACCAAATACGACGCCGGGCGATTCTCCTTCCTCCGCAAAATAAGGTTAGCCACTGATCTTCTCCTTTACGGTTTCTCCATTTACGGCAATCTACTCACTCCGGGATTCAATATCCTGCAAATCTCCATCCTCTCCGGGTACCTCAGCCTAGATCTCAATGTTCTGCAACTCATACCCTGGTCTTCATCTACTTGCTCGCAGATCTTCGTTCTCATTGCCTCACTACAGCCGATCGATCGATTTTCTACAAGCATTTCTGTTCTTCGTTTCCACCTTCTACCTCCTTACCAGGTGATAACATCATCTAAGTGTTTACTTTCATACAACCGATTGTTTCTCTATTTTAAGTTGTGTTCGATTTAACCCTAAACTTTCAATGCTTCATACAGGATTTCATACAACTGTGATGTGGACTTGCTTTATGTGAAGGTTTTAAAATTTCTCTTTTTTTACAGATGCTGAAGTCAAGTACATTCACAGACAATTGTCTCATCGTGATGCCCCAAATCAACTCAAGGCATACCTAGAAGGTATTGAATGGTTTTCCATTTTAATGTTCTATATTTCCAAAAAATTCTAAATTTAATTTATTCTTATTTTTAGTCTTAAAAGGAGGACCTAACAACTCAAAGATTATACTTCTTCTTCGAAGCATTCGAGGAGCAATAATACTCATTTTAATTAGGAATCGCTTTTAATTAGTGAATCCATATTTTTGGCTATGTAGTATATTGTTTAAATCTTTATTTTCTACTTGATATGCACTCTTTTCTTTACTTTTTTTAATTTCTTACAGTTTCTGTTATTTAGCTTCTATTATTTGATTCTTCAAGGTTTTATTATTAAGCTTTCCACACCATCAGCACTGACCATTGCTCACAATGGTCACAGTTCTTCACTAATAAATGTACTTTTTCCCTATTATTTACATTCTTCCTACAAATTTTATAAACGATCAAGACCTCCTGCAGCTATTTTCATTTTTATGCAACTTCATACTGCTGCTTCATTTTTATACAACTCTCTTTAACCATTTAACCAAAGCATATGAGGTGTCTGATAAATTGGGCAATATATTGCATATGTGTTGTTTGATGAATTGGTCGATAATGCATACAAGGTGTTTGACGAATTGTCAATAGTGAATATGAGATTTTTAATGAATTGTCTAGTACTACATGTGATTTACTCCTCAATTACATGACTTACTCTCTTAAGAGTTTGCACAATTACTATATTGTTATTTGATTAAATGGTGACTGTACGATTGCTTTTAGCATGCTGAAGGAGTGTTCATATTAATTTAACTTTTAGCGGAGTATATTTTGGTTGCCGCTTCCCCTCAGCCCTCTCCTTTTATTCAATACACACATACTATTGCTAAATCCCGCAAGTTCATCTGTAGAGGTGAGAACAAACGAAATGGAGTAACGAATCATCCATAACTATTCCTTCTTGCGATGTTTTTGCGGGCGGATCTCAAAAGGATATATTACGTACTCACAAAAAATATATTACTAAATTCACTCATAATACAATAATTACTTATCTCAATCACAGCTCTCACAACTATATCACAATCGCATACCTGTGTGTTAACATATGGCTTAAGATCATGAGCATAATAATCATAAAGCATGTGATTTACCCTTTTATCTTCATGTTGGTTTCTTTTCACCTGTTTAAAGCATCTGCAGTTCTACTTTAGTGCTTGGATGCTACTCACGTTCTCAGAATTACTACTAAAGTTATTTTGCTGGTCTTTCTTATTTTTCCTTTAGAAATTAAAGCTTTCTCATGCAATGCATATTATGGAGATTTTTCTCATACAGTGCAACTTGATACTACTCAAATTTACAGTATTTGTCCAACTTTTATGCGCAGTCAAATTTTCCTATCTTTCACTGCCATTGTACTAGAACAGATACTATCATAATACTAACTTATTTGTGCATTGTAAGATAAATTTCACACCTACTGTCCAGCATTGTAGTATGGCAATTGTTATTGGTTTGTGCTTGAGAGTCAAACTAATGCAGTGTTTCCCTCCACACTTCAAGGTTAGTGTCTGGTTTCTCTTATAGTCAAGCTAATGCAGTCTTACCTACACAGCACTGAAGAGTTATTAGTCAGTTCCCTGGAGAAAATTTCTCTCTTATCTAGAAAAAAATAATGTTTCAATGATTTGATCATAAAAAAACATGGAACGCCGTTGTGACGGAGCGTCCTTTCGCTACATCGCGGTTGGGCCTTCCGGCCACAGCGCAGGCAAGAAATATACAAATTTCACGCCGATTTTGACCGCACACACAAAACTGCAGTTGTGGTTTGGCGTCCGTGATTTTGTGGCTGTGTCCGCTGCCCCAAAAGAATCTTTAGTTTTAGTTTTATATATGGGCACACACAAGCACTGGTTTAATCAATTTAAACAGGAGAACGCGGTGAAAGCGCTAAGGAGAAGGTTTTAGACATCACGGCAGCAGTCTTATCCTGTTCATCATCAATCCCTTTTCAGGTAAATCCCAAGATCATCTTCATCAAACAACACATTTCAACTAATAATGATGCTTTTGATACTACTATAGACAATTATTGTTTTCTTATTAATAGCATTTTTGTTGATTCTTCTATGATCGATGCAAAGTCTTAATGAAGAAGGGTGATTAGATTGGTTCGTTATTTTCGCTCTATTTCTAATTGTTAATTTCATTGAATTTCAGTGATATTTAGTTCTCTATAGCTAATTGTTATTTTCGCTCTATTAGTTCTCTATATTACTGTGCTAAAAGGAAATTATGGATAGGTCAATGGACCCCTTCAAATTAATGATAGTCCTTCAATTTCAATCCTCTTAATCTAATGAACTATGTACACAATTTTTCAATTAACCTACTCATGTTCATGTATAAAAAGTAGTTATAATTCCGTGGATGATCAGTTGAACAACACTACTTGGTGGACTCAGGGAATGATCAGGCGAGTACATGCTTCTTAAATCAAATCTTTTTCCATTACATCATGTTGTTTCTTTCTTATGAATTGCACCGCACTTTTGTAACTTGGATTTATATTGTTGATAGCTGCACTTTGTAATTGAAATTTGAAAATACCAAGCCAACTAGAGGTGGGCATTAGGACCGGGCCCATCAGGCCGGCCTGGGCCTGGCCCGGTAAAAGACCGAAAGGCCCGGGCCTGAAAAAGCCCGATCCAATCCCGGGCCGGGCTTTGGGGGCCTAACCCTGCACACGATCGCGACTCAGTGTCTGTGCGTCGTCAAGCCCAGGCCAGTGCGTCGTCGAGCTCCAGTCGCAGCAACCGCTCCCTACCATCTTCCTCGTGGACCTCTCACATTAAGCTGACACGCTTCTATATCGAGCCACCCACTCTTCCTTCTTGCCCGATGAATCCACACAAAAAAGTAACCGCCAGGCTCCTATTTTCGAGCCCTACGCAAGCTGATGTCCCTTTCCTGTTTATAGCCCAACGCCAACCCCTCCTTTTTAACCGTGCATTCTCTTGTTGATCCTCGTGTTGTTAATTCAAGCATGTTGATACTTGTATCTCAATTGTAATTGATTAACCAATTACAACAACACTCAAGCCTTTATCCCACTATAATGGGGTCGGTTATATGGATCCTTTGTCGCCATTGTGCCCTACCTTTATTCATAATTTCACTAATGCCTAAGTACATCATGTCTTTCCATATAGTCTCATTCCAAGTCTTTATTGGTCTACCCCTCCCCCGTTTAACATGCCCTGACTAAACTCTCACAATGCCCAACAGGTGCCTCTAATGGTCTCCTTTGTACGTGTCCAAACCATCTTAGTCGAGCTTCTCGCATCTTCTCTGCAATTGGTATCACTCCTATATTATCCCTGATACATTCATTCCTAATTTTATCTAGTCTCGTGTGTCCACATATCCACCTAAGCATTCTCATCTCCGCAACTCCCATTTTTTGCTCATGTACACAATTCACTGCCCAACACTCAGAACCATAGAGCATCCTGGTCTAATTGCAGTATGGTAAAACTTGCCTTTAAGTTTTAATAGTACTTTACGATCACATAAGATCCCTGACGCGCCTCTCCACTTCAACCAACCTGCTTGGATTCTATGTATCGCATCTTTATCAACACCTCCATCTTTTTGAACTATTGATCCAAGAAATTTAAAGCACTCACTGCTGGAAATATCTTGATCACCCAACTTAATAACGAAGTCATCCGTCCTTTCTGCACTGCTAAATTTAAGCTCCATATACTCCGTATTTGCCCTGCTCAACCTAAAACCCTTCTTTTCTAAAGTGTCTCGCCAAGATTCAAGTTTCGCGTTTACACCCTCGCGCGTCTCATCGACCAAAACGATATCATCCGCAAACAATAAACACCAAGGTATTGCTTGTTGGATGTCCGGTGAGCTCATCTAAGATAAGGGTAAAGAGATAAGGGCATAAAGCTGAACCTTGATGTAAGCCAATAATAATAGGTAATTCCTGTGTTAATCCTCCAGATGTCCTCACCCTCGTCGCTGAATTTGTATACATATCTTTGATTATGTCAATGTATGATACATTTACACCTTTCTTTTCTAAGACTCTCCAAAAGATCTCTCTTGGAACCCTATCATAAGCCTTCTCAAGATCGATAAACAGCATATGCAAATCTTGTTCTCTTTCTCGATAGTTGTCAATGGGTCTCCTCAAGAGAGGTATAGCTTCCATGGTCGACCACCCTGGCATGAATCCATATTGATTCTCTGAGATACTAGTATCCCATCTTACTCTTCTTTCTATTACTTGTTCCCATAGTTTCAGGGTATGACTCATTAAATTAATTCCTCTGTAATTAACACAATTTTGTATATCTCATTTGTTCTTATACAAAGGTACCAGGATATTTTCTCTTCATTGGTCCGGCAACCTCTTTGACTTCAGTATCTTATTAAAGAAACATGTAAGCCACAAAACTCCTTCATTCCCTGGACATTTCCATACTTCGATGGGTATATCTTCTGGTCTAACTGTTTTTTCATTTCTATCTTCTTTAGAAATTCATTTACCTCGTATACTTGAATTTTACGATAAAACGTTATGTTCTTATACTCCTCTGATTTACTTAACTCTTCCAAGTTCAGTTTATTGTCTTTTATTTCATTATAGAGTTGGTAAATGTATTTTTTCAATCGCTCTTTAATAGCCACATCATCCGTCAAAACTATATTTGTTTCATCTTTTATGCATTTAACTTGGCATAAATCTCTTGTCTTCCTCTCTCTAGCTCGACCAATTTTATATATGTCACGCTCTTCATCTTTGGTATCTAGTCACTTAAAAAATTCTTCATAAGCGTGACTTACGATTCGGAGGCTACACTGCTCGCTCCCAAGTCGACTATGGAAATCGGCGCCGTCATTAGCATCGGTCTACTCGACGACATGATCACTGCACGCAAACGTACACAACCGCTCACCACACGATCGACGCTTCTACTAGACCAGGTGCAGGTTGTTGATATTCCAGCTAGTCCAGCAGTCCTCCAGCACGGCACCTAGTGTTGTTCTCATTCAGAAGGACACATTGTTGTCATATATTGACTGTGCAAAGCTCGTCGATGACACTTGCATGAAAATCGATAGGGTTCTGAGTAGTCATCGGGCATCTGCGGATTATTCTCCACCATTACTTCAATCATTTAAAGGTTACGTTGCGGTCTCCACTTCGATAATATTGCCACACACGCTACGATCCGCCGACAACATCACCATCATCCGTGTCATCGGTGAGCGCAAAGAAAGCTTGTCGCTCTATGCAATCCCTGCTACAGTGACGCACTACAAGGAGTTGGTTTGGCGCGAAATAAAGAAGCTTGATGATCAAATTAGACGAGCTTCGTTCGAGCATGAGGACATGCTCGATTTGAAGGTCGGGCGAGATGTTATGAGTTTCAGGCGACGAACCTACTTATTGTTATCTTTTAATGTCTTTTATTATTATCGCTTTGTGTCTTGCCCTTTATTAATATCCAGTCATTAAACTATTGTTATTAGTTAAGGGTCAGAAGTTAGGAGTTGTCATGATGAGTCTTATCTTGTAAGCATATTTAAAGGCATATGTTGCATGGAATGGAGCATCCAAGAAATAATGTATTTCCCTTGTCTTTGTTATGAGATATCGGTAGCTCTCTCTCCGAGCACACACTGCTAGGCAGCTGCAGTTCTGGCTCCACAGTATCCTCCGACCATCCTCCAGCGACTCTACCGATGCTACGGGCTAAGCCCATAACAATAATTTCATCAAAGCAACTGAAATTCTCATAGATAAAATGACTTTTAATGTATGTTAAATTGTTATAAGTACTAACCGTCTTCTCTCTTCCCATAAGAAGATGGTGCTTACTGCCCTCACTTTTCGCAAGTTTTATGGAAAATGACTCTATGTGTGCCCTAAGTTTGCCTTGATAACATGTTAGCCTATGATATTAAAAGAAAGCAACTACTTCCCTGAGTTGAGGTACATAAAAAATCTCGTGCAAAATTTCATCTAGTTAGTCTTTTAATATGCCTTGTTTGCTTTGCGCTGCTTAGTAGTCCCACACGATTCATGATCTCGGCGTAGTGTAATTTTTTTCCATACCAACTGAAGCAGGGTGGGTTGTGAAAGTGGAATCTAAACAAATAAAAACCCTAAGTGTAGTGCCATAAAATAGATTGTGCCTCAACCCCCATAGTAAGCAGAAGAAAAAAAACCTATGTGTAGTGTTGAGGAAGTTGAATCTTATCTAACCCCGGGGTGGCGTATGCAGATTCGTCGCGAGGATGATGATCACCTGAATGAATACCCGAGACATCGACAATAAGATGTGACTCTAGAGTGTGTCCAGTGTCTCCAAGAAGAAAAAACTCATGGTGGATCAGCAGACAGTGTATCCAAGAACTCATCAAGAGTGCGATGGGCAATAGGGTATGCTCTTGAAACATTAAGTACCCTCTCGTGTATGTGAAGCAAAATTGACATACATAATGCTAAGCTCAAGGTCGCCGCATAGGGGCACGATCAGAGATAAGATTTGAAGAGATGTCAATGATCGAGTACTCGTAAAAGATTCACTCACCTGAATGTCATCCTCACAAGGAAGTTGTGGCTCATCGAGGGGCTCACCGAAGAATCCGTGTTAGCAAGATGATCCTCCCAATGAGTATCATCGATGGGGCTAGTGTCATCAGAGGCTAGTGAGATATCTACAACTTGATCAACACAAGTCTCTCAATTCTCACCCAATATATGACTAAACACCGCAACGTGAAGACATTCTATGAAACCAGCACTCAAAGATGGGTAGCGCGTAGCGAAGAACTCGCTTTCGCCAGGTTCTATGATCGAAGGAATAACAAGCTCTATATGGGGTGTAGGGGACGGGTATACCACCACAGTGCCATTGGGCCGCTCGTCCTCACTATCATGACAATACTCACTAGTCGTGATAATATTGCTCTCCACTTGCAACACACAGTCATGATTAGACTCAACAATTAAGAAAAGAAAAACTCTATGTGAAGAGGAGTAAGTGTTCTTGTGGTGTTTCTCGTATTGAATACTTAGGACATGTCATATCACAAGCTGGGGTTACGGCTAACCCACAGAAAATTAAAGATATGTTGGAATGGCCTAAATCATTAACCTTGACACAATTAAGGGGATTCTTAGGCCTCACTAGATAATCGAAGATTTATTAAGGGTTATGGAAGTGTGACTAAACCTTTGACTGATATGTTAAGAAAATCAATTTCACTGGAGTAAGGTCGCCACCTATGGCCTTTAAAGATCTGAAACAAGCTGTGAGTACTCCTCATGTTAGTAGTCGCTCGAAAAAAATTTAAGTGATTTGTGGCTGAGACTGATGCATCACACATGAGCATAGGAGTCGTGCTTCATCAAGAAGGGCACCATATATCATTTTTTAATAAAGCTTTGGGCCCAAGAGTAAGACATGCAACATTATTAGTATATGAGAAGGAATTGTTAGTTGTAGTCTTAGTTGTGCAAAAGTGGAGGTACTACCTACTTGGCGCACATTTTGTAATTAACACCGACCACCAAAGCCTAAAATTCCCGGTGGAACAAAAATTAACGACAAAACAACAAAGATAATGTAACTGCGGATGCCTAATCCAGGAGCTTTTCCATGGAAAAAGTTGTGTGCCGCCATTGTAACGTGTACATCAGATTTATTATAGCAAATTCAGCACTCTTGGCAGGTAGATTCAAAGATACAAAATATCATCAAAGCAAAGGAAGTTGATCCATCATCTAAACAGCAATACTAATGGGCCAAAGGGCTTTTAAAAAGGAAGGGAAGAGTAGTAATTGGAGATAATGATGACATAAGGAAGCTAATTTGCAACCAGCATCATGATTCGGTCTTGGGAGGGCATTTTGGAGTACTAGTTATTGTAAACATATGAAGTATTATATGTTCAAGGTAAATCAGTTCAAGGTAAATCATCGGGACTCCTACAGCCTCTTCCTATACTTGATAAGGTTTGGATGGATGTATCCATGGATTTCATAAGACTTCCAAAATTCAATGGGTATGATGTGATATATGTGGTGGTCGATAGACTTAAGGGTCTGTTTGTTTCAACGTTTTTACTCTGGTGCGGTTTCTGAAAAACGCCTTCATAAAATTTTTAAGTTTTTGGTAAACTACTAATTTGAAACATTCTTGGACAAAATGCAGTTATGGGCTATTTTTGTGCCGCAATTTCAGTAAATATGCTCACATCATTGCCTTAAAACACCCTTACACAACTTCCGTAGTAGCACAAGTATTCTTGAATGAAATCTTCAGACTCCATGGTATGCCTTCATCTATTGTTAGTGACAGGGATGCAATCTTCATGAGTTCATTTTGGCAGGAATTCTTACAGTTACACAATGTTAAACTAAACAATTCTACGGCCTATCATCCCCAAACCGAAGTGGTAAA
The DNA here is from genome assembly GCA_033032865.1 of Dactylorhiza incarnata. Taxonomy (NCBI): domain Eukaryota; kingdom Viridiplantae; phylum Streptophyta; class Magnoliopsida; order Asparagales; family Orchidaceae; genus Dactylorhiza; species Dactylorhiza incarnata. The sequence goes on from JAWHQI010000035.1 coordinate 8,830,335, forward strand.
TTGTTGTGCAGAAAATTATTTGCGGTGTGTGACCTTTGACAAACCCAAAAGTGGAGTCAATGGTTACCCTTAACAGAATGGTGATATAACATCTCATACCATAACATCATCCAATTGACCCCATATGAAATGATTTATGGTCAAGCACCACCAATTCATATTCTACACTCCAGATTCAACAAAAGTGAGTGTCGTGGATCGATCTATACAAGCCAGAGAGACAACCATCTGGATGCTCAAACATCTTTTACAAGCACAGAACGGGATGAAGATTTTAGCCAATAAGAAGAGAACCAAAAGAGAATTTTGAGGAGAATGGGTGAATATTTGGCTTCAGCCTTACAAATAATCTATGTTTATCCCCACATTTTTTTGGGACATTCAGGATCATTCACAAGATAAGCAAAGTCGCTCAATTGCAGGCTGCCTCCAAAATTCATAACACCTTCCACATTTCTCAGCTAAGCAAACACACCAGCCCGACAATGATTTCTGCAACCCTCCCAAAATTTGCTACAACAAAAGGCAATCTAATGATTGCTCCTGTCGCCATTCTTGCTCGCTGGATGGTACCAAAACAAGGGAAAGCAATCGCACAGGTGTTAGTACAATGGAGCAATGTAGGTCCAGAGGATGCTACCCCGGAAAATTACCACGAGCTGAAGAAGACCTGCCATACCTTTGATTCTTGACGACAATAATCTGTCAAGAGAGTGTAATGTTATTTATGTTTTTGTAATTCGACCATTGTCTATGCGGAATTGAAGTCGTTGCCTGCCTGCAAACGACATCAACCGCTTGTATAACTGTTGTCACCACCTTAACTGTTGCCGCCATGTGTTTAAATGCATGTAACTGCTAATTCAAGAGAATATAAATACCTCTATGTACGTTGTGATAAGTAATGAATGATATTATGTGTTTGTCTCTTACCCTGACCCTTCTTCAATTTTCCTCTGCACCTGATTTCTTCTTCAGGATTCTGCCTTTCTTGCTTACGACGATTAATATCGTATCAGAACTACCGAGTTACTTGAGCCAAGAGAGGAGACTTCTATGAATGAAAATAACACTAACAGCACAACAATTCAAGGATAATTACATAAGCGGCATCAGTCAGCTCATCTTAAAAAGCAAGCTGAGTTGAACAAAAGAGAATGGAGGATAAAAGGCCGTTTTACTGGAAGACTTGGAGGTAATTTTCAGTGACTTGGAAGCAGATCAGCCTGGCTGAATTTGGGCATTCTACACCTAACGGCCTAATCATATGTACTTTAAGTTACACAAACCAATTAAATTGCATGTGATAGTGTTTCCAACCCGCTGGATACATAAGTCACCAGTTTCAACATTTTAAGCGTAGTGTACTACATTTTTCTCTCAGTTCACGTGTTCCTTATTCAAAAGAGGTTTAAAAGCATAATGATAAAAATGAAATATACATACATTATTGTGGGGTTTAAGGATTGTACTGCTCAAAAAGAAATAAGAGAACATTGAACTGCTTGTATAGAAGATAGTCATGAGTGCATGCATTTCTATAGACGATAAAAAGAAGTCGGATTTCATTAAGGAAATACTTGCCTCACTGACTTCACCTCGTAGACGGTTGAGTGTATCTGCAGTTTGACTGCCAGAGAAGTACTCCATTTGTTGATGCAAAACTCTTGCAAATTCATCATTCATAGCATATGCAAGAGAAGAATGAGCAACTCTGCCATAATTTTTCATGAATCTCATGTGGATATCCTCTAAGTAGGAAAAAGGAACCCGCCCTACAGTAGCAGTTTCCATGTTATAAAGTGTGACAACGTGGAGAAAGGGAGGTGATATGAGAAAAAATATTTTTGTTTTCTTATTTATTTTGAATGAAAAAACATTATTTGAATTGCCAACTTTGCCCCACCGGGTGATCAATACATATTGCCAGAAAAAACCTAGAATGGCATAAAGATTCAAACAAAATAGGTATGGTTTTCACAAATTACAAGGAAAAAGGAAAATCACATCAATAGAGGAATTTAGATCGAGTCATACAACCAAGTCATTGCCAAATGAAATGGAATAAAGACCTAGGAAAAACATAATTTAGACATAGGCCTGGAAGACTATTAACCAACTATAAACCTAGTTTTTACACCAAGGACATTACACAAGTATAATGAAGGACAAAAAGATATTCATAGTACTCTATGTGCATATATATACAGTACCATGAGAGGTGCAGTCCATCTTAATCAGAACTATGTGGCTATCAATGGCACGTTGAAGAGCATATTGGAACAGCGGCCATGCCCATTACATGGAGCTTCTACAAATTCAGAATATGGGAATGGTTGAAGCATGTAATTTATCATGCCAGCTGGAGAACACACAGCTAGTTACAAGGCACTGTTAGAAAAATCACGACACAGGCATGAAAGTACCAACATAGAGCTTTCCTCAAAAACAGTTTTGTAAGTGTCTGAAGTTACAATAAATTTCCCAATAGTGTAGGACTGCATCAAGATTCACTATTAAAAACATATCAAATTATATATGGAGATGCTTTAAGCCTATGTTGTTAAAGGCGTGCCTAAGGCTCAAGGCTCACCAGGCTCAGAGGTTTGCGCCTTCGTGCGTCTTTTTTGCGCCTTTGGAGCATAAAACGCACCCATGGGTGAGATTTTTGTTGTAATTTTTTTTAAATAAATAAAGAAATAATGTAAGAACTCAATATTTTTTGCATGATTAAGTGTTTATGAAATATAATCAAGCGCTGAAACTTAGATATGATGCAAGTGACCATATTGATTCTATTTTTTAAGAGATATAAATGATAGTAATGAATAATTAATGAGTAGAATAGATGAAGAATCTGATCAAGAAGTTGAACTGATATTTGATGTTGATTATTTAAAATGGATGTGGTTGCGCTTTGCCCTCGTCAAGCGCGCGCTTGTGCCTTGAGCCTTGCTCCTAGGCTCCAAGATCCCTTTGTGCCTTGGTGAGCTTTTAGCCTTTAATAACTAAGCTTCCAGCATATATTAAAAATGAGGTGATTTAGTAATGTTGCATTTGCATCGTTCTGGAGAGTTTACAATATGAATTAGAGTTAAAATAATGCAGAAGAAATAAAGATTACAAAACAAAATAGAGAATGTTGTCTACAATTCCAAAGGAAGTAAAACTAATAATAATCAATCAGTATAGTAGGATTACTGAGTATAAATTGTGGGATATATTTCCATACCTTGGCTAAATTATGCACAACTTCAGGAATACAAAGGAGGATGAAATAAACAAGTGCCAGTTATATGTCATCAAAGCATGTCGCAAGGACTAATAAGACAATAAGACCAAATATGTTCTATGAAATTTGTACTTACATGCACTACAATAACTGATTAGTATGCTACTCTATAATTAGTTAAGGTTGTGTCTACGACACATGATACCTTATACATCTACTATATAAAGAGGAGTAGGATTGATTACATTCTTTATCTTTTGAATCTTGACTTAGGATATTTGGAGAGGACACTTCTATAACCAACCCTTAAGAGTGTGACACAAGTATACCTCATGATTATATTTCTCTTACATTTTACTGCATTCTGATTTGGTGTACCAACTTGGTCCGACCTGCGGGATCCCCTCTCCTAACTCTAAGTCGTGGGAAATCATAGATCCAACCATATTCTCTCAAGGCAGCTTCCATCAAAGCTCTTGCCATAAATCCCGCCATAGAACATCTTGTTGTCTCACTTCTTTGGCCAAGCGCGGGCGACGAGCACTCTGCTTGTCGACGCACCCATGTTGAGCTCCAATCCTCCACGTTGTCAACGCGACCAATCCAAGGAAAGCCTCCCGACATTCCTCAAGTGCTCCGAGATAGCGTCTGCGCTATCCGCTACCGCCTAGCGCTAGCGCCTTCTAAAACAGCTCCTGAAATTGCTCTAATCAGAGTTAGCGCCTGCGCTAGGTGCTACAGCCGGCGCTAGTTGGCATGTTGGAATTCTGGCTTCAAACTTGGGGCAACCTTCTTATGTTATCCTTAAGTCATATGGCATTGTTTCCTGCACACTTAAACACACAAGATCAAATACACATAGGATTTATTATTCTCAAACCTAGGAGATGCGGAAGACCATGTTCCAACAAACTCCCCATTTTGATAATAACAAACTCATTAATGATAAATCAAAGCATTAATACATAAGGCGTAATGGAACCTACTTGTGTGAGTGTGAGTGTGAGAGTGATGACTTAGGATAATTGTCATTTTAGGTATTTAGAATTGCTCCCCATAAATACATGCTTCCCCTATCTGAATGCTCCCCTTATATGTAAGCTATCTTCTTAATTATTAATCATGTTAGTTTTCTCATTTGATAGCGATTATTATTTATCATGTTAGTTCTCCCCCTTTTAATATTAGCAAAAGTGGGTAAGGAAGCAAAAGACATAAAAAGATGCTTTTTGAGGCATGGTCGAGCTTTTAGAGGAAATGAAATGATAAGGAGTTTTGAGCATAAAAATTTTCATAGAGATAAATCAGAGTTTTTAGCATAAAAATGATATGCGTGTTAGAACAACCAATATAGATTTTACCAAGCAAGTTTACCACTTGTTGAATGAAAGAAATTTTAAGATTCAGGTGATGATACACACAAAAGAAAAGGCTTTAAGTAAGCATGAAAGTGCAAGGTGAAAAAGTTTATGGTAATGATGCGGAAGATTTACAGAAATACAAGAAACATCTTTTTGTAATCATGATAATTCATAAGAACAGATATGAGTTAAATTCCAAAAAAGGAAGATGTTTTTGTAAATCATTATTCATTTAAAAACTTTACGTTTGACAATAAAATAACCAAGCATGAAAGAAAGATATCACAAAGAGACTACTACAATATTATTTTAATTCACAAATTCAAGATATACCAAACATTGTAGAGAGCATGCTAGGTTATCTAGTGCATTTTATATATAAAGAGAGTATAGAATTAGCATTATGATCCAATACTCATGAAAAGAAGTGTTATGAAAGATAATGATGTGCACATAAGTGTATTTTGAAGAGAGTAAACAAATGATTTAATCAAAAATACAAGACATGTGTAGAGTAAAGTGCACAATAAAACACAAATAATTTTATTTCCACACACTTCAATGCACATAGAAAAGAATAAGTGGTGTAAAGAAAAAGCTTATGGTTTGCACAAGACACTTTACTATTCTTTCCAAGATGCTCAACCTCACAATGCTCATTAAGACTTATCAGGAGGTTCAAGTAGTGTTTGGTGGAGTTATCTTTGTCAATTTATTTCATGATTTTTTTTTACAAAGTTCTCTGAATACACTTGTTTTGCAAACAAATGAAATTTTGAAAGCACAGCTACTTTTTTTTAATTTTTAATAGTGCAAATAAATGTAGTAAGGTAAGATACTTCTGCAATTTTAATTTATTATACAATTACAATACACAAGCAAGCATTCTTAGATTAAAAGCATATGTAGACTATGACAAAATAAGTGAGTGAATAAAAATCATTATCAACCATAAAATATGTACTCATACTTAGAGACATGCTAAGAAGGTTCAACACAACTTTTTCAGAATAATTGATGCACATGTGATTAGATATATCAAAGCATGATAAAAACAATGTTCAAAGTAGTTTGAAAAGGATGAATTGCAATATTGTAGAAGGTCTAAATGATAGATTAAACCATGTTTGATATTCACAATAAAGTCCATACAGTTTTTTTTTTTAATATTTTGAAAATTAATTTTATTTAAAATTTGAACTCTTAAAATTGATCTTGGACTTCCCGAGGTCTACCATGTGAGGGGTTCACATCGGTACTAGGAGATGTGATGGGGTGACATCACAAATCTCCCTTTCGCAAGATACATGTAAATAGAAAAGTTAAGTTCAAAAAATAATTTTTGATGTTTTATATTTTTGTATTTGATTTTTGTATATTGAAATAGAAATTAAACAAATAAGCAAAGAAAGGAAGAGAAAACAAATATTTTTTGTAATTTTGTATTTTAATTTTTCAAAAATCAATTAAAAGCAGAAATACAAAAATAAGTAGTACATATAAAAGAGTATATTTTTAGTGATTTTTTGAAATTTTAAAGATACAAAAAATCAGACAGGTGCGCTACATAAGATCATCAACAAAAAGAGTTAGATTCAAATAGTTTGTGCTGTCAATAATTTTGACATGCACTGTAACTCCTTACAAAATTGTTTTCTTTTAGGTAACAATCAATTTTTTGGTACCAAGTTCTTGGAGCATGTTTGAGTCCGTACATGGCCTTCTTCAATTTATAAACTTATGATTCTTCTCCCCTCACTCTATACCCTTCTGACTACTTTAAAAAACAACTTCAGACATCTCCATTTAAGAAAGCTGACTTGACATCTAATTGGTGCACAGTTAGGTTTCTTTAAGCAGCAATAACAAGCAACAGTATGATTGTCTTCATTCTAACAACTGGAGCAAATGTTTCTGTGAAATCCCTTCCTAGCAGCTGCGAGTAGCCCTTAGCTGCTAGTCAAGCTTTGAATTTTTGAATGGACCCATCTTCATTGCATTTTACTTTGTAGAACCATTTTAAGAAATAACCTCTCTACTTTTTGGTTTTTCTACAAAATTCCAAGTATCATTATGTTGTATGGATTAAATTTCTGCATCCATAGCATTAATCCATCTTTCTTCTATACATGCTTCATGAAAAGAGTGAGGTTCATGTGCTAAAAGTGCAAAGGTTTTTATAAACATCTTCAATGGATCTATACCTAGGTGAAGATGAAGAATCGGCAAACTGAATTTGTCTGAGTTTGATGGGGAACCAAAAACTGCCTGAGTTGGTACTCGATCTATATTGAATGTGAGACCAGTATCTAATTGAACAGGAGTGGATGATACCTCTGTGAGTCTAATCGTGAACTCACAGTCGTTTGCAACCTTTCTTTCAATAAGATCAGGTATATTCTGATCCACCTTTAAGGTCCAATCGCATGCCTTGGTCTCGTCAACTATTACATCACGTGCTATTTCCAACTTCTTCGGTTTTGGATCCCACAGTCTAAATCCTTTGCATTCATTACTATAGCCAATGAATATGAGCTTCTTAGCTTTTTCATCTAGTTTTATCTCTACCTTCTCTTGAATTCATGAGATAAGATACAGTGTCAATGTTTTAAAATGTTGAACAATTGGTTTGTTCTAATGAAGTGCTTCATAAGCTGTTGTATTGTGCAAGGCACTTGTAGGTGACATGTTTAGTATGTAAATGGTCGTGTTTACAGCCTCACCCTAGAATAACTTGGGAAGAGACTTATTGTTAAGCATAGTCCTAGCCATTTCTAGAACTGTTCTATTCCGTTGTTCTATAACACCGTTTTGTTGGGCCACGGACAACTATTTCTAGATGCCATGCTTTTTACAATAAGACACAAAATTATTTCACATGAACTCATCCACCCACCCCCTATCAATTATTAATCTCATGATTTCACGTTCAAGAAAATTTTCTTGCAAATTTTTGAAGTGAAAAAATTTGCTAAAAGCCTTTGATTTTGTATGTAAGAAAAAGTCCACATAAATCTTGAAAAGTCATCTACAAGAAGCAAGAAGTATCTTTTACCTAACAGAGAGATATTTGTAGCTAGACCCCAAATTCATGCATAGATCAGTTCAAGTGGCTTGTTTTCTAATACGAACAAGAAGGAAATTGCTTGAATTAACGGAAAACGGATACAATCCGGAGCAAGCTCCGGCCAACTCTAGGAGGTTGGTTCCTCCAAAGAGTCTTCTCTCAAAATGAGAGCCAAAAGACAATAGATCCCAAAAGATATCCTAACTCTCAAAACCACCTCCTTATATAGGGAGGGGGGCTCACATCAAACCTAATAGCATTTAAAAGAAAAGCAATAATAGTAATAAGAAGACGCGTGCGCGTAACAATACATCCCGTCAGAAAGGCGACCTTGACACCAAGGTTGAAGCGTCGCCCGCTGATCAGTAGTGATATGCTCGCGGTTGGGATGTCGTTGATGTGCCCGGGGCGTCGTCCGGTAGTCCGTCCGAGAGCAACAGGGCGTCAAAGTCGGCTGCGGAGAGCGCGGCCACGTCGTCACCGATGAGGACCCGACACTCCTTCAATGAGCACGCATGACCAGGAGAGTAGGGTTGCTTGCAGCGGAAGCACAGGCCCTTGCTCCGAAAGTCGTTGCACTCCTGGTTGGTCAGGCGGTGTGTAGGGACATGCCGAGTGTTGGGTAGGCCCATAATTGGTGGCAGGGGTAGAGGACGTGGCGTAGGTGGAGGTTTAGGATGGGTCGAGAAATATGGTTGGGAGGGATGCCTGGAGGGGGGTGATGGGGAAGGAATGTCGTCGTACGTCGCGAGGAATTCCGCCTCCACAAGGTGGGAGAGGTTGATGGCTTGGTGGACCGTTAACGGTTTGAGGGTGCGGAGGCAGGAGCGGAAGTGGGGTTGCTGATGAGTCTGGTTTATACAGTGATTTCTGGCCTCATTTGGGTTTATTTTAGTGTCATTGCACTTCATTTGTTGTTCATATACGCTTATAGTGATAGCATGGCGCCTCTGCGCCTTTTATGCAATCCTTTCCCCTTTGTGGCATATTTTTTCCTTTATATTACTGTATGCATGTGTTATGGATCCGGTGATGTGCACGGATCGGGGTTATTTGTACTTTTCCTGCAGGTCCTGGGGTCGTGTGCACGATCGGGATGGGGCGGGGTGATTTTTGGCCTAAAAAGCCTCTGATCGTGCGCATTCCTTCGCACACGATCAGGCGCACGATCATTGATCGTGCGTTAATTCCCAGCCCAGATCGAGATCGGACCAAAGATATGCGCACGATCACAGGCCTTTCTTCGCGCACGGCCACTGGTCGTGCGCCCCTGACCGTGCGATGTTTTCTATTTTTCCTTTGCTACAGGTTGACTGCGCACGATCACAGTCATTCCTTCACGCACGACCATTGGTCGTGCGCCACTGACCGTGCGCAGTACTTATTCTGCTCCCTATTTAAGGCGTTGTTCCGCGATTTTAGGGATAGCAGCGGGTTTTTGGCGCGATTTCTGAGCGCGACTCCGCCGTTCCACCTCTCCAAGGTCCCTCCTTCCATTCCTCCCCTTGGGAAAGCTTCATCCATTGATCCTAAGGTCATTCTAGGGTTCCGGAAGCATTCTCCGACATCTACGGCCAACATTCCAAGAGGAAGACATCTCCATTGGGTGAAGGAGAAGCGAACCCAGCTCTGAGAAGAAGACGGGCAGCGGTTAGAGGTAGTGACAGCCTCTGCATCCCGGAAGCAACCAAGGACTGAGCTCGGAGGAGGCGTGACGACCCCCCATTCCGACCACGATCCGCGGCGAGGCTTCTCATCTCGTGGTTACTTCTACCCCTTCTCTTTTTGTGATTTGTACTCTTAATGTTTGTAATGAACTGAATGAACATCTATTTGTCTATGAATGGAAGTTTATTTATGAACTTGTCTTTACGTTATGCTGTGTTGTGATGCGCTCCGCCCCCGCTCCAGTTACACCCACACGTTCCAGCACCCGCTCTAGCAAAAGCTGGAAGCGATGGCGAAGAGGTGCCTTCGACCCTCAACCCTCACATCTGCACTCACCTCATCCATATGCTCACCGGTCATCCGCTAAGCGAAGCACGGCATCGCGGCCTGCACTAAACCCATCCACCAAGCGACGCGGTGATTGCGACCCGCATAGTGTTTAGTTTTCTCATTTCCCGCTCTATAAAATCAACCAAACCCCCTTCTTGTTTTGTTAGACTTAGAACCCCCATAATTAGTTTCCTAACGAGCAAATCGTATTCCCTAACTTGCAGTCCTTTGAGAACGATATTCGGGGAGCTACTCCCTACTTTTATTACTTGACAACGACCGGTGCACTGCCGTCGTACCGCATTTCGTGCCCGCTAATTAGCGGTGTGGAAATAGCGTGTCAAGTTTTTGGCGCCGTTGCCGGGGATCGCAAGCGTTATATGAAATTGTTGGTAGGAAAATTAATTGTGAGGATTTTTAGTTTCCTAATTTGTTCCTCGTGTCTAAACGATGGGTTGTTTTATTCATTCATTGTCAAGCGTAGTGTTGCGCACAAGGGCGTTTTTCTGGTGAATCTGGTTATCTTCATACAATGTGGGCTGGATTTAATATCCGCTGCCGTGGGTGTGGGGATACATCCCATGCTAGTGATAGATGCCCATCGGGAGAGTAGCTCTAGTCCCCAAGGCCCATGGTATCAGGCATTGTCATCATACGGTACCACATACACTGTGCCTAAGGCTTATGGCTATTCTGCCGCTCCGCATGTACCGTTTTTGAATTCATCTCCGGCCCCACTTGGACCAAAGACGAATGCAAAACAGTGCCTGTTTTGTCGAAGCACAGATCATGCTTTAAGGGATTGTGCTGAGTATCTGCGTGAACTGGACGAGGACGACGAGCCGGACATCCGGATCGTCCCAATTCCTATCTCTGGCAGCACCCTCCCCTCCTCTGGTTTCGTATCCATATCACCTTCATGTTTTGAAGGGGTTGATGCGGATATGCAGATCAAAGTTATTGGTGATCTATGCCCCGACATGGTTGCGCATGCCTCTCCCGTTCGTCTATCACCACATGTTGATTCAATTCTTTCTATTCTAGTCTTATGTATGCTACTACAATTGTTTTTGACAGTATCGATGAGAATGTCTTGCAGGAAGAGGTAGTGAGTTGCAGCGTTGTGCCCACTCCGAGAGAGGAGGATGTACTTCAAAGTGCGGAGATGGAGACCTCAGCATCATTTGCGGAGGTCCAAGTCGTGGAAGTGGCCGCTGACGACTCCGCTAGATCCTGCAGCGTTTTTGGCGATGCCGACAATTCCTCGCCACCTCAACCCATCAGGAGTGATTCCGGGATCTCTCCTGAAGAAGAAAGTCTTTTATGTTATTCGTCTAATTTGTTTCTTCACCCCATTCCTGTGTCTGATTCACTGCAGGTTTGTACATTGGATCTGATCTTGGATGTAATCGAGCCTGCTATGCGGGCCGGAGATGCCTTGGATCATCTGCATGTGGAAACAAATACTGAGATCCCTTCACCTTATTACCTGCCCCTACCTGACGATCAGTGCAGGTATCTTTATTCAGGAAGAGGGGGGACGACCCTGTCACCTTATGGTCACCCGTTACCGAAACGGACATTGGAACAGCTTCCTGTTCACTTCATTTTCCATAGACCGATCAGCTAGCATGCGCAAGCAGCTGAATAAGTCTAGTTGGGAGACATAAAACCCCAATAGTTATCTTCGTTAGAATTACTTTAAATTGTGGTGTTCATTTTGTTGTGGCGTAATGAATTTTTTATATATATATAGAGCTTTTTATCTATTAATTGTGACTAACGGTCTTGTGTTAGGGGTGAGGACACCTTGGATGCACTTATGAGGCACGGCGGTAAGTTGTTAATTCTGAAACTGGGCGCGCGAATTATTCCTTCGCGCACGACCACTGGTCGTGCGCCCTATTTATCGGCGCACGACCACTGGTCGTGCGCGGGCCCAGTTTCTTTTAAAACCTTTCGGCCGGCTCCTGTGCGTGCGTCTAGGGTTCTCGTTTTTTGGTCGCTGAGCGTGCGCCGTCTGGGATCTCTTCTCCTCCTCACTCCATCTTCTCCGGTAAGCTTCCCTCTCCTCCTCTCCTCCTTCAAGCGTGCGTGTCCATGGAGCCATCCGGGAGCCGCCGCGTTGCCAAGGTTTTTCAAAGATCTCGCTCCTCCTCTGCCGCTCCCGCTCAAATCCTGGGGAGAATGGCCAAGTTCTCAAAGGCAGAGCACACGCGCCGCTTCACCGCGCTTAGGGGCAAGCCCTTCCTCTCGCAGCGTCTTGTTGACTGGGAGGAACTCCGGTCGATTGGAGATGGAGGCGCTCTGATGGAAGCAGTTCTTCTCCTCTACTCCTTCGACAACTGGAGGAACGTCTTCGAATGTGCCGAGCTAGGATTCAAGGAGCTGACGTTGGAGTTCCTCTCCACATTTGAGTGGGAGGTCAGTCCGGCGGGATTCCGGCCTCTTGTTTGTTCTTTCCGGATGATGGGGCATGTATTTACCCTGACACTTCCCGAGCTTGCCACCCACGCTGGATTTTACACGGAAGGCGAGGCCGCAAGGTTGGATTTCCAGAACTTGGCGACGATGTTGCCGGATGATGCCTCCTCGCAAAGCGTCTGGCGGTCGTTCATCGGCACTGATGAGGAGTATGTGGCTCGCCGGGCCAAATCAACAAGGATCATATCTCCCGCCTTGCGGTACCTGCAGCACCTGATCAGTCATTCTATCGCCGCGCGTGGCTTAAGCCAGAATGTGGTAGGTTGGCATGATCTTTTGTACCTTTACAGCATGCAGCAGCGGTATCCCCTTCATCTGGGGTTCATGCTGGCCTACTTCTTCCACCATGAGGCCACATATGGCCTCGCTGGAGCGATTGGGGTGCGTATTACGTCACCCGAATCGCGAAAGGGTTGGGAGTGTGGGACCGGATACCCCCGATGGAGGAGGTTACCTCTCCTTCCATGATCACGCGGGCAACAATGGTGAGATTCCACCTGCTGCGAGTGGTGGGGCGAAAGGGCAACCGATCCTATGTGGTGACTGGTCCGAGTGATGGTGGTGTTGGTAGCCATGAGGAGGAGGATAGGGACGAGCAGCCAGAGTCTTCGGCAAGGGGAGGACGCAGGGCGGCGGAGCCGCCACAGCAGTCACAGGGGTCGCGGCAACCTGAGCAGCAACCTCAGCAGCAACCTCAGCAGCAACCTCAGCAGCCATCAGGGCAGCACTTCAGCAATTATGCGATGCAGGGCGTCCCGTACTTAAGTGAGCGTCTCTCCGATCTGGAGGCGTCGCAGTTTTGGATGCAGGACCTCATCTATCAGCAAGCTGTTCGGGGCGGGCTGGACGTGCCTCAGCCTCCTGCTCGTGTTGCACCCACTGCGCCCCGTCCCGCGTCCCCGATCCTAATTTATGCCAGCAGCAGCGACAAGGAGGATGAGTGGCCTCCCGCGTCGTAGTTCGTTTTATCTATTTTCTGCTTCAGCTTTTCATGTTTAGTTTGTGAAGCATGTTTGTGTGTGACACTCATCTGGGTGTCTTTCTTTTTTATTCAGTAGTTAAGATTTTTGCTGTCAAACTATAATACAGGTATTTGGTCCACCTTCGAGGACGTTAAACAAAAGGGCTCTTGGGAGACAACCCATTTGGGATCATTTGGTTCCGTTCTTTTTTTTTGTTATTTTCTTTGCTATATTTTTGTTGTGATGGGATCCTTTTAATCGCAGGTCCGCATCTATTGGAGCACGGCGGGATCACCGCCTTCTGAACAAAACGTCATATCTTCTGGTATGCTCATTTCTGAGCATGGGGTAATCTCTCCTCCTAGCCTTCTTAAGCTTATGCCGCTATCGAACATGTTTTTTTTTGCTTAGTATAAGTCTGGGGGAGTGAGAGTTATCGTTACCTCATGCACAAGCACAGTGCACAGCATACAAGGATTTACACTGTGTTATATTGTAGCATTGTTCATCTCATGGCACACCACGACACCCACGTGAGCGCACTTAACTGTAGGCGCGCGACGAGTCTAACTAGTCTCGGTTGTGTGAATGGGAAATCACGGTGCTGGGTTAGGATTGCGAGACAAAGTACTTTGTTGACTCCTGTAGTGCTCCTAGTCGAGTGCTCATGTCTCGTAGGAATTCGTGTAGATTCAATTTCTTTTTATGCTTTTAGTCTACATTTTTCTACTAGCGTAAATATTGTTTACTTTACTCAATTTGGTGAATCCGGTGTGAAGCAAACGGTAGCATAGGAATGTGTGTAGACGTTCATTAGTCTCGTGTCGCCCGAGTCGGGAGGAAGGATTATCTTTCTCGGTGGCTAGAACTCGCCCCAAGCGATTCTTGAAACATGGGTACACGGTTGGTCAACTGCGTGAATGTGATATAGGCCCTCATTTTGGCCCGGTTGAGCCTTTGCACCATTTCCTACCGATATATCCTCGTTAGCCCAGTTGTGCCTACCCGTTCTTTGATTCAGCCCCACTTGTATCGCACCAAAGCCCAAAAGTCAATCCTAGTCACACACCCAAATCTGAGCTTTAGCTGTTTATTATTTTTGTGAGTTTGGTTGTTGATGTGGTGACATGTTTGTGAAGTTGTGGATATGTTTTATTGTTTATTCGCTGAAAATGATAAGAAATGAAAAGAAAAAAAAATGATGAAAAAGAGAAAAAGATATGAGTTTGAATGAAAAATTCATTTGTAGAAGTTTAAGTTGGGAGTAGGCGGTGCACGCACCCATGTTGTTAATTCCAAGTCCGGGGGTGTAGTGTACCCGCATGTTTGTGTGGTGATGAGGATAGTTTTCGGTGCTAGCTCATTTGGGTTTAGTGTCTGAGCCGTCGCTTTTATCTTTGTTTACCTCACCTAAACCCAAGCCTCCTCTCAAACCTAAAGTCCTATTGATTCACGCATTTGAGTCATACCAGTGCCGTGGAGAGAGTGCGAACGGGCAAGCCTATGGCCACCGACATTGATGGATTTCAATGGAGTTGTCCCGAGTCCCGATCTTTGGCAACGCTCGCCTCAGCGTTCAGTTTACTTTCTTCCTATGTACGACCTTATGATTCACCGTGATTCACTTGTTGAGTAAACGTAATATATAAATACGCTCTTAGAAAATTATAAACTAATATGTATAATTAGAAATTTTGTGTAATGCCTCAATTTATATGAAATTGGTTTTGGGGTGCGATTAGAAATTGGGGTGCGAATAGTGATGTTTGGGGTGCGGATAGGTGCATGGTCTGCGGATAGCAGGGATAGGCTAGGGTTTTAATAAAACCCCTAAAATCCCCTCTCCCTCTCATTCCCGATCTCCCTCTTCCCTCTCCCTCCCGATCCCTCTCAGATCGCGTGAAACGGCGCAACCCCCGATCTCCCTCTCGTCGCGCAAAGCCTCCCCCCGATCTTCTTTCCCGTCGCCGCCTAGGGCAAGGAGAGCCCCGTCCCCCGATCTCCTCTCCTTCCCGTCGACTGGAGCAGGGAAGTCGAGCTTCCTCCTCCCTCTCCCTCTCTCCCGTCGGCCGGGACCAAGGAGGAGCCGCCCAAGCAGCCCTCTCCTCTTCTCAACAGCAGCCCCGAACTTCGTCGGCCTGGAAGGAGAAGCCCGAGCTCCCTTCCTCTCTCGTTTTGCTGTTGGAAGGAGAAGCCCGAGCCTTCTCCTCTCCTCCTCTCTTTGTCCTGGTCGTCGCCGATCTGTAGGAGGAAGGCCTCCGTCACCGTGGAAAGATATTTTGGAGCTAAACTCGACGCGCGGAGAGCGGATTTCGTGCGCGGACAGCCGCTACGATCGTGCTCCATGGTTTCGAAATGCGCGCCAAGGGTAACGATTCTCTTTACTCTCATTTGGACACGTTCTAGTCCGTTCCTTGCATCGTTGAGGCCCCCTACCCAAAAGGGTGAGGTCGTGGCCTCCGACGGGTCGATTCGTGTTATCCCCGTCAAATCTTGCATACATGTAGAGTCCATACGTGAAATGGACGTAGGCGCGCTGTGTGAAGCCCATCCGAGACGGTTCGTCCGGATTGGTGATGCTTTTTGGTATTATGCGTGCCGGGGAAAACTCCGTGTAGATATACTGCTTCGTAGGACTAGAGGGTGCTACTGCATGCGCAGCAACGCCTGGGGGTGTGCCCCGGGAAGCACCCGAAGTTAGAAACAGAAATGGAGTTTCTGTTCACTACCGCCGGCGTTAGCGTTATCGCCGGGCGGTAGCTCCCAGACTTGGATCTGGTGAATTTTGGACGTTCTGAGGCAGTGGGAGTGCTACTGCATGTGCAGCAATGCCTGGGGGTGTGCCCCGGGAAGCACCCACAGCTAGAAGCCAAAATGGGGTTTTGTTCACTGTCGCTGGCGACATTGAATGTCGCCAGTCAACAGCTCCCAGACTGAGTTATGGTGATGTTGTTGTGCCCACCTGTTGAGAGGACCTGAGGCCTTTGTGCCCGACCCGTGAGGGTGTCCTGGTGGATGACTTAGCGGCCCGTAGGGCCGGCTAATTGAGAATACCTGGGCTGAGGGAACGCCATACCCGCTCTTCGTGTTGTAAAACGAGAGCTGTGAACAACGGGCATTTGGCGAACCTGAAACCGCACCATTGCAGCACCTGATTAGTGAGTCTCGTACAGCATGTCGGGAGGCAATGGGAAAGAGTCTTCGGACTACGGTATGTTCACAATTAAAGTACGGGGGTGCCCTGGTATTCGGGCCACCGACTTTAGCCTCGAAGGGCAAAGCCATCAAGAGTGGATGGTGGTGGAAGGCGGAGTACACCAAAGAGTGCCTGAGAGCACGGAACGTGGGGGCCATTCCCACGTTTGTGATTGTTGCATATGTATGAACTGTTGTGGGCTTTGCTAGTCGCACTCTTATATATATATGCTGCGGAGACTGTTTTGTAGGGATGGTTAGAACTGTCATCCCCTCGAAGGGGTGGGGTCGGTACAATTTGGTCAGCTTTAGCTGACCGTTGCCCTGTTTTGCCACCGTTTTTGGTGGGCTTGTTGTACAGGTGCTGGACCGAGCGGGAACATAGCGGGCTAATAGCGGGCTGGAGCCCTGGTGCTGCTGCGGCCCTTGAAGGCCTTTTTATGTTCTTTTGCTTTTCATGTATGGCCGGCCTGCGCGCCGATGTTGGTAAACTATTAGGCCGTCGTGCCTCTATTGTTGTGTAAACACATTTTATTCCTATTAGTAGAAGTGGACATACCCGGGTTCGGGTTTTGGTGGTTTATATATTTCGTCTCGCTCTTTTGCTTCCGCATAGAATGCTCTGAGTTAGGTTCGCTCTTTAGTGTCATTTGGTATTTCAATTAAGTGACGTTCCCGTTTGTTTGGTAGTATATGGCGTGGGGCCCCGGCCGGACCTTCTGTCATATGCTTCTTAACGGATAGGGTGTTACAATTTGGTATCAGATTCTAAGGTTTTCGTATCCTTCTAAGGAATTCGTGGACGAATTCTTTTAAGGGGTGGTGAGCACGTGTGTGCACTACCGTCGAGACATAAAATAAACCCAAAAATGTCCACTTAGGAATAAAATGTAACAACAAACCAACAATTATTGCATGATTTTGGAACTCGAGTGTTCCTTTTGTTGTTAGTTGCGACTGTGTTGTCGCCTAACTGTGTGGTGCACTTGTGTAGGGCACTCGAAGTGCAGCGGGACCGTCGCGTCTCCGTGACGTGGTTGAGAGTAGCGGGTCTGCTGAGGCTCCTACACCCCCGTCTGCTGAGTTGGTTCGGCAAGTTACAGAAGCCGTTCTAGCTGCGTTGAATGGCCAGCCTGGAAGGCAAGGTCAACCGCTGGTGCAGGAAGTGGCCCCAGAGCCACTAAGAGCGGAGCAGGTCCCCGTAAGGCGTGCTGCTGACCAGCAACTGAAGCACTTCCTTGGATTTCGACCTCCTCCGTTTACCGGGGTTGAATCCCCAGCTGAGGCCGAGGACTGGCTGTCGCATGTGGAGCGAATCCTGACAGCGACACAGTCGGACGAAGCGCAGAAAGTGACCTTCGCTACCTTCTTGTTGGAAAAGGAAGCCAGGCGGTGGTGGGATGAAGTTGAGAGGCGCCAGTTTGCGGGAAGGCAACTGGTTGATGTGCCGATGGAAGAGTTCTCGAAAATCTTCCTGGCAAGGTATGTGCCTCCGTCGCAGCAGATCGCGATGGAGAACCAGTTCTTGGCTCTGACGCAGGGTAATAGACTGGTTGATGACTACCTGTACGAGTTCACCCGCCTCGGGCGTTACGCTGGGACTTCTTTCGATGACGAGGGGAGAAGGGTGAACAGGTTCTACGGTGGACTGCATAGTGAGTTGCGGTACCTTCTGACAGGGCCGTTGACGCAGGGTTTCACGACCCTCGTTGGTTCTGCCCGAGCGCTTGAGCAGGACATGCTCAGGGAGAAGGGCAAGGTGGCTGCGGTCGAGGCAGTGCCGGAGGGCAAGGCGCCGAGTGCGTCAAAGATGCGGAGGTTGAGTCGCTGGAAGAAGGCTCGAGTATCTGGGCCAGCTCCCTCTGCTTCGGGCGCGTCGTCTGGACGCGGCCCGCTCACTTGTTTCACTTGTGGCAAGCCTGGCCATTTCTCTCGGGAGTGCCGCAGTGGGCTTCCAAGGCCAGAGAAGAAGGCGGGGCCAACTTATTCTGAGAAGGGGAAGGCAGCTGAGTCCACTGCCTCCCGTATGGCTCCCCCGCAGCCCAGAGTCTTCAATCTTGGTCAGCAGGAGGCTATCAAAGCCAAGGACGTCATGACAGGTATAATTTAAGATACAGTCCTTACTATTTTATATACCTGTTTTATTATTCATGCTAACCCTGTTTAGCGGCATAGGCTTTGTAAATGTTTTAGGCGTTCCGGCGAGAGCGCTTTTCGATACTGGAGCTTCGCACTCCTTCTTATCGTCGGACTTCGTCCAACGTATTGGTGCGCCGTCGATTGCTTCTGCAGATGGACTGGAGGTCCTACTGCCGAATGGATATTCGATGCGTGTGGAGAGAAGTTGTTGCGTGAAGGTTCTAGTCGGAAGTCAGGAGTATGACCTGAAAGCATCGTTACTCCCCCTGGTTGAGTTCGATGTAATTTTCGGCATGGATTGGCTGTCGGAACAGCGTGCGTGCATCGATTGCGCCACCAAGGAGGTGAGGTTTGGGCAGTGTGCCGATCGTGAGACGGTCTTTGCGGGCATGCGTGGATCGAGCAAGACGCTGATGTCTGCTCTCCAGGTGTCCAAGGCAGTGCGACAAGGAGCAGAGTTATTCTTTGCTCTTGTGGAGGCTTCAACGCCGATGCCCAGCCTAGCGGATGTTCCGGTAGTTTCAGAGTTCCCCGATGTGTTCCCGAGCGATCTCCCCGGTGCTCCACCGCAGCGGGAGATAGATTTCACGATTGAGTTGGTGCCGGGCGCTAAGCCCGTGGCCCGCTCGCCGTATCGTATGGCTCCGAAGGAGTTGGCGGAGTTGAAGATGCAGTTGCAGGAGCTGCTTGAGCAGGGTTACGTGCGTCCGAGTTCCTCACCTTGGAGTGCGCCGGTCCTCTTTGTCAAAAAGAAGGACGGTAGTCTGCGGCTTTGCATCGACTATCGGGAGCTAAACAAGCTGACCGAGAAGAACAAGTATCCTCTTCCGAGGATAGACGACTTGTTCGACCAGCTCGTTGGTTCGACAGTATACTCGAAGCTGGACTTGAAATCCGGCTATTATCAGGTGCGGATCAGGGAGTGCGACATCCCGAAGACTGCCTTCAGTACAAGGTACGGGCAGTATGAGTTCACCGTGATGCCGTTTGGGCTGTCTAATGCGCCTTCGGTGTTTATGGACTTGATGCACCGGACTTTCCGAGAGTACCTCGACCGGTTTGTGGTCGTCTTCCTTGACGACATACTGGTCTACTCTCAGTCCGAGGAGGAGCACGATGAGCACCTGCGAGTAGTCTTAGAGGTTCTGAGGAGGAACCAGCTGTATGCCAAGTTCTCGAAGTGCGAGTTCTGGCTACCTTCCGTGGCGTTCTTAGTCCATGTGGTTAGTGGATCAGGTGTGGCGGTAGATCCGGTGAAGGTTGCGGCCATCAGGGAGTGGCCTGTTCTTTCTACTGTAGCGGAGGTCCGTAGCTTTCTCGGGCTGGCCGGCTATTACAGGCGCTTCGTGGAGAACTTCTCACGGATCGCGCTGCCTCTTACGACACTGACACGGAAGATGCAGGAGTTCATTTGGACGCCCGCGTGTGCGCAGGCTTTCGAGGAGTTGAAGCGGCGGCTTACGACAGCTCCGATCTTATGTTTGTCTTGCGGCACGGAGGGCTACGAGATCTACACCGACGCTTCTGGGAGCGGCCTTGGCTGCGTTCTGCAGCAGCATGGCAAGGTTATAGCGTATGGCTCTCGCCAGCTGAAGGTGCACGAGCGGAATTATCCGGTCCACGACTTGGAGTTGGCGACCGTGATATTTGCCCTGAAGCTATGGCGGCATTATTTGTATGGCTTGAAGATCGACATCTTCACGGACCATAAGAGCCTTAAGTACTTGTTGAATCAGAAGGAGTTGAACATGCGACAAAGAAGGTGGATGGAATTCCTCGGGGATTACACCTTCGAGATACACTACACACCCGGGAAGGGGAACGTAGTCGCTGATGCTTTGAGTCGCAGAACTCCAGCTCGAGCAAACTGGTTGCGCATTCATGATGAACGTTTAGTCCTGGAGTTGGAAGCCTTGGGTATTACCTGTGTTGACAGGAGTGCTAGTGCAAATGCATGCCTGAACTGGACGGAGGTGCAGTGTGACCTCGCGGACAGAGTTCGGAGAGCGTTGGAACTTGATGAGAGCATGAAGCGCTATGCAGCGGAAGGGCCAAAGTTCTCGGTTGAAGACGGTCTTCTGCGGAAGGATGATCGTTTGTGCGTCCCAAAATCCGGTACTTTACGGGAGGAGTTGATGTATGAGGCTCACAATACCAAATACTCAATCCACCCAGGGAGCACAAAGATGTACAAGGACATGAAGATACTGTTCTGGTGGCCAGGCATGAAGAAGGACATAGCCCTCTACGTGGCAAAATGTCAAACGTGCGCGCTAGTGAAGGCCGAGTGCCAACGGCCAGGAGGTTTCTTGAAATCGTTGCCAGTCCCGGAGTGGAAATTTGACGATATTTCCATGGATTTTGTGCACGGTTTGCCAAAGTCACTGCAGAAAAATGACTCTATCTGGGTTATTGTGGATCGGTTGACTAAAGTTGCACACTTTATCCCGAATCAGAAGAGCGATCCAGTGGAGAAGCTAGCAAAGATGTATGTAGAGAACATCGTTCGATTACACGGCGTCCCTCGCAGCATAGTTAGCGACCGTGATGGGCGGTTTACGTCCGGTGATTGGAGGCATGTCCATCGGTTATTGGGCACAAAGCTCAAGTTTAGCACAGCCTTCCATCCGCAAACGGATGGGCAGACCGAAAGGACAAATCGGACAATGGAGGATATGCTGCGAATGTGCGTTTTGGACTTCGGGCAGCGTTGGGAAGACCACCTTCATATGGTAGAGTTCGCCTACAACAACAGTTACCAGGCGAGTATCCAGATGGCCCCGTATGAGGCATTATACGGCAAGAAGTGTCGTACTCCGTTAGCGTGGGCGGAGACCGGTGATACCAAGCTGCTGAAGCGTAAAGAAGTTGTTGACGCGAATGAGTCGATACGGACTATTCGAGAGCGGTTGTTGACCGCCCAAGACCGACAGGCGAAGTATTACAACGCCAAACACCGGAACGTGGAGTTCGCGGTTGGTGATTGGGTGTACTTGAAGATAAAGCCTTTCAAAGGAGTGTCGAGGATCCGACGCTTGAAGAAGCTGAGTCCGAGGTATGTAGGGCCATTCGAGATCACCGAGCGCATCGGCCAAGCAGCTTACCGACTTGCCTTGTCGACGGAGCTGAGTGGGTTGCATGATGTCTTCCATATCTCTGTGTTGAGGAAGGCGGTGCGAGAGCCCGATGCTGTGTTGGAGGCCGTTAGTGTGCCGGTGGAGAGTAGCCTAACTACCAAGGTGACTCTGGTTTGTATCATCGATACTGATATTCGGCAATTGCGGAGGAAGGCCATCAGGATGGTGAGAGTCCGTTGGGACAACTGTGGCCGCGAGGAGCTCTCTTGGGAGCCAGAAGAGATCATGCGCGAGGAGTACCCTGATCTGTTTACTCAGGTATGACGAATTTCATTTCGTTGTTTGTGCTTCAAATTTCGGGACGAAATTTCTTTAAGGGGGAGAGAATTGTAATGCCTCAATTTATATGAAATTGGTTTTGGGGTGCGATTAGAAATTGGGGTGCGAATAGTGATGTTTGGGGTGCGGATAGGTGCATGGTCTGCGGATAGCAGGGATAGGCTAGGGTTTTAATAAAACCCCTAAAATCCCCTCTCCCTCTCATTCCCGATCTCCCTCTTCCCTCTCCCTCCCGATCCCTCTCAGATCGCGTGAAACGGCGCAACCCCCGATCTCCCTCTCGTCGCGCAAAGCCTCCCCCCGATCTTCTTTCCCGTCGACGCCTAGGGCAAGGAGAGCCCCGTCCCCCGATCTCCTCTCCTTCCCGTCGACTGGAGCAGGGAAGCCGAGCTTCCTCCTCCCTCTCCCTCTCTCCCGTCGGCCGGGACCAAGGAGGAGCCGCCCAAGCAGCCCTCTCCTCTTCTCAACAGCAGCCCCGAACTTCGTCGGCCTGGAAGGAGAAGCCCGAGCTCCCTTCCTCTCTCGTTTTGCTGTTGGAAGGAGAAGCCCGAGCCTTCTCCTCTCCTCCTCTCTTTGTCCTGGTCGTCGCCGATCTGTAGGAGGAAGGCCTCCGTCACCGTGGAAAGATATTTTGGAGCTAAACTCGACGCGCGGAGAGCGGATTTCGTGCGCGGACAGCCGCTACGATCGTGCTCCATGGTTTCGAAACGCGCGCCAAGGGTAACGATTCTCTTTACTCTCATTTGGACACGTTCTAGTCCGTTCCTTGCATCGTTGAGGCCCCTACCCAAAAGGGTGAGGTCGTGGCCTCTGACGGGTCGATTCGTGTTATCCCCATCAAATCTTGCATACATGTAGAGTCCATACGTGAAATGGACGTAGGCGCGCTGTGTGAAGCCCATCCGAGACGGTTCATCCGGATTGGTGATGCTTTTTGGTATTATGCGTGCCGGGGAAAACTCTGTGTAGATATACTGCTTCGTAGGACTAGAGGGTGCTACTGCATGCGCAGCAACGCCTGGGGGTGTGCCCCGGGAAGCACCCGAAGTTAGAAACAGAAATGGAGTTTCTGTTCACTACCGCCGGCGTTAGCGTTATCGCCGGGCGGTAGCTCCCAGACTTGGATCTGGTGAATTTTGGACGTTCTGAGGCAGTGGGAGTGCTACTGCATGTGCAGCAATGCCTGGGGGTGTGCCCCGGGAAGCACCCACAGCTAGAAGCCAAAATGGGGTTTTGTTCACTGTCGCTGGCGACATTGAATGTCGTCAGTCGACAGCTCCCAGACTGAGTTCTGGTGATGTTGTTGTGCCCACCTGTTGAGAGGACCTGAGGCCTTTGTGCCCGACCCGTGAGGGTGTCCTGGTGGATGACTTAGCGGCCCGTAGGGCCGGCTAATTGAGAATACCTGGGCTGAGGGAACGCCATACCCGCTCTTCGTGTTGTACAACGAGAGCTGTGAACAACGGGCATTTGGCGAACCTGAAACCGCACCATTGCAGCACCTGATTAGTGAGTCTCGTACAGCATGTCGGGAGGCAATGGGAAAGAGTCTTCGGACTACGGTATGTTCACAATTAAAGTACGGGGGTGCCCTGGTATTCGGGCCACCGACTTTAGCCTCGAAGGGCAAAGCCATCAAGAGTGGATGGTGGTGGAAGGCGGAGTACACCAAAGAGTGCCTGAGAGCACGGAACGTGGGGGCCATTCCCACGTTTGTGATTGTTGCATATGTATGAACTGTTGTGGGTTTTGCTAGTCGCACTCTTATATATATATATGCTGCGGAGACTGTTTTGCAGGGATGGTTAGAACTGCCACCCCCTCGAAGGGGTGGGGTCGGTACAATTTGGTCAGCTTTAGCTGACCGTTGCCCTGTTTTGCCACCGTTTTTGGTGGGCTTGTTGTACAGGTGCTGGACCGAGCGGGAACATAGCGGGCTAATAGCGGGCTGGAGCCCTGGTGCTGCTGCGGCCCTTGAAGGCCTTTTTATGTTCTTTTGCTTTTCATGTATGGCCGGCCTGCGCGCCGATGTTGGTAAACTATTAGACCGTCGTGCCTCTATTGTTGTGTAAACACATTTTATTCCTATTAGTAGAAGTGGGCATACCCGGGTTCGGGTTTTGGTGGTTTATATATTTCGTCTCGCTCTTTTGCTTCCGCATAGAATGCTCTGAGTTAGGTTCGCTCTTTAGTGTCATTTAGTATTTCAATTAAGTGACGTTCCCGTTTGTTTGGTAGTATATGGCGTGGGGCCCCGGCCGGACCTTCTGTCATATGCTTCTTAACGGATGGGGGTGTTACATTTTGTCTACTAGATTTCTATGCACATGCGTATGAGACTTCGCATATTACTCCGCCCTTGCAATTTCTAACCCAACTATGTCTTTTCTCGCTCCGCCGGATTTGTTTGCTCGGGACGCGCAAACAGGTAAGTCTGGGGGTGTGATGAGTCTGGTTTATACAGTGATTTCTGGCCTCATTTGGGTTTATTTTAGTGTCATTGCACTTCATTTGCTGTTCATATACGCTTATAGTGATAGCATGGCGTCTCTGCGCCTTTTGTGCAATCATTTCCCCTTTGTGGCATATTTTTTCCTTTATATTACTGTATGCCTGTGTTATGGATCCGGTGATGTGCACAGATCGGGGTTATTTGTACTTTTCCTGCAGGTCCTGGGGTCGTGTGCACGTTCGGGATGGGGCGGGGTGATTTTTGGACTAAAAAGCCTCTGATCGTGCGCATTCCTTCGCGCACGATCAGGCGCACGATCATTGATCGTGCGTTAATTCCCAGCCCAGATCGAGATCGGACCAAAGATATGCGCACGATCACAGGCCTTTCTTCGCGCACGACCACTGGTCGTGCGCCCCTGACCGTGCGATGTTTTCTATTTTTCCTTTGCTACAGGTTGACTGCGCACGATCACAGTCATTCCTTCGCGCACGACCATTGGTCGTGCGCCACTGACCGTGCGCAGTACTTATTCTGCTCCCTATTTAAGGCGCTGTTCCGCGATTTTAGGGATAGCAGCGGGTTTTTGGCGTGATTTCTGAGCGCGACTCCGCCGTTCCACCTCTCCAAGGTCCCTCCTTCCATTCCTCCCCTTGGGTTCCAGAAGCATTCTCCGCCATCTACGGCCAGCATTCCAAGAGGAAGACATCTTCATTGGGTGAAGGAGAAGTGAACCCAGCTCTGAGAAGAAAACGGGCAGCGGTTAGAGGTAGTGACAGCCTCTGCATCCCGGAAGCAACCAAGGACTGAGCTCGGAGGAGGCGTGACGACCCCCCATTCCGACCACGATCCGCGGCGAGGCTTCTCATCTCGTGGTTACTTCTACCCCTTCTCTTTTTGTGATTTGTACTCTTAATGTTTGTAATGAACTGAATGAACATCTATTTGTCTATGAATGGAAGTTTATTTATGAACTTGTCTTTTCGTTATGCTGTGTTGTGATGCGCTCCGCCCCCGCTCCACTTACACCCACACGTTCCAGCACCCGCTCTAGCAAAAGCTGGAAGCGATAGCGAAGAGGTGCCTTCGACCCTTAACCCTCACATCTGCACTCACCTCATCCATATGCTCACCGGCCATCCGCTAAGCGAAGCACGGCATCGCAGCCTGCACTAAACCCATCCACCAAGCGACGCGGTGATTGCGACCCGCATAGTGTTTAGTTTTCTCATTTCCCGCTCTATAAAATCAACCAAACCCCCTTCTTGTTTTGTTAGACTTAGAACCCCCATAATTAGTTTCCTAACGAGCAAATCGTATTCCCTAACTTGCGGTCCTTTGAGAACGATATTCGGGGAGCTACTCCCTACTTTTATTACTTGACAACGACCGGTGCACTGCCGTCGTACCGCATTTCGTGCCCGCTAATTAGCGGTGTGGAAATAGCGTGTCAGTTGCAAGCCGTTCATGAAGAACCCCAAGGTCAGGGGGGAGACCGGGAACATGGGTGACCAATTCCACGAAGGCATCAATGTACGAGTCAATGGATCCGGTGTGACGGACCCTGCAGAGTCGCTCGATCATGGAGCCGGAGTAGCGGTCGTCATACAGTTGTATGAGGGCCTCGGTGAGAGCTGTCCAGGTAAGGTCGGCAGAGGTCTGGCGGAGCCAACGGACCTAATGGAGGGCAGACCCTTCCATGCCGATATGTGATGTGGAGACCCGTTGTGTCGGAGGGGTCTGGTGAATGTCGAAGAACTGTTCGGCGCGGGCAATCCACCTGAGGTGGTCAATCCCGTTGAATGTGGGGATGTCAGGTCCACGATACGGTGGAGTAGGTAATTCACCAATGCGGGTGTATCGGGGATCGCGGTGCTGGGGTCCCACAGCAGAAGCGCTAAGAGGCCCAAAGTGCTGGCTGGGCTGCAAGTTCTGGAGAATGGTCAGAATCGAGGCGGATTGCTCAGCCTGTGCCTCGAGACGAGAGTTGATGGTGGTGAGGGAGTGTTCGAGGGCTTCCACGCGGGATTCCATCCTCCCCTTTGGCATATGAGGATGCACAAGGGATAGATGTCGCAGGAGAGTGTCAGAGAGGGCAGATATGTGTGAGCTGGCGGCGGAGAGTGGGAAGCAAGCTGGGCGCAGCGGCGACGGCCCGGCGACTGAGCAGATGGTCCGATCAAGGTCGGTTTAAGGCGGAACAGATGTTGGAGAAGCAGGCGTAGCCGCGTAGGGGTCGGCGGGCGATGGAGGCGTAACTGGCATGGGCAGTAGAATATGGCGCTGGATCGGGCGTTGGATCGGCGGTCGGCGGAGGCGAGATCTAACGGAAACAGTGATTGACGGCGCTGGATGGATCGATCGTCGGAAGCGAGGATGGATCATCGGCGCTGGATGGATCGATCGCTGGATCGATCCGGAAGCGAGGATCGACGGTGTTGGGTCGAACGATCGGCGTTCACTGAATGCAGAAATCGAACGGGGATGCGGACTGGAGCTAACCGGCGGCTTAGAGCGGGCGGTCGGGCAGGTCGGACCAAATAATACGAACAAGAAGGAAATTGCTTGGATTAACGGAAAACGGATACAATCCGGAGCAAGCTCCGACCAACTCTAAGAGGCTGGTTCCTCCAAAGAGACTTCTCTCAAAATGAGAGACAAAAGACAATAGATCCCAAAAGATATCCTAACTCCCAAAACCACCTCCTTATATTGGAAGGGGACCCACATCAAACCTAATAACATTTAAAAGAAAAGCAATAATAATAATAAGAGGACGCGTGCACGTAACATTTTCCCTCCGAGTTGATTGGTGAGAGAATGAAATTTTGTGTATCTTATTTAGGGAGCATCCTGCACAAATTTCACTTTTAGTTTTCAGATCTGACAGGTCAGACACTAATTTCTTATGGCTTAGAATTTGAGATCTGAATAATTCAGATGTCTAAATCTTAAATGTCACAGGCTAGTTTGATCTTTGATCATTGAACCAAGAGCAAGTGAATCACTTATTTCAGAAAAAAAAAATTTAATTGAAGTCATTGGAATGGAGGCAATAGAATGAGTTGCATCTTCAATACTGCAACTGTTGTATTGAAATGGTACTTTGCAGCCTTTTTGTATTAACTAGCCAACACTAAGTAGATTCTGTGTAAATCCAGACATATGCTGAATATCATGCATGAACCTGCTTTCACCGTTTTTGGTTGTTACGCATATTGTTCCTCTTTCTTCTATGATATGAGATTTTCCATCCCCTAGAATCATCTCTGTTTTTTTAATTTTCATTTAGGAAATAAAATCTCTTTTATTGTATGTCATATGGTTCGAACAACTGCTATCTACACAACACACATCACTGGAGTGTTCAGTTTTGAGACAAGAATAAAATACAGTATTGCTTTCTTCTTCAGCAAACTGTACTTCTTCCTTTTGTTTAGTTTCCTCTTTAAACCAACAATCTCTGGCACTGTGCGTTGGTCTTCTGCGCCTTTTGCATCTAAAATAACAATCTTTCGCCTTGTGATTTGATTTCTTGCAAATGATGCTAGAATTTTGGGAATTGTTTCTATCAGAGTTATTATGCCTTCCTCTACCTCAGCATCTACTTGAACTTCCACCACTTGAGTTACATATTTCATTTTATTTTTCATCTTTTCGCAGCACTTTGCTTTGGAAGGCATGTTCAAGTGGGCCCTCAAATCTTCTCAATCTCTTTTCATGGGCTTGATGAGAGCCCATTAGTTCAGCCATGGTGAAAGTATTATGGCCTTTTGATCCCTCTATTGCCACAACCACATGATCACATTTCATGGGAAGACTCCGCACAACATTTAAGAAGACTTCTTCCCCTCAATTAGATTCCTCAAGCTACGTATTTGATTCACAATACTTGCGTTTCTAGAAAAGAAATCTTGCACTTCTTTACTATCGTACATTACAAGGGAATCAAAATCCTTCCAAAGTGTATGTAGTCATATTGAAACAATTTTTCATGAACCTTTAAACTCTATGCAGAGTATGTCTCCGGCATCTTTGGAGAAATTTGCTACCATTATACGAGGGAAAATGAAATGACTAACTCCTATTGAATATACAACAATGCTTTAGAATCTATTTCCATATTTTTAGTAAGAGTTCTTACATGTGCGGCCTCCCAGGTAGTAATTAGTGCAGCTTCAGTTGGCTGAGGATATCTTTCTTGTACCAGGTCTCATAAAACTTGAGAATGGAACATTGTCTTCATTTGGATGCTCCAATAGTCAACTGATTCACCATCATAAACAGGTACTCCATTTTTAGAGAATGCAAAATGTAAGTTGTTTGCTATATGATGAGATGAATTACGAAGAGAACACACACCTCTCTTGATCAATAAGAACAAGTATCACTCCGATGGCACAACAAACAACTCAACCAATTGCTCTGATATCATTACTAAAAATGGAAATCACACGCAAGCAAGGGAATTTTACATAGGAGACAAAAAAGAAGTATTAAGATTCAGATAGTTTCTTCATATTTCAACAAAGTCTATTACATTGCTTTTATACTAACAAGCACAGTGTTCCAATTTTACAGACACGCTAATTCAGAGAAGGTAGCGCATATTCACCAGCTCCTTTCGTCTTCTTCAGTTGCAACAACTCTGTCAATTCACACCAAGCAACGTCTATTTATTATTTAACAGCCAGATTAACTCTTCTTCCAACAAACCTGGCTAAGGGATTTTATATTAAAAAAAAGATAAGCAACTTCTATTTATTATTTAACAGACAGATTAACTCTTCTTCCAACAAACCTGGCTAAGGGATTTTATATAAAAAAAAAAGATAACACATGCAACACACTACAAAAATGGATAAAGAAGAAGACTTTATATTTAGGGTGACACCTAAAAGGCTAAAACACTGAGCATTCTTCACATATACGTCTCCTTTCTACTACAAGAAGAAACTATTATTTGATATACACAGATGTGACAGGAAAAATCAAAAATAAAATATTTAGTTATCCCATGATAAAAAGGTCATGATCCATGATAAAAAGGCCATTGATATACACCATGATCAAGAGCTCAAGAAGGCACTTGACAAAGCAAGAATACAACGTCGCCTAACACATCTCATCCAGGACAATAACTCTCACAGCTCCCTTGGGAATATCAATCTAGCTATTCATCAAAAATATCCCAGCAAAAACCTCAAAGAACTCACAAATCTAGCATCAAAAAAGAATGATACAGAACTGAAACCCTAATAACTGAACTAAATCCTCGTAATACAGCGCCAAATTTAAAATTTTCATGTAGCCCTGAGCCAATTAAAATGGATCAGAAAAAAGGAGGAACTAACTCCCGAAGGTATCATTTGCCATGCATAAGAAAGTAAGACGATCAGCCCTGAGGACGTGGAAGATGTAACGGTCCTGGGAGAAGCACAGGCGGGAGTCGGAGTCCGGCGGCAGCTTTTCAAGAATCCGCCGCGCCACCGCTCCCGTGTTCCCGGTCACGGCAGCAAACTCCGCCAATACCACCGTTCCCCTCGCCACAACGGCGTAGAGGATCGCCATCTCCCCCCTCAATTATCCAACCTCCCTCGCTGTTCTGATCGATTCGGCAAAAAAAACACCACCCCCGCTGTTATTTTAAAAAACCTTCTTTTTTTTTTAATTTAGGTGAGTATTTCGCACCTATCATGGTGAGAGGAGCTCAACTCAGCCATTGATAGCTCTAAATATTGCAGTATTTATGAATAATAAATAATGTCAGTATTGTCCTACCGTCGGATCTAAGATCACTGAGCCATTGATATGTTGTTTCCTACCGTCGGATCTAAGATCACTCAGCCATTGATATGCTGACCCCCCCCCCCCCCCCCCCCCCTAGAACTAGATGAGAGAACACACCTAAGTATCTCTCTTTTTTTTTTAACCTCAACCCAAAATTTAAAACTTTAACCCCTCGTGTATCCCGTCTTAAGTCAGGCCCAACGACTAATGTATCCCCTTTGGTTCATCTTTCTCTCGTTGAAGCTGTCCGACGCCTCCTTCCTCCGATAACAACAGGTTGCGGCAAGTCAAATATCGAGTTGCCATTAAATTTTTAAAAAATTTCGGGTTACGGTTAACATTGGGGTGCAACAAATCAAAATCGGGTTGAGGTTAACAATCACAATTTATTTTTAGGGATATTTTGTCTTGGTCATGTGTATTGATTAAATTGACGGAAATTAATAGATTTGGCTCTAAACTCATCATTTTTGCCGCATTTACTATAACGATTCACCAAAATTTGTTGCTTTGACGCTCTAATTTAATCATTTAGGCAGCAGTAAATATACCAATCATCCGAAATATGTTGGTTCGGCATTCCACTTTGATGGTTTTGGCCGATTGAAATATTAACGAATGGCTAGAATTCGTTGTTTTTGCTCTAATTTCATTGTTTTGACCGCATGAAATCTTACGATTGACCGAAACTCATTGTTTTGGCTCTAATTTCATAGTTTTGGCCGCATGAAATATAACGATTGACCCAAACTCAATTGTTTTGGCAAATTTCTACGATACCATCAAAAAAATAAAAATTCATAATTCCATAAACTAACATTTTAATACATGTTATAGTCCCTAATAAAAATAATGCAATTGGTCCAAAATAAAAAATATTCAACTAGGCACCCTCATTACACAAAATGCAAAATTTGGCCAATCCTTTTGTGTAGCACCATCAGAATGCAAATTTGCTTCAACGCACCATTCAAGTGAAGCACCTGCATATTAAGAAATCATTTTCATAAGAAATATTGAAACATGAAAACCCATAAAAAAATCATTGAATGATAACATATTATTTACCAGTAACAAATGTGGCTTACTAGGCACGTAAATATGTTTCAAAACTCAAGTTGTCCTCCGCATATACAAAAAAAAATACCATTTGACTAATAAACAATCCAAAATGTATAAGATGATTTCTTTTTGCTTACCAGAATTTTGGATCTCTTCATAGATGTTGAAGGCAATGTTGTATTCATTGTTTTGGAAGCATCTGCACAATTTCTTTTGTTATGGCCTCTCAACCCACAATGAGAACATGAGTATTTTCAATCATGTCTTTAATGCCATATTTTTTGTCTCCAATTCATCTTCCTCCATTCGTCTAGAATGTTGTGACGGCCTTCCAGGCTTCCTCTGAATAATTGACCACGACACAATTAGATTCAAGTTTGATATTTGTCATTCCTTTTGTGAATTTATGGGATTTAGTAAGTGTTCATATGTCTGCATGAATATCTCTTTCTTGTACCAATGATGCATGTAGTCTTCAACATGTTCCCCTCAATAAAAGATGCATGCAGTAGCAAGCATACATGGAATGCTTGTGAGATCTCATCGTCTATAACTACAACTGTTGGAACTCAAGTCAATTGTCCACTTATCTCCTGCCCACCCATTAACTTCACTTATCGTGCCCATTCCATCCCAAAATATAGTCGTGTGCATTCTTTTTATTATTTTCTAATATTTTTTTGGATTGTTGGGCATACCTCTCCATGAATTTAACAATCTTGTCTCTCTGAGTGTGGAGCCTCTTCATTAAAATCATCATGATTGTTTCCAGCATTGTTATTATGGGCTTATCTCTAGCCCTTAAAATAACATAGTTGAATGTCTCACAATAATTATTAAGTAGCATATCACATTTTGACCAAGTACTGAAATGTGACTTTGTCAAATGCCTTTCATGCTTTTTTTTAACCCAATCATAAGAGTTTTATCACAATCCTTCAATTTCTCTATTTCATTGTTGAAATCAACAATCCTTGTAGCAGTTGCTGCCCTCCACAACAAATCTTTGAGTTGTAGGCCTCTAATTTTTTGTTTAAAATTATTGTACATGTCTTAAACAAAACCAATGTTCGACATTACGCAATAACTCTTCAATTGCATTTATTAGTCCTTTTTGCTTATCCGAAATTAGAGTCCACATATGATTATTTTCAATGCATAAATCTTCAATAAGTATACTTACAAACATTTCCAAGACTTTGTATTTTCATTCAAAACAAAAACATAAATAATAAGAAACATATTATTATTAACATTGATGACAACTGCACATAACAAAACACCACATGTAGTAGTCTTTAAGTGGGTCTCATCCAAACCTATCATTGGTCTACATCCACTCATACAACCTTTCTTCAATGCACCCCAACATATGTAAAGTCTCTAGAAAAAGCATGATGCGACAAACTATATCTGCAAACAACAACGGCAAGTGTACCGTATCGAAAGTATTATAGGTTTATAAAAACCAATGTCGTATTAGACTCGGGGTGGTTGAATTCTTTTACTTCAAGAAAATCTCTATTATTTTATCAATAGAATTTTGGGTTGGTTTTGCTTGAGAAGCTAGGCGAATTATAATTAAAACAATAATAATAAAGATTAGCACTCGATCTTTGAATCACCTCGGAGATAAAAATAAAAAGAAAGAATAAAATCGCATTCTCTTAATAAAATAGCTTTGACCGTGGGGATTCTTGAATTATGAACGCACCTCTCTCGAGGAATACGTCCACCTGAGATTAGGTTGATCGACCGAACTCTCGTTCTATAATCGAAACCCCTAAAGCTCGCTTTACGAGGTGAATCCCGCTATTGGCTTTTACTCCAATCCGGAAGGGTAACACCGTCCTCTCTCGAGGATTGCATTCTACTCTTTTTTATCCTTGAGTGATCGATTTGCATTACGAGTCTCTCGGCTAACTAAAGTACGAAAACAAGAATAAGAATTATGTATCGAAAATATAACCGCGTTATCTTAAAATCAAGGATAAATTTTAAGCATTTTAGAAAAGAGAAATAGCAACTCTAAAATATTCCATGACTTATATCATTCCTTAGATCATCTCGATCGAGTACTAATAGAAATTTAGCTACTCATGGAGATGGAGGAATCACTAAAAATAAAAGAGTTCATGATGAAAGAGAGAATAGAATAAGAAGAAGAAAAAACTAATTTTTATTAAAATTGCAATGAAGAGAATTACAAGCTATTAAAATGAAAATTATAGGTATTGAATTGAAAGTACAATTGCAAGAAAGAAAGGAGTACAAGAACTACTAAAGACATGAAAACAATACAAGAAATAAAGACTTGAGCTCCCAAAATTCGTCCCTTCAGCCCTGGTGGAGCTAGCTTTAAATAGGCTTTAATTTGAGGTTACACGCCCTCGGTCACGCCCGTGACCAAGGGCGTGTACATGGCGTGATCGAAGCTGATGCGGGATAGAAGCCTTCTAGCTTCAACGCGGGCGTTACGTGCGTGTCACGTCCTAGGTCACGCACGTGACCTAGGGCGTGTAATCTTTAAAATAGCGCCTGGTGGGAAGCATTTGGCGGGAAGTGGCGCGGGAAGTGATCACGCTCGTGACTGGATGTCACGCCCTCGGTCACACCGGTGACCGGGGGCATATAACTTTAAATGACGTGGCGGCTGATCTGGCTGCTGGAGGCGGGTCGTGGCCGTGACCTGGGTCACGCCCATGGTCACGCCCGTGACCTGGGTCACGCCCGTTGTAACACCCTGCCAGTACGAATAGTATAACAGTAGGTCCGGCCGGGACCCCACGCCATACAAGCCACACTAGCTAGGAGTTAAAAGGTGATAACCAGAAAAGTAACAACTAAACGAGAGTACAAAACGTAAGCGGAAGCATTAATTAAAACATTCAAAAAGAACTGTCCACTATCATAGGAATGTAACCAGAATAAGAGTTACGGCCTTAAGGCCTTACATTCATCCAATGCACAAAACTCCATAAGCATACATCGGCACGCAGGCCGGCCATACATGAAAAAGCTAAAAAAGGGAGGCTGGCCTTCAAGGGCCAACTCAGCAAAAGGGGTCACCGCCCGCTATTTCTCGCTAGGCTCACCTGCACCTGCATAAGACATTCCACCAAGCGGTGGCAAACGAGGCAACGGTCAGCACAGCTGACCAAATTATAACGACCCCACCCCTTTCCCGGGGTGGCGGAGATTCTACCCTGCAAGTAAGCCATACTAGCACAAGTAATAATCTAAAGAAAGTGCAACTACACAAGGTGAGGTTTCAAGCACAATCAATCTTCTAGGTTGAGCATCAAAAGAAAGGAACCTAGGTATGCACATGATGTTGGTTGGGTTCACCCGAAGGTTTCCCACAACCGCCTAAGCAATCGCATGAGGCTAAACATAACATCAAATTCACAACACTCCACCCTAAGGGTCACAACCTTAGGTGGGAAACAAGAGCTTTTGGTCGGTCTAGGTATGACACCTTCCACGACCTCTCCCATGATCACACGGCTTTCATGAGGAAGGGACCTCTCGCCGATCTGCATGGAAACGGGTTCGGTTCAGCTTTGCCCGTGCTCTAATCGTCGCGATCTATCGCACGACGCGGGTACGGCTTCACCTCGGCCCGTAAGGGTTTAGCACTTTCAAGTGCTACACTAAATATACGCTACGCACCTAACCCATTCACAAGGATCTAGGCTTCGCGAATTCTCAACAAGGGAGGTACATACGCTCCGCATCAATTTCGTGGTGAAGGTTTGCCTTCATCTAAACCTCAAAGCATGGGGCTTTCGTTAGGATCTTCACAAGACGCCTACTCTTAACTCCCGCAATACTATAGGTGAGTTCACGGAGTCATTCTCCGGCACGCATTCTAGGCCTAACCTAAATGCAACGTCGCAAATCAAGCATCACCGATTCGGGCTCACGGCCACGAATAGGCTTCACACACAATGCCTAAATCCGCACAACTACCGGATTTTCTACATGCAATATGCCGGGGACGGACACAATCTACCCGGAGTCCCGAAGGACTTGAGGAAATCCTACACTTCACCCATTTAGTGAAAGGGACTCCTCACGCAAGCATAGAGAAATGAAGGAGAGGACAAAAGACAAGTCCAAACAATGGGAGAAGAAATCGTTACCCTAGACGTGTTCTTCTTCGCCATGGATCCGAGATTCTACGCGGAGGGAAAGAACCGCACCGGGCTGCACTCTCCGGATCTGGAAACGGCTCGCGAAACGGAGCTCCGGAGCTCCGTCAATGGCGAAATCTCCTCTTCTTCTTCCTTGCCCCCTTCTCCTTCCTCTAGCCTAGGAGAGAGAAACACTATGAAATAATGAGGGTTTAATCCCTCTCCAAAGCCCTAAGACCCCCCAGCAATAAATCCCAGCCGTTGGATCGAATTCCAAGAAATTTGATCGGTCGGATCCTCTTCTCCGCTCAAAATCGCGGAACAGAATAAACAGGGCGCACGATCACAGGCGCACGGTCAGTGGTCGTGCGCGACGAGGGCAATGGTCGTGCGCACTATCCGGGACAGAACTCTGAATTCTTGCGAATAAGCGCACGATCGCTGGCGCACGATCACTGGTCGTGCGCGAAGAGGGAAATGGTCGTGCGCACTGTCCGAGACAGAACTCGATTCTCTTCGGAATTAACGCACGATCGCTGGCGCACGATCACTGATCGTGCGCGATGAGGCCACTGATCGTGCGCTAAGAGCAGACAGGGAAAATTCTAGCCTGCTTCACGTGCCGCACTACCACTCCGCCTACTTCGCGGAACTACCAGTTTTGGGGTGTTACAACTCCACCCTCCTTAAAAGAATTTCGTCCCGAAATCCAGGAAACAGTAATAGCATAAATTACAGTTATACTTTACCTGAGGGAAATAGCTCGGGATACTCCGCAAGCATCGTTTGCTCTCTCTCCCAAGAGAGCTCCTCTCGGCCGCAGTTATCCCACCGGACTTTTACCATCCGAATGGACTTGTTCCGCAGCTGCTTTACTTCGGTATCTTCGATGCGTAAAGGCTTGACTTTCGTCGACAACCCACTATCAACCGGAACTTTGCCGACCGCAACGATATGAGTAGGCTCTTGCACTGCCTTCCTCAACACTGAAATGTGGAACACGTCGTGCAGACCGCTCAGCTCTGCAGATAGTGCAAGCCGATAAGCCGCATCACCAACACGCTCCACGATCTCGAACGGTCCTAAGTACCTCGGACTGAGCTTTTTCAAGCGTCGAATCCTTGATACCCCTTTGAACGGTTTGATCTTCAAGTAAACCCGGTCACCGACGGCAAACTCTAAGTTCCTATGCTTGGCGTTGAAATACTTTGCTTGCCTATCCTGGGCAACCAATAGCCTTTCGCGTATAGACCGGATCGTCGAAGTTGCTTCTTCAACATCCTTTCGCTTCAATAGCTTAGTATCGCCCGTTTCCGCCCAAGACAACGGCGTACGACACTTCTTACCATAAAGGGCCTCGAAAGGAGCCATCTTTATGCTGGCTTGGTAGCTATTATTGTAGGCGAACTCGATCATAAAGAGGTGATCCTCCCACCTCTTTCCAAAGTCTAGAGCGCACATTCGGAGCATATCCTCCATAGTCCTGTTGGTTCTCTCGGTCTGTCCATCCGTTTGCGGGTGGAAGGCCGTGCTGAACTTCAATTTTGTGCCCAACAGTTCATGGATAAGCCTCCAATCTTTCGATGTGAAACGCCCGTCACGATCGCTGACGATGCTACGAGGGACACCGTGCAGTCTCACGATACTATCCACATAGAGCTTTGCTAGCTTCTCTACGGAATCATCCTTCCGGTTCGGAATGAAGTGTGATACCTTTGTCAAACGGTCCACGATCACCCATATGGCGTCGTTTCCATGTTGCGATCTCGGCAATCCGTGCACGAAATCCATCGAAATATCATCAAACTTCCACTCCGGAATCGGCAAGGACTTCAGAAACCCACCGGGACGTTGACATTCCGCTTTCACCAATGCGCAAGTATGACACTTGGCCACGTAAAGGGCAATGTCTTTCTTCATGCCCGGCCACCAGAACAATTTCTTCATATCCATAAACATTTTAGTGCTCCCCGGGTGGATCGAGTACTTGGTATGATGAGCCTCGTACATCAACTCCGCCCGTAGAGTACCAACGTTTGGGATGCATAACCTTTCCTGCTTCCACATAAGGTCGTCTTCGAAGGAGAAATCAGCGTTTAACCCTTCAACGGTTTCCGCTTTGTATCGTTTCAAGCTCTCGTCCAACTCCAATGCTTGTCGAACTCGGTCGGCAAGGTCGTAGCGAACTTCCGTCCAGTTCAAGCATGCTGAGGTAGACGTTCTCCTATCAATGCATATGATCTCCATTTCTTCTAGCTCACAGATTAGACGCTCATCGTGCATCAAAATCCAATTTGCTTGTGCGGGAGCCCGACGACTCAACGCGTCTGCAACTACGTTTCCTTTACCGGGAGTATATTTGATATCGAAGGTGTAGTCCCCAAGGAACTCCATCCACCTCCTTTGGCGCATGTTCAACTCCCTTTGATCTAGTAAGTACTTGAGGCTCTTATGGTCGGTAAAGATATCGATCTTCACGCCATATAGATAGTGTCTCCAAAGTTTGAGGGCAAAAACCACGGCCGCTAGCTCCAAATCATGGACCGGGTAATTCCTCTCGTGAACCTTCAGTTGTCGGGAGCCGTAGGCAATTACCTTCCCGAACTGCACTAGGACACAACCCAATCCACTTCCTGAGGCGTCGCTATATATTTCGTAGCCTTCCGTACCTTGTGGCGAGCATAGAATGGGCGCCGTGGTCAGACGGCTCTTTAGCTCTTCAAAAGCTCGTGCGCACTCGGGCGACCAAACGAACTTATGATCCTTCCTAGTCAGTTTTGTGAGAGGAAGTGCGATCCTCGAGAAGTTTTCCACAAAGCGCCTATAATAGCCGGCAAGTCCTAAGAAACTTCGGACTTCCGCTACGTTTTTCAACAAAGGCCACGCTTGGATCGCTTCTATCTTCGACGGATCAACTGCAATTCCTTCGCCACTAACAACATGACCAAGGAATGCCACTGACGGTAGCCAAAACTCGCACTTGGAGAACTTGGCATATAGCTGACTCCTCCTCAAGGTGCTCAGGACTGCGTGCAGATGCCCTACATGCTCCTCTTCCGACTGAGAGTATACCAAAATGTCGTCGATGAAGACGATCACAAATTGATCTAAATACTCTCGGAATGTCCTATTCATCAAGTCCATGAATACCGACGGTGCGTTGGATAGACCGAACGGCATTACCGTGAACTCATAGTGCCCAAAGCGGGTACTGAACGCTGTCTTTGGAATGTCACATTCCCTTATTCGCAGTTGATAGTAGCCGGACCTTAGGTCTAGCTTGGAGTAAACCGTCGACCCCATCAGTTGGTCGAACAGATCATCGATTCTAGGAATCGGATATCGGTTTTTCTCGGTCAACTTGTTTAGCTCTCTATAATCAATACATAGACGCAAGCTCCCATCCTTCTTTTTCACAAAGAGTACCGGTGCACTCCAAGGCGAAGAACTTGGACGTACGTAGCCTTGCTCTAGCAGCTCTTGCAATTGGACATTCAACTCTGCCAATTCCTTTGGCGCTATTCGGTATGGTGAGCGGGCCACAGGTTTGGCACCTGGCACCAACTCGATACAGAAATCAATCTCCCGATGAGGCGGAGCCCCAGGGAGTTCGTTAGGAAACACGTCGGCGTATTCCGCTACAACTGGGACATCACACAACCTGGGCTTTGGCTCCGAAGCCTCCAACAAGGTGAAGAACAACTCGGCGCCTTTTCTCACCGCCTTAACCACTTGGAGAGCAGCCATCAGCGTCTTGCTCGCTCCTCGCATACCGGCGAATGTGGTTTCATCGTCGGTGTTCGTTCCCAGAGTGATCTCCTTTGTCTTGCAATCTATGCATGCTCGCTGCTCCGAGAGCCAGTCCATGCCGAAGATCACATCGAATTCAGCTAACGGTAGTAACGACGCTTCCAAGTCGAAATCTTGACTTCCGATCCGCACCTTCACACGGCTCTTCCTATCCGCACTCATTCGAGATCCATTGGGTAGCACTACTTCCAATCTATCCTCTACAAAGGTAGACGGCACTCCGATTCGCACCACGAAGTCCTCGGACAGAAAAGAGTGCGATGCACCCGTATCGAATAGAGCTCTCGCCGGATAGTTGAAAATTAGGATGAAACCTAATTGTACACAAATAACACATATAGTCGTACAACAGTAAGAATCATATACATAGCTGTAAAAGCTAACTTCTAATTCGTACCTGTGACTACATCGGTTTGTCGTATAGCTTCTTGTTGGCCAAGCGAATAGACTCTCGGCTGAGTCGGAATGTGTTGGGAGGCCGAAGACTCTGCCGCTTTGCCCTTTTCCACAGCCCGAGCATAATCCACCGCTCGATTTGCCGCCTTTGGGGGACCACTTCGACACACCGCAGCTTTGTGTCCCACCTTCCCGCAGGTGAAACACGTAATAGGAGTCCGCGCGGTCGTGGCTCCCGAAACATTCGAAGAAGCTGGTTCCGCCTGCTTGAACTTCCGCTTGTTCCTTCTGAAGTCCGGCTTGGACTGAGAGGCCGACGCATGAAACTCGGGTTTCTTTACAACACTCTTTGCTTGTACCCTCTTCATGTCCAACTCCAAAGATCTGGCGGTTTGCACCATCACTTGGAAGCCAAACGTCATAGGGCCTGCAAGGAGCAGCCTCAACTCGTCCCGAAGCCCTTCATAGAATTTATTCGTCTTCGTCTCCTCATCCTCCACCAATGCCCCCGCATAGCGACTCAGTCTGGTAAACTCATGTAAGTAATCGTCAACGGAGCGATCACCTTGAGTTAACCTCAGGAACTGGTTTTGTAACGCAATGCGTTGGGCAGAGGGGATAAACCGCTGGAGGAACGACTTTGAAAACTCAGCCATTGTTATTTCAGTAATGTCTCTATCGCCGAACTTGTGCAGTTCCTGCTCTTCCCACCACAGCACAGCCTCTCCGTCAAGAAGGAAAGTGGCTAAGGTGACCATCATGGCTTCGTCCGTCGCCGTCGCCCTCAGAGTTCTTCTAACTCTTGACAACCAGTCTTCTGCCACCGTTGGGGACTCAGATCCCGAGAAGGTAGGAGGATTAAAGCTCAAGAAGTGCTTTAATTGTTGGTCACGCGCTCGCCCCGCAACTACTTGCGCAACTTGACGCTCCACCCTCGGTGCTAACGCCGGTTCCACTGCAGCTACTGGCACAGGGGCATCAACCCTCGGTGCTACCGCAGGTTCCACTGCAGGTTCAATTACCGGGGCCGCATCGGTAGTAGGCGTAGCAGGCTGTGCAAGCCTTTGCGGTTGAGCATTGATCATCGCGAAGACTGCTTCTGCGACCATTCTGATCATCTCAGCCGAAGGAGTGGTCGCTGGCACCTCAGCCGACCCACTACTTTCAGCAGTGTTACGGGGTTGAGACCGCCCCGCAGCACTTCTAGTCACCTATAATCATGCAAGGCACAATTTAGTGACCCTAAATATATCAAACATCAATCATGGAACGCTCAGGTTCCGCTAACAAGTATGTTTTTTTTTTCATTCCTAAGTGGACATTCTTATTAGTTTTTGACGTTTTAGGTGAATGCACAGCCCGTGCGCACCACCCCTTAAAAGGAATTCGTCCCGAATTCGCTAAACTACGGATCGACGCCTTAAGTCCGATACCAAATTGTAACACCCTGCCAGTACGAATAGTATAACAGTAGGTCCGGCCGGGACCCCACGCCATACAAGCCACACTAGCTAGGAGTTAAAAGGTGATAACCAGAAAAGTAACAACTAAACGAGAGTACAAAACGTAAGCGGAAGCATTAATTAAAACATTCAAAAAGAACTGTCCACTATCATAGGAATGTAACCAGAATAAGAGTTACGGCCTTAAGGCCTTACATTCATCCAATGCACAAAACTCCATAAGCATACATCGGCACGCAGGCCGGCCATACATGAAAAAGCTAAAAAAGGGAGGCTGGCCTTCAAGGGCCAACTCAGCAAAAGGGGTCACCGCCCGCTATTTCTCGCTAGGCTCACCTGCACCTGCATAAGACATTCCACCAAGCGATGGCAAACGAGGCAACGGTCAGCACAGCTGACCAAATTATAACGACCCCACCCCTTTCCCGGGGTGGCGGAGATTCTACCCTGCAAGTAAGCCATACTAGCACAAGTAATAATCTAAAGAAAGTGCAACTACACAAGGTGAGGTTTCAAGCACAATCAATCTTCTAGGTTGAGCATCAAAAGAAAGGAACCTAGGTATGCACATGATGTTGGTTGGGTTCACCCGAAGGTTTCCCACAACCGCTTAAGCAATCGCATGAGGCTAAACATAACATCAAATTCACAACACTCCACCCTAAGGGTCACAACCTTAGGTGGGAAACAAGAGCTTTTGGTCGGTCTAGGTATGACACCTTCCACGACCTCTCCCATGATCACACGGCTTTCATGAGGAAGGGACCTCTCGCCGATCTGCATGGAAACGGGTTCGGTTCAGCTTTGCCCGTGCTCTAATCGTCGCGATCTATCGCACGACGCGGGTACGGCTTCACCTCGGCCCGTAAGGGTTTAGCACTTTCAAGTGCTACACTAAATATACGCTACGCACCTAACCCATTCACAAGGATCTAGGCTTCGCGAATTCTCAACAAGGGAGGTACATACGCTCCGCATCAATTTCGTGGTGAAGGTTTGCCTTCATCTAAACCTCAAAGCATGGGGCTTTCGTTAGGATCTTCACAAGACGCCTACTCTTAACTCCCGCAATACTATAGGTGAGTTCACGGAGTCATTCTCCGGCACGCATTCTAGGCCTAACCTAAATGCAACGTCGCAAATCAAGCATCACCGATTCGGGCTCACGGCCACGAATAGGCTTCACACACAATGCCTAAATCCGCACAACTACCGGATTTTCTACATGCAATATGCCGGGGACGGACACAATCTACCCGGAGTCCCGAAGGACTTGAGGAAATCCTACACTTCACCCATTTGGTGAAAGGGACTCCTCACGCAAGCATAGAGAAATGAAGGAGAGGACAAAAGACAAGTCCAAACAATGGGAGAAGAAATCGTTACCCTAGACGTGTTCTTCTTCGCCATGGATCCGAGATTCTACGCGGAGGGAAAGAACCGCACCGGGCTGCACTCTCCGGATCTGGAAACGGCTCGCGAAACGGAGCTCCGGAGCTCCGTCAATGGCAAAATCTCCTCTTCTTCTTCCTTGCCCCCTTCTCCTTCCTCTAGCCTAGGAGAGAGAAACACTATGAAATAATGAGGGTTTAATCCCTCTCCAAAGCCCTAAGACCCCCCAGCAATAAATCCCAGCCGCTGGATCGAATTCCAAGAAATTTGATCGGTCGGATCCTCTTCTCCGCTCAAAATCGCGGAACAGAATAAACAGGGCGCACGATCACAGGCGCACGGTCAGTGGTCGTGCGCGACGAGGGCAATGGTCGTGCGCACTATCCGGGACAGAACTCTGAATTCTTGCGAATAAGCGCACGATCGCTGGCGCACGATCACTGGTCGTGCGCGAAGAGGGAAATGGTCGTGCGCACTGTCCGAGACAGAACTCGATTCTCTTCGGAATTAACGCACGATCGCTGGCGCACGATCACTGATCGTGCGCGATGAGGCCACTGATCGTGCGCTAAGAGCAGACAGGGAAAATTCTAGCCTGCTTCACGTGCCGCACTACCACTCCGCCTACTTCGCGGAACTACCAGTTTTGGGGTGTTACACCCGTGACCTGGGTCACGCCCGTGACCTGGGTCACGCCCGTGACATGGGTCACGCCCGTGACCTGGGTCACGCCCGTGACCTAGGGCGTGTACTTGGCAAATCTTCATGGAATGAGCCCGGGGTGGCGGCAGCGGGTCGGGAACACATCTTAGGCTGTCACGCCCTTGGTCACGCCCGTGACCTTAGGCGTGTACTTGCAAATTCCGCTCAAAGTGTCCAGAAAACATGAAAATATAAAATAAACTTAATACATAAATATGAAAAGAAGTGATTTTTCTACGGTAATTCATATAAATTCTATAAATTGATGTTAAAATAATAATAAAATTATACTAAAAGATAATTAAATAAACTACTCATCAAACACTCCCATACTTGAGCTTTTGTTATTCTAGAACAAAAGGATGAGAGATAAACTACATGACATTTATATCATTTTTAACTAACTAAAAATTTGTTAAATCAATTAGTAAGTCAGATAAATTCTAGAAATTCAAGAATTAAGTCTCAAATTATGGTGTTAATTCTAGAAGAGAGACATGCTTAGCTAAAAGACTTCTCAAAATAACTATTTAGCAAACGAAATTGTAGAAATAATCATACAAAATTAAAATTGAAATTATAGAAACTCTAACAAAAAGAAGCTTAAGGAAAAGAGACCTATCAAAATATTATTCTCTTA
This sequence comes from Dactylorhiza incarnata, assembly GCA_033032865.1. Lineage (NCBI taxonomy): Eukaryota > Viridiplantae > Streptophyta > Magnoliopsida > Asparagales > Orchidaceae > Dactylorhiza > Dactylorhiza incarnata. The sequence goes on from JAWHQI010000035.1 coordinate 8,874,032, forward strand.
ATAATCTAATTTAGAACTAGAACCAATGAAATTGGCTAAAGATGGGTTTTAAATCAAACTGGCAAAATGAAGAGATACTAAAATAGAGGTGATAACTTTTATCCTCTCACCTTTTTTGAATAAGAAATTGTATATGTTTAGGAAAATAATGAATTTTATTCTCTTATTTTCAATGACATATTGTAACACCCTGCCAGTACGAATAGTATAACAGTAGGTCCGGCCGGGACCCCACGCCATACAAACCACACTAGCTAAGAGTTAAAAGGTGATAAACAGAAAGAACTACAACAGAGTATACTAAACACTAGCGGAAGCATAAAGATTTGAACATTTCATTTAGAACTGTCCACTATCATAGGAATGAAACCATAAATTAGAGTTACGGCCTTAAGGCCTTACATTCACCAATGTACAAAACTCAGAACATACTTCGGCACGCAGGCCGGCAATACATGAGAAAGCAGAAAAGGGAGGCTGACCTTCAAGGGCCAACTCAGCAAAAGGGCCACCGCCTGCTATTTCCCACTAGGCTCACCTGCACCTGCATAAGAACATTCCACCAAGCGGTGGCAAACAAGGTAACGGTCAGCACAGCTGACCAAATTATAACGACCCCACCCCTTTCCCGGGGTGGCGGAGCTTCTACCCTCCAAGCAAGTCATACTAGCACAAGTACTAATATAAAGAAAGTGCAACTACACAAGGTGAGGTTTCAAGCACAATCAATCTTCTAGGTTGAGCATCAAAAAGGAGGGAACCTAGGTATGCACATGATGTAGATTGGGTTCACCCTAAGGTTCCCCACAACCGCCTAATCAACCGCATGAGGCTAACAACATCAATTCCACAAAACACTCCACCGTAAGGGTCATCGCCTTAGGTGGGAAAAAGAGCTTTTGGTCGGTCTAGGCAAGACGCCTTTCGCAACCTCTCCTAAGGTCGTTCGGGTTTACAAGAGACAAATCCCTCTACCGCCGCGCCTGGAAACGGGTTCAGTTCAGCCAATTCTCGTGCTCTTGTCATCGATTGAACACACGATGCGGGTATGACATCACCTCGGCCCTTAGGGTTTAGCACTTGATAGTGCTACACAAAACATAAGTTATAACACCCGAGCCTACAAGAGGACTTAGGCTTTACACGTAACCAAAAAGGAGGTACAAGACCACTCCTCAACAATTCTAGTGGTGAAGGTTTGCATTCAACCATTCGCAAAGCATGGGGCTTTCGTTAGGATCTTCACAAGACGCCTACGCTTAAATCCCGCAATACTATCGCATATATCACAGAGTCATTCTCCGGCGCGCATTCTAGGCTTAACCTAAATGCAACGTCGCAAATCAAGCATCACCGATTCGGGCTCACAGCCACGAATAGGCTTCACACACAATGCCTAAATCTGCACGACTACCGGATTTTCAACATGCAATATGCCGGGGACGGACACAATCAACCCTGAGTTCCGAAGAACTTAAGGAGATCCTACACTTCACCCATTTGGTGAAAGGGATTCCTCATGCAAACATATAAAGAGGAATGAAAGGACAAATAACAAGTCCAAAGTTCGGGAGGAAGAATCGTTACCCTAGGAGCGTTCTTCTTAGCCATGGATCTGAGATTTTACACGGAGGGATAGGACCGCACCGGGCTGCACTCTCCAGATCTGGAAACGGCTCGCGAAACGGAGCTCCGTCAATGGCAGGATCTCTCCTTCTTCTTCCTTGCCTCCTTCATTCTCTAACCTTGGAGAGAGAAAGGCCTTGGATTAATGAGGGATTAACCCCTCTCCAAAGACCTAAGACCCTCCAGCAACTAATCCTAGCCGTCGGATCAGATTCCAATAGATTTGATCGGCCCGATCTTCTTCTCCGCTCAAATTCGCGGAGCAGAATAAACAGGGCGCACGAGCATCGGCGCACGGTCAGTGGTCATGCGCAAGCACTTCCCCTGATCGTGCGCACTTATCGCAACAGAACTCTGAATCCTTGCGAATTAACGCACGATCGCTGGCGCACGATCGCTGGTCATGCGCGAAGAGGGACATTGGTCATGCGCGAAGAGCTGCTATGAAATTTCCAGCCTATTCCGAGCGCAGCACCACCTCTTCGCCTAATTCGCTGAACTATGAATTTTGGGGTGTTACAACTCCACCCCCCTTAAAAGAATTTCGTCCCGAAATTTCGAAAACAGTAATAGCAGGAATTACTGTTATAAATATGAAAATTTCTCGGACCTTGTGAGAGCAAGCAGGAATAACAACTAGAGATACAAGCCAAAACAACCAGAAACAATCTTAGGCAAACAAACGATCTTTATTGATAGCAAACTTCAATTACAGGGCAAGACATGCTTGACGAGACATGATTTCGTCAGCAGAAAACTCCAAAGAGAAATACAAAAAACTGAGGATAACTGGAGACCGCCCAAACCGCGCGACCTCCCCTGCGATCTCTGCCAGGGTCAAGACCGCAACTCTCTGCCGACCACAGAACACCACCAGACCGCTGCACAGACCGCTCCCTTCTTTCGACCTCCTGATTCTCCCGAACTCCAGCACCACAACTCCAAGCCGCAGACCGCCCGAACACTTTCAGAGGAAGAGGTGATCGCTGCTGCCCACACTATCCGCAGAAGCTGCACAATAAAAGTTCAATCAGAGACCGCCCGGTCAGAAATAAATAGACCGCAAGAACAAGAGCGAACTCAGCTTACACTTGGTGTGTCTCTCTTTTTGCTGCAACAGTGGCTCCTATTTATAGGCGTGAGACCTGATCTAGTCACCACCCTATGAGATAGGATCACCACCCTCCAGACCGCGCGACCAGACTGGTCACACTGCGCGATCAGCAACATTACTTCTGCTTCAATTTTGGTGAACCCGCTAGCTTCAATGTCGCCATGAGAGACCGCCACTCACACAGCAGACCGCGACTCCACAAAGAGCTCGCCAGACCGCCCGAAGCTATTCACCACCTGTGTTCGCACGAGACCGCGAACACAGTCAGTTCGCCATCAGATCGCGAACTCCTGTCCGCATGCCGATCTCCTCCTGAGACCGCGAACATCAACCAGCTCGCATACCAGTCTCCTCCTGAGACCGCGAACTGAGACCGCGCAACTAAGACCCTTAGTCCGCGAATACCCCCAGAAAGCCCGGTCAGCTACCAGACCGCATTCCGGAGAGAACCTGGATCAAACTGTGCGGTCACACCAGACCGCCACAGCCTTGAAGAGGACAGCACGCCACGCGGTCACGCACAGACCGCGTGGATCCACCTTCAGCAGACTTTGGACAAGACCAGCTGTCAACCTGGGAGACCGCAGCTAGGCTAAGATCAGCCAGACCGCAGATGCAGACCGCCAGGTCGTGCGGTCACGTCAGACCGCCCGACCTCCTCCCAGACCGCCCAGGTCCAAAAGCCTCCTTCACTTCCACTTCAACAATTTCAACACTCCCCCTTGAAGTGGGAAGTGGAAACCAGCCCAAGTAGCTCCCTTAGCCGTGTGAACGACCCATTTGCCTGCGCCTTTGTGAAGATGTCCGCGACATTGTCCGCACTCCGCACATGCCCGATCGAGAGAGATCCCTCCAGCACCTTCTCCCGTATGAAGTGGTGCTCGATCTCGATATGCTTGGTCCTCGCGTGACAAACTGGATTGGTTACCAGTTTGAGAGCACTCTCGTTGTCACCGCGTAGCAGAGTCGGCTCCCGAACCTCCTTGTGGACGTCTCCCACCAACCTCCTAAGCCAGATGGCTTCTTGAGCTGCCAAGGCCGAAGCCTTGTATTCCGCTTCCGTGGTGGAGACCGATACGGAATCCTGCTTCTTGCTGCACCTTGATATAGCCGTAGGGCCCGCCATGAAGACGAATCCAGATGTCGACTTCCGATCATCCGAATCTCCCCCGTAATCAGCATCCATGTATCCATGCACTTCGAAGCCCGCATCCCTCCTGTATAGGAGACCCATGTCCGAGGTCGCCTTGACATACTTCAGAATGTTCTTGGCCGCTAGCAGATGAGGTACCCGTGGCTCCGCCATATACCGACTCACTCTGCCTACTGCATATGCAATATCCGGCCTCGTGATCGTCAGATAGATCAAGCTCCCAACCAGAGCTCGGAACACCAACGGATCTTGCATAATCCTCCCCTCATCCTTCCGAAGCTTCATAGCCTTCTCCAGAGGTGTAGAGATGCACTTCCCTTCCTTCATGCCGAATCGCTCCACGATTCGCTCCGCATATCCAGCCTGGGACACCAGCACTCCACTTTCCTTCCTCTGCACCTCGAGTCCAAGGAAATGGTGAAGCTCACCTAAGTCCTTCATCTCGAACCTGATAGCCAGCTCGGCCCGTAGCTGTGCTACTTCCTCCTTCGAGTTCCCCGTCACGATCATATCGTCGACGTAAAGCAGCACGATGACTTGAAGCTCCTCGCTCTTCTTGACGAACAAGCTTGAGTCTGAGTCTGAAGCAACAAATCCACAGAATAGGAGATATTCTACGATCTTCCCGTACCACGCCCTCGGCGCTTGCTTCAACCCATATAGGGCCTTCTTCAGCTTGCAGACATGCTCCGGAAAATCCTCAGACACAAAGCCTGGCGGCTGGACCATGAAGATATCCTTGTCGATCTCGCCGTACAAGAAGGCGTTCTTGACGTCGAGCTGCCAAATCTTCCATCCATTGAATGCCGCCAAGGCAATGATAAACCGAACTGAAGTCATTTTTGCCACCGGACTGAATGTCTCCTCATAGTCCTCACCGTATTGCTGCGAGAACCACCGAGCCATAAGGCGAGCCTTGTACCGCTCGATACTGCCGTCAGCCTTCTTCTTGAGCTTGTAGACCCACTTGCATGTCACCGGAGTGGTGCCCTTTGGCTTGGGCACTAGAGACCAGGTCTCATTTTTCTCGAGAGCTTTCATCTCCTCTTGCATCGCAATCTCCCACTCCTTCACGCCTCTGGCCTTCTCAAAGCTCGAAGGCTCCCTCTCATCCAAGGGACCAGCGAAGAAACATGAGACAAAGCTCACTACGTTTCCTCCTGTATAGCGATCAGGGGCGGTGATCGCTCGCTTCGACCTCCTCAGCTCATTCCCCTGAACCGCATTGTCTCCAGCTGCTTCTTCTCTAGCTCCCCTTCCAGACGTGCTAGGAGCACCGCTCCCCCTGCTCCTTGAACCAGAAGCCTCCGTCTCAGAACTAGAGACTGATGGACCACCTGGTGACACAGGTAGCTCCACCTGAAGATTCTCCACAGCTTTCTCTGGCATTTCCATCCTGCTTTCTGGTAGCTCCACATCAGAAGACCCCTTGTAAGATGTCACCTCATCGAACACGACGTCGCGAGATACTACAAACCTCCGCGTCTCTGGGTCCATGCACTTCCATCCCTTTTTGCGCCCATCGTATCCCACGAAGACTAGCTTCCTTGCTTTCGCATCTAGCTTCGTACGAAGCATATCTGGAACGTGCACATAGCAGGTGGATCTAAACACCCGAAGGTGTGCCACGCTTGGATTCTCCTTGAACATCATCTCATGCAGGGTCAACATGTTGATGGGGCTCAGAGGCATCCTGTTGATGACGTAGGCAGCACAAGACATTCCCTCAGCCCAGAAGGACTTTGGGATACTCTTGGCATGCAGCCAACACTTACAGGTTTCCGTCAGATGACGGATCTTCCGCTCTGCAACTCCGTTCTGTTGTGGAGTATGAGCACAAGTGAGCTCCCTCCGGATGCCTGCCTTCCTGCAAAAACTGGAGAACTCAGCAGAGGTGAACTCCCCTCCGTTGTCCGTCCTCAGCTTCTTGATCCGCAGATTCAGCCGACCCTCCACGAGCTCCTTGAACTCCACAAACTTGGCAAACGCCTCCGCCTTCTCCTTCAGAAAATAAACCCAGACATATCTGGTGTAATCATCGATCAACACCAGCATATACCTGCTGCCTCCGAGGCTTGGGGTAGCAGTTGGTCCCATCAAGTCACCGTGGATGCACTCCAACGACACACTACACCTTGTCTGCGACTTATCAAACGGCAGTCGATGAGACTTGCCGAACTGACATCCCTCGCAAACATGACCTTCACCGTAGGAAGATAGATTTGGCAGGCCCTTGACCAGACCTCTCACCGCCATAGCTTTCAGCTTATCCATCCCTACATTCCCCAACCTCTCATGCCATATCACGGCACCATCATTCGTCTTCATCTTGTCGACATAAGAACTTGTCGATAAAACGAACAAGTCTTTCGCTCTCCTCCCGACATGGACGACCTCGGCATTCACGGCCTCTACATTACTTAGAAATTTCACTTCTGTTGGGCCGAACAGAACGTGATACCCAGCGTCAACAGCGTTGGTCACGGAGAAGAGGTTTTTCTTCATACCGGGCACATGATAGACACTCTTCAAGGTTAATGGACCTCTATCACTGCCCAAGGAAACGACCCCGACCTTCTCGACTGCATGCACAGTATTATCTGCAGTAATAATAGCATTGTTACCTGTGTAGGGCTCCGCTGAAGAAAGCTTTGACCCATCCCCGGTGAGGTGAAGACCACACCCCGAGTCCACGATCCAGTCCTCCTGATAGTTGATAGGAACCGAGGCTCCAATAGAAGCCGAGAAGGCTCCTCCCCATCCTCCATCAACCTTCCTGGTCGGTGCTTCCTCCTTCTCAGCAGCATGCCCTGGCTGAGTATTCAGCCTGCAGTCCTTCTTGAAGTGCCCAACCTTCCCGCATTTGTAGCATTTGAAACCTTCCTTCTTCTTCTTCTCCTCAGCCTTAGGAGGATAGCCCCTCTCCTGCTGTCCAGAAGTTGAAGGCCCATAGCCTCCAGGGATCTTCTTCTTCTTATCCCACTTCTTCTTCTTCCCTGAGAAGAGAACCTCGCCATCTCCCCCAGACACGGACACCCCCGCCATCTGCCTTGCCAGACTTTCCTGCGACGCTAGCAGATTCTCCATCTCTATCAGAGACGGATGATTAGCCCAACCCTGCACCGACGTCACAAAGGCCACATATTCCTTCCGCAAGCCGCGGGTGATGTGCCTCTTCAGCTTCGCCTCAGAAATTGGCTCATCAGGATCCAGTGCTGATATCTCAGCGCAGAGGTTCTTCATCTTCAGAAAGAAAGTGGAGATAGAAAGATCGCCCTGAGCCGACCTTGCCAGCTCATTCTCCAAGAACTGCAGCCTCGCTACATTCTTCTTGTTAAACATCCCATCCAGGGCTCTCCAGATCTCGGCAGCTGATCCACACCCTAAGATGTGATCAAATAGATCAGGTGAAATGGCACGCTTCAAAGTGAACTCGGCCTTAGCATTGGTCTTTCTCCACGCCCTCACGGCCGGACCATTGTCACCCGCTTCTGTTGCCTTCACCTCTTCTGTCGCATCTCCTCCAACAACCTCCCAGAGGTCCTCCCCTAGAAGATAGCTCTGCATACACGACTTCCACTTCTTAAAGTTAGTCGATGTAAGCATCTCAATCCCAAGACCTCTTGCAAATCCACCTTCCATTGTTCTTCCTCTGGTTCCTTCGTCACAAAGGCGATGGCTACTCTAAGTTATTCACTGCTCTATCCACTCCAACCTCCCTCTGATACCATGTGAAAATTTCTCGGACCTTGTGAGAGAAAGCAGGAATAACAACTAGAGATACAAGCCAAAACAACCAGAAATAATCTTAGGCAAACAAACGATCTTTATTGATAGCAAACTTCAATTACAGGGCAAGACATGCTTGACGAGACATGATTTCGTCAGCAGAAAACTCCAAAGAGAAATACAAAAAACTGAGGATAACTGGAGACCGCCCAAACCGCGCGACCTCCCCTGCGATCTCTGCCAGTTGCAAGACCGCAACTCTCTGCCGACCACAGAACACCACCAGACTGCTGCACAGACCGCTCCCTTCTTTCGACCTCCTGATTCTCCCGAACTCCAGCACCAAAACTCCAAGCCGCAGACCGCCCGAACACTTTCAGAGGAAGAGGTGATCGCTGCTGCCTACACTATCCGCAGAAGCTGCACAATAAAAGTTCGATCAGAGACCGCCCGGTCAGAAATAAACAGACCGCAAGAACAAGAGCGAACTCAGCTTACACTTGGTGTGTCTCTCTTTTTGCTGCAACAGTGGCTCCTATTTATAGGCGTGAGACCTGATCCATTCACCACCCTATGAGATAGGATCACCACCCTCCAGACCGCGCGACCAGACCGGTCACACTGCGCGATCAGCAACATTACTTTTGCTTCAATTTTGGTGAACCCGCCAGCTTCAATGTCGCCATGAGAGACCGCCACTCTCACAGCAGACCGCAACTCCACAAAGAGCTCGCCAGACCGCCCGAAGCTATTCACCACCTGTGTTCGCACGAGACCGCGAACACAGTCAGTTCGCCATCAGATCGCGAACTCCTGTCCGCATGCCGATCTCCTCCTGAGACCGCGAACAGCAACCAGCTCGCATACCAGTCTCCTCCTGAGACCGCGAACTGAGACCGCGCAACTAAGACCCTTAGTCCGCGAATACCCCCAGAAAGCCCGGCCAGCTACCAGACCGCATTCCGGAGAGAACCTGGATCAAACTGTGCGGTCACACCAGACCGCCACAGCCTTGAAGAGGACAGCACGCCACGCGGTCACGCACAGACCGCGCGGCTCCACCTTCAGCAGACTTTGGACAAGACCAGAGGTCAACCCAGGAGACTGCAGCTAGGCTAAGATCAGCCAGACCGCAGATGCAGACCGCCAGGTCGTGCGGTCACGTCAGACCGCCCAACCTCCTCCCAGACCGCCCAGGTCCAAAAGCCTCCTTCACTTCCACTTCAACAATTTCAACAATAAATTACCTGAGAGAAATAGCTCGGGGTACTCCGCAAGCATCGTTTGCTCTCTCTCCCAAGAGAGCTCCTCTCGGCCGCAATTATCCCACCGGACTTTCACCATCCGAATGGACTTATTCCGCAACTGCTTTACTTCGGTATCTTCGATGCGTAAAGACTTGACTTTCGTCGACAACCCACTATCAACCGGCACTTTGCCGACCGCAACGATATGAGTAGGCTCTTGCACTGCCTTCCTCAAAACTGAAATGTGAAACACGTCATGTAGACCGCTCAGCTCTGCAGATAGTGCGAGCCGATAAGCCGCATCACCAACACGCTCCACAATCTCAAACGGTCCCAAGTACCTTGGACTGAGCTTCTTCAAGCGTCGAATCCTTGATACCCCTTTGAACGGTTTGATCTTCAAGTAAACCCAGTCGCCAACGGCGAACTCTAGGTTCCTATGCTTGGCGTTGTAATATTTTGCTTGCCTATCCTGGGCAATCAATAGCCTTTCACGTATAGATCGGATCGTCGAAGTTGCTTCCTCAACGTCCTTTCGCTTTAATAGCTTAGTATCGCCCGTTTCCGCCCAAGACAATGGCGTACGACACTTCTTACCATAGAGGGCCTCGAAGGGAGTCATCGGTATACTGGCTTGGTAGCTATTATTGTAGGCGAACTCGATCATATAGAGATGATCTTCCCACTTCTTTCCAAAATCTAGAGCGCACATTCGGAGCATATCCTCCATAGTCCTGTTGGTCCTCTCGGTCTGTCCATCCGTTTGCGGGTGGAAGGTCGTGCTGAACTTTAATTTAGTGCCCAACAGTTCATGGATAAGCCTCCAATCTTTCGATGTGAAACGCCCGTCACGATCGCTGACGATGCTACGAGGGACACCGTGCAGCCGCACAATACTATCAACATAGAGCTTCGCTAGCTTTTCTACAAAATCATCCTTCCGGTTCGGAATAAAATGCGATACCTTCGTCAATCGGTCCACGATCACCCAGATGGCGTCGTTTCCCTGTTGTGATCTCGGCAATCCGTGCACGAAATCCATCGAGATATCATCAATCTTCCACTCCGGAATTGGCAAGGACTTCAAAAATCCACCGGGACTTTGACATTCCGTCTTCACCAACGCGCAAGTATTACACTTGGCCACGTAGAGGACAATGTCTTTCTTCATACCCGGCCACCAGAAAAGTTTCTTCATGTCCATGTACATTTTCGTGCTCCCCGGGTGGATAGAGTACTTGGTATGATGAGCCTCGTACATCAACTCCGCCCGTAGAGTGCCAATGTTTGGGACGCACAATCTGCCCTCTTTCCACATAAGGCCATCTTCGAAGGAGAAATCAGCATTTAACCCATCAACGGTTTCCGCTTTATAGCGTTTCATGCTCTCATCCAGCTCCAATGCCTGTCGAACTCGGTCGGCAAGGTTGTATTGAACCTCCGTCCTGTTCAAGCATGCTGAAGTTGACGCTCTTCTATCAACGCAAATGATCTTCATTTCTTCCAGCTCGCGGATTAGACGTTCATCGTGCATCAAAATCCAATTTGCTTGAGCGGGAGCCCGACGACTCAACGCGTTCGCAACTACATTTCCCTTTCCAGGAGTATATTTGATGTCGAAGGTGTAGTCCCCAAGGAACTCCATCCACCTCCTCTGACGCATACTCAACTCCCTTTGATCCAGCGGGTACTTGAGGCTCTTGTGGTGGGTAAAGATGTCGATCTTCACGCCATACAAATAATGCCTCCAAAGCTTAAGAGCAAATACCACGGCCGCTAGCTCCATATCATGGACCGGGTAATTCCTCTCATGAACCTTCAGTTGCCGGGAGCCGTAGGCAATTACCTTTCCGAACTGCACTAGGACACAACCCAAGCCACTCCCCGAGGCGTCGCTATAAATTTCGTAGCCTTCCGTACCACATGGCGAGCATAGAATGGGCGTCGTGGTCAGACGGCTCTTCAGCTCTTCAAAAGCTCGTGCGCACTCGGGCGACCAAACGAACTTATGATCTTTCCTAGTCAGTTTAGTGAGAGGGAGTGCAATCCTCGAGAAGTTTTCCACAAAGCGCCTATAATAGCCGGCAAGTCCTAAGAAACTTCGGACTTCCGCTACGTTTTTCAACAAAGGCCACGCTCGGATCGCTTCTATCTTCGACGGATCAACTGCAATTCCTTCTCCACTAACAACATGACCAAGGAATGCTACTGACGGTAGCCAAAACTCGCACTTGGAGAACTTGGCATATAGCTGACTCCTCCTCAAGGTGCTCAGAACTGCGTGCAGATGCCCTACATGCTCCTCTTTCGACTGAGAGTATACCAAAATGTCGTCGATGAAGACGATCACCAATTGATCCAAATACTCTCGGAACATCCTGTTCATTAAGTCCATGAATACCGACGGTGCATTAGACAGACCGAACGGCATCACCGTGAACTCATAGTGCCCAAAGCGGGTACTGAACGCTGTCTTTGGAATATCACATTCCCTAATACTAAGCTGATAGTAGCCGGACCTTAAGTCAAGCATAGAGTATACCGTCGACCCAACCAGTTGGTCAAGTAAGTCATAGATTCTCGGAATCGGATAACGGTTCCTCTCGGTCAGCTTGGTCCGCTACTACAAGGACAACACAAAACTGGTCTTAGCCCCCGAATCCTTCAACAAGGTGAAGAACATCTTCGCGCCTTTTCACAGCTTCTCCTACTCGCGCTCACTTGAGATCTATTGGGCAGCATTACCTCCAATCTATCCTTGACTAAGGTAAATGACAATTCAATTCATAACACGAAGTCCTTAGACAAATAGGAGAGCGATGCTCCCACACCAATAAAGCTCTCGTCGAATAGTCGATAATTAGGACAAGGCCTAATTGCACACAAATACAAGACATAAAATTTTGTTGTCAACAGATACAGTGGACACATTTCTATCTCTATCCGCACACGGGGTAGAAATCATATTAGGAGATGATCATCCATACCTGTGGCAACATCGCATTATTGAATGACCTTTTGCTGGCCATAAGAGTAGACTCTCGGCTGGGTTAGAGAAAACTGGGGATTCGAAGACTCCACCGCCTTGCCTTTCTCCATAGGAGCTGAACCCATGGCACGAGCATAGTCCACTTCTCCGCTTTTTGCTTTTGGGAGACCACTTCGACACACCGCGGCTTTGTGTCCCACCTTCCCGCAAGTGAAACAAATTAAGGAACACCGTGCAGTCTTAACTTCCACATAGTTAAACTTTCTCTTTTTTCTTCTGAACTCAGACTTGGACTGAGAGACCGACGCATGAAACTCTGACTTCTTTGCATTGAAGTCTTTCGTGCGTTGCATACTCTTCATATCCATTTCCAGAGATTTAGCTGTTTTCACTAAGACGTTGAAGCCGAGTAACTTTGGACCCACAAGCATTAGTCTTAGGTCATCTCGCAGCCCATTGTAGAACTTGTTGACCTTGGTCTCCTCATCTTCCCACATAGACCTCTCATAACGACCCAGACTGATGAACTCAATCAGGTACTCATCCACTGAGTGTTCTCCCTGCCCTAGGTGTGAACACTTATCTTGTAGTGCAGGAATCTCGGTTAGGGGTATAAACTTTAGAAGGAATGACTCATGGAAGTTTTCCCAAGAGATTTCGGTAAGTTGTCTCCCACCAAACTTGTGCAACAACTCTTCTTCCCACCAAAGTCTTGCTTCTCTTATAAGTAGGAAGGTGGTTAAGGTTACCAACATATCTTTGCTTATAAGCATTGACATTAAAGTCCTCTTTATTTCTGACAACCACTCAGCAGCTCTCCCAGGTGATTCCGTCCCCGCTAAGGATGGAGGGTTGAGGCTCAAAAAGTACTTTAATTGCTGATCACGCGCTCGCCCCACAACTACCTGCGCAACTCGACGTTCCACCCTCAGCTCTACCGCAGGTTCCACTACAGTAACAGTTATAGGGGCCACATCCAGAGTTGGAGTAGTAGGTTGTGCAAGCCGCCCAGACAGAGTGTTGATCATCGCGAAGACCGCTTCAGCGACTAACTTGATCATCTCAGCCGAAGGAGTGGTCGCTGGCACCTCAGACGACCCACTACTTTCAGCGGTGTTACGGGGTCGAGACTGCCCCGCAGCACTTCTAGTCACATATAATCATGCAAGACACAATTGAGTGACCGAAAACATAGCAAACATCAATCATGGAACTCTCAGGTTCCGCAAACAAGTATGTTTTTCCATTCCTAAGTGGACATTCTTATTAGTTTTGTCATTTTAGGTGAATGCACATCTCGTGCACACCACCCCTTAAAAGGAATTCGTCCCGAATTCACTAAACTACGGATCGACGCCTTAAGTCCGATACAAAATTGTAACACCCTGCCAGTACGAATAGTATAACAGTAGGTCCGGCCGGGACCCCACGCCATACAAACCACACTAGCTAGGAGTTAAAAGGTGATAAACAGAAAGAACTACAACAGAGTATACTAAACACTAGCGGAAGCATAAAGATTTGAACATTTCATTTAGAACTGTCCACTATCATAGGAATGAAACCATAAATTAGAGTTACGGCCTTAAGGCCTTACATTCACCAATGTACAAAACTCAGAACATACTTCGGCACGCAGGCCGGCAATACATGAGAAAGCAGAAAAGGGAGGCTGACCTTCAAGGGCCAACTCAGCAAAAGGGCCACTGCCCGTTATTTCCCACTAGACTCACCTGCACCTGCATAAGAACATTCCACCAAGCGGTGGCAAACAAGGTAACGGTCAGCACAGCTGACCAAATTATAACGACCCCACCCCTCTCCCGGGGTGGCGGAGCTTCTACCCTGCAAGCAAGCCATACTAGCACAAGTACTAATATAAAGAAAGTGCAACTACACAAGGTGAGGTTTCAAGCATAATCAATCTTCTAGGTTGAGCATCAAAAAGGATGGAACCTAGGTATGCACATGATGTAGATTGGGTTCACCCTAAGGTTCCCCACAACCTCCTAATCAACCGCATGAGGCTAACAACATCAATTCCACAAAACACTCCACCGTAAGGGCCATCGCCTTAGGTGGGAAAAATAGCTTTTGGTCGGTCTAGGCAAGACGCCTTTCGCAACCTCTCCCAAGGTCGTTCGGGTTTACAAGAGACAAATCCCTCTACCACCGCGCCTGGAAATGGGTTCAGTTCAGCCAATTCCCGTGCTCTTGTCATCGATTGAACACACGATGCGGGTATGACATCACCTCGGCCCGTAAGGGTTTAGCACTTGATAGTGCTACACAAAACATAAGTTACAACACCCGAGCCTACAAGAGGACTTAGGCTTTACACGTAACCAAAAAGGAGGTACAAGACCACTCCTCAACAATTCTATTGGTGAAGGTTTGCATTCGACCATTCGCAAAGCATGTGGCTTTCGTTAGGATCTTCACAAGACGCCTACGCTTAAATCCCGCAATACTATCGCATATATCACGGAGTCATTCTCCGGCGCGCATTCTAGGCTTAACCTAAATGCAACGTCGCAAATCAAGCATCACTGATTCGGGCTCACAGCCACGAATAGGCTTCACACACAATGCCTAAATCCGCACGACTACCGGATTTTCTACATGCAATATGCCGGGGACGGACACAATCAACCCAGAGTTCCGAAGAACTTGAGGAGATCCTACACTTCACCCATTTGGTGAAAGGGATTCCTCATGCAAACATAGAAAGAGGAATGAAAGGACAAATAACAAGTCCAAAGTTCGGGAGGAAGAATCGTTACCCTAGGAGCGTTCTTCTTAGCCATGGATCTGAGATTTTACATGGAGGGATAGGACTGCACCAGGCTGCACTCTCCAGATCTGGAAACAACTCGCGAAACGGAGCTTCGGAGCTCCGTCAATGGCGGGATCTCTCCTTCTTCTTCCTTGCCTCCTTCTTCTTTCTCTAACCTTGGAGAGAGAAAGGCCTTGGATTAATGAGGGATTAACCCCTCTCCAAAGACCTAAGACCCTCCAACAGCTAATCCTAGCCGTCGGATCAGATTCCAATAGATTTGATCGGCCCGATCTTCTTCTCCGTTCAAATTCGCGGAGCAGAATAAACAGGGCGCACAAGCATCGGCGCACGGTCAGTGGTCGTGCGCAAGCACTTCCCCTGATCGTGCGCACTTACCGCAACATAACTCTGAATCCTTGCGAATTAATGCACGATCGCTGGCGCACGGTCGCTGGTCGTGCGCGAAGAGGGACAGTGGTCGTGCGCGAAGAGCTGCTATGAAATTTTCAGCCTATTCCGAGCGCAGCACCACCTCTCCGCCTAATTCGCTGAACTATGAATTTTGGGGTGTTACACATATAATCTTTTAAAATATTTCTTCAATCAAAAACCCAAAATGTATATGTTTAGAAGTAATGAATTTTATCCTCTTATTTTATGACATATAATCTTTTAAATGATTTTGGGTGCATATGTTTAGGGGATAATGAATTTTATCCTCATATTCCCATGACATACGATCTTTATTATATATATATTTTTTTTATTTGCCAACAAAGGGTGGGGGATAAAGAAGTAATTCTAATTTTTTAATTAGACTATTTTGAGAGCAACTTTTTAGTGGAATGAAATTTCCTAGGATTTGAAAGTTAGTATATAATATAATAAAAATCTAAGGTTGTTTTGCCAATTTACTACAAAGTGGAGCCATTTAAAATTAAAAAGAGAAGTAATGCTAAATAAGATCTCTAATTAAATTAAAAACATAAGGTGTTTCTTAAATCTAAATTACTTCAAATTTAAATCTAACAAATTCTGATAAAACAAAACGTTTAGCTAGGTTAAAAAAAATGAAAATGCTTATATTTACTTCTCAAACTAGATTTCTAGAGGGTAATAAAACACAAAGTAAGGGGATATATATATATATTTTATTCTTAGACTTCCGAAGGTCTACCCGGTGAAGGGTTCGCAAGGTACTAGGAGGTGCGATGGGATGACAAGCCCAAACCTCCCTTTCCAAGAAATTAGATTTTTATTTTTAAAGTGTTTTTTCTTTTTTGTAAATTCAAGAGAAAGTCTAGGAAACTACACTACACCTCCATACGTAAAGTTAAACATTGTCCCCAATGTTTAAAACTAAGTATTAAGTATCATCAAGATAATAAAAAAATGTAGTAAATGAAAGGAGGGGAGAAGAGGGCTTCCCTGGTTGGTAGATTGGGTTGCTGGAACAAAAACCTGCAAAATAAGTTAAACAAACAAAGTAAAAGCAAGAAAAAGGATAACGTTGGGGTGCCTCCCAAAAGCATTTTGTTTACCGTCGTGTAGCTTGACTAAGTGATAATTCTTTTTTTTAATTTAAAAGTTTAGCAAGTTAAGTGATTCAATTTTTTCGTTTGAGGGGTCACCTTGGTGATATAATTTTAGATGTTGCCCGTTAATTTTAAATGAGCCTTTTTCCGGGTGGTCAATAAGGATCGTCCATACGGCCAAACCTTTTTTATGACAAAGGGTCCGGACCATCGGGACTTCAATTTTCCCGGAAAAAGCCTAAGACCTGAATTAAAAAGAAGGACCAAATCTCCCGGTGAAAAAGATTTTGGATTTTTTATTCTTTTGTCATGATAATACTTAGTGCGTTCCTTGTAAAATTTATTATTTTCATAGGTATTTGCACGCCATTCGTCTAATTCATTTAATTGAAATTTCTGATTTTTGGACACTAAGTTTGAATCTAAATTTTGAGTTTTGAGCGCCCAATATGCGCGATGCTCTAATTCCACCGGTAAATGACATGTTTTTCTTAAACTAACTGATACGGCGTAGACCCGATGACAGTTTTGAATGCCGTCTGATAAGCCCATAAAGCGTCGTCTAATTTTAGCGACCAATCCTTTCTATTAATTGACACCGTTTTTTCTAAAACTCTTTTTAGCTCTCGGTTCACTATCTCCACTTGGCCATTTGTCTGTGGCTGATAGGCGGTGGAAAGCTTTTGCGTAACGCTATACTTTGCTAAGATTTTAGCCAGTTGGTTGTTACAAAAGTGCGTGCCCCTACCACTAATCAGTACGCGTGGTGAGCCAAATCATGAAAATAATTTTTTTAAAAAATTTACTATGACTCTCGCATCGTAGGTGGGAAGGGCTTGTGCTTCCGTCCACCTTGACACGTAGTCGACCACAACAAGAATATATTTATTGTCAAAGGAAGAAGGTAGCGGTCCTATGAAATCTATTCCCCATAAATCAAATATTTCGCATTCTAAAAATATATTTTGGGGCATTTCGTCTCAGTTAGAAATGTTACATGGTCGTTGGCACCGATCACAATTACTCACAAAATTGTGAGCGTCTTTAAATAAGGTGGGCCAATAGAAGCAGAACTCTAGTGTAACATCCCAACTTTAAAATAGGGTCTAGCTGGTTCAGTTGAACCCTTGGAGGAGCTTAGGCCGGGTCAGAGGAATACCACGACCCGACCTTCGCTACATAATGGTGGTCATTTAGAGAAATGACTGTTTTGGGTATCATTGTGCTTCGCCATAATACCGAAGTAGCACATTGAGCATACATGCTCCGAATCGACTTTCGTCTATTGCATTAAACTTGTATGGTCGATACGAGTGCAATAGAATTTGTTTCATCCCAATCTGAGGTCATTTGGTGAAATTGACCATTTTTTAGTATCGTAGTGCATCACAATAAAGTCGTTGGGGGTACAATGAGCATACGTACTCCAAATTGACTTCCGTCAGTTCAGTTGGACTCGTGCAATCAATACAAATGCAATGTAACACGTTCCATTACAATCTGAGGTCGTTTAGGAAAAACGACCATTTTGGGTATCGTAGTGCGTCACAATAAAGTCGTTGGGGGTACAGTGACCATATGTATTCCAAATTGACTTCCGTTAGTTCCGTTAGAGTCGTATGGTCGATACGAGTGCAATGGAACTCGTTCCATTCCAATCCAAGGTCGTTTGGATAAAGTGACCATTTTGAGTATCGTAGCGCGTCACGACGATGTTATTTTAGTATAGTGAGTGTACGTACTCCGAGTCAACTTCCGTCAGTTGTGTTAGACTCGTATGATCGATACGAGTGCAACAGAACTCATTTCGTTCCAATCTGAGGTCATTTGGTGAAAGCAACCATTTTGAGTATCGTAGCGCGTCACGATGACAAAGGCTTTGGTTTGCTTTGGTCGGTTAGAGAGTTCTGGCTTGCTGCTCACCATGGTTTTTGGGTGGGTAGACAGAGGCTCTCTAGCACTCTCCAAGGTGCCTAACTCAGCAATTAGCTTGAGAGGGGGAGTTCTCTAAGATCTTCCAGGTTAGTGGCGGGACCTCCTCGCTGCAGCTCACGAGTATTCCTAGTTTTCCACTCTTTGTGAGTGAGGTTCTTTGCTTTGAGTGACCGGCCTAGTGACTGAACTCAGGTGAAGTAAGAGCAAGGTACACTAGTCCGAACTCCTATCGATCCGTGGTTTCCAGGTTCAGAGGTTGAACCATGGTTTCCGGGTTTAATAGGTACCGTAGGCCAAGATGTTGTGTGCCCTTAAGGTATCTCAGAATCCTCTTTGCAACAGAGTATTGAGATTCCTTGTGGAAAGCATGGTACCTATTACATACACATGTAACATACATGATATTAGGTGCACTTGCAGTTAAATTAAGGAGAGAGCCAATTATACATAAGTACAATGTCTCATTAAAAGGTTTTCCTTTCTCATCCATGTTTATGGATATTTTTGACACCATAGGAGTTTGTACGGTGGAGGCCTAAGAAATACAAAGTCTGGGAGATGAATATTTCGTCTTCAGATTATTTCACCTAGAGGCCTAAGAAATACTTAAGCTATCCCATACTGCTCATTTCAAATTCCACTTGCATCAGGTTAGCAAACCTTTTTAAAAGGTTATCATCTGTAGAGCCAAATATAATGTCATCAACATATATTTGGACTAAGAGACTCTTGCCCTTCACTTCCCTTAAGAATAATGTTTTGCTATCCTCTCCCTTGAGAATTTATTCTTAAGAAAGAAGGTAGACAAGGTATCATACCAAGCCCTTAGGGCTTGTTTTAAGCCATATAGAGCTTTTCTAAGATAGTACACATAATCAGGAAAGGTTGGATTGACAAAACCTGATGGCTATTCTATATACTTCTTCTTTTAGGTCACCATTCAGGAAGGTTGACTTCACATCCATTTGGCAGGCCTTGAATCATTTGTTGGCAGCATATGCAAGGAATAATCTGATGGCTTCTAGCCTTGCCACTGGTGCAAAAGTCTGGTCAAAGTTAATTCCTTCTTTTTGTGTATAGCCTTTTGCTATAAATCTTTCCTTATTCTTCATAATTACTCCATTCTCATCCATCTTCTTCCTGTAGACCCATTTTGTTCCAATTATGTTCTATCCTTTGGGTCTTGGAACCAACTTCCACACCTTGTACCTTTTGAACTGATTCAGTTCTTCCTGCATGACCATTATCCAGAATGGGTCTCCATTTGCTTCTTCAAATTTCTTTGGCTCTATCTAGGAGAGGAGGCTCAGGAACATTGCTTCATTATGAGTTTTGCTCCTGGTTGTGACTCCCTGGCTTGCATCTCCATTGATCAGATTTTTTGGATGGTCTCTTAGGTGTCTGATAACAAGTGGCAACCTTTCTGCAATTCCTTGTGCATCAGCTCCATCTTCCTGTCCAGCCTGTTGAATTTCCTATTGTTCTCCTTCCCCAACAACTTATGTTTCACCTGATGATTCTCCTTGTTCTCTGACTATTGCATCAGGTGAGGTGATATATTGGAAGATGGCTTATCCTCTATAGACAACTCTTTCATTTTTAATTCAGTACCTGCAACATTAGAAGAACTAGACCAGCCCTTGTAGATCAGGCTAGTCTCATCAAATACAACATGAATTGACTCTTCTACTACTTTATTATTCTTGTTGAACACCCTATATGCTATGCTATGTGGGTTGTATCCAACAAGAATACCCTCACTACTTTTCTCTGCAAACTAGTTAAATAAGATTTACCATTATTTAAAATGAAATAATTGCTTCCAAAGATTCTAAAATAGGAT
This sequence comes from Dactylorhiza incarnata, assembly GCA_033032865.1. NCBI lineage: Eukaryota > Viridiplantae > Streptophyta > Magnoliopsida > Asparagales > Orchidaceae > Dactylorhiza > Dactylorhiza incarnata. The sequence continues at coordinate 8,893,982 of JAWHQI010000035.1, forward strand.
ACAATAGATTTTCTGCCCTTCAATAGTTCATATGGAGTTTTCTTGTGATTTTTGGGGATAGATGCCTTATTCAGAACATGACATGCTGTTTGGACAGCCTCAACCTAGAAATATTCTGGCAATGAGGAGTCACTTAGCATTATTTTACCAGCCTCAATGAGTGCCCTATTCTTTCTCTCTGCCACCCCATTCTGTTGTGGGGTCCTATGAGAAGAGAATTCTTGGAGATACCTTGTTCTTGACAGAAATTTGTCATAGAACCAGACTGGAATTCTATTCCATGGTCACTTCTCATTTTGACCATTGAACAGTCCATTTCATTCTGGATAGACTTGACAAATGTTATTAAGATGTCAAAAGTATCAGGCTTCTTTTTGAGGAAGAAGACCCATGTGAATCTAGAGTGATCATCGACTATCACAAGAGTATATAACTTCCCTCCTAAACTTTGAATTGGCATTGGATTTAAAAGATCCATGTGCAGTAAATACAAGCATCTTATAGAATCCTTGTGAACAATGCATTTACAGGTTATCCTAATTTGCTTGCCCATCTGACAAGCATGACATGGACCCATCTTTAATTCATTTTAGACTTGGTCCATCTCTAACTAGATTTTCAGAGAATAACTTACTAATTGTCTTGTAGTTAAAATGAGCTTATCTCTTGTTCCATTGTACACAAAGAGATTCTTTCTCATTAGCTACAAGAGAGATAGGCATGGAAGAAGTAGAACAAATAAAATTTAAACAATAAATATTTCCACTCCTAGTGCCTGGGAGGATTGTCTCCAAGTCAATTGACTTTTAAATAAGGCACTTATCCTTGTGGAATTCAATCACATAGCCTAAGTCACATAGTTGACTTATATTTATGAGGTTGTGTTGCAACCCCTCTATATAGATAACTTTTGTGAAGTAGACTACGCCATTGGAGATCATACCATAGCCTTTTGTAACTCCTCTATTTGAACCTCCAAAGATGACTTTTGGTCCATTTTTCACTGTGGTATATTCCTTCAGAAGGCTTCTTGTTCCAGTCACATGTATGGAACATCCACTGTCTAAATACCATATTGGCATGTGATTGACCTTTGGACATACCTGCAAGAATGAACTAATTTACCTTAGAAACCCACCCAACTTTAGGTTCTTAGTTCTTTTAGCTTTTGGAACAGATTTCTGACTAAAAATGCACTGACATAATTGGCTTTCTTAACCTGTAGCACAATTGGATTATACCAACAGTCCAAAGCAAAGTGACCTACCTTACCATAGCACCAACACTCATACATATTATACCTTCTCTTCTGAACAGTGTTAGGTACTTGATGTGCATGCTCATTTTCTAAAGAGAAGGCATTGCCATTCTTTGCATTTCTTTGAAGGATCTTATGGCTGTGTGCATGATGTGGAATAGACTATAGAACCACACGATTCTTCTTAGGGATATGCCATTGCAAAATGGTCTTTCCCTTGCTTTAGGTGATGGTGTTGGTGTTGTTGAACCAAATACTGACCCATGATGCTTCATTTGTATTTCTTCATGTGGAGCTTTAAGTACACTAAACCCAAGGTCTTTATTTCCTTTCCAGTGAGGGGCATTGTTGGCCCCACTGGAGAAACATCCATTTTTCAAGTGACCACACATGCCGTCATGGTCATAATTGTTGGACGCAAGAAGCACCTTTTGGAAAATGGTCTGTTGTACTTTATCTGTTTCGTCATTTCCGTTCTTTGCCTCAGCCTTTTTGTTATAACCTAAGCCACTTCTATACTGGGCAGAAAAACTATCAATGATTGGTAGTACAGTCCATGGCTTGGAAAACTTAGCCAATAACATCCTCTCATTGAGGAGCTTCATCTCAAGATCCACAATGATCTTGTTCTTATTGCTTATGGTCCTAATTTGGATGATTGTTAGGCCTCTCAACTTGCTAGTATCTTTGCTCATATGAGTCAGCCTTTCGGTTGTCTCATCATATTCAGATTGAGCAAGTTTCAGGTATTCAATTTCCTCAGCTTGCTTCTTAGCAATCTTTTTGCTCTTCTTTAGTGCTTCCAAGAGAGCACCATATTGGTTGACCATATCATTGAAATCTTTTTTAGATACAGATTCACCCTCTTCAACAGGTGATGAGGATGCATCTGAATCAACACCAGTCTCATATTCAGAATCAGACAAAAAAGGGGGGTTTTAGTGATTACCTTATCAAGATGAGTGTCATCCTGATCTTCCTCATCTGTCATGGCCATAAGACCACATTAGTCTTCATCTTCATTGTCACTGTCTGACAATGACAGGGGAGCCCTGATGCCCACCTTGGCAGCATGATAGTTGTCTTCTTCAATAAAAGCAACAAACCCAATAAGGGCTACTTCATCTTCTGAATATGAAAAGTTTGAGTCACTGTCACTCCAACTCTTCTTCTTATTTGTTAGGAGACTCTTCTCAGATATCTTGGCCTTGTTATGCTTTTTCTCATCTGCTTCTTTTCTCTTTTGACTAGACAGTCAGCAATAACATGTCCAAACTTATTGCAACAGTAGCAAATAATGTCAGCATTAGAATGTTTGTTCTGTTTAGAACCATACCTTTCCCCATTGGGGTCTCTTCTTGATCTGTCAGTGTTGCTGTGGGGCTTCTTTGAGATGGAGGCAGAGGAAGACTTGCTCTTCCATTGTCTCCTTCTGCTCAGCATCTTCTTAAACTATTTGGAGAACATGGTAAGTTTTCCATCAGTTAGCTCATCTTCTGAAGTGGAGGGTTCTAAGTTTTCCCTATCAAGATTTCTCCTTGGAGGCGAGGGGGTCTTCTTTCTAGACCTTCTGGAGCTTTCAGCTTTAAAGGCCACAGACTTGTCCCTGCAGTTTGCCTTGTTTCCCTCCTCCTCAGCTTATCTGGTGTTCAATTGAAGCTGATGGAAAAGCAACTTCCCAAACAGATTGGGGCTGGATGTTGTCCAGATTCCCCATCTCCCTTATGGCACAGATCTTCATGTCCCGTTCAATGTCGAGGGATCTCAGGAATTTGTCATTTAGATCATAGTTTGTGAAGGTCCTGCCATAGGTCCTCATACCATTCACAATTCTGAAGAACCTTTCATAGCATTCAACAATGGAGTCCTTCTTCCCTCGCTTAAAAGCTTCTTATTCCTAGTTCAGTAAGGATTTTCTATCATTCCTTACCTCAGTAGTGCCCTCCATGTACACAATCAGTGTATCCCACATTTCCTTGGCAGTTTGGCAGTGAATTGGATTTTGGAATGTGGAGTCATCTATGGCACTAACAATAATGTTCTTGGCCCTTTTGTCCATTGTGGCCAGAACTACCTCATCTTTGGTCATTTCTATTAGCTTCTTTAGGACTTTCAGATTTGCATCTATATGTGAAACCTTCATGAGGATGAAGGGTCCTTCTTCAACTATGATGAAGATTCTAGGGTTAAATGACTCCATAAATAGCCTAACCCTTTGCTTCCAGATGTTGAAGTTCTCCTTTCTACAGATTGGTAACTTCATTGAACTAAGCTCTTTATAACTTTCACCAGAAGTCATGGTGAATAGACTAAAGATATTCTTGAGGAACTTGTTCAAACTGTTAAGTCCTTTTTGAACAACTCACACTTTGATACCACTTGAAAGTTTAATCAGTAGTCTAATCACCCAGAGGGGGGAGGGGGTGAATATGTGTTTCAAGGATTATAGTCCCTTTTAAAATGTGGACTGTTCTAGCTCAGAAAAAGTAAAACAAGGAACATAGTCACATAGTTGTTTATAGTGGTTCTCTAGATGGTGGGTACTCCACTGTCCCTCTCCACCTATCTAGCAGTGTGCTAGACTAGGCCAACTCCTCCAAAAACTCAGATCAAAGCTCTTACTCCTCAGAGTCCTTGACTCCTACAACTCAGGAACCCAACAAGTTCCCTACCTCAGATCCACTCCTTAGATCCTACCACAGGTGAAAATAGCAGCCCTACCTTAGAGTGACAACACTCCTACAACTTAGATTCACATATGAATCCTACCTCAGGTCTCCACAAGACCCTGCCTCAGGATTATAGCAAAGCCTTACACTCAGGCCTTCTCTCCTGCCCTATACAACAAAGAAGATAGTAGAATTTGTTTACAATATTTTGACTCTAGAAAATATTCTTTATGCAGCATGAGTCTTCTAAGATCTTTTTGAAAAGAAAGTCTTCTTCAGCAGCAACACTGGAACAATCAATAGAAATGCTTTAGTAACAGGATCAGTACTGAGCTTCCTTGAGAATAGAAGTCTTCTTGCATTCTAGAATGAGAGCTTTCTTTTTCTTGAAGCTTTTCTTATTCTTCTTCTTTTGAAAGCTTGCTCTTTACTATTCTATTGCTTTTTAATGACCGACAAACTCTTCTCTTTTAGGTTTTCCAAAGTTATCAAGCTCAAGGGTTAGAGTTTATTGACCCTCTCTTATCCTTTTATAGCCCTAACTTTTCAAATGGTCGAGACCCTAAGAGGTTTTGTCTCAGACCACTTTTCAGAAGTGATTGATTTGACATCTGCTTTTGTCATCTCCGTCAATTTGAAATCCCATCTTCTAAGCTTGACAAGATGATATTATTATGTGAAGTTGGTTATCACAACGATAAATGACTTAGCAGTTTTCTCTTGAGCTCTTGCAACGATATCATCGCGTGGACCTTGTTGTCACGATGATAAATGACTTAGAAAACTTCCCTTGAGCTTTCACAATAATATCATCGTGTGAACCTTGTTGTCACGATGATAAATAACTTAACAGACTTTCCTTGAGCTCTCACAGTGATATCATCCTATGAAGCTTGTTGTCACGACGATATCATCATGTTCTTCTTATTATCATGTCAATTGTTGACTGACTTCATTTGCTGCCTCCTGTGAGTGATCAAAACGATATCTTCGTGTGAGTGTCACATACACGATGATATTTTACTTTGAGATATTGTGCTTGATCTCCAAACATTATATATAGGATGTATGATGTCCCATCCTGCTCATGTCACATCAGATAGATATTAAATACAAAATGCAACATTTGAAGTTGACGCAACTTCGAATTATATTCGACACAGAAGTCGGAGTCCATGTGCAGGTCTTCATCTCGACGGATACGTCGGTAAGGAATCGACGCAACGTCGATAACATAGTTCAACTCAAAGCTGAGGAAGATTTCAAAGCTGCTTCTATTAGAACTCAGAGGTGCATTGATCACTAGGTAAAGTTATTAGACGCAATGGCGAATACAGACAATGATTTAGAATACTTCCTCGATTAGATTATGAAGCTTATTCAGAATTTTCAAATGGAAGTTATTTGAATTCTAACAGGTCGTTCATGAACAAGAAGGGAAAGAAGAACTTCAGAGATACAATAATGCTATATTTGGAATTTATTCAAAAGGATTTTGACCGGTTGTCAAGAGAAATAGAAAGAGAGCAATACTACCTCTTGGACATTCCAACTAGGGAATCAACAGAAGAGGAAAGTCATTCATCTCTATTCGACAGAAGAATAAGTATGCATAATTTAAAAGAGAACAATAATCATTCAGTAGTCTTACTCTATAGTTTTCTCTGCTACAAAAAACATTCTCGAGAGATCTCTACACAAAAACACACAAGACTTCTTCTCTCTCTTAAGCAAGGATTCATTCTCTGAAGAAAAGATCTGGAAAAACACTAAGTGTCTTAATCCTCATTGACTGTTGCATGAGGATTCATTCAGAAGAACCATCTTCAACTTCTTCTCCTTCTTTACTCTATTTTTCTCTTTCTATAAATCTGAGTAAAGAGTCATAAGAATCTCTCTTCAAAGGATTCAGTGGTTTAAGATCAACTTAACAAAAGATCTAAATTGGTTCAAGATCTCCTTATCAAAAGATCTAGTTTTGGTTCAAGATCTCCTTATCAAAAGATCTACTATTGGTTCTAATAGTCTCCTTAACAGAATACCCAAACTCTGGTTCTAAGAGTCTCCTTATCAAAAGACTCAGGAACTGGATAGTGTATTCCGACCAAGGTGGTGGAAGATTGGAGTACCTATATTTTGGTGAACCACTATAGTTCTTGTCTCATCTGTGTTGTGCAAATTTTTTATGATGTCCCTTAGTTATTTTTATTACTCAATGATTAATTTATTCTTGTTTACCCAGAAATAGGAGATCCATCCAAAGGCAATGAAAGCAATACACACGGTCTCAGAAACCCAGGCGGTCTCGCAGTGCCCGGGCGACCTCCTCCAATTCTCCAGCTGTGGGCGACCTCCAGTTTCCAACTCTGGTGACCCCCTCCAGGTTTCCAGCTCCGGGCAATCTCGTCAGGTCGCCGAGTCCGGGTGGTCTCCCACTACCCGAGGGAACTCACCATTTCTCCGAGCCCAGGAGGTCTCCCACTGCCCAGGCGATCTCGCCAGGTCGCCGAGCTCGGGCGGTCTCCCACTGCCCGGGCAATCTCGCCAGTTCACCGAGCCCGGGCGGTCTCCCACTACCCGGGCGATCTCTCCAGGTCGCCGAGCCCGGGCGGTATCCTACTGCCTGGTCAAACTCGCCAGGTTGTCGAGCCCAGGCGGTCTCCCACTGCCAGGGCGATCTCGCCAGGTTGGCGAGCCCAGGCGGTCTCCCACTGCCCGGGCGATCTCGCCAGGTCGCCGAGCCCGGGCGGTCTCCCACTTCCCGGGCGATCTCACCAGGTCGCCGAGCCCGGACGGACTCCCACTTCCCGGGCAATCTTGCCAGGTCACCGAGCCCGGGCGGTCTCCCACTGCCTGGGCGATCTCGCCAGTTCGCCGAGCTCAAAGTAAATGGCTACTCAGCAATCACCCCCCCTAATTCTTCGGCTTGAGCAAGTGTGGGCTTGGTACATTTTTGGTGCCAACAGAACGAACACGCGACCTTCAGATCTTGAGTGGTTGATGAACACCAGTTGCGATGAAGATTTGGTCTTTTGCCGAGAATGACACGCAATCTTAAAACAACCATAACTTTTGATCCGCTTGTTCGTTTTTAGCCCACAATAGCTTTTCGGAACCGGCTCGGAGCCATCTATCCAAAGGCAAACTGATTCACCAGTTCAAGTTTGTTTTGCGCCCTCAGATTTCCAAAATTCAACTCCATTTAAAAGTTATCGCAGTTTTTCTCTTTCGGCAATTTCGACAATTTTTGTTTTTGTGGGCGCGACTAGCCATGACTGACCACGAGTTCGCCCAAGATCCTTTTATGGAGGCTCCTCATCTTGCAATTTTGGCACATCCAATCACTCCTCTCCCATCTCAATCTGAGGAGTTCACAATTGCTTGCCATGACTACCTCAGATCAGCTGCCCAGGAAGTTCCAGCAGAAGTGCTGAACATTCAGGAGGACTGTGCTTATTTTCCAACCCCTGCTGATGTTGCTTTTTATCAGCTCCTCCCATTATAATTGAACTGGAAGATCCTTCCCCTTTCTCAAATCAAGTTTGTTTGGAGTATGTTTCTAGTGACTTTAGAGAACCATATCTTCCATTCTTCTCGGGAGGAGAAGATCCCGTCAGCTATCTTCAAGCATTCGAATATGCTATCTCATTGAGGACTATCTCAGATGGTATTAAGTGCAAATTATTAGTTATATCCTTTGATGGTCAAGCTAGAGAATGGTTCTATAAGCTACAACCTCAATCAATTACCTACTTTAAGGATCTTCGAAGAGAACTTCTCTTAAGATTTGCTACCTCGAGGAAGCGAAAGAGAGGCTCAGCATCTCTTTTTCAAATCAAGCAAGGAGATAATGAGACCCTTGCTAAATTCGTTGACAGGTTCCAAAAGGAAATTCTTGAAATTATTTATGTTAATCAGGACTTGTATAAAATTGCCTTGATTAATGGATTACAAGAAGGTCCTCTGAAATTTAAAGTCAGTGTAAATGAACCCAAGACTTATGGACTTCTTATCAGAGTAGCAAATCAATTTATTGAAGGAGAGGCAGCAAATCTTAACTACGCTTCTTATCTGAATCGAAGGACCCAACAACGACAAATGAATTCTTATTATCATCATCTGTCTTCGTCATAGGATTTTTCGCGAGATGAATACTTTATATCTTACTCTTTTCCTCGGAATATACCTACTCGACACCAAAAGCAAGATGCATCACCTAAATTTTTGGAAGCTTGTGTAACATCTCCCAAACAACTAGATCCCTAGGACAGTTTTCTCATGACTAGGTCATAACAAAACCCTGGGATGCGCGAAGAGATCATGAGAGCTTAGGCTCGAGCCGAGAATCATCACGGTCTGCGGATAGTACTTTCTAGTTATTAGGCTTAGCGTTGGCCTTAGGAATCACCATGATCCCACCATGACATGGCTAACCCAGTAAAGGGTGATAGTTTATAGGTAGTAGTCCAGATCACCTAGAGGGGGGGGGGGGGGTGAATAGGTCTCTTTCTTTTCTTTCCTTTTTAAGCCTAGCTGTTTTCAGTGAATGTAAAAGTTATAAGCACACACACAAAAGCACACAAGAATATATAGAGGCTCCTCAAGACAGGGTGTCTTGAGTAGTCCTCTTTCCCCCTTCACCCTTCTAATAATGTGTTAGATATGGTCAACTCCTCCAACTTATCTTCAAGAGCTTACAACTCAGATTCCTCTGAATCTCTCAGGTTTTCTCCAAACCTTACCTAAGGCTCAACAACCCTACAAACTCAGAGTCCTACAACTCCTACAACTCAGAAATCTCCTGATTTTCTACCTCAGACCTATCAAGAAGTCCTACCTCAGATATTCACAAAGATCCTACACTCAAGCTGGGAGTACAGCTCTACTCTCAGGCTAAGCAACCCTATAGCTCAGGCACAAAGGCCTTACATATAAGTAATGTGTTAAAGATACAGCAGAAGACTATATAAAGTAAACCTTCAGATCTTGTCTTCTATTGTCTTGAAATAGAACTGTGAAGCAGCAGCTACAAGTCTTGTTTCTCCTTGATCTTCTCCTTCAGCAAGGTTGAAGATCTACTTGTTCTTCTTGAATGATTCAGGAAAAACTATCTTATCTCCCAACAGAGTTTAGCTTGAGCTTGAGAGATTGCCCTTTAGGAAGCTAGAAGATGATCGAAATTGCAGCACAAAATAAAGCTCTTCCCGATAAAATAGTGGTCTCCTTTTAGACCTAACATCTTCTTTTATACTTCCTTCTGACTTTCAATGGCTATTAGAAGCCCCCTGACAGAGCATGGACATCTGTCAATAATATATCTTGCTTTTCAGCCACTTGCTCCAAAAACAGATCCCGCTAGTGCTTTATTCATATTTGAATCTGTCTCAGCAGTTGGGCTGAGACAGCCTTCAGACTCAGTGGAAACTTTTGTCTCCGTCTCATCGGCTCTACTGAGACAGACGCCCGTCTTAGTGATTTTCCTCTATCTGCAGCTCAGCAGACCCAGACTTCTTCTCAGCGGCACCTGGCCTTGTCTCACCGGTTCAGCTAAGACTGAGAGGTCGACTCAGCGGTTTTGCCATTAAACCTCTGAACATATTCCACTTCTTGGAATAACCTAACCCTGCTTTAGCATGATACAAAATAGGGTTTATCAAATACAACATGTACTTAGCATTGAGTGAGATGCCTCTTCAAATCAAGGGAACATTGAAGGCAATATTCCCAACAATCTCCCCCTATTTGAGGAAGGCAGAACATCCCCAATGCTAAGGTACATAACAAGAGAAAACTTATCATGTAATGAATTATATGTCATTCATGATATCATATCATATAATAGTTGACATAACTTAGGCATTACAGATCATGTCAATACAGATTACATTTATGACAATAATAACAACATTATTTATCAAAACAATAACATTGTTAATTCATTATGATCAAATATCACAGAATCTCTATAGCAATGATATTGACTATTACTAAGCTTTGACTAAGATTAGCTTCTAACATACACCAATAGATTTATCCAAGCTTTCATTTTCATTTCTGTCAAAATGTTGAGACATTGTTTAAATTACATTTTGATTTTCAGAAGAAAAAACTAAATACATTAATTTAAGTTCTTCTCCTCTTAGAAGATGTTGAGCATTCAGCATTGTCAGCAACAAATTCTTTCCCTTTTGCTGAGGCCTCGTTGTCATCAGTAACATCAACCTTGTTTTCAGCAGCAGTAGTAGCAGTGTCCTTTTCTGCATTTGCTGCTTCTATTTCAGCTAGCTTCTTATTGTTTTCTTGCCTTTTGAAGTACAAGTATGGCTTTGGAATGTACCTTGAAGGCATCCTCCTTGGGTTGTCCTTCCTCACCAGATTTTCCTTGAATATTCTTTCCCTTTTTGACTTTCTTTCCAAATGCTTTATCCATTCTTTAGAGGGATAGATTCTATCAATATCTTTGCAGACTTGTCCATGGCTTAGCCATGCATTGAGGATTATGCTCTTGGAGTCCTCACTCCAATATTCAAAATCTGGGTCTTTGCTCTGCTCATCCCTTTGCTAAGCCATAAATTCTTCAACTAGCATCATGTGTTCTCTCCCTCTTCTCTTTGCCAATCTAACATTTTGACCAATTTTCTCTTGATTAGGGAAGTCCAATATTCTTTTCTTTGCTTGTCCAGGAGGGGAAAGTTTAAGGCTATCCTTGTTCCTTGCAGATCTATGAGGGCTAGCTCAGAGTTGGTTACAACATTGGTATGCTCCCCCTTTCTGGCTTCTTCAAATATTCTTTGATTGATGTCTTGGTTAGCTGTTGTGATTGTGCCAGAGAGAGTTTGGAAGATATTTTCGATGTCAGCTTTGAGCTCATCCTTCAGCTTTACTGCCTCGGTATCCATTTGGGTAGCAGTTGACCACACATAATTCTCAATATGAGATGCGGTATTCTGAAGCACCCCATCTGCTTTGCTGACATACTCTTTGACATATCTCATATCAAACTCTACTATTTTAAGGTCATTGTTGATGGATCTGAATATTTCAGATTGAGAGATACTATCCTTTCAGCCATGATAACCCACTTGGTCATTTGTTGATTTAGATAGACAGTTTCATCGTTGATGGGCTTTAGTTCAGACATAACTTCAGTCTTTACATTGGAGATGGACTGATCTACATACTCCTTCACTGTAGAGGCTGACCTGTCAACATAATTCTTCATGGATGTCAGATGAGTATCTAGCATTATTTGGATAGCCCTAAGAATATTCTCATTTGACTGTGAGGAGATGGAGGTTGAAGCTTGCTGATCAATCACTACAGATTCTTTGAGCTTTTGAGGGAGACTAGGAGGAGGGATAGATTCCACCTGGGGGGTAATTTGCCCTTGTACTTCCTGAATTATGTTATTTGGATTAATGGCTGGAGTATTTTGCCTTTTGTCTTGATCATCCACTTGTTCAACACAATTGGCTATGTCAGCAATGTACAACCCTCATATTTTTTGAGTCGGTGTGACCCGACATGAGTAGGGTCGTTGTATTACTCGTAATCCGTCAAGACCAAATTGAAAGTTAAGCGGACCGAGGCAGGCAGGTCGACCTCTCGGAGGCGACCAAGACCGAGCGAGGCTAAGGAATGACCCGAGGAAGGAAGTAGTGGAGCAAGTGGGGGAGGCTCCTCCCATTCTCCACTTGTGGTTGGCGAGTGGGGGAAGCCCCCCCCCCCACTCGCCCCTTGTTGTTGGCGAGTGGGGGAAGCTCCCCCCACTCGCCCCTTGATGTTGGCGAGTGGGGGAAGCTCCCCCCAATCGCCCCTTGATGTTGGCGAGTGGGGGAAGCTCCCCCCACTCGCCCCTTGATGTTGGCGAGTGGGGGAAGCTCCCCCCACTCGCCCCTTGTTGTTGGCGAGTGGGGGAAGCTCCCCCCACTCGCCCCTTGATGTTGGCGAGTGGGGGAAGCTCCCCCCACTCGCCCCTTGATGTTGGCGAGTGGGGGAAGCTCCCCCCACTCGCCCCTTGATGTTGGCGAGTGGGGGAAGCTCCCCCCACTCGCCCCTTGTTGTTGGCGAGTGGGGGAAGCTCCCCCCACTCGCCTCTTGTTGTTGGCGAGTGGGGGAAGCTCCCCCCACTCGCCCCTTGTTGTTGGCGAGTGGGGGAAGCTCCCCCCACTCGCCTCTTGTTGTTGGCGAGTGGGGGAAGCTCCCCCCACTCGCCCCTTGTTGTTGGCGAGTGGGGGAAGCTCCCCCCACTCGCCCCTTGTTGCTGGCAAGTGAGGGTGGCTCCCCCCACTCGCCCCTTGTTGCTGGAGAGTGGGGGAAGCTCCCCGCACTCGCCCCTTGTGGCTATTCACAGTCCGATTTTGGCTATTCGCAGCCCGATTTTGGCTATTCGCAGTCCATTTTTGGGAAAGTCTATAAATAGACCCCCATGGGCACCTTGGGATGGTTGGTTGGTTCCTACCCCCTCCCTCGCGTGTGATCAAGCACTACCCCTCCCCTCCCCTGTCATTGAAGGTGGACGGTGAGGTGATCCTTAGTGCCCTCCAAGGTGCCCAGGCTCAGCATTGGTTTGGGAGGGGAAGTTCCGAGTGAGCTTCCGGGTATGTGGTGGGACCTCCGTGCTGCAGCTTAAGGGGTCCATTTGTGGATTCAAGTGTTTATCAAGTCCAAGTCTTTCAGTTCCTAGTGACCGGTCAAGGGTCTAGGCTTAGGTCAAGTAAGGGTTAGTCGCAACCCCCTTTCGAACGCTGAGACCGGGAAACTGGTTTCAACATTCTGGTGCGGTGAGCGTGGAAGCGACTAATTCGGAAAGCTCTGAGCCATGCCTCATGGCTGGAAGCGACGAGTTGGGAGACTCGCCTCCGGCGTGCGAGTATGTGAAGAAAGGCGACGTCGATGGGTTCAGCAAAGGGATCCTGGAGCTCCTGCAGGTCACACCCTCCACTCGCGGCGAGTGCTCGACACCACCTGCAGGGAGGCGATAAGAACGCCCCCGTCCAACCAGAGGGGAGTAACTTCACTGGAAGGGCCAAGAAAGCGTTGCGGAGACGGAAGAAGTGGCGAAGAAGATGACCAAGAAGCGTGCGGCCAAGTGAAGTGCCCAGGAAGGGCGAGATGTAAGTGAAGTGCCCAGGAAGGGCGAGATGTAAGTGAAGTGCCCAGGAAGGGCGAGATGTAAGTGAAGTGCCCAAAAAGGGCGAGGTGTAATAAAGTGCCCTGCAAGGGCGTAGGGTAGTGAAGTTGTAATAGACGAACTAGGAATGAAAAAGGTTCTGGGGTAATACCCCGATCTAAGATCCCTGACTGGAGATCCCCCGCCGGGCTCAGTCATGCCGGTAGATGGGGGAGTCGTCGGGTCGACTCGCGGTCCAACAACCGATTGGGAAGGCGTTGAGCTCCTCTGCCTCCAGGTGAAGGTAAGCACCAAGGACGCGGATGGGTACTTCCACCTCCAATCGGTAAAGGGACTAGGAGTGCGTTGAGTCCCTCCACCCCCGGTTGAGCTAAGACTCCCAGGACATGGATGGGTACTACCACCTCCAGTTAGATCAGGAGTGCGTTGAGTCCCTCCACCCCCGGTTGAGCTAAGACTCCCAGGACATGGATGGGTACTACCACCTCCAGTTAGATCAGGAGTGCGTTGAGTCCCTCCACCCCCGGTTGAGCTAAGACTCCCAGGACATGGATGGGTACTACCACCTCCAGTTAGACTAGGAGTGCGTTGAGTCCCTCCATCTCGGTTGAGCTAAGACTCCCAGGACATGGATGTGCACTACCACCTCTAGTTAGATCAGGAGTGCGTTGAGTCCCTCCACCCCCGGATGAGCTAAGACTCCCAGGACATGGATGGGTACTACCACCTCCAGTTAGATCAGGAGTGCGTTGAGTCCCTCCACCCCCGGTTGAGCTAAGACTCCCAGGACATGGATGGGTACTACCACCTCCAGTTAGATCAGGAGTGCGTTGAGTCCCTCCACCCCCGGTTGAGCTAAGACTCCCAGGACATGGATGGGTACTACCACCTCCAGTTAGATCAGGAGTGCATTGAGTCCCTCCACCCCCGGTTGAGCTAAGACTCCCAAGACATGGATGGGTACTACCACCTCCAGTTAGATCAGGAGTGCGTTGAGTTCCTCCACCCCCGGTTGAGCTAAGACTCCCAGGACATGGATGGGTACTACCACCTCCAGTTAGACTAGGAGTGCGTTGAGTCCCTCCACCCCGGTTGAGCTAAGACTCCCAGGACATGGATGGGTACTACCACCTCCAGTTAGATCAGGAGTGCGTTGAGTCCCTGTAACGCCCTGATTTTTTCGGTATTTGTTTAATTCAGTGATGGCGTGTTAATGACGTCGGGGCGTTACTTTTAACGTCGAGTCAGCGGCGCGTTGCCGTTTGCGCATTTTCGCGTCCATTTGGGTCAAGTCGACCAAATTTTGCGACAACCCGGAATTGAAAAATTTTACGTTAGGAAATTAGATTATTTAATTTTAGACTTGCCTATCAAATTTCGTCGCGATCCGAGCTATTTTGGAGCCTCGGCGCATTTTAGAAGTTTTGTATATATTTAAAGCTCGCCGTAACTTCCGCCATTCGTATCTCGAAAACGGCACGTCGGATTTTGATTCCAACTTCGCCGTTGGATTCGTAGCACCGCCGTTCACTTTAGGCGAAAATTTCGTTGGATTCGGCGTCCGCTTATTTTTAGTGATAAAATGATAATAATAATACTAATATTATTATAATTATTATGAATGTATATATATATATATATATTCATTAGAAGCTACGTCGATTGCCAGCCTCATTCAAAGCTTGCGTCGATTCATTTTCAGCCTCCTTCAAAACTTGCGTCGATTCATTCCAGCTTTCAAAGCATGCGTCGAATTCCAGCCTTCATCCATGCGCCTAATTCAGCAGCCTTTCAAAGTTGCGTCGAATTCCTTCCAGCCCCCTTTCAACGCATGCGTCGACTTCACCTCCGACATGCGTCGACTGCCTTGCGTCGACTTCCTTTCGACGCATGCGTCGACTTTTTTTCCCCCTTCATTCTTTTAATAATAATAATAATAATAATATTATTATTATTATTATTAAAATTATGTTATGTTAAAACGAGCCCAGTCCTCTTCTCCTTCTTCATTCTGTTCGAACCAGAGAGTAGAACCGAGCGACGGGGACGGCGATTTCTCGAAACTTTCGGACGCCGCCGACGGAGCTCCGGTGGTCGGAATCTCGAGCCGAGCATAGATTCGGAAAGCTCTCGACGAGAGCTTCGTTCTCGTGGTAATTTCCTCCCGTTTCGTGAAACTTTTTTCGTTAGGGTTTTCGGCCCTAACCTTCGTTTTGGTCTTTTTTCTGTAGATTTCGCTTCGTTGTGCCTCCTTTTGGGCCGATCTACGACGATGAGTTGTTCGGAGAACGATTCCGGTGATTTGAAGGCAAGTGGTGTTCTTGCCCTTGCTCTTTCTCTTTGCCATATAACCGCTCTAAGCCGGTGCTTTTGATCTAACTGCGTCGTATCTCCGTTTTATTCTCTATTTTTGCTGCTAATAATTTGATATTATGCCAGTGAATAAAAGATTGTTGTTAGCTTCATATCTCTTGATTTTCTCATTCGCTACTTACCTTATGATATGATATGTCCTGTTGGGCCTCGCCCCTTCCCCTTTGAAATTGCATGAAAATATGAATTCTGTTGGAGGTCGTACACGACGTTGGCGGAGCCACCGGTGCGATGCTCTTTAATATAATACATTCTGTTGGAGGTCGTACGCGGTGTGGTTTTTGCCCCCGGTGCGGTGCTCTTTTAAGCTTTTGATTAGGAGGCTGTACGCGGTGTGGTTTTTGCCCCCGGTGCGGTGTCCTCTGTTTGGGAGTCCGTACGCGGTGTGGTTTTTGCCCCCGGTGCGGTGCTCTTCTTTTGGATGAGCTGATCAGTCTCTATAATTCTGAACAAGAGTAACATGATTAATAATTTGAAAACGGATGGCTTTTCTTTTGCTTATGGCGAGTTTTGTCATCGCCTGTGTTCTCACCTTTGTTTGGTGAGCTTATTTTACTGATTTTAGTTGTTCTGTTGTTTCCTTTCTGCTGATGATTAGATACTCCTGCTATTTCATTTCCTGTCGATTACTTGCTGCTAGCTTGTCATGACTGACCCTTGCAGCTCCTGTTTCCCTCCGGTCTCGCGGAGGTTTGCTTACTTTCTTATTTTCTGCACCACTTGTACTTGTTTCTGAGGTGTTCTTTCTTTGAATGCCTCAGGTTCTGGACAGTAGCAGGTGTTAGTGCAGAGCTGTTTTAGTTGCTGTCTTCTGACTCTTTGAGGTAGAGTTTTCTGTGGACTTGTCGGCCCATGGGTTCGTGTCAGGTGTTGACGCCCGTGGAGCCGTTTAGTTAGATTTTTGTTTCAACTGCTGCTGTTACTTGTGGTTCACTTTTGAACACTTGTTCTGGAATGGTTGGATATTGGTGGGCTTTATGACCCCCTTGTTAGATATGTTAAGGCAATTATTGCATTGCATATTATGTTTTGAAATGCTAATCTCACTATTTTCTACGTGTGATAAATCTATTTCTTATATATAGTAAATCCACACATTCGATCTTGTATGGTGCACCGCACTAGGTCTTCATGTTCACTTAGGCCACTAAGTAATTAAATCAAGTATTTTTCCGCTGCGTAAAACTATATTTTTAAAAAGCGTGGACTAGTTGATCCACCTAGTCGAGGGACGCGGCTTGTTAATCTTCTTGCATAGATTATATTTAAATCCCTTTGAGTTAATAATAATATTTGCTTGTCTGCGAAGAAGGATGATCTGCCTTAACGTCAGTAGGCGTCCCCTACGTGACGTGGCATCACAATGCGTAGCTTTCCCTACTCTGATATCATTTTAAATGTTGGGAAAATGCGGGTTGTGACAGTTGGTAGCAGAACCTCATAAGATCATTTCATTGTATACACACACCGATATGTCATCAATATGTCTTGACCGAAGCATAGTCACTACACTCATAGCATGATAAGAAGTATACGAGGCATATTATGTAGTATGGGATGCATAATATGTGTTTGTATATGGATCCACCATAGGTGGCAACATGTGACGGTTATGTAGTATGGGATGCATAACCACCATTACATGGATGCCCATTAGCACGTTTTCTTTTTTCGTTACATGTAATGTTATGTAGTATGGGATGCATAACATTACATGTGTACGCCGCTCATAACATGCATTAAGGCCTCTTTCTAGAATGCATAGCACTGCATACATTCATATCATCGCATAAGCACGCGTGCCAAGTTAAAGACACACCAGATGACATATGTACACACATGATTTGAAAAGAAATTTAAATACTCATGCACTCATGTCATAGCACAAGAGTCAATAGGATGATGATGCATCATCCTAAGTTAATCATGGCATCATTTCATGAAATTCCAGAACAAGGTAACAGCAATAGCAGGTTGTTTTCTTCCCTGTTCCGAATCGATCCGTAAATTTTTCCGAGTCTGTTTGGCTTAAGCTCTGTAAGCCTGTTTCTGATTAAATGTCCATCGTTCTTGTAGACATGTCTCGTAGAAGAGTGACACGATCAACCCCCCTACCTGAGGGAGAGTCTTCTGGTGGTCAAAGTGAGTCCGTGATCGAAAACCTGTGACAGAGCAATGAGGCTTTGTCGAGGCAGTTGGTTGCGATGCAGACTCAGATTCAGTCCTTGGTGTCTGCTGCCTCGTCGCAGCAGCCTGTTGTGCAAGAACCGGTGGTGAGCCCAGCCGTTCCTGCTCCCCTGGTGCCTCCAGTGGCATTGCCACCGGAGATGAACTTCATTTCACAATTTCAGCGTTTGGGACCTCCTACCTATGATGGTAGGGCAGACTTCATGGCCCTGGATGATTGGGTGATCAGCATGGAGGAGATGTTCTCCTATTCAGGTGTCTCGGAGGCTTCGAAGGTGATGGTGGCTGCTTTTCAACTGAAAGGTCTGGCGAAAGGTTGGTGGATTAGGGAGAAGGAAGGTCTCGCCGAGGGATGCTCTTGGGAGACGTTTAAGAAGTTGTTGCTTAAGAAGTTCCTCCCATCGGTTGAGCGTGACCGATTGATGAACAACTTTCTGCATCTGAAGCAGAGGAAGCTCACCGTCAGTGAATACGAGATCGAGTTCAGCAAGTTGAGTAGATTCGCCCCCGAGTTGGTGGCCTCGGAGGAAGGTAGAGTGAAGCGGTTTTTGGGTGGTCTCACTGGCGACGTCCAGCAGTGGGCTAGCGCCTATGGGTCAAAGACTTATGCTGAAGCGGTGGAGGCCGCATTGAAGGCCGAGTCTATTGAGAAGACGAAGATTCGTGGGTAGCAGACAAAGAGTGATAAGAGAAAGTTGGATGATCGGGAGAGTTCCAAGGCATCTCACTCGGACTCGAAGGAGAGGGGTGTGGGGCACTGTAGCTTCTGTGGAAAGCGGGGCCACCCGTTCGAAAGGTGTTTCGAGAGGCTCGAGGCGTTGGAGCCGTTAAAGGTTAATGCAATTCAGGACGCACCTAAGGCGATCCCAGTGTGCTCTTTCTGTTCTAAGCCCGGGCATGAGGCGGCCCGATGTTACAAGAAGGCCGATTGTTGTTTCCTATGTGGACAAAAAGGACATCGTAGGGCCGACTGCCCGAATTCGCAGACCGTGACTTCAGCGGTTCCTCTGCAGGCCTTGCCGCCGCCCCCGCAGTTCGTGGGCAAGACTAAAGGAAAGCTTAATGTGCTGACTAGAGAGGAAGCTCAAACCTCAGCGCACGTGATATCTGGTTAGTTCCTTTCCTCCAAACTTGTTCTCCTTTTTCTAAAATTTAG
Organism: Dactylorhiza incarnata; assembly: GCA_033032865.1. Lineage (NCBI taxonomy): Eukaryota > Viridiplantae > Streptophyta > Magnoliopsida > Asparagales > Orchidaceae > Dactylorhiza > Dactylorhiza incarnata. Next base: position 8,912,758 of record JAWHQI010000035.1, read on the forward strand.
CTTACTAGTTGTCTAGTGATGCCTTGTCCGTTAAGTTTCCATCTATAGACCAGGTTGTGTCAGATCGGGGTATCCGGGAGTGCCCCATTTCTTTGGGTGGTGTCCAGGTTCTAGCGGATTTGAAGATGCTAGATCTGGCAATTTTTTTCCGATGTGATTCTTGGAATGGACTGATTGTCCAGGTATGATGTCGTGATCAAATGTGAGGATAAGCGCATGATCTTCTCGTTGGATACTGACCAACCCTTGAGTGTGTTCAGACGCTGGTTATTTTTGCGGTTCATGCTCGTCCATCCTTAGAGTCTGACAGCGAGTCCTTTTTCATTTCTGTTCTGTTCTGGAACTGCTCTCATTGTGCTGCGTGCTCTGTTGTGTGAGAGCGCAAGTTTGTTTGCCAAGATAAGCAAGTACAAGTTTTGGATGTCTTTACTTACCTATTTGGGCCATGTTATTAATGAGGATGAGTTTTCGTCGGACCCAGTATAGATCGTTGAGTGATTGAATTGGAAGAGATTTACAACATCCGAGGAAATAGGGAATTTTGTAGGGTTGGCAAGATGATATAGAAGGCTTGTGTAATGAATTCGTGTGATTAATTGCGTCCTTGATTAGGTTTATGTAGGAGAATCCAAATTTTGTTTGGGGTGACTAGTGTGAAGGAGCCTTTCAGGAATTGAATAGAAGATGAGCACTGCTCCAGCTTTGGATCATACCTACCGAAGGAGTGGTGTACTATTTTTGTAGATAAGTTGTACGTTGAGCCCAGGTATGTCTCGAAAAAAATGTGATCGCACGATTCGAGTCAATTGAAGATTCATGACGTCGAGAGCGCAACATGGGAGCTGGAGTCAGCAATGCGAGAGTCTCATCCTCACATTTTCAATTAATTAGCTCAGGTAAAACTTCTTCCTGCATCTTTCATCTCCTCATTTAAATAGCTCAGATGGATTTATTTTCCTGTACCATATATTTTGTCCAAATTGTTGTTCCTGCACCTTTATCTTTCATCTAAATAGCCCAGGTCAAAATTCCCTTCCTGTACCAATTATTTATCTATCTTAAATTTTCTCTCCTGTACCATTTATCGACCTTAATGTTGTTATCTGCTCTTATGTCAAGTTTCGGTACGAAACTTTCTTTTAGGGGGAGTGGCTGTAACGCCCCTGATTTTTCCGGTATTTGTTTAATTTAGTGATGGCGTGTTAATGACGTCGGGGCGTTACTTTTAACGTCGAGTCAGCGGCGCGTTGCCGTTTGCTCGTTTTCGCGTCCGTTTGGGTCAAGTCGACCAAATTTTGCGACGACCCGGAATTGAAAAATTTTACGTTAGGAAATTAGATTATTTAATTTTAGACTTGCCTATCAAATTTCGTCGCGATCCGAGCCATTTAGGAGCCTCGGCGCATTTTAGAAGTTTTGTATATATTTAAAGCTCGCCGTAACTTCCGCCATTCGTATCTCGAAAACGGCACGTCGGATTTTGATTCCAACTTCGCCGTTGGATTCGTAGCGCCGCCGTTCACTTTAGGCGAAAATTTTGTTGGATTCGACGTCCGTTTATTTTTAGTGATAAAATGATAATAATAATACTAATATTATTATAATTATTATGAATGTATATATATATATATTCATTAGAAGCTACGTCCAGCCTCATTCAAAGCTTGCGTCGATTCATTTCCAGCCTCCTTCAAAACTTGCGTCGATTCATTCCAGCTTTCAAAGCATGCGTCGAATTCCAGCCTTCATCCATGCGCCGAATTCTGCAGCCTTTCAAAGTTGCGTCGAATTCCTTCTAGCCCCCTTTCAACGCATGCGTCGACTTCACCTCCAGCATGCGTCGACTGCCTTGCGTCGACTTCCTTTCGACGCATGTGTCGACTTTTTTTCCCCCTTCATTCTTTTAATAATAATAATAATAATAATAATATTATTATTATTATTAAAATTATGTTATGTTAAAACGAGCCCAGTCCTCTTCTCCTTCTTCATTCTGTTCGAACCAGAGAGTAGAACCGAGCGACGGGGACGACGATTTCTCGAAACTTCCGGACGCCGCCGACGGAGCTCCGGTGGTCGGAATCGCGAGCCGAGCATAGATTCGGAAAGCTCTCGACGAGAGCTTCGTCCTCGTGGTAATTTCCTCCCGTTTCGTGAAACTTTTTTCGTTAGGGTTTTCGGCCCTAACCTTCGTTTTGGTCTTTTTTCTGTAGATTTCGCTTCGTTGTGCCTCCTTTTGGGCCGATCTACGACGAGGAGTTGTTCGGAGAACGATTCCGGTGATTTGAAGGCAAGTGGTGTTCTTGCCCTTGCTCTTTCTCTTTGCCATATAACCGCTATAAGCCGGTGCTTTTGATCTAACTACGTCGTATCTCCGTTTTATTCTCTATTTTTGCTGCTAATAATTTGATATTATGCCAGTGAATAAAAGATTGTTGTTAGCTTCATATCTCTTGATTTTCTCATTCGCTACTTACCTTATGATATGATATGTCCTGTTGGGCCTCGCCCCTTCCCCTTTGAAATTGCATGAAAATATGAATTCTGTTGGAGGTCGTACACAACGTTGGCGGAGCCACCGGTGCGATGCTCTTTAATTTAATACATTTTGTTGGAGGTCGTACGCGGTGTGGTTTTTGCCCCCGGTGCGGTGCTCTTTTAAGCTTTTGATTAGGAGGCTGTACGTGGTGTGGTTTTTGCCCCCGGTGCGGTGTCCTCTTAAGCATTCTGTTTGGGAGTCCGTACGCGGTGTGGTTTTTGCCCCCGGTGCGGTGCTCTTCTTTTGGATGAGCTGATCAGTCTCTATAATTCTGAACAAGAGTAACATGATTAATAATTTGAAAATGGATGGCTTTTCTTTTGCTTATGGCGAGTTTTGTCATCGCCTGTGTTCTCACCTTTGTTTGGTGAGCTTATTTTACTGATTTTAGTTGTTCTGCTGTTTCCTTTCTGCTGATGATTAGATACTCCTGCTATTTCATTTCCTGTCGATTACTTGCTTCTAGCTTGTCATGACTGACCCTTGCAGCTCCTGTTTCCCTCCGGTCTCGCGGAGGTTTGCTTACTTTCTTATTTTCTGCACCACTTGTACTTGTTTCTGAGGTGTTCTTTCTTTGAATGCCTCAGGTTCTGGACAGTAGCAGGTGTTAGTGCAGAGCTATTTTAGTTGCTGTCTTCTGACTCTTTGAGGTAGAGTTTTCTGTGGACTTGTCGGCCCATGGGTTCGTGTCAGGTGTTGACGCCCGTGGAGCCGTTTAGTTAGATTTTTGTTTCAACTGCTGCTGTTACTTGTGGTTCACTTTTGAACACTTGTTCTGGAATGGTTGGATATTGATGGGCTTTATGACCCCCTTGTTAGATATGTTAAGGCAATTGTTGCATTGCATATTATGTTTTGAAATGCTAATCTCACTATTTTCTACGCGTGATAAATCTATTTCTTATATATAGTAAATTCACACATTCGATCTTGTATGGTGCACCGCACTAGGTCTTCATGTTCACTTAGGCCACTAAGTAATTAAATCAAGTATTTTTCCGCTGCATAAAACTATATTTTTAAAAAGCGTGGACTAGTTGATCCACCTAGTCGAGGGACGCGGCTTGTTAATCTTCTTGCATAGATTATATTTAAATCCCTTTGAGTTAATAATAATATTTGCTTGTCTGCGAAGAAGGATGATCTGCCTTAACGTCAGTAGGCGTCCCCTACGTGATGTGGCATCACAATGCGTAGCTTTCCCTACTCTGATAGCATTTTAAATGTTGGGAAAATGCGGGTTGTGACAGTCCCTCCACCGCCGGTTGAGCTAAGACTCCCAGGACATGGATGAGTACTACCACCTCCAGTTAGATCAGGAGTGCGTTGAGTCCCTCCACCCCCGGTTGAGCTAAGACTCCCAGGACATGGATGGGTACTACCACCTCCAGTTAGATTAGGAGTGCGTTGAGTCCCTCCACCCCCGGTTGAGCTAAGACTCCCAGGACATGGATGAGTACTACCACCTCCAGTTAGATCAGGAGTGCGTTGAGTCCCTCCACCCTCAGTTGAGCTAAGACTCCCAGGACATGGATGGGTACTACCACCTCCAGTTAGATCAGGAGTGCGTTGAGTCCCTCCACCCCCGGTTGAGCTAAGACTCCCAGGACATGGATGGGTACTACCACCTCCAGTTAGATCAGGAGTGCTTTGAGTTCCTCCACCCCCGGTTGAGCTAAGACTCCCAGGACATGGATGGGTACTTCCGCCTCCGACCGGTAAGATCCCCGACGAAAGACGACCATTCTCCAGGATCAGTCATATCGGCAGATGAGAAACTCATCGGATCGATTAACTACCCAATGATCGGTTCAAGTAAAGGTATCAAATCCTCAAGCAGTAAAGGGAGAAAGATTAAAGGAAACGGGTATGCAGGAGATACAGGGCTCCTACAGGGATCCAAAGAAGAGAAGAAGTCCCTGGCCACACTCACGTTCAGGGGGAATAGCCATCGCTGCAAGGGGACGAGTCGGGTCGCGCAGGAGAAGGGGAGACCTCATGCAGGATGTCATCGGCAGAGACTCCCCTCCAACTGTCTGAGAGAGCATCCGCCTCATGAAGGCAGCTCCCTAGGGCTTGGGTCGTTGATGTCACGATCCTCCTGCGAGTGCACTCGGCTTCAACAGGGCAAGGTGGGGCAGTCGCCGCTGCCCCCGAAGGTTCACCTCTTTCTCTCTCCTTTCCCCTTAGCTGTCTTTGGGCTTCAGCAGGCGAGAAGAGAAACTGGCGCACGGGCTCTTGTTGAGCTGCCTCCACTTCCAGTTGAGCTCTGCTCCCTGGAAGATGTTGAGTTCCCTCCACCTCAGGCCGAGTTCAGCTCAACTAGAGGTGTCGAGTTTCCCTCCACCTTCGGTCGAGCTTAGTCCGACCTCAGGTGTTGAGCTTTCTCCACCTCCGGTTGAGCTCGGCTCGCCGGAGGGATGTTTAGTGGAGAAAGGTTCGCTTTCCACCTCAGGCCGAGTTCAGCTCGACTAGAGGTGTCGAGTTTCCCTCCACCTTCGGTCGAGCTTAGTCCGACCTCAGGTGTTGAGCTTTCTCCACCTCCGGTTGAGCTCGGCTCGCCGGAGGGGTGTTTAGTGGAGAAAGGTTCGCTTTCCACCTCAGGCCGAGTTCAGCTCGACTAGAGGTGTCGAGTTTCCCTCCACCTTCGGTCGAGCTTAGTCCGACCTCAGGTGTTGAGCTTTCTCCACCTCCGGTTGAGCTCGGCTCGCCGGAGGGGTGTTTAGTGGAGAAAGGTTCGCTTTCCACCTCAGGCCGAGTTCAGCTCGACTAGAGGTGTCGAGTTTCCCTCCACCTTCGGTCGAGCTTAGTCCGACCTCAGGTGTTGAGCTTTCTCCACCTCCGGTTGAGCTCGGCTCGCCGGAGGGGTGTTTAGTGGAGAAAGGTTCGCTTTCCACCTCAGGCCGAGTTCAGCTCGACTAGAGGTGTCGAGTTTCCCTCCACCTTTGGTCGAGCTTAGTCCGACCTCAGGTGTTGAGCTTTCTCCACCTCCGGTTGAGCTCGGCTCGCCGGAGGGGTGTTTAGTGGAGAAAGGTTCGCTTTCCACCTCAGGCCGAGTTCAGCTCGACTAGAGGTGTCGAGTTTCCCTCCACCTTCGGTCGAGCTTAGTCCGACCTCAGGTGTTGAGCTTTCTCCACCTCCGGTTGAGCTCGGCTCGCCGGAGGGGTGTTTAGTGGAGAAAGGTTCGCTTTCCACCTCAGGCCGAGTTCAGCTCGACTAGAGGTGTCGAGTTTCCCTCCACCTTTGGTCGAGCTTAGTCCGACCTCAGGTGTTGAGCTTTCTCCACCTCCGGTTGAGCTCGGCTCGCCGGAGGGGTGTTTAGTGGAGAAAGGTTCGCTTTCCACCTCAGGCCGAGTTCAGCTCGACTAGAGGTGTCGAGTTTCCCTCCACCTTCGGTCGAGCTTAGTCCGACCTCAGGTGTTGAGTCCACCTCCGGTTGAGCTCGGCTCGCCGGAGGGGTGTTTAGTGGAGAAAGGTTCGCTTTCCACCTCAGGCCGAGTTCAGCTCGACTAGAGGTGTCGAGTTTCCCTCCACCTTCGGTCGAGCTTAGTCCGACCTCAGGTGTTGAGCTTTCTCCACCTCCGGTTGAGCTCGGCTCGCCGGAGGGGTGTTTAGTGGAGAAAGGTTCGCTTTCCACCTCAGGCCGAGTTCAGCTCGACTAGAGGTGTCGAGTTTCCCTCCACCTTCGGTCGAGCTTAGTCCGACCTCAGGTATTGAGCTTTCTCCACCTCCGGTTGAGCTCGGCTCGCCGGAGGGGTGTTTAGTGGAGAAAGGTTCGCTTTCCACCTGAGGCCGAGTTCAGCTCAACTAGAGGTGTCGAGTTTCCCTCCACCTTCGGTCGAGCTTAGTCCGACCTCAGGTGTTGAGCTTTCTCCACCTCCGGTTGAGCTCGGCTCGCCGGAGGGGTGTTTAGCGGAGAAAGGTTCGTTTTCCGCCTCAAGTCGTGATCGGCTAAAAAGCTGAGCAGGGGGATCCCGTTGGCAGGTTCTTTCGTGGAATCTCCTCGGGTCCCACCTACTCGTCAAATAGGTGGGTTGGACTTTCTTTCCGAGCTTGGGACAAGCTCGAAAAGAGCGGGGATTGTGTACAACCCTCATATTTTTTGAGTCGGTGTGACCCGACATGAGTAGGGTCGTTGTATTACTCGTAATCCGTCAAGACCAAATCGAAAGTTAAGCGGACCGAGGCAGGCAGGTCGACCTCTCGGAGGCGACCAAGACCGAGCGAGGCTAAGGAATGACCCGAGGAAGGAAGTAGTGGAGCAAGTGGGGGAGGCTCCTCCCATTCTCCACTTGTGGTTGGCGAGTGGGGGAAGGCCCCCCCCCCCCCCACTCGCCCCTTGTTGTTGGCGAGTGGGGGAAGCTCCTCCCACTCGCCCCTTGATGTTGGCGAGTGGGGGAAGCTCCCCCCACTCGCCCCTTGTTGTTGGCGAGTGGGGGAAGCTCCCCCCACTCGCCCCTTGATGTTGGCGAGTGGGGGAAGCTCCCCCCACTCGCCCCTTAATGTTGGCGAGTGGGGGAAGCTCCCCCCACTCGCCCCTTGATGTTGGCGAGTGGGGGAAGCTCCCCCCACTCGCCCCTTGTTGTTGGCGAGTGGGGGAAGCTCCCCCCACTCGCCTCTTATTGTTGGCGAGTGGGGGAAGCTCCCCCCACTCGCCCCTTGTTGTTGGCGAGTGGGGGAAGCTCCCCCCACTCGCCCTTGTTGTTGGCAAGTGAGGGTGGCTCCCCCCACTCGCCCCTTGTTGCTGGAGTGTGGGGGAAGCTCCCCGCACTCGCCCTTTGTGGCCATTCGCAGTCCGATTTTGGCTATTCGCAGTCCGATTTTGGCTATTCGCAGTCCATTTTTGGGAAAGTCTATAAATAGACCCTCATGGGCACCTTGGGATGGTTGGTTGGTTCCTACCCCCTCCCTCGCGTGTGAGCAAGCACTACCCCTCCCCTCCCCTGTCATTGAAGGTGGACAGTGAGGTGATCCTTAGTGCCCTCCAAGGTGCCCAGGCTCAGCATTGGTTTGGGAGGGGAAGTTCCGAGTGAGCTTCCGGATATGTGGTGGGACCTCCGCGCTGCAGCTTAAGGGGTCCATTTGTGGATTCAAGTGTTTATCAAGTCCAAGTCTTTCAGTTCCTAGTGACCGGTCAAGGGTCTAGGCTTAGGTCAAGTAAGGGTTAGTCGCAACCCCCTTTCGAACGCTGAGACCGGGAAACTGGTTTCAACAAGCAACATGGTCAGGAGGGACTCCATCATTATCCTCATCATCTCCAACATCAAACACATCATTATCAATATTATTATCATCAGATTTTCCTTGCTCCTCCCCCTCAGATAGAGCACTGGACTATTCTTGATCAGTTGAGTCCAAAAAATCTAGTAAATCATCTTTGGAGCCTAAGTTCACCACATCATGCTTTCCAGAGATACTATCATCAATCCCAACAGATGGCTTCTTTGGCTTCCCCCCCCCCCCCCCCCCCCCCCCCCTCAGATGGGGCATCAGCTTGTCTTTGATCTGTTGAATCCTAGAGAGCTGGTTGATTATCAGGATTAAGGTTAATTCTTCTTTCAAGATTTAAGAGGATGGTGTCAAACTTACTTTGGATATCCTCAGGAGAATGCACTTTATCCTCATCAATCATGACAAAGACTTCTTCAGCAATATTATTTTTATTAGCAATATCCATTTCAGATGGCTCTTATTGTTGCTCCCCCTCAGATATGGCATCCAACTAGTCTTGAGGATCTGAAGTTGAGATTACAGTGGAATCATTAGTTATTAACTGATTTACCGTTCAAGATTATATACCATTATTAGTAATTTGAGGTCGAAGGATTAATTACCAATGGTGTTAATTTTCTCCATGTCATTTTACTTGACAGAATTAGCAGGCATATTTTGTGCATCTGCATCACCTTTATCAGATGTAACATCCTAATTCTTATCATCCAGAAGAACTTCTTTGTTTGTACTGCTGTGAGAGTTCAGATCTGCACCAGCATCCTCATCCTCATCAGAATGTTTTGAATCAGAACTTGAGACAACCATTCTGGACTTCTTGGGATCTTTGGACATCTTCCTCTTCTTGTCCTTTGCCACTGAGAGATGGCTCATGGGGAGCACACTAGTGAACTTATCCAGAGTTTGTATATCCATCCTTTTTAGGTAGTGGATATTTGACCCTTTTGAGCTCTTAAACTTCTCAGGATATGTGTTCAGAAGGTAGAGGGATAGAATTCTTCCCAAGTTGGGGGTTTGCAGGCACTCTTTCAGTCTTTGGAAGATCACATTTCCCCAGGATGTCTTCCTCTTCATGATAATCCTTGTCATTAGTTCAAACATGAACTAGGAGATGGTGTCATGGGAGCCTGGTTTACAAAGAATGGCCTTCCCAACTATGTCAGAGAGGAGCTTGCCTCTCTTATTGAAGAATTTTCTCTTCAGTGAGCCTTTTAGGGCATCACCATAGTTACACCAAGTTAGAGCTTTCTTCTTATCTTTATCTGAGATTTCTTCTTCCTCATCAAGACTGCATGGAGTTAAATATAGACCTTTTTCTATCCTCGTGGAGGAGACTTTAGTCATTTCACCTCCAACCTTTGACTTCAAAGTAGATTTGGATGGGGAGATCCTTACATTACTGTACCATTCCAGAACTTCAGTTCTGAGAATGACAGTGGGCTTAGACAGAAGATATTCCAGACCTTGAGCTTCTAGAAGTTGAGTCACCTCCTTTATTTCTACTGGAGCATGAGTAAATCCATTTCTTACTACCAAACCCTTCCAGATGATCCTTAGAGCTCTTTGGCGCCATTATTTCTAAGAAAATGAGAGGCTGATATGGAAGGGAAGATGATTCATCTCGGTGGCTGGGGAGTAAGGGTTTTGTAATTATCTTTACTCAACATTGATCTATTGATATAGGTTTGGTTTATGTTTTGATTAGCCCTAATGATTAAAGTTGAGTGGACTTATTATTTTAAGTGATTTTAGATCATTTAATGTTTAATTTTGACAAACAGCAATTGAGACAACCCATCTCAACGGAACTGCTGAGACGACGATCTAAACCGCTGGGATAGAGAACTGCCAACCGCTGGGACATTTTAGCTGTCTCAGCAGTTCAACTGGGATTTTCCCAGCTGACTCAGTGGCTCAGCTAAAACAAGTCTCTTGTTTTATCTGATCTTACAGACTAATATTAAACCATTTTGATTGGATTGGTTGATGTCCTAATCATGTCACTAAGTGTGTTGATGTGACAACATATTGCACCAGAACATAACATTCAATCTATCATAGAGGATTGATAACAAGACAAGTTAGTCACTATTCAATATTTAACATACCAATATCAATCTTGAAAGCATTAAATTTAGCATCATCCAATGGCTTTGTAAAGATATCAGCAACTTGATTGTCAGTGGGGACAAATTCAAGGCAGATATCTTTACTTTCAACATGTTCTCTAATAAAATGATATCTTATCTCTATGTGTTTAGTCCTGCTATGAAAGAGAAGATTCTTAGCAATTAGATAGCACTAGATGAGTCACAATATAAAGGAGACTGACTTACCTTGAGGTTGTAATCCTTTAGCTGATGTTGTATCCACAACAATTGTGCAAAGCAGCTACCTGCAACTATATATTCTAACTCAGCAGTGGAAATAACCGCACTGGTTTGCTTCTTGCTGCTCCATGATATCAACCTCCTTCCTAGGAATTGAAAAGTTCCACGTATACTTTTCCTGTCTTCTTTGCATCCTACAAAATTTGCATCTGAAAAGCAGTCAGTTCAAAATCATTGTTCTTATGGTACCAAAGGCCAAGATGTTAGCTGCCTTTAAGGTATCTCAAAATCCTCTTTGCAGCTGAATAATGAGATTCTTTAGGGCATGCTTGGTACCTAGCACAAACACATGTAGAATTCATAATGTCTGGTCTACTAGCAGGTAGATACAACAAGGAACCAATAATGCACCTATACATGGATTCACCAAAGGGCTTACCCTTTTCATCCTTGTCTAAGGAAATGTTGGACCCCATGGGAGTTTTCATGGTGGAGGCTGATTCGATCCCAAACTTCTTAATAAGCTCCCTTGTGTACTTGGTCTGAGAGATGAAAATTCCTTCATTAGACTGTTTCACTTGGAGGCCTAAGAAGTACTTGAGCTCTCCCATACTGCTCATCTCAAACTCCCCCTGCATAAGATTGGCAAACCTATTGCAAAGTTTGTCATCTGTAGACCCAAAGATTATGTCATCAACATAAATGTGGGCTCGAAGATACTTGCCCTTTGTTTTCCTAAGAAACAATGTGCTATCTATATTTCCCCTCAAGAACTTATTCTTGATGAGAAAGTTAGACAAGGTCTCATACCAAGCCCTAGGGTCTTGCTTTAGACCATATAGAGCTTTACTAAGCAAATAAACATGAGAGGAGAGGGTTGGATGAACAAAACCTAAGGGCAGCTCCATATATACCTCTTCCTTTATATTGTCATTCAGGAATGCTGATTTGACATCCATCTGGTACACTTTGAACCCTTTGTGGGCAACATAGGCAAGGAATAACCTAATTGATTCTAACCTTGCAACTGGGGCAAAGGTTTGATCAAAGTCTATACCCTCTTCTTGTCAATAGCCCTTGGCTACTAATCTACCCTTGTTCTTGATGATGATTCCATTCTCATCCAACTTGTTTCTGTAAATCCATTTGGTGCCAATGATGTTTTGTCCTTGAGGTTTTGGCACCAACTTCCACACTTTGCATCTTTTGAATTGAAGAAGCTCTTCTTGCATGGCTTGAATCCAGAAAGTATCTTGATTTACCTCTTCAAACTTCTTGGGCTCCAACTATGACAGGAAGCACAGGAATAGAGCTTCATTGTGAGCCCTACTTCTTGTGATCACACCTTAATTCTCAACTCCAATTACCTGTTCTCTTGGATGATCTCTCAAGTTTCTTGTTGCAGTAGGCATCCTGTCAACAATCTGCAAGTCTTCTTCTGGAACAGCAGGGTCTTCAGCAACCTGCACTTCTTCATCTTCAGGAATAGCAACTTCTGTATAGGCTTTGATGTTGCAGGGAATGTCTTGGATAGACATCTCTTTCACTTTTTGATCATTTCCTGTCAAAATAGAAGAACTAGACCAGCCCTGATAAAGTAGGCTGGTCTCATCAATTACTACATACATAGACTCTTCTACAACATGAGTTTTCTTATTGTATACTCTATAAGCTCTACTATGTGAGCTATAACCTACAAGAACCCCTACATTGCATTTTTCTGCAGACTTTGTCAATTGAGATTTTCCATTGTTTAAAATGTAGCATTTGCAACCAAAGATTCTAAAGTATGATATTGTTGATTGTTTGCCTTTCATAATCTCATATGGGGTAATTCAAAGGACCTTATTGATGGAAGATCTATTGTGAACATATCGAGCAGTATTGACTGCCTCAACCCAGAAATATTTTGGGAGTGAGGAGTCACTAAGCAATGTTCTCACAACTTCTATCAAGGTCCTATTTCTCCTCTCAGCAACACCATTTTGCTGTGGAGTCCTTGGGGAGGAGAACTCTTGGGTGATACCAAATTCTTGACAAAACCTTGTCATAGCTTCAGATTGAAATTTTGTGCCATGGTCAGTCCTAGTCCTGACCACAATATATTGTAGATCATTCTGAATGGCCTTGATGTTGAAACCAGAACTTGATCTCTTGTGGAGCTCGGGCCCCAAAGATGGGGGGGGGGGGCAGCTAGCACTAACTGATCCATTGGAAGGAACAGAACGGAGCCTCATAACTAGACATAGAACCTTGGTCGCGGCGAGGAGGTCCCACCACAAACCCGGAAGATCTTAGAGCGCTTCCCCTCCCAAGATAAAGCTGAGACTGGGCACCTTGGAGAGCCTGAGAGCTGAACCAAGATAACCTAGGGAGAAGGAAGCTCGGAGTACTGAGATTGGATCCTCTCCAAAGGTGCCCTTCAAGGTTTATATATAGTTTTTTACTTATGGTCTGCTAATAACGGGATTCTGCCATTTGGATTTACTAAAGGCACCCCAAACTGGTCTGCTAATGGCCAAACTCCGCTGTTCTAGAGGGCTATTGGTAGCCCATCAGGGGTCATCATGGTAAAATCATCTGCAACCCCCTGCTGGGCGAGTGGCCAATGAAGTCGCCACTCGCCGGTCTCTCTGCGAGCTGGGCGACTGGGCCATGAAGGCGCCACTTGCCAGTCTCTCTGCGAGCCGGGCTCGCGAGACCCCATTTTGCGAGTGGAGAGATGCCCCATTCGCCTTGCTACTTAATTGGCGCGAGACCTTACCTGACTCGCCCTGGTTAAACGCACCCCAGAGCAGTCCTTCAAGACACTCATGATATCGCCTCTTGCTATTCGCGAGCAGGGTTCCTGACATGCATCTCTGGCTCGCCTCACCCCGCCTTGCCAAGGTACTCGCCACGAGACAACGAGCACTCCCTGAAATACCTATGGTTGATTCCTCCGCGAGTCGGTGAACATTGGGTTGTACACAATCCCCGTTCTTCACGAGATTTTGCTAAGCTCGTGAAGAAACATCCAAACCTTTGTGTTCGTCGGACGAGGATGAGCTGGCACGAATCTTTGGTGGGTCCCACCCCAGTGCTATAAATACCAACACTCCAGAGGTATGAGGGACCCTTTTTATCCTTCTTTCACTTTGTTACTCACAACCGTCTTTACTGAAGATGTCACTCTTGGAAGAAGCCCAAGCTCGCTTGGTGGCCTCCCGCGCGAGGGGATAGTCGGTCGCCAAATGTCGCACCCCCTGGAGCACCCGGTAAACTCCGCATCCCCCCATTCTAAAGCGAGCCCAAGCAGTGCGACGACGGTTCGGGACGACGCAATCCTCCCTTTGAGATATGTTAGACTATCCCGCACTCGCCGAACAGGTACTTGGATCCGCATTCCTTGTCTCTTCTGGTTCTGTGTTAACCTCTTGATTTGTAGAGCACATATCTGGAGGGAATCTAGGCAAGCGAGGGCCTGGAGGGTACTCGCCTTCTCTCCCCCAGGGGAAAAACTTCTCAGCTGCTGACGTGGAGGTTCTCGACCTGTCGACCTCACCGCGACTGGGTAAGAGACTAACATCATCTTTTCTAGCGAGTTCACATACTAAGCTTTTTCGTCTTTCACAGAGAACCTCCCCGCGACTCCTGGGAGGCGCACCACCCCGCTGGGTTTGGTGCCCCCTCTACATTCTCCTCCCCTACCGGACTCGCCACCCCCTCCGGGCTCGCAGCCTCCGCCGGGCTCGCAGCCTCCTCCGGGCGAGATAGTCCTCGTTCATGGGTTCAACATGCTAGTCCATCAAGACCCCAATAGCTCTCCCCCCGCCGACATCTGGGACGGAAGCAACCTTCCCCCCACTCCCGGCCTGGGGAAATCCATCAAAATACCGTACTCGGAGGCCTTCCAGGGGTGACCGAGCTCCTCTCGCCAGCGACCCGATAACGCGGCCGCATCCCTGTCAGGTTGGTTTGTTACGAATTAACAAAATATCTCTCACACTACCTACTAAATCTTTTCTCGTAGGTGTCCCGGAGTCCTCCACCGAGCTGGAGCCTGGGGAGGAGGAGATGTCGCCCATACCCTCACCAGGAAAAATCATCGACTTCCTCGGCGACCCTCGGGACCCCGAGGTGATGAAGCGGCAGTCGCGAATGTGCTTGAGAAGCAAGGATACATGCTGCAGGATCTGCGCAACCGGGCGTGTATGGACAGAGCGGTCTGCATGGAGTGCTTTGCCACAATTGAAGAGGAGTTAGCCCGAGTTCTCGCCGAGCTGCAGACAGACGCTTTCCGTGAGGCCACCTATCCTGGGCTGCACCTCTTGCGGCCGGAGGATCAAATCTGGCTGCTGCTGCGCCAGCTCCGTGTGGTCCGCGCGTATCACTATCCGCGCATACCGCCACGCACGGGGTGTGAGGAAAAGGCCGATGGCGGTGGATCCGCTATTGATCCCCCTCGCACTCTCCTGGCAAACTCGCGAAAACCTGTTTGTTGCTTTCTTTTTCTGCGATGTCATGTAAACAATAATGATATTACTTTGAATACCTCCTAAGAAATGGCGGGATTTCCTTTAATTATTGCTTGCTTTTTATTGCTGCCTTTATCGTGTTCACTAACCCATCTTGTCCAATCCTCCTTTCTCGCGGCTTACCGGGGACTCTCCTTACCCATCTGCGATTCGTTCCAGTTACCTCGCGACAAGATCTCTGGGGGCAGGCAGGCTCGAGTATCAAGGCGGGTAACATCAGGATTCGGCTCGAGTATCAAGGAAGGTAAGATCTTTTTCCGTATCGTTTGAACCTCTTTCATTCTTTTCCTAACTTACCTCCTTTTGTCATTCGCAGGGGAGCGAGATCTTCCGCTCCACCCCCCTTATGCGCCGACGATGCTCATTACCCAGGGCCTAAGGCTCACTTCCGCCACCGTCGACGCCTGCCGCGAGGCCCCCAGCACCTCTTCTGCCTCCAAGAAGCGGCACGCACTCGTCAGCCGCGAGCCATCCCTCAAGCCTCCGCCGCCGAAGAAGAAAATGTAGCCCTCCGCCCCCGTTAAGGGAAAGGGGCTCGCTGAAAGCTCGTATGGAGCCAATCCCCCAACGGACTCCCTCGCCGACCAGGGCGTCGGCGAGGCCCCTGGGGAGACTGTCCGCGTGCCGACCGCACCTGTGCCGGTGGGCCACCGTAATTTCTTTCTGTGCTCCAGGCACCGGGACGCGGTTGGCGAGCCCGTGTTTGAACGGGACTCAGACTCCAACCCGGTCTCGATCTCCACCCTCAACCCCTCATGGGTGGAGCGGGAGACCTTTGGAGGAGAGGCATTCGCCGTATCCTTTGGCCTCTATGGGCAGGAGGACGCTGCGGAATTCCACACCCTATCCTCCCAAGCACTCGCCAATGAGTGTGCGCGAGCCCAGCTTCGCGGGCTGGAGCTCGCCCATATGGCAGGTCGTCGGCGCCTCTTGATGGAGAGGAACTCCAAAGACCTGGAGAGGGAGCTGCAAGAGACGCCGAAGGAGCTCGCCGACCTTAAGGAAAAGCAGGTCGTCTCCGATGACCTCCTCTAGAGCCTCATGGGCGGGATGTTGAGTCTGCCGAGAACTCGCTTGTTTCATTTTGCCATTTTCCTTTTTATCTCATTTGCTTCACGCAGGACCCTGAGACCGCCGACCAGCTCCTTGCTCGCAAGGCAGAGCTGGAGAAGGAGGTCGTTGTTTTGAAGGCTCACAACCAGGAGCTCGCCCGGGCCGTCCTTCCACCCACTTCTTGCTCTCCCCGAACATTGAGGAACTTGAAGCGCGCAGAGGAGGAGTCGCTGCGAGACAGCGGGATCCTGGCAGCGAGATACATCTTCGACACCTTAAAGGTGGCAGTGCTTCTCTCAGCCGACGAAGAGGAGATCACCATCGAGGAGGTCGTCCCGGAGTTGTTCGAGCCGTTCCCTCATTTCGCAGATGATGAGGGCGAGCCTTAAAATGTATTTTCTTTATTTTCTTTTTCTTTCTTTGTAAGGCGGGACTCGCCCTCCCCCCATGATGTAAATAATTTTTGAAATGTAATGAAAATTATTTTCTCAAGTCTTTCTCCTATTTTTTGCTTGCATTTCTTTCAATTACTAACGCGCCCGCGTCTCGACGACTCGCGCTATGCACGCACTCGCGCTTTGCTTGAGCATCTTTTGACTTGCACGAACCTACTTGCATACGCACGCATTTGCATTCACCACGCACCCTACGCAAGCCTTTGAGTTGATCGGATACCCACTTACTCGCCCCACTTCATGGGACTTAAACAAATTTTCCCCTTTTGTATTTGCGCCAAACCAGGCTCTCGCCTGCGAGCCCTTCGCCGAGGCGAGTGCCCATTCGGATAGACTTGTTTCTTGCTTTTATGTTCGCGCGCTTCCATTCTCGCCAATCGATAGGTACCTGACAACTGCATGTACTTGCTCGCACACCACTACTCACGCTTTCACGAGCGATGCGCTTGCCTCAACTTCCGGCTTACACTCGCACCCCCTCACTCGCCCATTTGCGAGTAGTGTGCTTTTGCCGATTTTTTAGGATATAGGTGGCTACAACAATTCCACCGAGAGTGAAACCTTGCCGAGAACCTTCTCTGGTGGGGCCGCTCGCATCGCTGCCGAGCGAGTTCCCTTCCAAGTGAGTGCCTTTCCGATCGAGTGCCTCCCCTACTGGGGACACTCGCATGCTTGACCTTCTAAGCCTGCTGTCCTGTTAGCAGGGTGAGAGCCTGACCGTGTCATTTTCGTGAGAGCTTATTGCCCTAGGCCCAGTACTTACTTTACCTTGGCCAGCCTCTCCAGAGATCAACCTGACCCACCGTCTATGAGAGCCCGACAGCGGAATCGATCTGGGGCACTCCATCTCAAAGTTTCCTTAGCCAGCCTCTCCAGAAATTAACCTGACCCACCATCTATGAGAGCCCGGCAGCGGAATCGATCTGGGGCACTCCAGCTCCAATTTTTGCTTGAGGACCCTGGGTTAGAAAAAGCATTGAAACCAGCATACGATGAATAGAACATGTAATGGATTATCATAAAAACTCAAGGGTAGAAACGTTTAAATCATCCCCAGTTCGAGCTAGGCCGAAGGTTACCCCTTCCAAATCTCGGAGGTGGTACCCTCCTGACCAGAGCACCTCATCTACAATGTAGTGCCCCTCCCAGTTAGGATTGAGCTTCCCCACCGCGTCTCCCCTTCCGGCCACATCGACCTTTTTAAGACCAGGTCCCCCTTCTCAAACTGCTTCACCCGAATGTGCTTGTAAAAATATCGGGCCATCCATCGCTTGACCTCCTCCTGACGGATGGTGGCCAAGTCCCGATGTTCCTCTACCAAATCTAAAGACAACCTTTGCCCTTTCACATTATCCACTCGCCACTCTTCGTCTCCTTCGCCTGCGGTGATCACCCTGGGTGACTGATGAGTCCCATTTATATACACATTTATGGACTCATCTGGGCCGTATTTCTAGTCGATGCACTACACTTTAGGCATGTTTTCGATCATATTTGTTATTCCTTGCTAGGTTCACACTTAGGCCCGTTTTGGTGTGCATTTGCGCTCCTTGTTATTGGGGGTAAGCACATGGTGCTCCCCAATCCTTTTTCTGTGTTTATTTGGTGCTGGAGGTATTTTCCCAGCTGTTTTATCTTGTGCGCAGGCGGTCGGATTATCCAGTTTTCCCCTAGAATTGATGATTGTGTGCAACGCACGGTCGTGCGTTTCCTTGACGCACAGACGGTTGTGGTCGTGCGTTCTCATTTGGGCAGAAAACGGGCGATCTAAGTTTAGTCGTGCGTTTTTACGCACGGGCGGATTTACTCGTGCGTGAGTAAAACACACGGTTGCCTGTGTCTTCTTGTTTTAGCCTTTCCGAATTTACCCGTGCGTTTTACGCATGGGCGGGTTTGACCGTGCGTGAGTAAATCACACGGGCGCCGTAGCTTCGTCTTCACGTCTGTTTTTATCATTAAATAACGCACGGGCAGCACACGATCGTGCGTTCGCCCATGCGTGACCAAAACTCTGCCTTTTTAGTATTTAAAGCAGTAAAAGCTGCAGTCAACGAGGCCCCCCCATTCCCCTCGCGAGAAAAGCCAGGAATCCCGCCATTTTTGTCCCTTCCACCGGAGGAGACGAGAGGAGACCATTTTCGGCAATCTCCTTCACCATTCTTCCATCCGGGAGCATTTGCAAGTATTCTCTGCCACTAGTTCAAGCATTCTTCGTCGTGGAGGCCATAGAAGTGCTGTAGATTGTTGGAGCGGTGACAGCCTCCTTCGAGTCCGCACACCATCTAAGGGTCGAGCCCGGAGAGAGCTCGACAACCTCTCATTCCGGCCGAGAACCCAAGACGTGGTGACATCCTCTTTTTGGTCCTTTCTAAACTTTGATGCTTGTGCTTTCTCTTTGTGTTGTTGTAATGAACGCTCGTTAGATTAATGTTATAGATCCTTGCTTGTTGTTCATGTGCAATGATGCTGTGGTGGTGAGAATAGCTTTCCTTGTTGTGATATTCTAAGTTGTTTGTGTGTGAAGCCATCTTGCAATAGTTAGTGGTGATGTTGGCGAAGAGGTGAATACGACCCTCACAAAACCTCGCTCTGTGGCCATTCCACCCGCTTACCGAAGCGCGGCATCGCGGCCGCTGCACTCACCCACACCTTGCGAAGCGGTGCTTTTCGACCCGCATTTCTCTCATTTCCGCAATAGCTTAGGAAACCAATCACAATGCCCCTGTTTTATTTTATTCACTCGTGTAACAATCGACTCACCACACGTTTCATTCACCA
Organism: Dactylorhiza incarnata; assembly: GCA_033032865.1. Classification (NCBI taxonomy): domain Eukaryota; kingdom Viridiplantae; phylum Streptophyta; class Magnoliopsida; order Asparagales; family Orchidaceae; genus Dactylorhiza; species Dactylorhiza incarnata. The sequence goes on from JAWHQI010000035.1 coordinate 8,931,662, forward strand.
GAACCTGCATTCCTCAAGAGTTCGACATTCGGGGAAGCTATTCCCAAATTTATTACTTGACAGCGACCGGTGCACTTGCCAAACGCGCATCAAGTTTTTGGCGCCGTTGTCGGGGAATGCAGGCGTGTAACGTTTTGTGTTGTGAATCATTGTTATAGGAGCAGTTGTTTTTTAATTTTGTTTTTCTTTGTGTCTTCTTTTTGTGTATGCAGAGACAAGCCGGAAGGGAATTAGTACCCTTTGATCCTGAGATTGAACGTACTGCGCGCGCACTAAGGCGCGCTGCAGCCGTGCAAGCGGCTATGGGAGATAATATGGAACTTGGAGGTGTGCCGAGAGCACCCAATGATCGGGAAGAAGTGAATCCTGGAGTACCCCATGTGGGGCAAAATCATCTAAGGGATGAGCAAGAGGCGGTTTGACCGAGGCCCCGGACCATGAGAAATTATACCACTCCAACAGGTGGGAGTGTGTATCCAGGATTTGGGCCTAACATCATGAATAACCAGTTTGAGATCAAACCGGCCATCCTGAACATCATCCGCAACAACGCTCAGTTCTCTGGGATGCCTAGTGAAGACCCACATCTTCACTTGGCGGAGTTCGCCGATATCTGCGGAACCTTCCGTTACACAGGAATTTCTGATGAAACAGTCAAGCTGAGACTGTTCCCTTTCTCGTTGCGCGACAAAGCTAAGGTCTGGCTCCACTCTATTCCCCCAGGGACTTCTGCAACTTGGGATGCTCTCGCGTCCAAATTGTTGGGTTTTTCTAAGACCATACATCGTATGTAGGCGCAGCGGAAATAAACAGAGAAACAACCCAAAAAGACTTGGATCGGCCATGAATATTGAATCAAGAAGTTAATAAAAATACTAGGCAAAAATTACCTTAGTGGGATTGGATCAAATCCAACCTAGATGCTCCACGAGTTGAATCCTGTCGTCGGCTGTGCGAGTCCTCACGTAGAATATTGTCTACGTCTCTACAGAAGTCCACACAAGCCGGGAGAACGCCAAGTCACGTCGCACGCAACTCGGAAGGGAGAACAACTGCACCTTGCACTTCCACGAACTGCTAGGTTCGCTCTAGGAAGAAAAATCACGACGACGATCGCCGGAGAGGAGGTCGACGGAGGCAAACTGGGCGGCGGAACACTTCCGTCGAGGGGTCGGGCGGAACTCCTTCCGTCGGCTAGGGCGGAACTCTTTCCGTCGAGGGTTACTTCGTAAGTCCCTTTAGAACTCTAAAAGAAGGTCTATTTATACCCAAAGTATAAACAGGCTTCTAGAAGAATCGCTATCCGCAGACCACCCAGCAGAATTGGGGTTTCTGTTACAATTCGTCGGGATTCCACGGAACAGCATTCGTCGAGATTTCACGGGACAATTCGACGAATTCCGACGAATCACATCAGACGACAACATTTGCCAAGTTAAGGATCTCTGTAACAATTCATCGGGATTCCACGGAACAATCCGTGGAATTCCGACGAATTCCGACGAATCACATCAGACGACAACATTTGCCAAGTTAAGGATCTCTGTAACAATTCGTCGGGATTCCACGGAACAATCCGTGGAATTCCGACGAATTCCGACGAATTATATCCGACGAATTCCGACGAATTCTATCCGTGTAAACCCGATGAATTCAGACAGCAACATTTGCTGGACCTCCCCCATTCTATATGGTGATTGGTAACCTTTACCAACACAGTCAATCTTCCATTTTCTCCACATGCTCTTATGTGCGACCCTGCAGGCTCATATCGCATTGGCAGTGACATTACATGTTTGACCACTTCTAGATCACAATGGTAACTCCAACAATCTCCCACTTGATCTTGAAAGTATCAAACAAAAACCTCACAAACAATGAGCGGCATCTAGCAATGCATCATTGCTTCCCAAGCAATAAGAGTTCATAACTCATAAGCCTTTATGACCAATGTTCCAGCGTTGTCTTTGTCTCTTTGTCCCTTACATCCGGAAAGAACTAGAGGCATGGACCGTGTCACCCTCTTTATAGCTCAATCCAAGTTTCTTGATCTAGAACGGACTTCCAGAGAATGGTGAGCTCAATATCATATATTGACTCAACCAAGCATGGCCATGCATTTCCCAGTCCAATTCCATCAAGGGGCCCATGGATGCAACTCCTGTTATATAGGAGGACAAATCCCATATCTGCTCACACCCAAACACCCAAATGATTCATAATGTACCCAACGACCACCCTTATCATCAACCTTCTTCAAGGAAGACTTTAGATGACATCAAAGCAAACTCTTCCTCACTCGATGAATGTTGTGACTTCAGGTCAAAGGACCACAACACCATTGTCAAATGAGACCTACTTGTGACACTTTTAAGTAACAATCCACAAAGTAGTCTCAGGTTGTGTCTGTCCAGTACAACTTGTTCACTAACAAGTACCCATGTGATGACTTGATATCACAATATCATGACCTGTGAGAACCGGTCATCTGTCAACACACATGCTAGTCTTAATGTATCATCATCACCCTTAGCTTCTACGATGATACCTCGACTAGGGACCTTTTAAGAATGAAGCTTCGAAATCATAGGCTCTCACATTTAAGTCACGTACTTGATGTCCTATGGAAGCGAACATTCTAAGGGTATTTATCACGAATTTTATTCTATCATATAGAAACAGTATATCGTAATAAAAGAACTTGCCATTAATTGTAAAAGGAAATAATTGGTACACAATTCATCATATGAATAAATAATAAACAGCCAACAGAATATTTATTTTACATGCAACCCACAAGGCTCCCACTAGAGTTGATCACTCAGGTATCGTATACCCATTGATCTAGTATGACCATCATGCTTTCTCTGCGCGAGAGGCTTTGTCAGTGGATCTGCAATATTCTCCTCAGTCAGCACTCTGCAAATGTTCACATCTCCTCGTTCGACAATCTCACGAATAAGATGGAACCGCCGAAGTATGTGCTTGGAGCGCTGATGGGATCTAGGTTCCTTAGATTGTGCAATTGCACCATTGTTATCACAGTAGAGAACTACGGGACCAACAATGCTATGAACTACATCTAGCTCGCCGATGAATTTCCTAATCCATACAGCCTCCTTCGCTGCATTTGCCGCAGCGATATACTCGGCCTCAGTTGTAGAATCAGCAACTGTCTCTTGCTTGGAACTCTTCCAGCTCACAGCTCCTCCATTCAGGCAAAACACAAACCCTGACTGAGACTTCGAATCATCCCTATCAGTTTGGAAGCTGGCATCCGTATAACCACTTACAACGAGCTCTTCCTCTCCATCATACACCAAGAATACATCCTTAGTCCTTCGCAAGTACATCAGGATATTCTTTACGGCTATCCAGTGACATTCACCAGGATCAGACTGATACCTGCTAGTCATGCTCAAAGCAAAAGAGACATCGGGTCGAGTACATAACATTGCATACATGATTGACCCAATTGCCGAAGCATATGGAATCAACTTCATGCGGTCCTTATCTTCACAAGATTTTGGACACTGGTCCTTAAAGAGATTTACACCATGAGACATGGGCAAAAATCCTTTCTTGGACTCAAGCATGTTGAACCGCTTCAACACCTTCTCAATGTACGTACTCTGGGTCAAACCCAGCAACTTCTTCGATATATCTCTATAGATCTTAATACCGAGTATGTAAGTCGCTTCACCCAAGTCCTTCATAGAAAAGCAATTCCCTAGGTTGTTCTTAACAACTTTCAGGGTAGGTATGTCATTCCCGATCAACAGTATGTCATCTACATACAATATCAGGAAGACAACAATGCTCCCACTGATTCGCTTGTAAACACACGGTACATCTTCATTCTTGACAAAACCATACTCTTTGATTTTCTCATCAAAACGAAGATTCCAACTTCTAGAGGCCTGTTTCAATCCATAGATGGACCTATTCAGCTTGCATATTTTAGTGGCTTCATTTGGGGATATAAAACCCTCGGGTTGTGTCATGTACACTTCCTCAAGGAGGTTTCCATTTAGGAAAGCCGTTTTGACATCCATCTGCCAGATCTCGTAGTCATAATACGCAGCAATAGCAAGCAATATCCTAATGGACTTTACCATGGCAACAGGGGAAAAGGTCTCATCATAGTCAACACCATGAATTTGCTTGAAACCCTTAGCCACCAGTTGCCCTTTGAATGTCTGTACATTCCCATCCATGTCGGTCTTCTTCTTGAAGACCCACTTGCACCCTATGGGTCGTACCCCTTCAGGTGGTTCCACCAAGTTACAAACTTGGTTTGTATACATGGAGTCCATTTCGGATTTCATAGCCTCAAGCCATTTGTCAGAGTCCGGTCCATTCATAGCCTCTTGGTAGGTCGCTGGTTCATCATCATGATCCATAAGCAACACATTACCTATTTGAGACACGAGAAATCCATATCTCTCAGGCTCAAATCTTGGTCTACCAGATCTACGTAGGACTTGTGTCTCTTGAGCAGGTTCTCTAGCTACAACATCTTGTAGTCCTGGCTCAGAATCCAATTCTGGTTCATTCACTACTTGTGGTTCTTGAACTTCTTCAAGTTCTACCTTTTGCGTCTTTCTTGATAAGAACTCTTTCTCCAAGAAGACACTCGTCCTTGCGACAAACACTTTGCCCTCAGACGGTAGGTAAAAGTAATATCCTTTCGTTTCCTTAGGATATCCCACCAGATAACACTTATCTGATTTGGGTTCCAGCTTGTCAGGCATTTGACGTCGTACGTATGCCTCACAGCCCCAAATTTTAATGAATGACATACTAGGACGCTTCCCAGTCCATATCTCATATGGTGTCTTTAGAACCGTTTTCGTTGGAGCGCGATTCAGTGTAATTGCAGCAGTCTCTAAAGCAAAACCCCAAAAGGAAACAGGCAAGTCTGCATGACTCATCATCGACCGTACCATGTCTAACAAAGTACGATTTCTCCTCTCAGACACACCATTATGTTGTGGTGTCCTAGGTGGAGTGAGCTGTGATACAATACCACACTCTTTCAGATGATCACGGAACTCATGACTCAGGTATTCGCCACCTCGATCAGATCGGAGTGCTTTAACCTTTTTACCCAATTGGTTCTCCACTTCATTCTTAAACTCTTTGAACTTTTCAAAAGTTTCAGACTTGCACTTCATAAGATACACGTATCCGTATCTACTGAAATCATCAGTAAATGTAACGAAGTAGAAATACCCACCTCTAGCCATATAACTCATGGGTCCGCATACATCACTATGTACTATACCCAAAAGATCCTCAGCCCTCTCAGTATAACCAGTGAAAGGGGCTTTAGTCATTTTGCCTAATAAACAAGACTCGCATCGCTCAAATGATTCATAATCAAATGAGTCCAATAGTCCATATTTATGGAGCTTGGATATGCGCTTCTCGTTTATATGGCCCAAACGACAATGCCAAAGATATGTAGGATTTGAGTCATTTGTTCTTAGTCTTTTATTATTATCTACATTATAGATCGGATGGTCCAGGTTCAAAACATAAAGACCATTAAACAATTGAGCTACAGCATAACAAACATCATTCTTAAATATAGAACAACAATTGTTCTTAATTATAAAAGAAAATCCAATCATGTCAAGGCATGAAATGGATATAATGTTTCTAGTTATGGCCGAAACATAATAACAATTATTAAGTTCTATTACAAGCCCACTGGGCAAAGAAAGACGGTAAACCCCTACGGCTACAGCAGCAACTCTTGCTCCATTGCCGACGCGCAGGTCCACCTCTCCTTTACTCAGCAATCTCCTCCTTCCTAGTTCCTGCACATTTGTACAAATGTGAGAACCACATCCGGTATCCAATACCCAAGATGAAGGAGCAGAAAGGTTTATCTCTATAACGTAAATATTCGAAGCGGAAGTCATACCTCCCTTCATTTTCGGCAGACCCTCAATGTAAGAAGGACAATTCCTCCTCCAATGACCGGCCTTGCCATAGTGGTGGCATTTCCCTTCCTTCACGGTGCTCTTCTTTTTCAGCGCAGAAGATTTGGGATGTGACTTAGGTCCCACCTTCGTCTTCTTGAAGCCCTTGGCCTTACCCTTGCCTTTATGTACCATCAATATGGGACTAGCAGGCTTGGCCTTCTTCATATTTATCTCAGCAGTTCGCAACATGCCTAGGAGCTCGGGCAGTGTCTTGTCTATTTCATTCATGTTGTAGTTCAAGACGAACTGCTCATAACTATCCGGCAACGATTGCAGGATAAGATCTGTGGCCAACTCTTGACCCAGAGGAAAACCCAGTCTCTCCAGGTTCTCTATATATGCAATCATCTTGAGTACGTGAGTACCAACTGAGTCTCGAGCTCCCATTTTGCACTGAAATAATGCCTTCGTGACATCGAACCTCTCTTGACGAGCTTGCCCTTGAAACATTTTCTTTAGGTGCTCGTCAATCTCCTTGCACCCCATGTTCTCGTGTTGCTTCTGAAGCTCAGAGTTCATGGTGGCAAGCATAAGGCACTCGACGTCTAAGGCGTCATCGGTATACTTCTTATAAGCATCCTTATCAACACGGGACGAGTTCCCGGTCGGCACCTCGGGGGCTTCTTCTTCCAAGACATAGAGCTTTCGCTCTTGCCTGAGAACAATTCTCAGGTTCCTATACCAGTCCATATTGTTTGTCCCACTTAGCTTGTCCTTCTCAAGGATAGCTCTCAGGGACAAGGTGGAATGTGAACCACTTGCCATGGAATTCTACAAGAATTCATGCAGAATTTAATCAGTACCTTAATTTCAAAATACAATTTATTTTAATTTGGACTTCAATTAAATACTCCCACTATTTTATTCAAATTGATAGCCCTCACTATCAATTCGGAGAGTTCATGCGAGCTACTCTCTTAGTGGACAAGATCCGTATTTCACCAACACCACGAGTCCGCTTTGGCGTTCCTCTCATAATGCGGTTATTTGGGTAGGCAACGCTTGCCAATTGCATCCTCATGCAACTCTTGTATGGTTGGTGAATAACTCCTTATTCGCATCCATCATATGATGCATGCCAACCCTATGCCTCTAGGCACTCAACCTTTGAGGTCACCTAGTTAAGTTAGACCCGATGTCGACAGTGGGATATCACAATTATCCGCTCGCACCCTTACCAAGATAGATTAATGCACCTTGCTTTGGCAAGCCCACACTTCATCGATCGAGGCAGGAAGAGTGTCATCCATCGGAAGGCATCCGAACACTTAATATTTGATGAAGGGATTTTAATTTTAAATAATAGGTTAACACTTAACCATGATCAACATTTGATCAAGTGCACATCAACAGAAAAAGAAGCTTTCTAAAATCCACATGCATCCCTTATGTGCACAACATAAGACTATCAACCTTTGATAGACGAAAGGGCTAAATCTGGACATTTAGAACTCTTCCAAATCTTCAGATTTACATGCATTGGACAAAGGCAAAGACAACTCGACTTAAAGCAGTAGACAAGCTCGTCTCTCATTGTTGGATTCAAAATCCAAAACAATACAAGGGTTCATTAACCACTTGAGGGACGGTTACTGCTAAGGAGACAACAATTTCTAACAATTAGAAATTACCACGAAATCCCAGACGTTCCTGGCGGGGTTCCAAGGGGTCGCGCCCCTGGCGGGGTCTTAGGGGCAGAGCCCCTAACGGGGTCCAAGGGGCAGAGCCCTTGCGGGGTGCGGGGCAGAGCCCCGACCAATTTTTTTTTTTGAAATCCCACCACCAGAAACCACAGAAAATCACATCAAATGTGTTATTCCAAGAAGAAATCTTGACATTCAGAACGCTTCCAAATACCTAGATTTGCACGTGCTGGAATAACCTAACTTCTGAAACAACAATCATGACCAGAACCTGGCTCTGATACCACTGTTGGGTTTTTCTAAGACCATACATCGTATGTAGGCGCAGCGGAAATAAACAGAGAAACAACCCAAAAAGACTTGGATCAGCCATGAATATTGAATCAAGAAGTTAATAAAAATACTAGGAAAAAATTACCTTAGTGGGATTGGATCAAAATCCAACCTAGATGCTCCACGAGTTGAATCCTGTCGTCGGCTGTGCGAGTCCTCATGTAGAATATTGTCTACGTCTCTGCAGAAGTCCACACGAGCCGGGAGAACGCCAAGTCACGTCGCACGCAACTCGGAAGGGAGAACAACTGCACCTTGCACTTCCACGAACTGCTAGGTTCGCTCTAGGAAGAACAATCACGACGACGATCGCCGGAGAGGAGGTCGGCGGAGGCGAACTGGGCGGCGGAACACTTCCATCGAGGGGTCGGGCGGAACTCCTTCCGTCGGCTAGGGCGGAACTCTTTCCGTCGAGGGTTCCTTCGTAAGTCCCTTTAGAACTCTAAAAGAAGGTCTATTTATACCCAAAGTATAAACAGGCTTCTAGAAGAATCGCTATCCGCAGACCACCCAGCAGAATTGGGGTTTCTGTTACAATTCGTCGGGATTCCACGGAACAGCATTCGTCGAGATTTCACGGGACAATTCGACGAATTCCGACGAATCACATCAGACGGCAACATTTGCCAAGTTAAGGATCTCTGTAACAATTCGTCGGGATTCCACGGAACAATCCGTGGAATTCCGACGAATTCCGACGAATCACATCAGACGGCAACATTTGCCAAGTTAAGGATCTCTGTAACAATTCGTCGGGATTCCACGGAACAATCCGTGGAATTCCAGCGAATTCCGACGAATTATATCCGACGAATTCCGACGAATTCTATCCGTGTAAACCCGATGAATTCAGACAGCAACATTTGCTGGACCTCCCCCATTCTATATGGTTATTGGTAACCTTTACCAACACAGTCAATCTTCCATTTTCTCCACATGCTCTTATGTGCAACCCTGCAGGCTCATATCGCGTTGGCAGTGACATTACATGTTTGACCACTTCTAGATCACAATGGTAACTCCAACACAAATTTCTAGCTAAATTCCACCCAGTGGACAAACTTGTGAGCCTTCGGCGTGAGATCGCCACTTTCCAGCAAGCTGAGCAAGAAACTCTCGCAGAAGCTTGGGAGCGTCTTAGTGACCTCCTGCGCAAATGCCCAAACCACGAGCTTCAGCCGTGGAACATCGTGGAAACCTTCTACTTCGCCATCGAGCCCAACTACCAGGAAATGATTGACGCTGCTGCAGGAGGGACCTTGATGAACCGTACGCCGGAGGAAGCTCTAAGAATTCTGCAGGACACTGCCTCTCACAGCACCTTCTGGACTGCGTGGAGAAATGCGCCGAGAAGCGCTCGGGGACTGTTTGTGGTGGACTCATTACCTCCCGCTGCTGCGCTCGCAACTGACATGGCTTGTGAAGGATGCAGAGGCGGTGGTCACCACGCATACGAGTGCCCGGGTAGCGGGCTATCAGGTGAATTCTCTCAACTTAATTTAAATGAATCGGTAAACTTTGTTGGAAATTAAGCTAAGGGGGCACCCTACGACAATGCCTATAATCCGGGTGTGAGAAATCACCCCAATTTTTCCTGGAATAAAAACACTGCAGGCCAACGATGGCAACCGGGCCAGCATCAATATGATGCTCAAGCATCCGGAAGCCAACCGAGGCCGCCTCATCCGGGTTATAATCAAGGTGCCCCGACCCCTAAGAAAAGCAATTTAGAAGAAATGATGGAGAGGTTTATGGAAGCCGCCAACTCGAATATGGCCAACCAAACTGCGTCGATGCGAAACTTTGAGACGCAATTGGGCCAATTGGCTCAAGTGCTAACCGAGCGTTCGCAAGGGACCCTTCCCAGTAATACTGAAAAGAATCCAATTAACCAAGGGAAGAGTCTCACCGATGCGGGAGCGTGTGACCCAAATGAGTTGGTAATCTCATGTACCATTAATAATATTGAAACGGAGGCCCTATGTGATTCTGGTTCATCTCGCAACGTCCTTGCATTGCAGGATGTTGCTAAATTATAACTTGAAATGAACACAGATGATCGGAAATCCCTAGTGCTTGTCAACGGGACCGTCATTAAGGTTGAGGGAGAAGTTAGAAATGTTCAAGTTACAATTGAAGGGACGATGGTGGTCGCCGACTTCCAAGTTTTGGGACCTAGTCAAAATCAATCTATTCCCATCTTGGGAGTACCGTTCTTGAAAGAGAGCGGTGCCACCTTGGATTTTTCTAAGGGGTGTGTTGTCTTACATGGTAAGGTAACACCCCCTACTTGTCCCAAGATTGCTTCCGAAGCATTAATTCACTCTCCCCTTTTTATTACTGATGAATTGTTTAGTACTGCTGAAGCTAGGAAAGAAAAATAATTGTTAGTTGGAGAGAAGAAAGAATAAGCGAAGCAGGTCGTGAATGAAGAGGTGAAGAAGGCAAGAGAAAGCAGCGAGACTGAAGTTTGGAACAATAAGGGAGAAGGCGGAGCAAAGCGCCTTATGAATAATTTTCTTAGTCGTAATGAGAACTGTAAACAATTTAAACAGGTCCATTGGGCCGATCCAGTTGCCACGGCGGCAACGGAAGTGATGCCACCCACCACCAAGGTGGGAAATTCTGACGATTATCAACGTTGGCGCTCTCCAACTGTGGAGAAGCTGAAACAAGAAAGATTGTTGCGTGGAGCACGCTCTGCTGCCCTCCGGCGCGAGAAGGAGGAGGTTAGGGGCAAGGGGGAGACATCCTCCTTGGGCCCTAAAGCCTTCACCTTCTTCCCATCTTGCATGGCTGGGGAGAACCACCACAAATCAGCATATAGCTGATGCGTGATGGGGTCTCCGGGTTTTGGTTGTGCTGTTTCTTCTATTCTATTTTTTTTTGTGCCTTGTTACTCGACCATGCTATGTTGTGTTTTATTCAGTCTGAAATAATCTTTATAACTGCTACTATCAAACTTTAATACAGGTATTTGGTCCACCTTTAAGGACGTTAAACAAAAGGGCTTCTTGGGAGACAACCCATGGGAACCAACCGGTTCCGTTTGGCTTTTAATTTCTTTTAGGTTCTGTTATTTCCTTTTTTTGCTAACATCGTAGGCTGAAGCTCTCGCGTGGTGGATGAGGAAGGAGAAAATTTAAAGATGGAATTACCACACTTCTGGCATGCTCATTCGTAAGCATAGGTCCACTCTACCCCTCTTTTCCTTATGTTTGAATTTTTTATTTTATTTGGTTTCGATCAAGTCTGGGGGAGAGAGCGAGCTGTGCACGTGCACACACTTTGCATGGCATGTTAGAATGTGCTGAGTTAGGAATTTTCAATTTTATTGTGCACATTGCATACACTTGCACCTAGTTCACGCGCACTTGATCACGCGTGCTTATCGGGTATTGCTGCGAGGTTCCCCGCTCGTAAGAATTGGATTGTTAGTGTAGGAGTGAGGAGTAGAGAAAAATGTCGACTCGAGTAGTGCTCTAGTCGAGTGCTCCCGTCACGCCTAGAAATTCAATTATAGTAGAATAAAATTCAATGTTATAATTTAATTATTTCTATTATAGTAGCTGCAATTTATTTTACTTTAGTGGTGAATCCGGTGAATCCAACGGTAGCATAGGGTCGAGTGTAGTTGGACTAGTAGTAGCTTATTACAATGGTCGGAAGGAAGGACAATCTTTCTCGGTGGCTAGAACTTGCACTATGCGACTCTTGAAACAATTGCGTTGAAGTACTCGTTATAAAGTGTGATATAGGCCATTTCTTGATCCATTTGTGCTTTTGAAATCCTTACCAAGGTAATCTCCGTTGCAAGCCCACTTGAGCCTATCTGGCCTCCTTGTTTAGCTCCACAAAAATCTCACCAAAGCCATACGGCCAAACCTATTTTCGTACCAACAAATGAGCTGAAAGGAATTTAGTTATCTATCACCTTTGGTGTTATCTCTGTGGTGTATGGTAGCCATGAAAAATCTGAAGGAGAAGTTTTTATTGGGCCTACAAAAGATATTCTGTCGAGAAGAGAAAAGGAAAGAAAAAAATATATTGTTCAAAAAGAACTTTCAATTACTTTCTCTCGACAAAAACAAAGTATGATTGGCTTAGCACGCACCTAGTGTTCAGTTGAAGTCTGGGGGTGTTGTGTAGTTCTTGAAAATGTTGTATTGGTGATTTTTATTCTCTTGAGTGCTCAGGTTATGTTGAGTGGGATTCCCATCGTCCTTCTACTTATCTAGCCTAAACTCAACCTAAGCCAAATCTTAACCAATAAGTCCTATTGATTTTAGATACGAGTCGTCTCATGTAGTAGAGAGAGTGCGAACGTGCAAGCCTATGGACACCGACTTTGATGGATTTCTTAAGAGATTGTCCCGAGCTTTGATTCGAGTAATACTCTACTCATTAGTCACGCTATTTTCCCTTGTGCGCGACCGAAAGATTCACCGGGATTCACCATCCAAGTAAAGTAGATTTCAAATTACTGTTCTAGAAATAGTTAGATATAATCTTGAGTTTAATTCTATTCTAATGTATTTTTACGCACGTGAGCATGCGACTTCGCATGAGTCTCCACCGCTCAATCACACTCTAACATCCAATTGTTCCGACAGGAGAGTTGAGTAGTTTGTCCGAGACGTGCAAATGGTTAAGTCTGGGGGTGTGATGAGTCTCATTTATATACACATTTATGGACTCATCTAGGCCGTATTTCTAGTCGATGCACTACACTTTAGGCATTTTTTCGATCATCTTTGTTATTCCTTGCTAGGTGCACTCTTAGGTCCGTTTCGGTGTGCATTTGAGCTCCTTGTTATTGGGGGTAAGCACATGGTGCTACCCAATCCTTTTTCTGTGTTTATTTGGTGTTGGAGGTGTTTCCCAGTTATTTTATCTTGTGCGCAGGCGGTCGAATCATCCAGTTTTCCCCCAGAATTCATGATTGTGTACAATGCACGGTCGTGCATTTCCTTGACGCACGAACGGTTGCAGTCGTGCATTCTCATCTGGGCAGAAAATAGGTGATCTGAGTTTAGTCGTGCGTTTTTATGCACGGGCGGATTTACTCGTGCGTGAGTTAAATGCACGGTTGCCTGTGTCTTCTTGTTTTAGCCTTTCCGAATTTACCTGTGCGTTTTACGCACGGGCGGGTTTGCCCGTGCGTGAGTAAATCGCACGGGCGGCGCAGCTTCGTCTCCACGTCTGTTTTTATCATCAAATAACGCACGGGCAGCGCACGATCGTGTGTTCGCCCGTGCGTGACCAAAACTCTGCCTGTTTAGTATTTAAAGCAGGAAAAGCTGCAGTCAACGAGGCCCCCCCATTCCCCTCGCAGGAAAAGCCAAGAATCCCACCATTTTCGTCCCTTCCATCGGAGGAGATGAGAGGAGATCATTTCCGGCGATCTCCTTCACCATTCTTCCATCCGGGAGCATTTGCAAGTATTCTCCGCCACTAGTTCAAGCATTCTTCGTTGTGGAGGCCATAGAAGTGTTGTAGATTGTTGGAGCGGTGACAGCCTCCTTCGAGTCTGCACACCATTTGAGGGCCGAGCCCGGAGAGAGCCCGACAACCTCTCATTCCGGCCGAGAACCCAAGACGCGGTGACATCCTCTTTTTGTTCCTTTCTAAACATTAATGCTTGTGCTTTCTCTTTGTGTTGTTGTAATGAATGCTCGTTAGATTAATGTTATAGATCATTGCTTGTTGTTCATATGCAATGATGTTGTGGTGGTGAGAATAGCTTTCCTTGTTGTTGTGATATTCTAAGTTGTTTGTGTGTGAAGCCATCTAGCAATAGCTAGTGGTGATGTTGGCGAAGAGGTGAATACGACCCTCACAAAACCTCGCTCTGTGGCCATTCCACCCGCTTACCGAAGTGCGGCATCGCGACCGCTGCACTCACCCACACCTTGCGAAGCGGTGCTTTTTGACCCGCATTTATCTCATTTCCGCAATAGCTTAGGACACCAATCATAACGCCCCTGTTTTATTTTATTCGCTCGTGTAACAATCGACTCACTACACGTTTCGTTCGCGAGAACCTGCATTCCTCAAGAGATCGACATTCGGGGAAGCTATTCCCAAATTTATTACTTGACAGCGACCGGTGCACTTGCTGAACGCGCATCAGTGACTTGCCATCAAACTCGACCGGGAGGACGGCCTCAGACCCATGGGAGAGCTTAAATGGAGTTTCCCCTGTGGCAGTATTCGGCGTGGTTCTCAAGGCCCAGAGGACCGAGGGTAACTATTCCACCCAACTACCCCTCAGGTTCTCAACCTTCTTATCTAGTAAGTTCACAATGACCTTGTTCGCCGCCTGCACCTGCCCGTTGCTCCTCGGGTGATGGACCGACGCGAAGCGGAGGTCTATACCAAGATGTCTGCAGAAACTGATAAACTCCTCGCTGGCAAACTGTGGCCCATTGTCCGTGACTATGGCTAGTGGAAGCATGTGCCTGCAAATTATTTCACCCCATATAAAATTTCTCACCACTTGGGATGTTACCTTGGCCAGCGCCTTCACCTACAGCCACTTGGAGAAGTAATCGATCATTACTAGTAGGAACTTTCTTTGACCACTCACTTGGGGGAAAGGGCCCACCAGGTCCAACCCCCATATTGCAAAGGGCCAGGGGGCTATGATGGTCCGGAGTCTTTGGGCTGGCAGGAGATGGAGAGGTGCGAATAACTGACACTTCGAGCACTTCTTCGCGAATTCCACCACGTCCTTGCTGAGGGTAGGCCAAAAGTAGCCTTGCCTCAACACTCTCCCCTCTAAGGTTTGGCTCCCAGAATTGTTGCCACATTCCCTCGAGTGGATCTCCTATAGGACCCTCGAGACCTCCTCCTCCGCCACGCAATGGGCTAGGAGCCCCAAAGCATCTTCTGATATAACCCCCTTACATGCAAAGAGTAGTATGCCGACTTATACCTGAACCGCCGCTTATCCACATCCCCCTTGGGGAACTTTCCCAACGTTAGGAAGGTGATGAAGGGGTCTATCCATGATGCCCGCTGGTCCACCTCCATCAGTTCCCTCTCCTCGATGGATGGTCTGAAGACGTCCGACACCGTGCCCCTTGCCCTGGGACCGAACTTGGCCAGGAGTTCCATCGCGACACTCTCCTCCCTTGGTACATGATGAATCGAGAAGGTGCGGAACTGCCCTATGAGCCCCTTGACCTTTTGCAAGTATCGCTGAAGAGTTGACTCCTTTACCATAAACTCCGCCTTGACTTGGCAAGCCACCACCATGGAGTCCGGCGAGACCTCCACATCTTGCACACCCAACTCCCGGGCTAGGCGGAGACCTGCTATCACGACTTCGTACTCGACCTGCTTATTGGTGAGGGGGAAATGAATGTTGATCGCCTGCTCGATCCTTGTCCCATGAGGGCCTACTAAAATCACCGCTCCCCAAAAAAGAATGCTTCCCTGACGCCCCATCGACCAAAGTCCTCCAGGATACCGAGTCAGGTAGCTTGGACTCTTCCACTTCGGTCACATAGTCTGCCAAAAAGTCCGCCACCGCTTGCGCTTTTATGGATAACCTAGGCACGTAAGAGATATCAAACTCTCTCAACTCCACTGACCACATGGCCAGCCTTCCCGAGTGCTCCACCCCCCTTCATGATGTTGCGAAGGGCGTGATCGATCACCACCTTGATTGAGTGTGCCTGAAAGTAGGGTCGGAGCTTCCTGGCCGACACCACCAGGGTGAAGGCGAGCTTTTCTAAGATGGGGTATCTAAGCTCAGCCTTCCTCAATACTCGACTAACATAGTAGATTGGGAGTTGCTTTTTTCCTTCTTCCTGGACCAGTATCGAGCTTACCGCATCGGGTCCTACCCCCATGTGTAGGGATAAGTCCTCTCCATGTCGCACTCGGGGATCCACTCAAACTTTTAGTTCCCCCGCAGCACTTTGAAGAAGGACGAGCACTTCTCTCCTGCACTGGAGAGGAACCTACATAGCCCGACCAACTTCCCTGTGAGACGCTGGACCTCTTTCTCACTCTTAGGATTCCCTTGCTCCATGATTGCCCTTACCTTGTTCGGGTTAGGCCCTACCCCATCCGGGGTAAGCAAGTCACCTAAGAACTTCCCTCGGCTTGCCCCGAAGACACACTTCAGGGGGTTGAGCTTCATCTTGAATTTTCTCAAAGTCCCAAAGGTCTCCTTGATGAGTCCAAGTTATATACTCTTTTTCGGGCTCATCTGGGCTTGTTTTCATGCATTTGCACTTCACTTGTTGTTCATTATTGCTTATATTTCACATGAACACATTTCCTCAATAAGTTCTTTGTTGTGGCCCATTGTGGTGCGCGATGCACGCTATGTTTGTTGGTGGTAAGCACATGGTGCTCCCCGACCCTTTTCTTTTGTTTGTGGATTGAGCTGGAGGGGTATTCCCAGCTGAGTCGTTGGTTATGCAGGTAGATAGATCATCCAATTTTACCCATTTTTTATTACTACATATATCGCACGGTCGTGCATTTTCCTTGACGCACGGATGGCTGCGGTCGTGCGCCTTCACCTGGGGTAGAAAATGATGATCTGTCGTTGATCTTTCCTCTTTACGCACGGGCAGTTGCCCGTGTGCGAAGAAATCGCACGATCGACCTGTTTAGCCTTGTTTTTGGCCATCTGGATTTGTCCATGCATTTTTACGCACGGGCGGCTTCGGCCATGCGTGAGTAAAATGCATGGGCGTTCTGGGTCATCCTCCCTTCTTAATTAATTTCACACGGTTCACGCACGGTCGTGTGTTTGACCGTGCGTGACCAAAAATTCTGATTATTTCTATAAAAGCTGCAGATTTTGCCCTAGTAAAAAAAGACCGAACAGCTCCGCGTTTTTCCGCCGCAAAGGGAGTTCCAGCTCTGTTCTCTCTCCTTCTTCCTCCACCTTTTGCCCAAGGCCACCTCACATCTTCCAAACGCTTCAAGGAGAGGAGGCTACACTATCTTCATCACAAAGCTAGGAGTTCTTCGCAGTAGATGTGGCCGGATTGTAATTTATCGGAGAAGACGGGTCCATTGGGAGGAAGTGACAGCCCTTCTCTACCCCGGAAGATATCTGGGACCGAGCTAGGATGCGGATTGACCTCCCGGCGATTCCTACCGAGAATCTACAGCAAGCCTCTGGATTCGGTCGTATCTCTTGCATTTTTCTCTTCTTAGGTTATTGTTGCTTGTAGTGTAATCTTCTATTTTATGATGATGTTTGTACTCTGCACTTGATTTTATCTTTATTTCATTATTATGCAATGATATTATTTGTTTATGAGTGCTTGAGGTGAGCTCTTGTGGTGATTATGGTGTGAGCGATTTTGGGTTAGCTACACTAGCAATTGCTAGGTGTGAGCTTTGTGACGAGGTGCTTGCGACCCTCATTCCGCCAGTGCGACCCATTCTATCTGCCCTTGCGAAGTAGTGCATTCAAGTCCTACGTAGTCTCCATCCCGCTTAGCGAAGCAGTGCGCTCAAGGCCTGCATAGGAGTAGTTGAGTAGTAGTTTTCTTTTATTTTTCGACAATCCAAATCACCCCCTTTTCCGCAATCCATTCGACCCAAAGGGCTTCAATCTCAAGTCCTTCCTTAAAAGTAAACTCCACCTTGCTGTGTTCCTTCGAGATCGATACTTGGGGATTCACTCCCACATTTTATATTACTTGAACAATCGGTACACTGCCGTTTCGTGCCGCAATCTTGCTACCTCTTATAGCGGTGTGCTAGATTTGCACATCAGGTTTTTGGCGCCGTTGTCAGGGAGCATAGTCGTGTGAGTTTTCTGGAGAGGGAGAACCTGCGATAAAAGTTCTTCCATTTGTAAATTGCATCCTTTTATTATTATTATTATTTATTTCAGTTCTTGTTATTCCTTTTTCTTGTTTTTTATTAGGTTGCTTTGGTAAATTAATGTTGGGTATAGTTTTTTGCACAATAGTGTTTTTCTTTTGAATCTAGTTATCTTCACGCAATGTGGGCTTCATTTAATATTCGTTGCCATTGGTGTGGAGATACCTCTCATGCTAGTGATAGATGTCCAAAGGGAGATAATAGCCCTAGCACTCAAGGCCCAGTATATGGAGCACCGACTTCGTCTGGTACTCCATATGGTGCGCGTAAGTCCTATGGCTATTCTTCTAAGCCTTTACCGACATACTTCTTTGCAGCTTCAGCACCTGTGGTGCCAATGAAGCCAACAAGGCAGTGCTTGTTTTGTCGGAGCACAGATCATGCCTTGAAGGATTGTGTTGGGACAATTGCCCACAATGTCCTAGATTTGGAGAAGTCCATTCCTAAATCAAAGAAATACCTCACAATGTATTTGATATATTATCTAGAATCACTGTGCAGGAGATCAGGTCAAGCTAAATGATCAAGAAGTTCATCTAAGTCCACATGCGTCGAGACACTACACATCGCTCGACGCCTGTGACCCAAAAGCGTCGACCTATGTTTGTTGTCTCAATGACAAGATCATTGACTGAAGATTTGAGACTAAGTCAAAAGAAAGCGTCGAACCAAGGAACATCACTTGACGTTGTGGAATAAGAAGCATCGACTGAGTTACACACTGATCAATGCCCTCTTCCTAAAATGCTCTAAGTAAAGCAACATGTTACAGTACATCTACAACAAGCTAAGCCACGTCGAGACGACGACCATGTCTCGACGCCTTGTCAATACTAAAGCCGCTGAAGACCATTGAGGATCTGACGTCATGCTGACATGAAGGAGCGTTTCAGATGTCGTGGATTGCGGGTTATAAATAGAAGGCATGATCTGTAATTCAGAGAGTGTTCTAGCCATTATCTTCTCCATCTTTCAAGGCATAATTTGAGGAAGCATCCAAGGAAGAATATCCAGGAAATTCATCAAGATCTGCATCTGACATTTATTTCCTATTCTAGAGATATTGTCATTGCAATCAAGGATACAAAAGAAAGGTTTCCATTGAAGAGAAGTACAGTTTTTATCCTCCAAATCAAAGGCTCTCGAAAGAAGAATCAGAAGAAATCTTCTCTTCCTTTAGAATCGTTTTGACTTGAAGAAATCATTTCAGCAATTTGTTGCTGACATTTTCTGAAGAGAGAAGGTCATGGAGGAAGAACTTATCTTCCTAAAGAACAATAGTCATCACAGCCTCTGTGATTCAAGAAGATGATTTTGCTGTTGCTGATCTGTTGAAGAATTCTGTCGGATCATTCAGATAGAATAAAAGGCTCTATACATTGAAGAACTAGAGTCTGGTGATATTATAATCAATTTTCAATTCCTGTAGGATCTTTTGAAGATCTGAGCTGTAGGATCTTTTGTGATCTGAGTTGTGGGATCCAAGGGTGGATCTGAGTGTAGGCCTGTTATTATAAAGGCTGAGGTAGGACTTTGGTAAGTCTGAGACTGTAGGATCTGTTGAGATCTGAGACTGTAGGATCTGTTGAGATCTGAGACTGTAGGATCTGTTGAGATCTGAGACTGTAAGATCTGTAGAGATTTATAGAGATCTGAGCTGTAAGACCTTTTTGTGGTCTGAGATCTGGAGGAGATATAAGCCATATCTGGCACACTGCTAGAGGGGAGAAGGGGGAAAGTGGATTACCCTAGATAGGGGAACCACTATAAAATTCCGTGTGTTTGAGATTGTTTTTTGAAAGTTTTGATTATAACTCACATACACTTAGGATTTGATCAAGAACTTAAATAGAATTTAAATTAACCTATTCACCCCCCCTCTAGGTGATTAGCTACCCTTAAATAAAGACTTTCAAGTGGTATCAGAGGGAGGTTATTCAAGAAAAGGTTTAACAGCCTGAACAAGACCTCCTAAGGGTAGATCTGTTAAGTCTTCATGGCAAACAATGAAGGGAACAAGGAATTCACATCCATGAAGTTACCAATCTGTAGAAAGGAGAATTTTGGGATTTGGAAGGAAAGGGTTAGATTATTCATGGAAGCCTCTGACCCTAGGATATACATCACAGTACTAGAAGGACCTTTTGTTCCTATGAAGGTCTCATTCACAGATGGAAACATCAAGACTCCCAAAACATATTCTGTGATGACTAAAGATGAAGTAACTCTGGCCACCGTGGATAAGAGAGCCCAGAACATCATTGTTAGTGCAATTGAGGATTCAACTTTCTAGAATCTAGTGCACTGCAAAACTGCCAAGGAAATGTGGGATTCACTCATTGTCTATATGGAAGGGACTGAAGAGGTCAGAGATGATAGGAAGTCTCTTCTGAATAAGCAATATGAGGCTTTCAGACAAGACAAGATGGACTCAATAGCAATATGTTATCAGAAATTCTTCAAAATTGTCAATGGTCTGAAAACCTATGGAAGAACATTTACATACTATGAGCTGAATGATAAATTCTTGAGATCCCTTAATAAAGAATTGGACATCAAGATCTGTGTTATCAGGGAAATGGGAAATCTGGGAAACATTCAGCCCCAGAACCTATATGGGAAACTTCTGTCCCATGAACTTCACCTGAACACCAGAAAAGCTGAAGAAGGACACAACAAGGTGAATCCTATTGCTCTGAAGGCAGAAAGTTCCAAGAGAAGCAAGGAGAGGATGTCATCACCCCCCAGGATACCATCTGAATCTGAAGAATCAGTGACCAACAATTCTGACTCTGAAATATCAGATGGTGAACTGGCACTCTTCACCAAACAGCTGAAAAGGATGCTTAGAAGAAAGCAACACTTGAAAACTAGGCCTTCTCAGTCATCCAGATCCAAGAAGCACTCCAACTATTCAGAAGGATTCAGACCAGTTTCCAAGAAGGACAGGTATAATTCTAAATATAATAAATTTAATTCAGAAGAAACTGTGTGCTTTGGATGCAGGAAACTTGGGCACATGATTGCTGATTGCCCATCAAAAAGAAAGAACAATAAGAAGTCTGATGAGAGGAGGCACAAATCTGACAAGAAACATGAGAGGAGCCTAATAGCAAAGAAAGGCAAAGTCACTCTCAGTGACAGTGAGTCTCAACCATCTGATTCAGACAGTGCAGAGGCACTCATGGCACTGATGGCTGTCCACGAAAGTGAAGACATTCTGAACCATAGACCTATGATAAGAGCCCCACCATCAAGGTCTGATAGTGAAGAGGATGAAGAAGAAAATATAGGACTCATGGCCCTTAGGGATGAAGAGGATCATGAGACAATCTCCACTGTGAAGGTACTTGATAGAACTCCTTTATCTGATTCGGAATCTGAACATAAAACCATTTCAAAACATGAGGCAAATTCATTTTCTTCTGATGAGAGTGACTCAAAATCTAACTTTCATGTAGATGAAATGGTTGAGAAATATGAGTCACTTCTTAAAGCCCTCAAAAAGAGTAAAAGGCATAACAAGAAGCTACATAAAGAAATAACTGAACTAAAGGAGACTAACTCCCAATACTTTGAGGCAGATGAGAGGCTGAATCAGGTAAGCAAGGAGCTTAGCAAATTGAGAGTTGAGTCCATCATTCATGTTGAGACCATATGCTCTAGAGAGAAATTAATAAAAGAACTTGAGACAAAACTCCTAGCTGAAAGGAAGCTTGTGGCAGAATTTTCAAAACCACAAACTGTCCTTCCCATAATAGACACATTCTCTGCACTACACAGATGTGGCATAAGATACAAAGGGAAGGCGGAAAATAAATCTAAAGATAATGACAAGGCACCCATGCACCCCATAAAATTCAACAAAGCCATGCTTACCATAAATGTGTATGATCTAGAGGGTGTGCATGGAGATTGGAAGAATGAGTGTTCCACTAGCAAAGCTCACTCAATTCAACCAAGTATTAGTGCTGCCAAATCTCTACACAAAGAAAAAGAATTATTTCATCATGGCCCCTTTGTATTTGGAACAAACACCAAATCCAAAGGAGAGGAACTGAGACCAGTAGTGAGGACTACTGCTGTCAAGAAATCTGAATCTGCAAAATTCACTGAAAAACTTTACAGAAAATCATCTCAGAAAACTCCATTGATTAGGGCAACTAGACAAAATGTGAGTCAACCCAAAGAGGTGAAAAGACCTCAAAGGAGGTATAACAAATATGAATGTTGGTGTTGTGGAAAGGTTGGCCATTTTGCTCTTGATTGCTGGTTCAACCCAACTGTCCCAAGAATTAATTCTGGAAAACCAGTACTCAGACCAATGGAAACACACACAGCACAAAGGATCAAACAACAAGTAAATAAACCAACTTATGCTAACAAAGTTCTAGGACCCAACTTTGTGTGGGTTCCTAAGAAAAAGTAATTTTCTTATTGCAGGTATGTCCAAAGACCAATCAAACTCCTATATGGTATTTGGACAGTGGGTGTTCCATGCACATGACTGGAACAAGAAGTCTACTGAATGACTATACTTCTGTGAAGGATGGACCAAAGGTTATATTTGGAGGATCTGACAGAGGTAAGACTAAAGGATATGGTAAAATCACAAATGGAATTGTCACCATCACCAAAGTTGCTTATGTTGATGGATTGCAATTCAATCTCATCAGCATAAGTCAATTATGTGATCTTGGGTATGACATTTCATTCCATAAGGATGAGTGCCTAATTATGAAAGAAAATGAGATAATTCTCTCAGGCACTAGGAGTGGCAACATTTACTGTTTAAACTTTATATGTTCTGAACAAGAAAATCCTATATGCTTAGTAGCTGAGAATAAAGCCTCTAGTAGTGTGCAATGGCACACAAGGTTAGCTCATATAAACTATAAGACTATAAATTAGCTCATTTCAGGAGAACTAGTGAGAGCAGGGCCAAAGTGGAAGTGTGTGCAGGAGGGTCCCTGCTATGCTTGTCAAATGGGTAAGCAAACCAAGTCATCCTTCAAACCAATTGGTGAGAAGGATTCCACAAGATGTCTATACCTCCTACACATGGACCTGTTTGGCCCAATGCCAATTCACAGTTTAGGAGGAAAGGTTTACACTCTTGTTATTATTGATGATTAAACTAGATTCACATGGGTGTTCTTCCTAAGACACAAGTCAGATACTCTAGAAGTATTCACTAGCTTTGTTAGGCTAATCCAAAATGAAATAGGAAATACAGTGGTCAAAATCAGGAGTGACCATGGAACTGAATTTCAGTCAGGTGCCATGACCAAGTTTTGTGAAAATCTAGGCATCTCACAAGAGTTTTCATCTCCCAGAACTCCCCAACAAAATGGGGTTGCTGAGAGAAGAAATAGGACACTCATTGAAGCCAGTAGGAGTATGTTGAGTGACTCCTCACTTCCTTAGCACTTCTGGGCTGAAGTTGTAAACACAACATGTCATGTGCAGAATATAGCACTTATCAATAAGAAACTGAATAAGACCCCTTATGAGTTGATGAAGGATAGAAAACCCACTCTAGCCTACTTCAAAATATTTGGAAGTAAGTGCTTTGTACTAAATAATGGAAAGAACCACCTCACTAAGTTTGCTGAAAAAGCCTATGAGGGAATCTTTGTTGGCTATAGCTCTCAAAGTAGAGCCTATAGAATCTACAACAAAAGCTCTAATATGATAGAAGAATCTATACATGTTGTATTTGATGAAACCAGCCTTATTTATAAGGATCTGGGAAGTCTCTCTAGTAATGCAGGTCCAACACAGAAATTGAAGGAGCTGAATATCAATGAATAGCACATTGAGGACAATGATGAAACTAATGGGACAGTGACTGTGACTAGAGAGGACGAGTCTCAAGAAGAAGACACACATGAAGAACCAATTGCTGTTGAAGAACCACAACATCCAGAACCTCAAGAACAGGCAACTCAAACAGCTGCACCAGAATCACAAAGGGAAAATGAGAGGTGGAGAAATGCAACCAAGCACCTGAAGGATCACCCCAAAGAACAGATTATAGGAAATCCCAATGTAGGTGTGCAAACAAGAAGAGGAAACTCAATAAATGAGGCATTGCATCATAATTTCCTATCCAAAATAAAACCTAAGAAATTTGAAGAAGCCAATAGGGACACTTCATGGACATTGGCTATGCAAGAAGAGCCAAATCAATTTGAAAGATGCAAGGTCTGGACATTGGTACCAAGACCAAAGAAACACAAAGTCATATGGACCAAGTGGGTATTCAGGAATAAATTGGATGAAAATGGAGTGATTATCAAGAACAACGCAAGGTTGGTTGCCCAAGGATACAGACAGGAGGAAGGCATAGACATTGATCAAGTGTTTGCTCCTGTGGCAAGACTGGAGGCAATCAGGCTATTCCTGGCCTTTGCAGCACATCATGGATTCATAGTGTATCAAATGGATGTGAAGTCAGCATTCCTTAATGGAACAATACTGGAGGAAGTATATGTAGAACAACCCCCAGGCTTTATTGACTCTACTCACCCAAACTATGTTTATCTATTACTAAAAGCCTTGTATGGTCTAAAACAGGCACCTAGAGCCTGGTATGAGACATTGTCTAGGTTTCTCATTGAGAACAAATTCTCAAGGGGAAAGATAGACAAGACATTGTTTCTTAGGGTAGTTAAAGGTCATATACTACTAGTACAAATATATGTAGATGACATAATTTTTGGCTCAACTGATAATAACCTTTGCAAAAGGTTTGCAAGACGTATGCAAGGGAAATTTGAAATGAGCAGCATGGGAGAGCTCAAATACTTTTTGGGACTCCAAGTAAAATAGTATGAGGAAGGAATTTTCATTTCTCAGACCAAGTACACCAAGGAGATCATCAAGAAGTTTGGAATGGAAAATTCCACTGTCATGAAAACCCCAATGGCAGCCAACATGTCACTGGACAAGGATGACAAGGGGAAACCTATTGATGAAACCTTGTACAGAGGCATCATTGGCTCATTGCTCTACCTAACTGCTAGTAGGCCAGACATTGTGTTCTCAACATGTGTGTGTGCTAGGTACCAAGTGAACCCTAAAGAATCTCACTACACTGCTGTCAAAAGAATCCTGAGATATCTGAAGGGTACTCTCAATCTTGGCCTATGGTACCCTAGGAGTAATGATTTTGAACTGACTGGATTTTCAGATGCAGATTTTGCAGGATGCAAGGAGGACAGGAAAAACACATCAGACACCTGTCAATTCCTTGGCAAAAGGCTAATATCTTGGAGCAGCAGGAAGTAGTCTACTATAGCTATCTCTACAGCAGAATCTGAGTATATCTCAGCTGGAAACTGCTGTGCTCAGCTACTGTGGATTCAACATCAACTCCAAGACTATAAAATCCAGCTAAGTAAATCCCCTTTATATTGTGATTCAACTAGTGCCATTGCTATTGCTAATAACCCTGTATCACATAGTAGAACAAAGCACATAGAAATCAGATATCATTTCATTAGGGAACATGTAGAAAATGGGGATATCACAATTGAATATGTCCCCACAGACAAACAAGTGGCTGATATATTCACTAAACCCTTAGATGAAACAAAATTCAATAACTTCAAAATTGAATTAGGAATGCTAAATATGGAATGAAGTTGTCTTGAAATATACAATAATGCAAAATAAAGCTAAAATAAATAAAAATAATAATTGAATTAAGTCCAAAAAGTTGAGTAAAATTATATCTGGTGTTGAGCGAGGATAACTGGCGTCAAGCGAGGATAACTGGCATCGAGCGAGGATAACTTGCGTCGAGCGGTCTCAACGCTTTTACAGAAAGAGCAAGGCCGTCTCGAGACAGGGTGAATCTGAACCATTTGATCAATCTTATCAAACAAATCTTGTGCGCGGCTTTTCATATACCAAGAACTAGAAACTCTATATATAGGGAAGATACTTCGGTAGTACCTATGCTTTCTTAAACCTAGAATTCTCAGTTCGAAATTCTCTGCCCTAGAAAATCTCATTCTCAAGTTCTTCAATCAAAAACCTACAACAACAATGCCTCCTAAGAACAACGATTACCTCTACGAAGGAGGAGAGCTAGTTCGAAATGGTTTCCAAGCTGCACCAAATGAAATCAAGAGCACTATCGAGTTAATTCATAAATCAGGGCTAGAATACCTCTTATCCGAATCGACGTTTATATGGAAACGAGAAGTCTTAGAGTTATTCTCTAATGTAGTAGTAGACACCGCCAATTCCAAGCTCAAATCTACCGTGAATGGAAAGAAAGTTAAGATCACACCTAAAAGACTTGCTAAGGCACTACAACTGCCAAGGCACAAGAGTGTTGAAGAAGAAGAAGAGGTAAGTTCTGAACAAATCAAGTTAGCTCAAGTTTGGTGTAGGATTGAAACTTCACACGAAATATTTGGAAGCGTGTTGAGGAAAGGAATGAATTCAAGAGGAAAGCTTTTATCAGACATAATTGGAAAGGGACTGTTATATAAGACAGGCTCCCATGAAAAAATCTCTAGGAAAATGTTCATCCTATTGACCAGAATCATCAATACTCTCAAAACTGACTGGGGACGGGTTGTTTTTGATAGAGTGATAGAATGTATCCAAGCAACCAACATGGGTTGGATACTATCCCTTTACTTGGTAAAGGTGATCCCAGATACATTGAACCACAGACTTGATCAAGAATAAACCATATGAAGAAAATGGACATAAAGATGCTGGAACGATGGGAAAGGACTCTGTCAAATCAACCACCAGCAGAGACATCCTTCAAGCAGAAGAAAATTCAAAAGAAAAAGAAGAAGCAGGTCTCTTCCAACCCTTTAAGTTCATCATCCTCCAGAAGGAAATCAAAATCCTCCCCAATCCACAATCGTGATCTGACAACATCTGACGATGAAGAAAAGGAACAACCTCATAGGGACAGTATTCCTGACACACAAACAGGTACTGATCCAATATTGAAAGTGGGTGCTGAGATCAACAAGGAACAAGATGAGAAAAAGCAAGAAGAAGAGAGAGAGAAGTTCCATCTGGATTCCCTGTTATAGCTGAGGGGGAATTTCTAATTGAGGGGAAGGCTCAGGATGAGATCCTTGCTCAAGATAATACTGAGATCCCTTCTCCAGAGAACCTTGCTCCAGACAATGCAAAAGTTGAGGGGGAGTCTCAGCATGAGATCCCTGCTCTAGAGAACCTTGATACAGACAATGCAGAAGTTGAGGGGGAGTCTCAGCATGAGATCCCTGCTCCAGAGAACCTTGCTCCAGACAATGCAGAAGTTGAGGGGGAGTCTCAGCATGAGATCCCTGCTCCAGAGAACCTTGATATTGATACTATGGATGTGTGAGGAGAAGCTCAAACCCAAAAGAAAAAGACTGAGAAAATTATCAAAATAGAATCATCCTCCAGTTCATATATGAGCTATAGAAAAGATTCTTTGTTCAAAGAAGACAGCAGTATCAGTGCTAGTGAAGCAAGATCAAATAATGTGGACCTAAGTTCTATACTACCTCAGCTGGAGGATTTGCTTAACAGTCAAAGAAGATCATTGGAGTAGTATATTGAGGAAAACAACACTAAAATGCAAAATGAAGTAAATTTTCAAATGAGATTAGTAAGGTTTGAAGTCAACCTTCAGATGACTGAAATGAGAGATGAAATGGTCAAGTTTTTCAAAAGAGCTGCCGCTTCTGTGGATTACATGGCTGACCAATTAAATGACATCAAAGAGACTTCAAAGACCATTAAAGCAAAACAAGCAAGTATTGAAAAGACTGCAGATGATGTTCAACGCAATCAGGGCATTTTGAGCAACAATATGCAAGTTTTATATAAAGAACAAGTTGCACAGATTTTAATAGGAAATGCCAAAATAGAAGCCAAGTTGCAACAACATGATACTGATATGCTAGCTAAGATTGATGAGAGCTACTATACATTAAGCAATCAAGTAAAAATAACTACAGATACCATGGATGACCAACTTCTCACGGTCAAGAAAACTATTGAAGGAGGAGTCAATCATCTGGAGGGTCAGGTTAGATTTCATAAAAATGTACTCAGAGATCATATGGTAGAAGAAGTCATAAAGGGGGAGAGGTCAATAATTAAAGCCAACTCTGATCATGCTATTTGTACCTCCAATTGCATCAGAGAAACCTTAGGTCATCCTCCCATAAACTATTATGATCAAGTTTCTGAATCAAAGCCTGCATCTCTTACCCAAATTCAAAAGAACATTGCTAAGATGTATAGTCCTGAAGATAAGAACAAGAGTAAGAATATTATTTATGAACAAGTAGAATCCAGCAAGAGGAAATTCAGAGAAGAACTTGAAACAAGTGATGATTATGAACACTGGTCTCCCTCCTCAAGGGAAATAATTCTGGCAGCATGGAAAGCAGTTAAAACTAATCTAGGAGAAATAGAGAAGTGGTACTCTGAAGTTGAGTGGAGAAAATACAGGGATCAGGAGGAGCTGATTATAAAGTTCAAAGCTGACATGCTGGCTGGGAGAGTTCAGGCAAATGTTAAGGAGCCAATTAGATACTTCCCAAAGCCATTTGACTACTTCCAGAGAAGACAAAAAGTTGCTAAAGCTAAAACCAAGAAAGCCAGGAGAGGACCAGAAATCAAGGAACCAGAACAACAATAGGACTTGAAATTTTCTTTTAAAAAGGAATCTCAGACAATATATTGTGAAAATTGGACAATCTTAATGAGCTCCCAGAGCAAACTGATTTTTTTTCGTTGATTATCATCATATATATATGTCTGTGATGTGATCTTTTCAATATATCTACATGATTAATTCTGAACTGCTTGTGATGTAGATCATGTAATCTGTGATTCTGTGCTTATGTTATAACTCATGCCTGAGATGTTTTCTTTTATTAGATTGATATGGTAATCTGATTTTATGAAAAGTGGTATATTAATCATATTATGATTGCCTGTGTAGAAAATATTGGTTATCTTTGTAAAAAAGGGTATATCATTGAATAAGGATATGACTTCTTCAAATTGGCGGAGATTGTTGGGACCATTGCCCACAATGTCTTAGATTTGGAGAAGTCCATTCCTAAATCAAAGATATACCTCACAATGTATTTGATATATTATCTAGAATCACTGTGCATGAGATCATGTCAAGCTAAATGATCAAGAAGTTCATCTAAGTCCATATGCGTCGAGACACTACACATCGCTCGACGCCTGTGACCAAAAGCGTCGACCTATGTTTGCTGTCTCAACGACAAGATCATTGACTGAAGATTTGAGACTAAGTCAAAAGAAAGCGTCGAACCAAGGAACATCACTCGATGCCGTGGAATAAGAAGCGTCGACTGAGTTACACACTGATCAATGCCCTCTTCCTAAAATGCTCTAAGTAAAGGATTATGTTACAGTACATCTACAACAAGCTAAGCCACGTCGAGACGACGACCATGTCTCGACGCCTTGTCAATACTAAAGCCGTTGAAGATCGTTGAGGATCTGACATCATGCTGACATGAAGGAGCGTCTCATATGTCGCAGATTGCGGGTTATAAATAGAAGGCATGATCTGTAATTCAGAGAGTGTTCTAGCCATTATCTTCCCCATCTTTCAAGGCGTAATTTGAGGAAGCAACCAAGGAAGAATATCTAGGAAATTCATCAAGATCTACAGCTGGCATTCATTTCCTATTCTAGAGATATTGCCGTTGCAATCAAGGATACAAAAGAAAGGTTTCCATTGAAGAGAAGTATAGTTTTTATCCTGCAAATCAAAGGCTCTTAAAAGAAGAATCAGAAGTAATCTTCTCTTCCTTCAGAATCGTTTTGACTTGAAGAAATCATTTCAGCAATCTGTTGCTGACATTTTCTGAAGAGAGAAGGTCAACGAGGAAGAACTTATCTTCCTAAAGAATAATAGTCATCACAGCCTCTGCGATTCAAGAAGACGATTTTGTTGTTGCTGATCTATTGAAGAATTCTGTCTGATCATTCAGATAGAATAAAAGGCTCTATACAGTGAAGAACTAGAGTCTGGTGATATTATAATCAATTTTCAATTCCTGTAGGATCTTTTGAAGATCTGAGCTGTAGGATCTTTTGTGACCTTAGTTGTAGGATCCAAGGGTGGATCTGAGTGTAGGCCTGTTGTTATAAAGGCTGAGGTAGGACTTTGGTAAGTCTGAGAATGTAGGATCTGTTGAGATCTGAGACTGTAGGATCTGTTGAGATCTGAGACTGTAGGATCTGTTGAGATCTGAGACTGTAGGATCTGTTGAGATCTGAGACTATAAGATCTGTAGAGATCTGAGCTGTAAAACCTTTTTGTGGTCTGAGATCTGGAGGAGATATAAGCCCTATCTGGCACACTACTAGAGGGGAGAAGGAGGAAAGTGGATTACCCTAGATAGGGGAACCACTATAAAATTCTGTGTGTTTGAGATTGTTTCTTGAAAGTTCTGATTATAACTCACATACTCTTAGGATTTGATCAAGAACTTAAATAGAATTTAAAATAACCTATTCACCCCCTCTCTAGGTGATTAGCTACCCTTAAATAAAGTCTCAGATTGTGCTGCTTATCTTCGCCAATTGGATGAGGATGATGAGCCAGATATCCGAATCGTCCCGACTCCTAACTCTGACAGTACACCTTCCACCTCTGATTACGTTGATGTATCACCTTCAAGTTTTGAAGGGAATGATTCAGACACGTTCATCAGAGTTGTGGCTGATCTAGGCTCTGACATGGCCGAGCCCATCTCCCTTGTGCATATATTACCTTGCGTGGATTCGATTCTTTGTGAGGAATCGGTGCTTGACTTTTATCCGAACATTATTCCCCCCTATTGTGCATACTACTGCATTTGTCTCTGACGACATTTTGGAGGATGTTTCGCAGGAAGAGGCTTGTGATCTATGTGTTATGTATAGTCCTATGGAGGAGGACAACCTTCAAGGTGAAGAGGATTTTTCCTCAGCACCGGTGGAGGAAGTCCAAATCATGGATGAGGTCACAGATAATCCTGCCGAGTCTTGCAGCATTGTCAACAATGCCGGCAATATCTTACTTGTCCAACCTGATGGGAGTGAGACCGGGACCACTCCCCTGATTGATGTTTGTTTACATTTTTCTTCTCATTTATTCCTTTACCCACCTTCTTTTTCTTCTGAGCCTATGCAGGTTAAGTCATCACAGGTAATGCAGGAGGACTTGGTGCAGTTTGCCCAATTCAATGATGTGCACATCTTCTTGTGTGAGGAGGTTGATTCCCCCTCCACAAAGGACATGCCATGTATTGTATTCCCCTCCTGCTGCCTCGCTGAAGATGACACCCTGCTAGGCAATGATATTTATTTTGGTGAAAGTAGTGAGGAGGACTCTTCCTCCACTTCTTTCTTTCTCTTCCCTCTACCTGTGACGAGCAGGAATTATTATTTAGGTAGAGGAGTAATGGTTCTATCACCGTATCGGTACCCATTACCGAGCGGATATTAGAACAGTTGCCTGTCCACTTCTCATTTCATACTCCCATTAGCTAAAACCTTTTACCTTCTGAATAAGTCGTGCTGGGAAGACAATAACCCTAGCAGTTATCTTACTTATTTTTGTCTTGTATGTTTTCTCTGTCAAAAATTAGTTAGTTATGTGTTGTTTTAGTTGCTTTTGCGGAGCTCACCCCTGCTGGTATTTTCTATTTGTGAAGGCGGTGGTCGTGATTCTTCGTATGGCGGCTTTACCATGGCTTTTCATGCATCTTCTGGTATGCTCAATATCTGAACATTGGGTACTCTCTGCCCCTAGCTCTTTTCTGAATTTCGTGGCTATATATTGTGTGTATTGTGTAGTATAAGTCTTGGGGAGAGAAGTTTTGTGTGCCCACTCACGTGCACTATTGCATAACATGCTAGAAGTACTTTTATTTTAGTTTATTGGAAATTGTTGTTCATTCTTTTTGCGCACCGCATCACGCACTTGAGCGCATA
Source organism: Dactylorhiza incarnata (assembly GCA_033032865.1). Taxonomy (NCBI): domain Eukaryota; kingdom Viridiplantae; phylum Streptophyta; class Magnoliopsida; order Asparagales; family Orchidaceae; genus Dactylorhiza; species Dactylorhiza incarnata. The sequence continues at coordinate 8,963,502 of JAWHQI010000035.1, forward strand.
CTCATCCGTATGTGTGCTCTGAGTTGAATTTAATTCTTCTGCTTATTTTGGAAAGTTTAGGTGCTGGCTTAGGACTATGTAGCGGAGTAAAATGTTGACTCCAATAGTGCTCCTAGTCGAGTGCTCGGTTGCATAAAAATTTGTGTAGATTAGACTTTTTTCATACTTTGGTTTTATATTTTTTTCTACTAGTGTAAATGCTGTTTACTCTACTCAAATGGTGAATCCGATGTGAATCAAAAGGTAGCATAGGGATGTGTGTAAAGTATCGTTAGATGCGTATTGCTCGAGCCGGAAGGAAGGATAATCTTTCTCGGTGGCTAAGAACTTGCCCCAAGCGATTCTTGATGCATAGGCATATGATAGTTCTTTTGCGTGAGAATGACGTAGGCCATCATTTTGGCCCGGTTGAGCTTTTGTGCCATTCCTTATATCTTCCCTCGCTAGCCCCTTTGTGCCTACCCCTTCCTCTTGATTCAACTCCACTTTTATTTCACCAAATCCTAAACGCCAATCCTAGTCGCACACCCAAATCTGAGCTTTAGTCGTGTTGTATTTTCAATACTGGGGCGTTGATGTGGTAAATTTCTTTTGTGAAAATGTGGTTGTGCTTTATTGCTCATTTTGCTGAAAATGAATTAGAGAAAAAAAATTTTGAGAAAAAGAAAAAGAAGTGAAAAGAAAAGAAAAAAGAGATGAGCTTAATTGAAAAATCTTTGTATAAATTTATGATTGGAAGTAAGTGGTGCACACACCCATGTTATTAAGTTCAAGTCTGGGGGTGTGGTGTACCCGCGTGTTTGTGTGGTGCTTGAGGATAGTTTGTATTAGCTCATTTGGGGTTAGGTGCGTAAAGCCCCCTTGTTTATCGTTGTATACCATACCTGAACCCAAGACCCATTAAAACCTAAAGCCCTATCAACTCACGCTTTGAACCAATCTAATGTTGTTGAGAGAATGTGACCAGGCAAGCTTATGTTCTTCGACACCGATGGATTTCGGTGGAGTTTGTCCGGAACCCCAACTTGGGCAATGCTCGTCTCAGCGTTATTTTACTTTCTCGGTATGTGTGACAGGATGATTCACCGTAGCTCACCAATTTGATTAGTTGTAATGTGCTTTTACTCTTTTAAAAAATCTATAAACTTTTTGTATAATGAGAAATCTTATCTATTATTTTTCTTATGCACGTGAGCATGCGAAATTGCATGATACTGAGGTATTGTAATTTTGAGCCATCTACTTTTCTTTCCCCGTTTGCTTAGAACTTGTTTGCTCGGGATGCGCAAACAGGTAAGTCTGGGGATGTGATGAGTCTCAGTTATATACTCTTTTTCGGACTCATCTGGGCTTCTTTTCATGCATTTGCACTTCACTTGTTGTTCATTATTGCTTATATTTCACATGAACACATTTCCTCGTTAAGTGCTTTGTTGTGGCCCATTGTGGTGCGCGATGCGTGCTATGTTTGTTGGGGGTAAGCACATAGTGCTCCTCGACCCTTTTCTTTTGTTTGTGGATTGAGCTGGAGGGGTATTACCAGCTGAGTCGTTTGTTATGCAGGTGGATAGATAATCCAATTTAAACAATTTTTTATTACTACATATATCACACGGTCATGCGTTTTCCTTGACGCACGGATGGCTGTGGTCATGCGCCTTCACCTGGTGTAGAAAACAATGATTTGTCGTTGATCGTGCGTCTTTACGCACGGGCAACTCGCACGATCGACCTGTTTATCCTTATTTTTGGCCATATGGATTTGTTCGTGCGTTTTTACGCACGGGCGGCTTCGGCCGTGCGTGAGTAAAATGCACGGGCATTCTGGGTCGTCCTCCCTTCTTAATTAATTTCACACGGTTCACGCACGGTCGTGCATTCGACCGTGCGTGACCAAAAATTCTGATTATTTCTATAAAAGCCGCAAATTTCGCCCTAGTAAAAAAAGACCGAATAGCTCTGCATTTTTCCGCCACAAAGGGAGTTCCAGCTCCGTTCTCTCTCCTTCTTCCTCCACCTTTTGCCCAAGGCCACCTCACATCATCCAAACGCTTCAAGGAGAGGAGGCTACACTCATCTTCATCACTAAGCTAGGAGTTCTTCACAATAGACATGGCCGGATTGTAGTTTACCGGAGAAGACGGGTCCATTGGGAGGAAGTGACAGCCCTCCTCTACCCCAGAAGATAGCTGGGACCAAGCTAGGATGCGGATTGACATCCCGACGATTCCTATCGAGAATCTACAGCAAGCCTCCGGATTTGGTCATATCTCTTGCATTTTTCTCTTCTTAGGTTATTGTTGCTTGCAGTGTAATCTTCTATTTTATGATGATGTTTGTACTCTGCACTTGATTTGATCTTTATTTCATTGTTATGCAATGATATTATTTGTGTATGAGTGCTTGAGGTGAGCTCTTGTGGTGATTATGGTGTGAGTGGTTTGGGTTAGCTACACTAGCAATTGCTAGGTGTGAGCTTTGTGACGAGGTCCTTGCGACCCTCATTCCGCCAGTGCGACCCATTCCATCCGCCCCTACGAAGTATTGTGTTCAAGGCCTACGTAGTCTCCATCCCGCCTAGCGAAGCAGTGCGCTCAAGGCCTACATAGGAGTAGTTGAGTAGTAGTTTTCTTTTATTTTTCCACAATCCAAATCACCCCCTTTTCCGCAATCCATTCAACCCAAAGGGCTTCAATCTCAAGTCCTTCCTTAAAAGTAAACTCCACCTTACTTTGTTCCTTCGAGATCGATACTTGGGGATTCACTCCCATATTTTATATTACTTGAACAATCGGTACACTGCCATTTCGTGCCGCAATCTTGCTACCGCCTATAGCGGTGTGCTAGATTTGCGCATCACTCCTCAAGGTCACGGAGGTGAGACTCAAGGTCTCGACTTTTGACCATCAGGTTAACCACATAGACCCCCAGGTTCCTTCCCTTTGGCTCTCGGAAGACCTTGTACATCATTCGCTGGTATGTTGCCCCTACATTCTTCAAACCAAATGGCATCATTTTGTAACAATAACACCCATACCCTATGATGAAGGAGACATCCTTGATGTCGGGAAGGTGCATGTGGATCTGATGGTAACCTGAAAAAGCATCTAAGAAACTCATTAGAGAAAAACCGACGGATGAATCAACCAGCACGTCGATTCGAGGCAAAGGGTAACAATCTTTAGCATGATTTATTCAATAAAGAGAAATCAACACACATCCTCCACCTCCCATCTCCCTTTTCTTACCATGACCATGTTGGAGACCCAGCCTGGATACTGGATCTCAGATACAAATCCCACCTTGAGTAGCTTGCTCAATTCCTCTCGGATGGGTGCCTCTAGTTTGTCCGCGATGGACCTCTTCTTCTGGCGGATGGGGCAAGTACCGAGGTCGAGGTTGAGGCAATGAAATGCCTCATCCACGTCAATCCCTGGCATCTCCACGACACTCCAGGCGAAGACCTCCACGAACTCTTAGACTCAAGCCAAGATCTTCCCCGGGTCCTTGGGGCTGAGCTCCCCACTGATCTTTACCTTTTCGATCGCCCCTGCCCTGGTGACGACCTCCAACTCCACCACCTCCTCCACGGCCTCCAACCTTGACTGATCCACCCATTCATTCTCCTTCCTCTCACCGTAAGCCAGTGCATTGTCTCCTTCTTCCTTCTCCTCCTCCGTGACCACCATCAGCTCCTTCGCCCCTTCCTCCTGGGCCTGACCTTCTCCTTCTACTCCCCTTTCTTCCTCTTCCAGCCTCGCTGGCTCCCCCATCTCTCGATCCCATTCCTCCGCTTCTGCCATCCAGGAGATGGTGTTTACGACAGTCACATAGCACTGCCTTGCCACCTACGGGCCCCCCCTTACCCGGACCTGGATTCCCCCTGAGTTGAACTTTAGGCATTGATGAAAGGGGAGGGGACGCAGCGGAACGCACTGATGAGGGGCCGTTTGAAGATGGCACTGTAGCTACTGGGGGCATCCACTATGACAAAGTGACAGTTCAAGGACTGCCCCCCCAAGACCACATGGAGTCCCACTCCCCCTTCTACCTCCTTTCTCACCCCCGAGAACCCAAACAATGGGCCATCCGAGGCCAACACCCTTCTGGACTCCACCTTCATCTTGTCAAATGCATTTTTGAAGATGACGTTGACTGAGATCCCGTTATCCACGAGGATGCGAGAGACGGTGAAGTTCTCGATGGTTGTCTAGATGACAAGCGCATTGCTGAACGGGTCCGCATGGCCCGACATATCCTTTTGAGTAAACGTGATCTTTTTTGTTGGGTATGGGGCTTGGGACGTCGAAGTTACGCTTCGACGATAGATGGTATGGAGGCTCGTCTTCCAGGTCGCCTCGATCCCTACCCCCCTATAGATCACCCCGATCCCTCCTCGGGTCCCTACGTCAACCTTGTCTTCGCACCTCTCTTCCTCCTCCTCCTGAGGTAGGACATCTTCAATCCTCATCGGCCTCTGCTCCCGCTGCGCCGGCACTCTGGCCCCCTTATCTCCAAGAACTCTGGGCAGGTGTCCGTCGCGTGACCTTCCTCCTAGTGGAAGTCACAATAGGGCAACACCACCCTCTCCCCTCAGCTTCTGCCCCTTTGTTCCTCCTCCTGAGCCCCGCTCCTCCGACTCCCGCTCCCTTCCTCTTCCTGCTCTTCCTCTCCCGATCGCCATCATTTGTTGAGGTGGGAGAGGAGGTGGCCTCGGGCCCTGCCTCCACCCTAGCTGATGGGGTATTCCCTATCCTCCTTGGAAGTTGATGCGTAAAATTTATGATATAAATATTTTTTTTCCAAATTCTACGAACTATATGTTGGATCTTACGGCGCCCTTAGAGGGGGGTGAATAAGGGAATAAAATTCTTTCTATAATTTTCAAGATAATTACTAAATTGTTTTATAATGAAGGAGATTGAAATAAATAATTTAGATTTAGAATTGAAAACTTAGAACACAATATAATAGAGATTACGCCAAATGATACAAATCAAGTAAACACAAAAGAGACATGATTATATATATGAAAAAGTGTTTACATAAATTTGATTTCTATATCGCTAGAAATCGGAGGCGTACAAATGTAAATTTCTTTTTGTTTACCAATCCTTCTCCCAAGGATCGGAAGGCTATCACTTGTCTCTCCCTAGACCAAGCCCAAGCCTATCCTCTAGATCTTCCCAAGATCTAGACGTAGCACACAAGGCCACGATTTCCCACCAAGCCACGCAAGGACTTGGACGCTCCGCACAAGGAAGCGATTTTCCCCTAAGCCACGCAAGGACTTAGACGCTCCGCACAAGGAAGCGATTTTCCCTACCAATACAAAGTAAAATGTATATAAATGAAAATACAAGATAAAATAAGAACTCCCTAGAAATTCAGATCTCTGAAAGGAAGGTTGAAGCCTCGAGATGATCCTTGATGTAGAAGCGCGTCCGATCTCGTCTTCAATTTCAAACCTTCTCAGCATAAATGGGAGTTCATGAGGTTCTGGAGCTCTCTGGATGGAATGCACTCAGGAAGGGACTTAGAATCCTTAGTGGTTGAAATGCACGAACACAAGGTGTCAATTTATAGAAAATCGCTGTCGGAATTTCCGACAGTGACTGTCGGAATTTTCCGACAGCGCTAAACTGCCGCTGGAGTGCCGTAGTGGGTGGAGTCGTGGGCAGTTGGTGTAACCGTCGAGCTGTCGCCTGGGCGACATCGATGTCGGATTTCCGACATCTCAAAACTGCTTTTCGTCGTGCTGCCGTGGGGGAAAGTAGTTGTAACTTCTCTGCTGTCGCCTGGGCGACATTGACTGTCGCCTGGGCGACAGTGACTATCGCCTGGGCGACATCTCCTCTTCATTTTTGCCATCCGAGACTTCTCCAGACTGTAGATTGAGTCGTTCTCATCTCCGAAATGGGGTGACACATTCCGTAACTCTTCCTGGATTGAAAGTTATGGCCATTTTAAGATCAGCACACAAAACTCATCCAACCTGAGACTTGTCGTTCTCGGATCATGCCCATGAACGAGGACTTGTCTCCTCATTGAACCTATACAACCTGGCCACTATAAACACACAAAAGACTAGATCAAATACAACACGGTATTTGTTATTCTCAAACCAAGAGATGCGAAAAGCAAGCTCCAACAATCTCCCCCTTTTGATAATAACAAATACCCATATGAGAAATTAGTGAGTTTATAGATAAGTGCGATAAAAGATATGCATGAATAAAAGGTTTACTGCGTGACAGATTTTACTCCCCCTAAATATATATGTCACTAGATTTCTCATTTTATTCTCCCCCTTTTGTTATTACCAAAAGTGGGTTGTCATGATCGAGCAATAGACGCTTTCCATGAAAACTTTTTAATATACTCCCCCTAAATTGTATTCTCCCCCTAAATGTATGCTCCCCATAAATGTTATAATTAATTGCAATGGTGCATTATTTAATTATTCTCCCCTTAATCTTCTAGATTTCTTGAATTAATCTCCCCCTTTTGGTATTATCAAAAGAAGGTGGGGTGAGGGTAGTAAGGAGGCATTTAAATAACAAAGCATGATCGAGCTTTTAAATATATGAAATGATAAAGAGTTGAAGCATAGTATATAAAAGAGATTTCAAATAAAAAGATAAGAGTTGTAAGTAAGCGGAAGATTATAAGAAACATCCTTTTTGTAAGCATGAAAAGCATAAGTAAAAATATGAATTTTAGTTCAAAATTGAAAGATGTTTTAACCTTTTTGAAATCTCAAAGTTTTTCATAAAGATACCAAGCATGAAATGAACATATTAAAGAGAGATTATACTACAATGTTACTTAATTTTAAGTTCAAGAGATACCAAAATATTGTAGAGATCATGATAGGTTATCTAGTGCATTTTTATATAAAGAGTAGTATAGATAAAGCAATAGAATCCAATACTTATGAGAAGAAGTGTTATGAAAGATAATGATGTGCACATAAGTGTATTTTGGGCAATGTTAACAATTGATTTAAATCATCAAAATACAAGACATATGTAAAGTAAAGTGCACAATAAAACATAAGTAAATTACTTTCACACAATTTTAATGCACATAATTTAATTTTTGTAACAAAGTGGTGTAATAACTAAGGTTTGCACAAGCCACTTTACTATTCTTTCCAAGGTGCTCAACCTCACAATGCTTATGAAGACTTATCAGGAGGTTCAAGTAGTGCTTGGTGGAGTTATATTTGTCTACATATATATATTTTTTTTGTTCACATTTGTGAGACAACATTCTCCGAATATACTTGTTTTGCAAACCCAACTTTTTTTTTAACTTTTAACCACTTTTCTAAATTTCATAAGTGCAATTCAAATGTAGTGTAGGTAAAAAACTTATGCAAGTTTTAATTCATTGTACAAATACAATACACAAGCAAGCATTTTAGATTTAGACACACATGTTGATTACCAAAATAAGTGAGTGAAATATATCATTATCAATCATAAAACATTTACTCATACTTAGAGGCGTGCTAAGCTTGGTTCTACACATTTTTCAATACAATTGATGCACTTAAATAGATATATCAAAGCATGATAATCAAAACAATGTTCATAGAAATTTCAAGAAATAAATTTTAACATTGTAAATAATTCTAAATAATAGAATTCATACATGCTTGATATTGGCAATAAAGATCATACAGTTTTTTTTTAAGTTTAATCATTTTTTTTAAATCAAATAAAAATAGAAAATCACAAAAACATATTTTTGTAATTTTTGAATTTTGAATTTTTGTAGTAGATTTTTCATAATAAAAAAAAATAACAAAAACATATTTTTGTATATTTTTTTAATTTTGAACTTTTGTAGTTGATTTTTCATAATATGATTAAAAACACAAATAGCAAAAAAAAATTTTGTATTTTTGAATTTTGATCTTTTGTAGTTGATTTTTCATAATATAAATAAAACAAAAATAACAAAAGTCAGAAACACAACAAATAAGTAGAAAATATGAACCAACATATTTTTATGGATTTTCAGAAATTTTAAAAATCAGAAAATTCCAACACCCACGCTAGCGCCGGCGCTAGCGCTAGCGCTGGAAACAGTACTCGATTTTTTGAGAATTTTAAAAATCTGATTTTTTATTTTGATTAAGTGTCCTTAGAGTAGTTCCATGCTGAAATTTCAGAATTTTCAGAGATGTCTTGATTGCTCAAATTTGCATAAAACTTTAGCTTTTTCAAATACATGTGTTTTACAAAAACATTTAAGCTCAAAAAGATAAATTATGCAAACACATGAGGACATTTTTATTAAACAACCCAAAATATGCATGATTTAAGTGATAAGTAAATAAAATGTTCATGCAGTACGTAATATAGGTATGTCCTAAGATTAGAAACTACCCCGACTAAATGTCTACACCCTAGCCCCGTACTAAGTGACGGATGGGCATGAGGAGCTGCACGCATGCCGTAGGTTGGGGTGTTAGTCTCATATGCACACACTAGAGAACACTCAACCTAGCACTCTTTCCCCCCAGTGCCTCGCAAGGCCCCACTAGAACCCTCCCTGGTTAAGGACAAGACATGACTTAGAGGTTAGGTCTCTAATGCATACAACCCTACGCCCCCGCTATTGTGAGACACATGTCATAGGTTAATGATTATGGATATACTAAGCGTTTTAGTCTAAGGATTGATTCATAAAACATGAGTTTATTTTAGTTTTAGAACATATTGTAGATTTTGAAATCACAATGTACTCATGAATTTTAAAGTTCAAATTTCTCTACCTTTAGCATGTCACTGTATTGATAATCCTAACATAAACACTAAATTGAGCATATACAAAGAGGTGCGGCTAGGATAATGAATTTGGATGTTATGCAAAATATGCTAAATTTATATAATTGGTTTGCATGTAATCAATTTTAGAGTTTTGAAAATTTATAGACCTAGAATGAAGTGACAATTCTATTTGATTTCATCTTGTTGATACCAAGTTAATTCATAGGTCTAAAGATAATGATATACATGCAAACAATAAAGATGCACATCACACACACAAAACAAGATATGAAACTATAATACCAATTGCAATCATATATTTCATAATTCCTAAGGTTGATAGAATTAGTTGATTTAAGATAGGTCTTGATGGATCATGAATTATGATATATGATTATAGTGAATTTTAGCATAGGATATTAATAGATCATGGTGGTGATTGTGAAATCATATTTATCATTTTTGAAAATTTTCTTTTGATTTTAATTTTTAGAAATTAGACTAAACAAATACAAAATAATTTTTCAGAGAAATCAGAATTTTTTTTTAGGAAAATATGCTACCGCCAGCGTTAGTGATAACGCCTGGCGTTAGCAATAGAGTTACAATATTTGATTTTAAAACACATTGTTTTTTATATTAATTGATTCCGATTTTTCTTGATTATGATTTTCAATATAAGGACTATTATATGTAGCAACAAAAAAAAGACAAATATGCAATTGGTTGCGCGTTTAATATTTTAGCCTAAGACCCCTAATAGTCCATTTAAATCCAATTTTGAAAGTAATTTCATTAATCTTGATAATATCATTTAGCAAATTTAGCATTCAATTTATAATGATAATATAAGACATTTATAGGCAATGGATTTAAAAAGGATAAAACATATAAAAAGGAAAGATAGATCACTTGAAAACTTTATGACTTTTTATTTAATTTAATTCAATTTTGATTTGATAAACATTAGGCTTAAAATGTAAAAGTCATATTTCATAATATATCTAAGTGACCATAAACAAGTTAGCTCAAAAATAAAAAATAAATAAAAGAAAAAGCAATTACGCATATCATGAAGTAGAGTAATGATATTTCATTTTTAATTTATTTCCACTTCATGCAAATGATAGGATACTAATGAATAAGAGATTTTGGTATCCAAAGGGGACCATGAGGGATGGTTCCTTTGGGTACCCAAATACGACATGATGATTTTTTAGGAGACAAGGATAAATGAGCCCTTTCTATTAAAGTTGATGTGTCATTTTTCTTTAAGGGTCTCCATTCATACCTTGGTTGTTTATCTTTAAAATTCATATTATGATTATGTGACATCTTTATATGATTGTATTTGTTTGAAAAATAATTCATTTGTGATTTATGTTTATTCAAATTATTTTTCAAAATAGATTGATGATGATAATCATAATGAATTTTATTATATGGATTCTTTGAAATTTTATAAGAGTGATTGTCTTTCTTTAGAAGTGATTGTTGAAAGAGTGGGTTACAATATGTTTTAAAAGATTGATTATCATTTTGATGATTTTCATTTCCACTCTTTCTTTTAGACATACTCTTATAATATGAAGAATAATATTTTATATTTTGATTTTCATGAAAATGAGTTTTTAAATTTGAGTCATGATTGAAAATATATTGAGACTTATAATAGTGACTCTTAAGAATTTTATGAGGATCATAATTCTTTTTTAAACCAAACTCCTTTTGATTTAATGTGTGAAAATGATCCTTTTTAGAAATGATTTTGTAAGTTAATTTATCCTTGTTATTCAAAATCTTATGATGAAATTTATTAGGTGACATTTGAAATTTTTCAACAAAAGATTTTAATTGTTTTAACTTACAAGTTAAAGCATCATTTTCAACTATCAATTTTTCATTATGTTCTTTTGAAACTAAGAGCCCTTTTTCAATTTCCTTGAATTTTTCCTTAAATAAATTGCAATCAAAACAAGGAGTAGGAATTGTAACTAAAGAGCATGAAATAGAATTTAACACATCAATATTTGATTCTACGTTATCGTTTGCTTTTAAAGATTTATTTTCTAAACGTAATTTTGAATTAGCAATTTTTAACTTTAAAATTTTGCGTTTAGCAATTTTAAGCATACGAGATGTAGAAATATAATTTTTTACAAAAAGAGAAGATTTAGATTTTCTTACCTTGCAATAGTTTCCGTCTTCTCTTTTGCTTGATGTGTTGCCATCAACTGAGTCCAATATTGTGACGTTGTCTTTTTCATCTTCCTCTTCCAAACAAGAGTGTCCATCATCCTTTCCGCTTGATGAGCATTCTATGGATCCATCCTTTGTGTAGCTTTCTTGAATATTTGCATAGGCTTGCATATTTTCTGGTTCTTGTGAATGTTTCGTACCTGTAGAAGGAGAATCATAAGTTCTTTCAAGAAAACTCCAAATTTCATATGCGGTAGGTAAAGTATAAATAAGTTTGAAAATATTTTGGTCTAACGCACAAAATATACTATTCATAGATTTTGCATTTAAAATAATTTCGTTTCTAGTTAGTACGCTAGATGGCTTTTTAATAGTAATATTCCAAACTTTTTCATCTAAGGCCTTAAGAAAATTTTTCATTAATATTTTCCACCCATTATAATTTTCACCCATAAATAATGGTGGTGATAATACTTTTTCATTTATATTAAAATTTTCCCCACTAGTAGAAGCGAGATCATGATCAAGAGGCGCCATTATTCCCGGTTGTTAAGCCGATTTGGAATAACCTCGCTCTGATACCAATTGTTGGATCTTACGACGCCCTTAGAGGGGGGGGGGGGTGAATAAGGGAATAAAATTCTTTCTATAATTTTCAAGATAATTACTAAATTGTTTTATAATGAAGGAGATTGAAATAAACAATTTAGATTTAGAATTGAAAACTTAGAACACAATATAATAGAGATTACGCCAAATGATACAAATCAAGTAAACACAAAAGAGACATGATTATATATATGAAAAAGTGTTTACATAAATTTGATTTCTATATCGCTAGAAATCGGAGGCGTACAAATGTAAATTTCTTTTTGTTTACCAATCCTTCTCCCAAGGATCGGAAGGCTATCACTTGTCTCTCCCTAGACCAAGCCCAAGCCTATCCTCTAGATCTTCCCAAGATCTAGACGTAGCACACAAGGCCACGATTTCCCACCAAGCCATGCAAGGACTTGGACGCTCCGCACAAGGAAGCGATTTTCCCCTAAGCCATGCAAGGACTTAGACGCTCCGCACAAGGAAGCGATTTTCCCTACCAATACAAAGTAAAATGTATATAAATGAAAATACAAGATAAAATAAGAACTCCCTAGAAATTCAGATCTCTGAAAGGAAGGTTGAAGCCTCGAGATGATCCTTGATGTAGAAGCGCGTCCGATCTCGTCTTCAATTTCAAACCTTCTCAGCATAAATGGGAGTTCATGAGGTTCTGGAGCTCTCTGGATGGAATGCACTCAGGAAGGGACTTAGAATCCTTAATGGTTGAAATGCACGAACACAAGGTGTCAATTTATAGAAAATCGCTGTCGGAATTTCCGACAGTGACTGTCGGAATTTTCCGACAGCGCTAAACTGCCGCTGGAGTGCCGTCGTGGGTGGAGTCGTGGGCAGTTGGTGTAACCGTCGAGCTGTCGCCTGGGCGACATCGATGTCGGATTTCCGACATCTCAAAACTGCTTTTCGTCGTGCTGCCGTGGGGGAAAGTAGTTGTAACTTCTCTGCTGTCGCCTGGGCGACATTGACTGTCGCCTGGGCGACATTGACTGTCTCCTGGGCGACAGTGACTGTCGCCTGGGCGACATCTCCTCTTCATTTTTGCCATCCGAGACTTCTCCGGACTGTAGATTGAGTCGTTCTCATCTCCGAAATGGGATGGCACATTCCGTAACTCTTCCTGGATTGAAAGTTATGGCCATTTTAAGATCAGCACACAAAACTCATCCAACCTGAGACTTGTCGTTCTCGGATCATGCCCATGAACGAGGACTTGTCTCCTCATTGAACCTATACAACCTGGCCACTATAAACACACAAAAGACTAGATCAAATACAACACGGTATTTGTTATTCTCAAACCAAGAGATGCGAAAAGCAAGCTCCAACACTATAGGCAAGAGCACCTATCGTTCATAACATAGGATATTTAAAACAAATAAATATCAAGTGTCATATTCCACAGGTCTGTTGATTACTTTTACTCACGCAAATTAATATTATTTTATCGGTAGAATATTTAAAAGGTTTTTATAAAAGAAATAATAAAAGAAAGGAAACATTTGATCGAGAATCCTTCTTAAGTAAAATCCACGTAAATCTAGAATTCATAAGAAATGGATTTAGACAAACTTGACCATGGAGGTTCCCAAAATATGATAGAGCCTCTCTCGAGAGAACTACCACCTAACCTTAGGTTGATCGATTAAGACCCCTCGGCCAGTTGAAACCCCTAAGCTTGCTTTATGCGGTGAGCCCCACTATTGGATATGACTCCAATACGGAAGATTTGCATCACCCTCTCTCGAGGAATACATGTAAATCTTTTTATCTTTGAGTGATCTCCTCGTTCGCATGGATCTCTCGATCACTAACATACAGATCTTAGATCGAGAAACATATTCGCGACATATGAATTCGAAACAATTAAATTCAAAGATAAATCTTAGTTTTCCAAAACCAAACTATGAAAAAGAGATTACTAAGTACCACTACTTAAGAATTCATCTGATCAAATGTAAATAAAATTAGCTACTCATAATTGAAGGAAAGATAATTTTATAACTAAGGAAGTAGAATTACAAATGCTGGAAATGGAAATTCTAAATTATGAATTGAAATTGCAAAGCATAAAATAAATTGCATAAATAAAATTACACTAATGAAATGCAGAAAAACTACTCTAAAATTGACCCAATCGAAGCAAGGACTGGATTCCCATCACTTTGGCAGCAGCTGGCTTTTATAGGCAGAAAATTGGTGAGTCACGCCCTTGGTCACGCCCGTGACCAAGGGCGTGTAAGCTGCGTAATTGCTTCTTGAAAGCCCGGGAACGTTGGGGGAGAGAAACCGCCAAAATTGATCATCTCGACGGGTCACAGCCTAGGTCACGCCTGTGACCTAGGGCGTGTCTTGACCGAGTCAGGAAATGGCAGGAAACAACGCGATTTGGAGTTAATTTGGCAGTTGCGGGAGAGGTCACGCCCCTTGGTCATGCCCGTGACCTGGGGCGTGTAAGCTGGAACGGCTCGGCAGCAGAAACTGCTTGTATTGAATGCATGTCGGGCGAGTCATGCCCATGACCTGAAGGTCACGCCCTGCTGTCACGCCCGTGACAGGAGGCATGTAACTTTAATCCGACGTGGAAATGTCTTCCAGGAGCTGAAGGCGGAGCACGACCGTGACCATGGTCACGCCCCCAGGTCACGCCCGTGACCTGGGGCGTGTACTGAGGATTTTTGCAGATTTGTTCTGGAATTTCCCATGAACACGGCCGTGGGCTTTAATTTGTTATTAGCAGCCCCAGATTACCTGAAAATACAAAATAAAGTAAATTAGATATAAGTTGAACTAAAAGTATATAAAAACTAATTAATAACTACTAAAATACTATATAAAAATAACTATAAATAATGCACTATCAAATACACCCATACTTAAGCTTTTGTTATTCCAGAGCAAAACCAATTCATAAGTATGAGAATAAAATTTATATGACATTTAAAAAAAATAAAAGAATTTACTCCTAATTATGCATTTAAAATTATACATGACTCATACATAAATGAGTTGTGAAATAAAATTCAGATTCATAAGAAATAAATCATGATTCATAAGTTGACATGCGTAGAATAAAAATTAGTTTCAAAAATTCTCTAATTAAATTTTCATAAACAAAATTGTATTGAATTAAGCAAAATAATCTAAGATTAGAATTATAGAAACTTTAATTATCATTCGAAACTTTATAGAAAACCTAAAATATTAACTAAGCTCTCTCATAAATATCTTGAATATGAAATGATATTGGCTAAGTTTGGGTAAAATTGGCATAGAAGAGATTTTTAATTGGGAAATGATGAATTTTATCCTCTCATTTCCATTTTTGTAGATACTCTTCTTTTTTAATACCCCAAATGTATATGTTTAGGAGTGATGAATTTTATCCTCTCAGCTCTATGTCATATAATCTTTTACAAATTTGGGTACATTTGTTTAGGAATGATGAATTTTATCCTCTCATTCCATGACATATGATCTTTTATATTTTTTTTGTCAATCAAAAGGGTAAAGTAAAAGGAGGGGCTAGGGTTTAAATGCTATAAAATTTTCAAGATAACTATTTTGAGAGCATATAAAATAAATTAAGAAATCTTTAAGAATCTATGAGTTAAAGTTAATATAATAAAAATCTAAAGATCTTAAGCACAATTGCTACAAAATTAATTCATGATATTTTAAGGAGAGAAAACAAAACTAAGAAATATTCTAATCAAATCAAAATAATGAAAAATTCTTTAAATCAAATTTATCTAAAAATTAAATCTAACAAATTATGAAGAGACACATAAAATAGAAAACACATAAAAAGAAAACTTTTGTTTTTTTAAAAGTCATATAAATAAAAGCTCATAATTAAAATTGGTTGGACTCAAATAAGAAGTAAGGAAACATCTAATAATACAAAATTTATAAAAACATTTTTTTAAATCAATTTTGTTTTTTTTTATATTTTTATATTTGCTTGAACAAGAAAAATAAAACAGTAATAAATTTTTTTGTTCTTGGACTTCCCAAGGGCTACCCAATGACGGGCTCGCAAGGTACTAGGCGGTTTTGTGGGATGAAAGCCCAACACGACCCTTTCGCAAGAAATAATTTTTAATTGTTTTAATTTTTTTTTGTAATTTCCATAATTTAAAAACAAAATTGAAAAACAAGACAAAAGAAGATTTTTTTATGATTTTTAAATATTTTTAATTTTTTTTTTTGTATTAAAAGTGTTTTTCTATTTTTTTTTGAATTTTTTTGAATAAAAACAAACATTAGAGAACACCCCCCATACTTAAAAATAAACATTGTCCCCAATGTTTATAAACAAGGATGAAGAGGGAGCAACTTGAAAAGAAAAGGTAGATAAAGAAAAGAAAAATTGCAAAAAAAGATAAGCAAGGGGTGCCTTTAAGCTAGACGGTTATTGTTAGGAAAAAGGAAAATAAAAATAAAGGTACACAGGCAACTCCCTTAATTCACGCTCACGTGAGCATGCCGAAAGCCGTTGCCCGGCGACTCCTCCGCTATAGTCTTGATTCTTTCGTTGTCCGTTAGCTTGAAATTGAGAATCCAAATTACCCATACATACCTCAGGTAATTTGGATTGTTGGAGATGAGCGACAAATGGATCGGTGAAGACGTTTAGTTACAACAGCTCATCCTCTACATGAAAATCGTTAGAATAAAAAGAATCAAGATTAAGCGAGTCAGAAAATTTTTCACAAGGAGGAGTTTCTTGTGAAAATTTATGATTAAGGATCAGTTGCTCATTTTCTAAAATAAAATTTTTATCTGAAAAATCAATACCAAGGGGAGTAAATTCACGGGACACAATTTCTTCACAAATTATAATTTCATGAGAAAGAGAAGAAAGGGCGGGCGAAGGAGAAGAAGAAAAATTTTCATTTTCTAATTCGCCCGGTGTCTCCATGACTTTGCGAAATTTTTGGTACAATTGTTCTTCTTGATCATGAGAATAAGCATTTAAAGTGGGGGAAATAAAATTCGGAAAATTCTCAAGATCAGAAGAAGAATAACTTTGCGGAAAAGGCGAGGAATGCAAATCATGATTGAAGGAATTTTCTTCTTCGCACTGAAAACTATCCGGGTGACCTTGCCACCATGAATAATCATCATCAGTGCAAGAAGTAAATTCACCCGAATCATTATTTAAAGAAAAATTATTTTCATTATAAAAATTATATGGATTTTCATTAGAAATTTTTTGAAATGAAAAATAACAGTCCTCACTAGAATGATGACCCCCACAAAAAGGACAAATAATTTGGCGTATTCGTGCGACTTCCAAAAGATTGACTTTATTTTGAAGCTCGACAACTTTTGCGGCCAATTGCGATAACATCATTTTGTGAAGAAAGAAAAATTTACAACCGTCACTTAATAGAATGAAATTGAAAAATAAAGCAAAAAGAGAAATGGGGACGGAGAAAGAGAATGATAAAAATAATAAAATTCACGCTTTCAAAATGTCAACAAAAATATTCCCCGGCAACGATGCCAAAAACTTGATGCGTAAATTTACGATATAAATAATTTTTTCCAAATTCTACGAACTATAGGCAAGAGCACCTAGCGTTCATAGCATAGGATATTTAAAACAAATAAATATCAAGTGTCATATTCCACGGGTCTGTTGATTACTTCTACTCACGCAAATTAATATTATTTTATTGGTAGAATATTTAAAAGGTTTTTATAAAAGAAATAATAAAAGAAAGGAAACATTTGATCGAGAATCCTTCTTAAGTAAAATACTTCGTAAATCTAGAATTCATAAGAAATGGATTTAGACAAACTTGACCGTGGAGGTTCCCAAAATATGATAGAGCCTCTCTCGAGAGAACTACCACCTAACCTTAGGTTGATCGATTAAGACTCCTCGGCCAGTCGAAACCCCTAAGCTTGCTTTATGCGGTGAGCCTCACTATTGGATTTGACTCCAATCCGGAAGATTTGCGTCACCCTCTCTCGAGAAATGCATGTAAATCTTTTTATCTTTTAGTGATCTCCTCGTTCGCATGGATCTCTCGATCACTAACATACAGATCTTTGATCGAGAAACATATTCGCGACATATGAATTCGAAACAATTAAATTCAAAGATAAATCCTAGTTTTCCAAAACCAAACTATAAAAAAGAGATTACTAAATACCACAACTTAAGAATTCATCCGATTAAATGTAAATAAAATTAGCTACTCATAATTGAAGGAAAGATAATTTTATAACTAAGGAAGTAGAATTACAAATGCTGGAAATGGAAATTCTAAATTATGAATTGAAATTGCAAAGCATAAAATAAATTGCATAAATAAAATTACACTAATGAAATGCAAAAAAACTACTCTAAAATTGACCCAATCGAAGCAAGGATTGGATTCCCATCACTTTGGCAGCAACTGGCTTTTATAAACAAAAAATTGGTGAGTCGGTCCCTTGGTCACGCCCGTGACCAAGGGCGTGTAAGCTGCGTAACTGCGTCTTGAAAGCCCGGGAACGTTGGGGGAGAGAAACAGCCAAAATTGATCATCTCGACGGGTCGCGGCCTAGGTCACGCCCGTGACCTAGGGCGTGTTGTGACCGAGTCAGGAAATGGCGGGAAACAGCGCGATCTGGAGTTAATCTGGCAGTTGCGGGAGAGGTCACGCCCCTTGGTCACGCCCGTGACCTGGGGCGTGTAAGCTGGAACGGCTCGACGGCGGAAACTGCTTGTATTGAATGCATGTCGGGCGAGTCAGGCCCGTGACCTGAAGGTCACGCCCTGCTGTCACGCCCGTGACAGGGGGAGTGTAACTTTAATCCGACGTGGCAATGTCTTCTGGGAGCTGAAGGAGGAGCACGGCCGTGACCATGGTCACGCCCCCAGGTCACGCCTGTGACCTAGGGCGTGTAATGAGGATTTTTGTAGTTTTATTCTGGAATTTCCCATGAACACGGCTGTGGGCTTGAATTTGTTATTAGCAGCCCCAGATTACGTGAAAACACAAAATAAAGTAAATTAGATATAAGTTAAACTAAAAGTATATAAAAACTAATTAATAACTACTAAAATACTATATAAAAATAACTATAAATAATGCACTATCAGAAGTTTCCCCCTCCCTGGTGGAACCCCCTTCTTGGGCCCTGCACCCCTCCTCCTTGCTGCCTCCACCCCACTTCCGGGGCCCTTGCTTATTCCCTTCTCCTTGCCTCCCACTGCCTAACCTCCGGCTCGCTAAATCTTGCCAGCCTCTTCGTGAACTCGGGGTTAGCTGCCTCCCCCTCTATCTCCTCTGTCGCTCTATCCATCGATAAAGGAGCCCTCCTCTTGAGGTCCATCTTAAAGAACCCCTCCCGCAGCCCTAATATGAAGGCAAGCTAAAGGGTGTATCCTGGAACCTCCTGGATGAGGAGGACCACCTCCTTGAACCGATCCACATAGTGAGCTAAAGACTCCCCCGGCCTCTGCTTGATGTTAAAGAGCACCTTGGGGTCATTCTTCCACTTCTTCGAGGTTGAGAGGTGCAGCAGGAAGCCACGATGCAGATCCTCGAAAGCGTAGATTGACCTCGAGGGTAACTGGTGGAACCAGTCCCTTGCCTTTTCTTTCAGAGTGGTGGCGAACAATCGGCACTTGAAAGTGTCCGATATAGGTATGATAGATACCATGTCCTCAAACCACTGCAGGTGTTGAATGGGGTCGTCCTTGCTGCTATACAACATCATGGTCAGCTCACTGAACCCCCCAAGAAGTGGTGTCGAGAGCACCAACTCACATAATGGACTTCCCCCCTTCAACCCCCTGACTTGCTCCACTCGCCCCGCGAGCTCTCCGGGCAACCCGGCTCCTACCACCCTCGCACTCGCCGAGGGGCCACTCACCGGGACCACACTGGCTGGGGTCCCGCCTGCCGGGATGGTACTTGCCAGGACCCCGCTCGCACTTGCTGGGCTGGGGAAAAGCTCTCGCCCCATGAGATCTCACTCTGCCGCCTAGAACGCCGCATCCTTTCCTGTCCTCTGCCCTGCAGTGTTCTCACCAACTCCAGCTGGAGGAGCCACCTGGGGCGCAGGGGTTGCGAGTCTCCCATGTGTCGTGGCGAGAGCGCACTTAAATGCCCCCGAACAAGTCCCTCTTGAGGTCTGCCAACATCTCTACCATCGCTGGCGCGCCGCGTGCTGGTGAACTGCCAAAGCCTGCTTCTCGCTCATCCTCTCCCACCATGTCTCTTCCTTGGAACTTTCTGGTACTACCTATACTCCACGCTCACCGCACCAAAAATGTTGAAACCAGAACATGGTCTCTTGTGGAGCTCGGGCCACCAAATATGGGGGGCAGTTAGCACTTACTAATCCCTTGGAAGGAACAGACCGGAGCCTCAAAACTAGACACAGACCCTCTATCATAGTGAGGAGGTCCCGCCACACACCCCAAAGATCTTAGAGCGCTTCCCCTCCCAAGCCAAAGCTGAGACTAGGCACCATGGAGAGTCTGAGAGCTGAACCAAGATAACCTAGGGAGAAGGAAGCTCAGAGTACTGAGATTGGATCCTCTCCAAAGGTGCCCTTCAAGGTCTATATATAGTTTTTTTACTTATGGTCTGCTAATAGCAGGATTCCACCTTTTGGATTTACTAAATGCACCCCAAACTGGTTTGCTAACAGCCAAACTCCGCTGTTCTGGAGGACTATTGGCAGCCCATCAGGGGCATCAGGGTAAAATCATCTGCATCCCCTTGCTGGGCGAGTGGCCCATAAAGGTGCCACTCGCCGGTCTCTTTACGAGCTGGGCGAGTGGCCCATGAAGGTGCCACTCGCCAGTCTCTCTGCGAGCCGGGCTCGCGAGACCCCATTTTGCGAGTGGAGAGATGCCCCCATTCGCCTTGTTGGTTAATTGCCGCGAGACCTTACCTGACTTGCCCTGGTTAAATGCACCCCAGAGCGGTCTTTCAAGACACTCATGTTATCGCCTCTCGCTATTCGTGAGCAGGGTCCTGGCTCGCCTCGCCCTGCCCTGGCAAGGTACTCACCGTACGACTGCGACCACTCCCTGAAATACCTGTGGTTGATTCCTCCGCGAGTTTGTAAACACTGGGTTGTACACTTAACATGATTTATAAAGACATCTAAGGTATCAGATTTCATCTTTAGAAAGAATACCCTTGTATACTTTGAGTGATCATCAACAATCACCAAGGTATACAACTTCCCACCTAGGCTCTGAATTGGCAAAGGACCAAACAAGTCCATGTGCAATAGATATAGACATCTTCCAGTGTCTTTGGAGCCAATACTTTTGAAAGTGGCCCTAGTTTGCTTACCCATTTGGCAAGCATGACAGAGACCACTTTTAATATATTTTAGATTAGAACTATTCCTACCAAGGTTTTTATAAATAGTCTATACATTGTCTTATAGTTAATATGGGCAAGTCTCTTGTTCCATTGAACACAAAGAGACTTACTTTCATTAGCTACAAGACACACATGAGATAGGGAATTATAGCAAATAAAATCTAAACAATATACATTCCCACTCCTAGTGCCAGAGAGAATTATCTCCGAGTCATTTGACTTTTTTATCAAGCACTTGTCATTGTGTAATTTAATGACATAGCATAGGTCACATAGTTGACTTATGCTTACAAGGTTATGTTGCAACCCTTTAACATAAGCTACCCTTATGATTGAGACTATGCCATTGGAGATTGTACCATATCCTTTGGTGACTCCCTTTTCAGATCCACCAAATGTAACTTTAGGTCCATTCTTCACAGCTGTATAGTCCTATAGAAGACTTTTGGTACCTATCATGTGCCTTGAGCACCCACTGTTCAAGTACCATATTTGTGTAAGGCTGGTACTTAAACTAACCTGCAAGATAAAGTTTTCTATACCTTAGGAACCCAACTAATTTTGGGTCCTAGGTCCCTGATAATACCATATGGAATATTCCTGGAAAGGTTTTGTTTGGCTGGAGTGCCCTTCCTTACAATTGGCACATTGGGGTTGTGCCAATAGACAATTGCAAAGTGACCCACTTTGCCACAACACTAACACTTATATATGTTGTATCTTCTTTTCTGTAAGGATTTAGAAGTTGAGGTTTCTTTATTCTGTCCAGGAAAGGATACAATTGTATTCTTCTTGTTCCTTTCAGCAATCACTTGGCTTTTTGCCTTCCTATAATCAGTCTTGGCAGCCATTTTCTGATTGACATCAACAGATTTTAGCTTGGCAGCTAAGCAATTGTTAATGGCAGTAGAAACTGGACTGTTAGGCTTGGTTATAGGTCTGACAGCAACCCCAATTTTTGCTGGATAGGAGTTGGAAGATGCTGCCTCCTTTATCTTGAGTGTAGTAGCCGAGGTTCCAAAAACATATGGTCCAAGATGGGCCATCTGAATTTCCTCATGTGGAGCCTTTAAGGCACTCAAGCCTAACTCCTTTCTACTCCTATAGTTGTGATCATCTTTGCTCAAGCTTTTGGAACTACCATTCAACATGTGACCATATATGCTTTGTTGGTCATATATGTTGGATGACATCATTACCTTCACAAAGGAAGCCTTTGGTTCAATTGAAGCCTTGTCCTTACCCTTTGTGTTACCAGCTGCTGCCTCTTTATTGAATCCCAATCCTCTTTTATTATGGGAGGATAAGGTGTCAATAATAGGTAGTACTGACTTAAGCTTAGAGAACTGAGCCACTAGCATCCTCTCCTTGAGAAGCTTTTCCTCAAGATCCTTGATGATCTTGATTTTATGGCTTATGGTGCCAACATGGATGATTGACATTCCCCTTAACTAGCCAATTTCTTTGCTCATCTAAGCTAGCTGGGTAGCATGTTCAGTGAAATCTGTTTTTGCCTGCTTTAGGGAAGCAATCTCTAGAGCTTGCTTCTTGGAAAACATCTTGCTCTTTTTCAGAGCTTCCAAGAGAGCACCATACCTGTCAATTAATTGATTGACATCTTCCTCAGATTCTGAATCACTTCCAATATTAGATGGAGCTGCTTCAAATTCTGGGCTTGTCTCATAATCAGAAGAGGAAATGTAGTGGATTAGTTCCTGCTCATTGTCTGAATTGTTTTGACTGTACTCATCTTCTGTTAGAGCCATCAGGCCATGGTCTTCTTGGATGTCTTCATCCTTCACTATGTCACTGTCTGAATGTGACAGGGGCCCCTGATTCCAATCTTGGCAGCAGGAAAGTCTTCATCCGCTTCTGCAGCAAATAACCCAATGTAGGCTTTCTCTTCTTCATCTGAATCTATGGTTGAGAACTCCGATTCACTCCAGTTCTTCCCCTTCTTTGCTAGAAAGGATTTTTCACCTTTCCTTTCCTTTTGGTAATGATGTTTATTATCACCTTTCTCCTTTCTCTTGACTGGACAGTCAACAATGACATGTCCAGGCTTGCTGCAGCAGTAACATATAACATTAGATGAAATATTTTTAACATGTTTAGGGTCATACCTGACACACTTGGGGTACTGCCTTTCAAATATGATGTGGTCCTTCCTGGGATGTGAGGAGGAGGAAGGTTTGTTCCTCCATTGCTTCCTCCTCATCAACTTCTTGAAGTGCCTTGAGAAGGCAGCATGAAAGTGAGGTTAGATCTTAAAGTTACTCTAGGGGGGTGAATAAAGTATTAAAAACTTTTCACTTAATTTTTATAGCAGAATTAAAATAGTGTTACTTATATGTGTATTGCAGAGTGAGTTATAAAATAAAATAAAGACAAATCACACAGCACAACACACAGAAAATCACAACACGGAGGACACAAGGATTTTTATAGTAGTTCTCCAATAAACCTAGGTATTTCTACTCTTCTACCACACATGGTAGGGTTCCACTAGGTTTTTGATCAGGTACCCTATCACCAAGGGGTTTTTGATCAGGTGTCCACAAACCAAGTGAGCTTTTGATCAGGTGCTCTAACCAAACCACAGGTTTTTGTTCAGGTACCCTGTCACCAATGGGTTAACTTTTGAAGGGAGTTAGAACCCTGCACAAGATGGGATAAAGAAGGGTTAGATGTTCTTCTCTGTCAACAATCTGGGAGAAGACTCTAGTGGAATGATGTTGTAATGCTCCTCTGTCTGATTGAAAATGCTTGACAGCTTGATGATGGAGCTTTCACTTGATTGTACTGATCTTCCTGTAGCTGATGAATCTGATAGAATAAGTTCCTCAGATTATTGTTGCTTTTTTTGAAGATCTGATCTTGCAGCAGAAATACTGAGAGAAGGTGTTGATGTTCTCAGTGAATGAAATTGCTGCTTGAAGAAGATGAAGACTGAAAAGCTTTTTCTGTATGTTTCTTTCTTCTTCCTCTCGACTGTATATCCTTCTTCTTCCTTTTTCCTGTATAGTTATTTTGTAATGTCTGATCTGATACTGTATATCTTCTTCCTTTTTTTTACAATATATCTCCGATTTGAAATCAAATCCTTTAATTAAGGAATATAATATTCTGAAAAGATCTTCTTGGAACTGTATCCATTAATACTTTTCCTTTTCCATGAAAGTGTCCTTTTCCAAGAATATGTAAACGCCTCTTTACGAAATAAGAGTATAAATAAAAGGAAATATAATATCCTTACTTATCTAGAAGAATAGAGTCGTTGCGGATGAGAGATCTGAGTTCAGAGAATGAAATAAAAATAATCCTTCTTAAATTCTGAACTGAAATAAGAATTCGTCGATCTGAACAAATTTTGTCGAACACAATGTTGAGTTCGTCGATCTCAACAAATTTCGTCGAACACAATGTTGAGTTCGTCGACCTCAACTGAAACTGGCTGGAAGAATTGAATTAGTTGAGCTGAGAAGAACTTTCATCGATATGAACATCTGATACTTATTCTTCGAACGCAGAGCTGAGTTCGTCGAACGCTGAGAGGAGTTCGTCGAAAGCAGAATGAATTGGCAAATTCGTGGACCGCTGAACTGAGCAAATTCGTCGACCGCTGAGACTGAATAAAATCGTCGACCGCTGAGACTGGATAAAATCGTCGACCGTAGAACCTTGCCAAGTTCATTGAACGCAGGAGCATGCCATTTGTAAAACGCAGTATGGAGTTCGTCGAACGCAATATGGAGTTCGTCGAACGCAGAAAACTTATCTTTTCCTTAGTTCTATCAGCCTAAAACCTTGACCCTTTGGACTATACATTGGGGTCAACTTAGTCTTAATAATCAGATAGTGATCCTAGCCCAAATCAGTAATAGGGTTGTTCCAACAATCTTCCCCTATTTGGGTTAGGACACTATTTGACAAAATTTGAATAATAAAACAAATAACAAAACAACAGAGCATATATATCTGATAGATTTTTAAATATTTCATCAGATATATAAAATATGATACTCTGAGTTTTGAAAATTTACATTGAAAATAAAACTAATAAAATCAAATAAATAGAACCTTTGACTTTCTCTGAATTCTGACATTGTCTTTCTCTGAGTTCTTGCTTTCTGACTTTCTGAATTCTGATATTGCCTTCAACTTTCTGAATTTGATTATCTGAAAAGCTTTATCTGCTATTTTTTAGCTTTCTGAATTTGTTGATCTGAACTGTAGCTTTATAATCTGAATATGATGTGCTACCAATCTGAATTTGAATCTGTCATAACTGAATCTGCAACATCTCCCCCTAAATCTGCAAACTTCTGTGAGCTTTTTCAAGAACTGAAAACATGCTTCTTCATACAGCATTTCCTCTTGATAAAACAACTCCCCTATCATAAAGGAGTTTCTTCAAAATAACTCCTCCTGTCAAAAGGAAAGTATCTCCCCTTAACAAAAAGGAGCTTCTTCAGCTTTCTCCCCCTGCCTAGCTCATAGAACATCTCCCTCTGAGCAAAAACTGCATCATATGGAGCTTCTTCATAGAACTTCTCCCCCTGCCTAGTTTCAGGAAGGCCTGAAGCTAGGCCCCTTGAAGAAGGGACATTTGATGGAGGTAGGGAAGGATGCAATCTTTATATTGCTATTGTTCCTGCAAACTAAAATAGAGATTGTTGGGGAAATGATTTATCTTAACCCCTAGAATTAAGAAGAATATAAATTCTAAGTATGAAAAATTAGGCTAAGTAAATATGCGTCGAATAGTATTCGACGCAACGTCGAAATATAGTCGACGTTTCCCTCAGAATGAGTCGAAGTAACTCTTAGAAGAATTCGACGTAATCATAGTCGACGTACCTCTGACTTCTAGTCGACGCATTTGAGAAAGTCGACGCACCTTTGTCAACGCACCTTCCTTATTCTCCTCTCGACGTCCATCCAGGATGAAATCGACGTATACGTCGAATAGTAATCGACGCACGTCGATATCTATAAGTAATTCAAAAAATACGCCAGATCTCTTTCCTTCTTTCTGTAGATCTGATTTTTATGGAATGATATTATTCTTTTATAGCAGTTCTGAATCAGCCTTTCCTTCTATTTGATTCTTGACTAATTTGATTAAGATTATTATGGATATTATTTGAAATCAGAATGAATTTCTTTTCTTCTATAGAAATATTGATTATGGAAACTCTAAATCTCTTTCTAATTCTCTGTCTGCTAATTGATTATTCTCCTTTAGCAATATCTTTTAAGCAGAGCTATAAATAAGAAGGAGGTCGACAGAGAATAAAAAGAAGTGATCCACCATATACATTTGCAAAAGAGGAAGAGCTCCCAAGTGAAGAGTGAGAAAGCTGAGAAAAGAGATAGTGTGCTGCAGCAAAGAAAAAGTCTTCTTCTTCTCCTTCTTCTGAAGCCATTCTGCTGCAAACTCTGAAAGCTCTCACAAAAGAGAGAAAAGCTTACAATCTCCTTCTCACTATAGAAGAGAGATAATATTCACTATACTTGTGCTTCCAATCTTCTTGCTAAGAAGAAGATTCTTTCTTACTTATATCATTGTCTGTTCTTCTACTTGTTCTACTTCTTCTTCTCATTCTATTTTCAAATTGTGTAAAAGAGTTTTTAGAATCATTCTTCAAAAAATTCAGTTGTAGTGGTTCTAAGAGTCTCCTTACCAAAAGACTCAGTTTGGTTCTAAGAGTCTCCTTATCAAAAGACATTGTCTGGTTCTAAGAGTCACCTTATCAAAAGACTCAGTGCAAGTTAGTGAATTCCTACCAAGATGGTAGAAGAGTGGACTACCCAAAGTTTGGGGAACCATTATATTTCCTTGTGTTGTGCTGTGATTTTCTTCTTGCTATTTTTCTTCTTTACTTGTTTAATTCTTATTGGTGTGTGAGAAGCTTAAATCTGTGATTATTACACACACATATATATATCTATCTATACTATATTAAAAAGAAATATGGTGGCCTGCGAATAACATGAGTTCATAAATACCCCAAAAATTTGAACCGTCCAGATATGGCTTCAAAAAATAGGAGTAGTTGATTTGAGGGCGATAGCCTAATACCACGGCAACAAAAACCTAGAACCACGACCACGCCGCATCCTCATTCCCGTTTCTCGCCTCTTAACCCCTCCATCTCCCGACCCCCCTCCCACTTCCTCATTCCCATTTCTGGCAGGCGCGATCTCCCCCGACGTCCTCCTCCTTCCGCCTCCACAACTACATCTCGCGGACTACCATCTTCCCTGCCCCGCTCAAGCCGTATCCACAATCTCGGCGCATCCACAGAGGTAAGCCGCATCCCTACCCCGCTCAAGCCGCATCCACAGAGGTAAGCCCTAACACAACCTCAGCGCCTTCAATGTCTCCGACGCCAGATCTAATTTCGTCCCTCAGCCGACCGATTAACGGCGGGTTTTCTACTTCAGGAGGGTATCCCGCTCCTTAGCGTCTTCAATCAACCTGGCAACACCGGCTTCCATCATCCTCCATCCACGAAAAGGTTTTCAGAATTTCATCATACTGCATTGCTTAATTTTTATTTTAATTTCATCTGCAATTTAGGCTTTCACGCGAGACATTCCAACACCGACCTACACTCTTCATCTCCTCCAAACGCAGCAAACCCCACCTCCTTGCCTCCATCCACAGAAACAGGTAAAACCCTTTCTTTTTTTTCATGCTTCGGTCTTTTGGATGTTGGCATTTCGAACTAAAGCATCGACTTTCTTAAGTAATCATCATTTCTACCTTCTGGTCAATGTACACTTCTAATTTTGATAAGCCCACTGCTGGGGTGTGTTCACATTGCTCACATAGAATACAGTTTGAACCAAAGCAGAAATGCTTTTCCAAACCCTCTTTCTGAGTTGAGACATTGCCAATATTACTATGATTAAGAACCTGCGTACTAAAATATATTGGATCAGTATTTAATCTTTCTTCTTGCAGCATTCAGTTCAATCCTACATTTTCCCAAATCATTTTCTTACAAGCCCGTGCTTCTTTCAGGCGTTCCTGTAATATAGTTCTTCAGAAAATAGCTAGAGAAATGATGTAAAAGAGAACACAGGAAATTCATACCTCAAAAGCTGAATGTCTCATAGACGAATATAACCGATTATGATTTCATTTACGTTTATTATTCCTGTCTTAGATTTCGTTTATTAATTTCATTCAGGGTTTCCCAACCTCCATTGTGTATCTTCTTATCTTTTCTTTGATTTTTACCAAAAACGCCAACCACCAGCATTTTGCACTGATTCATTTTTAACTTCAAACAGGTCATGAGTTCGCTAATTGTTTCTACTTCAGTTTCTTCTATGGCTTAGCACTAGCAGTTTACAAGTGATTATGAATTTCTATTGTCTTTAATTCCCTGTTAGTCAGAGTGATATTAATCTATTGTTCACAATTCCCTGTTACCATCTAACCTGTACCATTTTGTTCAATGATTAATCTGAGTGCTGCTTTGTTTTTCTTAACAAGTTATTTCTGTGAGTTTCTCGATAGAAATTTGAGAGTGATAAATCTGAGTGCTGCTTTTTTTTTATTTGGTGCCATGCACCCTTACTAATATAACTTTTTCATTTAGCATTTCGTTATTGAAGGCTGATGGTTGGCTACTCTCCCATTCATTCAGCATTTTATTTGGTTGTTTTTAAATCCATGCTTCTTGACTGCCCTTGCAATGATTTATTTTAGATCGTCGAATTTTTCAGTTTATTGTTGACAAGGAGCGTCGAAGCTCTATTTTACTAACTAAAAAAGAAATTGCTCCATAATGTAGGCTCACAATGTGTTTGATTGATTGCCCAAAAGATGCTTCTATGTGAATTTTCGTATTTTATTTAATCGGATTCCTGTTCTAATTCTGATCTCTTGGATTTTAGCCATTGCTTCCATATTTTAGTCATCAATTTCAAAAATGCAATGAAGTATTCATAATTTGACTCCGAATAACTCCCTCTTTTTGTACGCAGAATCAGGAAATATATATAGAACCTCTTAAATTGGATATATATTTTATTTATCAAGTGAAATTATTAGGCTCAATATTGATTGAATTTCCTAACACTACAGTGCAAGCATTGCAGTTGAAATCATGGATTTTCGAGTCAGGAACAAATGCCGATTAGACAATTGAAGGAGATGAAGAACTTTTTTATTTTTAATATAAAGAAGAAGCTGGGGTGAGCATCATTATGAATATTTATTACCATATTTCTGCTCTTTATTGACTTCCCAATTCAGCTTCTCATCACACCTCCTAATAAACTAAACCATTTACCATGATGGCACAGGGAATCTTGCTGGTTCGGAATATCATCAATGGATGCATATTATACTTTGGATAAACTGAGCTTTATTGTCCCGAAGCACATGTATCTGCCCACAAATCGCAAGGTAATCAATTTCGCCATAATATAAATTGTGTAAGGGTGCTTCGAGGTATTAGTCAATTAGTGGCTAAGCGAAGCATGTTAGTCTCTGTGATGAATGCTTATAGGGCTGCTCCGTAGTATTGGCCGGTAGAGGGTCAAGCGGAGCAGATAGATTTACTGTAAAATTTACTCATCAACCCACTAAAACAAGCAAAACTGATGACATAAGCCAACTTCTATGTATTGCGTACACATGTTCTAAGTGTATTTATAAATGTTGATGAATGCTTGATGGATTGTGATATATTGTTTTTATAGCACATTTTCTCTCATTTGAAAAGTTCCATACTATCCTTATCCTTCCTCTTCAACACGTGGATATTAACTACTTCTATAATCCCGAAACTTCGAAGCAATATAATCCGAGCGAGCCGCCTCCGCTCGAAGGGCCCAAAAACACCCCAGAATGGGGGACGAAATCAAGCGCACGCAGGCGCCGCGCGCGTGGCCAGCCCGCGCGCGTGGCCAGACCCTCCGTCACCTCCACCGTCTCCGGCTACCTCCAGCCGTCATCGTCTCAGGGCAACGTGCCCGGGACGCCCGGACTACTCGGTGGCATATTCGGCATTTTGTGAAAAGTGGTGATTCAGGTGACCAGAACGGAGCGATGTCATTTGCCAACGCAGGATTCAGTCAGGCGCAATTACCACGAAGTCCCATTTGCCAACTGATCATGCCGGCCTCCAATTCAAACATCTGGAGCAAACATATTTATCAAAGCTTTGAACTGAATAAGAGCTATGTTTAGTTTGTTCTTTCAACTGAATTTATTTGTGATTTTCATACTATTTTGACCTGCAGGCATATTGCATTTCAGCGAGGATTTACGACACTCCATTGTTCAGGTATGTCCTCTACTTACCATCCAACAATATATTTCCTGAAGCTCATTTTCTCTCCATTTTATCATTTATGTGCATTATATTCATTGTTTACTACTATACTTTTCCCTCTCTTTAATAAGACTAACAAATTTTGAGCAGTATCTCCTATTTCTCTTCTTAGGTGAGTAAAATTATTGTTACGAAGCTGACTAAATCAGATGCAGGAAGAATAAGGAGGCCAGTGGTGAGTCCTTCAAAATAAATGTGTAGAGTATTTCATGCACAGTCAAGTTTCCCAATTAAAAATGTATCCACTTCTGTTTTTCTAAGTTCTTAATATCATTTTTAGTTTTCTAGAAGCTGCCATTTTTAACTTTTTCCAACGCTGTGATTATTTTTTCAAATAGCAATACAAGTAAATGGTTCATCAAAAATATGTTCTTATGTTGCGTACTTAAGGCTGCCCAAGACAAATGTCCCCGTCCCCGTCGAATGTCCCCCACCCCGGCTGAATGACGTCACCCACGACCAATGTCGTCGACCAATGTCGCCGTCCACGACCAATGTCGCCGCCCACGACCAATGTCGCCGCCCACGACCAATGACGCCCCCTCGACAAATGTCGCCCCCCCAAGACAAATGTTGGGCCCCCACGACAAATGTCGCCCCCATGACAAACGTCGCTCCCACGACAAATGTCGCCCTCACGACAAATGTCACCCCCACGACGACTGTCCCCCCCATGACGAATGTCGTCGTGCATAGGGCCGGAGGCCCGTGCCTGTTGTAAGACCCCTCTCCCGCACCATGAGAGTTCCTGGATCTTATGCCCAGAACCGCCGTCTTACTGTGATGCTAGCACACAAGTTAGCCATCTCCGCAAGACGCCGATCCTGCCGGCAAGGACGATCAACTAGGCCAACAAGAGATAAGAAGAAAAACTAGCACATAAGTCCACAATCACATGCATCTGTATATGTATATATATCCAAATGAAAACTGTCCATCAATGAGTACAAGAAAAGAAAGAGTAAAAAGGGCTTATGCCCGGTACATGTCCGAAGTAGAACAAAATCTCACTCTCTCACTCTACATTTATGCGGAAGCTATCAACTCTCTCAAATCTTCAAACACCTGTCTTGTGGTAGAAGTGCTGCATGGCTTCTGCTCCTCAGATCCTGCCATCATGTCTTGACTGGTCATGCTGGTGCTCCAGCTCCCCGTACACCTACGGTCACAACAGACCGTTAGTCATAAAGACTAAGCCGATTTTGTCCCCGCCTCCCCCCCGCGACTCCTAGGCACCGAGCGGGAGGAAGAAGCGGAGGACAACAAGGTGGAGTAATCAAAAGCAGGTGACAAATTTTCTACGCTAACAAGAGTATAACATATAATTTCTATGCTAGCAATATGACAGTAAACAGTAATAAACGCAGTAAAGTAATATCGCAGCAGAGAAAGAAGTAAGCATAAAGAAGCAGTGCGACGCAAGTAAGGTAATTTTAAAGTAACCATTGATTTATAGGAATGCCCATACATACCTATAGACCAAGGGGTCGTTTAGCAGGACCTATCGTATAAAAAGTCCCATACCAATTTATACGATAGGGGTAGGGGTTGAAATGCAATGTTCATGCTATGACATGCAAGGTATGTTGTTATGCTATGTTCATACAGGTGCAACTCACACACTACGACTCTATGCGCATAGACCTTTAGTTCCCCCTTTTTGGAGCTAGCAAGACTCCCAGGATACTCCCGTAGTGGCAAACGGAAGCGGTGGGTTGGGTCTCGCCCACCTCTAGGTTGGTATTCACACTACCTAACCTAGACCTATCGTACGCCTCAACACAAAATCGCGGAGCATCTGCGCACTCTTGCTGACTGGACCACCAGACTTTTTAGGCTAAGTGTATACACCACACTTGCCGAGTCAACGTATTGACGTCGGTGTGAACGTCCGTCCAATACAGAAGACCCACCACCTTCGTGCACATGCAACATGTTCTACAATCTATCTCCGAGCTATAAGCTCCCCGGGCTAACCTGCCCGTCATTAATAACCTTCCGAGCCACCGGCTCCCCGGACCAACCCGTCCGTACCAACAAACACTACTGAGTTGCAAGCTCACCTGACTTTCAATCCGCTCTTTCAAATACTGAGCTTACTGCTCGCAGCACCAAACAGACTAGGCTCCCGTAACCACGGGGTGTGTGTGAGTGTGTTATTAAATTATTCTTGTAACATCTTATCCCTACGGTTTACGTTTAATCTTGAATTCCCGAGGGTTACCCTGTAAAGGGCTCGCTACGGTATTAGGAACTACAATGAGATGACACCCCAAAGTTCTCTTTCCCAAGACACTTAGTATTATTGATATCTACCCATAAGATTACCCTCTTACCATTTCACTTGAATTAACCTCAGCGCTTTATAACTCCCTAAGGGGAAGGACGATCTTTCGTCAATCCCGAGCACAGCCTTACCCACATCTCACCAAGCACTCTCATCTTCTAAACTCCTATTTAGACTACTCTTGTTTAGTTATTATCCTACTTGGAAGTTTAGGGTGGACCCTGGATCTCCCGAGGGCTACCCAGTGAGGGGTTCGCAAGGTACTAGGGTATATGATGGGATGATGCCCAACCCCTTTCCAGGACATTTAACATTCTTGGCGGCTACTTTGACCTAACCTTCCTCCCTCTCATTACCCTTTATAACTTACGCCTTATGTTTCACCCTGCTCCTATGCAATCAATCTTTTGGACTCAACTCTAAAAACTTATAGTCCTCTAAGTGGTCTATACTCAGCTCTTGTTATAATCAAATTCTCACCGATTTCCTTGTGATTATATTGATCTATTCATCATAATGAGTTTTCACTATCCGCAGACCACGACATATAATTAACTTAGATTCCTATGATGGAACCTTGGTCAAATTACTTCCAAATGACTTCTAAATTTTATCCTAGGTTCATAGTGGATAAAATAAGGGATGATCAAAATCCAAGCATGTTTCATCTAATTTTGACCTCTATAAAAAAATTCATTTATTACTAATATGAATCTAAAATGTGAAGGAGGTATCATGCTAGTGAATTCAAACTTGTCAAAAATCCTTCCAGAGATGATGAGTGACATGATAAAAAGATTTCCAAGATTTCATATTTTTCCAGCAATTAAATAACCATAATCCCTAATTTTCAATGAATGAATGGAAAAATAATTTTACACATCAAGTACAAGATTTTGACTTCCTAAAATTCTGGAAAAATTACAGTAGCTTCATATGAACATAAAATCACTATTTCCAGAAAATCATATTTTTCCAGCAACTTTATAATCATAATTTATATTTATCATGAAAAAGATGAAGACGTGACTTTACACACTAAGTACTAAAATAAGAATTCCAAAAATTCTGGGAAAATTAACCTAGCATACTAATCCTCTAAAAACACCAAATCCAAGGTTTCATAATATTCCAGGTAATATTTATCCACAATATTCATTTAATACAAGTGGTGTGCCAATAAGAGTTTACACTACAACCACCACCTACAGGTCTCAATAAAATCTGAATAAATCACAGAAGTATGTTATTGACCTAAAAACAGCAATGCCTAAGTTTCATATTATTCCAAGGAGTATGTACCCTTAATTATCATTTGTTACATTTGGTGTGCGTATAAGGGTTTACACTACAAGTGCTATGTTAAGACTTCAATAAATTCTGGGAAAATTATCATGGCATTATAATGGTCTAAGAACACCAAATCCTAAATTTCACATTTTTAACAGGAATTTTTGACCATAATTTCTATTTAACATAAATGGGGTGCAAATAGGGATTTACACTACAACTACCATTAATATGTCTCTATAAATTCTGAGAAAATTATCCTAGTATAATAATCATCTAAAAACACTAAATCCAGAGATTTAGAATTTTACAAACTATTTTACCCCATCAAATTAATTAATTACAAAAGGGGGTTTTTCCTCAATAAATTGATAATTACCACAAAAATTCATCTAAAAATTATGATAAAATTTACAGAGCTATAGAATCACCAAGGAAACCTACTAGAATAATTTCATAGTTCTCCAAATGCATATGAGACCTAAATGTCATATTTGAATAAATTGACCTAACCAAATAAATCAAATTCAGAGAAATAAGTGAGGTCCAAAAAAATTCCAACAAAATTCCTAAATGTGCCTTTCCAGTCAAAGATCCATTTCCCATAGTTTTGGATTTAACCCTAAGTTTTTGATTCAAATTATTCCATTAATTTAAATGTGTGACAATTTTCATTTAATTAAAAACTTTAGGAAAATAACTTCCAAAAATCATGAAACTTATGACAATGATGTATATCCTCATGACATACACTAACTCCAAGGTTTCAGAGGCATGCAAGGTGATCCCCACCATCAATTCCATCAAAAGCTCAAAAGCCCAAGTTGACTATTAGCACCCCAATTCTTCACTTAAGACCCTAACTTCATTTTGAAATTCAGAGAAAAATACTCATGCACATGTGATGAAATTTTAACCAGAGATTTAGATATATATAAAGAGCCCACCCCCCAAATTAGGGGGTGTTTGGAGTTATACAACTCCATAAATACCAAAAATTTACTTTTACTAATAAATGAAATAGCTCAATGGATACACATCCAAAAATTCCAAAATTTAAACCCTAGGTGTGTCATCATACCATGCATGCATGGTAGAAAAATGAAGGGATTTGGTTAAGCCATTTAAAAAATACTGCACTTTTAATTTCTGCCCTAAACAAGGAGCAGTCCTAGGAAAATGAGTGCCCTGGTGTCCACAGTGCACCAAATCAGTTGATTCCAGTGGCAAATGAAAGTAGACACATGGGACTACAAAAGTTGTCTCTGCCCCTTTTTGCCAAAATGGCTTCTAAGGCCTTCAAAAATTGCATGCAAACCACTGAATAATTCTAGGCAGAATTATTGTGGTCTGCTAATAGAGATCAAGGAGACGAAATCAACGGCTGTGATTTCGTCTCCTACCTCTAGCCGTCGGCCCAGAGGAAAAGGCCCTTGATCCCGGCCAACCACCACCCTCCCTGGCCATCTGCCGCCGCCACCACCTCCGTTGAGGGGTTGGCCGTCGATTGGCGGTGGAATGGTTGCCGGAGGTGGGGCTTTCCGGCGATCCCTTGAGGAAGCCCAAACGGAGAAACGAGAGGGAAAATCCCATGGCTGACGACTAAATTGAGCTCGGCTGCCCTTGCTAAGACCTTATATAACTAACACAGAGGGAGAGGGGGAGAAATCGTGCCTGAAATAGGGCCTGGCGGCGGGTATTGTGGTGGTGCGTCATGGCGGTGGCGAGCTCCGGCGACCCTGCTCGAAATACCGTTTCTGCACCGTTCTCCTTGCTCCAATATACTGGCTCGACTGCTCTCAACCCTCCGAAGGTGATGGAAGGGTCGAATTGAGCTGAGAGGGGCTGGTTATAGGAGTTTGGAGAGGGGGGCTTCGGTTCTACCTTGGTTGCTCCTCCTAGCCGCCAAGTGGCATTCCCTCTTCTCAATTTCGGCTGGCATTCATGTGGGGGGTTCAGAGGAGGCCTTGGGCAGAGGAGAGGAGGGCCACATGGCCTTCTCTCCCAAAATTGTCTTGTTTCTTAATGGAGGAAGAGGGATTTTCCACTTTTGCCCCCATGCATGTGCTTGCATGTTGGATCTAGGGGCAATGCTGGTCATTAGGCCTATGGGTTTCAGAATGGGCTTTGGGTGAGGGCCTTACTCCATTGGAATTTGGATTAATTCCAATTAAGCCCAATTTAGGCAAAATTGACCCTATGTTGACTTTTGGGTTGACTTGGTCAATTGGGTGTGTTGACTGGTCCAATGTGTTGAAATTGAGTCCAGTGACACCACCCAAGGTTGGTTGAGTCATGGTGAAGACCTAAGTGAGCCAATTTGACCCAAAGGTGTGGTTTTGACCAAAATTGGGGAAATGTTGACTTTGGTCAAATTGTTGACCCCATGATGGGGCTTTTGGGTCAATTAGGTCCCCCATGATGTTCTAAGGCTAGGGGTGAAGTCAATTTCATGCTTTGGGGTTCAATTGAACTTATTTGAGAGGATTTGACCTATGTTGACCCAAGTTTGACTTTGGTCAAATTGGGTCAATTGGTGACCCCATGATGGGGCTTTTGGGTCTATAGCATTCCTTGGAGTGTTTATCATCTATTGGTGGAGTCAATTTGCAAGTGTGAGTTCATGTTGAGCTAGTTTGACCTAGGTTGACTTGAGCCTTATGGTAGACCACATGTGAGTTCACCTAACCCTATGTGTCCTAAGGCTGCAATCTAGCTCAAACCCACCACACTCACCACTTGTCTCAACCTAAATTGGAGTTAGGGGGTCTAGTAGGAAATGGGATGTTACACCTGTCACTCGTATATATATATATAATTGCACAAAGTATTTTTAATCTCTATTCACCCCCCCTCTAGAGAATTCTAGTGAGGTTTACTGTGCACTTTCAATTTGTATCAGAGGGAGGTTAATCTAAAAAGGTTAACTCCTTGATCAAAAAGATCCTACCTCTCATATATATATATATTTCTGAAAACTATTTCTTTTCACATGGCACAAATCAAAGATTATGCTTCCACCAGACCACCAATGTGCAATCTTGAAAAATTTGCAATTTGGAAAACAAGAATTAGGATTTATATGAATTCTATTGATGCAGAATTATTTAATGTCATCTTAACAGGTCCTTCCAAGCCTTATAGAAGAGACTCAAGTGGAGAAGTGACTCAAACACTTGTCCTAAAGGCTGAGTGGACAGTTGAAGAGAAGAAGGCAGGAACATGTGATGCAAAAGCTGTGAACATTCTTGTCTCAACCATCTCAGATGAAATCTTTCAAAAGGTTGTTGACTGTGAATCAGCCAAAGAAATCTGGGAGGCTCTTACAAAGATGGTAGAAGGAAGTGCTGATGAAAGGAAAGATAGAAAGGCTCTATTGATCTCCCAATATGAGAACTTTCAAAAGAAGCATGAAGAAAGCACATCTGAAATGTATGATAGATTCAGTCTGATCATAAACCAATTAAGGAGCCTGGATAGAGAGATCTCTCTCACAGAGATCAATGACAAACTATTAATGAGTCTCCTAAGTTAATGAGACTCAAGAATATGGGCAATAAGAGATACAAGAGGACAAAAGGAAATCTCAACAGATGCCCTCTTAGGAAAACTCAAATCCTATGAGCAACTGCTGAAAACCAGAGAAGAGAAGGAAAGGAGAGGAAGCACTCCAAACTCCTCAAAAGATAGAAACATTGCTTTGAAAGCAACATAAGAAGAGACCCCTGTCACTGAAGAAGAATTGTTCAGCCTCCTGGCCAGAAGATTCAAGAAATGGGTCAGGACAGATGGGTCTAGAAGGAGAGAATCAAAACCAAGGTATGATAAAACTCCTACTAAAGAAATCATTTGTTATTCCTGCAGGAAAACTGGACACATTGCACCAGAATGTCCAGAAAATACTGAGAAGAAAGATCTGAAAAAGAAAGATCTCAAGAAAAAGGGAAAGAAGAAAGAAAAAGGCTTCATTGCAGAAGCTTGGAGTGAAACAGATTCTGAGGACAGCACCTCATCCAAAAGTGACAATGAAGAGTCTAAGCAAGAAGACCTATGCTTAATGGCTTTTGAAAGCTCAAAGGAAGAACATGGTGCTAAATCATGGAGTGAGACAGAATCAGAAGGAAGCATCTCTTCTGAAGATGATAAAGAAAATAACCTTATTCTCATAGAGGAATCTGAGGATAAGGATGACGTAAGTATCTTTGATGACATAGATTTTCTGTGTGATGATTTCAAAAATGATTTTAAAGGATTATGTTTAGATCAACTAAGAGCTAAATAAGAAATTAAGAATCTAAAAGAACAAATTAATGTCATTAAAACCCAGAGAAATATAGAGGATACTTGTTTTAAAAATCATGAGTTAAAGGTTAACATCATAGAAAAAGAAATAGAGAGGGCTAAAATAGAAAACCAGCTTCTTAAGAATAAGGTATCCCAAGCAAAAGCTTTTGAAGAATCAATAAAAATGAGAAGCCAAACACTTAAAGAAATCACAGAAAAACAAACAAGAAGACATAAAAATCTTGGGCTAGGAGCTGATCCCTCAGCTAGTCTTAATCCATCCAACAAACCTGCTTGGATGAGCCCTGTTAAATTCACTAAACCCACTAACTCAATAAACCAAGAAGAAGACTCACAAAATAAGAGAGAAGACTTCAAGGAAATAAATCAATTTGATGAAACATCATACTATTCAGCTGATGACTCTCAAACTTCTTCTGAGAAGGAAACTAGGCCAAGAGAAACAACTCATAAAGAAATAAAATCAGAAAAAGGGAAAAATAAAATTTGTGAAAACACAACTGCGTCGACTTCATATCGACGCAAAAATGATAGTGCGTCGAATTCTACTCGACGCAATCTCTCAGATGCTTCGACCTCAATTCGACGCTTGAATAAAAGTACGTCGACTTCAAATCGTCGCAACTTCTTCCATGCATCGATTCCAGATCAACGCAATCTGGAGAAAGCACCGAGTATAAATCGACGCAACTATCAACATACGTCGAATAGATATCGATGCATACAAACTCAGAGCAACATAAAGACAGAACACTTCCATCCTCCAAAAACCTTCCATCTTAACCCCCATTCAGGACCCATTCATCCTGATCATAATTTCTATCCTAGTCAAAACTTTTATCCTAATGAAAATTTTTATTCTAATCAAAAGGTTTATCCTAATCAACACCACTATCTCTCTCTAAACTCAAAATCCCATAATCTAAAGATAGTCAGATGTTATATATGCAATAAAACTGGCCACATTGCTAAACAATGTTGGTACAATCAATCTAATTATAAAAATTAGTCCAAGACTGTCTTAGAAAACATTACGAGCAGGAAGAAATAATCTCTCAAGGGAAAACCCAAAATTTTTTAGGAAAATAAAAGTCACGTCGATTTTATAATCAACGCACCGTCGATAACTATCAATAACAACTTAAATCGACGCATGCGTCGACTCCAATCGACGTATACGTCGATATGAAACCCTAACATCTTACCTCAGACTGTATCGACGCTTACGTCGAATTCCACTCGACGCAACGTCGATTTCATGAAAAAGAGCGGCAATACTAAAATATTTTCGGTCACATCCACTGTAGTACCGAATATGCCTCGAATTGTGTCTCATTTTGACGTTTCACCTGACTCAAATAGACTCTTCAGTTAGAAATCCTATCGCACTCTGCATCTTTCATCCCTCTTACCTCTCAGTCCAGCCATTTCTTCCTCTTTCTCACTGACCTACAATGGCTCCCAAGATAAACTCTGGGTTCGACATTGACCTCGAATCCTTCCAAGCCGCCGCAGAAAATTATAAGGGCATTATAGCTCTCTTCACTGAAGCTGGTCTGGATAAGCTCATCTCCACAAGATGCAAGCTCCTGGAGACAGAACTCAGAGAGCTGATGACTCATGTTCAGATATCTGAACAAGGAGAAATCATAGGAACAATTCATGAGACACCTGTCTCAATTTCTGCAGAACACATTAGGACCACCTTTGATCTACCATCAGGTACAGTCCAATATTATCTTTGTTCAAATAAGGAAAGCAAATCATTTTCTAAAGAATAACTAAATAATTCCCCTATCAGGTGATGAACCTATGGAACTTACCCCTGATGAAATAAAGAATTTGTTAATCACCATGAAGTTCTCCAAAGATAGACCAATCCACCTGAAGAAAATAGACTTCTCTAAGGAGTATGGACTGTTGGCAGACATAGTAGGGAAAATATTACTATGTAAGATCTCTGCCCATGATGCAGTGCCTAAGCAGCAACTGAACATCATGGGGGCCCTTGTGCTAAAGAAGAAGGTAGACTGGGCAAGCTGCCTGCTCAAAATGATAGGCTTTAAATATTCTCACAAAGAGAATGCCTACATGAGAATTATGAGCCAAGTACTCTTCCACTCCTTCCCTGACCTATGCAGGTCAAAAGGAATCCCCATCCCTCCTGGCAAAAGGATGTCCATTGCTCTCTTCTCAAAATGGACCAAGCAAATCCCCAAACCTGGTGCCATTCCTGAAAGGACTCCATCTCCTCCCAACTCTCCTGCTCATCCATCTTCACCTCCTCCTCCTCCTCAAACAAGCATCCCTTCTCTACCACCATCATCCACACCTTCACAAATACCAACTCAATCTCCTGCTCAACCCTCCTCTATTCCTTCACCTTCTCCATCAAATATACCTCATCACAATGATATAGTTCCCTCTCCACATTCATCACATACACCTCCACCATTATCTCCTCCTCCTTCATTATCTCCTCCTCCACCACCACATTTTGACCCATCTCCATCCACTGAAAACCTCATCACTCAGTGTATCCAATCCACAACCCAAAGATTCCAAGCAATGCTGGATGGGCACTGCTCCAAGATTCATTCCTCCATCTTGCACATGCAGACCCAAATAGATGGGGTCAGTGCCTCTGTGCATAGCCTGAAGACCTCTATCTCTTCCTCTAAAGTCACCAGATCTTTCTTAACCTCCTTGGCTAAGAAGGTCAAGAAGGGGGAGAGGTTAGATGAAGAGCAGCTCTCCAGTCATAAATCTCTCTCTCACAAGTCTCTTCCTACTTCAAAAATGATAGTCTTGCACTGCTCAAGACCATTGGGAATGAAGTTGTACCTGAGCTACATACTGAAGAGCACCTAACAAAGGTACTCAATATAGCAAGAGAAGCTACTCAACAAGTGATTCTATTATAAGGGGAGGCATGTAGGGCAGAAAATGAAGTTGAAAAGGAAACAGAGGCTGAAGGAGAGAAAGAAAATGAAGCTGATACTGTGATGGCCGAAGTAGGAGCTCAGGATCTAGATGCAGTTAAAACTGGAGCTGGAGATGAAAGAGAAACTGAAGAAGAAGTAAAAGGCTCAAAGGAAGCTCCATCCAAGAGGGAGCAAACTTCTTTGACTCAGGGGGAGCAAATTGCTGAGACTCAGGGGGAGCTGAGGGAATCACCTGCTACTGAGAAGGAGCAACCCACAAAAGTATTCACTAGGAAAAGAAAAACTCCTCCTACCCCTGAACAATGATGATATACTCTATTTGAACAATTGTCTATGCTTAAATGCTGATTAGTCAACTGAACATGAAATTTGTTTATATAATTTCTTATTCTATCTTCTTCTGATTATTTAACATATTTCTAACCTATATGAATATCTTGCTGGGTTGATTAAAATACTGATACAATTTCTCTCTGAATAGGGTTAAGACAAATAGGGGGAGATTGTTGGGGAAATGAATTATCTTAACCCCTAGAATTAAGAAGAATATAAATTCTAAGTATGAAAAATTAGGTTAAGTAAATATGCGTCGAATAGTATTCGACGCAACGTCGAAATATAGTCGACGTTT
This sequence comes from Dactylorhiza incarnata, assembly GCA_033032865.1. NCBI lineage: Eukaryota > Viridiplantae > Streptophyta > Magnoliopsida > Asparagales > Orchidaceae > Dactylorhiza > Dactylorhiza incarnata. The sequence goes on from JAWHQI010000035.1 coordinate 9,005,266, forward strand.
CCCTTAGAATGAGTCGAAGTAACTCTTAGAAGAATTCGACGTAATCATAGTCGACGTACCTCTGACTTCTAGTCGACGCATTTGATAAAGTCGACGCACCTTTGTCAACGCACCTTCCTTATTCTCCTCTCGACGTCCATCCAGGATGAAATCGACGTATACGTCGAATAGTAATCGACGCACGTCGATATCTATAAGTAATTCAAAAAATACGTCAGATCTCTTTCCTTCTTTCTATAGATCTGATTTTTATGGAATGATATTATTCTTTTATAGCCGTTCTGAATCAGCCTTTCCTTCTATTTGATTCTTGACTAATTTGATTAAGATTATTATGGATATTATTTGAAATCAGAATGAATTCCTTTCCTTCTACAGAAATATTGATTATGGAAACTCTAAATCTCTTTCTAATTCTCTGTCTACTAATTGATTATTCTCCTTTAGCAATATCTTTTAAGCAGAGCTATAAATAAGAAGGAGGTCGACAGAGAATAAAATGAAGTGATCCACCATATACATTTGCAAAAGAGAAAGAGCTCCCAAGTGAAGAGTGAGAAAGCTGAGAAAAGAGATAGTGTGCTGCAACAAAGAAAAAGCCTTCTTCTTCTCCTTCTTCTGAAGCCATTCTGCTGCAAACTCTGAAAGCTCTCACGAAAGAGAGAAAAGCTTACAATCTCCTTCTCATTATAGAAGAGAGATAATATTCACTATACTTGTGCTTCCAATCTTCTTGCTAAGAAGAAGATTCTTTCTTACTTATATCATTTTCTGTTCTTATACTTGTTCTACTTCTTCTTCTCATTCTATTTTCAAATTGTGTAAAAGAGTTTTTAGAATCTCTCTTCAAAAAATTCAGTTGTAGTGGTTCTAAGAGTCTCCTTACCAAAAGACTCAGTTTGGTTCTAAGAGTCTCCTTATCAAAAGACTCAGTCTGGTTCTAAGAGTCTCCTTATCAAAAGACTCAGTGCAAGTTAGTGAATTCCTACAAAGGGGGTAGAAGAGTGGACTACCCAAAGTTTGGGGAACCACTATATTTCCTTGTGTTGTGCTGTGATTTTCTTCTTGCTATTTTTCTTCTTTACTTGTTTAATTTTTGTTGGTGTGTGAGAAGCTTAAATCTGTGATTATTACACATATATATATATATAATTGCACAAAGTATTTTTAATCTCTATTGACCCCCCTCTAGAGAATTCTAGTGAGGTTTACTGTGCACTTTCAGAGATCAAGTACAAAGGAACTGGAAAGGGAAGTAGTTTCTATAGGCATTCAATTAAAATGAAAAAGATTTGATTATAATGAAAGGTTCAGAAACAAAAAGCTTCATCAAAACTGGGTTCGACGAAAAATGAGTTTTCGTCGATCTCGGTTCGACGATCTTGATGACTTCATCGATCTCTGTTCGACGAAAAACTAGATTTCATCGATCTCAGTTCGATGAAGAATGGGATAAGTAGAAAACTTAATTTTTAACAAATTGAATCTCCATCTATCATTCCTAGCTGATTTATAAAGAAGATATGCTTCTTTTCATCTAAGGGCTTGGTGAAAATGTCAGCTCTTTGCAAATCAGTAGAGATGAATTGTAGGCAAATTTTATTTTTATCCACATTATCTCTGATAAAGGGGTGCCTAATTTCTATGTGTTTAGTCCTACTATGGAGAACTGGATTTTGTGCTATAGATATTGCACTAGTATTGTCACAAAATATATTTGAATTATTTAGATTGACACCATAGTCTAGGAGCTGATTTTGTATCCACAATATCTGTGAGCAGCAACTACCTGCAGCTATGTATTCAGCTTCAGTTGTTGATGTAGACACAGATGTTTGTTTCTTACAAAACCAAGACACAAGCCTATCACCAAGAAACTGTCAAGTTCCTGATGTGCTTTTCCTGTCTACTCTGCATCCAGCATGATCAGAATATGAGAATCCAGTTAATTAAAATTCTGATGTTGTTGGATACCATCGTCCTAGATTAGGACAACCCTTTATATATCTCAAAATTCTTTTTAATAAAATAAGGTGAGATTCTTTGGGGTTAACTTGGAACCTAACACAAATACATGTAGCAAATATTATATCAGACCTACTTGTTGTTAAATAAAGTAATGAGCCAACAATTGCTCTATATACTTTCTGATCAACAGGTTTTCCTGATTCATCAGTATCAATAACAACATTTGAGGGCATGGGTGTTTTCATGGTGGAAGCATCAGACATACCAAACATTTTCACTAATTCCTTAGCATACTTGGATTGTGATATGAATATGCCATTGGGAGTTTGCTTCACTTGAAGACTAAGGAAGTATGATAATTCACCCATACTACTCATTTCAAATTTTGATTGCATTAGGTTAGAGAACCTTTTGCATAAATTTGAATCAGTAGAGCCAAAAATAATATCATCTACATATATTTGAACTAGTAAAATTTGATTTTTATGTATCCTGAAAAATAGAGTTTTATCAACTAGGTCTCTACAGAAATTGTTCTCTAAAAGAAAATTAGCTAAGGTCTCATACCATGCTCTAGGAGCTTGTTTGAGACCATAGAGAGCTTTATTAAGCTTAAATACATAAGAGGAGTGAGTTGGAGAGATGAAACCTGGTGGTTGTTCCACATAGACTTCTTCTTTGATGTCTCCATTAAGAAATGCACTCTTCACATCCATCTGATATACCTTGAATTTCTTGAATGCAGCAAAGGCAAGGAAAATCCTGATAGCTTCAAGTCTTACAACAGGAGCAAAGGTCCAATCATAGTCAATTCCTTCTTCCTGTGAATATCCTTGGGCTACCAATCTTGCTTTGTTTCTGACTATGTTGCCTTGATCATCTAGCTTATTCTTGAAGACCCACTTGATGCCAATAACTGGATGGCCATTTGGTCTTGGAACCAAATCCCATACCTTGTTCCTTTCCAATTGATTGAGCTCCTCCTGCATTGCAAGAATCCAGTTTGGATCTTGATCTGCATCTTTTATGGTTTGAGGTTCAATCTGGGATAGGAAACAAGTGTGCATTTAGTTTTGGTGTAGTTGATGCCTTGTTTGAACACTTGCTGAAATATCACCAATGATTTGGGATATTGGATGATCTCTAACTGTGATGTGATCAACAGTTGGAGTTGGTTCAGCAATAGTATCCACTTGGGGAATTTGATCAGCTGTCATTTGATTTGAACTGTTAGCAAGATCTGGCTGATCTTCTTCTTCACGGTCTTCAAGAATTTGTGTTGATGGAAGTAGTGATTCTTCATTCTGTAGATCTAGTCCATTGAGCTCTTCACATAGAGCTGGTACCTGCAAAGTATTTTTGGTAGAGGTGGTATTTCTCTCCTCAATTAACATGTCAGTCTCATCAAAAGATACATGCATGGACTCTTCTATCTTAAGAGTAGAATTGTTGTAAACTCTGTATGCTTTACTAGAAAGTGAATATCCAAGGAATATGCCTTCAGCAACTTTTGCTTCAAACTTCCTTAGATACTTCTTGTCATTGTTATGCACATCGCATCAAAATATCATAAAATAATTAACCTTAGGCTTTTTATTCTTGTGTAATTCATAGGGAGTTTTGCCCTTAAGTTTATGTATCAGGCTTCTATTCAACACATAATTTGTTGTGTTCACTGCCTCTGCCCAAAAAGAGAGTGGCAAGTGAGCATCAGCAAGCAATGTAGTTGCTGATTCAATAAGGGTTCTATTTTTACTTTCAGCTAGCCCATTTTGTTGAGGAGTTCTAGGAGCAGAGAAACACTGTCTGATCCCTTCTTTTCCACAGAATTCTCTCTTCAGAAGAGATTCAAACTCAGTGCCATGATCACTTCTGATCAATGCAACTAGAGTAGAGTACTCAATCTTGATGGACCTGGGAAAGTCTGTCAGAACATTGAAGGTGTCAGACTTGTTCCTAAGAAAGAACACCCACGTGAATCTTGAGAAGTCATCTACAATAACTAGAGAGTAATGCTTCCCTCCTAGACTTTGTAAATATTAGGTCCAAATGCAGTAAATACAAAATCCTAGGTGAATCACTCTTGGATAAAGATTTAAAACTACTTCTAGTTTGCTTACCTAATTGACAAGCCCTGCAAAGTTCTTCCTTCTTGTATGAACCAGAAGGCAGTCCTCTAACAAGATTGTCCTTAGAAAGCTTAGATATTGTTCTAAGGTTAATATGCCCAAGCCTTTCAGGCCATAATTCATTTGTTTTACTTATAGAATTAAATAAGCAAATATCAGAATTGGCAGAGTAAAAATTGACTAAATAAATATTTTCATGTCTAATACCAGATAACACATTAATTGTTTTTATTATTGGTAATAAGACATAAGGAATGATTGAAAGTTACCTGATAACCTTCATCACATAACTGGCTTATGCTGATGAGGTTGTGCTTCAGACCCTTGACATAAGCTACCTCCTTGAAGGTAACTGCTCCAACTTTGATCTTCCCATATCATTTGGTTTGCCCACAGTTGGAGTCTCCAAAGATCACCTTGGGTCCAAGCTTTGCCTTATAGTTGCTCAGGTTGGCCTTGTTTCCTGTCATGTGTTTTGAACAGCCACTATCCAAATACCATTGTTCATTCTTACTTGGATAGCCTTGTACTTGCAAAATAGAAAACATTCTAGTTGTTTTTGACCCAGACTACCTTGGGTCCTTTTGTATTACCACAAAACTCTGAAATAAAAGACATTTCAGGCTGATCCTTATAACCTTATGGATGATATCTCCTTGGAGGAATTATCCATTCAGTGAAAGAATTGAAAGTATGTGAAGAATAAGAATGTTTTAGATTTTCTGTAAATTTTCCGTTCGATGAACTGGGCTGAGTTCGCCGATCGATGTTCGATGAATGGACATTCTTTCGTCGAGCGCCGTTCGAATAATGAATATACTGAGATTCTGGCTTCAAAGTTCGTCGATCTCCGTTCGACAAAGTGAATTCATTTCGTCGAGCTCCGTTCGATGAATTCTGCTGGATTCCTTTATTCTTAATAGCCTTGCTTGAAATATTTTTATTTACTTCTACAACCTCTTTGCTCTTAGCAGGAATGAATTTTATTGGTGTAGAAAGTATGTTCTTCTTAATAAGAGGTGGCTCACTTGATGATGCACCCAAGCCTAGTTTGCCACTTATCTGGCATGTACTATGCTTGTGATGTCCATCAGTTTGATACTTCTCCCATTTAGGGATTCTTCAAATTTCTTAGCTTCAAAAAACTTATTCTCAATGAGAACAATGTGTTCTTTTGAAGCAGCCAATTCTTTCTTAAGAATAGCATTTTCTTCACTAAATTGGTTCATTTCAGCCAACTTATTTCTGAAAGAGATTATTTCCTTCTCAGATTTTATTAAGTCTAAGCAAAGAACTTTGAATTCATCTTTGAATTCAATTGAAGTAAAATCAAAATTAGAGATTACCTGATCAGCATCATTGTCAGACTCTGATTCTGATTCTTCTGAATTGTTTGCTGAGGTATTGATAGCCATCATACATAAGCTTCTTTCTTCTTCATTATCTTCATCATCAGAAGAGCTGGATGAAGATGCATGTTCTGACTCACTGCTTGAGTCATAGACAACCATCAAGCATTGGTCTTTTTTCCTTTGATTCTTCTTTATCTTCAGAAGAACTGGATGAAGACTCTGAATCAGTTTCACTCCATGTTTCTGCTACAAATCATCTTCCCTTATGCTTGTGTTTGTGGGAGGAAGACTTGCTGGAGTGCCTTCTGTCTTCCTTGTCTTATCTCTTTTCCTTCTTCTGGTTCTCTGGACACTGGCAGAATGTGTCCAGGTTTCCTACAGCCAAAACAAATTATTTCTTTAGGATTTGATTTGTCATACCTTGACTTTTCCCTTGATCTGGAATCCTTCTTTCTGAAATCTTTTCTAGACATCTTATAGAATCTCTTGGCTAGTAAGCTCATGAACTCCACTTCTCTTGGAGCTTTTTCATCTTCTTCTTCAGTAGCTTGGAAAGCTATACTTCTCTCCTTCTTGGATGCTGGAAATGAAGTAGATTGTTCAGCTTCTCTGGATTTGATAAGCTGCTCATAGGATTTGAGTTTGCCTAACAAGCTCGCAATGGAGATCTCATTAAGGCTTCTGGCTTCCTTGATTGGCCAGAACCTAGAGTCCCATGTGCTGGGGAAGCACATAAGGATCTTATCATTGGTCTCAGTGATGGAGATCACTTTGTCCAAGGTCTTTAGCTCATTGCTTATGAGGCTGAGCCTGTTATACATATCAGCTACTGTCTCAGCTTCTCCCTTTTTGAAAATCTCATATTGAGAAATGAGGTGAGATCTTCTGTCCTTTCTTTCTTCTGCTGATCCTTCAACCATATTGTTGAGTGAGATCCAGATCTCTCTTGCTGAAGTGCATTCCACAACTCTTTGGAAAATGTCATCAGACATTGTTTATGCCAAGATATTCATAGCTTTGGCATCTGCACTTCTCAGATTCTTCTGTGCTTCTGTCCATTCAGGTGGTGGAACAACATTGTTGTTAGTGGTGGCTTCAGCACTTGTTGCTGCTGTAGGAGCTGGAGATCCTGTCAAGATAACATTGAAAATTTCTTCATCAATAGAATTCATGTACAATCTAATCCTTGCCTTCCATAGTGCAAACTTACTTAGATTGCACATAGGAGGTCTTGTGCTTGAATATTCTTTGTTTTGTGCCATGAGTTTTTAAGAAAAAGAAAACTCTAAAATAAATTTAAGATCTAATTGATCTTTTTGATTCAGGTGTTAGCCTGTAAAGAATCAACCTCCCTCTGATACCAATTGAAAGTGTGGTTAGATCTTAAAGTTACTCTAGAGGGGGGGAGGGTGAATAGAGTATTAAAAACTTTTCACTTAATTTTTATAGCGGAATTAAAATAGTGTTACTTGTATGTATATTGCAGAGTGAGTTATAAAATAAAATAAAGACAAATCACACAACACAACACAGAAAATCACAACACGGAGTACACAAGGATTTTTATAGTAGTTCCCCAATAAACCTGGGTATGTCTACTCTTCTACCACACTTGGTAAAATTCCACTAGTTTTTGATCAGGGGCCCTATCACCAAGGGTTTTTTGATCAGGTGTCCACACACTAAGTGAGCTTTTGATCAGGTGCTCTAACCAAACCACAAGTTTTTGTTCAGGTGCCCTGTCACCAATGAGTTAACTTTTGAAGGGAGTTAAAACCCTGTATAAGATGGGATAAAGAAGGGTTAGATGTTCTTCTCTGTCAACAATCTGAGAGAAGACTCTAGTGGAATGATATTGTAAAGCTCCTCTGTCTGATTGAAAATGCTTGACAGCTTGAGGATGGAGCTTTCACTTGAATGTACTGATCTTCCTGTAGCTGATGAATCTGATTGAATAAGTTCCTTAGATTATTGTTGCTTTTTTGAAGATCTGATCTTGCAGCAGAAATACTGAGAGAAGGTGTTGATGTTCTCAGTGAATGAAATTGCTGCTTGAAGAGGATGAAGACTGAAAAGCTATTTCTGTATGTTTCTTTCTTCTTCCTCTCGACTGTATATCCTTCTTCTTCCTTTTTCCTTTATAGTTATTTTGTAATATCTGATCTGATACTGTATATCTTCTTCCTTTTGTTACAATATATCTCCGATTTGAAATCAAATCCTTTAATTAAGGAATATAATATTCTGAAAAAATCTTCTTGGAACTGTATCCATTAATACTTTTCCTTTTCCATGAAAGTGTCCTTTTCCAAGAATATGTCAACGGCCTCTTTACGAAATAGGAGTATAATTAAAAGGAAATATAATATCCTTACTTATCTGGAAGAATAGAGCCGTTGCTGATGAAAGATCTGAGTTCAGAGAATGAAATAAAAATAATCCTTCTGAAATTCTGAACTGAAATAAGAATTCGTCGATCTGAACAAATTTCGTCGAACACAATGTTGAGTTCATCGATCTCAACAAATTTCGTCGAACACAATGTTGAGTTCGTCGACCTCAACTGAAACTGGCTGGAAGAATTGAATTAGTTGAGTTGAGAAGAACTTTCGTCGATCTGAACATCTGATACTTATTCTTCGAACGCAGAGCTGAGTTCTTCGAACGCTGAGAGGAGTTCGTCGAACGCAGAATGAGTTGGAAAATTCGTCGACCGCTGAACTGAGCAAATTCGTCGACCACTGAGACTGAATAAAATCGTCGACCGCTGAGACTGGATAAAATCGTCGACCACAGAACCTTGCTAAGTTTGTCGAACGCAGGAGCATGCCGTTCGTCGAACGCAGGATGGAGTTCGTCGAACGCAGAAAACTTGTCTTTACCTTAGTTCTGTCAGCCTAAAACCTTGACCCTTTGGACTATACATTGAGGTCAACTTAGTCCTAATAAATAGATAGTGATCCTAGCCCAAATCAGTAATAGGGTTGTTCCAACACAGCAAACTCCTCATCAGATGAGGTGCTGTGAGAAGTGCAATTCTCAGATTTTTCTGAATCAGCAACTTTTCTTGGAGGAGACAACAATCTGGCTTTGCACCTTTTGGGGATGTCAACTTTGAGAGCCATGGTTTTCTCCCTTGCATGAGGCCTGGTTGATGTATCCTCCTCCTTCCTTGCAGTCAACTGCATCTCATAAGATAGCAACTTCCCAAATAATGTATCGGTAGGAGTTTCACCCAGCTTAGCCACTTCCCTGATGGCACATATCTTTGTGTCCCGGTCTCTAGTTAGAGATCTTAAGAACTTGTTATTTAGCTCATAGTCACTGAATACCCTTTCATAGGTCCTCGCTTATTAACTATCCTGAAGAACTTTTCATAGCAGATAGATATGCTTTCCTGGCTGAGCTGCCTGAAAGCTTCAAATATCTGATTGAGGAGAGATTTCCTATCATCCCTCACTTCAGCAGTCCCTTCCATATACACCACAAGTGTATCCAACATCTCCTTGGATGTTGTACTGTGCAATTTCATCCTTGGTCAAGTCAGCAAAAGGCTTTGCCACTTTCCTAGTTGGATCTATGGTGGAGGCTGTTTCAAAAGTAAAAGGGCCCTACTTCACAGTAGTGTAGATCCTAGGGTCTGAGGCTTCCATGAACAGCCTTACCCTTTGCTTCCATATGCCAAAGTTCTCTTTATTGCATATGGGCAACTTCATAGACGCCATCTTCTTCTACAATCCAGTGGCAGCCATTGGATTTAGATATGACAACTCCTTTGTAGGATCTGGTCAGACAATTAAGTCCTTTTTGACCAACCTAGCTCTGATACCACTTGATAGTTTATAGGTACCAGTCTAGATCACCTAGAGGGGGTGGGGGGTGGGAGTGAATTGGTTTCTTTCTTTTCTTTCTATTTTAAGCCTAGCTATTTTCAGTGATTGTAAAAGTTATAAGCACACACAAAGAAAGCACACATGCATATATAGTGGTTCCTAAAGACAGGGTGTCTTGAGTAGTCCTCTTTCCCCCTTCACCCTTCTAACAATGTGTTAGACAGGGCCAACTCCTCCAACTCAGCTTCAAGAGCTTACAACTCAGATTCCTCAGAATCTCTCAAGTTTTCTCCAAACCTTACCTCAGGCTCAACATCCCTACAAATTCATTGTCCTCCAACTCCTCCAACTCACAAATCTCCTGATTTCCCACCTCAGACCTATCAAGAATCCTACCTCAGATCTTCACAAAGATCCTACACTCAAGCTGGGAGTACATCTCTACTCCCATACTAAGTAGCCCTACAGCTCAAGCACAAAGGCATTATAGATAAGTAATGTGTTAAAGATACAACATAAGACTATATAAAGTAAACCTTCAGATCTTGTCTTCTGTTGTATTGAAACAGAACTGTGAAGAAGCAGCTACAAGTCTTGTTTCTCCTTGATCTTCTCCTTCAGCAAGGTTGAAGATCTACTAGTTCTTCTTGAATGATTCAGGAAAAACTATCTTATCTCCCATCAGAGTTCAGCTTGAGCTTGAGAGATTGCCCTTTAGGAAGCTATAAGAAGATCAAACTTGCAGCACACAATAAAGCTCTTCCCGATAAAACATTGGTCTCCTTTTAGACCTAACATCTTCTTTTCTTACATCCTTCTGACTTTCAACGACTATTAGAAGCCGCCTGACATAGCATAGACATCTATCCATAAATATATCTTGCTTTTCAGCCACTTGCGCCAAAAACAGATCCCGCCAGTGCTTTATTCATATTTGAATTTGTCTCAGCGGTTGGGCTGAGACAACGTTCAAACTCAGTGACAACTTATATCTCTGTCTCAGCGGCTCCGCTGAGACAGACAGTCGTCTCAGTGGTTTTACTCTATCTGCAGCTCAGCAGACCCAGACTTCTTCTCAGCGGCACCTGGCCTTGTCTCAGCGGTTCAACTGAGACTGAGAGGTCGACTCAGCGGTTTTGGCATTAAACCTCTGAACATATTCCACTTCTTGGAATAACCTAACCCTGCTTTAACATGATACAAAATAGGGTTTATCAAATACAACATGTACTTAGCATTGAGTGAGATGCCTCTTCAAATCAAGGGAATATTGAAGGAAATATTCCCAACAAAGGGGTCCCCTCATAACACCACAATTATCCAACCGTAGAAATAAGGGGTTGTATTGAATGCTGCGCTAACGTCTAGCGCTGGCGTTAGTGGTGGTTTAACCGGACCGTCGAGATGAGCTCCATCCCGTCGAGAAGAGTATTTGACGTCGAGACACTAGCGCTGGAGCTAGCGGTTGTCTCGACGAACCGCTGAGATGAATACCAAATTGCTGAGGCAAACCGTACACCGTCGAGATGCTAGTGCAGATGCTACCACTAGTGTCGGGGGCGGCTGCCAAACCGGCGAGCATTACGCCTTCGAAATGCTAGCACTAGCGTTAGGACTAGCGTCGATGGTAGTGCAACCGATGGGAGGCGGACGGGACTCGTTTCGATGACCAAATTCATGGCAAGGTAATCCAAAAGTCCTCCCAATTGATGGGGATTCATTCCCCCTATCAATTAGAGGAATATTAAGAGGTTTTCCAACTCTTAAGGAGGGTGAATTTGGTGACCATTGGGGATGACCGAAATTTTCACCATGAATAATGGAGGAATCCCAAGCTTCATCTCTTCCCCTACTAGGATTGGTTCTATAAAAGGGCTCAAGGGGTGAAGGGAATGAGTTTCCCACACTTTTCAAGAGGAATTCTATCATCTAAGCACCTACTAGCTTGACACCCAATAGCTCTCGACCAACCATGGTGGAACGACGATCGATATGGCTATGAGCCTCCACTCAGGTCCTCTCCTCTCATCTATTTCTTAGTGGGTAGATCTCATCATTTTGGCCCCTAGATTTGGGGCCAATTGGTCCTGGATCGGCATGGACGAAAGCTTGTGTTCAGGCTTTTCCTCTCTTGTTCAAATCCCTGATTCCGGCCTCCTCCGGCCGGCCAACCACCGTACATCACTGGCCGCCACCACAACGGAGGTGGTGGTGGCATTGGCCGACTGGGAGAGCGTCTAGGTGGCCGGGAAATTACCTCCCAAGTTGGTACAGGACTGGACAAACGTGGCCGTTGGCTGATTGGAGAAGATGTACCGATGCCCTCCATTTAGATAGATTAATAATTTTGTGATTAATTATCGTCATATTTCCCCTGAAAATGCACGTTTTTGTAACAAAAAATTGAACCCCTTAGAGGTCATTTTAGGAAAAATAGCCAGAGACAAAAGTTGTAGATCTTTATGCCCAGTTTATTTTAAAATTGATTTGAGCCTATATGGCCCGCTGGTTAGACTGCGGCACTAAAAATTGTGCAACATATACATAGGGTTGACCAGAGATTGATTTGAGTGCCCCCACTATTACGGACACCCAAATGCTTTCAAATTTGGATCATATGCTAGATTTACCCTTACCCTCAACATATCCAAAAATGGGAATTTTTGGAGAAAATTTTTCTATAGTTTTTGTAGAAATTTAATAATTCATGTATGAATTAATTTTATGGTCTAGAGACCTCTAAACCCTTCCAAATTTTGGTGGTTTGTCCTTAGGTTCATGATATGAATCTGGTAAAAATTTCATCCCATTTGGGATTGATTTGGTTGTGTAATTGAGTAACCCAAAATTGGTCAAACTAGGGGATATTAGAACAAAGGTGCACTTGATGGATGTGGGAGATCAACCCTCATCCAAATGTTGTGAATCTTTGACCACTAACTTGGTGTCACCTGAAATACCCCCAAAAGTGGTTTTGGGTGGTTTAGGGTGGATGTGCCCTAGAACCCAGTTCAAACCGTAGGGTTGTATATTGAACCTATTGAAGGCTATAGGGTCATATGTCGTAGGATTGAATTGGAACTCGGTAGAGAGTATCATGGGGTAGAAATAAATGCTAGGTAATTTATCTGGAATTTTTAGGAACATTTATCCCCTCTGAATTAATTAAGAATCAATTAGGTCACTTTCTTATGTTAAGAATTTACATAATCATATTACCTTGAATGCTCATGAAATTTTGTCACTAAGTTTATATAGATGATATCATTCTCTTAAATTTTTTTGTTATGAATTTTAGATTGATATATTTGGTACTTCATTCATAACTCCAATATTTGCCATAGTTGTAAGAAAATTAATTATGGATTTAATACTCACTGAAAAATGATGAAACTTGGTCAAAGGACTTCTTAGGGTAAGAATATAATCTGTAAATTTTAGAACAATTTTTGGAAGAGTTTTTCTATGGTTCTCTTCGCAAAGTGCCCTATGATTTGTTTATTTAGATTAAGGATTTACATGGTCAAATGAATTTGGAAAATTATGAAACTCCACCAGTGAACTTTTCTGATTATCTTGGACATCAGTTAATTTTTTAGTAATTTTTGAACGGGTATTTTTAGCACTTTCTTTGTTAATCCCCGATTTTGATAAATCAATCAACATTTTATTTGGAGGTCAAAACCTTTCTGGAAAATTATGAAACTCATATGTGGCTGTTATTTTGATGACATATAGCTGTGCAAATTTTGTTAAGGTCATAGCTTATTAGTAAACCATACTTGGTGTTCAAAGTCATAGTTTCCCTCATTGTGGGAAAATTATAATAAATGACAAATAAATTGGGAAAATTATGAGCTTCTGGAGATAGTCTTATAATATCATATTACACACCCAATAATAATCTTGGGTCATTAAGAATAGTATTGCTGTGCCTGAGGTAGGGTTGGGAAAACTTGAGAGATCCTGAGGGATCTGTGTTGTAAGCTATTTTAGCTGAGTTTGGAGGAGTTGACCTTGTCTAACACACTGTTAAAAGGGTGAAGGGGGAAAGTGGACTACCCATAGACACCCTATCTTGGGGAACCACTATAAACACTTGTGTGTTTTTTGGTTGTGCTTGATTACTCGTTTAGAATAATCTTAAACATCTAAATAAAATAAGTAAAAATCAAAAGACCTATTCACCCCCACCCCCTCTAGGTGAATTAGATCATATACCTATATAATCTTTCAAGTGGTATCATAGATAGGTTGGTCAAGAAAGACTTAACAATCTGACCAAATCCTAAATAGGTATTGAATATTCTGAATCAGATGGCCTCTAGTGGAATGCAGAAGGAGATGGGCTCCATGAAATTGCCCATATGCAACAAAGCCAACTTTGGCATATGGAAGCAGAGGGTTAGATTGTTCTTGGAAGCATCTGACCCTAGGATCTATATTACTGTCAAGGAAGGTCCCTTCACTTTCAAAACTGCCTCCACAATAGATCCAATCAGAAGGGTGGACAAGACATTTAATAACTTAACCACAAATGAACTCACTCTGTTCACTATGGACAAGAGAGCCCAGAACATCATAGTAAATGCTATTGATGACTCCACATTTCAAAACCTAGTACACTGCATTACTGCCAAGGAAATGTGGGACACATTAGTAGTTTATATGGAAGGGACTGCAGAAGTGAGAGATGACAGAAAGCCACTCTTAAACCAAGAGTATGAAGCCTTTAGGCAGATGAGCCAGGAAAGCATTTCCATGTGTTATGACAGGTTCTTTAGGATAGTAAATGAACTAAGAACCTATGAGAGAGTGTTCACCAACTATGAGCTGAATGATAAGTTCCTTAGATCTCTAACTAGGGATTGGGACATAAAAATTTGTGCCATCAGGGAAGTGACAAGGCTGGGAGAAACCCCTACCCACACACTGTTTGGAAAACTGCTCTCATATGAGATGCAGCTGACTGCGAGAAAGGAGGAGGATACTTCCTTCAGGGCTCACACAAGGGAGAGAAATGTAGCTCTCAAATCTGATAGCTCAAAGAAGAGCAAGGGCAGATTACAGTCACCTCCAAGAAGGACTGCTGAATCTGAGAAGTCTGAGAGCTGCACTTCAGACTATTCCTCTTCTGATGAGGAGTTTGCTGCCTTCACTAGGTAGTTCAAGAAGATGATAAGGAGGAAACAATGAAAGAACAAACCTTCCTCCTCCTCTCATCCCAGGAAGGATCACCATAGATCTGAAAAGCAGCACCCCAAAGGGGACAGGTATGATTCTAAATCTAGTAAACATGTTTCAAATAACATCATTTGCTATTGCTGTAGTAAGCCTGGACATATCATTGCTGACTGTCCAGTCAAGAGAAAAGAAAAAGATGACAAGAAGACCCATCACCAAAAGGAGAGGAAGGGAGAAAAATCCTTTCTAGCCAAGAAAGGAAAGAGCTGGAGTGAATCTGAATCTTCATCTTCAGATTCAGATGGAGAAGAGGAAGCCTACATAGGGCTATTTATTGCTCAGGAGAAAGAGGACTATCCAGCTGCCTGGATAGGAATCAGGGCCCCTCTATCACATTCAGACAGTGATGTAGAGGAGGATGAAGTCATTCAAGATGACCATGGGTTGATGGCTCTAACTGAAGATCAGGACAGCCACAACAATTCAGAACATGAGCAGATATTAATTCATTCCATATCCTCTTCTGATTATAAAACTGGTCCAGAATCTGAAGCACCTTCATCAATTGGTGGAAGTGGTTCAGAAGCTGAGGAAGATGTCAATCAATTGATTGATAAGTATGGTGTTCTTTTGGAAGCTCTGAAGAAGAGCAAGAAGCTTACCAAGAGGCAAGCCCATGAAATTGCTTCACTTAAAATGACTAAAAATGACTACATTGAACCTACCACCCTGGTGGATCAGATGAGTAGACAGATAAGCCATTTAAAGGGGTTAACAATTGTGCAATTAAGCACTATTTCCCTGAAGAACTGATGAGTCCTGATCATATACACTTTTATGGACTCATTTAGGCCTTTATTCAGTCATTTCACCGCACGTTAGCCTTGTTATAGTTTATATTTGATATTCCATGCTAGGTGCACTTCTAGCCCCATTTTGGTGTGATTTCATTGCTTTTCTTCATTAGTAGTTTTCATGCGCTGTTAGGTGCCACTTTCAGTGGCTGGATTCGTGGTTGTGCTGGAATTGGAGTCGTGCAGGTGTTCCCGGTGCAATTCTGCACAGGAACACTGCGCACGATCACCGGTTCTATTGCGCACGACCACTGGTCGTGCGCCACTGATCGTGTGCACTTAACCCTTTTTTCATGAGTTCTATTTGGTGCAGTGCGCACGACCACCTACGATAGTGCGCACGACCACCGGTCGTGCGCCACTGCTCGTGCGCACTTATCATTAATTTTATGAGTTCTGTCTCGACCAGTGCGCACGACCACCGACGATAGTGCGCACGACCACCGGTCGTGCGCCACTGGTCGTGCGAACATTATATTTTATAAATTGCTTTTCTTGCAGGCTCCGTCCAGTCGGACGCACGATCACAGGATTCTAGTGCGCACGACCACTGGTCGTGCGCCAATGACTGTGCGCACTGTTTAATTCAGCGCCTATATAATGACCTGTTCGCGAATTAGGTCGGGATTATGCCGGGGAACTCCGTTCAGTCCGCCGTTTTCGCCATTTCCAGAGGTTTTTCACCCCCTAGGCCTCCTCCATCATCCAAGGGCTTAAAGGAAGGGATTCTACACTCATTTTGATCGCTAAGGAAGAAGTTCTTCGCATTAGACGTGGCCGGATGGTAAATCGCTGGAGAAGACGGGTCCATTGGGAGGTGTGACAGCCCTCCTCTACCCCGGACGCAGTTGGGACCGAGCTAGGACGCGGATTGACACCCCGGTGCTTCCTACCGTGAATCTACAACGAGACTTCGGATTCGGTCGTATCTCTTGCCCTTTTTCTTCTACTTGTGTGATTGTATTTGTTGTAATCTCTTTATCTAGATGATGAACGCTATGAACCATGTTTAGTATTGTTTATTTCATGTTTATGGAATCAATTTGTTCATTTGTGTTAATGACGTGCGCCCCCATTGATTTTCCGCCCCACCACCGTGTCCGGTGCCGCACTAGCAATTGCTAGTGGCGTGCTTGTCGAAGAGGTGCTTGCGACCCTCATTCCGCTTGCCTACTCGTTCATCCGCCCTTGCGACGCAGCGCGCTCAAGGCCTGCCTAGTCTCCATCCCGCCAAGCGAAGCATTGCATAGCGGCACTGCATAGGAGTAGTTATAATATTTAATTTTATTATTCGCAAACCAAACCAACTATCCATTGTAACGCCGACCAAGGACTTCGATCTCAAGTCCTTCCTCGAAACCTAACTCCACCTTACTGTGTTCCTCAAGAGACCGACACTCGGGGATTTTCCCCATTATTATTACTTGCGCGACCGGTGCACTTGCCGAAATTATCGCATCAAGAACAAGGTCATCAAGGACCTTGAGGAGAAGCTTATGAAAGAAAAGAGCCCGGTGGCTCAATTCTCCAAGCCCAAATCTGTGCTTCCTATTATTGACACCTTCTCCTCTCAAACCAATAGGAGAGGACTAGGATTCAATAAAATGGAAGTAGGAGAAGAGAGTGGAGAGAAGAGCAAGGGGAGGGCTAAGCCTCAAACCACCTTTCAAAATGTGTTACTTCCTTCCAACAGGTATGACCATGAAAGCATTTATGGTCACTGGAAGAATGAGAGTTTCTATAGGAAGGAAAATACTCCTTCCTATAGTGGAAGAAAGGGCATGAGATTGAGTGTTATGAAGGCTCCCCATGAGGAAATTCAAATGGACCTACGTGGACTATTTGTATTTGGTACTTCAGCCCCTCCAGTCAAGAATAAGGGTGCAAGCTCTTTCAAATCTGCTTCAGCAAAGAGCAAAACTGATGTCAAATCTGTTGATCAGCCTTGTTGCTCAGTGTCAGATGCCATCAGATCTTGTATGGCTGCCAAGCCAAAGCAGGCTGATGACATCAGGACAAACGACATCAAGACAACACCTAGATTGACTTTCAGTCAAATCATTGCTGAGAGAAATAAGAAGAATGCAGCTGTCTCTCCTACTGAACATGTGCACAGTGCTGCACTCCCCTCAAGAAATGTTCAAAAGAGGAGATACAATATTCATGAATGTTGGTGCTGTCGTAAAGTGGGACACTTTGCCATAGATTGTTGGTACAATCCCAATGTACCTAATGCAAAGAAGAGCCTTCCTGCTAGGAGTGCAGCTAGGGTGAGATTTTCTCATCATACTGACATGCACCTAGGACCCAAAGGTTTTTGGGCTCCTAAGGATAACTAAACTTCTTCTTGCAGGTTAGTTCAAGTGCCAGCCTAAACCAAATTTGGTACTTGGACAGTGGGTGCTCAAGGCACATGACAGGAACAAGGAGTCTTCTACAGGACTACAAGCCTGTGAAGAATGGACCCAAAGTTATATTTGGGGGATCTGAAAAAGGAATCACCAAGGTATATGGTATGATATCCAATGGCATAGTTACCATCACAAGGGTAGCTTATGTTGAAGGGTTGCAACACAACCTTGTAAGCATAAGTCAAATGTGTGACCTAGGCTATGTCATTGAATTCCACAATGAAAAGTGCTTGATTAAAAAGTCTAAGGACTTAGAGACTATTCTCTCAGGCACTAGGAGTGGGAATGTTTATTGCTTAGATTTTATTTGCAGTAATAATCTTACATCTGTTTGTCTTGTAGCTAATGAGAATGAGTCTCTCTGTGTTCAATGACACAAGAGACTTGCTCATATTAACTACAAGACAATGTATAGACTTTTCTCTAAAAACCTTGTTAGGAATAGTCCTAATTTAAAATGTATTAAAGATGGTCCCTGTCATGCTTGCCAAATGGGTAAGCAAACAAGGGCCACCTTTAAAAGTATTGGCACCAAAGACACTGAAAGATGTCTTTATCTCTTGCATATGGACTTGTTTGGTCCCATGCCAATTCAGAGCTTAGGTGGGAAGTTGTATACTTTGGTGATTGTTGATGATCACTCAAAATATACATAGATGTTCTTCCTAAAGAAGAAGATACTCTAAATATCTTTATAACTCATGTCAAAGCAATTCAGAATGACTTGCAATGTGTTGTGGTCAGAACTAGAACTGACCATGACACAAAATTTCAATCTGATGCTATGACAAGGTTTTGCCAAGAATATGGTATCACCCAAGAGTTCTCCTCCCCATGGACTCCACAACAAAATGGTGTGGCTGAGAGGAGGAATAGGACCTTGATAGAAGCTGGGAGAGCACTGCTAAGTGACTCCTCACTCCCAGAATACTTCTGGGCTGAGGCAGTCAATACTACCTGTCATGTTCTCAATAGAGCTTCCATCAATAAGGTTCATGGAATAACTCCCTATGAGATTCTGAAAGGCAAACAACCTACAATTTCATATTTTAGAATCTTTGGTTCAAAATGCTACATTTTAAACAATGGAAAATCTTAATTAACAAAGTTTGCAGAGAAATGCAATGTAGGTGTTCTTATTGGCTATAGCTCTCATAGTAGAGCTTATATAGTGTACAATAAGAAAACTAATGTTGTAGAGGAGTCTATGCATGTAGTATTTGATGAGACCAGCCTAATATATAATGGCTGGTCTAGATATTCTGTCTTGACAGGAAATGAACAAGATTTGGAAAGGATGTCAATACAAGACACACCAAGCAGCAGCAAAGCTCTTTCTGATGCTGCCATCCGTGAAGAGGAAGCAGTCAACATTAATGAAGACACTGATGAACTAGCAGAAACAGCATAGCAAGCTGAGAACAGACTGACTGCAGCTACAAGACATCTAAGGGATCATCCCATGGAGCAGATTATAGGGAATGTTCAGCAAGGTGTGACAACTAGGAGCAGGGCTCACAATGAGGCCTTGTTCCTCAGTTTCCTGTCACAGGTAGAGCCTAAGAAATTTGAAGAGGCCAACTTGGATCTATTCTGGATTCAGGCAATGCATGAAGAACTATTGCAATTTAAAAGATGCAAAGTATGGAAGTTGGTGCCAAGACCACAAGGACACAACATAATTGGCACCGAATGGATCTTCAGAAACAAGATGGATTAGAATGGGACAATCATCAAGAACAAGGCAAGGCTGATTGCAAAGGGGTATAAGCAAGATGAAGGAATAGAATTTGACCAAACCTTTGCCCCAGTTGCAAGGTTGGAGGCCATAAGGCTATTCCTTGCATATGCAGCCCACAAAGGCTTCAAAATGTACCAGATGGATGTCAAATCAGCATTCCTGAATGGAAATCTGAAATAGGAAGTTTATGTAGAGTAGCCATTAGGTTTTGTCCATCCTACTCTCTCATCTCATGTTTATCTACTTAGGAAAGCTCTGTATGGTCTTAATCAAGCCTAAGGGCTTGGTATGAGACATTGACTAGCTTTCTCATCAAGAACAAGTTCTTGAGGGGAAAGATAGATAACACATTGTTTCTTAGGGAAATAAGGGGCAAGTGTCTCTTAGTCCAAATCTATGTTGATGACATAATATTTGGGTCTACTGATGACAACCTCTGCAAGAGATTTGCCAATCTAATGCAGGGGGAGTTTGAGATGAGCAGTATGGGTGAACTTAAATATTTCCTTGGGCTCCAAGTGAAATAGTCTGATGATGGAATTTTCATTTCCCAGACTAAGTACACCAAGGAGCTCATCAAGAAATTTGGGATGGAATCAGCCTCCACCATGAGGACACCCATGGGATCTAATGTATCATTAGACAAGGATGAAAAGGGGAAGGCCTTTGTGAATCCATGTACAGGTGTATCATTGGATCCCTGTTGTACTTGACTGCTAGTAGGCCAGACATTATGTATTCTACATGTGTTTGTGCTAGGTATCAGGCTTGTCCTAAGGAATCTCACTACACCTTTGTCAAGAGGATTTTGAGATACCTAAAGGGAAGCCTAAATCTTGGCCTTTGGTACCCTAGGAACAATGACTTTGAACTAATAGGCTATTCAGATGCAGATTTTGCAGGGTGCAAATAAGACAGGAAAAGCACAAGTGGCACTTGTCAATTCCTAGGGAGGAGGCTGATCTCTTGGAGCAGCAAAAAGCAAACCAGTGGTGGCCATATCCACAGCTGAGTCAGAGTACATTGCTGCAGGTTGTTGTTGTGCTCAACTTCTGTGGATCCAACATCAATTGGAGTATTACAACATAAAAGGTTAGTCAATCTCCCCTGTTGTGTGACTCATCCAGTGCTATTTCTATTGCCAAAAATCTTGTCTCCCATAGCAGGGCCATGCACATAGAAATAAGGTACCATTTTATTAGAGAGCATGTAGAGTGTGATGATATCAAACTTTGAATATGTCCCCACTGACAATCAAGTAGCTGATATCTTCACCAAGCCATTGGATGAGGCCAAGTTCAATTCTTTCAAAATTGAATTAGGAATGTTGAATTTAGAATGAGTTCATTTATGAATCAATATCCACTGTTAAAATGCTTATGTTCTCATTTGTACAATTCTCACAATATGTACTGTTATGATAAACTGAAATCTGAATTGTTCAACCTTACAGTAGGCATAGTCCACATGATTGGGTAGATAATCTCCCTAAAATGTTCAATGTAGAACAGTATAATGTAGTATGATCAGCTGGATCAGAAAAATCTGGATCAGCTGAGCTTCAGGTTACCCTTAAACCACTGGGAAAATTCTGGGTTCGACGAACTCTTTCCTGGGTTCGACGAACGTCGAGCTTGTGTTCGACGAACTCCATTCTGAGTTCGACGAACCCAACTCTATGATGAGTTCAGATGAACTAAGCCTTGAGTTCGACAAACTCCAGTCTGAGTTCGACGAACTCAACTCTGAGTTCGACGAACTCAACCATAGGATGTAATTTCATTTACACTTACAGTCAAAAGGTCAATACTATTGCTCCAAGCGATGGGGAGCTAGAAATGGTTGTTTAAAATGAACAAGAACAACTAATAAAGCTAATAGTTCTCACATTGAGGGGGAGCAAGTTCCTGCTCAGGTTGAGGGGGAGATGGTCAATTTTAAGAAATGAAGGTTGACCTAAGGGGGATTTGGATAATGATTTCTAAACCTTCCCTGGGTCTGTAGTTGATCCCTCTCATTCCTAGAGGGAAAAATAGTTGAAGAAACCAGAAAGGGGGAGATGGCCAATGCTATGACCAAATCAGAATTAGCCCTCTGATAAAGTTATCAAAGTTAGTTATTATGAATATGCTAGTCAAAGCTTAACATAATCTGTCATGAGGTATCAAAGCATGCTTAAACAATGTTAATGCGCAAACAATGTTATTTTCTAGAAGCAATGATATCATGAATGCTAAATAGAGTATTTGTATGATAGGTTTTTGTTGGATATGTACCTTAGCATTGGGAATGTTCCGCCTTCTTCAAATAGGGGGAGATTGTTGGGAATATTGCCCTCAATATTCCTTTGATTTGAAGAGGCATCACTCTCAATGCTAAGTACAAAGTTGTATTTGATAGAGCTATATTTGTGCAAATAATACAGGATCAGGTAACTCAAGAGAAAGGGCCAATCATGCCCTTAGTTCAGGAGAAATCAACTCCTGAGAGATGAAGAAGTGTCTCAGCAGAACCGCCGAGACGAAGGGTCAAATCTGCTGAGACGAGCTCACTGTCTCAGCGGATCCAATGTGACGGGAAAGGAGCAGCATGCAGTTGTGAAAGATTTGGCGTGTTCGTCAAACTCAGAACACAGTTCAACGAACGCTGAGACGAGATAGAAGGAACAGCTGAGACTTGGCGTGTTCGTCGAACTCAGAACACAGTTCATCGAACATAGAGACAACAGAAGCAAGCGCTGAGACTTGGCGTGTTTGTCAAACACAGAACACAGTTCGTCGAACACATACAGAACAGAAGCAAACATCTGAGACTTGGCGTGTTCGTCGAACGCAGAATACAGTTCGTCGAACACAGAGACAGAACAGAAGCAAGCGCTGAGACTTGGCGTGTTCGTCGAAGGGAGAATGGAGTTCATCGAACGCAGAGCATGACGAGTTCGTTGAGCGCAGAGCTTGGCGTGTTTGTCGAACACAGAGTTGGGCAAGTTCGTCGAACCCAGTATGACGAGTTCGTCGAACGCAGAGTGCGAGTTCTGCCCGTGGCGCAAGCTGCAGAATGGCAGTGTGGGGTCCACCAGTCTCTCCCATACTTCTCAAAAGTACGGCTAAGAGCCGTTGAAGGTCGGGGATGTATAAAAGGAAGAGTTAGGACACTTTTGAAGCAGCCGACAGAGAACCAACATATTCACTATTCCATTGATGGCTAGTGCTCTCATCTTTCTCCTGCTGCTCACTGAACTAGCAAGAAGAAGAAGAGAGAAAAAGAAAGCTCCCTACAAGGACCAAGGTGATCTTTCATCCTTCATCTGAAGAGGAATATCAGTGTGTAGCTGCCATCAACATCTCCAGCTATAAGGAAGCACCAGGTGTGCAGGAACTATAGGGGACTTCATCTGCTGTCTGCTGTAGTAAGCTTCAACAAAACTTTTACTGTAGGGATTTTGCCTAAGTTTGTAGGGCTGAAGGCCTGAGTTTGTAAGGCTGCTTTTGCCTGAGTTGTAGGGCTTTATTGCCTGAGCTGTAGGAGGAGGATTCCTCTGAGGTAGGACCTGTAAGAGGTCTGAGTTGTAGGAGGTGGATTCCTCCGAGGTAGGG
Organism: Dactylorhiza incarnata; assembly: GCA_033032865.1. Classification (NCBI taxonomy): domain Eukaryota; kingdom Viridiplantae; phylum Streptophyta; class Magnoliopsida; order Asparagales; family Orchidaceae; genus Dactylorhiza; species Dactylorhiza incarnata. Next base: position 9,028,334 of record JAWHQI010000035.1, read on the forward strand.
CTTGCTGGCCTGAGTTTGTAGGACCTGCTGTGGTCTGAGTTGTAGGATCAGTGGCTGATCTGAGGTAGGGCTGCTGTGCCTGAGGTAGGGTTGGGAAAACCTGAGAGATCCTGAGGGATCTGTGCTGTAAGATATTTTAGCTGAGTTTAGAGGAGTTGGCCCTGTCTAACACACTGTTAGAAGGGTGAAGGGGGAAAGTGGACTACCCATAGTCACCTTGTCTTGGGGAACCACTATAAACACTTGTGTGTTTTCTGGTTGTGCTTGATTACTTGTTTAGAATAATCTTAAACATCTAAATAAAACAACTAAAATCAAAAGACCTATTCACTCCCCCTCTAAGTGAATTAGATCATATACCTATATAATCTTTCAATAGTTATCAATAATAGTAAGTGCCTTGGAAAGGGAGATTTGCGGTGTCATCCCATCATAGCTCCTAGTACCGCTGCGAGCCCCTCACAGGGTAATCCTCGGGAAGTCCATGGTTAACCCAAAGTCATTGGAATAATTTGTTATGCAAGATTAACTTAATAATACACTCACTCACATCCCGTTGCTGTGGGTAGTTAGTTGGATTGGCCTTACAAGTGGTAGGCTCGGTGGTTGTAGGAACAGACGGGTTGGTCCGGCGAGCCGGTGGCTCGGAAGGTTATGGTGACGGGCAGGTTAGCCCGGGGAGCTTATGGCTCAGAGATATATAGTAATCATAATTGCATGTGCATAAAGGTGGTGGGTCTTCGGTATTGACGATCGTTCACACCGACGTCAATACTGTTGAAACCGATATCTCGGTCTCTGTGGAGTTCGGGGTCCCAAAAAAGGGGTGACCGCGCACTTACTACGCTCAAGTAAATGATCTAGACACAAGACTAGGAACTCGAAGTACAGATCCAAGGTCTCAGCGTGGAGGTCCCACCGCACACCCGGAAGACTAACTAACTCTTCCCCTCCTAAGCCAAAGACTGAGCTAAGACACCTTTGGAGGGCTCTCTTGGCCGGCCAAAATCTCAGAGCCGACCCCTTCCTCTCCATAGGTGCACCTCCCTGGATCTACGTAAAGCCTTTTTTGTCCGGTCGACCAATATCGTACTCCCGCCTAACAATTTTACTATACGCAGACCAAATGGGGCTGCCAACAGCGTGACTCCGCTGTTCCGGGAGACTATCAGCGAACCCTCAGGGGCTACCAAGTAAATTTCCCTCTAGGCCCCCACCGTGCGAGGGGTCCACGGGGACTCCACTTGACTACGATTGAAAAGATAAACAAAGAACATGCGTCACAGATTACAGGAATATGAATTCCATACTTCGGTACGTAGTCCGACAATATAAATAAATAAGGCCATCTCGGGCCGACACAACCTTGGGCTTAAACCCGCTATTTCCTGCTTTGTTCTGCAGCACCTGTACGCCAACGTCCTGCCAAGCGGTGGCAAGCTGAACATCGATCAGCTACAACGGGCCAAAGCCTATCGACCCTACCCCTTTTTTGGGATGGCAATATTTTGCCCCTGCAAGCAAGTAGTATGCAACTTCCTCGGAGTCTTCTCCGGGAACCCCATAACATCACCAATCCATATTGACATATCCGGATGGGCTTCACACAACATGCCTAAATCCGTACTCGCGCTTTCGGACGCTAATGCAATTACAAGCGGGGATGTACACATCGACCCGTCGGAGCGCACTCTTCCCCACCTGTCAGTGGAGAGGGGCTTCCATGCAAATATGCTAATTAAGGGCTTCACCTGCCCAAGAAGAAAAGTCATTACCCTTGAAGTGTGCTTCGGAGGCATAGGTTGAACACCACGGATTTGGTTTCCGCACACCGGTCCGAGCTCTGAAATGACCACGTGAGTTCTTCCCCGCACTTGGCCGGCCAAGCTCCAACTCCATCGTCGTGCACACAGCGACACCCAACCGAAAGGGGTCGGCCTTCTCCTAGCCGGCTGCGGCTGGGACAAAGAGAGGGGGGGGGGATGGACTTTGTTGCCCTTGCACCAGGTCGACGGGGAAGAGAGGAGAGGAAGCTCTCCTTGCTCCAGGCCGACAGGGAGGAAGAAGATAGGGCTCGGGGAGGGGAGAAAGAGGGGGCAACGGGAGAGAAGGAGGAGAGGGCTCGGGCTCTCCTTGCACAAGGCCGACGGCGAGAGAGGGAGGAGGAAGGCTCGGGGGCGGCGTTTCCCTAGTCCAGGAGGCGGCGAGAGAGAGAGAGATCGGGGGGAGGGGCGATTGAGAGGGAGGGAGATCGTGAGGGGAGGTTTTGCGGCTGCTCCCAAAAAGGACGAGAAAGAGGGAGGTCGGGGAGGGCCATCAGGCCTGGGGGGAGAGGGGGTATTAGGGGTTTTATTAAAACCCTAGCCCATCCCTGCTATCCGCAGACCGTGCTCCTAACCGCACCCCAAACGCCGCTATTCGCACCCCGATCAATGCTAGCCAATCACAAGACACCTCGGGTCCCAACTATCTGGGGAGGGTCACACCCGACGGGTATGGGGTTGTACACAATCCCCGCTCTTTGCGAGTGTGCCCCACGCTCGGAAAGAAATGTCCAACCCCAAGTATCTGGCGGGTGGGAGCCGACCCGAAAAAAATGGCTATATAATCATATGAATGATTCTTCTTCTCTTTTTTTTGTACTCATATTTGTCCTGATGTGATAACCTTTCCCTTTGTTGCCTTTAAATGATCAATTTGGTTGTCAACAACCTTGGTTATACACTATGCCTTCTTTTTTTATGGTAGAAACATTATGCCCTTCATGTTCTCAAAATGTCATGCAACTTAATGTCTATCAGCAAGCAAACTCATAATTTAGATTGCGGTTATTTTTACTATTGCATATCGTGTTATTCAGGAATGGGCCTCAGGGATGATTGGCAGTGCTGAGGAAAAGAATGCTCACTATTATCTATAATGATTACATAAACAATCATGCATTGAAAATTTAAAATGAATCTGATTTTGTTTCTAAAACTAATCAAATAATGTTGTGTCCTTGTAGGATTCATTATCTTAAGTTTCCGTTTTCAAAACTATTCTTAAAGGGCTTCGATTGTCAGTGAGAACTATCAATTTATCAAGCATAACTGATCCCTTATATGCTAAAGCCCTATATTGAATCTCATCCTTTCTCAAACTGTCATCCGAGAGGTTTACCCGCTCTGCCGGTTAGATGAGAGCCGGAACAGCGGAATCATCACGGAGCCGAAACCAAAGAGCCTCCACGAGAGGTCAATCTGCCATTATAAAGAACTTGTCGGCTAGGTGAGAGCCCGATTAGCTGGTATGTTCGGGGCCAACTACATTTGGAACCTGCCACTGAGTGAGCCTACGGCCCTGCCAGCTAGATGAGAGCCTGGTCAGCGGGTCTGCTTGGGGCTAACTACCTTTGGAACCTACCACCGAGTGAGCCTACGACCCTGCCAGCTAGATGAGAGCCTGGTCAGCGGGTCTGCTCGGGGATAACTGCCTTTGAAACCTGCCACCGAGTGAGCCTACGACCCTGCCAGCTAGATGAGAGCCTGGTCAGCGGGTCTGCTCGGGGCCAACTGCCTTTGGAACCTGCCACCGAGTGAGCCTTCGGCCCTGCCAGCTAGATGAGAGCCTGGTCAGCGGGTCTGCTCAGGGCCAACTGCCTTTGGAACCTTCCACCGAGTGAGCCTTCGACCCTGCCAGCTAGATGAGAGCCTGGTTAGCGGGTCTGCTCGAGGCCAACTACCTTTGGAACCTGCCACCGAGTGAGCCTTCGGCCCTGTCAGCTAGATGAGAGCCTGGTCAGCGGGTCTGCTCGGGGCCAACTGCCTTTGTAACCTGCCACCGAGTGAGCCTTTGACCCTGCTAGCTAGATGAGAGCCTGGTCAGCGGGTCTGCTCGGGGCCAACTGCCTTTGGAACCTGCCACCGAGTGAGCCTTCGGCCCTGTCAGCTAGATGAGAGCCTGGTCAGCGGGTCTGATCGGGGCCAACTGCCTTTGGAACCTGCCACCGAGTGAGCCTTCTGCCCTGCCAGCTAGATGAGAGCCTGGTCAGCGGGTCTGCTCGGGGCCAACTGCCTTTGGAACCTGCCACCGAGTGAGCCTTCGGCCCTGCCACCTAGATGAGAGCCTGGTTAGCGGGTCTGCTCGTGGCCAACTGCCTTTGGAACCTGCCACCGAGTGAGCCTTCGGCCCTGCCAGCTAGATGAGAGCCTGGTCAGTGGGTCTGCTCGGGGCCAACTGCCTTTGGAACCTGCCACCGAGTGAGCCTTCGGCCCTGCCAGCTAGATGAGAGCCTGGTCAGCGGGTCTGCTCGGGGCCAACTGCCTTTGGAACCTGCCATCGAGTGAGCCTTCGGCCCTGCCAGCTAGATAAGAGCCTGGTCAGCGGGTCTGCTCCGGGCAATTGCCTTTGGAACCTGCCACCGAGTGAGCCTTCGGCCCTGCCAGCTAGATGAGAGCCTGGTCAACGGGTCTGCTCGGGGCCAACTGCCTTTGGAACCTGCCACCGAGTGAGCCTTTGACCCTGCCAGCTAGATGAGAGCCTGGTCAGCGGGTCTGCTCGGGGCTAAACATTCATTCTGAACATTTTTATACTTATCCTCCGAACTATCCTCCATGTTAGTATTCTCACCTGGTGATGAGATTGTATAAAGTATGATTCTCCCTCACGATTGTGACACCCACATAGACATGATTTCTTAGATGGATAATGGTGATTTTATAACATTGTTTGAGCGGAAAGATATCCTAGAAACATACTTAATAGCCCTGTGATTTAATTTCTCCATATTAGGACTATGATAATGAAGAAAAGGACAACTGAAACTTCTAGGATAGGTATTTGGTTGTATACTCATAGGACATTTAAAACCCAAAATTCTAGATGGAAGATCATTTGTAAGATGAGTAATAATGATGGCTTCCCCAATATGATTTAGACACATGAAAGTAGAAGGTCAGTCTTGGAAATAATCTTTAATACCTAAACTTTGTATTTTACCACCAAAGTGACTTCAGATCATAACAATTTGTAAGAATTATACCAACAAAAAATATATAGGTTTAAGGAAAATCGAAGTGACCCTGATGCTACTATCACTAAATGATACAAACCAACGAGCTCCACTTACATTTGAGTATTAGATGACCCCCAAATGTCTCTGAATTAAATGAAAAGGGATAAATCTTATTTTATTGCCAATAAGAAATATAATATGTTTATACAATTATACTTAGCATGCTCACACACAACAATAACAACACTCAAGCCTTTATCCCACTATAGGGAGGGTTTGCTACATGGATCTTTTGTCGCCATTGTGTCATATCTCTAGTCATAACCTCACTAATGCTTAATGCATCGTGTCTTGCCGTATAGTTTCATTCCAAGTCTTTATTGGTCTACCCTTCCCTTGTTTATCATGTGATGCCTAACTGGTGCCTCTAATGGCCCCCTTTACACATGATGAACCATCTTAGTAGAACTTCTCACATCTTCCCGCGGGTGTCAGCACATGACCCTGGTCGTCACTTAGTTCCCCTTCTCTAGCCATGACGTTCGCTTGAGTTCTTCTGTGCTAGTCACTCTCCACGCTCACCGCACCAAAAATGTTGAAACCGTCAACCGATCTCTGAGTTCGGACCCACAGGGGGGTGTAGCCTGCGCCTACTTCTCCCTCACTAACCTCTCCAGACCGAGGATGGAAAATTTGGGACAGACCCAAGGCTGTAGCGAGGAGGTCCCGCCACACACCCGGAAGATCTTAGAGAGCTTCCCCTCCCAAACCAATGCTCAGCCGGGCACCCTGGAGGGCACTAGCAGCCAACTCCAAAAATTGCCTGGAGGAGAGAGCTCAAAAGATCTGATCTCCTCCAAGGTGCCCTTAAGGGTCTATTTATAGATTTTCAAATCTTGGACTTCAAATAGCGTGAATCCGTTGTTTGGTTTTACTAACCGCACCATAATGTTGAAACCGATATCTCGGTCTCTGTGGAGCTCGGGTCCCAAAAATGGGGTGACCACGCACTTACTACGCTCAAGTAAACGATCTAGACACAAGACTAGGAACTCGAAGTACAGATCCAAGGTCTCAGCGTGGAGGTCCCACCGCACACCCGGAAGACTAACTAACTCTTCCCCTCCTAAGCCAAAGGCTGAGCTAAGACACCTTTGGAGGGCTCTCTTGGCCGGCCAAAATCTCAGAGCCGACCCCTTCCTCTCCATAGGTGCACCTCCCTGGATCTACGTAAAGCCTTTTTTGTCCGGTCGACCAATATCGTACTCCCGCCTAACAATTTTACTATACGCAAACCAAATGGGGCTGCCAACAGCGTGACTCCGCTGTTCCGGGAGACTATCAGCGAACCCTCAAAGGCTACCAAGTAAATTTCCATCTAGGCCCCCACCGTGCGAGGGGTCCATGGGGACTCCACTTGACTACTATTGAAAAGATAAACAAAGAACATGCGTCACAGATTACAGGAATATGAATTCCATACTTCGGCACGCAGGGCGACAATATAAATAAATAAGGCCATCTCGGGCCGGCACAACCTTGGGCTTAAACCCGCTATTTCCTGCTTTGTTCTGCAGCACCTGTACGCCAACGTCCTGCCAAGCGGTGGCAAGATGAACATCGATTAGCTACAACGGGCCAAAGCCTATCGACCCTACCCCTTTTTTGGGATGGCAATATTTTGCCCATGCAAGCAAGTAATATGCAACTTCCTCGGAGTCTTCTCCGGGAACCCCAGAACATCACCAATCCAGATTGACATATCCGGGTGGGCTTCACACAACATGCCTAAATCCATACTCGCGCTTCCGGACGCTAATGCAATTACAAGCGGGGATGTACACATCGACCTGTCGGAGCGCACTCTTCCCCACCTGTCGGTGGAGAGGGGCTTCCATGCAAATATGCTAATTTAGGGCTTCACCTGCCCAAGAAGAAAAGTCGTGACCCTTGAAGTGTGCTTCAGAGGCATAGGTTGAACACCACGGATTTGGTTTCCGCACACCGGTCCGAGCTCTGAAATGACCACGTGAGTTCTTCCCCGCACTTGGCGGCCAAGCTCCAACTCCACCGCCGTGCACACAGCGATACCCAACCGAAAGGGGTCGGCCTTCTCCTAGCCGGCTGCGGCTCGGACAGAGGGGGGGGGGGGGGGGGATGGACTTTGCTGCCCTTGCACCAGGTCGACGGGGAAGAGAGGAGAGGAAGCTCTCCTTACTCCAACCGACGGGGAGGAAGAAGATAGGGCTCGGGGAGGGAGAAAGAGGGGGCGACGGGAGAGAAGGGGGAGAGGGCTCGGGCTCTCCTTGCACAAGGCCGACGGCGAGAGAGAGAGGAGGAAGGCTCGGGGGCGGCGCTTCCCTAGTCCAGGAGGCGGCGAGAGAGAGAGAGAGAGAGATCGGTGGGAGGGGCGATTGAGAGGGAGGGAGATCGTGAGAGGGGGGGGGGGGGTTGCGGCTGCTCCCAAAAAGGACAAGAAAGAGGGAGGTCGGGGAGGGCCATTGCACCTGGGAGGGAGAGGGGGTATTGGGGGTTTTATTAAAACCCTAGCCCATCCCTGCTATCCGCAGACCGTGCTCGTAACCGCACCCCCAAACACCGCTATTCGCACCCCGATCAATGCTAGCCAATCACAAGACACCTCGGGTCCCAGCTATCTGGGGAGGGTTACCCCCGACGGGTATGTGGTTGTACAAATACGCTGACTCGGCAAGTGTGGATTTGCACTTAGCCAAGAAAGTCTAGTGATCCATCCAGTAAGAGTACGCAGTTGCTCTGCGATTTTGCGTTGAGGCATACAATAGGTCTAGGTTAGGTAGTGTGAATACCAACCTAGTGGTGGGCGAGGTCCAACCTACCACTTCCGTTTGCCACTACGGAGGTATCCTGGGAGTTTTGCTAGCTCCAAAAAGGGGAACTAAAGGTCTGTGCGCATAGAGTCGAAGTGTGTGAGTTGCACTTGTGTGATCATAACATACCCATCATAACTCTGCATGTCATAACGTAAGCATTACGTTTCAACCCCTACCCCTATCGTATAAATTGGTTATGAGACTTTTTATAAGATAGGCCTTGCTAAACGACCCCTTGGTCTATAGGTTTGTATGAGCATTCCTATAAATCAATGGTTACTTTTCTATTTTATACCTGTCTTTACTTGCTTACTTCATTTGTTCTTTACCTTGCTTTATTTACAGCTATATATAAATAAACACTTGTGTAGTGATAGATACTCCTCTAGCTAAGACATGTCACCTGCTTTATTTTATACCCCTTGCTGTCCTCCACTTCATCCTCCCGCCCGGTGCCTAGGGCCACTGGGGGGATGGATGGGGGAAAACGAGGCTTAGTCTTTTTGACTAACGATCGGTGGACCATATCATTTTAGGGGACCGAGGAGACGCTGCACCAACAGAGGCTGGCGCAGATAGAGGCAGGCCAGTCTAGCACGGGAGCACTAGTCACAGGATCTGTGAGTGTCTTCAGTAGTTTTTCTTCTGCGAGTGATTCTGGTAGAGAGGACATGATGTACTGGGCACGAGCCCTTCTTATTATTACTCAGTTACCTTTATTTCAATTATTATATGTGGACATCTCTATCATGATGATATTTATATGTTATGTGATTTGTGGACTTATCTTCATTTATACTTTTCTTCTTCTGCGATCGATATGGACAGGAGGATCGTCATTTTGTAGTGGCGACCTCCCAGAGTGTTGGTGTCACCGCAAAGCGGCGGTTCTGAGAATAAGACCCGGTTTTTGTAGCGAAAAAGGGGGTCTTCCAGCTTGTCCAATCCAGTCTTACAATCCAAGTACACTTGAATTCAAAAACTATCCAGGAGAGTATACTCAGCTCAATATTCCAATGGAAAAAGTTTGTATGATAATTCAAGACATACTCGAGTTTAGAGTTCCTCACCCTATGAGCTCAAAAGGACAAGTATCGTCATGAAGAACTCTTCTGCAAATATAACTCAGACATTGTTCATGATACAGAACATTGTTGAGCTCTTCGGAAGCTAGTAGATGAACTATGGGAAGCAGGAAAGTTATAAGACTATCTTGCTCAATAATCTGGCAATTTATCATCCACCAGAAGCAATTTTACAAACAAAGGGTTTTTTCATTCAATAAAAGAAGTGCATAGAGTAGAGATGAGATAAAATGTCATTTTATTTCTTATTTCATATACCTCCCACTTATTTGGAGTTTTTCTGCATCTGTTCTTTTCTAGCATTACTTGTAACAAGCATAGCGGTAACTCAGGTCCTATCAGTATCCATCATTACGAAGACCTTCTCAGCAGTCAAATATATCAAACCTCATATCCATACCAACCCTCGTATCCTTCACTACAGACTTTTATCCAATTATGTATTAAGTTTTTTCATTAACTCTACTTCCTGCTGTTTACATTAGTTCTTATAAAAATTGCATGGATGTGAAGGGTGAGAATACCACCTCTGTTGTTTGTTGTTTAATGTGAAGGGTGGATATACCACCTCTGACTAATTCTCCTAGGGTTGTAATATCGACCAAGATCAGCTCACGCAAGAATTATCCACGGATGTGTAGTGGTAGCCCCTTTCTTCCTCTTAAGATGTCACAAACTTAATGATCTCTTGAGGAAAGTGTTAAATTTTTTAATTTGAATCGTTTAGGAGTAAGCAGGAGTTGCATCAACTGAGTTAAAGCCAAACAACCACAATGCCACACAGCAACACAATAAACTTTATTGAAACACAAACTTCATTAACAGTGCGAGGTATACATGGCGAGACATGATTCATCAGAATCACGGAGACGAGAAGAACAAAACACACCAAAATAAATCTAGCGGCTAGACAAGCTGAGACCGCACAGACCGCTCGACTCCAGAGGTCGCTCGACTTGACCTGAGATCGCGCGAACAGAAAACAGACAGACCGCCTGCACTGCAAGACCGCCACCTCAGACCGCACGAACTGGAGCTTTATTGTAATGAAGAATTGAAGCTGTCGCCAGACCGCAACTCAGATCACCTAACCGCTGAAGGTCGCCTGTTCGCTGAGCTCGCTGCGAACAGCACAAGAACGAACATAAACCAGTTTGCAGACTGACCGCTGCCGAACTGTTTATTCAAGCCGCTGGGAATCACCAAGGAAGGTGACCGCAACCTGCTGAGCGCAAACCTGCGAACACAACAAACAGTCAACTCGCTTCCGAGACCGCCCGACCTAAAAGTGAGACCGCATGAATTAACACAGTCTCAGTTCTTACAGTTCTCGTTATGAATGACGGGCCATGCACCCCTATTTATAGGCGGGTAGGCGGATGTCGTCACAGCACAAACCGGGATACAATCACCACCCGTCAGATCGCCAACGGTCTCATAAGGCAGACCGCGTGATCAGACCACTTGGACGACCATCCGACCAAGACCGTAGAACAGCAGGCAGATCGCGCACAAGTCGCGCGAACACGAGACCGCACACAAGCCGCGCGGGCACAAGACCGCTCCTTCCTTAGATCACCGGGAGCAAACTAAGAACCATCTGGCCGACTTAGAACAAGTCGCCAGATCGCCAAGCACAAACCGCCCGGACAGGCGGTCACATAAGAACAGACCGCCCGGTCTTCCAACAAAGAAGACAGGCCAACCAGCAGACCAACTCGGGAACAGACCGCAGCTACCAAGAACAGACCGGCAGAACCAGCAGTCTGCCAAAACCGACTGGCAGAATACAAACACAGACCGCGCGGTCTCGGCGGTCACCCAAAAAACAGACTGCCCGGTCACCTCCACTTCACTTCAAAAATTCAACACTCCCCCTTGAAGTGGTAAGTGGAGACTAGCCCGAGTAAACTCCGCAACCGTGTAAACGGTCCCTTCGCCAGCGACTTTGTGAAGATGTCTGCGACATTGTCCGCACTCCGAACATGCTCGACCATAATAGATCCTCCCAACACCTTTTCACAAACGAAATGATGCTCAATCTCAATCTGCTTGGTCCTCGCGTGTCAGACTGGATTATTCACCAGCTTGAGAGCACTCTCTTTGTCCCCGCATAGCATAGTGGGACCTCGAACCTCCTCATGAACATCCTCCACCAACCTCCCGAGCCAAATGGCTTCCTGAGCTGCCAAGGCCGAAACTTTGTACTCCGCTTCTGTGGTAGATACGGACACCGAGTCCTGCTTTTTGCTGCACCAAGAGATAGCTGTGGGGCCTGTCATAAAGACATAACCAGACGTTGATCTCCGATTATCCACGTCTCCCCCGTAGTCAGCATCCATGTATCCATGCAACTCCAAGCTTGACCCTCTCCTAAATTGGAGACCCAAATCAGAGGTCGACTTCACATATTTCAGAATACCTTTTGCCGCCAGAAAATGAGGCTTCCGTGGCTCCGCCATGTACCGACTCACTTTGCCAACTGCATAAGCAATATCAGGCCTCGTGATGGTCAAGTAAATCAAGCTCCCAACCAGAGGTCGGAACACCAACGGATCAGATAGAACTCTTCCCTCATCCTTCCAAAGTTTATGATGATGTTCCAGAGGTATAGAGCTGCCCTTCCCTTCTTCCATGCCGAATCGTTGAACGATCCGCTCCGCATATCCTTCCTGAGAAACGAGCACTCCGCTCTCCCACCTCTGGACCTCGAGTCCAAGGAAATGGTGAAGCTCCCTAGATCCTTCATCTCGAACCTGATAGCAAGCTCAGCTCTCAGCCTTGCTACCGCCTCCTCCAAGTTCCCGGTGACAATCATGTCATCCACATACAACAGCACAATAACCCGAAGCGCCCCCTCCTTCTTGACGAACAAGCTGGAATCAGAGTCTGAAGCAAAGAATCCACAGAATAGAAGACACTCCGCGATCTTTCCATACCACGCCCGAGGCGCTTGCTTCAACCCATATAAGGCCTTCTTCAGTTTGCAGACGTGGTCCGGACGATCCTCCGAGATGAAACCCGGCGGCTGGATCATGAAGATATCCTTGTCAATCTCTCCGTATAAGAAAACATTTTTTACATCGAGCTGCCAAATCTCCCATCCACAAGATGCCTCCAAAGCAATAACAAATCAGACCGAAGTCATCTTTGCCACTGGACTAAACATCTCATCATAATATTCACCATAATGCTGTGAGAACCCGCGAGCTACAAGGCGAGCCTTGTATCGCTCGATCGTGCCGTCAGCTTTCTTCTTGAGTTTATAAACCCATTTGCATGTCACAGGGGTAATGCCCTTTGGACTGGGCACTAGAGACCAAGTCTCATTCTTCTTGAGAGCATCCATCTCCTCTTGCATAGCAATATCCCACTGCTTCACGCCTTTGGCTTTCTCAAAGCTCGACGGCTCCCTTTCATCTAAGGGACCAGCAAAGAAACATGAGACGAAGCTCCCCATGTTTCCTCCTGTGTATCGAACAGGTGGCTTGATATTCCTCTTCGACCTCCTAAGAGGTTGCTCCTGACTAACCACCTCCTCAACTGCTTCTTCTGTGCAAGCTCCTCTTCCAGACGAACTTGGAGCATCGCTCCCCTTGCTTCCAGAACCTGAAGCCTCCATCTCAGAGCTTGACACAGCTGGAGCTCCCGGTGAAACAGGCAACTCCACTTGAAGACTTCCCGCTGCTTTCCCTGCTTCATTAACCCTGCTCTCCAGTAGTTCAACTCCTGAACTCCCCTTGTAGGAAGTCACTTCGTCGAATACCACATCCCGAGATACCACTGATCTCCGTGTTTCAGGATCCATACATCTCCATCCTTTCTTCCGCTCATCATACCCAACAAAGACTAGCTTCCTTGCTTTCACATCTAGCTTTGTCCGAAGAGCATCAGGAATATGCACATAACAGGTTGACCCGAACACCCGAAGGTGTGCAACACTCGGCTTCTCCTTGAACATCAGTTCGTGAGGGGTCTTCATGTTGATAGGACTTAGAGGCATTCTGTTGATGACGTAAGCCGCACAAGACATTCCCTCCGCCCAAAAGGACTTTGGGATACTCTTGGCATGAAGCCAGCATTTGCAGGTTTCCGTCAGATGACGGATCTTCCTCTCAGCAATGCCATTCTGCTGTGGAGTATGGGCACAAGTGAGCTCTCTACGAACGCCATGTTTCCTGCAAAAACTTGAGAACTCACCAGAGGTGAACTCCCCACCATTGTCAGTTCTCAATTTTTTCACCCGCAGGCCTAACCGACCTTCCACCACCTCCTTGAACTCCACAAACTTCGCAAAGGCTTCCGACTTCTCTTTCAGAAAATATACCCAGACATATCTGGTGTAATCGTCAATCAACACCAACATATATCTGTTGCCTCCAAGGCTTGGGGTGGCTGTCGGTCCCATCAAATCACCGTGGATGCACTCCAACGGCGCTTTGCACCTTGTTTGCGATTTATCAAATGGAAGTCGATAAGACTTACCAAACTGACATCCAGCACAAACATGACTGTCTCCATAAGAGGACAAGCTAGGCAAGCCCTTGACAAGACCCCTTACTGCCATAGCCTTTAATTTGTCCATGCCAACATGCCCCAACCTTTCATGCCAGATAGCCGCGCTATCGTTGGTCTTCATCTTATCAACATAGGTACTTGTCGATAACACGAACAAGTCCTTCACCCGCTTTCCAACATGGATAACATCTCCCCTTATCTCCGGTTGAGTTTTAAGAAACTTCACTTCTGTTGGGCCAAACAGAACGTGATAACCGGCATCGACCGCATTGGTCACAGAGAAGAGATTCTTCTTCATACCAGGCACGTGATAAACACTCCTCAAAGTGAGTGGACCCTTATCACTGCTCAGGGAGACAACACCTTGTTCGACAACATGAACAGAATTATCAGCCGTAATGATAGCATTGTTACCTGAGTAAGGCGCCAAAGAAGAGAACTTCGATTCATCCCCGGTGAGATGGTGTCCACACCCTGAATCAACAATCCAATCCTCTTCGAAGTTGATGGCAGCCAAGGCCTTAACGGGCATCGCCGTCATATTAGCCGCAAAGGCTCCTCCCCATCCAGCTTCATCAGACTTTGGCTTCTCCTTCTCCGCTACATGTCCAGACTGAAGATTAACCCGACAATCCTTCTTGAAGTGGCCGGTCTTATTGCACCTGAAGCACCTTGGTCCCTCTCCCTTCTTCTTCCCATCAGACTTAGAAGCATAACCTCTATCCTGCTGACCTAAAGTAGAGGGTCCATCCTGACCTGGCTTCTTCTTCTCCCACTTCTTCTTCTTCTTTTCAGAGAACAACACATCACTATCTCCCCAAAAGATAGAAGTCCCCGCCATCTGTCTTGCCAAACTTTCTTGCGAAGCAAGTAAGTTCTCCAGCTCCAACAGAGATGGTTGATTTGCCCAACCTTGAACTGAAGTCACAAAGGCAAGATACTCCTTCCGCAACCCGCGAATGATATGCCTCTTCAGTTTTGCCTCCGAGATGGGCTCATCAGGGTCCAATGCAGAAATCTCTACAGCGAGGTTCTTCATTTTGAGAAAGAAGGTAGAAATAGAAAGATCGCCTTGAGAGGCCTTCGCCAACTCATTTTCAAGAAACTGTAGCCGAGCTACATTCTTCTTATTAAACAGCCCGTCCAAAGACGTCCAAATCTCAGCAGCAGATTTACATCCAATGATGTGATCAAACAGCTCTGGTGAGATAACCCTCTTGAGTGTGAACTCTGCCTTAGCATTAGTCTTCCTCCAAAGTCTCACCTCTGCCATATTATCTCCTGCTAGAAACACCTCTTGTGTGTCTTCTCCTCCAACTATCTCCCATAGATCCTCACCAAGTAAATAGCTCTCCATACATGACCTCCATTTCTTATAGTTAGTCGATCTGAGGAGTTCAATACCAAGCCCTCTTGCATATCCACCTTCCATGGCAATCTATGTGGTCTCTTCTTCACAAAGACGATGGAACCTCAAGTTGATCACTGCTTATCCACTCCAAGAACCTCGCACTGATACCATGTTAAAATTTTTAATTTGAATCGTTTAGAAGTAAGCAGGAGTTGCATCAACTTAGTTAAAGCCAAACAACCACAATGCCACACAGCAACACAAGAAACTTTATTGAAACACAAACTTCATTTACAGTGCGAGGTATACATGACGAGACATGATTCATCAGAATCACGGAGACGAGAAGAACAAAACACACCGAAACAAATATGGCGGCTAGACAAGCTGAGACCGCACAGAGCGCTCGACTCCAGAGGTCTCCCGGCTTGACCGAGATCGCGCGAACAGAAAACAGACATCCCGCCTGCACTGCAAGACCGCCACCTCAGACCGCACGAACTGGAGCTTTATTGGAACGAAGAACTGAAGCTGTCTCCAGA
Source organism: Dactylorhiza incarnata (assembly GCA_033032865.1). Taxonomy (NCBI): domain Eukaryota; kingdom Viridiplantae; phylum Streptophyta; class Magnoliopsida; order Asparagales; family Orchidaceae; genus Dactylorhiza; species Dactylorhiza incarnata. Next base: position 9,043,678 of record JAWHQI010000035.1, read on the forward strand.
CCGCAACTCAGATCGCCTAACCACTGAAGGTCGCCTGATCGTTGAGCTCGTTGCGAACAACACAAGAACGAACATAAACCAGTTCGCAGACTGACCACTGCCGAACTGTTTATTCAAGCCGCTGTGAATCACCAAGGAAGGTGACCGCAACCTGCTGATCGCAAACCTGCGAACACAACAAACAGTCAACTCGCTTCCGAGACTGCCCGACCTAAAAGTGAGACCGCACGAATTAACACAGACTCAGTTCTTACAGTTCTCGTTATGAATGACGGGCCATGCACCCCTATTTATAGGCGGGTAGGCGGATGTCGTCACCGCACAAACCAGGATATAGTCACCACCCATCAGATCGCCAGCGGTCTCATAAGGCAGACCGCGCGATCAGACCACTTGGACGACCATCCGACCAAGACCGCAGAACAGCAGGCAGATCGCGCATAAGTTGTGTGAACACGAGACCGCACACAAGCCGCGCAGGCACAAGATCGCTCCTTCCTTAGATCACCAGGAGCAAACTAAGAATCATCTGGCCGACTTAGAATAAGTTGCCAGATCGCCAAGCACAAACCGCCCGGACAGGCGGTCACATAAGAACAGACCGCCCAGTCTTCCAACAAAGAAGACAGGCCAACCAGCAGACCAACTCGGGAACAGACTGCAGCTACCAAGAACAGACCGGCAGAACCAGCAGTCCGCCAGAACAGACCGGGAGAGCCAGACCGGCAGAATACAAACACAGACCGCGCGGTCTCGGCGGTCACCCAAAAATAGACCGCCCGGTCACCTCCACTTCATTTCAAAAATTCAACATAAAGCAATGCCGGTGTAGCTCCTGTAGCATGACCTCACCTGCCCTTTTGATCATTTTTGAGTTGTGCATCTCTTTCTCCCCCTCTCTCTTTCTCTCTCTAACTCTCAATGATTGATTATCATTGATTGCAATGATGTCCATGCCGAGTTAATTGACTTGCTTGGCTTTAATATATATGATTCCATTTGATAATGAATCGGTCATGATTGATTACTAACAATTGATGGTAGATGGAGTGATATCATTTGCAAGAGAAACAAACTAATTTTAGTATGTACCACAATGCACTACCAAATAATTATGCAATTATTTGTTGGGTACTAATTCCAGGATTTCTGGATTTTGGGATCTCATGATTAATCTATTTATAAATTCAGGTTTCTCACACCATACATTGAGTTGGGCATCAACTGACATAATGTCTGATGTGTTAAAATTTAGGTTCTACAAAATCCTTTTTGTGATGAGAGCAGAATTAGGCGGGCGTTTTCGAGGAGTCTTGGGAGTACTCCTACTTCGAGAAACTAACTGTTATCCTATTTCGATGAATAGAAGTAACGGTCTTTCCTTCTTTCGGAATATCGACGATCACGCCCCGGCTGCGAAGCCGAGTTCTTTAAATGTGTAAATAGAAAAGGAGAGTTTTCCAAGCTTTTGTAATTATTATCCAAACTAATAGTTCGATGAAGGCAAGTATACCTTATCGCATATAGTGTAGAATATTTTGTAGAAAATATCAAGTTCGTATTTTTCCGGATCCTGTTGATTATTTTTAATTTTTAAGAATGCGCTATTATTTTATCGGTTAAAAAAGTGATTAGTTTTGCGAATTTGAAATAACAATGACGATAATAATTAAGCGATTACATGCGGTTAGCGAAAATAAAGAAAAAAACAATTATAAGAAAAGGGGAAAAAAGGAAAAGAACGCACAAAATTAAAAACGCACGGACTCTACAGAAATTAAAATGATTGAAATAACAAAAGCAGAAAAGCCATCTCATACACGCACACACTCTACGAGAATTTAAATGACTGAAATGAAATAAAGCAGAAAATTTATCTCATACACACACGCACTCCACGGGAATTTAAATGACTAAAAATTTAAATAAAGCAGCAAATTTTAAACTCATACACACACACACAAACACACTTTCATAAATGAAAAACTAGAGTAAAAACAAAACCAATATAATTTACCCTCAAACACTCACACACACAACAATAAGTAAAAGTAAGTTAAAATAAAAATAAAACACTAACTCATACACTCACACACACAACATAAAGAAAAGAAAAAAAATCAGAGGAACAAGAAGAACAAGAACTTTCTTATATATATAAATATATATTACAACTTTTTAAAGAAAGTCTAAACTTGGGAAAGCTCAAACAAGAGCAAGGAAGTACCTAAAGAAAAACTCACATACACTCAAAAGAACACTCAAAAAGAAAACTCACAAGAAAACTCAAAGAAACTCACAAATATACTTAACTTAGGTTCTAAACTTATGAAACTTTAAAAACAAGAAAAGCCTCCCGTATTTATAGGAAAAAAGGGCTGCAAATAGCAAAAAAAGGAGGGGAGCTGGCAAGGCAGTTGGCTGCTTGACTTGTGAGAGGCGTGCAAGACTTGAGAACTTGAGGGGTGTGGATAAAAGGCTGGCAGATTGGAGGGCAGCGAGCGGATTGGGTGCAGATAGCTAGATTTAATCCATCAAAAATGAAGCTGGCCTGGATTCGATCTCGTCCCCTCCTCTTGTCGAAGTTAACTAGAGCCTTCTCCACTTGGCCAAGCGGGCATATCTGTAGATACAAGAACATTAATATATATTAGATATATTATGATATATGTATTTATATAGACGAGAAGGGAAAATTGACATCTCGTCCCATCGATCGACAGGAAGGGATGTCGATCGGAACATAGGCCAGTGAGAAGCTGATCGACGGGATGGGAAGTATATCGTCGGGACGGCCTGCATATCGACGGGACGAACTATCGATCGATGGGAAGGTCTGTCAATCGACGGGGCTCTGATTTTAATTCATAAAAAGAACAAGTAAAAATCAACGGGAAGGAAAATTTGAATGGACGGGAAGGAAAAATCGACGGGATCGACATCCTATCTCGTCGATCGATGAGATGGGATGCCAATCGACGGGAAGGTAATCGACGGATGGGTTTAAGAAAAAACCAAGTTATAATATCGACGGGAAGCTGATCGATGGGATCAACATCCCGTCCCCTCGATTGACGAGATGGTATGCCGATCGACGGGATTTGAAGTTGATTTAAAAAACAAGTTTAAATCGACGGGAAGCATGAGTTAATATATTTTTAAGTTTATTTATAACTTATATTTACATATATAGATATAGTTTTTTATTTAATAAGTATTTACATATATATTTTTAAATACTTTACATATATATATTTACATATTTACTATATAGTTTCATATATTTATATATATATATACTTAAATAGTTTCTTTTTACATAAAAATATATAAATATAAATATAAGTTAAAACAAATCATTTATTCAATAATTTACATGAAATATTACAAATTTTGAATAAAACTATGGTAAAAACTATACTAAAATACGTGTAATTTACTAATCATCAAATACCCCCATACTTAAGCTTTTGCTATTCCAAAGCAAAAGTAAGAGATACCCATAAGACATTAATAGAATTTCTAATTTACCAAAATTTTATTTAATCAAAAGTAAGCTTAAAATAAATTTAGGAGATTTATAGAGGTAAGTCATACATCGTAATAATGATTTAAAAAGAGCGAAAAAGTTTTAGCCAACAAGACTTCTAAAGTTAGCTAAGTAGCGGCCTAAATAATTGTAATAATTAGCACCATGATTTGAATAGAATTATAAGAACTTTAACTTTTCACAGAAATTTTTAAGAATAATTAAAACTTACTAATTATGCTCTATCAAATTTTTTTAATTTATATCTAGTTTTCAATTTTATTGGCTAAGGGATAGGGGAAGCTTGGTAAGAGAAGAGATTTTTGATTTGTGGGTGATGAATTTTATTCTCTCACCCCACTCAATTTTTTTCTTTTGGATAGAGTAAGGAAAGAAATCTTGTTCCCATTTTTTTCTTTTCTTCACAAATACCCAATGCTTATGTTTACAGAACGAAATCTTATTCCCATTGACATAAGATCTTTTTAATTTTAATTGAGTGCCTATGTTTACGGAATGAAATCTTATTCACATTGACATAAGATCTTTTAGAACAAAATTAACAAGGATATGGAATAAGAGGTAAGGGGTTTAGAAATTTCTAGAGTTTATAAATTAAGAAAAAATTTTAGAGCAATTTTTAGTAGATTTAGAAGATTCCTAAAGTTTCACAAGTTTGAAGTAGGAATAATTAAAGTCTATAGATAGTCTGCCAAAATAATACAATAAGAAGCTATTTAGGGTAAACTTGAAGTAGTGCTAAAAAGTTTGTTCTCTAATTAAATTAAAAATACAATGTGTTCTTTACAACTAAAATTCCACAGATCTAAATCTTACAAATCATGATACAAACAAGAGTTTTGGCAAATCAAACATAATGAAAATGCTAATAAATAAAATCAAACTAGTTTGAAAATAAAAAAAGCTAAGTAGGTGTTTTAATTTTTTTTTTGGATTTTTGGGTCATTTTATCATATTTTTGGATTTTGGGGTTTTTCATCATTTTTTTTGGATTTTGGGGTTTTTGGAATTTTTTGGATTTCTTCTAATTTATATAAAAAGTATGATTTTTTTTTATTTTGGGGGTTTTTAGATTTTTTTTATTTTAAAAATTTATTTACAAAGTATGAATTTCTTTTGGAATTTGAGTTTTTTCTATTTTTTGGATTTTTCAAATTTATTTACAAAGTATGATTATTTTTTTGATTTTGGGGTTTTTTAGAATTTATTTTGGATTTTTCAAATTTATTTACAAAGTATGAATTTTTTTTTTATTTTGGTGTTTTTTAGATTTTTTTTATTTTCCTAATTTGTTTACAAAGTATGAATTTTTTTTTGGTTTTTTGTGTTTCTTAGAATTTTTTGGGATTATCTAATTTATTTAATTTTCAAAATTTTGAAGAACAGAAAAAGATACCCCCATACTTAAGACTCAACATTGTCCTCAATGTTGTAATTTAAGTATGAAGAAGCTTAAACCAAAATAAACTTTGTACAAAAATTAAAAGAGCGATCAAAAAACCATTAAAACCTGTAAAAATAAAGTAGAAATAGAAAAGTAATAAAAATATTAGATAAATATGGGGTGCCTCCCACGAGCGGTTTGTTTACCGTCACGTAGCTTGACTGAGTTTGCATTTTTAGATGTGGGGGAGGAGTATAGATTGGAGTTTACCGTCCACCGGATCGCCCGCCAAATAAAGTTTTAAACGATGACCGTTGACTTTAAGCTCCCCTTATTCAGGGTGGGAGATAAGAACGGTCTTATATGGCCAAACCTCTTTGACTTCAAAGGGGCCAGACCATCTGGATTTTAGTTTACCCAAAAAAAGACGAATGCGTGAATTATATAAAAGGACAAGATCGCCAGGCGCAAATGATTTTGAAAATTTAAATTTTCGATCATGGTAGAACTTATAACGCTCCTTATAAATTTCTTACTCTCGTAAGCATTTGCACGCCATTCATCGAGTTCGTTTAATTGGAATTTTTTTCATCTCTGAGGCTAAGTCTAGATCGAGGTTTAAAAATTTTAAAGCCCAAAAAGCGGGGTGCTCTAACTCTATGGGTAAATGGCACGCCATGCCGTAGACTAATCGATTGGGCGTACAATCGATGGCGGTCTTGTACGCCATACGATGCGCCCACAATGCGTTATCGAGTTTTAAAGACCAATCTTTCTTATTCGTCGAAATGGTTTTTTCTAATATTCTCTTAATCTCTCCATTAACTACCTCTACTTGGCCGCTTGTTTGGGGGTGATAGGCGGTGGCGAGCTTATGCATGACGCCATATTTAGATAAAGTTTTTGCAAACTGGGCGTTGCAAAAGTGCGTACCCCTATCACTTACTATCGCACGAGGCGTACCGAAGAGAAAAATATTTTTTTAGAAATTTGACGATGACTCTCGCATCGTTAGTGGGTAGAGCTTGCGCTTCTGCCCACCTAGATACGTAGTCGACCGCCACTAAATATAACAATTAGTATAAGAGGTAGGTAAGGGGCCTACGAAGTCTATGCCCCATAACTCGAAGATTTTGCATTCTAAATAAAAATTTTTTGGGCATCTCGTCACGACGCGAGATGTTACCCGACCGCTGACAGCTATCGCACTTACTCACAAAATTATGAACATCTTTAAAGAGAGTGGGCCAATAAAAGCCCGCCTCTAATGCTTTCAACGCGGTCTGGTTGGCTTGATAATGCCCCTCGGCCGACCCCTCTTGGCAGTGCCGCAATATTTGTGCATCTCCTCGCTTGAAACGCATCTCCGTACCACTTGGTCTGTGCATACGCGAAAGAGAAAGGGGTCTTCCCAAAAGTAATTTTCAAATCACAAAAGAATTTCTTCTTTTGCTGTTTTGAAAAGTGTTTTGGAAGGACCTGCTCCACTAAATAGTTGGCGTAATCTGCGAACCAAGGAGGGAGAGAAGTTTTTAAATTAGAAATAGTTAGGAGGCGCTCCTCGGGCAATCTATCATCAATTTCGGGTTCGACGAGCGCTTCTGCGATGGGGCGGTCTAAACGAGAGAGGTGGTCGGCCGCTAAATTTTTAGCCCCCTTCTTGTCCCGGATCTCTAAGTCAAATTCCTGTAAAAGGAGGATCCATCGAAGCAAGCGGGTCTTGGCGTCTATTTTTGATAATAAATATTTGAGGGCGGAGTGGTCGGTAAAAATGATAATTTTAGAAAGCGTAACGTAGGGCCTAAACTTATCGATCAAAAAGACGACGACGAGAAGTTCCATTTTCGTCGTCGTGTAATTAGCCTGTGCAGCTGTGAGCATTCGAGAAGCGTAGTAGATGAGATGAAAATAATTATTAACATGTTGGCCTAGTACGACTCCCACTGCGATATCGCTCGCATCAGACATAATTTCAAACGGAAGGGACTAATCTGGCACCACCATAATGGGAGAATTGATAAGTTTTTCTTTTATAATATTAAATGCCTCTACGCAGGCAGAATCAAAAATAAAAGGAAATTCCTTCTCCAGGAGGTGGGTTAGCGGTTTTGTTATTTTGGAAAATTTTTGAATAAACCGCTTGTAAAAACCCGCGTGACCAAGAAAACTCCTAATTGATTTTATATTTGAAGGAGTTGGGAGTTTTTCGATGATTTTGACCTTGGCCTTATCGACCTCCATCCCTTTAGCAGAAATCTTGTGGCCGAGAACTAAACCTTCCCGGAGCATAAAATTACACTTTTCCAGTTTAAAACTAGGTTCATGTCTTCGCATCTTTGGAGGACTTGATCTAGATTTTGTAAGCAGTTAGAAAAGGAGCTCCCGAATACGGAGAAGTTATCCATAAAGACTTCCATTATGTCTTCTACGAGGTCCCCAAAGATTGCTATCATACATCGTTGGAATATAGCCGATGCATTGCAGAGGCCAATCGACATCCTTCGATATGCGAAGGTGCCAAAGGGGCACGTAAAAATTGTTTTCTCATATCTTAGGGGCAGATAGGAATTTGGAAAAACCCCGATAGGCCATCGAGAAAACAATAATATGGATGACCTGAAAGTCGCTCCAAAATCTGGTCGATAAACGGTAACAGAAAGTGGTCCTTCTGGGTGGCATCATTTAACTTTCAGTAGTCAATGCACACCCGCCAACCCGTAACAGTATGGGTTGGGATTAATTCGTTGTTTTGATTGGCCACTACCATTAAACCGCCCATCTTTGGCACGACATGTATGAGGCTAACCCATGTACTGTCCGATATAAGGTAGATAATCCCCGCATCCAAGAGTTTTATGACTTCAGCCTTTACGACATCCCGCATATTCGGGTAAAGTCATCACTGAGGCTGGATGGTTTTGAGGGAATCATCTTCTAAAAATATTTTGTGCGTGCAAAAAGAGGGGTTTATCCCCCTAATATCAGAAATATGTCATGCAATTGCATAGCGATGATTAGACAAAACCTCCACCAATTCGGCGGTTTTCGAATCGATTAAAGTGGAAGAAATAATAACAGGAAGTTTGAATTTTTTGCCAGAAAAGCGTATTTTAAATGGTCGGGGAGTTGTGTAAGCTCTAAGACCGGGGTTCATCATAAGATGTGGTGCTTTTTAAATCTTTAGAATTAAAAGGTTTGAAAGGCGAATCTGGCAGCAATTCGTCTAAAGGAGGGAGATTCGGCAGATCTGAATCGTCTAGCGTTAAGGAAAGTAATTCAAAAAGAGAAGAACACTCATCCTCAAACGCGGATTCCAAATTAAAACAGGAAACATCATTCAATAAGGTGTTCCGCATCGAGGGATTAATGTGAAGTTTAACTTCATCGTCTCTGACCCGAAGGAGGAGGCGACCGTTACTTACATCAATTAATGCTCAGGAGGTCACGAGGAAAGGGGGACCGAGGATAATTGGTACCTCGACATCCTCCTCGATGTCGAGGGTGACAAAGTCTACCGGGAAGATAAACTTGTCAACCTTGACCAGGACGTCCTCCACTACCCCGATGCTATACTTTATCGAGCGATCTACGAGTTGGATGCTCATTTTAGTTGGGGTAAGAACACCCAAATCTAATATTTTAAAGAGGGAGAAGGAAATTAAATTAATACCTGCTCCTAGGTCCGCTAGGGCGTATTTTATTAACAAGTTGCCGAAAATGCACGGGATGGAGAACCTTCCCGGGTCATTTAATTTGGGCGACAATTTGATAAGTAGGACCGCCGATCATTCCGCATTTAGTGAAACAGGCGAAATACCTTCGAGCTTCTTTTTATTAGAAAGGAGTACTTTTAGGTATTTCGCGTATTTCAACATCTGAGGGAGTGCCTCGCAGAAGAGGACGTTAATTTGAATTTGTTTTAAAATATGCAAGAATTTTTGATAATGTTCGTCCTCATTCTCTTTATTAATTTTTTATGGGTATGGAATTTGCGGGCTCGAAACGCTCGGCGCAATTGAAAATTTCAGAGCTATTAAAATCGAAGAAGGGCGTGGAGGGGTCGGAGTCAACATGTGTACCGTAGGCTCAACCCGCGATGGGGAGATGACCTTCTTACCACTGCGAAGGTTTATAGCATGGGCATTTTTGCGAGGGTTCGACTCCGTATTCACTGACAAATCTCCATGTGGCAGCTCTGAGATCATTTTTGCAAGCTGTCCAACCTGCATTTTTAATTTTTTTAGCGATCCAGTAATATTCCGAATATTTGTATCATTGGACGCGATGTACTTTGCGAAAACTTCCTCAAGCGGAGAAAGTTTTGGAGGAGGCGACAGATATCCCTGAAGAAATCTGTGCGGAAATCCTTGTAGATTCGCATTTGGGGGCCGCTGCGCATTATTTGGATTACTCCAGGAGAAGTTCGGGTGATTCCTCCAACCCAGATTATAGCTATTACTATAAGGGTTATTAGTGGGGTTGAAAGGGGGACCGAACTTGATTACCAAGGTAATCCACCGATTCTTCGATTAAATTATAATTATGTTTATTATTATTATTATTATATTAGCCCATGCGGGAGTGGAGGAGGAAGCAGTCATCTCCGGCGCTTGCTTACTTAGCCGCTCTACCTGCGAGGCTAAGTGAGTAGTAACACCCACTTCAAAAATACCAGTCGACTTATTAGGACGCGGCCTTGGCACGTTTCACTGATACACATTCATGACCATTTCCTCTAAAAGATCTTGGCACATATTCGGGGTTTTGTTATTCAACGTCCCCCCTGCGGACACGTTGATCATTTGTCGGGTTTGGAAATTTAGGCAGTTATAGAACATTTGGACATGTAGCCAAGGTGGTAGCGTGTGATGAGGACACCTACGCAGACATTCTTTAAAATGCTCCCAAGTCTCGTAGAGAGACTCGAAATTGAATTTTATAAAGGATGTGATATCTGTGCGTAGTTTAGCAGTTTTTGATGGAGGAAAATACTTCGTTAAAACTTTTTCCGTCAACTCGGCCCACGTGGTTATGGACCCTCTCGGAAGAGAAGTCAACCACGATATGGCCTTTGTCCGCAAATAAAAAGAAAATAAGCGCAAATGAATGACATCATCGCTGATGCCATTAATTTTAAATGTGTCGCATATTTCTAAAAAATTTGAAAGGGGCAGATTTGGGTCCTCATCTGGCAAACCGTCGAACTGAATCGACTGTTGTACTATTTGAATTATGCTGGATTTTATTTCAAAATTATTATTAGCTATTGCGGGGCGAGTGACACTTGACCCAGAATCTTCCAAAATTTGGCCTAGCATAGTAGGCCATGGTCCGCTCCGGGGCCGTATTTGGAATGAGATCTGTCATGTTATCCGATATAGTATTGTCGGCTAACTCTTCGAGATTTAAGGGTTGATGTTGGTCACGAGATCGAAGGCGCTTGTGAAGAGTGCGCTCAATTTTTGGATCAAAAACAAATTCCGGATTATCCGAAGAGCTTCCCCGGTTCATGTACTTTTATAGAAATTTTTTTTTTCTTGCAAATTTTTTTTTTATTTGATTTTTGGGTTTTTTGGAGATAATTAAAAACAAGAGGAAGAGAAAGAAAAAGAAAAAAAAGGACTTTTATAAAGAAAAGTTTTGATTGATTTTTTTTAGTTTATTTGAAGATAATATTTTCAAGGGGAAGAGAGAAAGAGCTTTTTAAAATATTTTGGTTTGATTTTGTGGGCTCTTTGATGATAATATAAATAAAAGAGAGAAAGAGCTTTTTAATTTACTTTTTTGATTTTTTTGGATGATGATATATATAGATGATTCAGTTTTTTTGAGTTTTTTGAGCCTTTTCTATTTTTTTTGGGGGGGTTTTTTGTTTAGAAAATATATGTATGAGAGAAAAAAAGGGAGGAAGAAGTAAAAGATAAAATTATTAGCGATTCTTATTTCAAAATAACAACAGTTCCCCGACAACGGCGCCAAAAACTTAATGTGTTAAAATTTAGATTCTGCAAAAGCATTTTTGTGATGAGAGGAGAATTAGGCGGGCATTTTTGAGGAGTCTCGCGAGTAGTCCTACTTCGAGAAACTAACCGTTATCCTTCTTCGATGAATAGAAGTAACAGTCTTTCCTTCTTCCGAAATATCGATGATGACGCCCCGACTACGACGCCGAGTTCTTTAAATGTGTAAATATAAAAGGAGAGTTTTGCAAGCTTGTGTAATTATTATCCAAACTAATCTTTCGATGAAGGCAAGTATACCTTATCACGTATAGTATAAGATATTTTGTAGAAAATATCAAGGTCATATTTTTCTGGATCCTGTTGATTTTTTTTTTTACTTTTTAAGAACACACTATTATTTTATCGATTAAACGAGTGATTAGTTTTGCGAAATTGAAAGAGCGATGACGATAATAATCAAGCGATTACGTGCGGTTAGTGAAAATAAAGAAAAAAAAAACAATTATATGAAAAGAGGGAAAAAGGAAAGAGAACGAACTAAATTAAAAATGCACGCAGACTGAAATAAAGAAAGTAGAAAAGCCATCTCATATACGCACGCACTCTACGAGAATTTAAATGACTAAAATGAAATAAAGCAAAAAATTATCCCATACACACACGCACTCGACGAAAATTTAAATGACTGAAATTGAAATAATGCAGAAAATTTTAAACTCATACACACACAAACATTCATAAATGAAAAACTAGAATAAAAACAAAAACAATAAAATTTACACTCACACACACAACAATTAGTAAAACTAAGTTAATATAAAAATAAAACACTAACTCATACACTCACAAATACAACATAAAGAAAAGAAAAAATAAGAAGAACAAGAAGAACAAGAACTTTCTTATATATAATAACTTTTTAAAGAAAGTCTAAACTTGGGAAAGCTCAAATAAGAGCAAGGAAATAAATAAAGAAAAACTCACATACACTCACAAGAACACTCAAAAAGAAAACTCACAAGAACACTCAAAAAGAAACTCACAAATATACTTAACTTAGGTTCTAAAATTATGAACCTGTACAAACAAGAAAAGCCTCCCATATTTATAGGCAAAAAAAGGGCTGCAAATAGGAAAAAAAGGAGGGGAGCTAGCAAGGCAGTTGGCTTCTTGACTTGTGAGAGGCGTGCAAGACTTGAGAACTTGAGGGGTGTAGATAGAAGGTTGGCGGATTGGAGGGCAGCTGGCGGGTTGGGGTGCGGATAGCTAGATTTAATCCAGCCAAAATGAAGGTGGCCTGGATTCGATCCCATCCCCTCCTCTTGCCGAAGTTAACTAGAGCCTTCTCCACCTGGCCAAGCGGGCATATCTATAGATATAGGAACATAAATATATATTATATACATTATGATATGTGTAATTATATAGACGAGAAGGGAAAATCGACATCCCATCCCGTCGATCGACGGGAAGGGATGTCGATCGGGACTTAGGCCAGTGAGAAGCTGATCGACGGGATGGGAAGTATATCATTGGGACGGCCTGCATATCGACGAGTCAAACTGTCGATCGATGGGAAGGTCTGTCGATCGACGGGGCTCTGATTTTAATTCATAAAAAGAACAAGTAAAAACTGATGGGAAGGAAAATTCGACTGGACGGGAAGGAAAAATTGACGGGATCGACATCCCGTCCCATCGATTGATGGGATCGGATGCCAATCGACGGGAAGGTAATCGACGAAAGGCTTTAAGAAAAAAAAACAAGTTATAATATTGACAGGAAGCTGATCGACGGGATCGACGATCGACGGGATGGTATGCCGATCGATGGGATTTGAAGTTGATTTAAAAAAACAAGTTTAAATCAACGGTAAGCATGAGTTAATATATATTTTACTTTATTTATAACTTATATTTACATATATAGATATTGTTTTTTATTTATTTAATAAGTATTTACATATATATTTTTAAATACTTTACATATATATATAAATTTACATATTTACTATATAGTTTAATATATTTATATATACATACTTAAATAGTTTTTTGTACATAAAAATATATAAATATAAATATAAGTTAAAACAAATCATTTATTCAATAATTTACATGAAATATTACAAATTTTGAATAAAAGTATGTTAAAAAACTATACTAAAATACGTATAATTTACTATTCATCAATATCATTAAAAACATTATAATCGTCAAAGTCAAAAATCATCCAACTATATTAGTTTCAGACTCACATTTCTAGGAGCGTGTGAATATGAAGATATTAGAATGTTGGCTTTCTCCTTCCACATACATGAGTGATGTCTCATTTCTTCACTTAGAGATATTATTTCAGCAACATCAAAGCAAATGATTATTTATAAGCGTTCATACCCTCTATAAAGAAGATGTTCCTTTTTATACACTTCAAAGTGAATAAAAATAAGTATCAGCAAAGTTGTTTCAGGTACCTGACATATTTTTATTATTTGTCATCATATACCTGTTTCTCATATCTTTTGCAGAGATATACAGGTGTTTGCGAGTTCTCTTCAGGTACTCACATATTCTATTTGTCATATCTTTTGTAGAGATATAAAGGTGTTTGTGAGTTCTCTTCAGGTACTCGCATATTCTATGTTTCATATACATCTTTTTCATATCTTTTGGAGAGATATAGAGGTGTTTGCGAGTTCTCTTCAGGTACTCGTGTATTTTATGTTTCATATACCTATTTTCATATCTTTTGCAGAGATATACAGGTGTTTGCGAGTTCTTATCAGGTACTTGCATATTCTATGTTTCATATACCTGTTTTTCATATCTTTTGCTAAGATATATAGGTGTTTGTGAGTTCTCATCAGGTACTCGAGTATTCTATGTTTCATATACCTATTTTTCATATCTTTTGTAGAGATATACAGGTGTTTGCGAGTTATCTTTAGGTACTCGAGTATTCTATGTTTCATATACCTATTTTTCATATCTTTTGTAGATATATACAGGTGTTTGCGAGTTATCTTTAGGTACTCGCGTATTCTATGTTTTATATAACAGTTTTTCATATCTTTTGCAGAGATATACATGTGTTTGCGAGTTCTCTCAAAGTACTCGCATATTCTATGTTTCATATACTTGTTTTTCATATCTTTTGCAGAGATATGCAGGTGTTTGCGAGTTCTCTTCAGGTACTCACGTATTCTATATTTCATATACTTGTTTTCATATCTTTTGCAGAGATATACATGTGTTTGCGAGTTCTCATAAGGTACTCATGTATTCTATGTTTCATCTACCTGTTTTTCATATTTTTTGAAGAGATATTCAGGTGTTTGCGAGTTTTTTTCTGGTACTCGCGTATTCTATTTTTCATATACATGTTTCTCATATCTTTTGCAGAGATATACAGATGCTCGGGAGTTCTCCTTCGGGTACTCGCGTATTATATTTTCATATACCTGTTGATAAGTAGTATTTATATAACTTTTTAATAGAAATTTTTGTAATTATTTAATATGAATTTTTCTTTTTTATGTCAATTTTAGGTTATAAGTAGTTCTTTTGTAATTTTGATTCCAACTTAGCATAATTTCAATTTTTGCAGAATTTCGGGACAAATTGGAGAATTTCAAAAGTCACGCCCTCGGTTACGCCCGTGACCAAGGGCGTGTAACCTGAAGATCAGTTTAGAGTCGATGCCGCGCCAATTAAGCTAGTCCACAGCAAGTCACGCCCTTGGTCACGCCCGTGACCCAAAGTCACGCATGTGACCAAGGGCATGTAAACTTAGAATCTTCCCAGCGAGCTGCCGTCGAGACGTAGAGGTGCCATCGAGAAGTCAACATAAGTCATGCCCGTGACCCATATGTCATGGCCGTGACTTTCCTGAGTGATCCCTGCACACCGCCGCGCCGCAATCAAGCCCACGTTGCATTAAATGAAGCCATCCAAAGTCACGCCCGTGACATACCCTTTTCCGCCACGCCGTCACGCAAGCCCCACGCCGCTGCCGAATCCAATGTGAACAATGCTATCACGCCCTTGGTCATGCCCGTGACCGAGGGCATGTAACTTGAATTTTTTTCCTATAAATTCAGAGGCTCTCCTTGAGTCAAGGGTTCAAAAATTTGGAGAGGGGGTGGTGCTGCTAGAGCTGTTAGTGAGTCTTTACATATTTTTGTTCATGTCTTTCATGCTTTCATGTTCTCTCTCTTCCCTTCATGCAATGCTCTAGTTTTATTTTCATGTACTAGTTTATTAAGCTTGTAATCTTAATGTTTCCTAGCTTTGTACTCTTCCTTGAAGTTTGTAATAGTTTTTATTATCAATGAAATTTAGCTTGGCTTTCTTGCATTTTCTCTTTCTTCCTTAGTTAATTTTTCCTTTATGCAATTTTATTTTTCGTTCTCTTTCCCCTCCACTATGATTAACTAATTCTCATTAGTGCTCGATCGAAATGATCCGAGGTTGAGATAATCAAGTTATGATTGTCTATGCTCTATTTTTTCCATTTTTGTAACACTTGAATTACCCTTGATTTTTATCTATTGTGGACATAGTTTCCGCTTAAGTTTTCATACGTAGTTAGCCGAGAGGCTCAAAGTATGAATTGACGGCTCAAGGGTAAAGAGAGTTGCACGCACCCCTCGAGAGAGGATGACGTAAATCACACGGATTGGAGTCAAATCCAATAGTGGGGTTCATAGCGTAAAGCAAGTTTTAGGTAATCGATTATAGGATGAGAGTCCGGCTAATTTTTCCTAAACTTAGTTGGGCATTAACCTCGAGAGAGGCATGTTCAAGCTTCGGGAACCTCCACGGTCAAGTAGTTTAATTAAATGGAATTAGATTTACTTTTACTTTCTCTTGATTATTCTCACTCCAAGGTGACTTTTGATTGAGCACTAATCTCTTTTACCATCGTTTAATCCCTTCTTTTAGCTTGCAAATTGTCTCTTTTTAGCTAAGTAAGCAAAACCTCAAAAATCGTTAGATAAGATAATAGTGATTTTCCTCGAAGTAGAAGTAATCAACGCGCCCCGTGGAATACGACCTTGGTAATTCTAAATATCCTATACTATAGACGATAAAGTACACTTGCCTTTATCGGACATAAGTTTCGGAGAAAATCTTTATCCCTTCGCTTTAATTTAAAACCAAAAATTTCTATATCATGTTTTTGGCGCCATTGCCGGGGATTTGCGTAGATATTTTGAAAAAAAGATAGCTATTAATTTTATCATGTTTCTTTTTTTTGCTTTTTCTAAGTTTCAAAAATTGTAAAGGTGTAATCTAAAATCTTGGAAAGGAACGTTTGGGCTATCATCCCATCTCATCTCCTAGTACCGTTGAGAACCCCTCACATGCTATACCTCAGGAAGTACAAGACTAACTTAATCCACCTTAAAGAAAAAAATATTTAATAATCTAGTTTCCTTTTTTTTTCTTTTTAGTATAAGCTCTTTTCTCTTTTAGTTTTTTTTCTTCTTCCCCCCTTTTTCCTTTTTAGTGTATGACTCGAGGTAGCGCTTCGAATATTCTTTTTGATCCAGAGATCGAGCAAACCCTTTTGCGGCGCCACCGTTCTCGTGATCAAGATAATCAATTAGAATTCGAAGAGTCGATCGAGGACACTAACACATCGAATATGGATCTTAATCCTCCTAATCCTAATTAACACGCCAAATCCTAATGCGCAGCCGAATTTGGAAGAAACACAATCGAGTATTGTTCACCCCGCGGTGGCGAACAATAACTTTGAGATCAAGTCCAGCATCATACAAATGGTGCAACAATTGTGACTTTCGATGGTCAACCGGATGAAGATCCAAACTCGCATATTTCTTACTTTCTTGAGATATGCGATATTTTAAAATCAATGGCGTCACCGATGACGCCATTCGATTAAGTCTTTTTCCTTTTTATTTGCGATCTAAGGCCAAGCAGTGGATGCGCTCCCTACCTAAGGGGTCCATCACTACATGGGCCGACATGGCGGAAAAATTTCTCACTAAATATTTTCCACCTACAAAGACCACCAAATTACGCACAGACATTGCATCGGTTATGAAAATCGACTCGAATACTCTCTATGATACATGGGAGCGCTTCAAGGAGCTTTTGCATCGATGCCCTCACCACGCACTTGCCACTTGGCAACAAGTGCAAATATTTTATAATAGCTTAAATCTCCAAATGAGGAAAATGATTGATGCGGCCGCCGGGGGAACGTTGAATAACAAAACCCCGGACTCCACTCAAGAGATTTTTGAAGAGATGGCAATGAATGCGTACCAATGGAATATGCCCCAAGCTAGGCCTAGCAATCCAGCAGGAATTTTTGAAATAGACGCAAATGCAAATTTGGCTTTACAAGTTGAGCGCTTAACAAAGCAAGTGGCGGAGATGTCTGCTTCCTCCGCCACTCCTCCTTGGGCTAATAATGTTTTAATTGAAGAACAAGTAGACTACATTTGAAATCCGCCTCAAATTTCCTATAACCCAAACTCTGCTCCATACAATAACACTTATAATGCGGGTTATAGGAATCATCTGAATTTCTCATGGAGCAACCAAGGAAATGCTCAGTGTCCTCTAAATATTAATCAAACTCCTAATCCCCCTCTAAATTTAAATCCTCAAAATTTTTGTCCTCCCAGTTTTCCACCGCAACAGCAAAAGCCCTCTTTGGTTGAAGAGGTCTTTGCAAAATATGTTGCTACAAATGAATCGAACATCCAGAACCTCACCGGATCGATCCAAAATTTAGAGAATCAAGTGGTCCAGTTAGCAAAGATGTTCTCTGAGCGTCAGCAAGGAGCACTACCGGGAAATACGGAGCCAAATCCAAGGGAGAGCGCGAACGTGATTACACTCTGAAGCAGGAAGGAGGTGGTTTCAAAACAGTACAAACCCAAGGTAACTTCTTCTCCTCCTCTTGACCCTATTTTATCTTCGAATTTGCCCGCTATGCTAGCTCTGCATGCTTCTAGTTCTAATATTCCGTATCCGTCTAAATTTAAGAGTGAGTGCGCCGAGAAAAATTACAAAATTTTTGTAGAGATTTTAAAATAAATTCATATTAATGTACCCTTCTGCGAGGCAATCTCTCAAATGCCGAAGTATGCGAAATATCTTAAGGAGTTGCTCTCCAGTAAGAAAAAATTAAATGATATTTCACATATTTACTTAAATGCAGAATGCTCCACGGTTATACTCAACAAATTGCCTAAAAAAGCAAATGACCCGGGACGGTTCTCCATTTCCTGTCTATTTGGCAATTCGTTAGTAAAACACGCCTTAGCGGATCTTGGAGCAAGCATCAATGCCTTTTTCGTTATTCAAAAAGTTAGTTCTAGGAATTCCTAGCCCCACTCGAATGAGTATTCAATTAGCGAATCGTTTATTAAAATATCCGGTTGGGATAGTGGAGGATGTGCTCGTTAAGGTTGACAAGTTCATCTTCCCGGTGGACTTTGTCATTCTTGACATCGAAGAGGATGCCGAAGTACCCCTCATACTCGGCCGCCCCTTCCTTGCCACCTCCCGCGCGATTATCGACGTAAGTAACGGAAAGCTCCTCCTACGGGTTGAAGACGATGGAGTTACTTTTAGTATAAATCCCTCAATGTGAAACACCTTAGGAAATGACGATTCATGCTTCTATTTAGAAGAATGTTTTGAGAACAAATTTTATTCACTTCCCGAGTTAGTCTCCACATTGAGTCACGATTCTGAGCTAGCAGAGCTCTTTTGTTTAGAAGAAGAGGTCTCTCGCTCCACACCACTCGAACCATTATTTTTAAAATAATAAAAAAAATCAAAACTTCTTATGAAGAGCCACCCGTTTTAGAATTGAAACAACTCCGTCCTTACCTAAAATATCTATTTTTAGAAAAAGATTCTAAGCTACCTGTTATCGTTTCATCCGAACTTAGCGATTCAGAAATTTCTGAATTGACTATAGTCTTGATCAAGCCCCGCCACACAATTGCGTGGCAAATAACAGATATAAAGGGTATTAACCCATCCTTCTGCACTCACAAAATCTTCCTCGAAGATAATTCCCGCAACACGGTCCAACCTCAACGACGACTAAACCCGAATATGAAAGAAGTCGTTAAGGCTGAAGTTATCAAACTTGTAGATGCAGGAATCATCTACCCGATATTGGATAGTACTTAGGTTAGCCCAGTACAAGTCGTGCCGAATAAAGGCGGCATAACGGTAGTGGCGAATGAAAATAATGAATTGATCCCAACCCGCTCCGTTACGGGTTGGCGGATGTGCATCGATTATCAAAATCTAAATGATGCCACCCGTAAGGATCACTTCCCGTTACCTTTTATCGATCAAATCTTAGAGCGCCATTCAGGTCACTCCTACTATTGTTTTCTCGATGGTTTGTCGGGATATTTTCAAATCCCTATTTCACCCGACGACCAAGAGAAAACAACATTCACTTGTCCCTTTGGCACCTTCGCTTATCGAAGGATGCCATTTGGTCTTTGTAATGCGCCGACTATATTACAAAGATGTAGGGTGGCGATATTTGATGAGTTAGTAGAGAAACTGATTGATATCTTTATGGATGACTTTTTCGTTTTCGGAAACTCGTTTCAAAATTGTTTAAAAAATCTTGAGCGTGTGTTACAACGTTGTGAGGAAACAAATTTAGCCCTCAATTGGGAGAAATGCCATTTTATGGTCGAAGAAGGATTAGTCCTTGGTCATAAAATATCGGGCAAGGGGATCGAGGTTGATAGGGCCAAAATCAAAGTAATTGAAAAACTCCCCCTTCCAACGAATGTAAAAGCTATTAGAAGTTTCTTAGGTCACGTGGGGGTTTTATCGGCGCTTTATCCAAAAAATTTCCAAAATCACAAAACCGTTAACCCATCTTCTCGAGAAAGAATCTTCCTTCCTTTTTCCAACGAATGTCATTTGGCCTTTAAACTTATAAAAGAAAAACTTATAAATTCTCCGATTCTAGTTGCGCCAGATTGGTCACTACCCTTTAAAATTATGTGCGATGCGAGTGATATTACGGTAGGCGCCGTATTAGGTCAACGGGTGAGTGAGTATTTCCACCTAATTTATTATGCGAGCAAGACACTCATGTCGGCACAAGCAAACTACACCACTACCGATAAGGAGCTTTTAGCTATTGTTTTTGGCTTTTGATAAGTTTAGGTCGTACATCACTCTCTCCAAAGCTATCGTCTTCACAGATCACTCCGCTCTTAGATATCTCCTAAGTAAATCAGACGCCAAGCCCCGTCTTTTGTGATGGATCCTCCTCTTGTAGGAGTTGATTTAGAGATCCGGGACAAAAGGGGAGCCGAAAACTTGGCGGCCGATAATCTTTCCCGTTTAGAAAACCCCGCCTCAGAAGCATTAATAGAAGACGACATTAATGATAAATTTCTCGAAGAGCGCCTCCTTGCTCTTGAAAATATAAATTCATCTTCCACCCCCTGGTTTGTGGATTTGGCTAACTATCTAGTAGCCCGGGTCCTGCCAAAAGAATTCTTGAGTCAGCAAAAGAAGAAATTCTTTTTTGATTTAAAGAATTATTTTTGGGAGGACCCCTTTTTATTCCGTATTTGCGCATACTAGGTGGTGAGAAGATGCGTCTCGAGTGAGGAAGGTCTAAAATTTTTACGACATTGTCACGAGGGACCAACCGGTGGTAATTATCAAGCGAAACGAATCACGAGGAAGGCGCTGAAGGCGGGCTTTTATTAGCCCACGCTCTTCAAAGATGCTCACAAACTTGTGAGTACTTGCGACAGCTGCTAGCTGTTGGGTAACATCTCCCGTCGGGCTGAGATGCCCCAAAATAATTTCTTAGAATGCGAAATTTTTGATCTTTGGGGCATTGATTTCGTTGGTCCTCTCCCTCCCTCTTTTTCAAACAAGTATATTCTAGTTGCGGTCGACTACGTGTCGAGGTGGGCGGAAGCGCAAGCTCTCCCCACCAATAATGCGTGAGTGGCCGTTAACTTCTTAAAAAAATTATTTTCTTGATTTGGTACGCCGCACACTATAATTAGTGATCGGGGCACCCATTTTTGCAATAGCCAATTCACAAATTTTTTAGCAAAATATGGTGTCACACACAAACTATCCACTGCTTATCACCCACAAACGAGCGGCCAAGTCGAAGTCGTAAATTGAGAATTAAATCGGATTTTAGAAAAAAACTGTTTCTATAAATCGGAAGGATTGGGCACTTAAGCTCGATGATGCGCAATGGGCCTATAGAACAACGTATAAGACAGCTATCGATTGTATGCCACATTGAATGGTTTATGGCAAGGCTTGCCACCTTCCGGTCGAATTGGAGCACCGCGCATTTTGGGCGCTAAATTTTTTGAATCTCGATTCTACGTTAACGACCCAGCAAAGAAAATTTCAAATGAACAAATTAGACGAGTGGCGAGCGAATGCGTACGAAAGTAACAAATTATATAAGGAGCGAACAAAGTTTTATCACGATAAAAATATTAAATTTCCTAAAACTTTTTCGCCGGGCGATCTCATCCTCCTTTATAATTCTCGCCTTCGCCTCTTTCCGAGAAAGCTAAAATCTCGATGGTACGGATGCTTTATTGTTAAAGAGGTTTGGTCCTATGGGACAATTCTAATTTCCCACCCGAAAAAAGGTTCCTTCAAAGTTAACGGGCACCACCTTAAGTTGTATCTTTCGGGAGAGTGAGCTAACGAGAAGAGTGAATCGATATTACTTCTATAAATAATATGATCGGCAATTGGGTCAAGCTACGCGACCTTAAACAAAGTGCTTTTGGGAGGCACCCCAAAGTTATCTTTTCATTGTTTTTGTTGTTTTTGTTTTCATTCTCAACATGTTTGTAGGTAACCGCCATCCCCCCCCCCTCCCCCGCATGTTCAAAATCAGGGAAGCCCTTTCCCTTCTTCTCCCTTCCCTTTTATCTTGCATTTTTTGTTGTTGTCTTGCACATTATTTACGTTTTCTTTTCTTCATACTTAGTTTTAAACATTGGGGGCAATGTTTAACTTTAAGTATGGGGGTGTAAATAGTTCTTAAAAATGTAGTTCTTAATTTAGAAAATCTCAAAAAAAAAAAATTTATTGTCTTATGTTTTCTTTTATTTAAGCTTGTAAAACCCAAAAACTCAAAAAAAAAAAATCGAAAATTTAAATCTTGAAAAGGGAAGTTGGGATATCATCCCATCACACCTCCTAGTACCATGAGAACCCTTCACAGGGTATACCTCGGGAAGTCCAAGAGTTAACAAAAAAAATTTTAGGTTTAAAACTAGTTTTCTTTCTATTATTATCAAAAATTCAAAAAAAGATAATATCAAAAAAAAAAAAAAAACAGATGTATCAAATTTTCAAAAAAATATGAAAAACTTAGAACAAAAAAAAACCAAAAAATCTTATGCCCCTCCTACTTGTTATTTTTGTGATTTCTTAGAAATCTAGTTCAGAATGTTTATAAGCATTTTTAGGATTTTAATTGTCTAAAATTTTGTTTATCATAGTTTGTTAATTTTAAATTTTAGGTAAACTTATTTTAAGAATCATCTTATGATTTTAACTTAAATGGAGATTTTTTTTTAGCATGACTTCCTTTTATTTTTAAATGGTTTTATTTTGTAGTAAATTTGCTAAACCTCTTTAAATTTCAATTATATTTTCTTCTAGCTTTTTAGATCTTAGGAAATTTAAATTTACTAGAATTTGCTCTCAATATAATTTAAATTATAAGCTAGAAATTTTTCCTTTCCTACCCCTTTGTTGGCATAAAAAAGTATTTTAAAAGATCATATGTCATGGGAATAAGAGGATAAAATTCATTATTCCCTAAACATATGCACCCAAAATCATTTAAAAGATTATATGACATGGAGTAAGAGGATAAAATGCATTACTCCTAAACATATACATTTTGGGTTTTTATTAGAAGAGAATTAAAAGATTATATGACATGGAGTAAGAGGATAAAATTCACTACTCCTAAACATATGCAAATTAGAAAATAAATTTTGAGTTTCAAAGATCTCCTTTTATGCCAAATTTCGTGAAATCCCCCTTACACAATTATCATTGATCTAGATTTAGTTTAAACTGTGGAGAGAGCAATATTTAATAAGTTATTTTCCCTTAAGTTTCTTTTAAGATAGAGTTCATATAATTTTAATTTAATCCAGTTTTATAATTTCTACAATTTTGTTAGCTAAATAATTATCTTGAGAAGTCATTGCCTAAACACTCATTCTCTTTTCAAATCATCATCATAATTTAGGGCTTAACTCATCCTAGAATTTATTTTTAACTTAACTTTTGGTTTAAATGAAATTTTAGTTTAAATTTAAAAAATTTATGGATGTCTTATAAATTATGTCTCATACTTTTGCTCTGAAATAACAAAACCTCATGTATGGGGGCATTTGATAAGTAGTATTTATATAACTTTTTAATAGAAATTTTTGTAATTATTTAATATGAATTTTTCTTTTATGTCAATTTAAGGTTATAAGTAGTTCTTTTGCAATTTTGATTCTAACTTAGCTTAATTTCAATTTTTTGCAGAATTTTGGGACAAATTGGAGAATTTCACAAGTCACGCCCTCGGTCACGCCCGTGACCCAATATCATGCCCATGACCAAGGGCCTGTAAACTTATAATCTTCCCAGCAAGCTACCGTCGAGACGTAGAGGTGCCATCGAGAAGTCAACATAAGTCACGCACGTGACCCATATGTCACAGCCATGACTTTCCTGCGTGATCCCTACACACCACCACGCCGCAATAAAGCCCACGATGCATCAAATGAAGCCTTCTAAAGTCACGCACACCCGTGACATGCCCTTTTCCGCCGCGCCATCTCGCATGCCCCACGCAGCTCCCGAATCCAATGTGAACAGTGTTGTCACGCCCGTGACCGAGGGCGTGTAACTTGAATTTTTTTTTATAAATCCAGATGCTCTCCTTGAGTCAAGGGTTCAGAAATTTGGAGAGGGGGAGGTGCTGTTAGAGCTGTTAGTGAGTTTTTACATGTTTTTGTTCATGTCTTTCATGCTTTCATGTTCTCTCTCTTCCCTTCATGCAATGTTCTAGTTTTATTTTCATGTACTAGTTTATTAATCTTGTAATCTTAATGTTTTTTAGCTTTGTACTCTTCCTTAAAGTTTGTAATAGTTTTTATTATAAATAAAATTTAGCTTGGCTTTCTTGCATTTTGTCGTTCTTCCTTAGTTAATTTTTCCTTTAAGCAATTTTATTTTTCGTTCTCTTTCCCCTCAACTATGATTAACTAATTCTCATTAGTGTTTGATCGAAATGATCCGAGGATGAGATAATCAAGTTATGATTCTCTAAGCTCTCTTTTTCCATTTTTTTAACACTTGAATTACCCTTGATTTTTAACTAGTGAGGCCATATTTTCGATGTATGGTTTTCACTTAAGTTTTCGTACTTAGTTTGTCGAGAGGCTAAAGTATTAATTGATCACTCAAGGGTAAAGAGAGTTGCACACACCCCTCGAGAGAGGATGACGTAAATCTCCTGGATTGGAGTCAAATCGAATACTGGGGTTTACAACGTAAAGCAAGTTTTAGGTAATCGATTATAGGACGAGAGTCCGGTTGATTTTTCATAAACTTAGTTGGGCATTAACCTCGAGAGAGGCATGTTCAAGCTTCGAGAACCTCCACGGTCAAGTAGTTAATTAAATGGAATTAGATTTACTTTTACTTTCTCTTGATTATTCTCACTCCAAGGTGACTTTTGATTGAGCACTAATCTCTTTTACCATCGTTTTATCCCTTCTTTTAGCTTGCATATTATCTCTTTTTAGCTAAGTAAGCAAAACCTCAAAAATCGTTAGATAAGATAATAGTTATTTTCCTCGAAGTAGAAGTAATCAACGCGCCCCGTAGAATACGACCTTGGTAATTCTAAATATCCTATACTATAAACGATAAGGTACACTTGCCTTTATCGGACATAGTTTTGGAGAAAATCTTTAGCCCTTTGCTTTAATTTAAAACCGGAAATTTCTATATCACATGTTCTTATATCTTTCTTGCAGATAAAAATAGGTGTTCGCGAGTTCTCCTTCAGGTACTCGTGGAATGTTTTTCTTTCATCCATACTTTGGCTATTCTTTTGTAGAAGTAAGCAACTACACGCGAGTTCTCGCCAGGTACTCATATAATGTGCTTCTTTCATATCCACTTTGATTACTCTTTTGTAGAGATAAGGCCGGTGCTCACGAGTTTCCTATTAAGGTATTCACATAGTATACACACTTTTATATGCATGTTCAATCATGTACGAGAAAGTGGATCTTGATTCTCGTGGGTAAGTTCTATTTTTTTGAAGTTTTTTTCAAAACTTGAAAAAATGCGGGGATTTTGTTTACCCAGAAATCAACGATCCATCCAAAGGCGATGAAAGCAATATGCACGGTCTTAGAAACCTAGGCGGTCTCGCAGTACTCGGGCGACCACCTCTAGTTCTCCAGCTGTGGGCGACCTCCTCCAACTCTGGTGACCCTTCTAGGTTTCAAGCTCCGGGCGATCTCGCCAGGTCGTCGAGCTCGGGCGCTCTCCCACGGCTAGGGCGATCTCGCTAGTTCGCCGAGCCCGGGCGGTCTTCCACTGCCCAAGTGATCTCGCCAGGTCGTCGAGCCCAGTCGGTCTCCCACTGCCCGGGCAAACTCGCCAGGTCGCCGAGCCCAGGCAGTCTCCCACTAACCGGGCGGTCTCACCAGGTCACCGAGCCGGGGCGGTCTCGCACTGCCCGGGTGATATTTCCAGGTCTCCGATCCCGGGCGGTCTCCCACTACCCAGGCGATCTCACCAGGTTGCCGAGCCCGGGCAGTCTCCCATTACCCAGGCGATCTGGCCAGTTTGCCGAGCCCGGGCGGTCTCCCACTGCCTGGGCAATCTTGCCAGCTCGCCGAGCCTGGGCGATCTCCAATCGCCCGGGCGATCTTGCTTCTGCCAGACACTCGTGGCTCGGGCATCCCGCTTTTCCTGGCCCTGCTCATTCGGGCAGGTCCCGCGCATAAAAATAGAGGGGCAGGGGTACCAGTTCTAGGATTTCGGAGAGTTTCCAACCCCCAGCTAGTGACTTGAGCGGTCACCAGTTTTGAGACCGCGACGACTTCTCCCCCCTGCTTGGGCAATCTCCCCCTTGCCTGGGCAATCTCCCTCTTGTCAAGTGATCTCCTTCATCTCCCACCTATGCGGCGACCTCTTTCCTTCTCGCGACCATCTCTTTTCTCCCTTTCTCACTCCTTCATTCATGACTCATAGTAACCGACTACTCAACAATCACCCCCCTCATTCTTTGGTTTGAGCAAGTGTGGACTTGGTACATTTTTGGTGCCAACAATTTTGGTTAGATTTCTGGATGCTTAGTAATTAGAATTATCATTGTTCTGTGCAAATATTTTTGTGAAAAGTTTTAAAACTCTATTTACCCCCCCCCCCCCCCTCAAAAGAATATTCAGAGGAGTCACTGTGAACTTTCTATTGGTATCAGAGATAGGTTGCTCATAAAAAGGTTAACACCTTGATAAAAAGATCCTCTCACTTAAATTTTTATATTTTTTAATTATTTTCAGAAAATGAGTTCTAAAGACTATGCATCCATAAGACCACCAGTGTGTAGTCTAAATAAATTTACACTCTGGAAGGCCAAAATAAAGTTGTACATGAATTCTATTGATGAGGACATTTTGATGTCATTTTTGTCAGGTCCTCCAGTGCCATACAGAAAAGATGCAAGCGGGACTGTGACACAAGAACTTGTCCCCAGAGTTGAATGGACAGATGTTGAATAGAAGGTGAAAGCCTGTAATGCAAAGGCTATGAACATCCTGGTATCCACTATGTCAGATGACATATTCCAAAAAGTAGCTGACTATAACTCAACAAAGGATATCTAGGAGTCTTTGTCCAAATTGGTTGAAGGGAGCTTAGATGAAAGAAAGGGCAGGAAGTCCATTCTCATATCCAAATATGAGAACTTCCCAAAGAAAGCTGAAGAGAATGTGGCTGAAATGTATGAAAGATTCAACATAATCATCAATGAGCTCAAGGGTCTAGAAAAAGAGTTCTCACAAACTGAGATCATTGATAAGCTTCTCATGTGCTTCCGAAGCACTTGGGACTCAAGGATCTGGGCCATTAGAGAATTAGATGCCACAGAGAAATCTCCACTGATGCCTTACTTGGCAAGCTCAAGTCCTATGAGTTGTTGCTGAAAAGTAGAGCTGAGACTGAAGCCAAGGAGAAAGTCTCAACCCCAAAGGAAAGGACTATAGCATTGAAGGCAATTGAAGGAGAGCCTTCTACTTCTGAAGAAGAGATGTTTAGTCTCTTGACTAGAAGATTTAGAAGATGGGCCAAGTCTGAAGATTTCAGAAGAATAGAAAGGAGCAAACAAACCAAGGTTTAATAAGACTCCAGAGCAGGAAATAATCCGCTTTACATGCAGAAAACTAGGGCACATTGCCCCTGAATGTACTGAAGATCAAAAGGACCAAAGCAGCAAGAAGGAGCATAAGAAAAAGTCCATCAAAAAGAAGGACAAGAAGAAGGGATAAAGTTTCATAGCTGAAACCTGGAGTGACTCAGAATCTGAGTCAAGCTCTTCTTCTGAAAGTGATGAAGAGTCTATTGCTGAAGAAGCTTGTCTGATGGATTTGGAAGATTCAACTGTAGAAGATCAGAAAGGAGATTGTTCTACCACAAACCAGCAGTGGTACTTGGACAGTGGATGCTCCATGCATTTGACCGAAGCAAGAGATGTGCTGGAAAACTACAAGGCCAGGGAAGGCCCTAAGGTAATCTTTGGTAACTCCCACTCTGGTCAAACTAGAGGAAATGGTGTGCTTAGAGTAGGAGAAATCTCCTTCTCTAAGGTAGTTGATGTTAAAGTCTTCAACATAACCTATTCAGTGTTAGCCAATTATGTGATGGTGAATACAAAGTTGTATTCACTAAGTCTTTATGACATATTGTTAGCTCAATAACTAATCAAATAGTATTGAGTGGACTTAGAAAAGGTAAGGTATATGTAGTTGATTTTGATTACACAAAGTATGAAGTTTGTTTGTTTAATTCTAATATAGAAAATAATTAATTATGGCATAGGAGACTTTGTCATTTAAATTTTAAGACAATAGCTAAGATATCCAAGCATAACCTAGTAAGAGGCTTACCAAATGGTAACTTTAAGAAAGACCATCCCTATAGAGCTTATAAACTAGGAAAACAAACCAAATCTTCATTCAAACCAATTAGTAAGAATGATTCTCCTATAACCCTCTATCTGTTGCACATGGATCTATTTGATCCTATCTCCACTCAAAGCTTAGTAGACAAGTCTTATACATTAGTTATTGTAGATGACTTTTCTAGATTCAGTTGGGTGTTTTTTTTCTATAAGCTAAGTCAGAAACCTTCAAGATGCTCTCAAGATTCATTGGACCGATTCAATTTGAATTCAATACTCAGGTTGCTATGATCATGAGTGAGCTTAGTACTGAGTTTGAGAATAAGTTAATCTGTAGATTCTGTGAGGATGAAGGGATAATGCAAAGTTTTTTAGCTCCTAGAACCCCCTAACAAAAAGAGGTGGCTGAAAGGAAAAAATAGAACCTTAATTGAATCAGGAAGGACATTATTGGCTGAATCCAATTTGCCAAAGTCTTTCTGGGCTAAAGTAGTGAATACAACCAACTATATTCTGAATCGGAGTCTCATCCACAAAACTATGTTAAAGATTCCTTATGACTATTGAAAGGAAAGACACATATTGAAAGTGGAGGTTAGATCTTGAGTTACTCTAGAGGGGGGGGGGGGGGGTGAATAGAGTATTAAAAAACTTTTCCTTAGTTTTTATAGCGGAATTAAAATAGTGTTATATATATGTGTAAGCAGTGTAAGATAGATATAAACAGAAAAACTGAATAAGTAAAGGTACACAGCACAACACAGAGAAATAAACAAACACAGAGGACACAAGAAAATTTTATAGTAGTTCCCCAAATAACCTGGGTACGTATACTCTTCTACCACACTTGGTAGGATCCACTAGGAATTTTTGATAAGGTGCTCTCACACCAAGGGATTTTTGATAAGGTGTCCACACACCAATGGGAGTTTGATCAGGTGCCCAAATCACCGATAAGCTTTTGATAAGGTGCTTAAAAACCAAACAAGGATTTTTTGATAAGGTGTCTTGCCACCAGTGGGTTACACTTTTGAAGGGAGTATTAACCCTGTACAGAATGAGATGGAGAGGGTTATGAGGTTCTTCTCTGTCAATATGTATAGAGAAGACTCTAGTGGATTTGATGTTGAGATGCTCCTCTGTCTGATATGAATTTGTTTGATAGTAGATGTTGCTGGAGCTTTTCTTTGAGAGATTTGATCTTCCTGTAGCAGATAAAACTGAAAGGCAAGAGTGCTTCTCAGGTTGTTGTTGCTCTTTTGAAGATCTGGGCTTGCAGCAAAGACTGAGAGAGTATTGTTGATGAAGATGTTCTCAGTTGAATGAAGGTGCTGCTTTGAGAAAGAAGAAGACTAAAAATTATTTTCTTTGTCTGTGTTTGTTCTTCTTATTCTTTCTTTATTCTTGTTGTTGTGTTCTCTCTGTATTCTGTAAGAATGTATTTTAATTCTGTCCAGATAATGAGACAATAAAGTCTGTCTTTGATATATTCTCTTTTTGGAATAAAATAATCAGACTTTAATTCTTTCTTGGAATAACAACAAAGACCAAACGACTTTGGCAGGTCCTTTAATTCCTTAGCCGTGAAATACTCATTTGCATTAATTGTCAACGACTATCTTTGCCTTGGAATAAAGGAAAGAAAGGAATATATTCAAAGAATATAATATCCTTACTTAACTGACTTGAATACGTCCAAAGATATTTGAATAGATCCGTTAAAGTCATCGATCTGTGTTCAGAGAATTGATATATAACTGATCTTCAAGTATTAATTAATCTGGAATCTGTATTTGTTGATCTGAGCTTCAGCAAAGAATTTGTCGAGCTCTGGCTGGAATCTGTCGAGCGCTGGATGGAATCTGTCGAACGCTGAAAGGAATTCGTCGAGCGCTGGCAGCCATCTGTCGAGCACCGAGATGGCTGGATTTCGTCGACCGCAGCTTCCTTGATACTTCGTCGATCGCCGTCCGACGAATGCTGAGCGCTGTTCGACGAATGCTGAGCGTCGTTCGACGAATGCTGAGGCTTAATGAAATTTCTAGTTCTAACAGCCAAATTTCTTCCTAAACTCTTGACCCATAAACTATACATTGGGGTCAACTTGTCCTTAGTTAACATATAGTGATCCTAGCCCAAATCACAAATAGGGTTGTTCCAACACATATAGTCACATACTTTAGGATTTTTTGGTGTACTTTCTTCATTCTAAACAATTGACAGAGTTCATTTGCTAAATTGAGAAGAAGGATGACGATGGGATATTCTTAGGATACTCTTCATCAAGCAAGGCATATATGTGTTATAATAAGAGCTCTCTCATAATTGAGGATTCAAGGCATGTGGTGTTTGATGAGACTAACATGTTCTCCAAGGGGAAGGGAACATCCACCAATGTTATATTGCAGGAAGAAGATAACCTTGTAGATCAAGTTGAAAGGATTAGTATCATAAATCACTCATCAGGCTATCAGGATAATGGAAAATAGTAGGCTGACAATGAATCAGATGAAGACTCTACTAAAAATGATGATGTCATTAAAGAACCAAGTCTAACAAAAATAGAGATCATTCAACAGGAAGAAAATGGTGTTCCCACGGCCAATGAAGAAGAAGAAAGAGATGAGGATGTGAATCCACTCAACAGTTCTGCAAGAACTAAGATAAACCTAAAGGATCACCATCCATCTCAAGTCATAGGAGATATGACATTGGGAGTGAAGACAATAAAGTAGAGCATAAATGAGACTATGTTGTACTATTTTCTCTCTCAATATGATAGAGATCCTCACTGGATAGCTGTCATACAAGAGGAGCTTGCACAGTTTGAAATAAACAAACTCTAAACTCTAGTTGAAAGACCAAGGAATTACCTAATCATTGTAACAAAATGGGTATATAAAAACAAGATGGACTCAAATACAGTGATAGTAAGAAACAAAGTCAGACTTGTTGCTCAAGGATACATGCAAGAAGAGGGAATTGACTACAATCAGACATTTTCTCCAGTGGCTAGACTGGAAGCAATCATGATTTTTCTTGCCTATGCTGCCCATATGAAGATAAAGGTATATCAGATAGATGTGAAGAGTGCATTCTTACCTGTGACTCTTCAAGAAGAAGTATATATGAACCAGCCCCCAGGTTTTGTCAATCCATCTCATCCCTCGTTTGTTTATAGATTAGATAAAGCAGTGTATGGTCTCAACCAAGCTCCAAGAGCTTGGTATGAGACCCTATCCATCTTTCTTCTAGAATTCTCCTTTATAAGAGGTAAGGTGGATAAAACACTTTTCACTAGAACACATAAAAATCAGCTACTTCTAGTATAAATATATATAGATGATATAATATTTGGCTCAATAGACCAAAGACATTGCAAAAGGTTTGCTGACCTAAAGCATTCTAAGTTTAAGATGAGTAGCATGGGGGAATTATCCTACTTTCTTGGCATCCAAGTTAAGCAACATGCAGATGACATTTTCATATCCCAATCCAAGTACACCAGAGAGCTTATCAAGAGATTTGGGAAGGAAAATCCCTTTATCATGAAAACCCACATGGCTACTAATACTGTACTTGATAAAGATGAAATGGGTAAGTCATTTGATCAGAAGACTTACAGAGCAGCCATTGGCTCACTCCGCTATCTTACAGCTAGCAGGTCAGACATTATGTTTGCTAAATGTATATGTGCTATATTTTAAGTTGACCCAAAGAATCCCATAAGAGTTCTGTAAAAAGAATACTAAGATATCTAAAGGGTACACCTGAACATGGCTTATGGTATCCCACAAAATTTGGATTTGATTTAGTAGGCTATTCAGATGTAGATTATGCTGGATGTAGGCTTGATAAAAAGAGCACCTCAGGAACTTGTCAATTCCTAGGTGCTAGACTGACTTTCTGGTTTAGTAAAAAGAAAACCTCAGTCTCCACTTCTACAGCTAAAGTTGAGTATATAGCTACAGGAAGATGCTGCTCACAAATCTTGTGGATGCAGAATCATTTGTTAGATTATAAATTTACTCTCGAGAACTCCACAATATTCTGTGATAGTTCTAGTTCTATTTCAATAGCTTCCAATAATGTTCTCCACAGTATAACTAAACACATAGAGATAAGGCACCACTTTCTTAGAGGTAATATAGAGAAGGGTAAGATCAATCTTCAATACATTTCCACTGATAATCAAAGGACTAACATTTTCACAAAGCCGCGTGATGAAAGCAAACACAATTTCTTCATCAATGCATTGGGAATGCTTGATGGAGCTCTTTAGATCACATCTATTATATATTTTATATAGAAAGGTATTTCTGGGAAAATAGCAAAAATTTGAGAAAATGTAACTGTTCATTCAGAGCTGCTTGAATACAAATTGATGCACCGTCGATTTCTACTCAACGCCAGCTTTGAGAGCTGATTGAGATAGTTTATTCAAATACCACTCGATGTAGCGCCGAATTCATATCAATGCAAGCATCGACACAATAGTTGTCGATTTCATTCGAAGTAACGTCGATTTCTATTGAACACAACAACTATTTTCAAGGCACGCATAGACTTGAACTACAACAAACTTCACTTATAGTAAGGACCTAAATCGTTACAGTAAGTGCCAAAAATTGTTATAAAAACTCTTTGGCAACGAAAAAAACTTTAAGTAACGGTCCTCCTCTAAAGCTCGACGCTAAAAGTTCTTGTAACGAATGTATGCATGTCGTTACAAATAAATTAATTGTAACAAATGATACTTTCTCACCAAAAAGAGATTCTTTCTCACAATAAATTGGTCACAATAAATATTATTTCGTTACGAATGTTTTTTTTTCCTCACTAAAAATAAACTAACTTCGTTACAATAAAGTATAATAAACATTATTTGGTTACAATAGATTAAACAATAGTAACGAAAAAATCGTTACATTTGTTTTCCATTCTTCTTACTACAGCCAATTCATTTATATATAAAAAATATTCCATTTTTATTTTTTGTGTACCTGAAATTTTATTACAAATAATAATCTTAAAAATACACATATATTTAATATTTCGTAACAAGATCAACATGTATTTATTCACACCAAAAAGTATTACATAGAGTACAAGTTATTATCATCTCTTCTAAAATATTATAATATTACATTACAAGATCAACATGTTTCTAATAAATCTTCCGTCATTTTTCGAAAAATAAATCGTCCATCACTTTCTGACAAATGAATCTTTCGTCACTTGCCGGTCAATGCTCGAGCAGCCTACAAATAAAAGAGAGCAATTAAGATCACCCTACAAATAAATGAGCAGAAACATCCATACAAACTCACATTCATGCATACATAATCCATACACACCCCATTAAACAAGCGTACAATAAAACACACACTTGCCGCCCGTTGTTTAGTTCACACTGAAATTAAGGTCATGAGGGAGTTCACTGTTTAGTTGTAATGTTCTGAAATTAAGATCACCTGTTAATGACACTTCACTGCACTTAAAATCACACACTTCACTACACAACTCTTTAAAACGTACAGCATGCACACAGTTTACTGCACTTAACATTGATCGCACACACTTCACTGCACAACTCTTAAAACAACACACACATGCACATATTTCATTGCAATTAACATCACACACGCACATACAAAACTCATAAAAATAGCACACACATTGCACTTAACATCACACACACATACACAACTCTTAAAAATAGCACACACATACACACAAACATTTCAATTCACTTAACATCACACACACTTCACTACACAACTCTTAAAAACACCACACACACACACACACTTCACTGCACTTAACATTTCACTCCCTTTACTACACAGCTCTTAAAAACAACACACACACGCACTCACACACTGACACATACACTTAGCTGCAATTTTCCCAAACTCCACATGCAGTTTGCCCAAACTGCACATGCAGTTTGCCCAAACTGCACATGCAGTTTGCCCAAACTGCACATGCAGTTTGCCCAAACTGCACATGCAGTTTGCCCAAACTGCACATGCAGTTTCCCCATACCTGCATATGCAGTTTGCCCATACCTGCAGTTTGGGCAAGCTACACATTACGGTTTGCCCAAACTGCACATATTCATCAATTACAATATTATCTTGGGAAAACTGCAATATAATCTGTTTAAGCAAGGTGTAAATAGATATTAAAATCACAATGAATTATTTAGCTTGATATATGAAAAATTTGGACCATAAGGCAGAGAAACAAAATTTGATAATAAGTCCAAAGTACCCACATCAAACCTGAGAATAAAATTTCACCTCAGAAAAAATCGGACTCAGAAAAAATAAAAAACCTGGCATATACCAAATCACTATGGTTGACATATACCAAATCCATAAACCTTTTAGAAATCAGGAACCTCAAAATATGAGAACAAAATCTGAGAATAACATTGCAGGAGAAGATAGAGCTCTGGAAAAACTTGATTTCTAGCAAAATATGAGAACAACACAAAATCTGAGAATAACCAAAAAACTGAGAACAAATGGGGTCGGCAATAACACAAAAAGCTGAGAACAAAATCTGAGCAATAACACAAAATCTGAGATCAACACAAAATCTGAGAATAACAAAATCTGAACTGAAGAATCTGGACATAATAGTTGGTAACATAAGAGAGTTAGCATAATAGTTAACTGAAGAATCTGAACAACTATATATATATATAGTTGTTAACATATATGTTAGCATATATATATATAGACATAAAAATCTGAACAACACGTGTTAACATATAAACTGAGAAATAAAACAAAATTTGTTAACATATAAACTGAGAAATAAAAGTTAATTCTTTTAGTTAACATAATAGTTTCAGGTATAAACTCAAAATAAAACAAAATTTGAACAAATATTAACATAAAAATATTTTAGTTCATGAAAATCTGAGAATAACAAAAAAACTGAGAAATAAAACAAAATCTGAGTTAACATATAATCAGAAATAGGAAAGTTTCGGGAGGAGAAAACATGCAGAATAGAAATCTGGAAATAGGAAATCAGAAAATGGACCTTGCGAGAGCCCTTGCGAAATCAGAAAATGGACCTTGCGAGAGCCCTTGCGCAAACAGAAAATGAACAATCTGGAAATCGCAACTGAAGGCAGCCCTTGCAACGGCGGAGGAGGAGCTGTCCTTGATCTCTGCCATGCACAGGCAGTTGAAGAGGCGACAGAGCTTTTAAGGAGGGGCTGTAACAGGGATAGCAGAGAGAAGAAATGTGAGATAAAAACTGAAAGGCACCTGAAGAAATGTGAGATCAGAAATGCAGAGAGAAGAAATATTTTGAGGGTTCCTATTTTGGCATGCGACATTCAGCGATACAATTGAATAATCTAAAAAATTATGAGCGGTGATGCTTCAACCTGCAACCAAGAGTAAAAAAGATCAAATGCATGTCCCATAGACATTTCACTTAAATAATATCAAATAATAAAATAATTGAAGAACCTAGCAAGTGCTAAATCCTAATTTTTTATTTTTCCCTCCATAAATTGATGTTCTTAGTTTAGTCATTAAAAATCATAAGAATTTATTTTGAAATGCAAAATTAATATAAAAAAAAATTATTTTTATCCAAGTTTGGCCCCGATTTCCTTATAAAACTTATCTCGTGTAGGGATGCAAGTTGAGTCGAGCCTTCTCGAGAGCTCGATGAGCCGGCTCGAAAAAAACTCAACTTGAGCTTGAGCCTGTCGAGAAAAAACTCAACGCGATGATCATCACACGTGATGTGATTGAATTATATATGAAACAAATTATTTAAGTACGAGAATTAATTTTAATATAATCTCTGTGTGTGTGTGTGTGTTTGTGTGTCGGTGTGTCTGTGTCAGTTTGTGTTTATGTCGTTTGTGCCTGTGTGTATGTATGTGTGTGTGTCTGTCTGTGTCTGTATGATCTCCAGCTATATATGTGTATATGTGTCTGTGTTTGTGTCTGTGTGATCTCCAGTTATATATGCGTGTATGTGTCTATGTGTCCGTGTCTATGTGTTTATTTCTGTGTCTGTGTTTGCGTTTGTGTTTGTGTATGTGTCTTTGTGTTTGTGTGTCTATGTTTGTGCATGTGTGTATTTATGTGTCTGTATTTGTGTTTATCTGTGTCCGTGTCTGTGTATATGTGCAGTGTGTGTGTCGTCTGTGTGTGTGTATGTGTTTGTTTGTTTGTGCATGTGTGTCTGTCTGTGTGTCTGTCTGTGTGTCTATGTGTGTCTGTGTGTGCCTGTGTGCCTATGTGTGTGTGATTGTGTGTATGTGTCTGTGTTTGTGTGTCCGTGCATGTGTGTCTGTGTAACGACCCAGAAGCCAACGTACGGGCTTAGCCCTAGCCTCAACTGGCCTCGTTATGGACTGCAGTCCGTGCCACCCCCAACCCCTCTGCGCGCCTGTTTCTTAGCAGCGCTAGGTTGTTTAGGCAGAGATTCGATCCCGTGCCCCCTTGATAAGGCACCCTCAACAGTCCCCATCACCAACTGAGCTGCAGAGATACAAGAAAAGGAGGAAATGACTAGATCATAATACAATTTTCCTCGATGAAAAAATAACGATGTAATGAGATAAAATGATGGCGTGGCAAAGTCGACGAAGAAAGAGAAGATGACGAAACTTTATATGCAGCTGGGTTTGGCGAAACAATTAGCGATATTTTTAATGTTACGATATTTATTAGTCATCTCGCGCGCGCCTGTAAGAAAAATGTGTTGGAACCTTAGTTTTTGATTTGAGTCGTGATCCATCTTTATATTTATTCTGTGATCGACGAAATCCCATTAAGACAGGAGACAGGAGAAATCTATACAAGTTCTCTGGGTTCGACGAATGGCATCCTGCGTTCGATGAACGGCTTGCTCTCTGCGTTCGACGAACGGCTTGCTCTCTGCGTTCGACGAACGACTTGCTCTCTGCGTTCGACGAATGACTTGCAATTTGCGTTCGATGAACAACTCAATATCTCAGCGGTCGACGATCCAGCCCATCTCAGCGGTCGATGAAAAGCTGCGTTCGACGAATCTTCAACAGAAGCTCAGGTCGACGAATTAAATGTTTAGAACGACGAACTTCAAGCTCAGATCGACGAATTATAATCTGATATTATAATATCTCATTTCTTAGATCGACTAATATTTCTATATCTGATATTTTTCGAAAATGCGTGTCAGGGTAAAAACGCGCTCCCAAGCGAAAATGCTTGCTTGTGAGACATGCACCCGGTCAAAAATGCATGCAAGTGCAAAATCCGCGACTAGGCATAAAACGTGCGCTCGGGTAAAAAATGCACGCCCGAGTGAAAAACACGTGTCCGACCGAAAAAATACTCTTTCAGGCCAAAAATGCTCTCCCGAGCCTGCGCCGTGTGTGCGCCTGTGCTCGGAGGTGGTCGCGCGTGCGCACGAGAGTGTCTTTGCATACGTGCGGGGCCCTTGCGCGATAG
This sequence comes from Dactylorhiza incarnata, assembly GCA_033032865.1. Lineage (NCBI taxonomy): Eukaryota > Viridiplantae > Streptophyta > Magnoliopsida > Asparagales > Orchidaceae > Dactylorhiza > Dactylorhiza incarnata. The sequence goes on from JAWHQI010000035.1 coordinate 9,081,298, forward strand.
TTATTTTTATTCTAAAATTATGTTAATAAATTAATGTCAAATTGTCATTCATTTTTAAATTTAATGTTATTATAAAAACATTTTTAAAGTTTTATAAAAACTTTATATAACAGTTTTTATAAAGCTTTATAAAAATTTTATATAAAGAAATTTTATATATCTTTAACTACTATATATAAAAAAACTTTATAATGTTTTTTTGTGAAAATATAAATGTTTTTGAAATTCTTTTTTATAAAATATTGATGTATATTTTTTACGGTCATTTTGAGTACTCATATGTATATGTTGCGGGCGAAGTCCGCCGGGGACGAGCGATGTCCACCGGGGGCGGGCGAAGCCCGCCATCGCCAGCTGGGTACTATAGAATGCGGGCGCAACCCGCTCGAATGCGGGCGCAGCACGCTCGAATGCACGCGCAGCCCGTTTGAATGTGCGCGCAGCCCGCTAAGAGTCAGCGAGCACGGGCGAAGCCCGTGCGGAGCTGCTCGTAAAATTTTATATAAAAAATTTATAAGAAATTTTTATAAAAACGTTTTATAAAGTTTATATAAAATTTTATACATGTTTATATATAATTAAATTTATAATTATAATTTATTATATATAACCGGTTATATATATATATATATATGTATATATATATATTATAAAGGTATGCCCGTGCTCAATACTCTCCGTTGTGACAGTATCCCGGCAGCAACGGTACCTCCTCCAAAAATGTACTCTCCCACTCTCAGACGCTCGATCGATCAACTAACAGTGCATAGGAAAAGCGCACGTGCCCCACACGATATTAATTACCCCCGCCTCGATAGTGTCCCAGTGCGATGACGAAATTATTTTTTATTAAGTTGATCGAGCGCCTGAGAGTGGACGAAATTGAGCGGGATAATTCTTTTAAAAAATACATAAACGGATAAACCTTATTTATTTTATTTAAAGCTCATGTGCACTGTCGGGCAATGTCGAGGCGGGGGTATTGTCGAGCGGGGAACATGGGCCTCATGTGCACTGTCAGTTGATCGAGCTCCTGAGAGCGGACAAAATTGAGCGAGAGTAATTCTTATTAAAAAAAAAAACATAAATCTTATTTAAAAAGTAAATTTAATTGAACAACGTGTTGTATTTATGAATTGATTTGACATGTATTTATGAATTTCATCACATTTATTTTCATTAAAGCACGTGTCATCCATCAATCAATATATATGACATATATTTTCATTAAAATGCTAGCTCCCGAGCAAAAAACGTGTGCGCTAATAAATTTATTTATGCTCCCGAGCAAAAAAGATAGAGCTAGTGCAATGCGCGCGACTGAAAAAAATGTGTGCTCGGGAAATAAAACGCGCATCCGAGTGAAAAGCACGTGCTCGAGTGAAAAATGGGTGCTCGAAGGGTACAATTATTTCACCCCTACGCATAATGAAAAAAATATACGTGCATACGGGGCTAGTGCGCGATCGTTATTTTTATTCAAAAATTATATTAATATGTTTTAAATTTTTTGATTTATTTTGTGCAAAATTTTATGGAGGGAAATTTCCCTTCATATATTTCATTTTGTGCAAAATTTTTGATTTGATTTGTTCGTGCGTGATTTTATTTTAATTCCAAAATTATATTAAAAAATTAATGTCATATTAATTTGCTTTCATTTTTACATTTAATATATTTTTAATTTTTAGTTTTGTTTTGTTCAAAATTTTATGAAGGGAAATTTTCATCCGTATATTTCATTTATTCATGTGAGAGAGAGATAGAGCTGCATGAGAGAGAGGCAGAAAAACTTTTATAAAAAGTTAAATATTTATAAAAAATCCCGTACGCGCAATAATACACACAACTAGAATATCAATTTTTAGCTACACTTTTTTTGGCCAGGGTTCAAAAACCGTGGCTAATACATTATATTAGCCACGGTTATTAAAACCGTGGCTAATACATTAGTATTAGCCACAGTTGCAAAAACCGTGGCTAATACTTAGGTATTAGCCACGGCAAGAAAAAACGTGTGGCTAATACTTAAGTATTAGCCACGACAAGCAAAATGGTGTAGCTAATACTTAAGTATTAGCCACGAAAAACAAAAAAAGTGTGGCTAATACGTAAGTATTAACCACGACAAACAAACAAATGTGGTTAATACTAAATTCAATTTTCAACTTATTTATTACTAAATTCCATTTTCAGCAATATCACTTCCTGTCCTTTCTCCTGCACTAAAGCCGCAAGTGTAGTTCCTAGGGCATCGCTTCCCCAACACATTCCGCCGTTTGCGCTCGCTGGCTACGCCGTAATCGAATCCTTCCTCCCGTTCCCTCTCACGATCGGTGGTTACGACATCACAAATTCCTCTCGTGCTCTCCGGCTATGCCATCGCCGACTCTTGTCATGCTCGCCGTCTACGACATCGCTAATTCTTCTCGCGCTCGTTGGCTAAGGTATTGTCCACTGCAATCCATTCACACATCCACTTCCTCCTCTCACTCCAAGCCCTCCTCCCGACCAACCACTGCTTCCGTTCACAGGTGATCGTCCCTGTTCCAGTGATTGCCTCTCGGATTTTGGGCAGCTTCTCTGTTCAAGGTGCAGAGCACTGCGAAGGAATCATTCCAGCACGGTCAACTTTCCTCCCTTTGTTGCTTCGGAGGTAGAGATTGAGAACAAGGGTCGACGAGTGAAATCTAGGATTTTATACCTGGTAATGCTTGAAGTTTAACACACTCATCTGTATTCAATGGCTTCTGTTAGATAATGAATTTTGTAGACGCCTTGTGGAACCATTGATTATTTATCTGGAAATCCATTGCTGTGAATCTTACCTAAATTTTACTCTATAGAGCAGATTGAGTTTGGGTACAGAAGCAAGGGGATTATTCACCTTTGGATATCGCTGGGAGATAATCGTACCTTTCTTGTGAAAGCTTTCATCAGTGTCTTCTTTGCTAAAGTTTGGATCTAAATATGCTTTTAGATTTGAAAATAGTTTTTGTATAGTACATTGTAGCTTTATGCATTATCTATTTGTCTTAGTTACAGGGATGAGCTGGAAACAAAATTTTTTCCAGATATTATATGCATCTTGTTTCATTTTTTCTTGCTTCCTCATCCCAGCTGTTTTACTTAAAACAAGACCTCCTCTGTAGCACTGGTAGATTTTCTTCTTCATTTTTGATATCAGCACATTTATGGTTGATCTGTTCTCTGAATTGAATTGGCAGTAAATACTATTAAATAATGAATAATGCAGAATTTAGTGTATAAGGACAATCAATAGTTGACTTTATTTTCTAAATTTGGTGTGAACTGAATGATTTCAAAAGTCTTTTACTGTTATAAATATATATATATATATATATATATATATTGTATAATATATGTTATAAATAGTTGGTGCTTAGTTCATTCTGCTTCTCTTTTGTGATAACCTGCATATGGACTTAAATGAACATATATGTTTTCGTAGTATGGGTTATGAGAAGATTTATGGTTGATGCTTAATAAGAAATTTAATCATAATTTTGAGGGAAGCTCTATTTAATTTCTCCATTGCACATGATCTTACATTCTTGAACACTTATTTAAGAATCAAGAGGAACCTTTCGTTGCCTAATAAAGTTGCACCATCATATCACAAATAGTCTAAATTTTGTTTAGCAGGAAGAAATATCTTCAAAGATCGTAAAGTAATCCCAAAAGAAAGTTTGATTGCGCAACATATAGCAGTAGTTATGGAGATTTGAGAGTATAAATGAAATAAAATAAATAAATAATTATCCTAGGATTAGATGGTGAAATTTGAAAGGTATTAAATTGTTAACCTTTAAAAGTTGATCCTTAAAGAAGGAAAACTAGAGTTTTTTATGGAGCTAAATCTTATGTGAGATAAGATGGTTAGTTTAAGATTATCATAAATATTTTAGGGTAGCCTAGAAAAAAAAAGCATTTATTGATAAGTAAGCTTGGTGGTAAAATCAGGAGGTATAAAAGGTTATTAAGGAAAAAAATTGCTTTTAAACTATGTTACCTGGGAGGTGTGATAAGATACGATACAAGTGTGAGTTTTACATTAAAAAAACCTAGGATATAATTTTTTTTTTGAATTTTTAATTATGCAAACATAACTATTAATTAATTTGAAGACTATACTTGATATTTTTAGCATTTTAGAGCCTCTGAAATTCTTTACTTAATATTTGATTCAACTTAACATTCCTTACATATTTGGTGCATTTCATAGAACTGATAAGAGAGTACCATCTGTTCAAGTTGTATTACTAGTTGCCAAATCAATAGTAAAAGGATAACTGTAGTTATGTTGATTAGAGAGTACCATCTGTTCAAGTTGTATTACTAGTTGCTGAATCATGTTCTTTAGAATATTACGGCTGCGATGGTCTCCTATTGTCTTTAGAATATTGTTTGGCTTAGAGTATTGATCTTTGTGCGTTATGAAATGTAGTTTTTTATATTCTCCTCTTTGTAAGTTTTTCCTTGTCACTTTAGAGAATGAAAGTTTGCTTTTGGATCCTTTTTGGTTGGCAACTCATCTGGCAAGGTGTCTCCTCTTGCTTCAAAAGTGCCTGCTATATTTTTTTCTTTCAAAATCACCAAAAAACCGATTGACAATTTGTGTGTGTATATACTATTAATTACCCAAACCTTCCTTGGGAGTTAGCATAATTACAGGTTGCACCCCTCTAATTTTGAAATTATAAAAACTTTCCTGTAAGTTTACAGGGGTATTTTTGTGCATTGATGTTATGAACTGTAAACTTATAGAAGTGGTTATTGTAATTTCAAAAGATAGAGGAGTGCAACTTATAATTATAGAAGTGTGATGTTATGAACTGTATTATTTGGAAATATTTCATTTTTTGGCTATTGATGGTGCCTTAATACTTCATTACAGGAGGAATCCCAGCTGGCGAAGATAACTCGTGATAGCTCAAAAATTACCGTAGAGCAGGTCCACGGTCTCATGTCCCAGGTCCACGGTCTCATTTTTCTTCTTCTTTGATGATTTACATTTTTCAGTCCAACACATTAATCTATATATTTCTCCAGCAGGAATCTGCCCATATATTATGTAATTCATGTTAATGATCCATTTTGGGTCTTGCAACTGCCTGCGATTTATATGGTTATTTGAGGCCCATTTTCTGTAGGTCCTTAGAACTGCTGCTTACTTTTCATTTTAGTTCACTTTCAAATATTAACATCTGTTGGTTTTCAATAGACCTTGATATATTCTAAATTGTTCGTGATGTGCAGGAAACACTGCGGTTGCAGAGATCTAGGCATGCAACATGTTCTTAAAAAAAAATCAAAAACAACATTTGCCACGGCATTAAACCGTGGGTATAGTTTTTAAAAAAAATCGAAAATACTATTAGCCATGGCATAAACCGTGGCTAATAGGTACCAAAGTAGACACGCCCCTAGACCGTGGCTAATAATATATATTAGCCACGACATAGTGTTGTGGCTAATACTCATGATATTTGCCACGACACCATACCGTGGCAAAAGAACCAAATACATACATTGGAATACGTTTGCTACGATGAGAAACCGTGGTTAAAACTGTAGGTATTAGCTACGATTATTTTGGTTCGTGGCAAATACCTGTAGCCACGGCCAATCCGTAGCTAAAACTCTTTCTCCACGCGACCTTTAGCCACGAATTTTTTCCGTGGCTAAACCGTGGCAAAAGATCTTTAGCCACGGTTTTAGACCTTTTGCCACGGCAAATTGCCCTGGCAAAAAATCTGTTTTCTAGTAGTGACATGTCACAATTGTACCATATATCTGGGACAGCAGCGCACGGATGTTTGCGAGCTGTAGGAGTACTGTCGTCGCGTTAGAGCACTATCGAGGTGGGGTACTGTCGCGCGCATACAAAATTTTTTTTTTTCAAAAAAATAATAATAATTCAAAACTTTGATAATAAAATAGTACAAAAATTGAAAATAAAATATGATATATTTTTTGTAACAAAACTTTAATAATAAAATATTACTATTAGTAAGGACAATGTCTTTGTCACAAAAAACTTTCATGATGTGGTTACAATTGATACTTATTGTGAGAAAAGTTTTCTATTTGTAACGTAACATTATAGTTGTAACAAATACTTACAGTTGTAGTAACGAATTAATTATTATTGTAACAAAATTTAAAATATTCGTTACAAAAAGTACTTTTTTGTAACAACAAAAAAATTTTGTTAATAAATATAACTATTAGTAACAAACAGTGTTTTAGTTATATTTCAGTCCTTACAGCAGATGCAGTTTGTTGTAGTGTTGGCTTCTAGAAGCTACTTCGACACATTTTAGCATGCTGAATCAACTTCTTTTCGGTGTTGCTTTGAATACAACCCTAAGTTACGACGAATCATCTTCTAAAAGCAACACAGTCGTTCGACATTATTGTGCTTTCAAATTTTCTCCATCTCGCTGTCCTCCTTTTCTCCCTCTTGCTGTCCTCCTTTTCTGCATCTCTACTCCCGTCTTCTTTCTTCCTTGCAGCACACGATGATAATCAATGGACTCTAATAGAGACATTCTTGACACAATTGATTTGGCATTAGAGACATTATTGTTTCAATTCTCATCTCTATACTTGGAGTTCTAAGAAGATTGCTATCAAAAGTTATGTGCTCAACATCAGTGGTTAGGGAACCTCTCTGCCCAGATAAAAGCCATTGAAAAGGAGTTGAGATCATCAGTGATGCCTACTGAGGTATTTATATCCTTCTTCAATGATAAAAAGCAGGGGGAGAAGTGTGACAACATGCCCCCTCCTGATTCAGTGTATACTACCATTGAGCACCAGTATCAACATTCTTCTTATGTTTCTGAAGGAAAACCAACAATCACCTCTCAATTTTCCCTAGTACCTGCACCATCTTCTCTAACCAGATTCCTGTATGCAATCTCGTGGAGTCTTCAAATTAGGGGGAGTATGATTTATTCTCCAATGATGAGGACTATTGGGCAAGTTTGAAGGAGTTTTCAGTATGGGCTGATTCACCCATTCCTAAGAACACAGAAATCAAGCTTGCTTCTGAAGAGTCAACAATATTATCACTTGTTGTGTCTACTCCTACTTCTGATTCTATCTTGTCCTCTCCTGCTCATACTCTTGCCTTGCTTCCTCATGTCACTATTCTACCAGTTCCAGCATTAGATCCCAGATAAAGAAAAACATTCAGAGGAAGAAATTATGGGAGAAACATACCTATCTGGGAAAGGTAAACTAAGTAACAGAGATAATCGTTCAAAAAGGACAGGTCATATAAAAAATTTATGAGAAGTCCAAATACCTGAGAATCAGTTGAAGGTGTGTCCTAACCCAATTCTTGACAAAGTCTTCGAAGAGATTAGGGAAACAGAGCAGTATGAATATGATGCCTCTCAAAGAGAAATTGAGGAAAAGAGAAAGAAATTCATTGAAAGAATCAAGAAGGGGAAAGATCATATGGAAGAAGAGTAAATAAAAGATGCAATCCAAATTCCTAGTACACTATTTGACTCTTCGAAATATGTTGTCAAGAACCCTCAAGCTAAAATCATGAAAGATAAAAGACAACTTGACAAAAGGGGCCTTGAATGTAATCAAGATATAACAGATCAGCCATAAAAAAAGAAGAAAAAGATTATTTTCAAGACAGCTCCAACTCCTGGTATCACACAGTCAACATTCATAGTGCCAGATCTAGACTCAGGAGAGCTTGATCTGATTGAAATTAATGAACTGACTCATAAAATCATCAGCCTTGGATTCAAAATAAATGATGTCTACCCTAATGCAGAACCTGACTTGGAGAAACTATTCAAAGAGCATGATAGAATTCAGAAAAATCTAGAGAAGGCCAAACCTGCTAACTTTAAATATCTAGAAACAAAGTTAGGGAAGGTTTATGATGCTCTATCTACATTTCTCAAAAAGAAACAGTAGAATACTTCTTTGGGTAACTAATTCTAATGATCACTCATTTCTATTAATCAGAAGTTTAGTTTATGCCGCCATTTTGTGAAAATATGCTTTTATGCACTCTGCTTTAGTTTTCAATAAGATTGAAATCAATCAAAAGTCTAGAAAATTTGTTAAGATAAATAGGGGGAGCTTGTTGGGAAAAACATCCTCTAGATTTATCTTTCAAATTATGTAAAAGTGATTTCATCATCTAGGATTCATTACCCATTTTGTATAGTGAGGTTAATATGGTCATTAGATATCCTAGAATGTCACACTCTCATTAGGGTGTCAAAGACCAGTCCAAAGGAGTGCAAAATTTAGTTGAGTTAATTCTGCGTCAAATAGAAGTCATCGCAGCTTTGATTGAAAGTCAAAGTAACTTCGAATAGAAGTAAGGATATAACTCAGACTGGTAGTCGATGTATTAATTAAAGTTGATGCAATGTCAAAATGTATTCGACGTAGAAGGCATAGTCAGTCAAAGCAACATTTGAAGTCGACGCATCTTCAAATTATATTCGACGCAGAAGGCGTAGTTCAATGTCTAGGTCTTAATCTCGATGGATACGTCGATAAGGAATCAACGCAATATCGATAATAGAGTGCTACTCAAAGCTGAGGAAGATTTCAAAGCTGCTTCTATTTTAACTCAGAGGTGCGTCATTAAGAAGGACAAGTTATTCGACACAATGTCAAATACAAACACAGATTTATAATACTTCTTGGAATCGATTCTGAAGCTTATTCAGAAGTTATAATTGGAAGTTATTTGAATTCTAATGGCACGTTCATGAATAAGAAGGGAAAGAAGAAATTCAGAGATACAATAATGATATATTTGGAATTTATTCAAAAGAATTTTGACGAGCTGTCGACAGAAATAGAAAGAGAGCCATACTATCTCTAGGACATTCCAACTAGGGAAACAACAGAAGAGAAATTCATTCATCTTTATTCGAGAGAAGAATTAAGTATACATAATTGAAATGAGAGCAACAATCATTCAGTTGTCTTGCTCTCCAGTTTTCTCTGCAACAGAAAACAAACTCGGCAGATCTCTGCACAAAAACACAGAAGGCTTCTTCTTCTTCCTCTCTCTGCAAGAAGCATATAGATTTTATAGAGATCATCAACTAGATATGGGCTTACACAATCCTTGCATCTCTCCCTTAAGCAAGGATTTATTCTCTGAAGAAAATATCCAAAAAAACACTAAGTGTCTTAATCCGCATCGACTGCTGCAGGAGGATTCATTCAGAAGAACCGTCTTCAACTTCTTCTCCTACTATACTCTATTTTTCTCTTTTTGTAAATATGAGTAAAGAGACTTAAGAATCCCTCTTCAATGGATTCAGTGGTTCAAGATCTCCTTAACAAAAGATATAGATTGGTTCAAGATCTCCTTATCAAAAGTTTTGATTCATGATCTCCTTATCAAAAGATCTACTCTTGGTTCTAAGAGTCTCCTTAACAAATGACTCGGAACTTGGTTCTAAGAGCCTCCTTATCAAAAGACTCGGGCAATATATAGTGTTTTCCTACCAAGGTGGTAGAAGAGTGGAGTACCCATATTTAGGGGAACCACTATAGATCTCGTCTGATCTGAGCTGTGCAAATTTTCTGTGTTGTCCCTTATTTATTTTTATTACTCTGTGATTAATTTATTCTGGTTGGATTTCTAGATGCTTAGTAATTTGAATTATTATTGTTCTGTGCATATATTTTTCTGAAAAATTTTAAAACTCTATTCACCCACCCCCCTCTAGAGAATACTCAGAGGAGTCACTATGCACTTTCAGTGTCCAACATAATATCTGAGTTCTCGACGTACCGTGGAACAACTTTGATCATATCAACAGCCTTCGCCATGTCGTATGCTCGCATGAACGAGCAAAGAGTCATGCGGTTTGGCTTCACCCTCTTAGATTTGATTAGTCGTAAGATGTGCTCCATCTTCTTTAGATCCACCGCTCTCCCGAATGCACCATGATGACATTGTAGGTGACCAGCGTCCATGAGAAGTAGTGTTGGAACACGGTTTTACGCATTCCTTTGGTTTGAGAATAACAAATCCTACTTGTATTTGATCTAGTTTACCATTGTGTTTTTAGTATGCATGTTTGAACAAAAATTACACTAGGATGTTGTATTGTTGTCCTAGACTTGCTCACAAGCTGAAAAGAAGAATCTGGTATAACGCTAGGAGTTAGGACTTAATGCCGACATTGACTTTCGTTCCCACCAAGATGAAAATGATATGGTGGGAAGCTGTCGTGATTGCAGGAGTATTTTGGGAATGATTTGGGTTAACGCCAGGTGTTAGCCTCAACGCCAGCATTAAGGTTGCCTAAAATGAATGTTTCCAAATATGCAGAATCTCCTTCCTATTTTGAAGATCTGAGCCATGAAGTTATTTCTATACAGAGTCAACGCCTAGCATTAGCCTTAACGTCGACGTTAGTTTGATGTCCTATAAATAAGTGGCATTCGTTCTCTTCAATGATCCATGCCAAGGAGCCCTATTCCCGACCTCTGAATTATTTGTGAGGGTCATATTTTCACACCACAAAGGATCTCCCATTCAATTTCAAAAGAGGGAATCAAAGGAGGCTTGGATCAACGCTAACTCAACGCGAAGAACGCATCCTCTATTTATATGGTGGCCCTGATAAATGGCATGTAGGAGGGACCTCTAAAATTTGAGGTCACCACTGATGAGTCCCAATTATATACACATATATGGACTCATCTGGGCCGTTTATCTAGTCATTCCACTGCACTTTAGCCTTGTTTTAGCTCATATTTGTCATTCTATGCTAGGTGCACTTCTTGGCCTAATTTGGTGTGTTTTATGTTTATTCTCTTTTGATAGCCTTATCGTATTGTTGAGTGCCACTTTCAGTGGCCTGATTAGCATTTCTGTAGGAACAGGAGTCGTGCAGGTGTTCCCGGTACAATTCTGTACAGGAACACTACGCACGATCACTGGTTCTATTGTGCACGATCACTGGTCATGCGCCGCTGATCGTGCGCACTTAACTCCCATTTTATGAGTTCTGTCTCGACCAGTGCGCATGACCACTTACGATAGTGCGCACGACCACTGGTCGTGCGCCACTGGTCGTGCGAACATTATATTTTATAAATTTCTTACATTGCAGGCTCCGCCCAGGCATGCGCACGATCACAGGATTTTAGTGCGCACGACCACTGGTCGTGCGCCACCGATCGTGCACACTGTTTATTCCAGCGCCTATTTAAAGACCTGCTCGCGAATTAGGTCGGGGAGTTGATTCCAGTCCGCCGTTTTCTCCCTCCAGAGCCCCGATTTTGCCCCTCCATCGCCGCCCACCATCTGGAGGTGCTCTGGGCTTGTTCTTCACGCCAATCTTGAGCCGGAGCTTCCTCTCGGCCTCCTCCTTCATCCTAGAGCTTCAAAGGAAGATCTAGCCGCCATCGCCATCAAGCAAGAGGAAGTTTGCAACCTCTACCGGATCGTGAGACGAAGAAGACTGGCTCATTGGGGAGTAGTGACAGCTCTCTCTACCCCGGACGTAGTTGCGGACCGAGCTTGGACGCGGATTGACAACCCGGCGATTCCAATCGTGAATCTACAACTAGCCTTCAGATTCGGTCGATTTCTTGCCTTGTTCTTCTCTTATTGATGTATATGTAGTTAGATCTAACATTATGATGAAGTAGCACTTAACTTTATTTGCATTTCTATACATTTCATGTCTATGTAAAATACTTTACTGTTTGAGTTGCTTGAGGTGCGCCCCATTCCATCCCCCATCCCGCCGTCACGTTCGTGTGCCGCACTAGCAATTGCTAGTGGCGTGCTTGTCGACGAGGTGCTTGCGACCCTCATCCGTATGCCTACTCTTCCATCCGCCTAGCGAAGCGTGGCATAGCGGCCCGTGTAATCCATTCCGACCCCGCCGGTGCGAACCATTCCATCCGCTTGCCTACTCGTCCATCCGCCCTTACGAAGTAGCGCGCTCAAGGCCTACGTAGATTCCATCCCGCCAAGCGAAGCATTGCATAGCGGCATTGCATAGGAGTAGTTTAAGTTGTTTTCTTTTATTTTACACAAACCAAATCCCCGATTTCCGCATCCATCGGCTCGAAAGGACTTCAATCTCAAGTCCTTCCTCGATAATAAACTCCACCTTACTGTGTTCCTTTGAGATCGATACTTGGGGATTCATTCCCATTTTATATTACTTGAACGATCGGTACACTGCCGTTTCATGCCGCAGTCTTACTACCGCCTATAGCGGTGTGCTAAGATTTGCGCCATCAAGTTTTTGGCGCCGTTGCCGGGGAACACAGACGTGTGAGTTTTCTTGAGAGGGAGAGTCGAGAGATAGTAGTTCTTCCAGTGTTTATAGCCGCCTTTTTATTTTTGTTTGCTTTTTAAATTTATATTGTTTGTTATTATTTCTTCTCTCTTATTTTGAAGTTTTAAGCAAGTTTAATCCAAGGAGTTTTATTAGTTTGTGTAGATTTCCTTGCAAAGAATTTCAGTTTCGTTTTATCTGCTTTTATTGTTGAAAATGTCTTCATGGGATATTTCTCCTGGCACTTACGACATGATGGTCTATTATATAGACCAAATGAATGAATTCAATGCTAGGCAGTGTAGGAACGTTGTTTGCTTGTTGTGTCGAGGAGAGGGTGATGATTTGAAGGACTGTCCTAGTCTTTTCAATCCTGACCGCCGCTCCTCCACTCATGACAACATTGTCCCTATCACTCATTCTTTACCCATGGAGGCAATCGTTCCCTCTACCCCCGATCTTATTTCGTGCAAGGACTCCTCACTCCCTGTGTATGGCTTCACTCCTAGTGATGATGATCACTCATCTGTCGTCCAACAAGGAGAGGAATGGGAGCTCCTAGATGCTCCTGAGTGGGATATGGAAAGTATTCTTTCCATCGGGGAGGCATTACCAGATCTTTTTGCGGAGAAACCAAACCTTTTTGTTCCTCCAGTTTCTTTGCAATATTTTTCTACACATTCTTTATGATCCTATCGAAGTGAAGGAGTGGGGTGATGCTTCTGACTCGGAGGATGCTCCAAAGTGGGATGAGGAATTTGTTTTCCCCGAAGGGGAGGATGAATACTTTGAACACGATGGTGCACCTCGGTGGGATGAGGAGGATACTCTCTCTGATGAGGAGGTTTGCACTTCTTCATGGGACGAGGAGGTCCAAACCACCAGGGAGGCCCTTGGGTTCTTGGGTCCCCTTCGCTATGATACTTGCGATGATGATAGCGATCTGTCCTTAGATCCTGCTGGGAGTGAAACTGGGATCACTCCCCAGATTGCTGATTATTTACGTTCTTCTTCTCGTTTCTTTCTTGACCCCCCTTCTTCATCCGAGCTTGTGCAGGTGGAGTCTTTACAGGTGCACCAGGAGGACTTGGAGCTTCTTGCTCAAGTCAATGATGATTGCGTCCTTATATGCGAGGAGGTTGATCTCTCCTCCATTAAGGAAGCCTCATTCGTTGCCTTCTCCTCCTGCGGACCTGCTGTGGACGATACCTTGCTCGGCAAGGATTGTTTTGTGAGATGAGTGAGGACCAGGCCTCCTCCTTTTTTTACATTTCTACCCTCTACCTGTGAGGAGTAGGTATCTATATTTAGGTAGAGGGGTGACTGCTCTGTCTCCGTATCGGTACCCGCTACCGATGCGCATATTAGAACAGTTACCTGTGCATTTTCTTTTTCATAGGCCTATAAGCTAGAACTGTACAAAACCTGAATAAGTCGTGCTGGGATGACAATAACCCCAGTAGTTATCTTACTTTTATTACATTTTCATTTTCCTAGTTAGAGTAGTTAGTTAATTTCTGTTCAGTTTTAGCATTTCTGATTTCTTCTATTTTTGTGGAGCTCACCCCTGCAGGTACTTATTGCAAATTCTGAATGGCGGGTTTGCTTCAGTTTTTCACGCGTCTTCTGGTATGCTCACTTCTGAGCATTGGGTAATCTCTTTCCCTAGACTTCATTTTCAATTCTTCATGGTTACATCATTTATGTCTATTGCTTAGATTTAGTCTGGGGGAGAGCCGCTATATGTTACCCACTGCACGTGCACATCTCATTTGCATACTAGAAGTATTTTAATTTCAGTTATTTAGTTATGTTCAATTGCATTGCACACCACTACACCCACTCGAGCGTGCACTTAGCTATTGGCACGTCTTGAGCTGAACTCATTTCTTTTTGTGTGATTAGGAAAATCATTGTGCTGGCTTAGGATTGTGAGTCAGAGTAAAATGTTGACTTCTATAGTGCTCATAGTCGAGTGCTCATGTCTCACATAGAAATTCGTGTAGATTCAATTTCTTTCTATGCTTTTAGTTTATATTTTTCTATTAGCGTAAATATTGTTTACTACACTCAAAAATTGGTGAGTCCGGTGTGAATCATACGGTAGCATAGGGATGTGTGTAGACGTTCGTTAGCCTCATATTGCCTGAGTCGGGAGAAAGGATTATCTCTCTCGGTGGCTAAGAACTTGCCCCAAGCGATTCTTGAAGCATGGTATAAGGTTAGTCAATTGCGTGAATGTGATATAGGCCATTATTTTGGCCCGGTTGAGCCTTTGTGCCATTCCTATCATCATTTCCTCGTTAGCCCAGTTGTTCCTACCCCATTATTTTGGTTCAGCTCCACTATTGTTCACCAAAGCCTAAACTCCAATCCTAGTCGCACACCCAAAATGCAAGCATTTTGTTTAAATTTTAAATTGGTGGTGTTGATTGTGGAAGTACAATGTGAAAATGTGGATGTGCATCTTTGAAAATTTGCTGAAATTGCTAAAGAAAGAAAAAGAAAAGAAGAAAAAGATTTGAAAAGAAAAAGAAGAATGAAAAGTTTAATTGAAAAAAATCTGTTTGAGATTTATATTTGGGAGTAGGCGGTGCACACACCCATGCGTCTAAGTCTAAGTCTGGGGGTGTGGTGCATCCGCGTGTTTTATGGCTACTTGGATAGTGTTATGCATTTGCTCATTTGGGTTTTTGTGTTCTAAGCCTTCATGTTTATATTTGTTTGCCTCACCTAAACCCAAGCCTCATCTAAACCTTTAGTCTTATTGATTCACGCATTTGAGTCAAACCAGTGCCGTGGAGAGAGTGCGAACAGGCAAGTTTATGGTCACCGACATTGATGGATTTCAATGGAGTTGTCTCGAGCCCCGATCTTTGGCAATGCTTGTTTTAGCGTTCAGTTTACTTTCTTCCTATGTACGATCTTATGATTCACCGTGATTCAATTTTTGAGTAAATGTAATATATAAATACGCTCCTAGGAAATTATAAACTAATATGCATAATTAGGAATTTTATCTATTGTATTTCTACGCGTGTGAGCGTGCGACTTCGCATGGTACTCCGCTTGATAATTTCTTTATCAGCTATGTTTTTCCTGTCCGCGAGAGATGGTTTGCTCGGGACGCGCAAACAGTTAAGTCTGGGGGTGTGATGAGTCCCAATTATATACACATATATGGACTCATCTGGGCCGTTTATCTAGTCATTCCACTGCACTTTAGCCTTGTTTTAGCTCATATTTGTCATTCTATGCTAGGTGCACTTCTTGGCCTAATTTGGTGTGTTTTATGTTTATTCTCTTTTGATAGCCTTATCGTATTGTTGAGTGCCACTTTCAGTGGCCTGATTAGCATTTCTGTAGGAACAGGAGTCGTGCAGGTGTTCCCGGTACAATTCTGTACAGGAACACTGCGCACGATCACTGGTTCTATTGCGCACGATCACTGGTCGTACGCCGCTGATCGTGCGCACTTAACCCCCATTTTATGAGTTCTGTCTCGAACAGTGCGCACGACCACTTACGATAGTGCGCATGACCACTGGTCGTGCGCCACTGGTTGTGCGCCACTGGTCGTGCGAACATTATATTTTATAAATTTCTTACATTGCAGGCTCCGCCCAGGCATGCGCACGATCACAGGATTCTAGTGCGCACGACCACTGGTCGTGCACCACTGATCGTGCGCACTGTTTATTCCAGCGCCTATTTAAAGACCTGCTCGCGAATTAGGTCGGGGAGTTGATTCCAGTCCGCCGTTTTCTCCCTCCAGAGCCCCGATTTCGCCCCTCCATCGCCGCCCACCATCTGGAGGTGCTCCGGGCTTGTTCTTCACGCCAATCTTGAGCCGGAGCTTCCTCTCGGCCTCCTCCTTCATCCTAGAGCTTCAAAGGAAGATCTAGCCGCCATCGCCATCAAGCAAGAAGAAGTTTGCAACCTCTATCGGATCGTGAGACGAAGAAGACTGGCTCATTGGAGAGTAGTGACAGCTCTCTCTACCCCGGACGTAGTTGCGGAACGAGCTTGGACGCGGATTGACAACCCGGCAATTCCAACCGTGAATCTACAACGAGCCTTCAGATTCGGTCGATTTCTTGCCTTGTTCTTCTCTTGTTGATGTATATGTAGTTAGAGCTAACATTATGATGAAGTAGCACTTAACTTTATTTGCATTTCTATGCATTTCATGTCTATGTAAAATACTTTACTGTTTGAGTTGCTTGAGGTGCGCCCCATTCCATCCTCCATCCCGCCGTCACGTTCGTGTGCCGAACTAGCAATTGCTAGTGGCGTGCTTGTCGACGAGGTGCTTGAGACCCTCATCCGTATGCCTACTCTTCCATCCGCCTAGCGAAGCGTGGCATAGCGGCCCGTGTAATCCATTCCGACCCCGCCGGTGCGAACCATTCCATCCGCTTGCCTACTCATCCATCCGCCCTTACGAAGTAGCGCGCTCAAGGCCTACGTAGATTCCATCCCGCCAAGCGAAGCATTGCATAGCGACATTGCATAGGAGTAGTTTAAGTTGTTTTCTTTTATTTTACACAAACCAAATCCCCCATTTCTGCATCCATCGGCTCGAAAGGACTTCAATCTCAAGTCCTTCCTCGATAATAAACTCCACCTTACTGTGTTCCTTTAAGATCGATACTTGGGGATTCATTCCCATTTTATATTACTTGAATGATCGGTACACTGCCGTTTCGTGCCGCAGTCTTACTACCGCCTATAGCGATGTGCTAAGATTTGCGCCATCAAGTTTTTGGCGCCGTTGCCGGGGAACACAAACGTGTGAGTTTTCTTGAGAGGGAGAGTCGAGAGATAGTAGTTCTTCCAGTGTTTATAGACGCCTTTTTATTTTTGTTTGCTTTTTAAATTTATATTGTTTGTTATTATTTCTTCTCTCCTATTTTGAAGTTTTAAGCAAGTTTAATCAAAGGAGTTTTATTAGTTTGTGTAGATTTCCTTGCAAAGAATTTCACTTTCGTTTTATCTGCTTTTATTGTTGAAAATGTCTTCATGGGATATTTCTCCTGGCACTTACGACATGATGGTCTATTATATAGACCAAATGAATGAATTAAATGCTAGGCAATGTAGGAACGTTGTTTGCTTGTTGTGTCGAGGAGAGGGTCATGATTTGAAGGACTGTCCTAGTCTTTTCAATCCTGACCGCCGCTCCTCCACTCATGACAACATTGTCCCTATCACTCATTCTTTACCCATGGAGGCAATCGTGCCCTCTACCCCCGATCTTATTTCGTGCAAGGACTCCTCACTCCCTGTGTATGGCTTCACTCCTAGTGATGATGATCACTCATCTGTTGGCCAACAAGGAGAGGAATGGGAGCTCTTAGATGCTCCTGAGTGGGATATGGAAAGTATTCTTTCCATCGGGGAGGCATTAGCTGATCTTTTTGCGGAGAAACCAAACCTTTTTGTTCCTCTAGTTTCTTTGCAATATTTTTCTACACACACTCTTTATGATCCTATCGAAGTGAAGGAGTGGGGTGATGCTTCTGACTCGGAGGATGCTCCAAAGTGGGATGAGGAATTTGTTTTCACCGAAGGGGAGGATGAATACTTTGAACACGATGGTGCACCTCGATGGGATGAGGAGGATTCTCTCTCTGATGAGGAGGTTTGCACTTCTTCATGGGACGAGGAGGTCCAAACCACCACGGAGTCCCTTGAGTTTTTGGGTCCCCCTCGCTATGATACTTGCGATGATGATAGCGATCTGTCCTTGGATCCTGCTGGGAGTGAAACCGGGATCACTCCCCAGATTGCTGATTATTTACGTTCTTCTTCTCGTTTCTTTCTTGACCCCCCTTCTTCATCCGAGCTTGTGCAGGTGGAGTCTTTACAGGTGCCCCAGGAGGACTTGGAGCTTCTTGCTCAAGTCAATGATGATTGCGTCCTTATATGCGAGGAGGTTGATCTCTCCTCCATTAAGGAAGCCTCATTCGTTGCCTTCTCCTCCTGCGGACCTGCTGTGGACGATACCTTGCTCGGCAAGGATTTTTTTGTGAGATGAGTGAGGACCAGGCCTCCTCCTTTTCTTACATTTCTACCCTCTACCTGTGAGGAGTAGGTATCTATATTTTGGTAGAGGGGTGACTGCTCTGTCTCCGTATCGGTACCCGCTACCGATGCGCATATTAGAACAGTTACCTGTGCATTTTCTTTTTCATAGGCCTATAAGCTAGAACTGTACAAAACCTGAATAAGTCGTGCTGGGATGACAATAACCCCAGTAGTTATCTTACTTTTATTGCATTTCCATTTTCCTAGTTAGAGTAGTTAGTTAATTTCTGTTCTATTTTAGCATTTCTGCTTTCTTCTGTTTTTGTGGAGCTCAACCCTGCAGGTACTTATTGAAAATTCTGAATGGCGGGTTTGCTTCAGTTTTTCACGCGTTTTCTGGTATGCTCACTTCTGAGCATTGGGTAATCTCTTTCCCTAGACTTCATTTTCAATTCTTCATGGTTACATCATTTATGTCTATTGCTTAGATTTAGTCTGGGGGAGAGCTGCTATATGTTACCCACTGCACGTGCACATCTCATTTGCATACTAGAAGTATTTTAATTTCAGTTATTTAGTTATGTTCAATTGCATTGCACACCACTACACCCACTCGAGCGTGCACTTAGCTGTTGGCACGTCTTGAGCTGAACTCATTTCTTTTTGTGTGATTAGGAAAATCATTGTGCTGGCTTAGGATTGTGAGTCAGAGTAAAATGTTGACTTCTATAGTGCTCCTAGTCGAGTGCTCATGTCTCACATAGAAATTCGTGTAGATTCACATTCTTTCTATGCTTTTAGTTTATATTTTTCTATTAGCGTAAATATTGTTTACTACACTCAAAAATGGGTGAGTCCGGTGTGAATCAAACGGTAGCATAGGGATGTGTGTAGACATTCGTTAGCCTCATATTGCCTGAGTCGGGAGAAAGGATTATCTCTCTCGGTGGCTAAGAACTTGCCCCAAGCGATTCTTGAAGTATGGTATAAGGTTAGTCAATTGCGTGAATGTGATATAGGCCATCATTTTGGCCCGGTTGAGCCTTTGTGCCATTCCTATCATCATTTCCTCGTTAGCCCAGTTGTGCCTACCCCATTATTTTGGTTCAGCTCCACTATTGTTCACCAAAGCCTAAACTCCAATCCTAGTCGCACACCCAAAATGCAAGCATTTTGTTTAAATTTTAAATTGGTGGTGTTGATTGTGGAAGTACAATGTGAAAATGTGGATGTGCATCTTTGAAAATTTGCTGAAATTGCTAAAGAAAGAAAAAGAAAAGAAGAAAAAGATTTGATAAGAAAAAGAAGAATGAAAAGTTTAATTGAAAAAAATCTGTTTGAGATTTATATTTGGGAGTAGGCGGTGCACACACCCATGCGTCTAAGTCTAAGTCTGGGGGTGTGGTGCATCCGCGTGTTTTATGGCTACTTGGATAGTGTTATGCATTTGCTCATTTGGGTTTTTGTGTTCTAAGCCTTCATGTTTATATTTGTTTGCCTCACCTAAACCCAAGCCTCATCTAAAACCTTTAGTCTTATTGATTCACGCGTTTGAGTCAAACCAGTGCCGTGGAGAGAGTGCGAACAGGCAAGCTTATGGTCACCGACATTGATGGATTTCAATGGAGTTGTCTCGAGCCCCGATCTTTGGCAATGCTTGTTTTAGCGTTCAGTTTACTTTCTTCCTATGTACGATCTTATGATTCACCGTGATTCAATTTTTGAGTAAATGTAATATATAAATACGCTCCTAGGAAATTATAAACTAATATGCATAATTAGGAATTTTATCTATTGTATTTCTACGCGTGTGAGCATGCAACTTCGCATGGTACTGCGCTTGATAATTTCTTTGTCAGCTATGTTTTTCCTGTCCGCGAGAGATGGTTTGCTCGGGACGCGCAAACAGTTAAGTCTGGGGGTGTGATGAGTCCCAATTATATACACATATATGGACTCATCTGGGCCGTTTATCTAGTCATTCCACTGCACTTTGGCCTTGTTTTAGCTCATATTTGTCATTCTATGCTAGGTGCACTTCTTGGCCTAATTTGGTGTGTTTTATGTTTATTCTCTTTTGATAGCCTTATCGTATTGTTGAGTGCCACTTTCAGTGGCCTGATTAGCATTTCTGTAGGAACAGGAGTCGTGCAGGTGTTCCCGGTACAATTCTGTACAGGAACACTGCGCACGATCACTGGTTCTATTGCGCACGATCACTGGTCGTGCGCCGCTGATCGTGCGCACTTAACCCCCATTTTATGAGTTCTGTCTCGACCAGTGCGCACGACCACTTACGATAGTGCGCACGACCACTTACGATAGTGCGCACGACCACTGGTCGTGCGCCACTGGTCGTGCGCCACTGGTCGTGCGCCACTGGTCGTGCGCCACTGGTCGTGCGCCACTGGTCGTGCGCCACTGGTCGTGCGCCACTGGTCGTGCGAACATTATATTTTATAAATTTCTTACATTGCAGGCTCCGCCCAGGCATGCGCACGATCACAGGATTCTAGTGCGCACGACCACTGGTCGTGCGCCACCGATCGTGCGCACTGTTTATTCCAGCACCTATTTAAAGACCTGCTCGCGAATTTGGTCGGGGAGTTGATTCCAGTCCGCCGTTTTCTCCCTCCAGAGCCCCGATTTCGCCCCTCCATCGCCGCCCACCATCTGGAGGTGCTCCAGGCTTGTTCTTCACGCCAATCTTGAGCCGGAGCTTCCTCTCGGCCTCCTCCTTCATCCTAGAGCTTCAAAGGAAGATCTAGCCGCCATCGCCATCAAGCAAGAGGAAGTTTGCAACCTCTACCGGATCGTGAGACGAAGAAGACTGGCTCATTGGAGAGTAGTGACAGCTCTCTCTACCCCGGACGTAGTTGCAGAACGAGCTTGGACGCGGATTGACAACCTGGCGATTCCAACCGTGAATCTACAACGAGCCTTCAGATTCGATCGATTTCTTGCCTTGTTCTTCTCTTGTTGATGTATATGTAGTTAGAGCTAACATTATGATGAAGTAGCACTTAACTTTATTTGCATTTCTATGCATTTCATGTCTATGTAAAATACTTTACTGTTTGAGTTGCTTGAGGTGCGCCCCATTCCATCCTCCATCCCGCCGTCACGTTCGTGTGCCGCACTAGCAATTGCTAGTGGCGTGCTTGTTGACGAGGTGCTTGAGACCCTCATCCGTATGCCTACTCTTCCATCCGCCTAGCGAAGCGTGGCATAGCGCCCGTGTAATCCATTCCGACCCCGCCGGTGCGAACCATTCCATTCGCTTGCCTACTCGTCCATCCGCCCTTACGAAGTAGCGCGCTCAAGGCCTACGTAGATTCCATCCCGCCAAGCGAAGCATTGCATAGCGACATTGCATAGGAGTAGTTTAAGTTGTTTTCTTTTATTTTACACAAACCAAATCCCCCATTTCTGCATCCATCGGCTCGAAAGGACTTCAATCTCAAGTCCTTCCTCGATAATAAACTCCACCTTACTGTGTTCCTTTGAGATCAATACTTGGGGATTCATTCCCATTTTATATTACTTGAACGATCGGTACACTGCCGTTTCGTGCCGCAGTCTTACTACCGCCTATAGCGGTGTGCTAAGATTTGCGCCATCAAGTTTTTGGCGCCGTTGCCGGGGAACACAGACGTGTGAGTTTTCTTGAGAGGGAGAGTCGAGAGATAGTAGTTCTTCCAGTGTTTATAGCCGCCTTTTTATTTTTGTTTGCTTTTTAAATTTATATTGTTTGTTATTATTTCTTCTCTCCTATTTTGAAGTTTTAAGCAAGTTTAATCCAAGGAGTTTTATTAGTTTGTGTAGATTTCCTTGCAAAGAATTTCACTTTCGTTTTATCTGCTTTTATTGTTGAAAATGTCTTCATGGGATATTTCTCCTGACACTTACGACATGATGGTCTATTATATAGACCAAATGAATGAATTAAATGCTAGGCAATGTAGGAACGTTGTTTGCTTGTTGTGTCGAGGAGAGGGTCATGATTTGAAGGACTGTCCTAGTCTTTTCAATCCTAACCGCCGCTCCTCCACTCATGACAACATTGTCCCTATCACTCATTCTTTACCCATGGAGGCAATCGTGCCCTCTACCCCCGATCTTATTTCGTGCAAGGACTCCTCACTCCCTGTGTATGGCTTCACTCCTAGTGATGATGATCACTCATCTGTTGGCCAACAAGGAGAGGAATGGGAGCTCTTAGATGCTCCTGAGTGGGATATGGAAAGTATTCTTTCCATCGGGGAGGCATTAGCAGATCTTTTTGCGGAGAAACCAAACCTTTTTGTTCCTCCAGTTTCTTTGCAATATTTTTCTACACACATTCTTTATGATCCTATCGAAGTGAAGGAGTGGGGTGATGCTTCTGACTCGGAGGATGCTCCAAAGTGGGATGAGGAATTTGTTTTCACCGAAGGGGAGGATGAATACTTTGAACACGATGGTGCACCTCGGTGGGATGAGGAGGATACTCTCTCTGATGAGGAGGTTTGCACTTCTTCATAGGACGAGGAGGTCCAAACCACCACGGAGGCCCTTGAGTTCTTGGGTCCCCCTCGCTATGATACTTGCGATGATGATAGCGATCTGTCCTTGGATCCTGCTGGGAGTGAAACCAGGATCACTCCCCAGATTGCTGATTATTTACGTTCTTCTTCTCGTTTCTTTCTTGACCCCCCTTCTTCATCTGAGCTTGTGCAGGTGGAGTCTTTACAGGTGCCCCAGGAGGACTTGGAGCTTCTTGCTCAAGTCAATGATGATTGCGTCCTTATATGCGAGGAGGTTGATCTCTCCTCCATTAAGGAAGCCTCATTCGTTGCCTTCTCCTCCTGCGGACCTGCTGTGGACGATACCTTGCTCGGCAAGGATTTTTTTGTGAGATGAGTGAGGACCAGGCCTCCTCCTTTTCTTACATTTCTACCCTCTACCTGTGAGGAGTAGATATCTATATTTTGGTAGAGGGGTGACTGCTCTGTCTCCGTATCGGTACCCGCTACCGATGCGCATATTAGAACAGTTACCTGTGCATTTTCTTTTTCATAGGCCTATAAGCTAGAACTGTACAAAACCTGAATAAGTCGTGCTGAGATGACAATAACCCCAGTAGTTATCTTACTTTTATTGCATTTTCATTTTCCTAGTTAGAGTAGTTAGTTAATTTCTGTTCAGTTTTAGCATTTCTGCTTTCTTCTGTTTTTGTGGAGCTCACCCCTGCAGGTACTTATTGCAAATTCTGAATGGCGGGTTTGCTTCAGTTTTTCACGCGTCTTCTGGTATGCTCACTTCTGAGCATTGGGTAATCTCTTTCCCTAGACTTCATTTTCAATTCTTCATGGTTACATCATTTATGTCTATTGCTTAGATTTAGTCTGGGGGAGAGCCGCTATATGTTACCCACTGCACGTGCACATCTCATTTGCCTACAAGAAGTATTTTAATTTCAGTTATTTAGTTATGTTCAATTGCATTGCACACCACTACACCCACTCGAGCGTGCACTTAGCTGTTGGCACGTCTTGAGCTGAACTCATTTCTTTTTGTGTGATTAGGAAAATCATTGTGCTGGCTTAGGATTGTGAGTTAGAGTAAAATGTTGACTTCTATAGTGCTCCTAGTCGAGTGCTCATGTCTCACATAGAAATTCGTGTAGATTCAATTTCTTTTTATGCTTTTAGTTTATATTTTTCTATTAGCGTAAATATTGTTTACTACACTCAAAAATTGGTGAGTCCGGTGAATCAAACGGTAGCATAGGGATGTGTGTAGACGTTCGTTAGCCTCATATTGCCCGAGTCGGGAGAAAGGATTATCTCTCTCGGTGGCTAAGAACTTGCCCCAAGCGATTCTTGAAGCATGGGTATAAGGTTAGTCAATTGCGTGAATGTGATATAGGCCATCATTTTGGCCCGGTTGAGCCTTTGTGCCATTCCTATCATCATTTCCTCGTTAACCCAGTTGTGCCTACCCCATTATTTTGGTTCAGCTCCACTATTGTTCACCAAAGCCTAAACTCTAATCCTAGTCGCACACCCAAAATGCAAGCATTTTGTTTAAATTTTAAATTAGTGGTGTTGATTGTGGAAGTACAATGTGAAAATGTGGATGTGCATCTTTGAAAATTTGCTGAAATTGCTAAAGAAAGAAAAAGAAAAGAAGAAAAAGATTTGAAAAGAAAAAGAAGAATGAAAAGTTTAATTGAAAAAAATCAGTTTGAGATTTATATTTGGGAGTAGGCGGTGCACACACCCATGCGTCTAAGTCTAAGTCTGGGGGTGTGGTGCATCCGCGTGTTTTATGGCTACTTGGATAGTGTTATGCATTTGCTCATTTGGGTTTTTGTGTTCTAAGCCTTCATGTTTATATTTGTTTGCCTCACCTAAACCCAAGCCTCATCTAAAACCTTTAGTCCTATTGATTCACGCATTTGAGTCAAACCAGTGCCGTGGAGAGAGTGCGAACAGGCAAGCTTATGGTCACCGACATTGATGGATTTCAATGGAGTTGTCTCGAGCCCCGATCTTTGGCAATGCTTGTTTTAGCGTTCAGTTTACTTTCTTCCTATTTACGATCTTATGATTCACCGTGATTCAATTTTTGAGTAAATGTAATATATAAATACGCTCCTAGGAAATTATAAACTAATATGCATAATTAGGAATTTTATCTATTGTATTTCTACGCGTGTGAGCATGCTACTTCGCATGGTACTCCGCTTGATAATTTCTTTGTCAGCTATGTTTTTCCTGTCCGCGAGAGATGGTTTGCTCGGGACGCGCAAACAGTTAAGTCTGGGGGTGTGATAAGTCCCAATTATATACACATATATGGACTCATCTGGGCCGTTTATCTAGTCATTCCACTGCACTTTAGCCTTGTTTTAGCTCATATTTGTCATTCTATGCTAGGTGCACTTCTTGGCCTAATTTGGTGTGTTTTATGTTTATTCTCTTTTGATAGCCTTATCGTATTGTTGAGTGCCACTTTCAGTGGCCTGATTAGCATTTCTGTAGGAACAGGAGTCGTGCAGGTGTTCCCGGTACAATTCTGTACAGGAACACTGCGCACGATCACTTGTTCTATTGCGCACGATCACTGGTCGTGCGCCGCTGATCGTGCGCACTTAACCCCCATTTTATGAGTTCTGTCTCGACCAGTGCGCACGACCACTTACGATAGTGCGCACGACCACTGGTCGTGCGCCACTGGTCGTGCGAATATTATATTTTATAAATTTCTTACATTGCAGGCTCCGCCCAGGCATGCGCACGATCACAGGATTCTAGTGCGCACGACCACTGGTCGTGCGCCACCGATCGTGCGCACTGTTTATTCCAGCGCCTATTTAAAGACCTGCTCGCGAATTAGGTCGGGGAGTTGATTCCAGTCTGCCGTTTTCTCCCTCCAGAGCCCCGATTTCGCCCATCCATCGCCGCCCACCATCTGGAGGTGCTCCGGGCTTGTTCTTCACGCCAATCTTGAGCCGGAGCTTCCTCTCGGCCTCCTCCTTCATCCTAGAGCTTCAAAGGAAGATCTAGCCGCCATCGCCATCAAGCAAGAGGAAGTTTGCAACCTCTACCGGATCGTGAGACGAAGAAGACTGGCTCATTGGAGAGTAGTGACAGCTCTCTCTACCCCGGACGTAGTTGCGGACCGAGCTTGGACGCGGATTGACAACCCGGCGATTCCAACCGTGAATCTACAACGAGCCTTCAGATTCGGTCGATTTCTTACCTTGTTCACTGGGAGTGCGAAGAGGTAGATGACGTTGGCCATCTTGGCAACGTCAGATATATAGATGAATGTGTGGATGCAAACGATGATGGTACTTTGGGTCACCTCTTCTACATCCATGGAGGTGCGGGACTTGAGTTTTCCAGGAATGCTAACCTCGCAAGAGTTTATCAATCCAAAGTCACTGCTACCTCCGCTTCAGCCCTAATTCGAGGAATAATCACCTTTGGACAAGAAGACCTTTCTCCGACCGCCAATCCTTTCAACGGCGCAGTCGTTATCAAAGCGGCAATCGAGAACTATATAGTAGAAAAAATCCTAGTAGATACTGGGAGCTCAGTGAATGTGCTCTTCAAGCCTGCCTTCGAAGCATTAAAGACTGGAAAGGCTCTTCTCTCTACCGAAGCGCCGCTATATGGTTTCTCAGGGGAGAAGAAGGAAGTGGAAGGTGTTGTCACTCTCTCGGTGACACCGGGAGGTATTATAAAGATGGTAAAGTTCATCGTCGTTGAAGCTCCGAGCAGCTACAACGCAATCTTTGGGAGGCCAGTGCTGAATGAATATCAAGCAGTAGTTTCAACCTACCATCAGGTCGTAAAGTTCACTTTAAACAGCAAGCAGTACCCTATCAAGTGCAATACGAGGAAAGCCAAAGAATGCTATGTCAGAACGGTCAACGTGATCGAGTCATATCCTCTTCATGTAGCTGAGATCTCTTCAACACCTCAAGTTTCTGACCAAGCCAAAGCAATAGAAGAGGTTGACGAGGAAGATGCAAGAGATGGAGTCCACTTGGAAGCTGCCCAAACAACACAAGTTGTATCCATCAGCAAGGAAGATGAGATCAAGAAGTTCTCAATCAATGCTGAATTGCCTGAAGCAGACAAGAGTCGGCTCATTTCCTGCCTTCTGAAGAACCTGGATGTCTTCGCTTGGTCAACGGATGACATGCCAAGAGTTGATCTGGATGTTGCTTGCTATCACCTCCACATTGATCCCAACTTCAACCCAATCAAGCAAAAGAAAAGAGCAGTGGTGGAGACCCTTGCTCAGCCGATTCGGGAGGAGGTGGAGAACCTGCTGAAGGCCAAATTAATTCAGGAGATTCAATACCCAGATTGGGTATCGAATGTTGTAATGGTTAAAAAGGCTGGTGGGAAGTGGCGCATGTATGCAGATTTTACCAAGCTCAATAAAGCGTGTCCCAAAGATTGTTACCCCTTGCCTCAGATAGATTCTTTAGTTGACTCCGCGGTTGGGTATTCTTGTGTGTTTTTTGGATGCATTCTCGGGATATCACCAAATACGAATGCACAAGCCCGATATTCCTCACACCTCATTCATGATGAATGACTGTTGTTTTTGCTATCTAGTAATGCCCTTTTGGCTAAAGAATGCAGGTGCAGCTTGTCAAATAATATGGACACCATCTTTAGAAATAAAAAAGGAAGTAATTTAGAGGTCTATGTTGATGACCTCCTCGTAAAAGCAAGTCCTATTCAGCTCATCTTAACGACATCATAGAGACGTTTGCAACCCTTCAGACCTTTAACATGAGGTTGAATCCATTAAAGTGTGATTTTGGGGCTAGTAAAGGGAAGTTTCTCGGCCATCTCCTCACTCTAGATGGGTTGGAACCGAATACCGATAAGATTAAGGCCATCCTAGCGATGTCACCTCCTAAATCTACCAAAGAAGTTCTGCAATTAGGAGGAAGGATGGCAGGCCTGAGCCATTTTATCTCTCGCTCAGGAGATAAAAGCGCTCCTTTCTTTAAGACTCTCCGTGGAGGAGCTAAGTTTGAGTGGACAAATGAATGTGATGATGCTTTCAACCAGCTCAAGAAGCAGCTGACATCAACTCCCTTGCTCTAGAGCCTGAGAGAAGGAGAAGACCTTTTCCAATATCTTGGAGATGACTCCTATGCCATCAGTTCAGTGTTGGTCAGGGAAGAGAAGAAGAGGCAGTTTCCGGTCTATTATGTGAGTAAGATTTTGAAATATACACAAACTCGATATCCAATTCTTGAGAAGCTGGCCCTAATGCTCGTAACTACAACACAAAGGCTAAGACCCAATTTCCATGCCCATTCAATCCATGTTGTCTCCGATCTTACATTAAAGAATTTTTTGGAGAATCCATAACACTCTGGTAGATTGGAAAAAATGGGCAATAGAGTTCAACGAATTCGATCTCTCTTATATTCCCAGAGTAGCAATCAAAGCTCAGTTGCTAGCAGATTTCCATGATTGATACAAGGGAAGTTAGCTCAGAAAAGGAGGTTGGAATGCCTCTCGCCTGGACAATTTTCGTTGATGGAGCTTCGGGATGAAATTCTTCCGGGGTGGGAGTTGTTCTAATTAACCCAAATGGTGTTAGATTAGATCAAGCATTGAAGTTTTATTTTCCAACAACAAACAACCAAGCAGAATATGAAGCTTTACTCGCCGGCCTCAAATTTGCAAGAGAGCTGGGAATTGAAGATGTTCAAGTCAAAACTGTTTCTCTGGTAATGGCATCTCAGGTAAATGGAACATTTGAAACCAGAGATCGCACTTTGAAACAATATCAAGCTCTGGTAAAAATTGAGATAGGCAAGTTCAAGAGCTTCACTATTCAACATATCCCAAGGGGAGAGAACACATAAGCTGATGAATTGGCTAAGTTTGGCCTTCTTTCCGGAGGAACTACCTCAAAATTGTTTCATCCGACAATCGAAGAGGGAGAAGTCATGCAAATAGATCAACATCCATCTTGGATGGATCCCTTCATCCTCTACCTTTCGGTTGGAGAGTTCCACTCAATGGTAAAGGATAGGAAGATGTTTAAACTTAAAGCAGCCTATTATTATCTTGTTGCAGGAATACTCTATAGAAAAACTTTTCTTTCGCCATTGGCACGGTGCGTTTCTGAAGAAGGAATCCCAATCGTACTTCAAGAGGTTCATTCAAGAGAGTGTGACAGTTACTCAGGAGCTAGAACCCTAGAAAAGAGGATTCTAAGATAGGATTTTTTCTGGCCTTAAATGAGGAAGGATGCAGAGAAGTTCGCAAAGAAGTGTATTCAATGTCAAAAGTTTGCTCCTCTTCAGCATCAACCAACTCAACAACTTAAATCAATAGCAACTCCATGGACGTTTGCGGTTTAGGGATGGATTTAGTTGGACATTTTCCCTTGGCTAGTGGTCAGCGCAGGTTTATTCTAGTAATGATTAATTTCTTCAGCAAATGGATCGAGGCAAAGGCGTTGGCTAAAAATACTACACAAGCGGTGAGGAATTTTATCTGGGGGGAGATAGTATGTAGGCATGGAATTCCATTCCCATGGCGATTATCATAGATAATGGTCCACAATTCAACAACTCAAGTCTTGTAAATTTCTGTTATCAAATCGGCACTGAATTGCGATTTGCTTCTGTACATCATCCTCGAAGTAATGGTCAGGTAGAGGTTGCCAATAAACTAATAATCAACCTTTAGAAAAAGAAAGTAGAAAATCTCAGAGGTAATTGGGCATAACAGTTACCTTCGGTGTTATGGGCTCTGAGGACAACTCCAACCTCAGCTACCGGGGAGACCCCTTTCAAATTATCTCAAGGTTCTAAAGCTCTTATTCCAGTTGAATTTGAAGTAAGGAGTCCAATAGTATTGCTATCACATCATAATCAAGAAGACTGGATGGAAGGGAATGATGAAGAACTGAAATATAGTCTTGATCTCATTGAAGAATTAAGAGATGCAGCAATAATCAGGCAAGAAGAGGTGAAAAATAGAATTGCCAAATACTTTGATAAAAATGTCAGAGTTAAAGAATTCATTGTTGGTGATCTTGTCCTAAAAAAGGTAGATGTAGCAGCAAGATCCAGTTCAGTTGGAAAACTCAACCCAAATTGTGCAGGGCTTTTCATAATCAAAGAAGTACTCAAGAATGGAGCATATCGACTCCAAACTTATGAAGGAGAAGAACTATCTCATACTTGGAGTGGAGATGACCTTAAGCATTTCTTCTCTTGAAAAAGTATATTTTACATTTTCTTTCTTTATGATGATGTGTTTAGAATCTCTTATGATCTGTCTCATTGAAAAGGAAGTACCAAAAATGAATTATTACCAAAGGCTAAGGTCATGGAAAGAGAGATATCGACGGATCCTACTTGCTGCCCCCTTAACTTGAAGCTTGAGATGTAAATCTTCCAGTACCACAGGTAGATGGACATTTCGCTCGCCAAGCTCATGCGGAGGAACTTTAGTATGTGGGGTCCTTGCTGACATCTGACACATCTTTGCATCAAGGGAAGTCTAGGTGAATGTTCAGCTCTGTCATACATTATAAGAGGACATCGTTACAGTCTTAATGATCTTTTAGGGAAAGCAATGTCGGTATAGCCCCTGCGGCATGACCACACCTGCCCTATGGATCATCTTGTTCTGTGACCCTCGAATGCTCACTGATGCATGGATAGCCAAGGGATGGTTAGAAATATCTATAACCATCGCCTGAGCCTCAATGTGGTAAGTGTGTAATAAGTTCAATAATCTTCTTTCTTCTTCTCTCTTCTTAAGTTTCTGTAGATGGATTATCCCGTGAGATTTTGCTACCGAGCTCTCAAAGCCGGTGGGGCAGGTTGATCTCATGGTGAGGTTTTCAAGGAAGATTTCTGTAGCTGGATTATCCCGTGAGATTCTGCTATCGGCTCTCAAAGCCGGTGGGGCAGGTTGATCTCACGGTGAGGTTTTCAAGGAAGATTTCTGTAGTTGGATTATCTCGTGAGATTCCGCTACTGGGCTCTCAAAGCCGGTGGGGCAGGTTAATCTCACGGTGAGGTTTTCAAGGAAGATTTCTATAGTTGGATTATCCTGTCAAATTCTGCTATCGGGATCTCAAAGCTGGTTGGGTAGGTTGATCTCACGGTGTGGTTTAAAAGGAAGATTTCTTTAGCTGGATTATCCCGTGAGATTTTGCTACCAGGCTCTTAAAGCAGGTGGGGCAAGTTGATCTCACAGTGTGGTTTTCAAGGAAGGTTTCTGTAGCTGGATTATCTCGTGAGATTTTACTATCGGGCTCTCATAGCCGGTGGGTCAGGTTAATTTCACGGTGAGGCTTTCAAAGGAAAAGTTATACTATTTCTTCAGGAATTGGCGGTCTGAAATATTGGTGACCGCTAGTTTTGGGGTTTTGATTTCTTCATGGTTTTGATACTTCATCAAGAGTGGGAAGTCAAATATATTGGAGACTGCCAGTTTTGGATTTTCCCTAATAAGTCGGTTTGTAACATCTAAGACCGCAAGTGATGCGTATGTCATTATATTATATGATCTCTAGCAATTGAGATTGCTGGCCATGATTACATTATCAAAGAACTGTCAAGAGAATTGGAGATCGCCATCTGTGCCTCCTACAAAAAATTCTTCTAATTAAGGAGTGCTCGGTGAACGTTTCAAATCATCTGAGGGCTTCCCACACATATTCACAATAGGCAGTCTGAAGAATTTTTGACCACATGCTAAATATCTTCTTTTCTATTTATTTTCTCCCATAGTTTATAAGGATATTCTTGGGATTTCTCTTTTACCCATCTATTGATTGGCGGTCTGAGGAATTGGGATCGCAAGCAACCTAACTCTGACAAGTTCTAAGGCTTTCTGAATATTGAAGAATCTGGGTTAAAAGGGTGGTTCAAAGCTCAAGGTCTGATCATTTGCAAAAAGAGCGGTCTGGATTATTGAGATCGCTACTTATCTCTTTCTCAATAGTAATTTCAAATTGATAATCACGATCATTTGTTTGTGAATAGTTATGATTCTATGT
This sequence comes from Dactylorhiza incarnata, assembly GCA_033032865.1. Classification (NCBI taxonomy): domain Eukaryota; kingdom Viridiplantae; phylum Streptophyta; class Magnoliopsida; order Asparagales; family Orchidaceae; genus Dactylorhiza; species Dactylorhiza incarnata. Next base: position 9,113,220 of record JAWHQI010000035.1, read on the forward strand.
CTCAACAGAGAAATTTCACAACATAATGATTTCATATGATTGAGGTAAGTTCTACGTCATCCTACAAGGCGGACTGATGAAAATGAGGCCGTCATTATGAGTCGATCGAAGTGTAGAATATTATGCATACAACTATTTTTTCAAACTCAGTAATACTTAAGACATTGAGATCGAATGTCTTCCTATCTCGCAAAAATGAGATCGCAAATAATAAAAATTATTCTGGTACAAGTCCAAGAAACCAGGTTGTAGACCACTGAGATCGATTCTTCCTCACTAAGGATTATAATGAGATCGCAAATGGTAAGATCCACATAAACATAAAGGAATAAAGAAAGCATTCATCCACAAAAGGGACAAAGGTATGCCAAAATTTTGTTTGTATTTCATTCTATTTAATTACATAGTTCGCTCGGTCTCAAAATCGGCGATCGCAATTTTAAAAGAACAAAAGAAACATCACAATTGAAACTCTGGATCTTTTACCTACTCTTCGATCTCTTCAGACACCGCTCATCTGATTATGAAGAGTAGGTCTCTTCAGAAGATTCCTCTGATCTTCCGCATGGAATATTGGATCTAGATCTTAAGCGCAGCAAAGCTCACATCATCGCCTTCGACATATTTGGCTTCCGCTTGCTACATCAGAATCCCCTTCGATCTTTACATCCTCTTCCTCTTCAACAACGGTCTCATTTGCGGTGGCTGACTATTCATCTATTACTCTTGCTGCCTATGGGAAGAGATCGCCAAATTTATCCACTTTGAACTCGTCGGTGAGACCGCCGCAGTCACGGAGTTCTGAGATAGTCAGCTCCGTCGTCTCTTTCACATGATACATCATGGCATTTTGGAATTCATGATTGTCCGCATTGTATGCTGCTTTCCGTGATTGCTGCAAATGAAAAATAGTTAGATTGCACGGTCATGAAAGAGGAGAGCTAGAGACCTCAGGTAAAATAGCCTTACATCTTGCTCTTCTTACAGACACTCAATATTTCTTAGGGCACCTCGCAGAGACCGCACCGTATGATTATTTAAGACTGTGCTCCTAGCGGTCGCCTGTGCGCAGGGATCAGGGAGCATGTCGGTCTCAAAATCATATGCCTCCCTGTCATTGTTTTTCCCGTAAAGAGCGGAGATGACCGCAAAGGCATGGCGCGGCAGCTTCCCAATCTAGGGAGGGAGATCGGTGGACACCTTCATACTTTTTCCTTTTTTGCTCCACTTGAGTAGGGGCTTTCCCTTTATATCCTTCAATTTTTTTCCCAAAGCCGATCAAGGGAAATGGTTCGCTGACAGCCTCTGACTCACCACCGAACCCCGCGATCTCGCACTCGCGGTCTCTCCTTTTCTCTTCTCCCTCTAGGTAAGCACCTCCTCAGCTGATGCCATAAGGTCGGCTGCAGAGATCGCAAAGGTTGCTAGAAAAAGAATAGTTAGAAAATATATGGAAAACTATGATAAGATCGCAGGAGACCACATGTAAAGTTGCTTATTTTCTTCTGGAGAGACCACAGCAATCTCAGGCCAGATCGCCAGATAGTGAAAGAGATCAAGGCGCTTGCCCGCCAGGAAGGCTAAAATCTAAAGCTCCTCCTCTAAGATTGCCTTGTTCTTTCTGAATATTCCCTCTGCTCTTGGGGATGGTTGGCTTCTGGAACTGCCGAGATCGCCTACTAAAAATAAAAATCTCTCCATCCAGAAAGGGACTTTATTAGGAAGATTCAGAATTTTTATACCATTACATGAAAAATATATTAACCCTTTAAACTCTTCCTTCTTCTGTCCCTCTTTCAGCGACTTCACAGTGAAGGTCGCGCGGAAGAGAGCCATGGAGAACATTATTCTTGCTGATCTCAGGTAGTTGATGAAGACATTAATGAGATCGATAGAGTTTCCCAAGGGAGAGGGAACACAAATCCATAAAAATTCATCACCTCGAGAATTTCCCAAGGGAGAGGGAACTTCCAGCCATGATCAAAGTAATCGATGAGAATGAAATATTTGTTCTCTTCTCTGAAATTTAATCCTTCATCCTCCATGGGCGGTCACTGTGAAATTTTTCGAATCTTTATGAAGCGAGCAGGAGTTAGTCAACTTAGAGTTACAAGCCAAACAACCAGAAGCAAATGGAGGCAAACAAACGATCTTTATTGATAGCAACTTTGAATTACAAGGTAAGGCATGCTTGGCGAGACATGATTTCGCCAGCACAAACACCAAATGAAAAGATACAATGTTGAAGACAACTTAAGACCGCGCGGTCTCCCTTGCGACCTCAGCAACCCGCCAGACTGCAACCCGCTGCCGATCTCAGAACAACACCAACCCGCTGATCAGACCGCACCCTTTCTTTCCGAACTCCTGATTCTCCCGAACTCTAGCACCACAACTCCAAGCCGCAGACCGCCCGAACACTTTCAAAGGAAGAGGTGATCGCTGCTACCCGCACTATCCGCAGAAGCTGTACAAGAGAAGTTCAATCAGCAGACCGCCCGGTCAGACAAACAGAGACCGCAGGAAAGAAGAGAACTCGTCTTACACTTGGTGATCGCTGCTACCCATACTCCGCACATGCCCGACCGAAAGAGATCCCTCCAGCACCTTCTCCCGTATGAAGTAATGCTCGATCTCGATATGCTTGGTCCTCGCGTGACAAACTGGATTGGTAACCAGTTTGAGAGCACTCTCGTTGTCACCGCGTAGCAGAGTCGGCTCCTGAACCTCCTTGTGGACGTCTCCTACCAACCTCCTAAGCCAGATGGCTTCCTGAGCTGCCAAGGCCGAAGCCTTGTATTCCACTTCCGTGGTGGAGACCGATACGGAATCCTGCTTCTTGCTGCACCATGATATAGCTGTAGGGCCCGCCATGAAGACGAATCCAGATGTCGATTTACGATCATCCGAATCTCCCCCGTAGTCAGCATCCATGTACCCGTGCACCTCGAAGCCCGCATCTCTCCTGTATAGGAGACCCATGTCCGAGGTCGCCTTGACATACTTCAAAATATTCTTGGCCGCTAGCAGATAAGGTACCCGTGGCTCCGCCATATATCGACTCACTCTGCCAACTGCATATGCAATATCCGGCCTCGTGATCGTCAGATAAATCAAGCTCCCAACCAGAGCTCGGAACACCAACGGATCTTGCATAATCCTCCCCTCATCCTTGCGAAGTTTTGTGGCCTTCTCCAAAGGTGTGGAAGTGCACTTCCCTTCCTTCATGCCGAATCGCTCCACGATCTGCTCCGCATATCTGGTTTGGGTCACCAACACTCCACCTTCCTTCCTCTGCACCTCGAGTCCAAGGAAATGATGAAGCTCACCTAAGTCCTTCATCTCGAACCTGATGGACAGCTCGGCTCGAAGCTGCGCTACCTCCTCCTTCAAGTTCCCCGTCACGATCATATCGTCGACGTATAGCATCATGATGACTTGAAGCTCCCCGCTCTTCTTGACGAACAAGCTTGAGTCTGAGTCTGAAGCACCAAATCCACATAATAGGAGATATTCTGCGATCTTCCCGTACCACGCCCTCGGCGCTTGCTTCAACCCATACAGGGCCTTCTTCAATTTGCAGACATGCTCCAGAAAATCTTCAGACACAAATCCTGGTGGCTGGACCATGAATATATCCTTGTCAATCTCATCGTACAAGAAAGCGTTCTTGACGTCAAGCTGCCAAATCTTCCATCCATTGAACGCCGCCAAGGCAATGATGAACCGAACTGAAGTCATTTTTGCCACCGGGCTAAATTTCTCCTTGTAGTCTTCACCGTATTGCTGCGAGAACCCCCGAGCTACAAGGCGAGCCTTGTAACGCTCGATGCTGCCGTCAGCTTTCTTCTTAAGCTTGTAGACCCACTTGCATGTAACATGAGTGGTGCACTTGGGCTTGGGCACAAGAGACCAGGTCTCATTCTTCTCGAGAGCTGTCATCTCTTCTTGCATTGCAATGTCCCACTCCTTCACACCTCTGGCCTTCTCAAAGCTCGAAGGCTCCCTCTCATCCAAGGGACCAGCGAAGAAACATGAGACGAAGCTCACTGCGTTTTCTCCTGTATAGCGATCAAGGGCGACGATCGCTCGCTTCGACCTCCTCAGATCCTTCCCCTGAACCGCATTATCTCCAGCCGCTTCTTCCCTAGCTCCTCTTCCAGACGTGCTAGGAGCATCGCTCCCCCTGCTCCCTGAACTAGAAGCCCCCGTCTCGGAACTAGAAGGAGATGGACCACCTGGTGACACAGGTAGCTCCACCTGAAGATCCTCCACAAATTTCTCTGGCACCTCCACCCTGCTCTCTGGTAGCTCCACATCAGAAGACCCCTTGTAAGATGTCACCTCATCGAACACAACGTCGCGAGATACCACAAATCTCCGCTTCTCCGGGTCCATGCACTTCCATCCTTTCTTCCGCTCATCGTATCCCACGAAGACTAGCTTCCTTGCTTTCGCATCTAGCTTCGTTCGAAGAGCATCTGGAATATGCACGTAGCAGGTGGATCCAAACACCCTAAGGTGTACCACGCTAGGCTTCTCCTTGAACATCATCTCATACGGAGTCAACATGTTGATGGGACTCAAAGGCATCCTGTTGATGATGTAGGCAGCACAAGACATTCCCTCCGCCCAGAAGGACTTTGGGATACTCTTGGCATGCAACCAACACTTGCAGGTCTCCGTCAGATGACAGATCTTCCGCTCTGCAACATCGTTCTGCTGTGGAGTATGTGCACAAGTGAGCTCTCTCTGGATGCCTGCCTTCCTGCAAAAAGTAGAGAACTCACTGGAGGTGAACTCCCCTCCGTTGTCAGTCCTCAGCTTCTTCACCCGCAGTCCTAGCCGACCCTCCATGAGCTCCTTGAAATCCACAAACTTGGCAAATGCCTCCGCCTTCTCCTTCAGGAAATATACCCAGACATATCTGGTGTAATCATCGATCAACACCAACATATATCTGCTGCCTCCGAGGCTTGGGGTAGCAGTAGGTCCCATCAAGTCACCGTGGATGCACTCCAACGGCACACTACTCCTTGTCTGCGACTTGTCAAACGGTAGTCAATGAGACTTGCCGAACTGACATCCCGCGCAAACATGACCTTCACCGTAGGAAGATAGACATGGCAGGCCCTTGACCAGACCTCTTACCGCCATAGCTTTCAGCTTGTCCATGCCTACATGCCCCAACCTCTCATGCCATATAACGGCACCATCATTCGTTTTCATCTTGTCGACGTAGGAACTTGTCGATAAAACGAACAAGTCCTTTGCCCGTCTCCCGACATGGACGACCTCGGCCTTTACAGCCTCAAAATTGCGTAGAAACTTCACTTCTGTTGGGCCGAACAGAACGTGATACCCAGCGTCTACAGCGTTGGTCACGGAGAAGAGATTTTTCCTCATACCAGGCACGTGATAGACACTCTTCAAAGTAAGTGGCCCTTTATCACTGCCCAAGGAAACAACCCCCACCTTCTCTACTGGATGCACAGTATTATCAGCAGTAATGATTGCATTGTTACCTGTATAAGGCTATGCAGAAGAAAGCTTGGTCTCGTCTCCGGTGAGGTGATGACCACACCCCAAGTCCACGATCCAGTCTTCCAGATAGTTGATAGAAGCAGAAGCTCCAACAGAAGCCGAGAAGGCTCCTCCCCAACCTCCTTCAAAGTGCCTGGCCTCAGCTTCCTCCTTCTCCGCAGCATACCCAGCTTGGGTGGCCACCTTGCAATCCTTCCTGATGTGGCCATACTTGCCACACTTGAAGCGCTTCGGACCTTCACCCTTCTTCTTCCCGTCAGCCTTGGGAGCATACCCCCTTTCCTGCTGCCCAGAAGTTGAAGGCCCATAGCCTCCTCCAGCAGCCTTCTTCTTCTTATCCCACTTCTTCTTCTTCCCCGAGAAGAGCACTTCGCCATCTCCCCCAGCCACTGACATCCCCGCCATCTGCCTTGCCAAACTTTCTTGCGATGCAAGCAAGTTCTCCAGCTCCAACAGAGACGGCTGATTTGCCTATCCCTGCACCGACGTCACAAAGGCAACATATTCCTTCCGCAAGCCGCGGATGATGTGCCTCTTCAGCTTCGCCTCAAAGATAGGCTCATCAGGATCCAATGCTGAGATTTCAGCGCACAAGTTCTTCATCTTCAGAAAGAAAGTGGAGATAGAAAGATCACCCTGAGCCGACCTTGCCAGCTCATTCTCCAAGAACTGTAGCCTTGCTACATTCTTCTTGTTAAACAACCCATCCAGGGCTCTCCAGATCTCCGCAGCCGATCCACACCCCAAGATGTGATCAAACAGGTCAGGTGAGATTGCCCTCTTCAGAGTAAACTCTGCCTTCGCTTTCGTCCTCCTCCAAGTTCTCACCTCAGCCCCATTATCCCCTTCCGGGACAACTTCTTGCGTCTGATCTCCTCTAACTACCTCCTAGAGGTCCTCACCTAGAAGATAGCTTTGCATACACGACTTCCACTTCTTGAAGTTAGTCGATGTAATCATCTCAATTCCAAGAACCCTCGCTTCCATTGCTCTACCACTGGTTCCTTCTTCACAAAGGCGATGACTACTCTAAGTCACTCACTGCTCAATCACTCCAACCTCGCTTTGATACCATGTGAAATTTTTCGAATCTTTATGAAGCGAGCAGGAGTTAGTCAACTTAGAGTTACAAGCCAAACAACCAGAAGCAAATGGAGGCAAACAAACGATCTTTATTGATAGCAACTTCGAATTACAAGGCAAGGCATGCTTGGCGAGACATGATTTCGCCAGCACAAACACCAAATGAAAAGATACAATGTTGAAGACAACTTGAGACCGCGCGGTCTCCCTTGCGACCTCAGCAACCCGCCAGACCGCAACCCGCTGCCGATCTTAGAACAACACCAACCCGCTGATCAGACCGCACCCTTTCTTTCTGAACTCCTGATTCTCCCGAACTCCAGCACCACAACTCCAAGATGCAGACCGCCCGAACACTTTCAGAGGAAGAGGTGATCGCTGCTGCCCGCACTATCCGCAGAAGCTGCACAAGAGAAGTTCAATCAGCAGACCGCCCGGTCAGACAAACAGAGACCGCAGGAAAGAAGAGAATTCGGCTTACACTTGGTGTGTGTTAATTTGCTGCTACAATGGCTCCTATTTATAGGCGTGGAACCTGATCCAGTCACCACCCTATGAGATAGGATCACCACCCTCCAGACCGTGCGACCTGACCGGTCATACCGCGCGATCAGCAACAATACTCCTGCTTCATTTTGGTGAACTCGCCAGCTTCAACATCAACTATGAGAGACCGCCACTCTCACAGCAGATCGCGACTCCAAGGGAGATCGCCAGACCGCACCAAGCTGTTCACCCCCTGTGTTCATCCGAGACCGCGAACACAGCTAGTTCGCCATCAGACCACGAACTCCTGTCCGCATGCCGGTCTCCACCTAAGACCGCGAACAGCGTCCAACTGACATACCAGTCTCCTCCTGAGACCGCGAACTGAGACCGCGCGACTAAGATCCTTAGTCCGCGAATACCACCAGAAAGCTCGGTCAGCCACCAGACCGCATTCTGGAGAGAACTAGAACAAGCTGTGCGGTCACACCAGACCGCCACAGCCTTGAGGAAGACGACCCGCCACGAGATCACGAACAGACCGCGCACACCAGAAGATGAACAACCCTCCACGCGGTCAGAGACAGACCGCGCGGCCTTCACCTTCAGCCTCCTTGGAACAGATACCAGCGATCAAGCCAGAAGACCGCAGTTAGGCTTAGACAAGCCAGACCGCAGAGGCAGACCGCCAAGTCGTGCGGTCACACCAGACCGCCCGACCTCCTCCCAAACCGCCCAGGTCCAAAAGTCCTCTAACTTCCACTTCAACAATTTCAACAGTCTCACGACGATTTGATTCTGAATCATATGCTTCCACAGAAAAGACAAGTATTCATCTTTTGAAAGCCGAAAGGGTTTGTGATCAGCACTCAGGAAAGTCTCAGCAGAGGAAGCTCTAGCAGACACCATTTTTAGAGTTCGCTGAGACCGGTGCTTTGGGAGCATTCAAAAAAAGCTTGAAATGAAGAATCCAAAGCCAACTATTTATAGAAAAGGAAGGTTAAATTCATAATCATTATTTTTAGGAGACTGCCCAGGAATTACGTCAGATCGCTGAACCTGCATAAGGATTGAAAGACAGCAAGCAATATCATCGATTTCAGAAAATTAAGATCGCAATATCATCAAATAACAGCACAAAAAATGTGAGAATCTAGATCGACGTCACAACATTCACGGAGATCGCATAGAATGAAAATCAAATTGTCACAATATATTACAAGTTTAAATTATTCAGAATTAAAATCTCCAGATCGCAAGAAATTGATAAATTAAAATCTATCTCTTGGATTGGCGTACTCTTCCGATGAAGGCCACAACATCCTGCATTTCATTGACCGCAGATAAAGCGATTGCCAAGCTCTGGTTCACTGACATTGTAGCTCGATGGATCTTTGTGATCTCTTTATCTACCTGCTCCATGGGAATCACGAGGATCTCAGAAGTCGGTCTCTCTTTCAGGATACCGCAAAAAGTTCTTGGCCTCATCGACATTTTTGCAAGGCTGCTTCTGAGTGTTGCAACCTCGACAGACAGGGCGGCGACTTTTCCTTTATAGTAATTAGCATCTCTCTCAGCCTTTCAAAGCACTCAGATAAGCTCAACATCCTTGAGGTCGCATTCCTCGCGAACTTGTCTCTCTTTAGCGCGCAGTTTCTCTTCAAAATCAGCGGTCAGAATCCAGAGTTGATCAACTAGTGCTCGCTCCAAGACTGTCATTATGCGGGCATCCTCAAACATAGGTTTGAGAATGTCAGCGAGCTGCAGGGGAATCACCATCTTTTGTGGAATCTCCCCTTCTTCAGAAGGCTCTGTGACCTCACCTGCAACCAAAGGAAGAAGACAATTAGCTCAATTACAACAACCCAAAATTGGAAGAGTTTGCATAAAGAGAGTTCTTGGAAAGAAATCGAGACCGCAGTCACGTAAGGTACTTTCAACATCTTTTGTGAACGCGAGATCTGTGGTCAGCAAAAGGCGATCTGATCCCCTTAAATGCTCGAGATCCATTCTTTCTAATTCCCTCTTCTGCGACCTCTCTCCTTCTTTAATTATTCTTTTTAACTCTGCATTGCTGATACGGATTTCATCGGTCTCTATAATGACGATTTCATGCCGCTCTTTTGGAGACCTAAGATGAGGAGCGGGCAGAGGAAGAAACTCCAGCGGTCTCGTAGTCAGTTTCCCCTTACCAGTTCGCAAGACAGAAATTGCTGCCACGTGGTCTTCTGCCTCTTTGTTTATCTTGCTCTTCTGGGTATAAGAGAGATTCGTCAGATCATCAGAGAGTGCGATCTTCTCCTTCTTAATCTGTCAAATTCTCTCCTCCTTTTCATCATTAGTGAGTTTTTTCTTTTTCTTCTCCTCTGCAATGAGCAGTGATGCCTTCTTCTCCTCCTCCTCCTTCTCTGCAGCGATTAAAGATGCCTTCTCTTCATCCTTTTTCTACTTATCGGCGGCGATCAGCGCTGCCCTCACTTATTTTTCTTTTCTCCCTCTCTCTCTCTCAGCAATGATTTGCGCTGCCTTCTCCTCATTTTCTTTCCTCTTTCTTCCTTCCTTCTCGACCTCTGCTTTTAGCCTGACTTCTTCTCTAGTAGCCATCTTCTTCATCTCCTCAATCTCCTGCTTTGCGTCCCTCTCCTGAAGATTCTCAGCTTCAAAAGGGTCGAGCACCTGCGAGATCAAATGAATAAAATCATTATAAGAATCATCATCAAGATAATCAATCAAATCTAGGTCCACTCCACTTGGAGAAACTGAGACCGCTGAAAGGAAAGAGAGACCGATTTGGTCACTTACCGTCTCAGAATGGACCACAGGAGGTTGACCGAGACCATCATTTTCAGGGAGTGTGATCGCCATTTTGGCGGTCACATCTTTATTTTCATCAATTTTCTTTTTCTTGGCAGACCGAGCAGAAGAACCTGAACCTTTTCTCTTTATTCCTTTTGCAGCATCTTGCTTATCTTCAATCTGCTGTCTGATCCTTTCAGCTGTAGATTTCTTCTCATGAAACTAATCCTTGATAGTCTCAGTAAGGGCGATCTCACCAGTATGTGCAGTGACCTGGCAGAGAACTTCCTCTAACTTGTTGCAGTCAAAGGTGATAGAGACATCCCAAAGATTTAACACACGAGGTCCTTAAGAATTAGCCGACATATCAACAACATCAAAGGCCGACAAGGCAACGTTATTCTCTATCGATCTAGGCTATTTTGTCTCCGGGAGAGAGCTAGCGCTCTTCTTCTCTACGTCAGCTACCTCCAAATGCATGGAAGCCTTGACCGCTAACACCTTCTTGGAGCTAGCGGTCTCTTTACTTTACTCTTTTATTTCGGGGAAGCCACCTTAGGCGGTCGCTTACCCAAATGAGACATTATGCTTGCCATCTCAGAGTTCGCTCTGATCTAAGAAATGGTGACCGCTTAAAGTACAAGCTCGCAGTTCTTTCCAGAAGGTTCTGGATTCTGAAATCTTAAAACCATATTTATAGATTCTGGTGCATTTATGTTGTCCGTGATCTCAACGGTCAAAGCAAACATTTTCAAAATTCTAGGGCAACTTGAAAATATGCGGGGATCATGTTTGCCCGGAAAACCGTGACCTCTCGTTGTCTGTCAGAAGAGTCAGTTCCAGTGATCTCAGTATTGGGAGCTCTCCCAGACCGCACATCCCTTCTTCAGCAATTCTCCTAAGGAACAGGCGGCCAGACTTCAGTCAGACCGCCAGATCGTTCGGTCTGGTGTTTTTTCTCCTTTTTGTTATTAACAACCCTATCTCCGCCTCGGTTCTCCTGTACCCCGGGCAACACATAATTTTTGGATCTGCCCATTTGGGAAACCTCCGCGTCTTTAAATAGAGGGATAGGGGTACTAGAAAAGGGACCTTTGCTTCAAGCCTCCAGCTTACAACCTGTGTAAGCGGTCACAAATTCTGTCATTTTTCTACCTCTCACTCTGGTCTGTTCTAGTTTATCCCTATGTTTTCTTTTTGAGATCAATTCTAAGCTATTTTTTCTTTGGAGATCTCTCTTTTGACATCCTTCATCCCAAGTTACCGGTACTCCACAGTTCCCCCCTGTCTCTTTCTAGTGTGAGTCTTGGAGGTACATTTTTTGTACCAACACTCAAAATTATGTAAACGTATTAAAAATGAACTTGATTTAAAAATTCAATGCATATGCTCGGATCATGGGGGAGAATTTGAGAAGGAAAAATTTACAACTTTTTGTTGTTATCTAGGAATTAAGCACGAATTTTTAGCTCTACGCACCCCACAACAAAATGGTGTTGTGGAGAGGAAAAAAGAACCCTTCAAGAATTAGCATGCACTAATGTATTTTCAAAAGAAGCCTAATGTATCCTATTTTCGTGTATTTGGTTGAAAATGTTATTTATTAAATACAAATGATTCATTAGGAAAATTTGATGAAAAATGTGATGAAGCTATTTTTCTTATCTATTGCTCAACTAGTAGAGCGTATATAGTTTATTACAGAAGAACAAATTTAGTTGAAGAATCTATTCATGTTAGATTTGATGAGCTTGTTCCATGTGTAGAGAAAATTATTACAGGAAATGACGAGGAACATCTCTCCCATTAGAGCATGAAGATGACAAGTCACATGAAGAGGAGAACAAGAAAGAGGAGGAATATCAAGAGGAGTATGTACCTCCTAGCATGCTAAAATTCACAAAGCATCATGCAATGCAACTTGTCATTGGAGATCCATTTAAAGGGGTAACAACTCATTCATCCCTACATGAAACTTTTTCAAACCTTTGCTTTGTTTCGGAAATTGAACCAAAAAATATTTCAACCGCGCTAAATGATGAATTTTGGTATTTAGCTATGCATGAAGAATTAGAACAATTTGAACTCAATAAGTTTTGGAATCTTCTAGAAAGACCATCAAATCATTCGGTAGTGCGTAAAATGGATTTTCAAAAATAAATTAGATGGTGAATCTAGGATTACTAGGAACAAAGCTCGCTTAGTAGCACAAGGGTATTCACAAATCGAGGGGGTAGATTTTGATGAAACATTTGCACCCATTGCTCGCTTAGAATCCATTCAAATTTTTCTTGCCTTTGCAAGTTTCAAAAGATTTAAACTATTTCAAATGAATGTTAAAAGTGCTTTTCTAAATGGAATTATTAAGGAAGAAGTTTATGTTGAACAACCCCCTGGTTTCATAAATGGAAAATTCCCAAATCATGTTTTCAAATTAAATATAACACTTTATGGTGTAAAACAAGCACCACGTGCTTGGTATGATAGATTAACTTCATTATTATTAAAGCACAATTATGTAATGGGAAGGGCCAATAATACAATCTTTATCAAACACATTAATAATGATCTAATTATATTACAAATTTATGTAGATGACATCATTTTTGGAGCCACTAATGAACAATTACGTAATGAAGTTGTATGTGTAATGCAAAAAGAATTTGAAATGAAGTTTGTCAGTTGCTTATGTGCTAGATTTCAAGCTAATCCTAATGAATCTCATTTAAAAGCGGTTGAACGAATTTTCAGATATTTAATTAAATCATTTATTCTAGGCTTATGGTATCTTTATAATGATTCATTTATATTGCATGGATATTCTGACTCTGATTATGCGGGCTGCTCACTAGATCGTAAAAGCATAAGTGTCACATGTCACTTCTTAGGCCCCTCACTAGTAGCTTGGTCGAGTAGGAAATAGAATTTTTTTCCCTCTCCACCACCGTGGCCGAATATGTCGCACTAGGAAGTTGTTATGCATAAGCCCTTTGGATGAGTCAAACACTAGAAGACTTTGGGGTGCATCTAAACAATGTTGAATTGAAATGTGACAACAAAAGTGCAATTGATCTAACCCACAATCCCGTTCATCATTCATGGTACAAACACATATATGTGCGTCATTAGATCATTATGGATCACATTAAGAAACAACATGTGAGAGTTAGCTTCATATGCAAGGAATCACAACTTGCGGACATCTTTGCAAAACCTCTCTCGGATGCTCGTTTTAACATGCTCAGGCTAGAACTAGGAGTCTTAGATATATCAAAATGAAACCCATCAAAAGCTATTTCTCCTCAAAACAAATTTCTGTACTAATCTATCGATCCTGCTGTGTCTCATCACATAGTACATTGCCTGAATCATCCTTCATCAAAATTATTCAAATTGAAATATAAAGTTTGAACGCTACGCGTTATAGATAACGCCTAGTGTTAGGAAAGTTATCTGACTTTGATAGTCTCTTTCTGCCTCTCTATTTATATACATCTTTATATCTATTTTTGCATCTTAGTTACTTTTTTTAGTTCTAGAAAAATCAAAATCCAATAAAAATTAAAAATCTTTTAAAAACAATCAAAACATGCTTCAAAAGACCTCGAATCATCTCCAAATTCTCTGAATTTTCTACAATAAGATGACCTATATATATCCACTCTAAGTCAAAGAAATTTTTTTCCAGAACCTAAGGAAATAGTGGTCTGTTTGGGCGTTAAGAAGTCAACGCCAGGCGTTAGCTTCTTTGGCCCAATTTTCATTCTAATTTTTCTAAAAAAAAATTTGGTTTTTTTCTCTTGCATATTTTCTGTTTTTTTCTCTGATTTGAAATTTTTTTTAGGTTGTTTTAATCCAAAATACAAAAAAAAATTCAAATAATCCCAAATGTTGAAAATTATGTTGTCATTTCTTTTGTTTACAAAATTATGTTTTGACTATAAGAATTCCATGAGCCAAACTCTTTGAAGTTTCATTACAAATGGTCAAAATTGACTAGACATCCTCTTAAAGATTTTCTTCAATGTCTAATTTTCGTTTCAAGTTTCCTAACATTGTTTTATCTTGTCATGCCTTGAGCATAATCATATTATGTGGAATAAATGGTCTATAGAAAATTGTGTAAGATTGTCTAGCATGCCTCTAAGTATGAGTAATGTTTTATGTTAATCAATTATTCATTCACTCACTATTTTGGTAATCTACATGTGCTCGTAATCTTAGTCTTGCATGATTATGTAGTGTAATAGTTTTAACATATTAAGTTGTATATCTAAATTACCTACACCTTCTTTTAAATAATAAATTTCTTGCACATATAGAAGTGATATTTCAATATTGTTAGTGTTTGCAAAAACAAGTGAATTCGGAGACCTTTGTCCCAAAATTAAATAAATATGAAATGAAATGACAAAGATAACTCCACCAAGCACTACTCACTCTACTGATAAGTCTTAATGAGGATTGTGAGGTTGAGCACCTTGGAAAGAATTGTAAAGTGTCTCATGCAAACACATTTTCTTTATCACTTCTATTTGTACACCAGATCACTCAAAATAAAAATTTATAAAATTGCTTATGTGATCCCCGAGTAATACTTCGCTCCCTAATAAGTCTTAATGAGCAGTGTGTGGGCGAAGCACTTTGGTAGTTGTACTATTTTATTGTGCTTTGAAATTTTATTATAGAATTGATGTGTGAAAGTAATTCTAAGATTACAATCTTAATATTTTTTTTACTATTCCTTTACATATGTCATGTGTTTTGATTATATCACTTGTATGATCTTATCAAAACACTATTTGCACATATCATTATTTTTCATAAAGCTTCTACTCATGAGAATTGGTTCCTAATGCATATTTACATGAATCTCTAAAAACTTAAGTAAAGCACTAGATTGCAATGCATGATTTCTACAATGTTTTCTTTACTTAAAATACAAATTAGATACATTGTAGCTTTTATCTTTTTGAATATGTTAAATCATGCTTGCCTATTAGTTGTGAAAAATTTTCAAAGATAATGTTCATTATATGTGAAAAGTGTGGAAATATTGTTGGAATTGTCAAACCAAAACAAAAATAAATTTTTATTGCTTATCTTGGTTACCTCGCTTTTCCGCATTATTGATTTGATCATGTATTTTTACCATGCTTTATCATGTTCATTTTTAAGGTCTTTTCTTCACTTGTGTCTTTCAAACTCTTTTTCAGCTTTTTTCAACAAGTGGTATCTTTCAAACTCTTTTTCACTTTTTTCATCAAGTGTTATCTTTCAAAATCTTTTGTTTATTATTTTCTAACTAGTGGTAGAATGGCTTGGTAAAATACATGGGATGTTATTACTCACGCTTATCATATTCTTTTTCTGATGTGCTACTCTCTCTTAGCTTGATCATGACTTACTTAATTTTCAACAAAACTCTTAATCCTCTCTTAGTTGTCCCAACTTTCACCTCCTTATCCTTGTTTTGTTTCACTCCACCCACTTTTGCTAATAACAAAAGGGGGAGAACAAAATGATAAATCTTAATGATTAAGGAGTAGGATTCACTAGATTAAGGGGGAGCATAAAACTAGCCTATGGGAGCATACAGAGGGGGAGCACTTAAATAGGGGAAGCACACATCTCTAAATATATTTTGATATTAAAATCTCTTTGTAGCATAGTGCCATATCTTTTTTATAAAAACACATCTTTTATATCCGTATCTCATTTATCTTAATTGGATTTGTTATTATCAAAATGGGGAGATTGTTGGACCACGGTTTTCCGCACCCCTTTGGTTTGAGAATAACAAATCCTACTTATATTTGATCTAGTTTGCCATTATGTTTTTAGCATGCAGGTTTGAGCAAAAATGACACTAGGATGTTGTATTGTTGGCCTGGACTTGCTCACAAGTTGAAAAGAAGAAAGTGTTCTAACACCAGGCCTTAGGACTTAACGCCGACGTTGACTTTCATTCCCAACAAGATGAAAATGACATGGAGGGAAGCTACCGTGCTTATAGGAGCATTTTGGGAATGTTTTGGCTTAACGCTAGGAATTAGCCTCAACGACGACGTTAAGGTTGCCTAAAATGAATGTTTCCAAAGATGCAGAATCTCCTTCCTATTTTGAAGATCTGATACATCAAGTTATTTCTGTACAAAGTCAATGCCCGACATTAGCCTTAACGCCGGTGTTAGCTTGTTGTCCTACAAATAAGCGGCATTCATTCTCTTCAATGATCCATGCCAAGGAGCCCTATTCCAGCACTCTGAATTATTTGTGAGGGCCATATTTTCACACCATAAAGGATCTCCAATTCAATTTCAAAAGAAGGAATCAAAGTACACTTGGATCAATGTTAACTCAACGCGAAGAATGCATGCTTCGACTTCAACGATCTTTAGTGATTCTTCGTCATCTCCTTCAGATTACCTCATAGGGAGTTTCATATTTGTCTTTTATATTGTAACACCTTCATCTTTGTGACCGGTTTGTTGGTGCCAAAAATGGTACCTCCAAAATTCACACTAAAGGGGATGGGAGAAAACTGCGAAGTGCAGGTTACTAAGACAGAAGATGCTGGAACAAAGGGAAAACGATCACGAAAAGGCGATCACGAAGAAATGAGACCGCTTACACAGGTTGTAAGCTGGAGCCTCAGAGCCAAAAGTGCTTTTCTGGTACCCCTACCCCTCTATTTATAGATGAGGGGGCTGCCCAAATGGGCAGAACTGAAAGACTACGGGCTGCCCGGGGTACAGGAGAGCCGGGGCAGGGAAATGGGGTACAAATAACAAAAATAAGAAAAACGACCAGACCGCTTGAGCCGGCGATCTCGCACTATCTTGACTGCTGGGTACTTAGAAAATCTCGGTTGAGGAGGCATCTGACGATCTGGGCGATCACCTAATTTGAGACCGCTGAGACCGGGAAAAATGAACAATGAGAGGAGGTCGCGGGCTTTCTGGGCAAACATAATCCCCGCACATTTTTAAGTTGCACCTGGAACTTCGAAAATGTAAGCTTTGACCGCTGAGACCGCGACCATCATTAATGCGGCTTGGTCTATAAATACCGACTGAAAACTTCATTTTGCAAGACATTGAGGAACTCCACTATTTGAGCGGTCTTTGATAATTGGGCAGGTGCGACCTTGCAAAGATGACTATGCTCGATCTCTTAAAAGCTCTCCCATCGAAAGCGAACTCTCCTGGAAAAAAGGAAAGTGTCAGCTCAAAGAAAGGAAAGAAGGCACCGAAGATCTTAACAAAAGTGAGCACTTCAAAGGAGACCGCCCGATCTCCGTTAAAGAAAACTGAGCTTCCTGAGGGCTCGATTGTGCCGGTCTCTGTTGCTTCTGATCCGTTTAATACTTCTTCAGATCCTGTATGGAAATTGCCTGACTTTTCCATTTCTTTTAATTGTCAGAAATCCCTGGAGGCACTGGGTCAAACATCTTCCAAGCTTCCTGAGACCGTCTCCACCGAGGTCATTCTGGCTGGGCTGCGTCAGAAGGGAGCTGAGGCCGAATCCTTGAGGCAGAAGATCGCTGACCAGGAGATCGCTGCAAAGGGCAAGAAGAGAAAAAATACAAGTCCATCTAGTTTGACTTATAAGAGGAGTAGAAGAAATGAGGAAGGAAAAGATGTGACCTCCATGGAGGCGACCAGATTTTCTGAATCCATTGACCTGGAAGACTCCGCTGAGTTTCAGAAGGTGAATGCTAGGGGCGATCTCCCCTTCCTTCCCGCGGTCTCAACCTTACCAAGAGAGGATGATTCTGGATTAATCGCCTACCTTGATGAGGTTTCTTCTAATAATTCATCTTTTTCATCATTGCAGGTGTTGGATCCCTTAGAGGCTTCAGCTCTCAGAAATGCCGCCGTTGATGAGGAGATCGCAGACAAGGAGAAGGAGATCGCCGACGCAGCGATCAAGGCAAAGGAGGAAGAAAGGAAAAAGATGGAAATGGAAGAGATGGTGAAGAGGAGGAAAGAAAAAGAGGTAGAGGAACAGAGGGAAAAAGAGGAGAAAGAAAAGGAGAAAGAAGAAAAAGATAAGAAAGAAAAGAGGGAGAAGAAAGAGAAGAAAAAGAGGGAGGACGAGGAGAAGAAGAAAGACAAGGAGAAGAAAGAGAAAAAGGAAAAAGAGGAAGAGGAGAAGAGGAGAGAGGCGGCTAAGGCCGTCGAGGAAGAGAAGAAGAAAGAGGCGGTCAGAGTTGCTGAGGAGAGAGCGGCTCTGATCGCCGAGGAGAGGAAGAAAGAAGCGGTCAGGATTGCTGAGGAAAAGGCGGCCCTGATCGCTGAAGAGAGGAAAAAGGTTGAGGTCTTGCAGACTTCGGACAAAAACGGTGAGGAGATCGCGGAGAAGCTGCAGATCGCTAAGGAGAAAGCTGCACTTTCTAGCGGTCTCCTGGATGATTCTCTTCAGGGAGATCATTCGAACAAGGCTGCAGCAGATCGTGCGGCGGCGGTCTCGATTTCGCGAGCTGGTAAGAATAAAATGATTCTTCAGTCAGCTGAGTTCCTTCCATTACCTACAGTTCGTTTTGCTTCTCCTGAAAGAAAACACGAGATCGTTTTTATTGAGACCGACGATATCCTCTTAAGTAACGAAGAATTAAAAAGGAGAAGAAAAGAGGGAGAAAAAATGCAGAAAAGAGGTTTGGAAAGAATGGATCTGGAGCGCTTAAGGGGATCAGATCGTCTTTCTCTGACCGCAGATCCCGCGGTCACTAAAGATATCGGAAGAGATTTACGTGACTGCGGTCTCGACTTCTTTCCAAGTACTCTTTCTGTTTATTTAAAAAGCTTATCTGATCATATGCTCATGATTGAAATAACCCATCTCCTATGACCGCAGATAACAAAAATGCTGAGATCGAGGAGGGAGAACTTCCTCAGCACATCGAGATCTCCCCTCAGCTAACCAACATCCTTAACCCCATGTTTGAGGATGTTCGTTCTATGCTGATGAGGGAGCGGACTCAGAACGATCAGATCCGTGATCTTGAAGAAAGATTGCGTTCCAATGAGAAGAGGATTCGTGAAGAATGCGATCTGAGGGTTGACGAAATCGCGCGAGCTCTTAAGAAGGCTGAAAAAGAGGCTGAATACTATAGGGGGAAGGCTACGACGCTGTCCGCGGAGAATGAGAGGCTGAGGAGCGGTCACGGAAAGATGCTGATGCGACCGGGTACCTCCAGCGATCATCCAGCGGAGAGACCGCAACCTGAAATTGTACTGATCCCCATGGAGCAGGTGGACAAGGAAATGTCGAAAATCCACCGGTCTGCAATGCTGGCTAATCACAGCCTGGTGTCGGTTATGGCCGCAGTGAACGACATGCAAGATGTCGCAGCTCATGTAGGGAGAAACAGGCCTCCTAGGAGATGAACATTTAACTTGAGACCGAGCGGTCTCTGGATTTAAACAATATGTTTTGTAAATTTTACTGTTATTTTTTCATATATTTGTGGCTGTTTTAATTTTAATGTTTTGTGCGGTCTTGATTTGTTAAGTTTTGATCTCTTTATGCCTGGATTGCTTGTATTGCTGCTGTGTTTTTATTGATTGAGATCGCCAACCATAGTATGCTTTCATATAACTTTGCATAGGTCGAGCGGTCTGAACATGTTTTGGCTGGGCGGTCTTCAAGATGTAATGATTACGAAATGACCCTTCGTCTTCTATAAATAGCTATCTTCATGACCCTTGTTTTACGCTTTCTTGAATGCGCTCTAAGCACCGATCTCGGCGTTCGCTAACAATGGTGTCCGCTCGTGCCTCTTCTGCTAACATTTTCCTGAACGCCGATCACAAGAAAAGCCACTTATCAAAGGACGAGTATATTGATTTCATTAAGAAGCACATGATTCAGACACAAATAGTTGTAAGACCGCCAGCTGATCATGAAAGGCTGAACTTCGGGGAGGAGAGAAAGTTTGTCATCCCTGTCGATCACTTCGACCAAGGGTTGAGAATTCCCCTCCCTTGGGAATGGCTAGAGATCTTGGAATATTATGGCTTTGTGCTCGCTCAGTTGCCTCCAAACTCGATCGGTCTGATTAATGTCTTCATTAATTATTTGAGATCGGAAAAGGTGACATTTACGATGAACCTGTTCCGCGCAACCTTTAGTGTAAAAGTTCTAAAGGAAGGCAAGAAGAAAGAGGAGTTTAAAGGGCTGATGTACTTTTCAGCTGAAGGGATCAAGATCTTGAATCTTTCCAATAAAATCTCTTTCTGGACAGAGAGATTTCTTATTTTCGAAGGTGACCTTGGCGGTCTCAGAAGCTTGCCCTCTCCGCGGCATGACAACATTTTTAAGAAGATAAAAGCGGTCTCAGAAGAGGAGCTGAAATTTTTGGCTTTCTTGGCGGGCAAGAGGATCGATCTTGTTCACTACCTAGCGATCTGGCCCGAGATCGCCGAGATCGGCCCGGCTGAAAGTAAAATATTTCTCTTGCGATCTCGAACAATTTCCTTTTACGTCTTGAATGTTTTTTCTAACTTTTTTTTACTTTTAGCGACTTTCGCGGTCCCTACTCAAGATCCCATCTCCCCAGCAGCAGAAGTTCTCACTCAGAGGGAGAGGAGGCTGAAGCGTGAGGCCGACGTGTTCGGCACTACCTCTGAGACCGTCGAGCGAGATTTCCCTTTGATCGGTTTCAAAAGAAGAATGAAGGATATCAAAGGAAAACCCCTCCTCAAATGGGCGGCCAAAGGAAAGTCTGTGAAGGTGTCCACTGATCTGCCCCTGTGGAGCGGAAAGGTGACCCGTCACGCATATGCGGTCACTTCGGCTCTGTGTGGGAGAAAGAATACGAATGAAATACTGAATATAGAGACCGATGCGCTCCCCGACCTCTGTGCCCAAGTGACCGCTAGAAGTACAATCTTAAATCACCATATGGGGCGGTCTCTTCGCAGCGCTCTGGATGAAATAACTGCCTTGCAAGAAGAAAGAAAAGTGAGAATTTTTACTTATATCTTACGAACGCGTTACCTATGATCGCGCGGTCTAACATATATCTCTTTTTTGTAGCAATCTGGAAAAGCAGCTTATGACCCTGAAAATCCAGCTTTTCAGAGGGCTATGATGCATCATATTAAAGAGACCGCCGACCAGGTGCTGAACGAGGTTCGAGGCCGAGGTGGATTCACCGAAGAATATAAGGATGTTACGTTTGCCGATCTCTTCCCTGACGCGGCACAGAGGATTGAAGAGCAATCTGCAACTGCTGAAGAGACCGCGGATGTTGCTGATGAGACCGCTGGTCAAGACGAAGATGTTGTGATCGAAGACGAAGAAAGCGGAAGCCGCTATACCCTGGGTCTGGATTCCAGTTCGAGCTCAAGCTCTGGATCTAGAATTCCAGGGAACAGCTTAGAAGAATCTTCCGCAGAAACTGATTCTTCCTCTTCAAGCGAGCGGTCTTCTAAGAGATCAAAGAGAGAGTGAATTGTACGAACTTCCCTTTTTCCCTTTCGGAGACCGAGCGGTCTCGTTGTAATTGAAAATTCAGAATATATATAAAAATTAGATTCTGTTATGTTGTCTGTGGATGAGTTTGTTTTTGATGCATATATTTGTTCTTCTGAGTTTAAACTCGGCATTCGATCTCAATGCCTTAGGCTTGCTACAATTTTATATCACCATTAAAGGATTTCAGGTGGCGATCTCTTGGAAAAAACAAAAAGACCTTGAAGGAAAGATACTTTGTATAAACAAAATCACTCTGCGATCTCGAGATAATCAGATCATTGAAAGACATTCAGCAACTTAACTGTGATCAGAAAATAACCAACTTATTTGCAATAGTCATGCGGTCTCACATTATACAAATCACCACATAAGGAAACTACAATTTGAAGATGATTTGAACTCATTAAACTTTTGGGTGTTCGGCGCCCAAATGACTGGAAATCCGTCTGACGACCCCTTTGATAACCAAAACTATTACTTGAAAAGAAAAACAATGACTCTTCATGAATCTCCAGTTTAGCGATCACATTATATTCAGACCGCCCTTTTGAAGAAAAAACCCAACTCACTTGATGGGAGGCAGCATCATGATTATTCCATGTAACTTCGAATAACGGGGAATACCAGAATCTCGATCTTACTGAGACCGGGTCGAGCTCTGTCAAGTCGGCATAAGAGCTTTCTGAATAGCGACCTCAATTATCCTGAAAAAGTTGTGTCCGGCGATCGTAAATGACTCAAATCACTCTTTGGAGAAAGTTGGAAAGAAAAACATGCGGTCTCACAAATTGCTGACCGCCCGATCCCAGTACAAAGGGATGAATAAGATTTTCTTTTTGAAGTAAGAAGATATGAAAATGGGATCTCAAAGAATGATCCAAAAGGATGGTGTGGTCATGCCGCGGAGGCTATACCGACATTACCTCTCTTTTAAAAAAAAAAGATTACCGAGTTTACTGCAAACATGCCAATCTAAGGTTCAGGCGACGGTCATGGATGTTTCTAACCGCCCCTTACCTAACCACGCTTCAACGAGTATTTGAGAGTTGCGGACCAAAATGATCGGTAGGGCAGGTGTGGTCATGCCGCGGAGGCTATACTGACATTGCTTTCCCTGAAAGATCATTAAGATCGTAACAATGTCCTTCTTAATGCATGACAGAGCTGGGCCAGCCACCTAGACCCCTTTGAAATGCTGAGGTGTGCCAGATGTCAGCAAGGACCCGGTATCCTAAACTTCCACCGCTCAAGCTTGGCGAGCTACTGCTACACAGATTCGAAATCTCCCCGACATCTGTGGTCCCGGCAGAATTACACGTCGAGCTAACAAGTCGAGGGGGAAGATAGTAGGATCCGTCGATGTCTCACTTGACAGGTTTTTGGCTTTTCAAAAAATAACACTCTTAAAACTTGTCACCCATCACTCATATTGCGAATGCTTTGATAATACCTGCATGACATTTGAGAGGAAAGAGTGAGAAAAAGAATGAGTGAATTGGATACGAACATTTAAGAAAAGAAGAGTTTGAGATCATCTCCGCTCCATGAATGAGACAATTCTTTCCCTTCATAAGTTTGGAGATGGTAAGCGCCATTTTTAAGCACGCTCTTCACCACAAACGGCCCCGCCCAATTTGGGTTAAGCTTTCCAACTGAACCAGCTCTTGCCGCTGAATCTATTTTTTTCAGGACTAGATCCCCAACAGCGAATTCTTTGGTTCTTACATTTTTGTTGAATAGCCTCGCCATTCTTCTCTTCACCTCTTCTTGCTTGATGATTGCCGTATCTCTCAACTCCTCAATTAAATCAAGGCTGCATTTTAACTCCTCATCATTTCCTTCCATCCAGTCAATTTGACTCTGTTGCGCCAATAACACTCTTGGACTTTTTACTTCAAATTCCACCGGGATAAGGGCTTCGGAACCGTGTGATAATTTGAATGGAGTTTCTCCAGTAGCAGAACTTGGAGTTGTCCTCAAGGCCCACAAGACGGAAGGTAGTTGCTCTGCCTAGTTGCCCCTGACATTTTCTACCTTCTTTTTCAAGACGTTTATGATGAGTTTGTTGGCGGCCTCTACCTGCCCATTGCTTCTTGGATGATGTACGGAAGCGAAACGTAGCTCAACGCCAATTTGCTTACAGAAATTAATAAGAATTGAATTGTTGAACTGAGGACCATTATCCGTGATGATTGCCATTGGAATTCCGTGTCGACATACTATCTCTCCCCAAATAAAATTTTTCACGGCTTGAGTGGTAATTTTGGCCAATGCTTTTGCCTCTATCCATTTGCTGAAATAGTCAATCATGACTATAATATATCGACGTTGCCCACTTGCCATAGGGAAAGGCCCAATCAAATCCATTCCCCAAACTGCAAACGGCCATGGAGTTGCTATCGACTTGAGTTGTTGAGCCGGCTGATTTTGGAGAGGAGCAAACTTCTGGCACTTTACACATTTCTTAGCAAATTTTTCCGCATCTTTCCTCATTTGAGGCCAAAAATAACCTTGCCTTAGAATTCTTTTTTCCAAAGTTCTGGCTCCAGAGTGACTTCCACATTCTCCAGAATGGACCTCCTGAAGGACCGCTGGAATCTCCTCCTCCGAAACACACCGTGCTAATGGCGATAGGAAAGTTCTTCTATAAAGCACTCCTGCAACAAGATAATAGTTAGCCGTTTTTCGTTTAAACCTTTTCCTATCCTTTATTGATGAATGGAGCTCTCCGGTTGAGAGATATAGAACAAACGGATCCATCCAAGACGGATGTTGATCAATCTCCATGACCTCTCCTTCTTCAATCGCCGGGCGAAATAACTCCGAAGTTGTTCCTCCTGAGAGAAGTCCAGATTTTGCCAACTCATCTGCTTCCACGTTCTCACCTCTTGAAATATGATTGATAGCAAAGCTTTTGAACTTCCCCACCTCAATTTTTACCAGAGTTAGATACTGCTTTAAAATACTATCTCTAGTTTCAAAAGTCCCATTCACTTCAGAAGCCATCACCAAAGAATCTGTGAAAACTTCGACATCATCAATCCCCAGCTCCCTAGCAAACTTGAGACCGGCTAGCAAAGCCTCATATTCCGCCTGATTGTTTGTTACTTGGAAATAGAACTTCAGCGCTTGATCCAGTCTTACTCCATTTGGGTTGATTAAGATAACTCCTGCTCCGGAAGAATTTTTCCCTGAAGCTCCATCCACGAAGATTCTCCAGGCAAGGGGCACTCCGACCCCCTTCTGCGACTCAACTTCTTTAGCATCCACCATGAAGTCCGCTAAGACTTGAGCTTTGATTGCCATTCTTGGAACATAGGATATGTCAAACTCACTGAGCTCTATTGCCCACTTCGCCAGCCTGCCTGAATGCTCTGGCTTCTCCAAGACACTCTTTAATGGAAGATCAGTAACGACTAAAATCGAGTGAGCTTGAAAATATGGTCTTAATCTTCTTGCTGAAGTTATAAGCATTAAAGCCAACTTTTCGAGGATAGGATAACGAGTCTCTGCATTGTTTAGGATTCGACTTACGTAATAGACTGGGAATTGCTTCTTTTTCTCCTCTCGGACCAAAACAGAGCTTATGGCATCAGCTCCAACTCCCATATATAGGAAAAGATTTTCTCCCTCTCGCGGGCTTTGGAGCAAAGGGGTTGACGTCAATTGCTTCTTAAGCTGAATGAAAGCATCATCACATTCCTTTGTCCACTCGAACCTACTCCCTCCCCGGAGGGTTTTAAAGAAAGGTGCACTCTTATCTCCCGAACGGGAGATGAAGCGACTTAAGCCTGCCATCCTCCCTCCTAGCTGCTGAATTTCTTTTGGGGATTTGGGAGGTGGCATTTCCAGAATAGCTTTCACTTTGTCAGGATTGGGCTCCAACCCTTCTGGAGTAAGGAGGTGACCCAGGAATTTTCCTTTACTTGCACCGATAACACACTTCAATGGATTCAACCTCATATTAAAAGTTCGAAGGGTTGCAAAAGTTTCCGAGAGGTCTCTAAGATGAGAAGAGAACAGTTTACTTTTTACCAAGAGGTCATCAACATATACCTCAAGGTTTCTTCCTTTTTGGCTTCTGAACACTGTGTCCATCATTTTCTGATAGGTTGCTCCAGCATTCTTTAGCCCGAAAGGCATTACGAGATAACAGAAGCAACCATCATTTGTGATAAATGAAGTATGAGGTATATCTGGTTTATGCATTCTGATTTGATGGTAACCTGAAAAAGCATCCAAAAAACTCATAAAAGAATAACCTACCGCAGAATCTACTAAAGAATCTATCCGAGGCAAGGGGTAACAATCCTTGGGGCAAGCTTTATTGAGTTTGGTAAAGTCGACACACATCCTCCACTTTCCACCCGACTTTTTCACCATTACAACGTTTGACACCCATTCTGGGTATTGGATTGGTTGGACAAACTTTGCCTTCAGGAGCTTCTCTACCTCTTCACGGATAGGCTGTGCTAGAGTAGTTGCAACAGACCTCTTCTTCTGCTGGATCGGGATGAAGTTTGGGTCAAGATTGAGATGGTGGCAAGCAACATCCGGATCCACTCCGGGCATATCATCTGCCGACCAAGCGAAGATATCTAGATTTTGCAGAAGACAAGAGATGAGCTGACCCTTGTCAGCTTCGGATAACTCAGCGTTGATGGAGAGGCTCTTGCTCTCATCTTCCTCGCTGATCCGGACCTCTTGAGTTGCTTGGGCAGGTTCCAAGTGAACTCCATCTCTTGCATCCTCCTCAATTTCCTCTGTAGCTTGGACTTGTTCAGGAGCTTCGATTGATTCAGCCATCATGATTTCTTGGGGAGAAGAGGATACGATCATGTTGACCGTCTTTACATAGCATTCCCTGGCTTTCCTTGGGTCGCTCCTTATTCGGCGTTGTTTGCCGTTCAAGGCGAACTTCACCGCTTGATGGTAGGTGGAGACGATGGCTTGATAGGCATTCAAGAAGGGTCTTCCAAAGATGGCGTTGTAGCTACTGGGAGCATCAACGACTATAAATTTGACCAGCTTCACTATCCCCCCCAGAATCACAGAAAGAGTGACGAGCCCTTTTACTTCTTTCTTCTCTCCTGAAAAACCATAAAGGGGGCCTTCAGTTGAAAGGAGGGTTTTACCTGTCTTCAACGCCTCGAAGGCGGGTTTGAAGAGCACATTGACTGAACTTCCCGTGTCAATCAGAATCTTCTCTACTGTATAATTTTCAATTACAGCTTTGATGACGACCGCGTCGTCAAAAGGATTCGCGGTCTGAGGAAGGTCTTCGTCACCGAAAGTGACCGTTCCTCGGACCGGGGCTGAAGAGGTGGCAGCAACCTCTGATTGATAAACCCTTTTCAGACTCGCCTTCCTTGAAGATTCCGGACCTGCACCTCCGTGGATGCAGAAGAGATTGCCCAAGGCGCCTTCGTCATCAACATCCACGCATTCATTGGGAAAGCCGATATTGCCGAGATGGCCAACATCGTCCACTTCTTCGCATTCCCAATGGACTTCCGCTACTTCCTTAGCCTTGGAGGTTGAGGCTTTGGAAGAATCATTCTTCTGGATGAGATCTCGAAGCTTACCCTCCTTCAGAAGCTTCTCTAAGAACAGGCGGAGAGCTCTACAATCCTCTGTCAAATGACCCCTATCTCTGTGATATTCACAATAGAGAGTTGGGTTTCTGGTTTTCGGGTCAGAATTTAGCGGAGCTGGCCTCTTGAAAAAGGGCTGCTTCTGAAGTACTTGAAGCACTTCATTCATTGAAACGCCAAAGTCCGTGAAGGACTCTTGGGATTCATTATAAAGTGAAGGAACGGGTAGAAGAGGAGGTTGAGCATACTGGATCTGGTGGATGGGGGTGACTTGCGGAGCAGGAGTAGCGGGAGTTTGAAGAAATGAATTTTGAAGTGGGAAGGATTGATTACCTCGGTTGAAGCGGCTGTTGCGGTAATTCTTACCTCTCGGAGCCGGAGGTGGGAGCTCTTGTCGGGGCTTAGAGGAAG
The DNA here is from genome assembly GCA_033032865.1 of Dactylorhiza incarnata. Taxonomy (NCBI): domain Eukaryota; kingdom Viridiplantae; phylum Streptophyta; class Magnoliopsida; order Asparagales; family Orchidaceae; genus Dactylorhiza; species Dactylorhiza incarnata. The sequence continues at coordinate 9,140,618 of JAWHQI010000035.1, forward strand.
ACGGAGCCGGATAAAATCCCGCAGAGCCTTTCTGAGTGGCCCTGTTTGTCAAATTGCTCACATAGGTGGGGTTGTTGATCTCCCCTTCTATGTAGCGATTGGCAATGCTGATCAGCTCCTGATAGGAGCTAGGCTCCTTGGTTGTGACTTTGAACTTCAGAGGACCCTCCTGCAGACCACTGATCAAAGCCACCATGTAGAGCTCGGGATCCATATCCCTAACTCCCAAGATCTCTTTCTGAAAACGGTCAACGAAATGCGCTGCAGTTTCGTTGTCCCCTTGCCTGATCTTGAAGAGGGTCGCAGGACCACTCTTCCTCTTCTTTGCGGTGGCGAACCTCAGGAGGAGCTCTTGCCTCAGGGCAGCAAAGCTTGGGATAGATTGACAAGGTAGCTTATAGAACCATTCCATGGCTGACCCATCGAAGGAGGTGACCATCAGCTTGCACCTCACTCCATCTGAAATGTTCCTGAGAGCCACAGCAGACTCGAAGGCTTGAAGATGGCACATTGGGTCGGTTTCTCCTATATACACCGGAAGGCGAGGTTCTCTGAATCCATGAGGAATCGGATCCCGATGAATCTCATCGGTAAAGGGGGAAGGCTCCCAAAAAACAGAAGGTCCTGGAGGAGGAAGAAAAGAGGCAAGAGGATCTTGAGGGTAAGCAAATCCTTCTTCAAAATTCAGGGTTTGGGCCGGAGGCCCCTGGGCTGCGGCTCGAAAAGAGTTACGACGGGCGGCGAACTCCTCATGCTGAGATCGCTGAGGAGCTGCGGGCTGGAAGACGGGGTGATCGCTCGGGTGACCGCCTGCCATGCGGTCTGGAGTGGCGACCTGAGAGGATTGAGGAAGGATTTTCTGGGAGATCGCGGCTAGAACCTGGTTCATAGCCTCAATCTGCTTCGCAGACTCCTGCTGAGCCCGGACGACTTCTTGCCGATCTCGAGCGGCCTCTTGCTGAGACCGCGCGATCTCCTGCTGAACAGAGGTGGCGTCCTGCCTAGCTCGGGCGGCCTCACGGAGAGCTTGTTCAACACGAAGCTCGAAACGGCGCTCAAGCGCTTCTAACGGATTGTGATCGGAAGGGGGAACGCTGGGAGATCGCAAGGGACGACCTCTACGGCGATCAGCCATCTTGGAAGTCTATGGATTTCACCTGACACTTCGAAATCTGAAGGTCGCGTGTTCGTTCTATTGGTGCCAAAAATGGTACCTCCAAAATTCACACTAAAGGGGATGGGAGAAAACTGCGAAGTGCAGGTTACTAAGACAGAAGATGCTGGAACAAAGGGAAAACGATCACGAAAAGGCGATCACGAATAAATGAGACCGCTTACACAGGTTGTAAGCTGGAGCCTCGGAGCCAAAAGTGCTTTTCTGGTACCCCTACCCCTCTATTTATAGACGAGGGGGCTGCCCAAACGGGCAGAACTGAAAGACTACGGGTTGCCCGGGGTACAGGAGAGCCGGGGCAGGGAAATGGGGTGCAAATAACAAAAATAAGAAAAACGACCAGACCGCTTGAGCCGGCGATCTCGCACTATCTTGACCGCTGGGTACTTAGAAAATCTCGGTTGAGGAGGCATCTGACGATCTGGGCGATCATCTAATTTGAGACCGCTGAGACCGGGAAAAATGAACAATGAGAGGAGGTCGCGGGCTTTCTGAGCAAACACGGTTCATAAATTCACCGCGGTTGTTGGCAATTAGGTCCGTGCGTGCTTAGGGGGAATTCATCGCGGTTGTTGGCGACTAGGTCCGTGAGTAGTTACGGGGGAATTCGTCGTGGTTTTTGGCGACTAGGTTAAGGGTGTATATATAGGGGGTGCTCGAGGCCTTTCAGGGGATATAATGGCTAGAGCAGCTTGAGCCCGTATCTGGGGAGAGATCGGCTAAAGCCAACCGGTTCTTAGTGAGAAGAGTCAGTGATGAAAACCAAAGAGCCTTTTATATTCGCCTTTGATTTCTAGTGTCATAGAAATCCATTTTTGTAATCAATTTTTTAAATGATAATCATGTCTTTTCATATTCAATAAAATTGATTTCTTGCTATTTACTTTTGATTACATTTACTTCATATAAAATATCAAAAGGTTTTCTTAAAATCATAAAGTTTTAAAAAACCCTTATTCACCCCCTCCTTCTTGTTTGGTTTTATAATACCATTTCAGAAATGATAAAACAGCACGCAGCGGAATAAAATAACTAGAACAACCCGAAAGAGTTAACAAGAACTTGCGATTTCATAGATTCAAGAAATTAAACAACATCCACAATACAGTGCAGAAAATATACCTGAAGGAGGTTTGAGTCGATACTCAAACCAAGATGCTCCTCACTGATTTCTGGTAGAACCAAATTTGAGTTCCCAGAACCGAAATGGATCGGCCCCTCTACAGAGATCCACACAAGCGGAGGAGAACCTCAATGCCTTGTCGAACAAGGAATGAGTCAGAGAAGAAAGCTCTCAACGTCCCCACGGACTGCTAGATCCGAGACAAGGGAGGCGACAACTGTCGGAAGAGGGGAGAAGCCCTAGTTGAACACTTCCAGCGCTGCTCTCTCAAATCATGAAAAGGGTCGGTTACTAAAATGTTTTCACGCACCGAACCCTAAGATCATGAACTGATATATATACCAAGAGATCTGCGTTCGACGAACTCAAGGAGATCTGCGTTCGACGAACTCAAGGAGATCTTCGATCGACGAACTCAAGGAGATCTGCGTTCGACGAACTCAAGGAGATCTGCGTTCGACGAATGCACTGCACTAGCTTTTTGCCGTCTCAGCGGTCGACGAAAGCCTTCAGTTCGACTAAATATAAGTTCGGCTATACACTATAACAATATTCGACTATACACTATAACCGAATTCGACTATATAAATTCGGCTATATATAAATTCGTCTAAACCCTTTAGCCGAATTTTGACTTAGCCGAATTCGTCTAAAACCTTTAGCCAAATTCGTCTAAACCCTTTAGCCGAATTTGACACAGTTCGGTTAAACACTTTAGCCGAATTTGTCAAGTATAAATCCATTTGTGTAAACCTTTTAAACGATTTCCCATTGAGACATTCTCAACTTAATTCCAAACTGTCACAGGATTGGTCCTCCACTCATATCCTATATAAGCAAGGCCAACTCAACTCTTTCTCTAATTTCTCCAAGCACTTTTATGTGTGACCCTATAGGCTCATATTGCGTTGGCAGTAAGACTAACTATCGATTGCTTTGAGATCACCTCAGAAACTCCAACAGTCTCCCACTTGATCACAAAGTGTTAACAAAAGTCTCACAAACAATGAGCGACATCTAGCAATACATCATTGCTACCCAAGCAATAAGAGTTCATAACTCATCAAGCCTGTCATGACCAATTCATCAGTGTTGTCATGTCCTTTTGTCCTTTAGATCCAAATAGAACTAGAGGCATGGAGCGTGTCACCCTCATAAATGTTCAATCCCAGTTTCCTGATCTAGAATAGACTGACAAAAATGGTGAGCTCAATATCATATATTGACTCAACCAAGCATGGCCATGCATTTCTCAGTCTCATTCCATCAAGGGGCCCATGGATGTAACTCCTGTCATAAAGGAGGAAAAATCAAATTTCTGCTCACACACAAACATCCAAATGATTTGTAATATACCCAACAACCACCCTTATCGTCAACCTTTCTCAAGAGAAGACTTTAGATGGCATCAAAGTATGCTCTTCCTCACCTGATGAATGCTGTGACTTCAGGTCAAAGGACCACAAACACCACTGTCACTTGAGACCTACTTGCGACACGTTCTTATAACAATCCACAAAGTAGTCTCACGGTGGGTCGGTCCAGTACAACTTGTTCCTAACAAGTACCCATGTGATGACTTGATATCATAATATCATGACCTGTGAGAACCGGTCACCAATCAACGCACATGCTAGTCTTATGTCTCCTCCTCGCCCTAATTTCTAGGATGATACCTCGACCAGGGACCTTTTAAGAATGAAGCTTCTTATAAATATAGGCCCTCACATTCAAGTCACGTACTTGAATTCCTATGGAAGCAAACATTCTAAGGGCATTCATTATGTTAATTAGTCTATCATATAGAAACAGTTGACATAATGAAAGAACTTGCCATAAATGTAAAATGAAAAACCATAGTACATATCACAATTCATCTAATAAATAAACAACCAACAAACATGCAATCCACAAGGCTGCCACTAAAGATGATCATTCAGGTATCTAATACCCATTGATCTAACATGACCATCATGCTTCCTTTGCGCAAGAGGCTTTGTCAGTGGATCCGCTATGTTTTCTTCAGTCGGTACTCTGCAAATGCTCACATCTCCTCGATCGACAATCTCTCGAATAAGATGGAACCTCCGAAGTATGTGCTTGGAGCGCTGATGAGATCTAGGTTTCTTAGCTTGGGCAATTGCACCGTTGTTGTCACAGTAGAGAACTATGGGATCAACAATGCTAGGAACTACATCTAGCTCGCCGATGAATTTCCTAATCCATACAGCCTTCTTCGCCGCATTTGCTGCATCGATATACTCGGCCTCAGTTGTAGAATCAGCAACTGTCTCTTGCTTGGAACTCTTCCAGCTTACAACTCCACCATTAAGGCAAAATATAAAACCTGATTGGGACTTTGAGTCGTCCCTATCAGTCTGGAAGCTAGCATCTGTGTAACCCTTTACGGCGAGCTCTTCCTCTCCACCATACACCAAGAATACATCTTTATTCCTTCTCAAGTACTTTAAGATATTCTTGACTGCAATCCAGTGACTCTCACCTGGATCAGACTGATATCTGCTAGTCATGCTCAAAGCATAAGAGACATCGGGTCGAGTACATAACATTGCATACATGATTGATCCAATTGCTGAAGCATATGGAATCAACTTCATGCGGTCCTTATCTGCCAAAGATTTTGGACACTGGTCCTTAGAGAGATTCACACCATGTGACATGGGTAAGAATCCTTTCTTGGACTCAAGCATGTTGAACTGTCTCAACACCTTCCCAATGTATGTACATTGGGTCAAACCCAGCAACTTCTTCGATCTATCTCTATAGATCCTAATACCAAGTATATAAGTTGCTTCACCCAAGTCCTTCATAGAAAAGCAGTCCCCTAGCCTGTTCTTAACAGCTTGCAAGGTCGGAATGTCATTTCCGATTAATAATATGTCATCCACATACAAAATCAGGAAAACGACAATGCTCCCATTAATCCTCTTGTAAACACAAGGTTCATCCTCATTCTTGATAAAACCAAACTCTTTGATTTTCTCATCAAAACAAAGATTCCAACTTCGAGAAGCCTGTTTCAATCCATAAATGGATCGATTCAACTTGCATATTTTAGTGGCTTCATTTGGAGATTCAAAACCCTCGGTTTGTGTCATGTACACTTCCTCGAGGAGGTTTCCATTAAGGAAAGCCGTTTTGACATCCATTTGCCAGATCTCGTAGTCATAATATGCAGCAATAACAAGTAGAATTCTGATGGACTTGACCATGGCTACAGGGGAAAAGGCCTCATCATAGTCAACACCATGAATTTTCCGGAAACATTTAGCCACCAGCCGGCCTTTTAATGTCAATACATTCCCATCCATGCCGGTCTTCTTCTTGAAGACCCACTTGCACCCTATGGGTCGTACCCATTCAGGTGGTTCCACCAAGGTCCAAACTTGGTTTGCATACATGGAGTCCTTTTCAGATTTCATGGCCTCAAGCCACTTCCCGGAGTCAGGTCCACACATAGCCTCTTGATAGGTTGCAGGCTCATCATCATGATCCATAAGCAACACGTTACTTATTTGAGACATGAGAAACCCATATCTCTCAGGCTCAAATCTTGCTCTATCAGATCTACGCAGTACTTGTGTTTCTTGAGCAGGCTCTCTAGCTACAATAACTTATAGTCCTTGCTCAGGTTCTAAAATCGGTTCAGCTATTGTTTGTGGTTCTTGAACTTCTTCAAGTTCCACTTTTGCAGTCTTTCTGGATAAGAACTCTTTCTCCAAAAAGACGCCATTCCTTGTGGCAAACACTTTGCCCTCGGATGGCAGGTAGAAGTAATACCCTTTGGTTTCCCTAAGATATCCCACAAGATAACACTTATCTGACTTGGGTTCCAGCTTGTCAGGCATTTGACATCACACGTATGCCTCACAACCCCAAATCTTAATAAAAAACATACTAGGATGCTTCCCAGTCCATATCTCATATGGTGTCTTTAGAACCATTTTCATTGGAGCATGATTTAATGTGAAAGCAGCAGTCTATAAAGCAAATACCCAAAAGGAAACGGGCAAATCTGCATGACTCATCATCGACTGTACCATGTCTAACAAAGTATGATTTCTCCCCTTAGACACACCATTATGTTGTGGTGTTCCGGGCAGAGTGAGTTGTGATACAATACCACACTCTCTCAGATGATCACGAAACTCATGACTTAGATATTCATCACCTCGATCAGATCGGAGTGCTTTTATCCTTTTTCCCAGTTGGTTCTCTACTTCATTTTTTAACTCTTTGAACTTTTCAAAGGTTTCGGATTTGTTCTTCATAAGAAACACGTATTCGTATCTACTGAAATCATCAGTAAATGTAACGAAGTAGTAGTACCCATCTCTAGCCATAGAACTCATGGGTACGCATACATCACTATGTATTACACCCAAAAGATCATCAGCCCTCTCAGTATGTCCAGTGAATGGGACTTTAGTCATTTGGCCTAATAAGCAAGACTCGCATATATCAAATGATTCATAATCAAATGAGTCTAATAATCCATCTTTATGGAGCTTAGATATACATTTCTCATTTATATGCCCCAAACGACAATGTCAGAGATACGTAGGATTCAAGTCATTTGTTTTTAGTCTTTTAGTATTTTCTATGTCATAGATCGGATGGTTTAAGTTCAAAACATATAAACCATTAAACAATTGGGCAACGCCATAACAAACATCATTCTTATAAATAGAACAACAATTGTTCTTTATAATAAAAGAGAAACCAATCATGTCCAAACATGAAATAGAAATGATTTTTCTAGTTATAGCAGGAACAAAATAACAATTATCAAGTTCTATTACAAGCCGGGTGGGCAAAGAAAGACGATAAACACCATCGGTAATGGCAGCAACTCTTACTCCATTTCCAACGCGCAGGTCTATCTCTCCTTTACCCAGCATTCTTGTCCTTGTCAGTTCCTGCACATTCGTACAAATGTGAGAACCACATCCGGTATCCAATACCCAAGATGAAGGAGCAGAAAGGTTTATTTCTATAACAAATATACCTGAAGTGGAAGTCATACTTCCCTTCTTCTTTTGCAGATCCTCAATGTAGAGGGGATAGTTCTGCCTCCAATGCCCTGCCTTACTGTAGTGGTGGCACTTTCCTTCTTTCGCTAGACCTTTCCTTTTTAGTGCAGAAGACTTGGGATCAAGAGGAGACTTAGATCCAATCTTCGTCTTCTTGAATCCCTTGGCCTTGCCCTTGCTCTTATGCACCATCAGTATGGGGATGGCAGGCTTGGCCTTCTTCATATTGATCTCGGCAGTTCTCGACATGCCTAGGAGCTCGGGCAGTGTCTTGTCAATTTCATTCATATAATAATTTAAGACAAACTGCTCATAACTATCCGGCAACGATTGCAGGATCAGATCAGTGGCCAACTTTTGGCCCACTGGAAACCCCAGTCTTTCAAGGTTCTCTATATACCCAATCTTCTTGAGTACGTGAGTTCCTACTGGGTCCCGAGCTCCCATCTTACACTGAAATAATGCCCTGGATATATCAAATCTCTCTTGGCGAGCTTGCCATTGAAACATTCTCTTCAGGTGCTCCACCATCTCGTAACAACTCATGTTCTCATGTTGCTTCTGAAGATCAGAGTTCATGGTCGCGAGCATGATACATTCAACATCCAAGGAGTCATCTCCATACTTATTATAAGCATCTTTATCTGCACGAGGTGCAGTAGAGGCTGGCTCCTCGGGGGGATCTTCTTCAAGGACATAGAGCTTATGCTCTTGCCTGAGAACAATTCTCAGGTTCCTGAACCAGTCTAGGAAATTCATCCCATTGAGCTTATCCTTCTCAAGGATGGCTCTCAGTGACAACGTGAAGTGTGAAGTATTTGCCATGAAAATTCTACAAAATAATTCAAAGTTTATTTAGTATTATATTTCAAAATACATTTTATTTTTATAAGGTCTTTAATTAAATACTCCCACTATTTTATTCAAATTGATAACCCTTAATATCAATTCGGAGAGTTTATGCGAGCTACTCTCTTAGTGGACAAGATCCGTATTTCACCAACACAATGAGTCCGATTTGGCATTCCTCTCATAATGCGGTTATTTAGGTAGGCAACACTTGCCAATTGCATCACTATGCAACTCTTGTATGGTTGGTGAATAACTCTTTATTCGCATCCATCATATGGTGCATGCCAACCTAATGCCTCTAGCACTCAACTTTTGAGGTCACCCAGTTAAGTTGGACCCGATGTCGAAAGTGGGATATCACAATTATCCGCTCGCACCCTTACCAAGATAGATTAATGCACCTTGCTTTGGCAAGCCCACACTTCATCGATCGAGGAAGGAAGAGTGTCATCCATCGGAAGGCATCCGTATACTTAATATTGGATAAGAGATTTTATTTATAAAATTGATTAATAATTAATCAACATGCACTTTTACAAAATTACAACATTCAAAACCAAATACATCCCAGAAGTGCACAAAATAATAGTATCAACGCTTGATAAAAAGGGCTAAATCTGAGCATTTAGAACATTTCTAAATCTACAGATTTACATGCATTTGACAAAGGCAAAACAACTCCACTTATGCAGTAGACAGGCTCGTCTCTCAATGCCAGATTCAAAATCTAAGACATCTGGTTTCACAAACCAATTAGAGGGACGGTTACTGCAAAGGAGAAACAATTTCTGAAACAATGAAATCGCAACGCAATCACATGCATTCATGAGAGTGTTCCAATCTAGAACATTTCTTCAAAATCCAAACACCCAGGAAGAAATCCAGACATTTAGAACACTTCTAAATTTCTGATTTACATGCATAAGATTGCAAACCTCCCTCTGATACCGCTGTTTGGTTTTCTAATACCATTTCAGAAATGATAATACAACATATCATATATGCGCAGCGGAATAAAATAACTAGAATAACCCGAAAGAGTTAACAGGAACTTGCGATTTAATAGATTCAAGAAATTAAACAACATACACAATACAGTTCAGAAAATATACCGGAAGGGGGTTTTAGTCGATACTCAACCCAAGATGCTCCTCACTCATTTTTGGTAGAACCAAACTTGAGTTCCAAGAACTGAAATGGATCGACCCCTCTACAGAGATCCACACAAGCGGAGGAGAACCTCAATGCCTTGTCGAACAAGGAATGAGTCAGAGAAGAAAGCTCTCAGTGTCCCAACAAACTGCTAGATCCGAGACAAGGGAGGCGGCGACTGTCGGAATAGGAGAGAAGCCCTAGCGGAACACTTCCGGCGCTGCTCTCTTAAATCACGAAAAGGGTCGGTTACTAAAATGTTTTCACGCACCGAACCCTAAGATCGTGAACTGATATATATACCAAGAGATCTGCGTTCGATGAACTCAAGGAGATCTGCGTTCAACGAACTCAAGGAGATCTGCGTTCGACGAACTCAAGGAGATCTGCGTTCGAAGAACTCAAGGAGATCTGCGTTTGACGAGCGCGCTACACTAGGTTTTTGCCATCTCAGCGGTAGACGAATGCCTTCAGTTTGACTAAATATAAGTTTGGCTATACACTATAACCGAATTCGACTATACACTATAACCGAATTTGACTATATAAATTCGGCTATATATAAATTCGTCTAAACCCTTTAGCCAAATTTTGACTTAGCAGAATTCATCTAAACCCTTTAACCGAATTTGACACAGTTCAGTTAAACACTTTAGCCGAATTTGTCAAGTATAAATCCATTCATTTAAACCTTTTAAACGATTTCCCATTGAGACATTCTCAACTTAATTCCAAACAGTCACAGGATTGGTCCTCCATTTATATCCTATATAAGCAAGGCCAACTCAATTATTTCTCCAATTTCTCCAAGCACTTTTATGTGCGACCCTATAGGCTCATATTGCATTGGCAGTAAGACTAACTGTTGATTGCTTTGAGATCACCTCAGAAACTCCAACACTTCTAAGGGAGCTTAAAGATCCAACATGTAGTACGTGTGCTTGTACTCCATTACCGCACTCATCTTCTGGTACCTCCTCGCTTTGCTGTAAGAATTGAAGAGGATGCTGAATGTTTTGATGTCGGTGATATGTCGGAGCCTTGGAACTTGTCGTAGCACTTCTCCATCATCTCAATCTGCCCGCTGCCCCTGAATGCTCGGAGAGTGGCGTTTATCATCCAGATGTCAGGATTACAATCGCGGTTCCCCAGCATTTCCATCAAAGTGGATTCCATCTCTGCAAACCTAACAAAGAGATTGGAGTTAGCTGTAGAAAACCTAGACATTTCTTCTAGAGTTGCATTGTTTCATTAAAATCATTTTTTTAACTCCAGTTACCTCTTTGTACTATCAAGTTACTTCATTTCTTTCTACATTTTTTTGCTAGAAGGAAGCTAGGTGGAGAATGTCATTAAAATGCAAAACTTTATGAGAAATAAGATGGAGAACTATATATACCTCTGTGCTTTTCCATAGGCATCATTGCATGCATACCTATTACATGAACATATATTTCTCATTGTTTAACATCTTTTTTGTTTCCTCATGCATAAAATTATTAGTCAAGCATAAATTGTTTTCAATCACAATTTTTTATTTGGATTGTGTTTTCCTTGACAAGTTATTAAAATTTGCATTACCCTTTAAATTCCGCTAGGTGTTAGATCTTTAGCACGAGCAACTGTGGTATTCACCTAACACGGGCATCTACATTAAGCTAATTGTGATGTTTGGTACATGCAAGTAGTATGAAAGAGACCATGCACTCCTTTCAGTCCATGGTTGTAGAGGATTGCATCATAAGCCATGAATCATACACTACTCTTATTTCAGCCTACGATAGGAGCAACCTTTTTAACGAAGCATTTTTTCTTCTTGAAGACATGAAGAATATTGACGGCTGCCATCCGGATGTTCATACTTCTATTCCCACCAAATCCTATTTGCATTACTCTAAATTTGATAAAGTCCAGTTTCTACTCTCCGACATGAATATATAGTTCATAGGTATATATACTTTAGTTGTTTCTTAGCTATAAGTTAAACACCACTTTATCGATCATTTTTTCCAACTAAGGATTTTTTTGGGCACACAAATAAACAGGGTTCATGGGCACACACAATCAATCACATGATTGAGAAGATGATGAATGTGAAGGAGATTAAGGTACTAGTTATTTTACAATGCGAGATTTATCCATTTGTATTTAGATTATTGTCGGTCAAGTTTATATTAGATAGCCTAGTCCTTTCCCAAGAGAAATTTAATTTTGGTGTTTATTAAAGCCCATTATATGGGCCCATCATAGTCACGCTCGTCTTTAGTCTCGTATCTCCTGATGTAGATTGTTGTAACTCCTCAACTCAATAAATGGAGGGGAGCTCTAATGCAATAGATACATAATGAAACAATATAGTTTTACATTTTTGAGTTACAACATGGTATCAGAGCACAACATTTTCCATTGCTCCCTCACATTGGTCTCTATCAAATCTCTTGCTCCCACGCTACAAGACCTCATCACGATTGAACTTCTTATCGACAAAAAAATTTCTTGGCAATCAAAAGCTTCGCCAATTACACGAACTTCTCGCATAAATGATCTTGCTAATCATTGCTCACGCGATCAACGCCTTTGAACTCTCACTAAACATCTCTCATGCAGATCGAAGCTTTTGCCGATGCAGACTCTTGCGATCAAAAGCTTAAAGACTCATAGAACTCCTCGATCAAGAGTTGCCATCGAAAGCAATCAAACTTCTTGCTGCACCGTCAGCTCTCCACTCTCCTCAAGCGCGTAAAATTCCATAGGTCTTGCATCTCAGGACTCACAGAACTCGAACTCGCGTTAGGTTCTTGCCATAGAACTTGAAATCATGCATCCATGGATGTTATCGCCCAAGGTCGCGCGACAGTGTTCTCGCATCAGTTCCATGTCTCGGGCGGTCTAGTTATTGCATGACTGCCCTATGGCAAGACCATCACAGAACTCATGCAAATATCTCACGATCACAACCTTCTGTGAACATTGAGATGATTCTTCCTCCATGTGAGTGGCCTCTGTCTGGTGGGAATTCCTCTTTTTATTTGTGGATTGATTGTGTTGAAAGAAAAAAATGGGAACACCCAAGAACACTGCATCTACCACCATTGTATCAGACATTCGGTGTTGGCTCTCTCGTATTGATATTGATGCTCTTGTAGTTGCATCAAGGAACTCGGTCGTGGTTACCTTGCAGAACTCTTGTCACAGTTATAAGTAGTCTAAAGTATTGTGGCTTATTTTTCCTATCTCACTTCTATTTTTAGGATCTTAGCATGTAGAGCATTGCTTCTATGACTGAAATTGCAGAATTATACTATTTGGATAACATTCCGTCTCCATCTAACTTCTTCACTAAGGTTTCTTTGTTATGTTGAAATCCATTGCCAATGGGACCCAACACAATCATTGATCTTGGTTTCCCTCATCAACCAGTCTACTCGATGAGAACAATAGTTTTCGGTGGTTGATTGGCATCATATACCTTAGAAGATTGCTACATCAAAATATAGTTATATGTGTGACATATAACTTGTGAGCTTTCCTTCATGATCATGACCTTGGGTAAGTTGATTTAAGGTTACGATGTGATGAGCCTGCGTAGTTTCCCATACATGACTTGAAGTTAGTCGGATGATATGTTGATGCCCATAAACTTGGAATTCATGATTATTCCATACTATAGTGTTTGATGAATGACTAAGCGAGATCGGTTATGTTTGTGTGTATTACCCTTTTTGTGTCAAGAGGTGTTTGTTCTATTATACCATTTCCCATTTGAGTGTAAGCCATGATTTATCTGACTTAAATACCTCATGGGTATTAGTTGATTACCAGAGCTTGTTGGTGCCCTGTTGTGTCATTCTTGACTTAGGCTTGAGTAAGGGAACAATTGAGTACACTACAGTTTATACTCGTATGAGAAGAACCTAAGTGTGGGTGTGAGTTAGTGTAGTAGTGCAGATACTCTTTATAGAGTGGGTTATGTGGCATGTCTTATGGATGGTTATGTTATTGCTTTTTTCCACCGCTTAGAATTATTGCTTAAGCTGGAGTGCTTTTAGTACTTATGTGCATGGGTCTTGATGCATGAGCTTGTGATTGCAGTGGCGGGTCTACTGGCTCCGCCGAATAGTTCCCACTGACTGGGAGCTGTTAGCTAGGATCTTAGCAGAGTGGTGTATATCTTGTACGTGCCTAGGATATCTCCATAGTGTTGAACCTCAGTGGGCTACACCCTTTAGCTGAATTTTAAGTTGGCACCATCGACTGGTGGTTGCCTCTCTAAAATAGTATAGGTTGGTGTACATATAATAAGTGTTGGGAACACTGCCAACAATGTTCCAGATTTAAAGAAGTCCCTAAATCAATGATAAGTACAATTTGTATTTGATATCTATTTGATGTGACATGAGCAGGTGGGGACATGATATGTCTCATATGTAATGTTTGGAGATCAAGCACAAAATGTCTAAAATAAATATCATCGTGTATATGACGCTCACACGATGATATCATTTAGATCACTTACAGAAGGCAGAAAAAGAAGTCAGTCAATAATCGACTTGATAATAAGAGAACATGACAATATCGTCGTGTCAACATGGTCCTGTAAGATCCCTCTCCCGCACTAGAGAGTTCCTGAATCTTATGCCCAGAACTACTGCCTTACGGTGACAATAACACACGAGTTTGTCGCCTCTGCACGACGCCGATCCTGCCGGCAAGAACGATCAACCAGGCCAACATAAGATAAGATGTAAACAAGTCCACAATCACACACAGATATATATATCCAAATGAATACAAGTCCAATAATGAGTACAATAAATGAAAGAGAGTAAGGGCTTATGCCCGGTACATGTCCAAAATAAAGCTAAACACACTCTCTCACTCTACCGCTATGCGGAAGCTAATGAACTCTCATCAACCTATTGTCGGGTGGTAATGTTGTGTGGTAACTGCTACTCAGGTCTTGCCATCACGTGTCGCTGGTCGTGCTGTTGCTCCGACTCCTCATACACCTGATGTACGTTCACAACCGATTGCTAGTCATAAAGACTAGGCCAGTTTTGTCCTCGTCTCCCCCTGCAACTCCTAGGCACCGCATGGGAGGACGAAGCGGAGGACAACAAGTGGTAAAAAACAAGCATGTGACATGGAACTAGCTAACAATCATATACATATGTAAACTACTATAGAAAAAGAGCTATACTAACAATTCTATATATATTTCAAGCTGCGTAAGAGAAAAGGTAAGAGCAACTACACAAGTAACCTTAACTTATATAAATGTTAATACAAACTTATAAGTTAAGGAATCTAGCACTAAGGTAAACTCATCGTATAAAAGAGTCCATACAAATTTATACGATGAGGTCTTGTTTATGAAATGAAATTATATTATGTTGTGCAATGCAATGATGCCACTCACACACTCGACTCCATACATATAGACCTTTTTGTTAGTTCCCTCTGTTTGAGTTTGTCAACTCAGGTATCTCGTTGAGGCGAATAGGGCAGTGGATCGAGCATGTATACTACTATGCACCTTTCACCATTTCCCATCCCAGACCTTATATACGCCCCTAAGAACACACAGGGTATCCGCGTACTATCCAGTATGCACCACCTCTATCCCACTTTTTGAGTCTCCGCTTAGGTACACCCCTTTGAGGCAAACAGGGGCAGTGGATCGGGTCCTCCACTCCTAGGCTAGTATGACACCTCCCAACCTAGACCTTATGTACACCTTTAAGAACACATAGGGTACCCACATACTATCTGGTAAGTAACACCTATTAATTATATTTCCCCAATCCTCTAGCTCATCGTACTCTCTAGTCCTCCTTAGGTAACACTAAGCCTACAACTAGCAGGACTAACCCATCCTGATATCGTAATTTTCCTAAGCTTCCAGCTCGATGGAATACTAATCCTTGTACCATTCCATCCCAAATTTGGGATGAGGTTTACCTTATCATATTCTACAACTTAAACTACTATTATCTATAATTTAGTTGTACTTAGAAGTTTAAGGTTAATCCTAAACTTCCCGAGGGCTACCCGGTGAAGGGCTCGCAGTGGTACTAGGGAATACAATGGGCTGAACCCAAATCTCCGTTTCCATGATATTTAGTCTTATTGGTGGCTACCTATTCTTTTATACCCACTTCCTCTCTAGTTACTCTAAAATCCTAAGGTGGATTGCAAATTGATCAGACAGACGAGTGTCAATATTCAATTGAACATCAAACCCTATCTTTCCTTGTGACCAACTATGCTTTTGTGTCATCACTCAATCCCTACCTAATGGTTCCAAATTCATACATCAATCACAACTTATACTTGTTGTTGGGTCATTCCTCACATCTCCTATCATATCGTTGTCAAATCCTGAATTGATAGTTTTACTAAATGCACCCCAACCCCTTTCTTCTAGTATATGTCACTAATGGTTAATCCTTTAATCAATCTATGCATACACAATGATCGGGGAGTCAGAAATTCTATATGTGATGACCAGATTGGGGTCTATGTCAAATAATTCAGGTTTACTATTTGCAGACCAAATTGTCATCAAGTGTGATATCATGACTTAGAAAGGTGACTACATAATCTTCTAACTAATATGTGCCCAACCTAGTTCCAAAAGTTGTATGTATGTCGACATTCAGATTTCCTATTTCTCATATAATAAAATCATATATGGGCCTAGTTAAATAATTTCATTTAATTCTGGGAATTACTAGATTTGAACATGATGTAACATTTATCATAGGCCAATAACTCTAATAAAAATTCGAGAAGTTAATTATGGTCGAAAATGAAGTTCAACAGAATATCATAATTTTTCTCTCTAATATAATTCCAGAAAATCAATTAAATGTCCAAGGGTACTAAATTCAATTTGTGAAGGATCTACTGAAATTATTCATCATAATGCTATAAATAAATTTCCTTGTGTTCAAATCAACTAAACATGGATTCCAATAAAAGTTGGCATTTTTTTAGTAACAATAATTCATCAATAATGAATAAACCATATTTGTCACATAAATCCACAATACGAAAGAACTACTGTAAATATTTAGAAAATAAATATAAAAAATTCACAGGGCTTTTTCTTGATCACAAAAGCTCACTCACCAAGTTCTGAAATTTTCTAGTTCCATAGTTCAACATTATCAATTAATCAATGCAAATAGTAAGATTTCATATTATGAAGTAAGTATGATAATTACTCAGTAATTAAATCAAATAAAATTTCTAGAGGTCAATAATGAGCCCACAAACTTAACTACTAAATTCCATAATTTTCCAATTTGATTAAAATAACATAATGAATTAATAAATGAAAACATTAAAATTCTACCTTGTGAAGGTAGTATCATAAATATTCAACAATAAATTTTATAAAATTTCCAGTCAATACAAATGGCCTCATAAGTCTAATTACACAATTTCATGCAACTCTAAATAAACTAACTTACATAAAGATGGGATAATGTAGATTGGGATAATTTGAATAATTAATAAATGAGGCTCAATATTATTTCTAAAGAATCCACCAACAATCTATAGAGTGTAATCACACTATTTCAAGGTAAAACCCAATGTTTTATAATATTTTAGAAAGTTTTAACCTTAAAATACTCATTTAAGCTCAATGTGATAAAATCACATAAACCCTAATTTCTTAGTAAAATCAACCCCAATGTTCATGACATTCACTAAGATATGAGATCTCAAGATATCAAGTGTATGTTTTGAATTTCATCAGAATTGACCAAGGGAATATCTATCAATTCACAAAACATCAAACTTGGCTAAGTGCACACCAAGTCACTTACACTATACATTCACATGCATGTATAATACACCATCATTCATAGGTCCAAATGACCTTATAATTTGGTCAGAGATTAAGCTTAATCAAATTATCCATGTGCCCAAAATTTGGGTTATTTTGAGTTGATTTAACCATGTAAATATGCAACTACATTATAGTGCTATATACACACCAAATTTTTGGATCGGTAGGCGCCCTTAGGAGGGGGGGGGGGGGTGAATAAGGGTTTTAAAAACTTATATTATATTTTGTAATACTTGAAATAATAAGAGATCAAAATAGTGATTTTGAATAAAGATCTAAATTGTTTTATAATAAAAGAGATGATAATAAACAATTTAGAAAAATGAAGAACAAATCATTTTTATTACAAAAGGAGAGACATGATTACTATTAATAAAAATGATTTACAAAACTAGATTTCTATAACGCTAAAAATCTAAGGCGAATAATAATAAAACTCTTTTTCATTTTCTATCCCGACTCGTATCCCCATGAACCGGTGGCCCTAGCCTATCCTTCCCCGGATACGGCCTCAAGCCGCTCTAGCCAACCCTTCTCCGGATATGGCCTCGAGCACCCCCTAGACCTACACCCGAGACCTAGTCGCCAACACGAGGCGAATTTCTGCCCTAAGTCCTACCAGACCTAGTCGCCAACACGAGGCGAGTTTACTAAACGATTACAAGAAAAGATGTGAAATGAAAAGACAATAATATAAAAACTCCCTCTATGTGGATCTCTTGGAGAAGTAGACGAAGACCCGCAGAGTATGATCGTAGTCGATGCGGTCTTTCATCACGATGATGACGCGTGTTGAAATCTTCTCCACGGATCTCCTTATGCCTTCATGGATTTATGGGAGTATCTCTCTGAACCTTCCTCTCTATGTTGTGGCACGAAGCTCTGGAATTTTGGATCTTAAGAGGATGAGGAAGACGGAGCCAAGGGGTCCTTTTTATAG
The DNA here is from genome assembly GCA_033032865.1 of Dactylorhiza incarnata. Taxonomy (NCBI): domain Eukaryota; kingdom Viridiplantae; phylum Streptophyta; class Magnoliopsida; order Asparagales; family Orchidaceae; genus Dactylorhiza; species Dactylorhiza incarnata. The sequence goes on from JAWHQI010000035.1 coordinate 9,158,774, forward strand.
CCTTGGAGCTAGCGCCTGCGCTAGTGCTACCGCCGGCGCTATCCCATTTTAGGACATATTTTGCGCGGCAGAATCTTCAATCCGAGGAAATAATTCTCTCTTTCCTTCAGTGCTCCGTGCTACCGCCTGCGCTATCGGATACCGCCAGGCGCTATCTCCTTCTATATGTGCTCCCAGAATTACGCTTATCAACGCTAGCGCCAGGTGCTAGGTGATACCGCCTGCGCTAGTAGGAGTGTAGGATTTGATGGCTCAAACTTGGGGGCAACCTTCTTATGTAATCCTTGAGTCATGTGAACTTTGTTATCCTGCACACTTAAACACACAAGATCAAATACACATAGGATTTGTTATTCTCAAACCTAGGAGATGCGGAAGACCATGTTCCAACACAAATTCCCCTTTATATGCATGTGGAATACACCAATAGGAATGGGTCCAAATGACCTTAAATTTTTACCAGGGACTTTTATTGTCCTAATTGATCTTCCAGAGAAGATTTGATAGATTTTGAGTTCATAAAACTCAAAAATCAACACATGCATGGATTATTAATTATCTTTTAACACTATAGAAAAATGTTGTTAAAAAATTCTCATTTTTGGAAAGGAGATGTATCTAGGGTACATGCATGCATGTTTAAAATTTCAACCTCCTACCATCAGCCATATAATAGTTATTCAAATAATATGGGTTGTCCCCTCCTAGGGATGAGTCCCACTAAAACTGCCCTACAAGGAGCTGTAGGGCACCAAATGAGGTGATTTTAATTCCTAATTAAATTAAACCCAAAGGGATACCTTTTTCATGTTGAGCACTTAGCCTGGATCAGTCTCTAAGATACATAATAATCGGTTGGAAAAGGTCTGTGGAGGGTGTGACAAAACACATAATCATTTAACTAACTATAATGTATTTAATTCAGCATTTGCCCGCATCTTGAAGCACAAGGGACGGAATTAGGTCATCCTTGTCCTCTAGCCGACGACTGGGATTAATCCCAGCTGGGTGGCTTTGAAAGCCAATTGCCCGGACACCCCCTTACCTACATGGCTGGCCTCCACCACCACCACCTTCGTTAAGGTGGTGGCCGTCGAGAGGAGGCAATTTCTGGCCAAAACAATGCATAGGAGAGGGGATTGGGGTGTAACATCTCTAGAACAACTAGACCCCTAAGATGTATTTTGTCATGACAAGGTCATGACATTGCTCCAAGAGACCAAAATGGCCCTAAGAACTAAGGTGAATAGGTGAAAATCACCAAGGTATGCAAATAGCCTATTTTAGCACCCAAGCCTAGATTTTGAGGTTTAAGCTTCATAATGACTATTTGACACCACTATGACATTCCTAACCCTTAGGGAGTCCCTTGGGTCACTAAGGACTCATTGGGGTCAACCTAAATCGGTCATTTTGACCAAAGTCAACTCTAGCTCGAAATAGGTGAACCATCCCTATTAAGGGTCAATTAGGATTCAAATGATCAAACTGATCAGGCCCAAGATCTCCAAGATTACTTAAGGAGTCTAATGGGTCCACATTAGACTCTTGGGATAAGCAAATTTGGAGAAATTAGGTCAATTGCCCCCAAAAGCCCCAATTTGACCTAAATAAACTAATCCCCTCAATTGACCTTCAATTGGCCCAATGTGATCAAATTGATCACTCTAAACCCTCTATGACCATTAGGAGATACTAGTGAGGCAACATTGACCCATTGGGGTGGACCAATTTTGGGAAATTGGGCCAATTACCAAAAAGCTTCAATTTGGTCGAAATAATCTAAACTCCTCAATTGACCTTCAATAGACTCAATGTGATCAAATTGATCACCCCTAACTCTCAAAGAATACTTAAGGAGTCTAATGGGTCCACATTGGACCCTTGGGACATGCCAATTTTGTCAAATTAGGCAAAATTACCAAATTGCCCCAAATTACAATTTATGCCATTTATGGTTCAATTGGCCAAATTGACCTTGCACAACCCTTCCTAAACCATAAGGGGAGTATATGAGACCTAAATGAACCAAGGTTCACATTCAATCTGGGAATAATAAGGCAAAATCACCAAAATTCCCAAATTGCACCTAAAACCCAAAATGAGTAATTTAACCCCATATGACCCCACCATAACCTAATTCCCCTTGGAATAAGTTCATAGGGTCTAAGGAACTAATGTAGGTCAGCCACATTTTGTTTGGGAGCTTGGCTCAATCCCAAACTCCAAAATCTCAAATTAGCCTATTTGGGTCAAGTGAGCCCAAACTGAAACCTATTGGACTTAACCCAACCCAAGAGCCCATTAGCAAGCCCACACCTCCCTTAGACTGACGTGGATTCAGAAATTGAAAAAGAAAGGTATACCTTAAGGGTAGAATTGGAATTTTTCCTAAAAGTCCACATAGGCAAACCATGAATTCATGGATTAAGCTCCACATGGTGTCAATTCCATGAATCCTGGTCTTCTCTCAGCCCACCCAATTAAATCCCAACAGAAATTTGATTAGGTGGTAGCTGGTGGAAGGGGAGAGGAGAGTTGCAATGAAGGTGGCAAGTCACTTTAATGGCAACCCCTCAACCAATGCACTTTGGTTTGAAATTTTCCCTCCCCTGGCTAGGAATTGAGGTGAGCAGTGAATTCATACTGAGCTGGAGGGCTGTAGTTGGCTGGCTGAGAGGTGCAAGATGGAGGAAATAACCAAGTTCGGGCATGAAGAATATGGAATGCGTGTGTATGTAACTCAAAATCGAGGCATGTTTTCCTCTTCTCCTCCCATTGTGCTAGAGTTCCTTTCTTCCTGTTTCAAATTTGATTGGGTAATGGCGAGTGTACCATTTTCCCGTTCGAGCTTTAAAGCTCTTCCAAACTTCACCCCCCCCCCCCCCCCCCCCCCCCCCCCCCCCCCCCCAATTTTGTCTATAAGCCACCTTCGGCCACCACTTCTCCGGCAATCGACGGCTAACCTCCGGCCGGAGGTGGTGGCATCGACCATTTGGCCGGAGACGTCCTCAAATGGCCGGGATTAAGCTCCAAAAACTCTCCAAGCAAGGTTAATCTGAGCCATTGGCTCGGGGAAGAAGACGGCCATCAGCCGTTAAATCCAGGAGATCTGCTATACGTAGACCCTAATTTATTTAATAGCTGTATATGAGAATTTCTGCCTGATCTTATAATAATTGTAGAAAATACTTACAGGCATATTCATTAAAAGTGCCCAACATGAAAAATGAATCCCTAGGTCTCTAATATTTTTAGAAATTTATTTCACTCGATTTGGAGCTTTGTAGCACTCTGGGCATCCATTTTAGTGTGGCATGTACATAAGGTGCTCTAAAGATTTAGAAATTTATTTATGGAGTTCTGTAACTCCAAATAGTTTGAAGTTTTGAGCATACATGAGTCATGCCCTATTACACCTCTGCTAAAAAATTGAGAATTTGTAGAATTAATTTTGCTAAAGTTTATTTGAAAATTTAATTAAGCTTGCATGTGATAATTATGGGGGCTAATGACTCCTAATCAATTCAAATTTGGGTTGACGGCATAACCATATCATGATGAGGGCCGGGTAAAGATTTTAGACCAAATTGACATGAGCATGTTTGGGAATTACCATATGCATGCAGGTGTAGTGTATGGGGAATGGGGTGCATATAGAACCCAAGTTATTTTAGTGAATTTTGGAGCTCTACAACTCCAAATAGGTTGAAATTTTGGACATGCATGAGTCATGCCCCAACTCATCCCCTGCCCAAGTTTTGGAATTTTTGGGGCACATTTTTCTAAGGTCTTTTGTAGAAATATAATAAATCATGCATGGTGTATAATGTAGGGTATTTTGACTCATATCACTCCAAATCTCTTTTGAGAGGTTGTTATGTGTATATTAGGCACTGGTAAAATTGTTGGCTTAATTGGATCCTTGCACATGAGTAGATCCATGTTTTAATGAGCCATTGAAAAACATCCATTTAGGTCACACTAAATGTTGTTTTTGCCATAGTGAAATATTTGGAGGCCCTTAGAGGATTTAAAATGAAAAGTAGGCAGGGACAACTTTTGTAGGCCTTTGTGTCTACTATTAGTAAAAAGTGAGATCACTCCATTTTGAGCCCTACAACGCACTCTAGGGCAGATTTAGTAAGGCTGGTCCTAGTGAAGGGTAGACCTTAATATGTGAATAACTTTCATATAATAAAAGGTATGAGGATGAAAATTTAACCATATATGTACGCACCCTAGACTTAGTATGTGCCCAAAATAAGAATTTTTGGGGCACAATTTCCTAAAGTTTTAATATAAATTTAGTAGATCGCATGAGGTGTGTAATATGGGTGATTTGGACTCAAATCAGTCCAAATCTCCATTGGTAGGTTGGTCATGCATGTAATAGGCTCTGGTTAAAATTTTAGGTTTTTTGGACCTCTGCGTGTTAGTTTATTTCACATGCAAGTGCAAGAAAAGTTTGGTGTGCGTATAGCATAACCATGTAATATTACATTTACATGAGAATTTAAGGGTTTTCCCTTGGTCAATTTTCATGAAATTTAAAACCTACCCTTAGGATAATAGGACAATACTTTATAGTGAAAATCATCAACTTTTGGGTTAATTTTACTGGGAAAGTTGACTTCATATGATTTGGTCACATTGACCTCAAGTGAGTAATTATAGGGTCAAAACTTACTGAAATGTTGTGAAATTTTGTATATGCACTTTTCATATCAGTAGGAAGTCTGAGAATTTTAATTGAATTAACCATTGAGTATATGACATACTTCTTTCATAAAGTACAATTTGAGTTTATAATTTGAGAAATTGCCACCATGAAATATGGTTGCTGGATGATTGTAGAACTTTGTATATAGACATTTCATATCAGTGGGAAGCTCTGAGAATTTTATTAGAGTTAACCATTGAGTATATGACATATTTCCTTCACAAAGTACAATTTGAGTTTATAATTTGAGAAATTCACACCATGAAATATATTTGTTGGATGGTTGTAGAATTCTGTATATAGACTTTTCATATCAGTAGGAAGCTCTGAGAATTTTATTAGAAATAACCATTGAGTGAGTATATGACATAGTTCCTTCACAAAGTACAATTTGAGTTTATAATTTAAGAAATTCACACCATGAAATACAGTTGCTGGATGGTTGTAGAATTATGTATATAGACTTTTCATATCAGTAGGGAGCTCTGAGAATTTTATTAGAATTAACCATTGAGTATATTACATACTTCCTTCACAGAGTACAATTTGAGTTTATAATTTGAGAAATTCACACCATGAAATATATTTGCTGGATGGTTATAGAATTTTGTTTATAGACTTTGCATATCAGTAGAAAACTCTGAGAATTTTATTGGAATTAACCATTGAGTATATGGCATACTTCCTTCACAAAGTAGAATTTGAGTTTATAATTTGAGAAATTTATACCATGAAATATAGTTGCTGGATGGTTATAGAGTTTTGTATATAGACTTTTCTTATCAGTAGGAAGCTCTGAGAATTTTATTAGAATTAATTATTGAGTAAATGACATACTTCCTTCACAAAGTAGAATTTGAACATATACCTTGAGAAATTTATTCCCTGAATTATTGATGTTGAAATATTATGAAATTTCGTAAAAGGTCTTTTTATATCAGTATGAAGCCATGGAAATTTTATTAGGATTATTCAATGAGTAAACTTCATACTTCCTTCACAAAGTCGTACTTGGAATCATGACTTGAGAAATTAATTAATGATCTATTATTGCTAAAATATCATAGAAATTTGCACATAGACCATTGACATCAATACAAATCTCTGGAATTAAAATGAACCCTTAGTTTTTATTCATATAGACCAACATGTAGGGCATGTGCTTCACTTTAAGGCTTATCGGTCTGCAAATAGTAAAAACTGATTTATGTGAATTAGACCACTCCAGACCATCATCCATGAATTTATTAATTCCTTGGTCATTATGAGTCATAGATTGCTTAAAGGATTAACCATTAGTGACCTTTACTAGAAGAAAGGGGGTTGGGGTGCATTTAGTAAAACCATCAATTCAGGATTACGATGATATGATAAGAGGATTGAACCATTAGCAAGTATAAATGTGCTTGATGTATGAATTGGGACCTTATGTAGGTGAGGAGTGACCCAGCAGGAGGTATAAGTTGTGATTGAAAGATAACACAAAGAAATAGTCGGTCACTAGGGAAGGCAGGGTTCGGTGCTCAATTGATCAACGACACTTATCTGCTGAGCCAAACTGGTAGAGCAATTAGAGAGCAAGTGGGCATATAAGAATGGGTAGCCACCAAGAAGAGTAAATATCCTGGAAACGGGGATTTGCGCTTTAGCCACCATCGCATCCCTTAGTACCGTTGTGAGCCCTTCACCGATTAACCCTTGGGAAGTCCGGGATTCACCCTAAACTTATAAGTATAACTAAATGGTAGACATGAGTAGTTTAAATATGAGAATGGGATAGGAAAATCCCCGTCCCAATTTGGGATGGATTAGTATAGACCAAGTAAGGACGGGTTAAGTCCTGCGAGCGGTAGTCTCGGTATACTAGAAAGATGGGTTAAGTACCGTGAGCAGTATACTCGATATATTAGAAGGATGGGTTAAGTCCTGCGAGTGGTAGGCTCGGTATACTATAAGGATGGGTTAATTCCTGCGAGCGGTAGGCTCGGTATATTAAAAGGATGGGTTATGTCCTGTGAGTAGTAAGCTCAGTATACTAGAAGGATGGGTTAAGTCCTGCAAGTAGTGGGCTCGATATGTTAGAAGGACGGGTTAAGTCCAGCGAGCAGTAGGCTCGGTATATTAGAATGAAGGGTTAGTGCTGCGAGCGGTAGGCTCAGTGTTCACTTAGAGACGTTGTTGTATCAAGTAGTGTGCGGATACCATGTGTGTTCTTAGGGGCATACGTAAGGTCAAGGCTGTGAGGTGTCATACTGGCCTAGGAGTGGAGGACCCAATCTACTGCCCCTGTTTGTCTCAATGGTGTATACCTTAGCGGAGACTCAAAAAGCGGGATATAGGTGGTGCTTACTAGATAGTATACGGATATCCTGTGTGTTCTTAGGGGCGTACGTAAGGTCTAGGCTGGGAGATATGTGACATAAGCCTAGAAGTGGACAAGCCCGATCCACTGCCCTGTTTGCCTCAACCGGGTACCTGAGTTGACACACTCGAATTGAGGGAACTAATAAAAGGTTTGTACGTACAACTTTGTTTGCGTGAGTTGCATCATTGCATTGCATAGCATAGCATAACATCCTTGCATAAAACAAAGACCTCTTCGTATAAATTAGTATGGGCTCTTTTATACGATGAGTTTACCTTAGTGCCAGATCCCTTAGTTTATGTGATTCGTGTGTACATATATAAGTTAAGGTTACTTTTATAGATGCTCTTTTACGTGATGTTGCTTCCTTTTATATACTCTAGATATGGTTGCCATGATTGATATTTTCTTATACCATTATTGGAACCGCGTGAACCATTGTAGTATACTCATGTCATATTATTGTATGTCTGGTCGAGCCGAGCTCGACCTGAGATGAGAGGCAAACCTTTATCCACTAAACACCCCTCCGGCGAGCCGAGCTCGACTGGAGGTGGAGAAAGCTCAACACCTTAGGTCGAATTGAACTCGACCTGAGGTGGATGAAGAACTCAGCACTTCTGGTCGAGTCGAGCTCGACCTGAGGTGGGAGGCAAATCTTTCTCCACTAAACACCCCTCCGGCGAGCCGAGCTCGACTGGAGGTGGAGAAAGCTCAACACCTTAGGTCGAATTGATCTCGACCTGAGGTGGAGGAAAAACTCAGCACTTCTGGTCGAGCCGAGCTCGACCTGAGGTGGGAGGCAAACCTTTCTCCACTAAACACCCCTCCGGCGAGCCGAGCTCGACTGGAGGTGGAGAAAGCTCAATACCTTAGGTCGAATTGAACTCGACCTGAGGTGGAGGAAGAACTCAACACCTCTAGTCGATTCGAACCCAACCTAAGATGGAGGGAACTCAACATCTCTAGTCGAGTCGAACTTGACCTGAGATGGAGGGAACTCAACATCTCTAGTCGAGTCGATCTCAACCTGAGATGGAGGGAACTCAACATCTCTAGTCGAGTCGAACTCAACCTAAGATGGAGGGAACTCAACATCTCTAGTCGAATCGAACTTGACCTGAGATGGAGGGAACTCAACATCTCTAGTCGAGTCGATCTCAACCTGAGATGGAGGGAACTCAACATCTCTAGTCGAGTCGAACTCAACCTAAGATGGAGGGAACTCAACATCTCTAGTCGAGTCAAACTTGACCTGAGATGGAGGGAACTCAACATCTCTAGTCGAGTCGATCTCAACCTGAGATGGAGGGAACTCAACATCTCTAGTCGAGTCGAACTCAACCTAAGATGGAGGGAACTCAACATCTCTAGTCGAGTCGAACATGTATTTTACTCCTAAAAAGGTCGAGAGAAAAGGTACTTTATATATATACATATACTTGTTAGCTAGATTCATGTCACCTGCTTAGTTTTCTTTTACCCCTTGTGTCCTCCGCTACTTCCTTACACTCGGTGCCTAAGAGTCACCCGGGGAGGGGACGGGGAATTTGGCTTAGTCTTTTGACTAACGGTAGACGGACCACATCATTTTAGGAATTGATATGCTGAAGTAGCAGGACCCTATTTAGGAGACCAGTACAAGAGAGTGCGACAAGATGGAGCAGCCCGTACCAGCAGTAGCCACAATAGAGATGGATGTAAATGTTTTGAGACTTCCGCATGAGCATGAGTGAACCTGTAGTGAGGTTATTGATGTACTGGGCATAAGCCCTTATTTGTTTTTAGTACTTTCTCATTGTGGACATTTGTATTCTAATTTTCATTTATATAGTGTGATTTTGTGGACTTGTTTCGTTTAATTCTTCTATTGCTATGAATTGTGGTTGGCCTGGATGATGTTGATTAGCCGAAAGAATCGACGTATTGTGGTGGTGACCATCCCGTGAGTTAGTTTCACCGCAAGATGGTGGTTCTGGCAGTAAGACCCGGAAATGAATGCAAAAAGAGGGTCTTACGAACTGGTATCAGCTTAACCGACTTTCGATCCAAGTAAAATATGTCCAAAAATCTTGGGCTACCCCGCTCGAGCTTAGTTTGAGGATAAACTAGCAGCAGAAACAATGGTGTACCCATACAGGAATCACATAATTTTGTCCAGTGAACGATGAGATTAGGCCAACCTGACTAGTGCACCATATTTGTTTGACTTAGCAAGACATCTCATAAGGTATCCTAGTCCGACATCAACCTCGAGTATATTTTGGCCAAGTAGTTGGATACCCCATAGTGACTAAATAAAAGAATTGAAAGCATGAGTAAGCATTCAGGGCTTACCCTCCGATATACCCATGCCACTTTCTAAATGATATTAATACCCCTCACACGAACAAACATGACCATCTTAAGTAAATTTGGTACTCGTGATTCTTCTACTATCGGATTAGTATGAGACTCGTAAGGTTTAACTTCCGTGCTTAGGAGCTAATACTCCACACTTCCACCCTCAAAAAACCATCACAAAGAAAGGATGTAAAATGTGGAATGAGAATTCCAACTTAGAGAAGACCACTTAATAGGCACACGATCCTTGGAAAAGTTGCGATAAATGATAGTTTTGACGACAGAGAACCTTACATATCCGCAAATCTCAAGGACTGTACACCCATAAGGATTATGTGCATACGTGGAATGCCCACATTTTTGAATATAAGAAACTCAGCACAAGATTTACGAGAGGCTAATCTTGTTTTTTTCGTTTATTAGGCCACTAAGGTATCAACTTGGGTTGTTTTAGAAACATAAAAGCCTTTGCAATATAACTCCATCGTCATTACTAAAATAAGTTTTTCCCTCGAGTCATCATAATCCTCCAATATTAGGGTCTGTGAGCCAGAAAAACTCATCTCCTTTTGAGCGATCAAGATTGTTCCCATCAAGTTGGATCGCGAAGGATCAGGAGAGAAAAACTTTTTGGGAGAAATATCCACTTTTCACATTAACCCAAGCCTACATTAATAACAAATGAGGAGATCAGTAAAACAACTCCATGACACACACTTGGACGTTTGCTAAGTTTTACCCAGTCCACCTTGAAATCAAGAAAACGACACAAGAAATTATCCAGGTACCTTAGAGCATGACCTAGAGAAGGTTTGCAACATGAAAATTACTGATTTATGGAATTTGTTTCGTGTGATTCATTGCACCATAACTCCCTGGGCACCTATCTTGGTGCAAGGGGTACTATGAACACTATTGGGTGTATTTTATGAATTACTCCATGAATATGAATGAGATTTAAACCATAAGTCTAATATACCCAAATACACCCTCTGACCAAAAATGAATATTTTTGGGAAACATTTCCCCATAGTTTTTATAAATATTTGATAATGCAGGTTTGAGTGTCACACATGGTTAGGTAATACCAAGTGACCCCAAACTTTGGTAGATGGTGGGGTAGGCTCCTATAAGTCTCTGGTAGAAATTTGATACTATTTGGCTTCGTGCATGTGAAGGAATCCTTTCATGCATGCTAAGAGAGAAGTGTTGGTGTGATGCATGCTAAATTATTCTTGTAATCAATATTCCTTTGGTTGCTATTGATGCAAAGATCTAAGCTTCGAGGAGGTGTGCATGTTGTTGTTGCTACACCTGGGAGATTTTTTGATCATTTTCAACAAGGAAACTCCTCCCTTTCAAGGATTTCTTTTGTTGTTCTCGATGAAGCTGATAGAATGTTTGATATGGGGTTTGAACCACAAATAAGGGAGGAAAGGAGGATCATTGATTATTTTCTGCATGAATATGTTGTATCATGCTGGTATTAATTTATCATGAATGTCTGCTTGAAGTCTGCATACAGTTTGAATGTCCTCAAGATGCTTATTTTCTTCCCTCCATTCGTTATTTCTAAACCACTTCTATGTTCAAAACTAGTTTTATTTTCTTGGTGGCAGTCATAACCATTGTCTTGCCAAACACGCATCCTATGACGTGGAGTTTTTGTCCAAACATCCATACATGGAAATTTGGATCCTGGCATGAAATTGTTTCCCTTCATGCCCACATATTGATGGTACCTCTTTTTTGTACGGAATGTTAATCTTTTTTGTACCAAATTCTTGCACATTTTATAAATTATTTTTTGTATTGTCAAGTTAGACCAAAGTTTCCTAGACAATTGAGTGGTATCACTGTTGGATGCATTGAGGATTGAAATATTATCCAAGTTCCTTCTGGTTATTGCCACACCAAAACGCAAATATCATATTTGGTTATTTACACACCAAAATGCTAATTGCATTCTTTCTCAAATTTTACTCTTCATTTTGCATATGGTCAGTAAATAATTAATACAAAAATACAACCGTATAATAGATTTTGAATTCCGTGAAGAAAGTATCAATCATAACTCGGGACAAAAAAATTCGCCAAAATAAAGGGATGGACCACAAGTAGTGTGCCCTGATCTAGTCTCCTGATCTACATAAAACACTTATCTGATTGTATAAACAGTATGCCTCCATCGGGTCAGGGCTGAACTTTGTTTTGTTTGGAGTCAGATCCTTCATTTATGAGATAATCTCGTTCAGTTTGTATGTCAGTACTGAGCATGACATATCACTAAAGATGTTTGGTCTTCCTGAGGATTTGAAAATTCATGTAGAATAAACATGTAGAGCTGGATTGCAACATGTATGTGTGATGTATCTGGGATTTTATTTAAGAGAACATCAATTGAACAACTTGATTCCTAATTTCACAAAAACTATCAAAGCTGCTTCTTCATAAAAAATGGACCTTTGGAAGAAAACTGTTTCATAGAAGTAATGCCTCAATTAAATAATATAGCCATCTAGCAACCAACAAAAAACAATCGTAAATTAGATTAAAGCTGGGCAAAATAAAAAAAAAAACAGCCCCACGATTGCTCCAACAACAATAAATAAAATCTGGCAGCACCAATGTTATTCCTTGACAACCAAAATCTATCCATAAACTGGCTCAGCATACATTTCCAGTAAATCTGGCAGCACCAATGTTATTTGCAAATCTTTATCTTAATTTATGCTTGGTGGTTTGGATTGTGCAATATCCTTGGGGACGGGAGTATAAACACGAGATTACCAACTAGAATTGAAGTAGAAGATATGAAATTTGATATTTTTAGGCTTTGATGTAATTAACTTAAATGTCGATTCTAAAAAAAATATTCGTTTAACCGAAGTAGCCAATTTTTTCTTGATTTGGTTTGTTTTTTGGTATTACTTTATTCTCTCACTCTACATCAACTAATTGGTTCATCTATAGTTTTTTATGTTCTTTGATGATTAGTGTTAATTAAATGATCTGTTTATGCAGATACATACTTCTAGGACGACACTAGCTAGCGATGTTTTCTGGAAGAATTCAGCGAAATGCTTTTCATTTCATTTAGATTTACTTACAGTATATAATGAATGTATGAGTGGTTTGAATGAATATAATTTGAGAAATCATATATAATGTCTTTTTGTTAAATATAGTTCTGTTTATGCGTTTTTAATTTAGTGTATAATTATATGTTTTGAGACCAACAAAATGGAAGATTCACCCAATGAAGACTACACTTATGGCAACTTTTAGATTGATTTGGTTTGATGATATGAGAGCTGACAAAATATGGTAAGAGAATGTTTCGTGCTAACACTTGCTTGGAGACCTCAGATCAATACTTTCATGTTTCATGCATCAAAACTGTGGCAATAATTTTTTTCCTAATTCAATAGTATTTGCCAGGGTTTTAGACCATGGCAAATACTATTTTTTTAAATATATAAATTATGATTAGCTACGGTTGTTGGCCGTGGCAAATGATCATATCAATTGCTACGGCCTAAAACCGTGGCAAAAGGTCCCAGTATTAGCCACGGTAATGTTTTGTGCGTGGCTAATACTTTTTGCAACGGCTAGTCCGTGGGTAAAAGTTTTCTCCACGCGACCTTTAGCCTCGAATTTTTATCGTGGCTAGACCATGGCAAAAGACCTTTAGCCACGGTTTTGGATCTTTTGCCATGGCATTTTGCCCTGGCTAAAACTCTATTTTCTAGTATTGTTATAAATAGCCAAAATAATTGGAAAAAAATATGAATTTTTGACCATCTCTTAATTGGGTCATGATTAACCAATGGTATAAATTTTAGGGCATTTGGAGAAGTTATAGTGAAGTTCACATCGTAGAGATCAACCTAGCTCAATGTTGAGTTGGTCTGCGAATAGCAAAAACTTGATGTAGTGTTTAAACTAGCCAGAACATGTAGAAATAGAATGAAATTTGGAACATAAGATTAGGGAACGCATAACATCAACCCCTATAAGTTATAGTCTTATTGGAGGACTTCTGCCTTATAGAGAATAGTAAACTAATAGTATGTTTCTGAAAGGAGAGTTTAGTTCTTATTATATGTTAAAACTCTTATTTAAGTTTCACTTTCAAAATAAATGATATATATAAATATATGTGAGTTTGCTGATTGCTGTATGAGTAATTAAAACAAATAGTTAGAGTGCAAAGTAATAAACAACACAAATAAAGAAATAAAACAAAGCAAACCAAAGCACAACCAGATGACATAAAATATATAGTAGTTCCCCTCAACTGGGTACATCTACTCTTCTACCCACTGGTAGGAATCCACTAGGAGGTTGTTGATAAGGTGCCCTCACACCAAGGTGATTTTGATAAGGTGTCCACACACTAATGGGAGTTTTGATCAGGTGCCCAATTCACCTATAAGCTTTTGATAAGGTGCTTATAAACCAAGCTGCAGGTTTTTGCTAAGGTGGCCTGTCACCGGGAGTAAACTTTTGAAGGGAGTTTTAACCCTTTACAAGGTGGGAGGAATAAATAAAAACAAAAACAGAAAACATATGTTCTTCTCTTTTGCTGAGAAGACACTTGAAGATCCTGATGAGATGTTCAGTTGGATCTTGATGATGATGTTGTTGAAGAGAGCTACCCCTGTCTGATTATGTTTGATGACAGCTTGTGGAGGCTCCTTCTCTTGGTTGCAAATCTTCTGTTCTTCTTCCTGCAGTTTTAGATCCTGAGCAAGTAATATTGGGTTGGTGTCTCAGGATATGTATAGAAGATCTGCAAGAAAAGGATTAGCAAAAAGAAGATAATATATATTCTGATCTGTTCTTCTTTTTGATCTGATCTTCTTTTTCTCTTCTTCTCCTTGTTCTCTAATTCCTGTATAGCAGTTGTCATATATATTCTATCTGTAATCTTCCTCCTATATTGTACAGCAATATAAACTATATATAATCTTTTTGATTTGAATTCTTGCCGACAGAAGAGGAAAGAATATAATATCTCTTTTATTTAGCAGATCCTCGAGATGAACAATTTCTTTCTTTAGCTTGCTGCAACAGCTATATTCATTAATGCTGCAACGGCTGTAAGGTCAGATCAACAATATATATATAGCAATATATAAAATAGAATAAATAAATATTGCTTTAATAAAGTCTGACAGCAAATATATAATATTTAGTCGAGCAAATGTATATAAAACAAATGCTGCAGAAATTCGTCGACCTCAGCTCGTCATTCATCGGGCTGAGCTCGCCAAATGATATTCTGAGCATTGATTAACTGCAGAGAACTTTCGTAGAGCGCTGTTGGGAATCTGTCGAGCGCTGGCTGGAATTTGTCGAGCGCTGGCTGGAATTTGTCGACCGCTGTTCTGAGGAACTTGTCGACTGCTGCTTCCTTGATATTTTGTCGAGCGCAGCTCTGGTTGGAATTTGTCGAACGCTGTTCTGGTTGGAATTCGTCGACCGCTGCTCTGCTGTTCTTCGACTGCTGAGATGAGGAATTTATCGACCGCTGCTTCCTTGATATTTCGTCGAGCGCCGTCCGACAAATGCTGAGCGCCGTTCGACGAATGTTGAGCGCCGTTCGACGTTCGTCGAACGCAGCTAATATATGAAATATATTTCTTCTCTTATATTTCAGCCTATTATTTATATGTCTATTTGCAGCCTTGTTTCTTAATGATAATTAATTTAAGTTATAATATATATTATGATATATACTTAGATGCTAAAGGTGGATCCTAACTCAAATCAAACCTAAGGTTCCAACAATCTCCCCCTATTTGAGTTGGGATCCTAATCCAAATTAAGACAAGGTTCTAACAATCTCCCCCTATTTGGTTTAGGATACCTAAGCATAAAAAGTCTTGATCTGCTTAAGGGTTAGAGATTATTTATTTTTAAATTTCTTCTTTAAAACTAAGCAATTTCTAATTTCCTAAATCTTGATTTTAAATAGGAATTTTAATAAGATGAATTGCTGGCTGTTAACAGATTCTAAGAATTTTTATAATCAGAAAGACAATATCTGATAGCTTCTTTCTATAGAATCCCCTTAATCAGAAGAGACTCACACTCAGAGCTCTGATAATTTCTGATCTATGCTACTTGAGTAGAATGCTCAAACTGATTTTGGAGAAAAAATCTGGAAGAATATGAAGTCAATCTGACTTGTTTTTAAGATAGAAAATTCAAAGAAACTTAAAATTGTTGTTTAATTTAATTTAAGTAAAAATATTAAAAGTTTAAAAATTTTCCTTATAGATAAATATTTTGGCCTTTTTATTTCATTAAAGTACAAATTTGAAAATTTTCTTTGATTTTGATGAACATACCTAATTTCTTTTTCTTTAAAATTCTGTTTAAACTTATCAGCTATAATTAACTTGTTTTCTACACAGATGATTTGTTTTTATGATGTTTTCAAATTTTTCTTTAATTTTATCAGAAATTACTTTGTTTATTATTAGCTTTTTACTGATTCTGTTTTCAGAAATTTTTAAACATGCACAAGGTAAATTGAAAACAGATCTGAAATTTTCAGAGGTAAAATTAGGAAATGTTGTTACCTCTTTTACCTTTTCTTCATCAGATTCAGCATCTGATTTGTAATCTGAACCATATATAGCCATTAAACAGAAGTTTCTGGCTTGTTGTTCTTCTTTTTCTTCTTCTTCAGTTAGACTGAATGAAGGTTCTGCATCAAAAATGATGTTAGTGGAAGAAGTAGGAATGGATTCATTTACCATCCTTGAGAGGGAGTTCCAAATGCTCCTTGCTGAAGTGCAATCAGCCACTTTTTGAAGAATGTCATCAGACATTGATTTAGCCAATATTTCTATGGCTATGGCATCAGCACTGATCAACTTTTTTGATCATCTGTTGAAGAAGTTGAAGATGTAGTTCCTATCAAAACTGATTTGTAGATATCTTCATCTATTGCATTCATATATAATCTGATTCTAACATGCCATAAATCAAATTTATCCAAATTACATAAAGGTGGATCTGAAAAAGTAAAATCTGATAGTGCCATCAAATTTTTGAAAAACCTTTTTACAACAAAACAAAATAAGAACTAAGTGATCTTTGTAATTTCAGGTGTTAGCCTGTATGAAAAATTAACTTCCTCTGATACCAATTGAAAGGGTTCAATTGAGTATCAGGTGCAAGAAATTGATAAAATAAAATCAGCCTCCTCTGATACCAATTGAAAGGGACAATTGATATGCTCTGATGAGGGTGATTGATAAAATCAACCTGCTTTGATACCAATTGAAAGGAGAGTTTAGTTCTTATTATATGTTAAAACTCTTGTTTAAGTTTTACTTTCAAAATAAATGATATATATAAATATATATGAGTTTGCTGATTGATGTATGAGTAATTAAAACAAACAGTTAGAGTGCAAAGTAATAAACATCACAAATAAAGAAATAAAACAAAGCAAACCAAAGCACAACCAGATGACACAAAATATATAGTAGTTCCCCTCAACTGGGTACATCTACTCTTCTACCCACTGGTAGGAATCCACTAGGAGGTTGTTGATAAGGTGCCCTCACACCAAGGTGATTTTGATAAGGTGTCCACACACCAATGGGAGTTTTGATCAGGTACCCAATTCACCTATAAGCTTTTGATAAGGTGCTTATAAACCAAGCTGCAGGTTTTTGCTAGGTGGCCTGTCACCGGGAGTAAACTTTTGAAGGGAGTTTTAACCCTTTACAAGGTGGGAGGAATAAAAAAAATAGAAAACAGATGTTGTTCTTCTCTTTTGCTGAGAAGACACTTGAAGATCCTGATGAGATGTTCAGTTGGATCTTGATGATGATGTTGTTGAAGAGAGCTCCCCATGTCTGATTATGTTTGATGACAGCTTGTGGAGGCTCCTTCTCTTGGTTGCAAATCCTCTGTTCTTCTTTTTGCAGTTTTAGATCCTGAGCAAGTAATATTGGTTTGGTGTCTCGGGATATGTATAGAAGATCTGCAAGAAAAGGATTAACAAAAAGAAGATAATATATATTCTGATCTGTTCTTCTTTTTGCTCTGTTCTTCTTTTTCTCTTCTTCTCCTTGTTCTCTAATTCCTGTACAGCAGTTGTAATATATATTCTATCTGTAATCTTCCTCCTATATTGTACAGTAATATAAACTATATATATAATCTGTCTGATTTGAATTCTTGCCGACAGAAGAGAAAAGAATATAATATCTCTTTTATTTAGCACATCCTCGAGCTGAACAATTTCTTTCTTTAGCTTGCTGCAATGACTATATTCATTAATGCTGCAAGGCTGTAAGGTCAGATCAACAATATATATATATATAGCAATATATAAAATAGAATAAATAAATATTGCTTTAATAAAGTCTGACAACAAATATATAATATTTAGTCGAGCAAATATATATAAAATAAATACTGCAGAAATTCGTCGACCTCAGCTCGTCATTCGTCGGGCTGAGCTCGGCAAATGATATTCTGAGCATTGATTAACTGCAGAGAACTTTCGTCGAGCGCTGCTGGGAATTTGTCGAGCGCTGGCTGGAATTTGTCGAGAGCTGGCTGGAATTTGTCGTTCGTTGTTCTGAGGAATTTGTCGACCGCTGCTTTCTTGATATTTTGTCGAGCGCTGCCCTGGTTGGAATTTGTCGAAAGCTGATCTGGTTGGAATTCGTCGATTGTTGCTCTGCTGTTCTTCGACCGCTGAGATGAGGAATTTGTCGACCGCTGCTTCCTTGATATTTCGTCGAGCGCCGTCTGACAAATGCTGAGCGTCGTTCGACGAATGCTGAGCGCCGTTCGACGTTCGTCGAACGCAGCTAATATATGAAATATATTTCTTCTCTTATATTTCATCCTATTATTTATATGTCTATTTGCAGCCTTCTTTCTTAATGATAATTAATCTAAGTTATAATATATATTATGATATATACTTAGATGCTAAAGGTGGATCCTAACTCAAATCAAACCTAAGGTTCCAACAATCTCCCCCTATTTGAGTTGGGATCCTAATCCAAATTAAGACTAGGTTCTAACAGTTTTGATGAATAGTTGAAACATTTTGGGAGTTTCCTATCAGTTGAAACCAATAACTTGGTCTTTGTGGAGTTTGGGCCCTCAACAAGTTGGGGGGGTGACCTCACACTTACTTCTCCTAAGGGAGAGATCTAGGCTAAGAGGCTGAGGAACTAGGAATGAGACCAAGGTCTTAGCGAGGAGGTCCCACCGCACACCCGGAAGATCTTAGAGCGCTTCCCCTCCCAAGCCAATGCTATGTTTGGGCACCTTTGGAGGCTCTCCTCACCCACAAAGGAGACTTGGGGAGAGAGATAGCCAAAACAGAAGTGCCTCCAAATGGTGCCCCTTAGTCCTATTTATAGATTTTTAGACTTGGTCTGCCAATAGCCAGATTCTGGCCTACGAGATTATGAAAATACCCTCAAGTTTGGCCTGCCAATAGCCAAATCCCGCCATTCTGATGCGCTAAACGCAGACCCCCCCCCCCCCCTTGGGGTTGGGTGAGAGGGGCAGGCCACCCTACTATAGTTGGGGCGAGAGGGGGCAGGCCACCCTCTCCTCTCGCCCCCCCTTGATGGGGCGATGGCGAGAGGGGCACTGGCCGCCCCTCCTCCTCTCACCAACTTGCTGGGGATGGGGCAAGAGGGGGGCTGGCTGCCCCTCCTCCTCTGGCCCCCCTTGCTGGGGCGGGGAAGAGAGGGGGTTGGCCGCCCCTCTCCTCTCGCCCCCATTACTGGGGCGGGGGCGAGAGGGGGGTTGTCCGCCCCTCTCCTCTCGCCGCCCTTGCTGGGGTGGGGGCGAGAGGGGGGCTGGCCACCCCTCCTCCTCTCAGCCCCCTTACTGGGGCGGGGACGAGAGGGGGGTTGGCCGCCCCTCCTCCTCTCGCACCCCTACTGGGGAGGGGGCAAGAGGGGGGCTGGCCGCCCCTCCTCCTCTCGCCCCCTGCTGGGGTGGGGGCGAGCCACCCCTCCTCCTCTCGCCCCCTTGCTCTGGCGGGGGTGAGAGGGGAACTGGCCGCCCCTCCTCCTCTTGCCCCATGCTGGGGCGGGGGCGAGAGGGGGGTTGGCCGCCCCTCCTCCTCTCGCCCCCCTTGCTGGGGCTGGGGCGGGGGAGAGAGGGGGATTGGTCGCCCCTCCTCCTCTCACCCCCTTTTTGGGGCTGGGGCAAGAGGGGGGCTGGCCACCCTCCTCCTCTCGCCCCCCTTGCTGGGGCGGGGGCGAGAGGGGGCTGGCCTCCCCTCCTCCTCTCGCCTCCCCCTAGTTCGGGCGGTGGCGAGAGAGGGCTGGACGCCCCTCCACCTCTCGCCCCCTAGCTGGGGCGGGGGCGAGAGGGGAGCTGGACGCCCCTCCTCCTCTCGCCCCCCTTGCTGTGGCGGGGGAGAGAGGGGGCTGGATGCCCCTCCTCCTCTCGCTCCCCTGTTGGGGCGGGGCGAAATGGGGGCTGGCCGCCACCCTCCTCTCGCCCTCTACTGGTTGGGCGAGCGGGAGGCTCCCGCCTCCAACGCTCGCCTCCTACACGAGCTGTGCGATCAGGAGGCCCCCACCTCCATCGCTCGCCACCCCTCTCTCCCTTCCCTGGACCGTGCTGGAAAATAATGTCTTAAAAGACCCCTTGGGTCCCGGGAGCCCACACGGCGAATACAGGGTTGTACATAACCCTCGCACTTTTCGAGCGGGGTACGCGCACGGAAAGAAAAGTACAATCATACATATTCGGTGAGTGGCGCTGAGTGAAATTGAGAAGACCCCACATCAACCCGGTGAAAATTTACTCAAGCTTCCCAGAGGCCATCCTACCCCACCAGATAGTGAGAGCCCGACTAGCGGAGCCAACTCGGGGGAAAAATCACTTAGCCTCCCCGAGTGGCCTTCCTACCCCGTCGGCTAGTGAGAGCCTGGCTAGCGGAGCCATTTCGTGGGAAAAATACTTACCCTCCCCAGAGGCCTTCCTACCCTGCCAGCTAGTGAGAGCCCGGATAGTGGAGCTACCTCGGGGGAAAAATACTTACCCTCCCCGAGAGGCCTTCCTACCCTGCAGGCTACTGAGAGCCCGGCTAGTGTAGCCACCTCGCGGGAAAAATCACTTAGCCTCCCTGAGAGGCCTTCCTACCATGCCGGCTAGTGAGAGCCCGACTAGCGGAGCCACCTCGGGGGAAAAATCACATAGCCTCACCGAGAGGCCTTCCTACCCCGCCAACTAGTGAGATCCCGGCTAGCAGAGCCACCTCCGGGGAAAAAAATTACCCTCCCCAAGAAGCCTTCCTACCCTGCCGACTAGTGAGAGCCAGGCAAGCGGAGCCACCTCGGGGAAAAAATACTTACCCTCCCCGAGAAGCCTTCCTACCATGTCGGCTAGTGAGAGCCTAGCTAGTGGAGCCATATCGGGGGAAAAATCACTTGGCCTCCCCGAGAGGCCTTCCTACCCTGCCGGCTAGTGAGAGCCCGGCTAGCGGAGCCACCTCGGGGGAAAAATCACTTAGCCTCCCCGAGAGGCCTTCCTACCCTGCCAGCTAGTGAGAGCCCGACTAGCGGAGCCACCTCGAGGGAAAAATCACTTAGCCTCCCCGAGAGGCCTTCCCACCCTTCCGGCTAGTGAGAGCCCGGCTAGCAGAGCCACCTTGGGGGAAAAATCACTTAGCCTCCCCGAGGCCTTCCTACCCCGCCGGATAGTGAGAGCCCGTCTAGCGGAGCCACCTCGGGGGAAAAATACTTACCCTCCCCGAGAGGCCATCCTACCCTGCCGGCTAGTGAGAGCCCGGCTAGCGGAGCCACCTCGGGGGAAAATTCACTTAGCCTGCCTGAGAGGCCTTCCTACCCTGTCGGCTAATGAGAGCCCGGCTAGCGGAGCCACCTCAGGGGAAAAATCAATTGCCCCCCCCGAGAGGCCTTCCTACCCTACCGGCTAGTGAGAGCCCGGCTGGCGGAGCCACCTCGGGGGAAAAATCACTTAGCCTCCCCGAGAGGCCTTCCTTCCCTGCTGGCTAGTGAGAGCCCGGCTAGCGGAGCCAGCTCGGGGGAAAATCACTTAGCCTCCCCGAGAGGCCTTCCTACCATGCCGGCTAGTGAGAGCCTGGCTAACGGAGCCATCTCGGGGGAAAAATCACTTGGCCTCCCCGAGAGGCCTTCCTACCCTACCGTCTAGTGAGAACCCGGCTAGCTGTGCCACCTCAGGGAAAATTCACTTAACCTCCCCGAGAGGCCTTCCTACCCTGCTGGCTAGTGAGAGCCCGGCTAGCAGAGCCACCTCGGGGGAAAAATCACTTAGCCTCCCCGAGAGGCCTTCCTACCCTGCCGGCTAGTGAGAGCCCGGCTAATGGAGCCACCTCGGGGGAAAAATCACTTAGCCTCCCCGAGAGGCTTTCCTACCCCGCCGGCTAGTGAGAGCCCGGCTAGCGGAGCCACCTTGAAAGATTATAGGCATATGATCTAATTCACCTAGAGGGGGGGGGGGGTGAATAGGTCTTTTGAGTTTTACTTATTTTATTTAGATGGTTAAGATTATTCTAAGCAAGTAATCAAGCACAACCAGAAAACACACAAGTGTTTATAGTGGTTCCCCAAGACAGGGTGTCTATGGGTAGTCCACTTTCCCCCTCCACCCTTCTAACAGTGTGTTAGACAGGGCAAACTCCTCCAAACTCGGCTCCAAGAGCTTACAACACAGATCCCTCAGGATCTCTCAGGTTTTCCCAAACCCTACCTCAGGCACAACAACCCTACCTCAGATCAGCCACTAATCCTACAACTCAGACCACAGCAGGTCCTACAATCTCAGGCCAACAAGCCCTACCTCAGAGGAATCCACCTCCAACAACTCAGACCTCTTCCAGGTCCTACCTCAGAGGAATCCTCCTCCTACAGCTCAGGCAATAATGCCCTACAACTCAGGCTAAACAACCCTACCTCAGATCTTCACAGATACTACCTCAAGCTGTCCTCACAGCTCTACAACTCAGGCTAAACAGCACTACAACTCAGAACTCATAGGTTCCTACAATCTCAGACCAAATGGTCCTACAAACTCAGGCAAGTTGCCCTACAGAGAAGTGAGTTTAAATCTTATTACAGCAGACAGCAGTTGAGGGAAGTCTCCTGTAGTTCCTGCACAGCTTGTGCTTCCTTGTAGCTGGAGATGTTGATGGCAGCTACTATCTGAACTTCCTTTTCAGATGAAGGATGGAAGATCACCTTGCTCCTTCTTGTAAGGAGCAAACTTTCTCTCTCAGTTTCTTCTTCCTTGTTCAGTGAGCAGGAGGAGAAAAATGAGAGCTTCGGTCGTCAACGGAATAGTGAAATGTTCGTTCTTTTTTTGGCTTCTTTAAAAGTGCCCTAACTCTTTCTTTTGTACTCCCTTGATCTTTAACGGCTCTCAGCCAACTTTCTGAGAAGTATGGGAGAGGATGGTGGACCCCACACAGACATTCTGCAGCTTGCGCCATGGGCAGAACTCGTAATCTGCGTTCGACAAACTTGCCATACTCTGAGTTCGACGATCTTGCCCAACTCTGTGTTCGACGATCTTGCCAAGTCTCAGCTGGTTTTTCCTTTCTGTCTGCGTTCGACGAACTGCCTTTCTGAGTTCGACGAACACGCCAAATCTCAGCGCTTGCTTCTGTTGTCTCTGCGTTCGATGAACACGACAGATCTCTTCTATCTGTAGCTCCTTTCCCGTCTTAGCGGATCCACTGAGATAGACAGTCGTCTCAGCGGTTTCTTCTATCTACAGCTCCTTCCCCGTCTCAGCGAATCCGCTGAGACAGTGAGCTCGTCTCAGCGGATTTGACCCTTCGTCTCAGCGGTTCTGCTGAGACAATTCTTCATCTCTCAGGAGTTCATTTCTCCTGAACTAAGGGCATGATCAGCTCTTTCTCTTGAGTTACCTAAGCCTGTATATCTTACACAAATATGGCTTTATCAAATACAACTTTGTACTTAGCATTGAGAGTGATGCCTCTTCAAATCAAAGGAATATTGAGGGCAATATTCCCAACAATCTCCCCCTATTTGAAGAAGGCAGAACATTCCTAATGCTAAGGTACATACCCAAATAAAAACATATAATGAAAATGAACTATGTAGCATTCATGATAACATTGCTTAAGATAACATTGTTTAAGCAAGCTTTGATACCTCATGGGTTATCTCCCTCTTTCTAACTCAGATTATATTAAACTTATTCATAATAACTACCTCCGATAACTTTATCAGAGGGCTAACTCTGATTTAGTCATAGCATTGGCCATCTCCCCCTTTCTGGTTTCTTCAATTATTTTTCCCTCTGGGAATTGGGAGGGAACCTCTACAGCATTTGCCAACTCCCCTCATTCTGAGCAGGAACTTGCTCCCCCTCAATTTGAAATCTATTATATTTAATAGTTGATCTTGTTTATTTTGAACAATCCATTCTAGCTCCCCCTCATTTGGAGCATATCTATTGATCTTATGATTGAGGGGAAAATAAAATTGCATTCTATGCCCGAGTTCGTCGAACTCAGAGTTGAGTTCGTCGAACTCAGACTGGAGATCGTCGAACCCAAGGCTTAGTTCATCTGAACTCATCATAGAGCTGAGTTCGTCGAACTCAGGGTTGAGTTCGTCGTACACAAGCTCGACGTTCGTCAAACCCAGGAAAGAGTTTGTCGAACCCAGAATTTTCTCAGCTGATTAAAACCTGAAGCTCAGCTGATCCAGATTTTTCTGATTAAGCTGACCAGCTTTCTTTAAAATCAATAGGAGTAGAGATACTTACCTTGAGGAGGTTGTCCTCAATTGATGTTGAATTCACACTGGTTGTGCATAATAGCTGTGGCCACCTCTTTCTCCACCACCTCTTCAACCCCATTGTTTGCCTTCTCCACTGCAGATTCTTATCTTGTCATCTCTTCAGAAGAGGGTAGAACTTCCATGATGTCAGTTACCCTGATGACCTCTTCTTCACTTTGAGCTTTTGCTCTTCCAACATCTGGGTTGTGCTCCCCCTCACTTAGGGCATCAATATGTGGAGAAATCTACAGCAATGAACTCTGACTCAGCTGTAGATATGGCCACACTGGTCTGCTTATTGCTGCATCAAGATGTCAACCTCCTTCCTGCCATGTGCCTTTAGTACCCACTGTCCAAGTACCAAATTTGGTTGAGTTTGGTACTTGCACTAACCTGCAAGAAGTTTAGTTATCCTTAGGAGCCCAATTAGCTTTGGGTCCTAGGAACTTGTTAGCATGATGAAATGGCCTTACTCTAGCTGCACCCTTTGCAGGAAGGCCCATCTTTGCACATGGCATATTGGGGTTGTGCCAACAGTCAATGACAAAGTGTCCCACTTTACCACAGCACCAACATTCATGAATATTGTATCTCCTCTTCTGAACATTTCTTTAGGGGTGTGCAACGCAGTCTACATGTTCAGGAGGAGAGACATCAACATTCTTCCTGTTCCTCTCAGTAATGATTTGACTGAATGTCAATCTATGAGCTGTCTTGATGCTCTTTGTCCTGATGGCATCAGCT
The DNA here is from genome assembly GCA_033032865.1 of Dactylorhiza incarnata. Classification (NCBI taxonomy): domain Eukaryota; kingdom Viridiplantae; phylum Streptophyta; class Magnoliopsida; order Asparagales; family Orchidaceae; genus Dactylorhiza; species Dactylorhiza incarnata. The sequence goes on from JAWHQI010000035.1 coordinate 9,183,762, forward strand.
TGCAATGGCTTGGCAGCCATACAAGATTTGATGGCAACTGACACTGAGCAATCAGACATGTTTACTGATTTGACAACAGTCATTTTCTTGGCTGATTCAATCTTACAAGGGCTTGCCTTCTTATTCTTGAATGCAGGGGCTGAAGTACCAAATACAAATGGTCCAGGTTGGGCCATTTGAATTTCCTCATGGGGAGCCTTCATAACACTCAATCCCATGCCCTTTCTTCCACTATGGGAAGGAGCATTTTCCTTCCTATAGCAACTCCCATTCTTCCAGTGACCATAAATGCTTTCATGGTCATACCTGTTGGAAGGAAGTAACACCTTTTGAAAGGTGGTTTGAGTCCTAGCCTTCCCCTTGCTCTTCTCTCCACTCTCTTCTCCTACTTCTATTTTATTGAATCCTAGTCCTCTCCTATTGGTTTGAGAGGAGAAGGTGTCAATAATAGGAAGCACAGATTTGGGCTTGGAGAATTGAGCCACCATGCTCTTCTCCTTCACAAGCTTCTCCTCAAGGTCCTTGATGACCTTATTCTTCAGGGAAATAGTGCTTAATTGCACAATAGTTAACCCCTGTAAATGGCTAATCTGTCAACTCATCTGAGCCACCAGGGTGGTATGTTCAGTGTAGTTATTTTTAGTCATCTTAAGGGAAACAATTTCCTGGGCTTGCCTCTTGGCAAGCTTCTTGCTCTTCTTCAGAGCTTCCAAAAGAGCACCATTCTTGTCAATCAATTGATTGACATCTTCCTCAGTTTCTGAACTACTTCCACCAATTGATGAAGGTGCTTCAGATTCTGGACATGCATCATGATCAGAAAGAGAAATGGAGGAAATTAATACCTAATCTTTGTCAGAACTATTCTGATTGTCTTCCTCATCAGTGAAGGCCATAAGACCTATATGAACAATGTCTTCATCATCCTCCTCTATGTCACTATCTGAGTGTGATAGAGGGGCCCTGATTCCAACCATTGCAGCTGGCTAGTCTTCATCTTCTTCTGCTGCAAATAGCCCAATGTAGGCTTCTTCTTCATTTTCAGAATCTGATGTTGAGGAATCAGATTCACTCCAGCTTCTTTCTTTCTTTGCTAGGAGGGATTTTTCACCCTTCCTATCTTTTTGGTGATGATGCTTCTTATCACCATTCTCCTTTCTTTTGGCTGGACAGTCAGCTATGACATGTCCAGGTTTGTTGCAGCTATAGCAAATAATGTTATTAGAAATCCATTTACTAAGTTTGGAATCATACCTGTCACCCTTTGGGTTATGTCTTTCAGATTTCTTGCTTTCCTTCTTGTAGTGTGATGATGAGGAGGGCATGTTCGTCCATTGCTTCCTCTTCATCATTTTCTTGAACTGCCTTGAAAAGGCAGCAAACTCTTCATCAGAGGAAGAGCTTCCTAAGGTGCTAACTTCAGGTTCAGCACTTCTCCTTGGAGGAGACACCATCCTGCTCTTACTTCTCTTGGAGCTGTCAGCTTTGAGAGCTACAGATTTCTCCCTTGGCTGAGCCCTTATAGAGGTGTCCTCTTCCTTCCTTGCAGACAGCTGCATCTCATAGGAGAGCAGTTTTCCAAACAATATGTGAGTTGGGGTCTCACCAAGCTTGGCCACTTCCTGATGGCACAGATTTTTGTGTCCCAGTCCCTTGTTAGAGATCTAAGGAACTTGTCATTCAGCTCATAGTTGGTGAATGCTCTCTCATAGGTTCTCAGCTCATTAACTATTCTGAAGAACCTCTCATAGAAAATGGAGATGCTTTCCTGGCTCTGCTGCCTGAAGGCTTCATACTCTTGATTAATGAGTGACTTCCTATCATCGCTTACTTCAGCTGTCCCTTCCATATATACTACCAATGTATCCCACATTTCCTTGGCAGAAGTGCAGTGTACCAAGTTTTGAAATGTGGAGTCATCAATAGCATTAATTATGATGTCCTGGGCTCTTTTGTCCATGGTGAACAACTCAAGTTCATCCTTGGTCAAATCTTTGAATAATTTGGCCACTCTTCTTGTTGGATTTATAGTGGAGGCAGTTTGAAAAGTGAAAGGTCCTTCTTCAACTTTAACGAAGATCATTGGATCAGATGCTTCCATACACAGTCTGATCCTTTGCTTCCATATGCCAAAGTTTTCTTTGCTGCATATGGGCAACTTCATGGATCCCATTTCCTTTTTCAATCCAGAGGAAGCCATTGGATTGTGATTTGACTATTCCTTAATAGGATCTGGTCAGACAGTTATGTCCCTCTTAACCAACCTCCCTCTGATACCACTTGAAAGATTATAGGTATATGATCTAATTCACCTAGAGGGGGGGGGGGGGGGGGTGAATAGGTCTTTTGAGTTTTACTTGTTTTATTTAGATGGTTAAGATTATTCTAAACATGTAATCAAGCACAACCAGAAAACACACAAGTGTTTATAGTGGTTCGCCAAGATAGGGTGTCTATGGGTAGTCCACTTTCCCCCTCCACCCTTCTAACAGTGAGTTAGACAGGGCTAACTCCTCCAAACTCGGCTCTAAGATCTTACAACACAGATCCCTCAGGATCTCTTAGGTTTTCCCAAACCCAACCTCAGGCACAACAGCCCTACCTCAGATCAGCCACTGATCCTACAACTCAGACCACAGCAGGTCCTATAATCTCAGGCTAACAAGCCCTACCTCAGAGGAATCCACCTCCTATAACTCAGACCTCTTCCAGGTCCTATCTCAGAGGAATCCTCCTCCTACAGCTCAGGAAATAATGCCCTACAACTCAGGCTAAATAGCCCTACCTCAGATCTTCACAGATCCTACCTCAAGCTGTCCTTACAGCTCTACAACTCAGGCTAAACAGCCCTACAACTCAGAACCCACAGGTTCCTACAATCTCAGACCAAATGGTCCTACAAACTCAGGCAAGTTGCCCTACATAGAAGTGAGTTTAAATCTTACTACATGTTGGGAAAATGATTTCTCTTAACCCCTGAAAATGAGTTGAATATGTTTTCTAAGAAAGAAAAGTCAAGGTTAAGTAAATATGCATCGAATAGTATTCGATGCAACGTCGAAGTGGTGTCGATGTTCCTTTCAGAATGAGTCGAAGTAACTTTAAGAAGAATTCGACGTATCCTATGTCGACGTAGCTCTGACTTCTAGACGACACATCTTGAGAAGTCGACGCACCTTAGTCGACGCACCTTCCTTATTCTCCTCTCGACGTCCAGCCAGAATGAATTCGACGCTTATGTCGAATAGTAATCGACGCACGTCGATTTCTATGTTTAATTCAAAAATCGCCAGATCTCTTTCCTTCTTTTATAGATCTGATTTATATGGAATCAATTTATTCTTTATAGTTGTTCTGAATCATTCTTTTCCTCTAATAGATTCTTGGCTAATTTGATTAAATCCATTATGGACATTATTTGAAATCAGAATGAATTCTTTCCTTCTATAGATATAATAGTTATGGAAATATTTCTCTCTTTCTAATACTCTGTCTACTAATTGATTTCTCTCCTATAGTGTTATCTTAATACACAGAGCTATAAAAAAGGAGAAGGTCGACAGAGAACAATAACAATTGATCTACCATATATATATTGAAAAAGAGGAAAAGCTCCCAAGTGAAAAAGAGAGAGAATTGAGAAATAAACCTGCAGCAATCATCAAGCTTCCATCTTCTCCTGCTTCTGAAACCATTCTGCTGCAAACTCTGATAGCTCTCACTAAAAGAGAGAAAAGCTACAAATCTCCTTCTCACTATAGAAGAGATTTCATTCACTATGTCTTGTGCTTCCAATCTTCTTGCTAGGAAGAAGATTCCTTCTTTTCTTTATATTATTTCTCTTTCTTCTTTACATTCATTTCACTCTCAAATACTGCAAAAGAGTTTTTAGAATCTCTCTTCAAAAAATTCAGTTGTACTGGTTCTAAGAGTCTCCTTTTCAAAAGACTCAGTTGGTTCTAAGAGTCTCCTTATCAAAAGACTCAGGGTGGTTCTAAGAGTCTCCATATCAAAAGACTCAGTGCAAGATAGTGAATTCCTACCAAAGGGGGTAGAAGAGTGGACTACCCAAAGTTTGGGGAACCACTATATTTCCTTGTGTTGTGCTGTGATTTCTTTTCTTGCATTTACTTTCTTTACTTGCTTAATTCTTGTTGGTGTGTGGAAAGCCTTAATCTGTGATCAATACACACACATATATATATATATATATAATTGCACAAAATATTTTTAATCTCTATTCACCCCCCCCCCCTCTAGAGAATTCTAGTGTGGTTAACTGTGCACTTTCAATTGGTATCAGAGGCAGGTTGATCTAAAAAGGTTAACTCCTTGATCAAAAAGATCCTACCTCTTATTTTTATATATATATGTATTTCTAAATTTTATTTTTCACATGGCACAAATCAAAGATTATGCTTCCACCAGACCACCAATGTGCAATCTTGAAAAGTTTGCACTTTGGAAAACAAGAATTAGAATTTACTTAAACTCTATTGATGATGAATTATTTGATGTTATTATGACAGATCCTCCCAAGCCATACAAGAAGGACTCAAGTGGAAAGGTCACACAAACACTTGCTCCAAAGACTGAATGGACAGATGAAGAAAAGAAAGCTCAAGCATGTGATGCCAAAGCTATGAATATCTTAGTCTCAACCCTCTCAGATGAAATCTTCCAAAAGATTGCTGAATGTGAGTCAGCTAAGGAAGTATGGGAAGCTCTCACCAAAATGATAGAGGGAAGTGCTGATGAGAAAAAGGATAGAAAGACACTACTCATCTCTCAATATGAAAACTTCCAGAAGAAAGAAGGTGAAAGTGTTGTTGACATGTATGCCAGATTCAGCCTCATAGTGAATGAGTTGAGAACACTTGGAAAGGACATATCTCTCACTGAGATAAATGACAAACTGCTAACTTGCTTCCCTAGCTCTTGGGATTCAAGAATTTGGCCAATTAGAGACTCCAGAAGTCAAAGAGAAATCTCAACAGATGTCCTGTTGGGTAAATTAAAATCTTATGAACAACTGTTGAAAACAAGAGCTGAGAAAGAAGAGAAAGAAAAGGCTCCTTCACTCTCAAAAGAAAAGAGTATTGCATTGAAGGCTGTTGAAGGTGAACCCTCTACAAGTGATGAGGAGCTGATCAGTCTACTGGCCAGAAGGTTCAAGAAGTGGATCAAAACAGAAGGATCCAGAGGAAGAGACTCAAAAACCAGGTATAATAAAACATCTACTAAAAAGATTATATGTTACTCTTGCAGGAAACCTGGACATATTGCACCTGAATGTCCTAAGGAGATCAGCAAAAAGAAAGATCTGAAAAGAACAGATCTACAGAAGGAAAAGAAGAAAGAGAAAGGTCTCATTGCTCAATCATGGAGTGATTCAGAATCTGAAGAAAGCACCTCATCTGACAATGATCAAGAAGAGGCCAAGCTGGAGGAAACCTGTCTGATGGCCACTGAGAAGCCTGATGATACATCTATGGTAAATATACTTGATAATATTGATTTCTCTTCCACTGATTTCAAAAACAATTTCAAAGAATTCTGTTTAAATCTAATCAAATCTGAAAAAGAAATAAAAGAACTAAGAAATGAATTAAAAAATCTCAAACAAGTGAATACACAGTATAATAACTATGAGCTCAGTCTAGGACTCTCAAAAAAGGAATTAGACAAAATCTATACAGAAAATCTAACACTGAGAAATGAGCTAGCAAAGGCAAAGGCCTTTGAAGACTCTCTAAATGGGAGAAGTCAGAAGCTCAAGGACATCTCTAGAAATCTTACTGATAGACTTATACAACTAGAAGATAATACTGACTTAGAACCAAAAACTCAAGCACCTAGCAAATCTGTTTGGAGACATCCCATTCACTTCACTAGGGAAGGTCATTTGACAGAAGAAAGATCACAGGAAAATCCAGAAACAACCACTATCTTTAATAAAACTAATCCCATTACATATGATGGAATCCTAGGAAAATATCCTCAGAAAAAATTTAAACATACGTAGAATTCTTATCAACGTGCGTCGACTTGTAATCGACGCATACACCAAAGTGCGTCGACTCCTACCCGACGCAACCTCTCTCATGCTTCGACTGAAAGTAAACGCAGAATGGAGAAAGCGTCGACTTCATATCGACGCAACCATAAACCTACGTCGAATCCATATCGACGCAACCAATCAGACAGAAATTTCTCCTCTTCCAAACAACTCTCTCAATCCATTTCCTTTTACTATGACCACTATTTCTATAACATCACCAAAGAAAATTGGTATGATAAACCAATACCCCTAAAGGAGGAAGGATATTCAGAAAAACCCACTTATTCTTTCATTGAATCTTTCACTGATTGGAGGAAGGGACCCCAGCAAAGCAGGGTCCAAACTAATGTGTAAAATTTTATGTGCAGATGTATCACATCTCCAGGCTGGTGTGGTACTTGGACAGTGGATGCTCCATGCACATGATAGTATGCAAAAACCTATTGATCAACTTTGAGGATAGACTTGGACCACCAGTGACTTTTGGAGACTCTAGTTGTGGCCAAACCAGGGGCTTTGGAGATTTCAAAGAAGGGAAAGTCACCTTCAAGAATGTGGCAGTAGTCAAAGGACTGAAGCACAATCTGATAAGTATAAGTCAGATATGTGACAGTGGTAAGTATGAGGTAAAATTCACCACACTATTCTGCCATATTATTGACATCAAGACTAGTGCCACAATACTCAATGGAATTAGAAAAAGGAAAAGTATATGTAGTAGACTTTAGCTCCTCACCCACAGAAGTTTGTTTGTTTAACAATATTATTAATAAAAATGAATTATGGCATAGGAGGCTGGGTCACTTAAACCACATAACCATTAGTAAACTAGCTCAGAATAATCTAGTCAGAGGCTTACCAAAGGGTAGATACTCTAAGGATTCTCCTTGTAGACCTTGCCAACTAGGAAAACAGACCAAATCATCCTTCAAACCAATTGGTAAGGATGACTCTCCCAGGATTCTCTACTTACTGCATATGGATCTCTTTGGTCCCATATCCACTCAGAGCTTAGGTGGAAAATCTTATACACTAGTCATTGTGGATGACTATTCTAGGTTTAGCTGGGTATTCTTTCTAAGGGCTAAGTATGAAACCCATAAGATCCTTTCAAATTTTATAAAACAGATTCAATCTGAGTTCAACACTCATGTTTCATTTATCAGAAGTGATCATGGGACTGAATTTGAAAATCAGTTGATGAGTAGTTTCTGTGAAGATATAGGTATCAAACAAAGTTTTTCAACCCCTAGAACCCCTCAACAAAATGGAGTTGCTGAAAGAAAGAATAGAACTTTAATTGAATCAGGAAGGACCTTACTTGCAGAATCAGGATTACCAAAAACCTTCTGGGCTGAAGCAGTCAACACTGCAAACTATGTTCTCAATAGAAGTCTCATTCACAAAACTAAGTCAAAAACTCCATATGAGCTCCTGAAAGGAAAAACACCCATAGTTAAATATTTTAAGATCTTTGGATGTGCTTGTTTTATCCTAAATAATGGAAAAGATCATCTTGCCAAGTTTGACAAGAAATATGATGATGGAATATTTCTGGGATACTCATCATCTAGTAAAGCCTATAGGTGCTAACAAGAGACCTCTTAAAATTGAAGAATCTATGCACATTATATTTGATGAAACTAACATACTGTTTAAGGGGGAGGGAACTCCCACCGGTTCTTTTCCACAGGAAAACAACAGCATAGAAACACAGCTTGAGCAACTGGTTCTAGAGAACACAGATAATGGAAAAGAAAACCAGATAGAGGAATCAAGTGAGGAATCTGAACAAGAACATGAAGAAGATTCAGAAAAGAGCATTCAAAACCAACTCCCACAAGAGAACATGGTTCAGGAAGGCCAGGTGGGCAATGATCCCATTAATGATGAGGAAGAAGAACATCTGACAAGTCCAGGCAGGACAAGGGTCAATTTGAAAGATCATCCACAAACTCAAGTAATTGGAGACCCCAATACAGGAGTAAGAACAAGACACCAAGTCTCCAATGGGATGATGCTCCAATGCTTCTTATCACAAGTTGAACCAAAGAAGTTTGAGGAAGCAAATTGTGATCCTCACTGGATTATGGCCATGCAAGAAGAACTAGGCCAATTTGAGAGAAACAAAGTATGGAACCTAGTTGAAAGACCAAGAAACTACCTAGTGATTGGTACAAAATGGGTATACAGAAACAAACTAGATTCCACTGGAGTAATTGTCAGGAACAAGGCAAGACTTGTAGCACAAGGATATAGACAAGAAGAAGGGATAGATTACAACCAAACCTTTGCTCCAGTAACCAGATTGGAGGCAATCAGGCTCTTTCTTGCCTATGCAGCTTTCATGAAGATAAAAGACTATCAGATGGATGTCAAGAGTGCCTTCTTGAATGGTGACCTTCAAGAAGAGGTATATGTGGAGCAACCACCAGGTTTTGTAAATCCCTCCTCTCCTCAATGTGTTTATAGACTTAACAAAGCACTATATGGTCTTAAACAAGCACCTAGAGCTTGGTATGAAACTCTCTCTAACTTCCTTTTAGAAAATTCTTTTGAAAGAGGAAAAGTAGACAAAACACTCTTTACTAGAACCCATAAAAACCAACTCCTCCTGGTTCAAATATATGTAGATGACATCATCTTTAGATCAACTCATCCTAAACTTTGTAAAAGATTTGCCAATCTAATGCAATGTAAATTTGAAATGAGTAGTATGAGAGAACTCTCATATTTCTTAGGATTACAAGTGAAACAAAGTAGTGAGGGAATCTTCATCTCACAATCCAAATATACTAAAGAGCTAATCAAAAAGTTTGGTATGGAATCAACATCTACCATGAAAACACCCATGGCAACCAATGCCATTATAGAAAAAGATGACAAAGTAAAATCAGTAGATCAAAAGACATATAGGGCAATCATAGGATCCCTTCTATATCTAACAGCTAGCAGACCGGACATTATGTTTGCCACTTGCATATGTGCTAGATTTCTGGTTGATCCAAAAGAATCCCATCTCACCTATGTAAAAAGGATTCTTAGATACCTAAAGGGAACCCCTGAACTAGGTCTATGGTACTCAGCAGAAACCAACTTTGAATTAATAGGTTTCTCAGATGCAGATTGTGCTGGATGTAGGGTTGATAGAAAAAGCACATCTGGTACTTGCCAATTTCTAGGTGATAGATTAATATCATGGTTTAGTAAGAAACAAACCTCAGTCTCAACCTCAATAGCTGAAGCTGAATACATAGCTGCTGGGAGCTGTTGTTCACAAATCCTGTGGATGCAAAATCAGCTTCTTGACTACAAATTGGAAGTCCATAACTCTAAGATCTATTGTGATAGCTCTAGTGCTATATCCATAGCATCCAACCCAGTCCTTCATAGTAGAACCAAACATATAGAGATCAGACATCACTTCCTTAGAGACAATGTAGAAAAGGGTAAGATAACCTTATAATATATTCCTACAGACAATCAAAGAGCAGACATCTTCACAAAACCCTTGGATGAAACCAAGCATAATTATTTCATCAACACCTTAGGAATGCTTGATGGTAGTCTGTAACCACCATTTTTGGGAAATCTAAAAGAAATCAGGAAATCTAAGAAAGTATTTGAAGATGCGTCGAATACATATCGACGCACCGTCGAGAAGAACTCGACGCTGGCGTTGATTTCTTCCAGGCAAAGTTACATCGATAACTTATCGACGCACCGTCGAATTTATATCGACGCAGGGCTATGAACACGTCGACAGAACACTAAGCTGACAAATCCCCACGGAGCGTCGACTCCATATCGACGCATATGTCGACATCAAATCGACGTAACGTCGACTTCTGGTTAAAATTAGAATCAAATCCTTACTTCCTCTTTTGACGATTGGATTACCGTGATTTTTGTTTCCTTTCTCGACGTTTCACTTTCTTTAAATAATACCTCTTATTTCATAACATATACTCTCCTCAACCGCCTAAACTTCGTCTTCTACCTCTCTCTCTCTCTCTCTGTGTTAATGGCACCAACTCCTGATCAATCGGCCCTCATCAAAGCGATGAACGATGCTCTCGAACACCTAGTAAATGACTTCCAGAATCGACTGAACCACTTCGCCAACGAATGTGCTGCCATGATCCACACCTGTGCAGCCAAACTGGCAAACCTCTCTGCTTCTCTTCCAGAGCTTAATGCTCTCATTCATGAACGGCCTCTGTCGCCAGAAGGGTTTAAATCCTTTATGCAGGATATAAACCAGGGGGAGATTTGCTCCAGAAACCCCCCTTGTCAGGTTCTCTATCTCTCTTATAAGCTCAGGGTTAATTTCCTCTCCAACTCTAAATATTATCTCTAAAGTATTACACCAACCTCTTCTCTTAAAATATGCTCCAATCTTCTCCAATCACTCTGACTACACCTTCAACAAACACTTTGGAGAGACCTCATCTTACCATACTGAAGGAGATCATGTTCTGGATTCAACATTCAGAGGAGATGCCCCACATACCCAGGGGGAGATTGCTGTTATAAAGAACACAGAAGTCCAGGGGGAGGAAGAAGCAACCTCCTCTGATGACTGCAGAGGACAAGTGTGGATTGAAGCAACCCTAGGTGAGGAAGAAATTCAGCATCACTCTCCTGGCTTCTCTGCCAGTTACATCAAACTGAAGACACCTCTACTTGAGGACATCCCTTCAGAAGAGCTTGGAAGACACAAACATCCCTCAGCAAAGATTACTCTACCAGAGGTCATTCTGCCTTTCACTGCAGAACAAACTCCTCCTCTTGAAAAAATTCCTTCTCCACCTAAAGCGAAAACTTCTTCTCCTCTGCTACCTCTACCTCCACCTCAACTTCCCTCTCTATCTTCACCTCCACCTCAACCTTCTTCTCTACCTTTACCTCCTCCAATAGCAAAACTCACTAAGCAGATCCTACCTAGGAAAAGTCCAGAAGGACAAATGAAAAGGAAAAGAGAAGCCATCCCCTACTGGCAAAACCTTTCCAAAGAAGAAAGGAAAGAGTATGCAAAGGAAAAGAAGTATAGAAAAGCCTGTGAAGAGATAAAAAGGTTTGAAAAGAAGCCTGTCATCATTCCTGACAGCCCTGTAAAGGAATACCATGACCATGACATGGAAAAGAGGCATGAAGAAATAAGAGAAAGAGTGGTGTATGAATATGAAGGAGCTAGGAAAGAAGTAGAAGATAAGAGGAATGTCTGGATGGAAAAGATCAACAGGGGAATGACCAAGGAACAAATTCTTGCTGAATCTTCTATCAAAATTCCAAAGAAGTTGTTTGATATTGAAGCCTATCAAAAGAAAAACCCTCAGGCAGGGGTCATCCTAGAGAAAGGCCAAAAGCACAAGAGGGGTGTAGGGTGTACAGAAGATACCTACATTCCCTATAAGAAGCCTACAAGACCTGCAAAGTTAGACAAATGGCATGATTCACCCTGGAAAGGGAAATGAAAGATGACTAAAATTCCTGAGAAATAGGAATCAGAAAAGAAAACAAAGTATAGGCCCAAGGTTGATAGCAAGGGACCACCTGAGCTCAAGCCTACTCAAAAGAAAACTCAAAACATTACAATTGAGATGATTAATGAAAAGGCAGCAATCATCATCAGCAAAGGCTACTCCATAAATGACACTCTCCCTGATGGTTATAAAGTCTTGGAGAAACTGCATACAATCATCAGGAATGTCCAGGAACATCCTGATAGAGCCAGGGGCTACATTTTTAATGCTATTGAAAACTTATGTAGGAAACTTTATTCTGCCTTTGTCAACTTCATGTACAACAAGAAGTTTCTAGTTTAATTCTTGTAAAAGACAAATGCTTGTCATATGCTTTCTTATTCTAATTTCTCTTCTGATTGTTGAACATATTCCTTATCTGTACAAATGATGTGCTCTGTTAATTATATGCTGATACAATTTCTCTACAATAGGGTTAAGACAAATAGGGGGAGATTGTTGGGAAAATGATTTCTCTTAACCCCTGAAAATGAGTTGAATATATTTTCTAAGAAAGAAAAGTCAAGGTTAAGTAAATATGCGTCGAATAGTATTCGACGCAATGTCGAAGTGGTGTCGACGTTCCTTTCAGAATGAGTCGAAGTAACTTTAAGAAGAATTTGACGTATCCTATGTCGACGTAGCTCTGACTTCTAGACGACGCATCTTGAGAAGTCGACGCACCTTAGTCGACGCACCTTCCTTATTCTCCTCTCGACGTCCATCCAGAACGAATTCGACGCTTACATCGAATAGTAATCGACGCACATCGATTTCTATGTTTAATTCAAAAATCGCCAGATCTCTTTCCTTCTTTTATAGATCTGATTTATATGGAATCAATTTATTCTTTATAGCCGTTCTGAATCATTCTTTTCCTCTAATAGATTCTTGGCTAATTTGATTAAATCCATTATGGATATTATTTGAAATCAGAATGAATTCTTTCCTTCAATAGATATAATAGTTATGGAAATATTTCTCTCTTTCTAATACTCTGTCTACTAATTGATTTCTCTCCTATAGTGTTATCTTAATACACAGAGCTATAAATAAGGAGAAGGTCGACAGAGAACAATAACAAGTGATCCACCATATACATATTGAAAAAGAGGAAAAGCTCCCAAGTGAAAAAGAGAGAGAATTGAGAAATAATCCTGCAGCAACCATCAAGCTTCCATCTTCTCCTGCTTCTGAAACCATTCTGCTACAAACTCTGATAGCTCTCACTAAAAGAGAGAAAAGCTACAAATCTCCTTCTCACTATAGAAGAGATTTCATTCACTACATCTTGTGCTTCCAATCTTCTTGCTAGGAAGAAGATTCCTTCTTGTCTTTATATTATTTCTCTTTCTTCCTTACATTCATTTCACTCTTAAATACTGTAAAAGACTTTTTAGAATCTCTCTTCAAAAAATTCAGTTGTACTGGTTCTAAGAGTGTCCTTTTCAAAAGACTCAGTTGGTTCTAAGAGTCTCCTTATCAAAAGACTCAGGGTGGTTCTAAGAGTCTCCTTATCAAAAGACTCAGTGCAAGATAGTGAATTCATACCAAAGGGGGTAGAAGAGTGGACTACCCAAAGTTTGGAGAACCACTATATTTCCTTGTGTTGTGCTGTGATTTCTTTTCTTGCATTTACTTTCTTTACTTGCTTAATTCTTGTTGGTGTGTGGGAAGCCTTAATCTGTGATCACTACACATATATATATATATATATATATATATATATATATATATATAATTGCACAAAATATTTTTAATCTCTATTCACCCCCCCCCCCCCCTCTAGAGAATTCTAGTGAGGTTAACTATGCACTTTCACTACAGCAGACAGCAATTGAGGGAAGTCTCCTGTAGTTCCTGCACAGTTTGTGCTTCCTTGTAGCTGGATATGTTGATGGCAACTACTATCTGATCTTCCTCTTCAGATGAAGGATGGAAGATCACCTTGCTCCTTCTTGTAAAGGAGCTAACTTTCTCTCTCAGTTTCTTCTTCCTTGTTCAGTGAGCAGGAGGAGAAAAATGAGAGCTTCGGCTGTCAATGAAATATTGAAATGTTCGTTCTATTTTCGGCTTCTTCAAAAGTGCCCTAACTCTTTCTTTTGAACTCCCTTGATCTTTAACGGCTATCAGCCGACCTTCTGAGAAGTATGGGAGAGACTGGTGGACCCCACATAGACATTCTGCAGCTTGCACCACGGGCAGAACTCATAATCTGTATTCGACAAACTTGTCATACTCTGAGTTCGACGATCTTTCCCAACTCTGTGTTCGACAATCTTGCCAAGTCTCAACTGCTTCTTCCTTTCTGTCTACATTCGACGAACTTCCTTTCTGAGTTCGACGAACACGCCAAATCTCAGCGCTTGCTTCTGTTGTCTCTGCGTTCGACGAATATGGCAGATCTCTTCTATCTGTAGCTCCTTTCCCGTCTCAGCGGATCCGCTGAGACTGACAGCCATCTCAGCGGATCCGCTGAGACTGACAGCCGTCTCAGCGGTTTCTTCTATCTGCAGCTCCTTCCCCATCTCAGCGGATTCGCTGAGACAGTGAGCTCGTCTCAGCGGATTTGACCCTTCGTCTTAGCGGTTCTGCTAAGACAATTCTTCATCTCTCAGGAGTTGATTTCTCCTGAACTAAGGGCATGATCAGCCCTTTTCTCTTGAGTTGCCTAAGCACGTATATCTTACACAAATATGGCTTTATCAAATACAACTTTGTACTTTGAATTAAGAGTGATGCCTCTTCAAATCAAAGGAATATTGAGGGCAATATTCCCAACACACCTCGGGGGAAAAGTACTTACCTTCACCGAGAGGCCTTCCTACCCTGCTAGCTAGTGAGAGCCCGGCTAGCAGAGCTATTGGAGTTGGGGAACACTTCTGGTCAGTGTTCGTTGAACGGCGTTCGACGAAGGAGAAGAGTTTGTCGAACTCCGCCTGCGCTTGACGAACGGAGAAGGGTTTGTCGAACGGCGTTCGACGAACGGAGAAGGGTTCGTCGAACTCCGCTTGCGTTCGACGAACGGGTCCTTGATTACTCCCGTCTCATCGGCTCATCGAACGAGAGAGTCCTGCATTCAACGCTCGATGCCTGCGCTCGATGTCTGCGCTCGACGCCTGCATTCGACGCTCGACTCGACGCCTGTGCTCGACTCCTGCGCTCGACGCCTGCGCTCGACGCCTGCGCTCGACGCCTGGTGTACATGCTGTCTCAGTAGGTTCCGTCTCAGCGGATGTTATTGAACCATCTCAGCGGATGTTTGGTCTGAGCCCGGTTTGGTGCCCTATTTAAAGGGTGCATAACCCTGGTTTAGGGTTAAGGTCATTAAGCCCAAGAGAGTGCAATAGTGTTTTTGCGCAGTTTTCCTTGGCGGCGGTTCCTCTGTTCTTGTCTGAAGAGGGTTGAGTGAGGTAGGATCGGTTTTGATCCTTGTAACCTTGTAATCTGTAATCTGTCTTGGTGAATAGAACAAAGAGAAGAGGAAGGGGAGAGGGGGCGTAGCCTGGATTGGGGTGAACCTCTGTACATCTGTGTGTCTTCTGTGATTTGCTGTGTTTTGTGTTTTGATTTCTTTCGAATTTACCGTCTCGGCACACCGTATTTTCTTTACATTTAGTATAAGAGGTAGGTTCTTGATCCTGGAAATGGGTTCTGGCGGCGTGCAGATCGAGATCGAGAAGTTTGACGGAAGTCGATTCGATCTATGGAAGGTGAAGATGGAAGATATGTTGATTGATCGAGATCTATGGTCTGTGATCGAAGATGATCCTCCCGTTCCTAAAGTTGCAGAGAAGGATGCGAGTGCATCGAAGGGAAAATCTGCAGACACTACTACAAATGTTGTAGCGGAGGCTGCGGCCTAGACGAAAACTGATCGGAAGGCTAAGGGCCTGATCCGGTTATTCCTAGCAGATTCAATCTTGACTAACGTCATGGAGGAGACTTCAGCACAAAGTCTGTGGCGTAAGTTGGAATCCCTCTACCAGAGCAAGTCCCTGGTAAACAAATTGCTATTGAGGAAGAAGTGGTATAAACTTCGGATGCATGAGGGAAATTCATTTTCAGAGCACTTGACTCAATTCAATACCATTGTGAGTCAGTTAATCTCGATTGGTGAGAAGATCTCGGATGAAGATAGAGCCATCACCTTATTGTGCTCGCTGCCAGATTCATGGGACAATCTGATTTTCGTGATTGGGGGGAGTGGAGACAAGGAACTGTCATATGATGCTGTATGTGAAGCTCTTTTATCTGAGGAGACCAGGAGAGGAGGTTCTGAGGTGACAAGCAAAGGTGCTTTTAGTGTATCTAGATCTCATCCTCAACAAAGGGAGAACAAGCATGGTGGATATCGAAATAAGTCTCGAGGTATCTCCAAGAGCCAGGAGAGGGAGAAGAGTAAGAAGCCCGTTCGGTGCTGGAAGTGCAATGAGACTGGTCATGTGAAGTCTCAATGTCCGAACAAGGCCGTTTAGAACAAGGAGACACTGACAACTTCTGGTACGAAGAAGGAGGGCGACAGCGGTGATATATACATCACTTCCGCGTGCGTTGCTCAGAGAGATTCTGATATGTGGTATGTAGACACAGGAGCATCATACCACATGACCCCTCATAGGCACTGGTTCTGTGAGTATGAGAGGTTTGATGGTGGAGATGTCATGCTGGGTGATGATTCTGCTGTGTAGATTATTGGGCGTGGCAAGGTGATGTTGAAGTTGTCTAATGGGACCACAAGGTATCTTCCAATTGTGATGCACATTCCCGGGATGAGCAGGAATTTAATCTCGGTGGGTTCCATGGCGGATGCAGGAGTGCACTTTAGCTGTGACAAGCACTCTTGCAAGATGTCAAGGGGGCAATGGTGATTGCCAGTGGAGTGAGATATGGAACACTGTATACTCTGCTTACTGATACAGTGGTTCCAAGTGGGGCTCTTATCTCTGAGAGCCAGGAGGTTGACCAGGAGAGGTGTCCAGGCTGTGGCATCATCGGCTTGGGCATATCAGTGAGAAGGGGATGTCGGCCATGGCATCTGGTCAGATGGTGGAAGGTGTGCCGGATTGCTCCACAAGCCTTGGGTTTTGTGAACATTGCCTGCTTGGCAAACAGACCAGAGTAAGCTTTCGTGGGATGGGCACGAGGGCAACTGAAGTTCTGGAGTTGATACACAGTGATGTGTTTGGGCCAACTCCAGCTCCATCTCTAGGCGGAGCAAGGTACTATGTGTCCTTTTCTGATGACCTTTTACGTTACTCCTGGATCTATTTTCTCAGGTCCAAGTTAGAGGTTTTGGATAGGTTTAAGGAATTTAAGAACCTGATGGAGAAACAGTTGGAGAGAAAGGTGAAGGTCCTCCATTCTAACAATGGAGGGGAGTACTGCTCTGATGCTTTTGAGCGGTACTGTACTGAGCAGGGGATTGCACGACAGAAGACCACACCGTACACTCCAGAGCAGAATGGAGTGTCGGAGAGGCTGAACAGGACCTTGATGGAGAAGGCCAGGTGCATGCTCAGTTGGGCAGGTTTGGGGAAGGAGTTTTGGGCTGAAGCAGTGGCGACTGCAAACTACCTGAATAACAGGTCCACTACATCTGCTGTGGAGGGGTGTACACCCTTTCAAGCCATCTTCAAGAGAAAGCCAAATTTGGCATATGCTCGTGTGTTTGGGTGTGATGCATATGTTCACATTCCAAAGGAGAAGAGGGGGAAGCTTGATGTTAAATCTGAGAAGTGCATCTTTGTCGGTTACAAAGATGGCATAAAAGGGTACAAGCTTTGGAACCCTGTGACCAGGACTGTAACATTCAGCAAGGATGTGGTGTTTCATGAAACCAGACCACAGGCAGTCACACAAGCTGAGAAGGCCAAAGAAGCAGAGAAAGAGACAGTGGTGGTGGAAGGAAGCTTTAAGAAAGGAGATACTACTGTTGGGGCTGAATCTGATTCTGAATCAGATGATTTGGAGGTGGGGAGAAGTGTTGATGAGTCAGAAGATGAAGCTGAGGAAATTCCACTTATGAGGAGATCGACAAGGGAAAGAAGGGCACCAGTGAGATATCCCCAATGTGCAGTGGTTGCACAATGTTGCCTGAGTATGCTTGGTGAAGATCCAATCTCTGCCAGAGATGCTAGATCAAGGGCTGATTCAAATAAGTGGGAGCTAGCCATGGTGGATGAAATGGAGTCTCTGAGGAAGAATCAGACTTGGTTTCTGTGTAAGCATCCAAAAGGGAGGAAGGCCATTGGAAGCAAATGGGTCTTCAAGCAGAAGATGAAGGGTGATGGCACTGTGGAGAAATACACGGCAAGGTTGGTTGCAAAGGGATTCTCCCAGGTGGAAGGTGTTGATTATGATGAGATTTTCTCACTGGTAGCCAAGATGACGTCGATCAGACTGGTTCTCTCTATTGCGGCAGCGCATGATTTAGAGATCGAGCAGATGGATGTGAAGACGGCGTTTCTTCACGGTGATCTGGAGGAGGAGATATACATGAAGCAGCCGGAAGGATTAGAAGCCAAGGGCAAGGAGGATCAGGTCTGCAGGCTGAAGAAGTCCCTGTATGGACTAAAACAATCTCCAAGGATATGGTACCAGAAATTCGACACCTACATGCTGGAGTTAGGTTTTGAAAGATCGAATTTGGACCACTGTGTGTACATCCAGAGAAAGGGAGAGCAGTTCATCTTCCTGACACTTTATATAGATGATATGCAACTGGTGGGCAATAGTGTCAGGATGATCCAACATGTGAAGAAGCTGCTCTCAGGCAAATTCGAGATGAAGGATTTGGGGCCAGCAAGTGTCATCTTGGGAATGCAGATTTCCAGGGATCGAAGCAAGAAGAAGCTTTGCTTGGGGCAGCAGAGGTATGTCGAGGAGATGTCGAAGAAGTTCAATATGACGGAATGCAAGCCAGTGGGAGCACCAATGCCAGTTGGGTGCAAGTTATCTGCAGAGTTGAGCCCGAAGACACAAGATGAGGTCGAGGACATGGCGAAGGTTCCTTATGCTAGTGCTGTGGGAAGCTTGATGTACGCCATGGTCTGCACTCGCCCTGACATTGCTCAAGCAGTGGGAGTGTTGAGCCGGTATGGCTACACCAGAAAAGGAACACTGGAACGCTGTGAAGCGTGTGTTCAGGTATCTCCGAGGCACTTCGAATTACTCTCTATGTTTTGAAGGAGCTGGTGAAGGAGGAGTCCTGTACGTGGTTGGACAGGTGGACTCAGATTGGGGAGGTGATCTGGATAGCAGGAGATCCACCAGTGGGTACGTGTTCACACTATTTGGAGGTGCTGTCAGTTGGATGAGTCGAAGGCAATGCGTGGTGGCACTCTCATCGACGGAGGCAAAGTACATGGATCTTACTCATGCGAGCAAGGAGGCCATATGGCTGCGGAGGCTATGTTTAGAGCTCGGTTTTGAGCAGGGGCCAATGAAGCTGTGGTGTGACAGCCAAGGGGCTATTCAGCTAGCCAAGAATCCAGCCTTCCACGCATGAACCAAACACATTGACATCCAGTATCATTTCAACCCGGAGAGGGTGGAGAAGAAGGTAGTTCAACTGGAGAAGGTGGACACGATGGAGAACAGCTCTGATTTTCTTACCAAGGCGGTTCCTGTTGCCAAATTTCAGTGGTGTGCAACGGACATAGGGTTGAAGAGGAAGGTTGGAGGAGCAGCTCTCATCGGAGGACGATGTTCACCAAGCGGGAGAATGTTGGAGTTGGGGAATACTTCTGGTCAGTGTTCATCGAACGGCGTTCGACGAACGGAGAAGAGTTCGTCGAACTCCGCCTGCGCTTGACGAACAGAGAAGGGTTCGTCGAACGGCGTTCGACGAACGGAGAAGGGTTTGTCGAACTCCGCTTGCGTTCGACAAACGGGTCCTTGATTACTCCCGTCTCAGCAGCTCATCGAACGAGAGAGGCCTGCGTTCGATGCTCGACGCCTGCGCTCGACGCCTGCATTCAACGCTCGACGCCTGCGCTCGATGCCTGCGCTCGCCGCCTGGTGTATATGCTGTCTCAGCAGGTTCCGTCTCAGCGGATGTTATTGAACCATCTCAGCGGATATTTGTTTTGAGCCCAGTTTGGCGCCCTATTTAAAGGGTGCATAACCCTAGTTTAGGGTTAAGTTCATTAAGCCCAAGAGAGTGTAAAAGTGTTTTTGTGCGGTTTTCCTTTGCGGTGGTTCCTCTGTTCTTGTCTGAAGAGAGTTGAGTGAGGTAGGATCGGTTTTGATCCTTGTAACCTTGTAATCTGTAATCCGTCTTGGTGAATAGAACAAAGAGAAGAGGAAGGGGAGAGGGGACATAGCCCGGATTGGGGTGAACCTCTGTACATCTTTGTGTCTTCTGTGATTTGATGTGTTTTGTGTTTTGATTTCTTTCGAATTTCCCGTCTCGGCACACCGTATTTTCTTTACAAGAGGCACCTCGGGGGAAAAATCACTTAGGGAACTTCTGGCCACCGAGCGGTTCCTGGCCCTGCCAACTTGATGGGAGCTTGGTCAACGGGCCAGCATTGGGGCTAAGTACTTTTCTTGAGAACTTCCGGCCACCGAGTGGTTCCCGGCCATGCCAGCTAGGTGGGAGCCTGATCAGCGGGCCAGCATCGGACCTAAGTACCTTGAGAACTTCCAGCCACCAAGCGGTTCCCAGCTCTTTCGGCTAAGTGGGAGCATGGTCAGTGGGCCAGCATCGGGGATAAAAACCTTGAGAACTTCCGGCCAATGAGCGGTTCCCAGCCCTGCCATCTAGGTGGGAGCTTGGTCAGCGGGCCAGCATCGGGGCTAAGTACCTTGAGAACTTTCGGCCACCGAGTGGTTCCCGGCCTTGCCAGCTAGGTGGGAGCCTAGTCAGTGGGCCAGCATCGGGGCTAAGTACCTTGAGGACTTCCGGCCACCGAGCGGTTTCCGGCCCTACCAGCTAGGTGGGAGCCCAGTCAGCGGGCCAACATCGGGGCTAAGTACCTTGAGAACTTCCGGCCACCGATCGGTTCCCGGCTCTGCCAGCTAGGTGGGAGCCTGGTCAGCGGGCCAGCATCGGGGCTAAGTATCTTGAGAATCTTCGGCCACTGAGCGGTTCCCGACCCTGCCAACTAGGTGGGAGCCTGGTCAGCGGGCCATCATCGGGGCTAAGTACCTTGAGAACTTCCAGCCACTAAGCGGTTCCCAGCCTTGCCAGCTATGGGGGAGCCTAGTCAGCGAGCCAGCATCGGGGCTAAGTAACTTGAGAACTTCCGGCCACCAAGCGGTTACCGGACCTGCCAGCTAGGTGGGAGCCTGGTCAGCGGGCCAACATCGGGGATAAGTACCTTGAGAACTTCCGGCCACCGAGCGGTTCCCGGCCCTGCCAGCTAGGTGGGAGCCTGGTCAACGGGCCAGCATCAGGGCTAAGTATTTTAAAAAACTTTCATTATATCAGTCATCATAATACATGCAAGAAAAACTAAGCATGGAAATGAGGCATCGCAATAGATGGACTTTACGGTAGAAAAAACTATGTATGGAAACCAAAACTTGGTCTCCTACTCCCAGGCCAGATCTTCCTTGACCTCTTCCAGTTGTTGTTGTTGCCGCCTCGAACCCCTTGCCTCCATCATTGCCAAGAACTCGGGGCAGGTGGACGTCGCGTGACCCTCCTCATCATGGAAGTCACAGTAGGGTAACTCAACCCCATCCTATCTTCTTCTTCTTCTTTCTGCTTTCCTGGCTCTCCTCCTTCTTCCTCCGCCAATTGCCATGGTTTGCTGAGGTGGTGGAGAGGGTGCATTCGGTTCCTGCCTCCACCCTGGGGGGTCGGGCCTCTCTCCCTGGAAGTTACCCTCTTCTTGGACGAACTTCCTCTTGGTAGCCTCTACTTCCCCCTGGTTCCTTGCCTCTGGCTCACTCAGCTTGTTCAACCTTCTTGCGAACTCTGGGTTGGCCTCCTCACTTTCGATTTCCTCCGCCGCCCTTTCCACCAACTCTTCGAAGGACATGGGAACCTTCCGCTTTAGGCTCATCTTGAAGAATCCCTCCCGCAGCCCCACTATGAAGGCGAGCTGGAGGGTGATCCATGGCACCTCTTGGACAAGCAAAACCTCTTCCTGGAACCTATCCACCTAGTGAGCCAGTGACTCCTTTGGCTCTTCCTTGATCTTGAAGATTGCTTCAGCATCCTTCTTCCTCTTCCTTGACGTCGAGAAGCATAGCAGGAAACCTCGACACAAGTCCTCGAAATCATAGATAGATCCCACAGGGAGTTGGTGGAACCAATCCCTAGCCTTCTCCTTTAGAGTAGTCATAAAGAGCCGACACTGGAAGGTATCCGACATAGGCCTGATAGAAGCCATGTCCTCGAACCACTGCAAGTGCTGGGCTGGGTCATCCTTGCCGGAGTAGTAAGACACCTCCGGCCCTCTGAACCACTCTAGAACCGGGGCCGAGAGGATCAACTCACAAAAAGGACTTCCCTTGCTCGCCCCCTCTTTGGGGCTGGGCGAGTGGGGGCTGGCTGCCTCCCCACTCGCCCCCTTAGAGCTGGGTGAGTGGCGGCATGGCGCCTCCCCACTCGGCCCCTGGCCTGGGCGAGTGGGGGCATGGAACCACCCCACTTGCCCCCTCCTTGGGGACCGGATGAATGGGGGCCTAATGCCTCCCCCCCACTGGTACCTCCTTCCTGGATTGCTGGCCGGGAGTGTTCTCGCCCACCTGCTGAGGCGGGACCTCCTGACCACCTCCTCTCCTACTTTCGCCTATCGAGGCGAAAGTTACCTGCAAGGTCTGCAGGACCTCCCGCTTGAAATTTTCAAACATCTCCAACGTCGCTCCAGCCACCGGTGGCTACGAGTGGCC
Source organism: Dactylorhiza incarnata (assembly GCA_033032865.1). Lineage (NCBI taxonomy): Eukaryota > Viridiplantae > Streptophyta > Magnoliopsida > Asparagales > Orchidaceae > Dactylorhiza > Dactylorhiza incarnata. The sequence continues at coordinate 9,206,196 of JAWHQI010000035.1, forward strand.
ATGGTCGGATCCTCCTCCACCTCCATCCATGGAGCTCAGCTTGAGATTTTCTTGTGTTGGTCACTCTCCACGCTCACCGCACCATAATGTTAAAATTGATTTCTCGGTTTCTTATGGAGCTCGGTCCCTCAACGAGTTGAGGGGCAGCTAGCACTTACTGGCTCTCTGGAAGGAATGGACCGGAGACTCGAAACTAGACACAGACCCTTGGTCGCAGCGAGGAGGTCCCACCACACACCCGGAAGATCTTTGAGCGCTTCCCCTCCCAATCTAAAGCTGAGACTAGGCACCTTAGAGAGCCTGAGAGCTAAACAAAGAGACCTAGGGAGGAGGAAGCTCAGAGTAATGAGATTGGAATCCTCTCTAAAGGTGCCCTTCAAGGTCTATTTATAGATTTTTACTCATGGTCTGCTAATAGCGAGATTCCGCCTTACACTTTTACTATATGCAGTCCAAAATGGTCTGCCAACAGCCAAACTCTGATGTTTTGAGGGTCTATTGACAGCCCACAAAGGGTATTCAGGTAAAGACACCCCTGGACCCTTGGTGGGCTTGCCACCCACCAGTGCCCCACTAGCTTGGCTTGCGCACTCGCATACGAGCGGCCCCTGCGAGGTCGGCTCGCCCGCCTTCCTGTGGGGCATACCGCTTGGACCCGACTAGCCCGTCTCGCCTAGCCTATTCCTCCTGATCCTGGTCAACTTGGCCTCTGCTCACCTCCTGGCGAATATTGGGGTTGTACACTATCCTAGGCACTTATAGTGATATTTAGAACGATATTGTGATCATGATGCATTTCAAGGTTGGAGTTGGACATATAGATGAATATCTAAGAGTTTGTACCATACACCATAAATAAGTAGTCGAGTTGCCTAAAAGAGATCTAAGTCATTCATATGTAATTTAGAGCAACCATGAGGATAACCTTGACAATGGGTAGTTTCCAATAATAGTAAATATTCTGATAAAGGAAGGTATGGGATGCATGTCACCCCAAAATACCTTCTAGTATCGCTGCGAGCCCTTCACTGGGTAAACCTCGGGAAGTCCAGAATTCACCTTAAATCACTATGATCGCCTAAGTAACAAACAAGAGTAACCTTAAATATGAAAAGATGAGGAAAGTAAACCTCGTCCTATTATGGAGGACAAAATGATTCGAGAGTAGTTGGTCTTGCGTGCTGGAGGCTTGGATAGTGTGATAAACCTTGCATGTGCATAAACTAGTGGCGGGTCTTCGGTACGAGTCCATTTGTCACACCAATGGAAGTACGTAGACTTTGGCGCGGTGTGTTAGAGGAAGAGTAGGTTACTTTACTGCGGTCTGGTAGACAATCCTTAGCAACCCACCTCGACCACAAAAGACTGGCGGAATGCCAGCAAGAGTACGTAAGAGCTCACAGAAGTGCACCTAGGACGTGTACAACAGCGTATGTAAGGTTAAGGTCTGGTAGTGTGTATACCCACCTAGAAGTGGAGTGCCTGATCCACTATTTCTGTAGCCATGACGCAAGTACCTGAGAGGCTTGCTACCTCCGAAAAGTGGGAACTAAAGGTTTGTGCGCGCAGATTCGTGGGGAGAGTTGCACTGTATGAACATAGCATAGCTTGGCATAACATTCATACATCCTATAGGCATATACATTTGCAGACCCTTATCATATAAATTAGTATGAGCTCTTTAATATGATAAGTTAGAATTCCAAAAATCTTAACTTATAAGTTTGTATGGGCATTCATATCAGTTAAGGTACTCTAGTTGATAGCGTAGTAGTTTACTTATTACCTTTACTTGCGCCGCATTTACTTACTTACTACACATTTATTACTTATTGTTATTATATATACTGCTCGATTATTAATATACATTATTAGTATAATCCATGTCATCTGCTTTACCTTTTACCCCTTGTTGTCCTTCACTTCGTCCTCCCCATCGGTACCTAGGAGTCGTGGGGGGGGGGGGGGGGGGGGGGTCGAGGACAAAATGGCTTAGTCTTTTTGGCTAACGGTCGGATGTGGCCGTAACACCAGGAGATCGAGGAGCAGGATCCATAGTACGTCAGGCGGGATGGGACGGTAGACTCTCAGGAGCAGATGCTACACATCACTACTACCACATGACGACAAGTTGGAGAATATTTTGAGTAGCTTCCGCATAGTGTAGAGTGAGAGAGTACCTCATTGTGGACTATTTGCACTCTTCTTATATATATATTGTGGTTGTCGACTTGTCAAATTTGTATTTATTCTTTCTTGCAAAATTGGCCTGTGATATGATCGAACTAGTCTGCAGGATCGACGTTGAGCGGTGACAGCTAACCCGTGAGTTGGGGTCACCGTAAGATGGCGGTTCCGGGCATAAGATCCAGGAACTCTCTAATAAGGAGGAGGGGGATCTTACAACAAGAACCTAGGACCCAAATTAATTTGCGTTCCTAAGTTATACTAATCTTTTTCTTGCAGGTTTGTCCAATGCACAACCAAAGACCAATGTGGTTGTTGGACAATAGATGATCCAGTCGAAGAAAAATATTATTTGCAACAAGTATATTGGATCTTGCAATCACAGCCGTTGATTCTAAGATCAATACCTAAGTTTCCAGCTCAGGTACATACCTCTTCATATTCTAAAATAAGACATATATAAATAGGTCATACGTTTAGAAATAGAGTACAACTTATATTTGTTCTAAGCCATCACGACGAGTTCTCGAGTTCTTGCGATGCCAAAGATATGCAAACTTGATGATCCTGAGGAAATGACACCTGTCAAGAATGACGATACCTGCAATACTGAAAGTGAGCTGGTACGCAGCACATTTTCACATTTTCAAAATAGGACATTGAAAGATTATGGGTTGTCTATAAAGAACACCTAGAGGGGGTGATTAGGTGTTTTCATATTTCTTTATTATTTAATAGTTTATCAATCACAGCACACAAACATCACAGAAAACACACAATGATTTATAGTGGTTCCCAACTAGACAATGTGTCTAAAGGTAGTCCATTGTCCCTCCCACCTATCTAGTAGTGTGCTAGACTAGGCAACTTCTCGAACTTAGATCTTTTCATAATAATCAAATCTTACAACTCAGGTTCTCACAGAACCTTACAAAGCTCAGACTTTACAAGTCCTACAAACTCAGATCTTTAGCAAGATCCTACCAAAACTCAGGTTCACCAAGAACCCTACCAACTCAGATCTATCACTAGATCCTACCAGCTCAGACTCACAAAGAGCCCTACAAAGTAATACAGAGATGTTGTTGTAGAAGAGAAGATTTCATAAATTGAAAACTTGAATCACAGATCTTCTTCTTCTTGTAGCAATAGGCCCAAAGATCTTGTGGATCAATAAGCCTTTCTTTAGTATCTTATGTAGATCTTCACAGCACAGCAGCAATGAAGACTTCTTCTTTTTGTTGATTCTTTTCTTACTCTCTTCAGGAATATGTGTGAGAATAATACTTGAGAGAATACTTAAAAGTGTATTCTGCAGATAAAATTATCTCCTTTTATATGCTCTGCAATTTTGCATAAAACCCTTATTGATTATTCCATAATTAATTTCTCGTTTGAAAACGTGTTGCAGAATTTGGTAATTCTTTATCATAATTACTGGCCATTCTTGGAACTTACAGAATATAGAAATAATAAATTCCTTTCTTAATCAATGTGTAATGACTATATTCGGTAGAGAATATATCATTTACTGCTCCTTGATTTGTGTGCAAGATAGGCGGCGTGAACATTCCCTGAATATCAATTTCCAAGAATGTCTACTCATTAAATGTTGCTTTGCACTCTATCAAGACGATGTTAATCCTTCAAGACGATGTTAATCCTTCAAGACGATATCGTCTTGATCAGTGTATACAACATATATACTTCACGACGATATCATCGATATACTTCCTTCCTCACAGATCTACTAAATATCAGAACGATATTACTTCTTCTAGACGACATCGTCAAGATGTTACTTTCATTTGGACTTAGTCTTATTCTTCAGGCTGACTGTCTTTCTTTAAGACGATATCGTCTTGATCTTCTAGACGACATGAGGTCTTGAAGCCGATGTTTGTCCAAGTGAACCTTTCTTTATGAATCAAGTAGATATATCATTTAGCCTTCAAGGTTGAACTTCTTCTTCAAAACGATATCGTAGAGACGTCTTAGATTTATCTGCGATAAGCTTTCTTCAAGACGATGTCGTCGATATCTGAACTTAGCTTTATCCACGACAAGCTTTCTTCAAGATGATGTCGTTGACAACTGGACTTAGACAAGCTTTCTACAACCTTCAAGACGTTGTGTCTTCAACAAGACGATATCATCGAAATCATTTTGACGATATGATACTTTTCTCCCCGATTCTTCTGATGTCTTGAGTCGATATTTTACTTAGATAATTTTCATTACTTTTATCGTCTACATACTTATGATGTAGCTTTGATGCATCTGTCATAACATGAACTTAAACACAAAATGAAAGACAACTTAGCTTATATATACTTATGTTCCTTCTTCAAATATATGGACATTGTAGACTCAATACCCAACAATCTCCCCTATTTAAAGAAACCAGAACTTGTAAGTATAGATAGGCCTTACTATTCAAATATAATGATTGACAATAAATTATGTTGAAAATGTTGAAGTGGAAGTTTGTGGAGTTGGCGGTCTGGGGGGAGACCGCGCGGTCTGGTCTGACTGCACGGTCTTGCGGTCTCCTCTAGCGGTCTGACCTCTCTAGTCTAGCCGCATGCTATTCGGTGTGACCGTCGTTCTTCTGTCCAAGGGTGCCGAGGTGAGGCCGCGCGGTCTGGTCTTGTACCGCGTGGCAAGCTGGAGTAACCTTGCGATCTGGTGCTTGTGATTGCGTGGTGGGGGCAGCCCGGTCTGGTGGCTGTCCGGTTTCTTTGTGGTGCGCGTGGACTAAGGTCTTCTTAGTCGCGCGGTCTCCGGTTAGTGTTCAGATAGCTGGTCCTTCGGTGATCTGCTGGTATATGCGGTCACAAGTGTTTGGTCGACTTGGCGGGCTGTTGTCCTCGTCGGCCTGGTGTGTTCGCGGTCTCTGGAGGAGGTCGGGTGGCGAACACAGGTTGTGAGCATCATGACTGGGCGAGTTGTCATGATCGCGCGGCTTCTGTTGAAGTCGGCGAGCTCACTAAGCAGGAGGATCTTTTGCTGATTGCGCGGTTTGACCGGTCTGGTCGCGCGGTCAAGGGCCAATGACTCTATCTCATAGGGTGGTGACTGGATCAGGTCTCACGCCTATAAATAGGAGCCACTGTAGCAGCAAAAATATAGCACCAAGTGTAAGCAGAACTCGTGGCTAGTTCTTGCGGTCTCATTTCTTGTGACCGGTCGGTCTTGCTGATTGAACTTCTTTTGTGCAGCTTCTGCGGATTGTGCGGGCAGCAGCGGTCATCTCCTTTTCTGAAGGTGTTCGGGCGGTCTCGCGGCTTGTAGTGCGGGTTGCTGGAGTTTGGGAGAATCAGTGGCAGATCGCGGGTTCTCAGTTGGTGTTGTTCAAGTCGCTAGCAGGCAGTTCGGGCGGTCTCGTCTTCTAGTCGAGCGAACTCTCAGGTCGGGCGATCAGGCGGTCTCAGGAAGGCAGACCGCTGGTTATCTTTCAGTTGTATTTTTTCTCCTATTTTTGTGTACTGGCAAAATCATGTCTCGCCATGTATACCTCGCCTTGTAATGAAGTTTTCTGCTAGCATCAATAAAGATTGAAGTTGTTTTTCATGTGCTTCTGGTTGTTGGCTTGAACTTTGAGTTATACTATTCCTGCTCACTCCTAGATCCACGGAAAATTTCACAAATTAAGCATTTGATCACTGCATATATTAATAACAATCCCACACATTAACAGTATATATCAGATACAAAATTGTAAAGCATGGAAGTGTCCAAGTGATTTCTAGAATCCTTCTTCTTGTCAATCTTGTTGAACATCTTTGCCTTTTCCCGAAGATCCTGCTTTCTTTGATTGCTCAGCTTCAACCTGTTTCTGCTTTTGTCTTTCAAAGTAGTTATAGGGCTTGGGGTGATATCTAAGAGGTGCATGTGCAGGCACAGAGGTTTCTCTCATTTTGATCTTGTTCCAGTAATCCCTTCTACCAGCTTCACAGATTTCATATTTTTGCCATTCCTCTGAGCTGTAGAAGGTGCTCCTATCATACTTTCCCGGCTGATACTGATTCCAATTGTTCAGAATGATATCCCTTGAACAAGGGCTCCAATCTTCAAAGTTAGGATTTTTCTTAACTTCCTACATTCTCCTCCTCTTACCTTCTTGCTCTTCTAGGTCAATAGAGTGTCTTTTACCTTTCCTGATTTGCCTACTTCTACTTGCAGGCACATCAACAAAATACTCTTGATAGCTTTCAGGCTCTTGATACTGTTCTGCATGGGCTTCAGGCATTAGATTTTGAGATGGTTCTACATCGAGATTGCCTTTAGGAATTGGATGTTGGTAGGCAATCCCATAGTCAATTGGTGCCAAATCAAAAGAGAATCTTACTTCATTTGCCAATCACATGGCATGGTGACTTGACATTATGTCCCCCTTTCTGGCTTCTGAAATTATTTCTTTAGAGAGTCAGGCCAGAAGGTTGTTCAGATTACCAATGGCATCCATAAGGGTTCCCTGAGATGCCCTAACAGTTTGATGGAAAGAATTTAATAGATGAGCTTGGTTTACTTGAAACTGGTGCAGTAATGTTTCACCTGCATTGTCCACAATGTCCTGTGTTACTTGAGCAGAGGAGGATATTCTTTGAAGGACAATGTTGATGGCATCTTCAAAATCATTGAAAGTCACATTTTGGTTCTGGATGATGAACTGCTGATTGTCTCTTAGGGTAGACAATCTATCAAGCACAATGTTTAGTTGTTGTCCAATTAGATGGGTAGCTTGATTTATATTGGCTTTTTCAGTCCCAATATTTTCCACAGCATTTGATGCAGTCTGATATACATTGGAGTTTTGATGGTTTATGTGGTTGATATCTTCTTGGAGGGTATCTATCCTGGTAGAGAGATCATTTCTGTAACCAGTGACAGTCTGATTTACATAGGCTTCAAATTTTTCTCTTTGACTGTTCAACAGGCCTTCCATGTGGAACATGAAATCAGGTACTGGAACTGTGGGAGTTGTGCTGGGTAGAAGATGTGGGTCAGCTTCTACTATTGGAAGTGAAGGCAGCATTGTGGAATGACCTGTATGCTCCCCCTCCATTGGTGCAGGGGTTTCTGAGTGGTGCTCATGTTCTTCTCCTTCTGAGAATGTATGTATGTCATTATTGAGAAAATCATTTAGGGACCTGTCAAATTGATCATGTTCTTCAACATCTGCATGACTACTTGGTTCTCTTTCAGGCAGCTCTAGATGAGCTGGATCCACATCCTCTTGATGTGTAGGAGATCTATCCATTCTAGGGGTTTCTTCTCACACAGGCTCCCCCTCAACAAGCTCCCCTCTTGAAGAACTTGAGGTACTGTGGCAGGGGACTTTGAGCCTTGAGATGAAGGTTCACCTGCATCTTTCTTTGTGAACCTCATCTCCCACCTGCTCACTGTCTTGACATCTATCTTTTTAAGATAGTGAAGATGGGTTGATTCTGAAATTTTAAGGAGATGATGGATGGTGTTGGAGAGATATAAAGATAGAATTCTTCCAAATTTTGGAGTGGTAACGTTTTCTGTAATCATGTCGAACATTAATTTTCCCCCAATCAGTCCTTTTGTTTAAGATAACTCTTACCATTATTTCAAACATTCCTTTTGAGACTCAATCATGCGAGCCTGTATTACAAAGCAGTACCTTTCCGATGATGTCTGTCAGTAGTTTGCCTTCCCTGTTCATCTACATTCTTTACAAGCTGCCATAGGGTTTGGTTTCAAAACTGCACCATTTCAATCCAACGTAGACATCTGCATCTGTGACATCTTCTTCTGTCTCATCCTTTTCAAAGGCAGTAAGTTGTAGAATTTTGGATAGACTTTCAGCCGTCATTTGAATGTGTTGCCCAGCCACAACGATGCGAATTTAACTTTCTGATTTGTGAAATTCGGCATTTTCAAAGAATGCTGAGACGGAGGAATGGTAGATACGGGTAGGTTCTGTGAGAAGGTATTCTAATTCAAATGCGTATAGTAGGGTTATGACCATATCCAGGTCTTCATCTGAAATCTCAAAGCCTCCTTTCAAAAGTTCTCCTCCGGAAGGGATTTTCTCATCATTCTTCTTCGGAGCCCTGTCGTTAGCAGAGGGTTGTCGTAAGGAGGAAGAAGAAGGAAGGATTCTAGGGTTTTGTGTGTGCGTGATTTCTATGCTTGCACAATGTCTAATATATAGGGTAATGCATTGGGAAGGTAATGATGCATGTTCCTATTCAAATCCTCTTGTACCATTTTGAAAATCTCGTAATTGCGACGCAATCATGACAGTGTCATGTGATGTCATTAGGTCAGTTTGCATTGAGCTTTGTCATCGAGTGTGTCGTCAAAATGTCTTTACTCTTGTCGATAATACGTGGATGTTATCGTCGAGACTTCATCAATGTCGTCGTTATAAATTAAGACGATATTCTTTAAGAGACTGTGAGCAGCCACTTTGTGCATTTATTGTCGAAGGTTCGGTCTTTCTCCTCTGAGAGAAGCCACTTTGTGCATAGGGCCAAAGGTTAGGTCTGTTTCCAATCTTCCCCCGCCCATACCCCCAATGATTGGGAACTATATGGGTTCTGTTGTTGTTGTTGTTGATTCTTTAAGAGACTGTTTTGCTCTAGAGAACTTAAAGTTATGCATTCTGGTGTTCCTGTCTTAAAAATTTAAGATTGTCAGATCACTTTAGGGTGGACCTTGTGTGAGATCAAACCCTTCACTAAATATTTCATACTCACTAAAAGGGAATATAATGGATTCAACATACCCAATTTCAAGAACTTAATATGCCCAATTCAATTTTGAATTGATTGAACTTAGACTCATCAAGGGGCTTAGTGAAAATGTCAGCTATCTGCCCCTCTGTATTAACATACTCAAGGAAGATGTCTTCCTTTTCTACATGCTCCCTAATGAAATGATATCTAATTTCAATATGTTTTGTTATACTGTGTGTCATAGGATTTTTGGCAATAGAAATGACACTTCAGGAATCACAAAAGTGAGGTGTTCTCTTGATGTGCAGATTGTAATCCTCTAATTGGTGTTGAATTCACAAGAGTTGTGCACAACAACTGCCAGCTGAAATGTATTCTGATTCAGCTATGGAGATAACATTGTTGTTTTGCTTTTTACTACTCCAGGACATAAGCCTTCTCCCCAGGAACTGACAAGTTCTTGAAGTACTTTTCCTGCCCTCTTTGCACCCAGCAAAGTCTGCATCAGAATATCCACATAACTCAAAATCATCTGACTTAGGATACCAGAGCCCCAGATTTGGAGTACCCTTCAGATATCTCAGAATTCTTTTCACAACTGAGTAATGAAATTCTTTTGGGTTCACTTGATATCTTGCACAGACACATGTAGCAAACATGATGTCTGACCTACAAGCAGTGAGGTAGAGCAATGAGCCAATTATGCTTCTATACATGGACTCATTATATGGTTTACCCTTTTCATCCTTGTCTAGAGACACAGTTGAACCCATAGGAGTTCTCATAGGGGTAGTGTTCTCCATACCAAATTTCTTTATGATATCCAAGGTGAATTTGGTCTGAGAAATAAAAATTACTTCCTCAGATTGCTTTACTTGGAGACCTAAGAAATACTTTAGCTCTCCCATACCGCTCATTTCAAATTTACTTTGCATAAGTTTTGCAAACTTTTTGCAAAGGCTCCCATCTGTTGATCCAAATATAATGTCATCAACATATATCTGGACCAAAAGGATCTGGAGAATTTGTTTTTAAGGAGAAAGGTCGACAGTGTCTCATACCAGGCCCTTGGAGCTTTGGTTTAGCCCATATAAGGCTTTCTTGAGGAAATATACATGGTCAGGAAAGTTTGGAGAGATAAAACCTGGTGGTTGAGCAACATAGACTTCCTCTTTTAGATTTCCATTTAGGAATGTTGATTTGACGTCCATTTGATAGACTTTGAACCCCTTGTATGCAGCATAGGCTAGAAAGAGTCTGATGGCCTCCAATCTAGCAACAGGTGCAAATGACTGATCAAAGTCTAGAACTTCCTCCTGCATGTATCCTTGAGCTACCAGCCTTGCCTTGTTCTTTACAATCAATCCAACTTCATCTATTTTATTTCTGTAAACCCACTTTGTCCCAATAATATTATGCCCTTGTGGCCTTGGGACAAGTTTTCATACCTTGCACCTTTTGAAATGATTTAGCTCTTCTTGCATAGCCATAACCCATAATTGGTCTCTGTTGGCCTCCTCAAATTTCTTGGGCTCAAGTTCGGATAGAAAACTAAGGTTCAAGTTTTCATTTAATGCATTTCTTCTGGTTCTTACTCCATCAGTGAGCTCACCAATTATCTGATTTGATGGATGATTTCTATGATGTCTCATAGCAATAGGCATTACTCTTGATGGTTCTCTTGTTTCAGTAACTTATTCAGCTCCTACTTCTTGGTTCTCATTTGGGGGATTATGCTTTTCAGTAGGCTCTTCTACTGATTCTGGAATGGATTTCATTGTTGAGGACTTATTCTTCTCAACTAGTTCTTCTTCTCTAATTTTGAGGTTGTCTAATCATTCATCAGTTCTGCATTGGATGAACTAGAGGAAGGATTATGCAGCATGTTGCTCTCATCAAAAATAATGTGAATAGATTCCTCAATTGTAAGAGCATTCTTATTGAAGACTCTGTAGGCCTTGATATGCTTGATATCTTACAAAGACACCTTCATAGCTCTTTTCAGAGAATTTTGTAATATAATGCTTATTGTTTTTCAGCACATGGCATTTACTTCTAAATATTTTGAAGTGAGCATGTGTTGGCATCTTACCCTTAATTAGCTCATAAGGAGTCTTATTATGGTTCTTATTGATGAGTGCTCTATTTTGCACATGACATGGAGTGTTAACTGCCTCAGCCCAAGGGTATTCTGGGAGTGAGGAGTCACTTAGAATGGTCCTCCCAGCTTCTAATTGTTCTATTTTTCCTCTTAGCCACCCTATTCTATTGAGAAGTTCCGGGAGATGAAAACTCTTGTAGGATACCTTCTTCTTAACAAAATTTGCTCATTGACCCAGACTGAAATTCAGTTCCATGATCAGTTCTGATTTTTACCACAGAGTTGTTTACTTCATTTTGAATTTGTCTGACAAAATTCTTGAATGTACTTAGGGTATCAGATTTGTGTTTCAAAAAAGAACACCCGGGAAAATCTAGAATGATCATCAGCAATAACTAATGTATAAGCCATACCTCCTAGGCTGTGCACTGCCATAGGACCAAATAGGTCCATGTGTAGTAGGTATAAGCACCTAGTGGATTTTTTTGTCCTGTATGCTTCTAAATGAAGTTCTTGTTTGCTTGCCCATTTGACATGCATGACAAGGACTCATCTTTAAGCAATCCAGCTTAGGAGCATCTCTTACCATGTTCTCAGTCATTAATTTCTTAAGAGACTTGTAGTTGATGTGGGCTAGTCACTTATGGCACTTTACACAAGCAGACACTATATCATTTGCTACAAGACATACAGGCTCAATTTCCTAATGCAAATCAAATTTAGACAATAAATATTTCCACTCCTAGTTCCTATTAGAAGGGATTGATTTATACAATCCTTAATCAGGCACTTATCCTTGTGGAAAGAAACAACATATCCCAAGTCACATAGCTGACTTATGCTTATAAGGTTATGTTGTAACCCTTCTACATAAGCTACTCTTGTGATAGTGATACTGTCATTTGCGATCTTACCATAGCCCTTGACTACACCTCTATCAGATCCTCCAAATTTAAATTTGGGTCCATCTACTACAGGTGCAAACTCATTCAATAGGCTTTACGAATTACCTATTTGTGATGAATTTCTTAAGGGCGTCAAGCAATGCACAAACTTTCTCTATGTAGTCGGTGTTAACTCCTTCTTATGTTGAAGAGGAGATGGCATCTAAATTTGTGTTAGAGAAGGTAGGAGATGCTTTGGGAATTACCTATTTGTGATGAATTTCATCACCACATTCTTCATTTGAGAGAGACATGGCTGTTAAGTGGCTATCTGATTCTGATGAGGAGCAATCAGTGTCAGTATCACTGAGTGTCTTCACTTTCTTTGCCACAAAGCTTTTCTCTGACTTCCATTTCTTTTAGAACTTTCTATCTTCACTCTTCTCTTATCATTTAGATGGACATTCAGCAATGACATGTCCAGTATTGTTGCAGTTGTAACAAATAATGTTAGAAGAATTATGTTTACTAGTTTTGGAATCATACCTGTCTGATTTGTGTTTTCTTCTAGGATTGTCTTCTCTCCTGGAGCTGGAGGGTGAAGCATCATATCTTCTGTTCCCTCTTTTTCTATTTCTCAGCAGTTTCTTAAACTGCCTGGTGAATTGTGAGAGATCTTCATCAGATAATTCTGAGGTGGAGTTGTTTGAGGTCTCTTTCTTAGAAACATAAACAGTCTCCACTGTCTTGTGCTTTTTGGAAGCTTCGGCTTTAAAGGCCATTTCCTTTTCTCTGGAGTAAGCCTTGGAGTTTTCCACCCCAGCCTTTCTGGTATTCAGCTACAACTCATATGATAAGAGCTTGCCATACATCTATCTAGGCTCCATAGCTCCCAAATTGCCAACTTCTCTTATTGCACACAGCTTTATGTCCCATTATTTGTTCAGGGATCTCAGGAACTTATCATTTAATCCATAGTTGGTGAACTCTCTTTCATAAGTTCTGAGTCCATTGACAATCCTGAAGAACTTCTCATAGCAGGTAGCTATGTCATCCTTCTTATCTTGCCTGAAGGATTCATACTCCTGATTCAGGAGGGATTTCCACTCATCCCTGACTTCCTCAGTTCCTTCCATGTAGACAACTAAGGAGTCCCACATTTCCTTAGTTGTTTTGCAATGAATTAGATTTTGAAATGTTGAATCATCAATAGCATTCACAATGATGTTCTTAGCCCCTTTGTCAATGGTGACCAAGACAACTTCAGCCTTGGTGAAATCACCTCTACTTATAAGCACGGAGGCTGCCCAAACAGGCAGATCCAAAAATTACGGGCTGCCCGGGGTACAGGAGAACCGAGGTAGAGGCAGGGGTGCAAACAATAAAAAGGAAAAGAAACCTTAGACCGCGCGGTCTCACGACCTCGCTGGATCCTAGTCATGTGCCTTAGAAGAATTGTTGGAGACGAGATAGGCGATCTGGACGATCTCCCAGAATTGAGACCGACGAAACTGACCATTCTAACCGGAAAAGAGAGGTAGTGGGCTTCCAGGGAAACAGTGCTGACAACCTGAGTGTATGACTTGTGAGAAGCTTAAGGATAGTACTTTTCTGAAAGTCTGAGGTAGGGTCTGTGAAGACCTGAGGTAGGATTTCTGAGAAAATCTAAGTTAGGATCCTTGTTGGGGATCTGAGTTGTACGAGTGCTTGCACTCTGAGGTAGGTTTGCTGCTGGCACCAGAGGTAGGATTCCAGGAGGGAATCTGAGGTAGGGGACTTGATGAGTTCTTGTAAGATCTAATTGATCTGAGTTTTTTGAGGAGTTGGCCTAGTCTAGCACACCACTAGATAAGTGAAGGGGGATAGTGGAGTACCCATCATCTGGGTAACCACTATAAACAACTGTGTACTATTTTGTGCTTGTTTGGTTTACTTTCTCTGAGCTAGAATAGTCAACAACATAAAAAGAGACTAAAATATTTTGAAGCACCTATTCACCCCCCCCTCTAGGTGATTAGATTATAGATCAAACTTTCAATAAGGCCTAGGTGAATTTTGTCGGACACTGTTGGGTGTTGTAGCCATAATAGCCTTGATTTGAGGAAGTGACCCTTGAACTAAGAAGAATTGAAGTTGTATTTGATATTGTATTTTAGTTATGTGTTTGCAGGATATTAATTGCTAAGTACAAACCAATGTTAGGTTTCAGTGGGTCATAAGACACAGGGCTATGCAATGTAATTCCTCCTTGGTAGACCAAGGTGTTGACTCATGTGAAATCTCTCTATTGGGGTGTACTTCATATTCAAACATTAAGGAAAACTCAAGAAGGAGCAGATGCTGTTTTCTGGATTGGAAAAAAATCTGTCTAAGTATTTTTAGTCGAGTACTCTCGAGTAATTCATCGAGATATCTCATGAGAACTTGCTCAGTTCGTTGAGATTACTCGAAAGGTTGCTGTTGAAATTGATCAAGTCTTTTTCGTCGAGTAATCATGTGTTCACTCGAGAACACTCGACATATTCATCGAGTGGTCTATTGATTTCTCGTGAACACTCGATGAATTCGTCGAGTGCTCTCGAGAAGTTCTCGAGTTGTCTAAGTTAAAGATTTTTCCAGATTCTTCTTTCAGCCAAGTACTTTTCGTCGAGTTATCAAGACGAATTCGTCGAATAGTTAAGTGAATTCGTCGAGTGGTCCAGATATTTCACGAGTGCACTCGATAAATGAAGGTAGAAGACTTTTGTTTTTGATTTTGCAGACGGCTTTCCATTAGGGTTTTCACAATGTACAGTACACATAGAGGTCCTTCCTTATATTTCGCTTCTAGCCGTTAGAGAAGGATTTGTATAAATAGTTAAGGGTTATTTCATTTAACCTTAATCGTGCCCAAATCAAAAGGTCATGAATCGTCTATCGGCTTTCTTCATTTTCGCAAAGGACATTCTTGGTGCCGACAACTTTCTTGCACGATCCTTCTCAAAGAAAAGATTCAACTAGATCTACAATTTTTGATTCCCTCAAGTTCTTTTCAGATCTAGTTGTCTCTTAAGTTTTCAGATCCAGTTCTACAAAGATAAGATTTCTTTGTTCTTCCCCTTTCAAGTTCAAGGTATTCATTTCATTTAAGGAAGAAGAAGATTTATTTTTAGATCTGAAGCAAAATCTCTTTGAGATTTCAGAAGATTGTCTTTCAATCTAAAGTTTTGTAAAAACCCTTTTACAACTTTTGTAGGAAGTTTCTCTTCTGAGATTTTTTTAGATCCTAGTTTAGAGGATCGAGTGTAGGAGAGGTTGTTCTCCGAGATTTTGTAGGAGAGGTTGTTCTCCGAGTTTGTAGGAGTTTTATTCTCCGAGTTGTAAGATTTGGAAAAATCTGAGATTGGTGAAGTAGTCGAGTCTAGCCCGAAGTGCTAGATAGGCGAGGCGGGAATGTGGACGTACCCATTTCGGGGAACCACTATAAATTCTTGTGGTTGTGGTGTGTGCTACTTTTTTGTGTGCTTTGTTTCATAAATTTTTAATTCCACATAAAGCCATAGAATTTACCTATTCACCCTCCCTATGTGATTTAGGTTACAACTAGAAACTTTCAATTGGTATCAGAGGTAGGTTGTTCATTAAAAGGTTAACACCTTGAACAAGACCTCCATCTAGTTATAACGAGACATCATGTCTGGAATGGACAGAACCAAGGATTCATCTATGAATTTGTCAGGGTGCACTGAAGAAAACTTTCTGATGTGGAAGGAAAGGGCCAAATTCTACATGGAGGCCGCCGATCCAAGAATATTTTAGATTGTTGAAGAAGGTCCTCATTTCCTATGACAACGTCTACCGTAAATCCAAATGTGCAAGTTCCTAAGAAGATGGTTAATCTAACAAAGGATGAGATTGCTCTTGTCTCCTTGGACAATATTATTGCAAGTGCAGTGGACGATTTGATGTTGTAAAACTCATTCCACTGCAGTGCTGGAAGATCCATGGGCACGATAGGCTGCTGGGGTGGCCGTAAGATGGCAGTCTGGAAAGTGGCCAGCAGTGTTGTCAATGTCCGTCCCCGATCGGTGTCGGTGAATGGGGCTACAGCTGGAGCAATCGGGTCTCATGGTGGAGTAGTAAGATGGTACTGGTCCCTAGAGGATGATCTCCCATTACTGGACTCCGGTATTTGGAGAAGTACAGAAGAAGATCAGTACTTGCACAAGTAAGGGAATTTTGCAAAAACTGACTGCAACGGTAGCGACATGTGTGTGGGTGTGCTACAGTGCAGTCTAAGATCTGTAAATTTCTAACCTAAGGGTCCACCAAGCTTCCGTTGTGTGGTTCATCCCGAACTAAGAAATCGAACAAGGGAGGGAAGGATCCAAAGACTACCCCCAGGTGGACGGATCGTGATAGCTCTGATCCATTTATAAGACCCCCCCCCCCCCCCCCCCCCCCCCCCCCCCCCAGAACTGAACCCAGGTCGGGAGAGTGGGGTCTTACTGCCCAAGATGGCCACTTAGTACTTCCCGGATTGCAACGACCCACCCTATCAAGCACTGAGTGGTCGCCTTGTCGGGCAAGCAAATCAATACATCACATTAGATCACAGTGCGAAAGCAATTATATGGAAAACTAACAATCATACATATATTTATAAGCAAAGGTCCGAAGCCAACTGGTTACATGGTTGGCCCTGTTGTCTAAGGGTAACTACTGCATTCCCAATATTCCTTACATATTCATATACCCTAGGACTCACATCACGGAATACGGGCAGTGAGGTCGATGTATCCGATCGGGAAATCTCAAAAGCCAATATGCTGTCATGCGGTGCAGGGGCTTTGCGATGTCCCATCTCTTGTGAATGGTTGTACAAACAACCATTAGTCACAGAGATAAGTGAAAAAAACATCTCCTCCCCGGATTCGTATCATAGGGATGAGCTCAGTGCCCCAACAGTAAATAGACAGTCGAAGCAAAAGAGGTTAGCAGGATGTAAATATCCAGAAGCCCTAATGATATCATTAGATGAATTAAAAGAACAGCTCAGCTAATAACAGTAATAACACAAGTCACCGTGATTTGCAAACATGCTACGTTTAGACCATTCGCCTTGATTTTCTTTTTTCTATATGCTCACACCCATCGGGCCCTTGCGCCAACCCCAACCCTTGACCCTTACCAATGAGACGAGGTACGAGTCGACCCCCAACCTCATAGTCACTGAGCTTATGCGAAGCAAAGAAGGCGAAGGGCTCCTTATCCAGTGATTCCTAAGAACTCTCCCTGAAGGAATGAAGGTTGTGTTCAAACCCGCTCACGAAACCCTGTGTCGACACAGTTTGGACCGCTTTTCTTCCAGCTAGGTAGCGAACCCAGCGAGCCTCACCGATGTGGTCGATGTTACATTCGTGAGGCTTCAACTGTCGTGATGCGTAGGCAACTACCCTGCCATGCTGCATTAGGACGGCTCGTAACCCCTTCAGAGATGCGTCTATATAGATCTGAAATCCCTCGGTTCATAAGGGGAGGGTAAGATGGGTTGGAGGTTAAGCGGTTCATTAATTCGACAATCGTTGCTTCACATTTGGGGGTCCATCAGAACACAATATCCTTTTTGGTGAGGGTAGTGAGGGGTAAGGTAATCCATGAAAATCCTTCAATGAACTTATGGTAGTATCCGGCGTGACCAAGGAAGCTTCTGATATCTGTCGCTGACTTAAGTGGCGACCAATTATGTACTGCCTGTACATTGGCCTGATCCACTACCACCCAATTCTTATTGATTGTGTGTCCTAAGAACCCGACTTCCTCCATCCAAAACTCGCACTTGCTGAATTTTGCGAAGAGTGAATGTTCCCGTAGTTTGAGCAGTAGCATTTGAAGATGTCTAGAATGGTCTTCCTTGCTTCTTGAGTAAATGAGTATATAGTCTATGAAGACGATCACGAAATGGTCCTGAAATGGTTCAAATACTTTATTCATTAATGTCATAAAGGCGGACAGGGCATTGGTCAACCCAAAAGGCATCACCATAAACTCGTAAAGCCTGTAGCGGGAGCTAAAGGCTGTTTTGGGGATGTCCTTCTCTCATACCCGAAGTTGGTAGTACCCAGGCCTTAGATCCATTTAGGAAAAAAAGGATTCACCTTGCAATTGGTCGAATAATTCATCTATCCTTAGTAGGGGATAGGTATTTCGGATGGTAAGCTTATTTAGTTCTCTATAATTGATGCATAAACGCAGTGATCCATCCTTCTTCTTGACAAAAAGTACGAGGGATACCCAGGGTGAGGTGCTTGGATGGACAAAACCTGCATCGATTAGTTCCTGCAGTTGTGTCTTGATCTTGGACAGCTCCTTTGGGGCCATTCGGTATGGTGCTCGGGACACTAGTCGAGCTCATGTGCAAGCTCGATCTGGAAGTCTACTTCTCACAGCGGGGGTAACCCTAGAAGGGATTCTGGAAAACATCTGGAAAGTCTCGGACTACGGGCACCTTGGTGAGTACTTGACTTTTGTCCTCCATTTCAAAGTAAATCCGGTGCATTTCGTCCTTTTGTCGGATTGATTTGACAGTTTGTGCGGATGTTAGAATGATGTGAGTGATGGACGGTATACCTTCTAAAGTTATAGAATGTCCATTTGGGTTCTGCAGGTTGATTTCTCTGGTCGAGCAATTTATTTGGGCCTTGTGTTCGGCTAGCCAATCCATCTCTAGGATGATGTCGAGCCTGGTTATTGCAAGAATAGTTGCGAAGATGTCAAACTCCATGTCTCCTAGCATAGCCTGGAATGAGCACTTTTTGTGGATGTCATGTCTGACCCGTCCGAGAGTCAGATTCGTATTGACATTCTAGACGATCGGACGGTGTTCTTTTTAGTTACGATGAAATCCCGAGAGATAATGGAATGTGTGGCTCCGGTATCGAATAAGGTTTTAGCAGGGTGGCCTTCTGCCAAAAGTAAACCTGGTAATATATATATACTACGATCACTGGGCTTTTAAAGATATATAACTAGGATAAGTATATGTCAAAACAAAAGGCTATATCACATGTCTCCTACCAGATAACATCATCCAAGTATATTATCACTAATGCCGGAAATATATACCTATAACTACATCCGGTGCAGGTCTATGCTGGAGGACTAGTGTGTACACCTCAAGTGTTGCTGCTCTGCCCTGCCTAGGCTGGTCCCTCCTACCTGCAGGTTATCCTCTGCGACCTCCTTGTCCTTGCCCTCTCTCTGCTGCTCCCTATACTGCTTCTAGGCCTGGCCTACCTATGGCCTTGGCGCATAAAGCTCTAATATGCCCAGGCTGCTGGCAAAGGAAGCAATTCCCTACAAAGGGAACATCTCGTTGTGTAGATGGTGCGGGTTGGGGTGTTGGAACTGGTTAGAGTGCTGGATCTAATCGAGGTGCTAGGGATGGAGGTGCATGTCGAGGCTGAGGTGCCTGCCTATAAGACTGGTGGAGATGACGCTGCCTCTTATCTCGGTCCTACCTTCAAGGGGCAATCCCTCTCTCTCATCCTTGGGCCCGGGGGACCTCCACCTATCCTCTCCGCATTTGGGCCACCATCCGCTGGTCCATCTCTAACATGGTGGCATGCGTGACAATTGTGTGGAAGGTCGACTGTGAAATCATGATCAAGGCCTATCGAAGGTCTTCATGCAGCCCTCGGTAGAACTTGGCGGCTCTATCTCTATCTGTGGTAGACAATGTCCCCGCAAAGCAGGCTAAGTGAATGAACTCGTGCTGGTATTTTGGCACGGTCCTCTCTCCATGTCGTATGTGGAGGAATTGCTCCTGGAGTGCGACTCGGCCAGTGTCTGAGATGAAGTGCTCCAGGAAGGCCTCAGAAAATTCTCCCCAGAGAATCATTCTAAGTGGTTGCCCTATGAATGTGGAGCGGCTAGCTACCCTCCACCAGTCTCGAGCATAGCCCACTAATAATGTTACCACTAGGGACACTGCGGCAATGGCGGAGCACATTATGCCGACTAGTAGTTCCTCAACCCTTTCCACCCACTCCACCTACATGGCGGATTCGGTGCCTCGAAAGATAAGAGGACTTAGTCCCCGGAAGGTCATCAGAAGGTCCGTGGGCACGGTAGGCTGTTGGGGTGGCCGTAAGATGGCAGTCTGGAAACTGGCCAGCAGTGATGTCAATGTCTGTGCCAGGTCGGTGTCGGTGAATGGGGCTACAGTTGGAGCAACCGGATCTAGTGGTGGAGTAGTAGGGTGGTACTTGTCCCTAGAGGATGATCACCCGTTACTGGACTCTGGTATCTGGAGAAGTAACAGAAGAAGATCAGTACTTGCAAAAGTAAGGGAATTTTGCAAAAACTAACTAAAACGGAAGCGACATGTGTGTGGGTGTGCTATAGTGCAGTCTGAGATCCTTAAATTTCTAACCTAAGGCTCCACCAAGCTTCTGTTGTGTGGTTCATCCCGAACCAAGAAACAAAACATGGGAGGGAAGGATCTAAAGATTGCCCCGTGTGGATGGATCGTGATAGCTCTGATCCATTTATAAGACATCCCCCCCCCTCCCCAGAACTGAACCCAGGTCAGGAGAGAGGGGTCTTACTAACCAAGATGCCCACTCAGTGCTTCCCGGGTGGCAACGACCCACCCTCTCAAGCACTGGGTGGTCACCTTGTCAGGCAAGCGAATTAATGTACATCACATCAGATCACAGTGTGAAAGCAATTATAAGGAAAACTAACAAGCATACATATATTTATAAGAAAAAGGCCGAAGCCAACTTGTTACATGGTTGGCCCTATGGGCTAAGGGTAACTACTACATCCCCTATATTCCTTACATAGTCCTATACCCCAAGACTCACATCACGGAAGACGGGAGGTGAGGCCGGTGTATCCGATCAGGCAATCTCAAAAGTCGGTATACTGTCATGCGGTGTGGGGGCTTCGCGCTGTCCCATATCCTGTGAATGGTTATACAAACAACCATTAGTCACAGAGCTAAGTGGAAAACACATCTCCTCCCTGGATCTGTATCCTGGGGATTGTTGAAATTATTAAAGTGAAGTGGAAGGTGGTCGGCGGTCTGTATATTGGTGACCGCAGAGATCACGTGGTCTCTGTGCTGGTGCTCTGCCGGTATGGCTCTGGCGGCCTGCTGTGATTGGCCAGGTTGTTCTTGCATGTTTCGGTCTCTTCTCGGTCTGATCTGCTTGATTGGTCTATCTTCTTTGTAGAAGACCGAGCGATCTGTTCTTGAGTAACCGCTGTGACCGGGCGGCTTATGCAGGTTGATCTGGCGACTTGTCTGAAGTCGGCCAGATGTTCTTGGTTTGCTCTAGGCAGTCTAAGGTAGGAGTGATCTATGTCCGTGCGGCTTGTGCGTGGTCTATTGCTGATTTGCGGTCTTGGACAGGATGTTGTCCAAGTGGTGTGATCGCGCGGTCTGCTCTATGAGACCGCTCGTGATCTGATGGGTGGTGATTATACCTCTCTTACGACGGTGACGACATCTGTTCCCTCGCCTATAATTAGGGGTGTAGGGCCCGTCATTAATAACGAGAACTGTAAGAACTAGAGCCTTGGTTGTTTCGTGCGGTCTCAATTTTGAGGTCGGGCGGTCTCGGAAGCGAGTTGACTGTTTGTTGTGTTCGCAGGTTTGCGCTCAGCAGGTTGAGGTCTCCTTCCTTGGTGATTTCTCAGTGGCTTGAATAAGCATTTCGGCAGCGGCTTGTCTGCGGACTGGGTTATGTTGTTCTTGTGCTGTTCGCAGTGAGCTCAGCGATCATGCGACCTTCTGTGGTTAGGCGATCTGAGTTGCGGTTTGGCGACAGCTTCTGTTCTCTGTTCGGTTCAATAAACTCCAGTTCGTGCGGTCTGAGGTGGCAGTCTTGCAGTGTAGGTCATCTTGCCTGTATTCTGTTCGTGCGGTCTCAGGACAGCCGAGCGGTCTCTGGAGTGCAGCGGTCTGTGCGGTCTCTGCTTTGTCAGGTCGCCATATTTGTTTTTTTGGTGTGTTTTGTTCTTCTCTCCTTCGTGATTCTTATGAATCATGTCTCGCCATGTATGTCTCGAAATGTAATGAAGTTTTGTGATTCAATAAAGACTATTGTGTTGCTGTGTGGCATTGTGGTTGTTTGGCTATAACTCAGTTGATGCGACTCCTGCTTACTCCTAAACGATTCAAATCAAAAAATTTCA
Source organism: Dactylorhiza incarnata (assembly GCA_033032865.1). Lineage (NCBI taxonomy): Eukaryota > Viridiplantae > Streptophyta > Magnoliopsida > Asparagales > Orchidaceae > Dactylorhiza > Dactylorhiza incarnata. Next base: position 9,228,266 of record JAWHQI010000035.1, read on the forward strand.
CATGGTATTAGAGGCAGGTTGTTGGAGTGGATAAGCAGTGATCAACTTGAGTTGCCATCGTCTTTGTGAAGAAGAAACCACATAGTTTGCCATGGAAGTTGGATACGCAAGAGGGCTTGGTATTGAACTCTTCACATCGACTAACTTCAAGAAGTGGAAGTCGTGTATGGAGAGTTACTTGCTTGGCGAGGATCTATGGGAGATAGTTGGAGGAGAAGACACACAAGAAGTTCATCTAGCAGGAGATAATATGGCAGAGGTGAGACTTTAGAGGAGGACTAATGCAAAGGCAGAGTCCACACTCAAGAGGGCTATCTCACCAGAGCTATTTGATCACATCATTGAATGTAAATCTGCTGCTGAGATTTGGACGTCTTTGGATGGGCTGTTCAGTAAGAAGAATGTAGTTCGGCTACAGTTTCTTGAAAATGAGTTGGCGAAGACCTCTCAAGGTGATCTTTCCATCTCTACTTTTTTTCTCAAGATAAAGAACATCACAACAGAGATTTCTGTATTGGACCCTGATGAGCCCATCTCAGAGGCAAAACTGAAGAGGCATATCATCCGCGGGTTGCGGAAGGAGTATCTTGACTTTGTGACGTCAGTTCAGGGTTGGGCAAATCTGCCATCTCTGTTGGAGCTGGAAAACTTACTTGCTTCGCAGGAAAGTTTGGCAAGACAGATGGCGGGGACTTTTATCTCTGGGGGAGATAGCGATGTGTTGTTCTCTGGGAAGAAAAAGAAGAAGTGGGAGAAGAAGAAGTCAGGTCATGATGGACTCTCTACTTCAGGTCAGCAGGATAGGGGTTATGCTCCTAAGTCTGATGGGAAGAAGAAGGGAAAGGGACCAAGGTGCTTTAGGTGTAATAAGACCGGCCACTTCAAGAAGGATTGCCGGGTTAATCTTCAGCCGGGACATGTAGCGGAGAAGGAGAAGCCAAAGTCTGATGAAGCTGGATGGGGAGGATCCTTTGCGGACAATATGACGGCGATGCCCGTTAAGGCCTTGGCTGCCATCAACTTCGAAGAGGATTGGATCGTGGATTCAGGGTGTGGGCATCACCTCACCGGGGATGAATCAAAGTTCTCTTCTTTGGCACCTTACTCAGGTATCGATGCAATCATTACGGCTGATAATTCTGTTCATGCAGTAGAACAAGAAGGTGTTGTCTCTCTGAGCAGTAATAAGGGTCCACACACATTAAGGAGTGTTTATCACGTGCCGGGTATGAAGAAGAATCTCTTCTCTGTGACCAATGCGGTCGATGTTGGTTATCACATTCTGTTTGGCCCAACAGAAGTGAAGTTTCTTAAAACTCAACCGGAGATAAGGGGAGATGTAATTCATGTTGGAAAGCGGGTAAAGGACTTGTTCATTTTATCGACAAGTACATATGTTGACAAGATGAGGACCAATGATAGCGCGACTATCTGGCATGAAAGGTTGGGGCATGTAGGCATGGACAAATTGAAGGCTATGGCGGTAAGGGGCCTTGTCAAGGGCTTGCCTAGCTTGTCCTCCTATGGAGATGGTCATGTTTGCGCGGGATGTCAGTTTGGCAAGTCTCATCGACTTCCATTTGATAAATCGCAAACAAGATGCAAAGCACCGTTGGAGTGCATTCACGGTGATTTGATGGGACCGACTGCCACCCCAAGCCTTGGAGGCAACAGATATATGTTGGTGTTGATCGACGATTATACCAGATATGTCTGGGTGTATTTTATAAAAGAGAAGTTAGAAGCTTTTGCGAAGTTCGTGGAATTCAAGGAGCTGGTGGAAGGTCGGTTAGGTCTGCGGGTGAAAAAATTGAGAACTGACAATGGCGGGGAGTTCACCTCTGGTGAGTTCTCAAGTTTTTGCAGGAAGCACGGCGTCCGGAGAGAGCTCACTTGTGCCCATACTCCACAGCAAAACGGCATTGCAGAGCGAAAGATCCGTCATCTGACGGAAACCTGCAAATGCTGGCTTCATGCCAAGAGTATCCCAAAGTCCTTTTGGGCGGAGGGAATGTCTTGTGTGGCATACGTCATCAACAGGATGCCTCTAAGTCCTATCAACATGAAGACCCCTCACGAACTGATGTTCAAGGAGAAGCCAAGTGTTGCACACCTTCGGGTGTTCGGGTCAACCTATTATGTGCATATCTCTGATACTCTTCGGACAAAGCTAGATGCAAAAGCAAGGAAGCTAGTCTTCGTTGGATATGATGAGCGGAAGAAGGGATGGAGATGCATGGATCCTGAGACACGGAGATCAGTGGTATCTCGGGATGTGGTGTTCGATGAGGTGACTTCCTACAAGCGGAGTTCAGGAGTTGAACTACCGGAGAGCAGGGTTGATGAAAAAAATAAGGCTGCGGAAAATCTTCAAGTGGAGTTGCCCTTTTCACCAGGAGCTCCAGCTGTGTCAAGCTCAGAGATGGAGGCTTCAGGCTCTGGAAGCAGGGGGAGCGATGATCCAAGTTCACCTAGAAGAGAAGCTAGCACAGAAGAAGCAGTTGAGGAGGTGGTTAGTCAGGTGCAACCTCTTAGGAGGTCGAATAGGACTATCAAGCCACCGGATCGATACACAGGAGGAAACATGGTGAGCTTTGTCTCAAGTTTCTTTGCTGGTCCCTTGGATGAGCGAGAGCCATCGAGCTTTGAGAAGGACAAAGGCGTGAATCAGTGGGACATTGCTATGTAGGAGGAGATGGATGCTCTCAAGAAGAATGAGACTTGGTCTCTAGTGCCCAGGCCCAAGGGCATTACCCCTGTGACATGCAAGTGGGTCTATAAGATCAAGAAGAAAACTGACGGCACGATCGAGCGATACAAGGCTCGCCTTGTGGCTCGCAGGTTCTCACAGCAGTACGGAGAAGATTATGATGAGACGTTCAGTCCAGTGGCAAAGATGACTTCGGTTCGATTTGTTATTGCCTTGGCGGTATCCAGTGGATGGGAGATTTGATAGCTTGACCTGAAGAATGCTTTCTTATACAGAGAGATTGACAAGGATATCTTCATGATCCAACCGTCGGGCTTCATCTCAGAGGATTGTCCGGACTACGTCTGCAAACTGAAGAAAGCCCTGTATGGGTTGAAGCAAGCGCCTCGGGCGTGGTATGGGAAGATCGCTGAGTATCTTCTATTCTGCGGGTTCTTTGCTTCAGACTCTGATTCTAGCTTGTTCGTCAAGATGGAGGGGGTGCTTCGGGTTATTGTTCTGCTATATGTAGATGAGATGATCGTCACCGGGAACTCTAAGGAGGCAGTAGCAAGGCTGAGAGCCGAGCTTGCTATCAGATTTGAGATGAAGGATCTGGGTGAGCTCCACCATTTCCTTGGACTCGAGGTTCAGAGGCAAGAGAGCGGAGTTCTCATTTCTCATGCTGGATATGCAGAGTGGATCGTTCAACGATTCGGCATGGAGGAAGGGAAGAGTAGATCTATACCTCTGGAACAGCATCATAAACTTCGGAAGGATGAGGGGAGAGTTCTATCTGAACCGTTGGTGTTCCGAGCTCTGGTTGGGAGCTTGATCTACTTGACCATCACAAGACTAGATATTGCTTAAGCAGTTGGCAAGGTGATTCGGTACATGGCGGAACCACGGAAGCCTCGTCTTCTGGCGGCAAAAGGAATTTTGAAGTATGTGAAGTCGACCTCTGATCTGGGTCTCCTATATAGAAGAGGGTCAAGCTTGGAGTTGCATGGGTACATGGATGCTGATTACAGGGGAGATGTGGATGATCGGAGATCAACGTCTGGTTATGCATTTATGACAGGCCCCATAGCTATTTCTTGGTGCAGCAAAAAGCAGGACTCAGTGTCTGTATCTACCACAGAAGCGGAATACAAGGCTTCGGCCTTAGCAGCTCAGGAAGTCGTTTGGCTCAGGAGGTTGGTGGAGGACGTTCTTGAGGAGGTTCGAGGTCCCACTAGGCTACGCGGGGACAATGAGAGTGCTCTAAAGTTGGTTAATAATCCAGGCTGTCATGCGAGGACCAAGCACATTGAGATTGAGCACCATTTCATTCGTGAGAAGGTGTTGGGAGGATCTCTTATGGTCAAACATGTTTGGAGTGTGGACAATGTTGCCGACATCTTCACAAAGCCGCTGGCAAAGGGACCGTTTACTCGATTGCGGAGTTTACTCGGGCTAGTTTCCACTTCCCACTTCAAGGGGGAGTGTTGAAATTATTGAAGTGAAGTGGAAGGTGGCCGGCGGTCTGTATATTGGTGACCGCAGAGACCGCGCGGTCTCTGTGCTGGTGCTCTGCCAGTCTAGCTCTGGCGGCCTGCTGTGATTAGTCGGGTTGTTCTTGCATGTTTCGGTCTCTTCTCGGTCTGATCTGCTGGGTTGGTCTTGTTGGGTTTTCTATACCCCCTTCACAAGTGATGACATATCAAATATGCGTAGCGGAAATAACAAGAACAACCCAAAAGAAGCTAACGAATCTTGCAGTTTTCATGATTCAAGAGAATAAACAAATCGAAATACAAAGTACCTTTGCGGGATTGAGTCAACACTCAACCAAGGTGCTCCCAAGAGAAATCCGAAATCTGAGTTCCAAGAACCGAAATGTATTGGCTCCTCTACAGCGATCCACACGAACGATGGAGAACCCTAGCTTCTTATCGCACAAGAACTATGTCGGAGAAGGATGCTCTCAACGTCCCCACGGACTGTTAGATCCGATCCAGGAGAGGCGGCGACCGGCGGCGGCGACAGGCGATCGCCGGACGGAACGAGAACGATCGAAACACTTCCGTCTTCGGCTCTCCAGAAATCGCGTAAAGGCTCGATCTGAAAAACATCTTACTTCGAAGCCCTAATCACGTTCCTTTTATACGCAAGGCATAAAATCGGCTATCCGCAGACCATAGGGAAAAACAGAACATTTCTGTCCAGATTTATATTCTCCGAATTTGACTAATCACATTAACCGAATTCAACTAATCACTATAACCGAATTCGGCGAAACCATTTCGACGAATTCGACTATATATAAATTCGGCTATTCACTATAACCGAATTCGGCGAAACCATTTCGACGAATTCAACTATATATAAATTCGGCTATATAAATTCGGCGAAACCTTTAGCCGAATTTGCCATTAGCCGAATTTGCCATTAGCCGAATTATCTAGTGTAAATCCATTCGTTTAAACACTTTAAACGATTTTCCCTTTTGAGACATTCTCAACTTGATTCCAAGCAATCACAGGATTGGTCCTTCACTCATATCCAATATGAGTAAGGCCAACACAATCCTTTCTCCAATTTCTCAAAATGCTTTTATGTGTGACCCTATAGGCTCATATTGCGTTGGCAGCAAGACTAACTATTGATTGCTTTGAGATCACCTCAGAAACTCCAACAGGTCTATCTTCTTTGTAGAAGACCGGGCGATCTGTTCTTGAGTAACCACTGTGACCGGGCGGCTTATGCAGGTTGATCTGGTGACTTGTCTGAAGTCGGCCAGATGTTCTTGGTTTGCTCTAGGCGGTCTAAGGTAGGAGTGATCTGTGTCCGCGCAGCTTGTGCGCAGTCTGCTACTGATTTGCGGTCTTGGACAGGATGTTGTCCAAGTGGTGTGATCGCGCGGTCTGCTCTGTGAGACCGCTCGCGATCTGATGGGTGGTGATTGTACCTCTCTTATGGTGGTGACGACATCCGTTCCCTCGCCTATAAATAGGGATGCAGGGCCCGTCATTAATAACGAAAACTGTAAGAACTAGAGCCTTCGTTGTTTCTTGTGGTCTCAATTTTGAGGTCGGGCGGTCTCGGAAGCGAGTTGACTGTTTGTTGTGTTCGCAGGTTTACGGTCAGCAGGTTACGGTCTCCTTCCTTGGTGATTTCTCAGTGGCTTGAATAAACAGTTCGGCAGCGGCTTGTCTGCGGACTGGGTTATGTTGTTCTTGTGATGTTCGCAACGCGCTCAGCGATCAGGCGACCTTCTGTGGTTAGGCAATCTGAGTTGCGGTTTGGCGACAGCTTCTGTTCTATGTTCGGTTTAATAAACTCCAGTTCGTGCAGTCTGAGGTGGTTGTCTTGCAGTGCAGGTCATCTTGCCTATATTCTGTTCGTGCGGTCTCAGGACAATCCGGGCAGTCTCTGGAGTGCAGCGGTCTGTGCGGTCTCTGCTTTGTCAGGTCACCAGATTTGTTTTTTTGGTGTGTTTTGTTCTTCTCTCCTTCGTGATTCTTATGAATCATGTCTCGCCATGTATGTCCTGAAATGTAATGAAGTTTTGTGATTCAATAAAGACTATTGTGTTGTTGTTTGGCATTGTGGTTGTTTGGCTATAACTCAGTTGATGCAACTCGTGCTTACTCTTAAACGATTCAAATCAAAAAAATTCACACTGGGGATTAGCTCAGTGCCCCATCAGTAAATAGATAGCCGATACAAAAGAGGTTAGCAACAAGTAAATATCTAGAAGCCCTAATAATATAATCAGATGAATTAAAAGAACAGTTGAGCTAATAGTAGTAATAACACAAGTCACCGTGATTTGCTAACATGACGCGGGTGTTCAAACCCTCTCACACAACCCCGTGTCAGCACAGTTTGGACCGGTTTTCTCCAGCAGAGTAGCAAACCCCGCGAGCCTCACCATTGTGGTGGTCGGTGACAGTGACCAGTCCTGTCACTTCTGAATGTGATCGTACCACATAACCTAGGCTCTCCCATACAACTTAGTGTACCACTTGGATGTGAGCGACATCCAGTTATTCCAAAATTTAGGCTGACCAGCGGAGGCAAATCAACAGGTACGGAGTGGTGATCACCCGCGGTACATATCTCCCTGTCGCCATGAGTTGTCAACTATCCCGCACCGGTACGAACGGTCTGCGGGTGTGACCGACCCTTCACTTTTATCGCAAGAATTTCATAAATAGTTAAATAAACAATGAAATCACACTTTCGGCCTGCCATGGCCTTATTATATTGACAAGTTGTTCCATACTTGGCCAGTAGGCCCAACTGGCGTGAGGGCACAATATTTGGGGCTAACCCTTTGAGGAGATACTCAACTCGCAGTAATCCCCAAATAAGGCTCTACTAAACAGGAACGACAGCTCGTTAGAGCAAAACCCGGGCTAGAACTGTAGATATGTTAAGTTACAGTATATGAGCGCGGTAAAAAGTGGTGCAAAGTAAGCTGTAGAAACAAAATGTTGAATTGTAAAAGTACTGAAAGAAAGGACTGAAGTAAGGAGTTGAAATATCCTGACCAGTACGAGACTGGAGTACCGAAAGGAAACTAAATAAAGAGTAGCAATCATCTGACTAGTACCAGACTGGAGTATCGAAAAGAAACTAAATAAAGAGCAATAATCATCTGACCAGTACGAGACTGGAGTATCGAAAAGAAACTAAATAAAGAGCGGCAATCATCGGACCAGTACTAGACTGGAGTATCGAAAAGAAACTAAATAAAGTGTAGCAAACATTGGACCAGTACGAGACTGGAGTTAAAGTAATTGCAATAAAATGAAAGGGTTAGTAGTCCTTCACTCCATATATAGGAGGCTTCGGTTCTATCTCCATTCATAGAAGGAAGTTCTATTATGTCTCCATTCATAGGAGTCCCTTCCAAATTTTTGCCTCTGTATTACAGTTCGACCATAAGTTTAAATGTGTCTTCTAAACATGGCTTAAGCTGTTTGGAGGAACATTATTACGAGTTCCTTAATTTCTCTAAATTGTGGCGATTTTCAATGTCCGAGGATTCTTCTAAATGCAACATGATGATTTGTAAACATCCCACATTGCTTTGAGCTTGAGTTTGTATTATTCATTCAATGGGTCGTTATTTATTTGAAATATCATCCAACGCATATAACGAGATTACGTGTCACGGTTTCTTCACCCAATTCTTTTGAAAATTCGATAATTTAAAACTCGATTGTTTTACCCAAAAATTTGGCAATTACACCATTTCCCTCATATTTTGATAGTACACTCAAAATAGTCTATTAAGGGCCAATAAATTTTTCCAAGATTTTTAAACCCTTTTAAGGGGTTTATTTTGTCCAAAAGAAACCTACTTTGGCCCTTAGAAATATCAATTTTGTTGGGAAAAACCCTTGTGGTTTATCTAACAAATTACTTAAAGTGATTTCATCAGTTAGGTTAACTTACCCACATTGTATAGAAAGGGTAAAATGGTTACTAGATGTCCTAGGATGTCACATTCACCTAGTGTTACAAGACCAGGCCTAAGAGAAGCACACATTCAGTAAAGTTAAAACTTGCGTCGAATGGAAGTCTACGCAACTTTGACTAGATGTCGACGTAACTCTGACTGAAAGTCGAAGCAACTCAATCTTCCTGTCGAAGTATCAAGTCAAGTCGACGCAACATCGAAAGGAACTCGACGCAGAAGGAAGAGCCTGTCGAAGCCATCTTAGAAGTCGACGCAACTTCAACTTTAATTTGACGCAGAAGATAAAGTTCAACTCCAAGTCTTCAACTCGACGGATACGTCGATAAGTAATCGACGCAACGTTGACATCTGAGTTTAGCCAAAGCTAAGAAGGAATTTGACACTACTTCCATAAGAACTCAGAGGTGTGTCGATATGATGAAAGATGAAGTCAACGCAGCGTCGAATACAGATAGAAGTAGAAGGTTTTCTGTTGCCCTTTCTGGTGCTTTTCCAGATGTTCTGCAAGGCTGAAATATGTTCTCCAATGGCTCAATTATTGCTAAGAATGGAATGGAGTATTCCAGAAATACAGCAAAGACATTCTTGGAAGTTATTCAATTCAGATGGCTGGGTCGGGAACAAAATTAGAAGGAAATATCAATTTTCCAATAGACATTCCTTCTAAGGACAGTCCAGGAGAAGAAAGAAATTCAAACTCAAATGATAGAGAATAAGTATGCTGAGAGGAGATGAAAAAGCTAACCAACTGATTCATTATTCTAGCTATCGAAATAGGGCTTCTTCTTCTTCCTCTACTAACCCTAAGACATAACATAAGAAGATCTCCTCTGCACAGGAAAAGAGAATAACACAAGTGCTGCTTATTCTACATCATATACCAGCAAGTTTACAAAAGTGTAGAGAATCAGGATCAAGCATATAACCCTTGCAATCATCACTATTATAAGCAAGGGTTCATCATATTTAGATCCTGAGATAAATAGAAGCAACAACATTCAAAGAAATAGCTTCTGAATAATTCATACAGAAGAATTCTAATCTCTTCTTTCTTTCTTCTCCTTCATTCACCAACTGTAAAAGAGTTTTAAAAATCCCTCTTTCAAAGGATTTAGTGGTTGTAAAAGTCTCATTATCAAAATACTCAGTGGTTCTAAGAGTCTCATTATCAAAAGATTCAGTGGTTCTGAGAGTCTCCTTATCAAAAGACTCAGGCAAATCTAGAGCAATCCTACCAGGGAGGTGAAAGAGTGGACTACCCTCATTTTGGGGAACCACTATAAAATTATGTGTCTTCTGCATTGAATTTCTGTGCTGTCCAGTTTACTCTATTTCTATTTTAAAATTTCCTGTAATTACTTTATTCTACTTTTGTTATTGATGATTGCATAGTACTTAGTATTTTTATTGTGTGTGCATATTTAGTGTAAACATTTTTTAAATCTCTATTCACCCCCCCCCCCCCCCCCCTCTAGAGAATACTCAGAGACACACTATGCACTTTCAATTGGTATCAGTGAGAGGTTGATCATTAGAAGGTTAACACCTTGATCAAAAGATCTCCTCACTCATATTTCTTTATTTTAAATTAACTAAAACTATTTTATAAAGAAAATGAGTTCTAAGGACTATGCATCAACAAGACCACAAGTGTGTAACTTGAATAAGTTTACACTCTGGAAAGCCAGAATAAAGCTATATATGAACTCTATTGATGAAGACTTCTTTGTTGTTATCATTTCAGGTCCCCCAGCTCCTTCCAGACAAGATGTTAGTGAATCTGCAACACAGCAAGCTGTCCCAAGGAATGAGTGGGCAGATGCTGAGAAGAAGCAGAAGGCATGTGATGCCAAGGCAATGAATATTCTGTTCTTCACAATGTCAGAAGACATCTTCCAGAAAGTTGTTGACTGCCAATCAGCAAAAGAGATCTGGGAATCTCTTTCTAGAATAGTAGAAGGGAGTTCTGATGAAAGAAAGGACAGAAAGTCTCTTCTCATATCCCAATATGAGAACATTCAAAAGAAAGCTGAGGAAAGTCTTGCTAAATTGCATGACAGATTCAACATTATTATTAATGAGCTAAAAAGTCTGGATAAGGAGATATCCTTGACAGAGATCAATGATAAGATCCTCATATGCTTCCCAAGCTCATGGGACTCAAGGATCTGGGCCATCATAGAGTCTAGATGTCATAGAGAGATCTCTACTGAAGCTTTGCTAGGAAAGCTCAAATCTTATGAGATGCTACTAAAGAGCAAAGTTGAAACAGAGGCTAAGGAGACAACCTCAACTCCCATCCAAAGGAGTCTTGCCTTGAAGGTTGCTGAAGGAGAGTCCTCCCCTCCTGAAGATGAGATGTTCCACTCCTGAAGATGAGATGTTCTGTCTCTTAGAAAGGAGATTCAGAAAGTGGGTCAAGATAGAACACTCAAGAAGAAAAGAGAGGAGCTCAAAACTCAGATTTGATAAGACTCCAAAGAAGGAAGTGATTTGCTTCTCCTGCAATTAGCCAGGGCACATAGACCCTGAGTGTCTACAAGAACAAAGGGACATGAGCAGCAGCAAAGATGAGCAGAAGAAGAAATCTTTCAAGAAGAAAGACAAGAAGAAAGGTAAAGGTTTCATTACTGAAACTTGGAGTGACTCTGAAGCATAGTTAAGCTCCTCTTCATCAGAAAGTGATGAAGAAGTTGTTGAAGCTTCCTGCCTGGTGGCATTAGGGATATCCTTAAACAATGAAGAAGAACATGTATCATTGTTTGACAATTTTTTTTGAGTTAGAAGACTTTAAAACTTGCTTTAAAGAATTTTGCAATGATTACTTTAAATTACAAAAAGAATTAGAAACAGATAGGGAAGAATTAGAAAACTTCAAGAAAGATGAGTTATATTCAACAAATAAGGATTTGAGAAATGAAATTCAGGATAAGGAAATAGAATTGATTGAAATAAGAAATTAAAATCTAAAACTAACAGAAGAGATAACAAAGGCAAAACCTTTTGAGGACTCTCTCAATGAGAGGAGTCAAAAGCTCAAAGATATTACACAAAATCTCTCCATGAGATTTAAGCACCTAGGTCTAGGAGAAGACCCATGCACTAGCATAGAAGTCTCAAGTAGACCTGCCTGGAAAAATCCAGTTAGATTTGTTAGACCTAATGACTATCAATCAAATGAGAGGAGTGTAGTATTTAAGGATCAGGATATTGATAATCCTGATAAAATAACTGTATTTAATAGAGTAAATCCAAACAATGAAAATAAATCTCTAGGCAAGAGTAATTCTGAGAAATTAACCAACAACAATCAAAAGGCTAAAGTCAAAAGTCGAATAATTAGACATTCTGCAGATCTATTATATCTAGATACATTTTATACACATTTCCAGCACCAAGATAAAAAATCTAGGTTTAATAAACTCATTCTCTGCCATCCAAAAGGATATCATGAAAGACCATTATACTCTTCCATATCTCCTTATAATGGTAAAAGCAAAGGGCCCAAGATAACCTAGGTACCCTCTAATGTTTGAGCTACTTATGCAGGATAAGGTAGGATCCTTCCTAAGAGATAATGGAGGGGGAAGAAAGAACTAAGGCCTTAATAAAGAACTAAATCCAACAAAGGGAGTGACTTCTTCTCTGAATCCCCTTGTTATTTTCTTTGTTTCATGAAAATAATAGTATAAATACTATTTTCAATAAAAATCATTGCTGGGAAAAACAACAAGAACTTTCTAAGAAAATAGATCTGTTTATTCAGAGTTGCGTCGAATAGAATTCAACGTACCATCTAATTCTACTTGACATCTGCTTCGAAAGCAATCTGTAACAGATAATTTGAATAGCATTTGGCACGACATCGACTGTATATCTAAGCATCCGTCGATATAATACTTGCTCGTCAAATTCAAAGGTGCGTCAAGTTCTATTCGACGCAACATCGACATGACAAGCGTGTATTGTTTCACTTCTTGAAGCTGCTTCGACACATTTTGGGGCTCTGATTATTAATCTTTGTCGACGATTCTTCGAATAAAACCTTAAGTTGCGACGAATCATCTTCTTTTAAGAAACATAGGAGTCGAATTCATTATGCTTTCGAATTCTCTCTTTCTTGCTCTCATGCTCTCCTTCTCTCCAGCTCTCTCTCATATTCTTGTTTTCTTTCTTTCTCTCTCTCTCTCTCACTCACTCTCTCTCTTCTCTTTACAGGTACATCACTACAGAATCAATGGCTCCTCCTAAGATCAACTCTGGTTTTGATGTTGATATGGACTCCTTCAACGCAGCATCTGATAACTTCAAAGCCATTCTCGGCTTATTTCATAATGCTGGATTGCCAAAGCTAATCTCAACAAGGTGCAAAATTTATGATGTTTAGTTGATAGAGTTGAAGGACAATATTCGCATAGGAGATGATGGATCTCTTAATGGGAGGATCTCAGGAACTGATATTAATATTACAGAGGAAATGTTATCTCACACCTTTGACTTACCAACAGGTGATGAGTCTGATGAACTAACAGGGGAAGGAATCATAATGGCATTACAAATAATGCAATTCAAAAATGAAAAGCCCATAAACCTGAAGAAGAATGATGTGGCAGAGGAGTACAGATTTTTGGCAGATAGAGTAGGGAAGGTGGTCCTGTGCAAGATCTTATCCCATGATGTTATTCCCAAGTAGCAACTCTAGATCATGGGAATTCTTGCTCTGAACAAAAAGACCAACTGGGGGAGGTGCCTCCTGAAGATGATAGGTCATAAGTATGCACATAAGGAAAATGCATATATTAGATGATGAGTTAGGTGCTGCTCCATCATTACCCCATGGTATGCAAATCAAAAGGAGTGCCAATTCCACCCGGCAAGAGAATAAACATTGGAATTTTCTCCAAGTGGACAAGGCAAATCCTAAAGCCTGGCCAAGCTGCACCTTCACCTCCTTCTTCTACAGTTCCATAAGATCATGTGCCAAGTCTACCAGATCCACCAAGGCATATTGTTCCAGATGAGTCTGTTAGAATAACCCTATTACTGATTTGGGCTAGGATTACTATGTATTGACTAGGATCAAGTTGACGCCCACTGTATAGTTTAAGGGTCATAGTTTTAGGTTGATAAGATAGCTAGAACTTAAAATTTCTCTAAGTTTCTGCGTTCGACGAACTCTATACTGGGTTCGACGAATTGCTCTCTACGTTTGACGAACGGTCTTCTCTCTGCGTTCGACGAATGGCGTGCTCCATTCTCAGCGTCTCAGCGGTCGATGATCTTCAGTTCTCAGCGGCTCAGCGGTCGACAAATTCTTCAGTTCGATGAACTTTATATTGAGATCGACGAACTCCAGCCTGAGTTCGATGAATCTTTATCAGATGCTCAGTTCGACGAACTCATCCTTCAGGTCGACGAAATCTTATCTCAGATCGATGAATTTTCTCTCAGATTGTTCAGATCAGTCATTCTATTTCTCTGAACTCAGTTCATCCATCAGATTCAGTTCAATTTCTCATTTGGAGTTATTATTCTAGATAAGACAAGTTTTATCCTTCCTTTAATTCTATTCTCCTTCCAATTACTTCTCTTGAGAAAAATAGTCATTTGGCTTATTGGAAAAGGATATCATTAATTATTAAAGAGGAAGGAATTAAGATTGGATGAATCAGTGGAAGTTCTAAGAAAAGATTTATTGCAGATTATTCTATTCTTATTCAGAGAGATTTGAAATTCAAATCAGTCGTATTCTTTCAGAAAATATAGGATACCAGAAAGAAAAAGAAGACAGACACAGACATAGAAAATTTCAGAGCATCTGTTGAGAAAAAACATTCAAGAAAGGAAAAAAGAAAAGTTCATCTTCCTCAAGCAGCATTTCATTCTCTGAGAACATCTTCAAGATCAATCTCTCAGTCTTTCTGCTGCAAGTTTCAAATCTTCTATAGAGCAACAATAATCTGAGGAACATCTGTCTCTCAGATTCATCAGCTTATCAAAGAATATATTTTCATTTCAAGAGAAAGCTCCGTCCTCAAGCTGTCAAGAACTTCAATCAGATAGGGGGAGCATTACACCATCAATCCACTAGAGTCTTCTCTCAGATTGTTGACAGAGAAGAACTTCTTAACCCTTCTTTATTCCATCTTGTACAGGGTTCTAACTCCCTTCAAAAGTTAACTTCTTGGTGAGAGGGCACCTGAACAAAAACCTGTGATTTGGTTAGAGCAACTGATCAAAAGCTCACTTGGTGTGTGGACACCTGATCAAAAACCCCTTGGTGATAGGGCACCTGATCAAAAACCTAGTGGTTCCTACCAAGTGTGGTAGAAGAGTAGACGCACCCAGATTTATTGGGGAACTACTATAAAATCCTTGTGTCTTTGTGCCTGTGAATTTCTGTGTTTTGTTGCTGTGCTGATTTGTTTCTACTTAGTTTTTATAAATCACTCAATATACACACATATATATATATATCACTAATTTAATTCTGCTATAAAATTAAGGGAAAAGTTTTTAATACTCTATTCACCCCCCCCCCCCCCCCCCTCTAGAGTAACATTAAGATCTAACCTCCACTTTCAGAGTCAAATGCTCAATTCAACCAGTCCATTCCATTCACTCCAGCGGTAGATCCTACACCTCAAATTCCTCTCCAATCACAATAATAACCATCCATCACCACTCTTACAAAAAATCCTCCAGACATCCACTTTCTTGATGACAGATCTCCCCTACCTCAATCTGATATAACTCCAAAGGATAATCAACCATTATAACCTATCCACCAAGATCCTACTCTAGTTATCCTATCCACTCCTACTCTTACCACACCTCCTGTATCTACCACACATCCTACTCCATCCTTTAACATTGAACAAGTGATTTCAAAAGCAGTAGGATTGGCTACTAGTACATTTGCTGACCTACTGGCCACTCAAGACAAAAAGTTCAATAAGAAGTACTCCCAGATGGAGACAGAACTGCAAAAATCATAAGAGTCCCTCCTGGCACTGAAATCAACTGTATCCTCCTCCATGGTAACTACAAAATTCTTAACCTCCCATGTAAGTAAGGTTCAAAAGGGGGAGAAGATTCAAGAGGAGGAGAGGCTTAATCAAGGAAATGTGAGTGACCATGAGAAGGACAAGTGTGCACAAGAAGAGATTGCCCCAAATGCCCCAGCTGTTGAGGTCCATGATCCAGATAAACTCACTGTTTTTCAAATAGGAAGAGTCCAAGAGGAGCCTTCTGCAGCAAAATAGGGGGAGATGATTGCTTCAACTCAAGGGGAGCTCCTAGAAGAAGATCTACTCTTGGATGAGGTTGCAAAGATTGCGAAGGAGGCTGGTCTAACTATTGAACAAGATGCACAATCTCACGGGGAGCCTCCCAAAGAAAATGAAACTCATCAAGATGTTGGAATGGCTGCTGAAGAAGAAGATAAGCCACTGAGGTTTGTACCAAGAAGTGTAACACCACAAGGGTTCTCAAGGAAGAGGAGACCTTCAGAAAGAGAATAGTATTGTACAGGTAAACAAATTATATTACATCATCTGGTGGATACGATTATCTTGATTATGAAGAACAATATGATTTCTTGAAGGTCTGTGTATTTATAATGTCATTATTATGTCATTGTTGTTCTGTGTATAGTTGTTTATATTTAATTATGTCAAGTATGTTTGAAATCACTTAATCAAATTATAAAATTTGTTAGGATAAATAGGGGGAGATTGTTGGGAAAAACCCTTGTGATTTATCTAATAAATTACTTAAAGTGATTTCATCAGTTAGGTTATATTACCCACATTGTATAGAAAGGGTAAAATGGTCATTAGATGTCCTAGGATATCACATACACCTAGTGTTACAAGAACAAGCCTAAGAGAAGCACAAATTCAATTAAGTTAAAACTTACGTCAAATGGAAGTCGACGCAACTTTGACTAGATGTCGACGTAACTCTGACTGAAACTTGAAGCAAAACAATATGCATATCGAAGTATCAAGTCAAGTCTACGCAACGTCAAAAGGAACTTGACGCAGAAGGAATAGCCTATCGAAGACATCTTAGAAGTCGACGCAACTTTGACTTCAATTCGACGCAGAAGATAAAGTTCAACTCCAAGTCTTCAACTCGACGGATACGTCGATAAGTAATCGACGGAACGTCGACATCTGAGTTAAGCCAGAGCTAAGAAAGAATTCGAAGCTACTTCCATAAGAACTCAGAGGTGCGTCGATATGACGAAAGATGAAGTTGACGCAGCATTGAAGGCAGACAGAAGTAGAAGGTTTGTTGTTATCCTTTATGGTGCTTTTCTAGATGTTCTACAAGGCTGAAATATGTTCTCCAACGGCTCATTTATTGCCAAGAATGGAATGGAGTATTCCAGAAATACAGCAAAGACATTCTTAAAAGTTATTCAAATCAGGTGGATGGGCCGGGAATAAAATTTGAAGGAAATATCAATTGTCCAATGAACATTCCTTCTAAGGATAGTCCAGAAGAAGAAAGAAATTCAAACTTAAATGATAGAGAATAAGTATGCTAAGAGGAGAAGAAAAAGATAACCAGCTGATTCAGTATTCTGGATGTTGAAATAGGGCTTATTCTTCCTCTACCAACCCTAAGACAGAACAGAAGAAGACCTCCTTTGCACAGGAAAAGAGAATAACACCAGTGCTGCTTCTTCTTCTACATCACATAGCAACAAGTTTACAAAACTACAAAGAATCGGGATCAAGCATATAACCCTTGCAATCATCACTATCATAATCAAGGATTCATCATATTCAGATCCTGAGATAAATAGAAGCAACAACATTCAAAGAAATGGCTTCTGAAGAATTCTTACAGAAGAATTCAATTCTCTTCTTTCTTTCTTCTCCTTCATTCACCAACTGTAAAAGAGTTTTAAGAGTCCATATTTCAAAGGATTCATTGGTTCTAAGAGTCTCTTTATCAAAAGACTCAGTGGTTCTAAGAGTCTCCTTATCAAAAGTCTCGGTGGTTCTGAGAGTCTCCTTATCAAAAGACTCAGGCACAGTTAGTGTAATCCTACAAGGGAGGTAGAAGAGTGGACTACCCACATTTTTGGGAACCACTATAAAATTATGTGTCTTCTGCATTGAATTTCTGTGCTGTCCAGTTTACTATTTTATGTTTTTATATTTCCTGTGATTACTTTATTCTGCTTTTGGTGTTGATGATTACAAAGTACTCAGTATTTTTTATTGTGTGTGCACATTTAGTGTAAAGATTTTTTAAATCTCTATTCACCTACCCCCCCCCCCCCCCCCCCTGTAGAGAATACTGAGAGGCACACTGTGCACTTTCAAATTTAAGTTATAAAATCCCAAATAAATTACAGGTATCCCCAAGGGGCCTTAATATGAGTCTAGGATTTTTCCTAAATTATTCCAAGGCATTTAAGGCATTTATTTTGTCCACACAAATCTTGCAAAGGCCTTTAATAATAGTAAATTACTTTAGAAAATTCCAAAAAAAATACTGCATGAAAGTGGAGGTTAGCTCTTAAATTAACTCTAGAGGGGGGGTGAATACAGTTTAAAAATTTTTCCCTTAGTTTTATAGCGGAACTGAAAATACTGATATAAGTATATGTGTATAGAGTGAGTGATAAATAAAAATAGAATAAATAAAATCACACAGCACAGCACATAGAAATAAACAATCACAGAGGACACAAGGAGCTATAGTAGTTCCCCAATAAATCTGGGTACGTCTACTCTTCTACCACCTTTAGTAGGAATCCACTAGGAGTTTTGATCAGGTGCCCTCACACCAAGGGATTTTTGATAAGGTGTCCACACACCAATTGGAGTTTGATCAGGTTCCCAAATCACCGATAAGCTTTTGATAAGGTGCTTAAAAACCGCACAAGGATTTTTTGATAAGGTGTCTTGCCACCAATGGGTTACACTTTTGAAGGGAGTAGTAACCCTGTACAGAATGGGATAGAGACGGGTTTAGATGTTCTTCTCTGTCAAGATGTATAGAGAAGACTCTAGTGGATTTTTGATGTTGAAATGCTCCTCTGTCTGATATGAATTTGTTTGACAGTAGATCTGGAGCTTTCTCTTGAAAAACTTGATCCTCCTGTAGCCGGTTAATTTGAGAGAAATATTTCTTCAGATTATTGTTGCTCTTTTGAAGATCTGAACTTGTTGTTCTTCTTCTTTCTTTCTTGATTCTTGTAGCAGGAAATCTGAGATGGTGTTAAAGATGTTCTCAGAAAAATATGTTTGCTGCTGAAGGAGGAAGAAGAAGTGATTTTCAAAATCCTTTTCTTCCTGTATATTTTTCTTTTTCTCGGTATATTATGTACAGCAAAATTATAATCAAATCTGTCGAATTGGAGAGACAATAAACTCTGTCTGATATCTTCTATCTTTGGAATAGAATAATCAGAATTTAATTCTTTCTTGGAACTGCAACAGAGACCAAACGACTTTGGCAAGTCCTTTAATTCCTTAGCCGTGAAATATTCCTTTGCATTAATTGTCAACGGCTATCTTTGTCTTGGAATAAGGAAAGAAAGGAATATAATAACTGAATATAATATCCTTAATTATCTGACTTGAATACGTCCAAAGATATTTGAATAGATCCGTTAAAGTAGGCGATATGTGTTCAGAGAATTGACAAATAACTGATATTTAAGTATTAAATAATCTGGAGTCTGTATTTGTCGATCTGAGCTTCAGTAAAGAGTTTTTCGAGCGCTGGCTGGAATTCGTCGAGCACTGCTCTGAGAATGTCGAGCGCTGGGACTAGCTATAATTCTTTAACTGCTGAGAACAATTCGTCGAATGCCGATAGCAGTTCGTCGAATGCTAAGAACTTGAATAAATTCGTCGACCGCTGAGCTTGAGTAAAATTCTTCGACCGCTGAGATGGGAGCATCGACCGCTGAGAACAAGTCTGTTCGTCAAACGCAGAGAGCTTGCCGATCGTTGAACGCAGATAGTCATTCGTTGAACGCAGCTAGCCATTCGTCGAACGCAGAATCTGAATGAATTTTCTAGTTCTAACAGCCTAAACTCTTCCTAAACTCTTGACCCATAAACTATACATTGGGGTCAACTTGTCCTTAGTCAACATATAGTGATCCAAGCCCAAATCAGAAATAGGGTTGTTCCAACACTGCAGTTAGCCCTCCTAGTATGGAACATTTTTCCTTAGGGGCCTACATTTGCCCCAGAAAAATTAGGAAGGAAATTAGGAGGTTGGGGTGCAGATAGGGATTTCTAGAAAATGGGAGGGCGCCAGACAGTGCGCGACGTTCGGTCCCCACAACGTATCTGATAGTTTATAAGGATGTAGTCTTAATCACCTAGAGAGGGGGTGAATATGTCTCTTTTCTTTTAAGCTAATGTCTAGGTGTTTTCTGAATTAATGTTAGTAAGAAATGAATCATACAGAAAACACACAAGTATTTATAGAAGTTCTTAAAGATAGGGTGTCTTGAGTAGTCCTCTTTCCCCCTTCACCTTTCTAATAATGAGTTAGACAAGGCCAACTCCTCCAATCTCAGCTCCAAGAGCTTACAACACAGATCCCTCAGAATCTCTCAGGTTTTCCCAAACCCTACCTCAGGTTCAACAGCTCTACCTCAGGCACAGCAGCCCTACCAGCTCGGACCTATCAAGAAGTCCTACCTCACATCTCCACTGAGATCCTACACTCAAGCTGAACTCTCAGCTCTACACTCAGGCCCAACAACCCTACACCCTCAGGCAAAATGCCCTACAAACTTAGAACAAATATTTTTCCTATAGAATGTAATAAAAGTTTCATACAACAGAAGATAGAATATTAACTCTTTCAAGCCTTGATCTTGTGATGTTGTCTTGAAGCAGGGAAGAGAACAACAGCTTCAATCCTACCTCTTTCTGATCCTTGTCTTCAGTAGATGAGTAAGGATCAACTTGCTCTACTTCAATCACATGGGAAGAGTAATCCTTCTCTCCTTTGTAGCTTTAGGAAGCAGGAGGAGAGAACTTCTTAGTAGCCTTCATTGTAACAGTAGAACTATGTTCTTTTTGCAAAAAGCTTTCCTCTTAAAAGCCCTAAAATGTTCTTTTATACTTCTCCAATCTTCAACGGCTATCAGATGGCCCCTAACACGGTATGGAGGTGATTGGAGTACCATATCTTGCATTTCTGCACATTGCGCCAAATGCAAAATGCACCAGCACATTTGAATCTGTCTCAGCGGTTGGGCTGAGACAGCTTCCAGTCTCAACGGCTACCTATGTCCCGTCTCAGCGGATCCGCTAAAACAGACTGTTATCTCAGCAGTTTTCCTCTATCTGGATCTTAGCTGTCCCAAACACCTTCTCAGCGGCTCCTGGCCTTGTCTTAGTGGTTCAGTTGAGACAGAGAACTTGTCTCAGCAGTTTTGGCAGTAAACCACTGAACTTATCCCCACCTTAGAATAACCTAACCCTGCATAATCATGATGAAAAATAGGGTTCATCAAATACAACTTATACTTAGCATTGAGTGTGTTGCTTCTTCAAATCAAGGGAACATTGAGGGTAATATTCCCAACAATCTCCCTGTATTTAAAGAAGACAGAACACCCCCAATGCTAAGGTACATAACACATAAATACTAACCATATAACTTCACTACATAGCATTCATCATAACATAATCATGTTAACATTAATATGGCATTAGAGATAATATCATAACAGATAACATCCATGGCAATCATAATACCAACATAGTCTATCAATATAATAATGTGATTAAATAATCAAGTTAAGGCATCACAGATTATCTTAAGCACAGATATAGAATAATATTAGGCTATGAATGAGATTAGTTCACAACAAAAAATAATATATTCAACAACTCATTCATTTTCAATTCAGATATATTGATGTGACATTGTTCAAGATACATTTTGATATTAATAAAACTTAGATACAATCATTTAAGTTTTTCTCTTTTTAGATGAAGTTGAGCACTCAGCAAAGTCAGCAACAACTCCTTTTCCTTTGGTAGATGCCTCTTGGTCTGCTCTTGCTGCTTCCATTTCAGCTATCTTCTTCCTATTTTCATGCCTTTTGAAGTACAGGAATGGCTTTGGTATGTACTTTGATGGCATCCTTCTTAGATTCTCCTTTCTTACCATATTTTCTTTAAATATCCTTTCTCTCTTGGCGCTTCTTTCCAAGTGTTTTATCCACTCTTCGGAGGGATAGATCTTATCAATATCTTTGCAGATTTGTCCATGGCTGATCCATGCATTTAGAATGATGCTCTTGGAATCTTCACTCCAATACTCAAAGTATGGATCTTTGGTTTGTTCATCCCTCTGCTTGGCCATAAACTCTTCAGCTAGCATTGTGTGTTCTCTTTCTCTTTTCTTTGCCAGTTTTGCATTCTGGATAATTTCTTCCTGTTTAAAGAAATCCTAATCCTCTGCTCTTTGCCTATCCAAAAGGGGAAGATTTAATTCAAGCCTTGTTCCTTGCAAAACCTTGAGGGCTAGCTCAGAATTGGTTGCAGCATTGTTATCCTCCCCCTTTCTGGCTTCTTCAAATATCTTCTGAGATATGTCCTGCTGAGCAACAGTTATGGAGCCAAAGATTGTTTGGAAGACACTTTCAATATCATCCTTTAGCTCATCCTTATTCTTGTCAGCCTCACCATTCAGTTGCATGGCAGTGGAGTATACATATTCTTGTATCTGGTTTGAGTATTTTCCAATTACCTCATCTATCTTGCTGACATAGTTCTTGATATATGTCATATCCTGCTCAGAGAGTTGGAGGTGTTTGTCCATTGATCTGAGAATAGTATTCTGAGACACCACTATTTTCTCTTCCAGATCAAACCACTTTGTCATTTGTCTATTAAGGATGGTAGTGTCTTCCTTGATTTCCTTCACCTCAGCCATCACTGCAGATTTCACATTGAAGATGGACTGATCTATATATGTTTTAACTATAGAAGCTGACTTGTCTACATAGTCCTTCATAGATGTTAGATGAGTGTCTAACATGATTTGAATAGCATTTAGAATGCTCTCATTGGACTGTGAGGATATGGTGGTTGAATCTTGTAGTTCAATGATTGTTGGTGCTTTGAGTCCTTGGGGAGGACTAAGAGGATGGACTGATTCCATAGGAGGTATAATCTGCTCTTATGCTGCAGGTATCAACTGTTCTAGATTTATGACTGGAGCATTATCATCATTAGATTTTTTCGTCTCCTCCCCCTCAGATTTATCATCTTGATCTGTTGAGTCCAAGAAATCTAGAACAATTATTTGGAGTTAGTTTTAATGACTTAGCAATACTAAAGATGGGTTAGTTAGTCTTACCAAGTACATCATCTTTACTAACTGGTGGCTCTTTTAGCTTCCCCCCCCCCCCCCCCCTCAGATGGGGCATCAGATTGTCCTTGTGGTGGTAAATCCCAGAGAGCTGGGGAGTCATCAATGTTAAGTGAAATTCCTCTTTCAAGATCTAGGATGAATGTATCAATCTTACTTTGTATGTTCTTAGGAGAAGGTAGTTTGTCCTTATCAATCTTGTCTGCTTCAGTTTCATCTTTATCATTGGTAACATCCATGGAAGATGGTTCTTGTTGTTGCTCCCCCTCGGATAGAGCATCCATCTGGCCTTGAGGAGCTGTGGTCCACATTATTTAAGAGTCATTAGTGACTAACTAGTAGATTGGCTATGATTAGATAACATTATGAGTAATGTAGAGTTTAAGGATTAATTACCAAATGTGTTATCTATTTCTAAGTCCAGTGGATGGACAGTTTCAGCAAGCATGTCATCCAGTTGAGCATCCTTGTCAGGATTGCTGTGTAATCCAAGATCATCACCAGCATCTTCATTCTTATCTGAGTGGTCTGACTCAGAACTTGATATAATCATTCTTGGCTTCTTCACTATTTTGGATTTCTGTTTCCTTTTCTCCTTTGTCTCAGAGGGCAGGCTCATGGGGAGCACCCTGGTGAACCTATCTAGGGTTTTTATATCCATCATATTTAGATAATGGATATTTGATCCTTTCAACCCTTTATACTTTTTGGGATAGGTTTGTATTAAATAGAGGGATAGAATTCTACCCATATTTGGTGCTTGCAGACATTCCTTAAGTCTTTGAAATATAACTTCTCCCCAGGATGTTCTCTTTGTCAGAATTATTCTTGTCATAAGGTCAAACATAGATTAAGAGATTGTGTCATGAGACCCAGGCTTGCATAGGATTGCTTTGCCCACTATATCTGTTAAAAGTTTGCATCTCTGATTGAAGAATTTTCTTTTTAATGAGCCAATCTTGGCATTACTGTACTTAGCCAACTTCAGTGCTTTCTTCTTGTCCTTGTCAGAAATTTCTTCCTCCTCATCCTGTCTGCATGAGGGAATTTGGAAAACTTTCTCATTTTGCTGAGGAAAGTTTCACCCTTTCTCCTCCTATCTTATACTTTATAGAGGACTTAGAAGAGGACAATCTTGCATTGTTGAACCATTTCAGAACTTTGGTTCTGAGAATGACTGTAGGTTCAGAAAGAATATACTCCAGGCCTTGTGCTTCCAGGAGTTGAATCACTCCCCTTATGTCTTCTGGAGCATGGGCAAATCCATTTCTCACTATTTCATACCCCTCCAAAAGATCCTTTGAACACTTTGGCGCCATTTTTGTTGTAGAAGAAGGCGCTGGAACGGAAGAAAATATGATTCATCTCGGTGGCTAGGAAGGAAGGGTTGTGTAGCTTTGATTAATTAATTATTGTCTATTTATATGGCTTGAATCTGTGTTTTGATTAGCACTAATAATTAAAGTTAAGTGGACTTATTACTGTAATGAGAATTAGGTCATTTGGGGTTGCATTTAGACAAACTGTAATGGGACCATCCCGTCTCAGCGGAACCACTGAGATGGCGACCTAACCCGCTGGGACAGAGCACTGTCAGCCATTGGGACAGTTTAGCAGTCTCAGCGGTTTAGCTGAGATTTTTCCCAGCTGTCTCAGCGACTCAGCTGAAACAATCTTTTCTGTTTTAGCTGACCTTACTACCTAAACATTAATCCTTTTGAGATCTAATTGTTTTATGACCTAACCATATCACTAGGAGTATTGATATGACAACATTTTGAATTATAACATAACATGCATAACATCATAGATGCTTGAAAGAAGGAAACATTTGACACTATTCAATATTTAACATTCCTAGTTCAATCTTGAAAGCATTAAATTTGGCCTCATCCAATGGATTTGTAAAGATATCAGCAACTTGATTATCAGTGGGGACAAATTCAAGGTAGATATCTTTACATTCAACATGTTCTCTTATAAAGTGATATCTTATCTATATATGCTTAGTCCAGCTATGAGAGACGGGACTCTTAGTAATAGAGATAGCACTGGATGAGTTACAATAAAGAGGTGTCTCACTTACCTTGAGGTTGTAGTCCTCTAACTGATGTTGTATCCACAAGAGTTGTGCACGACAACTTCCTGCTGCAATATATTCAGACTTAGCAGTGGATATTGCCACACTGGTTTGCTTCTTGCTTCTCCAAGATATCAACCTCCTTCCTAGGAATTGACAAGTTACACTTAGGTTTTTCCTGTCTACTTTGCATCCTACAAAATCTGCATCTAAGAATCCAGTTAGTTCAAAATCATTGTTCTTAAGGTACCAAAGGCCAAGATGTAGGCTACCTATAAGGTATCTCAAAATCTTTTTTGCAGCTGAATAGTGAGATTCTTTAGGTCATGTCTGGTACCTAGCATAAGCACATGTAGCATACATAATGTCTGGTCTACTAGCAGTTAGATACAATTGGGATCCAATGATACACTTGCACATGGATTCATCAAAGGCCTTGCCCTTCTCATCCTTGTCCAAGGAAATGTTGGACCCCATGAGAGTTTTCATGGTGGAAGCTGATTCCATCCCAAACTTTTTGATAAGCTCCCTAGTGTACTTAATCTGAGAGATGAATATTCCCTCATCAAACTATTTCACTTGGAGGCCTAAAAAGTACTTGAGCTCTCCCATACTGCTCATCTCAAACTCCCCCTGCATAAGGTTGGCAAACCTTTTGCAGAGGTTGTCATCAGTAGACCCAAATATTATGTCATCAACATATATTTGGACTAGAAGACACTTGCCCTTTGTTTCCCTAAGAAACAATGTGCTATCAATCTTTCCCCTCAAGAACTTGTTCTTGATGAGAAAGCTAGACAAGGTCTCATACCAAGTCCTAGGGGCTTGCTTTAGACCATATAGAGCTTTCCTAAGTAAATACACATGAGAAGAGAGGGTTGGATGCACAAGACCTAATGGTTGTTCAACATATACCTCTTCCTTCAAGTCACCATTGAGGAAGGCTGATTTGACATCCATTTGATATACTTTGAACCCCTTGTGGGCAGCATAGGCAAGGAATAGCCTAATTACTTCTAACCTTGCAACAGGGGCAAAGGTTTGATCAAAGTCTATTCCCTCTTCTTGTCTATAGCCTTTGGCAACCAATCTAGTCTTGTTTTTTATGATTATTCCATTTTCATCCAACTTATTCCTGTAAATCCATTTGGTGCCAATAATGTTGTGTCCATGAGGTTTTGGCACCAACTTCCATACCTTGCTTATTTTGAATTGAAGAAGTTCTTCTTGCATGGCTTGAATCCAAAATGTGTCTTGGTTGGATTCTTCAAACTTCTTGGGCTCCATTTGTGATAGGAAGCTCAGGAATAGGGCTTCATTGTGATCCCTGCTTCTGGTTAGTACACCTTGGTTCTGATCTCCCATAATTTGTTCTCTTGGATGATCCCTTAGATGTCTTGTAGATGCGGGCAATTTGTCCTCAATTTGCTGTATTTCTTCTACTGGTTCAGCAGTATCTTCAGCAGCCTGCACACCTCTTCATCTTCTAGAATTGCAGCATCTGTATAGGCTTTGCTACTACTGGGTATGTCTTGTACAGACATATTTTCCATTGCCTTTTCACTTCCTGTCAAAACAGAAGAACTAGACCAGACCTTATAGATTAGGTTGGTCTCATCAAATACCACATGTATAGATTGTTCTATAACATGAGTCTTCTTGTTATAAAGTCTATAAGCTCTGCTATGTGAGTTATATCCAACAAGACCCCCCCCCCCCCCATTGTATTTCTCTGCAAACTTTGTAAATTGAGATTTTCCATTGTTTAAAATGTAGCATTTTGAACCAAAGATTCTAAAGTATGAAATTGTTAGTTGTTTGCCTTTTAGAATCTCATAGGGGGTAATTCTATGAACTTTATTGATGGAAGCTCTATTGAGAACATAATATGCAGTATTGACTGCCTCAGCCCAGAAATATTCTGGGAGTGAGGAGTCACTAAGCAATGTTCTCTCATCTTCTATCAAGGTTCGATTCCTCCTCTCAGCCACACCATTTTGTTGTGGAGTCCTTGTGGAGGAAAACTCCTGGGTGATACCAAATTCTTGACAAAACCTTGTCATTGCTTCAGATTGAAATTATGTGCCATGGTCAGTCCTAGTCCTAACCACAGTACATTGTAAGTCATTCTGAATTGTCTTGACATGGTTTATAATGACATTTAAAGTATCTAATTTCTTCTTAAGGAAGAATACCCATGTATATTATGAGTGATCATCAACAAACACCAAAGTATACAACTTCCCACCTAGGCTCTGAATTGGCAAAGGACCAAACAAGTCCATGTGCAATAGATATAGACATCTTTCAGTGTCTTTGGATCCAATACTTTTAAAGGTGGCCCTTGTTTTCTTACCCATTTGGCAAGCATAACAGGGACCACTTTTAATACATTTCAAGTTTGGACTATTCCTAACAAGGTTTCAAAAGAATAGTCTATGCATTGTCTTGTAGTTAATGTGGGCAAGTCTCTTGTGCCATTGGACACAAAGAGACTCACTTTCATTAGCCACGAGACATACAGATGATAGAGAATTATTGCATATAAAATCTAAACAATAAACATTCCCACTCCTAGTGCCTGAGAGAATGGTCTCTAAGTCATTAGACTTTTTGATCAAGCACTTGTCATTGTGGAATTCAATGACATAGCCTAAGTCACATAATTGACTTATGTTTACAAGGTTGTGTTGTAACCCTTCAACATAAGCTACCCTTGTGATTGAAATTATGTCATTGGAGATCATACCATATCCTTTGGTGATTCCCTTTTCAGATCCACCAAAGATGACTTTAGGTCCATTCTTCACAGCTGTATAGTTCTGTATAAGACTTCTGGTACCTGTCATGTGCCTTGAGTACCCACTGTCCAAGTACCATATTTGTTTAAGACTGGTGCTTGAACTAACCTGCAAGAAGAAGTTTAGTTACCCTTAGGAGCACAAGAAATTTTGGGTCCTAGGTCCTTGTTAGCATGATAAACTGATCTCAAACCTGCTGCACCCTTTGCAGGAAGGCTTTTCTTTGCACTTGGCACAATAGGATTGTGCCAACAGTCTATGGCAAAGTTTTCCACTTTACCACAGTACCAACATTCATGAATGTTGTATCTCCTCTTCTGAACATATCTTGAGGAGAGAGCATTACTATGCTTGTGTTCAGGAGGGGAGACAGCAACATTTTTCTTGTTCCTTTCAGCAATGATCTAGCTGAATGTTAACCTATGAACTGTCTTGGCACCCTTTGTCTTAATGGAATCAGCTTGCTTTGGCTTGGGAGCCAAGCAAGATTGGATGGAATTAGACACTGGGCAGCAGGACTTGTCTACATATTTGACAGTTGCCAAGTTCTTTGCTGGACTGAACTTGGAAGGTCTAGCCTCCTTACTCTTGAATGAAGGAACTGAAGTACCAAATACAAATGGTCCAGGTTGGGCCATTTGAATTTCTTCATGGGGAGCCTTCATAGCACTCATTCCCATGCCCTTTCTTCCACTATGGGAAGGACTGTTTTCCTTCTTATAGGAGCTTCCATTCTTCCAGTGACCATACATACTGTCATAGTCATACATGTTAGAGGGAAACAATACCTTTTGAAAGGTGGTATGTGGCTTAGACTTATTCTTGCTCTTTTCTCCACTCCCTTCTCCTACTTCCATTTTATTGAACTCTAATCCTCTTCTATTGGTTTGTGAGGAAAAGGTGTCAATAATGGGAAGCACGGATTTGGGCTTGGAGAATTGAGCCAGAAGGCTCTTTTCTTTGAGAAGCTTCACCTCAAGGTCCTTGATGACCTTGTTCTTTTGGGATATGGTGCTCAATTGAACAATTGTTATCCCATTTAGATGGCTTATTTCTTTACACATTTGAGCCACCATGGTAGGTGACTCAGTGCACTCTTTCTTAGCCAACTTAAGGGAAGCAATTTCTTGGGCTTGCCTCTTGGCCAGCTTCTTGCTCTTTTTTAGAGCTTCCAAGAGAGCGCCATACCTATCAATCAATTGATTGACATATTCCTCAGATTCTGAATCACTCCCACCATTTGATGAAGGTGCTTCAGATTCTGGGCTTGTCTCATAATCAATAGAAGAGATGGAATGAATCAATACGTGTTCACTGTTAGAATTGTTCTGACTTTATTCCTCATCAGTGATGACCATAAGGCCTAGCTGGTCTTTTTCCTCTTCATCCTCCTCTAAGTCACAGTCTGAGTGTGATAGGGGCCCTGATTCCAATCTTGACAGCAGTAAAAACTTCATCCTCTTCTACTACAAACAGCCCATTATAGGCTTCCTCTTCTCCATCTGAATCTGAAGTTGAGGATTCAGATTAACTCTAGCTTTTACCTTTCTTTGCTAGGAAGGATTTTTCACCCTTCCTTTCATTTTGGTGATAATGTTTCTTATCACCTTTCTCCTTCCTCTTGACTGGACAGTCAGCAATGACATTTCCAGGTGTGCTGCAGCAATAGCATATGATGTTATTTGAAACATGTTTACCAGGTTTAGATTCATACCTGTCACCCTTTGTGTACTGTCTTTCAGATCTGATGTGGTCCTTCTTGGAGTGTGAGGGGGAGGAGGGCTTGTTCTTCCACTGCTTCCTCATCATCATCTTCTTGAACTTCCCTGAGAAGGCAGCAAACTCCTCATCATATGAAGAGCTGTCTGAAGTGTTGTTCTCAGACTTATCAGATTCAACACTCCTTCTTGGAGGAGACACCATCCTGGCTTTGCTCTTCTTGGAGCTATCAGCTTTGAGAGAAACAGCTCTCTCCCTTGCATGAGCCCTTGTGGAAGTGTCCTCTTCCTTCCTTGCAGACAACTGCATCTCATAAGAGAGCAGCTTCCAAAACAGTATATGGGTAGGAGTTTCACCTAACTTGGCCACTTCCCTGATGGCACATATCTTTGTGTCACAGTCTCTAGTTAGATATCTTAGGAACTTGTCATTAATCTCATAGTCACTAAATACCCTTTCAGAGGTTCTTAGTTCATCATTGACTATCCTAAAGAACCTTTCATAGCAGATGGAAATGCTTTCCTGGCTCAGCTGCCTGAAAGCTTTATATTCTTGATTGAGGAGTGATTTGCTATCATCACTCACTTCAGCTGTCCCTTCCATATGCACCAATAGTGTATCCCATATTTCCTTGGCTGTTGTGCAGTGCACCAAGTTCTGAAAGGTGGAGTCATCAATTGCATTAACAATGATATTTTGGGCTCTTTTGTCCATTGTAAATAATGCAAGTTCATCCTTGGTTAAGTCATTAAAAGCCTTGGACACTCTCCTGGATCTATGGTGGAGGTTGTTTGAAAGGTGAAGGTACCTTGCTTCACAGTGATGCTTCCATAAACAACCTAACCCTTTGCTTCCATATGCCAAAGTTTTCTTTGCTGCATATGGACAACTTCATGGACCCCATCTCCTTTTGCAATCCAGTGGAGGCCATTGGATTCAGAAATGACTACTCCTTTGTAGGATCTGGTCAGACAATTATGTCCTTCTTGACCAACCTCCCTTTGATACCACTTGATAGGTTTATAAGGATGTAGTCTTAATCAATTAGAGTGGGTGAATAGGTCTCTTTTCTTGTAAGCTAATGTGTAGGTGTTTTCTAAATTAATGTTAGTAAGAAATGAAGCATACAGAAAACACATAAGTATTTATAGAGGTTCTTCAAGACAGGGTGTCTTTAGTAGTCTTCTTTCCCTCTTCACCTTTCTAAAAATGAGTTAGACAAGGCCAACTCCTCCAATCTCAGCTCCAAGAGCTTACAACATAGATCCCTCAGGATCTCTCAGGTTTTCCTAAACCCTACCTCAGGCTCAACAGCCCTACCTCAGGCACATCAGCCATACCAACTCAGACCTATCAATAAGTCCTACCTCAGATCTCCACTGAGATCCTACACTCAAGATGAACTCTCAGCTCTACACTCAGGCCCAACAGCCCTACACCCTCGGGAAAAATGCCCTACAAACTCAGAACAAATATTGTTCCTACAAAAGGTAATAAAAGTTGCTTACAATAGAAGATAGAATATTAACACTTTCAAGCCTTGATCTTTTGTTACTGTCTTGAAGTAGGGAAGAGAACAACAGCTTCAACCCTGCCCCTTTCTAATCCTTGTCTTCAGTAGATGAGTAAGTATCAACATGCTCTTCTTCAATCACACAGGAAGAGCAATCATTCTCTCCTTTATAGCTTCAGGAAGCAGGAGGAGAGAACATCTTAGCAGCCGTCAATGTAATAGTAGAACTTGTTCTTTTTGCAAAAATCTTTCCTCTTAAAGCCCTAAAATGTTCTTTTATTCTTCTCCATTCTTCAACGGCTATCAGATGACCTCTGACACAGTATGGAGGTGATAGGAGTACCATATCTTACTTTTTTGCACCATGCGCCAAAAGCAAAACCCACCAGCACATTTGAATTTGTCTCAACGGTTGGGCTGAGATAGCTTCCAGTCTCAACAGCTACCTTTATCCCGTCTCGGCGGATCCGCTGATACAAACTGTTGTCTCAGCGGTTTTACTCTATGTGCAGCTCAGCTGACCCAGACACCTTCTCAGTGGCTCCTAGCCTTGTCTAAGCGGTTCAGTTGAGACAGAGAACTTGTCTCTGCGGTTTTGGTAGTAAACCACTGAACTTATTCCCCACCTTGGAATAACCTAACCCTACATAGTCATGATGCAAAATAGGGTTCATCAAATACAACTCGTACTTAGCATTGAGTGTTGTAGGGACACGGCGCTACCAACTCTCCCAAAAGCCCGGACTATTGGGGAAGGCGCCTACCGCTCCTTTATAGAGCTGATTATCCCAAGGACCCACGGGGTGGCCAGTTAGGCCCACAGGGGACACGCCTTCTGCTTCGACTAGTGCCGCAACACCGGGGGCATTGCTGCACCCCAACAATCCCCCCTAGAAACGACCTGGGGGTTTCGAACCAGTGACCCCCTCTGATACCACTTGTAGGGACACTGCTCTACCAACTCTCCCAAAAGCTCGAACTATTGGGGAAGGCGCCTACCGCTCCTTTATAGAGCTGGCTATCTCAAGGCAGTACCCACGGGACGGCCAGTTAGGACCATAGGGGACATGCCCTTCTACTTTGACTTGTGCCGCAACACCGGGGGCATTGCTGCACCCCAACAAGTGTGATGCTTCTTTAAATCAAGGGAACATTGAGGGTAACATTCCCAACAGTATCAAAAGCTGATCCATTGTGGGAGCGCGTAATTTAATGCAGAGGAAGAATTTTAGAAGCCCTGGGCCGTCCGATCTCATCGTGGAGATCGGACGGCCCCTATTATTCATCGGTAATGCAGGAGGTGGTAGACTCTTCCACTGCTAGGCAGCGGCTGTCAGACATCGGCGCTGCCCCCGGTCGACTCGTCGGGGGCCGATGAGCCATTTGGCGGTGGTATGGCGGCCAGCCGCCGCCAGTCACCACTATAAACCTGCAACCCGAGGGCAGGTGGTTAGTGGTATGGCCTGCGCCATTATAGTTGGTGTCGCGCTGCCCCTCCCTTGGTGGTGGTCAGTTCTACTTCCCCCAGCTGGCTCGCCGAGGGTCGTACTTGTCTCTGGTGGTGGTCTGGAAGCCTGGCGCCGCCGGCCGCACCCAAAAATCATTAACAGAGAAAGAAAAAGAGAGACAGGGGCTTGCAGGTGTCATTGGAGATGCGTTCTCCAGCGGCCCCGCCACCTCCCATCACCGAGGAGTGGTCCCATGGTGGAATACCAACCTCCCAGTGCCGCCACCGGCGCTGGGGATGATGTGTCTTGTGTGCTCACCACCCAAGCCTAGGGTTGGCTCGGGTGGTGCTGGCGGCGCTCCGGCGGCCGTGGGGCACATGTTGGTCATCAGGGGATGAGGAAGGAAGAGGATAGGGGGTTCCACCTATTGTGGGGGAGCTCGGGAGGTTCCTGGTAGGTTGCCCATTAAAGGTGGCGGTGGTGGCGTGAGCTTGGGTGGTGTTTTCTGGTGAGGTAGCTCCGACCAGGGGGGAGGCTTTTCGGGGTAGTGTGAGCTCAGTCAAGGGGGATGGGTTGCCTCTTATGAGGAGGGCCTCCCTTCCTTTCTCCCTATGTGTGACTAAAGGGAGGGGGTGGGGGGAGATATTTCTCACCCTCCATTATCTGTGGCCAGCTGGCCATCTCCATGGGGGTAGGGGCAGCTTCTCCTAGTGGTATGAGAGGGGAGGGAGGTCATCCCTCTAGTATGGTGGTGGATTTGGAAAAAGTGGAGGGGAGGAGATGGTGCTTTTTGCCAAGACCCATTTTATGATGCCCTCGTTGATTTTTGAGGTCCTAAGTATAGAGGGATGAGGCCAAATGTTGGTGATGGGAGGGGTGAAGCCCCATATTGGAAAATAATTCCAAAAGTAGAGATTTTTTAGGGTTTGACCAAAGTCAACACTAGGGTGGGCCCCTCATATTGGTCAAAGTCCAAGTGTGTCCAAGTCGTTGAGTTATTGGTCAATGTTGGGGCATTAAATTAACATGGGTGCGCGCACTCTCTTTGGTGTGCCTTGATTTGGCCGTAGATTGACTTTCCGACGTCGAAATTGGTTATAATGAACTTTGTTGGTCTTGTTTCGACTTTAGGAGTCCATGGACACTGACCGTGATGGATTCCGAGTTTGTTCATTTAATATTTCAAAAAGTGTGTCGGGAGGGCTACGGAACCTAAAATGGTCATATTTCTCATACGACCTTCGGTTGAAATGGAATAAGTTTCGTTGCACTTGTATTGATTATATGAGTCTAATGCAACTGACGGAAGTTAATTTAGAGTGCGTATGGTCACTGTACCCCAACGACATTATTGTGACGTGCTACGATACTCAAAATGGTTGTTTTTTCTAAGCGTCCTCGGATTGAAATGGGACTAGTTCCATTGCACTCGTATTGATTATATGAGTCTAATGGAACTGACGAAAGTCAATTTGGAGTACGTATGGTCATTGTACCCCAACGACGTTGTTGTGACCGCTACGATACTCAAAATGGTCATTTTTTCTCTAAATGACCTCGGATTGAAATGGGACGAATTCCATTGCACTCGTATTGATTATATGAGTCTAATAGGACTGGCGGAAGTCAATTTGGAGTAAGTATGGTCACTGTACCCCAACGATATTGTTGTGATGTGCTACGATACTCAAAATGATCATTTTCTCTGAACAACCTCAGATTGAAATGGGACGAGTTCCATTGCACTAGTATTGATTATACGAGTCTAACGGAACTGACGGATCTCAAATCAGGGTTCCCTAGCACAATATCCTATAATCAGGTTATTTTCTATCCTTTGGGTTACTTTTATTGGGTCCACTAGGGTCTAGTGACACAATAAAAGTTGGGATATTACAAGCAAGACTTCAGGAAGGGAGGATTATGTAGCACTGAAGGCCGAAGGGTCGAGAAAATGTAAAGTTATATCTCCGACAAGGACACAATCATCTGATGAAGATGATGAGTCAGTGGCCTGTCCTTCAAGCTCAGACATATCAGATGGAGAGTTCTCATTGCTCTCCAAGCAATTCAGGAGACTTCTAAACAAAAGAAAGCAAAGGAGAAATCAGTCCTCCTCCTCTGACTATAGAAGATCAAGATGTGATGGTGATCATCACAAGAAAGGCTACAACAACGACATGTATAAATCTAAACAGAACAAATATATTTTGTCTGACATTATTTGTTGAAACCGGCAACCGATCTCTTGAGTTTGGACACACTGGGGGTGTAGCCCGCACCTACTTATCCCTCACTTACACTCTTGACTGTGGATGAAAACTAGGAACAGACCCAAGGCTGTAGCGAGGAGGTCCCGCCACACACCTGGAAGATCTTAGAGAGCCTCCCCTCCCAAACCATTGCTCAGTCGGGCACCTTCAAGGGCACGAGCAGCCAACCAAAACTTGCCTAGGAGATCGATTCTCCTCCAAGGTGCCCTTAAGGGTCTATTTATAGATTTTCTAGCCTAGACTGCAAATAGCATAAATCCGCCTTTTAATTTTACTAATTGAACCCCAAATTGGTCTGCTAACAACCTAACTCCGCTGTTCTGAAGGGCTATTGGCAGCCCATGAAGGGTATCTAGGTACTTTTACCCCCAAACCCCCCATGAGCGAGTGGTCCATGAAGGCACCTCTCGCCCGACCTCCCGTGTGCCTGACTTCCTGGCATCCGCGGGGCGAGTCGCCCTTAAAGGCGCCACTCGCAGGGTCCCTGGTCTCCTGGGCGAGTAGGGCCCCACCTCTCACTCGCCTGATTGTCTTTGCCTTCGTGCTTCATTCGTGTGAGTGTCATGCGAGAAAGGCCGCACTCGCTCGAAACCCCTTCTAACCTGGGAGAAAGCCCTCCCTGCTTGCTTTTTTGCCTATCCAAAGCCTAAGGCCCCACTCAACGAATACGTGGTTGTACACAATCCCCGCTCTTTTTTCCAGTGAGGCACTCGCTCAGAAAGAAAGTCCAACCATGTGTTTGTTGAGCTCATGCTAACCTGGAGGGATTCTTTTTGTGGGGCCCTCCTCTTAGCTATAAATATATCCTCAGTTGCTGCCTTCAGAGCGTCTGTCCTCCAATCACTGTTCCTTTTTTTGACCTCAAAGCTCTCGCTGCTCAGATGATGTTCATGAGGTCGACGCCAAGACCGCTCTCGCAAGGATTGATGGATCGCCTTGCTACATCATAGGGGGAGAACCCTTCCAAGTCCACCTGATACGCCCCTGGCTCTCGTCAACGAGAGATCCTTCCAAGCCCTACCGGCTGAAGAAAGCCAGGGTGGTCCGGCGACATCCCTCCCGACAACACTACCAAGGTAATAAAATCTATCTCGCCTTTAAAGCTAGGCATGGTAATGCTACGCCTTGACAACTTCAACCACTCGAAAACCTGCAGGTGTCGGAAGGTGGCCCCGGGATCAACCAGGCGGATGTCGCCATTCCCCCACCTGTTCTCCCGGAGGTGTTCCACTGGCCCAGGAGCCCGTCCTCATAACTACTCCTGGCTGAAGCCGGCCTGCTCCTTGTAAGCACTTCATTGTCTTCTCGCCTGCCTTTTACCTTTCCCTCTTTTCTGACTCTGATTTCTACATCTCTCACCTTTGGGACAACGGGGTTGCCCTCTACCCTGTGTAACCCTCCTGTATTCGAGACCGTAATAATTTCACCCGAATTAGAGTGGGAGTGTTCGGTGGACAAAGGCCCCGAGGACAACTCTCCTATTGTGGACTTGGCCACTACCTCCGGCGCCGCCGACTAGGTTCATCACCCTGGGAAGGGGAAATCGCTCCACCCCCTCAGCCAACCATTCGAAGGGCAAGCCAGCACCTCTCGCCTGTCCCCCGTCGAAGAATATGTACCTGGTTCGTTACCTTCTTACTTCGAACTCAACATTTGCATGACTGGAAAAGGCTAACTTTCGCTTACGCAGGCTACCGACGGGTCCCGCTGGTGGATCCCCATGATGAGGATGGGATGATCTCGCCACCTACCTCTCCCGGCGACCTCTTAGATTTTCTCGGCGACCATGAAGACGCTAGGACCATCAAGGAGCGGATGACGGAGCTTTTCGGCAAGCTGATCTGGATGCAGCGAGACCTAGCCAACCAGACGGAGGAGCACTGGGTGGCCTTCGAGCGTCAGATAATCATCCTTAAATGAGACTACATGCACCTCATTGGGTAAATGGAGCGCCAGGGGGGTAGATGCGAGGAGACCTCGCCTGGGAGGCACATTGTTGGAACATGGTCTTCCGCATCTCCTAGGTTTGAGAATAACAAATCCTATGTGTATTTGATCTTGTGTGTTTAAGTGTGTAGGAAACAAAGTCCATATGACTCAAGGATGACATAAAAAGGTTGCCCCCAAAATTGGGCCAATATTTCCAATGTGCCCACTAGCGCCGGCGGTAGCACCTAGCGCCCGGCGCTAGCATTGATCAGCGCAATTCTGGAGCACATATAGAAAGAGCTAGCACCTGGCGGTAGAGGATAGCGCAGGCGGTAGCGTGGAGCCCAGAAGGCAAGAGAGAAATGTTTCCTCGGATTAATGATTCTCCCGCGCAGAATAATGCCTAATCTAGGATAGCACCGGCGGTAGCGATAGCGCTGAGGCTATAAAAAGGACCCTTTGGATCCGTCTTCATCATCCTCTTAAGATCCTAAATTCCAGAGCTTCGTGCCACATCATATAGAGGAAGGTTCAGAGAGATAGTCCCACAAATCCATGAAGGCTTAAGGAGATCATTGGAGAAGAT
This sequence comes from Dactylorhiza incarnata, assembly GCA_033032865.1. NCBI lineage: Eukaryota > Viridiplantae > Streptophyta > Magnoliopsida > Asparagales > Orchidaceae > Dactylorhiza > Dactylorhiza incarnata. The sequence goes on from JAWHQI010000035.1 coordinate 9,265,156, forward strand.
TTCAACACGCTTCATCACCGTGACGAAGGACCGCATCGACTACGATCATACTCTGCGGGTCTTCGTCTACCTCTCCAAGAGATCCACATAGGGAGTTCTTATATTGTTGTTTATTTATTTCACATCTTTTCTTATAATCTTTTAGTGAACTCGCCTCGCGTTGGCGACTAGGTCTGGGTAGGACTTAGGGTAGAAATTCGCCTTGTATTGGCGACTAGGTCTAGGGTATAGATCTAGGGGGTGCTCGAGGCCATATCTGGGGAAGGGTTTGCTAGAGAGGCTTGAGGCCATATCCGGGGAAGGATCGGCTAAAGCCAACCGGTTCGTGAAGATACGAGTCGGTATAGAAAACAAAAAGAGTCTTTCATATTTCAACGAACCGGTTGGCTTTAGCCGATCCAACCCGGATACGGCCTCAAGCCGCTCTAGCCAACCTTCCTCGAATATGGCCTCGAGCACCCCCTAGACCTACACCCGAGACCTAGTCGCCAACACGAGACAAATTTCAGCCCTAAGTCCTACCCAGACCTAGTCGCCAACACGAGGCGAATTTACTAAACGATTACAAAAAAGATGTGAAATAAAAAGACAATAATGTAAAACTCCCTCTATATGGATCTCTTGGAGAAGTAGACGAAGACGCAGAGTATGATCGTAGTCGATGCGGTCTTTCGTCATGATGATGACGCGTGTTGAAATCTTCTCCATAGATCTCCTTTAGTCTTTATGGATTTGTGGGAGTATCTCTTTGAAACTTCTTCTCAATGCTGTGGCACGAAGCTCTGGAATTCTAGATCTCAAGAGAGTTGAGAAGTCGGAGCCAAGATGTCCTTTTTATAGACTTAGCGCTAGCGCCTGCGCTAGTGCTACCACCGGCGCTATCCCATATTAAGTAATATTTTGCGCGCGAGAATCTTTAATCCGGGGAAACAATTTTGCCATTCCTCTTGTGCTCCGCGCTACCGCCAGCGCTAGTAGATACTGCCTGCGCTAGCTGCTACCGCCTGCGTTAGCTGCTATCGCCTGGCGCTAGCACCTTCTAAAATTGTTTCCGAGATTTTCTCAAGTCCGCGCTAGCGCTAGCGCTAGCACCGGTGCTAGCGGGCATGTTGGAATTTTGGCTTCAAATTTTGGCGCAACTTTCTTATGTTATCCTTGAGTCATGTGGACTTGTTTTCATGCACACTTAAACACACAAGATCAAATACACATAGGATTTATTATTCTCAAACCTAGGAGATGTGGAAGACCATGTTCCAACAAACTCCCCCTTTTGATAATAATAAATCCCTTAATGATAAATCAAAGCATTAATATATAAGCATGATGAAACCTACTTGTGTGTGTGAGAGAGTGATGACTTGGGATAATTAATGTTTTAGGTATTTATAATTGCTCCCCCTAAATACATGTTCCCCCTAAATGAATGCTCTCCTAATATGTAAGCTATCATTTTAATTAAGCATTATATTTTGATAGCTGATTAATAGTTATCATGTTAGTTCTCCCCCTTTTGTTATTAGCAAAAGTGGATAAGGAGACACCACTTAAAAGTTAATAAGATAAAGGCATGATCGAGCGTGTAGAGCAAGAAATGATAAGGAGTTTTAGAATACTTTTTATTGAAATAAATCAGAGTTTGAGTATCACAATATTTTCGTAAATCAGAGTTTGTAGCATAAACAAATATAATGATTTCCAAGTAACTAAACTACCCAGACAATATGTCTACACCCTAGCCCCGTACTAAGTGACGGATGGGCATGAGGAGCTGCATACATGCCGTAGGTTGGGGTGTTAGTCCCATATGCAAACACTAGACACAACTCAACCTAGCATTCTTTCCCCCCAGTGCCTCGCAAGGCCCCACTGGAACCCTCCCCAGTTAAGGACAAGACATGACTAGAGATAAAGGTTATCTAATGTCTACAACCCTACGCCCTCGCTATTGTGAGAAAAGTAATCATGGGATAATAATTATTGGAAATATTAAGCATTTAGATCGAATGATAAGTTCATAGCCTATGGGTTTCTATTTTTTTTTGAATATTTTAAAAGTAAACACATAGCTATTTTGACATCCATTAATGAATCGGAGTTTTTAGCATTACAAAATTTTCATAGAAATGAATCAGAGTTTGTAGCATAACAATTTTTTTTATAGAAATAGATCAGAGTTTTTGGCATAAAAACAATTCATGTTTAGAACAACCATTATAAAGTTTACCAAGCAAGTCTACCATTTGTTGAAAGAAAGGAATTTTAAGATTCAAGTGATGATGCACACAAAAGACAAGACTTTAAATAAGCATGAAAGCGCAAGGTAAAAAAATTATATGGTTATAATGCAGAAGACAATATAGAAATACAACAGACATCTTATTGTAATCAATGATGATCTATAAGAAGATATATGAGTTAAATTTCAAAAAAGGAAGATGTTTTTGTAAATCATGTTTCATTGAAAATCTTTTAAGTTGGACAAAAAAATAACCAAGCATGAAATAATGTTATCAAAAAGATATTACTACAATGTTATTTTAATTTATAAATTCAAAAACATACCAAACATTGTAGAAAACATGCTAGGTTATCTAGTGCATATTATATATAAAGAGAGTATAGAATTAGCATTAGGATCCAATACTCATGAGAAGAAGTGTTATGGAAGATAATGATGTGCACAAAAGTGTATTTTTGAGTAGAGTAAACACATGTTTTAATCAAAAATACAAGTAATTTGTAAAGTAAGAGCACAATAAAACACAAATAATTTTACTTCCACAAACTTCAATGCACAAAGAAAATGTACAACTACCAAGGTGCTTTGCACACACAATGCTCATTAAGACTTATCAGGGTGCAAAGTAGTGCTTGGGGGATCACATATTTTATTTTATTTTAATATTGAAACAAGTGATCTGGTATACTTAAGAGTAAGTGGTTTTTATTTTGAAAGAAAGTTATGGTTCGCACAAGATACTTTACAATTCTTTCCAAGGTGCTCAACCTCACAACGCTTATTAAGACTTATCAGGAGGTTCAAGTAGTGCTTGGTGGAGTTATCTTTGTCACTTTATTTTATGATTTTGTTTTGTACAAAGTTCTCTGAATACACTTATTTTGCAAACCAATATATTTTATGAAGTCATAACCACTTTTCTTAACTTTAAAAAGTGCAAATAAAAGTAGTGTAGGTAAAGATACTTGTGCAATTTTAATTCATTGTACTAATACAAAACATACACAAGCATTCTTAGATTAAACACAAATGTAGACAATGCCAAAATAAGTGAGTGAATAACGATCATTATCAAACATAAAACATTTACTCATACTTAGAGGCATGCTAAGCGTAGTTCTACACAACTTTTATAATATAATTGATGCACATATTAATAGATATATCAAAGCATGATGAAAACAATGTTCAAAGTAGTTTGAAAAGATAAATTGCAACATCATAGAAGTTCTAAATAATAGATTAAACCATGCTTGATTTTCTCAATAAAGTCCGTACAGTATTTTTGATATTTTTGCGAAATGATTTTAATTTAAAGTTTGAACTCTTATAATTTGATCTTGGACTTCCCGAGGACTACCCTGTGAGAGGTTCTCCCGGTACTAGGTGATGTGATGGGATGATAGCCCAAATCACCCTTTCGCAAGATACATGTAAATAGAAAAATTAAGTTCAAGTTAATAATTTTTTGTATTTTTTCTTTAATATTTTTGTAATTGATTTTTGCTTCTGAAATAGAATTTAAACAAATGACAAAAACCAAAAAGGCAAAACATATTTTTTGTAATTTGGCTTTTGTATTTTTGCATTTGATTTTTCAAAAATGTAATAAAAGCAAAAGTGCAGAAATGAATCGTACACATAGATTAATATATTTTTAGGGATTTTTCAAAATTTTAAAAATACAGAAAAACACATAGGTGCACTAGCGCCGGCGTTAGCGCTAGCGCGGGAAACAGTACCCGAATTTTGATGATTTTAAAATTTTTAATTGTTGATCTTGATTAAGTGTCATTATAGTAGTTTCATGCTGAAATTTCAGATTTTTAGGAATGTCTAGATAGTGCAAATTTCATGAAACATTAGCGATTTTGTATATGACCTTACCACCTAAACTTTGCATGAGATGACATTAATGAACAAATCAAATATGCACGATTTTAGTGATTAACCATAATGTTCATGCACAGGAATACCATGGATGAGCCCTGGATGAGAATACCTAGCCTGTATGTCTTGGTAAACATATAAAGCCTAACATAGACACAAATATTCTTTAGTCGACAATGTTAGTATGATAAGTTTGAGATTAATGTTATACCAAGGTTTGTTGATACAATTTTGCATGTATGTAACAATAGAGATTCAAGTTTTAGACATAGAATAACGTGATGATTCTAATTTATTTATTCATATGGATATAGAGTTGATTCTATGGTCTATGCAAAACATAATAGATTCATATAGTAATCATGATCACAGACTATATGTTTTGAAGGAATAAAATCTTTTGTAGTTATATTTGATGTTTGACTTAGAAGATCATAAGATTTTGTATGACTATTATATATGATCATTAATATTAATTCATAGTGATTAAGAACTCGTAATTAATTATTCGTGATAATGTACATGTGGAATTTTTTAAAGAAAATTTATATTCAACCTTTTCAAATTATTAGATAGAAACGTTGTAAGGTGAATAGTGAATATGAGAAAATATGTTTATTTTGAAGAGTTTTGTAAATTTTCTCTTTGGTTTTTGAATATTAAACAAATACATATATTTTTGTTGATTTTTCAGAATTGTAAAATTATAGAAAATCAGAGACTTGGGCTAGCGCCGGCATTAAGTTTTAGCGCCTGCATTAGCACACAGAGAGTACTTATTTTGATCGTAAAGCCTAGATTTTTTCGATTTTGCTTCCGATTTTTCTTAATTATGTTTTTGCAATGTAAGGTCTGTCTAATGAAGTGATGAGACGAGAAGAAAACGCAAAAAGTTGCGGAAGTTAAAATTAGTACATGAGTTTCATCTTCATTAGAGTTTTATATTTATTAAACCTTAATTACTGAGTTTTGCACAATATATGCATGAGTGAAATGATCATATATAAGTGAAATAATATTCATGCAATTTTTCAATTCCGATTTAAACATGATTATGATTAAACATACTTGGGGTAATTGAAAATGACGCAAATATATTAACTACCTAAGCAAAACTTGTGCATTTTATAAATTTAGCCTAATACCCCTAAAATACACCTTTTAAATCCAATGTGACACTTATTTCATTTAGTCTTAATAATATCATATAACAAATTTAGTTTTTCAAATTTTATAAGACTTTTAGGAAATGGATTTAGAAGGATAGAAATAAATAGATCACTTTGTGGGATGTTATGACTTTTTATTCAACTTTATTCAATTTGATTTGTTTATGAATTTTGGTTTAATATGAGAAAGTCATATCACAAGTTATATAAAGTGATCATATCATGATGGTTCAAAAAAATAAAAAGCAAAAACAAAAAGGAAATTATGCATATCATGAAGTAGAGAATTGATATTTTATTTTGAGTTGATTTCTACTTCATGCAAATGATTGGATACTAATGAATAGGAGATTTAGGTATCCAAAGAGGACCGGGTGTGATGGTTCCTTTGGGTACCCAAATACATCGTGTTTGCTTTGGGGGAGATGGAAGTGAATGAGCCCTTTTGAGTGGAGTTTGTGTTTCATCTTTAACTTTGGGTCTCCATTCAAATCTTGGTTTAACATTATTTTTAGTTTTCAAATTTCCATAATCATTTACTTGACCATTTGGATCAAAAAGGTTTTTGAATTTATAACTTGAAGGAAATTTGTTTGCATTTAATTTTAGGTTGGGAGAAACATGATTTTGTAAATTATGGTGATTTTGATTTTGATTTACAAATCCTTTATGTTCATTACTCTCATTTTTAAACTTTGGTAAGATGTTCATATTGAATTCAACTTGTTTTTAGATATAGTTTGATATTGTGAATTTGTATTTACAATTTTCATAAGCAAGTTGATTTTTTATTTTAATTCATTATTTTTTATCTTCAAATTATGTCTAGCTTTATTATAAGCGATTGTGCTATTTTTAAGAGTGGAAACAATTGAATCAATATGATCTTGATAGTTGTTTCTATATTCATCAAATGTTTCATCCATCTCTTTAATTTCAATTTTATATTCTTTACACTTAGCACAATCATTTATCAAAGATGAATTTTCTAAATATAATTTTTCATTTTGTTCTTTTATAAAAATAATTTCTTTTTCGAGTTCCTTAAATTTTTCTTTAATATTATTGCAATCAAGACAAGGTTTTGTATTTTCAATTGAAGTGACATGAGTAAAGCTAGATAAATCAGATTTTGATACTACTTTAACTTTTGCTTTTAAATTTTTATTTTCTAAGCGCAATTTGCATTTTGCATTTTTTTAATTTCTTAAGTTTACGCTTTGTAATTTGTAGCAATTATAAAGTAGAAATAGAGGTACAAAAGATGGGATTTGATTTCCTTACATTGCTTTTGGGAGAGGCATGATTTGAACATATGGTTTCTTTAAAATCTTTTTGGCACTCCTCTTCCGAAGACAGTACTTCTACTTTTCCATTTGATGTGCACTTCATGGATCCGTCACGTGTGGAGCTTTCTTGAATACCTGTGCAGGCTTGCATATTCTCCGGTTCTTGTAATTGTTCCATACCTGCAGAAGGAGAATCATAAGTTATTTCAAGAAAATTCCACATCTCGTATGCAGTAGGAAAAGTATAAATGAGTTTGGAAATATTATGATCTAACGCACAAAATAGGCTATTCATAGATTTTGCATTTAAAACCATTTCGTTCTTATTTAATACGCTAGGTGGTTTTTTGATAGTAATATTCCAAACTTTTTCATCTAACCATTTAAAAAAAATTTCCATTACTATTTTCCATCCTTTATAATTTCTTCCTTCAAATAATGGTGGTTTAAGAGATTTTTCTTCTTCATAAAAATTTACCCCACTAGTAGAAGCGAGATCATGAGACGCCTTTATTCTCGGTTGTAAGCCGACTTGGAATAACCTCCCTCTGATACCACTTGTTGGATCGGTAGGCGCCCTTAGAGGGGGGGTGAATAAGGGTTTTAAAAACTTATAATATATTTTGAATAACTTTGAAAAAGCTTTGATTATTAAACTAGAGAAGATCAAGACAAATCAAGTGAAGTAAAAGTAAAGACATGATTTTATTAACTTGAGAAGCATGATTACAAAACTTGATCTCTTATCGAAGCTAGAAATCAAAGCTAATAGAAAGACTATTTTTGTTTTCTATACCGACTCGTATCCCCACGAACCGGTTGGCTTTAGCTGATCCAACCCGGATACGGCCTCAAGCCGCTCTAGCCAACCTTCCTCGGACATGGCCTCGAGCACCCCCTAGATCTACACCCGAGACCTAGTCGCCAACACGAGGCGAATTTCAGCCCTAAGTCCTACCCAGTCCTAGTCGCCAACACGAGGCGAATTTACTAAACGATTATAGAAAAAATGTGAAATAAAAAGACAATAATGTAAAACTCCCTCTATATGGATCTCTTGGAGAAGTAGACGAAGATGCAGAGTATGATCGTAGTCAATGCGGTCTTTCGCCATGATGATGACGCGTGTTGAAATCTTCTCCACAGATCTCCTTTAGTCTTTATGGATTTGTGGGAGTATCTCTCTGAAACTTCTTCTCAATGCTGTGGCACGAAGCTCTGGAATTTTGGATCTCAAGAGAGTTGAGAAGTCGGAGACAAGATGTCCTTTTTATAGACTTAGCGCTAGCGCCTGCGCTAGTGCTACCGCCGGCGCAATCCCATTTTAAGTAATAATTTGCGCGCGAGAATCTTTAATCTGGGGAAACAATTTCGCCATTCCTCTTGTGCTCCGCGCTACCGCCAGCGCTAGTAGATACCGCCTGCGCTAGCTGCTACCGCCTGCGTTAGCTGCTATCGCCTGGCGCTAGCACCTTCTAAAATTGTTTATGAGATTTTCTCAAGTCCGCGCTAGCGCTAGCGCTAGAGCTAGCGCCGGTGCTAGCGGGCATGTTGGAATTTTGGCTTCAAATTTTGGCGCAACTTTCTTATGTTATCCTTGAGTCATGTGAACTTATTTTCCTGCACACTTAAACACACAAGATCAAATACACATAGGATTTGTTATTCTCAAACCTAGGAGATGCGGAAGACCATGTTCCAATAGAACCTCCTGATAAGTCTTAATAAGCGTTGTGAGGTTGAGCACCTTAGAAAGATTAGTAAAGTGCCTTGTGCAAACCCTCATTTTTACACCACTTATTCTTTAGTACACTGGATCACAAAAATATATATATTGAAGAATAAAGTGTGTGATCCCCCAAGCACTACTTTGCACCCTGATAAGTCTTAATGAGCAGTGTGTGTGCAAAGCACCTTGATAGTTGTACATTTTCTTTGTGCATTAAAATGTGTGGAAGTAAAATTATTTGTGTTTTATTGTGCACTTTTCTCTACATTTGTCTTCTATTTTTTATTAAGTCATTTGTTTACTCTATTTAAAATACACTTATGTGCACATCATTATCTTCCATAATACTTCTTCTCATGAGTATTGGATCCTAATGCTAAAATTCTATACTCTCTTTATTTATATAAATGCACTAGATAACCTAGCATGCTCTCTATAATGTTTTGTATGTTTTGAATTTGTGAATTAATATAACGTTGTAGTAACCTCTTTTTGAAAACATTATTTCAGGCTTGGTTACTTTATTGTCTAACTTAAAGATTTTAAATGCAAATTGATTTACAAAAACATCTTCATTTTTGGAATTTAACTGATATATCTTCTTATGAATCGTCATGTTCATAAAAAGATGTTTTCTTGTATTTCTATAAGTCTTCCGCATCATAACCATATAATTATTTTTACCTTGCGCTTTCATGCTTATTTAAAGTCTTTTCTTGTGTGAGCAACATCACTTGAATCGTAAAATTCCTTTCTTGCAATAAGTGGCAAACTTGTTTGGTAAACTTTATATTGGTTGCTCTAAACATGAAAATATTGTAATGCTAAAACTCTGATTTATTAATGGATTTCAAATTAGCTCTGTGACTTTCTTTTAATATTCAAATAAAAATATAAACCCATTGGCTATGAAATTCTAATTAGATTTAAAATGCTTAAATGTTTTCAATAATTATTATCCATGACTTCATTTCTCACCATAGCGGGGTCATAGGGTTGTAGAAATTAGATAACCTAATCTCTAAGTCATGTCTTGTCCACAACTGGGGAGGGTTCCAGTGGGGCATTGCGAGGCACTGGGGGGAAAGAGTGCTAGGGTGAGTTTTGTCTAGTGTTTGCATATGGGACTAACACCCCAACCTACGGCATGTATGCAGCTCCTCATGACTATCCGTCACTTAGTACGGGGCTAGGGTATAGAAATATTGTCTGGGTAGATTGGTTATTTGGAATTCATTACCTTTTTTATGCTTAAAACTCTTATATAAAGGGGAAGAACTAACATGATAATATTACTTGGCACAATGTTTTATTCATCTTTAAGCTAAAAACTCTGATCTATTTCTATAAAAATTTATTCTAAAACTCTTTATCATTTCCTTCACTCTCAAAGCTCGATCATGCCTTTATCTTATTATCAAAAATTTATGTGTTTTGCTTCCTTACCCACTTTTGCTAATAACAAAAGGGGGAGAACTAACATGATAAATATAATCCGCTATAAAAATGGAAAACTAACCTGATTAATTAAGATGATAGCTTACATATTAGGGGAGCATTCACTTAGGGGGAGCATGTATTTAGAGGGAGCAATTCTAAATGCTAAAATCAATAATTATCCTAAGTCATCACTCTCACACACACACACACAAGTAGGTTTCATCATGCTTATATATTAATGCTCTGATTTATCATTAATGGATTTGTTATTATCAAAAGGGGGAGTTTGTTGGAACATGGTCTTCCGCATCTCCTAGGTTTGAGAATAACAAATCCTATGTGTATTTGATCTTGTGTGTTTAAGTGTGCAGGAAACAAAGTTCATATGACTCAACGATGACATAAGAAGGTTGCTCCCAAAATTGGACCAATAATTCCAACATGCCCACTAGCGCCGGCGCTAGTGTTGATCACCACAATTTTGGAGCACATATAGAAAGAGCTAGTGCCTGGCGGTAGTGCAGAGCACAGAAGGAAAGAGAGAAATGTTTCCTCGGATTGAAGATTCCCCCCCCCCCCCCCCCCCCCCGCAGAATAATGCCTAATCCAGGATAGCGCTGGCGGTAGCTATAGCGCAGGCGCTAGCGCTGAGGCTATAAAAAGGACCCTTTGGATCCGTCTTCATCATCCTCTTAAGATCCTAAATTCCAGAGCTTCGTGCCACATCATATAGAGGAAGGTTCAGAGAGATACTCCCACAAATCCATGAAGGCTTAAGGAGATCATTGGAGAAGATTTCAACATGCTTCATCACCGTGATGAAAGACCACATCGACTACGATCATACTCTGCGGGTCTTCGTCTACCTCTCCAAGAGATCCATATAGGGAGTTCTTATATTGTTGTTTATTTATTTCACATCTTTTCTTATAATCATTTAGTGAACTTGCCTCGTGTTGGCGACTAGGTCTGGGTAGGACTTAGGGCAAAAATTTGCCTCGTGTTGGCGACTAGGTCTAGGTGTAGATCTAGGGGGTGCTCGAGGCCATATCCGGGGAAGGGTTGGCTATAGCGGCTTGAGGCCGTATCCGGGGAAGGATCGATTAAAGTCAACCGGTTCGTGGGGATACGAGTCGGTATAGAAAACAAAAAGAGTCTTTCATATTTCGCTTTGATTTCTAGCGTCATTGAAATTGAATTTTATAATCAATTTTATTAATAATAATCATGTCTATCTTTGTGTAATAAAATTGATTTGATCTATATTTCTCTAAATTGTTTACTATCCTCTCCTTCATTATAAAACAATTTAGATCTTTATTCAAAATCACTATTTTGATCTCTTATCATAAGCAAGTATTTCAAAATATAATATAAGTTTTTAAAACCCTTATTCACCCCCCCCCCCCTCTAAGGGCGCCTACCGATCCAACACACATTGCGCGGGCTAGAGACCAAATGCGCTTGGTTAACCAAGAGCTGACGGTAGTAAGCGCGTACTACTACTCGCAGTGCCTCCAAGGATAGGGAGGCGAGGTCGGGGTCGATGGCAGTGGGTACAGTATTAAGCCTACCGGCTCTCACTCCCTGTATTCTCCCGCACCCTTGATATTTCTCTTTCTTTTATGCACTGAACCAAGACGAGACCTATTGCGTCTCGCGAACAATTTTTGTCTGTATGTTATTTATTTTATCTTTTATTATTTTCCTGAATGCTATCTTGCGGATACTTTCATTCTTGCTGCACTTTTTAATTCGCTTTCGCCTGAAGAATCTCGCGCGTTGCTTTCACCACCTACCGGTGACTGGGTTTAGATGGGCTGACTCGAACTCCGAGGTGCCAGGATAGCACGGCTGCTATCCGCACCCCGCGCGTAGTTAATTCCCTTCATTTCCCATTTTTTTATAAATAGTCAGCCCACCTACCGCTTTTATTACGCTTTCTTCTCTTTCTTCACTTGTTGTCGCGCCAGCACTCGCACCTCTCTCTAGACTTCCTTCTTCCCTCTTCTCGCGAGATGGCTCCCAAACCCAATGGCAGGATCAGGTGTGCACAGTCATTCCTTAACCATAACTTTGATACCTGCGACCTATCCGAGGAAGATTTTGTCGCGATTGTTGCCGACTACTTCCCGCCAGGATTCACCGCGCGCCACCTTGGAGGCCGCAATCGAATCAACCAAATCTTGTCTGACGCTCTCACCTTCCCTTTTGACCACTTCGAGGTGGGACTCCGGCTCCCCCTCTGGCTCGAATTGCACCAGGCGTTCCGCTATTTTGGCGTAGTTCCCGCTCAGTTGAACCCAAACTCAATCGCAATGCTGGTAGCATTCGCTTGCTACTTGCGAGAGGAGGGGATCGAGTTCTCCCTCCCTGTCTTCTGCAAGCTCTTCAATTTCTGGGCAAAGAGCGGGGTGGCCTTTTCTGTCCAAAGCACGCTCAAGGTCAACGGTACCGCCAACAAGGTCCATGAGTGGACTCGGCGGTTCATCTTCGTGACCGAGAGTTTCAGCAATACTCTCCTCACGCCGGTGCAGGAGGACGAGTCAACCTTCAAGCCTCCAATGCTGGGAGGTTACGAGGACAAACTCCATGCGTTCATCCAGAAGCATGGAATGGATGTCATGTATCTGCGGAAGCACGTCGGCTCGCTGCTGCCGATTCTGTCGGGAGAGGGTAAGCTAAACGATTCCAACCCTATCTCCCGCTCATTATCACTTGCTTCCGCCTTCTTAATTTGACTTTCGTGATGCAGGGGTTCAAAGTCTTCCCCTCCACCAGCTGAATGCAGTCGTGGGGCCTTCTCTCGATGACATTTTTGCCCTTGCCAAGTCTGTTGCCATGGCCTGCCGCAAGGATCTGCCTCCCGCAAAATCCAGTGGGCAGAAGAGGAAGCCAGACGTGGCCACCAGCTCCGCCACCAAGCAGGCAAAACCTTCTGCTACCTCTAAGGGGAAGGCAATCATGGATGAGACCCCCCAGATCGAGCACTCAAGCGGCTGAAGACTCTGCATTCCAGACCGTCGTTGAGCTAGCAAAGCCCTCCTCGGGGTCGGGGCCAAGAGGGCACCGAAACTTCCCTCTTGGCGAGAGGTATGCGGATACGGTCGGCGAGCCTCTGCTCCATTGGGACCATCGGGCCAACTGGGTCTCCAAGTCCACCCTCCTTCCATCCTGGATGTAGCAGAAGACAACCAGCGGCCAAGCCTACGGCCTCTCCTACGCGCTTTATGGCCGCGAGGATGCCTCCATCTACGGCACCAAGTCCACTCAGACTCTCGCATATGAAGGCTCGCGAGTCATGATGCGCGCTCTCGCGTGGACTCACATGTCTTCTCGCCGTAATATGACCCTCGCGCGGAACCTGGTCGAGGTCGAGAAGACCCGCGCTGACATCTCCGCCGAGCTCTTGGTCGTGAAGCAACAACTAGCGACCGTCAAGGCTCTTCTCACTAGCCGCCCTGCCCGAGAGGTGAGCGCATCTCCTTACAATGACTCAAGCTCCCGCATTTCCTTCCTTTCCCGTGCTAACCTTCTTCTTTCTCGCAGGACATAGCCAACTATGACACCCTATTCGTGCGGGTGCGCATCCTTGAGGAGTGGGTAAAGGAGCTGGAGGCCGAGAACCAAAAGCTGCGAGATGTCCCTGCTCGGCCACCTCCCGCAGAGAGGGACACTCGGCACCTTTACTCTAACGTCAAGTTCGAGGGGCAGAAGTAGAGGTCTGCCCAAGGAGCAGCGAAGCAAATGCTGGAGGTGCTGCAAAGTGTCGGGCTACTGAAGGAAGAGGGCGAGAGGATTTTGGCCCATCATGTGCTACCAGAGCTCTTTGCCCGGGAGAATGACCCTGCGGATGAGGCTGGCGAAAAGCGGGAACTCGGCGACCTTCCTTATCTGAGCGAGAGCAGCAGATACTCTGGCGAGGAAGTCGACGACCCCTGAAGACCCCCTTTCTCTCTTTTTCTTTTTGATGTAATGCAAGAATCCTCATGTAATTCCTTTTTTATACTGAAATGAAATGAAATGTTTTGCCTCTTGTGCCTTGTCGTATATTTTCTTTTTGTGCATCTCGCTACTATCAGCCGATAGCTCGCGCGCTCGTACGCTATTTTACATGATTTTTCATTTAGCGTATGTGCTCGCATATCGTTTGTTCGCTCTTAGCGTCGTTGACCCTTAGTCTAGGTCATGACCGAGGCACTCTCGCCATGGAGGCGCACCACTCAGTCGCAACCCTTTCACACTTGCCCCAGCATTTTTAGGACTTAGACAATTTTGCTGACTTCTGTCAGAAATGTAGCTGCGCCGAGAACCTACTTCATCCTGCTAAATTCTCACAACCCTTGAGGGCTGGCCAACGTTCCACTACACACTCGCCAGGCGAATTCCCTTCTCTAATGGTGTCATTCACCGACGAGTGTCCCTTATGATAGACACCACTCACCGACCTTATGCCGAGACCTGCCATGTGTGAATTTTTTGCATTGGATTTTCCTTTCTTACCTTGCCTTTCTCATGGGTTACTACCGAGTGATCCTATGGCCCTGTCAGCTAGGTGGGAGCCTGGTCAGCGGGTCTGCTTGGTGCCAACCTCTAAAATTTCCATCCTGCCACCGAATTAGCCTATGACCCTGCTAGCTAGATGAGAGTCTGGTCAGCGTGTATGTTCGGGGCCAACCTTTGAAACTTTTGAACTTGTCACCGAGTGAGCCTATGGCCTTGCCAGCTAGATGAAAGCCTGTACATCAGGTCTACTCGGGGCCAACCTTTGAACCTTTCAAACCTGCCACCGAGTGAGCCTACGGCCCTGCCAACTAGATGAGAGGCTGAATAGTGGGTCTGCTCGGGGCCAACCTTTGAACCTTTCGAACCTGCCACCGAGTGAGCGTACGGCCCTGCCAGCTAGATGAGAGCCAAGACAGCAGATCTACTCAGGGCCAACCTTTGAAACTTTCGAACCTGCCACTTAGTGAGCCTACGGCCCTGCCAGCTAGATGAGAGCATGGACAGCGGGTCTACGGGGCCAACCTTTGAACCTTTCGAACCTGCCACCGAGTGAGCCTACGGCCCTGCAAACTAGATGAGAGTCTAGACAGCGGGTATGCTCGGGGCCAATCTCTGAACCTTTCAAACCTGCCACCGAGTGAGCCTACAGCCCTGTCAGCTAGATGAGAGCCTAGACAACGCGTCTTCTTAGGGCCAACCTCTGAACCTTTCGAACCTTCCACAGAGTGAGCCTACGACCCTGCCAGCTAGATGAGATCCTGGACAGCAGGTCGGCTCGGGGCCAACCTTTGAACCTTTCGAACCTGCCACCGAGTGAGCCTATGGCCCTTCCAGCTAGATGATACCTTGGACAGCGGGTCATCTCGGGGCCAACTTTTGAAACTTTCCATCATCACCTCGCATGTTATTGATCTATATAGATATAAGAGGGATGAAGCTTAAAGAATTAAGTATTTTCATCATGTGAATTTAAGGATAAAAGCGCTTCAAGTCATCACCACTCCACGTGTGGCCAATGGACTCGCCTTCCACATTCTGGAGGCGGTACCCCCCGACTTTAAGGCTTCTTCAATGATATAGTGGCACTCCCAATTGGGATTGAGCTTTCCTACCGTGGCAGACCTTTCAGACGCGTCGACCTTTTTTAGCAATTGGTCCCCCCTCTAGAATTGCTTGATCCTAACGTTCTTGTCAAAGTACTTGGCCATTTGCCGCTTGACTTCCTCTTGACGAATGGCAGCCAGATCTCGGACCTCCTTGATCAGATCCAGGGAGAGCCGCAACTCCTCTTTGTTCCCTGCTCTCCATTATTCATCACCCCCTTCGGCGGTCCTCACCAGCGGTGTTTGGACTTCAAACTCTACGGGAATAACGACCTCGCAACCGTGAGAGAGCTTGAAGGGGGTCTCGCCAGTGGAGGTGTTGGGCATAGTCCTTAGAGCCCACAAGACCGAAGGGAGTTGCTGTTGGATCGATTGGCGCCCTTAGAGGGGGGGTGAATAAGGGAATAAAATTCTTTGTAAATTTATACTAAATTGTTTAGAGAAAATTAGAACAAAATAACAATTTATCTTAAAGGAGGAAACAATTATAATTTGTAATTCTATAAATTATGCCAAATGATAGAAATCAAGTAAACACAAAAAGAGACATGATTATATTATATAAAAAAGTGTTTACATAAATTTGATTTCAATATCCATAGAAATCGGAGGCGTACAAAGTAAAACAAGTTTTCCTTTTCTATACCGACTTGTATCCCCACAAACCGGTTGGCTTTAGCCTATCCTTCCCCGGATATGGCCTCAAGCCGCTCTAGCCAAACCTTCCTCGGATATGGCCTCGAGCACCCCCTAGAGCTAATCACCGAGAACTAGTCGCCAACACAAGGCGAATTCCTCCCTAAGTCCTACCCAGACCTAGTCACCAACACATGGCGAATTCTCTAAACGGTTACAAAAAGTATGGAATGAAAATAAAGATAATAATAATAAAACTCCCTATATGAGATCTTCTGAAGTCAGAGACGAAGGATCGTTGTAGTATAAGCGAGGTCGAAGCGATCGTCCTTCGGATGTTGCGTGACGTAGTCCTCCTCTAGAATTCTCCTTAAGCTTTTTGTGGGAGATCCTTCTTCGGTAGTATAACGGTAATAGAGTTGTGGCACTTGCAATCTCTCTGGGATGGATGGCCAAAACGAGAAAGAGCCCATCAATTTATAGAACTTGAAGATAGCGCATGTGGTAGCTCCTAGCGCCTGTGGTAGCGTTCCTGTGGAGCGGTTGCAAAACCGTCGGCGGCGTGGCGCTGTGCACAAACTTGAGATAACGCCAGGCGGTAGCGCTAGCGCTGGCGGTAGCGTTCGTGTCGAGCAGTTGCGAAACCTTCGGCTGCGTGACAGAACAAACTTTCGTCGAACGGAATCAATTTTGTCAAACAGAACTTCAAGTTCGTCGAACGCAGTTGCCGGGCGCATTATCGTCGAGCACAGGCTCAGCTCGTCGAACGGAACTTCTCGTTCGTTGAACGCAGCTTGTCGAGCACAGGTTCGTCGAGCGCAGGAGATTTCGTCGAACGAAACTCCTCGTTCGTCGAACGCAGCTTGCTTCAGGTTTCGTCGAGCGCCTTCAAAGTTCGTCGAACGCAGGTAGATAACGCTGGGCGTTAACTACTAACGCGAGCGTTAGCACATATTCTAGAGAATCATCTCCAATCTGTTTTATACCTATGGAGTATTGCACATATAGTTCATGCATACTCTAAACACACAAAATACAAGATCAAATACAATTTGGGATTTGTTATTCTCAAACAAAGGGATGTGACACACATGTCCAACAATCTCTCCCTTTTTATAATAACAAATCCTCTTAGCAAGAAATCAACAATAGTGTTTATAGTATGTGATAAGCAAGATGATAGTGCAACTATAGTATATGATAAGCATGATGATATGCATACTCCCCCTATCTTAATGCTCCCCCTACATAAATGCAATTTATGTTTTACTCCCCCTAAATGATAGATTACATGAACTATTCTCCCCTTAATCTTCTATATTTCTCTTATATAGATTTCTTCAATTAATCTCCCCCTTTTGGTATTATCAAAAGAAGGTAGGGTGAGAGTAGTAAGGAGGCATTCTTTAGGCTAGTTATAAATCATGATCGAGCTTTTGTAATATTTGAAATGATAAAGAGTTTAAGCATAGTATATATAAGAGATTTCAAATAAAAAGATAAGAGTTGTAAGCAAACGGAAGATTATAAGAAACATCTTTTTGTAAGCATGAAAAGCATAAGTAAAAAATATGAGTTTTAGTTCAAAATTGAACGATGTTTTAACCTTTTTGAAATCTCAAAGTCTTTCATAAAAATACCAAGCATGAAATGAATATATCAAAGAGAGATTATACTACAATGTTACTTAATTTTAAGTTCAAGAGATACCAAAACATTGTAGAGATCATGTTAGGTTATCTTGTGCATTTCTTATATAAAGAGTAGTATAGATAAAGCATTAGAATCCAATACTCATGAGAAGAAGTGTTATGAAAGATAATGATGTGCATATAAGTGTATTTTGAGCAATGTTAACAATTGATTTAAATCACAAAATACAAGACATGTAGAGTAAAGTGCACAATAAAACACAAGTATATCAACTTTCACACACTTTTAATGCACATAATTTTTAACAAAGTGGTGTAGTAACCAAGGTTTGCACAAGACACTTTACTATTCTTTCCAAGGTGCTCAACCTCACAATGCTTATGAAGACTTATCAGGAGGTTCAAGTAGTGCTTGGTGGAGTTATATTTGTCTATATATATAATTTTTTTGTTCACATTTGTGAGACAACATTCTCCGAATACACTTGTTTTGCAAACCCCAAATTTTTTTAACTTAACCACTTTTCTAAATTTTATAAGTGCAATTCAAATGTAGTGTAGGCAATAAACTTATGCAAGTTTTAATTCATTTTACAAATATAATACACAAGCAAGCATTTTAGATTTAAACACACATGTTGATTATCAAAATAAGTGAGTGAAATGTATCATTATCAATCATAAAACATTTACTCATACTTAGAGGCATGCTAAGCTTGGATCTACACATATTTTTTAATACAATTGATGCACTTAAATAGATATATCAAACCATGATAAACAAAACAATGTTCATAGTAATTTGAAGGAATAAATGTTGACATTGTAAATAATTCTAAATAATAGAATTCAATCATGCTTGATATTAGCAATAAAGATCATACAGTTTTTTTTGTAGTTTTATCATTTTTAATGAGATAAAAATAGAAAATCACAAAAACATATTTTTGTATTTTTGAATTTTGAATTTTGGTAGTTGATTTTTCATAATAAAACAAAAATAAAATAGTCAGAAACACAAAAAATAAATTAGTATACATAAACTAACATATTTTTAAGGATTTTTAGAAATTTTGAAAAACACAAAATTCAAACATTCACACTAGCGCTGGCGCTAACGCTAGCACTGGAAACAGTACACGATTTTTTAAGAATTTTAAAATTCTGATTTTTGAAATTGATTAGGGGTCTTAAGAGTAGTCTTATGCATAAGTTTTGTAATTTTCAGAGATGTCTTAATTGCTCAAATTGCATAAAACATTAGCATTTTACATGTTATTCATCCTAAGATGTCTAAGACTCCTAATTCCAACCTTAACATTTGAAACCTTGCATCGGGAAGAGGTTTAGTGAATATATCAGCAAGTTGAGAGTCCGTGTCAATGAAACTTATTCTAACATTTTCCTTCTTAATGTGATCCCTTATGAAATGATGACGTACATCTATATGTTTCGATCTAGAATGGTGTACCGGATTATTTGTGAGATCAATGGCACTTTTGTTGTCACATTTTAGTTCAATAAATTTTAGATGAAAACCAAAGTCCTCTAAAGTTTGGCTCATCCATAGTGCTTGTGCACAACAACTTCCTAATGCAATGTATTCGGCCTCCGTGGTGGTGAGTGCAACCGAGTTTTGTTTCCTACTAGACCATGCAACTAATGAAGGTCCTAGAAAATGACAAGTACCACTAGTGTTTTTTCTATCAAGTGAACAATCGGCGTAGTCCGAATCGGAGTAGCCGTGAAGTGTAAATGAATTATTGTGCGGGTACCATAATCCTAATCTAGATGACCCAATGAGATATCTAAAAATTCGTTTTACCGCTTTTAAATGAGATTATTTTGGATTGGCTTGAAAGCGAGCACATAAGCATACGGGAAACATAATATCGGGTCTAGTTGCACTTAGATAAAGTAGAGATCCTATCATACCTCTATATAAAGATTGATCTATAGAAATTCCTGATTAATCTTTTCCTAATTTTAGTGATGCACTCATTGGTGTAGAAGCATGTTTAAGATTTTCAAATCCAAAATGTTTAAGCATATCATGGACATATTTAGTTTGACATACAAAGATACCATCAATTCTTTGTGATATTTGAAAACCAAGGAAATAAGAAAGTTCTCCTACAAGACTCATTTCAAATTCATTTTTCATCACTAAAATAACTTCTTTACACATCTCTTCATTAGTAGATCCAAAAATAATATCATCAACATATATTTGTAAAATAATTATATCATCATTGTTGTGCTTAATGAAGAGAATATTATCCGCACTTCCCATAATATAACCGTGCTTTAATAAAAATGATGTAAGTCTTGCATACCATGCACAGAGCGCTTGTTTTAAACCATAAAGCGCTTTCTCTAGTTTATAAACATGATTTGGAAATTTTTCACTAATAAAATCGGGGGGGGGGGGGTGTTCAACATAAACTTCTTCTTTTACAAACCCGTTTAGAAAAGCACTTTTCACATCTATTTGAAATAGTTTTATTCTTTTAAAGCTTGCAAATGCTAGAAAAATTCTTATAGACTCTAATCTAGCAATGGGTGCAAAAGATTCATCAAAATCTATCCCCTCGATTTGAGAATATCCTTGTGCTACTAATCATGCTTTATTTCTAGAGATTCTTGACTCACCATCTAATTTATTTTTAAAAATCCATTTTACACATACAACCGGGTGATTAGATGGTCTTTCAACTAATTTCCAGATATTATGTCGCTCAAAGTGTTCTAACTCTTCATTCATAGCCAAAAACTAAATTCATCATTTAAAGCAGTAGAAACGGTTTTTGGTTCTATTTCGGAAACAAAACAAATATTTGGAAAAGATTCATGAAGAGAAGAGCGAGTTCTTACACCGATGGATGGTTCACCAATTATCAATTCTTGTGGATGATCCTTTGTGAATTTTAAGGTACTTGGAGGTACATATTCATCTTCCTTGGCCTCCTCTTCTTCTTCTTTGGAAGGTTCTTTGTCACCATGCTCCAAAGGTGTAATAGATCATCCTCGTTGCCTGTGGAAAGTTTTTCTACACAAGGAACAAACTCATCAAATTTTACATTTATTGACTCTTCAACTCTACTAGTTCTTTTATTAAAAATTCTATAAGCTTTACTAGTTGGAGAGTACCCAAGAAAAGTTCCTTCATCACATTTTTCATCAAACTTTCCCAAGCTATCTTTTGTATTCAAAATAAAACATTTACAACCAAAAACTTTGAAATAAGATACATTAGGCTTCTTCTGAAAATAGAGTTCATATGGTGTGAGATTAAGAGATGGGTGAAGCATGATTCTATTCATAACATAGCATGATGTATTTACGGCTTCGGCCCAAAAGGACTTAGCTAATTTATATTCACATAACATAGTGCGTGCTAGTTCTTGAAGTGTCATATTCTTTCTTTCTACAACACCATTTTGTTGTGGTGTGTGTGATGCAGAGAACTCATGTTTAATGCCTAACATATCACAAAAGGATGTAAATTTTTCATTTTCAAATTCTCCTCCATGATCCGAGCAAATGCATTTAATTTTTAAATCACTTTCATTTTGAATAAGAGTACATAATTTTGCAAATTCACAAAACGCATCGGATTTGGAAGAGAGAAATAATGTCCAACAATATCTTGAAAAATCATCTATTAAGACATATGTATATAATCTACCACCAAGACTTGGAGTGCTAACGGGACCAAAAAGATCCATATGAATTATTTGCAAAGGTCTTGTAGTAGAAATGAAATTTTTACTTTTGAAAGAGGATCTAGAAATTTTACCTTTTTGACATGATGAACAAAGTGAAGGTAAAGTTCCATTTAACATAGGCAATCCTCTAATTAAATTACTTTTGGCAAGTTTTACAATGAGCTTTGAGCTAGCATGCCCTAGTCTTCTATGCCAAAGTTCTAATTCATCATTTTTAGTGATAAAACATTTTATAGATGATTTAGAAAGATCATGAAAAGAAACTATATAAACACTATGTATTCTTGGTGCAGTTAGTAAAATATCTTTTGTAGTAGGATTAGATATTTTGCAAAGATTAGTGGAAGACTCAAATAACACGTCTAATCCTTTATCACATAATTGGCTAATAGAAATTAAGTTGTGTTTTAATCCTTTCACATAAAGAACATTAGATATAGTAAAGGATTTGTTACCAACTGTACCAATTCCCATGATCCTTCCTTTTCCGTTATCACCAAACGTCACGATCCCTCCCTTCTTCTTTTCTAGGCTAAGGAACTTTGCTTTATTGCCCGTCATGTGCTTGGAGCATCCTGAATCCAAGTACCACACGTCTTCATTGTCCTTAGCCTGCCTGCACATCTAAAAAGAAGACGATAGTAAAGATCAGGATACCCAAGTGGAACCACCCATAGAATAAGTGGAAGCCTTAGGTAACAAGATTTGCTTTAAAGTGTTTTGTTTTATTTTCCTGCAAGAACAAGATGTGTGACCTAACCTATAACAGTTTGCACACAAAATAAAAGGGGTTGAAACCCATTTATGGAATATTTTCTTGCTGGAAGAAATTGGATTTACAGAAGAAAAACATTTTGAGAAAGAAAATTCAGGCTTCTTGTAAGAGGTGCTAGCGCCGGGCAGTAGCCCTCACCTCGATATCCGAGCCCAAATTTTCCAGAACCATGGCACTGGTTCTACATGGAGAATCCTTAGAGTACCTCCCCTTTGGTAGGCCTCTGACTAGGTTATTCCTTGCTAGTTTACTAATGGTCTTGTAGTTTAGATGACTCAGTCTCCTATGCCATAATTCACTTTTATTAATAATATTATTGAACAAACAAACTTCTGTGGGTGTGGAGATAAAGTCTACTATATATACTTTCCCCTTTTTAATTCCACTGAGTACTATGGCACCAGTCTTGACATCAATAATATGGCAAAACAGTGTGGTGAATTTTACCTCATACTTACCAATGTCACATATCTGACTTATACTTATCAGATTGTGCTTCAGTCCTTTGACTACTGTCACATTCTTGAAGGTAACTTTCCCTTCTTTGAAATCTCCAAAGCCCCTGGTTTGCCCACAGCTAGAGTCTCCAAAGGTCACTGATGGTCCATGTCTATCTTCAAAGTTGGTTAGTAGATTGTTGTACCCTGTCATGTGCATGGAGCATCCACTATCCAAGTACCACACCAGCCTGAATATGTGATACATCTGCACATAAGATGTTAAACATTAGTTTGGACCCTGCTAAGCTGGGGTCCCTTCCTCCCAACAGAAAAAGGTTCAATGAAAGAGTAAGTTGGTTTTTCAGAGTACCCTTTCTTCTTTAGGAGTGTTGGCTTATCATACCAATAGTCATTAGTAATATTGCAGAAATAGTATTCATAATAAATAGATTGAGAAGACTTTTTAGAAAAGGAGATATTTCTGTTAAATTGGTTGCGTCGATATAAATTCGACGTATGTTTAAGGTTGCGTCGAGTCGAAGTCGACGCTTCCTTCATTCTGTATTCTCTTTTAGTCGAAGCATAGGAGAGGTTGCGTTGATTGGGAGTCGACGTATTATTTGAGTTGCGTTGAGTAGAATTCGACGCACGTCGATACTGATTCGACACAAATTTGTTTCTTTTCAGAGGATATTTACCTAGGATTCCTTCATGCATAGTGAAATTATTTTTATTGAAAACAGTAGTTGTTTCTAGATTTTCATGTGATTCTTCTCCTATGAGATTATTCTTCCTAGTGAAGTGGATAGGATGTCTCCAGACAAGTTTGCTGGGTGACTGAGGCCTGGGTTCTAAGTCAGTATTAAACTCTAGTTGTCTAAATCTATCAGTGAGATTTTCAGAGATTTTCTTGAGTTTTTGACTTCTGCCATTTAGAGAATTTTCAAAGGCTTTTGCCTTTGCTAGCTCATTTTTCAGTGTTTGATTTTCAGTATTTATTTTATCTAGCTGCTCCTCTGATCTAGAGAGTTCTTGACTGAGCTCATAGTTTTTATATTGTGTATCCATTTGTTTGAGATTGTTTAATTCATTTCCTAGCCTTTTTATTTCTTTCTCAGATTTGACTTGATCTAAATAAAATTCTGTGAAACTATTTTTGAAATCAGTAGAAGAAAAATCAGATATATTTACCAGAGATTTATCATCATGCTTCTCAGTGGCCATCAAACAGGTTTCCTCTTGCTTAGCCTCTTCTTGGTCATTTTCAGATGAGGTACTTTCTTCATATTCTGAATCACTCCATGATTGAGCAATGAATCATTTCTCTTTCTTCTTTTTCTTTAGATCTGTTCTTTTTCGATCTTTCTCATAGCTGATTTCTTTAGTACATTCAGGTGCAATGTGTCCAGGTTTCCTGCAAGAGTAACATATAATCTCTTTAGTATGGGTTTTGTTATACCTGGTTTTTGAATCTCTCCTTCTGGACCCTTCTGTTTTGATCCACTTTTTGAACCTTTTGGCCAGTAGACTGATCAGCTCCTCATCACTTGTAGAGGGTTCATCTGCAGTGGCCTTTAAGGCAATACTCTTTTCCTTTGAGAGTGAAGGAGTCTTTTCTTTCACTTCTTTCTCAGCTCTTGTTTTCAACAACTGTTCATAGGATCTTAATTTACCCAATAGAACATCTGTTGAGATTTCATTTTGGCTTCTGGAGTCTCTAATTGGCCAAATTCTTGAGTCCCAAGAGCTAGGGAAGCAAGTTAGCAATTTGTCATTTATCTCAGTGAGAGATATGTCCTTCTCAAGTGTTCTTAATGTTGGATCTTACGGCGCCCTTAGAGGGGGGGTGAATAAGGGAATAAAAATTCTTTTTATAATTTTAAGAAAATTACTAAATTGTTTTATGATAAAAGAGATTGAAATAAACAATTTAGATTTAGAATTGAAAACTTAGAACACAATATAATAGAGATTACGCCAAGTGATAGAAATCAAGTAAACACAAAAGAGACATGATTATATTATTTGACAAAGTGTTTACATAAATTTGATTTCTATATCGCTAGAAATCGGAGGCGTACAAATGTAAATTTCTTTTTGTTTACCAATCCTTCTCCCAAGGATCGGAAGGCTATCACTTGTCTCTCCCTAGACCAAGCCCAAGCCTATCCTCTAGATCTTCCCAAGATCTAGACGTAGCACACAAGGCCACGATTTCCCACCAAGCCACGCAAGGACTTGGACGCTCCGCACAAGGAAGCGATTTTCCCTTAAGCCACGCAAGGACTTAGACGCTCCGCACAAGGAAGCGATTTTCCCTATCAATACAAAGTAAAATGTATATAAATGAAAATACAAGATAAAATAAGAACTCCCTAGAAATTCAGATCTCTGAAAGGAAGGTTGAAGCCTCGAGATGATCCTTGATGTAGAAGCGCGTCCGATCTCGTCTTCAATTTCAAACCTTCTCAGCATAAATGGGAGTTCATGAGGTTCTGGAGCTCTCTGGATGGAATGCACTCAGGAAGGGACTTAGAATCTTCAGAGCTTGGAATGCACGAACACAAGGAGGTAATTTATAGTAAATCGCTGTCGCCTGGGCGACAGTGACTGTCGGAATTTTCCGACAGGGTTAAACTGCCGCTGGAGTGGCGTCGTGCGGGCAGTTGCTGTAACCGTCGAGCTGTCGCCTGGGCGACATCGATGTCGGATTTCCGACAGTGCAAAACTGCCGATCGTGGGTGGTGTCGTGGGCAGTTGTTGTAACCTCCGAGCTGTCGCCTGGGCGACATCGCTGTCGGAATTCCGACAGCTCAAAACTGACTTTCATCGAGCTGCCGTGGAGGGAAGTAGTTATAACTTCTCTGCTGTCACCTGGGCGACAGCAGCTGTCGGAATTTTCCGACAGTGCAATTTTCCCACATTCAAATTTAGCTCCAGCAGAAATGTGAACATCTCATACCTGTTACCTGCACACCATTAATAAAAATAGAATCAAATACAAACGGGATTTGTTATTCTCAAACCGGACGAGTGCGGAACGCATGCTCCAACAATCTCCCCCTTTTGATAATAACAAATCCTAATACTAAGAAATCGAATAAATCCTATATAGATAGTGACAAGTACATTATGTATGCACAAGTGTGAACTTATGATCTTCATGTTCTCCCTCTTAATATGATCTCCTCTGTGAACTTATGATCTTCATATTCTCCCCCTTAATATGATCTCCCCCTTAATATTAGCTCCTTCTAAAATTATTCTCCCCCGACTTATAAACTCCCCCTACATGAAAGCTCACTTAATTAAGTAATTTAAGTGATTTAAGTGATTTCTTAGTATCTTCTCCCCCCTTTGATATTATCAAAAGTAATGAATATAGGGATGAGTGTATATCTTTTAAGATAGGTAAGGAACCATTTATTGAAGGATTTTCATGATCAAGCATATGTTAATGTATGCACCTCCTATATGATTACTCCCCCTGCAAATTTACCCATTTTTTTGGTTTAATATCATTATAATGCACTCCCCCTAAATCTTAGATTTATGCAATTTAATCTCCCCTTTTGGTAGATTTATGCAGTTTAGGTGAGGGTAGTAAGGAGGCATTTCTTATAAATGATAAAGAGTTTAAGCATAGCATATATAAGAGATTTCAAATAAAAAGATAAGAGTTGTAAGCAAGCGAAAGATTATAATAAACATATTTTTGTAAGCATGAAAAGCATAAGTAAAAATATGAGTTTTAGTTCAAAATTGAAAGATGTTTAAACCTTGTTGAAATCTCAAAAATTTTTTTTCATAAAAATGCCAAGCATGAAATGAACATATCAAAGAGATATTATACTACAATGTTACTTAATTTAAAGTTCAAGAGATACCAAAACATTGTAGAGATCATGCTAGGTTATCTAGTGCATTTTACTATAAAGAGTAGTATAGATAAAGCATTAGAATCCAATACTCATGAGAAGAAGTGTTATGAAAGATAATGATGTGCACATAAGTGTATTTTGGGCAATGTAAACAATTGATTTAAATCATCAAAATACAAGACATATGTAAAGTAAAGTGCACAATAAAACACAAGTAAATTACTTTCACACACTTTTAATGCACATAATTTTTAACAAAGTGGTGTAATAACTAAGGTTTGCACAAGTAACTTTACAATTCTTTCCAAGGTGCTCAACCTCACAATGCTTATGAAGACTTATCAGGAGGTTCAAGTAGTGCTTGTGGAGTTATATTTGTCTACATATATAATTTTTTTTTTGTTCGCATTTGTGAGACAACATTCTCCGAATACACTTGTTTTGCAAACCAAAATTTTTAACTAAACCACTTTTCTTAATTTCATAAGTGCAATTAAAATGTAGTGTAGGTAATAAACTTATGCAAGTTTTAATTCATTGTACAAATACAATACACAAGCAAGCATTTTTAGATTTAGACACACATGTTGATTACCAAAATAAGTGAGTGAAATGTATCATTATCAATCATAAAACATTTACTCATACTTAGAGGCATGCTAAGCTTGTATCTACACATTTTTCAATACAATTGATGCACTTTAAATAGATATATCAAAGCATGATAAGCAAAACAATGTTCATAGTAATTTGAAGAAATAAGGTTTAACATTGTAAATAATTCTAAATAATAGAATTCATACATGCTTGATATTTGACAATAAAGATCATACAGTTTTTTTTATCATTTTTTAAATCAAATAAAAACAGAAAATCACAAAAACATATTTTTGTATTTTTGAATTTTGAACTTTTGTAGTTGATTTTGCATAATATGAATAAAAACAAAGATAACAAAAACATATTTTTGTATTTTTGAATTTTGAAATTTTTATTTGATTTTCCATAATATGAATAAAAACAAAGATAAATAAATAAATAAAAACAGAAACACAAAAATTAAGTAGTACATATGAACTAACATATTTTTAAGGATTTTTTTGAAATTTTAAAAATCTGATTTTTGATATTTATTAAGTGTCCTTAGAGTAGTCTTATGCAGAAATTTTGTAATTTTTGGAGATGTTTTGATTGCTCAAATTTGCATAAAACTTTAGCTTTTTCAAATACATGTGCTTTACAAAAACATTTAAGCTCAAAAAGATAAATTATGCAAACACATGAGGACATTTTTATTAAACAACCCAAAATATGCATGATTTAAGTGATAAGTAAATAAAATGTTCATGCAGTACGTAATATAGGTAAGTCTTAAGATTAGAAACTACCCCGACTAAATGTCTACACCCTAGCCCCGTACTAAGTGACGGATGGGCATGAGGAGCTGCACACATACCGTAGGTTGGGGTGTTAATCCCATATGCACACACACTAAAGAACGCTCAACCTAGCACTCTTTCCCCCCAGTGCCTCGCAAGGCCCCATTGGAACCCTCCCCGGTTAAGGACAAGACATGTCTTATAAGTTAGGTCTCTAATGCATACAACCCTACGCCCCCGCTATTGTGAGATATGAAGTCATAGGTGAAATAATCTTTTGGAAAACCTATGCTTTTAAATCTAAGGGTTGATACATAAACTATGGGTTTTGTTTAATGTGATGAGTTATATAAAGCCGCATAGTTTATCTACTTTTATGAGATGACGATATGAGATAACTAGCACAATTACTAATATTCAATAAGTGATAAAGCTAGTATGATGAGTTTTGGGCTTAAAGTCATGTCATAAGATTAATATTAATATTGCATGTATTCCAAAATAGAATTTCAATTTATAGATCTAGAATGGAGTGATGATTTAGTTTGATTTATACTTTCATTACAAAGTTGATTCTAGAGTATTCAAATATGAGACATACATGCAATCACTAGTAAAGCAGATCAATACATCAAATAATGTAAAGAAAACATTATTCATAATTTTTATCATAAGATTCAAAATTCCTATTATCGATTTGAGATATGTTTTGATAGAACATGAATTATGATTTATGATTAAAGAGAATTTTTGCATAGAATATATGTTAGATCATCATGATGTGTGTAAATTCTAATTCTTCTAGACTTATGACAATATGAATTGGTGATTTTCGTTTGAATGAGCACGTTTGAATTGTAAGTCTAGAAAATGATGATCAAGCTATCATATCAAAGACAAAGATCACAAATATATTGTTTTGAAATAAAATGCCATTCAATAATTGAATTTATTGATCTTTGGTTTTGCATGATAATATATGATTCATGAAACAATATTCATAAATATTCTAATGATTAATTCATAAACTATGTGTTTGTTGGAATTTCAGTATTCTATATAATTTCAAATCACATAGTTATCATGATATTTTAATAACATTGTAAATGTTATACCTAGCATATAAATTTAAGCACAAATAAAGAAGTGATGCTAGAATGATCCATTTAAATGCAATGTTATTACATAGAATTAATGGAGATAATGTTGCATGTAATATGAGATGTTTACAAATTAATTTTCTTTAGACCTATAATGAAATGATTAAACTTTTGATTTGATCTTAATGATATAAGATGATTCTAAGGTCTAAATTACATGCAAACAATGGTGACACACATCACACATACTATCTAAATTAATATACGAAACAATTATACATAGGATATCATGTGATGAAAAAATCCTTAAACACAGAAATTTCCGAATCAAGCGAACTAAGATAGCATTTAAAAACGGAGTTGAAATTGGGCAAATTGACAGCACCAAACGAACTTAAATGAGCAAGTTTAGTTTGCCGATAGATGGAGATTTCTGTGCTCTTTCTGAAAAGATATTAAACGCGAAAAAAACGGACGAGCGGATCAAAAGATATGGCTATTTGAAGTTTTGATCAAAAAACTTGCTTTTTGAAAGATTAAGCATGCGTTTAGATGAATTTTTGTTTTCGATTTTATTTGATAATATTTTTCATAATAAGGGCTATCAAATGCAGCAAATAACATAGAAAGTAATCAAACTGTTGCGCATTTTAATTTTTAGCTTAAGCCCTTTTAATAAACCAATTAAATCCATTTTTTAAAATTAATTTCATTAGTCTTGAAAAATAGTTTCAATATTCTAATTATAATGTTAATTCAAGACATTGATGGGTAAAGGATTTAAGAGGATATATATATTATAATAAAAAAATGAGAGGTAGGTCTCTTTTAAAAATCATATGACTTAATGTTCAATTTTAATTCAATTTGATTTGATAAACATTAGGCTTAATATGTGAAAGTCATATTTCATAAAATATAGAGGGACCATAAGCATTTTGGATCAATAAATACAAAAACAAACAAAAGAAAAAGAAATAAAGCACATCATGAAGTAGAGTATTGATATTTCATTTTTAATTATTTCTACTTCATGCAAATGATAGGATACTAATGAATAAGAGATTTAGGTATCCAAAGTTGACCACGTGGGATGGTTCCTTTGGGTACCCAAATACATCGTGATGGCTTTTGAGAAGATAATGATGAATGAGCCCTTTTAATTAATGTTGATATGTCATTTTTCTTTATGGGTCTCCATTCATACATTGGTTGTTTATTACTTAAATCCATATAATGATTATGTGAATTGTTTGAAAAATAATTCATTGGAGGTTTATGTTTATTTAAATTATTTTTCAAAATAGCTTGATGTTGATAATCATAATGATTTTCATTATATGGATTCTTTGAAATTTTATAAGAGTGATTGTCTTTCTTTAGAAGTGATTTTTGAAAGAGTGGGTTACAATATGTTTTAAAAGATTGATTATCATTTTGATGATTTTCATTTCCACTCTTTCTTTTAGACATACTCTTATAATATGAAGGATAATATTTTATATTTTGATTTTCATGAAAAGGAGTTTTTAAATTTGAGTTATGATTGAATATATATTGAGACTTATAATAGTGACTCTTAAGAATTTTATGAGGATCATAATTCTTTTTTAAACCAAACTCCTTTTGATTTAATGCGTGAAATTGATCCTTCTTAGAAATGATTTTGTAAGTTAATTTATCTTTGTTATTCAAAATCTTATGATGAAATTTATTAGGTGACATTTGAAATTTTTCAACAAAAGATTTTAATTGTTTTAACTTACAAGTTAAAGCATCATTTTCAACTATCAATTTTTCATTATGTTCTTTTGAAACTAAGAGCCCTTTTTCAATTTCCTTGAATTTTTCCTTAAATAAATTGCAATCAAAACAAGGAGTAGGAATTGTAACTAAAGAGCATGAAATAGAATTTAACACATCAATATTTGTTTCTACTTTATCGTTTGCTTTTAAAGATTTATTTTCTAAACATAATTTGAAATTAACAATTTTTAACTTTAAAATTTTACGTTTAGCAATTTTAAGCATACGAGAAGTAGAAATAGAATTCGTTACAAAAAGAGAAGATTTAGATTTTCTTACCTTGCTATAGTTTCCGTCTTCTCTTTTGCTTGATGTGTTGCCAACAAATGAGTCCAACATTGTGACGTTGTATTTTTCTTCCTCCAAGCATGAGTCCTCATCGATTTCTTCTCTTGGATCCATAAGGAATTCCTCGTCGATTTCACTCTTAGATTTATCATCCTCCAAGAGTGAGTCCTTGTCGATTTCTTCTCTTGGATCCATAAGGAATTCCTCTTGTTCATCATCTGTGGAAGGAAGATTATAAGTATTCTCAAGAAATTTCCAAACTTCATAAGCAGTAGGAAGTGTATAAATAAGTTTGAAAATATTTTGATCTAATGCACAATATAGACTATTCATAGATTTGGCATTTAAAAATATTTCATTTTTATTTAAAATACTTGGGGGCATTTTAATTGTAATATTCCATACTTTAATATCCAAAGATTTAAGAAATCTTTCCATAAGAAATTTCCACCCATTATAATTTTTGCCTTCAAATAAAGGTGGTGCTAAAGATTTTTCATTTATAAGAAAATTTCCCCTACTAGTAGAAGCGAGATCATGAGACACCATTATTCCCGGTGGTTAAACCGATTTGGAATAACCTGCCCTCTGATACCACTTGTTGGATCTTACGGCGCCCTTAGAGGGGGGGTGAATAAGGGAATAAAAATTCTTTTTATAATTTTAAGAAAATTACTAAATTGTTTTATGATAAAAGAGATTGAAATAAACACTTTATATTTAGAATTGAAAACTTAGAACACAATATAATAGAGATTACGCCAAGTGATAGAAATCAAGTAAACACAAAAGAGACATGATTATATTATATGACAAAGTGTTTACATAAATTTAATTTCTATATCGCTAGAAATCGGAGGCGCACAAATGTAAATTTCTATTTGTTTATCAATCCTTCTCCCAAGGATCGGAAGGCTATCACTTGTCTCTCCCTAGACCAAGCCCAAGCCTATCCTCTAGATCTTCCCAAGATCTAGACGTAGCACACAAGGCCACGATTTCCCACCAAGCCACGCAAGGACTTGGACGCTCGGCACAAGGAAGCGATTTTCCCCTAAGCCACGCAAGGACTTAGGCGCTCCGCACAAGGAAGCGATTTTCCCTATCAATACAAAGTAAAATGTATATAAATGAAAATACAAGATAAAATAAGAACTCCCTAGAAATTCAGATCTCTGAAAGGAAGGTTGAAGCCTCGAGATGATCCTTGATGTAGAAGCGCGTCCGATCTCGTCTTCAATTTCAAACCTTCTCAGCATAAATGGGAGTTCATGAGGTTCTAGAGCTCTCTGGATGGAATGCACTCAGGAAGGGACTTAGAATCTTCAGAGCTTGGAATGCACGAACACAAAGAGGCAATTTATAGTAAATCGCTGTCGCCTGGGCGACAGTGACTGTCGGAATTTTCCGACAGCATTAAACTGCCGTTGGAGTGGCGTCGTGCGGGCAGTTGCTGTAACCGTTGAGATGTCGCCTGGGCGACATCGATGTCGGATTTCCGACAGTGCAAAATTGTCGATCGTGGGTGGTGTCGTGGGCAGTTGTTGTAACCTCCGAGCTGTCGCCTGGGCGACATCGCTGTCGGAATTCCGACAGCTCAAAACTGACTTTCGTCGAGCTGTCGTGGAGGGAAGTAGTTGTAACTTCTCTGCTGTCGCCTGGGCGACAGCAGCTGTCGGAATTTTCCAACAGTGCAATTTTCCCACATTCAAATTTAGCTCCAGCAGAAATGTGAACATCTCATACCTGTTACCTGCACACCATTAATAAAAATAGAATCAAATACAAACGGGATTTGTTATTCTCAAACCGGACGAGTGCGGAACGCATGCTCCAACACTTAACTCATTTGTTATGAGGCTGAATCTGGCATACATGTCAGCAACACTTTCACTGTCTTTCTTCTGGAAGTTTTCATATTGAGAGATGAGTAATGCCTTTCTATCTTTTCTCTCATCAACACTCTCTTCTACCATTTTAGTGAGAGTTTCCCATATTTCCTTAGCTGACTCATATTCAGTAATCTTTTGGAAGGTTTCATCTGAAAGGGTTGAGACTAAGATATTCATAGCCTTGGCATCACATGCATGAGCTCTCTTTTCTTCATCTGTCCATTCAGCCTTTGGAGCAAGTGTTTGTGTGACCTTTCCACTTGAGTCCTTCTTGAATGGCTTAGGAGGACCTGTCATAATAACATCAAATAATTCTCCATCAATAGAGTTTAGATAAATTTTAATTCTTGTTTTCCAAAGTGCAAACTTTTCAAGGTTGCAAATTGGTGGTCTGGTGGAAGCATAATCTTTGATTTGTGCCATGCAAGAAATAGTTTTTAGAAATCTATATATATATGAGGTAGGATCTTTTTGATCAAGGAGTTACCCTTTTTAGATCAACCTCCATCTGATACCAATTGAAAGTGCACAGTTAACCTCACTAGAATTCTCTAGAGGGGGGTGAATAGAGATTTAAAAGTACTTTGTGCAAAGTTAACAAATATATATGTGTAATAATCTCATATTTAAGCTTCCCACACACACCAACAAGAATTAAGTAAATAAAGAAAGAAATAGCAAAATGAAAATCACAGCACAACACAAAGAAATATAGTGGTTCCCCAAACTTTGGGTAGTCCACTCTTCTACCCCCTTGGTAGGAATTCACTATCTTGTACTTAGTCTTTTGATAAGGAGACTCTTAGAACCAGCCTGAGTCTTTTGATAAGGAGACTCTTAGAACTAGTACAACTGAATTTTTTGAAGAGTGTTTACCCAGAAGACCGCTTCCAATAGAATGATTCGCAGACCGGGCGGTTTGAAGATACAAGTCGACCGGCTCAGGTTTTACAAGGTCCATCAACACCAACTAGCACAGGTCGGGCGGTCTGACATAATTCAGATTGCCTCCAAGTACTAAAGATAATCCAGGCCCAAGTCCAACAGGGCAAGTCGCGGTCTCAAGTCGGAGACCGTGCGGATTGTACCATAGAGACAAGCCGCGGTCTCAAGACGGAGACCGCTCGGATTGCATCGTCACCTTGGTCGTGTCATCCTCAGCCTCTGGTCAGACAGGTCGAAAGGGCAAGCCGCCAAGCCGCGCGGCTTCTTTCTTTCCTTCTTTGTGTATCTCGTCACCGCCTGCCCGTTTCTCCTGTACCCGGGCAGGCGGTTATTTTATCCCTGCCCATTCGGGCAGGCCCCCAAGCCTATAAATAGGGGGCGGCACTGTTCCCAAGACACGCACACTCGAATCCAGGAGCTCGCTTGTTTGAGTTGCGGTCTCGTGTTTCCCGTCTTGCGGACTGTCTGACCGGCCGGCTTCTATTTTCCTGCACTTGTAACCGCTGTAACCGCCTCATTTTAATCAAAGGAAAGCCCATCACAGGAGTGGCATTCGCTGTGACGGGCGAAGTCTGGCCTTGACCGCTGCTAGCGGTCTCATTTTCCCCACCTAAAAAGTAACCGGCAACCCGCAGCCTCCGATTTCCTTCGGAGGTGCGATTTCGGACTCAACAGAAACACACGACCTTCAGATCGCGGATTGTCGGTGAAATCCTCACTGCAATGTCAGACCGTCCGTTCCCCCTTGGAGACCGCTCCGATCACAGCGAGGACTCTTTGTGGGAAGCCCTGGAGCAATCAAGGAGAGAAGCCGAGCGGGCTCAGAGGGCCACTGATCAGCGACTTGAAGCGATCAGTCAGACTTTAGCAATGCGAACCGAGCGGCTAGTCCCACAGCAAGCCGCGGCTAATCAGGCGGTGACCCCGATCCCTCCTCCAACTCCTCCTTACCCGCTACCACAAGCCGCTAACTTCCAGCCCCAGCAAGAAGGCTTTGCGGCTAGGCAAAACTTCTATCAAGAAGCCGCGCACAGCATGCCGGCTCGGGTCCTCGACTTCCAGGGGGCGGCTTCTCATGATGCCCATATTTCCTACCCGCAAGAAGGCGCGGCCCGTCATTCCTACCCGCCAGAAGTTGCGGCCCGATCCTCTTACCAAGCGGCTTGCACGCGATTAGCCGCAGTTCCGGCAACTTATTATCCTGCTCCTCTATATGAAGATATGGAAGAAACTTCTCCCTTTGTGGACGAAGCCCGAGGGGAACCAGCCCCTAATAATTTCAAAGAGCCTCACCTGCCAGCTTTCAATGGGGAGACTGATCCCACGGTTCATTTACAAGCCTTCGAGTCAGCCATCGCTCTTAGAACCTTAACTGATGCAACTAAGTGCAAGCTTCTTGTAACCTCCTTCGAAGGACAAGCAAGGGAGTGGTTTTATGGGTTGCACCCTAGGTCAATCCGTTGTTTCGCTGAGCTACGAAGGGAATTCCTGCTGAGATTCTCTACCTCAAAGAAGAGAAAAAGTGGCCCGACGGCCCTTTTCGATATAAAACAGCGGGAAGACGAGACGTGGGCTCGTTTCGTAGACCGCTTCCAGAAAGAGATCATGGAGGTCCAAAATGTGGATCCGGAGCTGTATAGGGTCGCCCTCATCCATGGCCTAAGAGAGGGCCCCCTAAAATTTGAAGCAAATATAAGGGAGCCTAAGACTTATCAGGAAATGATAAGTTTGGCAAATATGTTTATCAGAGGAGAGAAGACAATCCGGGCTACGTCGCAAAGCTGGTAAGCGACAAGGAGCAGTCAAATCCGTCCTTCCATCATCCTCCATCGAATCAGTCCCACTTTGAACCCCGTTCCCAAAGGGGGAGAAACTACAAAAATAAGCAACCATTCATGGGCCATCAGCGGTTTCAAGATCAGAAACCACCGTTGGTCATCGCTCCCGCTCCATCCGCTCCTCTTCCGCAAAACATGTTGGTATACTTACAACAGTATACCATGCAGCCACCTCCAGTCATTCCATTCACTCAATATAATGACTCGCAAGAGTCATTCACTCCCTTAAACGTCACCATGGATGAAGTGGTCCAGATTCTGCAAAAGAGGCCAGATTTCAAAAGGCCTGCTCCTCTGAAGTCGGATATCCGCAGTCGAAATTCGAACCTTTATTGTGAATATCATAAAGAAGGGGGGCATCTAACCGAAGACTGTCGGGCCCTTCGTTTGCTTATAGAGAGACTCCTTGGAGAAGGAAAGCTCCGGGGTCTAGTTCGGAAAGATGCAATTGCTGAGCCAATTGCCGAGAAGAGAAAAGAGAAAGAAACAGTAGAAGTAACCTGGGAATGCGCCGACGTCGAAGATGTCGGCTGCTATGGTGACATCCATCCTTCTACCGAATGCGTCGAAGTCAATGATGTGGGCCCCTTAGGGGACATCTATTGTATTCATGGAGGAGCTGGAGCGGAATCATCTCGCAAATCCAGCATCGCGAGAGTTTTAAAGCAGGAAGTAGCAGCCACTACAAGTTCTCCTCCCGAAAGCACTATTGTCACATTTGGTCAGGATGACCTTCCCCCCAATGTCAATCCTTTCGACGATGCGGTGGTCATCAAGGCCGTCATCAAAAACTATGCAGTCCACAAGATTCTGATTGATACCGGCAGCTCCGTCAATCTCCTTTTCCGCCCGACTTTCAAGGGCCTGAAGACCGGAAAGCCTTTGCTTTCCACCGACGGGCCCCTCTACGGTTTTTTTGGGGAGAAGAAGGAAGTCGAGGGTTCAGTAAAGCTCCTGGTCTCTCTTGGAGGAGTAATAAAGTTAATCAATTTCGTGGTAGTGGATGCCCCGAGCAACTACTGTGCCATCTGCGGGAGGCCGATTCTCAATGCATATAGGGCAGTAGTGTCTACCTTTCACCTTGCCCTCAAGTTCATTGCCGAAGGAAAGCAGTATCGGGTCAGAAGCAACCCAAAGGTGGCTCGGGAGTGCTACGTCTGAACTGTCAACATAATCACCGACGTTCCACTTCCCGAGGCCGTGGCTGAGGTTTTGGAGATTGCTGAGTCTTCAGGGGCTGCCGAGGAAGGAAAAGATCGAGAAGGGGCTCACTTGGAACCTGCCCAAGCGACCTAAGAAGTTCCTATTGCTGAAGGGGCAGAAAAGAAGCTGGTCATCAACGCTGAGTTGACAGAGGAGGAGAAAGTGGAGCTAATCTCCTGCCTGTTGGAGAATCTGGATATCTTCGCTTGGTCAGCGGAGGATATGCCAGGAGTGGATCCAGACGTGGATTGTCATCATCTAAACGTATCTCCTGAGTTCAAGCCCGTCCAGCAAAAGAAGAGAGAAGTGGCGACCAAGATGGCGTTGCCCATCAGAGAGGAGGTTTCCAAACTCCTGAAAGCGGGTTTTATTTCTGAAATTCAATATCCCACGTGGATGTCGAATGTTGTAATGGTTAAGAAATCCGGTGGGAAGTGGCGCATGTGCGTGGACTTCACCAAACTGAATAAAGCGTGACCTAAAGATTGCTACCCTTTGCCTCAGATAGATGTCTTAGTTGATTCCGCGGTTGGGTATGGCTTTATGAGTTTTCTCGATGCTTTCTCAGGGTATCATCAAATTAAAATGCACAAACCTGACATCCCGCATACTTCATTTATCATGAACGATGGGTGTTACTGCTATCTCGTAATGCCCATCGGTCTTAAAAATGCGGGCGCACCATACCAAAGAATGATGGATACCTTCTTTAAACATCAAAAAGGCAGGAATCTTGAAGTTTACGTTGATGACCTCCTTCTAAAAAGTAAAACATTCTCATTGCACTTGAAAGACCTCGTAGAGACGTTCGCTACTCTACGGAGGTTCAAGTTAAAACTAAACCCGTTGAAATGTGTGTTTGGGGCAAGCAAGGGAAAGTTTCTTGGGCATCTCTTAACTCCTAACGGCCTAGCACTGAATCCAGACAAGGTGAAGGCCATCCTTGATATGACTCCTCCTCGAAATACTAAAGAAGTTCAGCAACTTGGGGGAAGATTGGCAGGATTGAGCAGGTTTATCTCCAAATCCGGAGATAAAAGTGCCCCATTCTTTAAAACACTGCGAGGGGGATCAAAGTTTGAATGGAGCGAGGAGTGTAACAAGGCTTTTGAGCAGCTGAAAGAACAGTTAACCTCGACTCCACTACTCCAAAGTCCCCGTGAGGGAGAAATGTTATTCTTATATCTGGGAGTCGGACCAGATGCGGTGAGTTCTGTCCTCGTTCGGGAAGAAAAGAAGAGGCAGTTTCCAATATACTATGTCAGCCACATTCTTAAAGATGCAGAAACCAGATATGCGATCTTGGAAAAACTGGCCTTGGCCTTGGTTATGTCTGCGCGAAGGCATCGTCCTTATTTTCAGGCTCATTCCGTCATAGTTATTACAGATCATCCTTTAAAAAATATTATTGAAAAGCCAGATCATTCAGGGAGGTTGGCAAAATGGGCTATTGAACTAAGCGAATTTGAGATATCATACATCCCTCGAACAGCGATCAAGGCGCAAATCCTGGCAGACTTCTTGGTAGATACAACAGAACCTAGTTCCGAACAGGTAGTGCAATCTCCTTTGGCTTGGATCATTTATGTGGATGGGGCTTCTGGCAGAAACTCCGTGGGAGCCGGGGTAGTTCTGATCAGTCCAAATGGCATCAGGCTGGAGCAAGCTATCAAATTCTTCTTTCTAGTGACAAATAATCAGGCAGAATATGAAGCACTTTTGGCTGGGATAAGGCTTGCGAAAGAGCTGGGCATAGAACATGTACATGTTAGAACTGATTCACTGGTGATGGCCTCTCAGGTCTTGGGAAATTATGAGACAAGGGAGCCAATTCTGAGGAAATACCTGCTGTTAGCCAAAAGGGAAATTGGAAGGTTCAAGTCATTCATCATCGAGCATATTCCAAGGACACAAAATGAGGAGGCAGATGAGTTGTCAAAGTTCGGTCTTCCATCCGGGGGAGTGACCTCTGAACTTTTTCATCCGGCAACAGATGAAGCAGAACTCATGCAAATTGATCATAATCCT
Organism: Dactylorhiza incarnata; assembly: GCA_033032865.1. Classification (NCBI taxonomy): domain Eukaryota; kingdom Viridiplantae; phylum Streptophyta; class Magnoliopsida; order Asparagales; family Orchidaceae; genus Dactylorhiza; species Dactylorhiza incarnata. The sequence continues at coordinate 9,304,115 of JAWHQI010000035.1, forward strand.
TCGTGGAAGGACCCTTACGAGCTATTTCTATCAAAGGGGGAGTTCCATCATTCCATCAAAGATCAGAGAAGATTCAAAAGGAAGGCGGCGTATTATTATCTGATAGCGGGAGTTCTCTACATAAAAACTTTGATCTCTCCCTTAGCACGATGTGTTTCGGAGGATGAAGTCCCAACCATACTTCAGGAAGTTCATTCTGGGGAGTGCGGTAGTCATTCAGGAGCGAAGACTATAGAGAAAAGAATCTTAAGGCAGGGGTATTTTTGGCCAACCATGAGAAAGGATGCTGAAGCATTTGCCAAGCGATGTGTTCAGTGCCAAAAGTTCGCTCCTCTTCAGCATTTGCCTACTTAGTCACTCAGATCCATAACTACGCCATGGCCCTTCGCAGTATGGGGGATGGATCTTATCGGACCCTTCCCAATAGCCAGCGGCCAGCGTCGTTTTATCATTGTGATGATCGACTACTTCAGCAAGTGGATTGAGGCAAAAGCACTGGCAAGAACTACAACCCAAATTATCAGAAACTTCATCTGGGGAGAAATAGTCTGCCGGCATGGAATTCCACTAGCAATTGTCACTGATAATGGTCCACAGTTCAATAATCCGGAGATGATAAACTTTTGTGATCAAGTGGGAATTGATCTTCGATTTGCATCAGTACATCATCCAAGAACAAATGGACAAGTAGAAGCGGCAAACAGGCAAATCCAGCAGCTCCTGATGAAAAGAGTTTTGAATCAAAGGGGAAATTGGGCAGATCAGCTTCTTTCCATCCTCTGGACTCTTCATACTACCCCGTCTTCAGCTACCGGGGAGACACCATTCAAATTATCTCATAGCTCGGAAGCTGTTGTGCCTATAGAATTTGAGGTGGTCACTCCAAGAGTTGTGTATGCAAAAGAGGGAGGAGAAGCGTGGATAGAAGACAATGATGAGGCTATCAAGTATAGTCTGGATCTGATCGAAGAACTTCAGGACGAGGCAACAATCAGACAAGAAGAAGTTAAAAGGAGGATGGCAAAGTACTTTGACAAAAATGTCAGAGTAAAGCATTTTGCGGTCGGCGACGTTGTGCTAAAAAAGGTTGATGCAGCAGCCCGAACAGGCAATGTCGGGAAGCTAAATCCTAATTGCGCTGGACCTTTCATCATCAAGGAGGTACTAAAAAGTGGGGCTTACCGCCTCCAAACAAGCGAAGGAGAAGACATCTCACGCACCTGGAGCGGTGACGATCTCAAACGGTTCTATCCTTAAAATGTCTTCTTCACTTTCCTGCAATTTTTTAGACATCTCAATAAGAAGCCCCATACTGACACTTCTCCCTGTCTGATGTTTCCTTTTTACATTTTTCTTATATATCAACCTCACTGAACCGCGGAGACATCGCCAAGTTCTGCTCAAACCCTCTCGGATTGTAGTCATTAGCGTAAAACCACGAAGATCATGTGTAGCGGGGAGTTTTCGCACACGTGTAGTGGTAGCTTGACAATTCCCGTGCGGTGGACTTCAGAACCTTGGATCCCGGCTGATATCCAACACACCCCTGCATCAAGGGTGGTCTAGGTGAATGTTGGCTCTATCATGCCCCGAGAGGGATATAGTTACAGCTTTGATGATCTTTCTGAGGAAAGCAATGTCGGTATAGCCCCGGCGGCACAACCACACCTGCCCAACTGATCATCTTAGTTTGTGACCATCGAATACTCCTAGGTACTCTCAAGCTATGCCTAAGCGGGACCCACAACTGAGTTGATCTCTCTGAGTAAAGCAATGTTCGCCGCCTAGGCCCACCTGCCCAATTGATCACCTCGGCTTGTAGCCCTAGGCAAGAGAGCAGTCGAGTCGCTTACAGCCCTAATGATCACTTGAGGAAAGCAATGTTCGCCGCCTAGGCCCACCTGCCCACTTGGTCATCTGGTTCTGTACTTGTCTTTTTCTTTATTTCTACAGCTCTTATGACCACTTGAGGAAAGCAATGTTCGCCTCCTAGGCCCACCTGCCCACTTGGTCATCTGAGCCTGTAGTCATTTTTTATTACGTTACAGGGAATTATTTCATCTTATATGGTCATTATAGACTATTTGGAGAAAAAGCAGGACTCTTATGTACATCATAAACCGGCCGACCTGATATTCAAACCGGGCGGTTTGAAATAAGCAGGTACCAGGATTATCGGGCGGTCTGGTTATTAAACCGGACGGTTTGAAATAAGCAGGTACCAGGATTATCGGGCGGTCTGGTTATTAAACTGGACGGTTTGAAATAAGCAGGTACCAGGATTATCGGGCGGTCTGGTTATTAAACCGGGCGGTCTAAATTAAGCAGGTTCCAGAGATGTCATGCGGTCTGGTTTTAAGACCGGACGGTTTGAAATAAACAGGATATCATTAAAATGTCACAAGGCAATTATGATTCTCATTGCAAGTGTCAAAGCTACTAATCGGACAAATTATATACAGTTTGTGCGGGTTGTCAGCTAATACTATACAAAGCTGTCATATAAATCGTTCGGAATAAATATTAATCGCACGGTCTATCAACTGATTTTCTTGCGACTTGCTATTCTGTCTTGCAAGGCAATTATGTAAAGTCAGGTTATGGTCGCACGACTTGATTATTTGAGTTTTCTGATTGGTTATCAGTTACATTCACGGGGGTGGGACTTGCAGCAATCTTAGTTGCAAGTCGCTTAAGTTAAAATACTGGCCGCTCGGTCTGTTGATTGTTCTTATGACTTGGCATTTTTTATCCTAGAAAGCAAGTATGCAGGGTCTAGTAACAACCGCGCGGCTTGATTATGTTCGACTTCCTGGATATCGTAATGCATTCATAATAAGTTAGCACCTTCTCGGGATGAATCGAATCAATTTGATCCGGATTGAAGAAAGCAAGCTATGCGAATGGGTTTTTACTAATAGTTGCTTTACCGGAATCCTATGAAGATCATTATCCTAACCGGATGAGTTAATATTAAGTCGCACGACTTGGTTAGAAGGGCCAATTATCTAACACAGAAAGAGATCGCAAATAATCACAAGTAAGTCGCAGAAAGTAGACAGATAGACAGGTAAAAGATTTCCATTCCATCATCAAAACATTTTTTACATTATACTTTAAACCGATCGGCTAACAAAATCAAGCCGTCGGCTATTCAAAACAAGAAGCAAAATACAGCTACTGATTATCCGACTTAAGTTTCTTAGACGCAGGAGCACTTGAGTGTTCGCTGCCATCAATTGAAACGTCAAGGGAATAACCCTCGCTACCCGACGAGGATGAGCTGCTCAATTCGCCCGACTTGCGCCCAGCCTCTTCTTCGGAATCGCTGGATTCGGACTCTGAGCCACTCTCACCACTCTTAGCCGCTGCGGGTTCTTCGGCCTCATCATCCTCTTCGTCGCTCTCCTCTGAGCTGGATCCGTCGGCTTTGTTCTTTCCTTTGGCTTTCCGCCTGATCTTCTCTAACTTCTTTTACAAGATCGGGTAGGCGTCCGAGAAGGTGAAATGCTCGAAACCAGGCGCGAACCCTTTGAGTTCCCGCAAACGGTTAAAAGCATTGTCGATTCCCTCGGCGACATGAGGGAAAAGTTCCTCTTGATAGACTGGGTCGGTCTCATCATACTTTGCCTGCAAGAAAGAGTAAGGTAAGAGACCGTGCGGTCTGGAAAATTCAGAAGGATGGCTGGCCAGGTGATAACTTACCGACTCGGCTTCCTTTAGCCGCGCATTTTCCTTCTTCAATTCGGCAATTTCCTTCTCTAGGTGATCATTCGCTTTAATCAACCTTTTGAAGGTCATTCCCATGAAGACATTGGTGATGAGGCTCTCGGCACCAACCCGCGCGGCCTCCCGGGCGAGCTCTTCCTTGGTAATCTTCCTCAACCTCCTGAAGTTCCGTCGGTCGAACATGGCAATGCTGGCGGCCTCAGCATGCCGGCCCAACTTCTCATTCGCCCAGTGGGGGAGCGCGGTAGAGACCTGAACACCGTCGCCGTCCGGATGCCAGGTCAAGACCGTGTGGCCTTTTAAATCCTTCACCTTGCTGAAGGAACGAAGGGCGGAGAAGTCGCCCGAGGAGGCCGAATCCTCCCCATCGGATGGCAGCGGCTTGTTCCTGACTTGTCTTTTCCTCTTCTCCGTATGAGTTAAGACTAAGCCGGTCGGGCTGACCGGCTTGTTAGCAGGGACAACGGCTTCGGCTATAAAAAAGAGAAAAGAGTCAGCACAAAAGATCGAGCGGTCAACATTGAAGTCGGAAGCGGGTTAAAGGAAAGCTTACTATCTTCAGGTCGAACATTCTCTAGCTCGGCAAGTAGCGGGATATAGTAGCTTACGTTAAGCCGCTCATCCTCGAGAAGCTTGCAGGTTTTCTTCTCGACCTCGCTTATTGGGACCTGTTGAAAGGCCTCCTCAGGCCGCACTTGCGGATTCGGGTTCAACAGGCCAAGTCGGCCTTCGAAAATCAAGTACCTCTCCGACCAGGCTGTGATCTTGTTCGCAAGGTTGACCATCTTCAACCTGCGGCAGCCAAAGTAGAGATGGCCTTTGAAGACATTCGACTCGGAGTCTGGGATAGCCCGCACCGAGAATATCTTCCTGAAAAGGTCCATAGAGAAGCGGACTCTCTTAGACCGCAGGTAGGAGATGAAGCTGCAAATCCCGGCCATCGAGTTAGGAGAAATTTGGCCGGGTACAACTCCATAATGGTCAAAGACCATGGCGAGCTCAATCGAAATAGGGAACTTGAAGCCACAATCGAAATGGTCGATTGGGATCGCGATTTGGTTTGGGCCAGAAGAATTCATCCGCTCATCACGGAGCGGAAGCCGCGCGAGCAGCGGACTGTCAGTCATATGCTTCTCAACGAATTCGTCCAATTCGGCCTTTGTCAAACGGCACTCCTCGAGGTCTGCTGAGTGAAAGGCGCTACTTATAGGAAGGGCGCTACTTATAGGAACGGCTGATCTGCATTTAGCAAGGGTCAAATCGCGGCTAGACTAATCAACCCGCACGGGTGCATCACCACGAAAGACAACCACAAAGACATAAGTATAATTCAAGCAGGCGAATTAAAAAGCACAGAAACAAGCCGATCGGTTTATATAAAGTAATCCGCAGGCATCAATCAGCACACAACAAGAATGCAAAAATAAATTCGAATACTTAGACCGCGCGGCCAGGAAGACAGACCGAATATTATGAAATCAAGTTCAAACAGTTGTCCAAAGGACTGAATAGAAATATTATTACAAATTGATGTCTTAAAACCACTCATCACTGGCGGGTATCACTCGGTGCATCCTCCCTGTGAAGTCGCGCGACATGATCGCCGATCTGAAGGACAGTCCCTTGCATTTTATTAATGTTGTGATTAAGGCGGTTGATCATGCTATGAAGCCGCGCGGCATCCCTCTCTACTCACGCCGCTGGGATCACGCGAGTAGGTAAGGCCACTGCGGGCTCATGAACACTAGCAACTGGGTGGATCGTCCCGGCTACAGGAAGAGACGAGCTCATCCCTGCATCCGGGCGGCGTGACCCACGTCGACCTTCCGGATTTCTTTCTTACCCAGAAGACCGCTTCCAATGGAATGATTCGCAGACCGGGCGGTTTGAAGATACAAGTCGACCGGCTCAGGTTTTACAAGGTCCATCAACACCAACTAGCACAGGCCGGGCAGTCTGACATAATTCAGATCGCCTCCAAGTACTAAAGATAATCCAGGCCCAAGTCCAACAGGGCAAGTCGCGGTCTCAAGTCGGAGACCGTGCGGATTGTACCATGGAGACAAGCCGCGGTCTCAAGACGGAGACCGCTCGGATTGCATCGTCACCTTGGTCACGTCATCCTCAGCCTCTGGTCAGACAGGTCGAAAGGGCAAGCCGCCAAGCTGCGCGGCTTCTTTCTTTCCTTCTTTGTGTATCTCGTCACCGCCTGCCCGTTTCTCCTGTACCCGGGCAGGCGGTTATTTTATCCCTGCCCATTCGGGCAGGCCCCCAAGCCTATAAATAGGGGGCGGCACTGTTCCCAAGACACGCACACTCGAATCCAGGAGCTCGCTTGTTTGAGCTGCGGTCTCGAGTTTCCCGTCTTGCGGACTGTCTGACCGGACGGCTTCTCTTTTCCTGCACTTGTAACCGCTGTAACCGCCTCATTTTAATCAAAGGAAAGCCCGTCACAGGAGTGGCATTCGCCGTGACGGGCGAAGTCTGGCCTTGACCGCTGCTAGCGGTCTCATTTTCCCCACCTAAAAAGTAACCGGCTACCCGCAGCCTCCGATTTCCTTCGGAGGTGCGATTTCGGACTCAACAAAGAGAGATACTAAAAACTCTATTACACTATTTGAAAATGAAATGAAGATAAGAAGAAGAAGTAGAAGAAGTAAATTTAAATAAGAAAGAATCTTCTTCCTAGCAAGAAGATTAGAAGCACAATAAATAGTGAATGAAATCTCTCTTCTATAGTGAGAAGGAGATTGTAGGTCTTTTTCTCTTTCTATGAGAGCTATCAGAGATTGCAGCAGTATGGCTTCAGAAAGAGGAGAAGGAGAAGGCTTGTTGTTGGCTTCAGCACACTATCACTTCTCTCAGCTTTTCTCACTTTTCTCTTGGGAGCTTTTCCTCTATTTCAAATGTATGAAGTTGATCGCTTCTCATTCTTCTTTGTCGACTTCCCTCTTATTTATAGCTCTGTTTATTCAAAGTACTATAGGAGAATAATCAATTAGCAGTTAGAGAAATGGTAAGATAGAAAATATTCCATAATCAATATTTCTGTAGAAGGAAAGAGATTATTCTGATTTCAAATAATATCCATAATAAACTTAATCAATTTAGCCAAGAATCAATTATAAGGAAAGACCGATTCAAAACGGCTAGAAAAGAATAATATCATTCCATAAAATTCAGATCTACATATAGAAGGAAAGAAATCTGGCTTGTTTTGAATTTGACATAGAAATCGACGTACGTCGATTACTATTCGACGGAAGCGTCGATTTCAGACTGGCTGGACGTCGAGAGGAGAATATGGAAGGTGCGTCGACTAAGATACGTCGACTTCACTAGATACGTCGACTAGAAGTCAGAGTTAATTCGGTTTAGAGCTACTTCGACTCATTCTGAGAGGACGTCGACTATACTTCGACGTTGCATCGAATACTATTCGATGCATATTTTCTTAGACTAATTTTTTATTCTTAGAACTTATATTCTACTCATTTTTAGGGGTTAAGATAAATCATTTCCCCAACAATCTCCCCCTATTTGTCTTAACCCTATTCAGGGAGAAATTGTATCAGCTTTTAATCAACACAGCAAGACATTTATATAGAAAAGAAATATGTTGAGTACTCAGAAGAAAGAAGAGAAAGAAATCATGTAACATGTAAGTATCTTTCACAAGATTTAAACTAAGAACTTCTTGTTATACATGAAGTTGACAAGGGCAGAGTAAAGTTTCTTGGATAAATTTTCAATAGCTTCAAAAATGTAGGGCCTGGCTTTATCAGGATGCTCCTGAACCTTTCTGATAATTGTATGCAGCTTTGCCAGGATCTTTTCAGCATCAGGAAGGGTGTCATTTATGGAATAGCCCTTACTAATGATAATTGCTGCCTTTTCATCAATCATTTCAATTGTAATGCTATGAGGTTTCTTTTGTATTGATTTGGGCTCAGATGGTCCCTTGTTGTCAACCTTGGGCCTATATTTTCTCTTCTTCTCTGATTCTTGTTTCTCAGGGATCTCAGACACTTTTCCTTTCCCTTTCCAGGGTGAACTATGCCATTTGTCTAATCCTACTGGCTCGTTAGGCTTTTTGTAGATATCTTCTGAACACCTTACACCCCTTTTGTGCTTCTGTCCTTTGTCTAGGATAAGCCCTGCCTGAGGATTTTCTTCTGATATGCTTCAACATCAAACAATTTTTTTGGAAGTTTGATGGAAGATTCAGCAAGAATCTGTTCTTTGGTCATCCCCTTCTTGATCTTTTCCATCCAGATATTCCTCTTATCCTCTGTCTCTTTCATTGCTGCTTCAAATTCATACAACTCTCTTTCTCTTATTTCTTCATGCCTCTTTTCCATGTCAGGATCATGGTACTCCTTTACAGGACTGGTAGGAGTGATATTAGGCATTCTTTCAAACCTTTTTATCTCCTCAACAGCCTTTCTGTATTTCTTTTCCTTTGCATAGTCTTTCCTTTCTTCTTTGGAGAATTTTTGCCAATGAGGGACGGCTTCTCTTCTTCTGTTCATTTGTCCTCTTGGTCTTTCTCTAGGTGGCATTTGTGGAGGTAAAGGTAGTAGAGGAGGTAGAGAAGGAGGTTGAAGTGGTGGAAGAGGCAGAGGTGGACATGTAGTTTTCTCTTTAGAAGGAGAAGGTGGAGAAGGAACTTTTGTAGGAGAGGGAATTTGTTCTATAACAGGAGGCAAAATGTCCTCTAGTAGAGTAGACTGTGCTGAGGACTGTTTCTCTCCTTCAATCTCTTTTGGAGGAATATCCTCAAGTAGGGGTGTCTTGAGTTCGATATAGCTAGCAGAGAAGCCAGGAGAGTGATGTTGATATTCTTCCACACACAAGGGTGCCTCAATCCAGACTTGCCCTTTTAGGTCATCAGAAGTAGATGTTTCTTCCTCCCCCTGGACTTCTGTGTTTTGTATTGCAACAATCTCCCCCTGAATATATGGGGCATCTACTCTGAATGTTGAATCCACAGCATGGTCTCCTTCTGTATGGTAGGAGGAGGATTCACCAAAGTGTTTGTTGAAGGTGTAATCAGAGTGATTGGAGAAGATTTGAGCCTATGGTAAAAGAAAAACTGAAGTTGGTTTAATATTTAGAGATAGTATTTAGAGATTAGAGAGAAGTTAGCCCTGAGCTTTAATAGAATATAGAACCTGAATAGGGGGGTTTCTGGAGCAACTCTCCCCCTGGTTTATATCATGTAGAAAGGATGTAAACCCTTTTGGCGACAGAGGTTGTTCTTGAAGAAGAACATGAAGCTCAGGAAGAGAAGCAGACAGGTTGGCCAGTTTGGCTTCACGGGTAGTTAGCATGGCGGCACACTCGTTTGAGAAGTTGTTCAGTCGTGTCTGAAATTCATTCACTAATTGTTCCAGAGCATTGTTTATTGCTTGGACGACGGCGGATTGAACAGGAGTCGGCGCCATTGATGCAGGTAGAAAGGTAGAAGATGAAGTTTTTGGCGGTATGGGAGAGTAGGAGTTTATGAAATATGAGGTATTATTTAAAGTAGGTGAGGCGTCGAAAAGGAAACAGAAATCGAGGTATATTAGGTAAACCAATCGTCAAAAGAGGAAGGAAAGATTTGTTTCCAGTTTTATCATGAAGTCAACGCATGCGTCGATATGGAGTCGACGCTCCGTCAAATTTTTGTCAGCCTAGTGACCTGTCGACGTGTTTGCAGATTTGCGTCGATATCAAGTCGACGGTACGTCGAGAAGGGATCGACGTATCTTTGTCTGTTAAGAAAGCAATGCTAGCGTTGAGTTCTTTTCGACGGTGCGTCGATAGGTAATCGACGTATCTTCAAGTGCTCTTTTAGTTTTTCTTACTTCTTTTAGATTTGCCCAACAATGATGTTTACAAGCTTCCATCAAGCATTCCTAAGGTGTTGATGAAGTAAGTATGCTTAGTTTCATCCAAGGGTTTGGTGAAAATGTCTGCTCTTTGGCTATCAGTAGGAATATATTCTAAGGTTATCTTGCCTTTTTCCACATTGTCTCTAAGAAAGTGATGTCTGATTTCTATATGTTTGGTTCTACTATGAAGGACTGGGTTGGATGCTATGGATATAGCACTAGAACTATCACAATAGATTTTAGAGTTGCTGACTTCCAATTTATAGTCAAGAAGTTGATTTTGCATCCATAGGATTTGTGAACAACAGCTCCCAGCAGCTATGTATTCAGCTTCAGCTGTTGAGGTTGAGACTGAGGTTTGTTTCTTACTGAACCATGATATTAATCTGTCACCTAGGAATTGGCAAGTACCATATGTGTTTTTTCTATCAACCCTACAACCAGCATAGTCTGCATCTGAGAAACCTGTTAATTCAAAGTTGGTTTCTGTTGAGTACCATAAACCTAGTTCAGGTGTTCCCTATAGGTATCTAAGAATTCTTTTTACAGAGGAGAGATGGGATTCTTTTGGATCAACTTGAAATCTAGCACATATACAGGTGGCAAACATAATGTCAGGTCTGCTAGCTGTTAGATAGAGAAGGGAACCTATGATTGCCCTATAGGTCTTTTGATCTACTAATTTTCCCTTATCATCCTTTTCTATGATGGCATTAGTTGTCATAGGTGTTTTCATGGTAGAGGCTGATTCCATACTAAACCTTTTGATTAACTCTTTAGTGTAATTAGATTGTGAGATCAAGATCCCCTCACTGCTTTGTTTTACTTGTAGCCCTAAGAAATAAGAGAGTTCTCTTATATTACTCATTTCAAATTTAAATTGCATTAGATTAGCAAATCTTTTACAGAGTTTGGGATGGGTTGAGCCAAAGATGATGTCATCTACATAGATTTGAACAAGCAGAAGTTTATTCTTGTGGGTTCTAGTGAAAAGTGCTCTATCTACTTTACCTCTTTCAACAGAATTTTCTATCAGGAAGTTGGAGAGAGTTTCATACCTAGCTCTAGGTGCTTGCTTAAGACCATAAAGAGCTTTGTTAAGTTTATAAACAAAGTTAGGAGAGGATGGATTGATAAAACCTGGTGGTTGCTCTACATATACCTCTTCTTGAAGGTCACCATTCAGAAAAGCACTCTTGACATCCATCTGGTAGACTTCATCTTCATGAAAGCAGCATAGGCAAGAAAGAGTCTGATTGCTTCCAATCTGGCTACTGGAGCAAAGGTTTGATTGTAGTCTATTCCTTCTTCTTGTCTGTATTCTTATGCTACAAGTCTTGCCTTGTTCCTGACAATTACTCCAGTGGAATCCAGTTTGTTTCTGTATACCCACTTTGTACCAATAACTGGGTAGTTTCTTGGTCTCTCAACTAAGTTCCACATTTTGTTTCTCTCAATTGGCTTAGTTCTTCTTGCATGGCTATGATCCAGTGAGGATCACAATTAGCTTCTTCAAAAACTTCTTTGGTTCAATTTGTGATAAGAAGCATTGGAGCATCATCCCACTAGAGACTTGGTGTTTTGTTCTTACTCCAGTATTGGGGTCTCCAATTACTTGGGATTGAGGATGATTTTTCATATTGATCCCTGTCCTGCTTGATTTGTCAGATGCTCTTCATCCTCATTAACAATGGGATCATTGTCCAATTGTTCCTCCTGAACCATGTTCTCTTGTGAGAGTTGGTTTTGATTGCTCTTTTTTGAACCTTCTTCATCTTCTTGTTCAGACTCCTCACTTGGTTCCTGTAGCTGGTTTTCTTTCCCAGTGTCTGTGTTCTTTAGAGTCAGATGTTCAAGCTGAGTCTCTATGCTGCTGTTTTCCTGTGGAAAAGGACTGCTGGAAGTTTCCTCCCCCTTAAACAGCATGTTAGTTTCATCAAATATAATGTGCATGGATTCTTCAATTTTGAGAGTTCTCATGTTATAGCATCTATAAGCTTTACTAGATGATGAGTACCCCAGAAATATTCCATCATCAGACTTCTTGTCAAACTTGGCAAGATGATCTTTCCCATTATTTAGGATAAAGCAAGCACATCCAAAAATTTTAAAGTATTTGACAATGGGTGTTTTTCCCTTCAGGAGCTCATATGGAGTTTTTGACTTAGCTTTATGTATGAAGCTTCTATTTAGAACATAGTTTGCAGTGTTGACTGCCTCAACCCAGAAGGTTTTTGGTAATCCTGATTCTGTAAACAAGGTCCTTCCTGATTCAATTAAGGTTCTATTTTTTCTTTCAGCAACTCCATTTTGTTGAGGAGTTCTAGGTGCTGAGAAGCTTTGTTTGATACCTACATCCTCACAGAAACTACAGATTAACTGATTTTCAAATTCAGTCCCATGATCACTTCTGATTATGGAAACATGAGTATTGAATTCAGATTGAATCTGTCTTATGAATCTTGAGAGAATCTTGTGGGTTTCAGACTTAGCCCTTAGAAAGAATACCCAGCAAAATCTTGAATAGTCATCCACAATGACTAGGGTATAAGACTTTCCACCTAAGCTCTGAGTGGATATGGGACCAAAGAGATCCATGTGCAGTAGGTAGAGAATCTTGGGGGAGTCATTCTTACCAATTTGTTTGAAGGATGATTTGGTCTGTTTTCCTAGTTGGCAAGGTCTACATGGAGAATCCTTAGAGTACCTCCCCTTTGGTAGGCCTCTGACTAGGTTATTCCTTGCTAGTTTACTAATGGTCTTGTAGTTTAGATGACCCAGTCTCCTATGCCATAATTCACTTTTACTAATAATATTATTGAACAAACAAACTTCTGTGGGTGTGGAGCTAAAGTCTACTATATATACTTTCCCCTTTTTAATTCCACTGAGTACTATGGCACCATTCTTGACATCAATAATATGGCAAAACAGTGTGGTGAATTTTACCTCATACTTACCACTGTCACATATCTGACTTATACTTATCAAATTTTGCTTCAGTCCTTTGACTACTGCCACATTCTTGAAGGTAACTTTCCCTTCTTTGAAATCTCCAAAGCCCCTGATTTGCCCACAACTAGAGTCTCCAAAGGTCACTGATGGTCCATGTCTATCTTCAAAGTTGGTTAGTAGATTGTTGTACCCTGTCATGTGCATGGAGCATCCACTATCCAAGTACCACACCAGCCTGAATGTGTGATACATCTGCACATAAGATGTTAAACATTAGTTTGGACCCTGCTAAGCTGGGGTCCCTTCCTCCCAACAGAAAAAGGTTCAATGAAAGAGTAAGTTGGTTTTTCAGAGTACCCTTTCTTCTTTAGGAGTGTTGGCTTATCATACCAATAGTCATTAGTAATATTGCAGAAATAGTATTCATAATAAATGGATTGAGAAGACTTTTTAGAAAAGGAGATATTTCCGTTAAATTGGTTGCGTCAATATGAATTCGACGTATGTTTAAGGTTGCGTCGAGTCGAAGTCGACGCTTCCTTCATTCTGTATTCTCTTTTAGTCGAAGCATAGGAGAGGTTGCGTTGATTGGGAGTCGACGTATTATTTGAGTTGCGTTGAGTAGAATTCGACACACGTCGATACTGATTCAACACAAATTTATTTCTTTTCAGAGGATATTTACCTAGGATTCCTTCATGCATAGTGAAATTTTTTTATTGAAAACAGTAATTGTTTCTGGATTTTCTTGTGATTCTTCTCCTATGAGATTATTCTTCCTAGTGAAGTGGATAGGATGTCTCCAGACAAGTTTGCTGGGTGACTGAGGCATGGGTTCTAAGTCAGTATTAAACTCTAGTTGTCTAAATCTATCAGTGAGATTTTCAGAGATTTTCTTGAGTTTTTGACTTCTGCCATTTAGAGAATCTTCAAAGGCTTTTGCCTTTGCTATCTCATTTTTCAGTGTTTGATTTTCAGTATTTATTTTATCTAGCTGCTCCTCTGATCTAGAGAGTTCTTGACTGAGCTCATAGTTTTTATATTGTGTATCCATTTGCTTGAGATTGTTTAATTCATTTCTTAGCCTTTTTATTTCTTTCTCAGATTTGACTTGATCTAAACAAAATTCTTTGAAACTATTTTTGAAATCAGTAGAAGAAAAATCAGATATATTTACCAGAGATTTATCATCATGCTTCTCAGTGGCCATCAAACAGGTTTCCTCTTGCTTAGCCTCTTCTTGGTCATTTTCAGATGAGGTACTTTCTTCAGATTCTGAATCACTCCATGATTGAGCAATGAATCCTTTCTCTTTCTTCTTTTTCTTTAGATCTATTCTTTTCAGATCTTTCTTATAGCTGAGTTCTTTAGGACATTCAAGTGCAATGTGTCCAGGTTTCCTGCAAAAGTAACATATAATCTCTTTAGTAGGGGTTTTGTTATACCTGGTTTTTGAATCTCTCCTTCTGGACCCTTCTGTTTTGATCCACTTTTTGAACCTTTTGGCCAGTAGACTGATCAGCTCCTCATCACTTGTAGAGGGTTCATCTGCAGTGGCCTTTAAGGCAATACTCTTTTCCTTTGAGAGTGAAGGAGTCTTTTCTTTCACTTCTTTCTCAGCTCTTGTTTTCAACAACTGTTCATAGGATCTTAATTTACCCAAAAGAACATCTGTTGAGATTTCATTTTGGCTTCTGGAGTCTCTAATTGGCCAAATTCTTGAGTCCCAAGAGCTAGGGAAGCAAGTTAGCAATTTGTCATTTATCTCAGTGAGAGATATGTCCTTCTCAAGTGTTCTTAACTCATTTGTTATGAGGCTGAATCTGGCATACATGTCAGCAACACTTTCACTGTCTTTCTTTTGGAAGTTTTCATATTGAGAGATGAGTAATGCCTTTCTATCTTTTCTCTCATCAGCACTCCCTTCTACCATTTTAGTGAGAGCTTCCCATATTTCCTTAGCTGACTCATATTCAGCATTCTTTTGGAAGGTTTCATCTGAAAGGGTTGAGACTAAGATATTTATAGCCTTGGCATCACATGCATGAGCTCTCTTTTCTTCAGCTGTCCATTCAGCCTTTGGAGCAAGTGTTTTTGTGACCTTTCCACTTGAGTCCTTCTTGAATGGCTTAGGAGGACCTGTCATAATAACATCAAATAATTCTTCATCAATAGAGTTTAGATAAATTTTAATTCTTGTTTTCCAAAGTGCAAACTTTTCAAGGTTGCAAATTGGTGGTCTGGTGGAAGCATAGTCTTTGATTTGTGCCATGTGAGAAATAGTTTTTAGAAATCTATATATATATGAGGTAGGATCTTTTTGATCAAGGAGTTACCCTTTTTAGATCAACCTCCCTCTGATACCAATTGAAAGTGCACAGTTAACCTCACTAGAATTCTCTAGAGGGGGGTGAATAGAGATTTAAAAGTACTTTGTGCAAAGTTAACAAATATATATATATGTGTAATAATCTCAGATTTAAGCTTCCCACACACACCAACAAGAATAAAGTAAATAAATAAAGAAATAGCAAAATGAAAATCACAGCACAACACAAAGAAATATAGTGGTTCCCTAAACTTTGGGTAGTCCACTCTTCTACCCCCTTGGTAGGAATTCACTATCTTGTACTGAGTCTTTTGATAAGGAGACTCTTAGAACCAGCCTGAGTCTTTTGATAAGGAGACTCTTAGAACTAGTACAACTGAATTTTTTGAAGAGAGATTCTAAAAACTCTTTTACACTGTTTAAAAATGAAATGAAGATAAGAAGAAGAAGTAGAAGAAGTAATTTTAAATAAGAAAGAATCTTCTTCCTAGCAAGAAGATTAGAAGCACAAGAAATAGTGAATGAAATCTCTCTTCTATAGTGAGAAGGAGATTGTAGGTCTTTTTCTCTTTCTATGAGAGCTATCAGAGATTACAGCAGTATGGCTTCAGAAAGAGGAGAAGGAGAAGGCTTGTTGTTGGCTTCAGCACACTATCACTTCTCTCAGCTTTTCTCACTTTTCTCTTGGGAGCTTTTCCTCTATTTCAAATGTATGAAGTGGCTCGCTTCTCATTCTTCTTTGCCGACTTCCCTCTTATTTATAACTCTGTTTATTCAAAGAATACTATAGGAGAATAATCAATTAGCAGTTAGAGAAATGGTAAAAGATAAAAGATTCCATAATCAATATTTCTGTAGAAGGAAAGAGATTATTCTGATTTCAAATAATATCCATAATAAACTTAATCAATTTATCCAAGAATCATTTAGAAGGAAAGATTGATTCAAAACGGCTAGAAAAGAATAATATCATTCCATAAAATTCAGATCTACAGATAGAAGGAAAGAAATCTGGCGTGTTTTGAATTTGACATAGAAATCGACGTACGTCGATTACTATTCGACGGAAGCGTCGATTTCAGACTGGCTGGACGTCGAGAGGAGAATATGGAAGGTGCGTCGACTAAGATACGTCAACTTCACTAGATACATCGACTAGAAGTCAGAGTTACGTCGACATAGGTTACGTCGAATTCTGTTTAGAGCTACTTCGACTCATTCTGAGAGGAACGTCGACTATACTTCGACGTTGCGTCAAATAATATTCGACGCATATTTTCTTATACTAATTTTTCATTCTTAGAATTTATATTCTACTCATTTTTAGGGGTTAAGATAAATCATTTCCCCAACATTTGGCCTATTCCAAATTTTTTAATGGTCGTGGTGAGATCATGAACTTGTGCTTTAAGTGAAAAATTTTTCTTTCACAAGCATGACACACCTATTTTCAAAACCTTTTTTATTATTTTTGATTTGCAAAAGAGAGGCTTTTAATTTCCTTTCTAATTCCCCCTTCTCTTTTGTAAGAGTTTTGGAATGAGAGAGGGCTTTAGAAAGTGACTCTTCAATATCTCTTGCCAATTTATTGAAGTGATCACACTCTTGGCAAGAAACCTTTCTCTTTTCTAAAACAATTATTTTTTGGAAAGCTTTTGATTTTCTTTAATAAGAGATTCATTTTCACGATTCAATAAAATACTATCTTTCATATTTTTATCAAAAGCTTTGCAAGTTTCAAGGAATTCATTAAAGAGTTCATCATAAGTGGGAGGAGTTACCTCGGTGTCGCTAAGAACACTGGTGTCATCGTCGTCATTTCCATGTCCCATGAGGCACATGTTTGCTTCCTCATCTTCGCTTGATGAAGACCCGCTTGATTCTTCGTAGGAGGAGAAGGAGTCATCCCATGTTCTAGCTTTTAGCACCTTCTTCTTCTCCCTTCCTTTGTGCCGCTTTTCTTTCTTCTCCTTCAAGAACTTTGGGCATTGGCTCTGAATGTGCCCGGTCTTCCTACAATGAAAACATTCCGGTGGAGGTCTTTCTTCTTCATCGTCGCTCTCCTTTTCCTTCTTTGAGGACGACCCTTTCCATCTTGCATCCTTTTGGATAAATTTTCGGAAAGTGTTTCGCCTTTCCGGATTTCGCATGAACTTTCGGAAGTTCTTCACTAAAAGACTTTCTTCATCTTCATCCTCATCCTCTAGGCACTCCTTCTTTGATTTTAATGCCAATGCCTTCTTGTTTGGCTCCTTGTTGTATTCATCATGTTGGATTTTGAGTTCTACCTCATGGGTTTTGAGATTCCCAATGAGGCTCTCAACTTGGAGCGTACTTAGATTGTGCGATTCTGAAATGGCCGTCACCTTCGGGTTGAATTTTGGTGGAAGGGATAGAAGGATCTTTCGGACCAAGTCGTCGTTGGAGAAGGTCTTTCCAAGTGCTTTGGAGGCATTGACGATCTTGGTGAAGCGTGTGTACATGGCATCAACATCTTCACTTTCATCCATCCGGAATTTTTCATATTTCGACTCAAGTTGGAAAAGCTTTGAATCTTTGACCTGCGATGTACCTTCATGAGTAACTTCCAAATGATTCCAAACTTCATAAGCAATGGTACATGCAGAAATTCTATTAAATTCATTTTTATCTAACGCACAAAATAAAGCATTCATGGCCTTGGCGTTGTTTTTGCATTTTAGCTTATCCCTATCATCCCATTTATCTTTTGGTTTCTCTAAAGTTATCTCTCCAACTACACATGTAGGAGGAGAGTATTCCTCTTCGACCATATTCCATACCTCAATATCTAGGGTCATAAGGAAACATCTCATCCTATTTTTCCAGTAATTATAATCTGACCTGGTAAATAGTGGAGGTCTACAAATTCCCTGACCCTCAGAAAAAGCGAGATCATAAGACGTCATTATTCCTGGTTTTTAAATAGTTTGGAATAACCTACCTCTGATACCACTTGTTGGATCAATTGGCGCCCTTGGAGGGGGGGTGAATAAGGGAATAAAATTCTTTGTAAATTTTTACTAAATTGTTTAGAGAAAATTAGAACAAAATAACAATTTATCTTAAAGGAGGAAACAATTGTAATTTGCAATTCTATAAATTAAGCCAAATGATAGAAATCAAGTAAACACAAAAAGAGACATGATTATATTATATAAAAAAAGTGTTTACATAAATTTGATATCAATATCGCTAGAAATCGGAGGCGTACAAAGTAAAACAAGTTTTCCTTTTATATACCGACTTGTATCCCCACAAACTGGTTGGCTTTAGTCTATCCTTCCCCGGATATGGCCTCAAGCCGCTCTAGCCAATCCTTCCCCGGATATGGCCTCGAGCACCCCCTAGATCTAATCACCTAGAACTAGTCGCCAACACAAGGCAAATTCCTCCCTAAGTCCTACCCAGACCAAGTCGCCAATACAAGGCGAATTCTCTAAACGGTTACAAAAAGTATGGAATGAAAATAAAGATAACAATAATAAAACTCCATATATGAGATCTTCTGAAGTCGGAGATGAAGGATCGCTGTAGTATAAGCGAGGTTGAAGCGATCGTCCTTCGGATGTAGCGTGACGTAGTCCTCCTCCAGAATTCTCCTTAAGCTTTTTGTGGGAGATCCTTCTTCGGTAGCATAACAGCAATAGAGTTGGCACTTGCAATCTCTCTGGGATGGATGGCCAAAATGAGAAAGATCCCATCAATTTATAGAACTTGAAGATAGCGCCTGCGGTAGCTCCTAGCGCCTGCGGTAGCTCCTAGCGCCTGCGGTAGCATTTGTGTGGAGCGGTTGCGAAACCGTAGGCGGCATGGTGCTGTGCACGAACTTGAGATAGCGCCAGGCGGTAGCGCTAGCGGTAGCATTCGTGTGGAGCGGTTGCAAAACCGTCGGCTGCATGACAGAACAAACTTTCGTCGAACGGAAGCAATTTCATCGAACGGAACTTCAAGTTCGTCGAACGCAGTTGTCGGGCGCATTGTCGTCGAGCGCAGACTCAGTTCGTCGAACGGAACTTCTCGTTCGTCGAATGCAGCTTGTCGAGCGCAGGTTCATCGAGAGCAGGAGATTTCATCGAACGGAACTCCTCGTTCGTCGAACACAGCTTGCAGACTCAGTTCATCGAACGCAGGTAGATAACGCTGGGCGTTAACTACTAACGCGAGCGTTAGCACATATTCCAGAGAATCATCTCCAATCTGTTTTATACCTATGGAGTATTGCACATATAGTTCCTGCATACTCTAAACACACAAAATACAAGATCAAATACAATTTGGGATTTGCTATTCTCAAACAAAGGGATGTGACACACATGTCCAACAGTTGCTCCGCCCAACTCCCCATTAAGTTCTCTACTTTCTTTTTGAGCAGGTTCACTATGATCTTGTTCACCGCCTCCACCTGGCCGTTGCTCCTGGGGTGATGGACGGATGTGAACCTGAGCTCTATCCCCAACTGACTGCAGAAGCTGATGAACTCTTCACTGGCAAATTGTGGGCCGTTATCTGTAACTATGGCTTGTGGGAGCCCATGTCGGCAGATGATCTCCCCCTCCCCCATACAAAGTTGTGGATTACCTGGGAGGTGACCTTGGCCAAAGCCTTAACCTCCAACCACTTAGAGAAATACTCGATCATGACCAAGAGAAATCTTCTTTGCCCACTCGCTTGGGGGAAAGGTCCTACCAGATCCATCATCCATATGGCGAGGGGCCATGGCGTCGTGATGCTCCTTAGCCTCTGAGCCGGCAAAAGTTGAAGTGGGGCAAATAGCTGGAACTTCTGGCACTTCTTGGCGAACTCTGTTGGGTCCTTGCTCAGGGTCGGCCAAAAGTACCCCCGCTCACTACCCTTGCCTCCAACATCCTACTCCCCAAATGACTACCACATTTGCCGGAGTGAACCTCCTACAAGACCCTCGGTACCTCCTCCTCAGATATGCATCGTGCAAAGAGTCCCGAGAGAGTCTTCCGATACAATTCCCCTTCATGAAGCATGTAGTAAGCGGACTTGTACCTGAAGTGCCTTTAGTCTGGGACCTCTTTCGTAAACTTGTCTTTTGTTAGGATGGTCGTGAAGGGGTCCTTCCACGAGGGTCGCTGCTCTATATCCATGAGTTCCCCCTCCTCAATCGATGGGCGGAACAGATCTATCAATGTCCCTCCAACCTGAGGACTAGAATTGGCCATCCGATCCGCTGAGAAACTCTCTTCCCTTGGTATGTTCTTGATGGAGAAAGTCTTGAACGTCCCAATGAGACCCCTCACTTTGGCTAGGTACCTCATGAGTGTGGGTTCCCTTGCCTCGAACTCATCCCTGACCTATGAGGCTATGACCATCGAATCTGTGAGGACCTCTACATCGTGAACCCCTAACTCTTTGGCCAGACACAAACCGGCAATCACTGCCTCGTACTCTGCCTGGTTGTTGGTGATGGGAAAATGTATCACTACTGCTTGCTCAATTTTCACTCCAAGGGGGCTTGCCAATACCACACCTCCCCCTAAAGTGTTCTTCCCTGAGGCCCCATCAACCAACAGCTTCCAGGGGACGTGACGAAGGTCTTGCTCCTCTTCCATCTCAGCCACATAGTCGGCCATGAAATCTGCCATAACTTGAGCCTTCATCGATAGCTGAGGGACAAATGTTATGTCGAACTCACTCAGCTCCACAAGATTTTGCGAAGGGGGTGGTCGGTCACCACCTGGATCGAATGGGCCTGGAAGTATAGCCTGAGCTTCCAGGCCGAGATGACAAGAGCGAAAGCCAGCTTTTCTAAAATTGGGTATCGGAGCTTCGCCTTCTTCAGAACCCTGCTCACGTAGTAAATGGGTAGTTGCTTCTTTCCCTCCTCCCAGACCAAGACGGAGCTTATGGCTTCAGCCCCAACTCCGAGGAACAAGTCTAGGCCCTCTCCCTCCTTAGGACCCTGGAGCAGCGGAGCCTTGGTGAGTTGATTCTTTAGGGCCTGGAAGGCCTCCTCACACTCCTCCGTCCACTCGAACTTTTGATTGCCTCTCAACACTTTGAAAAAGGGGGAGCATTTCTCTCTCGCTCGGGAGAGAAACCTACTCAACCCCGCGAGCTTTCCAGTCAGGCGCTGGACTTCCTTAGCATTCCGAGGCAATCCCAATTCCATTATAGCTTTCACTTTGTCCGGGTTAGGCTCTATCCCGGCTGGGGTAAGGAGGTGACCCATAAATTTTCCCTTGCCGCCCCGAAGATACATTTTAAAAGGTTCAACCTCATCTTAAACCTGCGCATGGTGGCAAAGGTCTCTTCGAGGTCCTTGAGGTGGGAGCTCCTATCCTTGCTCTTCACCATGAGGTCATCTACTTATACCTCCAAGTTCCTTCCACTTTGTTCCCGGAATATGCGATCCATCATCCTCTAGTACGTTGCCCTTGCATTTTTTCAGCCCAAACGGCATCACCTTATAGCAGTAGCACCCTTCCCTCATGATGAAGGAGACATCCGTAACGTCTGGCAGGTGCACCTGATCTGATGATAACCTGAAAAAGCATCTAAAAAACTCATTACAGAAAAACCGACGGCTGTGTCAAACAGCACGTTGATCCGAGGCAAAGGATAACAATCCTTAGGGCAGACTTTGTTTAAAAGTGGAAAATCGATACACATTCTCCAGCAGCCATCCCCCTTCTTTACCATGACGGTGTTGGAAACCCAGCCTGGATACTGGATCTCCGATACAAAACCTGCTTTGAGGAGCTTCTCCACTTCCTCGCGGATCGGCTCCTCCATCTTGTCAGCAATGGCCCTCCTCATCTGTCAGATGGTGCGGGTTCCTAGATCGAGGTTGAGTTAGTGGCAGGCCACGTCCGCATCGATGCCCGACATATCTGTCGCGCTCCATGCAAAGATGTCCACGCTCTTCTAGATGCACACCAGCATCTTCTCCCTGTCCTCAGGGCCAAGACCCCGCTAAATCATACCTTCTCCACTTTCCCCTCCCGGGTGGTAACCTCCATGTCAACTATTTCTCCTATCGTCTCAAGACGGGATGGATCCTCCCATATTCCCCCTGCCTTTCCCTCTTCGTCCAGGGTCTCCTCTTCCGCCGCAACCTCCACCTCCATGGGCTCGGCATACTCTTCCTGAGCCTCCCCCATCTCCTCTTCTAGGGAGCTGCTCTCTCCTTCTTCTTCTTCTTCAGCCTTCCTCTCCTCTTCTGGCCCCTCCGGACCCCTCATCTCTCTATCCACCTCCTCAGCCTCCGCCATCTAGGAGATGGTGTTGATGGCAGTCACAAAGCACTGCCTTGCCACATTTGCATCCCCTGGATTCGGACCTGGACTCCTCCGTTGTGGAACTTCAAGCACTAGTGGAAGGACGAGGGAACGCACCGGAAGGTGCTGATGAGAGGGCATCCGAAAATTGCATTATAGCTGCTCGGAGCGTCGACAATGACGAACTGACAGTTCCTCGGGACTCCTTCTAATGTCACCTGGAGGCCGACTCCTCCCTCGACCTCCTTCCTCTCTCCCAAAAATCCAAACAACGGCCTATCTGAGGCCTGCGCCCTCTTCGCCTCCACCTCCATGGCGTCGAAGGCTTTCTTGAAGATTACATTCATGGAGCTCCCGTTGTCGACCAAGATCCGGGAGACCGTTAAATTCTCGACTGTTGTCTAGATCATGAAAGTCCTCTGATATCAGATGAATCCTCTGATACCAATTGAAAGTGAGGTTATATCTTAGATTTACTCTAGAGGGGGTGTGAATAGAGTATAAAAAAGTTTTTCACTTAATTTTATAGCGGAATTAAAATAGTGATACTTATATGTTTATTGCAGAGTGAGTTATAAAACAAAATAAAGAAACACAGCACACAGCACAGCACAGAAAAATAAACACAACACAGAGGACAAAGGGATCTATAGTAGTTCCCCAATAAACCTGGGTACATCTACTCTCCTACCACCCTTGGTAGGAATCTACTAGGTTTTTGATCAGGTGCTCTATCACCAATAGGTTTTTGATCAGGTGCCCTATCACCACTTGAGCTTTTGATCAGGTGCTCAAACCAAACTACAGGTTTTTGTTCAGGTGCCCTGCCACCAAGGAGTTAACTTTTGAAGGGAGTTATAACCCTGTACAAGATGGGATAAAGAGTGTTTAGATGTTCTTCTCTGTCAATAATCTGAGAGAAGACTAGTGGATATTGATGTTGTAAAGCTCCCCCTGTCTGATTGAAATTCTTGACAGTTTGAGGATGGAGCTTTCTCTTGAATGTAGAATATCTTCCTTGATAGCTGATGAATCTAAGAGACAGAAGTTTCTCAGATTTTTTATTGCTCTTGAAGATTTGATCTAGCAGCAAAAATTGAGAGAAGGTGTTGATGTTCTCAGAGAATGAAAGGTGCTGCTTGAGGAAGATGAAGATGATCTGTGAATGCTTTCTTTCTTTCTTTTCTTCCTATTACTTTTCTCTCGACTGAGTTCTGATCTTTTTCTCCTTTTTCTTTGCTTGCAATAATACTGATACTATTCTACTTTTGTCTTCCTTTTTCTCTCTTTACAATATATCTCTGATTTGAATTTTAAATCTCTGAATAAGGAATATAATAATCTGAATTGAATGTTTCCTTGGAACTGCAAACTGCTATTTAATTCCTATTCCTTTTTAATTAATGTATCCTTTCCCGCCAAACGGCTATTTTCTCGGGAAGAGAATGGAAAGGAATAAAATAAAAAGGAAGGATATAATCTTTGACTTATCTGGTAGGAATAGATCCGTTGCTGATAATCTGAGTTCGGAGAATAATATAACTGATCTTCTGAATAAATCTGTTGAAGAGAATTTTCGTCGATCTGAATATATTCGTCGAACACAATCTGGAGTTCGTCGATCTGAAACATAAACTGCTTAAATATGCCTGGAAGAACTGAGTTCATCGATCTGAGCATCTTGTTACTTATTCTTCAAGTGCAGAGCTGAGTTCGTCGAACGCTGAGACTTGGGAGGTTCGTCGAAAGCTGAGACTTAGTCAACCGCTGAGACTGAAGTTCATCAACCGCTGAGACTGAACAAACTTGTCGACTGCTGAGAGTTGCCAAGTTCGTTGAACGCAGGAGCATGCCGTTCGTCGAACGCAGAGAGGAGTTCGTTGAACGCAGAATGAGTTTGTCGAACGCAGAACCTTGGCAAAGTTCGTCGAACTAGAGCATGTCGTTCGTCGAACGCAGGATGGAGTTCGTCGAACGCAGTATGGAGTTTGTCGAACGCAGAAAACTTATCTTTTCCTTAGTTCTAACAGCCTAAAACCTTGACCATTTGGGCTATACATTGGGGTCAACTTAGTCCTAGTCAACAGATAGTGATCCTAGACCAAATCAGTAATAGGGTTGTTCCAACAATCTACCCCTATTTGGATTAGGACACTATTTGACAAAAATTGAATAATAAAACAAATAACAAAACAACAGAGCATATATATCTGATAGGTTTTAAATATTTCAGCAGATATAAAATATGATACTCTGAGTTTTGAAATTTTACATTGAAAACAGAACTAATAAAAAACAAATAAATCAGAACCTTTTGCTTTCTGAATTCTGACATTGCCTTCAGCTTTCTGAATTTGATTATCTGAGCTGTATCTGCTATATCAAACAATATTTCTGAATCTGCATTTTTCAGCTTTCTGAATTATTTTGGAACTTAAGTTGGAGGTGACTTCACCAAATCAACTTGAACTGGAACTTGAACTGGAACTGGAACTAAAAAGCTTTATAATCTGAATCTACATTTTTCAGCTTTAGCTTTTGTTGATCTGAACTGTAGCAATAACTGAATCTGCCTTGCTGCCGATCTGCATTTGAATCTGTCATATTTGAATTTCTGAATCAAAACTGCTGTGAGCTTCTTCATCAAGAACTGATTTTTCTTTTTCATACAACATCTCCCCTTGAAACTTGAGCATCTTCATAAAACATCTCCCCATATCATAAAGGAGCTTCTTCAAAACATCTCCCCCTATCAAAAGGAGCTTCTTCATGAAACTTCTCCCCCTGCCTAGTTTCAGGAAGACCTGGAGCTAGGCCCCTAGAAGAAGGGACAGTTGAGGAGGTAGGGAAGGATGCAATCTTTTTGAAGAAATATTGCTAATGTTCCTGATAAAATAAAATAGAGATCAAGTGCAAAGGAACTGGAAGAGAAACAATTTTGTAGGCATACAGTTAAAATGAAATAAAAGGTTTGATTATAAGGAAAGATTCAGAAATAAAGGCTTCATCAAAACTGCATTCGACGAAAAATAAATTTTCGTCGATCTTAGTTCGACGATCTAGATGACTTCGTCGATCTCCGTTCGACGAATGACTAGATTTCGTCGATCTCAGTTCGATGAAGTGATGGGATAAGTAGAAAATTTAATTTTTTTTTTTAGTTGATTGAATCTCCATCTATCATTCCTAGCTGATTTATAAAGAAGATATGTTTCTTTTCATCCAAGGGTTTGGTGAAAATATCAGCTCTTTGCAAATCAGTAGAAATGAATTGTAGGCAAATTTTATTTTTATCCACATTATCTCTGATAAAGTGGTGCCTAATTTCTATGTGTTTAGTCCTACTATGGAGTACTGGATTTTGTGTTATAGATATTGCACTAGTATTGTCACAAAATATAATTGAATTATTTAGATTGATACCATAGTCTAGGAGCTGATTTTGTATCCACAATATCTGTGAGCAGCAACTGCCTGCAGCTATGTATTCAGCTCCAGTTGTTGATGTAGACACAGATGTTTATTTCTTACAAAACCAAGACACAAGCCTATCACCAAGAAACTGGCAAGTTCCTGATGTACTTTTCCTGTCTACTCTGCATCCAGCATAATCAGAATTCAAAGGCTTCTGAAGAATTCTGAGAACATAATTCTTTTCTTCTTCTTCATCATTTCTTCTTACCTTTTCCCTTGATCTGTAAAGAGATTTATTAATCCCTTTTCCCTTGTCTTTGGTTTTGCTGAATGCATAATACTTAGTGTTTTATTGTGTGTGCATAAATAGAATAGAAAATATTTTAAATCTCTATTCACCCCCCTCCCCCCCTCTAGAGAATTCTCAGAGGGGCACTATGCACTTTAAATTGGTATCAGAGATAGGTTGATCATTAAAAGGCTAATACATTGATCAAAAGATCTCATCACTCTCTTTTCTTTATTTTAAAATTAATTAAAACTATTTTCTAAAGAAATTGAGTTCTATGGATTATGCAACAACTAGACCACTAGTGTATAACCTAAATAAGTTTACACTCTGGAAGGCCAGAATAAAGTTGTATATGAACTCTATTGATGAAGAGATCTTTGATGTTATCATTTCAGGTCCTTCAGCCCCATACAAGAAAGATGTCAGTGGATCTTCAACACAGGAGCCTGTTCTCAGGGCTGAGTGGACAGAGACAGAGAAGAAGCAGAAGGCTTGTGATGCCAAAGCAATGAACATTTTGGTTTCCACCATGTCAGATGACATTTTCCAGAAGGTAGCTGACTGCCAATCAGCCAAAGAGATCTGGGAATCTATTTCCAAACTTGTAGAAGGAAGTTCTGATGAAAGAAAGGATAGGAAGTCCCTTCTCATATCCCAATATGAGAACATTCAAAAGAAAGCTGACGAATCTGTTACTGAGATGTATGACAGATTCAGCATTATCATAAATGAGCTGAAAGGTCTTGAGAAGGAGATCTCTCTGACTGAAATCAATGATAAGATTCTCATGTGCTTCCCAAGCTTATGGGATTCAAGGATCTGGGCTATCAGAGAGTCCAGAGGCCATAGAGAGATCTATACTGATGCTCTGCTAGGAAAGCTGAAATCTTATGAGATACTACTGAAGAGCAGGGTAGAAACAAAGGTTAAGGAGAAAGTCCCAACTCCTACTCAAAGGAATCTTGCCTTAAAGGCTGCTGAAGAAGAGCCCTCCACTCCTGAAGATGAGATGTTCAGTCTCTTGGCAAGGAGATTCAGAAAATGGGTCAAGACTAAAGACTCAAGAAGAAAAGAGTGGAGCTCAAAGCCTAGGTTTGATAAGACTCCAAAGAAGGAAGTGATATTCTTCTCCTGCAACAAACCAAGGCACTTTGCTCCTGACTGCCTAGAAGAGCAAAGGGACAGGACCAGCAACAAAAAGAAACAAATGAAGAAGTCTTTCAGGAAGAAAGACAAGAAGAAGGGCAAGGGGTTCATTGCTGAAACTTGGAGTGACTCTGAAGCAGAGTTAGGCTGCGTTTGGTTTGGTTGTTGCTGATGAAAAGATGCTGATCAGAAATGGAGTTTTGAAAAAGAGCTGTTTCTGAGAAATAGAATTTTGTCATAAAAACGGTTTGGGTGAAATGGAGTTTTCAGTGCTTATTGAAATGGAGTTTTGAAAATTTTGTTTGGTAACCAAATAGAGTTTTTGATGAATTGTTTTCTACACATAAAATACATAATCTTGATAATAGTTACTACAATAGATAAAAATAACAACATTTCTTCCCACCATCTACGATCTAGAAGCATACAACT
Source organism: Dactylorhiza incarnata (assembly GCA_033032865.1). Lineage (NCBI taxonomy): Eukaryota > Viridiplantae > Streptophyta > Magnoliopsida > Asparagales > Orchidaceae > Dactylorhiza > Dactylorhiza incarnata. The sequence goes on from JAWHQI010000035.1 coordinate 9,331,559, forward strand.
GTACGCTATACTTTCACGCAACATGATCATCTCTTCTACACCGCCTGCAGTATCAAGACAAATTTCTCGGTGCCCTTGTGTGCTTACCCCCTCATCCCCACATCCCTGCTCGCAGTCACTGAAATCAATATCGCTTCGCGAAGGGTGTCATCGAATAAAATTATGCAATGCCATAGTTTCCATCACAATATCTCCTTGTTTACCGAAGTTGTAGCTCAGCATATCCCGTAATATGGCCCACTTCTTCTTCCAAATGTCGAACGATCTTTCAATCACACTTCTAAGTGATGAGTGCGCATGATTGAATATCTCTCGGCATTCTTCCGGTGTACGACCACCAGGAGCAAAGTCTGGAAGATGATACAGTGTCTCTTGATATGGTTTCAAGTATCCCCTTTGTAGTGGATAGCCAGAATCCACCAAGTAATATTTTTCTTAAAAAACATGAGCTCAGTTGTTATGCTCCCAATGTGAGAAGTATAAAAAAAGGAACAGAAATCATTAATTATTACGTCGTGGTGGATGCAGAAATTTGTAACGGGGATCCCTAAGCGCATAGTTGAAAATGCGGCTATCATGCGCAGAGCCTTCCCAACCTGCCATAATGAACATGAAACACATGTTGAAATCACAAGCAACCATCATATTTTGTGTTGGCATGCCATATCTCCCAATGTACGGAACCTGATCTTGTACAGGTACACATGCATGAACATATGTTCCATCAATTGCACCGACACAATCTTTAAAGAAGGGCATGTAACGTGAGTAGTACAGAATCTCTGGCGGTGTGTTACTGAAAGATCTATCTAATGGTTGAATCACTTCATTCGCCAGTAGTAGCAACACGCTAATGCCTTATCCAAAAAACCTGCTAGTAGTCTCCGTCGAGTTCTGAAAGCGCTCACATGTATTCCTCATGACCTCATTATGAGACAATATGTCCAAGGTCAGTGCCAAAATCTCACTAGATGCAGTCCATCTCGTTCTATGAAATACATACTTCTCCTCTAGGACATGCAATAGATCCATAAAAATTTCTTGGGACATCCGAAAAGAATTATGAAATCTGACTATCGAAGATCGAAGCATTTTTCCAACCCATTTATCACCTGTTTTCTTTGATGTCATGCATGGTACTGGTTGGTTGAAAAGAGAACTACTTTCAGCCAAAATACTAACTGTTGATACAACATTTTTATGATGTGTGATCGCATAACTTTTAATAGCATCAAAGCTATCTTCTGAATCATCAGAGTCAGCGGTAGACATTTTTTGATAAACATAAGACATGACATAAATAAGAATGGTGTCTAACCACAACAATAATAATAGTAACAGTCCAACGGAAACAGTACTTTCTAACAGAAATACTAATAATGTCCAACCACAACAACATAAATAACAATAATAGTCTAGCAGTACATGAACATAAATAAAATAATCCTACTCCACACCATTGTAGCGGTTATGAAGCCACTTTATGTTCGTACCATCGGGTAGGAACATAAATGCCTCTCTATGACCTTTGTCCAACAAAAAAGTGATGGCAAATTTCTCGTTCGCTACAACGTCGGGTTATCCACTTAACCGCTCCAATGCATGATTAATAGTATAAGTATTTCTCTTCGGATGTCCTTGAATGCATCGACTGATGGTCCTTGAAGATTCTGCCAAATCTTCTAAGACAGAGCTGGTGGAACTTTTCTTTCCTTTCTTCCTCTTCCTTGCCGATGTGACCTCGGGGGGAGGTGGTACAACATTATCCTCCTGGATGTCATGCTCCTCAACGGACAACTCTCTCTCGTCGATGGACTCGCGTGGATTATTCCTTATGCTAGGAATGGCCTTCGGCAACTACTGAATCGAACATCGTCCTCAATCGTTCCTCTAACTCGGGGGGGATGCCAGCATATCTGAACTTTCTGGCCGCTGGGACAACCTACAATATTGTAACAAAATTTAGGAAGGGCAAAATGTAGAACATAAAGTGAATCATCATTATTAAAAAAATGAATACCTTCAATCTTTCGGTCCACCACTCGTCCGAAGCATCTATAGTCTTTGTAGTAGGATTACAGCCCAAACCAGTCTTATCATGTTTCAGCTCACTCTATATTTTCCACTTCTTCTTCAAATGATCCAATTTGTTCTTCATTTAAACCTTATCGTATTGTTTCCCAGTTTGATGGTGGAATTTCGTAGTCACATTTACCCAGCCCTCTTTGCTAAAATGGGTTGTATGTCGGTTACCAAGCTCTATTTCTTGAATGCATATGTCACAAAAAATCATGACATCATTTGCATCCCATATAATTCACCACCATCTTTCGGCTTACCCATCTTGTAAAAAAATCAAACATATAACAAATATATAAAAACACACACACATACAACACATAAAGACACACACACACACACAAATATAACCATAAACACACACACACACATATAACCACACACACACACATAAATATATATATATAAACACACACACATATATATACACATAAACACACACACATATACATAAACACACACACACACATATACACACACATATATATATACATAAACACACACACATAAACACACACACATATACATAAACACACACACACACATATACATAAACACAGACACACATATACATATAAACACACACATAAACATAAACACACACACACATATACATAAATACACACACATAGAACCACACAAAACACACACAAACATATACCACACACACATATACATATAAACACACACACATACATAAACATAAACACACACACACATATATATATAAAAACATAAACACACACACACACACATATACACACACATACACACACACACACATATATATATATATATACATATAAACACACTCACATATATAACCACACATATACAAACACAAACATATACATAAACACACACACATATACATAAACACACACACATATACATAAACACACACACACATATACATATAAACACATACACACATAAACATAAATGCACATACATATACATAAACACACACACATATAACCACACAAAACACACACAAACATATACCATACACACATATACATATAAACAGACACACACATGCATACATAAACAAAAACACAAACATATAACCACACTAAACACACACACATACACACACACACACACACACAAATATATATATATATAAACATAAACACACACACACACACACACACATATACGCACACACACAAACACACACATATATATATACATATAAACACACTCACGTATATAACCACACATATACATAAACACACACACACACACACACACATAAACACACACACACATATACATAAACACACACAAACATATACATAAACACACACACACACACACACACACACACATACATACATAAACACACGCACACACACATGCATATACATATAAACACACACACATAAACGCACACACATATACATAAACACACACATATAACCACACAAAACACACAAACACATATACCACACACACACACTTATACATATAAACACACACACACACATACATAAACATAAACACACACATATAACCACACTAAACACACAAACATATATATATAAACATAAACACACATATATATACATATAAACACACTCACATATATAACCACACATACACACACACACAAACATATACATACACACACACACACACACATATACATAAACACACACACATATACATAAACACACACACATATACATAAACACAAACACACACACACACATATACATAAACACACACACACACACACACACACATATACATATAAACACACACACACACATAAACATAAACACAAACACATATACATAAACACACACACATATAACCACACAAAACATAAACCACACACACACTTATACATATAAACACACACACACATACATAAACATAAACACACACACACACACACACACACACACACATATATATATATATATATAAACATAAACACACATACACACACACATATATATACATATAAACACACTCACATATATAACCACACATACACACACACATATACATAAACACACACACACACACACATATACATAAACACACACAAACATATATATAAATACACACACGCATATACATAAACACACACACACACATATACATATAAACACACACACACACACACATAAACATAAACACACACACATATACATAAACACACAAACATATACATAAACACACACACACATATAACCACTCAAAACACACACAAACATATACCACGCACACAAATATACATATAAACACACACACATACATAAACATAAACACACACACATATAACCACACTAAACACACACACACACACACACACACACACATATAAACATAAACACACACATATATATACATATAAGCACACTCACATATATAACCACAGATACACACACACACACAAATACATAAACACACACACATATATACATAAACACACACATATACATAAACACACACACACACATATACATAAGCACACACATACACACACACAAACATATATACATATAAACACACACACACACATAAACATAAACACACACACACATATACATAAACACACACAAACATATACCACACACACGCATATACATATAAACACACACACAACAACACAAAAAAATCTAGAAAACAAATATTAACTAAATGAGAAAGACAAATCAAAGGTAAGGAGGAGGAGTGAAGTGGAATAACAAAATCTGTATTGGAGGAAGGAGGGATCCCTATCGTGGAGGAGAAATCCCTTCGCGAAGAGTGTTGGTGGCCAGCGACGAGAAAACCTACGGCAAGAAAACCTGCGGCTATAAAACCCTGACAAAATGGGGAAAATCGTTAAGGAGAGGAAGAAATCCCGAGAGAAGAAGAGGGCTAGTGGACGGGAATGACGAAGGAAAATGAGAACGAGCCTATTACCTTCACCGGCGGTGAGATTGCGGCGAGAGGAAGGGGGGAAATCCCGCTAGGGTTCCTTGAGAAAATGATGAGTTGCGGCCTGCGTTTGGACTGGAGCATATCACACGCGTCTGCACTATTATAAGAACCTCCGTTTACTAAAAATGGAGGTTGACAAATCAGCTCCCCCAAACACTGCTTATCCGGCAACCTCCATTTTTACCCTGTCGCACCGGAGCCGAGAGGCCCAACCAAATGGGGCCTTAAGCTCCTTTTCATCTGAGAGTGATGAAGAAGCAGAAGCTGCCAGCCTGATGGCATTGGCGATCTCCTCAGATGATGAAGAAGAACAGGTATCCCTGTTTGACAATTTTGACTTTAATTCTGATGATTTCAAAAACTTCTTTAAAGATTTCTGCAATGATCATATTGAAGTACAAAATAAATAGAAACAGCTATGTTAGAACTAGAAAACCTAAAGGAAGATAAGCTATATTTGAGAAATCAAGACTTAAGAAAAGAGATTCATAATAAGGAATCAGAACTAGCTGAAAAAAGAAAAGAAAACTTAAAACTAAAGGAAGAGCTAACAAAGGCAAAGGCCTTTGAAGACTCACTCAATGGGAGAGTCAAAAGCTCAAAAATATTACACAAAATCTCTCCCAGAGATTTAACCACCTAGGTCTAGGAGCAGACCCATGCACTAGCACAGAAGTCCCTAGGAAACCTTCCTGTAAAAATCCAGTTAGATTCATTAGACCTAGTGACTATCAATCTAGTGAGGGAAGTGCAATGACTAAGGATCAAGATATAAATCATCCAGATAAAATAACTGTAGTTAATAAAATAAATATAAACAAAGAAAAGAAATCTCTAGGAAAGGGTAATTTAGATAAATTAACCAAGAACAATCAAAAAGCCAAAGTAAATAATCAAATAATTAGACACTCTGCTGATTTATTATTTTTGGATACATTTTATACACATTACAAGTACCAAAATAATAAACATAGGTTTGGTGAACCCATTCCTTATCATCCAAAAGGATATTATGAAAGACCATTCTATTCTATCATAGAACCTTATAATGGTGAAAGCAAAGGGCCCAAGGTAACGTGGGTACCTTCTAATGTTTGAACTACTTGTGCAGGATAAAGTAGGATCCCTCCCAAGAGATTGTGAAAGGGGAAGGAAGAACTAAATTAAACCAAGGGAGTGATTTCCTCTTTAAATTCCCTTGTTACCTGTATAGTTCATAAAAATAATAGTATAAATACCATTTTTCAAAAAACATCATTGTTGGGAAAAACAACAAGAGATTTATAAGACAATTGAAATGTTTATTAAGAGTTGCGTCGAATAGAATTTGATGTATCGTCGGGTTCTACTCGACGCCAGCTTCGAGAGACAATTGAAGTAGATAATTTGAATTGTATTAGACGCAGTGTCGAGTTTATATCGATGCATGCATCGACTTTATAGTCGCTGATCAAATTTGAGGTCACGTCGATTACAAATTGACGCAACGTCGACATGACTACATCGACTTAATTGTTACTAAATAATCGCGAAGTTGCGTCGAATTATAATCAAAGCAACGTCGATACTTCATCGCGCACAGAGTTGCTTCTAGAAGCTGTCTCGATAAGTTTTGGTGCACTGAATATTAACTTTAATTGACGCTGCGTCGACTTTAACCCTGAGTTGCAACGAATCATCTTCTTTTAAGCAACTTCAGCGCTGAATTATTTACGCTTTAGAATTCTCTTCTCTTTGCTCTTGTGCTCTCCTCTTCTCTGATTCTCTCGTGCTCTTATCTCTCTCTCTCTCTTCTCTCTTCTTTGCAGGTACTTCACAATAGAGACAATAGACCCTCCTAAGATTAACTCTGGATTTAATGTGGATGTGGATTCCTTCAATGCAGCATCGGATAACTTCAAGGCCATCCTTGGATTGTTTCAGATTATCGGGTTAACAAAGTTAATCTCTACCAGATGCAAGATACTGGATGTAGAGGTGACAGAGCTCAAGGAAAACATTCACCTAGGAGAGGATGGATCCCTCAATGGGAATATATCGGGAACTGATATAAATATTACAGAAGAAGTACTATTTCACACCTTTGATCTACTGACAGGTGATGAGTCTGATGAGTTAACAGGGGAAGAGACTAAGAAAGCTTTAGAGATTATACAGTTCAGGAAAGAGAAGGCCATCAATCTAAAGAAGATTGATCTTGTAGAAGATTATAGGTTTCCTACTGACATGGTGGGAAAGGTGTTGCTCTGCAAAGTCTCAGCACATGATGTCATACCAAAGCTGCAGTTACAGATCATATGGGTCTTAGTACTCAACAAGAGAATAAATTGGAAGAGATGTCTCCTAAAATTAATTGGTCATAAATACTCTCATAAGGAGAATGCCTATATGAGAATAATGAGTCAAGTTCTACTTCACCAATATCTAAGTGTGTGCGAGTCCAAATGAGTGCATATTCCTCCAGGGAAAAGAATAAATATAGGCATCTTTTCAAAATGGACCAGGCAGATTCTGAAGCTTGGCCAAGCTCCAACCTCTCCTGCTCTCTCTCCGGCACCAAAGCAGCTAGAAACAATGATAACATAAATAGTGATACCAGATATTCCACTGGTCTAACCTAGATCAGCTCCAAAACCTACAGTTTAACTCTTGGTATCAGATATTCCATCTACTATTCAACTCTCTCCTCAACCATAACAACAACCACAACCATCCACCATATTCCCAGACAATCAGTCTGCTCTTCTACCACCATCATACCATATATCTCCAGAGGTGTATCAATCCCTCTCTCATGTTCACCAAGTGACCTACTGGCCAATCAAGCCAGAAAATTTAATAAGAAATACTCCCAGATGGAGTCAGAAATCCAAGCATCAAAAGAGTCACTTCTGTCTCTCAAGACAGTGGTATCCTCCTTCATGGTCACTAAAGAATTCTTAACCTCTCTTGTCAACAAGGTTAAGAAGGAGGAGAAAATTTAAGAGGAGGAAAGGTCTAATCTAGAAAAGAATGGCCAGGAGAAGGACAAGGTTGATGAAGATCCTGATAAACTTACTGTATTCCAAACAGTATGTCCAGAAATTCTAGATGCAAATGTTCAGGGGGAGCCTCTTACAGGCCCTCAAGAAAATCTTGTCCAAAATTAGGGGGAGCTCTCATCAACTCAAGGGGAGATCCCAGGAGATGATCAGGAATTTGATATGGTGGCAATGATTGCTAAGGAGGTTTCCATAAATGTTGAACAAGATGCACAATCACAAGGGGAGTCTCTCAAAGAAGGTCAAATCAATGAAGAAGCTGTCAGGAGTCCTGATGTAAAAGAGAATGAACCTCTTGCATTTGCTGCAAGGAAGGTAATACCAAAAGTATACTCAAGGAAAAGGAAAACTCCTGAGAAAGAACATTGAAGCTCAGGTATTCTGTCAATATTATACTTTCTGGAAACAAACAGTTGTGGTGGACACTATAATTACTTGACAATTATATGAAATGGTATGTGATTTCATTCTGTCATATTTTATTGCCTATGTATGTATTGTTTGTATTTGTGTTTATGTCAAAGTATGTGTAAAATCACTTTAACCAATCTGTAAAATTTGTTAAGATAAATAGGGGAGATTGTTAGGAAAACTCCTTTTGGATTTAACTTAACAAATTATCTATAAGTGATTTTACTTCTTAGGTTATATTACTCACATTGTATAATAAGGGTAAATTGGTCATTAAATGTCTCAGGATGTCACACTCACCTTAGAGTGTCAAGACCAAGTCAAGACAATCACAAAATAAGTTAAGTTAAGACTTGCATCGAATGAAAGTCGATGTAACTTCGACTTGATATCAACACAACTCTGAATAGAAGTCCAAGCAACTTATTCGTCCTGTCGAAGTATAATTCAAGTCGATGCAACGTCAAAAGGAACTCGACGCAGAAGGAAGAGCTTGTCGAAGCCATTCAAGAAGTTGACGTAACTTCGACTACAATTCGAGGCAGAAGTTAAAGCTCAAAGGCCAACTCTTCAACTCGACGGATACGTCGATAAGGAATTGATGTAACGTCGACATCTGAGTTCAATCAGAGCTAAGAAGGAATTCGAAGCTATGTGGATAAGAACTCGGAGGTGCATCGACATGAAGAAAGATGAAGCTGATGTAGCATCGAATACAGTCAAAAAAGGAAGCTTTTTCTGCTGTCCTTTTGAGACCTTTTCAGAAGGACCACCAAGCTAGAGTCAGTTGTCCAATGGCTTATTTATTGCCAAGAATGGAATGGAGCTTTCCAGGGCACAGGAAATCATTTTGGGAAGGTATTTAAAATTGATGGATGGGTCGAGAACGAAAGAAGAAAGGAAAATAAGTGGCTAAGATGAATTCTTTTTCAGGACAGCCCAAAAGAAGAATTGATTTGAAATCTCAATCATGCAGAATAAGTATGCAAAAAGAGGAGAATAAAAGAATAGAGTTATCACATTATTCTCATCTGTCGAATAGGGTGTTCACCTTCTTCCTCCTCAAACCCCAAAAAGACAGAAAAACATAAGTGATCTCACTGCACAGAGAATACATACAGCTGCTTCTTCTTCATCATTATACAGCAGCTGGATTACAAGAAGTGCTCAGATAAAAGGATCAACAAAATAACCCTTGCAAATCATCATTATCATAAGCAAGGGTTCATCCTTTCAGATCATGTGAAAGACATATGCAGCATCAATGCTCTGAAGAATTCTGAGAACAGAAATCTTTTCTTCTTCTTCTTCCTTTCTTCTTACCTTTTTCCCTTGAACTATAAAGAGTTTTATTAATCCCTCTTCCAAAGGATTTAGTGGTTCTAAGAGTCTCCTTAGAAAAAGACTCAGTGGTTCTAAGAGTCTACTTATCAAAAGACTCGGTGGTTCTAAGAGTCTCCTTATCAAAAAACTCAGGCACAGGTTGTGCAATCCTACCAGGGAGGTAGAAGAGAGGACTACCCACATTTTGGGGAACCTCTATAAAAATTCATGTGTCTTTGCTTTGTGATTTTCGGTGATGTCCCTACTTATTTTTTCTGTGTTTATCTTCAGCAAACTGCATTTAATTTATTTTCATTGGTTTTGCTGAATGCATAATACTTAGTGTTTTTATTCTGTGTGCATAAATAGAATAGAAAATATTTTAAATCTATATTCACCCCCCCCCCCCCCTCTAGATAATTCTCAGACGCACACTGAGCACTTTCAGTCACGCCTGTGACCGAGGGCGTGTAATATTAAACTAAGCTGGCGGCATGTTCTTGCAGCTGGAAGATGGCTGGGCTGGGTCATGGTCGTGACTTGGAGTCACGCCCGTGACCTAGGGAGTGTAACTTTAAAATGTGCGGAAGCAGTTCTGGAGATGGTTCTGACACTAACAAATGTCACGCCCTAAGTTATGCCCGTAACCTAGGGCGTGTACTTTGTGATTTCCGCAGAAATGCTTCAAATCTTCTCCTGATCACTTCAATGAGCTTGAAGTTGATATTAACAGCCCAAATTATTTGGAAATGTAAAATGAAGTTAATTAAAAGGAAATTATGATAAAATGTTATAAGAAATACTTATTTAATATATAAATATTAAACTAAAATGTAGATAAATAATGCATTATCAGTTATGGTCGCTGCTTATTTGTTGAAAGGCATTGCCAAGGGCTGGTTGATCAGGTAAAAGGAAGGTCTCATCGATGGGTGCTCGTGGGAAAGGTTTAAGGGATTGTTGTTGAAAAAGTTTCTGTCGTCGGTTGAGCAAGACAAGCTGATGAACAATTTCCTGTATTTGAAGCAGAGGCAACTCACAGTTAGTGATTATGAGATCGAGTTCAGCAAGTTGGGCAGGTTTGCTTTACAGTTAGACACCATAGAGGAAGGCAGAGATAAGCATTTTTTGGGTGGTCTTCGAAGTGATATCCAGCAGTTAACAGCGCTTACCGATCTGAGAGTTATACGGAAGCGTTGGAAGCTGCCTTGAAGGTTGAGGTTATTAATAAATCCATGAATCGTGGCATGTTGATAAGGAAGGAAAAGATGAAGACTGAGGATGGTGAAAGTATTGGGTTTTCCATAGGAGTAGTCATTTCAAATGTGTGAAGCAAAATATACAAGAACAGCCCAAAAGAGACATATGGATCTTGCTAAAACCATGAATCAAGAAATTGTAGCAATAATAAAATTACCTTTGAGGAATTGAGTCAATACTCAATCGGATGCTCCAAGAAAAATTCTTGTAGGAATCGGAATCCTATTTTGAGTCCTTCCTTTATGCTTCCTTCGGCTTTGTCAAGATTGGACTGCTCATCAGAGGAGTTAGTGTAGAAATAAGTCTACAACTCTACAAAAGTCCACACGAGCGAAGGAGAACCCTAATCATCTTGTCCAACAAGAGCTAGGTCGGAGATGGAGTGCCTTTTACGTCTCCACAGATTACTAGACCCGTATAAGGAGAAGCGGTGACTACAAGGAGCGGATGAGAGGCGGTAAGATCCTACAGGAACCCTTCCTGTAGATCCATAGAAGTCTCTATAAACTCAAGTAATGATTCCTATTCAACTCCTGAAGCACCGACAAGATCTCAAGGAACGATTCCTCTTCAATCTTGAGGAGAAGTGACAGGACTCCTCGGACGGGGACGGGGCGTCGATCGGTATCAGTCTTCCATCCTCGTTGCTTCTATTTCTCTCTCTCAGTTCTCAGTCGCATCAAGGGGATAGATAAAACTTAAAAGGTTTACTCTTTTATACTCAGAGAAAATACAGACTACAGCCCCGCTACCCGCAGACCTGACAAAACAGAACTTAGAGTTTTTCGTCGCATTCATTTATTCGTTGATACATCTTGACAAATTCATCGATACATTTTAACGAAATTGTCGAGATAGTTTCGATGAAACCGTCGAGACAGTCTCGACGGATTCGTTGAGACATCTCGACGAAAACAATCATCCATCATGACAGTCTCGACGAAATGACTAGTGACAGTCTTTTGTCGAGACAGTCTTGACGAACTCATCGAGATATCTCGACAAACACGTCGATACATCTAGATGAACTCGTCGAGACACTCTCTATGAAATCTCCGAGACATTCTCGACAAATTCCCTGTTAGTCCATGTAATCGAGACAATTTCGATGACATTATTCATGAGTCGATATTTATAAAATTGGCTTGTGATCCCAACAACAGGTTATCTATCACAGTGACATTCACAATGTCGTTTTGAAGTCTTCTTGAAACTTTTCCGACATGCTCCATACAATATTCACAATATCTAGGAGCAGTCTTCCCGAACCAACTATATTCCAAATAGTCATAGGATTGGTCATATCACTAATATCCAATATGAGCAAGGCCAACACAATCATTTCTCAGATTTCTCCAAATGCTCTTATGTGCGACCCTATAGGCTCATATCGCGTTGGTAGTAAGACTAACTGTTTGAATACTTTCAGATCACCGTAGAAACTCCAACAGTCTTTCACTTTATCTAGAAGCTATCGAAATAAGTCTCATAAACAATGAGCGGCATCTAGCAATGCATCATTGCTACCCAAGCAACTAGAGTTCATAACTCAAATAAGCCTGTTCGTGACTATCAGCGTTGTCATGTCCCTTTGTCCCTTTACATCTGGATTGAACTAGAGGCATGGACCGTATCACCATCATGATTGTTCAACTCATGCTATCTTGATCTAGAATAAACCTTTAGAGAGTGGTAAGATCAATATCACATATTGGCTCAACCCAGCATGGTCATGCATTTCTCAGTCTCATTCCATTAAGGGGCGCATGGATGTAACTTCTATCATATAGGAGGACAAAATCCATTTCTGTCCACACACAAACATCCAAATGATTCGTAACATACCCAATAACCACCCTTATCATCAACCTTTCTCAAGGAAGACTTTAGATAGTATCAAAGTACACTCTTCCTCACTTAATGAATGATGTGACTTTGGGTCAAAGAACCACAAACACCATTGTCACTTGATACCTACTTGTGACACGTTCATATAACAATCCACAAGGTAGTCTCGCGGCGGTTCTGTCCAATACAACTTGTTCCTAACAAGTACCCAAGTGATGACTTGATATCACAATATCATGACCTGTGAGAACCAATCATCAGTCAATGCACATGCTAGTCTTATGGTCTCATCCTCTCCCTTATTTCTAGGATGATACATCGATCAAGGATCATTTAAGAATGAAGCATCTTTTAAATATAGGCCCTCACATTCAAGTCACCCACTTGTGGAAGCAAACACTCTAAGGGCATTCATTATGTTAATTAATTTATCATATAGAAACAATTGGCATAATAAAAGAACTTGACATAAATGTAAAATAAAATACATAGTATAAATCATAATTCATCAAATGAAAGAACAACCAACAAATATACAATCCACAAGACTCTCACTAAAGATGATCACTCAGGTATCTAATACTCATTGATCTAGCATGACCATCATGCTTCCTTTGCGCAAAAGGCTTTGTTAGTGGATCCGTTATATTTTCTTTAGTCGGTACTCTGCAAATGCTCGCATATCCTCGATCGACAATCTCTCGAATAAGATGGAACCGCCGAAGTAAGTGCTTGGAGCGCTGATGAGATATAGGTTCCTTAGCTTATGCAATAGCACCATTGTTATCATAGTAGAGAACTACGGGATCAATAATGCTAGGAACTACATCTAGCTCGTTGATGAATTTACTAATCCACGTAGTGATATACTCGGCCTTTGTTATAGAATCGACAATTGTATCTTGCTTTGAACTCTTCCAGCTTACAGCTGCTCCATTAAGGCAAAATACAAAATCTGACTGGGACTTTGAATCGTCCCTATCAGTTTGGAAGCTAGCATCTGTGTAACCATTTACAATGAGCTCTTCCTCTCCACCAAACACCAAGAACATATCCTTAGTTCTTCTCAAGTACTTTAGGATATTCTTGACAGCTATCCAGTGACTATCACCAGGATCAGACTGATACTTGCTAGTCATGCTCAAATCATATGAGACATCGGGTCGAGTATAAACATTGCATGCATGATTGATCCAATTGCCGAAGCATATGGAATCAACTTCATGCGGTCATTATCTTCCAAAGATTTAGGACATCGGCCCTTAGAGAGACTTATACCATGTCACATGGGTAAGAATCCCTTCTTGGACTCAAGCATGTTGAACCACTTCAACACCTTCTCAATGTATGTACTCTGGGTCAAACCCAGTAACTTCTTCGATCTATCTCTATAGATCTTAATACCAAGTATGTAAGTCGCTTCACCTAAGTCTTTCATAGAAAAGCTGTTAAATTTTTGAAGTGGAGTGGAAGAGGTCTGGGCGGTCTAAAAAATGTTAGACCGTAGAGATTACGTGGTCTGCGCAATCTCCCTTTGTTGGTTGTCGATGTTTTAGTTAAGTCCCAAGCAAGACTTTTGTTGTGATCGCATGATCTCCCTTGTGCGGTCTGGTTTGTGCGGTTACTATATATCTTTTGGGGCGGTGACAGCATCCGTCTGTTTTCCTATAAATAGAAATGTATGGCCCATCATTCTTAACGAGGACTGTAAGAACTAGAGCTCGGATTGATTTTGTCGGTCTCTGTTTTTGAGATCGTGCGGTCAGGAAGAGGTTGATCATTTGTTGTGTTCATAGGTCAGTGGCCAGCAGTCAGCAGTTTTCTTCCTTGGTGATTCTTCCCAGCTTTGAATAACCAGCTTGCCAGCGGTCTCCTCTCGGCGATCTGTGTCTTAGTTCTTGAGCTGTTCGCAGCAAGCTCGGCGATTAGGTGACCTGGCGGTCAGGCGATCTACAATTGCGGTCAGGCAATCTAGAGTTGCGGTCAGGCGACAGCATTTGCAGTTCTGTTCTCTATTCATGGGTAGCTTCTGTGGTTATGCGACCGTGCGGTCAGGGGATCAAGAAGTGCGAACAGGTTGATTTTTCAGCAGCTTGTACGGTCTTAGTTGGCAGTCTGGCAGGTAGCAGGTTGGTGACTTGTGTTGTTCACGCGGTCTCAGTAGTTGCGTGCAATCTGACCATCTCAACGGTCTCTAGCAGTCTCAGTTTTGTTGTTCGCTAGTTATTTGTTTGTCTCTCCCTATTTTCTAATGAATTATGTCTCGCCATGTATACCTCACATTATTAAGAGATAGATTAATTCAAGATCGTTTTGCTCTTCTATTGTTGCTGGTTACTTTACTTGAAATGGTTGTAGTGCTCTTGCGCCTGGTTCCCGCTTCTATGATTTTTTACTTTGGTATCTGAGCTGAAATCTATCTCTAGATACCAGAGCTAGAAAATTTTCAACAAAAGCAGTCCCCTAGTATGTTCTTAATAGCTTGCAGGGTCAGAATGTCATTCCTGGTCAGCAGTATGTCATCCACATATAATATCAGGAAAACGACAATGCTCCCACTAATTCTCTTATAAACACAAGGCTCATCCTCGTTCTTGATGAACCCAAACTCTTTCATCTTCTCATCAAAATGCAGATTCCAACTTTGAAAAGCTTGTTTAAAACCATAAATGGATTGATTCAACTTGCATATTTTAGTGACTTCACTTGGAGATACAAAACCCTCGGGTTGTGTCATATACACTTCCTTAAGGAGGTTTTTATTAAGGAATGTCATTTTGACATCCATTTGTCAGATCTCGTAGTCATAATACGCAGCAATAGAAAGTAGAATTCTGATGGACTTGACCATAGCAACATGGGAAAAGGTCTCATCAAATTCAATACCATGAATTTTCTTAAAACCTTTATCCACCAGTCTGCCCATGAATGACTGTACATTTCCATCCATGTCGATCTTCTTCTTGAAGACCCACTTGCACCCTATGGGTCGTACCCCTTCAGGTGGTTCCATCAAGGTCCAAACTTGGTTTGCATACATGGAGTCCATTTCAGATTTCATGGCATCAAGTCACTTCTCAGAGTCTGGTCCATTCATAGCCTCTTAGTAGGTTGCAGGCTCATCATCAAGATCTATAAGCAACACACTACCTATTTGTGACATGAGAAATCCATATCTCTTAGGCTCAATTCTAGGTCTACCAGATCTATGTAGGACTTGTGTTTCTTGAGCAGGTTATCCAGCTACAACAGATTATAGTTTGCTCAGGTTCCAATTCTGGTTCATTCATTGTTTGTGGTTCTTGAACCTCTTCAAGCTCTACCTTAGTGTTTTCTCTAGATAGAAACTCTTTCTCCAGAAAAACACCACTCCTCGTGACAAACACTTTGCCCTCGGATCGCAGGTAAAAGTAACACCCTTTAGTTTCCTTAGGATATCCCACAAGATAACACTTATCTGATTTGGGTTCCAGCTTGTCAGACATTTGACGTTGTACGTATGCCTCACAGCTCCAAATCTTAATGAAAGACATACTAGGACGCTTCCCAGTCCATATCTCATATGGTGTCTTTTAAACCATCTTTGCCAGAACTCGGTTTAGTGTGAAAGAAGCGGTCTCTAGAGCAAAACCCGAAAAGGACACGAGCAAATCTGCATGACTCATCATCGATCGTACCATGTCTAACAAAGTATAATTCCTCCACTCAAAAACACCATCATATTGTGGAGTTCTAGGCGGAGTGAGCTGTGATACAACATCACAGTCTTTCAGAAGATCATGGAACTCCTGACTCAAATATTCGCCACATCGATCAGATATTAGTGTTTTAATTATTTTTCCTAGTTTGTTCTGTACTTCATTCTGAAACTCCATAAACTTTTCAAAGGATTCAGAATTGTTCTTCATAAGAAACATGTATCCGTATCTACTAAAATAATCAGTAAATATAATGAAGTGTGGAACCCACCTCTAGCCATAGAACTCAATGGTCTGCATACATCACTATGTATGAGACCCAAAAGATCATCAGTCCTCTCAGTATGACCAGTGAAAGGAGCTTTAGTCATTTTGCCTAATAAGAAAGACTCGCATCTCTCAAATGATTTATAATCAAATGATTCAAGTAGTCCATCTCTATGGAGCATGGATATGTGTTTCTCGTTTATATGACCTAAACGATAATGCTAAAGGTGTGTAGGATTCGAATCATTTATTCTTAGTCTTTTACTATTTTCTACATTATAGATTGGCTGGTCTAAGTTCAAAACATATAAACCATTAAACAATTGGGCTACACCATAACAAACATCATTCATAAAAATTGAACAACAATTGTTCTTAATTATAAACGAATAACCTTTCATGTCAAGAAATGAAATGGATATAATATTTCGAGTTATGGCTGGAACAAAATAATAATTATCTAGTTCTATTACAAGCCCAGTGGACAAAGAAAGACGATATACACCAATGGAAATGGCAGTAACTCTTGCTCCATTTCCAACGTGCAGGTCTACCTCCCCTTTACCCAGCATTCTTCTCCTTCCCAGTTCCTACACATTTGTACAAATGTGAGAACCGCATCCGGTATCCAATGTAACATCCCCCAAACAACTAGACCACTAGGATGGTTTTGTCATGACCATGTCATGACAAAACACTAGGATGCACGAAGAGATCATAAGAGCTTAGGCTCAAGGTGAAAATCACCATGGTCCGCGGATAGCAATTTCTAGTTACCAAGTCTAGTTTTGGACTTTAGGGTATCACCATGACCCATGACCCCACCATAACATTCCTAATCCATTAAGGGGTCCCTTTGTAACATCCCAATTGTCCAATTGTAGAAAGAGAAGTAATAAGCGTTCAGAGCTAGCGCCAGCGCTAAGTGCTAACGCTGACAGTAGCGGTTGTCTAGACGAACTGCTGAGACGAGCTCCAAACCGTTGAGAGGAGTCATATGACGTCGAAACACTAGCGACGGCACTGGCACTAGCAGTTGTCTAGATGGACTGCTGAGATGAGCTCCATACCTTCAATATGAGCTCCATGCCATCGAGACAAGCTCCATACCATTGATGCGCTAGCACTAACGCTGGCGGTAGTGACCAAACTGACGAACATTATGCCGTCGAGATGTTAGCGTTGACACTAGCGCTAGCGCCGGTGGTAGCTGAACCGACAGGATGCGGACGGGATCAAATTTGGGGGAGTAAATTATGGCCAAGGGAGGCCAAAAGTTTTCCCAATTGATGGGGATTCATTCCCCTATCAATTAGGAGAAGTTTGCAGGGTTTTCCAAATCACGTGGAGGCTAAATTTGATGGTTTTTGGGGATGTCCGAAATTTTCACCATGAATGGTGTTAATGGTAGAATCCCAAGCTTTGCGTCTTCCCCTCCCTGAATTTGCTCTTTAAAAGGCCTCACAGGGTGAAGGGAAGGAGTTTCCCCCACTTTCCAGAAGAAATCGACCACCTAAACACATATCGACATGGCACCCAAGAGCTCACGACCAACAATGGCGGACGGTGATCGGCATGGCTACAAGCCACCACTCAGGTCCTCCCCTCCTCCTCTATCTTATTGGATAGATCTTATCTTATTGGCCACAAGGTTTGAGGATAATTGGCCTTGAATCGACATGGCCGAAAGCTTGGGTTCAAACTTTACTTTCTTGCTTAAATACCCGATTTCAGCAGCCTCCGGCCGGCCAACCACCGTCCATCGTCGGCTGCCACCTCAACGAAGGTGATTATGGCATTGGCCGACCGGGAGAGGGTCTAGGTGGCCGGGAAATCACCTCCCAAGTTGGTACATGATGGACCAATCGTGTTCATTGGCTGATTGGAGAAGATGAATTGATGCCCTCCATTTAGACAGATTTCATAATTTTATGATTATTTAATGTCAGAATTTTTCCTAGAAATGCACGTTTTTGAAACTAAAAATTGAACCTCTTATAGGCCGTTTTAGGAAAAGTGGTCAGAGACGAAAGTTGTAGATCTTTGTGCCTAGTTTAATTTAAAATTAATATGGGCCAACTTGGCCCAATGGTTTGACTGCAGCACTCAGTTTTGTACAGGGTGTCATAAGGTTGACCAGAAATTAAGATGGGTGCTCCCGCTCAACTATTCATCCAAATGCTTTGAAATTTGGAGCATGGCCTAGATTTACACTTATCCTTAAAATATCCAAAAATGAGAATTTTTGGAGGACCTATTCTATAGTGTTTGTAGAAATTTAATAAACCATATATGAATTAATTTTAGGGTCTAGAAACCTCTAAACCCTACCAAATTTTTGTTGGCGGGCTTTAGGGTCATGTCATGACTGTGGTAAAAATTCCATCCCATTTGGGATTGATTTAGTTGGGTAATTGAATAACCCAAAGTTGGTCAAACTAAGGGAAAATTAGGTCAAGGAGCATTTGATGGATTTGAGGGGTTAACCCTCATCCAAATGTTTAGAAACCTTGGCCACTAATTTAACATCATATAAAAGACCCCCATAAGTGGTTTTGGGTGCTTTGGGTGGATGTGCCCGAGAGCCCTAGTTTAAACCATAGGGTTATATATTGAACCGATTGAAGGACATATGGTCATATTTCATCGGAATGACTCAAAACTTGGTAGAGAAGTTCATAGGGTGGTATTATGCCCTAGGTAATTTATCTAGAATTTTTAGGAACATTTATCCCCCTCTGAATTAACTAAGAACCATTTAAGAAACTTTCTTATATTAAGAATTTACATAATCATACTACCTAGAAAGTTCATGAAATTTTGGCAGTCAGCTTCTATTAG
This sequence comes from Dactylorhiza incarnata, assembly GCA_033032865.1. Lineage (NCBI taxonomy): Eukaryota > Viridiplantae > Streptophyta > Magnoliopsida > Asparagales > Orchidaceae > Dactylorhiza > Dactylorhiza incarnata. Next base: position 9,351,270 of record JAWHQI010000035.1, read on the forward strand.
TGATATTGTTCTTTGATGGTTTTATTGTGAATTTTAGATTGATCTATATAGTACTTCATTCACAAGTCCATTGTTTGCCCTATTTATAAATAGAATTAATTAAGGGTTCAATACATACTGAAAATTCATGAAACTTAGTCAGAGGACTTTTTAGGGCAAGTGTATAATCTGCTAAATTTAGTATAATTTTGGTGGAGTTTTTACATGGTTCTCTTCACAAAGTGCTCTATGATTTGTTTATTTGAATAAATGATTTATATGATCAAATGAATTTGGAAAATTATGGAACTCAAGCACTGAACATTCCTGATCACCTTAGACACCTGTTAATTTTCTTGTAATTTTTGGATGAGTATTTTTGGTACCTTCTTTGTTAACCCTTGATTTTGATAAATTAGTCCATATTTTAATTAGAGGTCAAAACCTTTCTGGAATTTTATGAACTTCATATGTGGCTGTTATTTTGATGATATATATTTGTACAAATTTTATTAAGGTCATAGCTTATCAGAAAACTATACTTGATGTTCAAAGTCATAGTTTCTCTGATTTTGAGAAAATTATAATAAATGCCAAATTAATTAGGAAAATTATGAATTTCTGCAGATAGTCTTAAACTGTCATAACACACCCCCAATAATAATCTTGGGTCATTTGGATGGGCATTTGATCTTTTTATCCATCGTGTAGTTCAAGTGGTCTGCGTATAGTGAAAACACTGAATTAAGATAAGCATGTAGCTCTTACATGGGAAGTTAAAGAATTTGGTACACCCAGAGACTGATTGGTTTTGGAAGGGGTCAACAAAAGAGGGTAGGAGTGAGATACGTTGTTGATTAGGAGGCAAGAGTGTGTTTGGGATTGTCTAAAGATCGACATTCCCTTGGAGTGAGGTAAAACACACTTAGTGTTAGTAAGTATAACATTAATTATGGTCGGGTCAAGGGTAGACACCAATAAGAATAAGTGTCTTAGAAAGGGCAGTTTGGGCTATCATCCCATTGTACCTCCTAGTACCATTGCGAGTCCCTCACAGGGAAGACCTCGGGAAGTCAAAGATTGACCCAAAGCCATAGGAATAATTTGTTGCGCAAGATTAACCTAATAGTACACTCACCCATACCCCGTTGCTACAGGTGGTTAGATGGTTTGGACTTACGGGCAATAGGCTCGGTGGTTGTAGGTACGGACGGGTTAGTCCGGCGGGCCGGTGGCCTGGAAGATTAGTTTGATGGGCAGGTTAGCGCAGGGAGTCTATGGCTCGGAGATATATATAGTAATCATGACTGCATGTGCATAAAGATGGTGGGTCTATAGTATTGGACGGTCATTCGCACCAACGCCGATACTTTGACTCGACAAGTGTGGTTATCACTTAGCCAAGGAAAAGTCTGGTTGACCAGCCAGTAAGAGTACGCAAGCGCTCTGCGGTGTGTTCTTCGTGTTGAGGCATACGATAGGTCTAGGTTAGGTAGTGTGACTACCAACCTAGAGGTGGGTGAGGCCCAACCCACCACTTTTGTTTGCCACTACGGGGGTATCCTGGGAGTTTTGCTAGCTCCAAAAGGGGGAACTAAAGGTTTGTACGCATGGAGTCGGGTGTGTGAGTTGCACTTGTGTGATCATAACATTAATCAGCATAACTCTGCATGTCATAGCATAAGCATTGCATTTCAACCCTTACCCTTATTGTATGAATTGGTTATGGGCTTTTTATATGATAGGCCTTGCTAAACGACCCTTTGGTCTATTGGTCTATATAGGCATTCCTATAAATCAAAGGTTTCTTTTCTTACTTACTTTACTCTGTTATTCTTATTCTTCACCTTGCTTTATTTACTGCTTCAATTATATATACACTTGTGTAATGGTAGATATTCCTGTAGCTAGGCCTTGTCATCTGCTTGATATATACCCCTTTCTATCCTCTGTTTCATCCCTCCTGCACGGTGCCTAGGAGCCACTGGGGGATGGGTGGGGGGAAACGAGGCTTAGTCTTTTTGACTAATGGTTGGTGGACCATACCATTTTAGGGGACCGAGGAGATGCAGCACCCCCAGAGGCCGGTGCAGATGGAGGTGGGCCAGTCTAGCACAGGAGCACCAGTCTCATGATCCGTGAGTGTTTTCTAGTATATTTTGCTTCCGCAAGTGATTTTGTAGTGAGGACTTGATGAACTGGGCATGAGCCCTTTTTATTGCTACCTCTTTTATTCAGTTATTATCTGTGGACATCTATCTCTTGATTTATATATTATGTGATCTGGACTTGAACTTATATTGGTTCAACTGTACTTTTCTTCTTCTATGATCATTATGACTGGCATGATCGACATTTTGTAGTGGCGACCTTCCAGAGTGTTGGTGTCACCGCAAAGTGGCGATTCTGGGCAAAAGACCCAGTTTTGTAGTGAAAAAAATGGGGTCTTACATCCAATACCCAAGATGAAGGAGCAGAAAGGTTTATTTCTATAACAAAAATACTTGAAGCGGAAGTCATACTTCCCTTCTATTTCTGCAGATCCTCAATATAGAGGGGGCAGTTCCTCCTCCAATGCCCTGCCTTACCGCAGTGGTGGCAGTTTCCTTCCTTCGCCAGACCTTTCCTTCTCAGTGCAGAAGACTTAGGATCAAGATGAGACTTAGATCTTATCTTTGTCTTCCTCGATCCCTTGGCCTTGCCCTTGCCTTTATCACCATCAGTATGGGGCTAGCAGGCTTGGCTTTTTCATATTATTTTTGGCAGTTCTTAACATACCTAGGAGCTTGGGCAGTGTCATGTCTATTTCATTCATGTTATAGTTCAAGATGAACTACTCATAACTGTCCCGCAACGATTGCAGGATCCGATCAGTGGCCAACTCTTGGCCCAAGGGAAAACCCAGTCTTTCAAGTTTCTTTAGATACCCAATCATTTTGAGTACGTGAGTCCCTACTGAGTCTCGAGCTCTCATTTTGCACTGAAATAATGCCTTGGATATGTCAAACCTCTCTTGTCGAGCTTGCCCCTCGAACATTTTTTTGAGGTGCTCGATTATCTCAAAACCACACATGCTCTCATGTTGCTTCTGAAGCTCAGAGGACATGGTAGCAAGCATGAGGCATTCCACATCTAGGGTATCATCCTGATACTTCTTGAAGGCTTCTCTGCCATCTCGGGGAGTGTTTATAGTTGGCTCTGTGGGGCTTCCCCTTCCAAGACATAGAGCTTCCGCTCTTGCCTGAGGACAATCCTCAGGTTCCTATAACAGTTAAGGAATTTCGTCCCGTTGAGATTATCCTTCTCAAGGATGGCTCTCAGGGACAGAGTGGAGTGTGAGGTACTTGTCATGGAAATTTTACAATAAATTTGCAAAACATTTTAGAAATATATATCAAAATACATTTTATTTTAATAAGGACTTTTATTAAAAGCTCCCACTATTTTATTCAAATTGATAACCCTTAATATCAATTCGGAGAGTTCATGCGAACTACTCTCTTAGTGGAGAAGATCCGTATTTCACCGTCATCGTAAGTCAGCTTTGGTTGATCACCCACAATGTGGCTATTTAGGTAGACAACGTTTTCCAATTGCAACACTATGCAACTCTTGTATGGTTGGTGAATAACTCTTTATCCTCATCCATCATATGGTGCATGTCAACCCTATGCCTCTAGGCACTCAACCTTTGAGGTCACCTAGTTAAGTTGGACTCAATGTCGATAGTGGGATATTACAATTATCCGCTCGCACCCTTACCAAGATAGATTAATGCACCTTGCTTTGGCAAGCCCACATTTCATCAATCGAGGCAGGAAGAGTGTCATCCATCGGAAGGCATCCGAATACTTAATATTAATTTTAAGGGATTTTTCATGATACTTGATTAACAATTAATCTTGATTAACATTTAATCAATGTGCACACAATTTCACAATTATGAAAGAAATAACAAGCAAAACATGGATACATTCCAGATGCACAAAACCATCAACATTTGATGATATGGACTAAATCTGAATATTTAAAACACTTCAAAATCTTCGGATTTACATGTACCAGATGCTAGCACAGGCAAACACCCTTATAGTAGTAGACAAGCTCGTCTCTCTATGCCATAAGTTTCACAAACTAACGTAGAGACAGACGGTTACTGCAAAGGGAACAATTTCTGAAACATGGAAATAACAAAAACCTCTCTCTGATACCACTGTTGGGTTTTCCTTCGGGGTAGTCGCATCAAATGTGTGCAGAAGGATATACAAGAACAACCCAAAAGATACATATGGATCTTGTTAAAACCATGAATCAAGAAATTGCAGCAATAATAAAATTACCTTTGCGGAATTGTGACAATACTCAATCTAATACTCCAAGAAAAATTCTTCTAGGAATCGGAATTCTATTCTGAGTCCTTCCTTTGTGCTTCCTTCGGCTCTGTCAAGATTGGACTGCTCGTCGGAGGAGTTAGTGTAGAAATAAGTCTACAACTCTATAAGAGTCCACACGAGCGAAGGAGAACCCTAAGCCTCTTGTCCAACAAGAGCTAGGTCAGAGATGGAGTGCCCTTTACGTCTCCACGGATTACTAGATCCATCTAAGGAGAGGCGGGGACTATAAGGAGAGGATGAGATGCGGCAAGATCCTACAGGAACCCTTCCTGTAGATCTATAAAAGTCGTGAGAAACACAAGGAACGGTTCTTATTCAACTCTTGAAGCACCGACAAGATCTCAATGTACGATTCCTCTACAATCTTGAGGAGAATTAACAGGATTTCTCCCACGGGGACGGGGCGTCGATCGATATCAGGCTTCCATTCTCGATGCTTCTATTTCTCACTCTCAGTTCTCTGTTTGCATCAAATGGATATATAAAACCTAAAAGGTTTACTCTTTTATACTCAGAGAAAAGACAGACTACAGCCCTGCTACTAGCAGACCTGACAAAATAGAACTTATAGTATTTCGTCGAGACATCTCGACGAATTCGTTAATACATTATGATGAAAACGTCGAGACAGTTTTGACAAAAACGTCGAGACAGTCTCGACGGATTCGTCAAGACATCTCGACGAAAAAATCATCCGTCGAGATAGTCTCGACGAAATGACCAGTGACAGTCTTTCGTCGAGACATCTCGATGAAATCATCGAGACACTCTCGATGAACTCTCTGAGACATTCTCGATGAATTCTATGTTAGTCCGTGTAATCGAGACAATCACGATGACATTGTTCACGAGTCGATATACATAATATCGACTTGTGATCCTGACAACAGGTTATCTGTCACAACGACATTCACAATGTCGTTTTGAAGTCTTCTCGACAATATTCACAATATTTTCTTGAAACTTTTTCGACATGCTTTATACAATATTCACAATATCTAGGAGAAGTCTTCCGAACCAACTATATTCTAAATAGTCATAGTATTAGTCTTATCACTAATATCCAATATGAGCAAGTCCAATACAATCCTCTCTTCAATTTCTCCAAACGCTCTTATGTGTGACCATATAGACTCATATAGTGTTGGCAGTAATACTAACTGCTTGATTACTTACAGATCACCGTAGAAACTGCAATAGGAAGCCCTTGGGTATTTGGCCCTGCTCCGAAGAAAGGGGCAAAGAGGCGTGTAAATTTTGTGGTCGTGCGGGCCACCCTTTTGAAAAGTGTTTTAAGAGGTTGGGTGCCCAGAAGCAGCCTCAGGTGCTTGCGATTCAGAGCGCACCCATGAGTGATCTTACATATGCTTCGTGTAAGCGGAAGGAGCATGATGTTGCCCACTATTGATCAAAAGATAAGACGTGCTTCAGTGCGGACAGAAAGGGCATATAAAATCTAAGTTCCTGCAGTCCCAACCTGCGATGCAGCTGATTCCACTTCAGGCCTTGCCACAGTTGCAGCAGCTGGAACAGGGAAAAGGTAGTATAAATGCAGTAACCAAGGCAGAAGCTTCATGTTCCACCTAGGTGATATCAGGTTAGATTCTGGTCTAGTTTTTAAGTAGTAATGGTGAATTTTATTTCGGTCATATTAGTTATGTGTATGCATTATAAGTGAGTTTAAGGTAAAGAGTCGTTGGGCGCGCATTCTTTTCGATTCGGGTGCCACTCATACTTTTGTGGCTAGGAAATTTGTAGACCGACATCGCTGGGCAATCGATCAAGTTGGCGATCCGCTTTGTGTTAAGTTCCATCTGGTGATTCGGTGGTGTCAAATCAGAGTATTCAATAGTGTCCTATTCATTTTGGACGATTCCTGGCGTATGTCGATCTAAAGGTGCTAGATTTGGAAGACTTCGATGTGATCTTGGGCATGGATTGGTTGTCCAGATATGATGTTGTCATCAAGTGCAAGGTCAAGCATTTGGATTTCTTGATGGGCAATGGCCAACCCATGAGCGTGTATGGTTTTCCGCTCAGGACTCCACAATCATATCTGAGGTACGTGCTCGAAAATTTTTAGAATTCGGTTGTAGTGCTTATCGTGTTTCTATTTTGGAAGCTGCTCGTGATTTGCCACGTGTCTAGGATATTTCCGTGGTGCGAGAGTTTTCCGATGTTTTCATGTTAGTCTTCCTAGTTTCCCTCGGAGAGAGATGTAGAATTCGTTATAGACCTTGATTTGGGTACTCGTCCTATTGCAAAGGCACCTAACTGTATGGCTCCACGTGAGTTGGAGGAGCTACGTACCCAGATAGGTTAATTGTTGCAGTGTGGCTTTATTAGGACTAGTTCTTCTCCTTGGGGTGCTCTAGTCCTCTTTCTAAAGAAGAAGGATTGTTTGATGAGATCGTTCATAGATTATTGGGAGCTGAATAAGGTAACTATCAAGAACAGATATTTGTTTCATCGAATTGACGATTTGTTTGACCAGTTGTGGGGTATTTCTGCGTTCTCAAAGATTGACTTTTGTTCAGGCTACCATCAGTTGAGGATCTATAAGTCGGACATCCCACAAACTGCTTTTTGTTCTCTTTTTGGGCATTTTGAGTTCTTAGTGATGTCTTTTGGATTAACGAATGCACCCTCTGCTTTTATGGACATTATGAATAGAGTATTAAGGATTTTCTAGATCACTTTGTGGTTGTTTTTATCGATGATGTCCTAGTGTATTATAGAAGTGTTGAGGAGCATGTTTTGCATTTATGCTTGGTGCTGTCGACTTTGTGTAACACCCTGCCAGTACGAAGAGTATAACAGCAGGTCCGGCCGGGACCCCACGCCATACAAACCACACTAGCTAGGAGTTAAAAGGTGATAACCAGAAAAGTAACAACTAAACGAGAGTACAAAACGTAAGCGGAAGCATTAAATAAACCATTCAAAGAGAACTGTCCACTATCATAGGAATGTATCCAGAATAAGAGTTACGGCCTTAAGGCCTTACATTCATCCAATGCACAAAACTCCATAAGCATACATCGGCACGCAGGCCGGCCATACATGAAAAAGCAAAAAAAGGAGGCTGGCCTTCAAGGGCCAACTCAGCAAAAGGGGTCACCGCCCGCTATTTCCCGCTAGGCTCACCTGCACCTGCATAAGACATTCCACCAAGCGGTGGCAAACAAAGTAACGGTCAGCACAGCTGACCAAATTATAACGACCCCACCCCTTTCCCGGGGTGGCGGAGATTCTACCCTGCAAGCAAGCCATACTAGCACAAGTACTAATATAAAGATAGTGCAACTACACAAGGTGAGGTTTCAAGCACAATCAATCTTCTAGGTTGAGCATCAAAAGAAAGGAACCTAGGTATGCACATGATGTTGGTTGGGTTCACCCGAAGGTTCCCACAACTGTCTAAACAACCGCATGAAGCTAACAACATCAATTCATCACAAACGTGGGTACACACAACCGCACGCTCCATGCTCACAAGGCATGCACCAAAGGTACTTCTTCCCGAGCACCAAAACCATCATGAGTCCAGAAACTCTAGATAGAAAAGAGCTTTTGGTCGGTCTAGGCAAGACGCCCTTCCCAACCTCTCCCAAGGTCGTTCGGGTTTACAAGAGATAAATCCCCCTACCGCCACACCTGGAAACGGGTTCAGTTCAGCCAATTCCCGTGCTCTTGTCATCGATTGAACACACGATGCGGGTATGACATCACCTCGGCCCGTAAGGGTTTAGCACTCGCTAGTGCTACACAAAACATAAGTTACAACACCCAAGCCTTAAAAGTTTACTTTGTAACGACTCAAGACCCGACTCCGCCTTTCGGCCGGAGGGCATGAGGGATCGTTAGGGCTTTATACGTAACCAAAAAGGAGGTACAAGACCACTCCTCAACAATTCTAGTGGTGAAGGTTTGCATTCAACCACTCGCAAAGCATGGGGCTTCCGTTAGGATCTTCATAAGATGCCTACGCCTAAATCCCGCAATACTATCGCATATATCACAGAGTCATTCTCCGGCACGCATTCTAGGCTTAACCTAAATGCAACGTCGCAAATCAAGCATCACCGATTCGGGCTCACGACCACGAATAGGCTTCACACACAATGCCTAAATCCGCACGACTACCGGATTTTCTACATGCAATATGCCGGGGACGGACACAATCGACCCAGAGTTCCGAAGAACTTGAGGAAATCCTACACTTCACACATTTGGTGAAAGGGATTCCTCATGCAAGCATAGAGAAATGAAGGAGAGGACAAAAGACAAGTCCAAACAACGGGAGAAGAAATCGTTACACTAGGAACGTTCTTTTTCGCCATAGATCCGAGATTCTACACGGAGAGAAACGACCGCACCGGGCTGCACTCTCCAAATCTGGAAACGGCTCGCGAATCGGAGCTCCGTCAATGGCGGAATCTCCCTTCTTCTTCCTTGGCTCCTCCTTCTTTCTCTAGGGTTTGGAGACAGAATGGCTTAGAGAATATGAGGTTTAACCCCCTCTCATCAGCCCTAATAGTCTCCCGCAACTAAACCTAGCCGTTGGATCAATTTCCAAAAGATTTGGACGGTCCGATCTTCTTCTCCGCTCAAAATCGCGGAACAGAATAAACAGGGCGCACGATCACAGGCGCACGGTCAGTGGTCGTGCGCGAAGAGGGAAATGGTCGTGCGCACTGTCCGAGACAGAACTTGATTTTCTTCTGAATTAACGCACGATCGCTGGCGCACGATCACTGGTCCTGCGCGAAGAGGACGATGGTCGTGCGCATAAGCCGAGACAGAACTCCAATTCTTTGCGGGTTACGCACGATCATTGGCGCACGATCACTGGTCGTGCGCGAAGAGGACAATGGTCGTGCGCATTGACCTGATCTGGAATCTTGAGCCTATCCCGAGCGCAACACTACCATTCCACCTACCTCGCTGAACCACGATCTTTGGGGTGTTACACTTTGAGGGAGCACAATGTTGGGAAAAATACCCTTAATTTATCTGAACAAATTATATACAAGTGATTTCATGTATTTTGAAATATTACCCATTATATAGTAAGGGTAATTTGGTCATTAGATGTCTTAGGATGTCTCACTCATCTTAGAGTGTCAATACTAGGTCAAGGCAAGCACAATCCGAGTTGATCTAAAACTTGTGTCGAATACAAGTCGACACAACTTTGACTTGTTGTCGACGCAACTCAGACTAGAAGTCCAAGCAACTCAAACCCTCTGTCAAAGTATATCAAGTCGACGCTACGTCGAATAGGAGTCGACGTAGATAAAGAAGCATGTCGAAGTTATCTTAGAAGTCGACGCAACCTTGACTTTAATTCAACGCAGAAGGAGGTATCTGTCGAAGCCATCTAAAGTCGATGCAACGTCGACTACAATTCGACGCAGACAATGAAGGTCAGAATGAAGTCTTCAACTCGACGGTTATGTCGATAAGTAATCGACGCAACGTCGACAACAGAGTTCAACCAGAGCAAGAAGGAATTCTAAGATGCTCTTACAAGAACTCGAAGGTGCGTCAATAAGAAAGAAAAAGAAGTCGACGCAGCGTCGAATACAGTCTGAAAAAGAAACCTTTTCAGCTGTCCTTTTAGAACTCTCTCTGAATGCCCACAGCACTAAAGACCGTTCTACAAAGGCTTGTTTATAGCCTAGAATAGAGAGGAGCAGTAAAGAAGATTGGAGAAGCTTTCTTGGAAAGGATTAAAACTGTTGGCAGATGGGTCGTGAGCAAAGGAAGAAGGAAGGATTAATTGTCCAAGATTGTGCCTTTTCAGGACAATCCAAAAGAGGAAAAGAATTTAAAAATTAATCATGGATAATAAATAGGAAGAAAAGATAGAACAAGACAGAGCATTCATCACAATCTGCTTCACTTTGTCGATTAGGGTTCCTGTTGAATCGGTAGGCGCCCTTAGATGGGGGGGGGGTGAATAAGGGTTTTAAAAACTTATATTATATTTTGAAAAGCTTGAAATATGATAAGAGATCAAAATAGTGATTTTGTTTAAAGATCTAAATTATTTTATAATAAAGGAGAGGATAATAAACAATTTAGAGAAATGAAGAACAAATCAATTTATTACACAAAGAGAGACATGATTATTATTAATAAAATTGATTACAAAATTTTGATTTCAATGACGCTAGAAATCAAAGCGAAATATGAAAGACTCTTTTTGCTTTCTATACTGACTCGTATCCCCTCGAACCGGTTGGCTTTAGTCGATCCTTCCCCGGATACGGCCTCAAGCCGCTCTAGCCAACCCTTCCCCGGATATGGCCTCGAGCACCCCCTAGACCTACACCCAAGACCTAGTCGCCAACACGAGGCGAATTTCTGCCCTAAGTCCTACCCAGACCTAGTCGCCAACACGAGGCGAATTTACTACACGATTTAAAAGAAAAGATGTGAAATAAAAAGACAATAATATAAAACTCCCTATATGGATCTCTTGGAGAAGTGGACGAAGGCCCGCAGAGTATGATCGTAGTCGATACGGTCTTTCGTCACGATGATAACGCGTGTTGAAATCTTCTCCATGGATCTCCTTAAGCCTTTATGGATTTGTGGGAGTATCTCTCTGAACCTTCCTTTGTATGTTGTGGCACGAAGCTCTGGAATTTTGGATCTAAAGAGGATGAGGAAGACGGATCCAAGGGGTCCTTTTTATAGTCTCAGCGCTAGCGCCTGCGCTAGTGTTACTGTCGGCGCTATCCCATTTTAGGACATATTTTGCACGGCAGAATCTTCAATCTGAGGAAACAATTCTCTCTTGCATTCTGTGCTCCGCGCTACCGCCTGCGCTATCGGATACCGCCAGGCGCTATCTCCTTCTATATGTGCTCTCGGAATTGCACTTAAGCATTCTTTTCGTCAATCGAATTTTCGTCGAACGCAGTGATGAGCATTTCGTCGAGCGTAACTTACAGTTCATCAAGCGAAAGCGCCAGCGCTAGTACTAGCGCGCCGCGGTAGAGTAAGCAGTTCGTCGAGCGCCAGTTTGCATCTCAGCGGTTTGGTTTCGTCTCAGCGGTTCCTTAGCGCTAGCGCCAGGCGCTAGGTGATACCGCCGGCGCTAGAAGGAGTGTTGAATTTGATGGCTCAAATTTGGGGGCAACCTTCTTATGTAATCATTGAGTCATGTGGACTTTGTTATCCTGCATACTTAAACACACAAGATCAAATACACATAGGTTTTGTTATTCTCAAACCTAGGAGATGCGGAAGACCATGTTCCAACAAACTCCCCCTTTTGATAATAACAAAACCATTAATGATAAATCAGAGCATTAATATATATATAAGCATGATGAACTACTTGTGTGTGTGTGAGAGTGATGACTTAGGATAATTATCGATTGTAGTATTTAGTATTGCTCCCCCTAAATACATGCTCCCCCTGAGTGAATGCTCCGCTAATATGTAAGTTATCATCTTAATTAATCATGTTGGTTTTATTTTGATAGCGGATTATATTTATCATGTTAGTTCTCCCCCTTTTGTTATTAGCAAAAGTGGGTAAGGAGGCAAAACACAGAAAAGTTTTGATTAGAAGATAAAGGCATGATCGAGCTTTTAGAGAGAATGAAATGATAAGGAGTTTTAGAATAATTTTTATAGAGATAGATCAGAGTTTTTAGCAATATAACATTTTCCAAGTATTATCATGTTGGTTCATCCCTTTTATATAAGATTTTTAAGCTTAAAAAGTAATGATTTCCAAGTAACCAATCTACCCAGACAATATGTCTACACCCTAGCCCCGTACTAAGTGGCGGATGGGCATGAGGAGCTGCAAACATGCTGTAGGTTGGGGTGTTAGTCCCATATGCAAACACTAGAAAAACATAACCCAGCACTCTTTCCCCCCAGTGCCTTGCAAGGCCTCACTGGAACCCTCCCCGGTTAAGGACAATACATGACTTAGAGGTTAGGTTATCTAATGTCTACAACCCTACGCCCCCGCTATGGTGAGATATGTAATCATGGATAATAATTATTGGAACCATTAAGCAATTAAATTTAGTGATAAGTTCATAGCTTATGGGTTTATATTTGTATTTGAATTTATGAAAACACGCACATAGCTATTTTGAAATCCATTAATGAATCAGAGTTTTAGTATTACAATATAGTCATAGAAATAAATCAGAGTTTTTAGCAAAAAAATATTCATGTTTAGAGTAACCAATATAAAGTTTATCATGCAAGTCTACCGCTTGTTGAAAGAAAGGAATTTTAAGATTCAAGTGATGATGCACACAAAATAAAAGACTTTAAATAAGCATGAAAGTGCAAGGTAAAACAATTATATGGTTATGATGCGGAAGATTTATCGAAATACAAAAAAATATCTTATTGTAATCAATGATGATCCATAAAAAGATATACGAGTTAAATTTCATAAAGAAGATATTTTTGTAAATCATTTTTCAATTAAACTCTTTGAGTTTGACAATAAAGTAACCAAGCATGAAATAATGTTATCAAAAAAAGAGATTACTACAATGTTACTTTAATTCACAATTTCAAAACATACCAAACATTGTAGAAAGCATGCTAGGTTATCTAGTGCATTTCATAAATAAAGAGTAGTATAGAATTTGCATTAGGATACAATACTCATGAGAAGAAGTGTTATGGAAGATAATGATGTGCACATAAGTGTATTTTGAGTAGAGTAAACAAATGTTTTAATAAAAATACAAGAAATATGTCAAGTAAAGAGCACAATAAAACACAAATAATTTTACTTCCACATACTTTAATGCACAAACAAAATGTACAACTACCAAGGTGCTTTGCACACACAATGCTCATTAAGACTTATCAGGGTGCAAAGTAGTGCTTGGGGGATCACATATTTTATTTTATTTTAATATTGAAACTAGTGATCTGGTGTACTTAAGAGTAAGTGGTTTTTATTTTGAAAGAAAGATATGGTTTGCACAAGATACTTTACTATTCTTTCCAATGTGCTCAACCTCACAACGCTTATTAAGACTTATCAGGAGGTTCAAGTAGTGCTTGGTGGAGTTATCTTTGTCACTTTATTTTATGATTTTTGTTTTGTACAAAGTTCTCCGAATACACTTATTTTGCAAACCAATATAAAGTATGAAAACATAACCACTTTTCTTAACTTTTAAAAGTGCAAATAAAGGTAGTGCAGGTAAGATACTTGTGCAATTTTAATTCATTATACTAATACACAACATACACAAGCATTCTTAGATTAAACACATATGTAGACAATGCCAAAATAAGTGAGTGAATAAAGATCATTATCAAACATAAAACATTTACTCATACTTAGAGGCACGCTAAGCTTAGTTCTACACAACTTTTACAAGATAAGTGATGCACATATTAATAGATATATCAAAGCATCATGAAAACAATGTTCAAAGTAGTTTGAAAAGATAAATTGCAACATTATAGAAGTTCTAAATAATAGATTAAATCATGCTTGATTTTCAATGAAGTCCATACAGTATTTTTGATATTTTGAAGAATAATTTTATTTAAAGTTTGAACTCATAAGATTGATCTTGGACTTCCCGAGGACTACCTTGTGAGGGGTTCGCCCGGTACTAGGAGATGTGATGGGATGATAACCCAAATCCCCCTTTCGCAAGATACATGTAAGTAGAAAATGTAAGTTCAAAAAAAATACTTGTTCATATTTTTTTTTGTTTTGTATTTTTGTATTTGATTTTTGCATATAGAAATCAAACAAATAACCAAAGAAAGAAAAATATTTTTTTTTTGTAATTTGGTTTTTGTAATTTTGTATTTTAATTTTTCAAAAATCATTTATAGGCATAGATGCAAAAATGAGCAGTACATGTAAAATAATATATTTTTAGTGATTTTCAGAATTTTAAAATTACAGAAAATTGGACACTTGAGCTAGCGTCGGCGTTAAGTCCTAGCGCCTGCGTTAGCTCACAGAGAGTGCTTATTTTAATCATATAGCCTGGATTTTCTTCGATTTTGCTTCCGATTTTTCTTAATTATGTTTGTGCAATGTAAGGCCTGTCTAATGAAGTGAAAAGACGAGAAGAAATAGCAAAAAGTTGCGGAAGTTAAAATTATAGTACATGGGTTTCACATTCATTAAAGTTCCATATTCATTAAACCTTAATTCTTGAGTTTTGCACAAACATTTAAGCTTAATTATTATTGAATATGCAAACAAAGAAGATATGATTAATGTTATGCCAAAGTTTGATAGTGTTTCAACTTACAGACCTAGAATGAAGTGAAGATTCTATTTGATTTGATTTTGTTGATATCACAATGATTCTAAGGTCCAAACTTGACATAAATCACAATACGTACATAATACACCAACCATGGTAAACAATTATAATGTCAATTGTTATCATATAATTCATATACATGTGATAGAGATATTGTTTTTAGATGAATTTTTTTATATGAATTATGATATACGATTTTTAGAGAATTTTATCAAAGGACATCAATAGATCATTGTGGTGCGAGTGGCATTAGTATTTAAGACAATTAATCTTTCAATATGTTTTTTGTGATTTTCTTTATAATTTAGATAAATATCTCATAACAAATTTAGAGTTTGATTCATATGGATAATATAAGATATTTAGAAGCAATGAATATAAGAATAAAAGATAGGTCATCAAAATAAAATATGATTTTGAATTTTGATCAATTTGATTTATAAGATCATATTTCCTATAATATATAAGATGACTATAACATGATAGCTTAAAAAGAAAACAAAAAGAAAAAATAGAAAAGACATTAAAGCACATCATGAAGTAGAAATTTGTATATTCAATTTAAAAATATTCTACTTCATGCATTTGGATGATACTAGTAGATGAGAGATTTAGGGATCCAAAGGGGACCAAGAGTGGTGGTTCCTTTGGGTACCCAAATATATCGTGTAGGTTTGTGGGTAGATATTGATGAATGGGTCCTTTCATGTGATGTTAATGTTTCAGTTTTAGTTTTGGGCCTCCATTGAAACTTTGGTTTAGTGTTATTCTTATATGTGAAATTTCCATTGTGATAATCTTTATATTGATGATTATTGAAAGTATTTTTCATAGGAAAGTTGTGAGCATTTAATTTTACGTTGGGAGAAGATTGATGTTGTAAGTGATAATGATGATAGTATTTTGGAATTTCATTTTCAATCTTTTGAAGTTTTTTATTTCCATTGTTTGGTTTATTCATATTTTGAGATATCACATTTAACTTGCTTTTGGAGTTTGCTTGATATTGAGAATTTTTCTTTAAGATTTCCTTAAGCAAGATAATTTTAGTTTCTAATTCATTGTTCTTAAGTTTCAAATTATGTCTAGCTTTATTATACGCAATTGTGCTATTTTAAAGTAGAAACAATTGAATCAATATGGTCTTGATATTCATTTCAATATTCCTCAAATGTTTCATCCATCTCTTCAATTTCAATTTTATAGCTTTTGCATGTAGCACAATCACCTTTTAAAGATGAATTTTCCAAAGATAATTTTTCATTATGTTCTTTTATACAAATAATTTCTTTTTCAAGTTCCTTGAATTTTTCCTTAATATTATTACAATCAAAACAAGGTTTTGTGTTTTCAAGTGAAGGACAAGATGGTGAAACCACATCACAATTTGATTCTAAATTAACATTAGCTTTTGACCTCTTATTTTCTAAACGTAAATTTTTATTAGTATTTCAATTTCTTGATCTTACGTTTAGCCGTTTTTAGTATGTTGAAACTAGAGATGGAAGTTATCACACAAGAAAAAGATTTAGACTTTCTTACAGCGCTTTTGGTAGAGGCAAAATGTGAGCATGAAGTTCGTTCGTTATCTTTTAGGCCTTCCTCCATCATAGATGAATTTTCATCTTCTTTTTCTCTTGATGTATTGCTCTCTTTTTCCAAGTTAGTTTCCATGATTTCCAGGGCTTTGCAACGAGAGAGATCTTCTTGAATAGTAGTGGATGCTTGTATATCCTTCTCCTCCTGTGTTTGTTATATACCTGCGAGAGGAAAATCAAACATTTATTCAAGAAATTGCCATACTTTGTATGCACTAGAAAAATAATATATTAATTTGAAAATTTCATTTGATAGAGCACAAAATAAATAATATTTGGCTTTTGCATTTAGTTGACGTTCCTTTTTATTTGATTCATCCGCAGGTCTTACAATGGCTAAATTCCACACTTTGACATCTAGAGTCTTAATAAATTTTTCAATTAGAATTTTCCATCCTTTATAATTTGTTCCTTCAAATAAAGGTGGTTTAAGAGATATTTCTTCTTCACAGAAATTTGCCCCACTAGTAGAAGTGAGAACATGAGACGCCATTATTCCCGGTTGTTAAGCCGATTGGAATAAAACTTCTCTGATACCACTTGTTGGATCGGTAGGCGCCCCTAGAGGGGGTGAATAAGGGTTTTAAAAACTTATATTATATTTTGAAAAGCTTAAAATAGGATAAGAGATCAAAATAGTGATTTTGTTTAAAGATCTAAATTGTTTTATAATAAAGGAGAGGATAATAAACAATTTAGAGAAATGAAGAACAAATTAATTTTATTACACAAAGAGAGACATAATTATTATTAATAAAATTGATTACAAAATTTTGATTTCAATGAAACTAGAAATCAAAGCGAAATATGAAAGACTCTTTTTGTTTTCTATACCGACTCGTATCCCCACGAACCGGTTGGCTTTAGTCGATCCTTCCCCAGATACGGCCTCAAGCCGCTCTAGCCAACCCTTCCCCGGATATGGCCTCGAGCACCCCCTAGACCTACACCCGAGACCTAGTCGCCAACACGAGGCGAATTTCTGCCCTAAGTCCTACCCAGACCTAGTCGCCAACACGAGGCGAATTTACTACACAATTTAAAAGAAAAGATGTGAAATAAAAAGACAATAATATAAAACTCCCTATATAGATCTCTTGGAGAAGTGGATGAAGGCCCGCAGAGTATGATCGTAGTCGATGCGGTCTTTCATCACGATGATGACGCGTGTTGAAATCTTCTCCACGGATCTCCTTAAGCCTTTATGGATTTGTGGGAGTATCTCTTTGAACCTTCCTCTGTATGTTGTGGCACGAAGCTCTGGAATTTTGGATCTAAAGAGGATGAGGAAGACGGAGCCAAGGGGTCCTTTTTATAGTCTCAGCGCTAGCGCCTGTGCTAGTGCTACCGTCGGCGCTATCCCATTTTAGGACATATTCTGCGCGGCAGAATCTTCAATCTGAGGAAATAATTCTCTCTTGCCTTCTGTGCTCTGCGCTACCGCATGCGCTATCGGATACCGCTAGGCGCTATCTCCTTCTATATGTGCTCCCGGAATTGTGCTTAAGCATTCTTTTCGTCTATCGAATTTTCGTCAAACGCAGTGATGAGCATTTCGTCGAGCGCAGCTTACAGTTCGTCGAGCGAAAGCTAGTGCCAGCGCTAGTACTAGCGCACCGCGGTAGAGTAAGCAGTTCGTCGAGTGCCAGTTTGCATCTCAGCGGTTTGGTTTCATCTCAGCAGTTCCTTAGCGCTAGCGCCAGGTGCTGGGTGATACCGTCGGCGCTAGAAGGAGTGTTGGATTTGATGGCTCAAATTTGGGGGCAACCTTCTTATGTAATCCTTGAGTCATGTGGACTTTGTTATCCTGCACACTTAAACACACAAGATCAAATACACATAGGTTTTGTTATTCTCAAACCTAAGAGATGCGAAAGACCATGTTCCAACAGTTCCCACTTCTTCTTCCTCCTATAACCCTAATAGAGACAATACAGAGCAAACAAGATCTCTATCAGAACAGAAAACTAAGCTGCTTCTTCATCAACATCTTATAGCAGCCAGATAGCAAGCAAAAGAAAGAGAGAAGGATCTAAAGAAAAATAACTCTTGCAAATCATCACAATCATAAGCAAGGGTTCATCATTAGCAGATCCATTGAAGAAAAGAAATAGAAGCAGAAAGCTTCTACAGAATTTTGAGAACAGAATTCTTCCTCTCCATTCTCCTTCTTTCAACTTCCCAACTATACAGAGTTTTAAGAATCCCTCTTCAAAGGATTCAGTGGTTCAAGATGTCCTTATCAAAAGATCTGGGTGGTTCAAGATCTCCTCATCAAAAGATCTGATTGGTTCAAGATCTCCTTATCAAAAGATCTGAGTGTTTCAAGATCTCCTTATCAAATGATCTTTGGTTCAAGAGTCTCCTTATCAAAAGACTCAGGCACAGGTTGTGCATTCCTATCAGGTGGTAGAAGAGAGGACTACTCACATTTTGGGGAACCTCTATAAAATCTTGTGTCTTCTGTGTTGTGTTTTTTTGTGATGTCCCCTTATTTATTGCTTATTGTTTCTCTGTTTTTATAATTACTGTACTTTATTTATTCTGGATCTTGGTATTGCTGAAGCATAATTTCTTATGTGTTTTATTGTATGTACAAGTAGAATAGAAATATTTTAAATCTCTATTCACCCCCTCTAGAGAATTCTCAGAGGCACACTGTGCACTCTCAATTGGTATCAGAGGTAGGTTGATCATAAAAGGTTAACACTTTGATCAAAAAGACCTCCTACTCTTATTTCTCTACAATAAATTTATTTTATTAAGAAAATGAGTTCTAAGAATTATGCCTCAACTAGACCACCAGTGTGTAATCTGAATAAGTTCACACTCTGGAAGGCCAGAATAATACTTTACATGAACTCTATTGATGAAGACATCTTTGATGTCATAATTTTAGGTCCACCAACTCCATACAAGAGATATGTTAGTGGGACTTCAACATTGGAACCTATACACATGGCTGAGTGGATTGAAACAGAGAAAAAGCAGAAGGCATGGGATGCAAAGGCAATGACATTCTAGTGTCCACAATGTCAGATGACTTTTTCTAGAAAGTTGCTGACTGCCAATCAGCTAAAGAAATCTGGGAGTCACTTTCCAGACTTGTAGAAGGAAGTGTTGATAAAAGGAAGGACAAGAAGTCCCTTCTCATATCCCAGTATGAGAACTTTCAGAAGAAAGCTGAAGAAACAGTTGTTGATATGTATGACAGATTCAGCATTATCATTAATGAGCTCAGAGGCTTGGACAAGGAGATATCCTTGACTGAAATTAATGATAAAATCCTCATGTGCTTCCAAAGCTCATGGGATTCAAGAATTTGGGCCATCAGAGAATCCAGATGTCATAGAGAAATCTCTACTAAGGCTTTTCTAGGAAAGCTGAAGTCATATGAGATGCTTTTGAAGAACAGGGTTGAATCAGAGGAAAGGGAGACAACTCCAACTCTTATCCTAAGGAGCATTGCTCTGAAATCTATAGAAGGAGAGCCCTCCACTCCTGAAGATGAAATGTTCAGTCTCCTAGCAAGGAGATTCAGAAAATGGGTGAAGATAGAAGACTCGAGGAGAAGAGAGAGGAGCTCAAAGCCTAGATATGACAAGACTCCAAAGAAGGAGGTGATATGATACTCCTGCAACAAGCCAGGGCATATAGCTCCTGAGTGCCCACAAGAACAAAGGGTCAGGAGCAGCAACAACGATGAAAAGAAGAAGAAGAAGTCTTTCAAGGGGAAAGACAAGAAGAAAGCCAAGGGTTTCATTGTTGAAACATGGAATGACTCTGAAGCAGAGTTAAGCTGCTCCTCATCTGAAAGTGATGATGAAGCAGAAGAAGCATGCATGATGGCCTTAGGGATGTCTCCAGATGATGAAGAAGAACATGTATCAATGTTGGATGAATTTGATTTTAATTCTGATGATTTCAAAAATTGCTTTAAAGAATTTTGCAAGGATTTCCTCAATGCACAAAAAGAAGTAGAAACAGTTAGGTTAGAATTAGACAACCTAAAGCAAGATGAATTATATATAAGAAATCAAGATTTAACAAATGAAAGTGATAATACAGAATCAGAATTAATTGAAATTAGAAAAGAAAATCTAAAGCTAAAAGAAGAGATAATAAGGGCAAAGGCCTTTGAGGACTCACTCAATGGGAGGAGTCAAGAGCCCAGAGACATCACACAAAATCTCTCCATGAGATTTAATCACCTAGGGTTAGGAGCAGAGCCATCCACTAGCACAGAAACCCCTAGGAAACCTGCCTGGAAAATCCAATTAGCTTCATTAGACCTAGTGACTATATATAAATCTTGTGAGGTCAGTGCAAAAATTAAGGATCAGGAAACTAATAAACAAAAGAAAATAACTAGAGGTAATGATGCAAATCTTAACAAAGAAAAGAAATCTCAAGGGAAGAGGAATGTAGAGAAACTAAATAATCAAAAAGCTAAAGACAAACCTAGGGTAATAAAACACTATGCTGATCTTTTATATTTAGATACATTCTATACACATTTTAAGTATCAAAATAATAAACATAGGTTTGGGAAACCCATTCCATATCTTCCAAAAGGGTATCATGAAAGACCCCTCTATTCTTTCATTGAACCCTACAATGGTAAAATCAAAGGGCCCAAAGTAACCTGGGTTCCTTCGAATGTTTGAAATTACTTGTGCAGGGTAAGGTAGGTCCTACCAAAGAGATAGCGAGAAAAGAAGGAAGAACTAAATTCAATCAAGGGAGTGATTTCTTCTCTTAATTCCCTTGAAATCCCCTTAGTTCATAAAAATAATAGCATAAACACTATTTTTAATAAACCTCATTGCTGGGAAAAACAACAAGAATTTTCTAAGAAAATAGAATAATTTATTCAGAGTTGCGTCGAATAGAATTTGGCGTATCGTCAAATTCTACTCGACGCAAGTGCCAAGAGCCAATCGGAGTGGATGCTTCAAATACCAATCGACGCGGCGCCAAGTTCATATCGATGCATGCGTCAACTTAGTAGTTGTTGATCAAATTCGTGGTCGCGTTAATTATAACTCGACGCAACGTCGACATCCCTGCGTCGACTTAAGAATCTCAAAGTAGCGTCGAATGGTAATCGATGCAACGTCGATATAAAGGCGCGCGCAAAACTACATCTAGAAGCAACCTCGACATTTTTTTGTGTGCCAAATATTAATTATTATTGATGGTGCTTCGACTAAAACCCTAAGTTGCGACGAATCATCTTCTTTTAAGCAACTTCGGCGTCGAATTATTTACGCTTTCAAATTTTCCTCTCCTTGCTCTCTTGCTCTCTCTTTCTCCAGTTCTCTCTTGCATCCTTGTCTCGCTCTCTCTCTATCTCTCTCTCTCTCTCATTTTCTCTTGTGTTTGCAGGTACCTAAAATAGATGGCTCCACCAAAAGTGAACTCTGGCTTTGATGTGGATGTCGATTCTTTCAATGCTGCAGCAGAAAGCTTCAAATGGCTTATTTCAAGATGCTGGTTTAACGAAACTAATATCTACAAGGTGTAATATATTGGACATTGAATTGACAGAGTTAAAGGACAGCTTTCACAAAGGAGAGGATGGCTCCATAAATGGAAACATATATGAGACTGTCATCAACATTACAGAGGAGATGTTAACTCAAACATATGATCTACCATCTGGTAGTGATTCTGATGAACTTTCAGCAGAGGAGACCAACAGGGCTTTGCAGATTATGAAATTCAGCAAAGAGAAGGCAATCAACCTAAAGAAGATTGACCTTGGGGAAGAATACATATTTCTTGCAGACATTGTAGGGAAGGTGCTGCTCTGCAAAATCTATGCTCATGATGCCATTCCAAAGCAGCAGTTGTAGATAATGGAAGCTCTTGTTCTAAAGAAGAAGATAAAGTGGGGGTGATGCCTCCTGAAATTGATTGGGCACAAGCACACTCATAAGGAAAATGCTTATATGAGGATTTTGAGTCAAGTACTTCTCCAGAACTACCCTGCAGTGTGCAAATCGAAAGGAGTACTTATTCCTCCAGGAAAAAGGATCAACATAGGTATATTCTCCAAGTGGACCAGGCAAATTCTGAAGCCTGGTCAGTCTGCACCTTCTCCTCCTCCCTGTCCAACTCCACAGAACACAGTACCAGATCCCCCAAGGGAGGACATTCCTGAACAGGAACCTACTGCAGCACCACAAGAAACTATTCCAGATGATACTACAGTCCCAGAGCCAACACCTCAATCTCACATCCACCAACATACTCAGCAATAACCATCCATCCTACTCTCTGACAGTCAGTCTGCTCCTCCACCACCACCATCATATCATATCTCTCCAGAAACTTACCAATCCCTTTCCCCTGCCTTCCAGGATCCTCCTAATCTAAATGAGAACCTCACACCTCTACCTCCACCTGTCTCTACCTCCCTTCCTACACCCTCCTTTGACATTGAACAAGCAATCTCAAAAGCAGTGGGGCTAGCCTCTAGCACATTTGCTGACCTCCTGGCCAGCCAAGCCAGAAAATTTGAAAAGAAGTATTCACAGATTGAGTCTAAACTCTTAGACTCAAAGAGGTCTCTTCAAGGTCTCAAAGAGTTCATGTCTTCCTCCTTGGTAACAAAGGAATTCTTAACCTCTCTTCCCAGCAAGGTTAAGAAGGGGGAGAAAATTCAGGAGGAGGAAAGACCTACTCTAGAGATGAGTGTCCATGAAAGATGGAATTATGTTGATGCCCCTGATAAAATTACTACCTTCCAAACGGCTCAAAGGGAGCTTGTTGTTCAGGGGGAGCTTGTTGAAAAAGATTTGGAAGAGGTACATCAATACCTAGCAGATGTTCAGGGGGAGTCCTCACAAAAAGCTGCTGAGAGGGTTACAACAGATCAGGGGGAGCCCCTAGCAGGAGGTTATCTTGAAGAACAGCTCCTAGAAGATATTTCCAACATTGCAAAGGAGGTTGTAGAGGTAGCCCAAGAAAACATTGCTAAAGAAAATGAGAAAGAGGATAAAATGAATGTTGATAAGGCTGATGGAGACAAGGAAACTCCCTTGCTGACTGCACCAAGGAAAGAGTCACAAAAAGTCTTCACAAGGAAAAGGAAAACACCAGACAGGAAGTAAAGATTTTCAGGTATTCTGTATACATAAATATATGAAACAGTGTTCAGTAGATCAACATTTGATACAGAAGTTTAGAACAGTATGATCACTTGGAAATATGTTATATGTCCTATGTTTATACTGTCATTCATTATTGTCTGTATTTCTTTTATAATCTAAAAAATGTATTTCAATTTTATGTTTGAGTATGCATGAAATTACTTAATCAAATTGTAAAATTTGTTAAGATAAATAGGGGAAGATTGTTGGGAAAAATACTCTTGATTTATCTGAACAAATTATATACAAGTGATTTCAAGTATTAGGAAATATTACTCATTGTATAGTAAGGGTAATTTGGTCATTAGATGTCTTAGGATGTCTCACTCATCTTAGAGTGTCAAGACTAGGTCAGGACAAGCACAATCTGAGTTGAACTAATACTTGCATCGAATATAAGTCGACGCAACTTCGATTTGCTGTCTACCCAACTCAGACTAGAAGTCCAAGCAACTCAAACCCTTTGTCAAAGTATATCAAGTCGACGCTACGTCGAATGGGAGTCGACATAGATAAAGTATCATGTCGAAGTTATCTTAGAAGTCGACGCAACCTTGACTTCAATTCAACGCAGAAGGAAGTATTTGTCAAAGCCATCTGAAGTCGATGCAACGTCGACTACAATTTGACGTAGACAATGAAGTTCAGAATGAATTCTTCATCTCGATGGTTACGTCGATAAGTAATCGATGCAACGTCGACAACAGAGTTCAACCATAGCAAGAAGGAATTTGAACCTGCTCTTAAAAGAACTCGAAGGTGCATCGATAAGAAAGAAAATGAAGTCGACGCAGCGTCAAATACAGTATGAAAAAGATACCTTTTCAGATGTCCTTTTAGAACTCTCTCTGAAGGCCCACAGCACTAAAGACCATTCTACAACAGCTGGTTTATTGCCTAGAATAGAGAGGAGCACTAAAGAAGATAGGAAAAGCATTCTTGGAAAGGATTAAAATAGTTGGCAGACGGGTCGTGAGCAAATGAAGAAGGAAGGATTAATTGTCCAAGATTGTGCCTTTTTCGGACAATCCAAAAGAGGAAAAGAATTCAAAAATTAATCATGGATAATAAATAGGAAGAAAATGGAGAAGAAGATAGAACATTCATCACCATCTGCTTCACTTTGTCGATTAGGGTTCCCACTTCTTCTTCCTCCTAGAACCCTAACAGAGACAATACAGAGCAAAGAAGATCTCTTTCAGAATAGAAAACTGTGAAATTTTCTGAAGATCTAGGAGTGAGCAAGAATTGTACAACTCAAAGTTATAGCCAACAACCAGAAGCACATGAAGCAACACAATATTTATTGATGATAGCAAAAGTCTTCATTACATAGCGAGGTATACATGGCGAGACATGATTTCGCCAGTACACAAAACCAAAAAGAAAATACAATGCTGAAAGAAAGATAACCAGTGGTCTGAACACTGAGACCGCCTGACCGCCCGACCTGGGAGTTCGCGCGACTAGAAAACGAGACCGCCCGAACAACCTACCTGCGACTTGAACAACACCAACCGAGAACTCTGCAACCTCCCGAACTCCACCGATTCTCCCGAACTCCAGCAACCCACACTGCAAGCCGCGATACCGCCCGAATAACTTAGAAGAAGAGGTGACCGCTGCTGCCCGCACAATCCGCAGAAGCCGCACAAGGAAATTCAATCAGCTAACTGGCGGTCACAAAAATGAGACCGCAAGAATTAGGCACGAGCTCAGCTTACACTTGGTGCGATTTTAATTATATTGCAACAGTGACTCCTATTTATAGGCGTGGGGCCTGATCCAGTCACCACCCAATGAGATAGAGTCACCGCCCTGACCATGCGACCAAGACTGGTCAACCCGCGCGGTCAGGAGATCGCTCTGCGCCTGTGAGCTCGTCGACTTCAATCCAGACCGGAGATCGCCACTCCTCCAAGAAGCCACGCGATCATGACAACGCACCCGGTCATGACGCCCACCACCAGTGTTCGCATATACGAGACCTCCTCCAGAGACCGCGAACACAACCAGGAGACCGCGCGACTAAGAGAGCCTTAGTCCGCTCGCACCACTAAGAACCCGGACAGTCACCAGACCGAACTGCCCCCAACACGCGGTCACACACAAACCAGACTGCGCGGTCACACCTTACAGAAGACAGCTCGCCACACGGTCACACGACCAGATCGTGCGGCCCCACTATGCTGAAACCTGCTCCGCCACGCGGTCACACGAAACAGACTGTGCGGCCTCACCTCGGCACTTGGACATAGAGAACGGCGGTCAAGCCGAGAAGACCTGCGGCTAGACCAAAGAGATCAGACCGCAGATGGAGACCGCAAGACCACACGGTTAGCCAGACCGCGCGACCTCCTCCCAGACCGCCAACTTCCACTTCAACATTTTCAACACTCCCCCTTGAAGTGGGAAGTTGAAAACAGCCCAAGTAAACTCCTCAGCCGAGTGAACGGCCCCTTAGCCAGCGCCTTTGTGAATATGTCAGCAACGTTGTCTTGACTCCGAACATGCTCGACTGAAAGAGACCCCTCCAGCACCTTCTCACGAATGAAATGATGCTCAATCTCGATATTCTTGGTCCTCGCATGACAAACAGGATTAGTAACCAGTTTTATTGCACTCTCATTGTCACCGCGGAGCAGAGTCGGTCGTCGAACCTCCTTATGGACGTCTCCCACCAACCTCCTAAGCCAGATGACTTCTTGAGCTGCCAAGGCCGAAGCCTTGTATTCTGCTTCCGTGGTAGAGACAGACACGGAATCCTGCTTTTTACTGCACCATGATATAACCGTGGGGCCCACCATGAAGACGAATCCAGACCTTGACTTCCGATCATACGAATCCCCCCCCCCCCCCCCCCCCCCGTAATCAGCATCCATGTACCCATGCACCTTGAAGCCCGCATCCCTCCTGTATAGGAGACCCATATCCGAAGTCGCCTTGACATACTTCAATATATTCTTGGCCGCTAGTAGATGAGGCATCGGTGATTCCGCCATATAACGGCTCACCCTGCCAACT
This sequence comes from Dactylorhiza incarnata, assembly GCA_033032865.1. Taxonomy (NCBI): domain Eukaryota; kingdom Viridiplantae; phylum Streptophyta; class Magnoliopsida; order Asparagales; family Orchidaceae; genus Dactylorhiza; species Dactylorhiza incarnata. The sequence goes on from JAWHQI010000035.1 coordinate 9,377,723, forward strand.
GCATACGCAATATCTGGTCTGGTGATCGTCAGATAAATCAAGCTCCCAACCAGAGCTCAGAACACAATCGGATCTTCCAAAATCCTCCCCTCATCCTTCCGAAGTTTCGTGGCCTTCTCCAGAGGTGTAGAAATGCACTTCCCTTCCTTCATGCCGAATCGCTCCACGATTCGCTCCGCATATCCAGCTTGGGACACCAGCACTCCACTTCCCTTCCTCTGCACTTCGAGTCCAAGGAAATGGTGAAGCTCACCCAAGTCCTTCATCTCAAATCTGATAGATAGCTCAGCCCGAAGCTTTGCTACCTCCTCCTTCGAATTCCCCGTCGCGATCATATCGTCGACGTAAAGCAGCACTATGACTTGAAGCTCCCCGCTCTTCTTGACAAACAAGCTTGAGTCAGAGTCTGAAGCACCAAATCCACAGAATAGGAGATATTCTGCAATCTTCCTGTACCACGCCCTCAGCGCTTGCTTCAACCCATACAGGGCCTTCTTCAGCTTACAGACATAGTCAAGAAAATCTTCAGATATGAAGCATGGCGGCTGGATCATGAAGATATCTTTATCAATCTCGTCATACAAGAAGGAATTCTTTACGTCGAGTTGCCAAATCTCCCACCCCCAAAATGCCGCCAAGGCAATCACAAACCGAACTGAAGTCATCTTTTCCACCGGACTGAATGTCTCTTCATAGTCTTCACCGTATTGCTGCGAGAATCCAGGAGCCACAAGACGAGCCTTGTATCGCTCGATACTGTCGTCTGCCTTCTTCTTGAGCTTGTAGACCCACTTGCATGTCACAGGGGTAATGTCCTTGGGCCTAGGCACCAGAGACCAAGTCTCATTCTTCTCAAGAGCTGCCATCTCTTCTTCCATAGCTGAATCCCACTGCTTCACGCCTTTGGCCTTCTCAAAGCTCACTGGTTCCCGCTCATCCAGGGGACCAGCAAAGAAACATGAGAGAAAGCTCACCATGTTTCCTCCTGTATAGCGATCAGGAGCAATGATCGTTCGCTTCGATCTCCTCAACGCCTTCTCCTGACTCGCAACATCCTCAGCTGCTTCTTCCCTAGCTCCCCTTCTAGACGTACTAGGAGCATCGCTCCCCCTGCTTCCTAATCCAGAAGCCTCTGTCACAGAACTAGAAATGGATGGACCACCTGATGACAAAGGCAGCTCCACCTAAAGATTTTCCATAGCTTTCTCCTGCTCCTCCACCCTGCTTTCTGGTAGCTCAACACCAGAACTTCCCTTGTAAGACGTCACCTCATCAAACACGACGTCGCGAGATACAACAAATCTCCGCGTCTCCGGGTCCATGCACTTTCAGCCCTTCTTCCGATCATCATATCCCATGAAGACTAGCTTCCTTGCTTTCGCATCTAGCTTCGTCCGAAGCGCATCTAGAACGTGCACATAGCAGGTGGAACCAAACACCCGAATGTGTGCCACGCTTGGCTTTTCCTTGAACATCATCTCATGTGGGGTCAATATGTTGATGGGACTGAGAGGCGTCCTGTTGATGACGTAGGCAGCACAAGACATTCCCTCCACCCAGAAGGACCTTGGGATACTCTTGGCATGCAGCTAACACTTGCAGGTCTCCGTCAGATGATGGATCTTCCGCTCTGCAACTCCGTTTTGTTGTGAAGTATGCGCACAAGTAAGCTCCCTCCGGATGCCCGCCTTGCTGCAAAAACTAGAGAACCCACCAAAGGTGAACTCCCCCCCCCCCCCCCCCCCCCCGTTGTCAGTTCTCAGCTTCTTTATCCGCAGACTTAGCCGGCCCTCCACAAGCTCCTTGAACTCCACAAACTTGGCAAACGCCTCCGCCTTCTCCTTCAGGAAATAAACCTAGACATATCTGGTGTAATCGTCGGTCAACGCCAGCATATTCCTGCTGCCTCCGAGGCTAGGGGTAGCAGTCGGTCCCATCAAGTCATCGTGGATGCACTCCAGTGGCACACTACTCCTTGTCTGCGACTTATCAAACGGTAGTCGATGAGACTTGCCGAACTGACATCCCGCGCAAACAAGACCGTCACCGTAGGAAGATAGACTAGGCAGGCCCTTCACCAGACCTTTTGTCGCCATAGCCTTCAGTTTATCCATCCCTACATGCCCCAACCTCTCGTGCCATATGACGGCACTATCATTGGTCCTCATCTTGTCGACATAAGAACTTGTCGATAAAATGAATAAGTCTTTTGCCCTTCTCCCGACATGAACGATATCCGCCTTTACCGCCTCCACGTTTCGAAGAAACCTCACTTCCGTTGGGCCGAACAGAACGTGATACCCAGCGTCAACAGCGTTGGTCATGGAGAATAGATTTTTCCTCATTCCGGGCACATGATAGACACTCTTCAAAGTTAGTGGCCCTCTATCACTGCCCAAGGAAACAACCCCCACCTTCTCGACACTATGCACAGTATTATCAGCAGTAATGATGGCATCATTACCTGAGTAAGGTTGTGCTGAAGTAAGCTTCGACTCGTCCCCAGTGAGGTGATAACCATACCCCGAGTCCACGATCCAGTCCTCCTGATAGTTGATAGAGCCGCAACTCCGACAGAAGCCTAGAAGGCTCCTCCCCATCCTCCATCATTTTGCCTGGCCTCGGCTTCCTCCTTCCCTGCAGCAACATGCCCCGGCTGAAGATTCACCCGGCAAACTTTCCTGATGTGACCAAGCTTTCCGCATCTGAAGCATTTGGATCCTTCTCCATTCTTCTTCCCTTCAGCCTTAGGAGCATAGCCCCTCTCCTGCTGTCCAGAAGTTGAAGGCCCATAGCCTCTAGCGGTCTTCTTCTTATCTCATTTCTTCTTCTTCCCTGTGAAGAGCACCTCGCCATCTCCCACAGACACTGACACCCCCGCCAGCTCCCTTGCCAGACTCTCCTGCGATGCAAGCAGATTCTCCAGCTCCAGCAGAGATGGCTGATTTTCCCAACCCTACAATGACGTCACAAAGGCAACATACTCCTTCCGCAAGCCGCGGATGATGTGCCTCTTTAGCTTCGCCTCAGAAATTGGCTCATCGGGATCCAGTGCTGAAATCTCAGCGCATAGGTTCTTCATCTTCAGGAAGAATGTAGAGATAGAAAGTTCACCCTGAGCCGACCTAGCCAACTCATTTTCCAGAAACTGTAGCCTCGCTACATTCTTCTTGTTAAACAGCCCATCCAGGGCTCTCCAGATCTCCGCAGCTGATCCACACCCCAAGATGTGATCGAATAGGTCAGGTGATATGGCCCTCTTCAGAGTGAATTCTGCTTTCGCATTAATCCTTCTCCAATTCCTCACCTCATGACCATTATCCCCAACTGGGACAACTTCTTCCGTACTGTCTCCTCCAACAACCTCCCAAAGGTTCTCGCCTAGAAGATAGCTCTGCATACACGACTTCCACTTCTTGAAGTTAGTCGAGGTAAGCATCTCAATTCCAAGACCTCTTGCATCCATGGCTCTACCACTGGTTCCTTCTTCACAAAGGCGATGGCAACTTTAAGTTGTTCACTGCTCTATCCACTCCAACCTAGCTCTGATACCATGTGAAATTTTTCGAAGATCTAAGAGTGAGCAGGAATTGTACAACTCAAAGTTATAGCCAACAACCAGAAGCACATGAAACAACACAATCTTTATTGATGATAGCAAAAGTCTTCATTACATAGCGAGGTATACATGGCGAGAATTGATTTCGCCAGTACACAAAACCAAAAAGAAAATACATTGTTGAAGGAAAGATAACCAGTGGTCTGAATACTGAGACCGCCTGACCGCCCGACCTGGGAGTTCGCGCGACTAGAAAATGAGACCGCCCGAACAGCCTGCCTGCGACTTGAACAACACTAACCGAGAACTCCGCAACCTCCCGAACTCCACTGATTCTCCCGAACTCCAGCAACCCGCACTGCAAGCCGCAAGACCGCCCGAACACCTTAGAAGAAGAGGTGACTGTTGTTTCCCGCACAATCCGCAGAAGAGCTAACCGGCCGGTCATAAAAATGAGACCGCAAGAATTAGGAGCGAGCTCAGCTTACACTTGGTGCGATTTTAATTATACTGCAACAGTGACTCCTATTTATAGGCGTGGGACCTGATCCAGTCACCACCCTATGAGATAGAGTCACCGCCCTGACCACGCGACCAAGACCGGTCAACCCGCGCGGTCAGGAGATCACTCTGCGCCTATGAGCTCGCCGACTTCAATCCAGATCGGAGATCGCCACTCCTCCAAGAAGCCGCGCGATCATGACAACTCGCCCGGTCATGACGCCCACCACCAGTGTTCGCATATACGAGACCTCCAAAGAACGCGAACACAACCAGGAGACCGCGCGACTAAGAGAGCCTTAGTCCGCGCGCACCACTAAGAACCTGGACAGTCACCAGACCGGACTGCCCCCACCACGCGGTCACACACAAACCAGACCGCGTGGTCACACCTTACAGAAGATAGATCGCCACGCAGTCACACAACCAGACCGCGCGGCCTCACCACACTGAAACCTGCTCCGCCACGCGGTCACACGAAACAGACCGCGCGGCCTCACCTCGGTACTTGGACATAGAGAATGGCGGTCACGCCGAGAAGACCTGCGGCTAGACCAAAGAGATCGGACCGCTGATGGAGACCGCAAGACCATGCGGTTAGCCAGACCACGCGACCTCCTCCCAGACCGCCAACTTCCACTTCAACATTTTCAACAAAAACTGAGCTGCTTCTTCATCAACATTTTATTATAGCCAGATAGCAAGCAAAATAAAGAGAGAAGGATCTGAAGAAAAATAACCCTTGCAAATCATCAAAATCATAAGCAAGGGTTCATCATTAGCAGATCCATTGAAGAAAAGAAATAGAAGCAGAAAGCTTCTACAGAATTCTGAGAATAGAATTTTTCCTCTCCATCCTCCTTCTTCTTTCAACTTCCCAATTGTATAGAGTTTTAAGAATCCATCTTCAAAGGATTCAGTGGTTCAAGATCTCCTCATCAAAAGATCTGAGTTGTTCAAGATCTCCTTATCAAAAGATTTGATTGGTTCAAGATCTTCTTATCAAAAGATCTAAGTGGTTCATGATCTCCTAATCAAGAGATCTTTGGTTCAAGAGTCTCCTTATCAAAAAACTTGGGCAAAGGTTGTGCATTCCTACCAGGTAGTAGAATAGAGGACACCCCACATTTTGAGAAACCTTTATAAAATCTTGTGTCTTCTGTGTTGTGCTTTTTCTGTGATGTCCCTTTATTTATTGCTTACTTTTTCTCTGTTTTTATAATTACTGCACTTTATTTATTCTGGACCTTGGTATTGCTGAAGCATAATTCCTTAGGTATTTTATTGTGCACAAGTAGGATAGAAATATTTTAAATCTCTGTTCACCCCCCTCTAGAGAATTCTCAGAGGCACAATGTGCACTTTCACACAAATTATATACAAAGTTGATTATGTGTGAGTTTTGGCTTTCTCAAGTGTCTTTTCTGGGCCACGTTGTGAGCAAAGTTAGAATATATGTGAACCCAGCGAAGATAGCTGCTATTTTGGATTGGAAGATACCTATAACGCCTAAGGAGATAAGGAGTTTCTTAGGGTTGGCGGGTTATTATAGGATATTCGTGCAAGAATTTTCAGTGTTGTCTGCACCTTTGACTAAGCTTACGCAGAAAAGTGCAGCTTCATTTGGAATGATGATTGCAAGGAAGCTTTTCAGGAATTGAAGAGGAGGTTGTGTTATGCTACTATTTTGATCTTACCTGCCGAGGGAGTGGAGTATGCTGTTTTTGTGGATGCATCTCAAGTTGGACTCGGTTGTGTCTTGGTGCAAGAAGGGATGGTGATCGCGTATGGATCAAGACAACTGAAGGTTCATGAAAGAAATTACCCTACGCATGACTTGGAGTTCGCAGCAGTAATTTATGCCTTGAAACTATGGTGACACCTTTTGTATGAAGTGTCATGCAAGATTTATACGGATCATGAGAGTTTGAAGTATGTCTTCACTCAGAAGGAGATGAATTTGCATCAGCGTAGATGGATGGAGTATATTGCGGACTATGAGGTTGATATCCTTTATCATCTGAGCAAGGCTAACATGGTGGTCGATGCCTTGAGTAGGAAGACCGCGTATGTCTTCAACCTTTCCATGTATCCTTAGTGGAGGAGTTTTATTTAATGAATATAACTATTAGAAATAGTGTCAGGCCGTCTAGCTTAGAATTTGAAGAGCCTTCAAGGATTACCCTTACGAGGTTACATCAGAAAGATGATCCGAATTTGCAGCACATTCTAGGTAGAACTAAAAAGGGAGAATTGCCGGATTTCTCAATCGATGAGGTCGGTACGTTGAAGTACCGGGGTAGATATTGTATTCCCACTGTTGAGGATATTCGGGCAAAGATTTGTGATTAAGCGCATGGTTCTAGCCTTGCCTATCACCCTGGTTCTACAAAGATGTAACGAAATCTGAAGCAGATGGTTTGGTGGTCAGGTATGAAGAATGATATAGCAAAGTTTGTATCAGAATTATACCTGTCAGCGTGTCAAGATAGATCACAAGAGGCCTGGAGGTAAGTTGACACCTTTGGATATTCCAAGCTGGAAGTGGGAGAGCATCTCTATGGATTTCATTACCGGTTTGATGAGGTCTCCGCAAGTGCATTACACTGTGTGGGTTATTATTGACAGATTGACGAAGTGTACTCACTTCGTGCCTTTTAAGATTGGCTATTCCATGGAGAAAATAGCATAGCTTTATTTAGATGAGGTCATCAAATTGCATGGTGTGCTAGTGAGTATTGTGTCAAATCGGGATTCTAGATATATGTCTCATTTCTGGTGGAGCTTGCAGGGAGCTTTGGGCACTGACCTCAGGTATTCTACCGCTTATCATCCGCAAACAAATGGTCAAACGGAAAGAGTGAATCAGATTTTAGAAGATATGATTAGATGTTATATTCTGGACCATGGTGGAGCATGGGATAAACGTCTTGTACTTATGGAGTTTGCTTAGAACAACAGTTATGAGGAGAGTTTGCATATGGCCCCCTTTGAAGCTTTGCATGGGAGGTGTTGCCAGACTCCCCTGTTTTGGGTTGAGGTTCGTGAGAGTCCATTGTTAGGTCCAAAATACTTGAAAGAGATGAGCATTGTTGTGTCGCATGTTCGTGAGAAGTTTCGCGTGGCTCAAGAGCGTTATGAAAAGTATGCAAATCGGCGAAGGGTTGATCTGGAGTTCAAAGTTGGGGACATGGTTTTCTTGAAACTTTCTCCTATGCCAGGTGTTAGGGGATTTGAAAGGTACCACAACTTGGATCCCAGGTATGTGGGACCTTTCCAAATTATGGACACATCGGAGTGTCTGCTTATTGACTGGAGTTGCCTTCCTCTTTCCCTGGCGTTCATGATGTGTTTCATGTGAGCCAGTAGAGAAAGTATGTGCTTAGTGATCATCATGTCCTTGACTATGTGCCCCAGTTGCAGCCCAATTTGTCGTATGTCAAGGAACTTGTCCGTATTCTGGAGACGCAAGATCGAGTGTTGTGGAGGAAGACAACTCCTATGGTTAAGGTTCTTTGGCGAAATCAGGACGTTAGAAGCGCGGATTGGGATCTAGAATCTGCTATGTAGGAATCTCATCCTCATCTGTTCTCTTAGTTATCTTTGGTGCGTACCTATCCAGCAAATTCTAGTTGTCCCTTTCTGCCTTTTAAGTTCGATTTTCATTTCAAGTTTCGGGACGAAACTTTCTTTTAGGGGGGGTGATTGTAACGCCCCTGAATTTTGTATAATTATTTTAATCTTGTTAATGGCATAATATTTTCGTAGGGGCATTACGTTTGCGATGAGTTTTCTGGTGCACTATAATTCATATGATTTTGCGTCCGTTCGGTCGATTTGATCGTGCTTTGAAACTTACCGGAATTGCGATTTTAGACTTTAGAAAATTAAATTAATTAATTTTAAGCAGGTCCGTGAAGTTTCGTTGCGCTTCGAACCATTTTGAGAGCCTGGTGAATTTTTTTAAAGATTCTCAATTATTATTATTTATTTTTATTCTTTTATAAAAGGTCAAACGTAGGAAATTAGGTTTTTTCTTTTTCCTCTTCTTCTTCGTTTTCGCCGAACCGAGCGAATCACGCGAGATAGGGGAGCGGCATTCTTCCGGAGGCTTCGAGCGGCCGCTACATGAGCTCTAGTGCTTGAAATCTTCGTCGGAGGGTAGATTTGAAAAGCTCTCGCTGAGATCTTTGCGTGTGTGGTGAGTATTTTCGGTTTCGTAGATTTTTGGGGTTGGAGTGTGTACCCCTAACCTTTCTTTTCGTCCAAAATCTTTCAGAAATAGGTTATCGTGGTCTTCGGTCGGCCGATCCTTAGCGTGGGGTGCTTTGGAGGCCGGAAATTGGGAGATTTTGAGGCAAGTGGTGATTTAACCTTCTTTTTAGTTTCTCCTTTACCCTTCCAAGTTAGCATCCATTAGTATTGATTTTTTTTCTTGAAGGTTGTGGAGTTTTGCTGTGTCGGGTATGTTTAAAGCAGAATTCGTTGAATGGTCAAGTCAAATTCGTCGAGTGGTTTCATCGAATTCGTCAAGTAGTTAAGAAAATTCGTCGAGTGAGTAAGTTATTCGTCGAGTGATCAAGGTAAATTCGTCGAGTAGTCGATTTCGTCGAGTAGTTTGTCAAATTGTTGAATGGTTAAGTAGAATTCGTCGAGTAGTTTAAGGTAATTCGTCGAGTAGTTAAGTCGAATTAGTAGAGTAGTTTATGGTAATTCGTCGAGTAGTTAAGTCGAACTCGTCGAGTGGTTTCATCGAATTCGTCGAGTAGTTAAGACAATTCGTCGAGTGAGTATGTTATTCGTCGAGTGATCCCGTCGAATTCGACGTACGTGTGGTCTCGACGAATTCATCGTGCAAGGTTGTTGGTACTTGTAATCTTCTGGATTTTGTTTTTCTCATGTCGCAGTGGCGACCCGATATCAAGTTTTTGTGTGGTGCAAAATGTTGTTATGATAAGTTGTGTTTTTGGACTGTTGGCTGGGGTTGAATTGATGACCACCACCATAGTATCTGTTGTTGAATCATTGTACCCGATCAATTTGTGGCGGACTGTTAGGTTGGGTTGCAATGGCTGAGTCCCACCTCATAACTATTTTATGTCAGGTGTAAATGATTCACTTCTCGATCTGATTAGTCTCTTTTACTATGTATATATTCGATTAACAATATGAATATTCATTTCACTTGGTGCACGACTCTCTCTTATATAGTCAATCCTTCTGAATTATTTACACATATTGTTCATATGACTTGGTTTGTTGTTGATTTACAGCTGCTCTCGTTGGATTGGTAACCTTCTTAACTTTAATCCTTTGATCTTTATTTTTGAGTTGCCTTTTTGGCTTTTTTGCATCTTTGTGCTGAGGCATTCTTTTCCTTTGAATGCCTCTGGTTCGGATCAGTAACTGCTAGTGCTAACCAAGCTGACCCTTCTAGACTGTAGTTGTTGAATTATTTTCCCTCTTTGGTGAGGCGTAGTGGTGTTTACTTTTTGATTTTGCAGTATATTTCAGTTGAGTTCTGATTTTTCTATGGATTCGTGTCAGATTTTTGGCGTCCATAGTTTAGCTCTTTTGTGTAGACTTTTACTTGCAGTTTCTGCTACTACTACCTTTTGTTGTTGATGCATTGCTCTTTGAGAAGGTTTTATGGTAGGATGCATTGTAGTTATTTTACGGGTATACAAATCTGCACATTTACTCATTGCATGATTTCGATCAAATGTCCCTACTTTGAAGATCGTAAAAGCTCTTTTCTTACCTATACAAATCTGCACATTTACTTTATTTGGTGGCCAAGTCAATTTGGTCACTAAAACCTCTTTTAGTGACTGTAATTATTTTGGCCACTAAATATATACTTTTAGTGACGAAAATTTTTTTGGTCACTAATTACATTTAGTGGCGGGGCATTCGTGACCGGCTCGTGACGGACTGGATTTGGTCACTGATTGTCTTTAGTGACCAACATCTAATCTTTAGTGACGAAAATTTTCGTCACTAAAAGTCAAATTTCTAGTAGTAATATCATTAGCATAATGTTTGGTCTTCATGCCCAGCTAGGATAAAACGAATTAGACTTCATATTTTCTTTTCCACTGCATATGTATATATTTTTCTACTTATGGACTAGTTGATGCATTGAACTGAGGGACACGGTCTTGAACTTCAAATGTAAATCCTATCTTTCAACAAAAGGTATATATATGTATGTTTTTTATGAAAATAAATAAAGAGATGGAGATGCATGGGCGTCTGTAGTTATCTCTTGCACGACGTGACATCACAACGCGTATTTTCTCTCGCTCTGATAATATATTTATATATTGGGAAAAATGTGGGTTGTGACACCCGGTGTTAGCACTAACACCTGGTGTTAGCTCCTGCTACCAGATATTCTTGCTTTCTTCAGCTGGGAAAACTTGGGGTGTTACAGGAGCGTCTTATATTTCGATGTTGATTGTATGTACATTTGGGATGATTTTTCAATGTAAATGATGTAATTTTATTGTGTTATTTATTTGAGCACTTAATCATCTACATTATATTTAAATGGTTTAAATAAAAGTATGATTAAATGTTAATCATCTATTTTGTTTAAAAAAATTTAAACACACGCACGATTAAAAGTTAAATCATATTTTTATAAAAAATCTCTTAAAAGAATATTAAGTGCTCGGATGTCTTCTGATGGATGAAGTGTGCGCATGTCAAAGCAAGGTGCATCAATCTACCTTGGCGGGGTGCGAGCAAAAAATTGTGATATCCCACTATCGACATGGGGTCTAACTTAACTAGGTGACCTCAAAGGTTGAGTACATGGAGGCATAGGGTTGGCATGCACCATAATATGGATGCGAATAATGGTTATTCATCAGCCATACAAGAGTTGCATGATGATGTAATTGACAAAAAATTTCTACCTAAATAGTCACGATTATTGGTGATCAGCCAATGTTAACATGTGATCAATGCAAATGGATCCACGACAAACCCTAAAATAATAATGCAATGCATGCAAGCAATCCAACGAACTAAATGTACGTTAACCCTAACCCTAATGCGATGAGTATATAAGATAGTGTCTAACGTGCAATTAATTAAATAACAAACGTAAAATTTGCTCAATGGGTCACAATTAATCGTAATAAATTAAATCAAATAAACATGTGACAATTAGAAATTAAATAAGAGAGCATAAGAGTTGAATAGTAGGACGAATAGAAAATACACGTCAAATGAATGAACGTCTAGCCAGCATTAATTAAACTCAATATTACAAGAAAATAAACGTGAAGCTCCCTAAGTGAAAGGGTTATAGGCATATGGGGGGAATCTGACGGTGGCAGATGTGGTGTTGGTGATCCAGAGGAACAACAGTTTCTGACGGAGCCGCCGAGGGAGGGTGGTTGTTTTTTGCGGTTGGGTGGTTGGTTGGTTCTATAGGAGGGACGGGGCTCACAAGGGAGCATCGGGGTGGGCGGCCAAGGCTCCTAGAAGCAGGAAGATGGTCGATCGTCCCTAGATATCGTATTATATGACTTGTGGTGGGTTGTATGGTTGCAATAAAATGGTTGACGGCAGCTTTAGTGGCGCTGGAAGGGGCTGCAGTGGATATTGACTTTGGAGAGGGTTAGCCGAATGAGGCTTGGAGGCTTGGGGATGGGTCGGTTTAGGGATGGATGGAGGATTTGGGTGTATGGAGGTAGATCTAGGGAGGCCGACTAGCGTGAAGGCAAAAGAGATGGAGAGGTAGTTGTTTAGAAGTGGATAAGGGAGAGGGCGGCCCATGCACTTTGCTCTACAAAGCATGCCAGACTCCTCTCTCTAGTGCGCTCCCCAGGGTCCACTTTCTCATGTGCACCCCCGCACTCTGCTTTCTCGTGCATTCTGCATACTCATACAATGATGTCTAATGATTCATACAACAGTCATAAACTAAAATATGGTGATGATCACAACTTTGAACGAGATATTCGAAGATGACTACTTTTGAGATGATAAACAATTCGTTCAATTTTTGGCATATTCCAGATGTTGAGATTTGTGGTGAAACCTCGTAATACCAACGTTGAACCAGACAACGTGATGGCGCTCGATGCCTCCATCAAGTAGCCACAAAGGACAAGGAATGGTCATACCCAATTTGCTGAAGGATCTACATGTCTATGATTAGTATCGCTTTGTTCTCCATGACTTTGTCAAATCGACAACTGTCCTGATTCCAAGGTCCTATGACATTAATACAACAAAGAAGAGGGTATAAAAAAAGTGTAGTTGATCATCTATGTTTTTAGTTAATAGAAATTTTGTACTCTACTAATTTTATTTTTGTTTTGTCTACACTTTTCGTATATTCAATATTTATACATTGTCTATCATTTTCATATGTTTAGTTAATTTCCATGTATGTGCTGAAGGATGTAGCAAACTTTTAATTTTTTAAATTGTACATACAGTTGTTTTCTTCCCTTGGATATTTTACACACATCATTTTCTTTTGAAGATCTTCGGTGAGTTTGGACAAAATCGACATTGTCATTAAATGTATGTTTGGCATGACAGCAGTTATGACTGCTAAGAAAAAAAAATTAATTTTCAGCATAAAAATAGATAAAGTTCTTTATGTGCGGTCGGACGTTCGACGGTTCATAACCGCCGTGTTCGCGACCACCACCGCCGTGCCAAACAAAATCATAAACTCGTGCTTGATATAATGTAATTCTTGTGGAGAGACGTGTTCAACATGTCATATTTTGTTCTCTCCTTGGGAGTAATTTTTTTTTAATTGAGAACTGCTCGAACCATGTTCAAGGATATAGGTAGAGGCAAAGTTATTATTTGCTATTATTTTCATTGCAATCTATTTTAAGAAAATTTGGGATATTATGTGGTAATGATTTGCTCCCAATTTGACGGCTAATGGCCGCAAGATATCTAGAGTACTTTAATTATTTCAATCTTTTGCATACATGCTTGAAGGGCTAGTCAGTTAAGCTAACAATACATAAGCTTGCCTAAAATAGCTATTCTAGGGGACTAATACCATAAGGCCTTCATAAGTGTTTGGAAATAAGTATTGTAAATATTGGCTAATGAAAGGTTCTTAAGTGTGACTTGAGGAATTTTCATTCGTGTTTATTTTTATTTGGTTGGCAACTAAAAGCAATAGCAATGGAAGCGGACTCTCCTTTTGAGTATTGATGATCATACAATTTATTTTGCCAAAAAACGCTTTGACTTGCAATGAGAATGGAAAATTTCGTATAGGTTACCTACTTTTTTGTTTCGTAGTTAAAAGCAATAGTAAGTAAGACGCATATTGTGTGTCCATTAGGCTCCGTTCGTTTGGAAGGAATTTAGAGATGAAAATTGGAATTGGCTGAAGACAGATTGTGTGTCAATTCCAATTCTGTTGTTCGGTTGAAAACGAGAATTCTATCACAGGAATTGAAATTTGTGATTTCGTTGTTCGACTGCATGTTAGAATTCAATGATTGTTCGACTTCACTTCGCGAGAGAAGGGACGCGGGGAGACGGATTCGTGGGAATTCTCAGGTCCGACATAATGAGGTCGGAAATGCGGGGGAAGAAAATTAGCCTATTATGAATTTCCACAAAATTGGATTGAATTTCAATTACCACCAAAAAATTGGCTACCAAACAACGGAATTGGAATTGGAATTGACAATTCTAATTCTAATTCTTTTCTACAATTCCGTCCAAACGAACGGGGCCTTAATGTTCCTGATATGATGCATGGATCATATATATCACGGCCAATTCCTTAGAAGATTTTCTACAATGGACTGATAAGTGAGATTTTGAGGCAATGTTTACAGAATTTTCTTCTGTCCGAAGAAATGATTCACTGAAAGAATGAGTCACACATTCCATAGATGTGGGCACATCATTAGAACCATCATACTTGTTGACCACTGATGAACTGATCGAATTAACCAACCAAATTTAACCTCAGTCACCTTCGATGAACTGATCGAATTACCAACCAAAGTTGGTCTTAGTCATTATGTATTGTACAAAAGACAAGCCTCTATGAAGATTGTGTTGAGGCTCCGCTCAAGATAGTTCACTAAGGCTCATCAAGGTGTGGAATGGCCTTATATAGTATCTCCAGCTTAGAGCCCTAACCTTAGTGACACGTAACTCATCGGGTCGTTCAGAGTCGGTCCTGATACGCGCGGACATATATTAACTATAAACCTAACAATCTCCTCCTATGTCCATGGTAAACTCGTCGTCGGAAAGGATTGGTGTGTGTAGTGTTCAACCAATTCGACTCAATACACAACCGTGTGCGCAAGCACCTGTTATAATATATTGGGCTGAAAGGAAACAGAAGTATGTATGCACGCATAAGAATAAAATATAAACTCAGCAGCATCACATCATAGTCAAAAGTACAAATAAAGAAATAGGTACCAGAACACCTAATGTCTCATGATCAACAAAAGAGCAAATAATAGTCCAAACAAAACAGGTAAAAGGAAGAGAGCTAAAATAGTGCTCTAAGCCAAAGAAAGAAAACCAAAACAAACACTCTAGAAGCCATCGTCCAACAGATCATCCTTGTTAGGATCCCAATCTGCACATGCTCCTCCTACAGCAGCAGCTCTTGTAATTTCCAACAGAGAACTTCATTCAGAATGAATTCAACCATGGAAAATGTACATATATCTAGTTCTACATATAAGAACGTAGTACTTTAATTAGCTTAAGAGGACATGTGTAACACCCCAATCCATCACAAATAATATAACAGAAGGTCCGGCCTGGGCCCCTCGCCATATTATACGGACAGACGGACGCATTACTAAATGAAACCAAATAATTCTTTTATTTTCAAAACGCACCCTAACACAGAGTTGCATTCTAACGGAAGCTTTTTAAAGAGATGAAATAACCACCCAACGAGGAATGTCCACTAAACATAGAAAAACCGGAATGAAAAGACGCACGATCAAAGTTTGGCCTTAAGGCCTTACATCACTATTGTTAATCAAAAAGATGTGTTTTGCATACATCGGCACGCAGACCGACAACACATGAAAAGGACTAAACAAAACATTCGGGCCTTCGAGGGCCGGCACAGCACAAGGGCTTCAGCCCGCTACTTCCCGCTAGGTTCACCTGCTCCTACGTAAGAACATTCCACCAAGCGGTGGCAAACAAAGCAACGGTCAGCATAGCTGACCAAATTATAACGACCCCACCCCTTTCTCGAGGTGGCGGAGCTTCTTCCCTGCAAGCAAGTTAGCATAATCACATCAACGGCATCACGGTGAACTCATATTGGCCATAGCGTGTACCAAACGCTGTCTTGGGAATATCACTCTCCCTTATACGCAACTGATAGTAACCGGACTTCAAATTCAGCTTCGAGTAGACAGTTGATCCCGCCAACTAATCAAATAAATTGTCAATCCTCGGGATCGGATACTTGTTCTTCTCCGTTAGCTTGTTCAGCTCTCGATAGTCAATGCACAGATGTAGGCTCCCCTCCTTCTTTTTCACGAAGAGGACCGGCGCACTCCAAGGGGAACGACTTGGACGTATGTAGCCCTGCTCTAGCAATTCCTGTAGCTGAACCTTCAATTCCGCCATCTCCTTTGGCGCCACCCTGTACGGTGCACGGGCCATAGGTTTCGCACCTGGCACCAGATCAATAGGGAAGTCGATATCTCGCTGGGGTGGAATCCCAGGGAGATCCTTAGGGAACACATCCGCGAACTCTGATACGATAGGAATGCCACTCATACGGGACTTCGGCTCTACAGCTTCCAATAGCGTGAAGAATAGCTCTGCGCCCTTCTGAACTGCTTTGACCACTTGGAGAGCAGACATCGGCGTCTTGCTCGATCCTCGCATACCAGTGAATTTGGTCTCGCACCCAGTACCTTGTCCCAGAGTGATTTCCTTCGAGTTGCAGTCAATATAAGCACGCTGCTCCGAGAGCCAGTCCATGCCAAAGATCACGTCGAACTCAAATATGGGCAGTACAGATGCTTCCAACCTAAAATCACGATTCCCTATTTGCACCCGAACACAGCAGGTCCTATCCGCACGCATCAAGCATCTGTTAGGCAGCAAAACATTCAATCTACTAGTTGATAAAACAGAAAGCACTCTGATACGCAACACGAAGTCCTTGGATAGAAAGGAATGAGAAGCGCCTGTATCGAACAGTGCTTTCGCCAGATGGTCCAGTACTAGGATAAAACCTGATTTTCCAACATAATTCTCTGCGTGGAAGGGAGGAACCTGGCCAGAAATAGTCTTGAGAATTCTTCCATTGAAACGTTAGATAGCTGCCTGCCAGCAAGCTGGTGCAAATCCACCTCATCCCACCATAGTCTTGCCTCTCCATCCAGTATGAAAGTAGCTATGGTCACCTTCTGTCTTTCTTCCGTCTCTATAGCTATCAGGGTTCTCTTTACCCGAGATAGCCAATCTTCTGCTTGCGTTGGTATTCTCACCCCTTAAACGTAGGAGGGTGGAAGCCTAGGAAATGCTTCAGATGATGACTCGTCGTTCATATCGCCTCGACCGGTACTGCAGGTACTGGTCTTTCCACAACGGGCTCAACTGCGGCAACCGGCACCGGGGCCACCCCAAGGGTAGGAGGTTGTACAGGCCTTCCTGGCTACGCATTGATCATGGCAAACACAGCTTCAGCAATCAATCTTATCGTTTCAGCATAAGGAGGAGGTGTAGGCATCTCAGCAGATGCACTACTCTCAGGAGTGTGTCGGGGTTGGGACTGCCCCGTACCACTTCTAGTCACCAATAATTATGTAACACGCAATTTAGTGACTAATAAACATAACAAACAACAAACAAGGGAACACTCGGGTACCGCAAATACTGTTTTCGCATGTTTCATGTGTGTTTTTCATTCCTAAGTGGACATTCATTGGTTCTTTTCACATTAAACTGGCAATACACGTGTGTGCTCACCACCCTTTAAAAGAATTCTACCACGAATTCGATGAAGGAAACGAGACCGGGCTCTGATACCAAATTGTAACACCCCCATCCGTCACAAATAATATAACAGAAGGTCCGGTCGGGGCCCCACGCCATATTATACGGACAGACTGACACATTACTAAATGAAACCAAATAATTCTTTTATTTTCAAAACGCACCCTAACACAGAGTTGCATTCTAACGGAAGCTTTTTAAAGAGATGAAATAACCACCCAACAAGGAATGTCCACTAAACATTAAAAAACCGGAATGAAAAGACGCACGATCAAAGTTTGGCCTTAAGGCCTTACATCACTATTGTTTAATCAAAAAGATGTGTTTTGCATACATCGGCACGCAGACCGGCAACACATGAAAAAGACTAAACAAAACATTCGGGCCTTCGAGGGCCGGCTCAGTACAAGGGCTTCAGCCCGCTACTTCCCGCTCGGCTCACCTGCTCTTGCATAAGAACATTCCACCAAGCGGTGGCAAACAAAGCAACGGTTAGCATAGCTGACCAAATTATAACGACCCCACCCCTTTCTCGGGGTGGCGGATCTTCTTCCCTGCAAGCAAGTTAGCATAATCACATAATGATAGAGTGTGTCATAAAAGCACCAAACATCACAAACGTTGGCTCGATTGGTCAATGTCTCGTGCACTCAGGGCACCTTAACGGTGTACCGGATTTCCCCGGTCCCACCACCATCCTCAGTCCCAGACTGGATGGCCCAAAGTTGAGCATTCGCTAACCGAGACCCAATGTCCACGGCTCTCTCCTATGCATGTAGCAACATGCCAAATACCTTAGGTAGTCGAACTACACCACATAGGGTAGGTATAGTTCAGCTAAGCCCGTTGCTCAAGTCGTCGTACCCAACACGCACAACGCGGGTCAGCCTCCCCTTGCATGTTATCGCCTACATAACCGCTTGTTATGTAACCAATGCGACACTCGCAGCCACCTAAGTTGGGCACCCAAGGCGCACAACTCCACACGCTAGCCCAACGGTCTCCGAGAGACGGGCTTCGCACAAACGCAACAGAAGTTCCCCGGGAACTAACGTCTACGATCCAAACATACACATTCCACTAAGTCTTCTTCGGGAACCCCAGAACATCACCAATCCAGACCAACATGTTCGGATGGGCTTCACACAGCATGCCTAATCCGTACTCACGCTTCCGGATACTAATGCAGTTAAACGCGAGGATGTAAACATCGACCCGTTGGAGCGCACTCTTCCCCACCTGTCGGTGGAGAGGGGCTTCCATGCAAATATGCTAATTAAGGGCTTCACCTGCCCAAGAAGAAAAGTCGTTACCCTTGAAGTGTGCTTCGGAGGCATGGGAACGTGCCCGGATTTGACGACTAATGAACGTAATGGCTGTCCGCGCACGAAATCTGCTCTCCACGAATGCTTCCGGTCGGCCACCTCCAACAAAAGCTAGAACCCTAGCCCTATGTCGGCAAGGGGATGGCTCGGGCTTCTCCTTCCAGCAGCAAAACGAGAGAGAGAAACGAGGAGGCTTCTTCCTCTTAGCTTGCGGTTGCCCTAGCTCCAGGAAAATGAGAGAGAGGGAGACGAGAAGGGCGGCGCCTTGCTCCAGGCCGACGGGGAGGAAGGAGGAGAGGGTAGATCGGGAGGAAAGGAGGAGAGGGTTCGTGCTCTCCTTACCCTAGGCCGACGGGTAGGAGGAAGGAGAAGAGAGCTCGGGGGCTGCTCCTCCTTGCTCTAGGCCGACAGGGAGAGAGGTATAAGAGGGCTCGGGTGAGGGAGTTCCTCCAGGCGGCTTCTCCACGCGAGAGGATCTCGGCTCCTTGTCGTCGGGAGAGAGGAAACGGGAGGAGGGAGATGAAGGTTGCGGCTGCTCCACGCCAACCGAGAGCGAGAGAGAGAGAGATCGGGGGGAGTGCGGCGCCCTGTGCGAACGAGAGCGAGAGGAGGAGATCGGGAAATTAGTTTGAGGGGGAGATTGGGGGAATGAGAGGGGGAGTGGGAAATTGGGGGTTTTAGTGAAACCCTAGACCAAGGATATCCGCAGACCATCCCTCTAAACGCACACCAAAACCCACTAGACACACACCAAAACATTTGGGGCGTTACAACATTCATGTACAACCCTCATTCTCCGAGGGTGGGCCCATTCAAAGCCACGTAGGCAAAAGTCAAAGTCAAAAGGTCAACACAGAAGTCAACAGTTCGAGACACCAAGACAAAGTTAGCTAGCAGGAGTAGTAGATGATTTCGTCGAACGCAGCCTTCAGAGAGTTCGTCGAGCGCAGGAGTAGAAGAAGGCCTAGACGAGTAGGGGTGCACTCATGCGAGTAGCCCAGATACTCGCCAAAAGGTGGGCGACCATAGGAGATACTCGCTCATTTGCCCGGGGAGATCGCCTCAATGTCGCTAGTCGCCGGGCAGGGGCTGGGCTACAAACCCCCTACCCCTTGGTTTTCCTATAAATAGGACCCCAGGGATACTTGGATTGGCATCTGGACTTGAGCTTTTGAAACCCTGCTCTTGCATTCTGGAACCCATCACACTTGGCCGCTACTCCCAGTACTAACCAAGTCGGTGCCTACCTCGTACTCTGCTCGGCCATTTTTTGGTTGTGGAGGGGAAGTCTCTTCTGAGTTTCTGGGTATATGGTGGGACCTCCCTGTCGTGGCACCTGGGGTCCTGTTTGTTGATCTTTTAACTTCTTCATAGTTGCGAGTCAAGCCGTTTCTTCGAGCCGCTTGGCAAGTAGTCTCCGGCTGCATTGGTCCAAATTTTGGAGCCTAGGATTTTCCTGGCTTCAACACTTTGGTGCGGTGAGCGTGGACCGTAGCCAGGGAAAGAAAGCTTAGTGGAAAGAAAAGAGGGTGGTAGTCGGCGACCAGGAGGAGGTTGTCGGCAACTCGGCCGGTGGAGGCGAGTTCGTGACTTTGGCGGTCTTTGAAGATTTCACACGGTGAATGGAAGGAACCCTACGAGAAGTTCTTCAAACTCGCGCAGAGGGTATGGTGACTTCACCCCATCATCCGGTTGTGATCGAAGAAGGTGATCCCTCCAGGCGAGCAGGGAAGGATCATGTGGAAGAGCCCGAGCGACCAAGGAAGTCGCAATTCTGCCCGCAAAACTCGCAAGGGGCTGGCGGAATCCGGTTTCGAGATGAGGAGGAGCAGGCGAGGTACTATGGTACTCGCCCCTATAGCGAGTATGGGGGTGATACTCTCCAAGTGGAGGACCATCGTCAAGTGGGAGGAAGGACACCCTTTTGTGAAGAGATCGTTGCTGCACCAGTTCCGGAGGGGTTCAGGGATCCCACGATGAATTACTACTCTGGGAGAGATGACCCTATCTGGCATATCCAGTGGTTCGAGGATGTAGCCTCCATCAGGACCATGTCGGATGCCTTCAAATGTCGTCTCTTTGCCATCTCCCTCCAAGGGAAGGCTAGGGATTAGTTCCACCAGTTGCCCGTAGGTTCGATCTACTGCTTTGAAGACCTTTGCCGGGGGCTGACCATGCGGTTCGCCACGGCAAAGAAACTGAAGAAGGAAGCAACGACCATCTTCCACCTGGTGCAAGGGGCCAAGGAGACGTTGGGATATTACATCGACCGCTTCCAGGAGGAGGTGTTAGACATCCAGGAGGTAGATGGTCGCACCTTGCAGCTGGCCCTGACTTTCGGCCTTCGTGAAGGCCTCTTTAAGTTAGAGATCGGTAGAAACCCTCCATACTCCTACGGCAATCTCATCGAGAGGGCCAATCAGTTTGTCTAGGGAGAGGCTTCCAACCGCGGCTTCCTAGCCATGCTCACCCGAGTGACAAAGGAAGATGAGGATGAGGAAGAAGAGAAGATCCCCGAGAAGAGGAAGAAGGAAGAGCCCAGGAGGGCAGAGAAGCGGAAGCCAGAGGAAAGAAGCAGGGAGGAGAGAGGGAGAAGAGAGCCCAGAAAGGAGGATCCAAGGAGAAACGATGAGAGGAGGCTCGTCGTAGCCCCCAAGCGTCGGGAGGAGGAGAGACGCTATCAAGTCCCCGCTAACTGGCCACCTTGGAGACCGGCAGGGGACCTCATCGTTAGGAAAGGAGAAGGAGATCCCCTGAAAGAAGGCGTTACGATCAACCGGAAAGGCGTCAGGAGAGAAGGAGGGAAGAAGCAATGGCGGTTACCAAGCGCGACAACCGGCAAGGAAAGAAGAATCGAAAGAAGACGCGAAAGGAAGAGGAGATCCCCCTCTTTTGTGACCTACATCAGGTGGCAGGTCATGGGACGATGGCTTGCCCGGATTTTTGGGAAGCCAGTTGAAGGTTGATAATAGGGGAGGCAGGAGGGGAGCTCCCGAGGATTGAAGCCCCTGTCGAGCCGCCGGCAGTTCAAGCCGTCGGTCGAAGGAGGAACGAGGACCGAGTCGACCATGGAGGTCAAGGAGATGTGACCCAGGGAGGCAGAGGAGTGGGGGTGATCCACGGGGGTGCAGGGCTGGGAGCTTCCCGCAAGGGAAGTCTCCATCAGATCTATCGGAGGAGTGTCGCCTTGACCTCGCAAGCACCGCCCCCGTTGGAGGAGATCACCTTCTCCGAAGAGCACATGCTAGGGAATGAGAACCCCTTCCATGATGCCCTCGTAGTCCAAGCAGCAGTGGAAGACTTCATCGTGGATCGAATCCTCGTCGATAACAGTAGCTCCGTGAACGTCATCTTCAAGGAGACGTTCGACGGATTAGGAGTCGGAGCAGAAAGAGTCCGAGCATCGGATGGTCCCCTCTTTGGCTTCTCCGGAGAGAAGAAGGAGGTAGAGGGAGCAGTAGATCTCCTCGTAACGCTCGGTGGCACCCCCCTTACCTGCCGCTTCGTCATTGTAGATGCCCCGAGCTGTTACAAGGCCATCTTCGGAAGGACGCTTCTCAACACCTTCAAAGCCGTTATGTCCTCCTACCATCAGTTCTTGCAGTACAGCCAGGGAGACGTTCAGGTGAGGATCAGGCGATCCAAGAGCCGCCCGCGAATGTTACCTCAGCGCCGTCAGCACTATCAGCTGGATGACCGAGGCCGAGGAGTTCGAGAAGATGCTGGGGAGCACGGCCATGCTGGAGGCATCTGAGGAGATAGAAGAAATCGAGGTACTCTCCAAAGCAGGAGTACCTGGGTTGCTGAAGATTGGAGGATCGTTGCAGGTCAGCGAGAAGATGGAGATGGCGACGTGCCTGCAGGAGAACGTCGACATCTTTGTCTGGAGTGCTGCTGAGATGTTAGGGATCGATCTAGAGGTTGCCTGCCATCATCTCAACCTAGACCCGGCAGCTAAGCCCGTCCGCCAGAAGAAGAGGTCCAGTGCCACCATGTTGGTCGGACCTATCTGCGAAGAAGTAAAGAAATTGCTAGATGCGGGTTTTGTATCCGAGATCCAGTATCCAGGCTGAGTCTCAAATGTTGTAATGGTTAAAAAGAGTGGAGGGGCTGGAGAATGTGTGTAGACTTTTCTTTGATGAATAAAAGTTGCCTGAAGGATTGTTATCCCTTGCCTCAGATCAACGCGCTGGTTGATTCAGCCGTCGGTTTTTCTGTGATGAGCTTTCTTGATGCATTTTCAGGATACCACCAGATCCGGATGCATCCACCCGATTGTCGCGATGTGTCCATGATCACAGGTGATGGCTGCTACAGCTATAGGATGATGCCTTTCGGCTTGAAGAACGTTGGAGCCACCTACCAGCGGATGATGGACCACGTGTTCGAGGGGCAAAAGGGGAGGAACCTGGAAGTGTACGTGGACGACCTCTTGGTAAAAAACAAGAGCGCCCGAGAGCATGTGGTTGATCTGGTGGAGACCTTCGCGACGCTTAGAAAGTTCAAAATGAGGCTCAATCCGGCAAAGTGCGTGTTCGGGGCTGGAAGGGGAAAGTTCATGGGACATCTCATCACCCCGGGGGGAGTAGAGCCGAACCCCGACAAGGTTAAGGCAATCCTGGATATGGCCTCGCCAAAGACCATGAAAAAAGTCCAAAGGCTGACAGGAAGGTTGGCAGGTCTTAGCCGCTTTCTGTCCAAGGCAGGAGAGAAGTGCTCTCCCTTTTCAAGACGTGCTTCGTAAGAGCGAGAACTTCGCATGGTCCGACGAATGCGAGAAGGCGTTCGGTAGGCTGAAGGAGCAGTTGACCCAGACACCTCTCCTTTAGAGCCCGAAAGAAGGTGAAGACCTACTCATCTACTTGGGAGTATGGGTGGAAGCAGTAAGTTCTGTAATAGTCTGGGAGGAAGGAAGGAAGCAGCTCCCCATTTATTATGTTAATCAGGTGCTCAAAAAGGCGGAGTTGAAGTATCCAATCTTGGAAAAGCTTGCCTTCGCCTTGGTAGTGTCGACACGGAAGCTCCGGCCTTATTTTCAAGCTCACTCCATCCGGGTCGTGACTGACCATCCTCTCCGAAATATCTTGGAAGGAGTGGATCATTCAGGAAGACTGGCGAAATGGTCGGTAGAACTCAGCGAGTTCGACATTTCCTTCTCTCCTAGGGTGGCGATCAAAGCGCAGGCGATGGCAGATTTTGAAAGTATCTAGTTGCGACCTAAATCACCTAGAGGGGGGTGAATAGGTGGTTTCTATAGCTTTTTGCGGAATTAAAAATATAACAAGTAAAGCACACAGAAAACCAAAGAGCACAAATTTATAGTGGTTCCCCGTACTTGGGTAGTCCACTTAGCACCTCACCTATCTAGCACGACCGGCTAGACTAGGCCACTTCACTATTTTCGGATTAAAAATAATCCTACAACTCGGAGTCAAACTCCTACAATCTCGGAGAACAAAATCTCCTACAAACTCGGAGAACAAACTCTCCTACAACTCGGAGCAAACTACTTCTACAACTCGGAATAAAATTCCTACAACTCGGAGGCAAACCTCCTACAAAAATAATGAAGGATTTTACAAAATATAATAAAACTTTAGATAAAGTTTTCTTCTTTCAGATCAAAGAGAAATAAATCTCTTGAAGAGGTTCTTCTTTCAAATCAACAAGAAATAAATTTCTTGAGGATGTGCTGCTTTCAGATCAGAGAGAAATAAATCTCTTGAAGAGGTTCTTCTTTCAAATCAACAAGAAATAAATTTCTTGAGGATGTGCTGCTTTCAGATCCGAGAGAAGTAGATCTCTTCTTCCAAAATAAATAATATCAGTCCTTGTAGAATGGAGGAAGAAGAAAGCTTGAAGTCGACTGAGGCTTGATCTGTCAAATGCTCTTAGCAAGAAAGAGCAGCAGAAGTTCTTTCTATCGGAGAGAGAAGCTTGAGTCTTGAAGGAATGGCCGACTGTCAACTGGAAGAACTGAAATATTTTTTTTTACGATAAAAAAATTCTGGACGAAAGAATAGAAGAGAATATATATATCAAAACTTTCTCCAACGGCTGTACGCAAGTTCTTTTTGGAAACATTCATCTCGAACGGCTATAAACAAGAGAAAAGGAATGAAATATTCTGTCAACGGCTGTATGCAGAAATCAAGGACGATTAATTCTCCAACAGCTGGAAACAAGAATTAAGGAAGATCTCTTTCCATGGCTATCAGCAGGAATTAATGAAAATTAATCTCTAACGGTTGCATGCAGAAATTAAGGAAAACATTCCTTAAATCAGATCCGATATGAATTATTTTGAATATTTGAAACATCGCCATGCAAAATGTCGATCTGGGAAGATTTCGTCGAACGGCGTTCGACGAAATTAACTGAATTAGTCGAACGATGTTCAACAGACGGTGGTCGATGAAATCAAAGCAAACAGCGCTCGACAAATCATAGGCAAACAACGCTCGACGAAATGTCTTCAGCTAACAGCAAACCAGTGAACGACGAAAATACATCCATTCCGTTCGTCGAACGGCGTTCGACGAATTCTTGCGTTCGACGAAACAGCTTCAAATTCAGCAAACCAGAGAACGATGAAATATTTATTTCGTTCGTCGAACGGCGTTCGATGAATTCTTGCATTCGACGAATTCCTGCGTTCGACGAAAAGCTAAATACTTAGAAGAAAAATATTTCTTCCTTCTTTCTTCCAGCAACTTTCTCTTAGCAGCAACTTTCTCTTAGCTTTTCCTTTGTGTTTGAAGATGAAGTACATCCCAATAGAGAGATTTCACATGAGTCAACACTTTGGTCCATACAATGAGGAATTACATTACATAGGCATGTGTTTAGTGACTCATTGAAACCTGACATTGGTTTGTACTTAGCCACTTAAAATCTGCAAACACATAACTAGAAAAAACATCAAATACAACTCAATTCAACTTAGTTCAAAGGGACACTTCTTCAAATCAAGGTAATTGTGGCTACAATACCCAACAAATTTCTTGGCCGACTTCTCAGTAGAGGCAGAACTAGGAGAAGAGACAACTACTCCCATTCCTTGGAAGATGTTCGTGGACGGAGCTTCGGGCAAAAGATCTGTGGGAGTGGGCATTGTGCTGGTCAGCCCACAGGGGACTAGGATCGAGCAGGCAATCGAGATCCTCTTCCCTGTCACGAACAATCAAGCCGAGTACGAAGCCATAGTAGCAGGCTTGCGTCTCGCAAGAGAGTTGGGAATTCAAGATATCAGGGCCTTCACTGATTCAATGGTGGTCGCGTCGCAGATTCGGGGAGAGTTCGAAGTACGCGACACCATCCTGCAGAAGTATCTAGTCAAGGTGAAGGGATTGGTAGGAAGCTTCCAGTCCTTCGTTGAGCATGTCCCAAGAGAGAAGAACTCAGCAGCTGATCGCTTAGCCAAGTACGGGCCAAGGGTTGGAGGGATGATCATAGAGTTGTTTCGACCGTCCATCGAAGAAGGGGAAATGATGGAGATCGATCAACGTCCTTCATGGATGGATCCGTTCATTTCCTTCCTGAGTTCCAGACAACTCCCAGCGGAGAATGACCGAAGGAAGTTTCGGTACAAAGTAGCTTACTACCTATTGCAGGACGGGGAGTTGTATCGCAAGACCATCTCGGGCCCTCTGGCTAGATGTGTCTCTGAAGTCAAAGTACCCCGAGTGCTGGAAGAGATCCACTTGGGAGAGTGCAGAAGTCATTCTGGGACTCGCACTTTGGAGCAAAGGATCCTGAGGCATGGCTACTTCTGGCCCACTATCCGGAAGGATGCGGAGATCTTCTCGAAGAGGTGCCAGAAGTGCCAGTTGTTTGCCCCCTTCAATTACAGCCATCCCAACAACTTTGCTCAATCACATCCCTGTGGCGGTTCGCTATCTGGGGGATGGATCTGATAGGTCCCTTTCCCTCGGCTAGTGGCCAGAGGAAGTTCGTCCTCGTCATGATCGACTACTTCTCTAAGTGGATCGAGGCCAAAGCTCTGGCCAAGACTACCTCTGAAATCGTGAAGAACTTCATATGGGGAGAGATCGCCTGCAGATTCGGAATCCCCCTCGCCATCATCACCGACAATGGTCCCCAATTCGCCAGCTTGGAGCTGGAAGATTTTTGCAAGCAACTCGTGACTGATCTCCGTTTCGCCTCTGTCCACCATCCCCGGAGTAATGGGCAAGTAGAGACCGCCAACAAGCTAATTATCAACCTCTTGAAGAAGAAGGTCGAGAACCTACGAGGTAATTGGGCGGAGCAGCTCCCCACGGTTTTGTGGGCTTTGAGAACCACTCCTAGCTCAGCCACGGGGGAAACCCCGTTCAAACTCTCTCACGGGTCCGAGGCCCTCATCCCGGTGGAGTTCGAAGTCAGAAGTCCCATGGTAGTTGCAGCCCAGGATGGAGATGAAGGATGGCGGTTGGAAAATAACGAAGCACATGAGTTGTCACTCGACTACATCGAAGAACTCTGAGACTTGGCATCTGCCAGGCAGGAGGAGATCAAGCGCCGAATGGCAAAGCACTTCGACAAACATGTCCGCCTCAGACACTTCCTAGCAGGTGATTTAGTCATGAAGAAAGTGGACGCGGCAGGAAGATCAGCAGTCGTAGGGAAGCTCAACCCAAATTGGGAAGGGCCCTTCATCATCCACGAAGCGCTCATGACGAGAGGATATCGTCTACAGAACCAAGAAGGAGAGCTATTGGGGAATACCTGGAGCGGCGATGACCTGAAAAGGTTTTATCCCTGAGCAGGGAAGGTGTATTCTCCCCCTCTTTTGTAATTTCCTACGATGAATATAAATTCCTCGCCCCCCCCCCCCCCCCCGGAAAATGGGTTGCGAGAGCTTCTTTTCTTCTCCAAAAAAGCAATTGTCTAAAGGGAGGTGAAGTCGATCTCCACGATGGGCTGGGAAACTGGCCTCCGACTTGATTCTTATAAAACCCAGAACGGGAGATGGGATGGTGCCTCGGTAGTGCGTTCTCATAAGACCAAGCCTCTGCACTGACGGTCGAGATCAGCTCCCCCCCTTGCACATTGGCTGCAGGAACCCTCCGACCGCACCTCTCATCTGGCTGGTAAGATTATCAGGAAAAAGTCTGGACGCTGACCTCCCAATCCGACGAAGAGATGATCCACGTAACCTCGCAGGGGACCCTTGAATAAAGGTGTCATAAACCCTCGAGAGCCAAAGGCTCGTAGCTAAGCATTTCGCTCCCATTTACTTTTTTCGATCATTTGAGTTGGTATGTTTAAATCCTCTCTGGTTGTCAAGTATGGCAGGAAAGTATAGATCTCTTCAACAACATCAACAAGAGCAGTAGGATGGAGACCTTGGGATGGTGAGTTCCCTTGGAAGGTGTTCCTTTGGAACCTCCCCGGCAGTCATTCTCTACTGTGTCGATCTCTTCAACAGCATCAACAAGAGCAATAGGATGGAGACTTTGGGATGGTGTGTTCCCTTGGAAGGTGTTCCTTTGGAACCTCCCCGGCAGTCATTCCCTACAGTATAGATCTCTTCAACAGCATCAACAAGAGCAGTAGGATGGAGACATTGGGATGGTGAGTTCCCTTGGAAGGTGTTCCTTTGGAACCTCCCCGACAGTCATTCCCTACAGTATAGATCTCTTCAACAGCATCAACAAGAGCAGTACGATGGAGACCTTGGGATGGTGAGTTCCCTTGGAAGGTGTTCCTTTGGAACCTCCCAAACAGTCATTCCTTACTATGTCGATCTCTTCAACAGCATCAACAAGAGCAATTGGATGGAGACTTTGGGATGGTGTGTTCCCTTGGAAGGTGTTCCTTTGGAACCTCCCCGACAGTCATTCCCTACTATGTCGATCTCTTCAACAGCATCAACAAGAGCAGTAGGATGGAGACCTTGGGATGGTGTGTTCCCTTGGAAGGCATTCCTATGGAACCTCCCCGACAGTCATTCCCTACTGTGTCAATCTCTCCATCAACATCAAACGTGGGGGTACAAGATGGAGTCTCGAGATTACATGCCTCTAAAAAGACTTCTTCATATGCAGGTGTGAGTATGCAGGTGCGAGTATGCAGGTGCGAGTATGCAGGTGTGAGTATGCAGACACGAGTATATAGAGGCGAGTATCCAACAAGCGAGTAACTAACGTGCGAGCAAGGTACGATCGTCGTCCGCAGTATCCTATCTCATTTATGCTTAGTCTCCTAGCGAGCACTCAACCTCGCCTCGAACCTAAGAGCCTACTCGACATAACTACAAAAAAAGAAAAGCAAGAAGCGGACACAAAAGGCGAGCAAAAAATTGTATTCAATACTTTCATGATTGCATATACAAAAAATGTTGTACAGATTTGCAAAAAGGAACTAGGCCACTATGCTCCATCCTCGCCTTCATCATCGTCGCCATTGACATCGGCATCATCCTCCTCTTCCTCAGAATCGTCATCATCGCTAGAAGACGACGAAAGAACTCGCCCGGGAGAAGTGGACTCTTCGGCGAGTAGTGCCGGGAGGATGTCCATAACAGTCAGGTCCATTGCCTCCGGCTTCAGGAGACCTTCGGCCTTCAGCTTGCTCAAGACCACCTTCCTGGTTTCTCGCGCGATCTCCCGGCGAATATGCGGCATTTCATCGCCGTGTATCTGAATCTGCTTGCCAACCCTGGAGGGGGCCGCTGACGAAGGTTGTTGCTCGGCAGGCCGAGTTTTCAGCTCGGTGATGCGAACTTGGGCGGCCTCCAAGGTCTGCCGAGTATCCTCCAGCTCCTTCTCCAGCTGGGACACCTTCTTCGCCATCTCCACCTCGGCGGTCTGTACAGGTAAAGACATCGGTTAAACAAACGTCGATCGGCGCAAAAGGCGACTATCCCAGGAACCAGAAAAGCGACGAGCGAGTACCTCATGATCTTTCCACTTGGCGGCCTCCAGCCCCATGGTGATGAGCTTCTTGCTCTGCACCTTGATCACCTGCTCGTACTCAAGCAGCTTCCTGGACGTCGCATGACCAAGCTCGGCAGCCCTCAGGTAAGCTCGCGAGCTCTGGTGCGCCAGATACTCTGCTGGTACGTCCTGCAGGGATTCAGCATCTGCGCGACCATAAAGGGCAAACATCACGTCGAATGCCTCGCCGGAATCCTCCCAATCCTTCGACCAGGCGGGGAGGTTGGTGCTCAAAGTTACTTCATGAGCCCGCTCAGCCCAGGACACCAGAGGGCGACCATAGGCATCATCGCTGCCCACACCTTCGCCGAAGTTCGGATGATCGCTGGGCTCGCCAGCCTCCGAAGGATTTGCCTTCGCCTTCAGGTCCCTCTTGGCGACCTCCTTCTTCCTCGCAGGCTCGACGGACTTCGCCTTAGCCTTCCGCTTCCTTGAAGGCCCGGCGCCATCACCGGCGACCTCCTGCTCATTGCCACCTGGCGACGTAGGAGCTCCCACCTTCGACACCAAAGGAAGAAGCTCGCTCGTTAATGAGCGAGTAGCTGCACCAAGACACAAAGCAAAGACATTAGTAATCAGTTGAAGACAAAGGGGCGAGTCTAATCAATACTCCTCAGAAGACTACCTTCGCCCGGGAACACTTCGGCGAGCTCATCTACTCGTCTCCTCCAGAGGACGACATCCAGGCGGCGACCCCGGAAGCTGTCGAGTAGCTTCTCCCGGCTCTCCTCCAGATAAGGGGCAGCGAAGGCGCTCTCTGTCGGCTGGAAGGATGAAGTCGGCACGACTCCAAAGTCGCCCTTGATGACGACTAATCGCTCGGTCCAGCGATGGTTCTTATTCGCCGTGCCGACCAATGTGCAGACATGACTGCACAAGAATATGACGCCTTCGCCAGTGGCACCGAAATGGAATACTCGCCGGAAGACGGAAAGATCAAAGGCGATCTTCTGTTCTCGCAAGAAGCAGAGAAAGCCCATGATCATTGCCACTCTGTTTGGGTTGATTTGGGCCGGGACTATCCCATGATAGCGGAGTATCTGGCAGACCTCCGACCACAATGGTAGTCGTAGGCCGGCTTCGAAGTGGCAGATGGGGAATATCAGCTCAGTCGCCGAGAATGAGTTTAGGCGCTCATCCTCGCGAGGAAGCCTGGCGACATACCCCGGCGACAAGTATTTGGCGGAGAACTCCTTCAGATCGCTCGACCGAGTAATCGTCTTCTTGAAGGAAGTCGCCTCGAAGTTCTTCGCATGACTCGCACGACGAATAGCTGCTTCGTCAGCCATTCAGAAAGAAAGAAAATGAAGAAGCGAGTATCAAAGAGGCGAGGAGTGGAACAATCGGCAGATACTCGCTGGAAAGAAAGGAAATCGCCAAAAGCGTAATAAATACGTACCCACCCCCCTATTTATAGTACTCGACGATACTTGTCTTATCGCGTACGCCGCCGCGAGTACGAGTAAGGGATAGCAAGAATCGAGGGAAAGTCGCCAAAACCAACGGCGCACGTCAAATCATCAACATCAAGCGAGCGAGTACCTACATCAGATCACTGGGATGCTCGCCAAGTCGGCGCAACATTCAACAAATACTCGCAAAAAAAAGAAAAAAAAAAGATAGACAAAATCAAGGGCATCACAACAGGCAATAAAATTAAAGGGCGAGATTAGAATACTCGGCAAAAAGAATATAGCATAAATACATTGTTCATATTACAAGCATTCGCCGAGCGGTGACCTAGCGACTAGAAGATAAAATAAAAGCAGCCTCAAAAAGGAGGATCCTAAGGGTTCGCCTGAGCATCAGGAAGTTGTGGTTGTCGCCCGACCCAACCCATGCTGCGAGCTCGCTTGAAATGCTCGAAGGCCATGAACATCGCATCCTCGCCTTGTCGCAGCTGCTCCTCCATCCTCGCCAGGCGACCAACCGAGCCCATGCTCGCACGCATTACCACCAGCTCATCATGGTGCAACTGTTGGCGATGCTCCATCCTACCAACCCGACGCTCCAGATCACCGACAGACTGAAGGCGAGATTATGCTCCCACCAGCCGAGCATCGAACTCTTCTAGTCGGGATACTCGCACCTCCAGCTCGGTCAGGCGACGCTGAGAGTCAGCAGCCGCCAAGCGCTCGACTCGCGCCTCCACCGCAGTTAGGCGGCGATGAGACTCGTTGATCGCCAGACGCTCCAACTTCGCCTCCAAGTCCAGGATGGCGCGAGTAGCCCTCTCCTGGTACTCGCGGGAGGGAAGACCAACCCCGTCAATCAAAGCCCCAATAGGGGTGTGAGCGCGAGCTGCAGAAGAAGACAAAAAGCAAAGCCTTAGTAGCAAGTAGCGACAAGACTTTTTTTTCCTTTTCGGCAAAACAGTGACTCCATTTACCAGGTCGATGAGCATCACTCCGCGAGTCGCGGCGAGGACTCCGAGATTGGCGGCGTGGAGAGCCCCTTCCCCGATGCGGGGATAGACTGCGATGGCCGCCATCTCGCCGGCCAGAGTGCGATCCGCCGATGTGCTCCCTGCTGGAATGCACATAACCTCGACCGCGACCATCCGCTGGTCGCCCTCCCCCTCTGGGAGCGAAGAAGCCGGAAGACCCCGCCACCCGCCTCGGCACGAGGACTCAGCCGGATTAGTGGTGGGAGCCGAGGAGGAAAGAAGGCGATGATCACCCTGCATGTCGGCAGGCGATGGAAAAGGAGGGGGTGGAGGAAGTTCATCCGCGGGTAGCTGCGCGCTACTCGCCACCTCTGGTTGCTGCAAAGGCGGTGGCGGCGGAGAAGTGTTACTCGCTGGAGGAGCCCTCTGCTCGCTCATCGGCCTCTTGTCCACCGAGGAGCTATGAAGGACCCGCACCGATCCACCTAAGCGACCACCTCCCCCAGTCCGGGGCGAGATCATGGGCGATGATCGCAGAGGAATGGCGATCAAAGGCTCCTCCTGAGTAGCGATAAGTAGCGGATCTGTGAGATAGTGTAGAAAGCATCAGAAACTCGTCAGCAAATTAAGCGACTCAAACCAGAAAAGCGGCGAGTAGGTAGCTCTTACTTTGTGAAGGAGGGAGTTCCGTCTGAACTCGGACCGATATCCCAGCCGTATTCGCCTCCAGGGCGACGTTCGACACGGGAAGGTCAGGAACAGGCGATTCGCCTGACTGACCGAGACCCAAGTCGTCAAGTACCTGGTGAGTACTGCCGACCAGAGAATCGGCGACATTCTCAGAGGTGGCGGTATCCTTTTTCTTCTTATTCTTCTTCCCCTTCTTCTTCTCAAGCCTCTTCCTCTTCCTGGAAGCGAGGAAGTCCTCAAGCTCGGCGTTGCGAGCAGGCTTCCGCAATGGTGGCAGCAGACTTTCAAGCTCGGCCATATCAGCGGCAGCTTCCTCGGCAATGATGCGCGACATCTTGAGCGAGATCAGAAAAGTCGTGCCCTCAGAGACTCCTCCCCCTCTATATATAGAGCCAGGGCGTCGAAGCAGCGAGATGCCGACTAACCAATCAATACTCGCCATAAGGCCTGATCATCGAAATGACGGTTGGATGATTCTTTCCGAGCAACTACGTTACTCGCAAAGAGCGGGGATTGTGTACAACCCTCATTCTCCGAGGGTGGGCCCATTCAAATCCACGTAGGCAAAATTCAAAGTCAAAAGGTCAACACAGAAGTCAACAATTCGAGACAACAAGACAAAGTCAGCCAGCAGGAGTAGTAGATGATTTCGTCGAACGTAGCCTTCAGAGAGTTCATCGAGCGCAGGAGTAGAAGAAGGCCTAGGCGAGTAGGGGTGCACTCGTGCGAGTAGCCCGGATACTCGCCAAAAGGTGGGCGACCATAGGTGATACTCGCCCATTTGCTCGGGGAGATCGCCTCAATGTCGCTAGTCGTCGGGCAGGGGCTGGGCTACAACCCCCCCCCCCCCCCCCCCCCACACACACACACACCCCTTGGTTTTCCTATAAATAGGACCCCAGGGGTACTTGGATTGGCATCTGGACTTGAGCTTTTGAAACCCTGCTCTTGCATTCTGGAACCCATCACACTTGGCCTCTACTCCCAGTAATAGCCAAGTCGGAGCCTTCCTCGTACCCTGCTCGGCCATTTTTTGGTTGTGGAGGGGAAGTCTCTTCTGAGCTTCTGGGTACGTGGTGGGACCTCCCTGCCGTGGCACCTGGGGTCCTGCTTGTTGATCTTCTAACTTCTTCGTAGTTGTCAGTCAAGCCATTTCTTCGAGCCGCTTGACAAGTAGTCTCCGGCTGCATTGGTCTGAATTTTGGAGCCTAGGATTTTCCTGGCTTCAACAATTCATGTAGAGTATTTTAGGTTCAACCGCAGAATCTATCAAATGTTTCCAAACGAAACGATTTAAACTTCTGGACAACGCAGCTATATATGTGTTCCTATATGTGATGTCATGGTTACTGTTCATCTAAAGTTGGTTGGAACTCATCAAATGTGGAATGGAACCAAACAACAGGAGAAGGTCCAAAATAGGTCGGATCATGTTATCAGATGTGGAATAACCCTCTCCTCCAAGTTAAGGAAGACGAATCCGGATGAGGTTATTAACATTAAATGTGGAATGAAACAACTCACTAGATTCGTACTCAGCAACAAAAACATCAACGGAGCACAACATGCTTGATTTGACAAAGGAAAGTGACGAAAACAAAACATTTGGACTAAGGCTGATCTCAAATCACCATGAGTCTCATTTCTCTCATTATTTTGATTGAACGGTCTCTGGGCATTCCTTTCGTCAATGGATCTGCTAGATTATCCTTTGACCGCACATTGATCAAAGTGATAATGTTCTATTCTTTTAGATAATTCAAAAGAGCGTGTCTCAATCGTACATGTCGTCTCTTAGTATTAAAGAGGACATTCTTAACAACTTGGACTGCTGCCTGATTATCACAGCACAGGCTTAAAGAATTGGCTTGAAGTCTAGACAAGGGAATGTCTAAAATCAAATTTTTGATCCAGTCTGCCTCTTCACCAACTGAAGCTAAGGCAAACAACTCGGCTTCCATAGACGACAGGGCTATACAAGTCTGTCTTTTGGACTTCCAAGTTACTACAGTGCCATCCAAGGATAAATCCACTTGTGGACTTACTGTTTCCAACTTCTGAACACCAAGAGGCATCAGAGTACCCTTCCAAAGTAGGAGGGTAACCAGTGTAGCATAGAGCGTGATCTTTAATACCTTTGAGGTACTTCATCATCCGGTCTAAGGCATCCCAATGCTCTTTGGCTGGACTACTGGAAAAGCCGCTCAGGATGCCTACAGAGAAGGCAATATCTGGTCTAGTGCAGTTTGTGGCATACATGAAACTTCCAATGATCTTTGAGTACTTGACTTGATCAACGCTTGTCCCTTCATTCGGACTTAGCTTGATATTTGGATCAATTGGTATTTCAACAAGCCTACAATCTTTATAACCCTAGGTAGAGAGAATCTGCTCTATGTAATGAACTTGACTTAGAGTGACACGTCCCTTGTCTACTCTAACTTTCATACCTAGTAGGGTATCCACAGGACCAAGGTCCTTCATATCAAATGCTTTTGCGAGAGCGGACTTAATATCCCTCACAGCAGCAAGGTCTGACCCCAGAATCAACATGTCATCCACATATAGGCATATGATGATTGTTTGGTTTGACATCGAGCGATAATAGAGACACTTGTCTGAGAGACTAGACTTAAATCCAACGCTCTTTACCACTTGATCAAACTTCATGTGCCACATCTTAGGCATTTGTTTAAGCCCATAGATGGATTTATCTAGCTTGCACATTTTATCCTTTAGATCTGTATGTACATAACCTTCAGGTTGTGCCATGTAAATCTCTTCATTAAGCTCTCCATTCAAGAAGGTTGTCTTCACATCCATCTGATGAACTATAAAGTTCTTGATAGAGGATAAGGCTATAAGAATTCTAATAGTGGATAGGTGACAGACAGGTGAATAGACGTCAAAATAGTCAATCCCCCTTATTATTTATAACCCTTAGCGACTAGACGTGCTTTGTATCTGGCTATAGACTCATCACTGTGCAATTTCTTCTTTAATACTCACTTGCATCCCAAGACTTTAACTCCTTTTGGTAGGGCCACTAGATGTCAGGTATTGTTTTGTTGTAGCAAGTTCATCTCATCATCGATGGCTTTTGCCCACATTAGCGCGTCTCTAGATCTCATCGCTTCCTGATAGGCGAATGGATCATTCTCTAAGTGGTAGGTAACGAAATTCTCACCAAAATCCTTAAGGATTCTATCTCTTGTAGATACTCTAAGAGGAACAGGTTCCACCTCTAGAGGATGGGGAGCAATGTCAAAGGGGCCATCTTCAAGTTCTATAATTGATTCTGAGATCATGTCAGTAGACCCGGAAATGGTCAAGCCATGATCTTTGATAAATTTGAGTACAAAAAAATTAGCATCTCTAGACTCTATCACTGAATTAGTGGATAGATCTAGAAATCAGTCAGCTGCACTGTCTTCTACACTCCCTAGATAGACACAGGTTATCATTCTAGGTCTCACCTTAGGTCTCTTAAGGTCTTGCATGCGCATATAGACGATACATCCCCAAGTCTTAAGAGTGTCATATCTATAAGAATGACCATTCCACAACTCATACGGAGTAGAACTGAGCTTTGAGTGAGGCACTCTATTCAGAATGTGATTCACAGTAAGGAATGCTTCCCCCCAAAATATATTAGGCATGCCAGCAGTGAGGAGCATAGAATTTAATATCTCTATCAAATTTCTATTCTTACGCTCAGCAACATCATTCGATTGAGGTGAGTAAGGAGTTGTAGTTTCAAGAATTATACCCTCAGTGACACAGAACTCCCTAAACCCAATTGTAGTGTATTCTCCTCCTCGATCACTTCTAAGTCTCTTAATATTTAAATTTAACTAGTTTTCTACCCGAGATTTGAAGATCTTAAAGGTCTCGAATGTCTCATCTTTCGATATCAATAGGTAAACATGACAAAATCTGGAAAAATCATCGATGAAGGTGATTGGATACTTCATTCCCCCTCTAGTGGCATGACTTCGATAGTCACAGAGGTCGGAATGAATCAACTTCAGAAGTTGTCTGCTCCTATAAACGGTCTTGTAAGGGTTTCTAATTATTTTGGTATGGGCATAAACCTCGCACCCATCAAATCGAATAGAAAAATCTAACGGAATTTTATGACTCTTAGCTAGACCGCGCATCTTCTTATAGTGAACGTGTCCAAGTCTATTATGTAGTAGCTTTGGATTTATCAGAGACGAACTCACTTGATTTATGCACTCGTTTTCTAGGCTAAGTCTATATATTCCATTGATTAGGTAAGCGCAACCAAAGTAGTGTGAATTAACAGTTAGTGTTATTCAACTGTTTATAGTTGTGAAAGACATTCCGGACTTATCTAGTAAACTCATAGAAATTAAATATTTAGTTAAATTTGGAACTATTTTAACATTTTGCAAAATTAAAATTTTACATGAATAGAGGACTAACTCGGTCGTCCCAGCATAACTAACAGCTGTCTCTCCTCCATTGCAGTTTTCTACTCTATCTCGGACTGCTCTGACTTCTGAGAGAAGACCTCTGTCATTCGTAACATGACATGTGGCACCGCTGTCCAGCCACCACTCAGAAGACGTATTACGGTGACTACTCCCAATCATAGTCACGAAGGACTTGGGATCAGAGTTGTCGACCACCATGTTCTCCACTTGTTGTAGGGCTTCATTTTTCTGCTTCTTCGGACCCTTGCATTCAGCGGCTCAGTGACCCCACTTGCCACAGTTGTGGCATTTGCCCTTCTTCCTTTTGAGAGAAGGCTTTTTGACCGTCAACTAGGTAGGGGTGCCACCCTTAGGTGTCGTGGGCTTCCGAGAATGCCTGTTAGGTCGAGAAACGAAGTTGACAGACTGTGAGGGCTGAACAACCTGCTCACGCTTTTTCCAGCGATGTTCTAGTCCTCAATGTGGATAAACCTTTTGAGTTCATCTAGAGTGATCTTCTCCTTCCGCCTGTGCATCTCAGTATTGAAGGTCAGCCACTCCGTAGGCAGCTTGCTCAGAATCAGATAAACAAAGAGATTGTCGTCCATCTTCGACTGGTCGTCCTCCAGATTATGACGCAAGTTCTTTAACTCTATGATCTAGGAAGTGATCGGCAAGTTCGCTTTGAGGCGGAAGTTGAAGAACTTCTCCCTAATGAGCGTCTTTGACAGTACCTCCTCCTTCTAGAAATGTGCGTTGAGACGATCCCAGATCTCCTTTGCGATCTTATAGGCACGGTAGGTCAGTGCGAGATGAGGATTAAGGGAATTCGGTAGGTAATCCCTGCAGAAGTCCTCCTCCTTGTTCCACTGATATTCGTCTACGCCCTCGCTAGAAGAAACAAAGTCGCTCTGAACAGTGTAGAAGATATCACGCTCTTTCATTCCTAGTTGAACTTGGATTTTCCAGCTGAGGAAATCAGAGGGGTCGAACGACTGCAGCTTAGTGACATCGAGCGCACTTTTCTTTGACATCACAGTAGAATTAAGACTGTAATGAAAAATTCTAGAACGAGGTCACCTGATTCATGCGGAGACAAGTATGGCACTTCGGATCCAATCCAGAGAATTAAGAGTTGACTGCTCCTCCGCCGGCTAAAAAGAAATAATCGCCAAAGTCATGACGATCAGATCTCCTTCCGGCAAGATCAGTGAAATTTCGGATTTCCTCAATCACAGGAATTTTTGGAATTTTCCTATTGCACAGGACTTTCTAGAAGAAGTCGTCGATCTCTGTTACCACTCTTCCAGGCGGCGCAACAAACAGATCTAGATCTGGGATGAGCTGGATCGTGATCTGAAAACAGCGGCGCACAGGAACATGAGGAATCAGCAGCCTATGGAGACAGCGATCTGCGACGTGAACTTGTCCCTTCCCGATCTCGCTGGCGGAAGAGAAATCGCGATGGCGCAGAGGAAGATCTCCAGGAAATCGCTATGGCGCACTTGCGATCTCTATCTCGGCGGCGACCGGATCCAGGCGAAAGAACTTGTCCCTTCCCGATCTGCGGACAGAATCTGCGATCGAAAGATAGCGACGGGAACAGGAAGTCGAGAGCGGCGGATCTCTAAAAGAAAAACGCAAAAAAAAACTGAGAGCGGACGAGAGAACGGAAAAACCCTAGAAATTATCTTGAGAATGTTGAAGCTCCGCTCAAGATAGTCCACTAAGGCTCATCAAGGTGTGGAATGACCTTATATAGTATCTGCAGCGTAGAGCCATAACCCTAGTGACACATAAACTGTCAGGTCATTCCGAGTCGGTCCTGATACGCGCGGACATAAATTAATTATAAACTTAATAGTTTGAACGGTAGTAAGAGGTCATAGCAAAACCCTTAACTATTTGTACTAAAAAACAAGTGTGATCCCCATTAGACATTAATAGGTTGACATGAGGAATGTATAATCTATAATCCCGTGAATCTCAAGAAATTCCTCAAACCAATCATTACTTTATTGAGATAGGTAATCCAAGAAATATTTCATCTCATGGTGCGTGTATGAGAATTTCATCTCGCACGACTAAACCCAAAACACACAAATAGGTATGGGTGAAGTTATGAATGGGGAGAGATCTAGGAGAGAGAGGTTTGAGTATGTAAAAAACGATAAACTAATCCAGGAAAATACATATAACAAACTATAGAAGTCAAAATTGATCTGAAAATATTAATATAATTTGAGAAATATAAAATTAATATAATGTGAAATAAAAATATTAAAATACTTTCCATGTATTAATATAATTTGGCATTGTCTGTCACGGTTGGTGTGGAAATACATTATATTTTCTTTGACAATATTTTAGAAAATAATTAAGGTTCTTTTATTTTCTTTTATTTCATATATATTATTTTGATTCTTTTATATATATAAAAGAAGTATTAAATGATCATTGAGACCAAAATATGACCAATCATTCATTTACAACCCTTAGTTTAACAAAAACTCCTTTCAACCGTTAGATCAAAAAAAACCTTACACGCTCTACTTAAATACACGCAACAACCCTTCATCGCAAATATCTGCAACCCTACCTCTCCTCTGCAGACGATCAGCAGGGCGACGAGTATTGTCGCACTCAAAGCCGCCGGAAGCGTGAGGCGATCCTACCGACTTACCCCTGCCCGTGTGACGCCGGTCCATCATCGCCGCTGCAGCTCCCTCTCATGCACATGAAACACCATATGGCTTTTCTTCAGTCCAAATGGCGAAGTTCTCTCCCACCGTCGGCAATAAACACCTAGACGAAGCCCTGCCAGCTTCTATTCACTCCCGATGGCGAAGGGGCATACTCTTCTGCAGATTTTGCTCCGCGCCACTTCAAATAACATCTCTGAAGCTTTCTCTTAGGATTTTTCCATCGCGACTCCAGGTATGTTGGGCTATTCCTCCTTCAATGTTAATGTTATTCTGTTGTTCCTCCAAATAGTGTTTACACCTCTGGATTTTTTTTTTTGGCTCAAAAATAATCTCTCTTTGGTTTAGAGTTTGCAATTACACTTTCACTTTGACTTTCACCTATGATTTCTTTGGTTTACACTTTGCACTGAATCAATGTTTTTGATGGTGTAATAAGACGTCTCCAATCTGAAACGTCCGATCACAAAGCGTCTGACCACAGCTGTCCACTAGCACATTAGCGATAACCATATGAGAAGCCCTAATCCCGCCTCTCTCAGGGTCTGTTTGGGACAGCTCCAACGGATGGAAAATCTCTTTTCCATCCGCTGGAGCTGTTTTGTAACTGTTTGGCTGCACCAGATTCGGAAAATCGCGGATCTAAAACAGCTCCTAAAGGCAGCTTTCCGGAAGCGGATATCAGTCCGCGTACAGCGCCCTAAAAATCGATTCACGCCATTTTCGCTCCACAGCTCTCGCGATTTTTTTTCGTTCCGCGACACGCCATCTTCTTCTTCTTCGTTCTGCGACGACGCCATCTCCGCGACGACGCCCTTCTTTGTTCCCCAGGTCTCCGGCGACGACGCCATCTCCGCGACACGCCATCTTCGTTCTGCGACGACGCGCGACGACGCCATCTCCCGCGACAGCGACTGCGCTTTTCCAGGTCTCCGGCGACAGCAACCCTACGCATCTTCCCCTTCTCCGGCGACAGCAAACCTACGCGCATTTTCTTCCCCAGATCTCCGGCGACAGCGACCCTACGCGCATCTTCTTCCCCTTCTCCGACGACAGCGAGGATTTCTCCAGATTTCAGGTCCAATTTCTGGTTTCGTTTTCGAAATTCTGCTAGGTTTTCGAAATTCTGTTTTGGATGTTTCCAATTTCTGCTAGGTTTTCGAATGTGTTTTTGTTTTGGAATTTCTGTTTTGGTGTTTCCAATTTCTGTTTTGTATGTATGAAATTTCTGTTTTGTATGTTTTGTAAATTCTGTTTTGGATGTTTTGTATGTGTGTGTGTATGTGTTTGTGGATATGTGTTGTTGATGTGTGTGTGTAGATGTATATGTGTGTATGTGTTGTTCATATGTGTGTTGATATGTGTGGATGTGTGTGTGTGTGTTGATATGTGTGGATATGTTGTTCATATGTGTTGTTCATATGTGTGTTGATATGTGCTGTGTGTATTGGAAGCGATATGGGTGATGCTGCTGGAGCTGAACAGATGTCTACAGTACGAGATAACATTGCCGAAGAAATATACAGGGCGCGTGGATAGCATTACCAAAGAATTATGTAAAAGACTATTGTTATCGGTTATCTTTTATTATTCTCCACGTTAAAAATTTTATGTATTTTAATAAGTTCTAAAAAAACAGCTTCCAAAAGCTGTTTCTCCAAACAGCTAAATTAGAAAATCGCTCTTCAAAGCGCACTTCTGCACAGAACACCCAAACACTCTGCAGCTTTTCAAAACTGCTCCCTAGAGAGCTCTTTTAAAACAGCTCTATCCGGACAGCAGCTTTTCAATCCGCCAGAGCTGTCCCAAACAGACCCTCATTCTTCGCTCCCCGACTCCCCCTAGCCCTCCATCAGACAATTAAAATCGCGCCTCCCTCAAAAATCGGTCCATACCCTAGCAGATTGCCCGCCTCCCTCGCTATTACCGACTCCACATACAGATTTCTCCGGCCGACCTCTACCTCAACTCCGGTAAGCATTATAATTTCTTCTAGTGATTCCATATTTTTATCCTTTCCAGTGACACATCGTTTCTTCTTCTTGCAGCATTTTCATTTCTTTCACCGATTCAGCATTTTTAACCCACCGACTCAGCATTTTCATCGTTTCCTTCAACCGACTCAACCCCCCAAGAGGAAAAAGCGACTCCGATAAGACATCGACTCCTTCCACTCAACTCAAACGGGATTCATTTCTGCCTGTGATTTCTTCCTGCGATTTCTTCTTCCTCCGCTAATATTTCCTCATTACAGACTGCTTCATTTTTTCTGAAGTCTCGCTTTTCATACTTCATATCTCTACTTGATTTTCATTAGGCATTTTCAAGAGGCAGTTTAGTATTAGCGTCCGTTCGTTTGTAATGTTTTCATTTACCGTTTTCATTTTGGTCCAAAACGAAAACTTTTTGCGTTTTTGTTTTGGGCTAAAACGAAAACTGCCGTTCGTTTGCAGATCTGAACCAACTCCTCCAGATCTGAACGAATTGGAGGCGATCTTGCTAATCTTCTACCTTCAAAAAATTTACAGCGAAAAACTGAAGTGGGGATCGCCGGGTGTTGTTTATTGGGTGTCGACTTATCACCTAGAGGGGGTGAATAGGTTTTTCAAATTATCTTATCCCCTTTTTGGTGTTCTTGAATTCTGATTAGTAGATCTAAAAGTTATAAAGCATAACACAGAAAACACACAAAGATATATAGAGGTTCCTCAAGACCGGGTGTCTTGAGTAGTCCTCTATCCCTCTGCGCCTACCCAGCAGTGTGCTAGGCTCGACAAACGGCGCCAAATCTTCAGGCCCTTAAGCCTTACAACACGGACCCGCAAGTCCAACAATCTAGGCCCGCAAGCCCCTACTGCCCCCGAGCCCGCAAGCTCGACACTCAGGCCCTCAAGCCCTACACAACACAGACCCCCAAGTCCTGTGCCTACAGCCTAGCCCCGCAAGCCCCTACTGCGCCCGAGCCCTCAAGCTCGACAAGATCGGACCCGCAAGTCCACTGCCCTGGCCCTCAAGCCTCACAACTCTCCAGCCCTCAAGCTAGACGGTGTCGGACTGCAAGTCCACTGCCCTGACCCTCAAGCCTCGCAGCTCTCCAGCCCTCAAGCTAGACAAATAGGCCCGCAAGTCTTACAAGAAATTACAGTAGAAAGAACTGCTTCTTCTGCCGGATGAGGATTGACAACTTCAGCCTGATGAAGATTGGCTTCTTTAGGTTGAAGAAGATGCTTCTTGATTTGGAGTTTCAGCACTGGATCTTCTTCAGCCTTCACTTCTTTTGCCTGGTGTTGATTGACTACTTTTCAGTCGATGGAGATGACTGATTCTTCAGAGAACACTTGATGATTGTTCTCTACTTGATCTTCTTCTTCTCCGCCGAGAATACTGTTCTATCGAAGTGTAGCGGTGGGATTCTTTTCTTTCTTTTTCTCTATTCGAGGAATCCTTTTCTAGGGCATCATCGTTCTCTTTTATAGGACAGATGAGCCGCATAACGGTCACATGTTATGTCCTTTAATGTCAGACGCCCCATTCCATAAGAGCACGCGCTGATTGGACAATCAGGCGGCGGCAATAAATGCTGACAGCGCGTCCGCAACTTTTGAATCTGTCTCGACGATATTTCCAATGTTACGACGACATGGATGATATCTTGACGACAGGACTTTGTCGATGTCTTACGCCTTGGTAGACCTTCAATTCTTCTTGCTTCTGCCTCTGATGCTGGTATCTCGACGATACGAGACATTCTGACGCTTCTGCATATACGACGATATGCTATCTCTGACTGTGTCGTCGTAATCACTTTGTTCTCTCGACGACATGAGTGATAACATGTCGACAGATCATATGTTAGCAGCTGCTTATCTTCAGCTGCCCTTCTTCAGTCTTCTCGACGACATGCCTTCTTTATGACGATGATCGACGCCAAGGCAATCAGTCATACTTAGCCTTTTCAGCGACAAGGCTTCTTCACGACGATGTCTGTTCTTCTCGATGACAAGGTCACTTTGATGAAGTCGACGATACCACGTCTTCTCTGCGTTCAACGATCTTGTTTCTGCGTTCGACGAACACGCCAAATCTCAGCGGTCGTCGATCTTCCTTCTGAGTTCGACGATCTTCCTTCTGCGTTCGACGAACATGCCAAATCTCGGCGGTCGTCGATCTTCCTTCTGAGTTCGACGATCTTCCTTCTGCGTTCGACGAACACGCCAAATCTCAGCGGTCGCCCATCTTCCTTCTGAGTTCAACGATCTTTCTTTCTGCGTTCGACGAACGAGCCAAATCTCAGCGGTCGTCGATCTTCCTTTCGAGTTCGATGAACTTCCTTCTGCATTCGACGAATCTTGTTCTACTAACTTCCTGAGATTTATAAGCTAGAGAAGCGATCAAATACAAAGTGAAGTATTTTTGACTTGGTGACTTATTCAAATCAGGAATCACGTGGGCAAGATTCTCAATAATCTCCCCATATTTGAAGAAGTCGGAATCTCAATTCAAGACTACTTTCACTTGACAACAAATATTATAATCTTAACTTTGAGCATGTAAGATTGTATTTATCTTTGCTGAACTCTCTGAGGACATCAAGCTTGTAGCTCCCCCTTGATTTGATGTCTCTACTTCTTTGCTCCCCCTATCTTTGAGGTCTTCTTGAGCATCTTGTCTTGAACATTTGATGTGATGCCCTTTCTCCCCCTTTCTGACTTCTTTTCTGGAGCTCTTCTTGTAGTAGACAATAGTCCAAGGCTCTGTTGGGTTTTCTATACCTCTTCATAAGGGATGACATATCGAATATGCGCAGCGGAAATGAACAAGAACAACCCAAAAAGAGATCAACGGAACTTGCGGTTTTCATGATTCAAGAGAATAAGCAAAGTAAATACAATATACCTTTGCGGGATTGAGTCAATACTCAACCAAGGTGATCCAAGATGAAATCAGAAATCTGTCTTTGAGTTCTTCAAGGATCGAAATAGATCGATCCCTCTACAAAAGTCCACACAAGCGATGAAGAACCCTAGCTTCTTGTCGTACAAGAACTAGGTCGGAGAAGGATGCTCTCAACGTCTCCACGGACTGCTGGATCCGATCCAGGGGAGGCGGCGA
Organism: Dactylorhiza incarnata; assembly: GCA_033032865.1. Taxonomy (NCBI): domain Eukaryota; kingdom Viridiplantae; phylum Streptophyta; class Magnoliopsida; order Asparagales; family Orchidaceae; genus Dactylorhiza; species Dactylorhiza incarnata. The sequence continues at coordinate 9,422,382 of JAWHQI010000035.1, forward strand.
CTGACAGCGGCGGCGGAACGACGATCGGCGGACGGAACGAGAACAGCCGGAACACTTTCGTCGTCTGTTCTCTCGCAAAAGGGCTAGATCTGAAAAACCGTCGTATTCGAAGCCCTAAACACGTTCCTTTTATAAGCAAGGCATAAAACCGGCTATCCGCAGACCAGAGGAAAAACTGTCCAGATTGAATTCGCCGAATTCGACTAATCACATTAACCGAATTCGACTAATCACTTTAACCGAATTCGGCGAAACCATTTCGACGAATTCGACTATATATAAATTCGGCTATTCACTATAACCGAATTCGGCGAAACCATTTCGACGAATTCGACTATATAATTTCGGCGAAACCCTTTAGTCGAATTTGCCATTAGCCGAATTCGTCTAAACCCTTTAGTCGAATTCGGTCAATGCCTTTAGCTGAATTATTCAGTGTAAATCCGTTCGTTTAAACTCTTTAAACGATTTCTCGTTGAGACATTCTCAACTTAATTCCAAGCAGTCACAGGATTGGTCCTCCACTCATATCCAATATGAGTAAGGCCAACACAATTCTTTCTCCAATTTCTCCAAACGCTTTTATGTGCGACCCTATAGGCTCATATTGCGTTGGCAGCAAGACTAACTATTGATTGCTTTGAGATCACCTCAGAAACCCCAACAGTCTCCCACTTGATCACAAAGTATCAACAAAAGTCTCACAAACAATGAGCGGCATCTAGCAATACATCATTGCTACCCAAGCAATAAGAGTTCATAACTTATATAAGCCTGTCATGACCAATGTATCAGTGTTGTCATGTCCCTTTGTCCTTTACATCCGGATAGAACTAGAGGCATGGACCGTGTCACCCTCATAATTGTTCAATCCCAATTTCCTGATCTAGAATAGACTGTCTGAAATTGGTGAGCTCAATATCATATATTGACTCAACCAAGCATGGTCATGCATTTCTCAGTCTCATTCCATCAAGGGGCCCATGGATGTAACTCCTGTCATACAGGAGAACAAATCTCATTTCTACTCACACACAAACATCCAAATGATTCGTAACATACCCAACAACCACCATTATCGTCAACCTTTCTCAAGAGAAGACTTTAGATGGCATCAAAGCACGCTCTTCCTCACCTGATGAATGCTATGACTTCAGGTCAAAGGACCACAAACACCATTGTCACTTAAGACCTACTTGTGACACGTTCATATAACAATCCACAAAGTAGTCTCACGGGGGGTCTGTCCAGTACAACTTGTTTTTAACAAGTACCCATGTGATGACTTGATATCACAATATCATGACTTATGAGAACCGATCATCAGTCAACGCACATGCTAGTCTCAATGTATCATCATCGCCCTTAGCTTCTAAGATAATACTCCGACCAGGGACCATTTAAGAATGAAGCTTCTTATAACCATAGGCTCTCACATTCAAGTCACGTACTTGAATTCCTATGGAAGCAAACACTCTAAGGGCATTTATTATGCTAATTAATCTTATCAGACAGATACAAATGACACAATAAAAGAACTTGCCATAAATATAAAATGAAATACATAGTACATATTACAATTCATCCAATGAATAAACAACCAACAAATATGCAATCCACAAGGCTCCCACTAAAGATAATCATTCAGGTATCTAATACCCATTGATCTAACATGACCATCATGCTTCTTTTGCGCAAGAGGCTTTGTCAGTGGATCCGCTATGTTTTCTTCAGTCGGTACTCTGCATATGCTCACATCTCCTCGATCGACAATCTCTCGAATAAGATGGAAGCGCCGAAGTATGTGCTTGGAGAGCTGATAAGATCTAGGTTCATTAGCTTGTGCAATTGCACCGTTGTTGTCACAGTAGAGAACTACGGGATCAACAATGCTAGGAACTACATCAAGCTCGCTGATGAATTTCCTAATCCACACAGCCTCCTTCGCCGCATTCGCTGCAGCGATATACTCGGCCTCAGTTGTAGAATCAGCAACTGTCTCTTGCTTAAAACTCTTCCAGCTTACAGCTCCTCCATTAAGGCAAAACACAAAACATGACTGTGACTTTGAGTCATCTCTGTCAGTCTGGAAGCTTGCATCCGTGTAACCCTTTACAACGAGCTCTTCCTCTCCACCAAACACAAAAAATGTATCCTTAGTCCTTTTCAAGTACTTTAAGATATTCTTGACTGCGATCCAGTGACCATCACCCGGATCAGACTGATACCTGTTAGTCATGCTTAAAGCATAAGAGACATCGGGTCGAGTACATAACATTACATACATGATTGATCCAATTGTCGAAGCATATGGAATCAACTTCATGCGGTCTTTATCTTCCAAAGATTTTGGACACTGGTCCTTAGAGAGACTCACACCATGTGACATGGGTAAGAAACCTTTCTTGGACTCAAGCATGTTGAACCGTTTCAACACCTTGTCAATGTATGTACTCTGGGTCAAACTCAGCAACTTCTTCGATCTATCTCTATAGATCTTAATACCAAGTATGTAAGTCGCTTCGCCTAAGTCTTTCATAGAAAAGCAGTTCCCTAGGTTGTTCTTAACAACTTGCAGGGTCGGAATGTCATTCCCGATCAGCAGTATGTCATCTACATATAATATCAGGAAGACAACAATGCTCTCACTAATCTTCTTGTAAACACAAGGCTCATCTTCGTTCTTGATGAAACCAAACTCTTTGATCTTCTCATCAAAACGCAGATTCCAACTTCGAGAAGCTTGTTTCAATCCATAAATGGATCGATTCAACTTGCATATTTTAGTGGCTTCACTTGGAGATACAAAACCCTCGGGTTGTGTCATATACACTTCCTCAAGGAGGTTTCCATTAAAGAAAGCCGTTTTGACATTCATTTGCCAGATCTCGTAGTCATAATACGCAGCAATAGCAAGTAGAATTCTGATGGACTTGACCATGGCTACAGGAGAAAAGGTTTCATCATAGTCAACACCATGAATTTGCCTGAAACCTTTAGCCACCAGCCGGCCTTTGAATGTCTGTACATTCCCATCCATGTCGGTCTTCTTCTTGAAGACCCACTTGCACCATATGGGTCGTACCCCTTCAGATGGTTCCACCAAGGTCCAAACTTGGTTTGCATACATGGAGTCCATTTCAGATTTCATGGCTTCAAGCCACTTCTCGGAGTCAGGTCCATTCATAGCCTCTTGGTAGGTTGCAGGCTCATCATCATGATCCATAAGCAACACATTACCTATTTGAGTCATGAGAAATCCATATCTCTCAGGTTCAAATCTTGGTCTACCAGATCTACGTAGGACTTGTGTTTCTTGCGCAGGCTCTCCAACTACAACTTCTTGTAGTCCTTGCTCAGGTTCCAATTCTGGTTCATTCATTGTTTGTGGCTCTTAAACTTCTTCAAGTTCTACCTTTGCAGTCTTTCTGGATAAGAACTCTTTCTCCAAAAAGACACCAGTCCTTGCGACAAACACTTTGCCCTCAGACGGTAAGTAGAAATAGTATCCTTTGGTTTCCCTAGGATACCCCACGAGATAACATTTATCTGATTTGGGTTCCAGCTTGTCAGGCATTTGACGTCGCACGTATGCCTCACAGCCCCAAATCTTGATGAACGACATACTAGGACGCTTCCCAGTCCATATCTCATATGGTGTCTTTAGAACCGTTTTCGTTGGAACTCGATTTAGTGTGAAAGCAGCAGTCTCTAAAGCAAATCCCCAAAAGGAAACGGGCAAATCTGCATGACTCATCATCGATCGCACCATGTCTAACAAGGTACGATTCCTCCTCTCAGAAACACCATTATGTTGAGGTGTTCCAGGCGGAGTGAGCTGTGATACAATACCACACTCTTTCAGATGATCACGAAACTCATGACTCAGATATTCGCCACCTCGATCAGATCGGAGTGCTTTTATCCTTTTTCCCAGTTGGTTCTCCACTTTATTTTTAAACACTTTGAACTTTTCAAAGGTCTCGGATTTGTTCTTCATAAGAAACACTTATCTGTATCTACTGAAATCATCAGTAAATGTAATGAAGTAGTAGAACCCACCTCTAGCCATAAAACTCATGGGTCCGCATACATCACTATGTATTATCCCCAAGAGATCACCAACCCTCTCATTACAACTAGTGAAAGGAGCTTTCGTCATCTTGCCTAATAAACATGACTCGCATCTCTCAAATGAGTCCAGTAGTCCATCTTTATGGAGCTTGGATATGCGTTTCTCGTTTATATGGCCTAAACGACAATATCAAAGGTACGTAGAATTCGAATCATTTGTTTTTAGTCTTTTAGTATTTTCTATGTTATAGATCGGATGGTCTAAGTTCAAAACATATAAACCATTAAACATTTGGGCTACGTCATAACAAACATCATTCGTATAAATAGAACAACAATTGTTCTTAATTACGAAAGAAAAACCAATCATGTCCAAACATGAAATAGAAATAATGTTTCTAGTTATGGCCGTAACATAATAACAATTATCGAGTTCTATTACAAGCCCTGTGGGCAAAGAAAGACAGTAAACACCAGCGACGACGGCAGCAACTCTTGCTCCATTCCCGACGCGCAGGTCTACCTCCCCTTTACCCAGCATTCTTCTCCTTCTCAGTTCTTGCACATTTATACAAATGTGAGAACCACATCCGGTATCCAATACCCAGGATGAAGGAGCAGAAAGGTTTATTTATATAACAAAAATAACTGAAGTGGAAGTCATACTTCCCTTCTTCTTCTGCAGATCTTCTAGATACTGAGGACAGTTCCTCCTCCAGTGCCCTGCCTTACCACAATGGTGGCACTTCCCTTCCTCAGCCAATCCTTTCTTTTTCAGTGCTGAAGACTTGGGATCAAGATGTGACTTAGTTCCTACCTTAGTCTTCTTGGTTCCCTTGACCTTGCCCTTGCCTTTATGCACCATCATTATGGGGCTAGCAGGCTTGGTCTTCTTCATGTTGATCTCGGCAGTTCTTAACATGCCTAGGAGCTCGGGCAGTGTCTTGTCAATTTCATTCATATTGTAATTTAAGACAAACTGCTCGTAACTGTCCGGCAACGATTGCAGGATCAGATCAGTGTCCAACTCTTGGCTCAAAGGAAACCCCAGTCTTTCAAGACTCTCTATATACCCAATCATCTTGAGTACGTGAGTTCCTACTGGGTCTCGAGCTCCCATCTTACACTGAAATAACGCCCTGGATATATCGAACCTCTCTTGGCGAGCTTGCCCTTGAAACATTTTCTTCAGGTGCTCAACCATCTCATAACAACACATGTTCTCATGTTGCTTCTGAAGCTCAGAGTTCATAGTCGTGAGCATAAGGCATTCAACATCCAAGGAGTCATCTCCATACTTCTTATAAGTATCTTTATCTGCACGTGGTGCATTAGAGGCTGGCTCTTCAGGGGGATCTTCTTCCAAGACATAGAGCTTGCGCTCTTGCCTGAGAACAATTCTCAGGTTTCTATATCAGTCAAGGAAATTTGTCTCATTTAGCTTATCCTTCTCAAGGATCGCTCGCAGGGACAAGGCGGTGTGATCCACTTGCCATGGATATTCTACAAGGAATTTTGCAAAGTAAAATTTTAGTACTATATTTCAAAATACATTTTATATATTTTAATAAGGACTTTTATTAAAAAGCTCCCACTATTTTAATCAAATCAACAACCCTTGATATCGATTCGGAGAGTTTATGCGAGCTACTCTCTTAGTGGACAAGATCCGTATTTCACCAACACCACGAGTCTGCTTTGGCGTTCCTCTCATAATGTGGTTATTTAGGTAGACAACGTTTGTCAATTGCATCACTATGCAACTCTTGTATGGTTGGTGAATAACTCTTTATTCGCATCCATCATATGGAGCATGCCAACCCTATGCCTCTAGGCACTCAACCTTTGAGGTCACCTAATTAAGTTTGACCCGATGTCGACAGTGGGATATCACAATTATCCGCTCGCACCCTTACCAAGATAGATTAATGCACCTTGCTTTGGCAAGCCCACACTTCATCGATCGAGGCAGGAAGAGTGTCATCCATCGGAAGGCGTCCGAATACTTAATATTTTATAAGGGATTTTATTTTTCAATAGATGAACGTTTTATCGTGATTAACATTTAATCACCATGCACATACACAAAACAAATGCATCCCCTATGTGCACATAAAAGGATTATCAACAGTTTGATAAAAGGGGGTTAAATCTGAATACTTAGAACACTTCTAGATCTTCAGATTTACATGCATTGAACACAAGAACAACAACTCCACTAGTGCAATAGACAAGCTCGGCTCTCATGTCAGATTCAATAATCTAAACATTTGGTTTCACAAACCATTTTGAGGGACGGTTACTGCAGAGGAGAAACATCCTCTGAAACATGAAAATCGCAACGCAATCACATGCGTTCCTGGCGGGGTTCCAAGGGGCCGCGCCCCTGGCAGGGTCTTAGGGGCAGAGCCCCTAACGGGGTCCAAGGGGTAGCGCCCCTGGCGGTGGTCAAGGGGCAGAGCCCTTGCGGGGTGCGGGGCAGAGCCCCGACCAAAATTTTGAAATCTCACCACCAGAAACCACACAAAATCACATCAAATGTGATATTCCAAGAAGAAATTAGGGCATTTAGAACGCTTCTAAATATCCCAATTTACACGCACTTGACCGCAACCTAGCTCTGATACCACTGTTGGGTTTTCTATACCCCTTCATAAGGGATGACATATCGAATATGCGCAGCGGAAATGAACAAGAACAACCCAAAAAAAGATCAACGGAACTTGCGGTTTTCATGATTCAAGAGAATAAGCAAAGTAAATACAATATACCTTTGCGGGATTGAGTCAATACTCAACCAAGGTGATCCAAGATGAAATCAGAAATCTGCCTTTGAGTTCTTCAAGGATCGAAATAGATCGATCCCTCTACAGAAGTCCACACAAGCGATGAAGAACCCTAGCTTCTTGTCGTACAAGAACTAGGTCGGAGAAGGATGCTCTCAACGTCCCCACGGACTGCTAGATCCGATCCAGGGGAGGCGGCGACTGACAGCGGCGACAAGCGGCGACAAGCGGCGGCGGAACGACGATCGGCGGACGGAACGAGAACAGCCGGAACACTTCCGTCGTCTGTTCTCTCGCAAAAGGTCTAGATCTGAAAAATCGTCGTATTCGAAGCCCTAAACACGTTCCTTTTATAAGCAAGGCATACAACCGGCTATCCGCAGACCAGAGGAAAAACTGTCCAGATTGAATTCGCCGAATTCGACTAATCACATTAACCGAATTCGACTAATCACTTTAACCGAATTCGGCGAAACCATTTCGAAGAATTCGACTATATATAAATTCGGCTATTCACTATAACCGAATTCGGCGAAACCATTTCGACGAATTCGACTATATAAATTCGGCGAAACCCTTTAGTCGAATTTGCCATTAGCCGAATCCGTCTAAACCCTTTAGTCGAATTCGGTCAATGCATTTAGCCGAATTATTCAGTGTAAATCCGTTCGTTTAAACCCTTTAAACGATTTCCCGTTGAGACATTCTCAACTTAATTCCAAGCAGTCACATGATTGGTCCTCCACTCATATCCAATATGAGTAAGGCCAACACAATCCTTTCTCCAATTTCTCCAAACGCTTTTATGTGCGACCCTATAGGCTCATATTGCGTTGGCAGCAAGACTAACTATTGATTGCTTTGAGATCACCTCAGAAACTCCAACAGGCTCCCCCTTGCTCGGTCACAGTTTATCCCAATCCTAAGGGATTTTCTAACCAAGCATCTAGAAAGGGATTAGTGAAAAATAAGTAGAGGATTACTCTAAATTTAACATCCCCAGTTGGAATTTGGAGAAATTAAACTTAGCTTCATCTAGGGGCTTTGTAAATATATCAGCCACTTGTTTGTCTGTTGAGACAAACTCAAGGGTGATATCTTCATTTTCCACATGCTCCCTGATGAAGTGATACCTGATCTCAATATGCTTAGTCCTGCTGTGAGAGACAGGGTTCTTAACAATTGAGATTGCACTTGAAGAGTCACAAAACATGGGTGTTTTGGTCATCTTTAGGTTGTAGTCTTCAAGTTGATGTTTGATCCATAGCAGTTGAGCACAGCAGCTCCCAGCAGAGATATACTCTGATTCTGCTGTTGAGATTGTCACACTAGCCTGCTTCTTACTACTCCACGAGATCAGTCTTCCACCAAGGAATTGACATGTCCCTGAGATACTCTTCTTGTCTTCCTTGCATCCTGCATACCTGTATCACCTGCATCTGATGTCTAGCATAGACCCATGTAGGATTGTATGACATTTTGCTAGCTAAGTACACAAGGTGCGAGGCACGTTATCAGTTATCAGCAAGCAATAACTAGATGTAGCAGTGATTGCACATTTATGAATACCATACATATCAAGAATAGCATGCCCCAATATCATCACAGACATATGCCTTATAAGCATTCATGGATAATTGTTCATATACTAAGATTGTTCATATATACCAAACTATTTAAATAGGAGGATCAATTGTTCTTGAAGTACTATTATCCTTAGAAATCTACGTCCTTCAATTATTTTGAACGAGACGTTTCCTTATGGCATGCCGGAGCTGGCTCCCTTCGTTTCCTTCTTCTTTCGCCTGTAGAAGTCAATAGGCTTCAGGATCTTCTTTGGAGGAGGAGGAGGACCGTGGGGAAAGGCCATCTTATGTCGCTTCCTTTCTTCCAGATCTTTTACGTGACGATTCCATTCCGTGGAGGAGTAGACTCTTTCATAGTCTTTCTGGCCGTGACCAAATGCTATCCATGACTCTGTGATGATTTCGCTTAAGCGAGGGCTCCACCGGCTTGATTCTGGATCCTGCTTTACCTCATTTATTCTCTTATTTCTATACTCTTCGCAGGAGGTTTTCCTTTTCTTTCTAGGTGTTGCGGATTCGTCCGATTCGGCTTCAGAGTCGGAGCTAACAGAGGGTTCAGTGTGTACATATGCAGATGGGGTTATTTGGAGTGCTTGCTTTATTTGATTATTTACCCAACTTGCTTGATGTGAACAAGCAGCTATGCTTCCCTTAATCTCCTCCTGGATTTCTTCTTTAATCCTCCTTTCCCCGTCTTGGATTTCTTCCGTTACTGACTCTTTCAGTTCGAACAGCTGTTCCAGGATCTCCTGATCCCCGACATCTATGAAGTTTCTTACTTCCAGAAGATTAGCGTCTAGGGTTTGCTCGTGGTTGGCGATTCTGTTCAGGATGAGGGCGGTGGACTCTGTATGTTGAGTGTGGAGTTGAGAGATGTCCTTCTTTATTGATTTTACCTCTTCCTTCATCTCATCCCTGATTTTGTTCACGGCTTTCTCTATGAGAGTTTCCATTCGCTCTCACAGAGCTGTGAGCATCATAGCGGAGGGCATCTCACCTGTCCCTTTTTCGGTTGCCCATTGTCCTTGGGAAGGCGATACGACGGAGACGAGGAGGGGGTTTGTCGATTGAGTAGTTTGAGGCCGACGAAAGAGTGATTTTTGCATTCACTCTATTTATAGGGCAAGTAGGTGAAGAGGCACGTACCTTCGACGCCGTTGATGAATGATCAGACGGCTCCGATGGACCGATCCTAGTGTCGAGTTAAAAGGCTCGTCTTTATTTAGCTGATACAGCTTTTGTCGTTGAGACACGTTCAGGGTATGCATCCCTCCCGCCTGGTCCATTTGACGTCGAGACATCTACTATGTCGTCGACATATCTTATTGTATCGACGATACAATTCTGCATTTCATGTTTGCCTAAGGCATTCTTCCGCCCTGCTTTGGAGTTATCCTTTGGCACCAACCCTACACTAAGATGGTTTGTGAGCGAATTTTGTTGTTCCAGCCTATGGGCTAGAACAGCCACCTTGTCCAAGGCCCAGATTTATATGGGCACTTGGACTATCTATAAATTGAGATTACAGATCCTTAGGAACCCAAGTAATTTTGGGTCCTAGCACATTGTTATTTTTGAAAAGCATACCGGATTTAATTACTTTCGGATAAGCGCAGTAATAGTAGCAAGGCAATTTGAAGGTTTAGCATTCGTTACCCTTGGAGCAGTTGGATTGTACCAACAATCAATTGCAAAGTGGCATGTTTTGCCACAGCACCAACAATCAAACTTGTTGTATCTTGTCCTCTTGCTGTTGGTAGGTGTATGATTCTTTTGTGGACAGTTGGAAGAGTACCTGTAGGAGATAGAATTATATTGGTTAGAGATATGACTCTTCCTGTTCACAATTCTTTTCTTGAATACAGTTCTTTGTAAGGGTTCCTTCATAGTCCTGGATCTACTGAGCTCCTGTTCCCTAGTGATCCTTTTTTCATGATATATTTTGGAGGTGGTAGGTGACTTCTTTCTCTCCCCTGTGGAAGTTCCATCCATATGATACCCAGGGAACGGTCCCCTCATGCCCTTATTGAAGGGCGAAGTGACCTTCCTCAGGTTAGCCTTTGTCTCACAGAGTGGGTCTGAACTATTTTCTTTGAAGTATTTTTGCTTCCTTCCTTGAGTGAAACTGCCGACATTAACCAGAGGAGGAGTCGTCTCTGGTTTAGAGAATTTGGCTTCTGTCCTTCCTTTTGTGGGGGATTTGTTCTTCATGCCACTAACTTGATTAACCCTGGATTTCGGCAGTCCTGCCAGATCCCTATACTTCTTTAGAAGAACAATTTCTTTGGTTAGAGAGTGGCATAGTTCTCTGCTGTCAACCAGAACTTTCATGGTTTTTCCAAACTTGGTTATTAGATCCATGTTTGAGCTAGCATTATAATCTCTTTTGAGCTGGCAGAAATCTGCGTTCTCCAAAGTCAGCCTATCAGCCTTTTCCAAGAGATCGGAGTTTCTGGCTTGAAGAGTTGAGATCTCATCAGCTTGCTTCTTGCAGAGCTCCTTGCTCCTTCTGAGTTCTTCTAGAAGATCCTCATAGTTTTCTGTGAGAGTTACTTCAGATTCTGAGTCAGTATTAGATAAGGGAGCCCTTATGCCTACCTGTTCTGGTGTTGACTCATCCTGTATTGCTTTCCCTGATTCAGATAGGACAGTTAGTCCAAACTGAGCTTCCTCCTCTGTATCTGAATTGCTGGAGTTACTATCACTCAGGGTTTTGATCTTCCCCTCAGCTGCAGTACTTCTAACTTATGAGGATCCTTCCATGAGGACTGTTAGAGAGTTCCACATCTCCTTAGTTGTTGTACAGTGGATCAATTTCTGGAGTATAATCGTATCAACTGCATCAGCTATAATGTCCTTGGCTTTCTTGTCCAAGTTAACTAGGATGATCTCATCCTCAGTCATTGTCTTGGATATGGTCTTGTGGGCATATGGCCCTTCTTGAGTAACTTGAAACATCTTGGGATCCATAGCCTCCATGAATATTCTTGTTCTAACTTTCCACAGGGCAAAGTTCTCTCTAGAACAAGTAGCTATTCTTGACTCCATACTTGTGATACTTGGACACCCACTAGCAGATCTGTTCAAGCTGTTAAGTTTTTCCTTGAACAACCTCGCTTTAATACCACTTGTTGTTTATTGGGTGTCGACTTATAACCTAGAGGGGGGGTGAATATGTTTTTCAAATTATCTTATCCCCTTTTTGGTGTTCTTGAATTCTGATTAGTAGATCTACAAGTTATAAAGCATAACACAGAAAACACACAAAGATATATAGAGGTTCCTCAAGACCGTGTGTCTTGAGTAGTCTTTTGTCCCTCTGCGCCTACCCAGTAGTGTGCTAGGCTCGGCAAACGCCGCCAAATCTTCAGGCCCTCAAGCCTTACAACACGGACCCGCAAGTCCAACAGCCTATACCCGCAAGCCCCTACTGCCCCCGAGCTCGCAAGCTCGACACTCAGGCCCTCAAGCCCTACACAATACAGACCCGCAAGTCCTGTGCCTACAGCCTAGGCCTGCAAGCACCTACTGCGCCCGAGCCCTCAAGCTCGACAAGATCGGACCCGCAAGTCCACTGCCCTGACCCTCAAGCCTCACAGTTCTCCAGCCCTCAAGCTAGACGGTGTCGGACCCGCAAGTCCACTGCCCTGGCCCTCAAGCCTCACAGCTCTCCAGCCCTCAAGCTAGACAAATAGGCCCGCAAGCCTTACAAGAAATTACAGTAGAAAGAACTGCTTCTTCTGCCAGATGAGGATTGACAACTTCAGCCTGATGAAGATTGACTTCTTTAGGTTGAAGAAGATGCTTCTTGATTTGGAGTTTTAATCGATGGAGATGACTGATTCTTCAGAGAACACTTGATGCTTGTTCTCTACTTGATCTTCTTCTTCTCCGCCGAGAATACTGTTCTATCGAAGTGTAGCGGCGGGATTCTTTTCTTTCTTTTTCTCTATTCAAGAACTCCTTTTCTAGGGCATCACCGTTCTCTTTTATAGGACAGATGAGCCGCATAACGGTCACATGTTATGCCCTTTAATGTCAGACGCCCCATTCCATAAGAGCACGCGCTGATTGGACAATCAGGCGGTGGCAATAAATGCTGACAGCGCGTCCGCAACTTTTGAATCTGTCTCGACGATATTTCCAATGTTACGACGACATGGATGATATCTCGACGACAGGTCTTTGTCGATGTCTTACGTCTTGGTAGACCTTCAATTCTTCTTGCTTCTGCATCTGATGCTGGTATCTCGACGATACGAGACATTCTGGCGCTTCTGCATATACGACGATATGTTATCTCTGACTGTGTCGTCGTTGTTGAAACCAGTAACCCAGTTTCGACGTTCGCAAGGGGAATGCAGCTAACCCTTACTTGACCTGAGCGAGACCCTTGACCAGCCACTAAGAACCGAAGAACCTTACCCTTGAAGAACACCTAAGTCCACAAACGGACCCCTTAAGCTGCAGCGTGGAGGTCCCACCATATACCCAGAAGATCTTAGAGCGCTTCCCCTCCAAAGCCAATGCTGAGCCTGGGCACCCTGGAGGGCACTAAGAACCACCTCACCGTCAACCTTCGATGACAAGGGGAGGAGGGGGGGTGCTTGCTCACAAGACCACGCGAGGGAGAGGGTAGGAACCAACCCTCCTCAAGGTGCTCATGGGGGTCTATTTATAGACTTTCCCAAAATCGGACTGCGAATAGCCAAAATCGGACTGCGAATAGCCAAAATCGGACTGCGGATAGCCAAATTCCTCTGAAAGATAGGGGTCGGGCGAGTGCCCACTCGCCCATGGCCGGGCGAGTGCTCCACTCGCCCATGGCCGGGCGAGTGCTCCACTCGCCCAAGGCCGGGCGAGTGCTCCACTCGCCCAAGGCCGGGCGAGTGCTCCACTCGCCCATGGCCGGGCGAGTGCTCCACTCGCCCAAAGAGCCCGGCGAGTGGGGGATCCCCCCCACTCGTCCGAGGGAAGCGGAGGCTATATCTGCTCGCCTCACCGCCCTTCCTTCCATCTCCTCTGGACCCGCTTTCACCTTAGCTAGTTCCGGTCGCTCGTGAACGGCCATTCTCCTTATCTGCCTCGATTCCGCTGAGTCTGGGTCAACCAAACCAGTTCGGCAAATATGAGGGTTGTACACAATCCCCGCTCTTTTTGATCTTACCTTAAGCTCGGAAAGAATGTCCAACCCACCTATTTGACGAGTAGGTGGGACCTGATGGGGATCCGCGAAGGGACCTGCCAACGGGACCTTCCTTCGGCTGAACCTGACTTGTGGCGGAAGGCGAACCTTTCTCCACTAGACACCCCTCCTGTGAGTCGAGCTCAACAGGAGGTGGAGAAAGCCCAACACCTTTAGGTCGAATTGATTTTAACCTTGGGTGGAGAAAAACTCAACAACTCTAGTCGAGCTGAACTCGACCTGAGGTGGGAGGCGGGAACTCCATACCTACCAGGGAGCCGAGCTTACCTGGTGGGGGAGGGACTCAACACCTAACAGGGAGCCGAGCTCACCTGGAGGTGGAGGGACTCAACACCTAACAGGGAGCCAGGCTTACCTGGAGGTGGAGGGACTCAACACCTAACAGGGAGCCGAGCTCACCTAGAGGTGGAGGGACTCAACACCTAACAGGGAGCCGAGCTCACCTAGAGGTGGAGGAACTCAACACCTAACAGGGAGCCGAGCTCACCTGGAGGTGGAGGGACTCAACACCTAACAGGGAGCCAGGCTCACCTGGAGGTGGAGGAACTCAACACCTAACAGGGAGCCGAGCTCACCTGGAGGTGGAGGAACTCAACACCTAACAGGGAGCCGAGCTCACCTGGAGGTGGAGGAACTCAACACCTAACAGGGAGCCGAGCTCACCTGGAGGGTGGAGGAACTTAACACCTCACAGAGAGCCGAGCTCACCTGGAGGTGGGGGAACTCAACATCTCTAGTCGAGTCGAACTCAACCTGAGATGGAGGGAACTCAACATCTCTAGTCGAGTCGAACTCAACCTGAGATGGAGGGGAACTCAACATCTCTAGTCGATTCGAACTCAACCTGGAGGTGGGGGAACTCAACATCTCTAGTCGAGTCGAACTCAACCTGAGATGGAGGGAACTCAACATCTCTAGTCGAGTCGAACTCAACCTGAGATGGAGGGGAACTCAACATCTCTAGTCGATTCGAACTCAACCTGAGATGGAGGGAACTCAACATCTCTAGTCGAGTCGAACTCAACCTGAGATGGAGGGGAACTCAACATCTCTAGTCGAGTCGAACTCAACCTGAGATGGAGGGAACTCAACATCTCTAGTCGAGTCGAACTCAACCTGAGATGGAGGGAACTCAACATCTCTAGTCGAGTCGAACTCAACCTGAGATGGAGGGGAACTTAACATCTCTAGTCGAGTCAAACTCAACCTGAGATGGAGGGAACTCAACATCTCTAGTCGAGTCGAACTCAACCTAAGATGGAGGGAACTCAACATCTCTAGTCGAGTCGAACTCAACCTGAGATGGAGGGGAACTCAACACCTAACAGGGAGCCGAGCTCACCTGGAGGTGGAGGAACTCAACACCTCACAGGGAGCCGAGCTCACCTAGAGGTGGGGGAACTCAACACCTAACAGGGAGCCGAGCTCACCTGGAGGTGGAGGAACTCAACACCTAACAGGGAGCCGAGCTCACCTGGAGGTGGAGGAAACTTCACACCTAACAGGGAGCCGAGCTCACCTGGAGGTGGAGGAACTCAACACCTAACAGGGAGCCGAGCTCACCTGGAGGTGGAGGAAACTCCACACCTAACAAGGAGCCGAGCTCACCTGGAGGTGGAAGAAACTCCACACCTAACAGGGAGCCGAGCTCACCTGGAGGTGGAGGGACTCAACACCTAACAGGGAGCCGGGCTCACCTGGAGGTGGAGGGACTCAACACCTAACAGGGAGCCGAGCTTACCTAGAGGTGGAGGAAACTCCACACCTAACATGGAGCCGAGCTCACCTGGAGGTGGAGGAAACTCCACACCTATCAGGGAGCCGAGCTCACCTGGAGGGGGAGGGAACTCCACACCTACCAGGGAGCCGAGCTCACCTGGAGGGGGAGGGAACTAACGGTTTCCCAAACTATCCGGGGGTGGAGAACTAGTCCATGTCCCAGGTGCTTACCCTCACCGAGGGACGGAGGGATTCAACCATCTTATTGAGGCAACTGAGGTAGAGATCCAATCCACGTCTTATGTGCTTACCTTCACATATAGGTGGAGGAACTCGACCGTCTTATCAAAACAACTGAGGCGGAGATCCAATCCGCGTCTTAGGTGCTTACCTTACCTGGAGACAGGGGAACTCAACGCCCTCCCAATCCAATTGGAGGCGGAAGTACCCACCCGCGTCCTAGGTGCCTTGCTTACCTGGAGACAGGGGAACTCAACGCCCTCCCAATCCAATTGGAGGCGGAAGTACCCACCCGCGTCCTAGGTGCCTTGCTTACCTGGAGACAGGGGAACTCAACGCCCTCCCAATCCAATTGGAGGCGGAAGTACCCACCTGCGTCCAAGGTGCCTTTCTTTCCTGGAGACAGGGGAACTCAACGCCCTCCCAATCCAATTGGAGGCGGAAGTACCCACCTGCGTCCAAGGTGCCTTGCTTACCTGGAGACAGGGGAACTCAACGCCCTCCCAATCCAATTGGAGGCGGAAGTACCCACCTGCGTCCAAGGTGCCTTGCTTACCTGGAGACAGGGGAACTCAACGCTCTCCCAATCCAATTGGAGGCGGAAGTACCCACCTGCGTCCAAGGTGCCTTGCTTACCTGGAGACAGGGGAACTTAACGCCCTCCCAATCCAATTGGAGGCGGAAGTACCCACCTGCGTCCTAGGTGTCTTGCTTACCTGAAGATGGAAGAGCTCATCATCTCCCCAAGTCACTTACTCAAATGGCGAGTCGACCCGATGAGTCTCCCATCTGCCGGCATGACTGAGCCCGGAGAATGGTCTCTAGTCGGGGATTTCACCAAATGGGAGCGGAGTACTCATCCACGTCCTAGGTGCTTACCTTCACCTGGAGGCAGAGGAACTCAACACCTTCCCCAAGCCACTTACCATTGGCGTTACCTGAAGTCGTTTCCATTCATCACCGAGGAGCTACCTACTTATTACAACGCGCCCCTCTGGGCATACTTGGTCACATGCACCTTAACCATCTCCTTCATTACTTCCTCCATCTTCTTTGTCCCCTTGTTCCTTTTCTTTCTCCTGGTCCCTCCTGCTTCCTTTGTCGGCCTGGAGGCGGAGGACTTATTCCTGAAACCGATCTGCGTAGCTTCCCTGCATCTCCCCGTGCTTTTGTCACATCAGGAACAGGGACTTCACCCCCTTCCCGGTGAGACGGAGGCATCCTCCCTACCCCCTCACTCGGGGCAGCTGGTCCCAGGAGAACTGTTGAAGAGCGCTTGCGCTTGGAGGCCCAAGCCCTCCTCCGAGGCTGGCCAGGTGTTGGCAATGCCGAGCACTCGCCCTGAGGGGGGAGTGCGACCCGCAAGACTTCCTGGATTGCCTTCCTGAACTCCTCGAAGTCACCTTACTTCACGCACTCGCCGGCAGGGGTGAGTCCCCCAGCTCATCGCTTCCAGCCATGAGAATTGCCCAGAGCTTTCCGAACTAGCTGCTTCCACGCTCACCGC
The DNA here is from genome assembly GCA_033032865.1 of Dactylorhiza incarnata. Taxonomy (NCBI): domain Eukaryota; kingdom Viridiplantae; phylum Streptophyta; class Magnoliopsida; order Asparagales; family Orchidaceae; genus Dactylorhiza; species Dactylorhiza incarnata. The sequence goes on from JAWHQI010000035.1 coordinate 9,439,500, forward strand.
ACCATAATGTTGAAACCAGTAACCCAGTTTCACGTTCGCAAGGGGGATGCAGCTAACCCTTACTTGACCTGAGCGAGACCCTTGACCAGCCACTAAGAACCGAAGAACCTTACCCTTGAAGAACACCTAAGTCCACAAACGGACCCCTTAAGCTGCAGCGTGGAGGTCCCACCACATACCCGGAAGATCTTAGAGCGCTTCCCCTCCAAAGCCAATGCTGAGTCTGGGCACCCTGGAGGGCACTAAGAACCACCTCACCGTCAACCTTCGATGACAAGGGGAGGGGGGGTGCTTGCTCACAAGACCACGCGAGGGAGGGGGTAGGAACCAACCCTCCTCAAGGTGCTCATGAGGGTCTATTTATAGACTTTCCCAAAAACGGACTGCGAATAACCAAAATCGGACTGCGGATAGCCAAATTCCTCCGAAAGATAGGGGTCGGGCGAGTGCCCACTCGCCCATGGCCGGGCGAGTGCTGCACTCGCCCATGGCCGGGCGAGTGCTCCACTCACCCAAGACCGGGCAAGTGCTCCACTCGCCCAAGGCCGGGCGAGTGCTGCACTCGCCCAAGGCCGGGCGAGTGCTGCACTCGCCCAAGGCCGGGCGAGTGCTCCACTCGCCCATGGCCGGGCGAGTGCTCCACTCGCCCAAGGCCGGGCGAGTGCTGCACTCGCCCAAGGCCGGGCGAGTGCTGCACTCGCCCAAGGCCGGGCGAGTGCTCCACTCGCCCAAGGCCGGGCGAGTGCTCCACTCGCCCAAGGCCGGGCGAGTGCTCCACTCGCCCAAGGCCGGGCGAGTGCTCCACTCGCCCATGGCCGGGCGAGTGCTCCACTCGCCCAAAGAGCCCGGCGAGTGGGGGATCCCCCCCACTCGTCTGAGGGAAGCGGAGGCTATATCTGCTCGCCTCACCGCCCTTCCTTCCATCTCCTCTGGACCCGCTTTCACCTTAGCTAGTTCCGGTCGCTCGTGAACGGACATTCTCCTTATCTGCCTCGATTCCGCTGAGTCTGGGTCAACCAAACCAGCTCGGCAAATATGAGGGTTGTACAGTCGTAATCACCTTGTTCTCTCGACAACATGAGTGATAACATGTCGACAGATCATATGTTAGCAGCTGGTTATCTTCAGCTGCCCTTCTTCAGTCTTCTCGACGACATGCCTTCTTTATGACGATGATCGACGCCAAGGCAATCAGTCATACTTAGCCTTTTTAGCGACAAGGCTACTTCACGACGATGTCTGTTCTTCTCGACGACAAGGCCACTTTGATGAAGTCGACGATACCGCGTCTTCTCTGCGTTCGACGATCTTGTTTCTGCGTTCGACGAACACGCCAAATCTCAGCGGTCGTCGATCTTCCTTCTGAGTTCGAGGATCTTCCTTCTGCGTTCGACGAATACGCCAAATCTCAGCGGTCGTCGATCTTCCTTCTGAGTTCGACGATCTTCCTTCTGCGTTCGACGAACACGCCAAATCTCAGCGGTCGTCGATCTTCCTTCTGAGTTCGACGATCTTCCTTCTGCGTTCGACGAACACGCCAAATCTCAGCGGTCGTCGATCTTCCTTTCGAGTTCGACGAACTTCCTTCTGCGTTCGACGAATCTTGTTCTACTAACTTCTTGAGATTTATAAGCTAGAGAAGCGATCAAGTACAAAGTGAAGTATTCTTGACTTGGTGACTTATTCAAATCAGGAATCATGTGGGCAAGATTCCCAACACCGGGGTTGCAGAGGTGGCCGACGAGTTTGATCCATAGAGGGAAAAAATGCAGATCTGGAGAAGAGCTAGGCGCGGCGATCTTGGAAAATGCAGATTTTCCCGAAAATAGGAGGCGAAAATGCTCTCAAATTCTTCAGATCTGGAGAAGGGATTAATGAAACGATCCAAACAATATTGATATAAGATCCAAAGATATTATTAAAACGATATCAGCTATACCAATATCTGATCGAAAAATCCACACTTACAACAATACACTTGTAAATGTCTATGAACGCTAGGAATGATTCATTGTCTTAAGGAAGATCTCCTGAACAGACAGTTACAGAGAGGGTGAGCCAGGAAGCTCTCCGTCAATGGTAAAACTCCAGTCGAAAGATGGAAGAACCAACATGAACAAAACGTAAAGACAACAGACTCCTGCCTATTTATAGACTAACAGCAAAGGAGGATGTAACGCCCCAGGTTTTTCTTATGGTCTTTTTAAGCGGGGATACGGAATGATAATGACTTAAATATTAAATTTATCGTTACGTAGTGTTAATGCGAGGGGGCATTACCTTTTCGGAAACGTCGTCGTCGTCGTCCGGCGAGTTAATTCTAGATTGAGTCATATATGCAGACATATATATACATGTATAAAGGTTCATACGGGTAGATGTATATATATATATGTGTGTGTGTGTGTGTCTATATGAAGATTTATGCATGTATATGCAAACATATACAATCATGAAGATTCATATGGGAAGGTTTGTAGGTAGGTAAATATATAATTATATATATATGTATATGTACAAGGATTATATAAAAATTATATATATACATTATATATATATATTTGTATAAAGGTGTATATAAAAGTTTGTGTATATATACATAATATATATATATATATGTGTGTTCAAGTTATATGTATACAAATTATAGATAAAAGTTTTATATAAGGGCTCCATGTTGATAATTTATGTGTATGTATAACCCCTGTTGATAATGCATGTATAAGTACTGTTAAAAAAAATAATATATATATGTTTGTATACATTGATGAAGAAAGGAAAAGCCTTCAGTTCCTTTTTTTCCCCTTCCCCGATGGTTCCAGCTTTTCGAGAGAGAGAGAGAGAGAGAGAGCGGCGGGCTTAGGGCTTTCGCCGGTAGCGCCGGGCGTCGGAGGTGAAGGCCGTCGGTAGAGCTTTGGTGGGGTTGCCGGAGCTTGTCTTCGTTGTCAGGGTTTGTCTTCGTCGTCGGGGCTAGGGTTCCGGGCGGCCCTCTCTCCCTGCTCGACGCGATCCGGCGGGTCGCCGGTTGAAATCAAGACAAGAGAATTCTTCCTCCTCCTCCCCTTCATCTCTTTTCTGGATATTTATATTCTATCTGATCTCCTACTTTGGTTAGCAAAATTTTCTGGATATTTATATGCTATCTGATCTCCTACTTTGATTAGCAAAATTTTCTGGATATTTATATGCTATCTGATCTCCTACTTTGGTTAGCAAAATTTTCTGGATATTTTTATGCTATCAGATTTCCTAATTGGATTAGCAAAATTTCTGGATGTTCATATGCTAACAGATCTACTGGTTTAGACTAACCGAATTCCTGGCTTTTATCGAAAAAAAAAGGAGAAACTTCTAGTTTATGCTAACAAGGATTTCGGGTTTAGGCCAATGAGAATTTTGGGTTTATCCTGGTTATATGCTTGGTTCCTTTCGGCTAGCTCCTGATCATTCTTTTTTTTACTGGGCTAATTCTGCATAATTCCTTAGCAAAAAAAAATCTGGATGGTTATATGTATCTTCGCGGCTAAAGACCTGGATGCACATTTCATTAGTTAAAATGAAATCTTTTTCATTTTAAAATGCATATAATTGGCTAGATGGATGGATGGTTGCCAACTCCTGGGTATATTCAATTGGCTACAGATATGGAGGGTTTGCGAACTCCTGGATATAATTATTGGTTAAATTTGGACGGTTTTATTGGCTAAATTTCCTTGAATTTTGGTTGCTAATTCTTGTCGGTATGGGGAACCAGATCTTAAATTCCCTGGAAATTTGCTTCCTAATTTCTAACGGGTTGGGGGAATTAGATGCTAAATTTTCCTAGGAATTTCTCTTGGTAGTTCCCAATGATTCAGCGACGCTATTAATTGTTAAACTTGAAAGATATGTGGATGAAATTCGGTTTTGGGTTTTTATTTGTTTCAACGACCGGCAGCTTCGTACTTATAGTAAACTTATCAAATACTATTAAACAACACTCGTATATATAGATGTTATTGAATGTTATTAAACAGCTTTATACTTATGGCGCAAAGGTTCAAGTTCATTTTCCCATTGCTCTGTGCCTAAATTGCTACCACTTATGTCACTCCCTTCTTTTTGCTATGTTACCAATGCGGACTGCATGTGTATCTTACATCCTGGAACTTCATTCCCCTATACCAAATATGAGACCCTCCTTGAGCGTCAAACCAAGCATGTTGCTGATAAGTTCATGTTGGAAACTGGTTTTAGACTGGAGAGTAGGTGGACGCATGGGCCCTCACCACAGTGGTTTTAGATTGGAGAGTGGGTGGACGTATGGGCCCTCACCGCAGTGGTTTTAGACTGGAGAGTGGGTGGACACATGGGCCCTCACCACAGTGGTTTTAGACTGGAGAGTGGGTGGACGTATGGGCCCTCGCCACAGTGGTTTCAGACTGGAGAGTGGGTGGACGTATGGGCCCTCACCACGGTGGGTTAGAACTGGAGTTTGGATGGATATTGAGGCCCCCACCACAGTTCTTTTAGCTTGTTATGCAGCAGCTTGGTATGACTTTCTTTTCTTTTAGTTACTCGATGCCCTGGTTTGGGTATGTTTTTGTGGCTTGCGCACTTGTTCAAGGAAAATTGCTAAACCCGTGTCTTACCCTTAGCTAATCAGCATACCTGTTATTTTATAGCTTTCTTTCTTTTCTTGTTGTTCTCTTGCACCCTTTGGGCCGAGGCATTCTTTTCCTTCCTTCCTGCGGGTTCGTGTCAGTTGTTGGCGCCCGTATGGCTTTTATGTTCAGTTTACTTGCTTATGCTGCTACTTATGTTTCTTTTCTTTTCTTTCGGGGTAGATATGCCCTTACTTTCTAGTAAATGAGTGTTATTTTCAAAATGTAAGACACTTATAGTGTTTTAATTTCATAGCATGCTTCAACTTTACTCATTATTATTTATTACCTATTTGGAAGGGCGTAGAAAGTATTTTTCTTATGGTATACTAAACCTAGAATTACGTAAGCCTTGGAGACATTTTTGGTCTTCAGCGCTCTTAGGGTAAAATAAACCTATTTTTCCGCTGCGTACGTATATTTTCCTCTCAGTGGCTAGGTGGGTCACAGGGCCGAGGGACACGGTCTCAAAAGCAAAGGAAGAAATGACAAAAGTTAATTTTCAACTAAAATATCTATTTTTCTCGCAAAATGTTCGTTTAGAGTGCTTGCCTGAGCGTCTGCAGTTGTCCCCTGTAGGACGCGGCATCACGACGTGTATTTTCCCCCTTACTCTGATATCGTAAAATATTTCGGGGAAAAATACGGGTTGTGATAGTTGGTATCAGAGGGAGGTTAGCCGGGTTGCTGGGAATGGTCTGGTTGGCCCGGTTAACCGCCTAGTGAGAGTCGTTATTCATTGCATAAACTCACCGATGGGTCATCGGTAGATCTCGGCTAAAGCACGAACACTACACTCATAAGCATGAAAGAAGTATACGCGGCATATTATGTGGTATGAGATGCATAATATGTGTCTGTATATGGATCATCATAGGTGACATGTGATTGTTATGTAGTATGGGATGCATAACGTAGGTCGCATGCGTGTCCATTAGATTTTCTTTTTCGTTGCATGTGATAATATGTACTATGAGATGCATAAGATCGCATGCGTACGCCGCTCATAGCATGCATTAAGGTCTTTTTTTATTTTGCACAGCACTGCATGCATAACATAACATTGCATAAGCACACGTGCCAAACTAGAGATCTACACGATGACACATGTACACACATGATTTCAAAGGTAAGATGCTAAGTTTATATGCATACGGGAGAGGTGCACGAGAGATAATGGATGATATACCATCCTGAGTGTAGCGAAATATTACGTATTTACTTTTCCCAGAGAAAAAGCAGTAGCAAAAGCAAGTATTTGTATGTGTTCCCTTCTTAGAGGTTTGAGTCCAGCCTTATCAGGCTGTTTGTTGTCGTTTCTGCTAGATATGGCTCGTAGGCGTCATCCTGCGAAACCTGTTCCCCAGTCTAAGTGCGAGTCATCAGGTGCGCATAGTGAAGCGGTAATTGAAGAACTGCGTCTGAATAACGAGACTTTGGCGCGACAGTTGGTCACGATGCAGGAGCAGATGCAGGCGTTGCTGAAAGCCGCTCAGCGGCAGCAACCCGTGACGAGCCAGCTGGAGCCCGTCCGTCCTGCACCCCTTGTTCCCCCTGCTGCGTTGCTGCCGGAGATGAACTTTATTTCCCACTTCCAGAGGCTAGGACCCCCGACTTATGACGGGAAGGCAGACTTTATGGCGCTTGATGATTGGATCTTGGCGATGGAGGAGATGTTCTCGTATTCTGGCGTGTCGGTGGACCAGAGAGTGATGGTTGCCGCCTTTCAGCTGAAGGGTTTGGCAAAAAGTTGGTGGATCAGGGAGAAGGAGGCACTCGCAGAAGGTTGCTCGTGGGAGCAGTTTAAGGGGAGACTGTTGAAGAAATTCCTGCCTGCAGTTGAACAAGATCGCCTAATGAATAATTTCTTGCATCTGAAGCAAAGACAACTTACTGTAGGCGAGTATGAGATTGAGTTCAGCAAGCTGAGCAGGTTCGCCCCGGATTTGGTTGCCTCTGAGGAAAACCGGGTGAAGAGATTTTTGGGAGGTCTCCGTAGTGAGATCCAGCAGCTAACCTGTGCTTACCGGTTCGTGAGCTTTGCGGATGCGGTAGAAGCCGCGCTGAAGGTAGATGCGATTGAGAATGCCAAGAATAGAGGAAAGGAATTTAGAAAGGAGAAGAGGAAAGCATGCGATGGAGGCAGCTCCGCTCCGAGTAAGAAGGGGCAAGGTAGTGTGCAGTTTCTGTGGCCGCGTGGGCCACCCCTTTGAAAAATGTTTTAGGAGACAGGGTGCGCAGGAGCGGCAGCAGCTGATGGCCCTTCAGGGTGCCCCGAAGAAACTCCACCTTTGCACCTTTTGCAATCAGGCGGGGCATGACGCTGCCCAATGTTGGAAGAAGGATAAAGTATGTGGGTACTGCGGGCAGAGGGGCCACGACGCGACTCGGTGCCAGTTGAAAGATAAGTCGTGTTTCCAGCGCGGTCAAAGGGGACACTTGAAGTCCAAGTGTCCGCAGCTCCAGATGGCTGGCCAGCAGTTTGCACTCCCAGCCGCGGCACCGCCACCTCCTCAGCAGTAGCAGATGGATCGAGGGAAGGTGAAGTTGAATGCAGTGATGAAGGAGGAAGTGCAGTGCTCGAACCAGGTTATATCAGGTTCGTCCTCGTTCTCGTTGTAGTTCAATCTTGGTATGTTAATTTAGACGCTATATTAATGCCTCATCCTTGTTATGTCGTGTGTTTATACTGCTTTGTTAGGCGAGTTTAAGGTCCGAGATTGTTAGGCGCACGTTCTTTTTGACTCTGGTGCCACTCACTCTTTTGTGGCTAAGAAGTTTGTTGATCGGCATCGCTGGGCCTTGGAGCGAGTTGATGATTCGTTTTTTGTCAAGTACCCATCCGGAGATTCGTGGTGTCAGATCTGTGCATGAGGCAGTGTCCGAATGTTTTAGAGGGATTCTTGGCCTATGCAGACTTGAAGGTGATCGATTTGGAGGATTTCGACGTGATCCTGGGCATGGATTGGCTAGCCCGTTACGACGCTGTGATCCAGTGTAGGGATAAGCGTCTAGATTTCTTGATGGATGATGGCCAGCCCAGGAGCGTGTTTGGCTTCCCGCGTCAAACTTCCTCAGTCTTATCGGTGGTCTGTGCCCAGGCCCTGGCGGAGTTTGATGGCCGTGTCTGCTTGGTCTCAGTTCTGCTTGCGGCTTGCGCATCGTCGCCTTGTGTTGAAGACATTCCTGTGGTGCAGGAGTACCCGGACATTTTTCCCGACAACCTTCCTAGTCTTCCTCCTGAGCGAGAAGTGGAGTTTGTGATAGATTCGGAGCCTGGGACCCGTCCTATTGCAAAGGCACCCTACCATATGGCGCCGCGAGAATTGGAGGAGCTGTGCACCCAGTTGGATGGGTTGTTGGCTTTATCAGGCCGAGTTCGTCGCCTTGGGGTGCGCCGGTTCTGTTCGTGAAGAAGAAGGATGGGACGATGAGGCTATGCTTTGATTATAGGGAGTTGAACAAGGTTACGATAAAGAACAGGTATCCGTTGCCACGGATTGATGATTTGTTCGATCAGTTGCAGGGTAGCTGCGTGTTCTCGAAGATTGACCTTCAGTCCGGTTATCGTCAGTTGAGGATGCGCGACACAGATGTTCCGCGAACTGCTTTCCGGACGCGTTATGGACATTTTGAGTTCCGGGTGATGTCTTTTGGGCTGACTAATGCGCCCTTTGCTTTTATGGATTTGATGAACAGAGTATTTGGAGACTATCTGGACAAGTCGTGGTGGTTTTTATAGATGATGTGTTGGTCTATTCTTCAATTGAAGAGGAGCATGCTTGACATTTGCGCTTGGTGATGTCTACCTTGAGAGCACACAGGTTGTATGTCAAGTTGAGCAAATGTGAGTTTTGGCTTTCGCAAGTTTCCTTCTTGGGTCACGTGGTGAGCAAGGATGGCATTTTGGTGGACGCAGCAAAGGTTGCAGCTGTTTTGGATTGGAAAAGACCGGCAACGCCTAAGGAAATCAGGAGTTTCTTAGGATTGGCAGGCTATTATCGAAGGTTCGTGGAAGGATTCTCAGGTATTTCCGCGCCTCTGACTAGATTGACGCGGAAGGGAGCAGCTTTCGATTGGAGCGAGCAGTGAGAGGGGGCCTTTCAGGAGTTAAAGAGAAGAATGTGTTCCGCCCCAGTTTTGGCTCTCCCTGTTGAGGGAGTAGAATTTCAGGTTTATGTTGATGCTTCGCGGATAGGCCTTGGTTGCATCCTCATACAAGAGGCAGGATGACCGCGTATGGGTCGAGGCAGCTAAAAGTTCATGAAAAGAACTACCATACGCATGATTTGGAATTCGCTGCGGAGATTTATGCCTTAAAGTTGTGGAGGCATCTTTTGTATGGGGTGTCGTGCAAGATCTACTCAGATCATAAGAGTTTGATTTATGTGTTTTTTCAGAGAGAATTGAACTTGCGCCATCGTCGGTGGATGGAGTACGTGGCAGATTATAATGTGGATATCCTGTATCACTCAGGCAAGGCGAATGTAGTGGTGGATGCCCTAAGTAGAAAGTCGGCTTCTGTTTTCAGACTCTCTGTGCAGTCTCTGGTGGAGGAGTTCCTTTTTATGAGTATTGTGGTGAAACCCAAGGGTGGACCGTCTTGTATGGAAGTTGAAGAACCTTCTTAGCGAAGTCGCATCAGAAGGATGATTGCAGCACCTTCGAGGTAGAGCTGAGAGGGGTGAGTTGCCAGATTTCTCGACCGATGGTGAGGGTACCTTGAGGTACCGTGGCAGGCTTTGCATTCCCGCTATGGAGGAGGTTCGAGCGAAGATTTGTGAGGAGGCTCACGATTCCAGTCTTACTTATCATCCTGGCTCTACGAAGATGTACCACGATTTGAAGCAAATCGTGTGGTGGTCAGGCATGAAGAGTGATATTACAAGGTTTGTATCGCAGTGTTTCACTTGTCAGCGCATCAAGGCAGATCATAGGACACTTGGGGGGGGGGGGGGGGGGGGGGGGGGGGGGCAAGTTGACACCGTTGGATATTCCTATGTGGAAATGGGAGAGTATTTCCATGGATTTTATTACAGGTTTACCGAGATCCCCTCGTGGTCATGATGCGGTGTGGGTGATCGTGGACAGGTTAACCAAGTGTGCTCATTTTGTGCCGTGCAAGACTGGCTATTCGATGGAGAAGATTGCGTCTCTGTATGCGCAGGAGGTCATTAGACTGCATGGAGTGCCCGCGAGCATTGTGTCCGATCAGGATTCCAGGTACACTTCCCGTTTTTGGCAGAGTCTGCAAGGGGCTTTGGGCACAGATCTCAGAAATTCTACAGCTTATCACCCACAGACGAATGGGCAGACGGAAAGGGTAAATCAGGTCGTGGAGTATATGATCCGGTGTTACATTTTGGAGCATGGAGGAGCTTGGGATGAACGCCTTAGGCTCATGGAGTTTGCGTACAATAATAGTTATCAGGAGAGCTTGCAGATGGCTCCTTTTGAGGCTCTGTATGGGAGGCAATGTCGGACTCCCCTGTTCTGGGCTGAAGTGGGCGAGAAGCCAGTTTTGGGTCCTGAGGCTTTGGAAGAGATGAGCGTTGTTGTAACGCAGATTCGTGAGAAGCTCCGGGTAGCTCAGGAGCGCTATGAGAAGTACGCCAATCGGCGTATGATCGATTTAGACATGGTGTTCTTGAAGGATTCCCCGATGACAGGTGTTAAAAGGTTTGGGAAGAACCATAAGCTGGATCCCAGTTATGTGGGACCGTTTCAGATTGTCGAGCGCATCGGAGTTTCTGCTTACAGGTTGTCGTTGCCTGTCTCCTTCCCTAGTGTCCATGACGTATTTCATGTAAGCCAATTGCGGAAGTGCGTCCTCAGTGACCGCCATGTTCTAGATTCTGTGCCAGAGTTGCAACCAAGTCTATCCTATGTGGAGCAGCCTGCTCGTATCTTGGAGAGGCAAGATCGGGTGTTGCGAAGAAAGTCAATCCCTATGGTGAAAGTTCTCTGGAGTAATCAGGATGTTCGGGGCGCAACCTGGGAGCTGGAATTAGTGATGAAGGAGTCTTACCCTCACCTGTTCGGCTAGTTTTCCCCGGCAAGGTTCGTCTCTTGTGCTTTTTGGTTTGAATTGATGTTTCAGAGTTTCGGGGCGAAACTTTTTGTTAGAGGGGTGGCTGTAACGCCCCAGGTTTTTCTTATGGTCTTTTTAAGCGGGGATACAGAATGATAATGACTTAACTATTAAATTTATCGTTACGTAGTGTTAATGCGAGGGGGCGTTACCTTTTCGGAAACGTCGTCGTCGTCGTCCGGCGAGTTAATTCTAGATTGAGTCATATATGCAAACATATATATATACATGTATAAAGGTTCATACGGGTAGATGTATACAAATACATATATACATATATATATATACATATATACATATATACATATATACATATATACATATATACATATATACATACGAGTGATAGGCACGGGCCTCCGGCCCTATGCAAGGCGACATTCGTCGTGGGGGCGACATTCGTCGTGGGGGCGACATTCGGCGTGGGGGGCGACATTCGGCGTGGGCGGCAATATTTCGGCGTGGTGGGCGACATTCGGCGTGGGTACAACATTTCGGTGTGGGTGGCGACATTTGGCATGGGGGGCGACATTTGGCATGGGGGCGACATTCGGCGTGGCGGGGGTCAACATTCGGTGGGCATCAACTTTCGGCGGTCGACATCATTTTATGGGCGGCATTATTCTGTGAGCGGCATCATTCAAGGGGGGTGACATCCTTCGACATGCGGCTAAATTTGTCGGGCGGCTAAATTCGGCTCGCGACATACGGCGGGCAGCGACATTCGGTGGGGGCGGCGACATTGGTTGTGGGCGTTGGCATTGGTCGTGGTTGGGGCATTCGTTGCGGGCGAGGGCATTCGTCGTGGGTGTGGGCATTCGTCATGGGCGGGGGCATTCAGCGGGGGCGGCGACATTCGGCAGGGGCGACGACATTGGTTGTGGGCGGGGGCATTCGTCGTGGGAGGGGGGATTCATCGTGAGCGGGGCATTCGTCGTGGGCGGGGGCATTCGTCGTGGCGGGAGCATTAGGCGGGGGCAGCGACATTCTGCGGGGGTGGCGATATTCGTCAGGGGTGGCGATATTCGGCGGGAGCGGCGACATTCAAACGGGGAGTTGACATTCAAAGGGGTGGGTGACATTCAAAGGAGGCAACATTTAATGGGGTGTTTGTACTTTTTCAAAAATCTAAACCAAACACTTTACAGATATTTATTCATATATCTAAAAAATATAAGCATAGCAGGATACGAACTTCATTAGAAAATTGTTAACGATTGTGTGTGAAGACCAGCTGGCTTATAAGACAATCAAACTATGAATATAGACTATGATTTTCTTAATAATGATACATAAATTACAGTTATACAATGCTGACATCAACCATATATGAATCAACCATATAACCATATATGAAATGGCTTAGAACTATACAAAAATTTAATTCAGACAATATTACGGAACCTACTGATAAATTTGTTAAGAAAAATAGGGTTTTTTGTGTGAATGTTTTGAACATGGGTATACTGTCCGTTCAAAAATTGTATCCGCTTTTGATTGTCAATATAAAGTGATTTGAACCTATTTGCATTTATTCACGGATAAGGAAGGAGGCGATAGGGAGTATATAGAAAATAATTTCATTGTGATCTTTCGAATGAGGAATTAAATGTTGATTGTGATTCATCCTTGCCTGCATGGAGATATGATGTGCAGTGAATCTCATTAGTATATGGTACGCGTAACATGGTTGTGATTCATTGAGGAGTGATCTGGAAAATCAAATACTTTCTATGCCCGTCTTATAATTTTTAGAGCAAGAAGGGGTACCCGTATCCATTTAAAAGTACCCCCACTTGTTAAACAGCAACCAAATTGAGATGAAATTTGTTAAATTTCATGATACCGGATGCGGCTGGAGGTCCAGGAATACCAGGCAAGGGGTGTTGGTGTATCGTGGATGCAAGTCGTCAGAGTCAAGATCAAGCGAAATGAGTTATCCGTAGCCTGAATCTGGAAGGCTGAACCTGTATTTGACCGTTCAGAGTATGGAGATGCAGAGAAATGGCGTTTGCAAGCAGAGTACATACTGTATATTTGAAAGAAGGCAATGGAGCGAGACGACTACAGTGTGTGAGCCAGACGGGCGAGGGTTACGCTGGCGGACGACGACGACGGGTAACGGCGGCGGCAAGCATTGGCGAGGCGGCTGAACCAGCTTCGGAGGAGGAGCCGAAATCTGATGTCGCTGGGGAGTTGCGAGGAAGGTAGAGGGAATCATTGGTTTTTTATTTCGGCGGAGGAGCGGCTGCGAGGAGCGAGAATCCAGACCGCCGGATGCAGGGGAGACGGAGGCGAGAAGCGAGGAACTTCCGTAAAGTGGCGTGGGAAGGAAATGAAAGTGCGATGGGAGGTTTATTCGGCTATAATAAAGAAGCGCCTGTTAGAAAAATTAGTGGATTCAGACCAAATCATGGGTTAGAAACCGCCTAAAATAAAACTTATATAATAGTGGATGCAGAAATTAAACTTATATAATGAGTGGTTGTGAGTGGTTCAGATTTAAAACTTATAATCGTTGATTCGGTTTGATTTAGAAACCGCCTAAAATAAGTGGTTGTGAGTGGTTGAGATATTGAGTGGTTCTAATTTTATTTCCTTTATTTTAGTTGTCTATTATGAGTGGTTCAGATTTAATAATCCTAAACATCCAACGGTGTGAAATGAAAGTGCGGTAAGAGCGGAGAGATTAGTATATTGTCTTATATAATAAAGATATATATATACATATATATATACATATATATATACATATATATATATACATTTATATATATACATATATATATATACGAGTGACAGTGCACGGGGGGCCCCCCGTGCCGCGTGCGGCAGTGCCCCACGCGGTAGACCCCTCCCCGACCACGGCATAGCCCAGATGCGACGGTGCACCTACCGCTCGCAAACCCCTGTGCACACAACATTTTGTGAATGGTACAATTTGAACCCGTAATCTTAAATATCTCAATTGAGGTTGATACAGATTTGGTGCTACTTGTACTGCTAAGACTCCTTAAATGTGCTCTATGTTCATGTACTTGGGGTGCAATATTATTCACCAACATCAACCAATAATCTACTGTAACGAATCTATGCTTAAATTCACCCTTCCACATTCGATGAAACATGATGCTTTGGACTGTTTCATAAAATTCATCTTTTTTTCTATTTTAGCAATACTCGATGCTGGATATACATATGATGATGCCCTATAGAGAAGGTGATGACAAAAGTCTGAAATAAAAAATTGCAGGAGGCCTTAAAAATAGGAGCAACGAATTTATGTTTAGGTTAAACGGTAGTATGCAATTTAAAAACATTGCAAGTTGAATGTGTTGAAGCATGGTGAGAATATGTAGTTGTGGTAATTGAAGGAGACCTTAAAACATTGGACTTAAATTGAATGCAAAGACATTACAGGTTAGGTTGAATTTAACTGGAATATGAGTTGAGAAGGAGGTAATCGGAGAAGCTAATTAGTAGCAGAACCTAACCGGCGTTTGTACATTTCGGTAGTGGAGATCCAGCGTTGACTGCTTTTCTCTGCAAAGAAGGCAAGCAGTGAATGAAAGCAGAACCAAACCAGCGTTTGTGGATTTCGGTAGTCGAGATCCAGCGTTGACTCCTTTACTCTGCACATAAGGCGGACTGTGAATGAAAGCGGGGGGTTACTGGCAGGAAGAAGTTAAATAGAATTAAAATGGTGGGTGGGGTTGCTAATACCTCGACGGTGGTTGATGAAGACCGGAGTTTTGTGTCGGCCGCAAATGCCGTCGTCTGGAGAGGTCCCAGAAGCCAGTACCCTGGCCCTGGCGAGAATGAAGAGACGCGCGGAGCCCTAAAACCGCGATGAAATAGAGCGGCGTGAGGATGCGGAGGAAGAGGCGAAGAGGCGCGTGGTGACCTAAAATCGCGATGGAATAGAGCTGCAACTGTGTATGAGTGGGTGAATCAGACGGGAGTTTTTCCTGATGACAATCCAGATGTTTCGACATTGTTTCTTCTGAGGTTCCCCTCTCCATCGGCTCCACTGGGAAGCCAAAGTGGGAAATCAATCTCCGCCGAATGAGAAAAATGGACAGTGAAGACATGGTATTTGCGTGCGTGAGGGAGCGGGGTAGAGTTTTGCGAGCAGGAGAAAAATGGAATACGGGATTATCGGGAGAGCTTCGTAGCGGTGGGAGGATTGTTTTAATCGGACGAATGTCATTCAGCTAATGGACTTGATCGGACGGCCATGATCTTATGGATGGGTGTTTAGTGGCTTCAGATGGTCCTTAAAGTTTTCCTTTATAATATATATATATATATATATATATATATATGTGTGTGTGAAGATTTATGCATGTATATGCAAACATATACAATCATGAAGATTCATATGGGAAGGTTTGTAGGTAGGTAAATATATAATTATATATATATATATATATATGTACAAGGATTATATAAAAATTATATATATGCATTATATATATGTTTGTATAAAGGTGTATATAAAAGTTTGTATATATCTATATTATATAAAGATAAACTTTCAGGCTCATTTTGAGGCCAAAATAAAACCACACACTGAATCTCCACCATCGGATCTAATCTACCAGGTCTGCGAATAGCCAAATAAAGAAATCCCCCTCCAAAATCCCGATCCAAGCCCGAACGCCCGCTATTCACCGTGCCAGCGCCTCCCGTTTCCGTCCGCCGCCGCCACCGAAGCCACCGCTGCTTGACCGGTGCCCACCGCCGAGTTCGCCGGACCCCGGCGAACCTGCCGGGGTTGGTCCGACGGCGCTCCGGCAGGGCCACCGATCAAAACACCCTCCTCCTCCTTAAAATCCCGCAACCCTACTTCTTCAAATCCCAGCCGCAACCTTTCTGCTAATCCCGGAACGCTCCCTCACGCTGAAGCTCCCTCCCACTGAGAAGCTCCCCCTGAAGCTCCCGCTGAAGCTCCCCCTGAAGCTCCCGCTGAAACTCCCGCTGAAGCTCCTTCCGCTCTGCCGCTGAAGCCCCTTCCGCTTAAGCCCCTTCCGCTGAAGTCCCTTCCGCTGAAGCCCCTTCCGCTGAAGCCCCTTCCGCTGAAGCCCCGTCCGCTGAATCCCCGTCCGCTGAAGCCCCCTCCGCTGAAGCTCACTATCGCGCCCCTTCCCCTGCAGTTCCCTTTCGCGCCCCTAACTATGAAGGTCCCTCTCGCGCCCCTAACTATGAAGGTCCCTCTCGCGCCCCTCCCGCTGAAGCTCCTTCGCATCCTCTGCTCGGGCCGGCGCCTACACATCTACTTCACATCAGCAAAGGTACTCCTCAACCTTCTTGCACATTCACCGAATACCTGCAACATGAAACCTTTCTCAAGCTTCTCCATAAATGTTGGTACACCTTGGTACCTAGACTAACTGTGATATTTACAGCACCGTCATATTTAGATTTAGCAAAAAATTCTCAAGCTTCTCCACATCTAACTCAATTTAAATCTTTCCCAAGTTTGATATATCTTAATGTGTATTACCTTATGCTGGTATATCTTGGTATCTAGTGTTGCTTGGCTTGGGATGCTTATTATACAATTGCAAATATGTAGTTTCCACGATGATTATGCTGATGTTAATTTGCACAAAGAGTCCACTGTTTTTGAGGAGGCGTAGATTCTTAAAAATGCCCATTATCTCATCCATTTTCTACTTAAAAACAAGAATCTATCTCACTCAATGTTAAGCCTATACCATTTCAATTTGTTGCCCATCCTTTTATTACCTTCCGGTTCATAAAGTTTTACACATTTGTAAAGATCAAACGTCCAGATAAGCTCAGCATAAATTTTTGCAATAAATAATGGTGTCATATTGAGACTTTTTTGTCCATTTGTTTGCCCAGTTGATCAATTGTGTTTCACTTCCAGATAAGCTCAAATATCAACTTATTATGCAACTACAAACATATACACAATGCCAACATCCCAACATCAAGAACAACGCAGAACTCCGTCATCTCCGTGAAGATGCTCTACGCCAGCAACTAAACACACAAGAACCTCCAACCCATACAACAATTGCACTTCACACTAGAGGCAGACGACCACTACAGATTTCTATCTTCAAAATATTACTCTACTTTACAAGAAAAAAATATCTTCACTTTTTATTTTATTTTCTATGTATTGTATGTGTGCTTTGAGATATTTGTCATGCAGTAACTTGAGACCTGTCGTTACCCTAGCGGAATGTCATTGCACTTGCAGAATGCCGGGAGCGGGCGAAGCCCGCCGAGGGCGGGCATGGTACTATCGCGCGGGGCACGGGGGGCCCCCGTGCACTGTCACTCGTATATACATAATATATATATGTGTTCAAGTTATATGTATACAAATTATAGATAAAGGTTTTATATAAGGGCTCCCTGTTGATAATTTATGTGTATGTATAACCCCTGTTGATAATGCATGTATAAGTCCTGTTAAAAAATAATAATATATATATATATATATATATGTTTGTATACATTGATGAAGAAAGGAAAAGCCTTCAGTTCCTTTTTTCCCCTTCCCCGATGGTTCCAGCTTTTCGAGAGAGAGAGAGAGAGAGAGCGGCGGGCTTAGGGCTTTCGCCGGTAGCGTCGGGCGTCGGAGGTGAAGGCCGTCGGTAGAGCTTTGGTGGGGTTGCCGGAGCTTGTCTTCGTTGCCAGGGCTTGTCTTCATCGTCGTGGCTAGGGTTCCGGGTGGCCCTCTCTCCCTGCTCGGCGCGATCCGGTGGGTCGCCGGTTGAAATCGAGGTAAGAGAATTCTTCCTCCTCCTCCCCTTCATCTCTTTTCTGGATATTTATATGGTTATCTGATCTCCTACTTTGGTTAGCAAAATTTTCTGGATATTTATATGCTATCTGATCTCCTACTTTGGTTAGAAAAATTTTCTGGATATTTATATGCTATCTGATCTCCTACTTTGGTTAGCAAAATTTTCTGGATATTTTTATGCTATCAGATTTCCTAGTTCGATTAGCAAAATTTCTGGATGTTCATATGCTAACAGATCTACTGGTTCAGACTAACCGAATTCTTGGCTTATATTGGAAAAAGGAGAAACTTCTAGTTTATGCAAGGATTTCGGGTTTAGGTCAATAAGAATTTCGGATTTATCCTGGTTATATGCTTGGTTCCTTTCGGCTAGCTCCTGATCATTCTTTTTTTTTACTGGGCTAATTCTGCATAATTCCTTAGCAAAAAAAAATCTGGATGGTTATATTTATCTTTGCGGCTAAAGACCTGGATGCACATTTCATTAGTTAAAATGAAATCTTTTTCATTTTAAAATGCATATAATTGGCTAGAAGGATGGATGGTTGCTAACTCCTGGGTATATTCAATTGGCTACAGATATGGAGGGTTTGCGAACTCCTGGATATAATTATTGGTTAAATTTGGACGGTTTTATTGGCTAAATTTCCTTGAATTTTGGTTGCTAATTCTTGTCGGTATGGGGGACCAGATCTTAAATTTCCTGGAAATTTGCTTCCTAATTTCTAACGGGTTGGGGGAATTAGATGCTAAATTTTCCTGGGAATTTCTCTTGCTAGTTCTCAATGATTCAGCGACGCTATTAATTGTTAAACTTGAAAGATATGTGGATGAAATTCGGTTTTGGGTTTTTATTTGTTCCAGTGACCGGTAGCTTCGTACTTATAGTAAACTTATCAAATACTATTAAACAACACTCGTATATATAGATGTTATTGAATGTTATTAAACAGTTTTATACTTATGGCGCAAAGGTTCAAGTTCATTCTCCCCTTGCTCTGTGCCTAAATTGCTACCACTTTAGGCACCCCCTTCTTTTTGCTATGTTACCAATGCGGACTGCCTGTGTATCTTGCATCCTGGAATTTCATTCCCCTATACCAAATTTGAGACCCTCCTTGAGCGTCAAACCAATCATGTTGCTGATAAGTTCATGTTGGAAACTGGTTTTAGACTGGAGAGGTGGACGCATGACCCTCACCACAGTGGTTTTAGACTGGAGAGTGGGTGGACGTATGGTCCCTCACCACAGTGGTTTTAGACTGGAGAGTGGGTGGACGCATGGGCCCGCACCACAGTGGTTTTAGACTGGAGAGTGGATGGACATATGGGCCCTCGCCACAGTGGTTTCAGACTGGAGAGTGGGTGGACATATGGGCCCTCACCACGGTGGTTTAGAACTGGAGTGTGGATGGATATTGAGGCCCCCACCACAGTTCTTTTAGCTTGTTATGCAGCAGCTTGGTATGACTTTCTTTTCTTTTGGTTACTAGATGCCCTGGTTTGGTTATGTTTTTGTGGCTTGCACACTTGTTCAAGGAAAATTGCTAAATTTGTGTCTTACCCTTAACTAATCAGCATACCTGTTATTTTATAGCTTTCTTTCTTTTCTTGCTGTTCTCTTGCACCCTTTGGGCTGAGACATTCTTTTCTTATGAATGCCTCAGGTTCAGGTCTGTAGCTGCCGCAAGAGTTAGAGCGGAGTCGTTCAGTTTCCCTGTCGAGGCCCTTCCTCTCTTCTAAGTAAGGAGCAGTATTTTTGTTGTTGTTGCCCTCTTTTGGATGTTTTCCTTCCTTCCTGCGGGTTCGTGTCAGTTGTTGGCGCCCGTATGGCTTTTATGTTCAGTTTACTTGCTTATGTTGCTATTTGTGTTTCTTTTCTTTTCTTTCGGGGTAGATAGCCCTTACTCTCTAGTAAATGAGTGTTATTTTCAAAATGTAAGACAGTTATAGTGTTTTAATTTCATAGCATGCTTCAGCTTTACTCATTATTATTTTTTACCTATTTGGAAGGGCGTAGAAAGTATTTTTCTTATGGTATACTAAACCTAGAATTAGGTAAGCCTTGGAGACATTTTTGGTCTTCAGCGCTCTTAGGGTAAAATAAACCTCTTTTTCCGCTGCGTACGTATATTTTCCTCTCAGTGGCTAGGTGGGCCACAGGGCCGAGGGACACGGTCTCAAAAGCAAAGGAAGAAATGACAAAAGTTAATTTTCAACTAAAATATCTATTTTTCTCGCAAAATGTTCGTTTAGAGTGCTTGCCTGAGCGTCTGCAGTTGTCCCCTGCAGGACGCGGCATCACGACGTGTATTTTTCCCCTTACTCTGATATCGTAAAATATTTCGGGAAAAAATACGGGTTGTGACAGAGGAAAAGACTAAAAATACCCCTGCTTATTATTATTATTACGTTAGACTTCCGCCACATCTTGCGGGCCTCTTGATTGGTCCGCAACTTCTCGGTAGTTTCCTGATTGGTTCGCATCAATGTCGTCCCCTTCAACGTGTTCCTTGTCCTCAAGGAACATATGCGGATAACGAAATTGAAATGGTTGCAAGTCTTCCCAAGTCGGTGTGGGTTCATCCAACCACTGTACCAGCAATTGCGTGATAATTCTTCCCTGTTTTGGAACAATGTGACGGTCCAGGATAGCTGTAGGTTCTATTAGCAAATTACCCTCAATATTGACTGTTGATGGAAGGGGAATTGTTTGACCCGGCAACGGCCCCTGATGTTCACGTAGTTGAGAAATGTGGAACGTGGAATGTATCTTAGCATCCAATGGTAAATCTATCCGATAAGCCACCAGCCCGACCAGTTCGATCACCTGGTATGGTCCGAAGAATCTTGGAGCTAATTTCTGGGTGCCCTGACCCCTAACACTCGTTTGCTTGTAAGGTTGGAGACGTATGTATACACAGGTTCCAAGAGATAGGGATCTTTCCTGACGATTCATATCTGTCAATACCTTCATACGATTTTGAGCCTGAGATAAATTGAATTTCAGGATAGAAATAACTTTATCCCTTGCCATTAAGGATCTGTCCGCAGGTTCAGACAATGCGGAGCTCGGAAGATAAGGAGAATGAGGCGTGGGCTCTTGTCCATATACCACCTCAAAAGTGTTGGACATGTGTGTCACATCCCTTTGTTTGAGAATAACAAATCTCAAATTGTATTTGATCTTGTATTTTGTGTGTTTAGAGTATGCATGAACTATAAGTGCAATACTCCATAGGTATAAAACAGATTGGAGATGATTCTCTGGAATATGTGTTAACGCTCGCGTTAGTAGTTAACGCCCAGCGTTATCGACGAACTCTAAAGACGCTCGACGAAACATGAAGGAAGCTGCGTTCGACGAACGAAGAGTTCCGTTCGACGAATTTCCTGCGATCGACGAACTTGCGCTCGACAAGCTGCGTTCGACGAACGAGGAGTTCCGTTCGACGAAATCTCCTGCGCTCGACGAACCTACGCTCGACAAGCTGCGTTCGACGAACGAGAAGTTCCGTTCGACGAACTGAGCCTGCGCTCGACTACAATGCGCCCGACAACTGCGTTCGACGAACTTGAAGTTCCGTTCGACGAAATGGCTTCCGTTCGACGAAAGTTTGTTCTGTCACAAAGTCGACGGTTTCGCAGCCGCTCCACACGAATGCTACCACCAGCGTTAGCGCTACCGCCTGACGCTATCTCAAGTTCGTGCACAGCGCCACGCCGCCGACGATTTCGCAACCGCTCCACACGAACGCTACCGTAGGCGCTAGGAGCTACCGCAGGCGCTATCTTCAAGTTCTATAAATTGATGGGCTCTTTCTCGTTTTTGGCTGATCCATCCCAGAGAGATTGCAAGTGCCACAACTCTATTGCTGTTATGCTGCCGAAGATGGATCTCCCACTAAAAGCTTAAGGAGAATTCTGGAGGAGGACAACGTCACGCTACATCCGAAGGACGATCGCTTTGACCTCGCTTATACTACATCGATCCTTCATCTCCGACTTCAGAAGATCTCATATAGGGAGTTTTATTATTGTTATCTTTATTTTCATTCCATATTTTTTTGTAATCGTTTAGTTAATTCGCCTTGTGTTGGCGACTAGGTCTGGGTAGGACTTAGGGGGGGATTCGCCTTGTGTTGGCGACTAGTTCTAGGTGATTAGATCTAGGGGGCTCGAGGCCATATCCAGGGAAGGATTGGCTAGAGCGTCTTGAGGCCTTATTCGGGGAAGGATAGGCTAAAGCCAACCGGTTTGTGGGGATACAAGTCGGTATAGAAAAGGAAAAGATTTTTACATTTGTACGCCTCCGATTGCTAGCGATATTGAAATCAAATTTATGTAAACACTTTTTTATAAATACAATCATGTCTCTATTTGTGTTTACTTGATTTCTCTCCTTTGACGTTATCTCTAAAATATTGGTTACTAAGTTTTCAATTCTAATTACTTTATCTAAATTGTTTAGTTCAATCTCTTTCATCATAAAACAATTTAGTACTTGTTTCAGCTGAATATTCGTTTTTTTATCCGCATTTATCTAATACACGTGATATGTCACGTGTATATCTCCTATATATGTATCTTATTTGCCCGGTTTAGGGCATCAGTTCAATACGATCGATCGCTTTCTACTTGGTATCAGAGCCTAGTGACGGTCCCGTTCCCCTGCCGCTCCCGTCTCGCCGCTCCGGATCCCGCCCGCCTTGCTTCTTCTCGTCCTTCCTCCGGCGACCCCTCTCCTGCACGCTCGTCTCCTCCTCGCTCGACTACTCTGCCGCTCGCGTTCGCACGGACTCGTCGCTCCCGCATCGTCCGCGCCCGACCTAGCCGCTCGCGGATCGCGCGAACCTTCTTTTCTGTCGCACCCGATCGGGCTGCTGGCTTCTTTGGCCTAGCTTGTCGTCGGCGCCCGACCTAGCCGCTTCCAGCCGGCCGTTTTGTCCTCCATGGGGACTGCCGGAGACACCGCCCTCACATCCTCCGGTGTTCTCTTCGGCTTCCAGATCTAAGGGGCACCTGTAGGATGTTTCTTTAACTCTTTTTGATATCTTCGTTCTCTACAATGGATGATCCATCCGATGTCTCCCCTTCCTCTCAATCCGCTGCTCTTCCCGGTTCCTCCGTTCCCCGATCTGGTGCTTTGCCCGGTTCCTCGGGTGATCCTCCTCGGAGTCATGGCCAGTCTGGCTCGTTGAAGATTACTACTGTTGCCTTGGATGGCACAAATTATCTGGAATGGTCACGGGCGGCCCAACATGCTATTCGCATCCACCAGTTATATGGACTTATTGATGGTACCACTGCTGAACCACCACGCACCGATTCCTCATGGCGCAAATGGGATGCGGACAATTCGTTGGTCGTCTCGTGGTTACTTCATTCGATGTCTCCTTAGGTGTATCAGAGTTATATGATGTTGGACTCCGCCTATGATATTTGGACACGGGCCCGTGATACTTACTCTCAGGCGGGCAGTTCGATGCAAGTGTACGAGCTCACTCGCCGTGTTCTGGAACTGAAGCAGGGGACTATGACCATTGCCGCCTACTATTCTGAGTTTGAGCGTCTTTATCAAGAGCTAGATTTCTTCAATACTTTCGCTGCTTCTTGTACGGTTGATGCGGTGGCCCTTCAGAAAGCTAACGATCGATTCCGGGTTCACGTGTTTCTTATGGGGCTCAACATGGAGTTTGACGTTGTTCGCCTACATGTCCTCCATCGTGAGCCGCTTCCCTCTCTTCGGGAGGCCTTCAGCATGCTCCTCAGTGATGAGAATCGTCGTCGCACTCTAGGCCTCGCTACTGATCACTCTACGCTGGCTGGGATGTCGCGCGGACCCCCTCCTGTCTGTAGTCATTGTGGGAAGACTGGCCATATCAAGAACTCTTGTTTCCGCTTGCATCCGCACCTTGCTCCTGGTGGTCGGGGCTCTAGTACCCGTGGTAGAGGTGGGTACCATGGTAGTGGTGGTCGTCACTCTGGTGATCGCTCTCACTCTTCTGCACATTCTACTGAGGTTCTGGAGGACACCTCTGGAGGCCTGTCTGCCTGTGAATTGGAGGCCTTTCGACGCATGTTGCGCTCCCACGCAGATTCTGCTCCTGCTGCTTCTCATGATGCTGCCACTTCAGGCCTGTCCAGTGCTAATGCCGTGTCTTCCCCTCCTTCCGAGTGGATTATCGACTCAGGTGCAACCGACCACATGACTGGTTCTGCTTCAGGTTTTACCTCCTATACCCCCCTTTCTGGTCGTGATAAGGTTATTGCTGCTAATGGCTCTCTCTCCTCCATCGCTGGAAAAGGGACTGTCCATTGTTCTCCTGACCTATCACTGTCCTCGGTTTTGCATGTTCCCTCTTTTCCCCGTAATTTACTTTCTATTAGTTATTTGACTAACTCTTTACACTGTTCCGTGACATTCTTTCCTGATGTTTGTGTGTTTCAGGATCTGGGTACGAGGCGGACGCTTGACAGTGGTAGGAATGTTGGCGGACTGTACTTGTTGAACCAGCCTTCACCCAGTGCTCTCTCTTCCACCAGATCTCCGACTCTTCATGACATCCGACGCTGGCATCAACGCCTTGGCCACCCTTCTCCTTTGTATCTTACTAAGTTGTTTCCTGTTTTTCACCCGTTAATTCAGTCATTCTCTTGTGATGCGTGTGAACAGTCTAAACATGTCCGTCGGAGTACGAGTCATTTATCTGTCCCTAGTTTATGTCCTTTTGATGTTATTCACCCTGATGTTTGGGGCTCGTCCCCAGTGTTATCTTTATCTGGCTATAAATGGTTTGTTACGTTTATTGATTGTCACTCCCGCATTACGTGGCTTTATTTGCTTAAAAGGAAAAGTGATGTGCTTTCTTGTTTTCAAATTTTTCATAAGCTGGTGACCCAGCAATTTGGCTGTAAAATACGTGTGTTTCGTAGTGATAATGGTGGGGAATATGACGACCGGGGTGTTTTTGGGGCCTATCTTGCCGACCATGGCATTATACATCAAACCACGTGCGTCCACACTTCCACTCAAAATGGGGTGGCTGAGCGGAAGAATAGGCACCTGCTGGAGGTGGCCCGGTGTTTACTCCTTGCTATGCACCTTCCTAAATTCTACTGGGGTGATGCAGTCCTCACTGCTGCTCATCTTATTAACCGTCTTCCGTCTCGTGCTCTCTTGTTTGATACGCCCCTCTCACGTCTTGCCAAAAATCACATTGTCCACACTTCTCATCTTGCCCCTCGGATCTTCGGCTCCGTGTGCTTTGTCCACGTCCATACTGTTGGGATCATTGCTCACAATGTTCTAGATTTGGAGAAGTCCATTTGTAAGTCAAAGATATATCTCAGAATGTATTTGATATACTCTCTAGAATCAATGTGCAGGAGATCAGGTCAGGCAAAATGTTCATGGAATTCATTCAAGTTCAGAAGCGTTGAGACATCATACATCGCTCGACGCCTGTGACCCAGAAGTGTTGACTTAACTCCTATCAGCTCAGCGCCAACTAGAAGTTCTGAGTTCAAGTTAGAAAGCGTCGAGCCAAGTTATATTGCTCGACGCCTTGGAATGAGAAGTGTTGATTTAACTCTTATCAGCCCAGCGCCATCCAGAAGTGTAGAGATATGAAGACAGATTTAAAAGGCGTCGACTGAGTGATGATTACTCAACGCCTGAGAAGGAGGAGCCGAGAGCTTCAGTCTAAGGAGTATGCGTCGAGTGTTTAAATATTGCTCGACGCCTAATTGAGAAAGTGTTGACAAAGACAGTAAGCGCTCAACGCCTCTTCTACAGATAGTCTGAACTGAGGAATTTCTTCTACAGCTGGCTGAGCTTTTGTTTCTGATAAAGACCGTTGAAAACATAACGTCATGCCGACGTGGAGGATCGTAACTGTAATTGCAAATGGCGGGCTATAAATAGAAGGCATGACCTATGGGTTATGTAGCTAAGTATTAAAGCAGTGAAGAAAAGTTTTAAAAGTCATTATCGTTTTCGAGTAAAAGTTTGAGAAAGATTTCTGAGAAGAGGTCAAGAAGGAAGAATCTGTCTTCCTAAGAAGAAGAACAGTCATCACAGCCTGTCGAATCAAGAAGATCATTTGCTGCTGCTGTTCTATTGAAGGTTTCTGTCTGATCATTCAGGCAGATCAAGAAGGCTCAACAATTGCAAACCTGAGTCTAAGTATTTGTTACTTTCTTTCTAAATTTCTGTAGGATCTGAGTTGTCAGATCTGAGTGTAGGATCTGTCAAGGATCTGAGTTGTAAGATCAGGTGTGATCTGAGTTGTAGGATTCAGGGGTGAATCTGAGTTGTAAGCCTAGTTATAAAGGCTGAGGTAGGATTTGTGTGATCTGAGATTGTAAGATCCTTTGGCGATCTGAGCTGTAAGACCTGTTTGTGGTCTGAGATCTGGAGGAGTTATAAACCCTATCTAGTACACTACTAGAAGGGTAGAAGGGGGAAAGTGGATTACCCAAGATAAGGGGAACCACTATAAAAATCTGTGTGTTCTTTTCTGTGGTGTTATTTTTTTCTTGAAAGCTCTGATCAGATTTATCTAGGTTATATTCAAGAACTGCAATAAATTTAAATAACCTATTCACCCCCCCCCCCCCTCTAGGTGATTAGCTACCCTTAAATTAAGTCTTTCAAGTGGTATCAGAGCTAGGTTGTTCAAGAAAAGGTTTAACAACCTGAACAAGATCTTCTAAGGGTAGATTTCTGAAGTCGTGATGGCTAATTCGGAGGGAAGCAAAGAATTTACATCCTTGAAGCTTCCAATCTGCAGAAAGGAAAACTTCGGAATTTGAAAAGAAAGGGTCAGACTTTTTATGGAAGCATCTGATCCTCGGATTTACATAACTGTTCTGGAGGGACCTTTTGTTCCTATGAAAGTTTCATTTACAGACGGAAATATAAAGACTCCTAAAGCCTATTCAGAGATGACCAAAGATGAAGTGATTCTGGCCTCCTTGGATAAGAGAGCTCAGAACATTATTGTTAGTGCTATTGAAGATTCAACCTTCCAAAATTTAATCCATTGTAAAACTGCCAAAGAAATGTGGGAATCTCTTATCGTTTATATGGAAGGGACTGAAGAAGTCAGAGATGACAGAAAGTCACTTCTCAATCAGCAATATGAAGCGTTCAGATAAGACAAGAAAGATTCAATTGCAGTCTGCTATGAAAAATTCTTCAAGATTGTAAATGGTCTAAAAACTTATGGAAGAACTTTCACAGATTATGAGCTGAATGATAAATTCTTAAGATCACTGAACAAAGAATGGGATATCAAGATCTGTGCAATCAGAGAAATGGGAAATCTGGGAATCATTCAGCCACAGAATTTATATGGGAAACTCTTGTCCCATGAACTTCATCTGAATACCAGAAAAGTTGAGGAAGGACATAGCAGGGAAAACCCCATTGCTCTGAAAGCAGAGAGCTCCAAGAAAAACAAAGAAAGGTTGTCATTATCTCCCAGAATTCCATCTGAATCAGAAGAATCAGAAACCAATAATACTGATTCTGAAATATCAGATGGTGAATTGGCATTCTTTACCAAACAGCTAAAAGGGATATTGAGAAGAAAACAACACTGGAAAACTAGACCATCTCAGTTTTCCAGATCTAAGAAGCATTCAAATTCTTCAGAAGGATTCAAACAAGACTTCAAGAAGGACATGTACAATTCTAAACACAATAAAAATAATTCAGAAGAAATCGTGTGTTTTGGTTGCAGGAAATCAGGACACATGATTGCTGACTGTCCTTCGAAGAGAAAGCACAACAAGAACTCTGATGAAAGAAAGCATAGATCTGACAAAAGACATGAAAAGAGTCTAATGGCCAAAAAGGGCAAGGTCACTCTGAGTGATAGTGAATCTCAATCATCTGACTCAGATAGTGAGGAGGCACTCATAGCTCTGATGGCTGCCAATGAAAATGAAGACAGTCTAAATGATAGACCTATGATAAAAGCCCCACTATCAATGTCTGATAGTGAAGAAGATGAAGAAGAAAACGCAGGACTCATGGCATTGAGTGATCAAGAGAATCAGGAGGAAACTGCTGATATAAAGGTACTTAATAAAACTCCTTTATCTGATTCTAATTCTGAATCTGAAACAGACTCATTCCCTTCAGATGAAAATGACTCACAATCTAAACTTCAAGTAGATGAGATTATTGAAAAATATCAATTAATTCTCAAAGCACTCAAGAAGAGCAAAAGGCATAACAAAAGGTTGCAAAAAGAATTATCTGAATTAAAGCAAACCAATGTTCAAAACTCTGAGACAGCTGAGAGGCTGAATCAGACAAGTAAAGAACTTAGCAAATTAAAAGTCATGTCAATTATTCACATACAAACTCTGTGCACCAAAGAAAAATTAATAAGAGAACTTGAAGCAAAACTGCTACCAGAAAGGAAACTTGTGGCAAAGTTCTCACAACCTCAAACTATTCTTCCTATAATAGACACATTCTCTGCTCAATACAGATGTGGCATAGGATATGATAGGGATGCAGATAAAAATCCCAAAATTAATGACAAAGCATCTATAGAACCTTTAAAGCTTAATAGAATCATGCCCATCACAAACAAGCATGATCAAAAAGGTGTGCATAAGTTTTATAAGGGTGAATGTTCTAATAGCAAAGATGATTTAATTCAGCCCAGTAATAATAATGCCAAACCTCTATTTGAATTCAAAGCAAATACTAAATTCAAAAGAAAGAATCTAAGACCTGAAGTAAGAATCACTAATAGAAAGAAAACTGAACCAGTAAAATTCACTAAGACAAATTACATAGCTCCTGTGAATAAGGAAAGTAGGCAAAATATGAATCAACATAAAGAAATAAGAAGACCTTCAAGGAGATATAATAGATATGAATGCCGGTGCTGTGGTAGGATTGGACATTTTGCTCTTGACTGTTGGTTCAATCCAACTGCTCCAAGATTCAACTCTGGGAGACCAGTATTCAGACCTATGGCAAATCTCACAGCACCAAGGATTATTCAACAACTAAATGTTCCAGCTCATACTAACAAGGTTCTAGGACCCAACTTGGTGTGGGCTCCTAAGAAAAAGTAATTCTTTTTGCAGGATTGTCCAAAGACCAATCAGCTTCCAATCTGGTACTTGGACAGTGGGTGCTCTATGCACATGACAGGAACAAAAAGTCTGCTGAATGATTACTCTCCCATAAGGAATGGACCAAAGGTTATCTTTGGAGGATCTGAAAGAGGTAAAACTAAAGGTTATGGCAATATCTCAAATGGAATTGTCATCATCACCAATGTTGCTCATGTTGATGGATTGCAACACAATCTCATCAGCATGAGCCAATTATGTGATATTGGGTATGACATTTCATTCCACAAGGATAAGTGCTTGATTAAGAAAGAGAATGAAATAATTCTCTCAGGCACTAGGAGTGGCAATATTTACTGCTTAAATTTCATATGTTCTGATCTAACTAATTCTATATGCTTAGTAGCAGAAAATAAGATTTCTAGTAGTATTCAATGGCATAAAAGATTAGCTCACATAAATTATAAGACTATAAATAAGCTCATCTCAAAAGACCTAGTGAGAGGTGGACCTAATTGGAAGTGTGAGCAGGAGGGTCCATGCCATGCTTGTCAAATGGGTAAGCAGACCAAATTTTCATTCAAACCAATTGCTGAGAAGGATTCCATTAGATGTCTATATCTACTCCACATGGATCTATTTGGACCAATGTCAATCCATAGCTTAGGAGGAAAATCATACACTTTTGTAATAATTGATGATTATTCCAGATTCACTTGGGTATTCTTCCTCAAACATAAGTCAGGCACCTTAGAAATATTTACAAGTTTTGTTAGGCAAATCACAAATGAAATAGGAAATTCTGTAGCCAAAATTAGAAGTGATCATGGGACTGAATTTCAGTCAGGTGCAATGACCAAATTCTGTGAGAATCTAGGAATCTCTCAAGAGTTCTCATCTCCTAGAACTCCCCAACAAAATGGGGTTGCTGAGAGAAGAAATAGAACCCTCATTGAAGCTAGCAGGAGTATGCTGAGTGATTCTTCTCTTCCTGAGTATTTTTGGGCTGAAGCTGTAAACACAGCTTGTCATGTTCAGAATAGGGCTCTTATAAACAAAAGATTGGATAAGACTCCATATGAGGTGTTGAAAGGTAGAAAACCTACTTTAGCTTATTTTAAAATATTTGGTAGTAAATGCTTTGTATTAAATAATGGAAAGCATCATCTCACTAAGTTTGCTGAAAAAGCACATGAGGCAATCTTTGTTGGGTATAGCTCTCAAAGCAGAGCTTATAGAATTTTCAATAAAAAGTCTAATAGGATAGAAGAATCTATATATGTTGTATTTGATGAAACCAGCCTTATTCATAAGGATTTGGGAAGTCTATCTAGTTGTGCAGGTTCAACACAGAAATTAAAGGAGCTGAATATCAATGAACAACAAAATGAGGATAATGAAGAATCAATTGAGAATACAATTGTATTTAGAGAGGATGAACCTCAAGCAGAAGACAATTATGAAGAACCTACTGCTGCTGAAGAACCACCTCATCCAGAACCTCTAGAAGAACCTACTCAAACAGATGCACCAGATTCTCAAAGGAGAAATGAAAAGTGGAGGATTGCAACCAAACATCTGAAGGATCATCCAAAGGAACAGATCATAGGAAATCCAAATGATGGTGTGCAAACCAGAAGAGGAAACTCAATACATGAGGCCTTGCATCACAGTTTTATTTCCAAAATAGAACCTAAGAAGTTTGATGAAGCCAATAAAGACTCTTCATGGATATCAGCTATGCGGGAAGAGTTAAATCAATTTGAAAGGTGCAAAGTCTGGATATTGGTCCCAAGACCAAAGAGACATAAAGTCATATGAACCAAATGGGTATTCAGGAATAAGCTAGATGAGAATGGTGTGATCATCAAAAACAAAGCTAGGTTGGTTGCTCAAGGATACAGACAGGAGGAAGGCATAGATTTTGATCAAGTGTTTGCTCCTGTGGCAAGGTTGGAGGCAATCAGGTTATTCCTGGCATTTGCAGCTCACACTGGTTTCATAGTCTATCAAATGGATGTGAAGTCAGCATTCCTTAATGGAACAATATTGGAGGAAGTATATGTTGAACAACCCCCAGGTTTTATTGACTCCACTCATCCAAATCATGTCTATCTTCTATTAAAAGCATTGTATGGTCTGAAACAGGCACCTAGAGCCTGGTATGAGACATTATCTAGATTTCTTATTGAGAACAAATTCTCAAGAGGAAAGATAGATAAGACATTATTTCTTAGGATAGTTAAAGGTCACATTATTCTAGTACAAATATATGTAGATGATATAATATTTGGCTCTACTGATAATAATCTTTGCAAGAGGTTTGCAAACCTTATGCAAGGAAAATTTGAAATGAGCAGCATGGGTGAGCTTAAATACTTCTTAGGACTCCAAGTGAAACAGTCTGAGGAAGGAATTTTCATTTCTCAGACCAAGTACACAAAAGAAATTCTTAAGAAGTTTGGAATGGAAAATTCCTCTGTCATGAAGACACCAATGGCAGCAAATATGTCACTGGACAAGGATGAAAAAGGGAAACCTATTGATGAAACCTTGTACAGAGGCATCATTGGATCATTGCTATACCTAACTGCTAGCAGGCCAGACATTATGTTCTCAACATGTGTGTGTGCTAGATATCAAGTGAACCCTAAAGAATCTCACTACACTGCTGTCAAAAGAATCCTGAGATATCTGAAGGGAACTCTTAATCTTAGCCTTTGGTATCCTAGAAGCAATGATTTTGAACTAATTGGTTTTTCAGATGCAGATTTTGCAGGATGCAAGGAGGATAGAAAAAGTACATCTGGGACCTGTCAATTTCTTGGCAAAAGATTAATATCTTGGAGTAGCAGAAAGCAGACCAGTGTGGCTATTTCTACAGCAGAATCTGAGTACATCTCAGCTGGAAACTGCTGTGCTCAGCTACTATGGATTAAACATCAACTCCAAGACTATAAAGTTCAGCTAAGTAAATCTCCTCTATTTTGTGATTCAACTAGTGCTATTGCTATAGCTAACAATCCTGTATCTCATAGCAGAACTAAACACATAGAAATAAGATATCATTTCATTAGAGAACATGTAGAAAATGGAGACATCTCAATTGAATATGTTCCCACTGACAAACAAGTTGCTGACATATTTACTAAACCCTTGGATGAAACCAAATTCAATAATTTTAAAATTGAATTAGGTATGTTAAAAATGGATTAAAGTTATTTTGAATTAAATAAATGAAAATATTGATTAAGCCATATAAGGTGAGTGGAGAAGCCATCTGGCGTTGACAGACTATTCTTGGCGTCGAGAGAAATTATTTAGCGTCGAGAAGATATTTGGCGTCGAGAAGACACATGGCGTCGACTGAAGATACATGACGTCAAGCGATCTCAACGCCTATGCGAACATAGCTAGGCCGTCTCGACAGGGTAAAATTGAACCATCAGATCAATCTTGTCAAACAAGTTCAGCCCGCGGCTTCTCATCTTCTTGAATTAGAACTCCTATAAATAAGGAAGTCACTTCGTTAGCGTATATGCTGTAGTTCTCTAAGTTCGAAATTAGCTGCCCTAGAAAATCTCTTCATCAATTCCTTCTCTCCTCAATCATCAAAAACAATGCCTCCCAAAAGCAGTGAGTATCTTTATGAAGGAAGTGAGCTTGTTCGAAATGGATTCCAATCAGCTTCTGTGGAGATCAAATCAACAATCGAGTTAATCTACAATGCAGGACTGGAGTTCGTATTGTCTGAATCAACTCTCATTTGGAAACGAGAGGTATTAGAGCTATATTCTAACATAGTAATTGACTCCGTAAATTCAAAGATTAAGACTAGTGTGAATGGCAAGAAGATTAAGATAACTCCATCTAGACTCGCTAAGGCACTGAAACTGCCTAGGTTAAAAATGGACGAAGAAGAGGAAGAGGTGTCCTCTGAGCAGATTAGACTAGCACAAATCTGGTGCGGAATTGACACGTCAAGAGAAATCCCTGGAAGTATTCTAAGAAAAGGAATGAATCCGAAAGGCAAACTGATAACAGATGTGATAGGAAAGGGATTGTTATGCAAGACTGGATCGCATGACAAAATATCCAGAAAAATGTTTATTCTTCTGACAAGGATCATTCATTCTCTAAGAACAGATTGGGGAAGAGTTGTGTTTGACAGAATAGTTGAGTGTATCCAGGTACCTAACATGGGTAGGATACTGTCTCTGTATTTAGTAAAAGTGTCCCCTGACATTTTGAATAATAAACTTGGATCAAAGATAAATCATATGAAGAAAATGGATATGAGAATGATAGAGAGATGGGACAGAATCTTATCTAACCCTCCTCCAGCAGATTCTTCTCCCAAGCAGAAGAAAGCAAAGAAGCAAAAGAAGACTAAGGTTTCTTCAAGTTCTTCTAGTACATCCTCCTCCAAGAGAAAATCTACATCTTCTCCAATTCATGATCCAAATCTTACAACATCTGAAGATGTAGAAAAGAACAATGCAAGGGATAGTTCTCCTGATACTTCTAAGGATGCAAATGAAAAAGGGGAAGAAGAAAGAGGAAGTCTTCATATATCCCCAGCTAGATCTGAAGGGGTTCTGCCAAATGAAAAAGAGACTCAAGATGAGATTCCTGTTCAGCACGATTCCGAACTAAGCAAAGCAGCAATTGAGGGGGAGTCTCAGGATGAGATCCCTGCTCAGGATAAAATTGATTTGATCATCGCAGAAATTGAGGGGGAGTCTCAGGCTGAGATCCCTGATAAAGTAAATTCTGTCATTGAGGCAATGGAGGTGGAAGCAGAGCCTGAAGCAACAAAGAAATCTGCTGAGAAAGTTATTAAGATAGAATCCTCTAGCTCTCATATGAGCCAAAGAAATGATTCTTTTCTCAGGGAAGATAGTAGCAAAGGTGTTGACATGGAAAGGGAAATCCATGTGGACCTTAGTCCTGTTCTACCTCAGCTGGAGGTGTTACTGAATAATCAAAGGAAAATGTTAGAACAATATATTGAGGAAAATAATGATAAAATGAAAAAGGAAGTGGATTTTCAAATGAAGTTGGTTAGATTTGAAGTCAATCATCAGATGTCTGCTTTAAGGAAGGAGATGGTAAAGTTCTTTAAGAGAGCTGGTGCTTCAGTCGATTATTCAACTGAACAGCTTGATGCCATCAAAGAAGCATCCAAGTCTATTAAAGAATCACAAGCCGGAATTACTAAAACAGTGGATGATGTTCAGACAAACCAAGGAATACTGAGTAGCAACATGCAAGTTTTGTATAAAGAACAAGTAACACAAATTCTCACAGGTACAAATAAGATTGAAGCAAGATTACAACAGCATAATGCTGATATTTTGGCTAAAATTGGTGAGAGCTCCACAGTTTTAAAAGACCAAGTAAAGATGCATGTAGACACTTTAGATGATCATCTTCTTAAAGTAAAGAAAAACATTGACAGTGGAGTTCTTCATTTGGAAGGTCAAGTCAGATTTCAGAAAAATATTATAAGAGATCATATTGTTGAAGAAGTCCTAAAGGGGGAGAGGTCAATGATTCAAGCTAGTTCTGAACATGCTATGTGGACCTCAAACTCTATAAGAGAAACTCTTGGATATCCTACCATAGACTATGGGAATGATCAAGTCTCTGGGACAGGGCCAATCTCTCTTACTGAGGTTCAAAAGAAGATTGCTCAAATGTATAGTCCTCAGGATAAAGGCACAAGAGAACATTTTACTAGTGAGCAAGAAGAATCAAGCAAAAGAAAGTACAGAGAAGAGGTTCAATCAAGAGCTGATTTTGAACGTTGGTCTCCATCTTCCAGAGAATTGATTCTATCAGCATGGGAAGTTGTGAAAAATAACCCAGATCAACGAGAAAAGTGGTACTCTGAAGCTGAGTGGTTAAAGCATAGGGCTCAAGAAGATCTAAAGATCAAATTCAAGGCTGACAAAATGGCTGGGAAAGTCCAGGCAGGAGAAATGGAGCCAATCAGGTACTTCCCAAAGCCATTTGGTTATTTCGAAAGGAGAAAGGAAGTTGCTGCAGCACTCGCCAAAAGAGCCAAAAGAGGAATTGAATTCAAGGATCCTGGGCATTCTTAGAAATTTAATCTTTACTTTCTCTTTCTGATGAATGTAATTAATATACTTTTGAACAATCCTGGTGAATTTCTGGTGTGATCTATTTTTCATGATATATGCCTGTGATGTGATTATGGTTCTCTTCATGACATATCTTATTCTGAATTGCTTATGTTTTTATGCTTATATGAGATATTATGTCTGAGAGAATGTCTGTGGATAGAATGTGTTGGTAATTTGATTCTATATAGTATAATACTCCTTCTTCTGATTATCTATATAGAAATTTGTACACATTGTTTTAAAAAAAAAAGAGAGATATATCATTGACTGAGGTTATGACTTCTTCAAATAGGGGGAGATAGTTGGGATCATTGCTCACAATGTTCTAGATTTGGAGAAGTCCATTTGTAAGTCAAAGATATATCTCAGAATGTATTTGATATACTCTCTAGAATCAATGTGCAGGAGATCAGGTCAGGCAAAATGTTCATGGAATTCATTCAAGTTCAGAAGCGTTGAGACATCATACATCGCTCGACGCCTGTGACCCAGAAGTGTTGACTTAACTCCTATCAGCTCAGCGCCAACTAGAAGTTCTGAGTTCAAGTTAGAAAGCGTCGAGCCAAGTTATATTGCTCGACGCCTTGGAATGAGAAGTGTTGATTTAACTCTTATCAGCCCAGCGCCATCCAGAAGTGTAGAGATATGAAGACAGAGTTAAAAGGCGTCGACTGAGTGATGATTACTCAACGCCTGAGAAGGAGGAGCCGAGAGCTTCAGTCTAAGGAGTATGCGTCGAGTGTTTAAATATTGCTCGACGCCTAATTGAGAAAGTGTTGACAAAGACAGTAAGCGCTCAACGCCTCTTCTACAGATAGTCTGAACCGAGGAATTTCTTCTACAGCTGGCTGAGCTTTTGTTTCTGATAAAGACCGTTGAAAACATAACGTCATGCTGACGTGGAGGATCGTAACTGTAATTGCAAATGGCGGGCTATAAATAGAAGGCATGACCTATGGGTTATGTAGCTAAGTATTAAAGCAGTGAAGAAAAGTTTTAAAAGCCATTATCGTTTTCGAGTAAAAGTTTGAGAAAGATTTCTGAGAAGAGGTCAAGAAGGAAGAATCTGTCTTCCTAAGAAGAAGAACAGTCATCACAGCCTGTCGAATCAAGAAGATCATTTGCTGCTGCTGTTCTATTGAAGGTTTCTGTCTGATCATTCAGGCAGATCAAGAAGGCTCAACAATTGCAAACCTGAGTCTAAGTATTTGTTACTTTCTTTCTAAATTTCTGTAGGATCTGAGTTGTCAGATCTGAGTGTAGGATCTGTCAAGGATCTGAGTTGTAAGATCAGGTGTGATCTGAGTTGTAGGATTCAGGGGTGAATTTGAGTTGTAAGCCTAGTTATAAAGGCTGAGGTAGGATCTGTGTGATCTGAGATTGTAAGATCCTTTGGCGATCTGAGCTGTAAGACCTGTTTGTGGTCTGAGATCTGGAGGAGTTATAAACCATATCTAGTACACTACTAGAAGGGTGGAAGGGGGAAAGTGGATTACCCAAGATAAGGGGAACCACTATAAAAATCTGTGTGTTCTTTTCTGTGGTGTTATTTTTTTCTTGAAAGCTCTGATCAGATTTATCTAGGTTATATTCAAGAACTGCAATAAATTTAAATAACCTATTCACCCCCCCCCCTCCTCTAGGTGATTAGCTACCCTTAAATTAAGTCTTTCACATACCCCGCAGCGTGATAAACTCGATGCGCGATCCCTGCGGTGTATTTTTGTTGGTTACTCTCCTACCACCAAAGGGTATCGATGTTATCACCCTCCGACTCGTCGCTACTATTGCACTGTGGATGTTACATTTCGTGAGGGGGAGTCGTACTTTGGTCCTCGTCAGGGGGAGACGACTGGTAATGGTGACAAGACCATCGATTCTCCTCCTCCTATTGTCTCTCCTCTTCCTATTGTCCATTATCCTCTTCCTGCCATGGCCACTTCTCCTATTCCCTCCACTCCTCCTATTCCTTCCACCTCCGCTCCACCTATACTATACACATACTCCCGTCGTCCTACGACTGTTGAGCAAGTGCAGACTGAGAATGTTCCGCCAGTGCCAGTGACTGTCTCCGCACCAGATTCTGATGAAGACCTCCATGTTCCTCTTGCCCGTTTTATAGGTAAAAGGGGTGGCACCAAACACCCAATTGCCAACTACATTTGCTATGATCACCTCTCTCAGGCCCATAAAGCTTTTATCTCTTCTCTCTCATCTATTGTGATTCCTAAGACTTGGCAGGAGGTTTTTCAAACACCTGAGTGGAAAAAGGCAATGGAGGAGGAACTGTGTGCCTTGGATAAAAATAAGACATGGCGGCTTGCTTGCCTTCCCCCGGGGAAGCGAACGGTTGGATCCCGCTGGTCTTCACTGTTAAACAAAATCAAGATGGTGTGGTGGAGCGGTACAAGGCTCGTCTGGTGGCTTAGGGATATACCCAAGCTTAGGGCATTGACTACCAGGAGACATTTGCTCCTGTTGCAAAGATGAACTCAATTCGTGTGCTTCTCTCCTGTGCTGTGAGTCGTAAATGGGAGCTACTGCAACTTGATATCAAGAATGCGTTCTTGAATGGTGATC
The DNA here is from genome assembly GCA_033032865.1 of Dactylorhiza incarnata. Taxonomy (NCBI): domain Eukaryota; kingdom Viridiplantae; phylum Streptophyta; class Magnoliopsida; order Asparagales; family Orchidaceae; genus Dactylorhiza; species Dactylorhiza incarnata. The sequence goes on from JAWHQI010000035.1 coordinate 9,476,856, forward strand.
TGGAAGAGGAAGTTTACATGGATCTCCCCCCCGGGCTCTGTGATCAAAGGGTCCAAAGGGAAGGTCTGCCACCTTCTTAAATCCCTGTACGGCCTGAAGCAGTCTCCAAGAGCGTGGTTCGGACGTTTTTACAAGACCATGCTTCAACTTGGATACTCTCAAAGTCAAGCTGATCATACTCTCTTTATCAAGAGGAAGGGTGCTCAGGTTTCTATTCTTATTGTGTATGTGGATGACATCATCATCACCGGAGACTACTTGGAGGAGATCAATCACTTGAAAAAATAGCTAGGCAAAGAATTTGAAGTCAAGGACTTGGGAAAGTTGAAATACTTCTTGGGAATTGAAGTTGCGAGGTCTCAACGAGGGATCTTCATTTCTCAAAGGAAGTATACTCTTGATCTTCTTGAGGAGACTGGGATGCTTGGGTGTGCCCCCGTGGACACCCCGATTGAGGCTAATCACAAAATTGATGCAGATATTAGTGGGGAGAAAGTGGATGCCTCAAAATACCAACGTCTGGCTGGGCGTCTTATATACTTGTCCCATACTCGTCCTGACATCACATATGTTGTGGGAGTCCTAAGCAGGTATATGCATTCACCCTCCATACGTCATCAGCAGGCTGCCTTTAGGGTGTTACGTTACCTCAAGAAGGCACCAGGTCGTGGGATTCTGTTAAAAAACAGTCAGTCATTTGAAGTTGAAGTGTTCACAGATGCTGATTGGGCTGGTAGTCAAGACGACAGAAAGTCTACCACTGGGTACTGCACATTTGTAGGAGGGAACATGGTCTCATGGAAGAGCAAGAAGCAGAATGTGGTAGCTCGCTCAAGTGCTGAAGCTGAATATAGGGCTATGGCCCAAGGCGTTTGTGAGGGACTGTGGTTGAAGACTATCCTTCGTGATATAGGCCTTCAGGGGAACAATCCTATTATGATCTACTGTGACAACAAGGCGGCTATAAGTATTGCTCACAATCCTGTACAGCATGACAGAACCAAACATGTGGAAGTCGACCGACACTTCTTCAAGGATCACCTTGACAAGGGGAATATTTGCACTCTGTTTGTGAACTCATTTGATCAGCTTGTTGATGTCTTCACCAAGGGTCTATGTAGCGACAACTTCAAGGACAATACTGACAAGTTGGGAATGATCAATATATATTCCCAACTTGAGGGGGAGAGTTGAATATTCGCTTTTTTTATCCGCATTTATCTAATACACGTGATATGTCACGTGTATATCTCCTATATATGTATCTTATTTGCCCGGTTTAGGGCATCAGTTCAATATGATCGATCGCTTTCTACTGTTTCTAAACTTGGTTATTATGATATTTTCACAAATTAGCTAGATTGTTATTTTGTCTTTCTCATATTATAAAACAATTTAGTAATTTTCATAACATTATTACAAAGAATTTTTATTCCCTTATTCACCCCCCCCCCCCTCTAAGGGCGCCGTAAGATCCAACAAGTGGTATCATAGGTAGGTTATTCCAATACGGCTTCACAACCGGGAATAATGGCGTTTCATGATCTCGCATCTTCTAGAGGGGATAATTTTTATGAAAATGAAAAATCATTATGTCCACCATTATTTATGGGTGAAAATTATAATGGGTGGAAAACACTTATGGAAATATTTCTTAAAACTTTGGATATTGAAGTTTGGAATATTACAATTAAAATGCCCCAAGTATTTTGAATAAAAATGAAATGTTTTTAAATGCCAAATCTATGAATAGCCTATATTGTGCTCTAGATCAAAATATTTTCAAACTTATTTATACGCTCCCTACTGCTTTTGAAGTTTGGAAATTTCTTGAGAATACTTATAGTCTTTCTTCCACAGATGATGAACAAGAGGAATTCCTTATGGAACCAAGAGAAGAAATCGACGAGGACTCATTCTTGGAGGAAGATCAATCAAAGAGAGAAACAATATTGGACTCATTTTTTTTGCAACACATCAAGCAAAAGAGAAGACGGAAATTCAACTATGGAAGAGGAATGCGAAGAAGATGTCAAAGGAACCCTTGGTTCAAATCTTGTCTCATCCCATAGCAATGTAAGAAAATCAAAAACTTCTCTTTTTGTAACAAATTCTATTTCTACATCTCGTATGCTTAAAATTGCTAAACGTAAAATTTTAAAGTTGAAAATTACTAATTCCAAATTACGTTTAGAAAATAAATCTTTAAAAGCAAACGATAATGTAGAATCAAATATTGATGTGTTAAATACTCTTTCATGCTCTTTAGTTAAAATTTGTATTCCTTGTTTTGATTGCAATCTATTTAAAGAAAAATTCAAGGATATTAAAAAAGGGCTCTTAGTTTCTAAAAAACATAATGAAAAATTGATAATTGAAAATGATACTTTAACTTCTAAGTTAAGACAATTAAAATCTTTTGTTGAAAAGTTCTAATTTCAGGTAATGACTTTCATCATAAGATTTTGAATAAAAATAAATTAACTTACAAAATCATTTCTAGAAATGATCATTTTCATACATCAACTAAAAAGGAGTTTAGTTTCAAAAAGAATTATGACCCTCACAAAATTCTAAAGAGTCACTATTATAAGTCTCAATATATTTTCAATCATGACTCATATTTAAAAACTCTTTTTCATGAAAATCAAACTATAAAATATTATCCTTCATATTATAAGAGTATGTCTATAAGAAAATCATCAAAATAAGAATCAATTTCTTAAAACATATTGTAACCCACTCTTTCAACAATCAATTCTAAAGGAAGACAATCACTCTTATAAACTTTCAAAGAATCCATATAATAAAATTCGTTATGATTATCAACATCAAAGTATTTTGAAAAATAATTTGAATAAACATAAGTCTCAAATGAATTATTTTTCAAACAACTATCATCACAAAAAGATGTCAAATAATCTTAATATGAATTTAAGTGATAAACAACCAATGTATGAATGGAGACCCTTAAAGAAAAATGACACATCAACTTTAATTGAAAAAGCTCATTTATTCTTGTCTCCTAAAAAATCATCATGTTATATTTGGGTACCCAAAGGAACCATTACACATGGTTAACTTTGGATACCTAAATCTCTTATCATTTAGTATCTTTCAAATGCATGAAGTAGAAACTATTAAGAAAATGAAATATCATTACTCTACTTCATGATATGCTTATTGTCTCTTTTCTTTTGTTTATTTTTTATTATTTTTTTGAACAAACATGCTATGATCACTTTATATTTCATGGGATATTACTTGCACATTTTAAGCCTTATATTTAACAAATCAAATTGAATTAAAATTGAACATTAAGTCATATATTTTTCAAAGTGACCTATCTCTAATCTTCTTAGTTATTTATCCTTTTAAATCCTTTACCCTTAATTGTCTTGAATTATCATGATAAATTGAATATTGAAATTATTATCAAGATTATTGAAACTATTTTAAATATTGGATTTAAATGGTTTTTTAAAGGGCTTAAACTAAAAATTAAAATGCGCAACATTTTTGATTCTTTTCTATTTTTGTTTGCTGCATATGATAGCCATTATAATGAAGAATATTATCTAGAAAAATTGAAAACATAAATTCATCTAAACGCATGTTTAATCTTTCAAAAATGCGAGTTTACAATCAAAACTTCAAACAGCCATATCTTTTGATCCGCTCGTCCGATTTTTGCGTTTAATATATTTTCGGAAAGAGCACAGAAATCTCCATCCACCGGCGAACTAGGCTTGCCCATTTGAGTTCGTTTGGTGCTGTCAATTTGCCCAATTTCAACTCTGTTTTAAAAAGCTATCTCAGTTTGCTTGATTTGGAGATTTCTGTGTTTATGGATTTTTCATCACATGCTATCTTTAGTATAATTGTTTCATATATTAATTTAGATATTTTGTGTGTGATGTGTGTCACCAATGTTTGCATGTAATTTAGACCTTATAATTATCTTGTATCATTAAGATCAAATCAAAAGTTTACTCATTTCATTCTAGGTCTAAAGAAAATTAATTTGAAAACTTCTCATATTACATGCAACATTTTCTCCATTAATCCTATGTAATAACATTGCATTCAAACTCATCATCCTAGCATCACTTCTTGGTATATGCTTATATATTTATGCTAGGTATAACACTCACAATGCTATTCAAATTTCATGATAACTATGTGATTTAAAATCATAAATAGAATACTAAAATTCCAACAAACACATAGTTTATGGATTAATCATTATAATATATATGAATATTGTATCATGAATCATATATTATCATGCAAAACCAAAGATCAATAAATTCAATTATTGAAAGCAATCTTATAAATTTCAAAACTTTATATATGTGATCTTTGTCTTTTATATGATTAGATGATCATCATTTTTCTAGACTTACAAATCAAACATGCTTATTCAAAAGAAAATCACCAAAACATTTTGTCATAAGTTTAGAAGGAATAGAATTCACACTCATCATGATGATCTAACATATATTCTATGCAAAATTCTCTATAATCATAAATCATAATTCATGTTCTATCAAGAAATATCTCAAATCAATAATAGGAATTATGAATCTTATGATAAAAATTTTGAATAATGTTTTCTTTCCATTATTTGGTGTATTGATATGCTTTGCTATTGATTGCATGTATCTCTCATATTTGTAGACTCTAGAATCAACTTTGTAATGAAAGAATAAATCAAACTAAATCATCACGTTATCCTAGATCTATAATTTGAAACTCTATTTTAGAATACATGCAATATTAATATAAATCTTATGACATGACATTAAACCCAAAACTCATCATACTAGCATTGTCACTCATTGAATATTAGTAATTGTGCTAGTTATCTCATATCGTCATCTCATAAAAGTAGAAAAACTATGCGGCTTTATATAACTCATCACATTAAACAAAACCCATAGTTTATAAATCAACCCATAGTTTAAAAGCATAGGTTGTCCAAGGATTATTCACCTATGACTTCATATCTCACAATAGCGGGGGCGTAGGGTTGTATGCATTAGAGACCTAACCTCTAAGTCATGTCTTGTCCTTAACTGGGGAGAGTTCCAGTGGGGCCTTGCGAGGCACTGGGGGTAAAGAGTGCTAGGTTGAGTGTTCTCTAGTGTGTGTATATGGGACTAACACCCCAACCTACGACATGTGTGCAGCTCCTCATGCCCATCCGTCACTTAGTATGGGGCTAGGGTGTAGGCATTTAGTCGGGGTCATCTTTAATCTTAGGACATACTTATATTACTCTTTGCATGATTATTTTATTTACTTATCACTTAAATCATGCATATTTTGGGTTATTTAATAAAAAAAATGTCCTCTTGTGTTTGCATAATTTATCTTTTTGAGCTTAAATGTTTTTGTAAAACACATGTATTTGAAAAAGCTATAGTTTTATGCAAATTTGAGCAATCAAGACATCTCCAAAAATTACAAAATTTTTGCATAAGACTACTCTAAGGATAGTTAATAAATATAAAAAATCAGATTTTTAAAATTCTCAAAAAATCAAGTACTGTTTCCAGCGCTAGCGTTAGCGTCGGCGCTAGCGTGGGTGTCTGATTTTTCTGTGTTTTAAATTTTCTAAAAATCTATACAAATATGTTAGTTCATATGTACTACTTATTTGTTGTGTTTCTGACTTTTGTTATTTTTGTTTTATTCATATTATAAAAAAAACAACTATAAAAGTTCAAAATTCAAAAATACATAAAATATGTTTTTGAGATTTTCTGTTTTTTTAATTTATATTATGAAAAATCAACTACAAAAGTTCAAAATTCAAAAATACAAAAATATATGTTTTTGTGATTTTTCTGTTTTTATCTCATATAAAACATTTTCAAAACAAAAAAAAACTGTATGGTCTTTATTGTTAATATCAAGCATGAATGAATTCTATTATTTAGACTTATTTACAATGTTAAAATTTATTCCTTCAAATTACTATGAACATTGTTTTGTGTACAACCCGGGGGGGGGGGGGGGGGGGGGGGGTCGCCTGGCTCCTCCCAGGGATCTCGCAGAACATCAATAGTTCTCGGAAGCCGGGGTGAGGCGAGATCAGAGGCTTGGTCTCGCTCTCTCCGCGCTCGGCAGGAGGGCCCCATTCCTAAGGTTCAGCGAGACCCTCGAGGCCGCAGACCCCTCTCTAGCGAGACCAGGAAGGCGAGCAGTCCTCGCAGACCCCTCTTCCATGGGGCTGGAAGCTAGAATTACCTCTTTGCCCCGGAGGGTCTGCCAATAGCCATCCCGGACAGCGGAGTTTGGCTGTTAGCAGACCAAGTTGGGATGAGACAAGGGGGGTGGCGCTGCCGTACTGTGACTTACATCAGGAGGAAGGCCACGCAACCGCCACCTGCCCTGAGTTCTAGGAAGTCAGAGGGGCGAGAGCCCCAGCACCACAAGCACAACAAGGGGGAGCAAGGATAGAGGAGATTCTACCTCAGGGAGATGAGGATGAAAGGTGCGAGGATCGGGCGGACGTAGGGACCCGAGGAGGGATCAGAGTGATCTATGGGGGGTGGGGGTCGAGGCAACCCGGAAGGCGAGCCTCCATGCCATGTACCGTTGGAGTGTAGCTTCGACATCCCAAGCCCCACCCCCCCGCGGAGAAGATCACCTTCTCCCAGAAGGACCTGCCCGGTCACAAAGACCCATTCTGCGATGCGCTGGTCATCCAGACAGCCATCGAGAACTTCACCGTCTCTCGAATCTTGGTGGACAATGGGAGCTCGGTCAATGTTATTTTCAAGAAGGCGTTCGACGGGATGCAGGTAGAGCTCAGGAGGGTGTTGGCCTCGGATGGCCCGCTATTCGGATTCTCAGGAGAAAGGAAAGAAGTAGAAGGGGGAGTAGGACTTCATGTGACCCTGGGAGGGCAGTCCCGGAACTGCCGCTTTGTGATAGTGGATGCCCCCAGTAGCTATAGCGCCATCTTCGGACGGCCTCTTATCAGCGCGTTCCGGTGTGTCCCGTCCACTTTCCATCAATGCCTCAAGTTCAGCATGGGGGGAATCCAGGTCCGGGTCAGGGGAGATCCCAAGGTGGTGAGGCAATGCTATGTGATCGTCGTCAACACCATCTCTTGGATGGAGGAGGCGGAGGAGTGGGATAAGTTAATGGAAGAAGTGGTCGCGATGGAAGAGGTAGAGGAAAAATAGTTCGTGCACAGGAAGGGGTCGGTGAAAGGCCCAGGGCGGGGGAGGAAGAAGGAGAGCAGGGAGAAGAGGAGGCCCCGGGGGGAGGGGCGGAGGAGCTAATGGAAGTAGGAGAGGATGGGGGGAGAGAAGTAGTTCATGCCCAGGATGGGGTCGGTGAAAGGCTCAGGGAGGGGCAGAAAGAGGGAGAGAAAGAAGAGGAGCAGAGCCCCTGGGGGGAGCAGTCCAGGCTAGAGGCTGTAGATGAAGTGGTTGTTGGAGTTACCATTGTGATCTAGAAGTGGTCAAACATGTAATGTCACTGCCAACGCGATATGAGCCTGCAGGGTCGCACATAAGAGCATGTGGAGAAGTTGGAAGATTGACTATGTTGGTAAAGGTTACCAATCACCATATAGAATGGGGGAAGTCCAGCAAATGTTGCTGTCTGAATTCGTCGGGTTTACACGGATAGAATTCGTCGGATTCGTCGGGATTCGTCGGATTGTTCCGTGGAATCTCGACGAATTGTTACAGAGATCCTTAACTCGGCAAATGTTGTCGTCTGACATGATTCGTCGGATTCGTCGGGATTCGTCGGATTGTTCCGTGGAATCTCGATGAATTGTCACAGAGAGCATTAACTCGGCAAATGTTGCCGTCTGATGTGATTCGTCGGAATTCGTCGGATTGTCCCGTGAAAACTCGACGAATGCTGTTCCGTGGAATCCCAACGAATTGTAACAGAAGCCCCTATTTTGCTGTGTGGTCTGCGGATAGCGATTCTTCTAGAAGCTGTTTATCCTTTGGGTATAAATAAGACTTCTTTTAGGGTTCTCATAACTTACGAAATAGAAGCCGACGGAAGGAGTTCCGCTCGAACCCTAGACGGAAGGAGTTCCGTCTGAATCGTCTCCGCCGACTTCCTCTCCGACGATTGTCGCCGGTGTTGTTCTTCCTGAAGCGGATCTAGCAATCCGTGGAAGCGCAAGGTGTAGTCTTCTTCTCCCGGCTCGTGTGGACTGCTGTAGAGACGTAGACATTATTCTACGTGAGAACTCTCTTGCAAAGCCGACGAAGGCAATCTTCTTCTTGGAGCATCTAGGTTGGATTTGATCCAATCCCGCCAAGGTAATTTCAAACCTAGCATTTTGATTAACTTCTTGATTCAATATTCATGGTCGATCCGAATCTTTTGGGTTGTTTCTCTTCATTTCCGCTGCGCCTACATTTGATGTATGGTTCTAGAAAAACCCAACAGTGGTGGAGGTGGAGATCACCACTAAGGCCGGGGCGATCGAGAAGATCAAGATCAATGGGGAGCTCAGCCCGGAGGATCGGGCGAAGATCTTGGCTTGCGTCCAGGACAATGTGGACGTCTTCGCATGGAGCGCCGCAGAGATGCCGGGAATCGACGCAGATGTGGCATTTCATCGCCTCAACCTCGATCCTGGCGCTCGCCCCATCCGCCAGAAGAGGAGGTCCATGGCGGACAAGTTGGAGGTGCCCATCCGGGAGGAGGTGAACAAGCTCCTCAAAGCTGGCTTTGTATCGGAGATCCAGTACCCAGGCTGGGTCTCCAATGTTGTGATGGTAACCAAGGGGGAGGGTAAGTGGAGAATGTGTGTGGACTTTTCTTTGCTTAATAAATCGTGCCCCAAGGACTGTTATCCCTTGCCTAGAATCGACGCACTGGTTGACTCAGCCGTCGGTTTTTTTGTGATGTCTTTTTAGATGCTTTTTCAGGTTATCACCAGATCCGCATGCACCCTCCCGACGTTAAAGATGTGTCCTTCATCACTGGGGATGGATGCTATTGTTACAAAATGATGCCGTTCGATTTGAAGAACGCATGGGCCACATATCAGCGTATGATGGATAGGGTATTTCGCGAGCAGAAGGGAAGGAACTTAGAGGTCTATGTGGATGACCTAATGATCAAGAGCCAGAATCTTGAGTCCCATCTCAGTGACCTCGAAGAGACTTTTAAAACCTTGAGAAAGTTTAAAATGAGGCTTAACCTCTTCAAGTGTGTCTTTGGGGCCAGTCGAGGGAAGTTCTTGGGTCATTTGCTCACCCCTCTTGGAGTGGAGCCTAATCCAGACAAGGTAAAGGCGATCCTTGAGTTGAGATCTCCACGGAGTGCGAAAGAGGTCCAACGTCTGACAGGGAAGTTAGCCGGGCTGAGCAGATTCCTTTCCAAGGCAGGAGAAAGATGTTCTTCCTTCTTCAAGGTATTAAGGGGTAACCAAAAATTCGAATGGACTCCCGAGTGCGAAAAGGCTTTTCAAGCGCTAAAGGAACAACTGACCCATGCCCCATTATTACAAGGGCCGAGACAAGGGGAAGACCTATACCTGTACTTGGGGGTAGGGTCGGAAGCGGTTAGCTTGGTGTTGGTTCGAGAGGAGGGGAAGAAACAACTCCCTATTTACTATGTCAGCAGGGTACTCAGGAAGGCCGAACTCAGATATCCTATCCTCGAAAAGTTAGCGTTTGCCTTGGTAGTGTCGGCTAGGCGGCTCAGACCTTACTTTCAGGCACACTCAATCAAAGTGGTGACTGACCACCCCCTTCGTGGCATCATGGAAGGGGTAGAGCACTCTGGGAGGTTGGCAAAGTGGGCGGTAGAATTGAGTGAGTTCAATGTCTCCTGCGTGCCCAGGGTATCCATAAAGGCACAGGCGGTGGCAGATTTCATGTCCGACTACGTGACCGAGTTAGAGGAATCTGAAATACCCCACCCGGTGGCTTGGAAGATGCTGGTCGATGGTGCGTCGGGAAAACATTCCTTCGGAGGAGGGGTGGTGTTGGTGAGTCCCCAAGGAACCAGGATAGAGCAAGCGATAAACATCCATTTCCCCCTCACTAATAACCAAGCCGAGTACGAGGCCGTGGTAGCAGGCCTCCGCCTGGCACAAGAATTGGGGGTGCAGGACGTGGAGGTCTCGACGGACTCCATGGTGGTGGCGTGCCAGATCAAGGGGGAATTCGAAGTCAAAGAACCAACTCTCCAACGGTACCTGGAGAAGGTTAAAGGGATAGTGGGTCAGTTTCACACCTTCTCCATCAAACACATCCCAAGAGGAGAAAGCACCCAGGCGGACCTCCTGGCCAAGTTTGGTCCCCGGGCCGGGGGAACGGTGTCGGAGCTTTTCCGACCCTCCATCGAGGAGGGGGAGGTGATGGAGGTGGACCAGTGGGTGTCGTGGATGGATCCCTTCATCACCTACTTAACAACGGGGAAGTTCCCCGAGGAAGAGGCAGACAAGAGCCGGCTCAGGTATAAATCAGCTTACTACTCCTTGCATGCAGGGGTACTGTATAGAAAGACCCTCTCAGGGCTCCTGGCCCGTTGTGTCTCGGAGGAGGAAGCCCCGAGGGTCCTGGAAGAGATCCATTCAGGAGAGTGTGGCAGCCACTCAGGAAGCAAGACCCTGGAAGGAAGAGTTCTGAGGCAAGGCTACTTTTGGCCCACCCTCAGCAAGGATGCGGCCGAGTTCTCCAGGAGGTGCTCCAAGTGCCAACTCTACGCCCCCCTCCAGCTCCTGCCTGCTCAGAGGCTCCGGACGATCACAGCCCCCTGGCCTTTTGCGATATGGGGTTTGGATTTGGTGGGACCTTTCCCTCAGGCGAGCGGCCAGAGAAAGTTCCTGCTGGTGATGGTGGATTATTTCTCTAAGTGGATCGAAGCAAAGGCCCTCGCTAAGGTAACCTCCCAAGTGGTAAAGAATTTCGTTTAGGGTGAGATTATTTGCAGGCACGGGCTTCCTCTAGCCATTGTCGCGGATAACGGGCCGCAGTTCGCCAGTGACGAGTTCATTAGCTTTTGTACTCATCTCGGCATAGATGTCAGGTTCGCGTCGGTCCACCACCCAAGGAGCAATGGGCAAGTGGAGGCGGCAAACAAAATTATAGTAAACCTTCTCAAGAAGAAGATCGAGAACCGCAGAGGGAGTTGGGTGGAGCAACTTCCCTCGGTCCTCTGGGCACTGAGGACCACCCCAAACACAGCCACCAGAGAGACCCCCTTCAGGCTATCCCACGGATCTGAGGCTGTCCTCCCGGTCGAGTTTGAAGTCAAGACACCTAGAGTGGTCGTCGCAGGGGAAGGAGGTGAAGAATGGAGAGCGCACAACGAAGGAGGCCAAAGATTGTCTTTGGACCTAGTGGAGGAACTCCGAGACCTGGCCACCGTTAGGCAGGAGGAAGTGAAAAGGCGGATGGTCAAGTACTTTGACAAATATAGCCGAGTAAAACATTTCCAGAAAGGGGACTTGGTACTAAAGAAGGTTGATGCGGCCGGAAGGGGGGCCACGGTAGGTAAGCTCAATCCCAACTGGGAAGGCCCATATATTGTAAGTGAAGTGCTAAAGTCAGGAGGTACCACCTCCGGGATGTGGAAGGGGTACCCCTCGGTCAGGCCAGAAGTGGGGATGACTTAAAGCGTTTTTATCCATAAAGTTCCTTTTCTATACCCGTTCTAATATATTATTTCTCATGTGCTGTCTCTTCGACTACGGGTCCCAGGTGACAAATTCTTTTATGCTGGATTGCCCCGGACGATCCCGCTGTCGGGCTCTCACTAGCCGGTGGGTCAGGATGATCTCGCGGAGAGGTTGGCGAGGTTGACAGGTTCTTTTATGCTGGATTGCCCCGGACGATCCTACTGTCGGGCTCTCACTAGCCGGTGGGTCAGGTTGATCTCGCGGAGAGGCTGGCGAGGTTGACAGGTTCTTTTATGCTGGATTGCCCCGGACGATCCCGATGTCGGGCTCTCACTAGCCGGTGGGTCAGGTTGATCTCGCAGAGAGGCTGGCGAGGTTGACAGGTTCTTTTATGCTGGATTGCCCCGGACGATCCCGCTGTCGGGCTCTCACTAGCCGGTGGGTCAGGTTGATCTCGCGGAGAGGCTGGCGAGGTTGACAGGTTCTTTTATACTGGATTGCCCCGGACGATCCCGCTGCCGGGCTCTCACTAGCCGGTAGGTCAGGATGATCTCGCGGAGAGGCTGGCGAGGTTGACAGGTTCTTTTATGCTGGATTGCCCCGGACGATCCCGCTACCGGGCACTCACTAGCCGGTGGGTCAGGTTGATCTCGCGGAGCGGCTGGCGAGGTTGACAGGTTCTTTTATGTTGGATTGCCCCGGACGATCCCGCTGCCGGGCTCTCACTAGCCGGTGGGTCAGGATGGTCTCGCGGAGAGGCTGGCGAGGTTGACAGGTTCTTTTATGCTGGATTACCCCGGACGATCCCGCTGTCGGGCTCTCACTAGCCGGTGGGTCAGGTTGATCTCGCGGAGAGGCTGGCGAGGTTGACAGGTTCTTTTATGCTGGATTTCCCCGGACGATCCCGCTGTCGGGCTCTCACTAGCCGGTGGGTCAGGATGATCTCGCGGAGAGACTGGCGTGGTTGACAGGTTCTTTTATGCTGGATTGCCCCGGACGATCCCGCTGCCGGGCTCTCACTAGCCGGTGGGTCAGGATGATCTCGCGGAGAGGCTGGCGAGGTTGATAGGTTCTTTTATGCTGGATTGCCCCGGACGATCCCGCTGCCGGGCTCTCACTAGCCGGTGGGTCAGGATGATCTCGCGGAGAGGCTGGCGAGGTTGACAGGTTCTTTTATGCTGGATTGCCCCGGACGATCCCGCTGCCGGGCTCTCACTAGCAGGTGGGTCAGGTTTATCTCGCGGAGAGGCTGGCGAGGTTGACAGGTTCTTTTATGCTGGATTGCCCCGGATGATCCCGCTGCCGGGCTCTCACTAGTCGGTGGGTCAGGATGATCTCGCGGAGAGGCTGGCGAGGTTGACAGGTTCTTTTATGCTGGATTGCCCCGGACGATCCCGCTGTCGGGCTCTCACTAGCCGGTGGGTCAGGATGATCTCGCGGAGAGGTTGGCGAGGTTGACAGGTTCTTTTATGCTGGATTGCCCCGAACGATCCCGCTGCCGGGCTCTCACTAGACGGTGGGTCAGGTTGATCTCGCGGAGAGGCTGGCGAGGTTGACAGGTTCTTTTATGCTGGATTGCCCCGGACGATCCCGCTGCCGGGCTCTCACTAGCCGGTGGGTCAGGATGATCTCGCGGAGAGGCTGGCGAGGTTGACAGGTTCTTTTATGCTGGATTGTCCCGGACGATCCCGCTGTCGGGCTCTCACTAGCTGGTGGGTCATGTTGATCTCGCGGAGAGGCTGGCGAGGTTGACAGGTTCTTTTATGCTAGATTGCCCCGGACGATCCCGTTGCCGGGCTCTCACTAGCCGGTGGGTCAGGTTGATCTCACGGAGAGGCTGGCAAGGGAGGGGAGATTGGTCCCTAAGAGAGTTCGAAAGCGAGGATAACTTCCCGTTTTGGCGAGAAGGGGGGTCCTCGGCACAAGATAATAATGAGAAGGGGGTTTAGTCCCTAAGAAATATGGTCGGAAATTTAGGGCAACTTCTCGTGGTCGAGAAACGGAATTCTCGGCATATATAAAACAAGCGAGACGGCAAGGAGCGAGTACTGTACACAAACTAGCAAATAAGAATGAAATCAAAGAAAATACCAAGCAAGAAAGAACAGTGCACAAAATTTTCATTCCAATGTAAGAGTTTAGTTACATTAGGCGGCGATCTCGCCAGCCCCAAAAATATACATTAAAAACAAAATGAAAATCATCTCCTAAGCCTCGCCCAGAAACTCCTCATCGTCGCTATCCTTCACCGGCGGGAGCGGCTTGAAGAGCTCCGGGACGATGTCCTCGACCGTCATGCTCTCGGCCTCGGCAACCAACAGTTCAGCTCCTTTCATGGCCTGGAAGACGAAACGAGCCGCATTCGTCGACTCTACGCGAAGCGCCTCGTCGCGGTCTCGCCTCTCTTCCTTTAAACGGTGGGGAGAAGGGGGAACGGCGGCGCGAGCAAGGTCGCGGTTGAGTGCCTTCAGCCCGGCGACCTCGCCCTCCAGGCTCAGGACCCGAGCATCTGAAACCCTAGCCGTCTCGGCATCCTGCGAACAAGAAACGCGTAAGACAAGACAAGTTGGGGAGAAAGGGGATGCTGTAGATAAATGACTCACCACCCCGGTCTCGGCGGTAGCTAGCTCCTCCTTCAACTCATCGACCTTTGCCTGGGAGGCCTTGTAGGCCTCGGCAAGCTCTGCATATTCGCATTCCAGCTGCAGGCATCTTCTCCCCGTCATGTGGGCGAGCTCCATAGCCCGTAACTGGGACCTCGCGCTTTCATAGGCGAGGCCTCTCGCGGTTTCTTCCTTATAGGCCGTGGCGTCCTCACGACCGTACATAATGAAGGAGAAGTTGAAGGCGTGGGAGGTTGCGACGTCCTTCTCCACCCAAGTGGGAAGTATGGAGGAGACATCGATCATGTTGACCTCTTATCTCCAATGCACTAGGCGCTCGCCGATTTCATCCCGGGCTCGCTCGCCAAGGCCGAAGTGCAGGTGGTTCGACGGAAGGGGCAGTGCCGAGGTCTTGGCGGTGACCTCGACTGGCTCCTCGGCTTCCAGATCCTCGGGGAGCGCGGAAGTACCGGCCTCACGACCCGAGAGCTCGGCAGGGCGCTTCCCCTTCACGGAAGCGCGCGAGCTCTCGCCCTTCTTGGGTTTCTTTGGAGTTGGCTGGCGGGAAGGTTTGCTGCTTGGAGCCTCCGCCCTCTTCTTGGAAGAGGTAGCGGTCGCAGGAGTAACCTCTCGGCATGTCGCTGCCCCCATGGTAGCGAGGGCGAGGTCGGCGAAGGGTTTTCTGTTACTCGCATAAGGAGGGTGGAGGGGGATGTCTCGCTCACCTGACAAAAGTTACGTTAGGAGGAATGCCGAAAATTAAAAAGAAAACGAGTGGTGGGGCGAGATCCTTACCTTCCCCGGAGAGCACCGGTAGTAGCCTGTCGACGTTGCGGCGAAGATAGCACACCTCGAAGTTCTTCTTCTGAAAGAACTGGTAGAGGTCGGCATCAGGGCCGCCGAGAACTGGAGGGCGGTAGACGCTATCGTTGTATTGGACAGGCGAGACAGGGATGTTGCCGAAATTCCCCTTCACGAGGAGGAACTTCTGAGCCCAGAAGTGGGCCTTGTTGACGGTCTCGACGACCTTGCACCCCGAGCCTACAAAGTAGATGGTACCCTCTGTGTAGGCGCGGAAGGAGAATAGTTTCCGGAAGACCGGAAGGCTAAACTCGATGCGCTCCTCGCGCAGGAAGCAGGCGAAACCCACGATCACCGCCATCGCGTTAGGGGTGAGTTGGGCGAGAACTACTCCGTAGTGCCGGAGCACCTGGAAAACCACAAACAATGAAAACTATTGCAAGCGAGACTAATCCTGCGAGAAAAATGAAGGGGAAAAGGGAATGTACCTGGCGAATCTCGGGCCAAAGGGGAAGTCGCAGGCCCACCGCGAAATGTGCGATGGGGATGGCGATGTCATCGGGTCGGAGGGTGTTAATCACCTCATCCTCCCCCGGGCGGCGAGCTGTGAACTCGGGGGGGATGAAGTCGGCCAGGGAGGTGAGGTATTCGTCCTCGCTCAGGTTGCAGCAGAAGAACTCGTGTTCGCAGAAAGCCCAGGCGCACTTTAGCCTACCTTCGCCCTCGCGGTCGTCCTTCCCAGTTTTCACCATCTTTAGTACCTGCGAGAACTAGAAGGGAGGAATGCGAGAACAGATTGGCGAGAGCTCTGCGGCTGAGAGGAAGGATATGTTTGAGGAAGGCGGTAGATAAACGACATTAATGAGAAGCTATTTATAGGAAAATGAAAACGGCGGGAAGAAGCCCAAGCACCGGAGGGTACGGTTAGTCAAAATGTCACATCATGGTAACGCGCGAAAACAAAAATCATTCCGCCAATGACCGGCGAGCGAGATCAATCTGCAGGGTTAGTCCAAATAAACGATTCGCGAGCAGAAGCAGTACTCGCAAGAGAAAATAAGATAAAGGATAGGCAGCAGTATGGAAGCCGCAAGCAATAACACATTTAATGATTGTTCACAGCTCTTAGCGAGCGAAAACTAATAGAGGCCACAGCCATGCGAGATTGTTCGGAGTAATAATACAAAAATAGCGGAAATGTTTCACGAAGGAAAAACTAAAGGCGCGGGATCAGTAAGGCAGCCACTGCCACCTGCCGCCGCCTCGCGGTCCCGTCCTCGGCGGCCTCCTGGGTTTGTGGAAATCAGCAGCAGCGCGGGCGTCGCGATCAATCAGGTGGGCGAAATCTTTGATCCTCGCTATGAGCATCTCCTCAGAAGTCACGGACTCATCGAGATCGCGAGGCATCGCAGCACGAAGTTTATCGCACTCGTCCATCAGCGAAGCATATCTCTCCTCGGCAGCCCGCCTATCCACTCTCGCCCGAATGTTGAGGTCCTGCAGCATCTGGTTTTGCTTTTGGAATAACTCCGCGGTCCGTTGTTTTATCACCTCAGGTTCTCGCGAATCGCCCAGGAAGTCCTCCACCTGCTCAGGAAAGGGGGACATTTCCTCATCCCCGAGTTCGGAGTCGGTGTGTTGGGTCTCGCAGTCCGCTGAAAAGGGTTGTACGCGAGGTTAGGAGGGACAAATATCAGGGTAAATAGCGGAGACGCGAGAAGGCTTACCCGGGGGAGGGTGAAAGGAACCAGGCGGAGGATCGAAGGCGGTGCCATAGTAGGGGATGCGAGTCTTCCCCTTTCCAGGGGGGTATTTCGCCGTACCTACGAGGGGACCTTTTGGCCGGCGTGATCCGCCTGAGTCCTCATTGGCGAGAAGGTTAAAGTTCGGTGCCGGGATGGTAGCGTCCAGGAGTTTAGGGGAAGGAGTTCGCTGATCCTGTTGCCTCGGGCTCGCAGGAGGCAGAACTGAAGAAGGAAAATAAAGAAGTGAGAAACATCAGCAGGTAACACGATTAAAGTAAACTTGGCGAGATCAAATAATGTACCGTCAGGAGTCTCGCCAACGATATTCGCATTCTCCCGAGGAGTAGTGGGGGTTCGTTCGAAGGCCCGCCAACGTCCTTGTTGGTCTTAATGACCTACATATGCGAAGCTTAGAAACAATAATCAAATGGTCTCGCGTGATGGGTAATCCTTACCTTGTCAACGGATTTGTCGCTAGGGGAAGACTCCAGGTCGACAGTATCATCTCCCAGTCGGCGAGCGGCCTTCGCTTTCTTCGTTTTCGGCACAGGAGAGGGGGACGGCCCACTCATCCACGCCGGGGGCTTCATCATCATCGACACCTCGCGAGCCTTGGAAGCTTTCAGGCGAGCCTCCATTTCCTTGGAGAGAGGCATCGGAAGATAGCTACAGTAAGGAGAAGAATAAAGGAGAAAAGAAAGTGAAGACGCCCTTCAGCTCAAGTGGTATTTATAGCCTAACGGTGGGACCCACAGAAAGATTCCCGACAGGACAGCTGTCGCCAAGCGAACACCCAGGGTTGGACGATTCTTTGCGAGCTTAGGATAACCTCGCAAAGAGCGGGGATTATGTACAACCCGGGGTTCGCCTGGCTCCTCCCAGGGATCTCGCAGAACATCAATAGTTCTCGGCAGCCGGGGTGAGGCGAGATCAGAGGCTTGGTCTCGCTCTCTTCGCGCTCGGCAGGAGGGCCTCATTCCTAAGGTCAAGCGAGACCCTCGAGGCCGCAGACCCCTCTATGGCGAGACCAGGAAGGCGAGCAGTCCTCGCAGACCCCTCTTCCATGGGGCTGGAAGCTAGAATTACCTCTTTGCCCCGGAGGGTTTGCCAATAGCCATCCCGGACAGCGGAGTTTGGCTGTTAGCAGACCAAGTTGGGGTGCGTATAGTTAAATCGAGAGGCAGATTCCTGCTATTTGCAGGCCAGATCAGACAATCTATAAATAGGATCCAAAGGGCACCTTTGGAGAGGACTTCTCTTTTGAGCTTCTCTCTCCTCAGGCCATCCTTGAGCTCTCCAAGGTGCCCAGGCTTCAGCTTTTGGCTTGGGAGGGGAAGCGCTCTAAAGATTTTCCGGGTGTGTAGTGGGTCCTCCTAGCTGAGCCTAAGGGTCAGTGTCCAACTCCGAGGCTCCGGTCTGTTCTCTCGCGAGATTAGTAGGGGCCCGTCACCCCCCAACCCGTTGGGGGCCCCGAACTTCACAAAAATCGAGAAATCGGTTTCAACATTTTGTTTATCATTCTTTGATATATCTATTTAAAGTGCATCAATTGTATTGAAAAATATGTGTAAAACCAAGCTTAGCATGCCTCTAAGTATGAGTAAATGTATTATGATTGATAATGATACCTTTCACTCACTTATTTTGGTAATCAACATGTGTGTTTAAATCTAAAAATGCTTGCTTGTGTATTATATTTGTACAATAAATTAAAACTTGCATAAATTTATTGCCTACACTACATTTGAATTGCACTTATGAAATTTAGAAAAGTGGTTATGTTTAAAAAATTGGGTTTGCAAAACAAGTGTATTCGGAGAATGTTGTCTCATAAATATGAACAAAAAAAATATATATGTAGACAAATAAAACTCCACCAAGCACTACTTGAACCTCCTGATAAGTCTTCATAAGCATTGTGAGGTTGAGCACCTTGGAAAGAATAGTAAAGTGTCTTGTGCAAACCTTGGTTATTGCACCACTTTGTTAAAAATAATGTGCATTAAAAGTGTGTGAAAGTAATTTACTTGTGTTTTATTGTGCACTTTACTTTACATAGTTCTTGTATTTTGTTGATTTAAATCAATTGTTAACATTGCCCAAAATACACTTATGTGCACATCATTATCTTTCATAACACCTCTTCTCATGAGTATTGGATTCTAATGCTTTATCTATACTACTCTTTATATAAGAAATGCACTAGATATATCACCTAGCATGATCTCTCCAATGTTTTGGTATCTCTTGAACTTAAAATTAAGTAATATTGTAGTATAATCTCTATTTGATATGTTCATTTCATGTTTGGTATCTTTATGAAAAACTTTGAGATTTCAAAAAGGTTAAAACATTTTTCAATTTTGAACTAAAACTCATATTTTTACTTATGTTTTTCATGCTTACAAAAAGATGTTTCTTATAATCTTCCGCTTGCTTACAACTCTTATCTTTTTATTTGAAATCTCTTATATACTATGCTTAAAATCTTTATTATTATTTATATTACAAAAGCTCGATCATGCTTTATCATTTATAAGAAATGTCTTCTTACTATCCTCACCCCCACCTTCTTTTGATAATACCAAAAGGGGGAGATTAATTGAAGAAATATATATAGGAGAAATATAGAAGATTAAGGGGAGAATAATTCATGTAATCTATCATTTAAGGGGAGTAAAACATAAATTGCATTTATGTAGGAGGAGCATTAAGATAGGGGGAGTATGCATATCATCATACTTATCATATACTATAGTTGCACTATCATCTTGGTTATCATATACTATTAACACTATTGTTGATTTCTTGCTAAGTGGATTTGTTATTATCAAAAGGGGGAGATTGTTGGACAGGTGTGTCACATCCCTTTGTTTGAGAATAACAAATCCCAAATTGTATTTGATCTTGTATTTTGTGTGTTTAGAGTATGCAGGAACTATAAGTGCAATACTCCATAGGTATAAACAGATTGGAGATGATTCTCTGGAATATGTGCTAACGCTCGCGTTAGTAGTTAACGCCCAGCGTTATCTACCTGCGTTCGACGAACTCTGAAGACGCTCTACGAAACCTGAAGGAAGCTGCGTTCGACGAACGAAGAGTTCCGTTCGACGAATTTCCTGCGATCTACGAACTTGCGCTCGACAAGCTGCGTTCGACGAACGAGGAGTTCCGTTCGACGAAATCTCCTGCGCTCGACGAACCTACACTCGACAAGCTGCGTTCGACGAACGAGAAGTTACATTTGACGAACTGAGCCTGCGCTCGACAAAAATGCGCCCGACAACTGCGTTCGACGAACTTGAAGTTCCGTTCGACGAAATGGCTTCCGTTCGACAAAAGTTTGTTCTGTCACGCAGCCGACGGTTTCGCAACCGCTCCACACGAACGCTACCGCCAGCGCTAGCGCTATCTCCCGGCGCTATCTCAAGTTCGTGCACAGCGCCACGCCGCTGATAGTTTCGCAACCGCTCCACATGAACGCTACCGCAGGCGCTAGGAGCTACCGCAGGCGCTATCTTCAAGTTCTATAAATTGATGGGCTCTTTCTCGTTTTTGGCTGATCCATCCTAGAGAGATTGCAAGTGCCACAACTCTATTGCTGTTATGCTGCCGAAGATGGATTTGTCACTAAAAGCTTAAGGAGAATTCTGGAGGAGGACAACGTCACGCTACATCCGAAGGACGATCGCTTCGACCTCGCTTATACTACAGCGATCCTTCATCTCCGACTTCAGAAGATCTCATATAGGGAGTTTTATTATTGTTATCTTTATTTTCATTCCATATTTTTTTGTAATCGTTTAGTTAATTCGCCTTGTGTTGGCGACTAGGACTGGATAGGACTTAGGGGGGAATTCGCCTTGTGTTGGCGACTAGTTCTAGGTGATTAGATCTAGGGGGCTCGAGGTCATATCCGGGGAAGGATTGGCTAGAGCGGCTTGAGGCCTTATCCGGGGAAGGATAGGCTAAAGCCAACCGGTTTGTGGGGATACAAGTCGGTATAGAAAAGGAAAAAATATTTACATTTGTACGCCTCCGATTTCTAGCGATATTGAAATCAAATTTATGTAAACATTTTTTTTATAAATACAATCATGTCTCTATTTGTGTTTACTTGATTTCTCTCCTTTGGCGTTATCTCTAAAATATTGGTTACTAAGTTTTCAATTCTAATTACTTTATCTAAATTGTTTAGTTCAACCTCTTTCATCATAAAACAATTTAGTACTTGTTTCTAAACTTGGTTATTATGATATTTTCACAAATTAGCTAAATTGTTATTTTGCCTTTCTCATATTATAAAATAATTTAGTATTTTTCATAACATTATTACAAAGAATTTTTATTCCCTTATTCAGCCCCCCCCCCCCCCCCCCCCCCTCCTCTAAGGGCGCCGTAAGATCCAACAAAAAGGTGTCATTTTGATGGCGCTATGATACGTGGTGTTGTACCATCATTCGACTAACGGTAACCAATGTACCCATCGTCGGGGTCTTTCAAAACACATACAACGAAGGTAGTTCTCAAGACAACGATTCACTACTTCCGTTTGGCCGTCGATTTGGGGATGGTAAGTCGTAGACAATTTAATCTCTACCTGCAAAAGATTAAACAGCTCTTTCCAGAAAACGCTGACAAAAATTGCATCTCGATCGCTGATTATAGAAGCAGGGAGTCCATGAAGGCGAAAAATGGAATCCAGAAAAATTTGGGCAATGGATTCAACTGTGTAAGGATGAGCAACCGCCACAAAGTGAGCTTGTTTACTAAGCATGTTTACCACTACTAGCACAGTCGATTTGCCCTCACTCTTAGGCAGCCCATCTATGAAATCTAGTGAAATCTCTTGCCATGTTCTATCCGGAATTGGTAGAGGTTGGAGCAACCCCATAGATCATTGATTATCTGCCATACATCGTTGACAAACTGAGCAGTTTTGGATGTAGGCGTAAATGTCCGACTTCATCTTCCTCCAATAGAACATACTTTTCATTCTTTGGTAAGTGGCAGTAATACACGAGTGACCCCCAACCGCCCCGTCGTGATAGAGTCAGAGTAATTTCGTTTTCACAAAAGATTCATTTCCGACTACTAGCCGCCCTTTGCGTTTGAGGAGACCATTAATCCAGTGATATTTCGGGTAGGACTGCTCATTGTCCTCCTTGGTTCTCATAATTTTCTATAGGTGGTTATCACCCTCCCAAGAATGCTTGATACACTGGAGAATATCCGACGACAACGTTACCAACATATTGAGTTCCGCTGAATCTGATTCAAATTGTCGTGTTAAGGCATCCGCGCAAGTATTTTCCTTTCCGGGCTTGTATTGAATCTCATAGTCATATCCCAAGAGTTTGAACAAATACTTCTGCTGCGTCATGGTGGATAATTTCTGCTCCAGAAGAAATTTCAAACTTCGCTGATCCATTCAGATGATAAAATGACCCCCAACCAGGTAGTGCCTCCAACGTTGAACAGCCAGAACAAGGGCCAAGAGCTCTTTTTCATACGTCGACAGTAACAAATTTCGCTTACCCAGAGCTTTACTGAAATAAGCCACCGGGTGCCCTCCTTGTAACAGAACTTCCCCCACGCCATTCTTCGCCGCATCTGTTTCAAGGATAAAAGGCTGATCAAAATTGGGTAAACAAAGAACCGGGGGATGGGATACCGCCATTTTCAAGGTAACAAACGCCTCTTCCGCTTCCGTCGACCATTGGAACTTCCCGGGTTTGAGAAGCTCAGTAAGCGGTCGAGCTATCCATCCATATCTGGGGATGAATCTACGGTAGTAACCAGTCAGCCCTAAGAACCCGCGCAACTTTTTCAAGGACGTTGGCCTAGGCCATTCTGTCATTGTCCTAATTTTCTCTAGATCAGTGGCTACCCCTTGATGTGATATAACATGGCCGAGGTAATATACCTGGGACAATCCAAATCCGCATTTAGATTTCTTCAAGAAAAGCCGCTGATTCCGTAGTAGCTGGAAGGTAGAAGCCAAATGCTCTAAGTGCAATTCCCAGGATTTACTGAACATTGGGATACCATCGAAGAAGACTAGAATATACTTGCGTAATTGATGTCGGAAGAGACGATTCATCATTCCCTGAAAGTCGTCAGAGCATTGGTAAGCCCAAATGGCATCACCACAAACTCATAGTGACCCTGGTGAGTCTGAAAGGCTGTCTTATGAATATCCTCCTCCGTCATACGGACCTGATGATAGCCGACCCGCAAATCCAATTTGGAGAAGAACCTTGCACCATAAAGCTCCTCAATGAGTTCTTCTATGATCGGTATAGGAAATTTAGCCTTAATCGTATGAGTATTTAGCATCCGATAATCTACGCAAAACCTCCACGATCCGTCGTGTTTCCGAACCAACACAACCAGAGATGCAAAAGAACTATGGCTATTCTGAATAATCCCTGTCTCCAACATTTCATGTACCATTTTTTCCATAACACTCTTTTGTAGGGGAGGATATCGATAGGGTCTCAGATTGATTCCCTCTACCCCTGGTTTGAGTGGAATGCGATGTTCCTCATTCCGAATAGGTGGTAGTTCAGTAGGCTCGTCGAATAAATCCTGAAATTCACGAATCAGTTGCGCCAGCTGATTCCGCTCCAACTCCGTCAACATTCCTTCGACATCGGAACCCAGTAAAATCGATGGTGGATGGCCCGGTTGGAAAGATTCTGACCCCTCCTGGACTGAACACCAAGCAGTCAGATTTAGTTGGCCCTCCTTAACTAACGACTTCCGCATGTTATGTTGTGTTACGCTCGTCCCGGTCATGTTCTTAGATCCTCGCAGCGAGATCTTTTTTCCTTGGCTAAAGAATTCCATCTTCAGGTTATTAAAATCCCAGCTGGCCACCCCCAGCGTAACCAACCACTGTACCCCCAACACCACGTCGCAACCCCCCAATGGCAGGACCAGCATCTCCGAGGTGAAGAATACTCCTTGCATTCGCCATTTAAAACTCTCCACCTTACTAGAACTGGAGAGGCGTTTTTCATCCGCAATTGCCACAGTAAAGAGGGTAATCAGGGTAAGTTGACATTGTAATCGGTGAGCCGCTCCTGCATCAATAAAATTATGCGTGCTTCCTGAATCGATCAGGACATTAATTGGTTGTCCTTGATAAGACGTCGTTACTCTCATCGTGTGGTAAGTCGTGATTCCTGTCAAGGCATGTACTGATACATGAGGGGAAAACTGGTCTTCCTCTTCTACCTCCATCTGATTAAAATCCTCCTCACTATCTTCCCTATCCTGAACAGAGTCCTCTAGTCCGTCCTTTGGAAGAAGTTCTAAGGCATTGGATTGGCGTCGGTTGATACACTTATGACCAGGAGTAAATTTGTCGTCACACCAGAAACATAATCCATTACTCCGTTTAATATCCAGCTCCGTGGAAGTAAGACGGCGACCGTTGGCAGCCGGATTGGGGACAGTAGAAACACTCGACATCGGACTCATAGATTTCGTGGACTTGTTGTCATCCGACTTGTACAGCAGTGGAGATTTCTTTTGACGAAGGAGCATCTTATGTTCCTGGATTTGAGCCAGAGAAAAGACTTCATGTAAGGTTTTGGGCTGGAACATCCGAACCGCGTAACTGATCTCATCCCGAAGCCCGGCCAAGCAGAAGCTCACCGCATACTCATCGGAAATCTGTACCCAATGTCGTAGAGCATCGAATTCGTCCAGATATTGCTGCAGTGAACCCTTCTATCTCAAATTTTTAAGCTCGCCCATAGGATCGTCAAAGAGAATGGAGCCAAATCGGCATTGTAGGGCCTGAACATATTCCTCCCATCCCAGCACTGTCCGACTGAGGCGAGCCTTCAAAAAAGCCTGATGCCAGTACAACGCCCTCCCGTCCAGGTGCATAGAAGCTAATCAAACCTTCATATTTGCCGCCGTGTTGTCGACATCAAAAAATTGCTCGCACTTATACAGCCAATCCGCCAGATTCTCGACTGAAAATTTTGGAAAATCAATCCGCGCCAAACGCATAAGAAGCGAGGACGAAGGATGTACGTTCGAAGGAACACGTTCGGCGAAAGAAGAAGCCATACTATTGATATCTACAGATTTGTCATGGAGAAGGCTGACAAACATTTCTCTAACCTCCACTAATGTGCGTGACTGTTTATCCTCTAATGATTGGAGGGATTTCCCCAGAAGTTCTTGGGTCAGCTTTATCACGTCCAATTCATGTTGCCAGTCCTTGGAACGCGTGTTGTCAGCTACCGGCATCATAATATGGAGAATCGAGTATGCTTTGATACCAATGATACGATCCAAACAATATCGATATAAGATCCAAAGATATTATTAAAACGATATCAGCTATACCAATATATGATCGAAAAATCCACACTTACAACAATACACTTGTACATGTCTATGAATGTGTAACACCTTGCCAGTACGAATAATATAACAGTAGGTCCGGCCGGGACCCCACGCCATACTAACCACACTAGTTAGGAGTTAAAAGGTGATAAACAGAAAGAAACTACAACAGAGTATACTAAACACTAGCGGAAGCATAAAGATTTAACATTTCAATTAGAATTGTCCACTATCGTAGGAATGAAACCATGAAATAGAGTTATGGCCTTAAGGCTTTACATTTAACAAATGTACTAAAACTCCAAAACATACATCGGCACGCAGGCCGGCAATACATGAGAAAGCTAAAAAGGGAGGCTGTCATTCAAGGGCCAACTCAGCAAAAGGGGCCACCGCCCGCTATTTCCCGCTAGGCTCACCTGCACCTGCATAAGAACATTCCACCAAGCGGTGGCAAACAAAGTAACGGTCAGCACAGCTGACCAAATTATAACGACCCCACCCCTTTCCCGGGGTGGCGGAGATTCTACCCTGCAAGCAAGCCATACTAGCACAAGTACTAAAATAAAGAAAGTGCAACTACACAAGGTGAGGTTTCAAGCACATTCAATCTTCTAGGTTGAGCATCAAAAAGGAGGGAACCTAGGTATGCACATGATGTTAGTTGGGTTCACCCGAAGGTTCCCCACAACCGCATGAGGCTAACAATATCAATTCCACAAACACTCCACTGTAAGGGTCATCGCCTTAGGTGGGAAAAGGAGCTTTTGGTCGGTCTAGGTAAAACACCTTCCACGACCTCTCCCATGATCGCACGGCTTACATGAGGTAGGGACCTCTTGCCGATCTGCATGGAAACGGGTTCGGTTTAGCTTTGCCCGTGCTCTAATCGTCGCGATCTATCGCACGACGCGGGTACGGCTTCGCCTCGGCCCGTAAGGGTTTAGCACTTTCAAGTGCTACACAATTATAAGCTACGCACCTAATCCCTTCACAAGTATCTAGGCTTCACAAATACTCAAATAAGGGAGGTATAATACGCTCCACATCAATTTCGCGGTGAAGGTTTGCCTTCATCCAATCTCAAAGCATGGGGCTTTCGTTTGGATCTTCACAAGACGCCTACACTTAAATCCCGCACTACTATAGACGATTTCACGGAGTCATTCTCTGGTACGCATTCTAGGCTTAACCTAAATGCAACGTCGCAATTCAAGCATCATCGATTCGGGCTCACGACCACGAATAGGCTTCACACAAAATGCCTAAATCCGCACGACTACCGGATTTTCTACATGCAATATGCCGGGGACGGACACAATCGACCCGGAGTTCTGAAGAACTTGAGGGAATCCTACACTTCACCCATTTGGTGAAAGGGAACCCTCATGTAAGCATAGAGAAATGAAGGAGAGGACAAAAGACAAGTCCAAACAACAGGAGAAGGAATCGTTACCCTAGGAGCGTTCTTTTTCGCCATGGATCCGAGATTCTAGACGGAGGGAAATGACCGCACCGGGCTGCACTCTCCAGATCTGGAAACGGCTCGCGAAACGGAGCTCCGGAGCTCCGTCAATGGCGGAATCTCCCTTCTTCTTCCTTGCCTCCTTCTTCTTCCTCTAGGTTTGGAGAGAGAAAAGCCTCAAAAGAATGAGGGTTAATCTCCTCTCACAAGCCCTAAGACCCTCCAGCAACTAATCCTAGCCATTGGATCGAATTCCAAAGGATTTGGACGGCCGGATCGTCTCCTCCGCTCAAAATCGCGGAGCAGATAAACAGCGCGCACGATCACAGGCGCACGATCATTGGTCGTGCGCGAAGAGGAGAATGGTCGTGCGATAAGCCGAGACAGAACTCCGATTCCTTGCGGGTTACGCACGATCACTGGTCGTGCGCGAAGAGGACAATGGTCGTGCGCATTGACCTGATGTGGAATTTTTAGCCTATCCCGAGCGCAGCACTACCACTCCGCCTACCTCGCTGAACTACGATCTTTGGGGTGTTACAACTCCACCCCCCTTAAAAGAATTTCGTCCCGAAATTTCGAAAACAGTAATAGCAGGAATTTACAGTTTTTAAAGAAAATTTACCTGAGAGAAATAGCTCGGGGTACTCCGCAAGCATCGCTTGCTCTCTCTCCCAAGATAGCTCCTCTCGGCCGCAATTATCCCACCGGACTTTTACCATCCGAATGGACTTGTTCCGCAACTGCTTTACCTCGGTATCCTCGATGCGTAAGGGCTTGACTTTCGTCGACAACCCACTATCAACCGGCACTTTGCCAACCGCAACGATATGAGTAGGCTCTTGCACTGCCTTCCTCAGAACTGAAATGTGAAACACGTCGTGCAGACCGCTCAGCTCTGCAGATAGTGCAAGCCGATAAGCCGCATCACCAATACGTTCCACGATCTCAAACGGTCCTAAGTACCTTGGACTGAGCTTTTTCAAGCGTCGGATCCTTGATACCCCTTTGAACGGTTTGATCTTCAAGTAAACCCGGTCACCGACGGCGAACTCTAGGTTCCTATGCTTGGCGTTGTAATATTTTGCTTGCCTATCTTGGGCAATCAATAGCCTTTCACGAATAGTTCGGATCGTCGAAGTTGCTTCCTCAACATCCTTTCGCTTTAATAGCTTAGTATCGCCCGTTTCCGCCCAAGACAACGGCGTACGACACTTCTTACCATAGAGGGCCTCGAAGGGAGCCATCTTTATACT
This sequence comes from Dactylorhiza incarnata, assembly GCA_033032865.1. Lineage (NCBI taxonomy): Eukaryota > Viridiplantae > Streptophyta > Magnoliopsida > Asparagales > Orchidaceae > Dactylorhiza > Dactylorhiza incarnata. Next base: position 9,504,722 of record JAWHQI010000035.1, read on the forward strand.
GGCTTGGTAGCTATTATTGTAGGCGAATTCGATCATATAGAGATGATCTTCCCACTTCTTTCCAAAATCTAGAGCGCACATTCGGAGCATATCCACCATAGTCCTGTTGTTCCTCTCGGTCTGTCCATCCGTTTGCGGGTGGAAGGCCGTGCTGAATTTCAATTTAGTGCCCAACAGTTCATGGATAAGCCTCCAATCTTTCGAGGTGAAACGCCCGTCACGATCGCTGACGATGCTACGAGGGACACCGTGCAGCCGCACAATACTATCGACATAGAGCTTCGCTAGCTTTTCTACAGAATCATCCTTCCGGTTCGGAATAAAATGCGATACTTTTGTCAGTCTGTCCACGATCACCCAGATGGCGTCGTTTCCATGCTGCGATCTCGGCAATCCGTGCACGAAATCCATCGAAATATCGTCAAACTTCCATTCCGGAATCGGCAAGGACTTCAAAAATCCACCGGGACACTGACATTCCACCTTCACCAACGCGCAAGTGTTACACTTGGCCACGTATAGGGCAATGTCTTTCTTCATACCCGGCCACCAGAAAAGTTTCTTCATGTCCATGTACATTTTTGTGCTACCCGGGTGGATAGAGTACTTGGTATGATGAGCCTCGTACATCAACTCCGCCCGTAGAGTACCAACGTTTGGGACGCACAATATGCCATTCTTCCACATAAGGCCATCTTCGAAAGAGAAATCAGCGTTTGACCCGTCAACGGTTTCCGCTTTAAAGCGCTTCATGCTCTCATCCAGCTCCAATGCCTGTCGAACTCGGTCGGCAAGGTGGTATTGAACCTCCGTCCAGTTCAAGCATGCTGAAGTAGACGCTCTTCGATCAACGCAAATGATCTTCATTTCTTCCAACTCACGGATTAGACGCTCATCGTGCATCAAAATCCAATTTGCTTGAGCGGGAGCCCGACGACTCAACGCGTCCGCAACTACATTTCCCTTTCCAGGAGTATATTTGATGTCGAAGGTGTAGTCCCCAAGGAACTCCAACCACCTCCTTTGACGCATATTCAACTCCCTTTGATCCAGCAAGTACTTGAGGCTCTTGTGGTCGGTAAAGATGTCGATCTTCACGCCATACAAATAATGCCTCCAAAGCTTAAGAGCAAATACCACGACCGCTAGCTCCAATTCATGGACCGGGTAATTCCTCTCATGAACCTTCAACTGCCGGGAGCCGTAGGCAATTACCTTACCGAACTGCACTAGGACACAACCCAAACCACTCCCTGAGGCATCGCTATAAATTTCATAGCCTTCCGTACCACATGGCGAGCATAGAATGGGCGTCGTGGTCAGACGGCTCTTCAGCTCTTCAAAAGCTCGTGCGCACTCGGGCGACCAAACGAACTTATGATCTTTCCTAGTCAATTTAGTGAGAGGAAGTGCAATCCTCGAGAAGTTTTCCACAAAGCGCCTATAATAGCCGGCAAGTCCTAAGAAACTTCGGACTTCCGCTACGTTTTTCAACAAAGGCCAGGCTCGGATCGCTTCTATCTTCGACGGATCAACCGCAATTCCATCTCCACTAACGACGTGACCAAGGAATGCTACTGACGGTAGCCAAAACTCGCACTTGGAGAACTTGGCATATAGCTGACTCCTCCTCAAGGTGCTCAGAACGGCGTGCAGATGCCCTACATGCTCCTCTTCCGATTGAGAGTATACCAAAATGTCGTCGATAAAGACGATCACAAATTGATCCAAATACTCACGGAACGTCCTATTCATTCATTCCATGAATACCGACGGTGCATTAGACAGGCCGAACGGCATCACCGTGAACTCATAGTGCCCAAAGCGGGTACTAAATGCTGTCTTTGGAATGTCACATTCCCTTATCCGCAGTTGGTAATAGCCGGACTTTAGGTCCAGTTTGGAGTATACCGTCGACCCAACCAGCTGGTCGAATAGATCATCGATTCTTGGAATCGGATATCGGTTCTTCTCGGTCAACTTGTTTAGCTCTCGATAATCGATACATAGACGCAAGCTCCCGTCCTTCTTTTTCACAAAGAGGACCGGTGCACTCCAAGGCGATGAACTTGGACGTACGTAGCCTTGCTCTAGCAGCTCTTGCAATTGGACCTTCAGCTCTGCCAATTCCTTCGGCGCTATCCGGTACGGTGAGCGGGCCACAGGTTTGGCACCTGGCACCAACTCGATGCAGAAATCAATCTCCCGATGAGGCGGGGCCCCAGGGAGTTCGTTAGGAAACACGTCGGCGTACTCCGCTACGACTGGGACATCACATAACCTGGGCTTTGCGCCCGAAGTCTCCAACAAGGTGAAGAACAACTCGGCGCCTTTTCTCACTGCCTTAATCACTTGGAGAGCAGACATCAGCGTCTTGCTCGCTCCTCGCATACCGGCAAACGTGGTTTCTCCATCGGTGTTCCTTCCCAGAGTGATCTCCTTAGAATTGCAATCTATGCATGCACGCTGCTCCGAGAGCCAGTCCATGCCGAAGATCACATCGAATTCAGCTAACGGTAATAACGATGCTTCCAAATCGAAATCCTGATTTCCGATCCGCACCTTCACACGGCTCTTCCTATCCGCAGACATGCGAGATCCATTGGGTAGCACTACTTCTAATCTATCCTCTACGAAGGTAGATGGCACTCCGATTCGCACCACGAAGTCCTCAGACAGAAAAGAGTGCGATGCACCCGTATCAAATAGAGCTCTCGCCGGATAGTTGAAAATTAGGACAAAGACTAATTGCACACGAATAAAACATACAGTTGCACAACAGTATAATCACAAATAGCTATGCAAAAGCTAATTTTTTTAATTCATACCTGTGACAACATCAACTTGTCGTATGGCTTCTTGCTGGCCAAGCGAGTAGACTCTCGGCTGAGTCGGAGTAATGTGCTGGAAAGCCGAAGACTCCGCAGTTTTACCCTTTTCCGCAGCTCGAGCATAGTCCAAAGCTCGATTTTCTACCTTCGGGGGACCACTTCGACACACTGCGGACTTGTGTCCCACCTTCCCGCAGGTGAAACACGTGATAGGACTCCGCACAGTCGTTGCTCCCGAAACATTTGAGCGGGTTTGCTCCGCCGGTTTGAACTTCCTTTTGTTCTTTCTGAACTCTGACTTGGACTGAGAGACCGGCACATGAAACTCAGGTTTCTTTGCCACAGCTTTTGCTTGTACCCTCTTCATGTCCAACTCTAGGGATCTGGCAGTTTGGACCATCACCTGGAAACCTAACGTCATAGGGCCTGCAAGGAGCAGCCTCAACTCGTCCCGAAGACCTTCATAGAACTTGTTCGTCTTTATCTCTTCGTCTTCCATCATAGGCCCCGCATAACGACCCAGTTTAGTGAACTCGTGCAAGTACTCATCCACTGAGCTGTCGCCTTGAGTTAACTTCAGAAACTGGTTCTGCAACGCAATGCGTTGGGCAGAAGGAATATACCTTTGAAGAAAAGACTTTGAGAACTCCGCTATCGTGATCTCGGTAATCTCCCTGCCTCCGAACTTGTGCACTTCCTGTTCAGCCCACCAACGCTCTGCCTCTCCGTTAAGGAGGAAGGTGGCTAAAGTGACCATCATAACTTCTTCTGTTGCTGTCGCCCTTAGAATCTTCCTAACCGTTGACAGCCAGTCCTCCGCCTCAGTTGGGGATCCGGTCCCCGAGAAAGTTGGAGGATGGAAGCTTAGAAAGTGTTGCAGCTGTTGATCACGCGCTCGCGCAACAACTACACGCTCTACAGGACGCTCCACCCTTTGCACCACCGTAGGTTCCACTGCAGCCACTGGCACAGGGGTCTCAACCCTCGGTTCCACCGCAGGTTCCACTGCAGGTTCGATCACCGGGGCCGTATCTGTATTAGGCGTAGCAGGCTGTGCAAGCCTTTGCGGTTGAGCATTGATCATCGCGAAGACAGCTTCTGCGATTAACCTGATCATCTCAGCAGGAGGAGTGGTCGCTGGCACTTCAGCCGACCCACTACTTTCAGCAGTGTTACGGGGTTGAGACGGCCCCGCACCACTTCTAGTCGCCTATAATCGTGTAAGACACAATTTAGTGACTGAAAACATAGCAAACAACAATCATGGAACGCTCAGGTTCCGCAAACAAGTATGTTTTCCCATTCCTAAGTGGACATTCTTATTAGTTTTTGTCGTTTTAGGTGAATGCACATCCCGTGCACACCACCCCTTAAAAGGAATTCGTCCCGAATTCGCTAAACTACGGATCGACGCCTTAAGTCTGATACCAAATTGTAATACCCTGCCAGTACGAATAATATAACAGTAGGTTCGGCCGGGACCCCACGCCATACTAACCACACTAGTTAGGAGTTAAAAGGTGATAAACAGAAAGAAACTACAACAGAGTATACTAAACACTAGCGGAAGCATAAAGATTTAACATTTCAATTAGAATTGTCCACTATCGTAGGAATGAAACCATGAAATAGAGTTATGGCCTTAAGGCTTTACATTTAACAAATGTACTAAAACTCCAAAACATACATCGGCACGCAGGCCGGCAATACATGAGAAAGCTAAAAAGGGAGGCTGGCCTTCAAGGGCCAACTCAGCAAAAGGGGCCACCGCCCGCTATTTCCCGCTAGGCTCACCTGCACCTGCATAAGAACATTCCACCAAGCGGTGGCAAACAAAGTAACGGTCAACACAGCTGACCAAATTATAACGACCCCACCCCTTTCCCGGGGTGGCGGAGATTCTACCCTGCAAGCAAGCCATACTAGCACAAGTACTAAAATAAAGAAAGTGCAACTACACAAGGTGAGGTTTCAAGCACATTCAATCTTCTAGGTTGAGCATCAAAAAGGAGGGAACCTAGGTATGCACATGATGTTAGTTGGGTTCACCCGAAGGTTCCCCACAACCGCATGAGGCTAACAACATCAATTCCACAAACACTCCACCGTAAGGGCCATCGCCTTAGGTGGGAAAAAGAGCTTTTGGTCGGTCTAGGTAAAACACCTTCCACGACCTCTCCCATGATCGCACGGCTTACATGAGGTAGGGACCTCTTGCCGATCTGCATGGAAACGGGTTCGGTTTAGCTTTGCCCGTGCTCTAATCGTCGCGATCTATCGCACGACGCGGGTACGGCTTCGCCTCGGCCCGTAAGGGTTTAGCACTTTCAAGTGCTACACAATTATAAGCTACGCACCTAATCCCTTCACAAGGATCTAGGCTTCACAAATACTCAAATAAGGGAGGTATAATACGCTCCGCATCAATTTCGCGGTGAAGGTTTGCCTTCATCCAATCTCAAAGCATGGGGCTTTCGTTAGGATCTTCACAAGACGCCTACACTTAAATCCCGCACTACTATAGACGATTTCACGGAGTCATTCTCCGGTACGCATTCTAGGCTTAACCTAAATGCAACGTCGCAATCCAAGCATCACCGATTCGGGCTCACGGCCACGAATAGGCTTCACACAAAATGCCTAAATCCGCACGACTACCGGATTTTCTACATGCAATATGCCGGGGACGGACACAATCGACCCGGAGTTCCGAAGAACTTGAGGGAATCCTACACTTCACCCATTTGGTGAAAGGGATCCCTCATGCAAGCATAGAGAAATGAAGGAGAGGACAAAAGACAAGTCCAAACAACGGGAGAAGGAATCGTTACCCTAGGAGCGTTCTTTTTCGCCATGGATCCGAGATTCTAGACGGAGGGAAATGACCGCACCGGGCTGCACTCTCCAGATCTGGAAACGGCTCGCGAAACGGAGCTCCGGAGCTCCGTCAATGGCGGAATCTCCCTTCTTCTTCCTTGCCTCCTTCTTCTTCCTCTAGGTTTGGAGAGAGAAAAGCCTCAAAAGAATGAGGGTTAATCTCCTCTCACAAGCCCTAAGACCCTCCAACAACTAATCCTAGCCATTGGATCGAATTCCAAAGGATTTGGACGGCCGGATCGTCTCCTCCGCTCAAAATCGCGGAGCAGATAAACAGCGCGCACGATCACAGGCGCACGATCACTGGTCGTGCGCGAAGAGGAGAATGGTCGTGCGATAAGCCGAGACAGAACTCCGATTCCTTGCGGGTTACGCACGATCACTGACGCACGATCACTGGTCGTGCGCGATGAGGACAATGGTCGTGCGCATTGACCTGATGTGGAATTTTTAGCCTATCCCGAGCGCAGCACTACCACTCCGCCTACCTCGCTGAACTACGATCTTTGGGGTGTTACAACTCCACCCCCCTTAAAAGAATTTCGTCCCGAAATTTCGAAAACAGTAATAGCAGGAATTTACAGTTTTTAAAGAAAATTTACCTGAGAGAAATAGCTCGGGGTACTCCGCAAGCATCGCTTGCTCTCTCTCCCAAGATAGCTCCTCTCGGCCGCAATTATCCCACCGGACTTTTACCATCCGAATGGACTTGTTCCGCAACTGCTTTACCTCGGTATCCTCGATGTGTAAGGGCTTGACTTTCGTCGACAACCCACTATCAACCGGCACTTTGCCAACCGCAACGATATGAGTAGGCTCTTGCACTGCCTTCCTCAGAACTGAAATGTGAAACACGTCGTGCAGACCGCTCAGCTCTGCAGATAGTGCAAGCCGATAAGCCGCATCACCAATACGTTCCACGATCTCAAACGGTCCTAAGTACCTTGGACTGAGCTTTTTCAAGCGTCGGATCCTTGATACCCCTTTGAACGGTTTGATCTTCAAGTAAACCCGGTCACCGACGACGAACTCTAGGTTCCTATGCTTGGCGTTGTAATATTTTGCTTGCCTATCTTGGGCAATCAATAGCCTTTCACGAATAGTTCGGATCGTCGAAGTTGCTTCCTCAACATCCTTTCGCTTTAATAGCTTAGTATCGCCCGTTTCCGCCCAAGACAACGACGTACGACACTTCTTACCATAGAGGGCCTCGAAGGGAGCCATCTTTATACTGGCTTGGTAGCTATTATTGTAGGCGAATTCGATCATATAGAGATGATCTTCCCACTTCTTTCCAAAATCTAGAGCGCACATTCGGAGCATATCCTCCATAGTCCTGTTGGTCCTCTCGGTCTGTCCATCCGTTTGCGGGTGGAAGGCCGTGCTGAATTTCAATTTAGTGCCCAACAGTTCATGGATAAGCCTCCAATCTTTCGAGGTGAAACGCCCGTCACGATCGCTGACGATGCTACGAGGGACACCGTGCAGCCGCACAATACTATCGACATAGAGCTTCGCTAGCTTTTCTACAGAATCATCCTTCCGGTTCGGAATAAAATGCGATATTTTTGTCAGTCTGTCCACGATCACCCAGATGGCGTCGTTTCCATGCTGCGATCTCGGCAATCCGTGCACGAAATCCATCGAAATATCGTCAAACTTCCATTCCGGAATCGGCAAATACTTCAAAAATCCACCGGGACGCTGACATTCCACCTTCACCAACGCGCAAGTGTTACACTTGGCCACGTAGAGGGCAATGTCTTTCTTCATACCCGGCCACCAGAAAAGTTTCTTCATGTTCATGTACATTTTTGTGCTCCCCGGGTGGATAGAGTACTTGGTATGATGAGCCTCGTACATCAACTCTGCCCGTAGAGTACCAATGTTTGGGACGCACAATATGCCATTCTTCCACATAAGGCCATCTTCGAAAGAGAAATCAGCGTTTAACCTGTCAACGGTTTCCGCTTTAAAGCGCTTCATGCTCTCATCCAGCTCCAATGCCTGTCGAACTCGGTCGGCAAGGTGGTATTGAACCTCCGTCCAGTTCAAGCATGCTGAAGTAGACGCTCTTCGATCAACGCAAATGATCTTCATTTCTTCCAGCTCACGGATTAGACGCTCATCGTGCATCAAAATCCAATTTGCTTGAGCGGGAGCCCGACGACTCAACGCGTCCGCAACTACATTTCCCTTTCCAGGAGTATATTTGATGTCGAAGGTGTAGTCCCCAAGGAACTCCAACCACCTCCTTTGACGCATATTCAACTCCCTTTGATCCAGCAAGTACTTGAGGCTCTTGTGGTCAGTAAAGATGTCGATCTTCACGCCATACAAATAATGCCTCCAAAGCTTAAGAGCAAATACCACGACCGCTAGCTCCAAATCATGGACCGGGTAATTCCTCTCATGAACCTTCAACTGCCGGGAGCCGTAGGAAATTACCTTACCGAACTGCACTAGGACACAACCCAAACCACTCCCTGAGGCGTCGCTATAAATTTCATAGCCTTCCGTACCACATGGCGAGCATAGAATGGGCGCCGTGGTCAGACGGCTCTTCAGCTCTTCAAAAGCTCGTGCGCACTCGGGCGACCAAACGAACTTATGATCTTTCCTAGTCAATTTAGTGAGAGGAAGTGCAATCCTCGAGAAGTTTTCCACAAAGCGCCTATAATAGCCGGCAAGTCCTAAGAAACTTCGGACTTCCGCTACGTTTTTCAACAAAGGCCAGACTCGGATCGCTTCTATCTTCGACGGATCAACCGAAATTCCATCTCCACTAACGACGTGACCAAGGAATGCTACTGACGGTAGCCAAAACTCGCACTTGGAGAACTTGGCATATAGCTGACTCCTCCTCAAGGTGCTCAGAACGGCGTGCAGATGCCCTACATGCTCCTCTTCCGATTGAGAGTATACCAAAATGTCGTCGATAAAGACGATCACAAATTGATCCAAATACTCACGGAACGTCCTATTCATTCAGTCCATGAATACCGACGGTGCATTAGACAGACCGAACGGCATCACCGTGAACTCATAGTGCCCAAAGCGGGTACTAAACGCTGTCTTTGGAATGTCACATTCCCTTATCCGCAGTTGGTAATAGCCGGACTTTAGGTCCAATTTGGAGTATACCGTCGACCCAACCAGCTGGTCGAATAGATCATCGATTCTTGGAATCGGATATCGGTTCTTCTCGGTCAACTTGTTTAGCTCTCGATAATCGATACATAGACGCAAGCTCCCGTCCTTCTTTTTCACAAAGAGGACCGGTGCACTCCAAGGCGATGAACTTGGACGTACGTAGCCTTGCTCTAGCAGCTCTTGCAATTGGACCTTCAGCTCTGCCAATTCCTTCGGCGCTATCCGGTACGGTGAGCGGGCCACAGGTTTGGCACCTGGCACCAACTCGATGCAGAAATCAATCTCCCGATGAGGCGGGGCCCCAGGGAGTTCGTTAGGAAACACGTCGGCGTACTCCGCTACGACTGGGACATCACATAACCTGGGCTTTGCGCCCGAAGTCTCCAACAAGGTGAAGAACAACTCGGCGCCTTTTCTCACTGCCTTAACCACTTGGAGAGCAGACATCAGCGTCTTGCTCGCTCCTCGCATACCGGCAAACGTGGTTTCTCCATCAGTGTTCCTTCCCAGAGTGATCTCCTTAGAATTGCAATCTATGCATGCACGCTGCTCCGAGAGCCAGTCCATGCCGAAGATCACATCGAATTCAGCTAACGGTAATAACGATGCTTCCAAATCGAAATCCTAATTTCCGATCCGCACCTTCATACGGCTCTTCCTATCCGCAGACATGCGAGATCCATTGGGTAGCACTACTTCTAATCTATCCTCTACGAAGGTGGATGGCACTCCGATTCGCACCACGAAGTCCTCAGACAGAAAAGAGTGCGATGCACCCGTATCAAATAGAGCTCTCGCCGGATAGTTGAAAATTAGGACAAAGCCTAATTGCACACGAATAAAACATACAGTTGCACAACAGTATAATCACAAATAGCTATGCAAAAGCAAATTTTTTTAATTCATACCTGTGACAACATCAACTTGTCGTATGGCTTCTTGCTGGCCAAGCGAGTAGACTCTCGGCTGAGTCGGAGTAATGTGCTGGAAAGCCGAAGACTCCGCAGTTTTACCCTTTTCCGCAGCTCGAGCATAGTCCAATGCTCGATTTTCTACCTTCGGGGGACCACTTCGACACACTGCGGCCTTGTGTCCCACCTTCCCGCAGGTGAAACACGTGATAGGACTCCGCACAGTCGTTGCTCCCGAAACATTTGAGCGGGTTTGCTCCGCCGGTTTGAACTTCCTTTTGTTCTTTCTGAACTCTGACTTGGACTGAGAGACCGGCACATGAAACTCAGGTTTCTTTGCCACAGCTTTTGCTTGTACCCTCTTCATGTCCAACTCTAGGGATCTGGCAGTTTGGACCATCACCTGGAAACCTAACGTCATAGGGCCTGCAAGAAGCAGCCTCAACTCGTCCCGAAGACCTTCATAGAACTTGTTCGTCTTTATCTCTTCGTCTTCCATCATAGGCCCCGCATAACGACCCAGTTTAGTGAACTCGTGCAAGTACTCATCCACTGAGCTGTCGCCTTGAGTTAACTTCAGAAACTGGTTCTGCAACGCAATGCGTTGGGCAGAAGGAATATACCTTTGATGAAAAGACTTTGAGAACTCCGCTATCGTGATCTCGGTAATCTCCCTGCCTCCGAACTTGTGCACTTCCTGTTCAGCCCACCAACGCTCTGCCTCTCCGTTAAGGAGGAAGGTGGCTAAAGTGACCATCATAACTTCTTCTGTTGCTGTCGCCCTTAGAATCTTCCTAACCGTTGACAGCCAGTCCTCCGCCTCAGTTGGGGATCCGGTCCCCGAGAAAGTTGGAGGATGGAAGCTTAGAAAGTGTTGCAGCTGTTGATCACGCGCTCGCGCAACAACTACACGCTCTACAGGATGCTCCACCCTTTGCACCACCGTAGGTTCCACTGCAGCCACTGGCACAGGGGTCTCAACCCTCGGTTCCACCGCAGGTTCCACTGCAGGTTCGATCACCGGGGTCGTATCTGTATTAGGCGTAGCAGGCTGTGCAAGCCTTTGCGGTTGAGCATTGATCATCGTGAAGACAGCTTCTGCGATTAACCTGATCATCTCAGCAGGAGGAGTGGTCGCTGGCACTTCAGCCGACCCACTACTTTCAGCAGTGTTACGGGGTTGAGACGGCCCCGCACCACTTCTAGTCGCCTATAATCGTGTAAGACACAATTTAGTGACTGAAAACATAGCAAACAACAATCATGGAACGCTCAGGTTCCGCAAACAAGTATGTTTTCCCATTCCTAAGTGGACATTCTTATTAGTTTTTGTCGTTTTAGGTGAATGCACATCCCGTGCACACCACCCCTTAAAAGGAATTCGTCCCGAATTCGCTAAACTACGGATCGACGCCTTAAGTCTGATACCAAATACTAATACCCTGCCAGTACGAATAATATAACAGTAGGTCCGGCCGGGACCCCACGCCATACTAACCACACTAGTTAGGAGTTAAAAGGTGATAAACAGAAAGAAACTACAACAGAGTATACTAAACACTAGCGGAAGCATAAAGATTTAACATTTCAATTAGAATTGTCCACTATCGTAGGAATGAAACCATGAAATAGAGTTATGGCCTTAAGGCTTTACATTTAACAAATGTACTAAAACTCCAAAACATACATCGGCACGCAGGCCGGCAATACATGAGAAAGCTAAAAAGGGAGGCTGGCCTTCAAGGGCCAACTCAGCAAAAGGGGCCACCGCCCGCTATTTCCCGCTAGGCTCACCTGCACCTGCATAAGAACATTCCACCAAGCGGTGGCAAACAAAGTAACGGTCAGCACAGCTGACCAAATTATAACGACCCCACCCCTTTCCCGGGGTGGCGGAGATTCTACCCTGCAAGCAAGCCATACTAGCACAAGTACTAAAATAAAGAAAGTGCAACTACACAAGGTGAGGTTTCAAGCACATTCAATCTTCTAGGTTGAGCATCAAAAAGGAGAGAACCTAGGTATGCACATGATGTTAGTTGGGTTCACCCGAAGGTTCCCCACAACCGCATGAGGCTAACAACATCAATTCCACAAACACTCCACCGTAAGGGCCATCGCCTTAGGTGGGAAAAAGAGCTTTTGGTCGGTCTAGGTAAAACACCTTCCACGACCTCTCCCATGATCGCACGGCTTACATGAGGTAGGGACCTCTTGCCGATCTGCATGGAAACGGGTTCGGTTTAGCTTTGCCCGTGCTCTAATCGTCGCGATTTATCGCACGACGCGGGTACGGCTTCGCCTCGGCCCGTAAGGGTTTAGCACTTTCAAGTGCTACACAATTATAAGCTACGCACCTAATCCCTTCACAAGGATCTAGGCTTCACAAATACTCAAATAAGGGAGGTATAATACGCTCCGCATCAATTTCGCGGTGAAGGTTTGCCTTCATCCAATCTCAAAGCATGGGGCTTTCGTTAGGATCTTCACAAGACGCCTACACTTAAATCCCGCACTACTATAGACGATTTCACGGAGTCATTCTCCGGTACGCATTCTAGGCTTAACCTAAATGCAACGTCGCAATCCAAGCATCACCGATTCGGGCTCACGGCCACGAATAGGCTTCACACAAAATGCCTAAATCCGCACGACTACCGGATTTTCTACATGCAATATGCCGGGGACGGACACAATCGACCCGGAGTTCCGAAGAACTTGAGGGAATCCTACACTTCACCCATTTGGTGAAAGGGATCCCTCATGCAAGCATAGAGAAATGAAGGAGAGGACAAAAGACAAGTCCAAACAACGGGAGAAGGAATCGTTACCCTAGGAGCGTTCTTTTTCGCCATGGATCCGAGATTCTAGACGGAGGGAAATGACCGCACCGGGCTGCACTCTCCAGATCTGGAAACGGCTCGCGAAATGGAGCTCCGGAGCTCCGTCAATGGCGGAATCTCCCTTCTTCTTCCTTGCCTCCTTCTTCTTCCTCTAGGTTTGGAGAGAGAAAAGCCTCAAAAGAATGAGGGTTAATCTCCTCTCACAAGCCCTAAGACCCTCCAACAACTAATCCTAGCCATTGGATCGAATTCCAAAGGATTTGGACGGCCGGATCGTCTCCTCCGCTCAAAATCGCGGAGCAGATAAACAGCGCGCACGATCACAGGCGCACGATCACTGGTCGTGCGCGAAGAGGAGAATGGTCGTGCGATAAGCCGAGACAGAACTCCGATTCCTTGCGGGTTACGCACGATCACTGACGCACGATCACTGGTCGTGCGCGAAGAGGACAATGGTCGTGCGCATTGACCTGATGTGGAATTTTTAGCCTATCCCGAGCGCAGCACTACCACTCCGCCTACCTCGCTGAACTACGATCTTTGGGGTGTTACAACTCCGCCCCCCTTAAAAGAATTTCGTCCCGAAATTTCGAAAACAGTAATAGCAGGAATTTACAGTTTTTAAAGAAAATTTACCTGAGAGAAATAGCTCGAGGTACTCCGCAAGCATCGCTTGCTCTCTCTCCCAAGATAGCTCCTCTCGGCCGCAATTATCCCACCGGACTTTTACCATCCGAATGGACTTGTTCCGCAACTGCTTTACCTCGGTATCCTCGATGCGTAAGGGCTTGACTTTCGTCGACAACCCACTATCAACCGGCACTTTGCCAACCGCAACGATATGAGTAGGCTCTTGCACTGCCTTCCTCAGAACTGAAATGTGAAACACGTCGTGCAGACCGCTCAGCTCTGCAGATAGTGCAAGCCGATAAGCCGCATCACCAATACGTTCCACGATCTCAAACGGTCCTAAGTACCTTGGACTGAGCTTTTTCAAGCGTCGGATCCTTGATACCCCTTTGAACGGTTTGATCTTCAAGTAAACCCGGTCACCGACGGCGAACTCTAGGTTCCTATGCTTGGCGTTGTAATATTTTGCTTGCCTATCTTGGGCAATCAATAGCCTTTCACGAATAGTTCGGATCGTCGAAGTTGCTTCCTCAACATCCTTTCGCTTTAATAGCTTAGTATCGCCCGTTTCCGCCCAAGACAACGGCGTACGACACTTCTTACCATAGAGGGCCTCGAAGGGAGCCATCTTTATACTGGCTTGGTAGCTATTATTGTAGGCGAATTCGATCATATAGAGATGATCTTCCCACTTCTTTCCAAAATCTAGAGCGCACATTCGGAGCATATCCTCCATAGTCCTGTTGGTCCTCTCGGTCTGTCCATCCGTTTGCGGGTGGAAGGCCGTGCTGAATTTCAATTTAGTGCCCAACAGTTCATGGATAAGCCTCCAATCTTTCGAGGTGAAACGCCCGTCACGATCGCTGACGATGCTACGAGGGACACCGTGCAGCCGCACAATACTATCGACATAGAGCTTCGCTAGCTTTTCTACAGAATCATCCTTCCGGTTCGGAATAAAATGCGATACTTTTGTCAGTCTGTCCACGATCACCAAGATGGCGTTGTTTCCATGCTGCGATCTCGGCAATCCGTGCACGAAATCCATCGAAATATCGTCAAACTTCCATTCCGGAATCGGCAAGGACTTCAAAAATCCACCGGGACGCTGACATTCCACCTTCACCAACGCGCAAGTGTTACACTTGGCCACGTAGAGGGCAATGTCTTTCTTCATACCCGGCCACCAGAAAAGTTTCTTCATGTCCATGTACATTTTTGTGCTCCCCGGGTGGATAGAGTACTTGGTATGATGAGCCTCGTACATCAACTCCGCCCGTAGAGTACCAACGTTTGGGACGCACAATATGCCATTCTTTCACATAAGGCCATCTTCGAAAGAGAAATCAGCGTTTAACCCGTCAACGGTTTCCGCTTTAAAGCGCTTCATGCTCTCATCCAGCTCCAATGCCTGTCGAACTCGGTCGGCAAGGTGGTATTGAACCTCCGTCCAGTTCAAGCATGCTGAAGTAGACGCTCTTCGATCAACGCAAATGATCTTCATTTCTTCCAGCTCACGGATTAGACGCTCATCGTGCATCAAAATCCAATTTGCTTGAGCGGGAGCCCGACGACTCAACGCGTCCGCAACTACATTTCCCTTTCCAGGAGTATATTTGATGTCGAAGGTGTAGTCCCCAAGGAACTCCAACCACCTCCTTTGACGCATATTCAACTCCCTTTGATCCAGCAAGTACTTGAGGCTCTTGTGGTCGGTAAAGATGTCGATCTTCACGCCATACAAATAATGCCTCCAAAGCTTAAGAGCAAATACCACGACCGCTAGCTCCAAATCATGGACCGGGTAATTCCTCTCATGAACCTTCAACTGCCGGGAGCCGTAGGCAATTACCTTACCGAACTGCACTAGGACACAACCCAAACCACTCCCTGAGGCGTCGCTATAAATTTCATAGCCTTCCGTACCACATGGCGAGCATAGAATGGGCGCCGTGGTCAGACGGCTCTTCAGCTCTTCAAAAGCTCGTGCGCACTCGGGCGACCAAACGAACTTATGATCTTTCCTAGTCAATTTAGTGAGAGGAAGTGCAATCCTCGAGAAGTTTTCCACAAAGCGCCTATAATAGCCGGCAAGTCCTAAGAAACTTCGGACTTCCGCTACGTTTTTCAACAAAGGCCAGACTCGGATCGCTTCTATCTTCGACGGATCAACCGAAATTCCATCTCCACTAACGACGTGACCAAGGAATGCTACTGACGGTAGCCAAAACTCGCACTTGGAGAACTTGGCATATAGCTGACTCCTCCTCAAGGTGCTCAGAACGGCGTGCAGATGCCCTACATGCTCCTCTTCCGATTGAGAGTATACCAAAATGTCGTCGATAAAGACGATCACAAATTGATCCAAATACTCACGGAACGTCCTATTCATTCAGTCCATGAATACCGACGGTGCATTAGACAGACCGAACGGCATCACCGTGAACTCATAGTGCCCAAAGCGGGTACTAAACGCTGTCTTTGGAATGTCACATTCCCTTATCCGCAGTTGGTAATAGCCGGACTTTAGGTCCAGTTTGGAGTATACCGTCGACCCAACCAGCTGGTCGAATAGATCATCGATTCTTGGAATCGGATATCGGTTCTTCTCGGTCAACTTGTTTAGCTCTCGATAATCGATACATAGACGCAAGCTCCCGTCCTTCTTTTTCACAAAGAGGACCGGTGCACTCCAAGGCGATGAACTTGGACGTACGTAGCCTTGCTCTAGCAGCTCTTGCAATTGGACCTTCAGCTCTGCCAATTCCTTCGGCGCTATCCGGTACGGTGAGCGGGCCACAGGTTTGGCACCTGGCACCAACTCGATGCAGAAATCAATCTCCCGATGAGGCGGGGCCCCAGGGAGTTCGTTAGGAAACACGTCGGCGTACTCCGCTAAGACTGGGACATCACATAACCTGGGCTTTGCGCCCGAAGTCTCCAACAAGGTGAAGAACAACTCGGCGCCTTTTCTCACTGCCTTAACCACTTGGAGAGCAGACATCAGCGTCTTGCTCGCTCCTCGCATACCGGCAAACGTGGTTTCTCCATCGGTGTTCCTTCCCAGAGTAATCTCCTTAGAATTGCAATCTATGCATGCACGCTGCTCCGAGAGCCAGTCCATGCCGAAGATCACATCGAATTCAGCTAACGGTAATAACGATGCTTCCAAATCGAAATCCTAATTTCCGATCTGCACCTTCACACGGCTCTTCCTATCCGCAGACATGCGAGATCCATTGGGTAGCACTACTTCTAATATATCCTCTACGAAGGTAGATGGCACTCCGATTCGCACCACGAAGTCCTCAGACAGAAAAGAGTGCGATGCACCCGTATCAAATAGAGCTCTCGCCGGATAGTTGAAAATTAGGACAAAGCCTAATTGCACACGAATAAAACATACAGTTGCACAACAGTATAATCACAAATAGCTATGCAAAAGCTAATTTTTTTAATTCATACCTGTGACAACATCAACTTGTCGTATGGCTTCTTGCTGGCCAAGCGAGTAGACTCTCGGCTGAGTCGGAGTAATGTGCTGGAAAGCCGAAGACTCCGCAGTTTTACCCTTTTCCGCAGCTCGAGCATAGTCCAATGCTCGATTTTCTACCTTCGGGGGACCACTTCGACACACTGCGGCCTTGTGTCCCACCTTCCCGCAGGTGAAACACGTGATAGGACTCCGCACAGTCGTTGCTCCCGAAACATTTGAGCGGGTTTGCTCCGCCGGTTTGAACTTCCTTTTGTTCTTTCTGAACTCTGACTTGGACTGAGAGACCGGCACATGAAACTCAGGTTTCTTTGCCACAGCTTTTGCTTGTACCCTCTTCATGTCCAACTCTAGGGATCTGGCAGTTTGGACCATCACCTGGAAACCTAACGTCATAGGGCCTGCAAGAAGCAGCCTCAACTCGTCCCGAAGACCTTCATAGAACTTGTTCGTCTTTATCTCTTCGTCTTCCATCATAGGCCCCGCATAACGACCCAGTTTAGTGAACTCGTGCAAGTACTCATCCACTGAGTTGTCGCCTTGAGTTAACTTCAGAAACTGGTTCTGCAACGCAATGCGTTGGGCAGAAGGAATATACCTTTGAAGAAAAGACTTTGAGAACTCCGCTATCGTGATCTCGGTAATCTCCCTGCCTCCGAACTTGTGCACTTCCTGTTCAGCCCACCAACGCTCTGCCTCTCCGTTAAGGAGGAAGGTGGCTAAAGTGACCATCATAACTTCTTCTGTTGCTGTCGCCCTTAGAATCTTCCTAACCGTTGACAGCCAGTCCTCCGCCTCAGTTGGGGATCCGGTCCCCGAGAAAGTTGGAGGATGGAAGCTTAGAAAGTGTTGCAGCTGTTGATCACGCGCTCGCGCAACAACTACACGTTCTACAGGACGCTCCACCCTTTGCACCACCGTAGGTTCCACTGCAGCCACTGGCACAGGGGTCTCAACCCTCGGTTCCACCGCAGGTTCCACTGCAGGTTCGATCACCGGGGTCGTATCTGTATTAGGCGTAGCAGGCTGTGCAAGCCTTTGCGGTTGAGCATTGATCATCGCGAAGACAGCTTCTGCGATTAACCTGATCATCTCAGCAGGAGGAGTGGTCGCTGGCACTTCAGCCGACCCACTACTTTCAGCAGTGTTACGGGGTTGAGACGGCCCCGCACCACTTCTAGTCGCCTATAATCGTGTAAGACACAATTTAGTGACTGAAAACATAGCAAACAACAATCATGGAACGCTCAGGTTCCGCAAACAAGTATGTTTTCCCATTCCTAAGTGGACATTCTTATTAGTTTTTGTCATTTTAGGTGAATGCACATCCCGTGCACACCACCCCTTAAAAGGAATTCGTCCCGAATTCGCTAAACTACGGATCGACGCCTTAAGTCTGATACCAAATTGTAATACCCTGCCAGTACGAATAATATAACAGTAGGTCCGGCCGGGACCCCACGTCATACTAACCACACTAGTTAGGAGTTAAAAGGTGATAAACAGAAGGAAACTACAACAGAGTATACTAAACACTAGCGGAAGCATAAAGATTTAACATTTCAATTAGAATTGTCCACTATCGTAGGAATGAAACCATGAAATAGAGTTATGGCCTTAAGGCTTTACATTTAACAAATGTACTAAAACTCCAAAACATACATCGGCACGCAGGCCGGCAATACATGAGAAAGCTAAAAAGGGAGGCTGGCCTTCAAGGGCCAACTCAGCAAAAGGGGCCACCGCCCGCTATTTCCCGCTAGGCTCACCTGCACCTGCATAAGAACATTCCACCAAGCGGTGGCAAACAAAGTAACGGTCAGCACAGCTGACCAAATTATAACGACCCCACCCCTTTCCTGGGGTGGCGGAGATTCTACCCTGCAAGCAAGCCATACTAGCACAAGTACTAAAATAAAGAAAGTGCAACTACACAAAGTGAGGTTTCAAGCACATTTAATCTTCTAGGTTGAGCATCAAAAAGGAGGGAACCTAGGTATGCACATGATGTTAGTTGGGTTCACCCGAAGGTTCCCCACAACCGCATGAGGCTAACAACATCAATTCCACAAACACTCCACCGTAAGGGCCATCGCCTTAGGTGGGAAAAAGAGCTTTTGGTCGGTCTAGGTAAAACACCTTCCACGACCTCTCCCATGATCGCACGGCTTACATGAGGTAGGGACCTCTTGCCGATCTGCATGGAAACGGGTTCGGTTTAGCTTTGCCCGTGCTCTAATCGTCGCGATCTATCGCACGACGCGGGTACGGCTTCGCCTCGGCCCGTAAGGGTTTAGCACTTTCAAGTGCTACACAATTATAAGCTACGCACCTAATCCCTTCACAAGGATCTAGGCTTCACAAATACTCAAATAAGGGAGGTATAATACGCTCCGCATCAATTTCGCGGTGAAGGTTTGCCTTCATCCAATCTCAAAGCATGGGGCTTTCGTTAGGATCTTCACAAGACGCCTACACTTAAATCCCGCACTACTATAGACGATTTCACGGAGTCATTCTCCGGTACGCATTCTAGGCTTAACCTAAATGCAACGTCGCAATCCAAGCATCACCGATTCGGGCTCACGGCCACGAATAGGCTTCACACAAAATGCCTAAATCCGCACGACTACCGGATTTTCTACATGCAATATGCCGGGGACGGACACAATCGACCCGGAGTTCCGAAGAACTTGAGGGAATCCTACACTTCACCCATTTGGTGAAAGGGATCCCTCATGCAAGCATAGAGAAATGAAGGAGAGGACAAAAGACAAGTCCAAACAACGGGAGAAGGAATCGTTACCCTAGGAGCGTTCTTTTTCGCCATGGATCCGAGATTCTAGACGGAGGGAAATGACCGCACCGGGCTGCACTCTCCAGATCTGGAAACGGCTCGCGAAACGGAGCTCCGTCAATGGCGGAATCTCCCTTCTTCTACCTTGCCTCCTTCTTCTTCCTCTAGGTTTGGAGAGAGAAAAGCCTCAAAAGAATGAGGGTTAATCTCCTCTCACAAGCCCTAAGACCCTCCAGCAACTAATCCTAGCCATTGGATCGAATTCCAAAGGATTTGGACGGCCGGATCGTCTCCTCCGCTCAAAATCGCGGAGCAGATAAACAGCGCGCACGATCACAGGCGCACGATCACTGGTCGTGCGCGAAGAGGAGAATGGTCGTGCGATAAGCCGAGACAGAACTCCGATTCCTTGCGGGTTACGCACGATCACTGGCGCACGATCACTGGTCGTGCGCGAAGAGGACAATGGTCGTGCGCATTGACCTGATGTGGAATTTTTAGCCTATCCCGAGTGCAGCACTACCACTCCGCCTACCTCGCTGAACTACGATCTTTGGGGTGTTACAGAATGCTAGGAATGATTCACTGTCTTAAGGAAGATCTCCTGAACAGACAGTTACAGAGAGGGCGAGCCAGGAAGCTCTCCGTCAATGGTAAAACTTCAGTCGAAAGATGGAAGAACCAACATGAACAAAACGTAAAGACAACAAACTCCTTCTGCCTATTTATAGACTAACAACAAAGGAGGAAAAGACTAAAAATACCCCCCGCTTATTAGTATTATTACGTTAGACTTCCGCCACGTCCTGCGAGCCTCCTGATTGGTCTGCAACTTCTCGGTAGTTTTCCTGATTGGTTCGCATCAATTAATCGCGCCCGGGCTGAATGGGAGATCGGGGCAGTTCTTTAGTTGTTGCCCTCTTTTGGATGTTTTCTGTCTTTTCTATGGGCTCGTGTCAGTTGTTGACGCCCATAGCTCTAGTTTTCTTGTGCTAGTTTACTTGCTAGTTATTTTGCTGTTACTTTCAGGTTGTTTACCTACTTGCTCTCTGAGAAACTTTATGCTAGGATGCATTAGTTACTTTATTGGTATAAAAATGTCATTTTTGCATATCATGATTTTTATTAATTGTCACATACTTTGAAGATCGTAGAAAATCCTTTCTTACTATACTAATCATAGACATGTGCATATCATTTCTGGGATGTGCATCTTCATGCTTATGTAGGCTAAAAATGAACCTATTTTCCGCTACGTATGTATAGCTTTCTAGTTGTGGAGTAGTGATCCACCGGACCGAGGGACGCGGTCCTAAGCTAAAAATGTAAATTTTTTTTATCTCAAACATATATATGTCTTTTATAAATTTATCGTAAAGAGTGTTTGCCTGACCGTCTGTAGTCGTCCCCTGCAGGATGTGGCATCACGACGCATATTTTCCCCTTGCTCTGATAATATGTATTAAATTCCTGGGAAAATGCGGGTTGTGATAGTGTAACGGTCCAGGCCCGCCAACACGGGACCCAGCTGGACCGCCGGCATCCTCCCAGCCCAGGCCCGCCAACACGGGACCCATCTGGCACCGGAAGGGTTCAGCCTAACCAGATGGTCTGCAGACCATGCACCCCAACCCCTCTCTGTCCCACCACAGGGCACAGTGGGTTGTTGGAGACCGTAGTCCCCCTTTGATGAGAATTGAGCCAGTTAAGCGCCAGCGCGTGGACTTCCTAGGAGGTCACCCATCCCAGAATTGCTCCAGCCCGAGCACGCTTAACTATGAAGTACTTTCACTTCTCATCACCAATTGAGTTTGGCGCGGCGAGTGGATCTAGAGAAGAGATCTATCACGTCGACGCCTTCCGAAGAATGAAGGTTCGGCGACGTCGGGACAGGGGAGCAGCGATCTGGAAGAACAAGAAGGCTGGGCGCCGGGGCATTGCGAGGCTCTCCTTGGCGAAATCAGAGGAACGTCGAACGCCGTAGGACGAAGAAAAATTCCATTAAAGCTGAAGAAGGCTCTTTCCACTAACGTCGGGAGGAGAGGCGTCGGGGGAGAGGCACCGGGGGAAGTTTCGTCGGGGCTAACGACGCGAGGAAGAAGAATCACCTATCGCAAAACGCCTGAAAACAGACCTCTCCAGCTCGATTTTGAGGAGGGTGCGTTTCTTAAGTGTCAAAACGACGTTGTTTCGGGTCAAAACCAAAACAAGCCCAGAATAGGGCCAAACGAACACGAAAATTTCCTTCACCAAAACTGAAAACGAAAACATGGACTCAAAACGTTGCAAACGAACAGACCCTTAGCGATATATATGACAAACATAATTTTTAACAATACAATTATTATTCAATTTATACCGAAAACACAAACAATAAATCAAATTAGATTAATGTTGTATTAGTATAAAATCCAAACAAATGCATATTGAACGTTAATCTGGGATTTTGCACCTACGTGCCTTAAACAATAGAAATGCAAAAAAACATTTATGAGATAGAGTTGGATATTGAGCAAGTAGAAATATTTTTTCGAGATAGAGTTGGATATTGAGTAAGTAGAAATGGCAGCATTTACAATCTTCTGCCATTCATGAAAAACTTAAATGTTGTCTGAATGTTACAGCCCATGCCAAATGCTGTCGGCCACGCCGAATGTCGCCGTGTTGTCGTGCAAGACTGCCTATGAGATTGTGTCTGCCTATGAGATTTCGGGATTTTCGCCTTTCTCGCCGTTCGCCACTTCGCCTCCAATCCGATGCCCTTCTCAAACCTCCCCATTTTTAGGGTTCAGGGGCTTCACCCTGTTCTGTGAGCTGCTCTGTGCCGCTCCCTCCCTCTCCAGTTCGCCAGTTGCTTGTCGCGCCCTTCTCAAACCTCCCCATTTTTAGGGCTCAGCTTTTTCAGCTTCCAGAGAAGAATGGCTTTGCCCTGTCCAGATAAGAAGGGCTTTGCCCTGCTCTGCGCCGCTCCCTCCCTCTCAAAAGTTTTGCTCTTTGGCTTCATCGGCTGATGCTACCGAAGAGGTAACGGTTTTCATCTTCTCCCTTTTCTCTCCGAGTTTTCTTGCCATGGCGTTGCTACAGTGCCATGCTCGTTCAGCCTTCCGTTCACCGATGTTCATTCACGCCTCTGGTTTAAAAAATAATAAGAATAACTGATGCGTTCCCAAACAATCCAGTCTAAGATCCACGAGCACAACAAGGATTCCAAACACAGCACAACAACACAAGCTATGAAACGGAGCAGTGAGAACTCCAAACACAGATCTAAGATGGATTAATAAACACAACTAACTTACAAAATAAAGATCCCCTAAGAGGCACGCTTCTGAACAGGAATCACCACGCTCTCAGTCCACCCAGGCAGAGATGAGATGACGGCACAGTTCACACACTACAAATCACATAATCAACCCTAAAACAGAGAATACATATATAAGAGAGTATTATGACTAAACTACCCTCCCACAACTATAGTATTACTTCCAAAAACTCACCACTGCAGACCACTTCAAAACAGCCCCCTCACGACCATCCACATCAACACACCCCCATTGGCATTGCATTGACCTCAAGGCAGGAAGTGGGGATACCTTTGTTGGATGAACCATAAATCTTCCCAAGTAGCCTCCTCCGGGTTCCATTCGCCCATTGAACCAGCACCTGTGTCACCACCCGACCTTGTCGTGGAATAATCCGCCTCTCCAACACCGCCAAGGGATCGATCAGAATGTTGCCCTCCGCATTCACCGTTGAGGGTAACTCAATTCTGGTTTCACCGGTCGGAATCTCCCCTTCACGCTCTCGAAGCTGAGACACGTGGAAGGTGTGATGGATCTTTGCTGTGGCTGGCAAGTCTAGACGATAACCAACCTGTCCCACTTTCTCGACCACTTGGAAGGGCCCAAAATACCGCGACGATAATTTGTGGAAGGCATGACCCCGTAGACTCATTTGTTATGGTTGGAGGCGGATATAAGCCCATACCCCTACTTCCAACGCCCTCTCCCTACGCTGCTTGTTGGCCAACACCTGCATCCTGTTTTGAGCTTGTGACAAATTGAATTTTAGGATGGAAATGACTCTCTCCCGGGCTGCCAAGTAATGATCCACCTCATCGAGCACGGAGGTACCTTCTATGTAGGGACAATGGAGAGTAGGTTCTTGGCCATAAACCACTTCAAATGGAGTCATTTTAATGGCACTTTGGAAAGTGGTGTTATACCACCACTCAGCGAGAGGAAACCAAGCCGCCCAAGTCTTCGGTCGTTCAAATCACATACAACGCAAATAACTTTCTAGGCAACGATTCACCACTTCTGTTTGGCCGTCCGTTTGAGGGTGGTATGTCGTCGACATCTTGAGCTGCACTTGCAAGAGACAGAAGAGTTCTTGCCAAAAGTTACTAAGGAAGATGGCATTCCGATCACTCACAATCGAACTCGGAAGCCAGTGTAGGCGGAAGATCGAATCTAAGAAACTTTGGGCGACACTCTCGGCTGTGTACGGATGACTGAGGGACACAAAGTGAGCCTGTTTGCTCAAACGGTCCACCACCACTAACACTATTGATTTGCCTTGGCCCTGTGGTAGTCCTTCCACGAAATCTAGTGATATGTCTTGCCAAATGCGATCCGGTATTGGTAGGGGCTGAATCAACCCTTGCTGTTTCTTGTTGTCCGCCTTGCATCTTTGACAAATGGGGCACTTTTGTATATATTCATATACCTCCGGTTTCATATTTTTCCAATAAAAAAGAGTCTTCACCCTCCGATATGTCGCCGTCACACCCGAGTGCCCTCCCACCGGACTATCATGGTAGAGCTGCAGGATGGCTGTTTTCACGACGTCTACCTTGCCCAATACTAACTTTCCTTTGCGCTTCAAGAGGCCATGAGCCCAACTATACCTTGGTTTATGTGAAGGGTTCTCCTCGGCTGAAATCAGCTGCTGTAACTTCTCATCTTGGGTCCATGTTGCTCGAATTTGTCAGAGAAGATCAGACTCAAACACCACTCTTGTATTTAATTCAATTTCCCCCTCTTCATACCGCCGTGATAAGGCGTCAGCACACACGTTCTCCTTCCCTTTCCGGTATTGGATTTCGTAGTCATATCCCATGAGTTTTGACATATATTTTTGTTGATTCGGTGTGGCGAGTTTTTGCTCCAAAAGGAATTTCAAGCATTGATGGTCCTTCTTGATGATAAAATGGAAGCCCACCAAATAATGCCACCACTTTTGAAGAGCCATTACGATTGCTAACAACTCCTTCTCGTAGGTGGATAGTGCTGTGTTCTTACTTCCCAATGCTTTGCTAAAAAAAGCTAAAGGTCGGCCCTCCTGCATCAGGACTGCCCCAACACCCCCTCCGCCGCATCCGTCTCCACCACAAAAGGTTTATGGAAATCTGACAACCGTAAAACCGGTGGGTGAGCCACTCCCTCCTTGAGCTTGATGAAGGCCTCCTCTGCCTTGGTCGACCAAGAGAATCCTTTTTGCTTCAATATGTTTGTGAGAGGTCAAGCTAAGAGACCATAGCCCCTAATGAACCGTCGGTAATAGCCCGTTAATCCAAGGAACCCTCGATGTTGCTTTAATGACTTGGACACTGGCCATTCCACCATGGCCTCGATTTTAGATGGATCCGTCGCCACGCCTTGTTCGGAGATCACATGGCCCAAATAAGCCACTTGCCGTACACCGAAACTACATTTGCTTTGTTTGAGGACGAGTTGATGGGTTTGCAAAGTGCTGAAAGTGAATCTCAAATGCTCCCTGTGTACCTGCCATGACTTGCTAAAAATGAGGATGTCATCAAAAAAATTAGAATAAACCTTCGCAGTTGTTCGTGGAAGATCTTGTTCATTAGACTTTGGAACGTCGATGGGGCGTTGGTCAAGCCGAATGGCATAACCACGAACTCGTAGTGTCCTTGGTGAGTTCGGAACGCCGTCTTGTGGATGTCCTCGGCGACCATCCGGACTTGGTAATACCCTGCTCTGAGGTCGAGCTTTGAAAAGACCACGACACCATACAGCTCATCAATGAGTTCCTCGATCACCGGAATCAGAAACTTGTCTTGTATAGTATGCTTGTTGAGTTGACGGTAGTCAACGCAAAGGCGCCATGACCCATCATTCTTCTTCACTAGGACAACCGGTGAAGCGTAAGAACTGGAGCTATGTCGTATAACTCCGGATCCCAACATCTCTTGGATTAACCTTTTTCAATTTCATATTTTTGTAATGGAGGGTAACGGTATGGCCTCAGATTGACACTTACATTTTCCTCCTTTAGATTGATGTGGTGCTCATGATTGTGTATGGGTGGCAACCCTTCAGGCTCCTTGAAAATATCCGGAAACTCCCCCAATAACTCCTGCAAGTCATGTGCTTCCATCTCGGTGAGAGGCCTCTCTCCCTTCAGCCCCGATGATCTGCCTTCCTCCCCTCCCAAGTGATCTCCTCTCATCCCTTCTCTAATCTCACATAAGGCCATCATGATAATTTGTCCCTCCTTCTGTATGAGCTTCTCCATTCTCCTCGGTTTCGCCCAACCTCCCGCAACCTTGCTCGATCCCCGGAGATAGATTTTTTTCCTTGGCTCACAAACTCCATTTGAAGATTACTGAAATCACATTGCACCACCCCAAGAGTGATTAGCCACTGCATTCCTAGGACCACTTCGCAGCCTCACAATAGCAAGACCAACATATGCGATGCGAAAGTCACTCCCTGCATCTTCCAACGGAAGTCCTCCACTCGATGAGCACTAGTTATCCTCTTCCCGTCGGCCACTGCCACGCTGAAAATGGGAATGGGAACCAGCTTGCACTCCAACCTCCTTGCCGCTCCTTCATCAAGAAAGTTGTCTGATGCCTGAGTCGATAAGCACACTAATAGGTTGCCCTTGGTACGAAACCATCACCTTCATAGTGTGGAAGTGTGTGATGTCTGACAAGGCATGCACCGACACTTGTGCGTCTCCTTGTTCGTCTCCCAATCCATCCACCGTCACGAAGGCTTCCTCTTCTATGTCCGGCAGGTCTCCCTCTTCGTTCTCCGGCTCCGATAATACTTTAATCGCGTAAGTTTGTCGCCTTCCCGCACATTGATGCCCTGGAGTAAATTTCTCATTGCACCAAAAGCAAGTCCCCGGCTCCGTCTATCGTCCATCTCCGCTGGCGTTAGCCGACGTCCGGGCCTCGGAGGGGCTGGAATAGCTGCCGGTTGCTGTTTTGGAGGGGCTGCAAGCTGTTTTGGAGGACCTGGAGCAGCTGTTGGTGGCTGGAACAGCTGTGTTGAAGGGTACATGGGCTGAAATTTTGTATGTGAGGGCTGGAATTTTTGATTGGGTGATGGCCCCATTCCTCTGCTCGTGCCCTCGGCTGCTCCCCCATGCATTTTGCCTCTGGTCAGCGCCATTTGTTGTTCCTGTCTCCTTGCCAAGTGGTAAACTTCCCGCAGGCTCTTAGGTTGAAACATCCTAATGGCGTACTCGATCTCATCCTTCAATCCTGCCAGACAGCAGCTGATGGCATACATCTCCGGTAGATGTACCATGTGAAGTAATAGGTCTAACTCCTCCAAATACGCCTGCACCGTGGTTTGCTGCTGCAACTTGGTTAGCTCGCTCAATGGGTCATCACAAAGTATCGACCCAAACCGTGTTTGCAACGCCTGGCCATATTCTTCCCAGCTCGGTCCTTGGCGGGCAAGCCTTGCCTTCATGTACGAAAAGTGCCCGTCCCTCCATGTGCATAGAAGCCAGCCGCACCTTTACCTCCTCCGGTGTTCCATCTATCTCGAAAAATTGTTCGCAGCGGTAGAGCCATTCCGTCACGGCGTTGCCGTCAAAGCGAGGAAATTCGATCCGTGAGAACCTTGTCGACGGTTGATAGTTGGGATTGCTGGGTGTTCGCAGCTCCGAAGATGAGGCCGCCCCGCCTCCTTCTGACACGCGCATGGGCTGCATACCAGCCACGGCCATTCACAACTCTTCCATGGCTCTGCTCTGCAGATCGGTTAAGGCCTGAATCAAGCGGGCCATTTCCTCCTGCTGACCTCTCATGGCTTCCATTTCCGACGATGACTCCTTAGACCTAATAGAGTCCGACACCGGCATGCTTGCGGCCCAGGAGATGCTCTGATACCATTTGATGCGTTCCCAAACAATCCAGTCAAGATCCACGAGCACAACAAGGATTCCAAACACAGCACAACAACACAAGCTATGAAACGGAGCAGGGAGAACTCCAAACATAAATCTAAGATGGATTAATAAGCACAACCAACTTACAAAATAAAGATCCCCTAAGAGGCACGCCTTTGAACAGGAATCACCACGCTCTCAGTCCACCCAGGCGGAGATGAGATGACGGCACAGCTCACACACTACAAATCACATAATCAACCCTAAAACGGAGAATAGATATATAAGAGAGTATTAGGACTAAACTACCCTCTCACAACTATAATATTACTTCCAAAAAAAACCCCATTGCAGACCACTTCAAAACAACCCCCTCACGACCATCCGCATCAATAGTGTTATATGGTAATTTGCTGGAGGCAGAGGTCGATGGTGGCGTTCCGGAGATATGTTGATTTGCTGGAAGGTAGGCGGCGGTGGGGAGGAGGGAGGAAGGTGTAAACTGCCCCGACATGGTTATATGTTGAATCTTGCCCGGACATGGTTATAATTAATGGAAATGGATTTAATTCCAATAGTATTAGTTTTATCAAGGCATGAGCCTCTTGTACATGCTCGATTTAATTCCCTCCGGTTATGGCTTATCACATCCACTTGGTATTGATAATCTGAACTAAAATCTCACAAATTCCATGCTCTCCTGTGTGGCCGATGGTAGATGGGGTTTCTTGATTTCATAACTCTGATCTCATCTATAAGAATATTTATTAGTTCTCTGTTTAATATTGGGTGGGAAAACTCTTAGGCATATTCAATTGGTAGTTTACTCATAAAGAAAAATATTTGATGTGGTGAGATCCTTGGCATTTTAAGTATCTGACTCTAATATTAGTATTCTGGAAATTAGAAAACAATAGAAACCACACGTACAAGAGCAAGGAGAGCTAATATGACAAAAGAATGTGAAATAGCGCGTGTTGTTGCACGTGACTGCACAAGGGAACAAAGAGCACGCATGACAGAGGAGCAATTGTTGTATATCGAGCTTGCACCGGAGAATGAGTGGCGCGAATGACACTAGAATAGCAAGCGAGGGGACAGGAAACTTATGGTTGCATTCAAGCTTCCTAGAACACTTCCAACCATT
Organism: Dactylorhiza incarnata; assembly: GCA_033032865.1. Taxonomy (NCBI): domain Eukaryota; kingdom Viridiplantae; phylum Streptophyta; class Magnoliopsida; order Asparagales; family Orchidaceae; genus Dactylorhiza; species Dactylorhiza incarnata. The sequence goes on from JAWHQI010000035.1 coordinate 9,533,558, forward strand.
ACCAATACTTGCCAACACTCAAACTTGCCATCAAGCATATTATGTAAATGTCCAATTTTATTTTACTATCGACTTCTTCTGCAGGTGCATTCAATTACATCGTCCTACTTTCAACATAATTTATCATATTCCTTAGCTATTTTGTTAACACCAACTGAATTAAACTCACTCCTTAGAAACATTTTTTAGGACAAAACCAACGTTCGTCCACACCCCCTATTGATGTTGATTAGTAAATGTGCGCTAGCGTCTTATAGAAAATTTGACATATGAATATCTTCTCTATATTCAAACCGCTTCATTTCACGGGCGAGAACAAAAAGAGCTCCCCTATCAATAAGCAAGTTTTCCTTGGCTTACGTCAATCTGCGTTGGGGATTGCATACCTCTCACTCGCTTTCAAGAACCAACATGGATATCAGTTGAGTTCACCGTAGTTTATTCGTTTTAATGATGATATCAATTTGAAATTGGTTTTCGATTTTGGAAGCAGAACTAACTTTTTGCTCTGTCTTGAAGTGTTCTAAAATTGTGTGAAAGTTAGGTTTTTGAGCATCATTAGGGTTGAAGTTTTCCTGATTTATGTTGAGTCTAGTTTGAGTTGAGTGAAAAAAGGTTAATCTTTTATTTGATCTGTTGAATCCGAAATTGCACCTCCGAAGGAAATCGGAGGCTGCGGGCTGCCGGTTACTTTTTAGGTAGAGGAAACGAGACCGCTGGCAGCGGTCAAGGCCAGACTTCGCCCGTCACGGCGAATGCCACTCCTGTGACGGGCTTTCCTTTGATTGAAGTAAAGTGATTACAGCGGGCTGCAAGAGCAGAAAAGAAGAAGTCGGCCGGTTAGACAGGTCGCAAGACGGGAAACTCGAGACCGCAACTCAAACAAGAGAGCTCCTGGATTCGAGTGTGCGTGCCTTGGGAACGTCGCCGCCCCCTATTTATAGGCTCGGGGGCCTGCCTGAACAGGCAGGGATAAAATAACCGCCTGCCCGGATACAGGAGAATCGGGCAGGCGGTGACGGGATACAGAAAGGAGAAAAGAAAGAAGCCGCGCGGCTTGGCGGCTTGCGCTTCCGATCTGTCTTGGCCGGGCACTGAAGATGCTGCAACCAAGGCGATGGTGCAACCCGGGCGGTCTCCGACTTGAGACCGCGGCTTGCCTTCTGGACTTGAGCCTTGGAAATCTTCATGGCACACCCTGGGCGGCCTCCGACTTGAGACCGCGGCTTGTCTTTTGGACTTGAACCTTGGAAGTCTTCATGGCGCAACCCGGGCGGTCTCCGACTTGAGACCGCGGCTTGCCTTCTAGACTTGGGCCTTGGAAGTCTTCATGACGCAACCCGGGCGGTCTCCGACTTGAGACCACAGCTTGCCTTCTAGACTTAGGCCTTGGTGATCTTCAATCCACGGAGGCGGTCTGAAATCTATCAGACCGCCTGCATTGTGCTGGCAGGTGCTGATGGACCTTGTTAAATCTGAACCGGGCGGCTTGTATCCTCAGACCTCCCGGCCTGCGAGTAATGCTATTCGGAAGCGGTCTTCTGGGTAAACATAATCCCCACATATTTTCAAATTCCGAGGAGATTTCGAAAATATTAGTTCTAGCCGGAGACCGCGCCGATCTTGCCTTGTGGGTTATAAATGTTCTGGAAGCTTCTATCTCCGCATAATTGTAACGCTATCACGAGTCATTACTCGCCCCTTGCGGTTAGGACTTTCCGACTAAACAGTCCAATCAAGATGGTGGATCTTATGGCCCAGTTCGAAAATCGGCAGAAACCAGGTAAAGACCGCGGGGAAGATCGCCCAAAGGACAAAAAGAAGAAAAAGACGATCCAGCCTGACAAAACAGTGACCGTTGCATCTACGGGTAAGCCGACCGACCTGCTCCCTGCACTGACAGTCGACTAGAAATGAAGCGGGTTGCTCGAACCCGCCCCCAGCTGATCTTCCCGCCCTTTCTGACAAGGCAATCAAACCGCCCCCTCCTCCGGATAAGACGGACTCGGAAGCTGTCATCCCGAAGGCCGACGGGGAAGATTCTTTTAAAATAGAGATCACTCCCTCTGGTGTATTCCACTTGGCGGTCAGAGATGAAGGAGGAGAAACGGTTGACTCCCCCAAGCCGACCGGTCAGCAGGGCCCGGTAGTAAATATTGAGGACAGCCCGGTTTCCCCAAAACAAGCTGGCCAGGAGTCGACTAAGAAAAGGAAAGAGCCGAGACAACGGCGGACAGGCTTCTGAAAAGGGTGAAGAGCCTAAAGGCCAAAAATAGAGCGGCCTCTAGGAAACCGGGAGCGGGTAGCCTGCAAGGCAAGTCGCACGAAAAAGAAGTTTCGGAGGGAGTAGCTACTCCTTCACCCAAGTCAAGCGACCAGGTTCACACTGATGCGCACAGTATCTCTGTAAGTGATATCATCAGGGACTTTGATTCCCTCAAGAAGCAAGACGATCTGCTGAGAACTTCTTCCGATCTGCAGGCTGCTGATCCTCTTGGAAAGGAGGAGGCCGCCCTGGCTGAGGATGCGGCCAGTATTAAGGAGACCGCTTTGGCTGAGGATGCGGACAGAACTAAGGAGGCAGCCCCGGCTGTGGACACGACCAAAATTGAGAAAACCGCACCGGCTCCCGAAGATTTTGTGATGACCGGACTTCGGTTTATACAAGCGAAGGCAGAGAAAGTAAGAGATCAGCTGAACAAACCGCCACCGCCGCCACCGCCGCCACCGCCGCCACCGCCGCCACCGCCACCTAATCTTCTCTTGCAAGGTAAAGGGGTCGCGGATTACCGCCCTGTTCGTTTTTTCAAAACGCGGTCTCGAAACAAGTCGCGCGACTTGTTGTTGAATCCGTCACCAAGCTTCTTTCCCTCCGCTGCACAATTTTCTGCTGCCAAGCGGAGGCAAAGCGAGAGATCGTGGAGAGAACAACGCCGAAAGATCGATTCCGAGCAAGCTAGACGATCTATCCGCCCGAATTTTACCCGAACTGCTGCGGCTTGTAAGCGAGGAGAACTTGGAAACAACGGTCTTCTTTTGATAATCCCCCTGTTATATGAAATTATATTCGGCCGACCTTTTTGACTGTCTTTTACATTGCAGATGATCGTGATACTATTTCGAAATCGGGCGAACTGGTGACTTATCTCCCTTCACTGGATTCCTCCTTACTGAGTTCCTCAGTTATTCCGGATACCCGGATGGAGGATGAGGTGACCCGTCTTCAAAGGAATTTTGAGACGCTCAAGAAGCAGTTGAAGGCTCTCGAGGAGCGGGAGAAAGCCGCCCAGGACGAAAAGGCCGCACTGCGGGCTGAGATGGAGGCTGAGCGGAAAGAAAGCCGCGCTGCGTTGGAGGCCGAACGGAAAGAGCGCCGAGAGAAGGAGAAGGCGCAACAAGACCAGGTGGCCGCGCTGACCGCCCGACTTGATAGAGGAAAGAAGGAGATCCACAAACTCGAGGGGGACTGTTCCTACTATCGAGACAAATACTTCCATCTGACAAGGGAAGTCGGCGGAAGCCGGCGTCCTCTTAATGTAGCTGATGAAGGCCGGCGTGGGTCACACCGCCCGGTTGCTGGGACGAGCTCGACTTTTCCAGTAGCTGGGATGACACACCCCGTTGCTAGTGCAAATGAGGCCGCAACGGCATTACCTACTCGCGTGATCCCGGCAATGCGAGTAGAGCGAGATGCCGCGCGGCTTCATAGCATGATCAACCACCTCAATCACAACATTAATCAGATGCAAGGGACTGTTCTTCAGATCGGCGACCATATTGCGCGACTCCATAGAGAAGATGCGCCGAACGATGCCCGCTAGTGATAAGCGGTTTTTAGACAATTACTTGTAATATTTTATTCGGTCCTTGGGACGACTTAACTGCTTGAGCTTGATTTTATGACTTTCGGTCTGTCTTTCAGACCGCTCGGTCTGTGTATTTGAATGTGTTTTACTTTCTTCCTTCGTAAGTTGATTGATGCCTGCGAATTGATTTATAAGTCGAGCGGCTTGTTTCTGTTGTTTCTTTAAACCGCATGCTTGGATTTTACTTGTGGTTTGTTCCTAATGAATTAGCTCTGTATAGAAATGTGCCCGCGCGGGTTGATTAGGCTAGCCGCGATTTGACCTTTGCTAAATGCAGATCACCCGTTCTTATAAGTAGCGCTTTTCCGAAGACCTTCTCACCTGAATTTCAAAATGGGAGCAAAGCGCCAGCCGAAGCGACCTGCGAAGACATCTGCTACCCGATCTGAAGCCGCTTTAGCGTTTCATTCGGCAGACCTTGAGGAATGTCGTCTGACCAAAGCCGAACTGGATGAGTTTGTTGAGAAGCACATGGTAGGTAGTCCACTGCTTGCGCGACTTCCGCTCCGCGATGAACGGATGAATTCCTCTGGACCGAATCAAATCGCAATCCCAATCGATCACTTCGATTGCGGTTTTAAATTCCCCATATCGATTGAGCTCGCCATGGTCTTTGACCACTACGGAGTTGTCCCCGGCCAAATCTCCCCCAACTCGATGGCCGGGATATGCAGCTTCATTTCATATCTGCGGTCTGAGAGAGTCCGCTTCTCCATAGATCTCTTTAGAAAAATGTTCTCGGTGCGGGCTATTCCAGACTCCGAGTCGGGCGTGTTCAAGGGCCACCTCTACTTCGGCTGTCGGGGGTTGAAGATGGTCAACCTCGCGAATAAGGTCACGACCTGGTCGAAGAGATATCTTATATTTGAAGGCCGACTCGGCCTATTGAATCCGAACCCGCAGGTGCGGCCAGAGGATGCCTTTCAACAAATCGCCATCAGTGAGATTGAGAAAAAGACCTGCAAGCTTCTTGAGAATGAGCGGCTCAATGTACGCCACTACATTCCGCTGCTTGCCGAGCTGGAAAATGTCCGGCCTGAAGACAGTAAGTTTTTCCTCAACCCGCTTCCGGCTTTGATGTTGACCGCACGGTCTTTTGTTCTAACTCCCTTTTCTTTTATAGCCGAGGCTATTGTTCCCAAAAACAAGCCGGTCAGCCCGGCCGGCTTGATCCTAACTCAGGGTGAGAGGAGACAAAGGCAGGGAAAAAACAAGCCGCTGCTATCTGATGGCGAGGATTCGACCTCCTCAGGCGACTTCTCCGCCCTCCGTTCCTTCAGCAAAGTGAAGGATTTGAAAGGTCGCACGGTCTTGACCTGGCACCCGGACGTCGATGGCGTTCAGGTTTCTACTGCGCTCCCCCACTGGGCTAATGAGAAGTCGGGCCGGCATGTTGAGGCCGCTAGCATCGCCATGTTTGGCCGGCGAAACTTCAGGCGACTGAGGAAGATCCCTGAGGAGGAGCTCGCCCGGGAGGCCGCGCGGGTTGGTGCTGAGAGCTTTATCACCAACGCCTTCATGGGGATGACCTTCAAAAGATTGATCAGAGCAAATGATCATCTAGAGAAGGAATGTCAAATTGAAGAAGGAAGTCGCGCGGCTAAAGGTGGTCGAGTTGGTAAGTTATCACCTGACTAGCCATCTTTCTGATTTTTCCAGACCGTGCGGTCTCTTACCCTTACTCTTTTTTGCAGACAAAGTATGATGAGACCGATCCGGTCTATCAGGAAGAACTTTTCCCTCATGTCGCCGAGGGAATTGATAATGCCTTTAACCGCCTGCGAGTGCTCGGAGGGCTTGCGCCCGGTTTTGAGCATTTCACTTTTTCTGATGCCTACCCGACCTTGCAAAAGAAACTAGACAAGATCAGGCGGAAAGCCAAAGGGAAGAATAAAGTTGACGGGTCCAGTTCGGAGGAGAGTGATGACGAAGATGATGAAGCCGAAGAGCCCGCTGCGGCTAAGGAGGGAGAGAGCGGCTCGGACTCTGAGTCCAGCGATTCTGAAGAAGAGGCCGAGCGCAAGTCGAGCGAGCTGGGCAGCTCGTCTTCGTCGGGCAGCGAGGGCTATTCTCCCAATGTTTCGATTGATGGCAGCAAGCACTCAAGTACTCCTGCATCTAAAAAGCTCAAGTCGGGTGGTCAATAGTTGTATTTTGTCTTTATTTTGAATAGCCGACGGTTTGATTTTGTTAACCGGTCGGTTAGAAAACAATGTAAAGATATTTTGAATGAAATGGAAAGTTCTTTTACCTGTTTAGCCGTTTGCTTTCTATGACTTGTGACTGTTTGCGATCTCTTTCTGCTTCGGATAATTAGCTCTTCTAGCCAAGTCGTGCGGCTTATAATGACCCAGTCAGTTCGGGTACTGAACCTTCAGAATTCCAATAGCCATTCGAACGCTGTAAATCCTGTTCGGGCGGCTTGTTTCTGTGATCCTGACTCAGCAAATGCCATAAACCCGGAAGAATATCGACCATTCATACCTTGATAGATAATTTGATGCGGTTACAATATATAGTCAGGCGGATAGGAATTCGAACTTTCTAGGTTCTTAATACGAATACCCTGAGTTAACTGAATACAAATTTAAGCCGCTGCAATAATTATACTCTGACTGCAAGTTGTGCGACTTGAATGTATTTCGTGTGATTACTGTATATGTGAATTCAAGCCGCGCGATTACTTTCCGGCCTTGCATAATTACTTCGCAAAAATAGAGAATACCGAGTCAGAAGAAAACGATCAACAGGTCGTGAATTCAATATTGAGTTCAGGCGACTTATAATTCAGATTTTTGAAAGTCCCATCCTTGAGCATAAAACTTAACTGATAAATCCGTGCGACCTGTATATAACTCGGGCGGTTAAGACAATGATCTCTATCTTGCAAGAATCATAATCACTTTCCATGTGAAGAGCCCGTTTCTACCCGAACGGATAGAACTAATACCCATAAGGATGATAGATTATAAATCGGATGATGAGACCGATCGGTTACGGTCATGATCCACACCTTGATAGGTCTTACGACATTTTAGGATATCCTGTTTGTTTTAAATCGCCCGGTTTAATAACCAGACCACCCGATAACTTTGGTACCTGCTTATTTCAAATCGCCCGGTTTAATAACCAGGCCGCCTGATATCTATGGCACCTGCTTATTTCAAATTTCCCGGTTTAATAACCAGGCCGTCTGATATCTCTGGTACCTGCTTATTTCAAACCGCCCGGTTTAGGTATCAAGCCGACCGGTTTGTGATGTACCTATAAAAATCCTGTTCTTTCCCCCAATGGTCTAGAGTGACTATATAAGATGAGAAAATTTTCTGTAATGTAACAAGAAATGGCTACAGACTCAGATGACCAAGTGGGCAGGTGGGCCTAGGCGGCGAACATTGCTTTCCTCAAGTGGTCATAAGAGCTGTAGAAATAAAGAAAAAGATAAGTACAGACCCAGATGACCAAGTGGGCAGGTGGGCCTAGGCGGCGAACATTGCTTTCCTCAAGTGGTCATAAGGGTTGTAAGCGACTCAACTGCTCTCTTGCCTAGGGTTACAAGCCGAGCTGATCAATTGGGCAGGTGGGCCTAGACCTCCCTTGATGCAGGGGTGTGTTAGGTATCAGCCGGGATCCAAGGTTCCGAAGACCACCGCACGGGAATTGGCAAGCTACCACTACACGTGTGCGAAATCTCCCCGCTACACATGATCTTCGTGGTTTTACGCTAATGACTACAATCCGAGGGGGTACGAGCAGAACTTGACGATGTCTTCGCGGTTCAGTGAGGGTGATATGTAAAAAGTACAAAGAGAAACACCAGACATGGAGAAGTGTCAGTATGGGGCTTTTCATTAGAATATCCAAAAAATGCAAGAAATGGAGAAGACAATTTAAGGATAGAACCGTTTAAGGTCGTCACTGCTCCAGGTGCGCGAGATGTCCTCTCCTTCGCTTGTCTGGAGGCGGTAAGCCCCGCTTTTTAGTACTTCTTTGATAATGAAAGGTCCAACCCAGTTGGGATTTAGCTTTCCGACGTTGCCTGTTCTGGCTGCGGCGTCAACCTTTTTTAACACAACATCTCCAACTGCGAAATGCTTCACCTTGACGTTTTTGTCAAAGTACTTGGCCATTCTCCTTTTGACTTCCTCTTGTCTGATTGTTGCCTCATCTTGAAGTTCTTCAATCAAATCCAAACTATATTTGATGGCTTCATCATTGTCTGCTATCCATGCCTCTCCTCCCTCCTTTGCATACACCACTCTGGGGGTGACCACTTCGAACTCTATAGGAACCACAGCCTCCGAGCCATGAGATAATTTGAACGGTGTATCCCCTGTAGCTGAAGACGGAGTAGTACCAAGAGTCCAAAGGATAGAAGGAAGTTGCTCTGCCCAATTTCCCCTCTGATTTAAGACTTTCTTCATTAGAAGCTGTTGGATTTGCCGATTTGCTGCTTCTACCTGACCATTAGTCCTTGGGTGATGTACAGAGGAGAATCGAAGGTCAATCCCAACCTGATCACAGAAGGTTATCATCTCTGAATTGTTAAACTGCGGACCATTGTCAGTGACAATTGCTAGCGGAATTTCATGCCGACAACTATCTCTCCCCAGATGAAGTTTCTGATAACTTGGGTCGTAGTTTTTGCCAATGCCTTCGCTTCAATCCACTTGTTGAAATAGTCAATCATCACGATGATAAAGCGACGCTGGCCGCTGGCCATTGGGAAGGGTCCGATAAGATCCATCCCCCAAACTGCAAAGGGCGACGGTGCGGTTATTGATCTAAGCGACTGGGCAGGCAGATGTTGAAGAGGAGCAAACTTTTGACACTGAACACATCGTTTGGCAAATGCTTCAGCATCTTTCCTCATGGTTGGCCAGAAATACCCTTGCCTCAAGATCCTCTTCTCCAGAGTCTTCGCCCCTGAGTAGCTACCACATTCCCCGGAATGAACTTCCTGAAGTATGGTTGGAATTTTGTCCTCGGAAACACACCGTGCTGAGGGAGAGATCAAAGTCTTCCTGTAGAGAACTCCCGCTATCAGATAATAATATGCCGCTTTCCTTCTAAATCTCTTTCTATCCTTGATGGAATGATGGAATTCTCCTTTTGATAAGAATAATTCGTAAGGATCCTTCCAGGAAGGATTCTGATCAATTTGCATAAGTTCCCCTTCATCTACTGCCGGATGAAAAAGTTCAAAGGTCACTCCCCCGGATGGAAGACCGAACTTAGACAACTCATCTGCTTCCTCATTTTGTGCTCGTGGAATATGCTCGATAATGAATGACCTGAATTTTCCGATCTCTTTCTTAGTTAGCAGTAGATATTTTCTCAGAATTGGTTCTCTTGTCTCGAAATTACCCAGGACCTGAGAAGCCATGACAAGCGAATCAGTTTTAACATGTAAGTGTTCTATGCCCAGTTCTTTTGCGAGCCTCAACCCAGCCAGAAGTACCTCATATTCAGCCTGATTATTTGTAACCGGAAAGAAGAACTTGATTGCCTGTTCAAGCTTGATGTCATTCGGGCTAACTAAAACCACTCCGGCTCCCACGGAGTTTTTACCAGAAGCCCCATCCACATAAACGATCCAAGCCAAAGGAGATCTCTCGACTTGCTCAGGACCGGATTCTGTCGTATCCACCAAGAAATCCGCCAAGACTTGCGCTTTGATTGCTGTTCGGGGGATGTATGATATTTGAAACTCGCTCAGTTCAATAGCCCATTTGGCCAACCTCCCCGAATGATCTGGCTTCTCAAGAACATTTCTCAAAGGATGATCTGTGATCACTTGGACAGGATGAGCCTGAAAATAGGGACGAAGCCTTCGTGAAGACATAACCAAGGCCAAGGCTAGCTTCTCCAAGATTGAATATCTGGTTTCCGCATCTTTGAGAATATGGCTAACATAATATATTGGAAACTGCCTCTTCTTTTCCTCCCGAACGAGGACAGAACTTACCGCATCTGGGCCGACTCCTAAATATAAGAATAATATTTCCCCCTCACGGGGACTTTGGAGTAGCGGAGTTGAAGTTAACTGTACTTTTAGCTGCTCGAAAGCCCTGTTGCACTCCTCGCTCCATTCAAACTTTGATCCTCCCCGGAGAATTTTAAAGAATGGGGCACTTTTATCTCCTGATTTGGAAATAAACCTGCTCAATCCTGCCAACCTTCCTCCAAGTTGCTGAACTTCCTTGGTACTACGAGGAGGAGTCATATCAAGGATGACCTTCACCTTATCTGGGTTCGGTGCAAGGCCATCGGGAGTTAAGAGATGTCCGAGAAACTTTCCCCTGTTTGCTCCGAACACACATTTCAACGGGTTTAATTTTAACTTGAACCTCCGTAGAGTAGCGAACGTCTCTACGAGTTCTTTCAAGTGCAATGAAAATGTTTTACTTTTCAGAAGGAGATCATCAACGTAAATTTCAAGGTTCCTGCCTTTTTGATGCTTAAAGACGGTATCCATCATTCTTTGATATGTTGCGCCCGCATTTTTAAGACCGAAGGGCATTACGAGATAGCAGTAACACCCATCGTTTGTGATAAATGAGGTGTGCGGGATATCAGGTTTGTGCATTTTAATTTGATGGTACCCAGAGAAAGCATCGAGAAAGCTCATAAATTCATACCCAACCGCGGAATCTACTAAGACATCTATCCGATGCAGAGGGTAGCAATCTTTGGGATATACTTTATTAAGTTTGGTAAAGTCCACGCACATGCGCCACTTCCCACCGGATTTTTTAACCATTACAACATTCGACATCCACGTGGGATATTGAATTTCAGAAATAAAACCCGCTTTCAGGAGTTTGGAAACCTCCTCTCTGATGGGCACCGCCAGCTTGGTTGCCACTTCTCTCTTCTTTTGTTGAACTGGCTTGAACTCAGGAGATATGTCCAGATGATGACAAGCCACGTCCGGATCAACTCCTGGCATATCCTCCGCTGACCAGGCGAAAATATCCAGGTTCTCCAAAAGACAGGAGATCAGTTGCACTTTTTCCTCTTCCAGCAGCTCTGCATTGATAACCAGCTTCTTGTCTTCCCCTTCAGCAATAGGGACTTCTTGGGTCGCCTGGGCAGGTTCCAGGTGAGCCCCTTCTCGATCTTTCCTCTCCTCAGCAGCCTTTGAGGATTCAGCAATTTCCAGAACTTCAGCCGTGGCCTCGGGAAATGGGATGTTGGTGATCATGTTGACAGTTCGCACGTAACATTCCCGAGCCACCTTTGGGTTGCTTCTGACCTGATACTGCCTTCCCTCGGCAGCAAACTTAAGAGCAAGGTGGAAGGTGGATACCATTGCCCTGTAGGCATTAAGAATTGGCCTCCCGAAGATGGCGAAGTAGTTGCTTGGGGCATCCACCACCACGAAGTTGATCAGCTTTATTACTCCCCCAAGAGAGACCAGGAGCATCACTGAACCCTCCACTTCTTTCTTCTCCCCAGAAAAACCGTAGAGGGGCCCATCGGTGGAAAGCAGAGGCTTTCCAGTTTTCAGGGCTTCAAAGGTTGGGTGGAAGAGGAGATTGACAGAGCTGCCCGTGTCAATCAAGATCTTGTGAACAGTATAATTCTCAATGACGGCTTTGATGACCACGACATCGTCGAAAGGATTGGCGTTTGGAGGAAGGTCATCCTGACCAAAGGTGACAATAGTGCTTTCAGGGGGAGAACTTGTGGTTGCTGCCACTTCCTGTTTCAGAACTCTCGCAATGCTGAATTTTCGAGATGACTCCGCTCCAGCCCCTCCATGAATGCAATAAATGTCCCCCAGGGGGCCCACATCATTGACTTCAATGCATTCAGCTGAAGGATGGATGTCTCCATAGCAGCCAGCGTCTTCAACGTCGGCGCATTCCCAGGTTGCCCCCACTGTTTCTTTTTTCTTCTCAGCGGCCGGTTCAGTAGTTGCTTCCTTCCGAATTAAGCCCCGAAGCTTTCCTTCTCCCAGGAGCCTCTCTATCAACAAGCGAAGGGCCCGACAGTCTTCGGTCAGATGCCCTCCCTCTTTATGATATTCACAGTAAAGATTCAGATTTCGATTACGAACATCCGATTTCAGAGGAGCAGGTCTTTTGAAATCTGGCCTTTTTTGGAGGATTTGGACCACTTCGTCCATGGTGATATTTAAGGGAGTAAACGACTCTTGCGAGTCATCATATTGAGTGGATGGAATGACTGGAGGAGGCTGCGCGGTATATTGCGGCAGGTATACCGGCATGATTTGCGGAAGAGGAACGGATGGAGCGGGAGCGATGACCAACGGCGGTTTCTGATCCTGAAACCGTTGATGGCCAATAAAGGGTTGTTTATTTTTGTAATTTCTTCCCCTCTGGGAACGGGGTTCAAAGTGGGACTGGTTTGATGGTGGATGGTGAAAGGATGGATTAGACTGCTCCTTGTCGCTTACCAGCTTTGCGACATAACCAGGATTGCTCTTTTCTCCTCTAATGAACATATTTGCCAAACTTATCATTTCCTGATAAGTTCTTGGCTCCCTTATATTTGCTTCAAATTTTAGGGGGCCCTCCCTTAAGCCATGAATGAGAGCAACCCTGTATAGCTCTGGATCCATGTTCTGAACTTCCATGATCTCCTTCTGGAAGCGGTCCACGAAACGGGCCCACGTTTCGTCTTCCCGCTGCTTGATGTCAAAAAGGGCCGCCGGGCCACTTTTCCTCTTCCTTGAAGTAGAGAATCTCAGCAGAAATTCCCTGCGTAGCTCGGCAAAACAACTGATCGATCTGGGGTGAAACCCATAAAACCACTCCCTTGCTTGTCCTTCGAAGGAGGTCACAAGGAGTTTGCACTTGGTTGCATCCGTTAGCGTCCTAAGAGCAATGGCCGACTCGAAGGCTTGTAGATGAACAGTGAGATCAGTTTCTCCATTGAAAGCTGGCAGACGAGGCTCTCTGAAATTATTCAGGGCGGGTTCCCCTCGGACTTCGTCCACGAAGGGAGAAGTTTCTTCAACATCTTCATACAGAGGAGCAGGATAGTAAGCCACCGGAGCTGTGGCTACTCGCGGACAAGCCGCCTGGTAGGAGGACCAGACAGCAGCTTCTGGCGGGTAGGAGTGATGAACAGCAACCTCAGGCGGGTAGGAGAGACGGGCCGCGCCCTCTTGCGGGTAAGAAAGGCGGGCAACATGAGAAGCCGCCCCCTGGAAATCAAGGACTCGAGATGGCATGCTGTGCGCGGCTTCTTGGTAGAAGTTTTTCCTGGCCGCAAAACCTTCTTGTAATGGTTGGAAGTTGGCGGCTTGTGGTAGCGGGTAAGGAGGAGGTGGAGGAGGGACCAGAGTCACCGCCTGATTAACCGTGGCTTGCTGTGGAACTAACCGCTCGGTTAATAGAGCTAGAGTCTGACTGATTGCGTCCAAACGCTGATCAGTCGCCTTCTGAGCCCGCTCGGCTTCTCTTCTGGATTGCTCCAAAGCTTCCCACAAAGAGTCTTCACTGTGATCAGAGCGGTCTCCAAGAGGGAACTGACGGTCTGACATTGTAGCAAGGATTTCACCGACAATCCGCGATCTGAAGGTCGCGTGTTTCTGTTGACTCCGAAATTGCACCTCCGAAGGAAATCAGAGGCTGCGGGCTGTCGGTTACTTTTTAGGTAGAGGAACGAGACCGCTGGCAGCGGTCAAGGCCAGACTTCGCCCGTCACGGCGAATGCCACTCCTGTGACGGGCTTTCCTTTGATTGAAGTAAAGTGATTACAGCGGGCTGCAAGAGCAGAAAAGAAGAAGTCGGCCGGTTAGACAGGTTGCAAGACGGGAAACTCGAGACCACAGCTCAAACAAGCGAGCTCCTGGATTCGAGTGTGCGTGCCTTGGGAACGTCGCCGCCCCCTATTTATAGGCTCGGGGGCCTGCCCGAACGGGCAGGGATAAAATAACCGCCTGCCCGGGTACAGGAGAATTGGGCAGGCGGTGACGGGATACAGAAAGGAGAAAAGAAAGAAGCCGCGCGGCTTGGCGGCTTGCGCTTCCGATCTGTCTTGGTCGGGCACTGAAGATGCTGCAACCAAGGCGATGGTGCAAGCCGGGCGGTCTCCGACTTGAGACCGCGGCTTGCCTTCTGGACTTGAGCCTTGGAAATCTTCATGACACACCCTGGGCGGCCTCCGACTTGAGACCGCGGCTTGTCTTTTGGACTTGAACCTTGGAAGTCTTCATGGTGCAACCCGGGCGGTCTCCGACTTGAGACCGCGGCTTGCCTTCTAGACTTGGGCCTTGGAAGTCTTCATGGCGCAACCCGTGCGGTCTCCGACTTGAGACCGCGGCTTGCCTTCTAGACTTGGGCCTTGGTGATCTTCAATCCACGGAGGCGGTCTGAAATCTATCAGACTGCCTGCTTTGTGCTGGCAGGTGCTGATGGACCTTGTTAAATATGAACCGGGCGGCTTGTATCCTCAGACCACCCGGCCTGCGAGTAATGCTATTCGGAAGCGGTCTTCTGGGTAAACATGATCTAGCAAAATGAAAAAAGCTTCTACCGTTCATAATTATTTGATATAGCAAAATGATTTGTATGTCATTTTTGCATGAAGTAGTTGTTGCATTGACTTGTTTGAATCTGTTAAAATCCAATCGTCCATATACTCTCTCAGGTTTGGTTCAAATTATGCAAAGTACCAGTTTCCCGATCTCCACATTCTCCTCCTCCCGACGCTTAAAGCCTGATGCTTGAAGCCCTCGCCTAAAGCCGACGTCCGAATCCCTATCCATCCCGATGCTTGAAGCCCTCACCCGAAGCCGTGATTTCATTTTGAATTGGAGTTTGCACTGCACTAGGCCTTGATACAATGTGTATGCTTTATACATGTCTGTTTTTTTTTATTAAATCATCTCATATTTGCAAATTGATTCTCTTGCACGGTTTCAACAGGTGAAAGCTGAAAGTATCTAGTCGCAACCTAAATCACCTAGAGGGGGTGAATAGGTGGATTCTATGGTTTTTTGCGGAATTAAAAATTAGAAGATTAAAAGCACACAGAAGAGCAATCACAACACAACACAAAGGATTTATAGTGGTTCCCCGATGTGGGTAGTCCACTTTCCCGCCTCGCCTATCTAGCACTCCAAGGCTAGATTCGGCTACTTCACCAAACTCAGATTTCTTCAAATCTTACAACTCGGAGTCACCACTCCTGCAACTCGGAGACAAAGCTCCTACAAACTCGGAAGAAAATTTTCCTACAAGCTCAGAGATAACTCTCCTACAACTCGGAGTAAAACTCCTACAACTCTGAAGCAAGCTTCCTACTAGCTCAGAGACAGCTCCTACAAACTTGGAGTAAAACTCATACAACTCGGAAGCAAGCTTCCTACAAGATTGAGTAAGGGATATTACAAATACTTTGGATTATAGAATCCAATCTTCTAGAATCTCCTTTAGATTCTATTTCTTCAGATCTGAACAGATAGGTCTTCTTCTTCCTTGTGAAATGAATTTCTGAACTTGAGACGGGAAGGGAAGAACCTTGATTCTTGAAAGCTCTTGATCTGAATACTTAATCACCCAACAAGATCTAGAGGAGTATCTAATCAGCACAGAGATCTTGTTGAATGAGAACTTACAAAGGAATCGAGCAGGTATCCGATCGGCAACTGTAGATCGTCTTCTTCGAGAGCGAGAGCGCACAAGCCGACTGGATTCTTTTTCGTTTTTGGCGATATGCACGATTAGGGTTATTGGAAATAATCTCTTAGCTATTTATATGCATTCCTTCAACGGCTAGAAGCGTCACTTAATGAAAAACGGCCGCGTGGAAGGAAGCCCTAAATAAACAGACGGACGGCCAAAACGCGCTCTGTCAGCATTCGTCGAGAGACATTAATGATTCGACGAATTCGTCGAGGCAAGGTAGTCGATATGACGAATTCGTCGAGGAGCCTGACTCTTCCGACGAAACTACTTAGCTGAGAACATGTAGAGGATGAGAAGAGAAGAACTAAATGGCTGAACTTCTTCGTCAAGAGGTTAGCTCTTTCTTTGACGAAATCGAAGAACGAGTTATCTTTCTTCGACGAATTCGTCGGAATAATCAAAGACTTATTCGACGAAATCACTTAGACCGCTTTCTTCCAATCCTGAATTCAACAACCTTTGACTCTTAGCTTATCCTTAGTGCTTGAAAGTGAAGTACATTCCAAGAGAGAGAGTTCATATGAGTCTACACTTTGGTCTATACAATGAGGGATTACATTACATAGGCCTGTGTTTACGACTCACTGAAACCTGACCTTGGTTTGTACTTATCAATGAGAATCCTGCAAACACATAACTGGAAGATGGTATCAAATACAAATTCAATTCATCTTAGTTCAAAGGACACTTCTTCAAATCAGGGTAATTGTGGCTACAATACCCAACAATCTCCCCCTATTTGAAGGAGTCAGAACCCTATGCACTAAGATGAATTGCACAGAGAATTATAAATTATTATTACATAAAGAGATAAGGAGAGTTAAAACTTAGCTTTTCAACTTTCTCTCCCTTTCAACTTTCTCTTTCAACTTCAACTTCTCTCCCAACTTCAACTTCTCTCCCCTTTTCTGACTACTTCAGATAGGGAAAGAAAAACATGAGAGATCAACATAGTTCTCCCCCTCAGCAACTGCATAGGAGTCCTCATCTGAGAGTATACTTTGAAGATATTTAATCATCTCCCCCTCAATCTTCTCCCCCTTAGAATTTCAGTGTCTGTACTGTTTTCCTAAGCTTTTTAGCAATCTTGCTATATACTTCTTGTTCTGGTCATGTACCACGAACATCCACTGTCCAAATGTCTGATTAGAGTTTTGGTTGGCCTTTGGACATACCTGCAATCACAAATTAATTACTCTTAGGAACCCAAACAGAGTTGGGTCCTAGGTTCCTGGTTAGACGGATTCCACTTGGATTGTTAACCTTGCGAGTGGTCGACCTTGCATTGTTAACTAGTGGAGTCTTATAATTTCTAGGATTAAACCAGCAATCTATGACGAAGTGACCAACTTTGCCACAACACCAACAATCAAATCTGTTGTACCGTCTCTTGTTCTCCTGCTTCACCTTTTGAACAGGAGGTCTAGTAAGAGCAACATTCTTAGAAGTAGAAGTCTCGTGATTGCAACATACACATGGCTCCTTCTCAAGAGGCTTAGCAAAAAAAGATTTAATCTTTGGTGCTTTCTTGACAACTGATCCATGTACAAATGGATCATGATCCTTGAGGATTACTTCTTCACGAGGAGCTTTGAATGAAGACGCGTCAAAGTTTCGGGGTCTGCTCCATCCTTGATATCTGTTGCTAGATTCAACATGTGTTGGTCTAGCAAAGTGACCATAGGATGCCTCAAAGTCAAAGGGTTTTGTTGGAAAAACTACCTTCCTGAATGAAGGTTGACTTTGATCAGCATTTCCCTTTCCTTTCACGGCTCTTTTCTCAGCAGCCTTACTACTTTCAGCCTCATGACCAAGGCCACTACCCTTCGCAGGAGCAGAAAATTTATTAATGAGTGGAAGAATAGTCTTTGGCTTCGAGAAGCTTTCTATGAGCTTCCTTTCCACCATTAATTTATCTTCTAGTTCATTTATAAACTTCTCCTTAAAATTTAATAACTCAATGGAGCTTTGAAGTTCGTCTTTCAAGATTTGGATTTCATCTTTGAGAGGAGTTAAATTTTCAATTTCCTCCCTCAAATCTGATTCCACCATCTTGAGAGATGCAATCTCTTTTGACTGAGATTTGACTATCTTGCGGCATTTGTCAAATCCTTCCAAAACGGCTTTATACTGAGTCATTAGTTCTGAATCCTCTGAAAAATAACCTTCATTTGCATTGGATCCAGCTTCAGAATCAGAAAGAGGAGTGTGCGAGTTTACCTTCCCTTCATCAGGCGTGTCGTAGTTATCCGAATCTGAATTTGCCATAAGCCCAAAATAGGCTTCATCATTCGAGCTTGATTTGACTGAGTCGCTGTCGCTAAGAGTCTTCAATTTCTTAGCGATGAAGCTCTTTTCTTCTTTCTTCTTTCCTTTGAAGGATTTCTTCTCTTTCTTCTTTTTGTATGGACATTTCGTACTTAAATGTCCTGGCTTATTACAGCAATAACAAATAATATCAGTCGAAATATGTTTATTCGGTTTAGTTTTATACCTGTCGTTGCTGTGTTCCTTCTTTTGATGTTCATCATCATGTCTTGATCTTCTATGATCTGATGAGGAGGATTGATTTCTCATTTGCCTTCTTTTTCTAAGCAACCTCCTGAATTTCTTGGAGAGAGATGAGAACTCTCCATCGGACATGTCTGAGCTTGAAGAGCAAGCCACAGACTCATCATCTTCATCTGACGACTGTGTCCTAGCTTTACCTCTTCTTGACTCTTTGACCTTCAGTGCCACAGACTTCTCCCTTCCAGAAGTCAAGCATCCTTCTTCTTCTGCTTTTCTGATGTTGAGCTTTAGTTCATGAGAAAGAAGTTTTCCAAACAATATCTGTGGCTCCATGGTAGCCGACTTTCCGAATTCCCGGATGGCAATTGTCTTGGTATCCCATTCTTTCGCCAGGGATCTCAAGAACTTGTCATTCAATTCTCCGACGGTGAATTCCCGATCATAATTCCTAAGACCATTTACGATCTTAAAGAACTTCTCATAAGTATCAGAAATTGAGTCTCTTGGATCTTGCTTGAAGGCTTCATATTCTTGATTCAGCAACGATCTTCGGTCATCTCTCACTTCTTCTGTACCTTCCATCAGAACCACTAGAGAATCCCACATCTCTTTGGCAGATTTGCAGTGTATCAGATTTTGCAACATAGAGTCATATACTGCACCTGCTATGATATTCTTTGCCTTCTTGTCTAGAGCGACAAGAGCAATCTCGTCTTTTGTAAGTTCCAACATCTTCTTAGGAATCATGATAACTGAGTTTATTGAAGATGGTTTTGTAGGAACATGTGGACCTTCTTCCACTATCTAAAAAATTCTTGGATCTGCAGCCTCCATGTAGAATCTAACTCTCTCCTTCCACATGGAGAAGTTCTCTTTAGTGCAGACTGACAACTTGACGGAATCCTTGGATCTTTCCATTCCAGACATACTTGCTCTTGCAACTAGATGAGGAGATCTTGTTCAAGGTGTTAGCCTTTTAACGAACAACCTACCTCTGATACCAATTGAAAGTATCTAGTCGCAACCTAAATCACCTAGAGGGGGGGTGAATAGGTGGATTCTATGGCTTTTTGCGGAATTAAAAATTAGAAGATTAAAAGCACACAGAAGAGCAATCACAGCACAACACAAAGGATTTATAGTGGTTCCCCGATGTGGGTAGTCCTCTTTCCCGCCTCGCCTATCTAGCACTCCAAGGCTAGATTCGGCTACTTCACCAAACTCAGATTTCTTCAAATCTTACAACTCGGAGTCACCACTCCTACAACTCGGAGGCAAAGCTCCTACAAACTCGGAAGAAAATCTTCCTACAAGCTCGGAGATAACTCTCCTACAACTCGGAGTAAAACTCCTACAACTCGGAAGCAAGCTTCCTACTAGCTCGGAGACAAAGCTCCTACAAACTCGGAGTAAAACTCCTACAACTCGGAAGCAAGCTTCCAACAAGATTGAGTAAGGGATATTACAAATACTTTGGATTATAGAATCCAATCTTCTAGAATCTCCTTTAGATTCTATTTCTTCAGATTTGAACTGCTATGAGAAGAGAAGAACTAAATGGCTGAACTTCTTCGTCAAGAGGTTAGCTCTTTCTTCGACGAAATCGTCGAACGAGTTATCTTTCTTCGACGAATTCGTCGGAATAATCAAAGACTTATTCGACGAAATCACTTAGACCGCTTTCTTCCAATCCTGAATTCAGCAACCTTTGACTCTTAGCTTTTCCTTAGTGCTTGAAAGTGAAGTACATTCCAAGAGAGAGAGAGTTCATATGAGTCAACACTTTGGTCTATACAATGAGGGATTACATTGCATAGGCCTGTGTTTACGACTCACTGAAACCTGACCTTGGTTTGTACTTATCAATGAGAATCCTGCAAACACATAACTAGAAGACGGTATCAAATACAAATTCAATTCATCTTAGTTCAAAGGACACTTCTTCACATCAGGGTAATTGTGACTACAATACCCAACAAAAGCCATGCTCCGCCTGTGGAATTGAAGAAAAGATAAAATTCAATATCACGTTAATATATATTTACGGAGTTCCCTAGAGATGATATCAAGATAGCCTTTCAATACTTCTTGAGGACCTTATCAATTATGATATTGTTTTATTCCATATTTCTTGCAGGGGACAAATGATATAGATCATTTAACTGCTTATCCTCTCAGACCCATATATTTAAAGATATTTGTGATTTGTACAGTGGCTAAGTGTATTGTCACAGATTTGTATTTGGGTGCATTTGGGGGTTAATGCCCGGGAAGATTCCAGAGAAATCTAGAAGCTTGTACATGGGAAGATGCTAGGAAGTTCTAGATAATTCATGATCATGTATATACTAGATTTGTATAGAACACTCTAGAATGGTAGTAGTCTAGAATCTTCTGTGTTTTGGAGGGAAACCTCTTTGGGGCCTGTAAAAGGGGAAGACCCCCTCATTTGTAATCATCCAAGCTTTGGAGAAGAAATGGAGTTCTTTGAGTTTCCTTTACAATTGTGATTTCTCTTGAGTTCTGCTTTGCATCTTTTCTTCATCACCACCTAGTTCTTGCAGGAGAGGATGACATAGCTTGGCTACGCAGAGTGGCAAGGAGGAGCTAAGGTCGCACATGAGCTTGTAAGAAGACAAGTCCGTGACAGTTGGTATCAGAGATAGGTTTCTCAAGTTCGTGGTTGGTGTCCGAGAAGACTAGATGGCTGGTGAAGGGAACAGCAACTCAAGCGTGGTGGATGAGCGCGGCAGGGAGATGCTACCCCAATCTGAGAAGAAGAGGCGGAGCCATAGCAAATCTCGGGATGACGCGCATGTGGACCGCATGTTAGCTGAATGGGAGGAGCGCATGACGACGGTGGAGGAAGACCACTCACATGTTCGCGGAGAAATAGAAGCTGTCAAACAAGCGCTACCGGCTCGCGGAGAGCTGGAACTTTTGATGACCAAAGTTCAAGTATGCATGGATGCTCATGCGGAGCTGAAACAAAGGTACGATCAGATAGAAGATGACTATGAGGAGCGGATCGCATTCTTGGAGGAGGAACTAACCGTATGCAGAAAGGCTATTGCAAACGGTGGCAATGGTGGGGTTGTGACCAACCCAAAAATTGATATCCCCAAGCCCCAACCCTTCGCAGGAAATAGAGATGCCAAGGAGGTCGAGCACTTCCTTTATCAATTGGAGACGTACTTTGAAGGGATCAATCTCACGGAGGAGGCGTTGAAGGTAAAGACTACAAGTTATTACCTTTCTGATATTGCATCGTTATGGTGGCAAAGAAAGAGGGCAGACATCAAGAAGGGAACATGCACCCTAGACACTTGGGAGGCATTCAAGACTGAACTCAAGAAGCACTTATACCCGGAGAATGTTGCCAATGAGGCAACAAGGAAGAAGCTGAAGGAACTTAAGAAAAAGGGTTCAATCGCGGAGTATGTAAAGGAGTTTCAGAACTTGATGCTGATGGTGTCAGGTATGTCCGAAGATGATCAAGTGTTCAACTTTGAGGATGGTCTGCAGAATTGGGTAAAGCAAGAAGTGCATCGGCGGGATGCCAAGACATTGGACGAAGCAATTGCGGCAGCCGAAGCAATCACGGAGTTCCAAAGACCATCGGATGCGACAGCCAGGAAGGGCTACAAGAATGACAACACCAAAGGTGGGGGAGAAAGACTTGGGACACGAAGACCAAATAGAGGAGATCGAATTCCTACTCATGGGAAGGAGATCGATGGAGGAAACAGAGACTTCACCCCAAAAGGAGGATGCTACATATGCAAGGGGCCGACATGATGAACAAATGCCCAAAGCTTGGTTCGGTTGCGACCCTACATGAGAAGGATGCCATTGAATCTGAATGCGGAGAAGGTACCAATCAAATGTGTTCTTTACAACTTCTTAATGCTTTGAAGGTAAAGCCTGCAAAGAAAGTGGTAAGCAAAGGGCTTATGTATGTGGAGGCGGTGATCAACAATAAGGCTACCAAAGCCTTAGTAGACACGGGCGCAACCCACAATTTCGTAACGGAAGAGGAAGCTAGGAGTCTTGGATTGCAAGTAACCAAGAGCGTTGGATCAAGACGGTGAACGGGAAGGCGAGACCGCTAATAGGAGTGTCTCACGACGTAGAGCTTCGCTTGGGTACATGGAATGGACAAGTGAATTTCTCGATCGCACCGATGGATGATCACAAGTTGGTGTTGGGCATAGACTTCTTTGATACGGTGAGTGTTATTGTCATGCCAACACATGTCGTTCAGTTTGTATTATGCAGCAGGGTGCAACTTGCTTGGTCTCCACGGTGGAGGGGCCACCAAGCCACGGAGTTAAACACCTATCGGCGATGCAACTAGCCAAGGGTGTGAAGAAAGGAGAGCCGGCTTTCTTAGCAGCTTTGAAGGAGGAAGTTGGAGAAACGGTGGAGGAGGTGCCTCCACTTGTTGTAGAAGTTCTTGATGAGAACAAGGACGTAATGCCCGCGGAGCTACCAAAGAAGTTGCGTCCCCGCAGGGAGGTAGACCACAAGATTGAGTTGGAGGTTGGAGCCAAGCCACCGGCGAAGGCACCATATCGGATGGCTCCACCCGAGCTCGAAGAGTTGAGGAAGCAGTTACAGGAGCTGCTTGAGGCTGGGATGATCAGGCCGTCGAAGGCACCATTCAGCGCATCAGTGCTCTTTCAGAAGAAGAAGGATGGAACCTTACGTTTATGCACAGACTACCGAGAGTTGAACAAGGTAACCATCAAGAACAAGTACCCCGTACCATTGATTGCTGACTTGTTTGATCGATTAGGGAGTGCAAGGATATATACGAAGATGGATTTACAAAAGGGCTACCACCAAGTACAGATTGCTGAAGGGGTCGAGCCTAAAACTACATGCGTAACAAGTTTCGGATCATTCGAGTGGTTGGTAATGCCATTTGGCCTAACCTACACACCCGCTACATTTTGTACATTGATGAACCAGATTTTTCATCCCTACTTGGACAAATTCGTGGTAGTATACTTGGACGACATCGTCATCTATAGTAACTCAATGGAGGAGCATGCTAAACATCTTCGCATAGTGTTCCAATTACTGCGGAAAAATGAACTCTATGTGAAACGGTCAAAGTGTTCGGTTGGGCAAGAAGAGGTACACTTTCTTGGGCATGTCATCGGACATGACCAACTAAAGATGGACATGGACAAGGTGCAAGCGATTGTTGAATGGGAGCCGCCGACAAAGGTGACGGAGCTAAGATCATTCCTTGGATTGGTGAACTACTATCGACGGTTCATCATGGGGTATTCAAAGAGAGCAGTACCACTTACAGAGCTGCTCAAGAAGGAGAAAGCTTGGAGATGGACTGAGGAATGCCAACAAGCTTTTGAAGACTTGAAGAAGGTTGTTAGCACGGAACCCGTGCTTGCACTCCCGGACTTCGAGAAGAAGTTTGAACTACACACCGATGCATCTGACTTTGCTATCGAAGGAGTATTGATGCATGGGGGACATCCACTTGCCTTTGAAAGCCGCAAGTTGAATGAGGCGGAGCGGTGATACACGGTGCAAGAGAAGGAGATGACGGCCATCATACACTGCTTGCATGTATGGAGACATTACTTGCTTGGAGCACCATTCCTGATCAAGACCGACAGTGTGGCGACCACGTATTTGCAAACCCAGAAGAAATTGTCGGCCAAGCAAGCTAGGTGGCAGGATTTCCTGGCTGAGTTTGACTTTGTCCTAGAACATAAACCAAGCAAAGCCAATGTGGTGGCAGACGCACTAAGCCGCAAGGCAGTTTTGGCGGCAATCTCAATGGCAAAGAGCGATCTCTTAGGGCGGGTGAAGAGCGGACTGAATGAGGATTCAGTGGTTAAGTAACTCATGCTCTTAGCTAAAGAAGGACGAACAAAGAGATTTTGGGTGAGGATGGGCTACTCTACACCAAAGGAGGAAGGTTGTACATCCCAAAGTGGGGAAACCTGTGGAGGGGTTTGATCAAGGAATGCCACGACACCAAGTGGGCTGGACATCCGGGGCAAAAACACACTCTAGCGTTGATGGAGGATTCTTACTATTGGGCGCAGATGAGAGACAACATTGAGCTGTACGTGAAGACATGTCTTGTTTGCCAACAAGACAAGGTGGAGAACAAACAACCGGCAGGACTCTTGGAGCCACTACCTGTACCAGAGTATCCATGGGAGACGGTGACGATTGACTACATCAATACGTTGCCCAAGTCTGAAGGTTGCGGTTCTATCTTGGCAGTGGTAGACCGCTTCTCTAAATACAGTACTTTTATACCAAGTGTGAAAGATGCAACGACAGAAGAGACGGCGCGGCTATTCTTCAAAAACGTAGTGAAGTATTGGGGGTTGCCGAAGAATATTATGAGTGACCGGGACCCTCGCTTCACGGGGAAGCTATGGACGGAGCTTTTCAAATTACATGGGTTTGAATTAAACTTCTCCACCAACTTCCACCCACAATTAGATGGGAAAACGGAGAGGGTAAACGCCTTGTTAGAGTGCTACTTACGACACTTTGTGAGTGCCAATCAAAAAGATTGGGCAAAACTTATGGATGCGGCACAATTTTCCTACAATCTGCAGCGGAGTGAAGCCACGGGGCAGAGTCCATTTGAGCTTGCCACAGGGAGACAACCTCTCACACCGCAAACATTGGCGACTACCACCGATGATGGGAGAAGCCCAGGAGCTTGGAGGATGGCTAAGTCATGGGAGGAGCATGCCGACTTAGCCAGATCATGCTTAGAGAAGGCCCGCAAGAGGATGAAGAAGTGGGTCGATGCAAAACGAAGGAAGGTGGAGTATACAGTGGGAGACATGGTGATGGTAAAACTCTTACCCCAACAGTTTAAAGCCTTGCGCAGTGTACACAATGGCTTGGTGAGGAAATACGAAGGCCCATTCCCGGTAGTGGTAAAGGTGGGTAAGGTTTCCTATCGCCTTGACTTACCTAGCTCGCTGAAGATCCATCCGGTTTTTCTTGCAAGTATGCTCAAGCCATACCATAGAGATGATGAAGACCTTCAAAGAGGGGAGTCAAAGAGGGCACCTCCAGTGGTGACAAAGTCTTTTGACAAAGAAGTAGAAGAGGTGCTCACAAAGAGAGTGGTTCGAAGAAGAGGAGTGCCACCATGCACACAATATCTGATCAAGTGGAAGAGATTGCCAGAGTCCGAAGTTACATGGGAGACATTAGAAGACTTATGGCAATTCAAGGACATCCTTCAGCAGTACGAGGCGACGAGGATGTCACCAGGATATGTGGGGGAGGATGTCACGGATCTGTATTTGGGTGCATTTGGGGGTTAATGCCCGGGAAGATTCCAGAGAAATCCAGAAGCTTGTACATGGGAAGATGCTAGGAAGTTCTAGCTAATTCATGATCATGTATATACTAGATTTGTATAGAACACTCTAGAATGGTAGTAGTCTAGAATCTTCTGTGTTTTGGAGGGAAACCTCTTTGGGCCTATAAAAGGGGAAGACCCCCTCATTTGTAATCATTCAAGCTTTGGAGAAGCAATAGAGTTCTTTGAGTTTCCTTTACAATTGTGAGTTCTCTTGAGTTCTGCTTTGCATCTTTTTTTCATCACCACCTAGTTCTTGCAGGAGAGGCTGACTTAGCTTGGCTACGCAAATTGGCAAGGAGGAGCTAAGGTCGCACGAGAGCTTGTAAGAAGACAAGTCCATGACAGTATGCCGCAATTAAAGATCGCCTGGCTACATTGCGTCTATCCTTGGCGAATAAAGACGAACGTGTTTTAAAATGGCGTGTTTTCTCCTCTCCCGTGCCCTAAGTTCTCCCTACGGATCGCGATCAGCCTCTGCTTTCACGAGCTCCCGAGCCCAGTCGCAGTGCACGGCGAATGCAACTCCTCCTCGGCGAGCTCCCGAGCCCAGTCGCCCAAAACCTCTACCGAAATGCCCAAGGGTTCTTCTTCGCCTTTCTCTAGTCGCAGTGCATGGCAAGTACACCTCCTCTTCGGCGATCTCCCCTCTAGAATATAGATCATCCTCAAGCCATCTACCGAGGTACATCTTCTCCTCACGATGATTCTGACTGCATGCACACTACTACACGCCTGTTTTTCCTCTCTCTTCTTCCTCCTCTTCCTCCTCCAGGTTTCGTTCTCTGTTGGAATTGATTTTATTTTTTCAGCTGCTCACGCGGTCTTCTCTGTTTGAATAGGTGAAATCCATCTGATTCTCCCTCTGCATAGGTGAAATCATCACTCCTACAACCCCTCCATTGCCCATCAGAATCAACCTACACGGTTCATGTGTAAAATGTTTATATTTTGGAATTTAAGGATTCAAAATTTTCTCTTACCTTGGATTCAGAGTTAGGCTAATCAATCTACGGCAGTTTCGCCATTCACCTACTATTATTTTTTTTGTCCTGCTTAAGGTTTCCCCCTTTCTATATTATTGAACTTAATAAGAAAGTGTGGTTTTTCTCTTACCTTGGATTCCGAGTTACGCTAATCAATCCATGTGGATCTTTTCTATTTCATAAAACAATATGAGCCTAAAAGAACTCTATTACATCGCAAGTTCCATAAATCATCTAAACATATTTTTATAAACTTGCTCAATTCTTATTTAAGTCACTTGGCTTTGCAGGTATACCATGTCGCTTAGTCATCAGCGCCAGGAAGAAGGTAAGCATCATGTATTTTCCATGCCACCACGGTGCCATACGAACCCTAAGTCTCCCTTTGTTCGAGTGTTTCAACTCCATTTTGCTGTAGAAATTGGTGTTTAAGTAAATCTTCATTTTGGAGGTCTGATGCGGTGGGAGAGGCCAAAACTCCATTTTGAGCTCCAGTTTCTACCAAATGGCCATTATGAATTTGCTTATAAATTTTTTGAACCATTTCTTTTCAATGTGCAGTTTTGTTTCAAACAGCAAACTGAAGTAGACAACGAATACTTATCATGTATGAGCAATTAAACATTGTGTGCAGGTGGAACAGTTGAAGCAGCAATTTTTACTTATTTTTCTGCACAAAGAAAAATAAATAACGTGTGTATTAGAATTAGGGCTATTATATCCCCTGATATGTATATTGTGACATATTATAAAATGCATTTACCACTTCAAGCCAATGAAAACTCCAGTATCAGGTCACCTTTGCAAGCACCACCAGCTCAAGATTTAAACCTATTTCACAATTTAGTTGCAGTGTTTTGATTCATAGCAAATCAGTTCAGCTGCTACTTATATTTATTCAGATAATCCTAAAAATGGCTTTGCAGAAGACGCCCGTCGAAGATTTGTACTAGACGCAGCCGCAGGAAATAGGTACATTTTCCCATGCCCTTGATTCCTTTTTGCAGGGAGGAAGGTGATGCCGGCGCTGTCGCCAATCGCAGAGCCCCCGTTGATGCCGCTGCATGAGTTGAGCCGCTCGATCTCAATCTACTTCTTTGGTTTTGATTAACATGTATTTTGAACAATTTTTGTGTTTAAAATATTAGTAGTGTGATTATCTTTGATATACTATGT
This sequence comes from Dactylorhiza incarnata, assembly GCA_033032865.1. Lineage (NCBI taxonomy): Eukaryota > Viridiplantae > Streptophyta > Magnoliopsida > Asparagales > Orchidaceae > Dactylorhiza > Dactylorhiza incarnata. Next base: position 9,561,138 of record JAWHQI010000035.1, read on the forward strand.
TCAAATTTATTTAATGAGCAATCGTGCACGACGCTCCAGTGTTGCTGCAACAATTCCTTTTGCCGTGCCCCAAATGCGCCGCAACAGTACTTCCGACTGGTGTGCTTTCGTGTGGTGCTTGAACTACCAGCATTCGTGCACGGTGCTGTTATGGTTTTTTCCCCGAATAGCTTTACAACAACAACAACAGAACCCATATAGTCCCCAATCATTGGGGGTATGGGCGGGGGAAGATTGGAAACAGACCTAACCTCGAATAGCTTTACTCTTCAATTTTTAACAATATTCATAATTGCATCTGATAAAAGCTAATTTATAAATTTTGACTGGAAGATGTGTCTGTTATCTCAAATTTTCATTTCTGAAAATTAATTTTGCCTGCAAGATGTGTCTGTTCTATTATGCGTTTACTTCAGGCTGTCATATTCCTTGCCAAAAAATCAAATTACTGCTCAATTCTTATTTCAGTGTGTTCACTTTGCAGGTAGACGTCACTTCATTGATCAAATTTTGTAAGTTCTCTCTCAATTTCTCCTAATTTCGCTTACAATATCTACTCCGCTCCAGCTAAGGAATTTCTAAAAGCAGATATGATGCTCTCTCCCTCCCTGATATCCCCTGCAGTTTCTGCTGCGCTCCATTTTGCTGCTATTACTACATCAATACAAGGTTGGTGATTCTTGCTTGGGTGTCAATATACTTTCTACTATTTTTAAAAATATGAAACATGCTCTCTTTTAAAAATTATAGCTACAAAGTTCAATTTTGTTTATAAGTTATACTCAGGTCCCACAAAAATATTATAATGAGATTATAAATCTTTGTGATACCAATCAAAGTGTGAAACAATTACTCATATAATGAGATTATAAATGTTTTGTATAATGTTTTTTATATAAAAAAACCTTATTATAATATATATATATATTTACAAAATTAAATAATATATATATAGATAATGGAAGATGCTCAACCATTAAATCATATTTTGATTATATATGATCACCTTGATGCAAATTTAATCATGTAACTTCAACAACAACATTTCCCCTAATAAAGACTTTGTTTGGCGCAATGATTTCGGTGGGGGCTCTCTTCCCATTTCCATCCTTCATTTTTAGGTTATTTGGATGACAAACTTTTTTTAAAAGAGCTTTTACAAGAAGCATTTGAGGACTTAATTTGAGCAGCCGGTCCAACAGTGCTTAATTTCTAAAAATTGATCTCTGTTTTCAGGTTTTCCTCTTTTAATTAAAGGTTTTCTTCTCTTATTCATGATTATTCCATCATTTGCGATCTTTGTTTCTCACCGCTGATTTTTTATGGACAGCTGCAATGCTCGATTAGTACTAAAGCATTGGTGTGAGGTTGAAGTGAATATGTATTATTATTTTAAACTCAATTTAAAGCTTTTGAACTGTTTAACAAAGTAGAACGTAAATGTAAAACTTCTGATCAATTCTTATGCTTCTGCTCTCTATGTTGACCTTAGATTTCTTCAAGAACATGCTGCCAAAAATATACTACAAACGTTGATACAACTGTAAAAGTATTTCTGTTATTTGCAAGCTTCTACATAGTTAATTATTTTTGCTTTATGAGGTATTTCGGTTTTTCAAGTGATTTACAAGTTCTTCAAAAGTCAGCAGAACAGAGGCAGGAACATTGTTTGAAGAGTGTCACTTGGACATATTTAGGATAGCTTGCTGTATTTTATTTTGAGATATTTTAATGTAGAATAAAGTTGGTCAATTGTAATAACTTTATCAAAACTGTTAACTTATGCTACTAAAGCTTCGGCTTCCAGGCGAGTGCAGGTTTTATTGGGTAGGTTATTTCCAAACATTAGCTTTATTACATTTGGGAAAGTTTCAAGGGTTGAACGGAAGATTAGCATTTCTGTTTTTTGCACACATTAGCATTCATATAATCTAATTGATCTTTTGTAGGGTTGATTCTTGGGCCAAGGATAGAGATGGACTGATCCTGGGATGGGGTGTGGGATTTTAGCCGAGCTGTTTGTGTGAAATGCTCTGTTAGTTTTACTGTTTGTTTGTCGCAAGTATATATCATGTATGGAGACGTCATAGTAATGGTATTTATTTGCCAGGTTGTAAATTGGGCTTTTAGATTGCTCCTCCAATTGGGATTTTATAAGAGGATGCAGTCCTAAATTTTCAAAGTTTTGTAATTATATTCCTCCATGTAAATGTTCTCCCTTTGATGAAGGATGCGTTTTGGGAACACTTTTTTGGTTTGAAATTGATTTAAGGCTATCTTTTTAAGCTTAATAGTTTCAATCCAAAATTTGAAAAAATACCGTTTCTTTAAGACGAGCAGGCAAATGCAAGTGAATGAGAGCAGCAAGTGAATGAGATTTTTGAGGAAGAGCAGCAAGTAAATGAGATTTTTGACACCACTAAAGTTTGAAGAATCAAGGCCTTACATGATTCTGGTGGATGGCTGGAGAGAACCACAGTGGATGGCATGGACATTGTTGTTTGAGCCCAATTCAAGGGCTGGAAGCTCATCTACTTAAATGATGAACAATTTTGTAATTTTGTAAAGGTGAATTTTTTTACTATTTCAAAAGATAACCTTCTCTATCTGATCTTGATTTTGTGTACACAACCAACATCTTCAGGATAAATTTGATCTTCAATAACCTCTTAAAGGAGAAAAATAAATAAAGACATTGGTAGACACATGGGGTTATCATGACATCCGCTGATGCTCCACTGAGATTGCGAGGCCGAATTATCTCTAAATTTTAAAGGAGCGCCAATCTATGTTAACCCAACACATCACAGTTCAAACATAATAAGACCAATCTGATATGGTCGATCCAGCTCGAACGGGGGTTCGTATGCGGAGGTTCGTATGCGGAGGTTCCTTTTGTGATAAGAATAATCGTATACAAATACGAGCATCTTCGCACGGGCTACCGCCCGTGCTCGATGCTTTCCGCTTCGACAGTACCCCAGCAACGACGGTACCTACGCCCAAACTCGCCCGATCTAGGTCGCTCGGTCAATTGACAGTGCATGGGTAGCCCCCGTGCCCCGCGCGGCAGTACCCCCGCCTCGACATTGTCCCGACGCGATGACACTCCCTCTGCTCGTGAACCCCCGTGCGCACGACAAAACAGGACGGGGGAGAGCACCGTATTAAAGCCAAGTGAACCAGACCGGCTCAAGGATCAACCGCTGAGAAGGGGCAATGAAGAACCACCTCCCGGAAAACGAACCACCAGCCGCAACCATTGAATCTGCACCTCATAAATTGAAGAGTTAAATGAATGGAGAATCCAAAGAGGCAGACGACTGAAGTTTTTAATCCAAGTGATGTTTTGAATTCCTGTAATGAATGCCCTGAGTATTATATAAACTTAGTTGGCCGATTATGTTGTTGCTCTCAACCATTTTTCTTTTATGAATGAATTCTCCCAGTTTTCTTCCTATATCTTTTGTTCTTTTTCGTTAACGTGCCCACCTGCAAATGAGTATGAATATAGACCATTGATAAATTTCCATTAGTGGTATCAGAGATAGGTTGGAGATCTTTCCGCTTAAACGGGTACCTCAATCCTCATGGCCTCATCATCTACTGGGAACGGGTCACTTCCTCTTGCATCCCTCCCAATTTTCAATGGGGAGATGTCTGAGTTTTGGGCCATAAAAATGCAAACCTACTTCGACTATCAGGAGCTCTGGGAAGTCGTGGAGAATGGTCCATCAGAAACACTTGGTGGGAAAGGTAAAGAAGGAGAAGAAGCAAGCATACCCAAGGAAGAAAAACAGAAGAACTCCTTGACACTGCTTTTGATCCAACAAGCCGTCTCAACCAATGTATTTCATCGGATCATGGGAGCCAAGACAGCGAAAGCCGCATGGGACACCCTAAAGGAGGTATATCATGGTGACAAGAAGGTAATCTCCATTATGAAGCAAAATCTAAGAAGACAATTTGATGACATTCACATGAATGATGATGAATCCATCTTTGATTATCTTCCTCGAATCACAAACATCACAAACCAGTTAAGTAATCTACATGCCCCTGTACCTGAACAAGAAATAGTGCTTAAGGTGCTGAGAAGCTTGCCTGATGCCTATGACCACATTTCTGTGGCCATAGAAGAAAGCAATGACCTTGAGACTCTTTCAGTTGGAGCCCTTATGGGAAAAATCCAATCTCATGAAGATAAACTTAAGCGCAAGAAAGCTTCCCTTGATAAAGCTTTTCAAACCAAAATGATTTTGGAAAAACAGAACCATACTGATAAGAATAGGAGAAATCAGCATGAGCCTTGGAAACAAAAGAAAGAATTTTTTCCTCAATCCAGCAAAAACCACTCCAACAAGTTTCATCCAAAGCCATCCGACCATCCCTCCTTTTCAAATACAGCCTCTGTTTTTTGCCAACTTTGTAAAAGAACAAATCATGATGCTTCAAACTGCTTTTACAAGTGTAAAAGATGCAAAAAACCCCACCCATTTTGATAAAGATTGTTGGTTCAAACCTAAAGAGGAAGAAAAAGGTACAGAAAAACAAGAGGAAGAAGATGAAAAACTTTTCTTTTTACCAAGTAATGAATCAGACAATTCCACTGAAAAAACTGAAGAGGAAGAAAAGCCTTTGCTAAATTCCAATGCCCAATTTGATGAAAACATCTCCATTTGGTATGCTGATTCCGGCTGTTCCAGCCATATGGGAAATGACCCAAAATCCTTTGCCACTTTAGATGATTCTCTCAAATCAAAAGTATACCTAGGAGATGGCAATTCCAAGCAAATAGAAGGTAAAGGGAGTATTGCAATCAAAGACAACACAGGAAAGGTACAGATAATGGAGGACACTCAGTATGTGCCAAGCTTAGCTCAGAACTTACTGAGTGTAGGCCAACTTGTTTCCAAAGGGTACATTGTCACCTTCAAGGACAATGCTTGTGAGATCACAAATCCAGAAGGAAAGGTGATAGCTAGAGCTGAAATGACAAAAAATAAAATCTTTCCATTATCTCTATGCATTGTAGGCCAGGTTGCACTCTCTACAACCTGCAGAGCAACCAACCAAGCTTCACTCTGGCATCAACGACTGGGTCATCTAAACCATGGCTACATGAAGCTGCTCATTGAAGGTAAGATGGCTACTGGGATACCTGATATAAAGATTCAACAAAGCCCCTGTGAAACCTGTGAGGTAAGTAAATCTCATCGACAACCTTTTAATACATCTACAACCCGGAGCTCTCATCCTCTGGAGCTTGTTTATTGTGACCTTTGGGGGCCTACATCTACTAAAACTATAAGTGGAAAAAGATATTACTTCCTTCTAGTAGATGACTATAGCAGGTTCATGTGGATATACTACCTGGAGCAAAAGTCTGAAGCATTCTCTTGCTTTGTGGATTGGAAAAATGAAGTCGAAAAACAACTGGGAAGAAATGTAAGAAGAATAAGGAGTGATAATGGTGGAGAGTTTGTCTCTCATGCTTTTCAACATTTTTGCAAGGTCACAGGTATACAGCAGGAACTCACTGTACCAGGGACATCCCAACAGAATGGAGCAGTTGAACGAAGAAATCGCACAGTGGTGGAGATGGCCAGATCTATGCTTCACCATAAACTACTTCCAAAAATATTGTGGGCCGAAGCAACAAATACAGCAGTATACATTCTAAACCGTGTGCCAACAAAAGCCCTCAATGGCGTCACTCCATTTGAAGCTCTGCACGACAGGAAGCCGGCACTACATCACCTGAAGACATTTGGATGCATCGCCTATTCTCATATTCTAAAAGAGAATAGAGATAAATTAGATAAAACCAGCATAAAGTGTGTATTTCTTGGTTACTGTAGTAACAGGAATGCCTATCGACTCCTGGAGCCAATATCCAACAAGATACTTGTCTCCAGAGATGTTGTGTTCCATGAAGATGAATCTTGGCAATGGGGCTCAGAACCTGAAATTACTCAACATTCTCTTAGCATTCCAGTTGTGCTCACAAAGAACTCCATCCAGGAGATACAAGAAGTTAATGAAGATCAAACCATCCCCGCTATTTCTTCACCAAATTCATCACCGCCCCTAAAAACAAGATCTATCCAGGAGATATATGAAAGCTCACATTTTGCTTTGTTTAACTTAACTCCTCAATGCTATGCTGAAGCTTCTTGCAGGGAAGAATGGAGAAAAGCTATGAATGAAGAAATTGCATTAGTAGAGAAGAATGAAACCTGGAACTTGGTTCCCAGACCACACAACAAAGATGTTATTGGTCTCAAATGGGTGTACAAAATCAAGTACAATGAAGAAGGTGATATCATTAAACACAAAGCAAGGATCGTGGCAAAGGGATACAGTCAGAAATTTGGAAGAGATTATGAAGAAACGTTTGCACCAGTTGCTAGAATGGACACAGTACGACTCATTCTAGCAATTGCAGCAAATAGAAATTACCATGTTTACCATCTTGATGTAAAATCAGCGTTTTTAAATGGCACCATCAGTGAAGAAGTCTTTGTAGAGCAACCAGAAGGCTACCAGAAGGAAGAAGGGTGTGTTCTGAAGCTTAACAAGGCTTTATATGGACTGAAGCAAGCCCCACGAGCTTGGCATTCCAATATCACAGAATTTTTCCATAATGAAGGGCTCAAAGCCAGTAATTTCGAGCCCTCATTATTCATAAAGCAGGGACAAACCAACCAACATCTCATGGTGTGCCTGTATGTTGATGATCTCCTAGTAACCGGGTCATCCATGGATGCAATCAACAACTTCAGAAGTAAAATGGAGGAAAGGTATGAAATGACAAACCTTGGTGCTTTAAAATTCTTCTTGGGCATACAGATTAAGCATGGTGCATCCAGCTACTTTATTTTTCAAGAATCGTATGCAAGAGAATTACTCAAAAAATTTAATATGCTTGAATGCAATCCTTCCTCAACACCCATGGCCACTGGAGAAAAGTTAAATAAAGCTATAGAAGGGGAAGAGTTGGCAGATGAAGGAACTTATAGAAGTCTAATATGTTCATTAATCTATTTGACTAACACAAGACCCGACTTAGAACATGCAGTGAATATGGTGTCCAGATTTGTGTCAATGCCATCCAAATGCCACATGATTGCAGCCAAGAGAATTTTGAGGTATGTGAAGGGAACCTTGAGTCACGGCCTCCTCTACACCCAAGATCTCAACCCAAGGCTCACAGGATTTTGTGACTCTGACTGGGGAGGCTCTATGGATGATAGAAAGAGCACTAGTGGCTACATTTTCTATCTTGGATTAAACCCCATCTCCTGGAGCTCAAGAAAACAACAAACTGTGGCGTTATCCACTACGGAAGCGGAATACATGGCGGCCAACTCTGCCGTCTGTGAAGCCTTGTGGTTGAAAGGTATATTAAGAGAATTAGAAGAGATGAAGGAAGAAGCCATCACGATAAACTGCGACAATATTTCTGCAATTGCCCTATCAAAAAACCCTGTCTTTCACAACAAAAGCAAGCATATTGATATAAAGTACCACTTTATTCGAGAAAAGATAGAGAAGAAGGAAGTTCTGCTGGAATACTGCCCAACACAAGCCCAGATCGCCGACATCTTCACCAAAGCTCTCCCTAGGGCACGCTTCGAAGAACTGAGAGAGAAGGTAAAGATTATCGACGGACCGGTTCAAGAAGGGGTATTAAAGCCAAGTGCACCGGATCGGCTCAAGGATCAACCGCTGAGAAGGGGCAATGAAGAACCACCTCCCGGAAAACGAACCACCAGCCGCAACCATTGAATCTGCTCCTCATAAATTGAAGAGTTAAATGAATGGAGAATCCAAAGAGGCAGACGACTGAAGTTTTTAATCCAAGTGATGTTTTGAATTCCTGTATTGAATGCCCTGAGTATTATATAAACTCAGTTGGCCGATTATGTTGTTGCTCTCAACCATTTTTCTCTTATGAATGAATTCTCCCAGTTTTCTTCCAATATCTTTTGTTCTTTTTCGTTAACGTGCCCACCTGCAAATGAGTATGAATATAGACCATTGATAAATTTCCATTACACCGCGCACGGGGGTTTGCGAGCGGATGGAGCACCCTGCCCAGCTTCTATTCACTCCGGATGTGTGAGGCCCTGCCCGCAGACTCTTCTGCAGATTTCGCTATGCGCCACTTCAAATAACATCTCTGAAGCTCTCTTAGGATTTCTCCACCGCGACTCCAGGTATGTTGGGCTCTTCCTCCTTCAATGTTAATGTTATTCTGCTGTTCCTCCAAATAGTGTTTGCACAGCTGAATTTTGTTTGGCTCAAAAATAATATTTCCTTGGTTTAGAGTTTGCATTTACACTTCCACTTAGACTTTCACCTATGATTTCTTTGGTTTACACTTTGCACTGAATCAATACTTATTCAAATTTATCAAAGAACGTCTACACCTCTGAAATTTTTTTGCCTCAAAAAATTATATCTACTTGGTTTACAGTTCGCATTAAGACTTTCACTTAAGATCTATGCATTTGACGTAAGCAAGAGTTATTCAAATTTATCATACATCTATGCATTTGACGTAAGCAAGAGTTATTCAAATTTATCATACATTGGTACCGAATGGTACCAATTTGGCTTAGACTTAAGCAATGGTTATTTATTTACTGTTATGTTCCGCAATGATTACTTAAAATTATCATACAACATTGGTACCAATTGGAACCAAATTGGTTTACACTTAAGCAATGGTTAATATGTTAATGTTATATTCAAAATTATCATACAACATTGGTACCAATTTGGTTTACACTTCAGAAGTGGTTAAGACTTAAGTATATGTTAAGAGTTATATCAATTTGCTATAGGAATGCTGCTCGTTGAAATTGAGCATCAAACAAAAAATCGTGCAGCCAAGAAGTGTTAGCACAATTTTAATCAGTGCCAAATTGACAAAGAGCAAATCATAGGTACAACAATTGAAAGTTTTTTTTTAGCTAAATGCTGCAAATTTGCAATTTATTTTACGTTTAATTTTGATGTTATGTTGTAGGTGATTTTGTCTTAATATGTATTTTTCCTGAAAATAGTTCATGTTAGGAACACTGGATCGTAATTGCTTTAACATCAAAAGCTATCTACTTCCAATAATTTTTTATGTTTCTCTTTTACTTGAGGTAAACTCAAATTTCATGGTATACAATCATATGTTAATAGATAACAACTTATTTCACAACTACAAACATTTTGGCAATGCCGACATCACCACAACGAGAACAACACAATGTAAGAAGACGCGAACTCCGTTATCTCCGTGAGGATGTTCTACGCCGCCAACCGCACACACAAGAACCTGCATCTGATACAACAATCGCACTTCACACAAGAGGTCGAAGACCACGACAAATAACAACACAAGATCGTAGAGCCTTACGTACAGCCCGTCAGCAAGAACGACGACAAAATCAAAGGAATAACACTTTAAGCACCCAAGGTTTGCATTCAACTCGCAGCCTTCACCTTTAAACACTACGTTAACCAAAAGGTCAATTGCATCTCAGGTATGCACCATACAACAACCAATCAACATGAACAAGCATTACAACAGACTCCGATTGAATCTGGTAATGACAAACATTACTTATTACATATTTTATGATTACAAACATATAATTACTAAACAAAGCATCTATATTCAATATCAACAGGTCCCAACAATTTACCAAGAAATATCATATCACAAGAGACCAACATTCCATCGATTCCAACACATCGTATGGAGTAAAACCATGTAAGATTTTATCAACCTTGAAGCAAAGAGATAAGAGTAATACTACAGTGCTTAGAACTTTATACAATGAAAGAGCTAAGATACAGAAAACAGAACTGCAAGGAGGAACTGCAATACAATTTCTATACAAGTGCATCCCTGATTTTGGGTACATTAGTTTTATTAAAGTGAAAGTTGACAGCAATCATTTGGAGAGCTTGTTTTTTGCGCACCCCCTCTATTTGTCTTTGCAAAATTTTTCCAACGACATTTCTTATGGATTGCACATATAAAACCAATAGATACCGTCTCCCATTACTATTTGTTGTTGGGGTTACATCAACGAATATCACTTTTTATGCTGCATTTATATTCATGTCAAATGAGACTAAAAGTAGTTATGTTTGGGCCCTTAATTGTTTTAAGTCAGTGCTCGAATCAAAATGCTCTTCCACATTTTGGTGATGGATTGAGAGGTAGCATTGATGAATGTTGTCGATGTGTTTTTTCCTACTTCTAAAAAACTTTTGTACAAAGTATAATTAAATAGAAACACACTTGCACACTGCAAGTACTTTCGAAAGGGAAAAGAGTTTGAAGTATTTTTACTTCATTGGCAAAATTTGATTGATTCTCCAAATGAAGCGGACATCATTAGTGCCTTGACATCGATGCAAAATATGTATGCTGATAAATATCCTATTGTATTTTCATACATTATTGCAACATAGATTGAACCTTTCAAAGAGTATTTTGTCTCTGCTTGAGTTGACAAATTTATTCATTTGGATAATGTGACAACCATTCGTGTTGAAGGTGGTCAGGCTCAATTGAAAAGATTTCTTGAAGTATCGATTGGTAGCTTATCCACGGTATGGAAGACGTTTGACTAAATGATCGTTTTACAACTAACGGGGATTAAAAGATCTTTTGGGCAAAGTATCATGCAAGTTAATAAAGAGTTCTGAGGTTTTCTCTATTCTGAACTTGTTGATCGGGTTTTCTTATCTGCTGTAATTTAGAACTAATACAAAAAAGTTGTCAAGTTACAAATCGGAACTGCTTATGTTGATGCATGCATTCATAAAAATAGACTTACTTTGAGATTGTCATGTGCGCGTGAGTTAAAACCATACATAACACATACAAATTTCATTCCACTATCATCATTCATAGCCATTGTAAACAATTACAACTAATTGAAACAACTACAACTACATAGCACATACTATTTTTTTCTGTTCAACTTTATAGCTTATTCGTTGGACGGTTTTGATCTTCCTTTTTGTAAACTACGTGAGACAAACAGTGTTGCACTACCTATTGATATTTGATACTATCAGGTAATAATAATATTTCTAAATTATAGTCTTTAGTTCAATTACTAAACATAAAACATCATTTAATCTTTTTTGCAGGGTGTCGCACATAACAATGTGGAATGATGTGTTTTGAAGGCGCCAAATTTTAAAAACATTATATATAATGTTGAATGATAAGTTTTGCAGTACAAAAGTATATGCAAAGATCTATATATAATGCTTTAATTATTTTTATTTTTAAAAAATAAATTGGGATGCCAATAACAAATTGGGATGCAATGTGGTAAAAATGGGATGCTATTAACGATGGGATGCCTAAAGCCAAAAGTGGGTTGCCCATATCAGCATATATATATTCACTTCTCTCCTCATTCGGAGCACGAAATTCTGTTCCTCGGCCCGGCCGGGGAGGCACTATACGCATGGACAAGGAGAAGGTCCGTGCTATCACTGAGTGGCAGGCATGGAGCTTCAATCCCGATCTCTTTTCCGAACGAAGGCCTTTAACTCACCCTATTAGATTCATTCAGAGAAACTGTAACCATGAGTGAAAATCTGGTTAACAAGAAAGACTCAAGACTCTTGCTTTGGGCTAGCAGTGGGATGGACTTTGTCCTATCCACACAACTTGGTGTAAACTCAAGTCAAAAGCGGCATCGGGATAGGAGCGGACGGAGCTTCGAATGACTTACACTATCATCACTGTCAAAAGAAAGGACTAGTAGCATCACAGAGTGCACAAAGTGGCTGAGCTTGTAGAAATAGGCGAAGAGTCTGAACAGGTCTGAATGTCAAAATTCATGCGACAGGAGGAACTCCTCTCTCTCTCTCTGTGTATATATATATCTATGTGTATATGTATGTATATATATATATATATATGTGTGTGTATATATATATATCTGTGTATATATACGAGCATCTTTGCACGGGCTACGCCCGTGCTCGATGCTCTCGGACGGCCTTCGGCCGCATAAAATTTTCATATATTAAACTTATAATATAATTTCTCCTCTCTCCGCATATAAGTTTCATATATACTGGCTTCCCGTGCTCGCTGACTCTTAGCGGGTTGCGCCCGCATTCGAGCGGTTGCGCCCGCATTTGCTCGCTGACTCTTAGCGGGCTGCGCCCGCATTCGAGCGGGTTGTGTCTGCATATGATAGTACCCGGCCGGCGACGACGGGCTTCGCCCGCAACATATACATATGAGTACTTAAAATGACCGTAAAAAAATATGAATTAATATTCATATTTTTATTTTGTAAAAAAATATAAATTTTTATCTAAAAAACTTAATTTCTCCTCTGTTCTCTCTTCCGAAATTTTTTCTCTTTCTATCTTTCTCTCTCTCTCTTCCCGTGCGGAAACTCTCTCCCCCCCCTCTCTCTCCTCTCTCTCCCATCCGCCGCCCTCCTCTCTCTCCCATCCTCCGTCCTCTCTCTCTCACCCATCCGCCCTCTCTCTCTCTCTCTCTCTCTCTCTCTCTCTCTCTCTCTCTCTCTTTCTTCCCGTGCGGAAACTCTCTCCCCCCCCTCTCTCTCCTCTCTCTCCCATCCGCCGCCCTCCTCTCTCTCCCATCCTCCGTCCTCTCTCTCACCCATCCGCCCTCTCTCTCTCTCTCTCTCTCTCTCTCTCTCTCTCTCTCTCTCTCTCTTATCCTTCACCTTGAGTAGTTTTAGGAGGTAGTTTTGATTGTATCTTGGCCATAAAAGAGAGCCCAAAAGATCAAACTTTTCATCTCTATCGTCTATTATTTTCAGATTAAACAATGAAAAATAGCAGATAAAGATATATGTGTGTATATATATCTTTATTATATAAGTCAATATAGATATCTTGAAAGCACACCAAGCTTTGAACAACAACCGTCCGATCAAGCTGCATCGAATATTAGCCATCCGATTCAATGGAGGAGGACTGCGTATAGTGATTCCTCCAAAAATCGTACTGTTCATCTCCCAAAAAATCCCGATACTCCCATTTCCCCCACCCGCGCCGCACATTTTCACCACGTCGCCGGCGGCGGAGCCGCCGGCGGCCAGACTGGACCCCGCCGGGGGTTCGCCTGCCTCCGGCGAACCTGCCGGAGGTTGTCCGGCGGTGAACGGGCAGGGCCACCGCCGACGGTGGCCCTGCCCGTGAAGCCCAGTTCGGGAAACCTCCGGCAGGTTCGCCGGAGGCAGGCGAACCCCCCTGTGGGGTCCGGTCAGGCCGCCAAGCGGCTCCGCCGGCGGCGGCAAGGAGAAAACGGGAAGGTGCGGCGGAGCTGGGGATCGGGGGTGAAAAATGCGGTTCTTTAGTCCCACATCGCGGGATTTGAGAAACCTCTGGACTATATAATATGCCTTACTCAACATTTAAATGAAATGATTTAATATTGGAGATTTGGCTGGGCGGCTTCTCTTGCCCTCCTGCTTGACCTGTTACTACTACTGTCCCGCCGTCGGGGTGGCTACTGGCAGCCCTTTTTTGCGCAGTTTTTTTTCCAACTTTCCAAGTTTTTACATCGTCCTTTATTAAAAAAAAAACAGGCCAGGCAAAGCCCGTACGAAAGTCGGCGAAGCCCGCATGGATGCCAAGCGCAACCCTCATTTTGCGCAGTTTTTTTCCAACTTTCCAATTTTTTACGCCGTCCATTATTTTAAAAAAAAATGCGAGGCCGGGCGAAGCCCGTGCTGCGGGCGAAGCCCGCATGGATGCCACAAGCGGGCGAAGCCCGCAAGGATGCCAAGCGGGCGAAGCCCGCATGGATGCCAAGCGGGCGAAGCCCGCAACGCCGCATCGAGAACGGGCGAAGCCCGTTCGAAGATGCTAGTGTTGGCACATAATCTCAGCCGCATTCCTATAGAAAAACATTATCCAGGAATCAACCAAAGAGAAGTTCAAGAAGAAAAGTCAGAAGATCAGAAGACAGAAGATCAGAAAGGAGCACAGCCAAACCACCGAAAGTGCTCAGTAAAAAAAAAGTCCAAAGTGCTGATGTCTTAATTCAGCCTCTGCCAAGCCGTTGTTCTTATTGTATTTTGTTTCTTTCCTGTTTTGCCCTCAGCTCTCTCCTATTTAAATGCCCCCTTTCTTCTTCTAGAGAGAGTGTAAAAGAAGGAGAAAAGGTTGTAAGCTTTTGGAGTATGCTGTTGGGTTGTATCCTCTCCTTTTTTGTGAAATAAAAGCTCGGTAGTACCGTCTACCTTCCCCCTGTGTTTCTGCTTTCTCTTTTTCTACATGGTATCAGTGGGAGTTGCTATCAGCCATCAGTTTCAAAGGCTTTTCGTGTGCAGTATCTGAAGAAAGTGTATCATCTTCACTTCTCTTATTTCCCTTTTTTCATCATATGGCTTCCTCTAGCAACAACTTTTATTATTCCCCAAGTGGTGTTCCCATCTTCGAAGGAGAAGCCTATGATTTTTGGCATGTTCAAATGCGCACCCTGCTTCTGTCTCAAGGCCTGTGGGGAATGATTCAGTCTGGCTATCCTCAACCAACTGCCGACAAGCCCATAGAAACTTGGGCAGCTGATGAGTTAAAAACCCTGTCTGAAAATCAGAAGCTTGATGCTAAAGCCCTGTGGTACATCCAGCAAGGAATGAGTCGTGATATGTTTCCAAAGATCATGGGATCCCTCACAGCCAAAGAAGCATGGGAAATCCTCAAGATTGAGTATCAAGGGTCATCTAAGGTAATCTCCATAAAACATCAAATTGTTTGGCAGGAGTTTGATACTCTTAAAATGATGGAAAATGACAATGCTCACTCCTACATATCTCGGATCACCATGCTCACAAACCAAATTAAAAACTTTGGAGATACCATAGATGAAAAGAAAGTTGTTCTAAAAATCCTCAAAACCCTCACTCAAAGATATGCTGTAATAGTTACCACAATTGAAGAAACAAAGGATGTAAACACTCTTACCATGACTGATTTGTTGGGCTCCCTTCAAGCCCATGAAGAGAGATTCAAGAGATATGAAAGTCAATCTCTTGAACAAGCTTTTCAGAGCAAGGTTATCATAAAACCTGCTCTCAGTGACCCAACTGTGAAAGAACAAAAGGATAAGTACATCCAAAAATCACCCATCTTTTGCATCCTATGCAAGAGAAACAATCATGAGGTATCCAATTGCTTCTATAAGTGTAGAAGATGTAAAAACTCAACCCACTTTCACAAAGACTGTTTATACAAACCAAAATCTGAAACCAAAATCAGTGAAGAAGCCAACTATGGTGAGCAAGAAGAAGAAGATTTTGTGTTTTATACTTGTGATAACAATGGAGACCAACTTGATGAAATATGGTACCTTGATAGTGGTTGCTCAAATCATATGACAAATAACAAGAAAGCTTTTGTCTACTTAGATGAAGGAGATAACTCTCAAGTCATTTTGGGTGATGGCACATCAAAATCTATTAAAGGCAAAAGCACTATTGCTGTCAAATCCAAATCCGGGCACTTTAGACATATAACCGATGTTCAATACGTTCCTAGTTTGGCACAAAATCTTCTAAGTGTAGGACAATTATTAAAGAAAGGGTATAAGCTTATTTTTGAAGATTATCATTGCACCATCATTGACAAAGATACATCTCTCATTATAGCAAGAGTTAAGATGACTGATAATAAAGTTTTCCCTTTAATCTTGCCCCAAGAAAATAGAGGAATGAAGGTTGAAGGGATGTCAGATACCATCAAGTGGCATAATCGATATGGACATCTGAACTTTAATGATTTAAGAAAGCTTCAGAAAGATGACTTAGTCATTGGCCTGCCCAAGCTCTGCTCCAATACTAGCCTGTGTGACAAGTGTGCTCTAAACAAAATCCATAAACTCCCTCTCCCACAGCAATCTTCTTCCAAAACTGCAAAACCTCTTGAGTTAATTTGTGCTGACATATGGGGCCCTACCAGAACTTCTTCCATTTCCGGGAAGCAATACTATCTCCTAATTGTTGATGAGTTTACTAGGATGATGTGGATATACTTCCTAAATCACAAGTCAGATGCCTTTTTGAAATTTAAACACTTTAAAGCGCAGGTAGAAAATGAAACCGGCTATACCATCAAAAAATTAAGGACTGACAGAGGAGGTGAGTTCACAAGTAATGTCTTCAACAATTTCTGCTTAAATCAGGGAATCATAAAAGAACTCACAGTCAAAAACACTCCTGAACAAAATGGGTTAGCAGAAAGACGAAACCGTACCATCATCGAAATGGTCAGATGCCTTCTGCACCATAATAATCTGCCCAAAAGTTTTTGGGCAGAAGCTGCAAACACTGCAGTCTACCTTCTCAACAGGGCACCTTGTCGTGCCCTCTCTAACTCTACTCCATATGAAGCTTTGTATGGGTACAAGCCTAATATCAGCAATTTAAGAACTTTTGGAAGCTTGACCTACAACCTTGACAACACCCAAAATCGTGACAAGCTTTCAGAAAAAGCTGAAAAAGGAATCTTGCTAGGCTATAGTGAAAAATCTAAGGCCTACCGCATTTACAATCCCACAACCTCCAAGTTTATAATTACCAGGAATGTTATTGTCGATGAAGGAAGCAGCTGGGACTGGAATGCGATTCCGGGTCAGACTCAATTGCTGGAGGTTACACAGGACTCAACCGGTGAAGAAATGCTAGTTCCTGTGCCCTCCGTTCCAGCAAATGCCAGTCATCAAATTTCTAGCTCTGACTTGCCAACCAGTCCTGAAGAGTCATCATCCCCGTCACCATCGCATAGGTACCGATCTCTATCTGATATTTATGGAAATTGTCAGTTTGCCTTTCTTGTAAAAGAACCAGTCAACTACAAGGAAGCAGTTAAAAACACCCATTGGGTTCAGGCTATGGAGGATGAGCTCAATATGATAAATAAGAATAATACCTGGGAACTGGCTAATTTACCAGTCAACAAAACTGCAATCGGTCTAAAATGGCTGTTCAAAGTTAAGTACAATGAGGAAGGAGAAGTCAAGAAATACAAAGCAAGATTAGTGGCAAAAGGGTATGCCCAAAAACAGGGCATAGACTATGCAGAAACCTTTTCTCCAGTTGCTAGGTTTGAGTCAATTCGACTCCTACTTGCTATTGCTGCCCAAAATCAATTTCCTGTATTTCAAATGGATGTCCAATCGGCATTTCTCAATGGTACCATTGATGAGGAAATTTATGTGAAACAACCAGAGGGATATGAGATTAAAGGAGAAGAAAGCAAGGTTTTAAAGCTGAAAAAAGCCCTGTATGGGTTGAAACAAGCCCCAAGAGCTTGGAATTCCAAGATTGATTCCAACCTTCTAGAGCATGGATTTGCTAAAACCATATCTGAGCCAGCCATGTATGTTAAAAGAGAACAAGAAAGAGAGGTAATTATCCTATGTCTATATGTTGATGATCTTTTAATAACAGGATCTAGCTTGAGCATGATTGCTGAGTTTCGTGAATATATCAAAACCAAGTTCAGTATGACTGACTTGGGCCTCACCCGCTACTTCTTAGGACTTCAGATCCAACAAACAGCTCAATCCACGATTATATCTCAAAGTAAATATGCTGAGGATGTGTTAATTCGTTTTGATATGAATAACTCAAAACCTGCAGCCACTCCTATGGTAGCAGGAGAGAAGTTTTCCAAAGAAGATGGAGAAGAAAAAACAGACCCGGAGTATTATCGTAGTATCGTCGGATCCCTCATCTACCTGACAAATACCAGGCCTGATATCGAGCACGCTGTCAGCATTGTCTCTCGCTTCATGCAAGAACCTTCCATCAAACATCTATCAGCGGTTAAAAGGATCTTGCGATATATAAATGGAACTAAAAACTTTGGATTAAAATATGTGCAAGACAAAAAGAATGATCTAAATGCTTATACTGATAGTGACTGGGCAGGTTGCTCAGAAGATCGAAGAAGCACATCGGGTTATCTCTTTTTTTTAGGTACCAAGCCCATCACCTGGAGTTCCAGGAAGCAACGAACCATCGCCCTCTCGTCCACTGAAGCTGAATACACAGCTCTCAGCGAAGCAGTAAGAGAAGCCATATGGCTTAAAAATCTGATTTGGGAAATGATAAAAGAGAAAGAAGAGCCAGTCGTCATCAAGATCGACAACACCTCCGCTATAGCCCTAGCTAAAAACCCGGTGTTCCATAAAAAAACCAAACACCTGGAAATCAAACTTCACTACACCAGAGATCTCATCTCGAAAGGCAAGATCACACTAGAATACTGTGAATCAAAAAAACAAATCGCAGATATTTTTACCAAATCCCTTCCAGCTCACACCTTTGAAGATCTAAGAAACAAAATGAAGATCGGATGCTGCCAAGATTACGGGGAGGTGTTGGCACATAATCTCAGCCGCATTCCTATAGAAAAACATTATCCAGGAATCAACCAAAGAGAAGTTCAAGAAGAAAAGTCAGAAGATCAGAAGACAGAAGATCAGAAAGGAGCACAGCCAAACCACCGAAAGTGCTCAGTAAAAGAAAAGTCCAAAGTGCTGATGTCTTAATTCAGCCTCTGCCAAGCCGCTGTTTTTATTGTATTTTGTTTCTTTCCTGTTTTGCCCTCAGCTCTCTCCTATTTAAATGCCCCCTTTCTTCTTCTAGAGAGAGTGTAAAAGAAGGAGAAAAGGTTGTAAGCTTTTGGAGTATGCTGTTGGGTTGTATCCTCTCCTTTTTGTGAAATAAAAGCTCGGTAGTACCGTCTACCTTCCCCCTGTGTTTCTGCTTTCTGTTTTCTCTTTTTCTACAGCTAGTACATATATATATACATTGTATATATATATGGTGGCCCTGCCGGAGCGCCGTCGGACCAACCTCGGCAGGTTCGCTGGGGTCCGGCGACCTCGCCGGTGGGCTCCGGTCAAGCCGGCGATGGCTCCGGCGGCAGCGCCAGACGGCAGGGGTGAGGGTGGGGGGGGGGGGGGGGGGGGGGGGCGATGCTTGCGATCGGGATTTCATATTGCTGGAATTTAATTTGCGGCTATTGGCAAGCCTATTCAATGAGATTTTGGTTATTTGCAGCCTAAATCGAGCGGTACCGTAATTATGAGGCCATATCTGGACGGTCCAAAATTTTTTGGGGTTTTTTGATCTCATGCTATTCGCAGACCACCATATTTCTTTTTTAGAATAGCATAGATATACACACACAAAACCATTGATTCAAAATAAAATAAACCTCATAAAAAACCCTCCTCATCCCGCAGCCTACTCGTGATCCCCCTTCGACCCCAACCCCCTCTCCAGCTGCGTGAGCCGACATTCCATTCATGATTCACTCTCCTCCCGATTCGTCGCACGTTTTGCTCACCTCTGTCGCTATCCCCAGAGGGCAGTTGTGTCGGGGGATTGCAATTGTGCAGGGGGCGGGGCTGTGAGTGACGGGAGTTTCGTCGTGTCAGGGCACTGTGATAGTTGGCCGCATGGGGGGGGGGGGGGGGGGCGTGCACTATCACTTGTGTAATAATGTAATGGTGATGCCCATCAAATAAATCACAATCATTGATTTAAAATAAATAAAAAACCTCCCATAAAAACCCTCCCCAGCTTGGCCTCCTCTCCAACCGTGAGCCAACAACCCATTCACAATTCACTCTCCTCCCGATCAGCTGCATGCTCTCTGCTGCAAGCTCCGCTCAACGTTATCGCCGTCCCCCGAGGGCAGTCATGTCAGGGGACTACAAGTGGCAGGAGTGTCGTCTTGTCGGGGATCTCTCACGGCTATGGTCTTGTCCTTGGCGGCTTGCATCTTTTTGTGTGATATGGCCGCTCGCATCTTCTTGTGTGAAATGGCACTGCATGGACAAGGAGAAGGTTCGTGCTATCACTGAGTGGCAGGCATAGAGCTACACTCCCGATCTCTTTTCCGAATGAAGGCCTTTAGCTTGCCCTATTAGATTCATTCAGTGAATCCGTAACCATGAGTGAAAATCTGGTTAAAAAGAAAGACTCAAGACTCTTGCTTTGGGCTAGCAGTGGGGTGGATTTTGTCCTATCCATACAACCTGGTGTGAACTTGAGTCAAAAGCGGGATCGGGATAGGAGCGGACGGAGATTCGAATGACTTCACTATCATCACTGTCCGACGAGATGACTAGTAGCATTACAGAGGGCACGGAGTGGCTGAGCTTATAGAAATAGGCGAAGAGTCTGAATTGGTAGGAATGTCAGAATGTTCATGTCTGATTTTCAACGCTTCTGCTCTTCGGCATTGCAATAATTGGGGACGCTAGCAAACACTAACCTCTCCCCGGGATCTTATGCCTCACCTTTATGGCCAGGTATAGGAGGCGACTTAGGGTAGATAAAGTCTACTACATGTCCCATGATGATAACGAAACCGAAACCCCGGGCAGCACTGTCTTGTGTTCACAGAGGAACTCCAACTTACAACTAGACTATATATATACATACACAACCATTGATTCAAAATAAAATAAACCTCATAAAAACCCTCTTCATCCCACAACCTACTCGTGATCCCCCTTCGACCCCGGCCCTCTCTCCAGCTGCGTGAGCTGACATTCCATTCATGATCCACTCTCTTCGTTGTATCAGGGCACTGTCACGATCGGGGTACTGTTGTTGGCCGCATGGGAGGGGGGGGGGGGGGGGGGGGGGGGGGGGGGGGGGTCTCGTGCACTATCACTAGTGTAATAATGTAATGGTGAGGCCCATCAAATGAATCACAATCATTGATTTAAAATATAAAAAACTCTCATAAAAACCCTCCCCAGCTTGGCCTCCTCTCCAACCGTGAGCCAACATCCCATTCACGATCCACTCTCCCGATCCGCCGCATGCTCTGCTGCAAGCTCCGCTCACTGTTATCGACGTCCCCCGAGGGCAGTCATGTCGGGGGGACTACAATCGTGCGCTCGGGGACTACAAGTGGCAAGAGTGTCGTCTTCTCGGGGATCTCTCACGGCTATGATCTTGTAGTTGGCCGCTCGCATCTTCTTGTGTGCTATAACATCAAACGATGATCAAAAATATGAATGTCGCCCCTCCACAATCAATACTTAACAGAAAGACTGAATTCCGCCGCCGCCAATCGTGCTGGAGCAACTCGAAGTCAGCGACAACAACAAAGGTTAAGCTGAAGTTCCTTAATTGCTCCGCTCCAGGTGCCTTCGACCAAGACCCAGTGCCTTCGACCATGACGTTCATAGAAAGATGAAGAAAGAATATTATAAGAAAAAACCTGCCTATTTTCTCTTGGCCTCGATGGAGGTGATAGAGGAGAGAGGGGGCGAGACCGAGGGACATGGACAGATAATCTATACTAATATATACAGATGTCCCCTTATGGTGTAATAGTGTGCACCATCTGTTTCATCCTGGCCGTCCATTTTAAATCAAAACCAATCCTCTTTAAGGAAAAAAAACAATCTGTCATTCATTTAAAATCCACCCGCATGGTGTAGTGGTGTGCACGGGTAGAGTTAGTTGTGGTCTCGGTACTATTGCGGCTGCACGGGATGGGCACCCCTAACAGAGGAATAAAGAGTCTATCTCTTTCAGATTTGAATCTATCTGATTCAGAAGGGAAGAACATGCAAATGAGATAAGTATATATCAGCTCTCAGTTGCAATTCAAACATGAGTTTGATTCACACTCCATGAGGAAAAAAACTGAGTGTTTGTCTAAATAAATGCATTGAGAAATGGCAGATGTATAGAACCTTTCAACGAGATTGTGCTTTTTCAGCACTGATCTCAGGCTCTGAACTTTACTAAGAGTTACAACAGATCTTTCCCATTCTATCCAATGTTTCTATTACATGAAACAGAATCATGACACCAAAATTAATAATAATAATAATAAAATGCAAATCCACCTGCTAATTATTATTCATAGATAAAAAATAAAAATAATTGTACTTGAAATTAAACCACCTGAGGTGTTCATTCCATCACAGCAACACCACCAGCTGTTTTAATCTTCTCTATAATCCCATCAGCCTCCTCCTTGGAGATCCCTTGCTTCAGGAGAACAGGAGCCTTCTCCACCAACTCCTTGGCTTCCTTCAACCCGAGATTTGTAAAAGCTCTCACCTCTTTGATGACCTTAATCTTCGCCACAGCATCGAACTTCTCGAGCTTCACGTCGAATACAGTTTTCTCGACCTTCTTCTCTTCCTCATCCTCTGGAGCCGAACCGGGGCGCGCGCCGACGCCGAGGCCTTCAGAAGATATCTTCCGGAGCTTCGGATGCTTCAGCCGGTGCTGGAGAAGTGGGCCAAGCTGGATCAGCTCGTCGGGGGAGAGCGAGGAGATGCGGTCGGCAAGCTGCGAGATCTTCTCCGAGGGAGGCGGACGTGGTCCATACGGGTCGTAGAACGGGGGGTATTTGTACCTCTTTGGCTTGGAATTCGGGTCACCGGGAAGATGAGTTGAATAAAGGCGATGGAATTGAGGCTGGGTTGGATGGATGGTTGAGGATTTGGTAGCGACCAGGCATCTCAAGATCGAAGAAGATCTCATGGGTGGCAATGTTGGCAGGATCTGTTGAATTTGATGCCTTGAGCTTTGTTTCTCCTCTTTCTGATTCACTTCTTGTAACTGAAGCTGTTTTTTTTTGAAACTGTTTTATCTGCAGGAAATAAGAATGTTAGATGCATTATGCTGAATAGCAGGTGGAATCATGCTATTTTCAAATCATTTTGAACATTTATTACACCTGATAGCTTAAATCCATCACTTATGTATGGTTATTGGTTAAATCGCCAAACTTTGTTTTCTTTAACCTTTATCTTCAATTGAAGTCACCTCAACAATCACTATAATCAATCAATTGATAATTTATCCTTATTCTTGCATAATCCATCTTAAAATTCTAGTGTCATTTCCCTTTTTGTCAAGCTCAAATTAGCTACTTATGATTTTCATTTTTTGCCCTACTCTTGAATCCATCTAAAATAATCAGTCTACTTGAATAAATGTATCCTTTTAAGTCTCCGGCACAGCAAAACATGAAGAGATTCCCGACAGAATCTAAATAATACTAAAAAGTACAATACTTGATAGCGTGGATATATTGTTTGATTGTGTGATTTAAAAAGAAATGAAGAAAACTGAAATAGAGGTAACACGAGGAAACAAATAAGAAACAGGAATGGAAATGCGGAATCATAATGCAAACTGCATGCATGCTTCAACCAAAAACCTCAGCAGTCCCCAGAGCTTGTGATAAAATGTGATGCTACAATTTCGAATAAAGAACTCAAATGGAAGGTGAATAGGGTAGGCTGCGCGGGTGCGCAACTAACATGCAATCTTAAGTGAAACAAGGGGAAAGTAAATCTAATACCATTGGACACTATATGACCTGCATGCAAAGCCCAACGGAGAAATCAAAATCAGATAATAAATAATTAAATTACACTCATATATTTTAAGCAAAACAAAGTAAATCTTTAGGCAAGCGGGTTTAAGCTTTCCTCCGCGTGGAGGGCCAAAGCAAGAAAGCACGGCAAATAGTTCCTGCATATCACAAAATAATCTAGAACAAAATCTCACAATGCTATAGATCCAAACAAGTATGAAATCATAACAAATTTTATCATTGAAAATAAAGATCCGTACAACAATAAAAATACTCACAACGGGGGCTGCGGCAGGAGAGTAGATCCGGCGACGTACATTGTGAGGGTGGCTGAAATCTGAAGATGTGGCGGATGGTAGACTGGATCTGAGCAGGAGAGGGTGTATCAGAGAAAATGGGGGCTTGGGGGAGGGTAGGCGGCTGTAGGGGGTGTTGGGTTGTGGATTTGCTGGGCGAGGTTGTCGGCAGCAGTAGAGAAGGGACTGGTGGGGTAGAGGATGGGATTGGCGGCTGGATTTGGGCGGTTGGAGGGCAAACAGCTGGTTGGCTGCTGTAACAGAGGAGGTGGGCTGGTACAGAGGCAGGCTGGGGGTGTTCGGTTGGTGCAAGGAGAAGCAGGAAACGGGAGTTTTGGTGGAGATGGCTGGTTCAGTAAAGCTGGCAGCAGGGATTGACTGTTCGGCTGAGGCTTTGATGGTGCTTGGGAGTTGTGGCTAGGGTTTTGGGAGGGGGAAAGTGAAGGTTAGAGATAGTAGATACCTTGGGGAGGAAGAAAACCACGTAGGAGTTATCACCTAGGGCTCCACGGAGTCGGCGCCGTAGAGGGATCGCTGGAATCCGGGATTTCAAATCTCCAAATTTTGCAATGGCCTCCAAGCAGCCCCATGCCTCTTATTTATAATAAAACATAATTAGGGCACCCCGACATCAACGGCTATGATTGGCCGGGGATGCAGAGGGCCCGATTACACTAAATAAAACTAAAACGCAACAATATAATATATGAAGATGTAGGTAAACGACGAGCCAGACACATCCGTGGAGTCGGATCGTCGATCCGAAGATGCTATATATGGCAGGTGGCCAATTGGTCCCGAAATGAACCTAAACTCATCCTCCACCGCAGGCCCGCGTCTCCATACAACATCATTCTCCCAAGCTTGATCTTTCATCTCCTGATGAATAGAGATCGGAATCCTCTCGGTGTGTGTCAGGTATGAATCGATGAGGTCCATCAGAGGTCATCCAAGTATTGTCGAGGACAAAACATCCTCGCCAATGGTCCTCCTGTCTCTGTCCATCAGGCATCCGCTTCAATGGTACTCCAGTGTCTGTCTGTCAGACGTGGCTATACATTCGTATGCCACGATATCAGTAATACTCTCAAAAGTCAAAAGATGTGATGGTGGTACCGGTGCGATCACAAATGCAGACGGTGAAGCCATAGGTGACTGACCCAAAGGCAGGTTGGGCTCAAAAGTTGACTGAGCGCGAGACTGAGGATATGGATGTGTAGGCTCAAAAGGATGTGGAGGTGTAGACTCAAGAGAATCTCCATGAAGTGGGTCCACATACTTGTGGGGCTTGTAGTGTGGCGCCAGGTCTTCAACATTAAACATGGGATGAATACTCATGCTCATATGGATATCGAGATCATAGGTATTTGCTCTGATCCTTCTCATGATTGTGTAGTGATCCATTCGCCTATCGCTCAAACTTTTAGCAGGCCTCCCAAGGAGCCCCACAACGCGGATTCTCAGCATCACTTGGTCGCCTTCATGAAATACCTGCTCTTGCCAATGAATATCTGCATGCGATTTAAAAGATTTATTACCAGTATTGATCCTCTGCCGGACCGACTCATGAAACACATGCAAACGATGAATAAACAACTCAACAGATACATGCAAATGATGAACAAATGACTCAACAAACTCATGCAAATGAAACACGACACACACGACACTTTCTCGAGGGGGCAATCTGACAATGACCTGCAAATATCTAAGATGGGGCGGCCTATCAGGAGGCTCTTTCGGTGGAGTGTAGAAAAACTCATCGAGCGTGCGACTAGTATCCAAATGACTGCATGAGACATCAACACTTAAATATGAGCTCATAAAGAGCCAAATGTCTCTCAGGAAACGAGACACATCAGGGGGCTCACCGGGAGGTATGTATGAAAATTCATCGTGAATGTTACGACCACCTGAGCGAAAACCATATACATCGACTAGAAGACGTGACTCTAGAGTGTGGCGAATGTCCCTGAAAAGAAAGAACTCATTTGGTGGGTCAGCAGGTGGTATGTCCCAAAACTCATCAAGAGTGCGATGCGTCATAAGGTAGTCTCTCGAAATAATGGGAGTATGCACAAGTGTACTTAAGGAAAGCTCTACATACTTGATGCTCCACTCAAGATCCATTCTCTGAGGCAAGATCAAAGGCAATAATGGGAGAGGCGTCAATAAATCGATGCTCATAAATGAGTGGTTCATCTGAATTTCATCCTCACCAGGACGTGGTGGTTCATCAAGAGGCTCAACAAGGGGATCATCATAGAACCCGTCAACAGGGTCAAGATCCTCCAGATGAGTACCAACGTAAGGGGTAATGTCCTCATAAATGTGTGAGATAGCCACTACGAGATCAACCCCAGGCCCTGGGCTCTCGGTCGTGATGTGACTCGGAGCAATAACAAAGGAAAGGGACATAGACCTACTCTCAAGAATGAGTTTGTAGGTGCGGTGTCAAGAAATAAGTCTATGGTAGTGCATGGCAGAAGAAGAGGTGTAGATGAGGGACACAACACTAAAGAATCAATAGGTCGCTCAGACTCACTCTCAGTATGGGTCACTAGAGAAGAGACGGAAACAAAAGATAGATCACTCACTGGATTAAGCACCTCACTGGGGTGAGAGAAATCCGTATCAGGTATCATTTCTGTCGTGTCTTACAAGACAATGGTAGGCATCGTGGTGACCTCGGTATGTGAGGGACTCATACTGCGGAAGTCAAGGTATGAATCCAATCGACCAGCTCTTGCGGATCTCAAGGACTGTTCATGATGAAGGGTGAGCTGATCTGTCTGCTCAAGGGACTTCAAGCTGTAATAAGCCAACTCAGTACGTATGTCAAATTGAAGTGCAGACCAAAATCGGGTAGTAGTCATAGTTGGCTCCTCTCGGATATCACTCCTCACAACTAACTCATCAAAACGATCCATGTACTCAGCGACAGGCATGGATCCTTGCTGAAGGGAAAATAATTGCTCGAGCAGCGACTCCGATAAGATGGAGGCAAATACCTCTGACACAACATACACTTCATATCCACCCAACTAGTGATGCGATGAAGACGATCTCACTCGCGGGTCCTCTCAATGATAGACCAATACGCTCTCGCCTGATCTAGAAGTCTAAGTTTCGCAAACTTGATGCGGTGCTCACCGAATAACTCAAAATGATCGAGATAATACTACATATCCACGAGCCAATAACTGAAAGACTCGGGACTCGATGAGTCGTCAAAAGAAGGGGCATCAGTACGAAACTGCCACCGGGGATCTGTCTCATAATCATCCCACAGGTAATCGAGTCGCGTTGAAGGATCAGCACGACCCGCTCGCGTGCAGGAATATGAACGACGACAATCATCATACAGATCGTCTCTAGCATAGTGGGATCGTATCGGCGGATCAACACGATCTCTGGAAGTGGTGTGTTGTGATCGAGAATAATCATCGTAGTAACGTGAGGATCTCTCAGAAGGGGCTCTATGAGATCGGGTGTAAATAGAATCGAGATACCTAAATAGAAGTGAGGGACGACGATGATAACTAGCCATAGATGAATCTAAAGACTCTATATGACCTACAACTACGTATATAAACGTGTCCCAAACTTTGGGCTCTGATACCAACTAATGTAAGATAGGCTACGCGGGTGCGCGACTAACATGCAATCCTAAGTGAAGCGCGGGGAAAGTAAATCTAATTCCATTGAACATTATATGAACTGCATGCAAAGCCCGACGGAGAAATCAAAATCAGATAATAAATAATTAAATCACACGCATATATTTTAAGAAAAACAAAATAAATCTTTAGGCAGGCGGGTTTAGGCTTTTCTCCACGTGGAGGGCCAAAACAAGAGCGCACGACGAATAGTTCCTGCAAATCACAAAATAATCTTGAACAAAATCTCACAATGCTATAAATCCAAACAAGTAAGAAATCACAACATATTTTATCATTGAAAATAAAGATCCGTACAACAATAATATACTCACAAAGGGGGCTGCCGCAGGAGAGTAGATCCGGCGACGTACGTCGTGAGGGTGGCTGAAATTTGAAGATGTGGCGGGCGGTATACCGGATCTGAGCGGGAGAGGGTGGATCAGAGAAGATGGGGGCTTAGAGGGGTAGGCGGCTGTAGGGGGTCTTGGGTTGCGGATTTGCTGGGTGAGGTTGTCTGCAACTGTAGAGAAGGGACTGGTGGGGTAGAGGATGGGATTGGCGGCTGGATTTGGGTGGTTGGAGGGCAAACAGCTGGTTGGCTGCTGCAACAGAGGAGGTGGGCTGGTACAGAGGCAGGATGCGGGTGTTCGGTTGATGCAAGGAGAAGCAGGAAACAGGAGTTTTGGTGGAGAGGGTTGGTTCAGTAAAGTTGGCAACAGGGATTGACTGTTCGGCAGAGGCTTTGATGGTGCTTGGGGGTTGCGGCTAGGGTTTTGGGAGGTGGAAAATAAAGGTTAGGGGATAGTAGATGATGTAAACCCAAATTAGGTTTTGTAAAATAAGATATTTTTATGCAATCCTTTTAAATTTTAAAATAGGCCGAGCGGGCCAAATCAAAATTTGAGCGCGGGAACACTCTTGACGTTGAACTTTGTTAAATCGTTAATCGTTATTCGAAGTTATTTCCTCGAGTGTCTAATGAGTTGAACTAAAAAACGAGATCCGTACATCCACCAGCAAAAATTCACAAGCAATAATTTATGGATAAACGACAAATTAAAACAGTGCGAACGTCCGGGGCAAGCTTAAATTAATTAGATGTATTGAATATAATTAGACAATAACTGAAGCAAGAGAGAGGACGGAGTTACCTCAAGTCAGTTGCACTGGGAGAGATCGGTAACTACAACGAAAGAGGCTTCTTCGAAATCAGATCGCCGAATTAGAGAGACTGTATATGTAACGTAGCTGTTGGGGACGATACAGACGGAGGGGATGACGGTTGTAGTCCGCTGGAGTAAGCACGTAGAGTTCCCTCTTGTCGCCAGAGTAGTGCGTCGAGGTCGACGACGAGCTAATGGGAAGGCTCTTCCTTGGCCACGGGACGGGATTGACGAATGTCGACGAGGTTACGTCGGACGTCGACGCAAATGTTGAAGAAATGGCGCCGCTTGGTGGTTGCTGAACTGAAGGAGCCTTGTGTCTGGTGGAGGAGAAGGATTGGCGTCTACCGCCGGCTGGGGCTAGGGTACCGGGCTAACAGAGGAACGATGCCAATCGTTCTCTGTCTTTTCCCCCGGTTGCTCCTCTCTATCATCGTGGAGGTCTTTTAATAGGAGGAATCAAAACTCACGGCCCATTGCAATATTGAATTTTCCTAATGGCGAAAAGGATCTGACAAGCTCAAATAGAATAAAATTTGTCATTTAATAAGGATTTTTAGATTTTTGTTTTCTAAAAATAATCTCCCATTGAATTTACTTAATGAGAAATATTTTATCTCTTAATTTGATTTTATTCTTCATTTGTCCCTATACATTCATAATTAAATTAAGATCGCCTCTTTCTCCCTAGCTATTCAAATTGTCGGACCATTTATTTATGGTCTCACCGGGTGGTCAAACCGACGAGCCGAAAATTCAAAATAACGTCAGTGTGTAGAAAAATTGACAGAAAATAAAATAACAAATAATAACAATAAAACTGGTGCGTGATGATAACACACGTCCTCGGATGCGGCGATGGATGCATCAGTAGATACCTTGGGGAGGAAGAAACCACCTAGGAGTCGTCACCTAGGGCTCCACGGAGTCGGCACCGTAGAGGGATCGCTGGAATCCGGGATTTCAAATCTCCAAATTCTACAATGGCCTCCAAGCAGCCCCATGCCTCTTATTTATAATAAAACATAATTAAGGCACCCCAGCATCAACGACTATGATTAGTCGGGGATGCAGAGGGTCCGATTACACTAAATAAAACTAAAACGCAACAATATACTATATAAAAATGTAGGTAAACGACGAGCCGGACGCATCAGTGGAGTCGGATCGTCGATCCGGAGATGCTATATATGGCAGGTGGACAATTGACCCCGAACGGG
Organism: Dactylorhiza incarnata; assembly: GCA_033032865.1. Taxonomy (NCBI): domain Eukaryota; kingdom Viridiplantae; phylum Streptophyta; class Magnoliopsida; order Asparagales; family Orchidaceae; genus Dactylorhiza; species Dactylorhiza incarnata. Next base: position 9,590,879 of record JAWHQI010000035.1, read on the forward strand.
CCCAAAACTCGTCCTCCGCCGCAGGTCCGCGTGTCCATACCGCATGAGAAGGAAATTATAGTTTTTTCCAGCTACAAAAAGGATGGGGTGGCATGAAGAGGACAAGCATTAATCAAATATTCACTTTCTCGCTATAATTCTCTCTTTCTCTCCCACATTTCTCTCTATCTCCTGTTTCCCGTGCCCAAACCGCAGCCACGCCGCCGAACGCATGACTTCCCCACGACCTGATTCCTCCTCACGCGCCGACCATATGTTCTTGCGGGTCTAGAAGGGGAACTCCAATCTCCTTCAAGACTTCCACCTCGCCCGCCCGCGGACGAGAACTCAATCGGGAGCTCCTATAAAAAAATTGCAATCCATCATGATTGAGACTAGTAAGGGATCTCCTTGGATGCATACGCATGGAAAACAGTCTTAGTAGACTATATGTCATGGAATTTTCAAGATTTCTAAGAGAGTGGAAAGTAAACCCCATTATGAACGAGAACAACAAATAATCGTCTTGGGCATCCAGAAGATAAGAGGTATGCTCCTTAAACTAAATGTATGTTAACCCTAAACCTAATGCTATGAGTATGTGTTGGATCGGTAGGCGCCCTTAGAGGGGGGTGAATAAGGGTTTTTAAAACTTTTTAATATATCTTGATAAACTTGAAAATATAAGAGATTAAGATAAGAAATCAAGCAAATAAAATTGAGACATCATTTCATTAATATGAAAGAAGAGTTTACAAAACTTAATTTCTTATAACGCTAGAAATCGAAAGCAAAAACTAATAAAACTCGTTTTGTTTTCTATCCCGACTCGCATCCCCACGAACCGGTGTCCCTAGTCTATCCTTCCCCGGATACGGCCTCAAGCCGCTTTAGCCAACCCTTCTCCGGATATGGCCTCGAGCACCCCCTAGACCTAACCTATATCTAGTCGCTAACACGAGGCCAATTCACTAAACGATTACAAGAAAAGATGTGAAATAAATAACAACAATATAAAACTCCCTATATGGATCTCTTGGAGAAGTTGACGAAGACCCGCAGAGTATGATCGTAGTCGATGCGGTCTTTCGTCACGATGATGACGCGTGTTGAAATCTTCTCCACGGATCTCCTTAAGCCTTCATGGATTTGTGGGAGTATCTCTCTGAACCTTCCTCTATATGATGTGGCACGAAGCTCTGGAATTTAGGAGTAGGAGAGGATGAAGAAGACGGATCCAAGGGGTCATTTTTATAGCCTTGGAGCTAGCGCCTGCGCTATCGCTACCGTCGGCGCTATCCCGGATTATGAAATATTCTCCGCGTGAGAATCCTTCATTTTAAGCAAGTCGGCCGCCTTCCTTTATTGCTTTGCGCTACCGCCTACGCTAGTAAATACCGTCCGCGCTAGCTGCTACTGCCTGCGTTAGATTTTATCGCCTGGCGCTATCTCCTTCTATATCTGCCTCCCGAAATTGCTCTAATCAGAGTTAGCGCCTGCGCTAGGTGCTACCGCCGGCGCTAGTGGACATGTTGGAATTCTGGCTTCAAACTTGGGGACAACCTTCATATGTTATCCTTGAGTCATATGGACTTATTTTCCTGCACACTTAAACACACAAGATCAAATACACATAGTATTATGCGAAAGACGATGTTCCAACAAACTCCCATTTTGATAATAACAAATCCATTAATGATAAATCAGAACATTAATATATAAGCTTGATGAAACTTATTTGTGTGTATGTGAAAGTGATGACTTAGGATAACTGTCGATTTTAGTATTTAGAATTGCTCTCCCTAAATACATGTTCCCTCTATGTGAATGCTCCCTTAATATGTAAGCTATCATCTTACTCATTAGTCATGTTAGTTTTCCCATTTGATAACGATTATTATTTATCATGTTAGTTCTCCCCCTTTTGTTATTAGCAAATGTGGGTAAAGGAAGAAAGAGACAACAACAACAACAACAACAACAGAACCCATATAGTCTCTTTCTTCATTCCTTTCTAAAGGAAGAAAGAGACATAAAAAAAAATTGATAACAAGATAAGGCATGATCGAGCTTTTTAGAGGAAATGATAAGGAAGCATAATAAGGTAATGATTTCCAAGTAACCAATCTACCCAGACAATATGTCTACACCCTAGCCCCGTACTAAGTGACGGATGGGCATGAGGAGCTGCATACATGCCGTAGGTTGGGGTGTTAGTCCTATATGCAAACACTAGAAAATACTCAACACAACACTCTTTCCCCAGTGCCTCGCAAGGCCCCACTGGAACTCTCCCCGGTTAAGGACAAGACATAACTTAGAGGTTAGGTTATCTAATGTCTACAACCCTACGCCCCCGCTATGGTGAGATATGTAATCATGGGATAATAATCATTGGAAACATTTAGCGTTTGAATCTAATGATTAATTCATAGCCTATGAGTTTATATTTTTATTTGAATTTTTTAAAGAAAAGCTCACATAGCTAATTTAAAATCCATTAATAAATCAGAGTTTTAGCATTGCGGAAGACTTAACATTTTGAAATAAATAGAAACATCATTTTAGCAATTAGGAACACAAAACACAATTTGATTGAAATTCAATAATAAGATGTTTTTATAAGCAATATTTCACTTGTTGGAGTGTTCAACATAAATTTTTTATAGAAATAGATCAGAGTTTTTATCATAAAAATTATATGCGTGTTATAACAACCAATATAAATTCTACCAAGCAAGTCTACTACTTGTTGAAAAAGAATTTCTGAGATTTAAGACTTGATATAAGCATGAAAGCGCAAGGTAAAAGTTATATGGTGATTATGCGAAACACTTATAGAAATACAAGAAACACCTTTTTGTAATCATGATGATTCATAAGAAGATATACGAGTTAAATTCCAAAAAGAATGATGTTTTTGTAAATCATTTTTTAATTAAAATCTTTAAGTTTGATAATAAAGTAATCAAGCATGAAATAATGTATTCAAAAAGAGATTACTACAATGTTATTTTAATTAACAAATTCAAAACATGCAAAACATTGTAGAGAGCATGCTAGGTTATCTAGTGCATTTATATATAAAGATAGTATAGAATTTATCATTAGGATCCAATACTAATGAGAAGAAGTGTTATGAAAGATAATGATGTGCACATAAGTGTATTTTGAATAGAGTAAACAAATGATTTAATCAAAAATACAAGACATATGTAGAGTAAAGTGCACAATAAAACACAAATAATTTTACTTCCACATACTTCAATGCACATAGAAAAAATGTACAACTACCAAGGTGCTTTGCACACACAATGCTCATTAAGACTTATCAGGGTGCAAAGTAGTGTTTGGTGGATCACACACTTTATTTTTCAATATATATATTTTTTGTGATCTGGTGTACTTAAGAATAAGTGGTGTAAAAATGAAGGTTTGCACAAGACACTTAACTATTCTTTCCAAGATACTCAACCTCACAACGCTTATTAAGACTTATCAGGAGGTTCAAGTAGTGCTTGATGGAGTTATATTTGTCAATTTATTTCTTGATTATTTTTTATACAAAGTTCTCTGAATACACTTGTTTTGCAAACCAATGTAATTTTGAAAGCACAACCACTTTTCTTAAATAATAAGAGTGCAAATAAAGGTGGTGTAGGTAAGATACTTGTGCAAAGTTTAATTCATTGTACAGTTATAATACACAACCAAACATTCTTAGATTAAAAGCACATGTAGATTTTGCCAAAATAAGTGAGTGAATAAAAATCATTATCAACCATAAAATATTTACTCATACTTAGAGGCATGCTAAGCTTGGTTCTACCCAACCTTTTCATTACAATTGGTGAACATATGAGTAGATATATTAAAGCATGATAAAAACAATGTTCAAAGTAGTTTGAAAAGATAAATTTCAACATTGAAGGACTAAATGATAGATTGGACCATGCTTAATATGAACGATAAAATTCATACAGTTTTTTTTATATTTAAAAAATCATTTTGTTTTAAAGTTTGAACTCATATAATTGATCTTGGACATCTCGAGGTCTACCCTATGAGGGGTTCGCCCGGTACTAGGAGATGTGATGGGATGATAACCCAAATCTCCCTTTTGCAAGATATATGTAAATAGAAAAGTTAAGTTCAAAAAATAATTTTTGATAATTCTTTGTTTATATTTTTGTATTTGATTTTTGCATATAAAAATAGGAATCAAACAAATAAACAAAGAATCGAAGAGAATAAAGTTTTTTTATTTTATTTTGGCTTTTGTAGTTTTTATTTTAATTTTTCAAAAATCAATTAATGACATGAATGCAAGAATAAGTAGTACATATAAGAAAATATATTTTTAGTGATTTTTCAAGATTTTAAAAAATCAGAAAATTAGACACTCGAGTTAGCGCCGGCACTAGCGCTAGCGCGGCAAACAGTACACTATTTTTTAAGGTTTTGAAAATTCCAATTTTTTATCTTGATTAAGTGTCCCAAGAGTAGTTTCATGCAGAAATTTCAGAATTTTTGGAGATGTCTAGATAGTGCAAATTGAATGAAACATTAACGATTTTGTATATGACTTTACCAAATAAACATTGCATGAGATATATTTTATTATACCTTCATTTTGACTTTTCTAAATGCTTGTGTTTATCAAAATAGTATAACTTGAAAAAGATAGAAAATGAAGACACATGATATCATGTTCGAATAAGCTAAATAAGCATGATTTAAATGATTAGTATGAAATGATGTTCATGCGAAGAATAACATAGATATGCCCTAGATAAGAATACGCAGCCTGTATATCTTGGTAAACATATAAAACCTAACATAGATACTGATATTCTTCAGGTGAAAATGTTAGCATGATAAGTTTAAGATTAATGTTATGTCAAAGTATGATAGTGTTTCAATTTATAGGCCTAGAATGAAGTGAAGATTCCATTTGATTTGATTTTATTGATATCATGATGATTCTAAGGTCTAAACTTGAAATAAATCACAATACACACATAATATACCAATCATGGTATGTAATTATAATATCAATTGTCATCATATAATTTATATAAATGTGATAGAATTAATTATTTTTAGAAGACTTTTAGCAAATGACATTAATAGATCATGGTGATGCATGTGAATTCAATATTCATTGTGATGGTAAATTCTTTCAATACATTTTAGTGATTTTCTTTTTAATTATGAATTTTGAATATATATGTGATTTTTGATAGGTGAACAATAGTGATGGTTTAGATTATGTTTGACATCAAGGAGTGAACACACTACAATTTTTGTTTTGAAAAAGAAAAAGAACATATTGAACATTAAACTTTCTTTTAGATTTTGAACTTTCTTTTAGATCATGTTATTTCTCTAATTTTGTTGATGAAGACTAAGATGCTTAATAGCCTAATAACTTGATTTAATTAACATATCTTATAGCAAATTTATAGTTCAATTTATATGAATACTATATGATATATATAGACAATGAATATAAGAAAGATAGATAGGTCATCAAAATAGAAATATGATTTTGAATTTTGATCAATTTGATTTATAAACTCATTAAGTTTTAAGAGATAAAATCATATTTCCAATAATATATAAGATGACCATTACATGATAGCTTAACAAAATAAGAAAAGAAAAAGAAAAATTAAAAGACATTAAAGCATATCATGAAGTAGATATTTGTATATCTCATTTTGAAAATATTCTATTTCATGCATTTGGTGATACCTAATGAATAAGAGATTTAGGTATCCAAAGGGGACCAAGTGTGGTGGTTCCTTTGGGTACCCAAATATAACGTGTAGGTTTGTGAGTAGATAGTGATGAATGGGTCCATTCATGTGAAGTTAATGTTTCATTTTTAATTTTGGCCCTCCATTCAAATCTTGGTTTATTGTTATTCTTATGCATCAAATTTCCATTATGATTATCGAAGGTAATGTTCATAGAAAATTTTTGCATATTTGAATTTAATTTGGGAGATACATGATTTTTTAAATAATAGTGATTTGGATTTTGATTTACAAACATTTTGTATTTCTTACTCCCATTATTAGACTTAGTTAAGATATTCATATTCATATTCAACTTGCTTTTAGATATTTCTTGATATTGTGAATTTTTATTTATAATTTTCATAAGCAAGTTGATTTTTTATTTTAATTCATCATTCTAGATCTTTAGATTATGCTTAGCTTTATTATAAGCTATTGTGTTATTTTTAAGAGTGGAAATAATAGAGTCAATATGATTTTGATAGTCATTTCTAAATTTCTCAAATGTTTCGTTCATCTCCTTGATTTCAATTTTATAATTTTGGCACGTAGCACAATTACTTTTCAAAGATGAATTTTCTAAAGATAATTTTTCATTATGTTCTTTTACAAAAATAAGTTTTTTTTCAAGATCCTTGAATTTTTCTTTAATATTATTACAATCAAAACACAGATTTATATTTTCAATTAAAGTGCAAGGTGGAGAATAATCAAACACATCAATCTTTGTTTCTACTTAATTTTAGCTTTTAAGTTTTTATTTTCTAAACGTAATTTTGAATTTAAATTTTTTAATTTCTTAATTTTACGCTTAATAGTTTGTAGCAATTGTAATGCAGAAATAGAATTGTAAAAGATGAAATTTGATTTCCTTACAGCGCTTTTGGATGCGGTGAGATTTGAGCATAGAGTTCCTTTGTTATTTATATCTTTTTGGCATTCGTCTTCCAAAGACAAGATTTCTTCTTTTCCACTTGATATGCTCTCCATTGATTCATCATGAGAGGAGCTTTCTTGAACATCTGTGCAAACATGTATGTTCTCCAATTCTTGCGTTTGTTCCATACCTGTAGATGGAGAATCATACATTTCTTCAAGAAATGTCTATACTTTATATGCACTAGAAAAATAATATATTAATTTGAAAACTTCATTTGATAAACCACAAAATAAATAGTGTTTGGCTTTTGCATTTAGATGGCGTTCCTTTTTATTTGATTCATCCGCTGGTCTTACTATTGTTAGATTCCATGCCTCGATATATAAAGTTTTAATAAAATTTTCAATTAAAATTTTCCATCCTCTATAATTTGTCCCTTTAAATAAATGTGGTGCTAGTGATTTTTCTTCTTCATAAAAATTCCCCCCACTAATAGAAGCAAGATCATGAGACGCCATTATTCCCAGTTGTTAAGCCGATTTGGAATAACCTTGCTCTGATACCACTTGTTGGATCGGTAGGCGCCCTTAGAGGAGGGTGAATAAGGGTTTTTAAAACTTTTTAATATATTTTGATAAACTTGAAAATATAAGAGATTAAGATAAGAAATCAAGCAAATAAAATTGAGACATCATTTCATTAATATGAAAGAAGAGTTTACAAAACTTGATTTCTTATAACGCTAGAAATCGAAGGCGAATACTAATAAAACTCTTTTTGTTTTCTATCCCGACTCGCATCCCCACGAACCGGTGGCCCTAGTCTATCCTTCCCCGGATACGGCCTCAAGGCGCTCTAGCCAACTCTTCCCCGGATATGGCCTCGAGCACCCCCTAGACCTAACCAAGATCTAGTCGCCAACACAAGGCGAATTTCAGTCCTAAGTCCTACCCAGACCTAGTCGCCAACACGAGGCGAATTCACTAAACGATTACAAGAAAAGATGTGAAATAAATAACAACAATATAAAACTCCCTATATGGATCTCCTGGAGAAGCAGACGAAGACCCGCAGAGTATGATCGTAGTCGATGTGGTCTTTCGTCACGATGATGACGCGTGATGAAATCTTCTCCACGGACCTCCTTAAGCCTTTATGGATTTGTGGGAGTATCGCTCTGAACCTTCCTCTATATGATGTGGCATGAAGCTCTGGAATTTAAGAGTAGGAGATGATAGAGAAGACGAATCCAAGGGGTTCTTTTTATAGCCTTGGAGTTAGCGTTATCGCTACCGTCAGCGCTATCCCGGATTAGGAAATATTCTCCCCGTGAGAATCCTTCATTTTAAGCAAGCCGGCCGCCTTCCTCTATTGCTTTGCGCTACCGCCTGCGCTAGTAGAAACCGCCCGCGCTAGCTGCTACCGCCTGCGTTAGATGCTATCGCCTGACGCTATCTCCTTCTATATCTGCCTCCCGAAATTGCTCTAATCAGAGCTAGCGCCTGCGCTAGGTTCTACCACCGGCGCTAGGTTCTACCACCGGCGCTAGTGGACATGTTGGAATTTTGGCTTCAAACTTGGGGGCAACCTTCATATGTTATCCTTGATTCATATGGATTTGTTTTCCTGCACACTTAAACACACAAGATCAAATACACACAGTATTTGTTATTCTCAAACCAAGGAGATGCGGAAGACGATGTTCCAACAGTATGCACGATAGTTTCCGATGTGCAGATCGACAGCGTCCAGCGCCTCGTCGCCAGCGTCCAGCCGCATCAGCACCACTTGCTCCGCCGCACCCAATCGATCTGACGCACCGATCGATCGGCTTCCGCGACCGGTTCCTTACGCAGCGCCTGCTAACCTCCAGTTCCTTACGCAGCGCCTGCTCTTCCGCCGCCGCCTGCTCATCCGCAGCGCCTGCTCTTCTGCCGCCGCCTGCTCTTCCGCAGCGCCTGTTGTTGATTCCAATTCCTTCCGCCGCAGCCTGCTCTTCCGCAGCGATCGTTCGCTGCTAGCGCCCCTTCCCAGGCTCCGACACTCTTCTGCCAACCTCCAGCTCGGCGCAGTCGTCCTCATATGCCAAAGAACCGGATGGAATCCCGCGTGGAAGCTCTCGAACACTCCCTCGCCACCATCAACACCCGTCTCGAGGCACAGACCGAGCAGTTCGCCTCGATTCTGACCATGCTCCAGAACTTACAGCTCAGCCAGCACTCCAGGCCTCCTGCCGCCTCTGCTGTGGCATCCCCCAACACTACGATCCCCGATACACCCGCAGTGGTGGAATTACCTACTCCACCATACCGTGGACCTGACATCCCCACATTCAACGGGACTGACCCCCTTGGGTGGATTGCCCGCGCCGAACAGTTCTTCGACATCCACCAGACCCCTCCGACGCAACGAGTCTCCACTGCACTTATCAGCATGGAAGGGTCTGCCCTCCATTGGGTCTGTTGGCTCCGCCAGACCTCTCCCGCCCTCACCTGGACAGATCTCACCGAGGCCCTGATTCAGCAGTATGACGACCGCTACTCCGGCCCCATGATCGAGCAACTTTGCGGGGTCCGTCACACCGGCTCCATTGACTCGTACATTGATGCCTTCGTGGCATTGGTCACTCATGTTCCCGGACTCCCCCCTGACCATTACTTGGGGTTCTTCATGAACGGTTTGCAACCCCACTTCCGCTCCTGTCTCTGCACCCTCAAACCATTAACGGTCCACCAAGCCATCAACGTCTCCCCCCTTGTGGAGGCAGAATTCCTCGCGACGTCCGACAACATTCCGTACCCATCCCAAACCTCCACCTTTGCCACCTCCACTACCCCGGCCACCAATTATGGGCCCAACCAACACTCGGCATCTCCCTACACACCACCTGACCAATTAGGAGTACAACGACTTACGGAGCAAGGGTCTGTGCTTCCGCTGCAAGCAACCCTACTCTCCTGGTCATGCGTGTTCGGTGAAGGAGTGTCGCGTCCTCATCGGCGACGACGTGGCCGCGCTCACCGCCGCCGACTTTGACGCCCTGCTTCTCTCAAACGGACTACCAGGAGGCCCCCCCGGCACATCGACGACATCCCAACCGCGTGCATATCATTACTGATCGGCGGGGGGCGGGCCGACCTTGTGGTCAAGGTCTTTTTTCTGATGAGGTGTATTGTTACGCGCACGCGGCGTCGTATCATTATTATCATTAGTATTTTCTTTTAAAGCTTATTAGGTTGATGTGAGCCCCCCCCCCCCCCCCTTATATAAGGAGGTGGTTTGGGGGAGTTAGGTTATCTTTTGATCCATTGTCTTTTGGGCTCTCATTAGAGAGAAACACTTTGGAGGAACCAGCCTCCGAGAGTTGGCCGGAGCTTGCTCCGGGTTGTATCCGTGGTTTCATTAATTCAAGCATTCATCGTCTTGTTCGTATTAGGAACAAACAATCCCATCGCAACAATTACATCCCTTGTGATGGATCTCCCTCGCCAACGGATTCCTCCACACGAGATGATTGTCATTCATGCTGAAATAAGCCAACTTTATGCGGCTCTCCGCCGCTCCGCCGTTGTGATGTGCTCTGGCCTGAACGAGCCACATACCTCAAAAGTTCATCCACATGTCGTTCTCCGCCCACTGCCTCCGCTCGCCAGATGTTGGTCTGGGAATCCACAATCGCCCATGCATATTCCCTAACAGGTTGAAGGTGGAGACGTCAGACATGTTGTGGATGTCAACAAAGAGTTGCACGATCAAGATCAACCGGAAGAGCTCCAGTAGTAACTACAGCTACAGCCGATTGGCACCTTATCCCCTTTCATCTCTCCTAGCATCCCTACAAAGCCCTACTAAGCCACCCGCCATCTCAAGAACAACTTCCTCTCATCTTCCTGCTCCAACTACGGTCGTCCCACAACTGCCCACCACCCACGACAACCTCCTCATCGTGAGCCCAGACACCGCCTCTGCCCTGCATGTCGTCGTCCATCCCCACTTAAACCCGCAACCCTATATCAAGAGTGGAGATAACGAGCATGTCTCGATATCTTGTATTTTCTTCATGTTCTAGTGCAGTATTAGAGTTCTTGTTAGTAATTTCTTGATTCATCGTCTCTTGTACTTATCAATAGGTCTGACGCCGCTCTTTCGTTCGTCGGAAACCAACAATCGAATCGCACTGGGGACCTCCCTTGTGATGGATCTCCCTCACTGACAGATTCTCCTCCACACGAGATGGTCATCATTCATGCTGAAATCCAACAATTTTGTGCGGCTCTCGCCCGCACCATCGCTGCAACGTGCTATGGCCCCAACAAGCCACTTGAATCGGCGCATACCTAAGGAGTACGCCCACATGTCGTTCTCCGCTCATTGTCTCCACTCGTCATTGCTGACGGGAAAAAAATCCACCAACCGCCCCAATCCTTGTGTTATGGGCATCGAGCATAATCATTATTGTTATCTTTATTATTATCTTGTCTTTTATTAGTATTTTCCTTTGAGTACATTGTAAGCCTATATAAAGTCATGAGTATGTTTCTATGAAGTGATGAATGAATGAAAGTTTATTTCCCTAACCCTAAAAGAGATTTTGGAAGCTCTCTCTCCCTTGAGCAAGCCCCGCTTAGGCAGCCGCGGTTCCAGCTCCGTAATATCCCCTCCGCCTCCAGCCACCTCTCCGAAAAGCCCCTGACAACTTAGTATCAGAGTTACACCTCCTCTTTCGTCGAAGTCGTTGTCCGTGAACCCTAAATCCTCCACAGTCGTCGGGTCTCGCGAGCCATAGATTGTCCCCAATGCTATTTTGATCCCACAACTTTATTGCACGCGTACGGCTCCAGCCCATTGCGGCGCACGCTCGGTCTCCTCCGCCGATTGGATCTCCTCCCAGCGACGCCCTTTCCATCCCTTCCGCGTCTCTGCTTCTACGCTCCCAGTCGGTCCCGCCTACACACTCCTAGCAGCCCACGCACTCTACCGCAGCCTCCAACGCCTGATTTCAATGCTCCAACCTATTTCCCTCGCAACAACCAGCCGCAGTGCAGTGCCTCCTTCCGGTCCGCGCCCTACATTTTCCCGTGTGCATCTCATCATAAGAAAGTGTCACGGCTCTCGTGACAACCCAACTTCAACCGCCTCCGACGACTCTAACCGTCCAGTCACCCTCTCCTTCTCTCAGCAAGTAAGTCAACAGATGGGGGACTCGCAAGATTTCCGGGCTGTTATCCAAGACGTACTGCAGACTGTCATGGCCTCCCTTGAAACACACTTTCGAGACGTCAACGCCCAGCATCGAGACGACATGGTCACCCTCAACGCCAAGCTTAATGAGCTGGTCGTCACCCTTCCCGTGGTTACTACTCCACCTACAGATCACGGCAACAGCAGTCAGGCACTGCCACCGTCGCACATCCGCCACGAGCCACCACCTTCGACCATCTTCCGCTCTGAAGTTGTTATTCTGCCGCGCTATACCCGGTTGGACTTCCCCATTTACGATGGAAAAATTGATCCCTTGGGTTGGCTCACCAGGTGTGAGCAGTTCTTTGGCCATCAACAAACTCCGACAGTTGAACGACTTCCTCTGGCCTCCTTCCACCTTCTTGACTCGGCTTTGCTATGGGTCACTCGTCTCCTCACCGACCAGTCTGGTCTGGCGTGGGACAACTTCAAGCGGTTTTGCAACCTGCGTTTCGGTCCTCCCATCCGCACCAACCCCCTCGGTGCCCTCACGACGCTTCGGCAAACAAACTCTGTGGATGAGTATCTGGAACAGTTTCAGCTTCTTCTGGCGCACGTCACGCTGCCCCCCAGAGATGCAAATCGACATCTTCACCGCCTGATTGTGTGATCGACTACGACTGGATGTCGAATTAGAAGCCTCCCCCCCCAGACTTAGTGGTTGTCATGAGTCTGGCCAGGCTATGCGACCGTCACCTCCAGCTGGCGCGGGAGGACTACTTGCCCACCGACCCTGACACTTAGCAGGGTCGTACAGAGGACCATCCACCCTCACCGGTCTGGCGACTTTCTCAGACTGAAATGTTAGAACGACGCGCTCATGGGGTTATATTTTAACTACGACGAGCAGTACACCATGAACACAGGTGCAAAAGGCTTTTCTACCTGCACGTCGAGGACTCTGACTAGGAGGGCATCGAATGAAGTTCACACCATCGTCGATCTCCCTTGATCTTGAGGTCAAGCTCTTTTTACAGCACGGGATAGATGTTATGGGCCTCGAGCATCGGACCTAATCATTATTGTTATCTTTATTATTATCTTGTCTTTTATTAGTATTTTCCTTTGAGTACATTGTAAGCATATATAAAGGTATGAGTATGCTTGTACGAGGTGATGAATGAATGAAAGTCTATTTCCCTAACACTAAAAGAGATTTTGGAAGCTCTCTCTCCATTGAGCAAGCCCCGCTTAGGCAACTGCGGTTCCGACTTCGTAGTATCCCCTTTGCCTCCAGTCACCTCTTCGGCAAGCCCCTAATACCGTGGTCCGAGAATACATAGTTGCGCACATGTTTTCATTAGACTGAAGGTGGACGCCGCCAAACACAATGCGGATGTCGACAAAGCACTATGCAATCAGGATCAACCGAAGGAGCTCCAGCAGACGCTACTGCTAGCACCTCGACCCTTTCGTCTTTCCCTAACCCAACTAGCCCACCTGCCATCTTAAAACCAACTTCCTCTCTTCTTCCTACTCCGACTATGGTTGTCCCACAACTGCACACCACCCACGACAGTCTCCTTGTCGCGAGCCCAGACGTCGTCTCAACACTACTACCTGTCGTCGCTCATCCCCCCCTTAAACCTACTACCCCCCCCCCCCCCCCCCCCATCACTGCTAGTTTGTGTGTGAGTTCTGAGGCTCCGCAAATGACACCCTCACGTCTCCCCTCCATTAATCCTAAATTCCTGCCTCAATCTTCTGACTAGTGAGCTTTCCGTTAGTCCCCTTTCCATTTGCAGAAGAATCGGGATGCACACCATGTTTCCAACCCCATTTGACTTCACACACCAGCTCGCTTCAATTTTTTTATCGAGCCCCACGCCCCTTAAATAGATGTTGTCCCTACTCCACCTTGTCATGTGTTCACCCACATCCACACCCATCTTTCCTTTAAATTTAATGAACCCATTCTCTCTCCCACCAATCTTCCACTTTCAAATGTCATAAATTTTCACCCGGTGCGACACATACACACAAAGCGCATGTCTCATGTGGATTTTAAATACCCGCTTCTGTCCACAGCAATCATCTTCGCCGTATTTGTTATGGCGACGAACTACAACCACTATCTTTTCTTTGCTGGAATTATTTTTGCACCTAAGATTACAAAAGTCCCGGACAAATTTGTTTTGCACTTTTTTCAATTTTCACGAATCTGATTGCAAGCTTGAGTAAACTGGCATGCATACTTCGCTATGGAGGTCTTCAATTCCGCTCCCCCTCACTCGAACTTGGGGACAAGATTGATTTTCAAGGTGGGTGTGTTGATACGGATACGGCCCGACAGACAAGTGATACACGCGCTCGGACGATCGGCCTTGTTGTACGAGAGTTCTCTCTAGAGACGTTGATACTTTTATGAATAATATTTTATTGTTAATTATGTGTTTATCTTTAGTTTAGTTGTCTTGTAGCGGGACTTCCAACCTATATAAGGGATCTTAGCTGGAGTATTATGAGCATCTTGGTTATTAGTCTAGTTTTGGCTTTCTTTGGCGATATAAGGGCTCTTAGTGGGATTCTGCCCTCGATAGTAGGGATGAATAAAACATGTCTCGATATCTTATATTTTTCTTTGAGTTCTAATGCAATATTGGAGTTCTTGTGCATGATCTCTTGATTCATCGTCCTCGCTTGTACCTATCAGCAAGATTTTCTAAGGATAGGAGTCCCCGAGCAAGTGTTTTATTGTGTAACTAACATAGAATGAATCTACAAGGTTCTAAGTGGGAGTGCAAATGCAAACGCACACACAAGCTAATGAAAAATGGATACTTGAACCTAACCCTAAAATGATGATATGAAAGAATGCATGTAAGTAATGCAATGAACTAAAAATTTACTAACCCTAACCATAATGTGATGAGTATGCAAGATAGTTTTCCGTGTGCCATTAATTAAATAACAAAACATACAAACTCACACAATGGATCACAATTAATCACAAGCATTCAGATCAAATAAATAAGTAACAGTTGCAAATTAATTGAGTGCATATGAATTAACTAGCATGGTGAATAGGATAGACATGTTTAATGGAAAAAATCTAGCCAACATTAATTAAGTATAACTATAATAGTACAAGAAATCAATGTAGATGCATTTTTGAAAATAAATGCAGAACTACTAGGAGCGCTGAAACTGCTGGAAGCCTGGAAGGTGGCTGTACGAGGGAAAAATGGGTGGATGGGAGCTGTATGTGGTAGGAAATGATTTGGGAGGGTCGACTAGGATTTCTAGGGGTTGGGGGTCGTCGGTTGTGGATGGGGAAGTGGATGTGGAGGCTTGTGGATGTTGTTAGAGAAGGTAAAATAGGGTTTGGATGTTTTTGGAGGGTTGAGTGAGGGCTGGATGTGGGCAGGGGAGGTTGGAGAAGGGAAGGAGGTGGTGATTGAGGCTGTAGAGTGGGAGTGGGCTCATCGGAGGTAGGGAGGTGATGTAGGCTGAATCTATGATTCAGAATAGGGATGTGAATGCATACACACAATGCCCTAGGCCCAAATGAAATGCAAGCAAGCATGGGACCAATGCAAATTGATCCGCGGCAAACTCTGAAATGGCGATCCAACAAACAAAATGTTCATTAACCCTAAGCCTAATGTGATGAGTATGCAAGATAGTGTCTGACGTGCAATTAATTAAATAACAAAACAAAAAATCACATAATGGGTCACAATTAATCAAACATTCAAATCAAATAAACACATGAAAATTGCAAATTAATTAAGAGAGCATAAGAGTTGAAAAGCACAGCGAATAGGAAAGACAAGTCAAATGAAAGAAAATCTAGACAACATTAATTAAACCCAATATTACAAAAACTACAAAGTGCATTCATACAATGTAATGACAAGAAAATAAACGCGAAGCTCACCAAGTAAAAGATTCATCACCGTAGGGGCGGGAATCTGGTGGTTGCAAATTGGTGTCGGTGATCTGAGGGAATAACGGTTGCTGGACAGGGACAGGGATGTAGGAGGAGGGAGGGTGGCAGTTTTGGGCTGGAGTGGCTGGTTGGAGCTATAGGAGGGCTAGGGCTTAGAAGGGAGTATGGGGAGGGTCGTCCAAGGCTCCTAGAGGTAGGAAGAGGGTCGGTCGTCCCAAGGTGTAGGATTATATGGCTACAGTGGGCTGTAGGGATGTAGGAAAATGGCAAACAATAGGTTTAGAGGCGCTGGAAGGGGGCTGCAGTGGATTTCTTGGAGAGTGCTGGACTGGAGGGTTGGTCGGCTTAGGCTTCGAGGCATGTGAATGGGTCAATTTAGGCCTGGATGGGGGATTTGGAGCTGCAAGAAGTAGATCCAGGGAAGTCGGCTAAGGGTGAAGGCAAGAGAGAATGGTAAGGTGGTTGTTGGAGGTGGATTAGGGTGGACGGAAGGCAAGAGATATGGTGAGGTGGTTGTTGGAGGTGGATTAGGGTGGACGGGAGCTTTGCTTGAGGCGAGGGAGGCAGCAGATGGTGGTGTAGGAACCCCCAAAAGTGAGAACTTGTGGCGTTGGCACCGCATGCAGCACTCGGTGTTGCACCAAGTGAGAAGGACTGAGCAGCTTCTATGAAGAACCAAACTCTCGATTCCTTTTACCCTAGCCCAATGGAGAATAAATAGTGGGAGTTATATCACTAGATGGCCTCAAACGCGCAAACGGATAACTTAACGTAAATCTCAAAATACAAGTGAAAATACAAAAAAAACAGAGAAAATAGATAATCGAATCAGTCGTAATCACGAGCTCCGATCTTATGTCTAACGATGTCGATAATGAAAAAACACTCAAATAAGGTGTGATTTATTTCCATCAGAAGACATCACTGGAGTTGACTAGGGCAGTGGAGGCCAGTGGAGGGTTGAAGAAGGGGGAGGCGAGATCCGGAGGCTAAAGGTGGAACTGTGGAAGGGAACACCGGCTGGAGATGGTTTTGTGGAAGGGAATGACGACTGGAGGAAGAAGGCAACTCTCTCGAGGAGAGGGAGGCAGCGTACGGGCATCGACAACCCCCAAAAGCTGGAATCGGCGTCGTCGGCATCGTACTGTGACCTTGGCGTCGCACCGAGGGGACGACCAAGTGGTCCACTGTGGTAGAACCAAACACTCGATCCCCAATCGTAGGCATCAAATGGTTAAATCACCTGATGGCTCAAATCGTCAGAATGTGTGATTTTAGCTAACTTCCAAACCATGACTCAGGAAAATATAAAAAATACAGAAAAATATAACAATCGCGACGAACGCGGTGACGTTTTCCATCAGATGCAAAAGTGGTTGATCCCGTAAGCTGTTGCTGATGAAAAGCGGTTGATAGGAAAAGTTGCTGATAGGAAAAGTGTTGTTTCTAGAAAACAGAGTTTTGCCTAAAAGTTGTTTGGGTGAAATGAGTTTGCGGAGCTTTTTGATAAGTTGTTTTGAAAAAACTGTGGTAAAAATGGAGTTTTCTTGGGTAAATTTTTTCTAATTAATTTAACTTTTTTGTTCAATACCTGATATAATTTTAAACATTTAAAACCAACGTTACACGACATACACAATAAAATTTGAATATTTTTCAGATATTAACATTGCAAAAAAAATTTAAACTCTCGACACACGGGTCCATCGGCTGCATGCAAGTAGTCTAGTATATCACTTGCATGATTGAAAATATTTTAATTAAATTCTTATATTAAATTAATTAAAATATAAAATATGAGGAATGAATATTACCTTCTTACCTCATAGAGTTGTTGCGCTATAAACTCGCGCCGTGTTATCATCTCGTCTACACCACTTGATGTATCAATGCATGTACCATGTTGTCTCTGTGAGTCTACTTCACCCCGCGTACGCATTCTCTCACTTTCTCTAAAATCAGGATCTATACGTGATGGATGCCTCCGTATAAAATTATGCAAAGTCATTGTCGTCAGGATAATATGTCTGTTTCTCAAAACTATAACTTGGCATATCACGCAGTATTGCCTATTTTTTCTTCCATACACCAAATGTGCGTTCAATCACACTCCTAAGGGAAGAGTGTGCTTGATTAAAAATCTCTAGAAGTCTTTCAGCTGGACGATTACCACGAGCAAAATCAGGAAGATGGAGTTATTAAAGGCGCAAGGCGCACCGAGGCGCAAAGGGGCCCTGGAGTCTAGGCGCAGGCGCGCGCCTGAGGCACGTGAGGCGCAAAAATGGGGAAAAAATATAATCAGCGAATTGGGAGCCCAATTCATGGAAAATCAGCAAATTGGGCGCCCAATTCGCTGAAATTTAGCGAATTGGGCGCCCAATTCATGGAAAATCAGCGAATTGGGCGCCCAATTCGCAAAAATTCAGCGAATTGGACGCCCAATTCACAGAAATTCAGCGAATGGGGAGCCCAAATTCATGAAAATTCAGCAAATTGGGCGCCCAAATTCATGAAAATTCAGCAAATTTGGCGCCCAATTCGCAGAAATTCAGCAATTGGGCGCCTAGGTGCGCCTTGGCGCGCCTCAGACACATCGCCCGCATAGGCCTTGTTGGGGCGCAATGGGGTGCGCCCGGCGCCTCAGGCGCGCCTTGATAACATAGGGTACCGTGTATCTGGATATGGTTTTATATACCCTCTTTGTAGTGGATATCCAGCATCTACCAAATAATACTTTCCTGCATGATCAACACACAAATTTAATGAACAAATATTGGGGAAAAATAATATATGAACAACAATTATAATTTCATTACCTCTGGAGGAGTGCAGGAAGTTGTACTGGGGATTGCTTATAACAAAATTAAAAATCGGACTATCATGCGCAGATACCTCCCAACCAGCCATGGCGAAAGTAAAACACAAGTTGAAGTCACAGACATCCATTACATTTTGTGTAGTAGTTCCATGACGCCCAATATATGGTACTTGATTTTTAACTAGAATACTTGCATCAATATGTGTTTCGTCTATAGCACCAATGCACTCTTTAAAAAACGGCATGTAACGCACATCTTGCATAATTTCTGGTGGAGTAATAACAAAATATCTCTCGTGTGGCACTATAATATTTTTTGCGAGGCGCAGCAGAGCTCGAAGACCTTAGCTAAAATATCTGCTAGCAGCTACGAAGCACGGATACTTAAAAATGCTTCGCGTATCGGCTCGAACGCGTATCGGATACGGGAAACACCCGGAAACGCGTTTCTGAAACGTAGGAAACGCAATATTTAAATTAAATAAAAAAATTAATTGGGAAACGCGTATCTCGCTTGTGGGATACGCATTTCCCGCTATTTTATTCACGGCGTCAAGCCTGCGGTCACGCCTCATATTAATTTGATTGTTTAGGGTTCACACTCACGCGTGTTTCACGATCCTGACCCCCGCAGCTTAGCGTTGTTCTCTCCCGACCCCCGCAGCCGAAGCTGTTGTCGCTCCACTGTCGCTCCAGATCACGCTCCCTGCTCTCGATCCCTCCCTTCGAGTAAGCTCCTCCTCTTTTTCTTCTTCCTCTTCTTCTTCCTCCTCCGCCTCCTCTTCTTCTTCTTCCTCAATGTGTACTGATAATAAATAAATCAAACTAAAATGTGTGTACTTGTAGGCACTATAAATAATGTTTGTGTTTTTGGACTTTATATACCTCAAGGAATATATTGCATGAACTATTCTTCATATTTTCTCTTCCTGTGATATCCAATACCTTCTCCTAGCCTAATCTTTCCCATTGTACCTAAACAACATGATTGTGCGTCAATTATTCTTTATTGGATGCAGTGACTGAGATGGTACCTTAGTTTGTTAATTGTATTTTTTATATTAATTAATACTTATATTAAAATAATTAAAAAAATAATTTTAAAACGTTTCTCGTATCCGTATTTTTTTTTAAAACACGTTTCCCGTATCTGTTTCGTATAGTATCTCGTATCCCGTTTCCGTCCCCGTGCTACATAGGCTAGCAGTCTCGGTTGAATGTTGAAATCGCTCACTTATTTTTTCGATAGTCTCGATATATCCAAGAATAATCAAAAGCTCACAGATTGTAGAAGCAAGTGACATCAACATAAGATTGATAGACAAAAAAAGTAGCAACAACGTAACAAAGCAACAACATAACATCTCCTACTGTGACCCTTTCTCGTAGCGGGTACGCAGTCAATTCACCCTGATCTTCTCCCTGAGACACATAAAGGGCTCCCTATGGTTCTTATCCATCAGCAACATTGTAGTAAGATCGAAAAAAGCATACACTTTGCATATGTCAGGGTAGGATTCAAGTTTCTCCAAAGCTTGGGCAATAGTGAATTGGCAAGTCCTCCTTGGCGGCTCTCGGAAAGATGTACCGATATCCTTAGTAGATTCCACCAAATCAATTAAGACTGAGTTGGTTGCTTAATTTTTCCCCCTTCTTCCATCGTTTATGAGATTCAATTGCAATTGATGTATCAATACTCTCTATATTCTCACTGATGTCAACCGGATCATTGTCATCCTAAGACATAGCTTGCTCATCAATAGACACCTAGGCTTGGGAAGTAGTGTTCGGGGTACAAGCATGCACTCCAGTGACGACAGCCGAACTGAACATCATGTTCATTTTTTCCTCAAGCTCTGGGACTATGTCTGCATACCTAAACTTTTTTGCGGCAGGTACAACCTAATAAAAGAAATTAATTAAATTTAATGAAAAACTTTAAAGATAATGCATGTTTAATTTAAAAGTTTACCTTCAACCTCTCATCCCACCATTCGTCTGAAGCATCAATGGTTTTTTTGGAGGCATTTCACCCTAGGCCAGTTTCCCCTCTTTTGAGCTCAACCCACAACTTCCACTCTTTTTTCAGGTGATCCCATTTATTTTTCATTTGAATTCGATCGTACTTCTTTCCGGTTCTCTCCTCAAATTTCACAACTAAATTGTTCCAACCCTCTTTGTTGAAATGTGTAGTAGGCCGATTACCGAGCTCAATTTCGATGATGCATAAATCACAAAAGACAATGGTATCATTTTGATCCCATATAGCCGATATCCCTCCATCCATTGGTTTCCCCATCAACAATTTTTTAAATAAGAAATAAAAAATAAAAAATAGCACACACACAAACTCATAAATACACAATTGCACTCATAAACAAACACACATACAACGGCTAATTCATGTTGTCTATTCCTACTCTCCAACAGACGATTCCAATGGGGCAGCCAGATTCCTTGTGAAGTTGTGATTGTGAGGAAGGCAACTGAAATACTCATGAACTTAAATCCCGGCCCAGCTTCAGTGATTCAGGTTTAAATTTGTCATCTTACGCATTCTCATGAATTTGAATCCCGTTCCTATATAACAAGCATTTATTGTCAAGGAATTGACTTATATTTTAGGAGAAAATATTCATTTTTTACTATTTCAACAAGAAATTCTAGCAAGCTTAAGTAGCCACATGACTCTCTTCAACCGGTTATCTTTTACATATTTATTCCAAAATTTACATGATAGCAATTTTAATTCATATCATATTAATATTTTGAGCCTGATAAAGAGACAAAATTCACTGACTTATGTGTGCTAATGTCCAATGCTTCCATGGGGACAAGCTGCAGTTCCTTCTATTCTTTCAGATGCGAATGCAGAGTTCCATGAAAATGTGTTGGCAGTATTGGAGCCCTGTATAAATACTCATTTACAGTGTTTCATGAGATTTATCTGAATTGGGCAAATGGTGTCCATGCAATCACCTTAAGTAGTTCATGGAATGGATGTTGACCGGCAATGCTGGGATGAGGATGAGTGACTTGTAACGGGATGGGTGTGTTGGTTATAGAGGTAAACAGGGACTGGATTGCAGCACTAATGAAATCTGGGTGCTGGATGGGTATGCCAAAACCCAGTTTGTGGGATTTATGGGCTACTAAGGTGATTCATTGGGGTTAGGGGAGAATGTGGTTGAACCAGGAGATGCTGAAATGATATTATAGCTTGGTTAGGGATCTAGAAATGGGAGAAAGTGGTTGGCTTCCAGGGAGGCGTTGACTTTGCTGGGGAAAATGAGAATAACTGCTAAAATGATAATGGGTGAAGGCTTAGGTGGAGGGGTCAGTTGTCTGATCATGTGAGTTAGTCGGCGAGGCTCACATTCGTATATTCGCGCAGGAGGCACTAATCGGATTGGCGATCATATAGCTGACATTTTTAATAAAATAAACTCATTTATAGTGTTTCATGAGCTTGATCTGAATTGGGCAAATGGTGTCCATGCAATCACCTTAACTAGTTCGAAATTGCTAAAGAACATCATACATGTTCATTGCCTTAAACTACAACCCAAAAGAAATGCATGTGAACTTAAGTTCTCTCATTATTTCATTTAACAAAGTCCATGGTTTTGATACCTAAACTGAACCTTGAAGAAGCAATGCAGCTAAATTCCACAAAACCAGAAAGAAAAATCCAATCACCACGACAAGGAAAGCAGAAAACTTAAATTAAGAACATAAATTTAGGGCTTGGTATCAAACCTTCTGCAATTAATCGATTGCTCCGATGGGATCTAGCCAGAGCAAATCTTGAGAAGGTACTCCTCCAGATTCTTGGCGATGACGAGAGGTGGAAATGTGCGTGCCCTAGCTTCTCCAACAAGAAGAAGAAGGAGTCGCGATGACGAGAGGCCGACGATGCTAGCTGCGGACGCCGAGGAAGGAGTCGCGGAGGCCGACGACGAGAGGCCGACGATGCTAACGTCGGGAGGGAGAAGGCGAGTCGTGGAGGTGGGAGGATTTCGGGAGCGCAGTGTCGGGAGGGAGAAGGCGAGTCGCGGAAGATGTCGCGGAGATGGAATCGCGCTTCCGGCGCGGTGGAACTGGAGGATTTATCCGCGGTTGAGCCCTAGGTACAAAATAGCTGAAATTTCAAAACTCTGTTTTGTGCGTTTGTTTATCAAACTTATTAGTCTCTGTTTGGGAAAAATTTTTGGTGCAAGTAGCGTGCACAGAGCTGTGCACGCTAATAAATATTGGGATTTTTAAGCGCGGTGCCCACTTTTTTTCGTTTTCCGCAAAAAAAAAATACTCCAGCTTTTTCCCTTTTTCCCCGCTCCACTGGCTTCCTCTAGGGTTTCATTGAAGTTAAAAAATTTCTATTCCGCCTCGCCTTCCCCGCTACGCATCGCCTGCTTCCCCTAGGGTTTCTTCGACATTACAAAATCTATCCATCGGGCGTCGGAGGACGCGCTTCCTCATTCCAACAAACTGCTCTGTGCTCCTTCCCGTTGCTACATCGCCACCCAAATTTAAAATGGCAGTACCTGGAAAAGCTTCGAGCAAAGAAATGGACAATGTAAGTGAAATATTCTCCTTTTTAAAATCTTCAAAATTTTCGTAGTTTCATGCAGAGCTCTATGCACGCGAAAATCTTGCAGTTACTGGTAAATTACGGCTGTAATAGTTTCATAGTGCACAACAAACTTTATAGTTACAGCCGTAATTTACATTTTACTAGTAAATTACGGCTGTAATAGTTTCATAGTGCACAACAAACTTTATAGTTACAGCCGTAATTTACATTTTACTGGTAAATTACGGGTGTAACAGTTTCATAGTGCACAACAAACTTTATAGTTACAGCCGTAATTTACATTTTACTGGATATTTTACTCGTAAATTACTTTTGTAACAGTTTCATAGTGCACAACAAACTTTATAATTACAGCTGTAATTACTTGTAAATTATGACTGTAATGTTACATAGTGCCCAACATACTTTACAGTTACTGCTCGGTTTACATTTCAAAATGGCTTAATGTTCAAATTGCTTATTGTTCAATTGTCAGCTTGATGGTGAGAACTCTTCAAATAATTTGGCCGATGCTGAAAAAGCTTCCAGTCAACCCGACAATGTAAGTGAAGAACTGTATTGGATTTTTCTATTACGACAATTGTCATTACAGCTGTAATCCTTCTTTTAATACAGCTTTAATGTTTAATTACAGCTGTAATGTTACCTTACAGCCGTAATGTTTTTTTTATTATATCTATATTCTTTGGTTTTCTTATTTTGACAGATTGATGTTTCGTTTCCAATTGTGCAATCTGAGTCGGAGACATACACAATATATTGCAATTATGCCCATAATTTGGGATTTAATGTGCGGAAACAAGACATATTATATTGGACACATACTAGTATTATTAAGGGAAGAAGTTTTAGTTGCTCAAAAGCCGGACATAAAAATAAAAAGAGATTAGAAAATGTGAGCAGAAAGTATCATAAGTTGGATAGCAGAACGAGATGCTTGGCTACATGATTTATAGTAAACTTTACATAATTTTTTCCTAATAGAAATACTTTTTTTTGTAGAGTACGACAAAAAAAAATGTAACAATGAAATATTTTGAGGAATGCTATGTGAATGAAATAATGATAGCAAACCAACTTCCTTAAGCTCTATTCTGGATTCACTGGAAAGGACATCCAACAAACATTGTGCATTCTTCGTGAAAGATGAGATAGCACAACGGCTATACAAATTATATCTCGTGGGAATCTGCAAAATTGAAGAAGAAAACCCAAAACTTATTAATAAAACAAAAAATGAAATCAAATCACACTAAGTTTAAAGTTACAGCCGTAATTAACATTTTATTGGTACATTACGGCTGTAACATAGGCATGTCCACAACATAATTTAATGAAAATCAGTAGTAATTTACATTTTATTTGTAAATTACGACTGTAACATATACATAGAGCACAACATAATTTCAGGTTACAGCCGTAATTTGCACAGCATAATTTCAGGTTACAGCCGTAATTTACATTTTACTTGTAAATTACGGCTGTAACTGTTACATACTGCAGAATATACATTACTGTTACAGCATAATTTCAGGTTACAACCGTAATTTACATTTTACTTGTAAATTACGGATGTAACTGTTACATACTGTAGAACATACTTTACATTTACAGCCGTAATTTACATTTTACTGGTAAATTACGACCGTAACTGTAGGTTTTTTGCAGCCCTTACTGTAAAGTTGCAGCCGTAATTTACTCTTTACTGGTAAATTACAGCCGTAACTGGGAATATTTTAGAGTTTATCATGGTAACTTACCATGGCGAAAACACATTTCGATATTTATAAAATGTAAAACTTAAATGAAAACCCTAAACCTAGAGAATACCATGATGCGCAGTACAAGATATTCCGGTTTAGTGAGAAGTCAATCTTTATCGGAGACGGGGACAATAGGCGGAGGAGGAGCAGCTGCCGGCGGAGAAGCTCTAAGATCACCGGAGGAGGAGCAAGAGTCGGCGCCCAGAATTTCGTCAAACCTAGGAAGGAGAAGCCGAGCGAGGGAGCTGGAGCGTTTTTTTTTTTGCGGAAAACGAAAGTGAGTGGGCCCCGCTTAAAAATCCCGCTATTTATTTGCGTGCACAGAGCTGTGCACGCTACTTGTACCAAAACAATTTCCCTCTATTTGACACGGAGGTTGGAGGAGCGGCGATTGGAGGAGCTGATCCGTAATCGCGGGTGTTGAAGTCAGGAAAATTTTAGCTTTAAAATTTGGATCAATGCAACTGGAGACTACTCGCCCAGCGGTCCGACCAGACGGCTCTGTTGGAACAACCCTATTACTGATTTGGGCTAGGATCACTATCTGTGATTAGGACTCAAGTTGACCCTAATGTATAGTCTTAGGGTCAATGTCTAAGCTTGCCTGAGTTAGCTAGAACTTAGGAAAATTCCAAGTTTTTGTGTTCGACGAACATCTTTATGCGGTCGACGAACTCCTTCCTGTGTTCGACGAACGTCGTGTATCAGTTCGACGAACTTGTTCTCCAGCTCGACGAAATCAGTCTTTCAAGCAGTTCTGCAGATTCTATCTCTCAGTTTGACGAACTCCAGATTGAGATCGACGAACTCAGCTTTCTATTCGACGAATGAGTAACTCAGTGTTCATTTCGACGAACTCAGCTTTCTGTTCAACGAATGAGTAACTCAGTGTTCAGTTCGACGAACTCAGCTTTCTGATCGACGAACTCAGCTTTCTATTCGACGAATGAGTAACTCAGTGTTCAGTTCGACGAACTCAGCTTTCTGTTCGACGAAATTCCTCTTCTGCTTGACAATTTCTGAAGAATCAGTTATCTCTTTTCTCTGAACTCAGATCGACTATTCAGCAACGGATCTATTCATATTTTTGGACTTATTCATTTTCAAATAAGTCAAGATTTTATCTTTCCTTTCAATATTCCTTTCTATTCTCTTCTTTCGAGAATCTAGCCGTTGACATATTTTGGAAAAGGAAACTTTCATAGAAAAGAAATTAAAGTATTTTGCAGAATCAGAAAGTTGTCTTTACAGTTCCAAGAAAGATTTATTTCAGATTATTCTATTCCTTATCACAAAATTTGAATTTTCAAATCAGATTATATATCTAAGGAAAAAGGATAAATAATATAGAGAAGAGTAGAGAAGACAAGATATATTCAAGAGGATATACAGATATAGTAGATACTTGTGAAATTCTCAGACAGACGAGAGACATACATAAATCTTCATTCTATAGCAGCATCTTCATTCTCTGAGAACAACCAAAAAATCTTCTCCCAGTTTATCTGTTGATTCTTAATCTCCTACACCCAAGAGAAAGCTTCATCAACTGTCAACAAACTCTATCAGACAGGGGGAGCTTTACAACAACAACAATCCACTAGTCTTCTCTCAGATCTTATTGAGAGAGAAGAACTTCATAAACTCTTTTTGTTTATCCTTTTACCCCATCTTGTACAGGGTTTTAACTCCCTTCAAAAGTTAATCTTTGGTGGCAGGGCACCTGATCAAAAACCTGTGGTTTGGTTTGAGCACCTGATCAAAAGCTCAGTGGTGATAGGACACCTGATCAAAAACCTAAGTGAATTCCTACCAAGGGTGGTAGAAGAGTAGATGTACCCAGGTTGATTGGGGAACTACTATAGATTCTTGTGTCTTTGTTGTGGTTGTGTTTTCTTTCTGTACCGTGCTGTGTTTATTCGTTTGCTTTTATACTCACTCAATTACACATACATTAATCATTATTTTAATTCCGCTATAAAATAAGTTAAAACTTTTAATACTCTATTCACCCTCTCTAGAGTAAATCTAAGATCTAATACCTCACTTTCAATTGGTATCAGAGGTTGGTTGATTGATTACACATGCTAACACCTGAATCCAAAGATCAATTAGATCTTAACTTTTTCTAGAGTTTTCTTTTTCTAAAAAAACTCATGGCACAGAACAAAAATTACTCAAGCACAAACCTCCTATGTGCAATCTTAACAAGTTTGCATTGTGGAAGGCAAGGATCAAACTTTATATGAACTTTATTGATGAAGATATTTTTAATTCTATTTTGACAGGACCTCCTACTCCATCAGCAACAACAAGTACTGAAACATCAACCAACACAAATGCTGTTCCACCTCCTGAGTGGACAGATGCTCAGAAGAAACAAAGGAATGCAGATGCCAAAGCTATGAACATTTTGGCACAGACCATGTCTGATGACATATTCTAGAAGGTTGTGGACTGCACCTCAGCCAAGGATATCTGGAACTCTCTCAACAACATGGTTAAAGGATATGCATATGAGAGAAAGGACAGGAGATCTCATCTCATCTCCCAATATGAGAACTTCAAGAAGGGAGATACTGAAACAGTTGCAGACATGTATAACAGACTCAGTCTCATCATCAGTGAGTTGAAGTCTTTGGATAAAGTGATCTCAATCACTGAAGTAAATGATAAGATCCTAATGTGCTTCCCCAGTGATGGGACAAACTATATCCGCAAACGATAACGACAAGTGTACCGTATCGAATGTAGTATAAGTTATTAAAATAAGGTCGTATTAGACTCGGGGCGGTTGAGTACTCTTACTTCGAAAAATTTCTATTATTTTATCGAATAAAACTTGTGGTTGGTTGGTTGCGAGAAAGAGAAATAGCTTATTTAAATTGATGAGTTAAAGGTTAGTACTCAACCTTGAATCACCTTGGGAAAATAAAATATAAAAAGAACAACTTCTAAATCTCTTAAGAGAATACTTGACCGTGGAGGTTCCCGATTTATGAACACACCTCTCTCGAGGATACACTCAACTAAGTTTAGTTGATCAAACGAACTTTCGTTCTAGAATCAAAATCTAAAACTCGCCTTATCGTAGTGAACCCCTCTATTGGATTTGACTCCAATCCGGAAGAATTATGTCATCCTCGCTTGAGGAGTGCATTCAACTCTCTTTATTCTTGAAATGATCGATTCGAAATCAAAACATCTCGATAATTAGATTACGAAAACCAAGATGAGAGTTATATATCGACGATATAATCTCAATCCAATAAAAGTTCAAGAATAATTCTAAAGTATTCTAAGGAAGAGAAAGAGAAGCTAGAATTTAGATCAAGAATTATATTTCCCTTGGATCATCTCGGCCGAGTACTAATAGAATTTAGCTACTCATAGAGATGGAGGAAACAATAAAATGAAAGAAGTACATAATGAAAGTTGAGAGTAAAAATAAGAGAAAAAGTTCTATTTTATTGATTAGCAAAAGAAATTACAACTAGAAAATTGAAAGTTACAAGCTTAGGAAATAAAAGTGCAAGAAGGAAAGGACATACAAGATTAAAACTAGTGCAAGAAAATAAGCTAGAACTCCAAAACTTCGTCCTTGAACATCTGGAGAAGGTCCCCTTAAATAGCTGAAATTTTGGTGTTACACGCCCTTGGTCACGCCCATGACCAAGGGGCGTGTAAGGGGCGTGATCGGTGCTGGAGGAGAGGGCGTGTTCTGGCTTCAATGCAGGCGTTTCAGACGCATCACGCCCTAGGTCACGCCCGTGACCTGGGGCGTGTAATCTTTAAAACTTGCTGCTGGCGGGAAGCTTCGACGGGAAATTGGCGCGGGAAGAGTCACGCCCGTGTACTGGATGTCACGCCTCAAATGTCACGCCCGTGGCCGTAGGCGTGTAATTTTAATTGACGTGGCAGCTAATTCTGGACGCTTGCGGCGGGTCGCGGCCGTGATATTGGGTCACGCCCTTGGTCACACCCGTGACCTGGGGCGTGTACTAGGCGATTTCTTCACGGAACGACTCCGGAGTGGCGGAAACAGGTTTGGAACACTTCGTAGGTTACACGCCCATGGGTCACGCCCGTGACCTGGGGCGTGTAATTTAACTTTTTGCTCGAAACAGCCCAAAAAACCTAAAAACACAAAATAAACTTAAGTTAGCTTATGAAATAAACAATGGAAGGATTTATATGATAAAATTCCAATAAATAACATAATTTTATATTAAAAACATAATAAACCTAAACTAAAAGATGAGCAAATAAATTACTCATCAAACACCCCCATACTTGCTCATTGCTTGTCCCGAGCAAACCAGTCTTCATAAGAGTAGGAAAAATTAATGCTAGAAAGAAATATGAAAGCTATAGAGTAAAATGTGAAGTTCTATGCTGACATGCGTAAATGTTTTAGTAAAAAGACGTTCTTGGCATAAATACTAATTTATGAAATATTCAAACTGCGTTATAATTATTTATTATCACTTTTAAAATGAGTCGACGGTCAATCAAAAAGTCATGTAAAGGGAGAAAATAGCGTGATTGCTGAGATTTAAATTACTAGACTTGAACGCTCGGGGTGGCCTCCAAAGAAATCCATCAATGTCGACGGCCATAAGCTTGCCCGTTTGTACCTTCTCCACTGCACTTCATACTAAATCAACTCTATGGATGTTTAGGACTTAAATAGGGTATATTTTAAGGCTTGGGTTTAAGGGTGAGGTAAACAATGATAAACATGGAGACGCATTCCACATAAACAAAAATTTTGAGCTAAAAGAAAATGATGACTACCACAAAATAATGAAGCTTTACCCCCATACTCATATTTTTTCTAAGGGGAAACACTCTCATTCTTTTTTTAATATATATATATATATATATATATATTTATATCACGAATCTTCATAATTGGGATCATTCCAAGTATGCATGTGCATACCTAGGCCGCATATCATTATGAGATTATTGCCTTTTCTTTTGAATTGATACCCATATATTTTTTTCATATAATCGTACCCAAATATTTCTTTTTTTTTCTTCTATAATCTTTTTCAATTTTAGCTCAAAATTTCAAGTGTTCAATTGGGTTTTGGATTTTTTAGCTTTGGTGCCGAAATGATGAGGGTGGTTCAAATGAAGGTGTAAGGCTCAAATTTGTGTGAACAATGGTAGTAAATCTAGGTTGGGTGCAAAGGCTCAAACTATCCAAAGAAATGCCTAAATCATTTCCGTAAAGTTTAATTTGTCTAAAGTGCACATGTTTCAAAAATAGCTTGGGGCAAGTTCTAGACATCGAGAAAGGACACCCTTCTATTTAAATCGAGTAATAGCTGTCTAACAATCTTCTACACACTCACCTAAACTACTTTTAGATAAGACCGGATTCGATTTAAAAGTAAAATAAATTATTACTACGCAAATTAATAAAACATAATTTTAGATTTATGCCAAGAATTTAATTTTACACCAACACTACTCAAAGACATGCATATGACTAGGAGCACTACATGAGTCAACAATTTTACTCAAAAGTTTCAAAAAAACTATTCTAGCATAAAATTATTTTTAGTCCATTGAAAAACAGTCTACTTAGAACTCACAATTTAGCAAGTGGGCGTTTTGATGAATAAAAAGAACATTTCCTAATAGATATTTTTTTTTAGTTCTTGGACTTCCCAATGTCAACCCGGTGAAGGGCTCGCAAGGTACTAGAGGCTATGATGGGAATTCAAGCCCAAAGCGTCCTTTCCAAGAAATTTAATTTCAAATTTTTTAATTTTTTTGTTTTTTGTTTTGGTTTTTAAGTAAAACTACAAAGAAAGTTATGCTACACCCCCATACTTAAAATTAAACATTGTCCCCAATGTTTAAAACTAAGTATGAAAGATAAAACTAAAAAAATGACAATAAAGAAAAATCAAGATAAATTACTAAGGTGTAAAGAGGGCTTCCCTGGATGGTAGTCGGGGTTGCCGGTTAAACACCTGCAGAGTTAAATTAGAAAAACAAACAAGAAAAGAAAGACAAAAATAAAGAGGTTAACATTGGGTTGCCTCCCAAGAGCGCTTTGTTTACCGTCACGTAGCTTGACTAAGTGACATTTTCTTAAATGTTCGTTAAGTGCATTATTTCGATATTTCCGGTCGCTGGGTCGTCGGGGTGGTATAATTTCAAACGTTGTCCGTTAACCTTAAAAGATCCTTTTTCCGGGTGCTCTATAAGCACGGTCCCGTATGGCCAAACTTCTTTTACTCTGAAGGGACCAGACCATGGAGTTTTTAATTTCCCCGGAAAAAGCCTAAGTCTAGAATTAAAAAGTAGGACAAAATCTCCCGGTGAAAAAGTTTTTGGATGTTCAATTTGTTTATCATGATAGAATTTAGTTCGCTCCTTATAAAATTTATTATTTTCATAGGCGTTTGCGCGCCATTCGTCTAGTTCATTAAGTTGTAGTTTTCTTTGTTCGGAGGCTAAATCTAAATTCAAATTTAAAAATTTTAGCGCCCAAAAAGCGCGATGTTCTAATTCTACCGGCAAATGACAAGCTTTACCATAGACTAACCGGTATGGCGTACATCCAATGGCGGTTTTGTACGCTGTCCGATAGGCCCAGAGTGCGTCGTCTAATTTTAAAGCCCAATCCTTTCTATTAACGGACACGGTTTTTTCTAAATTTCTTTTAATTTCACGATTCACCACCTCCACTTGGCCATTTGCTTGTGGGTGGTAGGCGGTAGATAGCTTGTGTGTAACTCCATATTTTGCTAAATATTTAGCAACTTGGTTGTTACAGAAATGTGTGCCCCAATCACTAATTAGTGCTCGGGGTGTACCAAATCGTGAAAATTATTTTTTTAAAAATTGTACGACGACTCTCGCGTCGTTGGTGGGAAAAGCTTGTGCTTCTGCCCACCTAGACACGTAATCGACCGCAACAAGAATATATTTATTATTACAGGAAGAGGGTAAAGGACCTACGAAATCAATTCCCAACAAATAAAAAATTTCGCATTCTAAAAAAATATTTTGGGGCATTTCGTCCCGGTTAGAAATGTTACCTGACCGTTGGCACCGATCGCAATTTCTCACAAAATTGTGAGCGTCTTTGAATAAGGAGGGCCAATAGAAGCCCGCCTCTAGCACCTTCCTTGCGGTCCGGTTCGCTTGATAGTGACCACCGGTTGGTCCTTCGTGGCAGTGCCACAAAATTTTGACGCCTTCCTCGCTCGTAATACACCTTCTTACCACTTGGTCCGCGCAGACACGAAATAAAAAGGGGTCCTCCCAAAAATAAATTTTCAAGTCCGAAAAGAATTTCTTCTTTTGCTGACTTGAAAAATCTTTTGGTAGGACCCGACCCACCAAATAGTTGGCCAAATCCGCGTACCAAGGGGTGGAAGAAGTCGTTACCTTTACGATGGCAAGGAGGCGTTCTTCAGGGAATTTATCGTCAATTTCGGCCTCCACTAGCGCACCTGCCGCCGGATTCTCCAACCGTGAGAGGTGGTCGGCCGCAACATTCTCCGCTCCCCTTTTGTCTTGGATCTCCAAATCGAATTCTTGTAGTAGGAGGATCCACCTTGGAAGTCGAGGCTTTGCATCTCCTTTTTGTAGTAAATACCGGAGAGCGGAGTGATCTGTAAAAACAATAACTTTTGAAAGCGTTAAATACGATCGAAATTTATCAAACGCAAAAATTATTGCCAAAAATTCTTTTTCCGTTGTTGTATATTTTGCTTGTGCGGATGTTAGCGTTTTGCTTGCGTAATAAATTGGGTGAAAATGTTTATTCACCCGTTGGCCTAAAACTGCACCTACAGCAAAATCGCTTGCATCGCACATGATTTTAAACGGAAGAGACCAATTTGGCGCGATTAAAATAGGGGAATTGATAAGTTCGTTTAATTTCATTAAATGCTTTTAAACATTCATCATCAAAATGAAATTCGGATTCTTTTTCTAAAAGATGAGTTAGCGGTTTTGTAATTTTTGAAAAATCTTTAATAAATCGCCTATAAAAACCCGCATGTCCTAGAAAACTTCTAATAGATTTTATATTAGTAGGAGGGGGAAGTTTTTCTATGACCTCGATCTTGGCCCTATCGACCTCGATCCCCTTATTTGAGATTTTATGCCCAAGGACTAATCCCTCTTGGACCATAGAGTGGCACTTCTCCTAGTTGAGTGCCAAATTCGTGTCTTCGCAATGTTGAAGCACACGATCAAGATTATTTAAATAATTTTTAAACGAATCGCCAAAAACAGAAAAATCGTCCATGAAAATTTCCATGACGTCTTATACAAGTTCATTAAATATTGCCAACATACATCGTTGAAATGTAGCCGGCGTGTTGCAAAGACCAAACGACATTCTTCAATATGCAAAGGTGCTGAATGGACAGGTGAATGTGGTTTTCTCTTGGTCTTCGGGCGCAATTGGGATTTGAAAATATCCCGAAAGACCATCGAGAAAACAGTAGTGTGAGTGACCGGATAAGCGTTCTAAGATTTGGTCAATAAAAGGTAACGGAAAGTTATCCTTGCGGGTAGCATCATTTAATTTTCTGTAATCGATGCATACTCGCCAACCCGTAACAGTACAGGTCGGGATCAACTCATTATTTTCATTTGTGATTACTGTTATTCCACCCTTTTTAGGCACGACTTGCACTGGGCTAACCCAAGTGCTATCAGAAATTGGGTAAATAATTCCCGCATCTAATAATTTTATTATTTTGGCCTTAACGACGTCCTTCATATTTGGATTAAGCCGTCCTTGAGGCTGAATAGTACTGCGAGAATTATTTTCTAAACTAAATTTGTGCGTGCAAAATGAGGGGTTAATCCCCTTGATGTCAGAAATTTGTCATGCAATTGCATGACGGTGATTATTTAATATTTTAATTAATTCGGAAATTTCCGAATCGTTAAGCGCGGAAGATATAATCACAGGCAATTTTGAATCTTTTTCTAAAAATATATAATTTAAATGTTCTGACAATTGTTTTAATTCCAAACTCGGTGGCACCTCGTAATATGTTTTTATTTTAGAAATGTTTAATTTTACTTCTTCAAATTTGAGCGTCCGAGTTATTTCTTTTAGACAAAATATATTTTCAATTTCCGGATTTTCAAATAAACGTGAAATTAATTCAGAAAATGACGTTATTTCCTCTTCAAAATTTGATTCTAAAGTAAAACAAGAGTCGTCATTAGAAAAAGAATTTCTCATAGAGTTGTTAATACTAAAAGTTACTTCTTCATCCCCAACTCGTAGGAGAAGTTTGCCATTACTAACATCAATAATAGCCCGAGCAGTGGTGAGGAAAGGACGTCCGAGAATAATAGGGACTTCGACGTCTTCCTCAATGTCTAGGATGACAAAATCTACCAGAAAGATAAATTTGTCAACCTTGACAAGCACGTCCTCAATGACCCATATCGGGTATTTAATTGATCTGTCCGCTAGTTGGATGCTTATATTGGTTGGGCTTGGGGTGCCCAAACCAAGCTTTTTAAATAATGAAAATGGCATCAAATTTATGCTAGCGCCCAAATCTGCCACGGCGTGTTTTATTAAGAAATTACCGAACAAGCACGGGATGGAAAACCGTCCCGTATCGTTTAATTTTTGCAGTAATTTATTTAATAAAATTGCCGAGCATTCAACATTTAAAGATATACATGAAAAATTTTCAAGTTTATTTTTATTAGAAAGTATGACTTTTAGATATTTTGCGTATTTGGGCATTTGGGCGATCGCTTCGAAAAATGGCACGTTTATTTGAATTTGTTTAAAAATTTCAGTAAATTTTCTATATTGCTCCTCATTGCGTTCTTTAAATTGTGAAGGATAAGGAATAAAAGGATTTTTAAGAATACGCGGAGCTAAAGTAGAAGAAGAAATAACTTGCGGAGATGCAGTTGAAACGTTTACCTCTGGCTCGACCAAATTTGAAGAAGTTACCTCCTTTCCGCTGCGGAGGGTTATAACATTGGTGCTCTCCCATGGATTGGGCTCAGTATTGCCCGGTAGAGCTCCCTGCTGGCGTTCGGAGAACATCTTGGCGAGTTGTCCAATCTGATTTTCTAGACTTTTGATAGATCCGGAAAGGTTCCGGATGTTGGAATCAGTAGAGGCGACGTATTTGGTGAAGACCTCTTCAAGTGAAGGGGCCTTTGGTGGTTGTGGTGGAGCGAATCCGAGAGGATTCGCTTGTGGGGGGCGTTGAGCATTATTGGGGTTGCTCCATGAAAAATTTGGGTGGTTCCTTAAACCCGGATTATAACTATTAGGAAGATTATTATTTGGGTTATAAGGAGGACGATAGGAGTTCCCCATATAATCTACTTGTTCTTGATTATAATAATAATTATTATTATAATTATTAGCCCAGTTAATGGCGGAGGAAGCAAACATCTCCGCCAATTGCTTAGTAGGCCATTCTACTTGGTGTACTAAATTCGGGGTGGCCTCGACTTCAAAGAGTCTGGTCGGTTTGTTAGGACGCGACTGTGGCGCATTCCACTGATAAGCATTCATGGCCAACTCTTCAAAAAGCTCTTGAGCAGCTTCGGGGGTTTTGTTATTAAGCGTCCCCCCCCCCCCCCCCCCCCCCCCCCCCCCCCCCCGCGGCTGCATCAATCATCTGCCTTGTTTGGAGATTCAAACCATTGTAGAAAGTCTGAACTTGTTGCCATACGGGAAGGGCATGGTGAGGACATCTCCGCAAAAGTTCCTTGAAGCGCTCCCATGTGTCGTAGAGAGACTCTGATTCTATTTGCATGAAGAAGAGAATGTCCGTATGTAATTTAGCAGACTTCGCCGGAGGAAAATATTTAGTTAAAAATTTCTCCGTCATTTCGGCCCACGTAGTGATGGAACCTCTAGGAAGAGATCCCAACCATTGCTTGGCCTTAGTCCGCAAAGAAAATGGAAATAAATGCAAATGAATGGCGTCATCGGTGATGCCATTAATCTTAAATGTGTCGCAAATTTCCAAAAAATTCAATAAGTGTAAATTTGGATCTTCATCTGGCAAGCCGTCAAAGATGACGATTTGCTGTACCATTTGAATGATACTCGTTTTGATTTCAAAATTATTATTCGCCACTGCCGGTGATTTAAAATTAGTCCTGGACTTCCCAAGATCTACCCGGTAAGGGCTTGCAAGGTACTAGAGGCTGTGATGGGAATTCAAGTCCAAAGCGTCCTTTCCAGGAATTTAGTTACACCTTAATAGAAATACGAAAATAAAAGATAAAATTAATAGATATTTTGCTTTTCGAAATATCAACCGAACTCCCCGGCAACGGCGCCAAAAACATGATGGGACAAACTATATCCGCAAACGATAACGACAAGTGTAGCGTATCGAATGTAGTATAGGTTATTAAAATATGATCGTATTAGACTCCGGGCGGTTGAGTACTCTTACTTTGGAAAATCTCTATTATTTTATCGAATAAAACTTGTGGTTGGTTGGTTGCGAGAAAGAGAAATAGCTTATTTAAATTGATGAGTTAAAGGTTAGTACTCAACCTTGAATCACCTTGGGAAAATAAAATATAAAAAAAATAACTTCTAAATCTCTTAAGAGAATACTTGACCGTGGAGGTTCCCGATTTATGAACACACCTCTCTCGAGGATACGCTCAACTAAGTTTAGTTGATCAAACGAACTTTTATTCTAGAATCAAAATCTAAAACTCGCCTTATCGTAGTGAACCCCTCAATTGGATTTGACTCTAATCCGGAAGAATTATGTCATCCTCGCTTGAGGAGTGCATTCAACTCTCTTTATTCTTGAAATGATCGATTCGAAATCAAAACCTCTCGATAATTAGATTACGAAAACCAAGACGAGAGTTATATATCGACGATATAATCTCAATCCAATAAAAGTTCAAGAATAATTTTAAAGTATTCTAAGGAAGAGAAAGAGAAGCTAGAATTTAGATCAAGAATTATATTTCCCTTGGATCATCTCGACCGAGTACTAATAGAATTTAGCTACTCATAGAGGTGGAGGAAACAATAAAATGAAAGATGTACATAATGAAAGTTGAGAGTAAAAATAAGAGACAAAGTACTATTTTATTGATTAGCAAAAGAAATTACAACTAGAAAATTGAAAGTTACAAGCTTAGGAAATAAAAGTGCAAGAAGGAAAGGACATACAA
Organism: Dactylorhiza incarnata; assembly: GCA_033032865.1. NCBI lineage: Eukaryota > Viridiplantae > Streptophyta > Magnoliopsida > Asparagales > Orchidaceae > Dactylorhiza > Dactylorhiza incarnata. The sequence continues at coordinate 9,628,039 of JAWHQI010000035.1, forward strand.
GATTTAAACTAGTGCAAGAAAATAAGGTAGAACTCCAAAACTTCGTCCTTGAACATCTGGAGAAGGTCCCCTTAAATAGCTGAAATTTTGGTGTTACATGCCCTTGGTCACGCCCGTGACCAAGGGGCGTGTAAGGGGCGTGATCGGCGTTGGCGGAGAGGGCGCGCTCTCGCTTTAATGCAGGCATTTCGGACGCGTCACGCCCTAGGTCACGCCCGTGACCTACGCCCGTGACCTGGGGCGTGTAATCTTTAAAACTTGCTGCTGGCGGGAAGTTTCGGCGGGAAATTGGCGCGGGAAGAGTCACGCCCGTGTACTGGATGTCACGCCTCAAATGTCACGCCCGTGGCTGGATGTCACGCCCGTGGCTGTAGGAGTGTAATTTTAATTGACGTGGCAGCTGATTCTGGACGCTTGCGGCGGGTTGCGGCCGTGACATTGGGTCACGCCCTTGGTCACGCCCGTGACCTGGGACGTGTACTAGACGATTTCTTCACGGAACGACTCCGGAGTGGCAGAAATAGGTTTGGAACACTTCGTAGGTTACACGCCCATGGGTCACGCCCGTGACCTGGGGCGTGTAATTTAACTTGTTGCTCGAAACAGCCCAGAAACCTGAAAACACAAAATAAACTTAAGTTAGCTTATGAAATAAACAATGGAAGGATTTATATGATAAAATTCCTATAAATAACATAATTTTATATTAAAAACATAATAAACCTAAACTAAAAGATGAGTAAATAAATTACTCATCACCCAGCACGTGGGACTCAAGGATCTGGCCAATCAAGGAAGCCAGAAGCCTAAATGAGATCTCTACTGAGAACTTATTAGGCAAACTAAAATTCTGTGAGCAGCTTATCAAGTCAAGAGAAGCTGAATAGTCTACCTCCTCACTAGTCACCAAAAAGGAAAGGAGGATTGCTTTTCAGGCAACAGGGAGGAAGACAAAGCTCCAGGAGAAATGGAATTTATGAGCCTCCTAACCAAAAGATTCTACAAAATGGCTAGAAAGGACCTCATAAAGAAGGACTTCAGATCTAAGGAAAAACCAAGGTATGACAAAACACACTCTAAAGAAATTATTTGTTTTGGCTGTAGGAAGCCTGGACACATTCTACCTGAGTGTCCAAAAAATCAATAGAAGGACAAAAGAAAAGAAAAGAAAAGAAACACTCCAGCAAGCCATCCTCCCATAAATATAAACACAAGGGAAGGGGCTTTGTAGCTGAGACATGGAGTGAGACTGAATCAGAGTCATCATCCAACTCCTCAGAAGATGAAAATGATTCAAATGAAAAGGGTCTATGCATGATGGCTATTTATGACTCAAATAGTGATTTAGAACATGCATCATCATCTAGCTCAAGTGATGATGAAGATGATGCAGATGAAAGAAGCTTTTGCATGATGGCTATCAATGCATCAGCAAATAATTCTGATGAATCAGAATGTGACACTGATAGTGATCAGGTAATCTCTTCCTTTGATTTTACTTCAAATGATTTTAAAAATGAATTTAAAACTCTTTGTTTAGATTTAATTAAATCCGAGAAGGAAATAATTCCCCTCAGAAGTAAGTTGGTTGAAATAAATCAACTTACTGAAGATAATGCCAATCTTAAGGAAGAACTGGCTGCCTCCAAAGAACATATTGTTCTCATTGAGAACAAATTATCTGAGGCCAAAAGGTTTGAAGAATCCCTCAATGGGAGAAGCATCAAACTGATGGACATCACAAGCACTGTAAATGCCAAACTCAATGGCAAACTGGGCTTGAGTGCATCATCAAGTCAGCCACATCTTCTGAAGAAAGATACTTTATCAACTCCAGTAAAATTCATTTCTGCCAAAAGCAAAGAGGCAGTAGAAGTAAGTAAGATTATCTCAAGCAAGGCTGTTAAGAATAAAGAAATTCAAAAGCATTCGTTGAATGGCGCTCGACGAAATCACATGAATTCGTCGAACGGTGATCGATGAACGCTGAATACAGATTTTCAGTATAGATATCCTTCGAACGGCGCTCGACGAAATTACTTCAATTCGTCGAACATCGATCGACGAACTCAGCCAAGTTCGTTGAATAGAAATTGTACTGCATTTCAAAAGAATTCTCATTCTCAACATACTAAGAATCCCTTTACTGAGTGGATTATTCCTCCTAGGAGATATCATCCACAAGGCTATAAGGATCAGCCTGAGATATTTTATATTTCAGAATTTTGTGGTAAGACAAAAGGACCCAAGGTAGTCTTGGTCAAGAACAACTAGTTTATTTTCTGTTGTGCTGGTACAAAGCTATCTAAACATAGAAGAACATTGGTATTTGGATAGTGGGTGCTTTAAGTACATGACAGGAAATAAGGCCAATCTAAGCAATTACAAGGCAAAGCTTGGAACCAAAGTAATTTTTGGAGACTCCAACTATGGACAGACTAAGGGATATGCAAAAATCAGAGTTGGAGTAGTTACCTTCAAAGAGGTAGCATATGTCAAGGGTCTCAAGCATAACCTCATCAGCATAAGCCAGCTGTGTGATGAAGGTTATCAGGTAACTTTTAATCATTCCTTATGTCTTATTACCAATAATAAAAATATCAATGTGTTATCTGGTATTAGACATGGGAATATATATTTAGTCAATTTTGATTCTGCCAATTCAGACATTTGTTTATTTAATTCAATAAGTGAAACAAATGAATTATTGCATAAAAGGCTAGGACATATTAACCTTAGAACTATCTTTAAGCTCTCCAAGGACAATCTAGTAAGTGGACTGCCTTCTGGTTCATACAAGAAGGAAGGACTCTGCAGGGCTTGTCAACTAGGAAAACAGACCAAGAGTAGTTTCAAATCTTTATCCAAGAGTGATTCACCTAAAATTCTGTATTTACTGCATTTGGATCTCTTTGGACCCACTACAAGACAGAGTTTAGGAGGGAAACATTACACTTTAGTTATTGTAGATGACTTCTCTAGATTCACTTGAGTGTTCTTTCTCAGGAATAAGTCTGACACCTTCAGTGTTCTAACAGACTTTCTCAGGTCCATCAAGATTGAGTACTCTACTCTAGTTGCATTGATCAGAAGTGATCATGGCACTGAGTTTGAATCTCTTCTGATGAGAGAATTCTGTTGAAAAGAAGAGATCAGACAATGTTTCTCTGCTTCTAGAACTCCTTAACAAAATGGGGTAGCTAAAAGGAAAAATAGAACATTACTTGAATCAGCAACTACATTGCTTGCTGATGCTCACTTGCCAATCTATTTTTGGGCAGAGGCAGTGAACATAACAAATTATGTGTTAAATAGGAGTCTGATACACAAACTTAAGGGTAAAACACCTTATGAATTGCTTAAGAATAAAAAGCCTAAGGTTAACTATTTTAAGATTTTTGGTTGTAAATGCTATGTGCATAACAATGATAAGAAATATCTAAGGAAATTTGAAGCAAAGGCTGCTGAAGGTATATTCCTTGGATACTCTCTTTCTAGTAAAACATAGAGAATTTATTACAAATCAACTCTTAAGATAGAAGAGTCCATGTATGTTTCTTTTGATGAAACTAATATATTGAATGAGGAGAGGAATACCACCTCTACCAAAGATACTTTGCAAGTACCAGCTCTATGTGAAGAGCTTAATGGATTGGATCTACAGAATAAAGACTCTCTACTCCCATCAACTCAACCTATTGAAGACAGTGAAGAAGAAGATAATCCAGAAGATTTTGCTGATAATTCTAATCAAGTGACAACTGAACAAATCCCTCAAGAGGAAACTCTTACTGAACCCATTCCAACTAGTTGATCACATCACAGTTAGAGATCATCCAATATCTCAAGTTATTGGAGACATCTCAACAGGTGTTCAAACAAGGCATCAACTCAACCAAAATCAGATGCATACTTGTTTCTTATCACGAGTTGAACCTCAATCCATAAAAGATGCAGAACAAGATCCAAACTGGATTCTTGCAATGCAAGAGGAACTCAATCAATTTGAAAGGAACAAGGTTTGGGATTTGGTTCCAAGACCAAAGGGCCATCCAGTTATTGGCACCAAATGGGTCTTTAGGAACAAGCTAGATGATCAAGGCTTGATAATCAGAAATAAAGCCAGATTGGTAGCCCAAGGATACTCTCAAGAAGAAGGAATTGATTATGATCAAACCTTTGCTCCTGTTGCAAGACTTGAAGCTATCGGGATATTTCTTGCATTTGCTGCTTTCAAGAAATGTAAAGTCTATCAGATGGATGCGGAGAGTGCATTCTTAAATGGAGATATCAAAGAAGAAGTATGTGTGGAACAATCACCAAGTTTTATCACTCCAACTCACTCTTCCTATGTTTTAAGCTTAATAAAGCTCTCTATGGTCTCAAGTAAGCTCCCAGAGCAGGGTATGAGACCCTAGCTAATTTTCTTTTAGAGAACAAATTCTGTAGAGGCAATGTTTATAAATCTTTATTTTTCAGGATACATAAAAATCAAACTTTACTAGTTCAAATTTATGTATATGATATTATATTTGGCTCTACTGATTCAAATTTATGCAAAAGGTTTTTTGACCTAATGCAATCCAAATTTGAAATGAGTAGTATGAGTGAGTTATCTTACTTCCTTGGCCTTCAAGTGAAGCAAACTCCTAATGGGATATTCATATCATAATCCAAGTATGCTAAGGAATTAGTGAAAAGATTTGGTATGTCTGATGCCTCTGTTATGAAAACACCCATGCCTCCAATGCTGTTGTAGACAATGATGAATCAGGGAAACCTATTGATCAAAAAGTGTATAGAGTAATTGTTGGCTCTTTACTTTACTTAACGACTAGTAGACCAGACATAATGTTTGCTACATGCATTTGTGCTAGGTTCCAAGTTAACCCCAAAGAATCTCACCTTATTTTATTAAAATGAATTTTGAGATATATAAAAGGTTGTCCAAATCTAGGACTTTGGTATCCAACTGCATCAGAATTTGAATTAACTGGATTCTCAGATTCTGATTATGCTGGATGCAGAGTAGACATGAAAAGCACATCAGGAACTTGCAAGTTCCTTGGTGATAAGCTTGTGTCTTGGTTTTGTAAGAAACAGACATCTGTGTCAACATCAATAGCTGAAGCAGAATATATTGCTGCTGGCAGTTGCTGCTCACAGATTTTGTGGATACAAAATCAACTCCTAGACTATGGTATCAACTTAAATAAATCAATTATATTTTGTGACAATACTAGTGCAATATCTATAACACAAAATCCAGTACTCCATAGTAGGACTAAACACAAAGAAATGAGGCACCACTTTATCAGAGATAATGTGGATAAAAATAAAATTTGCCTACAATTTATTCCTACTGACTTACAAAGGGCTGATATTTTCACCAAACCTTTGGATGAAAAGAAGCACATCTTCTTTATAAATCAGCTAGGAATGATAGATGGAGATTTAATAAATTAAAAAGTATATTTTTACTTATCCCCTCTTGAAAATTAGTCGTTCATCGAACGGAGATCGACGAAACCTATTAGATCCAGAGATCGACAAAGTCAGCCCGTTCGTCGAACGAAGATCGACAAAAATTTATTTTTTGTCGAACGCAGTTTGACGAAGCCCAAGACTCTTCGACTTCTATTTTTATTAGGTTTAGCCGAACCCCGTTCCATGAAATCTTGCGCCTTCTCCGATCTCTTTCTTTATAATCAAATTTCAATTCCTTTTCATCTTTGCGTCTACAGAACTTGCTCTTGCTTCCAGTTCCTTTTCACTTGATCTTTTTATCTTGCAGGTACTCATGGAAATCTCTCAGTCAGTGCTCTCCTCCATGAAGTTCGATGCCGGTTTTGATATCGACATGGAATCTTTTGTGCATTCTGACCAGATTTTCCAGGACATTCTTCAACTCTTTGAAGAACAGCAGTTGAAGAAGTTCATGACTACAAGGATAAACCTTCCAGTTGCAGAGATAAAGGAATGGGTACACACCATTCAGTCACTGAATGCAACAACTATATCAGGAACTATCTCAGGAAATCGGGTCTCTCTTTCCCCAGAAATTTTAACAGATGTTTTTGGATTGATAAATGGTGATAATGATTTAGATATCACCTCTGATGAGTTTAATGTTGAATTGGATAAAATGGGTCACTCCACTGGAAACCCTAATCATCTTCTGAAAAAGAATTTGTCTATTGAATACAAATTCTTGTCTGATATTGTTGGAAAGGTTTTGTTAGGCAAAACCTCTGCTCATGATTATATTATAAGGCACCAATTTCTGTTGATGGTGGCCTTAGTAGAAAAGAAGTAGGTGAATTGGGGATTGATTCTCTTTGAATTAATCAAGAAGAAGCAAAGCAAATTGAGTGTTTGCTATGGCAGAGTTTTAGGCATTGTTCTTCAAGCAAAATGCCCAGAGCTGTTGGTGTCACAAACAATCTTTATCAATGCAAGCAAGATTATGAATTCAGCTCTCTTTGGCAAGTGGGAGAGAGTGATTCCCAAAAGGACTTCAAGGGCAGAATCTTCCAGGCAAGCTTCTGAGAGTACAAGGACTGATACAGTCACTCCCTCAACCCTTCCAGAAGTTCCTCTTTTTGAATCCTCCACTCCTATCCCTTCTCAACCTCTTCGGAACACCACTACTGAAGAAGTTCTTCCCTCCAATGCTCTCATAGACACTCCTTCCTCATTGCTTTCTTCTCCTCCTCTACAGACAAATCAGTCTGCAGAGTTTCCATCATCATCTATTCCAGATGTTAATTCTCTTCCCCCTCCTTCATTTGACCTCTTGTCTCCTCAACATACTCCACCTCAATCTCCCATCCCTGAAGATAATCTTCCACCCATTTCAGATGCTACTAACATCTTCCTACCCTCCTCAGTGTGCACCAATCAGGCTCACACCTCTATTCCTTCATCTTCTCAACATACATCTGATTTTGTGTATGTTGATTTCTCTTCCATTGCTGATCAAATTTTCAACCATATCTCTCCTAGGCTGAGATCTCTTCTAGATGAGAAGTTAGCTCCAGTTCTTCAAGCCATATCTGAACTCTCTTCTAAGCTTGCATCCTTCCCTTCCTCCTTATCATTTGTCTCTTCTTCTAGGGGCCTCGATTTAGGTATCCCTGAAACTAGGCAGGGGGATATGCTTAATGAAGAAGCACCAATTGATGCAGATTTAGATATGTTTATTGATTCAGTTGCAGCTTTAGAGTTATTTATTCCATTTATAGATTCAGTGAATAATATCTCTATTAATCATTCAGTAGACATTATTTCTTTATTATCAAAATTCAATTCAGTTTTCAGTTATCTGCCTAAGCCTCAAGATAGCTCAAAGGCTATAGTTTCCTATTCAGCTCCCAGAGATACAGTTTTGTTAAAGAAAATCATCAAAAGTTTTCCAGTTCCAGTTCAGGTTCCAATTGTAGTTGCAGTTACAGAAGAAGTTGGCTTGGTGAATTCACCTCCAACTTTTGTGTATGATGATTCTCCTCTACCAGAGGATATTGAGCAAGAATTTGATATTGCTCTTAAAGATCTTGATGACTTATATGATAACCCTACTCAGTCTTCTAATGATGATGATAATGATGATTCTGATGATTCTGATGATTCAGATTCAAAATCTTCAAAGAAAAGGAAATCCAGAAGCAAAGAAAGGCTTCTCCCAAACCTCCATCTTCTACTAATGATACTCCCTATTACATTCTGAATAACATCACTCTTACCAAAGATTCTCCAGCTTGGATGAGATTCTCAAGGAATGAGAATAACAGGAGAAAGAAAATGAAGAAATTAGGATTTTACTCTGACAAGCCAGTCAAGTTTAATCCTCCTCCTCCTCCTCCAGCAGCTAGATCAGCAATCATGTCCTCTTCATCTCAGAAATCTATCCCTCAGCAATCAAGAAGATCAGGAGAAAGTCATAGAAGCTCTAGTGGCTCTTACAGTTCAAGATCATCTAGAGCTCCTCCCTCAGGATTTGCTAAACCTCCATCCTCAGTTTATAAATATCATGTCTCTGATGGTTCCTTGCATAGGAAAAGAAATTTTCAAGATCTTCAATCTTCATATCAGTCCAGTGATTATGATGAAAAGCCTCCATCTCCTATTAATCCAGATTCAGAAAAGAATGCTTACATGGCTAGATACAGAGAAACTATTGCTACTGCTCAGATTAATAAAGCCAAAGCAGAAGGAAAAGATTACTCTCAGTATACAACTATGTCTGAATTCAGAAGACAAGAATTTGAAAGATACAGCTCAAGGCATCTCTTCAATGCTGAAGATTATCTAAGGTTGCACCTAGCTGCAGTGGTTCCTCATGCTTCATCTCAAACCCTGCTGGGAGCTAATGACCTCTATATGAGCAAAAGAGAATCTGAAAATCCAAATAGAGAAATCATATTCAGTCCATCTTCAAAGAAAGAGTAAAGCTTCTGATTGTTTGGTTTTGCTATTTTTCTGCTTACAGTGTAAATCTTTCTAAACTCAGAGTACTATGTTTTCTATCTACTGAAATGAAATTTAATTTCTGTCAGATATATATGCTCTATGTTTACTGGTGTTTGTTTTATTATTTGATTTTATCAAATAGTATCCTAACCCAAATAGGGGAAGATTGTTGGAACAACCCTATTTCTGATTTGGGCTAGGATCACTGGTTGACCCCAATGTATAGTCTTAGGGTCAATGTCTAAGCTTGTCTGAGTTAGCTAGAACTTAGGAAAATTCTAAGTTTCTGTGTTCGACGAACATCTTTCTGCGGTCGACGAACTCCTTCCTGTGTTCGACGAACGTCGTGTATCAGTTCGACGAACTTGTTCTCCAGCTCGACGAAATCAGTCTTTCAAGCAGTTATGCAGATTCTATCTCTTAGTTTGACGAACTCCAGATTGAGATCAACGAACTCAGCTTTCTGTTCGACGAATGAGTAACTCAGTGTTCAGTTCGACGAACTCAGCTTTCTGTTCGACGAATGAGTAACTCAGTGTTCAGTTTGATGAACTCAGCTTTCTGAACGACGAACTCAGCTTTCTGTTCGACGAATGAGTAACTCAGTGTTCAGTTCAACGAACTCAGTTTTCTGATCGACGAATTCAGCTTTCTGTTTGACAAAATTCCTCGTCTGCTTGACAATTTCTGAAGAATCAGTAATCTCTTTTCTCTGAACTCAGATCGACTATTCAGCAACGGATCTATTTATATATTTGGACTTATTCATTTTCAGATAAGTCAAGATTTGATCTTTCCTTTTAATATTCATTTCTATTCTCTTCTTTCGAGAATCTAGCCGTTGGCATATTTTGAAAAAGGAAACTTTCATAGAAAAGAAATTAAAGTATTTTGCAGAATCAGAAAGTTGTCTTTACAGTTCCAAGAAAGATTTATTTCAGATTATTCTATTCCTTATCAGAAGATTTGAATTTTCAAATCAGATTATATATCTAAGTAAAAAGGATAAATAATATAGAGAAGAGTAGAAAAGACAAGATATATTCAAGAGGATATACAGATATAGTAAATACTTGTGAAATTCTCAGACAGACAAGAGACATACATAAATCTTCATTCTATAGCAGCATCTTCATTCTCTGAGAACAACCAAAAAATCTTCTCTCAGTTTATCTGCTGATTCTTAGTCTCCCACACCCAAGAGAAAGCTTCATCAACTGTCAACAAACTCTATCAGACAGGGGAGCTTTACAACAACAGCAATCCACTAGTCTTCTCTCAGATCTTATTGAGAGAGAAGAACTTCATAAACTCTTTTTGTTTATCCTTTTACCCCATCTTGTACAGGGTTTTAACTCCCTTCAAAAGTTAATCTTTGGTGGCAGGGCACCTGATCAAAAACCTGTGGTTTGGTTTGAGCACCTGATCAAAACCTTAGTGGTGATAGGGCACCTGATCAAAAACCTAAGTGGATTCCTACCAAGGGTGGTAGAAGAGTAGATGTACCCAGGTTGATTGGGGAACTACTATAGATCCTTGTGTCTTTGCTGTGGTTGTGTTTTCTTTCTGCACTGTGCTGTGTTTATTGTTTTGCTTTTATACTCACTCAATTACACATACATATATCATTATTTTAATTCTGCTATAAAATAAGTTAAAACTTTTAATACTATATTCACCCCCTCTAGAGTAAATCTAAGATCTAATACCTCACTTTCAGGCTCGGCTGGTGACGACGAAGGAACTAGAACGGAAACAACAGGCCCCAGACGCTGCGGCAGGGAGGTCCCATCACGTACCCAGAAGCTCAGAAGAGACTTCTCCACAACCAAAGATGGCCGAGCAGGGTACGAGGAAGGCACCGACTTGGCGAGAATCAAGAGTGACGACCAAGGATCATGGGTCCAAGAATTCGAAAGTTGGTCTCCAAAAGCTCCAGTTTTAGGTGTCAATCCAAGTACCTCTGGGGCCCTATTTATAGGCAAATCCAAGGGGGAGGGGGGGGGGACTTATTTATAGCCCACCCAGCCCGACGACTATGCGAGGATCAAGGGGACCTCGCCTGACTTTTGGCGAGTATTGCCTCTAGTCGCCCACCTGCCGAGTAATGGTGGTTGCTCGCACATGCCGGCCCACTACTAGCACATGCCTTCTGCTGGTTGGTCTGCCTTGGGTCTTTGACTCCTAGCTTCTGCATTGACCTTTTAACTTTGGCTTCTGCCTACGTGGCTTTGAATGGGGCCCACCCTCGGAGAATAAGGGTTGTATAGCGGGCACCTACCCGCGATTCAAATCCTGTGGATTTTCACGGGAGCGCTGCAAACTGCGCCCGCCAGCCGATGTCCCAAGCAGGAAATTACCGCGACTGCGGATCAAAATCGCTCTCTGATCCGCAGTCACTGTCCCAAACAAAGTCATAGCTTATGACTAAAACTTTAGGTCTGTTTGGGACAGCTCCAGCGGATGGAAAAGCTATTTTCCACCCGATGGAGCTGTTTTGAAGTATTTGAATGCAACGGTTTACAAAAATCGCAGATCATAAACTTGCATTTTTGGCAGCACCTGAGAAGCGGATTAGAGGTCGCGTCCAGTGCCCTAAATATTGATTCTCCTTTCTTTTCTTTCCCGATATCTGCCGAGCCCGACGACCTCTTCCGCATGCATCTTCTTCCCCATCTCCGGCGACAACGGCGAGCTATTCCAGTTCTCAGGCGACAGCGATGACCTCCTCCGGTTCTCCGGCGACAACCTCCTCCAGTTCTCTGGCGACACCGATGATTTTTCCAGATATCCATAGCATGCTAGACGCTGCCCCAGAACGATTCCCACCTGTAAACGCTTCTTGCACCCATCTTTTCGTTCCGGATTTCTCCAAACACCGGCGATTTCTCCGCCTATGAACGATTCCCGTTCTCTTCCTCAGGTCAACTTTCTGCCCCTTTTTTGTTAATTTTTTTCTGCTATTCTATGTGTATTCCAGCTTGTGTTTTGGATTTTAGGGTAATATTAGGCTGGATCCTTGTAATAAATGATCGAATTTCTGCTTGTTTTGGATTTGTGTGTGTGGATGTGGAGGTGTATGTGTGTTTTGGATTTGTGTCTGTGGATGTGTGTGTGGATGTTTGATTTGTGTGTGTGGATATGTGTGTTTATGTGTATGTGTTTGTTGAGGGGGGGGGGGGGGGGGGGGGGGTTGTATGTGGATTTGTGCGCGCGTGTGTTTGTGTGGATGTGTGTGTTTGTTTTGGATTTGTGTTTGCGGATGTGTATGTGGATGTGTGTGTGGATGTGTGATTTGTGTGTGTGGATGTGTGTTTATGTGTATGTGTTTGTTGAGGGGGATGTTTGTATGTGGATTTGTGTTTGCGTGTATGTGGATTTGTGTGTGTGTGTGTGTGTGCGTGGATTTGTGTGTGTGGATGTAGATGTGTGTGTTTGTTTTGGATTTGTGTGTGTGTATGTGGATTTTTGTGTATGTGTTTGTTTTGGATTTGTGTGTGTGTTGATGTGGATGCGTGTGTTTGTTTTGGATTTGTTTGTGTGTGTATGCATGATTTGTGTGTGTGTTTATTTTAGATGTATATGTGGATGTGTATGTGTATTTGTGTGTGTGTTTGTTTTGGATTTGTTTGTTTTGGGTGTGTGTGCGGATGTGTGTTTTGGAGTTGTTTTGTTTTGGATTTGTTTTGTTTTGGATTTGTTTTGTTTTGGATTTGTGCGTGTTTTGGATGTATATGTGAATATGTGTTTGTGTGTGTGTGCGTGTTTGTAAATTTTTTATTATATTTTTATTTTATTTATATTTCAGTATTTTTGTTTTAAAAAAACAGCTCTCAAAAAATTATTCTACCAAACAGTTTTATATGAAAGAGCTCTGTTCCATCAACGCTTACACAGACTCTCCAAACAGTCGGCAGCTTTTCAAAACAGCTTCTAAAAGGGCTCTGTTCAATTAGCAGCATTTCAATCCGTAGCAGTTGTCCCAAACAGACCCTTTGTTTTTGAGCTGTCGCACCGGAGGCGACAAGCTGCTCCAAACGCACCCTAAGATGATGCGTGAACAATCCCAATCAGTAACACTATTTAGAGAACACACTAACTTACAAAGAAATATAAGAGACGAAATATTCCCTCCTTAAATATAAAATATATCAGGCAAAATAAGTAGTAATTGTTATAGAGAATAGTTTGACTTACGGTGACAACTAAGTCGTTGCTTATATACACGCTACGGAAGAAGTAATATGAAAATATTTGATTTATTGTAACAGCTAAACAATCGCTTATATTCAAAATTCTTCGATAATGGACCAGTTTGGGACAGCTTCAGTGGATGGAAAAGCTATTTTCCAACCGCTGGAGCTATTTTGTAACTGTTTGGCGGGTCAACTCTTTCAAAATTGATTTTGAAAGAGCCACGTTTTAGGCCTATTTTGTAAAGCCGCAGACCTCTTGCTCCCGACTCTCCCAAAATCGCTCTTGTCTCGCTCCTTCTGGAGAAAAAAAGTCGCGCCCTCCTCGACGATCCCTCTCGTCTTCCTCCCCGACGTAGATCCCGCCGTCTTCCTCCTCGACGAGCCTTTTTCTGGATGCGCCTTGTAACATCCCTATTCCTTCTAGACCCCCTTGGGTTTGGTTTAGGACTTAAGTTGAGAGTAGAGGCCATGGTACGACCTAGGTTACCTTGGACATAGGAAAATTGCTATAAGCACCCCAAAAGTGCACAAAATCAACCTTGGCCAATTTACTTCAAATTGGACTCACCAACTCAAATTGAGCTTACCCATAAGTCCCTAACTCTAAGAGAGACCTATGTGACCCAAAAGACTCATCATGAGGTCACCAATGGACCCATTGGTCCACATTGACCGAAGTCAACTTTAAGTCAACATAGGTCAATCTTTCACCAATAGGTCCAATTGACCACCAAAATATGAAATTGACCTCACCCCTAGTCTTATAACATCATAGGCGAGCCAATGGACCCAAAATCCCCATCAAGTTGTTATCAATTGGCCCAATTTGACCAAAGTCAACTTTTCCCTAATTTTAGTCAAAATCACACATATTGGCTAAATTGCCCCAATTAGGACATCATCATAACCCAATCAATATTGGGTGGTGTCAAGGGACTCAAGACAAACACTTTGGACCAGTCAACCCATCACTCTGACCAAGTCAACCCCAAAGTCAACCATGGTCAAACCTAAGCCCAAAGAGGGGAAATGAAAGCCCAAGCCTATTCCAATGGGCTAAGGCCTTAAACCAAGGCCCATTTTGCAACCCAATGACCAATTGATAGCCCTTGCCCTCTGAATTTGAAAGGGGGAGACATGCATGGAGGCAATTTAGACTTTTCCCCAAAATCAAGAGGGGACAAAGAAGGAAATCATGGATTGGGTGCCACTTGGCTCCCAATTCCTCTCCCAATACACTCCACTGAACTCCCTCAGTTATTCCCAACTGAAATCCAGCTGAGTGGATGCCGAATGGCAACCTTGGTGAAGCATCCAAGGCTTGTCCAAAATCACCTTAATGGATGCCATGAATTAAGCCACCCTCAGCCCAAATCGACTTCACCATTAGCTTTAGAAGGTGGAGAGCATATAAAATCGAGCCTTGGAACACTACAAATGGAGGAGGATTAAGGTTTTGAGCAAGCTCGCCGGAGAAAGCGAAATCCATGGCCGGCTGGAGGAATACCCAACGACAAGCACCATTAAGGTCTGGTTTCTCCTCCTCTCCCTCTGTGCTAGCTTCCTAGATCCTTAGGAGGTGAAAACCAAGATTAATTCAAGCTCTATCTATGTACATTAATGGAGATTTAGGTTAAAATGCCCTTGCTAGATATTCTTTTCTAGGGCATTATTTGCCATGAAATAGGTCACAATCAACTCCTCTCTTTAAAACGAAGCCATATGAACTTATCTCATGCAAAATGGTGGATTATGGAGGGAGTATTGGCCAAAATAGGTCATATCATCATTCCCATCGACCTGAGGAAGAAGATGACCCAGGATCGTTGGTGTTGGGAATCTTGCCCACATGATTCCTGATTTGAAGAAATCACCAAGGCAAGAAGACTTCACTTTGTATTTGATCACTTCTCTAGCTTATAAATCTCAGAAAGTTAGTAGAACAAGATTTGTCGAACGCAGAAGGAAGTTCGTCGAACGAAGAATGGAGTTCGTCGAACGCTGGGAATTGGTGAGTTCGTCGACCGTTGAGACTTGGCGTGTTCGTCGAACGCAGAAGGAAGATTGTCGAACTCAGAAGGAAGATCGCAGACCGCTGAGACTTGGCGAGTCCGTCGGCCGCTGAGACTTAGCAAGTTCGTCGAACGCAGAGACAGGACAGAAGAATGAAGCTCGTTGAACGTAGAATGTTGTTCGTCGAACGAAGATTGCCGTTCGTCGAACGCAGAGAAGAATGTAGACAAAAGGAAGAAGTGTCGTCGAGAAGTTGAAGAAGTCTTGTCGCTTAAAAGGCTAAGTATGACTGATGGCGGTGAACATCGTCGTAAAGAAGGCATGTCGTCGAGAAGACTGAAGAAGATCAGCTGAAGACAAATAGTTGCTAAAGTATGTTCTGTCTACCTGTTATCACTCATGTCGTCGAGAGAACAATGTGATTACAACGACTGTCAGCAAGAGAGAAGCTCTTGATGACACATTCAGAGACAGCATATCATCGCATATGCAGAAGCACCAGAATGTCTCGTATCGTCGAGATACCAGCATCAGAGGCAGAAGCAAGAAGAACTGAAGATCTACCAAGTTCAAGGCATCGACAAAGTCCTGTTGTCGAGATACTGTCCATGTCGTCGTAACAATGGAAATATCGTCGAGACAGATTCAAATGTTGCGGACGCGCTGTCAGCATTTAATGCCGCCGCCTGTTGTCTAATCAGCGCGTGCTCTTAAGGAAAGGAGCGTCTGACACTTAAGGAACTTTTTCAGAAGACCGTTGGAGACCTCGCAATCTTATAAAAGAGATAAGAGGTTGCCCTAATACGAAATGAATCCATCAATTAGAAAGAACTTGCGCATATAGAAAACAGAACAGAAAAAGCGGCGCAAGAAAGAAAGTGAAAAAGAAGAAGCAGTCATCTCTATCGGCTGATAAGAAGCCAATCTTCAACAGGCCAAGAAAAGATTGAAGAAGAACCGTGCACTCAAGATCTGATTCAGAAGCATCTTCTTCAACCTTAAGAAGCCGATCTTCAACAGGTTAAAGTTGTTGATCTTCATCCGGTAGAAGTAACAGTCTTTTTACTGTAATTTCTTGTTTAAGTCTTCCGGGCCTATTTGTCTAGCTTGAGGGTTGGAGACATGTGAGGCTTGAGGGCCAGGGCAGAGGCTAGACTTGCGGGTCTAGTTGGGTAGGGCTTGCGGGCCTGATTGTCAAGCTTGAGGGCTTGAGACCTGTGAGGCTTGAGGGCCAGGGTAGAGGCTAGACTTGAGGGTCTGGCTAGGTAGGGCTTGAGGGCCTGAGTGTTGAGCTTGCAGGCTCGGGTGCAATAGGGGCTTGCGGGCCTAGGCTGTAGGACTTGTGGGTCCGTGTGGTAAGGCTTGAGGGCCTGAAGTTTTTGGCGGAGTTTGCTGATCCTAGCACACTGCTGGGTAGGCGCAGAGGGACAGAGGACTACTCAAGACACCCTGTCTTGAGGAACCTCTATAAACCTTGTGTCTGTTGGATCGGTCGGCGCCCTTAGAGGGGGGGGGGGGGTGAATAAGGGTTTTCAAAACTTTAGATTATATTTAAAAAAAAACTTTGAATTATTGCAAGATTAAAGACATGAAATAAGTTAAGTAAAACAAAAAGAGAGACAAGCTTTATTAATGATAAATAAGTTTTACAAAACTTGATCTCGATGACGCTAGAGATCGGAGGCGAATAATAAAAAAGCTCTTTTTATTTTCTATCCCGACTCGCTTCCCCACGAACCGGTGGCCCTAGCCTTATCCTCCCCGGATTCAGCCTCAAGCCGCTCTAGCCAATCCTTCCCCGGATGTGGTCTCGAGCACCCCCTAGAACTAGCCTAGATCTAGTTGCCAACACGAGGCGAATTTCAGCCCTAAGTCTACCCCAGACCTAGTCGCCAACATGAGGCGATTTCACTACCGTTTACAATGATGAAAGAGAAATCAAATAATAAAACCTCCCTTAAGATGAACTTCTGAAGTCGGGGACGAAGATCCATTGTAGAATCAGCGTTTGTCGAAGCGGTCTTCGTTTGGATTCGGCGTGATGGAATTCTCCTTCAGAAATTGGCAGAGCTTCGACGTGTCTTCAAATTTCGGCCAAGAAGAGCCTCTAGAATTCTAGCACTCTCCCTCTGAGGTGTATGCAATAGGTGTCCGAAAACAAGAGGAGAGGGGGTCCTTTTATAGCCAAAGCGCTACCGCCGGCGCTAGCGCTACCGCCGGCGCTAGCCCGGATTAGGTAACATTTTGCGCGGCAGGATCTTCTATCCGCGGCAACATTTTGCTCTATGCCTCTTGTGCGCCATACTACCTCCAGCGCTAGTAGCTACTGCCGGGCGCTAGCTCTTTCTAAAAACACTGTCGGAATCGCGCTAATCATCGCTAGCGCCGGGCGCTAACGCTACCGCCGGCGCTAGTGGTCATGTTTGAATTCTGGCCTCAATTTTGGGGACAACCATCCTTGAGTCATGTGGACTTTGATTTCCTGCACACTTAAACACACAAGATCAAATACACATAGGATTTGTTATTCTCAAACCTAGGAGATGCGGAAGACTATGTTCCAACAAACTCCCCCTTTTGATAATAACAAATCCATTAATGATAAATCAAAGCATTAATAGATAAGCATGATGAGACTATACTTGTGTGTGTGTGAGAGTGATGACTTTAGGATAATTATTGATTTTAGCATTTAGAGTTGCTCTCCCTAAATACCTGCTCCCCCTAAGTGATTGCTCCCCTAATATGTAAGCTATCATCTTAATTTGTCATGTTGGGTTTTTGATAGCGGGTTATATTTATCATGTTAGTTCTCCCCCTTTGTTATTAGCAAAAGTAGGTAGGGAAACAAAGCACTAAAAATGTGAAAATAAAAGAGAAGGCATGATCGAGCTTGTTAAGTAAATGATAAGGAGTTTTAGAATTGTTTTTCATTGAATTAGATCAGAGTTATGAGCATTACAAAATTTTCAGAGTTTTTAGCATAAAAGATCTTTATGTTTGAAGTAACCAATAAAAAATGTTCCAAGGAAATCTATCACTTAAAGAAAGATAGGAATTTTTAAGAATAAGTGATGATGCAAAGAATACAAGATATTAAGTAAGCATGAAAGTGCAAGGTAAAACACTTATATGGTTAAGATGCGGAAGACTTATAGCAATACAAAAACAGCAAATAGTAATGATAATCAAAAAAATATGAGTTAAAATTCACAAAAAGATGATGTTTTTGTAAAACATTTTGCAGTTAGATCTTTAAATTTTATAATAACCAAGCATGAAATAATGTTTATCAAAAAGAGATTACAATAATGTTACTTTAATTCATAATTTCAAAAACATACAAAACATTGTAGAACACATGCTAGGTTATCTAGTGCATTTCACAAATAAAAAGTAATATAGAATTAGCATTATGATCCAATGCTCATGAGAAGAAGTGTTATGGAAGATAATGATGTGCACATAAGTGTATTTTTGAGTAATGTAAACAAGTGTTTTAATAAAAAATACAAGATATAGGTAAAGTATGAGCACAATAAAACACAAATAAGATTACTTCCACACACTTTAATGCACAATAAAAAGTACAACTACCAAGGTGCTCTGCACACACAATGCTCATCAAGACTTATCAGGGTGCAAAGTAGTGCTTGGGGGATCACATAATTTTATTCTTCTAGATTGATTTTTATTGTGATCCGATGTACTTAAGAATAAGTGGTTTTTCTTATTTTTGAAAGAAGGATTTGATTTGCACAAGACACTTTACTTATTCTTTCCAAGCTGCTCAACCTCACAATGCTTATTAAGACATATCAGGAGGTTCAAGTAGTGCTTGGTTGAGATATCTTTGTCATTTATTTTATAATTTTGTTTTGTACAAAGGTCTCCGAATACACTTGTTTTGCAAATCAATAGAAATTATGAAAAACATAACCACTTTTCTTAATTTTTAAGAGTGCAAAAAGAAGGAGTGTAGGTAAGATACTTGTGCAATTTTAATCCATTGTACTAATACAAAACATACACAAGCATTCTTAAATTAAATACATATGTAGACAATGCCAAAAAAATGTGAGTGAAAAAATATCATTATCAAACATAAAACATTTCTCATACTTAGAGGCATGCTAAGCTTGATCCTACACAACTTTTAAACTATAATTGATGCACATTTGAATAGATATATCAAAGCATGAAGAAAGACAATGTCCAAAGTAGTTTGAAAAGATAAATTGCAACATTGTAGGATTTCTAAGTAATAGAGTAAATCATGCTTGATTTTGCCAGAAAAAGTTCATACAGTTTTTTGATGGTTTTAAAGTTTTATATTTTTGTATTTGATTTTAGCAAATAAAAGCATATTTTTGTAATTTTTGCTTTTGTAATTTTTATATTTGATTTTTGCATAAAGATGAACTTTAAACAAAGAAAACAACACAAGCGAAAAAGAAAAGCATATTTTTTTTTGTAATTTGGTTTTTGTAGTTTTGTATTTGATTTTTTTTTTCAAAAAAAAGAAACACAGAAGTGCAAAACTAAGTAGAAAATATAGATTTATATATTTTAAGGGATTTTTAGAAATTTAAAAAATACAGAAAAATGAAAATGGACGCTAGCGCCCGCGGTAGCGCTAGCGCGGGAGACAGTAAGTGATTTTTGAGGATTTTGAAATTGTTGATTCTTGATTTTGATTAGGTGTCCCAATAGTAGTTTCATGCTGAAATTGCAGAATTTAAGGAGATGTTTTTGATGGTTAAACACCAAAAATTGCAATTTTGAATTTGTGTTAATTTGAAAGATCTAGGACACCTAATACAAGTCAAAATATACTAAATCTTGCATCACCAATTAGTACATATAGTAGGGAATAAATTCAGGTATTTAATGGAATTTTGTTTTATTTAAAACTCAAAATGGTCCGATACCGCCGGCGCCAGCGCTAGCGCTGGCGCTATCGAGGCTTTTGTTAAAACCGAGTTCTTCTTTCAGATCCGCCATTATCTTTCATTTCCTCCCGAAAAACCCTAGAAGACGACTCGTTCTACGCGCAGATCTGAGGTAATTCTTCATCCTTTCTTACGATTTTTGTTTTAAAGCTTGATTGTGATGTTAGAGATGAAGATATTTGAAGTTTTTAGGTAGATTTAGGAACTAGATCTACACCGTTAGGTTTTCTCTAAGGTTTGTGGTTTTGATGAGGTTTTTGGTTTTGAATATGTGGATTTCTTGGTTTTAAGTTAGGATATGAACGTATTTTAATTTTAAGGAGATAAAAATTTTTGTTTTTAGATGAGGATTTTGTTTTCTTATTTTAATAATTTTTTTGTAATGTTGCAGATAGCACCGGGTTATAAGGGAAAGAAGAATACTGAGTTGGCCGTAGAGGCAGCTGTAGTGGGAGTGCCATACGTCGTGGAGTTCGACTTGCCGCGACACCACCACATTATGGAGCTATTTGCTGCCGCAGAGGTATTGAGCTTGTTCATTCCTGACGGATTTTCTTCCGAGTTGGTGCGCGATTTTTACATGCATTTGGAAGATCCATCAATGACAGAGCTGGATGGAGGAGTCCAGTCACAAGTGCAGGGGCAGATGGTTACTATTACCCATGAACAGTTGAGGATCGTGTTCGGATTGACTCAGCATCCACATAGATTGGAAATTGTTGAGAGGTTCAGGGCAGACAGAGATTGGACTCAAGTGAACATGGCGCTGCATAACAAGGAGTGCAGGAGTCTGATCTCTACCATTTTGACTCTCACCATGGATGCCTTGGTCGTGCAAAATGTGTTGCGCCATACAATCCTACTGAAGTTGGGTGATACTGCCAAGGTCACAGCGCAACTGAGTTATGTTACCTATTTTATTATAGAGAAGGAGAGGTTTGATGTGGCGGATTTGTTACTCTCCTTGATCCGTTATTCCTACAAGTTGCGGCAACCAACCCGTCAGGGATTCAACAACCTGCCTCTGGGTGGCATCATTCAGCGAGTTATTCAGGTTTTGTATCCTACTATTGACTTAGGTTTCTTTTTAGTAGATTGCTATCCTCTTATTTATAGTACCTCGCATTTGCGAACATCCTTCGTCTCGGATGAGCCATCATCATCAACTCAACCACCACTCTGGCGAGGAGCGTCTTCTCGAGGGGCTCGAGATGCTCCATATGGGTCCTTTCGAGAGGAGATGGGTGAGCGGATGACACGGGTGGAGGAGGATGTTTCTGTGATAAGGAAGGATGTCTCAGGGATCAAAAAAATGATGAAGTTTATGATGAAAGCTTTAAAGTTAAACCCATCTACACCAGAGCGAAGGGAGTGGGAGAGTCCAGTTTCAGATCCGCCCCGCCACTCGATCCGGAGGATTCGCAGGAGACGCTCCCCGAGTCCTAGTGTGGAGGACATAGATGAGGAGTAGTTGTGAGAGGAACAATTTTTATGTAATAATTCAGGAATTTGAACCTATGTCTTGGATGTTGTTGTTCTTTGAATTATGTTTATCTTGTTATCTTTTGGATGTTTGACTAGAATGTTTCATTTATAATTTGATGTTATGAGGTGGTGATATTTAGGAAAATCTTTTATGTGGTATACCTTTTTGAAATCCTAAATATTTTACCACCACAAAGAAGATTTTGAATTTAATTGTTGATATATGTATAATGAATATATGAATAATAAGTAGGTCATCTTAATAAGATTTTGAGTTTTGATTAATGTTATAGGCTCATTAAATTTTTTGATCATGTTTCCTATACAAGATGACCATAACATGATAATTTCAAAGAAATAAGAAAACAAAGAAAATTGAAAGTCATTAAAGCACATCATGAAGTAGAAAAATTGTATATTTCCCTTTTGAAAATATTCTACTTCATGCATTTGGTGGTACCTAATGAAAGAGAGATTTAGGTATCCAAAGAGGACCGGGTGTAATGGTTCCTTTGGGTACTAGCGTGACCTAAATGTCTATGCCATAGTTCTAATTCATCATTTTTGGTTATAAAACATTTTATAAATGATTTGGAGAGATCATGAAACGAAACTATGTAAACATTGTTAATTCTAGGTGTAGTTAGTAACACATATTTTGTTTTAGGATTAAATATTTTGCAAAGATTAGTGGATGATTCAAATAATACATCTAATTCTTTATCACACAGTTGGCTTATACATATCAAGTTATGTTATAATCCTCTTACATAAAGAACATTTGAGATAAGAAAGGATTCGTTACCCACTGTACCTACTCCCATGATCCCTCCTTTACCGTTGTCACCAAACGTTACAATCCCTCCTTTCTTCTTTTCTAGGCTAAGGAACTTTGCTTTGTTGCCCGTCATGTGCTTGGAGCAGCCTGAGTCCAAGTACCATACGTCCTCCGTTTCCTTAGCCTTCCTGCAAATCTAGAAAGTAGATGAGAGTAAAGATCTGGATACCCAAGAGGTACCACCCATAGTGGATTTCTTAGGTACCCAGATTTGTTTTAACGATCGTTGTTTTATATTCCTACAAGAGCTAGACGTGTGTCCAAACTTAAGACAATTTGCACATGAAATAAAGGGGGTTGAGACCCTTTTCTGAATTTCTACATTGCTCTTGATGGATGATGTTTGAACTTTAGAAAAAATAGGAGATTTTTTAACTGTTGAGCTACCGCCGGCGTTAGTGGCTAGCGCCGGGCGGTAGGGCTCATTTTGATATCCGAGCCCAAACTTTCCAGAACCATAACATTGGTTTCCCAAAATCATGTCCAGGGATTTTTAACGTATTCCGAATTTTTTTATGGCCATATTGAGATCATGATTTTGTTTTTTAAGAGATGTATTTTCTTGTACAATCATAACACATTTATTTTCAAAACCCTTTTTGTTATTTTCAATTTGTAAGAGAGAGGTTTTTAGTTTTCTCTCTAAGTCCCCCTTTTCTTTTGCAATAGTTTTGATTTGTGAGAGGGCCTTAGAAAGAGAAACTTCAAGTTCTTTTGCTTTACATAAAGTGTGCTCACACTCTTGTCATAAAACCTTTCTCTTTTCAAGGTAAATCAAAATTTTAGTAAGCTTATGATTTTCTTTGATGATAGATTCATTTTCACGATTTAAAATAATATTATCATTTATACTTTTATCATAGGATTTGCAAGTTTGAACAAATTCATCATAAAGTTCTTCGAAGGTGGGAGGAGTTACCTCAGCATCGCTAAGAACACTGGTGTCGTCATCGTTGCTTTTTTCCATTAAGCATAAGTTTGCTTCCTCCTCGCTGCTTGACTCAGATTCGCTTGATTCTTCAGAGGAAGAATCATCCCACGTTTCGGCTTTCAGTACTTTCTTTTTCTCCTTCGCTTTGTATTGTTCTTTTTGCTCCTTTTGATACTTCGGGCACTGGCTCCGAATGTGCCCGATCTTTCTGTAGTGGTAGTACTCCGGTGGTGGTCTTTCTCCTTCTTCTTCGCTTCCTTTTTATTTCTTTGATGAAGAGGAAGATCCTTTTCGTCGAGCATCCCTTTAGAAGTATTTTCGGAAGGCGTTCCTCCTCTCTGGATTCCTAATGAACTTCCTGAAGTTCTTCACCAGGAGCCCTTCTTCATCTTCATCATCATCTTCGATGCACTCCTTCTTTGATTTTAGCGCCAACACCTTTTTCTTTGGCTCTTTGTTGTATTCATCGTGTTGAATCTGGAGTTCTACCTCATGGGTTTTGAGATTCCCAATAAGGTTCTCGATCTGGAGCGTTCTTAGGTTATGCGACTCCGAGATGGCCGTCACCTTTGGATTGAACCTTGGAGGTAGGGAGCGAAGAATTTTCCAGACCAAATCCCCGTTTGAGTAGATCTTTCCAAGTGCTTTTGAAGCATTGACGATCTTGGTGAAGCGAGTGTACATCGAGTTGATGTCCTCTTTGGTATCCATCCTGAATTTTTCATATTCAGACTCCAGTTGGAATAGCTTTGCATCTTTTACCTGCGATGTACCTTCATGAGTAACTTCTAATTGATTCCAAATATCCTAAGCAGTTACACATGCAGAAATTCTATTAAACTTAGTTGTATTTAGAGCGCAATATAAAGCGTTCATTGCCTTAGCATTATTTTTGCACCTTAGTTTATCGTTATTATCCCATTTATCCTTAGGTTTTAGTAATGTCGCCTCCCCACTACAATTGTAGGAGGAGAGTACCGAACTTCTACCATTTTCCATACTTCCACATCCATGGTCATAAGAAAACACATCATTCGATTTTTTCCAGTAGTTGAAATCTGACCCAGAAAAAAGAGGTGGTCGACTAACACCCTGACCCTCCGAAAAAGCGAGATCATGAGACGCCATTATTCCCGGTTGTTAAGCCGATTGGAATAAACTCCCTTTGATACCACTTGTTGGATTGGTAGGTGCCCTTGGAGGGGGGGGGGGGGGGGGGTGAATAAGGGTGCCTACTAATCCAACACAGGTGACTGTTAGAACTACTGTGCCCCGAAAGTGATATTGTTACAGCTTTGATGATCTTTCTGAGGAAAGAAATGCTAGCTATACACGCGCACCTGCCCAACTGATCATCTTAGTCTGTGACCATCGAATACTCCTAGGTACTCTCAAGCGGTGCCTACAGGGGACCCATAACTGAGTTGATCTCTCTGAGGAAAGCAATGTTCACTGTATAGGCACACATGCCCAATTAATCAACTTAGCTTGTATCCCTAGGCAAGAGAGCAATTGAGTCGTTAAGATTTTTATAACTCTGGGGACAACATGAGGAAAGCAATGCTTGTTATATACACGCACCTGCCAACTTGGTCACCTAAGTCTGTAAACCTTTTTTTTCTTTACATGTAGTTCTTTTCCTCCGATAGCTCCTGTGATCATTTGAGGAAAGCAATGCTTGCTATGTACAAGCACCTGCCCACTTGGTCACTTAAAATATATGATTCCTAAGGTCGGGCGGTTTGGCCTCTTAAGCCGGACGACTTGAAAGAGAATATGACAGGTTATAAAAAATGGCAGTGTAATATACAGGCCGGACGGTGTAGTAGAGGTCGGACGGATAAAATGTATTTGGATTTAAAGCTAAAGAACATGTCACTATAGGTCTAAAACTGTTGTTAACAACAGTGTTATTCGATCAACCTGGGACACTCTAGCTGTAATAAATACGAGCCGATATTATTCGCTCGGTCTGAATTAATTTGCTTATGAGAAATATGAACAAGCATAATTCGCTCGACTTGGGTTCTGATGACTTCAACTCAAAATTATTATCCGATAGGTCAGGCCATCTCAGTGACAATAATTGTTGGGATCAAGCTGTATGACATAATTATTCTTTAGAACAAGTCATGATTTATCTTTGCAGAATTAAATTTGTTCCAGAACTCAATCAATAAACTGCCCGAATAGTATTTCGTGGCATCAAGACAATTATTCTTTTAAACTCTCGTATATTCAGAGCTTAGACTGTTAGTCACACAGATTGGAAGCAGATCGCTCGACTTGATATTTATTATCTGGACTTATGGAAAAACTATCTCCTACAACTTCAAAGAAAGGTTTCACGGTTTGAAAAGAATAACGCAAAGATAAAGAACCGCATATGAATAGTCAATAAGTAAGTAAAATTGCAAGAACACACATCAGAACAGGTAAGTATATTTTCTTTTAAATTCTCAAAAAATACATCTATCTGTTTAAGCCGACCGACTAACATTTCCAAGCCATCCGGTATGCAAAGTGAATCAAAATACAAGCACAAAAACAATTAGTCATTCGACTTAAGCCTCTTGGCCGTAGGGGAGTCCGAGTCCCTACCGCCCTCAATATCAACGTCAGGTGAATAAGTACCGCTATCCGATGAAGAACTTGTTGATCCACAGCTGGAACTGTTCAAATCTTCTATCTCTTGGCTTTTAGCATGCTCGGTTTCATCCTCAGCATCACCGACATCATAAACCGCATCACCTCTCTCCTTGCTATCAACCGCGACCTCATCATCTTCTTCTTCGTCTTCATCATCTTCTTCTTCTTGTTCTTCCTCCTCTAGATCGTCTTCGCCGACCTTACTTTTTCCCTTCACCTTGCGGGTAATGGAGTCTAATTTCTGTTTCAGGGATGGATATATATCAGAGAAAGTAAATTCGCCGAAGCCCGGCGCCAAACTGCCAAGATTCCTTAGGCGGTTGAGTGCTCCATCAATTCCTTTTGCAACATGAGGAAAAACCTCATCTTGGAAGACCGGGTTGTCTATATCATATTGTTTATATTAAAGAAATAAAGGTTAGAACGCACGGTTTGAATACTCAAATTTTCATATCAGGTGATGACTTACCAATTCGGCTTCCTTTAACCGCGCGTTCTCCCGCGCCACAACACATTTTTTCTCTAAATGACCGTGAGCTGAAATTAACCTCTTATAGGATATCCCCATAAAATGGTTAGTCACAAAACTCCTCGCACTAACCTGCGCGGCTAGCTTGGACAGCTCTTCCTCAGGAATTTCTTTAAGTTTTTTCAAGTTTTGTTGACCATAAAGAGCGGTACCGGCGGCTGCTGCGTGGCGACTTATCTTCTCACTTCCACAGTATGGAAGCGTAGTGGATACTTGTACGCATTCACCCTCAGGGTGCCAGCGTAAGGTCGTGCGGCCTTGTAAATCATTCGGAGTGCTGCAAAAGTTAAGAGGGGTGAACTCGCCAGAAGAGTCCGAGTCTTCCTCCCCTCCAGATATTTGCGGCCTGCTTCTTTTCTATCTTTTCTCTCTCTGGGTCAGAATCAGACCACCTGGGCTGAACGACTTATTCTTTGGAACTGTTGCGGCAACTGTAAAGCCAGAATGAAATGTTAATATACAAATCACGCGAACATAAGTAGCAAGTTATGAGAAGCTTACTGTTCTCGGGCTGAGTTTGTTCAAACTCGGAAAGCAGCGGGATGTAATGACTTACTTCAAGTTGTTCATCTTTGATGAACTCGTAAATCTCCTGCTCAACTCCTTCAACATCGTATTGTTGAAATATCTCCTCTTCTCAAACCTGCGGGTTGACCTGCAGCAGTCCGAGTGGGCCTTCAAAGATTAAATATCTTTCCGACCAGTTCGGGATCTTGTTCACGATGTTCACCACCTTGAGTCCCCTGCACTCAAAGTACAGGTGCCCTCTGAATATCTTCGTCCCGACGTCTGCGATAGACCGCATGGAAAAGAACCTACCTGAACAGGCTGATGGACAAGCGAACTCCCTCAGACCGCAGATAAGATATGAAACTATATATGGTGGCTATAGAGTTCAGAGGAAGTTGCCTGGGAACAACTCCATAATGGTCGAAGATCGCGACGACCTCTAGCAGTACTGGGAATTTGAAACCATTATCAAAATGGTCTATGGGAACTGCGATCTGAGAAGGATTGGAAGAGTTAATATGCTCATCACGAAGAGGAAGCCGCGCGAGCAGCGAGCTCCCGGTCATATGTTTATCAACGAATTCATTTAACTCAGTCACTCTGAGGCGACATTTCTTATGGTCTGCCGAATGGAATGCCAAAGCCGCATCAGTCCGGACAGCCGCAACCTTCTAATACCACATTGACTTGCTCTTAGCCCGCATCTTGAATATTGCTGAAAGTGTCTCCGGGATATCTGCTATTTATAGAATCCCATGACCTGCACATAGCAAAATCAAACTGCGGCTAACCAACCTAGCCGCGCGGCCAGAAACCTACATACTCAAATTATTCTGCAAAAGAAACCACAAAGCAAACAATACAAACCGCACAAACTATGGAACAATTCAGAGATATCATGTGATATATAAAGTCATTAAACGATAAAATATCACCAAACAAGCTTGCAATGTTTGGGAATTGTCCGAAAGATCAAATAAATATTACAACACATGAGTTCTAAATATAAGCCGTCTACGACTGATGATCTGAGGAAGGATCTTCACGATGAAGGCGTGCAATTTGGTCGCTAGTTTGCAAGAGAAGTGCATACATCTGACTCACATTATGATGAAGGTGGTTGATGGTGCTATGAAGCCGCGCGACATCACGCTCTACCCCCACTACAAGAATAAAATGTGGAGGCTATACCGTGACAGTTTCTCCAGGAACAACGACCTGATCAGCCTCCATGACCGCTGGGGGATTTAAAGTCTCCCCAGCAACCGGGTAGTTTGATGTTCGGAGTCTTTCATCACCTACATTGATATGCCGTTGATTCCCACCAACATCCCGAGTCAAATGTAAATACTTTCCTCAATAATATTTGTAGTCTTCTTCTAACTTTAGGCTCGCTTTCTTCTCCCCGTCGAGCCGCGCGACCAGGGTGGCGATTTGATCCCGCAGCACCCTCTCCCTCTCCTGCCTTTCCTTTCTCTCATCATCCAATGCTAGCCACAAATCCCACTCTTTAACCCGCGCGACCTCCACTTGGTTCTCCATCGCGTTGCTCCACTCTAGCATCTTCATCCAGTTGGATTCTTCAAGGTTCACCACTTTCTCTTGCAGAATGACAAGAAAATTCTTGGGGTCGACCTGTGCCTCCTCCCCAACATCTATGCTTAATGAAAAGCTTGGTGCTGGTGGTGGTAGAAGAGGAAGACTGGCAGTCAGGTCGCCCGACTTCATAAGCGGCTCGGATGCATCTGAAATAAAGAAAATGCGGTTAAAACAATAAGAAGTCGATAACTCGAAATAGAATGAATAATATAGAATCAAGACCGCTAATTTCAATACTTTCTCGCCCGTTGACCGCCTTAACAAGACTAAGGCTTGGAAATACAGGTCGCCTTGATTATTCAGGGTCCATCTTCCAGCGCTGCTCTCTCCAAAGTCTTTCGATTTGCTTCCGTTGGACAATGGAAGTTTGAGCTGCGAGCAGAAAGAAGTTCGATGGCGGGTTCAAAATCACATCAATTTGTTTTTTCTGTGGCCGCGATTTAAAAATGCGAACCAAAAGAAAGGTCGCTCCTTGCTTACCTTCGGCCAGGGGATCTGACGGTGTCAGCTTATGGAGTGATCGCCTTAATTCCTCCACCCTCTCCATTATCTTCTGCATTTTGGTCTCTTCAGAGATCTCTAGCTTTAGTGAGGCTTTCTCAGTTCTAGCTGCATCCTCGCTAAGATGCTCAACTTCGTTCAAGGGCGCGGGGGTATATAAAAGCCAGTCTTGTTTCTCCAGAGTTTCCATGTCCTTGAAGATATCACTTAGAGTTACGCTGGTAGCAGACTTGGATGGAGGTTCGATCGATTTATCAGAAGGAGATGTAAGGCCCTCGACAACCTCTTTCTCAAGCGCTTTATCCTGAAGGCTAGCCGCGCCTGACCTCTCAGAGATAACCTTGTTCCGGGCTTTCAATTTTTTAGCCTTCCTGATCACCATGTCCGCCGTCGATTCAGCTCGCCTTCTCTTCTTCACCAGAGTCGGTTCGGCTTGTTGTGATTGTCCCAAGGTATCTTCTATAACCACCACCAGTGCAGAAGCATTTAGTTTGGTCGGCCTTGGAGAATGCACGGTCTCTTCCTCCTTGTCATTTACTTTTAAAAGAGGCTCTCCAGAGGGAGAGTATATAATGTCAAAGGGATTATCCCCTGCGGTTTTTAGAGGAGCTGTGCTGGAAGTCGCCTTATCTGAAGGCGCAGAAGGGGAGACCGGAGAAATGTTTGCACTACCCGCAGCGGGTTTAGCTGCGCCCTCATCAACCATGGAGGTGTTCAGGTTAACCACTTTCCTGACATTGGAAACAACGATAGTGCGGTCAGTCTCTTAAGACCGCCGTACTTTTTCCTTCTTCGACCGGTCATCTTCCTTCCCCTCGCGGTCTATAATCTTAGACATCAGATCATCCATCTGGATCGAAAGGTTGCTGGCTAGAAAAAGACTAACTACTAACGACGAGTAGTGTCCCATGGCTGCGATAGAATTATGCAGAGCAGAGAGCTTACAGAGCATTTATAACTTCAATAGCAAGTCAGGCGCGGTTTCCGGCTAGAACTCACATTTCTGAAATTTCCTCGAAATTTAAAAATGTAAGGGGATCATGTTCACCTAGAAAACCGCTATCCAAAGTGACAACTTTCTCAGACCAGGCGGCTTGTCAAGCCTTGCTGTCTAGCTCTAATATTAATGGTTTGCATACAAGTCTCCCGACTCATCAAGAATAAGCCGGGCGGTCTAGGTAGCCCAGACCGCCATCAAGGATTAACAATAATCAAGGCTCAAGACCAGAAAGCAAGTCACAACTTCAGATAACTATCCTCACGTGCTGCTTCTCTTCTCAAGCCAAGACTTATTCCAATCCAAGCTCAACATAACCCAAGGTTCAAGCCGCCGGGCCGCGCGACTTTCCTCTTATTTCTTCTTCTGTATCCCATCACTGCCTTCCCGATTCTCCTGTATCCGGGCAGGCGATTATTCTAGCCCTGCTTGTTTGGGCAGGCCCCTGCGCCTATAAATAAGGGGGGGGGGGGGGACATTACCAAGGCACGGACACTCGTATCCAGGAGCTCGCTTGTAAGAGCTGCGGTCTCGAGTTCTGCGCCTTATGACTTGTTACTCGCCTGACTTCTATCATTCTTCCCCTGTAACCCATTGTAACCGATTTTCTTAAATCAAAGGAAAGCCCATCACAGGAGTGGCATTCGCAGTGACGGGTGAAGTCTAGTTTTTGACCGCTGCCAGCGGTCTAGGTGATCTGCACATACTAAGTCAACAGTAGCCGACAACTCACAGCCTTCTTTTTCTCTCGCTTCCCTAGCGTTGATCGTGGAGGTGCATTTTCTGCATCAATACGAGGAATAACTTAATTATAGGAATTGACTCCTAAAATGTAGGAGAGTGGGGTTGGAGGGGGTAGTGGGTAGTTAGGAGGTAGTTATGGTGGTTATGGGTAGTGGTGGAGGAGGTTGATGGCTGGTGGTTGTCAGTGGTGGTGGTGGTTGCAAGAGACGTTTTCTGGCAATCGCCGGAAAACTAAAATGATGTAAAATGATAGGGAAGTGGTGACGTTTCATTGGAGGTGACCTGAAATGTTTTCCGGCGACCGTCGGAGGTGGAAATGAGGGAAAAAGAGGGCTATTTTCTGTGGAGGAATGAGGGTGGTGGTGGCTCCACGACAAGGAGAGGGAGGGGTGGACGATGTAACACTCGGGGTTTTCGCTAATTATTTTAAGTCTAATTATTAATTATTTTAAATCTAATTATTAATTATTTTAAATATAATTATTTTCGAATTGGCGGCGTGAGGGCGTTACCATTTTGGGGTGCATATAAATAATTAATAAAGAGCGAAGACCAAAATAAAGGGATGAAAATAATAATTAGATATATATGTCATATTATATGTATAAAATATGTTTATACATGAGAAAATAGTTTATAATGTAATGCTACTATTCTTATTTTCTATATAGTCTCATTATTTTGATTAATGATAATGATTAAAATGTTAATATAATATAGAGCACTTAAATACTTGTGATTTGTCCAAAAGATTTTATATAAAAAATGCTATATGTATAGGTATATAAAATAATGAGATAATCAAAAAAATATATAACAAAACTATATATATAAATGAATTCTTATATCAGTTTACTTTAGGTATTATTATTATATATAATAAGAATTGTTTTAAGTATCATTATATATATATAAAATGAGAATTTAAGCCTAAAGATGAATTAGATAGTGGATGAAGATATTTATACATAAATTAATAATTTAAGGTGAGTGAGTTTCTAATTTCTTCACTTATAATATTATATTATTTAAGTTCTGTACTTTCTCTTCTTCTTTCCCAAGCCGTCCATGCTTTTCTGTTTATTTCATTTTTTTCGAGGAGAGCTCGCTGGTTCGGGGGGGGGGGGGGGGGGAGCTTGAAAGAGTTTTTTTCTTCTTTTCGTTGGCCGTCGAGGGAGCTCGAGAGCTCGGATTCATCGCCAGAGCATAGTTTTGGAAGCTCTCACCGATATCTTTCTGCGTGCGGTTAGTTTTTCGTGTTTCGTCGAGTTTTGTCGTCAAGCTAAACCCTAAAGGTTGGAGTTCTTCTTTTTTCATGTCTAGCTCCTTCCCCTTGCCGAGGAGTGCTAATCGGCGAGTCGACTCGCAAGTTCGAGGCAAGTTGCAATATCTCTTTTCGTGTTTCTTTTCCTTTATTGATAGTAGCTTTTTAATTTTGGTATGAGCAATTAGATGTGTTTTCCTCTTTGTTCTATGAGGTGAATAAATTTTGGTTAGATGTAAGAGGTTTTTAGTGGGTTGACAGCAAATAACAGTTTTTCCTTCTTTGTTGCTTGTGTGATTTTCCTAGTCATGGTGATTTTATTCCCTGCTGTTATCACTTCTTCTTCTTTCTCTTTAATGTTGTTTAAGTATCTCCCCTTTTGTTTGCTGAATCGGGATGATTTGATTTCAGGTTTATGTTTCCGGTCAAATTATTTTACTTGGCTACTTTTTCTGGATTTTCTGTTTGAAGTCCCGTCCCGTCGATCGGCACCCCTTCCCATCGATCGACGGGAGAGGGCAGAGAGGTCGTGTTTGTCAAGAATTCTATGTAAGAATCGACGGGACACCCGTCGATTGGGCTCCCATCCCGTCGATCGGGCTCCCATCCCGTCGATCGGGCTCCCATCCCGTCGATCGGGCCCTCTTCCATCCAATGCTTTTGTCTTAAGTCCCCTTCCCGTCGATTTTGAGTAAGTTTCCCGTCGATTTTGAGTAAGTTTCCCGTCGATTTTGAATTAGCCTTTCCCGTCGATTTTGAGTTAGCTTTCCTGTCGACTTGACTATAAGCTTTCCCGTTGATTGAGTAAGTTTCCCGTCGATTTTGAGTTAGCCATTCCCAACGATTTTGAGTTAGCCATTCCCAACGATTTTGAGTTAGTCTTCCCGTCGACTTGATTATAAGTCCTTTCCCGTCGATTATGAGATAAATCTTTCCGTCGATTGAGTCATGTCTTCCCGTCAATTTTGAAGACCTTTCCCAACGATTTTGGGTAGCCCTTTTCCCGTCGATTTCTTGTAAGTCTTCCCGTCGATTTTGAAGACTCTTCTCGTCGATTTTAATAAGATTTCCCGTTGACTTTTGCTTAAGCTTTCACGTCGACTTTCCTTAAGTCTTTCCCGTCGACTTTGATTAATCTTTCCTCGTCGACTTTATCATGTATTTTGAATTGTTTCACCAATATTTTAAGCTCTTTTTGCCGTGTGGGCCAGAGTATCTTAAATTATGTCGTTGAGCGTTTTAAGCTCATTTGTTCAGTCTTTTGGTGAAGCCATGTCTTGTTATGTCCCATGATGTTAAGTGTCCATTTTTTGTGTTATTTCGTCATATATATTGGGTTATTTCATCAAATATTTCGGGATAGTTTTGATAAGTATTTCTTGAATATTTTGATCTATGTTGGCTAATGCTCCGAGTGTTTTCTGTTGATCTGTAGAGTGTTATATATATACATATATGTTTATGCACCACCGCTTCTGTGGTTGTTGAGCTTGGTTGGGGACTGTTGGATGTGTGAGCTAAGAGTCATCATCACAGTGCCTCAGTTTGAGCTGTTGATTTGTGTGAACTGGAGTCATCGCCACAACACCCGTGGTATGGATTATTTTGGGGCTAAGGTTGTCAGTGGATAAAGGACCACCGCTTAAGTGATCGTTTGTGGATTATACACCCCTAGTTTGAGTTATTTTGGGGCTAAAGTTGGTAATGGATAAAGGACCACCACCCCAGTGCCCATTTGTGGATCATACACCCCGAAGCTGTGTACTGATGGTTTGTGTTGGACTGCGTGCCTCCGCCTCAGTGCCTTGGTCTGTCCAGAGTTAAATGATGCCCCTTTCTTCTGAGCTAAGCAGTCTCAGGTCCTTGTATAATTTCATATATATATATATATATATATACACATATAAGATTATAATTTAGTCTGTCATTATTCTTGGTGCTAGATTCTTTTTGCTCTCACTTTTGAGCTGTTTCTTCTGAATCGATGTTATTTTTTTGTCCTTATCTTTGTAGTCTAGTTGCTCATACCCTCATATTTTCATGCTAACCTTAACTCTTTCTTTAGTATTGTGCTACTTTTTTGCCCCTTTGGGTCGAGGCATTCTTTTCTTTGAATGCCTCAGGTTCAGGTCTGTAGCTGTCGCAGGTGGTAACGCGGAGTCTTTCAGTCCCTGGTGGTGGATTTCTTCCTTCCCTCCTTGGTGAGAGGTTGGATTCTGGTGGTTGTAGTGGTTTGTTTGCCTATGGGGTTGTTGACACCCATAGTGGTCTCTTGTTGTATTCTGCTTTCTTGCTTTTACGCTATTACTTCTTACTGTGAATGAAGTATTGCTCTCTGGGAAGGTTTTATGTTAGGATGCACGAGTTACTTTATTTATATAAAATGTCATTCTTGTATAGCGTAATTTTAAGTAAATATCACCTACTTTGAAGATCGTAGAAAACCCTTTCCTTACCTATAATAAATTTAGTGATGTGTTATCATTGCTGAGATGTTTGATCTTCATGCTCATGTAGGATAAAATAAACTTATTTTTTCCACTGCGTATGTATAGTTTTCTACTAGTGGACTAGTTGATCCACCGGACCGAGGGACATGGTCCTAAGATTATAATATAAATTTGTCTTTAAACTCAATCATATTTATGTCTTTTATAAAATAGTCGTACAAAGTGTTTGCCTGAGCATCTGTAGTTGTCCCCTGCATGACGTGGCATCATAACGCATATTTTCCCTTGCTCTGATAATATTTAATAAATTCGTGGGAAAATGCGGGTTGTGACAGTTGGTATCATAGGGAGGTTGAGCGGGTTACTAAGATAGTCTAGTTGGCCCGGTTAACCTCCTGGTGTGGATCGTTATTCATTGCATACACACACCGAAGGGTCATCCGTATGTCTTGGCTGAAGCATATACGCTACACTCATAGCATGATAAGAAGTATACATGGCATATTATGTAGTATGAGATACATAATATTTGTCTGTATATGGATCCTCATAGGTGACAACATACAACTGTTATGTAGTATGTGATGGATAACGTAGGTCGCATGCGTGCCCATTAGCTCGATTTTTTCTTTTTTGTTACATGCAGTAATATGTAGTGTGAGATGCATAAGATCGCATGTGTACGCCACTCATAGAATGCATTAAGGCCTTTCTTAGACTGCATAACACTGTATGCGCATCATAACATAACATTAGCACACATGCCAAGTTAAAGATATACATGATGACGCTCATACACACATGATTTGAAATAAAATTTTTGGCATTCATGCATTCATATTATATGCACAAGAGTCAATAAGATGATGGTATATCATCCTAGGTTAAGCATAACATCATTTCATGAATTCGCAGAGCAAGTATCAGCAAGAGCAAGTATCTATTCTTTTCTGATCTATGTCGAGTTAGGAAATTCTAGTTTCCTAGCCATTGTGTCCTAAGCTAGGTGCAGTTGAGTGGTTCGTTCGTAATTGCGGTCGATGACTCCAGTGGGTAGTGCATCAGAGTTGGCTCTCCGGTTAGAGGATGAATCCTTAGGTGTGCGTAGGGAGGCGGTGATTGAGGAGTTGCGTCAGAGTAACGAGGCATTGTCGAGGCAAATAGTCGAGATGCAGGCACAGGTTCAGACTTTGATGACGGCTACTTTTGGGCAGTAGCCTGGGGTGCAGACCTTGTTGTGTATCAGGATGCGGTGTCGAGGAAGGGAAAGAGGAAGGATGATGATAGTGGCAGCCCTGCTCCAAGTAAGAAGGGCAAGATGGTGTGAAGTTTTTGCAGTCGTGTGGGCCATCCGTTCGAGAAGTGTTTCAAGAGACTGGGAGCGCAGAAGCAACTTCAGGTGATACAGAAGCAGCTTCAGATGATGGCTCTTCAAGGTGCTCCGAAGAATGTCAAGTATTGCACTTTTTGTAGTAGGATGGGGCATGATCTTGCCCAGTGTTGGAAGAAGGTTAAGGTATGTGAGTATTGTTGGCAAAGAGGGCATGATGCGACTCGATGTCGGTTGAAGGATATGACGTGCTATCAGTGCGGACAAAAAGGACATGTGAAATCCCGGTGTTCGCAATTCCGGTCGGCCAGCCAGCAGCTTGCCCTTCCAGCTCTTGCACCGCCACCGCCTCAGCAGCGGCAGTTGGATCGAGGAGAGGTCGAGTTAAGTGTAGTAGCAAAAGAAGAAGAGCAGTTTCCCCTGGTGATCTCAGGTTAGATTTTGACCTAGTTGTTATATAATAGTTATGCGGTTAAAATTTTTGTATCGATGCGCTTGTATTGTTGAGTTTGTGGTAAAGAACTGTCGTGCGCGTGTTCTTTCCGAGTCGGTGTTGCGCTTCGCGTTGAAAAGTTTCGAGGCGAAACTTTCTTTTAGGAGGGGTGGTTGTAACGCCCCGGGTTTTCACTAATTATTTTAAATCTAATTATTAATTATTTAAATATAATTATCTTCAAAATGGCGGTGTGAGGGCGTTACTATTTTGGCGTGCGCATAAATAATTAATAAAGAGCGAGAACCAAAATAAAGGGATGAAAATAATAATAAGATTTACATATATGTCATATTATATGTATAAAATATGTTTATACATGATAAAATAGTTTATAATGTAATGCTACTATTCTTATTTTCTATATAGTCTCATTATTTTGATTAATCATAATGATTAAAATGTTAATATAATATAAAACACTTAAATACTTGTGATTTGTCCAATAGATTTTATATAAAAAATGTTATATGTGTAGGTATATAAAATAATGAGATAATAAAAAATATATATAACAACACTATGTATATAAGAGCCCTAATTTAATATAATCATAAATTATTATAATTTATATATATACATAAATGAATTCTTATATCTGTTAACTTTAGGTATTATTATTATATTTAATAAGAATTATTTTAAGTATCATTATATATATAAAATAAAAATTTAAGCCTAAAGATGAATCAGATAGTGGATGGAGATATTTATACATAAATTAATAATTTAAGGTGAGTGAGTTTCTAATTTCTTCACTTATAGTACTATATTATTTAAGTTCTGTACTTTCCCTTCTTCTTCCCCAAACCGTCCAGGCTTTTCTTTTTATTTCTTTTTTTTCGAGGAGAGCTTGCTGGTTCGGGGGGGGGGGGGGGGAGAGCTTCAAAGAGTTTTTTTCTTCTTTTTCTGTTGGCCGCCGAGGGAGCTCGAGAGCCCGGATTCATCGCCGGAGCATAGTTTTGGAAGCTCTCACCGAGATCTTTGTGCGTGCGGTAAGTTTTTTGTGTTTCGTCGAGTTTTGTCCCCAAGCTAAACCCTAAACGTTGAGGTTCATCTTCTTTTTTCATATTTAGCTCCGTCCCCTTGCCGAGGAGTGCTAATCGACGAGTCGGCTCGCAAGTTCGAGGTAAGTTGCAATATTTTTTTTCGTGTTTCTTTTCCTTTATTGCTAGTAGCTTGGATTTTTCTATGTTGCCGTGGGTAAATTTTTTGATTTTGGTATGAGCAATTAGATGTGTTTTCCTCTTTGTTCTATGAGGTGAATAAATTTTGGTTTGATGTAAGAGGTTTTTAGTGGGTGGACTACAAATAGTAGTTTTTCCTTCTTTGTTGCTTGTGTGATTTTCCTAGTCATGGTGATTTTATTCCCTTTTGTTATCACTTCTTCTTCTTTCTCTTTAATGTTGTTTAAGTACCCCCCCTTTTGTTTGCTGAATCGGGATGGTTTGATTTCAGGTTTATGTTTCCTGCCAAATTATTTTACTTGGCTGTTTTTACTAGATTTTTTGTTTGAAGTCCCGTCCCATCGATCGACACCCCTTCCCATCGATCGACGGGAGAGGACAGAGAGGTCGTGTTTGTCGAGTTTTCTAAGTAAGAATCGACGGGATACCCGTCGATCAGGCTACCGTCCCATCGATTGGGCTCCCGTCCCATCGATCGGGCCCTCTTCCAGCCAATGCTTTTGTCTTAAGTCCCCTTCCCGTCGATTTTGAGTAAGTTTCCCGTCGATTTCGAGTGCCTTTCCCGTCGATTTTGAGTTAGCTTTCCTTTCGACTTGACTATAAGCTTTCCCGTCGATTGAGTATGTTTTCTGTCGATTTTGATTTAGCCTTTCCTGTCGATTTTGAGTTAATCTTCCCGTCGCCTTGATTATAAGTCCTTTCCCGTCTGAAAGTGAGGTTATATCTTAGATTTACTCTAGAGGGGGGGGGGGGGGGGGGTGAATAGAGTATTAAAATTTTTTTCACTTATTTTATAGCGGAATTAAAATAGTGATATTTATATGTGTACTGAGTGAGTAATAAAAACAAACACAAAGAGAGCACACAACACAATATAGAAAAATAAACAATCACAGAGGACACAAGGATTTTATAGTAGTTCCCCAATAAACTTGAGTACGTCTACTCTTCTACCACCCTTGGTAGGATTCCACTAGGTTTTTGATCAGGTGCCCTATCACCAATGGGGTTTTGATCAGGTGCCCAAAACACCAAGGAGCTTTTGATCAGGTGCTCTAACCAAACTACAGGTTTTTGTTCAGGTGCCCTGCCACCAAGGGTTAACTTTTGAAGGGAGTTATAACCCTGTACAAGAGGGGATTGATGCAGGCTATGCTCTCCGACACGATCGCTACGAACAAACACGCGTTCCCTCTTAACGCTCCCAAATTTACGTTCACACAAAAATACTCGCAACGCACACGCAACGCAATAATTATCAATTAGATGCTAACATATGGGTAATCACGCAGTTAGAGGTTGAATAGATGGCTATAAGCCAATATTCTTCCCGACTAAAAGGACCCATTCGGTCTGAACGAGCTTGAGTTGTACCAAAAGAGATCTACCAAAAATTACGATTCAAAAAGGGTAGATCTCTCCCAACAAAAAGTCGAGGTTCGCAATCCTCTTCAAAAATTAAAAGAAATAAGAAGATCGCACAAATCAATCGAAGAAAACCACGATTATCCAAGTGATTCAAAGATCACGCCAAAATTTACCACCACAAGAAATTAACAAGAGGGAAATTCTCACGAGTAGAAATTTCGTTACCCCGCTTGAGATGAGATTATCCTCAAGCATGCACTCGCCTGAATCGTTCTTCTACGGATCCACCGGAACCGCGTCGAATGGAGAGAAACTCATCCGCCTTGATTGCTTCACGCTGGATCTTGATTTCCCAGAACCACGGGTCATTCTTCTTCTTCTTCTTCACCTTTGGCCGAAACTTCCAAGAGGAGGGAGTTTGAAGGGGAGGCTATGAGAGGGGGGCTGAAGTTTAAGGGAGGAAGAGAATTGGGGGAAGGAGAAGAGGGAGAGGTGGTGGCCGGCGGCCAAGATGAAGGAGACAAGAGGGAGAGGGGCGGCCAAGGGGGGGGGGGGGGGGGGGGCGAATTTCCTAGAAGGAAATAGGGAAAGGGGGGGCGGCTAGGAGAGAGGGAAAACCAAGAGGAGTTTAGGTTTGAAATTTTCTTATCATTCAATAATTGATCAAACTCTAATACAAGATAGCCTTTTATAGGCTAGCCAACAAACATGGCTAAACGCAGTCCGAAATTAAAATAACATGAGCATGGCTAAACGCAGTCCAAAATTAAAATAAACATGGACATAAACAAGTCCAAAAATAAAAGACAAAGCTAGATAAAATTTTAATTAATAATTATAATAAAATAATTATAATTATTAATTAATAATCTTGCGCCGCGGATGAAGGTTGTAACGACGATGGCGTTCGTCGTGATGGTGCGGCGATGGAGTTCTTCAAAATGGTTGTCGCGGCGATGGCGTACAACATGATTGTTGTTGCGGCATCGTCCATCCGAGTCTTCAAATGTAGTGTTGCGGCAACGATCAAAATAGTGCGTCGAGTCGGTGTCGTCAAGGAACTAGTCACAAACATATGGTGGGGCATCTTCGCCATCAATCCTCCTCCACTCAAAATCACTCATCACCAATGAGTGGGACATCAACAAACACCTGTAAGACAAAGCAAAGGTCTGTGGAACCCTTGGAAATGCGTTAGGCAAATAAGGAGAAAAAGTTTCGTCATCAACAATAGACGTACCTCCAGTAGAAATCGAAGAAGAGAGTGAACCGGGCACAAGCTCACCCACAACCCATTAGAAAATGTAGTGGAACCAAACAGACAGTCAGTTAATTCAAGTGGTGGAGAACTATATGACGTTAAATCTGAAACATTGAAATAGGGGAGATTCCCCAACCAGTGGGTAACTCCAAAAGAAAAGCGTTTTCTCCTAATCGCTTTAAGATTCGAAAAGAACCCACTCGCCGATTTGCTAACTTTTTTATGGTGCCCGAAGGAAACCGTACAGGGATGAGACGCACCATAACTAAATCGCCAACTTTCAAGTGAGACGCTCTCTTATGTACGTTAGCATAAGATTGATAAGATACGTATTGAGTAGCTAGCGTGTCCATAATGTGCTTGTGTAAATTATGAACGTGAGAGGCAAAGTCTTGTGCAAATTGACTTGACTTATAAGATGAAGGTAACAAAATCAAGTCAAGTGGCACCGGTGTCTTATATACGTGCACAATTTCATTCAGCGCTAGACTGGTAAATCGATTTGGTGGTTCGTTAGAAACACGTAGACATGTGAGATAGTCTTTAGTTATTTTGTAAGTGAGAGCGTGCAAACGTGACCTAGAAAACGTGTTCTCCTCTAACATAGTAGTCTTATTAAAATCACCAAGAAAAGAGTCACGAACGCACTCCTTACGCTCAAACAAACTTAGCGCGGTATTTAAAACGATTTGCTTGCCATGAAAGTTTAACGCATAAATAATAGTTTTTTCAACAATTGTCATATTAAGATCATAAAACCATGGACGTCCAAGCAACACATGGCAAGCGGCCATCAGATTCTCACAATACTTCGGAGTAGTCATAACCAGTTTGTGTCCATTATTATAATCCGCCAATGGTATCAATGGTATAGGAGGGAAGGTCAGTGAAATCGAATAAATCGGGCCCGGTAGAGAAATTAAATTGGATTGATTTTTCTTTAACGGTGGAAACCACAAAACAAGTTCCTCCGGGTTGGCATCATCTAAGTCTTCCAAAAGTGTCTTTCCCTCGCTAGCCAAATCTTCCAATGCACTAGGAGAGTAGTCCGAATCAGAATCAACAGACAATTTTAAAACTGGATCAGAGGGGTGATCCTCATCCATATCACTAGGGTAACCTACCTCCTCATCATCGCTATGATCTTCCTGAATAATGATATCGTCATCAGCGGTCGGCGCAATCAACGACACTAACTCAGAATTTTCAGAAAAGTCAACAACTAGATCAGAACATTTTGGAGGAGACTTTACTAAGACCGAGGTCGCTGACGGAGTAGGGCACTCGACAGTATGGAGGTCAGACATGCCCCCCGCATTATGTATAACATTTATGGGACGACCCTCACAGACCAGAATACTCTCACCGCGCGGGTTCATGGCATCCCTAACTGTGATGGCTACCGAGTTCGAGTCAGCGGACCGGAACGTGTCCTTATCTCTCAGGGATAAAGAGGGGGAAGGTCCTAAGATGGCCTTTCCCTTCTCAAACGAACGAGTCTTAGACTTGTAAGCTAGGAGCTTCTCAATTTCCAACGCGACGTTATAGCAGGTGTCTAGGTCAGTATGGCAGTAGCGGAGGAGTTTACCTTGAATGTAGGGATTGAGCCCCCTACGAAACCGTGAGAGGGTGATCTCAGGCATCTCCCTAATATCGCACCTAACCATCATGTCCTAAAAAAGGCCCATGTATTCGGCAACTGAACGATTCCTTTGTCTAAGGGAAACATACACGTCAGAGGCCATGCTCGTAGTGAGGTGTATACTCGGGACCAGAACTAGTGAACATGCAATGATAGAATTTTTTTTTTGAATCTGAACTAGACAGATTTATGAAGGAGAATTTTATAAGGAGAAAAATTTTGAAATTCCAGAAAAATTTGAATTTTCAGAAATATTTGATTTTCCAGAAATATTTGAATTTCAAAAATTTGAATTTTAAATTTCAAAAATTTTAATTTGAAATTCAAAAATTTGAATTTTGAATGTGAAAATAAAAAATTTGAATTTTGAATTTCAAAAATTTGAATTTTGAATTTGAATTTCAAAAATTTGAAATTTGGATTTGAATTTCAAAAATTTGAATTTGAATTTAAAAAAATTGAATTTGACTTTCCAGAATTTAAATTTTTTTTTAATTTCCTGTAGAAAATAGTATGCAGATTTGCAAAAATTGTTTTTTTTAATTTTCACTGAAAAATAAAAAATTTATATCCGCCATCCGCAGACCAGAAAATTTAAACAAGCCAAATTTTATGAAATCTAATTTTATTCCCGCCTAATAACTAGGGTAATGAAAATATTTTTTTGATTTTCTTAATAATAAAAATATGGAGAATTCCCAGAATTTCTTTTGATTTTCGCAGAGAAATAAATTTTTTAGGCCGCTATTCGCAGACCAGAAATTAAAATTTTTGAAATTTTGAAATTTTGAACACGAAATCATGAGAAGATTGTGTGTGCCGACGTTCTAAGAAAATTTTTGGAATGCGTCAATTAAGAAATTGACACGAACCTAGCTCTGATACCAAATTGATGCAGGCTATGCTCTCCGACAAGATCGCTACGAACAAACACACGTTCCCTCTCAACGCTCCCAAATTTACATTCGCACAAAAATACTCGCAACGTACACGCAACACAATAATTATCAATTAGATGCTAACGTATGGGTAGTCACGCCGTTAGAGGTTGAATAGATGACTATATGCCAATATTCTTCCCGACTAAAAGGACCCACCCGGTTCGAACGAGCTTGAGTTGTACCAAAAGAGATCTACCAAAAATTACGATTCAAAAAGGGTAGATCTCTCCCAACAAAAAGTCGAGGTTCGCCAATCCTCTTCGAAAATTAAAAGAAATAAGAAGATCACACAAATCAATCGAAGAAAACCACGATTATCCAAGTGATTCACAGATCACGCCAAAATTTACCACCACAAGAAATTAACAAGAGGGAAATTCTCACGAGTAGAAATTTCGTTACCTCGCTTGAGATGAGATTATCCTCAAGCATGCACTCACCCGAATCGTTCTTCTATGGATCCACCGGAACCACGTCGAATGGAGAGAAACTCGTTCGCCTTGATTGCTTCACGCCGGATCTTGATTTCCCGGAACCACGGGCCGTTCTTCTTCTTCTTCTTCACCTTTGGCCGAAACTTCCAAGAGGAGGGAGTTTGAAGGGCGGCTATGAGAGGGGGGCTGAAGTTTAAGGGAGGAAGAGAATAGGGGGAAGGAGAAGAGGGAGAGGTGGTGGCTGGCGGCCAAGATGAAGGAGACAAGAGGGAGAGGGGCGACCAAGAGGGGGGCCGAATTTCCTAGAAGGAAATAGAGAGAGGGGGGTGGCTAGGAGAGAGGGAAAACCAAGAGGAGTTTAGGTTTGAAATTTTCTTATCATTCAATAATTGATCAAACTATAATATAAGATAGCCTTTTATAGGCTAGCCAACAAACATGGCTAAACGCAGTCCGAAATTAAAATAACATGAGCATGGCTAAACGCAGACCAAAATTAAAATAAACATGGAAATAAACAAGTCCAAAAATAAAAGACAAAGCTAAATAAAATTTTAATTAATAATTATAATTATTAATTAATAATCTTGCGCCCCGGACGAAGGTTATAACGGCGATGGAGTTCGTCGTGATGGTGCGGCGATGACGTTCTCCAAAATGGTTGTCGCGGCGATGGCGTACACCATGATTGTTGTTGCGGCATCGTCCATCCGAGTCTTCAAATATAGTGTTGTGGTAACGATCAAAATAGTGCGTCGAGTCGGCGTCGTCAAGGAACTGGTCAGGAACATATGGTGGGGCATCGTCACCATCAGGGTTAAAGA
The DNA here is from genome assembly GCA_033032865.1 of Dactylorhiza incarnata. Taxonomy (NCBI): domain Eukaryota; kingdom Viridiplantae; phylum Streptophyta; class Magnoliopsida; order Asparagales; family Orchidaceae; genus Dactylorhiza; species Dactylorhiza incarnata. Next base: position 9,671,646 of record JAWHQI010000035.1, read on the forward strand.
GAGTTAAGATGTTCTTCTCTATCAATAATCTGAGAGAAGACTCTAGTGGAATGTGATGTTGTAAAGCTCCTCCTGTCTGATTGAAAATGCTTGACAGCTTGAGGATGGAGCTTTCACTTGATACAGATTTCTTCCTTGATAGCTGATGAATCTGAGAGACAAAATGTTTCTCAGATTGTTTGTTACTATTTGAAGATCTGAACTTGCAGTAGAGACTGAGAGATTGATCTTGATGATGTTCTCAGTGAATGAGGGTGCTGCTTGAAGAAGATGAAGATGATCTATTAGCTTTTTCTTTCTTCTTGCTGTATTTTTCTCTCGACAGCTTTCTTCTTCACTTTATTTCCTGTCTTGCTATTCTGTTCTGTATCTTCTGATAATGTATATCTCCTTCCTATTATTTTAAATCTCTGACAGATTTGAAATTTAAATCCCTTGATTTAAGGAATGAAATATTCTGAAAGAGATATCCTGGGAACTGTAAATCTGATACGCCGTTTATCTTTTTCCATGAAAATGTCCTTTTCAGTTATATGTCAACGACTATGATCTCGAAATAATAAAAGGAAAGATATAATCCTTAATTATCTGATAAAATAGAGCCGTTGCTGAAAGATCTGAGTTCAGAGAATGAAATAAAACAATCTGTCTGAAATACTAAACTGAAATAACAAATTTCGTCGAGCGCAGAGTTGAGTTCGTCGAGCGCAGAGCTGAGTTCGTCGAACGCAGAATGAAGTTCGTCGAACTGAAGAGATAAACTGCTGAAGAGAAATTTTCGTCGATCTGAACAAATTTCATCGAACACAATCTGGAGTTCGTCGATCTCAAGCTGGAGGTCGTCGAACTGAAAGATAATATCTGATAAGCTAGCTGGAATATTGAATTCGTTGAGATGAGAAGAACTTTCATCGATCTGAACATCTGATACTTATTCTTCGAACGCAGAGTTGAGTTCGTCGAACGCTAAAGAGATAAACTGCTGGACTGGCTTGAAAACTGAGAGCGTAGAGCTGGAGAGCAAGTTCGTCGAACACAGAGAGGAGTTCGTCGAACGCAGACTAGAGTTCGTCGAATGCAGAATGAGTTCGTCGAACGCAGAACCTTGGCAAGTTCGTCGAATGCAGGAGCATGCCGTTCGTCGAACACAGGATGGAGTTCGTCGAACGCAGTATGGAGTTCGTCGAATGCAGAAAACTGATTCTTTTCCTTAGTTCTAACAGCCTAAAACCTTGACCCTTTAGACTATACATTGGGGTCAACTTACTTCTAATAAATAGATAGTGATCCTTGCCCAAATCAGTAATACGATTGTTCCAACAATCTCCCCCTATTTGGGTTAGGACACTATTTGACAAAAATTAAAACAAACAAAACACAGAGTATATATATCTGACAGATTATAAACATTTCAGCAGATATATAAGAAATATGATACTCAGAGTTTAGAAACATTACATTGAAAATAAAACTAATAAAAACAAATAAATCAGAACCTTTTTTCTTTCTGAATTCTTGCTTTCCGACTTTCTGAATTCTGACATTGTCTTTCTCTGAGTTTTGGGTTTGATTAACTGAGATGTAGCTGCTATACCAAACAAAAGTTCTGAATCTGAAATTTTTCAGCTTTCTGAATTTGTTGGTCTGAATTGAATTGATTATCTGAATCTGAAACAAAACTAAAACTGCAAACTGCTGTGAGCTTCTTCAAATAACATAAAGGGGCTTCTTCAGCAACTGAATGATTTTTGCTTCTTCATTCAACATTTCCTCTTTCATAAAACATCTCCCCCTGAGAGCATCTCCCCCTAAGACTGGAGCTTCTTCAGCTTTCTCCCCCTGCCTAGTTCATAGAACATCTCCCCCTGAGCAAAAACTGCATCATATGGAGCTTCTTCATAGAACTTCTCCCCCTGCCTAGTTTTAGGAAGGCCTGAAGCTAGGCCCCTAGAAGAAGGGACATTTGAAGAGGTAGGGAAGGATGCAATCTTTTTGAAGAAATATTGCAATTATTCCTGCAAAATAAAATAGAGATCAAGTGCAAAGGAACTGGAAAGAGAAGCAATTTTTGTAGGCATACAGTTAAAATAAAAGATTTGATTATAAGGGAAGATTCAGAAATAAAAGCTTCATCAAAACTGGGTTCGACGAAAAATATTTTTTCGTCGATCTCAGTTTGACGATCTAGATGACTTCGTCGATCTCCGTTCGATGAATGACTAGATTTCATCGATCTCAGTTCGATGAAGAGATGGGATAAGTAGAAAATTTAATTTATTTAATTGATTGAATCTCCATCTATCATTCCTAGCTGATTTATAAAAAAGATATGTTTCTTTTCATCCAAGGGTTTGGTGAAAATATCAGCCATTTGCAAATAAGTAGAAATGAATTGTAGGCAAATTTTATTTTTATCCACATTATCTCTGATAAAGTGGTGCCTAATTTCTATGTGTTTAGTCCTACTATGGAGAACTGGATTTTATGCTATAGATATTGTTGGAGCATGCATTTCGCACTCTTCCGGTTTGATAATAACAAAGTCCCGTTTGTATTTGATTCTATTTTTATTAATGGTGTGCAGGTAACAGGTATGAGGTGTTCACAATTCTGCTGGAGCTAAATTTGAGTGTATGAAAATTTCACTGTCAGAATTTTCCGACAGCTGATGTCGCCCAGGCGACAGCAGAGAAGTTACAACTACTTCCCCAATGGCAGCACGACGAACGGCAGTTTTTGAGCTGTCAGAAATCCGACAGTGATGTCGCCCAGGCGACAGCTCGCAGGTTACAACAAGCCCACGACAGCACCACGGGCGGTAGTTTTGCGCTGTCGGAAATCCGACAGTGATGTCGCCCAGGCGACTGCCCGCACGACAGCACTACGAGCGGCAGTTTAGCGCTGTCGGAAATAACCGACAGCTGATGTCGCCCAGGCGACAACGAATTTCTATAAATTGGCTCCTTTTGTTCGTGCATTCCAAGCATTGAGAATTCCAAGTCCCTTCCTGAGTGCATACGAACCAGAGAGCTCCAGAACCTCTTCAACTCCCATTTGTGCAAAGAAGGATTGAGATTGAAGACGAGATCGGGCGCGCTTCTACATCAACGATCATCTCGAGGCTTCAACCATCCTTTCAGAGATCTGAATTTCTAGGGAGTTGTTCTTTTCATTTTGTATTTTATTCACATTCACTTTTCATTTTGTAATCGTTGGAGAAATCGTCGTCTTGCGTGCGGCGTCTAAGTCCTTGCGTGGCTTAGGGGAAAATCGTTTCCTTGTGCGGAGCGTCCAAGTCCTTGCGCGGCTTAGTAGGAAATCGTGGCCGTGTGTGCTACGTCTAGATCTTGGGAAGATCTATAGGATAGGCTTGGGCTTGGTCTTGGGAGAGACAAGTGATAGCCTTCTGATCCTTGGGAGAAGGATTGGTAAACCAAAATTATTGAATTTTTTATTATCATAATTGTGCCTTGATCTTAAGCATTGTTAAGATCATTTTTATTGTATGCAAATTTCATGATTAATATAATTATGTCTTTTTCTTTAATTGCATATTTGGTGGCATAATCTTTAACTTAGAAATTTGTTTTTGAATTATTTTAAAAATCACATTGTTTGGAAATTGTTTAGAAGTAATCATTAGAAAAGTAAAACTTGTTTAAAAAATTTTTAAGGAAAAAATTTAGATTTGAAACACACCCTTATTTACCCCCCTCTAAGGGCGTCACACGATCCAACAAGTGGTATCAGAGTGAGGTTACTCCAAAATGGTTTTACCACCGGGAGTAATGGCGCACAACGATCATGCGTTCGTTGAGCCGCAAGGCATAAGTAGACCACCTTTATTCACGGGCACAGACTATAATTATTGGAAAACACGTATGCGTTGTTTTCTAATTGCGCTAGATATAAAAGTCTGGAATATGGTAGAATCTAGTTACACTTCTCCAACATTTGTTGTAGGAGATGTAACTATGGATAAGCCCAAAGATAAGTGGGATGACAATGATAAATTAAAATGTAAGAACAATGCAAAAGCCATGAATGCTTTATTTTGCGCACTAGATCGCACTGAATTTAATAGAGTTTGTGCTTGTAATACTGCATTTAAAATTTGGAATCTGTTAGAAATCACTCATGAAGGTACTTCGCAGGTAAAGGACTCAAAGCTATTTCAACTGGAGTCTGAATTTGAAAGGTTCAAAATGGAGGTAGATGAAGAGATTGATACGATGTACACACGATTCACAAAAATCGTGAACGACTCAAAGATGCTAGGAAAGGTGTTCTCAAATGGAGACTTAGTAAGGAAAATCTTAAGATCACTTCCCCCGAAGTTCAATCCTAAAGTGACTGCAATTTCTGAGTCACATGATCTTAAGACCTTACAATTGGAGAGCCTCATTGGGAACTTGAAAACTCATGAAGTTGAATTGAAAATTCAACAACAAGAGTATATGGAGCCAAGGAAGAAGGGATTGGCTCTAAGATCTAAGAAGGAAGAAACTAGTGATTCTGAGGAGGAAGAAGAAGATGAGGAAAGTTTATTTGTTAGAAAATTTAGAAAATTTATGAAAAATCCAGAGAGGAGGAATTCGTTTAAGAAGTATTTTAAGAGCGAGATGTTTAGGAAGAAAAAAGGAAAGGAAGGCGATGAGGAGGAAGAGAGACAGCCACCGGAGTGCTATCACTGCAAGAAGTTAGGACACATCCGAAGCAAGTGTCCAAAGTACTTGAAAGAACTTAAAGAAAAGAAGCACAAAGGGTCGAAGAAGGTGTTAAAGGCGGAAACATGAGATGATACTACTTCTGAGGATGCAAGCAGTTCAGACTCAAGTACAGAAGAGGAGGCCAACATGTGCTTAATGGGAAAGAGCATCATATCTGATGACGAATGCAGTGTCCAAAGCGATACTGAGGTAACTCCTCCAACCTATGATGAATTATTTTCTGAATTTTAAAGACTTGCAAATTTTTTGAAAAAAGTTTAACAGATAATGATCTTCTTAAATCTGAAAATGAAATTTTACTTAAAGAAAACAAAAAATTGTTAAAGGAAATTAAGACTATTGGAAAAAGAGATATTTCTTGCCAAGAGTGTGATCACTTTTTGGGAAGAATTAAAGAACTTGAAGAATCTCTTTCCAAATCTCATTCTACAATAAAAATTCTTACTAAAAAGAATGAGATTTTAGAGAGAGATCTGAAATCTTCAATTTCCAAAGTCCATGAGGGAAAGAAATCTTTTGAACATAGATGTGTAAATCTAGTATCCGAAAATACAAAAATGAGAAACCAGATTCATGACTTAACACTAGCCATGAAAAAATTTGGACTGGGCCAAAGATCACTGGATATGATCTTAGGATACCAATGCCATGGATCTGGAAGGTTTGGACTCGGATACACGTCAGGAACCTATCGCCCGGCGACAGTCACTGTCGCCGGCGACAGTGAAAAGTCCAGAAAATCTACTTTAAAAAACTCTAAAGTTAATGAATTGTCAAATACTGCATCCTCATCCAGTAAAAATCTAGAAAAGTTATTCTCTTCTAAATACATTACATGTGCCAAATGCAATAGATTTGGTCACACTACGGACTCTTGCTGGAAGGAAGGAAAAAGTAAAATTAAACAAATCTGGGTGCCTAAGGCTTCTACCTATACTATGGGTGGAACCACTTGGGTAACCAGATCTTTACTCACCTCTTCTTTCTAGGTGTGTTGGCAGGCTAAGGACAAAGAAGACGTGTGGTACTTGGACTCGGGTTGTTCAAAGCACATGACGGGCAATAAAGAGAAGTTCCTTAGCCTGGAGATGAAGAAAGGAGGAGTTGTTACATTCGGAGGCAATGGAAAAGGAAAAATCATCGGCATCGGAGTTGTGGGTAATGAAAATTTTTCAATTTCAAATGTTTTATTTGTAGAAGGATTAAAGCATAATTTGATTTCTATTAGTCAATTATGTGATAAGGGTTTAAATATTTTATTTGAATCTTCTACAAATTTGTGCAAAATTATTAATTCCAAAACAAATGAAATTGTTTTTACCGCACCTAGATGTCATAATGTATATATGATTAAATTTCTTGATTTTTCAAATTCTACCTTAAAATGTTTTTTATCAAAAAATGAAGAATTAGATTTATGGCATAGGCGACTTGGACATACTAGTGCCAAGTTAATTACAAAACTTTCAAAAGATAAATTAATTAAAGGTTTGCCATTGTTAAATGGAAATTTATCCTCTTCATTATGTGAGCCTTGCCAAAAAGGAAAATTTTCAAAATCATCTTTCAAAAGTAAAAACATTATTTCTACCACTAGGCCACTTCAATTAATACATATGGATTTATTTGGGCCAATTGGAATTTCTAGCTTAGGAGGTAGAAAATACACATTTGTATTGATTGATGATTATTCTCGTTTTTGTTGGACTTTATTTCTAACCTCCAAATCCGATGCATTTTCAGAATTTTCAAAATTATGTTTGCGTATTCAAAATGAATTTGAGTTAAAAATTAAACGCATACGATCGGATCATGGAGGAGAATTTGAAAATGAAAAGTTTATTTCTTTTTGTACGGAGTTAGGAATTAAACATGAATTTTCTGCTCCATGCACACCACAGCAAAATGGTGTAGTTGAGAGGAAAAATAGAACTCTTCAAGAGTTAGCCCGTACGATGCTATCTGAATTTAAATTACCAAAATCTTTTTGGGCTGAAGCGATTAGTACGACATGTTATGTAATTAATAGAGTAATGCTTCGCCCTATTTTAAAATTAACTCCTTATGAATTAATTTTTAATAAACAACCAAATGTTTCTTATTTCAAAGTTTTTGGTTGTAAATGTTTTATTTTGAATTCTAAAGATTCCTTAGGAAAATTTGATGAAAAAATCTGATGAAGGTATTTTTATTGGCTATTCTTCAACTAGTAAAGCTTATAGGATTTTTAATAAAAGAACAAAAATAGTTGAAGAATCTATTCATGTTAGGTTTGATGAGTTTGCTTCATGTGTAGAAAAGAAAATTACAGGAAAAGAAGATGAACCCCTTCCTTCGGTGGAGAATGATGATGAAGAACTTGGAGAAAATGAAGAAGGAAAAGAAGAAGAAAGAGAAGGAGAAAGAGAAGAAGGAGATAGAGAAGTAGAAGAAAGAGAAGAATATGTGCCTCCAAGTGAATTGAGGTTTTCAAAGGATCATCCAAAAGAGCTTATCATTGGAAATCCGCAAAAAGGGGTTAGTACTCGTTCATCGTTACATGTTTTATTTTCAAACCTTTGCTTTCTCTGAAATAGAACCAAAAGATGTTTCCACCGCTTTAAATGATGAATTTTGGTTTTTAGCTATGAATGAGGAACTTAATCAATTTGAACGTAATCAGGTTTGGAATCTTGTAGAACGACCCAAAAATCGTCCTGTAGTTGGTGTTAAGTGGATTTTTAAAAATAAAATGGATAATGAATCTAGAATTGTTAGAAATAAAGCCAGATTAGTTGCAAAAGGTTATGCACAAATTGAAGGGGTAGATTTTGATGAAACTTTTGCACCCGTAGAAAGATTAGAAGCGGTGAGGATATTTCTTGCATTTGCTTGTTTTAAAAGATTTAAATTATATCAAATGGATGTCAAAACCGCATTTTTAAACGGGTATATAAAAGAAGAGGTTTATGTAGAACAACCCCTGACTTTGTAAATGAGAAATATCCAAATTATGTTTATAAATTAGATAAAGCGCTTTATGGATTAAAACAAGCGCCTCGTGCTTGGTATGATCGATTAACTCAATATTTATTAAAGCACGATTATAAAATAGGAAGTGCGGATTCTACACTCTTCATTAAGCAATTTGATCATGATTTAGTTATTCTGCAAATTTATGTTGATGATATTATTTTTGGAGCCACTAATGAAGAGTTGTGTAATGAAGTAGTTCAAATTATGAAAAATAAATTTGAAATGAGCATGGTTGGAGAACTTTCATATTTTCTAGGTTTTCAAATTACACAAAAACATGATGGTATTTTTATATGTCAAACCAAATATATTCATGATATGTTAAAAAGATTTGGATTTGAAAATCTAAAGCATGCAAACACTCCTATGAGTACTTCACTAAAATTAGGAAAAGATGAAAGTGGTGTTTCATTTGAACAAACCCTTTATAGAAGTATGATAGGATCTTTATTGTATTTAACCGCATCTAGACCTGACATTATGTTTGCCGTTTGTTTATGTGCTAGATTTCAAGCTAATCCTAAAGAGTCACATTTAAAAGCGGTGAAACGCATCTTTAGATATCTTATAGAAACATCTAAATTAGGATTATGGTATCCTCATAATGATTCCTTTATTTTACATGGTTTTTTCGGATTCAGATTATGCGGGATGTTCTTTAGATAGGAAAATCACTAGTGGCACTTGTCATTTTATCGGCCCTTCACTTATTTCATGGTCGAGTAGGAAACAGAATTATGTTGCCCTCTCTACTACCGAGGCCGAATATATTGCACTAGGTAGTTGTTGTGCCCAAGCTCTTTGGATGTCACAAACGTTAGAAGATTTTGGCATGCAACAAAGTAGTGATCCTCCCCTAGGAACTGTAGGCTCTCTAATCTCTATTCCAGGATGGGCCTTTTTATGCGTCTTCTTCACTTTCATAGTACCCGTATAATATATCTCAGGAAAACAATCATCAAAATACGAATCTTGAACTATCCATCCATACTTCTTATATAGTATACGCTGAATTATAACCCCCATTGGCAGAGTATGAACCTTCACCCATTTTGGATGCTTTAATCTAAAAGCATACCGAATCTGGGAAAGTATGAAGTCCGTTACATCAAAAGGTTCCTCCTCCATAATAAAGTATGTAATCAGCGTCAACTGTGCCGTGATACTCAGTGTATCTCCACTTTTTAACATAACTGAGTTCCTTAATATATCTTGGACTAAATATGCATCCGGAGTGAGTGACGAAACTTCAGTGGTTAGGGTCTTCTTTTGACTCCCATGTAAACTCATGTTTATAGGGGTCCAATCTCTATCTTTTCTATAGCTCTCCACTATATCCGACATATTTTCACTCATAAGAAGACCGAATTCCTCTCTAAGATCAACATGTGTTATTTCCACATATTGACCCTGGATTCTAGATCTCACTCCCCCATCCAATTCAGTGTAACTCGGGTCTTCCAAATGATTATAAAATTCTCGAATCAAAAAGGATGAGAACGAATCTGCTGTGATTACTGAAATTATACCTGCATTCGCAAGACGATCATAGATATGATCGTGCTTCGGAGAGTCAAATTCAACATATTTCGCTACTCCAACTATGGCTTTCTCAATTCCAGGGTAAACTTGATACGAACTATACGCATCTTCAGATGTACTCCTTCGTGCTTTAGAACTGGAAGCCATTCTGCAAACATAACATAACAAAAATGGATTAAACATGTTCTGTGCACTGGAACGATGTCGCCCAGGCGACATTGACTGTCGGGAAATTCCGACAGTACTCCAGTGAACTTTTCTTGAAATTTTTTAAATACACTTCCAGATCTACTCAAAATCAAGCTATATTTCATATTTGATTTAACATCTTTCTAATTTTTTTTTTCTAGATCAAAACTACATCTTCTCACTATTCATCTTCTTCAACCTTCTACAAAAGAAAAATCTTCCATTTTTGAAATTAAACCATGTAAAAAATCAAACACTTAAACCCCAAAAATCACAAAATTTACACTAGATCTACCAAGATCCACTTGATTTACACTAGATCTACACCTTTTATACACAAAACTTCAAAGATCTACACCATTAATCAAAGGTAAACTGAAAACCACATCTTTCATCTTCTCTCATTTCCAAAATCACAAATCTCTAAAAAGTTTTGAGTCAAAAGCTTCAAAATCAAAAGCCCCATACCTTAAATCTTGGGTTGTCGCCGAACTCCGACAGCTTCCTCTCACCCTTCAGTCCAGGAAATGATGCACAATAGGGTTTGACTCGGTCTAAAGCCGTATTTATATTTTTAGCTGTCGCCCAGGCGACAGTGACTGTCGGAAATTTCTGACAGCTCCCGATTTGATAAATCTTCAGTTTTTGATCCCTTTGATATTTTCCAATAGTTATATGTCTTTATTAATGCTACAACTCATGAATTGATGCAACACCATGTGCTTTTTATTTAAAAAAACAAAAACAAAATGGCTCTTACATGATTATATGATTTCATTTCCAAGCTATCATCATATTGACACTCCTACTTAGTTGTTTAGACCATTAGAAATTGTTTTCGCATGCCTCTAAGTATGATAAATTGTTTATATATAATAATGAACTATCACGTTCACTTCTTTTGATCCATACATATGTCTTTCTATTTAATATATACATGAATCATATTTGCTTTAACATAATACAATAGCACTTCATAAATACTACTTTCAACCTTGATTTGTTAGCACAACCAAATATACACCATCTTTTGCGATTCAAGTGAATTCGGAGATCCTTGGTCAATTAAAAAATTATAAATATCTCAAAATTAAGATATCACAAAATATGTGATCAAAAATTTTTTTAAATTAAAAACAAGGATACTCCACCAAGCACTACTTACCCACCTGATAAGTCTTAATGAGCATTGTGAGGTTAAGCACCTTGGAAAGAATTGTAAAGTGTCTTGTGCAAAAGAAAAATGGTATTCTATTCTTCTTGTGCTATATCTTCAAGGTCAAAGTTGTCTTTATATGCTTATATTATGTTCTCAATTCCAATGATCATGTACATTAAATAACTTCATATGTTTGATCTAAGTATCACATGTACACATCATTATGTTATATAAACATTCATCTCATGAGAATTGGACCGAAAATATTCCAAATTTCTATACACTATTGTGTCTTTCTATGATACTTTCAAATGACCTTAATCATGTTTAAGTTATTTTATTTTATTACTTCATATGGCTATACCGTCTCTTCATGAGTTTATTCAATACTATGGCATATTCCTATTACTTCGAGACCTTCAATCATTTTCCCAGCAAGTGTTTCCGCTTACTCTTATTTTCTACATTCTATCTATTCCCTTAAGAACTGCTCATTTATCTCATATTATCTTTTGCTAATACCAAAAGGGGGAGAATTATAAGTATATTCAAGAAATCAATTATAAGTATATTCGAGAAATCAAAAAACCATTACACCTAAATATTCCACCTAAACAATACATCATTTCAACTTACTTTAACATTTAGGGAGAGCATTAATTTAGGGGGAGTATTCCTTTAGGAGAAGCATTCATCTAGGGGGAGATTATTTATTTTAAGAGGAATATATCATGTTATTTTTGTGCACACACCATATGTTAAAAATCAATAACCTAAATAGACATGATTTCTTTTTATACGGATTTGTTATTATCAAAAGGGGGAGATTGTTGGAGCATGCGTTTCGCACTCTTCCGGTTTGATAATAACAAAGTCCCGTTTGTATTTGATTCTATTTTTATTAATGGTGTGCAGGTAACAGGTATGAGGTGTTCACAATTCTGCTGGAGCTAAATTTGAGTGTATGAAAATTTCACTGTCAGAATTTTCCGTCAGCTGATGTCGCCCAGGCGACAACAGAGAAGTTACAACTACTTCCCCCTCGGCAGCACGACGAACGCCAATTTTTGAGCTGTCGGAAATCCGACAGTGATGTCGCCCAGGCGACAGCTCGGAGGTTACAACAACTGCCCACGACAGCACCACGGGCGGCAATTTTGCGCTGTCGGAAATCCGACAGTGATGTCACCCAGGCGACAGCTCGGAGGTTACAGCAACTGCCCGCACGACAGCACTACGAGCGACAGTTTAGCGCTGTCGGAAATTTCCGACAGCAGATGTCGCCCAGGCGATAGCGAATTTCTATAAATTAGCTCCTTTTGTTCGTGCATTCCAAGCATTGAGAATTCCAAGTCCCTTCCTGAGTGCATACGAACCAGAGAGCTCCAGAACCTCTTCAACTCCCATTTGTGCAAAGAAGGATTGAGATTGAAGACGAGATCGGGCGCGCTTCTACATCAATGATCATCTCGAGGCTTCAACCATCCTTTCAGAGATCTGAATTTCTAGGGAGTTGTTCTTTTTATTTTGTATTTCATTCACATTCACTTTTCATTTTGTAATCGTTGGAGAAATCGTGGTCTTGCGTGCGGCGTCTAAGTCCTTGCGTGGCTTAGGGGAAAATCGCTTCCTTGTGCGGAGCGTCCAAGTCCTTGCGTGGCTTGGTAGGAAATCGTGGCCTTGTGTGCTACGTCTAGATCTTGGGAAGATCTAGAGGATAGGCTTGGGCTTGGTCTTGGGAGAGATAAGTGATAGCCTTCCGATCCTTGGGAGAAGGATTGGTAAACCAAAATTATTGAATTTTTTATTATCATAATTGTGCCTTGATCTTAAGCATTGTTAAGATCATTTTTATTGTATGCAAATTTCATGATTAATATAATTATGTCTTTTTCTTTAATTGCATATTTGGTGGCATAATCCTTAACTTAGAAATTTGTTTTTGAATTATTTTAAAAATCACATTGTTTGGAAATTGTGTAGAAGTAATCATTAGAAAAGTAAAACTTGTTTAAAAAATTCTTAAGGAAAAAATTTAGATTTGAAACGCACCCTTATTCACCCCCCTCTAAGGGCGTCACACGATCCAACAGATATTGCATTAGTATTGCCACAAAATATAATTGAATTATTTAGATTGATACCATAGTCTAGGAGCTGATTTTGTATCCACAATATCTGTGAGCAGCAACTGCCTGTAGCTATGTATTCAGCTTCAGCTGTTGATGTAGACATAGATGTTTGTTTCTTACAAAACCAAGACACAAGCCTATCACCAAGAAACTGACAATAACTGGATGGCCTTTTGGTCTTGGAACCAAATCCCATACCTTGTTCCTTTCAAATTGACTGAGCTCCTCTTGCATTGCAAGAATCCAATTTGGATCTTGTTCTGCATCTTTTATGGATTGAGGTTCAATCTGGGATAGGAAACCAGTGTGCATCTGATTTTGGTATATTTGATGCCTTATTTGAACACCTGCTGAAATATCTCCAATCACTTGAGATATTGGATGATCTCTAACTGTGATTTGGTCAACAGTTGGAGTTGGTTCAGCAATGGTATCAACTTGAGGAATTTGTTCAGCTGTCACTTGATTTGATTTGTCAGCAAGATCTTCTGGATGATCTTCTTCTTCACTGTCTTCAAGATTTTGAGTTGATGGAAGTGGATAATCTTCTTTCTGTAGATCTAGTCCATTGAGCTCTTCATATAGAGCTGGTACCTGCAAAATATTTTTGGTAGAGGTGGTGTTCCTCTCCTCAATTAACATGTTAGTCTCATCAAAAGATACATGCACGGACTCTTCTATCTTAAGAGTAGATTTGTTGTAAACTCTGTATGCTTTACTAGAAAGAGAATATCCAAGGAATATGCCTTTAACAGCTTTTGCTTCAAACTTCCTTAGATACTTCTTATCATTGTTATGCACATAGTATTTACAACCAAATATATTAAAATAGTTAACCTTAGGCTTTTTATTCATGAGTAATTCATAGGGAGTTTTACCCTTAAGATTATGTATCAGGATTCTGTTCAACACATAATTAGCTGTGTTCACTGCCTCTGCCCAAAAAGAGAGTGGCAAGTTTGCATCAGCAAGCAATGTAGTTGCTGATTCAATTAGGGTTCTATTTTTCCTTTCAGCTACCCCATTTTGTTGAGGAGTTCTAGGAGTAGAGAAACACTGCCTGATCTCTTATTTTCCACAGAATTCTCTCATCAGAAGAGATTCAAACTCAGTACCATGATCACTTCTGATCAATGCAACTAGAGTAGAGTACTCAATCTTTATGGACCTGAGAAAGTCTGTCAGAACACTAAAGGTGTCAGACTTGTTCCTAAGAAAGAACACCCAAGTGAATCTTGAGAAGTCATCTACAATAACTAGAGAGTAATGCTTCCCTCCTAGACTTTGTATTGCAGTGGGTCCAAAAAGGTCTAAGTGCAGTAAGTACAAAATCCTATGTGAATCACTCTTGGATAAAGATTTAAAACTACTTCTAATCTGCTTACCTAATTGACAAGCCCTGCAAAGTCCTTCCTTCTTGTAAGAACCAGAAGGCAGTCCTCTAACAAGATTGTCCTTAGAAAGCTTAGATATAGTTCTAAGGTTAATATGTCCTAGCCTTTTATGCCATAATTCATTTGTTTTACTTATAGAATTGAATAAGCAAATATCAGAATTGGCAGAGTCAAAATTGACTAAATAAATATTTCCATGTCTAATACCAGATACCACATTTATGTTTTTATTATTGGTAATAAGACATAAGGAATTATTAAAAGTTACCTGATAACCTTCATCACATAACTGACTTATGCTGATGAGGTTGTGCTTCAGACCCTTGACATTAGCTACCTCTTTGAAGGTGACTGCTCCAACTTTGATCTGTCCATATCCTTTTATTTGTCCATAGTTGGAGTCTCCAAATATCACTTTGGGTCCAAGATTTGCCTTATTGTTTGTTAGATTGGCCTTGTTTCCTGTCATGTGCATTGAACAACCACTATCCAGATACCAATATTCTTTTATGTTTGGATAGCTGTGTACCTGCACAACAGAAAAAATAAACTAGTTGGTCTTGACCCAAACTACCTTGGGTCCTTTTGATTTTTCACAAAACTCTTAAATGAAAGACATCTCAGGCTGATCCTTATAACCTTGTGGATGATATCTCCTTGGAGGAATTATCCACTTAGTGAAAGGATTGAAAGTATGTGTAGAATAAAAATTCTGTAGATTTTCTATATATTTTCCGTTCGACGAACTGGGCTGAGTTCGTCGATCGCCGTTCAACGAAGTGAATTGCTTTCGTCGAGCGCCGTTCGAATAATGAATATACTGAAATTCTGGCTTCAGAGTTCTTCGATCTCCGTTCGATGAAGTGAATTGATTTCGTCGAGCTCCGTTCGACGAATTCTGCTGAATTCTTTTATTCTTAACAACCTTGCTTGAAATGTTTTCATCTATTTCTACAGCCTCTTTGCCCTTGGCAGAAATGAATTTTACTGGTGTAGAAAGTATGTTTTTCTTAATCAGATGTGGCTCACTTGATGATGCACCCAAGCCTAATTTGCCACTTAATCCGGCATTCACTGTGCTTGTGATGTCCATCAGTTTGATACTTCTCCCATTTAGGGATTCTTCAAATTTCTTAGCTTCAGACAACTTGTTCTCAATGAGAACAATATGTTCTCTAGAGGCAGCCAATTCTTTCTTAAGATTAGCATTTTCTTCACTTAGTTGGTTCATTTCAGCCAACTGATTTCTGAGAGAGATTATCTCTTTCTCAGATTTGATTAAATCTAAGCAAAAAACTTTGAATTCATCTTTGAATTCAATTGAATTAAAATCAAAGTTAGATATTACCTGATCAGCATCATTGTCAGACTCTGATTCATCTGAGTTATTTGCTGAGGCATTGATAGCCATCATGCATAAATTTCTTTCTTCTTCATTATCTTCATCATCAAAAGAGCTGGATGAAGATGCAAGTTCTGACTCACTGCTTGAGTCATAGATAGCCATCAAGCATTGGTCTTTTTCCTTTGATTCTTCTTCATCTTCAGAGGAACTGGATGAAGACTCGGATTCTGTTTCACTCCAAGTTTCAGCTACAAATCCTCTTCCCTTATGCTTGTGTTTGTGGGAAGAAGACTTGCTGGAGTGCCTCTTTTCTTCTTTGTCTTTTCTCTTTTCCTTCTTTTAATTCTCTGGACACTCTGGTAGAATGTGTCCAGGTTTCATGTAGCCAAAACAAATAATTTCTTTAGAACTTGATTTGTCATACCTTGGCTTTTCTCTTAATCTAGAATCCTTGTTTCTGAAGTCTTTCTTAGCCTTTTTATAGAATCTCTTTGCTAGAAGATTCATGAACTCCATATCTCCTGGAGCTTTTTCCTCTTCTTCAGTAGCTTGGAAAGCTATACTTCTCTCCTTCTTGGATGCTGGAGATGAAGTAGATTGTTCAGCTTCTCTGGACTTGATAAGTTGCTCATAGGATTTGAGTTTGCCTAACAAGATCTCAGTGGAGATCTCATTAAGGCTTCTGGCTTCCTTGATTGGCAAAATCCTAGAGTCCCATGTGCTAGGGAAGCACATTAAGATCTTATCATTGACTTCAGTGATGGAGATCACTTTGTCCAAGGTCTTCAGCTCATTGATTATGAGGCTGAGACTGTTGTACATATCAACTACGGTTTCATTTTCTCCTTTCTTGAAATTTTCATACTGGAGATTAGGTGAGATCTTCTATTTTTTCTTTCATCTGCTGATCCTTCAACCATGTTGTTGAGGGAGGTCCAGATTTCCCTAGCAGAAGTGCATTCCACAACTTTTGGAAAATGTCATCTGACATTGTTTGTGCCAATATGTTCATAGCTTTGGCATCAACATTTCTCTGCTTCTTCTGAGCATCTGTCCACTCAGGAGGTGGAACATCATTATTTGTTGTTGTGGTTTCAGCAGTTGTTGTTGCTGTAGGTGTAGGAGGTCCTGTCAAAATAACATTAAAAATATCCTCATCAATAGAATTTATGTACAGTCTGATCCTTGCCTTCCATATTGCAAACTTATTTAGATTGCACATAGGAGGCCTTGTGCTTGAATATTCTTTATTTTCTGCCATGAGTTTTTAAGCAAAAGAAAACTCTAAAATAAATTTAAGATCTAATTGATCTTATGATTCAGGTGTTAGCCTGTATACAATCAACCTACCTCTGATACCAATTGAAAGTGAGGTTAGATCTTAGATTTACTCTAGAGGGGGGGGGGGGGGGGGGTGAATAGAGTATTAAAAAGTTTTTCACTTATTTTTATAGCAGAATTAAAATAGTGATATTTATATGTGTACTGAGTGAGTAATAAAAACAAACACAAAGAGAGCACACAGCACAATATAGAAAAATAAACAATCACAGAGGACACAAGGATTTTATAGTAGTTCCCCAATAAACCTAGGTACGTCTACTCTTCTATCACCCTTGGTAGGATTCCACTAGGTTTTTGATCAGGTGCCCTATCACGAATGAGGTTTTGATCAAGTGCCCAAAACACCAAGGAGCTTTTAATCAGGTGCTCTAACCAAACTACAGGTTTTTGTTCAGGTGCCCTGCCACCAAGGGGTTAACTTTTGAAGGGAGTTATAACCCTGTACAAGAGGGAATAAAGAGAGTTAAGATGTTCTTCTCTGTCAATAATCTGAGAGAAGACTCTAGTGGAATGTGATGTTGTAAAGCTCCTCCTATCTGATTGAAAATGCTTGACAGCTTGAGGATGGAGCTTTCATTTGAAACAGATTTCTTCCTTGATAGCTGATGAATCTGAGAGACAAATTGTTTCTCAGATTGTTTATTGCTCTTTGAAGATCTGAACTTGCAGCAGAGACTGAGAGATTGATCTTGATGATGTTCTCAGTGAATGAGGGTGCTGCTTGAAGAAGATGAAGATGATTTGTTAGCTTTTTCTTTCTTCTTGCTGTATTTTTCTCTCGACAACTTTCTTCTTCACTTTATTTTCTGTCTTGCTATTCTGTTCTGTATCTTCTGATACTGTATATCTCCTTCCTATTCTTTTAAATCTCTGACAGATTTGAAATTCAAATCCCTTGATTTAAGGAATAAAATATTCTGAAAGAGATATCCTGGGAACTGTAAATCTGATACGCCGTTTATCTTTTTCTTTTTCCATGAAAATGTCCTTTTTCAGCTATATGTCAACGGCTATGATCTCGAAATAATAAAAGGAAATTTATATTCCTTACTGATGAGTACTCTTTGTACTCATCTTTTAGTATAAGTTTAATATATTTTTAATATGAAATTATATAGTTTTTATGCTTTTCTTAATTAAATTATTATCTTATCAATTTTATAAACTAACTTAAACCTTTTCTGTGTTTTTCAGGATTTCTGGGCATTTTGAGCAAAATTGTCAAGTACACGCCCAAGGTCATGGGCGTGACCAAGGGCGTGACATCCAAAGATGTGTTATAGAACTGCCTCCGCTACCTAGAGTCGTTCCGTGAAGAATTCGCCAAGTACACGCCCATGGTCATGGGCGTGACCAAACATACAAGTGTTCGACTAATGTTCAAAAGTTTCAAGTACACGCCCCAGGTCATGGGCGTGACCAAGGGCGTGACATCCAAGTCATGGCTGGGACCCCGCGACCAGCTGCCAGCACGCCTGCCACGTCATTTAAAGTTACACGCCCCAGGTCACGGGCGTGACCAGGGGGCGTGACATTCAGTCACGGGCGTGACTCGGCCCGCGCTTCTTCCCGCCAAAGTTTCCCGCCAGCTGCAAGATTTAGAGATTACACGCCCTAGGTCACGGGCGTGACCTAGGGCATGACGTGGCTGAAACACACACACAATTACTCCAGAAGGCACCCTCTCCGCTGCTGCTGCAATCTCGCCCCTTACACCCCCTTGGTCACGGGCGTGACCAAGGGCGTGTAACATTAAATTTCTGCCTATTTAAAGGGAGCATCTCCAGGAAGTTTGGAGACGAATTTTAGGACTTAGACTCTTCTTTTCATATTTTATTTTCATGTTTTAGTAGTTCTTGTATGTTCTTTTTCTTATTAGCATTTGTAGTTTTCAATTCAATAGTTGTAACTTTCAATTCATGTCTTGTAATTTTTCTTTGGCAATTTAATACAATAGTTCTTTTCTTCTTTCATTTTCTTCCTCTTTTATCATGTGCTCTTTTATTTATTTTGATTCCTCAATCTCCATGAGTAGCTAAAATTTCTATTAGTACTCGGCCGAGATGATCAAAGGAAAATATAATTCATAATTTAGTCTAGAACTTCTTTTCTCCTTTTTAGATCGCTTAAGATTTATCCTTGAATTTAACAAGAATGAGAATTATATATCGATAATATAATCTCAATCAAATTAAATTTAAGGATAAATCTTAAGCGATCTAAAAAAGAGAAAAGAAGTTCTAGACTAAATTATGAATTATATTTTCCTTGGATTATCTCGGCCGAGTACTAATAGAATTTTAGCTACTCATGGAGATTGAGGAATCAAAATAAATAAAAGAGCATATGATAAAAGAGGAAGAAAATGAAAGAAGAAAAGAACTATTTTATTAAATTGCCAAAGAAAAATTACAAGATATGAATTGAAAGTTACAACTATTGAATTGAAAACTACAAATGCTAATAAGAAAAAGGACATACAAGTCGAGAGAGGACGACATAAATCTCCCGGATTGGAGTCATATCCAATAGCGGGGTTCACGTCGATAAGGCGAGTTTTAGGGGTTTCGATTCTAGAATGAGAGTTCAATTGATCAACCTAAACTCAGTTGAGCGCATCCTCGAGAGAGGTGCGTTTATAATTTGGGAACCTCCACGGTCAATCAATTCTTTTAAGAGAATTAGAAGTTTTATTTCTTAATTTATTTATTTTTTTCCAAGGTGATTCAAGGTTGAGTGCTAATCCTTTAAACATAGTTTTTAAAAGTTATTTCTCTTTCTCTCAACAACCAACCCAAGTTTTATTCGATAAGATAATAGAGATTTTCTTGAAGTAAGAGTACTCAACAGCCCCGAGTCTAATACGACCTTGGTTTCTTATAACCTATACCACTTTCGACGCGGTACACTTGTCGTTGTCTTTTGCGGATATAGTTCTGCGCATCAAGTTTTTGGCACCGTTGCCGGGGACACGGTTGATATTTAGAAAAAAGAAATATTTATTAATTTTATCGTTCTCTTTCTTCTCCCCCTTCTCTTTAAAATTTAAAAAAAAATCTTAAAAAGCGTAATCTAAATTCTCAGAAAGGATGCTTTGGGCTTGAATTCCCATCATAGCCTCTAGTACCTTGCGAGACCTTCACCGGGTTGACCTTGGGAAGTCCGGGACTAATTTAACCCGCTTTTTCAAAAAAATATATAATAAAAATATTTATAAAATTCCATTCATTTGAGTAAAGGTTGTTCCCTTCTTTTTTATTATTATTATGAAAAAATCTGAAT
This sequence comes from Dactylorhiza incarnata, assembly GCA_033032865.1. NCBI lineage: Eukaryota > Viridiplantae > Streptophyta > Magnoliopsida > Asparagales > Orchidaceae > Dactylorhiza > Dactylorhiza incarnata. Next base: position 9,691,778 of record JAWHQI010000035.1, read on the forward strand.
TGGCCGTTAAAGTTGTCGAGCTTCGAAACCAACTTTACCTCTTACAAGCCGCTCGAAGGCGCCAATTTAGTTGTTATTATTGTGGTGCGCCTCATCAAAGTGAGGAATGTTATTTACATTCATATTCTCAAAATAATTATTATGAAAATAATTATCCTCAATATTATGAAAATAATTTTGATCATAATTTTTTATCTTTTAATGAAAATAATTTTTCAAACTTTGATGAAAATAATTTTTCTAATTTTAATGAGAATAATTTTTTGGCATTTAATAATTGCTTCTAGCTCCGAAATAGATTATTCCTCGTGGCAAGCTCACCCGGATAGTTCTCGAAGCAATGAAGATAAATCTTTAGATATGAATTCTTTTTTTCTTCTTGTACACCGCAATTCTCGTTCTCTAATTCTGGGGAAATTCCGCAGATCCAAATAGATACTCCCCCCCAAAATTTAGAGGAAAATATTATTTCGTCTAGTGTTTTTTCTAATTTTCACGAGAATAATTTTTCGGCTTCTAATAATTTTTCTTCTAGTCCCGAAGTAGATTATTCTTGGTGGCAAGGTCACCCGGATAGTTTTCGGAGCGATGAAGATGAATCTTTCGATCCGAATTCTTGTTCATCTTCTTTTGCACCGCAATTTTCATTCTCTAATTTTGGGGAATCTCCACCGAATCAATTTGATACTTCCCCACAAAATTTAGAGGAGAATTTTATTTCTTCTAGTATTTTTTCTCCATCTTTGGATAATTTAGTCATGGAGGAACATGTGGTTTCATGCAATCCCATAACTTCTTTTACCAAAGATGAAGAAAACTTATTATACCAAGAATTTCATAAAGTTATGGACACCCCGGATGAAATAGAAGAAGAACAAGTTTCTTCCCCTACTTCACCCGGATTTTATTTTCCTTGTCATGAATATTCGCGAATTTCTTCTATCCAACCAAAAATTCATGAAAATTTTGTATCCGAAAATTTTATTCCGCTTGGTAATGCACTAGATTTTCCTAATGAAAATTTTATTTTAGAAAAGGAACAACCAGAGCTTAATCATATATTTTCGCAAGCGCCTCCTCCTTGCGAAAAATTATCTGAATCGTTTAGTTCTGATTCTTTTGATACTAATAATTTCGTTGTAGATGATGAGCCGTTGCAACCAAACGTCTTCAGAGATCCATTTGCCGCTCATCTCCAGCTTTCCAAATCACCTATAGTTTGTTTAGGTAATTTGGATTCACAATTTCAAGCTCACCGACAGCAAAAGAATCAAGACTACATAGGAGGAGTAGCCGGGCGACTGACGCCGGCACATTCGCCTCAGCGCGAATTAAGGGAGTTGCCTGTCCACCTCTCTTTTAAATTTCCTTTTTCCTAACACTAACTGTCTAGCTTAAAGAAGGGAAAAAGAAAGCGCTCTTGGGAGGCACCCCTTGCTTATCTTTATTTTTATGTTTATTTTCTTTTAAGTATTCTTCATACTTAGTTTTAAACATTGGGGACAATGTTTAATTTTAAGTATGGGGGTGTAGCTTTGCTTTCTTTATACTTCTATTTATTTGAAAAAAATACGTAAATATTTTTTTTAATCTAATAAAAATAAAATTTCTTGGAAAGGATGCTTTGGGCTTGAATTCCCATCACAGCCTCTAATACCTTGCGAGCCCTTCACCGGGTTGACCTTGGGAAGTCCAAGAAGAAAAAAAATTAAAATTTTGCTGAATTTTAATACTTACTCATATGCAAAATCCTTAGTAGATTTGCTTTTGTATAGTGCCGCAGGGAATTTTTATACTTCATTAGATTTTGAATTTTGGAATAAAATTGTTGACTCAGGCAGTGTTCCTAGTTAAGCGCACGCGTTTGTAGAATTCTATGTCAAATTAACTATTCAACATAAAATTAGATTTATGTTTTTCTAACTGCGAAAAAAACAATCTTGTTTTACTCTTACCTTGAATCCGGTAGAATCTATGAATAATTCAAGTGAGTATGTAGAAGCTTACTAGAGAAATATTACACATTTGAACGAAAGGGTATTCTTTCTCGACGGCTAGAACTTGCCTCTAGCGATTCTCGAAGCATTTACATAGGTTTGTCATAGTTTTTTGAAGTGATTTAGGCCATCTTTTGATCGTTTATACCTGTTTGCCCACCTTTAAAAATTTTTTTCAATGTTTAAACACTTTGGGCCTTTCCTTATTTCGTTTGCTACCTCCACCTTTCATTTTTACTAAAGCCAAAACATCCACCCCATGATCACACTAAATATTTGAGATTTATTAAAATTTTGCAATGAGTTCTATTGTGAAAATAAGGAAGTTGCAACTTCTTATTTGGAGCTACAATAAAAAAAATGTGAAAAATTATTTTGTTGGCCAATTATGAAAAATAAAGAAAATTATTCATGGCCTTATGCTTGAAAAATTATGAGAGTTTTTTGTATGTTTTGCTTCATGACAACTCTTATGCAAGGTTTAAATTTTGATAATTTTGGGAAACTCTCACCTTGATTTAGTGTGATACTTAGCCGTCATGTTCTATCTCTTTGATTTCCAATTCCAAATCATATACCTAAGCCAAGTTTCACTCCTAATGAAAGCCCTTTTGATCTTTAAACTATGACATTATACTTGTGTAGTGGAGAGAGTGCGACCGGGCAAGCCTATGGCCATCGTCATTGATGGATTTCTTTGGAGGCTATCCTGAAACTCAATTTTGGGTAATATTGATCTTAGAAAACACGCTACCCGCTCCTTGAATAGAATTCGAGAATTTACCGAGTTTTCAACTTAAAAGTAAAAGCAATAGGTTAAATCACATTTTTGAAAATTATAAGCTAATCGTTATGCTGAATAGGTCTTTCAACTAGGATCTCTACACGTAGGCGTAAGACTTCGCATTTTTATTCCTTGAGTTCAAATTTCTTTTTCTAGTATTTAAATTTCTCTACACCTATGAAAAGTTGTTTGCTCGGGACTAGCAAACGAGTAAGTATGAGGGTGTTTGATGAGTACTCCTTGTACTCATCTTTTAGTATAAGTTTAATATATTCTTAATATGAAATTATATAGTTTTTATTCTTTTCTTAATTAAATTATTATCTTTTCAATTTTATAAACTAACCTAAACCTTTTTTTGTGTGTTTTCAGGATTTCTGGGCATTTTGAGCAAAATTGTCAAATACACGCCCAAGGTCACGGGTGTGACCAAGGGTGTGACAGCCAAAGATGTGTTCTAGACCTGCCTCCACCACCCAGAGTCGTTCCGTGAAGAATTCGCCAAGTACACGCCCCAGGTCACGGGTGTGACCAAGGACGTGACCCCTGGCTGATGTGTTCGACGAAAATTCAGGAGATCGACGAACAGGCGAGTGTTCGATGAATGTTCAAAATTGTCAAGTACACGCCCCAGGTCACAAGCGTGACCAAGGGCGTGACATCCAAGTCACGGCCGGGACCCCGCCACCAGCTGCCAGCACGTCTGCCATGTCATTTACAGTTACACGCCCCAGGTCACGGGCGTGACCAGGGGGCGTGACATTCAATCACGGGCGTGACTCGGCCCGCGCTTCTTCCCGCCAAAGTTTCCCGCCAGCTGCAAGATTTAGAGATTACACGCCCTAGGTCACGGGCGTGACCTAGGGCGTGATGCGGCTGAAATGCACACAATTACTCCAAAAGGCGCCTTCTCCGCTGCTGCTGCAATCACGCCCCTTACACGCCCCTTGGTCATGGGCGTGACCAAGGGCGTGTAACATCAAATTTCCGCCTATTTATAGGGAGCTTCTCCAGGTAGTTTGGAGACAAATTTTAGGACTTAGACTCTTCTTTTCATATTTTATTTTCATGTTTTAGTAGTTCTTGTATGTCTTTTTTTTCTTATTAGCATTTGTAGTTTTCAATTCAATAGTTGTAACTTTCAATTCATGTCTTGTAATTTTTCTTTGGCAATTTAATAAAATAGTTCTTTTCTTCTTTCATTTTCTTCCTCTTTTATCATGTGCTCTTTTATTTATTTTGATTCCTCAATCTCCATGAGTAGCTAAAATTTCTATTAGTACTCGGCCGAGATGATCCAAGGAAAATATAATTCATAATTTAGTCTAGAACTTCTTTTCTCTTTTTTAGATCGCTTAAGATTTATCCTTGAATTTAATTTGATTGAGATTATATTATCGATATATAATTCTCATTCTTATTTTCGTAGTCTAATAACCGAGAGGTTTTGAGTTCGAATCGATCATTTCAAGGATAAAGAGAATTGAATGCACTCCTCGAGAGAGGACGACAAAAATCTCCTGGATTGGAGTCATATCCAATAGCGGGGTTCACTTCGATAAGGCGAGTTTTAGGGGTTTTGATTCTAGAATGAGAGTTCGATTGATCAACCTAAACTCAGTTGAGCGCATCCTCGAGAGAGGTGCGTTTATAATTCGGGAACCTCCACGGTCAAGCAATTCTTTTAAGAGAATTAGAAGTTTTATTTCTTAATTTATTTATTTTTTCCAAGGTGATTCAAGGTTGATTGCTAATCCTTTAAACATAGTTTTTAAAAGTTATTTCTCTTTCTCGCAACAAGCAACCCAAGATTTATTCGATAAGATAATAGAGATTTTCTTGAAGTAATAGTACTTAATCGCCCCGAGTCTAATACGACCTTAGTTTTTTCTAACCTATACCACTTTCGACGCGGTACACTTGCCGTTGTCTTTTGTAGATATAGTTTTGCTTGCATCACTTACTTATCTGATAAAATAGAGCCGTTGCTGAAAGATCTGAGTTCAGAGAATGAAATAAAATAATCTGTCTGAAATACTGAACTGAAATAACAAATTTCATCGAGCGTAGAGCTGAGTTCATCGAACGCAGAATGAAGTTCGTCGAACTGAAGAGATAAACTGCTGAAGAGAAATTTTCATCGATCTGAACAAATTTCGTCGAACACAATCTGGAGTTCGTCAATCTCAAGCTGGAGGTCATCAAACTGAAAGATAATATCTGATAAGCTAGCTGGAATATTGAATTCGTTGAGCTGAGAAGAACTTTCATCGATCTGAACATCTGATACTTATTCTTCTAACGCAGAGCTGAGTTCGTCGAACGCTGAAGAGATAAACTGCTGGACTGGCTTGAAAACTGAGAGCGTCGAGTTGGAGAGCAAGTTTGTCGAACGCAGAGAGTAGTTCGTGAACGCAGACTAGAGTTCGTCGAATGCAGAATGATTTCGTCGAATGCATAACCTTGGCAAGTTCGTCGAACGCAAGAGCATGCCGTTCGTCGAACGCAGGATGGAGTTTGTCGAACGCAGTATGGAGTTCGTCGAACGTAGAAAACTGATTCTTTTCCTTAGTTCTAACAACCTAAAACCTTGACCCTTTAGACTATACATTGGTGCCAAGTTAGCCCTAATAAACAGATTGTGATCCTAGCCCAAATCAGTAATAGGGTTGTTCCAACACCGTCGATTATGAGATAAATCTTCCCGTCGATTGAGTCTAGTCTTCCCATCGATTTTGAAGACCTTTCCCGTCGATTTTGGGTAGTCCTTTTCCCGCCGATTTCATGTAAGTCTTCCCGTCGATTTTGAAGACTCTTCCCGTCGATTTTGAAGGCTCTTCCCATCGATTTTAATATGCTTTCCCGTTGACTTTTGCTTAAGCTTTCCCATTGACTTTTGCTTAAGCTTTCTTGTCCTGTCGACTTTCCTTAAGTCTTTCTCGTCGACTTTGATTAATCTTTCCCCGTCGACTTTATCGTGTATTTTGAATTGTTTCACCAATGTTTGTAGGCCCTTTTTGCCGTGCGGGCCCGAGTATCTTAAATTATGTTGTTGAGCGTTTTAAACTCATTTGTTGAGTCTTTTGGTGAAGTCATGTCTTGTTATGTCCCGCGATGCTAAGTGTCCATTTTTTGTGTTATTTCGTCATGTATATTAGGTTATTTCATCAAATATTCTGGGATAGTTTTGGTGAGTATTTCTTGAATATTTTGATCTATGTTGGCTAATTCTCCGAGTGTTTTTTGTTGATCTATAGAGTGTTATATATATATATACTAGCAGCTCCGCATGGGCTTCGCCCGTGCTCGCTGCTCCCCGAAGGCGGCTTGCGGCCGCCGCGACGGCGACCTTAGGCCGCCACGACGGTAACCTGCGGCCACCTCCGCACAGGCTACAACAAGCAGTAGCTGCGGCCCACAAAGCCCGCCCAGAGTCCGCCCGACCTAGCCGTCTTTCCGATGGCATAAGGGTAAAACACCCTTTGGTGCAAGGGTATTTTGGGAACACCCAATGTTGCACCAAAGGGTGTTTTTCCCTTATAGAATAGTATAAGATATATAAATATATATATATATATATATTACATATATGTTTATGCACCACTGCTTCTGTGGTGGTTGAGCTAGGTTGGGGTCTGTTGGATATGTGAGCTAAGAGTCACCGTCACAGTGCCTTTGTTTGGGCTATTGATTTGTGTGGACTGGAGTCACCGCCACAACACTCCTAGTTTGGGTTATTTTGGGGCTATTGTTGGCAGTGGATAAAGGACCACCACCTCAGTGCCCGTTTGTGGATTATACACCCCTGGTTTGGGTTATTTTGGGGCTAAGGTTGGTAGTGGATAAAGGACCACCACCTCAGTGCCCGTTTGTGGATCATACACCCCGAAGCTGTGTATAGATGGTTTGTGTTGGACCGTGTGCCTCCGCCTCAGTGCCTTGGTCTGCCCGGAGTTAAATGATGCCCCTTTCTTCTAAGCTAAGTAGTCTCAGGTCCTTGTATAATTTCATATATATATATATACATATATATATACATATATATATATATACACATATAACATTATATTTTAGTCTGCCATTATTCTTGGTGCTAGATTCCTTTTGCTCTCACTTTTGAGTTGTTTCTTCTGAATCGATGTTATTTGTTTGTCCTTACCTTTGTAGTCTAGTTGCTCATACCCTCATATTTTCCTGCTAACCTTAACTCTTTCTTTAGTATTGTGCTGCTTTCTTGCCCCCTAGGGCTGATGCATTCTTTTCTTTGAATGCCTCAGGTTCAGGTCTGTAGCTGTCGCAGGTGGTAAAGCGGAGTCTTTCAGTCCCTGGTGGTAAAGCGGAGTCTTTCAGTCCCTGGTGGCGGCTTTCTTCCTTCCCTTCTTGGTGAGAGGTTGACTTCTGGTGGTTGTAGTGGTTTGTTTGCCTATGGGGTTGTTGACACCCATATTGGTCTCTTGTTGTATTCTTCTATCTTGCTATTACACTATTACTTCTTACTGTTGATGAAGTATTGCTCTCTAGGAAGGTTTTATGTTAGGATGCACGAGTTACTTTATTTATATAAAATGTCATTCTTGCATAGCATAATTTTAAGTAAATGTCACCTAATTTGAAGATCTTAGAAAACCCTTTCCTTACCTATACTAAATTTAGCGATATGCATATCATTGCTGAGATGTTTGATCTTCATGCTCATGTAGGATAAAATGAACTTATTTTTTCACTGCATATGTATAGTTTTCTACTGGTTGACTAGTTAATCCACCGGACCGAGGGACACAGTCCTAAGTTTAAAATGTAAATTCTCCTTTAAACTCAATCATATTTATGTCTTTTATAAAATAGTCATATGAAGTGTTTGCTTGAGCATCTGTAGTTGTCCCCTGCATGATGTGGCATCATAACGCGCATTTTCTCCTTGCTCTGATAATATTTATTAAATTCGTGGGAAAATGCGGGTTGTGATAGTTGGTATCGGATGGAGGTTGGCCGGGTTACTAGGAAAGTCTGGTTGGCCCGGTTAACCTCCTGGTGAGGATCGTTATTCATTGCATACACACACCGAAGGGTCATCTGTATGTCTTGGCTAATGCATGAACACTACACTCATAACATGATAAGAAGTATACGAGGCATATTATGTAGTATGGGATGCATAATATGTGTCTGTATATGGATCCTCATAGGTCACAAGATGCGACTGTTATGTAGTATGAGATGCATAACGTAGGTCGCATGCGTGCCCATTAGCTCTCTTTTTTCTTTTTCGTTACATGCGGGAATATGTAGTATGGGATGCATACGATCGCATGTGTATGCCACTTATAGTATGCATTAAGGCCTTTCTTAGACTGCATAGCACTGTATGCGCATCATAACATAACATTAGCATACATGCCAAGTTAAATATATATATGATAACGCTCGTACACACATGATTTGAAATAAATTTTTTGGCATTCATGCATTCATATTATATGCACATGAGTCAATAGGATGATGATATATCATCCTAGGTTAAGCATAACATCATTTCATGAATTCCCAGAGCAAGTATCAGCAAGAGCAAGTATCTGTTCTTTTCTGATCTGTATCGAGTTAAGAAATTCTAGTTTCCTAGCCGTTGTGTCTTAAGCTAGGTGCAGTTGAGCGGTTCGTGCGTAATTGCATTCGATGACTCCAGAGGGTAGTGCATCAGGCTCATCTCTCCGGTTAGAGGATGAATCCTCAGGTGCGCGTAGTGAGGCGGTGATTGAGGAGTTGCGTTAGAGTAACGAGGCATTGTCGAGGCAAATGGTCGAGATGCAGGCACAGATTCAGACTTTGATGGCGGCTACTTTTGGGCAGCAGCCTGGGGTGCAGAACCCTATTGTGGGTCAGGATGCAGTGTCGAGGAAGGGAAAGAGGAAGGATGATGATAGTGGCAGCCCTGCTCCAAGTTAGAAGGGCAAGATGGTGTGAAGTTTTAGCAGTCGTGTGAGCCATCCGTTTGAGAAGTGTTTCGAGAGACTAGGCACGCAAAAGAAGCTTCAGGTGATACAGAAGCAACTTCAGATGATGGCTCTTCAAGGTGCTCCGAAGAATGTCAAGTATTGCACTTTTTGTAGTCGGATGGGGCATGATATTGCCCAGTGTTGGAAGAAGAATAAGGCATGTGAGTATTGTTGGCAAAGAGGGCATGATGCGACTCGATGCCTGTTGAAGGATAGGACATGCTATTAGTGCGGACAAAAAGGACATGTGAAATCCCGGTGTTCGCAATTCCGGTCGGCCGGCCAGCACCTTGCCCTTCCAGCTCTGGCACCGCCACCGCCTCAGCAACGACACTTGGATCGAGGAGAGGCCGAGTTAAGTGTAGTAGCAAAGGAAGAAGAGCAGTTTTCCCCCCAGGTGATCTCAGGTTAGATTTTGACCTAGTTGTTATATAATAGTTATGCAGTTAAAATTTTTGTATCGATGCGCTTGTATTGTTGAGTTTGCAGTAAAGAACCATCGTGCGTGCGTTCTTTCCGAGTCGGTGTTCCACTTCGCATTGAAAAGTTTCGAGGCGAAACTTTCTTTTAGGAGGGGTGGTTGTAACGCCCTGGGTTTTCGCTAATTATTTTAAATCTAATTATTAATTATTTTAAATATAATTATCTTCGAAATGGCAGTGTGAGGGCGTTACCGTTTTGGCATGCACATAAATAATTAATAAAGAGCGAGAACAAAAAAAAAGGATGAAAATAATAATAAGATTTATATATATGTTATATTATATGTATAAAATATGTTTATACATGATAAAATAGTTTATAATGTAATGCTACTATTCTTATTTTCTATAGAGTCTCATTATTTTGATTAATCATAATGATTAAAATGTTAAGATAATATAAAGCACTTAAATACTTATGATTTGTCCAAATGATTTTATATAAAAAATGCTATATGTATCGGTATATAAAATAATGAGATAATTAAAAATATATATAACAACACTATGTATATAAGATCCCTAATTAATATAATCATAAATTATTATAATTTATATATATATATACATAAATGAATTCTTATATCTGTTAACTTTACGTATTATTATTATTATATATAATTAGAATTATCTTAAGTATCATTATATATATATATATATAATGAGAATTTAAGCCTAAAGATGAATCAAATAGTGGATGGAGATATTTATACATAAATTAATAATTTAAGGTGAGTGGGTTTCTAATTTCTTCACTTATAATATTATATTATTTAAGTTCTGTACTTTCTCTTCTTCTTCCCCAAGCCGTTCAGGCTTTTCTTTTTATTTAATTTTTTTCGAGGAGAGCTCGCTAGTTCGGGGGGGGGGGGGGGGAGAGCTTGAAAGAGTTTTTTTTCTTCTTTCCGTTGGCCATCGAGGGAGCTCGAGAGCTCGGATTCGTCGCCAGAGCGTAGTTTTGGAAGCTCTCGCCGAGATCTTTGTGCGTGCGGTAAGTTTTGTGTTTCATCGAGTTTTGTCTTCAAGCTAAACCCTAAAGGTTGGAGTTCTTCTTTTATCATGTCAAGCTCCCTCCCCTTGCCGAGGAATGCTAATCAGCGAGTCGGCTCGCAAGTTCGAGGCAAGTTGCAGTATTTTTTCGTGTTTCTTTTCTTTTATTGCTAGTTTCTTGGATTTTTCTATGTTGCTGTGGGTAAATTCTTTGATTTTGGTATGAGCAATTTGATGTGTTTTCCTCTTTGTTCTATGGGGTGAATAAATTTTGGTTAGATGTAAGAGGTTTTTAGTGGGTGGGTTGCAAATAACAGTTTTTCCTTCTTTGTTGCTTGTGTGATTTTCCAAGTCATGGTGATTTTATTCCCTGCTGTCATCACTTCTTCTTATTTCTCTTTAATGTTGTTTAAGTACCCCCCTTTTGTTTGCTGAATCGGGATGGTTTGATTTCAGGTTTATGTTTCCTGTCTAATTATTTTACTTGGCTATTTTTCCTGGATTTTCTGTTTGAAGTCCCGTCCCGTCGATTGGCACACCATCCCATCGATCGACGGGAGAGGGCAGAGAGGTCATGTTTGTCGAGTTTTCTAAGTAAGAATCGACGGGATACCCGTCGACCAGGCTACCACCCCATCGATCGGACTCCCGTCCAGTCGATCGGGCCCTCTTCCAGCCAATGCTTTTGTCTAAAGTCCCCTTCACGTTGATTTTGAGTAAGTTTCCCATCGATTTTGAGTTAGCTTTCCTGTCGACTTGACTATAAGCTTTCCCGTCGATTGAGTAAGTTTTCTGTCGATTTTGAGTTAGTCTTTCCCGTCGATTTTGAGTTAGTCTTCCCGTCGACTTGATTATAAGTCATTTCCCGTCGATTATGAGATAAATCTTCCCGTCGATTGAGTCAAGTCTTCCCATCGATTTTGAAGACCTTTCCCGTCGATTTTGGGTAGCCCTTTTCCCGCCGATTTCATGTATGTCTTCCCATCGATTTTGAAGACTCTTCCCGTCAATTTTAATAAGCTTTCCTGTCGACTTTTGCTTAAGCTTTCCCATCGACTTTTGCTTAAGCTTTCCCGTCGACTTTCCTTAAGTCTTTCCCATCGACTCTGATTAATATTTCCCCGTCGACTTTATCATGTATTTTGAATTGTTTCACTAATGTTTTTAAGCCCTTTTGCCGTGTGGGCCCGAGAATCTTAAATTATGTTGTTGAGCGTTTTAAACTCATTTGTTGAGTCTTTTGGTGTAGTCATGTCTTGTTATGTCCCGCGATGCTAAGTGTCCATTTTTCATGTTATTTCGTCATGTATATTGGGTTATTTCATCAAATATTCCGGGATAGTTTTGGTGAGTATTTCTTGAATATTTTGATCTATGTTGGCTAATTCTCCGAGTGTTTTCTGTTGATCTGTAAAGTGTTATATATATATATTCATACATATATATATTTATATATATTTTACGTATATGTTTATGCACCACTGCTTCTGTGGTTGTTGAGCTAGGTTGGGGTCTATTGGATATGTGAGCTAAGAGTCACCGTCACATTGCCTTTGTTTGGGCTGTTGATTTGTGTGGACTGGAGTCACCGCCATAACACCCCTGGTTTGGGTTATTTTAGGGCTATGGTTGGCAGTGGATAAAGGACCACCACCTCAGTGCCCATTTGTGGATTATACACCCCTGGTTTGGGTTATTTTGGGGCTAAGGTTTGTAGTGGATAAAGTACCACCACCTAAGTGCCTATTTGTGGATCATACACCCCGGAGCTGTGTACAGATGGTTCGTGTTGGACTGCGTGCCTCCGCCTCAGTGCCTTGGTCTGCTCGGAGTTAAATGATGCCCCTTTCTTCTGAGCTAAGTAGTCTCAGGTCCTTGTATAATTTCATATATATATATATACACATATAACATTATATTTTAGGATGCCATTATTCTTGGTGCTAGATTTCTTTTGCTCTCACTTTTGATTTGTTTCTTCTGAATCAATGTTATTTGTTTGTTCTTACCTTTGTGGTCTAGTTGCTAAAACCCTCATATTTTCATGCTAACCTTAAATCTTTCTTTAGTATTGTGCTGCTTTCTTGCCCCTAGGGCCGAGACATTCTTTTCTTTGAATGCCTCAGGTTCAGGTTTGTGGCTGTCGCAGGTGGTAATGTGGAGTCTTTCACTCCCTGGTAGTGGCTTTCTTCCTTCCCTCCTTGGTGAGAGGTTGACTTCTGGTGGTTGTAGTGGTTTGTTTGCCTATGGGGTTGTTGGCACCCATAGTGGTCTCTTGTTGTATTCTGCTTTCTTGCTATTATGCTATTACTTCTTACTGTGGATGAAGTATTGCTCTCTAGGAAGGTTTTATGTTAGGATGCACGAGTTACTTTATTTATATAAAATGTCATTCTTGCATAGCATAATTTTAAGTAAATGTCACCTACTTTGAAGATCGTAGAAAACCCTTTCCTTACCTATACTAAATTTAGCGATGTGCATATCATTGCTGAGATGTTTGATCTTCATGCTCATGTAGGATAAAATGAACTTATTTTTTCCAATGCGTATGTATAGTTTTCTACTGGTGGACTAGTTGATCCACCGGACCTAGGGACACGGTCCTAAGCTTAAAATGTAAATTCACCTTTAAACTCAATCATTTTTATGTCTTTTATAAAATAGTCATATGAAGTGTTTCCTTGAGCATCTGTATTTGTCCCTTGCATGACGTGGCATCATAACACGTATTTTCCCCTTTCTCTGATAATATTTATTAAATTCGTGGGAAAATACGGGTTGTGACAGTCGACCACTAGGGCTGGAGGAGCAAACTCCTTTGGCCGATAGTTTTGGGGTGCTAGCAGCAATTCTGGAGGGGCACAATGGTGGAGGTGGGCTTGGGAAGGTGGCGACAAAGGATTTCCGTAGGGGAAAATAAGGGAAGAAGGTGGTTGTTTGTGAGGAGGGGTGGGAGGAAGGTTGGGCGGCTGTTATGGGGTGAGAGATGGGCTGGCTGGCAACTTTGTAGAGGGTTGAAGGGTTGGAGGGGGATGATAGTGCGGTCAGCCTTAGGGCTGTATGGATTGGCCAGCCAAGGTGTAGGGAGAGGAGAGTAAGTCCAGGCTTCGTACCCGGAGTCGGCTTCGGCATCTAAGTGATCAAGGATTGAGCTTCTAAACTCCAATCTTCAATGACTAAAATGAGAGCCCTCGCTCTTTATTTATAGATCCTAGGGGCAACATACGATTATGATTGGTCGAACTTCCCGACTCAAAAATACATAAAATTACAACTCGAAATAAAAAATGACAAGAACAAAAACTACTACTGACGCGCAGATTCTACATCGCTAAAAGTGAGAGCAGAATGCGGTCCGAACAGTAGTGTACCGGTCATTGTCAAGTAATAAATTTGGGAATATGATCCCCGAGTATCATTCTCTCAAGGAATGCAGAGTGGGTGAAATGATCGTGTCGTGAGAAGATTGTTACAACGAGCGGAGGAAAATAAAGGGGGTTTGTTTAGGGCTTCCTAATTTAACAACAAGAAAAATAAAATGCGGGTCAGAAGCACCGCTTTGCTTGGCGAGATGATTTGCAGGCGGCAATGCCGTGCTTCAGTAAGCGGATGGACGGTAGGCAGATGGAAGGAGTGATCTCAGTGCGGAGATGAGGGTCGCAGACACCTCTTCAAAGTCTCACCTCTAGCTTTTGCTAGAGTGGTCTATCAGTTGCGTGTGAGGGTGGATGTGAGCGGAGGCGAGGCGCATTCACAACATACAAACTTCAAGGGAGAAAATAACAAGGAAATCTTTCATTCATAGACAAATAATAATAATCCAAGTTCAATACACACGCTAAGAAGTACATTTCACAAATGAGAGAAGGGTAAAGTAAACCGATAGAAGCGAAGTCTCGCCGTGGATCATGGTCGGAATGGCGGGTTGTCAAGCCGTCTATGTGCTCAGTCCTTGGTTGCTTCTAGGATCTCGAGGCTGTCACTACCCCTGACCTTTGTCCATCTTCTTCAGCTTGCATCAGTGTCTTCTTCCTCTCCAAGTGGAAAATGCCCAACACCATGATATGCTTGTCGTGGATGGCTGGGAAGTCTTCCGGAACCTTGCATGTAGCTCGGATTCACTGGAGGACACTTTCCAATGAAAGGAGATGGAAGGGGGGGGGGGGGGGGTGGGTGGATGGAAAGCAAAAATGGCGCAGGTGCGCGGGAGGAACTGATGGCAAATGTCCGCAGCATGCCCTAAAATCGCGGAACCTGCATTTAAATACAGAGCAGAATAAACATGGCGCACGACCAGTGGTCGTGAGCAAAGAAATTCCACTGATCGTGCGACAACAACCTGTAGCAACTTCAGACTGCCAAGAAACTTCGCACGATCATTGGCGCACGGCCAGTAGTTGTGCGAGAAGAAATACCTCTGCCCGTGCGAGGACAACCTGTAGCGAACCTCAGGCTGCCAAAAACTTCGCACGATCATTAGCGCATGGCCAGTGGTCGTGCAAGATGATACCCATTGATCGTGCGACCGTTCAGGTGAAAAATGGGAGGATGCGCACGACCAGTGGTCGTGCGTGAACAAAAACGCACAACCAGAGGCTTTTAGGCAAAGAAATTGCCCCATTCCACACCGAGCATCCACACAACCCCTGAACCTGCAGGAAAACAGTCCAGGACACTAGCAGATGCATTCCACAAGATCAACAGAAACAATATAGCATCAAGGAAAAGATGAAACATAAGAAATCACACCAAACTGGGCAGAAAATATACACAAAGAGTGAAATAGACAATGTAATCGAATGTAAGCAATAATGGGCCTAAAGTGTAGTGCAACGACAAGGAAAACGACCAAGATGAAACCAAAAATCACTCTAAAAACTGGGCTCATCACACCCCAGACTTACCTATTTGCGCGTCCCGAGTAAACAAATCCGATGGAGTAGGAAAAGCATAGCTAGCCAAAAAATTTGCAAACATGGAGTAGAATGCGAAGTTGCATACTTGTGCGCGTAGAAATTCATTAGAAGAAGTTTCCAAATATGCTAGCTAATTTATAAAAAGTGTAAATGCGTAAAAATGAATTAATTTTTACTCAAAAATGGAATATTGGTGAATCTGTGGTCACACGTAATACGAAAGTAAGCAGAACACGAAGGGAAGTGTTACCCAAGACCGGAACTCCGAATTATCTTCGTTGAAATCCGTCAACCTTTAGAACCATAAGCTCGCCCTATCACACTCACTCCACGACACTACTAAACTCACAAGACGAATCGATAGGACTTTAGGTATTCATGAGGCCTAGGTTATGGTTTGGAATACAAAGATAAACATGATGGCTAATCGCAACCCAAAAGAGCTCACAAAAGTGCTAATTCATAGCAGCCCCCAATAAAACATGTGTAACACACCCCCAGACCTGAGTTTGAAACCCGGTGTGCACTCGGCCTACACCAAACGATAAAAATAGATGTTTCAATTACAACGCTAGGGATATATTTTTTTCTTTGCTTTTCTTTTTCTTTTCCTGTTTAAATTTTTTAATCCCCAAATTTATTCGTACAAACTCTCAGCATATAGACTTTTTTAGATAACCACATCAACACAAGAGTTTTCTATCACCGCACCGCATTGGAGAATTATAAAGCTTTAATGCTTTAGGATTAATTTTTGGTTGCGATAATGAGATTAGCTTTTACGCCTTGGTGAAGTATGGTGGAGCTGAACCAAATGGTTGGGTAGGCACAAAATGGGCTAGCAATGGTTAGCGTATAAGAATGGTATAACAATGCTCAAGCTTATAAAATAGATGGCCTACGTCACGCTCAAATTGCAAATCGTTCGCACCCATGCTTTGAGAGTCGCTTGAGGCAAGTTCTTAGCTCCCTGAGAAAGGTAAACTTTCCTCCCAACTCAAGCAACACGAATCTCGTGATCGCTTACACACAATACACCGCTACCACTAGATTCAACCACATTCACCATTTTGAGTAAAATAAATTAAAATCTATGCAAATCAACTAATTGTAAATCAGAAGCAAAAATAAAACTAATTGTACTCAAATTTCTAAGCAAGACATGAGTACTCAACTAGAGCACTACATGATTCAACATGTTACTCCACCTTGCAATGTGTAGGCTAATACCCCAATTCCGACATCACAACCAAGAATTGAATATACTGAAGCATACAAACAAGCGATGTGCGCGCTCGTGTGGGTGAAATGGTGTGTGATGCAAATATGAAATTATAATAAAAAATGAAATGTACTACTAGTAAGCTAAAACATGTGCACATGTAGTGAGCACTAGGTACGACTCTTCCCCCAGACTTAAAGTCATCCCGATCAAAATAAAATATTTGCATAATAAAAAGGGGCTAAGGGCAGAAGGTACCTATGCTCATAAATGAGCCTACCGGAAGATCAGTGATTCTTGTCCAATTGCGGCAGTCCCGCATGATCTAAATAGATTTGACCCTGCGATTAAAGCATAATCCTAGACAAAACAGAGATAAATTAATATATAGAATAGAAAAAGAAACTGAACAGAACCAAATGGTTCCACTGGGTTGTCTCCCAAGAGCCCTTTTGTTTATAATTCTAATAATAATCCAAAGGAATAGTAATAACAGATACTAATATAACGGCACCCAGATGAGTGTCGCACACAAAAGTGTTCCAAACAACTCTAAGTAAGAAATCACAGTTCATCACAGGCTCATAACAGAAAATATAAATAAGCTAAGAACTAGATGGCCACTAAGATCTGCTAGACGAGAGGAAACACTCAACTCTCCTCGTCACTATCACTGGCGTGAATTTTAATAGGAGAGGCACGACAGGGAGCAGTAGGTGCAAAACGAGCAGGGGGAGGAGGCACACTTAGCCCAACTCTCAAGGCTTGCTGATAAATCAAATCTTGTATCTAATATTGCGAAGCCTCCAAATCAGAAAGGTGCTCGTTCAAGTAAGGGACTCCCTGCATAGATGCTGAATCATAATACTGCCCTGCTTGCTGCTCAAGCTATTGCGGTGTCTGCCTAGACCGACGTGACTGCTGGGGCGTCTCCGCTGCCCTGTGCCTCCCCATCGCGGATGACTCAGCCTCCTCATTCTCATCATCCCCTGCTAACCACCCGCACCCGCATCGCCCGGTGCGGTCACCATAAATGTCCGGTTAGCCTTTCTTCCCTCCATACGCAGTAGGTGAAACCTCACCATCGTGGCCCGAGTAATAGTGGATGAAGACGTAACCTGCTCCATCGGGGGCAACTGGTCCAAAACCCTCAACCCCTTCGCGATGCCGGTGACATAATGCGCACCCCCAATCACTCCGACGAGGCCATATATGGCCTCATGGTGGAAGAAATGAGCCAACATATACCCCAGATGAAGGGGATACTGCTGTTGCATGCTGTAAAGGCATAACATGTCCTGCCAACCTACCATATTCTGACTTAGGGCACGCGCGATGTTAGAGTGACTGATCAAATGCTACAAATACCTCAGGGCGGGAGAGACGATCTTTGTAGATTTGGCTATGCGAGCCACGTATTCGTCATCCCTACCAATGAATGAGCGCCATACAGAGTGTGCCGAGACATTGTCCGGAAAAGCAGTAGCCAAATTCTGAAAATCCAAGCGCGCAGCCACGTCGTCGGTATAGAATCCAACATGGATGGCCAATTCAGGGAGAGTGAGGGTGAAAACATGACCCATCATCCGAAAAGAGCATAAAGGACGGTGGAACCCCGCCGGAGTGACCTCCCACTCGAATGTGGAGAGAAACTCCAAGGTAAGCTCCTTATATCCCAACTCACTACATTCAAAGACATTTCTCCAATTATTGAATGAGTAGAGAAGAAGAACCGCCTCCAACAATGCACCATTATCCCCAATCGACCGGAGTTCCTCACAATCAATAAGGCATCGCGAGAGGAAGGGCTTTCCCTTCAGCGAGTTGAAGTGGCCCGTGTGCTCCCCCTTGGAAAACTTAGCCATTCTCCCCAAAATCTGAGCAGGAGTGGCTGAAGCGGAGCGAGATCTCTGATATGCCTTGGTGACTCGGCGGCTACCAGATGGATCCATGAGAGGAGGAGATGGAAGGACATGAGGAAGGGGAAGGAGGCTTACTAGAGAAGAAATCGAGCAAGTGAGAGAAGGGAATGGACTCCCGAGCGGCGCACGCTCAGTGGAAGAACGACGCAAGATCAGTGAATGCCCTAGGCGCACGCACAAAGGTCGACCAAAAGTTTTTAAAGAAAACTGGGCCCGCGCACGACCAGTGGTCGTGCATTTATAAATAACGTACGTGCACGACCAATGGTCGTGCACGAAGAAATTTTTGGTGCGCCCCAATTTCGAAATTAAATCCTCGTTGCCGTCCAAGATAAGTGCACACTAGGGTTTCCCACATCTAGCAGAAACATCAACGACCACAAAACAGTAATTAAACAACAACAATTTAAACAACAATAATTTAAAAAGAAAAAAAAACAAATCTAGAGAAAATTGCAGTAATCCTAACTAAGATAACAATTGGGGTTTATGTCTCCCAACTAGACTTATTCAAGTATATATATATTTTTAGCCAATAGGCGCATGAAATTTTAAATGTTCTGGCAACTGCTCATGAACACATTCTGGTAACCGCTTCCGGTATGGAGACAGAATAGTTACCCAAATACCTGTGTAAATATACCTATCATGACTGTTAGGTGTGGGTAATATGTAAGGGGTGAAACTCTCTGAGTCTAACTCCACTTGCATACAGTCCTTTCCAGGGCTGAGCCGCGTCACAGTCTCGTGCACTGTCAGAATCAACTCCACGATGTGGTCCTGCAGAGTGTAAGACAAGGGAGCGGGGTTAGGAAATAAAATAGATGGATAACCAAAATTGACCTCAATTTTGGGGCAGATCCCGGTATCATCCCCCATTTATTGGATTGTAGCAAAATCATCGGTACTGTCTTGGGGCCCGCAAAAGTCTACATGTGCTGCAACAACCTCATCCCCAGTGTGGATCTCCTCATGTGATGTCGAGGTAGTAACCCCGGCAATTCGGACGTCTCCATAGACTGGATTTTTCAAAATGCTACAAGCACCCACTTTTTCCTGCAAATCATCCTCAACAGCTATATCAAAGATAGGTATAATGCTAAGTGAGGAAGAAGAAAGAATGGTGCTCGGCCAAAGGTCGAGCACAAACTCTTTACAAATAATAGACTCTATATAAGGTGATACATGATCCAGGTGAGTAGGGTCATCTGTGTCAGGGAGTAGATCACACAAGGTATCGGTGCATGTACCAACAACGCTCCCTTCAAAATCTAAAGGGAGGAGGGGTACATAGCCAGATATCTAAGGGGTACTGCATGAGTTTGGAGCAGGGACAATTCAGAGATCTGGTTCATCCTCCTCCTCCAACTCGGCAACATAAGCAACACACTCCTTCAACGAGTGATCTAAGCTCCGACAAAATAAACACTGCCTTGTTGGCTTCTTTGGCACCACAGGTGCTGAAGCCATAAAGAAGTGTGCCATTAACGGCTCAGATGAATAGCCATAAGACTTACACACACCATATGGAGTACCCGATGAAGTCGGTGCTCCATATACCGGGCCTTGAGCGTTAGGGCTATTATAATCCTTAAGGCATCTATCACATGCATGAGAGCAATCTCCACACCAACGACAACCGATGTAAAAAGCGGCCCACATTGGTTGAGATTTATCTATTCACAAAGCACACCACCTTGCATAGAATCATACACGATGATCAAAGCTACCCCAACTAATATTTTCAAAAAAAGGAAAATAAAGCAAGCTAAATTTTTTTTTTTGAAAATTGAAAATTAACTAACTCAACTGCAGCTATCCTAACACAACACAAATTTAACACCGAACTGCATTCCCCGGCAACGATGGCAAAAATTTGATGCGCAACAACCTTACAATCTCCAGTTCAGGACACTAGCAGATGCATTCCACAAGATCAACAGAAAAAATATAACATCAAAGAAAAGACGAAACATAAGAAATCACACCAAACCGGGCAGAAAATGTGCACTAAGAGTGAAATAGACAATGTAATCGAATGTAAGCAATAATGGGCCTAAAGTGTAGTGCAACGACAAGGAAAATGGCCCAGATGAATCCGGAAATCACTATAAAAACTGGGCTCATCAACTACGATCGTCTATCCGCATAAAATGAACGGTTCTGATTCCCTATCAATTTCCCCCGCCTTGAAAGCATTCATCTCTGTGAATGAAGATTAGTGTGCTTTCGTCTGAAGGCACGGAGAAACCCTATAGATCTGAACTCGTAGGTCATTGAAGCTGATGAGTATGATGGAACCGTGGATGGTACTGTAACTGGTGTTGTTGATAAAGAGATGATGTCGGGGACGGAGTACTGGACATCAATGCTGAATAAGGTACTGCTACTGTCGTCGACATCGAACATTGTATGGTACTGCTGTGGAAGAATCCTAGATGTTGCATGTGCCAGAGAATGTGGTACTGCTGAAGATGGCAGAACTGCTGGCGACAAATGAGATGCAGGAACTGGAGAAGCTGACTGAGCAGTCGGTGTCGAGGACTCAGGTTGGGGAGGAAGTTATGTGGTAGGTGAAGGTTGTTGCTGATGAAGTGAGGTGGAAGGAGACAATGGTGAGAACTGAGGCTGTGGTGGAGTGATGGATGCAGACGAAGGCTGAGAGGATGTGGAGGTAGAGGATGAATGGTACATATAGTCATGCGGCTCATAGTATGGAGTCAAATTTTCAACATTGAATACATATGAAATCCCCATACTCGGCAGGATACCCAGCTCATAAGAATTTGCTCCAATTCATTTCAGCACAGTGTAAGGTCTCATTCGCTTAGCATTTAATTTTCGAGCAGTCCCCACGAGGAAAATAGATAGAGAGAGAGAGAGAGAGATAAAAGGGTTAATTGATTTCATAATCTGCCCATGCAAGCATGCTCCTACCCATATGGGTTGGAGACCCAACCGGTCCAACCGGACCAAAGTTCAAACAACATATAAAATACCAAAATGCTGAAATAAAGATACAAGCAGACATCGAAGATAAATCTTAAGCAGTGTGCGCCAAGTTGCAGTGCTTGTACGTAATCCCCCAGCATGGGTCCATGACATCCGTAACATCTCTTCCCGCGTCATCATCAAGCTTGTCCCCAAGCTTGTACTGGAGATATGGAGGTAGGTGGACCAAACGATCTGAAGGTGGTACTCCCACGAACGGCTTAAGTTGTGAAACTTGGAATGCATCGTGGATCCGGGCAAGGCCGGAAGTTGGAGATGATATGCCACCTCGCCGACACACTTTGAGATCAGGAATGACCCATAGAACTTGGGCCCCAGCTTGTTGTATGAACTCAGAGCTATGGTCATCTGATGATAAGGATGATGTTTAAGCCATACCCAATCCCCCGGTGCGAAGAACAGCTCACGGTGTCCCTGGTTGTAGACAATCTCCATATGCGCATGAGCCTGAAGAAGCCTCTCATGGGCTAAGGTGAAGATCTAATCCCAAGTGGACAGTTCCATATCAACAACGGATGAGTGGGCGGACGCGCTGGTGTATGTGAGTAGGGGAGGTGGATCACGACCATAGACTAGGCAGAAGGGAGTGGTCTGTAGAGCTGAATGGTAGGAAGTGTTGTAGCAGTACTCCACCCATGGAAGCCATTGTGCCCAAGCGGTCCCCCGTAATACAGCGCAGGTACATCTCAAGTGTCCTGTTAACCACTTTCGTCTGCCAGTCAGATTGTGGGTGGTATGCTGACGAAAGTGCCAAATTTATGCCGCATAAGGCGAATAACTCCTACCAAAAGAGGGAGGTGAAAACCTTGTTTCTATCAGACACGATACTCTCTGGGATGCCATATAATCGGAACACCTGGTCGAAGAAGATGCGCGTAACCATGTCCCCAACAATAGGGCAACTCATTACAATGAAGTGAGCACCCTTGGACAAGCGATCGACTACCACGAAGATGATGGAACAACCCCTCGAAGTCGGTAAGCCCTCAATGAAATCCATGGAAATATCCGCCAATATCTGTTTCGGGATGAGGAGGGGATGAAGCAGCCCGATTGTTAAGAGCTGGTCGGCCTTGCTACGCTAGCAAGTGGGGCAAAGGGCAATGAAGTCCTGGACCTGCCTTTTGAGGCCCTTCCAAAAGAACTCCGCCCGGATCTGCTGAAGGGACTTATGAACCCGTTTATGTGTATCGTCGTGGATTCCTGCCAGAATCTCAGGAATCAAGGTGAAGTTTCTGAAAGATAGAGCCGATCCTGGTATAGGATGAGCCTATCCTGAACTATCCAATGCGAGGGCAAACTACCCTCTTCAATGCGGAGAAGAAGCTCCTGAAGAGTCAGAGTGTCCTGAATCTCTGTCCGCAGGCGGTGGTGAAGTTGCGAGGCTGGGTAAGAGATGGACAGTAAGAATCCTTCCTTATGATCATGGTGCGAGAGAGCGTTGGCTGCTCAGTTCAAGGCCACCGTCTTGTACTCCACACGAAAGTCAAAACCCAAAAGTTTGTTGATCCAACATTGCTGTGGGGCCGTGGTGATGCGCTGCTCTAATAGGTACTTAAGACTAAAATGATCAGTTCGAATCTGAAAGGATCTCCCCCACAAGTATGGACGCTAATGTTGGACAGCCTTGGCTAGTCCAATCATCTCCTGCTCGTAAGCTTGATGTTTCTGATGATGAGGGGCGGCCCGACGACTGAAATATGTGATTGGGTGGCGCTCCTATTGGAGCACAACACCGTACCCCTGGCTAGAGGCATCACACTCGACCTGGAACTCCTGGTCGAAGTCTGGTAGGCGTAGTACTGGATCTGAGATGAGGGCTTGCTGAAGCGTGCAAAAAGTCATCATCGCTAAGTCCTCCCATGCAAAGTACTGTCTCTTCAAGAGGGCAAACAGTGGTACTGTAATGATGATGTACCCTTCAGTAAATTGCCGATAGTGACCCACCAAGTTGAGAAAACCCAGAGTTCCTGCTGGGATCGGGGAAGGGGCCAATCCATCACACTCTGAATCTTGAGGGGGTCAGCGGACATCCCGACACTATCAACCACATGACCCAAGTATGAGACCATGTCCATCCCAAATGAACACTTTGTGCGCTTCAAAAAGAATTTGTGAGTCCGGACTAACTAAAAAACTGCTCAGAGGTGGTCTAGATGGGACTCCCATGTCGCACTGTAGACCAAAATGCCGTCAAATAAAACAAGCACACAACGACATAAAAGGTCATGAAATACCTCATTCATGAGGCCCTCGAAGGTGGAGGAGGCGTTGGTGAGCCCGAAGGGCATCACGAGGAACTCAAAGTGACCATGGTGGGTGCGGAAGGCGGTCTTCTCCATATCCTTGGGGGCCATGCGCACCTGATGGTACCCGGAGCAAAGGTCCAGTTTGGAGAAGAAGCGGGCGCCGTGCAACACGTCCAATAGCACCTCCACGACCGGAATAAGAAACTTGTCCTTACCGTCTGCGCATTCAGCTCACGGTAATCGACGCAGAAGTGCCATGTGTTGTCCTTCTTGTTGACCAAGAAGACTGGAGATGAGAAGGGGGATACGATGTGGCGGATGATGCCCTACTACAACATAACGGCACACTATCGCTCAATCTCTTCCTTCTGGCAGAATGGATATCGATAGTGATTGTTTATAGAGTAGTAGTCTAATTCACCTAGAGGGGGGGGGGGGGGGGTTGAATAGGTTTCTTTGATTTTCATAAGTGCTGCTAGCAATTAATAGATAATAAGCAAGAAGTCAAGCACACCACAGAAATCACACAGTCCTTTATAGTGGTTACCCAAGATAGTGTGTCTATGGGTAGTCCACTTTCCCTCTAAACCTTTTTAACAGTGTGTTAGACAAGGCAAACTCCTCCAAACTCAGCTCCAAGAGCTTACAACACAGATCCCACAGGATCTCTCAGGTTTGCTCCAAACCCTACCTCAGGCCTAACCAACCCTACCTCTCAGAGTGCTCCAACTCTTGCAACTCAGAAATCCACTGATTTCCTACCTTAGGCATATCAAGAAGCCCTACCTCAGACCTCCACTGAGATCCTACACCTCATGATGGGAGTACAGCTCTACTAGCTCTGGCTAAATAACCCTACACACTCAAGCTCAATAGCCTTACAATCTCAGGTTCAACAACCCTACAGCTCAGGCAAAATGCCCTACAAACTCAGAACAAGATTGTTCTTACAATGGTTATAAGTTATTCTTATAACATAGGACAACAAAGATGTATCCTTCATCCTTTTGTCTTCTATTGTTAATGCACAGTTGGTGATGCCTTGAAGCAGGGTTGAGTGGTAAAACTTCAGACCTTGCTCCTATCTGATCTTCCTCTTCAGCAGATGAGGAAAGATCAACTTGATCTTTTGGAATCAATCTGGAAGAACTATCTTCCCTCCTTCTATTTGCTAGCTGGTTCAGGAAGCAGGAGGAGAGCACTCGTAGAAGCCGTCAATGAAACGGTGCAGTTTTCTTTCCACTTTTCAGCACTCCTTCTGAAATGCCCTAACTTGTTCTTTTATACCTCTTCCACCTCCAACGGCTCTAAGGAGGGCCCTGACATAGTATGGAGGTGGATATAATACTTTATCTTGCTTTATGGCCACTTGCGCCAAAAGCAGATCCCGCCAATACTGTCTTCAGATTTGAATCTGTCTCAGCGGTTGGGTTGAGACAGACTTCAGTCTTAGCAGTTGAGCTGTCTTCGTCTTAGCGGATCCGCTGTGACAGATAGTCTTCTCAGCAGATTCTGTCTAAATGCAGCTCAACTGAGGCAGACTCCTTCTCAGTGGGTCCTGACCTTGTCTTAGTGATTTAGCTGAGACAATGAGGTCGTCTCAACGGTTTTGACAACAAACCACATACCTTATTCCAATGCTTGGAATGAACTAACCCTGCTTAAACATTGTACAACCTCGATATTCACCTAGAGGTGAATAAAGACAGAGGAATAACCAACAAGCCAAAGTAATGTGGGAGAAATATATATAAATAGGCAGAAAATAAGAGAAAGAATAAAATTTACACATGTTCTGTGCGTTCGACGAACGACTACTTGAGTTCGACGAACGATGCTCTATGGTCGACGAAAAGGTTCAAAGCTACGTTCTACGAAATCTGAGCAGCGCTCGACGATCCCGCCTCAGCTCAGTGGTTGACGAACAGATTGTTACAGCGGCCGATGCTTCTACTCAAGCACAGCGGTCGACGCTTTTACTCAAGCTCAGCGATCGACGTTTTTACCCCAGCTCAGTGGTCGACGCTTTCCGGAGTTCGATGAACTCTGTTGTCCGTTCGACGAATTTGCTTCTCAGTCCGACGACCGTCTCAGCGGTTGCCTCTATCCTGTCTCAGCGGAAGAATTCATAGGAGGAAGCGCGAGACCCGACATCGTTGGGCGTCGCCGGTAAGAATGCGAGCGAGGTCTTCACAGGCCGCTCGCCCAGCGGGGGTTGTAAATCCAACAGATTGAAGAGGTAACAAAGAGGGCGAGCCAGAGCTTCAAGGGTCACTCATAGGAAATTGCGCGAGTCATATCCATGCGAGCCCAAGTTTCAAGGACAACTCGCGAGAAGGCGAGCGAACCGGATACTCGCCGGCTGCTCGCAAGAGGGCTGACGAGCTGGGTACTCACCGGCTGCTTGCAAGAATGCTGGCGAGCCGGGTACTTGCCGGCTGTTCACAAGAGGGCAAGCGAGCCGGATCCTTTCCAAGTCTTAGGGTTCGACGAGATCTGTCCTGCGTTCGACGAACGCCGAGCATTTGTTGAGATCGTCGAGCTCTGTTCAGCGTTCGCCAAATTCCGTTTCTCGTTCGACGAAACCCGTTTGACGAATTCCTTTCCCTGTTTGACAATACCTGTTCGATGAACTCATCTTTCCGTTCAACGAAACCCGTTCGACGAATTCCGTTCCCCGTTCGACGAAACCCGTTTGACGAACTCATCTTTTCGTTCGATGAAACCCGTTCGACGAATTCACCTCTCTCGCGAGTGTTGCTCTCATAAACCACTCGTCCATATATTAAAGAGGGAGAGTCACTCCTCTGCCCCTGGTGGTCTGCAGGTAGCCCCTCCAAACAGCAGAGATTGGGGTGCGTTTAGTAAAACCAGAAGGCAAAATTCCGCTATTGACAGACTAGGAACAAAAAACTATAAATCATCCACCGCTCGAGTTAGTTTGAGGACAAACTAGCAGCGGAAGCAGTGGTGTGCCCATGTGTAAAAGTCACACAAAACAGTCCACTAATCAATGAGTTAGGCCAACCCAACTTGGATATCTTTCTAGTTTGACGCACCAAGATGAACTTATAGCGTACACTAATCCAAACCAACCTCAGGCATAGATGGGTTAAGGCGTTATGACCCCCAAAGTGACTAAAAGAAGAGTCTATTGAGAAAATAGTTACCTAAAGTTTAAAACTCCGACGTCCTTAATTCTAATATCAAGTGATATCATCACTCCCTATCCAATGAGAAGGACCTCCTCAAGATATTCGGTGCATGAACACCATTAGTGGACAGTAGGAGAATTGTAACTTAATCTCCAAACCAACAATTAGGTTACACCGAAATGATCATCGTGACAAACACCGGGTTTGGATAAGGATTCGAGTTCAGAAAAGACCCTTTTGTGTATGGGCCATAGAATAATCATGAGAAGGTTGCGATACTTAGTAACCTTAATGGCCTAAAAAATGTGGAATATCAATGGACCTCTGATGGAACTCCAAGTCTAGAGTTGTATGCCCTAAGGAGTGAGTGAATACTTAGGATAATAGATCATAATGATATCAGGATCTTAGCCGAAGTGTACAGGGGCTAATCCCTTTTGTTTATTGGGGCCAGTTAGATACCAACTCGAGTTCCCTAGACCTTATTTTGGAAATGTTCGTAAAAAACGTAAGCGATCTTGAAGTTTTCAACTTTACTTGACTTAAGAAGAGATTTTGAAGTATGCATAATCGATCTGATGACCAACCCTTCCTGGAAGTCAAGACCCTTGAAGAATTCCTTCGTCTTAAGAAAGGAGAATTATTATTACTACGACGGGGCTAATATGAATACACAATCGGGATAAGAACATAGAGCCTTTCAAGAATGATTATTCACCCCATTAATGCTCTAAGGTTATGCAGATAAGTAAACAAAGAAAATAGCAAATGAAGTCTTTGAAGTTATAGATCAGGTCGCCTAGAAAATTCTTTGCATGCGACTCTTGAGAACAAGGAAAACAGTATAAGACTTCGAGAATATCTCCAAAGTCTGAACATAATGCCATAAATAGCTACTTAGTACGCAACCTAAGGACCGATTATGCCTTCCCTAATACAAGTCATGGTGTGAATCACTTGCAAATTTAAAAGAAAATTGTGAAATTACTTTAAAAGACCTAAGCTTGAGGTAACACTGATTGTGGAAAGAGTTTTACACTCAGTTAAGGTGGTGTGATAATTATTCCCTCGACAGCATATTCATAGACCCTCTACCATCTCAACTCAATTGTCGTAACGCACGATTAATGACTTTAATATCGACTAAAGTTTTGACGAATAAAACTCTTGAAAAGCGCAAGAGAGAACCGACATGAATTATGGACTCAGCGCAGGTTTAAGTCGGATATGGACTGGATAAGAATGGAACGAACAATAGGCCCTCGCGATCTTAAGAGGTGAACACATGTAAACAACCTCATGCAAGTGTGGTACCTTAGATCTCCTTCCCCAACTCGGAGACGATGATTCGGTTATATTCGGGGCAAACAGTGCAAATATCGTTGGATGATCAAATATCTAAATTCAGTCGAATCGATTGAACATAGGATGGCGAAGCTAGTTTCTGGGGACAAACAAATCGCTTTATGAGCCATGAGGACTAGAATTAGATTCCCGCGTGATAGAACTATAATTGGAATTTCTTGAATTTCAGGGCGTTCGAAGATAATGTACATACAATTATTGAAAAATCAAGTCCTTTTCATTTTCGATTAATTATATCGAGACCGATATCCATATGCCTTGGGGGATAGTTGACGCATAACCAAAGATCTTGAAAAGATGAATTATTGCACTTAACTGTTAAGATGATATGACTTAACCCTACCTAGTTTGATCCTAAATAAAAGGGTAACCGTGATGGCCACATATCAAGAGGTTGGGGATTGGGAGTGATAAACACGGGAATTGATTATCATTGCTATCGACGATATTTGGGTATAACCAAGTCACGAATCGTAATTATCAACTATGAACTTTTGAATGACATAAAAAAGCAATGCCATCATATTAGATCGTTGAAAGTATACCTATGGATTAAGCAAATAAGATAGTACTTATGATGGTTAGAATCATGTCTTGACGAGCCGGGGAATTGAAGGACAATGTCATTATAATCCCCAGGAATGCTGTATGGTTGGAGAGTAATACGTTGTATTGGGAAATACAACCTCTCACTAAATCATAACTTTAGAGGATGGATTATGGTTTATTCATAGTAGTGATGATCTCACGGGTATAATGAACTTGGTGATTTATTGACTCATACGTATCGGTCGATACTGAACTGTATGAAGGATTCAGGAAGGATGACCACATGTGCACATAAGATTGAATTTTCATCATAATTAAGTTCATGCTTATAGCTAGATTATTGAGGTATGTGTCGACTTAAACGTAGAAATTTTTGCCAGGAAATATAGATACTGGATTGTCATAGAAATTTGCACATGGACTTCTCATACCCATAGGAAGCTCGAAGGATTTTTGCTAAGAATTAATCCTTGAATAAATAACAGGCTTCCTCCGCAAGTACGATTTGAGACTACAACTTGAGAAATTATCTTCCTGAATTATTGACGTTGAAATGTCATGAACTTTTGATTTACGATCTTTTACATCAGTGGCAAGCCCTGGGACTTTTACTAGATTCAATCTCTGAGTAAACTTCATTCACAACGAAGAGTTGAGGTGATGATATATAATATCCATACCATGGACTGTAATTTGAAAAGTAGACACCATGGGATATTATTACGGGAATGTTCTAGAATATGCATATAGAATTTTGATGTCAATTTAAACCCCTAGAAATGATGTCAGGTTTAATGACTGAACAACCCTCATACTACCTCCACAAGTGGAACCCCGTAGACCCGAACTTGAATTTCGGGGACGAAATTATTCTTTTGTTTATTGGGATTTGTAACATCCTCAGAACTTCTAGACCCCTTAACTGCAATTAAGGTGAGACAAGTGGTGAGTGTTGTGGGTTTGGGCTAGGTAGTGACCTTAGGACCCATTGAGTTGAATAAACCAACATGTGGTCTGCTATAGGAGGCAGGTCAGCCTAAGTCAAACTAGCTCAACATGAACTCACACCTTCAAATTGACTCTTCCAATAGATGATAAACAATCCAAGGAATGCTATGGACCCAAAAGCCCCATCATGGGATCATCAATTTGACCAAATTGACCAAAGTCAACATTTCCCTCAATTTTGGTCAAAATCACACCTATTGGTCAAATTAGCTCACCTAGGTCTTCACCACGACTCAACCAACCTTGGTTAGTGTCAATGGACTCAAGACCATCACTTTGGACTAGCCAACTCATCAATTGACCAAGTCAAACCCTAAAGTCAACTCCAGGTCAAAATTGGGATAAAAATGGTATTTAAATGAATTAGGCCAAGCCATATGGGCTAAAGCCCTCAAATTCAGCCCACTCTGAAGCCCACATGCATAATGACCAGACTTGCACACTGAATCCAACATGCAATGACATGCAAAGGGGTATCATGGTCTTTTTCCCCTTCCACCATTAAGAAGAAGAGGAATTTGGGGAATGGAGGCCAGGTGGCCCTCCATTCCTCTGCCCAAAGCCTTGCCTGAGCCCCCACATGAGTGCCCAGCCGAATTCCTACTGAAACAGTGCCATTTGGTGGCTGGGAGGAGCATCCAAGGCATGGCCGAAAATCCACCCACTCAAAACCTTATGTCCAGCCATCCCCACCCCATTTCGACCCTTCCATCACCTTCAGAAGGCTGAGAGTAGTCGAGCTGGTGCTTTGGAGTGGAGAAAATGGTACCGGATCGAGGAATTAGGCCGGACCGCCGGAGCTCGCCACCACCATGCCGCACAGTCACAACACCCTTCGCCAAGCCCCACTAAGGTCCGTTTCTCCCCCTCTCCCTCTGTGCTAGAATCTAGACCTATTTAGGAGTGATATCGGGCTCAAACGAGCTCGATTCCATGCGAGATTGAGGGAGAAATCCGAGCATTTTCTTCTTGCTTGGGATCATCGGAGGAGTCGCCTCCGGCGGCCGTGTCGCCGCCTGGCGTTAGCCACCACCTCAACGGAGGTGGTGGAGGCGGTGGCTGGCGGTGGTGGGCCGGAGGTTGCGGGGAAATGGCCGGAGAAGATGGCCCAGGCGGGATCGATCTGGACCGTCGGCTGGCTGGGGAAGATGACCGGATGCCGTCGATCTTGCGCTGTGATTCGTGCTGGATCAAATTTTTAATCATATATATGTATTATTATTAATTGTATTAAACTGTCACACAATTTTAGTGGCTTTCATTAATTATTTAGAGGCCTTTAGATGCCTTAATTTGAAAAGTGACCAGAGACAACTCCTGTAGATCTGAGTGTCTACTTTCAAATGAAAGTGGACTCAGGCCATTTGGTTAAATCTAGGGCCCACAACACTCATTCTCGTGAGGCTAGTCAAAATACAAACCAGATCTTTGAACTAGTGTAACTTTTTAATGCCAAGTCTGATGGACTTGAGATTTTAGCCATGCATGCATGTGCCTCATACCTAGCTTAGGTTTAAATATCAGATTTTTTGGAGATAATTTTTCTATAGTTTTGTTCAAAACTTAGAAAATTAAATAAATGGAATATTTGGAGTTATATAACTCCTAATGACCCCAAATTTTGGTGAGGTCTTCTTTAGGTCATGTATGAAATCTGGTTAAAATTTCATCTCATGTGCATGAGTGGTTTTCTCTGAGCTTCAAATTGAAGTTTTGGGACTTAAGAGTTAAATTGGGGTGCTAATAGTAAATTAGGGCTTTTGAACTTTTTGATGGAATTGAAGGTGGGAATCACCTTGCATGCCTCTGAAACCTTGGGGTTTTGGTATGACATGAGGATATACATCCTTGACATAAGTCTTATGACCTTTGGAAATTATTTTCTTAAAGTTTCTAAGTAAATTCAAATTGTCGCACTTGTAAATTAATGAAATTTATGAGATTAAAACAACTAGCAAAAATCCCACCTTCTAGTCATAGTCCTTTCATGACATTACATACCCTTAGAAACAATCTCAAGTGGTTTAGATGAAAATTTAGGGTAGCTCCTTGATGAGTCTGGTTTATACAGTGATTTCTGGCCTCATTTGGGTTTGTTTTAGTGTCATTGCACTTCATATGCTGTTCATTTACACTTATAGTGATAGCATGGCGTTTCTGCGCCTTTTGTGTAATCCTTTCCCCTGTGTGGCATATTTTTCCTATATATTACTGTATGCCTGTGTTATGGATCCAGTGGTGTGCACGGATCGGGGTTATTTGTACTTTTCCTGCAGGTCCTGGGGTCGTGTGCGCGTCCGGGATGGTGCGGGGTGATTTTTGGCCTAAAAAGCCTCTGATCGTGCGCATTTCTTCGCGCACGATCAGGCGCACGACCATTGGTCGTGCATTAATTCCTAGCCCAGATCGAGATCGGGCAAAGGTATGCGCACGATCACAGGCCTTCCTTCGCGCACGACCACTGGTCGTGCGCCCCTGACCGTGCGTTGTTTTCTATTTTTTTCTTTGCTACAGGTTGACTGCGCACGATCACAGGCATTCCTTCGCGCACGACCATTGGTCGTGCGCCACTGACTGTGCGTAGTACTTATTCTGCTCCCTATTTAAGCCGCTGTTCCACGATTTTAGGGATTCCAGCAGGTTTTTGGCGCGATTTCTGCGCGCGACTCCGCCGTTCCACCTCCCCAAGGTCCCTCCTTCCATTCCTCCCCGTGGGAAAGCTTCATCCATTGATCCTAAGGTCCATCTAGAGTTCCGGAAGCATTCTCCGCCATCTACGACCAGCATTCCAAGAGGAAGACATCTCCGTTGGGGGAAGGAGAAGTGAACCCAGCTCTGAGAAGAAGACGGGCAGTAGTTGGAGGTAGTGACAGCCTCTACACCCCGGAAGCAACCAAGGACTGAGCTCGGAGGAGGCTTGACGACCCCCCATTCCGACCACGATCCGCGGCGAGGCTTCTCATCTCGTGGTTACTTCTACCCCTTCTCTTTTTGTGATTTGTACTCTTAACGGTTGTAATGAACTAAATGAACATCTATTTGTCTATGAATGGAAGTTTATTTATGAACTTGTCTTTACGTTATGCTGTGTTTTGATGCGCTCCGCCCCCACTCGACTTACACCCACATGTTCTAGCACTCGCTTTAGCAAAAGCTGGAAGCGATAGTGAAGAGGTTCCTTCGACCCTCAACCCTCACATTTGCACTCACCTCATCCACATGCTCACCGGCCATCCGCTAAGTGAAGCACGACCCATCCACCAAGCGAAGCGGTGATTGCGACCCGCAGAGTTGTTTAATTTCTCATTCTTGTTCCGTAACACCAACCAAACCCCCCTGTCCTTTTTAAACTCAGAACCCCCCATAATTAATTTCCTAACGAGCAAATCATATTCCCTAACTTGCGGTCCTTTGAGAATGATATTCGGGGAGCTACTCCCTACTTTTATTACTTGACAACGACCGGTGCACTGCCGTCATACCACATTTCATGCCCGCTAATTAGCGGTGTGGAAATAGCGCGTCAAGTTTTTGGCGCCGTTGCCCGGGATCGCAAGCGTTATATGAAATTGTTGTTAGGAAAATTAATTGAGAGGATTTTTAGTTTCCTAATTTGTTCCTTCATCCTTTCTCTTGTCTAAACGATGGGTTGTTTTATTCATTCATTGTCAAGCGTAGTGTTGCGCACAAGGGTGTTTTTCTGGTGAATCTGGTTTTCTTCACACAATGTGGGCTGGATTTAATATCCGCTGCCGTGGGTGTGGGGATACTTCCCATGCTAGTGATAGATGCCCATCGGGAGAGAGTAGCTCTAGTCCCCAAGGCCCATGGTGTCAGGCATTGCCATCATACGGTACCACATACACTGTGCCTAAGTCTTATGGCTACTCTGCCGCTCCGAATGTACTGTTTTTGAATTCGTCTCCGACCCCACTTGGACCAAAGACGAGTGCAAAATAGTGCTTGTTTTGTCGAAGCACAGATCATACTTTAAGGGATTGTGCTGAGTATCTGCGCGAACTGGATGAGGACGACGAGCCGGACATCCGGATCGTCCCAACTCCTGTCTCTGGCAGCACCCTCCCCTCCTCTGGTTTCGTATCCATATCACCTTCATGTTTTGAAGGGGTCGATGCGGATATGCAGATCAAAGTTATAGGTGATCTATGCCCCGACATGGTTGCGCATGTCTCTCCCGTTCGTTTATCACCGCATGTTGATTCTATTCTTTCTAAGGATGCAGTGCTTGAATTCTCTTCAAACACTAATTCTTCTAATCTTGTGTGTGCTACTACAATTGTTTTTGACAGTATCGATGAGAATGTCTTGCAGGAAGAGGTAGTGAGTTGCAGCGTTGTGCCCACTCCGAGAGAGGAGGATGTACTTCAAGGTGCGGAGGTGGAGACATCAGCATCATTGGAGGAGGTCCAAGTCGTGGAAGTGGCCGCTGATGATTCTGCTAGATCCTGCAGCATATTTAGCGATGTCGTCAATTCCTCGCCACCTCAATCCATCAGGAGTGATTCCGGGATCTCTCCTGAAGAAGAAAGCCTTTTATGTTATTCGTCTAATTTGTTTCTTCACCCCATTCCTGTGTCTGATTCACTGCAGGTTTGTACATTGGATCTGATCCTGGATGTAATTGATGCAGCGGTGTCTCCTAATTGAGATCTACACGGACTACACTCCAACTCGCCACGATCACACGATGAACTACCGCACTTACACAAGCATTCTATCGCTCACATACATTGCCATTCGCATCACAATATCAAACAAAAATAAAGAGGAACGATCGACTCTAAAACAGTGGTCAAAAGAGAGTCGACATAGTTCCCAAATCAACACAAAGATTGCTACTCTTTTAGAGAACAAGACCTAGGCTATAGGCCAAGATCCGTTCAAGCAAACGAGACCCACACGGTCCGGACACGAAGAACGCGGGAAAGCAATCTCAAGTTCAGAAAAATACCAACGATCGATATTCAAAATCGCGGAGAACACGATGGTTCTTCCTCCACAAACTAAAGAAAGAAGCACTTTAAGGTTTAGAGATTACCCAACCCAGAAAATGAAAACACACTTGATAAATGTGGGAGAATCACTCTCTCCACGATTTCCACCGGCGTCGCACCGTATGGATCCTTCGGAGTCACAATGAGGGGCTGCCTTCTTTCTTCCTTGGAGTCGCACCAAGAAACCACGCCGGAGACACCCAAGAGAGGGGATGCCGAAATGGAGAAGAGAGAGGGGAAGGCAAGGGGGCGGCGGCTTGGAGCAAGCCTTGGCCGAAATCCTCCTTAGGGGGGGAGCTTTTTAGGGTTCACAATCTAATCTATTCATTTCTCATAAAAGGCTCCTTTAAATAGGAGTTTACAAACACCATCCAACCATCCAAAATTGAGATGAAATCTCATCAACCCGGATGGTTAAATGCACACCACATAAAATGTCTATTAGCACACCCAAAATAAGAAACATGCCGGAATTTAAATATTACAATTTTAAAAGGACGGAAATAAATATAAAACTAAAGCAAGATAATAAAAAGGCTTTAAGCATCCTTTGCGCGACGCGGGCGGAGGTTATAATGTTGACTTCCGGGGTGCCGAAAGTCCTTGTGTTGTAACATCTCCAAGTCATCCACATGTGGGGGAAGTGGTGCGGCATCAATCCTCCCCCCCTCAACTTCACGTATCACCGATGCGTGGTCCAAGAGGAAACGGTGGAGAAGAGCGGCATCTAGTCTTTGAAGCTCGGACTCAAGCACCCAAGAGTCATCGGAAGGTGGACGATCCCGCCATCGAATGAAGAAGCGGCGAGTATCACCATTAGTAGTAGTAACGGGCCCCATGTCCAAAATCCTGTCAGGTCAAGAAAAGGTTTTGGGAAACCTTGGAAACATGTCAGCATTAGGAATAAGATGTGACTCACCATCCGGCGGTATACCTGTGGAAAGCATGGAAGAGAGATCATCCGACCTACCACTCCCCAACCCATTAGAATCATTTGTGGAAGGAGAAGACGACATAGAAGACAACTCTTGTGGAGGCGGAACAAACATCGTCAATTCCGAAACGTTGAAAATGGGTGAGACACCCCAATCAGAAGGCAAATCCAAAACAAAAGCATTCTCTCCTATTTTCTTCAAAATCCGGAACGGGCCGGCTCGCCTCGGTGCTAATTTCTTAACGGTGCCAGATGGCATTCGTTCGGGAACTAAGCGGACTAAAACTTGGTCGCCGACTTTAAAGTTGGATGCTCTCCTATTTTGGTTTGCATGTGTTTGATAGGCGTCATATTGAGAGGTCAAGGTCGCCCGAATATGTGCATGTAGATCATGAATGTGTTGGGCAAAAGATTGTGCGAATTGACTGGCCTTATACGATGGTGGTAGTGGGACCAAGTCAAGGGGCACTGGAGCATTATACCCGTGAACAACCTCGTTGGGAGACATACCCGTGGATCGGTTCTTGGAATTATTATAAGCCAATTGAGCGTGGGGAAGAAGTAAGTCCCATGTGCCTTTATGGTCACCCACAAGGCACCTAAGAAGATTTCCCAAGCTTCTATTGACCACCTCTGTTTGCCCATCCGTTTGTGGGTGGTAGGCGGCAGAGAATAGCAATTTAGTGCCCATTAGAATCCACAACGTCTTCCAAAAATAACTTGTAAATTTCACGTCCCTATCCGACACAATAGTGTTAGGCACCCCACGATGGCTAACGACATTTTGAAAATACAGCTTGGCAATATGAGATGCATCGTTGGTCTTGCTACAAGGGATAAAATATGCCATCTTGGAGAACCTATCTACAACAACGAATATAGAGTCGTGTCGGTGAAACGTGGGGGGAATGCCTAGAACGAAATCCATGCTCACGTCTTCCTAAGGTTTGGATGGAATAGGTAACGGTGTATACAAGCCAACATTGGTCTTCGAGCCTTTGGAGACTTGACACGTTCGGCAACTGCTCACTACACGTCCGACCATGTCCTTAAGTTTTGGCCAATAAAACTTCTCCTATACGAGCACAATAGTCTTGTCACGCCCGAAGTGGCCACTCAAACCGCCGCTATGCAGCTCCCAAATGATGTGTAGACGTAGGGAAGATTGTGGGATGCATAGCTTCCCGTGCCGAAAGAGATAACCGTCCCTAATAGTGAATGCCGAAATAGTGGTGGGGGAGTTGTCCTGTGCGGATAGGTACAACTCCTGGAAATCCGGGCACGTGGCGTACTCATCTTTAATGCGCTCGAACCCAATGACATGCACCTTCATGGTAGAAAGGAAAAGGGTGAGGCGGCTAAGCGCATCGGCGACTCGATTCTCCGAACCCTTAAGGTGCTTAATATTAAACGTGTATTCTTGAAGGAACGCAACCCACTTCGCGTGCCGTGGGCTGATCTTATGACTTCCGTTTATGAATCTCAACGCATCATGGTCAGAAAGGAGAACAAATTCCTTGGACAGAAGATAATGCCTCCAATGATGCAAACACCTCACAATCGCATAGAACTCTCGGTCGTAGTTAGAATAATTAAGCTTTGCGCCCGCCAACTTCTCACTAAAATAACTAATAGGGTGGCCCTCTTGACTTAGGACTCCTCCTATCCCTACCCCAGACGCATCACAAGTAACCTCAAAGACCTTGGTGAAGTCAGGGAGACGTAACACCGGTGCTTCGGTCATGAGTTGTTTGATCCGAAGGAAGGCAAAAGTAGCAGACTTCTACCACGCAAACTCTCCCTTTTTCATACAATCAGTAATTGGTGCCATGATGCTACTAAAGTCTCGTATAAAACGATGATAAAATGTAGCTAACCCATGGAAACTACGCACCTCTCGAATACTAGTCGGCTCTGGCCAATCCTTAATCACCTGGACCTTCCCAGGGTCTACTCGTATACCTTCGGTCCCAACAATATAACCTAAGAATTCTACCTCAGAGACTTGAAAAGTGCACTTCTTAAGGTTCAGATAAAGAGTTTCCTTCCGAAGGGTGGAAAGAACTATACGCAGATGTGAGACGTGATCGGCGGGGGTGGTACTATAGATAAGGATGTCGTCAAAGTAGACAACCACGAACTTCCCCATATAAGGCTGGAAGACATGAGTCATCATCCTGGAGAACGTGCTTGGGGCGTTGGATAACCCAAAAGGCATCACAAGCCACTCATACAGTCCATCCTTGGACTTAAACGCTGTCTTCCACTCGTCTCCCTCACGGATCCTGATCTGGTGGTAACCACTCCGCAAATCTAGCTTGGAAAAGATGGTGGCACCCGCTAGGACATCGAGGAGATCATCTAACCGTGGGATTGGAAATCTATACTTGATGGTGATTTTGTTGATAGCACGGCTATCAACACACATCCTCCACTAACTATCCTTCTTGGGGGCAAGAAGGGCTGGAACAACACATGGGCTCAAACTAGCCCGAATGAATCCTTTCTTCAGCAAGTCCTCTATCTGGACTTGTAACTCCTTGTGGGCATCGGGAGGGAGTCTATAGTGGGGCTGATTGGGTAGGGATGACCCAGGGATAAGATCTATAGCATGTTGTATATCCCTAAGTGGGGGTAACGACGACGGAAGCTCGTCGGGGTAAACATCCCTATACTCATCTAGCAAGGCCCGCAACTCTCTAGGCAACCCATCTAACGTGCTCGAATCAGTCCTCGTACTCATAAGAACTAACGCATACATCACTCCATCTAAAAATGGGTCCCTCACAAACTCCTTACTGCCTACTAGACTCAACGTCTTCCTCTCGACCGGGACAGTGGCGTCCTTAGGTAACGCAACTGGTTCCTTCGGAGCGGTCGGGCTCAAAGTAACGGTCTTACCCTTAAATTTAAACTCATAGGAGTTAGCCCGGCCATAATGTGTCACATCACGGTCATAGAGCCAAGGGCGGCCTAATAACACGTGGCATGCGTCCATCGGTAATACGTCACACCATATCTCATCCGTGTATGATCTGATCGAGAGGGGAACTAGGCATCGCTTGGTAACTGGGACAGTGACCTTGTTGATCCAAGCTACTTGATACGGGGTCGGGTGTGGCTCCGTGGTCAAGGTCATACGTGTGACGGCGTTCTCAGAAACGACGTTTACACAACTTCCACTATCGATAATCAGCTTACATAACTTCTCACCACTCCTAAAGATCAGGGAAAATATGCTCTTCCTCTTCCAATCATCTAAGGGACGAGGGGTGGTCAAGATACATCGCATCACTCCTAAGTAGCGTTCATCCTCCAAATCACTTGGGACTCCTTCAGGGTCATCCTCCTCCCTAGCCTCATAAACTAGGTCGGCGGGGTCGGCCTCCGCATCCAACAGGGCTATGGCTCGGGTTTTTGTAGGACACTCAAAGGCGTAGTAGCCCTGAATCCCGCAAGCATAACATGTGGTGTTAGCCTTGCTAACCTTTCCTATGGGGATACGCTCACTCGTGGGATTCCTAGAGTTCCTCGCAGTAATCACTACCGATCTAGACTCGGCGGTCTTAGGCTTTCCCTTATCGTGGGTGGTAGATGAAGATGCTCCAAATGTGGTCAAGCTCTTCGTACGGGAGTAACGAGAGTGGGCCTTAGAAGCCAGATGCTTCTCAATGTCAAGAGCGGCATTGAATGTCGTATTCAGATCTGTGTGGCCATATCTTAATAGCTTCCTCTGAATGTCAGGGTGGAGCCCCTTACGAAATCGAGATAGCGTAACCTCAGGAATCTCTCGAAGATCACAACGCACCATACGGTCTTTCAGCTCGCCCATATACTCAGCCACCGAGTTTGAGCCTTGCCGAAGGGTGGCTAGCTCATCGAACATTTGGGTTCGGTGGTAGGCGGGGACGTATTGGTCAGTGAGTAAGTTCTTCATCACCGGCCATCCAATGGGTGGGACTCCCTTCCCGACTCCTAGCCTACGTTCTTCATTCAGCCAATACGTTTTCGCTCGACCCGTTAGCTTCATCCTGGCAACCTGGACCTTTTGGGGATCCGTAAGATGGTGCCATTCAAAATAACATTCAATATCCACTACCCAAGTAAGGAAAATCTGGGGATCTCCCAAACCATCGTAAGTGGGGGCGTCGATCTTAATGGCTCTAGTGATGTCAGTGCCATGATCCGGATGACGTCCACGAGGAGGGGCTCGAGGATAGCCTTCATCCGAATCCGAATCATGAACCCATTGTTGCGGATAAGGCAACTCATCATTAGCCGGTGGGGGTGGAGTTCTCCTTTGATTCAACAGAATCTGGTTTAACATGGTCCTAATCTCCGTCATCTCACCACGTAGCTCTTCTATAGCCTCCGTTCTAGGATCTACTTGATCGTTCGCTGCCATCCTAGAGGTGGAAGGTAACTCTACGGAGTACTCCGTGCCTAATCTCGTGCGCATGCAAGTTTAGACAGCTAGAAGGAAAATGAATTTTTTTTGACGGACCTAATGAGAGCGAAATGAAATTTTTTTTTAGTTTTAAAGTTGCTGGAAATAATCTCAGGAAGCTACAGAAAATAAATCAGATTTTTTTGACAAGTTTTGAAATTTTTTTTTGATTTTTACTAAATGCAGACCAATCCGAAAAAATTCAGATTTTTGATCGAGCAACGACCGCACTGGCAAATCTAGGGAAAGGATGGTGTCGAGATAGAACTCGACACAACCTCGCTTTGATACCAAATTGATGCAGCGGTGTCTCCTAATTGAGATCTACACGGACTACACTCCAACTCGCCACGATCACACGATGAACTACCGCACTTACACAAGCATTCTATCGCTCACATACGTTGCCATTCGCATCACAATATCAAACAAAAGTAAAGAGGAACGATCGACTCTAAAACAGCGGTCAAAAGAGAGTCGACATAGTTCCCAAATCAACACAAAGATTGCTACTCTTTTAGAGAACAAGACCTAGGCTATTGGCCAAGATCCGTTCAAGCAAACGAGACCCACACGGTCCGGACACGAAGAACGCGGGAAAGCGATCTCAAGTTCAGAAAAATACCAACGATCGATATTCAAAATCGCGGAGAACACGATGGTTCTTCCTCCACAAACTAAAGAAAGAAGCACTTTAAGGTTTAGAGATTACCCAACCCAGAAAATGAAAACACACTTGATAAATGTGGGAGAATC
Organism: Dactylorhiza incarnata; assembly: GCA_033032865.1. Classification (NCBI taxonomy): domain Eukaryota; kingdom Viridiplantae; phylum Streptophyta; class Magnoliopsida; order Asparagales; family Orchidaceae; genus Dactylorhiza; species Dactylorhiza incarnata. The sequence goes on from JAWHQI010000035.1 coordinate 9,732,577, forward strand.
ACTCTTTCCACGATTTCCACCGGCGTCGCACCGTATGGATCCTTCGGAGTCACACTGAGGGGCTGCCTTCTTTCTTCCTTGGAGTCGCACCAAGAAACCACGCCGGAGACACCCAAGAGAGGGGAGGCCGAAATGGAGAAGAGAGAGGGGAAGGCAAGGGGGCGGCGGCTTGGAGCAAGCCTTGGCCGAAATCCTCCTTAGGGGGGGGAGCTTTTTAGGGTTCACAATCTAATCTATTCATTTCTCATAAAAGGCTCCTTTAAATAGGAGTTTACAAACACCATCCAACCATCCAAAATTGAGATGAAATCTCATCAACCCGGATGGTTAAATGCACACCACATAAAATGTCTATTAGCACACCCAAAATAAGAAACATGCCGGAATTTAAATATTACAATTTTAAAAGGACGGAAATAAATATAAAACTAAAGCAAGATAATAAAAAGGCTTTAAGCATCCTTTGCGCGACGCGGGCGGAGGTTATAATGTTGACTTCCGGGGCACCGAAAGTCCTTATGTTGTAACATCTCCAAGTCATCCACATGTGGGGGAAGTGGTGCGACATCAGTAATCGAGCCTGCTATGCGGGCCGGAGATGCCTTGGATCATCTGCATGTGGAAACAGATACTGAGACCCCTTCACCTTATTACCTGCCCTACCTGACAATCAGTGCAGGTATCTTTATTCAGGAAGTGGAGGAACAACCCTGTCACCTTATGGTCACCCGTTACCGAAACGGACATTGGAACAACTTGCTGTTCACTTCATTTTCCATAGACCGATCAGCTAGCATACGCTAGCAGCTGAATAAGTCTAGTTGGGAGACATAAAACCCCAATAGTTTTCTTCGTTAGGATTACTTTAATTTGTGATGTTCTTTTTTGTTTTGTGTGGTGTAATGAATTCCTTTTTTTTCTGTAGAACTTTTTATTTACTAATTGTGACTAACGGTCTTGTGTTAGGGGTGAGGAATCCTTGGATGCACTTATGAGGCACGGCTGTAAGTTCTTAATTCTGAAACTGGGCGCGTGAATTATTCCTTCGCGCACGACCACTGGTCGTGCGCCCTATTTATCGGCGCACGACCACTGGTCGTGCGCGGGCCCAGTTTCTTTTAAAACCTTTCGGCCGGCTCCTGTGCGTGCGTCTAGGGTTCTCGTCTTCTTGGTCGCTGAGCGTGCGCCATCTGGGAGCTCTTCTCCTCCTCCTCACTCCATCTTCTCCGGTAAGCTTCCCTCTCCTCCTCTCCTCCGTCAAGCTTGCGTGTCCATGGAGCCATCCGAGAGTCGCCGCGTTGCCAAGGTTTTTCAATGATCTCGCTCCTCCTCCGCCACTCCCGGTCAAATCATGGGGAGAATGGCCAAGTTCTCAAAGGAAGAGCACATGCGCCGCTTCACCGTGCTTAGGGGCAAGCCCTTCCTCTCGCAGCGTCTTGTTGACTGGGAGGAACTCCGGTCGATTGGAGATGGCGGCGCTCTGATGGAAGCAATTCTTCTCCTCTACTCCTTCGACAACTGGAGGAATGTCTTCGAATGTGCCGAGCTAGGATTCAAGGAGCTGACGTTGGAGTTCCTCTCCACATTTGAGTGGGAAGTCAGTCCGGCAGGATTCCAGCCTCTTGTTTGTTCTTTCCGGATGATGGGGCATGTATTTACCCTGACACTCCCCGAGCTTGCCGCCCACGCTGGATTTTACACGGAAGGTGAGGCCGCAAGGTTGGATTTCCAGAACTTGGCGACGATGTTGCCGGGTGATGCCTCCTCGCAAAGCGTCTGGCGGTCGTTCATCGGCGCTGATGAGGAGTATGTGGCTCGCCGGGCCAAATCAACAAGGATCATATCTCCCGCCTTGTGGTACTTGCAGCACCTGATCAGTCATTCTATCGTCGCGCGTGGTTTAAGCCAGAATGTGGTAGGTTGGCATGATCTTTTGTACCTTTACAGCATGCAGCAGCGGTATCCCCTTCATCTGGGGTTCATGCTGGCCTACTTCTTCCACCATGACGCCACATATGGCCTCACTGGAGCGATTGGGGGTGCGTATTACGTCACCTAAATTGCGAAAGGGTTGGGAGTGTGGGACTGGATACCCCAGATGGAGAAGGTTACCTCTCCTTCAATGATCACGCGGGCAACAATGGTGAGATTCCACCTGCTGCGAGTGGTGGGGCGAAAGGGCAACCGATCATATGTGGTGACCAGTCCGAGTGATGGTGGTGTTGGTAGCCATGAGGAGGAGGATAGGGACGAGCAGCCAGAGTCTTCGGCAAGGGGAAGACGCAGGGCGGCGGAGCCGCCACAGCAGTCACAGGGGTCGCAGCAACCTGAGCAACAACCTGAGCAGCAACCCCCGCAGCCAGCAGGGCAACACATCGGCAATTATGCGATGCCGGGCGTCCCGTACCTAAGTGAGCGTCTTTACGATCTGGAGGCATCGCAGTTTTGGATGCAAAACCTCATTTATCAGCAGGCTGTTCGGGGCTGGCTGAACGTGCCTCAGCCTCCTGCTCGTGTTGCACCCACTGCGCCCCATCCCGCATCCCCGATCCAAATTTATGCCAGCAGCGATGAGGAGTAGTCAGCTGCCTCTCTTGTTTTTTTGCCAGCTTGTTTCATTTATTGTTTGATTCAGCTTCTCTTGTTTGAGTTGTTAAAACATGTTTGTGTGTGACACTCATCTGGGTGTCTTTTTATTCAGTTATAAGACTTTTTCTATCTAACGCTAATACAGGTATTTGGTCCACCTTCAAGGACGTTAAACAAAAGGGCTCTTGGGAGACAACCCATTTGGTCCCGTTCTTTCTTGCTATCTTTCTTTGCTATTTTTGTGTGCTTGGGATCTTTTTAATCGCAGGTCTGCATCTATTGGAGCACGGCGGCATCACCGCCTTCTGAACAAAACGCCATATCTTCTGGTATGCTCATTTCTGAGCATGGGGTAATCTCTCCTCCTAGCCTTCTTAAGCTTATGCCGCTATCGAACATGTTTTTTTTGCTTAGTTTAAGTCTGGAGGAGTGAGAGTTATCGTTACCTTGTGCACATGCACATTGCACAACATACTAGGATTTACAATGTGTTATATTGTAGCATTGCTCATCTCATGGCACACCACGACACCCGCGTGAGCGCACTTAACTGTAGGCGTGCGACGAGTCTAACTCATCTCAGTTGTATGAATGGGAAATCACGGTGCTGGGTTAGGATTGCGAGACGAAGTACTTTGTTGACTCCTGTAGTGCTCCTAGTCAAGTGCTCATGTCTCGTAGGAATTCATGTAGATTCAATTTCTTTTTATGCTTTTAGTTTACATTTTTCTACTAGCGTAAATATTGTTTACTTTACTCAATTTGGTGAATCCGGTGTGAATCAAACGGTAGCATAGGAATGTGTGTAGACGTTCATTAGTCTCGTGTTGCCCGAGTCGGGAGGAAGGATTATCTTTCTCGGTGGCTAGAACTCGCCCCAAGCGATTCTTGAAACATGGGTATACGGTTGGTCAACTGCGTGAATGTGATATAGGCCATCATTTTGGCCCGGTTGAGCCTTTGCACCCTTTCCTATCGATTTATCCTCGTTAGCCCAGTTGTGCCTACCCGTTCTTTGATTCAGCCCCACTTTTATCGCTCCAAAGCCCAAAAGCCAATCCTAGTCACACACCCAAATCTGAGCTTTAGCTGTTTATTAATTTTATGAGTTGGGTTGTTCATGTGGTGACATGTTTGTGAAGTTGTGGATGTGTTTTATTGTTTATTTGCTGAAAATGACAAGAAAAGAAAAAAAAAATGAAAAAGAGAAAAGATGTGGAAAAAAAAATGAAAAGAAAAAGATACGAGTTTGAATGGAAAAATTCATTCGTATAAGTGTAAGTTTGGGAGTAGGCGGTGCACGCACCCATGTTGTTAATTCCAAGTCTTGGGGTGTAGTGTACCCGCATGTTTGTGTGGTGATGAAGATAGTTTTCTGTGCTAGCTCATTTGGGTTTAGTGTCTGAGCCGTCGCTTTTATCTTTGTTTACCTCACCTAAACTCAAGCCTCATCTCAAACCTAAAGCCCTATTGATTCACGCATTTGAGTCATACCAGTGCCGTGGAGAGAGTGCGAACGGGCAAGCCTATGGTCACCGACATTGATGGATTTCAATGGAGTTGTCCCGAGTTCCGATCTTTGGCAACGCTCGCCTCAGCGTTCAGTGTACTTTCTTCCTATGTACGACCTTATGATTCACCGTGATTCACTTGTTGAGTAAACGTAATATATAAATACGCTCTTAGAAAATTTTAAACTAATATGTATAATTAGAAATTTTGTCTACTAGATTTCTATGCACATGCGTATGAGACTTCGCATATTACTCCGCCCTTGCAATTTCTAACCCAACTATGTCTTTTCTCGCTCCGCCGGATTTGTTTGCTCGGGACGCGCAAACAGGTAAGTTTGGGGGTGTGATGAGTATGGTTTATACAGTGATTTCTGGCCTCATTTGGGTTTGTTTTAGTGTCATTGCACTTCATATGCTGTTCATATACGCTTATAGTGATAGCATGGCGTTTCTGCGCCTTTTGTGCAATCCTTTCCCCTGTGTGGCATATTTTTCCTATATATTACTGTATTCCTGTGTTATGAATCCAGTGGTGTGCATGGATCGGGGTTATTTGTACTTTTCCTGCAGGTCCTGGGGTCATGTGCGCGTCCGGGATGGTGCGGGGTGATTTTTGGCCTAAAAAGCCTCTGATCGTGCGCATTTCTTCGCGCACAATCAGGCGCACGACCATTTGTCGTGCATTAATTCCCAGCCCAGATCGAGATCGGGCAAAGGTATGCACACGATCACAGGCCTTCCTTCGCGCACGACCACTGGTCGTGCGCCCCTGACCGTGCGTTGTTTTCTATTTTTTTCTTTGCTACAGGTTGACTGCGCACGATCACAGGCATTCCTTCGCGCATGACCTCTGGTCGTGCGCCACTGACCGTGCGCAGTACTTATTCTGCTCCCTATTTAAGCCGCTGTTCCGTGATTTTAGGGATTCCAGCAAGTTTTTGGCGCGATTTCTGCGCGCGACTCCGCCGTTCCACCTCCCCAAGGTCCCTCCTTCCATTCCTCCCCTTGGGAAAGCTTCATCCATTGATCCTAAGGTCCATCTAGGGTTCCGGAAGCATTCTCCGCCATCTACGGCTAGCATTCCAAGAGGAAGACATCTCCGTTGGGGGAAGGAGAAGTGAACCCAGCTCTGAGACGAAGACGGGCAGTAGTTGGAGGTAGTGACAGCCTCTACACCCCGGAAGCAACCAAGGACTGAGCTCGGAGGAGGCTTGACGACCCCCCATTCCGAACACGATCCGCGGCGAGGCTTCTCATCTCGTGGTTACTTCTACCCCTTCTCTTTTTGTGATTTGTACTCTTAATGGTTGTAATGAACTAAATGAACATCTATTTGTCTATGAATGAAAGTTTATTTATGAACTTGTCTTTACGTTATGCTGTGTTGTGATGCACTCCGCCCCCGCTCCACTTACACCCACATGTTCTAGCACTCGCTCTAGCAAAAGCTGGAAGCGATAGCGAAGAGGTGCCTTCGACCCTCAACCCTCACATTTGCACTCACCTCATCCACATGCTCATCGGCCATCATCTAAGTGAAGCACGGCATCGCGTCCTGCACTAAACCCATCCACAAAGCGAAGCGGTGATTGCGACCCGCAGAGTTGTTTAATTTCTCATTCTTGTTCCGTAACACCAACCAAACCCCCCTTGTCCTTTTTAAACTCAGAACCCCCCATAATTAATTTCCTAACGAGCAAATCGTATTCCCTAACTTGCGGTCCTTTGAGAACGATATTCGGGGAGCTACTCCCTACTTTTATTACTTGACAACGACCGGTGCTCTGCCGTCGTACCGCATTTCGTGCCCGCTAATTAGCGGTGTGGAAATAGCGCGTCACTCCTTTACAAATTATGAAATGCCCCTCATGGGCAATTTATTTAGTTATTGAGAAATTTATATATAGAAAATATTGATTCTCTGGAATGTGTAGCTTTATGATGAGGCACATCAGTAGGAGTAACCTCATGTGGCCTAGATGAAAATTTAGCTTAGTTCCTTTACAAGTTTTGAAATGTCTTTCATGGATAAATTATTTGATTATTGAGCAATTATGGCTAAATAATCCTTGGTAAATTATGAAACTTTGGATTTGGTGTTTCTAGACGATTATTGTACTAGGTTAATTTTCTCAGAATTTATAGAGACATATAAATGGTAGTTGTAGTGTAATCCCTTATTGACACACCATTTGTAATAAATAGTAATTATGGATAAATACTCCCTGGTAGATTATGAAACTTTGGATTTGGTGTTTCTAGATGATTATGGTACTAGGTTAATTTTCTCAGAATTTATAGAGACATATAAATGGTAGTTGTAGTGTAATCCCTTATTGGCACACCATTTCTAATAAATAGTAGTTATGGATAAATACTCCCTGGTAAATTATGAAACTTTGGATTTGGTGTTTCTAGATGATTATGGTACTAGGTTAATTTTCTCAGAATTTATAGAGACATATAAATGGTAGTTGTAGTGTAATCCCTTATTGGCACACCATTTGTAATAAAAAGTAATTATGGATAAATACTCCCTGGTAGATTATGAAACTTTGGATTTGGTGTTTCTAGATGATTATTGTACTAGGTTAATTTTTTCAGAATTTATAGAGACATATAAATGGTAGTTGTAGTGTAATCCCTTATTGGCACACCATTTGTAATAAATAGTAATTATGGATAAATACTCCTTGGTAGATTATGAAACTTTGGATTTGGTGTTTCTAGATGATTATTGTACTAGGTTAATTTTCTCAGAATTTATAGAGACATATAAATGGTAGTTGTAGTGTAATCCCTTATTGGCACACCATTTGTAATAAATAGTAATTATGGATAAATACTCCCTGGTAGATTATTAAACTTTGGATTTGGTGTTTCTAGATGATTATTGTACTAGGTTAATTTTCTCAGAATTTATAGAGACATATAAATGGTAGTTGTAGTGTAATCCCTTATTGGCACACCATTTGTAATAAATAGTAATTATGGATAAATACTCCCTGGTAGATTATGAAACTTTGGATTTGGTGTTTCTAGATGATTATTGTACTAGGTTAATTTTCTCAGAATTTATAGAGACATATAAATGGTAGTTGTAGTGTAATCCCTTATTGGCACATCATTTGTAATAAATAGTAATTATGGATAAATACTCCCTGGTAGATTATGAAACTTTGGATTTGGTGTTTCTAGATGATTATTGTACTAGGTTAATTTTCTCAGAATTTATAGAGACATATAAATGGTAGTTGTAGTGTAATCCCTTATTGGCACACCATTTGTAATAAATAGTAATTATGGATAAATACTCCCTGGTAAATTAAGAAACTTTGGATTTGGTGTTTCTAGATGATTTTTGTACTAGGTTAATTTTCTCAGAATTTATAGAGACATATATATGGTTGTTGTAGTGTAACCCCTTATTGGCACACCAAATGTAATAAATGATAATTAAGGGTAAATACTCCTTGGAATAATACGAGACTTAGGATCTGGTGTATTTAGACTAATATGGTGCTATAATAATTTTCCCAGAATTTATTGAAGTCTTAACATAGCACTTGTAGTGTAAACCCTTATACGCACACCAAATGTAATAAATGACAATTAAGGGTAAATACTCCTTGGAATAATATGAGACTTAGGATCTGGTGTTTTAGACCAGTAGTATGCCATGGTAATTTTCCCCAGAACTTATTGAGGTCATAATCTAATACTTGATGTGTAAATCCTTATTTGCACCCCATTTATATTAAATAAAAATTATGGTTAAATAATTCCTGTAAAAATGTGAAACTTGGGGTTTGAGGTCTTTAGACCAATATTATGTTACAGTGAATTTATCAGAATTTATGGAGATCGTTAGTTGACACTCGATGTAGAAATCTCTATTTGCACATCTCCTATTTTAATAGAATCTATGATTAAAGATTCCCTAGAAAATTTATGAAATTAGAAATTGGGGTTATTAGATCACTACTCGTTGCGAACCTATGGTAATAATTGGAACTCATTTGGATATGAGGTGATCAAGATCGCACATAAGAGTCTAATCTATCTCAATCTTAATTTGGTCTGCAATTAGCAAAACTGATTTACGTGATTTAGACCACCACTAATCTTCACACATAGAACAATTCACTCTTTGATCATTATGAAGACTCAAATTATTTGGGAGAGCATATCTAAGGCCATCATGGGAAATAAGGAATGGGGTGCGTTAAGCAAACTATAAGTGTATGAATTTACAGTGATATGAAAAGGAGGTTAGACCTCATCAGGGGCCCCACACACAATTCATCGGTATTAAGTGATCATATGAAAGTAGAACTGCCCTTAGCCGGGTGAGCCATCTTAGGGTAAAACTCAAGGGAGAAGTCGAGAAATATCTAAGGCAAACCCTGGATTAAGGATGACGAATAATAGGAGTGTGGGTCAAAGTAAGGTTGAGAATGCTAATTGAATATGTGCAGTTCCTCGGTGAAGAAGGGAACTCGAGCTTAGAATGTGACGACGGGAGAGTCAGCACCCGATCACAATTGGTGGTGTTGGAGTTCAAAAGAACTCCCCCACTCCTAGGAGCCAAGTTTAACTCATCATATAGATTTAATGTATTTTGTGAGGATAATGGGGATCAAGTAAAAAGGGGTAGATACCCACAAGATTAAGTGCCTTGGGAAGAGGAAGTTCGTGGTGTCAGCCCGCCACACTTCCCAATACCGCTGCGAGCCCCTCCCCAGGTAACCCTCCGGAAGTCCAAGGCTAACCCTAAAGCTTCTAAGATCAACTAAATTATAGACAAGACTAGTTAAGTAGGAGAACAAGATAAGTTAACTTCCATCCCAAACCGAAACATTTTATAAGGAAGGACTGGGATAGTCCTGCGAGCGGTAGGCTCGGGTTATAAGGAAGGACTGAGATAGTCCTGCGAGCGGTAGGCTCGGGTTATTAGGAAGGACTGGGATAGTCCTGCGAGCGGTAGGCTCGGGTTATAAGGAAGGACTGGGATAGTCCTGCGAGCGGTAGGCTCGGGTTATAACGAAGGACTGAGATAGTCCTGCGAGTGGTAGGCTCGGGTTATAAGGAAGGACTGGGATAGTCCTGCGAGCGGTAGGCTCGGGTTTTAAGGAAGGACTGGGATAGTCCTGCGAGCGGTATGCTCGGGTTATAAGGAAGGACTGGGATAGTCCTGCGAGCGGTAGGCTCGGGTTATAAGGAAGGACTGGGATAGTCCTGCGAGCAGTGGGCTCGTAGTTTAAAGATAAGACTAGTGTAGTCTAGCGAGCGGTAGGCTCGTAGTTTTAATATAAGACTAGTGTAGTCTAGCGAGCGGTAGGCTCGTAGTTTTAATATAAGACTAGTGTAGTCCAGCGAGCGGTAGGCTCGTAGTTTAAATATAAGACTAGTGTAGTCTAGCGAGCGGTAGGCTCGTAGTTTAAAGATAAGACTAGTGTAGTCTAGCGAGCGGTAGGCTCGTAGTTTAAATATAAGACTAGTGTAGTCTAGCGAACGGTAGGCTCGTAGTCCAAATATAAGACTAATGTAGTCTAGCGAGCGGTAGGCTCGTAGTTTAAATATAAGACTGATATAGTCTGGCGAGCGGCATGCTCTACTTTATAAATGTTGATATAGAATTGCGAGCTGGAGGCTCGGTAGTAAATGGCTAATACTTTTGCTTGTGTATAAGATGTGGTGGGTCTTCGGTTCTGTCTTAGTCGTCACACCGACAGCAGTTCGTTGACTCGGCAGTGCTAGTGGTTTTATTGGGGCCAGGTTGTTTTACTGCGCGTCCGACGGGACGAATTCCCTAAACCCTGCCTGGCCAATTCAGTTTAGTACACAGGAGCTCGTGAGTACCGGGTACCGGTATCACAACGTACGTTAGGGCCTAAGTCTGGTAGTGTGACTTACCCACCTAGGTGAGGAGACGCCCGCTCCTCTGCCACCGTTTGACCACGACGGGAGGTGCCCGAGAGGTTAGCTACCTCCGAAAAGTGAGAACTAAAGGTCTGTACGTACAGAGTCGTATGGGTGAGTTGCATGCGTATGAAATAATAATACAAACATTGCATCATTGCATTACACATTATAGCATAGCATTTCTGCACGAACAGAGACCTCATTATATAAATCCGTATGGGCTCTTTTATACGATGAGTTTACTTCTTGCCAGATCCCTTAGCTTATGTGCTTTTGTGTGTGCATATAAGTTAAGGTTACTTTCGTAGCTGCTCTTTTACTTATACCGCTCCTCTGCCATCGTTTGACCATAACGGGAGGTGCCCGAGAGTTTAGCTACCTCCGAAAAGTGGGAACTAAAGGTCTGTACGTACAGAGTCGTGTGGGTGAGTTGCATGTGTATGAAATAATAATACAAACATTGCATCATTGCATTGCACATCATAGCATAGCATTTCTGCACAAACAGAGAACTCATCGTATAAATTAGCGTGGGCTCTTTTATACGATGAGTTTACTTCTTGCCAGATCCCTTAGCTTATGTGCTTTGTGTGTGTGCATATAAGTTAAGGTTACTTTCATACCTGCTCTTATTTCTTATACCTGCTCTTTTACTTATACCGCTCTTTACTTATTGCCTTTATAAATACTCCTGCTAGAGTAGAGATGTTTTCATTACTTGTTTAGTATCTATATACTTGCTAGTCTCGCCGCTGTCACATGCTTTTGAATTACCCTTTGATGTCCTCCGATTCCTCCTCCCGCACGGTGCCTAGGAGTAGTGGGTGGAGGCGATGAGGAATATGCTGAGTCTTATAGACTGACGGTCGGTGGACCTCATCATTTTAGGGATGATGTGCCGAAACAGCAGGACCTCGTTCAGGAGACAGGACAGGAAGACGGGATGAAGCAGAGCAACCACTACACGTCGTCGCAGCAGCAGCTACAGATGCATGAAGACAGAGTTTGATAGCTTCCGCATAGATGTAGAGTGAGAGTGTTGTTGCACTATTTTTGAACATGTACCGGGCATAAGCCCTTATTCGTTAGTTCTTTCTCATCGTGGACAATGTAATTTTGTAATTTATATATTCCCAGTGTGATTTGTGGACTTGTTTCATTTAATGACAAAAATTCTCTAGGGGCCTAGTAGTTTGGGGGATGTTACACCACCAGTGCCTCAAGTTCAACACCGGAGGAATCCAGGTCCGGGTCCGGGGAGACCCAAAGGTGGCGAGGCATTGCTACGTGACTGCCGTCAACACCATCTCGTGGATGGGAGAAGCGGAGGAGTGGGACAAGGTGATGGAAGAGGCGGCCGAGGCCGAAGAAGAGGAGAGGACGGGGGGAAGAGCGGATGGAGGAATAGTTCATGCCCAGGAAGGGGTCGTTAAGGGGCCCAGTGCGGAGGAAGGGAAAGAGGGAAAGAAAGAAGAAGAGGCCCCAGGAGGAGGGGCGGAAGAAGGGGCGAAAGAGTTGATGATGGTGGAAGAGGAAGAGATGGGGGAAGGAGCCAGGGGGCTCTCTTGTGGCGGAGAGGAGGATGGATCCTGGGGGAACGATCCAGGTTGGAAGCTGTGGAGGAAGTGGTCGAGGTGGAGGTGACCACCAAGGCCGGAATAATCGAGAAAATCAGGATCAGCGGGGAGCTCAGCCCAGAGGACCAGAGGAAGGTCTCAGCTTGCGTCCAGGACAACGTGGATGTCTTCACATGGAGTGCCGCGGAGATGCCGGGGATCAACGCGGATGTGGCGTGCCATCGCCCTCGATACCGGGGGTCGTCCCATTCGCTAGAAGAAGAGGTCCACTGCTGATAAGCTGGAGGCACCTATCCAGGAGGAGGTGAACAAGCTCGTCACGGCTAGTTTTGTATCAGAGATCCAGTACCCAGGCTGGGTTTCCAACATAGTGATGGTGAAAAAAGGGGAGGGTAAGTGGAGGATGTGCGTTGATTTTTCATTGCTAAATAAATTATGCCCCAAGGATTGTTACCCCTTGCCTAGAATCGACGCGCTGGTTGACTCAGCCGTCAGTTTCTCTGTAATGTCTTTTCTAGATGCTTTTTTAGGTTATCACCAAATTCACATGCACCCCCCCGACATCAAAGATGTCTCCTTCATCACGGGGGATGGATGCTATTGTTATAAGATGATGCCTTTTGGGCTCAAGAATGCAGGGGCTACATACCAACGGATGATGGACAGGGTCCTCCGAGAGCAAAAGGGAAGGAACCTGAAGGTATATGTTGATGACCTCATGGTAAAGAGCCGGAACCTCAAGTCTCACCTCCAAGATCTTGAAGAGACTTTTGGGACTTTGCGGAAGTACAAGATGAAGCTCAATCCCCTGAAGTGTGTCTTCGGGGCTAGCCGGGGAAAGTTCCTAGGCCATTTGCTCACCCCGGTAGGGGTGGAGCCTAACCCCGATAAGGTTAAAGCAATCCTGGAATTGGGGCCGCCAAAAAATGCGAAGGAAGTTCAACGCCTCACAGGAAAATTGGCTGGGCTCAGCAAGTTTCTCTCCAAGGCGAGTGAGAAATGTGCCCCCTTCTTCAAGGTGTTGCAGGGAAACATGAAGTTCGAGTGGACCTCAGAATGTGTGGAAGATTTCCAAGCTTGGAAAGGGCAACTCACCCAGACCCCATTACTCCAAGGGCCAAGGCAAGGGGAGGACCTATCCCTATACATAGGGGGTAGGATCGGAGGCAGTCAGCTCGGTGTTGGTCTGAGAGGAAGGGAGAAGGCAGTTCCCCATCTACTACGTCAGCCGAGTGCTGAGGAAGGCGGAGGTCCGATACCAAATTTTGGAGAAGTTGGCGTTCGCCTTGGTGGTATCAGCCCGGAAACTCAGACCATACTTCCAAGCACACTCAATCAAAGTGGTGACCGACCACCTGCTTCGCAAAGTTATGGAGGGGGTGGAGCACTCGGGGAGGCTAGCAAAATGGTCCATGGAGCTAAGTGAGTTCGGCATCGCATTTGTGCCTAGGACGTCAATCAAGGCACAAGTGGTGGTAGACTTCATGGTGGGCTACGCAACTGAAGTAGGGGAACTTGAATCGCCTCCCCCAGTCTCTTGGAAGATGTTAGTGGATGGTGCGTCAGGGATGCACTCCTATGGAGGAGGAATCGTCCTGATCAGCCCTCAAGGAATAATGATTGAGCAGGCCCTGAGCATCCATTTCCCCATTACCAACAACCAAGCCGAGTACGAGGCAGTGATAGCGGTCCTGCGGCTGGCTAGGGAGCTAGGGGTGCAAGACGTGGAGGTCTCTACGGACTCCATGGTGGTGGCATGCCAAATCAGGGGAGAATTTGAAGCAAGAGAGCCAACCCTCCAACGCTACCTAGAGAAGGCCAAGGGGATCATCAGCCTATTTCGCACTTTTTCCATCACACATGTGCCCAGGGAGGAGAGCACCCCGGCGGACCTACTAGCCAAGTTCGGTCCCCGGGCGGGGGGAACAATGTCTGAACTCTTCCGACCTTCCATTGAAGAGGGGGAGCTGATGGAGGTGGATCGGCGAACATCTTGGATGGATCCCTTCACCACCTTCCTGGCATCGGGAAAGTTCCCCGATGGAGATGTTGACAAACGGCGGTTCAGGTACAAATCTGCATATTACTCCTTACATGCAGGGTTGCTATACCGAAAAATGCTCTTGGGGCTCCTGGCTCGTTGCGTGTCTGAAGAGGAGGTCGGGGGAGTGTAAGGAGCCACTCTATGCTCCGCTCGGGGGAGTGTGGTAGCCACTCCGAGAGCCGGACTTTGGAGGGGAGAGTGCTGAGGCAAGGCTATTTATGGCCTACCCTCAGCAAGGATGCAGCGGAATTCGCAAGGAAGTGTTCAAAGTGCCAACTCTATGCTCCGCTCCAACTCCTCCCAGCTCAAAGGCTCCAGACCATCACAGCTCCGTGGCCCTTCGCTATATGGGGACTGGATTTGGTGGGACCTTTCCCCCAGGCAAGCGGACAAAGGAAGTTCCTACTGGTGATGATAGATTACTTTTCCAAATGGGTCGAAGTGAAGGCGCTGGCCAAGGTAACGTCCCAGGTAGTGAGAAATTTCGTTTGGGGTGAATTCATTTGCAGGCATGGGCTCCCCCTAGCCATCGTGACGGATAACAGACCCCAATTTGCCAGTGAGGAATTTGTAAGTTTTTGCACCCAACTCAGCATAGACCTCAGGTTCGCGTCGGTCCACCACCCGAGGAGCAACGGTCAGGTGGAGGCGGCGAACAAGGTAATCGTCAACCTGTTGAAGAAGAAGGTAGAGAATCTCAGAGGCAATTGGGTGGAGCAGCTACCTTCGGTCCTATGGGCTTTGAGAACTACTCCAAGCACAGCCATAGGGGAGACCCCTTTCAAACTATCCCACGGGTCCGAGGCCGTTCTCCTGATAGAGTTTGAAGTCAAAACCTCCAGGGTGATCACCGCGGGCGAAGGAGATGGAGAATGGTTAATAGAGAATGATGCAGAGCAAAGGTTGTCCCTGGACCTGGTAGAAGAGCTCCGAGACCTCAGTACTGTCAGATAGGAGGAAGTCAAGAGACGGATGGTCAAGTACTTCGACCAGCATATCAGGATCAAGCACTTCGAGAAGGGAGATTTAGTGCTAAAGATGGTTGACGCGGCCGGAAGAGGAGCCGCAGTCGGTAAGCTAGAACCCAACTGGGAGGGGCCTTACATTGTAAGTGAGGTGCTCAAGTTGGGGCGGGGGGGGGGGGGGGGGGGGTGTACCACCTTTGAGAAGTGGAAGGGGTACCTCTCGGCTGAGCCAGGAGTGGGGATGATTTGAAGAGGTTTTATCCTTAACAATTTCCTGTAACTGACTTTCAAATATTTCCTACTCAATGCATATATTTTGGAATAACTCTCTAGACGGTTTCAAGTGGTTTGGTGCTGGAATGCCCCAGATCGATTCCGCTGCCGGGCTCTCATAGACGGTGGGTCAGGTTGATCTTTGGAGAGGCTGGCAATGTTTCAAGTGGTTTGGTGCTGGAATGCCCCAGATCAATTCTGCTGCCGGGCTCTCATAGACGGTGGGTCAGGTTGATCTCTGGAGAGGCTGACAATGTTTCAAGTGGTTTGGTGCTGGAAGGCCCCAGATTGATTCCGCTGCTGGGCTCTCATAGACGGTGGGTCAGGTTGATCTCTGGAGAGGCTGACAATGTTTCAAGTGGTTTGGTGCTGGAATGCCTCAGATCGATTCCGCTGCCGGGCTCTCATAGACGGTGGGTCAGGTTGATCTCTAGAGAGGCTGGCAATGTTTCAAGTGGTTTGGTGCTGGAATTCCCCAGATCGATTCCGCTACCGGGCTCTCATAGACGGTGGGTCAGGTTGATCTCTGGAGAGGCTGGCAGGTTTCAAGTGGTTTGGTGCTGGAATGCCCTAGATCGATTCTGCCGCCGGGCTCTCATAGACGGTGGGTCAGGTTGATCTCTGGAGAGGCTGGCAATGTTTTAAGTGGTTTGGTGCTGGAATACCCCAGATTGATTCCGCTGCCGGGCTCTCATAGACGGTGGGTCAGGTTGATCTCTGGAGAGGCTGGCAATGTTTCAAGTGGTTTGGTGGTGGAATGCCCCAGATCGATTCCGCTGCCGGGCTCTCATAGACGGTGGGTCAGGTTGATCTCTGGAGAGGCTGGCAAGTTTCAAGTGGTTTGGTGCTGGAATGCCCCAGATCGATTCCGCTGCTGGGCTCTCATAGACGGTGGGTCATGTTGATCTCTGGAGAGGCTGGAAATATTTCAAGTGGTTTGGCGCTGAAATGACCCAGATCAATTCCGCTGCCGGGCTCTCATAGACGGTGGGTCAGGTTGATCTCTGGAGAGGCTGGAAATGTTTCAAGTAGTTTGAGCAGGCAAATGGGTTACTCATAGCGAGAGATCTAGCTCGCAAGCAACCTCAAAGCCCGGGTGAGGCAAGACCAGGGGCCCGTTCGCATAAGGAATAGATCACGGCGGAGTGACTGAGTCCACTGTTCGCAAAGTTACTGGTGAGTTTCAGTGGCGCGAGTAAAGATGGCGAGCCTGAGAGGGCCCTTCTTCGCGGTGGTCCATGGATAACGATAAGGGCTCGCAAAAGGCGAGTGCGAGCGAGGCAGGCTCATACTGGCCCCTCTCGCAAGGATCCCCAACAAGGTGCATCCTAAGCAAGGATGAGGTTCTACAACCTAAGTCTTACCATCGCTGGAGAAGAGAAGGGGGCGAGAGTGACCTAGGTACAATACGACGAAGGGAAAATTGTCAATTAAAGAGACGTGGGCGCGAGCATCAAACGAAAGTCTTAAAGGTAAAAGCGCAAGAAAATAAGGATCGCGCGGGCACGAATGAAGGGGCACATGTGAATAAGAAGTAAGGCTATAACATTGGAAAGATAGACTGATAATAAAAATTGAAGTTCTGCAAAATCCTTTCTCGATGCGATAAGAATTCGACGGGCGCTTTCGAGGCATCTCGCGAGTAATCCTACTTTGAGGAACTAACCATTATCCTACCTATCGAGATGATAAAAGTAATTGTCTTCCCTTTTTTCGGAATATCGACGTTTACCGCCGAAATCTTAAAATAAGTTAAAAAGAAATGGAGAAAGTTTTTGCAAGTTTTTGTTAATATAATCCAAACTACTCATTCGAAAAGGCAAGTATACCTTATCGCGTATAGTATAGGATATTTAATAGAAAATATCAAGGTCATATTAGATTCGGGGCTGTCGAGTAGTTCTACTTCGAGAAAGCTAACTATTATTTTATCGATAATAAAATTTGATTAAAGAGCGTAATTAAATTAACTAAAAAGAGAACATTGAAAAGAGGAAAACAAAACTTGAAATAGATTGCTAAAAATTAAGGTTAAATTCAATTCAAAGCTTGCGAAAATCAAGAACAACTAAATATTTGATAAAGGAAGGAATAAGATAAACAGAACAGGAGAGAAGAAGAGATTTTTGCATAAGTGATAGGAAAATTAACTTTTCATTACCATGAAAAAGAGAACATTACATAAATTTAAAACTAAATTACATTGCATGAAATTAAAGCTAAGCTACCTTGCATGGAAGAGAAAAACAAGACATTAAAAAGGAAATAAGAAAATTACATGAAATTAAATCTAAACCTAAAACATGAAGAAATAAGGAAAACTATACAAGAACACCCCAAATGGGCAGGGGGGAGGGGATGGAATGCTGGAGGGGAGCCTCTGAATTCATAGGAAAAATTTCCAGGTTACACGCCCTCGGACACGGGCGTGACCTAGGGCGTGTAATACTTGTTCTGCACGGCTGCGACATCGACGTGGGTCTTGCGTGACTGTGTCGCGAAAACTGACATTACACGCCCGTGTAACTTTGGTCACGGGCATGTACCTGGGCGGCGCCATCAATGCGTCGTCTTGAGTGCGACGCTGCAGCAAAACGCGATCACGCGCGAAAAGTCATGGGCATGACTAATGGGTCACGGGCGTGACTGCAGTCAACTCCATTAATGCGGCATGGACTTGAATTCGGCGCGGCAGGGAGCAGGGATCACGCGGGAAGTCACGAGCGTAACTCTTTGGTCACGGGCGTGACTTGGGCGTGTACCTGGGATAGAATTCGGCGCGGCAGAGCATGTTCGTCGAACTCAGCTCAGATTTCGTCGAACGCAGGGATGGAGAGCGTTCGTCGAACGAAGCTTAGATTTTGTCGAACGCAGAGACGGAGAGCGTTCGTCGAACGGAGCTCAGATTTCGTCGAACGCAGCGGCAGAGAACTTTCGTCGAACGCAGCTCAAATTTCGTCGAACGCATGGGCAATTTTGTCGAACGTAGATCTTTAGGTTACACGCCCTTGGTCACGCGCGTGACTAAGGGGGTGACTTGTGATTTTCTCCAATTTTCCCCAAAATTCTGCAAAAATAAAAGTAAATTATATTTAGAACAGAAATTATAAAAGAAGTGATTTTAAACTAAAATATAATTAATGTTTGCAATTTTTAAATTAATACTAAACTAAATACTATAATTAAAATATGCATAAATACTACTCATCAAATACCCCCATACTTGAGGTTTTGCTATTCCAGAGCAAAAGTGTGAGACATAATTTATAAGACATCCTTAAAAATTTTTAATTTTAAACTAAAATTTCATTTAAACCAAAAGTTAAGTTAAGAGTAAATTCAAGGAGGAGTTAAGTCCTAAATTATGACGATGATTTGAAAAGAGGGAAAAATGTTTAGGCAAGGACTTCTCAAGAAAATTAATTAGTTTAATAATATTGTAGAAATTATAAGACGAAATTAAATTAAAATGATAAGAACTCTATCTTAAAAGAGACTTAAGGAAAAGTAACTTACTAAATATTGCTCTCTCCATAATCTTAAACTAAATCTAGAACAAAGATAATTGGCTAAGGGGGATTTCATAAAATTTGGCATAAGAAGAGATCTTTGATTGGAGGAAATGGAATTTATCCTCATCATGAATATTTTTTTTCTCTTCTAATAAAAACCCAAAATGTATATGTTTAGGAGTAATGAATTTTATCCTCTTACTCCATGCCATATAATTTTTTAAATGATTTTGGGTGCATATGTTTAGGGAATAATAAATTTTATCCTCTTATTCCCATGACATATGATCTTTTAAAATACTTTTTTTTATATGCCATCAAAGGGGTAGGGTAGTGAAAATAAATCTAGCTAGCTTTAAATTATTTTGAGAGCAAATTCTAGTAAAATTAAATTTCCTAAGATCTAAAAAGTTAGAAGAAAATATAATTGAAATCTAAAGAGGTTTAGCAAATTCACTACAAAATGAAGCCATTTAAAAGTAAAAAGAGAAGTCATGCTAAATAAATTCTCTAATCAAGTTAAAATCATAAGATGATTCTTAAATCAAGATTACCTCAAATTTAAAATTAACAAACTATGATAAGCAGAATTTTAGCTAATTAAAAACTTAAACATGCTTATAAACATTCTCAACTAGATTTCTAAGAAATAACAAAAAGAACAAATAGGAGAGGTATAAGATTTTTTTTTTGTATTTTAAGTTTTTTCATATATATATATTTTTTTGAATTTTGATATTATCTTTTTTTTTTTTGGATTTTTTTGATAAGAAATAAACAATAAAAACATATACTAAAAAGCTTAAATTTTTTTTGATAATTCTTGGACTTCCCGAGGTATACCCCGTGAAGGGTTCTCACGGTACTAGGAGGTGAGATGGGGTGAGGTCCCAAACGTCCCTTTCCAAGATTTAAATTTTCGATTATCTAATTTTTTTTGAATATTTTTGGGTTTTCTAAATTTTTTGAAAAAGCTAAATTTTCTTTTGTAAAAGACAATAAAAAGGAAATAAACTATTTTCAAAATGAAAATAAATTATGTACACAGTAAATATTTTTGGAATTTTGGGATTTTAATTTTTTTTTGGAAATTTTCTACGATTTTATAATTTAAGAGAAAGGGAAATACACCCCCATACTTAAAATTCAACATTGTCCCCAATGTTGAAAGCTAAGTATGGAGAACAATAAAATAGAAAATACAAGAGCATGATTTTGAAAGAAAAAGAACAAGGAGAGGAAAAAGAAGTACGTCCCTGATTTGGAGACGGACGACCACCACGATCACCTGTAGAATTACTTTTAAAACAATAAAACAAAACACGAAATAAAAAGAAATGAAACATAAAAGTTAAATATTTTTTTTTGTATTGATTAGTTTTATAATGTTTTTGTGTTTTCAATTTTTTTTTTCAAAGGGAAATTTTTTTTGATTTTTTTTTGAAAATTGCTAAAAAAAAGAGAAGAAAAGAAAGGATTTTTTTTCGTTTAGAAAAACATAAAGGAAGAAGAAAAAAAAGGTAAAAGTAATAACGCTCTCTCTTTTCAAAATATCGACAAAAATATTCCCCGACAACGGCGCCAAAAACTTGATAATAAAAATTGAAGTTCTGCAAAATCCTTTCTCGATGTGATAAGAATTCGACGGGCGCTTTCGAGGCATCTCGCGAGTAATCCTACTTCGAGGAACTAACCATTATCCTACCTATCGAGATGATAAAAGTAATAGTCTTTCCTTTTTTTCGGAATATCGACGTTTACGCGGCGGCGGCGGCGCCGAAATCTAAAAATAAGTTAAAAAGAAAAGGAGAAAGTTTTTGCAAGTTTTTGTTAATATAATCCAAACTACTCATTCGAAAAGGCAAGTATACCTTATCGCGTATAGTATAGGATATTTAAAAGAAAATATCAAGGTCGTATTAGACTCGGGGCTGTCTTGTACTTCTACTTCGAGAAAGCTAACTATTATTTTATCGGCAATAAAATTTGATTAGAGAGCGTAATTAAAATTAACAAAAAAGAGAACATTGAAAAGAGGAAAACAAAACTTGAAATAGCTTGCTAAAAATTAAGGTTAAATTCAATTCAAAGTTTGCGAAAATCAAGAACAACTAAATATTTGATAAAGGAAGGAATAAGAAAAAGAGAAAAGGAGAGAAGAAGAGATTTTTGCATAAGTGAAAGGAAAATTAACATTTCATTACCATGAAAAAGAGAACATTACATAAATTGAAAACTAAATTACATTGAATGAAATTAAAGCTAAGCTACCTTGCATGGAAGAGAAAAACAAGACATTAAAAAGGAAATAAGAAAATCACATGAAATTAAATCTAAACCTAAAACATGAAGAAATAAGGAAAATTATACAAGAACAGCCCAAATGGGCAGGGGGAAGGGGATGGAATGCTGGAGGGGAGCCTCTGAATTTATAGGAAAAATTTCCAGGTTACACGCCCTCGGACACGGGCATGACCTAGGGCGTGTAATACTTGTTCTGCACGGCTGCGACATCGGCGTGGGTCTTGCGTGGCTGTGTTGCGAAAACTGACATTACACGCCCGTGTAACTTTGATCAAGGTCCCATTCGAGCACCGACTCGCCAACCGAATCCGCAAGCTTCATGCCGAGCCTGAAATTCGTGTGGCTCGTCGACTTGGGCTTGGCGGCCGCCTACCCACCCTCTTTGGCGGGCTCCTAATTCGCTGCAGGAGAAGAGGGGAGTTCGGATTCGGAGAGGTCCACGAACTCCTTCTCCTTGGCGACGGAGGGGGTTTTCTTGGTCTTCTTCGCCTCCCCCTGCGAGGTGGGCCGACGTGGAGGAAGGGATTATTGGAGCTTGCTTTCCGCATCTCTTGGTTTGAGAATAACAAATACCATGATGTATTTGATCTAGTCTTTTGTGTGTTTATAGTGGCCAGGTTGTACAGGTTCAATGAGGAGACAAGTCCTCGTTCATGGGCATGATCCGAGAACGACAAGTCTCAGGTTGGATGAGTTTTGTATGCTGATCTTAAAATGGCCATAACTTTCAATCCAGGAAGAGTTACAGAACGTGCCACCCCATTTCGGAGATGAGAACGACTCAATCGACAGGCTGGAGCTAAATTTAAATATGGGAAATTTCACTGTCGGAAAATTCCGACAGCCGCTGTCGCCCAGGCGACAGCAGAGAAGTTACAACTACTTTCCCCCACGGCAGCACGACGAAAAGCAGTTTTGAGATGTCGGAAATCCAACATCGATGTCGCCCAGGCGACAGCTCGACGGTTACACCAACTGCCCACGACTCCACCCACGACGGCACTCCAGCGGCAGTTTAGCGCTGTCGGAAAATTCCGACAGTCACTATCGGAAATTTCGACAGCGATTTTCTATAAATTGACACCTTGTGTTCGTGCATTTCAAGCTCTGAAGATTCTAAGTCCCTTCCTGAGTGCATTCCATCCAGAGAGCTCCAGAACCTCATGAACTCCCATTTATGCTGAGAAGGTTTGAATTTGAAGACGAGATCGGACGCGCTTCTACATCAAGGATCATCTCGAGGCTTCAACCTTCCTTTCAGAGATCTGAATTTCTAGGGAGTTCTTATTTTATCTTGTATTTTCATTTATATACATTTTACTTTGTATTGGTAGTGAAAATCGCTTCCTTGTGCGGAGCGTCTAAGTCCTTGTGTGGCTTAGGGGAAAATCGCTTCCTTGTGCGGAGCGTCCAAGTCCTTGCGTGGCTTGGTGGGAAATCGTGGCCTTGTGTGCTACGTCTAGATCTTGGGAAGATCTAGAGGATAGGCTTGGGCTTGGTCTAGGGAGAGACAAGTGATAGCCTTCCGATCCTTGGGAGAAGGATTGGTAAACAAAAAGAAATTTACATTTGTACGCCTCCGATTTCTAGCGATATAGAAATCAAATTTATGTAAACACTTTTTCATATAATATAATCATGTCTCTTTTGTGTTTACTTGATTTCTATCATTTGGCGTAATCTCTATTATATTGTGTTCTAAGTTTTCAATTCTTAATCTAAATTGTTTATTTCAATCTCCTTCATTATAAGACAATTTAGTAATTATCTAGAAATTTATAGAAAGAATTTTATTCCCTTATTCACCCCCCCCCTCTAAGGGCGCCGTAAGATCCAACAATTGGTATCAGAGGGAGGTTATTCCAAATCGGCTTAACAACCGGGAATAATGGCGTCTCTTGATCATGATCTCGCTTCTACTAGTGGGGAAAATTTTAATATAAATGAAAAAATATTATCACCACCTTTATTTATGGGCAAAAATTTTAAAGGGTGGAAAATATTAATGAAAAATTTTCTTAAGGCCTTAGATGAAAAAGTTTGGAATATTACTATTAAAAATCCATCTAGCGTACTAACTAGAAACGAAATTATTTTAAATGCAAAATCTATGAATAGTATATTTTGTGCGTTAGACCAAAATATTTTCAAACATATTTATACTTTACCTACCGCATATGAAATTTGGAGTTTTCTTGAAAGAACTTATGATTCTCCTTCTACAGGTACGGAACATTCACAAGAACCGGAGAATATGCAAGCCTATGCAAATATTCAAGAAAGCTACACAAAGGATGGATCCATAGAATGCTCATCAAGCGGAAAGGATGATGGACACTCTTGTTTGGAAGAGGAAGATGAAGAAGACAACGTCACAATATTGGACTCAGTTGATGGCAAAACATCAAGCAAAAGAGAAGACGGAAACTATAGCAAGGTAAGAAAATCTAAATCTTCTCTTTTAGTAACTAATTCAATTTCTACATTTCGTGTGCTTAAATTTGCTAAACGTAAAATTTCAAAGTTGAAACATGCTAATTCCAAATTACGTTTAGAAAATAAAACTTTAAAAGCAAACACTAAAGTAGAATCTTATATTGATGTTTCAAATTCTTGTTTATGCTCTTTAATTGAAAATGCTAAACCTTGTTTTGATTATAATTCTTTTAAAGAAGAACTCAAGGTTTTAGAAAAAGGACTTTTAATTTCAAAAGAACATAATGAAAAATTGATAAAAGAAAATGATAATTTAAAGGATAAACTAGAATCATTAAAAATGTTTATTCAAAAATTTTCATATAATGAAAAATCTCTTTTTTCTAGTTTATCAAATTTTCAAAAGTCTAAAAGCTTAACTTCATATTATAAGAGTAGGTCTATAAGAAAGAGTGGAAATGAAAATTATCTAAATAAGGACCAATCATTTAAAACATTTTGTAACTCACTCTTTCAACATTCAATTCTAAAGAAAGACAATCACTCTTATAAATTTTCAAAGAATCCATATAATAAAATTCATTATGATTATCAACATCAATCTATTTTGAAAAATAATTTGAATAAGCATAAATCTCAAATGAATTATTTTTCAAACAAATACAATCATATAAAGATGTCACATAATCATAATATGAATTTTAAAGATAAACAACCAAGGTATGAATGGAGACCCTTAAAGAAAAATGACACATCAACTTTAATAGAAAGGGCTCATTTATCCTTGTCTCCTAAAAAATCATCATGCCGTATTTGGGTACCCAAAGGAACCATCCCTCATGGTTCCCTTTGGATACCTAAATCTCTTATTCATTAGTATCCTATCATTTGCATGAAGTAGAAACAATTAAAAATGAAATATCAATTCTCTACTTCATGATATGCTTAATTGTTTTTTCTTTTGTTTGTTTTCTTATTTTTGAGCCAACACGCTAAAGTCACTTAGATATATTATGAAATATGAATTTTACATTTTAAGCCTAATGTTTATCAAATCAAAATTGAATTAAATTAAACATAAAGTCATAATTTTTAAGTGATCTATCTTTTCTTTTTGTTTTATCCTTTTTAAATCCTTTGCCTATAAATGTCTTATATTATCATTATAAATTGAATGCTAAATTTTCTAAATGATATTATCAAGACTAATGAAATTACTTTCAAAATTGGATTTAAATGGATTTTTAGGGGTCTTAGGCTAAAATATTAAATGCGCAACTAATTGCATATTTGTCTATTTTTCGTTGCTGCATATAATAGCCCCTATATTGAAAATCATAATCGAGAAAAATCAGAATCAAATAATATAAAAAACAATGTGTTTTAAATCAAATATAGTAACTTTCTTGCTAACGCCAGGCGTTATCACTAACGCTGGCGGTAACATATTTTCCAAAAAAAATAAAAAATTCTGATTTCTCTGAAAAATTATTTTTACTATCATTATTGTCAAATACCTTGTATTTGTTTAGTCTAATTTCTAAAAATTAAAATCAAAAGAAAATTTTCAAAAATGATAAATATGATTTCACAATCACCACCATGATCTATTAATATCCTATGCTAAAATTCACTATAATCATATATCATAATTCACGATCCATCAAGACCCATCTTAAATCAACTAATTCTATCAACCTTAGGAATTATGAAATATATGATTGCAATTGGTATTATAGTTTCATATCTTGTTTTGTGTGTGTGATGTGCATCTTTATTGTTTGCATGTATATCATTATCTTTAGACCTATGAATTAACTTGGTATCAACAAGATGAAATCAAATAGAATTGTCACTTCATTCTAGGTCTATAAATTTTCAAAACTCTAAAATTGATTACATGCAAACCAATTATATAAATTTAGCATATTTTGCATAACATCCAAATTCATTATCCTAGCCGCACCTCTTTGTATATGCTCAATTTAGTGTTTATGTTAGGATTATCAATATAGTGACATGCTAAAGGTAGAGAAATTTGAACTTTAAAATTCATGAGTACATTGTGATTTCAAAATCTACTATATGTTCTAAAACTAAAACAAACTCATGTTTTATGAATCAATCCTTAGACTAAAACGCTTAGTATATCCATAATCATTAACCTATGACATGTGTCTCACAATAGCGAGGGCGTAGGATTGTGTGCATTAGAGACCTAACCTCTAAGTCATGTCTTGTCCTTAACCGGGGAGGGTTCCAGTGGGGCCTTGAGAGGCACTGGGGGGAAAGAGTGCTAGGTTGAGCGTCGTCTTTTGTATGCATATGGGATTAACACCCCAACCTACGGCATGTGTGCAGCTCCTCATGCCCATCCGTCACTTAGTACGGGGCTAGAGTGTAGTCATGTAGTTAAGGTATCTTGATCTTAGATATACTTATATTATATTCATTGCATGAACATTATCTCACTCTTTATACATAAATCATGCATATTTTTTTTATTCTGACATTGCATCATGTGTTTGCATATTTTAATAGTTCGAGCTTTAATGATTTTACCAAACACAAGTATTTGAAAAATCAGCAAATACATGCTAAAAGAGCCTTCAAATCTAATCAATATACTCTGAAATTTTAACTGAAGGAAGGTCTCTTTATAATACAAATGAATTGAGAAAAATATTTTTCAAAACATCAAGAAATGCAGTTCTGTTTTGGCGTTAAGAAGTTAATGCCTGGCGTTAGCTCCTTTGCTCCAAAATAATTTTTTTTTTGAATTATTTCTGGTATTATTTTAATATTTTGTGTGTTTGTAAAAAGTTTATCTTTTTATTCCTTTTAAAACAAAATTTTATTTCTTTTAAAAAAAAAAATATATGTGTATTTTCTCATACATTATTTTTATTTATTTCTCTGGCATAGAATATCATTTACTGAAAGGGCTATTAAAGACTTCTATGAGTTCCAGAGAATATATATAAAAAAAAAAAACAAATACAAAATTACAAAATAATTTCAAAGAACAAAAATATGTTTTCTTTATGTGTGTTTATTGTTTTGTGCATATATAAAAAAAAATTCAAAAATTTATATAAAAAAGAACTGATTGCTATTCATTGCCATTGTCAAGGATGGATGATTAATTATATCAATTAAAGATTAAATACAATGTTTAATTTAACTTTCAAGTTTCTTAAAAACATTGTTTTGTATTTGTCATGCCTTGAGAATTATCTTGTTATGTGCAATGAAATTGATTGTAGATAAACATGTGTAGAAATGTTTAGCATGCCTCTAAGTATGAGTAATGTATTATGTTTGATAATGATTCATTCACTCACTTATTTTTGATAACCTACATGTGTTTACAATCTTATTCCTACATGATTGTGTAGTGTAATAACATAAATAATTAAAATGCCTAAATAGATTACTTACACAACATTGAATTGGTTATTACAATTCTTTGTCTTTCATGCACTTATTCTTTAGAGAAATGTGGTTTACAATGCTATGTTTGCAAAACAAGTGAATTCGGAGTCCTTAGTCACTAAACTAAAAAGCAAATAATAAATGACAAGGAAAACTCCACCAAACACTACTCACCCTCCTGATAAGTCTTAATGAGCATTGTGAGGTTGAGCACCTTGGCTAAGAATTGTAAAGTGTCTTGTAGCAAACAATTTATACATCACTTCTCTTTAGTACACCGGATCACAAATTTTTTTTAAAATAAAGCTAAAAAGTATAAAAGTGATCCCCCAAGCACTACTTTGCACCCTGATAAGTCTTAATAAGCATTGTGTGTGCAGAGCACCTTGGTAGTTGTACTATTTATTCATGTGCATTGAAATAGTGTGGAAGTAATATTATTTGTGTATTTTAATGTTGTGTTATTTCATTATATGTCATGTGTTTTTGATTGATTCACTTGTATACTTTATCAAAACACTGCTTTGTACACATCATTATCTTTCATAAAACTTCTACTCATGAGAATTGGATCTTAATGCTCATCTACTCAAATCTCTTCAAACTTAAGTAAATGCACTAGATAACAAAGCATGACCGCTACAATGTTTATGTTTACTTGAAATGAAAATTTTATTACATTGTAGTTTGTGTATCTTTTCTTGATATTATGAAATCATGCTTGCAATTTTTTTTTATCTTAATGGAATAGCATCTCTTCAATCTTTAACTCAAACATCAACTTTTCAAATTTAAAACTCATTATCCTTTATATGGTTTTATCTTCTAAAATGATGTTTATGTTTAAGAGTGCTTATTATTTTTAACACTGTGTTTTCCTTTAAGCAAGCGGTATCTTAAAATAGAATGCTTACTTTATCATGTTAGCTATGTTGCTTACTACTTTATGTTACATCATGCCTATATTTTTCTCAACAAGTAGTATTTAACAAGCTTTTGATTGCATCCTATTTTTCTTCTCGACATAAAATCTATTACTCTTATATACTCCCATATTTATTATTTCTTCATAATTATTCATTCTTTATTTCAAAATAACTTTTGATAATATCAAAAAAGGGAGAGAAATATAATATTCAAGAAATCTCTTACTAATCTCAATTTTTCAGAATGCACCATTGCAATTAATTATAAAATTTAGGGGGAGCATACATATAGGGGGAGAATACAATTTAGGGGGAGTATATTAAAAAGTTTTCATGGAAAGCGTCTATGTAGAGGGAGTGATATTGCTCGATCATGACAACCCACTTTTGGTAATAACAAAAGGGGGAGAATAAAATGAGAAATCTAGTGACATAGATATTTAGGGGGAGTAAAATCTATCATGCAGTAAACCTTTTATTCATGCATATCTTTTATCGCACTTATCTATAAACTCACTAATTTTTCATATGGGTATTTGTTATTATCAAAAGGGGGAGATTGTTGGAGCTTGCTTTCCGCATCTCTTGGTTTGAGAATAACAAATACCATGATGTATTTGATCTAGTCTTTTGTGTGTTTATAGTGGCCAGGTTGTACAGGTTCAATGAGGAGACAAGTCCTCGTTCATGGGCATGATCCGAGAACGACAAGTCTCAGGTTGGATGAGTTTTGTATGCTGATCTTAAAATGGCCATAACTTTCAATCCAGGAAGAGTTACAGAACGTGCCACCCCATTTCGGAGATGAGAACGACTCAATCGACAGGCTGGAGCTAAATTTAAATATGGGAAATTTCACTGTCGGAAAATTCCGACAGCCGCTGTCGCCCAGGCGACAGCAGAGAAGTTACAACTACTTTCCCCCACGACAGCACGACGAAAAGCAGTTTTGAGATGTCGGAAATCCGACATCGATGTCGCCCAGGCGACAGCTCGACGGTTACACCAACTGCCCACGACTCCACCCACGACGGCACTCCAGCGACAGTTTAGCGCTGTCGGAAAATTCTGACAGTCACTGTCGGAAATTCCGACAGCGATTTTCTATAAATTGACACCTTGTGTTCGTGCATTTCAAGCTCTGAAGATTCTAAGTTCCTTCCTGAGTGCATTCCATCCAGAGAGCTCCAGAACCTCATGAACTCCCATTTATGCTGAGAAGGTTTGAATTTGAAGACGAGATCGGACGCGCTTCTACATCAAGGATCATCTCGAGGCTTCAACCTTCCTTTCAGAGATCTGAATTTCTAGGGAGTTCTTATTTTATCTTGTATTTTCATTTATATACATTTTACTTTGTATTGGTAGTGAAAATCGCTTCCTTGTGCGGAGCGTCTAAGTCCTTGTGTGGCTTAGGGGAAAATCGCTTCCTTGTGCGGAGCGTCCAAGTCCTTGCGTGGCTTGGTGGGAAATCGTGGCCTTGTGTGCTACGTCTAGATCTTGGGAAGATCTAGAGGATAGGCTTGGGCTTGGTCTAGGGAGAGACAAGTGATAGCCTTCCGATCCTTGGGAGAAGGATTGGTAAACAAAAAGAAATTTACATTTGTACGCCTCCGATTTCTAGCGATATAGAAATCAAATTTATGTAAACACTTTTTCATATAATATAATCATGTCTCTTTTGTGTTTACTTGATTTCTATCATTTGGCGTAATCTCTATTATATTGTGTTCTAAGTTTTCAATTCTTAATCTAAATTGTTTATTTCAATCTCCTTCATTATAAGACAATTTAATAATTATCTAGAAATTTATAGAAAGAATTTTATTCCCTTATTCACCCCCCCCCCTCTAAGGGCGCCGTAAGATACAACAGGGATCGCTTCTTCCACGACGAAGAGCCCGGAACATCGCGGAAGGCCTCGGTGGACACGCTCGCGAGCGGGCCAGAGGTGAGGGAGGATGGAGCCGCATGCGGAGGGTTGAGCGGAAGTTCACACTCTCCTGCAAGGATAACTAAGATCGTTAGCTAATCGAAGGAGAGGGGAGTGGGGAGATCGGCGAACGCGAGTCAAACCTTCTCCTCGGGGGACAGGCGGCAACAGGTCCACCCGCTCTCGGTGGAAGGCGACCTCAAAGTTCTTTCCTTTGAGGTATTGGTACAAGCTCGCATCATAACCCCCTAGCGAGGCCGGGGGGGGGGGGGGGGGGGCGATAAGCGGCCTCGTCCCGCTGGGTGGGGGTGTAAGAGATGTTGCCAAAAGGGCCCTTCACCAGGATGAACTTCTGCGTCCAATAGTGGGATTTGTTCACCGTCTCACAAATGGCAACATGCTGGCTCGCGAAATGAGCCGTCCCGTCCTTGTACGCACGGAATGAGAACACGTTACAGAAGACGAGCAGGCTGAACTCGATCTTCTCCGCCTTGAGATAGCTGGCGAACGTGACCACCACGGCGATTGCGTTCGGTGTCAGCTGGCTCGGCAGAACGCCGAAGTACCTGAGCACCTAGAAAAGTCGACAAGGGTTAGAATGTCATTCGCAAAGCGAGTCAGGAATATAACGGTCAAGAAACAAACATACTTGGCGCACTTCCGGCCAAAGAGGGAGTTGCAGCCCATTCTCGAAATGAGCAATGGGGATAGCGAGCTCGTCGGGATGCAGATAGCTGATGGTGTCTCGCTCGGTAGGGCAGCGAGCCACGAACCCGGAGTGGATGTATTGATCGACAGTGGCTTGAGATTCCTCCTTCATGAGGTTGGCATAGAAGAAAAGGCCCTCAAGGAAGGCCCCAGAGCACTTGGACCGCCCCTCAGCTTCCGCGTCGCCGACCATGATGTTTTGATGCTGCGAATCACAAAAGTCGCGAGAGCAAGCTAGGCTTGCGAAAGAGTTAGAAAGAGAAGAAGCGCGAAGGAAGAATAGTAAATGCGGTGGTTGAAAAGAAAAAAGACCAACTATTTATAGAAATTAAAAATGCGGGAAGAAGTCGAAGCGTCGGTGTCTGCGGATAGCGGATTCGCGCAAAATTCTTCTGCCTACAGGGGTCCTATTCGCTCTCGGCAAGTCAATACCTGGCCAAGCTTCCTCCCGTCAATCGTCAGCGGGCTAGCGCTGGATAATGAAACAAAGCAAAACGCGAGGGCAAGACGCGAGTGCGAGTAATAGAAGCATAAAAGTAACCAACGAATGAGCGAGCCAGGCATAACGAAAGAGAAGGTAATAAGCATGGAAAATAAGGGCTCGCAAGCGAGTCAAAGTATCATTATTACAGACTTTTTTGAAAATTGTTCGCGATCTCTCCCTACGAAGGGGAGGGGGAAGAAAAATAATAAAATGCAAAGCGAGTGTTCTTAATATCGCAACCACTTCCAGCGACCGCGACCCCGCACACCCGAGCGAGGGGGGACTCCCGGGTAGTGATACTCTCGAAGTGACTGGTTCGCCTGACTCGTCAGCCGCATGTAGTCGTCAATCCGAGCAATATACACTCCGGGGGAGGTCGCATCACCGTGATTGCTCGGCCGCACCAGGACGGTATGATTTTGGAATATCTCAGTGACCTGACTCTCCATCGCGGCAAATCTCTCATCATTCATGAGGCGGTCCAACCTATTATGTTCGTGTAGTTCTCGCAGCAGGACAGTATGATTTTGGAATATCTCAGTGACCTGCCTCTTCATTCGCGCCGGATCGCTGGGGTCCCCCAGAAAATCTGCGACCTGACTCGGTGAGGGGGGTGGAGACATCTCCAACGCCCCAGACTCCGACTCAGTGAGTGGGGTCATGGAATCACCTGCGAAGAAGAAATCAGCAAGGAGGCGGACAATAACACTTTATAGCGATGGTATAACCTAGTGGAGGAATTTGAGTACTGGGCCGCTGGCGAGAGGTGCCTGGCTGGCATCGGAATGCTTCACAAAGGCAGGTGTAAAGGCCTTACTGAGACCAGGAGCGAGCCCGGGCTCGACAATCAGTGTCCCTCCAGGGCTCCTTTGTCCCAGAATGCTGAATCCAGGAGTGATGATGGTCCGGTTCGGCGAGGTAGGCGGGTCCGCGGGAGGAGGAACTTGCTCTTCCAGGGCCGCGAGAGGGGATACTGCTCAAGAAGTAAGTGTGATCAGGCAAGCTAAGGGATACGAAGGGAGACAAGGTAAGTCACTCACCTCGTTGCAAAGGCGAATCCCGTAGGTCGACGGCCTTCGCATCTACGAGAAGAGCGTCATCCCCGCCCGTAGAAGGGATGTGGGTCTCTGAGAGTGGTCTCACCAGGGCATTCTCACCCGGGGGAAAACTATGCGAGTAGGATAAGTAAGGTCAAAAGAAGAAGACATTAAATCGGCGAACTTGATGGTAGTACCTGGAAGGCGAGCACGTTAGGGGGGGGGGGGGGAGTGCGGTGAAAGAGAGGACCCACCCTCCCCGGTCAAGCGCCGGATGGCCTTTGTCATTTTGATGGAGGGTGGAGGTAGAGAGCGCCGCAGAGAAACCCAAGAGGCGATGGCGGCAGCTTTTTCCTTCTGGGCCGCTTGCGAGGCCTTCAGGCGAGCCAACATTTCTTCCTTTTTAGACATCGCATTGGGGCTCCCGACGAGTAAGAAAAGGGAGAGAAGAATAAAAAAGTCCAAATGCCAGCCGGGAAGGGTGGTATTTATAGTAGTGGGCCTGGGGCCCACCGAAAGATTCTCGCCACGTCACTAGGGGATCGGCGAATACCAGGGGTTGGACGGTTCTTCGCGAGCCTAGAAACCCTCGCGAAGAGCGGGGATTGTGTACAACCCCGATATTTGCCTAGAGGTGAACAAAGACGAAGGAATAACCAACAAGCCAAAGTAATGTGGGAGAAATATATATTAATAGGCAGAAAATAAGAGAGAATAAAATTTACACATGTTCTGTGCGTTCGACGAATGGCTACCTGAGTTCGACGAACGACGCTCTGTGGTCAACGAAAAGGTTCAAAGCTGCGTTCGACAAAATCCGAGCAGCACTCGACGATCCCGCCTCAGCTCAGCGGTCGACGAACAGATTGTTACAACGGTCGACGCTTCTACTCAAGCACAGTGGTCGACGCTTTTACTCAGGCTCAGCGATCGATGTTTTTACCCCAGCTCAGCGGTTGATGCTTTCCGGAGTTCGACGAACTCCATTGTCCGTTCGACAAATTTGCTTCTCAGTCCGACGACCATCTCAGCGGTTGCCTCTATCCTGTTTTAGCGGAAGAATTCACAGGAGGCAGCGCGAGACCCGACATCGGTGGGCATCGCAGGTAAGAATACGAGCGAGGTCTTCACAGGCCGCTTTCCCAGCGGGGGTTGTAAATCCAACAGATGGAAGAGGTAACAATGAGGGCGAGCCAGAGCTTCAAGAGTCACTCGCAGGAAACCGCGCGAGCCATATCCCTACGAGCCCAAGTTTCAAGGACAACTCGCGAGAAGGCGAGCGAGCCGGATACTCGCCGGCTGCTCGCAAGAGGGCTGGCGAGCCGGGCACTCACCGACTGCTCGCTAGAAGGCTGGCGAGGCGGGTACTCTCCAGCTGTTCGCAAGAGGGCAAACGAGCCGGATCCTTTCCAAGTCTTAGGGTTCGACAAGATCTGTCCTGCGTTCGACGAACGCCAAGCATTTGTTGAGATCGTCGAGCTCAGTTCAGCGTTCGACGAATTTCGTTCCCCGTTCGACGAAACCCGTTCAACAAATTCCATTCCCCGTTCGACAAAACCCGTTCGACGAACTCATCTTTCCGTTCGACGAAACCCGTTCGACGAATTCCGTTCCCCATTTGATGAAACCCGTTCGACGAACTCATCTTTCCGTTCGACGAAACCCGTTCGATGAATTCATCTCTCTCGCGAGTGTTGCTCTCATAAACCACTCGTCCATAGATTAAAGAGGGAGAGTCACTCCTCTGCCCCTGGTGGTATGCAGGTAGCCCCTCCAAACAACAAGTTTGGCTGTTAGCAGGCCAAATTGGGGTGCGTTTAGTAAAACCAGAAGGCAGAATTCCGCTATTGACAGACCGGGAACAAAAAACTATAAATAGACCTTAAAGGGCACCTTGGGAGAAGATCCGATCTCAGTTCTCTGAGCATCTTCTTTTTCCTTGGTTACTTTGGTTCAGCTCTCTAGCTCTCCAAGGTGCCCAAGTCTCAGCTTTGGCTTGGGAGGGGAAGCGCTCAACGATCTTCCGGGTTTGTGGTGGGACCTCCTCGCTGTGACTAAGGTCTTAGTCAGTTTTTGTGTCTCAGGTCTGCTCCTTTCGAGGGACTAGTAAGGGTTAGCTGCCCCTCAACTTATTGAGGGCCCGAGCTTCACAAGAGAACGAGAAATCGATTTCAACAGACATGATGTAAAATAGGATTTATCAAATATAATATGTACTTAGCATTGTGTATGATGCCTCTTCAAATCAAGGGAACATTGAGGGCAATATTCCCAACAATCTCCCCCTATTTGAAGAAGGCAGAACATACACCAATGCTAAGGTACATAACCACAAAAAAGAAATTTATCATGACAATGTATGAAATTACAATCATGATATCATAACAAATAAATGTTAACAGTAGAAAGGCATTACAGAAAATGTCATGACAGATTATTGATAATATTCATGACAACATAACAACAACATTGTTTTAACATAACAATAACATTGTTAACTATATATATATATATATATATATATATATATATATATGCGCCACAGAATATATAAAGCATTAATATAGAACAATATTAAGCTTGACTAATGTTGGCCTATTAGCACATGCTATCAATTTAACATAGATATCAAATTCATTAATGACAATATGTTGATACATTGTTCAGTTTACATTTGCTTCGTATGATGAATTAACTACATTAGATCAAAATTTTTTTTTCTTTGCTGAACTTGAGCATTCAGCCTCATCAGCAACAACCTCCTTTCCTACATCAGCAGCTTTTATCTCAGCTAGCTTCCTTTTATTCTCTTGCCTCTTGAAGTAAATAAATGGATTTGGAATATATCTTGAAGGCATCCTCCTTGGGTTGTGTTTCCTCACAAGATTTTCTTTAATGATTCTTTCCCTTTTTGAGTTTCTCTCAAGGTGCCTTATCCACTCTTCTGCAGGATATATTTTGTCAATATCCTTGCAGACCTGTCCATAGTGCAGCCATGCATTCAGAATGATGCTTTTGGAGTCATCACTCCAATGCTCATAGTCAGGGTCATTGCCCTGCTCTTTTCTTTGCTTAGCCATGAACTCTTCAACTAGCAATACACCTTCTCTTTTCCTCCTTTTTACAAGCTGAGTATCTTGTGCTATCTTTTCTTTAGCTTCAAAATCAAAGTCTTCTTTTCTGAATTTGTCCAGCAGAGGAAGGTTTAGTGATATTCTTATTCTCTGTAGGACTTTGAGTGCCATCTCAGAATTTGTTTCAGCATTGTCCACCTCCCCCTTTCTGGCTTCTTCAACCACCTTTTGTTCCAAGCTCTGGGAGGCAGCAGCAACAGATCCGGATATGGTCCAGAAGGCATTTTTTGGATCTAACTTGAGCTCATCCTTCATCTTTTCTGCTACTCCAATCATGGTTATGGCAGTAGACCATACATATTCTTCAATATGATTGGAGGCCTTCTCTATGACCTCATCAGTCTTACTTACATAATTCTTGACATATCTTATGTCTTGCTCAGATAATTGGAGTTGCTTGTCCATTGATCTCAGTATGGTATTCTGAGCAATGATTGATTTCTCTACAAGGTCAAACCATTTGGTCACCTGCTTGTTAAGGTAAGAGGTTTCTTCCTTAAGACCCTGAATTTCAGTCATAACTTCTGTCTTCACTGTGGATACAGATTTATCAATGTAATCCTTAATTGAGGTGATATGAACTTCAATAATTGTACTGATGGAACTTAGGAGAAGTTCATTTGAAACCGCAGATGAGGTGGGAGGGACTTCAGGTGCAACTCTGAATGCTTCCACTGCATGTTCTTCATGCTTCCCCTCAGCTTGAGCAGGGATGTGCTCCCCCTCAGCTGCATCATCTTTCTTGACAGACTCATCTTCTTCTACCTCCTTGCTTTTTGGTTAACAGAGCTTACTTGCACCCTCTCATTTAGAGCATCCTTTTCTTCAAGATCTTTGAATTTCTCTTGCTGCTCCCCCTCAGATGGGGCATTATCATCTTCAAGATCATCTCCCCAGTAATCTGTTGGTTCATGAGGGATTAGCTTAAATCTTTTCTCAAGATTTGATATAATTAAGTTAATCTTTCTTTGTAAGTCAACAACAATGTCCATTTGTCCCTCTTCATGATCTTGTGAATCTGAAGGCACATTCAGTTCATTGTCATCAGCAATCTAGGACATAGGAGCATCACTTTGAGTGTGATCTCCTCCTTGTATCTGTCTTGGTTTCAGCATGATCAGCCTCCTCACTTTTCTTATGTTATTCATCAGCAGCAACATCTTTATCATTCTCATGTTCTTCAATTGCAGCATGACATTCAGTGTCATGGTCTCCTCCTTGATAATCTTTGGTTGGACTGCTGGCAGGAACTTGAGTGTCCTCAGGGGGGACATTTTCTTCTGCCTCTGACCCAGAATCAGAGCAGATCATTCTGGCTTTCCTCAGACCCTTGGCTACTGTCTTCTTCTTGTCCTTCAGCTGAGAGGGCTGGTTCATTGAGAGCACCCGGGAGAACCTGTCCAAAGTCTTGATGTCCATTCTTTTCAAGTAATGAAGGTTGGATCCTTTGGACTTATCAAACTCTTCTGGGTATGTGTTCATAAGGTATATGGAAAGAATTTTGCCTAGGTTGGGGGCCTACAAACATTTTTTAATTCTCTAGAAAATGATAGCTGCCCAGGATGTCTTTATCTTCAAAATCACTCTTGACATCAGGTCAAACATGTGCTTTGATATTGTGTCATGTGACCCAGGCTTGCACAACAATGCCTTGCCAACAATATCAGAAAGTAGCTTGCCTCTTTGATTGAAGAATTTCCTCTTCAGTGAGCCAGTTTTAGCATCCCTGTAATCACACCACTTGAGGGCCTTTTCCTTGTCTTTCTCTGACACTTCATCTTCCTCATCTTGGCTGCATGAGGGCAGTTGAAAGGCCTTCTCCATCTTCCTTGGAGATATCTTTATCTTTATGCTTCCAATCTTTGATCTTCCTGAAGAATTGGAGGATGATAGCTTGACATTGTTGTAAAATTCTAGAACTTAAGTTCTGAAAATTACGGATGGCTTTGATAGAATATATTCCAGTCCTTGATTATCTAGAAGTTGAATCACTTCCTTAATCTCAGCATGGGCATGCTGGAATCCATTCCTAACAATTTCATATCCTTCTTGAAGATCCTTGGACACTTTTAGCGCCATTTCTTCTTAAGAACGAGTCGCTAAGACGGGAGGGAAGAGGGTTCATCTCATCGGCTAGGGTGAAAAGGATTGTAATTTATTTAATCAACATTTTCCTATTTATAGAGGCTTTTATTAGGTTTATATTTGCCCTAATGATAGATGTTGATTAGACTAATCATTTTAATTGATGTTACTTTACTGTATATTCAATTAAGACCTAATTTAATTGAACCATCCCGTCTCAACGGAACGGCCGAGATGAAGTTACAATCCGCTGGGACATGGTAATGTCAACCGCTGAGGCTGTTTTAGCCATCTCAACGGTTCAGCTGAGACTTTCTTAGCTATCTCAGCGGTTCAGCTGAAACCTTCTTAGCTGTTTTAGCTGACCTTATAGCCAAACAGTGGCTTATCCTAAATTGGATTATCCTTCTCCCTTATCATGTCACTAAGTGTTCCAGGGCATAATTATTTTATAGTACAGCTTAGGAAATAATACAACAAATGTGAAAGTCATAATGAAATGTTGAACCCTATTCTAAGTTCAACATTGCTAACTCAATTTTGAATGAATTAAATTTAGCCTCATCCATTTGTAAAGATATCAACTACTTGATTTTAAGTGGTGGCAAATTCAAGGCAGTTATCTTTACATTCAACATGCTCTCTAATAAAATGATACCTTATCACTATATGGTTAGTCCTGCTATGAGAGATAGGATTCTTAACAATAGAGATAGCACTGGATAAGTCACAATACGGTGGAGAGTGACTTACCTTGAGGTTGCAATCCTCTAGCTGATATTATATCCACAAGAGTTTTGCACAATAGCTCCTTGCAGCTATATATTCAGACTCAGCAGTGGATATAGCCACACTGGTCTGCTTTTTGCTGCACCATGAGATCAAACTTCTACCTAGGAATTAACAAGTCCCACTTGTACTTTTCCTATCTTCTTTGCAACCTGCAAAATCTATATCTGAAAAGCCAGTCAGTTCAAAATCATTATTCTTAGGGTATCAAAGGACAAGATGTTGGCTGCCTTTAAGGTATCTCAAAATCCTCTTTGCAGCTGAGTAGTGAGATTTCTTAAGGCATGCTTGGTACCTAGCACAAACACATGTGACATACATAATGTCTGGTCTACTAGCAGTCAGATACAACAGGGATCTAATAATGCACCTGTACATTGATTTATCAAAGGGGTTGCCCTTCTCATCCTTGTCTAGGGAAATGTTGGACCCCATGGGAGTTTTCATGGTGAAAGCAAATTCCATACCAAACTTCTTGATAAGCTCCCTAGTGTACTTGGTCTGAGAGATGAATATCCCCTCATCAGACTGTTTCACTTGGAGGCCTAAAAAGTACTTGAGCTCTCCCATACTGCTCATCTCAAACTCCCCCTGCATACGGTTGGAAAACATTTTTCAAAGGTTGTCATCAGTAGACCCAAAGATTATGTCATCAACATAAATTTGGACTAGGAGACAATTGCCCTTTGTTTCCCTAAGAAACAATATACTATCTATCTTTCCCCTCAAGAATTTGTTCTTGATGATAAAGCTAGACAAGGTCTCATACCAAGCCCTAGGGGATTGCTTTAGACCATATAATGCTTTCCTAAGAAAATATACATGAGAGAATAGTGTTGGATGAACAAAACCCGAGGGCTGCTCCACATATACCTCTTCCTTCAAATCTCCATTTAGGAAGGCTGACTTGACATCCATTTGG
This sequence comes from Dactylorhiza incarnata, assembly GCA_033032865.1. Taxonomy (NCBI): domain Eukaryota; kingdom Viridiplantae; phylum Streptophyta; class Magnoliopsida; order Asparagales; family Orchidaceae; genus Dactylorhiza; species Dactylorhiza incarnata. The sequence continues at coordinate 9,771,169 of JAWHQI010000035.1, forward strand.
TATACTTTGAACCCCTTGTGGGTAGCATAGGCAAGAAATAGCCTTATTGCTTCTAACCTTGCAATTGGGGCAAAGGTTTGATCAAAGTCAATACCTTTTTCTTATCTATATCCTTTGGCCACCAGTCTAGCTTTATTCTCGATGATGATGTCATTCTAATCTAGCTTGTTTTTGTAGATCCATTTGGTGCCAATAATGTTGTGTCCTTGAGGCTTTGACACCAATTTCCATACCTTGCACCTCTTGAATTGTAGAAGCTCTTCTTGCATGGCTTGAATCCAGAATATATCTAGACTTGCTTCTTCAAAATTCTTGGGGTCCATCTGTGACAGAAAGCTCAGGAATAGGTGTTAGTTAATGGGTGTCAACTTATCACCTAGAGGGGGGGGGGGGGGGGGGGGGGGGGTGAATAGGTTTTTCAGATTGTTTTGTTCCCCCCTTTTGGTGTACTTGATTTCTGGTTAATAGATCTAGAGATTAAAAGCACTGCACAAAAAACACACAAAGACTTATAGAGGTTCCTCAAGACAGGGTGTCTTGAGTAGTCCTCTTTCCCTCTACGCCTACCTAGCAGTGTGCTAGGCTTGGCAAACTCCGCCAATGTCTCAGGTCTGCAAGCCTTACAACTCGGACGCGCATGTCCCTGCAGCCTAGGCCCGCAAGCCCCTTCACTACACCAAAGCCTGCAAGCTCGACACTCAAGCCCTACACAGCACAGACCCACAAGTCTTGCCTTTTGGACCTGCAAGTCCCTGCAGCCCAGGCCCGTAAGCCCCTTCACTGCACCTGAGCCTGCAAGCTTGACAATCAGGCCCTCAAGCCCTACACAGCATAGACCCGCAAGTCTTGCCACTTGGACCCGCAAGTCCCTGCAACCTAGAGCCGTAAGCCCCTTCACTGCACCTGAGCCCGCAAACTCGACATGTTTGCACCCACAAGTCCTCTACCCTAGCCCTCAAGCCTCACAGATCTCAAGCCCTCAAGCTCGACACTTAGATCTGAGCAGATCTTATAGATTGGGACCGCAAGCCTTACAAATAAAGATATACAAAGTTTGTTCTTCTGCCTGATGGAGATCAGCTACTTGTCTTGAAGAAGATGTCTCTGAGTTGAATCTTGAAAGCACAGATCTTCTTCAAGCCTTCCCCTTTAGCCTGATGTTGACTGGCTTCTTGACTTGAACGATTCTTAACAGTCAATGTGGCTTGACTGTAACTTGGAGAACACAGGATAAGCATTTTTGTTCTCCTCTTCTTATTCTTGATTCTTCTCCGCAGCTTATACTGTTGTATTGCTCGGTGGGATTCTTTTTTGTTTCTTCGTTCTCATCTTCTTTAGGGCATCACTGTTCCCTTTTATAGGACGGAGGGGCTGCTTAACGGTCTCTTATGGTGTCCTTCTCTAACAGATGCCCATACCTTAAGAGCACGCGCTGATTGGACAATCTAGAGGCGACATTAAATGTTGACAGCGAGTTTGGCTATTTTTGAATCTGTCTCGATGATATTTCCATGGTTATGACGACATGGACAATATCTCGACGACAGGACTTATCATTTTCTTGAACTAGGATAGATCTTCAAATCTCCTTCCCTCTTCTTCAGATAGAGATATCTCGACGACACGGGACATACCTTCTACACTTGCACTTAAAACAACATGAAGTCATCTAACTGATGTTGACGTAATCTCCATGATTGCTTGATATCATTGTAACCACCTTATCTTGTCGATGACATAATCGATATTACGCCGACAAACAATTCTTTGGCAACTACCCATCTTTGTTCGATCTTCCCTAGTCTTTTCGACGTTAGTCCTTCTTTACGATGATATCGTTGACATCAGTCTTACTTAGCCTTTTCAGCGACATGGCTCTTTTACGATGATATTTATTCTGACTTAGCCTTATCGACGTCACAACTTCTTTACGACGATGTCATCGACATTCTGCCTTATGTTTGTGCTTGAGTCTTCTTTCTTCATCTCGACTTTCTGATATCGTTATGCGGTGTTGTAGTGTTAATGCAACAATGATATCATCATACATATGTTGTCTCGACGATATTCGATATGCTCACTCTACTTTGCTCTGCACACCATTTCAATAATATGCCTATTCTTATCGACAATATGTCCAGTCCTTTTTGACGATATTGTACTTGGGCAAGTTATTAAAGTACTTGACATATTGTTTGATCTCTACAAGCATGAACTAGACATAACATCAAATACAACTTGTACTTATCATTGAGCTGAGCACTTCTTCAAATTAGGAACACTGCTGGGCACTGTTCCCAACAATCTCCCCATATTTGAAGAAGTCATAACCCACTCAATGATAAGGTACATCTTAAGCAAATAAAAATATAATAATGACATTATAGTTATGTTTGAGTGAACACGGAGTTTGATAAATATCACTTCATTGATAATTTATAAATAGTGACAAATGTTTTAAAGTTTTCAACATTTCTACATTTGCCCCTAGTGATTCAGCCATCTATTTCTCTGGTTCCTTCATAGCTGCTCCACTCTTTGCTTTCTTGACCCTGGCTTCCTGCTCCTTTTCAGTTTGTCTGGTGAAGTATTGAAATGGCTTAGGGTGATACTTGAGAGGCTCAGGAGTGTCTGCAGGGATTCTACCAGCTTGCTTGTCCCTTCTGTATGCTCTCCTTGCTTCTTGATCTTCGTACTTAGCTCATTCTTGAGGACCGTATACTTTGTACCTCTCACCTTTATTTACCTTCACCAGCTCCCATGCTTGTAATATGATGGCTCTGGACTTGGGACTCCATCTCTCATTATTATCCTTTTTCTCCATTTCCTCCCTGTATTTTCTTTTTCTCATCTTTACCTCATCTTCTTCCAATATTTCCTTTCCTATATTCTGATCAGTAGCTGCATCAGAAATGTCTATATATTGATCTTCAGCAGGGTACTCTTCAGCAGGCTCATCAAAATGGAGAGGAGGGAGATTTATTGCTTCCCTGATGGTATTTGTGGTCCAGATGGCATGCTCACCACTGGCCTTTATCATTGATCTCTCCCCCTTTATGACTTCATCAGATATCCCCCTTTGGAGGTTCTCCTGAAGGACTAGTATCTTGCTTTTAAGCATGTGAATTCCTCCTTCCAAATAGTTCTTGTCCTCAAGCAGATGACTGTCTAGATCCTTATTGTGGTGATCTAGACTTTCTTGGAGATTAGTTTTGTGTTCAACCATCCATCTGTTGGTTGCTATGTAGGCCTTCTCTATGTTGTTGGCCATCATTATCTGATTATCCATTGCATCAGATAGACCCTGGTGGGTAAGTGCAATCTCTTTGGCAGTATACTCTTGTAGATTCTTCACATCATTTCTCAGGCTTGCAGTTTCAGCAGATAGTTCCCTTCTTAGCTTATTGACAACAGAGTTAACATGACTTTCAATTTTTAGCCTTTGCTCTTCTAGGATCATTTTTATCTGAGGAAGTAGTGAGAACTCTACTGACCTATTCTCTGGAGGTGAACTAGCTTGTCCTGGTTCCTCTTCTTCATTCGCATCCATCATGGGAGATGGAGGTCTTCTGATGGGTGACTGGTTTGACTCATTTTCCTCTTAAGGATTTGGCAGATCTCTGCTAGTCTTATTAGCAGGATTCTCTTGGTTGTCTTCTTGGGGATCTTCAGTTGGGTCCTTTTGGACTACTGGTCCAGAATGAACAACATCCTCAGCCCCAATGATCTTATTGATCACATCTACCACTTGAGCAGGGAGCTCACTATTCTTCTCCCCCTCACTATTCTTCTCCTCCTCAGTTTCAACATCCTTTTGTTCTGTTCCTGCTGTTACAATTGTCCTAGATTCCAGACTTGGAACAGAGGTCTGGAGGGAGACATTCTTTTTCTCTACAGGCATTTCAGAATCAGACGAGTCTGAGCTGTTGCCTGACTCACATTCTTCAAAAGTGCTTTCTCCCTTCCTCTTCACATCCTCTGCAGTCTTCAGATTCTTGGGAGACTTAGTCAGAACTTTCTCCCATTTCACAAGTATCTTGATATCCATCCTTCTTATGTGATGGATTTTTACACCATACTTCTTGTTAAAACTTTCAGGGTAAGATAACAGTAGATACAGTGATAGTATTCTTCCCAGATTTGGAACTTGAAAGCTTTCTTGTATCCTCTTGAAAATAATCTGACCCCAGTTGGTCTTCTTACTTAGGATTATCCTTTCCATTATCTCGAACATGGGCTTGGATATCCTATCATGCTACCCTACCTCACATATGAGGGCTTTTCCTACGATATCAGCCATAAGCTTTCCTTGTTGATTAAAACTCTTCCTTTCCAGAGGCCCATAGATCTTGCTGGAGTGCCCGCACCATGCCAGAGCCTTGTTAAGGTCTTCCTGGGTGACTTCCTCATTTTCCTCCCCCTTGGCGCAAGTCGACAGCTGAAGAACCCTGGCCAATCTCTTGGGATTCACCTTGACCTTCATCCCATTGATCAAGCTTTTCACAGATGTTCCTTTTGAGCCACCCTTGGCATTTGAGTAGAACTCCAGCACTTCTCTTTTTAATATTACTGTTGGCTCTGAGAGAGAAAATTCCAGGCCGACGGTGTCTAATAGCTTTATGGCGCTTTGAATCTCTTCTGGCCCTTCTGAGAAATCATCCCTCACCACTTCGCTTCCTTCATAGGGAAATCCTTCATTCTTTGGCCCCATCTCTTACTTGATTTGAGAGGATTCTAACGCTGTCGACTCGTTCACTTTCCGAAGACGTAGTGAGCAAGACAATTTTTAGGGTAAACATAGAATGTGTTTTAACCTTAAGACATCTGACCATATTTATAGTTTTGGGTTTGGAAGCCGAAGTGTCATTTGATAAAGGTCTGATTAACTTAGATTGAGCAGTTATGTTTGGTTAATTTCTGATCTCTTATGTGTTAGATTGACACTTAGGTATCTTCGTGATCCTACTTAGATGTCGAGAAATTATTTCGACGATACCTATCATTATTTCAACGATATCGTTTTGTATACAAAACGATATTGTTCTTATTCATTCTTTTGAATAATCAGTGCTGTTTAGCTGTGCCATATATATATATATGTGCTCTTTGAGTGACAGCTTTTGCTTACTCAAGTCAAAATTACTTTTACATATCTATTAAGATAAGGTTATGTAGTAAATATTTAACATAGTTACCTTTACCTTAGCTTTGGCTTCTTCTTGAGCTAGTAGCTCCCCCTAGATGTGATGTCTCTTTTATTTTTCTTTTCTGCTCCCCCTTGACCAGTGCATCTTGGCTTGTAATGGGATTTTTCTTAGTCCAGAGTTATGCCTGGATCACTTATTGTCCATTAGCCTTATTTGCTTATAATTGGCTACATGGACTACCCTGCAAGACAGATATAATATCCCTTAGGAGCCAAAGGTGACTTGGGTCCTAGGTTTTTGTTAGCATGGTAAGGAATTCTTCTACTCATCTCAGCCTTTCCAGGAGGGCTCTCCTTTGCACTAGGCACACTAGGGTTGTGCCAACAGTCAATGGCAAAATGTCCCACTTTACCACAACACCAACATTCACAATGCTTATGTTCAGTAGAGAAGGTATCAACATTTTTCCTATCTCTCTCAGCTAAGGGCTGACTAGCTGCTCTAGTATAGTTATTTCTTCTTGACTTTATCTATTTGTTAGCAACAGATATCAGCTTGGTAGCTGACATCGTGTTGATGACATCAGATATGATCAAGTGAGAGTTGAATATACTGGTGCTACCAGCCAGTTTCTTATCTGGAAGAGATTGGGAAGGTGTTGTCTCCTTTACCCTTGAAAGTGGAGGCTGAAGCACCAAACACAAATGGTCCATGATGGGCCATTTGGATTTCCTCATGGGGAGCCTTCAATGCACTCATCCCCATACCCTTTCTCCTCCTATAGTCAGGAGCATTTCCCAAACTATTGGAGCTTCCATTCATCCAGTGACCATGGACACTGTCCTGGTCATACTTATTAGAGGGAAGCACTACATTCTGAAAGGTGGTATGAGGCTCAGCTTTAGTTTTTCCCCTTTCTCCATTCCAAGCATCTACTGCCCTTCATTGAAACCCAATCCTTTCCTATTTCAATAGGAGGAGAAGGTGTCAATGATGGGCAGTATGGTTTTGGGCTTAGAGAATTAAGCCACTAAGCTTCTTTCCTTAAGAAGATCATTCTCAAGTTTCCTAATGAGTTATTGCCTTTGGTTTCTTTCATCATGAAGCTTGCCCATGATCTTCTTGAGCTCACAAGAATTGGTGCCCTCATTATGGGACATACCCATTTCCTCATTCATCTTAGCCTTAATGGGTCTGAGTGATTCTTGCTCCTTAGCTTGCCCCCTAACAAGCTTCTTGCTCTTTCTCAGAGCAACCAAGAGTTCACCAAACTGTTTTATTAGATCAACATGGTTCTTATTGTTGCACGATGAGCATTCTTCTGCATCATTTTCAGAAGATGAGCAATCATCTGATGCACTCTTGGTCTTCTTAATTGAAGCAGGTAGTAAAGGTGTGTGAGTGATGCATACCTGATCATAATGTGATTCATCATGATTTTCTTCATCTGATAGAGCCATCAAACCATAGACCTCCTCATCCTCAGAGTCGCAGTCTGTGAGAGTCAAGGGTGCTTTTATTCTTCTTCTGACTACAGAGCATTCTTCATCATCAGATTCACTATCTGAGATAGTCAAGGGTGCTCTGATCCCTATGGCCCTGATCCCTATACTTCTTTCTTCTTCAATATGAGAAGAGCTCCAGCTGCTTTCACTTAAGGATCTGAACTTCCTGGTGTAAGATTTTTTGACTTTCTCCATGGAGTTAGGATATGATAATCAGTTGATTTGATACACCCAAGAGCAGATATGTTCAAGTTGTTAAGCTTTTCTGTGAACAACCTCCCTCCGATACCACTTGTTAGTTAATGGGTGTCGACTTATCACCTAGAGGTGGGGGGGGGGGGGGGGGGGGCGTGAATAGGTTTTTCAGATAGTTTTGTTCCCCCCTTTTGGTGTACTTGATTTCTGGTTAATAGATCAAGAGATTAAAATCACTGCACAGAAAACAAATAAAGACTTATAGAGGTTCCTCAAGACAGGGTGTCTTGAGTAGTCCTCTTTCCCTCTGCGCATACCTAGCAGTGTGCTAGGCTCGGCAAACTCTGCAAATGTCTCCAGCCCACAAGCCTTACAACTCGGACCCACAAGTCCCTACAGCCTAGGCCTGCAAGCCCCTTCACTGCACCCGAGCCCGCAAGCTTGACACTCAGGCCCTCAAGCCCTACATAGCACAGGCCCACAAGTCTTGCCTCTTGGACCCACAAGTCCCTGCATCGTAGGCCCGCAAGCCCCTTCATTGCACCCGAGCCCGCAAGCTCGACACTCAGGCCCTCAAGCCCTACACAGCACAGACCCGCAAGTCTTGCCTCTTGGACCCGCAAGTCCCTGCATCCTAGGCCCGCAAGCCCCTTCACTGCACCCGAGCCCGCAAGCTCGACATGTTTAGACCCGCAAGTCCACTGCCCTAGTCCTCAAGCCTCACAGATCTCAAGCCCTAAAGCTCGACACTTAGATCTAAAACCAGATCTTACATATTTGGCCCGCAAGCCTTACAAATAAAGATATACAAAGTTTGTTCTTCTGCGTGATGGAGATCAGCTACTTGTCTTGAAGAAGACACCTCTGAGTTGAATCTTGAAAGCATAGATCTTCTTCAAGCCTTCCCCTTTAGCCTGATGTTGACTGTCTTCTTGACTTGAACGATTCTTAACAATCGATGTGGCTTGACTGCAACTTGGAGAACACAGGATATGCATTTTTGTTCTCCTCTTCTTATTCTTGATTCTTCTTCGCAGCTTATACTGTTGTATTGCTCGGTGGGATTCTTTTTCGTTTCTTCGTTCTCATCTTCTTTAGGGCATCACTCTTCCTTTTTATAGGACGGAGGGGCCGCTTAACGGTCTCCTATGATGTCCTTCTCTGACAGACACCCATACCTTAAGAGCACGCGCTGATTGGACAATCAGGCGACGACATTAAATGCTGACAGCGCATTTGCAATTTTTGAATCTGTCTCGACAATATTTCCATGGTTACGATGACATGGACACTATCTCGAACTTGTCATTGTCTTGAACTAGGACAGATCTTCAAATCTCCTCCCCTCTTCTTCAGATAGAGATATCTCGACGACACGGGACATCCCTTCTGCACTTGCACTTAAGACGATATGATGTCATCTAACTGATGTCGATGTAATCTCCTTGATTGCTTGATATCGTTGTGACCACCTTATCTTGTGGATGACATAATCAATATTAAGTCGACAAATAATTCTTCAGTAACTGCCCGTCTTTGTTCGATCTTACCTAGTCTTTTTGATGCCTGTCCTTCTTTATGACGATATCGTTGACTTCAGTGTTACTTAGCCTTTTCAGCGACATGGCTCTTTTACGATGATATTTATTCTGACTTAGCCTTATCGACTTCACGACTTCTTTACGATGATGTCATCCACATTCTGCCTTGTGTTTCTGCTTGAGTCTTCTTTCTTCATCTCGGCTTTCTGATATCGTTGTGAGGTGTTGTAGTGTTGAGGTCACAATGAAATCATCATACATATATTGTCTCGACGATAGCCGATATGCCCACTCTACTTTGCTCTGCACACCATTTCAACGATATGCCCATTCTTATCGACGATATGTCCAGTCATTTTTGACGATATTGTACTTGGGCAAGTTATTGAAGTACTGTACATATTTGTTGGATCTTGAGGCGCCCTTAGGGGGGGGGGGTGAATAAGGGTTTTAGAAAACTTTAATATTTAATAGAAAACTTTTGATATTTTATGTTGAAGTAAGTTAAATCAAGAGTAAAGAGATTGGAATAATGAAATCAATTTTATTCAACATGAAAAGGCATGATTATTATTAATAAAGTTGATTAAAAAATTTGATTTCTATGACGCTTGAAATCAAGGCGAATAATATGAAAACTCTTTTTATTTTCAATACCGACTCATATCCCCACGAATCGGTTGGCTTTAGCCTATCCTACCCCGGATGAGGCCTCAAGCCGCTCTAGCCTTTCTATCCCCAGAAAAGGCCTCGAGCACCCCCTAGATCTACTCCTTAGACCTAGTCGCCAACAGGAGGCAAATTAATCCCTAAGTCCTACGCAGACCTAGTCGCCAACACGAGGCGAATTTATAAACCGATTACAATAAAAAGTGGTTAAAAACAAATATTAAATTCAAGTAAAAACTCCCTAGAAGACTTCTGGAGATGGCGAAGTCACGCTGAATATTCTTGAAGTCGAAGCATGCGTTCTTCGTGTTGTGTAAGCGTTGATCCGGTCCTCCTTGAATTCTTTGCTCAAATATGTGTGGGAGATGATGGTCTGGAAAATACGGCCTTGACTGAGTTTCTGAAGTGCTGGACAAGGGCTCTTGTTGATCAGTTTTTGGAGAAGACGAAATCCTCCAATATATAGACTTTGAGCTAACGTCGGCGTTAAGTGCTAACGCCGCGCGTTGACCATGTATATCAACATATTGATGGCACTGATCTTCAGAAGAGGAAGGAGATTCTGCACTTTAGAAAATGTTTTATTTTAGGCAATACTAACGCCTGCGTTAAGGCTAACGCGGGGTGTTGGGCAAATCATTCCTAAAGTTCCTCCTGCAATCACGGTTGCTTTCTCCTTGCCAAATTTGTCGACCAGATAGCGCCCAGCGTTAGGACTAACGCATGAATTGAGTTTCTTTCTTTAATCAGCTGGCACTCCATTTCGTCGAACAACATCTTCGTCGAACGTCTCATTTCGTCAAACACAGTTTCATTTCGTCGAACGCCACTCATTTCGTCGAATGGCAATTTATTTTGTCGAACGCTAATTTCTTCGAACGACCTCTCATTTTGGCAACCTCCATTTTGTCGAACGTATTTCATCGAACGGGCTTCTTCTTTCGTAGAACACAATTTCATCGAATGCCATTTTCGACTAGCGTTACGCCCAGCGTTAAGCTTAACGCCTGGCGTTAAACATCTTTCAATCCTTCAGCTTGTGGTTAGTGCCAGACCATTGTTGCAGCAACCTGGTGTCATAACTGTCCAAACCTGCATGCTAAAAACACAATGGAAAACAAGATCAAATACAAGTAGGATTTGTTATTCTCAAATCAAAGGGATGCGGAAAACCATATTCCAACAATCTCCCCCTTTTGATAATAACAAATCCAATTAGAGATAAATCAGATTCATAGATAAAGAATTTGTGTTTTTATAAAGATATATGACACTAAGCAATTATAAGATAATGATAAGAATTATAGATCATTTAAAAGTGCTCCCCCTACAAAAATGCCCCCCCCCCCCCCCCCTTAGTGTATACTCCCATATACTAGATACATGCTCCCCCTTAATCTAGTGAATCCTACTCCATTAATCATTATGATTTATCATTTTATTCTCCCCCTTTGTTATTAGCAAAAGAGGGTGGAGTTAAACAAAACTAGAATAAAGAAGGCAAAAGTTGGGACGTAACTAAGAGAGGAGTAAGAGTTTTATGTAAACAAAAAGTAAGTCATGATCGAGCTAAGGGAGAGAGTCGCACAGCGGAAAAAAAATATGATAGGCATGAAAGAACATTATTCAAAGATTATACCAAAGAAATGTAATCACTTGCTTTTTAAATTTATTTTAAGAGTGATTCTACTTGTTAAGATAGATGCAAGTTTGTTTGAAAAAGCAGAAGTGAAACAAAATGTAGAAATAAGCATGAGAACACATGATATAAGGATACATGATTAGATAGAGAAATGCGGAAAACAAAAACAAAACAAATAAGAGTAGTATTTTTGTTATAGTTTGACCATTCCAACAATATGTCTAGACTTTTCACGTTTGAGCATTTTAACTTTGAAATTTTTCATAACAAATAGGTAAGCATGAATTAACATATTCAAAAAGATAATAACTACAATGTAACCAATTTGTATTTCAAGTAAAGAAAACATTATAGAAATTATGCATTGCAATCAAGTGCTTTTACTTGAGTTTTTAGAGAATTATGTAATGTCTGCATTAGGATCCAATTCTCATGAGTAGAAGCTTTATGAAAATCAATGATATGTACATTGGGTGTTTTGATAAAAGTATACAAGTGAAATAATCAAAACACATGGCATATGTAGTGAAATAGTAACAACATTAAGATTGTAATCATATAATTACTTTCACAAATCACATCTAGAATAAAATTTCAAAGCATATAACATACGTACAACTACCAAGGTGCTTCGCCCACACAATGCTCATTAAGATTTATCAGGGAGCGGAGTATTGCTTGGGGGATCACATAAGCATTTTTTTATAAAATTTTATTTTTAGTGATCCGGTGTACAAATAGAAGTGATAAAAAGAAATATGTTTGCACAAGACACTTTACAATTCTTGTCAAGGTGCTCAACCTCACAATGCTCATTAAGACTTATCATGAGGGTGAGTAGTGCTTGTTGGAGTTATCTTTGGCTTTTTATTTCATATTTTTGTTAAGGGCCAAAAGGTCTCCGAATGCACTTGTTGTTGCAAACATTTAAAATTTTGGAGTAATAGTTCTATGTGTGCAAGAAATTTATTTTTAAAAGATGGTGTAGGTAATTTAGACATACAACTCAAGGTGTTAAAATTATTACACTACACAATCATGCAAGACTAAGATTATGAACACATGTAGATTATCAAAGTAGTGAGTTTATGAATTATTGATAAACATAAAACATTACTCATACTTAGAGGCATTCTAGGCAATCATACATAATTATCTATAGACTATTTCATTGCACATAATCAGATTAAGGTCAAGGCATGAAGATAAAACAATGTTTAGGAAATTTGAAATTAAAATTAGATATTGAAGGCTATCTTTAAGTGTATGCCAAAAACAATTTTGACCTTTTGAAACAAAAAAAACTAAGATGTTTGCTCTTGTGAAATTTTATAGTCAAACTATAATTTTGCAAAGAGTTAAAGCAAAACAAATAACAAAAACATATTTTTGAGCATTTGAATTATTTGATTTTTTTGTATCTTGGAAGAAAAACAATAAAATTAATAACAAAATAATTTGAAATCAGACACAATAAACTGAGAAAAACATTGGAAAAATACCAGAAAGTGACTAGTGAACGCAGAATTTTCATCTGAAAAAAGGCTAACGCCTGGCGTTAAGTAGTTAACGCCGAAACAGTACTCAATTTTTGAGGTTTTTGAAAAAACTTTTCTTTGGCATAGATAGTATGTACATAGACCTTCTTAGGGTAGAAATTTCAGAGAAAGTTGATATGTTTTGAAGGCTAAATTAAGCATATTTTAGTTTTTTTAAGATAATTTGTATCTTTTATATACAAAATATATAAATATTTTTTTTATATTTGGAAGGAGACATAGCATGTTGTGATTATCAATTTGTTATATCTAAGACTCCTAATTCTAGTCTAAGTAGGGCAAAGCGGGAATCCGGTAAAGGTTTGGTAAATATGTCCACAAGTTGTGAATCAGTTCCAATAAAGTTTACATGAACACGTTCCCTTTTTATATGATCCCTAATGAAATGATTTCTAACATCTATGTGTTTAGATCTTGAGTGATGAACGGGGTTGTTGGTTAAATCAATGGCACTCTTGTTGTCACACTTTAGTTCAATATTAGTTAGACGAACTCCAAAGTCTTATAATGTTTGAGTCATCCATAATGCTTTGGCACAATTACTTCCTAGTGCAATATATTCCGCCTCGGTTGTGGAGAGTGCAACAGAGTTTTGTTTCCTACTTGACCATGCAACTAGAGAAGGACCTAAGAAATGACATGTACCATTAGTACTTTTCCTATCTAAAAAACAACCCGCATAATCAGAATCAGAATATCCATGTAATATAAAAGAGTCATTATGTGGATACCAAAGACCTAATTTAGATGTGCAGTTAGATATCAAAAAATTTGTTTTACCGCTTTTAAATGAGATTCTTTTGGGTTTGCTTGGAATCTAGCGCATAGGCATACAACAAACATAATGTCGGGTCTAGATGCACTAAGGTACAATATGGATCCAATCATTCCTCTATACAAAGTTTGATCAATGGAAATTCCAGTTTCATCTTTTCCTAACTTTAGTGACACGCTCATTGGAGTACTAGCTTGTTTTAAGTTTTCAAATCCAAATCATTTTAGCATATCATGTACGTATTTAGATTGACATATGAAGATTCCATCATTTCTTTGAGTTATTTGAATAAGTTAATTCACCAACTAGACTCATCTCAAATTCATTTTGCATTACTAGTACTACTTCATTACACAACTCTTCATTAGTGGCTCCAAAAATAATATCATTAACATATATTTGTAAAATAATTATTTCATTATCAATATGCTTAATGAAGAGTGTGTTGTCGGCACTACCCATTTTATAACCGTGCTTTAATAAAAAAGATGTTAGTCGTTCATACCATGCACGAGGCGCTTGTTTTAGACCATAAAGCGCCTTTTCTAATCTATAAACGTGATTTGGAAAATTTTTATCAATAAAACCGTTGGGTTGTTCTACATAGACTTCTTCTTTAATTATCCCGTTTAAGAAAGCACTTTTTACATCCATTTGTAATAATTTAAATCTTTTATAACTTGCAAATGCCAGAAAAATTCTAATTGATTCAAGGCGAGCTACGGGTGCAAATGTTTCATCAAAGTCTACCCCCTCGATTTGAGAATAACCTTGTGCTACTAATCTAGCTTTGTTCCTAGTGATTCTAGAATCTCCATCTAATTTATTTTTAAATATCCATTTTACACCAATGACTGGGTGATTAGATGGTCTTTCAACAAGCTTCCAAACCCTATTCCGTTCAAATTGATTTAATTCTTCATTCATAGTAATAAACCAAAACTCATCATTTAAAGCGGTAGAAACATTTTTGGGTTCAATTTCAGAAACGAAGCATATGTTAGATAAAGATTCATTAAGGGAAGAACGTATCGTTACCCCTATTAATGGTTCTCCAATGACAAGCTCCCTTGGATGATCTCTTGTGAATCTAAGCACGCTTGGAGGCACAACTTCTTCTTGCACGGAATCTCCAACTTTGTCCTCTCCAAGTGGTTCATCATCATCAAGCACCAAAGGTGAGAGGGGTTCATCTTCCTTTCCCGCACTGTTAGCATCTACACAAGGCACAAGTTCATCAAACTTCACATAAATTGATTCTTCAACCTTTTTAGACTTTTTATTATATATCCTATATGCCTTGCTAGTAGAAGAGTAGCCAAGAAAGATTCCTTCATTGCATTTTTCATCAAATTTAGCTAATGCATCTCTAGTATTTAAGATAAAACATTTACATCCAAAAACATGAAAGTAAGATACATTAGGTTTCTTTTGGTAATATAATTCATATGGAATTAATTTCAAAATAGGGCGAAGCATGATACGATTTATAACATAGCATGATGTATTTACCGCTTCAGCCCAAAAAGATCTAGGTAACCAATACTCGGATAACATAGTGCGTGCGAGTTCCTGAAGGGTTCTATTTTTCATCTCCACCACACCATTTTGTTGGGGGGGGGGTGCGTGGAGCGGAAAATTCGTGTTTAATGCCTAGATTATTGCAGAAAGTGGTGAAACTATCATTTTCAAATTCCCCTCCATGATCTGACCTTATGCATTTAATTTTAAAGTCTAATTCATTTTGAATGCGAATGCAAAGTTTTGAAAATTCAGAAAATGCATCGGATTTGGAGGTAAGAAATAAAGTCCACGTGAATCTTGAAAAATCGTCAATTAATACAAAAGTATACTTTTTACCACCAAGGCTACAAGTGCTAATTTGCCCAACAAGGTCCATGTGAATTAGTTGCAATGGTCTTGAGGTGGATACTTCAATTTTACTTTTAAACGATGTTTTTGAAAATTCTCCTTTTTGCCATGGCGAGCATAAGGAAGAGAGGTTTCCATTTAGGATTGGCAATCCTCTAATAATTTTATTTTTCGATAATTTTAAAATCAACTTGGTGCTAGAGTGACTAAAACGCATATGCCATAATTCAAGTTCTTCATTTTTAGATATAAGACATTTAAGAGATGCACGTGATAGATCATGAAACACAATTAAATAAATGTTATGAATTCTTGGTGCAGTGAGTACTATATTATTAGACTTAGGATCAATGATTTTGCACAAATTAGTAGAAGACTCAAATAACAGATTAAGGCCTTTATCGCATAATTGACTAATAGAGATTAAGTTATGTTTTAAGCCTTCTACAAACAAGACATTAGTAGGAGAGAAGGAGTCGTTACCCACTGTACCGGTGCCTCGTATTCTTCCTTTCCATTGTCACCAAATGTCACGGTTCCTCCTTTCTTCTTAGTGAGGATAAGAAACTTTTCATTATCGCCCGTCATGTGCTTGGAGCAACCTGAGTCCAAGTACCACATGTCTTCTTTGTCCTTAGCCTGCCAACGTACCTAAGAGGAAAATGTCAGTGAAGATCCGGATACCCATGAGGTTCCTCCCATAACATAAGTGGAGACCTTAGGTACCCAGATTTGCTTTACAACACGCTTTCCCTTCTTCTTGCAAGAATCCGCGGTGTGACCAAAAAATAAACAATTGGCACACGCAACAAAATGGGTTGAGACCTTTTTCAGAGAATGTTGTTGACCCTAGCTGGTAGATGCAGAGTTAGAGGGAGTGAAGGTATTATTTTTAAGAGAAGAGTTTTGATTTCTAGAAGCAGAGCTAACGCCAGCGTTAGTAGTCAACACTGGGCGGTAGGCTTCTGAAACATATCCCAACCCAAACTTTGCAGAGCCATGGCACTGTCTGCCCAAAATCATGTCTAGTGATTTTTGGCCAACACAGAATTTTTTTATTGCCATATTAAGATCATTTATTTGTGCTTTTAAGGCAAAGTTTTCGCTTACTAAGTTTCCACATCTCTTTGCGAAATTTTTATTTTCATTTTTAGTTTGAGAAAGCGATATTTTCAACCTTCTTTCTAAGTCTCCCTTTTCTTCTATGAGTGATTCGATATTCAAGAGAGCCTTAGAAAGTTCGCATTCAAGTTCCTTTGCCTTTGCCAAATGATTGTCATTCTTTTCGTAAGACACCAATTATTTATCCAATGTATTTAGTTCTTTATTTAATTTTTGATTTTGTTTTAAAAGGATTTTATTTTCTGTTTTAAGAAGATCAAGATCTTTTAAATTTTTACCAAATGATTTGCACGTTTTTAAGTATTCGACATAAAGATCATCATAAGTGGAAGGGATTACCTCAGTGTCGCTTTGGACACTGCATTCATCGTCAGTTGAGTCTTGGTTCCTCCCCATGAGGCACAAGTTTGCCTCATCGTCCTCGCTTGAACTTGATTTGCTTGAGCATCCGGATGAAGAATCATCCTATGTAGCTGCCTTCAAGACTTTCTTCTTCTCCTTTCCCTTATGCTTCTTTTCTTTTTGCTCCTTTAAGTATTTTGGGCATTGACTTCTTATATGCCCGGTCCTCCTGCAATGGAAGCACTCTGGAGGAGGTAGCTCTTCATCATCGTCGCTTGATTTCTCCTTTTTCTCCTTCTTGGAATATGATCCTTTTCGGAAGTACTTGCGGAAGGTGTTCCTCCTTTCTGGATTCTTCATGAACTTTGTGAAGTTTTTCACAAAGAGACACTCCTCATCATCTTCCTCATCGTCATCCTCTTTTCTTGACTTTAGTGCCAAGGCTTTCTTCTTTGGCTCCTTATTGTATTCTTCATCTTGAATTTTGAGTTCGACCTCATGGGTTTTGAGATTCCCAATGAGGCTCTCAATTTGGAGCCGTCTTAGATCATGCGATTCGGAAATTGCGGTCACCTTTAGATTGAACTTCAGCGGGAGATATCAAAGGATCATTCTCACCAAGTCACCGTTTGAGAAGGTATTTCCAAGAAATTTTGAGGCGTTGACAATCTTGGTAAAGCGAGAATACATTGAGTCGATGTCCTCGGTTGGATCCATCCTGAACCTTTCAAACTCTGATTCCAGTTGGAATAACTTAGAGTCTTTGACCTGCGAGGTACCTTCATGAGTTATTTCAAGCAAATTCCAAATGTCATAAGCAGATTCACATGCACAAACTCTATTAAATTCAGTCCTGTCTAATGCGCAAAATAAGGCATTCATAGCTTTTGCATTATTTTTACATTTATTTTTATCCCCATCATCCCACCTATCTCTAGGCTTTTCCATGGTAACTTCTCCAACAATATACGTTGGAGTCGTATACGGTGTTTCAACACTCGCCCAGACATCTAGATCTAAATTAATTAGAAAATAACTCATTCGCGTTCTCCAATAGTTATAGTCAGTTCTGGTGAACAGTGGAGGTCTACTTATTCCCTGCCCCTCATAAAAAGTGAGATCACGAGACGCCATTATTCCCTTTTGTTAGACCGTTTTTAGAATAACCTGCCTCTGATGCCACTTGTTGGATCTTAAGGCGCCCTTAGAGGGGGGGGGGGGGTGAATAAGGGTTTTAGAAAACTTTAATATTTAATAGAATTTTTTTGATATTTTAGGTTGAAGTAAGTTAAATCAAGAGTAAAGAGATTGGAATAATGAAATCAATTTTATTCAACATGAAAAGGCATGATTATCATTAATAAAGTTGATTACAAAATCTGATTTCTAAGACGTTTGAAATCGAGGCGAATAATATGAAAACTCTATTTGTTTTCTATACCGACTCGTATCCCCACGAACAGGTTGGCTTTAGCCTATCCTACCCCGAATGAGGCCTCAAGCCTCTCTAGCCTTTCTATCCCCAGAAAAGGCCTCGAGCACCCCCTAGATCTACTCCCTAGACCTAGTCGCCAATACGAGGCAAATTACTCCCTAAGTCCTACCCAGACCTAGTCGCCAACACGAGGCGAATTTATAAACCGCTTATAATAAAAAGTGGTTACAAACAAATATTAAATTCAAGTAAAAATGCCCTAGAAGAATTATGGAGATGGCGAAGGCACGCTGAATATTCTTGAATTCGAAGCGTGCGTTCTTCGCATTGTGTAAGAATTGATCCGATCCTCCTTGAATTCATTGCTCGAATATATGTGGGAGGTGATGGTCTGGAAAATATGGCCTTGACTGAGTTTTTGAAGTGCTGGACAAGGGCTCTTGTTGATCAGTTTTTGGAGAAGATGAAATCCTCCAATATATAGACTTTGAGCTAACGCCGGCGTTAAGTGCTAACGCAGCGCGTTGACCATGTATATCAACATATTGATTGCACGGATCTTTAGAAGAGGAAGGAGATTATGCACTTTAGGAAATGTTTTATTTTAGGCAATACTAATGCCTGCGTTAAGGCTAACACAGGGCGTTGGGCAAATCATTCCTAAAGTTCCTCCTGCAATCACGGCTGCTTTCTCCTTGCCAAATTGGTCGACCGAATATCGCCCAGCGTTAGGACTAACGCATGGCATTGAGTTTCTTTCTTTAATCAGCTGGCACACTATTTCGTCGAACAACATCTTCGTCGAACATCTCATTTCGTCGAACGCAGTTTCATTTTGTCGAACGCCACTCATTTCGCCAACGCCGATTTATTTCGTCGAACGCTATTTTCGTCGAACGACCTCTCATTTCGGCAACCTCCATTTCGTCGAACGAAAATTTTGTCGAACGCATTTTATCGAATGGTCATCTTCTTTCGTCGAACACAATTTTGTCGAACGCCATTTTCGGCTAGCGTAACGCCCATCGTTAAGCTTAAAGCCTGGCATTAAACTGCTTTCAATTCTTCAGCTTATGGTTAGTGCCAGACCATTGTTGCAGCAACCTGGTGTCATAACTGTCCAAACCTGCATGCTAAAAACACAATGGAAAATAAGATCAAATACAAGTAGGATTTGTTATTCTCAAATTAAAGGGATGCGAAAAACCATGTTCCAACAATATTGTCTGATCTCTGCAAGCATGAACTAGTCATAACATCAAATACAACTTGTACTTATCATTAAGTTGAACACTTCTTCAAATCAGGAACACTGCTGGGTACTGTTCCCAACAATAGATCTTCATTATGAGCCTTACTTCTGGTGATCACCCCTTGATTTTCATCTCCAATAATTTGGTCTCTTGGATGATCCCTTCGGTGCCTGATTGCTGTAGGTAACCTGTCAGCAATCTACAGCTCTTCTTCTGGAGCTGCAGGATCTTCAGCAGCTTGCTGATCTACATCTTCAGGAACAACAACATTTGTATAAGCTTTGCTAGTGCTGGGCATGTCTTGGATAGACATTTCTTGCATTTTTTGTTCATCACATGTCAAAACAGTAGAACTAGACCAGCCCATATATAGTAGGCTAGTCTCATCAAATACAACATGCATAAACTCTTCTATAACACGAGTCTTCTTGTTGAATACTCTATAGTCTCTGCTATGTGAGCTATATCCAACAAGAACCCCTACATTGCATTTTTCAGCAAACTTTGTTAATTGAGATTTTCCATTATTTAAAATATAACATTTGCAACCAAAGATTCTAAAATATGAAATTGTTAGTTGTTTGCCTTTCAGAATCTCATAGGGGGTTATTCCAAGGGCCTTAATGATGGAAGCTCTATTGAGAACATAACAAGCTGTATTGACTGCCTCAGCCTATTAATATTCTAGAAGTGAGGAGTCACTAAGCAATGTTCTCCCAGCTTCTATCAAGGTCCTATTCCTCCTCTCAGCCACACCATTTTGCTGTGGAGTCCTAAGGGAGGAGAATTCTTGGGTGATACCAAATTCTTGACAAAACATTGCCATTGCCCCAGATTGAAATTCTGTACCATGGTCAGTTCTAGTCTTAACAATAGTACATTGTAATTCATTATGGATTGCCTTGACATGGTTTATGAAGATATCTAAAGTATCAGATTTCTTCTTAAGGAAGAATACCCATGTATATTATGAGTGATCATCAACAATCACCAAAGTGTACAACTTCCCACCTAGGATCTGAATTGACAAAGGACCAAACAAGTCCATGTGCAATAGATAAAGACATCTTTAAGTGTCTTTGGAGCCAATGCTTTTAAAGTTGGTCCTAGTTTGCTTGCCCATTTGGCATGCATGACAGGGACCACTTTTAATATATTTCAAATTTGGACTATTTCTAACAAGGTTTTTAGAAAATAGTCTATAAATTGTCTTGTAGTTAATGCGAGCAAGTCTCTTGTGCCATTGAACACAAAGAGACTCACTTTCATTAACAACAAGACAAACTGGAGAAAGAGAACTATTGCATGTAAAATCTAAGCAATAAACATTCCCACTCCTAGTGCATGAGAGAATGATCTCTAAGTCAATTGACTTCTTGATCAAGCACTTGTCATTGTGGAATTCAATGACATAGCCTAAGTCACATAGTTGACTTATGCTTATAAGGTTGTGTTGCAACCCTTCAACATAAGCTACCCTTGTGATAGAGACTATGCCATTGGTGATCGTACCATATCCTTTGGTGTCTCCTTTTTTAGAACCTCCAAAGATAACTGTAGGTCCATTCTTCACATCATTGTAATCCTGCAGAAGACTTCTGGTACCTATCATGTGCCTTGAGCACCCACTGTCCAAGTACCATATTTGCACTAGGCTGGTACTTGAACTATCCTGCAAGAAGCAATTCATTTTTCCTTAGGAGCCCAACTGATTTTGGATCCCAGGCCTTTGTTAGCATAACAAGACATCTTCACACCAACTGCATCCTTTGCAGGAAAGCTTCCCTTTGCATTAGGCACATTTGGATTGTGCCAACAATCAATGGCAAAGTGTCCCACTTTTCCACATCACCAACATTATTCATGGATGTTGTATCTTCTTTTTCTGAACACCATTTGAGGTGGTAGAAGCATCATTGTGCTTGTGTTCAGTGATGAAGCTAACTACATTCTTTTTATTCCTATTAGCAATAGCCTGGCTAGTTGACAGTCTATAGATGGTCTTAGCAGACTTTATCTTCATGACATCAACTTGTCTTAGCTTGACAGCCAAGCACGTGTGGATGACATCAGATACTGAGCTGTTAGACTTGCCTATAGGCATGACAGCAACCATGTGCATTGCTGAGAGGGATTTAGAAGAACCAACTTCCTTATCCTTGAATGAAGGGGCTGAAGTACCAAATACAAATGGTCCAGAATGGGCCATTTGAATTTCTTCATGGGGAGCTTTCAATGCACTCATCCCCATGCCCTTTCTTCTGCTATAGAAAAGAGTATTTTTCTTCCTATAGGAACTCCCATTCTTCCAGTGACCATATATGCTGTCCTGGTCATACTTATTGGAGGGAAGCAAGACCTTTTGAAAGGTGGTATGAGGCTTAGCTTTAGCATGCCCCTTTCCTCCATTCTCAGCTCCAATTGCTACTTTATTTAACCATAGCCCTCTCCTATCAGTTTGGGAGGAGAAGTTGTCAATAATGGGCAATATGGATTTGGGTTTGGAGAATTGAGCTACTAAGCTCTTCTCTTTGAGAAGCTTCTCCTCAAGGTCCTTGATGACCATGTTCTTTTGGCTGATGGTGCTCAATTGGACAATTGTAATTCCCTTGAGTTAGCTTATCTCTCTACTCATCTGAGCCACCTGGGTAGATGACTCAGTGCAATCTTGCTTAGCCAGTTGAAGGGAAGCAATTTCTTGAGCTTGCTTCTTGCTCTTTTTCAGAGCTTCCAAAAGAGCATCATACTTGTCAATCAATTGATTGTCATCCACTTCAGGTTCTGAACCATTTTCATCATTTGATGAGCATGCTTCAGAATCTAGCATTGACTCATAATCAGAAGAAGGGAAAGGACTGGATACCTTATCAGGATTGTCCTTACTTTCTTCATCATCATCTATTATGGCCATTAAGACATGCTGTTCCCTATCGTCTTCATCATCCTCTATGTCACTGTCTGAGTGTGACAGAGAGTCCCTGATGTCAACCTTAGTAGCAGGAAAGTCCTCATCTTCTTCAGCTGCAAACAACCCAATGTAGGCTTCTTCTTCTTCTTCTTCTTCTGAATCTGAGGATGATGACTCAGATTCACTCCAGCTTTTCTCCTTCTTTGTTAGGAAGGATTTCTTACCCTTCCTTCCCTTATGGTGATGAGGTTTCTTCTCACCTATTTCCTTTCTTTTGACTGGACAGCCAGCTATGACATGTCCAGGCTTGCTGCAGCAATTACATCACATTATTTGAAATATGTTTAACATGTTTAGGATCATACCTGCCACCCTTGGGGTGCTGTTTGTCTGATTTTCTGTGATCCTTCTTGGGATGTGAGGAGGAGGAAGGTTTGTTCTTCCACTGATTTTTCCTCATCAGCTTCGTGAAGTGCCTTGAGAAGGTAGCAAATTCCTCATCAGATGAGGTGCTGTCTAATGTGCTGACCTCAAAATTTTCTAGGTCAACAACCCTCCTTGGTGGAGAAGGGATTCTGGACTTGCTCTTCTGAGAGCTTTTAGCTTTGAGAGCCACAACTCTCTCCCTTGCATGAGGCCTGGTGGATGTGTCCTCCTCCTTCCTTGCAGACAGCTGCATCTCATAGGAGAGCAGCTTTCCAAAAAAAGTATGGGAAGGGGTCTCACCCAGCTTTGCCACTTCTCTGATGACACATATTTTTGTATCCCAATCTCTTGTAAGAGATCTTAGGAGTTTGTCATTCAGCTCATAATAACTGAAGACCCTTCCATAGGTCCCCACCTCATTTACCAACCTGAAGAATGTCTCATAGCAATCAACTATGCATTCTAGGCAGTGTTGCCTGAAGGCTTCATACTCCTGATTAAGGAGAGATTTCCTATCATCCCACACTTCTTCAGTAACTTCCATATACACAATGAGTGTATCCCACATATCCTTAGCTGTCTCACAATGCACCAAGTTTTGGAAGGAGGAATCATCAATTGCATTTACTTTTATATTTTGTGCTCTTTTGTCCATGGTAGCAAGTGCAATTTCATCCTTAGTCATTTCAGCATATGACTTGGCCACTTGTCTAGTAGGATCAATAGTGGAGGGCTTTGTGAAGACAAAAAGACCCTCCTTGATAGTAATATAAATCCTGGGGTCCGAGGCTTCCATGAATAGCCTTACCCTTTGCTTCCATATGCCAAAAGTCTCCTTTTTGCATATGGGCTACTTCATAGACCCCATTTTCTTCTGACCTCCAGTGGAAGCCATTGGATTCAGATTTGACTACACCTATGTAGGATCTGGTCAGACTGTTAAGTCCTTAATGACCAACCTACCTCTGATACAACTTGATAGTTTATAGAGTAGTAGTCTAATTCACCTAGATGGGTGGGGGTGGTGGTGAGGGGGGTGGAGGGGGGGGGGGGGGCGGGGGGGGGGGGGGGGGGGGGGGGTGGTGGGGGGGTGGGGTGGGGGTGGGTGGTGGGGGGGGGGGGGTGGGGGTGGGTGGGGGGGTGGGGGGTGGGGGAGGGGGGGGGGGGGGGGTTGTGGTATGGGGTGGGGTGAATAGGTCTCTTTGATTTTCTTAAGTTTTGCTAGCAGTTAATAGATAATAAATAATAAGTCAAGCACACCACAGAAAGCACACAGTCCTTTATATTGGTTCCCCAAGACAATGTGTCTATGGGTAGTCCACTTTCCCTCTACACCTTTCTAACAGTGTGTTTGACAAGGCAACCTCCTCCAAACTCAGCTCCAAGAGCTTACAACACAGATCCCACAAGATCTCTCAGGTTTGCTCCAAACCCTACCTCAGGCCCAACCAGCCCTACCTCTCAGAGTGCTCCAACTCTTACAACTCAGAAATCCACTGATTTCCTACCTCATGTCTGTCAAGAAGACCTACCTCAGACCTCCACAGAGATCCTACACCTCAAGATAGGAATACAGCTCTACTAGCTCAGGCTAAACAACCCTACACACTAAGGCTCAACAGCCTTACAATCTCAGGTTCAACAACCCTACAGCTCAGACAAAATTCCATACAAACTCATAATAAGATTGTTCTTTCAATGGTTATAAGTTATGCTTACAACAAATGTCAGCAAAGATGCATCCTTCAGCCTTTTGTCTTCTGTTGTTGATGCACAGTTCGTGCTGCCTTGAAGTAGTGCTGAGTGGAAAAACTTCAGACCTTGCTCCTTTCTGACCTTTCTCTTCAGCAGATGAGGAAAGATCAACTTGCTCTTCTGTAATCATTCTGGAAGAACTAACTTCTCTCCTTCTATCTGCTAGCTAGTTCAAGAAGCAGGAGGAGAGCACTTGTGGAAGCCATCAATGAAATAGTCTTCAGATTTGAATCTGTCTCAGCGGTTGGGCTGAGAAAGACTTCAGTCTTAGCGGTTGAGCTGTCTTCGTCTCAACGGATTCGCTGAGAGAAATAGTCTTCTCAGCAGATTCTGTCTAAATGCAGCTTAGCTGAGGCAGACTTCTTCTCAGCTGGTCCTGGCCTCGTCTCAGCGGTTCAGCTGAGACACTGAGGTCGTCTCAGTGGTTTTGGCAGTAAACCACAGACCTTATTCCAAGCTTGGAATGAACTAACCCTGCTTAGACATGATGTACAATAGGGTTTATATAATACAATATGTACTTAGCATTATGTGTGATGCCTCTTCAAATCAAGGGAACATTGAGGGCAATATTCCCAATAGGTAGGGGAGAACAACTACTGGAGCTGTCTCGGGCAGGAGGCAAATACGGTGATCCTAGCGCCGCAAGGGAGGAAGTCTCGTTGGAGCGGTGGTAGTGTCTTTGTACTCCTGTAAGAGTGCCTTGAGTTCAGAGGGCTCTGTTGGGAAAAACTCCTTTTGATTTAACTTAACAAATTATCTATAGGTGATTTACTTTCTAGGAATATTACCCTCATTGTATAGTAATGGTAAATTGGTCATTAGATGCCTTAGGATGTCACACTCACATTAGAGTGTCAAGGCCAAGTCAAGACAATCACAAAATCAGTTAATTTAAGACTTGCGTCGAATGAAAGTTGATGCAACTTTGACTTGATGTCAACGCAACTTCGACTTGATGTCAACGCATCTCTGACTAGAAGTCCAAGAAACTTGATCAGTCTGTCGAAGTATAAGTCAAGTCAACGCAACATCGAAAGGTACTCGACGTAGAAGGAATATCTAGTCAAAGCCATCAGTGAAGTCAACGCAACTTCGACATCAACTCGACGCAGAAGATGATGTCCAAGTTCAAGCCTTCAAGTCGACGGATACATCGAGAAGTATTCGACACTACGTCGACATCTGAGTTCAGCCAGAGCTAAGAAGGAATTCGAAGCCCACTCCGATAAGAACTCAGAGGAATGTCGATAAGAAAGAAATTTAATTTGAAGCTACGTCAAATAGAGTCTGAAAAAGAAACTTTCTCTGCTGTCCTTTTAACACCTTTTCTGAATGACCACTAAGCAAAAGACAGTTCTCCAACGACTCGATTATTGCCAAGAATGGAATGGAGCTTTCAAGGACACATCAAAATCATTCTTGGAAGGTATTCAAAATTGATGGATGGGTCGGGAATAAAAGAAGAAAGGAAAATTAGGTGTCCAAAAGAATTCCTTTTCAGGACAGCCCAAAAGAAGAAAAGATTTGAAATCCCAAACATACAACATAAGTATGCAAAAGAGAATAGGATAACATACAGTCATTACATCATTCTTGTCTGTTGAATAGGGCATTTTTTTCTTCCTCCTGAAACCCTAAGGCAAGAAGAAGTCTTCTCTCAGCACAGTTAAAAGAAAAGAGCTGCTTCATACTCTTCATATTATAACAGCCAATCTTCAAGAAGTATTCACAGAGAAGGATCAAATCAAATAACCCTTGCAATCATCACTATCATAAGCAAGGGTTCATCATTTCAGATCCTGTGAAAGACAGAAGCAGCAGAAGTGCTTCTGAAGAATTCTGAAACACAGAATTCTATCTTCTTCTTCTTCTTCCTTTCTTCTAATTTTTTCCTCCAACTGTAAAGAGTTTTATTAATCCCTCTTCTAAAGGATTCAGTGGTTCTAAGAGCCTCCTTATCAAAAGAATCAGTGGTTCTAAGAGTCTCCTTATCAAAAGATTCAGTGGATCTAAGAGTCTCCTTATCAAAAGACTCAGATACAGGTTGTGCAATCCTACCAGGGAGGTAGAAGAGATGACTACCCACATTTTGGGGAACCTCTGTAAAAATCCTGTGTCTTTGTGTGTGATTTTCTTTGTTGTCCATACTTTGGTTTTTCTGTGTTTTATTTTCAGCAATCTGTTTATACTTTATTCTGTCTTTGGTTTTGCTGGGTGCATAATACTTAAAGTTTTTATTGTGTGTGCATAATTAGGGTAGAAAATATTTTAAACTCTATTCACCCCCTCTCGATAATACTCCGAGGCACACTGTGCACTTTCAATTGGTATGAGAGGGAGATTGATCATCAAAAGGTTAATACCTTGATCAAAAGATCTTCTCCTCTCATTTCTTTATTATAAATTAGGTAAAACTATTTTTAAAGAAAATGGGTTCTAAGGATTATGCCTCAACAAGAACACCAATGTGTAACCTGAATAAGTTTACACTTTGGAAGGCAATATTAAAGCTGTATATGAACTCTATTGATGAAGACATTTTTAATGTCATTCTTTCAGGTCCCCCAGCTGTAGTCAGACAAGGTGCTAATGGATTTACAACACTGGAAGCTATCCCAAGGAGTGAATGGATAGGGGCTGAGAAGAAGCAGAAGGCATGCGATGCCAAGGATATGAACATTTTGGTTTCCACAATGTCAGATGACATTTTCCAAAAAGTAGCTTTCTGCCAATCAACAAAAGAGATTTGGAAATCTCTTACCAAAATGGTTGAAGGGAGTTTTGATGAAAGAAAGGACAGGAAGTCCCTTTTCATATCCCAATATGAGAACTTTTAAAAGAATGCTGATGAAAGTGTTGCTAAAATGTATGATAGATTCAACATCATTATCAATGAGCTAAAGAGTCTGGACAAGGAAATATCCTTAATAGAGATCAATGATTAGATCCTCATGTGCTTCCCAAGCTCATGGGACTCAAGGATCTGGGCCATCAGAGAGTCCAGATGCCATAGAGAAATCTCTACTGATGCTTTGCTAGGAAAGCTTAAATCATATAAGATGTTACTGAAAAGCCGCGCTGAAATAAACTCCAACTCCTATCCAAAGGAGCCTTGCTCTGAAAGCTGCTGAAGGAGAGGCCTCCACTCTTGAAGATGAAATGTTCAGTCTCCTAGCATGGAGATTTAGAAAGTGGGTCAATACAGAAGACTCAAGGAGAAGAGAGAGGAGCTTAAAACCCAGATATGATAAGACTCCAAAGAAGGAGGTGATTTGTTTCTCCTGCAACAAGCCTGGGCACATAGCTCCTGATTGCCCATAGGAACAAAAGGACATAAACAGCAACAAAGATGATCAGAAGAAGACTTTCAGGAGGAAAGACAAGAAAAAAGCCAAAGGATTCATTGCTGAAACCTGAAGTGACTCTGAAGTAGAGTCAAGCTCCTCTTCATCAGAGAGTGATGAAGAAAAAGATGCTGTAGCAGCCTGCATGATGGCATTGGGGATATCTTCAGATGATGAAGAAGAACAAGTATCTCTGTTTGATGATATTTATTTCAATTCTAATGAATTCAAAAATTGCTTTAAAGAATTTTGCAATGATTTCCTCAATATAAAAAAAGAATTAGAAACAAATAGGGAAGAATTAGAACATTTTAAGAGAGATGAATTATATTTACTGAATAATGATCTGAGAAATGAAATTCAAGAAAAAGAACAAAATTTATAGACATAAGAAATGAAAATCTAAAGTTAAAAGAAGAGCTAATAAATGCAAAAGCTTTTGAGGACACTCTCAATGGGAGGAGTTAAAAGCTCAAAGATATTACACAAAATCTCTCCATGAGATTTTAACACCTAGGTCTAGGAGCAGACCCTTGCACTAGCACTAAAGTTATTAGTAGACCAGCCTGGAAAAATCCAGTTAGATTTATTAGACTTAGTGAATATCAATCAAGTGAGAGGAGTGCACTAACTAAGGATAAGGATAGTAATAATCCAAATAAAATAACTGTGCCTAACAAAGTAAATCTAAACAATGAAAATAAACATATATGCAAGAATAATGCAGAGAAATTAAACAACAACAATCAAAAGGCTAAAGCCAAAACTAAAATAATAAAACACTCTGCTGATTTATTATATGTAGATACATTTTGTACACATTTCAAGTACTAACATAATAAATCAAGGCTTGATAAACTCATTCTCTGCCACCCTAAAGGATATCATGAAAGACCCTTCTACTCTTTCATAGAACCTTATAATGGTAAAAACAAAGGGCCCAAGGTAACTTGGGTTCCTTCTAATGTTTAAGCTATTTGTGCAGGAGTAAGTAGGATCCCTCCTAGGAGATAATGGAAGGGGAAGGAAGAACTATGGTCTAATAAGGGCCCAAATCCAAAAGTGGAGCGATTTCTACTTTAAATCTTCATACTATCTTCTCTAGTTTATGAAAATAATAATATAAATACTCTTTTCATTAAAAATCATTGCTGGGAAAAACAACAAGAACTTTCTAAGAAAATATAACTATTCAATCAGAGTTGCATCGAATAGAATTTGACGTACCGTCTAATTCTATTCGACGCCTGCTCTGAAAGCAATATGCAACAACTAATTCAGAGTTGCGTCAAATTGAATTCGACGTCTGTCTAATTCTATTCGACGCTAGCTTCTAGGGTCGCCTAAATCAAATAATTCAAATAGCATTCGACGCAACATCGATTTCACATCGACGGATATGTCTATTTAATAGTTTCTCATCAAATTCAAAGATGCGTCGAGTTCTTATTGACGCAACGTCAACATGACTGGCCCGCGCAGTTTCACTTCTAGAAGCTGCTTCGACACTTTTTGGCGCGCTGTCTATTATTCATTATCGACAATGCTTCGAATAAAACCCTAAGGTGCAATGAATCATCTTCTTTTAAGCACCAATGACGTCGAATCCATTACACTTTTGAATTCTCTCATTCCCGCTCTCTCGCTCCTCCTCACCCAAGCTCTCCTACATTTTTCTCATCTCTTTCTCTTTCTCTCTTTCTCCCTTTCTTTCCTCTGCACGTACTACATATTATATGGCACCTCCATTTTCCAACTCCGGGTTTGATGTGTATGTCAACTCCTTTAATGCATCATCTGAAAACTTCAAGGCCATTCTTGGTCTATTCTAAACTACTGGGTTGACAAAGCTAATCTCTACTAGATGCAAGATATACAATATCGAGTTAACATGACTGTAATATAACATCCACATTGGAGATGATGGATCTCTCGATGGGAGAATATCAGGGAATGATATCAACATTATAGAGGAAATGTTATGTCAAACCTTTGATCTACTAGCTGGTAGTGATCTTGATGAACTTTCAGTAGAAGAGACCAGCAGGGCATTACAGATTATGAAATTCAGCAAAGAGAAGACAATAAATTTGAAGAAGGATGATGTATCTAAAGAGTATAGGTTCTTGGCAGATATTGTGGGGGAATGTACTGTTATGCAAAATCTCAGCACATGATGCTATTCCTAAGCAGCAACTGCAGATTATGGGTGTTCCAGTTCTCAACAAGAAAATAAACTGGGAGAGTTGCCTCCTTAAGTTGATTGCCCATAAATATTCATATAAGGAGATTGTTTATATTAGAATGACGAGCCAAGTCCTACTCCGTCATTACCCAATAGTTTGCAAATCAAAAGGGGTGCCAATTCCACCTGGCAAAAGAATTAATATAGGAATCTTCTCAAAGTGAACCAGGCAAATTTTGAAGCCTGGTCAAGCTCCAACCTCACCTCCTCCTTCTCCATCTCCACAAAATACAGAGCCAAGTCTACCAGATCCCCCCAGGGATAACTCTCCTCCTCAGGAAACTCCAGCAACTCAACAGGATGTTGTTCCAGATGCTGAACCAACCCAGTTCAACCACACCAGTCCATCCATTCCTGCCACAAAACCTGCATCTCAGGTTCCTCTCCTACCTCATCAATAACCATCCACCATATTCACAGACAATCAGTCTTCTCCCTCACCACCAGTTCATATCGCTCCAGAAGTATATCAGTACCACTCCCCTATCCATCAAGATTTCACAGGCCTCAATGAGAGCTCCACTACAATCCCTCCAGTAATTATACACATCTTTTGATATTGATCAAGCCATATCTAAGGAAGTAGGGTTGGCCTCCAGCACATTTGCTGACCTACTGGCCAGTCAAGCCAGAAGATTTAATAAGAAATACTCCCATATGGAGTCAGAAATCCAAGAATCAAAAGAGTCACTCTTGTCTCTCAAGACAGTTGTATCCTCCTCCATGGTCACGAAAGATTTCTTAACCTCTCTTGTCAGCAAGGTTAAGAAGAGGGAGAAGATTCAGGAGGAGGGGATACTTATCCAAGGAATTGAGAATGTCCAGGAAAAGGACAAGAGTGCTGCAGAAGAAATTGCTCCAGATACTAATCCAAATAAGCTAACTGTTTTCCAAACTGGAATAGTTCATATGGAACCAGTTGTGAATCCTCCAACAAACTCTACATCAATGCAGGGGTAGCCAGCTGTAGTAACCCAGGGGAAGCTCCCATCAACTCAGGGGGAGTTCCTAAAAGATGAATAGATAATGAATGAGGTGATAATGATGGCTAAGGAGGCTGCCTTAGAAGCTGAACATGATGCACAATCTCAGGGGGAGCCTCCCAAGGAAGATGAAATCAATGAAGAAGCTGATAGGAATCCTGACAAAGAGAATGAACCTCTTGCATTTGCTTCAAGGAAGGTGATACTAAAAGTATTCTCAAGGAAAAAGAAAACTCCCGAGAAGGAACATTAAAGCTTAGGTATTCTATCAATATGAATACTCTATATTATACTATCTGTAGTAAACAGCTATGTTGAACAATATAATTACTTGACAATGTATGAAATGGTCTATGATTTCATTCCAAAGGATTTTATTATCCACGTATGTTTTGTTTGTACTTGTGTTTATGTCAAAGTATGTGTAAAATCACTTTAAACAATCTGTAAAATTTGTTATGATAAATAGGAGGAGATTGTTGGGAAAAACTCCTTTTGATTTAACTTAACAAATTATCTATAGGTGATTTTACTTTCTATTAATATTACCCTCATTGTATAGTAAGGGTAAATTTGTCATTAGATGCCTTAGGATGTCACACTCATATTAGAGTGTCAAGGCCAAGTCAAGACAATCACAAAATTAGTTAATTTAAGACTTGCATCAAATGAACGTAGACGCAACTTCGACTTGATGTTGACGCAACTCTGACTAGAAGTCTAAGCAACTTGATCAGTTTATCGAAGTATAAGTCAAGTCGACGCAACGTCGAATGGGACTCGAAGTAGAAGGAAGAGCTTGTCGAAGCCATCAATGAAGTCGATGCAACTTCGACTTCAACTCGACGGAGAATATGATGTCCAAGTTCAAGCCTTCAAATCAATGGATATGTCGAGAAGTATTCGATGCGACATCGACATATGAGTTCAGCCAGGGCTAAGAAGGAATTCAAAGTCTACATCGATAAGAACTCAGAGGTGCATCGATAAGAATGAAATTTAATTCGACGCTATGTTGAATACATTCTGAAAAAGGAAACTTTCTCTGATGTCCTTATAACACCCTTTCTGAAGGACCACCAAGCAAAAGACAGTTCTCCAACGGCTTAATTATTGGTAAGAATGGAATGGATCTTTC
Source organism: Dactylorhiza incarnata (assembly GCA_033032865.1). Lineage (NCBI taxonomy): Eukaryota > Viridiplantae > Streptophyta > Magnoliopsida > Asparagales > Orchidaceae > Dactylorhiza > Dactylorhiza incarnata. The sequence continues at coordinate 9,803,028 of JAWHQI010000035.1, forward strand.
AAGGACACAACAAAATCATTCTTGGAAGGTATTCAAAATTGATGGACGGGTCAAGAACAAAAGAAGAAAGGAAAATTAGGTCTCCAAAAGAATTTCTTTTCAGGACATCCCAAAAGAAGAAAGGATTTGAAATCCCAATCATACATCATAAGTATGCAAAAGAGAAGAAGAGAACATACATTCATTACATCATTCTTGTCTTTAGAATAAGGCATTTTTTCTTCCTCCTGAAATCCTAAGTCAAGAACAACTCTTCTCTTAACATAGTAAAAAGAAAAGAGCTGCTTCATACTCTTCATCTTACAGCAGCTTGTCTTTAAGAAGTATTCACAGAGAAGGATCAAATAAAACAACCCTTGCAATCATCACTATCATAAGCAAGGGTTCATCATTTCAAATCCTGTGAAAGACAAAAGCAGCAGAAGTGCTTCTGAAGAATTCTGAAACACATAATTATATTTTCTTCTTCTTCCTTTCTTCTTATTTTTTTTTCCAACTGTAAAGAGTTTTATTAATCCCTCTTCCAAAGGATTCAGTGGTTCTAAGAGTCTCGTTATCAAAAGACAAAGTGGTTCTAGGAGTCTCATTATCAAAAGACTTAGTGGTTCTAAGAGTCTCCTTATCAAAAGACTCAGGCACAGGTTGTGCAATCCTACCACAGAGGTAGAAGAGAGGACTACCCACATTTTGGGGAACCTCTATAAATTTTTGTGTCTTTGTGTGTGATTTTTTGTGCTGTCCACACTTTAGTTTTCTGTGTTTTATTTTCAGCAATCTGTTTATACTTTATTCTGTCTTTGGTTTTGCTGGGTGCATAATACTTAAAGTTTTTATTGTGTGTGCATAATTAGGGTAGAAAATTTTTTAAACTCTATTCACCCCCTCTAGATAATACTCAGAGGCACACTGTGCACTTTTAGGCTCTGTCTGATCGGCACAAGCGAGAAAAACCTATCGGTCGACGGTCGTCGGACAGCCCTGCCACACCGTCTGGTGGTAGTGACGACCCCATGTCATCATTAATGTATCAAAATCCCAGAAAAGTGGGCCCGAGGTGCAGAGCCAATGTACTCCCAGCAATGCCTCAAAACCCCATAGGGTGATCATATAGAAGTCCACGTAGGGATGGTAGCCCTCCACTACAATAGGCACTGCGTGACAAACTACTGCGCAAGTTATGGCCATGCCGTTAGCAACTGAAACCCGTAGGCTCGGACGGGATGCCATCGATAGGTGAAGATGCTGAGAGGTGAGGTCACTAAGGAAACTGTGCGTACTGACCGAGTCCATGAGAGCGATCAGCGGCTAGCCCACCACCAAAATCTGTATCTGATTTGTATCCCCTGACTGGGGTCCTATCATAACATGAATAGAAAGCTCGGGATCGCCTGGGTCCTCGTCCCCAATGTCCTCGTCATAGGGGTCCACCAACTCAAGCAAGAAAAGATGCTAGTACTGATGTCCCCGAGTGAAAGACTCGTCACAATTGAAACAGAGGCCCTTGGAACGGGGGTTTGCCATCTCCTAAGTGAGAAGCATCCGAATGGTGGATGGTCGGTCCCCCTCATTACCCTTGCCGGCTCCCATGCTAGTCGGGGAAGTAGAAGGGCCAAAACCCCTGGAGGTTCCCTCGCCAGATCGACAAACAAATACAGATGGTCCATCAAAAAGTGTTTCTCAAAAATGCGGGATAAGCTCGTGGCTGTGGAGAGGTCCTGAGGAGACTGTATCTCAACGTCCAGGTGAAGTCGCTCGTGAACACCCGCAGTGAAGAAAGGCACCTGATGTGCCGCTGGTATGGAAGGGGTACGGGAGAGGAGCACCTGAAACCTTTCAATATAGTCATCATTGTAGCCCGTGTGTCAGTGGGAGATGAGGTCGCCAATAGGATTACCATGGAGGGGAGGGCCGAATCAGAGGGTGCACTGTGACTTAAAGTTCTCCCACACCGGTTCAGACGTTCACGACAGAGCTGCGAGAACCAGAGGTGTGCTGAACCATGAGATGGAAGGAATCCACGCCAATCAAATCCTCTTCTGGAGTATGTTGGGTTTCAAAGAACTGTTCACAGTGTGTGAGCCACGTGAGGGGGTCTTCCCGACTGTCAAAAAGAAGAAAATCCCTTTTCACAAAACGGGGAAAACTCCGGGTGTCATTTCGCGGCGGGAGAAATTTGTTAACCATTTGTGATGAGCCCGAAGCAGTACATGGAGCTAGTGGGGAGCCTTCCGATTGAAGGGCCTCAATGAGGGCTTTATTGTGTTGGAACATGGTTTTCCACATTCCTTTGATTTGAGAATAATAAATCCAACTTGTATTTGATCTTACTTGCCTTTGTGTTTTTAGCATGCAGGTTTTGAACATGTTTGACACTAGGTTTCTGCTCCATTGGTCTGGAACTGTCCACATGCTTAAATGAATATATTCTAACGCCAAGAGTTATGCTTAACGCTGGGCATTGGCGATCGACGGGATGGTCTGCCGTTCGACGGGATGGTCTGCCGATCGACTGGATGGCTTGCCAACTGAAGAAATAAGAAAAGATCAATGTCGGGCATTAGGACTTAACGCTGGGCATTAACGCTCGATGTTTATGGCAAGAGGGTAAGCAACCGTGATTGAAGGGGAACTTTAGAAATGATTTGACCTAACGCCAACGTTAGCCTCAACACCAGCGTTAGGGTTGCGTAAAATGAAAGATTCCTAAAGTGCAGGATCTCATTCCTGTTTTGAAGATCCGAGCCATCAAAACATTTCCAAACTGGGTCAATTCCAGGCGTTAGCGTCAATGCCAGCGTTAGCCTCCTGGCCTATAAATAGATAGAATTCGTCTTCCCCTACTACCGATTGATTAAATCCATATTCCAGCACTTCAGAAACTTTGAGAGGGCCATATTTCCAGACCAACCCATCTCCCACACAAATTCAAAAGGAGGAATCAAAGGAGGCTTGGATCAACACGCTAACTCAACACAAAGAATACACGCTTGGACTTCAACGATTCTTCGGCGTCTCCTTCAGATTACCTCATAGGGAGGTTTATATTTGTCTTTTGTATTTGTCTTTTATTTTTATCTTTGTAATCATTTAGTGAATTCGCCTCCTGTTGGCGACTAGGTCTAGGTAGGACTTAGGGAGGAATTCTCCTCGTGTTGGCGACTAGGTCTAGGGAGTAGATCTAGGGGGTGCTCGAGGCCTTTTTGGGGATAGAAAGGCTAGAGCGGCTTGAGGCTGTATCTGGGGATAGATCGGCTAAAGCCAATCGGTTCTTAGGGAGAAGAGTTGGTATAGAAAACAAAAAGAGTTTTCATATTATCCGCTTTGATTTCTAGCATCATAGAAACCAAATTTTGTAACAAGTTTATTGATGATAATCATGTCTTTTTCTATTTAATAAAATTGATTTATTACTCTTTGTTTTATATTCACTCTTATTCAAATAAAATATCAAAAGTTTTCTATAAAATATTAAAGTTTTCTAAAACCCTTATTCACCCCCCTCTAAGGGTGGCTCAAGATCCAACAAGTGGTATCAGAGTCAGGTTATTCCAAATTGGCTTAACAACCAGGAATAATGGCGTCTCTTGATCATGATCTCGCTTCAACTAGTGGAAAAGTTTTTAATATTAATGAAAAAGTATTATCACCGCCTTTATTTATGGGCAAAAATTATAATGGGTGGAAAATATTAATGAAAAAGTTTCTTAAAGCTTTAGATGAAAAAGTTTGGAATATTACTATTGAAAAGCCACCTAGCGTACTAACTAGAAACAAAATTGTTTTAAATCCAAAATCTATAAATAGTTTATTTTGTGCGTTAGATCAAAACATTTTCAAACTTATTTATAATTTACCTACCGCTTATGAGATTTGAAATTTTCGTGAAAGTACTTATGATTCTCCTTCTGTAGGTATGGAACAAACACAAGAATTGGAGAACATATAAGATTGCACAAATATTCAAGAAAGCTACTCAAATGATGGATACATAGAATGCTCATCAAGCGAAAAGGATGATGGAAACTCTTGTTTGGAAGAGGAAGATGAAGAAGACAAAGGAACAATATGTTCAAATCTTGCCTCATCCACAAGCGCTGTAAGGAAATCAATATCTCTTATTGTATGTAATTCTATTTCTACATTACAATTGCTTCAAACTACAAAGCGAAAAATTAAGAAATTGAAAAATGCTAATTGCAAATTGCGCTTAGAAAATAAAGGTTTAAAAGCAAAAGTTAATGAAGAATCAAATTTTGAGTTATCTCGGTCTACCCATGGCTCCTTAGTTGAAAACATTACACCTTGTGTAGAATATAATGAATTTAAAAAAAACACAAGAAACTTGAAAAGGAGTTTATTTTTGTAAAAGAACAAAATGAAAGATTATGTTTAGAAAATTCATCTTTGAAAAATGATTGTGCTAAGTGTAAAGACTATAAAATTGAAATTAAAGAGATAGATGAAACATTTGATGAATATAGAAATAACTATCAAAATCATATTGATTCAATTGTTTCCACTCTTAAAAATAGCACAATCGCTTATAATAAAGCTAGACATAATTTAAAAATTAAGAATAATGAATTAAAAACTAAAATCAACTTGCTTAAGGAAATCATAAAGAAAAATTCTCAAAACATACATTCTCAATATAATGCAAAACCCAAAAGCAAGTTGAATATGATTTCTCAAAAGTTGAATAAGTCAAACCATGGAAATAAAAAACTTCAAAAGATTGAAAATGAAATTCCAAAATACAATCATCATTATCATTTACAACATCAATCTTCTCCCAACATAAAATTAAATGTTCACAAATTTCCTATGAAAAATACTTTCAATAATCATTACAATTATAATCTTAAAGATAAATACAATCACAATGGAAATTTGATACATAAAAATAATATTAAACCAAGGTTTGAATGGAGACCCAAAGTTAAAGATGAAACACAAACTCCATTCAAAAGGGCTCAGTCATTTCCATCTCCCAGAAGCAAACACGATGTATTTGGGTACCCAAAAGAACCATCCCACTTGGTCCCCTTTAGATACCTAAATCTCTTATTCATTAGGTATCATACAAATGCATGAAATAGAAATAATTAAATATGAAATATCATTACTCTACTTCATAATATGCTAAAACTTCTTCATATTTGTTTATTTTATTTTTGTTGAACCAACATGGTATGATTACTTTACATAACTTGTGATATGACTTTCTCATATTAAGCCAAAGTTCATTAATAAAACAAATTGAATAAAATTGAATAAAAAGTCATATTATTTTTCAAGTGATCTACTAATCCTTTTTGTTTTCATCCCTCTAAATCCATTACCTATAAAAGTCTCCTATCATCATAAATCAAACTCTAAATATGTCATATTATATTATTAAGACAAATGAAATAATTGTCGAAATGGATTTAAAAGGTATTTTAGGAGTCTTAGGCTAAACTTACAAAATGCACAAGTGGTTGATTACTTATTTAATATACTTATATCATTTGATAGTCTCTAATATGTTTAATCATAATCACGAAAAATTGGAATTGAATAATTGCAAAAATCATATGTTTTAAACAAAAGCAAAATTAAATTTAAAAAAATATGCGAAATTTTGACGCAAATTTCAAACGATCATAACTTTTGATCCGCTTGTCCGATTTTTGCGCATAATAACTTTTCGGAATGAGGGCGAGAAGATCTATGTAATGGCAAACGAGTAAGCTCGTTTGAGTTCATTTTGACCCTCAAAAAACTGCCATAATTCAACTCCATTTAGAAGTTATCTCTATTTTTTTATTTTCGGCAATTTTTGTGTCAATGGATTGTAAATCACATGCTCCTAAGTACCATTCCAATGACCTTAGAATCAACCTTATACTTATTGAAAATAACTTACAAGATTAAATCACATCATTCTAGGTCTATGAATAGTTATGTTGAAACTCCATGTTGAATATATGCAAGTCTATTATATGCTTCACATAATATTGCACCTTGTTATCATAACTTTTCATCTAGCATCATCACTCACTATAAAATGTCCATGCTAGTTATATCATGCCATGTTATGCAAAATAAAAATAGAATAATGAATGTTTGAAAGTCAAGCAAATTATATATATATATATGTTGTGGTTAATGATCAAAAATTCAAAGTGAAAATTTACAAAAACTTTTCAAAATAACCAAAATTATTTTCTCATGATATTCATTATTCACCTTACAATCTTTATCTATGATATATTGAAAAGGTTGAATATGAATGGTTTCACATACTTCACCTACCTCATTATGAATAATTTAACATGAGTGCCTAAATTTCAATGTGATAAAATTAATGATCATGCAAAATCAAAAGATCTTTTAAATTCAAATATTAAACATAACTACAAAATATCATATTTTCTTCCAACATATGGTTATGATCATTATCATAAATTAGTTAATGTGTGTGCATGTATATCATCTCTATGTAGACCCTAGAACCAACTTTCATCAATTCATTCTAGGTCTATAAATTGAAATTCTATTTATTGAATACATGCAACATCATCACTATTAATCCCATGAAATTCAAACTCATCATACTAGCATTATTAACTAATAAAAATTATCATTCATGCTAGTTATTAAATAATGCCATAATGAATCCATCTTAAAGTAGAAAAAATGAAAGATTAAATAACTATGTGACTTTAAATTGTTTCCATAGGACAAAATGCTTAGGATTTCCATGATCATTCACCCACATTATGTGTCTCACAATAGCGAGGGCATATGATTATATGCATTAGAAGACCTAACCTCTAACTCATGTCTTGTCCTTAATTGGGGAGGGTTCCAGTGGGGCCTTGCGAGGCACTAAGGGGAAAGAGTGCTAGGTTGAGCATTCTCTAGTGTGTGTATATGGGATTAACACCCCAACCTACGCCATGTGTGCAGCTCCTCATGCCCATCCGTCACTTAGTACGGGGCTAGTGTGTAGGCATATAGTTAGTGTATTATTATCTAAGACATTCCTATATCGTATATTTTGCAAGCACTCTTTGTGACTATATTATTCATGCATTCTTGTTTTAATCAAACATGCTTATCTTGTGTTTTGCATATTTTATCATTTTTGATCTTTAATGATCTTGTAAAACACAAGTATTTGAAAACCAAATAAAAATATAGAAACCTTATTTGAACAAATAAAACATGCTTAATGAGTCTTCTATTGATCTCCAAAATGTCTGAAATTTATACACTAAGAAGGCCTTTCTATAATAACACGAAATCAAAGAAAAGTTTTTTTAGAAATGCATGAAATCATCTACTGTCTCGGCATTAACTAGTTAACGCCAGGCATTAGCCTCTAACGGCAGCATTAAAAATTAATGCCTAGCATTTGCCTTATGTACAAAATTGCCAATATCACAATGCTGAATAGTATCTGATCTCTATATCTCTTAGTTCAGTCTTCATGCAATCTGATTTACATTATTTGAATTAACATTCTTAAAAATAATTTTACAACCTTTTTATGGAAAAGTATTCAACAATTTTGAGCCTTCTAATCATCTTTAAATTTTTTGAAATTTCTACACCAAGAAGGACAATATGCATATTCACTATTCCAAAGGAAAAATTTTCAAAAATCACAAAAAACAGAGTTCTGATTGGGCGTTAAGAAGTTAACGCCAGGCGTTAGCTCTTTTATGCCAAATTGAAATTTTGTTTTCTAAACATTATTTCTGGTATTTTATAATGATCTTTCTCTATTTCTTTTCTCAGTTTTTGAAATTATTTTGTTATTAATTTGGTTGTTTTATTCCAAAATAAAAAAATTCAAATAATTCAAAATAATCAAAAATATGTTTTTGTTATTTGTTTTGCTTTAAATATTTACAAAACTATGGTTTGACTATAAGATTTCACAAGAGCAAAACTTCTTTGTTATTTTGTTTCAAATAGTCAAAATTGTTTAGGCATACACTTAAAGAATATCTTCAATGTCTAATTTTAATTTCAAATTTCTTAAACATTGTTTTATCTCCATGCCTTGGCCTTAATCTGATTATGTGCAATGAAATAGTCTATAGAAAATTGTGCATGATTGCCTTGCATGCCTCTAAGCATGAGTAATGTTTTATGCTAATCAATGATTCATTCACTCACTATTTTGGTAATCTACATGTGCTCATAATCTTAGTCTTGCATGATTCTGTAGTGTAATAGTCTTAAGATATTAAGTTGTATGTCTAAATTACCTACACCTTCATTCAAACAATAAATTTCTTGCACACATAGAAGTGTTATTTCAATATTGTTAGTGTTTGCAACAACAAGTGAATTCAGAGACCTTTGGCCCGTTATTACAATAATATGAAATAAAATGCCAAAGATAACTCAACCAAGCACTACTCACCCTCCGGATAAGTCTTAATGAGCATTGTGAGGTTGAGCACCTTGGAAAGAATTGTAAAGTGTCTTGTGCAAACACATTCATCTTTTAACACTTCTATTTGTACACCGGATCACTAAAAATAAAAATCAATAAAATTGCTTATGTGATCTCCCAAGTAATACTTCACTAACTGATAAGTCTTAATGAGCATTGTGTGGGTGAAGCACCTTAGTTGTTGTACTCATTATTTGTGCCTTGAAACTTTATTCTAGATTTGATGTGTGAAAGTAATTATAAGATTGCATCCTTAATATTATTGTCACTATTTCATAATATATGTCATGTGTTTTGATTATTTCACTTGTATACTTTTATCAAAACACCTTATGCACACATCATTGTTTTTCATAAAGCTTCCACTCATGAGAATTGGATCCTAATGCAAACATTACATAATTCTCTAGAAACTTATGTAAAAGCACTAGATTGCAATGCATGATTTCTACAATATTTTCTTTACTTGAAATACGAATTGGTTACATTGTAGCTACTATCTTTTTGAATATGCTAAATAATGCTTGCCTATTAGTATGAAAATTTTCAAAGTTAAAATTCTCAAATGTGAAGAGTCTAGACATATTGTTGGAATGGTCAAACTATGACAAAAATACTACTCTTATTTGTCTTGTTTTTGTGTTCCACATTTCTCTTTTGGTCATGTACTTCGTTTACCATGGTTTATCATGCTCACTTCTTGGGTCTTTCTTCACTTGTGCTTGTCAAAGACTATTGCATCTCTTTCAACAAGTAATATTCTTCTTTAACAATTAATTTGAAAAGCAAGTGGTAGAATTCCTTTGGTAAAATCATGGAATGTTGTTCATTCACGCTTACCATATCTATTTCCGCTGTGCTACTCTCTTCCTTAGCTCGATCACGACTTTCTTTATGTTTAAACTAAAACTTTTAAATTCTCTCTTAGTTTTGTCCCTCATTTGTGTCTTCCTTCCTCTAGTTTTTAATTTAAACTCCACCCTCTTTTGCTAATAACAAAAGGGGGAGAATAAAGTGCTAAATCATATTGATTAAACGGAGTAGGATTCACTAGATTAAGGGTGAGCATGTATCTAGTATATGGGAGTATACACTAAGGGGGAGCATTTTTATAGAGGGAGCATTCTTAAATGATCTATAATTCTTATCATTATCTTATAATTGCTTAGTATCATATATCTTTATAAAAACACAAATTCTTTATCTATGAATCTGATTTATCTCTATTTGATTTGTTATTATCAAAAGGGGGGAGATTGTTGGAACATGGTTTTCTGCATCCCTTTGATTTGAGAATAACAAATCCTACTTGTATTTGATCTTGCTTGCCCTTGTGTTTTTAGCATGCAGGTTTTGAACATGTATCACACTAGGTTGCTGCTCCATTGGTCTAGAACTGTCCACATGCTTAAATGAATATATTCTAACGCCAGGCGTTATGCTTAACGTTGGGCGTTGGCGATCGACGGGATGGTCTGCCATTCGACGAGATGGTCTGCCAATCGACTGGATGGCTTGCCAACTGAAGAAATGATAAAAGATCAACGCCAGACATTAGGACTTAACGCTGGGCATTAACGCTCGATGTTTATGGCAAGAGGGGAAGCAACCGTGATTAAAGGGGCAATTTAGGAATGATTTGACCTAACGCCAGCGTTAGCCTCAACGCCAGCATTAGGGTTTCCTAAAATGAAAGATTCCTAAAGTGCAGGATCTCATTCCTATTTTGAAGATCCGATCCATCAAAACATTTCCAAACTGGGTCAACGCTGTTGAAAATGTTGAAGTGGAAGTCTGGGGGGGGGGGGGGGGGGGGGGGGGAGGTCGGGCAGTCTATCAAACCGCGCGGTCTTGCGGTCTCCATCTGCTGTTTGATGTCTTCGGTCTAGTCGTAGGTCTATTTGGCATGACCACCGTTCTTCTGTCCAAGGCTGCTGAAGTGAGGCCGCGCGGTCTGGTTCTGTGACCGCGTGGCGGGTTATTACTTCAGGACTGTGCCTATCAAGCTGTGACCGCACAGGGTTATTTCAGGTATCCAGAAGTCCAGTCTGGCGACTGTCCGGGTTCTTGGTAGTGTTCGCCGACTAAGGTTTCTTAGTTGCGCGGTCTCTGTTCGCGGTCTCTGGTGGAGGCTGGCAATGCGAACAGGTTGGGTTCACCATCTCATTGGCGAACAGGTTGTGTTTGCGGTCTTGTTGGCGAACACTGGTAGTGGGCGGCTTCTTGGAGGAGTGGCGATCTCCTTGTCTATGTTGAAGCTGGCGTGCTCACTAAGCAGAATGATCTTTTGCTGATCACATGGATTGACCGGTCTGGTCATGCGATCAAGGGTGGTGACCCTATCTCATAGGGTGGTGACTAGATCAGGTCTGGTGCCTATAAATTGGAGCCACTGTTGCAGCAATATCAATCGCACCAAGTGTAAGCAGAGCTCGCGTCTTTTGTTGCGGTCTCATTCTTGTGATTTGGCGGTTAGCTGATTGAACTTTCCTTGTGCAGCTTCTGCGGATTGTGCGGGAAGCAGCGGTCACCTCTATTTCTAGGGTGTTCGGGCGGTCTCGCGGCTTGCAGTGCGGGTTGCTGGAGTTCAGGAGAATCAGTGGAGGTCGTGGAGTTCTTGGTTGGTGTTGTTCTCGCGGTCAGGCAGTTCGAGCGGTCTCGCGTTCTAGTCGCCCGAACTCTCTGGTTATCTTTCATCATTGTATTTTCTCCTATTTTTTGTGTACTGGCGAAATCATGTCTCGTCATGTATATCTCGTACTATAATGAAGATTTCTTCTAGCATCAATAAAGATTGAAGTTGTTTGTCATGTGCTTATGGTTGTTGGCTTGAACTTTGAGTTATACTATTCCTACTCACTCCTAGATCTATGAAAATTTCATATGGTATCAGAGCCAGGTTGGAGTGGATGGAGCAGTGATTATCTCATAGTTGCCATCGCCTTTGTGAAGAAGGAACCAGTGGTAGAGCCATGGAAGCAAGGGGTCTTGGAATTGAGATGCTCAACTCGACTAACTTTAAGAAGTGGAGGTCGTGTATGCAGAGTTATCTTCTGGGGGAGGACCTCTGGGAGGTTGTTCGAGGAGATAGCATGGAGGAAGTTGTCCTAGTTGGAGATAATGGTCATGAGGTGAGGAACTGGAGGCGGATCAATGCCAAAGCAGAGTTTGCTCTAAAAAGGGCAATATCACCTGACATGTTCGATTACATCTTGGGGTGTGGATCGGCTGCGGAGATCTGGAGAGCCCTGGATGGGTTGTTTAACAAGAAAAATGTAGCGAGGCTACAATTTCTGGAGAATGAGCTGGCTTGATTGGCTCAAGGTGATCTTTCTAACTCTACGTTCTTCTTGAAGATGAAGAACCTGTGTGCTGAGATTTCAGCACTGAATCCTGAGGAGCCAATTTCTGAGGCGAAGCTGAAGAGGCACATCATCCGTGGCTTGCAGAAGGAATATGTGGCCTTTGTGACGTCGGTGCAGGGTTGGGTAAATCAGCCATCTCTGCTAGAGCTAGAGAATCTGCTTGCATCGTAGGAGAGATTGGCAAGGCAGATGGTGGGGGCGTCAGTGTCTGGGGGAGAAGGCGAGGTTCTCTTCACAGGGAAGAAGAAGAAGTGGGATAATAAGAAGAAGACTGCTGGATGCAATGAGCCTTCAACTTCTGGATAGCAGGAGAGGGGCTATGCTCCTAAGGTTGAAGGGAAGAAGAAGGGAGAAGGACACAAGTGCTTCAGATGCGGGAAGCTTGCTCACATAAGGAAGGATTGCCGGGTGAATCTTCAGTCGGGGCATGCTGCTGCAGGGAAGGAGGAAGCTGAGGCCAGGCAGAATGATGGAGGATGGGGAGGAGCCTTCTCGGCTTCTGTTGGAGTTGCGGCTCCTATCAACTATTAGGAGGACTGGATCGTGGACTCGGGGTATGGTCATCACCTCACCTGGGACGAGTCAAAACTTACTTCAGCTCAGCCTTACTCAGGTAATGATGCCATCATAACTGCTGATAATACCATGCATAGTGTCAAGAAGGTGCGGGTTGTTTCCTTGGGCAGTGATAGAGGGCCACTAACGTTGAAGAGTGTCTATCATGTGCCCATAATGAGGAAAAACCTCTTCTCCATGACCAACACTGTAGACGCTGGGTATCACATTCTGTTCGGCCCAACAGAAGTGAAGTTTCTTCGAAATGTTGAGGCAGTGAAGGCTGAGGTCATTCATGTCGGGAGGAGGGCAAAAGACTTATTCATTTTATCGACAAGTTCTTATGTCGACAAGTTGAGGATGAATGATAGTGCTGTCATATGGCACAAGAGGTTGGGGGCATGTATGGATGGACAAGCTGAAGGCTATGGCGGTGAAAGGTCTGGGCAAGGGTCTGCCTAGTCTATCTTCTTACTGTGACGGTCATGTTTACGCGGGATCTCAGTTCGACAAGTCTCATTGACTTCCATTTATTAGTCGAAGACAAGGAGTAGTGTGCCATTGGAGTGCATCCACGGTGACTTGATGGGACCGACTGCTACCCCAAGCCTCGAAGGCAGCAGGTATATGCTGGTGTTGATCGATGATCACACCAGATATGTCTGGGTTTATTTCCTGAAGGAGAAGGCGGAGGTGTTTGCCAAGTTTGTGGAGTTCAAGGAGCTCATGGAGGGTCGGCTAGGCCTGCGGGTTAAGAAGCTGAGGATTGACAACGGGGGGGGGGGGGGGGGGGGGGGGAGTTCACCTCTGGTGAGTTCTCTAGTTTTTGCAGCAAGGCGGGCATCCAGAGGGAGCTTACTTGTGCACATACTCCACAGCAAAACGGAGTTGCAGAGCGAAAGATCGGTCATCTGACGGAGACCTGCAAGTGTTGGCTGCATGCCAAGAGTATCCCAAGGTCCTTTTGGGCGGAGGGAATGTCATGTGTTGCCTACATAATCAACATGATGCTTCTCAGTCCTATCAATATGTTGACCCCGCATGAGATGATGTTCCAAGAAAAGAAAAGCGTGGCACACCTTCGGGTGTTTGGTTCCACCTACTATGTGCACATTCTAGAAGCACTTCGGACGAAGCTAGATGCGAAAGCAAGGAAGCTAGTCTTCGTGGGATATGATGATCGGAAGAAGGGCTGGAAGTGCATGGACCCAGAGACGCTGAGATTTTTTGTATCTCACGACGTCATGTTTGACGAGGTGACATCTTACAAGGGAAGTTCTGGTGTTGAACTACTAGAAAGCAGGGTGGAGGAGTCAGTGAGAGCTGTGGAAAATCTTTAGGTGGAGCTGCCTATGTCACCAGGTGGTCCATCTACTTCTAGTTCTAAGACGGAGGCTTCTGCATCAGGAAGCAGAGGGAACAGTGCTCCTAGTACGTCTGGAAGGGGAGCTAGGGAAGAAGCAGCTGAGGATGTTGTGAGTCAGGGGAAGGAGCTGAGGAGATCGAAGCGAACGATCATTGCCCCTGATCGCTATACAGGAGGAAACATGGTGAGCTTTGTCTCATGTTTCTTTGCCGGTCCCTTGGATGAGCGGGAACCAGTGAGCTTAGAGAAGGTCAAAGGCGTGGAACAGTGGGATTCAGCTATGAAGGAAGAGATGAGTGCTCTTGAGAAGAATGAAACTTGGTCTCTGGTGCCCAGGCCCAAGGGTATCACCCCTGTGACATGCAAGTGGGTCTATAAGCTCAAGAAGAAGGCTGATGACAGTATCAAGCGATACAAGGCTCTCCTTGTGGCTCGGGGATTCTCGCAGCAATATGGTGAAGACTATGAAGAGACATTCAGTCCAGTGGCAAAATGACTTCAGTTCGGGTTGTGATTGCCTTGGCGGCGTGTTGGGGGCGGGAGATTTGGTAGCTCGACGTAAAGAATGCGTTCTTGTATGGCGAGATTGACAAGGACATCTTCATGGTCCAGCCGCCAGGCTTCGTATCTGAAGATTTTTCTGACTATGTCTGCAAGCTAAAGACGGCCCTGTATGGGTTGAATCAAGCGCCGAGGGCGTGGTACGGGAAGATTGCAGAATATATCCTATTTTGTGGATTTTGTGCTTCAGATTCAAAATCAAGCTTGTTCGTTAAGAAGAGAGGGGAACTTCAAGTCATCGTGCTGCTTTACGTCGACGATAAGATCATGACGGGGAATTTGAAGGAGGAGGTTGCAAAGCTTCGGGCTGAGCTATCTATCGGGTTCGAGATGAAGGACTTGGGTGAGCTTCACCATCTCCTTGGACTCAAAGTGCAGAGGAAGGAAAGTGGAGTGCTGGTGTCCCAGGCTGGATATGTGGAGCGAATCGTGGAGCGATTCAGCATGAAGGAAGGGAAGAGCATTTCTACGCCTCTGGAGAAGGCCATGAAACTTCGCAAAGATGAGGGGAGGATTCTGGAAGATCTGATCGTGTTCCGAGCTCTGGTTGGGAGTTTGATCTATCTAACGATCACTAGACCGGATATTGCATATGCGGTTGGCAGGGTGAGTCGTTATATGACAGAACCACAGATGCCTCATCTACTAGCGGCTAAGAATATTTTGAAGTATGTCAAGGAGACTTCGGATATGGGTCTCCTTTACAGGAGGGATGCGGGCTTCGAGGTGCATGGGTACATGGATGCTGACTACGGGGGAGATTCGGATGATCGGAAGTCGATGTCTGGATTCGTCTTCATGGCAGACCCTACAACTATATCATGGTGCAGCAAGAAGCAAGATTCCGTGTCTGTCTCTACCACGAAAGCGAAATACAAGGCTTCGGCCTTGGCATCTCAAGAAGCCATCTGGCTTAGGAGGTTGGTGGGAGATGTCCATAAGAAGGTTCGGGGTTCAACTCTGCTCCGCAGCGACAATGAGAGTGCTCTCAAACTGGTTACTAATCCAGTTTGTCATGCGAGGACCAAACATATCGAGATCGAGCATCATTTCATTCGTGAGAAGGTGCTGAAGGGGTCTCTTTCGGTCGAGCATGTTCGGAGTCAGGACAACATTGCTGACATATTCACAAAGGCGCTGGCGAAGGGGCCGTTCACTCAGCTAAGGAGTTTACTTGGGCTGTTTTCAACTTCCCACTTCAAGGGGGGAGTGTTGAAAATGTTGAAGTGGAAGTTTGTGGAAGTTGGCGGTCTGGGGGGGGGGAGGGGGAGGGGGAGGTCGCGTGGTCCGGCAAACCGCACGTTCTTGTGGTCTCCATCTGCAGTCTGATCTCTTCGGTCTAGCCGTAGGTCTATTCGGCATGACCGCCATTCTTTTGTCCAAGGCTGCTGAAGTGAGGCCGCGCGGTCTGGTTCTATGACCGCGTGGCAGGTTGTTACTTCAGGACTGTGCCGGTCAAGCTATGACCGCACAGGGTTGTTTTAGGTATCCGAAAGTCTGGTCTGGCGACTGTCCGGGTTCCTGGTAGTGTTCGCCGACTAAGGTTTCTTAGTCGCGCGGTATCTGTTCGCGGTCTCTGGTGGAGGATGGCAATGCGAACAGGTTGGGTTCGCCATCTCATTGGTGAACAGGTTGTGTTTGCGGTCTCGTTGGCGAACACTGGTAGTGGGCGGCTTCTTAGAGGAGTGGCGATCTCCTTGTCTATGTTGAAGCTGGCATGCTCACTAAGCAGAATGATCTTTTGCTGATCGCGCGGATTGACCAGCCTGGTCGCACGGTCAAGGGTGGTGACCCAATCTCATAGGGTGGTGACTGGATCAGGTCTCACGCCTATAAATAGGAGCCACTGTTACAGCAATATCAATCACACCAAGTGTAAGCAGAGCTCGCGTCTTTTCTTGCGGTCTCATTCTTGTGACCGGGCGGTTAGCTGATTGAACTTTCCTTGTGCAGCTTCTACGGATTGTGTGGGAAGCAGCGGTCACCTCTTCTTCTAGGGTGTTCGAGCGGTCTCGCGGCTTGCAGTGCGGGTTGCTGGAGTTCAGGAGAATCAGTGGAGGTCGCGGAGTTCTCGGTTGGTGTTGTTCTCACGGGCAGGCAGTTCGAGCGGTCTCGTGTTCTAGTCGTCCAAACTCGCAGGTCGGGCGGTTAGGCGGTCTCAGTGGGCAGACCGCTGGTTATCTTTCAACATTGTATTTTCTCCTATTTTTTGTGTACTGGCAAAATCATGTCTCGCCATGTATACCTCGCACTGTAATGAAGATTTCTGCTAGCATCAATAAAGATTGAAGTTGTTTTTCATGTGCTTCTGGTTGTTGGCTTGAACTTTGAGTTATACTATTCCTGCTCACTCCTAGATCTACGAAAATTTCACAAACGCTAGGCATTAGCGTCAATGACGGCGTTAGCCTCCTGGCCTATAAATAGATGGAATTCATCTTCCCATACTACCGATTGATTAGAGCCCTATTCCAACACTTCAAAAACTCTGAGAGGGCCATATTTCCAGACCAACCCATCTCCCACACAAATTCAAAAGAAGGAATCGAAGGAGGCTTGGATCAACATGCTAACTCAACACAAAGAAAGCACGCTTGGACTTCAACGATCTTCAACGATTCTTCGGCGTTTCCTCAGATTACCTCATAGGGAGTTTTATATTAATCTTTTGTATTTGTCTTTTATTTTTATCTTTGTAATCGTTTAGTGAATTCGCCTCGTGTTGGCGACTAGGTCTGGGTAGGACTTAGGGAGGAATTTGCCTCATGTTGGCGACTAGGTCTAGGGAGTAGACCTAGGGGGTGCTCGAGGCCTTTCTGGGGATAGAAAGGCTAGAGCGGCTTGAGGCCGTATCTAGGGATAGATCGGCTAAAGCCAATCGGTTCTTAGGGAGAAGAGTCGGTATAGAAAAAAAGAGTTTTCATATTATTCGCTTTGATTTCTAGCGTCATAGAAATCAAATTTTGTAATCAAGTTTATTAATGATAATCATGTCTTTTTCTATTTAATAAAATTGATTTATTACTCTTTGTTTTATATTCACTCTTATTCAAATAAAATATCAAAAGTTTTCTATAAAATATTAAAGTTTTCTAAAACCCTTATTCACCCCCATCTAAGGGCACCTCAAGATCCAACATATTGTTTGCCACCATCATGTGCTAAAAGACTCCAAGAACTGGGCCAATGTGAGGCCGCCGGGAGTGTCGTCGTCCATTAGGAAGATTTTAGCGGGGGAAAAGAGGAAGGGGGTGGGCAAAATGCCCATGCTACCTGATAACAGTAGGAGACCGGCTGCGGAAGCCCCCAAAAGGATTGGCGAGCCCCGATTGTGCGGCAGAAGGCCCTATACAGGAGCTACAGGTGTTGGCCGCGGCGGAAGCTCAGCGTCGGCGATGACAATGGTGGTGGCTATTGGCGTAGAGGGAAGTGGAGCTGAGGCGGAGGAGGATCCCTCTGATACCAAGGTGTTAAGGGCCTTATTCTGAGCCCTAGTGCGTGGAGGAAGAAAGGGGAAATCTTGGAGTGTATCGGCGTGACTCTTGCGATAACCCCTCGACCCTATCTCATCGAAGGAGAGAGAGACGGATGAGGCGGCAAGGGAGAAGGCTGGCGTTGGGAGGCTTCATCGATGGGAGGCTTGTGGACAGTGAGGATGCAGCGTGTAGGCGTGGAAGCATAGCGGTGGGGGCGCAGTTTAGGGCTCGGACGGGAAAATAGGGAGAGAGAGAGAGGAAATTAGAGAGACAAAGATAAAAGGGTTAATTGATTTCATAATTTGCCCATGCAAGCATGCTCCCACCCATATTGGTTGGAGACCCAACCGGTCCAACCGGACCAAAGTTCAAACAACATAAAAAAATACCAAAATGCTGAAATAAAGATACAAGCGGACATCGAAGATAAATCCTCTGCGGTGTGCGCTGATTTGCGGCACTTGTACGTAATCCCCTAGAGTGTGTCCATGGCATCCGTAACACATTCCTCTGGGTTTCATTCCATAGGGTTACATGATCTTGGGGTTCAGTGGGTGGGATGTAACAAAATTCATCATGAGTGCGATGATAATTTAAATAATCACCCAAGATGTCAGCACAAATGATGATGAAATTTATTCCCAGGCTATCGAGAGCACTCTCTCTCCGCTGACTCATAGACGATGGGCACGTACCTAAATAGTGGTGGCTTATCTGGAGGCTCTTTTGGTGGGGTGTAGAAATACTCATCAAGTGTGAAATAAACACCCAGAAGGCTATGCAAGACTTTGGCATTGAGACACCACTCCATGATGTGTAGAATGCCTCCATAATGTAGAAACTCATCAGGCGGCTCACCGGGAGGGGTATAATGAAATTCATCACAAATGCGATGAGTACCAACATAGGTTCCTGAAATATCAAGAGTGACCTTAAATGTAAGAAGATTCATCACTGAGTACACAACACTAGATTCGAGAACCTCATAGATGGGGTGACTCAGAGATCTGACTAGAAAAGGTGTCAAGAATCGTGTACATAGAAATGAATCACTCATTAGAATCTCATCCTCGCAAGGGCTTGGTTGTTCAACAGGAGGCTCAACAGGGGGTTTCCAAAAAACCCATCAATAGGGTGATGGTCCTCAAGATGCAAACCACCACAAGGGGTTGTGTTCCCAACGTAGGGCGCAATGGTCACCACGAGGTCAACACTAGGCTCTCGGCTCCCGGTAGTAATGTCAAGGACTGGATTTCTAGCCATAGGGGACACTAGGCCTAAGTGAGGTGTAGAGAATGGATATACCATCACTGTGTCACTGGGCCATTCTTCCTCGCTCACGTGACCATGTTCAGTAATCATATTAGTGTCGCTCTCCACTGGCATCACATGATCAAGATCGAATTCAACTCCAAAATCAAGTGGGCATTGAATCTCCTCAAGATGAGAGGAATCAAAATCTAACACCGAGTCTCTCATGTTAGTGGGAGCACTACTAGAAACATCGGCGGCTTAACCTAAATCCTTAAGTTTTTTCCTATGGGTTCTCTTTGAGGCAATATTTATGTCATCAAAATGAACATCCAAGCGATCAAATTGATCACTAACCCATCGTTGAAATTCGGCAACCGACATATCCACTTTCAAAAAACTAGGAAGGCCACTACACGTGATATTATCTTGATGGTGACCTCTATAGGGCTCTTGATATTCTTCAAGGTAATTACCACTAGAAGAATTAAAGTGTGTAAAAGGGTTAGCACAATTTCTACGAGTGATGGGTCGGGGACAAGGATAATCATGATAGTATGAGGGTCCTCCCGAGGGAACTCTATGTGCATGATCAGTGGTGGAATTTGGTTCCTCAAATAGAGGATTAATAAAAGGGGTGGAGTCGTGCTCATCAAATAAAGGATTAGAGTAGCAATTGCTACTATGATATGACATGGTGAAACCTATAGGTTCTAGTCTCGCATATTTTAAGTTAAGCCCAACCTGGCCTCTGATACCAGTCTGGCGCAGGATGGTCCTATGTGAGGGGAAAATAAATGAGTGAACTCCTATATACAACCAAACATATCCGACGAACTTTTAACCTTGCAATAACTTTTCTTTATAAATTCAATTGCGAACGATAACCATAATATATAGTTAAAGCATTCAAGAAAGGAAACACGAGAGATAGTACATGCACGAGAGTGTGCAAAAACAAATACTATTTAAATGGGAAATCACAAAGACCAAAATGATTGAAAACAAAACTTACAAACTACTATCTCTAAAAATAGAGAACAAACACGAGATTTAATGCTAAAAGAAATGAAAACAAATCTTGAACTTTGCAAACGATGGAGATGGGAGGGTTGAATGCGCTTTTAGAGGGCTGTTGGTGCCATTTTTCAGCAATAAACAACTGAATTTTGTCATGCTGGAGGCCTGGACAAGAATTGGGAGGATGGGGGTGGCTGTATGAAAGGTGTAAAGGATTGGCCAGAGCTTTGGAAGGACGAGGGTGGCTGGGCAACACTCAGACAAAAATTTCAGGGAGGCTTTGGGCTGCTAGGTGAAGGCAAAGGGTGGTTCCATGAGTGCCTCAAGTGGGAAGGGCTGCTGTTGGGGAAACAGTGGGGAGTGGGGTAGCAGATTGGACTCTAAGAAACAGTGGGAGTGGAGAAGTTTGACTGTGTCTCCATTTGAAAGAGAGAGGGAGGAAAGTGGGGCCGGTTATAGAAGATGTGGGGTGAGTGGGCTGATGTTTATGATGGATTTTAGGGGAATCCATGTGAATGGGGAATAGCTTAATTTTAGGAATTGACTCCTAAAATGTAGGAGAGTGGGATTGGAGGGGGTAGTGGGTAGTTAGGAGGTAGTTATGATGGTTATGGGTAGTGGTGGATGATGTGCTATTTCAGCACTGCTAATTAGCAGGCACGAAATGGGATACAACGGCAGTGCACCGGTCGTTGTCAAGTAATAAAATAGGGAGGAACTCCACGAATATCGATCTCTCAAGGACCGCAAGTTGGGTAGTACGATTTGCTCTCGCAGGAAATCAGTTCAAAGGATAAAATAGTAACGACGGGGGTTTTGATTTGGTTTCCTATGCTATTGCAGAATGAAGAAAGATGCGGGTCTAAACTCCGCTTCGCACGGCGAGATGGGTGCAACGGCCGCGATGTCGTGCTTTGGAAGGCGCGTGGGCGGAATATCACTATGACGGTTGAGGGTCGCACACACCTCTTCTCAAAACATCACCGCTAGCTTTTGCTAGCGGCTTCAACCACAACGTAACACAGAAAATAACAAGAAACAAAGAGGTTATTCATGCCACCACAATAACATTGCATATTAAAACAAGCAGTAATCCATAAGATCTACTTAACACGCATTCATAAAGCAACTGCTAACGAGTTCAAGCAACAAAGGTTAGAGAGGACCACAACGAAGAAATCACGTCTTGGGTTCACGGCTGGAATGAGAGGTTGTCGGGCTCTCTCCGGACTCGGCCCTCAGATGGCGAGCTTGGATCGAAGGAGGCTGTCACCGCTCCTACGATCTTCAGCGCTTCCTTGATCTCCTTGGCAAGAAATGCTTGACCTAATGGTGGATGAAGCTTCCTAGTGCTCCTCGATGGAAGGATGGAGGTGGAAAGTCACCGGAAATGGCCTTGATGGTGGAGGAGATGAAGGAGAAGCCTTCACCCCTCAAGAGCAGCGGGAAGGAAGAGTTTTCCCGCCCTCAGAATCGCTCCAGCTCGTCACCTGGTCGTCCTGGTCGCCCCCTCTCTCTTTTCTGCCTTGATTCCTGCAGCTTTTATAGGAACAGACTGAAAATTGGTCACGCACGGTCGAACGCACGATCATGCGCAGACCGTGCGATATTAACGGAAGAGATAAGGCTTGGAGAAGACGCTGCGCCGCCCGTGCGATTTGTTCACGCACGACCGATGCTGCCCGTGCGTTAAGACGCACGGGTAAACTCCGATGCTCTGAAATCAGCAAGACACAGGTCGACCGTGCATTTTCTTCACGCACGTGCGAATCCGCCCGTGCGTCAAAATGCACGAGTAAACTCCGATGCTCCGTTTTCTGCCCCAGACACAAACGAACGACCGCACAGACCGTGCGTCAAGGAAAACGCACGACCGTGCGTCAAGGAAAACGCACGACCATGCGATATGCACAGAAATTACTTATGGGAAAATGGGGCAATCAGGTCACCTACAAACAAGATATACTAGCTGGGAATACACATCCAGCACAGAAATACATAAAAGAAGGGAAGGGGAGCACAATTTGCTTACCCCCAACAACAAGGAATGCAATTGCACACCGAAACAGGCTTAAAAGTGCACCTAGCATGGAATAGTACATATGAATGGAAATGTGCCTTAAATGTGGTGCAACACTAGAATAACAACCCAAATGAGTCCAAGAATATATATATAAATGGGACTCATCACACCCCTAGACTTAACCATTTGCACGTCTCGGGCAAACTACTCAGCTCTCCTGTCGGAACAATTGAGTGTTAGCATGAGATTGAGCAGCAGAAAATTATGCGAAGTCGCATGCTCCCGTGCGTAGAAATATATTAGAAAAGAATTAAACTCAAGGTTGTATCTAATTATTTCTAAAACAGTAGTTTGGAATTTACTTTACTTGGATGGTGAATCCAGGTGAATCTTTCGGTTGCGCAAAAAGGGAAAATAGTGTGACTAATGAGTAGAGTATTACTTGAATCGAAGCTAGGGACAATCTCCTAAGAAATCCATCAAAGTAGGTGTCCATAGGCTTGCACGTCCTAACTCTCTCTTCTGCATGAGACAACTCGTATCTAAAATCAATAGGGCTTATAGGCAATTGTTAGGCTTAGGTTGAGTATAGGCTAGGTAAGTAGAAGGACGATGGGAATCGCACACAACACAACCGTCGCACTCAAGAGAATGACAATCACCAAAATAACATTTTCAGTACTTACACGACACCACCGGACTTCAACTGAACACAAGGTGCGTGTTGAGCCATAAATAAATAAAATTTTTGCCGAGAGAAAATTATTATTGCACAACTCTTTTATTTTTTCTTCTTTTCTTTTCTTTCTTTTCTTTCCTTTTCTCTTTTCGGCAAAAGCTCATTTTTACACAATAAAATAGCTAGTTTAGCTACATTAAAGCAGCCATACATACATAGATGACACCAAATACGATCGAGACAGAAATGTCTTTCAGCTCAGCGGTTGGTGCGAACATAGGTTCGGCTATATGGCCATGGTTACATTAAATAGTGGAGCTAAACAAAGAGGAGAGGTTGGCTCAAGTGGGCTTGCAATGTTGATTACGTAGGTTAGGATTTCAAAAGCACAAACGGATCAAGAGATGGCCTATATCACATTTCATGATGAGTATTTCAACACAATTGTGTCGAGAGTCGCCTAGTGCAAGTTCTAGCCACCGAGAAAGGTTGTCCTTCCTTTCGACCCTAGTAAAAAGCTACTATTAGTCTGCTACATTCGACCTATTGCTACCGTTGGATTCACCGGATTCACCACTAAAGTAAAATAAATTTCATCTACTATAACAGAAATAAGTACATTACAACTCTGAATTTTATTCTACTCTAATCGAATTTCTAGGCGTGACGGGAGCACCTGACTAGAGCAATACTCGAGTCAACATTATTCTCCACTCCTCACTCACATGCTAATAATTCAATTCTTACGAGCGGGAAAACTCGCAGCGATACCCAATAAGCACGCGTGATCAAGTGCGCGTGAACTAGGTGCACATGTATGCAACAAAATAAAAATCCTAACTCAGCACATTCTAGCATGTCATGCAACGTGTGTGCACTTGCACAGCTCGCTCTCTCCCCCAGAATAATCGATTCAAACATAAATAGGAGAGGGGTAGAGTTGACCTATGCTCACAAAGGAGCATGCCAGAAGTGCGGTAATCCCAATTTCTCTAAAATAAACCTCCTTCCACGCGAGAGCAAAGCTTCACCTGCAATGTTAGCAAAACTGAAATAACAATACGCAAAAAGGATTAAAAAGATAGACGGAACCGGGTGGTTCCCCATGGGTTGTCTCCCAAGAAGCGCTTTTGTTTAACGTCCTTTGAGGTGGACCAAATACCTGTATTAATCATTGTTTAAGCAGCAGAGGATCTAAAGAAAAGTTTCACAGACAGATAAAATAAAACTGCACAGCAAAGAGGCATGAAATAACAAAAAGACAAGATGTCCCAAATCACACCCTAGGGGTGATGCCCTAGCTGAAAAAAAGTCAGGAAACAAACAAAGCACAACACAAACTAGTTTAACAAAAACAAAGCTAACTAAGGAGGCACATCATCAGGAAAGCTGCAATGAAACGATCACGACGGCGATTCCAAAGCCGAATGCGAAGGAGGAGGAGGAGTAGGAGTACGCTGCCGCCTCGATCCAGAAACAGAAGCTTGGGCAGGGACAACTGGAGGCACGACTCCCAGATGCGCACCAATCCGCGACGAAAGCTCGTACTGCATGGCCATAGAATCTTCCATGCGTAAGAACCTCTCGTAAAACTCCGGATAGTGCTGCTCTATGTTGGGCCGCGGGGCTTGCCATTGAGCATCCGGGTATGCAGAGGGCTGCTCACTCGTCCCTGCAGTAGTACTAGTTCCGGCAGTGCCAGTATGATCGCGTCGCTCCTCACGTTCAGGTCCGGCTCCGCAGAGTTCGAAACGCCAATTGTGGCATACCTTCACTCTCTTGACAAGTTTAAAGGCTGTCATCATGGCAACTGTGATGTTGGAACCCTCGGATATTTGTGTCATAGGGGAAGTGTATCCCAAATCCCAAGCCCTTTGGCAATCCTGGTGATATACTGCGAACCCCCGATCGCCTTCAGAGGGAGGTACGTGGCTTGCCGAAGAAGGTACTGGGCAAACACTAGCCCAAGATTGAGAGGTACTCCTTGCTGCATACTATAAAGGTAGAGAAGGTCCTGCCATCCTGCAACATTTTGACTCATGGCGCGGGCATTGATGTTGTGCCCGATCAAATGCTGAACATAGCGAAGCTCGGGAGAGAGAATGTGGGACGATTTCGCCGCACGAGCCTCATACGGTTGTTCCCGTCCCGTGATGGACTGCCAAAACTCGCTAGGAGATACCCCGTCCGGGAACTCAGTCGGACGGCTAATAATATCCGTCTGGAGGATTTCATCTTTGGTGTAAATCCCAGCGTAAACCGCCAGTTGTCCTGCACCCATGGTATAGTAGCGGCCCTTCATTCAGAATGAAACCGACGTAGACTCTCCGGTTTCCTCATCGAGGTAGTCAATGATGCGGAAAGTGGGAATGAACTCGAGCGTGAGTTCACGGTATCCCGGCTCCTTGATGGAGAAGAGGTTCCCCCATGAACCCACCTGGAGCAGCCTATTCACTGCCGCCGCTAAACCAATCATTTGGAGTTCCGGAGTAGAGACTACGTGATGATCAAGAAAACTCTTATGGCGCAGCAGGTTGTACCTTTCCAAGAACTCCGGCCTCCCAAACTGCAGCATTGCTTCAAGACCAGGTTCGTCAGCACTTGAAGTCGAAGCTCCTCCTTTGCGGCGAAAGATGCTCACGGCCTTTTTGAGTCCCATGGAGCTCCACTCACAAGCTAAGGAAGGGGGGGGGGGGGGGGGTAAGGATGAATGGAAGAGGAAACGTAGGAGAAAATGGAGGAGGGAAGAGAGATCGCGCACAGGAGAGGAGAGGGATTTCGCGAATCGCACGCTGGTGCGGATTAGGGCTGTGTGCGTTCTGACGGGAAGGAGCGCAGGTTTTATAAAATTATACATCACACGATCGTGCGATTTAGCCGCGCACGATCGTTCCAATCGTGCGTTTGCAGAACTCAGCCCCCAACTACACGATTTTTCAATATGAACAAAATGAGGGGAAACAATGCGCGATCCAAGATGTACGAGACGAACAAAGACACAACTTACAAACAAGAGAGAAAGTTTTCTTAATTCAAAAATGAATAATACTAATTAATTTGATAAAATTAAATTAAGTTACTTCTACGCCTAGATAACTACTGGGTTTTGTGTCCTCCTAGCACAACTTATTTAACAGCTTGCACGAGTCAACTGATCGGCCTGTGAAAAGTGAAGTGCACATGAATTTGTTCTTTTATGTGATTCGGTAACCGGTGCCTATGTGGTGATAGGACAGTTACCCCCATCCCTGAATATAGATACCTGCTCTAGATGTCTAGCAGTGGCAGATAAAATGACATCGAAATCTCAGTGTCTGTCTCAACATGCAATTGACCCATTACATCATCGGCTTGCACAGCAGGACCGTCAACCTCCTGGATCAGATCAAATGCAGAATCCTGCATTGAGGAAGACACGAGAATGGGGTTAAGGAATAAATCAGAAGAATGACTTAAAAGGTTATCATCTTTGGAAGCGATCCCGGTATCACTCCCAAGTGGGTGAGACAAAGAAAGACTGATTTCCTCATTGAAGATTTCAATAGGCTCAACGGCGCATGCAATGACCTCCTCTACAATTTGGACTTCCCCGCACTGGACCGAAGCGGTTGCTTCAGCACAATCAAGGTTGTCCTCCTCCATGAGAGTGGGCATAACGTTGCACAGATCTGCAGCATCCTGCAAAGTGACCTCAATAAAAATATCAGCAGCAGATGTAATTTCGTGTGTGGCTGGAGAGGACGTGCTTCTTACAAGTTCGGGTTCACTCTCCACGCAAGGGCACAAATCCACGCAAAGTGGTACATGACCCGAAGAGGTATGGGGGGTCGCATCAGAAACGGAGTCATGAGGGACACTGACGGACGTGTTGGTTCCATACCCTTCAAAAAGTGAAGGTGGAAGTGACACGTAATCAGAGGAAGGAGCTGTGCCCGCAGAAGTTGAAGATGGGACGATCCGGATATCGGCTCATCGTCATCCGCCAATTCGCGAAGATAAGCAGCACAGTCCTTCAAGGCGTGCTCTCTACTTTTGCAAAATAGGCACTGCTTTGCCGGCTTTTCCGGCAAAGCCGGCACCAAAGGTGCGGCAGCCGCAAAAAGGTGCGATAACGAAGGTGCAGCAGAATAGCCAAAAGATTTATGAGCTCCGTACGGTTTCTGAACAACACCATATTTTTTGGGACACCTATCACTAGCGTGGGATGTGTCCCCACACCAACGACATCGGATGTTCAAATATGCCCACATGATATAGAAGAAGAAGATAACATGCTGAAGAAAAACACAATACCTTAAAGCGAATTTCCAATTAAAAACAAATCACACACGCTTGCAGTCCCCGGCAACGGCGCCAAAAACTTGATGCGCTATTTCGGCACTGCTAATTAGCAGGCACGAAATGCGATACGACGGCAGTGCACCGGTCGTTGTCAAGTAATAAAATAGGGAGGAACTCCCCGAATATCGATCTCTCAAGGACCGCAAGTTGGGTAGTACGATTTGCTCTCGCAGGAAATCAGTTCAAAGGATAAAATAGTAACGACGGGGGTTTTGATTTGGTTTCCTATGCTATTGCAGAATGAAGAAAGATGAGGGTCTAAACTCCGCTTCGCACGGCGAGATGGGTGCAACGGCCGCGATGCCGTGCTTCGGAAGGCGCGTGGGCGGAATATCACTATGACGGTTGAGGGTCGCACACACCACTTCTCAAAACATCACCGCTAGCTTTTACTAGCGGCTTCAACCACAACGTAACACAGAAAATAACAAGAAACAAAGGGGCTATTCATGCCACCACAATAACATTGCATATGAAAACAAGCAGTAATCCATAAGATCTACTTAACACGCATTCATAAAGCAACTGCAAACGAGTTCAAGCAACAAAGGTTAGAGAGGAACACAACGAAGAAATTACGTCTTGGGTTTACGACCGGAATGAGAGGTTGTCGGGCTCTCTCCGGACTCGGCCCTCAGATGGTGAGCTTGGCTCGAAGGAGGCTGTCACCGCTCCTACGATCTTCAGCGCTTCCTTGGTCTCCTTGGCGAGGAATGCTTGACCTAATGATGGATGAAGCTTCCTAGTGCTCCTCGAAGGAAGGATGGAGGTGGAAAGTCACCGGAAATGGCCTTGATGGTGTAGGAGATGAAGGAGAAGCCTTCACCCCTCAAGAGCAGTGGGAAGGAAGAGTTTTCCCGCCCTCAGAATCGCTCCAGCTCGTCCCCTGGTCGTCCTGGTCGTCCCCCTCTCTCTTTTCTGCCTCTATTCCTGCAGCTTTTATAGGAAACTGGTTGAAAATTGGTCACGCACGGTCGAACGCACAATCGTGCGCAGACCGTGCGATATTAACGGAAGAGATAAGGCTTGGAGAAGACGCTGCGCCGCCCGTGCGATTTGTTCACGCACGACCGACGCCGCCCATGTGTTAAGACGCACGGGTAAACTCCGATGCTCTGAAATCAGCAAGACACAGGTCGACCGTGCATTTTGTTCACGCACGGGCGAATCCGCCCGTGCGTCAAAACGCACGAGTAAACTCCGATGCTCTGTTTTCTGCCCCAAACACAAACGCACGACCGCACAGACTGTGCGTCAAGGAAAACGCACGACCGTGTGATATGCACAGAAATTACTTATGGGAAAACGGGGCAATCAGGTCACCGGCAAACAAGATATACTAGCTGGGAATACACATCCAACACAGAAATACATAAAAGAAGGGAAGGGGAGCACAATGTGCTTACCCCCAACAACAAGGAATGCAATTGCACACCGAAACGGGCTTAAAAGTGCACCTAGCATGGAATAGTACATATGAATGGAAATGTGCCTAAAATGTGGTGCAAAACTAGAATAACAGCCCAAATGAGTCCAAGAATATATATATAAATGGGACTCATCAGTGGAGGAGGTTGATGGCTGGTGGTGGCCGAAGGTGGTTGTCGGTGGTGGTGGTGGTTGCTGGAGACATTTTCCGGCGATCGCTGGAAAACTAAAATGATGTAAAATAATAGGGGAGTGGCGGGGGTTCACCAGAGGTGACCGAAAATGCTTTTCGGCGATCGTCAGAGGTGGAAATGAGGGAAAAAGAGGGTTATTTTCTGTGGAGGAATGAGTGTGGTGGTGTCTCCATGACAACAGGAGGGAGGGGTGTCCGATCAATTGGGTTGGAGGAGAAAACTCCTTTGGCTGGCTGTTTTGAGGTGTTAGCAACAATTCTGGAGGGGCACAGTGGTGGAGGTGGGCTTTGGAAGGTGGCGACAGAGGATTTCTATAGGGGAAAACATGGAAAGAAGGTGGTTATTTGTGAGGAGGGGTGGGAGGAAGGTTGGCTGGCTGTTATGGGGTGGGAGATGGGCTGGCTGGTGACTTTGTGGAGGGTTGAAGGGGAGGACGGGGATAATGGGATGGTCGGACAAAGCGCTGTATGGCTTGGCCGACCAAGGTGGAGGGAGAGGAGAGTAAGTCCGGGCTTCTCACCAGGAGTCGGCTTCGGCACCGAAGTGATCAAGGATAAGGCTTCTAAACTCCAATCTTCAATGCCTAAAATGAGAGCCCTCCCCCTTTATTTATAGATTCTTAGGGGGAAACAGACGGCTATGATTGGCTGAATGTCCCGACTCAAAAATACATAAAATTACAACTCGAAATAAAAAATGACAAGAACAAAAATATTACGATCATCGATCTGCATAAAATGAACAGTTCTGATTCCCCACCAGGTGGTCTATAAGTTATAACTTATAAACACAGTATAATATAACACAGTCCAAATAGATCAAGGCATAACAAATCTAAATCTAAAAACTTCTTCATAGGTTAAGCCGCGGTACCAACTTATGTAGCACAATAAAAGATATTACTTCGTAACAATTAAGAGCACAAAAAATCCAAATGATATAGGGAAAATCCAAGAATGGATGGTTGGATGAGTGGAGGTGATCGTGGGGACCAATGGGGCCTGTCGTCGACTGTAGGAGCTAATAGGAGAGGGGTAGGAGGATGTGAAGGGAGGAGAAGGGCTGGTAAGAAAGAGGAAGGGAAGGGGAAAGGTCGGTGAATCTTAGGTGGGGGTTAGGTTTTCAAAAGAGCGGATGAGCAACGGAAAGGAGCATTGTGGGGAATGGAATGGTTGGCAGGGCTAGGCAACTTAGGACGGGAGCAAAAAGAGCGGCGGGAAGTCATGGAGACTGGAGGTGCGAGTGAAGTTGGAGCGAAGGTAGGAGCTGATGTGTGGGGTTGATGATGTAATGAGGTGTCAGCTTGAAGGCCCAATAACAAGCGCGCTCTTTTTCCTTTTTTCTTTTGTGTGTGTGGATTGCCGTGGGTGGGGAGTGTGTGTGTGCATGGGGGAGGGGATTCCCAGTCATTGGTGTAATATCCTGTAATTACTTAATCACGATTAATATTAAATAATATGAATTATGGATTAATAATTATGTTTGAGCATTCAATTATCAAACGGAGTCGAATCTCACAAAACAGAGTCCACGGTTAGACTTCGAAGGTCGAAAAACATAGGAATCGACATATTATTTGTCAAAATCAGAGTTTGTGAGAAAACATGCAGTTTCGGTGCAATTAGTGCAAAATTTGAACAACCAGCACGAATTCGAGAAATGGAGTCCGCCAACGGACTCAGAATGTTAAAAAACATAAAAATCAACATATTATTTGTTAAAAACAGAGTTTGTGAGGAAAAATGTATTTTTCAGCGCAATTGGTGCGAATTTCAAGCAACCGGCACAAATTTCGAGAAACGTAGTTCGCCAATGGGCTCAGAATGTCGAAAAACGTAGGAATTGACATATTATTTATCAAAATCGGAGTTCACGAGAAAACTTGCAGTTTTCGGTGCAACCAGTGCGAATTTCAAGCAACCAGCATGAATTTTGAGAAACGGAGTCCGCCAATGGACTCAGAACTTCGAATAATATAAGAAGTAATATATTATTTTTCGAAATCAAAGTCTGTGAGAAAAAGTGCATTTTTTGGTGCAATCGATGCAAATTTCAAGAAACTTAGTTTATCAATAGACTCAGAATATCAAAATCGATTAAAATACATATTTTATTTGTCAAAATGGAGCATATATGGAAAAAGTGTAATTTGGGCTATAACCACTCAGAATTTTGCAAAACAGAGGCCTGAATCGGGTCCGAAACGTCGAAAACCTTAGGATAGGTATTTTCATAATTTTTGGGACCCAAAATGGCCAAAAGGAGGATAGGATGCCACATGGCGCCACGTGGCAGCGGCATACGCCACATGGCGGCTCCAGGGAGTGCCACGGCTGGCCAGGCGTGTGCTAGCCACGCGCTGGCTACGTGCTGGCCACACGCCAGTCACATGGCTGGCCGTTGGCCACACAAGGCGCGTGCTGGGCACGCGCCAATGCATGCCCAACACGTGCCTAGCCCGAATGGGCACCACGTGGCGCCCGTACGGGCCACCTGTCGCCCATTTAAGATGCTGAAAACGACATTCTTGTCTTAAACGGTATTTTCACGTATTTGGGAGCTACAAAACTCGGATTGAGGCGATTTTGGTGGCTTTGTGAAGCTCTTATAAATACCCATGCATTGAACTGATCTTCCCAGTCCAATTCCTTCTCCAGATTCAGGAATATAAGAGAGAAGGTTTTAGGGAGGAGAGAGAAAGCTTCGGATCGCTGCCGAACTTTCGGGGAAACTCCGGGAGTAGCTTGAGAGCTAGCTTTTGGCTTCGTCTTGTGATGAAGCCTTTCTAGTTGTTGCGAAAGTGGCACCAAAATAATATTTTTCTGCCCGCGCAGAAATAATTGTCTGAGTGCTGTCGGATTTCTGCCGAAGTGCCGAACTTGCTAAGAGGAGGTTCAGAGCTCGAATTTGAGAGCGTGAAGATCGAGGCATGTGGAAAATACTACATTATTTATGTCTCGATAGTTATTATTTTTCGTTGTTTTTACGGGTAATGTTTATACCTAAATGTTACCGAAATAATTACGTTAACTCGCTAGGCATGACGAAGGGTTGAGTCGCTTGTATTCAAGTGATAATGAGATCCCGAGTTGTAGATTGCATGCATATTGAAAATGTGGAAATATTATACTAATTATCATGAAAAAATAATAATATTTAATAATTTATTTACGCATGCTAAATTATCACGAGGTCGAACCAATATTATTTCAGTCAAGTAAAGACTACACTGATCTTGGGCGGTTGTGACCAATACGCATAATTTGAGACGCGTCGATGGGCGATATTATGAAAAGGATTATTAAATTAATG
The DNA here is from genome assembly GCA_033032865.1 of Dactylorhiza incarnata. NCBI lineage: Eukaryota > Viridiplantae > Streptophyta > Magnoliopsida > Asparagales > Orchidaceae > Dactylorhiza > Dactylorhiza incarnata. Next base: position 9,835,054 of record JAWHQI010000035.1, read on the forward strand.
GAAATAATTTTGCTCGTAGAATTATCATAAGGTCGAACCGACATTATTATAAGATCAGTCCACTGTGGTCGTTTGTGACTAGACTGATCCCCGGGTAATAATAGACCGGTTTGCGACGAATGCAGATAATTCAAGATGCATTGTGGTAATATGATAACCACTTTGAACATTATTATAATGTTTTGTGATGATGTGCACTAGTATGTTAACCTAGTAATTGGCTCAAGGGATATAAAGTGGGTAATGCTCTCTAAAGACTGTTTTGTGGTCTTGTTCGCGGACATGAAAATTGGAGCGAGTAGCGCTCTCTAAAGACTATTTTGTGGTTTAGTCCCAGACGCACATTATGTGAGCTGAACCCTGTTGGCGGATTCGCTATCCGCAGGACATGACGAGTCCCAACTGAGCCTAGAAAGGCATCTAGCCTCCGGTTAGGCCAACCGGTGTACTATAAGCGCTAACAAATAAATGAGCTGTTTTTCTATAAAGAAACTATATTTAGAAAAAGGACAAGAAATATATGCTGATGTGCTTATTTTGCTTACTGCTTCCGCTATATTACTCTGATTATATAATGTGCATTGCATACATAAATATTGTGCTATTATTCCAGAGGTGAGCAAGCAAAGATGCTCACCAGCCTACTATTGTTTTTAGTTACCTGTGAAGATGCGGGCGACAGAGCACAATGAGGAAGACTACTTTATATTATGTAATATGTAAAAGTGTAAAAACAAGAAGCATTTGTATGTGCGGCAAGTTGTACTTGAAAATTATAAAATATCAATAAAATGTGTTTATTTCTGGCTCTTGCTCTGTGTACTGCAAGAGATCCAAATCACATTACCGTTCCCGCCTCGTTAACTCGAGCTTTATCAGGCCAGGGTGTGACAGGTTGGTATCAGAGCACAGGTTACACGGTAAGGGCATAAATAAATAAAACTTTAGGGATAGACCCCCTGAACATAAGTTAGTCAACTTGAACAGGGTATACACAATTAAGAACATGGCAAAGACAAGTATACTAAAGCATTTTGTTTGCAAACTCGAAATTTAAATTGTCAAATTGGTGTCTAGGATAGTGGTTAGCGGTGAGCTAGTATGTAAGATCCCCCTCCTCCTTACAGGAGAGTTCCCGGATCTTATGCCCAGGACCGCCATCTTACGGTGCACCAACTCACGGGTTAGTCATCACTGCTCGACACCACTCCTTCCGGCTAGTTTGATCATAACACAGGCCAATTTGCAAGAAGTAATTGTAAAGGAAATAGGGTGTGCCGAGACGAGAAATTCGAAAGAAAAACAAAACACAGAAAATCACAGAAGACACACAGATGTACAGAGGTTCACCCCAATCCGAGCTACGTCCCCTCTCCCCTTCCTCTTCTCTTTGTTCTATTCACCAAGACGGATTACATCTTATAAGGTTCAAGGATCAAAACTGATCCTACCTCACTTATCCCTCTTCAGACAAGAACAGAGGAACCGCCACCAAGGAAAACCGCGCAGAAACACTATTGTACTCTCTTTGGCTTAACGACCTTAACCCTAAACCAGGATTACGCACCCTTTAAATAGGGCGCCAAACTGGGCTCAGACCAAACAGCCGCAGAGATGGTTCAATAACTTCCACTAAGACAGAACCTGCTGAGACAGCATGTACACCAGGCGTCGAGCGTCGATCGCAGACGTCGAGCGTTGAATGCAGGCGTCGAACGCAGGCGTCGAGCGTAGGTGTCGAGCGTCGAATGTAGGCATCGAGCGCAGGCGTCGAGTGCAGGCATCGAGCGTCGAATGCAGGCTTCTCCCGTTCAACGAGCCGCTGAGACGGGAGTAATCAAGGACCCGTTCATCGAACGCAGGCAGAGTTCGATGAACCCTTCTCCGTTCGTCGAACGCCGTTCGACGAACCCTTCTCCATTCGTCAAACACAGGCGGAATTCGACGAACTCTTCTCCGTTCGTCGAACGCCGTTCGACGAACACTGACCAGAAGTGTTGCCCAACTCCAACATTCTCCCACTTGGTGAACATCTTCCTCCGATGAGAGCTGCTCCTCCAACCTTCCTCTTCAACCCTACGGCCGTTGCACACCACTGAAATTTAGCAATAGGAACCGCCTTGGTAAGAAAATCAGAGCTATTCTCCATCGTGTCCACCTTATCCAGTTGAACTACCTTCTTCTCCACCCTCTCCCGGATGAAATGATACTGGATATCAATGTGTTTGGTTCGTGCGTGGAAGGATGGATTCTTGACTAGCTGAATAGCCCCTTGGCTGTCACACCACAACTTCACTGGCCCCTGCTCAAACCCGAGCTCCAAACATAGCCTCCGCAGCCATATGGTCTCCTTTCTCGCATGAATAAGAGCCATGTACTCTGTCTCCATCGACGAGAGTGCCACCATGCATTGACTCCAACTCATCCAACTGATTGCACCTCCAAATAGTGTGAACACGTACCCACTGGTAGATCTCCTGCTATCCAGATCACCTCCCCAATCCGAGTCCACGTGTCCAACCACGTCCACGACTCCTTCACCATCTCCTTCAAAACATAGAGAGTAATTCGAAGTGCCTCAGAGATACCTGAACACACGCTTCACAGCATTCCAGTGTTCCTTTCCTGGTGTATCCATATACCGGCTCAACACTCCCACTGCTTGAGCAATGTCAGGGCGAGTGCAGACTATGGCATACATCAAGCATCCCACAGCACTAGCATAAGGGACCTTCTCCATGTCCTCGACATCATCTTGTGTCTTCAGGCTCAACTCTGCAGATAACTTGCACCCAACTGACATTGGTGCTCCCACTGGCTTGCAGTCCGTCATATTGAACTTCTTCAACATCTCCTCTACGTACCTCTGCTGCCCCAACCAAAGCTTCTACTTGCTTCGATCCCTGGAAATCTACATTCCCAAGATGACACTTGCTGGCCCCAAATCCTTCATCTCGAATTTGGCTGAGAGCAGCTTCTTCGCTTGTTGGATCATCCTGACACTATTGCCCACCAGTAGCATATCATCCACATAAAGTGTTAGGAAGATGAACTGCTCTCCCTTTCTTTGGATGTACACACAGTGGTCCGAATTCAATCTTTCAAAACCTAACTCCAGCATGTAGGTGTCGAATTTCTGGTACCACATCCTCGGAGATTGTTTTAGTTAATACAGGGACTTCTTCAGCCTGCAAACCTGATCCTCCTTGCCCTTGGCTTCGAATCCTTCCGGCTGCTTCATGTATATCTCCTCCTTTAGAACACCGTGAAGAAATGTCGTCTTCACATCCATCTGCTCGATCTCTAAATCATGCGCTGCCGCAATAGAGAGTACCAGTCTGATTGACGTCATCTTGGCTACCGGTGAGAAGATTTCATCATAATCAACACCTTCGACCTGGGAGAACCCCTTTGCAACCAACCTTGCCTTGTATTTCTCCACAGTGCCATCACCCTTCATCTTCTGCTTGAAAACCCATTTGCTTCCAATGGCCATCCTCCCCTTTGGAAGTTTACAAAGACACCTAGTCCGATTCTTCCTCAGAGACTCCATTTCATCCACCATGGCTAGCTCCGACTAATTTGAATCAGCCCTTGATCTAGCATTTCTGGCAGAGATTGGATCTTCACCAAGCATATTCAGGCAACATTGTGCAGCCACTGCACATTGGGGATATCTCACTGGTGCCCTTCTTTCCCTTGTTGATCTCCTCAGAAGTGGAATTTTCTCAGCTTCATCTTCTGACTCATTAGCACTTCTCACCACCTCCAAATCATCTGATTCAGAATCAGATTCAGCCCCAACAATGGTAGATCCTTTCTCAAAGCTTCCTTCCACCACCACTGTCTCTTTCTCTGCTTCTTTAGCCTTCTCAGCTTGTGTGACTGCCTGTGGACTGGTTTCATGAAACACCACATCCTTACTGAATGTTACAGTCCTGGTCACAGGGTTCCAAAGCTTATACCCTTTTATGCCTTCTTTGTAACCCACAAAGATGCACTTCTCAGATTTAACATCAAGCCTCCCCCTCTTCTCCTTTGGAATGTGAACATGCATCACACCCAAACACACGTGCATAGGCCAAATTTGGCTTTCTCTTGAAGATGGCTTCAAAGGGTGTACATCCCTCCACAACAGATGTATGGGACCTGTTCTTCAGGTAGTTTGCAGTCGCCACTGCTTCAGCCCAAAACTCCTTCCCCAAACCTGCCCAACTGAGCATGCACCTGGCCTTCTCCATCAAGGTCCTGTTCAACTTCTCCGACACTCCATTATGCTCTGGAGTGTATGGTGCGGTCTTCTGCCGTGCAATCCCCTGCTCGGTACAGTACTGCTCAAAAGCATCAGAGCAGTACTCCCCTCCATTGTCAGAACGGAGGACCTTCACCTTTCTCTCCAACTGGTTCTCCACCAAGTTCTTAAATTCCATAAACCTATCCAGAACCTCTGACTTGGACCTGAGAAAATAGATCCAGGAATGCCGTGAGAGGTCATCAGTAAAGGACACATAGTACCTTGCGCCGCCTAGAGATGGAGCTGGAGTTGGCCCAAAAACATCACTGTGTATCAACTCCAGCACTTCAGTTGCCCTCGTGCCCGTCCCACGAAAGCTTACTCTGGTCTGTTTGCCAACCAGGCAATGTTCACCGAACCCAAGGCTTGTGGAGCACTCCGGCACCCCTTCCACCATCTGACCAGATGCCATGGCCGACATCCCCTTCTCACTGATATGCCCAAGCCGATGATGCCACAGCCTGGAAAACTCCTCCTGGTCAACCTCCTGGCTCTCAGAGATAAGAGCCCCACTTGGAACCACTGTATCAGCAAGCAGAGTATACAATGTTCCATGTCTCACTCCACTGGAAATCACCATTGCCCCTTGTCATTTTGCAAGATAGCTTGTCACAGCTGAAGTTCACTCCTGCATCCGCCATGGAACCCACCGAGATTAAATTCCTGCTCATCCTAGGAATGTGCATCACATTGGGAAGAGACCTTGTGATCCCATTAGACAACTTCAACATCACCTTGCCATGCCCAATAATCTGCACAACAGAATCATCACCCAGCATGACATCTCCACCATCAAACCTCTCATACTCACAGAACCAGTGCCTATAAGGGGTCATGTGGTATAATGCTCCCGTGTCTACATACCACCTATCAGAATCTCTTTGAGCAACGCACGCAGCAGTGATGTACATGTCACCGCCGTCGCCCTCCTTCTTCGTACTAGAAGTTGTCGGTGTCTCCTTGTTCTGAATGGCCTTATTCGGACATTGAGACTTCACATGACCAGTCTCATTGCACTTCCAGCACCGAACGAGCTTCTTAATCTTCTCCCTCTCCTGGCTCTTGGATCTACCTTGAGACTTATCTCGATATCCACCATGCTTGCTCTCCCTTCGTTGAGGACGGGATCTAGATACACTCAAAGCAACTTTGCTCGTCGCCTCAGAACCTCCTCTCCTGGTCTCCTCAGATAAAAGAGCTGCACATACAATATCATATGACAGTTCCTTGTCTCCACTCCCCCCAATCACGACAATCAAATTGTCCCATGAATCTGGCAGCGAGCACAACAAGGTGATGGCTCTATCCTCATCCGAGATCTTCTCACCAATCGAGATTAACTGACTCACAATGGTATTGAATTGAGTCAAGTGCTCTGAAAATGAATTGCCCTCATGCATCCGAAGTTTATACCACTTCTTCCTTAATAGCAATTTGTTTACCAGGGACTTGCTCTGGTAGAGGGATTACAACTTACGCCATAAACTTCGTGCTGAAGTCTCCTCCATGACGTTAGTCATGATTGAATCTGCTAAGAATAACCGGATCAGGCCCTTGGCCTTCCAATCGGTTTTCGTCCAGGCCGCAGCCTCAGCTGCAACATCTGCAGTCGCGTCTGCAGATTTTCCCTTCAATGCGCTCACATCCTTCTCTGCAACCTTAGGAACGGGAGGATCATCTTCGATCGCAGACCATAGATCTTGATCAATCAACATATCTTCCATCTTCATCTTCCATAGATCGAATCGACTTCCATCAAACTTCTCGATCCCGATCTGCACACCGCCAGAACCCATTTCCAGGATCAAGAACCTGCCTCTGATACCAAATGTAAAGAAAATAGGGTGTGCCGAGATGAGAAATTCGAAAGAAAAACAAAACACAGAAAATCACAGAAGACACATAGATGTACAGAGGTTCACCCCAATCCAGGCTATGTCCCCTCTCCCCTTCCTCTTCTCTTTGTTCTATTCACCAAGATGGATTACAGCTTACAAGGTTACAAGGATCAAAATTGATCCTACCTCACTTATCCCTCTTCAGACAAGAACAGAGGAACCGCCGCCAAGGAAAACAGCGCAGAAACACTGTTGCGCTCTCTTGTGCTTAACGACCTTAACCCTAAACAGGGTTACACACGCTTTAAATAGGGCGCCAAATCGGGCTCAGACCAAACATCCGATGAGATGGTTCAATAACTTCCGTTGAGACAGAACCTGCTGAGACAGCATGTACAATAGGCGTCGAGCGTCGAACGTAGGCGTCAAGCGTCGAACGCAGGCGTCGAGCGTCGAACGCAGGCGTCGAGCGTCGAACGCAGGCGTCGAGAGTCGAACGCAGGCGTCGAGCACATGCATCGAGCGTCGAACGCAGGCGTCGAGCGCAGGCGTCGAGCTTCAAATGTAGGCTTCTCCCATTTGACAAGCCGCTGAGGCGGGAGTAATCAAGGACCCATTCGTCGAACGCAGGTGGAGTTCGACGAACCCTTCTCTGTTCGTCGAACGCCATTCGACGAACCCTTCTCTGTTCGTCGAACGCCATTCGACGAACCCTTCTCTGTTCGTCGAACGCCTTTCGACGAACCCTTCTCCATTCGTCAAATACAGGCGGAGTTCGACGAACTCTTCTCCATTCGTCGAACGCCGTTCGATGAACACTGACCAGAAGTGTTCCCCAACTCCAACAGTAATATCACAAATATGACAAGTCCACAACACAACATATATATATATGTAAAGGAAAGTGCAAATAGTCCATAATGAGTAAAATCTAAAAGAGTGCAGGGGCTTATGCCCGATACATATCCAAAAAGAAATACTAATGACATAGCACTCTCTCACACTACACTATGCAGAAGCAACACAAAATACTCTCCAACCTGTCGCCATATGGAAGTAGTGATGCGCGACATCTGCTCCTCAGGGTCTGCCATCACGTCCTGCCTGACGTACTGCGGCTCCTGCTCCTCGATCTCCTGGTGTTACGGCCACATCCGACCGTTAGTCAAAAGACTAAGCCATTTTGTCCCCACCTCCCCCCACGACTCCTAGGTGCCGAGCAGGAGGACGAAGTGGAGGACATCAAGGGGTAAAAGAAATACAAGTTGTACAACCCGTATTCGCGGAGTGGGTCCCTCAAGCCAACTGGCGAGATCTGGGTCAGCCAGATCAATCGCCTAGGCTGAGACAGGTGGGAAGACCCCCAGGTGAGTAGGGGCGAGTCACAGGCGAGAGGGAGAAAATCAGCGAGTGGCGCCCTCGCGGACCACTCTCCCAGAAGTGCGTGCATTCGCCCAGCCGAGCGGGAGCTCGGCGAGTGGTGCCCTCATGGACCACTCGCCCCCCAGGGCTTGAAGGAGGAAATGACCACGATGCCCCTTATGGGCTGCAAATAGCCCTTCAGAACAGCAGAGTTAGGCTATAAGCAGACCAATTTGGGGTGCGGTTAGCAAAATTAAAAGGCGGATTCATGTTATTTGCAGACCAGTCTAAAAAAATCTATAAATAGACCCTTAAGGGCACCTTGGAGGAGACCCGATTCTTGGAGAGTCCTCTCCTCTAGGCTAGTCTTGGTCGGCTGCTAGTGCCCTCCAAGGTGCCCGACTGAGCTTTGGTTTGGGAGGGGAAGCTCTCTAAGATCTTCCGGGTGTGTGGCGGGACCTCCTCGCTGCAGCCTTGGGTCTATTCCAATTTCCTCATCTACCAGTCAGAGAGCTTAGGGAGGGAGAAGTAAGCGTCGGCTACACCCCCCAGTGGGTCCGAACTCAGGAGACCGGTTGCCGGTTTCAACATTTTTGGTGCGGTGAGCGTGGACCGTAGTCGGCGAAGGAAAATCTCAAGCTAGGTTGGATGACAGGAGATGGGGGAAATGGTTCTGACTCAGGTCACTCGCAGCCACCAGCGACAGGGGAGTGGCTGGAGATGTTCGAAAGTTCAAGCAAGAAGTCCTGCAGACGGTTCTCGCAGGGAGAAGCGAGTGCGAGACGCCGGCAGTCCCCGTGGTTCCGCCCCAGCAGATCGGCGAGAATGCTCCGGGGTAGCGACCTGGGAAGGAAGTGCCAGTGGAAGGAAGCGCGCGAGATCTCCCCGGGCGGTAGCTGTTCAGCAGCCCGGCGAGTGCGGAGGTCTGCGAGTTGGCTCCGCGCGAGAGGACCACTCGCCGAGCAGGGGAAGGGAGCCGTTTTTGCGAGATGATCCTCTCGGCCCCAGTGCCGGAGGGGTTCCGAGGGCCGGAGATGTCCTATTATACCGGCAAGGACGACCCAGTCGTGCACCTGCAATGGTTTGAGGACATGGTTTCAATTATGCACATGTCGGATGCCTTTCAGTGCCGACTCTTCGCGACCACTTTGAAGGAGAAAGCTAGGGACTGGTTCCACCAGCTCCCCGTAGGTTCTATCTACGCGTTCGACGATCTGCGCCGGAGCTTCCGGCTGCGCTTCTCGACGTCGAAAAAGAGAAAGAAGGATGCGGAGGCTCTCTTCAATATCAGGCAAAGGGAGGGGGAATCACTGGCACACTATGTGGACAGGTTCCAAGAGGAGATACACCTCGTGCAGGAGGTGTCGGGGTTCGCCCTCAAGATGGCATTCATTGTAGGGTTGCGAGATGGGTTCTTCAAGATGGACCTGAAGAGAAGGCCTCCTCTCTCCTTTGAGGAGTTGATGGAGCGATCAGCGGAGGAGATAGAAGGGGAGGCGGCCAACCCAGAATTTTACAAGAGGTTGGCAAAGATGAGCGAGCCTGAGGTGAAGCAGCAAGATGGAAGAAGGCGAGAAGAACCCAGGGGTCAGGGGTTCGAAAGACCGCCTCGGAATTGGAGGTATCAAGAGCCCAACAACAGGTTGGGCTGGAAGCACCAGGAAGGACCAGCGAGAGGTAAGGAAGGGGGGTACCAAGGAAGAGAGGCGGGGGGAATAAATCCGGGGTGGAGGCAAGGCCCCAGACCCCCTCACCCCCCAAGGGAGCAAGCTATGGTAGTAGGCCGGGGAAGAGGAGGTAGAGGAGCCAGAGGAGGGAGAGGAAGAGCAGGAAGGGGGGATAGGGTGGCGTTGCCCTATTGTGACTTTCACCAGGAAGAAGGTCACGCGATCGCCACCTGCCCAGAATTCTTGGAGATGGGGGGGAGAGGTCAGCCACGGCGGCAGCAGGCCAGGATCGAGGAAGTGCTCCCAGAGGCGGAAGAGGACCGATGCGAGGACAGGGCGGATATAGGAGCCAGGGGGGGGGGGGGGAATCAGGGTGATTCATGGTGGGGTTGGGATAGAGGCCTCTCGCAAGAGGAGCTTCCAGGCAATGTTCCGGAGAGACATCGCGTCAACTTCCCAGACCCCACCCCCCACAGAGAAGCTCACCTTCTCCTCAGAAGATAAGCCCGATTATGAGGACCTGTTCTGCGACGCCCTGGTGATCCAGACGACGATTGAAAACTTCATGGTCTCCCGGATCCTGGTGGACAATGGGAGCTCAGTGAATGTTATCTTCAAGAAGGCTTTCGATGCGATGGAGGTGGAGAAGAAGAGGGTGCAGGCCTCTGATGGGCCGCTGTTCTGTTTCTCAGGAGAAAGGAAGGAGGTTGAGGGAGGTGTCGGCCTCCAGGTGACGTCAGGAGGGGTACCAAGGAACTGCCGGTTCGTCATCGTTGACGCTCCGAGCAGCTACAATGCCATATTCGGACGCCCCTCATCAGTGCCTTCCGATGTGTGCCCTCATCATACCACCAGTGCTTGAAGTTACATAGTGGAGGAGTCCAGATCCGAATCCGGGGAGATGCAAAGGTGGCAAGGCAGTGCTACGTGACTGCCGTCAACACCATCTCTTGGATGGCGGAGGCTGAGAAGATGGATGAAGAGATGAAGAGGCTTGAGGGGCCAGGGGAAGGAGTGGAGAAGAGGGGAGAAGAGGAAGAGGGCAGTGCCCGAAGAAAGGAGATGGAGGTAGCTCAAGAGGAGCAGGTCGAACCAATGGAGGAGGAAGGTGCTGCAGAGGAGGAGGCCCGGGTAGAAGGGCCAGAAGCGAAGGGCAGATGGGAAGGGCCGGCCCGGCTTGAGGCGGCAGAGGAAGTGGTAGAGATGGAGGTCATCACCCTGGAAGGAAGGGTGAAGAAGGTGCGTGTCAGCGGGGGACTCAGCCCGGAGGACAGGGTAAGGATGCTGGAGTGCGTCCAGAAAAACATGGACATCTTCGCGTGGAGCACAGCAGACATGCCAGACATCGAGGCGGACGTGGCTTGCCATCGTCTCAACCTTGAGCCAGGAGCCCGCCCAATCCGATAGAAGAGTAGGACCTTCGCCGACAGGCTCGAAGAACCGATCCGCGAAGAGGTGGCCAAGCTCCTCGAAGCAGGTTTTGTAACGGAGATCCAGTACCCAGGCTGGGTCTCCAATGTCGTCATGGTAAAAAAGGCGATGGTCGCTGGCGTATGTGTATTGACTTTTCTTTGTTGAACAAAGCCTGCCCTAAGGATTGTTATCCCCTGCCTCGGATCGACGCGCTGGTTGACTCAGCCGTCGGTTTTTCTGTGATGAGTTTTTTGGATGCTTTTTCAGGTTATCACCAGATCAGGATGCACCACCCGGATATCAAAGACGTCTCGTTCATCACCCGGAAGGGGTGCTACTGCTATAAGATGATGCCCTTTGGGCTGAAAAATGCAGGAGCAACCTACCAGAAAATGATGGACCGGGTTTTTAAGGAGCAAAGAGGAAGGAACTTGGAGGTTTACGTAGATGACCTCATGGTGAAGAGCAAGAGCATGAGCATTCATCTCCAAGACCTCGCGGAAACCTTTGCCACCCTACGCAAGTACAAGATGCGCCTGAACCCCCTGAAGTGTGTGTTTGGGGCCAGCAAGGGGAAGTTCCTGGGACACCTTCTCACCCCTTCGGGGGTAGAACCTAACCCGGACAAGGTCAAAGCCATCATGGAGTTGGGATCACCTCGGAATGCCAAGGAGGTCTAGCGCTTGACAAGAAGGCTCGCAGGGTTGAGCAGGTTTCTCTCCCGGGCCGGGGAGAAATGCTCCCCTTTCTTCAAAATGTTATGAGGCAACCGGAAATTCGAGTGGACAAAAGAATGCGAGGAGGCCTTCAGGGCCTTGAAGAGCCAGCTCACCCAGGCCCCGCTGCTCCAGGGTCCCAAGGAGGGGGAGGACCTAGCCTTGTACCTCGGAGTCGGGGCTGAGGCCGTAAGCTTCATCCTGGTCTGGGAAGAAGGCAAGAAACAGCTACCCATCTACTACGTAAGTAGGGTCTTGAGGGAGGCGGAACTCAGGTACCCAATTTTAGAGAAGCTGGCCTTCGCTCTGGTCATCGCGGCAAGAAAGCTCAGGCCATACTTCCAGGCCCATTCAATTCAAGTGGTGACTGATCACCCCCTTCGCCAGATCTTCGAAGGAGTAGAGCACTCGGGGAGGCTCGCGAAGTGGTCGATAGAGTTAAGTGAGTTCAATATCACCTTCGTCCCTCGACTATCCATGAAGGCACAGGTAGTGGCAGATTTCATGGCAGATTATGTGGCCGAGATGGAGGAGGATCAAGCCACCCGTCATGTTCCATGGAAGCTGCTGGTTGACGGGGCCTCAGGAAAAAATTCTCTCGGAGGAGGGGTGGTGCTGGAGAGCCCCCATGGGATGAAGATTGAGCAGACGTTAGTAATACATTTCCCAATCACCAACAACCAGGCGGAGTATGAGGCAGTGATCGCCGGCCTGCGTCTGGCTCAGGAACTGGGAGTCCATGACGTGGAGATCCTCACCGACTCGATGATAATAGCCTCTCAGATCAAGGGAGAGTTCGAGATAAGGGAACCTACACTCATAAGATACTTAGCCAAAGTGAGAAGCCTCATTGGAGCGTTCAAGACTTTCTCCATCAGGCACATCCCTTTGGAGGAGAGCACCCCAGTGGATCGCTTGGCCAAGGCCGGTCCCCGAGCCGGAGGAACCCTGACAGACCCGTTCCATCCTTCGATCGAGGAGGGGGATCTCATGGAAATAGAGCAGCGGCCCTCTTGGAAGGATCCCTTCGTTATCTTCCTTGCAACAGGGAAATTCCCGGAGGAGGTTCCGGACCAAAGGCGCTTCCGGTACAAGTCCGCCTACTACGTGCTCCATGAGGGGGATTTGTATCGGAATACCCTCTCGGGTCTCCTGGCCCGATGCATCTCAGAAGATGAAGTCCCGAGGATCTTGGAAGAAGTTCACTCCGGCGAGTGTGGCAGCCACTCGGGGAGCAGGATGTTGGAGGCAAGGATAATGAGGCAGGGGTACTTTTGGCCGACCTTGAGTAGAGATGCGGCGGCCTTTGCTAAGAAATGCCAGAAGTGCCAGATGTTCGCCCCGCTTCAGCTCCTGCCTGCTCAGAGGCTAAGGAGTATCACGGCGCCCTGGCCATTCGCCATATGGGGGATGGATCTGGTGGGACCCTTCCCCCAGGCCAGTGGGCATAGGAGATTCCTCTTGGTCATGATCGACTACTTCTCGAAGTGGTTGGAATTCAAGGCGCTGGCCAAGGTCACCTCCCAGGTGATCCGCAACTTCATATGGGGGGAGATCATCTGTCGACATGGGCTTCCGCAGGCCATAGTCACAAATAATGACCCGCAATTCGCCAGCGAGGAGTTCATAGGTTTTTGTGGCCAGTTGGGGATAGACCTCAGGTTTGCATCCGTCCACCATCCCAGGAGCAACGGGAAGGGGGAGGCAGCAAACAAGATTATCGTGAACTTGCTCAAGAAGAAGGTGGAAAATCTTAAGGGCAATTGGGTGGAGCAGCTCCCCTCGGTCCTGTGGGCTTTAAGGACTACTCCTAACACCGCCACATGAGAGACCCCTTTCAAACTCTCTTACGGCTGCGAGGCCGTCATCCCCGTAGAGTTCGAAGTCATGACGCCACGGGTAAAGGCCTCCACGAATGGAGAGGAAGATTGGAGAGCTGGGAACGAAGAGGAGTTGCGACTCTCCCTCGACCTCATAGAAGAAGCCCGGGATCTGGCAGCTATTCGCCAAGAAGAGGTCAAGCGGCGGATGACCAAGTACTTCGACAAGCACATCAGGGTCAAGCAATTCGAAAAGGGGGACCTAGTACTCAAGAAGGTCGACGCGGCTGGAAGGTCTGCCGCAGTGGGAAAGCTTAATCCCAACTGGGAAGGTCCCTATGTCGTGGAAGAGGCGCTAAAGTCTGGGGGATACCGCCTTCAGAATGTGGAGGGCCAACCCCTCGGTCACACATGGAGTGGTGACTATCTCAAACGCTTCTATCCCTAAAAACTATGTAATGTTAATGCTTTTGAAAGTAATGCTGCAGCTTGTGGAGAAACCCCGAAGGTTCCAGAAAATGGCCCCGAGCAGACCCGCTGTCCAGGCTCTCATCTAGCTGGCAGGTCCGAAGGCTCACTCGGTGGCAGGTTCTAAGTTTTTGGGAAGATGGACCCGAGCAGACCCGCTGTCCAGGCTCTCATCTAGCTGGCAGGTCCGAAGGCTCACTCAGTGCCAGGTTCTAAGTTTTTGGGAAGATGGCCCCGAGCAGACCCGCTGTCCAGGTTCTCATCTAGCTGGCAGGTCCGAAGGCTCACTCGGTGGCAGGTTCTAAGTTGTTGGGAAGAAGTCTCCGAGCAGACCCGCTGTTCAGGCTATCATCTAGCGGGCAGGTCCGAAGGCTCACTCGATGGCTGGTCCTAGATTCTCAAAGGTCGACCTCAGGAGCACTCGCGAGGACTGCACACCAGTAAGGTAGTCTCTCCTCTACCTTATAACCTATCCATGCGAGACCCCTGACCTGGGCGAATGGTCAGAGGGGGCGAGTGGAGCGAGTAGCGGAAGATCGGAAAGGGCAAGGCATCCTAGGTCACCATCGAGCATCCGACGAGTGGCCAAGACAATAACACTACGACCCAACGTCCTAATGAGCCTGGCGAGATACAGTGGCAAATGAGTAAAAATCAAGATAGCACAAAAATTTGTAATCAATATATATGCCAAGGGGACTCGCCCCAGTTCATGATTACATCCAAAATGAAAGATAAGAAGAAAGCAAAAAATCACGAGGGCCCCTCTCAGGGGTCGGCAGGCTTCTCGCCAGAAGATCCATCGCTCTCGCCTGAATCCGTGAGGAGGGCGTCATCTCGCGGCTCGCTGTCCTCATGTTCTGGGAAAGGGATCGGGATGTAGAGCTCGGGGACGACCTTTCGGGCAGAGAGGCATTCGGCCTCCTCCTTCAGGTACCCAGCCTGCCGCAGCACCTGCAGCGCGTGCTTCACGGCGCTTTGAGCATTCTCCTGCATCAACTGCTCTAACTCATGGTGAGGGTAAAAGTGCCCCCTACTCCCTGAGGCGAGTGCCAAAGCATCGGCTTCTCACGATTGTTGGGCCTCGGCTTTAGCCAGCCGGACTTCCTCCTCAAGGTTAACCACCCGCGCGCGAAGCATCTCGGTGATCGCAGTATCCTGAAAAAACAAAGGTGGTGAGAAGAAAGTGCGGCAGTCAGCATCGTTCATTCGCGGGGGGAGGGGGGGGGATATACCTCTCTGACGGGGCGGCTGGCGAGAAGGGCTTCCACAGCTTCCAGCTTCACCCTGAGTTCACGCGCCTCGGCAGAAACAATAGCCCTGGTCTCCTCAACCTCCGCCAGACTCCACGCCAGATTAATGCTTCGGCGTGAAGACATATGCGCAAGCTCAAGGGCCCGCAGCAGGGATCGAGCGGTCTCGTGGGCGAGAACTTGCGTCTTCTCGGCATCGAAGACCTCGGCATCTTCACGACCGTAGAGGGCATACGCAATGGCGTATGCCTCACCACTGGCGAGGTCGCTCTCTATCCATGATGGGTGGAGGGTGGAGAGCAAGACCCTATTCGAATTCCTGTCCCACTTCACCAAGGGAGCCCTTGAGGGGTCCACAAACTTCTCTCCCTGAGGGAAGTTCCGGTGGTCCCTGGGCAATGATGGCGGCGGCAACGACGGCCCTGCATGGAGAACATTCCCGCCCGACACACCCGTTCCCGAGATCTGGGCCGGAGCTTTCGCCCCTGGGGTCTCATCCAAAACCCCCTTCCCTTTGACGGAAGGACATCTCGACTTCTTGGAAGAGGAAGAAGTAGGCACCCCGGTTTTTCGTTTCCGGCTGCTAGACTTGGAGGAGGAGGGCTCCTCCCGACAGGCATCTGCGGCGCCTTGTGCAAAAGACACGGAAACCCCAAAAGGACGCGGCAGATGAAGAGGGAGGTCTCACACACCTATTTGTGAACACGAACGGCTCAACGAATGGTATGAAATCAACAAAGCCGAGAGAATGAAGAAGGTTTAGAAAACTCACCCTCACCCTGCAGAATGGGCGGGAGCAAGTTGACGTTTCGTCGGAGGTAAACGAGGTCCATCACGTGCTCCAGGATGTACTGGTGCAGTTTGGCCTCGTACCCCCCCAGAGTCGGGGGCCGGAAGGTTGATTCCTCCTCCTGCACTGGGGCGAGAAGGATGTTTCCGAGGCTCCCGCTGACGAAGATGAAGCAGCGAACCTAGTCATTGTTCTTGTTCGGGAGACCCTGGTGTTTGAGTGGACTCTGACCCGAGAAGAAGGAGATGCCATGTGAACAGCGGAAGGTGTACATCTTACGGAAGACGGGTAGCGAAAACTCTATCCCCTCTTCTCGCAGGAAGCACGCATACCCGACCAGCATAGCGATGGAGTTATGGCTAAGCTGGGCGGGCACGACCCCATAATACCGGAAGGTCTGGCGAAGTTCCGGCCAGATGGGGAGACGAAACCCCACCTCGAAGTGCTCCAACGGGATTGCGAGAGCACACGACGAGATGGAGTTTAGGCGATCCTCCGGCCCGGGCTTTCGCGCTTCAAATCCCGGCGGGACGTAGTCCGCGACGGCTGTTAAATAAGCTTCATCGGAGAGGTCGCAGGAGTCAAAGACGTGGTTGACAAACGCGCTGACACACTTCGCCCTGCCTTCGGTCTCGCCACCCATTTCGCGAATGCTGAGGAGGACGGGAGTCACGAAAAAGAGAGAAGCGCGAGTGATAGCGCAGGGAGAGAGAGGGAGCGGATGGCAGCATAATCAATACGGTAGTTGGGACCGCCTATTTATAGGAGAACTAAAAATGCTTGGGCTTTCGAGGCAATGGGGGTGCGGATAGCAATCGCGCCTTCCCGGTGCCTCGAAACCCGGGCCGGTCCCTCTCGCCCATTAATGGCAAATGCCCTACGACCACCCTCTCGACGACCACGCGCGAAGGTTGAAAGAAAAACATTCGGCAGTGAGATATCATCCGGCATAACCAGGCAAGATGCGAGAAATATAAACAAAAAGCAAGGCATCCGCAAAGCACAGAGTAAGAATTATTACAGACGTGAATAAGTTCAATGTCCTCAACACCGTAAACGGAAAAAGAAATAGTATAAGAAGCGAATGATGACCAGCCTAACGCTCCTCAAAATACCACCGACCCTGCCCTCGTGGCCCAGCCTCCGGAGGCATTCGCGGGCGATAGTACGCGAGCATGGAGGTGATCTCATGAGAGGCCAGCTGAAGCTGGTCTCGGGCTCACGCGGCATGTCTCCTGGGAGACAGCTCCCCAACTTCGCCTCCCAGGCGCTCCACCGCTGCAAGGAGGCGCGAGTAGTCCTTCCGAAGGGCCTTCAGCTCGCGCGTGACTTCAATCCGCACACCATCCACCTAGCCGACGATGTCCCGCTGCATACAAATAAGCTTCCCCAAGACTTCCGTCATTCGCTCCTTCAGGGTCGCGTGGTCCGAGGGGTCGTCGAGGAAGTCAGAGAGGTCCCTGGGAGAAGGGAGAGGCGAGGGCATCCCATCTTCCCCCTCGTGGTAGGATCCAAAGGGAGAGGCTTCCCGATAACCTGCGAGATCACAGGCTGGTCAGTCGCGTTGAATGAAATGAATGCGCTACATGCGGTTGTGGTCGCTAACCTCGTATAGGTTCCCCATGACCTGGAGGACGTGACGAATGGGGGTGCGCTTTAAACAATCCAACAGCGGGAGTTAGGACCTTCCCTTTCCCAGGGCGGTAGGGCTGTAAAGAAGGAACTGAAGCATTCGCGTGGTCATCTACACGGTCTTGCTGACTGGGTTCCCTTTTCAGGGGAGACCCTCTGCTCATTCGCAGGCATGGAGGGGTTCGGTTGAGCAGGGGAACCCGGAGGAACGGTATCGCGTGGCAGAAGGTCGGGATTGAGGGCTGCGGGAAAACAATAGTCAGGAACGAGCAATATGGAGGACGAATCGGGAGGGTTCGCAATTTACCAGATTGCCGTGCAGTCTGGCTCGGAGGGGGTGGAGGATCCAGATTGGGAGAAGGCCTCGCATCCGCGACAGGTGGCACCCCGACATTGTTCGAAACGGCCCCATGGCCATCCTCAAGCGTCGAAATCCCCTGCGAATGGTCAGATCGATTGCAGGATGAGGGGCAGAAACTAAACAAAAGGATGGGAGGAATTCCCATACCTGCATTCCGGGGTCCGGAGGAGCGTTCGCCGGAGACTCCGAGGCAGTCTCGCCTCCCTGACGATTCAGCTGAATCGCCTTGGCTCGACGCGAGACGTAAGGGGCACTCGGGTCACGCTTGGACGTAAGCCAGGGAACAAACCTGGCCGTCTTGGGGGCAGTTGCGCTCTGGGCCGCACCCAGGCGTTCGATCACTTCCTGCGAGAGGGGTCTCGTGGAAGGCTTGTGAAAAGACATTGGAATTGGTGAAAAGTCAAGGGAGAGAAAAGGCTCCGAGCCGAGGAATGAGAGCATTCCAGGAAGGTCTGACATGAAGAAGTATATATAGGGTGACGGTGGGACCCACAGAATCTTATGGGTCCAGTCAGCAAGCACTCACCGAATACAGGGTTGGAGTGTTCTTTCCGAGCGCAGGAACCGCTCGTAAAGAGCGGGGAATGTGTACAACCCGTATTCGCAGAGTGGGTCCCTCAAGCCAACAGGCTAGATCTGGGTCATCCAGATCAATCGCCTAGGCTGAGACAGGTGGGAAGACCCCCGGGTGAGTAAGGGCGAGTCGCAGGCGAGAGGGAGAAAATCGGCGAGTGGCGCCCTCGCGGACCACTCGCCTAGAAGTGCGTGCATTCGCCCAGTCGAGCGGGAGCTCGGCGAGTGGTGCCCTCATGGACCACTCGCCCCCCAGGGCTTGAAGGAGGAAATGACCACGATGCCCCTTATGGGCTGCAAATAGCCCTTCAGAACAGCGGAGTTAGGCTATAAGCAGACCAATTTGGGGTGCGGTTAGCAAAATTAAAAGGCGGATTCATGTTATTTGCAGACCAGCCTAGAAAAATCTATAAATAGACCCTTAAGGGCACCTTGGAGGAGACCCGATTCTTGGAGAGTCCTCTCCTCTAGGCTAGTCTTGGTCGGCTGCTAGTGCCCTCCAAGGTGCCCGGCTGAGCTTTGGTTTGGGAGGGGAAGCTCTCTAAGATCTTCCGGGTGTGTGACGGGACCTCCTCGCTGCAGTCTTGGGTCTATTCCAATTTCCTCATCCACCAGTCAGAGAGCTTAGGGAGGGAGAAGTAAGCGTCGGCTACACCCCCCCAGTGTGTCCGAACTCAGGAGACCGGTTGCCGGTTTCAACACAAGTGACATGGATAGTACTAACAGTATAAAGGGTAAGTGAGTAGTGAGAACAACAACAATATGTAATAAATGCAATAAGTAACACAATAATAATAGGTAAATAATGAGCATTAAATAAGTAAATGCAGCGCAAGTGAAGTAATAAGAAAAACTACCACACCATCATCTAGAGTATCTAAACTTATATGAATGCTCATACAAACTTATAAGTTAAGATTTCCGGAATTATAACTTATCATATAAAAAAGCCCATACTAATTTATACGATAAGGGTCTGCAAATGTGTATGTCATTAGGATGTTATGAATGTTATGGTATGCCATGCTATGTTCATACAGTGCAACTCACTCACACGACTTTGCGCGCACAGACCTTTAGTTCCCGATTTACGGAGGTAGCCAGCCTCTCAGGTACTTCCTCCATGGCAACGAAATCAGTGAATCAGGCACTCCACTTCTAGGTGGGCATGCACACTGCCAGACCTAGACCTTACATACGCTGCTGTACACGTCCTAGGTGCACTTCCGTGAGCTTTTGCATACTCTTGCTAACATCCCGCCAGACTTTTTATGGTCGGGGGGTGGGTCACTAGGGATTGTCTGCTAGACCGCAGTAAAGTAACCTACTGTCCCTCTAACTCACCCCACCCCACCAAGGTCAACGTACCGCCATTGGTGTGACAAATGGACCCGTACCGAAGACCTGCCACTAGTTTATGCACATGCAAGATTCATTACGTTTCCTGAGCCATCAGCTCATAGGTCTAACTAATCTTGAATCATTCTGTCCCTCCTAATAAAATCTTATCTCCCGGATAAAGGAGATGAGTGGAGATGGAGGAGGAGTGGAAACAGTACTGGGAGGAGCTTAAAATCGCACAATGAAAGAAGAGCCCCTTAAACCGGCAGATTTCCTGGCTTATAAACAAAAACAACAGAAATTATGCCACACATGGTCGAACGCATGACCGTGCATAGACTGTGCAATATTAACGAAAGAGCAGTGCCTTGCGGAAGAAGCAACAGTGCCCGTGCATCTTACTCATGCACGATTGAAGCCATCCGTGCGTAAAAACGCACGACCAATTCCAGATGGCCGAACTACTAGGCTTAACAGGTGATCATGCATTTTCTTCGCGCAAGGGCAGCTTCCCGTGCGTAAAAATGCACGATCAACGACAGAACATCATTTTCTACCCTAGATGAGGGCGCACGACCGCAGCCGTCAAGGAAAACGCACGACCGTGCGATGTATGCAGACATGAAAATGGGTAAAAAAGGATGATCCATCCACCTGCTAAGACATCATCACAGCTGGGAATACCCTTCTAGCTCAATATAAATACAAAATAAAATATTAGGGAGCACCATGTGCTTACCCCCAACAACAAGAAACACAAAAGAAACCAAAATGGGCCTAAATAGTGCACATATCGCGAAAGTGATTATAAGAGAAATACAAGCAATAATAACACTAATAGGATGTGCACAAGAGTGAAAATAAGTCCGCATGAGTCCATAAAAGTGTATATAAATGGGACTCATCAAAACTCTGTGTGGACCGTAACAGATCTATTCTACCATGTTGATTTCAATATTTTCCAACTCTACAAAATAACCCTATATTCTACCAAACAAAAGATAGAACATTCTGATCATGTCGTAAATAAATTTAAAATTCAAGTATTAGCTTAAGAGTCACTATGTTGAATCAAATGAAGAGAGCCCAAAAAAGTGCACCATTTCTCCAAAAAAGTGTTTCATCGCTCCAAAAAAGTGCTAGATAGTATAATAAATAGACTTGAAATATTGTGAACACGTCGTAATTAAAGTTAAGAAGTACAAATATGAGATTATGACTCACTATTTTTTATTTAGCATTGTAAATGTGAAGTGTAAGCACTTTCCCATGCACTTGTAAGAGAGTGATGAAAGCTCCTCCAAGGAGAGTAGATTTTTGGCAATGGACATCCATCTTTCATACGTAGCCCAATAAAATGATGATTATTAATAAATCCGATGAAAATAAGGGTGTGAATGGAAGTCACCGGTGATCTAATAGAAAATGTTATATTTTGAGCCTTTGATACAAGAACTACTCCAACATTGTAGTATGAGGAGATAACCGATCACATGTCTGGCATGGACATCCACTTCTCTAGTGGCGCGGGCAAGCAATGACTCCTCGAAATAGATAACTAAGGCCAGGAGAATAAAATTAATAAACGTCGGTGGGTCGAAGGAGGGCTTCTTCCGTTTATCGGTTGCAGCAAGCAGGTGTCTCGACCGTCGTAAATGGAAGCATGAATAATTAGGAGGGAGCGGGAGTGTCGGTCGCAAGATTTTAGGAGGTGTCGATCGCGAGTGGTAGAAGGAGGCTTCGAAGGAGGCAAGAAGAAGCGACACTAGGTTTTCGTATGGGCTCGCAAAAATGAGAAACACGAGTGGTTTGCTATTATGCTTTCTTAGGAGGAAAAAATGAAGCCTAAAAAACTGAACAATATTTTGGTTTGCTTATAATCATTATAGGTTTGCCTTTAACAACACCCTAATTTTATCGAGAGCATTTAATGTGTTTAGGAAATCAAAGGTCAAGTCATGAATTTCAAATACTTGTTTTATCTTTTGAAATTCCCTCATTAATAAATCTGAAATTAACTAATCAAATGCTTATTTTTTATTTAATTTAAATCCATAATACACTATTTAACTAATTTATTTATTCTTTCCATAAATATCATGTCTTAATTTGATAGACATTTTCACTATGAGTCTTATAGATCAATCACGCTAATAAATCATAAAAGCAAGCGCGATTGACAAAATTGAATATAAAATGTGTAAAACAAATGGGTACAAGGAACATAAGGGAATATAAAATCAAATTAAATGCATAAAGAAATGATTGACTTCGACGAGTCATCGTAGGTTGCATCACCAATAAACTCTAGACTCTCATTAGCAAAGTAACTAGTGGATATGATGTCGGGAGATGTAAAGATCCTATATTCATAGAATTGTTTTTGACCGGAATCTCATCTTCACCAAGAAGCAGCGACTCCTCAGGATTCCCAATGAAGAACTCGTCAATGGCGACATGATCATCCAGATGGGTGTCATCGATGGTGGAAATATCTTCAGAGGTGGGTGAAATAGTCACTATAAGGTCCACACTAGTCTCTTGACTCCCACTATTAACTGTTGCATCTACTGGCGCCTTAAAAGGGGGGGGGGGGGTGAATATGATTTAATGAAATTTAATTAGAATTAGAAATTTTCTTATTAACTAAACAGATTTCAGAATATTTTGGAAAACTTTATTCTAAGTTTGTATAAAAGATTATATCGAAGGTTGTTTTTAGAAAAGGAAAATGTAAACTTTCTTTGGTACCGCCGACAGTAAGTTCTACCGCCAGACGCTAGCTCACAGAGATTGAATTCTTTGAGTTATAGAACACTAATGAACCTTGCAATATATTTTGAGTTGAAACTTCGATAGAAAATATTATTTAAAACATTTATGAATTGGAAATAAATCCCAGTTAGTGAACAAAAAAGAGAAACATGATTTTATTTTATAAAACTTTGAATACAAAATGTTAAATCACTATGACGCTAAATATCATGGCGATAATGAAAAATCCTTTTTCGTTTTCTATATCGACCCATCTCCTAAGGACCGGTTGGCTCTAGCCCATCTCTCCCCAGATGAAGCCTCAAGCTGCCCCTAGATCTAAACCCTATACCTAGTCACAAACATACGCGGCGAATTCCCCCTAAGCAACACAAGGACCTGGTCGCCAACACTGACGAATTTTCCCTAAGCCACAAACGAACCTAGTCGCCAACACGGGCGAATTTCTCTATAGGTAAACAAAAGAAAATACAAGATGTAAATGTGAAATCTGAAAATTAAAACTCCATTTAGAGATTTTTGAAAGAGACAACAAAGGAACGCAGGCGATCAACGTTGTCAATGCGTTCGTTCCCCGCGTTGAATAAGCATGATGAATCCTCCTTCACAAATACTCCTTTTGATCTTGAATTTGCAGATGGGAGGGCTCTCAAACATCTGAAATAAGGTCCCTCACAGAGTGATCGACCTGGTAGAGTTAGGGTTCCACAATCATCAATGAAAGCATTAAAAAATGCCTTTTTACAGCTTAAGACCTCTATCGCCGACGGTATTGACAATGCTTGGCGGTAACACATAAGGCAAGATTTTGAGCTCCAGAATCTTCAATCTGGGAAGGAGATTCTGTGCTTTAGGAAATATTTCATATTGGGCAATACTAATGCCCAGCATTAGCAATATTGCCCAGCAGTAATATCCTTCCATATGTGCGTCCATCTTCCTGCCAGAGATCTTTCCTTGAAATTTTTTTGGTGCACTTGCATACTCTAGAACTAACGCATGACATTAGGAATAGCGCCCAGTGGTAGTTGATTTATCATCGAGATGAATATCATCATGAAGGCTCCATGTCGACTAGAAGATTCCATGTCATTTTGACTAGCATCCGACACAGGGACAATATTGACCAGACGCTAATGTCAACGTTAATGCTACCACCATGCGTTAGTGGTCACTTTGCATATTTGTCCTGATCAGTTCCCCATCTAGCTTGTAGCATCCTAGTATCATACATGTGAGTTCCTGCAAGCTATAAACATACAACACGTTTGATCAAATACAATATAAGATTTGTTATTCTCAAACCAAAGAGATGTAGAAAACCATGTTCCAACAATCTCCCCTTTAGATAATAACAAATCCACTAATGAGAAATCAGATATTCTAACTTGTGTTTATAGAGTAGTGATGACATGAGGAATTTTTGCATTCTTAATTTATGCACTCCCCCTAAGTAAGTGCTCCCGCTAAATTTCGAAGAGTATTCTTCCCCTTAATCTTTAGATTCATTCTCCCTCCAAGTCTTTTGATTTATTCTCCCCCTTTATATTAAGAGTTCTCAATTTATTCTCCCCATTTGTTATTAGCAAAAGTGGGTGGAGGTGAAATAAACATGAAAGGAATGAAAGGTAACGAGAAAACATATATTGAAGAAATAATTATTTTTGAAAAGATACGCATGATCGAGCAAGAGTAAGAGACGCATCGGAAAAATTAGAGTAAACATTTAGACCATGACCTTTTGTTAGAAAAATAGTAATACCACTTGTTGAAATATACATATGAAGATGTATGAAATTTGTATCCAAGTGATTGAAAATTCAATTCTATTATAAACAAATACAAGCATGATTTAACATATTAAGTAAAGATAAGAAACTTGTTGGGTATTATGCCTTCAATGTCTCTAGATTTGAAGAAGGACTACAAGTATAGATAAGCTAAGTTGTTTTTGATGTTATGTTTAAGTTCGTGTTATGATAAATGCATCAAAGGTACATCACTAGTATATAGACGATAAAAGTAATGAAAATTAACTAAGTCAAATATCATCTCAAGACTCAGCAGATGAATCGTTGAGAAAGGAAACGTATCGTCGAGACAGTTCCGACGATATCATCTTGAAGAAAACTTATCGCTGATAAAACTAAGTTCAGATGTCTCGACGATATCGTCTTGAAGAAAATATATAATCTTGAAGGCTGAAGAAAGCTTATAGTTGAGAAAGACTAAGTTTAGATGACTCGACGACATCATCTTAAAGAAGAGGTATAATCTTGAAGATTAATGACCTGACTCATTAAATCATGAAGAAAGGTTCATGAAGACAAACAATGGTTTAAAGACCTTACATCGTCTAGAAGATCAAGATGATATCGTCTTGAAGAAAGACTGATAGCCTGAAGAATAAGTCTATGTCATATGAAAAGAAAAATCTCAACAATATCGTTAAGAAGAAGTAATATCGTTGATATATCATGTGTATCGACGATACCATCTTAAAGAAAACATATTGCCTTAAAAGATTGAAGACATATTGTATATAAGGAAACATCTCGATGATATCGTCTAGAAGAAGCAATCTCGTTGAGATATCAAGTAAAGTGTTGAAGAAGAAAGTATGTCGACGATATCATCGTGAAGAATATCTATCGTTTACATTGATCAAGACGATATCGGCTTGAAAGAATCTTATCGTCTTGACAGTTGCAGAACCGCATTTAATGCACAGATGTTCTTGGAAATTGATATTCAAGGAATGTGCACGCCACCTATCTTGCACACCAATCAAGGAGTAATAAATGATATATTCTCTACAGAATATAGCCGTTGCACAGTATTTAAGAAAGAATATTATTACTTCTATATACTGCAAGTTCCAAGATCGGCAAGTCATCAATGATGAAATATTATACCAAATTTTGCCAAAAGTTTCAAATGAGAAAATTCATTATGGAATAATAAACAAGGGCTTTTATGCAAAATTACAGAGCAATATAAAATGAGACATTTTTTTCTTACATGACACATTTTGCTCAAGTATTCTCTCTCAAGTTTATTCTCGTACATACTTCCAAAAGAGAAAGAAAAGAATCAACAAGAAGAAGACTTCACTGCTGTTGTGTAGTGAAGGTCTAGAGAACATTCTAAAGAAAGGCTCAGTGATTTATAAGATCTCTAGGCTTACTGTTACAAGAAGAAGAAGACCTGTTATTTAAAAGCTATCATCTTGAATTCTTTTCTTCTACCACATCAAACATTTCTATATTACTCTGTAGGGTTCTTTGCGAGCCTGAATTTGTAGGAACTTGTGATAGATCTGAGTTGGTAGGGTTCTTAGTGAGTCTGAGTTTTGGTAGGTGATGAAAAGTAAAATTATATGTATTTTAGTATAGTTTTTAGTATAGTTTTAAGTAATATTATTCATATTTCTTGTAAATTATTGAATAAATGATTTGTTTTAACTAATATTTATTTATATATATTTATATGTAAAAACGAACTATTTAAGTATATATTTATATATGAAACTATATAATAAATATGTAAATATTTATGTAAGTAATTATGTAAATATATACTAAATATATTTGTAAATATATATATATAAAGTATATATATATATATAAAGTATATATATATAAAGTATACTTAATATATGTAAATGTATATGTAAAATACTTATTAAATAAAAAGCTATCTCTATACCTATGTAAATATAATCCATAAATAAAATTAAATAAATAAAAACTCATTTTAACTTGTTTTCTTATAAATAAAGACAGTCCCGTCGATCGACGAGATGGGCAGTCGATCCCATCGATCGGCAGACAAGTCCCGTCTATTTAAACTTGTCTTTTTGAAATCAGCTTCAATCCTGTCGATCGACGGGATGGGATGTCGATCCGGTCGATTTTCCTTTCCCATCCAGTCGATTACTGCCTAAGTCCCGATCGATATCCCTTCCCGTCGATCGACGGGACGGGAAGTCGATTTTCCATTCCTGTCTATATAATACATAGTAATTCGGTCCTATTAATATAAATATATAAATAAATAAATAAATAAATAAATAAATAAATATATATATATAAATATATATGTTCTTTTTCTTACAGATGAGCGCGCTTGGCTAAGTGGACTTGGTTTGGCTAGCCTCCTTTGTGGCGCGGGATCGAATCCAAGCCAACGCCATTTTTGCTGGATTAATTCCAGCTATCCGAACCCCAACCCGCCAGCCCTCTATCCGCAGCACAGCTAGCTATCTGCACCCAGCTAGTTGTCCCGCACCCTTTCTTATAGAAGCAGCCAGCTGCTGCCTACTAGCTCCCCTTTCAACTCTTATTTTTGTTAGTTGTAGCCCCCTTTTGCTTATAAATAAGGTGGCTCTTCCCTTGTTTTAGAGGTTCATAATTTTAGAACCTAAGTGAAGTGTTTTTCTTGTGAGTTTTATTTGAGTGTTTTTGTGAGTTTTTTATGAGTGTTTGTGAGTTAAGTTTGTGTGCTTTCTAAGCCCTAGTTTGGGCTCTTTTTATCCTCCAAGTTTAGACTTTCTTAAAAAGTTTGTAAATTTTTATTTCAATCAATATATTATTTTGTTCTTGTTCTTCTTGTTTTTCTTTTGTTTATGTTGAGTGTGTGAGTGTAAATTTTATTGTTTTTATTTTTTTATTTTAGTTTTTCATTTATGAAAGTGTGTGCGTGTGTGTTTGAGTTTACTTTTTTTTGCTTTCTTTAATTTTTGCTTTTAATTATTGTAGAGTGGGTGTGTGTATGAGTTTAACTTGTCTTTATTTTGCTAAATTTTTTTTTATGCTTTCTTTCAATTAAGTCATTTTAATACCGTATAGTGCGTGCGTGTATGAGATAAATTTTCTGCTTTATTTCAATTCTGTCATTTCAATTCCGTAGAGTTCGTGTGTTTTTAATTTAGTGTGCACTTTTGTTTTCTTTTTCTTATAATTGTTTTTCTTTATTTTCGCTAATGCACGTCGTCGCTTGATTATCATCATCATCATTTTTTTATTTATAAAATTAATCACTCGTTTCGTCGATAAAATAATAGCGCGTTCTTAAAAAGTAAAAATAATCAACAGGATCCGGAAAAATATGACTTTGATATTTCCTACAAAATATCCTATACTATACGCGATAAGGTATACTTGCCTTCATCGAAAGATTAGTTTGGATAGTAATTACAAAAGCATGCAAAACTCTCCTTTTCTATTTACACATTTAAAGAATTTGGCGTCATAGCCAGGGCATAATCGTCGATATTCTGAAAGAAGGAATGACCATTACTTCTATTCATCGAAGTAGGATAACGGTTAGTTTCTCGAAGTAGGAGTACTTGCGAGACTCCTCAAAAACACCCATCTAATTCTACTCTCATCACAAAAAGGCTTTTGCAGAATCATAAAAATTTTAACACATCAAGTTTTTGGCCCCATTGCCGGGGAACTTGTTGTTATTTTGAACTAAGAATCGCTATTAATTTTATCTTTTACTTCTTCCTCCCCCTTTTTCTCTCGTACATATTTTTTTCTAAACAAAAAGAAAACAACAAAAAAATATAGAAAAAGCTCAAGAACTCAAAAAAAAAAACTAATCTTCTATATATATCATCATCCAAAAAATAAAAAAAATTATTTAAGAAGCTCTTCCTTTCTTTTATTTATATTATCATCAAAGAGCCCACAAAATCAAATCAAAATATTTTAAAATAAGTTCTTTCTGTCTTCCTCTTGAATTTATTATCTTCAAAAAACTAAAAAAAAAAAATCAAACCTTCTTTATTTATATAAAAGTCTTTTTTTTTCTTTCTCTTTCGCTTCCTCTTGTATTTATTTATCTCCAAAAAACCCAAAAACTAAACCCAAATTTTTTTCTATAAAAGTAGACCCGAGGAAGCTCTTCGGATAATCCGAAATTTGTTTTTGATCCCGAAATCGAGCGCACTCTTCACGAGCGCCTTCGATCTCGTGACCAACATTAACCCTTAAATCTCGAAGAGTTAGCCGACGATACTATAGCGGATAACATGACAGATCGCGTTCTAAATGCGGCCCCGCAGCGGACCATGGCCTACTATGCTAGGCCAAATTTTGGAAGATACTGGGTCAAGTGTCACTCGCCCCGCGATAGCTAATAATAATTTTGAAATAAAATCCAGTATAATCCAAATGATACAACAGTCGATTCAGTTCGACAGTTTGCCAGATGAGGACCTAAATTTGCACCTTTCAATTTTTTTTAGAAATGCGACACATTTAAAATTAATGGCGTCAGCGATGACGCCATTCATTTACGCTTATTTCCATTTTCTTTGCAGACAAAGGCCAAATCGTGGTTGACTTCTCTTCCGAGAGTGTCCATAACCACGTGGGCCGAGTTGACGGAATTTTTTTTAACTAAGTATTTTCCTCCATCAAAAACCGCTAAATTACGCACAAATATTGCATCCTTTATACAATTCGATTCTGAGTCTCTCAACGAGACTTGGGAGCATTTTAAAGAATGTCTACGTAGTTGTCCTCATCACGTGCTACCACCTTGGCTACAAGTCCAAACGTTCTACAACAACCTAAATTTCCAAACCTGACAAATGATCGATGCGGCCGCCGGGGAGACGTTGAATAACAAAACCCCAGATATATGCCAAGATCTTTTCAAGGAAATGGCCATGAACGCGTATCATTGGAATGTGCTAAGGCCGCGTCCTAATAAGCCTGCTGGTATTTTTGAAGTGGATGCCACTACTCACTTAGCCTCGCTGGTAGAGCGGCTAACTAACCAATGGCGGAGATGACTGCTTCCTCCTCCACACTCGCGTGGGCGAATAATAATAATAATAATTTAATCGAAGAATCGGTGGATTACCTCAGTAATCAAGTTCGGGCCCCCTTCAACCCTACTAATAACCTTTATAGTAATAGCTATAATCCAGGTTAGAGGAATCACCTGAACTTCTCCTAGAGTAATCCAAATAACGCGCAGTGGCCCCCAAATGCAAACCCGCAAGGATTTCCGCACAGATTTCTTCAGGGATATCCGCTGCCTCCTCTAAAACATTCTCCGTTTGCTAAGTACATCGCATCCAACGATACAAGTATTTGGAATATTACCGGATCGCTAAAAAATTTAGAAATGCAGGTTGGACAACTTGCGAAAATGATCTCAGAGTGGCCACATGGAGCTTTTCCAGGGAATACGGAGTCGAACCCTCGTGAAAATGCCCATGCTCTAACCCTTCGCAGTGTCAAGGAGGTCGTCTCCCCATTGCGGGTTGAGCCAACGGTACACATTTCGACTCCGCCCCCTCCACCCTCTTCTTCGATTATATTAGCTCCGAATTTTCTAATTGCACCGAGCGTTTCGATCCCGCAAATTCCAGATTAATGTCCCCTTCTATGAGGCACTCTCTCAGATACCGAAATATGCGAAATACCTCAAGGAGCTTCTTTCTAATAAAAAGAAGCTCAAGGGTATTTCACGTATTTCACTAAATGTGGAATGCTTGACGGTCCTACTTAACAAATTGCCGCCCAAATTAAATGACCCGGGAAGGTTCTCCATCCCGTGCCTTTTCTACATCTTGTTTATAAAATACGCCCTAGCGGACCTAGGAGCAAGTATAAATTTAATGCCCTTCTCCCTCTTTAAAAAATTAGATTTGGGCACTCCTAGACCAACTAAAATGAGCATCCAACTCACAGATCGCTCGATAAAGTATCCCATTGGGATTGTGGAGGACGTCCTGGTCAAGGTTGACAAGTTTATCTTCCCGATAGACTTCATCATCCTCGACATCGAGGAGGTTGCTAAGGTACCAATTATCCTCGGTCGCCCATTCCTCGCAACCTCCCAAGCATTAATTGATGTAAGTAACGATCGCCTCCTCCTTCTGGTCGGAGAAGACGAAGTTACACTTCACATTAATCCCTCAATGCGAAACACCTTATCGAGTGATGATTCCTATTTTAATTTAGAATCCGCATTTGAAGATGAGTGTTCTTCTCTTTTTGAATTACTTTCCTTAACGCTAGACGATTCAGATTTGTGAATCTCCCTCCTTTAGACGAATTGCCACCATATTCGTCTTTCGAACCTTTTAATTCTAAAGATTTAAAAATAACCACATCTTATGAAGAACCCTTGGCCTTGGAGGTTAAACAACTCCCCGACCATTTGAAATACGTTTTTCTAGCTAAAAATTCAAAAATTCCCGTTATTATTTCTTCCACTTTAACCGATTCGGAAACCTCCGAATTGGTGGAGGTTTTGTCTAAGCAACACCATGCAATTACATTGCAGATTTCTGATATTAGGGGGATAAACCCCCCTTTTTGCACGCAAAAAATATTTTTAGAAGATAATTCCCGTAAAACATCCAGCCTTAACGACGACTTAACCCGAATATACGGGATTCCATAAAGGTTGAAGTCATAAAACTTTTGGATGCGGGGATTATCTACCCTACATTAGACAGTACGTGGGTTAGCCCCATACATGTCATGCCAAAGAAGGGCAGTTTAACGGTAGTGGCCAATCAAAATAATGAATTAATCCCAACCCGTACTATTACTAGTTGGCGGGTGTGCATCGACTACCGAAAGTTAAATGATGCCACCCGAAAGGACCACTTTCCATTACCGTTTATCGATCAAATTTTGGAGCGACTTTCAGGTCATCCATATTATTATTTTCTCGATGGTCTATTGGCGTTTTTTCAAATTGATATCTCCCACGAAGACCAGGAGAAAACAAATTTTACGTGCCCCTTCGACACCTTCGCATATCGAAGGATGCCGTTTGGCCTCTGCAATGCGCCAGCTACATTCCAACGATGTATGCTAGCGATCTTTGGGGAGCTCATACAAGACATAATGGAAGTCTTTATGGATGACTTCTCTGTATTCGGGAGCTCCTTTTTTAACTGCTTACAAAATCTAGATCGAGTTCTCCAAAGATGTGAAGACATGAACCTAGTTTTAAACTGGGAAAAGTGAAATTTTATGCTCCGGGAAGGTTTAGTTCTTGGCCACAAAATTTCCGCCAGAGAGATGGAGGTCGATAAGGCCAAGGTCAAAATCATCGAAAAAATCCCAACACCTTCAAATATATAATCAATTAGGAGTTTTCTTGGCCACACTGGTTTTTACAGGCAGTTTATTCAAAATTTTCCAAAATAACGAAACCGCTAATCCACCTCCTGGAGAAGGAATCTCATTTTATTTATGATTCCGCATGCGTAGAGGCATTTAATATTATAAGAGAAAAAATTATCAATTCTGCCATTCTGGTGGCGCCAGATTGGTCCATTCTGTTTGAAATTATGTGCGATGCGAGCGATATCACGGTGGGAGCCGTACTAGGCCAACGTGATAATAATTATTTTCATCCCATCTACTAATCTTCTTGAATTCTCACAGCTGCACAAGCTAATTACACGATGACGGAAAAGGAACTTCTCACCGTCGTCTTTTTGATTGATAAGTTTAGGCCCTACGTTACGCTTTCTAAAATTATCATTTTTACCGACTACTCTGCCCTCAAATATTTATTATCAAAAGTAGACGCCAAACCCTGCTTGCTTCGATGGATCCTCCTTTTACAGGAATTTGACTTAGAGATCCGGGACAAGATGGGAGCTAAATATTTTGCGGTCGACCACCTCTCTTATTTAGACTGCCCCATCGTGGAAGCACTCGTCGAACCCGACATAGATGATAGATTTCCCGAGGAGCGCCTCCTAACTATTTCTAATTTAAAAACTCCCCCCTCCTTGGTTTGCGGATTACACCAACTATTTAGTTGCGCAGGTCCTTCCAAAACACTTTTCAAAACAACAAAAGAAGAAATTCTTTTCTTATTTGAAAATTTACTTTTGGGAAGACCCATTTCTCTTTCGCGTCTATGCGGACCAAGTGGTATGAAGATGCATTTCAAGCGAGGAGGGTGCGCAAATATTACAGCACTGCCACGAGGGGCCGTCCGGGGGGGGGGGGGCATTAACAAGCCAACCGGACCGGGCAGAAAGTGCTAGAGGCGGGCTTTTATTGGCCCACTCTCTTTAAAGATGCTCACAATTTTGTGAGTAAGTGTGATAGCTGTCAGCGGTCGGGTAACATCTCACGTCGTGATGAGATGCCCCAAATTTTTTATTTAGAATGCGAAATCTTCAATTTATGGTGCATAGACTTCGTAGGCCCCCTACCTCCCTCTTATACTATTCTCTATATTTTAGTGGCGGTCGACTACGTATCTAGGTGGGCGGAAGCGCAAGCTCTCACCACTAACGATGCGAGAGTCATCGTAAAATTTCTAAAAAAATTATTTTCTCTCTTCGGTACGCCGCGTGCAATAGTAAGTGATAAAGGTACGCACTTTTGCAACGCCCAGTTTGTAAAGCATTATCTAAATACGGCGTCACGCATAAGCTCGCCACTGCCTATCACCCCCAAACAAGCGGCCAAGTAGAGGTATTCAATCGAGAGATTAAGAAAATTTTAGAAAAAACCGTTTCGACAAATAGGAAAGATTGGTCGCTTAAACTCGATGATGCGATGTGGGCATGTCGTACGACGTACAAGACCGCCATCGGTTGTACACCATATCGATTAGTCTACGACAAGGCATGCCATTTACCGGTCGAGTTAGAGCACCGCGCTTTTTGGGATTTAAAATTTTTAAACCTCGATCTAGACTTAGCCTCCGAGAGTAGAAAATTCCAATTAAACGAACTCGATGAATGACGAGCAAACACTTACGAGAGTAATAAATTTTATAAGGAGCGTTCTAAGTTCTACCACAATCAAAAAATTAAATTTCCAAAATCATTTGCGCGGGCGATCTTGTCCATTTATTTAATTCACGCCTTCATCTTTTTCCGGGTAAACTAAAATCCAGATGGTCCGGCCCCTTTGAAGTCAAAAAGGTTTGGCCATATGGGACCGTTCTTATCTCCCAGCCCAAAAAAGACGAGTTTAAAGTCAATGGTCACCGTTTAAAACTTTATTTGGCGGGCGATCTGGTGGACGGTAAACTCAAATCTATACCCCTTCCTAACCTTTAATAAGAAAACTTAAACGCCAAATGCGTCAAGCTACACGACGGTAAACAAAGCGCTCGTGGGAGGTACCCCATATTTATATAATATTTTATTACTTTTCTATTTTTGCAGGGTTTATTTTTATTCTCGTCCTTTATTTTTGTACAAACCGCCCTTTTATTTTCTCTCCTTCATACTTAAATTACAACATTGGGAACAATGTTGGGTTTTAAGTATGGGAGTATCTTTTTCCATTCTTCAAAATTTTGAAAATTAAATACTTAGAAAAATAAATAAATAAAAATCTAAAAGACCCAAAAATCCAAAAAAATATTTCATACTTTGTAAATAAATTTGAAATATCAAAAAGAATTCTAAAAAACCCAAATATCCAAAAAAATATTTCATACTTTGTAAGTAAATTTGAAAAATCCAAAAATATTCTAAAAAACCCCAAAATAAAAAAAATATTTCATACTTTGTAAATAAATTTGAAAAATCCAAAAACATTCTAAGAAACCCACCCCCCCCCCCAAAAAAAAATAAAAATAAAAATAAAAAAATAAAACCCCTACTTATTTTTTTATTTTTTTCATAACTAGTTTGAGTTTATTTATAAGCATTTTCATCATGTTTGATTTGCCAAAACTCTTATTTGTATCATAGTTTGTAAGATTTAGATCATTGGAATTTTAGTTGTAAGGAACACATTGTAATTTTAATTTAATTAGAAAACAAACTTTTTAGCACTACTTCAAGTTTACCCTAAATAGCTTCTTGTTGTATTACTTTGGCAGACCATCTTTAGACTTTAATTATTCCTACTTCAAACTTGTGAAATTTTTAAGAATGTTCTAAATCTACAAAAAATTGCTCTCAATTTTTTTCATAATTTATAAACTCTAGAAATTTCTAAACACCTTACCTCTTATTCCATTTCCTTGGTAATTTTGTTCTAAAAGATCCTATGTCAATGGGAATAAGATTTCATTTTGTAAACATAGGCACCCAATTAAAATTAAAAAGATCTTATGTCAATGGGAATAAGAGTTTGTTCCGTAAACATAAGTATTATTGGGTATTTGTGAAAAAAAATTAAAAATGGGAACAAGATTTCATTCCCTACACTATCCAAAAGAAAAAAAAATTGAGTGGGGTGAGAGGATAAAATTCATCACCCCCAAATAAAAATCTCTTCACTTACCAAGCTTCCCCCTACCCCTTAGCAAATAAAATTGAAAACTAGATGTAAATAAAAAATTTTTGAGAGAGCATAATTAGTAAGTTTGAATTATTCTTAAAAATTTCTTTAAAAAGTTAAAGTTCTTATAATTCTATTCTAATAATGGTGCTATTTATTACAATTATTTAGGTCGCTACTTAGCTAACTTTAGAAGTCTTGTTGGCTAAAACTTTTTTGCTCTTTTTAAATCATTATCACGATGTAGGACTTACCTCTTTAAATTTCCTAAATTTATTTCAAGCTTACTTTCGATTAAAGAAAATTTTGGGAAATTAGAAATTCTATTAATGTCTTATAGATATCTCTCTTACTTTTGCTCTGGAATAGCAAAAGCTTAAGTATGGGGGTATTTGATGAATAGTAAAATTATATGTATTTTAGTGTAGTTTTTAGTATAGTTTTAAGTAATATTATTCATATTTCATGTAAATTATTGAATAAATGATTTGTTTTAACTAATATTTATTTATATATATTTATATGTAAAAATGAACTACTTAAGTATATATTTATATATGAAACCATATAATAAATATGTAAATATTTATGTAAGTAATTATGTAAATATATACTAAATATATGTAAATGTATATGTAAAATACTTATTAAATAAAAAGCTATATCTATATATATGTAAATATAAGTTATAAATAAAGTTTAATAAATAAAAACTCTTCTTAAGCTTGTTTTTTTTTTAAAATAAAGATAGTCCCGTCGATCGGCAGACAGTACCGTCGATCGAAGGGACGGGCTGTCAATCCCGTCGATTTAAACTTGTCCTTTTGAAATCAGCTTCAATCCCATCGACCGACGGGATGGAATGTCGATCCCGTTGATTTTCCTTTCCCGTCCAGTCGATTACTGCCTAAGTCCTGATCGACATCCCTTCCCGTTGATCGATGGGACGGGATGTCAATTTTCCATTCCCGTTTATATAATACATAGTCATTCGATTCTATTAATATATATATTCTTTTTCTTACAGATGAGCGCGCTTGGCTCAGTGGACTTGGTTTGGATAGCCTCCTTTGTGGTGTGGGATCGAATCCAGGCTAGCGCCATTTTTGCTGGATTAATTCCAACTATCCGCACCCAACCCGCCAGCCCTCTATCCGCACCCATTTTTGCTGGATCAATCCAGACTTGATTTGTTCTTGTTCTTCTTGTTCTTCTTTTGTTTATGTTGAGTGTGTGAGTGTATGAGTGTAAATTTTATTGTTTTTATTTTTTTATTTTAGTTTTTCATTTATGAAAGTGTGTGTGTGTGTATGAGTTTACTTTTTTTTTGCTTTCTTTAATTTTTGCTGTAATTTATCTTTTAATTATTGTAGTGTGTGTGTGTGTATGAGTTTAACTTGACTTTATTTTGCTAAATTAGTTTTTATGCTTTCTTTCAATTAAGTCATTTCAATACCGTAGAGTGAGCGCGTGTATGAGATAAATTTTCTGCTTTATTTCAATTCTGTCATTTCAATTCTGTAGAGTGCGTGTGTTTTTAATTTAGTGTACACTTTTCTTTTCTTTTTCCTTATAATTGTTTTTCTTTGTTTTCGCTAACGCACATAGTCGCTTAATTATCATCATCATCATTTTTTTTTATAAAATTAATCACTCATTTCGCCGATAAAATAATAGCGCATTCTAAAAAAGTGAAAATAATCAACAGGATCCAGAAAAATACGACCTTGATATTTTCTACAAAATATCCTATAATATACGCGATAAGGTATACTTGCCTTCATCGAAAGATTAGTTTGGATAATAATTACAAAAGCTTATAAACTCTCCTTTTCTATTTACACATTTAAAGAATTCGGCGCCGTAGACAGGGCGTAATTATCGATATTCCGAAAGAAGGAAAGACCGTTACTTCTATTCATCGAAGTAGGATAACAGTTAGTTTCTCAAAGTAGGAGTACTCACGAGACTCCTCGAAAACACCCGCCCAATTCTACTCTCATCACAAAAAGGCTTTTGCAGAATCCTAAATTTTTTAACACATCAGTAGGATCTTGTGATGGATCTGAGTTGGTAGGGTTTTTAGTGAGCCTGAGTTTTGGTAGGATCTAATTACAATATGGACTAAGTTATCAAAATCAAGGGTTAACAAAGAAAGTACCAAACATACTCATCCAAAAATTACAAGAAAATTAACAGGTGTCTAAGGTGATCAGATATGTTCACTGTATAGTTCCATAATTTTCCAAATTCATTTGACCTTATAAATCTTTATTTAAATAAACAAATCATAGGGCACTTTGTGAAGAGAACCATATAAAAACTCCTCCAAAAACGATATTAAAATTTACAGATCATATTCTTGCCCTAAAAAGTTCTCTGACCAAATTTCATGATTTTTAGTGAATATAAAATCCTTAATTAATTCCTTTTATAAATAGGGCAAACAAAGGTCTTGTGAATGAAGTACTATATAGATCAATCTAAAATTCATAATAAAATTATCAAAGAACAATATCACTAATACAAGCTCACTGCCAACATTTCATGAACATCCAAGGTTATGTAAATATGTAAATTCTTCTTATAAGGAAACATCCTAATTGGTTCATAATTAATTTAAAGGGGATAAATGTTCCTAAAAAATTCTAGTTAACTTATCTACGGCATAATACCACCCTTTGAACCTCTCGACCAAGTTTCAAGTCATTCCGATGACATATGACCCTATGTCCTTCAATCGGCTTAATATATAACCCTATGGTTTGAAATAGGGCTCTATGGCACATCCATCCCAAACCACCCAAAATCACTTATGGGGGTGTTTCATATGAAGTTAAATCAGTAGCCATGGTTTTGCAACATTTGGATGAGGTTTGACTCATCAAATCCAATAAGTGCACCTTTGTCCTAATATCCCCTAGTTTGACCAAATTTGGGTTACTTAATTACCCTACCAAAGCAATCCCAAATGGGATGAAATTTTTACCAGAGTCATGTAATGACCCTAACGACCACCCACCAAAATTTGGTAGGGTTTGGAGGTATCTAGACTCTAAAAGTAATTCATATATGGTTTATTTATTTTCTACAAAAACTATAGAAAAAGTTCCTCCAAAAATTCTCATTAGTGGATATGTTGAGGGTAAGGGTAAATCTAGCCTATGCTACAAATTTTAAAGCACTTAGATGAGTAGTTTAGAGGGGGAACCAATCTTAATTTATGGTCATCCTTATGACATCTTGCACCAAACTGGGTGCTGTAGTCAAACCATAGGGCCAAATCGACCTAAATCAATTTTATATTAAACTAGACACAAAGATCTACAACTTGTGTCTCTGACCACCTTTCCTAAAATGGGCTCTAAGGGGTTCCATTTTCAGTTTCAAAAATGTGCATTTCTAGGAAAAATTACGACGTTAAATAACCATAAAATTATAAAATCTGTCTAAATGGACGGCATCGGTTCATCTTCTCCAATCAGCCAACGACCATGATTGGCCCGACTTGTACCAACTTGTGAGGTGATTTCCTGTCCACCTAGACCCTCTCCCGGTCAGCCAATCCCCCCACCACCTCTGTTGAGGTGGTGGCCGACGATGCACGGTGGTTGGCCGGCCGGAGGTGGCCGGAATTGGGGATTAAGGCATGAAAATTAAAACTTGAACCCAAGCTTTCGGCCATTAAGATCCAAGGCCAATTGGACCCAAACCTTGCAGCCAACATGATAAGATCTATCCACTAAGATAGAGGAGGAGGGGAGGACCTGTGTGGTGGCATGAAGCCGCGCCGATCGCCGGTCCGCCATTTTTGGCCGTGAAGCTTTTGGTGCCATGTCGATACTAGTTTAGAGGCTCGATTTCATCTGGAAAGTGGTGGAAACTCCTTCCCTTCATCCCTTGAGGCTTTTAAAGGAGCCAATTCGGAGAGGGAAAGAGGCAAAGCTTGGGATTCCACCATTAACACCATTAATGGTGAAATTTCGGCCATCCCTAAATACACATAGATTCATCCCTCATATGAGTTGGAAAACCTCTTAAACTTCTCCTAACTGATAGGGGAAATGAATCCCCATTAATTGGGAAGGCCTTTGGACTCCCTTGTGGGATTTACTCCACCAAAATGGATCCTGGCCGCATTCTGTCAGTTCAGCTACCACCGGCACTAGCGCTAGCGTATCGACGGTGCAACATTTATCGATTCGGCCACTACTGCCAGCGCAAGCGCGAGCTCTAGCATTGGCTCCAGCGCTAGTGTCTCAATGGTGTAGAGCTTCTCTCGACGGTATGAAGCTCATCTCAGTAGTTCGTCTAGAAAACTGCTACCGCCAGCACTAGCGCTAGTGCCAGCTCTAGCATCTCGATGACATAGAGCTCATCTCGACATTATGGATCTCATC
Organism: Dactylorhiza incarnata; assembly: GCA_033032865.1. Taxonomy (NCBI): domain Eukaryota; kingdom Viridiplantae; phylum Streptophyta; class Magnoliopsida; order Asparagales; family Orchidaceae; genus Dactylorhiza; species Dactylorhiza incarnata. The sequence continues at coordinate 9,874,008 of JAWHQI010000035.1, forward strand.
TCAGTGGTTCGTCGAGACAACCGCTAGTGCCAGTACTGGCGCCAACGTTGGCGCCAGTGCTAGCGTCTCGATGACATATAGCTCATCTTGATGGTATGGATCTCATCTCAGCGGTTCTTCTAGTCAACCGGTACCTCCTATGTTAGCCCCTATCGCCGACGCTAGCTCAATATTCAAATTTCTTTTCTTTCTACGATCGGATAATTGGGGTGTTATGAAGGGACCCCTTAATGGGTTAGGCATACTATGGTGGGGTCAAGGGTCATGGTGATGCCCTAAAGCCAACCCTAGATTGGATAAATGGAATGCACTAATTGTAAACCAATGGGGTCTTCACCTATTTGCCAAGGTCTTATGATCTCTTCACACATCCCAGGGTTTTATTATGACCTAGTCATGACAAAACCAACCTAGGGGTCTAGTGGTTTGGGGGATGTTACAAGAAGTCTGAAGCGGATCTGGATATTGTAATAACCCTGCTGTACACATCTGAGTTAGAGTACATCCTAATTGAGCCAACCAGTCTTTACAACTCTGCTGTCTCGGCATTTTATGAAAATGCCGACTTCAATAAATCTGAAAGGGAAATTCACACCATTGTGGCTGGACAGCAAATTAAAGTGACAGCAATAAGTTTATCCCAAGTCTTACAACTCATTGACTTCGAAAAGGATGAGAAAGAAGAAGAAGTCATAGAGACAGATATCCATGAAGGGTTGAAATGGTGTGGTTTTGACAACAAACCTTATGAAAGCTTACAGAGAATGCACTTTAATAGACAAGGTATATTACTTACAAATATCATTGGGAAAGTGCTGCTGTGTAAAACAGGTTCACATGACAGAGTATCTAAAGGGATGTTTGAAGTAATGGTCAGAGTAATCCTGAACAAGAGGACTGAATGGGGAAAGCATGTGTTTGAAAAGATTACAGAACACAAAAGATCTCCAAACATTGGCAGAATCTTATCCCCGTATCTCCAAAATTGCATCCCTCATCATCTCAAAGTTTCAGAATCTACCCCTCTCCACTATCTCAAAAAATAGATGTAAAGACAGTGAATAGGTGGGAGAAGAAGTTCACCAAGAAGGAAGCAGGTGAATCTTCAATTCAAGGTGCTCAAGGTTCAAAACCCCCTGCCCCAGTTCCTATAGTTTCTCAGGAACCCCTGACTCCTATTGAGGGGGAGCCTCTGAGAGAAGAAAACCCTATGATGGACAGTGCTCCAGCACCTCAAGAGGAGGTGAATCCAGATCTTGAGCAGCTACCTGATCTAGAAGCTGTTTTGCATATGGAATTTGAAGAATCTGAGAAAGACCCAAGCAGCGGTCATGCATTTGTTGATGAACAAGATGAGTCTAACAGATCCTTGAATGAATTTCTTAATAGTGAAATGCATATAAATTTAGAAGAAGAAGAATTTGAGCACCCTTCTGAAATCCCTGCACCAATGGAGGTGGGCATACTAGTCAATTCACAATGTTGCCGTCACCTCAAAGAATAGAAGATGAGCACCCTCCTCTAACCAGCATAGTTCCCACAACCCCCTCAACTGAATCTATGTCCCAAATGGAAGGTCTATTAAATAGATAAAGAGAACATTTGAAGCATATATCAATCAGGCTATTACAAGTTGCAGAAATGAACTGTCTGCCAGAGTAGATGTATTGCAAGACGACATTCATCATCTAAATCATCAAAACACAAATGTGTATCAGACTGCTGCAAATGCTGTGGACAATATAGGGTCAAAATAGCTAACATCAATCAAGCTACTTATCTCATTGGACATCAACTGAACATTGTGCTGGATAGATTGTTTACTCTAAGAGATAATCAGCAGTCCATCATACATAACCAAGATGTGACCTTTAATGATTTTGAAGATGCCATCAACACTGTACTTCAGAGAATATCAACTTCTGCTCAGGTCTCTCAAGAGCTAGTGGACAATGTTGGTGAAACTTTACTACATCAGTTTCAAGTCACCCAAGATCAGCTTTCAAATTCCTTCAATCAATCTGTCAGAGCATCTCAAGGCACTCTTATGGATTCCATTGTAAATCTTAATAATCTTCTAGCTAGACAACTTCAGGCCTTCCAGGCATCCCTCTCTAAAGACATATTTTTAGAAGCCAGAAAGGGGTAGATAATGTCAAGCCATCATGCCATGTGGCTAGCCAATGAAGTAAGGTTCTCTATGGATCTTGAACCAATTGACTATGGGATTGCCTATAAATATCCAATTCCTGAAGGCAATCTCCCCGAAGAACCCTCTCACAATGCAATGCCTAAAGTACCTCCAGAACAATATCAAGAGCCTGATAGCTATCAAGGATATTTTATTGATGAGCTTGTCAGTGGGAGTAGGCAAGCCAGGAAAAGTAAAAGACATTCTGTTGATCCTGAAGAGCAAGAAGCAAAGAGGAGGAGAATGGAAGAGATAAAGAAAAACCCAAATTTTGAAGAATGGAGCCCTTGCTTAAGGGATATCATCCTAAATACTTGGACTCAATTCCAACAGGGAAAGAATGACAGGGGTACATTCTACAGTTCAGAAGAGTGGTACAAATATGAGACGTGTGAAGCTAGCAGAAGGGATTATTAGAACAAAATCAAGATGGGAGATACCTTAGTTCCTGCCCATGCTCCTCTCAGATATCACCCTAAGCCTTATAACTATTTTGAAAGGCAAAAGCAGAAATAGGCTGAAGCTGAGCAATCCAAGAAGGCTGGACCATCTGGGAAAGGCAAAGATGTTTAGAAGGATTGAAGAAGAAGGATTCTAGAAATCACATGCACATTTATATGCTCTACATTTTTGCATCTAATATATTGTTAATGTATTGCACTGTTGTTAATCAATATATGCAGTGATTAAATTCTCAATTAATTGTTAATGATTATATTTCTTATTCAGGCCTATCTATACTTGTAAGTTCTGGCTTCTTCAAATAGGGGGAGATTGTTGGGTATTATTCCTTCAATGTCTCTAAATTTAAAGAAGGAACACAAGTATAGATAAGCTAAGTTATTTTTAATGTTATGTTTAAGTTTATGTTATGACAGATGCATCAAGGCTATATCACTAGTATATAGACGATAAAAGTAATGAAAATTAACTAAGTCAAATATCGTCTCAAGACTCAGCAGATTAATCGTTGAGAAAGGAAACATATCGTCGAGATAGTTTCGAAGATATAGTCTTGAAGAAAACTTAATGTTGATAAAGCTAAGTTCAGATGTCTCGACGATATTGTCTTAAAGAAAATATATAATCTTGAAGGCTGAAGAAAGCTTATAGTTGAGAAAGACCAAGTTTAGAAGACTCGACGACATCGTCTTGAAGAAGAGGTATAATCTTGAAGATTAATGACCTGACTCATTAAGTCATGAAGAAAGGTTCGTGAAGACAAACATTTGTTTGAAGACCTTACATCGTCTAGAAGATCAAGACGATATCGTCTTGAAGAAAGATTGTTAGCCTAAATAATAAGTCTAAGTCATATGAAAATAAATATCTTGACGATATCGTCAAGAAGAATTAATATCTTTGAGATATCATGTGTGTCGACGATACCATCTTAAAAAAACATATTGCCTTAAAAGATTGAAGACATATTGTATATAAGGAAACATCTCAATGATATCGTCTAGAAGAAGCAATCTCGTTGAGATATCAAGTAAAGTGTTGAAGAAGAAAGTATGTCTACAATATCATCGTGAAGAATATCTGTCATTTACATTGATCAAGACGATATCTGCTTGATTAAATCTTATCGTCTTGATAGTTGCACAACCACATTTAATGCGTAGACGTTCCTGGAAATTGATATTCAAGGAATGTGCACGCCGCCTATCTTACACACCAATCAAGGAGTAATAAATGATATATTCTCTATAGAATATAGTCGTTGCACAGTATTTAAGAAAGAAATTATTACTTCTATATACTGCAAGTTCCAAGATCAGCAAGTCATCAATGATGAAATATTATACCAATTTTGCCAAACGATTCAAACGGGAAAATTGATTATGGAATAATCAACAAGGGCTTTTATGCAAAATTGCAGAACAATATAAAAGGAGACATTTTTTCTTACAAGACACATTTTGCTCAAGTATTCTCTCTCAAGTTTATTCTCAGACATACTTCCAGAAGAGAAAGAAAAGAATCAATAAGAAGATGACTTCACTACTGTTGTGCTGTGAAGGTCTAAAGAAGATTCTAAAGAAAGGCTCAGTGATTTGCAAGATCTCTGGGTTTACTGTTATAAGAAGAAGACCTATTATTTCAAAGCTCTCATCTTGAAGTCTTTTCTTCTACCACATTAAATATTTCGGTATTACTCTGTAGGGTTCTTTGTGAGCTTGAGTTTATAGGATCTTGTGATAAATCTGAGTTGGTAGGGTTCTTAGTGAGCCTGTGTTTTGGTAGGATCTTGTGATAGATCTGAGTTGGTAGGGTTCTAGTGGGCCTGAGTTTTGGTAGGATCTTGTGATAGATCTGAGCTTGGTAGAATTCTGTGTGAACCAGAGTTGTAAGAACTGTTTATTGAGAAAATATTTGAGTTGGAGAAGTTTCCTAGTCTAGTTCATTGATAGATAGGTGAGAGGGACAGTGAACTACCTCTAGACACATTGTCTTGTAGGGAACCACTATAAATCTTGTGTATTTTCTGTGATTGCTTTTGTGCTGTGATAGTTAAACTTTAAAGTAACAAATAATATTGAAAACCCCCTAATCCCCCCCCCCCCCCCTTCTTGGTGTAGTTTACAGACAACCCATATCTTTCGCAACTATAATATATTAAATTTGCAATTCAAGTAAACGAAAAACAATGTAGCGGTCATGCTTACAATCTTGTGCATTTACTTAAGTTTATAGAAAATAATGTGGTTATGCATTATGATACAATTCTCACGAGTAGAAGTTTTATAAAAGATAATGATGTGTACCAATAGTGTTTGATTAAAGTATACAAGCGAGTTAATCAAAACACATGACATGTGTAATAAAATAAACACAACATTATCAAAATTCATTCTTAGAATTACTTCTACCCACAAAGCTATTTTATTTTCAATGCACATGTAATAGAGTACAACTACCATGGTGCTTCACACACACAATGCTCATTAAGACTTATCAGAGAGCGAAGTAGTGCTTAGTGGATCACATAAGATTTTATTTTGATTGTTTTTTTGTGATCTAGTGTACAAAAAGGGAAGTGGTGTATAAATGTGTTTGCACAAGACACTTTACAATTTTCTCCAAGGTGCTCAACCTCACAGGGATCATAAAGACTTTTCAAGAGGGTGAGTAGAGCTTGGTGGAGTTATCTTTGTCATTTATTCATTTGAATTTTAGTTTAGTACCAAAGATCTCAAAATTCACTTGTTTTTGCAAAAATATAGTTTTGATTTTTGAACACACTTCTCAAGAGAAATAGGTGCATGAAAGATTGTAGGTAATTGATGTAGGATAAGGTGTTTGGGTTCACTCTCTCGTGCGCGATCGATTTGATTACTCTCAACGCTTCCTAATCTCACATAAGTGTGAACGAACACAGCCAACTTGTGGAATGATTTTTATTCACGTTATTTATCATGCACGGGCAGACACACCGCGAGGGAATGGAAGGAGGCAAAGGGCCAACTTCGCTCTCGGCTAAAAGGATCCACACGATCCAGTCGAGCGGTTGTTGTTGTCTACCAAAGAGAGATCCTCCGAAAAGGTAAAGATTTCAGAAATGAAAAATCTCCCCCAATAAGAACAAAAGAGGATCGCCACTCCTCGTCGAATTAAAACAAAATCCAAGATCGAAATACAAATCCAAAATAAAGAAAATCCGCGAGAAAATCAACGGTTCAAAGACCACGTCACAGATCTAGCCACCACAGAACTATCTAAGAAAGGAATCACACGAGTGGAGTGTTCGTTACCCCCCTCAGAATCGTAGATCCGAGATATAGGAATCCTAAAGATTGTTTGTCCGCAGAGACCACTGGAGATGAGTCACATGATGTAGAGCATGTTCGCCTTCGCCGCTTCCACCACGATCAAGCCCTTGGAGCCAAATCCGAGCCAAGAGATCTCCTTCCACAAGCCCTTGGGGCTGGCCGAAATTCTTCAAGAGAGTGAGGGAGATGGTCTGCCTTAGAGGGAGAGGTTGAGAGAAGGAGTGAGGAAGGGAGAAGGAGCCGAGAAGAGGGGAGGAGGAGGACGAGTGGCCGGCGGCCAATGAGATAGATAGGAGCCTAGGGGTGGCGGCTAGGAGGAAGAGGAGAGAGAGAAACTTTAGGGTTTGGAAAAGTTTGTTTTCAATTTCATCAAATCTGAATTTAACCTAGAGTTGTGGCCTTATATAGAGCTTACAAACAACGATGGAGAATTTTAAAAGCAAACCAGATTTTGGCTAAAAGCAAACCAAAATCAAATTGTCCCAAAACATAAAATAAACTATGAAATAAAAATGAGCATATAAATAAAGTCTTAATCAAGCGCGCCGACGAGATGACCACCCATGAGTGGTGAATCATGGAGGGTCGTCAGCATCATCGTCCAAATCCCCAACAAGTGGAGAGTCCTCAACCGCAGCTTCGACAAACGGTGGTGGATCAATATCTGCAGCATCTTCCTCATCTCGTGGAGGTGGACCAATCTCTGCAGGTGGTGGTGATGGATCAATATCTGCAGCAACATCTTCCTCCCCAACAAAGTGTGGGTCTATGTGGGGGTCTTCATCAGCAATGACCTCATCCGCCACAAAGTGTGGGTCCATGTGGGGGTCTTTATCAACAGGGAGATGGAGAAGGACTGAGAGGAATGGATGGCCTCCATCAGTAATCTAGTCATACATCTCAATTATGTTAAGTTTGCAAGAGTAAGATTAAAACACATGTAGGTTATCCAAGATGTGAGTGAATAAATCATTATCAAACATAAAACAATACTCATACTTAGCGTCATGCTAAACATTTCTACACATGTTTTCTACAATCAATTTTATTGGACATAACAAGATATTTTCAAGGCATGACAAGACAACTATTGGAACATGCTTTCCGCATCTCTTGGTTTGAAAATAACAAATCCTATTGTATTTGATCATACTTGCATTGTGTTTATAGTGTGCAGGATCTTCAACATTCAATCCCCAATGATGTGTGAAAAAGAAAGACGTCGAAGCAACATCAAGATGATTCTCTGTTGATACTGCTGAGCGGTAACACTACTGCTGGCGCTAGCGAATCAGAAACCGTTGAGAAGGAAACCGCTGAGAATGGAACTGGTGTTCGATGAAATGGAAACTGCATTTGACGAACTGGCGTTCGACGAAATGGCACTCGATGAACTGCGTGCTCTACCGCGGCGATCAACAAACTGCATGCTCTACTGTGGAGCTCGATGAAATGCATGCTTTAATGCGTAGCGTTAGCACTACCGCTGGCGCTAGTGTTCGTTCGATGAAATGAAAGCAGCGCTCTACAAAATGTGAAGCAGTTCGACGAAGATGTGTCTGACGAAAAGGGATGTGCTCTAACGCGAAGCGTTAACACTACCGCTGGCGCTAGCATAAATAGAAACATTTGATGAGAAGGAAATCGTGGAGAAAAAGGAATGTCGACGGGACGCTATTTTGGCAAGTACTATCGCGGCGCGTTAAGGATTAACGCCCGGCGGTAGCTTTTGGAATCTTCCCGTCTGCATGTGATTGAGGAGAAATTATGGAAGGAGATATTGGCTGAAAGAAGTTTATCTCGCTATCGCAGAGTGTTAGCATTACCACGGCACGCTAGTCGGAGCTCAATGTTTAGCAGTAAAAGTTGCCTAAAATGCCACAATCCGCGTGCTTGATCATTGCCTAATGTGGCTACCGCGGGGTGGTAGTACTACCGCAGGCGGTAGTGGATGACTCTATTTAAAGACGCACGCCTCCTCCGTTGTTGCTTGCTGATATAGAAGGAATTGAAGCCATATATTCAGAGCACTCGTGAGAACCTTCTCCAAGCAGCCAGAAGAACTCCTTCAACGTTCGTGAATGTAAAGAACTTGAAGACCAATCCGATCGCATCGACTCGACATCAAGTTCTACTTTAAAGGGAGTTTTTAGTTTGTGTTTTGTCTCAGTTTCAAATTGTAACCTTTATATCTTTTGTTCGGTAGAGGAATTCGCCACACGGCGACTAGGACCTTGTGGGGACTAGGGGAAATTCGCCTCGTGTCGGCGACTAGGTCTAGGTAGGACTTAGCGAGGAATTCGCCTCGTGTTGGCGACTGGGTCTAGGAAGTAGATCTAGGGGGTGCTCGAGGCCTTTCTGGTGATAGATTGGCTAGAGCGACTTGAGGCCGTATCTGGCAGAGATCGGCTAAAGCCAACCGGTTCGTGGGGATACGAGTCGGTATAGAAAACAAAAAGTTTTTTTCATATTATTCACTTCGATTTCTAGCATCATTGAAATCTGATTTTGTAATCAATTTTATAAATAATAATCATGTCTTTTCTTGTTTAATAAAATTAATTTCATGTCTAATTTCATTATCTCTTTACTTTTGATTTAACTTACTTCGACCAAAATATCAAAAGTTTTCTATTAAAGTTTAAAGTTTTTAAAACCCTTATTCACCCCCCCTCTAAGGGCGCCTACAGATCTAACAAGTGGTATCAGAGCCAGGTTATTCCAAATCGGCTTAACAACCGAGAATAATGGCGTCTCTTGATCATGATCTCGCTTCTACTAGTGGGGAAAATTTTAATATAAATGAAAAAGTATTATCACCTCCTTTATTTATGGGCAAAAATTATAAAGGGTGGAAAATATTAATGAAAAATTTTCTTAAGGCCTTAGATGAAAAAGTTTGGAATATTACTATTGAAAAGCCACCTAGCGTACTAACTAGAAACGAAATTGTTTTAAATACAAAATCTATGAATAGTATATTTTGTGCATTAGACCAAAATATTTTCAAACTTATTTATACGTTACTTACCGCATATGAGATTTGGAATTTTCTTGAAAGAACTTATGATTCTCCTTCTACAGGTATGGAACAATCACAAGAATCGGAGAATATGGAAGCTTGCACAAGTGTTCAAGAATGATCCTCTCATGATGAATCAATGGAGCACACATCAAATGGAAGAGAAGAAGAAGTACTGTCTTCGGAAGAGGAGTGCCAAAAAGATGTCAAAGAAACTATATGTTCAAATCGTGCCTCTCCCAAAAGCAATGTAAGGAAATCAAATTCTATTTTTTGTACCTCTATTTCTACATTGCAATTACTACAAACTACTAAACGTAAGATTAAGAAACTAAAAGTGGCCAATGCAAAACTAAGTTTAGAAAATAAAACCTTGAAAGCAAATGTGAATGTAGAATCCAAAAATGAATTGTTTGTATCTCCATCATGCTTTTCATTTGAAAACTCTATATCATGTTTTGAATGTAATGATATTAAGGAAAAATACAAGGAACTTCAAAAGGAATTTATTTGTGTAAAAGAACGCAATGAAAAATTGTCTTTAGAAAATTCATCGTTAAAAAATAATTGTGATATGTGCAAAAACTATAAAATTGAAATTAAAGAGATGGATGAAACTTTTGATGACTTTAGAAATGAATATAACAATCATATTGAGTATATCGTATCCACTCTCAAAAATAGCACAATGACATATAATAAAGCTAGACATGAACTCAAAGCTAAAAATTATGAATTGGAAACAAAAGTTAACTTGCTTAAGGAAATTTTAAAGAAAAATTCTCAACACATAAATCAACAATTTCAAGCAAATTCCAAAAGCAAGTTAAATGTGAATTTTCATAATATGTCTAAGCCTTACAAAGGAAATGAAAAATATCAAATGCTTGAAAATGAAATTCCAAATCATTATCATTTAAAACATCATCTTTCTCCCAACATAAACTTAAAAATAAACAAATTTCCTATAAATAATGTTTTGCAAAATCATCATGGAAATTTGACAAATAAAAATAATATTAAACCAAGGTTTGAATGGAGACCCAAGGTTAAAGATGAAACACAAACTCAAATCAAAAGGGCCCATTCAATCATATCTCCCCAAAAGCAAACACGATATATTTGGGTACCCAAAGGAATCGTCACACCCGGTACTCTTTGGATACCTAAATCTCTCATTTATTAGTATCCAATCATTTGCATGAAGTAGAAATCAACTAAAATGAAATATCATTATTCTACTTTATGATATGGCTTTCCTATTTTTTTGTTTATTTTTCCTTTTTTGTTGAACCATCATGATATGATCACTTTATATAACTTGTGATATGACTTTCACATATTAAACCAAAATTCATAAACAAATCAAATTGAATAAAGTTGAATAAAAAGTCATATCATTTTTCAAGTGATCTACTTATCCTTTTTATGTTTATCCTTCCAGATTCATTTCCTAAAAGTCTTTTAAAATTTGAAAAACTAAATTTGTCATATGATATTATTAAGACTAAATGAAATAAGTGTCAAAATGGATTTATAAGGTATTTTTAGGGGTATTAGGCTAAATTTATAAAATGCGCAAGTTTTGCTTATTTACTTAATATATTTGCGTAATTTGTTTGCCCCTATCATGCTTAACCAAAATTTAAAAAATTGAAATCAGAGAATTTAACTTTTCACATGATACTGCCAAGACAAATAAAAATAATTATCAAACTATGAAGTGAGAAAAATTCATAACCATACAGGATATCTGTAAACTACTTCAGCAAGATAATCATAAAAGAACACTTAAAATAAGCCAGAAATTAGTCCAAAATGAAAAACATGAACCCAGATAGTATGCTGGTACTAACGCCAGCGCTAGAACTATCGCTGCGCGTTAGTAACAGAAATTTGTCTTGCTGTCTCTGAAACCTGTATTATTACAAAAATAAAAACAAATTATTCATTCTCCAGCTCCCATACTGCTGCTCTCCCCTTCATCACCTCCACGTCGTTTCCGACGAAGTGATCGTCGAGGCTGCTCCTCCTCAGGACTCTCCTCTCTAACCGATGATGGAGTTAACTTGAGTGCCACCATTATCTTCCATATCATCTTCTCAACACCGGATATCTTCTTTGACATTCGTGTCACTTTCCTATTTATGTCCGCTCCCTACTCCCTTAGCTCATGTAGTTCTCGCTGGGTCTCTCTCATTGACCCACCTTATCGAACTAGAGGTTGTGGAGATGGAGCCCTTTCTTATCGTGGAGGATGAATTGATAGTGTAGATAATCTGGGTGGTCGACAATCAAGATGATAAGCCTCCTTATTAAGAGACTGGCATTTCATGTATACAATTCATTGAATAATTCCTCCCAACGGAAGAGTATTCAATCATTTTTGCCTTGGATCTTTCAGCTTATATGTATACCTGATCATTGATATAAGGAGATCTGCCATATCAAACTGAATTTTTTTCTAAAATATGGTAAGTGACCATACTCAATTGTGCTGTGATCATCTTTGTATCTCCCCCCTTTATCATGATCGTTCGTCGTAGGATCACTTGTATCATGTACGCGTCAGGAGTCAGTGTTGTGACCGATGAAATCAAATCTTTCTCATCTCCTTTACCATGCAATACTTTATTCACTCGAGTCCAGTCCCGAAATGTTTGAAACCTCTCTACGATATCCAAGAAATTACTACTCCACTCAAGACCAAACTCTGCACGTAAATCTTCATGTGTTATCACTACCTCATGAACTTGGACATAGGAACATACTCCTCCTTCGAGATTTGTCCTAGCCGTATCCTTCAATCCCATGTAAAACTCCCTTACTAAAATTGAGGAAATGCTATCATCTATTAGCACAGAGAGAACACTCGCATCAGCTAAATATTCGTAGATATGCGCATGAATGGGCAATTCTACCCCCACCATCATAGCCACTCTGATGGTGGCATCCTCAATACCAGGAAATATATTACCACCCTCTCGATTCCGATCTACATTTGATCGTCGTGGGCGATTACTGGAGGCAGCGATTCTCAAATCTGAACCAAAATAAAATTGAAGGAAAAACATCAAAAATCTGGACACAAGGTCTACCGCGGCGCGGTAGCTTCTACCGCTGCGCGGTAGCTGACGAAACTATAGTTCTTCTTCCTCCTCCGATTTCACCCAACTAATCCTCCAAATCATTCGAAAATGCTTGAAAATTCTAGATCTGTGATATCTCAACTAATCTAACATGAATACTAAAACAATAACTCTTAGATCTACCAAAATGACTTGAAATATTTGTCAAAAATCCTCCTATGACTACATTGCCATAAAATTTGTTCAAATCTGCTAGATCCTAGCTTGAATAACTAACTTGAAGCATAAAAGAAAGTAAAATAACAAAAGAAAATCCTTACCTATTGCTAACGCCGGCGGAAGCTCAAGGAAAATACGAGATCCAAAACCTCTTGACCAAATGAAATCTGACCTGGTTAGATCCTTTTATTTCACACGAACTACCGCGACGCTGTAACCCTATCTCTGGCGGTAGTGAATCTGTTTCATTCTTTATTTTTGTCTTTCATTTTTTTGCTGTTTCTTTTTATTTGCCTTTATGCATTTATTAATTTTATTTTCTTTTAAAATTCTAAAAAAAAACTATAAAAAAATCAAAAATCCAACCAAAAACATGCTTTGCTTTTCTATATATCAAAACAAACTACAAAATTGAAAAACCAATTAAAACAACAAAAACATGCTTTATATTTGTTTTATTTTTGCTTTTGAAAAACTTAAATTTTTTATAAAAACTGATGTGATTTTCAATGTTTCAATGATGATATGGTTTATCTTGCCAAGTTTAGAATATAATGTTTCATTCTCTATTTCAAGTATCTTAATAACATTGTTTTGTGTCATGCCTTGATCATTATCTTATGTGTGCTTTGAAATTGATTATAGAAATCATGTGTAGTATTGCATAACATGCCTCTATGTATGAGTAAATGGTTTATATTTGATAATGATTTATTCACTCACATCTTTTGATAAACTACATATGAATTTAATCTACTCTTACATGATTGTGTAGTGTAACAACCTAATATTATTGTTATGCATGCTTAGTTGTACCTACACCACAAGTAAAAATCTATTTCATGCACCCATTTTTGAAGAAGTGTGTCTTTTCAAAACTCTTTTGTTTGCACATACAAGTGAATTCGGAGACCATTGTCGTTAAGCAAAAATTCAAAGGAATAATTGACAAAGATAAATCCACCAAGCACTACTCACCCTCCTGATAAGTCTTAATGAGCATTGTGAGGTTGAGCACCTTGGAGAGATTTGTAAAGTGCCTTGTTGCAAACATTTTTTTACACTACTTCTTCTTGTACTCCGGATCACAAATAACCAAAATTCAAAATAATAATTGTGATTCCCCAAGCACTACTTTGCACCCTGATAAGTCTTAATAAGCATTGTGTGTGCAGAGCACCTTGGTAGTTGTACTACTTTTCTATGTGCATTGAATAATTTATATAGCTTTGTGGGTAAAAGTAACTCAAAAAAGGCATTTTCAATAATGTTGTGTTTATTTCATTATACATGTCATGTGTTTTGATTAACTCACATGTATACTTTTATCAAAAACACTATTTTGTACATATCATTATCACCTGTAAGCCCTCTACTCATGAGAATTGGAGTCTATTGCATATCTACATGTATTCCCTAAATTCTTAAGTAAATGCACTAGTTAGCTTTGCATGATCAATACAATGTATAAGTGTACTTGATTTCTCAATTTAAGATATTGTATTCTTCTATCTTGTCTTGATATGTTGTATCATGCTTACATTTTTTTCCGCTACACCATGTGTACTCTTTATTGCTTACCTTTCAAATCAAGTGTTAGTTATGTTGCAACTAAAATCTTTTTGTATACCTAAATTGCTACAACATCTATTTTTTGGTCTAAAACTCTTAATCATCTACTATGCTTCACCATTCTTATATAGATGTTCACATCGAAAATATATTTCTTCATGCTTTCCACCTCTTTACTACTTGTACGCTCGACCATGAATACGTTTTTGCAACAAGTGGTTTCCTTATGACAATTTCTTCAAATTCCCCTTTTCACTCCTATGTATTGTATTTTTTTCCTAAGCGTCTAACTCTTTATCATGTTCATTCCCTCTCTACACATTTATTGCACATGTTCCTGTTTAACTTTCTCTCCACCCTCTTTTGATAATACCAAAAGGGGGAGAATAAATTTGAAAGAAATTCACATGTTTGGGGAGTCAAGTTCATAGGAATTTTTGTTGTAGGGGGAGCATTCACTTAGGGGGAGCATTCATTTAGGGGGAGCATATGCACATGTCTTAAATTTCATGCTTATCTTTTTTTAATAAACACAATTCCTATCTTTTGAACTATTTCTTTCTAAAGGGATTTGTTATTATCAAAAGGGGGAGTTTGTTGGAACATACTTTCTGCATCTCTTGGTTTGACAATAATAAATCCTATTGTATTTGATCATACATTCATTATGTTTATAGTGTGCAGGATCTTCAACATTCAATCTCCAATGATGTGTGAAAAAGAAAGACGTCGAAGCAACATCATGATGATTCTCTGTTGATACCGCAGAGCGGTAACACTACTGCTGGCGCTAGCGAATCAGAAACCGTTGAGAAGGAAACCGCTGAGAACGGAACTGGCGTTCGACGAAATGGAAACTGCATTCGACAAAATCTCGTTCGATGAATTGCATGCTCTACCGCGGCGATCAACGAACTGCATGCTCTACCGCGGCACTCGACGAAATGCATGCTTTAACGCGGAGCGTTAGCACTACCACTGGTGCTAGTGTTCGTTCGACAAAAAGAAAGCAGTGCTCGATGAAATGTGAGGCAGTTCGACGAAGATGCATCTGATGAAAAGAGATGTGCTCTACCGCGGAGCGTTAGCACTACCGCTGGCACTAACATAAATGGAAACATTTGACGAGAAGGAAACAGTGGAGAAAAATGAATGTCGACGGGACGCTATTTTGGCAAGTACTATCGCGACACGTTAAGGACTAACGCCCAGCGGTGGCTTTTGGAATCTTCCCATTTGCATGTGATTGAGGAGCAATTATGGAAGGATATAATGGCTGAAGGAAGGTTATCTCGCTATCGCGGAGCATTAGCGTTACCGCGGCGCTCTAGTCGGAGCTCAATGTTTGGCGGTAGTGGCTGACTCTATTTACAGATGCGCGCCTCCTCCATTGTTGCTTGCTGATATAGAAGGAATTGAAGCCATATATTCAGAGCACTTGTGAGAGCCTTCTCAAAGCATCCCGAAGAACTCCATCAACGTTCTGAATGCAAAGAACTTGAAGACCAATCCGATCGCATCTACATCGACATCAAGTTCTACTTTAGATGGAGTTTTTAGTTTGTGTTTTGTTTCAGTTTCAAATTGTAACTTTATATCATTTATTTGGTAGAGGAATTCGCCACACGGCGACTAGGGCCTTGTGGGGACTAGGGGAAATTTGCCTCATGTTGGCGACTAGGTCTATGTAGGACTTAAGGAGGAATTTGCCTCATGTTGGCGTCTGGGTCTAGAAAGTAGATCTAGGGGGTGCTCGAGGCCTTTCTGGTGATAGATTGGCTAGAGCAGCTTGAGGCCGTATCTGGGGAGAGATTGGCTAAAGCCAACCAGTTCGTGGGGATAAGAGTTGGTATAGAAAACAAAAAGTTTTTTTCATATTATTTGCTTCGATTTCTAGCGTCATTGAAATCAGATTTTGTAATCAATTTTATAAATAATAATCATGTCTTTTCTTGTTTAATAAAATTGATTTCATGTCTAATTTCATTATCTCTTTACTTTTGATTTAACTTACTTCGACCAAAATATCAAAAGTTTTCTATTAAAGTTTAAAGTTTTTAAAACCCTTATTCACCCCCCCCCCCCTCTAAGGGCGCCTACAGATCTAACAAAAACAATGTTTTAAGAAACTTGAAAATTAAATTGAACATTGTATTTAATCTTTAACTGATATACTTAACCATCTTTGAAAATTGCAATGAATAACAATTAGTTTTTATAAATGTACACAGTAATAAATTGGCATGAAATGCATATTTTGTGTTTTGAGATGATTTTGTAGTTTTATATTTGATTTTTGAAATATTTTCAAAATAAATAATTTTTTGATAAAAACATAGAAGTATATTAAAAGCTCAATAATATAACGATCTTCTATGTTAGAAAAAAATATAAAAGAAGGAACTTTTTTGAGTATTAATGCTACCGCTGGCGCTAGGTGCTACCGCTCGGCGTTGGAATACAAAAACTTATTTTTTGCTTAGAAACATGGTTTTTGATTATTTTTCGTTCTAAATTTTAGATTCTTGTTTCATAAGATATGTGACACAAATTACGCAAAGTGTTTGGAAAAATAATGAAAAAGTTGCAGATTTAAATTTTTTGCCTAAGGTGTCAAAAACAGATATTTTTCTAATACTTGTGTTTTTCATAATCATGAAAGCTCAAAAGACAAAATATGCAAACACAAGATAGCATGTTCGAACAAGCCAAATTTGTATGAATTGGATGATTATAAAGTGTAAAATAATGTTCATGCAAAGAGTGCAATATAATTATGCCCTAGATTAAAACTGCCCAACTACAAGTCAACACACTAGTCCCATACTAAGTGACGGATGGGCATGAGGAGCTGCACATGTGCCATAGTTTGGAATGTGAGTCTCATATGCACACAAAAGAAATCGCTCAACCTAGTGCCTCGTAAGGCCCCACTAGAACTCTCCACAGTTAAGGACAAGACATGACTTACAAGTTAGGCCTTCTAATGCATACAATATTATGCCCATGCTATTATGAGATAAATATCATGGGTGAATGATCCTGGACATAATTAAGCATTTAAGCCCTACCAATATATGAAATGAGGATTTATTGCATGATTGATTTTTGAATTGAATTATAAATTTCCTCTTTGATTTTATTTTGCTAGAAATGAATATATCTAAATATTTTGAAAGCAGAAAAGATTACAATTAAGGCAGTAAAATAATTTTTCAAAAAATACCATTTATAGCATATCAAACATTTTCAGAATATATAGCTACTGCCGACTGTTGAAACCAGTTTCCCGGTCTCAGCGTTCGAAAGGGGGTTGCGACTAACCCTTACTTGACCTAAACCTAGACCCTTGACCGGTCACTAGGAACTGAAAGACTTGGACTTGATGAACACTTGAATCCACAAATGGACCCCTTAAGCTGCAGCGTGGAGGTCCCTCCACACACCCGGAAGCTCACTCGGAACTTCCCCTCCCAAGCCAATGCTGAGCCTGGGCACCTTGGAGGGCACTAAGACACTAAGAACCACCTCACTGTCAGCTGAAGGATGACAAGGGAGGGGGGGTGCTTGCTCAAAAGACACATGCGAGGGGGGGGGGGGGTAGTGACCAACCCTTCCCAAGGTGCCCATGGGGGTCTATTTATAGACTTTCCCAAAAATGAGCTGCGGATAGCTAAAATCCAGCTATCCGCAGTCCAACCATGACCGCCATCGATCACACATGAGGGGGGCGAGTGGGACTCGAGGTGTCCACTCCCCCCTCCCGGGAGGTCATACTGACCTCCCCACCTATGTCGGGCGAGTGGGAGGACCTCTCCCACTTGCTGGGCGAGTGGGAGAGCCACTCCCATTCGCCTCCAAGATGGCCGGCGAGTGGGAGGGTCCCTCCCACTCACTCGGCGAGTGGGAGGACTCCTCCCACTCGGCCGGCGAGTGGGAGGGCCCCTCCCACTCGCTCGCCGAGTGGGAGGGTTCCTCCCACTCTCTCGGCGAGTGGGAGGGCCTCCCCCACTCGCTCGGCGAGTGGGAGGGCCTCCCCCACTCGCTCGGCGAGTGGGAGTGCCTCTCCCACTCGCCCGGGTGATTGGGAGAGATCCTCCCACTCTCCCCCCAAAGGGTTGGTGAGTGGGAAGGTCCTTCCCACTCACCCGAAGGGAGTCGGGGGAGCGGATGCTCCCTCCACCTCTCCCGCGGCCACTTTTTACCTTGAACGATTTCGATCATCTCCACGCGATCGTATTGCCCGTCTCGGTCGCCTTCGTAATCTTGGCCTCATCCGGGTCGGGTCACACCGACTCGGGAAATATGAGGGTTGTACACCGACGGTAAGTATTAGCGCCCGACGGTGTCAGATAGAGATTTGAAATTTCATGCAAAAACCATGATTTTCACAATTTTTCAATTCCGATTTGACATGATTATAATTTTTCATGTTAGGGCCTATCACATGCAACAAAGAAGTTAGGAAAATATTCAAAAGTTGCATAATTTAAGCTTTAGCCTAGGACCCATAATTCTACAATTTAAGCTTTAGCCTTTGATTGGCATAGTTATTGTATGGAAATTCATATTCAACATGCTTTTGGGTTTTTCTTGAAATTGTTGATTTATGCTTTGTGAATATTTAATCATAATTTCCTTAAGCATGTTGATTTTTGTTTCCAATTCTTTATTCTTAAGTTTGAGATTATGTCTAGCTTTATTATAAGCGATTGTGTTATTCTTAAGAGTGGTGACTATAGAATTTATATGAGTTTTATAATTTTTTCATAAATCTTCAAATATTTCATCTATCTCCTTAATTTCAATTTTATAATTCTTGCACATAGCACAATCACTTTTCAAAGATGAATTTTCTAAAATTAATTTTTCATTGTGTTCTTTTGCAATTTGAAGCCCTTTCTCTAAAACCTTGAATTTTTGTAAGTGAAATACAATCAATACAAGATGTAGCAATTTCATGTAAAGAGCAAGAAGAAAAACTAGACACATCAAACTTTGATTCTAGATTAACTTTTGCTTTTAAACTATTATTTTCTAAACGTAATTTGGAATTGTTATTTTTTCAATTTTTTAATTCTACGTTTAGCACATTCAAGCATATTAAATGTAGAAATAGAATTTGTTACAAAAAGAGAGGAATTTGCTTTGCTTACAATGCTATCGGATGAGGCAAGATTTGAACATAGAGTTCCGTTGACATCTTCTTCTTCTTGACAATCCTTTTCCATTGATGATTTGCCGTTTTCCATTCCGCTTGATGTGCACTCCATGGATCCATCAAAGGAGGAGCATTCTTGAATACTTATGCAAGCTTGCATGTTCTCTAATTCTTGCGCTTGATCCATACTTATATGAGGAAGACTGTTAATTTCATCAAGGAATTTCCAAATTTTGTAACCAGTAGAAAAACAATAAACTAGTTCAAAAATATCTTTAGAAATTACACAAAATAAACTATTTATAGTTGTGGCATTTATAACACACTCTTCCTTACTTAACTCACTTGGGGGATCTTTATGGTTATATTCCAAACTCCTATATCTAATGATTTAAGAAAAATTTCCATTAAGATTTTCCACCCTTTATAATTTTTACTCTCAAATAAAGGTGGTACTAATGATTTTTCATTTATATAAAATTCATCCCCTCTAGTAGATGCGTCATCATGATCATGAAGCATCATTATTCGCGGTGGTGAAATGGTTTTGGAATAACCTCGCTCTGATACCACTTGTTGGATCTACTAACGCCCTTAGAGGGTGGGGGTGTCTAAGGGTTGTATGAAATTTAATTCTAATTAAAAATATTCTTGTTAATTAAACAGGTTTCAGAATATTTTGGAAAACTTTATTTTATCTTTGCAAAAAAGATTATATCGAAGGTTTCTTTTAGAAAATGAGGAGTTGATACTTTTTTGGTATCGCCGGCAGTAAGTGCTACTGCCAGGCGCTAGCTCACAGAGATTGAATTCCTTGAGTTATAGAACACTAATGAACATTGCAATATATTTTGAGTTGAAACTTTGATAGAAAATATTATTTAAAACATTTATGAATAGGAAATAAAATCCAGTTAGTGAACAACAAAGAAAGACATGATTTTATTTCATAAATTTTTGATTACAAAATGTTTGATCTCTACGACGCTAGAAATCAAGGCGACAATGAAAAATCCTTTTTCATTTTCTATACCGACCCTTCTCCCAAAGATCGGTTGGCTCAAGCCTATCTCTCCCAAGATGAAGCATCGAGCCGCCCCTAGATCTAATCCCTATACCTAGTCGCCAACACAAACGACAAATTACCCCTAAGCCACACAAGGACCTAGTCACCAACACAGGCGAATTCTCCCTAATCCACACACAAACTTAGTCGTCAATACAGGTGAATTTCTCTATGGGTAAACAAAAGAAAATACAAGATATAAATGCATAATCTGAAAATAAACACTATCTTTAGAGATTTCTGAAGGAGACGGCGAAGAAACGCAGGAGATCAGCTTTGTCGATGCATTCGTTCCTCGCATTGAATAAGCGCGATGAAACCTCCTTCACAAATACTCCTTTTGATCTTAAAATTATTGATGGGAGTGCTCTCAAACATCTAAAATAAGGTCCCTCATATAATGATCAATGTGGTAGAGTTAAGGTTCCTCAATCATCAATGAGAGCATCGAAAATTGTTTTTTATAGATTAAGACCTCTACCGCCATCGGTATTGATAATGCCCGACAGTAACACTTAAGGAAATATTATGAGCGCCAAAATATTTAATCCGGGAAGGAGATTCTGTGCTTAGGAAACATTTCATTTTAGGCAATTCTAATGCCAGACCTTAGTGATACCGCCCAGTGATAGTATCCTTCCATATGTGCATCCATGTATCTTCCCGCTAAAGATCTTTCCTTGAAATTCATTTTGGCGCGCTTGCATACTCTAGGGATAACGCATGGCATTAGGAATATCGCCCAACGGTGGTGAATTTGTCATTGAGAAGCATATCATCATGAAGGCTCATGTTGACTATAATATTCCATATCGTCTTGACCAGCATCCGACACCGGGACAATATCGACCAGACACTAATGTTGACGTTAGTGCTACCACCACACATTAGTGGTCACATTGCATCTTTGTCCTTGATCAGTTCCCCATCTTGCTTGTAGCATCCTAGTATCATACCTGTGAGTTCCTGCAGGCTATAAACAACAAACAAGTTTGATCAAATACAATATGAGATTTGTTATTCTCAAACCAAAGAGATGCGGAAAACCATATTCCAACAGTGACATGACTCAATACAACAACATAGAGTGGCTTTGAGGAACCTACCATCAAAGATGGGTATATGGTCGGGATA
Source organism: Dactylorhiza incarnata (assembly GCA_033032865.1). Classification (NCBI taxonomy): domain Eukaryota; kingdom Viridiplantae; phylum Streptophyta; class Magnoliopsida; order Asparagales; family Orchidaceae; genus Dactylorhiza; species Dactylorhiza incarnata. Next base: position 9,895,235 of record JAWHQI010000035.1, read on the forward strand.
TTGATTAGGTTTGTGAAGGGGGTATGCTGAAGACATTTCCCTATTCCTGAATCATTTGGTTGGTTGTCGTCACTCTCGTCTGACTTTTGCTAGTCACAATAATTAATATCACTCTCAGTTTACGATATAGAGTCAAGGTTGGCATCAATCATATAATCAAGTGTAGACTACTTTTTGGACATTTAACCCCATTGGAATGGGATGACTCTATATCAGGTATATTGATAAGTAGTTTTTATTTGAATTTTAGTAGAAATTTTAGTATTTATTTAATATAAATTTTTCTTTTTCATGTCAATTTTAGTTTATATGTAGTTCTTTTATGCAATTTGATTCTAATTTAGCTTATTTCTATTTTTGCAGAATTTTGGAACAATTTGGGTCAATTTGACAACTCACGCCCTCGGTCACGCCCATGACCAAGGGCTTGTAATCCTAATGTATGTCCAGAGTTGCTGCCGCACGATTTGGCAACATTTCCCCCAGGTCACGCCCATGTTCAAGGTCACTCCCTCGGCCATGCCCATGACCAAGGGCGTGTCAATTTAAAGATGACTCACACCGCCGCCGTGTCCACGTGGAGATGCCATGCAAAGTTGACTCAAGTCATGTCCGTGTCCTTGACAGTCACGACCGTGACTCTCCCGCTTGATCTCTAACTCCCGCCGCGCCGCCAATCATGCCCAAGCCGTATTTAATGAAGCCGCCCAAGTACACGACCGTGACCTCCAAGTCACAGGCGTGTAATGTCTGATTTCTAACGTGCCTTCATGCAAGCCCCACGTCGCTGTCCCAGCTAAGCAGAATAGTAGTTACACACCCTTGGTCACAGGCGTGACCGAGGGCGTTGAACTTGGAAATTTTTCTCATAAATTCCAGAGGTCTTCTTGAGTCCAGGGTTTAGAATTTTGGAGAGGAGGAGGTGCAGCTAGAGCTGTTACTGTCCATTTTCATGCTTTTTCATGTTTTTTCCTTTTCATGTTCTCTCTTTCTCTTCCTTTAAAGTAATGTTCTAGTTTTCTTTCATGCAATTGTCTAGTCTAAGCTTGTAAGCTTTCTTTTTCTAGCATTGTAATCTTCCTTAAGGCTTGTAATCTCGTTTTGTTTTAATAAAATTTAGCTTACTTTCCTTCACTTCTCTTTCTAATTTAGCTTATTTCTATTTTTGCAGAATTTTGGAACAATTTGGGTCAATTTGACAAGTCACGCCCTCGGTCACGCCCATGACCAAGGGCTTGTAATCCTAATGTATGTCCAGAGTTGCTGCCGCACGATTTGGGAACATTTCCCCCAGGTCACGCCCATGTTCAAGGTCACTCCCTCGGCCATGCCCATGACCAAGGGCATGCCAATTTAAAGATGACTCACAACCGCCGCCGTGTCCACGTGGAGATGCCATGCAAAGTTAACTCAAGTCATGTCCGTGTCCTTGACAGTCACGACCGTGACTCTCCCGCTTGATCTCTAACTCCCGCCGCGCCGCCAATTATGCCCAAGCCGTATTTAATGAAGCCGCCCAAGTACACGAGCGTGACCTCCAAGTCACAGGCGTGTAATGTCTGATTTCTAACGTGCCTTCATGCAAGCCCCACGTCGCTGTCCCAGCTAAGCAGAATAGTAGTTACACACCCTTGGTCACAGGCGTAACCGAGGGCGTTGAACTTGGAAATTTTTCTCATAAATTCCAGAGGTCTTCTTGAGTCCAGGGTTTAGAATTTTGGAGAGGAGGAGGTGCAGCTAGAGATGTTACTGTCCATTTTCATGCTTTTTCATGTTTTTTCCTTTTCATGTTCTCTCTTTCTCTTCCTTTAAAGTAATGTTCTAGTTTTCTTTCATGCAATTGTCTAGTCTAAGCTTGTAAGCTTTCTTTTTCTAGCATTGTAATCTTCCTTAAGGCTTGTAATCTCGTTTTGTTTTAATAATATTTAGCTTGCTTTCCTTCACTTCTCTTTCTACCTTAGTTAATTTTTCCTTTCATGCACACTTATTTTTCTCTCTTTTTCTCCCCTACCATGATTAACTAACTCTCATTAGTGCTCGATCGAAATGATCTGATGATGAGATAATCAAGTTATGATCTTCAAGATCTCTTTTTCCATTTATATAAACACTTGATTTACCCTTGATTTTTAATTAATGAGACCATATTTTTGATATTTGGTTTTCACTTAAATTTTTATACTTAGCTAGCCGAGAGGCTCAAAGTATGAATCAATCAATTAAGGGTAAAGAGATTTGCATGCACCCCTCAAGAGTGGATGACGTAAATCTCCCGGATTGGAGTCAAATCCAATAGCGGTGTTCACATCATAAATCAAGTTTTTGGTAATCGATTATAAAATGAGAGTTCGGGCGGTTTTTCCAAAACTTAGTTGGGCATTTCCATCAAGAGAGGCATGTTAAAGCTTCGGGAACCTCCATGGTCAAGTAGTTTACTTAAAATGAATTAGATTTATTTTTATCTTCTCTTGATTATTCTCACTCCAAGGTGATTTTAGATTGAGCACTTATCCTTTTTATCATTGTCAAAGTTTTTCTTTTAATTGTAATTTGTCTTAATTTAGTTAAGTAAAACAAACCTTAAAAACTCATTAGATAAGATAATAGTTTCCTCCTCAAAGTAGAAGTAATCAACGCACCCCGAGGAATACGACCTTGGTATTTTTATAATATCCTATACTATAGACGATAAGGTCCACTTGCCTTCATCATATATAGTTTTGGAAAACATCATCATCAACCTTCGCTATGCAAAACCTTAAAATCTAAAATTTTTACATATCAAGTTTTTGGCGCCGTTGCCGGGGACTTTGCATAGATATTTTGAAAAGAGGATAGCTATTAATTTTATCTTTTATCTTTATATTTTATTTTACTTTTTCTAGATTCAAAATCATAACGGTGTATATTAAATCTTGGAAAGGGACGTTTGGGCTTTCATCCCATCACATCTCCTAGTACCATTGAGAACCCTTCATGGGGTATACCTTGGGAAGTCCAAGACTAACTTAATCTGCCTAAAAGAAAAAATATAAAAATTAAGTTTTTTTCTTTCTTTTGTTTTATTTATTATTCTCTCTCCTTTTTATTTCTCTTTCTTTTTTCTCCTCTCCCCTTTTATTTTTCTAGTGTATGACCAGAGGTAGCTCTTTGAATGTTCCTTTTGATCTAGAGATGGAGCGAACCCTTTTGTGGTGCGGTCATTCTTGTGATCTGGATAAGCACTTACTATTCGAAGAATCGATTGGGACACTACCATAGAAAATATGGAGCCTAAAGTGCCCAGTCCTAATGAGGCCCACCAAAGGACCATGTCCTATTATGAGCGACCGAATTTGGAAGGCACACAGTCAAGTATTGTTCGCCCCACGACGGAGAACAATAACTGTGAGATCAAGTCTAGCATCATAAAAATGGTGCAACAATCGGTGACCTTCAATGGTCTGCCGGATGAAGATCCAAATTGTCACATTTCTAATTTTCTCGAAATTTGCGACACATTCAAAATCAATAGAGTCACCGATGACGCCATTCGGTTATGTACTTTTACTTTTTCCTTGCGGTCTAAGGCTAAGCAGTGGATGGGATCCCTTCCTTAGGAGTCCATCACTACATGGGCCGATATGGCAGAATTTTTTTTACTAAATATTTCTCGCCTACAAAGACCGCCAAAATGTGTACAGATATTGCATCATTTATGCAAATCGACTCAGAGAGTCTCTATAATACATGGGAGTGCTTCAAGGAGCTTTTGCATTGATGCCCTCACCACGCACTTCCTACTTGGGAATAAGTATAAATATTTTATAATGGCTTGAATTTTCAAACTATGAAAATGATTGATGCGCCCACCAAGTGTACTTTAAATAAAAAGACTCTGGAGGATGCTCAAGAGCTTTTTGAGGAAATGACCATGAATGCGTATCAATGGAATTTGCCCCAAGCGCGGCCTAATAAGCCAGCCGGTATTTTTTAAATAGACGCTACTTCTAATTTAGCTTTACAAGTTGAGGGCTTAACTATGCAAGTGGCAGAGATGTCTGCTTCCTCCGCCACTCCTCCTTGGGTTAATAATGTTTTAATTGAAGAGCAGGATGACTACATGGGAAATCTTCCTCGGCCTTCCTATAACCCGAACTTCGCTTCGTACAACAACACCTACAATGCGGGTTATAGGAATCATATGAATTTCTCATGGAGTAACTAAGGAAATGCTCATCGTCCTATAAATCTTAATCAACCCCCTAATTAACCTTTTAATCTAAATCCCCCTCTAAATTTTAATCCACATAGTTTTCCACCGCAACAGCAAAAGCCCTCTTCATTTGAAGAGGTCTTTGCAAAATATGTTGCTACAATTGAATCGAACATCCGGAATCTCACCGGATCGATCAAAAATTTAGAGAACCAAGTGGTGCAGCTAGCGACAATGTTCTCCGAGCGTCAGCAAGGAGCTCTACCCAGAAATACAGAGCCGAATCTAAGGGAGAGCGCGAATTTGATTACCCTCCGCAGCGGAAAGGAGGTGATTTCAAAATAGGACGAACCCAAGGTAACTACTTCTCCTCCTCCTCGTCCTATTTTACCTTCAAATTTGCCGCTATGTTAGCTCTGCATGCTTCTAGTTCAAATATTTTGTATCCGTCTAAGCATAGGAGCAAGTGCATCGAGAAAAATTACAAAAAGTTTATAGTTCTTTTAAAACAAATTCATATTAATGTACCCTTCTGCGAGGCTATCTCTCAAATTTCAAAGTATGCAAAATATCTTAAGGAGTTGCTCTCCAATAAAAAAGAAACTTGAAGATATTTCACATATTTCCCTAAATACAGAATGCTCCGTGGTTATACTTAACAAATTGCCTCAAAAAGCAAATGACTCGGGACGGTTCTCCATCCCGTGTCTATTTGGCAATTTGTTAGTAAAACATGCCTTAGTTGATGCTGGAGCAAGTATAAACCGCATGCCTTTTTCGTTATTTAAAAAGTTAGGTTTAGGAAATCTTATCCCTACCCAAATGAGTTTCCAACTCGCAGATCGTTCATTAAAATATCCTGTAGGGATAATGCAACACATGCTTGTTAAGGTTGACAAGTTCATCTTTCCGGTGGACTTTGTCATTCTTGATATCCAAGAAGATGCCGAAGTACCCCTCATACTCGTCCGCCCCTTCCTTGTCACCTCCCACACGATTATCGATGTGCGTAATGAAAAACTGCTATGGGTTGGAGATGATGAAGTTACTTTTAGTATAAATCCCTCAATGCGAAATACTCTAGAGAATGATGATTCATGTTTCTACCTTGAAGAGTATTTTGAAAACAAATTTTATTCACTTCCCGAGTTAGTCTCCTCATCGAGTAACGATTCTGAGCTCGCCGAGGTCTTTTGTCTAGAAAATGTTTCTAGCTCCACACCACCCGAGACACTACATTTAGAAAAATTAAAAATTAAAACTTTGTATGAAGAGCCACCTGTTTTAGAATTGAAGCAACCCCCCCCCCCCCCCCCCCCCTCACCTTAAATATTTATTCTTAGAAAAAAATTCCAAGCTACCCGTTATCGTATCATCCGAACTGAGCGATTCCGAAATTTCTGAATTGACTCTAGTTTTAAGCAATCACCGCCATGCAATTGTGTGGCAAATATTTGATATCAAAGGGATCAATCCTTCCTTCTGCACTCAAAAAATTTTCCTCGAAGATAATTCCCGATAGACAGTCCAGCCTCATCAATGGCTAAACCTGAATATGAAAGAAGTCTTTAAGGCTGAAGTCATCAAACTCTTAGATGCAGGAATCATCTATCCAATATTGCATAGTACTTGGGTTAGCCCAGTACAAGTCGTTCCAAAGAAAGGAGGCGTAATGGTAGTTGCGAACAAAAATAATAAATTGATCCCAACCCGTACTGTTATGGGTTGGCGGATGTGCATAGATTATCAGAAACTAAACAATGCCACCTGTAAAGATCACTTCCCATTGCATTTTATCGATCAAATCTTAGAATGCCTTTTAGGTCACTCCTACTATTGTTTCCTCGATGGTTTGTAGGGATACTTCCAAATCCCTATTTCACCCGACGACTAAGAGAAAACAACATTCACTTGTCCCTTTGGAACCTTCGCTTATCGAAGGATGACATTTGGTATTTGTAACATGCTGGCTACATTCCAAAGATGTATGCTGGCGAACTTCGATGAGTTAGTAGAGGATGTGATAGTAGTCTTCATGGATGACTTCTCCGTATTCAGAAATTCTTTTCAAAGTTGTTTAAAAAATCTCGAGCGTGTGCTTAAGCATTGTGGGGAAACAAACTTAGCTCTCAATTGGGAGAAATGCCATTTTATGGTCAAAGAAGGATTAGTACTTGGCCATATAATATCGGGCAAAGAGATCGAGGTCGATAGGGTTAAGATCGAAGTTATCGAAAAACTCCCCCCTCTAGTGAATGTACAAAAAATTAGAAGTTTCCTAGGCCTCGCAGGTTTTTATCGACGTTTTATTCAAAAATTTTCTATTATCACGAAGCCGTTGACCCATCTTTTCGAAAAAGGGCCTTTCATTCTTTTTAACGACGAATGTCTTTTGGCCTTTAAACTTATAAAAGAAAAACTTATAAATTCTCCGATTCTAGTCGAACTGGATTGGTCGCTACCCTTCGAAATTATGTGTGACACGAGTGATATTGCGGTAGGCGCCGTATTAGGCCAACAGGTAAACAAGTACTTCCACCCAATTTATTATGCGAGCAAAACACCCCCGTCGGTACTAGCGAAATACACCACTACCGAGAAGGAGCTTTTAGCCATCGAATTTGCTTTTGATAAGTTTAGGTCGTACATCACTCTCTCCAAAATAATCGTCTTCACAGATCACTCTGTTAAAATTTTGGAGTAGGATCGAAGACAATACAGCGGAAGACTTCAATTCATTTCAAAATAGTTAACCAGTAACTATGAAGGACAAGAGAATCTTTATTCAAATTGACTATCTTTTTATAATGCATTGCATAAATGGCGAGACATGATTTATAATAGAAAACTAGATGAGAAGACAAAGCAACAGAACAAGCTTCTGGATGCTAGAAGATTTGAGACCGTACAGACCACTCAAACTCAGCAAGACCGCCAGCTTCCCTGAGACCGCATGAACATAACAGGTCGCTGACCTGAACTCTGCCAGACCACCAGTCACAGACCGCACAACCTGTTACTTATTGAACTGCTAAAACAAAGCCTTGTCTGCACTTCTTGATCGCCCAGACCGCATGGTCTCTAGATCACAGAAGTAACCCACAAACAGAAGAACTTCTCACTGCTGCAAGACCGCAACGCAAGACCGCCTGACCACTGAAGGTCGCCTGATCAACTTAGTCCACTGCAAAGAAGATCAAGAACTACAACCACAGACCGCCCAGAGGAGACCGCTGGCGAGCTAGTTATTCAAAGTTGGAAAGATAAGGAGAATGATGATGGAGACTGCTATCCGCCTAACCCGCGAACACAACAAACTGGTCAACAACTTCAGACCGCACGACCTTAAAAGTGAGACCTACACAATCAATCCAAACTTTAGTTCTTGCTGTTCTTGCATACAAATGGTTGGCCTTGCACCCCTATTTATAGGCAAACGAAAGGATGTCGTCCCTGCCCATGAGGGATACAATCACCTTCCTTATTGAAACACATGATCTCTAGAACTAGACCGCGCGGTCTCAACCAGAATAGGAACACTTGGGCACAACCAGCAAACCATAATAGTTCGCCAACACCAGAGATGCATGATCTCTAAGCTAGATCACCAAACCAGAGCTCGCGCGATCCCTGCGGTCTCCAAAGTCAGACAGCCCGGACACTTCACTTCCACCTAAAAAATTTAACACTCCCCCTTGAAGTGGGAAGTAGAAGTCAGCCCAAGTAGACTCCTCAACCGATCAAACGGTCCCGTCGACAATGGCTTCGTAAAGATGTCCGCAACATTATCCTTACTCTGCACATGCTCAACCATAAGAGATCCTTCTAACACCTTCTCCCGAATGAAGTGATGTTGAATCTCTATGTGCTAGGTTCGAGCGTGACAAACTGGATTGTTCACCAGTTTAAGAGCACTCTCATTGTCACCCTGAAGTAGAGTTGGACCTCGTACCTCCCTATGCATGTCCTCCAGAAGCCTCCTAAGCCAGATGGCTTCCTGAGCTGCCAAAGTCGAAGCTTTGTACTCCGCTTCCGTGGAAGAGATAGACAAAGAATCCTGCTTCTTGCTACACCATGATATAACTGTAGAGCCTGTCATAAATACATATTTAGATTTCGATCTCCGATCATCTGAATCTCCTCCATAATCAGTATCCATGTACCCATGCAAGCAAAAACCCGAGTCCTTCCCATAGAAGAGACCCAAATTAGAGGTGGACTTTACATACTTCAGAATGCTCCTAGCCGCCATAAGATGAGGTTTTTGAGGCTCCACCATAAACCGACTCACATGGTGAACTGCATAAGTGATATCTGGCCTCGTGATCGTCAAGTATATCAGACTTCCGACCAAAGCCCGGAACACCAAAGGTTCAGAATGAACCTTCCCTTCATCACGTCGAAGTATCGTACCAACCCCCAGTGGAGTAGAGCTGCTCTTCCCACCTTCCTTGCTGAATCGCTTCATAATTCGATTTGCATATACCTTCTGGGATACAAGCATACTGCCCTCTTTCCTCTCCACTTCGAGTCCAAGGAAATGGTGGAGCTCACCCAAGTCCTTCATCTAAAATTTGATAGCTAACTCAGCTCGAAGTCTAGCTACCTCCATTTCAGAATTTCCTGTGACGATCATATCATCAACATATAACAACACCAAGACCGAAATCTCCCCTGTCTTCTTTACGAACAAGCATGAATCATAATTAGAAGCAAAGTATCCACTGAACTGGTGGTATTCTGCTATCTTGCCATACCACGCCCAAGGCACCTGCTTCAAGCCGTAAAGAGCCTTTTTGAGCTTGCACACATGTCTTGGGTAAACTTCAAAAACAAAACTAGGTGTCTGATCCATTAACATGTCCTTATCAATCTTGCCATAAAGAAAAGCATTCTTCACGTCAAGTTGTCAAATTTTCCCCTCTTGGCAAGTTGCCAATGTGATCACCTCCCAAACTGAAGTCATCTTGGCAACAGGGCAGAAAGTTTCTTCATAATCCTCCTCATACTTCTGAGAGAACCCTCAAGCTACAAGGTGAGCCTTGTATCACTCAATGCTGCCATCAGCCTTCTTCTTCAGCTTGAAAACCCACTTGTAAGTCACTGGAGTAACACCCTCAACTTTAGGCACCAAATCCCAAGTCTCATTCTTCCTAAGGGTAGCCATCTCTTCATCCATGGCCTCTTCCTACTCCTTGACTCCAACGATGTTTTCAAAACAAGATGACTCTCTCTCATCCAGGGGAGCTGCGAAGAAACATGAGACAAAGCTCACCAAGTTTCCCCTCGTATACTGATCTGGTGGAATGATAGTCCTCTTGGACCTCCGCAGAGCTTTACTTTGAACCACATGTTCAGCTACCTATTCTGAACTAGCTCTCCTTTCAGGAATACTTGGAGCATCGCTCCCCCTGATTCCAGAACCTGAAGCACCTGACCCAGATCTGGAAGTAACTGGAGCACCTGGAGAAACATGTAACTCCACCAGAACCTCCTTAGTAGCTTCTTCAAGTCCACCATCTAACCTGCTTTCTTGTAACTCAACAAAAGAGCTACCCTGGTATGATGTCAATTCATCAAATACCACATCCCTTGAGACCACAACTCTCTGTGTCTCTGGATCCATACATCTCCAGCCCTTCTTCCCGTCATCATAACCGATGAAGACTAGCTTCCTTTCTTTCGCATCTAGATTCGTTCTAAGAGCATCAGGAACATGCACGTAGCAGGTAGACCTAAACACTCGAACGTGTTCCATCGTATAATTTATCTTAAACATCAACTCATGAGGTGTCTTCATGTTGATTGGACTAAGAGGCATTCAATTGATGACATAAGTTGCACAAGACATTCCCTCTGCCCAGAAGGACTTTGGGATACTCTTGGCATGAAGTCAACATTTGAAGGTCTCCGTCAGATGATGGATCTTCCACTCTGCAACACCGTTCTGTTGTGGAGTATGAGCACAAGAGAGCTCTCTCCGGATGTCATGCTTCCTACAGAAGTTGAAGAACACATTTGAGGTGACCTCCCCTCTATTGTCAGTTCTGAACTTCTTGATCCGCAGGTTAAGCTGACCTTCTACTAGGTCCTTGAACTCCACAAACTTTTCAAAGGCTTCCGACTTCTCCTTCAGAAAATATACCCAAGTATATCTAGTGAAGTCATCAATCAAGACTAGCATATACCTACTACCTCTAATACTGACAGTTGTAGTAGGTCCAAACAGATCACCATGAATACACTCCAATGGTGCTTTGCATCTGCTTTGTGATTTATCGAATAGAAGGCGATGAGCCTTACCATATTGATAACCTGCACAAACATGACCTTCACCGAAAGATGACAAGCTAGACAAACCTCTCACCAGGCCTCTTCCTGCCATAGCCTTCAACTTATCGATTCCAACAAGTCCAAGTCTTTCATGCCAGATAGCAGCGCTGTCATTAGTCCTCATCTTACCAATATAGGAACTTGTACATAACACAAACAAGTCCTTCACCCTTCTTCCAACATGAGTGACTTCAGCCTTCACCGCTGACACGTTTTGAAGAAACTTCACTTCTGTTGGTCCAAACAGAATGTGATAGCCAGCATCAACAATGTTGGTCACCAAGAAGAGGTTTTTCTTCATCCCCAGAACATGATAAACACTCTTCAACATTAGTGGACCTCTATCTCCATTTAAGAAAACTACACCCTCCTTCTAAATTGTTTGTAAAGTATCATCAGCAGTAATGATAACATCATTACCTGAGTTTGCCTGCAAAGAAGAGAACTTCGACTCATCTCCGGTTAAGTGATGACTACAACCCTTGTACACAATCCAATCTTCCTGATATTTGATAGAAGCCAAAGCCCAAACACGTGTGCCCATCATAAAAGCTCCATCACCCCATCTATCTTCTTCATTGGAAATAGCTTCTTCTTTTCCCGCAGTATGCCCTGGCTGAAGATTGACTCTACAAACTCTCTTGAATTAACCAAGCTGATTGCACCTGTAGCACCTTGGTCCTTCCTTCTTCTTTCCATCATGCTTAGGAGCATTGCTCCTCTCTTGCTGATATGAAATTGAAGGTCCATCGCTAACAGTTGACTTCTTCTTCTTGTCCCATCTCTTCTTCTTACCAGAATAGAGAACCTCACTTTCTCCTCCAGAGACAGATATCCCAACCATTTGTTTTGCCAAGCTCTCTTGCAAAGCGAGCAAGTTCTCCAGCTCAAGCAACGATGGCTGATTGGCCCAACCATGCACAGAAGTGACAAAGGACGCATACTCCCTCCGCAAGTTGTAGATTATGTCCCTTGATAGTTTATATATGTGTAGTCAATAATACCTAGAGGGGGGGTGAATAGGTTCTACTTATTTTCTTTATTTAAGCCTAAGGTTTCTAGCTGCAGAAAACACAAGCACAGAAAGCACACAAGGATGTATAGAGGTTCCTCAAGACATGGTGTCTTGAGTAGTCCTCTTTCCCTCTACACCTTTCTAACAGTCTATTAGACAAGGCCCACAAACTTCAAACTCAGCTCCTTGAGCTTACACCACAAGTTCCTCAGAACTTCTCAGATCCACAGTGATCCTTCCTCAGGCACAGCAGCCCTACACTCAGGCCCAACAACCCTACACCTCAGGCCCACAGCCCTACACTCAGAGTTATGAACTCCTACCACTCAGAAATCCCATAGATTTCCTACCTCAGACCTATCAAGAGGTCCTACCACTCAAGCTGTCAACACAGCTTTACACACAGGCTCAACAGCCTTTTTCTCAGGCAACAATGCCTTACAAAGGTATAATAGAGTTTGAGTTGAAAATAGAGGACAAAAGGATTACTTGTAGGTCTTCTGAGTCCTTTCTTTAGATCTGAAAACAGCAGCTTCAGATTTGTATCACTTTGATCTTCTTCTTTAGCCAAGCAAAAGATCAACTTGCCCTTCCTAAGTTGGTACAAGAAGAACTATCTAATCTCCCTTTGAAGATTAACTTCAGCAGCAGAGAATGACTTCAACTGGCTGAATCGCGAATGCTCGATTGCGGCGTGTAGTGAACGCTTTAATGAAACTGTTGTCGTTGTTGTGCCCTAGCATCTCCTTTTATACCTCCATAGGGCTTCAACGGCTATATCGATCCTCCTGACACGGTATAGGGCTGATTGGACTTGCTTTTCCCTCTTAGAAGTCTTTTGCGCCGAAAGTAGATCCCGTCAAAACATTTGGGTCTGTCTCAGCGGTTGGGCTGAGACAGCATCCAGTCTCAGCGGTTGTGCTGAGATAGCTTTCAGTCTCAGCGGCAGCTCCAGTCCCCTTCTCAGCGGTTGTTCCAGTCTTCTTCTCAGTGGACCCGCTGAGACGGCTCCTCGTCTTAGCGGTTATGCTGAGACAGATCTTCATCTCCTTGTGGATGATTCCTTCTTGTCTAAGGCCATGTTTGGCCCTTCCTTTTGAGTTACCTGTGCCTGTATATTATACACAAGTGTAGCTTTGTTAAATACAATATGTCCTTAGCATTAGGAGTGATGCCTCTTCAAATCAAGGTTATATTGAGGACAATATACCCAACAATCTCCCCCTATTTGAAGAAGGCAGAACATCCCCAATGCTAAGGTCCATTAACAATAAAAATCTTATCACAGAAAGAAGATGATCTTATAGAAAGTAATATGTGAACCCTAAACCCTAACACTCTAAGCATAAGCATAAGCATCATCTCTTTCTTCCCTTTCTCCAGCATTGGTACTGGACCTATCTCCCCCTTTCTGCCTTGTTCAACCTTAATTTACTATCTCCCCCTTTAACTTGTTATGTATAGAGGGATAAAATCTATAGATCCCTTTGGATCAATCTATAGGCTAACCTGTACACTCTTAGCATGTGCTAGCAACCCCTCAACTAAGTAAGGAATTTACTCCCCCTTAGTTGGAGAGCTATTTCCTATAATAGCTGAGCTATTGCAATCTGAACACTCCATTTATTCTACTGAATACTAGAGATAAAAAGTACATATCAATAGTAACAAACACGATATTATGATCAGAATATGAAATGTCATTTCACTTGAAATGTTCAATACAGATATATAAAAGAAAATTCAACTAGTAGTTGTTCATTCAATCCTGAACAAGATGTCAAGGCTATATTTTCTAAGATTGGCCCTTGGAAGAGCTTGCTCCATCTGTGGACTTTCTTTTCCTAGCTTCAGCAGCAACCTTTATATTTTCCTTTACTTTGAAGTACATAAATGGCTTGGGAAGATATCTGGAGGGAATTTGTAGAGGGGTTTCCCTTTTTACCATATTTTCTTTGAGAATCCTTTCCCTTAAAGATTCCCTTTCAAGATGTTTGATCCACTCAGCAGCTGAATAGACATGGTCAATGTCTTTCATTGGATTTCCATGGCTCACCCAGGTATTGACAACAATTGTGTCCAACTCCAGATTGTCATCTTCATGGAGTGGATCCTCTAATCTTTCCATTCTCTTCTGAGCCATGTATTCTTCAGCAGTTTGAATACCTTCTACCCTTCTCCTCTTTGCTGCTCTCTCATCAGCAATTAGATTTGATTGACTTTGGAAGTCAAAGTCTTCATCTCTGCTAGGGTTCAGGATTGGCAGATTCAATGCAATCCTTGTTCCTTGCAGCACTTTTAAGCTTGACTCCCATTGAGTGTCAGTGACTTTTCTGGCCATGGTAAGGATATTTTCTTGAATAGCCCTGGAAGCATTGTTTACCACTTCCACCATTTGCTTGCTGACTTCTTCTTGATTGGAGAATATCAGTTTGTGAGAGGACTCCATGTCGTTATATAACTGTATGTGTGCTCCTTTCATCTTAGCATGTAGATTGGTAATCTTCTCCTCTCTTTCGGCGCTATGTCCTACTATTTTCTTCTCAATTTCAGAATGTTGATCCAAAATGGATTGAGAGAGAGTCTGTAAGGAGGTATCCACGTCATCCAAAATATATTCCTTTGCCTTGTCAATGTGGGATTTGACTTGGCTACTTGATGTGTTGACCACTTGTTCCATCCTTGTCACTGCATTTTCCCAGACATTTTGATTTTTGTAAAGATGATTCTTTACATATGTAATGTCCTTTGTGGAATTCCCTTGATGGTCTGCAATATCCTTCAGAACTGTGTGCTGGGCAGCAACAGTATTTTTGGCCATTTCAAACCATCTTGTCATCTGCAGAAGGATATGATCTGATGCAGTTTTGACATCATTAACTTGGGCATTGAGCTCAGTTCTCATTTTAGCCATTCTTGAGTCCATTCTCTGCTCACTGGCCTGAATTTCCTGAGACAATGCAGCTTTTGTTGTATGCAATTCAGTATGTATCTTGGTAGATGCATCCTGAATCTTCTCAGCAACAATCTCTTTCGTAGACAACATCTGACCCTCAATCATTATTTGTATTGAGTTTATCAGGTCAGATGTGTCCAGAGCTGCAACTGTCCTTTCCTGGGGTAATTCCTTTTCCATTATCTCTTCAGCTCTACTGTGAGCACTAGCCCTCTCATGATGAGGGATCTGCTCCCCCTCAAATGGGGCATTGGGTGATCCCATTTCCTGTTGATGTCCTCCCTCACTAGCATACCCACCTCCTCCTTCATAGGCAGAGCTATGCTCCCCCTCACTTGGGGCATCCTCAGGAGGAGAGTTTTGTCTAAGATCACCTGAAAAATGATTGGTGAATTAAACACCTAGACTATATTATTGATAGAGAGAAGAGACCTAACTGAAATCCTAATGTACCATGGATACGTGAGTTGGGAATTTCATCTTTATTGTGAGGAATAGATGGATCAGCATTCATCTGGGTTTGCTCAGGATTGGGCACAACACTTCCTTCGGGCTCCTCATTTGTCCTGGGGATCCCTTCATTATCAATGTTCATTGGGTTGCTGGTGGATCGATGATCAGACCCATGACTATCTTCATTTTCAGATTCAGCTGACTTTGAGGATGACTTGGATGTCTGCTGGGATACTTCTTTCTTCTTTTCCTTTGCCACAGATGGCTGGCTCATAGGGAGCACCCTGGAGAATCTATCTAGAGTCTTAATGTCCATTCTTTTGAGGTAATGGAGATTGGACCCCTTGGAGTTTGCAAAGGTCTCTGAATAACTATTCTGTAGGTACAGAGATAGTATTCTTCCCATATTGGGGGCTTGTAGGGATTCCTTTATCCTTTGAAATATGACTTCTCCCCATGATGTTTTGTTGGACAGAATTATCCTTGTCATTAATTCAAACATGAACTGTGAGACAGTGTCATGTGAACCAGGTTTGCATAGGATAGCTTTGCCCACAACATCAGACAACAACATCCCCTGTTGATTGAAGAACTTCCTCCTTAGACAAATGGTCTTAGTTTCACTATATCCTATCCACTTTAGGGCAGTCCACTTGTCCTTTTCAGATATCCCTTCCTCTTTAGTTTTACTGCAGGGAGTTAATTTTAGCCCCTTCTCCAACCTTTTAGCAGTAATCTTAATCTTCTCACCTCCTATCTTGGACATCAGGATTGTTTTGGATGGAGACAGTTTGACATGGTTGAACCATTCCAGAACTTCAGCTTTGAGAATGCAGCATGGTTCAGACAGCATGTGCTCCAGACCTTGAGCTTCCAATAGATGAATCACGTGTTGAATTTCTTCTGAGGCATGAGAGAATCCACCTCTTACGATTTCGTAGCCCTCCAGGAGATCTTTCGAGCTTTTTGGCGCCATGGAAGCAGAGAATCGATGCGCTGAGACGGGAGAGAAGATGAATTATCTCAATGGTTAAGGGTTTGGCTTTGTGATTTGTTTTAGGTTACAGTGTATCTATTTATAAATTTTTAGTTTCGATTTTATTAACCCTAGGCTTTTAGACTTAATTACCTTATTGTGTTAACAGGTTTTGGGTTAATTATCAGGTTTCATACTTAACATACCCCATCTCAGCGGTTCAGCTGAGACGGAGACCTAGGCCGCTGGGATAGTAAGGTGTCAACCGCTGGGACAGTTTGCTCGTCTCAGCGGTTCAACTGGGATTTTTCTCAGCTGATTCAGCTGAACATGCTCCTGCATTTTAGCTGATCATAGGGTTTTGATCTAATGTAGATATTGTGGCTTATGATGGGTCCTAGTCATGTCACTAAGTTGTGGTGTTCAGTAATGTAAGGTTTGACAATTTATCATTCATAATAGTGACAGCTAATATTCAAACATTTTAGGACTATTCTATACTGAGCATGCCAAGAGCAATTTTAAAAGCATTGAACTTAGATTCATCCAGTGGCTTTGTAAAGATGTCAGCTACCTGTTTGTCAGTGGGGACAAATTCAAGACAGATATCTTTACATTCTACATGTTCCCTAATAAAATGATATCTAATCTCTATATGCTTAGTCCTGCTATGAGAGACAGGATTTTTAGCAATAGAGATTGCACTGGATGGGTCACAATATAAAGAAGATTCCCTTACCTTGAGATTGTAATCCTCCAGCTGATGTTGTGTCCAAAGGAGTTGTGCACAACAGCTACCTGCAGCAATGTACTCAGACTCAGCTGTGGATATGGCCACACTGGTTTGTTTCTTGCTGCTCCAAGATATCAGTCTTCTCCCTAGGAAATTACAAGTGCCACTTGTACTCTTTCTGTCTTCCTTGCAACCTGCAAAATCTACATCTGAAAAGCATGTTAGTTCAAAATCATTGTTCTTAGGGTACCAAAGGCCAAGATGCAAGCTGCCCTTAAGGTATCTCAGAATCCTTTTCACAGAGGTGTAGTGAGATTCCTTAGGACAGGCTTGATACCTAGCACAAACACATGTAACATACATAATGTCTGGCCTACTAGCAGTCAAGTACAATAGGGATCCAATGATGCATCTGTACATGGACTCATCAAAGGCCTTTCCCTTTTCATCCTTGTCTAATGATACATTGGACCCCATGGGTGTTCTCATGGTGGAGGCTGATTCCATCCCAAATTTCTTGATGAGTTCCTTAGTGTACTTGGTCTGGGAGATGAAAATTCCATCATCAGACTGTTTCACTTGGAGCCCAAGGAAATATTTGAGCTCACCCATACTGCTCATTTCAAACTCCCCCTGCATTAGATTTGCAAATCTCTTATAGAGGTTGTCATCAGTAGAACCAAAGATTATGTCATCAACATAAATTTGGACTAAGAGACACTTGCCCCTTGTTTCCCTAAGAAACAATGTTCTATCAATCTTTCCCCTCATGAACTTGTTCTTGAGAAGAAAGTTGGACAAAGTCTCATACCAAGCTCTTGGAGCTTGCTCGAGACCATATAGTGCTTTCCTAAGAAGATAAACATGAGAAGTTAGGGTTGGATGCACAAAACCTGAGGGTTGTTCAACATATACCTCTTCCTTCAAGTCTCCATTGAGAAATGCTGATTTGACATCCATCTGGTAGACTTTGAACCCTTTGTGGGCAGCATAGGCAAGGAATAGCCTAATTGCTTCCAACCTAGCAACTGGTGCAAAGGTTTGATCAAAGTCTATACCTTCCTCTTGCCTGTATCCTTTGGCTACTAATCTGTCCTTGTTCTTGATGATTGTACCATTCTCATCAAGCTTGTTCCTGTATACCCATTTAGTGCCAATCACATTGTGTCCCTGAGGTCTAGGCACTAGCTTCCGTACTTTGCATCTCTTGAATTGTAGGAGCTCTTCCTGCATTGCTTCAATCCAGAAAGTGTCTTGATTGGCCTCTTCAAACTTCTTGGGCTCCATTTGTGAAAGGAAGCTCAAGAATAGTGCTTCATTATGAGCTCTGCTTCTTGTCAATATGCCTTGGGTATGATCTCCAATTATTAGATCTCTTGGATGATCTCTCACGTGCCTTGCAGCAGCAGGAAGAGGGTCCTCTGGTGGTTGTGTTTGTTCCACTGGATCAGCTATGACTTCACCATCTTGTACCTCTTCCTCTTCTGGAATTGCAGCAGCTGTTTGTGTTTTGCTGCTGCTGGGCTTGTCTTGGACAGTCAGCTCATTCATTCCTTCTTCATTTCCTGCCAAAATAGAAGAACTAGACCATTCTTTGTAGAGAAGGCTGGTCTCATCAAATACAACATGCATAGATTCTTCTACAATATGGGTTTTCTAGTTATAAACTCTATAAGCTCTACTATGTGAGCTATATCCAACAAGAATCCCCACATTGCATTTTTCTGCAAACTTTTTCAATTGAGATTTTCCATTATTTAGAATGTAGCATTTGCAACCAAAGATTCTAAAGTAAGAAATTGTAGGTTGTTTGCCTTTCAGAATCTCATAAGGAGTTTTCCCAAGGACCTTATTGATGGAGGCTCTATTGAGAACATAACAGGCTGTATTGACTGCCTCAGCCCAGAAGTATTCTGGGAGTGAGGAGTCACTCAGCAATGTTCTCCCAGTTTCTATCAAGGTCCTATTCCTCCTCTCAGCCACACCATTTTGCTGTGGAGTCCTTGGGGAGGAGAACTCTTGGGTGATACCAAATTCTTGACAAAATTTTGTCATGGCATGAGATTGAAATTCTGTGCCATGGTCAGTTCGTGTCCTGACCACAGTACATTGTAGATCATTCTGAATAGCCTTGACATAATTTATAAAGACATGTAAGGTATCTGACTTCTTCTTAAGGAAGAATACCCAGGTATACTTTGAATGATCATCTACAATTACCAATGTATACAACTTCCCACCTAGGCTCTGAATTGGAAAAGGACCAAACAAGTCCATGTGCAATAGGTATAAACACCTTTAAGTATCCTTGGAGCCAATACTTTTAAAGGTGGCCCTAGTTTGCTTACCCATTTGGCAAGCATGACATGGACCACTTTTAACACATTTCAATTTAGGACTATTTTTAACAAGGTCTTTAGAAAATAATCTATACATTGTCTTATAGTTAATGTGGGCAAGTCTCTTGTGCCATTGGACACAAAGTGACTCACTTTCATTAGCTACAAGACACACAGAAGAAATAGAATAATTGCAAATGAAGTCTAAGCAATACACATTTCCACTCCTAGTGCCTGAGAGAATAGTCTCCAAGTCATTAGACTTTTTGATCAAGCACTTGTCATTGTGGAATTCAATGACATAGCCTAAGTCACATAGTTGGCTTATGCTTATAAGGTTGTGTTGCAACCCTTCAACATAAGCTACCCTTGTAATTGAGACTATGCCATTTGAAATCATACCATATCCTTTGGTGACTCCCTTTTCAGATCCACCAAAGATAACTTTGGGTCCATTCTTCACTGGATGGTAATCCTTTAGAAGGTCCTTAGTTCCTGTCATGTGCCTTGAGCACCCACTGTCCAAGTACCATATTTGGTTGATACTGGTACTTGAACTAACCTGTAACACAAAATTTAGTGTACCTTAGGGCCCCAACTGGCTTTGGGTCCTAGGTTCATGTTAACACCATAGAGAATATTCCTAGAGAGGGCTGGTTTGGGTTGAGAATCAGTCCTTGCCTTTGGCACATTGGGGTTGTGCCAATAATCAATTGCAAAGTGTCCCACCTTGCCACAACACCAACAATCATGAATATTGTATCTCCTTTTCTGAACAGTTTTTTGAATTTGTGCAGCACTTTGTACATGTTCAGCAGAGGGGATATCAACATTCTTCCTATTTCTTTCAGCAATAATCTGACTGAAGGATAATCTGTGGACAGTCTTGCTGCTCTTTGTCCTGATGGTCTCAGTTTGCATTGACTTGGCAGTCATACAAGATCTGATGGAATCAGACACTGGGCAGCAGGTCTTGTCAACAGATTTGACAGCAGTCTTGCTTTTTGCTGAAGCAGATTTGGAAGAGCTTGCTTCCATGTTCTTGATTGAAGATGCTGAGACACCAAACACAAATGGTCCAGGTTGGACCATTTGTATTTCCTCATGTGGAGCTTTCATTGCACTCCATCCCATGCCCTTTCTATTTCCATAACTGTGAGCATTCTTGCTCAAGTTATAGGAACTTCCATTTAGTAAGTGACCATGAATACTTTCTTGGTCATACTTATTTGAGGGCATCAAGACCTTCACAAAGGAGGTCTTAAATTCTTTTCAGTCCTTGACCTTTCCCTTAGTGTTGCTAGTAGCTGCCTCTTTGTTGAAACCAACACCTCTCCTGCCATGTGAGTTGAAGGTGTCAATAATATGCATCACTGTCTTGGGCTTGGAGAAATTAGCCACTAGCATCCTCTCCTTGAGGAGCTTTTCTTCAAGATCCTTGATGATCTTGTTCTTGTGACTTATGGAGCCCACATAGATCATTGAGATTCCCCTTAGCTTGGCAATCTCATTGCTCATTTGAGCTAGCTGGGTAGCATGCTCAATGCACTCAGATTTAGATTGCTTTAGGGAAGTAATTTCTTGGGCTTGCCTCTTGGCTAGCTTTTTGCTCTTTTTCAGAGCTTTCAGAAGTGCACCATATTCATCAATCAATTGATTGACATCCTCCTCAGAGTATGATTCACCTCCAACTTTAGATGGAGGAGATTCAGATTCTGGATTTTTTTCATAATCAGAAGAAGGAGAAATGCAGTGTATCAATACCTGCTCATCTTCTGAATTGCTGTGGCTGTCCTCATCTTCAGTTATAGCCATCAGCCCCAGGTCATCTAGAGTGACCTCATCCTCCTCTTCATCACTATCTGAATGTGATAGAGTGGCCCTTATTCCTATCCTGGTAGCAGGATAGTCTTCTTCTTCCTGATCAACAAACAGCCCCAAGTAGGCTTCCTCCTCACCATCTGAATCTGAAGATGAGGACTCAGATTCACTCCAGCTCTTTCCTTTCTTAGCCAGGAAGGATTTTTCCCCCTTTCTCTCCTTCTGGTGATGAGGCTTCTTGTCACCTCTTTCTTTTCTCTTGACTGGGCAGTGAGCAATGACATGTCCAGGCTTACTACAACAATAGCAAATTATGTTAGTTGAAACATGTTTACTAGTTTTAGAGTCATACCTGTCCCCTTTGGGATGTTGCCTCTCAGATCTGTAATGATCCTTCTTGGGATGAGAAGAGGAGGAAGGTTTGTTCTTCCATTGTTTCCTCTTTATCATCTTCTTGAACTGCCTTGTGAAGGCAGCAAACTCCTCATCAGACGAGGAACTGTCTGATATGCTGCTCTCAGATTTCTCAGATTCAGCAGCCTTTCTTGGAGGTGACTGTACTCTACCCTTTTTCCTCTTAGAGCTTTGGGCTTTGAGAGCAACATATGTCTCCCTTGTGTGAGCCCTGGAGGAAGAGTCCTCCTCCTTTCTTGCAGAAAGCTGCATCTCATATGAGAGCAGTTTCCCAAAGAGTGTATGGGTGGGGGTTTCTCCAAGTCTTTCCCCTTCCCTGATTGCACAGATTTTGGTGTCCCATTCTCTAGTTAGAGATCTAAGGAACTTGTCATTAAGTTCATAATCTGTGAACACCCTTCCATAGGTTCTTAGTTCACTTACAATCCTAAAGAACCTTTCATAGCACATGGAGATATTCTCCTGGCTCATCTGTCTGAAGGGTTCATACTCCTGATTGAGGAGTGACTTTCTATCATCCCTTACTTTAGCTGTTCCCTCCATATAGACAACCAATGTGTCCCACATTTCCTTGGCAGTTTGGCAGTGTACCAAGTTCTGAAATGTAGTGTCATCGATGGAATTTACTATTATGTTTTGGGCTCTCTTGTCCATAGTGCACAGTGTTATTTCATCATTGGTCAGTTCAGAAAATACTTTAAGTACTTTTCTAGTAGGGTCAATGGTGGAGACTTTCTCAAAGGTATAAGGACCATTTTTGACAGTCAAAAAGATCCTTGGGTCTGATGCTTCCATGAAGAGCCTTACCCTTTGCTTCCAAATGCCAAAGTTTTCTTTGGAGCATATAGGCAACTTCATTGACCCCAACTCCTTCTTCATTGCACTGTTGGCCATTTGATTTCAGATTTGACTACTCCTTTATAGGATCTGATCAGACTGTTAAGTCTTTTTGATCAACCTCGCTTTGATACCACTTGATAGTTTATATAGGTGTAGTCAATAATACCTAGGGGGGGGGGGGGTGAATAGGTTCTACTTATTTTCTTTATTTAAGCCTAAGGTTTCTAGCTGCAGAAAACACAAGCATAGAAAGCACACAAGGATGTATAGAGGTTCCTCAAGACAGGGTGTCTTGAGTAGTCCTCTTTCCCTCTACACCTTTATAACAGTGTGTTAGACAAGGCCCACAAACTTCAAACTCGGCTCCTTGAGCTTACACCACAAGTTCCTCAGAACTTCTCAGATCCAGAGTGATCCTACCTAAGGCACAACAGCCCTACACTCAGTCCCAACAGCCCTACACCTCAGGCACAGCAGCCCTACACTCAGAGATATGAACTCCTACCACTCAGAAATCCCACAGATTTCCTACCTCAGACCTATCAAGAGGTCCTACCACTCAAGCTGTCAACACAGCTTTACACACAGGCTCAACATCCTTTTTCTCAGGCAACAATGCCTTACAAAGATATAATAGAGTTTGAGTTGAACACAGAGGACAAAAGAATTACTTTTAGGACTTCTGAGTCCTTTCTTCAGATCTGAAAACAACAGCTTCAGATTTGTATCACTTTGATCTTCTTCTTTAGCCAAGCAAAAGATCAACTTGCCCTTCCTGAGTTGGTACAGGAAGAACTATCTAATCTCCCTTTGAAGATTAACTTCAGCAGCAGATAATGACTTCAACTGGCTGAATCGTGAATGCTCGATTGCGGCGTGTAGTGAAAGCTTCAATGGAACAGTTGTCGTTGTTGTGCCCTAACATCTCCTTTTATACCTCCATAGGGCTTCAACGGCTATATCGATCCTCCTGACACGGTATGGGGCTGATTGGACTTGCTTTTCCCTCTCAGAAGTCTTTTGCACCGAAAGTAGATCCCGTCAAAACATTTGGCTCTGTCTCAGCGGTTGGGCTGAGACAGCATCCAGTCTTAGCGGTTGGGCTGAGATAGCCTTCAGTCTCAGCGACAGCTCCAGTCCTCTTCTCAGCGGTTGTTCCAGTCTTCTTCTCAGTGGACCCGCTGAGACGGCTCCTCGTCTCAGCGGTTATGCTGAGACAGATCTTCATCTCCTTGTGGATGATTCCTTCTTGTCTAAGTCCATGTTTGGTCCTTCCTTTTGAGTTACCTGTGCCTGTATATTCTACACAAGTGTAGCTTTGTTAAATACAATATGTCCTTAGCATTAGGAGTGATGCCTCTTCAAATCAAGGTTATATTGAGGACAATATACCCAACATGCCTCTTCAACCTCTCTTCTAAAATAGGTTCATCCGGGTCCAAAGCTGATATCTCCGCGCACAGGTTCTTCATTTTCAAGAAGAAAGATGAAATGGACAAATCACATTGAGTTGCTTTCGCCAACTTATTTTCAAGAAACTGTAGTCGAGCTACGTTCTTCTTGTTGGACAAGCCATCCAAGGATGTCCAAATCTCAGCAGCTGACCGACATCCAATTATGTGGTCAAACAGCTTCGGAATGATAGCACGTTTGAGAGTGAACTCTTCTATAGCATTTGTTCTCTTCTAAGACTTCACTTGCTCAGCATTCCCTTCAGCAGCTACAACTGCTTATCTAGCATCTCCTCCGACTACTGATGCATATTCGGCAAGTGCACCGGTCGCTGTCAAGTAATAAATTTGGGAATCGCTTCCCCGAATATCATCTCTCAAGGAATGCAGGTTCTGGTGAATGAAATGCGTGGTGAATCGATCGTTACACGAGCGAATAAAGTAAAAACAAGGGCATTATGATTTGGTTCCTAAGCTAATACGGAAAAGAGAGATGTGGGTCAAAACTCCGCTTCGCCAGGCTGGATGAATGCAACGGCCGCGATGCCATGCTTCAGGAGGCGCGTGGACAGAAAGTAACTGTGACGGGTGAGGGTCACACACACCTCTGCTCCAAGCATCACCACTAGCAATTGCTAGGGCTTCACACACAACGAACTCAGAAAATCACAACAAGGAAAATGCTATTCTCACACCACCGCATCATTGCACATGAACATCATAAAAGATCTATGACATTAAGCTAATCAATAGTTCATTACAACAACACAAAGAAAACACAAGCATCAAGTTTAGAGAGGACCAATAGGAAGATGTCACCGCATCTTGGGTTCTCGGCCGGAATGAGAGGTTGTCGGGCTCGGCCCTCAGATGGTGTGCGGACTCGATGGAGGCTGTCACCGCTCCAATGACCTACAACACTTCTATGGCTTCCCACGACGAGGAATGCTTTAACACTTGGTGGAGAATGCTTTCTAACGCTCCCAAATGGAAGAATGGTGGTGGAAATCGCCGGAAAATGGTCTCCTTGGTGGTGGAGGTGAAGGAGAAGCCTTCAGACCTCAAAAACGGTGGGAAGGACCTGATTTCCCGCTCCCCAGAGGGCTCTCTCGTTGACTGCGGCTTATCCTGCTTTTTATTCTAAACAGGCAGAAAAATGGTCACGCACGGTCGAACGCATGACCGTGCGTGAACCGTGCGTTATTAAATGATAAATTCTGACTTGAGGGAGACGATGCGCCGCCCGTGCGTTTTACTCACACACGGGCAAATCCGCCAGTGCGTAAAAAATGCACGGGTAAATTCGGAATGACTAAAAACAGAAGTAAACAGGTCGACCGTGCGTTTTACTCACGCACGGGCAAATCTGCCAGTGCGTAAAAATGCACGACTAAACTCAGATTGTCCATTTTCTGCCCAGATACAGACGCACGATCGCAACCGTCCGTGCGTCAAGGAAACGCACGACCGTGCGATATGCACATACATAAATTTTGGGGGAAAATGGGACGATCCGGCCTGGGAATACACCTCCAGCACCAAAAAACACAGAAAAAGGATTGGGGAGCACCATGTGCTTACCCCCAATAACGAGGAGCGCAAATGCACAATGAAACGGGCCTAAGAGTGCACCTAGCAGGGAATAACAAATATGATCATAAACATGCCTAAAGTGTGGTGCATCGACTAGAAATACGGCCCAGATGAGTCCATAAATCTGTATATAAATGGGACTCATCACACCCCCAGACTTAACCATTTGCACGTCTCGGGCAAACTACTCCGCTCTCCTATCAGAACAATTGGATGTTAGAGTATGATTGAGTGGTGGAGACTCATGCGAAGTCCCATGCTCACTGGCGTAGAAATACATTAGAATAGAATTTAACTCAAAATTATATTTAACTATTTCTAAAATAGTAATTTGAAATCTAATTTACTTGGATGGTGAATCCTGGAGAATCTTTCGGTCGCGCAAAAGGGAAAATAGCGCGACTAATGAGTAGAGTTTTAATTGAATCAAAGCTCGGGACAACTCCTAAGAAATCCATCAAAGTCGGTGTCCATAGGCTTGCACGTTCGCACTCTCTCTACTGCATGAGATGACTCATATCTAAAATCAATAGGACTTATGAGTTAGGATTGGGCTTAGGTTGAGTTTTGGCTAGATAAGTAGAAGGACGATGGGAATCACATTCAACATAACTGAGCACTCAAGAGAATTACAATCACCAATACAACATTTTCAAGAAGTACAGAACACCCCCAAACTTCAACTGAACACTAGGTGTGTGCTAAGCCAATCATACTTTGTCTCTGTCGAGAGAATGTAATTGAAAGTTCATTTTGAACAAATTTTCTTTTTTTTTCTCTTTATTTTTCTATTCTCTACAGAATTTCTTTTGTAGGCGCACTAAAAACTACTCCTTCAGCTTTTTCAGAGCTATCATACAACACGGAGATGACACCAAACATGATAGATATATAAATTTCTTTCAGCTCATTTGTTGGTGCGAAAATGGGTTTGGCCGTATGGCTTTGGTGACATTTTTGTGGAGCTAAACGAGGAGGAAAGGTAGGCTCAAGTGGGCTTGCAAAGGTGATTACATTGGTAAGGATTTTAAAAGCACAAGCGGATCATGAAATGGCCTATATCACACTTTATAACGAGTACTTCAACGCAATCATTTCAAGAGTCGCCTAGTGCAAGTTCTAGCCACCGAGAAAGGTTGTCCTTGTTGGATCGGTCGGCGCCCTTAGAGGGGGGTGAATAAGGGTTTTCAAAAACTTTAGATTTTACTTAGAAAAACTTTGGAATATTGCAATATTTAAAACAAGAAGTCAAGTAAAACAAAAAGAGAGACAAACTTTATTGATATTAAATAAGTTTTACAAAACTTGATCTCAATGGCGCTAGAGATCGGAGGCGAATAATAAAAGCTCTTTTCGTTTTCTATCCCGACTCTCTTCCCCACGAACCGATGGCCCTAGCCTTCTCCTTCCCGGATTCGGCCTCAAGCCGCTCTAGCCAATCCTTCCCGGGATGTGGCCTCAAGCACCCCCTAGACCTAGCCTAGATCTAGTCGCCAACACGAGGCGAATTTCAGCCCTAAGTCCTACCCCAGACCTAGTCGCCAACACGAGGCTATTTCACTACCGTTTACAAAGAAAGATAAATAAAATAATAAAACTTCCCTTAAGATGAACTTCTGAAGATGGAGGCGAAGATCCGTTGCAGAATCAGCGTTTGTCGAAGCGGACTTCGTCTGGATTCGGCGTGATGGAATTCTCCTTCAGAAATTGGCAGAGGTTCGCTGGGACCTCAAATTTCGGCCAAGACAAGCCTCTGGAATTCTAGCACTCTCTCTCTGAGGTGTATGCAATAGGTGTGTCGAAAACAAGAGGAGAGGGGGTCCTTTTTATAGCCAAAGCGCTACCGCCGGCGCTATCGCTACCGCCGGTGCTATCCCTGATTAAGTAACATTTTGCGCGGCAGGATCTTCAATCCGCGGCAACATTTTGCTCTATGCCTTTTGTGCGCCATGCTACTGCCAGCGCTAGTAGCTACCGTCGGCGCTATCCCTGATTAAGTAACATTTTGCGCGGTAGGATCTTCAATCCGTGTCAATATTTGGCTCTATGCCTCTTGTGCATCATGCTACCGCCAGCGCTAGTAGCTACCGCCGGGTGCTAGCTCCTTCTATATAAGCCGCCAGAATTGCGTTAATTATCGCTACCTTAAGGCTTTATCGCTACCGCCGACGCTAGTGGCCATGTTCGAATTCTGGCCTCAATTTTGGGGACAACCATCCTTGAGTCATGTGGACTTTGTTTTCCTGCACACTTAAACACACAAGATCAAATACACATAGGATTTGTTATTCTCAAACCTAGGAGATGCGGAAGACCATGTTCCAACAGTCATTCCTTCCGACCCTAGTAATAAGCTACTACTAGTACAGCTACACTCGACCCTATGCTACAGTTGGATTCACAGGATTCACCACTAAAGTAAAATAAATTGCTGCTACTATAATAGAAATACTTAAATTACAACATTGAATTTTATTCTACTCTAATTGAATTTCTAGGCGTGACGGGAGCACTCGACTAGAGCTCTACTCGAGTCGACATTTTTCTCTACTCCTCACTCATACACTAACAATCCAATTCTTATGAGCGGGGAACCTAGCAGCAATATCCAATAAGCGCGCGTGATCAAGTGCGCGTGAACTAGGTGCACGTGTATGCAATGTGTGCAAGAAAATGATAAATCCTAACTCAGCACATTCTAACATGCTTTGCAAAGTGTGTGCACGTGCATAGCTCGATCCCTCCCCCAGACTTGATCAAAACTAATAAAATAGGGAATTCTGGAATAAGGAAAATAGGGGTAGAGTGGACCTATGCTCATTAATGAGCATGCCAGAAGTGCGGTAATTCCTTTTTAAATTTTTCTCCTTCCGCATCCACCATGCGAGAGCTTTAACCTGCGATGTTAGCAAAAAGAAAAATAATAGGACTAAATGAAATAGACTAAGCAAATGGAACCAGGTGGTTCCCATGGGTTGTCTCCCAAGAAGCCCTTCTGTTTAACGTCCTTAAAGGTGGACCAATTACCTGTATTACAGTTTGATAGCAGCAGTTATAAAATTGTTCCATACTTAATAAAAACACAACACAACAATGTAATATAACAGAGCGCAAAATCAGACATAAGAAACAGCACAAATAAAACCTGGAGACCCCATCACGCATCAGCTGTATGCTGATTTGTGGTGGTTCTCCCCAGCCACGCGAGATGGGAAGGAGGTGAAGGCTTTAGGTCCCAAGGAGGATGTCTCCCCCTTGCCCCTAACCTCCTCCTTCTCGCGCCGGAGGGCAGCAGAGTGTGCTCCACGCAACAATCTTTCTTGCTTCAACTTCTCCACAGTTGGAGAGCGCCAACGTTGATAGTCGTCAGAACTTCCCACCTTGGTGGTCGGTGGCATCATTTCCATTGCCACCGTGACAACTGGATCAGCCCAATGGACCTGTTTAAAATGTTTACAGTGGTCATTATGACTCAAAAAACTGTTCATAAGGGGCTTTGCTCCGCCTTCTCTCTCATCGTTCAGCGCTTGGGTCTCACCGCTTTCTCCTGCCTTTATCACCTCTTCATTCACGACCCGCAACTCCTCTTCTTTCTTCTCTCCTTCTAGCGATCTTTTATCTTTCCTTGCTTCTGCGTCACTAGATGATTCATCAGTGATAACAAGGGGAGAGAGGGTTACTGCTTCGGAAACAATCTTGGGGTAAGTGGGGGGTGTTACCTTACAAGGTAAGACAACACACCCCTTAGAAAAATCTAAGGTGGCACCGCTCTCTTTTAAGAATGGTACTCCCAAGATGGGAATAGATTGATTCTGACTTGGTCCCAAGACTTGGAAGTAAGCAACCACGATCGTCCCTTCGATTATAACTTCCACATTCCTTACTTCTCCCTCTGCCTGAATGACAGTCCCATTAGCAAGCACTAGGGATTTCCGATCATCTGTGTTTATTTCAAGTTGTAATTTAGCAACATCCTGCAATGCAAGGACGTTGCGAGATGAACCGGAATCACATAGGGCCGCCGTTTCAATATTATTAATGGAGCATAAGATCACCAACTCATTTGGGTCACTCACTCCCGCATCGGAGAGACTCTTCCCTTGGTTAATTGGATTTTTTTCAGTATTACTGGGAAGGGTCCCTTGCGAACGCTCGGTTAGCGCTTGAGCCAATTGGCCAAATTGCGTCTCCAAGTTACGCATGGACGCGGTTTGGTTCGCCAAACTAGAGCTGGCGGCTTCCATGAACTTCTCCATCATTTCTTCCAGATTACTTTTCTTTGGGGCCGGAGCGCCTTGATTATAACCCGGATGAGGCGGCCTCGGTTGGCTTCCGGACGCTTGAGCATCGTATTGATGCTGGCCCAGTTGCCATCGTTGGCCTGGAGTATTTTGATTCCAGGAAAAGTTTGGGTGATTCCTCACACCCGGATTATAGGCATTGCCATAGGGTGCCCCCCTAGTTTGGTTTCTTACAAAATTTACCAATTTGATTAAATTAAGCTGAGAGAATTCACCTGATAGCCCGCTACCTGGGCACTCGTATGCATGGTGACCACCGCCTCTGCATTCTTCACAAGAAATGTTAGTCGCGGGCGTAGCAGCGAGAGGTAATGATTCCACCATGAACAGTCCCTGAGCGCTTCTCGACGCATTCCTCCCAGCGGTCCAGAAGGTGCTTTGTGAGGCAGAGTCTTGCAGAATTCTGAGAGCTTCCTCCGGCGTATGGTTCATCAGGGTCCCTCCTGCAGCAGCGTCAATCATTGCCCGGTGGTTGGGCATGATGGCGAATTAAAAGGTTTCCACGATGTTCCACGACTGGAGCTCGTGATTTGGGCATTTGTGAAGGAGGTCACCAAGATGCTCCCAAGCTTCTGCGAGAGTTTCTTGCTCATCTTGCCGGAAAGTGGCGATCTCCCACCGAAGGCTCACAATTTTGTCCACCGGGTGGAATTTGGCGAGAAATTTGGACGCAAGCGCGTCCCAAGTGGCAGCAGTTCCTGGAGGGATAGAATGGAGCCAAACCTTGGCTTTGTCACGCAACGAGAAAGGGAACAGTCTCATCTTGACTGTTTCGTCAGTAATTCCTGCATACCGAAAGGTACCGCAAATGTCGGCAAACTCCGCCAAGTGAAGATGTGGGTCTTCACTAGGCATCCCAGAGAACTGAGCGTTGTTGCGGATGATGTTCAGGATGGCCGGTTTGATCTCAAACTGGTTATTCATGATGTTAGGCCCAAATCCTGGATACACACTCCCAACTGTTGGAGTGGTATAATCTCTCATGGTCCGGGGCCTCGGTCTAACCGCCTCCTGCTGATCCCTTAGATGATTTTGCCCCATACGGGGTACTCCAGGATTCACTTCTTCCCGATCATTGGGTACTCTCGGCATTCCTCCAAGTTCCACATTATCTCCCATAGCCGCTTGCACGACTGCAACACGCCTTTGTGCGCGCGCAGTACGTTCAATCTCCGGATCAAAGGGTACTAATTCCCTTCCGGCTTGCCTCTGCATACACAAATAGAAGACACAAAGAAAAACTAAAATAAAAAACAACTGCTCCTATAACAAGGATTCACAACACAAAGCGTTACACGCCTGCAGTCCCCGGCAATGCCGCCAAAAAATTGATGCGTATTCGGCAAGTGCACCGGTCGCTGTCAAGTAATAAATTTGGGAATCGCTTCCCCGAATATCGTCTCTCAAGGAATGCAGCTTCTGGTGAACGAAACGCGTGGTGAATCGATCGTTACACGAGCGAATAAAGTAAAAACAAGGGCATTGTGATTTGGTTCCCAAGCTAATGCGGAAAAGAGAGATGTGGGTCAAAACTACGCTTTGCAAGGTGGGATGAATGCAACGGCTGCGATGCTTTGCTTCGGGAGGCGCATGGACGGAAAGTAATTGTGATGGGTGAGGGTCACACACAACTCTTCTCCAAGCATCACCACTAGCAATTGCTAGGGCTTCACACACAACGAACTCAGAAAATCACAAGGAAAATGCTATTCTCACACCACCGCATCATTGCACATGAACATCATAAAAGATATATGACATTAAGCTAATCAATAGTTCATTACAACAACACAAAGAAAACACAAGCATCAAGTTTAGAGAGGACCAATAGGAAGTTGTCACAGCATCTTGGGTTCTCGTCCGGAATGAGAGGTTGTCGGGCTCTCTCCGGGCTCGGCCCTCAGATGGTGTGCGGACTCGATGGAGGCTATTGATGAGTCCTGATCATATACACATTTATGGACTCATCCGGGCCGTTATTTAGTCATTTCTCCGCACTTTAGCCTTGTTATAGTTTATATTTGATAATCCATGCTAGGTGCATATCTAGGCCCACTTTGGTGTGATTTTCGTGCTTATTGTCATTAGTAGTATTCATGTGCTGTCAAGTGCCACTTTCAGTGGCTAGATCTGTGGTTGTGCTGGAATAGGAGTCGTGCAAGTGTTCCCGGTGCAATTCTGCACAGGAACACTGCGCACGATCGCCGGTTCTATTGCGCACGACCACTGGTCGTGCGCCACTGATCGTGTGCACTTAACCTTCTTTTCACGAGTTCTGTTTGGTGCAGTGCGCACGACCACCAATGCCAGCGCGCACGACCACTGGTCGTGCACCACTGCTCGTGCGCATTTGCCATTAAATTTCTGAGTTCTGTTTGCTGAAGTGCGCACGACCATCAACTCCAGTGCGCACGACCACCGGTCGTGCGCCACTGTCCATGCGCACTTAACAATTATTTTATTAGTTCTGTTTCATCTAATGCGCACGACCACCGACGATAGTGCGCACGACCACCGGTCGTGCGCCACTGGTCGTGCGAACATTTTATTTTATAATTTCGTATCTTGCAGGTTCCACCCAGGCAGTGCGCACGATCGCAGAATTCCAGTGCGCACGACCACTGGTCGTGCGCCAATGACCGTGCGCAGTATTTATTCCAGCGCCTATTTAAATGCCTGTTGTGATTTTTAGGGCATTATCAAGCCGCCGGGAGCGGAGTTCCTGTTCCGTACTCCGCCGACCACCACCTTGGGACGCCTCCACTTCATCTTCTACGCAAGGGGAAGCCTCCTCCATCCATTCCAAGACCTCCTCCATTGTCCGTGAGTGTTCTCCATCGTCCGCAAGCCTCCAAGCAACCATTCTCTCATTCCGCCCGGTGAGAAGAAGAAGAAACCTGAAGTCGAAGACGACGAAGCTACGTAGGGAGATTGTGACAGCTCTCTACGCCGGAAGCATAGTCCGCCCGAGCCCGGAGGTAGCCCGACAACCTACCATTCCGGCCGTGAACGGCCGCTAGTCTTCACTATCGGTTATCCCTTTCTTATCTCTTTCATTGTACTCGTTATGCTTTGTAAACTCGAATATTGTGATGTTGTTTGTTGAAATGAATGTTTCCTTGTTGTTCTTCATGGTTCGGTTGTGATTCACTCCATTTCCACTCACTCACTCGCACGCGGACGCAAGGTGTTTGTTCCGTGTTAGCAAGAGCTAACGACGGTTGTGAAGAGGTGTTTACGACCCTCACCCTTTCGCGCTAGAACACACTCCATCCGCCTTACGAAGCACGGCATCGCGGCCGTTGCATCCATCTCACCTTACGAAGCGGTGCTTTCGACCCGCATCTCTTTTACTGTTGTTAAGATTAGGACAAACCAACCAAAAACCCCCTTTTTCATGTGTGTTTCGTTCGTGTAACAAGAGTCACGCTACGCGTCTCGTTCACCCAACCTGCATTCCTCAAGAGACCGACATTCGGGGAGGCCACTCTCCACATTTATTACTTGACAGCGACCGGTGCACTTGCCGACACGCATCAAGTTTTTGGCGCCGTTGCCGGGGAATGCAGGCGTGTAACGTCCCGTGTTGTGACTGTCGTCATACGAGCAGTTGTTTTTGATTTTTCTTGTTTGTGATAGTGCATGCAGAGACAGGTCGCAGGTGAACTCGTACCCTTCGATCCTGAGATTGAACGGACCGCTCGCGCACGAAGGCGCGCTGCTGCCGCGCAAGCGGCCATGGGTGATCAGGTAGACCCAAATGATGTTGATCCGAGAATGCCCGGTGTGGGGGAACATCAGCCTGGGAATGAGCAGGAGGCAGCTAGGCCTCGACCCCGCACGATGAGGGACTACACCACTCCAACTGCTGGGAGTGTGTATCCGGGGTTCGGGCCAAATATTATGAATAATCAGTTCGAGATTAAGCCAGCAATCTTGAACATCATCCGGAACAACGCTCAATTCTCCGGGCTGGCCAGCGAAGACCCGCATCTGCATCTGGCAGAATTTTCTGATATTTGCGGAACCTTCCGCTACGTAGGGATTGCTGACGACACAGTCAAGCTCAGACTGTTTCCCTTCTCACTCCGCGAAAAAGCGAAGGTGTGGCTCCATTCCATTCCGCCCGGGACTGCTGCAACTTGGGATGCCCTCGCATCCAAATTCCTGGCTAAGTTCCATCCTGTGGACAAGGTCGTGAGCTTGCGGCGGGAGATCGCCACATTTCGCCAACTTGACCAAGAGAACCTTGCTGAAGCTTGGGAGCGCCTCAACGATCTCCTTCGCCGTTGCCCTGGCCACGAGCTCCAACCATGGAATGTGGTTGAATTGTTCTACTTTGCGATCGAGCCCAACTACAGGGCAATGATCGATGCTGCGGCGGGTGGCACCTTTATGAACCACACCCCTGAGGAAGCCCTTCGAATTCTGCGCGACACTGCCTCCCACAGTACATTCTGGACTGCAGGGAGAAATGCTCCAAGAAGCGGCCGAGGTCTTTTCATGGTCGACTCTCTCCCCTCTCCATCTGCGACTGCTGCTGTCATTACCTGTGAGGGATGTGGAGGCGGAGGCCACCACGCGTATGAGTGTTCGGGAAACAACGTGGCAGGTGACTTCGCACACTTGAACTTGAACGAATCTATTAATTATGTAGGAAATCAGCCTAGGGGGGCGCCTTTCAATAATGCTTATAATCCGGGAGCAAGAAGTCACCCGAACTTCTCGTGGAATCCAAACACACCTGGCCAACGATGGGCACCGGGGCAGCATCAAAACGATGCTTACGCCTCCGGGAGCCAACCGAGGCCACCACACCCGGACTATAATCAAGCACCCCCTACTCAAAAAAAGAGTAATCTAGAAGAGATGATGGAGCAATTCATGCAAGTAGCTAATTCGAATATGGTAAATCAAACTGCATCCATGCGAAACCTGGAAACGCAGTTGGGCCAATTGGCCCAAGTGCTAACCGAGCGATCGCAGGGGACCCTTCCCAGCAACACGGAGAAGAACCCAATTGATCAAGGGAAGAGTCTTGGGGATGTGGTAGAGGTTGAAACGAGTGAGCTGGTAATTTCTTGTTCCATCAACAATTTTGAAATGAAAGCTTTGTGTGATTCTGGTTCATCTCGCAATGTCATTGCGTTGCAAGATGTAGCTAAATTACAACTGGAAATGAACACGGAGGAAAGGAAATCCCTTGTGCTTGCCAATGGGACTGTTATTCAATCCGAGGGGGAAGTGAAGAATGTGGAGGTAACAGTTGAGGGGACAACTGTTGTTGCTGATTTTCAGGTTTTGGGCCCGCAGGACAATCATTCTATTCCTATCTTGGGTGTGCCGTTCTTGAAAGAGAGTTGCGCCACCCTTGATTTTGCTACGGGGTGCATTTCCCTAACCAATTTGGTGCTGCAGCCCACTTGCCCCGAAGCCACAGCTGAAACATTCACTCCGCCCCCTCCGTTTAATTTTGATGAATTGTTGAGCTGTGTAGGACCTGAAGAAGTCAAAGAATCAAGTGAAGGGAAAACGGAGGAGTACCTGTCTAGTGAAGAAGAAGAAGTTGTTCTTCGGTGAGAGTTCGGTTCCGAGACGGAGGAGGACTGCAATTCGGGAAACGTTGACGTGAATGTAGTTCGGGATGCGGATTATTTATCTCCCTGTGTTGAATCTTGTAATAAACAATCTAAGCGTTCCATCTCCTGGGCCAATCCGGTAGTCACCACGATGCCGGAAGTGACGCCACCCGCCACTAAGGCGGAAAATTCTGAAAACTTTCAACGGTGGCAGTCTCCGACTGTCACCAAACTTAAAAAGGAAAAACTTCTGCGCGACGCTCGTGCTGCCGCTCTTCGTGGCAAGGTGGCGGAGGTTAGGGGAGCATTGGGTAATACCAGTGCTGGCCCTACAGCCTTCACCTCCCGCCTACGTGCTACGGGAGACGCGCACCATAAGAGCGCTTTCAGCTGATTTGTGTTTTATTTGATGTGGTGAACTGTTTCTGAGTATCTCTTTTAATTCCTGCACTTTACAAACAATGCTAATACAGGTATTTGGTCCAGCTTAAGGACGTTAAATGAAAGCGCTACTGGGAGACAGCCCAGATTCCCAGATTTTGTAGTTTTTTTATCTAACTTCTTTTAGTTTAGCTTTTGCATATTTGTTGTTTTGAGTTTGTGCTTGCAGGTTTTGTGTTTGATGGTGCGGATGCTGCGAACTATTCTTGATCATAAACGCCAATCGTCTGGTATGCTCAATTCTGAGCATTGGGTAACACTTCCTCCCCTCTTTTTGCTTCAAATTTCTAGATATATTATTTAGCTTAAGTCTGGGGGAGCGTATGTTGTCACCCACTGTGCACGAGTTACACTGCATACTAGAAGGTTGTTTCTTATTTATTCCAGTCATTATCATTGTTTTCATGCTTCACACACCACTTCACCCACTTGAGTGCGTGCTTATCTTTTTGTCGTTGTTCCGTTTAAACTATTTTGGTCGGAATGTGAAATAGATTGTTAACGTAGGAATTATTATTTGGAGTGCGATGTTGACTCATGTAGTGTTCTAGTCACTTCGCATGCTATGGTAGAATTTGAGTAGAACTAGATTTTCTTTATGCATCTAATTTATGTTTAGTATTTCTGCGTAAATTTAGATTTAATATACTTAAGTGGTGAATTTGTTTGGAATTGACGATAACCCGGTGTTGTGTGTGTGCGATTACTAGTCGTGTGTTGCTCGAGTCGGGAGGAAGGTTTACCTTTCTCGTGGGCTAAGAACTTGCCCCAAGCGACTCTCGAAGCATGGGTGAGAGCGACTCGTCGAGTTAAACATGATGTAGGCCACCCTTTGGCTAGTTTGAGCTTTGTTATTCCATGTCCATTTCGTTCACCGTTGCAAGCCAAATTTGTGCCTACCAATCCTTTGTTCAGCTCCTCTTCATCAACCAAAGCCTGAAGCCTATCCTACACCCGCAACCAAATTGTTTTAAACTGCGCTCATAAGTCTCAACTTGTGTGGTGTGTGGAATCATTGTGTCATGAAGGGAAATAAAGTCTATCTGCTGATTTTGAACCAACCGGAGGATACATAAAAGAAGTAAAATATGTTAAAAGAAAAAAAGAGTATTTTGAAAAAAAAAATCCTTCCGAGCTAAAAAAGGACAATCTGTTGATATTTGTGAAGTAGGCCGTGTGCACACCTGGTTTTCATGATAAGTCTGGGGGTGTGTCACACGAGCATAGTTGTTGGTCTTGCGTGGTGCAGCGTTCCGTTAGCTCACTTGGGTTGCGTAGCCGCCGTGTTTAACTTTGAATATCATACCGTAACCTAAGCCCCATTTTAATCCTATAAGTCCTACTGATTTGATTTGCGAGTTTGCTAGCGCCGTGGAGAGAGTGTGACCGGGCAAGCGTATGGTTCGCGACGTTGATGGATTTCAGCGGAGTTATTCCTAAGCCCCGATCTTTTGCAACACCCTCCTCAGTATCTTGTCACTTTCACACCGGGCATGATCGTCAAATTCTTCATAATTCTCCAACTGAGTATAACTAAATCTTTACTTACACTTTAATACTCATGTAAATTAGTTAGCACAGTTAGAATCTCCTTCTGCTAGAATCTCTACTCGCATGCGTATGTTACTTCGCACCGTACTCCCTTGTGTAATTCTCTATGTTAACTATCGTTTTCACACTCCGCCGGATTCGTTTGCTCGGGACGCGCAAACAGTTAAGTCTGGGGGTGTGATGAGTCCTGATCATATACACATTTATGGACTCATCCGGGCCGTTATTTAGTCATTTCTCCGCACTTTAGCCTTGTTATAGTTTATATTTGATAATCCATGCTAGGTGCACATCTAGGCCCACTTTGGTGTGATTTTCGTGCTTATTGTCATTAGTAGTATTCATGTGCTGTCAAGTGCTACTTTCAGTGGCTAGATTTGTGGTTGTGCTGGAATAGGAGTCGTGCAAGTGTTCCCGGTGCAATTCTGCACAGGAACACTGCGCACGATCGCCGGTTCTATTGCGCACGACCACTGGTCGTGCGCCACTGATCGTGTGCACTTAACCTTCTTTTCACGAGTTCTGTTTGGTGCAGTGCGCACGACCACCAATGCCAGCGTGCACGACCACCGGTCGTGCGCCACTGCTCGTGCGCATTTGCCATTAAATTTCTGAGTTCTGTTTGCTGAAGTGCGCACGACCATCAACTCCAGTGCGCACGACCACCGGTCGTGCGCCACTGTCCGTGCGCACTTAACAATTATTTTATGAGTTCTGTTTCATCTAATGCGCACGACCACAGACGATAGTGCGCACGACCACCGGTCGTGCGCCACTGGTCGTGCGAACATTTTATTTTATAATTTCGTATCTTGCAGGTTCCACCCAGGCAGTGCGCACGATCACAGAATTCCAGTGCGCACGACCACTGGTCGTGCGCCAATGACCGTGCGCAGTATTTATTCCAGCGCCTATTTAAATGCCTGTTGCGATTTTTAGGGCATTATCAAGCCGCCGGGAGCGGAGTTCCTGTTCCGTACGCCGCCGACCACCACCTTGGGACGCCTCCACTTCATCTTCTACGCAAGGGGAGGCCTCCTCCATCCATTCCAAGACCTCCTCCATTGTCCGTGAGTGTTCTCCATCGTCCGCAAGCCTCCAAGCAACCATTCTCTCATTCCGCCCGGTGCGAAGAAGAAGAAACCTGAAGTCGAAGACGACGGAGCTACGTAGGGAGATTGTGACAGCTCTCTACGCCGGAAGCATAGTCCGCCCGAGCCCGGAGGTAGCCCGACAAGCTACCATTCCGGCCGTGAACGGCCGCTAGTCTTCACTATCGGTTATCCCTTTCTTCTTTCTTTCATTGTACTCGTTATGCTTTGTAAACTCGAATATTGTGATGTTGTTTGTTGAAATGAATGTTTCCTTGTTGTTCTTCATGGTTCGGTTGTGATTCACTCCATTTCCACTCACTCACTCGCACGCGCACGCAAGGTGTTTGTTCCGTGTTAGCAAGAGCTAACGACGGTTGTGAAGAGGTGTTTACGACCCTCACCCTTTCGCGCTAGAACACACTCCATCCGCCTCACGAAGCACGGCATCGCGGCCGTTGCATCCATCTCACCTTGCGAAGCGGTGCTTTCGACCCGCATCTCTTTTACTGTTGTTAAGATTAGGACAAACCAACCAAAAACCCCCTTTTTCATGTGTGTTTCGTTCGTGTAACAAGAGTCACGCTACGCGTCTCGTTCACCCAACCTGCATTCCTCAAGAGACCGACATTCGGGGAGGCCACTCTCCACATTTATTACTTGACAGCGACCGGTGCACTTGCCGACACGCATCAAGTGCAGTGGAATGACTAGATAAACAGCCCAGATGAGTCCATATATGTGTATATAATCGGGACTCATCACACCCCCAGACTTACCTGTTTGCGCGTCCCGAGCAAACAAATTCCATGCGAACGGGGAAAGAAAAGTAGATGGCTTAAAACTACAATACAGAGTACCAAGCGAAGTCGCATGCTCACGTGCATAAGAAAAATAGTAGAAAAGATTTCTGACTATAAAAACAGTTTATATATTTCTAAAAGAGTAAAAGCATATTACAACTACTCAAAATGGTGAACTACGGTGAATCATTCGGTCACGCATACGGAGAAAGTAAACTAAACGCTGAGATGAGCATTGCTCAAGATTGGGGTGCCGGATAAACTCCACCGAAATCCATCGGTGTCGGTGACCATAGGCTTGCCCGGACACATTCTCTCCACGACACTAGATTGGTTCATAGCGCGAGTCGGTAGGACTTTAGGTTAGAGATGGGGCTTGGGTTACGGTGAGGTAAACAATGATAAACAAAATGGCTTAAACACATAACCCAAATGAGCTTTAAAAATAACTACCCGCGCACCAAAATCGAATGCAAGTACACCACACCCCCAGACTTGGACTTTTGCAACAAAGGTGTGTGCACCGCCTACTCCCAATACATAATATTTCTACATGATTTTTCAATAAAACTCATTTTTCTTTCTTCTCTTTTTTTTTCATTTTTCTTTCTATCTTTCTTTTTCTTGTCTTTTTTTTTTCTTTCAGCAAAATTTTCAAATGAGCACATCCACAGATTCACAAAATAGACACCATAATCAACACCCCCCCAAAATGTAAATGAGACTACAACTAAAGCTCAGATTTGGGTGTGCGACTAGGCTAGGCTTTTAGGCTTTGGTGAGATAAATGTGGAGCTGAATCAAGAAAAGGGTAGGCATAAAGGGGCTAGCAAGGGTAGACGATAGGCATGAAATGAAAAGTTCAACCGGGCCAAAATAATGGCCTACGTCATTCTCACGCACTAGAACTATCCTATGCCAATGCTTCAAGAATCGCTTGGGGCAAGTTCTAGCCACCGAGAAAGATTCTCCTTTCTCCCGACTCAAGCAATACGAGTCTACCGATCGTTTACACACATCCCTACACTACCGTTTGATTCCACCAGATTCACCATTTGAGTAGAGTAAACAACATTTACACTAATAGAAAAAGATAAAACCATAAATATAAAAAGAAGTCTAATCTACACAAATTTCTATGCAACCGAGCACTCGACTAGGAGCACTACGGGAGTCAACATTTTACTCTGCTACATAGTCCTAAGCCATCACCTAGATTTTCCCACATAAGCAGAAGAATTAAATTCACTACAGAGCTTGCATACAGATGAGTACGCGCTCAAGTGGGTGCTGTGGTGTGCAATGAAAATAAACAAAACATTTTAAATGAAATCTTCTAGTATGCAGTGCAATAGTGCACGTGAGCGGGTAAACAAAACTACTCTCCACCAGACTTAAACTAAACAATCCACAGAATATATGACATGAAAATCAGGAAAGGCTAGGGAAAGAGAGTACCCCGTGCTCAGAAATGAGCACACCAGAAGATTGGCGTGTAAGCTAAAATGAAGCTGCAGCATCCGCCATCCAGAAAAGATACCTGCAGGGGTCAGCTCCGCAAAAACAAAAGAAAATAGAAAACTGAAAAGAAATATTACTAACTAAACATGATTAGATGAAATAAAAATGCAGAAAAGAAAGATAACTACTGGGGTTATTGTCCTCCCAGCACGACTTATTCAAACTTTAAGAGTTCTAGCGAATGGGCCTATGGAAGGAGAAGTGGACAGGTAACTGGCCTAATATCCGTGTCGGTAGCGGGTACCTATACGGAGAAAGAACAGTCACGCCTCTACCTGAATATAAATACCTGCTCCTCACAGGTAGAGGGAAAAGAAAGTAAGAAGAGGAGGAGGCCTGGTCCTCACTCATCTCACCAAAACTATCCTTGCCCAGCAAGGTATCGTCCACAGTAGGTCCGCAGGAGGAGAAGGCAACGAATGAGGCTTCCTTAATGGAGGAGGGATCAACCTCCTCGCATAAAAGGACACACTCATCATTGACTTGAGCACAAAGCTCCAAGTCCTCCTGAAGTACCTGTGAAGATTCAACCTGCACAGGCTCGGGTGAAGAGGGGGGATCGAGAAATAAACAAGATGAAG
The DNA here is from genome assembly GCA_033032865.1 of Dactylorhiza incarnata. Taxonomy (NCBI): domain Eukaryota; kingdom Viridiplantae; phylum Streptophyta; class Magnoliopsida; order Asparagales; family Orchidaceae; genus Dactylorhiza; species Dactylorhiza incarnata. Next base: position 9,936,222 of record JAWHQI010000035.1, read on the forward strand.
AACATAGATAATCAAAAATCGGGGGAGTGGTCCCGGTCTCACTCCCATTAGGTTGGGGAAGTAAAATAATGTTTGCATTGTCATCAATGCTACAAGATTCGGCGGGATCAACGGTGGCCAGGCTTAGGATTTGGACTTCCTCCACCAGTGCTGAGGAAAATTCCTCTTCACCTAGAAGGTTGTCCTCCTCCATAGGAATAGGCACAACACTCAGATCAACCGCCTCCTCCTGCGACACATCATCAACAATGTCGTCAGAGACGAGTGTAGTATGCACAACAGGGAGAGGAGTAGTGCTCGGATAAAAGTCGAGCACCGATTCCTCACAAAGAATCGAATCCACTAGAGGTGGTGGATGCACCGGGAGAATAGGCTCAGCAATGTCGGTGCCCAGATCAGCCACACATCCAGTGACCGTGTCCATGGCATACCCTTCAAGATGTGAAGGTGATAAAGACACATAACCGGATGTTGAAGGTGTGCCGCCAGAGTTAGGATTCAGGATGATCCGGATATCCGACTCGTCATCCTCATCCAATTGGCGAAGATAAGCAACACAATCCTTCAGGGCATGATCTGTGCTCCGACAAAACTGGCACTGCCTAGCAGGCTTCTTTGGCACAGCGGGTGCTGAAGCCGAAAAGAAGTATGACGGTAAAGGCTCAGCAGAGTAGCCATAAGACTTATGCGCACCATATGGAGTACCAGACGAAGTCGGTGCTCCATATGCTGGGCTATAAGAATTATGCCTACTATTCTCCGTAGGGCATTCATCACTAGAGTGGGAGGTAGCTCCACACCAACGGCAACGGAAATTAAGATGTGCCCACATAGTGCGAAGATAAAACGATTCAAAAAGACGAACACTATTGTGCGAAATACTACACCTAACAAAAATTTACTAAAGCAACCTACTATAAAACAAGAAAAAGGAATAAAACGAACAGAAATAAAATAAGGGATGCAATTTACAAATGGAAGGGCTTCTCTCTCAGACTCTCCCTCTCCAGAAAACTCACACGTCTGTGTTCCCCGGCAACGGTGCCAAAAACTTAATGCGCAAATCCTGCACACCGCTATAGGCGGTAGCGAGACTGCGATCCGAACGGCAGTGAACCGGTCGTTGTCAAGTAATAATATGAGGAAGTAAATCCCCAAGTATCGAATCTCTCAAGGAACACAGTAAGGTGGAGTTAACGTTCGAGGAAGGACTTGAGATCGAATTCCTTTGGGTCGGATGAATTGCGGACACGGGGGTTGATTTGGTTTGTGGAAAATAAAGAGAAAAAGCTACAGCTACTCCTATGCAATGCCGCTATGCAATGCTTCGCTCGGCGGGATGGAAGACTACATAGGCCTTGAACGCGCTACTTCGTAAGGGCGGATGGACGAGTAGGCAAGCGGATCGAACTATGCAGGCCTTGAGCGCGCTGCTTCGTTAGGCGGGATGGAGTACGGGCCGCGATGCCACGCTTCGGTAGGCGGATGGGCGAGTAGGCTAACGGAATGAGGGTTGCAAGCACCTCTGCGACAAGCACGCCACTAGCAATTGCTAGTGCGGCACCGGACACGGTGGTGGAGTGGAAAATGGATGGGGGCGCACCTCATTAACACATATGAACTAAATAATTCCATAAACATGAAATAAACAATAATACACATAGTTCATTGCATTCATCATCTAAATATAGAGATTACAAACAACTACAACCACACAAGTAGAAGAAAAAGGCAAGAGATACGACCGAATCCGGAGTCTCGTTGTAGATTCACGGTAGGAATCGTTGGGTTGTCAATCCACGTCCTAGCTCGGTCCCAACTGCGTCCGGGGTAGAGGAGGGCTGTCACACCTCCCAATGGACCCGTCTTCTCCAGCGATTTACAATCCGGCCACGTCTGATGCGAGGAACTCCTTGCTTGGCAATGAAGATGAGTGGAATCTCCTCCTTGAAGCTCTTGGATGATGGAGGAGGCCTAGGGGGGCGGAGAACCAGCGAAAGGGGGCGAAACGGCGGAGCTCGGCGAGAAAACGGCGGATCCCCAAACCTAAATCGCGAGCAGCGGAATTTATAGGCGCTGGAATAAACAGTGCGCACGGTCATTGGCGCACGACCAGTGGTCGTGCGCACTAGAATCCTGTGATCGTGCGCTCTGCCTGGACGGAGCCTGCAAAGACAGAAATTATAAAATAAAATGTTCGCATGACCAGTGGCGCACGACCGGTGGTCGTGCGCACTATCGTAGGTGGTCGTGCGCACTGATTGAAACAGAACTCAAGAAATTGATGATAAGCGCGCACGAACAGTGGCGCACGACCGGTGGTCGTGCGCACTAGCGTAGATGGTCGTGCGCACTACACCAAACAGAACTCATAAAAAAGGGTTAAGTGCACACGATCAGTGGCGCACGACCAGTGGTCGTGCGCAATAGAACCGGTGATAGTGCGCAGTGTTCCTGTGCAGAATTGCACCGGAAACACCTGCACGACACCTGTTCCAGCGTACGACGCCAGTCTAGCCACTGAAAGTGGGACTTAACATCGCAAGAAAACTAATAACAAAGAAAGATACAAAATAACACCAAAATGGGCCGAGAAGTGCACATAGCAAGTGATAACAAATATAAGCTAAAACAAGGCTAAAGTGCAGTGGAATGACTAGATAAACGGCCCAGATGAGTCCATATATGTGTATATAATCGGGACTCATCAGCTATCACCTCTCCAATGACCTACAACACTTCTATGGCTTCCCATGATGAGGAATGCTTGAACACTTGGTGGAGAATGCTTGCTAACGCTCCCGAATGGAAGAATGGTGGTGGAAATCGCCGGAAAATGGTCTCCTTGGTGGTGGAGGTGAAGGAGAAGCCTTCATACATCAGAAACGGTGGGAAGGACCTGATTTCCCGCTCCCCGGAGGGCTCTCTCATTGACCGTGGCTTATCCTGCTTTTTATACTAAACATGCAGAAAAATGGTCACGCATGGTCGAACGCAGAACCGTGCATTATTAAATAATAAATTCTGACTTGAGGTAAACGCTCCGCCGCCCATGTATTTTACTCACGCACGGGCAAATCCGCCCGTGCATAAAAACGCATGGGTAAATTCAGAATGACTAAAAACAGGAGGAAATAGGTCGACCGTGCGTTTTACTCACGCACGGGCATATCCGCTCGTGCGTAAAAACCCACGACTAAACTCAGATTGTCCGTTTTCTGCCCAGATACAGACGCACGATCACAACCGTCCGTGTGTCAAGGAAACGCACAACTGTTCGATATGCACAGACATAAATTTTGGGGGAAAACGGGACGATCCGGCCACCTGCACATAAGACATACCAGCTGGGAATACACCTCCAGCACCAAATAAACACAGAAAAAGGATTGGGGAGCACCATGTGCTTACCCCCAATAACGAGGAGCACAAATGCACAACGAAATAGGCCTAAGAGTGCACCTAGCATGGAATAACAAATATGATCGTAAACATGCCTAAAGTGTGGTGCATTGACTAGAAATACGGCCCAGATGAGTCCATAAATGTGTATATAAATGGGACTCATCCACTACCTCCCATAAATCTTCTCTAAGAAGATAGCTCTCCATGTACAACTTCCACTTCTTGAAGTTAGTCTGCGTAAAGAGCTCAATTCCAAGACATCTTGCATAACCTCCTTCCATTGCTATCACACTGGTTATTAATTACTTCAGTGACTCAAGCAAGATTCTATGGCTGATCACTGCTTGGAACCTACCTCTGATACCAAGTTAAAATTTCGGAGTAGGATCGAAGACAATACATCGAAAGACTTCAATTCAATTCAAAATAGTTAACCAGTGACAATGAAGGACAAAATGATCTTTATTCAAATTGACTATCTTTTTACAATGCGTTGCATACATGGCGAGACATGATTTATGAGAGAAAACTAGATGAGAAGACAAAGCAACATAACAAGCTTCTGGCGACTAGAAGATCTGAGACCGCACAGACCGCTCAAACTCATCAAGGCCGCCGACTTCCCTGAGATCGCACGAACAGAATAGGTCGCTGACCTAAACTCTACCAGACCGCCAGTCACAGACCGCAAACCTGCTACTTATTGAACTGCTAAAACAAAGCCCTGTTCGCACTTCTTGATCGCCTAGACCGCATGGTCTCTAGATCACAGAAGTAACCAGTGAATAGAAGAAGAACTGCTCACTGCTGCAAGACTGCAACACAAGACCGCCTGACCACTGAAGGTCGCCTCATCAACTGAGTCCACTACAAAGCAGATCAAGAACTACAAACCACAGACAGCCCAGACGAGACCGCTAGTGAGTTGGTTATTCAAAGATGGAAAGATAGGGAGAATACTGATGGAGACTACTACCTGCCTAACCTGTAAACACAACAAACCGGTCAACAACTTTAGACCGCACGACCTCAAAAGTCAGACCGGCACAATCAATCCAAACTTTAGTTCTTACAGTTCTTGCATACGAATGGCTGGCCCTGCACCCCTATTTATAGGCAAATGAATAGATGTCATCACCGCCCACGAGGGACACAATCACCTTCCTTATTGAAATATGCGATCTCCTGAACCAGGCTGCGCGGTCTCAACCAGAATAGGAATACTTGGGCACAACCGGCAAACCAAAATAGTTTGACATCACCAGATACGCACGATCTCTAAGCCAGATAACCATACCAGAGCTCGCGCGATCTCTGCGGTCTCCAAAGTCAGACCGCCCAGACACTTCACTTCCACTTCAGAAATTTAACGCACTCTGCTCTTAGATACCTATTATGTAAATCGGATGCCAAGCCCCATCTATTGCGATGGATCCCCCTCTTGCAGGAGTTTGATTTAGAGATCAAGGACAAATGGGGAGCTGAAAACATGGCGGCCAATCATCTTTCTCGATTAGAAAATCCTGCTACGGAAGCGTTAGTAGAAGCTGATATTAATGATAAATTCCTTGAAGACCGTCTCCTTTCTCTCGAAAATATAATGACATCTTCCACCCCCTAGTTCGCGGATTTGGCTAACTATCTTGTAGCCCGGGTCTTGCCAAAAGAATTCTCGAGTCAGCAAAAGAAGAAATTCTTTTCTGATTTAAGTAATTATTTTTGGGAGGAACCCTTTCCTTTCCCTATATGCGCGTACCAGGTAGTGAGAAGATGTGTCTCAAGTGAGGAAGGTCTAAAAATTTTACGGCACTGCCATGAAGGACCTACCGATGGTCATTATCAAGCGAACCGAACCACAAGGAAGGCGCTGGAGGTGGGCTTCTAGTGGCCTATGCTCCATAAAGATGCTCACACCCTTGTGAGTACTTGCGACAGCAGCCAACGGTCGGGCAACATCTCACGCCACGATGAGACGCCCCAAAATATTTTTCTAGAATGCGAAATTTTCGATCTTTAGGGTATTGATTTTGTTGGTCCTCTCCCTTCCTCTTTTTCGAACAAATACATTCTCATTGCGGTCGACTACGTATTGAGGTGGGATTAAGTGTAAGCTATCCCCACCAATTATGTGAGATTCATCATAAATTTCTTAAAAAATTTATTCTCTCATTTTGGCACGACATGCGCTATAGTTAGTGATAGGGGCACCCATTTTTGCAATAGCCAATTCACAAAATTTTTAGCAAAATATGGTCTCACATACAAACTCTCCACTGCCTATCACCCACAAACGAGCGGGTAAGTTAAAGTTGTGAATCGAGATTTAAAATGAATTTTAGAAAAAACTGTTTCTATTAATAGGAAGGATTGGACACTTAAGCTCAATGACGCACTATGGGCATATCGAACGACGTACAAGACTTCCCTCAGTTGTACCCCGTATCGATTGGTTTATGACAAGGGTTGCCACCTTCCAGTCGAGTTAGAACACAACGCATTTTGGGCGCTTAAATTTTTAAATCTCGATTCTACCTTAGCGACCGAGCAAAGAATGTTTCAAATAAATGAACTCGACGAGTGGTGCGCGAACGTGTATGAAAGTAACAAATTTTATAAGGAGCAAACAAAGTTTTACCATGATAAAAATATTAAAATTCCAAAAACTTTTTTGCCGGGCAATCTCATCCTCCTTTATAACTTTCGTCTTCGCCTTTTCCCGGGAAAGCTAAAATCTCGATGGTCCAGCCCTTCTATCGTTAAAGAGGCTTGGTCATATGGGAGAATTATCATATCCCACCCCAAAAAAGGCTCCATCAAAGTAAATGGGCATCGTCTTAAGTTATATCTTCCAGGTGAATTATCTAACGAGAAGAGTGAATCAATATTACTTCTTCCGATAACATGAACGTCAAATGGGTCAAGCTACGCAACCTTAAACAAAGAGCTTTTGGGTGGCACCCCAAAGTTATCTTTTTATTATTTTTGTTTTTTTTAACATTTTTTGCAGGATCACCGCCGCTTCCCCCGCAACTTCATAATCAGGGAAACACTTTTTTCCCCTCTCCTTCCTTTTCTTTTATCCTGTATTCTCTTTTTTTTGTATTAACTTGCATTTTATTTTCTTGTTTTTTTGCTTCATACTTAGTTTTAAATATTGAGAACAATGTTTAACTTTAAGCATGAGGGTGTAAATATAGTTTTTAAAAATGTAGTTTTAATTAAAATCTTCAAAAATGATATTTTCTTATGTTTTCTTTTATTCAAGCACTTTCTAAACCCAAAGATTAAAAAAAAATAGATAATCAAAAATCTAATATCTTGGAAAGGGACATTTGGTCTATCATCCCAGCACACATCCTAGTACCGACAAGAACCCTTCATGAGTATACCTCGGGAAGTCAAGGCGTTAACAAAAAAAGGATTAAAACTAATTTATTTTACTATTATTATAATTTTTTTTAAAAAAAGATAATATCAAAAATTCCAAAAAAAATGAAATACTTAGAATAAAAACCAATTTTTTTTTATAAAACCCATACTTGTTGTTTTTGTTATTTATTGTAAATCTATTTGAAAATGCTTATAAGCATTTTTATTTTTGTGTAATTGGCTAAAAGTTTGTTTATCATAGTTTGTTAAATTTAAATTTTAGGTAATCTGGTTTTAAGAAGTATTTTATGACTTTAATTTGATTAGAGAATCTATTTAGCACGACTTCTCTATTTATTTTTAAATGGCTTCATTTTGTAGTAAATTTGCTAAATATCCTTAGATTTATATTATATTTTCTTCTATCTTTGTAGGTCTTAGGAAATTTTAATTTACTAGAATTTCCTCTTAATATAATTTAATTTATAAGCTTGAAATTTTTCTCTACCCTACCTCTTTATTGTCATATAAAAAAGTGTTTTAAAAGATCATATGTCATGGGAATAAGAGGATAAAATTCATTATTCCCTATACATATGCACCCAAAATCATTTAAAAGATTATATGGCATGGAAAAAGAGGATAAAATTCATTACTCTTAAGCATATACATTTTGAGTTTTTATTAGAAGAGAATTTTAAAAGATTATATGGCATGGAGTAAGAGGATGAAATTCATTACTCCTTAGCATATACAATTAGAATTTTTTTTGAGTGAGGTGAGAGAATAAAATCCATCACCTCCATTCTAAGATCTCTTCTTATGCCAAATTTTCTGAAACCCCCTTAACCAATTTCATGAATCTAGATTTAATTTAAATTTTGAAGAGAGCAATATTTAGTAAGTTACCTTTTCCTTAAGTTTCTTTTAAGTTAGAGTTCTTATAACTTTAATCTAATTTAGTTTGATAATTTCTACTATTTTGTTAGCTAGTTAGTTATCTTGAGAAGTCCATATCTAAGCACTTTTCCACTTTTCAAATCATCATCATAACTTAAGACTTAATTCCTCCTAGAATTTATTTTCTTAACTCACTTTTGGTCTAAATGAAATAATATTTTCAATTAAAAAAATTATATTAATGTCTTATAAAATATGACTCATTCTTTTGCTCTAGAATAGCAAAAGCTCATGTATTTGATTTTTTAGTATAAATTTTAGTATTTATTTAATATGAATTTTTCTTTTTCATGTCAATTTTAGTTTATAAGCAACTCTTTTATGCAATTTGATTATAAGTTAGCTAATTTTTATTTTTACAGAATTTTGGAACAATTTGGGTCAATTTGACAAGTCATGCCCTCGGTCACGCCCGTGACCAAGAGAGTGTAATCCTAATGCACGTCCAGAGTTGTTGCTGCTCGATTTGGGAACATTTCCCCCAGGTCACGCCCGTGTTCAAGGTCACACCCTCGGTCACGCCTGTGACCAAGGGCATGTCAACTTAAAGATGACTCACAGCTGCCGCCCTGTCCACTTGGAGATGCCATGCAAAGTTGACTCAGGTCACGCCTGTGTCCCTGAATGTCACAATTGTGACTCTCCCGCATGATCTCTAACTCGTTCCGCGCCGCCAATCATGACCATGCCGCATTTAATGAAGCCGCCCAAGTACACGACCGTGACCTCCAAGTCACAGGCATGTAATATCTGATTTCGGCCACGCCGTCACGTAAGCCCCACGCCGTTGTCCCAGCTGAGCAGAATAGTAGTTACATGCCCTTGGTCACGGGCGTGTAACTTGGAAATTTCTCCTAGAAATTCCAGAGGTCTCCTTGAGTCCAGGGTTCAGAATTTTGGAGAGGGGGAGGTGCTGCTAGAGCTGTTAGTGTCCATTTTCATGCTTTTTCATGTTTTTTCCTTTTCATGTTCTCTCTCTCTTTCTTTCAAGTAATGTTCTAGTTTTCTTTCATTCAATAGTATAGTGTAAGCTTGTAATCTTTCTTTTTCTAGCATTGTAATCTTCCTTAAGGCTTGTAATCGCTTTTAGTTTTAATAAAATTTAGCTTGCTTTCCTTCACTTCTCTTTCTAGCTTAGCTAATTTTTCCTGTCATGCAAACTTATTTTCTCTCTTTTTCCCCTCCACCATGATTAGCTAACTCTCATTAGAGCTCGATCGAAATGATCCGAGGATGAGATAATCAAGTTATGATCTTTTACCTCTCTTTTTCCATTTATATAAACACTTGATTTACCCGTGATTTTTAATTAGTGAGACCACGTTTTCGATATATGGTATTCACTTAGGTTTTCATACTTAGTTAGCCGAGAGGCTCAAAGTATTAATCGATCACTCAAGGGTAAAGAGAGTTTCACACACCCCTCGAGAGAGGATGATGTAAATCTCTCGGATTGGAGTCAAATACAATATTGGGGTTCACGTCGTAAAGCAAGTTTTAGGTAATCGATTATAGAATGAGAGTTAGGTCGGTTTTTCCTAAACTTAGTTGGGCATTTCCCTCGAGAGAGGCATGTTTAAACTTCGGGAACCTCCACGGTCAAGTACTTAACTTAAAAGGAATTGGATTTTATTTTATCTTGTCATGATTATTCTCACCCCAAGGTGATTTTAGATTGAGCACTAATCATTTTTATCATTGTCAAAGTCTTTGTTTTAATTGCAATTTGTCTCTTTTAGCTAAGTAAAAACAACACTAAAAACACATTAGATAAGATAATGTTTTCCTCCTCGAAGTAGAAGTAAACAACGTGCCCCAAGTAATACGACCTTGGTATTTTATAATATCACGAGCAGTCGTGCACGGGGGACCCCGTGCGGGGGGTGACATTGGTGGTGGGGGCGACATTGGTGGTGGGGGCGACATTGGTCGTCGGGGGCGACATTGGTCGTCGGGGCGACATTGGTCATCGGGGCGACATTGGTCGTTGGGGCGACATTGGTCGCGTGGCGATATTGGTCGTGGGGCGATATTGGTCGTGGTCCCAAATAATGGTCGTCGGGAGACGATATTGGTTTAGTGCAGAGTCGGGGGGCGATATTGGTCTTCTCGGAGACATTGGTTGGGGGGCGACAATGGTCGTGGCAACGACAATGGTCGGGGCGACGACATCTTCATGTAACACGCATACATGTGAAGTTGGTACTTCTCGAGCTCGAGAAGTATTTATATAATGATTCAAATATCTGCAGTAGGAACACAGAAATAAAATATCACAGTCAAGGACTTCCTGATAGAGGTTGAACTAATCAAGAATAAAAATAAAAAATCAACACATGCAGTAGAGGAATAAGCAAACCTTCAAGATGAATGGATAAAAGTTATGCAGTAGACATCCAACTAAAGAGATACACTACCTGTGTTCAATGGCTTCAACATTTTAAAAATGGAAATCAAAACAAATAAAGACAACCAATAATTAGATGGAAATAACATTTTAAAAATAATTCAAAAATTTTGAGGGGATTACACATTCCACACATGATTAGAACATCATCAGTGAAAGGATATAATCAAATCTTCTCTAATCCGCATTTAGGTCTCTGATGGATCCATCTTCTCTAATCCACATTTATAACAATGAGCATAGACTTTGACTTTGACTTGGGGATATACTCATTTGAGAAGATTTGACTGTTATACGGTAAAAAATATAGAAGTTTGAAATCAAATTATCATCAATGATCATGAGAACTACTGCAAATCAGTAAAAAAATATCCCCCATATCGTAGATTGATGATCATATCCCCCAAATCAGTAAAAAATATAGCAGTTTTTCAAAGAACTACGTCAGGTTCTTTTGCAAAGAATTAAAACATTTTCATAAAGATAGAAAGGTATAGAAAGGGGGAGAGAAGAGCAAGGATGCAGAGTTTTGGTCCCCTCACCGGTGGCCTGCATCATATTTGCAGATTTTGGGTGCCCTGTATCAGATTTTCAACAACGAAAAAGAGGAAAGAGAAGAAGGTTTTTGACATTGAAGCCTTAGGGGTCCACTCACCGACTGATGAAGGAGACGATGTCCTAGCGCAGGGTGGATTTCTCCAGCTGTGAAGAGAGGCGTAGCGTGTAGTTATTCGGCGAAATCCCTAGATTTGAACCAGAAAAGAAAGTCATATTATTACTTAGTTGAAGCATGGAGCCAGAAAAGCAATTCATGATGATAGATAGCAGCTTACTTACTGGTTATGCACAACTCTAAGTAAGAACCAGGCGCCGGCAGCATGCCTCTCCGGCGGTCTCAACATTCGTATCTCACCGGAGCCAGCTGGTGCAGAGCTCATCATCACCGGATGGTACTGGAATGTCGGTGATGTAGTGCCGCCCACTGCGAGACTGCCTGAACTCTAGAACCCCAAGGCTTTTCTTGGGGATAGAACGCCGGAATCATGGGCCTTTGCACTATCGGCGGCCTGGGTGAAAACAACTCAAGCTCCGACGCAAGTACTTTTCTCTGCGGCTCTGCAGAAGAGAATATCTCTGGCGAGCGGCGAGCTGAAGATGGTGGCCGGATTCCTTTGCCGATGCCGAGCTGAAGCCATCTTTCCTCACACATTTGATCTCCCGCGTCCCTCGAGCTGGTGCCGAACTCTTCCTCCTCCTCCCTTTCCTCCTCATAGTTCGTAAACCCCCCCATGATCTCCGACGATCTCATACCCGACGTCGGCGGCTTCTGGAAACCCATGTAAGAATTGGAAATGCATCCTCCATAGCAGTCGCAGTGTCTTCAGAGGAGATATCTCGCTGGTAGAATCGTATCATGACCTCTTCTTCTTCGCTGGCAGCCACCGTAACGCGAGCTGGTGAAGGAGCGGCTACGATCGAGGATGAACTGCCGAGGAACCGCCGAGGAGGAGTTGTGGAGGAGGCTCTGTGGAGGCACCATGTGGAGGAGCTCCTTTTATTGGCGTCTTTATCATTTATGGCGGGCAGCAGTCGAGCAGAGGTTGCTTGCAGCAGTGGGTTTGGGGGAGATGTAATTTGATTTGAAATAAAGTAGGTATTGGAGGGCATGCTTTTCGACTGGTGTGATAATTATGGTGGAAAACCCAATTGACCAAAAACCCAGATAATCTTAAGTAAATATTGATTATTGGGGCTACCAGAAATACCCCTAAAAAATCAATCTTTATTTAAGATTATCTGGGTTTTTGGTCAATTGGGTTTTCCACCATAATTATCACACCAGTCGAAAAGCATGCCCTCCAATACCTACTTTATTTCAAATCAAATTACATCTCCCCCAAACCCACAGCTGCAAGCAACCTTTCCTCGACTGCTGCCCGCCATAAATGATAAAGACGCCAATGAAAGGAGCTCCTCCACACGGTGCCTCCACAGAGCCTCCTCCACATCTCCTCCTCGGCGGTTCCTCGGTAGTTCATCCTCGATCGTAGCCGCTCCTTCACTAGCTCGCGCTACGGTGGCTGCCAGTGAAGAAGAAGAGGTCATGATACAATGCTACCAGCGAGATATCTCCTCCGAAGACACTGCGACTGCTATGGAGGATGCATTTCCAATTCTTACATGGGTTTCCAGAAGCCGCCGACGTCGGGTATGAGATCGTCGGAGATCATGGGTGGGTTTACGAACTGTGAGGAGGAAAGGGAAGAGGAGGAAGAGGTCGGCACCAGCTCGAGGGACGCGGGAGATCAAATGTGTGAGGAAAGATGGCTTCAGCTCGGCATTGGCAAAGGAATCCGGCCACATTCTTCAGCTCGCCGCTCGCCAGAGATATTCTCTTCTGCGGAGCCGCAGAGAAAAGTACTTGCGTCGGAGCTTGAATTGTTTTCACCCAGGCTGCCGACAGTGCAAAGGCCCATGATTCCGGCGTTCTATCCCCAATAAAAGCCTTGGGGCTCTGGAGTTCAGGCAGTCTCGCAGTGGGCGGCGCTACATCACCGACATTCCAGTACCATCCGGTGATGATGAGCTCTGCACCAGCTGGCTCTGGTGAGATACGAATGTTGAGACCGCCGGAGAGGCATGCTGCCGGCGTCTGGTTCTTACTTAGAGCTGTGCATAACCGGTAAGTAAGCTGCTATCTATCATCATCAATTGCTTTTCTGGCTCCATGCTTCTACTAAGTAATAATATAACATGCTTTTCTAGTTCAAATCTAGGGATTTCTCCGAATAACTACACGCTACGCCTCTCTTCACAGCTGGAGAAATCCTCCCTGTGCTAGGACATCGTCTCCTTCATCAGCCGGTGAGTGGACCCCTAAGGCTTCAATGTCAAAAACCTTCTTCTCTTTCCTCTTTTTCGTTGTTGAAAATCTGATACAGGGCACCCAAAATCTGCAAATATGATGCAGGCCACCGGCGAGGGGACCAAAATTCTGCATCCTTGCTCTTCTCTCCCCCTTTCTATACCTTTCTATCTTTATGAAAATGTTTTAATTCTTTGCAAAAGAACCTGACGTAGTTCTTTAAAAAACTGCTATATTTTTTACTGATTTGGGGGATATGATCATCAATCTATGATATGGGGGATATTTTTTTACTGATTTGCAGTAGTTCTCATGATCATTGATGATAATTTGATTTCAAACTTCTATATTTTTTACCGTATTACAGTCAAATCTTCTCAAATGAGCATATCCCCAAGTCAAAGTCAAAGTATATGCTCATTGTTATAAATGTGGATTAGAGAAGATGGATCCATCAGAGACCTAAATGCGGATTAGAGAAGATTTGATTATATCCTTTCACTGATGATGTTCTAATCATGTGTGGAATGTGTAATCCCCTCAAAATTTTTGAATTATTTTTAAAATGTTATTTCCATCTAATTATTGGTTGTCTTTATTTGTTTTGATTTCCATTTTTAAAATGTTGAAGCCATTGAACACAGGTAGGTAGTGTATCTCTTTAGTTGGATGTCTACTGCATAACTTTTATCCATTCATCTTGAAGGTTTGCTTATTCCTCTACTGCATGTGTTGATTTTTTTATTTTTATTCTTGATTAGTTCAACCTCTATCAGGAAGTCCTTGATTGTGATATTTTATTTCTGTGTTCCTACTGCAGATATTTGAATCTTTATATAAATACTTCTCGAGCTCGTGATCCTCGTTGTACTTGCTAAAAAATTCAGTCAACATTGATCGAGAGTTTCTGTCATTTGCCAGGACACCTGAAATTGTTTGTTCACTGTTGAAGTGAACCTGGTGTTGATTTGGTAAATGAATTTGCAGTCTAGAAACGGACGGATACATCCTAGTCATCTCGAACTTGAATATCTTCCACAGTGCCTCAGGTGCACAAACCCAACGACCGTCGACGTACTTGCTAACCTCATCATAATTAGGGGCAGGGCGAACTTCAAAAGACACGCAGTCATGTCCCTTATAGACATACTTTTACAAATACTTAATACTCTTGATACTACTACATATCTCCAGATTGATGTGGCAATCATACTTTAAGAGTAACCAAGGGTTGTATGGTACGACCCATCTGTTGTCCACAACAAATCCCTCGCCACGACCAATCGTAATCGTTCTACTGTTGTCAATACGTCTTCGATAAACTGGATATGAGTCATTCCCTTGCACAGTATATTCCGCAAAAGGCTTAGGATATCCTTTATTGCACCTGAAGTGTTTCATGCATTGAGCAGTCGGGTTGTAGTGACCACATGGGCCATGTATCATATGTTTCAGAACTGCATCATATAAAGGGCGATCCTCTTGTTGATTGGGTATCTCAGCGCTCACCAATGAATCATACTCGTCCGGAGTATTTAATTTATCTTCTGCATCAAGAATAACCAACATGTGTACGTGTGGCAGACCCCTTTTTTGAAATTCAATAATGTGAACGTGCGCAACTACCTTTCCAAGGATACCTTTAACAAAGTTCTCTTCTTTCAAGTTCTCATATTTTGCTCAAAAAATTCTTGTAAGTAAATCTGGGCGATCGTGTGGCGATTGTCCCGGATAAAATTCATTTTTTATTTCATTCCAATTAGGATTGCACGTCATTGTTAAGAATAGATCTGGTTTGCCGTAGTGCTGTACGATTGACATTACATCTTGATACCTTTGATACATATCCCGAGGACTTCCAATGAAAGAAGATGGAAGTACGGTTCGTCGCCCAACGTTTCCTATTCAAAAAGCATTTCACACATGAAGCTAACCAGCAGCTCGCACATATAAAATATCGTAGATAGCATATATACAAAAATAAATTTATCGTACCTGCATCATTTTCACCAGCATTTTAGCAATCCTGCAATCCTTGATATAGCTCTGCACGGATTTTATTTTAATTCAGGCTAATCCATCTTAGCTTTTGAGTCTCAATCTTGATGTAGTTATCTACGACGTATTGTTGAAGCAGTCGTCCACCACGAAGAAGTATTGATGGATTACTCGGGCGTATCTACATTAGGCCACAAATTGATCAAACGCACTAAATTAAAAATCTGTTACATGAAGTTATGAAACAATAAGGAACCTGGAGCAAAGATGCATAGTAGTCACAACAACTAAACCCTTGATCATTCTGGAAAGCTTTATCCCAACCAAAAGTGTCGTGCGGTAGCATGAGTGGGTATTGAAGCGGATCATAATAACCTGCATACTCCATGACTGTAGTTAGATGCCCGTCTGTAGATTGAATTTTGATGTCCCTATCAGTGGACTCGCCAAAATCGTCTACACCAACTAACACTGCAGCCACCTGAGACGCAGTAGGAAGGATGTATTGTCATTCGGTAGATGGTCGTTCAAGAATTAGTAGTTGACACGATTGCAAATGCTGATGTTGAGCAATTTATCTAAAGTTTGCGACATATGGGTTGTAAGCATCAAGGATCTGTTTGATCTCATCCAATATTTCCATATTAAGTCCATTACTTTCTTCCATGCAGTGTAAGGTCTCATTTTCAGTGTCGTAGATGAACATTTGTAGAAACCATGGTTTGTTCCCCGGAGCAGGAATAAGAGATCCAATCCTGTGATATATAGCTCCATGTGCTCTGAACGTATACAAACCCTGGTTGAAAGCAGGAAGTGTTTCGTCAAGTGTAACGCCCATGGATGTGAAAGAGAATACGTGGTTGTACGCACGTATATTTTGTCAAAAATGTCGCTCTTTTGCGGACTGGACTGTGTAAAGAGCTAGTAATTGTGGGGGGACAGGAATGGTTGGTAAGATTATCTTGCCAAGATTACAGCATAAATTTTTTGATTCTTTGTGGAATAATCGAGCTGCACAGTGAGGGCAAGTTGTCGATTGCGGGATCCGATAGACGCACACATTGTCGGAGGAACGATAATTTCTCGCTATATTTCGATGGCCTACTCTCGAACTGGGCGCCGAACGATTATGTCCACTTTCAATCGGTTGATTTGGAGGTTCTGCATCATTTATTTGAACTGCCACGATTGTTGCTATAGTCACTGCTGAGCGCGACTGTCTTCTCCTCGCATTTACTGCACTCCGTTGTTCCGTAGTCAATGATTGTCTCCAATTACTAACACGTATCCTGGTTGACTCCTGAGCTTGCTCAGTCGTTGTCGTCGAAGTCGAAGGCCTCCCCTGTTTACGTTGGACCGTTCCAGCCCTGTTTGCCCCCGATGACGATGGCTTTTTGACCTGCCATCTACATGTGTTTGAGATAATTTATTATGAGTTATACTCTGTCTTTGATTTGAGTTCATCTTAATTTGAGATTTTCAGATATTGTGAACATTTAAAAACCAAATTAGAACATGCTCTCCAATTATTGATGTTATATGATTTCACTTTTCAACAATTCTTCATCTTGATTTTGTTGATGAATTGCCAACTCATGTTACTATAAGAAGGTGTACATTTTCATTTCTTCTTTGTTTATGAAATGTGTATTACATAAAATCTCAAATGAGATGTGCTGTTTTAGAGAACAACTCCCAACTGCCTTCATTACTTTATTCATAAAAAATTGTGAGTTTTATTGCAAATAAAATCTTTTATTGTTGGCAAAACCTACTCATAGTTTATTGTGAGCTATCAAATCAAATCAGAGCAAGAATGAAAGTTTACAGCTAAAAACAACCAAGATATTTGTGCCCCAAAAAAATAGGTCTTGCTAAAAAATATGTATTCATAAACTATTTCTAAACAGCTAGTAAACATCAAAGCTAAAATATGTACTCATGTGTAAGTGCACATCTATATTGATTTCAAAGATTCACTCTAACTACATGAATAAAACATGGCACCTCCTTTCAAACTACAACAATGCCAATAGGTAAACATAAATGCAATAGCATGAAAAATTTCTTACCTCTTGCAGTTAAGGTCTATAGGCGAATTTAGTAAATTCCAAGCCTTTTGCACACTATTGGCGAATGCAGTAAAATTTCAGGACTCCTGCATCAATCAACATTATAATAAGCATTGAGAGAGACCACATATGAAGGGTGGAAATGCAAATGTAAGCATTGAACCATTTTATTTTCAATTGAGTTCAATACTATTTTATAATTAAATCCAACCCAATAATTTTTTTAACAAATCTGCATTGAAATGGAAATATAAGCATTGAAATGAGCTGTAAAATACTTCTGGTTGACGCTATGTTTATAAAAGGATCTTCTCATTCTATAGATTTTGACACATGAATACCAAATACCTGCTTCGAAGTGCTCTGTATTGGTAAGGATAGATGAAAGATGAGATTCAGAAAATGAAATAATTAGTGCTCTTCGCAATATGTATAGAATGATTGGCAGTTCTGTATTGATAATTAGTGCTCTTCGCAACATGAAATACTTAGGATCGCACTTTATTTTGATAATTAGTGCTCTTCTCATTCTAAAGTGCCATGTATTGGTATTCTGGCATCATACCAGCTTCTAAGTGCACAATGAGTACATTAAAGCTGAAATAAAGTGCTCTGCATTGAAATAAAGTGCTGAGAAGCAGGTTTTCAGGTTTAGGGTTTAGGGTATGTAATATCGTATATCTCCAAGTACATTAGTGTTATATATTATTTATTTACAATAATATATAAAGTAAACCTATACATGATAATCACTTATTGTTTCACAATATATCACATTGCAGTAATACCAGATCGATTAAGTACTTGACATGCATTCCTAGTATATTAAGGGCAAACAATTACTATAGTGTGCTTTAGTAAGCTTTATACCTAACTATATTAGGAATGCATGTCAAGTACCATAAACTATATGTTACTAATCATATGACATATTTACAAATAATGAATACAATAATGAATACATAGATGTTGGAATTCATAAACATGTCTGGTTGCATAAATCTGAATATATAGACATATATTGAGGAGCTTATTGATATTTTAGACATTCTAAATACATAAATTTGAATACATAAATCAGATTTATGCAGAAATCATAAATGTTAGAAATCTGAATACATAGAAGTGTATTGAGGAGTTTGAGGATGTGAATTCATTCATTAAAGTTAATTATTTATCTGTATACATTTAAATCTTTTGTGGTAGAGGATGAGAACTCTGAAGCCTAAATGTGAATACAAATCAATGCGCCGCCTTTAGGATCCCCTTATTTATTAAGGTGAATAGAAATGAAAGCATAAATCTGAATACAATAATGAACATCAACCCCACACATCACCTATTTCAAGTAAAAACTTAAGAAAATAATAAACACTAACCCAACAAAACACATTCTCCTTAAACCTTAGAAAATCCTAGAAATATGGGATGCCTTAGGGTTCCCACACAACACTTATTTCATAGCACATACCCCATTAATTTTCATACCTCATTAATTCAGAATATCATCTTTGTTGGATATGCTCATTTTTATGCTCAATAATAAATACGAAGTAATTTGATAGATAGGCAGGTGTACAATATAATAAAAGCCCTGTATGAAAGTTATATGATAAAGCTATAAAACATAGTCTTCCTCAATGTTTCTTTACAAAATTAAGAAGAATTCAAATATTTTACAGTCAAAATGAGAGAGAGAGGGAGGGGGAGAGAGATGGAGAACAAATCATCTAAGAGAAGCACCAAACCACACAATACTAACACCAAATCTATATTCAGATTATATGCATTTTTTTGTTAACGTGGCCCAGAATAAGCTTTGGTGGAAAAACTAAAACAAAATTAGATATCCACGTTAACAAAATCAGGAGTAATGGGAATCCGAAGAATGAAACACACAATGATTCCAAAGTAAAACACACGAAGAATCCCAAGTAAAACACATGAAGAATCCGAAGAAGTAAAGAGAGGGAGATGGAAAAGAAATCAAAGTCTATATAGGAGTTGTGCATACCTCTGCAATGCAGTTGCTAGGAGGATGGGAGATGATGCACAACGTTGGAAGGAGGCGAGTAAATCCTCTGCAAGACAATGAAATCAGGATGGAATTACAAGAGAGTAGAGAAATTAAGAGGTTTGGAATACCTGCAAAGGAGCACGCCCGAAGCGGAGGAGCTGCGGAGGAGTTGCGGAGGAGGCCTGCAAAGGGTTTTTTTGAAGTCTTGGAACTGCTAGGCTCTGCCGAGGACAACAGCGAGGGTGTTTTAGAGGTCTTGAAGGAGGCTCTGACATGCAGCGGGGGCTTGATGAGAGGTAGCCGCTGCTTTCGGCGGGTGTCAGTCAAGGAGTAAGAAGACATGAGAGGGTTTTGCTATGCCGTGCAGGCGAAGACCTGCGGTTTTTTGCCGAAAGGATGAAAGCAGGGGTTGCCGATGCGGGAGAAGACCTGCGGGGAGGACCTGAGGGGGTTTTGCCGTGCCGTGCAGGCGAAGACCTGCGGCTTTTTGCCTAAAGGATGAAAGCAGGTGGGGGTGCCGATGTGGGAGAAGAACTGCGGCCCATGGTTTTGCCATGCCGTGCAGCCAGCAGTGCATTGTCGTGCAGCCAGCAGTGTTGGGGGTTAAATGCCCCAAGAAAAACACATATTAGTCCAAAAAATTTGGGGGTTAAATGTTGGGGGTTCATATATCTCTCTCCCACAGAGGTCGGTGCATGGGTTAAATGCTGGGAGGCGACATTTTAATAATATTATTATTAAATTATGGTTTATAATATAGTAGGAAAATTGTGGGGTTAAATGTCCAAAAAACCCAGATTTTAATATAGCATGAAGAATTTTGTCGAGGGTATATTGGTCCAAAAAATGTTACACCATCCTACTTTCCTCTTCCCTTATATAATAAAGATATACTATAGATGATAAGGTACACTTTCCTTCATCAGATATAGTTTTGGAATACATCATCATCAACCTTCGCTTCGCAAAACCCTAAAATCCACAATTATATATCATATATTTAGACTTTCGTGTGTATGAAGACATTAGTAGATGCAAGAGCGACTTCACTCAAACTCGTTGATTGTATTATATTGATGCTCGTGATCCTATGACCGATGTGAGCAGATATATAATCTAACTAAGCTAATAAAATATCTAAAATAGAGCATTCGACATCTCTGTGTTATATTTAATAATGTAGGCATCTGGAAGTATGGCATATCAATTCTAATTACTTCTATGATGCTCCTGATAATCACTATAATAATGCCACATTATCATATCAGAGGGTCAACAAGATATCTACCAATAGTCGTGGTTGATTTACTTAATAGTATGAAATACTCTCTAAAGGAGCTTTGTGCAGTTGAAAAAGTGGCTTATGGACCCTCAAAAAGAGGATAGTAATGATGATGGCCTACATGGTAGTACAAAGTATCTCTTGAGGAACTCTCTGGGTCGAGTGTAAGTGGGCATTGTATTCTCAAAGAGATGATGAAAGGGAAGTTAATCTCTTGAGAGGTACTCTTGAGGGGAGGGGTGAATAGAGTATTTATATTTTTGATTAGTTGTTTCACTATTTTTCACAGATTCACACAACACCCAAAATATATCACAACCACAAAATCAAGATCACATCAATCATAATAAGATAAAAGGACACAAAGAAAAACATAGAGAATAACAAATCAGAATACAAAGTTTTATAGTAGTTCCCCAAAAATTGGGTACATCTACTCTTTTTCCTCAACAGGATTCCACTATCTCAGTGTCGAGTATTTTGATAAGGAGACTCTTAGAACCAGGGACTTTTGATAAGGTGTTCAACAATCACAACTTGAGATTTTGATATGGTCTCTCAACCAATGAGTCTTTTAACTGGAGACTCTTAGAACCAAAACGGAATCCTTTAAGGAGGGATTCTCAGGACTCCTTGTAATCTGATTGGAATGAAGTTTCCATAGGTTTTCTCCTTTCAACAATATCTGGAGTAATATTCTTTGTATGCACTATGTGGATTATGGTAAACTGTGAGCAGCAGCTTCCTTGTAGAAAAGAATGAGAGTTTTATTCTTAAGTGAAGCGAGGATCTGCTAGTATGATTATCTTCTGAGAGTGTAATAGATTTCTTGCTGGCTGCTTTAGGAGTTCTTCAGGATTGAAAAAAGTCTAGAGAGAAAGGAAAAAAAGAAGAGAGACGTCAGGAGAATAATTCTCTGGATTTCCTTTTTTATCTATTTTGTGTCTTCTTGACAGAATATGGAGTTTTTCCTTTTATATCTCTTTCTTATTTTCTGGTTAATACACGATTAAAAGAATTCAAAATCTTTCCAATTAATTTCTTCTTGATAATTAATGTTGAGAGATAATTTTTTTACCAAATTAAGTTCCAATAGGCATTAATTATTTCTTGAAATAAATTATAATGACTAGGATATAACTTTCCTGATGGGGTTATTCCTTTCTTGAAACTAGCTATAAGGACTAGAAAATAACTTTCCCGATGGAGCGGAGAATATCTTGGAAAAGAACATTCTTAACTCCGGAGAGAATTCGACGTAGAGTTGAATACAAATCAACGCAGCTCTGAGAAGTAGAGAAGAAATCAGAGCAACATGGATTACTGAGTGATGTAGCTCTATGTTGTTAAAGGAAGAGAACTCTGATTAACTTTGAAAAGAAATCGATTGACTCTAAATAGTGTTGAAGTAGATGAGGATAATTCAGAGTAACTTGGAGATGTATTTGATGTAGCTCTGAATTCTAAAACACTTAGAATATATACTGGAATATGAGTCTTCTGGATAGAATTCTGAGTATCACTGATTAGATATCGACGATGTATCGATTACTCTCGATGTTGTGTTTAATACTATTTGGCGCTACTCTAAATAGTATTTTGACTTGAAAATTTTGCTGATGACTTCCTAAACTTCTATGGATCTAACCAACAAAATTAAAATAGCTTTTCTATACACTTTTAAGGCTTATTCTAAAATCACATTAACCCTAATCTGTTTTTTCAATTTCCCAACAGAAGAAAAGATTAATGATTTCATCAACATGGTAGCACGGAGGTCTCTCGTAAGGGACATTTGGATACAATATAAGCGGGATTTAGATTCCTAAATATAGAAGATGAGTAATAATAATGACTTGTGTGATACTAATCCCTACCATAATGACATCATGCTTGAAGGCTACTCTATCTCATCATGAATGACATATAAACTATACTACTTAATATAATAGACTAAGCCTGAACCTAGGGCATGGATACCAATTTGACACAATACGAATATTTAATGCTTTCATTACAAATGACTCAAACTCTATATGAAAAGACATGCAATATTATCGCAAATTGAGTGTTTGAGGTTTCTAAGGATCTAAGAAAATAAACTGGATTCATCTAGATCCCTTCTCTATCTTCAATATGAGCATAAAGGAATATGAACATCACTTATACATCCAAGCCTCAGGATTAAGTGTAGGAGTTTCTATGGAGCTAACCAAAGAAGTTGGATTCAACATGATCCCTTCTCTCTATTCAATAGCAGCATAAGGAATATGAACATCACTTGTACAATTAAGACCACTTTTATCATTGTTCAACACACTCTCATCTGTCATATATTTGTGGGGCCCTAATGAGGCTAACAAGGCAAGCTGAATGTTGCATCACGATCCCGGACCAGACTTAAAATCAACATACTTTTGGGTGTCTCATGTCCACAGGGCCTCTGGCGAGGTGGATTTAGCAAACTAAATATAGTGCCGCGATTCCAAACCGAACTTTGAATCAACACACTCTCAACTGACATAATTTCACGGGACCCTGAGCATGGTGGATTTTATGCGAGTTGAATGTTGTGTCATGATCCTTGATTAGACATAGTATCAACACACTCTCGGCTATCACATGTTTGTATGGCCCAACGATGTATATTTAAGCAAAATGAATGTTGCAGTGCGGTCCATGACCGGACTTCGAATCAACACACACTCGACTCAAGCATGTACATGAGGCTCCTAATGAGGTGGATCGTTTTGCAAGCTAAATGTTACTTTACTGGATTTCATCTCAACAGAGCCTGCTAGGAGGCTCTTTGTAACACCCAAATTTCCAAAACACGAAGTATACTTCTCGAGAAATTAAAAGGCTGAAGTATACTTCTCGAGAAATTAAAAGGCTGAGATTATACCTCTCGAGAAAACTAAAGACAGGAATTATAGCTCTCAAGAAATTAATATGCAGGAATAATAATTCTCGAAATATAAATCATAAAAGCAGAGAAATATACTTCTCGAGAAATCAAAAAGGGCAGGCAGTGCCAGTTCTCAGGAAAAAGAAATGCCTTTAGCTAGCCGTTCATCGAACGTAGGCAGCCGTTCGTCGAATGCAGGCAGCCATTTGTCGAACGCAGCTTATTGTCCATTCGTCGAACGCATCATTTCAGTCGTTCGTCGAACACAGGTTTATTAGCCATTCGTCGAACGCAGCATTTCAAAAATTCGTCGAACGCAGCTTTATAGCCTTCGTCGAACGCAGCTTTATAGCTGTTCGTCGAATGCAGCTTTATAGCCTTCATCGAACGCAGCTTTACTGCCATTCGTCGAGCACAGTACAGAATCGGTGATTTAAGTTACAGGCCCGTGACTTGAATCGTGGCCGTCAAATCCAGGGCCCTAAATCCAAGGGATGGGATTTATTTCTGGATTTTCTTAGGGTTTGTCCAGAGGAGTATATATATCCTCTTTAACTTCTAATCTTTATCTTCATCAAGCGTGAAAAAGACGGAAGCCGAGGAAGAACTATGACAGTGAGGAAGAAGATCGAGGCTTCTTCTGCCATTGTCGGAGCTTCCAAGCTCCGAATTGTGAGCCGTTTTCAGATCTGGAAAGAGAAGCCCGTTGTTGTTCTTTCTATCCGAGTGAAATCTCAGATCTATGGCGGGGAAGAAAGCTCCATGGGTAACGATCCTTCCTCCCAGTCTTAGGATGTGTTTTGACTTCTCATTCCTTTTTCTATGTTTGCATGAGGAATTCCTTTCACCAAATGGGTGAAGTGTAGGATTTCCTCTAGTTCTTCGGAACTCTGGGTCTATTGTGTCCATCCCTGGCATATTACATTTAGAAATCTGGCAGTTGTGCGGATTTAGGCATTTTGTGTGAAGCCTATTCGTGGCCGTGAGCCCGGATCGGTGATGCTTTGATTACGACGTTACGTTTAGGTTAAGCCTAGAATGCGTGCCAGAGAATGTCTCCATAAGATTTTCTATCGTGTTACGGGACTTGAGTTTAGGTGCCTTTTGAGAGCCTAACGGAAGCCCCTTGCTTGGGTGGTTGAATGCAAACCTTCACCACTAGATTTGAAGAGGAGTGGTCTTGTACCTCCTGTTTGGTTGTTATTTGCGAAGTCTAAGTCCGCGTGAAAGGATTAGATGCGTAGCTTAATTATGTGGGCACTTGTTGTGCTAAACCCTTACGGTCCGAGGTGAAGCCATACCCGCATCGTGTGATAGATC
This sequence comes from Dactylorhiza incarnata, assembly GCA_033032865.1. Classification (NCBI taxonomy): domain Eukaryota; kingdom Viridiplantae; phylum Streptophyta; class Magnoliopsida; order Asparagales; family Orchidaceae; genus Dactylorhiza; species Dactylorhiza incarnata. The sequence goes on from JAWHQI010000035.1 coordinate 9,960,826, forward strand.
GCGACGGTTAGAGTATGGGCAAAGCTGAACCGAACCTGTTTCCATGTAGATCGGTAAGAGGTCCCTACCTCATGTAAGCCGTGTGATCATGGGAGAGGTCATGGAAGGTGTCTTACCTAGACCAACCAAAAGCTCTTTTCCCCACCTAAGGCTATGTCCTTAGGGTGAAGTGTTTGTGATGAATTGATGTTATGATAGCCTCATGCGGTTGCTTAGGCGGTTGTGGGGAACCTTTGGGTGAACCCAACCAACATCATGTGCATACCTAGGTTCCCTTTTACTTGATGCTCAACCTAGAATATTGATTGTGCTTGAAACCTCACCTTGTGTAGTGCAGTTTGCACTTTTTTTACATTATTACTTGTTGCATGTACGGCTTGCTAGCAGGTTAGCGGTGACACGCCCATGAGCCGGCTAGATGGCCGGGGGGGGGGGATTGTTACGCGGTTTGTGGTCAGCTCATAGCTGACCCTCATTTACCTCTTATTGGATGTTGGTTGCAGGTGCAGGTGAGCCTAGCGGGAAATAGCGTGCGTGGCCCTTTTGCTGTGTTGGCCCTCGAAGGCCAGCCTCTTTTCTGCTTTTCATGTATTGCCGGCCTACATGCCGATGTATGATTTGAGTTTATATACATTTGATAAATGTAAGGCCTTAAGGCCGTAACTCTATTTGTTTCATTCCTGGGATAGTGGACAATTCTAAAAGATGTTTAATCCAAATGCTTCCGCTTACGCTTTTTATACTCTCGTGTAGTTGTTGATCTTTTCTGATTATCACCTTATAATGTCTAGGTAGTGTATATAGTATGGCGTGGGTTCCCGGCCGGACGTACTGTTATATTATTTGTACTGGCTGGGTGTTACAATTTGGTATCGAACTTAGGGCGTCGATCCATAGTTTAGCGAATTCGGGACGAATTCCTTTTAAGGGGTGGCGTACACGGGATGTGCGCTCACATAAAACGATAAAAACTAATAAGAACGTCCACTTAGGAATGGAAAAACATACTTATTTGCAGAACCTGAGCGTTCCATGATTGTTGTTTGCTATGTTTTTGGTCACTAAATTGTGTATTGCACGATTATAGGTGACTAGGAGTGGTGCGGGGCAATCTAGACCCCATAACACTGCTGGAAGTAGTGTGTCTGCTGAGGTGCCAACGACCACTTCTTCAGCTGAGATGATCAGATTAGTCGCAGAAGCTATCTTTGCAATGATCAACACTCAACCTCAAAGGCTTGCACAGCCTGCTGCGCCTACTCCGGATGTGACCCCGACGACAGTTGCCGTAGTGGAACTTGCAGTGGAACCTGCGGTGGAGCCAAGGGTGGAACGTCGAGTAGAGCGTATAGCTGTTGCGCGAGCGCGTGATCAACAACTTCAGCACTTTCTAAGCTTCCATCCTCCAACCTTTTCGGTGACTGGATCCCCAACGGAGGCAGAGGACTGGTTGTCAACAATTAGAAAAACTCTAAAGGCGACAGCGACGGAAGAATCCATGATGGTCACCCTAGCCACCTTCCTCCTTAACGTAGAAGCAATGCTATGGTGGGATGAGCAAGAAGTGCATAAGTTTGGTGGTAGAGATATTACCGAGATCACTTTGGCAGAGTTCTCAAAGTCGTTCCTCCAGAGGTGTATTCCCTCTGCCCAACGCTTCTCATTGCAGAACCAGTTCTTGAAATTAACTCAGCGATAGCTCAGTGCACAAGTACTTGCACGAGTTCACTAGACTGGGCCGCTATGCGGGGTCTTTGGTGGAAGACGAGGAAACGAAGACGAACAAGTTTTATGAAGGTCTTCGAGATGAGTTGAGGCTGCTCCTTGCAGGCCCAATGACGTTTGGCTTCCATGTGATGGTGAAAACTGCCAGATCTTTGGAGTTGGACATAAAGAGAGTGCAAGCAAAAGGCATTGCAAAGAAGCCTGAATTCCATGCGTCGGCCTCTCAGTCCAAATCTGAGTTCAGGGGGAACAAAAGAAAGTTCAAGTATGCGGAACCAACTCGCTCAAATGTGTCGAGAGCTATGACTGCACATGGTCCAATTACAGTTTTCACTTGTGGAAAGGTGGGACACAAAGCATGTGTGTGTCATAGTGGTCCCCCGAGACCAGAAAACTAAGTGATGGACTATGCTCGTGCTGCAGGTCATACGAAAGAGGGCAAAGCTGCGGAGTCTTCTGCTTCCCAGCATATTCTGACCCAACTGAGAGTTTATTCGCTTGGCCAGCAAGAAGCCATACGACAAACTGATGTCGTCATAGGTATGGATTAGAAGTTAGCTTTTACAGCTATTTATGATTGATACTGTTGTGCGACTTTATGTTTGATTTGTGTGCAATTAGGTTTCGTCCTAATTTTTAACTATCCGGCGATAGCTCTATTTGATATGGGTGCATCAAACTCTTTTCTATCTGAGGAATTCGTGGTGCGAATCGGAGTGCCGTCTACCTTAGTAGAAGATAGATTGGAGGTAGTGCTACCCAATGGATCTCGCATGAGCACGGATAGGAAGAGCCGTGTGAAGGTGCGGATTGGAAATCAAGACTTCGACTTGGAAGCATCGTTATTACCGCTAGCTAAATTTGACGTGATCTTCGGCATGGACTGGCTCTCGGAGCAGCGATCATGCATTGATTGCAATTCAAAGGAGATCACTCTGGGAAGAAACACCAGAGACGAAACCATATTCGCGGGTATGCAAGGAGCGAGAAAGACGCTAATGTCTGCTCTCCAGGTGGTTAAGGCGGTGAGAAAGGGCGCAGAGTTGTTCTTCACTTTGTTGGAGGCTTCGGAGCCAAAGCGCAGTTTAAGTGATGTCCCAGTTGTAGCGGAGTATGCAAATGTGTTTCCTAACAAACTCCCTACGACTCCACCTCAGCGAGAGATTGATTTCTATATTGAGCTGGTGCCTGGTGCCAAGACTGTAGCACGCTCACCGTACCGAGTAGCGCCAAAGGATTTGGCAGAACTGAAGGTTTAGTTGCAAGAGCTACTAGAGCAAGGCTATGTACGTCCAAGTTCTTCACCTTGGAGTGCACCGGTCCTCTTGGTGAAAAAGAAGGATGGGAGCTTGCGTCTATGTATTTATTATTGAGAGCTGAATAAGCTGACCGAGAAAAACCATTATCCGATTCCAAGAATCGAAGACTTATTCGACCAACTGGTTGGGTTGACGGTATACTCTAAGCTAGAATTAAGGTTCGGCTATTATCAGCTTCGTATTCGGGATTGTGACATCCCAAAGACAGCGTTCAGTACCCGCTTTGGGCACTATGAGTTCACGGTTATGCCGTTCGGTCTGTCTAATGCACCGTCGGTATTCAAGGACTTAATGAATAGAACGTTCCGAGAGTATTTGGATTACTTTGTGATCGTCTTCATCGATGACATTTTGGTATACTCTCAGTCGGAAGAGGAGCATGCAGAGCATCTGCGCGCAGTTTTGAGCACCTTGAGGAAGAATCAGCTATATGCCAAGTTCTCCAAGCTTGAGTTCTGGCTATCGTCATTAGCATTCCTTGGTCATGTTGTTAGTGGAGAAGGAATAGTAGTCGATCCTTCAAAGATAGAGGCAATCCAAGCATGGCCTGTGTTGAAAAATGTAGCGGAAGTCCGAAGTTTCTTAGGACTTGCCAGCTAGTATAGGCGCTTTGTGGAAAACTTCTCGAGGATTGCACTTCCTCTCACTAAACTGACTAGGAAAGATCATAAGTTCGTTTGGTCGCCAGAGTGCACATGAGCTTTTGAGGAACTGAAGAGTCGTCTGACCACGACGCCCATTCTATGCTCGCCATGTGGAACAGAAGGTTACGAAATATATAGCAACGCCTCGGGGAGTGGCTTGAGTTGCGTTCTGGTGCAGTTCGGAAATGTAATTGTCTATGGCTCCCGTCAGTTAAAGGTACATGAGAGGAACTACCCGGTCCATGATTTGTATCTAGCGGCTGTGGTATTTGCTCTTAAACTATGGAGGCAATACTTGTATGATGTGAAGATCGACATCTTTACGGACCACAAAAGCCTCAAGTACCTACTTGATTAGAAGGAGTTGAATATGCGACAAAGGAGGTGGATGGAGTTCCTTGGGGACTACACCTTCGACATTCGATACACTCCTGGGAAAGGAAATGTGGTTGCGGACGCGTTGATTCATCAGGCTCCTGCACAAGCAAACTGGATTTTGATGCATGATGAGCGTCTAATCCGGGAGCTAGAAGCCTTGGAGATCATTTGTGTCGATAAAAGAGCATCTCCTTCAGCATGCATGAACTGGACGGAGGTTTAATACGACCTTGCCGACCGAGTTCCACAAGCATTGGAGCTGGATACGAGCATGAAGTGCAATAAAGCGGAGACTGTTGATGGGTCAAACGCTGATTTCTCCTTCGAATATGGTCTTATGTGGAAAAATGGCAGATTTTGCGTCCAAAATGTTGGTACATTGCGGGCGGAATTGATGTACGAGGCTCACTTTACCAAGTACTCGATCCACCCGGGGAGCACAAAGATGTACATGGATATGAAGAAGCTCTTTTGGTGGTCAGGAATGAAGAAAGACATTGCACTCTACGTGGCCAAGTGTCCCACTTGCGCGTTGGTGAAGGCTGAATGTCAAAGACCCGGTGGGTTTCTAAAGACTTTACTGATCCCGGAATGGAAGTTCGACGATATTTCTATGGATTTCATGCACGGATTGCCGAGATCGCAACATGGAACGGCGCCATCTGGGTGATCGTAGATCGATTGACAAAAATTTCGCACTTTATTCCGAATCGGAAAAATGACTCCGTGGAAAAGCTAACAATGTTATACGTTGATAATATCGTACGGTTGCACGGGGTTCCCCGTAGCATCATGACGATCGTGATGGGCGGTTCACATCAAATGATTGGAGGCTGATTCATCAATTATAAGGTACCAAGCTAAAATTTAGCACGACCTTCCAACCACAAATGGATGGACAGACCGAAAGGACCAATAGGACGATGGAAGACATGCTAAGGATGTGCGCCCTGGACTTCGAAAAGAAATGGGAAGATCATCTCTATATGATTGAGTTTGCTTACAACAACTGCTACCAAGCAAGTATAAAGATGACACCTTTCGAGGCTCTTTATGGTAGAAAATGTCGTACACCGTTGGCTTGGGCTGAAACGGGCGACACAAAGTTGTTGAAATGTAAGGACATGCATGAAGCAAATACATCAATCCAGGCAATACGAGAGCGGTTGCTCATTGCCCAGGATAGGAAGGCAAAGTATTACAATGCAAATCACCGGAACGTCGAGTTCACCATTGGTGATTGGGTTTACCTAAAGATCAAACCGTTTAAAGGAGTATCGAGGATCCAACGCTTGAAAAAGCTAAGTCCGAGATACTTAGGACCGTTCGAGATCTTGGAGCGCATTGGTGAAGCTGCCTACCGGCTTGCTCTATCTTCGGAGCTGAGCAGGCTGCATGATATTTCATATCTCTTTGTTGCGGAAGGCTGTCAAAGAGCCTAGTCTGGTAGTTGCGGTCAACGATGTGTCGGTAGATGGTGGGCTAGCGACGAAAGTCAAGCTTATTTGCATTGAAGACACTGAAGTGAAGCAGTTGCGACATAAAATGATCCGAATCGTCAAAGTCCGCTAGGACAATTGCGGTCGTGAGGAGCTTTCATGGGAGCGTAAGCAAACCATGCGTGATGAGTTCCTCGAATTGTTCCGTTGAGGTACAAGTTATATTTTGTATCTTTTGTTTCTTCGCACTGTTAAAATTTTGGGACAAAATTCCTTAAAGGAGGGGAGATTTGTAACACCCCAATTTCCAAAACAGGAAGTATACTTCTCGAGAAATTAAAAGGCTGAAGTATACTTCTCGAGAAATTAAAAGGCTGAGATTATACCTCTCGAGAAAACTAAAGACAGGAATTATAGCTCTCGAGAAATTAATATGCAGAAATAATACTTCTCGAAATATAAATCATAAAAGCAGAGAAATATACTTCTCGAGAAATCAGAAAGGGCAGGCAGTGCCAGTTCTCGGGAAAAAGAAATGCCTTTAGCCAGCCGTTCGTCGAACGCAGGCAGCCGTTCATCGAACGCAGGCAGCCATTCGTCGAATGTAGGCAGCCATTCGTCGAACGCAACTTATTGGCCATTCGTCGAACGCAGCATTTCAGCCGTTCATCGAACACAGGTTTATTAGTCGTTCGTCGAACGCAACATTTCAGAAATTTGTCGAACGCAGCTTTATAGCCTTCATCAAACGCAGCTTTATAACTGTTCGTCAAACGCAGTTTTATAGCCTTTGTCGAACGCATCTTTACTGCCGTTCGTCGAGCACTGTCCAGAATTGGCGATTTAAGTTACAGTCCCGTGACTTGAATCGTGGCCGTCAAATCCAGGGCTTTAAATCCAAGGGATGGGATTTATTTCTGGGTTTTCTTAGGGTTTGTACAGAGGAGTAAATATATCCTCTTTAACTTCTAATCTTTATCTTCTTCAAGCATGAAAAAGATGGAAGCCGAGGAAGAACAACGATAGCGAGGAAGAAGATCGAGGCTTCTTTTGCCATTGCCAGAGCTTCGGAGCTCCGAATCGCGAGCCATTTTAAGATATGGAAAGAGCAGCCCGTTGCAGTTCTTTCTATCTGAGTGAAATCTCAGATCTATGGCAGGGAAGAAAGCTCCAAGGGTAACGATCCTTCCTCCCAGTCTTAGGACGTGTTTTGTCCTCTCATTCCTTTTTCTATGATTGCATGAGGAATTCCTTTCACCAAATGGGTGAAGTGTAGGATTTCCTCTAGTTCTTCGGAACTCCAGGTCGATTGTGTCCGTCCCCGGCATATTGCATTTAGAAATCCGATAGTCGTGCGAATTTAGGAATTTTGTGTGAAGCCTATTCGTGTCCGTGAGCCCGGATCGGTGATGCTTGGATTGCAATGTTGCATTTAGGTTAAGCCTAGAATGCGTGCCAGAGAATGACTCCGTGAGATTTTCTATTGTGTTGCGGGACTTGAGTTTAGGTGCCTTTTGAGAGCCTAATGGAAGACCCTTGCTTGGGTGGTTGAATGCAAACCATCACCACTAGATTTGAAGAGGAGTGTTATTGTACCTCCTGCTTGGTTGTTATTTGCGAAGTCTAAGTCCGCGTGAAAGGATTAGATGCGTAGCTTAATTATTTGGGCACTTGTTGTGCTAAACCCTTACGGGCCGAGGTGAAGCCATACCCGCGTCGTGCAATAGAGCGCGATAGTTAGAGCACGAGCAAAGATGAACCAAACCCATTTCCATGCAGATCGGTAAGAGGTCCCTACCTCATGTAAGCCGTGTGATCATGGGAGAGGTCGTGGAAGGTGTCTTACCTAGACCGTCCAAAAGCTCTTTTTCCCCACCTAAGGTTATGTCCGTAGGGTGGAGTGTTTGTGATGAATTGATGTTATGTTAGCCTTATTCGGTTGCTTAGGCGGTTGTGGGGAACCTTTGGGTGAACCCAACCAACATCATGTGCATACCTAGGTTCCCTTTTACTTGATGTTCAACCTAGAAGATTGATTGTGCCTGAAACCTCACCTTGTGTAGTGTAGTTTGCACTTTCTTTACATTATTACGTGTTACATGTACAGCTTGCTTGCAGGTTAGCGGTGGCACGCCCCTGAGCCGGCTATATGGCCGGGGGGGGGTCGTTACGTGGTTTGTGGTCAGCTGATAGCTGACCCTCGTTTACCTCTTATTGGATGTTGGTTGTAGGTGTAGGTGAGCCTAGCGGGAAAAAGCGGGCGGTGGCCCTTTTGCTGTGTTGGCCTTCAAAGGCCAACCTCTTTTCTTCTTTTCATGTATTGCCGGCCTGCGTGCCGATGTATGTTTTGAGTTTCTATACATTTGATAAATGTAAGGCCTTAAGGCCGTAACTCTATTTGTTTCATTCCTGGGATAGTGGACAATTCTAAAAGATGTTTAATCCAAATGCTTCCGCTTACGCTTTTTATACTCTCGTGTAGTTGTTGATCTTTTCTGATTATCACCTTATAATGCCTAGCTAGTGTGTATAGTATGGCATGGGGTCCCGGCCGGACCTACTGTTATATTATTTGTACTGGCTGGGTGTTACACTCTTCCCCATCCCGTCTCTTAGCAGTGCCTTTATGTTATAATCTACTACTGTTCCTGCCTTAGTGAACCAACCAGTGATTTGACAATTGACATGATCAATTTCATATTTCATCTCCTTCATCTAAGCAGAGATGTCTTTTTTAAGTCCTTCACCACATTGTCCACATAGGATTGGCAGTGAAGTCTTTCATCCGCAAGCAATTGTTTTATCTGATTGAGTGAACTTGAAGTGTCTTCTTGAGGTTGTAAAGCAGATGTGCTAGGAATATCTAGCTCTTGCTCAACAAACTTTCTTTGTACCATGTCTTGATACATAGTAGTCATTGCCTAATCATTATACAGAATATCAGGGGAGTCCTATCTTAGAACAACAACTCCTGGTCCTATTATCTCAGCATCAGCATCAACCATGACCTTTTGAGAACTTTCTAAGTCCTCTTGAATAGCCAACCCAGTTGGGGTTGCTTCCTTAACCAGTAGTGCAGGGAGCTCAGTATGAGTCTCCCCTTAACTAAAGCACTTTTTTGAGTAGCTTCCTATCTTTCAGCAGCTGGAGCAATAGATTCTGGAATAGTAACCTAATTAGTGACCATGAGCTCACCCAATGGTTCTGCTGTGAGACTTAGAACTGAGGCTTGACCAGTCTCCTCCTCAATTTGTGCAAGGTTTAGGCTGGTAATGTATTCTTCTTCCTCTGAAGAGCTTTTCTCATCTACAATAACTCTTTTTCTTTTCACTACATTGGCCTCCTTGGATTTCTTAGGAGCCTTGGATAACACTTTCGCCAACCTTTTTAGGATTATTATATACATTTTCTTCATGCAATGGATAGGAGCCCCCAACTTCTTGTTCAGCATGTCTGGCAGGCTTGACAGCAGATACAAGGATAATATTCTACAAAAAATTTGGGGCATCAAAGCTTTCCCCAATTTTGTCAAATGGAATCTGAGCCCAATTCGTCTTTTTGCTCAAAATGACTCTTGTCATTATTTCAAACATCTCTCTTGAAATTCTATCATGCAATCTATGCTTGCAGATCAATGCCTTTCCTAAGATATCTTCCAGAAGCTTTCCTTTGGAATTGAAGTTTGCCCATTTCAAGGAGCCATATCATTCGCCCTCATGTCCACACCATTTTAAGCCTTCAGAGTAGCTTTCATTGGAAATCTCATCCTCTTCTTCAAAAAACTGGCAGGCAGAGTGCTCTCGTCAGCCCTTGAACTGTACCCTTTAACAAGGTATCACTTACTCTTATTTTGATGGATTTGCCGGATGTGCTTATTTGGTGCTTGTAATAGAACTCCATTAATTCTATATGCATGATCATGGTGGGTTCAGAAAGAACATACTCAAGCTTGACCGCTGTTAATAGTCCAATAACAGATCGAATCTCTTCATCGGCCCTATTGAATCCACCCCTCACAAGTTTGCATCCGATATTGCAGTAGTCTTCCCCTTTCTTTGGTGCCATTGCGAGAAAATCTGGAGAGTTGAAGGTCGCTGATGTCGCAGGTTGTCGAGCGGGATGAGATTTTTGTTTTGACGACTTAGGGCAACTGAAAGTATAATCTATTTCTAAGTATTTACCATATATATATATATATGTTTTATTTTAGGAATGTCAAAAGGCATGTACCTGTGTGCTTTTGCTAAAGCAATTGATCTTTAATTGAATTGCTGTGATGAAAGATCCAATATTAGCTAATTTCTATGTGTCGAAGATGCACCATGACGATACGCCTGATATGGCGGCTTGATAACCCTTCGACAAGACCTCTATGTTATCTTGTATCCTCGACGACACAGACTTAATTTGCGATTTCCCTGCATTTTTTGGTTAATTCTACAAGAGTCTTGTAAGCATGCATATGCACAATAGTTATCATATAAGAGAACATTGATATGCTTACTTTAAATTCAGCATACCTCAAACATAAAGAAGTTGAGTTTGGCTTCATCAAGGGGCTGTGTAAAGCTATCTGCAACTTGGCTATCAGTGGGGACATACTCAAGACAGATATCCTCTATTTCAACATGCTCCCTGATGAAGTGGTACCTGATTTCAATGTACTTAGTCCTGCTGTGTGACGCAAGGTTCTTAGCAATTGAGATAGCACTGAAAGAATAACAGTACATGGTTATTTTATTAGTCTTGATGTTGTAGTCTTCCCGCTGATATTGTATCCATTGCAGTTGAACACAACAACTACCAACTGATATGTACTCTAATTTAGCTGTTCAGATTTCCACACTTGTCTACTTCTTGCTTCTACATGAGATCATCCTCTTCCCTAGGAATTGATAGGTTCTAGATGTGCTTTTCTTGTCTTCTTTGCAACCTGCAAAATCTGCATCTGAATACCCTGTTCGCTCAAAAATCATTACTTCTAGGGTACCAAAGGCCAAAATTAGGAGTTCCCTTGAGGTATCTCAAGATTCTCTTAGCAGATGTATAATGAGATTCCTTAGGGGAAGCTTGATACCTAACAGTTACACATATAGAAAATATAATGTTTGGTCTATTAGTAGTTAGGTAGAGCAGAAATCTAATGATGCATCTATACAAGGTCTTATCAAAAGGTTTCCCATTCTCATCCTTGCCCAGAGATACATTGGAGCCCATTGTAGTCCTCATTGAGGTTGCACTCTCCATTCCAAACTTATTTATAATCTCTTTAGTGAACTTGGTCTGAGAGATGAAAATTCCATCCCCATATTGCTTCACTTGGAGCACTAAGAAGTATTTCAGCTCCCCATGCTGCTCATTTAAAACTTCCCTTGCATTAAATTAGCAAACTTCTTGCAAATGTTGTCATCAGTAGACCCAAAAATTATGTCATCAATATAAATTTGGACTAGTAAAATCTTGCCCTTTACTTCCCTTAGAAATAATGTCTTATCTATATTCCCCCTTGAAAACTTGTTTTCAATGAGGAAGGTAGATTGGGTTTTATACAAGTCTCTAGAAGCTTGTTTATAAACATATAAAGTCATTCTTAGACAATAAACATTATCAGAAAGGTTAGGAACAACAAAATATGGCGACTACTATACATATACTTCTTCCTTGATATCTCAATTGAGAAAAGCAGACTTCACATCCATTTGGTACACCTTGAATCCTTTGTGAGTTGCATAGGCTAGGGAAAGCCTTATTGCCACAAGTCTTGTTATTGGTGCTTATGTCTGATCAAAGTCAATCACTTCTTCTTGTCTATAACCCTTTGTAACCAGCCTTGCTTTGTTCTTAATGATGATGCCATTCTCATCTAGCTTGTTCTTGCAGACCCACTTTGTTCCAATGACATTTTGATGTTGAGGTCCATGATCCAAGAAGGATCTGAATTGGCTTCTTCAAATCTCTTTAGTTCAATCTGAGATAGGAAGCTCACATATAGTGCTTCATTCTGAGTACTTCTTCTTATTTTAACTCCTTGGCCCATGTCTCTAATCAATTGACTACTTGGATGGTATTTATGATGTCTCCAAGCTAGTGGTATTGTTCCTTGAGTGCCAGCAATTGCTGTACTAGCTGGCTGTTGTCCAAGTGTTGTTTCTTGTGCTTCTCCATGGACTTGTTCTCCATCTTCAATGATCATGTCTGGAGATGTAAACTCTTTTAAGCTAAGGTCTTTCAGCTTTAAATATGTTCCTGCAACATTAGAAGAGCTAGACAAGCCTTGATGAATCATACTTATCTCATCAAATACAACATGTATTGATTCTTCTACCACATGAGTCTTATTATTGAATATTCTGTGAGCCTTGTTGTGACTACTATATCCAATAATAATTCCCTCAAAATATTTTTCAGCAAACTTAGTTAGATATGATTTTCATTATTTAGGACATAACACATACATCCAAAGATTCTAAAGTAGGCTAGATTTGGTTTTCTTCCCTTCATTAGTTCATAAGGAGTTTTCTAGTGACTTTTGATGATAGAGCATCTATTATGCACAAGGCATGTAGTGTTGACAGCTTCAACCCCAAAATATTATGGTAGTGAGGAGTCACTTAGCATGGTTCTCCCAACCTCTATGAGAGTTTTATTTTACCTCTTAGCAACTTCATTTTGCTGTGGTGTTCTTGAGAAGAAAATTCTTGAAGGATACCTTGTTCTTTGCAGAAATCTATCATGAGATCAGACATAAATTATGTGCCCTAGTCACTTCTGATTTTGACCACAGTACAACTCATTTCATTCTGAATTTATTTGACAAAGGATGCAATGATATCCAAGGTATCCGACTTTTACTTAAGGAAGAACACCCAATCATACATAGAAAAGTCATGAACAATCACAAGGGTATACAACTTCCTTCCTAAACTATGAATTAACATAGGGCCAAATAAGTTCATATGCAATAAATAAAGACATCTTTTTGAATCTTTGGACCATATGCTCTTAAAGGTGGTCTTAGTCTGCTTGCCCCTGGCAAGCATGAAAAATACCCTCTTTAATGAATTTAAGGTTAGGTCCATTTCTAACTATTTTTTCTGAAAAGAGTTTGTTATTTGTCTTATAGTTCACGTGAGCAAGTCTCTTGTGTCATTGCACATAAAGAGATTCTCTCTCATTTGCTACAAGATAAACATGTGTAGTAGAATCTAAGCATAAGAAATTCAAGCAAGAAACATTACCATTCCCAGTGCATGATAGAATTTTCTCAAGGTTAACCGAATTCTTAATCAGACACTTAACCTTATGGAACTCAATGACATAGCCTAGATCACATATTTGTCTTATGCTTATAAGGTTATGTTGCAACCCTTCCACATAAGCTACTTTTGTGGTGGTGACTATGTCATTGGTAATCATACCATAGCCCTTGATGATGCCTTCGTCAGATCCACCAAATATGACTTTGGCTCCATCTTCCACATAGGTAAAGTTCTTCAAAAGGCTTCTTGTTCCAGTCATATGCCTGTAACATCCACTGTCCAAATACCAGATAGGCATTTTGTTGGTCTTTGGACTTACATGCAAAAACAAACTATTTTACCTTGGGAACCCAAACATATTTGGGTCCTTGGTTCTTGTTAGCTTTGACTACAGGAAGCTTGACTACAAAACTACTAACAAGCTTCACATTCCCTGCTCTAAGCACTATTGGGTTAAACCAACAGTCTTTAGTAAAGTGGACAATCTTACCACACCACTAGCGATCAAACAAGATGATGAGTTTGCTTCTATTTTAACATCAGACTCAATATCATATCCTGAAATTGAAAGAGGGGCTTTGATATGTACCTTATCATGACAAGAGTTATCCTGCTCTTCTTCATCAGTCAAAGCCATCAGTACATGACTGATCTCATCTTCTTTTGAATCACTTTCACTGTCTGACAGTGATAGGGGTGCCCTTATGCACACCCTGACTAAAGGATAGCTATTTTCCAATTCTTCTTCTGAGACTGAAGTGAGCCTTATGTAGGATTCTTCCTTAGATTCTGAAGAACTTGAGTCAATCTCACTCAAGGTCTTAGGATTCTTAGCTATGAAGCTCTTTTCAGATTTCTTGCCCTTGTGAGATCTTCTCTCATCATCTCTATTTCCCTCCATCCTTTTATCTGGACAGTCAACTATGAAATGTCCTGACCCGTGCAACAATAACACACAATATCAGTAGAAAACTATTTATTTTGCTTAGAAGAATACCTGTCCCTTTTGGTATTGTGCCTTTCTCTTTCATAATTATTGTGATATTTCTTTGAGCTGGAGGAGGATGATAGTATGTTATTCCACTGCTTCCTCTTGCTCAACAACTTATTGAATTGCTTGAAGAACAAGGAAAGTTATCCATCTGAAAGTTCTGAGCATGAAGTGCTTGTCTCAGATTCTTCTTCTTCAGCCTTTTTCTCCCTGAGGACTGGAGAGTCCTCTCTACTTCTCCTAGAGCTTTCAGCCTTGAAATCCATAGACTTCTTTCTAGAATGAGATCTGGAAGATTCTTCTTCTGCCTTCCTGGTGTTCAGCTGCAACTCATGGGATAACAACTTCCCATATAGATTTTGGGGCTGGATGTTGGCCCAATTCCCCATCTCCCATACAACATGAATCATGATGTCCCACTCAATGTTGAGGGACCTTAAGAACTTATCGTTCAAATCATAGTTGGAGATATCTCAACCATAGTTCTTTAGTCTATTGACTATCTTAAAGAACTTTTCATAACATTCAGCAATAGAGACCTTTTTTTCCCACCTGAAAGCCTCATATTCTGGTTGAAAAGAGATTTTCTATCATCTCTTACCTCCTCAGTGCCTTCCATGTAAATAATTAGTGAATCCCACATTTCTTTATCTGTTCTTCAGTGAATTAGATTTTGGAAAGTGGAGTCATCTATGGAACTTACTATTATGTTCTTGGCCCTTTTATCCATAGTGGGCAGAACAACTTCATCCTTAGTCATCTCAGAGTATTTCTATGGTACTTGTATATTTGCATCTATAGTGGAGACTTTAATGGGGATGAAAGGTCCTTCCTCCACTATTATGAAGATTCTAGGGTCAGATACTTCCATGAATAATCTTACTCTCTCCTTCCACATTCCAAAGTTTTCTTTTCTACATATAGGCATCTTCATAGAACTGAGCTCCTTATATTTCTCTCCAGAAGTCATGGTGAGTAGACTGATTTCCCTTGTTGAGGATATTGTTCAAGATGTTATGCTCTTTTTGAATAACCTATCTCTGGTACCACTTGTAAGTTGAGGGATGTACAATCACCTAGAGGGTGGGTGTGGGTGTGGGGGAATAGGTGTTTGATCATTTTTCAGATATTAAAATTCGAAGAAGATAAATCACAAAAAATTAACACATCACATATTGCACATGTGTTTATAGTGGTTCCCCAATTTGGATACGCCCACTTCTCCCTCCACCTATCTAGCAGTGTGCTATACTCGACTAACTTCTCCAAAAACTTAGATCAATCAGATCTTACAACTCAGAGTCCACGACTCCTACAACTCAGGAATAACACCATATTCCCTACCTCAGATCCATTCCCTGGATCCTATAGTTCAGATTCAAGACTGAATCCTACCTTAGGAACTATGCAAAGTCCCCTACCTCAGATCCTTAGCAAGGATATTATAACTCAGATCTGAAAGATCCTAGACTCAGATTTCCTTAGAAATCCTACAGAAGAATATGTAAAACAATATTTTACAAACAAGTCTTAGACTCAGACAATTTATCTTGTAAAGCTTGAGTCTTCGTGAAGCCTATTGCGAAAATGGCTTCTTCAAAAATCTTCTTGCAATAGATGTTGAATCTTTGGATCAACAAGATGATTGGATCTTTTCATAAGAAGAATAGAATGATCAGCTTCAATGAACTTCTTCTTTTTCTTGAGCTCTGAAAGCAAAATGCACATTGATGGCGGTGAGCTCTTTCTTCAGAAAATAATTATGGAAATGATTGTCAATCATAAGATTAGGGTTTGCTGAAATCTATCTCTTCCTTTTTATAAGGACCTTTCATAACGATCTTTTCCTGGGACAACCTTTATGTCAGATATCAGCTTTCCATATAGCTCAGCTTTGATTGGCTCAATCTGCGGCGACAATAAATAATTTGACGCTAAAATCATGCTTTAATTTGAATTCGGGCCTTTTCGCAATTCGACTAGATGTCTAGTCGAATTTAGTTCTTCTGGTCGAATTTGCCCTCTATATAGCTTTAGTTCAACTCTTATGCACGAAATGTCTTGGTGACTATGATGGTCTTCAAGACGATATTTCATAGTTTAATCTTCTGGTCGAATCATCTACATGATTCATCTTGGTGACTTTGGTGGTCTTCAAGATGATATTTCATAGTTATATTGTCTAGTCGAATTATCTACAGGAATCATCTTGATGTCTCTTTATAGCCTTCAAGATGATATTTCACTGCTTTGCTCTTCTAGTTGAATAATCTGCACGAATCGTCTTGATGACGCTTTCATAAGAAGACATTTCACTGCTTCAGCCCTCTAGTTGAATCTTGTACATGAATCTACTTGATATCTCTTTATAGTATTCAAGATGATATTTCACTGCTTGAGCCTTCTAGTTGAATCTTTTACACGAATCGACTTGATATCTCTTTATAATCTTTAAGAAAATATTTGTGCTCTTCTAGTTGAATCATTTTGATACTTATAAAATGTCGTGATGGTTCCTCGATGACATTTCACGTGACCTCAACGATAAGTGCCTTAGCCAATTTCTTCCTTCGTACAAATGATTCAAGATATCTATTGTATACTTCCAAGATGATATGAAAGCATATGAACGTTGTCAATATGATATTGTCTTAGAAATTATAATACTAAGATGATATTTAGAGATAGACCTTCTCCTTCTAGACAAGACGATATCAGCATAGTAGTTAGTTTACAAGATGATACCATCTTGGAGCTTAAGGTCTTTAAGATGATATCGAGAACTTCACTCGACGATATTTAGGCTTACCAAGATGATATTTGACTTAGTGAATTTATGACCTTCTCAACTAAAATCATTTGCTTCAGCTCACTTGATGGACCTTCATTCCAAATGATAGTGAGTTAGTTACAAGTCTAATATAGTTTAGATCATATGTAGACATGGTGTTTTGTGTTGGATTTTCTGGCGCCCTTAGGGGGAGGGGGGGGGGGGGGGGGGGGGTGAATAAGGGGTTTATGAATTTTTTAGTAAAACTGAGAGATTTATAGAAAATTGAAACTTTTTGATTCTGTTGCTAACGCTGGCGCTAAGAGTTAATGTTGGGCGTTAGCTCTCCAGAAAATTAGGCTTCACAGAATTAAGTCAAAGTGATTTTACTTATGAAATATTAAATGAAATACAATTCCAAAAAATTAGAGATAATGAAAATGAATATTATATTTGAAAGAGAATTATAATGATAAAATTTCAATTACGCTTGAATTAAAGGTGACAATGTAAAAATCACTTTTTGTTCCTTCACTGGTCTTTCTCCCAAGGACCGGTTGGCTATAGCCTATCTTTTGCCAGATAAGGCCTTTAGCTACCCCTTACATCTACTCTTGACCTAGTCACCACGCACAAGGCGGCGAATTACCCCCTAAACCAAACCTAGCATAGTTGCCACACGCAATTCGGCGAGTTCACTACCGTTATAAGAAAATAATGAAAAGATAAAAGTGAAATAAAGATAAAAGACTCCTTATAATGAAGAGCGCTGAAGGAGATATTGAAGACACGCAAAGAACAACATCGGAGTTGAAGCAAGCGCCCTTCTTCAAATTTGACCATTGGAAATCTCCTTCTCTCTCTTGTTCCTCAATGGAGGTGTTGGGAGTGCTCTCTGAATTTAGGGATGAAATGCTCTCTGAGAAGATTGGAATAAAGGCTTGAAAGTTCAACATTTGAGCAACAAAACCAGATCTTTTAATAGGCACGGGAGCTTACGCCATTGTGATTTGTTATTCTCAAACTAAGAGATGTGGAATACAAGCTCCAAAAATCTCCCTCTTTTGATATTAACAAATCCACTAAAAAGAAATAAACTTTAATTAGATTAGTGTTTATAGTATATGATAAGCATGATAAACATGCATACTCCCCCTATATGGATACTTCCCCTACATGAATGCATTTTCTAATTTACTCCCCCTAAATAATAGATATGTTCAATTAATATCTACAATCTATTTCTTCAATTTATTCTCCCACTTTTTTATAATCAAAAGGAGATAGGTTAGAGTAGTCGCAATATGAAATGATATGCACTATGTAGATATAATAACAACTTTTTGAAAAATAGTGAACACAGCGAAAGCAATATTGAACTTTTTTAAGAATTTGTAAGGACAAAATATAATAAGCGTTTAAAGCAATTAAGTAGATGTTTTTAATTTAGAAACACAATTTGCAAGTATATTTGATATTGGTAATAGAAAGTTAGCAAGCAAGATTACAAACATTAAGAAAAGATATGCTTTACAATGTAACTAAATTTGCATTTCAAGTATACATAAACATTGTAAAGATCATGCTTTGCTATCAAGTGCATTTACTCAAGATTATAGAGAATAGTGTAGATAAGATTTAGGTCCAATTCTCATGAGTGGAAGTGTTATAAATGATAATGATGTGTTCAATAAAGGTGTTTTGATAAAGTATACAAGTGTATAAATCAAACCACATGAAAGTTTGTATTTTAAGAACATAACTTGAAATAACATAAACAACTTTACTTCTACAAATTTTAATGCACATAAAGATTTTTATTTTTAAAGGGAAGTGGCCAAAAATTTGTTTGCACAAGACACTTTACAATTTTTGGCAGAGAGTTCCTTTTTTGTTTTGTTTTTTTACAAAGGACTACAAATTCACTTGTTGCAAACATATAATTTTTTATTTGAAATACCACATTTCTCTAATCACAAGTGCTTGAAAACAAAGAATTTCAAGAATGAATTCAATGTTGTGTAGGTAAACTATTTATGAAATTCAATAATTATATGTTCTTATACTACACAATCATGCGAAAATAAGATTTAAAATACATTTAAGTGTAAGTGAGAAGATCATTATTGTTTACCCAGAAGACCGCTTTCAAGAGGATTATTCGCAGACCGTGCGGTTTGTGGATCCAAGTCGCCCGGCTCAGGTTATACAAGGTCCATCAAACACCAACTAGCACAGGCCGGGCGGTCTGACATAATTCAGATCGCCCTCAAGTACTAAAGATAATCCAAGCCCAAGTCCAACAGGACAAGTCGCGGTCTCAAGTCCGAGACTGGGCGAATTGTGCCACAGAGACAAGCCAAGGTTCGGGATCAAAGAACAAGTCGCGGTCTCAAGACGAAGACCGCCCGGATTGCATCGTCGATTTGGTCGCGTCATCCTCAGCCTCTGGTCAGACAGGTCGAAAGGGCAAGCCGCCAAGTCGCGCGGCTTCTTTCTTTTCCTTCTTTGTGTATCCCGTCACCACCTGCCCGTTTCTCCTGTACCCGGGCAGGCGGTTATTTTATCCCTGCCTGTTCCGGCAGGCCCCCGAGCCTATAAATAGGGGGCGGCACTGTTCCCAAGCGACGGACTCGAATCCAGGAGCTCGCTTGTTTGATCTGCGATCTCGAGTTTCCCATCTTGCGGATTGTCTGACCGGCCGGCTTCTCTTTTCTGCATCTGTAACCGCCCCATTTTAATCAAAGGAAAGCCCGTCACAGGAGTGGCATTCGCCATGACGGGCGAAGTCTGGCCTTGACCGCTGCTAGCGGTCCCATTTTCCCACCTAAAAAGTAACCGGCAACCTGCAGCCTCCGATTCCCTTCGGACGTGCGATTTCGGACTCAACAGAAACACGCGACCTTCAAATCGTGGATTGCCGGTGAAATCCTCACTACAATGTCAGACCGCCAGTTCCCCCCTGAAGACCGCTCTGATCACAGCGAGGACTCTTTGTGGGAAGCCTTGGAGCAATCCAGGAGAGAAGCCGAGCGGGCTCAGAGGGTCACTGATCAACGACTTGAAGCGATCAGCCAGACTTTAACAATGCTAACCGAGTGGCTAGTTCCACAACAAACCGTGGCTAATCAGGCGGTGATCCCGGTCCCTCCTCCACCCCCTCCTTACCCGCTACCACAAGCCGCTAACTTCCAGCCCCGGCAAGAAGGCTTTGCGGTTAGGCAAAGCTTCTATCAGGAAGCCGCGCATAGCATGCCGGCTCGGGCCCTTGATTTCCAGGGGGCGGCTTCTCACGCTGCCCGCCTTTCCTACCCGCCTGAAGTCCCTATTCATCACTCCTACCCTCCAGAAGCTGCCGCCCGGTCCTCTTATCAGGCGGCTTGTCCGCAAATAGCCGCAGCCCCTACGGCTTATTATCCTACTCCACTATATGAAGATATGGAAGAAAGTTCTCCCTTTGTGGACGAAGTCAGAGGGGAGCCTGCCCCTAATAATTTCAGAGAGCCTCGCCTGCCAGCTTTCAATGGGGAGACAGATCCCACGGTTCATTTACAAGCCTTCGAGTCAGCCATCGCTCTTAAAACCTTAACTGATGCGACCAAGTGAAAGCTTCTTGTGACCTCCTTTGAAGGACAAGCAAGAGAGTGGTTTTACGGATTGCATCCCAGGTCAATCCGTTGTTTCGCTGAGCTGCGAAGGGAATTCCTGCTGAGATTCTCTACCTCGAGGAAGAGGAAGAGTGGCCCGGCAGCCCTTTTCGATATAAAACAGCGGGAAGACGAGACGTGGGCTCGTTTTGTAGACCGCTTCCAGAAAGAGATCATGGAGGTGCAGAATGTGGATCCTGAGTTGTACAGGGTTGCCCTCATTCATGGTTTGAGGGAGGGCCCCTTAAAATTTGAAGCAAATATAAGGGAGCCTAGGACTTATCAAGAGATGATAAGTCTGGCAAATATGTTTATCAGAGGAGAGAAGAGTAATCCAGGCTACGTCGCAAAGCTGGTAAGCGACAAGGAGTAGTCAAATCCGTCCTTCCATCATCCGCCATCGAATCAGTCCCACGTTGAACCCCATTCCCAAAGGGGGAGAAATTACAAAAATAAGCAACCATTCATGGGCCATCAGCGGTTTCAAGATCAGAAGCCACCTTTGGCCATCGCTCCCGTTCCACCCGCTCCTCTTCCGCAAATCATGCCGGTATACTTACAATAGTACACCACGCAACCACCTCCAGTCATTCCATCCACTCAATATGATGACTCGCAAGAGTCATTCACTCCCTTAAACGTCACTATCGACGAAGTAGTCCAGATTCTACAAAAGAGGCCGGATTTCAAAAGGCCTGCTCCTCTGAAGTCGGATATCCGCAATCGAAATCCGAACCTTTATTGTGAATATCATAAAGAAGGGGGCATCTAACCGAAGACTGTCGGGCCCTTCGTTTGCTGATAGAGAGACTCCTGGGAGAAGGAAAGCTCCGGGGTCTAGTTTGGAAAGATACAACTGCTGAACCAACTGCCGAGAAGAGAAAAGAGAAAGAAACAGTAGAAGTAACCTGGGAATGTGCCGACGTCAAAGACGCCGGCCGTTATGATGGCATCCATCCTTCTACCGAATGCGTCGAAGTCAATGATGTGGGCCCCTTAGGGGACATCTATTGTATTCATGGAGGAGCTGGAGCGGAATCATCTCGCAAATCCAGCATTGCGAGAGTTCTAAAGCAGGAAGTGGCAGCCAGTACAAGTTCTCCTCCCGAAAGTACTATTGTCACATTTGGACAGGATGACCTTCCCCCCAATGCTAATCCTTTCGACGATGCGGTGGTCATCAAGGACGTCATCGAAAACTATACAGTCCACAGGATTCTGATTGATACCGGCAGCTCCGTCAATCTCCTTTTCCGCTCGACTTTCGAGGCCCTGAAGACCGGAAAGTCTTTGCTTTCCACCGACGGGCCCCTCTACGGCTTTTCTGGGGAGAGGAAGGAAGTAGAGGGCTCTGTAAAGCTCCTGGTCTCTCTTGGAGGAGTAATAAAGTTAATTAATTTTGTGGTAGTGGATGCCCCGAGCAACTACTGTGCCATCTTCGGGAGGCCGATTCTCAATGCATATAGGGCAGTAGTGTCGACCTTTCACCTTGCCCTCAAGTTCGCGGCCGAAGGAAAGCAGTATCGGGTCAGGAGCAACCCAAAGGTGGCTCGGGAGTACTACGTCCGAACTGTCAACATGATCACCGACGTGCCGCTTCCCGAGGCCATGGCTGAGGCTTTGGAGATTGCTGAGTCTCCAGAGGCCGCCGAGGAAGGAAACGATCGAGAAGGGGCTCACTTGGAACCTGCCCAAGCGACCCAAGAAGTTCCTATTACTAAAGGAGTAGAAAAGAAGCTGGTCATCAACGCTGAGTTGCCAGAGGAGGAGAAAATGGAGCTAATCTCCTTCCTGTTGGGAAACCTGGATATCTTCGCTTGGTCAGCGGAGGATATGCCAGGAGTGGATCCAGACGTGGCTTCTCATCATTTAAATGTGTCTCCTGAATTCAAGCCCGTCCAGCAAAAGAAGAGAGAAGTGGCGACTAAGTTGGCATTGCCCATCAGAGAGGAAGTTTCCAAACTCCTAAAAGCGGGTTTCATTTCTGAGATTCAATATCCCACGTGGATGTCAAATGTTGTAATGGTTAAGAAATCTGGTGGGAAGTGGCGCATGTGCGTAGACTTCACCAAACTTAATAAAGCGTGCCCTAAAGATTGTTACCCTTTGCCTCGGATAGATGTCTTAGTTGATTCCGCTGTTGGGTATGGTTTTATGAGTTTCCTCGATGCCTTCTCCGGATATCATCAAATTAAAATGCACAAACCTGACATCCCGCATACCTCATTTATCACAAACGATGGGTGTTACTGCTATCTCGTAATGCCCTTCGGTCTTAAAAACGTGGGCGCAACATACCAAAGAATGATGGATACCGTCTTCAAACATCAAAAGGGCAGGAATCTCGAAGTTTACGTTGATGATCTTCTTCTCAAAAGTAAAACATTCTCATTGCACTTGGAAGACCTCGTAGAGACGTTCGCTACTCTACGAAGGTTCAAGTGAAAATTAAACCCATTGAAATGTGTGTTCGGGGCAAGCAAAGGAAAATTTCTTGGGCATCTCTTAACTCCTGATGGCCTTGCACCAAATCCAGATAAGGTGAAGGCCATCCTTGATATGACCCCTCCTCGAAATACTAAAGAAGTTCAACAACTTGGGGGGAGATTGGCAGGATTGAGCAGGTTTATCTCCAAATCCGGAGATAAAAGTGCCCCATTCTTTAAAACATTGCGAGGGGGATCAAAGTTCGAATGGAGCGAGGAGTGTAACAAGGCTTTCGAGCAGCTGAAGGAACAGTTAACTTCGACTCCACTACTCCAAAGTCCCCGTGAGGGAGAAAAGCTAT
This sequence comes from Dactylorhiza incarnata, assembly GCA_033032865.1. Taxonomy (NCBI): domain Eukaryota; kingdom Viridiplantae; phylum Streptophyta; class Magnoliopsida; order Asparagales; family Orchidaceae; genus Dactylorhiza; species Dactylorhiza incarnata. Next base: position 9,983,786 of record JAWHQI010000035.1, read on the forward strand.
TCTTATATCTGAGAGTCGGACCAGATGCGGTGAGTTCTGTTCTCATTCGGGAAGAAAAGAGAAGGCAGTTTCCAATATACTATGTCAGCCACATCCTTAAGGATGCAGAAACCAGGTATTCGATCCTGGAGAAACTGGCCTTGGCCTTGGTTATGTCCGCACGAAGGCTTCGCCCTTATTTTCAGGCTCATTCCGTCCAAGTTATTACAGATCATCCTTTAAAAAATATTCTTGAAAAGCCAGATCATTCAGGGAGATTGGCAAAATGGGCTATTGAACTAAGTGAATTTGAGATATCATACATCCCCCGGACAGCAATCAAAGCGCAAATCTTGGCAGACTTCTTGGTGGATACAACAGAGCTTAGTCCTGAACAGGTGGTTCAATCTCCTCTGGCTTGGATCATTTATCTGGATGGGGCTTCTGGCAGAAACTCCGTGGGAGCCGGAGTAGTGTTGATCAGCCCAAATGGCATCAGGCTGGAGCAAGCTATCAAGTTCTTCTTTTCAGTTACAAGTAACCAAGCAGAATATGAAGCGCTTCTGGCTGGGCTAAGGCTTGCGAAAGAGCTGGGCATATAATATGTACATGTTAGAACCGATTCACTGGTGGTGGCCTCCCAGGTCTTGGGGAATTATGAGACAAGGGAGCCGATTCTGCGAAAATATCTGCTATTAGCCAAAAAGGAAATCAGAAGATTCAAGTCATTTATTATCGAGCACATCCCAAGAACGCAAAATGAGGAGGCAGATGAATTGTCGAAGTTCGGTCTTCCATCAGGGGGAGTGACCCTTGAACTTTTTCATCCGGCAATAGATGAGGCAGAACTCATGCAAATTGATCACAATCCTTCATGGAAGGATCCTTATGAGCTATTCCTATCAAAGGGGGAGTTCCACCATTCCGTCAAAGATCGAAGAAGATTCAAAAGGAAAGCGGCATATTATTATCTGATAGCAGGAGTTCTTTACAGAAAAACTTTAATTTCTCCCTCAGCACGATGTGTTTCGGAGGATGAAGTCCCAACCATACTTCAGGAAGTTCATTCCGGGGAGTGTGGTAGTCACTCGGGAGCAAAGACCCTTGAGAAGAGAATCTTAAGGCAGGGGTATTTCTGGCCAACCATGAGGAAGGATGCTGAGGCATTTGCCAAGCGGTGTGTTCAGTGCCAAAAGTTTGCTCCTCTTCAGCATTTGCCTGCTCAGTCACTCAGATCAATAACTGCGCCATGGCCCTTCGCAGTATGGGGGATGGATCTTATTGGACCTTTCCCAATAGCCAGCAACCAGCGTCGTTTTATCATTGTAATGATCGACTATTTCAGCAAGTGGATTGAGGCGAAAGCACTGGCGAAAGTTACAACCCAAATTGTTAGAAACTTCATCTGGGGAGAAATAGTCTGCCGTCATGGAATTCCGCTAGCAATTATCACTGATAATGGTCCATAGTTCAATAATCCGGAGATGATAAACTTTGTGATCAGGTGGGAATTGATCTTCGATTTGCCTTAGTACATCATCCAAGGACAAACGGCCAAGTAGAAACAGCAAACAGGCAAATCCAGCAGCTCCTGATGAAAAGGGTTTTGAATCAAAGCGGAAATTGGGCAGATCAGCTTCCTTCCATTCTCTAGACCCTTCGTACTACCCTGTCTTCAGCTACCGGGGAGACACCATTCAAATTATCTCATGGCTCGGAAGCCATGGTGCCTGTAGAGTTTGAGGTAGTCACTCCAAGAGTCGTGTATGCAAAAGAGGGAAGAGAAGCGTGGATAGAATACAATGATGAGGCTATCAAGTATAGCCTGGATCTGATCGAAGAACTTCAAGACGAGGCAACAATCAGACAAGAAGAAGTTAAGAGGAGGATGGCAAAGTACTTTGACAAGAATGTCAGGGTAAAGCATTTTGTGATTGGCGACGTTGTGCTAAAAAAGGTTGATGCAGCAGCCCGAACAGGCAATGTCGGGAAGCTAAATCCTAATTGGGCTGGACCTTTCATCATCAAGGAGGTATTAAAAAGTGGGGCTTACCGCCTCCAAACAAGCGAGGGAGAAGACATTTTGCGCACTTGGAACGGTGACGATCTCAAACGGTTCTATCCTTAAAATATGTCTTCTTTACTTTCCTGCAATTTTTCAGATATTTTAATAAGAAGCCCCATACTAACACTTCTCCATGTCTGATGTCCCCTTTTTACATTTTCTCATACATCAAACTCGCTGAACCACGGAGACATCGCCAAGTTCTGCTCGAACCCCCTCGGATTTTAGTCATTAGCATAAAACCATGAAGATCATGTGTAGCGGGGAGTTTTCGCACACGTGTAGTGGTAGCTTGCCAATTCCCGTGCGGTGGTCTTCAGAACCTTGGATCCCAGTTGATATCCAACACACCCCTGCATCAAGGGAGGTCTAGGTGAATTTTGGCTCTATCATGCCCCGAGAGGGATATAATTACAGCTTTTATGATCTTTCTAAGGAAAGCAATGTCGGTATAGCCCCCGGGGCATAACCACACCTGCCCAACTGATCATCTTAGTCTGTGACTATCAAATACTCCTAGGTACTCTCAAGCGATGCCTAAGTGGGACCCACAACTGAGTTGATCTCACTGAGGAAAGCAATGTTTGCCGCCTAGGCCCACCTGCCCAATTGATCAACTCGGCTTGTAGCCCTAGGCAAGAGAGCGGTCGAGTCGCTTACAGCCCTTATGACCACTTGAGGAAAGCAATGTTCGCCGCCTAGGCCCACCTGCCCACTTGGTCATCTGGGTCTGTACTTGTCTTTCTCTTTATTTCTACAGCTCTTATGACCACTTGAGGAAAGCAATGTTCGCCACCTAGGCCTACCTGCCCACTTGGTCATCTGAGTCTGTAGTTATCCTTTATCGCATTACAGGGAAATTATCTCATCCCATATGGTCATTATAGACCATCTGGAGGAAAAAGCAGGATTCCTATGTACATCACAAACCAGATGACTTAACACTCAAACCGGGCGGTTTGAAATAAGCGGGTACTAGGGCTTTCAGGCGGTCTGGTTATTAAACCACGCGGTCTAAAATCAGTAGGTTCCAAAGATATCATGCGGTTCGGTGTTCAGACCGGACGGTTTGAAATAAGCGGGTACCAGGGCTTTCAGGCGGTCTAGTTATTAAACCACGCGGTCTAAAATCAGCAGGTTCCAAAGATATCATGTGGTCCGGTGTTCAGACCGGACGGTTTGAAATAAACACGATATCATTAAAATGTCACAAGGAAAATATAAAGCGAATAAGCATAATCATGACCGGCCTCATTATTCGGGTTTTGAATCTATCATCTTTATGGGTTTCAACTCTATCCGATCGGCTAATTACAGGCTCTTTTCGATCAGACAGATATGATTGCAAGTATTAAACCTACTAATCGCACAAATTCTATATACAGCCCGTGCGGGTTGTCAGCCAATATTATATAAGGCTGTCATATAAATTGTTCGGATTAAATATTAAATCGCACGGTCTATCAGCTGATCTTCTTGCGACTTGATATTCTGTCTTACAAGGCAATTATGTAGAGCCAGGTTATGGTCGCACGACTTGATTATTTCAAAATCCTGATCGGTTGTCAGTTACATTCACAAGAGTGGGTCTTGCAGCAATCATAGTTGCTAGTCGCCTGAGTTAAAGTACTGACCGCTCGGTCTGATAATCGTTCTTATGACTTGCCATTCTTTATCCTGGAAAGAAAATATGTAGGTTCTGGTAGTAAACGCGCGACTTGATTATGTTCGGCTTCCAGGATGTCGTAATGCATTCATAATAAGTTTGCACCTTCTCAGAATGAATCGAACAAATTCGATCCGGATTGAAAGAAGCAAGCTATACGAAGCATTATCCAAACCGGATGGGTTAATATTAAATCGTACTACTTGGTTAGATCTAACACAGGAAATGATCGCAAACAACCACAAGTAAGTCACAAAAGTAGACAGATAGACAGGTAAAAGTTTTCCATTCCATTATCAAAACATTCTTTACATTTTAAGCCGACCGGCTAACAGCATCAAGCCGACGGCTATTCAAAACAAAAAGCAAAATGCAGCTATTTATTATGCGACCTAAGTCTCTTAGACGCAGGGGTACTTGAGTGTTCGCTCCCGTCAATTGAAACGTCAGGGGAGTAACCCTCGCTACCCGACGAGGATGAACTGCTCAATTCGCCCGACTTGCGCCCAGCCTCTTCTTCAGAACCGCTGGATTCGGACTCCGAGCCACTCTCCTCACTTTCAGCCGCTGTGGGTTCTTCGACCTCATCATCCCCGTCGTCGGTCTCTTCTGAACTGGATCCGTCGGCTTTGTTCTTTCCTTTGGCTTTTCGCCTGATCTTCTCTAACTTCTTTTGCAAAATCTGGTAGGCATCTGAGAAGGTAAAATGCTCGAAGCCAGGCGCGAACGCTTTGAGCTCCCGCAGGCGGTTGAAAGCATTGTCGATTCCCTCAGCGACATGAGGGAAAAGTTCCTGCTGATAAACCGGATTGGTCTCATCATACTTTGCCTGCAAAAAAGAGTAAGGTAAGAGACCGCGCGGTCTGAAAAAATTCAGAAGGACGACTGGCTAGGTGATAACTTACCGACTCGGCTTCCTTTAGCAGCACATTCTCCTTCTTCAATTCAGCGATTTCCTTCTCTAGGTGATCATTTGCTTTAATCAACCTTTTGAAGTTCGTTCCCATAAAGAAATTGGTGATGAGGCTCTCGGCACCAACCCGCGCGGCCTCTCTGGCGAGCTCTTCTTCGGGAATCCTCCTCAACCTCCTGAAATTCCGTCGGCCGAACATGGCAATGCTAGCGGCCTCAGCATGCCGGCCCGACTTCTCATTCGACCAATGAGGGAGCGCGGTAGAGACCTGAACACCGTCTCCGTCCGGATGCCATGACAAAACCGTGCAGCCTTTTAAATCCTTCACCTTGCTAAAGGAACGAAGGGAGGAGAAGTCGCCCGAAGAGGCCGAATCCTCCCCGTCGGATGCAGCGGCTTGTTCCTGACTTGTCTTTTTCTCTTCTCCGTCTGAGTTAAGATTAAACTGGCAGGGCTGACCGGCTTGTTGGAAGGGACAACGGCTTCGGCTACAAAATAGAGGAAGGGGTCAACACAAATGACCGAGCGGTCAATATTGAAGTCGGAAGCGGGTTAAAGAAAAGCTTACTATCTTCGGGCCGAACGTTCTCTAGCTCGGCAAGTAGCGGGATGTAGTAGCTTACGTTAAGCCGCTCATCCTCGAGAAGCTTGCAAGTTTTCTTCTCGACCTCGCTTATTGCGACCTGTTGAAAGGCCTCCTCCGGCCGCACTTGCGGATTCGGGTTCAACAGGCCAAGTCGGCTTTCGAAGATCAAGTGTCTCTCCGACTAGGCCGTAACCTTATTCGCGAGGTTAACCATCTTCAACCCGCGGCAGCCAAAGTAGAGATGGCCTTTGAAGACATTCGATTCAGAGTCCGAGATTGCACGCACCGAGAATATTTTCCTGAAGAGATCCATAGAAAAGCGGACTCTCTCAGATCACAGGTAGGAGATGAAGCTGCAAATTCCGGCCATCGAGTTAGGAGAAATCTGACCGGGTACAACTCCATAATGGTCAAAGACCATGGCAAGCTCAATCGAAATCGGGAACTTAAATCCTCAATCGAAATGGTCGATTGGGATCGCGATCTGGTTTGGGCCAGAAGAATTCATCCGCTCATCACGGAGCGGAAGTCGCGCGAGCAGCGGGCTGTCAGTCATGTGTTTCTCAACGAATTCGTCCAGTTCAGCCTTGGTCAAACGACACTCCTCGTGGTCTGCTGAGTGGAAAGCTACAGCGAATTCGGGGCGGGTAGCAGAGGTTTTCGCAGGTCGCTTCGGCTGGCGTTTTGCTCCCATCTCGAAATCCTGGTAAAAAGACTTTCGGAAGGATGCTACTTATAAGAACGGCTGATCTGCATCTAACAAGGGTCAAATCACGGCTAGACCGATCAACCCGCGCGGGTACATCGCCACAAAAGAATTACCAAGACAAGTATAATTCAAGCGGACGAATTAGAAAAGCACTAAAAGAAGCCGATCGGCTTATAAAGTAGTCCACAGGCATCAATCAACATTCAACACGAACATAAAGTAAATTCAAAAACTCAGACTGTGCGGCCTGGAAAACAGACCAAATATCCTGAAATCAAATTCAAACAGTTATCCAAAGGACCGAATAGAAATATTATTACAAATAATGTTCTTAAAGTCACTCATCATTTGCAGGCATCACTCGGCGCATCTTCCCTATGAAGCCGCACGACTTGGTCGACTATCTGGAGAATTGTCCCTTGCATTTGGTTCATGCCGTGATTAAGGTGGTTGATCATGCTATGAAGCCGCGTGACATTCCTATCTACCCACGCCGCTGGAATCACACGGGTAGGCAGGGCCGTTGCGGGCTCATTTGCACTAGCAATATGTTGGATCGTCCCGGCTGCTGGATGAGACGAGCTCCACCCCGACCTCCATCAGCAGCATTAAGGGGACGTCGGCTTGCGCCGATCTCCCTCGACAAATGAAGATATTTATCCCGATAATAGGCGCAGTCCGCTTCAAGCTTCTGCATCTCCTTCTTCCCGCAATCAACCCGGGTAGTCAGTGCGGCCACCTGATCTTGCTGCGCTTTTTCCTTTTCTCGGCGCTCTCTCCGCTCGGCCTCCAGCACAGCCCGGCTCTCTTTTCTTTCAGCCTCCAGTTCTGCCCGTAATGCAATCTTTTCTTCTTGAGCGGTCTTCTCCCGCTCCTCAAGGGTCCTCAACTGCTTTGCAAGAGTTTCAAGATTCCTTTGAAGACGGCCCATCTCATCCTCCATCCGAGTATCTGGTACAACCCGGGATCCCGGCGAAAGCGGATCAAGCGGAGGGAGATAGGACACCAGTTCGCTCGTCTTCGGAATATGGTCACGATCATCTGCGATAAGAAAAAGCAGTCAGAAAGTGTTCAGAAGAAGATCGCTCTCTTCGTAACTTCCTCGCTTACAAGCCGCAACAGTTTGGGTTGAATTCGGGCGGACAGGTCGCCTTGCTTGCTCGGTATCAAACTTTCGGCGTTGTTCTCTCCACGACCTCTCACTTTGCCTCCGCTTAGCAGCAGAAAATTGAGCAGCGGAGGGAAAGAAGCTGGGCGACGGGTTCAACAACGAAGCGCGCGACTTGTTTCGAGGCTGCGGCATGAAAAAACGAATGGGGTTGTAATCCGCCCCCTTTTTACCTTGCAGCAGAAGATTAGGTGGTGGCGGTGGCGGTCCGGTAAGCTGATCCCTTACTCGCTCCGCCTTCACTTGCATAAGCCAGAGACCGGTCATCACAGTATCTTCGGGAGCCGGTACGGTTTCCTCGATTCTAGTCACAACTTCAGGGAGGACGACCTCCTTAGTACTGGTCGCATCTTCAGATAGAGCGGCTCCTTTCTCTCCTGGCGGGTTGGCAGCCTGCAGTTCGGAAGATGTTCTCAGCTGATCATCTTGCTTCTGAAGAGAATCAAAATCCCTGAGGATGTCACTTACGGAAATGCTGTGAGCATCGATGGGAGCCTGGTCGTTCGACTTGGGGGAGGGAGTAATCAAGCCCTCCGAGACTTCCTTCTCGCGCGACTTGCCTTACAGGCTGTCCGCTCTCGGTTTCCCAGATGCTGCCTTGTTCTTGGCTTTTAGCCTCTTCATCTTCTTCAGAAGCCTGTCCGTCACGGACTCCTCCCCTTTCCTCTTTTTTGAATTCAGGACTGCTGGCTTTTCCGGGCTATCCTCGATGTGGACTACTGAAGCTTACTGGTCGCTCGGCTTGGGGGAGTTAACTGCCTCTCCCCCTTCATCCCTAATCTTTAGATGAAAACCCCGGACGGGGTGACCTCCATCTTGAAGGAATCATCACCATCGCTCCTCGGGACGACGGTCTCCAAGTCTGTCTTATCTGGCGAAGGAGGCGGGTTGTCTCCCATGCCAGAGAAAGCTGGGGGATCAGTTGCAGATGGATTCGGGCAACTCGCTTCCTTTCTAATCGATAAGTCGACTGTCAATTCGGGATTCAGGTCGGTCGGCTTACTCGCTTCCTTTTTGGTCGATAAGTCGACCGTCAGCTCAGGAGGCAGGTCGGTCGGCCTACTCGTGGAAGCGATCGTTACTATATTGTCAGGCCGCATCGTTTTCTTCTTCTTTCTCTTATCCTTCGAGCGGTCTCTCTCGCGGCTTTTTTCGGGCTTCTCAAGAACTTCGAGCTGGGCCATTAAATCCACCATCTTTTTCGGGCTGTTCAGTCTAAAAGTTCTAACCACAATAGGCGAGTAGTGACTCGTGATAGCAATGGAGTTATGCCAGAACAGAAGCTCCAGGAACATTTTTATAGCCAACAGGGTGAAATCGGCGCGGTCTCCGGCTAGAACTGATATTTTCAAAATCTTCTCGGAAATTTAAAAATGTGCGGGGATCATGTTTACCCAGAAGACCGCTTTTAAGAGGATTATTCGCAGACCGTGCGGTTTGTGGATCCAAGTCGCCCGGCTCAGGTTATACAAGGTCCATCAAACACCAACTAGCATAGGCCGGGCGGTCTGACATAATTCAGATCGCCCTCAAGTACTAAAGATAATCCAAGCCCAAGTCCAACAGGACAAGTCGCGGTCTCAAGTACAAGACCGGGCGAATTGTGCCATAGAGACAAGCCAAGGTTTGGGATCAAAGAACAAGTCGCGGTCTCAAGACGAAGACCGCCTGGATTGCATCGTCGATTTGGTCGCATCATCCTCAGCCTCTGGTCAGACAGGTCGAAAGGGCAAGCCGCCAAGTCGCGCGACTTCTTTCTTTTCCTTCTTTGTGTATCCCGTCACCACCTGCCCATTTCTCCTGTACCCGGGCAGGCGGTTATTTTATCCCTGCCCGTTCGGGCAGGCCCCCGAGCCTATAAATAGGGGGCGACACTGTTCCCAAGGGACGGACTCGAATCCAGGAGCTCGCTTGTTTGAGCTGCGGTCTCGAGTTTCCTGTCGTGCGGATTGTCTGACCGGCCGGCTTCTCTTTTTTGCATCTGTAACCGCCCCATTTTCATCAAAGGAAAGCCCATCACAGGAGTGGCATTCGCCATGACGGGTGAAGTCTGGCCTTGACCGCTGCTAGCGGTCCCATTTTTCCCACCTAAAAAGTAACCGGCAACCCGCAGCCTCCGATTCCCTTCGGAGGTGCGATTTCGGACTCAACAATTATCAAAGATAAATCTTTACTCATACTTAGAGGCATGTAAAAACATTTCTACATATGTAATCTATAACCAAATTCATTGCACATTTTAAGATAATATTCAAGGCATGACAAAAACAAAACAATGTTTTTTAAGATACTTGAAAGATAAAATCAAACATTGTAAATAATCTTTAAGTAATAAATATAATCACCCTTGATTTAAGCATTTAAGCATTATATTTTTTTTATCATTTAAAAAAAAATAAAGAATATAAAACTTTTAAGAACAGAGAAATACAAATAAAAGACTGCATTAAAATAATATTAGAAATTTTTCAAAAAGACAGAATTTTTTTGGAGCAAAGGAGCTAATGCAGGTGTTATCTTCTTAACGCCAACACAAAACTACAAATCATGATTTTATGAAAAATGTATTTCATAATTCCTTTGCATTATAAAGAGGCCTTCTTAATGTTGGAATTTCAGAGATTTTAGAGTTGATTTGAATGCTCTCTTAGCATGTTTTTGTTTTTGAAAAAAGTTTTTGTTTTTGAAAAATGTTTTTTTTTTAAATGCAAACAAAATATAAATAGAGACAAAAAAAATTGATAGCATTTTATAGGGATTAATGAGATATTACTAAGACGCCCAATTCTAACCTAAGCATGTTAAAACATGCATCGGGTACAGGTTTGGTGAAAATATCGGCAAGTTATGAGTCAGTCCCTATAAAGCTAATTCTAACATGTTCCTTCTTGATATTATCCCTAATAAAATGATGTCGGACTGTTGGATCTTGTGGAGCCCTTAGAGGGGGGGGGGGGGGGGGTGAAAAGGGCCTTTTTAAATTATAATTTTTAAGTTAAGAATTTTTAAAACAAATTTTGCTTTTCTAAAAAACACTTATTAAAATTTTCAAACCTATGTAATTTTTAAATTAGTTCAAACACAAATTTCTAAGTTAAAGATTAAGCAACCAAATTTGCAATTAAAGAAAAGTCATAATTTTTTAATCATGAAATTCACATACAATAAAAATGATCTTAACAATGTTTAAGATCAAGGCACAAATATGATAATAAACTTTTAACAATTTGAGTTTACCAATCCTTCTCCCAAGGATCGAAAGGCTATCACTTGTCTCTCCCTAGACCAAGCCCAAGCCTATCCTCTAGATGTTCCCAAAATCTAGACGTAGCACACAAGGCCACGATTTCCTACCAAGCCACGCAAGGACTTGGACGCTCCGCACAAGGAAGCGATTTTCCCCTAAGCAACGCAAGGACTTAGATGTCACGCATAAGGAGACGATTTCCCTAACAATACAAAGTGAAATGTATATAAATGAAAATACAAAATCAAAAGAAGAACTCCCTAGAAATTCAGATCTCTGAAAGGAAGGTTGAAGCTTCGAGATGATTGTTGATATAGAAGTGCGTCCGATCTCGTCTTCAATCTCAAACCTTCTAAGCACAAATGGGAGTTGATGAGGTTCGGGAGCTCTCTGGTTCGTATGCACTCATGAAAAGACTTAGAATTTTCAAAGCTAGGAATGCACGAACAAAACAAACCAATTTATAGTTTTTCACTGTCGCCTGGGCGACATCGCTGTTGGATTCCGACATCGCCAAAATACTGCTCGTCGTGCTGTCGTGCGGGCTATTGCTGTAACTTCTGTCCTGTCGCCTGGGCGACATCGCTGTCAGAATTCTGATAGCACAAAACTATTGCTCGTCATACTGTCGTGCGGGCTGCTGCTGTAACTTCTATCCTGTCGCCTGGGCGACAGTAGATGTCAAAAAATTCCGACATCGAAATTCTCCATACAGTTAAATTGAGCTCCAATCAGAGTTGTGAACATCTAATACATGTTACCTGCACACCATCAATACAAATAGAATCAAATACAATTGGGATTTTGTTATTATCAAACCGGAAGAGTGCGAAACGCATGCTCCAACAATCTCCCCCTTTTGATAATAACAAATCTGTATAAAAAGAAATCATGTCTATTTAGGCTATTGTTTTTAACATATGGTGTGTGCACAAAAATAACATGATATATTCCTCTTAAATGTAAGCTCCCCCGAGATGAATGCTCCCCCTAAAATGTTATAGTAAATTGAAATGATGTATTGTTTAGGTGGAAGATTTAGGTGGAATTGTTCTTATTGTTCTTTGATTTCTTGAATATACTTATAATTCTCCCCCTTTTGGTGTTAGCAAAAGTTAATTTGAAATGAATGAGTAGTTCTTAAGGGAAGAGATAGGATGCAGAAAATAAGAGTAGGCGGAAGCACTTGTGTTGAAAAGGATTGAAAGTCTTGAAATAATAGTAATATGTCATAGTATGGAATAAACTCATGAATAGATGGTATAGCCATATGAAGTAGTAGAATAAAAAAAATCTTAAACATGATTAATGTCATTTTAAAGTATCATAGAAAGACACAATTGTGTATAGAAATTTGGAATCTTTTCGGTCTAATTCTCATGAGATGAAGGTTTATATAACATAATGATGTGTACAAGTGCTGCTTTGATCAAACATATGAAATTATTTAATTTACATGATCATTGGAATAAAAAACATAATATAAGCATATGAAAACAACTTTGACCTTGAAGATACATCACAATAAGAATAGAATACCATTTTTTCTTTTGCACAAGACACTTTACAATTCTTTCCAAGGTGCTCAACCTCACAATGCTTATTAAGACTTATCAGGAGGGTAAGTAGTGCTTGGTGGAGTATCCTTGTCCTCAATTTAAACTTTTTGTTGATCACATATTTTGTGATATCTTAACTTTGTAGTTTGGATAGATATATATAGTTTTATTTTTAATTGACCAAGGATCTCCGAATTCACTTGAATCGCAAAAGATGGTGTATATTTGGTTGTGCTAACAAATCAAGCTTGAAAGTAGTATTTATGAAATTTTATTGTATTATGTTAAAGCAAACATGATTCATGTATATATTAAATAGAAAGACATATGTATGGATCAAAAGAAGTGAACGTGATAGCTCATTATTATATATAAACAATTTCTCATACTTAGAGGCATGCGAAAACAATTCCCAATAGTCTAAACCACTTAGCAGGAGTGTCAATACTATGATAGAGTGGAAATGAAATCATATAATCATGTAAATAGCTATTTGTTAAAAAAAGAAAGCGCATGGTTTGGTATCAATTCATGAGTTGTGGCATTAATAATGACATATAACTAGTGTAGAGTATCAGAGAGACAAAAATTGAAGATTAATCAAATTTGGGAGCTGCCGAAATTTTCTGATACGCACTGTCGCCTGGGCGACAGCTAAAAGTATAAAATGACAAAAAAAACTGAGTCAAACCCGATTGTACATTATTTTCTGGACAGGAAGGCGAGAGGAAAGTGTCGGAGTGCGGCGACAACCCTAGATCTAAGATATGTTTGGTTGACTTTTAGGTTTTTGACTTAAATTTTTGAAATAAGGAATGTTTGAATCTGGTGTTTTTGTTTTTGGGGTTTATGATTTGTAGTTTTACATTGATTAATTTCAAAAACTGTAGATGATCTTTTTGAAGATGGTTGAAGAAGATGAATAGTAAATGATATGTGAGAAGGTTTAGTTTTGTTCAAAAAAGAAATTTTTAACAGAAATATAGCTTGATTTTGAGTAGATCTGGAAGTCTATGCTGAAAAAACATATAAAAAGCTTACTGGATCAATGTCGGAATTTTCCGACAGTCAATGTCGCTTGGGCGACAGCATCCCAGTGCACAGAACAGTGATTAACTTAAATTTAGTTTTGTTATGTTTGCAGAATGGCTTCCAGTTCTAAGGCTCGTAAAAGTATATCTGAAGATGCTCATAGTTCATATCAAGTATATCCGGGGATTGAGAAGGCAATTATTGGAGTTTCAAAATATGTTGAATTTGACTCTCCTAAGAACGACCATATCTACACTCTTCTTGCTAATGCAGGTATATTATCAGTAATTTTAGTAGATATGTTCTCATCTGTCTTGATCCGAGAGCTTTATAATCATTTGGAAGACCCTAAACACACTGAATTGGATGGGGGAGTGCGATCAAGAATCCAAGGTCAACAAGTGGAAATAACACATGTTGATCTTAGAGATGAATTTGGTCTTCTTATGATTGATCATATGCCAGACATAGTAGAAAGCTATAGAAAGGACAGAGATTGGACTCTTGTAAACATGAGTTTACATGGAATTAAAAAGTGGACCCTAATCACGGAAGTCTCTTCATTCACTCCCGATGCCTATTTAGTCCAAGACATATTGAGAAACTCAGTCATGCTAAAAAGTTGTGATACAAGGAGTATCACAGCACAGTTGACGCTGTTTATATATTTTATTATATAGAAGGAACCCTTTGATGTAGCGGACCTCATCCTTGCCCAGATTTGTTATGCTATTAGATTAAAATAACAAAAATGGGTGAAGGTTCATACTTTGCCAATGGGGGCTATAATTCAACGTATTCTCTATAAGAAGTATGAATGGATAAGTCAAGATTCATACTTAGATGATTGTATTCCTAAAATATACTATACGGGTAGCATGAAAGTTAAGAAGTCTCATAAAAAGCCTCATCCTAGAATAGAGATTAGAGAGCCTACAAATCCTAGAGGAGGAATACTACGAGAGGCTATAGATGATCTTCGTGATTCATTTGAAGAACACAAGAAAGAAGTGAAGAAATATCGCAGTAGACTGCAGAAATTTATGAAATTTCTGGTGAGGGGACTGAAGTTAAAGCCTACTCCTGAAGAAGCAGCCGAATGGGAAGTCCCAGATGAAGAACTGCCATGCCAATCGGTTAGGCAGACTCGACGTGGAAAGGCTGTAAGACGTAGATCTTCAGAAGACTGTCTAGAAAGTAGCGGGGCTGGATATGATGATTCTGAGTAGTTTCCAGCACGTTGCTGCTTCTGACTGATGTCCGAATTTTCCGACACTCACTGTCGCCTGGGCGACAGTGAACTTACCCAGATTTCATTTTCTGTTTACTGAACTTAATCTTATGTTTATTTCTACTATTTTTCTGGAACAATTTGTATGAATTATTAATGATGTGAGAATTTTTGTTAAGTCATTCAAATTCTATGTTTTGATTTAAAATGATGTTTTTCCATTGTTCATTATCTTATTAAACTTGATTTGTCATATTGGATATGCTTAGTTTGAAATATCTAGGATTCCTAATTCAAGCCTTAGCATTGAAAACCGGGAATCTGGCAATGGTTTTGTGAATATATCGGCTAGTTGATTATCCGTTCCTATGAAGGAAATTTTAATCTGATTATTTTTAACGTGGTCTCTTATAAAATGATGCCTAACGTCAATATGTTTAGACCTAGAGTGATGAACCGGGTTGTAAATTAAATCAATTGCACTTTTGTTATCGCACCATAGCTCTATAATTTGTTGTTTAATGTTAAAGTCTTCTAAAGTTTGTTTCATCCAAAGAGCTTGTGCACAACAACTACCTAGTGCGATGTATTCGGCCTCGGTGGTTGAGAGGGCAACAGAATTCTGTTTCCTACTCGACCATGAAATGAGTGAAGGGCCTAAAAAGTGACAAGTGCCACTAGTGCTTTTCCTATTTAGTGAACAACCGGCATAATCAGAATCAGAATTGCTAAAAAGAGTAAAATCATCGCTATGAGGATACCACAAACCAAGTTTATATGTGCCAATTAAATATCTAAAAATTCTTTTTACCGCTTTTAAATGTGATTCTTTGGGATCGGCTTGAAATCTTGCACATAAACAAACTGAAAACATAATATCTGGTCTAGAAGCGCTTAAGTATAAAAGTGAACCTATCATGCCTCTATATAAAGTTTGATCTATGGATATTCCACTTTCATCTTTTCCTAATTTTAAAGAGACACTCATAGGAGTACTAGCTTGTTTAAGATTTTCAAATCCAAATCTTTTCAAAACATCATGTATATATTTTGATTGGTTTATAAAAATTCCATCATGTTTTTGAATAATTTGAAATCCTAAGAAATATTTTAGTTCTCCTACCATGCTCATCTCAAATTCTCTTTCCATCATTTTAATAAAATAATTACATAACTCTTCATTAGTGGCTCCAAAAATAATATCATCAACATAAATTTGTTAAACAATTAAATCATTATCAACTAGCTTAATGAAGAGTGTATAATCAACACCACCCATTTTAAAACCATTTTGTAATAAATATAAGGTCAATCTATCATACCATGCTCGT
Source organism: Dactylorhiza incarnata (assembly GCA_033032865.1). NCBI lineage: Eukaryota > Viridiplantae > Streptophyta > Magnoliopsida > Asparagales > Orchidaceae > Dactylorhiza > Dactylorhiza incarnata. The sequence goes on from JAWHQI010000035.1 coordinate 9,999,272, forward strand.
GGTGCTTGTTTTAAACCATACAAAGCTTTTAGTAATCTATACACGCGATTAGAAAATTTTTCATTTATAAAGCCTGGGGGTTGTTCAACATAAACTTCTTCTTTAATCAACCCATTTAAAAATGTAGTTTTAATATCCATTTGCAATAATTTAAATCTTTTATGACTAGCAAATGCAACAAAAATTTTAACTGCTTCCAATCGTGCAACGGGTGCAAAAGTTTCATCAAAATCTACCCCTTCAATTTGATTGTATCCTTTCGCTACAAGCCTAGCTTTGTTTCTAGTGATCCTAGAGGCAGTATCTAATTTATTTTTAAAAACCCATTTGACTCCTACCACTAGATGATCACTAGGTCTATCAACAAGAGTCCAAATTTTATTTCTTTCAAATTGGTTAAGTTCTTCATTCATAGCTAAAAACCAAGATTCATCATTTAAAGTGGTGGCAACATCTTTTGGTTCTATATTAGAGACAAAACATAAATTTGAAAAACTTTCATGTAAACTAGAACGTGTACGTACCCCACTTGATGGTTCTCCAATAACAAATTCTTGTGGATGATCTTTTGAGAACCTTAGCTCGGTTGGAGGTACATATCCTTGTTCTTCTTCTTCACCATCTTTTTTGTCTTCTTTCTCTACTTTTTCTTCATCATCATCATCATTATTTTTCCTCGGATTTTGTTCCACATCTTCTTCATTTTTCTCATTACCTGCAACTTTAGTATTTTCTACACAAGAAATGTTTTCATCAAATTTTACATGAATAGTTTCTTCAACCACTTTAGTACGTTTATTATAAACTCTATAGGCCTTGCTAGTTGAAGAATAACCAATGAAAATTTCTTCATCACATTTTTCATCAAATTTACCTAAGTTATCTTTTGTATTCAAAATAAAGTATTTACAACCAAAGATTTTAAAGTAAGATACATTTGGTTTTCTTTGAAAATAAATATCAGAAGGAGTTAATTTTAATGTAGGACGAATCATGACACGATTAATAATATAGCATGCAGTACTAACTGCTTCGGCCCAAATATATTTTGGCAATTTAAATTCACAATGCATATTACGTCCTAATTCTTGAAGTGTTCTATTTTTCCTCTCCACTACACCATTTTGCTGTGGTGTGCGAGGAGCGGAAAATTCATGTCTTATCCCAAATTCTTTACAATATGAAATAAATTTTTCATTAATAAATTCTCCTCCATGATCTGATCTAATGCATTTTACTTTTAAATCAAGCTCATTTTGAATACGTGAAATCAATTTTACAAATTCATCAAAAGCATCAGATTTTGAATTTAAAAACGATGTCCAACAAAATCTAGAATAATCATCAATAAGAACAAACGTATATTTTCTACCTCCTAGACTTTGTGTAGTAATTGGACCAAACAAGTCCATATGTAATAATTGTAAAGGTCTAGTAGTAGAAATAACATTTTTGCTTTTAAGAGATGATTTTGTAAACTTTCCTTTTTGGCATGGTGAACATAATGAAGAAAGCTTTCCATTCAAATATGGTAAACCATTTATTATTTTATTTTTAGAATGCTTTACTATGCGTTTAGCACTAGAATGTCCTAGTCTCCTATGCCATAATTCAAGTTCATCATTCTTTGAAATAAAACATTTAAGTGTAGAATGAGATAAATCATGAAAAGTGATTGTATAGACATTGTTTATTGTTGGTGCAGTAAGTACGATTTTGTTTGTTTTAGAATAAATAATTTTGCAATGGTTTGAGCTAGAGTCAAATAAAACATTTAGATTTTTATCATATAGTTGACGAATAGAGATTAGATTATGTTTCAAACCTTTAACATATAAAACATTTGAAATTTTAAACTCTTCGTTACCTACTACTCCAATGCCTTTGACTTTACCCTTGCCATTATCTCCAAAGGTCACTGTTCCTCCTTTTTTCATCTCCAGGATTAGGAACTTTGATTTATCGCCCGTCATGTGTTTTGAACAGCCAGAGTCTAAATACCACACGTCTTCCTTGTTCCTAGCCTGCACGCACACCTAAAAAGATGATGAGAGTAAAGATCTGGTTACCCAAGTGGTCCCTCCCATGGTATAGGTGGACGCCTTAGGTACCCAGATTTGTTTAACACTAACTTTTCCTTTCTTCCAGCATGAGTCCGAGATGTGACCAAATCGATGACATTTGGCACATGCAATGAATAGTGAGGAACCATTCTTTAATGGTTTCTCTGGACTCTTGCTGGAGGAAACATTTTTATGTGTGGACTTAGAAAAAATTTTATTTTGAAAAAGAGGTTTTCTGAACCTGGAGCTGTCGCTGGTTCGGACATCAGCTGTCGGAAATTTCTGACAGCTTCCAGAGCTTCCAGAAATGCATCCTAGTCCAAATTTTGCTGACCCATGGCATTGGTTGCCTAAAATCATATCCAGAGATTTTTTTCCAACTCCAAATTTTCCAATTGCCATGTTCAATTCATTTACTTTGGGCTTTAAAATTGAATTTTCTTTTACTATCATGCCACATCGATTTGCAAACTTTTTCTTGTAATTCTCTAATTGAGAATGAGAAGTTTTGACAACCTTTTCTAAGTCCTTTTTCTCTTTTAGAAGTTGATCAATTTTTTGATCGGACTTAGAAATAGTGTTTTCAAGTTCTTTTATCCTTGTCAAAGAGTGATCACACTCTTGACAAATTACCTTCTCCTTCCCAATAGATTTCAACTCATTTGATAACTTTTTATTTACTTTCAAAAGATCTTTATTTTCATATTTTAAAAAATCGATTTCCTTTAGGCTTTTATCCAAAACATTGCAAGTTTTCATAAATTCAGAATATAAATCATCATAAGATGGAGGAGTTACCTCAGTGTCGCTTTGGACACTGCTGTCGTCATCAGATGTAATGTTGCCTTTTGCCATCAAGCATACATTAGCCTCCTCTTCCTCCTGTGTTGAGGAATCACTTTCTTCACCAGACGAAGAATCATCCCAAGTCTCTGCCTTTAATACTTTCTTCTTGTAACTTTTATCGTGCCTCTTTGCTTTTTGCTCTTACAGATACTTTGGGCACTTGCTTCTGATATGACCAATCTTATTGCAATGGTAACACTCCGGTAGCGGACGCTCCTCTTCATTCTCCATTTTTCCTTTGCCTTTTTGGTAGACAAAATCGTTCTTTTTGAAAAATCTTTTAAATGAATTTCTCCTCTCCGGATTTCTCATAAACTTGTTAAAGTTCCTCACAAACTGTCCTTCCTCATCTTCCTCACTTTCTTCAGATTCAGTCTCAACTTCCCTTCTTGATTTCAACACCAAGCTCTTCTTTTTGGGCTCCAAATTGTACTCTTGGCTTTGAATCTTCAACTCCACTTCATGGGTTTTTAGATTCCCAATGAGGCTCTCCAATTGTAGGGTCTTAAGATCATGTGACTCAGAAATTGCAATCACTTTAGGATTGAACTTCGGGGGAAGTGATCTTAAGATTTTCCTTACTAAATCTCCATTGGAGAAAACCTTACCCAACACCTTTGAATCGTTCACGATTTTAGTGAATCGTGTGTACATTGTATCAATTTCTTCATCCACCTCCATTTTGAATCTTTCGAACTCTGACTCCAGTTGAAATAGCTTTGAATCCTTTACCTGTGAAGTAGCTTCATGAGTAATTTCTAAAAGATTCCAAATTTCAAATGCAGTATCACAAGCACAAACTCTATTAAATTCAGTGCGATCTAGTGCGCAAAATAAAGCATTCATGGCTTTTGCATTGTTCTTGCATTTTAATTTATCATTGTCATCCCACTTGTCTTTGGATTTGTCCATAGTTACATTTCCTACAACAATTGTTGGTGAAGTATAACTCGTCTCGACCATATTCCAAACTTCCATGTCGAGAGCTATTAGAAAACTCCGCATTCGGGTTTTCCAATAGTTATAGTCTGTGCCCGTAAAAAGTGGTGGCCTACTAATTCCTTGCCCCTCAAAGAATGCATGATCGTTGTGCGCCATTACTCCCGGTGGTAAAACCGTTTTGGAGTAACCTAGCTCTGATACCACGTGTTGGATCTTGTGGCGCCGTTAGAGGGGGGGTGAATAAGGGCCTTTTTAAATTATAATTTTTAACTTAAGAATTTTTAAAACAAATTTTGCTATTCTAAAAATCACTTATAAAAATTTTCAAACCTATGTAATTTTTAAATTAGTTCAAACACAAATTTCTAAGTTAAAGATTAAGCAACCAACTTTGCAATTAAAGAAAAGTCATAATTTTTTAATCATGAAATTCACAAACAATAAAAATGATCTTAGCAATGCTTAAGATCAAGGCACAAATATGATAATAAACTTTTAACAATTTGAGTTTAGCAATCCTTCTCCCAAGGATCGGAAGGCTATCACTTGTCTCTCCCTAGACCAAGCCCAAGCCTATCCTCTAGATCTTCCCAAGATCTAGACGTAGCACACAAGGCCACGATTTCCTACCAAGCCAAGCAAGGACTTGGACGCTCCGCACAAGGAAGCTGTTTTCCCCTAAGCCACGCAAGGACTTAGACGTCACGCACAAGGAGACGATTTCCCTACCAATACAAAGTGAAATGTATATAAATGAAAATACACAATCAAAAGAAGAACTCCCTAGATATTCAGATCTCTGAAAGGAAGGTTGAAGCCTCGAGATGATCGTTGATGTAGAAGCGCATCTGATCTCGTCTTCAATCTTAAACCTTCTAAGCACAAATGGGAGTTGATGAGATTCTGGAGCTCTCTGGTTCGTATGCACTCAGGAAAGGACTTAGAATTTTCAAAGATAGGAATGCATGAACAAAACGAACCAATTTATAGTTTTTCACTGTCGCCTGGGCGACATCGCTGTCAGATTTTGACAGCGCCAAACTACCGCTCGTCGTGCTGTCGTGCGGGCTGTTGCTGTAACTTCTGTCCTGTCGCCTGGGCGACATCGCTGTCAGAATTCCGATAGCGCAAAACTACTGCTCGTCGTGCTGTCGTGCAGGCTGCTGCTGTAACTTCTGTCCTATTTCCTGGGCGACAGTAGATGTCGGAAAATTCCGACATCGAAATTCTCCATACAGTTAAATTGAGCTCCAATCTGAGTTGTGAAAATCTCATACCTATTACCTGCACACCATCAATAAAAATAGAATCAAATACAAAAGGGATTTTGTTATTATCAAACTGGAAGAGTGCGAAACGCATGCTCCAACACGGACATCTATATGTTTAGATCTAGAATGATTTACGGGATTGTTTGTAAGATCCATAACGCTCTTCTTGTCACATTTTAATTCTATGTTATTTAGATAAACACCAAAGTCTTCTAAAGTTTGGTCATCCATAAGGCTTGTGCACAATAACTACCTAGAGCAATATATTTGGTGTCGGTGGTGAAGAGGGTAATGGAATTTTGTTTCCTACTCGACCATGATATGATTGAAGGGCCTATAAAATGACATGCACCACTAGTGCTCATACGATCTAATAAACATCCCTCATAGTCCAAATCAGGAAAACTGTGTAAAATAAAACAATCATTATGAGGATACCATAAGACTAATCCAGATGTTCTGATTAGATATATAAAAATACGTGTAACCACTTTGAAATGTGATTTTTTGGGTTAGCTTGAAATCTAGCACATAGATAAATGAAAAACATAATATTGGGTCTAAATGCGCTTAAATATAACAATGAGACTATCATTCCTCTATATAATGTTTGATAAAGATAAATACCAGATTCATCTTTTCCTAACTTTAGTGATGCGCTCATTGGTGTATTAGCTTGTTTTAGGTTTTCAAATCCAAATTTTAAAAGAATATCACAAACATATTTAGTTTGACAAATAAAAATACCATCTTATCTTTGTGAAATTTGAAATCCTAGAAAATAAGTGAGTTCTTCTACCAAGCTCATTTCAAATTCATTTTTCATCACTAAAACTACTTCATTACATAACTCTTCATTAGTGGCTCCAAATATAAATATAATCAAATCATTATCTACATGCATAATGAATAGTGTATTATTCGCACTTCTCATTTTATAATCAAACTTTATCAAAAATAATGTAAATCTATCATACCAAGCATGTGGCGCTTGCTTCAACCATAAAGCGCTTTCTCCAACTTATACACATGATTTGGAAATTTTTCACTAATAAAACCAGGGGTTGTTCTACATAAACTTCTTCTTTTATAATCCCATTTAAAAATGCACTTTTAACTTTCATTTAAAATAATTTAAATATCTTAAAACTCTCAGATGCAGGAAATATTCTAATTGATTCTAGGCAACTAGTCTAGCTTTATTCTGGGTAATCCAAATGTCACCATCTACTCCTTCGATTTGTGAATAACCATGTACAACTAGTCTAGCTTTATTCCTTATAATCCTAGAGTCACCATCTAGTTTATTTTTAAAAATCCATTTGACTCCTATAACCGGATGATTAGACGTCCTCTCTACTAAATTCCAAACCTTATTACATTCAAATTAATTTAATTCATTATTCCTTACTAAAAACCAAAATTCATCATTTAAAGTGGCTGAAATGTTTTTTGGTTCTATTTTGGATACAAAACAAAGGTTTAAAAAATACTCGTGTAAAGAAGAACGAGTACTTACCCCTTTTGACGGTTCTCCTATGACAAGCTCCCATGGATGATCCTTTGAAAATTGTAGCACACTTGGAGGAACATATTCCACTTGTTCTTCTTCTTTTTCCTCTTCTTTTTCTCCAAGTGATTCATCATCCTCATGCTCCAAATGGGAAAGGGTTTCGAATTCATTTCCTGTACGATCAGTATCTATACAAGGAACAAACTCATCCAATCTTACATGAATAGACTCTTTAACTATTTTAGTTCTTTTATTATAAATTCTATAAGCCTTACTAGTTGAAAAGTAACCAAATAAAATTACCTCATCACATTTTTCATCAAATTTTCCTAATGCATCTCAAGAATTTAAAATAAAAGATTTGCAACCAAAAACATAAAAATAAGATACATTAGGTTTTCTTTCAAAATAAAGCTCAAAAGGTGTTAATTTTAAAATAAGACGAAGCATGACACGATTAATAATATAACATAAAGTATTAACTGCTTCGACCCAAAATGATTTAGGCAACCCATATTCACAAAGCATAGTGCATGCTTGCTCTGAAGGGTTTTATTTTTCCTCTCCACTACACCATTTGTTGTGGGGCGCGAAGAGCGGAAAATTCTTGTTTAATTTTTAAATCATTACAAAAAGAAGAAAACTTATCATTTTCAAATTCTCCTCCATGATCTGAGCGTGTGCATTTAATTTTTAAATCAAGTTCATTTTGTATACATATGCATAGTTTATTAAATTCAAGAAATGCATCAGATTTGGAAGATAGAAATAAAGTCCAACAAAATTTAGAATAATCACTAATTATTACAAAAGTATTTTTTCTACCTCCTATACTAGACGTGCTAACCGGTCCAAATAAATCCATATGAATTAATTGAAGTATTCTAGAAGTAGAAATTACATTTTTGCTTTTAAAAGAATTTTTTGAAAACTTTCCTTTTTGTCAAGGCTTACAAAGAGAAGATAAATTATCATTAAGCATATGTAAACCTATAATTAATTTATCATTTGATAATTTCAAAATAAGCTTGGTGCTAGAGTGACCAAGATGCCCATGCCAAAGTTCCAATTAGTCATTTTTAGAAATAAAGCATTTTAAAGACGATTGTGAAAGATCATTAAAGGCAATCATATAAACATTATGAATTCTAGGTGCGGTGAGTATGCCATCATTTGTTTTAGAATTTATGATTTTGCAAAGATTTGTAGATGATTCAAATAATACATTTAAACACTTATCATATAATTGACTAATTGATATTAAATTATGTTTCAAGCCATCTACAAATAAAACATTAGAGATTGAGTAAGATTCGTTACCCACTGTGACGATGCCCATGATCTTTCCTTTTTTGTTATCTCCAAATGTTACCAACCCTCCTTTCTTCATCTGAAGGCTAAGAAACTTTACTTTGTCACCCATCGAGCATCCCGAGTCCAAATACCACACATCCTTTTTGTCCTTATCTTACCAACATACCTAAATTGGAGATGAGAGTAAAGATCCGGATACCCAAGAGGTTCCTCCCATTGAATAGGTGGAAACCTTAGACACCCAGATTTTCTTTATAGCACTACGACCCTTCTTCCTACATGAGTCTGAGGTGTGTCCAAATATATGAGATTTGGCACACGATATAAAAGGGGATGAAACCCTTTTCGGAGTTTTGGATAAACACTTGCAGGAAGATGAGATAACATTTGAATTTTGAAATGATTTTTTATTAACAGAAATGAAATTTCTAGAATTATTGCTAACACCAGCGTTAAGGTTAAACGTTGGGTGATAGCTCCCAGTAACATATCCAAGGCCATATTTGGCACTACCATGTCATTGGTTTGGCCAAGATCATGTTTAGAGATCTTTGCCAAACTCTGAATTTTTTAATATCCATATTTAAATCATGAATACGAGCTTTGAGAGCGGTGTTTTCTGTTGCAAACATAACGCACCGATTCGCAAATATTTTCTTTCCTTCTTCTATTTGAGAAAGAGATGTTTTTAAAGTTCTTCCTAAATTCCCCTTCTCCTTAGTAAGAATTTCGATATTGGAGTGGGACTTAGAAAGAGCTTCTTCGAGTTCTTTCACTCTTGCCAAGGAGTGATTGCACTCTTGGTAAGATACTTTCTTTTTCCCCAATAGTTTAGATAATTTTTGTTTTCTTTTAACAAAATTTTATTTTCAAAATTTAAAATCTCAATATCATTTAAACTTTTATCAAAACATTTGCATGTTTGTAAATACTCAATATATAAACCATCATTAGTAGTAGGAAGAGTTACCTCAATGTCACTTTGGACACTACTTTCATCATCAGATAGTATGTTGCTCTTTGTCATGAGGCACACATTGGCTTCTTCTTCACTTCCGGAGGATGAGCTGCTTGATTCGTCGGAGGAGGAGTCATCCCTAGTAGACGCTTTTAGGACCGTCTTCTTCTGTTTTCCCATGTGTTGATTTTCTTTACGCTCTTTCAGATATTTCAGGCACTGCTCCGGATGTGTCCGATCTTTTTGCAATGGTAGCACTCTGGTGGTGGTTGCTCATCATCGACTTTGTCGCAACCTCTTCCTTTCTTGATGAAATATTTCCAGAAGGTGTTTCTCTTTTTGGGATTCTTCATGAACCTTTTGAACTTTTTCACAAAAAGGCTCTCCTCATCCTCTTCATCATCATCTCTGTTAGCCTCCTTTGATTTTAAGGCCAAAGACTTCTTCTTTGGCTCCATGTTGTACTCTTGTTGTTGAATTTTGAGTTCAACCTCATGGGTCTTGAGGTTCTCAATGAGGCTATCAATTTGGAGCTTCTTCAAATCACACGACTCCGAGATAGCCATCACCTTTGGATTGAACACCTTTCTAAGTACTTTTGAGTCTTTGACGATCATGGTGAACCTTGTGTACATTGAATCTATGTCTGAATCTGCCTCCATCTAGAATTTCTCGTAATCAGATTCAAGATGGAAAAGCTTTGAATCCTTGACCTACAAAGTACCTTCATGCGTGATTTCTAATAATTTCTGTATATCATAAGTAGTTTTGCGAGCACAAGTTCTATTAAAAATTCCATTCTATCCAAAGCACAAAATAAAGAATTAATATCTTTAGCATTATTCTTGCATCTTAACATGTCATTATCATCCCATTTTTCTCTCGGTTTTTCCATAATAACTTCTCCAACAATAAATGTTGGTGGGGGAATAACATTGTTCCACCATACCCCACACATCATAATCTAAAGCAATTAAAAAACAATGCATTCTTGTTTTCCAATAATTATAATCAGTACTGGTAAATAGTGGAGGTCTACTAATCCCTTGACCCTCAACGAAAGCATGATCACGATCCGCCATTATTCTCGGTTGTGAAACCATTTTGGAATTACCTCTCTCTGATACCACTTGTTGAATCTTCTGGCGCCCTTAGAGGGGAGGGGGGGGTGAATAAGGGGTTTAGAATTTTTTCAGTAAAACTGAGAGATTTATAGAAAATTGAAACTTTTTGATTCTGTTACTAACGCCGGCGTTAAGAGTTAACGCTGGGCGTTAGCTCTCCAAAAAATTAGGATTCACAGAATTATGTCAAAGTGATTTTACTTATGAAATCTTAAATGAAATACAATTCCAGAGAGTCGGAGATAATGAAAATGAATATTATATTTCAAAGAGAATTACAATGATAAAATTACAATAATGCTTGAAATTAAAAGCGACAATGTAAAAATCACTTATTGTTCCTTCACCGGTCCTCTCCTAAGGACCGGTTGGCTATAACCTATCTTTCCCAACATAAGGCCACTTGCCACCCCCTAAATCTGACCTTGACCTAGTCGCCACGCACAAGGCGGCAAATTACCCCCTAAACCAAACTCGGCCTAGTCGCCACACGCAAGGCGGCGAATTCACTACCATTACAAGAAAATAATGAAAAGATAAAAGTAAATTCAGAATAAAAGACTCCCTATAATAATGAGCGCTAAAGGAGATGTTGAAGACACGAAAGACCATCATCGGAGTTGAAGCAAGCATTCTTCATCAAATTTGACCGTTGGAAATCTCCTACTCACTCTTGTTCCTCCATGGTGGTGTTGGGAGTGCTCTCTGAATTTGGGGATGAAATTCTCTCTCAGAAGATTGGAATGAATGCTTGAAAGTTCAACATTTGAGCAATGAAATTAGCTCTTTAAGGATGCACGGGAGCTAACGCCTGGCGTTAAGAGTTAACAGCAACGTTAGTGATCGTGTACAATTGTGCCTAAGATCATGAAAATGTTAAGATCGTGGCAGATTGTGGACTTAACGCATGCATTAGCTGCAAAGCTGGCGTTGTCACTTGGTACTCGATGATACTTCTTCTCGACGTCATTCCATTCTCGATGACATCCCTTATGGACGATAAGCTAACGCGGGGCGTTAACTCTCTATTTAGAGAATCATCATCAATCAGCATCCTGTCCATGGGGTTATTTAACTATAGTACCTGCACACTATAAACAAAAGCAAGATCAAATACATAGTGTGATTTATTATTCTCAAACTAAGAGATATGGAATACAAGCTCCAACATTTTGCACAATGAGGGATTACATTGTCAAAACTATGTCTGATGACACTAACTCTAGCCCTATATTAGACTTGCTTTGTCTAGTTCCTGAGAGTAATAATCTAAAGCAAATATGTCAAATACAAAGTGTATTTATCTTTGACTTGAGGACTTCTTCAAATTAGGAACATTGTAGGTAAAGTTCCCAACAATAATGATGTATTGCACATTTGAATAATAGCCAAAAATTTGAACTCGACTGCAATACTCTACTAATCAAGAGATTTGATTGAGTTCGGCATTACTCAGGGTTAACCTCAAAGGGATCTTCCGTCTCTTAGTTAACTCTAAATTATAAAGTTGTAATGCAAAATTGAATAATATCCAAGACCTTGAACTTGACCGCACTGCTCCATTAATCAAGAGAGTTGATCGATTTCAGCCTTATTTAGGGTTAACCTCGAAGGAATCTCCCATCTCTAGGTTAACTCTAAATAGTGCTTAAAAATAATTTAGGTGGCACAATAAAGTTAAACCAATAGTAATTAAAGGTGCATTAAGTAAAGTAAATAGGACAGTAAATAACAGAAATTAAAAGTAATTCTGTATAATTGAAAGTCTCCTACATCTGCGGTTCCATCTCCATTCCAAGGAGGCATCTCCGTTCCAAAGAGGCATTTCTGTTTCAAGGAGGCATCTCCGTTCTAAGGAGGCATCTCTGTTCATATGGGGCACATTTTATACTTGTCGTGGTGCGTTTACCATTATTTGATTTTTGGAGTCCCTCGGGACTCACGTTGCTTGAACTCGTTGACTATTTAAGTTGTCCATATTAAGATGGTATTATAGATCATTCAATGTTAAATTGCAAGATTAGCGGGCCTTAGTTAATATGAGTAATTCCAGGGCGTAAAGATGAGTTTTTGACGCCCATATAGTTCAAAATTTGCAAATCGAGCCCATTAAGTTTTTTTTATAAATTATAGACTCGTCATGAGTTTTTAAACATTTTTACCTTGAGGGCCAGGGGCCAAATATTGCACCATTTAATTTCTGGAATTATTTTAAGCAAGAAAGGTATTTATTTTGAGCTAGCACTCACTATTTGGGCTATTATAAATAGCATATATTTTCATAAAAAAAAATAAAAATTATATTAATATTCTTAGTGAAATTCTTCACCATTTTGATATAATGAACTTTTCTAAAGGAGGTCACTAAGAACTTCAATTAAAATGATTGAGCCAGACAGGAACTGTCATGCGGCTCCACATCAGATCTGGCATGGATCCTCTGTGGGGCCAATCATTATTAGCAGGGGTTAATAAAATATGGGCCGTTCGATCTCATGATTGAGATTGGATGGCATCTGTACACAGACAATGGTCGAAACTTCACGGGGCTTCACCACCGCCGGTCAGCCACCCGTTGGTCATGACACCGGATCTGATCGGCTCACCGAAGGAGGACGATCCCATCAGCGGTGATTCAGAGACTAGGTGTTATCGGAGACCGCTAGGGAAAAGTAATAGAGCTCAAGAAAATGGGGCACTGCCGGAGCTCTACTCTCCGATGGTGTTGCTGCCTCAGAGCCTTTTGGAGATGGTCGTCGAGCCCTCTCTAGCTAGTTGCTTCTCCTAAATGAGACAAGCGGCGCTTGGGATCCTTGATTCTACATAGCCAGAAACCGATCAAAGCAGAGCTCGGGTGGAGATGTGGCAGTACTGCGGTGGTTGGATCGTCTATGCAGGACATCCAGGTGTATATGGAGGAGGGGAGGTAAGATATCTCCTCTAGAGAGGCCCTCCTAGGCTTCGGAGCATGATGGCGGAAGGAGAGGGTGGCGGTGGTGCTTGGACTGCCTTCTCCCATGCCAATAAGGTCTAGGAGGGGGCTCTACTTTTGTTTGGCTTAAGCAGTGGCTCTCCCCACTCCTGATCCTGAGGGAGGCCTTAAATAAAGGAGGCAGTGCCCTCCCCCTCCCTCCTCTTCCTTCTTGGTTAAGAGAGATAAGGGGTTTGGTTTAATCCAACCCATGTTAGCTCAATGGGCAGCTGGCACCCATCCATTAGGGGTTGTACTTGCTGGGTTAGTGGCCTAGGTTATGATAGGATAGGGTTCTATAAATATCTATGGCCACCATCTTGTTTTAGGCAAAATGGGATGGATTAGTTTAATGAGAGCTTAAACTAAGCTTGGGTTAGCCTTGATCTTAATCCATTGCTACCTTGGGTTCTAGTTTTACTGAAACCATTTCCCCAACAATAGTGTTAGTTGAGTGGAAATGGGAGGAGGTGAGTGGGAAAATGTTACAAATACAATGTTGTCAAGCCAGAGAAATCAAGAGATTTCTCGTGCCACTGGGTGCGTCTTCTAGGTCAACATTCTCTGTGGACCGGCGACTTTTCTCCTGGCAATTAATTTCTTTCTCGAGAATTTCTCTTCATCGAGCGGGCGCCCGGAATCTTAATTCGTTTGGTGCACGCTCGTTTTCTCAAAGTGGAGGAAGGGGCACTTTGTCTGGTTGGTTTTTGATAGCATGGACAAAGTCTTGGGAGACAATATGGGGACATAATAGAGATAGAGATAGAGAGAGGAGATAGAGAGAGATAGAGGGGGTGTAGAAAAAGGTAGGTGTTTGGGGTATTGATAGTTTGGCTTGCGGTGCTTTGTTAATTTAGGCTGAGTGGAGTTTGATTTTGAAAACTAAAAAAATCCACTTTACGAGTTTTTGACCAAATTCAACCATAGGGTGGGTCCCACATATGGGTCAAGGTGAATATAGGTCATGGTCGTCGAGTGACGGGTTAATGTTGATGCAACATGGTTGAATTCAAGCGTTCACGCTTTTCGAGACGTCGTATAGTTTTATAAGACCTATTTAATTAACTTGACTAAACAACATCAGATTTGAGAAAAATGTGTTGTGTTGCACTCGTATGGATCATATGAGTCTAGTGCAACTAACGGAAGTCAATTCTGAATTCATTTGCTTAAAATGATATTTCGGGGTGATCATGTTGAATGATCTGGCCTAAAATGGTCACTTTCACTAAACGACCTCAGATTCGAATGAAATAACTTGTATTGCACTAGTATGGACTTGTATGGATCATACAAGTCTAATGCAACTGACATAAGTTAATTCTGAGCTAATCTACTCAAAATGATAATTCCAGGTGATCATGTCGAACAACGTAGCCTAAAATGGTCAAATTCACTAAAAACTTCAGATTCTAACAAAATGAGTTGCGTTGCACTCCTATGGACCATAAGAGCCTAACGCAAGTTACAAAAATTAATTCTAAGCTCATATGCTCAAAATGATAATTTGGGGTGGCTGTGCGGAACAGTGTGGCCTAAAATGGTCACTTTCACTAAATGACCTCGGATTCTAACAAAACAAGTTGCATTGCATTTGTATGGATCATACGAGTCTAATGTAACTGACAAAAGTTAATTCTGAACATGTTTTCTCAGAAAGACACGTTGAGGTCGTCATGTAGTTTGATCAAGCTTGAATTAACCAAATCATTATACATCAAAATGACGCGTGATCAGTATCGTTGAGTTTGTTTTGATCTCACGAGAGCACTACCACTGACCGAGATTGATTCCAAGTTGATTACTCTATTGTCTATTTTAAGTCATCATACCTTAAACTGACATTAATATAGGATGGAGGTCGAGTCCAGGTTCACTACGACCTAGACTAAACTCCTCTAAGGGTTCAATTGAATTGGCTAGACCCCTTTCTAAAGTTGAGATGTTACAAAGGATCATACACTAACAATCTTCTTGGTATTTACATTTAAAATGTGGGGACCTAGGAATGCATGATGGTTAGGTTCACACAGAGGTTCCCCGCAACCTCATATCAATTCAGTACATGTTCTAGATTAAGGAATAACCGCCATATATTACACGCATTAGGTAGGCATAAAGCCAACACCTATTGTCCGGAGAGTTATCTTACAATCGGTTCCCGATCGATAAGTGGATTATAGGTCAACACCTCTTGGTGGGAGTATCACCTCTCCACTGATGCCACGTAGTATAGGTGGACGTAGAGTCGACACCTCTTGGCGGGAGTACCACCTCCCCACCGATATCTCGTATAATATAAGTAGACATAAAGTTGACGCCTCTTAGCGGGAGTATCACCATTCCATCTATATCTTGTTAAAGTATATGTATTATATATTGTCGACACCTCTTAACGGGAGTACTACCTCACCACCAACATCTCAGATAATGGGATATGATCATCCTCATCAATTGAATGATGATATAATACGCTGGGTACATTAGAGACATTCTTAGATACAAAGTATAAAGGCACTTACATGCATTGTCATAGCAATCATTACTGATCTGGGCCTATGACCACAAATAGGCATCACACATCATGCCTAGTCCAACTCGCATGTCAAATCTTCTAATGCATCCTTACCGAGATCGCAATTCTATGCCTCGGGGTTCTAATAAAAAAACTTTTCTCTAACAATTAAAATGATTATCTTGGCTACTTTTTTTCTGCACTATTGAGATGATCATGTATTTTTACCAAGCTTTATCATGCCTATCTCAAGTCATAATTATGATGTTTTTTCATCACTTTTGTTTCAAAACTCTTTTTCACTTTCTCTTTTTTCAAAAAGAGGTAGAATTGCTTGGTAAATTACAAGGGTTTTTATTTCTTTCATGCTTATCATATTTTTTTCGCTGCACTAATCCCTCTAAGCTCGATCAAGAATTCCTCTATTTTACAACAAAAATCTTAACCCTCTCTTAGTAGTCCCAAAAGTGCACAGTGTGCCTCTAAGTATTCTCTGAAGGGGGGGGGGGGTGAATAGAGATTTAAAATCTTTTCTCTCCTATGTGAGCATACAATAAAAATACTAAGGGATTATGCTTCAGCAACACCAAGGTGCAGAATAAAATAAGTTCAGTAAATATAAAAATAGAAAAACTGTAAGCTATAAGAGGGACAATACAAAAAGTGAACAACCAGAAGACATAAGATTTTATATAGTTTCCCCAAAATGTGGGTAGTCCTCTCTTCTACCTCCCTAGTAGGTTTGCACAACCTGTGCCTGACTCTTTTGATAAGGAGACTCTTAGAACCAAAGATCTTTTGATAATGAGATCTTGAGCCACTCAGATCTTTTGATAAGGAGATCTTGAACCACTCAGGTCTTTTGATAAGGAGATCTTGAACCACTGAATCCTTTGGAAGAGGGATTCTTAAAACCCTGTTACAGTAGTAGAATAGAGTAAGAAAAAAGAAGGGAATAGAAGATAAAGAATTCTATTCTCAGAATTCTTTAGAAGCTTTTCTCAAGTTCAGCTTCTATTTTCTTTCACTGGATCTGTTGATGATGAATCCTTGCTTATGATTCTGATGATTTGCAAGGGTTATGTTTCTCAGATCCTTTTCTCTGAAAGCTTCTTGTAATCTGACTGCTGTAAGATGTAGAAGAAGAAGAAGCTCTGTATATTCCCTGTGTAGAGAGAGCACTTGAATTCTCTGTATATCTCTTAGGGTTGAAGGAGGAAGAAGAAAAAGCAACCTTAATCGACAGACCAGATTTTTGTAATGAATGCTCTATAGTTTTCTTCTCTTCTCTGCTTACTTATTGTCCATCATTGAGTTTTGAATTTCTTTCTAATTTTGGACAGTCCTGAGAAGGAATTCTGATTGGGTTCATTAATTTTTCTTTCTTCTTTTGTTCTCGACCTATCCATCATATTTGAAAAACATTCCAAGAATACTTTTGCCCTTATGGAATGCTTCATTCCTTTCTTGGCAACAAACTAGCCATTGGAGATCTGTCTTCAATCTGGTGGTCTTTCTGAAAAGGTGTTAGAGAGACAGCTGGAAAGAATTTCTTTTTCAGACTATATTCGATGTTGTGTCGACTTCATCAATCTTCATGTCGACGCACCTTTGAGTTCTTATCGATGTAGCTTTGAATTTCTTCTTAGCTTTGACTAAATTCAGATGTCAATGTTACGTCTATTACTTATCGACGTACCAGTCGAGTTGAAGCCTTGGACTGGATCTCTTGACTTCTGCGTCGAATTATAGTCGACGTTGCGTCGACTTCTTAGATAGCTTCGACAGGCTCTTCCTCCTGCGTCGAGATCCTTTCGATGTTGCATCGACTTGACTTTATACTTCGATAGACTGAATATGCTGCTCTGACTTCTAGTTGTAGTTATGTCGATATCCAATCAAAGTTGCGTCAAATTTTATTCGACGCAAGTCTCAACTCAACTTGTTTGGTGATTGTTTTGACTTGGCCCTGACACTCTAAGTTGAGTGTGACATACTAAGACATCTAATGACCAGTTTACCCTTTCTATACAATGTGGGTAATAAACCTAGGAGGTAAAATCACATATAAGTAATTTGTTAAGTTAAATCATAAGGAGTTTTTTCCAACAATCTCCCCCTATTTATCTTAACAAATTTTACAGATTGTTTTAAAGTGATTTTACACATTCTTTTATATAAACAAACATACATATAAGATAACATTGATAATAAAATATGATGAATGAAATCACAGACTATTTCATACATTGCCAAGTAAATTATATTATTCTAAATAATTGTATCCACCAAAGACTAGAAGTGTATTGAACTCCTCAAAAATAGAGTACCTGGACCTCACTGTCCTTTATCAGGAGTTTTCCTTTTTCTGTAGAAGACTTGTGGAATTTCCTTCCTTGATGCAAACTTCAGAGGCTCGTCATCTTTAGGACATTACTGCTTATTGATGGTTTTGATCTTGTTCAGCAATCTGAGCAGCATCCTTAGCAATATTGACAACCTCATACAGCAGATCATCTTTATTGGGCTCCCCCAGAGTAGAGGGAATCACCTCCCCCTGGTTCAACGTTGTATCTTCAGCAATCATTTCCCCTTCTAGATTTCTTTGAATATCTGGAATAGGCTCTCCCTGAGCAGAGGCAATCACCTCCCCTTGGTTCAATTCTCCAGCTGGCTCTTGAGCTGGTTCTTGAGCTGGAAGCTCCCCCTGATTCTCTCGAGGCTCCTCTTGAGGCTCCCCCTGAACATTTCCTTGTTGGAAGATAGTAATTTTATCAGGGGATTCTGTTGGGGAAATGATTTATCTTAACCCCTAGAATTAAGAAGAATATAATTTCTAAGAATGAAAAGTTAGTCTAAGTAAAAATGCGTCGAATAGAATTCGACGCAACGTCGAAATGTAGTCGACATTTCTCTCAGAATAAGTCGAAGTAACTCTAAGAAGAATTTGGCGTAATCTTTGTCGATGTAACTCCGACTTCTAGTCGACGCACCTTTGTCGACGCACCTTCCTTATTCTCCTCTCGACGTCCAGCCAGGTAGAACTCGGCGCTTACGTCGAATAGTAATCGACGCACGTTGATTTCTATGTCAAATTCACATTCACGCCAGATCTCTTTCCTTCTTTCTAAAGATTTGAATTTTATGGAATGATTTTATTCTTTTATAGTCGTTCTGAATCTGTCTTTCCTTCTAATTGATTCTTGGCTAATTTGATTAATATTTATTTGGATATTATTTGAAATCAGAATAAACTCTTTCCATCTACAGATAAAATTAGTATGGAAACTTTTATCTCTTTCTAATTCTCTGTCTGCTAATTGATTATTCTCCTTTAGCAATATCTTTTGAAACAGAGTTACAAATAAGAAGGAAGTCGAAAGAGAATAATAACCAGTGATCCACCATATACATTTGAAAAAGAGGAAGAGCTCCCAAGTGAAGAGTGAGAAAGCTGAGAAAAGAGATAATGTGCTGCAGCAAAGAAAAAGCCTTCATCTTCTCCTCCTTCTGAAGCCATTCTGCTGCAAATTCTGAAAGCTCTCACAAAAGAGAGAAAAGCTTACAATCTCCTTCTCACTATAGAAGAGAGATCATATTCACTATACTTGTGCTTCTAATCTTCTTGCTAGGAAGAAGATTCTTTCTTACATATATTGTCTTCTGTTCTTCTACTTGTTCTACTTCTTCTTCTCATTCTTATTTCATTTTCAAATTGTGTAAAAGAGTTTTTAGAATCTCTCTTCAAAAAATTCAGTTGTAGTGGTTCTAAGAGTCTCCTTATCAAAAGACTCAGTCTTGTTCTAAGAGTCTCCTTATCAAAAGACTCAGTCTGGTTCTAAGAGTCTCCTTATCAAAAGACTCAGTGCAAGTTAGTGAATTCCTACCAAAGGGGGTAGAAGAGTGGACAACCCAAAGTTTGGGGAACCACTATATTTCTTTGTGTGTGCTGTGATTTTCTCCTTGCTATTTTTCTTCTTTACTTGCTTAATTCTTGTTGGTTTGTGGGAAGCTTGAATCTGTGATTATTACACATATATATATAATTGCACAAAGTATTTTTAAATCTCTATTCACCCCCTCTAGAGAATTCTAGTGAGGTTAACTGTGCACTTTCAATTGGTATCAGAGCCAGGTTTATCTAAAAAGGTTAACTCCTTGATCAAAAAGATCCTACCTCTCATATATATATATATTTCTGAAAACTATTTCTTTTCACATGGCACAAATCAAAGATTATGCTTCCACCATACCACCAATGTGCAATCTTGAAAAGTTTGCAGTTTGGAAAACAAGAATTAGGATTTATATGAATTCTATTGATGAAGAATTATTTGATATTATTATGAAAGGTCCTCCCAAGCCATTCAGAAAGGACTCAAGTGGAAAAGTAACTGAAACACTTGCTCCAAAGGCTGAATGGACAGATGAAGAAAAGAAAGCCCAAGCATATGATGCCAAGGCTATGAACATCCTAGTCTCAACCCTCTCAGATGAAATCTTTCAAAAGATTGCTGAATGTGAGTCAGCTAAGGAAATATGGGAGGCTCTCTCTAAAATGGTAGAAGGGAGTGCTGATGAGAGAAAGGACAAAAAGGCATTACTCATCTCTCAATATGAAAACTTCCAGAAGATAGAAAGTGAAAGTGTTGCAGACATATATGCCAGATTCAGCCTCATAGTAAATGAGTTAAGAACACCTGAAAAGGACATATCTCTCACTGAGATAAATGACAAATTGCTAACTTGCTTCCCAAGCTCTTGAGATTCAAGAATCTGGCCAATTAAAGACTCCAGAAGTCAAAAAGAAATCTCAACAGATGTCATGTTGGGTAAATTAAGATCTTATGAACAGTTGTTGAAAACAAGAGCTGAGAAAGAAGAGAAAGAAAAGGCTCCTCCACTCTCGAAAGAAAAGAGCATTGCTTTGAAGGCTACTGAAGGTGAACCCTCTACAAATGATGAAGAGCTGATCAGTCTACTGGCCAGAAGGTTCAAGAAGTGGATCAAAACAGAAGGATCCAGAAGGAGAGACTCAAAAACCAGGTATGACAAAACCCCTAATAAAGAGATTATCTGTTATTCTTGCAGGAAACCTGGACACATTGCACCTGAATGTCCTAAAGAGATCAGCAATAAGAAAGATCTGAAAAGAACAGATCTAAAGAAGAAGAAGAAGAAAGAGAAAGGGTTCATTGCTCAATCATGGAGTGATTCAGAATCTGTAGGAAGTACCTCATCTGAAGATGATCAGGAAAAGGCTAAGCAAGAGGAAACCTGTTTGATGGCTACTGAAAAGCCTGAAGATACATCTCTGGTAAATATATTTGATGATATAGATTTCTCTTCCACTCATTTCAAAAATAGTTTCAAAGAACTCTATTTAGATCTAGTCAAATCTGAGAAAGAAGTAAAGGAACTAAGAAATGAACTAAACAATCTCAAACAAATAAATACACAACATAAAAACTATAAGCTCAGTCTAGGACTCTCAGAGGAACAACTAGATAAAATCAATACTGAAAATCAAGCACTAAGAAAGGAGCTAGCAAAGGCAAAAGCCTTTGAAGACTCTCTAATTGGCAGAAGTCAGAAGCTCAAGAATATCTCTAACAATCTCACTGATATATTTAGACAACTAGAATATAACACTGACTTAGAACCCAAACCTCAATCACCCATCAAATCTATCTGGAGGCATCCTATTCACTTCACTAGGGAGAATCATTTGACAGGAGAAAGATCACAAGAAAATCCAGAAACAACCACTGTTTTTAACAAAAATAATCTCACTATGCATGAAGGAATCCTAGGTAAATATCCTCAGAAAAGAAACAAACTTGCGTCGAATCATTATCGACGTGCGTCGAATAATGCATCTATTTCTAATCAACGCAGACACCAAAATATGTCGACTCTCAATCGACGCAATCTCTCCTATGCTTCGACTAAAAGTGACCACAGAATGAAGGAAGCGTCGACTTCCACTCGACGCAACTTTAAACATACGTCGAATTCATATCGACGCAACCAATCTAACAGAAATGTCTCCTTTTCCAGAAAGTCTTCTCAATCCATTTCCTTTTATTATGAACACTATTTCTGCAACATTACTAAAGAAAACTGGTATGATAAGCCAATACCCCTAAAGGAGGAAGGATATTCTGAAAAACCCACTTATTCTTTCATTAAACCTTTCACTGTTGGGAGGAATGGACCCCAGCTTAGGAGGGTCCAAACTAATGTTTAAAATTTTATGTGCAGATGTATCACATCTGCAGGCTGGTGTGGTACTTGGACAGTGGATGCTCCATGCACATGACAGGGTACAAAAACCTATTAATCAATTTTGAGGATAGACTTGGACCACCAGTGACATTTGGAGACTCTAGCTGTGGCCAAACCAGGGGCTTTGGAGATTTCAAAGAAGGGAAAGTTACCTTCAAGAATGTGGCAGTAGTCAAAGGACTGAAGCACAATCTGATAAGTATAAGTCAGATGTGTGACAGTGGTAAGTATGAGGTAAAATTCACCACACTATTTTGCCATATTATTGATATCAAGACTGGTGCCATAGTATTAAATGGAATTAGAAAAGGGAAGGTATATATAGTAGACTTTAGTTCCTCACCCACAGAAGTTTGTTTGTTCAATAATATTATTAATAAAAGTGAATTATGGCATAGGAGACTGGGTCATCTAAACTACAAAACCATTAGTAAACTATCAAAGAATAACCTAGTAAGAGGCCTACCAAAGGGTAGATTCTCTAAGGACTCCCCATGTAGACCTTGCCAACTAGGAAAACAAACCAAGTCATCCTTGAAACCATTGGTAAGGATGACTCCCCTAGGATCCTCTACTTACTGCACATGGATCTCTTTGGTCCCATATCCACTCAGAGCTTAGGTGGAAAGTATTATACCTTAGTTATTGTAGATGATTATTCTAGGTTTAGCTGGGTATTCTTTCTAAGGGCCAAGTCTGAAACCCATAAGATTCTCTCAAGATTCATAAGACAGATTCAATCTGAGTTCAATACTCATATTTCAATTATCAGGAGTGATCATGGGACTGAATTTGAAAATCAGTTAATTTGTAGTTTCTGTGAGGATATAGGTATTAAACAAAGTTTTTCAGCCCCTAGAACTCCTCAACAAAATGGAGTTGCTGAAAGAAAGAATAGAACTTTAGTTGAATCAGGAAGGACCTTACTTGCAGAATCAGGATTACCAAAAACATTTCGGGCTGAAGCAGTCAACACTGCAAACTATGTTCTAAATAGAAGCCTCATTCACAAAACTAAGGCAAAAACTCCATATGAGCTTCTGAAGGGAAAAACACCCATTGTTAAATACTTTAAAATTTTTGAATGTGCTTGCTTTATTCTAAATAATGGGAAAGATCATCTTGCCAAGTTTGACAAGAAGTCTGATTGATGGAATATTTATGGGGTACTCATCATCCAGTAAAGCTTATAGATGCTATAACAGGGGAACTCTCAGAATTGAAGAATCTATGCACATTATATTTGATGAAACTAACATGTTGTTTAAGGGGGAGGAAACTTCCACCAATCCTTTTCCATAGGAAGATAGCAGCATAGAGACTCAGCTTGAACAACTGACTCTAGAGAACAGAGACACTGGGAAAGAAAACCAGCTACAGGAACCAAGTGAGGAGTCTGAACAAGAGCATGAAGAAGGTTCAGAGAAGAGCAATCAAAACTAACTCCCACAAGAGAACATGGTTCAGGAAGAACAGTTGGGCAATGATCCCATTGTTAATGAGGGAGAAGAGCATCTGACAAATCCAAGCAGGACAGGGATCAACATGAAAAATCATCCACAATCCCAAGTAATTAGAGACCCCAATACTGGAGTAAGAACAAGACACCAAGTCTCCAATGGGATGATGCTCCAATGCTTCTTATCTCAAGTTGAACCAAAGAAGTTTGAGGAAGCATATTGTGATACTCACTGGATTATAGCCATGCAAGAAGAACTAAGCCAATTTGAGAGAAACAAAGTGTGCAACCTAGTTGAGAGACCAAGAAAATACCCAGTTATTGGTACAAAGTGGGTATACAGAAACAAGCTAGATTCCACTGGAGTAATTGTCAGGAACAAGGCAAGACTTATAACACAAGGATACAGACAAGAAGAAGGAATATACTACAATCAAACCTTTGCTCCAGTAGCCAGATTGGAAGCAATCAGACTCTTTCTTACCTATGCGGCCTTCATGAAGATGAAAGTCTACCAGATGGATGTCAAGAGTGCTTTTCTGGTGACCTTCAAGAAGAAGTGTATGTAGAGCAACCACCAGGTTTTGTCAATCCCTCCTCACCTAACTTTGTTTATAGACTTAACAAAGCACTTTATGGTCTTAAGCAAGCACCTAGAGCCTGGTATGAAACTCTCTCCAACTTCCTTTTAGAAAATTCTTTTGAAAGAGGAAAAGTAGATAAAACACTTTTTACTAGAACCCATAAAAATCAACTCCTTCTTGTGCAAATCTATGTAGATAATATCATCTTTAGCTCCACTCATCCCAAACTTTGTAAAAGATTTGCTAATTTGATGCAATAAAAATTTGAAATGAGTAGTATGGGAGAACATTCTTATTTCTTAGGGCTACAAGTGAAACAAAGCAGTGAGGGAATCTTTATCTCACAATCTAAATACACTAAAGAATTAATCAAAAAGTTTGGTATGGAATCATCCTCTACCATGAAAACACCTACGGCAACTAATGCCATTATAGAAAAGGATGATAAGAGAAAATCAGTAGATCAAAAGACATATAGGGCAATCATAGGATCCCTTCTCTATCTAACAGCTAGCAGACCTGACATTATGTTTGCAACCTACATATGTGCTAGATTTCAGGTTGATCCAAAAGAATCTCATCTCACCTCTGTAAAAAGGATTCTTAGATACCTAAAGAGAACACCTGAACTAGGTCTGTGGTACTCAGCAGAAACAAATTTTGAATTAATAGGATTCTCAGATGCAGACTATGCTGGATGTAGGGTTGATACAAAAAGCACATCTGGTACTTGCCAATTCCTAGGTGACAGATTACTATCATGGTTCAGTAAGAAAACAAACTTCAGTCTCAACCTCAACAGCTGAAGCTGAATATATAGCTGCTGGGAGCTGTTGTTCACAAATCCTCTGGATGCAAAATCAGCTTCTTGACTATAATTTGGAAGTCAATAACTCTAAAATTTATTGTGATAGCTCTAGTGCTATATCCATAGCATCCAACCCAGTATTTCATAGTAGAACCAAACATATAGAGATCAGACATCACTTTCTTAGAGACAATGTAGAAAAAGGTAAGATAACTTTAGAATATATTCCTACAGATAGTCAAAGAGCTGACATTTTTACCAAACCCTTAGATGAAACTAAGCATACTTACTTTATCAACACCTTGGGAATGCTTGATGGAAGCTTGTAAACACCATTGTTGGGGAAATCTAAAAGAAATCAGGAAAACTGAGCAAGTACTTAAAGACACGTCGATTACCTATCGACGCACCGTCGAGAGGAACTCGACGCAAGCATTGATTTCTTAAAGACAAATATACGTCGATCCCTTATCGACGCACCGTCGATATAATCTCGACGCAAGTCTACGACCACGTCGACAGGACATTAGGCTGACAATGTTTCGACGAAGCGTCGACTCCATATTGACGCATACGTCGACATAAATGACCAACGTCACAGATGCTCCGACACATCGACCATGCGTCGACTCCAATTCAACGTAACGTCGACTTCATAATAAAACTGGAAACAAATCTTCCCTTCTTCTTTTAACGATTGGTTACCTAATATACCTTGATTTCTGTTTCCTTTTCGAGGCTTCACCTCCTTTAAATAACTCCTCTTATTTCATAACTCATACTCTCCCAAACCGCCAAAATCTTCGTCTTCTACCTCTCTCTTTGCATCAATGGCGCCAACCCCTGCTCAATCTGCTCTCATCAAAACAATAAACGATGCTCTGGATCAACTTCTGAATGACTTCCAGACACGTCTGACCAACTTCTCCAATGAGTGTGCCGACATGCTCAGCACCTGTAAAGACAAATTGGCCAACCTCTCTGCTTCTCTTCCTGAGCTTCATGTTCTTCTTCAAGAACAACCTATGTCGCCAAAAGGGTTTACATCCTTTCTGAAGGATATAAACCAGGGGGAGAGTTGCTCCAGAAACCCCCCTATCCAGGTTTCATATTTTTCTTAAAGCTCAGGGCTAACTCTTCTCCAATTTCTAACTACTCTCTTTAAGTATTAAACCAACTTCATTTTTTTTCTTTTACCATAGGCTCAAATCTTCTCCAATCACTCTGATTACACCTTCAACAAACACTTTGGTGAATCTTCCTCCTACCATACAGAAGGAGACCATGCTGTGGATTCAGCATTCAGAGTAGATGCCCCATATGTTCAAGGGGGAGATTGTTGCAGTACAAAATATAGAAGTCCAGGGGGAGGAAGAAACAGCCTTTTCTGATGACCTAAAAGGCCAAGTCTGGATTGAGGCACCCATGTGTGTGGAAGAATATCAGCATCACTCTCCTGGCTTCTCTGTTAGCTATATCAAACTCAAGACACCCTTACTTGAGGATATTCCTCCAGAGGTTACAGAACAAATTCCCTCTCCTTCAAAAGTTCCTTCTCCACCTTCTCCTTCTAAAAAGAAAAATACATCTCCACCTCTGCATCGTCCACCACTTCAACCTCCATCTCTACCTCCTCTGCTACCTTTACCTCCACAAATGCTATCTAGGGAAAAACCAAGAGGACAAATGGAAAGAAGAAGAGAAGCCATCCCTCATTAGCAAAAGTTCTCCAAAGAAGAAAGAAAAGACTATGCAAAGGAAAAGAAATATAGAAAGGCTGTTGAGGAGATAAAAAGGTTTGAAAGAATGCCTAATATCACTCCTAACAGTCCTGTAAAGGAATACCATGATCCTGACATGGAAAGGAGGCATGAAGAAATAAGAGAAAGAGAGCTGTATGAATATGAAGCAGCTAGGAAAGAAGTAGAAGATAAAGGAATATCTGGCTGGAAAAGATCAAGAAGGTGATGACTAAAGAACAGATTCTTGTTGAATCTTCCATCAAACTTCCAAAGAAATTGTTTGATGTTGAAGCTTATCAAAATAAAAATCCTCAGGCAGGGCTCATCCTAGAAAAAGGGCAAAAGCACAAAAGGGGTGTAGGGTATGCAGAAGATATCTACATTCCCTATAAGAAGCCTAAAAGACCTGCAAGATTAGACAAATGGTATGACTCACCCTGGAAAGGGAAAGGAAAAATGTCTGAAAACAGGAATCAGAGAAGAGAATATATAGGCCAAAGGTTGACAACCAAGGACCACCTGAGCCCAAGCCAACACAAAAGAAACCTCAAAACATTACAATTGAGATGATTGATGAAAAGGCAGCAATTATCATCAGCAAGGGCTATTCTATAAATGACACTCTCCCTGATGCTAACAAAATCCTGGAGAAACTACACACAATCATCAGAAATGTCCAGGAGCATCCTAATAGAGCCGGGGGCTATATTTTTGATGCTATTGAAAATTTATCTAGGAAACTTTATTCTGCCTTTGTCAACTTCATGTATAACAAGAAGTTCCTAGTTTAAATCTTGTGAAAGACAATTACTTGTTATATGAATTCTTCTGATTACTTAGCATATTTCTTCTCTATTTAAATGCTTTGCTGTGTTGATTAAAAGATGATACAATTTCTCTCTAAATAGGGTTAAGAAAAATTGGGGGAGATTGTTGGGGAAAAGATTTATCTTAACCCCTAGAACTAAGAAGAATATAATTTCTAAGAATGAAAAGTTAGTCTAAGTAAAAATGCGTCGAATAGAATTTGACGCAACGTCGAAATGTAGTCGATGTTTCTCTCAAAATAAGTCGAAGTAACTCTAAGAAGAATTCGACGTAATCTTTGTCGACGTAACTCTGACATCTAGTCAACGCACCTTTGTCGACGCACCTTCCTTATTCTCCTCTCGACGTCCAGCCAGGATGAACTCGGCGCTTACGTCGAATAGTAATCGACGCACGTCAATTTCTATGTCAAATTCATATTCACGCCAGATCTCTTTCCTTCTTTCTAAAGATTTGAATTTTATGGAATGATTTTATTCTTTTATAGCCGTTCTGAATCTGTCTTTCCTTCTAATTGATTCTTGGCTAATTTGATTAATATTTATTTGGATATTATTTGAAATCAGAATAAACTCTTTCCATCTACAGATAAAATTAGTATGGAAACTTTTATCTCTTTTTAATTCTCTGTCTGCTAATTGATTATTCTCCTTTAGCAAGATCTTTTGAAACAGAGTTATAAATAAGAAGGAAGTCGACAGAGAATAATAACCAGTGATCCACCATATACATTTGAAAAAGAGGAAGAGCTCCCAAGTGAAGAGTGAGAAAGCATAGAAAAGAGATAGTGTGCTGCAGCAAAGAAAAAGACTTCATCTTCTCCTCCTTCTGAAGCCATTCTGCTGCAAATTCTGAAAGCTCTCACAAAATAGAGAAAAGCTTACAATCTCCTTCTCACTATAGAAGAGAGATCATATTCACTATACTTGTGCTTCTAATCTTCTTGCTAGGAAGAAGATTCTTTCTTACATATATTGTCTTCTGTTCTTCTACTTGTTCTACTTCTTCTTCTCATTCTTATTTCATTTTCAAATTGTGTAAAAGAGTTTTTAGAATCTCTCTTCAAAAAATTCAGTTGTAGTGGTTCTAGGAGTCTCCTTATCAAAAGACTCAGTCTGGTTCTAAGAGTCTCCTTATCAAAAGACTCAGTCTGGTTCTATGAGTCTCCTTATCAAAAGACTCAGTGCAAGTTAGTGAATTCCTACCAAAGGGGGTAGAAGAGTGGACTACCCAAAGTTTGGGGAACCACTATATTTCTTTGTGTTGTGCTGTGATTTTCTTCTTGCTATTTTTCTTCTTTACTTGCTTAATTCTTGTTGGTTTGTGGGAAGCTTGAATCTGTGATTATTACACATATATATATATATATATATATATATATATATATATATAATTGCACAAAGTTTTTTTAAATCTCTATTCACCCCCCCCCCTCTAGAGAATTCTATTGAGGTTAAATGTGCACTTTCAGATTCAATATCATTGCCCTTTTCATTTCCACTCATCTCTAGAATAGGTCTTTCCTTCTCCTGAATTTTCTCCCCCTTCCTAACCTTATTGGCAAGTGAGGTTAAGTAATCCTTTATCACCAAGGAGGATGACATGAATTCTTTGAGACCCAGGAGAGACCTCTTTGAATCTAGGATTTCAGACTCAATTTGGGAGTACTTCTTTTCAAATCTTCTGGCTTGGCTGGCCAATAGGTCAGCAAATGTGCTGGAGGCCAAACCTACTGCCTTAGAAATGACTTGCTCAATCTTAATGGAAGGGGTAGACTGAGAGGTATATGTAAGTGGAGGTGGAGGTGTGAGGTTCTCATTCAGATCAGGAGGATCTTGGTAGGCAGGGGAAAGAGAGTGGTAGGTTTGTGGAGAGAAATGAACTAGTGGTGGTGGATGAACAGACTGATTGTCTGGAAGTAGGGTGGATGGTTGTTGTTGTGGTTGGGAAGGAATGTGAGGTTCATGTTCTGTGGGAAGAATGAAGGAGCTGACCTGGTTGAATAGGGCTTGATCAGCATCTGGAATATCATCCTGTAGAGTTGCTGGAGTATTTTGAGGAGGTATATTATCCCTTGGGAGAACTGGTAGATGTCTCTCTGAATCTTGAGGAGGTGGAGAAGGAGGAGAAGGACCAGATTGACCAAGCTTTAGGATCTTCCTGGTCCACTTTGAGAATATTCCTATATATATCCTCTTTCCTAGAGGAATGGGCACTCCTTTTGATTTGCACATACCCGGATAATGATGAAAGAGCACCTGGCTCATGATCCTCATGTAGACATTTTCCTTGTGAGAGTATTTGTGGCCAATCAGCTTCAGTAGGCATCTCCCCCAGTTTATCTTCTTTCCCAGAACTAAAACACCCATAATTTGCAACTACTGCATGGGGATAGCATCATGTGCTGATATCTTGCACAATAAAACCTTGCCCACTATGTCAGCAAGGAACCTGTATTCTTCTCCAAGACCAATTTTCTTCAAGTTAATGGCTTTCTCCTTTTTGAATTGCATAATTTCTAGAACTTTCTTTGTCTCTTCCTCTAATAGTTCATCAGATTCATCACCAGTGGGAAGTTCAAATGTTTGATATACAATTTCTGCAGTAATGATGATATCACTTTCATCAATTTTCCCACTGAGGGTTCCGTCCTCTACAAGGTGAATGCTTTCCTTGAGCTCTGCCAGCTCCATATTCAATATCTTGCATCTGGTAGAGATTAACATTGTTAAACCTACAGTCTAGAACAATCCAAGAATGGCTTTGAAATTATCGGAGGCTGCGGTCAAAGAGTCGTCATCCACATCAAATCCTGAATTGATCTTAGGAGGGGCCATTGTCTTTGTGATTGTGTACTCCCTTGATTGAATTTAGATCCTCTTTCCTCTTTCACTATCTCTTATATAGGACCCTACCTTATCCTACACAAGTAATTCAAACATTAGATGGAACCCAGGTTACCTTGGGTCCTTTGATTTTA
Organism: Dactylorhiza incarnata; assembly: GCA_033032865.1. Classification (NCBI taxonomy): domain Eukaryota; kingdom Viridiplantae; phylum Streptophyta; class Magnoliopsida; order Asparagales; family Orchidaceae; genus Dactylorhiza; species Dactylorhiza incarnata. The sequence goes on from JAWHQI010000035.1 coordinate 10,029,478, forward strand.
CCATTATAAGGTTCAATGAAAGAGTAGAATGGTCTTTCGTAATATCCTTTTGGATGATAAGGAATGGGTTCACCAAAGCTATGGTTATTATTTTGAAATTTATAATGTGTATAAAATGTATCCAAAGATAATAAATCAGCTGAGTGTCTTATTATTCTATTTTTAGCTTTAGCTTATTGACTGTTTAATTTCCCTGCATTGTTCTTGCCCGTTAATTTCTTTTCAGTGTTTAGTTTTACTTTGTTAGGCACAGTTATTTTAGTTGGATTATTACTGTCCTTAGTTATTGCACTCCCCTCACCTGATTGATAGTCACTAGGTCTAATAAATCTAACTGGATTTTTCCAGGCAGGTTTCCTAGGGACTTCTGTGCTAGTGCATGGGTCTGCTCCTAGTCCTAGGTGCTTAAATCTCATAGAGAGATTTTTTGTAATGTTTTTGAGTTTTTGACTCCTCCCATTGAGTGAGTCCTCAAAGACTTTTTCCTTTGTTAGCTCTCCCTTTAATTCTAGATTCTCATTTGTTATGTTAATTAGTTCTGATTCCTTAATGCTTATTTCATTTATTAAATCTTGATTTCTCAAATATTATTCATCTTTCTTTAGGTTTTCTAGTTCTACCCTAGGTGTTTCTATTTCTTTTTGTATATTAAGGAAATCATTACAGAATTCTTTAAAGCAATTTTTGAAATCAGCAGAATTGAAATCAAATTCATCAAAAATAGATACCTGATCATCTTCATCATCTAAAGATATTCCCAGTGCCATCATGCAGGCTGCTTTAGCTTCATTTTCTTCATCACTCTCTGATGAAGAGGAGCTTGATTCTGCTTCAGAGTCACTCAGGATTCAGCAATGAAACCTTTGTCTTTCTTCTTGTCCTTCCCCCTGAAATTCTTCTATTTCTTCTCTTCTTTATTACTGCTCTTGTCCCTTTGTTCTTGTGGACAATCAGGGGCAATGTGCCCTGGATTGTTGTAGGAGAAGCAAATCACCTCCTTCTTTGGAGTCTTGTCATATTTGGGCTTTGAGCTCCTCTCACTTCTCCTTGAGTCTTCTGTCTTGACGCACTTTCTGAATCTCCTTGCAAGGAGACTGAACATTTCATCTTCATGAGTGGAGGGTTCTCCTTCAGTAGCTTTCAGAGCAAGACTCCTTTGGATAGGAGTTGGAGTTTTCTCCTTTGCCTCTATTTCAGCTCTGTTTTTCAATTGCATCTCATATGACTTAAGCTTTCCTAGCAAATCCTCAGTAGAGATTTCTCTTTGGCATTTGGACTCTCTAATGGCCCAAATCCTTGAATCCCATGAGCTAGGGAAGCACATGAGGATCTTATCATTTTTCTGTGTCAAGGATATCTTCTTGTCCACACTCTTCAGCTCATTAACAATGATGCTGAATCTATCATACATCTCAGTAAATGATTCTTCAGCTTTCTTTTGAAAGTTCTCATATTGGGATATGAGAAGGGACTTCCTATCCTTTATTTCATCAGAACTTCCTTCTACCATTCTGGAAAGAGATTCCTAGATCTCTTTGGCTGATTGACAGTCAGCTACCTTCTGGAAGATGTCATCTGACATGGTGGATACTAGTATGTTCATAGCTTTGGCATCACATGCTTTCTTCTTCTTTTCAGTCTTTGTCCACTCAGCCGTGGGAACAAGTTCCTGTGTTGAAGATCCACAGGCATCTTTCTTGTGTGGGGCTGGAGGACCTGAAATGATAACATCAAAAATTTCCTCATCAATAGAGTTCATATACAACTTTATTCTGGCCTTCCAGAGTGTAAACTTATTGAGATTACACACTGGAGGTCTTGTTGATGCATAATCCTTAAAACTCATTTTCTCTAAAAATAGTTGTAATTAATTTTAAAATGAATGAATGTGAGTAGGAGATCTTTTGATTAAGGTGTTAACCTTTTAATGATCAACATCCTTCTGATACCAATTGAAAGTGCACAGTGTGCCTCTGAGTATTCTCTAGAGGGGGGGGGGGGGGGGGGTGAATAGAGATTTAAAATCTTTTCTATCTTAACTGAGCATACAATAAAAATACTAAGAGATTATGCTTCAGCAACACCAAGGTGCAGAATAAATTAAGTGTAGTAAATATAAAAACATAAAAACTGTAAGCTATAAGAGGGACATCACAAAATAGAACAACTAGAAGACACAAGATTTTATAGAGGTTCACCAAAATGTGGGTATTCCTCTCTTCTACCTCCCCAGTAGGCTTGCACAACCTGTGCCTGAGTCTTTTGATAAGGAGACTCTTAGAACCAAAGTTCTTTTGATAAGGAGATCTTGAACCACTCAGATTTTTTGATAAGGAGATCTTGAACCACTCAGATCTTTTGATAAGGAGACCTTGAACCATATATTCCTTTGGAAGAGGGATTCTTAAAACTCGGTTACAGTAGTATAATAGAGTACGAAGAAAGAAGGAAGTAGAAGATAAAGAATTCTGTTCTCAGAATTCTCTAGAAGCTTTTCTCAAGTTCAACTTCTGTTTTCTTTCACTGGATCGGCTGATGATGAACCCTTGCTTATGATTGTGATGATTTGCAAGGGTTATGTTTCTCAGATCCTTTTCTCTGAAAGCTTCTTATAATTTGGCTGTTGTAAGATGTAGAAGAAGAAGCAGCTCTGTATATTCCCTGTGTAGAGAGAGCACTTGATTTCTGTGTATATCTCTTAAGGTTGAAGGAGGAAGAAGAAAAAGCAACCCTGATCGACAACCCAGATTTTTGTAATGAATGCTCTATAGTTTTCTTCTCTTCTCTGCTTACATATTGTCCATCATTGAGTTTTGAATTTCTTTGTAATTTTGGGCAGTCATGAGAAGGAATTCTGATTGTGTACATTTATTCTTCTTTATTCTTTTATTCCCGACCCGTCCATCATAATTGAAAAACATTCCAAGAATGCTTTTGCCCTTCTGGAATGCTTCATTCCTTTCTTGGCAACAAACGAGCCATTGGAGAACTGTATTCAATATGGTGGTCCTTCTGAAAAGGTGTTAGAGAGACAACTGTCAAGACTTGCTTTTTCAGACTGTATTCGACGCTTCGTCGACTTCATTAATCTTCATGTCGACGCACCTCTGAGTTCTTATCGATGTTGCTTTGAATTTCTTCTTATCTTTGGCTGAACTCAGATGTTGATGTTACGTCGACTACTTATCGATGCACCCAACGAGTTGAAGCCTTGGACTTGATCTCTTAACTTCTGTGTTGAATTGTAGTCGACATTGCGTCGACTTCTCAGATAGCTTTGGCTGGCTCTTCCTCTTGCGTCGAGATCCTTTAGACATTGTGTCGACTTGACTTTATACTTTGACAAAATGAATAAGTTGCTCCAACTTCTAGTCAGAGTTACGTCGATATCCAATCGAAGTTGTGTCGACTTTTATTCGACGTAAGTATCAACTCAACTTGTTTTGTGATTATTTTGACTTGGCCCTGACACTCTAAGTTGAGTGTGACATCCTAAGACATCTAATGACCAGTTTACCCTTACTATACAGCGGGTAATAAACCTAGGAGGTAAAATCACTTATAAGTAATTTGTTAAGTTAAAGCATAAGGAGTTTTTCCCATCAAGTCCTAACTTTCAGCTCTTTACCTTATTCTTGCCTTGCTTTGTTTCACTCCACCCACTTTTGCTAATAAAAAAATGGGGAGAATAAAGTGATAAATCTTAATGATTAAGGAGTAGGATTCACTAGATTAAGGGGAAGCATAAATTTATTCTATGGGAGTATACACTAAGGGGATCACTTAAATAAGGGGAGCACATTTCTCTAAATATATTTCTCGTATAGATCTCTAAGTAGCATAGTGTCAAATCTCTTTATAAAAACACGTCATTTAACTTTGTAATCTGATTTATCTTAATTGGATTTGTTATTATCAAAAGGGGGAGATTATTGGAAAACGGTTTTCCACATCCCTCTAGTTTGTCAATAACAAATCTTACTTATATTTGATCAAGTTTACCATTGTGTTTTTAGTATGCAGGATTGAACAAGGATGACACTAGGATGCTATATTGTAGTCTGGACTAGCTCAATGTGCTACAAGGAAAGAATATGGTCTAATACTAGGCGTTAAAGCCAACGCCGATGTTGACCCTTGATCCAACCAATGTGTAAATGCTATGGAGGAAAGTTGCCGTGATTGTGGGTGTAGTTTTGGAATGACTTGGTCTAACGCGCGACAGGGGTTAGCCTTAACACTGGTGTTAGGATTTCCTAAATAAGAGCTTTCCGAACATACAATATCTCCACCCTGGAATGAGGACACGTGCCATCAAAACATTACTAAACTGAGTCAACACCTGTCATTAGGTTTAATGTCAACGTTAGTTTCCTCTCTTATAAAAGGGTGGCTTTTGTTTCACTTCAACTTTAACCTTCAAGGAGCCCTAATCCACCACTCTAAAATCTCTATAAGAGCCATATTTCTAGACCACTAAAGTTCTCCCATTCAAATTCAAGAGAAGGAATCAAAGGAGGATCAGATCAACGCAAACTCAACGCGAAGAACGCATGCTTCAAGTTCAATAATGTCCAGCGGTTCTTCATCATCTCCTTCAGATTTCTTTATAGAGTGTTTTCAATTTGAATACCATATTTTATAATACCTTTTTTATCTTTTTGATCATTTAGTGGAGAATTTGCTGCGGTTGTTGGTGACCAGGTCCGTCTGTGGCTTTGGGGGAATTCTCCGCGTGTCTTGGCAACTAGGTCTAGTACATAGATCTAGGGGTGCTTGAAGTCTTTCTGGGGATAGAGAGGCTAGAGTGGCTTGATGATGTATTTGGGGATAGATCGGCTAAAGCCAACTGGTTCTTAGGGAGAAGAGTCGGTATAGAAAACAAAATTAGTTTTTCATATTCACGCCTCGATTTCTAGCGTTATAGAAATCCTCTTTTGTAATCAATTTTATCAATAATAATTATGTCTCTATTTGTTCAATAAGATTGATTTGATTTTCAATTCTAGCAATTTACTTTTGATCTATTCTTTTCTTATAAAATATCAATAGTTTTCTTTTAAAATATAAGGATTTCTAAAACCCTTATTCACCCCCTCTAAGGGTGCCTTAAGATCCAACAAGTGGTGTCAAAGCTAGGTTATTCCAAAATGGTTTCACCACCGGGAGTAATGGCGCTTCATGATCATGATCTTGCTTCTACTAGTGGGGAGAAATTTTATATAAATGAAGAATCACTAGCACCACCTTTATTTAAAGGGAAAAATTATAAAGGGTGGAAAATTCTAATGGTCCTTAGATATCGAAGTTTGGAATATCACAATAATCAAACCACCGAATGAACTAACTAAAAAAGAATGTCATTTAAACGCAATGGCTATGAATAGTTTATTTTGCGCAATGTCACAAGATATATTCAAATTGGTTAATTGTTTTTTCTAATGCGTACAAAATTTGGAAATTTCTTGAAGAGATTTAGTCTTCATCATGTAGGTCTGGTGCAAGCGCAAGATTTGGAGAATATGCAAGCATGCATGTGTATTCAAGAAAACTCCTCATTTGATGAATGCATGGAGTGCATGTCAAGCTAAAGGGAAGATGATAACACATCAATGGAAGAGGAAGAAGAAGATGTTAAAGGAACTTGTGTTCAAATCAAAATTCCAAGCCAAATAGCATTGTAAGCAAAACAAATTCCTCTCATCTTGTTGCTAACTCTATTTCTTCTTTTCATATGCTTGAAATGGCTAAATGAAAATTTATAAAATTAAAACATTATTTCTAAACTATGTATATAAAATAATACTCTAAAAATAAAACATGTTGAGAATTCCAAAATTGATTTACCTAATTCTCCCCCTTCCCCATCACTTGAAAATACTATTCTTTGCCTTGATTGTAACTCTCTAAAATTAAAATTCAACATTTATGAAAGAGAGCCGCTTAAAGAACATAATGAAAAATTGTCTTTAGAAAATTCATTTTTAAAAAGTTATTGTGCTATTTGCAAAAGTTATAATATTGAAATTAAAGAGATAGATGAAACATTTGAAGAATTGAGATTAAAGTGATGGATGAAACATTTGAAGAATTGAGAAATGATTATCAAACTAACATTAGTTCTATAACCTCAATTCTTAAAAATAGCACACTTGCTTATAATAAAGCTAGACATAATCTCAAGATTAAGAATAATGAATGGGAAACAAAAATCAACTTACTTAAGGAAATTATGAATAAAACTCACAACACATAAATCCACAATATCAAGCAAAATCCAAAAGTAAGTTGAATATGAATTTTCATATCTTAACTAAGCCAAACAAAGGGAATGAAAAACATCAAAAACTTATACATGAAATTCTAAAATATTATCATGATTATTATTTACAACATCAATCTTCTCCCAACATAAAATTGAATGCAAACAAATTTCCTTTAAATAATAAATTCAAAAGTCACTTTTATCCAAAGACTCAAGTTAATGACTATGTAAATTCGATAAATAAAAATAATGTTCTTCTTAGGTATGAATAGAGAACCACTGTTAGAAATAACATATTAACTTCACTTGAAATGGCCCATTCATCCTTGTCTCTAAATAAGTCAACATGATGTATTTGGGTACCCAAATGAACCGTCATACCCGGTCCATTATGGATACCTAAATCTCTTATTCATTAGGTATCATTAAATTGCATGAAGCAGAAATGAATCAAAATGAATAACCAATACTCTACTTTATGATATGCTTAATTTCCTTCCTTTTTATTTTGTTTGTTTTGTCTTTTTCTTAAGCCCAAAATGCTATGGTCACTTTATATATTTTTTGATATGTCTCGCACACATTATGCCTAAATTCTCATATCATTTTTTTTCAAGTGACCTATTAATACTCTCATTTGTTCTCATCCTTGTAAATCCATCACTTATAAATAACTAATAAATTGAATATGAATTTTGTTATATTCTATCTAATATTTAATTAAAAATGGATTTAAATAGACTATTTAGGGGTCTTTTGTTAAAATTTAAAATGCGCAGCTTTTTGTTTATTTGTTTGATTTTGTTGTTGCACTTGATAGCCCCTATCATATTAATGCATAATCATGAAAATTGGAATTGACAAATCTCAAAAACTATAGTTATCAAGATAAAATCTCAAAGGATAAAATGACTAATCCACCAATGTTTGAGTGGATACCCATTATTAAAAGCAATAAGTTATAATTAGAAAACCTGAATAAAAAGTCACTAAAAAGAAAGATTCACAAGATAAATAATAAAAACTAATTAAAACATAGAGAATTTCAAGAAAACAAAAATTATGATAACAGCTAACGCCAGGCGCAAGATCGAACACCAGCGTTAAACTCCAGCTGTCTAAATTATTAATTATTACCTAACAAAGTTTTCCTCCCTAAAATTCTCTACTATCACTACTATTCTCTGCTCTCTCTCCACTAGAACTTCCTCTATCCTTTAGCCTTCTCGGTGGATGAATCGATTGATGGGGAAGATCCTTCATTGGTATGTCCCACTCCCTCTCCTCATCTGATGTTGGCTTTAGCTTGAGGGCATTGATCATGTACCATATCATTCTCTCCATCCGTGACATCCGACGTGTCTTATTCTCCCTAAACTCTTCAAATGATTCCTAATGTTCCAGACTCGTCTCATGGAGAGAGACTCCTCGTCGAAGCGGTGGTCAAGAATATGATGATGGTACATCTCGGGGTGGAGGATCCCGAATTGAGGAAGTAGGATGTAGAGTAGGAATGTTATCATTCAAATAATTCTCTCGGGATATGTACTGAAGTCCTCCCAATGGGAGTGTGTTAAGACTCGATCATCTTAGATCCTTCAATTTGTATGTATACCGTATCATAGAAAGAAGAATATTTGCCACATAAAACTCCTTCTGTTCCAAAATATGATACATAACCAAAATGAGATGTGCTGTGATCTTCTTAGTGTCTCCGTATTTTAGCATAACAGTGTGGCGCAAAATATTCTGGATGATATACGCATCCTCCTTGAGAGTATAAATATCTGTGATCTGACCCCTACTATGCCTCCCATGTGAAACTCAGTTGACTAGTGGCTAGTCCCGCTCTGCCCGGTACATTTCCATGACATCCAACCTATTCTCACTCTCCACCAAGCCAAATTCGGTCCTCAAATCCTCATGGGTTATCTAGACTATCTCTAGCTGCATTGTTGAAACCAATTTCTCGGTCTCGTGTGGAGCTCGGGGCCCTCACCGAGATGAGGGGCAGCTAGCCCTTACCGGTCCCTTGGGAGAGGTAAGGTTGACGACTCGAGCAAAGAACAAAGACCCTAGTCTCAGCGAGGAGGTCCCTCCACTAACCCGGAAGATCGTTGAGCGCTTCCCCTCCCAAGCCAAAGCTAAGACTCGGGCACCTTGGAGAGCTGGAGAGCCCAAACCAAAGCGACCTAGGGAGAGAAGAGCTCAAAGATAATGAACCGCCCCTCTTCCAAGGTGCCCTTTGAGGTCTATTTATAGATTTTAGTTTTGTGGTCTGTCAATAACCAAATCCCGCTGTCCATTCTTACTATCCGCACACCGGATTGGTCTGCCAACAGCCAAACCCCGTTGTTTGGAGAGGCTAAGTGCAGACCGCCGGGGGCCTCTTGGTAAAAAATCCCTTCCAGGACTTTTACGGGGCGAGCCAGCCCGCTTCGCGACCTCCCTCGCGAGTGGAGCTCGCGAGCCTCCGGGTCGGCGAACCCCAGAGGTATTATCAGCACTCATTCTAGGCGGGCTCGCCTAGCTGACCCCTTCCTCGGATGGTTGGGCTCGCTCATAGCGACCCGGCCGAGCCGACTGCCCTCGCGAGCGGAGCTCGCGACCCCCTGGGTCGGCGAACCCCAGGATGGCTATCCGCACCCCAAAAATGGCTAGCTGTACCCCAAGAGTGGCTAACTGTACCCCGAGGTTCCGGGCTCGCCTGGCGAGCTCCCTCCTCAGCTGGTCGGGCTCTCATGCACTGCCCTCGCCGAGCTCCGAAAGAGCCGGTTACCCTCCCTTCGCTGGGCTCGCTCGCCTGCGCAGTCTCTTGCTCTTCCTTGGCCTGCCTCGCCGGAGATCAGGGTTCGCCCCTCTTGGCTCGCCTCCTTGAGCGCGAGCTTTGGTTGCTTCCTGGCGAACATCGGGGTTGTACACAATCCCCGCTCTTCGCGAGGTTGTCCTAAGCTCGCGAAGATACATCCAACCCCTGGTGTTCGCCGACTCTGGTGACGTGGCGGGAATCTTTTGGTGGGTCCCCTGCCTGAAGCTATAAATACTGCCCACCGAGGGTGGTGATCAAGCCTTCCCTTTTGTTCCTTTCTCGCCGAACTCGTTCTTCCTTCAGGATGTCCACCAAGCAGAGCGCGTTGGAACGACTGAAGGCTTCTAGGGAGATGGCGAAAGCTCGGGCCGCCGAGCGCAACGCCTGGATGTTCAACCCTGCCACCTCTCCCCAGACCAAGGGAGCCATGACGATTAGGAGGTCGCCGGGGGAGGACATGACATTGCCTCCTGATTCCCTACCTCCGCCGAACACCGTGCTCGCACAACAGGTATCCTCAGTCTAAATTCTTTACTTCGGCCCCTTGCTCATTCCCTTCCTTCTCGCAGAATCCTCCTCCGGAGGACCGCCTGGCAAGCCTTACGCTGACGACTTTCGGCGCTCTGTCCCCCGCGAAGCTGGGGTTGCTAGACGTTGGGGTCGGGACTTCGTCCCAACAGGCACCTCTCTCGCAACCTCGTAAGTCACTCGCATCCTACTTTATCTCCGCCTAAGTCCGTGATACCCACACGTCGGTGGCCTATGCAGATACTCCATCGTCGAGTCCCAAGGAGAAAGTCTCCACCCCGGCGAGTTCGCCGGTCCCGCCTAAGGTTACCGTGGCGACCCCAGGTTTCGGTCTGATGGGCAAGCGAAGTCCGGGCGGCTCGCTTCTCGACGGCGCCCAAGTCGCGGAGAGAGTGGTATACCCTCCTGGACTGGGGAACCCCACGTCTCGGGATTCCGCGAAAACTTCCAGGGTCGGCCAGAGTCTTCGCGCAAGCCCCGCCGTGAATCCCCCTCCTCGCCAGGTCAGCATATTTTCGCGAGCTCCCAACTCTTGCCCGCCCTCGGGCCCTTCTGACCCTTCGTTGAAATCCCAGGAGCCACCCCTGAGTCAGAGCACGGGAGGATGGAGATGTCGCCACCGCCCTCGCCTAGCTAGATCGAAGACTTCTTGGGTGACCCTGGCGACCCCGTGCGGATGAAGAGTCGGGTGTCCGAGGTGCTTCAGAAGCACGGCATGATGTTACGCGAGCTGGAGGAGCGGTATGACGCGGACCGGGCTGCTTTTGACGAGAGATTCTCCGTGTTGGAAGACGCGAATGCGCGCTTAATCGCCGAGGCGGAGCCGGTGCCTCGCGCCGATGTTACCTCGCCCGGCGTGAACATCTTGCGGGGCGAGGATCAAGCGCACCTAATCCTGCGCGAGTTTAAAGCGCTTCGCGAATACCATTATCCGAGAGTGCCGCCGCGTGCGGGCAAGCGGGGTCGGGGTCGCTGGAAATGGCTTCCCTACCCCTGAGGCTCCAGTGGGTTTTTAATTCTGCTACTCTTTTGCTTGTATTTCTTTTATGACGTCTGTTGAACAATAACCGGTATGGTAATATTCGCGAGTCTGTCGTGACTCGCCTTTTATCGCTTTCCATTTTTAACTTTTCCCTTTATTTCTGTGGTGTGCATGTGATTTATTCGGCTCGTCCGCTGTGTTTGATATGATCGCCCTCGCAAAGCGCTTGCGAGCTTCTGTGCCACGCTATGCCCGGACCCCTTTTTCTCGCGGGCCGGCCTTGGGTGGGACTCAATTATCGCGCGATGGCGAGCCCTGGCTCGCAAGACCGCAGTCCCTTCGAGCAGAAAACTACTTTATTTCAGTTATCCGCACTCCCGACGCTTCGATTCCCGTGCCCACCCGAATTTCTTATAAATAGCTCGGATTCATTCTCCTACCCGTCGCATTTATTTCTCCCGTCTTCTCGCGTCTACGCTCATCTCCGTCCTCGCAAGATCGTGTTCGCGCTCGCTGCTTGTAGGTTGCCTCTTCCTGACTTGATGCGGACGAATCAGCAACTGGGAGCGGATGGCGAGAGCGAGGGGCGGTCAAAGTGCGCCTCAGCATTCCAGGCCCACGAGTTCTATTGTGCGAACATCACAGCCGAGGAGTATAAACTCGCCGTGGACCGCTATCTCCCAGAGGGCTATTCAGCCCGCTGTCCAAGCGAGAATTCTACTTTAAACGAGACCGAGGCTGACGAGCTCGCGATCCCCGTCGCGCACTTCGAGAATGGGTTGCGACTCCCTCTGTGGCCTGAAATTCGTCAGGTACTTCGCCTGGCCTTCTCGCCGCTTCACGTTCGCTATCGCGACTTTCTCATCGTTCTTTGTAGGTGTTGCGATATTACGGAGTGTTACCGAGCCAGTTGACCCCAAATGCGATCGCGGATATTGTCGCGTTCGCCAGTTACCTGCGGGAGGAGAGGATTGAATTCAGCCTCCTCGTCTTCCGCAAGGTATTCTCCTTCCGCGCCTTCCGAGACGGGACTACTTATTTCGCGAGTCAGCACGTCACGGTCTGCGAGGCGGTGAATAAGAGTCACTATTGGACTCAGAAGTTCCTTCTAGTGAAGGGACCCTTCGGCAATCTCCACTTCACCCCCCTCCAGCGGGATGACGCCACTTACCGCCCTCCGAGCTCGCTGAGCGGCGCCGACGCTAAACTCCTCCAGTACCTCTCCGGCAAAAACTTCGAAGTCGTCTATCTGCGGCGCAACGTTGATTCGTTACTCGCCGTTCCTCAAGGGGAAGGTAGGGCTCGATCTCGCCCCACTCTCCTTTCCTTTCTTCGCTGCATAACACTCTTACTTTACAGGCGAGCGCGAGATCCCTGTCAACCCCCCGCACGCGCAAGGTACCACTCTCACGGCGGACACTCTCGCAACCGCAGCGGCAGAGGCTTGCCGCGACCTTCCCGCCGTCGGGTCCGGCAAGAAGCGGCCTCCTTCTGCGAGTCAACCGGGTTCGCGGCCCTCCAAGAAGTTGAAGGGAAAGACCATCGCTACCAAGGATAGGAGCGCGGTCGTTTATCTAAGCGAGACCGACGGCTCGCCTCCTTCCCCTGCGAAAAAAACCTGACCCCCCGGCGGACCAGGGTGTTGGGAGTTCCTCCGTGACCCCCCAACCCAAAGGCCACAGAAACTTCGGTCTGGGCGAGAAAGTTTCCGACGTCCTCGGCGAACCCCTGCTCGCTTGGGACCCCACTGCCAACCGGATTTCCTGCTCCACCCTTCACCCCTCCTGGGTGGAGCTCGGTAAGGCCGGGGAGGAGGCGTTCTCTCTCTCCTTCGGCTTATATGGCCGCGAGGACGCCGTTGCCTACAAAGACATGGGACCACGGCAGCTGGTTTATGAAGAAATGCGAGCCCAGTTCCGTTCAACGGAACTCGCGCATATGGCGGGGCGCCGCTATCTGCAGGCGGATAGGGATATCCGCGCGTACCGGGAGGAGCTCAAGAGAGCTCGCGAAGAGATCAAAGGTCTTAAAGAGAAGGAGGAGGTGACGGAAAGCCTTCTCGCCGGGATGCAGGGCAAGATGGTAAGTGATCCTTGGGTCTCTTTTCCTTGCCGTTCGCGACCCCTGGCTTTCTCCTAACTCGTTTGACGCTCAGTATGCCGACGTTGCCACCAAGCTTCTCGCTCGCAACGGCGAGCTGGAGTTGGAGAATACGATGTTGAAGGCTCGAGTGGATGAGTTGGTTCGCAGCGTGCTACCCCCCTCTCCTGGGCGAGTCGGCCCTCGACAGAAGGCTGCCGAAGGTGAGGAGTAGAGGCGGCGAGACGCACAGGAGGTCGCCAACCTTGTCTTCACGACCCTCAAGGATGCGAGCCTGCTGGCCGAAGACGCGATGGAGTTCACAGCGGAAGACGTCTGCCCGGACCTCTTCGCCTTGGCCCCCTGGTTGGGGGCTCGCAAAGACGGCGAGGACCTTCCAGAATGACTTCCCTTTTTCCTTCCCTTCTTGTGAATGTATATTATTCTTTTTGGGCTGGCGAGATCGCCGCCGAACATTGAAGGATCTCGTGATAGTTTTTCTTTTGTTAACATTTATGATCATGCTTGTGTTCATTTCTTTCCTCGCATTGGGTTTCTTTTCAACCTCTCTTGGCTAATTGTTACGCGGTAGTGTTCTCGGAGGACTCGCGAACAGGCATGTCTGGGCTCGCCTCGCCAAGGTTCCCTTTTCGCGGATTACGCGAGCTCGGGTTGTCGCTGCCCGCGGTTGCTACCCGGCGAACCTAACCTTGGCGAGCATAGACACAGGCATCCCGCGAGCTGAACCTCTTCGGTTATAGCATTTCAACCTGCTACCTTAGGCTTCGCCTGCCCGGACTCAAGCCCTTCCGGCTCTAACACCTCAACCAATCAGCATAGCCCTTGACCCTTGTTAGTAGCCTCTCCAGAGATCAACCAAAACCCCCCGTCTAGGTGAGAGCCCGGGAGTGGAATCGATCTGGGGCCATCCTGCACCAATATTTCCAACCTTGCCAGCCTCTCCAGAGATCAACCAGAACCCCCCGTCTAGGTGAGAGCCCGGGAGCGGAATCGATCTGGGGCAATCCAGCACCAACATTTCCAACCTTGCCAGCCTCTCCAGAGATCAACCAGAACCCCCCGTCTAGGTGAGAGCCCGGGAGCGGAATCGATCTGGGGCAATTCAGCACCAACATTTCCAACCTTGCCAGCCTCTCCAGAGATCAACCAGAACCCCCCGTCTAGGTGAGAGCCCGGGAGCGGAATCGATCTGGGGCAATCCAGCACCAATATTTCCAACCTTGCCAGCCTCTCCAGAGATCAACCAGAACCCCCCGTCTAGGTGAGAGCCCGGGAGCGGAATCGATCTGGGGCAATCCAGCACCAACATTTCCAACCTTGCCAGCCTCTCCAGAGATCAACCAGAACCCCCCGTCTAGGTGAGAGCCCGGGAGCGGAATCGATCTGGGGCAATCCAGCACCAATATTTCCAACCTTGCCAGCCTCTCCAGAGATCAACCAGAACCCCCCGTCTAGGTGAGAGCCCTGGAGCGGAATCGATCTGGGGCAATCCAGCACCAATATTTCCAACCTCAGTACCACAGCAGTTGAAAGCATAACAGATGAAAGTAAGACGTTGATTGGATAACAAAAAAAAGTTTTCAAGGGTAGAATCGTTTCAAATCATCCCCGCTCCGAGCCCGGTCAAGGGGCATCCCTTCCACATCCTGGAGGTGATACCCTCCCGACTTGAGCACCTTGCTTACAATGTATGGGCCTTCCCAGTTGGGGTTAAGCTTACCCACTGTGGCCCCTCTGCCGGCCGCATCGACCTTCTTCAGGACTAGGTCCCCCTTCTGAAAGTGTTTGACCCGGATATGTTTGTCAAAATATCGAGCCATCCGCCTCTTGACCTCTTCCTGCCTGATGGTGGCCAAGTCCCGGAGTTCTTCCACCAGGTCCAAGGATAGCCTCTGCTCGGCATTGTTACCTTCTAGCCACTCTTCATCCCCCTCGCATGCAGCGGTCACCCAGGGGGTCTTTACCTCGAACTCTATGGGGAGAACGGCCTCGGACCCGTGGGAGAGCCTGAACGGAGTCTCCCCGGTGGCGGTATTCGGAGTAGTCCTCATGGCCCAGAGGACGGAGGGTAGTTGTTCCACCCAACTTCCTCGTAGGTTTTCCACTTTCTTTTTTAGCAGGTTGACGATTATCTTGTTCGCCGCCTCCACTTGCCCATTGCTCCTCGGGTGGTGGACTGAAGCAAACCTGAGGTCAATGTCGAGCTGAGTGCAAAAGTCGACAAACTCTTCACTCGCAAACTGTGGCCCATTGTCCGTTACTATGGCTAGAGGGAGCCCATGCCTGCAGATTATTTCCCCCCACACAAAATTCCTTACAACCTGAGAGGTAACCTTAGCTAGCGCCTTCACCTCTACCCACTTGGAGAAGTAGTCGATCATGACTAGCAGGAACTTCCTCTGACCGCTGGCTTGGGGAAAGGGGCCGACCAGGTCTAACCCCCATATGGCGAAAGGCCAGGGAGCCGTGATGGTCCGGATCCTCTGAGCGGGGAGGAGTTGGAGCGGAGCATAGAGTTGGCACTTCTGACACTTTCTTGTGAACTCTGCTGCATCCTTGCTGAGAGTGGGCCAGAAGTAGCCTTGTCTCAACACCCTCCCTTCCAGGGTCCGACTCCCGGAGTGACTGCCGCACTCCCCGGAGTGGATTTCTTCCAGCACCCTCGGGACCTCTTTCTCGGAGACACAACGAGCCAGGATTCCTGAGAGAGTCTTTCTATATAGCCCCCCTGCATGCAAAGAGTAATAGGCGAACTTGTACCTGAAGCGCCTCTTGTCCACATCCTCTCCAGGGAACTGTCCGGAGGATAGGAAGGTGATGAATGGATCCATCCATGAGGCCTGCTGATCCACTTCCATCGACTCTCCCTCCTCGATGGAGGGCCGGAAAAGTTCCGAAGTCGTTCCCCCCGCTCGAGGACCGAACTTGGCTAGGAGGTCCGCCTGGGTGCTCTCCTCCCTCGGCACATGTTTGATTGAGAAGGTGCGGAACTGCCCGATGACTCCCTTAACCTTCTCCAGGTATAGTAGGAGGGTTGGATCCTTTGCTTCAAACTCGCCTTTGATCTGGCATGCCACCACCATGGAGTCTGTGGAGACCTCCACGTCCTGCACACCCAGTTCCCGGGCCAGCCGAAGGCCCGCTATCACTGCTTCGTACTCCGCCTGGTTGTTGGTAATTGGGAAATGGATGTTTAAGGCTTGCTCAATCCGAGTCCCCTGAGGACTCACTAGGACTATTCCCCCCCCCCCCCCCCCCCCCCCCCGAAGGAGTGTTTTCCCGACGCTCCGTCCACCAACATCTTCCATGCTTCCGGGGGAGGTGGCTCGTGCTCCCCCACTTCGGCCGCGTAGTCGGCCATGAAGTCTGCCACTGCTTGAGCCCTGATGGATGTCCTGGGTACGAAGGTGATATTGAACTCGCTTAACTCCACGGACCACTTTGCCAACCTTCCTGAGTGTTCCACCCCTTCCATGATTTTGCGGAGCGGATGGTCGGTCACTACTTTAATTGAATGGGCTTGAAAGTAAGGCCGGAGCCTCCGGGCCGATACCACCAAGGCGAAGGCTAACTTTTCTAGGATTGGGTATCGGAGTTCCGCCTTCTTCAGCACTCGACTAACATAGTAGATTGGGAACTGTTTCTTCCCCTCCTCCCGGATTAGCACGGAACTTACTGCCTCGGATCCTACCCCTAGGTATAGAGATAGGTCCTCTCCTGGTCTCGGTCCCTGGAGTAGAGGGGTTTGAGTGAGCTGTTCTTTCAGGGCTTGGAAGGCCCTCTCGCATTCCGGGGTCCATTCGAACTTCTTGTTTCCCCGCAGTACTTTGAAAAAAGGTGCACATTTTTCTCCCGCCTTGGAGAGGAATCTACTGAGCCCAGCCAATTTCCCTGTGAGGCTCTGGACCTCCTTCGGGTTCCTCGGCGACTCTAATTCCATCACCGCTTTAACTTTGTCCGGGTTGGGCTCCACTCCCGTGGGGGTGAGCAAATGGCCCAGGAACTTCCCTCGGCTTGCCCCGAAGACACACTTCAAGGGATTGAGCTTCATCTTGTACCGCCGCAGGGTCCCGAATGTCTCTTCGAGGTCTCGGAGGTGGGTCCCGAGGTCTCGGCTCTTAACCATGAGGTCGTCGACATAGACCTCTAAATTTCTTCCTTTCTGTTCGCGGAAGACCCTATCCATCATCCTTTGGTATGTTGCCCCTGCGTTCTTGAGCCCGAAGGGCATCATCTTATAGCAATAACATCCATCCCCCGTGATGAAGGAAACGTCCTTAATGTCCGGGGGATGCATGCGGATTTGATGGTAACCTGAAAAAGCATCTAAGAAGGACATTACAGTAAAACCGACGGCTGAGTCAACCAGCGCGTCGATTCTGGGCAAGGGGTAGCAATCTTTCGGGCATGCTTTATTAAGAAGTGAAAAATCGATACACATACGCCACTTACCTCCACCCTTCTTCACCATAACGACATTGGAGACCCAGCCTGGATACTGGATCTCCGATACAAATCCGGCCTGCAGGAGTTTGCCCACCTCCTCGCGGATGGGCCCTTCTAGCTTGTCTGCGATGGCTCTCCTCTTCTGGCGGATGGGGCGGGCACCGGGGTCGAGGTTGAGGCGATGGCACGCCACATCTGCATCGATCCCGGGCATTTCGGCGGCGCTCCAAGCGAAGACGTCCACGTTCTGTTGCACGCAAGCTAGAATCTCCGCTTGATCTCCTGGGCTGAGTCCTCCGCTGACCCAGACTTTTTCCACCACCCCCAGCCGGGTGATGACCTCGAGCTCCACGACCTCGTCCACGGCCTCCAACCGGGACTGATCCCCCCAAGCCTTCTCTTCCTCGGCACAAGCGGGAGTCGGGATCTCTTCCTCGACTCCCTCCCCTAACACCATCAGCTCTTCCGCCCTTTCCTCCTGGGCCTTCTCCTCTTCTTCCTTTCTCTCCGCCCGGGGTATCTCAGCCACCCCTTCCTGGGCATGAACTTCACCTCCCTTCTTCTCTTCAGCCACCTCCAGACCTCCGGCTTCGGCTACCTCCTCCATCACCTTATCCCACTCCTCGGCTTCTCCCATCCAGGAGATGGTGTTGACGGCCGTCACGTAGCACTGTCTTGCTACCTTGGGATCCCCCCTGACCCGCACCTGGACCCCTCCGTCGTTGAACTTGAGGCACTGATGAAAAGTGGAGGGGACGCAATGGAACGCGCTGATGAGTGGCCGTCCGAAGATGGCGCTGTAACTGCGGGCGTCCACTATGACAAAGCGACAGTTCCGAGACTGCCCACCCAGGGTCACATGGAGCCCTACCCCTCCTTCTACTTCCTTCCTCTCTCCCAAAAATCCGAACAGAGGGCCATCCGAGGCCAACACCCTTCTGGGCTCCACCTCCATCTTGTCGAATGCCTTCTTGAAGATGACATTGACCGAACTCCCATTGTCCACTAGGATTCGGGAGACGGTGAAGTTCTCGATCGCCGTCTGGATGACCAGCGCGTCGCAGAACGGGTCTTCGTAGCTCGGCATGTCCTTTTGGGTGAAATAATTTTTTCGGTCGGGGGTGGAGCGGTGGATGTTAACGCTACGCTCCGGCGGTAGATGGTATGGAGACTAGCCTTGCGGGTCGCCTCCACCCCTACCCCCCCATGGATCACTCCGATCCCTCCTCTATTCCCCAGATCTGCTCTATCCTCACATCTTTCCTCCTCCTCCTCCCGAGGTTCCACCTCCACGATCCTTAATGGCTGCTGCGGTGGTGGCGCGGGTGCTCGGCCCCTCTTCACCTCCAGGAACTCCGGACAGGTGTCCGTGGAGTGGCCTTCCACATCGTGGAAGATGCAATAGGGCACCGCCGCTTCCCTTGCCCCGGTCTCTGCTATCCTGTTCCTTCTTCTCCTAGCGGCCGCCGCCTCCGCTTCTCCTCTTCCCCTTACTCTTCCCCGGCCAATTGCCATGGCCTGTTGAGGTGGGGGAGGCAACTGCATCGGGCCTTGCCTCCACCCCAACTGGGGGGGTCTCCATTGTCCCTCGAAACGGTTACCCCTTCCTGGGCCATAACCCCTTCCTTGCCCCTGCACTCCTCCACCCTGCGGCCTCCATCCCCCCTCCGGGGCCCGGGGCTCTTCTCTTCTTCTGACCTCTTGCTGCCTCACCTCCGGCTCACTGAGCTTGGCCAGCCTCTTGGTGAGCTCTGGGTTGGCTTCTTCGCTTGCTACTTCCTCCGCCACCCTCTCCATCAGCTCCTCATAGGAGACGGGGGCCTTCCTTTTCAATGCCATCTTGAAGAAACTTTCCTTCAACCCGACCGTGAAGGCGAGTTGAAGTGCAAACCCGGGCACCTCCTGAGTGAGCTGCACTTCCTCCTGGAACCGATCCGCGTACTGAGCCAACGTCTCCCTGGACTCCTGCTTCACCGCGAAGAGGGAATCAGCGTCCTTCTTCCTCCTCTTTGAAGTTGAAAATCTCAACAAGAAACTTCGGCGCAGGTCCTCGAACGCGTAGATGGAGCCTGCCGGAAGTGAATGAAACCAGTCCCTGGCCTTCTCCTTGAGAGTGACGGCGAAGAGCCGACACTTGAAGGCATCGGACATCGGCCTGATGGAGACCGAGTCCTCGAAAGACTGCAGATGCTGAACTGGGTCATCTCTGCCATTGTAGTACACTCTATCCCATTCTCCGAATCCCGATGGAACGGGTGCAGACAACACTAATTCGCAGAAGGGGCTTCCCCCTCCTACCATCTTCTCTCGCTCGGCTTGCGGACCCAGCTCGCTCGCCAAGCTTGGGATCACACTCGCGAGGGCGACGCTCGCCTGAACCACCCCGACTGTCGTCGCATCTTCCTGGCGCGCGCTCGCCTGTGTCGTGCTCGCTGGGGCAGAGCTCGTCGGCACCGAATTCGCCGGCGCGGAGCTCGCTAACACCGGGCTCGCCGGACTGGCGAACAGCACTCGCTCTTCCCTGTCATGTCCTGGTTCAATGGCAACTTCTTTTCCAGCCCTTCCTCCTGGTGCCCTCTCGCCGACTGCTGTTGGGGGAGTGGTCGCCTGAGGTGCCGGGGTCGCGAACTCACTTCGCAGAGCCGTGACCGTGAACCCCAAGGTGTCGAGCACCTCCTTCCTGAAATCCGCGAACATCCTAGCCATTGCTTCCTGAGGGGTCTCGCCGAACTCCTCGCCCTGCTCTTCATCCCCAGCCATAACTCTTCCTTGGGACTTTCTTGAACCAGCCGCGCTCCACGCTCACCGCACCAAAATGTTGAAACCGATTTCTCGGTCTCGTGTGGAGCTCGGGGCCCTCACCGAGATGAGGGGCAGCTAGCCCTTACCGGTCCCTTGGGAGAGGTAAGGTTGACGACTCGAGCAAAGAACAAAGACCCTAGTCTCAGCGAGGAGGTCCCTCCACTAACCCGGAAGATCGTTGAGCGCTTCCCCTCCCAAGCCAAAGCTAAGACTCGGGCACCTTGGAGAGCTGGAGAGCCCAAACCAAAGCGACCTAGGGAGAGAAGAGCTCAAAGATAATGAACCGCCCCTCTTCCAAGGTGCCCTTTGAGGTCTATTTATAGATTTTAGTTTTGTGGTCTGTCAATAACCAAATCCCGCTGTCCATTCTTACTATCCGCACACCGGATTGGTCTGCCAACAGCCAAACCCCGCTGTTTGGAGAGGCTAAGTGCAGACCGCCGGGGGCCTCTTGGTAAAAAATCCCTTCCAGGACTTTTACGGGGCGAGCCAGCCTGCTTCGCGACCTCCCTCGCGAGTGGAGCTCGCGAGCCTCCGGGTCGGCGAACCCCAGAGGTATTATCAGCACTCATTCTAGGCGGGCTCGCCTAGCTGACCCCTTCCTCGGATGGTTGGGCTCGCTCATAGCGACCCGGCCGAGCCGACTGCCCTCGCGAGCGGAACTCGCGACCCCCTGGGTCGGCGAACCCCAGGATGGCTATCCGCACCCCAAAAATGGCTAGCTGTACCCCAAGAGTGGCTAACTGTACCCCGAGGTTCCGGGCTCGCCTGGCGAGCTCCCTCCTCAGCTGGTCGGGCTCTCATGCACTGCCCTCGCCGAGCTCCGAAAGAGCCGGTTACCCTCCCTTCGCTGGGCTCGCTCGCCTGCGCAGTCTCTTGCTCTTCCTTGGCCTGCCTCGCCGGAGATCAGGGTTCGCCCCTCTTGGCTCGCCTCCTTGAGCGCGAGCTTTGGTTGCTTCCTGGCGAACATCGGGGTTGTACATGCATCATCGACATCACCCCTCCATCGAGATCCGTCTCTGATGGATCACAAGGGTTGTTATAGAACTCTCGAACGAAGTCAATGGAAATGCAATCATCAAGGACCACTGACAATATTCCAGAGGTAGCCATGCGATTTTGGATGTGAGCATGTCATGGGAGGTCGAGTTGAAACACATCCCTACTCTGATCGATGCCTTTTTTATTACTAAAAATGACTAATAATATTTGTGTGGAGTACAGGAAGAAGTTTTTCGAGCACAAACACCTGGGGAACTAAAGGCAGCCTTCACCTGCACATAGAAACACGACATCCATCAAAACAAAGACAATCGTCTCAACGCTTAGCATTAATTCTAATGCTAGGTGCATGCTGTCGAAGTCTCTTGTCATCTCCTTTAAACAATACTGAAATTAAATCACTCCTTTAACTCAATTTTTTTCATAAAAACTAAGAAAAGATTGAGAAACCAACAATAGAACTCAAAACTCCTATAAGTTCAAAGCAAAATCTCATCTTTATGCAAGATCTCAAAAACCAAAACCCTAAATCTCAAAAACCTAGATCTACAATCTACCATGGTGAAATGCTATAATACTTCAAAAGATTAAATAATAAGGATAGAGAAATCATTTACACAAAAAATCCAAGAATAAAATCAAAGGCTTTACCTGGATTTGAGAAGGGATTGACGAAAAAACCTGGGGAGAAAAACTGCTAGGGCTGGAGCAAATGAGTTTAGAACTCGGGATTTGGGCTTTTATAAATGTGGAGTCAATGACAGCGTTGAGTATACCGCTGAGCGTTAGCCCTATCTATTGTTTTTTCAATCTCTGATATCTGTATTTCCCATTGTAATCTTCATTATACCCTCATAAAATCTCACCTTATTCCTGAAAAAGTATTGAAGGGTTTTGAGCCTTCTAATCATCTCTATAATGTCTGAAATTTCTACACTAAGAAGGTCTCTATATAATAACTCTAAATCAAAGTTTTTTTTTTCAAAAATACAAGAAATTGTGTACTGTTTCGACATTAAGAGTCAACGCGCAATGTTAGGCGTCAACGTCGATGTTAGAAATCAATGCCCGACATTAGCCCTCTGTGCTCCAATTTCTATTTTTTATTGTTGAAAAATCTCTGATATTATCTCATGCATCTTTTTTTGTTTGTTTCTCTGTTTTGAATTTTTTTATTTTTCAATTAATCTTTGTTTTCCTTTATTCAAAAATCCACAAAAAATTCAAATAATAAAAAAAAAATTCAAAAATATGCTTTGTCTTGCTTTTGTTTTATTACTTGACAAGGGAATTTCATGAGCAAAAATTCTTGATATATTCTTCGCCTATGGTCAAACGTGACTAAGCATACTCTTAAATATTTTCTTCAATATTTAATTTTAATTTCAAGTTTCATAAACATTGTTTTATCTTGTCATGCATTGACATTAATCTTGTTATGTGGAATGAAATAAACCATAGAAAATTGTGTAAGATTGCCTAGCATGCCTCTAAGTATGAGTAATGTTTTATCTTAAATAATGATTCATTCACCCACTCTTTTGGTAGTCTACATGTGATCATAATCTAAGTCTTGCATGATTGTGTAGTGTAATAGTTTAACATGTTAAGGTGCATGCCTAAATTATCTACACCTTCTTTTCAACAATAAATTTCTTGCACATATAGAAGTGTGATTTCAAATTTTTTTTGTTTTTTTAAAAATAAGTGAATTCAGAGACATTTTGTCCTAAATAAAAAAATATGAATCAATTGACAAATATAACTCCACCAAGCACTACTTAGCCTCCTGATAAGTCTTAATGAGCATTGTGAGGTTGAGCACCTTGGAAAGAATTATAAAGTATCTTGTGCAAACACATCCTTTTATCACTTCTACTTATATACCGGATCACCCAAAATACAAAAATATAAAATGCTTATGTGATCCCCCAAGCAATACTTCGCTCCCTGATACGTCTTAATGAGTATTGTGTGGGTGAAGCACCTTGGTAGTTGTACTCTTTTA
Source organism: Dactylorhiza incarnata (assembly GCA_033032865.1). Lineage (NCBI taxonomy): Eukaryota > Viridiplantae > Streptophyta > Magnoliopsida > Asparagales > Orchidaceae > Dactylorhiza > Dactylorhiza incarnata. The sequence continues at coordinate 10,052,420 of JAWHQI010000035.1, forward strand.
TGTGCTTTGAAATAGACATTCTAGAATTGGTGTGTGGAAGTAATTATAAGACTTCTTAATATTGTTTTACTACTTCATTACATATGTCATGTGTTTTGTTATATCACTTGTGTACTCTTATCAAAATACTATTTGCACATATCATTATCTTTCATAAAGCTTCAACTCATGAGAATTGGATTCTAATGCATATCTACATAATTCTCTAAAAAGCTTAAGTAAATGCACATGATTGCAATGCATGATCACTACAAGGTTTTTCTTTACTTGAAATTTGAATTAGTTACATTGTAGATATCATTATTTTAACATGCCAAATCATGCTTTCCTTTAGTTGTTGAATTTTTTTTCAAGGTTAATGTCCTTACATGTGAAAATTCATAAAAATGGTTTGCATTTTATTTTCAAATCAAAACTAAAAAAAAAACTTTCTCTAACAATTAAAATGATTATCTTGGTTACTTTGTTATCCGCACTATTGATATGATCATGTATTTTTACCACGCTTTATCATGCTTATTTGAAGTCTTAAATTTGAAGTTTTTTCGTCACTTGTGTTTCAAAACTCTTTTCACTTTCTCTTTTTTCAACAAGTGGTAGACTTGCTTGGTAAATTACAAGAGTTTTTGTTTCATCCACACTTATCATATTTTTTCTGGTGCACTAATCCCTCTAAGCTCGATCATGACTTCCTCTATTTTACAAACAAAACTCTTAACCATCTCTTAGTAGTCCTAACTTTCACCTATTTACCTTATTCTAGCCTTATTTAGTTTCACTCCACCCACTTTTGCTAATAACAAAATGGGGAGAATAAAGTGATAAATCTTATTGATTAAGGAGTATGATTCACTAGATTAAGGGGGAGCGTGAATATATTCTATGGGAGCACACACTAAGGTGGAGCACTTAAATAGGGGGAGCACATTTCTCTAAATATATTTCTCATATAAATCTCAAAGTAGCATAGTGTCATATCTCTTTATAAAAACACGTCATTTACCTTTGTAATCTGATTTATCTTAATTGGATTTGTTATTATCAAAAGTGGGAGATTGTTGGAACACGGTATTCCACATCGCTTTGGTTTGACAATAAAAAATCGTACTTGTATTTGATCAAGTTTGCCATTATGTTTTTAGTATGCATGATTGAACAAGGATGACACTAGGATGCTATATTCTGGTCTAGACTAGCACAATGTGCTAAAGGAAAAGAATGTTGTCTAACGCCAGGAGATAGAGCCAATGCCGACGTTGACCCTCGATCCCACCAATGTGAAAATGTTATGGAGGTAAGCTATTGTGATCGTGGGAGTAGTTTTAGAATGACTTGGTCTAATGCCAGGCATTAGCCTTAATTCCAGCCGTTAGCCTTAACGCCAGTGTTGGGGTTTCCTATACAAGAGCTTTCCAAACATGCAATATCTCCTTCTTGGAATGAGGATACGTGTCATCAAATCATTACTAAATTGAGCCAATGCCTGGCTTTAGGTTTAATGCCAGCGTTAGTTTCCACTCCTACAAAAGTGTGGCTTTCCTTTCAATTCAACTTTACAACTCAAGGAGCCCAAATCGACCACTCTGAAATCTCTGTGAGAGCCGTATTTCTAGCCCACTAAAGTTCTCCCATTCAAATTCAAGAGAAGGAATCAAAGGAGGATCAGATCAACGCAAACTCAATGCAAAGAATGCACTCTTTGACTTCAATGATCTTCAACGGTTCTTCATCGTCTCCTTCAGATTTCTTCATAGAGAGTTTTCAATTTTAATCTCATATTTTGTAATACCTTTTTTATCTTTGTGATTGTTTAGTGGAGACTTCACCGCGGGTGTTGGCGACTAGGTCCGTGTGTGGCTTTGGGGGAATTTGTTGCATGTCTTGGAGACAATGTCTAGTGCTCAGATCTAGGGGGTGTGTGAGGCCTTTCTATGGATAGAGAGGCTACAACAGCTTGAGGCTTTATACGGGGATAGATCGGCTAAAGCCAATCAGTTCTTAGGGAGAAGAGTGGGTATAGAAAAGAAAAAGATTTTTTCATATCTCGACTCAATTTTTAGCGTTATAGAAATCCTCTTTTGTAATCAATTTTATCAATAATAATTATGTCTCTATTTGTTCAATAAAATTGATTTGATTTTCAATTCTAGCAATTTACTTTTGATCTAATCTCTTTCTTATAAAATATAAAAAGTTTTATATTAAAATATTATGATTTTGAAAACCCTTATTCACCCCCCTCTAAGGGCTCCTTAAGATCCAACAGAAATTTCACCCTGAAATTAACAAATTTCGTATTTTTGTAAATTAACAGCAACACAAATTTTCACTTTGATTATTGTGTTGGAAATCATTCACGATATTCTTCCTACATTGTTTATTCTCATTCCCACGTATATTCCTCATGACCACAATTATCCCTCCAAACTTTCACCACTTTATAATCTTGTTACTAAGTTGTCGGACTTATTTGTCCTCAACACAAATATGTAACTTTAGTTGTCATACCTTGGCTCATTGACAGTTGATCAACTTCAATGATTTGAGCAGGCTCTTGAATATCCTTCCTTAATATCGAAATGTCGAATACATCTTGTAACTCATTGAGACAAGACAAGTCAATATATCACATCCCCAACATGTTTGGTGATATCAATTGGCCCTAAGTATCTAAGACTTAATTTTCTTAAGCGTAAGATCCTTTCCACTCCTTTGTACGATTTGATCTTTAAGCATACTCAATCACCCATGGCAAACCTCATGTTTTTATGCTTCACAATTTAATACTTTACCTGTCTATCCTAGTCAATGGGTAATCTCTTGTATATGGTCTAAATCATCACATTGTATTTGCATCATCCATATCTTTTCATTTTAATAACTTTGTCCCACAGCATTTCCTAAGATAATGGTGTGCGACTCTTCCTTCCATAAAGTGCCTCGAAGGGTGGCATTTGGATACTTGCTTAATAACTATTATTATCAGTGAACTCAATCATGTATATGTAGACTTCCCACTTCTTTCCGAAGTCTAATATGTATATCCTCAATATCTCTTTCATCGTCATAATGGTTCTTTTTGTCTACCCATCCATTTGCGGGTGGAAGGAAGTGCTAAATTTTAACTTTGTGCCCAATAATTGATATATATATGCCTTCAATCACATGATGTGCGAATCTTGTACACCGCTATAGGCAGGAGCGAGACTGCGGCACAAAACGGCAGTGTACCGATCATCCAAGTAATATAAAATGGGAGTGATCCCCAAGTATAGATCTCGAAGGAACACAGTAAGGTAGAGTTTACTTTTGAGGAAGGACTTGAGATTGAAGTCCTTGCGAGCGGATGGGTTGTGAACGGTTTGGATTGGTTTGTGTAAACAAAATAAAATAAACTAAATTAAAACTACTCTGCAGGCTGTTATGAACTTCTTCGCAAGGTGGATGGAGACAATGCAGACCGCTATGCACTGCATCACTAGAAGGATGGGCGAGAAGGCAAGCGGATGAAGGGTTCACACCGGCAGAAGTGAAATGGATTATACGGGTCGTTAGCACCGCTTTGCATGGCGAGTGGAAGAGTAGGCACGCTTAATGGACGAGTAGTCAAGCGGAATGGAAGAGTAGGCTTGCGTAATGGAATGGAGAGTAATGATAGATGGAAGATGGAATGGGGGTGCTGCTCACTCACATAAGCCACATGATAATTTCACGTAGACATGAAATAAACTAAATAGCATTTGGGGTTTTGCAATCATCGTTCATACAAATAAGGAATCAAAGTAGAAAATACAACAATATGAATGGGGTAATATTACAAACAAATGTGCTCAGACCATTGTAGATTCACGGCCAGAATCTAGGGTTGTCAAGTGTTCGAACCAAAAATGTACCAGGTCCACACTTGCTCAAGCTCGAGAAGGAGGGGGAACTGTTGGGTGGTCGATTACATTGAGCTATGAGTGAAGGACTGAGAGAGGGAGAAAAGAGATGGCCGCGAGCAGGAAAGAGGTCTCCGGTGGAGATGGTAGCTGAAGGAGTCACTAAGGTCGCCGAGGGAGATCGCTCGGCAGGTGGGAGATCGCACAGGCAAGAAGGAAGAGGTCGCCGCGGTCTCAAAACTGGAGACCGCTCAAGTCACTGTCTGTGGGCTAGAAACTCTCCAAACTCCCTTAACTGGTACCCCCGCCACTCTATTTATAGGCATGGGACCTTCCTGAACGGGCAAGGTTAGGAAAAGCAGGCTTCCCGAGCCATGAGTGATCGGTGGAAGCAAGATCGCCCGGGCGATGGGAGATTACCCAGGTTCGGCGAGCTGACGTGATCGCCCGGGCAATGGGACACCGCCCAGGCTCGGCGAACCAGAGAGATCACCACAGTAGTGGGAGACCGCCCGGGCTCGCCGAACTGGCGAGATTGCCCAGGCAGTGGGAGACCTCCTAGGCTCCACGAACTGGCGAGATTGCCTGGGCAGTGGGAGATTTCCTGGGCTCGACGAACTGGAGAGATCGCCCCGGCAGTGGGAGACCGCCCAGGCTCGATGACCTGGCGAGATCACCTGGAGCTGGAAACCTTGAGGAGGTTTCCTGGGCACTATGAGACCGCCTGGGTTTCTGAGACCGTGTGGATTGCTTTCATCGCCTTTGGATGGATCGCCGATTTCTTGGTAAACAAAATCCCCACATTTTTTCATGTTTTGAGAAAACTTTGAAAAATAGAACTTACCCTTGAGAATCGAGATCCACTTTCTCGGACATGATTGAACATGCTTTTAAAAGTGTTAATATTATGTGAATACTTGAGTAGGAAACTCACAAGCACCTGCCTTATCTCTATAAAAGAGTAATCAAAGTGGATATGAAAGAAGCACATTATATGAGTTCTTGGCGAGGACTCGCTTGCAGCTCCTTACTTCTGCAAAAAAGGGAAGTTAAGGCAGGTATAAAAGAAACATAATACGCGAGTACCTGAGGAGAACTCGTGAGCACCTGCTTATTTCTGCAAAAGAATAGTCGAAGTGTGTATGATAGAAAAACATTGCGCGAGTACCTGAAGGAGAACTCACGAACACCTGTTTTTATCCGCAAAAAATATATAAGAGCTGGTATATGAAAATATAATATGTGAGTACCTAAAGGAGAGAACTCGGTAGCACATGTATATCTCCGTAAAGGATATCAGAAACATGTATATAAAACCTAGAATATGCGAGTACCTGAAGAGAACTCGCAAACACCTGTATATCTCTGCAAAAGATATGAAAACTAGGTATATGTAATATAGAATACGCGAGTACCTGAAGAGAACTCGCAAACACATGTATATCTCAGCAAAAGATATGAAAAATAGGTATATGAAACATAGAATACGCGAGTACCTGAAGAGAACTCGCAAACACTTGTATATCTCTGCAAAAGATATGAAAAACAAGTATATGCAACATAGAATATGCGAGCACTTGAAAAGAACTCGCAAACACCTGTATATCTCTGCAAAAGATATGAAAAGTTGGTATAAGAAACATAGAATATACGAGTACTTGAAGAGAACTTGCAAACACCTGTATATCTCTGCAATAGATATGAAAAATAGGTATATGATGATAAGTAATAAAAATATGTTAGGTACCTGAAACAACTTTTCTGATACTTATTTTTATTCACGTTTGAAGTGTATAAGAAGGAACATCTCCTTTATAGAGGGTATGAACACTTATTAATAATCACTTGCTTTGATGTTGCTGAAATAATATCTCTAAGTGAAGAAATGAGACATCACTCATGTATGCAGAAGGAGAATGCCAACATTATGATATCTTCATATTCACACACTCCCAGAAATGTGAACCTGAAACTAATATAGCTAAATGATTTTTGACATTGATGATTATAATGATGTTAATGATATTATGTCAGATGATGCTCAACTCAATGTATGATTTGAGAAACCTGAAGTTATAAATAGAATAATCATGAAATCCAATAATCCAGAAATCCAAAAATCTAGGAATCCCGACGTGATGCATATGGGATTTTTGGGTACCTGAAAAATTAGTACCTAACTAATAATTGCATAATTATTTGGCAGTGCATTGTGGTACATACTAAAATTAGTCTGTTTCTCTTGCTAATAATATCACACCATCTAACATCAGTTGTTTGTAATCTATCACAATCAATCCATTATCAAATGGAAACTGTTGGGAAAACCCCTTTGATTTAACTTAACAAATTACCTACAAAGTGATTTTATCTCTTAGGATTGAGTTACCCATTGTATAGTGAGGGTAATCTGGTCATTAGATGTCTTAGGATATCACACTCAACCTAGGTTTTCAAGACCAGATCAAAAGAAGCAAAATTTGGGCAAAGTTAGCATTTGCGTCGAATAGAATTCGACGCAACGTCAAGTTATTGTCGATGCTACTTTGATTAGAAGTCCAAGTGGTTCACCCTTCTGTCAAAGTAATTCAAGTCAACATTATGTTGAATAGATATTGACGTAGAGGCCATGGACCTGTCAAAGTACTTTGAGAAGTCAACGCAGCTTCTACTTCAACTCAGCGCAGAAGGAAGTATCTGTCGAAGCCATTTAAAGTCGACGCAGCGTCGACTTCATCTCGACGCAGATAATGAAGTTCAGAGCTATGTCATCAACTTGATGTTTACATCGATAAGGTATCAATGCAACGTCGACTAGCAGAGTTTAAACAGAGCAAGGATGAATTCGAAGCTGCTCCTACAAGAACTCGAAGGTGCGTCGATAAGAGAGGAAGAGAACTCGACACTACAATGAATACAGTCTGAAAAGGGAAACCTTTTAGCTGTCATTTTGGACCCTCTCTAATGTACCACCTCACTCAAGTCCATTCTCCAACAACTTATTAATTGCCTCAAATAGAAAGGAGAACTAAAAGAGGACAAAAAGATTTCTTGGAAACATGCTTAATGTTGGTGAACGGGTCGGGAATTAAAGAAAGAAAGAAAGGGATTGTCCAGAGCAGAATACCTTTTCAGGTCTTACTAGAAAGGGAAACAAATTCAAATCTAAAAGGGGACAATAAACGGCAAGATAAGAAAGAGAAGGGTAGAGCATTCATCACAATCGGCAATACTATTCTATTGGAGCTTTTTCTCTTCTTCTTCTTCCTCTCTCAGGAACCCTAATAGAGAATATACATAGAAGAAATAACTGCTGCTCTCCCCCTCTCTTAGAACAGAACAGAACAAGGTTACGTTGCTCATCATCACAATCTTATAGCAGCCAAGAGTTCAATCAGAAAGTAGAATCAGAAAGGATCTGACATTCATAAGCTCCTGCAATACAGCACTATCATAAGCAGTAGTTAATTAAGAGCAGATTCTGTGAAAGATTCAAGAAATTGTTCTTCATACAGCCTTCATTAGAATTATGAAAATAGACTTCTTACTTTTCTCCCCTTCATTCTTTCTACTTCTCATTCCCAACTGTACAGAGTTTTGAGAATCCCTCCTCCAAAGGATTCAGTGGTTCAAGATCTCCTTATCAAAAGATCTGGTGGTTTAAGATCTCCTTATCAAAAGATATGGTGTTTCATGATCTCCTTGACAAAAGATCAGCTGTTCTAAGAGTCTCCTTACCAAAAGACTCAGGCACAGTTAGTGCATTCCTACCAGGTTGTAGAAGAGGGGAGTACCCACATTTTGGGGAACCTCTATACAAATCTGTGTCTTCTGGATTGTTTATTTTCTGTGCTGTCCCTCATAGTTTAGATTACTTTACTGTTTTCCTTCTTTATATTACAGCTTTGCTTTATTCTGGATAAGTATTTGTTGGAGTGGTGATTTAATTCTGGATTACTTCTTGTTACTTTGTTTTGGTTAACCTTTATTTGATGAGATTAGATTTCGACGGGTGTTTCCAAAGAGTCTTGCAAGTACTTCTACTTTGAGAAATTAAACGTTATCCTATCGAAAGATAGAAGTAACAGTCTTTTTCTATTTTTGAAATATTGACGATTACGCCTCGGCTACAACGTCGAATTCTATTGATTTTAAAAATAGCAAAGGAGAGTTTTACACTAAATTGGTTTGAAAAGCTTTTGTTTAATTTTTTAATCCGAATTAACCATATAATAAAGGCAAGTACACCTTATCGTGAGTAATACATGATATTTTGTTTTAGAAAATATCGAGGTCGTATATTTCCGCGGATCGTGTTGATTAACCTACTTTGAGGAACGAACTATTATTTTATCGGAATAAGTTTTTAGTTGGGTTTTTCAAAGAAAAATGATAATAAGCGTATAACTAGAGTTCTAAACGATGATAATAATAGCGCCCGATGTCGAATTACCTTGAGACAAAAATAGTCTTTTTTAGAAGTAAAAGAGATGACTTTTTAAAACATTAAAACGGCTTGGCCGTGGAGGTTCCATAATTATGAACGCTCCTCTCTCGAGGGTACGCCCACCTGTGATTATGAATTTTCGAACATCGAATCTTCTTAATACACGCCTTATGTTGTGAACCCCGCTATTGGGTTTTTACTTCCAATTCAGGAGACTTACCTCATCCTCTCTCGAGGGTAGAGCGCACTTCTCTTTACCGGTGAGCGATCAGTCCGTACGCACAAGCCTCTCGGCTAACTAGTGTACGGAGACGAAAATGAAAACCACACATTGATTATGTGGCTTCACTCAACGTTATTCTCGGTTAAACCTTAAGCATTAATTATTTTAGAAAGAAATGTTTTATTTTTAGAAAAACTATTTTTGTGTCCCAATGCTATTCGACATCGTGCGCTAAAGGGAATTAGCCACTCGTCGGAATGGAGACGGCATTAATAAGAAAATACATGTTTAATAATTTAAGCGGATATAAGCAGATAAAAAGAGAAATAAAAAGACATATAAAAGCAGTAATAGTATTCGTCCACGCCGACTTAAATAAGCGTTAAAGGAAATTAGCCTCTTATTCAAGATGGGGGTGGTATAGAAATAAAAGACATATAAAGGTGCAGAAATAATATTCGTCCCAACCGACTTAAATAAGTGCTAAAGTAAATTAGCCTCTTGTTCAAGATGGGGTGGTATATAGCAGTTATATAAAGACTGAAATTATGCTAAGTTACAAAAAAGAAAAATACTATCTCATAAACTCACGCACTCTACTTGTAATAAAAGACTGAATCGAAAGAAAGCATTTAAAAGAAAGCGATAAATAAAGCGTTAAAAGAAAGCGATAAACTATTTATATGAAAGCAATAAACTAAATTATGAAAGCAATAAACTAAGTTATGAAAGCAATAAAACTATTCTCATACACACACACATACTAACATAAATGAAAAAGAAGATGATCCAAATGAGAAAACAACATTTTATTTCTAAAAAAGGCGAAAATTACAAATGAACATAAACTTAATTGCATAAAGAAAACTCACAATCACTCAAAAGAACTCAAAAACACTAATAAGCACTCAGAATTTGGATGGGAAATGCTTCAGCCGAGCCCCTCTATTTATAGGCAAAATTTTATTTTTACACGCCCTAAGTCACGGGCGTGACTTGGATGTCACGGGCGTGACCCTGGGGCGTGACATTTGCGCGTGCTTTAGGGGTCGCATTCACCGTCTTCTAGAAGGTCTGCGGTCAAACTTGGCTGCACACGGGCGTGACCTGCAGTGTCACGGGCGTGACAGTGGGCGGCAGTCTATCAGCAGCATGGGTGTGACTTTGGGGCTGACTTTGGGGATTCGTCGAATGCAATTCGACTTTCGTCGAACTCTGGGGATGGCACTTTCGTCGAACGCAGCATGTTGAACTTTCGTCGAAAGCAGTTCGACGCTTGTCGAATGGAGGGGTAGAGGGAGTTCGTCGAACGCAGCTTGTAGAACTTTTGTTGAATGATGTTCGACGTTCGTCGAATGCAGCTTACACGCCCTTGGGTCACGGGCGTGACATGTTGTCACAGGCGTGACTTGGGCGTGACTTGACAAAAATTGCCAAAATCTGCAAAAACATAAATAAAACTAAGTTAGTAAGGAAAATAATAAAACAAGCAATTTATTCATTAATTTACATAGAAAATTAACAATATTAATTAAAATTATACTAATAATCATACTAAAATACGTATATTTTATTACTTATCAAATACCCCCATACTTAAGCTTTTGCTATTCCGGAGCAAAAGTAAGAGAGATCTATATGAGATTAACATAAGTTCTAATTTTTAGCTATCATTTTATTTTAATCATAAGGGGCTGAAAAATAAAAATTCGGAGTAATAAGAGTTAAGTCCTAAATTATGCAAATGATTTAAGTAGAAAGAAATGTCCTAGCCAAAAGACTTCTTAATTAACCAAATAACAAACAAAATTGCAATCATTAGTAAACGAGATTAGATCGAAATTATGATAACCTTTGCTTAAAGAAATGTGAAGAAAACGTGCAATTTACTAATTATGCTCTCAAAGGATTTTTTGAATTAAGTCCAGAAACAATAAATCGGCTAAGGGAAAAGGGGGGGGGGGGGTAAAGAGCTATGGAAAAAGAAGAGTACTTCAATTAGGAGTGGTGGTTTGTATCTTTCCACCTTTCCTTTTTAGTTTTCTTTGGTGCTCATCGTGATATACGGGAGAAAACTGTTTGTTGTTTCTTTTGCTTTAATAACCCAATGCTTATGTTTACGGAACAAAATCTTATTCCCATTGACATAAGATCATTTAAAATGTTTATTAGATGCCTATGTTTATGGAACGAATTCTTATTCCCATTGACATAGAATCTTTTTCTTCTTTTATTTTTCTTGCCATGCATACAAAGGGGTTTGCGAGAAAAAAATTCTTAGAAATAATAAAAAAATGTTTTGAGAGCAACCTTGGTAATTTGAAAATTCCTAGATTCCTAGAGACAAAAAGTAGGTATAATTGGGGTCTAAAGTTATTTTGCCAACATAATACACATGTCTCTATTTTAGCTAGTAGAAGTAGTGATTGATAACAAAGCCTCTATTTAAATTAAAAACACAAGATATTCTTTAAAACTTAACCCCGAATGTTTAAATCTATCGATCTTAGATAAACAAACAAATAGTAAAACTAGCGATTATGAAAATCCACAAACATATACTCTCGAAACTAAATGCTTTAAGAATAAAAGTAAAGTAGGGTTTATTATTTCTTTGGGTTTTTTTTTGTTTTTCTTGTTTTTTTCTTTTTTTTCAACTACTATATAGTTATATATTTTTTGAAAAAGTTTTGGGGTTTTGCAAAATATATGTTTTTTTTTTTTTGGATTTTGTTTTGTTTTTTTTCTTTTGTTTGTACTATGACAGTAAAAAGAAAGGAAAAACAAGTTTATTTTTTTTCGGAAAATTTTGGTGATTTTTTTTTTGTTTTTCTTTTGTAGTTTTGGTTAAGCTTATATATACAAAAGTAAGCAAAATGCAGAATAAAATAGGAAAATAGTCTTTTTTTTGTATAGTTTTGTTTTATTTTGTTATTTTTTTTTATTTTTTTGTTATAAAAACAGTAAAACACCCCCATACTTAAAACCCAACATTGTCCCCAATGTTGTAATGTAAGTATGAAGAAGAGAAAAATAAAAGTGCAATATATACAAAAGGAAAGAGGGAGCAAAAAGGCTTCCCTGAAATAAAGTTGGCGGGGTCGTAAGAAACCCTGCAAAAATAGATAAAAGCATAATAAAAATATTAGATATATATGGGGTGCCTCCCACGAGCACTTTGTTTACCGTCGCGTAGCTTGACGCATTTGGCGTGGTGAGATTATAATTGGGGAGGGTTAAGGATTCAGTATTTTCGTCCACTGGATCGCCCGCAAGATAAAGTTTTAAACGATGCCCGTTGACTTTAAATTTGCCTCTTTCAGGGTGAGAGATAAGAACAGTCCCATACGGCCAAACTTCTTTAACCTTAAAGGGGCTGGACCATCGGGATTTTAACTTACCCGGAAAAAGACGAAGACGTGAATTATAAAGAAGGACAAGATCGCCCGACGCAAATGTTTTGGGAAATTTTATTTTATGATCATGGTAGAACTTAGAACGCTCCTTATAAAATTTATTACTCTCATAAGCGTTAGCACGCCATTTATCGAGTTCATTTAGTTGGAATTTCCTATTCTCGGAGGCTAAGTTCGAATCGAGATTTAAAAATTTGAAGGCCCAAAAAGCGCGGTGCTCTAACTCTACAAGTAAATGGCACGCTTTGCCGTAGACTAATCGATAGGGCGTACAACCGATAGCGGTCTTGTATGCCGTACGATATGCCCACAACGCGTCGTCGAGTTTGACGGACCAATCTTTCCTATTTAAAGAAATGGTTTTCTCCAAAATGCATTTAATCTCGCGATTTACTACCTCTACTTGGCCGCTTGTTTGGGGGTGATAGGTGGTGGTGAGATTATGCGTGACGCCGTACTTAGATAAAATTTTTGAAAATTGGGCGTTGCAGAAGTGCGTACCCCTATCACTTACTATTGCACGGGGCGTGCCAAAGAGAGAAAATATTTTTTTTAGAAAATGGACGATGACTCGCGCATCATTGGTGGGCAGAGCTTGCGCTTCCGCCCACCTAGATACGTAGTCAACCGCCACTAGAATATAACAATTATTAAAAGAAGAAGGTAGGGGGCCTACAAAATCTATGCCCCATAAATCAAAGATTTCGCACTCGAGAAAAAGGTTTTGGGGCATCTCGTCGCGACGAGAGATGTTACCCGACCGCTGGAAGCTATCGCATTTACTCACAAAAGTGTGAGCATCCTTAAAGAGAGTGGGCCAATAAAAGCCCGAATCTAACACTTTTCGCGCGGTCTGGTTGGCTTGATAATGCCCTCCAGCCGGCCCCTCGTGGCAGTGTCGCAAAATTTGCGCAGCCTCCTCGCTTAAAACACATCTTCGCACCACTTGGTCTGCACAGACTCGAAAGAGAAAGGGGTCCTCCCAAAAGTAGTTTTTCAAATCAGAAAAGATTTTCTTCTTTCGCTGAGTCGAAAAATCTTTTGGAAGGACCCGTGCGACTAGATAGTTCGCATAATCTGCGAACCAAGGGGTGGAAGAAGTTTTTATATTATTTAAAATTAAAAGGCGCTCTTCAGGAAATCGATCGTCTATTACGGGTTCGACGAGCGCTTCCGCGAAGGGTTGTTCTAAACGTGAGAGGTGGTCGACTGCTAAATTTTCAGCCCCCTTCTTATCTCGGTTCTCTAAGTCAAATTCCTGTAAAAGGAGGATCCATCGAAGCAAGCGGGGCTTGGCATCAACTTTGGCCAAAAGATATTTTAGGGCGCAGTGATCAGTGAAAACGATTACGTGTGAAAGTGTTACGTAAGGCCTGAATTTATCAAAAGCAAAGACGACGGCAAGAAGTTCTTTTTCCGTCGTTGTATAGTTAGCCTGTGCAGCATTGAGTTTGCGAGAAGCGTAATATATTTGATGAAAGTATTTATTTACGCGCTGGCCTAAGATGGCTTCTACCGCGATATCGCTCGCGTCGCACATAATCTCAAACGAAAGGGACCAATCTGGCGCCACCAGAATTGGAGAATTGATAAGTTGCTTTTTTATAAAATTAAATTCCTCTACGCAGGCCGTGTCAAAAATAAATGGGGAATCCTTTTCCAGGAGGTGAGTTAGCGGTTTGGTTATTTTTGAAAAATCTTGAATAAACCGCCGATAAAAACCTGCGTGGCCGAGAAAACTTCTAATGGATTTTACATTTGAAGGAACAGGAAGTTGTTCAATTATAGCGACTTTGGCCTTATCGACCTCCATCCCCTTGGAAGAAATTTTATGGCCGAGGACTAAACCCTCTCGGACCATAAAATTGCATTTCTCCCAGTTCAAGACTAAGTTCGTCTCTTCGCATCGCTGGAGGACTCTTTCTAAATTTTTTAGACAATTTTGAAAAGAGCTTCCAAATACGGAGAAGTCATCCATGAAGACTTCAATTATATCTTCTACAAGCTCGCCGAATATAGCCAGCATACATCGTTGGAATGTAGCTGGTGCGTTACAGAGGCCAAACTGCATCCTTCGATATGAGAAGGTGCCGAAAGTGCAAGTAAAAGTCATTTTTTCTTGGTCCTCGGGGGAAATAGGGATTTGGAAAAATCCCGGGAGACCATCAAGAAAGCAGTAAAAAGGATGACCGGAGAGAAGTTCTAGGATTTGATCAATAAACGGCAACGGGAAGTGGTCTTTTCTAGTGGCATCATTTAGTTTTCTGTAATCGATGCACACCCTCCAACCCGTAACAGCACGAGTTGGGATTAATTCGTTATTCGTGTTTGCCACGACCGTTATACCGCCTTTTTTAGGGACGACTTGTACGGGGCTTACCCACGTACTGTCGGATATAGGATAGATAATCCCCGCATCGAGGAGTTTAATAATTTCAGTTTTAACGACTTCCCACATATTCGGGTTAAGTCGTCGTTGAGGCTGAATAGTTTTGCGGGGGTTTTCTTCGAGAAAAATTTCGTGGGAGCAGAATGAGGGGTTAATTCCCCTGATATCAGAAATTTGCCATGCAATTGCATGGTGATGTTTAGACAAAACCTCAATCAATTCGGATGTTTCCGAATCAGTTAAAGTAGATGATATTATAACCGGAAGTATTAAGTTCGCGGCTAGAAAAACATATTTTAAATGGTCGGGGAGTTGCTTAAGCTCCAAGACCGGGGGTTCTTCATAGGATGTGGGGATTTTTTAACTCTTTTGAAACGAAAGGCTCGAAGGGCAAATCTGGCGGCAATTCATCCAAAGGAGGTTGATTTGCCAGATCCGAATCTTTTATTATTAAAGATAACAATTCCGAAAGAGAAGAACACTCATCCTCAAACGCGGATTCCAAATTAAAGCAGGAATCATCATTTGATAGTGAGTTCCGCATGGAGGAGTTAATATGAAAAGTAACTTCATCGTCTACAACCCGAAGGATGAGGCGACCGTTACTAACATCGATTAACGCGCGGGAGGTTGCGAGGAACGGGCGACCGAGAATGATAGGCACCTCAGCGTCCTCCTCTATGTCCAGGATGACAAGCCTACCGGGAAGATAAACTTGTCGACCTTGACCAGAACATCCTCCACTACCCCTGTCGGGTACTTTACCGAGCGATCCGCGAGTTGGATGCTCATCTTAGTCGGGCTTGGGATGCCCAAATCAAGTTTTTTGAAAAGGGAGCAAAGCATCAGGTTGATGCTAGCTCCCAAGTCCGCTAGATTGTATTTTATTAACATATTGCCGAAGAGGCACAGGATGGAGAATCGTCCCGGGTCATTCAGTTTTGGCGGCAATTTGTTAAGGAGGACAGCCGAGCATTCCGCGTTAAGGGAAACACGTGAAACATCTTTGAGTCGCTTTTTATTAGAAAGCAACTCTTTAAGATATTTCGGATATTTCGGCATTTGAGAGAGTGCCTCGCAGAAAGGAATGTTTATGTGAATTTGTTTTAAAATTTGTAGAAATTTTTTATAATGCTCGTCCTTCCGCTCGTTATTTATTTTTGAGGGATAAGGAAGGGACGGGCTAAAAACGTTTGGCACAGTCGGAAAACTCGTTGTATTTTCTATCGAGAGAGGGGGTGGAGGGGTCAGTGTCGAAACATGTACCTTGGGCTCAACCCATTTTGGGGAGGTTACCTTCTTGCCGCTGCGAAGGTTTATGGCGTTGGCATTTTCTAGGGGGTTTGGCTCCGTGTTCCCTGGTAGAGCTCCATATGGCCGCTCGGAGACCATCTTTGCCAGCTGTCCCACCTGATTTTCCAAGTTCTTAATCGATCCGGTAATATTCCGGATATTTGACTAGGTGGACGCAACGTATTTAGCAAAAATATCTTCTAGCGGAGAAGATTTTGGAGGTGAAGGCTGAAATCCGTTTGGAAATCCTTGCAGAAATCCTTGCTGATTTACAATTGGGGTCCTCTGAGCATTATTAGGATTGCTCCAGGAAAAATTTGGGTGGTTCCTCCAACCCGGATTATAATTATTACTATACGGATTGTTATTAGGGTTGAAGGGGGGCCTAACTGGGTTGCCTAGGTAATCTATGGTTTCTTCGACAAAAGTATTATTATTATTAGTATTATTATTATTATTAAGCCAAGCGGGAGTGGAGGAGGAAGCAGTCATCTCCGCCACTTTCTTACTTAGCCGCTCCACTAGCGAGGCTAAGTGAGCAGTTACATCCACTTCATAAATCCCGGCCGGTTTGGCAGGGCGAGATCTAGGCGCATTCCATTGATAGGCGTTCATGGCCATTTCCTCGAACAGAGCTTGAGCGTCCGCCGGGGTTTTGTTGTTTAACGTTCCCCCGGCGGCTGCATCGATCATCTGTCGTGTGGAAAAATTTAGGCTATTATAAAACGTCTGGACCTGTAGCCAGGACGGCAGCGCATGATGAGGACATCTACGCAGGAACTCTTTAAAACACTCCCAAGTCTCATAGAGAGACTCAGAATCGTATTGAATGAAAGAGGCGATATCCGTATGTAACTTAGAGGTTTTTGACGGGGGGAAATATTTAGTTGAAAAGTGTTCCGTCAATTGGGCCCACGTGGTTATGGATCCTCTTAGAAGAGAAGTTAACCACGCTTTTTCCTTCGCCCGCAGCTAAAATGGAAATAAGCGTAAACGAATGGCGTCGTCAGTAACGCCATTAATTTTGAAAGTATCGCAGATTTCCAAAAAGTTAGAAAGATGTAAGTTTGGATCCTCATCTGGCAAACCGTCAAATTGTACTGACTGTTGTACCATTTGAATGATGCTAGATTTTATTTCAAAATTATTATTAGCCACTGTTGGGCGCGTTATGCTCGATCCGGTATCTTCCAGATTTGGCCTGGCATAATATGCCATCGTCCGTGGCGGGGCCACATATGGAATTTGATCGGCCATAGGTTCAGTGTAAGTATCTCCGACTGACTCTTCGGGAAATTCGAGTAAGTTTTGATCGCGAAGTCAGAGGCGCTCGTGAAGAGTGCGCTCGATTTCGGGGTCAAAAGGGATATTGGAATCGTCCGAGGAGTTTCCTCGGGTCATATACTAATAATAAAAATGATATATTTTTTTGTCTTTTTGTAATAATTTTTTTTTTATATATTTTTTTTGTAGATATATATATATTTTATATTTTTAATATATATGATAAAAGTAATAGTAATTCCTTGTTTCAAATAACAACACTAATTTTCCCCGGCAACGGCGCCAAAAACTTGGTGATTTAATTCTGGATTGCTTCTTGTTTCTTTGTTTTGGTTAACCTTTATTTAATGAGATTAGATTTCGATGGGTGTTTCCAAAGAGTCTCGCAAGTACTTCTACTTTGAGAAATTAAACGTTATCCTATCAAAATATAGAAGTAACAGTCTTTTTCTGTTTTCGAAATATTGACGATTACGCCTCGGCTACAATGTCGAATTCTATTGATTTTAAAAATAGCAAAGGAGAGTTTTACACTAAATTGGTTTGAAAAGCTTTTGTTTAATTTTTTAATCCGAATTAACCATATAATAAAGGCAAGTATACCTTATCGTGAGTAATACATGATATTTTGTTTTAGAAAATATCGAGGTCGTATATTTCCGCGGATCATGTTGATTAACCTACTTTGAGGAACGAACTATTATTTTATCAGAATAAGTTTTTAGTTGGGTTTTTCAAAGAAAAGTGATAATAAGCGTATAACTAGAGTTCTAAACGATGATAATAATAGCGCCCGATGTCGAATTACCTTGAGACGAAAATAGTCTTTTTTAGAAGTAAAAGAGATGACTTTTTAAAACATTAAAACGGCTTGGCCGTGGAGGTTCCATAATTATGAACGCTCCTCTCTCGAGGGTACGCCCACCTGTGATTATGAATTTTCGACCATCGAATCTTCTTAATACTCGCCTTATGTTGTGAACCCCGCTATTGGGTTTTTACTTCCAATTCGGGAGACTTACCTCATCCTCTCTCTTGGGTAGAGCGCACTTCTCTTTACCCGTGAGCGATCAGTCCGTACGCACTAGCCTCTAGGCTAACTAGTGTACGGAGACGGAAATGAAAACCACACATCGATTATGTGGCTTCACTCAACTTTATTCTCGGGTAAACCTTAAGCGTTAATTATTTTAGAAAGAGATGTTTTATTTTCAGAAAAACTATTTTTGTGTCCCAATGCTCTTCGACATCGTGCGCTAAAGGGAATTAGCCACTCATCGGAATGGAGACGACATTAATAAGAAAATACATGTTTAATAATTTAAGCGGATATAAGTAGATAAAAAGAGAAATAAAAAGACTTATATAAAAGCAGTAATAGTATCCGTCCCAACCGACTTAAATAAGCGCTAAAGGAAATTAGCCTCTTATTTAAGATGGGGGTGGTTTAGAAATAAAAGACATATAAAGGTGCATAAATAATATCCGTCCCAACCGACTTAAATAAGTGCTAAAGTAAATTACCTCTTATTCAAGATTAGGGTGGTATATAGAAGTTATATAAAGACTGAAATAAAGCTAAGTTACAAAAACGAAAAATACTATCTCATAAACTTAAGCACTCTACTTATAATAAAAGACTGAATCGAAAGAAAGCGTTTAAAAGAAAGCGATAAATAAAGCGTTAAAAGAAAGCGATAAACTATTTCTATGAAAGCAATAAACTAAATTATGAAAGCAATAAACTAAGTTATGAAAGCAATAAAACTATTCTCATACACACACACACACTTACATAAATGAAAAAGAAGATGATCCAAATGAGAAAACAAAATTTTATTTCTAAAAGGCAAAAATTACAAACGAACATAAACTTAATTGCATAAAGAAAACTCACAATCACTCAAAAGAACTCAAAAACACTAACAAGCACTCAGAATTTGGATGGGAAATGCTTCAGTCGAGCCCCTCTATTTATAGGCAAAATTTTATTTTTACACGCCCTAGGTCACGGGCGTGACTTGAATGTCACAGGCGTGACCCTAGGGCGTGACATTTGCGCGTGCTTTAGGGGTCGCATCCGCCGTCTTCTAGAAGGTCTGCGGTCAAACTTGGCTGCACACGGGCGTGACCTGCAGTGTCACGGGCGTGACCTGCAGTGTCACGGGCGTGACAGTGGGCGGCAGTCTATCAGCAACATGGGCGTGACTTTGGGGCTGACTTTGGGGATTCGTCGAACACAGTTCGACTTTCATCGAACGCTGGGGATGGCGCTTTCGTCGAACGCAGCATGTTGAACTTTTGTCGAAAGCAGTTCGACGTTCGTCGAACGGAGGGGCAGAGGGAGTTCGTCGAATGAAGCTTGTAGAACTTTCGTCGAATGTTGTTTGACGTTCGTCGAACGTAGCTTACACGCCCTTGGGTCACGGGCGTGACATGTTGTCACGAGCGTGACTTGGGCGTGACATGACAAGAATTGCCAAAATTTGCAAAAACAAAAATAAAACTAAGTTAGTATGGAAATTAATAAAACAAGCAATTTATTCATTAATTTATATAGAAAATTTACAATATTAATTAAAATTATACTAATAATCATACTAAAATACGTATATTTTATTACTTATCATGGAGCATAACACTTATGTTTTTATTGTACTTGCACAGTTAGGTTAGAAATTAATTTAAATCTCTATTTACCCCCCCCCCCCCTAGAGGTTTCTCAGAGGCACATTGTGCACTTTCAATTGGGATCAGAGGGAGGTTGATCATAAAAAGGTTAACACCTTGATCAAAAATGCCTCCTACACTTATTTCTCTTTATTACAAACATATTTTATAAAGAAAATGAGTACTAAGGATTATGCTTCCACAAGACCCCCAGTGTGTAATTTAAATAAGTTCACACTCTAGAAGGCCCGAATAAGACTTTATATGAACTCTATTGACGAAGAAATCTATAATTTACTTTTCTCAAGTCCTCCAACTCAAGTCAGACGAAAGGTATAAGAATCCTCAACAACTGAGGAAGTCCCAAGAAAGGAATGGATCGAGGCTGAGAAGAAGGTCAAGGCATGTGATGCCAAGGCCATAAACATTCTGGTATCAACAATGTCAGAAGACATTTTCCAAAAGGTTGCTGAATGTCAATCAAGAAAATAGATCTGGGATTCACTCACCACAATGGTGGAAGGAAGAGCTGATGAAAGAAAGGATAGAAAGTCCCTTCTCATATCCCAGTATGAGAACTTTCAAAAGTAAGCTGAGGAATCTGTTGCTGATATGTATGAAAAAATCAGCATTATCATTAATGAGCTCAAAGGCTTAGACAAGGAGATATTCTTGATTGAAATTAATGATAAAATTCTCATGTGCTTCCCTAGCTAATGGGATTCCAGAATCTAGGCAATCAGTGGGTCCAGAAGCCACAGAGAGATCTCAACTTAAGCTTTGCTAGGAAAGCTTAATTCTTATGAGATGTTGCTGAAGAATAGGGATGAATCAATAGAAAAGGGAAATTACTCCAGCTCCTATCCCACGGAGTCTTGCTCTGAAGGCTACTGAGGGAGAGCCTTCTACTCCTGAAGATGAGATGTTCAATCTCCTAGCAAGGAGATTCAAGAAATGTGTGAAGACAGAAGACTCAAGGAGGAGAGAAAGAGATTCAAGGCCCAGGTATGATAAAACTAGAAGGAGATTACCTGCTATACTTGCAACAAATCAGGGAACATTGCTCCTGAGTGCCCACAAGAGCAAAGGGAAAGAAACAGCAAAGAAGAGGAGAAGAAGAAGAAGTCCTTCAGAGGAACGGACAAGAAGAAAGCCAAGGGCTTCATTGCTGAAACATGGAGTGATTCTGAAGCAGAATTAAGCTCCTCATCATCTGAAAGTGATGATGAAGCAGCAGAAGCAGCCTGAATGATGGCACTAGGGATGTCATCATATGATGAAGGTGATTATGTATCTGTTTTTGATGAATTTGATTTCAGCTGTGATGAATTTAAATCATGTTTTAAAGATGTCTGCATTGATCATCTTAGGGTAGAAAAGGAATTAGACATAACTAGAACTGAATTAGAGAACCATAAGAAAGATGAAATGCACCTAATAAATCAAAACCTAACAAATAAAATTAATAATAAAGTGTTAGAATTGATTAAACTTAGAGAGGAAAACACAAATATAAAGAAGAGATAGCAAAGGCAAATGCCTTTGAGGACTCACTCAATGGGAGGATTCAGAAGCTCAAAGATATCACAAAAAATCTCTCTATGAGATTTAATCACCTAGGGTTAGGAGCAGAGCCCCCCACTAGCACAAAAGCACCTAGAAAACCAGCCTGGAAAAATCCAGTGTCATTTGTTAGACCTAGTGAGTACCAATCAAATGAGAAAAATAAATCATCTAAGGGTAAGACTGGTAGTTGTTCATATAGGATTGATGAATCCAACAAAATAAATCTGAATAGGAAAGAAAGGCCCCTAGACAAGAACAAAGTAGAGAAATTAAATAACCTCAACCAAAAGGTTTAAGAAAGACCTAGGTTAATAAAGCATTCTGTTGATCTTCTTCACTTAGATACATTTTATACTCATTTCAAGTATCAAGATAATAGGTTTGGGAAATCCATTCCATATCATCCCAAAGGGTATCATGAAAGACCCTTCTATTCTTTCATAGAACCCTACAATGGTAAAAGTAAAGGGCCCAAGGTAACTGGGTCCCTTCTAATATTTGAATTACATGTGCAGGGTTAGGTAGGGTTCCACTCAGGAGAAAATGGAGTAGGATGAAAGATGTATGTCTTGATTAAGGAACAAGATTTATTAAAGGGAGTAATTTCTGCCTTGAATCTTTCTTAATGTCTATTAAATTTATTTTACAATCTCTTTTCAATAAATAAAATTGCTGGGAAAAACAACAAGAATTTTCTAAAGAGAATAGATCTATTCATTTAGAGGTACGTCGAATAGAAGTCGACGTACCATCGAATTCTACTCGATGCTAGCATCAAGAAGCACTCAGAGTGGACAATTCGAATAGAATTCGACGTGTTGGAGCTTGCTTTCCGCATCTCTTGGTTTGAGAATAACAAATACCATGATGTAATTGATCTACTCTTTTGTGTGTTTATAGTGTATAGGTGATACATGTTAAATAAAGAAACACGTCCTCGTTCATGGATCAAAAAGACAAAATGATGAGTTTTGTATGTTAAACTTCAAACGGCAATAACTTTCAATCAAGGAAGAGTTACGGAATGTGCCACCCCATTTTAGAGATGAGAACGACTCAATCTACAGTCTGGAGAAGTGTCGGACGAAAAAAATGAAGAAGAGCTGTCAGAATTTTCCGACAGTCAATGTCGCCCAGGCGACAGCAGAGAAGTTACAACAACTGCCCGCACGGCAGCACGACGAGCAGCATTTTGGCGCTGTCGGAATTTTCTGATAGCTACTGTCGACCAGGAGACAGCTCGGAAGTTACCGCAACTGCCCGCATGACAGCACTACGAGCGGCAGTTTTGCGCTGTCGGAATTCCGACAGAGATGTCGCCCAGGCGATAGTGAAAATCTATAAAATGGTTCTTTCTGTTCGTGCATTGCAAGCTTTGAAGATTCTAAGTTCCTTCCTGAGTGCATATGAACCAGAGAGCACCAGAACCTCAAGAACTCCCATTTGTGCTGAGAATGTTTGAAATTGAAGATGAGATCGGACACGCTTCTACATCAACGATCATCTCGAGGCTTCAACCTTCCTTTCAGAGATCTGAATTTCTAGGGAGTTCTTATTTTATCTTGTATTTTCATTTATATACATTTTACTTTGTATTGGTAGGGAAAATCGCTTCCTTGTGCGGAGCGTCTAAGTCCTTGCGTGGCTTAGGGGAAAATCGCTTCCTTGTGCGGAGCGTCCAAGTCCTTGCGTGGCTTGGTGGGAAATCGTGGCCTTGTGTGCTACATCTAGATCTTGGGAAGATCTAGAGGATAGGCTTGGGCTTGGTCTAGGGAAAGATAAGTCAGAGCCTTCCGGTCCTTAGTAGAAGGACCGGTAAAATTGTAAAAGTTTTATTTTACCATTATTGCCTTGATCTTAAGCTTTATTAATATCATTATGTTCATGTATGTCTTTGTCATATTTAATAAAATTATGAATGTTACTTTATTGAAAATTAATTGAGTATTTATTTATATAAATTTTGTGTTTGGAAAATTTCGATTAATTATTTTTAAGAAAAGTGAAAGTTGGTGAAAAATTCTTAAGTAAAAATCATAATTTAAAAAGGCCCTTATTCACCCCCCCTCTAAGGGCGCCACAAGATCCAACACGTGGTATCAGAGCCAGGTTGTTCCAAATCGGCTTAACAACCGGGAATAATGGCGTCTCTTGATCATGATCTCGCTTCTACTAGTGGGCAAAATTTTAATATAAATGAAAAAGTATTATCACCACCTTTATTTATGGGCAAAAAATTTAAAGGGTGGAAAATATTAATGAAAAATTTTCTTAAGGCCTTAGATGAAAAAGTTTGGAATATTACTATTAAAAAGCCATCTAGCATACTAACTAGAAATGAAATTATTTTAAATGCAAAATCTATGAATAGTATATTTTGTGCGTCAGACCAAAATATTTTCAAACATATTTATACTTTACCTACCGCATATGAAATTTGGATTTTTCTTGAAAGAACTTATGATTCTCCTTCTACAGGTACGGAACATTCACAAGAACCGGAGAATATGCAAACCTATGCAAATATTCAAGAAAGCTACACAAAGGATGAATCCATAGAATGCTCATCAAACGGAAAGGATGATGGACATTCTTGTTTGGAAGAGGAAGATGAAGAAGACAACGTCACAATATTGGACTCAGTTGATGGCAAAACATCAAGCAGAAGAGAAGACGGAAACTATAGCAAGGTAAGAAAATCTAAATCTTCTCTTTTAGTAACTAATTCTATTTCTACATTTCGTGTGCTTAAATTTGCTAAACGTAAAATTTTAAAGATAAAACATGCTAATTCCAAATTACATTTTGAAAATAAAACTTTAAAAGCAAACGCTAAAGTAGAATCTTATATTGATGTTTCAAATTCTTGTTCATGCTCTTTAATTGAAAATGCTAAACCTTGTTTTGATCATAATACATTTAAAGAAGAACTCACGGTTTTAGAAAATGATCTTTTAACTTCAAAAGAGCATAATGAAAAATTGTTAAAAGAAAATGATAATTTAAAGGATAAATTAGAATCATTAAAAATGTTTATTCAAAACTTTTCATATAATAAAACATCTTTTATTTCTAGTTTATCAAATTATCAAAAGTCTAAAAGCTTAACTTCATATTATAAGAGTACGTCTATAAGAAAGAGTGAAAATGGAAATCATCAAAATAAGAACCAATCATTTAAAACATATTGTAACCCACTTTTTCAACATTCAATTCTTAAGAAAGACCATCACTCTTATAAACTCTCAAAGAATCAATATAATAAAATTCATTATGATTATCAACATCAATGTATTTTGAAAAATAATTTGAATAAACATAAATCTCAAATGAATTATTTTTCAAACAACTATCATTCCAAAAAGATGTCAAATAATCATAATATGAATTTAAAAGATAAACAACCAAAGTATGAATGGAGTCCCAAAATTAAAAATGAAACACTAACTCCACTTGTAAAGGCCCATTCATCACTATCTCTCCAAAAGCCTATATGATGTATTTGGGTACCCAAAGGAACCATCACACTTGGTCCCCTTTGGATACCTAAGTCTCTCATTCACTAGGAATCATTATATTGCATGAAGTAGAGATTAATTAAAAATGAAATATCAGTACTCTACTTCATGATATGCTTAATTGCTTTTTCTTTTGTTTGTTTTCTTATTTTTGAGCCAACACGCTAAGGTCACTTAGATATATTATGAAATATGACTTTTACATTTTAAGCCTAATGTTTATCAAATCAAAATTGAATTAAATTGAACATAAAGTCATAATTTATAAGTGATCTATCTTTTCTTTTTGTTTTATCCTTTTTAAATCCTTTGCCTATAAATGTCTTATATTATCATTATAAATTGAATGTTAAATTTTCTAAATGATATTATCAAGACTAGTGAAATTACTTTCAAAATTGGATTTAAATGGATTTTTAGGGGTTTTAGGCTAAAATATTAAATGCGCAACTAATTGCATATTTGTCTATTTTTCGTTGCTGCATTTAATAGCCCCTATATTGAAAATCATAATCGAGAAAAATTAGAATCAAATAATATCAAAAACAATGTGTTTTAAATCAAATATAGTAACTATGTTGCTAACGCCAGGCGTTATCAGTAACGCTGGCGGTAGCATATTTTCCTAAAAATTCTGATTTTCTCTGAAAAATTATTTTGTTGTCAAATACCTTGTATTTGTTTTGTCTAATTTCTAAAAATTAAAATCATAAGAAAATTTACGAAAATGATGAATATGATTTCACAATCACCACCATGATCTATTAATATCCTATGCTAAAATTCACTATAATCATATATCATAATTCATGATCCATCAAGACCTATCTTAAATCAACTAATTCTATCAACCTTAGGAATTATGAAATATATGATTGCAATTGATATTATAGTTTCATATCTTGTTTTGTGTGTGTGATGTTCATCTTTACTGTTTGGATGAATCTCATTATCTTTAGACCTATGAATTAACTTGATATCAACAAGATGAAATCAAATAGAATTGTCACCTCTTTCTAGGTCTATGAAAATTCAAAACTCTATGTTTGAATACATGCAACTCAATCTTATATTTATCCATCTTTACTTAGCTTTGCACCATGTTGTCCTAATTCATCACACTAGCATTATCACGTACCATAGATAGAAATCAATGCTCATGCTAGTTATATCTTGCAATGCTAAAGTAAACTATATCATTAAAATATGAAAATCTTATTTTCCTTTGTAGTTATTTGCATGAATAAAACTTTTCTAAATGGATTTAAAATCAACAATCTTCGATAAAATTGTAAATCCAAAACTAATCATGAAATTATAACACAGTTAATATATTTAAGGCATACACGCTTAGTATGTCCATAATCAATAAACCTATGACATGTGTCTCACAATAGCGAGGGCGTAGGATTGTGTGCATTAGAGACCTAACCTATAAGTCATGTCTTGTCCTTAACCGGGGAGGGTTCCAGTGGGGCCTTGAGAGGCACTGGGGGGAAAGAGTGCTAGGTTGAGCGTCATCTTTTGTATGCATATGGGATTAACACCCAAACCTACGGCATGTGTGCAGCTCCTCATGTCCATCCGTCACTTAGTACTGGGCTAGAGTGTAGTCATGTAGTTAAGGTATCTTGATCTTAGATATACTTATATTATATTCATTGTATGAACATTATCTCACTCTTTATACATAAATCATGCATATTTTTTTATTCTAACATTGCATCATGTGTTTGCATATTTTAATATTTCGAGCTTTAATGATTTTACCAAACACAAGTATTTGAAAAATCACCAAATACATGCTAAAAGAGCCTTCAAATCTAATCAATATACTCTGAAATTTCAACTGAAGGAAGGTCTCTTTATAATACAAATGAATTGAGAAAAATATTTTTCAAAACATCAAGAAATGCAGTTCTGTTTTGGCGTTAAGAAGTTAATACCTGGCGTTAGCTCCTTTGCTCCAAAATATTTTTTTGTTTTGAATTATTTCTTGTATTATTTTAAAATTTTGTGTGTTTGTAAAAAGTTTTCAATCTTTTTATTCCTTTTAAAACAAAATTTTATTTCTTTTAAAAAATATATATATTTTCTCATACGTTATTTTTGTTTATTTCTCTGGCATAGAATATCATTTATTGAAAGGGCTATTAAAGACTTCTATGATTTCCAGAGAATATATATAAAAAAAACAAATACAAAATTACAAAAATTTCAAAGAACAAAAATATGTTTTTCTTTATGTGTGTTTATTGTTTTGTGCATATAGAAAAAAAAATTCAAAAATTTATAAAAACAAAACTGATTGTTATTCATTGCCATTGTCAAGGATGGATGATTAATTATATCAATTAAAGATTAAATACAATGTTTAACTTAACTTTCAAGTTTCTTAAAAACATTGTTTTGTATTTGTCATGCCTTGAAAATTATCTTGTTATGTACAATGAAATTGATTGTAGATAAACATGTGTAGAAATGTTTAGCATGCCTCTAAGTATGAGTAATGTATTATGTTTGATAATGATTCATTCACTCACTTATTTTTGTGAACCTACATGTGTTTACAATCTTATTCTTACATGATTGTGTAGTGTAATAACATAAATAATTAAAATGCATAAATAGATTACTTACACAACATTGAATTGGTTATTACAATTCTTTGTCTTTCATGCACTTATTCTTTAGAGAAATGTGGTTTAAAATGCTATGCTTGCAAAACAAGTGAATTCGGAGTCCTTAGTCACTAAACTAAAAAGCAAATAATAAATGACAAGGAAAACTCCACCAAGCACTACTCAACCTCCTGATAAGTCTTAATGAGCATTGTGAGGTTGAGCACCTTGGCTATGAATTGTAAAGTGTCTTGTAGCAAACAATTTATACACCACTTCTCTTTAGTACACCGGATCACAAAAAAATTGAAAATAAAGCTAAAAAGTATAAAAGTGATCCCCCAAGCACTACTTTGCACCCTGATAAGTCTTAATAAGCATTATGTGTGCAGAGTGCCTTGGTAGTTGTACTATTTATTCATGTGCATTGAAATAGTGTGGAAGTAATATTATTTGTGTATTTTAATGTTGTGTTATTTCATTATATATGTCATGTGTTTTTGATTGATTCACTTGTATACTTTATCAAAACATTACTTTGTACACATCATTATCTTTCATAAGACTTCTACTCATGAGAATTGGATCCTAAAGCTCATCTACTCAAAACTCTACAAACTTAAGTAAATGCACTAGATAAGAAAGCATGACCGCTATAATGTTTAAGTTTACTTGAAATGCAAATTTTATTACATTGTAGTTTGTGTATCTTTTCTTGATATTATGAAATCATGCTTGCAATTTTTTTATCTTAATGGAATAGCATCTCTTCAATCTTTAACTCAAACATCAACTTTTCAAATTTAAAACTCATTATCCTTTATATGGTTTTATCTTCTAAAATGATGTTTATGTTTAAGAGTGCTTATTATTTTTAACACCATGTTTTCCTTTAAGCAAGTGGTATCTTAAAATAGAATGCTTACTTTATCATGTTAGCTATGTTGCTTACTACTTTATGTTACATCATGCTTATATTTGTCTCAAGAAGTAGTATTTAACAAGCTTTTGATTGCATCCTATTTTTCTTCTCGACATAAAATCTAATACTCTTATATACTCCCATATTTATTATTTCTTCATAATTATTCATTCTTTCTTTCAAAATAACTTTTGATAATATCAAAAAGGGGAGAACTATAAATTCAAGAAATCTCTTACTAATCTCAATTTTTCAGAATGCACCATTGCAATTAATTATAACATTTAGGGGGAGCATACATTTAGGGGGAGAATACAATTTAGGAGGAGTATATTAAAAAGTTTTCATGGAAATCGTCTATGTAGAGGGAGTGATATTGCTCGATCATGACAACCCACTTTTGGTAATAACAAAAGGGGGAGAATAAAATGAGAAATCTAGTGACATAGATATTTAGGGGGAGTAAAATATATCACGCAGTAAACCTTTTATTCATGCATATCTTTTATCGCACTTATCTATAGACTCACTAATTTCTCATATGGATATTTGTTATTATCAAAAGGGGGAGATTGTTGGAGCTTGCTTTACGCATCTCTTGGTTTAAGAATAACAAATACCATGATGTATTTGATCTACTCTTTTGCGTGTTTATAGTGTACAGGTGATACATGTTAAATAAAGAAACACGTCCTCGTTCATGGATCAAAAAGACAAAATGACGAGTTTTGTATGTTAAACTTCAAACGGCAATAACTTTCAATCCAGGAAGAGTGAAAGTTGGTGAAAAATCAAATAGAATTTGTGTTTGGAAAATTTCGATTAATTATTTTTAAGAAAAGTGAAAGTTGGTGAAAAATTCTTAAGTAAAAATCATAATTTAAAAAGGCCCTTATTCACCCCCCCCCCCCCTCTAAGGGCGCCATAAGATCCAACACGACGAACCGTCAAGTTCATATCGACGCATACATCGACTTATCGAACCCTGACTAAATTCGAAATTACGTCGATTGGAAATCAACGTAGCATCGACAGGACTACGTCGACTTAAGGTCTGCTGAATAGTCTTGATGTTACGTCGAGTACTAGTCGACGCAACATTGATATAACAGCGTGTGCAGAATTGCTTCTAGAAGGCAATCTCGACACATCTTTGCGCACCAAATAATAAGTTTTATCGACGATGTGTCGACCTAAACCCTAAGTTGCGGAGATTCATCTACTTTTATGCAATTAGTGCATCGAAACATTTACGCTTTCGAAATTTCCTCTTCTTGCTCTCTCGTTCTCCAGCTCTCCCGTGCCTCTCTCTATCGCTTTCTCTTTGTCATTGTAGGTACTATTTTTCTGGTGGCTCCACCAAAAGTTAACTCTGGATTTGATGTGGACATTGATTTATTCAATGCTGCTGCAGAAAGCTTCAAGGCCATCCTTAGTCTATTTCATTCTGCTGGTTTAACAAAGTTTATATCCACAAGGTGTAAGATTCTAGATGTAGAACTCATAGAATTCAAGGATACTATTTCAGTAGCAGATGGTAATTCTCTCCATGGGACAATCTCGGGTCAAGACATCAACATATCTGAGGAGATTCTCTCCCAAACATTTAAACTACCCACTTGGAATGACTTAGATGAACTGTCAGGAGAGGAAGTAAATAATGTCCTGGAAATAATGCAGTTCAGGAAGGAGATGCCAATTAATCTAAAAAAGATTGATGTGGCAGAAGAGTACAAATTTTTAGCTGACATTGTTGGTAAAGTTATGTTATGTAAAATTTCAGCCCATGATGTTATTTCCAAGAAGTAGTTGCAAATTATGGGAGTTCTAGTTCTGCAAAAGAAGATTAACTGGGGGAGGTGTCTCCTAAAGCTGATTGCTCACAAGTACTCCAACAAGGAAAATGCTTTCATGAGAATCATGAGTTAGGTTCTGCTTCACCACTATCCTGGTGTGTGTAAGTCCAAAGGAGTGCCTATTCCTCCTGGAAAGAGAATAAACATAGGAATATTTTCGAAGTAGACCAGGCAAATCTTAAAGCCTGGTCAAGCTCCAGCTTCACCTACTCCCTATCCTCCTCGTTAAGATCCAGAAAGGCAAATACCAGACCCTCCAAGGGATAATATCCCTCATCCTCTCTCTCCACCTCCTCTGGACACTGTTCCAGATCTCCATTAGGATGATGCTCCAGCTCAACTTTCCCCTCAACAACAACAACACCAATCCTCTTCAGCCCCAGAGTCATCTCCACAAATTCCTTATCAGTTACCATCCACATTTGCTCCACCTCCTCCACCTATTCATGTCTCGCCAGAGTTTTATCAACCACTCTCCCCAATCCCTGAAAATCCACCTCCATCTCCTCCTCCATCTACCTCCTCTATCCCTACAATTGATCTTGAGCAAATCATCTCCAAGGTAGTTGGGATTGCATCCTCTACATTTGCAGACCAGGTGGCCTCTCAGGCAAAAAGCTTTGACAGAAAATATTCACAAATGGAGGTTGAGCTGTTAAATTTTAAAAGAACTCTCCAGAGCCTCATGGATCTGTATCTTCCTCCATGGTTACAAAGGAATTCTTAACCAATATAACCAACAAGGTTAAGAAGGGGGAGAACTTATTGGAGAAAGAAGTACTTGTCCTATATTTGAGTGGATAAGATAAAGGTGATGCTAATGAAGCTCCTGACAAGATCACTATCTTCCAACATGCACAGATCTAGGGGGAGCCTGGACATCAGGGGGAGTCTGCACCAGAAAAGCAGAATGAGGAAGAAAGAGTAGAAGTAGCAGATTAGTTGGAGCTTCTAGTAATTCAGGGGGAGCCTACCCCAGATGTTCAAAGGAAGTTGGATATAGAAATGGTAGCTGTAAGAACAACAGTAATTCAGGATGAGCCTCAGATTGAAACAGTGCTAAATCAAGTAGCTAAGATTGCTCAGGAAGCTGCCCAACAGGCAGAAGTGAATGCACTCTCTCAGGGGGAGCTTCCCAAAAACATTACTAATGAAGATGAAGAGGATGACCCCTTGCATATTGCTCCAAGGAAAGTTACCCCAAAAGTGTTTTGAAGAAAAAGAAGAACTCCTCAGAATGAGTAATGAAGCTCAGGTACTCTGTAACAAATAATTCTTCCTGGGAAACAGCTGTGGAGACCTATATACTTCTTGACAATTGAATGATATTGCTTGTGTTTTCAGTCTGTTATCTTATTATATATATATTGTCTTGAATGTTCAGAGCAATGTCATCAACTTTATTCAACTTCATCTCGATGCAGATAATAATGTTCAGAGCAATGTCATCAACTCGACATTTACATCAATAAGCTATCAACACAGCGTCGACTAGCAGACTTCAACCAGAGCAATGATGAATTCGAAGCTGCTCTTACACGAACTCGAAGGTGCGTCGATAAGAGAGGAAGAGAACTCGACGCTACGTCGAATACATCCTGAAAAGTGAAACCTTTTCAGCTGTCATTTTGGACACTCTCTCATGGACCAGCTCACTCAAGACTGTTCTCCAACGGCTCATTAATTGCCTCAAATAGAAAGAAGAACTAAAAGAGGACAAAAAGCTTTCTTGGAAACATGCTTAATATTGGTGAATGGGTCGAGAATTAAAGATGGAAAGAAAGAGATTGTCTAGAGCAGAATATTTTTCAGGACTTACTAGAAAGGGAAACAAATTCAAATCTGAAGGGGGAAAATAAAAGGCAAGAGAATAAAGAGAAGGGTAGAGCATTCATCACAATCAGCAATACTATTCTATTGGAGCTTTTTCTCTTCTTCTTCCTCTCTCAGGAACCCTAATAGAGAATATACAGAGAAGAGATAACTGCTGCTCTCCCCCTCTCTTAGAATAGAACAGAACAAGGCTGCTCATCATCACAATCTTATAGCAGCCAAGAGTTCAATCAGAATGTAGAAATAGAAAGGATCTAACATTCATAAGCTCTTGCAATACAACACTATCATAAGCAAGATTTAATCAAGAGTAGATCCAGTGAAAGATTCAAGAAGCTAGCTGTTCTTCATACAACCTTCATAAGAATTCTGAAAACAGAATTCTTACTCTTCTCCCCTTCTTTCTTTCTCCTTCTCATTCCCAACTGTATAGAGTTTTAAGAATCCCTCTTCCAAAGGATTCAGTGGGTCAAGATCTCCTTATCAAAAGATCTGGTGGTTCAAGATCTCCTTATCAAAAGATCTGGTGGTTCATGATCTCCTTGTCAAAAGATCAGTGGTTCTAAGAGTCTCCTTACCAAAAGACTCAGGCACAGTTTGTGCATTCCTACCCTGTGGTAGAAGAGGGGAGTACCCACATTTTGGGGAACCTCTATAAAAATCTGTGCATCTTCTAGATTGTTTATTTTCTGTGTTGTCCCTCATAGCTTAGATTACTTTACTGTTTTCCTGCTCTATATTACAACATTGTTTTATTCTGGATAAGTATTTGTTGGAGCATAACACTTAGGTTTTTATTGTACTTGCACAGTTAGGTTAGAAATAAATTTAAATATCTATTCCCCCCCTCTAGAGGATTCTTAGAGACACACTGTGAAATTTCTGAAACATCTATATTCAAGCAAAGCAAATCGATTAACTTGACATAGATATCATTGCAATCAATGATAATCAATCATAGTGGATTGAAGAGAGAAAGAGAGAGAGGGATAGAGAGTGATGCACAACTCAAAAATGCTCAAAAGGGCAGGTGCGGTCATGCTGCAGGAGCTACACCGACATTGCTTTCCTCAAGAGATGATTAAGTTTATGACATCCTAAGAAGAAGAGAGGGGCTACCACTACACATCTGCGGATAATACTTGTGTGATGTGGTCTTGGTGGGTTTTACGACCCCATAGGAATTAAGCATAGGTGGTATATCCACCCTTCACATCAAACATCAAACAATAGAGGTGGTATTCCCACCCTTCATGTCCACGCAATTTTTATAAGTACTAATGTAAACAGTAGGAAGTAGAGTTAATGAAAGAACTTAAGACATATTTGGATAAAAGTCTGCAGTGAAGGATACGGCGGTAGGTATAGATATGAGGTTTGATATATCTGATTGCTGAGAAGGTCTTTGTAATGATGGCTGCTGATAGGACCTGAGTTACTATTATGCTTATTACAAGTAATGCTAGAAAAGAAAAGATGAAGAAAAAACTCCAATCAAATGGGAGGTATATGAAACAAGAAATAAAATGATATTTTATCTTATCTCTACTCTATGCACCTCTTTTATTGAATGTAAAACCCTTTGCTTGTAAAATTGCTTCTGGTGGAGGATAAATTGTCTGATTATTAAGCAAGATAGTCTTCTAACTTTCATGCTTCCCATAGTTCATCTACTAGCTTCCAAAGAGCTCGACAATGTTCTGTATCATGACTAATGTCTGAGTGATATTTGCAGAACAGTTCTCCATGATGATACTTGGCCTTTGATCTCATAGGGAGAGGAACTCTAAACTCTGGCATGTCTTGAATGATCATAAGAACATTTTCCATGGGAACATTGAGCTGAGTATACTCTCCTTGATAGTTTTTTAATTCAAGTGTACTCGGATTGTAAGACTTTATTGGACAAGCTTCCAGAAATTTAGGTGATGCATCTTGCTTTTGGTGTTTAGTAGGTATATTCTGAAGAAAAGAGTAAGATCTAAAGTATTCATCACGCGAAAAATCTTGTGACGAAGAGGGATGATGATAAAAAGAATCTTTTGTCGTTGTTGGGTTCTTCGATTCAAAGAAGAAGCGTAGTAAGGATTTGTTGCCTCTCATTCAATAAATTGATTTGCTACTCTGATAAGATGTCCATAAGTCTCAGGTTCATTTAGGCTGACTTCAAATTTCAGAGGGATTTCTTGTAATCCATTTATCTAGGCAATTTTATAAAAGTCCTGATTAACATCAACAATTTCAAGAATTTCTTTTTGGAACCTGTCAACGAATTGAGCAAGAGTCTCGTTATCTCCTTGCTTGATTTGAGAAAGAGTTGCTGGGCCTCTCTTTCGCTTCCTCGAGGTAGCAAACCTCAAGAGAAGTGTTCTTCGAAGATCAGCGAAGCAAGTTATTGATTGAGGTGGCAGCTTATAAAACCATTCTATAACTTAACCATCAAAGGATATAACTAATAATTTGCACTTAATCCCATCTGAGACAGTCCTTAGTGAGATAGCAGATTTGAAGGCTTGAAGATGGCTGATAGGGTCTTCCCCTCCAGAGAAGGTTGGCAAACGAGGTTCTCTGAACCCATTAGGAGCTGGTTACAAACGAACTTTATCTATACAGGGAGAAGGCTCTTACACTTCAGCAATAATGGGAGGATCTGAAGGATAAGCAGCATCAGCAGGGGCAGGAAAATAAGCACAGTTCTCCTGAAAGTTCAGGAGTACTTCTGCTCGATCTTCATGGGTAGCAGATCTGAAGTGGTCATTGCAAGCAGTTGTGAACTCCTCAGATTGAGACGGGAGAGGAGCGATCGATGTGCAAATCTTGTAGGAGGAGGATGAGCTTCCTCAAAAGGAGCTTGAGGTGGCAACTGCCGGAGGAGGGTGTCCAAGGATTTGTGTAAGGCTTCGAGATGCTGAGCGACCTCGTGATGATACTGCATGAAGGCTTCCCAGATGATTGCTTTACCCGAGCTAGATTGAACTGGACACTGGGCAAACTCGCGATCAGCCATAACTAGTTGCGCGAACAAAATCAAAATTGCCGAAATTGCCGAAAGAGAAAAGTTGCGATAACTTCTAAATGGTGTTGAATTTGGGCAATCTGAGGGTGCAAAATGAATTTGAATGGGTAAACGGGTTTTCCATTGGATGTATGGCTTCGAGATGGTCCCGAAAATATATTGTGAGCTAAAAACGGACAAATGGATCAAATGTTATGGATGTTGTAAGATTGGGTGTCATTCTCGGCAAAATCCCAAATCTTCATCGCAACTGATGTTCAACAACCACTAAAGATTTGAAGGTCACGTGCTATGTTCGAACCAAAAATGTAACAGGTCCACACTTGCTCAAGCTGGAGAAGGAGGGGGGAAACTGTTGGGTGGTCGGTTACTTTGAGCTATGAGTGAAGGAGTGAGAGAGGGAGAAAAGAGATGGCTGTGAGCAGGAAAGAGGTCTCCGGGGGAGATGGGAGCCGAAGGAGTCACTGAGGTCACCGAGGGAGATCACCCAGGCAAGAAGGGTGAGGTTTCCATAGTCACAAAACTGGACACCGCTCAAGTCAGTGGCTGAGGGCTGGCCTCCGAAGTCCCTGAACTGGTACCCCTGCCCCTCTATTTATAGGCACGGGATCTGCCCGAACGGGCAGGGCTAGGAAAAGATGGCTGCCCGAGCCATGAGTGATCGGTGGAAGCGAGATCGCCTGGGCTCAGCGAGCTGGAGAGAACGCCCAGGCAGTGGGAGACCGCCCGGGCTCGGCGAACTGGCGTGATTGCCTAGGCAGTGGGAGACCGCTCGGGCTTTGAGAACTGGCGAGATCGCCCGGACAGTGGGAGACCGCCCGAGCTCGACGAACTAGCGAGATCACCTAGGTAGTGGGAGAATGCCTAGGCTCTATGAACTGGAGAGATCGCCCGGGCAGTGGGAGACCACCTGGGCTTGGCGACCTGAAGAGATCGCCCGGAGATGGAAACCTGGAGGAGGTCGCCCGAGCACTGCGAGACCGCCCGGCTTTCTGAGACTGTGCAGATTGCTTTCGTTGCCTTTGGATGGATCACCAATTTCTGGGTAAACATCATGCCTTATTCCTGCTTGGTCTTTAACTACCGTCCGGGGTCCGGAAGAGCTGTCACCTTCTTCTAATATACCCGTCTTATCCATCAATTGTCTTCGCCCACGACCTTGCCGGAGAAAATCACATGTGCGTCAAGAAATACCTTGAGATGATCGTGGGATGCAAGTGAATGATGGAGGAGGCCAAGAGGATGCTGCTGCTTTGGATTTGCAAGAAAATGGTGGCCAGAGCTCCTCTTTTAGGTGGGTGGCGATGGGGCGGCGGAAATGGCGGGACTGGAGCTTTGTGCGCGAAGAAGAATATGGATCGATCCCTCTTTAGGTTGAAATCTGCGGCTTTTATAGAAATAGTTAGAAAAAATAGGCACACATGATCGAACGCCCGACCGTGCATGGATCATGTGATATTAACTGCATAGAAACGCCCAGCCTGGCTCAGCAGCAGACCGTGCAATTTTACTCATGCAGGGTCGAAACTGACCGTGCGCACAAAAAGTACAGGCAAATCTATACAACATGAAATCACGCTGACAACAAGAGATCGTGTGTTTTCTTCGCGCATGGTTGAGTCCAACCATGCATGAAGCAAACACACTGGCAATAAGATTTATAAAAATTTGGACAATAAGAGGGGCTCGTGCGATTTTACACACGCACGGGCAAACTGCCCGTGTGCGAACAAATCACACAAGCGGGGACAGAACACCATTCAGAGCTGCAGATGAATAGACACGGTCAGAGCGATCATGTGTCAAGGAAACACACGACCTTGCGATTCATGCATACATGAAATCTGGGCAAAATGGATGATCCACCCACCTGCACAACAATCCAAACAGCAAGCACACAGTTGGGAACACCCTTCCAACTCAATCCAAATGCAGAAAAAGGGTTGGGGAGCACCATGTGCTTACCCCCAACAACAAAACACGCAATTACACACCGCCACATGCCAAAATGTGCACTTCGTGTGAGAAGAGTGAACCAGTGAAATATAAGTATTAATGAACTAAAAGCGAAGTGCATGTGCGTGAAAATTAGCCCGGATGAGTCCATAAAACACTATAAATATTGGACTCATCACACCCCCAGACCTAACCATTTGCTCGTCCCAAGGAAACTATCAATTAAGCGGAAGAGAAAAAGGTTTGGCTGGCTTAGAAATTGCAAGGGCGGAGTACCTTGCAAAGTCGCATGCTAATGCTCGTAAAAATATACTAGAGGAAATTTTTAGTTATGCAAAGTAGTTCATAAATATCTAAGAGTATAATTTATATAATATTTCTACTCAAAAGTCGAATCACGGTGAATTGATCAGCCATGCATAGGAAGAAGGTAGACTGCTCGTTGTGGCAAGTATTGCCCAAGATCGATGCTCGGAATAATCTCCATTGAAATCCATCAATGTTGGTGGCCATAAGCTCACGGTTCACACTCTCTCCACAACACTCATTTGGTTCATTGCGTGAGTCAGTAGGACTTTAGGGTAGAGATGGGGCTTAGGTTTCGGTATGGTAAACATTAATAAACCAGAAGGCTTTCACACTAAACCCAATTGAGATAATTAACGCGCAAATTCTGCACTGCTAATAGCGAGAGCAGAATACTATCTGAATGGCAGTGTACCGGTCATTGTCAAGTAATAAATTTTGGGAATATGATCCCCGGGTATCATTCTCTCAAGGAATATAGATTAGGTGAATTGATTATGTCGCGAAAAGATTGCTACATCGAGCTAAAGTAAATATCGGGCATGGATTTGGGTTTCCTAATTTAACAACAATAAAAGCAAAATGCGGCTTGAGAGCACCGCTTCACTTGGCATGATGATTAGTGCAGGCTGCAATGTCGTGCTTCGGTAAGCAGATGGACGGTATGCAGACAGAAGGAGTGATCTCAAGTGCGTGAGTGAGGGTCGCAGGCACCTCTTTGGAGTCTCACATCTAGCTTTTGATAGAGTGGATCAGCTAGTGCTTGTGTGGGATGGATGGAGTGGAGGCGAGGTGCATCACAACATAACAATGAGGTAGAGGTATAACTAGACATTCTTTCATTCATAGACAAATAAAGAGAATTCCAAGTTCATTACAAGCAACATTTCACAGGTGGCAAAAGAAAGGGTAGAGTTATCCACAAGAAGAGAAGCCTCGCCGTAGATCGTGGCCAGAATGGTAGGTTGTCAGGTCGCCTCCGAGCTCAGTCTGTGGTTTCTTCCGGGATCTAAAGGCTGTCACTACCTCTGATCTTCTTCTTCTACTCTAGTGTAGGTTTCTTCTTCTTCACAAAAATAGAACACCCAAACCTTGATGTGTTGGTCGTAGATGGCCGGGAAGGCTTTCGGATCCTTGGATGTGGCTTAGAATCACGGGAGAAAGCTTCCCAAGTGAAGGAGATGGATGTAGGGCTTGAGGAGAGCAAAAATGGCGCAGGGGCGCGGGAGAGACTGGCGGCAAAATGTTCGGGCTTGCCCTAAAATCGAGGGATCTGCATTTAAATACGGAGCAGACATAAACAGAGTGCACGATCAATGGCGCACGACTAGTGGTCGTGCGTGAAGAAATGCCACTGATCGTGCGAGAACACCCTGCAGCAAAATCCAACATGACAAAATAGCGTATGGGCAGTGGCGCATGGCCAGTGGTCATGCGAGAAGAAATGCAGTGATCGTGCGAACCACTCGGTTGGAAAATGTGGGAATGTGCATGACCAGTGGTCGTGCGTGAACAAAAAAACACAACCAGTGGCCTATTAGGCTAAAAATGGCCCAACCCACTCTGAGTGTCCACAAAATCCCTGTACCTACAGGAAAACCACTGAAATAGGCATTCTACATAATCCACAATTCTCTTCTGCATGTCTATGGAGTTTTGAAAAATCCAAATGGCCATGCCCAAAGTCGTTACCTTAATCGTAAGGAGGAGGATGCTGAAGGCAGGGCTAGTGACTGGAGTGAAGTCGTAACAAGGTAGCCATACTAGAAGGTGCGACTGGATCACCTCCTTTTCAGGGAGAGCTAACACTGCCTATGAGTCGCCGACTCATTCTTCAATAGGTACGCGGTCTACTCGTGCAGTTGTAGCTTAAGGTACATGGAATCTGTCAGGAATACGAGACCAATTCACATGCCTAGTATATGACTGTGAATGTAATGGACCAAAAAGGGAGAAGGATTGCACTTGGAGTAGAAATACGCAATGTGATCAATAGAAGCATCAATGAGCAATAAGTGAAGTGCAAAGGCAAGATAAACGACCATGATGAGTCCGGAAATAGCTATATAAACCAGACTCATCACACCCCTAGACTTACCTGTTTGCACGTCCCGAGCTAACAAATCCGGCGGAGTGGGAAAGGTATAGCTAGCCAAAAAATTACAAACATGGAGTAGTATGTGTTGCATACTTGTGTGCGTAGAAGTTCATTAGAAGAAGTTTCTAAATATGCTAGCTAATTTTTAAAAAGTGTAAATGCATAAAAAAGTAATTTATTTATTTTACTCAAAAATGGAATATTGGTGAATCTCGTGGTCACGCGTAGTATGAAAGTAAGCAAGTCACGAAGGGGATTGTTACCCAAGACCGGATCTCAGAATTATCTTCGTTGAAATCCATCAACATCGACAGCCATAAGCTCCCCCTGTCCCTCTCTCTCCACAGCGCTAAAGAACACACAAGACGAATCGATAGGACTTTAGGTATACACGAGGCTTAGGTTACAGTTTGGAACCCAAAGATAAACAAGATAGCTAATCGCAACCCAAAAGAGCTCACAAAAGTGCTAAATCATAGCAGCCCCAATAATACACGTGTAACACACACCCAGACTTGACTTTGAAACCGGATGTGCACATAACCTACTCCAATCAATAGAACTAGATATTTCAATTAAAACGCTAGGGATATATATTTTTTGCTTTTCTTTTTCTTTCCCTTTTTTATCCCTAAATTTATTTGCAAAAATCTCAGCATATAGAAATTTTTAAGATATCCACATCAACACAAAAGTTTTGTATCACCGCACCGCATTAGAGAATTACAATTCATTAATGCTTTAGGATTATTTTTGGTTGCAATAATGGGATTAGATTTTAGGCCTTGGTGAAGTATGGTGGAGCTGAACCCAAAGGTCGGGTAGGCACAAAATAGGCTAGCAATGGTTAGCGTATAGGAATGGTAAAATAAAGCTCAAGCTTACCAAATAGATGGCCTACGTCACACTCAACTTGCAAATCGTTCGCACCCATGCTTCGAGAGTTGCTTAGGGAAAGTTCTTAGCCCCCGTAAAAGGTAATCCTTCCTCCCGACTCGAGCATCATGAACCTCGCGCTCACCTACACACAATACACCGATACCACTAGATTCAACCACATTCACCATTTTGAGTAAAATAAATTAAAATCTACGCAAATCAATTAATTGTAAATTAGAAGCATAAATAAAAACTAATTCTACTTGAATTCCTAAGCAAGACACGAGTACTCAACTAGAGCACTACATGAGTCAACATGTCACTCCATCTTGCAATTTTTTGGCTAATACATCAATTCCGATATCACAACCAACAATTGAATATACGGGGGCATACAAACTAGTGAGTGCGCGCTCGTGTGGGTGAAATAGTGTGTGATAATGCAAATATGAAATTATAATAAAAATGAAGAGTACTATTGGTAAGCTAGAACATGTGCACATGTAGTGAGCACCAGGTACTGCTCTTCCCCCAGACTTAAAGTCATCCAGATCAAAATAGAACATTTGCATAATAAATTAGCCTACCAGAGGATCAGTGATATTTGTCCAATTGCGACAGTCCCGAATGCTCTAAAGATTTGGACCTGCGATTAAATTATTCTCCCATACAAAACAAAAATAAACAAATATATAGTTTAGAAAAAGAAACAGAACGAAACCAAGTGGTCCAACTGGGTTGTCTCCTAGGAGACCTTTTGTTTAACATCCTTTAGGTGGACCAAATACCTGTATTATAGCAGTTTATAATAGAAGAGTTCACCAAACAAGTAACAAGAAATAAACTAGTCTTAGTATTGTAAAGCAGCAAAATCCTGAAAGCAAAAACTGAAAGAACGCAATCAACTAACAACAGATTTATGATGCATCTCTCCCGTGGATTGAGAATGACCGGGGGTGGAAGCTTTAGGGCCAAAATTGGTTTTACCCAACTTCCCCCTCGCCCCCTCTTTCTCACCACGGAGAGCCGCAAGTCGTTCTGCGCACTGGAGTTTTTCCTTCTTCATTTTCTCCACAGTGGGGGAGCTCCATCGAATATATTCCTCATTGTCTCCCACCTTAGTGGTGGTCGACATCATGTCTGGCACCGATGTGGCGACCAGATCAGCCCAATCTACGGAATTCTTAACAAGTTTATTATTAACATTACTACAGATAGAACTAGGGAGCTGCTCCCGAATAAAACTAGGGTCACCAATTTCAAAAATATTATTTTCCAAGTTTAGGGATCCCATCTTTTCTATCCCATCGATCACTACGTCTTCCTTCTCGTCTTCTTCCCTGTTTTCTTCAACACTTAAAAAATCATCAGTAATCAAAATCGGTGAAGTATCAAAGGCAGACGTTGTGGTTATGGTCACGATAGAAGTCGTCACTCTAGGAGGTAG
The DNA here is from genome assembly GCA_033032865.1 of Dactylorhiza incarnata. Lineage (NCBI taxonomy): Eukaryota > Viridiplantae > Streptophyta > Magnoliopsida > Asparagales > Orchidaceae > Dactylorhiza > Dactylorhiza incarnata. The sequence goes on from JAWHQI010000035.1 coordinate 10,094,041, forward strand.
AGTGACGCAACCATTAGAAAAGTCTATTTTCATCCCTCTCTCCTTCAGGAATGGGACACCAAGAATTGGAATCGAGTTGTTCTCACAGGGTCCCAGAACCTGGAAATCGGTCACCACCTCAGCCCCATTAACCACAACTTTGACTTTTCTTACTTCCCCCTCAGTTTCCACCAATGCTCCATTAGCTAGAGTAAGAGACGTCCAGTCATCCACATCCATATGGATATTCAACCTCTCAACATCTTGCAAAGCAAGAATGTTGCCTCACGAACTGGAGTCACACAACGCCGTAGTATTCACATTATTAATACATCATGGGAGTTCCCAATCACCATGGCTAACGACGTCAAAATCTACAACCCTCTTCCCATTTTCGATCAGATTCTTTTCGGTGGTACACGGAAGGGTGCCCTGAACGCATTTGGAAACTGCTTGGGCCAATTGGCCCATTTACAATTCCAGGCTTCTCATCGATGTCGTCTGGTTAGCCATGTTAGCTTAGGTAATTTCAATTCATTACTCTAACGTCTCTTCCAAGCTACTTTTTTTTGGTGCTGGAGGTGATTGATTATAACCCACATGAGGCGGCCGCGCTTGACTTCCGGAAGAAGAAACATCAAACTGATGCTGCCCCGACTGCCATCTTTGGCTAGCAGTATTTTGATTATAAGCAAAATTGGGTTATTTTCTCACTCCTGGGTTATAAGCGTTTCTGTACGGCCTTCCCCTATTCTGATTAGCCATGAAATTAACAGATTCAGTAATATTTAGGTTTGCAAATAGTATCATCAGATATATTTAGGTTTGCTATCAGTAATATTTAGGTTTGCAAACAGCACCTTGGCTTTATCTCTCAGAGAATATGGAAAAATCCTCAGCTTGACAGTATCATCAGATATACCTGCATAGCAGAAAGTGGCGCAGATATCAGAAAACTCGGCTAGGTGAAGATGCGGGTCTTCAGAAGGCAATCTGGAAAACCAGGCGTTATTCCGAATGATATTCAGAATAGCCAGTTTAATTTCAAACTGAGCATTTGTGATAGCCGGCCTGAACCCCGGATACACACTCCCTATAGTCAGAGTGGTGTAGTCCCTCATGGTGCGAGGCCTCGGCTTGTTCACTTCAGGTTCATCCACAATAACATTCTTCCCATCCTCGGGCACTCCTCGGCTCCTGTGGCCTTCTCCTTGATTCAGATTATCTCCCATTTCAGCAAGAGAAACTACAGTATGCCTCCGTGCATGAGCAGTCCTCTCTATCTTTGGGTCGAAAGGGAATAGGTCACCTGGAACTTTCCCCTGTATAAACAAAAGAAGAATACAAAAAAAAAAACAACTCGAAAACAATGACCCATGCAACAATTTTATCAACAATGGAAAACACATCAAGCCTACATTCCCCGTCAACGGCGCCAAAAACTTGACGCGCAGATTCTGCACCACTAATAGTGAGAGAAGAATGCGGTCTGAACGCCAGTGTATAGGTCATTGTCAAGTAATAAATTTTGGGAATATGATCCCCAAGTATCGTTCTCACAAGGAATGCAGATTAGGTGAATTGATTATGTCATGGAAAGATTGCTACAGCGAGCTAAAGTAAATAACTGGCATGGATTTGGGTATCCTAATTTAACAATAATAAAAGTAAAATGCGGGTTGAGAGCACCACATTACTTAGCGAGATGATTAGTGCATGCCACAATGCCGTGCTTCGGTAAGTGGATGGACGGTAGGCAGATGGAAGGAGTGATCTCAAGTGCGGGAGTGAGGGTCGCAGACACCTCATCAGAGTCTCACCTCTAGTTTTGCTAGAGTGGATCAACTAGTGCGTGTGTGGGATGGATGGAGTGGAGGCAAGGCACATAACAACATAACAACGAGGTAGAGGTGTAACTAAACATTCTTTCATTCATAGACAAATAAAGAGCATTCCAAGTTCATTACAAGCAACATTTCACGAATGGCAAAAGAAAGGGTAGAGTTAACAACAAGAAGAGAAGTCTCGCCATAGATTGTGGACAGAATGGTGGGTTGTCAGGCTGCCTCCGAGATCAGTCCGTGGTTGCTTCCAGGATCTAAAGGTTATCACTACCTCTGATCATCTTCGTCTTCTTCTATAGTGTAGGTATCTACTTCTTCACCAAAATGGAACACCCAAACCTTGATGTGCTGGTCGTAGATGGCCGGGAATGCTTCCGGATCCTTGTATGTGGCTTAGAATCATGGGAGAAAGATTCCCAAGTGAAGGATATGGATGGAGGGCTTGTGGAGAGAAAAAATGACACAGGGGCGCGGGAGAGACTGTCGGAAAAATGTCCGGGCTTGCCCTAAAATTGTGGGATCTGCATTTAAATATGAAGCAGAATAAACAGAGCGCACGATCAGTGGTGCACAACTAGTGGTCGTGCGTGAAGAAATGCCACTGATCGTGCGAGAACACCCTGTACCAAAATCCAGCATGCCAAAATAGCACACTGGCAGTGGCGCACGACCAGTGGTCATGCAAGAAGAAATCCTGTGATCGTGCAAACCCCTCGGATGGAAAATGGGGGAATGCGCATGACCAATGGTCATGCGCCTGATCGAACGCGAACAAAAATGCATGACCAGTTGCCTATTAGGCTAAAAATGGCCCAACCCACTCTGAGTGTCCACATAATCCTTGTACATGCAGGAAAACCACTGAAATAGGCATTCTACATAAATCCACATCACATGTATATCATCACATAATAGATCGAAAGTATGGCACACAAGAAATCACACCAAAAAGGGCCAAGGATTGCACTTAGAGTAGAAATATGAAATGTGATCAATAAAAGCATCAATGAGAAATAAGTGAAGTGCAATGGTAAGATTAATGACCCTGATGAGTCCGTAAATAGCTATATAAACCAGACTCATCACTAATGCACTAAACCTAACAAATAACCACTAAACGCGCGGGTGCACCACACCCCCAGACTTGAACTTGAGAACATGGGTGTGTGCACCGCCTACTCTCAATATAAATATCAAACAAATTTTCAATTAAGCTCTTCTTTCAATTGTTCTCTTCTTTTTCTATTCTTTTTCTCTTTTCTTTCTTATTTTTCTTTTTCTTTTCTTATCATTCATTTTCAGCAATTGTTGAAATGAAGCACCTCCACATTTTTCACAAAATATATCATTTCATCAACACCCTAAAATTGAAATTTATAGAACATTAAAGCTCGGGTTTGGGTGTGCGACTAGGATTAGCTTTTGGCTTTGGTGAAATGTAAGTGGAGCTGAATCAAAGGGATGGTAGGCACAAAGGGCTAGCAAGTATCATATGATAGGTTCAGCATGAAATCTCAAGCTGGACAAAATGATGGCCTACGTCACTCTCATGCAATGAACTAACCTATGCCAATGCTTCAAGAGTCGCTTGGGGTAAGTTCTTAGCCACTGAGAAAGATAATCCTTCCGCTCAACTTAAGCAATACGAGCCTAGCGAACGTCTACACACATCCCTATGCCACCGTTGAATTCACACTGGATTCACCACTTTTGAGTAGAATAAATTAAAATTATGCAAATTGTAAAATATAAAACTATAAGCATAAAGAAAATTTTATTCTTCAAAAATTTTTATGTGAGACGTGAGTACTCGACTAGAGCACTACGGGAGTCAACATTTTACTCCATCTGACAATCCTAAGACAGAATAATAATTTTCATAAATCACACAAAAGAAATGAGTTCAACTCGCGACACGCTAATGGTTAAGCACGTGCTCAAGTGGGTGTTATGGTGTGCGGTGCGTATGAAACAACAATTATAAAACTGAACTAAAATATACTTCAAGTATGCAAATGATATATGCATGTGCAGAAATGAGCATACCAGAAGATTGGCGTTAAAGCAAAAGAAATCCAAGTCCACCACCAAAAGATCACCACCCTACAAAAAGGACGCACCAAGGAATAGTAGAAATAATATATTATGGAATTATCGGATTAGATAAAGCAACACAAGCAAAATTTGGTTGTCTCCCATTAGCTCTTTTGTTTACCGACCATAAGCTGGACTAAATACATGTATTATGCACTTTATAAGATTGTCTAATCATAAAAGCAAAAGTTAATAAATCCTATTTATTATTACAAGCACATCAAAATGATCAACTATAAGATGATTTAAAGTAGTAACTAGAAATGAATGAAATGGGTCCGAAGACCCAGCAACAGTAGTAGTAAAGAGGATCATAAGTTTTCCATCTCCAAGTTTCATCTTCTTCATCTCTTCATCTCCGCCAAACGTCTGTCGTCAATGAAGTACCGTTTAGCACCCTGCACCCAGTCTCTCAAGGAAAAAGCAGGCAATGATGATGAAGTGGAATAGGAGATTGATTTCATCATTGCCATCTGCTTTCCCTGCCAAGAATGCCACTTAGAATCACCCAAAAATGGGTCCACGAACTGATAGACCTGCAAGGAAGTAAACAAAATATTAGAAGCATTAACAGGAGGGAAAGTAGGAAGAATGAACTTATCAATATCATCATTATAAGAATTGTGATCAAGAAATAAACTAGACGAAGAACTAAAAGATTCAATTAAAGGAGGAGCGGCCCCTATTTCACTCCCAGCAAATTCCCAAGCTTGATCATTGTTAGTGACGTAAGAATCATAATGAGGTGCATTTGTAAACTCAAATGCAACAATGGTGCGCAGATCTCCTTCACTAATGAAGAGGTGCACAACTCCTCATCAAAAAGGTCATCCTCGTCATCCCACTTTGGTGCAGCATGAAGGTCCAGAACATCACCCTACAAATATTCTTCGACAAGATCAACAAAAATAGGTGTAGAAATTTTTTGCAAAGAAGCTGAAGGAACGCAATTAATTTCAACATCAGAAAATAAAAGATCATGTTCCTCCGCAATAGGATCCAGGGACACCTCCCAACTAGAGAGAACACTCTCCTCACCCCACCCTAGTGCATCTAAGCGCTCCCAATCCTCTCGCTGTTGGCCATCAAATGAGTGATCGTCATCACTAGAAGTAAAGCCATACACAGGGAGTGAAGACCCGGTGCAAGAAATAAACTCAGAGGTTGAGTGCATAATTTCCTCCACGGGTAAAGACTGAGCGTTAGGGACAAAGTCATCATATGGATCAGCTAGAACTCAGATGGGAATTTTTACGGTAGTCCCCCATAGATAAGGTGGTGTTGCATACATGTCATCAAGGGGTGAATGGTTTTAGTTGGAAAATGGAGTAGATATGATCAGGATGTCCAGATCATCATCATTCTCCCTTTGCTGCGTGAGAAAACAAGGGCAGTCCTTCAAGACATGATCCATTCTTTAACAAAGCATACATCGAAGATACCTACACTGCTCAACATTCAACATGCTCAAGGTATCTATATAATGGCGCAGTGTTACAAAAACTAAGTTCAGCAACTGTATACATTGTGCGAAATATGTGGATAGAACAAAAATCAAATTTCCCTTGCAAAACAGAACTACACGAACAATAATAAAAATTCTTGGAAAACTTGTTTTACAATTTAAAATAGGATAGGATGAAATAATATTAACAATATGTGATTAAAAAGAAAAAAAATAAAGGGGCCATACACACTGGAAGAACTTCTTTCTCTCGGCTTTCTCTCAAGAAACTCACAGAACTGTGTTCCCCGGCAACGACACCCAAAAACTTGATGCTCGAATCTTGCACATTGCTATAGGCAGGAAATAGACTGCGACATGAAATGGTAGTGTATCGATCATTCAAGTAATATAAAATAGGTGTGTGATGAGTCCCATTTATATACACTTTTTCGGACTCATCTGGGATAGTTTTCTGGCATTTGTACTTATCTTTTAGTTCATTATCGCTTAAACTTCCCTTGAACACATTTCTTCAGAAAGTGCACTCTTTGGGCCCAATTTGGTGTGCAATTGCGCACTATGTTTGTTGGGGGCAAGCATAGGGTGCTCCCCAACCCTTTTATGCATTTGGATTGAGCTGGAAGAGTATTCCCAGTTGTGTGGGTGATGTTTGGTGCTGTGCAGGTGGGTAGATCATCAATATTGCCCAGTTTTCATGTCTGCATGAATCGCACGGTCGTGCGTTTTACTAACGCACGGTTGGCTGCGATCGTGCGCGTTCATTTATGGCCCAAAATAGCTTTCGGATTCTAGTCGTGCGTTTAAACGCACGGTCGTGCGTTTGATCGTGCATGAACAAATTCTGCAACTTTTCTATTTAAACTGCGATTTTTAGGTTTTCGGGACAGATTTCAGTTTCGCGATTTCTTCCGCCGCAAGGGGAGTTTCAGCTCCGTTTCTTCACTTCTTCCTCCACCTTTTTCCCGAGGCCACCTCGCATCATCCAAGTGCTTTAGGGAGAGGATCTACACGCATCTTCATCGCCAAGCTAGGAGTTCTTCGCAACGGACGTGGCCAGATTGTAGCTTACCAGAGAAGACGGGTCCATTGGGAGGAAGTGACAGCCCTCCTCTACCCCGGACGATAGCTGGGACCGAGCTAGGATGCGGATTGACAACCCGATGATTCCTACCATGAATCTACAACAAGCCTCCGGATTCGGTTGTATCTCTTGCATGTTTCTCTTCTTAGGTTATTGTTGCTTCTAGTGTAATCTTCTATTTATGATGATGTTTGTACTCTGCACTTGGTTTAATAGTTATTTCATTGTTATGCAATGTTATTATTTGTGTATGAGTGCTTGAGGTGAGTTCTTGTGGTATTTATGGTGTGAGTGTGTGGTTTGGCTGCACTAGCAATTGCTATGTGTGAGCTTTGTGACGAGGTGCTTGCAACCCTCATTCCGCCGGTGCGACCCACTCCATCTGCTTGCCTTCTCTTCCATCCGCATAGCGAATCAGTGTATAGCGGCCCGTGTAGTAATCCATCCGCCCGGTGAAGCAGTGCGTTGAAGGCCTGCATAGGAGTAGTTGTAGCATTTTCTTTTTATTTTTCACAATCCAAATCCCCCGTTTCCGCATCCATCCGACGTAAAGGACTTCAATGTCAAGTCCTTCCTCGAACGTTAACTCCACCTTACCGTGTTCCTTGAGAGATTCGATACTCGGGGATTACTCCTCATTTTATATTACTTGAACGATCGGTACACTACCGTTTTGTGCCGTAGTCTAGCTACCGCCTATAGCGGTGTGTGAGATTTGCGCCATCAGTGTGATCCCCAAGTATCAATCTCGAAGGAACACAGTAAGGTGGAGTTTACATTTGAGGAATGACTTGAGATTGTAGTCCCTGCGAGCGGATGGGTTACAGACAGTTTGGATCAGTTTGCGGAAACAAAATACAATAAACTAAATTAGCACTACTCTGCAGGCTGCTATGCACTGCTTCGCAAGGTGGATGGAGACTATGCAGGCCGCTATGCACTGCTTCACTAGGCGGATGGGCGAGAAGGCAACTAGATGAAGGGTTTACACTGGTGCAATTGAAATGGATTATACGGGCCTATATCACCGCTTTCCTTGGTGAGTGGAAGAGTAGGCACGCATAATGGACGAGCAGTCAAGCGGAATGGAAGAGTCAGCTCTCGTAATGGAATGGAGAGTAATGACAGATGGAATATGGAATGGGGGGGGGGGGGGGGGGGGGGGCGCTCCTCACTTGCATAAACCACAAGATAATTTCACATAGACATGAAATAAACTAAATAACATTTAGGGTTTTGCAATCATCGTTCTTAAACTAAATACAACAATATGAAGGGGTGAGATTACAACCAAAGGGGCGGAGACTCGTTGGAGATTCACGTACGGAATCTAGGGTTGTCAAGCCTTGTCCGTGCTCGGTCTTCAACTGCCATCCGGGGTCTGGAAGAGCTGTTACCTTCTTCTAATATACCCGACTTCTTCATCAATTATCTTCGACCATGACCTCGCAGAAGAACTTCACACATGCAGAGAGAAATCCCTTGAGATCACCCTTGGATGCAAGCGAACGATGGAGGAGGCCAAGAGGATGCTCTGCCTTTGGATTTGCAAGGAAATGGTGGTCGGAGCTCCACTTTTAGGTGGGAGGCGATGGAGCGGAGGAAATGGCAGGATTGGAGCTTTGTGCACGAAGAATAAGGAGGATCGATCCATCTTTAGGTCACAATCTACAGCTTTTATAGAAACAGTCAGAAAAAATAGGCACACACGGCCGTTCGGACGACCGTGCGTGGATTGTGCGATATTAACGGCTCAAAAATGCCCAGCCTGGCTCTGTAGCAGACCGTGCAATTTTACACATGCACGGTCGAAACCCACCGTGCGCGCAAAATGCACGGGCAAATCCAGACATCATAAAATTAGGCTGACAATAGGAGATAGTGCATTTTCTTCGCACACTGTTGAGTCAAACCATGTGTGAAGTAAATGCACGGACGATAAGATTTATAAAAATTTGGACAACAACTGGGGCTAGTGCGAATTTACTCATGCATGGCCAAACTTCCCGCGCGCGAACAAATCGCATGAGTTTGGACAAAACACCATTCAGAGCCGTAGATGAACATGCACAGTCGGAACGATTGTGCGTCAAGGAAATGCACGACCGTGCGATTCATGTAGACATGGGCAAAAGGGATGATCCACCAACCTGCACAACAATCCAAACAACAAACACACAGCTGGGAACACCCTTCCAGCTCAATCCAAATATAAAAAAGGGTTGGGGAGCACCATGTGCTTACCTCAGCAACAAAGCATGCAATTGCACACCACCACGGGCCAAAATGTGCACTTCATGTGAGAAGAGTGAACCAGTGAAATATAAGCATTAATGAACTAAAAGTGAAGTGCATGTGTGTGAAAATTAGCCTGAATGAGTTCATAAAACACTATAAATATTGGACTCATCAGCACATCATGTAATCACACTATATTTCCAACATACAACTTTGTAAGCTTTTTCATTGAGTCATCCTTCCAATTCAAAATGAAGTGTGACACCTTTATCAATCAATCAATATTAACCCAGATGACATCGTTACCCAATTATGACCTTGACAAACTGTGTACAAAGTCTATAGAGATATCATCAAAGGATCACTCCAAAATAGGTTAGGACTTCAAGATTCCACCAAGTCGTTGAAATTCGACCTTCACTAGCGCACAAGTATGACACCTTGACACAAAACAATGTGTTGTCTTTCTACATGTATGGCCACCAAAACAACCTTTTCATATCAATGTACATTTTTGTGCTCCCTGTACGAATTAAGTATTTGGTAAAATATGCCTCATAGATCAATTCATCACGGAGTTTCAAGAAATTAGGGATGCATAGTTTGCTATCCTTCCTCAAGAGTCCATCCTCATGGGATAAAACCATGTTTGACCCCTCTATGGTCTCCACAACATAATGTTGCATGCTCTCATTGATTTATAAGGCTTGACAAACTCAGTCTGCAATATCGTATTGGACCTTCGTCCAGTTTAAACATATTGTAACTGACATACTCTTATTGACACATTTAATCTCCAACGCTTCAAGATCAAGAGATATACGATCATTATGAGCTGAGATCCAACTTGCTTGTGTTGTACCCCGCCTGCTCAACAAATCAACAATGACATTTCCCTTCTCAGGAGTATAGTGGATATCAAAGATATAGTCGCCTAAGAACTCCATCCAACTTCTTTGCCGCATATTCAGCTCCTTTTGGCATAAAATGTACTTTAAGCTCGTATGGTCCATACAAATTTCAATCTCCATGCCATACAGATAATGTTGTTATACTCTTATAGTAAACACTATGACCGCTAACTCTAAGTCATGGACCAGGTAGTTTCTCTCATGCTCTTTTAGTTAGAATGATCTATAAGCAATCACCTTGCCAAAATGACATATGACATGACCCAATCAATTTTATACGCATCACTATAAATTGTAACCTTAGATCCCGCACCTCAAATACAAATTGGTGTTTAGACTGGTAGTTTCTTCAAATCTTCAAATGCTCTTGCGCACTTTGATGTCCAAATGAACCTATGATCCTTCTTGGTAAGTGCAGTGAGAGGATGTGCGATCCTCGAGAAGTTCTCCATGAAGTGTATGTAGTAGCCAACAAATCCTAAGAAACATTTAAACTTTTGCCACATTCCTCAGCTCATGCCAATCCTAAATAACAAAAATCTTTGATGGAACCACCGTTATTCCCTCTCCACTGGCCATGTGACCCATAAATGCTACCGCCGATAGTCAAAACTCGCATTTGGAGAACTTGGCATATAATTGGTTCTTTCACAAAATAATGAGTACTACATGAAAATTGAAAGTGCACAGTAACTATCCTTAGTATTCTCTAGAGGGGGGGGGGGTGAATAGAGATTTAACAAACTTTTACTAATATGTGCACAGAGAATTAATCCTAATTACTAGGCATCCAAGATTCCATCCAGAATTAATATAATCACAGAATTATAGAAATAATCACGAGACAAACAAAGAAAATTCACAAACACAGAAGACACAAAAGCTATAGTGGTTCCCCAAAATTATGGGTACATCCACTCTTCTACCCCCTTGGTAGGAATCCACTATCACAGTGCCGAGTCTTTTGATAAGGAGACTCTTAGAACCACAAAGTCTTTTGATAAGGAGACTCTTAGAACCACTAAGTCTTTTGATAAAGAGACTCTTAGAACCAGTTCTGAATCCATTGGAGAGGGATTCTTTAAACTCTTTTACAATTTGTTTGAATGAAAAAGAATTAGAGATCTGAATAAGAAATTAGAATAAGAGATCAGAAGAATTATAGGAGATGGAGAATTCTTCTGATCAAGATCCTTTCTCAGAAACACTGAGGATCTTTGAGCACTATAGTAGATGATGGATCTTTAGATCTGTTGAATCCTTGATAGGCAGATGGTCAAGGATTGTTCTTCTTCAATGATGTAGTTCAGAAGATCTTATTCTTGATTATCATCTTTCAAAGAAAGGATGAAGATGAATCTCTGCAGAATGAGGAAGAAATCTGCAGCCTTGAATTCTATCGGGTAGACATATATATATAGAGAGAGAGATAGATGAGAAGAAGGGTTTGCTCCCTATTAGAATTGTGTATGTATAAATTTTTCTGTCGATTCAATTGAATTGGAGTTGAATGACCTTCCCTTTATGATCCTTCTCCATTTTAAATGTTCAGAAATAATTATTTCTCTCTTTCTATCTATGTTGACAGCTAGTCAATAACCTTTTGTAAAACTTCCAATTTCATCATCTTTGAATCTCTGGAATGATATTTTCTCTTCTTGTACATGTGCGGCCCATATATTTCAAGTATCTTCCATATATATATTTTTAAATGATCATCAAAATTCATTCGAGGAAGTTTCCAATTTCTTTGGCTGTATTCGACGTTGCGTCGAATAACATCCCTTCATATCGACGCACCTTCGAATTCTACTAGAAACATCTTCAAAATATTCTTCAAAAAACCTCATCTTTGATTTGAACTCTACTATCGACATTGTGTCGATTCCTTATCAACGTATCCATCAAGATAAAGAACATAGACTTTAATCTCTGACTTCAGCGCCGAGTACCATTCGATGTTGTGTCAACTTCCAATGAAGCATCGACTGCCAGTCTGAGTTATCCTCACTTCTATTCGAAGTTACTTCGACTTTCAATTGAAGTTGTATCGACTTCTTTTCGACACAGATTTAACTCAACTAATTTTGGATCACCTTTTGACTAAGCCTTGACACCCTAAGGTGAATATGTCATCCTAGGACATCTACAAACCATATTACCCTCACTATGCAACATGAGTAATGAATCCTAGAGAATGAAATCACAGAATTTGTAAGGTAAATCAAGAGGATGTTTTACCAACACAAATGATCTGCATGCTCCTCCTCTGATTGAGAGTATACCAAGATATCATCAATGAAGATAATGACAGATCGATCTAAATACTCTCAGAATGTCTTATTCATCAAAACAATGAATACCGATGGCACATTCGTAATCCCAAATGACACTATGAACTCAAAGTGGTCATAGCGTGTACTAAACATCATCTTTATAATATCACATTCCTGAATCTTCAATTGGTAATAACCGGATTTCAAATCCAACTTCGAGTAAATGATAAATCTAACTAACTGATCAAACAATTCGTTGATAGATGGGATCAAATACCTATTTTTCTCCGGCAGCTTGTTTAGCTCCTGGTAATCAATACATAGTCGCAAGATACCATCATTTTTCTTCACAAAGAGAACTGGTGCACCACAAGGGGAAGAGTTCGGTCGTACGTAGCCTTTCTTCAGCAAATCTTGCAACTGAACTTTTAATTTTTCCATTTCTGTTTATGTCATTCTATAGGACGAGTGTAACCTATGCTTAGCTCCCATCACTAGCTCAATATAGAAATCAATCTTGTGCTGGTATGGAGCTCTAGTAAGTTCATCAAGAAACACATATGTGTACTTTGCTACCACTGTAACATCGCCTAAACTAGGCTTTTACTCTGTTGTCTCCAACAGAGTGAAGAATAACTCAGTGCCTTTCTGAATAGCCTTAACCACCTGAAGGGCAGACATTAGTGTATTGTTCACCCCTAACAAACTAATAAATGTTCTACAATATCTATACCCAGTATAACTTATTTTGCTTTGCAATCTATACACACACACTGACTTGAGACTAATTTCATGCAAAAGATCACCTAGAATTCCGATAATGGTAGTAAGGATGCTTCTAAGTCAAAGTCACAGTCTCATATTGATACGCATATTCTATATAATGATATTACTCTACATGGTTCTTATTGATAATTTCTCTATTTTATACCTGATTTTACTTAGTTTTGGTCGTTGTTTGTGATGCATGAAAATCATGTAGGTGTATTGTGATTAGTTTCAGTTTTGGGAATTTTCTAGTTTATATGAATCCATCGGCAAATTTCTTCACACATATCGGTACGCTTTGCGCATGCGCATTCATGCTTTGTGAATTAATTCGATGATCAAGCAATCTAATTATCTTCGGTCACTGGCCATGCATTTTCTTCATGCAGGCCCAAGCATAGTTTTTTTGTTGCCCATGTGCTCTTTATGCTTAAAATTTATGTTATATTGCTGGGCATGCATTTTTTCATGCATTTTTGTGTGTGTATTGTGGATGGGCGTACACATTCGTTTCATTAAATTTCTATGTTTTTTCATCGGGCATGCATTTTGTTCATGCACATCTGTGCGCCTGCACACACCCATCTTCTGGTCATATTCCTCTTATTTGTAATACAGTGTGCACGCCCATGCACATTATGGTGTACAGGGCGTGTACAGTTATTTTCCTAAGTCAATTTATATGAATGTTAGGGTTTATTTTCGGGGATCCAAAGTTGGGAGCTTGTACAGACATATGCCTCCACTTTCCCTTTGCTTGGAGCTCATCCATCAACCTTTCTCAAGCCTTACTGAGTTACTCCAAATAGATTTCAAGCTTCATCTTTCATTCTTAATTGTTTCTGAAGATGCTTTGACGTAATTGTTGTGGTCTTGGAGCCATCATAAGAAGGTGATCATTGCTCTAAAGATTGGAAATAGACCCAAGTGATTACAAGTGAGAGGAGGTGATAGCCCTCTTTGACTCCGGATGACAGCCGTAGCATAGCCATTGGAAGATGGAGGTCAAAACCATGCTTTCTACCCCTCTATGGAAGAGACTCTTATTGATTATGCTTAACTTGTTAATGGCATTGAAATCGCTAAATACTACCATTCCAAGGTCCACGTTGGTACGATAATCCCTGAGTGAATCACTCGTTACTTTTATTACTTGCGGTCGGTGTTCTTATCGTGCATCAAGTTTTTGGCATCGTTGTCAGGGAGCACAAAATATTTATGTAGATACTTTGATTGAGATGTCATGATTAAGATAGTCTTCTTATTTTTGTTCATGTTTTTGTATCACTTAATATTTTAGTATTCATCGTGTTTTGTGAAAGATTTTTTTTAAGTTTGTGTGTTGTAATGTTAGTTATTCATGGTAATGCAGAGAGTGGATATGGAAATTTTACCTTACGGCCCCGTGATTGAAAGGACATTGAGTAATGTAAGAAGAGGAGTAGAAGTAATGTCTGATAATCAAGGCATGATTGATGTTGAGGATAATGCTTAACAACCTCCCCCTCGGAAGACGATGATGGAATATTCTCTACTAATTGTAGGAAGTGTGTCACCCATCATTCAACCAACAATAGCCAATCATATGTTTGAGATAAAACCAGCTATCATCCGGATGATTTAGATCACTGTCCAATTCTCGGGCCTTCCCCTTGAGACCCGCAACTACGTATTGACAGTTTTTTGGTAATTTGTGACACATTCAAATATAATAGGGTCACAAATGATGCAATGAGACTCTGCTTGTTCCCATTTTCACTGTGTGAGCAGGCTAAGCTATGGATGTTATCTCAAACCCTGGATCAATTGATTCATGGGATACATTGCAAATGAAATTCCTGGGAAATTATTATCCTGCAGAAAAACTTATCTTGACTAGGAATGAAATTACAATGTTCAAACAATTCAACCAGGAGACTTTAGCTGAAGCGCGGGAAAAGTTCAATGGTTTGTTGAGAAGGTGCCCTCAACATGGGATTGAGATGTGGCTACAATTGCAACTCCTTTATCATGGTTTGGAAGAATCGATACGTTCCAATATTGATGTTATTGCTGGAGGATCCCTAATGAAAAAGACTCCTAGAGAGGCACTTAAGCTTATTGATAAAATGGCAATCAATAATATGTAATGGGATGATGTAGGAATATGCAAAGAAAGATGACAGTGGTACTTCAGTTTGACAACAACACCGCCATTGCTGCTCAACTTTGATGAGTAAGAAGCTCGATAAATTTAATGCGCCATCGCAAGCTCTGCCACACTTGTATTAGTGTTTACCATCCCTTGCAATCATTGTGGTGCACTTATGCATCACACCTACAAGTGCAACTCTGCATTACCATCCTCCTCTGCACCCCTGGACACAAAAGTTGTTGATTATGTTGGAAACCCGCAGGAGGGAAATTTTCAGTCGAAAAGTTACAACTCCTCTTGGAGGATTCACCCAAACTTTTCATGGGGGCATTATCCTTGTCAGTGTGGTACTAGTGGGGGAGTCTCTCAAGTATATCAAAACCCTCCCCAGCCTAAGGAAATGAGCAATTTTGAATCAAGGATGGAGAGGTACAAGGAACACACTAATGCGCAATGCAAAACCAGAGGGCTTTGAAGCATAACCTTGAATTACAGATGGGTCAGATGGCAAAAAAGTTTGCGGAAAGACAGCAAGGGATGCTTTTGAGAAACACCGAGACAAATCCTATGGAAATTGGCAGGATCGATTCAACTTATACTGGGAACTTCCGAGAGAGTATTCAGATCAATTGCTTAAGCAATGAAGTCCCCACCACAACCCTTTGCGATACAAGTGCATCCATAAATTTAATTTCCATTATTGATGCTGAGAAACTTGATTTCGGAGAGCCAATTTTAAATTCGGTTTAATTAGTTTTGTCTAACGGTAACACTGTTACTACAGAAGGAGGTATTGACGATATCAATGTAAAAGATGGAGGGGAGGTCTTTACGACTGACTTCCAAGTAGTGAGGCCTGTTGAAAACACTTCACCCACAATACTTGGAAGTTCATTTCTTAAAACCTTGAAGGCCACCTTTCATCCTTCTAGTGGTAGTGTGGTGTTTCCTAATGTTGACTTTGTGTGTGTCGATAATTCTATTGATTTGATTGCTTGTCATGAGTTTGTTGAAGGCATAGATTATTTCGAGATTGATAAAGGAGGAAGTGTGAAATCTTTAGCTCTTGCCTCACCGTTTGGTGAAGGCCCTACATTTTTATCTAATGAATTACCTAGTGTGAAGATGACTCATTTACTTGAAGAAGTAACTATTGAGGGTGATGTGAGTGATGATTTTCTTGATTTTGAGAAGGAGGTTGATTATTTAGAGGTGGAAGGCACCAAGTGTGAGAAGAGGAAAAAGGTATAGTGGGCTGATCTCATACCTCTCTTGGGAGTGGAGCCAGAGTCAAAGATGAAGAAAGGTGATGTCACAACCCGCATTTTCCCAAAATATTTTAAGAATTATCAGAGTAAGGGGAAAATACGTGTCATGATGCCACGTCATGCAAGGAACAACTGCAGACGCTCAGGCAAGAACTCTTTACGAACATTTTTACAAAATATAGATATCAAAGATAACTTTGACTTCTTTTAAGTTGGGACCGTGTCCCTCGGTCCTGTGGAATACTTGGTCCACAAATAGGAAATATATGTACGCGACAGAAAATATAGATTCATCTATCCTACACAAGCATGAAGGCCAAACAGGTCTTCAAGGCTAGCACATGTCTAGATTTACTATATATATATACGAAAAATACTTAGTACGATTTCAAAATAGGTGGTACATGATAAGAAAGGTTATGTTATGCAATGCTTTACACAGAATAACTCACATAATGTAGAAAATCACACAATTTCCCAGAGAGCAACAACTATCTACCTCAAAAGTAGAACAAGTAGTAGCAACCTACAAGTACACTGAAAAAAACAACCTTACGTGCTCCTATAACTGACAAAAGCCCACAAGGCGATGATAGGGGGCATAAATAAAGACTGCTCCTTACCAAGAAGGAAGGGAAGATTCTCTACCAGGGACCAGACAACACAACTCTACCACTTACTGCAGCTACTGACCTGAACCTGAACCTGGGGCACTCAAAAGAAAAGAATGCCTCAGCCCAAAAGGGAGCAAGTAACAATATTAATAAGAACAGTATTAAATAACAGAAATAATGTGCAATCAAGAGTAAGGCACAAAAGTTAAAAAAAAAAGTCAGCGAACAAAGTTCAGAGATGATTAAAAAGTAACCTGAGAAACAAGGGTATCCAAGAAGAGGATAAACCATACCAAGTTGCTTATATGATAAGTTAACAGAAAGAGCTGTGGTGGAGGTCTATTATACTCATCCACTCTCCAGTATAAAAGCCACTGTGGTGGAGGCCTATCGTATCCACCCACTCTCTAGTATATAAAACTACTGTGGTGGGGCCTACCATATCCACCCACTCTCCATTCTACAAAACACTATGGTGGGGGCCTACCATATCCACCCACTCTCTAGTCTACAAAACACTGTGGTGGGGACCTACCACATCCACCCACTCTCCAGTCTACAAAACACTATGGTGGGGGCCTTACCATATCCACCCACTCTCTAGTCTACAAATTATAACAATTTAGAAATTTAGTTGGTTTACAATTCTTTTAAAGGTGGCAAACCAGGAAAAGACAAAAGAATCATAAGGTAATTCTTACCTTGGAATAACCAAAGAAGTACTTCCAAATAGCTGGAAAAGTCAATACAATAACTGAAAAAATTCGCAATATTATAAGAAGAGTCAAGTGGAAATCAAGGGAATCTTTCCCACTATACGACAAGAAAGACTCAAAAATGAGTAAATACCTCATCACTAGGCTTAGTAAACCAATCAAAATATCTCACGAAAAAATAGTCAGGATACAAGAAAAGGAAGTGGGGAAGAAGCAATTCTCCTCAATAGAAGAAAAAGAAACCACTAGAGCAAAGAACCCAATCCAGGGGACCATGAAGGAGACAACTTTGTGCCCAATGCTCAAGGGAGGGAAGCAAGTATTAAAGCAAAAATTTCACCAAGGAAAAGAAGAATCAGCGGGCTGTCCCGCTGATCGACGGGCGGTCCTATCGATCGACGGGAGGTCCCATCGATCGACGGGAGGTCCCATCGATCGACGGGAGGTCCCATCGATCAACGGGATACTCCGTCGATTAAGACATAACAGCACAGGAAAGTTGTTTTTCCTGTTGCTGCCATCGATCGACGGGCGGTCCTGTCGATCGATGGGATCCTCCGTCGATTTTGACTTAGACAGAATCCAGACAACAAAATCTTCCTGTAAGAGCAGAATCAGCCGCACCCTTCTTCCTAGAACTTACTTACAGGAAGATCAAACAGCAAAAATATGAACAAAAGGGAATTTAAATCAGACTATAGAATTTACTTGAAGCAAAACTCAAAATAATATACAGATTTTCTAGAAATGTGAAATTTCTCAAAAAAAGTTTAGAAACTTTTGACAACAAGACGCAGCAAAACCTTACCTGGGAAGGAAAAGGGTAAGATCAAGATCATAAAAAAACTGCACTTGCCTCGATTTCAAACGGCGATTCGTCGGATTATGACGATCTTGACGACGACCTTCCGATCCCTCGCTTCGGCGACAAGAATGACCTCCTAAAACTCCCTCTCCGACCGAACCCTAGTTTTCTCCCTCTTCCTCTCTTTTTCTCTCGAAAAAAGAAAAAAGAAAATGTTGGTGCTTTCTTTGGGAAGAAGAACTATTATGTAGCTTTTATTTTCTACTTAAGCTAGACAACATGGCATACAGCTCGCTGCCAAAAAGATTTTATATTGAAGTTAGTGGATTTTAAATATATATATATACATATTTGATTATATATATATATATATATATATATATATATATATATAAATACGAGTGACAGGCACGGGCCTCCGGCCCTATGCAAGGTGACATTCGTCGTGGGGGCGACATTCGTCGTGGCAGCGACATTCGTCGTGGAAGTGACATTCGTCGTGGGGCGACATTCATCGTGGGGTCGACATTCGGCGTGGGGTCGACATTCGGCGTGGTGGCGACATTCGTCGTGGGACCAAAAATCATCGTGGCATCATTTTTCGTAATAGCCTCATTCATCGTGGGACCAAATATTATCGTGGGCGCAAAGTATGTAATGAGAGCAACATTATATAATAGAATAGAATCAAATATCTTAAGTTAACCATGTAATAAAAAAGCAATATAAATTCTCACCACTGCCCAATTTGTAGTCATGTAACAATGTACATCTTCAATCTCTGGTAACATGCGTAATTTTTGACCAGTAGGTTTGAGCGATGAGGTTAGCTAATTGTACATTAGTTTTACAGTAGACATTTTAAATCTCTCCTAACATGTGCAGTGAACCTTTAATAAAATTGACTGAAGGCTTTATAAATTGCGGTGTAACGCCTGAAACAAATGAATTTAAATAATTAAAAATAATATGCATAATATATAGTAATATTAGCCAACTATATTTAAAAAACTTTTGAATATTTAAAAACAAGGTGAAAATAAATTTTGGAAACCAAGTACATACCATTGAGTCCATACTTATGGAGTTCTTCATATGAATTTATCATGGTGTATGACTTTCGTATGAATCTTCCTTTTAAAATCAGATAGCCATGGAAGACGTACATCCATCGTTCAGTCTTGAATGAATCATGACACATGTGGATTTTGCCATCATTCTTTTCTTTTTGGACCGCTGGCAGCATAGAATATAAATAATTAGATGTTTAAAGATAGAATTAGCAAAAGATTGCATGAACCCAAATATTGTTTGGTTGAATCTGATGTCATACCGTTCAAGGTGTGTGATTCGAATCTACTCGTGCAAATATCTCTTTGAAAACCACGTTCTTTGTGTGCACACCCTCATGACCCACGATTGCATGATTTTTTACTAAAACTCTTGTGGTCTGTGCTGAAACCCCTCGTGATAAAGCAACGTATAATTGGTCATGACTGAATACGTGATTTGGAAGATAGATCCCTACATTTCCAATTGTTTGACCCTAGGATTTGTTAATTGTCAATGCAAAACTCAATCTGACCGAAAATTGTTTCCTCATTAGCTCAAATGGCATTTTCCTATCTTCTGCACTCTTAGTGGTATGAGTGGAATAAAAACTCGAAGACCCTTGAATTGCCCAACCAGTATAGTTGCTTCAATGATATTTCTTGCAAACCTATGATATATTAGTCTTGTGCCATTGCACCGTCCAATTTTTGGATCTATATTTCGGAGCAGCATAATGGGACAACCACGCTTTAATGTTAACTTGTGTGGGGGTAGATTACCAGGATTAATGGAGTTTAAAAACTCTGGAAGATATAAGTTATGGTTATCGTCAGAAACAGAGTCGAAAGAGTAGTACGTTGTGCTTTCCCATGGGAACATAAGCATGCAGCTTTCGTTTAACTTGTTAACATCTTCATTCAATGGAGTCATCTTTTAAACATTATAGCTTTGCATGAAAAATTCTAGAGATTATATCTGGTCGATCTTGAGGCGTTTGTCCATTTGAAAGCTCAGCAGTCATCTCCGGCCATGACGGATTGCACGCCATTGTTAGGAAAATATCTGGCTTACCGTTATTACGCACAACTGCCATAGTGTACAACCCTCATATTTTTTGAGTCGGTGTGACCCGACGCAGATGAGGTCGTGGTAGAGAGGATGACTATTGCGCAGCTTACCGAACCAACGGAGGTCGTCAAGACTAAAAAGAGAAGGCCTGGGGGGGGGGGGGGCATATCTCCTTGGGAGAGTGAACCTTGGGTCCACTCACCCAAGGCCCCGGGCGAGTGGACCCTTGGTCCACTCGCCCAAGTACCCGTGCGAGTGGACCCTTGGTCCACTCGCCTGAGTGGGGGGGGGGGGGGGGGGGGGGGGGGGGGGGGGGCGAGTGGACCTTGGGTCCACTTTCCCAAGGTAGGGGGCGAGTGGACTTAGGGTCCACTCGCCCCAAGCCCGTGGGCGAGTGGACCATAGGTCCACTCGCCCGGGCAGCTGGGCGAGTGGACCAAGGGTCCACTCGCCCGGTGGGTTGAGTGGACCGCTAGGTCCACTCACCTAGTCAGGGTGGTGGACCTCGGTCCACTCATTCGACCCCCGGCAAGGGGGGAGTGAACATCTCAAACTCCACTCGCCCGCCTCCTTTATCGGTCGTTCAGGTTGGTTGTTGGGCTGCGGATAGTGGATTTTTGGCTATCCGCAGCCCAATTTTTGGGAAGTCTATAAATAGACCCCCATGGGCACCTTGAGAAGGGATGTTGGTACCCCCTCCCTCGCGTGTGAGCAAGCACTACCCCTCCCCTCCCCCTGTCATTGAAGGTGGACGGAGAGGTGATCCTTAGTGCCCTCCAAGGTGCCCAGGCTCAGCATTGGCTTGGGAGGGGAAGTTCATGTGAGCTTCCGGGTATGTGGTGGGACCTCCACGCTGTAGCTTAGGGGTCTGTATGTGGACTTGATGCTCTTTAAGGGTCAGGTTCTTCAGTTCTTGGTGACTGGTCAAGGGTCTAGCTCGGCTCAAGTAAGGGTTAGCTGCATCCCCCTTGCGAACATCGAGACCAGTTCTCTGGTTTCAACATTATAGTGCGGTGAGCGTGGACGCAGTTAGTTCGGAAAGCTTTGGGCAAGTCTCATGGCAGGAAGCGATGAGCTGGGGGATTCACCCCTGCCGGCAAGTACATGAAGGAAGGTGACTTCGAGGTGTTCAGGAAGTTAATCCAGGAATTCTTGCGGTTTGCACTCCCCCCTCAGGGCGAGTGCTCGGTATAGCCAACACCTATGCTCACCTCGCCATCTTTGATGGAGATAGAGCAAGCATGTCGGCAAGGGAAGGGGCCAGCCTCGGAGGAATGCTTGAGCCTTCAAGTGCAAGCGCTCTACAACAGCTCTCCTGGGGCCAGCTTCCCCGAGGGAGGGGCAGGGAGGATGCCTCCGTCTCACCAGGAATGGGACGGAGTCCCTGTTCCTGATTCAACAGAAGCACGGGGAGACACAGGGAAGCTACGTAGATCACTTTCAGGAACAAGTCCTCCGCCTCCAGGTTGATAAGTGAAGCAGGAAGGACCAGGAGAAAGAAAAGGAATAAGAAGATGAAGAAGATGGAGGAAGTAATGAAGGAGATGTTCAAGGCGCATGTGACTAAGTAGGCCCAGAGGGGCGCATTGTAATAAGCAAGTAGCTCCTCGATGATGAATGAAGAGGTTTCAGGTAACGCCTTGACTAAGTGGCTTGGGGTAGGTGTTGAGTTCCTCTGCCTCCAAGTAAAGGTAAGCACCTAGGACATGGATGGGTACTTCGCTCCCATTTGGTAATATCCCCGACTAGAGACCATTCTCTTGGCTCAGTCAGTCCGGCAGATGGGAGACTCATCGGGTCGACCGATTGGTAATATCCCCGACTAGAGACCATTCTCCGGGCTCAGTCATGCCGGCAGATGGGAGACTCATCGGGTCGACCGATTGGTAATATCCCCGACTAGAGACCATTCTCTGGGCTTAGTCATGCCGACAGATGGGAGACTCATCGGGTCGACCGATTGGTAATATCCCCGACTAGAGACCATTTTCCGGGCTCAGTCATGCCGGCAGATGGGAGACTCATCGGGTTGACTGATTGGTAATATCCCACACTAAAGACCATTCTCCGGGCTCAGTCATGCCGACAGATGGGAGACTCATCGGGTCGACTGATTGGTAATATCCCCGACTAGAGACCATTCTCCGGGCCCAGTCATGCCGGCAGATGGGAGATTCATCGGGTCAACTGATTGGTAATATACCCGACTAGAGACCATTCTCTAGGCTCAGTCATGCCGGCAGATGGGAGACTCATCGGGTCGACTGATTGGTAATATCCCCGACTAGAGACCATTCTCCGGGCTCAATCATGCTGGCATATGGGAGACTCATCGGGTCGACTCGCTGCTTGAGTAAGTGACTTGGAGAGATGATGAGCTCCTCTACCTCCAGGTAAGCTAGGCCCCTACTATATGGATGGGTATTCCACCTCCAGTTGGTTTGAAGAGTGTTGAGTTCCTCTACCTCTAGGTAAGCTTGGCCCCTAAGATGTGGACTGGTACTTCGCCCCCAACTGGTTTGGGACGGTGTTGGGTTCCCTTGCCTCCAGGAAAGCAAAGCCCCTAGGATGTGGACGGGTCTTCCGCCCCCAATTGGTTCAGAAAGGTGTTGAACTCCTATACCTCCAGGTGAGCTAAGCACCCAGGACATGGATTGGATCTCTACCTCAGTTGCTATGATAAGATGGTGGAGTTCCTCTGCCTCTAGGTGAAGGTAATCACCTAAGACGTGGATTGGATCTATGCCTCAGTTGCTTTGGTTAGCTAGTGGAGTTCCTCTACCTTTGGGTGAAGGTAAGCACCTAAGACGTGGATTGGATCTCTGCCTCAGCTGCTTTGATGAGATGGTTGAATCCCTCCGTCCCTCAGTGAGGGTAAGCACCTGGGATGTGGACTAGTTCTCCGCCCCCGGATGGTTCGGGAAACTGTTAGTTCCCTACACCTCCAGGTGAGGTCGACTCCCTGGTAGGTGTGGAGTCCCCCCCCCCCTCCAGGTGAGCTCGGCTCCCAAGTAGGTATGGAGTTCCCTCCCCCCTCCAGGTGAGCTCAGCTCCCTGGTAGGTGTGGAGTTCCCTCCCCCTCCAGGTGAGCTCGGCTCCCTGGTTTGTGTGGAGTTGCCTCCCACTCCAGGTGAGCTCGGCTCCCAGTTAGGTGTGGAGTTTCCTCCCCCTCCAGGTGAGCTCGGCTCCCTGGTAGGTGTGGAGCTCCCTCCCACTCCAGGTGAGCTCAGCTCCCTGGTAGGTGTGGAGTTCCCTCCCCCTCCATGTGAGGTCGGCTCCTTGGTAGGTGTGGAGTTCCCTCCCCCTCCAGGTGAGCTTGGCTCCCTGGTAGGTGTGGAGTTCCCTACCCCTCTAGGTGAGCTCGGCTCCCTGGTAAGTGTGGAGTTCCCTCCCACTCTAGGTGAGCTCGGCTCCCTGTTATGTGTGGAGTTCCCTCCCCCTCTAGGTGCGCTCGGCTCCCTAGTAGGTGTGGAGTTCCCACCCCCTCCGGGTGAGCTCGGCTCCCTGGTAGGTGTGGAGTTCCCTCCCACTCCAGGTGAGCTCGGCTCCCTGGTAGGTGTGGAGTTCCCTCTCCCTCCAGGTGATCTCGGCTCCCTGGTAGGTATGGAGTTCCCTCCCACTCTAAGTGAGCTCGGCTCCTTGGTAGTTGTGGATTTCCCTCCCCCTCCAGGTGAGCTCGTCTCACTAGTAGGTGTGGAGTTCCCTCCCACTCCAGGTGAGCTCGGCTCCCTGGTAGGTGTGGAGTTCCCTCCCCCTCCAGGTGAGCTCGGCTCCCTGGTAGGTGTGGAGTTCCCTCCCACTCCAGGTGAGCTCGGCTCCCTGGTAGGTGTGGAGTTCCCTCCCCCTCTGGGTGAGTTCGGTGCCCTGGTAGGTGTGGAGTTCCCTCCCCCTCCGGGTGAGCTCGACTCCCTGGTAGGTGTGGAGTTCCTTCCCCCTCCAGGTGAGATCGGCTCCTAGGTAGGTGTGGCGTTCCCTCCCACTCCAGGTGAGCTATGCTCCCTGGTAGGTGTGGAGTTCCCTCCCCCTCCAGGTGAGCTCGGCTCCCTAGTAGGTGTGGAGTTCCCTCCCCCTCCAGGTGATCTCGTCTCCTTGGTAGGTGTGGAGTTCCCTCCCCTTCCAGGTGAGCTCAGCTCCCTGGTAGGTGTGGAGTTCCCTCCAACTCCAGGTGAGCTCGGCTCCCTGGTAGGTGTGGAGTTCCCGACTTCCACCTCAGGTCGAGTTCAGCTTGACCAGAGGTGTTAAGTTTTCTTCCACATCAAGTCAAGTTTAGTTCGACCTAAGGTATTGTGCTTTCTCCACCTCCAGTTGAGCTCTGCTCACAGGAGGGTTGTTAAGTGGAGAAAGGTCTGCCTTCCACCTCAGGTCAAGTTCATCTTGACCAAAGGTGTTGAGTTTCCTTCCACCTCAGGTCAAGTTCAGCTCAACCAAAGGTGTTTAGTTTTTCTTCCACCTTAGGTCAAGTTCAATTTGACCTAAGGTGTTGAGCTTTCTCCACCTCCAGTTGAGCTCGGCTCATAGGAGGGTTGTTAAGTGGAGAAAGGTTTGCCTTCCGCCTCAAGTCAGGTTCAACTGAAAAACTCAGCAGGAGTATCCCGTTGGCAGGGCACTTCGTGGATTCCCCTAAGTTCCAACCTACTGGTCAAATAGGTGGGTTTGACTTTCTTTCTGAGCTTAAGGCAAGCTCGAAAAGAGAGGGGATTATGTAAGACCCTCATATTTTCCGAGTCGGTGTGACCCGACGCAGATGAGGTCATGGTAGAGAGGGTGACCGTTGCGCAGCTGACCGAACCAACGGAGGTCGTCAAGACCAAGAAGAGAAGGCCTGGGGGGGCATATCTCCTTGGACGAGTGAACCTTGGGTCCACTCGGCCAAGGCCCCGGGCGATTGGACCCTTTGTTCACTCGCCCAAGGACCCGGGTGAGTGGACCCTTGGTCCACTCGCCCAAGTTAGGGGGCTAGTGGACCTAGGGTCCACTCGTCCCTAGCCCATGGGCGAGTGGACCATAGGTCCACTCGCCCGGGCTGCTGGGCGAGTGGACTAAGGGTCCACTCGCCTGGTGGGTTGAGTGGACCGCAAAGTCCACTCACCTAGTCAGGGTGGTGGACCTCGATCCACTCATTCGACCCCCGGCAAGGGGGGGAGTGGACGTCTCAAGCTCCACTCGCCCCACTCCTTTTTCGGTTGTTCGGGTTGGTTGTTGGGCTGCAGATAGTGGATTTTTGGCTATCTGCTGCCCAATTTTTGGGACGTCTATAAATTGACCCCCATGGGCAACTTAGGAATGGATGTTGGTACCCCCCCTCCCTCGCATGTGAGCAAGTACTACCCCTCCCCTCCCCCTGTCATTGAAGGTGGACGGAGAGGTGATCCTTAGTGCCCTCCAAGGTGCCCAGGCTCAGCATTGGCTTGGGAGGGGAAGTTCCATGTGAGCTTCTGGGTATGTGGTGGGACCTCCACGCTGTAGCTTAAGGGGTCTGTTTGTGGACTTAGATGCTCTTTAAGGGTCAGGTTCTTCAGTTCTTGGTGACTGGTCAAGGGTCTAGCTCAGGTCAAGTAAGGGTTAGCTGCATCCCCCTTGCGAACGTCGAGACCAGTTCTCTGGTTTCAACAAATAGCATCCTGATACCTTTGATACATATCTCTAGGGATTCCAATAAAGGACGATGGTAAGATTGTTCTACGACCCACATTACCTGTAAAGAGTTAACATGCACATTTATAATTTAAGCTCTCCAGTTTATTTTGCAACATCTATGTAGTATAAATATACCTGCATCATGTTCGCCGCTATGTAAGCAATCTTGTAGACCCTGATAAACCTCAGCCCTAATGTCACTCTGGTGTGACCGAATCCATCGAAGTTTTTGTGTTTCGATTTTAATATACATGTCAACAATGTATTATTGTAGCAAACGCCCTTCATGGTGTAGTATGGACGGTGTGTTGTCGCATTGCTGCATGCATGAAGGCTATTAGCAATTAATTGCAAGTGATTGAATGCATATAATCTTTGTTATAAATTCTAACCAACTTGTAACATGTATGAGTAGTAATCGCAACAGCTTGTTCGATCTGTACGGCCAATTAGTTCATCTCCTTGCCACCCGTATGATCCGTGCGGTAGTAGCAATGGGTATTGTAAAGGGTCCTAGTAGCCAGAGTACTCCTTTATTGGTAATAGCATGCCTGAAGTTGCTTCAATGATTATGTCTCTATCATTGGCTTCCATAAAGTCATTAGCCCCCACTAATATCGCTACAACTTGTGATGCTGTTGGGAGTGAGTATTGACGCTCAAATGATGGCTTTTCTTTAATTAATAATCTACATTGTTGAAGTTTCGGTTGTTTTGCAAGTTTTCTAAATGTTTGTACGAAAGGGTTTACAGCATCGAGTATGCTGGAAATCTTTTCCAGTGTCGGGATATGGAGACCTGGGCTCTCCTGCAACCTATTCTCCACCTCATGCTCAGTGTCGTAAATGAACATCTGCAGGTAACATGGGCGCACTCCGTCAGCTCGTAGGAGAGAGCCTATCTTATGATAAATTGTACCGTGCGCTCTAAAAGTATAGATGTCCTGATTAAATGTTGGCAGATTTTCATCAAATGTTACTCCTATAGAGTTGAAGGAATATACATGGTTGTAAGCACGTATACGTTTTCTAAAATTGCTTTCTTTGGTAGTTTGTGCAGTGTAAAGTTCGAGTAACTCAAGCGGTGCTGGAATATTTGGCAGATCTATCGTGCCTTCTTTGCAGCATAGAGTTGTTGTCTCTTTGTGAAAAAGCTTAGCATGACAATGTGGGCAAATAGTAGGTGAACATAGTGTAACATATGGCACATTAACTGCGGGGTAACAATTTCTTGCTGAGAAATGAGTTGTGGTTCTTCGAATAGTATTATTGCCTGCATATTAACATGAACAGGTTATTATGAAAGAACATGAATAAAAGTTCCTAGTGTTTATCATGTGATTTCCTATTGGAAATTACCATGAAGTCTTGACGGTGCACCGAGCATCTCCACAGTAGATATATTTGTTGGTGCAGTTATACTGCTTGTTTGATCTTCCGGATTCGTGGCCATGTTAGTGAACTCCACCATTTGGTAATGTGCAACACCTCATTGTTCTTGTAAATGTGCATTTCTTCATTGAGTTTCTGTCTGGATGTGTGCTTGTGTTATGCATTGTAGTGAACCTATTAGTTACGAAGATTTTGTATGATATGTGTTTTTTTTTTGAAAGATTTTGTATGAAGATTTTGTTCTAATATAAAATGTAGGTGTATTTAACTTGCATAAGTTTAATACCAGAGTGAATCGCGGCACGTCCTCGACGCGGGTGTGACGTACTTGTTTGTCCATGCTCCAGTTGATGTCTGATATTGTTTGGCATGTTATTTGGTTGTTTTGTTCGAGCAGATTGTCTTCTCCAACTTGTGGTAGATCTTCTGGGACATCTTGATTGCTCATTTAGTGAGAAGTAGATGTTTGTTGTAGTCATTGCGCACGTCTGGTTTCTCTTCTCCGAGCATTTGTTGTGTCACGTCGATCCTGAGTTGATGCATATATTCAAGACCATCCTCTGGGGCGATACGATTCGGGTGGCAACATAGTGTTGTATGTATGTCGACGTTCCTCTTTGTCTACGACAGGGCGGTCATGTTGATGTGCCGCGTGTAGATGACGAAGCTCGCGCCTTCTTTCAGCACGTGCTTGTAGTTGGGTCCTCATTGGCATCTACTCATATATATGCAAAAAAAATACGATTGTGCATAAAGAAAAGAAATGGCCGCATTCAATGGATGTCTTTGGCAACAATCAAGAAAGAGAAACAACCCTATAACAATAAAGCATATTATATACACAGAAGTTCTATAAACAGAAAAAGTTCTATAATGTACGTGAACTATCTGCTCCGCTCGACCCTCTACCGGCTGATATAATGAAGCAGCCCTATAAGCAGTCATTATAAAAACTATTGTGCTTTGCTTAGCCACTAATTGACTAATACCCACAAAGCACACCTAGAAAACATGAAAATAATAACAATTATATATGAAATGTTATTGTCAAAATATTTATAAAAAAATGATCTGCTCCGCTCGACCGTCTACCGGCCAATACTACGAAGCAGCCCTATATGATGTCATTACAGAGACTATTGTGCTTTGCTTAGCCCCTGATTGACTAATACCCACAAAGAACCCCTAAGAAATATGAAAATGGAAGCCAACCGTAATATATTACCTGGATTCAGTTTTTGTTGCCTTTAAATAGTTCTAAATTTGTTGTGAGGTGTTTGTACCATATCTGTACCTATAATAATGAGAAATTACATGAGTTGTGATTAAAATCTGTGAGATAGCATGCTGAGCAGAAATGATTGAGTCTACACATGTAATAACAGGAATGTTCTAGTGCGAGAGTATATACGCAAAATATATACGCATGCAATAGTATAATACTCAAACTGTATAATAACATGAATGTTATGGTGCAATTACCATTCTATACTTATGCAACACTATAATACTCAACTATATGTGCATGCTCATTTCGATCCATACGTACAGATAAAGAAGTAACATACAGAGTCCATCGTTGAGACACATAGAGAAAGAGCCTCATATCATCAGAATAATGATGATATGCATTCCGTTTGTAGTTCAGAATAATGATCCCATATTCGATTTGGGAGTAATTGACATAGATACAAACAGAGACAATCGTTGAGACACAAATTAAACAAATTATTTCGGCATCAAATTTCATACCAAGAAAATCGTTGAGACATAGATACAAACACCTTTAGATCAATGTACACGTTTAGAGCAATGTACAATTTAATTATTTCATACCAACAAACACGTTTAGAGCAATGTACAATTTTTTTAAGGTAAACTCTTTGAGACATAGATACAAACACCTTAATAGTCATTTGCCATCAATAACAGAGGAATGGTTTAGAGCAAGGGGGAAGCTTTGTACCTTCAGTCTTCCATCAAGTGCAAGCACCAGCAAATCATATTCCTCGAAATGCACAAGCAAATCATATTCCTCAAAATACGAAAGCTCTGAAACAGTTCACTGTAAATGCGATCATGAGTGTGCGAGTGATAAGTAATAAAAAATATGTATTTTTGGTATAAGTATTAGTATAGTTTTAATTAATATTGTGAATTTTCTATGTAAATTAATGAATAAATTGCTTCTTTATTATTTCTGGTTTCTAACTTAGTTTTATTTTTGTTTTTGCAATTTTTTGCAAAATTTTCACAGGTCACGCCCTCAGACACGCCCGTGACCAAGGGCGTGTAATTTTAAAGATCAAATATCAACGGGACGGCTCAATTCAGATCAAATCCCGACAAATCGCTCAAGTCACGCCCGAGGTCACGCCCGTGACCAAGGGCGTGTAATTTTAAAAGCCAAATTTCCAGCTGGCAGCCGTTTTCAGGTGAAATCTCGAAGAGTTGATCAAGTCATGCCCGTGACTCTACAAGTCACGCCCGTGTTCCAGCAGAGTCACGCCCGTGAGCCGCCAGCGCATCACGTCTCGAAGCCGCACCCATGCTGCCGACATCAGCCACCCATAGTCACGCCCGTGACTCACCAAGTCACGCCCGTGACATACCAAGTCACGCCCGTGTGCAGCCATGTTTGACGGCCAGACCTTCCAGAAGGCGGCGAATACAGCCGAGCAAATGTCACGCCCTAAGTCACGGCCGTGACATTCAAGTCACGCCCGTGACCTAGGGCGTGTAAAACTCAAATTTTCCCTATAAATAGAGGGGCTCGGCTGAAGTTATTTTCATCCAAATTTTGAGTGGTTTTTGTTGTATTGTGAGTTCTTTTGAGTGATTGTGAGCTTCTCTTCTGCAATTCAGTTTAAGTTCGTTTGTAGTTTTTTTTCGTCTTCCTAGTCTAGTTGTAATGCTGATTTCAGAAATAAAATGATGTTTTTCTCATTTGGATCATCTTCTTTTTATTAATGTTAGTGTGTGTGCGTGTATGAGTTTAGCTTTATTGCTTTCATAATTTAGTTTTATTGCTTTTATAGTTAGTTTTATTGCTTTCATAATCTAGGTTTACTGTTTTCATAGCTTAGATTTACAAGCTTTCATAAAATAGTTTTATCGTTTTCTTTTTCGCCTTATTTTATCGCTTTCATTTTAAACGCTTTCTTTTTCAGTTTCTTTTAGAGTGTGTGCGTGTATGAGATAGTATTTTCCTTTTTTGTAGCTTAGTTTTTATTTCAGTCTTTATATAACTGCTATATACCACCCCCTTCTCAAATAAGAGGCTAATTTACTTTAGCACTTATTTAAGTCGGTTGGGATGGATATTATTTCTGCACCTTTATAAGTCTTTTCATTTCTATACCACCCCCTTCTCAAATAAGAGGCTAATTTACTTTAGCACTTATTTAAGTCGGTTGGGATGGATATTATTTCTGTACCTTTATAAGTCTTTTCATTTCTATACCACCCCCTTCTTAAATAAGAGGCTAAGAACTTTTTAGCACTTGTTTAAGGTGGTTGGGACGGATATTATTACTGTTTTTATATAAGTCTTTTTATTTCCTTTTTATCCGCTTATATCCGCTTTAATTATCAAACATGTATTTTTCAACCGATAATGCCGTCTCCATTCCGATGAGTGGCTAATTTCCTTTAGCGCACGACGTCGAAGAGCATTGGGACACAAAAATAGTTTTTCTATAAAAATTAAAACATCTCTTTCTAAAATAATTAACGCTTAAGGTTTACCCGAGAATCACGTTGAGTGAAGCCACATAATCGATGTGTGGTTTTCATTTCTGTTTTCGTACCTAGTTAGCCGAGAGGCTCGTGTGTACGGACTGATCACTCACGGGTAAAGAGAAGTGCGCTCTACCCTCGAGAGAGGACGAGGTAACTCTCCCGAATTGGAAATAAAAACCCAATAGCGGGGTTCGCAACATAAAGCGAGTATTAAGAACATTCGATTGTAGAACAAGAGTTCGGTCGAATATTCATAATCTCAGGTGGGCGTACCCTCGAGAGAGGAGCGTTCATAATTATGGAACCTCCACGGCCAAGTCATCTTAATATTTTGAAAAGTCATCACTTTTAATTCTACGAAAAATCTATTTTCGTCTCAAGGTAATTCGACGTCGCGCGCTATATTTCTCATCACTTAGAACTCTAGTAAATCGCTTAAATCATCTTTCGCATTTTATCATTTAGAACTCTAGTTAAATCAACTAAAAATATTATTCCGATAAAATAATAGTTCGTCCCTCGAAGTAGCATAATCAACACGACCCGCGGAAATATACGATCCCGATATTTTCTAAAAATATCCTGTATTACTTGCGATAAGGTATACTTGCCTTTATCAAATGATTAATTTGGACTAAAAATTCAAACACAGCTTTTCAAACTCATTTAGTGCAAAACTCTCCTTCTCTACTATTCAATTCAATAGAATTCGGCATTGTAGCCGAAGCGTAATTGTCAATATTCCGAAAGAAGAAAAAGATCGCTACTTCTATCCTTCGATAGGATAACGGTTAATTTCTCAAAGTAGGAGTACTTGCGAGACTCTTCGAAAATATCCGCCAATTTTAAACTCTTAATATAAAGGTTATCTTTTATTTATAAAACAAAAAGAAGAAGCCCAAGTAATCATCAAGTTTTTGGCGCCGTTGCCGGGGACCTTTGTGTTGTTATTTGAAAGTAGGAACTGCTATTAATTTTATTCCTTATCTATATATTACAAAAAAAAAAAAGGCACAAAAAAAAAAGAGGTTACAAAACTAATAAAAAAAAAAATTATATAAATATAAAAACTTATATTATATAAAAAAAAAATATAATAATAATAAAACAGAAAATCCAAAAATATTATTTTTTAGTTTATGACCCGAGGAAACTCCTCGGACGATTCGACTATTCCTTTTGACCCCGAAATCGAGCGCACTCTTCGTGAGCGCATCCGATCTCGTGATCAAAACTTACTCGAAACCCCCGAAGAGTCAATCAGAGATACTGTAAATATGGGCGATCCAATTCCAAATGCGGCCCCGGCCCGGACCATGGCATATTATGCCCGGCCGAATTTGGAAGATACAGGATCCAGTATTACTCGCCCGACAGTTAATAATAATAATTTTGAAATAAAATCCAGCATAATTCAAATGGTACAACAGTCGATTCAGTTCGACGGTTTGCCAGATGAGGACCCAAATCAGCACCTTTCAAACTTTTTAGAAATATGCGACACCTTTAAAATTAATGGCGTCACTGATGACGCCATTCGTTTACGCTTATTTCCATTTTCGCTACGGTCAAAGGCCAAATCATGGTTGACTTCTCTTCCGAGAGGGTCCATAACCACGTGGGCCCAATTGACGGAATTTTTCTTAACTAAGTATTTTCCTCCGTCAAAAACCGCAAAACTACGCACGGATATCACATCCTTTGTGCAATTCGATTCCGAGTCTCTTTATGAGACTTGGGAGCGTTTTAAGGAATATTTGCGTAGGTGTCCTCATCACGCGCTACCAACTTGGCTACAGGTCCAAACGTTTTATAATGGTTTAAATTTTTCTACACGGCAGATGATTGATGCGGCTTCCGGGGGAACGTTAAACAACAAAACCCCAGAGACCGCTCAAGCTCTGATCGACGAAATGGCCATGAATGCGTACCAATGGAACGTGCCAAGGTCGCGTCCTACTAAACCGGCTGGTCTTTTTGAAGTGGACGCCACGACTTTCTTAGCCTCGCAGGTAGAGCGGCTAAGTAAGCAGGTGGCGGAGATGACTGTTTCCTCCTCCACTCCCGCTTGGAATAATAATAATAATAATAATAACGTAATCGAAGAATCGGTGGATTACCTCGGTAATCCGGTTAGGCCCCCCTTCAACCCTAATAACAACCCGTATAGTAATACTTATAATCCAGGTTGGAGGAGCCACCCTAATTTCTCCTGGAGCAATCCTAACAATGCTCAGAGGCCCCCAAATATGAATCCTCAGGGATTTCCGCAAGGATTTCCGCAGGGATTCCAGCCTCCTCCTCCAAAACCTTCGCCGCTCGAAGATATTTTGTCTAAATACATCGCGTCCAACGATTCAAATATCCGGAATCTTACCGGATCGATTAAAAGCTTGGAAAACCAGGTTGGACAACTTGCAAAGATGGTCTCCGAGCGGCCATACGGAGCTTTACCAGGGAATACAGAGCCAAACCCAAGGGAAAATGCCAACGCTATAACCCTTCGAAGCGGCAAGGAGGTCGTCTCCCCATTGCGGGTTGAGCCTAAGGTATGCATTTCGCCTCCGACCCCTCCACCCTCTTCTTCGATTCTAATTACTCCAGCTTCTCCGGTTGTGCCAAATGTTTCGAGTCCTCGAATTCCTTACCCGTCTAAAATTAATAAAGAGAAGGAGGACGAAAATTATCAAAAATTTTTGCGTATTTTAAAACAAATTCAAATAAACGTCCCCTTCTGCGAGGCACTCTCCCAAATGCCGAAATATGCGAAATATCTTAAAGAGTTGCTTTCTAATAAAAAGCGACTCGAGGATGTTTCGCGTGTTTCCCTTAATGCGGAATGTTCGGCTGTTCTCCTTAACAAATTGCCGCCAAAACTAAACGACCCGGGACGGTTCTCCATCCCGTGTCTCTTTGGCAATATGTTAATAAAGTACGCTCTTGCAGACTTAGGCGCCAGCATCAATTTGATGCCTTTTTCTCTTTTCAAAAAACTCAATTTAGGCGTCCCGAGTCCGACAAAAATGAGCATCCAACTCGCGGATCGCTCGGTAAAGTACCCAATCGGGGTAGCGGAAGATGTTCTGGTCATGGTTGACAAGTTTATCTTCCCGGTAGACTTTGTCATCCTGGACATAGAGGAGGACGTCGAGGTACCCATCATCCTCGGTCGCCCCTTTCTCGCAACCTCCCGTGCGTTAATCGATGTCAGTAACGGTCGCCTCCTCCTTCGAGTTGGAGACGACGAAGTTACTTTACATATCAACCCCTCCATGCGGAACTCACTATCGAATGATGATTCCTGTTTCAATTTGGAATCCGCGTTTGTGGACGAGTGTTCTTCTCTTTCAGAATTGCTATCCTTAATGATAGACGATTCGGATCTGGCGAATCAACCTCCTTTAGAAGAATTACCGCCAGATTCGCCTTTCGAGCCTTTCGACTCGAAAGATTTAAAAATCTCCACTTCCTACGAAGAACCTCCGGTCTTGGAGCTTAAGCAACTCCCCGACCATCTAAAATATGCTTTTCTAGCCGCGAACTTAAAGCTTCCGGTTATAATATCTTCTACTTTAACTGATTCAGAAACATCCGAATTGGTTGAAGTTTTATCTAAACATCGCCGTGCAATTGCATGGCAAATTTCCGATATCAGGGGAATTAACCCCTCATTCTGCTCCCACAAAATTTTTCTCGAAGAAAACCCCCGCAAAACAATTCAGCCTCAACGACGACTTAACCCGAACATGCGGGAAGTCGTTAAGACTGAAATTATCAAACTCCTTGATGCGGGGATTATCTATCCTATTTCAGACAGTACGTGGGTCAGCCCCGTACAAGTCGTCCCGAAAAAGGGCGGTATAACGGTCGTGGCAAACACGAATAACGAATTAATCCCGACTCGTACTGTTACGGGTTGGAGGGTGTGCATCGACTACAGAAAACTAAACGATGCCACCAGAAAAGACCACTTTCCGTTACCGTTTATTGATCAAATCTTAGAGCGTCTCTCCGGTCACCCTTTTTATTGCTTCCTTGATGGTCTCTCGGGATTTTTCGAAATCCCTATTTCACCCGAGGACCAAGAAAAAACGACTTTTACTTGCCCTTTCGGCACCTTCGCATATCGGAGGATGCCGTTTGGCCTCTGTAACGCGCCAGCTACATTCCAAAGATGTATGCTGGCAATATTTGGCGAGCTAGTAGAAGACATAATGGAAGTCTTCATGGATGACTTCTCCGTCTTTGGAAACTCTTTTAAAAATTGTTTAAAAAATTTAGATAGAGTCCTCCAACGGTGCGAGGAGACAAACTTAGTCTTGAACTGGGAGAAATGCAACTTCATGGTCCGAGAGGGTTTAGTCCTCGGCCATAAAATTTCTTCCAAGGGGATGGAGGTCGATAAGGCCAAAGTCGCTATAATTGAACAACTTCCTGTTCCTTCGAACGTCAAATCAATTAGAAGTTTTCTTGGCCACGCAGGTTTTTATCGGCGGTTCATTCAAGATTTTTCAAAAATAACCAAACCGCTAACTCACCTCCTGGAAAAAGATTCCCCATTCATTTTTGACACGGCCTGCGTAGAGGCGTTTAATTTTATTAAAAAGCAACTTATCAATTCTCCAATTCTGGTGGCGCCAGATTGGTCTCTTCCGTTTGAGATTATGTGCGACGCGAGCGATATCGCAGTAGGAGCTGTCTTAGGCCAACGCGTAAATAAATATTTTCATCCAATATATTACGCTTCTCGCACACTCAATGCCGCACAGGCTAACTACACCACAACGGAAAAGGAACTTCTCGCCGTCATCTTTGCTTTTGATAAATTCCGACCCTACGTAACCCTTTCACATGTAATCGTTTTCACTGATCACTCCGCCTTGAAATATCTTTTGGCCAAAGTTGATGCTAAGCCTCGCTTACTTCGATGGATCCTCCTTTTACAGGAATTTGACTTAGAGATCCGGGATAAGAAGGGGGCTGAAAATTTAGCAGCCGACCACCTCTCACGTTTAGAACACCCCGTCGCAGAAGCGCTCGTCGAACCCGAAATAGACGATCGATTTCCTGAGGAGCGCCTTTTAATCATAAATAATACCAAAACTTCTTCTACCCCTTGGTTCGCAGATTACGCGAACTATTTAGTCGCGCGGGTCCTTCCAAAAGATTTTTCGACTCAGCAGAAGAAGAAATTCTTCTCTGACTTAAAAAACTACTTTTGGGAGGACCCCTTTCTCTTTCGAGTCTGCGCAGACCAAGTGATACGAAGATGTGTTTCCAGCGAGGAGGGTGCGCAAATATTGCGACACTGCCATGAGGGGCCGGCTGGAGGGCATTATCAAGCCAACCGGACCGCGCGGAAAGCGTTAGAGTCAGGCTTTTATTGGCCCACTCTCTTTAAGGATGCTCACACTTTTGTGAGTATATGCGATAGCTGCCAGCGGTCGGGTAACATCTCCCGTCGTGACGAGATGCCCCAAAATTTTTATTTAGAATGCGAAATTTTCGATTTGTGGGGCATAGACTTTGTAGGCCCCCTACCTCCTTCTTTTAATAATCGCTATATCTTAGTGGCGGTCGACTATGTATCTAGGTGGGCGGAAGCGCAAGCTCTGCCCACCAATGATGCGCGAGTCGTCGTCCATTTTCTAAAAAAATTATTTTCTCGCTTTGGCACGCCCCGTGCAATAGTAAGTGATAGGGGCACGCACTTCTGCAATGCCCAGTTTTCAAAAATTTTATCTAAATACGGCGTCACGCATAAGCTCGCCACCGCCTATCACCCCCAAACGAGCGGCCAAGTAGAGGTAGTAAATCGCGAGATAAAACGCATTCTGGAAAAAACCGTCTCTTTAAATAGGAAGGATTGGTCCTCAAAACTCGACGACGCATTATGGGCGTATCGTACGGCATACAAGACCGCTATCGGTTGTACGCCCTATCGATTAGTCTACGGCAAAGCGTGCCATTTACCGGTAGAATTAGAACACCGCGCTTTTTGGGCCTTAAAATTTTTAAATCTCGATTCGAACTTAGCCTCCGAGAATAGGAAATTCCAACTCAATGAACTCGATGAATGGCGTGCGAACGCTTATGAGAGTAATAAATTTTATAAGGAGCGTTCAAAGTTCTACCACGATCGAAAAATTAAATTTCCAAAAACTTTCGCGCCGGGCGATCTTGTCCTTCTTTATAATTCACGTCTTCGTCTTTTTCCGGGTAAGCTCAAATCCCGCTGGTCCGGCCCCTTTGCAGTCAAAGCGGTTTGGCCGTATGGGACCGTTCTTATCTCTCACCCCGAAAAAGGCGATTTTAAAGTCAACGGCCACCGTTTAAAACTATATCTTGCGGGCGATCCGGTGGACGGACACACAGAATCTTTAACCCTCCCCAATTTATAATCTCACCACGCCAAATGCGTCAAGCTACGCGACGGTAAACAAAGCGCTCGTGGGAGGCACCCCATATTTATCTAATATTTTTATTATGCTTTTTCTCTATTTTTGCAGGGTTTCTTCCGACCCCGCCAGCTTTACTTCAGGGAAGCCTTTTTGCTTCCTTTTTCCTTTTGTATATATTGCATTGTTATTTTCTCTTCTTCATACTTACATTACAACATTGGGGACAATGTTGGGTTTTACGTATGGGGGTGTATTTCCCGTTTTCAAAAAAAAAAAAAAAAAAAAAAATATGTATTTTTTGTAGTTGAAAAAAAAAAAAACAACAAAACAAAAAAAAAAAACAAAAAAAAAAAAAAAAAAAAAGAAAAAAAGAAAAAACTCCAAAAATAATAAACCCTACTTTACTTTTATTCTTAAAGCATTTAGTTTCGAGAGTATATGTTTGTGGATTTTCATAATCGCTAGTTTTACTATTTGTTTGTTTATCTAAGATCGATAGATTTAAACGTTCGGGGTTAAGTTTTAAAGAATATCTTGTGTTTTTAATTTAAATAGAGGCTTTGTTATCAAGCACTACTTCTACTAGCTAAAATAGAGACATGTGTATTATGTTAGCAAAACAACTTTAGACTGCAATTATCCCTACTTTATGTCTTCAGGAATCTAGGAATACTCAACTTACTAAGGTTGCTCTCAAAACTTTTTTTTTATTATTCTAGAATTTCTCTTGAAAACCCCTTGTATACACCAATTTAGCATGGCAAAAACACAAAAAGAAGAAAAAAAAAAAAAAGATCTTATGTCAATGGGAATACAAAAATTCCGTAAACATAGGCACCCAATATTTGTTAAAAGAAATCCTATGTCAATGGGAATTGCAAATTCCGTAAACACAGGCATTGGGTTAATTAAAAAGGTCAATTTTCCCTCGTCCCTCGTACACCAACGATGGGAGTCAAAGGAAACTTTATAAGAGGGGTGAGATGATACAATTCATCACCCCTAATCCAAGTACTCTTCTATTTGCCAAGGCTTTTTACCCCCTTTTCCCTTAACCAAATTATTGTTTCTAGTTTTAATTCAAAAAATCATTTGAGAGCATAATTAGTAACTTATATTTTTCCTTTATGTTTCTTTAAACAAAGGTTATTATAATTTCGATCTAATCTCGTTTACTAATGATTGCAATTTTGTTTGCTATTTGGTTAATTAAGAAGTCTTTTGGCCAGGACATTTCTTCTAATTAAATCATTTGCATAATTTAGGACTTAACTCTTATTACTCCGAATTTTTATTTTTCAGTCTCTTATGATTAAAATAAAACGATAGCCAAAAATTAGAACTTATGTTAATCCCGTATAGATCTCTCTTACTTTTGCCCTGGAATAGCAAAAGCTTAAGTATGGGGGTATTTGATAAGTAATAAAAAATATGTATTTTTGGTATAAGTATTAGTATAGTTTTAATTAATATTGTGAATTTTCTATGTAAATTAATGAATAAATTGCTTCTTTATTATTTCTGGTTTCTAACTTAGTTTTATTTTTGTTTTTGCAATTTTTTGCAAAATTTTCACAGGTCACGCCCTCAGACACGCCCGTGACCAAGGGCGTGTAATTTTAAAGATCAAATATCAACGGGACGGCTCAATTCAGATCAAATCCCGACAAATCGCTCAAGTCACGCCCGAGGTCACGCCCGTGACCAAGGGCGTGTAATTTTAAAAGCCAAATTTCCAGCTGGCAGCCGTTTTCAGGTGAAATCTCGAAGAGTTGATCAAGTCACGCCCGTGACTCTACAAGTCACGCCCGTGTTCCAGCAGAGTCACGCCCATGAGCCGCCAGCGCATCACGTCTCGAAGCCGCACCCATGCTGCCGACATCAGCCACCCATAGTCACGCCCGTGACTCACCAAGTCACGCCCGTGACATACCAAGTCACGCCCGTGTGCAGCCATGTTTGACGGCCAGACCTTCCAGAAGGCGGCGAATACAGCCGAGCAAATGTCACGCCCTAAGTCACGGCCGTGACATTCAAGTCACGCCCGTGACCTAGGGCGTGTAAAACTCAAATTTTCCCTATAAATAGAGGGGCT
The DNA here is from genome assembly GCA_033032865.1 of Dactylorhiza incarnata. Lineage (NCBI taxonomy): Eukaryota > Viridiplantae > Streptophyta > Magnoliopsida > Asparagales > Orchidaceae > Dactylorhiza > Dactylorhiza incarnata. The sequence continues at coordinate 10,133,622 of JAWHQI010000035.1, forward strand.
CGGCTGAAGTTATTTTCATCCAAATTTTGAGTGGTTTTTGTTGTATTGTGAGTTCTTTTGAGTGATTGTGAGCTTCTCTTCTGCAATTCAGTTTAAGTTCGTTTGTAGTTTTTTTTCGTCTTCCTAGTCTAGTTGTAATGCTGATTTCAGAAATAAAATGATGTTTTTCTCATTTGGATCATCTTCTTTTTATTAATGTTAGTGTGTGTGCGTGTATGAGTTTAGCTTTATTGCTTTCATAATTTAGTTTTATTGCTTTTATAGTTAGTTTTATTGCTTTCATAATCTAGGTTTACTGTTTTCATAGCTTAGATTTACAAGCTTTCATAAAATAGTTTTATCGTTTTCTTTTTCGCCTTATTTTATCGCTTTCATTTTAAACGCTTTCTTTTTCAGTTTCTTTTAGAGTGTGTGCGTGTATGAGATAGTATTTTCCTTTTTTGTAGCTTAGTTTTTATTTCAGTCTTTATATAACTGCTATATACCACCCCCTTCTCAAATAAGAGGCTAATTTACTTTAGCACTTATTTAAGTCGGTTGGGATGGATATTATTTCTGCACCTTTATAAGTCTTTTCATTTCTATACCACCCCCTTCTCAAATAAGAGGCTAATTTACTTTAGCACTTATTTAAGTCGGTTGGGATGGATATTATTTCTGTACCTTTATAAGTCTTTTCATTTCTATACCACCCCCTTCTTAAATAAGAGGCTAAGAACTTTTTAGCACTTGTTTAAGGTGGTTGGGACGGATATTATTACTGTTTTTATATAAGTCTTTTTATTTCCTTTTTATCCGCTTATATCCGCTTTAATTATCAAACATGTATTTTTCAACCGATAATGCCGTCTCCATTCCGATGAGTGGCTAATTTCCTTTAGCGCACGACGTCGAAGAGCATTGGGACACAAAAATAGTTTTTCTATAAAAATTAAAACATCTCTTTCTAAAATAATTAACGCTTAAGGTTTACCCGAGAATCACGTTGAGTGAAGCCACATAATCGATGTGTGGTTTTCATTTCCGTTTTCGTACCTAGTTAGCCGAGAGGCTCGTGTGTACGGACTGATCACTCACGGGTAAAGAGAAGTGCGCTCTACCCTCGAGAGAGGACGAGGTAACTCTCCCGAATTGGAAATAAAAACCCAATAGCGGGGTTCGCAACATAAAGCGAGTATTAAGAACATTCGATTGTAGAACGAGAGTTCGGTCGAATATTCATAATCTCAGGTGGGCGTACCCTCGAGAGAGGAGCGTTCATAATTATGGAACCTCCACGGCCAAGTCATCTTAATATTTTGAAAAGTCATCACTTTTAATTCTACGAAAAATCTATTTTCGTCTCAAGGTAATTCGACGTCGCGCGCTATATTTCTCATCACTTAGAACTCTAGTAAATCGCTTAAATCATCTTTCGCATTTTATCATTTAGAACTCTAGTTAAATCAACTAAAAATATTATTCCGATAAAATAATAGTTCATCCCTCGAAGTAGCATAATCAACACGACCCGCGGAAATATACGATCCCGATATTTTCTAAAAATATCCTGTATTACTTGCGATAAGGTATACTTGCCTTTATCAAATGATTAATTTGGACTAAAAATTCAAACACAGCTTTTCAAACTCATTTAGTGCAAAACTCTCCTTCTCTACTATTCAATTCAATAGAATTCGGCATTGTAGCCGAAGCGTAATTGTCAATATTCCGAAAGAAGAAAAAGATCGCTACTTCTATCCTTCGATAGGATAACGGTTAATTTCTCAAAGTAGGAGTACTTGCGAGACTCTTCGAAAATATCCGCCAATTCTAAACTCTTAATATAAAGGTTATCTTTTATTTATAAAACAAAAAGAAGAAGCCCAAGTAATCATCAGCGAGAGAAGGATTCACCCGAAATCAGTAAATGGAAATCAAAACTAAATCCCATATCCAATGCTCAGAAGAAGGAAATCGAAAATGGTGAGAGGCAAAGATGGAAGGAATGGTAGAGAAGGAATGATGAGAGGCGAAGATGGAAGGAGAAGGCAAATCAGAAAAAGGAAATTGAAAATGGCAGAAGGCCCACTGTTAGGGTTATATGATCTCACAACCTCAGATAGTAGTTACACGATCCAACGGACCACATCACGCCAACTATCATCATAATCCAGCGGCAGGCAAATATCCTGAATCATCAACGACCAGATCAAACGTCCAGCAGCAGAGTGCGTCAATCAACGCTCCAGATCAATAACGCCTCCCCATGTATAGATCAGACGGCGTAAATAATTAGGCATTTATTGTAATCTGTTACATAGAATATTATGCAACGGTCTGATTGTCAAATCAGGTATTAATACCTGATAAACATCATTGTACAGTTTTTTTATGAGATTAATGAATAAGAAACTTCCTCTGGTTTTCCCTCCCCTTCTTCGCTCTCACCTCCAGCCACCTCTCCATCCTTCTTCTTGGATGCTTAACCTTCTCTTACCGGGGGGATCATAATAATTTGTTGCTCTCGTTGAGATTATTCCCACCGACATCACAATGGGAGACGGATTACGATCAATAGCAGAAATCAAGACTGCCCTTCTTGCCGAACAGGCATCGAGAGCAAAACAAATGGATGATCTACAGGGAAAGTTCGCAAGAATGTTGGAACACCAGTCATCTCAACTCACTCAGCAATTCACCACTGAATTGTAAAAGAACCTCAGAACGACCACCATAGGCCACCGAAAACTTATACAGCACACATGACGGAAGGAATTTTGGGCTCGCCGCCGCTCAACCATGGAACCCAGGTGGTTTCTTACCGACCTAATTTAGTAGAATTTCCTTTCTCCCGCGCTGCAGAGGGTGACCCAACAGACTGGCTATGCGATTTGAAATGATATTTCGAATGTAATAACACACGGCCGCAAGATTTCTTAATAATCGCCTCATTCCAGTTAGACAAACCAGCGTCCAAGTGGTATTAAGCCACACTAGAAGACCACCCCGCATTAACATTTTCCCTATTTGTGGACGCCATCACAAAAAGATTTGGACCATCATTATACATTAAACCTGTAGAATTACCAACTAAACTACACCAGACATCTACGATCCTTGCATATAAACAAGAATTTGAAGATCTTATTACTAGGGTCCCAGGGTTAACCCCAGAATGCATTACAGATATGTTCGTCTCAGGACTTAAGGAACGGATTAGAGGACCCGTGTTGTTGGCCCACCCTACTGAAATTCACGATGCATATGCAATTGCTTGTATGCACGAAGACCAGCAAAAATTAGGACCCAAGAATAGGAATAATTATGTGACTCAACACACACATACCATGCACGACAATAGATCTTTTAATACATATAATACACCAAAACTTCCACCCATTAAACATTTATCCCCAGCAGAACTCCAAGCAAAGAGAGATAAAGGTCTGTGTTATAACTGTGATGAAAGTACCACGTGGGGCATAAATGTAAGGGAAAGGGGGACCTGCTATACCTTTGTGGTGCAGAGCAAGATTACTCGATAGACGAGAACAACAAAACTCATAACTCTTCTATAGAAGAGGACGATCCAAAATCAACAGTATGCTTACAAGCTCTAATGGGTACTATGCCCGACCATGGACTTAGGGTAACCCGGTATATTAACAATCAACCATTGGAAATTTTTATAGATGGGGGAAGTTCACACAACTTCATTTCCACAAGGATGGCAAGGTTCCTCAAAATTCTGATACATAGAATCACAGAATTCCCAGTATTCATGGGGAATGGGTCAACAGAACATTTTAGGGGAAATGTATGGACACAAAGCTGCTCATACAAACCAACTGATACACCATTCACCTATACATCCTGGAAATAGACGGGGCGGATCTGATTTTGGGACAACAATGGCTCCGAACCCTAGGGCTAGTGACAACTGATTACAATAACCTAACCATTTCTTACAATGGAACCCAAGGACAGGTGCTGCTAATTGGGCACAAAAATGCCACCCAGGTTGGAGAAGTGTCATCATCACAGCTGAAGCGGATGTTAGCTCTTAAACCTACCACCCTATGCATCTTGATGACCAAAGAAAAAACACAACCCATGAATACTGAGACCCTGCTATCAGATATCTCGAGTCAGCTACCACCTCCTTTTAAAACACTATTAACACAATATTTGGACCTTTTTAAAGAGACCATAACCCTCCCACCAAAGAGGACTATCGACCATGAAATCAATCTAACTACAAACTCAGTGGTTCCAAATTTAAAACCATATCGATATCCCTACCATAAAAAAAAACAAAATTTAGAGATTGGTGCACGAAATGTTGAGCAATGGCTTGATCAGACCCAGCATTTCAGCATTTAGCTCCCCAGTCCTCTTAGTTAAGAAAAAAGATGGGACTTGGAGGTTTTGTGTAGATTATAGGGCTTTAAATAAAATAACTATCAAGGATAAAGTTCCAATCCCAGCAATCGAAGAACTCTTAGATGAGCTATACACAGCAAGAATATTTTCAAAAATCGATCTAAGATTGGGCTATCACCAAATTTTAATGGCTGAAAAAGATATCCATAAGACAGCATTTAGAACACACCAGGGTCACTACGAATTCGTAGTATTACAATTCGGGCTAGCAAACATGCCATCGACCTTCCAATCATTAATGAATACCATTTTTAGCCCTTTTTAAGAAAATTCATAGTGATATTCATTGATGATATACTAATCTTTAGCCCTACTGAAACAGAGCATCTAGAACATTTGAGGATGACCTTGAGCATTTTGGAAAAAAAATCAATTACTAGTTAAACTATTTAAGTGTAGTTTGTTAAATAGAGAAATAGAATTTCTGGGCCATACTATAAAAGAAGAAAAGTTCATGCCAAACAAAACCAATATTGAAGCCATAGAGAATTTCCCAATCCCAACCAACCAGAAGGCAGTAAGAGCCTTCTTAGGAATTACAGGATACTATCAAAAATTTATTAAAGCTTATGCAAAGATAGCCTTCCCAATAACTGAACTATTAAAGAAAAACTCTTTTAGATGGAACTTGCAAACCCAGGAGGCATTTGAAAAATTGAAACAAAAACTAATTACCTTCCCAATCTTAACCCTACCCAACTTCAAAGAACCTTTCATTATTGAAACAGATGAATCAGGCACAGGTATTGGAGATGTACTGATGCAGGAGAAGCACACTATAGCCTATTTTAGTAAAAAACTATCACCTATAATGCAACGTAAATCAACGTATATTAGAGAACTATACGCAGTGACAGCCGCAATAACAAAGTGGCGCCAGTGCCTCCTAGGGCACAAATTTACCATTCTCACAGACCATCAATGGATACATCACCTGCTTAAACAGAATATCCAGACGCCAGAACAACAAACTTTCCTAGCAAAGCTATTAGGGTATGACTTTGAAATTAAGTATAAAGCTGGAAAACATAATCAAGCAACTGACACATTATCCAGAATTCCAGAGATTCTAGAGAACACCCACCCCATCAACCTAAACATGATAACTATTCCAACCTCCCCATTGTTAGAGGGCTTGGAACAGGAATACAAAAATGATGAATTTGCTAAGCAATTTTATCAAAACCCTGAAGCCTACCCAGAGTGGAAAAAAAGGAAATTACATCATTCATAGGCATCACATATACATTTCAAAAAAATCACAGCAACAACAACAACAACAATAGAACCCATATAGTCCCCAATCATTGGGGGTATGGGCGGGGGAAGATTGGAAACAGACCTAACCTTTGGCCCTATGCCCAAAGTGGCTTCTCTCAGAGGAGAAAGACCGAACCTTTGATAATAGATGCACAAAGTGGCTGCTCACAGATTACCACTGAAATAGTGGCCCCCTATACCGTCACGTTTGCTGCGGAATCATGCCCTCAAATCAAAGCCAAAGACATCAGAGAGGGCAGACTCAAGAATCCATTTTGATTTATGTGCACATAACCATGCTTCCTTCATTCAGCATCCAGAGCATTGGTCTTGCACAATTTCAAAAAAATCACAGATCAGTCAAAAAATACTACAGGAAACACATTCTAGCCTGGTAGGGGGACACTCGGGCATTAGAGGAACCATTCACAGGATTCAAACTCAATTTTTGTGGCACAATATTAAAGCAGATGTCACATAATTTATGAAAAAATGTGACATTTGCCAGAAATCAAAGCCAGTAAATCATTCTCCATACGAGTTACTTCAACCAATACCCACACCTAGCAAATTATGGAGTGGCCTAACCATGGACTTCATCACTGTTTGCCCAGAAAAGCCCGCGACCTCCTCTTACTAGTCAATTCGTTCGGTCTCAGCGGTCTCAGCTTGAGTGATCGCCTAGACCGCCAGTTGCCTTCTCAGCCGGAATTTTCTAAGTATCAAGCGGTCAGAAAAGCCCGAGATCGCCAGATCGGGGGTTCTGTTTTTTTTTTCTATTTTTGTTATCTGCACCCCTCCTCCCTGCCCTGACTCTCCTGTATCCCGGGCAGCCCGTAGTTTTCAGTTCTGCCCATTTGGGCAGCCCCCTCGTCTATAAATAGAGGGGTAGGGGTACCAGGAAAAGGACTTTTGGCTCCGAGGCTCCAGCTTACGACCTGTGTAAGCGGTCTCATTTTTTCGTGATCGCCTTTTCGTGATCGTTTTCCTCCTTGTTTTAGCATCTTCTGTCTCAGTAACCTATACTTCGCAGTTTTCTCCCATCCCTTTTTAGTGTGAATTTTGGAGGTACCATTTTTGGCACCAACAGAACGAACACGCGGCCTTCAGATTCGAAGTGTTAGGTGAAATCCAGGCTTTCAAGATGGCTGATCGCCGTAGAGGTCGTCCTTTGCGGTCTCCCAGTGTTCCCCCCTCCGATCACAATCCGTTAGAGGCGATGGAGCGCCGCTTCGAGCTTCGCGTAGAGCAGGCTCTTCGCGAGGCCGCCCGAGCCAGGCAGGACGCTGCCGCTGTTCAGCAAGAGATCGCGCGGTCTCAGCAGGAGGCCGCTCGAGATCGACAAGAAGTTGTCCGGACTCAGCAGGAGTCCGCGAAGCAGATCGAGGCCATGAACCAGGTTCTGGCCGCGATCTCCCAGAAGATCCTTCCTCAATCCCCTCAGATCGCTACCCCTGACCGCATGGCAAGCGGTCACCCTAGCGATCATCCCGTTTTCCAGCCTGCAGCTCCTCAGCGATCTCAGCATGAGGAGTTCGCCACCCGTCGTAATTCTTTCCGAGCCGCAGCCCAGGGGCCTCCGGCTCAGACCTTGAATTTTGAAGAAGGGTTTGCTTACCCTCAAGATCCTCCAGCTCCTTTTCTTCCTCCAGGACCTTCTGTTTTTGGGGAGCCTTCCCCCTTCACTGATGAGATTCGTCGGGATCCAATTCCTCATGGATTCAGAGAACCCCGTCTTCCTGTGTATACAGGAGAGACCGACCCCATGTGTCATCTTCAAGCCTTCGAGTCTGCCGTGGCTCTCAGGAACATTTCAGATGGAGTGAGGTGCAAGCTGATGGTCACCTCCTTCGATGGGTCAGCCATGGAATGGTTCTGTAAGCTGCCTTGTCAGTCTATCCCAAGCTTTGCCGCCCTAAGGCAAGAGCTCCTCCTGAGGTTCGCCACCGCAAAGAAAAGGAAGAGTGGTCCTGCGACCCTCTTCAAAATTATGCAAGGGGACAACGAGACTGCAGTGCATTTCGTTGATCGCTTTCAGAAGGAGATCTTGGGCGTCAGAGACATGGACCCCGAACTCTATATTGTAGCTTTGATCAGCGGCTTGCAGGAGGGTCCTCTGAAGTTCAAAGTCACAACCAAAGAGCCTGGCTCCTATCAGGAGCTGATCAGCATTGCCAATCGCTATATAGAAGGGGAGATCAACAACCCTACCTATGTGAGCAATCTGACCAACAGAGCCACCCAGAAAGGCTCTGCGGGATTCTATCCTGCTCCATCTTCCTCGAAAACTAAACAAGAGCTTCCACCTCCAGCTCCAAGAGGTAAGAATTACCGCAGCAACCGCTTCAACCGAGGTAATCAATTTTTCCCACCTCAAAATTCATTTCTTCAAACTCCTGCTACTCCTGCTCCGCAAGTCACCCCCATCCACCAGATCCAGTACGCTCAACCTCCTCTTCTACCCGTTCCTTCACTTTATAATGAATCCCAAGAGTCCTTCATGGACTTTGGAGTTTCTATGAATGAAGTGCTGCAAGTTCTCCAGAAACAGCCCTTTTTTAAGAGGCCAGCTCCGCTGAATTCTGATCCGAAAACCAGAAACCCAACCCTCTACTGTGAGTATCACAGAGATAGAGGGCATTTGACAGAGGATTGTAGAGCTCTCCGCCTATTTTTAGAGAAACTATTAAAGGAGGGAAAGCTTCGCGATCTCATTCAAAAGAATGACTCTGCCAAAGCTTCAACCTCCAAGGCCAAGGAGGTAGCAGAAGTTCACTGGGAGTGTGAGGAAGTAGATGATGTTGGCCATCTGGGCAACATCGGTTTTCCCAGCGAATGCGTGGACGCTAATGATGAGGGTGCCTTGGGCAACCTTTTCTGCATCCATGGGGGTGCAGGCCCGGAGTCCTCGAGAAAGGCAAGTCTAAAGAGAGTTTATCAGTCAGAGGTTGCCGCAACTTCTTCGACTCCGATTCGAGGGACGGTCACCTTTGGAGATGAAGATCTTCCTCAGACCGCGAATCCCTTTGATGATGCAGTCGTCATCAAAGCTGTGATTGAAAACTATACGGTGGAAAAAATTCTAATAGATACGGGGAGCTCAGTCAATGTGCTTTTTAAGCCTGCCTTTGAGGCGTTAAAGACAGGTAAAACTCTCCTACCAACTGAAGGACCTCTTTATGGTTTTTCAGGAGAAAAGAAAGAAGTTGAAGGGCTCGTCACCCTCTCCGTGATTCTCGGAGGAATAGTAAGGCTGGTCAAATTTATAGTTGTTGATGCTCCCAGTAGCTACAACGCAATTTTCGGAAGACCCTTCCTGAACGGGTATCAAGCCATTGTCTCCACTTATCATCAAGCGGTGAAGTTCGCCTTGAATGGCAAACAACATCGAATTAGGAGCGACCCCAAGAAAGCTAGAGAATGCTATGTAAAGACGGTCAACATGATCATGTCTTCTCCACCCCAGGAGGTTATGATGACTGAATCCATCGAAGTTCCTGAACAAGTTCAAGTCGCAGAAGAGGTGGAGGATGTGAGAGATGGAGTTCGCTTGGAGCCTGCCCAAGCAACTCAAGCTATTCAGATCAGCGAGGAAGATGAGAGCAAGAGCCTCTCCATCAACGCTGAATTATCCGAGGCTGACAAGAGTCAGCTCATCTCTTGTCTTCTGCAAAATTTAGATATCTTAGCTTGGTCGGCAGACGACATGCCTGGAGTGGATCCAGATGTTGCTTGCCATCACCTCAACATCAGCCCAAATGTCATCCCAATTCAGCAAAGGAAGAGGACTATTGCAGCCACTCTGGCTCAACCTATCCGTGAGGAAGTAGAGAAGCTCCTGAGGGCGAAGTTCATCCAACCGATCCAATATCCTGAGTGGGTGTCAAACGTTGTAATGGTAACAAAGCCAGGTGGAAAGTGGAGGATGTGTGTCGATTTTACCAAACTCAATAAAGCTTGCCCCAAGGATTGCTATCCCTTGCCTCAGATAGATTCTTTATTGGATTCTGCGGTAGGTTATTCTTTTATGAGTTTTTTAGATGCTTTTTCAGGTTATCACCAAATCAGGATGCATAAACCGGATATACCGCATACTTCGTTTATCACAAATGATGGTTGCTTCTGTTATCTCGTGATGCCTTTTGGGTTGAAAAATACTGGAGCAACTTACCAAAAAATGATGGATACAGTTTTCAAAAGTCAGAAGGCAAGAAACCTTGAGGTGTATGTCGATGACCTCTTGGTGAAAAGCAAATCCTTCTCCTCTCATCTCAAAGATCTCTCGGAAACTTTTGCAACCCTACGAACCTTCAATATGAGGTTGAATCCATTAAAGTGTGTTTTTGGAGCAAACAGAGGTAAATTTTTGGGTCATCTCCTCACTCCAGAAGGGTTAGAACCAAATCCAGATAAGGTAAAAGCTATTTTGGAAACGCCACCTCCCAAAACCCCAAAAGAAGTTCAACAGTTGGGAGGGAGAATGGCAGGCTTGAGTCGATTCATCTCCCGGTCAGGGGATAAAAGTGCACCTTTCTTTAAAACCCTCCGGGGAGGGACCAAGTTCGAATGGACTCAAGAGTGTGATGATGCTTTCAGTCAGCTTAAAAAGCAGTTAACGTCAATTCCTCTGCTCCAAAGCCCGCGAGAAGGGGAAGATCTTTTCCTCTATTTGGGAGTTGGCACCGATGCTATAAGCTCTGTTTTGGTCCGAGAAGAGAAAAAGAAACAATTTCCAGTTTACTATGTAAGCCGAATTTTGAAGAATGCAGAGACTCGATATCCAATCCTAGAGAAGCTAGCCTTAATGCTCGTAATTTCAGCAAGAAGACTAAGACCATATTTTCAAGCTCATTCGATTTTAGTCGTCACTGACCTTCCATTAAAGAGTGTCTTGGAGAAGCCGGAGCATTCAGGCAGATTGGCAAAGTGGGCAATAGAGCTCAGTGAGTTTGACATATCCTATGTTCCAAAAATGGCAATCAAAGCTCAAGTCTTAGCGGACTTCATGGTGGATGCTAAAGAAGTTGAGTCGCAGAAGGGGGTCAGAGTGCCTCTTGCCTGGAAAATCTTCGTGGATGGAGCCTCAGGGAAAAATTCTTCCGGTGCAGGAGTTATCTTAATCAACCCAAATGGAGTAAGGCTTGATCAAGCACTGAAGTTCTATTTTCAAGTAACAAACAATCAAGCGGAATATGAGGCTTTGCTAGCCGGTCTCAAGTTTGCCAGGGAACTGGGGATTGACGATGTCGAAGTTTTCACAGATTCTTTGGTGATGGCTTCTCAAGTAAATGGAGCTTTCGAAACAAGAGATAGTATTTTAAAGCGGTATCTAACCTTGGTAAAAATCGAGGTTGGAAAGTTCAAAAGCTTTACCATCAATCATATTCCAAGAAGTGAAAATGTAGAAGCAGATGAGTTGGCAAAATTTGGACTTCCCTCGGGAGGAACAACTTCGGAACTATTTCGCCCAGCAATTGAAGAAGGAGAAGTTATGGAGATTGATCAGCATCCGTCTTGGATGGATCCATTTATTCAATATCTTTCGACTGGAGATTTCCATTCAGCAATAAAAGATAGAAAAAGGTTTAAGCGGAAAGCGGCTAACTATTATCTTGTTGCAGGAGTGCTTTATAGAAGAACTTTTCTATCGCCATTAGCACGGTGTGTTTCGGAAGAAGAGAGTCCGGCGATCCTCCAGGAAGTCCATTCTGGAGAATGTGGAAGTCACTCTGGAGCTAGAACTTTGGAGAAAAGAATTCTGAGGCAAGGCTATTTTTGGCCCCAGATGAGGAAGGATGCGGAGAAATTTGCTAAGAAATGTGTAAAGTGCCAGAAGTTTGCTCCTCTCCAAAATCAACCGGCTCAACAACTTAAGTCAATAGCAACTCCATGGCCGTTTGCAGTTTGGGGAATGGATCTGATTGGGCCTTTTCCTATGGCAAGTGGGCAGCGGCGATATGTCATAGTCATGATTGACTATTTTAGCAAATGGATAGAGGCAAAAGCATTGGCCAAAATTACCACTCAAGCCGTGAAAAACTTTATTTGGGGAGAGATAGTATGTCGACACGGGATTCCAATGGCAATCATCACGGATAATGGTTCTCAATTCAACAATTCGACTCTTATTAATTTCTGCAAGCAAATTGGCATCGAGCTTCGTTTCGCTTCCGTGCATCATCCTAGAAGCAATGGGCAGGTAGAGGCCGCCAACAAACTCATCATAAATCTCTTGAAAAAGAAGGTAGAAAATGTTAGGGGCAACTGGGCAGAACAACTACCTTCCGTCTTGTGGGCCTTGAGGACAACTCCGAGTTCTGCTACTGGGGAAACTCCGTTCAAATTATCACACGGTTCCGAAGCCCTTATTCCGGTAGAATTTGAAGTGAAAAGCCCAAGAGTATTATTATCGCAACAAAATCAAATCGAGTGGATGGAAGAAAATGATGAAGAGTTAAAATGCAGCCTTGATTTAATTGAGGAATTGAGAGATACTGCAATCATCAGACAGGAAGAGGTGAAAAGAAGAATGGCGAAGTTGTTCAATAAGAATGTAAGAACCAAAGAGTTTGCTGTTGGAGATCTAGTCTTGAAGAAGGTAGATGCAGCAGCAAGGGCTGGTTCAGTTGGAAAGCTTAATCCAAATTGGGCAGGGCCGTTCGTAGTAAAGAATGTGCTTAAAAATGGTGCTTACCATCTCCAAACTTATGAAGGAGAAGAGTTGCCCCATTCCTGGAGCGGAGATGATCTCAAGCTTTTCTTCTCTTAAATGTTCGTACCTAATTCACTCATTCCTTGATCCTCACTCTTTTCTTTTCTTAAACATCATGCAGGTATCACCAAGGCATTCACAATACAAGTGTTGGATGATAAATCTTAAAAATAAGTTGATTTTTGAAAAGCCAAAAACCTGTCAAGTGAGATATCGCCGGATCCTACTATCTTCCCCCTCGACTTGTCAGCTCGACGTGTTATTCTGCCAGGACCACAGATGTCGGGGAGATTTCGAATCTGTGCAGCAGTAGCTCGCCAAGCTCGAGCGGTGGAAGTTTAGGGTATCGGGTCCTTGCTGACATCTGGCACACCTCAGCTTTTCAAGGGGGTCTGGGTGGCTGGCTCAGCTCTGTCATGCAATAGGAAGGACATTGTTACGATCTTAATGATCTTTCAGGGAAAGCAATGTCGGTATAGCCTCCGCGGCATAACCAGACCTGCCCTACAGATCATTTTGGTTTGTAACTCTCGAATACTCGTTGAAGCGTGGTTAGGTAAGGGGCGGTCAGAAATATCCATGACCGTCGCCTGAACCTTGGATTGGCATGTTTGCAGTAAACTCGGAAATTCTTTTAAAAAAAGGCAATGTCGGTATAGCCTCCGCGGCATGACCACACCATCCTTTTGGGACATCTTTGAGATCCCTCTTTCCCATTTTCTTACTACACAAAAAAAGGATCTCTCTTAATCCTTTTGTACTGAGATCGGGCGGTCAGCAGTTTATGAGACCGCCTATTTTTTCCTACAAAGAGTGACATCGCTTATGATCGTCAAATAAAATTTTTCTCCAGGATAATTGAGGTCGCTATTCAGGAATCTTCTATGCCAGCCCGATAGAGGTCGGCCCGGTCTCAGTAAGAACGAGATTTTGATATTCCTTGTTATTCAAAGTTACATGAAATAATCATGATGATCTGTTTCTTATCAAGAGAAAGTGGGTTTTTTCTTCAAGGGCGGTCTGAATATAATGAGGTCGCTGAACTGAATTCATGAAGAGTTATTTCCTTTTTTCAAGTAATAACCTTGACCATCAAGGGATCTTTATCAAACGGATTTCCTGAAAGTCATTTGGGCGCCGATCACCCAGAGTTCAATAAGTTCAAATCTTCAAGTTAGTTTCTTTGTATCGCGATCTGTGTAATATGAGACCGCATGACTGTTGCAAATAAATTGGTTATTTTTCTAATCACAGTTAAATTGCTAAATATTCCTTCAGTAGTTTGATTATCTCAAGACCGCAGAGTAGTTCTATCTACGCAAAAGTATCAGTTTTTCCTTCAAAATCCTTGATGTCTTTTTCAAGAGATCGCCATCTGTAGTTCTTTAATGTTGATATAAAAATTACGTGATAAACCTAAGGCATTAAGATCGAATGCCGATTTTCGAACTCAGAAGAACAAATAAATGTACATCAAAAACAAGTTCACCCAGAATCTAACAAAAATCCAATTTTCATATATATTCTAAAATATCTGTTACAACGAGACCGCTCGGTCTCCAAAAAAAAAATATATATATTACAATTCATTCCTTTTCGATCTCTTCGGAGATCGCTCATCTGAAGAAGTGGAGTCAGTGTCTGCAGAAGATTCTTCCGATTTACTAAGAGGAATTCTTGATCCAGAGCTAGAACCCGAGCTTGAGTCCCGGCCTTGAGTATAACGGCTTCCGCTTTCTTCATCTTCGATCACCACGTCTTCATCTTGACCAGCGGTCTCATCAACAAAATCAGCGGTCTCTTCAGCAGTTAAAGATTGCTCTTCAATCCTCTGTGCCGCATCAGGGAAGAGATCGGCAAATGTAATGTCCTTATACTCTTCAGTAAAACCACCTCGAACTCGAACCTCATTCAGCACTTGGTCGGCGGTCTCCTTAATGTGATGCATCATAGCCCTCTGAAAGGCCGGATTTTCAGGATCATAAGCTGCATTTTCAGATTGCTGCAAAAAAAATATGTGTTAAGACCGCGCGATCATAGGTAACGCATTCATAAAATATTAAGTGATTCTTACTTTTCTTTCTTCTTGCAAAGCAGTTATTTCGTCCAGAGCACCGCGAAGAGATCGCCCCATATGGTGATTCAAGATCGCGCTCCTAGCGGTCACCTGGGCACAGAGGTCGGGGAGAGCATCGGTCTCTATATTCAATATTTCGTTTGTATTCTTTTTACCGTATAGAGCAGCAGTGACCGCATATGCGTGGCGGGTCACTATTCCATTCCATAAAGGAAGATCGGTGGAAACCTTCACAGACCTTCCTTTGGCCGCCCATTTGAGGAGAGGTTTTCCTTTAATGTCTTTCATTTTTCTTTTGAAACCAATCAACGGAAAATCTCGCTCGGCGGTCTCAGAGGTGGTGCCAAACACATCGGCCTCACGCTTCAGCCTCCTCTCCCTCTGAGTAAGAACCTCTACAGCCGGGGAGATCGGATCTTGAACAGGGACCGCAAAGGTCGCTAAAAAACGGGAAAAAGTTAGGAAAACTTACAAAAGGTATGAAAGTAAATTATTCGAGACCGCGAGAAAAGCTTACTTTCAGCCGGCGAAATCTCGGCGATCTCAGGCCAGATCGCTAGATAATGAACAAGATCAATCCTCTTTCCCGCCAAGAAAGCCAAGATTCTCAGCTCCTCGATCTTCTGAGACCGCTCTTATCTTCTTGAAGATACTGTCAGGTCGTGGAGAAGGTGAGTTCTTGAGACCGCCAAGGTCACCTTCAAAGACAAGAAACCTTTCTGTCCAGAAGGAGATTTTGTTTGGAAGGTTCAGGATTTTTATTCCGTCTGCCGAAAAGTACATCAACCCTTTGAACTCTTCCTTTTTTCTGCCTTCCTTCAAGATCTTCGCTGTAAAGGTTGCACGAAACAGATTCATTGTAAACTTCACTCTTACCGATCTCAAGTAATTAATGAAGACATTAACTAGACCGATCGAGTTCGGGGCCAATTGGGCGAGCACAAAGCCGTAATATTCCAAGATCTCTAGCCATTCCCATGGGAGGGGAATCCTCAACCCATTATCAAAGTGATCGATAGGGATAATAAACTTTTTCTCCTCCGCAAAGTTCAACCTTTCTTGTTCAGTTGGCGGTCTCACAACTACCTGAGTTTGAATCATGTATTTCTTTATAAACTCAATATATTCATCTTTTGACAGGCGACCTTGTTTGTGATCGGCATTCCGGAAGATGGTGGCAGAAGAAGCACGAGCGGACACCATTTTAAGCGATCGATGAGATCGGTGCTAAGAGCGCATTCGAGAAAAGATAAAATAAAGATCATGAAGACAGCTATTTATAGAAGACCAAGGGTCATTTCGTAATCATTACATCTGGAAGACCGCCCAGCTAAAACATGATCAGACCGCTCGACCTATGCAAAGTAATATGAAAGCATACTATGGTAGGCGATCTCAATCAATAAAAAATACAGCAGCAATACAAGCAATCCAGGCATAAAGAGATCGAAATTTAACAAATCAAGACCACAATATTAAAACAAAACAGCCACAGATATGGGACGATAACAGTGAAAATATTACAAGATATATTGTTCAAGCATAAAGATCGCTCGGTCTCAAGATTAATGTTCATCTCCTAAGAGGCCTGTTCCTCCCTACGTGAGCGGCGACATCTTGCATGTTGTTCACTGCAGCCATAACCGACACCAGGCTGTGGTTAGCCAGCATTGCAGACCGGTGAATTTTCGACATTTCCTTGTCCACCTGCTCCATGGGGATCAGTACAATCTCAGGTTGCGATCTCTCCGCCGGATGATCGCTGGAGGCTCCCGGTCGCATCAGCATCTTACCGTGACCACTCCTCAGCCTCTCGTTTTCCGCGGACAGCGCCGCAGCTTTTCCCCTATAGTATTCAGCCTCTTTTTCAGCCTTCTTAAGAGCCCGCGCGATCTCGGCAACCCTCAGATCGCATTCTTCACGAATCCTCTTCTCATTGGAACGCAATCTTTCTTCAAGATCGCGGATCTGGTCATTCTGCGTCCGCTCCCTCATCAGCATAGAACGAACATCCTCGAACATGGGGTTAAGGATGTTGGTTAACTGAGGAGTGATCTCGATGGGTCGAGGAAGTTCTCCCTCCTCGATCTCAGCATTTTTGTTATCTGCGGCCATAGGAGATGGATTATTTCAATCATAAGCATATAATCAGATAAACTTTTTGAATAAGCAGAAAGAGTACTTGGAAAAAAGTCGAGACCGCAATCACGTAAAGCCTTTCCGATATCTTTAGTGACCGCGGGATCTGCGGTCAAAGAAAGACGATCTGATCCCCTTAAGCGCTCCAGATCCGTTCTTTCCAAATCTCTTTTCTGCGTTTTTTCCCCCTCTTTTCGTCTCCTTTTTAATTCCTCGTTACTTAAGAAGACATTGTCGGTCTCAATAAAAACGATCCCGTGTTTTCTTTCAGGAGAAGCAAAACGAACCGTTGGAAATGGAGGGAACTCGGCTGACTGAAGAATCATTTTATTCTTACCAGCTCGCGAAATCGAGGCCGCCGCCGCACGATCTGCTGCAATCTTGTTCGAACGATCTCCCTGGAGAAAATCATCCGGGAGACCGCTAGAAAGCACAGTTTTTTCCTTGGCAATCTGCGGCCTCTCCACGGTCTCATCACCGTTTTTATCCAAAGTCTGCAAGACAACCTTTTTTCTTTCTTCAGCGATCAGGGCCGCCTTTTCCTCAGCGACCCTGACCGCTTCTTTCTTCTTCTCTTCAGCGATCAGGGCCGCCTTTTCCTCAGCGACCCTGACCGCTTCTTTCTTCTTCTCCTCAGCGATCAGAGCCGCTCTTTCCTCAGCAACTCTGACCGCCTCCCTCCTCTTCTCCTCTTCTTCCTTTTCCTTCTTATCTTTCTTCTCCTTGTCTCTCTTCTTCTCCTCGTCCTCCTTCTTTTTCTTCTCTTTTTTCTCCTTCTTTTCTTTCTTATCTTTTTCTTCTTTCTCCTTTTCTTTCTCTTCTTTTTCCCTCTGCTCTTCTACCGCTTTTTCTTTCCTCCTCTTCACTGTCTCTTCCATTTCTATCTTTTTCCTTTCCTCCTCTTTTGCCTTGATCGCTGCGTCGGCGATCTCCTTCTCCCTGCCCGCGATCTCCTCATCAACGGCGGCATTTCTGAGAGCTGAAGCCTCTAAGGGATCCAACACCTGCAATGATGAAAAAGATGAATTGTTAGAAGAAACCTCATCAAGGTAGGCGATTAATCCAGAATCATCCTCTCTTGGTAAGGTTGAGACCGCGGGAAGGAAGGGGAGATCGCCCTTGGCATTCACCTGAAAATCAGCGTCCTCCAGATCGATGGATTCAGAAAATCTGGTCGCCTCCATGGCGGTCACATCTCCTCCTTCCTCATTTCTTCTGCTCCTCTTATAAGTTAAACTAGATGGACTTGTATTCTTCCTTTTTCTGTCCTTTGCAGTGGTCTCCTGGTCAGCGATCTTCTGCCTTAAGGATTCAGCCTCAGCTCCCTTCTGACGCAGCCCAGCCAGAATGATCTCGGTGGAGGCGATCTCAGGAAGCTTGGAAGATGCTTGACCCAGTGCCTCCATAGATTTCTGACAATTAAAAGAAATGGAAAAGTCAGGCAATTTCCATACAGGATCTGAAGAAGTATTAGACAGATCAGAAGCAACATAGACCGGCACAATCGGGCCCTCAGGAAGCTCAGATTTCTTTAGTGGAGATCGGGCGGTCTCCTTTGAAGTGCTCACTTTTGTTAAGATTTTCGGCGCTTTCTTTCCTTTCCTTGAGCTGACGCTTTCCTTTTTCCCAGGAGAATTCGCTTTCGATGGGAGAGCTTTTAAGAGATCAAGCATGGTCATCTTTGTAAGGTCGCACCTGCGTAATTATCAAAGACCGCTCGAATAGTGGAGTTCCTCAATGTCTTGCAAAATGAAGTTCTCAGCCGGTATTTATAGACCAAGCCGCATTAATGATGGTCGCGGTCTCAGCGGTCAAAGCTTACATTTTCGAAGTTCCTGGTGCAACTTAAAAATGTGCGGGGATTATGTTTGCCCAGAAAAGCCCACGACCTCCTCTTACTAGTCAATTCGTTCGGTCTCAGCGGTCTCAGCTTGAGTGATCGCCCAGACCGCCAGTTGCCTTCTCAGCCAGAATTTTCTAAGTATCAAGCGGTCAGAAAAGCCCGAGATCGCCAGATCGGGCGTTCTGTTTGTTTTTTCTATTTTTGTTATCTGCACCCCTCCTCCCTGCCCTGGCTCTCCTGTATCCCGGGCAGCCCGTAGTTTTCAGTTCTGCCCGTTTGGGCAGCCCCCTCGTCTATAAATAGAGGGGTAGGGGTACCAGGAAAAGGACTTTTGGCTCCGAGGCTCCAGCTTACAACCTGTGTAAGCGGTCTCATTTTTTCGTGATCGCCTTTTCGTGATCGTTTTCCTCCTTGTTTTAGCATCTTCTGTCTCAGTAACCTATACTTCGCAGTTTTCTCCCATCCCTTTTTAGTGTGAATTTTGGAGGTACCATTTTTGGCACCAACAATCACATGCCTCCCAATATCAAATAAATACACCATCATATTTGTAGTAGTAGATAGGTTCTCTAAAGCAATTCACTTAGCCCCATTACAAAATCCGATCTCTGGCCCTAAGGTGGCCAATGTATTCTGGAATACCGTAGCAAAACTTCATGGAATTCCAGAATCAATCATCTCTGACAGGTATCCAATCTTCCTAAGTGATTTCTGGACAGAATTATTTCGATTACAGGGGACTACTCTCAAATATTGCTCTTCCTATCACCCCCAGACTGATGGGTTGACTGAAAGGGTTAACCGCTGTATTGAGCAATATTTGAGAATTTTTACACATGAAAATCCAACCCAGTGGTCGGAATACCTTAATCTAGTAGAGTATCATTATAACACCACGTTTAATACATCGAACAACATGACCCCATACGAGGTAATGTTTCGTCGGCCCCCTCCTTGTTTGTTGACCTATTGTGCAGGAGAAATAAGGAATGAAGTCGTGGATTCAACTCTACAAACCAGAGATGAAATGCTGCATACACTCAAGGACAGCTTAGCAAAGTCCCAACATCGGATGAAGCTTCAAGCAGACAAAAAAATAACAGATTTAAAATTGGAAAAAGGAGATTGGGTGCTCCAAATATTGCACTCGTTTAGACAACTATCGATGAAATGACCAGCTGGAAGGAAATTAAGTCTCAAATATTATGGACCCTTCCAGGTAACAGGTATCATCGGAGAAGTGGCTTACAGTCCCTTGGCCGTCATCAGCGTGCGCCAAATCATACGACAAGGCAGAGAAATACAACAAGTTCCAATCTAGTGGCAAGGACTGGCCCCTGAAGACAGCACGTGGGAAGATCTGTCTTCCCTAACAAATCAACATCAACTACAGGCAGATCTGCAGACATTTCAGCTAAACCCAACAGAAAATCGAGCGACAGCCACACGAAAAACACCACGGACAGCAAAGGCAAAGGCTAACGAAGATGAAGATAAAACGCATACTCCAACCACAACACACAATCCAGCAGAAGACCTAATACACTGGGGAAGTAAGAAAAAGAGAACACAGCGGCAGCGGCCAGCACAAAATCCACCCATGAGGCTCATAGAAGTTAGCACACAATACCTAGCAACTGGAAGAACTACTGATGAAACGACGAGATGCAAACCTCAGAAGGCAGTAGATATCTGTCCAGTTCCGCACCCTCCCCTATCACAGGATCTTCCACCAACGACATTTCAGCAAAGTTCCGCAACAGTAGCAGCACCACCCACCGCTAGCAAACCACCAGACTCTCCGACATCCACCAGACGCAGCTCAGCAGAAAGGAAGCAGGAATAAAATAAGATTAATGCTGAGGACGGCATTTTTAAAGGGGGAATGTGTTATGATCCCGCCGGTAAGAGAAGGTTAAGCGTCCAAGAATAATGCCGGAGAGGTGGCAGGAGGCAAGAGAGAAGAAGGGGAAGGAAAACCAGAGGAAGTTTCTTATTCATTAATCTCATAAAAAAACTGTACAATGATGTTTATCAGGTATTAATACCTGATTTGACAATCAAACCGTTGCATAATATTCTATGTAAAAGATTACAATAAATGCCTAATTATTTACGCCGTCGGATCTATATATGGGGAGGCGTTATTGATCTGGAGGGTTGATTGACACACTCTGCTGCTGGCCGTTTGATCTAGTCGATGATGATTCAGGTTATTTGCCTGCCGATGGATTATGATGATAGTTGGCGCAATGTCATCCATTGGATCGTGTAACTCCTATCTGAGGCCGTGAGATCATATAACCCTAACACCCACGGTCGAAGAAGATGCGTGAGTAGGGAGGTGAAGATTGCGTACCTTTATTCAGGGTTCCGAAATGCTGAGGGGAGGTTGGAGGAGGCGCGCTGGAGATCCTTTGTTCCACGGAAATGGCGAGAAGGAGAGTGCAAGGAGGAGCTGCGTGGAGCTGCATTGAGCTGCATGGAGAGCGTTTGCCGGAGATCGCAAAATTAGGGCTTAGTCCAGTTTTAGGTTTTATTTATTCCGTGGTGGCGTGTGTTGATAGATGTAGTTGAACGATTGTGATAGATTTGGTGTCTCATATACCTTGCCATAAAACCTAATCCCATATTTCTTTTTAATATAGTATAGATATATACTTACTGTATATAAATATACTTACTGTATATATATATCTTTCACCTATAAAACTCGCCGGATCTTGACGACGAGACTGAAACGGTAACAACCTCACATCAACACTTCAAATTAAACATTTGATCTAAAATAATAATAATTATTTTTATTTCAAATAATATATTCGAAATTGTCCGGGCGTTATAGCCACCCATCCTACCAAAAAGTATCGCCCCGAAAATTTAAAATATTAAGCACAAATGGAAAGCACCGAAGGGGAAATCCTACCGGTAAACTCTAGACGAACATGGATCGGCGCCTCGAACATCCTGATTGCTCCATAGAACCTTCACCATAGGAATCTTCTTCCATCGCAAAACCCGATCTTGCTTCTCCAAGATACGAATATATTGCTCCATATAGGACAGATTTGGCTGCAACTCAGCCACGGGTTCCAGGACATGGCGATCACTAAGAATATGTTAGGTTTTCTTCATACCATTGAAAATGATATTAACACATCAAAATGTGCGCAATGGAAGAAACAAAACAAGATCAACCCAAAAGAGTTTAGGATCTTGCGATTTCATGAATCAAGAAATAAGGAAAGCAACACATTGCAATACCTGAAGGGTATTGAGTCAACACTCAACCAAGATCTCCAAGAAGAAATCCCGAAGACAACCTCTGAGTCCCAAGCGCTGAAATGGATCGGCGCCTCTATGGAAGTCCACACGAGTGATGAAGAACCCAAGCTTCTTACCATACAAGAATTAGGTCAGAGGAGAAGAGCACTCTACGTCTCCCACGGACTGCTAGGTCCGATGATAGGGAGAGGCGGCAGCGGTGGCTGTCGACCAGTCGGAACTCTTCCGTCAGAAGCTATCGCGGAACCCTTCCGTCGCTCTCTAATTCGCAAAAGGGAATCACATGTTTAGGGTAAAGAATCATATTCTATTTATACCCAGGAGAGAGAGAGAGTCTATCCGCACATCCATGACATAGATTGGAGTAAACATAATTCATCGAATGAACATTTCACTGAAGAAATTCGTCGAGTAATAAACTGAATTCATCGAGTAAAATAGAATTCATCGAGTGAACCTTTCACTAACAAATTTTTCGAGTAACAAATGATTCGCCGAGTAATCATAAATTCGTCGAGTCATGAATTGGTCGATTTCGTCGAGTAATCAAGAATTCATCGAGTCATTATGATTTCATCGAGTAATCATCAAATTGTCATTCTACGAATTGAAGTAAGAGTCATCGAGATACTCTCGACGATTCGACTCGTCAACACACTCCATACAATATTCACAATACATGTGGAGCATTCAGTTGACTCGACCTAACTCCAATAAGTCATAGGATTGGTCCTTAACTCATATCCAATATGAGAATGGCCAACACAATTCTTCCTCCAACTTCTCCAAACACTCTGGTCTGTGACCCTATAGGCTTATCTCGCGTTGGCAGTGAGACTAGATGCTTGATCACTTCCAGATCACCTTGGAAACACCAACAGAATACACTTTCGCAACTGGCTCACATGGAACACATCGTGAACACTAAGGAAGGAGGCAGACAGCAATAGCCTATAAGCAGAAACTCCGACACGCTCCACGACCTCAAAAGGTCCCACATACCTGGGATCTAGCTTATGGTTCTGCCCAATCCTCTTAACACCGGCCATCAGAGAAACCTTCAAGAACACCGAGCCCCCAACTGCAAAAACTAAATTGATCCTTTGCCGATTGGAGTACTTCTCATAACGCTCATTAGCTACTTGAAGCTTCTCACAGATCTGCGTTACAACAACGCTCATTTCTTCCAAGGCCTCTGGACCCAAAACCGGTTTCTCGCCCACTTCAGCCCAAAATAGGGGAGTCTGACATCGTCTCCCATACAGAGCTTCAAAAGGAGCCAACTGTAAGCTCTCCTGATAACTGTTATTATATGCAAACTCTATAAGCCCAAGGCATTCATCCCGAGCTCCTTCATGCTCCAAAATGTAACACCTGATCATATCCTCCATAATCTAATTTACCCTTTTCATCTGCGCATTTGTTTGTCGATGATAAGCGGTAGAATATCGAAGATCGGTGCCCAAAGCTCCCTGCAAACTCTGCCAAAAGCGGGATGTATACCTGGAATCTCGATCAGACACAATGCTCACAGGTACACCATGCAATCTAATAACTTCTTGCACATACAGTGATGCAATCTTCTGCATAGAATAACCAGTCTTGTACGACACAAAGTGAGCACACTTGGTCAATCTATCCATAATCACCCACACTAAATCATGACCACGAGGAGATCTCGGTAAACCAGTAATGAAATCCATAGAGATACTTTCCCATTTCCACATCGGAATATCCAACGGTGTCAACTTGCCTCCGAGTCTCTTATGATCTGCCTTGACGCGCTGACAAGTATAACACTTTGACACAAACCTCACAATATCACTTTTCATGCCTGACCACCACACGATCTGCTTCAAATCGTGGTACATCTTCGTGGAATCAGGATGATATGCAAGACTGGAATCATGAGCTTCCTCGCAAATCTTCACTCAAATCTCTTCCACAACGGGGATACAAAACCTGCCACGGTACTTCAAGGTACCTTCTTCATCGATCGAGAAATCCGGTAACTCATCTTTCTCGGCTCTACCACAGAGGTGCTGCAAATTAGGATCATCCTTCTGATGCAACCTCGCCAGTGTAATCCATGAGGGTTCTTCAACTTCCATACTAGATGGTCCATCCTTGGACTTCACCACTATGCCCATCAAACGGAACTCCTCCACTAGCGACTGCACAGAGAGGCTGAAAACAGAAGCAGACTTTCTACATAGGGCATCCGCCACTACATTTCCCTTGTCAGGGTGATATAAGATATCTACATTATAGTCTGCAACATACTCCATCCACTGACACTGGCGCAAATTTGATTCTTTGTGAGAAAGCGCATAAATCAAACTCTTATGATCTTGGTAGATCTTGCACGACACCCCATACAACAAATTCCTCTACAGCTTTAATGCATAAATCATCGCAGTGAGCTCCAAATCATGCGCAGGGTAGTTCCTTTAATGAACTTTTAGCTGCCTCAACCCATACGCAATCACCTTGCCTTTTTGCATGAGAACACAACCAGGGCCTATCTGCGAAGCATCAACATAAACTTAAAATTCTACTCCCTCAACAGGAAGAGCCAAAACTGGGGCAAAAAACAATCTCTTCTTTAGCTCTTGAAAAGCCTCCCCGCACTGCTTGCTCCAATCAAAGGATGATCCTTTCTGCATCAACCTACTCAGAGGCACAAAAATTCCTGAGAATCCTTCCACAAACCTTCGATAATAGCATGCAAACCCTAAGAAACTCCTGATTTCCTTAGGCATTGCCTTCTTTTCCAATCCGAAATAGCTGCAACCTTTGCGGGGTCCACAGAAATACCATCCTTGCCCACCACATGGCCCAAGAAGGAAACCTGAGTCAGCCAAAAATCGCATTTGCTCAACTTGGCATACAACTTGTGCGCTCTCAGGGTCGACGACAACAAACACAAATACCGAGCATGCTCCTCCTCATTTGGCAAGTAAACTAACATGTCATCTATAAAGACCACCATGAACTGATCTAGATAATCTCTAAATACTATGTTCATCAAATCCATAAAGGTAGAGGGCGCATTCGTCAGCCCAAAAGACATCACCAAGAACTCGAAATGCCCATAACGCGTCCGGAAAGCAGTCCGCAGAACATCTGACTCTCAGATCCTCAACTGATGATAACTGGCCTGAAGATCAATCTTGGAAAATACGCAGCTACCCTGCAACTGATCGAACAGATCATCAATCCGCGGCAATGGATATCTGTTCTTAGTCGTCACCTTGTTCAATTCTCGACAATCAATACATAACCGCATCGAACCGTCCTTCTTCTTCATAAAAAGAACTGGCGCACCCCAAGCCGATGTACTCGGCCTAATGAAACCAAACTGCAACAACTCGTCCAACTGAGAATGTGGCTCCTCCAACTCATGCGGCGCCATACGATAAGGTGCCTTTGCAATATGATGAGTTCTAGCCTCCAGATCTATCACGAACTCTATCTCCTGCTCAGGAGGAAGACTAGGAAGGCTGTCGGGAAACACATCTGGGTATTCTCGCACCACCGGTATGTTCTCAATGTACAACCCTGTATTCGTCGAGTGGATCCCCGGGGCCTAAGATGTCTTTAGGCCCAGCAATTTTTAGTGTTGCCCAAGGAGAGAAGAAGGGGGCGAGCGGTGGAGGTGGAGGCCTCCCGCGCGCCCAGCCCGTAGGGGGAGGGGGGGGGGGGGGGGGGGGGGGGGGGCGGAGGCATGCGGGATCCTAGGCTCGCCCACGCCCCAGCAAGGGGGGCAAGCCAGGAGGGGGCAACCTCCCGGCACGCCCCGCCCTAGTAGGGGCGAGCCCAGGAGGGGGCGACCTCCCGGCTCGCCCCGCCCCAGCAGGGAGCGAGCCCAGGAGGGGGCGACCTCCCGGCTCGCCCTGCCCCAGCAGGAGGCGAGCCCAGGAGGGGGCAACCTCCTGGCTCGTCCCGCCCTAGCAGGGGGCGAGCCTAGGAGGCAATCTCCCAGCTCGCACCGCCCTAGCAGGGGGCGAGCCTAGGAGGGGGCGACCTCCCGGCTCGCCCCACCCTAGCAGGGGGCGAGCCCAGGAGGGGGACGACCTCCAGGCTCACCCCGCCCCAGCAGGGGGCGAGCCAGGGAGGTTGGCGACCTCCCAGGCTCGCCCAACCCAGTGAGGGGGGGGGGGCGAGCAAGGGAGGAGGTCAGCCCCCTCTCGCCTGGTCCCGGGAAGGTGTTCTGGATTGCGTTTAGCGCCTCGGAACAGCAGGATTTGGCTATTTGCAGGCCAAATCTGGGGGTATTTTCGTAATACCGTAGGCCAGAATCTGGCTATTTGCAGACCCGGTTCCAAAAACTATAAATAAGCCCAAGTGGGCACTATTTGGAGGGACCTCTCTTTTGGCCTCCTCTCCCCATAAGTTCCTTTGTTAGGTGGAGAGAGCCTCCAAAGGTGCACAAGCTTTGTGTTTTCTTGGGAGGGGAAGCGCTCTAAGATCTTCCAGGTGTGTGGTGGGACCTCCTCGCTAAGCCCTTGGCCTTGTTCCGAGTTCCTTAGCCTCTTAGCCTAGGACTCTCCCTTGGGAGGAGTAAGTGTTGGTCACCCCTCAACTTATTGTGGGCCCGAACTCCTCGAGAGACCAATTTATTGGTTTCAACATTATGGTGTGGTGAGCATGGAGAGTGACCAACACAAGAAACTCTCAAGCTGAGCTCCATGGCTGGAGGTGGAGGAGGATCCGTCCCGGGCCACTCGCAGCCCCCGATGGCTGGAGTGATGTTAGAGATGTTTGAAAATTTCAAGCGGGAGGTCCTGCAGACCTTGCATGTAGCTTTCGCCACGATAGGCGAAGGCAGGAGAGGAGGTGGTCTGGAGGCCCCGCCTCAACAGGTGGGCGAGGGCACTCCCGACCAGCAATCTAGGAAGGTGGTACCAGTGGGAGGTGTGGGGAGGCATTCGGCCCCCACTCATCTGGTCCCCTAGGAGGGGGCGAGTGGGGAGGTTCCATGCCCCCACTCGCACAACCCCAAGGGGGCAAGTGGGGAGGTGTCATGCCCCCACTCACCCATCCCCAAGGGGGAGAGCGGGGAGGTGCCATTCCCCCACTCGCCCAGCCCCAAGGGGGGGAGTGGGGAGGTGACATGCCCCCACTCGCCAAGCCCCAAGGGGGTGAGTGAGGAGGTGCCATGCCCCCACTCGCCCAACCCCAAGTGGGCGAGTGGGGAGGTGCCGTGCCCCCACTCGCCCAGCCCCAAGGGGGCAAGTGGGGAGGTTCCATGCCCGACTCGCCCAGCCCCAAGGGGGCGAGTGGTGAGGTGTCATGCCCCCACTCGCCCAGCCACAAGGGGGCGAGTGGTGATGTGCCATGCCCCCACTCGCCCAGCCCCAAGGGGGGGAGTCGGGAGGTGTCATGACCCCACTCGCCCAGCCCCAAGGGGGCGAGTGGGGATGTGCCATGCCCCCACTCTCCCAGCCCTAAAGGGGCGAGTGGGGAGGTGTCATGCCCCCACTCGCCCAGCCCCAAGGGGGCGAGTGGGAAATGTTGGATATGTGTGTCACATCTCTTTGTTTGAGAATAACAAATCCCAAATTGTATTTGATCTTGCTTGTTGTGTATTTAGAGTGTGCAGGAACAATAGGTGCAATACTCCATAGGTAGAAAACAAATTGGAAATGACTCTCTGGAAATTGTGCTAACACTCACGTTAGTTGTTAACGCCCAGCGTTAACAACTGCTGAGAAGCAAAACCGCTGAGAAGGAACCTGCGTTCGACGAAATCTGAATTGAACTGCGCTCGACGAATTGGAGCGTTCGACGAACTCTGAAGGCGCTCGACAAAACATGAAGGAACCTGCATTCGACGAAATTAGAACTGAACTGCGCTCGACGAATTAGAGCGTTTGACGAACTTGGAGTTCCGTTCGACGGATTTTCCTGCGCTCGACGAAATTGCGCTCGACAAGCTGCGTTCGACGAACTTGAATTCCGTTCGACGAACTTGGTTTCTGCCACGATCCCGGCGGTTTGCACGATCCTGGTGGTTGCAGTTTTCCATTCGACGAAGGTGCATTCGACGAAGGCGTGTTCGACGAAATCAGTTCTGTTCAACGAAATTAGGTTCTGTCCCGCTCCCGTCTTTATGCACGTGTCTGCAACTGCCATACACGATTCAATAACGTCGGGCGGTAACCTTAACGTCGCGCGTTAGCTCCAGTGGTTATTTAACAAGGCCTGATCTCGTTTGTTGAAGAAGGAATTGCGGGGAGTATTATTGAAGGCTTTATTCCAGAAATTTGAGAGAGCTTCCAGAGAGAATATTTGTGCAAAAACTCAATTGATGTTATACTGCCGAAAAAGGATCTCCCACTAAAAGCTTAAGGAGAATTCTTGAGGAGGACTACGTCATGCTACATCCGAAGTACCATCGCTTGGACCTCGCTCATAGTACAGCGATCCTTCATCTTCGACTTCAGAAGATATCATATAGGGAGTTTTATTATTATTGTCTTTACTTTCATTCCATATATTTTTGTAACCGTTTAAAGAATTCGCCTTGTGTTGGCGACTAGGTCTGGGTAGGACTTAGGGAGGAATTCGCTTTGTGTTGGCGACTAGTTCTAGGTGATTAGATCTAGGGGGTGCTCGAGGCCATATCCGGGGAAGGATTGGCTAGAGCGGCTTGAGGCCTTATCCGGGGAAGGATAGGCTAAAGCCAACCGGTTTGTGGGGATACAAGTTGGTCTAGAAAAGAAAAAATTGTATTACTTTGTACGCCTCCGATTTCAAGCGATATTGAAATCAATTTATGTAAACACCCTTTTTATATATAATATAATCATGTCTCTTTTTGTGTTTACTTTATTTCTATCATTTGGCATAATTTATAAAATTGCAAATTACAATTGTTTCCTCCTTTAAGTTAAATTGTTATTTCGTTCTAATTTACTCTAAGCAATTTAGTAAATTGTCTAAAGATTATAAAAAAAATTATTCCCTTATTCACCCCCCCCTATAAGGGCGCCAATAGATCCAACAAGTGGTATCAGAGGAGGTTATTCCAAACGGTTTAAAAACCAGGAACAATGGCGTCTTATGATCTCGCTTTTTTCGAGGGTCAGGGAATTAGTAGACCTCCACTCTTTACCGAGTCAGATTAAAATTACTGGAAAAATAGGATGAGATGTTTTCTTATGACCCTATATATTGAGGTATGGAATATGGTAGAAGAGGAATACTCTCCTCCTACATTTTTAATTGGAGAGATAACTTTAGATAAACCAAAAGATAAATGGGATGATTGGGATAAGCTAAAATGCAAAAATAACGCCAAGGCTATGAATGCTTTATTTTGTGCGTTAGATAGAAATGAATTTAATAGAATTTCTGCATGTACTATGGCATATGAAATTTGGAATCATTTGGAAGTTACTCATGAAGGTACATCGCAGGTTAAAGATTCAAAACTTTTCCAACTTGAGTCGGAATATGAAAAATTCTGGATGGATGAAAGTGAAGATGTTGATGTCATGTACACGCGCTTCAACAAGATCGTTAATGCCTCCAAAGCTCTTCGAAAGACCTTCTCCAACGGCGACTTGGTCCAAAATATTCTTCGTTCTCTTCCACCGAAATTCAACCCGAAGGTGACGGCCATTTCAGAATCGCACAATTTAAGAATGCTCCAAGTTGAGAGCCTCATTGGAAATCTCAAAACCCATAAGGTAGAACTCAAAATCCAATATGATGAATACAACAAGGAACCAAAGAAGTAGGCGTTGGCACTAACATCAAAGAAGGAGTGCCAAGTGTTGACATGGTCTTCCGCATCTCCTAGGTTTGAGAATAACAAATCACATGTGTATTTGATCTTTTGTGTTTAAGTGTGCAGGATAACAAAGTCCACATGATTCAAGGATTACATAAGAAGGTTGCCCCCAAAGTTGAGCCAACAAATCCAATACATCTACTAGCGCTGGCAGTAGTCCTAGCGCAGGCGCTAGCGACGATCGATGAATTCCTGTTCGACGAAATATTGGCTCGAAGCGAAATTGCCGGGAGAACTTATAGAAAGAGATAGCGCCAGGCGATATCCGATAGCGCAGGTGATAGCAAGGAACACAGTTGGAAAGGGGGAAGTGTTTCCTCGGATTGAAGATTCTGCCGCGCAAAATGTGTCCTAATATGGGATAGCGCCGGCGGTAGCGCTAGCGCAGGCGCTAGCGCTGAGGCTATAAAAAGGACTCCTCTCCTCTCGTTTCAGACACACATCAGAGAGATATTAGAGAGAGATAGAGTGCTAGAATTCCAGAGGCTATCTTGGCCGAAAGTTGATGTCCTACCAAAGTTCTGCAAACTTCTGAAGGAGAATGTCATCACGCCGGATCCAAACGAAGTCCGCTTCTACAACGCTTATTCTACAGCAGATCTTCGCCTCCGACTTCAGAAGGGAGTATTTATTTATTTTCATTTCATATTCTTCTTGTAAATGGTTAGTGAAATCGCCTCGTGTTGGCGACTAGGTCTAGGTAGGACTTAGGGGGAAACTCGCCTCGTGTTGGCGACTAGATCTAGGCTAGGTCTAGGGGGTGCTCGAGGCCACATCCGGGGAAGGGTTGGCTAGAGCGGCTTGAGGCCGAATCCGGGGAGGATAGGCTAGGGCCACCGGTTCGTGGGGATGCGAGTCGGGATAGAAAACAAAAAGAGTTTACTATTCAACGCCACCGATTTCTAGCGTCATAGAAGTAAACTTTTGTAAAACCTTATTTGATATTAATAAAGCATTTCTCTACTTTATTTCAATTGTTTTACTTGACTTTCGATTGTCTTAATCTTGCATTATTACAAAGTTTTTAAAATATCACTAAAGTTTTGAAAACCCTTATTCACCCCCCCTCTAAGGGCGCCTATTGATCCAACAAGTGGTATCAGAGGTAGGTTATTCCAATCAGCTTAACAACCGGGAATAATGGCGTCTCATGATCTCGCTTTTCCTGAGGGTCAAGGGGTTAGTCGACCACCTCTCTTTATTGGGTCAGATTTTAACTACTAGAAAAATCGAATGATGTGTTTTCTTATGACCATGGATGTAGAAGTATGGAACATGGTAGAAGTTCGGTACTCTCCACCTACAACTGTAGTGGGAGAGGCGACATTAGCAAAACCAAAAGATAAATGGGACGATAATGACAAACTAAGGTGTAAAAATAATGCTAAAGCAAGGAACGCTTTATATTGCGCATTAAATAGGACTGAGTTTAATAGATTTTCTGCATGCACAACTGCTTATGATATTTGGAATCAATTGAAAGTAACTCATGAAGGTACATCACAGGTGAAAGACGCAAAGCTATTCCAACTGGAATCTGAATATGAAAAATTCAGGATGGATACCGAAGAGGACATTAACTCGATGTACACCCGCTTCACCAAGATCGTCAATGCTTCAAAGGCACTTGGAAAGACCTATTCAGACAGGGACTTGGTGAGGAAAATTCTTCATTCCTTACCTCCAAGGTTCAATCCAAAGGTGACAGCCATCTCGGAGTCGCACAACTTAAGAACGCTCCAGATCGAGAACCTTATTGGGAATCTCAAAACCCATGAGGTAGAACTCCAGATTCAACACGATGAATACAACAAAGAGCCAAAAAAAAAGGCGCTAGCGCTAAAGTCAAAGAAGGAGAGCATCGAAGATGATGATGAAGATGAAGAATGTCTCATGGTGAAGAACTTCAGGAAGTTCATCAGGAATCCAGAAAGAAGGAACACATTTCGCAAATACTTCCAAAAGGATACTCGACGAAAGGGATCTTCCTCTTCATCAAGGAAAGAAAAAGGAAGCGAAGATGAAGAAGAAAGACCACCACCAGAGTGCTACCACTGCAGAAAGACCGGGCATATTCGGAGTCAGTGCCCAAAATATCAAAAGGAGCAAAAAGAACAACACAAAGCAAAAGAGAAGAAGAAGGTACTGAAAGCCGCAACTTGGGATGATTCTTCCTCTGAAGAGTCAAACGAGGCTGAGTCAAGTAGCGAGGAGGAAGCAAACTTATGCTTAATGGCAAAAAGCAACGATGACGACACTAGTGTTCTTAGCGACACTGAGGTAATTCCTCCTACTTTCGAAGAACTCTATGATGAATTTGTTTTAACTTGCAAATCCTATGATCAAAGTATAAAAGATAATATTATATTAAATCGTGAAAATGAAGCTATTATCAAAGAAAATCATAAGCTCACAAAAAATTTGATTTCCCTTGAGAAGGAAAAGGTTTCATGTCAAGAGTGTGAGCACTCTTTATTTAAGACAAAAGAACTTGAAGTTTCTCTTTCTAAGGCCCTTGCACAAAACAAAACTATTGCAAAAGAAAAGGAGGACTTAGAGAGAAAACTAAAAACCACTTTTCTACAAATTGAAAATAATAAAAAGGGATTTGAAAATAAATGTGTTTTTATTGTACAAGAAAATACTATTCTTAAAAAACAAAATCATGACCTCAATATTGCCATAAAAAGATTCGGGATTGGTCAAAAATCCCTGGATATGATTTTGGGAAACCAATGTTATGGTTCAGCAAAATTTGGGGTCGGATATAAAAGTGAACCCTACCACCCAGCGCTAGCTACTAACGCCGACGGTAGCTCAACTGATAAGAAATCTTCTGTTTTTTCTAACGTCCAAACATCATCTAACAAGAGCAACGAAGAAACACAGAAAAGGGTCTCAACCCCCTTTATTTCGTGTGCTAATTGTCTTAAGTTTGGACACACGTCTAGCTCTTGCAGGAATATTAAACAACGTTCTTTAAAACAAATCTGGGTACCTAAGAAATCCACTTACTCTATGGGTGGTACCTCTTGGGTATCAGGATCTTTACTCTCATCTTCTCTCTAGATTTGCAGGAAGGCTAAGGAAATGGAGGACGTGTGGTACTTGGACTCAGGCTGCTCCAAGCACATGACGGGCAACAAAGCAAAATTCCTTAGCCTAGAAAAGAAGAAAGGAGGGATCGTAACGTTTGGTGATAACGGTAAAGTAAGGATCATGGGAGTTGGTACATAGGGTAACGAATCTTTTCTTATCTCAAATGTTCTTTATGTTAAAGGTTTGAAACATAACTTAATATCTATAAGTCAACTGTGTGATAAAGGATTAGACGTATTATTTGAATCATCCACTAATCTTTGCAAAATTGTAAATCCTAAATCAAAAGATGTGTTACTAACTGCACCTAGAATTCACAATGTTTACATAGTTTCGTTTCATGATCTTTCCAAATCATCTATAAAATGTTTTATAACCCAAAATGATGAATTAGAACTATGGCATAGACATTTAGGTCATGCTAGTACAAAGCTCATTTTAAAACTAGTAAAAAGGGAATTGATTAGAGGATTGCCTAAGTTGAATGGAAATTTATCTTCACTATGTTCACCATGCCAAAAAGGAAAATTTACAAAATCATCTCTTAAAAGCAAAAATGAAATTTCTACTTCAAAACCATTACAACTAATTCATATGGATCTCTTTGGTCTCGTTAACAACGCAAGTCATGGTGGCAAAATATACACCTTCGTTCTAATGGATGATTTCTCAAGATATTGCTGGACTTTATTTCTCTCTTCCAAATCTGATGCGTTTTGCGAATTCTCAAAATTATGTACTCGTATTAAAAATGAACTAGATTTAAAAATAAAGTGCATTCGCTCAGATCATGGAGGTGAATTTGAAAATGAAAATTTTAAATCTTTTTGTGAAATGTTAGGTATTAAGCATGAGTTCTCTGCTCCACGCACACCTCAACAAAATGGTGTTGTAGAACGGAAAAATAGGACAATCCAAGAACTAGCACGCACCAAGTTATCTGAATATAAATTACCTAAGTCATTTTGGGCCAAAGCCGTAAGCACATCATGCTATGTAATGAATAGAGTTATGCTTCGCCCATCACTAAATCTCACACCGTATGAACTATATTTTCAAAAGAAACCTAATGTATCATATTTTAAAGTATTTGGATGTAAATGTTTTATTCTTAATACAAAAGATCCTTTAGAAAAATTTGATGAGAAATGTGATGAAGGAATATTCCTTGGATATTCTTCAACCAGTAAAGCCTATAGAATATTTAATAAAAGATCAAGTAAGGTTGAAGAGTCTATTAATGTTAAATTTGATGAGTTTATTCCATATGCAGAGAAGCCTTCTACAGGTACAAATGATGAACCTTTGCCATCTTTGGAGCACGACGAAGAGGAACCGTCCAAAGAAGAGGAGGAGAAGTCCAATGAAGTTGAATATGTACCTCCAAGTGTGTTGAACTTCTCAAAAATTCATCCAAAAGAGCTAGTCATTGGGGAACCTTTTACTGGGGTAAGAACTCGATCCTCTCTTCATGAAACGTTTTCAAATATTTGTTTTGTTTCCGAAATCGAACCTAAAAACGTTTCCACCGCTTTAAATGACGAATTTTGGTTTTTGGCAATGAATGAAGAGTTAGGACAATTTGAAAGAAATAAAGTTTGGAATCTAGTAGAAAGACCATCTAATCATCCAATTATTGGTGTAAAATGGATCTTTAAAAATAAATTAGATGCTGAATATAGGATTATGAGAAATAAAGCACGCTTAGTTGCTCAAGGTTATTCTCAAATTGAGGGGTAGATTTTGAAGAAACTTTTGCACTCGTTGCTCGCTTAGAATCTATACGAATATTTTTGGCATTTGCGAGTTTTAAACGAATAAACTATTTCAAATGGATGTTAAAACTGCCTTTTTAAACTGGTTTATAAAAGAAGAAGTTTATGTAGAACAACCCCCCAGTTTCATAAATGAAAAATTCCCTAATCATGTTTACAAATTAGAAAAAGCGCTTTATGGTTTAAAACAAGCGCCTCGTGCATGGTATGATCGACTTACATCATTTTTGTTAAAGCATAGTTATGTTTTGGGAAGTGCCGACAACACACTCTTCATTAAGCATAATAATAACGATCTAATTATTTTACAAATATATGTTGATGATATCATTTTTGGAGCCACTAATGAAGAGTTGTGTAATGAAGTAGTATTAGTAATGAAAAATGAATTTGAAATGAGTCTTGTAGGAGAACTATCATATTTTCTTGGTTTTGAAATCTCACAACAAACTGATGGTATCTTTATTTGTCAAACAAAATATGTTCACGATATGCTTAAACGATTTGGATTTGAAAATCTCAAACAAGCTTCTACTCCCATGAGTGCTTCTTTAAAACTAGGAAAAGATAAATCCGAAATTTCAATTGATCAAACGCTATATAGAGGAATTATAGGATCTCTTCTTTACTTAAGTGCTTCTAGACCAGATATAATGTTTGTCGTATGTTTATGTGCTCGCTTTCAAGCCAATCCAAAAGAATCTCATTTAAAAGCAGTAAAACGAATTTTTCGTTATCTATTAGGGTCATCTAAATTAGGATTATGGTACCCACATAATGATTCATTCACACTCCACGGCTATTCCGATTCGGACTACGCCGGGTGTTCACAAGATCGAAAAAGCACTAGAGGTACTTGTCACTTTCTAGGACCGTCTTTAGTAGCTTGGTCTAGTCGAAAACAATCTTTGGTTGCACTCTCCACCACGGAGGCTGAATATATCGCACTTGGTAGCTGTTGTGCACAAGCTTTATGGATGAGTCAAACACTAGAGGATTTTGGATTTCATCTTAAAAACATTGATCTTAAATGTGACAACAAAAGTGCAATAGACTTCACATATAATCCCGTACACCACTCAAGATCCAAACACATCGATGTTCGTCATCATTTCATTAGGGATCACATTAAGAAAGAGCATGTAAAAGTAAGCTTCATTGGCACGGACTCTCAACTCGCTGACATATTTACTAAACCTCCTCCCGATGCAAGATTTTGATTATTACGTCTTGAGTTAGGTGTCCTAGATCTTTCGAGTTAAAACACATTCACAAAACACAATTTTTGCATGTTTTAACCATCGAAAACATCTCCTAAAAATCTGAGATTTCAGAATGAAACTACTATTGGGACACTTAATCAAGATCAACAATCAAAAATTTCAAAATCATGAATAATCGTGTACTGTTTCCCGCGCTAGCGCTAACGCCGGCGCTAGCGTACTTATGTGTTTTTCTGTATTTTTAAAATTTTGAAAAATTACTAAAAATATATTAATCTATATGTACTATTTGTTTTTACACTTCTGATTATATTTTATTTTTGAAAAATCAAATACAAAAATACAAAAGTTAAAATTACAAAAAAAAAAATGTTTTGTTTAAACTCTATTTTTGAAAAATCAAATACAAAAATACAAAAGCTAAAACTACAAAAACAATGTATGTTTTGTTTAAAGTCTACTATTTTTACAAAATCCAAATTACAACAAAATATATGTCTTGCTTTTTGTTTAAAGTTTATCTATTTTTGAAAAATAAATTCAAATACAAAAATATAAAACACTGAAACTCTAAAAACAAAACTGTATGAATTTTCGTAAGAGAATCAAGCATGATTTAATCTATTCTTTAGAACTTCTATAATGTTGCTCTTTATTTTTTCAAACTCTTTGAACATTGTTTTCACCATGCTTTGTTTTAACTCTATTTTTGAACATTGTTTTTAGTAATGTCTCCTTACCCGCTTTTGCTATAACAAAAGGGGGAGAACTAACATGATAAATATGAATCTCCTATCAAACTATAATGCTTAATTAAGATGATAGCTTACATATTAGGAGAACATTCACTTAGGGGGAGCATGTATTTAGAGGGAGCAATTCTAAATGCTAAATGCTAAATTATCCTAAGTCATCACTCTCACAGACACACAAGTATGTTTCTTCATGCTTATATATTAATGATCTGATTTATCATTAATGGATTTGTTATTATCAAAAGGGGGAGTTTGTTGGAACATGGTCTTCCGCATCTCCTAGGTTTGAGAATAACAAATCCCATGTGTATTTGATCTTGTGTGTTTAAGTGTGCAGGATAACAAAGTCCACATGACTCAAGGATTACATAAGAAGGTTGCCCCAAAAGTTGAGCGAACAAATCCAATACATCTACTAGCGCTGGCGGTAGTCCTAGCGCAGGCGCTAACGACGATCGACGAATTCCTGTTCGACGAAATATTGGCTCGAAGCAAAATTGCTGGGAGAAGTTATAGAAAGAGATAGCGACAGGCGATATCCGATAGCGCAGGAGATAGCGAGGAACACAGTTGGCAAGGGGGAAGTGTTTCCTCGGATTAAAGATTCTGCCGCGCAAAATGTGTCCTAATATGGGATATCGTCGGCGGTAGCGCTAGCGCAGGCGCTAGCGCTGAGGCTATAAAAAGGACTCCTCTCCTCTCGTTTCAGGCACACATCAGAGAGATATTAGAGAGAGATAGAGTGCTAGAATTCCAGAGGCTATCTTGGCCGAAAGTTGATGTCCTACCAAAGTTCTGCAAACTTCTGAAGGAGAATCTCATCACGCCGGATCCAAACGAAGTCCGCTTCTACCACGCTTATTCAACAACGAATCTTCGCCTCCAACTTCAGAAGGGAGTTTTTATTTATTTTCATTTCATATTCTTCTTGTAAACGGTTAGTAAAATCGCCTCGTGTTGGCGACTAGGTCTGGGTAGGACTTAGGGGGAAACTCGCCTCGTGTTGGCGACTAGATGATGGAGGCAAGGACCCGCCAGATGGTTGTGATCGTGTTTGTGATTCCACGTCGACGCATTACTTTGATCGCGGCGCCAAATTTGAAGACTATGATGGAAGATGCCGCGAGATTATTGGAGCCGGCTTGATCGCTTATGTTGGAGCCGGCACGGTTCATGTTGGAGCATTCGTGGTTCATGACGATGGCGGATGACGGCGCAACTCCAACCATGACGAGCGCCATCGCCGCAACATCTTCCGCCCGCGGCACATGAAATAATATATTAGTATTATTCTTTTTGTTATCATTAGTATTGGGTATTATTTTATGCTTGTATTTTATATTTTTGAACTTTTTAATGTTGGTGTGCTAGTAGTAACTTTTGGGTGGGCTGCATGTAGCTCATTTCTCTTTGTTTGGGCCTATATATATGGCCTCTTTGTATTAGAAAGATTATTATTGATGATAAAATATTGAAACCCTAAATCAATCCTCTCTCTAGCTTTCTTCCTCCTCCCAGCCGCCCCCCCTCTCTTCCTCCCCTTGGTGAAATTCGGCCAGCCCCTAGGCCGACCTCTCCTCCCCTCCCTCCTTCTCTTAGTTCGGTCCCCCCTCTCTCTCTCCTCCTCCTCTCTTGCTTGGCCGACCACCCCTCTCTCCTTCTTCTCTTAGTTCGGTCCCCCCTCTCTCTCTCCTCCTCCTCTCTTGCTTGGCCGACCACCCCTCTCTCCTTCTTCTCTTAGTTTGGTCCCCCCTCCCTCTCTCATCCTCCTCCTTGACTCAAGAGCCGACCACCACCAGCAGCCCCCTTCCTTACTCCTCCATTCAAAGATCATTCTCCACAAAACAGCCCCGGTTTTTGGACTTGCTCGTGGCGGCCGGACTTGAAGGCGACGGTGCTCTACGTCAAGGATTCTCCTCCGGCGACCACCACCGTGAACGGTCTAGGAGTTTCTACATCCGGATCTACGATTCCGGGAAGGGTAACGCTTCCTACTCCGTGTGAGATTTCTCTCTAGTTAATTGTGGTGGAATAGAGTTGTGACGGATTTACTCGCCGCTATTTGCTCGCGTTTATTTTCATTTGGAATAGTGGACGCTCTAGGATTTATCGTTTATTCGACGAGGAGCAGCGATCCTCATTTGTTCTTGTTGGGGAACATCCACCCTTTCCGAATCGATTTGTTTTGGTGGATTTTCTTTGGTACAACACCATCGCTTGCCCGGACGCAAGCATTCGTCCCTTTAGCTTGACGGATCCCGGCTTATCGCCGACGATTCGATCTTGTCACGGAGTTGCTAGCCGTACGCGTATGATAATTAATTAATAAATTTAGTCGTGGGCTGCGTTTGAAGTTGTGTTTGGTAGAGCGGAGCGTCGGGTAGATGTTGTTCGTAGTCGCGTGAGATCGCCTCATTCCGGTGGCCTGCATCAATTTGGTATCAGAGCGAGGTTGTGTTGATTTCTCAATCGACACCATCCTTACCTTTTCCGCAGGTCATCCGCCCTCACTTGGGTGTGCACCGTTTTGCCAAAATCTGAAATTTTTAGTTTTGGTGTGCAAATAACAAAAGTGTAAAATTCGTCGGAATCAACTACAAAAAAATCCGTAGGTCCCTAGTCAAGATCTAAGAATTAAAATAAAAAAATATTTCAGTTTCGTTAAGTTTTAGGTGGCTAAAAAAATTAATTACTCGTAATTTTTAGGCTGGACAGCACCATATCTTTTCATTAGTAATGTCTACTAGGCTGAATCCGGGGTATCCCCCGCCCCTTTCACGTATCACTTCACCACCAGCCCGCCCTAAAAAGACGATAAGGCTTATCCGTGATCCGACACATCAATTTCGTTTAAACTTTAAGCACGGTGAGAAGTGGTGCAGGTTGGTCGTTGATAGCATCTGTCATACCAACGCTATAACGGAGAACGCGGTGTCTAGGATGTTGGTGACCACCGAGCCACATCCTTGCCCATACCACCTTGAGTGTCCTAATGGGAGTATTATTTTGGTGTCCCAACGATGTTTGGTGCCCCTCACCATTAAAGCCTATTCCGAACGTATTTGGTGTGATGTCTTTCCTATGAAAGACTTTCATGTGTTGTTAGGACACCCTTGGCTTGCTAGCCATGATATTATATACGATGATCGCGATGACACCTTAGACTTCATGCATCAAGGTCGGCTTATTTCTCTTAGGTCCACTCCACCTAAGAAGCCCACGGTCTCATCTGGAGACACTTGTAGCTCGACCGAGTCGACACCACCCGGTATTGACACACATGGGGATAATGACACCGTTGGTCAAATTCAGCCCTTAGATTATGTTAGCCACTCTGAGGCCAACTCACAGAGCTTGATCATAAGACCCGAGTCTGATCCTATTAGTCCCATCATCCCCCTTGATATTGTCCCTGTGGAGGCCCCCACGTCTGATTTAGTGCCTGCGAGTGAGGTTGCCATGCTTAGTCAACCTATGCACGTTCCCATTATCCTTAAGGAGCCCTCTGTTGGACATCCCGAGGTCATTCAGGAGGTCGATGAATACGATGAAATTATGACTACTGAGTTTTCTGCGCCCCTTAGTGGGAAGGTCATACGGCCCACTTCTTTATCAATTGGTAGTGCCTGTGTGAGTCTACATTCCGCACTTGTGGACTCTAGACTCGTGTTAGCTACCCCCTGGAGCCGTCACCCATTTAAGGTTGCCTGGAGCTCCCTAACTTCAGCCCCAACCTTGAGGTATGGCATGGAGCCCGTTACCCCCGCTGGGCGTGTTGAGTGGTTTTGTTGGGTTATCCGTCCTATGCTAGCTGACCCTACTATGCATGATCCCCCTAGGCTTTGTGATCATGACACCACTCACGTTAGGAGAGCAAGCATATCGGGAATACATTTAGGGGACGAAATCACGAATTGTTGGAGTCCTTTTCCACCCACGGACCCACCACACCTTAGGACGATCATTGATTTAAGTTTATATTATGACTTAACATATGTTCCACGATGTCTTCACTCACCTAGACTTGATGTTACGTTGCTAGCCGACCTACTTGGGTCCATTCACTCTATGTTCACCGCACCCCATGGAGCATCCCGCCTTAAGCTCGGTTCGGTTTTAGTGGGTCCTTACCCTGGACGGTTGCCTCTTGGTAACTTAGAGAGCGATGTTAGTAGTTTCGGTACTGTTCGTCGAATATTTGTAATGCTAGAAACTTTCGCTACTCCATCGAAAATTTTTGCTGAGCGGGGCTACAACCCCATTTTTAGTGTTCCGAGATGTTCTTCACTTTTTCTAGAGCCACTACAGTTAGCTTTCTTCTCGTTTCTCTCCACTAAAAATTCTTATTGGTTGAGAGGTGAGTTGGGTAGCATGTCGTTCACGTCCATGGTGATCTCCGGAGGTATGATGTCTATTGATGTTTTGGCACTTTCCCCTTCTTTTTCCAATGCTATGATCAAGGCCTTTGGGCTCTACTTTTTGCTTGACAGGTTGACACAGGTGGACACTTCTTTGGAGCCAAGCGGGGCCCCTTTTTACTTCCTGCCGCCCTGGCCGGAGGGGCCACCCTCACGGCCCGCTCCCTCGGACGTACTTCTACAGGTTGCTGCTCTGCTACACCGGTTCCTTCCCCCCCACTCATCGGTGATGAGTGTTTTCGAGTGGGGGAGGATTGATGGAGGCAAGGACCCGCCAGATGGTTGTGATCGTGTTTGTGATTCCACGTCGACGCATTACTTTGATCGCGGCGCCAAATTTGAAGACTATGATGGAAGATGCCGCGAGATTATTGGAGCCGGCTTGATCGCTTATGTTGGAGCCGGCACGGTTCATGTTGGAGCATTC
The DNA here is from genome assembly GCA_033032865.1 of Dactylorhiza incarnata. Lineage (NCBI taxonomy): Eukaryota > Viridiplantae > Streptophyta > Magnoliopsida > Asparagales > Orchidaceae > Dactylorhiza > Dactylorhiza incarnata. The sequence goes on from JAWHQI010000035.1 coordinate 10,174,861, forward strand.
GTGGTTCATGACGATGGCGGATGACGGCGCAACTCCAACCATGACGAGCGCCATCGCCGCAACATCTTCCGCCCGCGGCACATGAAATAATATATTAGTATTATTCTTTTTGTTATCATTAGTATTGGGTATTATTTTATGCTTGTATTTTATATTTTTGAACTTTTTAATGTTGGTGTGCTAGTAGTAACTTTTGGGTGGGCTGCATGTAGCTCATTTCTCTTTGTTTGGGCCTATATATATGGCCTCTTTGTATTAGAAAGATTATTATTGATGATAAAATATTGAAACCCTAAATCAATCCTCTCTCTAGCTTTCTTCCTCCTCCCAGCCGCCCCCCCTCTCTTCCTCCCCTTGGTGAAATTCGGCCAGCCCCTAGGCCGACCTCTCCTCCCCTCCCTCCTTCTCTTAGTTCGGTCCCCCCTCTCTCTCTCCTCCTCCTCTCTTGCTTGGCCGACCACCCCTCTCTCCTTCTTCTCTTAGTTCGGTCCCCCCTCTCTCTCTCCTCCTCCTCTCTTGCTTGGCCGACCACCCCTCTCTCCTTCTTCTCTTAGTTTGGTCCCCCCTCCCTCTCTCATCCTCCTCCTTGACTCAAGAGCCGACCACCACCAGCAGCCCCCTTCCTTACTCCTCCATTCAAAGATCATTCTCCACAAAACAGCCCCGGTTTTTGGACTTGCTCGTGGCGGCCGGACTTGAAGGCGACGGTGCTCTACGTCAAGGATTCTCCTCCGGCGACCACCACCGTGAACGGTCTAGGAGTTTCTACATCCGGATCTACGATTCCGGGAAGGGTAACGCTTCCTACTCCGTGTGAGATTTCTCTCTAGTTAATTGTGGTGGAATAGAGTTGTGACGGATTTACTCGCCGCTATTTGCTCGCGTTTATTTTCATTTGGAATAGTGGACGCTCTAGGATTTATCGTTTATTCGACGAGGAGCAGCGATCCTCATTTGTTCTTGTTGGGGAACATCCACCCTTTCCGAATCGATTTGTTTTGGTGGATTTTCTTTGGTACAACACCATCGCTTGCCCGGACGCAAGCATTCGTCCCTTTAGCTTGACGGATCCCGGCTTATCGCCGACGATTCGATCTTGTCACGGAGTTGCTAGCCGTACGCGTATGATAATTAATTAATAAATTTAGTCGTGGGCTGCGTTTGAAGTTGTGTTTGGTAGAGCGGAGCGTCGGGTAGATGTTGTTCGTAGTCGCGTGAGATCGCCTCATTCCAGTGGCCTGCATCACTAGATCTAGGCTAGGTCTAGGGGGTGCTCGAGGCCACATCCGGGGAAGGGTTGGCTAGAGCGGCTTGAGGCCGAATCCGGGGAGGATAGGCTAGGGCCACCGGTTCGTGAGGATGCGAGTCGGGATAGAAAACCAAAAAAGTTTACTATTCATCGCCACCGATTTCTAGCGTCATAGAAGTCAACTTTTGTAATACCTTATTTGATATTAATTAAGCATGTCTCTACTTTATTTCAATTGTTTTACTTGACTTTCTATTGTCTTAATCTTGCATTATTACAAAGTTTATAAAATATCACTAAAGTTTTGAAAACCCTTATTCACCCCCCCCCCCCTCTAAGGGCGCCTACCGATCCAACACCAAGAGGATGAGGATGAAGATGAAGAAACCCTTTTGGTGAAGAATTTCCAAAATTCATCCGAAATCCGGAAAGGAGAAACACTTTTCGGAAATTTATCCAAAAGGATGCAAAATGGAAATGGTCATCCTCAAAGAAGGAAAAGGAGAGCGACGATGAAGAAGAAAGACCTCCACCGGAGTGCTTTCATTGTAGGAAGACCGGGCACATTCAGAGCCAGTGCCCAAAGTTCTTGAAGGAGAAGAAGGAAAAGCGGCACAAAGGGAAGGAGAAGAAGAAGGTACTAAAAGCTAGAACATTGGATGGCCCCTCCTCCTCCTCCGAAGAATCAAGCTGGTCTTCATCAAGCGAAGATGAGGAAGTAAACATGTGCTTCATGGGACATGGAAATGACGGTGACGACACCAGTGTTCTTAGCGACACTGAGGTAACTCCTCCCACATATGATGAACTCTTTAATGAATTCCTTGAAACTTGCAAAGCATTTGATAAAAATATGAAAGATAGTATTTTATTGAATCGTGAAAATCAATCTCTTATTAAAGAAAATCAAAAGCTTTCCAAAAAGGTAATTGTTTTAGAAAAGACAGATTTTTTGCCAAGAGTGTGATCACTCCACTAAAATGGCAGAAGATATTAAAGAGTCACTTTCTAAAGCCCTCTCTCATGCCAAAACTCTTACAAAAGAGAAGGGGGAATTAGAAAGGAAATTAGAAGCCTCTCTTTTGCAAATCAAAAATAACAAAAAAAGTTTTGAAAATAAGTGTCATGCTTGTGAAAGAAAATTCTCACTTAAAGCACAAGTTCATGATCTCACCATGGCCATTAAAAAATTTGGAATAGGCCAAAAATCACTGGAAATGATTTTAGGGTACCAACGCCATGGTTCTGGAAAATTTGGGCTCGGATATCAAGGAGAGGGCTACCGCCCGGCGTTAGCCACTAACGCCGGCGTGATGCAGCAAAACTATACTTGCAAACGACAATGGCAAGTGTACCGTATCGAATGTAGTATAGGTTGTAAGAAACCAAGGTCATATTAGACTCGGGGCGGTTGATTACTCTTACTCCAAGAAAATCTCTATTATTCTATCAATTAAAACTTTGGAGTTGGTTTTGCAAAAAGAAAATAAAAATAAGATTAAAGCGATGAGTAAAAAGGCTAGCGCTCGATCTTGAATCACCTTGGAAAATATATATAATAAGAACGACTTCTAATTCTCTTAAGAAATTACTTGACCGTGGAGGCTCCCGAATTATGAGCACACCTCCCTCGAGGATACACTCAACTGAGTTTAGGTTGATCAATCGAACTTTCGTTCTAGAATCAAAATCCATATGACTCGCTTTATCGTAGTGAGCCCCGCTATTGGATTTTCCTCCAATCCGGGAGAATTATGTGATCCTCGATTGAGGAGTGCATTCAACTCTCTTTATCCTTGAAATGATCGATTCGAATTCAAAACCTCTCGGTTATTAGACTACGAAAACAAGAATGAGAATTATATATCGAGCATATAATCTCAATTCAATAAAGTTCAAGGATAAATCTTAAGCATTCTAAGGAATAGAATGAGAGGCTAAAGATTAAATCATAAATTATATATTCCTTGGATCATCTCGACCGAGTGCTAATAGAAATTTAGCTACTCATGGAGATGGAGGAATCGGCAAAAATAAAAGAGTACATGATAAAATAAGAAAGGGAAAATTAGAGAACAAAGAAACTATTTTATTAAATTGCTAAAGAAAAGTTACAAGACAGGAATTGAAAGTTACAACTATTGATTTGAAAACTACAAATGCTAAAAAGAAAAGGGCATACAAGAACTACTACAACATGAAAATAAAACATGAAAAAAAGAGTGTCTAATCCTAAAATTCGTCTCCAAAAATTCCTCGCTAATCATCTGGTGAAGCTGGCTTTAAATAGCTGAAAAGTTGAGGTTACACGCCCTTGTTCATGCCCGTGACCAAGGGGCATGAAGGGGGCGTAATCGGTGCTGGCGTAGAGGGCGTGTTCTGGTTTCAATGCAGGCGTTTCGGACGTGTCAAGCCCTAGGTCACGCCCGTGACCTGGGGCGTGTAATATTTAAATGTGCTGCTGGAGGGAAATATTTGGCGGGAAGGTGCGCAGGGTGAGTCACGCTCATGACTGGATGTCACGCACCATAGTCACGCCCGTGACCAGGGGTGTGTAACTTTAATTAATGTGGCAGGCATGCTGTCAGCTGGTGGCGGGGTCCCGGCCGTGACTTGGATGTCATGCACTTGGTCACGCTTGTGACCTGGGGCGTGTACTTGGCGAATCTTCGCGGAATGATCCCAGGGTGGCGGAATCGGGTCTGGAACACATCGTAGGTTACACGCCTATGGGTCACGCCCGTGACCTTGGGCGTGTACTTGACATTTTTGCTCAAAGTGCCCAGAAAACCTGAAAAACATAAACTAAGCATAAATTAGTGGCAAAAATAAAAAGGAATGAATTAGATAAGATAATACATATAAGTTATATATATTCATATTAAAACTATATTAAACTTATACTAAAAGATAAGTACAAAAACTACTCATCAAACACCCCCATACTTCTGTTTTTGTTATTCCAGAGAAAACGAGTGTGGAAAGAATTACGAGACATCGATATTATTTTTTAATTAACTAAAATTTCATTAAACCAAGAGTAAGTTAAAAGTAAATTCTAGGAATTCAAGAATTAAGTCATAAGTTATGTTGATAATTTAAAAAGAGAAATTTGTTTAGCTAACTACTTCTCAAGATAACTATTTAGCATCCGAAATTATAGAAAATTTCAAACAAAATTAGATTGAAATTATAGACACTCTAACATAAAAGAATCTTAAGGAAAAGACACCTACCAAAATATTGCTCTCTTAATAATTTATTTTAGGACTAGAAACAATGAAATTGGCTAGGGATAGGTTTAAACGGAATGACAAAATGAAGACAAAGGATATGAAGAGGTTTTTGATTGGGGTGATGAATTTTATCCTCTCAACCCCTTTTTTATTTTTTTAGTATATGTAATACCAGAGAATGATAGACTATTATCCTATCATTTCCCCGACATAAACACATTTTTTCTCTCTTCATTTTTATTTTTGGGTTGCATATGTTTACCAGAGAATAAAGAACTAACATCTCCTTATTCCCATGACATATGATCTAACAATAGGGGAAAAGAAAAAAAAACATATGTTTACCAAGGGTAAAGAAATACTTCTAGTTTAAAATTAAACTATTTTGAGAGCAACTTTTTAGTGGAATGGAATTTCCTAAGATCTTAAAGTTAATAGCGAATATAATAAAAAATCTAGAGATGTTTAGCCAATTTACCACAAAGTGAAGCTATTTACAATTAACAGGAGAAGTAGTGCTATATAGATTCTCTAATCAAATTAAAAACATAAAATATTTCATAAAACCAAATTACTTCAAATTTAAATTTAACAAATTCTGATAAAATGAAATATTAGCTAAATCAAAAATGTAAGAATACTTATAATCAGACCTCAAACTAAATTTCTAGAAGAACAAAAACAACAAGGCTAGGCGTATTTTTTATTTTGATTTTTTTATAAATATTATTTCTTGGACTTCCCGAGGGCTACCCGGTGAAGGGTTCGCAAGCTACTAGGAGCTGTGATGGGAGTTCAAGCCCAAAGCGCCCTTTCTAAGAAATTAGATTTTTATAATTTTTAAAAAAAAATTTTCAAATAAAAATACAGTGAATGCAAAGCTACACCCCCATACTTAAAATTAAACATTGTCCCCAATGTTTAAAACTAAGTATGATGAAAACTTGAAAAAAAAATTTAAAAGAAAAATACATAAATTAAAGATAAGCAAGGGGTGCCTCCCAAGAGTGCTTTCTTTTTCCCGTCTTTAAGCTAGACGGTTAGTGTTAGGAAAAAGGAAATTTAAAAGAGAAGTGAACAGACAACTCCCCTAATTCACGCGTAGGTGAATGTGCCGGTGTCAGTCGCACGGCTACTCCTCCGTTTATCTTGTGATTCTCCTTTTCTCCTTGAATTTGAATGTGTAAATCCAAATCACCTATACATACCTGAGGTGATTTGAATTTATAAAGATGAGCGGCATATGGATCATCAATTGATTGGGGTAGCAACGACTCATCTTCAACCTGAAAATTATTAGTATAGAGAGAATCACAATTAAACGTGTCAGATAATTTTTCGCAAGGAGGAGGCGCTTGCGAAAATAAATGATTAAGCTCCGGTTGTTCCTTACCTAAACTAAAATTTTCTTTTGAAAAATCTAGTGCGTTACCAAGTGGAATAAAATTTTCGGACAAAAAAGTTTCATCAATTTTTGGTTTGATAGAAGAAATTCGCGAATATTCATGACAAAGAAAATAAAATCTGGGTGAAGTAGGGGAAGAAACTTGTTCTTCTTCTATTTCATCCGGGGTGCCCATAACTTTAAGAAATTCTTGGTAAAGTAATTTTTCTTCATCTTTGGTACAAGAAGTTATGGGATTACATGAAACCACATGTTCCTCCATAACTAAATTGTCCAAAGATGGAGAAAGAACACTAGAAGAAATAAGATTCTCCTCTAAATTTTGGGGGGAAGTATCAAATTGAATCGGTAGAGATTCCCCAAAACTAGAGAAAGAAGATTGCGGCGCAAAAGAAGGAGAACAAGAATTCGGATCTAAAGATTTATCTTCATCGCCCCGAAAACTATCCGGGTGACCTTGCCTCCAAGAATAATATACTTCGGGGCTAGAAGAAAAAATATTAGAAGCCGAAAAATTATTCTCGTGAAAATTAGAGAAAACACTAGATGAAATAATATTTTCCTCTAAATTTTGGGGGGAAGTATCTATTTGGATCTGCTAAATTTCCCCCAAATTAGAGAACAAAAACTGCCGTGTATAAGAAGGAAAACAAAAGTTCGGATCTACAGATTTATCTTCATTGCTCCGAGAACTATCTGGGTGAGCTTGCCACAAGGAATAATCTACTTCGGAGCATGAAGAACAATTATTAAATGCTGAAAAATGATTCTCATTAAAATTAGAAAAATTATTTTCATCAAAGTTTGAAAAATTATTTTCATTAAAAGAGGAAAAATTATGATCGTAATTATAATCAAAATTATTTGCATAATATTGAGGATAATTATTTTCATAATAATTATTTTGAGAATATGAATGTAAATAACATTTGTCACTTTGATGAGGCTCACCACAATAATAACAACTAAACTGGCGCCTTCGTGTGGCTTGTAAGAGTTCAATTTGGTTTCGAATCACAGTAATTTTAACGACTGCTTCTACTAATTTCATAATAAGAAAAAAAAAGAAACAACTTTCATTTAGTAAATGGAATTTTAAAAATATTTTTATTATATATATATTTTTTCAAAAAGCTGGTTAAATTAGTCCCGGACTTCCCAAGATCTACCTGGTGAATCGTTTGCAAGGTACTAGAGGCTATGATGGGAATTCAAGACCAAAGCGTCCTTTCTGAGAATTTAGATTACACTTTTTAAAAAAAAATTTTAAATTTTAAAGAGAAGGGGGAGAAGAAAGAGAACGATAAAATTAATAAATATTTCTTTTTTCGAAATATCAACCGTTTCCCCGGCAACGGCGCCAAAAACTTGATGCAGCAAAGCTATGCTTGCAAACGACAACGGTAAGTGTACCGTATCGAATGTAGTATTGGCTGTAAGAAACTAAGGTCGTATTAGACTCGGGCGGTTGAGTACTCTTACTTCAAGAAAATCTCTATTATTCTATCAATTAAAACTTTGGAGTTAATTTTGCAAAAATAAAATAAAAATAAGATTAAAATGATGACTAAAAAGGCTAGCGCTCGATCTTGAATCACCTTGGAAAATAAATATAATAAGAACAACTTCTAATTCTCTTAAGAAATTACTTGACCGTGGAGGCTCCCGAATTATGAACACACCTCTCTCGAGGATACACTCAACTGAGTTTAGGTTGATCAATCAAACTTTCATTCTAGAATCAAAATCCCTATGACTCGCTTTATCGTAGTAGCCCCACTATTGGATTTTACTCCAATCCGGGAGAATTATATCATCCTCTCTTGAGGAGTGCATTCAACTCTCTTTATCCTTGAAATGATCGATTCGAATTCAAAACCTCTCGGTTATTAGACTACGAAAACAAGAATGAGAATTATATATCGAGCTTATAATCTCAATTCAATAAAGTTCAAGGATAAATCTTAAGCATTCTAAGGAAGAGAAAGAGAGGCTAAAGATTAAATCATGAATTATATTTTCCTTGGATCATCTCGGCCGAGTGCTAATAGAAATTTAGCTACTCATGGAGATGGAGGAATAGACAAAAATAAAAGAGTACATGATAAAATAAGAAAGGGAAAATTAGAGAACAACGAAACTATTTCATTAAATTGCTAAAGAAAAGTTACAAGACAGGAATTGAAAGTTACAACTATTGATTTGAAAACTACAAATGCTAAAAAAAATGCCATACAAGATCTACTAAAACATGAAAATAAAACATGAAAAGAAGAGTGTCTAATACTAAAATTCGTCTCCAAAAATTCCTCACTGATCATCTGGTAAAGCTGGCTTTAAATAGCTGAAAAGTTGAGGTTACACGCCCTTGGTCACGCCCCTGACAAAGGGGCGTGTAGGGAGCGTGATCGGTGCTGGCGGAGAGGGCGCATTCTGGCTTCAATGCAAGCATTTCAGACGCGTCATGCCCTAGGTCACCCCCGTGACCTGGGGCGTGTAATCTTTAAATGTGCTGCTGGAGGGAAATATTTGGCGGGAAGGCGCGCGGGGCGAGTCACACCCATTACTGGATGTCACAACCCATGATCACGCCTGTGACCTGGGGCGTGTAACTTTAATTGACGTGTCAGGCGTGTTGGCAGCTAGTGGCGGGGTCCCGGCCGTGACTTGGATGTCACGCCCTTGGTCACGTCCGTGACCTAGGGCGTGTACTTGGTGAATCTTCACGGAATGATCTCGGGGTGGCGGAATAGGGTCTGGAGCACATCGTAGGTTACACACCTATGGGTCATGCCCGTGACCTTGGGCGTGTACTTGACATTTTTGCTCAAAGTGCCCAGAAAACCTGAAAAACATAAACTAAGCATAAATTAGTGGCAAAAATAAAAAGGAATGAATTAGATAAGATAATACATATAATTTATATAAATTCATATTAAAACTATATTAAAATTATACTAAAAGTTGGGTACAAAAACTACTCATCACGGCGCTAGCACCTCATACCAGAAACCTGAATTTTTTTTTTTTCAATATGTTTTTCTTCTGTAAATCCAATTTCTTCCAGCAAGAAAATTTTTCAGAAAAGGGTCTCAACCCCCTTTATTTCGTGTGCAAACTGTTATAGGTTAGGTCACACATCTAGTTCTTGCAGGAAAATAAAACAAAATACTTTAAAACAAATCTAGGTACCTAAGGCTTCCACTTATTCTATGGGTGGTACCACTTGGGTATCCGGATCTTTACTCTCAGCTTCTTTCTAGATGTGCAGGCAGGCTAAAGACAATGAAGACGTGTGGTACTTGGATTCAGGATGCTCCAAGCACATGACGGGCAATAAAGCAAAGTTCCTTAGCCTAAAAAAGAAGAAGGGAGGGATCATGATGTTTGGTGATAACGGAAAAGGAAGGTTCATGGGAATTGGTATAGTTGGTAACAAATCCTTTACTATACCTAATGTTCTTTATGTGAAAGGATTAAAACACATTTTAATTTCTATTAGCCAATTATGTGATAAAGGATTAGATGTGTTATTTGAATCTTCCACTAATCTATGCAAAATATCTAATCCTACTACAAAAGATATTTTACTAACTGCACCAAGAATACATAATGTTTATATAGTTTCTTTTCATGATTTTTCTAAATTATCTATAAAATGCTTTATCACTAAAAATGATGAATTAGAACTTTGGCATAGAAGACTAGGACATGCTAGCACAAAGCTCATTGTAAAACTTGCCAAAAGTAATTTAATTAGAGGATTGCCTAGATTAAAGGGAACTTTACCTTCTCTTTGTTCACCATGTCAAAAAGGTAAATTTTCTAGATCCTCTTTCAAAAGTAAAAATTTCATTTCTACTACAAGACCCTTGCAAATAATTCATATGAATCTTTTTGGTCCCGTTAGCACTGCTAGTCTTGGCGGTAGATTATATACATATGTTTTAATAGATGATTTTTCAAGATAGTGATGGACATTATTTCTCTCTTCCAAATCCGATGCGTTTTGTGAATTTGCAAAATTATGTACTCGTATTCAAAATGAAACTGATTTGAAAATTAAATGCATTCGCTCAGATCATGGAGGAGAATTTGAAAATGAAAAAGTTACATCCTTTTGTGATATGTTAGGCATTAAACATGAGTTCTCTGCATCACACACACCACAACAAAATGGTGTTGTAGAAAGAAAGAATAGGACACTTCAAGAACTAGTACGCACTATGTTATGTGAATATAAATTACCTAAGTCCTTTTAGGCCGAAGCCGTAAATACATCATGCTATGTTATGAATAGAATCATGCTTCGCCCATCTCTTAATCTCACACCATATGAACTCTATTTTCAAAAGAAGCCTAATGTATCTTATTTCAAAGTTTTTGGTTGTAAATGTTTTATTTTGAATACAAAAGATAGCTTGGGAAAGTTTGATGAAAAATGTGATGAAGGAACTTTTCTTGGGTACTCTTCAACTAGTAAAGCTTATAGAATTTTTAATAAAAGAACTAGTAGAGTTGAAGAGTCAATAAATGAAAATTTTGATGAGTTTGTTCCTTGTGTAGGAAAACTCAGCAGGCAATGAGGATGATCTCTTACAACCTTTGGAGCATGCTGATGAGGAACCTTCCAAAGAAGAAGAGGAGGAGGACAAGGAAGATGAATATGTACCTCCAAGTGCCTTGAAATTCACAAAGGATCATCTATGAGAATTAATAATTGGTGAACCATCCATCGGGGTATGAACTCGCTCTTCTCTTCATGAATCATATTCAAAAATCTATTTTGTTTCCGAAATCGAACCAAAAACTGTTTCTACTGCTTTAAATGATGAATTTTGGTTTTTGGCTATGAATGAAGAGTTAGAATAATTTGAGCGACATAATGTTTGGAAATTAGTAGAATGACCATATAATCACCCGGTTGTAGGTGTAAAATGGATTTTTAAAAATAAATTAGATGGTGAGTCTAGAATCACTAGGAATAAGGCACGCTTAGTAGCACAAGGATATTCACAAATCGAGGGGATAGATTTTGATGAAACTTTTGCACCCGTTGCTAGGTTGGAATCCATTAGAATTTTTCTAGCATTTGCAAGCTTTAAAAGAATAAAATTATTTCAAATGGATGTAAAAAGTGCTATTCTCAACGGGTTTGTAAAAGAAGAAGTTTATGTTGAACAACCTCTCAGTTTTATTAATGAAAAATTTCCCGATTATGTTTATAAACTAGAAAAAGTGCTTTATGGTTTAAAACAAGTGCCACGTGCATGGTATGAAAGACTTACATCATTTTTATTAAAGCACGGTTATATTATTGGAAGTGCCAATAATACTCTCATCATTAAACATAATAATGATGATTTAATTTTTTTGCAAATATATGTTGATGATATAATCTTTGGATCTACTAATGAAGAGTTGTGTAATGAAGTTATTGAAGTGATGAAAAATGAATTTGAAATGAGTCTAGTAGGAGAACTTTTTTATTTTCTTGGTTTTCAAATATCACAAAGAAATGATGGTATTTTTATATGTCAAACCAAATATGTCTATGATATGCTTAAGCGCTTTGGATTTCAAAACCTTAAACATGCTTCTACACCAATGAGTGCATCACTTAAATTAGGAAAAGATGAATCAGGACTTTCAATTGATCAAACCTTATATAGAGGTATGATAGGATCCCTACTTTATCTTAGTGCAACTAGATCCGATATTATGTTTATCGTATGCTTATGTGCTCGATTTGAAGCCAATCCAAAAGAATCTCATTTAAAAGCGATAAAATGAATTTTTAAATATCTTATTGGGTCATCTATATTAGTATTATGGTACCCGCACAATAATTCATTTACACTTCATGGCTAATCAGATTCGGACTACGCTGGTTGTTCACTTGATAGAAAAAGCACTAGTGGTACTTGTCATTTTCTAGGACCTTCATTAGTTGCATTGTCTAGTAGGAAACAAAATTCAGTTGCACTTTCCACCACGGATGATGTAGGGATGAACGAGACACGTGGACATTACGCTAACGGAAAAACATTCATCATAGAAATTAAAATAACGTAGGAGGGATCTGACCAAAAGCGAACGAAAAGGGGTCGGTTGGCTCCCAAATCCGATGGATAAAATTATGCGGAACTCGATACAACGTCCTTAGGGCTTACATCTCCAACAAGCACACAACTCACCATAAGCTGGACTCGATACAACGTCCTTAAGACCTACCTCTCCAACAAGCACACAACTCACCGCACCTACACAAGCATCTATTCCATCAATCGATTCGTTTCAAACTGCAGCGGCAATTTTCTTGGAGCGGCGGTGAACATTCAAGCGACGATAAAGCTTTAGTTGAGATTAACTCCCTTGTTAATGCCAAGTGCGCCAATCTTGAAGAGCAAACCAAGGCTAGGCCAAGTTTCACTCCCGCAACAGATCTTCCCGATCCGGACTACAAGAGGTTCAATAACAACACTTATATTTCAGATTTTGCAAGCGAGAAAATTAAGATCGCGGATAAAATGATTCGACAAAACCTCCACAAAATAAAGCGTAGAAGAATCACTAGAAAGGGGAGGGGTTACCAACCAAGAACATGCATGCACTCAAGATAGATGTGGGAGAATCTCTCTCTCCACGGTTCCACCGGCGTCGCACCGAATGGAGTAGCACCCTTTCTTCCTTGGAGTCGCACCGCGGAAGTCTCGCCGGAGTCACACCGAAGAGGATGGAGGGGGCGGCCTTGGAGTCACACCAAGAGGGGGAGGGGCGGCGGCAAGGAGGCTTCTCCTTGTGGCCGAAATTTCCAAGGGGAAATAGGGTTTGGTTTTTTTGTTCTTCAATGTCTCCTTTACTCTCATTAAGCCTCCTTTAAATAGGAGTTTACAAAATACATCAAATCATGATGGCTAACTAATCCACCATCAAAACGGCTAAACGCACACCATTGTTCAAAATTAGGAAATGAAAATAAGCAAGAGCAAAAATGAATATAAAATTATTTCCAAGACATGAAATAATTTTATGTCCACAAATATGAAATAAACGATATAAAATAAATAGAAGTCTTCAAGCGGGTTTGGTACGCCGCGGGCGGAGGTTGTAGCTCTGGTTTCCGTTAGAATCTTCACAGCTCCTCAAGTCCTTGTAGTGTTGCGCTTCGGCAACTGGGTCGTCATCAGAAAGTGGTGGCGGGGTCGCGCCATCAATCCTCCCCCACTCAAAATCAAGCATCTCCGATGCGTGGCCCGAGAGGTAGTGGCGGAGAAGATCGGCATCCGGTCATTGAAGCTCCGTCGCGAGGACCCATGAATCGTCTGAAGGAGGGCGATCACGCCAACGGATGAGGAATCAGTAAGTAGCACCCTCCGAGGTAGTAAGTGGCTCCACAGCAAATATCATGTCTGGAGTGAGAAAAGTCTTCAGAAACCTGGGGAACATATCAACAGTAGGAATAAAAGTATGCGACTAACCATCCGGTGAAATACCTGTGGGGACCGACAGAGAGAGTTCATCCATACTACCACTCCCCAACCCATTAGAAGATTTGGTGGAAGGAGAAGATGTCAAAGAATTCAACTCATGTGGAGGCGATACGAACATCGTTAAATCCGAGACGTTAAAAATAGGGGAGATTCCCCATTCAGCAGGCAAATCCAAAACAAAAGCGTTGTCACCTATTTTCTTGATGATCCGAAAAGGGCCAGCGCGCTTAGGTGCTAACTTTTTAACGGTGCCAGATGGCAAACGCTCGGTAACTAATCGTACTAAAACCAAATTGCCAACCTTGAAGTGTGACACTCTCCGATGTATATTGTCGTGCGCCTGATAAGAATCGTACTGAGCAGTCAAGGTAGCTCGTATACGTGCATGAAGGTCGTGAATATGTTGGGCGAAGGATTGTGCAAATTGACTTGCCTTGTATGTTGGGGGCAAGGGAACCAAGTCAAGAGGCACAGGGGCCTTGTACCCGTGGACAATCTCATTTGGTGACAGACCGGTGGACCGATTTTTGGAATTGTTGTAGGCTAACTGAGCGTCGGGAAGAAGAAGATCCCATGTGCCTTTATGATCACTCACGAGGCATCTAAGAAGGTTCCCTAGGCTCCGGTTAACCAACTCAGTTTGCCCATCGGTTTGAGGATGATAGGCGGAGGAAAACAATAGTTTGGTACCCATTAGGATCCAAAGTGTCTTCCAGAAGTAACTCATATACTTAACATCCCTATCCAAGACAATTGTCTTCGGCACTCCCCGGTGACTAACGACTTCCTTAAAATATAGCTTTGCAATATAAGAGGCGTCGTTGGTTCTAGTGCACGGTAGGAAATATGCAATTTTGGAGAACCTATCCACAACTACGAAGATGGAATCGTGACAACGAAAAGTGGTGGGTAGGCCTAAGACACAGTCCATGCTCACGTCCTCCCAAGGTACGGATGGTATGGGCAACGGAGTATATAACCCGACGTTGGTTTTGGTGCCCTTGGAAACCTGGCAAGTACGACAACTACTCACTACCCGTCCTACCATGGCCTTCAAATTTGGCCAATAAAACTTTTCCTCAACCAGGGTGATAGTCTTATCTCTACTGAAATGGCCACTCAACCCGCCACTATGCAGTTCCCAGATGATATGGAGACATAGAGATGACTGCGGAATACATAATTTCCCATGCCTAAATAGGTAACCATCCTTGATAACGAACGCAGTAATAGTGGTGGGGGAACTGTCCTGGGCAGATAGGTAGGAATCCTGAAAATTCGGGCACGTGGCATACTCATCTTTGATTCGCTTGATCCCGACAACGAAAACCTCCATAGTGGTGACTAAAAGGGCTAGCCGACTAAGAGCGTCCGCAACCCGATTGTCCGCTCCCATAAGGTGTTTGAGATTAAAAGTGTAACCCTGTAGGAAGGATACCCACTTGGCGTGACGCGGGCTGATTTTATGTTGGCCATTGATAAATCGTAATGATTCGTGTTCGGAGAGGATCACGAACTCCTTAGAGAGGAGATAATGCCGCCAGTGGCGCAAGCATCTAATGACCGCATAAAATTCCCTATCATAGTTAGAATAATTCTATTTAGCGCCCGCCAACTTTTCACTAAAGAAACTCACAGGATGCCCTTCCTGACTCAAGACACCTCCTATTCCCACGCCCGAAGCATCACAAGTAAGCTCAAAGACTTTTGAGAAGTCAGGTAGACGTAAGACGGGTGCCTCAGTCATAAGCTCCTTGATGCGTTGGAAAGCAATGGTGGCGGACTTCGTCCAAGAAAACTCACCTTTTTTCATGCAGTCACTAATGGGGGCCATGATGCTGCTAAAGTCTTTGATGAAACGGCAGTAGAAAGTTGCCAACCCATGGAAACTCCTCACCTCACGTATCGTGGTCGGCTCGGGCCAGTCCTTAATCAGCTTAACCTTGCTAGGGTCAACTCTAATGCCCTCCGTTCCAACGATGTAGCCAAAAACTCCACTTCCGTAACATGGAAAGTGCATTTATTGAGATTCAGAAATAAAGTTTCCTTCCGTAGGGTGGAAAGAACCACTCTAATGTGGGAGACGTGCTCGGTGGTAGTAGTGTTGTAAACGACAATGTCATCGAAGTAGACTACCACAAACTTCCCTATGAATGGCTGAAAGACATGCGTCATCATCTGGGAGAATGTGCTGGGGGCATTGGATAGCCCGAAGGGCATCACAAGCCACTCGTGTAACCCGTCCTTAGACTTAAACGTCATCTTCCACTCATCTCCCTCGCGGATCCTTATCTGGTGGTAGCCGCTTCGTAAATCTAACTTAGAAAATATGGTGGCGCCAGACAAGACATCTAGAAGGTCATCTAAGTGCGGTATAGGAAATTGATACTTGATGGTGATCTTGTTGATAGCACGGCTATCAACACACATCCGCCACGTACCATCCTTCTTGGGGGCAAGAAGGGCTGGCACCGCACAAGGACTCATGCTAGTCCTGATGAATCCTTTCTTCATCAAATCCTCGATCTGAGTCTGTAGCTCTTTGTGGGCCACGGGATGAAGCCTATAGTGTGGTTGGTTCGGCAAGGATGAACCCAGAATGACATCTATCGCATGTTGTATGTTCCTCAATGGAGGTAACACAGAAGGCAACTCTTCTGGGTACACGTACTTATACTCGTCCAAAAGTGCTCGTAACGCCCTAAGCAACTCATTCAACGCTTCCGTCTCTTCCTTCGCACCCATAAGAACTAATGCGTGCATAACTCCCTCAAGAAAAGGATCTCTCTCAAATTCTCTCCTACCAACTAGGCTCAAAGCCTTCCTCTCAGCCGGGACGGTACTGTCCTTAGCCAAAGCTACCGGCTCCTTCGGAATGGTCGGTCTCAATGTGATGGTCTTATCGTTGAATTTGAATTCATAAGTATTGGCTCGACCGAAATGTGTGAAGTCACGGTCATAAATCCAAGGGCGGCCTAATAACATGTGGCACGCGTCCATGGGGAGGACGTCACGCCAGACTTCATCCGTGTAAGATTTAAAGGTAGGAGGGACCAGGCAACGCTTGCTAACCGGGACGGTAACCTTGCTAATCCAAGCTACCTGGTAGGGTGTGGGGTGTGGTTCCATGGTCAGATTCATACGTTTAACAGCATTCTCAGAGATAACATTCACACAGCTACCGCTATCTATAATGAGCTTGCACAACTTTTCACCACTCTTAAAGATCAGAGAGAAGATACTCGTCCTCCTCCAGTCATCTAGCGGACGTGGAGTGGTCAGAATACAACGCATCACCATGAGGGGGGATCGTCTTCCAAATCGCTTGGGACCCCTTCGAGGTCGCTCTCCTCAGCGGCCTCATACACATAGTCAGTAGAATCGGCGGCCATGTCTAAGAGGTCAACGACCTTAGTCTTAGTTGGGCATTCAAAGGCATAGTGGCCTTGAACACCGCAAGAATAACATGTGGTATTGGCCTTGCTAACTTTCCCAATGGGAACACGCTCACTCGTGGGGTTCCTAGTGTTCCTAGCGGTGATCACGACGGACTTAGACTCGGTGGTTCTAGACCTTCCCTTGTCCGGATAGGTGGAAGAAGACGCTCCAACGTGGTCTTATTCCTCGTGTGGGAATAACGGGAGTGAGCCTTGGCGGCTAGGTGCTTTTCAATGTCTAGGGCGGCATTGAAAGTCGTGTTCAGATCTGTGTGCCCATAGCGCAAGAGCTTCCACTGGATCTCGGGTTGAAGTCCCTTACGAAACCTGGATAATGTGACCTCTGGGAGTTCCCTAAGCTCGCAACGCACCATACGGTCTTTCAACTCTCCCATATACTCGGCCACCGACTTTGAACCTTGCCGCAGGGTGGCTAGTTCATCGAACATCTGCGTTCGGTGGTAAGCGGGGACGTATTGGTCGGTGAGCAAAATTTTCATCACCGCCCATCCGATAGGTGGGACTCCCTGTCCGGCTCCCAACCTCCTTTCCTCATTCAGCCAAAAGGTTTTCGCACGATCTGTCAACTTCATGCGGGCGACTTGGACCTTTTGGAGATCCGTGAGATTGTGCCACTGGTAGTAACATTACATATCAACTACCCAGCTAAGGAAGACCTGGGGGTCTCCCATGCCATCGTAGGTGGGGGCATCAATCTTAATGGCTCTAGTGATATCGAAACCATGCTCGGGACGGTGTTCTCGAGGGGGCACTCGGGGATGGTCTCCATCAGAATCCGACTCATGGACCTGGTCGTGAAAGTCGGGCTGCCCAACATTAACGGGTGGTGGAGGTGGTGGTGGTGCTCCTCCTTTGTTCAGCAGGATTTGGGCTAACATGGCCCTAAATTCAGTCATATCATTTCGCAACCCTTCTATAGCCTCCTTTTTGGGATCATCATGCTGATTCGCAGCCATCCTAGACGTAGACGGTGTCGTGTACTCCGTTCCTAGCCTAGTGCGCATTCAGGTTCATGAAAGCTTTGGAAAGATGATTTTTCCTAGGGCTGTAACTAGAGTGAACATAGGATATTTTTATAGATTCCTGATGTGCATAATACGTAGATCGTTAAAAAAAAATTTCTTGAATTTCGCAGAAAAATGACAATTTTAGCCCACTATTCGCAGACCAACTAGACATAATTATGATGTTCCCAATTTTCAGGCCAACCTAACGAGGATGAATCGAAATTTTTTCTGTTTTAATGTTGCTGGAAATACGTGCAGGAAGCTACAGAAAAAATTTCAGACTTTTTTGACAAGTTTTAAAATCCTGAGGTTTTACTAAACGCAGACCAATCCGAAAATTTTCAGATTTTCTAATGATCCGAACGACCAACAAGGAACGCAACGAGGATGTTTGCAACGTGGGAGTTGAAACGACCGGCTTTGATACCAAATTGATGTAGGGATGAACGAGACACGTGGACGTTACGCTAACGGAAAAACATTCATCACAGAAATTAAAATAACGTAGGAGGGCTCCGACCAAAAGCGAACAAAAAGGGGTCGGTTGGCTCCCAAATCCAATGGATAAAATTATGCGGGACTCGATACAATGTCCTTAGGACTTACCTATCCAACAGGCACACAACTCACCGTAAGACGGACTCGATACAATGTCCTTAAGACCTACCCCTCCAACAAGCACACAACTCACCGCACCTACACAAGCATCTATTCCATCAATCGATTCGTTTCAAACTGCAGCGGCAATTTTCTTGGAGCAGCGGTGAACATTCAAGCGGCGATAAAGCTTTAGTTGAGATTAACTCCCTTGTTAACGCCAAGTGCGCCAATCTTGGAGAGCAAACCAAGGCTAGGCCAAGTTTCGCTCCCGCAACGGATCTTCCCGATCCGGACAACAAGAGGTTCAATAACAACACTTATATTTCAAATTTTGCAAGCGAGAAAATTAAGATCTCGGATAAAACGATTCGACAAAACCTCCACAAAATAAAGCGTAGAAGAATCACTAGAAAGCGGAGGGGTTACCCAACCAAGAACATGGATGCACTCAAGATAGATGTGGGAGAATCTCTCTCTCCACGGTTCCACCGGCATCGCATCGAATGGAGTAGCACCCTTTCTTCCTTGGAGTCGCACTGCGGAAGTTTCGCCGGAGTCGCATCGAAGAGGATGGAGGGGGCGGCCTTGGAGTCTCACCAAGAGGGGGGGGGGGGGGGGGCGGCGGCAAGGAGGCTTCTCCTTGTGGCCAAAATTTCCAAGGGGAAATAGGGTTTGGTTTTTTTGTTCTTCAATGTCTCCTTTACTCTCATCAAGCCTCCTTTAAATAAGAGTTTACAAAATACATCAAATCATGATGGCTAACTAATCCACCATCAAAACGGCTAAACGCACACCATTGTTCAAAATTAGGAAATGAAAATAAGCAAGAGCAAAAATGAATATAAAATTATTTCCAAGACATGAAATAATTTTATGTCCGCAAATATGAAATAAACGATATAAAATAAATAGAAGTCTTCAAGCAGGTTTGGTACGCCGCGGGCGGAGGTTGTAGCTCCGGTTTCCGTTAGCATCTTCACGGTGCCTCAAGTCCTTGTAGTGTTGCGCTTTGGCAACCGGGTTGTCATCAGATAGTGGTGGTGGGGTCGCGCCATCAACGGAGGCCGAATACATTGCATTAGGGAGTTGTTGTGCACAAGCTCTATGGTTGAGCCAAACTTTAGAGGACTTTGGTTTTCAACTAAAACTTATTGAATTAAAATGTGACAACAAAAATGCCATTGATCTCACAAATAATCCGGTACACCACTCTAGATCCAAACATATAGATGTGTGTCATCATTTCATAAGGGATCACATTAAAAAGGAAAATGTAAGGATTAGTTTCATTGGCACGGACTCTCAACTTGCTTATATATTTACTAAACCTCTTCCCGATGCAAGGTTTCAAATGTTAAGGTTGGAATTAGGAGTCTTAGACATCTTAGGATGAATAACATGTAAAATGCTAATGTTTTATGCAATTTTGGCAATCAAGACATCTCCAAAAATTACAAAATTTCTGGATAAGACTACTCTAAGGACTCTTAATAAGTATCAAAAATCAGATTTTTCAAATTCTCAAAAAACTGTGTACTGTTTCTAGCGTTAGCCCTAACGCTGTCATTAGCTTTGGTTTTGAAATTTTCTGATTGTTAAAATTTCTAAAAAAATCCTTAAAAATATGTTACGTTATATTTACTAATTTGTTTTTGAGTTTTTGACATTTATTATCTTTGTTTTAATTTATATTTTAGAAAATCAACTACAAAAATTCAAAATTCAAAAATTCAAAAATATGGTTTTGAGATTTGTGTTTTATTCATATTATGAAAAATCAACTACAAAAGTTCAAAATTCAAAAATAAAAAAATATGTTTTTGTAATTTTTTGTTTTTATCTCATTAAAAATGATAAAACAACAAACAAATTGTATGATCTTTATTGCTAATATCAAGTATGAATGAATTCTAATATTTAGAATTATTTACAATGTTAAAATTTATTCCTTCAAATTACTATGAACATTGTTTTGTTTATCATGCTTTGATATATCTATTTAAAGTGCATCAATTGTATTGAAAATTATTTGTAGAACCAAGATTAGCATGCCTCTAAGTATGAGAAAATGTATTGTGATTGATAATGATACCTTTCACTCACTTATTTTGGTAATCAACATGTGTGTTTAAATCTAAAAATGCTTGCTTGTGTATTTTATTTGTACAATAAATTAAAACTTGCATAAGTTTATTACCTACACTATATTTGAATTGCACTTATGAAATATTGAAAAGTGGTTAAGTCTCAAAAATTGTGGGTTTGCAAAACAAGTGTATACAGAGAATGTTGTCGCACAAATTTGAACAAAAAATTATATATGTAGACAACTATAACTCCATCAAGCACTACTTGAATCTCCTAATAAGTCTTCATAAGCATTATGAGGTTGAGCACCCTAGAAAGAATAGTAAAGTGTCTTGTGCAACCCTTGATTAATACACCACTTTTTTATAAAATAGTGTGCATTAAAGTGTGTGGGAATTAATTTACTTGTGTTTTATTGTACACTTTACTTTACACATGTCTTGTATTTTGTGATTTAAATCAATTGTTAACATTGCCCAAAATACACTTATGTGCACATCATTATCTTTCGTAACACTTATTCTCATGAGTATTGGATTCTAATGCTTTATCTATACTACTCTTTATATAAAAATACACTAGATAACCTAGCATGATCTCTACAATGTTTTGGTATCTCTTGAACTTAAAATTAAGTAACATTGTAGTATATTCTTTTTGATATGTTCATCTTCATTCTTGGTAACTTTATATAAAACTATGAGATTTCAAAAAGGTTAAAACATCTTTACATTTTGAACTTAAAACTCTTAATTTTTTTTGCTTTTCATGCTTACAAAAAGATGTTTCTCATAATCTTCCGCTTGCTTACAACTCTTATCTTTTTATTTGAAATCTGTTAAAAATTCTATGCTTAAAATATTTATCTATATTACAAAAGCTCGATCATGCTTTATCATTTATAAGAAATGCCTCCTTACTACCCTCACACTACCTTCTTTTGATAATACCAAAAGGGGGAGATTAATTGCAGAAATATATATAGGAGAAATTTAGAAGAATACAGGGAGACTAATTCATGTAATCAATTATTTAGGGGGAGTACAACATAAATTGCATTTATGTAGGGGGAGCATTAAGATAGGGGGAGTATGCACATAATCATGCATATCAAATACTATAGTTGCACTATTATTCTAACACTTATCATATTCTATAATAACTTTTAATGATTTCTTGCTAAGAGGATTTGTTATTATCAAAAGGGGGAGATTGTTGGACATGTGTGTCACATCTCTTTGTTTCAGAATAACAAATCCCAAATTGTATTTGATCTTGCTTGTCGTGTATTTAGAGTGTGCAGGAACTATGGGTGCAATACTCCACAGGTAGAAAATAAATTGGAAATGACTCTCTGGAAATTGTGCTAACGCTCGCATTAGTTGTTAACGCCCAGCGTTAACAACCGCTGAGAAGCAAAACCGCTGAGAAGGAACCTGTGTTCGACAAAATCTGAACTGAACTGCACTCAAAGAATTGGAGCGTTCGACGAACTCTGAAGGCGCTCGACGAAACCTGAAGGAACCTGCGTTCGACGAAATCAGAACTGAACTACACTCGACGAATTGGAGCGCTCGACGGATTTGCCTGCGTTCGAAGAAATTGCGCTCGACAAGCTGCGTTCGACGAACTTGGAATTCCGTTCGACGAACTTGGCTTATGCCACGATCCCGGCGGTTGCACGATTCTGGCAGTTGCAGTTTTCCGTTCGACGAAGGTGCATTCGACAAAGGCGTGTTCGATGAAATCAGGCCCGTTCGTTGAAATTTGGTTCTGTCACGCTCCCGACTTTATGCACAATGTCAGTAAGTGTCGTACACGCTTCAATAACGCCGGGCGATAACCTTAACGTCGCACATTAGCTCCAATGGTTATTTAACAAGGCCTGATCTCATTTGTTGAAGAAGGAATTGCGGGGAGTATTATTGAAGGCTTTAAAAGAAATATGAGAGAGCTTCCAGAGAGAATATTTGTGCCAAAACTCCATTGATGTTATACTGCCGAAAAAGGATATCCCACTAAAAGCTTAAGGAGAATTCTGGAGGAGGACTACGTCACGCTACATCTGAAGGACGATCGCTTCGACCTCACTCATACTACAATGATCCTTCATCTCCGACTTCAGAAGATCTCATATAGGGAGTTTTATTATTATTCTCTATACTTTCATTCCATATATTTTTGTAACCGTTTAGAGAATTCGCCGTGTGTTGGCGACTAGGTTTGGGTAGGACTTAGGGAGGAATTCGCCTTGTGTTGGCGAATAGTTCTAGGTGATTTGATCTAGGGGGTGCTCGAGGCCATATCCGGGGAAGGATTGGCTAGAGCGGCTTGAGGCCTTATCCGGGGAAGGATAGGCTAAAGCCAACCGGTTTGTGGGGATACAAGTCGGTATAGAAAAGAAAAAATTGTATTACTTTGTACGCCTCCAATTTCAAGCGATATTGAAATCAATTTATGTAAACACCTTTTTTTTATATATAATATAATCATGTCTCTTTTTGTGTTTACTTGATTTCTATCATTTGGCATAATTTATAAAATTGCAAATTATAATTGTTTCCTCCTTTAAGTTAAATTATTATTTCGTTCTAATTTACTCAAAACAATTTAGTAAATTGTCTAAAAATTATAAAGAATTTTATTCCCTTTTTCACCCCCCCCCCCCCTCTAAGGGCGCCAATCGATCCAACAGGGAAGTGCCATGCCCCCACTCGCCCAGCCCCAAGGGGGCGAGTGGGGAGGTGCCATGCCCCCACTCGCCCAGCCCCAAGGGGGCGAGTGGGGAGGTGTCATGCCCCCACTCGCCCAGCCCCAAGGGGGCGAGTGGGGAAGTGCCATACCCCAACTCACCCATCCCCAAGGGGGCGAGTGGGGAGGTACCATGCCCCACTCGCCCAGCCCCAAAGGGGGGAGCGTGGGGAGGCATTCGGCCCCCATGCTCCCCACCCTAGAAGAGGTCAAGAAGACGCGGGTGGGCGATCCGGAGGGAGTGTGGAGGATCCAGAAAGGATGTTTGACCAAGGAAAGGGTAATCCCCAGGGGGAGAGGTCCGACCCCCCAGGGTGGAGGCAGGGACTGAAGGCACCCCCTCCACCACCTCAGCAAACCATGGTGGTTGGCTGGGGGAGGAGGAGTAGAGCCAGGAAAGCAAAGAGAAGAGGAAGAGGAAGGAATAGGTTGGTGTTACCCTACTGTGACTTCCACGAGGAGGAAGATCATGTGACGCCCGCCTACCCTGAGTTTTTAGAAAGGAGGGAGGCAAGGGGTCCGATGCCTCGCAGTAGGAAACCAAGTCCTGGTCTCCATACTTAGTTTTTTTTGGTAAGCCCATGTAGTACTATGATTTACTTTCATGCTTAGTTTTTCTTGCATATAATATAATAACTAATGTGATGAAAAGCTTTCAGGGTACTTAGCCTCGATGCTGGACTGCTGACCAGGCTCCCACCAAGCTGGCAGGGCCGGGGACCACTCGATGGCTGGAGGTTTCATGTTGGAGTGCTCCAGATCGATTCCGCTGTCTGGCTCTCATAGACGGTGGGTCAGGTTGATCTCTAGAGAGGCTGACAAGTGGCAAGTTCTTTGGTGCTGGAGTGCCCTAGATCGATTCCATTGTCGGGCTCTCATAGACGGTGGGTCAGGTTGATCTTTGGAGAGGCTGGCAAGTGGCAAGTTCTTTGGTGCTGGAATGCCCCAGATCGATTCCGCTGTCGGGCTCTCATAGACGGTGGGTCAGGTTGATCTCTGGAGAGGCTGGCATGTGGCAAGTTATTTGGTGCTGGAATGCCCCTAATCGATTCCGCTGCCAGGCTCTCATAGACGGTGGGTCAGGTTGATCTCTGGAGAGGCTGGCAAGTGGCAAGTTCTTTGGTGCTGTAATGCCACAGATCGATTCCGTTGTCGGGCTCTCATAGACGGTGGGTCAGGTTGATATCTAGAGAGGCTGACAAGTGGCAAGATCTTTGGTGCTGGAATGCCCCAAATCAATTCCGCTGTCGGGCCGTCATAGATGGTGGGTCAGGTTGATCTCTGGAGAGGCTGGCAAGTGGCAAGTTCTCTGGTGCTGGAATGCCCCAGATCGATTCCGCTACCGGGCTCTCATAGACGGTGAGTCAGGTTGATCTCTGGAGAGGCTGGCAAGGTAACAAGTTCTCTAGTGCTGGAATGCACCGATGCTAGCCCGCTGACCAGGCTCCCAACTAGCTGCCAGGGCCGGGAACTGCTCGGTGGCCGGAGGTTTTCAAACTTTTTTTTTTCCTCGAGGTGGCTCCGCTAGCCGGGCTCTCGCTAGCCGGCTAGGTGGGGAGGCCTCTCGGGGAGGCTAAGTGTTTTTTCCTTGAGGTGGCTCTACTAGTCGGACTCTCGCTAGCTGGCTAGGTGGGGAGGCCTCTCGGGGAGGCTAAGTGTTTTTCCCCCGAGGTGGCTCCGCTAGCCGGCGAGTTCAGATGGCCTCTCGGGAAGGCTAAGTGTTTTCCCCCTGAGGTGGCTCCGCTAGCCGGGCTCTCGCTAGCCGGCGAGGTCAGAAGGCCTCTCGAGGAGGCTAAGTGTTTTTCCCCCGAGGTGGCCCTGCTAGCCGGGCCCTTAGGAAGGCACTCGCCGAATAGGCGGGGTTGGACTTTTCTTTCCGAGCGTGTGCCCCGCTCGAAAAGAGTGGAGATTGTGTACAACCCTGTATTCGCCGAGTGGATCCCCCGGGGCCTAAAATGTCTTTAGGCCCAGCAATTTTTAGCGGTGCCCCAGGCAAGAAGAAGGGGGCGTGCGGTGGAAGCGGAGGCCTCCCTCTCGCCCAGCCCGTAGGGGGGGAGTCGGAGGCATGCAGCCTCCTGGGCTCGCCCCCGCCCCAGCAAGGGGGCGAGCCAGGAGGGGGCGACCTCCCAGCACGCCCTGCCCCGGCAGGGGGTGAGACAAGGAGGGGGCAACCTCCCGGCTCACCCCGCCCTATCAGGGTGCGAGCCCAGGAGGGGGCGACCTCCCGGCTCTCCCCGCCCCAGCAGGGGGCGAGCCCAGGAGGGGGAGACCTCCTTGCTCGCCCCGCCCCAGCAGGGGGTGAACCCCGAAGGGAGGCGACCTCCTGGCTCGCCCCGCCCTAGCAGGGGGTGAGCTTAGGAGGAGGGCAGCCTCACGGCTCGCCCTGCCCTGACTGTGGGTGAACCTAGGAGGGGGTGACCTCCCGGCTTGCCCCGCCCTAGCAGGGGGCGAGCCAGGGAGGTTGGCGACCTCCCGGGCTCCCCCAGCCCAGTGAGGGGGGCGAGCAAGCAAGGAGGTCAGCCCCCTCTCGCCCGGTCCCGGGAAGGTGTTCTGCACTGCGTTTAGCGCCTTGAAACAACGGGATTTGGCTGTTCGCAGGCCAAATCTGGCGGTATTTTCGTAATCACGTTGGCCAGAATCTGGCTATTTGCAGACCCGGTTCCAAAAACTATAAATATGCCCAAGGGGGCACCATTTGGAGAGACCTCTCTTTTGGCCTCCTCTCCCCCTAAGTTCCTTTGTTGGGTGGAGAGAGCCTCCAAAGGTGCCCAAGCTTAGTATTGGCTTGGGAGGGGAAGCGCTCTAAGATTTTCCGGGTGTGTGGTGGGACCTCCTCGCTAAGCCCTTGGCCTTGTTCCTAGTTCCTTAGCCTCTTAGTCTAATACTCTCCCTTGGGAGGAGTAAGTGTTGGTCACCCCTCCACTTGTTGAGGGCCCGAACTCCTCGAGAGACCAATTTATTGCTTTCAACACTCGACACAAGGCGACGATGCATAAACCGCTTGAAAAATAGACACAAAACAAGCACGACCACCAAACTCCGCAAAAGCCTGATCACAGATGATAGACATAACCGAGGAAGATTGACGCAGAAAGCCAAAAACACTCATGGGCTGGCCATCATCCCTTTAAAAATCTGAATGCTTATCCCTGCACTGTATAATGACGTCATAGCGCGCCAGCCAATCCATTCCCCAAATCACGTCAAAATCATCCAAATCTATCACCTTGAAATTTGCACAAGCTAGGAATCCATCCAAAAGAATTTGACACTGCACAATGCACTGGTCCAATACCACCGAATCACCAGATGGAAACTTAATGCAAAGCGAATCATCAACTCGCATGATAGCCCAACGATGATGATCTACAAACTTCCTAGCGACAAAGGAATGAGTGGCACCTGAATCAAATAGGACACGCGCCCAACAATATCGGACTTTAAACTCACCTACCCAATCATTGTGAACAAAAGATATATCAAAGATATAATGTCTAAGTTTCTACATAAAGGTTGATCTACAAGGAGAGCGATGACAAACCTGATATGACCTGGGTTGAGCACTGTGCTTCCTCCTTCGTCACTGCATTTAACTTTGCCTTTCCGTGATCCAACTGCCGCTGCTGAGGCGGCGGCGGTGCCAGAGATGGAAGGGCAGGGAACTGTCCGGCCGTATGGAACTGCGGTCACTTGGTCTGCACATGACCCTTCTGCCCGCACTAATAGCATGTCTTATCCTTCAACCGACATCGAGTCGCATCATGACCCTTCTCCCCGCTATACACACATAACTTATCCTTCTTCAAACATTGGGCAGTGTCAAGCCCCATCTAATTGCAAAAGGTCCAAAACTGAAGATTCTTATCACCCTGCAGAGCCGTCACCTGCAGCTGCTTTTGCGTGTCCTACCTCTTGAAACACCTTTCTAAAGGATGGCCTGCACGGCCGCAGAAACTGCACACCACCTTGCCCTTCTTACCTGGAGTAAGGTTGCCTCCATCGCCAGTTTTTCACTTCTCCTTTCTTAATTCCTTTCCTCTATTCTTAGCATTCTCGATCGCCTCAACCTTCAATGCGCCTTCCACCACATCTAAAAAGCTCACGGACTGGTAGGCACTGGTTAACTGCTGGATCTCATGACGGAGACCTCCTATAAACCTCTTCACCCTGCTTTCCTCTATGGCAACTAAATCTGGGACGAATCTGCTCAGCTTGTTGAACTCAACCTCATACTCACCCACTGCGAGGTGCCTTTGCTTCATATGCAGGAAGTTATTCATCAGATGATCCTGCTCAACTGTAGGAAAGAATTTCTTCAACAACCTTCCCTTAAACTACTCCCACGAGCAACCCTCTGTAAGCGCCTCCTTCTCCCTGATCCACCAACTCTTTGCCAAGCCCTTCAGCTGAAAGGCAGCAACCATCACCTTCTGGTCCACCGATACCGCAGAATACGAGAACATCTCCTCCATTACCAAGATCCAATCATCAAGAGCCATAAAGTCTGCCCTCCCATCGTAGGTCAGGGGTCCTAGCCTCTGGAAGTGTGAAATAAAGTTCAACTCTGGTGGCAACGCTACATGGGGAACGAGGGGTGCAGGACGTACGGGCTCTAACTGACTCGTCACTGATTGCTGCCGCTAAGTGGCATTCAAGAATACCTGCATCTGCTCCTGCATTGCGACCAACTGTCATGTCAATGTCTCATTGCTAAGACGTAACTCCTCCAGCATATCCTCACTATGCGCACCTGGCGACTCTCCCTCAGATGGGGGGAATAGGTCCCATGGGCTGGCGCTTTGGGGCCATATCTAAGGAAGACAAGGGCAAATGACCAGTCAAAACTGGACTCAACCCTCTAGGAAGAGATGACAAACCAAAAGACATACAAACGCTTCCTCTTGCTACTACCTTGCTCTGGGAAAATTTTTATATATGATATTTTGTTATACTCAGGATGATAAATCGCCACCCCTGAATCGCTCGTGCAACTCTCCTGTATGCATGAAGGTTAACATCTTTCCTTCAAAACCATGAGTGCGCATGTGTCATCATGTAGATCTCTAGCTTGGCACGTGTGCTTATGCAATATTATGCAATTCATGCAGTGCTATGCAATCTAAGAAAGGCCTTAATGCATGCTATGGGTGGCGTACACATGCGATCTTACGCATCCCATACTACATATTATCTCATGTAATGAAAATGAAAATCTTATGGACACACATGCGACCTATGTTATGCATCCCATACTACATAACAGTCGTATGATGTCACCTATGAAGATCCATATACAGACACATATTATGCATTCCATACTACATAATATGCCATGTATACTTCTTTCATGCTTATGAGTGTAGTGTTCATGCTTCAGCCGAGATCTACCGATGACCCATCAGTGGGTGCATGCAATGAATAATGTTCTCACCAAGAGGTTAACCGGGCCAACTAGACTATCCCAGCAACCCTGCCAACCTGGCTCTGATACCAACTGTCACAACCCGCATTTTCCCAAAATATTTTACGTATTATCAGAGTAAGGGGAAAATATGTGTCATGATGTCACGTCATGTAGGTAACAACTACAAACACTCAGGCAAGCACTCTTTATGAACATTTATACACAATATAGATATCATAGATAACTTTGACTTCTTTTAAGTTGGAACCGTTTCCCTCGATCCTGTGGAATACATGGTCCACAAATAGGAAAGATATGTACGCGGCGAAAAATATTGATTCATCTTTCTTACATAAGCATGAAGACCAAATAGGTCTTCAAGGCTAGCACTTGTCTAGATTTACAATATATATATATATGAAAATACTTAGTACGATTTCAAAATAGGTGGTACATGATAAGAAAAGTTATGTTATGCAATACTTTACACAGAATAGCTCACATAATGCTGTAAAACACACAATTTCCCAGAGAGCAACATCTATCTACCTCAAAAGTAGAACAAGTAGTAGCAACCTGCAAGTACACTGAAAACAACAACCTTACAGGTGTTGGATCGACAGGTGCCCTTAGAGGGGGGGGGGGGGGTGAATAAGGGAATAAAAATCTTTTTATAAGTTTAAGAAATTTACCAAATTGATTTTAAATAAATGAGAGTGAAATAACAATTTAGCTGAAAATAATTTGCAATATAGAAATTAACGCCAAATGAAGGAAATCAAGTAAACACAAATAGAGACATGATTGTATTATATAAAAAAGGTGTTTACAAAACTTTGATTTCAATATTGCTAGAAATCAGAGGCGTACAAATGTAAATAACTTTTCCTTTTCTATACCGACTCGTATCCCCACGAACCGGTTGGATTTAGCCTATCCTTCCCTAGATATGGCCTCAAACCGCTCTAGCCAATCCTTCCCTGGATATGGCCTTGAGCACCCCCTAGATCTAATCACCTAGACTTAGTCGCCAACACATGTGGCAAATTCTCCCTAAGCCGCGCAAGGACCTAGTCCCCAACACAAGGCGAATTACCTATAAAGATTCACAATAAAGAAATAATACAAATAAAAACTCCCTCTATGAGATTTTCTGGAGTTGATGATGAAGGACCGTTGTAGCTTAAGCGAGGTTGAAGCGATCATTCTTCAGATGCAGCATGATGGCTTCCTTCTCCAGAAATCTTCTTTAGCTTTGAGTGGGAGAAGACTTTTCCGCAGAGTAACAACAATGAAATTTTGGCACTTGTATTCTATCTGGGATGAGGTTCCAAAATAAGAGAGAAAGCTTCAATTTATAGAGCTTCGAGATAGCACCTGCGCTAGATCCTAACGCCTACGGTAGCATTCGTGTAGAGACGGTTATGAAATCTTCGCGGCATGGCGTTGTTCACGATCTGGAGATAGTGTCAGGTGATAGCTACTAGCGCATGTGGTAGTGCTAACTCCTACAGTATCCACTAGCGCTGGCGGTAGTGCTCTAGTTCAAAATTTTGGTTCCAAGCTGCTTTCTACCTGTGGCGTATTGCACCTATAGTTCTTGCACACAATAAACACACGACAAGCAAGATCAAATATAATATGGGATTTGTTATTCTCAAATAAAGGGATGTGATACGCATGTCCAACAATCTCCCCCTTTTGATAATAACAAATCTTCTTAGCAAGAAATCAACAATTGTGTTTATTATATATGATAAGCGAGACAATAGTGCATACTATAGTATATGATAAGCATGTGAATAGTGCATACTCCCCCTATCTTAATGCTCCCCCTACATAAATGAAATTTATGTTTTACTCCCCCTAAATGATAGATTACATGAATTATTCTCCCATTAATCTTCTAGATTTCTCCTCTAGATTTCTTCAATGATTCTCCCCCTTTTGGTATTATCAAAAGAATGTGGGGTAAGGGAAGTAAGGAGGTATTCTTTAGGAATTATAAATTATGATCGAGCTTTTGTAATATATGTAATGATAAAGAGTTTAAGCATAATATAAAAGAGATTTCAAATAAATAAATAAGAGTTTTAAGCACGCGAAAGATTATAAAGAACATCTTTTTGTAAGCAAGAAAATCATAAGTATAAATATGAGTTTAAGTTCAAAATGTAAAGATGTTTTAATCTTTTTGAAATCTCATAGTTTTCTATAAAGTTACCAAGCATGAAATGAACATGTCAAAAAGAGATTATACAACAATGTTACTTAATTTCAAGTTTTAAGAGATACCAAATATTATAGAAATCATGATAGGTTGTCTAGTGCATTTCTTATAGAAAGATTAGTATAGATAAAGCATTAGAATCCAACACTCATGAGAAGAAGTTTTATGAAAGATAATGAAGTGCACAAAAGTCTATTTTGAGCAATGTTAACAAGTGATTTAAATCACAAAATACAAGACAAATTGAAAGTGGAGGTAAGATCTTAAGTTACTCTAGAGGGGGGGGGGGTGAATAGAGTATTAAAAACTTTTCCTTAGTTTTTATAGCGGAATTAAAATAGTTTTATATATATGTGTAAGCAGTGTGAGATAAATATATAAGCAGAAAAACTGAATAAAAGCACACAGAACACACCGAGAAACAAACAAACACAGAGGACACAAGGAATTTATAGTGGTTCCCCAATAAATCTGGGTAGTCCACTCTTCTACCACCCTTGGTAGGAGTCCACTAGGAGGGTTGATCAGGTGCCCTAACACAAAGGTGATTTTGATCAGGTGTCCACACACCACAGAGCTTTTGATCAGGTGCTCAAAACCAACTAGATTTTTTGATCAGGTGTCTTGCCACCAAGGAGGTACACTTTTGAAGGGAGTATTAACCCTGTACAAGAGAGGTGAGAAAAGGGTTATAGTGTTCTTCTCTGTCAAGATGCTGAGAGAAGACTCTAGTGGACTTGTTGTAAAGCTCCCCCTGTCTGATTGAAGTATTTGACAGTTGGTGAAGAAGCTTTCTCTTGAAAACACAAATCTTCTGTAGCAGATTGATCTGGAAGAAAGGATTCTTCAGATTCCTTGTTGCTCTTTTAGAAGACTTGAACTTGCAGCAGATATCTGAGAGATTGAACTTGAAGAGGATGTTCTCAGAGAAGTAGAGATTGCTGCTTGAGGAGGAAGAAGAAGACTGAGAATATTCTGCTGAGTGTTCTTCTTTTTCTTTCTCTGTTCTTGTTGTTCTCTCTCTGTATTCAGTAAGAATAATTTGAATTCCGTCGAGCTCAGAGACAATAAAGTCTGTATTTGATATATTCTATCTTTGGAATAAAATAATCAGTCTTTAAATCTTTCTTGGAATAACAACAAAAACCAAAACGACTTTTGCAGGTCCTTTAATTCCTTAGCCGTGTAACATTCCTTTGCATTAATTGTCAACGGCTATTTCTGTCTTGGAAAAAGGAAAGAAAGGAATATATTCAAAGAATATAGTATCCTTACTTGAATATGTCCAAATATATTGATTATATCCGTTAGAGTCGTCGATCTGTGTTCAGAGAACTGACAACTAACTGATATTAAGTATTAATTGATCTGAAATCAATATTTGTCGATCTGAGCTTCAATAAAGAATTTGTCGAGCACTGGCTGGAAATCGTCTAGCGCTGCTCAGAGAATGTCGAACGCTGGCTGGAGAACTGTCGAGCGCTGGCTAGAAAACTGTTGAGCGCTGACAGGAATTCATCGAGCGCTGGCAGCCATCTGTCGAGCGCTGGGAACTTAATTTTTCCTTAAGTTCTAGCTAATCTATCAGCCTAAAGACTTGACCCTTAAACTATACAATGGGGTCAACTTGATCCTAGTCAACACATAGTGATCCTAGCCCAAATCAGTAATAGGGTTGTTTCAACAATCTCCCCCTATTTGGGTTAGGACACTATTTGACAATTAATCAATTAAATACAATAGAAAAATAAACAGCAGAGCAAAAATATATATCTGATAGAATGTAAATCCAATTCAGCAGATAGAATAAATCATAGTGCTCTGAGTTTAGAAATATTACAACAAAAATGACACAATAAACTCTGAACCTTTTCATTGATTTGCAGAGGGAGGCTTGAAAATGATTTTTTTGTTAGGATCTTCAGATTTCTTTTTACTAAAGTAGAGATCCTGAGCTCCCAGAATAGTTTGAGATTTGCTTTGAATAACAACTTCTTGTGGGTGCTGGATCAAGAATTCTTCAGCATTGAAAAGATTCTTTTATTTATACTTTTCAAATTCTTTTCTTCTATATTCTGACATAGTTGAATACTGAGAATAGTCCTTTCCTTCAACTTTAGCTTTATTTATCTGAGTTGTGGCAACATTTTCCCTGAATCTAGCCATCTGAGCTATTTCTTCAGCTTCTGTATCAATTAGGAAATAAGATATTTCATCAAAATCAGTGTCCTGCACTGAAGGTTGGTCAAAAGGAATATTTCTTTTCTTGTGCATGGATCCATCAGATATATGATATTTGTATTCTGTAGAAATATTTCTGGAAGAGCTTGAACGATGTCCTGAAGACCAAGATCTCTGATGACCATTTGTGCTAGCTGGTCTCCTTGATTTCTGAGGGGTGGACTTCTGAGAGGAGGAAAATGGTGTTGTTGAGCCTGCTGTTGGAGGAGGAGGAGGAGGATGGTTATATTTGACAGGGTTGTCAGAATAATAACCAGTCTTCCTCATCTTCTTTCTTCTTTTGTTCTCATTTTTGGAGAACTTCATCCATTGTGGAGTATCTTTGTCAAGAGGAATGTAATGAATAATATAATAAGGGATATCACTATCAGGGTTGGGAGGCTTGGGGACAGCCTTTGACTTTGCTTTTCTTTTCTTTCTCTTCTTTGATAATGTATCATCAGAATCACTTTCATTATCATCCTCATTAGAATCAGAAGACTGAATTGGATCATCATATAAGTCATTGATCAATTTAAGAGCTTTAATTATTTGCTCTTCAGCTTCATAAGCTTCATCTTCTGCTTTCCATATTTCATCAAAGTCTGGAATTGGGGATTCATCAAAAACAAAAGTTGGAACAGCAAAGCCTTTGAAACTTTCTTCTGGAATAATAACTGATACTTCTGCTTGACCTTGAACTTGAACTGAATTAGTAACTGGTTCAACAATCTGAACTTCAAAACTTTTGATAATCTTTTTCAACAGAACTTTATCTATAGGAGCAGTGTATGGAACAATTGCTCTAGAATATTCATAATATTTTGGCAAAACTGAGTAAATAGAATTGAACATAGATAGCAAATGAATAATATCTAAAGAAGGATGAATATAGATATTATATATTTCTGCTATAACTCGTACTGCTGAAACTGTAGATAAGTCAATCATTTCTGAATCAAATACTGAATCAAATACTGGCATTTCAAAACCTGGGTCTTCTTGATCTTCTTCAAACACAAAAGCTTCTGAAACTTGAGCTTCTGGAGCTTCTTCATGAGACATCTCCCCCTGCCTAGCTTCAGGGAGACCTGAATCTAGGCCCCTAGAAGAAGGGACAGAAGGAAAGGAAGAAGTTGAAGATAATTCAGAAATGTCTAAAAGAATTGGAGCAAGTTTTGCATCCAATATGGAGTCAAGATTAGAAAGAAAATGATGAACTGGAGCAAGTTTTGCATCCAGGATTTGATCAAGCTTAGGAAGAGTGTAATCAAGAATTTGATCAGCAACAGATTGGAAATTTAGAAATAACATTTCAGGTGGATGAGATGAAGATGATTGAGAAGTAGATGGAATGGAAGTGGGTATAAAGATGTTTGCAACATTGGCATGTTGTTGAGGGATGTTTGAATGAATAGGACAAGAGTGGTGGATGGGTGACTGTTGGTCATCATGAATGGGAGATGGAGGTGGAGAAGTATGAGGAGGTAGAAGGTTGAAAGAAGGAGGTGGAATGTCATCAATGGGTGTAGGAGAATTTGGAGGTGGAGATGGGAGAGGAGGAGAAGAAACAAGAGGAGGAGCTTATGGAAGGGTTGAGGGAGTGACTTGTTCAGTCCTGGTGTCTTCAGAAGCATTCATTGGTGCAACTGCTCCTGGGTTATTCTTTGGAAACACCCTGTCCTATTTTGCAAAGAGAGCTGAGGTCAGCTTCTTGCTAGCATTTATTGTTACTTTAGGTGAGACCAGAAGGTCTTGATGCTTTTCCTGCAGAACAATACCAATAATTCTTCCAAAACAAACACTATCCTTAGATATCTTCTTCTTAATCAACTCAAATAGTAGTGATCCCTAGTTCACTTTCTTCTTTTCCATCAAGGCCACCATCAACAGGAATTGGTGCCTTTTGATATAATCATGACCTGTTGTTTTGCTTAACAACACCTTTCCAACAATATCAGATAAAAACTTGTATTCCGAGGACAAGTTTTTCTTAAGCAGATGATTAGGGTTTCCAGTAGAATGACCCATTTTAATCAAAGCTTCACCATATTCATCAGAGCTTAGCTCTATATCATCATCACCATTCACAAAACCAAAAACTTCAGATAAGATAGTTGGGGAAAGAGAGACCTGATGTTCCGAGATTGTTCCAGTTATGCTCTCATTTTCTGTCTTAGCCATGTAAAACCCCCCTCTCGGAACACAAGACACGGCCGAGGGGAGTCTTATGCCCAGGACAGCCGCCTTGCAGAAGTGCCAGCACACGAGCTAGCCTCCCCCACAAGACGCCTATCCTGCCGGCCAAACCAACTGAACAGCGCCAACCCATCAATAAAAGAAAGCATGAAAAGCCACAGATTCACAATAAGTAATAATGTCCAAATAGTAAGTACAAAGAAAGACAGAAAGCTATTCAAGCTCCTGCAAATCATCAGAGTATCAAACTAAATTCCCTAGGTGCTACATCTAAAAACACTCACTCGCCTCTGCCTCTGACGGTAGCCAAGGTATCATGGTCTCCGGCCCTGTCACCCTGACCTGACTATCCTCCTCCAGCACCGTGCACTGCTGCTCTAAGGTACACTCCTAAAAGAGGTACGTAGCAACCGTTAGTCATAAAGACTAAGTGGCTTCACATCCGATCCCTCGGCGACTCCAAGGCACCGGGCAGAAGGAAAGGAAGAAAAGCTGCAATATTAGCAATAATATATATAAGCAGGTGACAGGAATGGTTGTTCATATATGTCGGTTGTTTAAGTATCCAAGTACTTGCAATGCCACTGACTAAGCTGTTCATAAATATATATGTAGCAATGGTTGTAAATGCAAGTACTAGTAACAGGTATAATAAGCACAACTAACAAGTAATAAGGCAATGACAGAGTGTAAGCAAGTAATGAAATAGTACAGGAGTAAGCAGTTCATATCGTACCTTAACTTATATGAATGCCCATACAAACTTATAAGTTAAGGTTTCCAATTTGGGACCCATCATATAAAAGAGCCCATACTAATTTATATGATGGACCCGATGCGGTGCAATGCTATGATTATGCAGAATGAATGCAATGCAATGATTATGATATGATGAACTCATCCATGCATATTTTGCTATGTCGACATAGACCTGTAGTTCCCACTTTTCGAGGGGAGCTAACCACTCAGGTACCTCGCGTCGTGGCCAGACGGAGACTGTGGACCGGGCTCCTCCACAACTAGGTGGGTATGAACACTAACAGACCTAGGCCTATGTACGCTACAACGCTAAGAACACACAGCAGAGCCCCCGCGTACTGCTCGACGCTAAGAACACATAGCGGAGCCATCAAGGACACAAAAGGGGACTTGGGTAGGTGTGCACCAAGAGTCCAACCCAATCGGTCTAGAGTCTAACTGCCGGCTTCTGTCGGTGTCATGACTAGCAAGCCCGCAGACCCGCCACAAGTAATCCCCCCAACCACAATATCCTCCAACCAGTGTCACTACACCACCATGTGTAAACCATGCACATTCATGTTAGTCCCATGCATAATCCGTGCTATCGAGCACCCAAGGACTCGCGAATGGAGCCTTCTTATATTTCACATCATACCAGCTCATCTGATGCTAATTAGCATCCAAGGCCACCAACCACCGGGTCCTTCACATTTCACCACAAGATATAACAATATCTTATATTCCACACCAAGACATCAATGCTAACCATACCGAGTTATCATAACTCTTTTGCGGTGGCGAGTGCATATCATGGAAATTACTCTACGAAAATCTGTGGGACTACTTGTGTGTACGGTGTCATATTCATATTTTACTAAATATGTAATCCCCAACATATCGCCAATATTCAATCGCCTTAAGTACAAATCACAACGTGATTCAACACGATTAAAGCTATCAAGCTTATGGAGAGATTATCACCAATCTACATCATCCAATAGATTATCATGCGATATGAATAATAATTCATACATGTCCTTTTTACGATTCCACATAAATTTACAATTGAAGGTTCATCCAAGGAGTCATCTTAACAGAAGTAAATCTAAAATTATCATCACCAGCCAATACTAGCGTATACATGATTCATACAAAATTCTGCCCAAACAGGCTTCACATTCAGCATTTATATCTCCTTCAATCATCAAATAAAACGGCAATAGTTTTAATTCCACTTAATCATAAATTATGAATTTCAACAGGGATGTACATATTATTATCACAAATGTCTCCACCAATTTTCGACCTCATTGTATTATGCAATACATATTTACGGCGCTTTGCATTTATATGATAGGACAATCATCTTCATGGTAAATATCTATCCAAAAAATTCTGAAACTAAACAGAAGTGATCACGTAATACATAACTAAAACCCTATTTAACAGAGGGTTATTCATTATCTTCCCCAAACAAAATAATACATAATTAAAACCCTATTTAACAGAGCATCATCCTTCATCTTCCCCAAACATGAATTAGATCATTTCACCCCCATTTAAAATCCCTAAATATCATTCCCCTCACTCTCCCACAACGACCATGGGTTTGCCCCAAATCAAATCCCATCTCTTCATTTTGAAGAGAAGAAATGATTCCTAGAACATCGCGGCGAACGATGCCCTAATTTTGAGGTTCCGGCATGGTCTTCCTAAGGAAACTCCATTAAAGCTCACACAAGAAGCTCTCTTGAACCTTCATCTCTCCTATTGTTATCTAAGACGCTAGCACCGAAGGAGAGGGGAGGAAGTCACCTGATTTCCAGCCGACATTTGCGGTTGTCTCCTCAGCGGCATGGCGGCAGTTGGCCAAGACTGATTAAAGGGTCCTGATCCACAAAAATATCCAATATGTAATCAGTCAACAAAACTAACTTTTGAACCAAAAATAAACAACTGACTTGATTTTTAACATGCCCAAATGAGTAGCTCCAATAGCCACTCACACAAAACATCTATTACAAACATTATTCCTCTCCATATTCTGAACAGCCAACAACCCAAAAACAGGAAATAGAAGGCAAAGCCAGAACTCAACAGTAATAAATATAGTTAAGAGTGACTGGCCCAATTTAATAATACTAGCCGATCAATATAAGTAATGTCATATAGCTTCTAAGTGACATCAACTAACCAACAATAACCCACGGTAGCCACTACCAATAAAACACAAAGCTGACCAATAAAAGTAAAGCAAAATAATTAGAATACTTAGTTAGGATCCAACCCAAAGCAGCATGGAGTGGGATCCCGACAACACCACAAAAGCTCCCAATATTTACTTAGCTGGTCCAACTTTGTTAACAAAATCAGCATGCAGGAAAGAGCCGAACCATCACAAGAAAACCCCCATTTAAACCAAATCAAAGCATGTATAGGGAATCCCAAAACCAGAAAGTCACATTAAGAAGGAAAAAGAGTAGTAGCTGGCCGACAAGGTAAAATCCGCCAAAATCCCCTTTAAAAGTTGGCTGAATCAACCAATCAACATCTCAGGGTATCCAACTGAAGTTACCTTTTAAGGATTTTCTAACTAAGAAAGAAAACCCTAGCAATTCTATACCACCATCCCCAAAGAAAGGCCGAAAACATTCATCAATTTCCCCTTTATCTAAGGCCCTGGACGGCCAACATGGCCATTAAATCCAGAAAAATAAACCCTATACCAGGAACAGATAAAGCCATACCACCACAAAAAATTAGTTTTTTAATAAGAAGAAACAAAGAGGAAGGAGGCGCTCACAGTGCACATGTCTCGGTCAAAACCTGCTGGTCACAAACATCAAAACCGCATGATCACAGCAGCAAAGGCACAATCTCAAGGGTAGCGGCAAGTTCTCTAGCACCGGGGACAATATGAGAAGGAAGGATCGTCGATGAGGAAGAGGGGTCGCAACCAGCCTTAGCTTCCAACCCGACAAAGGCTCCAGGCTGTGCGAAAATGAGATGAGTATGGGGAAAGAGCTGGGCTCGGGAATGTATATTGGCATCACCGCCTTTAGAAATTCAACCGCCTTCCATAACTAGGACTTATCACTTACTAAGCTCCTCATTAACCAAAATAAAGGGGCTTGATTTTCTGTAATCCTTTCCCAGCAAATAATGCTAATAAATATTTTCATACATAAATACATCTATATAATGTTCCAATATATATACCAGTATAAACATAGTGAAATTAACATCCCGCAAGACGAATCGAGTGCCACTAAACTTCAAAGAGCTCAAACACATACGTTCACAGCGACACCGAATCGACGTTGATTCTTTTTAATTTCATCATAGGGACTAGCGCGCACTGGGTTGTTACAAATCCAATAAACGAATATACAATTTCATCCCCGAAATTTAAGTTGAGGTTAGGAGGGTCTTCCGGATGGGATTTAAACATACTCACCGTATACAGTTACGTATGATTCACCCTTAACAATATAAAACTCACTTATACATTCCCAATCGTTATGATTTATACATAGGGTCTAGATTGTATGAGCGCTCTTGTCTTGTACATTCATACGAATTAATCGTGACTCACACTATTTCAACAATGGCTAATTGAAAATACGCATAGCAGTTCCAAACATAAAACCAAACATGATGGGTATAGCAACCTCTAAATCAGGATTATACAAACCAGCCCCAATATAAATCCAAGCATAGCATCAGAAAATTTAGCATAATAATATGAAAATAAGAGGGGGAGAGGAGGAAGGAAGGCTTAGAGGGAGTTATAAGGTAAGGACCTAAAGCACTAATTCAACCCTCAAAAACAACCCAACAACACCCAATTCAAAACAAGGCCTTGCCAACACCGATCTTAGCAGTAAAAAAGAAATGACAAATGGATCCAACTACAACCGCCCCAAACAGAGTTTTATAAGGCATCCCCCGACCTAGTAAATCTATTAAAACAGCCCCCAAATTATAATATAAATAAGAGACAACCCCAAACAGGATGCATATCACAGCCCCAAACCGATTCTACAAGGCAGCCCCCAATTAGATAAAAAGAAATATAAGCAGACCCCATCAAAATGCATAGCAGCCCCCAATTTAGACAAAAGAAATATAAGCAGACCCCATCAAAATGCATAGCAGCCCCCAATTTAGACAAAAGAAATATAAGCAGCCCCATCAAAATGCATACATAACCCCAAATAGATCTTGTTATCAGGAACCTAAAAAGAAGAAGATCTGCCAACAAAAGCCCCCAAACATTAATCGGGTAGCAGGGTCTAAGAAGTCAGGTGATAAGGACTGCCAGCATAAGCCCCCAACTTAAGAAATCAGGTAAGAAAACTGACAGCATAAACTCCCAAATAACAGAACAAAATCGGGTGCAGGAAATTGGGAACTAGGCAAAGAGAACTACCAGCACAAACCCCCAAGTTAAGAAATCGGGTAAAGGAACTACCAGCATAAGCTCCATACCAGAAAAAGCAATAAAAGGGGGGGGGGGGGGGGGGGGTGGGAGAAAGGAGGAAGAAGAAGAGTTTTCTTGCTCCAACATTCACCTTTAAAATCCCTAATTCAGAATATAAGCATAGCATCCCTTTCCAAACAAAGTCCCAACTGGGTACTACACGTATTTATAATGCAATTGTATGAATTTGTCGACTTAACAAATCACGCAACAATGTCTTAGCACCACGGGTGCTATAATTTTGTATTCTTTATCTTTAATTGGACGCTTGTAAACACACCTCTTTGATCAGCAATCGATACAATTCCCACTTAACAAACTTTAAGGCGTCCCCCAAAATTTGTCATGCGGTCGTCAGATCGACCTTTGATCCTTGAGAGACATTACAACGCTACGTTATAGTTTACTTCTCTGCATAGTCTTCATTTAGAGTGAAGACCTACTCATCCTTAAGGTACTCACCTCTATTACTCTGGGAGTGAACTCACCGTAAAACAAAACATGGTGTTCAATCATCCCCCTTGCTTAAGATGAACTCATTCATCACGGAGTGCCAAATTCTAATATCAACGGCTCGCAACGACTTTAATGGGAAAAACTCATTGTAGAAAGGCTAAGTGAAGCAGGCCACAAAGATTTTTGGCTCCTGGTAGAATCCCAATTGGCCCATCTGCTAGGCCAATAAACGAAGGGACAAGCCCCCGTACATTTTTGGACTAAATTTCATCCACCGCCCATATGGTACATTCATCTCACGTATGGGCACAAACCTTACGCTCCTGACTAGAGTTCTTACCCTATAGATCCCCGTATCGACGCACTTATATATCAGCCGTGATGTAGAAATTTAAATTTTTACCGTGTGGACCGAGCTGCAACTCATTGTAATGAGATCATGAACAATTAACATCCAATCACCCGGTACATATATATATGTTTGAACTTAATCATGAACCAAGGTGCAAGGCTCGGGATAATTTTCCCTTCGACACGAGATATGCAGACTACCAAAAAGTAGGGCATACTTCACAATGTGATAAACTAAATCAATTCCATTACAAGCGCCCTACCATTCCTGCCAACGATCATCCATGGCATGCATGTTTATTTTATAAAACCCTTTAGAATTTTAGAACATCAATCAAGTCGTATTAATCTTGTTGACTCCACCGCCTAACTCTTATTAATTTCCCAATGTCAAGTAATTACAACACTAAGGGAATGTTCACCAAGAGGGGTAGTGTATAATCATACCCGCAATGCATGCACAAAATTTCATTACTCCCCAGTTATAATGTGTTATCACAACATCGCTGCATATCCCCAAAGTGTAAATTTACTACTCTCCTCGTTACTTATCCACATAATTTTAGAATAATATAGAGAAAATTATCATCTTCAAAATGCTTTCCTCTCTTATTCTGCTAATAAAATTCCTATTAACCCAAATATGGAATTAGCAGTCTGCTTTGCTTAAGGTGAATTAACTCTCAAGGATCAAAACTTCCAATGTCAAAAATTACAAAGATTCTAACTCCTCAATGGATCCAAGACGATACATAACTAGCCCAATAAACGAAGAGATAAGCCCCATATCTCTTCGACTGAGTTTCTTCTACCACCAATATAACACATTCGTCCCAAAATGAGCCTTCTCTGGATCCGAATTCTTATCATATATTCTCCATATGAAACATTCTACCTAAATAGAAGTGAGAGGTCTCCACATACAGTATAAAAGACACGCTTGGTGGTCTCTAATTAAGCTGATAATAGACTACAGGCACCAATCTCATCGAGATTGCCCTAATGTTTTGGGTAAGGTGATAATATAACTCCATATCTGAGATAGAAATCTCAGGGTGTGAGTCTCTAGCATCTACACTCACGTTAAACTCTTCCCTTAGTCGTTTGCGGTCACTTATGGCTTGGCCCAATCATCCCCAAGATCAGTATAAGGTTAGGGTATGTCACTACATATCCTGCTAAGTCGACCAAAAATGATATCCTAGTTAGGTTGGCATCAATCTTATGCCAAACCAACTCTAATGGTTGGAATGGGAATACCAATTACTGTCTCGAAGTGAGCCAGCATTTGTACGTAAGCGTACGAGTTTGGCTTAGGTTTGCACTTTCTATAGGAAAAAGTGGACATACTTAATGTGAATCACACAT
Organism: Dactylorhiza incarnata; assembly: GCA_033032865.1. Taxonomy (NCBI): domain Eukaryota; kingdom Viridiplantae; phylum Streptophyta; class Magnoliopsida; order Asparagales; family Orchidaceae; genus Dactylorhiza; species Dactylorhiza incarnata. The sequence continues at coordinate 10,217,600 of JAWHQI010000035.1, forward strand.
GGGCACACCACCGCTTCCGATGCATCAGTTTGTCCTCAAACTGATTTAGCTAGCAGGGGTGGCCTAGTGGTTTAATGGACTTCTTTATCCCAGGATCGTTGCAAGCTGATACCATTTGTAAACCCCCCCCCCCCCCTCCCAGAACACAAGACATGGCCGAGGGGAGTCTTATGCCTAGGACAGACGCCTTGCGGAAGCATCAGCACACGAGCTAGCCTCCCCCACAAGAGGCCTATCCTGTCGGCCAAACCAACTGAACAGCGCCAACCCATCAATAAAAGAAAGCATGAAAAGCCACATATTCACAATAAATAATAATGTCCAAACAGTAAGTACAAAGAAAGACAGAAAGCTATACATGCTCCTGCAAATCATCAGAGTATCAAACTAAATGCCCCAGGGGCTACATCTAAAAACACTCACTCACCTCTGCTACTGACGGTAGCCAAGGTATCATGGTCTCCGGCCCTATCACCCTGATCTGACTATCCTCCTCCAGCACCATGCACTGCTGCTCTAAGGTACACTCCTAAAAGAGGGATGTAGCAACCGTTAGTCATAAAGACTAAGTGGCTTCACATCCGCTCCCTCGGCGACTCCAAGGCACCGGGCGGAAGGAAAGGAAGAAAAGCTGCAATATAAGCAATAATATATACAAGCAGGTGGCAGGAATGGTTGTTCATATATGTCGGTTGTTTAAGTACCCAAGTACTTGCAATGGCACTGACTAAGCTGTTCATAAATATATATGTAGCAATGGTTGTAAATGCAAGTACTAGTAATAGGTATAATAAGCACAACTAACAAGTAATAAGGCAATGACAGAGTGTAAGCAAGTAATGAAATAGTACAAGAGTAAGCAGTTCATATCGTACCTTAACTTATATGAATGTCCATACAAACTTATAAGTTAAGGTTTCCAATTTGGGACCCATCATATAAAAGAGCCCATACTAATTTATATGATGGACCTGATGTGGTGCAATGCTATGATTATGCAGAATGAATGCAATGCAATGATTATGATATGATGAACTCACCCATGCATATTTTGCTATGTCGACATAGACCTGTAGTTCCCACTTTTCGAGGGTAGCTAACCACTCAGGCACCTCGCGTCGTGGCCAGACAGAGACTTTGGACCGGGCTCCTCCACAACTAGGTTGGTATGAACACTACCAGACGTAGGCCTATGTACACCTCAACGCTAAGAACACACAGCAGAGCCCCCACGTACTGCTCGACGCTAAGAACACACAGCGGAGCCATCAAGGACATAGAAGGGGAATTGGGTAGGTGTGCCCCAAGAGTCCCACCCAACTGGTCTAGAGTCTAACTGCCGGCTTCTGTCGGTGTCATGACTAGCAAGCCCGCAGACCCACCACAAGTAATCCCCCCAACCACAATATCCTCCAACCAGTGTCACTACACCACCATGTGTAAACCATGCACATTCATGTTAGTCCCATGCATAATCCGTGCTATCGAGCACCCAAGGACTCGCGAATGGAGCCTTCTTATATTTCACATCATACCAGCTCATCTGATGCTAATTAGCATCCAAGGCCACCAACCACCGGGTCCTTCACATTTCACCACAAGATATAACAATATCTTATATTCCACACCAAGACATCAATGCTAACCATACCGAGTTATCATAACTCTTTTGCGGTGGCGAGTGCATATCATGGAAATTACTCTACGAAAATCTGTGGGACTACTTGTGTGTACGGTGTCATATTCATATTTTACTAAATATGTAATCCCCAACATATCGCCAATATTCAATCGCCTTAAGTACAAATCACAACGTGATTCAACACGATTAAAGCTATCAAGCTTATGGAGAGATTATCACCAATCTACATCATCCAATAGATTATCATGCGATATGAATAATAATTCATACATGTCCTTTTTACGATTCCACATAAATTTACAATTGAAGGTTCATCCAAGGAGTCATCTTAACAGAAGTAAATCTAAAATTATCATCACCAGCCAATACTAGCGTATACATGATTCATACAAAATTCTGCCCAAACAGGCTTCACATTCAGCATTTATATCTCCTTCAATCATCAAATAAAACGGCAATAGTTTTAATTCCACTTAATCATAAATTATGAATTTCAACAGGGATGTACATATTATTATCACAAATGTCTCCATCAATTTTCGACCTCATTGTATTATGCAATACATATTTACGGCGCTTTGCATTTATATGATTGGACAATCATCTTCATGGTAAATATCTATCCAAAAAATTCTGAAACTAAACAGAAGTGATCACGTAATACATAACTAAAACCCAATTTAACAGAGGGTTATTCATTATCTTCCCCAAACAAAATAATACATAATTAAAACCCTATTTAACAGAGCATCATCCTTCATCTTCCCCAAACATGAATTAGATCATTTCACCCCCATTTAAAATCCCTAAATATCATTCCCCTCACTCTCCCACAACGACCATGGGTTTGCCCCAAATCAAATCCCATCTCTTCATTTTGAAGAGAAGAAATGATTCCTAGAACATCGCGGCGAACGATGCCCTAATTTTGAGGTTCTGGCATGGTCTTCCTAAGGAAACTCCATTAAAGCTCACACAAGAAGCTCTCTTAAGCCTTCATCTCTCCTATTGTTATCTAAGACGCTAGCACCGAAGGAGAGGGGAGGAAGTCACCTGATTTCCAGCCGACATTTGCGGTTGTCTCCTCAGCGGCATGGCGGCAGTTGGCCAAGACTGATTAAAGGGTCCTGATCCACAAAAATATCCAATATGTAATCAGTCAACAAAATTAACTTTTGAACCAAAAATAAACAACTGACTTGATTTTTAACATGCCCAAATGAGTAGCCCCAATAGCCACTCACACAAAACATCTATTACAAACATTATTTCTCTCCATATTCTGAACAGCCAATAAGCCAAAAATAGGAAATAGAAGGCAAAGCCAGAACTCAATAGTAATAAATATAGTTAAGAGTGACTGGCCCAATTTAATAATACTAGCTGATCAATATAAGTAATGTCATATAGCTTCTAAGTGACATCAACCGACCAACAATAACCCACGGTAGCCACTACCAATAAAACACAAAGCTGACCAATAAAAGTAAAGCAAAATAATTAGAATACTTAGCAAGGATCCAACCCAAAGCAGCATGGAATGGGATCCCGACAACACCACAAAAGCTCCCAATATTTACTTAGCTGGTCAAGCTTTGTTAACAAAATCAGCATGCAGGAAAGAGCCGAACCATCACAAGAAAACCCCCATTTAAACCAAATCAAAGCATGTATAGGGAAGCCCAAAACCAGAAAGTCACATTAAGAAGGAAAACGAGTAGTAGCTGGCCGACAAGGTAGAATCCGCCAAAATCCCCTTTAAAAGTAGGCTGAATCAACCAATCAACATCTCAGGGTATCCAACTGAAGTTACCTCTTAAGGATTTTCTAACCAAGAAAGAAACCCTAACAATTCTATACCACCATCCACAAAGAAAGGCCAAAAACATTCATCAATTTCCCCTTTATCTAAGGCCCTGGATGGCCAACATGGCCATTAAATCGAGAAAAACAAACCCTATACCTGGAACAGATAAAGCCATACCACCACTAAAAATTAGTTTTTCAATAAGAAGAAACAAAGAGGAAGGAGGGGCTCACTGTGCACATGTTTCGGTCAAAACCTGCTGGTCACAAACATCAAAAACGCATGATCACAGCAGCTAAGGCACAATCTCAAGGGTAGCGGCAAGTTCTCTAGCACCGGCGACAATATGAGAAGGAAGGATCGTCAATGAGGAAGAGGGGTCGCAGCAAGCCCTAGCTTCCAACCCGACAAAGGCTCCAGGTTGTGCGAAAATGAGATGAGTATGGGGAAAGAGCTGGGCTCGGGAATGTATATTGGCATCACCGCCTTTAGAAATTCCACCGCCTTCCATAACTAGGACTTATCACTTACTAAGCTCCTCATTAACCAAAATAAAGGGGCTTGATTTTCTGTAATCCTTTCCCAGCAAATAATGCTAATAAATTTTTTCATACATAAATACATCTATATAATGTTCCAATATATATACCAGTATAAACATAGTGAAATTAACATCCCGCAAGACGAATAGAGTGCCACTAAACTTCAAAGAGCTCAAACACATACGTTCACAGCGACACTGAATCGACACTGATTCTTTTTAATTTCATTATAGGGGACTAGCGCGCACTGGGATGTTACAAGCCGTATAAGCCCATTCTTTTATTTCTGCGATATGTAACTTAATCCTGGTGCTCATGAATTTCTTCAGCTGTTGTTCTTCAAAAAGTTGAAGAATATCCTTGAATACTTGGTCGGACTGTTCGAATGATGCCATATCGATGTCAAATTCGGCGTCGAACTTCATGGAGTAAAGCGCAGCTTGAGAAATCGCCATTCGTACCTACAAGAGAGAAAGATCAAGTGCAGAGGGGAACTGGAGGGAAACGATTTCTGTAGGCGCGATCTATTAAGATATAAAATAGAGATTATATAGACCGGAGAAGGGGGCGCATTTGTGGAGCGGCGTTCGGCAAAACCTAATAAAAGCAGAAGTCGAAAAGACTTTAGGTCTCCGTCTGACGCCGTTCGACAAAAATATCTTTTTCGTCGACCACCATTCGACAGGTGAAATTTTCTTTATCGATTCTGAAGATAAAATGTTTCGTCGACCACCGTTTAACAAATAATTCAAATTCGTCGTCCTCCGTTCAACGAATTTTAGGGATAAATAGAAATGTTAATTTTTTTAACAGATTGAGTCTCCATCTATCATTCCTATTTGATTTATAAAGAAAATATGCTTCTTTTCATCCAATGGCTTGGTGAAAATGTCAGCTCTTTGTAAATCAGTAGAAATAAATTGTAGGCAAATTTAATTTTTATCCACATTATCCCTAAGGAAGTGGTGCCTAATTTCTATGTGTTTAGTCCTACTATGGAGAACTGGATTCTGTGCTATAGATATTGCACTAGTATTCTCACAAAATATAGTTGAATTATTTAAGTTGACACCATGGTCTAGAAGTTGATTTTGTATCCACAACATCTGTGAGTAGCAACTGCCAGCAGCAATGTATTCAGCTTTAGCTATTGAAGTGGACATAAATGTATGTTTCTTATAAAACCAAGACATAATCCTATCACCAAGAAACTGACAAGTTCCTGATGTGCTTTTCCTGTCTACTCTGCATCTTGCATAATCTGAATCTGAGAATCCAGTTAATTCAAATTCAGATGCTGTTGGATACCAGAGATCTAGATTAGGGCAACCCTTTATATATCTCAAAATCCTTTTTAGTAAAATTAGATGAGATTCTTTGGGGTTAACTTAGAACATAGCACAAATACAGGTAGCAAACATTATGTTAGGCCTAGTAGCTGTTAAATAAAGTAGTGAGCCAACAATTGCTCTATATACTTTTGAATTAACAGGTTTCCCTGATTCATCATTATCAACAACAACATTTGAGGGCATGGGTGTTTTCATGGTGGAAGAATTAGACATACCAAATCTTTTCACTAAGTCCTTAGCATACTTAGATTGGGATATGAAGATTCCATTTAGAGTTTGCTTCACTTGAAGACCAAGGAGGTATGATAACTCACCCATACTACTCATTTCAAATTTAGATTGCATTAGATTAGAAAATCTTTTGCACAAATTTGGATCAGTAGAGCCAAAAATAATATCATCTACATATATTTGAACTAGCAAGGTTTTATTTTTATGTATCCTGAAAAATAGGTTTTTATCTACTATGCCCCTACATAAATTGTTTTCCAAAAGAAAACTAGCTAAAGTCTCATACCATGCTCTAGGAGCTTGTTTGGGACAATAAAGAGCTTTCTTAAGCTTAAATACAAAAGAGGGTTGAGTTGGAGAGATGAAACCTGGTGGTTGTTCCACATATACTTCTTCTTTGATTTCTCCATTTAAGAAAGCACTCTTTACATCCATTTGATATACATTGAACTTTTTATATGCAGCAAATGCAAGAAAGATTCTGATTGCTTCAAGTCTTGCAATAGGAGCAAAGGTCTGATCATAATCAATCCCTTCTTCCTGTGAATATCCTTGGGCTACCAGTCTTGCTTTATTTCTTACAATGTTGCCTTGTTCATCTAGCTTGTTCCTGAAGACCCATTTGGTGCCAATCACTGGATGGTATTTTGGTCTAGGAACCAAATCCCATACTTTGTTTGTCTCAAACTGATTGAGTTCCTCTTGCATAGCAATGATCCAGTTGGGATCTTGTTCTGCATCTTGTAGAGATTGAGGTTCAATCTGAGAGAGAAAACATGTGTGCATCATATTCTGATTTACTTGATTCCTTTTTTGCACACCTGCTGAAATATCACCAATCACTTGTGATATTGGATGATCTCTAACTATGATGTGGTCAACAGTTGGAGCTGGTTCATCAAAAATTTCCACTTGGGGGATTTGTTCAGCTGCTATATCTTGTGAAGAATGATCTGCTATTATGTGTTCTGAACTTTCAGTAAAATCTTGGAGATTTTCTTTTTCACTCTCTTCAGCATTCTGCTGTTCAGGATTCAGTATTCCTTCATTATGTAGAGCTAACTGATCTAAGTGCTCACATAATATAGGTACCTACAGGTTTTCTATGGTAGAAGAAATCTTCTCCTTGTAAAACATATTAGTTTCATCAAAAGTGACATGCATAGATTCTTCTATTTTAAGAGTAGATTTATTATAAATCATATATGCTTTACTGATTTGTGAATAACCTAAGAAAATTCCTTCATCTGATTTTGGTTCAAATTTCCTAAGGTATTTCTTATCATTATTGTGAATGAAACAACTACAGCCAAATGCTTTAAAATAGTTAACTTTAGGTTTCTTCCCTTAAAGTAATTCATAAGGAGTCTTTCCCTTAAGTTTGTGTACCAGACTTCTATTTAGAACATAATTTGTTGTGCTAACAGCCTCTGCCCAAAAGGATAGGGGAAAATTGGCATTTGCAAGTAATGTTCTTGCTGATTCAATTAGAGTTCTATTTTTCCTTTCAACTACCCCATTTTGTTGAGTTCAAGGAGCTGAGGAACAATGCTTGATACCTTCCATCTCACAGAATTCTTGCATAAGAAGAGACTCAAACTCAGTACCATGATCACTTCTGATCAATGCAACTACAGTAGAGTACTCAATCTGTATGATCTTAAGAATGTCTGTAAGAAGTTTAAAGTTATCTGACTTTTATCTCAAAAAGAACACCCAAGTGAATCTAGAGAAGTCATATACAATAACTAGAGTGTAAGACTTCCCCCCTAAACTCTTTGTTGCTATAGGTCCAAAAAGGTCCAAATGTAGCAAATATAAGATTCTAGGTGAATCACTTTTAGATAATGATTTAAAGCTATTTTTGGTTTGCTTGCCTAGTTGACATGCCCTACAAAGACCTTCTTTCTTATATGATCCTAAGGGTAAACCTCTAACAAGATTGTCCTTAGATAATTTAGCAATGGTCCTAAGGTTTACATGTCCTAATCTTTTATGCCAAAGTTCACTAGATTTGCTTACATCACTAAATAAACAAACTTCTGAAGTAGATGAATTAAAATTCACTAAATATATATTACCCTGCCTAATACTTGATAAAACAGTAATACCATCAGTAGATTTAATAAGGCAATTCAATTTATTAAATGTTACCCGATATCCTTCATCACATAATTGACTTATGCTGATAAGGTTATGCTTCAGTCAATTTACATAAGCTACCTCTTTGAAGGTGACTTCTCCAACCTTGACTTTTCCATAGCCTTTGGTCTGTCCACAGTTGGAGTCTCCAAATATGACTTTTGGTCCAAACTTTGCCTTGTAATTGTTCAGATTTGCCTTGTTCCCTGTCATATGTTTTGAACATCCATTGTCCAAATACCATTTTTCACTTGTTCTTGGACAGCTGTGTACCTGCAAAGACATAAACATAAACTAGTTATTTTTGACCCAGACTACCTTGGGTCCTTTTGTCTTACCACAATACTCAGAAATAAAAGACATTTCAGGCTGATCCTTGTAGCCTTGTGGATGATATCTCCTTGGAGGTATTGTCCACTCAGTAAAAGGATTTTTAGTGTGTTTAGAATTAGAATTCCTGAAATTCTGTGTATAGTATCTGTTTGATAAATTTGGGTAAATTCGTCGATCGCCGTTCGACGAATGTGCTTGATTTCGTCGAACGCCGTCCATGTAATAACTATACTGAAAATATGTTTTTAGTTTTCGTCGATCTCCGTTCGACAGATTGAAATCTTTTTGTCGAGCTTTGTTCGACGAATTCTTCTGAATTCTTTTATTCTTAACAGACTTGCTTGAAATGACTTTATTTTCTTCTACAGCTGATGAGTCCTCATCATATACACATATTTGGACTCATCCGGGCCATTTTTCCATTCATTCCATTGCGCTTTAGCCCCATTTTAGCTCATAATTATCACTCTCCGCTAGGTGCGCGTCTTGGCCCGTTTCGGTGTTATTTTCTTGTTCATCTTTGTTACAAGTTGTTATGCTGTGTTAAGTGCCACTTTCAGTGGCCAGACTGGTGTCGTATGCTGGAACAGGAGTCATGTAGGTGTTCCCGGTACAATTCTATACAGGAACACTGCGCACGATCACTGGTTCCTTCGCGCACGACCACTGGCCGTGCGCCTTTGCTCGTGCGCACTTAACGCCCATTTCATGAGTTCTGTTTGGCTTATCGCATGACCACTGACGCTAGTGCGCACAACCGCTGGTCGTGCGCCATTGGTCGTGCGAACATGTATTTTATAAATTTATTTCATTGCAGGCTCCTCCCAGGCAGCACGCACGATCGCAGAATTCCAGTGCGCACGACCAGTGGTCGTGCGCCAATGACCATGCGCGGTATTCATTCCAGCGCCTATATATACGCCTGTTCCATTTTTAGGGCATTCATTCAGCCGCGGGAGCGCGATTGGCCGTCTGTACGCCGGCGATTTCCCTTCCAGGACACCTCCACTTCATCTCCTACGCAAGGGGAAGTCTTCTACAACCATTTCGACCATTCCTCCATCGTCCGGGAGCATTCTCCACCACCCGCAAGCCCTCAAGCCGCTGTTTTCCCGTTCTAGTCTGGTGAGAAGAAGAAGAATCCTGAGGTAGAAGACGACGGGACTACCTAGAGAGATCGTGACAGTTTCTCTACACCGGAAGCATAGTCCGCCCGAGTCCGGAGGTGGCTTGACAACCTACCATTCCGGCCGTGAACGGCCGCTAGTCTTCATCCTTTGGTTATTTCTTTCCTCTTGCTTTCGTTGTAATCTTTGAATCGTTGAGATGTTGAATAGTATTATGCGTGGTTTGATTGCAATGAATGTTTCTTCCTCTTTCTTCATTGTTTGTTTGTGAATCATTTCGCCTCCACTCATCCACTCACTCACTCACGCACTTAAGGTGTTCGATCCGCGTTAGCAAGAGCTAACGGCGTTTGTGAAGAGGTGTTTGCGACCCTTATTTCTTCTCACACTAGAGCACGCTCCATCCGCCTCACGAAGCACGGCATCGCAGCCGTTGCATCCATCTCGTCTGGCGAAGCGGTGTTTTCAACCCGCATTTCTGTTACTGTTGTTAAGAGTAGGAAAACCCAACCAAAACCCCTTTTGTGTGTTTGTTTACGCTCGTGTAACACTAGTCACACAACCTGATTCGTACACCCAACCTGCATTCCTCAAGAGACCGACACTCGGGGATTTATTCCCAACTTTATTACTTGAACGATCGGTGCACTTGCCAAAATAATCGCATCAACAGCCTCTTTGCTTTTAGCAGATATGAATTTTATGGGTGTAGATAATATATTCTTCTTAATCAGATGTGGCTCACTTGATGAGGCACCCAATCCCAGTTTGCTATTAAGTCTAGTATTTACTGTGCTTGTTATGTCCATCAGTTTGATGCTTCTCCCATTTAGGTATTCTTCAAACTTTTTGGCTTCAGACAACTTGCTCTCAATGAGAACAATCTGTTCCATAGAGGCAGCCAAATCTTTCTTAAGATTTTTATTTTCTTCACATATATTTTTCATTTCAGCTAGCTTACTTCTCAGTGAGATTATTTCTTTCTCAGATTTCAGTAAGTCTAAGCAAAGCACATTGAATTCAGCTTTGAATTCAACTGAAGTAAAATAAAAATTAGATAATACCTGATCTGCATCATCTTCTGCTTCATATTTTGATTTTTCTTCAGAAGTATGTCCTGAGGCATTGATAGCCATCATACAAAAGGTTCTTTCTTCTTCATCATCATTGGAGCTGGATGAGAAGGCATATTCTGACTCACTAGCTGAGTCATATATTGTCATCAGACATTGGTCACTTTCCTTTAAATTGTCTTCATCATCATTAGATGAGCTGGATGATGATTCAGATTCAGTGTCACTCCAAGATTCTGCTATAAATCCTCTTCCCTTCTTTTTGTCTTGTGGGAAGAAGACTTGCTGGAGCTTCTCTTCTCTTCTTTATCCTTTTTCTTCTATTTCTTTTGATTTTCTGGACATTCTGTCAGGTAGTGTCCAGGTTTCCTGCATCCATAACAAATAACCTCTTTAAGAGTTGATTTGTCATACCTTTGCTTTTCTCTTGATCTGGACTCCTTCTTTCTGAAGTCCTTCTTAGCCATTTTGTAGAATCTCTTGGCTAAGAGACTCATAAACTCCTCATCTTTTGGAGTCTTTTCTTCTTCTACATCAGCTGCTTTGAAAGCTATGCTCTTTTCTTTCTTTGTTGCTGGAGATGAAGTGGATGCTTCAGCTTCCCTGGATTTAATGAGCTGCTCATAGGATTTGAGCTTGCCCAACAATGCTTCAGTGGTAATCTTATTGAGGCTCTGGCTTCCTTGATTGGCCAGATTCTATAATGCCATGTGCTGGGGAATCACATTAAGATCTTGTCATTGACCTTAGTGATAGAGATAACTTTATCCAAGGTCTTCAGCTCATTTATTATGAGACTGAGCCTATTGTACATGTTAGCCACTGTCTCTGCTTCTCCTTTCTTGGAGTTTTCATACAGAGAGATCAAGTGTGATCTTTTGTCTTTTCTTTCATCTGCAGAACCTGCAACCATATTATTTAGTGAGATCCAAATATCTCTAGCTGAAGTACATTCAACCACTTTTTGAAATATGTCATCAGACATAGTTTGAGCCAGAATGTTCATGGCTTTAGCATTTGCACTTCTTGGTTTCTTCTGTGCTTCTGTCCATTGTGGAGGTGGGACAACAGTGTTGTTTGTTGTTGCTTCAGTGCTTGTTGATGTTGTAGGTGCTGGAGGCCCTGTCAGAATAACATTGAAAATCTCTTCATCAATAGAGTTCATATAAAGCCTAATCCTTGCTTTCCACAGTGCAAACTTACTAAGATTGCACATAGGAGGTCTTGTGCTTGAATACTCCTTGTTTTGTGCCATGAGTTTTAAACAAAAGATAAAATGAAAAAGAACTCTAAGAAAAATTAAGATCTAATTGATCTTTGTGATTCAGGTGTTAGCCTGTAAAGAATCAACCACCTCTGATACCAATTGAAAGTGGAGGTTAGATCTTAAGTTACTCTAGAGGGGGAGGGGGTGAATAGTGTATTAAAAACTTTTCCTTAGTTTTTATAGCGGAATTAAAATAGTGTTATATATGTGTAAGCAGTGTGAGATAAATATATTAGCAGAAAAACTGAATAAATAAAAGCACACAGCACAGCACAGAGAAACAAACAAACATAGAGGACACAAGAAATCTATAGTGGTTCCCTAATAAATCTGGGTAGTCCACTCTTTTACCACCCTTGGTAGGAGTCCACTAGGAGCGTTGATCAGGTGCCCTAACACCAAGGTGATTTTGATCAGGTGTCCACACACCACAGAGCTTTTGATCAGGTGCCCAAAACCAACTAGATTTTTTGATCAGGTGTCTTGCCACCAAGGAGGTACACTTTTGTAGGGAGTATTAACCCTGTACAAGAGAGTTGAGAAAAGGGTTATAGTGTTCTTCTCTGTCAAGATGCTGAGAGAAGACTCTAGTGGACTTGTTGTAAAGCTCCCCCTGTCTGATTGAAGTATTTGACAGTTGGTGGAGAAGCTTTCTCTTGAAAACACAAATCTTCTGTAGCAGATTGATCTGGAAGAAAGGATTCTTCAGATTCCTTGTTGCTCTTTTAGAAGACTTGAACTTACAGCAGATATTTGAGAGATTGAACTTGAAGAGGATGTTCTCAGAGAAGTAGAGATTGCTGCTTGAGGAGGAAGAAGAAGACTGGGAATATTCTACTGAGTGTTCTTCTTTTTCTTTCTCTTTTCTTGTTGTTCTCTCTCTGTATTCAGTAAGAATAATTTGAATTCCGTCGAGCTCAGAGACAATAAAGTCAGTCTTTGATATATTCTATCTTTGGAATAGAATAATCAGTCTTTAAATCTTTCTTGGAATAACAACAAAAACCAAAACGACTTTTGCAGCTCCTTTAATTCCTTAGCCGTGTAATATTCCTTTGCATTAATTGTCAACGGCTATTTCTGTCTTGGAAAAAGGAAAGAAAGGAATATATTCAAAGAATATAGTATCCTTACTTGAATATGTCCAAATATATTGATTATATCTGTTAGAGTCATCTATCTGTGTTCAGAGAACTGACAACTAACTGATATTAAAGTATTAATTGATCTGCAATCAATATTTGTCGATCTGAGCTTCAATAAAGAATTTGTCGAGCGCTGGCTGGAATTTGTCGATCGCTGCTCAGAGAATGTCGAACGCTGGCTGGAAATCTGTCGAGCGCTGGCTGGAGAACTGTCAAGCGCTGGCTAGAGAACTGTCGAGCACTAGCTGGAGAACTGTCGAGCGCTTGCTGGAAAACTATCGAGCGCTGGCAGGAATTCGTCGAGCGCTGGCAGCCATCTATCGAGCGCCGCTAGCCATTTGTCGAACGATGGGAACTTAATTTTTCCTTAAGTTCTAGCTAATCTATCAGCCTAAAGACTTGACCCTTAAACTATACAATGGGGTCAACTTGATCCTAGTCAACACATAGTGATCCTAGCCCAAATCAGTAATAGGGTTGTTCCAACACAAATATAGAGTAAAGTGCACAATAAAATACAAGTATATTAACTTTCACACACTTTAATGCACATATTTTAGAAAAAAGTGGTGTAATAACCAAGGTTTGCATAAGACACTTTACTATTCTTTCCAAGGTGCTCAACCTCACAATGCTTAAGAAGACTTATCAGGAGATTCGAGTAGTGCTTGGGGGAGTTATATTTGTCTATTTTTTTATTCACTTTCGAGAGACAGCATTCTCCGAATACACTTATTTTGCAAACCTAACACAATTTTTAAACTCAACCACTTTTCTTAATTTCTTAAGTGCAATTCAAATGTAGTGTAGGTAATAAACTTATGCAAGTTTTAATTCATTATACAATTACAATACACAAGCAATCATTTTTAAATTTTAACAGATATGTAGATTACCAAAATAAGTGAGTGAAAAAAGTATCAATATCAATCACAAAACAACTACTCATACTTAGAGGCATGTTAAGCTTGGTTCTACACATATTTTTCAATATGATTGATGCACTTAATTAGATATATCAAAGCATGATAAGCAAAACAATGTTTACAGTAATTTAAAGGAATAAATTTTAACATTGTAAATAATTCTAAATAATAGACTTCATACATGCTTGATATTAACAATAAAAATCATACAATTTTTTGTTGTTTTGAAATTTTTAATGAAAGAAAAACAAAAAAACAAAAAAAATACATTTTTGAAATTTGAAATTTTGTAGTTAAGTTTCCATAATATTAATAAAACAAAAATAACAAATGTCAGAAATACAAAACAAAGTACTACATATAAACTAGCATAATTTTAATGATTTTTAGAAATTTTAAAAAACAGAAAAATTGAACACTCACGCTAGCTCCGGCGCTAGCGCTAGCGCAGCAAACAGTGAGTGAAATTTTGAATATTTAAAATTTTGTTTTTAATATTTATTGAGAGTCTTAAGAGTAGTCTTATGCAGATATTTTGTAATTTTTGGAGATGTCTTGATTGCTCAAATTGCATAAAACTTTAGCATTTTTCATATAATTCATCCTAAGATGTCTAAGACTCCTAATTCCAACCTTAACATTTGAAACCTTTCATTGGGAAGAGGTTTAGTGAATATATCAGCAAGTTGAGAGTCCGTGCCAATGAAACTTATTCTAACATTTTCCTTTTTAATGTGATCCCTTATGAAATGATGACGTACATCTATATGTTTGGATCTAGAATGGTGTACCGGATTATTTGTAAGATCAATGACACTTTTGTTGTCACATTTTAATTCAATATTTTTTAGATGAAAACCAAAGTTCTCTAGAGTTTGCCTCATCCATAGTGCTTGTGCACAACAACTCCCTAGTGCAATGTATTCGGTGTCTGTGATGGAGAGTGCAACTGGATATTGTTTCCTACTAGATCATGCAACTAATGAAGGTCCTAGAAAATGGCAAGTACCGCTAGTGCTTTTTCTATCAAGTGAGCATCCAGCGTAGTCTGATTCGGAATAGCCGTGAAGTGTAACTGAATTATTATTCGGGTACCATAATCCTAATCTAGTTGACCCAATTAGATATCTAAAAATACATTTTATCGCTTTTAAATGATATTCTTTTGGATTGTCTTGAAATCGACCACATAAACATACAACAAACATAATATCAGGTCTAGTTGCACTTAAATAAAGTAGAGATCCAATCATACCTCTATATAAAGTTTGATCAATTGAAATTCCCGATTCATCTTTTCCTAATTTTAGTGATGCACTCATTGATGTAGAAGCATGTTTAAGGTTTTCAAATTCAAAGCGTTTAAGCATATCAAAGACATATTTAGTTTGACATATAAAAATTCCATCATTTCTTTGGGATATTTGAAAACCAAGAAAATAAAATGTTCTCCTACTAAACTCATTTCAAATTCATTTTTCTTCACTAAAATAACTTCATTACACAACTCTTCATTAGTAGATCCAAAAATTATATCATCAACATATATTTGTAAAATAATCATATCATCATTATTGTGCTTAATTAAGAGAGTATTATCAGCACTTCCCATAATATAACCGTGCTTTAATAAAAATAATATAAGTCTTTCATACCATGCACATGGTGCTTGTTTTAAGCCATAAAGCGCTTTTTCTAGTTTATAAACATGATTGGGAAATTTTTCACTAATAAAACCAGGGGTTGTTCAATATAAACTTCTTCTTTTACAAACCCGTCTAGAAAAGCCCCTTTTTACATTCATTTGAAATTGTCTTATTCTTTTAAAGCTTGCAAATGCTAGAAAAATTCGTATATATTCCAATCTAACAATGGGTGCACAAGTTTCATCAAAATCTATCCCCTCGATTTGAGAATATCCTTGTGCTACTAAGCGTGCCTTATTTCTAGTGATTCTAGACTCACCATCTAATTTATTTTTAAAAATCCATTTAACACCTACAACCGGGTGATTAGTTGGTCTTTCTACTAATTTCCAAATATTATGTCGCTCAAATTATTCTAATTCTTCATTCATAGCCAAAAACCAAAATTCATCATTTAAAGCGGTAGAAACGGTTTTTGGTTCTATTTCGAAACAAAACATATATTTGAATAAGATTCATGAAGAGAAGAGTGAGTTCTTACCCCAATAGATGGTTCACCCATTATTAGCTCCCATGGATGATCCTTGGTAAATTGCAAGGCGCTTGGAGGCACATAATCATCTTCCTTGGCCTCCTCTACCTCTTCTTTGGAAGGTTCCTCGTCACCATGCTCCAAAGGTGGTAAGAGATCATCCTCTTTGCCTGCGGAAAGTCTTTCTACGCAAGGAACAAGCTCATCAAATTTCACATTAATCGACTATTCAACTTTACTAGTTCTTTTATTAAAAATTCTAAAAGCTTAACTAGTTGAAGAGTATCCAAGAAAAGTTCCTTCATCGCATTTTTCATCAAATTTTCCCAAGCTATCTTTAGTATTCAAAATAAAACATTTATTACTGTTGAAGTGTTGAGACCGGGCAGTCTGGTTGGTGACTGTGCGGTCTTATTGTAGTGTTGAGACCGGGCGGTCTAGTTGGTGACCGGGTGGTCTGGGTTCCTTTTCTCTCTGGCGGTCTGCTCGTTTGAGACCGCGCACTCTCTAAGACGGCGGGTTAAAGATGAAGACAGGCGGTCTAGCCATGCTTCCTGCGGTATGTCCTTTACAGACTGTTGGTTCTCTGGAGGGTTCAGGAGCGAGGTCTGTTATCTCAGATCGAGCGGTCTTGGCGGTCTCCCTATGTCTGACCGCCCAGTTCTGTATTATTGTCCGGTATAGTTTAGTCCCACATTGTTTCTTTGTAATCTCTCCTCTCTCATCCATTCTATATAAAGGAGGTTATACCTTTGTAATGATTATGTTTTTTGGAAATAAAAATTGTTATTCTCCATTTTTCCGGTCTTATTTTTCTTGTTCACACATGGTATCAGAGCTATAACGGTCTTTCATTGTGATCGCTCACGATTCTCTTCTCTGTTCGTGCGGACTTCTTTAGCGCGACCTCTTTTCCTGCTTTCTCGGTCTCTTCTATTCACGCGACCTCTTCTTTGTTTGCGCAGTCTCCTCTTTGGCACGATCTCTTCTCTATTTGTGCGACCTCTTCTGTTCACGTGATCTCCCTCCCGTGTTCACGCGATCTCCTTTTGTTATGGCAGTTTCTGATGACTCTACCTCCACTACCACCACACCTTCTGCTGTTACCCACCACTCTCCTCCCATACCTTCGGGCAACCTTGGCACCATTTCCAAACTTATTGGTCCCAACTATCTCGACTGGAGTGTCTCTTTCACCTTCCTTCTCCGCTCGCAACGCAAGCGTCATCATCTTACCGATGACCCTCCACCTCACACCTCTGCTACCTTTGATGATTGGGATGCTAGCGATGCCCTCGTTCGCACCTGGCTAGCTAATAGTATCTCAAATGAGTGCCTCCCTATCATCAGGCATGATGAACTGTAAAAGCTGCTTGGCTTCACCTTGCTGCCCTTTACTCAAAGGGAGCTCAAACATCTCGCATATATACCCTATATGCGGACTTGTTTGCTCGTACCTCCATGACTCCTGCTACTGCTTACCAACAAGTTCAGGCCATTAGGGCTGAAATTCTTCTGAATAGACCCTTCTCCGCTGATTTGGCCGACCAACACAAACACTTCCAGGAACTTCTGGTCGTGTGTTATCTTATGCGCCTCCCAGAATCATATGACATGATCCATCAACAGATTCTTGGAGAGGTTGAATCTCCCACTTTGGATGCTACTGCTGCCCGTATTGCTGCTATTACCACTCTTCTCCAACGACCTCTGTTGGTCTCGCCGCCTCTACCTGACAACTATGCTCATCAGACTCAGAGGGGTAACAGTGGATAACGGAACAACCATCCTGAAGGGCATTCTCCTTCCAAGTATCTTTGCTCTCACTGCGGGAAGACAGGCCACTCCGTTGCTCGATGTTGGCTCAAGCATCCCCACCTTCGCCCTATTGCTGACTCTTCCGCCTCTACCTCCAAGCAATCAGCCTCGGTGGTCACTTCCTCAGGTAGTGCCCATGTAGTCACTCAAGGTAAATGGATGATTGATTCAGGTGCTACAAATCATATGACTGGTAATCCTCAATGTTTCTCTCTCTTGGAGAAACATGATCGGTTTCCCCCGATGTTCATTGCGGATGGCTCTCCTTCTCCGGTAAATGTTAAGAGTTTCGTCCAGGTCACTCCGTCTCTTCGCCTGGAAGATACTCTATATGTGCCCAAATTCCCGTGTAACTTACTATCTGTAACTTCTCTCTGCAAGCAGCTACAGTGTTCTGTAACATTCACCCCTACTACTTGTTCTTTTCAGGATCCTTGCTCCAAGCAGACGATTGCTACTAGGACTGAGAGCGGCGACCTCACTTCTTGGACAACGTATCAGCCCTATCTACTTCCTCTTCGTCTTCCAACAGTCTTCTTCAATGGCATCTTCGTCTTGGTCATCCTCCTGAACGGCTTCTTCGTCAAATTCTACCTCATCTTCCTAAGAATGCTCCTCCCCTCAACTGTGAAGCATGTCAAATTGACAAGCATCATCGCTCGTCTTTCCCAGCTAAACAAGGACGTGGATCTTCCAGTCTTTTTGATCTTGTTCACTCCGACATCTGTGGTCCTTCCCCTACTCCCACTGTTGGGAGGGGTAGCTCTTATTTTGTAACCTTTATAGATGATTTCTCTAGATGTACTTGGGTGTATCTTGTAAAAGATCGCTCTGAATTAATCTCTGTATGGACTACTTTTTATGAAATGATCAAAACCCAGTTTGGGGTTTCTATCAAAATTCTTCGTTCTGATAATGCAAAAGAATATATTAGTAACGATTTCTCTGTCTTTTGTATGAAAAATGGTATTATTCATCAAACAAGTTGTGTCTAAACTTCTCAGCAGAACGGAGTGGTTGAACGCAAGAACCGTCACTTTCTTGATGTAGCTCGCAAACTTCTATCTCAAATGAATGTCCCTCGGTCATATTGGGGATATTCCATTCTCATTTCTTGTCACCTCATCAATAGTATCCCCTCTTCTATTCTTCATGGTCAAACACCATTCTCTGTCCTATATCCGGGCAAGGAAGCTTTCCCTCTTCCAACACGTATTTTTGGTTGTACGACGTTTGTTGATTCTCCTTCTGCTACTCGCGACAAGCTTTCTCCTCGTGCCACAAAGTGTGTCTTTCTGGGCTACTCAATTTCTCAAAAGGGTTATTGCTGTTTTGACCCCATTCTTCGCAAACAAGTGGTTTCTGCTAATGTTATGTACTTTGAAGACGTGTCCTATTTCTCCAAAGACTCATCTCTTGCTCTGTCTGACCTTCCTCCTATTCTCCCCATACCAGCTACCCCCACTGACAATAACCCGTTACCACCACCATCCCCGATCCCGTCTCTTCCCCTCGAATCTCCTCCTTCCCCTCTGAGGCAGCCTCTCCCAGCTCCCGGGCGAGTACTCTCTGTAATGGATGCACCGGATGTTGATGAACAAGCCGATTTGGATGTTCCTATAGCCCTTCACAAAGGAGTTCGAACATGTACGCAACATTCGATAAATGATGTGGTTTCCTATGCTCGTCTTATGCCCTCTTGTAGGAATTTTGCCTTGGCTCTCTCTCCCACTGCCACTCCATGCTCTTAACAAGAAGCTCTTACCATTCCTCAATGGAAGGCTGCTATGGATGAAGAAATGGCAACCCTCACTAAGAGAGGTACTTGGAACCTTGTTCCGATTCCTCTAGGAACGGATGTCGTTGGCTGTCGTTGGGTATTTGTTGTGGAGTTCCATCCTGATGGTAGAGTGGATCGCTACAAGGCTCGCCTTGTCACCAAAGGCTTCACTCAGACCTATCGTGTAGATTTTTTTACACATTCTCTCCTGTCGCTCGCATTAGCACTATCTGGGTCCTCTTATCGGTAGCCGTCAACAGGGGTTCGTCTATGTCTCAACTCGACGTCAAAAACACTTTCCTCTATGGTGATCTTCAAGAAGATGTGTACATGGAGCAACCTCCTCGGTATGTTGCTGAGGGGGAGACACGTGTATGCAAGTTGCGGAAAGCTATCTATGGTGTAAACAAAGTCCTCGGGCGTAGTTTGAAAAGTTCAGTAGCATTGTCGAAATCATTGGCTTTACAAGAAGTTCTGCAAATCATTCATTATTCATTTGCAAAACCTCCCAAGGTCTGGTTGTTCTTGCCATTTTTGTTGATGACATTCTTCTCACAGGTGACGATCAAATTGGAATTGCGTTAACCAAGAAACATCTCGGTCAATACTTTGTTACCAAAGACATGGGCTCTCCAAAGTATTTTCTGGGAATAGAGATTTTACAGAAACACAACTCAGTGGTTCTCTCACAATGCAAGTATGCTCTTGACCTTCTGCAAGAAACCAGTTTGACTAGAGCTAAACCGGCTCGATGTCCCATGGACGTTGGTGAAGACAAAACATGGCAAGATGATTCACCACCTTTGACAGATGTTACACGGTATAGATGTCTAGTAGGCAAACTTATCTATCTTACAGTAACTAGACCATACATCTCATATGTTTTAGGAAAGGTTAGCAAGTTCATGCAAGCTCCTAAGGAATTTCATCTACAATCTGCACTAAGGATATTAGAGTATGTTAAAGGGGCTCCAGGAAAGGGACTACTTTTTCAGAACAACAATCATCTAAAGATTGAGGCCTACTTAGATTCTAGTTATGCAGACGATAAAGATGATCACAAATCTACTTCTGGATTTTGCATCTTTGTTGGGGACTTGTGGGAAATCTTGTAAGCTGGAAGAGCAAGAAACATTCCATTGTCTCAAGGTCTAGTGCTGAAGCTGAGTATCAAAGTATGGCGTCGACAACTTGTGAACTGAAATGGTTAAGAGCTCTCATGCTGGACTTAGGAGAAGTCTATAACCATCCTCTGTCGATGTTCTGTGACAACAAAGCTGCCATATACATATCTAAGAATCCGGTATTCCACGAGAGGACAAAACACATTGAAGTCGATTGCCATTTTATCAGAGAAGAAGTATTGAAGAAACAAATTTGTACTCCATTCATCACTACGGACAATGAACTAACAGATATTTTTACCAAGCCCGTGTCTACTTCTTTTTCAAACATTTGAGACATGCCGGGCATGATTGACATATATACTCCAGCTTGAGGGAGAGTGTTGAAGCGTTGAGACCGGGCGATCTGGTTGGTGACCGCGCGGTCTTATTGCAGTGTTGAGACCGGGCAGTATAGTTGGTGACCGCGCGGTCTGGGTTCCTTTTCTCTCTGGTGGTCTGCTTGTTTGAGACCGCGCGCTCTCTAAGATGGTGGGTTGAATATGAAGATAGGCGGTCTATCCATGCTTTCTACAGTCTATCCTTTACAGACCTCTGGTTCTCTGTAGGGTTCCGGAGCGAGGTCTGTTATCTCAGATCGAGCGTTCTCGGCGGTCTCCCTATGTCTGACCGCCCTGTTCTGTATTATTGTCCTATATAGTTTAGTCCCACATTTTTTATTTGTAATCTCTCCTCTCTCCTCCATTCTATATAAAGGAGGTTATACCTTTGTAATGATTAAGTTTTTTGGAAATAAAAATTATTATTCTCCATTTTTCCGGTCTTATTTTTCTTGTTCACACAATAACCAACAACTTTGAAGCAAGATACGTTAGGCTTCTTTTGAAAATAAAGTTGATAATGTGTGTGATTAAGAGATGGGTGAAGCATGATTCTATTCATAACATAACATGAGGTATTTACGGCTTCGGTCCAAAAGGACTTAGGCAATTTATATTCGCATAGCATAGTGCGTGCTAGTTCTTGAAGTGTCCTATTCTTTATTTCTACAACACCATTTTGTTGTGGTGTGCATGGTGCGGAGAACTCATGTTTAATGCCTAACATACAACAAAAAGAAGTAAACTTTCATTTTCAAAATCTCCTCCATGATCCGAGTGAATGCATTTAATTTTTAAATCACTTTCATTTTGAATACGAGTACATAATTTTGCAAATTCGCAAAACGCATCGGATTTGGATGAGAGAAATAATGTCCAACAATATCTTGAAAAATCATCTATTAAAACATATGTATATGATCTACCACCGAGACATGCAGTGCTAACGGGACCAAAAAGATCCATATGAATTAATTGCAAGGGTCTTGTAGTAGAAATAAATTTTTTTACTTTTGAAAGAGGATCTAATAAATTTACCCTTTTGACATGGTGAATAAATTGAAGGTATAGTTCCATTTAACATAGGCAATCCTCTAATTAAATTACTTTTGGCAAGATTAACAATAAGCTCTGTGCTAGCATGCCCTAGACGTCTATGCCAAAGTTCTAATTCATCATTTTTGGTGATAAAACATTTTGTAGATGATTTAGAAAGATCATGAAATGAAACTAAATAAACATTAAGTATTCTTGGTGCAGTTAGTAAAGTATCTTTCGTAGTAGGATTGGATATTTTGCATAAATTAGTGGAAGATTCAAATAAAACATCTAATGCTTTATCACATAGTTGACTAATAGAAATTATATTATGTTTTAGCCCTTTCACATAAAGAACATTAGATATAGTAAAGGATTCATTACCAACTATACCAATTCCCATGATCCTTCCTTTTCCGATATCGCCAAACGTCACAATCCCTCCCTTCTTCTTTTATAGGCTATGGAACTTTGCTTTATTGTCGGTCATGTGCTTGAAGCATCCAGAATCCAAGTACCACACGTCTTCATTGTCCTTAGCCTTCCTGCACATCTAGAATTAAGATGAGAGTAAACATCCGGATACCCAAGCAGTACCACCCATAGAGTAAGTAGAAACCTTAGATACCCAGATTTTCTTTAAAGTATTTTGTTTTACTTTCCTGCAAGAAATAAAGGGGTTGAGACCCTTTTCTGAAATTTTGTGTTATTCTTTCTGGAAGAAATCATTTTTACAGAAGAAAAAGATTTTGCAAAAGAAAATGCTGAGTTTTTGTATGGGGTGCTAGCGCCAGCATTAGTGTCTAGCGTCGGGCGGTAGCTCTCACCTCGATATCCGAGCCCAAATTTTCTAGAACCGTAGCACTGGTTCCCTAGAATCATATCCAGTGCTTTTTGGCCTATTCCAAATTTTTTAATGGCCATGGTGAGATCATGAACTTGTGCTTTAAGTGATGAATTTTCTTTCACAAGCATGACACACCTAATTTTCAAAACCTTTTTTATTATTTTTAATTTGCAAAAGAGAGACTTCTAATTTACTTTCTAATTCCCCCTTCTCTTTTGTAAGAGTTTTGGCATGGGAGAGGGCTTTAGAATGAGAATCTTCAATATCTTTTACCATTTTAATGGAGTGATCATACTCTTGGCAAGAAACCTTTCATTTTTCTAAAATAATTAATTTTTTTGGAAAGATTTTGATTTTCTTTAATTAGAGATTCATTTTCACGATTCAATAAAATACTATCTTTCATATTTCTATCAAAAACTTTGCAAGTTTCAAGAAATTCATTAAAAAGTTCATCATATGTGGGAGGAGTTACCTCAGTGTCGCTAATAACACTGGTGTCATCGTCGTCATTTCCATGTCCCATGAGGCATATGTTTGCTTCCTCATTTTCGCTTGTTGAAGAACCGCTTGATTCTTCGGAGGAGGAGGAGTCATCCCATGTTTTAGCTTTTAGCACCTTCCTCTTTTCCTTCCCTTTGTGCCGCTTTTCCTTTTTCTCCTTCAAAAACTTTGGGCACTGGCTCCAAATATGCCCGGTCTTCCTGCAATGATAGCATTCTGGTGGAGGTCTTTCTTCTTCATCGCCGCTCTCCCTTTCCTTCTTTGAAGACGAGCCTTTCCATCTTCCATCATTTTGGAGATACTTCTGGAAGGTGTTTCTCCTTTTCGGATTTCTCATGAACTTTTGGAAGTTCTTTACCAAGAGACTTTCTTCATCTTCATCTTCATCCTCTTGGCACTCTATCTTTGATTTTAGTGACAATGCCTTCTTCTTTGGCTCCTTGTTGTATTCATCGAATTGGATCTTGTGTTCTACCTCATGGGTTTTGAGATTCCCAATGAGGCTCTCAACTTGGAGCATTCTTAGATTGTGTGACTCCGAGATAGCCGTCACCATCGGATTGAATTTTGGAGGTAGATATCGAAAAATCTTTTGGACCAAGTCGCGGTTGGAGAAGGTCTTTCCAAGAGCTTTGGAGGCATTGACGATCTTGGTGAAGCGTGTGTACATTGCATCAATATCTTCGCTTTCATCCATCCGAAACTTTTCATATTCTGACTCTAGTTGGAAAAGTTTTGAATCTTTAACCTGCGATGCACCTTCATGAGTAATTTCCAAATGATTCCAAATATCATATGCAGTAGTACATGCCAAAATTCAATTAAATTCATTTCTATCTAACGTACGAAATAAAACATTCATGGCCTTGGCGTTATTTTTACATTTAAGTTTATCCCTATCATCCCATTTATCTTTTGGTTTTTCTAATGTTATCTCTCCAACTACAATTGTAGGAGGAGAGTATTCCTCTTCTACCATATTCCATACCACAATATCTAGGATCATAAGAAAACATCGCATCCTATTTTTCCAATAATTATAATCTGACCCGGTAAATAGTGGAGGTCTACTAATTCCCTGGCCCTCAGAAAAAGCGAGATCATAAGACGCCATTATTCTTAGTTTTTAAACCAATTTGGAATAACCTGCCTCTGATACCACTTGTTGGATAGGTAGGCGCCCTTAGAGGGGGGTGAATAAGGGAATAAAAATCTTTTTGTAAGTTTAAGTAATTTACTAAATTATTTTTAAATAAATGAGAGTGAAATAACAATTAAGCTGAAAATAACTTGCAATATAGGAGTTAACACCAAATGAAGGAAATCAAGTAAACACAAATAGAGACATGATTGTATTATATAAAAAGGTGTTTACTTAAATTTGATTTCAATATCGCTAGAAATCGTAGGCGTACAAATGTAAATAACTTTTCCTTTTCTATACCGACTCGTATCCCCACGAACTTGTTGGCTTTAGCCAATCCTTCCCCGGATATGGCCTCAAGCTGCTCTAGCCAATCCTTCCTCGGATATGGCCTTGAGTACCCCTTATATCTAATCACCTAAACCTAGTCGACAACATATACGACGAATTCCCCCAAAGTCTACTAGGACCTAGTCGCCAACATAAGGCGAATTACCGATAAAGATTCACAATAAAGAAATAATACAAATAAAACTCCCTCTATGAGATTTTCTGGAGTTGATGATGAAGGACCGCTGTAGCATAAGTGAGAGGTTGAAGCGATCGTTCTTCGGATGCAGTGTGATGGATTCCTTCTCCAGAAATCTTCTTTAGCTTTGAGTGGGAGAAGACTTTTTGGCAGAGTAAAACAATGGAACTTTGGCACTGGTATTCTCTCTGGGATGATGTTCCAAAATGAGATAGAAAGCTTCAATTTATAGAGCTTCGAGATAGCGCATGCGCTAGATCCTAATGCCTGTAGTATCGTTAATGTAGAGAAGATTATGAAACCATCGTGGTGTGGCGTTGTTTACGATCTGGATATAGCGCCAGGTGGTAGCTACTAGCTCCAGGTGGTAGCTACTAGCGCCTGTGGTAGCGCTAACACCTGCGGTATCCACTAGTGCTGGCGGTAGTGCTCTAGTTCAGAAATTTGGTTCCAAGCTGCTTTCTTCCTGTGGAGTTGTAAGACCCTTTTTTTTGCTATAAAGCTGGGTCTTATGCCTGGTCCACCGCTTTGTGGTGACACCCTCACTCGGGAAGGTCACCACTACAAAACGCCAATCATGCCGGCCATATCTATCACAATAGAAGAAAAGTATACAATTGATTAACTAGAAATCAAGTCCACATCACATGAATATAATATCTCAAAGTAGAAGAGGTCCACATGGAATAACTGAATAAAATATACGGTAATAATAAATGGCTCATGCCTTGTACATCAATTCCTTACTACAATTTAACTCACGGAAGCATAATCTACTAAAGGTAAAAGACACTCACGAATCCTGTCATCGGTGCTCCCGTGCTAGACTGTCCCGCATCCATCTGCACCGGTCTCTGGTGATACAGCGTCTCCTCAGTCCCCTAAAAGATAAGGTCCACCGACCGTCAGTCAAACTTGACTCAGCCAATCCCCCTCCCCTCCCCTGGTGACTCCTAGGCACTGTGCGGGAAGGATGATGCAGAGGACATCAAGGGGTAAAATCAAAAGCTGTAGTAATAAGTAAAGCAATAGTAAATAAAGGCACTAAGGAAAATAGTAATAAGAATAAGTAACCTTAATTTATAGGAATGCCCACACAAACCTATAGACCAAGGGGTCGTTTAGCAGGGTCTATCGTATACAAGTCTGATAACCAATTTATACGATATGGGTAAGGGTTGAAATGCAATGTTTATGCTATGTCATGCAAAGTATGCAGTTTAATGTTATGTTTATACAAGTGCAACTCACACGCTACGACTCTACACGCACAGACCTTTAGTTCCCCCTTTTGGAGCTAGCAAAACTCCCAGGATACTTCCGTAGTGGCAAATGGAAGTGGTGGGTTGGGCCTCACCCACCTCTAGGTTGATATCTGCACTACCTAACCAAGACCTATTGTACGCCTCAATGCTAAGAACACAATAGTGGAGCTCCTGCGTACTCTTACTGGCTGGTCCACCAGACTTTTCTTTGGTAAAGTGCAATCCACACTTACCGAGCCAAAGTATCGAAGTCGGTGCAACAGCCGTCGACACTAATGAACCACCACCTTATGCACATACAATATGTCCTACTATATCCCGAGCCACAAGCTACCCGGGCTAACCTGCCCGTCATCATAACCTTCCGAGCCAACGGCTCGCCGAACCAACCCGTCCGTACCAACAAGCATTACTGAGCCATAAGCTCACCGGACTAGCTAGTCCACTGCTACAACCACTGAGCCTACCACTCGTAAAACCAAACAAACTAAAGTCCCATAACCACGGGGTGTGGGTGTGTACATTATTAAGTTAATCTTGCACCACCATTTATTCCTGCACTTTAGGGTTAACCATGGACTTCCCGAGGACTACCCTGTGAGGGGCTCGCAATGGTACTAGGAACTATAATGGGATGACACCCTAGAGCTCCCTTTCTAGGGCATTTAATGTTATTGATAACTACACATAAGTATACCCTTCTTATCGTTACACTTGGATTAACCCTAAACATTTTATGACACCCTAAGGGAAAGGACGATCTTTCGTCGATCCCGAACCCAACTTTACCCCTTAGCTTAGCGGGTATACCCCTCACATCCTCTCTAACAGACTAGGTACACCATCTAACTTTCATTCCCACCTAATGGTCCATAAATTACTCAAGTTTTATAGTTTTACTATACGCAGACCAAATGAGTTATATGAGTTGCATAAGGGGAGGTACCCCAAATATTCATCCAACTGACTCAAGAGTTTTACCAGAAGTCTATCATGATATTCTAAGTCTAAATCTAGAGGGTCATATTTTTCCTTATTGAATTGACATTTACTTTAATTTTCTCCAACTTTGACCCAGTATGAAATTGATCATGAAGTATAAAATCCTCTTATGATATGACCTCCACAAAATTATGGAAAATCTTTAAATTCAAAATAACAGTAAATACATAATATCAAAAATTTGCAGCGAGGGGTGGGCCTCTAATTATAATATTGAATAATTACCCCAAATTAAAATTTAAAGAAGGAACCACCAAAAATGCTTGTTCAAAAATTATGAGAAAATTATCAGACCTTTATATTAATCAGAAATGTCTACTGGCCAAATTTCAGAATTTATCAAACAAATTATTCACATAAATAAATATTCGAAGTAAACCCATACTAGGAAAAGTTGTGAAGGAACCTACTGATGAATAATTCC
The DNA here is from genome assembly GCA_033032865.1 of Dactylorhiza incarnata. Taxonomy (NCBI): domain Eukaryota; kingdom Viridiplantae; phylum Streptophyta; class Magnoliopsida; order Asparagales; family Orchidaceae; genus Dactylorhiza; species Dactylorhiza incarnata. The sequence continues at coordinate 10,245,220 of JAWHQI010000035.1, forward strand.
AAAAATTATACAAAAATTCACATAGCTCCCTAATGCCCTATATTGTCCTACTACCAAGTTTCATAATTTTCAAGAGGGTATTTGGCCCTCATTTATTTAGCATATTCTTAAGGCCAAATAGATGACTTGTGAATGAAGTGCTAATTAAATTAATTCAATAATTACACAAAAATTACCAGAGATCTATTACATGATTATGAGGATATCACCAAATTTTCATCATCATCCAAGATTATTCGAGCATGTAAATTTCGCTTATAAGGAGGTTCACAAAAATGGTAATAACCTAAATCAGAGGGGATAAGTTGTCCTAAAATTCTCTTAAAATTTCCTAGGGAATATTTACACCCCACGAACTTATCTACCAAGTTTCATGATCATCCAAGGACATATGCCCCCATGTCCTTCACAAGGCTTAATGTGCAACCCTAAGGTTAAAACTAGGTTCCAATGGCATATCCACCCCACATCACCCCAAATTAATCATGGGGGTGTCTTATGTGATCCTAAACTAGTGGCCAAAGTTTCACACCACTTGGATTAGATTTGACCACCTAATTCCATCATGTCACTTTTGATCTAGTTTGACCTACTTTGACCAAACTTGGGCTAACTAATTGCCCAACAAAATCAGTCCCAATTGGGCTAAATTTTTTACCTGGGTCATATAATAAACCTAAGAAGCATCCACCAAAATTTGGAGGGGATTGGAGGGCATTATACCCTATAATTAAATAATGTGCGAATTATTAAATTATTACAAAAACCTTTGAAAAAGTTTCTTTAAAAATTCCCATCTTTGTATATGTTAAGGGTGTAGACACATATAGCCTAGGTTTCAATTTTCAGGTCAATATCGTTTCCCTATCCAAAGATATTCAAGAAATGGTGGCTGTCCTACCCTAGGGACCAGTCCCACCAAAATGGCCCTACAGGGAGCTACAATACACCTTTTGGGCTGAAACAAATTTTAAAATAAAGTAGACTTCAAGGGGTACAAAAGTCTGTCTCATACACATTTCTAGAGTCGGCCTCTAAGGCCTCCTTTTTTCTGTCTCAAAAAATATAGTTCTAGGTAAATAACTCACATATAATATAAGCATTTATTATTATCAAAACTTATTTAGACAGATTTTGACGACCCTGATTTCGTCTCCCTAATTGAGCCAACAGCCATGATATCCCTTTCCTAAAGCTTTTCCAAACCATCTTGCCAGCGTCCGACCACCTTCCCGACCGACCACCGCCACCACCACCTCCGTTGAGGTGGTGGCCGTCATTTGGCGGTGGTTTGCCGGCCGGAGGTGGCCGGAATAGTGTTTTAGGGGACAGGAAAAAGCTCTAAAATGAACCTTTTTGGAAGCTCGATCCAAGGCCATTTTGGCTCGAATCAAGGCCCAATCGAATTCAAATATACGCACTAGGGGAGGAGAAGGGGATCAGACCTGAATTGGGGCCGAAAGCCTTGTGGATCTTGGGTTCACCATGGGAGCTCGGGAAGCTTTTGGAACCATGCCAATCCGAGCCTAGAGAGCACAATCCTTTTGGGAAAGTTTGGGGTTTCACTCCTCTCACTCTTTTGAAGATGTTAAAGGCCTTGATTGGGAGAGGGGGAGGTTACAACCTTGAATGCCATTAATGGCCATCAAGGTGATTTCAGTTTTGGCTTGGAGAAGATGAATAGGGACTCAATCCAGCCGGGAGAAGGCTGGAAACTCCTCCTCTCCCCAAGAGGAGATGAATGTGGCCATTAATGGGGGAGATTGAAGGTTCCTTCTTCCTCCCCATTAATACCCCTCTTTCTCTCTCTTTCAAATTGGGGCTTTCTCTCTCCTGGCCGAATTTCCTAAAATTGAATGGCCAATTCAGTAGCACCCAACCCCATTAGGTGGTGGACCACCTCAATTTGGTCTAGCCCAAGTGAATTGGGCTTGATTATGTCAAAATAGGTGATTTTGACCTAAATTAAGGATAAGGTTGACTTTGGTCAATTTGACCATTTGGGTTGCCTCCAATGGGAGGCTAGTCACCCATTGGCCTCCCTTAATGGTTAGGAAGGTCACTTTTGACGAAAATAGGGCTAGGGTTGACTTTGGTCAAATTGGCCAAATTGGTGGCACCATGATGGGGCTTTTTGGTCCATTAGGTCTCTAGTATCCTTATAAGGGTAGGGTCAAGATCAATTTGGTATGGTGGAGGCCAATTGGCCCTAATTAAGCTACTTTGACCAATTTAGGGTTAGGGTTGACTTTGGTCAATTATGCCTCTTTAGTTGACCCCAATGGGTCCCTGGTGCTCTAAGGGGACCCCCAATGGGTTAGGGATGTTATGGTGAGGTCAAAGGATTAAGGTGAGGTCCTAAAGTCCAACCCTAGGCTTGGTATCTAAAAATTGTTATTTGCAGACCACTTGGGTTTTCTCCTTCTTACCTAAGTTCACATGATCTTAAGCTCTTCCTATGGTTTTGTCATGACAAAACCAACTTGGGGGTGTAGTTGTTTGGGGGATGTTACAAATCCCAATACATAAAAATAAAAATCTCATCCCCAAAATTCAGGTTAGGCCTGTGGGGTTCCTACAACAAGTGGTTAAGTGTAACATCCCAAGAAAGAATAAGTTATACATGTCGTGAAGACCTCCGGATACTTTTGCTACATCAAGTCCAGTGGCTCCCAGGTGTGCTCCTCCTGTCCATGATTCCTCCATAGGACCTTGACTAGTGGAACCTTCTTGCGCCGCAGGACTCGCATCTCTGTATCATCTATCCGGACTGGCTCCAGGTGAACCGATCGATCAGTAGATACTGGCCCCTCTATAGTTGATATATGTTGCTCTGGTCATAGTAGAGCCCTCCTAAGTGAGGAGACATTGAAGACGTCGTGTAGCCCAGCTAACTCCGGCGGTAGCTTCAGTCTGTAAGCCAAGGGGCCGATCCGCTCCAGGATCCTATAAGGCCCCATATATCTCGGACTGAGCTTCTTCCACCCTCGTACCCGCGAGACTCCATGCATCAGACGTATCTTCAAGAACACCCGATCTCCCACCTGGAACTCTACCATATGATGTCGCGCATTGTAATACTTGGCCTTCCTGCTCTGGGCCTCCAACATCCTATCTCGAATCAACCTCACCTGAGCCTCCATGTCCTCCATGCACTCTGAGCCAAGTGCCTTGGGATCCTCATCCTGGATCTAAGACAATGGGGTCCTGCACCTTCGTCTGTATAATGCCTCGTAGGGTTCCATACTTATGCTAGCCTGGTGGCTATTGTTGTACGAGAACTCAACCAACATCAATAGTCTCTCCCACGGTTCCGCGCAGTCCAGAATGCATAGGCGTAGAAGATCCTCCAAGGTCCGGTTGGTACGCTCTGTCTGCCGTGTGTCTGGGGGTGGAATGCAGTGCTGAATGTCAGTCGTGTGCCTATGTAAGCCTGCACCGCTCTCCACTCCCTCGATGTGAATCGTCCATCCCGATTTGACACAATCATCTTAGGCACGCCATGGTACTGAATAAACTGCTCCACGAACCTTCATACCAAATCACCGACCGATGTGTCCTTTCTGACCGTAAAGAATCGGGCCACCTTTGTCAATCTGTCGACGATCACCCATATTGAGTCATTTCCCGCACGTGATCAGGGAAGACCATGTATGAAATCCATCGCGATGTTGTCAAACATCCACTCTGGCACCGGGAGTGGCTGCAATAATCCGGTCAGGTACTTGCATTTCGCCTTCACAAGCTGGCAAGACTCGCAGTGAGTCACAAGATAAGTGATGTCCCTTTTCATGCCCGACCAATACATGGACCTCTTCTTGTCCTCTGTCATCTTGGTGATACCCAGGTGCACCGAATACCTACTGCAGTGAGCCTCTGTCATGATGTCCTCCTGAATCCGGCTCCTGTCGGTATATACACTCGGCCTCTAAAACTCAATAGGCCATCCCTCAACGAATAGTCTCTGGCTGATCCTGCCTCCAAGGCTCTGAATATCGCCTCTAACATGGCATCCTGCCTCTGCTCATCCCTGATGCGGTCTCGAATGTCATCTGTGGTACTCATCGCCGCCAGGTACTCATAAAGCTCCGGATCATCCTCAGATACTAAGGAGATCTGCATGTCCTCGAACATCGATACTAGCTCCATGGCCATCAGTTGGGGCTCTGCTCCTGACGTGGTACCTCTCCTACTCAGTGCATCTGCCACCACATTCGCCTTCCCCGGGTGGTAATGCATAGTGTACTGATATTCTAATAAGAACTCCACCTAGCATCTCTATCGAATGTTCAACTCCTTCTGCGTATCCACATACTTCAGATTATTGTGATCTAAATATATGTCGCAGTGGAAGCCATAGAGATAGTGCCGCCAAATCTTCCGAGCGAATATGACTGCTCCCGTCTCCAAGTCTTGCATCGGGTAATTCCGCTCATGGTTCTTCAACTGGCGGGAAGCGTATGTTATCACATGCCCATTCTGCATCAGAATGGCACTCATCCCCTGGTATGACGCATTTGTATACACCTGGAATCCTTCCTTTCCCGATGGAAGGGAAAGGATGGGGGCAGTCATAAGACACCCTTTAGCTCCTGGAAGGCCGCCTCGCACTATGGCATCCAAATGAATGCAGTATCCTTCTTCGTCAGGCATGTTAGCGGGAGGGCTATCTGGGAAAACCCATGTACGAACATCCGGTAGTAACCGACAAGTCCTAGGAAGATCCGCAAGTCGGTGGCCATCTTTAGCGGTAGCCAATCCCGTACTGCTTAGATCTTTGTCGGGTCCACTGCTAGACCAGCTCCATTGATAATATGACCTAGGAAGGCCACCTCCTTCAGCCAAAACTGACACTTGCTGAACTTCGCATACAGGCGGTGCTCCCGTAGCTTCTCCAATGTTAGTGCCAAATGACGTCCATGTTCCTCCTCCGTCCTCGAATAGATGAGGATATCGTCCATGAATACGATGACAAAGATGTCGAGATATGGCTCGAACACCCGATTCATCAAACTCATGAATGCTAATGGTGCATTCGTGAGCCCGAACGGCATCACAGTGAACTCATATAGCCGTATCAGCTGCTGAAAGCCGTCTTCAGGATATCCTCCTCCTGAATCTGCAGCTGATAATATCTTGATCTTAAATCCAGCTTCGAGAAGCAGTGGGCTCCCTCTAGCTGGTCAAAAAGCTCAGCTATCCTCGGCAAAGGGTACATATTCCGCACCGTCAGCCTGTTCAGGGCTCTATATGTTGGGTTTTCTATACCCCTAACGGGATGATATATCGAATATGCGCAGCGAAAATAAAGACAAGAACAACCCAAAAGAGACAATGGATCTTGTGGTTTTCATGATTCAAGAGAATAATCAAATCGAAATACAAGGTACCTTTGCGGGATTGAGTCAACACTCAACCAAGGTGCTCCAAAGAGAAATCTGAAATCTTCCTTTGAGTTCTTCAAGAATCGAAATGGATCGATCCCTCTATAGAAGTCCACACAAGCAAAGGAGAACCCCAGCTTCTTATCGTACAAGAACTAGGTCGGAGAAGGAGGCTCTCAACGTCCCCATGGACTGCTAGATTCGATCCAGGGGAGGCGGCGACCGACGGCGGTGACTAGCGGCGGCGAAAGGCGATCGGCGGACGGGAAGAACGAGATGCCCTCGCACGGAACAGTTCCGGTCAGCTTCTCGTCCAAAAACGCAAAAGGATTAAGTTCACGTAAACCTAGAATCCCAAGTCCTTTTATACTTAAACGCATAAATCAGGTTATCCGCAGACCAGAACATTTTTGTCCAGATTTACATTCGCCGAATTCGACTAATCACTGTAACCGAATTTGACTCAAATTCGGCGAAACCATTTCGATGAATTCGTCTATATGCAATAGCCGATTCAACTATATAAATTCGGTTATATCATTTCGTCGAAACCATTTCGTCGAACTGACATATTTCGGCTAAACCCTTTAGTCGAATCTGTTACAATTCGGTTAATCACATTAGCTGAATCGATATAGCCGAATTTCATTAGTCGAATCAACATAATTCGGTTAAACCCTCTAGCCAAATTTGACACAGTTCGGTTAAACCCTTTACCCGAATTTGTCTAGTATAAATCCATTCGTTTAAACCCTTTAAACAATTTCCTTTTGAGACATTCTCAAGTTAATGCCAAGCAGTCACAGGATTGGTCCTCCACTCATATCCAATATGAGTAAGGCCAACACAATCCTTTCTCCAACTTCTCCAAACACTTTTATGTGCGACCCTATAGGCTCATATTGCGTTGTCAGTAAGACTAACTGTTGATTGCTTTGAGATCACCTCAGAAACTCCAACAGTCTCCCACTTGATCACAAAGTATCAACAAAAGTCTCATAAACAATGAGCGGCATCTAGCAATACATCATTGCTACCCAAGCAATAAGAGTTCATAACTCAACAAGCCTGTCATGACCAATGTATCAGTGTTGTCATGTCCCTTTGTCCTTTACATCCGGATAGAACTAGAGGCATGGACTGTGTCACCCTCATAATTGTTCAATCCCAATTTCCTGATCTAGAATAGACTGTCTGAAATTGGTGATCTCAATATCATATATTGACTCAACCAAGCATGGCCATGCATTTCTCAGTCTCATGCCATCAAGGGGCCCATGGATGTAACTCCTGTCATAAAGGAGGACAAATTCCATTTCCGCTCACACACAAACATCCTAATGATTAGTAACATACCTAACAACCACCCTTATCGTCAACCTTTCTCAAGAGAAGACTTTAGATGGCATCAAAGTACGCTCTTCCTCACCTGATGAATGATATGACTTCAGGTCAAAGGACCACAAACACCATTGTCACTTGAGACCTACTTGTGACACGTTCATATAACAATCCACAAAGTAGTCTCATAGGGGTCTGTCCAGTACAACTTGTTCCTAACAAGTACCCATGTGATGACTTGATATCACAATATCATGACCTGTGAGAACCGGTCATCAGTCAACGCACATGCTGGTCTTATGGTCTCATCCTCGCCCTGAATTTCTAGGATGATACCTCGACCAGGGACCATTTAAGAATGAAGCTTCATTTAATCATAGATCCTCACATTCAAGTCACGTACTTGAATTCCTATGGAAGCAAACACTCTAAGGGCATTTATTATGCTAATTAATCTTATCAGATAGATATAAATGACATAATAAAAGAACTTGCCATAAATATAAAATGAAATACTTAGTACATTTTACAATTCATCCAATGAACAAACAACCAACAAATATGCAATACACAAGACTCCCACTAAATGTAATCATTTAGGTATCTAATACCCATTGATCTAACATGACCATCACGCTTCTTTTGCGCAAGAGACTTTGTCAATGGATCCGCTATATTTTCTTCAGTCGGTACTCTGCATATGCTCACATCTCCTCGATCGACAATCTCTCGAATAAGATGGAAGCGCCGAAGTATGTGCTTGGAGCGCTGATGAGATCTAGGTTCCTTAGCTTGGGCAATTGCACCGCTGTTGTCACAGTAGAGAACTACGGGACCAACAATGCTAGGAACTACTTCTAGCTCACCGATGAATTTCCTAATCCACACAGCCTCCTTTGCCGCATTTGCGGCAGCAATATACTCGGCTTTTGTCGTAGAATCAACAACTGTCTCTTGCTTGGAACTCTTCCAGCTTACAGCTCCTCCATTAAGGAATAATACAAAACCTGATTGAGACTTTGAATCGTCCTTATCAGTTTGGAAGCTAGCATCTGTGTAACCATTTATAACGAGCTCTTCCTCTCCACCATACACAAAGAACATATCCTTAGTCCTTCTCAAGTACTTTAGAATATTCTTGACAGCAATCCAGTGACCATCACCAGGATTAGGCTGATACTTGCTCGTCATGCTCAAAGCATAAGAGACATCGAGTCGAGTGCATAACATTGCGTACATGATTGATCCAATTGCCGAAGCATATGGAATCATCTTCATGCGGTCCTTATCTTCCAAAGATTTAGGACACTGGTCCTTAGAGAGACTGACACCATGTGACATGGGCAAGAATCCTTTCTTGGACTCAAACATGTTGAACCGTTTCAACACCTTGTCAATGTATGTACTCTGGGTCAAACCCAACAACTTCTTCGATCTATCTCTATAGATCTTAATACTAAGTATGTAAGTCGCTTCGCCCAAGTCTTTCATAGAAAATCACTTCCCTAGGTTGTTCTTAACAACTTGCAGGGTCGGAATGTCATTCCTGATCAGCAGTATGTCATCTACATACAATATCAGGAAGACAACAATGCTCCCACTAATCTTCTTGTAAACACAAGGCTCATCTTCGTTCTTGATGAAACCAAACTCTTTGATCTCCTCATCAAAACGCAGATTCCAACTTCGAGAAGATTGTTTCAATCCATAAATGGATCAATTCAACTTGCATATTTTAGTGGCTTTACTTGGAGATTCAAGACCCTCGGGTTGTGTCATGTACACTTCCTCAAGGAGGTTTCCATTAAGGAAAGTCGTTTTGACATCCATTTGCCAGATCTCGTAGTCATAATACGCAGCAATAACAAGTAGAATTCTGATGGACTTGACCATGGCCATAGGGAAAAGGTCTCATCATAGTCAACACCATGAATTTGCCTGAAACCGTTAGCCACCAGCCGGCCTTTGAATGTCTGTGCATTCCCATCCATGTCGGTCTTCTTCTTGAAGACCCACTTGCACCCTATGGGTCGTACCCCTTCAGGTGGTTCCACCAGGGTCCAAACTTCGTTTGTGTACATGGAGTCCATTTCAGATTTCATGGCCTCAAGCCACTTCTCGGAGTCTGGTCCATTCATAGACTCTTGGTAGGTTACAGGCTCATCATCATGATCCATAAGCAACACATTACCTATTTGAGTCATGAGAAATCCATATCTCTCAGGCTCAAATCTTGGTCTACCAGATCTACGTAGGACTTGTGTTTCTTGAGCACGCTCTCCAGCTACAACTTCTTGTAGTCCTTGCTCAGGTTCCAATTCCGGTTCGTTCATTGTTTGTGGCTCTTGAACTTCTTCAAGTTCTACCTTTGCAGTCTTTCTGGATAAGAACTCTTTCTCCAAAAAGACACCAGTCCTTACGACAAACACTTTGCCCTCAGACGGCAAGTAGAAGTAGTATCCTTTGGTTTCCCTAGGATACCCCACTTGATAACATTTATCTGATTTGGGTTCCAGCTTGTCAGGCATTTGACGTCGCACGTATGCCTCACAGCCCCAAATCTTGATGAACGACATACTAGGACGCTTTCCAGTCTATATCTCATATGGTATCTTTAGAACCGTTTTCGTTGGAACTCGATTTAGTGTGAAAGCAGCAATCTCTAAAGCAAAACACCAAAAGGAAACGGGCAAATCTGCATGACTCATCATCGATCGCACCATGTCTAACAAGGTACGATTCCTCCTCTCAGAAACACCATTATGCTGAGGTGTTCCGGGCAGAGTGAGCTGTGATACAATACCACATTCTTTGAGATGATCACAAAACTCATGACTCAGATATTCGCCACCTCGATCAGATCAGAGTGCTTTTATCCTTTTTCTAAGTTGGTTCTCCACTTCATTTTTAAACACTTTGAACTTTTCAAAGGTCTCGGATTTGTTCTTCATAAGAAACACGTATCCGTATCTACTGAAATCATCAGTAAATGTAACGAAGTAGTAGAACCCGCCTCTAGCCATAGAACTCATGGGTCTGCATACATCACTATGTATTATACCCAAGAGATCATTAGCCCTCTCATTACAACTAGTGAAAGCAGCTTTCGTCATCTTGCCCAACAAACATGACTCGCATCTCTCAAATGATTCATAATCAAATGAGTCCAGTAGTCCATCTTTATGGAGGTTGGATATGCGTTTCTCATTTATATGGCCTAAACAACAATGCCAAAGGTACGTAGGATTCGAAGCATTTGTTTTTAGTCTTTTAGTATTTTCTATGTTATAGATCGGATGGTCTAAGTTCAAAACATATAAACCATTAAACATTTGAGCAACGCCATAACAAACATCATTCTTATAAATAGTACAACAATTGTTCTTAATTAGGAAAGAAAAACCAATCATGTCCAAACATGAAATAGAAATAATGTTTCTAGTTATGGCTGGAACATAATAACAATTATCTGGTTCTATTACATGCCTTGTGGGCAAAGAAAGACGATACAATCCTACAGCAACGGCAGCAACTCTTGCTCCATTTCCAACGCGCAGGTCTACCTCTCCTTTACCCAACATTCTTCTCCTTGTCAATTCCTGCACATTTATACAAATGTGAGAACCACATACGGTATCCAAAACCCAGGATGAAGGAGCAGAAAGGTTTATTTCTATAACTAAATACCTGAAGTGGAAGTCATACTTCCCTTCTTCTTCTGCAGATCTTCTAGATACTGAGGACAGTTCCTCCTCCAGTGCCCTTCCTTACCACAATGCTGGCACTTCCCTTCCTTAGCCAAACCTTTCCTTTTCAGTTCAGAAGACTTGGGATCAAGAGGAGACTTAGATCCAATCTTCGTCTTCTTAGATCCCTTGGCCTTACCCTTGCTCTTATGCACCATCAATATGGGGCTGGAAGGCTTGACCTTCTTCATGTTATTCTCGGCAGTTCTCAACATGCCAAGAAGCTCGGGTAGTGTCTTTTCTATTTCATTCATGTTATAGTTTAAGACGAACTGCTCATAACTGTCCGGCAACGATTGCAGGATCAGATCTGTGGCCAACTCTTGGCCCATGGGAAAAAACAATTTTTCAAGGTTCTCTATATACCCAATCATCTTGAGTACATGAGTCCCTACTAAGTCTCGAGCTCCCATTTTGCACTGGAATAATGCCTTGGATATGTCAAACCTCTCTTGCCGGGCTTGCCCCTCGAACATTTTCTTGAGGTGCCCGATTATCTCATAACCACACATGCTCTCGTGTTGCTTCTGAAGATCAGAGGACATGGTAGCAAGCATGCGGCATTCCACATCCAAGGTATCATCCTGATACTTCTTGTAAGCATCTCTATCTACTCTCGAAGAATTTCCGGTCGGCTCTGTGGGGGCTTCACCTTCCAAGACATAGAGCTTGCGCTCTTGCCTGAGAACAATTCTCAGGTTTCTGTCCCAGTCAAGGAAGTTCGTCCCATTGAGCTTGTCCTTCTCAAGAATAGCTCTCAGGGATATGGTGGAGTGAGATGTATTTGCCATGGAAATTCTACAATGAATTTTGCAAAAGATTTTTCAGTACAATATTTCAAAGTACATTTTACTTTAATAAGGACTTTTATTAAAAGCTCCCACTATTTTAATCAAATCGACAACCCTTAATTTCGATTCGAAGAGTTTATTCGAGCTGCTCTTTTAGTGGACAAAATCCATATTTCACCAACACCAAGAGTCCGCTTTGGCGTTCCTCTCATAATGCGGTTATTTAGGTAGACAACATTTGTCAATTGCATCACTGTGCAACTCTTATATGGTTGGTGAATAACTCTTTATTCGCATCCATCATATGGAGCATGCCAACCCTATGCCTCTAGGCACTCAACCTTTGAGATCACTTAGTTAAGTTTGAAACGATGTCGACAGTGGGATATCACGATTATCCGCTCGCACCCTTTCCAAGATAGATTAATGCACCTTGCTTTGGCAAGCCCACACTTCATCGATCGAGGCAGGAAGAGAGTCATCCATCGGAAGGCATCCGAATACTTAATATTAGATAAGGGATTTTTATTTCAAGTGATTAACATTTTAATCGTGATTAACATTTAATCACAGTGCACAATCAGAAAATAAAATTACAACATTCACATTCCAGATACATCCCAGATGTGCACAAAAACAGTCTATCAACACTTTGACAAAACAGGGCTAAATCTGAGTATTTAGAACACTTCTAAATCTCCAGATTTACATGCATTGGACATTTGAACAATAACTCCACTTGTGCAGTAGACAAGCTCGTCTCCCATGTCAGATTCAATAATCTAAACATATGGTTTCACAAACCATTTTGAGGGACAGTTACTACAGAGGAGAAACAACCTCTGAAACATGAAAATCGCAACGCAATCACATGCATTCTTGGCGGGGTTCCAAGGGGCCGCGCCCCTGGCGGGGTCTTAGGGGCAGAGCCCCTAACGGTGTCCAAGGGGCAGCGCCCCTGGACCAAAATTTTGAAATCCCACCACCAAAAACCACACAAAATCACATCAAATGTGATATTCCATGAAGAAATTAGGGCATTTAGAACGCTTCTACATGTCCCAATTTACACGCACTTGACCGCAACCTATCTCTCATACCACTGTTGGGTTTTCTATACCCCTAACGGGATGACATATCGAATATGCGCAGCGAAAATAAAGACAACAACAACCCAAAAGAGACAACGGATCTTGCGGTTTTCATGATTCAAGAGAATAATCAAATCGAAATACAAGGTACCTTTGCGGGATTGAGTTAACACTCAACCAAGGTGCTCCAAAGAGAAATCCGAAATCTTCCTTTGAGTTCTTCAAGAATCGAAATGGATCGATCCCTCTATAGAAGTCCACACAAGTAAAGGAGAACCCTAGCTTCTTGTCGTACAAGAACTAGGTCGTAGAAGGAGGCTCTCAACGTCCCCACAGACTGCTAGATCCGATCCAGGGGAGGCGGCGACCGACGGCGGCGACTAGCGGCGGTGGAAGGCGATCGGCGGACGGGAAGAATGAGATGCCCTCGCGCGGAATAGTTCTGGTCGGCTTCTCATCCAAAATCGTGAAAGGATTAAGTTCACGTAAACCTAGAAACGCAAGTCCTTTTATACTAAAACGCATAAATTAGGCTATCCGCAGACCAGAACATTTCTGTCCAGATTTACATTCGCCGAATTCGACTAATCACTATAACCGAATTCGACTCAAATTCGGCGAAACCATTTCGACGAATTCGTCTATATGCTATAGCCGATTCGACTATATAAATTCGGTTATATCATTTCATCGAAACCATTTCGTCGAACTGACATATTTCGGCTAAACCCTTTAGTCGAATCTGTTACAATTCGGTTAATCACATTAGCCGAATCGATATAGCCGAATTCCATTAGTCGAATCAACATAATTCGGTTAAACCCTCTAGCCGAATTTGACACAGTTCGGTTAAACCCTTTACCTGAATTTGTCTAGTATAAATCCATTCGTTTAAACCCTTTAAACAATTTCCTTTTGAGACATTCTCAAGTTAATGCCAAGCAGTCACAGGATTGGTCCTCCACTCATATCCAATATGAGTAAGGCCAACAAAATCCTTTCTCCAACTTCTCCAAACGCTTTTATGTGCGACCCTTAGGCTCATATTGCATTGGCAGTAAGACTAACTGTTGATTGCTTTGAGATCACCTCAGAAACTCCAACACTATAATCGATGCACAATCTGAGCGTCCCATCCTTCTTCTTCATGAATAGCACCGGAGCTCCCCAAGGCGAGGAACTCGGTCTAGAAAACCCAGCTTCCACCAGCTCCTACAGCTGGCTCCGAAACTCTGCTAGCTCTATCGGGGCCATCCGATACGGAGCTCTAGATACTGGCTTAGCCCCCGACACTAGTTGGATCTGAAAATCCTTCTCGCGATGTGGTGGCAGCCCTGTCAACTTCTCCGAGAATACGTCGGCAAAATCCCGCACTACCGGGATACTAGCCACAGAATCCTTTGCCTTGATTGCCTCCAACAGCACCTGGTATTCCTCATCTCCATGTAAGTTGGCCTTGACGGCCTGAGCAGATGATAATAAGAGACGAGAGGGAGGGTTGATACTTTGGACTACAACTTTCATGTCCTCGTGCTTCAGAACAATCCTTCTTACCGGCAGTTAATCCTTGCCTTGTTCCCGTGCAGCCAGCTCATGCCCAGGATCAGGTCGAAGTCTTTCATCCTCAAGAGCGTCGCCAGCGCTTCAAACAACTTCCCTCCAATCTCTATGTTCATGTTGCACTTTGCGTTAGTTACTATCTATGATCCGTTCAGGAACCGCACCCTCCTGTGGATGCCCTCGAAGTGCTGGACTTAGTCCAGATCATCCACAAATTCTTCAGAAACGAAAGAGTGTGAGGCAACCGTATCAAATAAAGTGTATGTGCGATTCCAACAGATGAGTACTATACCTGGGTGGTTTTTGTTTGTTTGGTTCAATGCTCAGGTAAAACTAATGTTTACTAAATACTAATTAGCATAAAACAAAAGACATTAAAATTACCTATAATGACCCTTGCGGGGTCTCGGGGCTGAGCTAGGTCCAAAGCGTACATCTAGTCCCTGTTTTGCCTCTGGTCTCTGCCCTGAAATCCACGGTCTCGACCACATCCTCGGCCCCCAAAATGCTGAGCCGGTGGGGGCAGCCTGTGGTGTCGGTGGTGCATTACTCTGAGAACAGTTCCTCCGGATGTGGCCAGTCTGGTGGCAGTGGTAGAACTCTTGTGGGGGAGGTGGCCCACCTCCTCCAAATCTTGGCATTTCCTGCATTTGTAGAGGTTGAGGAGCCAACACTACCGACTCCCTCTACTCCTGCCTCTCCTCCTGGCGAGGTCGTTCCTCCACTCTTCTCTCCCCAATGTAATGACCCTTCTGCTGGTCTCTCCTGCCACTTCTTCCCTGGTCCTCTGTCGGCCTCTTCCTACTTTGAACAAGGTGCTGGTCAGATTCCAGCTTCTTGGCCATCTCCAAGATCTTGGCCATACTGCCGTCAGATACAAAGAGGAGGGCCTGACTCATCTCGTCACGGAGGCCCTTGTAGAATCTCTTTGTGTAGCCTGCATCATCCAGCTGATAGGAATCCACAAACCGGGCTAGGTGTGTGAACTCCCGGTGATACTCCACCACTGTCCTGCTACCCTGCCTCAACTACAGGAACCTGTCTTCCAGCTCACCCTTGCTGACAGTGGTATATAGTGCTCCAGTAGCACCGTCTGAACTCATCCCATGAGATGTCAGCCGTCTCCAACCCAGCATAGGTCGTGTCTAGTAGTGACTTCCACCACCTCTTTGCATGAGATTCCAGGCATGAAACCACTAGGGGTACTGGCATGTCTGTCGGGCATTGTATCCCTACCAGCATCTCATACATAATGTCCACCCACTCCTCAGTCCGCACAACTATCTCCATCCCGAGGTATGATGGAGGGGAAAGACCTTGGAAGGCACTCATCCAGTTGGCCCCGGGGTTTGGCTGAGGAGCCGATGCCTATTGTGCTAGTATGGCAGTTAGTGGCTGCCCCATCTCTGTTTGCTGGAACAGAGTAGGAGCTGGTGGTGGTGGGATGACGTTTGGAGTCAGAGGCACTCCATGTTGTGGGGTATGGTTCGTCGCTGGCTACAAAAGAAAATTAACAGTCGTAAGAGGGTTTGCCTAAGAAATTCAGTTAAAGGTGGACTTTTCATGTGATTCCCATATGGGCACACTATTGCTTCCGCTGCTTAGTTTGCCCTCAAACTAAACTCATGCGGGGTGGCCCAGTGTTTGTGGACTTCTTTTCTTGGGATCGAGGTTTTCTCTGATACCAGTTTGTAAGTCCCCATTTTTTTGCTATAAAACCGGGTCTAATACCCATAACCGCCGCTTTACGGTGACACCCTCGCTCGGGAAGGTCGCAGCTACATAATGTCGATCCTGCCAGCCATATCGATCTCAATAGAAGAAAAGTATACAATTGATTAACAAGAAATCAAGTCCACATCACATGAATATAATATCTCAAAATAGAAGAGGTCCACATGGAATAACTGAATAAAAGATACGGTAATAATAAATGGCTCATGCCATGTACATCAATTCCTCACTACAATTTCATTCGCGGAAGAATAATCTACTAAAGCTAGAGGACACTAACGGATCCTGTCATCGGTGCTCCCATGCTAGACTGTCCCGCGTCCATCTGCACCAGTCTTTGGTGCTGCAGCGTCTCCTTGGTCCCCTAAAATGATAAGGTCTATCGACCGTCAGTCAAACTTGACTCAGCCAATCCCCCACCCCTCCCTCGGTGACTCCTAGGAACTGTGCGGGAAGGATGAAGCGGAGGACATCAAGGGGTAAAATCAAAAGCATTAGTAATAAGTAAAGCAATAGTAATGAAAGGCACTAAGGAAAATAGAAATAAGAATAAGTAACCTTAATTTATAGGAGTGCCCACACAAACATATAGACCAAGGGGTCGTTTAGCAGGGCCTATCGTATAAAAAGTCCCATAACTAATTTATATGATAGGGTTTATGGTTGACATGCAATGTTTATGCTATGTCATGCAAAGTATGCAGTTTAATGTTATGTGCATACAAGTGCAACTCACCCACTACGACTCTATGCGCACAGACCTTTAATTCCCCCTTTTTGGAGCTAGCAAAACTCCCAGGATACTTCCGTAGTGGAAAACAGAAGCAGTGGGTTGGGCCTCAACCACCTCTAGGTTGGTATCTGCACAACCTAACCTAGACCTATCGTACGCCTCAATGCTAAGAACACAACAATGGATCTCCGGAGTACTCTTACTGGCTGGTCCACCAGACTTTTCTTTTTTAAAGTGCCATCCACACTTACCGAGCCAAAGTATCGACGTCGGTGCGACAACCGTCGACACTGATGACCCACCACCTTATGCACATACAATATATCCTACTATATCCCGAGCCACAAGCTCCCCGGGCTAACCTGCCCGTCATCATAACCTTCCGAGCCAACGGCTCGCCGGACCAACCCGTCCGTACCAACAAGCATTATTGAGCCACAAGCTCACCGGACTAGCTAGTCCACTACTACAACCACCGAGCCTACCACTCATAAAACCAAACAAACTAACCTCCCAAAACAACGGGGTGTGGGTGTGTGCATTATTAAGTTAATCTTGCACCGCCATTTATTCCTGCACTTTAGGGTTAACCATGGACTTCCCGAGGACTGCCCTGTGAGGGGCTCGCAATGGTACTAGGAGCTATAATGGGATGACACCCCAAAGCTCCCTTTCCAGGGCATTTAATGTTATTGATAACTACCCATAAGTATACCCTTCTTATCGTTACACTTGGATTAACCATAAACATTTTATGACACCCTAAGGGAATGGACGATCTTTAATCGGTCCTGAACCCAACATTACCCCTTAGCTTAGCGGGTACACCCAACATATAGACCTCTAATGGTGACCTGACGTCCTCTCTAATAGACTAGGTACACCATCTACCTTCCATTCCCACGTAATGGTCCATAAATTACTCAAGTTTAACATTTTTACTATTCACAGACCAAATGAGTTATATGAGTTGCATAAGGGGAGGTACCCCAAATATTCATTCAACTGACTCAAGAGTTTTACCAGAAGTCTATCAGGATATTCTAAGTCTAAATCCAGAGGGTCATATTTTTCCTTATTGAATTGGCATTTACTTTAATTTTCTCCAACTTTGACCTAGTATGAAATTGAACATGAAGTATAAAATCCTCTTATGATATGGCCTCCACAAAATTATGGAAAATCTATGAAGTCAAAATAATAGTAAATAAATAATATCAAAAATTTGCAGTAAGGGGTTGGCCTCTAATTATAATATTGAATAATTACCACAAATTAAAATTTAAAGAAGGAACCACCAAAAATACTTGTCCAAAAATTATGAAAAATTTACCAGACCATTATATTAATCAGAAATGTCTACTGGCCAAATTTCAGAATTTATCAAGACTAATTAATCACATAAATAAATATTCCATGTAAACCCATACTAGAGAAAGTTGTGAAGGAACCTACTGATGAATATTTCTAAAAATTATACGAAAATTCACAGAGCTCCCTAGTGCCCTAAGTTGTCGTACCACCAAGTTTCATAATTTTCCAGAGGTTATTTGGCATATTCTTAAGGCCAAATATGTATAACCTCGTGTTCGCCTGAGGGAATAAGGCTCAAAGATGGGCGAATTAGGCTGGAGGTGGCCATCTCGCCACTAAGGAGTCACGGGTGCCAGATGAGGCGAGCCAGAGCGATCTTGCAGAGGAGAATGAGAGGCCTGGCCTGGAGGACGGTCGTCAAATGGAAGGCGAGCAGGGCCTTCGCGGGCCGCTCGCCTAAGGAGGTTTCGCGAGCAGTACTCGCGAGGAGACTCGCGAGAAGTGCTAGGAGTGGCGCTCTCGCAGGCCACTTGCCCAGGGGCTAAGGAGGTGAAATTACCCTTCTGCCCTTGGTGGGATGCCAATAGCCCTTCAAAACAGCGGATTTCGGCTGTTAGCAGGCCAAATTGGGGTGCGTTTAGTAAATCCAAAAGGCAGAATCCCGCTATCAGCAGACCAGTTCAGGAAAACTATTAATAAGACCCTAAGGGCACCTTTGGAGAGGACTACTTCTTTTTGGCTTCTCTCTCCTCAGGTCATGTTTGGTTAGCATTCTCAAAGCTCTCTAAGGTGCCCGGCTTCAGTTCTTAGCTTAGGAGGGGAAGCGCTCTACGATCTTCTGGGTGTTTGGTGGAAACTCCACACTGTCGCCAAGGGTCGTAGTTCCAAATCTGCAGTCAGGTTGCTCTGAGGGACCAGTAAGCATGAGTTGCACCCATCTTTGGGGTCTGAACTCCTCGTTGGGCCGAATCCCGGTTCCAACATTTTTGGTGCGGTGAGCGTGGACAACAGCTGGTGCAAGAAGGTTTCAAGGAAGCAGCATGGCGGAAGATGAAGAGCAGGGTGGTGAGTTTGGCGGCTCGTTGCCATCGGTGACGTTGGGGATGTTCGCGGACTTCCGGAGAGAGGTCCTCGAGAGTATCGGTCTCTCCTTCGGTGCGGTGCGCAGAGAGTTCACTACCCCAGCACCTCAGGTGCTCCCCCCTCCGGGGGTCATCGAGGGTGCCCCGGGGGGAAGGGCAGGGAAGGAGATGGCAGGAGTGGGGCGAGATCTCTTCAGGCAAGAGATTTTTGCCTGCCCAGCGAGCGCCACCCCGGCAGGTCTGGTTCTGGAGAGCACTGCCCCGACGAGTGCAGTTCTGGCGAACGCTGGTCCAGTGAGTGCGGTCCAGGCGAGCGCAGCTCTGGTGAGCTCGGGTCTTACGAGGGAAGTCGCAGGATGAGCCGAGCAGGAAAGGACAGCGAGCGGAGCAGCCCTTTTTGAGAGATGGTACTTTCAGGACCTATCCCAGAAGGGTTCAGGGAGTGGGACAGGGTCTACTACTGTGGCAAGGATGACCCTGTCCAGCACTTGCAGTCATTCGAGGACTCGGTCTCCATCAGACCGATGTCAGATGCTTTCAAGTGTCGGCTCTTCACTATCACTCTAAAGGAGAAGGCTAGGGACTGGTTCCATCAACTCCCAGCTGAGTCGATCTACCAGTTCGAGGACTTGCGTCGAGGCTTCTTGTTGTGCTTCTCGACTTCGAAGAAGAGGAAGAGGGACGTCGAGTCACTCTTCAGGTTCAAGCAGGAACCGGGGGAGTCGCTGGCCCATTACGCGGATAGGTTCCAGGAGGAGGTTCTGCTTACCCAAGAGAGGCCCGGGTTTGCCCTCCAGCTCGCCTTCACGGTGGGGCCGAGGGAGAGTTTTTTCAAAATGAGTTTGATGAGGAAGGCCCCTATCTCCTACGGGGAGTTGATATAGAGGGTGGCATAGGAGATTGATGGAGAGGAGGCTAATTCGGAGCTCACTAAGAGGCTAGCAAAGCTCAGTGAGCCGGAAGTCAAGCAGCAGGAAGGGCAGAGAAGAGAAGAGCCCAGGGCCCCGGAGGTGGGGTGGAGGCATCAACGCGGAGGAGCGCAGGTTGAAGGGAGGGGTTACGACCCAAGAGGGGGTAACTTCCATAGGGGTCAGGGAAGACCCCATCAGTTAGGGTGGAGGCAAGGTCCAAGGCAGATGCCTCCCCCGCCTCAGTAGGCCATTACAATCAGGCGAGGAAGAGGAGGATGAGGAAGGAGAGAGGAAGCAGAGATAGGAGCGGGAGAAGGAAGAAGAAGGGGGAATAGGGGGTGGAGGCCGAGAGGAGGGAGGCGGCATTGCCTTATTGTGACTTCCACAAAGAGGATGGTCACGCAACGACCACCTACCCAGAATTTCTGGAGATGAAGGGAGCCAGAGCGCTGACACCACGGGAGCAGCGGGCGGTGAGGATCGAGGAGGTATTGAGTCAGGATGAGGAGGATGAGAGATGTGAAGACCAGGCCGATGTGGGGACCCGAGGAGGGATCAGGGTGATCCATGGGGGGGGGGGGGGGGTGGGGGGGGGGGGGGGTAGGTATTGAGGTGACTCGGAAGGCCAGCATCCATACCATGTACCGTCGTAGCATGGCTTCGACGTCCCTAGCCCCGCCCCGAGCGGAGAAGATCTCATTCACCCAGAAGGACATGCTGAGTCATGAGGACCCATTCTGCGATGCGCTGGTCATCCAGACAGCGATAGAGAACTTCACCGTCTCTCGGATCCTTGTGGATAACAGGAGCTCGGTCAACATGATCATCAAGAAGGCATTTGACGAGATGCAGGTGGAGGCATGAAGGATGTTGGCCTCAGATGGCCCATTGTTTTGATTCTTCGGGGAGAGGAAGGAGGTAGAGGGGGGAGTGGGACTCCATGTAGTCCAGGAGGGCAGTCCAGGAATTGCCGTTTCGTCATAGTGGATGCTCCCAGCAGCTATAGTGCCATCTTCGGACGGTCTCTCATTAGTGCGTTCCGCAGTGTCCCCTCCACCTTCCACCAATGCCTTAATTTCAATGCCGGAGGAGTCTAGGTCTGGATAAGGGGAGATCCGAAGGTGGCCCGGCAGTGCTATGTGACTGCCGTGAACACCATCTCCTGGATGGCCGAGGCAGAAGAGTGGGATTGAGATATGGGGAGTCGGAGAGGCTCAGAGAAGGAGAGGAGGATAGAGTAGAGGAAGGGTCAGAGGAGCCGATGGAGGAGGAGAAGGATAAAAAAGAATAAGGGGAGGCCCGGGAGGAGGGGGCGGAATAGATGATGGAGGTTCGAGATGGGAGAAAGGAGGAGGTCGAGGCGCTAGCTTGCGACGATGAGAAGGAGAGTGATTGGGGGGAGAGGTCCCGAATGGATGTCGTGGATGAAGTTGTGGTGCTCGAAGTCACCACCAGGGCGGGAGTGGTAGAAAAGGTCAAGATCAGCGGCGAGCTCAGCCTAGAGGAGCAGAAGCAAATCCTGGCATGCGTCCAGGAGAACGTGGACGTCTTCACATGGAGTGTTGCAGAGATGCCCGAGATTGATGCAGATATAGCTTGCCACCGCCTCAACCTCGATCCCGACACACGCCCCATCCGTCAAAAGAAGAGGGCCATAACTGACAAAATGGAAGGGCCCATACAAGAGGAGGTGGGCAAGCTCCTTCAAGCCGGTTTTGTATCAGAGATCCAGTATCCGGGCTGGGTCTCTAATGTATTAATGGTAAAGATGGGGGGAGCTAAGTGGAGAATGTGCGTTGATTTTTCTTTGCTTAATAAATCATGCCCCAAGGATTGCCACCCCTTGCGTAGAATCGACACGCTAGTTGATTCAGCCTTCAGTTTCTCTATAATGTCTTTCTTAGATGCTTTTTTAGGTTATCATCAGATCTGCATGCATCTCCCCCCCTCCCCCCGCGACATCAAAGATGTCTCCTTCATCATAGGGGATTGTTGCTACTGCTATAAAATGATGCCCTTCGGGCTAAAAAATGCAGGGGCAACATATCAACGGATGTTGGATAGGGTCTTCCGAGAACGGAAAGGAAGGAAATTGGAAGTCTTTGTAGATGACCTCATGATCAAAATCCGAGACCTTGAATCCCACCTACGGGATCTCAAAGAGACTTTTGGGACTTTGTGGAAGTACAAAATGAAACTTAGTCCCCAGAAGTGTGTCTTCAGGGCAAGCATGGGGAAGTTCCTAGGTCACTTGCTCACCCCAGCCGGGGTGGAGCCTAATCCAGATAAAGTCAAGGCCATCATGGAACTGGGATCGCTAAGAAATGCCAAGGAGGTTCAGCGCCTCGCGGGAAGTTGGCCGGTCTCAGTAGATTCCTCTCCCGGGCAGGAGAAAAGTGTGCACCCCTCTTCAAGGTGCTGAGAGGGAACCAAAAATTCGAATGGACCTCGGAGTATGAGGAGGCTTTCCAAGCATTGAAGGGACAACTCACTCAGGTTCCTCTGCTCCAGGGGCCAATGCAGGGAGAGGACCTATCCTTATACCCGGGGGTAGGATCCGAGGCAGTAAGTTCAGTTCTAGTCCGGGAGGAAGGTAGAAGGCAATTTCCAATATACTATGTTAGCCGAGTGCTGAGGAAGGCGGAGCTCCGGTACCCTATCCTAGAGAAGTTGGCCTTCACCTTGGTGGTGTCGGCCCGGAAGATCAGGCCATATTTCCAAGGACATTTAATCAAGGTGGTAACCAACCACCCCCTTTGCAACGTCATGGAAGGGGTAGAGAACTCGGGAAGGTTGGCCAAGTAATCTGTGGAACTGAGCGAGTTTGATATATCATTTGGGCTAAGGTTATCAATAAAGGCACAGGCTGTGGCAGATTTCCTGGTAGATTACGTGACCGAGGTGGAGGAGCAGGAGGTTCCCCACTCAGAGGCTTGGAAGATGATCGTGGATGGGGCATCGGGGAAGCACTCCTTTGGAGGAGGAGTTATCCTGGTGAGCCCACAGGGGACAAGGATTGAGCAGTCCATCAGCATTCATTTCCCTATCACCAACAACCAGGCTGAGTACGAGGCAGTGATAGCAGGCCTGCGGCTGGCCTGGGAGTTGGGTGTGCATGACGTGGAGGTCTCGAAGGACTCCATGGTGGTGGCGTGCCAGATTAGGGGCAGTTCAAGGCAAAGGAACCAACCCTCCAACGCTACCTGGAGATAGTCAAGGAGGTCATTAGGCAGTTCCGCACTTTATCCATCAAACATGTGCCAAGGGAGGAGAGCACCCCGGCAGACCTTCTAGCCAAGTTCGGTCCTCGGGCAGGGGGGATGGTGTCGGAGCTCTTTCGACCATCCTTCGAGGAAGGTGAGCTGATGGAGATAGACCAACGAGAATCGTGGATGAGTGCCATCGTCACCTTCCTAACATCAGGAAAGTTCCCCGAAGGGGAGGTTGACAAGCGACGACTCAGGTACAAATCAGCCTATTGTTGCATGCATGCAGGTGGGCTGTATCGTAAGACCCTTTCGGGACTCCTTGCCCATTGTGTAGCCGAGGGCGAGGTACCGAGGGTCTTGGAGGAGATTCACTCGGGGGAATGTGGCAGCCACTCAGGGAGCAGGACATTGGAAGGAAGGGTGCTAAGATAAGGTTATTTCTGGCCTACCCTAAGCAAGGATGCGGCGGAGTTCGCGAATATGTGCTCCAAGTGTCAACTCTATGCTCCACTCCAGCTTCTTCCAGCTCAAAGGCTCCGGACCATCACGGCTCCGTGGCCCTTCACAATATGGGGGTTAGATTTGGTTGGTCCCTTCCCCCAGGCAAGTGGTCAGAGAAGGTTCCTGTTGGTAATGATTAACTACTTCTCCAAGTGGCTGGAGGTGAAGGCGCTGGCGAAGGTAACATCCCAAGTAGTGAGAAATTTTGTTTGGGGTGAAATAATTTGCAGTCACGGACTCCCACTGGCCATAGTGATGGACAACGGGCCGCAGTTCGCCAGCGATGAGTTTGTCAGCTTCTGCACTCAGCTTGGCATAGATCATTGATTTGCGTCGGTCCACCACCCAAGGAGCAATGGGCAGGTGGAGACGACAATCAAAATCATTATGAATTTGCTCAAAAAGAAGGCCGAGAACCTCAGGGGCAACTGGGATAAGCAGCTGCCCTCGGTCCTCTGGGCGTTGAGAACCACTCCGAACATGGCCACCGGGGAGACCCCTTTCAAACTCTCTTATGTGTCCGAGGCCGTGCTTCATATAGAATTCGAAGTAATGCCCCCCCCCCCCCCCCCCCCCCCGGGTAGTCGCCACAGGAGAAGGTGATGATGAGTGGCGGGTGAAGAATGAAGAGGAGCAAAAGCTATCCTTGGACCTGGTGGAAGAACTCCGGGATCTCGCCACCATTCGGCAAGAGGAGGTCAAGAGGCGGATGACCAGATACTTTGACCAGCATATCAGAATAAAATAGTTCGAGAAAGGGGACATGGTCCTGAAGAAGGTCGATGCGGCCGGGAGAGGAGCCGTTGTAGGTAAACTTGACCCCAATTGGGAGGGGCCTTACATTGTAAGCGAAGTGCTCAAGTCGGGAGGGTACCACCTCCAAGATGTGGAAGGGGTACCTCTTGGCCGAGCCAGGAGTGGGGATGATTTGAAGTGATTCTGTCCTTAAAAGTTTTTCTAATTGACTTGTTGTATGTTTTCCTTTCCATATATCGATTTTGAAGTTGTTTCTAAGTAAGAATCTTCAAGCGTTCTATGATGGAATGCCCCAGATCGATTCCACTATCGGGATCTCATTGACGGTGGGTCAGGTTGATCTCTGGAGAGGATGGTAGGGTAATAAGTTCTTTGGTGTTGGAATGCCCCAGATCGATTCCGTTGCCGGGCTCTCATAGACGGTGGGTCAGGTTGATCTCTGGAGAGTCTGGCAGGGTAACAAGTTCTTTGTTGCTGGAATGCCCCAGATTGATTCCGCTGTCAGGCTCTCATAGATGGTGGGTCAGGTTGATCTCTGGAGAGGCTGGCAGGGCAACAAGTTCTTTGATGCTGGAATGCCCCAGATCGATTCCGCTGCCGGGCTCTCATAGACGGTGGGTCGGGTTGATCCATGAAGAGGCTAGCAGGGTAATAAGTTCTTTGGTGCTGGAATGCCCCAGATCGATTCCGCTACTGGGATCTCTTAGACGATGGGTCAGGTTGATCTCTGGAGAGGCTCACAGGGTAACAAGTTTTTTGTTGCTGGAATGCCCCAGATCGATTACGTTGTCGGGCTCTCATAAACGGTGGGTCAGGTTGATCTCTAGAAAGGCTTGCAGGGTAACAAGTTCTTAGGTGCTGGAATGCCCCAGATCGATTCCTCTGTCGGGCTCTCATAGATGGTGGGACAGGTTGATCTCACGGAGAGGCTGGCTGGGTAATATGCCCTTCGATGCTGGAAGGCCCCAGATGATTCTGCCGCTGGGCTCTCACTAGCTGGTGGGTCAGGTTGATCTCACGGAGAGGCTGACAGGGTTACCAAAGAAGGGTCTTCTCGCTCAGCAAGAAGGGTTGATCTCGCATAGCAAGAAAGTGGGGGGGGGAGCTCATCCCGCGTGCAGAAGGCCCCCGACAAATGGGAACCTCGTAGAAAATAGAGAGGAATGTCAGCGAAGTGGTCAGCCTGGATGGGCAAGCCGAGTACTCGCTGGCATAGAAGGTGTGTGTAAAAAGGATCACTTAAATCCCCGAAAATAGTGCGAGAGGTCATGTATGGATCTCGCTCGCCGAAGTCAAAAGGAGGGGGGGAGTGCTCACACCATACGAGATGGAGATTTTGAGGGCTGATCTCGAAACCCGTGACCCTAAGGTATGCAAAAAGGACGAGAACTAATGCGGTAAGTACGCGTTCAAAGTCAAAGCTAGGCGACTACGCAGTAGGCGGGTGCGAGCACGGCGAATGCAATGGCAAAGGAGTAGAGTAATATAAATGCGATAAAAATAAGCATACATAGAAAGCGAGAATACAATGAATAAGTGAGCAAAAATTCATTTCTATTTCATAAAAATCCGTTACATATGTCGCGGCAATCTCGCCAGCCAAAAGTATAGAGAATAAAAAAAGGAAAAAAATAAATACATGTTTAATGATCTCCGGCGGACGGCTCATCCTCGCTGTCCGCAGGTAGCGGGGCTGGCATGAACAGCTCCGGGACCACATCCTCGATTGTTCGGTCGGCCGCCTCGGCAGATAGCAGGTCAGCTCCCTGCGTGGCCCGAAAGATGTACCACGCTGCGGTGATGGAGGCTTCTCGGCATTCTTCCTCCCTGGCTCGCTGATCATTCTTCAGGCGACGAGGGGACGGGGGAAGGGCGGCGCGGATCAACTCATGATTATAAGCTTTCAACCCAGCAACCCCATTTTCTAGTTTGGAGATGCGAGCGCGAAGCTCCCTGGCGGTCTCAGCATCCTATAAAGAAAAGAGTAGGTAAGCCAGGGAAGCGTGGTTAGAGAAGGAGGGAAGCGAGAGCTCGAAGACTTATGACTCCATCCTGGTGGCCGGAGAGGAGCTCGTTGGAGGTGAATAACCTCTCTTTTAGACTCGTGATCTCAGAAGCAGAATTCTTGTAGGTGAGGGAGAGCTCCTCATTATGGCGCTCCAGCTGAAGGCATCGCCGACCCATCATATGGGCGAGCTCCAAGGAACGGAGCAGGGCTCGCGCACTTTCATAGGCCAGGGTCCTCGCGGTCTCGGTCTTGAAGAGCGAGGCATCCTCGCGGACATAAAGTCCGACGGAGAGCGAGAACGCCTGCCCATTAACTGTCGCCTACTCCACCCAAGAGGGGAGGAGGGTGGAGATGGTGGCCTTGTTGACCTCGGGATTCCAGTATAGCAGGTACTCGCCGACCTCATCCTAGTGACTTTGGCCGAGACCAAAGTTCTAGTGGTTGATCAGCACTGGCAGGGAGGTGATCCTGGCGACCTCTTCGACTGGATCGCTGGCCTCCCTTTCCTCGGGAAGGTCAGCCGGTGAGATCTCGCTCAGGGAGGTCTCGGAATGCCCCTTTCCGTTCTCAGAGGGGAGGAGATCCTTCTTTATCTTCTTCTTCAGCGAGGGCTGCGAGGAGGGATCCTTGCGGTCGGAAGACTCAGCTCTCATCCTGCTAGGAGGAGCAGTAGGGTCGGGAGTCTTGCGGTAGGCATCCGCTTCCTTGGTCGCGAGAGTGAGGCCCGAAGGAACTGGCCGGTTGCTCGCATAAGGAGGATGGATGGGGAGGTCTCGCTCACCTGTAATGATTTAATAATTAAAAATATTCACCGAAAGCCTTAGAGAATAAATAGGAAAACAAGCATAATACATACCCTCCTCAGGGAACACCGGTAGCAGCGAGTCGAGGTTTTGGCGGTGGTGGACCACCTCAAAGTTCTTCTTGTTGAAGAACTGGAACAGGGCGGCATCGTGGCCGCCGAGAGCCAGGGGGGCGGTAGGTGCTCTCGCCGTGCTGGATTGGCGAGAAGGTAACGTTGCCGAAGTTCCCTTTGATGAATAGGAACTTCTGAGCCCAGTAATGGCTCTTGTTGATGGTCTCGACGACCTTGAGCCACGAGCCCACAAAGTAGGTGGTGCCATCATTGTAGGCCCTGGAGGAGAACAGCTTCCGAAACACCGATAAGCTGAAATCGATGCGTTCTTCTCGCATGTAGCACGCGAACGCAATGATAACTTCCATGGCATTGGGGGTCAGCTGACCCAATATCACACTGAAGTGCTTTAGCACCTGTCGAGAAAAATCGCGAGGTCTTAAACAAGCGAGCGAGAGCTTAAAGTTTGGAAAGGTGAAAATAAGCGAGATCTGCAGGTACCTGGCGAACCTCTGACCATAGAGGCAAGCACAGGCCGAACCCAAAGTCGGCGGTAGGGATGACGAGCTCATCTTGTATGGGGACGTTGATCACATCATCCTCAATAGGGCAGTGAGTAGAGAACCCCAGCGGTATAAAGTCGGCGAAGGCGGCGAGGTATTCTGCCTTGGTCAGGTTGCTGTTGAAGAAGGTGTGGTCGGTAAAGGCCCAGGTGCACTTCAGTCGGCCCTCAGCCTCGCTGCCGTCACCCACCATTGATGAAACCTGCGAAGAAAAAGAGCAAGAGGCGTGAAGGAGAGAACGCGAGATCTTGTAGGAATAGGAAGAAGAAGGGCTAGCCTTAAATGCGGTAGGTGAGCTCAGCGTTGTGACCTATTTATAGGAAACGAAAAGCGCGGGAAAGAAGTCAACTCGACTAGGGGTGCGGTTAGGTAAAACCCTGTGTGATGATTGCACGCGAGAATGTAAGGTAAGCCCAGATATATTAGCGAGCGAGACCATCTTGCGAGGTTAGTATAAATGAAATTTTCATACGAGAACAACAAGCAAGAAAGAGGAAGTAAAAGACAGAGCGAGCATCACTAGCGATTACGTCGCATAAACTAATAATAAGTGCGTGAGAGCCCCGACAGCGGGCGAGAAATAGTTAATAAGAAAGAAAATAATTGTGAGATTGTCCAACGAGATTAAGCCAAGTTTTCATGCATTGTCAGGGGGCTTGCCGGGCAGAGGAAGAGTGCAAGCGAGGATTAGTAGTGTATCCATTTCCACATACCACGACCTCGCACTCCTGACCGCGGTGGAATCCTAGGGTTATGATATGCGTTGATGGCGTGAGCCTCGCATTGAATCAAGCGAGCGTAATCATCCACTTGTGTGAGGTGCGTCCGGGGGGAGTTGGCCGTCTCGCTAAGATCTTGCGGCATCTCGGCGCGAAGCTGCGCGCATTCATCTAATAGAGCAGTGTGCCGCTCCTCAGCAATCTCTCTTTCCCTCATCGCTTGGATATGAAGGTTCTGCAGCATTTGCCCTTGCTTCAGAAATAATTCTGAAGTTCGCCTCTTCATGTCATCGGGGTCTCGCGGGTCGCCCAAGAAATCATCCATCTGCTCCGGCAAAGGAATGGGCGACATCTCTTCCTCCCCAAAGTCATAGTCGGTAGGGAGGGCCTCAGAATCACCTGCGAGCAAATCTAAGCAACGTTAGCAGTTATCTAAACCTTCTCTTATTATCGCAGAGAGTGGTCTCTCGTAAGAAGCACTAAAATCCTAACCAGGAGGCAGGCGAGAAGTGTTAGGCCGACCCTGAAAAAGAGTAGTAAAGGGGAGCGAGATGGACTTCCTAAGACCAGCGCGATGCGCCACTGATGGAGATAATTTCCACGCTGCGTAAAATTAGAATATTATCCACGTATAATTCGATAAGGCAAGGGTACCTATCTCTTTATAGTATAGGATTTAGAAAATCAAGTGTCGTATTATTCCGGGCTCGTTGAGTACTTCTACTCTAAAAGAAGAGATATTATTTTATCGATCGAAAGTTGGGTTTGTTTTGGAAAAACGATTTGGAGAAAATTAACTACGAAGAAAAATTACGATTTAAAGGATTAGCACTTGGTCTTGAATCCCTTTGGAATAAAATATAATTTTATAAAAGATGAAGCCGCAAACTCTTATTGAAATATCTTTGACCGTGGAGGTTCCCAAAATATGGTAGAGCCTCTATCGAGAGAACTACCACCTAACCTTAGGTTGATCGATTAAGACCCCTCGGCCAGTCGAAACCCCCTAAGCTTGTTTTAAGCGGTGTAACCCACTATTGGATTTGACTCCAATCCGGGAGATTTGTGTCACCCTCTCCCGAGGAATGCATACAACTCTTTTTATCTTTGAGTGATCTCCTCGTTCGCATGGATCTCTCAATCACTAGCAAATGAATCTTAGATTGAAAGTCATATTCCGGACATATGAATTTAAAACGAAGTAATTCAAAGACAAATCGAAGATGAACAATACGAGAGTTTGCTAATTAGAAAAATTCAAAACATATTTTATTTTATTCCAAGGTTCATCATGACCAAGTGCTAAAGGAAATTTAGCTACTCATCATAGTGATGGGAATACAAGTAGAAGATGAAAAAGACATGATTAAGAAAACAACAATACTTGAATTAAAATTGCAATAATTTAAAAACTTACAACTTTAGGAAAAACTAGCTATAACAACAAAAATAGTAAACTAAAGCTGAAAGTAAACTCCAAAATCGAACTCCTTGACTTCCGGAGATTGCTGCCTTTTATAGTTGAAAAATCGGGGAGTCACGGCCTTGGTCACGCCCGTGACTAAGGGCGTGTAAGCTGCGTAATTGCTGTCTTGAAAGCCCGGGAACGTTGGGGAAGAAAAACTGCCAGAAATCAATTGCATGGCGGGTCACGGCCTCGGTCAGACCCGTAACCGAGGGCGTGTCTTGACCGGGTATGGAAACGGTGGGAAATGTCGCGATCTGGAGTTAATCTGGCAGTTGCAGAAGAGTCACGGCCTCAGTCACACCCGTGACTGAGGGCGTGTAAGCTAGAAACGGCGGGAATTGATTGCTGGCTGAACTGAATGCATTCCAGGCGAGTCACGCCCGTGATATAAAGGTCACGCCCCGCGTCACGCCCGTGACTGTGGGCGTGTAATTTTAATCTGACGTGGCGGCTGACTTTCTCAACGGGAATACGGCGTGGCTGGTTCATGGCCGTGACAAGGAGTCAGGCCGGTGACCAAGGGCGTGTACTTTGCGATTTCGGCAGAAGTACTCCAAATATTCTCCTGATTATTCTTATGAGCTTGAAATTGTTATTGGCAGCCCAAATTACCTGAAAATACAAAAAGAAGGTAAATTAGTGATAAATTAACTAAAACTAAATTAAATTATATTAATTTTTAATAAAATATTATATAAAAATAACTATAAATAATGCATTATCAAATACCCCCATACTTACCCGTTTGCTAGTCCCGAGCAAACAACTTTTCATAGGAGTAGAAAAATTTAAATACTAGAAAAGAAATTTGAACCTAAGGAGTAAAAATGCGAAGTCTTGCGCCTAAGCGTGTAGAAATCCTAGTAGAAAAACCTATTCAGCATAAAGATTAGCTTATAATTTTCAAAAATTCGTTATAACATATTGTTTTTACTTTTAAATTGAAAATCCGGCAAATCCTAAAATGATATTTAGGGAGCGGGTAGCGTGTTCACTAAGATCAATATTACACAAAATCAAAGTTCGGGATAGCCTCCAAAGAAATCCATCAATGACGATGGCCATACGCTTGCCCTTTCACACTCTCGCCGCGGCACTAGTTTAACTCATAAGTATGAATCAACAGGACTTAATTAGGTTGAAATGTGGGCTTGGGTTATTTTTGGTGAGGACAAACAAGATAAACATGACGGCTAGACACACCCAAACCCAAAGTGAGCTCGCACAAAATAATCTAAGCAAACATAACATTGTAAGAGCATAGCCAATTTCTAATCTTCTTTTTTGCGTTCCTTTTCTCTTTCTTTTTTTTTTGTTTTTTTCCATTTGATTTTTTTTTCATAAAAGACAAGAGAAAGTCCACCAAAATAATAAAGACAACAAACACTCACAAATTCTTTTCAAATAATTACTTTTAAGCACTGACTTGGGTGTGTGATTAGGTTGCTTTTTGGGCCTTGGTGAAGAGCTTGGTGGAGCTGAACAAAAAAGTAATGTAAAAGGCTCAAAGTGGCTTAACAAAGATAGAATATTAGGTGTGGGTGCAAAAGCTCAAACGGGCCAATAAAATGCCTATATCATATTCATGCTCATGAATCAAACTTATGCAAATGTCTTGAGAGTCGCTAGAGGGCAAGTTCTAGACATCGAGAAAGACTACCCTTCTATTGAAATTGCGTAATATTTCTCTAGTAAACTTCTACATACTCACTTAAAGTATTTTTAGATTCTACCAGATTCAAAGGAAAAGTAAAACAAAAATATTTTTACGCAGTTAGAAAAACATAAATCTAATTTTATGCTTAATAGTTAATTCGACATGAGATCCTACTAATGCGTGCGCGTAACTAGAACACTGCACGAGTCAATAATTTTACTCCAAAATTCAAAATCTAATGAAGTATATAAAAATTTCCTACCACACTATGTAAAAGTAAATCTACTAAGAATTTTGCAAACAAGTAAATATATAAATATTAAGAAAACTATATTTTTTTTAATAAAAATTTTGGGTGTTGCTTTGCAATAAAACCGGCATGAAATACCCTCCCCCCATACTTAAAAGAAAACAGTGTCCCCAATGTTTTAGAAATAAGTACGCGTAAAGGAGAGAAAACTTCCCCGATGAAGAACAAAGCAATACCCGAGCCATCCTGAAAAGAAAAAAAACATTGAGTAAAAGCAAAACATTTTTTTTATATTTTTGCAGTAAGAAAAGAAAAAAAAGAAATAAAACAAATACAAAGGTGCGGTTCATAAATTAAAAGATACAGATGACCAAAAATAAAATCTCTAAGCGTCATCGTCGTCATCCTCCTGCTGATAATAAGCACGCAGATTAGCAAATTCCCGCTGCAGATGCTCCATAGAGGAAGCATGGCGCTGCTCGAGGGTATCAAAACGTGTGTCAAAATGAGCGCGCATGGACAGCTGCTCGGTCTGAATCTGATCCAAACGAGTGTGGATCCGCCCAAACTGCTGATCGAAATAAGTGGATGAGTCGGGCGCGGTGGAAAAATTCTGCTGTGGCGGCTGTGGAAACTGCGGAGCTGGAGCAACGCCACCGGAATCAGCTTCGAAATCAAGATCGATCGGGTGGCCACCAACTTCGCCAGGAACGACCTCGTACTCACGGCCACGCCGACGCATCAAACCAATGGCCCGGAGGTTTTGGAATGTGATAGGCGCAGGGGTTTGGAGTGGAGCAATGAGAGGAAGTGCATCCCAGAGGCCCAAACGCTTTGCCAAATAAGTAACAAACGAACCTCCATGTAGCGTACTAAGCCTCCGATTTTTGGCCTGATGCCGAAAAAACATCGCTAGCGCCGAACTAAGATTGAGGGGGACTCGTTCGTACAGGCTATATAAATATAACAGGTCCGCGCGGGTCACCAGTCCATGGCTATCGCCGTGAGAGGAATGTGTAAAAGTGAGGAGGTAGTGGAGATAGCGTAAGGCGGGGGAGAGGAGATGACTACCCTTGGAATTTTTAGGCGAATATGGATTGGGGTCATTACTGATTTCTGCCCAAAATCCGTGGAGGTTATAATTGCGAGGGAACTCGAGGCGGAGAGCGGTGTAGGCCTCCATAAGGGTGAAAGCCTCATCGCAGAAGCCCATGAGAATGTTGAACTGACGCAAAGGAAGGGTTCGCGAAAGTCCGCCCATTGGAAATTCAAGCACGTTGTCGGCCCCGGCCTAGTGGAAATCAAACGAAGAGAAAAACTCCACCGTCAGCTCGTAGTACACCGGATCCGAAATGGAGAAGAAAGGAGCCCACCACGGAGTAGTGAGTAAATCGCTCACCGCGTTGGCCTGCTCGAGGGTGGTGAGAACATTCCAATCGATGATGCGGAAAACTCCAAATTCTTTCCCACGGAGGCGGTTACTCCGTTCTTGATGAGTGGGATGGGGAAAATTGATCATAGCCTCCGCATCAAAAGATTCATCGGGGAGTGAAGAGGAGGACTCGCCAACAGCGTGGTTGCGACGGCGGGCGGCCATTTGGAAGGAAGAGATGAAGAATTCGTCCAAAGAAGAGAGAAAAGAAGGGAGAGATGAGGGACAAGGTGTGGAGAAAAGAGAGGGGGAAGGAGTCACGTCTGTGACAACCTCGAGAGAGGGTGAAGGGGGCTTTAAATAGGAAAAAAAATTGGGGTCACGCCCGTGACCGAGGGCGTGTAAGGGGCGACAGGTAAAAGCTGGCGAGAGGGAAGAATCCGAGGATTGACTGGTCAAAAAGCAGAAAATTTGTCAGGTCACTCCCTTGGTCACGCCCGTGACCAAGGGCGTGTAACTGGCGAAGTCAAATTGACAGGGAAACTAATGCGCGCCGGTCAAAAATCGGTTCCCGAGATGTCACCGTCCAGGGTCACGCCCGTGACCAAGGGAGTGACTTGCTTGTCACGGGCGTGACAGTCAAATGGAATCTTTGACCAGTTGCGGTGAACGTGTTATGCCAGCTGGATAAGTCACGGCCGTGACCTTCAAATGTCACGGGCGTGACTCGAGTTGTGACGGGCGTGACATCTCAAATTGAGCCCGTGAGCGTCGGGTTAGGCGAAAATGGTCTTCCGTTAATGTCACGCCCGTGACCAAGCATGGTCACGCCTGTGACTCTTACAGAAGACGGAATAGAGGGCAACTCGTCGAAAAACTTGCCAGGAAAACGAATCGAAATGCGCCACGCCCTGGTCACGGCCATGACTGAGGCTGTGACTAAGACCGTATAACACATTTTTTCAGAAACATTTTTTTTTTGGGTTTGGTTTAGTAATTTTTTTATATTTTTCGTTTTTTTTGAAAAGAAAACAAAAATAAAAACAAAAACAAGGTAGTAAAAAAAAAGAAAAATACTCATAAGAAAGTACCGACTTGGAGAGCGGGGCTTCGTGCGTAAGTGTGAGTGACCGGTATCTCGCAAATTTCCTCCAAACCTGCAAAATTGTTAGTAACAAAGTAATAATAATAATAACATGATTTTTTTTTTGTTTTTTTTCTTTTTGATAAAAACAATAAGAAAAATAAAATAATTTTTTTTTGGTTTTTTTATTTTTGTTTTTTTGTATATAAATATATATATATTTTTTTTATTCATATTTATATTTTCATACGTTTTTGTAAATTTAAAATTTTAAAAAGAAAAACTTAAACCAAAATATTAATGTAAAATCTTCTCTTTTTTGAGACAATTTTTTTTAATTACGAGCGAAAAATAAAAACATGGGTTGCCTCCCAAGAGCGCTTTGGTTACGGTCGTTGAGCTCGACCATGGTGGCGTGCAGGTTTTTACCTTGTTCTAAATTTATCATCAAATGATGATAACGACTTTGGGAGATGCTAGGTGGGTGAATTTATTGCATGAATTAAAATATTCTCATACCCCATTCGGAGGAGAAGAGTGCCCTCACAAACATCAAATATTACTCGCGTAGTGGCCAAGAAGGGACGACCAAGGATAAGAGGTATCCCACCGTCTTCTTCCATATCAAGGATAACGAACTCTACCGGTAAAGTAGACTTGCCAACCTCAACTGGCACATCATGAATCACCCCTAAGGGGGTCTTCACGGACCGATCCGCCAATTGTAATTTGATGTTGGTGGGGGTAGGTTCTCCTAACTATAATTTTTGGGATAAACTATAAGGAATAATATTAACACTAGCGCCCAGATCCGCGAAAGCGTTGGAAAAATGGGTAGATCCTATAGTGCATGGAATATTAAAATTAGAATTAATATTATTAGCCCGCTCGATCAAACGAGCGGGATAAGGAAGGCGGGGTTGAAATTCTGGAAGAGGAAGAGATGATGGGGTAGGTGAAATTTCCTCTTCAAGGTCGGTGTCCGAATCATCCGCAAAGGTCACCGCCAAGACATTTGAAGTTGTCAGCGGTGTTCTTTTCGGCTGATCGGTGACCATTTTTAAAAGTTGCCCCACTTGATTCTCCAAATTCCGCAACGACCCTTGTAAATTGCTTTATTAACCACTTCTTCGAGAGAAGGCGGTTTAGGGGCTTGCGGTAGAAGAGTTGAATTTGGAGGACCAAGGGGAGCATTACCCGTGTTACCTTGATTACCCCATGATAAATTGGGGTGATTCCTCCAACCTGGGTGGTATGTGTTGCCGTATTGATTGTTCCCCAGATTGAAGGGCGGCCGGTTCGGATTACCCATGTAATCCACATGCTCCGCCGCATTTAGTTTAGGCTCCCAGGTAGGTGTAGAAGAGGGAGCAGTCATCCCTTCTAGTTTCTTGCTAAGTAGCTCAACCTGTAGAGACAAATTAGTAAATGAATCAATTTCATACAGCCCAGCCAGTTTATTTGAGCGAGACCTG
Organism: Dactylorhiza incarnata; assembly: GCA_033032865.1. Taxonomy (NCBI): domain Eukaryota; kingdom Viridiplantae; phylum Streptophyta; class Magnoliopsida; order Asparagales; family Orchidaceae; genus Dactylorhiza; species Dactylorhiza incarnata. The sequence goes on from JAWHQI010000035.1 coordinate 10,280,825, forward strand.
GGTGTACTCCATTGATAATTGTTCATGGCCATCCCCTCAATAAGCTCTTGCGCAGCCGCCGGTGTTTTGTTATTTAGAGTACCACCGGTGGCGGAGTCAATCATTTGACGTGTTTGGAGATTGAGACCATTGTAGAAGGTCTGAATCTGTAACCAATCGAAGATTGCATGTTCGGGGCATCAACGCAAATGTTCCTTAAACCGCTCCCAAGTATCATAAAGCATTTCTGATTCAACTTGGGTGAAAGAAATGATATCCTTACGCAATTGGGCTGATTTAGCGGGCGGAAAATATTTCGTGAGAAACTGTTCTGTCATTTGAGCCCATGTGGTTATAGATCCTCTCGGAAGAGAATTCAGCCACTGCTTAGCCTTATTGCGCAAGGTGAAAGGAAAACAAAGCCTTATTGCGTCATCGGATACCCCGTTAATTTTGAAAGTATCGCATATTTCTAGAAAAATAAAAATATGCGCGTTGGGGTCCTCGTCTTATATCCCATCAAATTGTACATATTGCTGTACCATTTGAATGATGCTTGGCTTCAACTCAAAGTTATTGTTCGCTATAGCGGGGCGGACAATACTAGATTGGGTATCTTCCAGATTAGGCCGTGCATAATAGGACATAGTCCATTGCGCGGCCTCATCCGGGTTTGGATCACCCATATAAGAAGAAGAGGAGGAAGAAGTAGAAGAAGAAGAAGAAGGAGAAGTGTCACCTACGGACTCCTCGAACAGATCTTGAGAATTTGGTCCTTGAAATCTTAAGCGTCGCCGAATGGTTTGCTCAATTTCTAGGTCCAATTCAAGAAGATCGGACGGATTCCTTCGGGTCATACACCAAAAAGAAAAACGTAGAAAAGAGAGAAAAAATGATAAAATTAATAGAACTAAGATTTCAAAATATCAACAATAGGTCCCCGGCAACGGCGCCAAAAACTTGATGGAGATAATTTCCGCGCTGCGTAAAATTAGAATATTATCCACGTATAATTCGATAAGGCAAGTGTACCTATCGCTTTATAGTATAGGATTTAGAAAATCAAGTGTCGTATTATTCCGGGCTCGTTGAGTACTTCTACTCACAAAGAAGAGCTATTATTTTATTGATCAAAAGTTGGGTTTGTTTTGGAAAAACAATTTGGAGAAAATTAACTATGAAGAAAAATTATGATTTAAAGGATTAGCACTTGGTCTTGAATCCCTTTGGAATAAAATATAGTTTTATAAAAGATGAAACCGCAAACTCTTATTGAAATATCTTCGACCGTGGAGGTTCCCAAAATATGGTAGAGCCTCTCTCGAGAGAACTACCACCTAACCTTAGGTTGATCGATTAAGATCCCTCGGCCAGTCGAAACCCCCTAAGCTTGCTTTAAGCGGTGAACCCCACTATTGGATTTACTCCAATCCGGGAGATTTGTGTCACACTCTCTCGAGGAATGCATACAACTCTTTTTATCTTTGAGTGATCTCCTCGTTCGCATGGATCTCTCGATCACTAGCAAACGAATCTTAGATTGAAAGTCATATTCCAGACATATGAAATTAAAACGAAGTAATTCAAAGACAAATCGAAGATGAACAATACGAGAGTTTGCTAATTAGAAAAATTCAAAACATATTTTATTTTATTCTAAGGTTCATCATGACCAAGTGCTAAAGGAAATTTAGCTACTCGTCATAGTGATGGGAATACAAGTAGAAGAGGAAAAAGACATGATTAAGAAAACAACAATACTTGAATTAAAATTGCAATAATTTACAAACTTACAACTTTAGGAAAAACTAGCTATAACAACAAAAATAGTAAACTAAAGTTGAAGTAAACTCCAAAATCAAACTCCTTGACTTCTGGAGATTGCTGCCTTTTATATTTGAAAAATCGGGAAGTCACGCCCTTGGTCACGCCCGTGACTAAGGGCGTGTAAGCTGCGTAATTGCTGTCTTGAAAGCCCGGGAACGTTGGGGAAGAAAAACCGCCAGAAATCAATTGCATGGCGGGTCACGGCCTCGGTCACTCCCGTGACAGAGGGCGTGTCTTGACTGGGTATGGAAACGGTGGGAAACGTCGTGATCTGGAGTTAATCTTGCGGTTGCAGAAGAGTCACGCCTCGGTCACGCCCGTGACCGAGGGCGTGTAAGCTAGAAACGGTGGGAATTGATTGCTGGCTGAACTGAATGCATTCCGGGCGAGTCATGCCCGTGACATAAAGGTCATGCCCCATGTCACGCCCGTGACTGAGGGCGTGTAATTTTAATCTGATGTGATGGCTGACTTTCTCAACGGGAATACGGTGTGGCTGGTTCATGGTCGTGACAAGGAGTCACGCACTTAGTCACGCCCGTCACCGAGGGCGTGTACTTTGCGATTTCGGCAGAAGTACTCCAAATATTCTCCTGATTATTCTTATGAGATTGAAATTGTTATTGGCATCCCAAATTACCTGAAAATACAAAAAGAAGGTAAATTAGTGATAAATTAACTAAAACTAAATTAAATTAATTTTTAAAAAATATTATATAAAAATAACTATAAATAATGCATTATCAGCCACATTGTCGGCAGGAGTGGTAGTGTCCTGTCGTGAGCCACCAGAACCCTCCCCCCTCAGGATATTGAACCCCGGGGTCTTAAGGGTTGTGTCAGGGAGGATCGGCGACGGGGGTCGCGAGTTTTGGCGACCTAGGGTCGCATGTGGGGAGGCTGTAAGAAGTACAATGAGAAGCCCATCAGTCAGAACGTTTAACTTGGCAGGTAAGAGCGGGTAACTTATGATGCGGTTCCGGCAAGTGCACTGGTTGCACACGTAATAAAGTTGGGAATACGTCCCCGAATATCGTCTCTCAAGGAATGCGCGTGGAATGTTTGATTCTTCGGATTGAGAAAATAATTACTAGAGTAGATTAAAGGAAAAACAGGGCTTTGATTTTGGTTTCCTAAATTACTACACATAAATAAAATGCGGGTGAAAACTCTGCTTTGTAAGGCGGGATGGATAAAATGGCCGCGATGCCGTGCTTCGGTGAGCGGGTGAACGAGAGGGATGGCGGATTACGATGCTACTCAAATCTCATGAACCATAAAGGATCTCAAAAACATGAAATCACATTAACTAAAACACAATGTTCATGATCATCATCCATAAAAACAAACATATCTAAGAAAACTCTGAAGGAAGCAAAGGGGAAAAGAGGAAACCAAAGCTCGAAGACTATGCTGAAGATTCTAGGCTGGAATCGACGGGTTTTCAAGCCTCGTCCGTGCTCGCTCTTTAGTTGCGTCCGGGGTCCGGAGGAGCTGTCACCTTCCTCTACTTATACACGTCTTCTTCGTGGTCTAGCTTGAGGTAACTCTTGTTCTACTCCTGGAATGCAGCGGAAGCTCTCCGTCTATGGCGTTCTTGAGCTTAAGGGTGATGGAAGAGGCCAAGGAGGGATATTTGGAGGAAGATTAGCAAGCCAAAGTTCACCGGTTCTCCTCCTAGGTCAAATGGTGGTGGAGTGGAAGAAGTGGGCGAAAATGGCGGGCTCTCCAGCTTTTCCCGCCGAGGATCCCTTCTTCCAACGGATTTCCTGCCTTAAATACTGAAAAGTCATAAATTTAATCACGCACGGGCGAACGCACGATCGTGCGTTGCCCGTGCATTATTTAACTAATAAATTGGCATGAGGAAGAAGCAGCAGCGCCCGTGCGATTTACTCACGCACGGGCGAATCTGCCCGTGCGCAAAAACGCAAGAACAAATTCAGATTGGCTGAAAAAACAGATGAAACAGGCGATCGTGCATTTCCTTCGCGCACGGGCAGCCGCCCGTGCGTACAAATGCACAACCAAATTCAGATCACTGGTTTTCTACCCAGAAGAAGGCGCATGAGCGCAGCCATCCATGCGTCAAGAAAACGCACGACCGTGCGATATAAATAAACATGATTTCTGGGGTAAATAGGTTGATCCAACTACCTTTAAGAACAATAATCCAGTTGGGAATACACCTCCAGCACCAATCAGACAGAGAAAGAGGATTGGGGAGCACCATGTGCTTACCCCCAATATCATGGAGTTCAAACGCACACCCAAACAGGCTTAAAAGGAGCACAAAGCACGCAAGTGTGCATGAATGAGCATAAGTGAAATAGATGCAATAATAGCTCGAAAATGATGCACATGAGAGTGAAAACTAGCCCGGATGAGTCCATCAAAGTGTATATAAATGGGACTCATCAGACCTCCAGACTTAACCGTTTGCATGTCCCGGGAAAACTACAAAGCTCTCCCGTCAAAACAATTGGATGTTAGAGCAGATTTGAGCGGTAGAGATCCATGCGAAGTCGCATGCTCACGTGCGTAGAAATACGTTAGAATAGAATTTAACTCTAGATTATATTTAACTGTTTCTAGAACAGTAATTTGAAATCTAGTTTACTCGGATGGTGAATCCCAGTGAGTCTTTCGGTCGCGCACAAGGGACAATAGCGTGACTAATGAGTAGAGTATTACTCGAATCAAAATTCAGGACAATCTCCTAAGAAATCCATCAAAGTCGGTGTCCATAGGCTTGCACGTTCACACTCTCTCTACTTCATGAGATGAATCATATCTAAAATCAGTAGGACTTATAGGTTAAGATTTGGCTTAGGTTGAGTTTAGGTTAGATAAGTAGAAGAACGATAGGCAACACACTCAACATAACCTGAGTACTCAAGAGTATAAAATCACCAATACAACAATTTCAAGAACAACATAGCACCCCCAGACTTCAACTGGACACTAGGTGCGTGCTAAGCCAGCCATACATTGTTTTATCGATAGAATGTACTTGAAAGTTCTTTTTGCAAAATTATTTTTTCTTTTTCTTTTTTTTTCTTTTTCTCTTCTCGACAAATAAATCTTTTGTAAGCACTTTATTAACTTCTCCTTTAGCTTTCTCAAAGCTTCCATACACAACATAGATAACATCAAACGTGGTAGATATAAAAACTTCTTTTCAAACCAATTTGTTGGTGCGAATATAGTTTGGCCGTATGGCTCTGGTGAAATTTAAGTGGAGCTAAGCAAGAAGGACAGGTAGGCTCAAGTGGGTTTGCAAAGGTGATTACATTGGTTAGGATTTCAAAAGAACAAACAGATCAAGAAACAACCTACATCACGCTTTAAAATGAGTTATTCAACGCAATCGTTTCAAGAGTCGCCTAGTGCAAGTTCTAGCCACCGAGAAAGGTTATCATTCCTTCTGACCCTAGTAATAAGCTACTACTAATTCTGCTACACTCGACCCTATGCTACCGTTGGATTCACTGGATTCACCACTAGAGTTAAATAAATTGCAACTACTATAATAGAAATAATTATATTATAACATTGAATTTTATTCTACTCTAATTGACTTTCTAGGCGTGACGGGAGCACTCGACTAGAGCACTACTCGAGTCAACATTTTTCTCCACCCCTCACTCCTACACTCACAATCCAATTCTTACGAGCGGGGAACCTCGCAGCAATACCCAATAAGCGTGCACGATTAAGTACGCGTTAATTAGGTGCAAATGTGTGCTATGTGTGCAACAAAATTGAAATCCTAACTCAGCACATTCTAACATGCTATGCAAAGTGCGTGCTCGTGCATAACTCGATCTCTCCCCCAGACTTGATCACAATCCTATAAAATAAAGAATTCATGGATTAAGGAAAATAGGGGTAGAGTGGACCTATGCTCACGAATGAGCATGCCAGAAGTGCGGCAATTCCTTCTTTAACTTTCTCCTTCCTCATCCCCCGAGCGAGAGCTTGAACCTGCGATTTTAGCATGAACAAAAAACAAAACAAAATGAAACACAAATCTGAACAAAAGATCGGAACCGAATGGTTCCCCCATGGGTTGTCTCCCAAGAAGCCCTTTTGTTTACTGTCCTTAAGGTGGACCAAATACATGTATTAAGCAAAGTTCATAAAGTGTAGAAGTTCTAAAGAAGAGTTCACATGCAAAGTTCTCAGAACACGAAAATAAAAACATAACATCAGCTATAAGCATTTTTGTAGTGCCCGACCCCAGTGGCTTGTAGGATGGAGGTGAAACTTTAGGCCCAAAATTGGTATCGCCCAATTTTCCCCTAGCCTTCGCCATCTTGCCACGGAGAGCAGCGGAGCATGCACCACACAATAGTCTCTCTTGTTTACTCTTCTCCACGGTTGGAGAGCGCCAGCGTTGATAAGTTTCAGCATTCCCCACCTTGGTGGTGGGTGGCATCACTTCCGTCGCCGTAGTGGCGACTGGATCAGCCCAAGAGATAGAACGTTTAAGAGGTTTGTTACATAATTCATTACAAGCTAACAATGGGACGTCGTCCCGAGTTAAGTTCGGCTTGACAGGTTCAGAAATGAGGTTCTCCTCCCTCTCCGAGTTACATTCTTTCCGACAGTCAACTTCTTCCTCTTCTCCGCTCGACTGATCTTCTTCCTTTTCTCCGTTAAATGATCCTTTTTCTTCCTTGTTCTCTGCATTACTAAGTGATTCATCAATAATAAACTGGGGAGAGAAAAATAATGTTGCAGTTGCAATCTTGGGGCAAGTAGGCGATGTTCCCTTACTAGGTAAGATAACACACCCCGCAGAGAAGTCCAAAGTGGCACCGCTCTCTTTCAAGAACGGTACTCCCAAGATGGGAATAGATTGATTCTCACGGGGTCCCAATACTTGGAAATCGGCGACCACCACCTTCCCCTTGATTATGACTTCAACATTTCTTACTTCTCCCTCCGCCTGATTGAGTCCCGTTCGCAAGCAGTAGGGACTTCTGGTCTTCCGTGTTCATTTCAAGTTGCATTTTAGCAACGTCCTGCAATGCAAGGACGTTACGGGATGAACCGGAGTCACACAAGGCAGCAGTTTCAAGATTATTTATGGAGCATGTTATTACCAACTCACTTGGGTTACCTACTTCCGCATCGGTGAGACTCTTCCCTTGATTGATTGGATTATTTTCAGTGTTGCTGGGAAGGGTCTCTTGCGAACGCTCGGTCAGCAGTTGAGCCAATTGGCCCAATTGCGTCTCTAAGCTTCGCATGGATGCGGTTTGGCTAACCATATTAGAGTTAGCGGCCTGCATGAATATCTCCATCATTTCTTCAAGGTTGCTCTTCTTGGGGGATGGGGCATTTTGTGTATAACCCGGTTGTGGTTGCCGCGGTTGGCTCCCGGAGGCTTGAGCATCGAATTGATGTGAGCCTCCTTTCCATCGTTGGCCAGGAAAGTTTTGTTTCCACGAGAAGTTCGGGTGATTCCTCACACCCGGGCTATAAGCATTATTAAAAGGTGCTCCACGATTTTGATCATTCATATAATTTATGCTTTCATCATAAGATACTTCGGTAGGTTGCTGACCACTGGGACACTCATATGCATGATGCCCCGGGCATCCTCAACCTTGACAGGAGATGACCATCACTGGGGCAGGAGGAAGGGCAGGCTTCTTAAGCTGCATGATATTTTCATAGGGTGCTGATGCCATCTCAGCAGATGCACCAGGTGTGCTCACCTCAAAGAGTCCCCGAGCATTCCTTGGGGCATTCCATCCAGCAGTCCAGAATGAACTATGAATGGCAATGTCCAGGAGAATCCACAATGTGTCTTCAGGGGTATGGTTCATCAGAGTTCCACCTGCAGTTGCATCAATCATGGCCTTGTAATTGGGCTCGATTGCAAAGTAAAACTTTTCCACTAGGCTCCACGGTTGCAGCTCATGCTTGGGGCATTTCCGTAGAAGGTCCATGAACCTTTCCCATGCCTCTGTGAGAGTCTCCTGATCATGTCGTTGGAAGGTAGTGATTTCTCTCCTCAAGTTCACAACCTTATCAACTGGGTGGAACTTTGTCAGAAATTTCATTTGCAGAGCATCCCAAGTGGTGGCTGTACCGGGTGGTATCGTGTGAAGCCATGCTTTCGCCTTGTCTCAGAGGGAGAATGGAAACAACCTGGGTTTCACTGTCTCATCAGCGACCCCAGCGTATCGAAATGTTCTGCAAATTTCTGTGAATACAGCCAAGTGAAGATGGGGATCTTCATTGACTAACCCGGAGAATTGGGCCTAGTTGCGGATCATATTCAGGATGGCTGGCTTTATCTCAAAGTTGTTGTTCGTGATGGCAGGGCCAAATCCGGGGTACACACTCCCAATAGTGGGCGTAGTGTAGTCTCTCATGGTCCTGGGTCTCGGCCTAGCCACTTCATTCTCATCGGCTGCCTGACCGGCGGCTGGTGCATTTCCCTCCCCGGGATTGACCTGATTTCCATTGGCGTCCATGGTTGCAGCAGCACAGAGACGCGCCCGTAGGGTACGCTCTATTTCAGGGTCAAATGTTGCAACGTCACCGGGGTCTCGTCTCTGCATACACACACCGAAAACAATAGAAATAAAATAAAAAACAACAACTCCTGTAACTATGGACTCAAACACTGAAATCAAACTACGCATGCATTCCCCGGCAACGGCGCCAAAAACTTGATGCGGTTTTGGCAAGTGCACTGGTCGCACAAGTAATAAAGTTGCGATTACGTCCCTGAATATCGTCTCTCAAGGAATGCGCTTGGATTGTTTGATTCTTCGGGTTGAGAAAATAATTACTAGAGTAGATTAAAGGAAAAATAGGGCTTTGATTTTGGTTTCCTAAATTACTACGCATAAATAAAATGTGGGTCAAAACTCTGCTTCGTAAGGCCGGATGGATGCAACGGCCGCGATGCCGTGCTTCGGTGAGCGGGTGAACGAGAGAGCTGGCAGATTACGACACTCCTCAAATCTCATGAACCACAAAGGATCTCAAAAACATGAAATCACATTAACTAAAACACAATGTTCATGATCATCATCCATAATAACAAACATATATAAGAAAACTCTGAAGCAAGCAAAGGGGAAAAGAGGAAACCAAAGTTCGAAGACTACGCTGAAGATTCTCGGCCGAAATCGATGGGTTGTCAAGCCTCGTCCGTGCTCGGTCTTCAGCTGCGTCCGGGGTCCGGAGGAGCTGTCACCTTCCTCTACTTATATCTGTCTTCTTCATGGTATAGCTTTAGGTAACTCTTGTTCTACTCATGGAATGCAGCGGAAGCTATCCGTCTATGGCATTCATGAGCTTAAGTATGATGGAAGAGGCCAAGGAGGGAGCTTTGGTGGAAGATTTGCAAGCCAAAGGTCACCGCTGCTCCTCCTAGGTCGAACGGTGGTGGAGCGGAAGAACTGGGCGAAAATGGCGGGCTCTCCATCTTTTCCCGCCGGGGATCCCTTCTTCCAGCGGATTTCCTACCTTAAATACTGAAAAGTCATAAATTTAGTCACGCACGAGCGAACTCACGATCGTGCGTTGCCCGTGCGTTATTTAACGAATAAATTGGCTTGAGGAAGAAGCAGCAGCGCCCGTGCGATTTACTCACGCACGGGTGAATCCGCCCGTGCGCAAAAATGCACGAACAAATTCAGATTGGCTGAAAAAATAGATGAAACAGGCGATCGTGTGTTTCCTTCGCGCACGGACAGCCGCCCATCCGTACAAACGCACGACCAAATTTAGATCACCAGTTTTCTACCCAGAAGAAGGCGCACGACCGCAGCCGTCCATGCGTCAAGAAAACGCCCGACCGTGCGATATAAATAAATATGATTTCTGGGGTAAAATAGAGTGATCCAACTACCTGTAAGAACAACAATCCAGTTGGGAATACACCTCCAACACCAATCAGACAGAGAAAGAAGATTGGGGAGCACCATGTGCTTACCCCCAATATCATGGAGTGCAAACGCACACCCAAACAGGCTTAAAAGGAGCACAAAGCACGCAAGTGTGCATGAATGAGCATAAGTGAAATAGATGCAATAATAGCTCGAAAATGATGCACATGAGAGTGAAGACTAGCCCGGATGAGTCCATCAAAGTGTATATAAATGGGACTCATCAACTTACCAGCATCTTTCCCATTCGTGAGGTCTGTCTTTGCCGGAGGATCGGGGCAAGACCCGGTTATGTCTTCGCTCGCGCCCTTATCGATAGGAGGCAGGTCCTGAGTTCCGGTGAGGTTTAGAGAAATCAAATGAATAGTTAAGCCGGAAGAATAGCTTTTACCTCTCCGGTGGGGCGGCTATCAGGAGAGGAGTCCAACAGTACAGTCCCATCCCCCCTGTGGGTAGGCAGATTGGCTTCACCTTTTTCATCTTGGGCAGTGGAGGAGTGACTTGGCGTGTTATCCATGAGGCAGTGTTGGCCATGAAAGAGAGCTCGCCTGCCTTGGACGCCCTCAGGCAAGCTTGAAGTTCTTTGAAAAGAGGCATTTTTCGGCAGCTACAGTAGAAGGAGGTGGAAAAGGAGGAATAGAGAAAAATGTTGAGCATCACCCCGGCTTGGGTAGTATTTATAGCTGTGGGGTGGGACCCACAAAAAGATTCCCGACAGATCAGCAGTCGCCGACGAACACCCGGGGTTGGATGATTCTTTACGAGCTTAGATTAATCTCGCAAAGAGCGGGGATTGTGTACAACCCCGTGTTCGCCTGAGGGAATAAGGCTCGAAGATGGGCGAATTAGGCTGGAGGTGGCTTCCATCTGACATTCTTTTCTCGAAGAAACTGGATGTTTTGCGTCGTCTCATGCGCACTCAGGATTCTTCCCCTACTGTTGCTTTCTCAACAACTTGTCCTCCCAGTGCCCAGTTTGTCTCCGCTACTTCATCTGAGTGGATTATTGACTCTGGGGAGACATATCACATGACGGGAACATCGTATGATTTTACCTCTTACACCCCTCTCTGGGCGTGATATGGTTTTCAATGCTAATGGCTCACTCTCACTGATTACTGGCAAGTGGACCATCATCTGTTCCTTTGTCATGCCTCTCACATCGGTGTTGCATGTTACTGCTTTTCCTTGCAATTTGTTGTCAATTAGTCATCTGACTACGTCCTTAAATTGTTCTATCACTTTTTCTCCTGATGATTGTGTTTTTCAGAATCTGGCAATGAGCAGCGTATTGATAGTGGTAGGAATTGTGTGTGGGGGGGGGGGGGGGGGTACATCTTTATCATCCTCCCTCTTATGCTCTCTCTAGTACCACTCCAGCTCTCTCCAGCCCTCCTCGCCCCTCTCCTGCGGATGTGCGTCGATGACATCAACATCTTGGACACCCCTCCTCCAGCTATATTCTTAAGTTATTTCCTATGTTTTTGAGCTCTCTGAGCCATTTTTTATGTAATGAATGTGAACTTTCTAAACATGTATGGCAGTCTGAATCATCTTTCTTCTTTTAGTACAATTCTTTTTGATGTTATTCATACTGCTGTTTCAGGACCATCCCCTGTTATTTCTCTGATGTAGACTGAAATCTCGATATTGATGTTAATTAATAAGAGTTGTGAACGATTTAATAAAATGTGGCAGAGGAGAACGCAAGGCCTGGCCTGCAGGAGGGTCGTCAGAAGAAGGTGGGCAGGGCCTTCGTGGGCCGCTCGCCTAAGGAGGGTTTATGAGCAGGACTCGCGAGAAGACTCACGAGAAGTGCTAGGAGTGGCGCTCTCGTAGGCCACTTGCCTAGGGGCTAAGGAGGTGAAATTACCCTTCTGCCCTTGGTGGGCTGCTAATAGCCCTTCAGAACAGCGGAGTTTGGCTGTTAGCAGGCCAAATTGGGGTGCGTTTAGTAAAGCCAAAAGACGGAATCGCGCTATCAGCCGACCAGTTCAGGAAAACTATAAATTAGACCTTAAGGGAACCTTTGGAGAGGACTACTTCTTTTTGGATTCTCTCTCCTCAGGTCATCTTTGGTTAGCATTCTCAAAGCTCTCCAAGGTGCCCGGCTTCAGTTCTTGGCTTAGGAGGGGAAGCGCTCTACGATCTTCCGGGTGTGTGGTGGGACCTTGATGTAGGGCTGTTCGGGGTTGGAGATCGACACGAACAAGAACTCTCGCGACGCCCTTCACGCCTAGATCTACCGCACCTACACAAGCATCTATCGTTGCAATACGATTCACATATAACGCAGCACATACACCATAAGGGAGGAATGATCGACTCTAAAATAACGATCGAAAGAGAGTCGGATTATTATCCAATTTAACATAAAGGTTGCCAATCTTTTTGGAGAGCAAAACAAAGGCTATAGGCCAAGATTCGCTCAAGCAAATTGGATCCACCCGATCCGGAATATAGAAAGTTTGATAACAATGAAATCGATTTCAGAAAATAGCAAGCAGAGTATTTAAAAATCACGGATAAAACAGATGCTCAACCTCCACAAATTCTAAAGCAATAAATCACAAGATGGGGAAGGAGAAGTTACCCAACCCGGATCCAACAAGCACACAAGATAAGTGGGAGAATCACTCTCTCCATGGATCCACCGACGTCTCACTGAATGGGGTTGCAACCTTCTTCCTTGGAGTCGCACCGAAGGAATCCACGCCGGAGTCGCACCGATTAGGGATGGAGGGAGCAAAGGATGGCTTCACACCAACAAAGGGGGGCGGCGGCTAGGGAGGGAAACCCTCTTGGCCGAAATTCTCTATGAGAGGATTTTAGGTTAACTTGTCTAATCTCTTTAATCCTCATAAAAGTCTCCTTATATAGGAGTTACAAACAACATATAACCATCCAAGATGGAGATGTAATCTCAACCATCCGAGCAGTTAAATACACACCAAATGTTTTAAAAGTGCAGGAAATAAATAATACAAATTCTTATATGAATATAAAATTATTACCCAAACATGGAATAATTTTATATTCACAAATATAAAATAAAAGAGCATAACAATTAAGTAAATTGGTCTTCAAGTGGGCTTAGCACTCCGCGGGCGGAGGTTGTAATGCAATCTTTTGTTAGCGTCATCATGGCACCTAAAATCTTTATGTCGTTGTGCCTCGGCAACCGGATCATCATCAAGTAGTGGTGGAGGGTCGTGGCATCAATCCTCCCCCGCTCAAAATCATGCATCTCCAATGCGTGGTCCGAGAGATAGCGGTGGAGAAGAGCGGCATCCAAGCATCGGAGCTCCGTCTCGAGTACCCATGAGTCATCCGAAGGGGGGCGTCACGCCAACGGATGAGGATGCGGTAGGTATCACCATCAGTAGTAGCAAGTGGCTCAGCAGCAAGTATTGTATCTGTAGTGAGAAACATCTTGGGAAACCTGGGAAACATGTCAGCAGTAGGAATAAAATAATGCAACTCACCATCTGATGATATACCTGCGGGGACCGAAAGAGAGAGATCATCCGAACTACCACTCCCCAACCCATTAGAAATTTTAATGGAGGGAGAAGACGACAAAGAATTCAACTCTTGTGGAGGTGAAACAAACAGCTTCAAATCCGAGACATTAAAAATGGGGGAGATACCCCAATCAGCAGGCAAATCCAAAATGAAAGCTTTGTCACCTAGCTTCTTTATAATCCGAAAAGGGCCAGCGAGCTTTGGTGCTAACTTTTTAACGGTGCCAGATGGAAGTCGTTCGGGAACTAACCAGACTAAAGCCAGATCACCGACTTTAAAGTGTGGCACTCTCCTATGTAGATTAGCGTGTGTTTGTGATGAGTCCCATTTATATACACATATTTGGACTCATCTGGGCTAGTTTTCACGCACTTGCACTTCATTTTTAGTTCATTAATGCTTATATTTCACTTGTTCACTCTTCTCACACTAAGTGCACCTTTTAGGCATGTTTTGGTGTGCAATTGCATGCTTTGTTGTTGGGGGCAAGCACAATGTGCTCCCTATTCTTTTCTCTATGTTTATCTAGTGCTGGAGGTGTTTTCCCAGCTATTTTATCTTGTATACAGGTGGTCAGATCATCCAGTTTTCCCCCAGAATTCATGATTGTGTGCAACGCATGGTCGTGTGTTTCCTTGATGCACAGACGGTTGCGGTCGTGCGTTTTCGTCTGGGCAAAAAATGGGAAATCTGAGTTTGGTCGTGCATTTTGACTCACGGGCGGAATTGCACGTGCGTGAGTAAAATGCACGGTCGCCTGTTTCTTCCTGTTTTTAGGTTTTCTGAATTTACCCGTGCGTTTTGACACACGGGCGGATTTGCCCGTGCGCGAGTAAATCGCACGGGCGGCGCAGCTTCGTCTTCACGCCAGTTTTTATCATTAATTATCGCACGGTCGTGCGTTCGACCGTGCGTGACCAATTTCTGACAGATTTTCTATATAAGCTGGAGATTCCGCCCTAATGAAGAGATCTTCTTTTTCCCGCGTCCAGGAGCTCCAGTTTCGCCCATTTCGCCGCTCCATCGTCGCCCACCTTTGGGAGGAGCTCCGACCGCCATTCTCTTGCAAATCTCAAGCCGGAGCATCCTCTAGGCCTCCTCCATTGTTCATGCACCTCCAAAGCTCCATTGTGAGGGATTCAGTGCTGCACTTGTAAAGTTCTCAGGTGAGATCGTGGCCAAAGAAGATTGACGGAGAAGATGGGTATCATATAAGAAGGTGACAGCTCTTCCGGACCCTTGAAGGCAGTTGGAGCCCGAGCTCGGACAAGGATTGACAACCCTAGATTTTGGCCGTGAACCTCCGATGAGTCTCCGTGCTTTGGTTGTAATCTAAACCTCCTTTACATTATAGTGTGTTATTCCTTAATTATTTGGGTGTATGAACAATGTTTGCTAAACCTTGTTTTGTCATTTAATATTTCATGTCTATGTGAAATTATTTTGTGTGGTTTATGCAAGTGTGGAGCGCCCCATTCCATCCTCCATCCCGCTGTCATGTTCGTGTGCCGCACTAGCAATTGCTAATGGCGTGCTTATCGATGAGGTGCTTGCGACCCTCATTCTGCTTGCCTACTCTTCCATCCGCATAGCGAAGCGTGGCATAGGGGCCCGTGTAATCCATTCGCCTAACGAAGCAGTGCGCTCAAGGCCTGCACAGTTCGATTCCGCTTGCCTACTCATCCATCCGCCCTTGCGAAGCAGCGCGCTCAAGACCTGCCTAGTCTACATCCCGTCAAGCGAAGCATTTCATAGCGGCATTGCATAGGAGTAGTTGTAGTATTTTATTTTATTTCCACAAACCAAATCACCCCCTTTCGCACCCATCCGACCTAAAGGACTTCAATCGCAAGTCCTTCCTCGATAGTTAACTCCACCTTACTGTGTTCCTTTGAGATTCAATACTTGGGGATTCACTCACACATTTTATATTACTTGAACGATCGGTACACTGCCATTTTGTGCCACAGTCTAGCTACCGCCTATAGCGGTGTGCGAGATTTGCGCATCAAGTTTTTCGCGCCGTTGTTGGGGAACACAGACGTTTGAGTTTTCTGGAGAGGGAGAATCTGAGAGAGAATCCATTCCATTTGTTTATCGCGTCCTTTTTGTTTTATTTCTTCTTATTATGTTTTACTGTTTATATTAGGTTGTTCTAGTAAATTTTTGTTAGGTGTAGTATTTTGCACAATAGTGTTTTTATTTTGAATCATTTTATCTTCACACTATGTGGGCTTCATTCAATATTCATTGTTGTTGGTGTGGAGATATTTCTCATGCTAGTGATAGATGCCCATCGGGAGATAATAGCCCTAGAACTCAAGACCCAGCATATGGAGCACCGACTTCGTCTGGTACTACATATGGTGCACGTAAGTCCTATGGCTATGCTGCAGAGCCTTTACCGTCATACTTCTTTTCGGCTTCAGTGCCTGCTGTGCCAAAGAAGCCCGCAAGGCAGTGCTTGTTTTGTCAGAGCACGGATCATGTCTTGAAGGACTATGCCGAGTATCTTCGCCAATTGGGCGAGGATGATGAGCCGGATATCCGGATCATCCTGACTCCTACTTCTGGCATCACACCTTCAACATCTGGTTATGTGCCCATTTCACCTTCAAGCTTTGAAGGGTATGATGTGGACACGGTCACCAGATGTGTGGCTAATCTAGGCTATAACATGGTTGAGCTCATCTCCCCTGTGCATATATCACCATGTGTAGATTTAATTCTTTGTGAGGAATCGGTGCTTGACATTTATCCAAGCACTATTCCTCCCCCTGTTGTGCATACTACATTCGTCTGTGACGACATTGTTGAGGATGTGTCACAGGATGAGGCTGGTGATCTATGTGTTATGCCTACTCCTATGTAGGAGGACAACCTTCTAGGCAAAGGGGAGCTTTCCTCAGCACCGGTGGAGGAAGTCCAACTCTTGGGCATGACCACTGTTGATCCCGCTGAACCTTGTAGCATTGATGACAATGCAGACATTATTTTACTTCCCCAATCTGATGGGAGTGAGACCGGGACTACTCCCCCGATTGATTTTTATTTATGTTCTTCTTCTTCTTTATTTCTTGATCCCCTTTCTTCATCTGAGCCTGTGCAGGTTAAGTCTTCACAGGTACTTCAGGAGGACTTGGAGAATTATGCTCAAGTCCATGATGAGAGCATCCTCTTATGTGAGGAGGTTGATCCCCCCTCCATAGAGGAAGCCCCACTCATTGCCTTCTCCTCCTACTGCCTCCCTGGAGATGATACCTTGCTGGGCAAGGATAGTTTTGGTGAGTTGAGTGAGTATTCCTCCTCTTCTTACTTTTTATTCCCTCTACCTATGACGAGCAGGTATTATTTATATTCGGTTAGAGGCGTGACTGTTCTATCGCCGTATCGGAACCCGCTACCGACACACATATTAGAATAGTTACCTGTGCACTTTTCTTTTCATAGACCCATTAGCTAGAACTGTTTAAAGTTGAATAAATCGTGCTGGGAGGACAATAACCCAAGTAGTTATCTTACTTTTCTTGCAATTTCAGTTTATCTAGTTTGTTTAGTTAGTTTTACTTTGTTTTTCGTTTGTATATCTTCTTTTGTTTTTGCGGAGCTCACCCCTGCAGGTCATTCTTCTGGCGGATGCTGCAACTTTTTCTTGGTTTACACGCCAATCTTCTGGTATGCTCACTTCTGAGCATGGGGTACTCTCTTTCCCTAGACTTCATTTTGAATTTCATCGTTCTATCTTGTGCTGGTTCGTTTAGTTTAAGTCTGGGGGAGAGATATTTATTGTACCCACTGCACATGCGCATCTTAGTGCATGCTAGAAGTATTTTATTTTTAGTTATATATGATTTTGTTGCATTTTCGTCGCACACCACAGCACCCACATGAGCGTGTACTTAGTTGTTGGCGCGTCATGAGTTGAATTCATTTCCTCTGTGTGATTGGGAAAATCATTGTGCTGGCTTTTAAATTATGTAGTGGAGTAAAATGTTGACTCCGGTGTTCCTAGTCAAGTACTCATGTGAGTATAGGGATTTGTGTAGATTAGATTTCTTTTTATACTTTTAGTTTTATGCATTTCTTTTAGTGTAAATATTGTTTACTCTACTCAAATGGTGAATCCGGTGTTAATCAAAAGGTAGCATAGGGATGTGTGTAAAGTATCATTAGATGTGTATTGCTCGAGCCGGGAGGAAGGATAATTTTCTCGGTGGCTAAGAACTTGCCCCAAGCGATTCTTGAAGCATAGGCATATGATAGTTATTTTGCGTGAGAATGACGTAGGCCATCATTTTGGCCCGGTTGAGCATTTGTGCCCATTCCTATCGCTCTATCCTCGTTAGCCCAGTTGTGCCTACCCGTTCTTTGATTGAGCCCCACTTTTATCTCACCAAAGCCTAAAAGCCAATCCTAGTCGCACACCCAAATTTGAGCTTTAGTTGTTTATCATTTTCATGATTGGGGTGTTGATGTTGTGATATTTATGTGAAAATGTGGATGCACTTCATTGCTCATCTTGCTAAAATTGTTTTGAAAAGAAAAGAAAAAGAAAAAATGAGAAAAAGAAAAGAAGTAAAAAGAAAAAGAAGAAGTGCTTAATTGAAAAATCTTTGTATAAATTTATGATTGGGAGTAGGCGGTGCACACACCCATGTTGCAAAAGTCTAAGTCTGGGGGTGTGGTGCACTTGCATTCGATGTTGGTGTGCGTGTAGTTGTAATAAAGCTCATTTGGGTTTCGGTGTATCAAGCCTTCGTGTTTATCTTTGTTTACCTCACCATAACCCAAGCCCCATTTAAAACCTAAAGTCCTACCGACTCGCGCATTGAACCAATCTAGTGTCGTGGAGAGAATGTGACCGGGCAAGCTTATGGTCTCCGGCACCGATGGATTTTGGTGGAGTTTGTACGGAATCCCAACTTTGGCAATGCTTGCCTCAGCGATTATTTTACTTTCTCCGTATGCGTGATCGGATGATTCACCGTGACTCCAATTTTGAGTAGAAGTAATATTTATTCACTCTTTTAGAAATGTATAAACGATGTGTATAATTAGAAATCTTCTCTATTATTTTCCTATGCACATGAGCATGCGACTTCGCATGGTACTCCATCTTGTAATTTTAAGCTAGCTATTTCTTTTTCCTGCCTGCTTAGGATTGGTTTGCTCGGGACGCGCAGACAGGTAAGTCTGGGGGTGTGACGAGTCTCATTTATATACACATATTAGGACTCATCTGGGCTAGTTTTCATGCACTTGCACTTCATTTTTAGTTCATTAATGCTTATATTTCACTTGTTCACTCTTCTCACACTAAGTGCATCTTTTAGGCCTGTTTTGGTGTGCAATTGCATGCTTTGTTGTTGGGGGCAAGCACAATGTGCTCCCCATTCTTTTCTCTATGTTTATCTAGTGCTGGAGGTGTTTTCCCAGCTGTTTTATCTTGTATACAGGTGGTCGGATCATCCAGTTTTCCCCCAGAATTCATGATTGTGTGCAACGCACGGTCGTGCATTTACTTGACGCACGGACGGCTGCGGTCGTGCATTCTCGTCTGGGCAGAAAATGGGAGATCTGAGTTTGGTCGTGCGTTTTGACGCACGGGCGGAATTGCCCGTGCGTGAGTAAAACGCACGGTCGCGTGTTTCTTCCTATTTTTAGCTTTTCTGAATTTACCCGTGCGTTTTGAGGCACGGGCGGATTTGCCCGTGCGCGAGTAAATTGCACGGGCGGATTTGCCCGTGCGCGAGTAAATCGCACGGGCGGCGCAGCTTCGTCTTCTTGCCAGTTTTTATAATTAATTATCGCACGGTCCATGCACGGTCGTGCGTTCGACCGTGCTTGACCAATTTCAGACTGTTTTTCTATATAAGCTGCAGATTCCACCCTAATGAAGAGATCTTCTTTTTCCCGCGTCCAAGAGCTCCAGTTTCGCCCATTTCACCGCTCCATCGCCGCCCACCTTTGGGAGGAGCTCCGGCCGCCATTCTCTTGCAAATCTCAAGCCGGAGCATCCTCTAGGCCTCCTCCATTGTTCGTGCACCTCCAAAGCTCCATTGTGAGAGATTCAGTGCTGCACTTCTAAAGTTCTCCAGTGAGATCGTGGCCAAAGAAGATTGACGGAGAAGACGGGTATAATAGAAGAAGGTGACAGCTCTTCCGGACCCCGGACGGCAGTTGGAGCCCGAGCTCGGACAAGGATTGACAACCCTAGATTTCGGCCGTGAACCTCCGATGAGACTCCGTGCTTTGGTTGTAATCTATACCTCCTTTACATTGTAGTGTGTTATTCCTTAATTATTTGGGTGTATGAACAATGTTTGCTAAACCTTGTTTTGTCATTTAATATTTCATGTCTATGTGTAATTATTATGTGTGGTTTATGCAAGTGAGGAGCGCCCCATTCCATCCTCCATCACGCTGTCATGTTCGTGTGCCGCACTAGCAATTGCTAGTGGCGTGCTTGTCGACGAGGTGCTTGCGACCCTCATTCCGCCTGCCTACTCTTCCATCCGCATAGCGAAGCGTGGCATAGCGGCCCGTATAATCCATTCGCCTAACGAAGCAGCGCGCTCAATTAAGGCCTGCACAGTTCGATTCCGCTTACCTACTCGTCCATCCTCCCTCGTGAAGCAGCACGCTCAAGGCCTTCCTAGTCTCCATCCCGCCAAGCGAAGCATTGCATAGCGGCATTGCATAGGAGTAGTTGTAGTATTTTATTTTATTTCCACAAACCAAATCACCCCCTTTTGCGCCCATCCGACCTAAAGGACATCAATCTCAAGTCCTTCCTCGATAGTTAACTCCACCTTACTGTGTTCCTTTGAGATTCGATACTTTGGGATTCACTCCCACATTTTATATGACTTGAACGATCGGTACACTGCTGTTTCGTGCCGCAGTCTAGCTACCGCCTATAGCGGTGTGCGAGATTTGCGCATCAGTTTGATAGGACTCGTATTGAGTAGTCAAGGTAGCCCGTATACGTGCATATTGGTCATGAATGTGTTGGGCAAAGGATTGTCCAAACTGACTTGCTTTGTACTTTGGAGGCATCAGAACCAAGTGAAGCGGACAGGGGCCTTGTACCTGTGAACAATCTCGTTTGGAGACATACCTGTGGACCTATTTTTTGAATTATTGTAGGCCAATTGGGCATGGGGAAGAATTAGATCCCACGTGCCTTTGTGATCGCTCACTAGACATCTAAGAAGATTCCCCAAGCTCCGATTAACCACTTCCGTCTGCCCATCGGTTTGTGGATGATAGGCGGCAGAAAACAATAATTTGGTACCCATTAAAATCCAAAGTGTTTTCCAGAAATAGCTCGTATACTTGACATCTCTATCTGAGAATATTGTCTTCGGCACTCCCCGGTGACTAAGGACTTCTTTAAAAGAATATTTTGCAATGTTAGACGCATCTATGGTCCTAGTGCACGGAATAAAATATGCCATTTTTGAGAACCTATCCACAACTACAAAAATAGAATCGTGATGACGTAAAGTGGTGGGTAGGCCTAAAACAAAGTCCATACTTACGCCTTCCCATGGTGTGGAAGGGATAGGTAAGGGTGTATATAATCCTACGTTGGTTTTGGTGCCCTTGGATACCTGACAGGTAGGACAACTTCTCACTACCCTTCCCACCATCGCCTTAAGTTTTGGCCAATAAAATTTTTCCTCAACTAGCTTAACGGTCTTATCCATACCGAAATGGCCACTCAACCCTCCGCTATGCAGCTCCCAAATGATATGGAGTCGTAAAGATGATTGCGGGATACACAACTTCCCATGCCTAAATAGATAGCCATCCTTAATAACAAACGCAGATATAGTCGTGGGGGAACTATCCTGGGCAGATAAATATGAATCCTGAAAATCTGGGCAGGTAGCGTACTCATCCTTAACGCGCTCAAACCCTACAACTTTAACCTCCATTGTGGAAAGTAAAAGGGTAGGGAGACTAAGAATGTCCGCGACTCGGTTGTCAGCTCCCTTAAGGTGTTTAAGATTAAACGTGTAACCTTGTAGGAAAGCTACCCACTTAGCGTGACGCGGGCTGATTTTATGTTGGCCATTGATGAACCGCAATGCTTCGTGATCGGAGAGGATCACAAACTCCTTGGAGAGGAGATAGTGCCTCCAATGGTGCAAACATCGAACAACCGCATAAAACTCCCTGTCGTAGTTCGAATAATTTTACTTAGCGCCAGATAACTTCTCACTAAAGTAACTCACAGGGTGCCCTTCCTGATTCAAAACACCTCCTATTCCCGCACCAGAAGCGTCACAAGTAAGCTCAAAGAATTTGGTGAAGTCAGTTAGATGTAAGACAGGTGCCTCAGTCATAATCTTCTTGATGCGTTGGAAAGCATGGGTGGCAGACTTCGTCCAGGTGAACTCACCTCTCTTCTTGCAATCAGTAATGGGGGTTATGATGCTACTGAAGTCCCGTATAAAATGGCGGTAAAATGTAGCTAACCCATGGGTACTACGCACCTCTCGTAAAGTGGTCATTTCGGGCCAGTCCTTAATGACTTGCACCTTGCTAGGGTCAACTCTAATGCCCTCCGATCCGACTATGTAGCCTAAGAACTCCACTTCAGGGACATAGAAAGTGCATTTCTTAAGATTAAGAAATAATGTTTCCTTCCGCAGGGTGGAAAGAATCACTCTCATGTGGGAGATGTGCTCGGCAGTGGTGGTGCTATAAATCAATATGTCATCAAAGTAGACTACAACAAACTTTCCCATGAATGGCTAAAAGACGTGGGTCATCATCTGAGAAAAGGTGTTGGGGGCATTAGATAGCCCAAAGGGCATCACAAGCCACTCGTACAACCCATTCTTAGACTTAAACGCAGTCTTCCATTCATCAACCTCACGGATCCTAATCTGGTGATAGCCACTCCGTAAGTCTAACTTTGAAAAGATAGTGGCACCAGATAAGACATCTAAGAGGTCATCTAATCGTGGAATAGGAAACCTATACTTGATGGTAATCTTATTCATAGCACGGCTATCAACACACAACCGCCATGTACCATCCTTCGTGGGGGCAAGCAAGGCTAGTACCGCACATGGACTCATGCTAGTCCTAATGAACCCCTTCTTCAACAGGTCCTCAATCTGGGTCTGTAACTCCTTGTGGGCAGCAGGATGGAGTCGATAATGGGGCTGGTTGGGCAAAGAGGAGCCCAGGACTAGATCTATCGCATGCTGAATATCCCTAAGTGGGGGTAATGATGACGGTAACTCCTATGGGTACATGTCCCTATACTCTTCCAACAGTACCCGTAACTCTCTGGGAAGATCATCCAAAACACTAGAATCAGGCTTTGCACTCATAAGTACTAGTGCATACATCACTCCATCAAGAAATGGATCCTTCATAAACTCCTTCCTACCAACTAGACTCAACGTCCTCCTCTCAAATGGGATAGTGGTGTCCATAGACAAAACTACTGGATCCTTCGGGATGGTCGGCCTCAAGGTAATGGTCTTACCATTGAATTTAAATTCATAAGTGTTGGATCTACCAAAATGCATCACATCACGGTCATAGAGCCAAGGGCGTCATAGTAACATGTGACAAGCGTCCATCGGTAGGTGATCACACCATACCTCATCAGTATAAGATTTGAATGAGAGGGGGACCAAGCATCGCTTGGTAACCGGGATGGTGATCTTATTGATCCATGCTACCTGATAAGGGGTCGGGTGTGGTTCTGTGGTCAAGGACATACGTGCGATGACGTTCTCAGAAACGACAAACACACAGCTACCACTATCAATAGTCAGCTTGCAGAGTTTCTCTCCACTCTTAAAAATCAGAGAAAATATGCTCGTCCTCTTCCAGTCATCTAACGGACGAGGAGTGTTCAAGATACAACGCATCACCAAAAGGTGGTGATCATCCTCTAAATCACTTGGGACCCCTTCTGGGTCACTCTCCTCAGCAGCCTCGTATACGTAATCAGCGGGATCGGTAGTCGAATCTAAAAAGGCTATGACCTTAGTCTTCGTTGGGCACTCAAAGGCATAATGACCCTGAATACCGCAAGAGTAACATGTAGTGTTGGACTTGCTCACCTTCCCTATGGGGATACGCTCACTCGCGGGATCCATAGTGTTCCTAGCAGTGATCACGACAGACTTCGACTCAGTGGACCTAAACTTCCCTTTATCCAGATATGTGGAGGAAGACGCTCCCACGGTGGACTTGTTCTTTGTGTGGGAATAACGGGAGTGGGCCTTCGAGGCAAGATGCTTTTCAATGTCAAGGGCGGCATTGAAAGTCATGTTCAGGTCCGTATGAACATAGCCGAGGAGCTTCCTTTGATTATCGGGTTGAAGCCCCTTACGAAATCGAGATTAGGTGACCTGAGGAATCTCCCTAAGATCACACCGCACCATACGGTCCTTTAGTTCTCCCATATATTCAGCTACCGAATTGGAGCCCTGCCGCAGGGTGGCAAGATCATCGAACATCTGTGTTCGGTGGTACGCTGGGACGTACTGATCGGTTAGCAAGTTCTTCATCACCGGCCAACCTATAAGTGGGACTCCCTGCCCGGCTCCTAATCTTCACTCCTCATTCAGCCAAAAATTCTTAGCACGACCCGTTAACTTCATCCTGGCAACTTGGACCTTTTGAGGGTCCGTAAGATTATGACATTCGTAGTAGCATTCCATATCCACTACCAAAGGAAGACATGGGGATCTCCCAAACCATCGTAAGTGGGGGCGTCAATCTTAATGGCCCTAGTAATATTGAATCCACGCTTGAGGCGGTGTTCTCGAGGGGGCACTCGGGGAGAATCCCCATCAGAATCCGAATCATGGACCTGTTGGTACCGGTTGGTCTACCCAACATTAATGGGTGGTGGTGGTGGCCCTCCTTTATTCTGTAGGATTTGTGCTAACATGTTCCTAAGCTCAGTCATATCGTTACGCAGCCCCTCTTTGGCCACAACGTTGGGATCCCCGTGCTCATTCGCAGCCATCCTAGATGATGAGGGGGTAGTGTCTTCCGTTCCTAGTATAGTGTGCATGCAGGTTTGGAGAAAATAATGAGGAGTGAATTTTTGTAGTGTCGGATAAAGATCAATTTTTTCGCAGAAAAATATTTTCGGGATGTGACTAAAAAGGAGAACCTCCAGAATTTTTTTTTCTTATTTTTTGACGAAAAAAAAACAGCCGATGCCGGTCCCAAGCCCGGATGAAAAATGGTGAGGGTTGTGTTAGGTAGACGGCCAGCGTAAAATTTAGTCACCCTTATGAATATGGATCTTTTGAGAAATTGTGCTAAAGCTAGGTTGTTCCCCCTAAGGAACGCGTCGTATGGTCCGCATGCGGCGTCTTGGCAAGGACCGCTACATCTCCAGGACTTGGGTGTAGTGTTAAATAGGCAAGAGTCCTCGTCGTATGGTCCGAATGCGGCGTCTTGGCAAGGACCGCTGCACCTCCAAGAGGACTTTGGTGTAGTGTCAAATATGCAAGAGCCCTCACATATTAGGCATCCTAGAAAAGTTGATCGTAGGATTTGTGATCGACTTAGGTTTGGAAGTTGGAATATAGGTACGCTAATGGGAAAAGCGATGGAAGTAGTGGATACAATGATTAGGAGAAAGATAAATATTTTATGTCTGCAAGAGACTAAATGGGTGGGTGAGAAAGCTAAATTTCTAGATAATTCAGGTTTTAAATTATGGTACACAGGAAAAAATAAAACAAGAAATGGAGTAGGTATTATTGTAGATACTACTTGGAGAGATGGAGTTGTTGGGGTAAGCAGAAAAGGTGATAGAATCTTAGCTCTTAAATTAATCGTAGGAAAGGAAACTATTAATGTAATTAGTGCTTATGCGCCACAAGTAGGATTAAATGAAGCTATTAAAGTACAATTTTGGGAAGACTTAGATGATTTGGTAAGAGAAATCCCACAAAGCGAGAAAATTTTCATTGGAGGAGACTTAAATGGACATGTAGGGAAGCAAAATACGGATTATACAGATGTTCATGGAGGATTTGGGTATGGAGAAAGAAATGAAGAAGGAAGAACCATTCTAGACTTTGCCATAGCACATGAGCTAATTGTGACAAATTCGTTCTACATAAAGAGGGAAGAACACTTAATTACGTTCAAGAGCGGACAAAATAAGTCATAAATTGACTATTTTATGACTCGCAAAATGGATAAAAAGATTTGTAAGGATTGCAAAGTCATACCAGGAGAAAGTTTGACAACGCAACATAGGCTAGTGGTGTTGGATGTGCAAATTAAATATAGTAACTTTAAGAGAAAGACAAAAGTGTTGCCAAAAATTCGGTGGTGGAACTTGATGAAGGAAAAACAGGTTGCTTTCAAGGAAGCAGTTATAGAACGACTAGTTGATGATCCTTATGTTGATCCTAGTGTCGCATGGGAAGTTATGTCTTCTCATTTAAGGATAAGTGGAAAGAACGTACTTGGAGAGTCAAAAGGTCGCGCGCCCCCACAAAAAGAATCTTGGTGGTGGAAAAAGGAAGTGCAAGACAAAGTGAGGGCAAAGAGGGTCAGCTACAAAACATTATATGCTTGTAGGAATGATGAAAACTTGACAAAGTATAAAGTCGCCAAGAAAGAAGCTAAAAATGCAGTAAGTAAAGCAAGAAGTCAAGCTTATGAAGAATTTTACAAACGACTAGATACCAAAGATGGAGAGCGCGATATATATAAAATTGCTCGAGCTAGAGAGAGGAAGACAAGAGATTTAAGCCAAATTAAATGCATAAAAGATGAAACAGATACGGTTTTGACGGATGATGTGGCTATTAAGGAGCGATGGAAAAGATACTTTTATCAACTATACAATGAAGGAAAAGATAATGAACTGAACTTGGAAGAGTTAAGTAAATCGGAGGAGTATAGAGACATAACTTTTTATCGTAAAATTCAAGCATCAGAGACAGATGACGCTCTGAAGAAGATGAAAAATGGAAAGGCGGTTGGACCAGACGATATACCCATTGAAGTATGGAAATGCTTAGGGAGGGAAGGAATTTTATGGCTTACAAGTTTCTTCAATAAGATACTGAAGACAAAAAGGATGCCAGACCAATGGAGAGAAAGTATTTTGGTACCTTTGTATAAGAACAAAGGAGATATACAAAATTGTGTCAATTACAGGGGAATTAAATTAATGAGTCATACTATGAAACTATGGGAACGAGTAATAGAGAGACGAGTTAGACGAGAGACTAGCATCTCAGAGAATCAATTTGGATTCATGCCAGGGAGGTCAACCATGGAAGCTATACATCTCTTGAGGAAACTCATTGACAACTATCGGGAAAGACAAAAAGATTTGCATATGTTGTTTATCGATTCGGAGAAGGCGTATGATAGGGTTCCAAGAGAGGTCTTGTGGAGAGTCTTAGAAAAGAAAGGTGTAAATGTATCATACATTGACGTAATCAAAGATATGTATACAAATTCAGTGACCAGGGTGAGGACATCTGGCGGATTAACACAGGAATTCCCTATCGCCGTTGGCTTACATAAAGGGTCAGCTTTAAGCCCTTACCTCTTTACCCTTATCTTAGATGAGCTCACCGGACATATCCAGCAAGCAATACCTTGGTGTTTATTATTTGCAGATGATATTGTTTTGGTCGATGAGACACGCGAGGGTGTAAACGCGAAACTAGAATCTTGGCGAGACACTTTAGAAAAGAAGTGTTTTAGGTTGAGCAGGACAAAGACAGAGTATATAGAGCTTAAATTTAGTAGTGCAAGAAGGTCAGATGACTCCGTCATTAAATTAGGTGACCAAGATATTTCCCGGAGTGATTGCTTTAAATATCTGGGATCGATAATTCAAAAAGATGGAGGTGTAGATAAAGATGTGATTCATAGAATCCAAGCAGGTTGGTTGAAGTGGAGAGGCGCGTCTAGGATCCTATGTGATCGTAAAGTACCACTAAAACTTAAAGGCAAGTTTTACCGTACTGCAATTAGGCCTGCAATGCTCTACGGTTCTGAGTGTTAGGCAGTGAATGGTGTACACGAGCAAAAAATGGGAGTCGCGGAGATGAGAATGCTTAGGTGGATGTGTGGTCACACGAGACTGGATAAAATTAGGAATGAATGTATCAGGGATAAGATAGGAGTGGCGCCAATTGTAGAGAAGATGCGAGAAGCTCGTTTAAGATGGTTTGGACATGTACATAGGAGACCATTAGAGGCACCTGTTAGGCGTTGTGAGAGTTTAGTCACTAGACATGTTAAACGGGGGAGGGGTAGACCAAAAAAAGACTTGGAATGAAACTATAAAGAAAGACATGATGTACTTAGGCATTAATGAGACTATGCTTAAAGATAGGGCGCAATGGCGACAGAGGAACCATATAGCCGACCCCACTATGGTGGGATAAAGGCTTGAGTGTTGTTGTTGTTGTTGTAGTATTTTATAATTATTTGCGTTGAGAGTTGGCTGTACCCTAGTTTTGAGAAGATTCGGTGAGTGCTCTTTATTTGCATTCCGCAAAAATGGGAGTTGCGGAGATGAGAATGCTTAGGTGTATGTGTAGTCACACGAGACTTGATAAAATTAGGAATGAATGTATCAGGGATAAGGCAGAAGTGACACCAATTGTAGAGAAGATGTGAGAAGCTCATTTAAGATGGTTCAGACATGTACATAGGAGACCATTAGAGACACTTGTGAGGCGTTGTGAGAGTTTAGTCACTAGACATGTTAAACGGGGGAGGGTTAGACCAAAAAAGACTTGGAATGAAACTATAAGGAAAGATATGATGTACTTAGGTATTAATGAGGCTATGCTTAAAGATAGGGCGCAATGGCGACAAAGGATCCATATAGCCGACCCCACTATGGTGGGATAAAGGCTTGAGTGTTGTTGTTGTTGTTGTTGTATTTTTTGACGAAAAATAAAGATTTTAGCCCGCTATTCGCAGACCACCAAATTTTTTTTGATTTTCTAGCTTATTTTGTGCCACGGAAATGAGTATCGAGGTCGTATCAATTGAGAAATTGAAAGGACCTGCTTTGATACCAAATTGATGTAGGGATGTCCGGGGTTGGAGATCGACACGAACAAGAACTCTTGTGACGCCATTCACGCCTAGATCTACCGCACCTACACAAGCATCTATCGTCGCAATACGATTCACATCTAACGCAGCACATACACCACAAGGGAGAAATGATCGACTCAAAAATAACGATCGTAAGAGAGTCGGATTATTCCCCAAATTAACATAAAGGTTGCAAATCCTTTTGGGGAGCAAAACCAAGGCTATAGGCCAAGATCCGCTCAAGCAAATTGGATCCACCCGATCCGGAATAAAGAAATTTTGATAACAATGAAATTGATTTCAGAAAATTGCAAGCGGAGTATTTAAAAATCACGGATAAAATGGATGCTCAACCTCCACAAATTCTAAAGCAAGAAATCACAAGATGGGGAAGGAGAAATTACCCAACCCGGATCCAACAAGCACACAAGCTAAGTGGGAGAATCACTCTCTCCACGAATCCACCGGTGTCTCACCGAATGGGGCTGCAACCTTCTTCCTTAAAGTCACACCGAAGGAATCCACACCGTAGTCGTACCGATGAGGGATGGAGGGAGCAAAGGATGGCTTCACACCAACAAGGGGGGGGGGGGGGGGGGGGCGGCTAGGGAGGGAAACCCTCTTGGCTGAAATTCTCTATGAGAGGATTTTAGGTTAACTTGTCTAAACTCTTAAATCCTCATAAAAGTATCCTTATATAGGAGTTACAAACAACATATAACCGTCCAAGATGGAGATGTAATCTCAACCATCCGAGCAGTTAAATACACACCAAATGTTTTAAAAGTGCAGGAAATAAATAATACAAATTCTTCTTTGAATATAAAATTATTACGTAAACATGCAATAATTTTATATTCACAAATATAAAATAAAAGAGCATAACAATTAAGTAAATTGGTCTTCAAGTGGGCTTAGCACACCTTGGGCGGAGGTTGTAACGCTGTCTTCCGTTAGCATCATCATGGCACCTAATATCTCTATGTCGTTGTGCCTTGGCAAACGAATCATCATCAATTAGTGGTGGAGGTGCCGTGGCATCAGACCTCCACACTATTGCCAAGGGTCATAGTTCCAAGTCTTCGGTCAGGTTGCTCCGAGGGACAAGTAAGCGCGAGTTGCACCCATCTTTGGGGTCCGAACTCCTCGTTGGGCCGAATCCCGGGTCCAACAAAATAGATGACTTGTGAATGAAGTGTTAATTAAATTAATTCTATAATTACACAAAAATTACCAGAGATCTATTACATGATTATGAGGGTACCACCAAATTTTCATCACCATCCAAGATTATTTGAGCATGTAAATTTCTCTTATAAGAAGGTTCCCAAAAATGGTTATAACCTAAATCAGAGGGGATAAGTGGTCCTAAAATTCTCTTAAAATTTCCTAGGAAATATTTACACTCCATGAACTTATCTACCAAGTTTCATGACCATCCAAGGACATATGCCCCCATGTCCTTCACAAGGCTTAAAGTGCAACACTAAGGTTAAAACTAGGGTCCTAGGGCATATCCACCCCACATCACCCTAAATTAATCATGGGGGTGTCTTATGTGATCCTAAACCAGTGGCTAATATTTCACACCACTTGGATGAGATTTGACCACCTAATTCTATCATGTGCACTTTGATCTAGTTTGACCTAGTTTGACCAAACTTGGGCTAACTAATTACCTAACCAAATCAGTCCCAATTGGGCTGAAATTTTTACCAGGGTCATATAATAACCATAAGAAGCATCCACCAAAATTTGGAGGGAATTCGAGGTCATTAGACCCTATAATTAAATAATGTGTGAATTATTAAATTATTACAAAAACCTTAGAAAAGTTTCTCTAAAAATTCCCATCTTTGGATATGTTAAGGGTGTAGACACATATAACCTAGGTTTCAATTTTCATGTCAATATCATTTCCCTATCCAAAGATATTCAAGAAATGGTGGCTGTCCTACCCTAGGGACCAGTCCCACCAAAATGGCCCTACAGGGAGCTACATTACTCCTTTTGAGCTTAAAGAAATTTTAAAATAAAGTCGACTTCAAGGGCTACAAAAGTCTATCTTATACACATTTCCAAATTCAGCTTCTAAGGCCTTTTTTCTATCACAAAAACATATAGTTCTAGGTAAATAACTCACATATAATATAAGCATTTATTATTATCAAAACTTATTTAGACAGATTTTGACGTCCATGATTTCGTCTCCCTCATTGAGCCAACAACCATGATATCCCTTTCCTGAAGCTTTTCCAAACCATCTTGTCGGCGATCCGACCACCTTCCCGGGCCGGCCACCGCCACCACCACCTTCGTTGAGGTGGTGGCCATCGTTTGGCGGTGGTTTGCCGGCCGGAGGTGGCCGGAATAGTGTTTAAGGTGAGGGGAAAAAGCTCTAAAATGAGCCTTTTGTGAAGCTCGATCCAAGGCCATTTTGGCTCGAATCAAGGCCTAATCGAATTCAGATCTACGCATTAGGGGAGGAGAAGGGGATCAGACCTGAATTGGGGCGGAAAGCCTTGTGGATCTTGGGTTCACCGTGGGAGCTCGGGAAGCTTTTGGAGCCATGTCAATCCGAGCCTAGAGAGCACAATCCTTTCGGGAAAGTTGGGGGTTTCACTCCTCTCACTTTTTTGAGGATGTTAAAGGCCTTGATTGGGAGAGGGGGAGGTTACAACCTTGAATTCCATTAATGGCCATCAAGGTGATTTCGGTTTTGGCTTGGGGAAGATGAATAGGGACTCAATCTAGCCCGGAGAATGCTGGAAACTCCTCCTTTCCCTAAGTGGAGATGAATGTGGCCATTAATGGGGGGAGATTGAAGGTTCCTTCTTCCTCCCCATTAATCCCCCCTCTTTCTCTCTCTTTCAAATTCGGGCTTTCTCTCTCCTGGCCAAATTTCCTGAAATTGAATGGCTAATTCAGTAGCACCCAACCCCATTAGGTGGTGGACCACCTCAATTGGGTCTAGCCCAAGTGGATTGGGCTTGATTAGGCCAAAATAAGTCATTTTGACCTAAATTTAAGATAAGGTTTACTTTGGTCAATTTGACCATTTGGGTTGCCTCCAATGGGTGGTTTGCCACCCATTGGCCTCCCTGAAGGTTTAAGAATGTCTAGGTAGGGTAAATTTTGCAAGGTGAGGGTCAATTGACCCTTAATAGGCCACTTTTGACCAAAATAGAGCTAGGGTTGACTTTGGTCAAATTGGCCAAACTGGTGGCCCCATGATGGGGCTTTTTGGTCTATTAGGTCCCTAATATCGTTAAAAGTGTAGGGTCAAGGTCAATTTGACATGTTGGAGGCCAATTCACCCTAATTAAGCTACTTTGACCAATTTAGGGTTTAGTTTGGTCAATTTGGCCTCTTTAGTTGACCCCAATGGGTCCCTGGTGCTCTAAGGGGACCACCAATGGGTTAGAGATGTTATTGTGAAGTAAAAGGATCAAGGTTAGGCCCTAAAGTCCAACCCTAGGCTTGGTATCAAAAATTGCTATTTGCAGACCACTTGGGTTTTCTCCTTCTTACCTTAGTTCACATGATCTTAAGCTCCTCCTATGGTTTTTTCATGACCTAGTCATGACAAAACTAACTTGGTTGTCTAGTTGTTTAGGGGATGTTACATGAGTATTGTACCTATAGTTCATGCACACTATAAACACACGACAAGCAAGATCAAATACAATAAGGGATTTGTTATTCTCAAACAAAGGGATGTGACACACATGTCCAACAATGGGCTCCTATAACTGACAAAGGCAACAATAAGGTGGAAACAATTAAGACTGCTCCTTACCAAGAAGGAAGGGAAGATCCTCTACCGGGGACCAGACATTACAGCTCTACCACTTGCTGCAGCTACTGACCTGAACCTGAACTTCGAGCACTCAAAAGAAAAGAATGCCTCAACCCAAAAGGGAGCAAGAACATTATTAAATAACAGAAACAATGTGCAATTTGGAGTAAGGCACATAAGTAAAAAAAAGTCAGCGAACAAAGTTCAGACATGATTAAAAAGTAACCCGAGAAACAAGGGTATCCAAGAGGAGGCTAAAACCATACCAAGTTGCTTATATGATAAGTTAATAGAAAGAACTGTGGTGGAGGTCTATTATACTCATCCACTCTCCAGTATAAAAGCTACTGTGGTGGAGTCCTATCATATCCACCCACTCTCCAGTATATAAAACTACTGTGGTGGGGGCCTACCATATCCACCCACTCTCCAGTCTACAAAAAAATATGGTGGGGGCCTACCATATCCACCCACTTTCTAGTCTACAAAACACTGTGGTGGGCGCCTACCATATCCATGTTGGAGCATGCGTTTCGCACTCCTCCGGTTTGATAATAACAAAGTCCCTTTTGTATTTGATTCTATTTTCATTAATGGTGTGCAGATAACAGGTATGAGATGTTCACATTGCTGCTGGAGCTAAAATTGAATGTGGAAAAAAATTCACTGTCGGAAAATTCCGACAGCCACTGTCGGAAAATTCCGACAGCCACTGTCGCCCAGGCGACAGCAGAGAAGTTACAACTACTTCTCTCCACGGCAGATCGACGAAAGACAGTTTTGCGCTGTCGGAATTCCGACATCGATGTCGCCCAGGCGACAGCTCGACGGTTACACCACCTGCCCACGTCTCCACCCACGACCGGCAGTTTTGCACTGTCGGAAATTCCGACATCGATGTCGCCCAGGCGACAGCTCCACGATTCCAGCAACTGCCCGCACGACGGCTCGACGACACGACAGCGGCAGTTTAGCACTGTCGGAAAATTCCGACAGTCACTGTCGCCCAGGCGACAGTGAAATTCTATAAAATGGTTCCTTTGGTTCGTGCATTCCAAGCTTTTAAGAATTCCAGTCCCTTCCTGAGTGCATACGAACCAGAGAGCTCCAGAACCTCCTCAACTCCCATTTGTGCAAAGAAGGATTGAAGATTGAAGACGAGATCGGGCGCGCTTCTACATCAACGATCATCTCGAGGCTTCAACAATCCATTCAGAGATCTGAATTTCTAGGGAGTTGTCTTTTTCATATTGTATTTTCATTTACTCATATTTCATTTTGTATTGGGAAAGAAATCGTCGTCTTGCGTGCGGCGTCTAAGTCCTTGCGCGGCTTAGGGGAAAATCGCTTCCTTGTGCGGAGCGTCCAAGTCCTTGCGTGGCTTGGTGGGAGATCGTGGCCTTGTGTGCTACGTCTAGATCTTGGGAAGATCTAGAGGATAGGCTTGGGCTTGATCTTGGGAGAGACAAG
The DNA here is from genome assembly GCA_033032865.1 of Dactylorhiza incarnata. Taxonomy (NCBI): domain Eukaryota; kingdom Viridiplantae; phylum Streptophyta; class Magnoliopsida; order Asparagales; family Orchidaceae; genus Dactylorhiza; species Dactylorhiza incarnata. The sequence continues at coordinate 10,314,430 of JAWHQI010000035.1, forward strand.
CGATAGCCTTCCGATCCTTGGGAGAAGGATTGGTAAACCAAAATTATTGTATTTTTATTATCATAATTGTGCCTTGATCTTAAGCATTGTTAAGATCATTTTTATTTGTATGCAAATTTCATGATATATAAAATTATGATCCTTTCACTAATTGCAAATTTGTGTGCTTAAATCTTTATCTTAGAAATTTGTGTTTGGTGTTATACAAAAATTGCATTGGTTTAAAATTATTTTTAAGTAACTTTTTATTAAAGTAAATTTGTCTAAAATTATTAAAAAAAAAAAATACAAATTTAAACACACCCTTATTCACCCCCCCCCCCCCCCCCTCTAAGGGCGTCATACGATCCAACAAGTGGTATCAGAGCTAGGTTACTCCAAAACGGTTTTACCACCGGGAGTAATGGCGCACAACGATCACCCGTTCGTTGAGGGGCAAGGAATTAGTAGGCCACCACTTTTCACGGGCACGGACTATAATTATTGGAAAACACGTATGCGTTGTTTTCTAATTGCTTTAGATATAGAAGTCTGGAATATGGTAGAAACTAGTTACACTTCTCCAACATTTGTTGTAGGAAATGTGACTATGGAAAAACCCAAAGACAAGTGGGATGATAATGATAAATTAAAATGCAAGAACAATGCAAAGGCCATGAATGCCTTATTTTTCGCACTAGATCGCACTGAGTTTAATAGAGTCTGTGCTTGTGTTACTGCTTTTGATATTTGGAATCTTTTAGAAATTACTCATGAAGGTACTTCGCAGGTAAAGGATTCAAAGCTATTTCAATTGGAGTCAGAGTTCGAAAGATTCAAAATGGAGGTGGATGAAGAAATTGACACAATGTACACACGATTCACTAAAATCGTGAACGATTCAAAGGTGTTGGGTAAGGTTTTTTCAAATGGAGATTTAGTTAGAAAAATCTTAAGATCACTTCCCCCGAAGTTCAATCCAAAAGTGACTGCAATTTCTGAGTCACATGATCTTAAGACCTTACAATTGGAGAGTCTCATTGGGAATCTAAAAACCCATGAAGTGGAGTTGAAGATTCAAAGCCAAGAGTATAATTTGGAGCCCAAAAAGAAAAGCTTGGCATTGAAATCTAAAAAGGAAATTGAGAGTGAGACTGAAGAAAGTGATGAAGATGAAGAAGGACTGTTTGTGAGAAATTTTAAGAAGTTTATGAGAAATCCGGAGAGGAGAAACTCATTTAAAAAGTTTTTCAAAAAGAAGGATTTTGCCTACCAAAAAGGCAAAGGAAAAATGGAGAATGAAGAGGAGCGTCCGCCACCGGAGTGCTACCATTGCAAGAAGATTGGTCATATCAGAAGCAAGTGCCCAAAATATCTGAAAGAGCAAAAAGCAAAGAGGCACGATAAAAGTTACAAGAAGAAAGTGTTAAAGGCAGAGACTTGGGATGATTCTTCGTCTGGTGAAGAAAGTGATCCCTCAACACAGGAGGAAGAGGAGGCTAATCTATGTTTGATGGCAAAAGGGAACATTACATCTGATGACGACTGCAGTGTCCAAAGCGACACTGAGGTAACGCCTCCATCTTATGATGAGTTATATTCTGAATTTATGAAAACATGCAAAGTTTTGTATAAAAGCTTAAAGGAAATTGATTTTTTAAAATCTGAAAATAAAGGCCTTTTAAAAGCAAATAAAAAACTATCAAATGAGTTGGAATCTATTGGGAAGGAGAAGGTATTTTGTCAAGAGTGTGATCATTCTTCGACAAGGATAAAAGAACTTGAAACTACTATTTCTAAGTCCGATCAAAAATTTGATCTACTTGTAAAAGAAAAAAAGGACTTAGAAAAAGTTGTTAAAACCTCTCATTCTCAATTAGAGAATTATAAGAAAATTTTTGCAAATAGATGTGGCATGATAGTAAAAGAAAATTCAATTTTAAAATCCAAAGTAAATGAGTTGAACATGGCAATTGGAAAATTTGGTGTTGGGAAAAAATCTCTGGATATGCTTTTAGCCAACCAATGCCATGGTACAGCAAAATTTGGACTAGGATACATTTCTGGAAGCTCTGGAGGCTGTCGGAAATTTCCGACAGCTACTGTCGGAACCGGCGACAGCTCCAGGTTCAGAAAACCAATTTCTCAAAATACAAATTTTTCTAAGTCCACACATAAAGATGCTTCCACCAGCAAGAGTCCAGAGAAACCATTGAAAAATGGTTCCTCACCATTCATTGTGTGTGCTAAATGTCATCGATTTGGTCACATATCGGGCTCATGTTGGAAGAAAGGAAAAGCTAATGTTAAACAAATCTGGGTACCTAAGGCGTCCACCTATACAATGGGATTGACCACTTGGGTAACCAGATCTTTACTCTCATCATCTTTTTAGGTGTGCGTGCAGGCTAGGAACAAGGAAGACGTTTGGTATTTGGACTCTGGATGTTCAAAACACATGACGGGCGATAAATCAAAGTTCCTTAGCCTGGAGATGAAGAAAGGTGGAATAGTGACATTTGGAGATAATGGAAAGGGTAAAGTCAAGGGCATTGGAGTAGTAGGTAACAAAGAATTTAAAATTTCAAATGTTTTATATGTTAAAGGTTTGAAACATAATTTAATTTCTATTAGTCAACTATGTGATAAAAATCTAAATGTTTTATTTGACTCTAGCTCAAACCTTTGCAAGATTATTGATTCTAAAACAAATGAAATCGTACTTACTGCACCAAGAATAAACAATGTCTATACGATCACTTTTCATGATTTATCTCATTCTACACTTAAATGTTTTATTTCAAAGAATGATGAACTTGAATTATGGCATAGGAGACTAGGACATTCTAGTGCTAAACGCATAGTAAAGCTTTCTAAAAATAAAATAATAAAAGGTTTACCAAATTTGAATGGAAAGCTATCCTCATTATGTTCACCATGCCAAAAGGGAAAGTTTACAAAATCATCTTTTAAAAGCAAAAATGTCATTTCTACCACTAGACCTTTACATTTATTACATATGGACTTGTTTGGTCCAATTTCTACACAAAGTCTAGGAGGTAGAAAATATACGTTTGTTATTATTGATGATTATTCTAGATTTTGTTGGACTTTGTTTTTAAATTCAAAATCTGATGCTTTTGATGAATTTGTAAAACTAATTTCACGTATTCAAAATGAACTTGATCTAAAAGTAAAATGCATTAGATCCGATCATGGAGGAGAGTTTGATAATGAAAAATTTATTTCATATTGTAATGAATTTGGGCTAAAACATGAATTTTCCGCTCCACGCACACCACAGCAAAATGGTGTAGTAGAGAGGAAAAATAGAACACTTCAAGAATTAGGACGGACTATGCTGTGTGAATTTAAATTGCCAAAATACTTTTGAGCCGAAGCAGTCAGTACGGCATGCTATATTATTAATCGTGTCATGATTCGTCCCACATTACAATTAACTCCTTATGAAATTTATTTTCAAAGAAAACCAAATTTATCTTACTTTAAAGTTTTTGGTTGTAAATGCTTTATTTTGAATACAAAAGATAACTTAGGCAAATTTGATGAGAAATGTGATGAAGGAATTTTCATTGGTTATTCTTCAACTAGCAAGGCCTATAGAGTTTATAATAAGAGAACAAAAATAGTTGAAGAATCTATTCATGTTAGGTTTGATGAGTTTGCTTCATGTGTAGAAAAGAAAACTACAGGAAAAGAAGATGAACCCCTTCCATCGGTGGAGAATGATGATGAACTTGAAGAAAGAGAAGAAGAAAGAGAAGAAGAAAGAGAAGAAGAAAGAGAAGAAGGAGGAGGAGAAGAAGAAAGAGAAGAAGAAAGAGAAGAATATGTGCCTCCAAGTGAATTGAGATTCTCAAAGGATCATCCAAAGGAGCTTATCATTGGAGATCCGCAAAAAGGGGTTAGTACTCGTTCATCGCTACATGTTTTATTTTCAAACCTTTGTTTTGTTTCTGAAATAGAACCAAAAGATGTTTCCACCGCTTTAAATGATGAATTTTGGTTTTTAGCTATGAATGAAGAACTTAATCAATTTGAACGTAATAAGGTTTGGAATCTTGTAGAACGACCCAAAAATCGTCCTGTAGTTGGTGTTAAGTGGATTTTCAAAAATAAAATGGATAATGAATCTAGAATTGTTAGAAATAAAGCCAGATTAGTTGCAAAAGGTTATGCACAAATTGAAGGGGTAGATTTTGATGAAACTTTTGCACCTGTAGCTAGATTAGAAGCGGTTAGAATATTTCTTGCATTTGCTTGTTTTAAAAGATTTAAATTATATCAAATGGATGTCAAAACCGCATTTTTAAACGGGTATATAAAAGAAGAAGTTTATGTAGAACAACCCCCTGGCTTTATAAATGAGAAATATCCAAATTTTGTTTATAAATTAGATAAAGCGCTTTATGGATTAAAACAAGCGCCTCATGCTTGGTATGATCGATTAACTCAATATTTGTTAAAGCACGATTATAAAATAGGAAGTGCTGATTCTACACTCTTCATTAAGCAAATTAATCATGATTTAGTTATTTTGCAAATTTATGTTGATGATATTATTTTTGGAGCCACTAATGAAGAGTTGAGTAATGAAGTAGTTGAAATTATGAAAAATGAATTTGAAATGAGTATGGTTGGAGAACTTTCATATTTTCTAGGTTTTCAAATTACACAAAAACATGATGGAATTTTTATATGTCAAACCAAGTATATTCATGATATGTTAAAAAGATTTGGATTTGAAAACCCTAAGCATGCAAACACTCTTATGAGTACTTCACTAAAATTAGGAAAAGATGAAAGTGGAGTTTCAATTGAACAAACCCTTTATAGAAGTATGATAGGGTCTTTATTGTATTTAACCGCATCTAGACCTGATATTATGTTTGCCGTTTGTTTATGTGCTAGATTTCAAGCTAATCCTAAAGAGTCACATTTAAAAGCGGTGAAACGTATCTTTAGATATCTCATTGGAACATCAAAATTAGGTTTATGGTATCCTCAAAATGATTCTTTTAATTTGCATGGTTTTTCGAATTCTGATTATGCGGGATGTTCCTTAGATAGGAAAAGCACTAGTGGCACTTGTCACTTTATCGGCCCTTCCCTTATTTCATGGTCGAGTAGGAAACAGAATTCTGTTGTCCTCTCAACTACCGAGGCCGAATATATTGCACTAGGTAGTTGTTGTGCCCAAGCACTTTGGATGTCCCAAACGCTAGAAGATTTTGGCATACGACAAAGTAGTGTAGAATTAAAGTGTGATAATAAAAGTGCTATAGACTTAACAAACAATCCCGTATTACATTCTAGATCTAAGCACATAGACGTCCGACATCATTTTATAAGGGATCACATTAAGAAGGGTAATATAAAAATCAACTTTATAGGCACGGAAAATCAACTAGCGGATATATTCACTAAGCCGTTACCGGATTCCCGTTTTTCTATGCTTAGGCTAGAATTGGGCATTCTAGACATTTCACAATGAATATATCACAATTTAAAGCCTATAAAATAAAAAATTATTATCCCAAAACATAAACAATGTAAATACAAAAAGCCAAAATTATAAAAATCAAAACATTAAATTTCAAAAAAAAAAAAACTTAACAAAATTCAACATCATTAACATTACATCAATATTGTTCACATAAAAACAGTAGAACAAACTTAAGGATCAAGTTCTTTAAACCAAAACAGAAATCTAAGGAAGTTCACTGTCGCCCAGGCGACAGTGGATGTCGGAATTTTCCGACATCGCCCAGCGGCAGCAGCAACATAAAACTACTCTGAATCTTCATAACCAGCCCCGCTGCTCTCTGGACAATCTTCTGGAGGTCCTCGTCTCACGGCTTTGCCACGGCGAGTTTGCCTCACCGATTGGCGTGGCGGTTCTTCGTCCGGAACTTGCCATTCGGCCTCTTCCTCCGGAGTTGGTTTCAACTTCAGACCTTTGACGAGAAACTTCATAAATTTCTGCATTCGACTACGGTCCTTCTTCAGACCTTTGGTTTAAAAAAACACAAAAATCAAAAACCCATACCTTAGATCTAGGGATGTCGCCGACTTCCGACAGCCTTCCTCTCGTTTTTCACTCCAGGAAATGATGCACAATGTGTTTTGACTCGGTCCTCAGCCCTATTTATATTTTTCACTGTCGCCCAGGCGACAGTGACTGTCGGAAATTTCCGACAGCTCCTATTTTACCAAAACTCCAATTTTAGGCCCCTTTGATGATCTACAATAGTTATATGTCATTATTAATGCTTCATCTCATGACTTGATGACAAACCATGTGATATTTATTTTAAATAAAATGACTTACATGTTTATATGATTTCATTTTCAAGCTATCATCGTATTGACATTTCTACTTAGCTGTTTAGACCATTGGAAATTGTTTTCGCATGCCTCTAAGTATGAGAAATTGTTTATCTATCATAATGAGCTATCACGTTCACCTCTTTTGATCAATACATATGTCTACTTCTTTAATATATACATGGATCATATTTGCTTTAACATAATACAATAGCACTTCTTAAAAACAACTTTCACCCTTGATTTGTTAGCACAACAAAAGTACACCATCTTTTGCGGTTCAAGTGAATTCGGAGATCCTTGGTCAATTAAAACATTATCAATATAAAAAAAAATAATACGATATCACATCTGTGATCAAAAAAAATTTTCAAAATAAAGACAAGGATACTCCACCAAGCACTACTTACCCTCCTGATAAGTCTTAATGAGCATTGTGAGGTTAAGCACCTTGGACAGAATTATAAAGTGTCTTGTGCAAAAGAAACATGGTTTTCTATTCATTTTGTGCTATATCTTCAAAGTCAAAGTTGCCTTTATGTGCTTTTATTATGTTCTACATTTCAATGATCATGTAAATTAAATAAGTTCATATGTTTGTTCTAAGTATCACATGTACACATCATTATGTTATATAAATATTCATCTCATGAGAATTGGACCGAAACGATTCCATACTTCTTTACACTATTGTGTCTTTCTATGATACTTTCAAATGATCTTACTCATGTTTCAGTTATTTTCCTTCATTACTTCATATGGCTATACTGTCACTTCATGAGTTTATTCTTACTATGGCATATTCCTATTATTTCATGGCCTTCAATCATTTCCAGAAAACAGTGCTTCCGCTTACTCTTCATTTCTATTTTCTATTACCTTTCCCTTTAGAATCATTTCTCTTATCTAATATTCACTTTTGCTAATACCAAAAGGGGGAGAATTTAAAGTATAAAAAGAAAAGTCACAAATCTATCACACCTAAATATTCCACCTACACAATACATCATATACTTAGGGGGATCATATATTTAGGGGGAGCATATATGTAGGGGGAACATTCATTTAGGAGGAGCTTTCATCTCGAGATAGATTATTTATTAAGGAATATATATAATGTTAATTTTGTGCACACACCTAAGTTTAAAATCAACAATCTAAATAGACATAATTTCTTGTTATACGGATTTGTTATTATCAAAAGGGGGAGATTGTTGGAGCATGCGTTTCGCACTCCTCCGGTTTGATAATAACAAAGTCCCTTTTGTATTTGATTCTATTTTCATTAATGGTGTGCAGATAACAGGTATGAGATGTTCACATTGCTGCTGGAGCTAAAATTGAATGTGGAAAAAAATTCACTGTCGGAAAATTCCGACAGCCACTGTCGCCCAGGCGCCAGCAGAGAAGTTACAACTACTTCCCTCCACGGCAGATCGACGAAAGACAGTTTTGCGCTGTCGAAATTCCGACATCGATGTCGCCCAGGCGACAGCTCGACGGTTACACCACCTGCCCACGTCTCCACCCACGACCGGCAGTTTTGCACTGTCGGAAATTCCAACATCGATGTCGCCCAGGTGACAGCTCCACGATTCCAGCAACTGCCCGCACGACGGCTCGACGACACGACAACGGCAGTTTAGCGCTGTCGGAAAATTCCGACAGTCACTGTCGCCCAGGCGACAGTGAAATTCTATAAAATGGTTCCTTTGGTTCGTGCATTCCAAGCTTTTAAGAATTCCAGTCCCTTCCTGAGTGCATACGAACCAGAGAGCTCCAGAACCTCCTCAACTCCCATTTGTGCAAAGAAGGATTGAAGATTGAAGACGAGATCGGGCGCGCTTCTACATCAACGATCATCTCGAGGCTTCAACAATCCATTCAGAGATCTGAATTTCTAGGGAGTTGTCTTTTTCATATTGTATTTTCATTTACTCATATTTCATTTTGTATTGGGAAAGAAATCGTCGTCTTGCGTGCGGCGTCTAAGTCCTTGCGCGGCTTAGGGGAAAATCGCTTCCTTGTGCGGAGCGTCCAAGTCCTTGCGTGGCTTGGTGGGAGATCGTGGCCTTGTGTGCTACGTCTAGATCTTGGGAAGATCTAGAGGATAGGCTTGGGCTTGATCTTGGGAGAGACAAGCGATAACCTTCCGATCCTTGGGAGAAGGATTGGTAAACCAAAATTATTGTATTTTTATTATCATAATTGTGCCTTGATCTTAAGCATTGTTAAGATCATTTTTATTTGTATGCAAATTTCATGATATATAAAATTATGATCCTTTCACTAATTGCAAATTTGTGTGCTTAAATCTTTATCTTAGAAATTTGTGTTTGGTGTTATACAAAAATTGCATTGGTTTAAAATTATTTTTAAATAACTTTTTATTAAAGTAAATTTGTCTAAAATTATTAAAAAAAAAAATACAAATTTAAACACACCCTTATTCACCCCCCCCCCCCCTCTAAGGGCGTCATACGATCCAACAATCCACCCACTCTCCAGTCTACAAAATTATGTGGCGGGAGCCTACCATATCCACCCACTCACCAGTCTACAAATTATTACAATTTATAACTTTACATGGTTTAGCATTCTTTTAAAGGTGGCAAACCAAGCTAAGACAAAAGAATCATAAGGTAATACTTACCTTAGAATAACCAAAGAAGTACATCCAAATAGCTGGAAAATTCAATACAATAACTGAAAGAATTCACAATATTACAAGAAGAGTCATGTGGAAAACAAGGGAATCTTTCCCACTATACGGCCAGAAAGACTCAAAAGTGAGTAAATACCTCATCACTAGGCTTAGTAAATCAATCAAAAGGTCTCAAGATAAAATAGTCAGGTTACAAGAAAAAGGCAGTGAGGAAGAAGCAATACTCCTCACATAGAAGAAAAAGAAACCACCTGAGCAAAGAACCCAATCTAAGGGACCATGAGGGAGACAACTAGATTTCCAAAGCTCAAGGGAGGGAATCAAGCATTAAAGCAAAATTTCACCAAGGAAAAGAAGAATCGGCGTGTTATCCCGCCGATCGACGGGCGGTCCCGTCGATCGACGGGAGGTCCCGTTGATTAAGACTTAATGACACAGGAAAGCTATTTTCCCTTCTGTTGCCGTCGATCGACGGGTGGTCCCGTCGATCGACGGTAGGTCCCTTCGATCGACGGGATCCTCCGTTAATTTTGACTTAGACAGAATCCAGACAACAAAATCTTCTTGTAAGAGCAGAATCAGCCCCACCCTTCTTCCTAAAACTTACTTACAGGAAGATCAAACAGAAAAAATCAGAACAAAAGAGAATATAAATCAGACTATAGAGTTTACTTGAAGCAAAACTCAGAATAATATACAGATTTTCTAGAAATGTGAAATTTCTCAAAAAAAGTTTAGAAACTTCTGACAACAAGACTTAGCAAACCCTGACGTGGGAAGGAAAAAGGGTAAGATAAAGATAAAAAAAAAACTGCACTTGCCTCGATTTCACACGGCGATTCATCGGATTATGACGATCTTGACGATGACCTTCCGATCCCTCGCTCCGGCGACAAGATCGACCTCCTGAAACTCCCTCTCCGACAGAACCCTAGCTTTATCCCTCTTCCTCTCTTTTTCTCTCACAAAAAAAAGAAAATGACGGTGCTTTCCTCGGGAAGAAGAACAATTCTGTAGCTTTTATTTTCTACTTAAGCTAGACATCATGGCATACAACTGGCTGCGAAGAAGATTTTATATTGAAGTTAGTGGATTTTAAATATATATACATATCTGATTATATATATATTTATATATATATATATATATATATATATATATATCTGGATATATATAGATTATTTATAAAGTTGTTAAATATATTCAGAATATATATATATACGTATCTTTAACCTATAAAACTCGCCGGATCTTGACGACGACACCGAAACGGTAACGCCCTCACGTCAACACTTTGAATTTAACATTCGATCTAAAATAATTATTATTATTTTCATTTCAAATAATCTAATCAAAATTTTCGGGGCGTTACAGGTGAATTCTTGACTGAAATTGAGGAGAAGGAGAGACGTTGGTGGTCGCCAAGTATTGAATTGAAGAAAAGAGAGAGAGAGAGAGAGAGAGAGAGAGAGAGATGAGAGAGCAGCTCGCTCTGCTGCAATCCAATGGAAGGAGGAGATTGCAGTTGGAAGGGATCATTCCCTATCGAGATCCACAGGTCGTGTCTCTGGCCCTTCTCTGCTATAGGTGGAGGATCATCATTAGGCATGTTACATGTGTGAGGTGTAGACCAATAAACACTTGCAATGAGACTATAAGGAAAGACATGATGTACTTAGGTATTAGTGAGATTATTACTAAAGATAAAGCACAATGGCGACAAAGGACCCATATAACCGACCCCATTTTAGTGGGATAAAGGCTTGAGTGTTATTATTTTATATAAATAAGCATTCAACTTAAAATTAAGTGGTTATTGCTCCCAAGACCTATGTTAAATGCACAAAGTTAGAAGAGTCTCTCAATGTGGGACTTTATTCTCAACACGACTCCTCATGCGTAGGGTTTTCTACCTCTAACACATGGGTATTTTTTTGACGTAGGTGTGAATTTTTGGGCATAACTTACTCTGATACCATATTAGAACCTATACATTCAACATAAAATCAATTAGTTGAAGAGGGGGGACAACAATATATATTTAGTAAATATTATACATCAATTTTTTGAGGTGGGACTTTATTCTCAACAAAACATTTCAATATCAAGCAAGGCATAAAAAGTAAAAGTAAAGCTTGATCTACAAATTCCATGAATTAAAACAATAAAAGGAGGCACAATAAGTAAGTACAACAGTAAACATCCTTCTTACCCACCCTTTAGTTCGGCACGTGAAGTGGTTTACGTTTGAGTAGTTTTCTGATGTCAATATATATATATATATATATATATATATATATATATATATATATATATATATAACATTGAGCATTATGCATAAAGTTGTAAACTTGTAATAAAGATAGTTGACTGAATAGTCTTACTAATGAATGGTACTTGCAACAAGACACCATATTTCTGCAATCACAAAGAGCTATCATCTAGGAGTTTTATCTAAGGGTTTATCTAAGAGTTCATCTAAGGGATTATCAAAGTTTCTTCCCGTGTATGGACTTTATTTTGCTATAACTGTTATAACACTGCTTAATACACGTATTTGTTCCCAGCTCAAGGACGTTAAACAAATCGCTTGTGGGAGGCGCCACATAATTTATCTTTTAGTAGTTTTCAGTTTAAAATTTCATGATTGTGTGTGTCTAGCTTAGGATTCTAAAAGCAACCTAGATGAATTTATTTGATTGTGATTTGCATGTTCAACATTTATTTAGACTATCATTTTTGTTTATGTGTTGTTCTATTTTCTTGTAGGATCTTGCTATAGTTGGGCTTGGCTTGGAGTTAGCTTGCTGATCTGGGTAACTTCATCTATCTTCTCATCCTTTTGCAAATTTTCTTTCCAAATTTGAAATTATTGAAAATCTTAAGTGTGGGAGTATTTGGGATGGTAGTGCATGATTGTTGTTTTTCTTATTTACAATGTCTCGATCATGATTTACTAGTTGTGTGCATGTGCTTTACATTTGTGTATCACAGTTTCCCTAACTTTTTATGCTCATTTTGTTCTCTAGCCAATGTTTTCACCTTCATAGATTGCATTATCAAACTTCTTATGTAGAGATACCAGAGTATAACAAGTTTTTTGTTTCCAAGCTTTACTTTTTTTTAATATAGTTCATATGCTTAATGTATTAAGATAAGTTTTAGCTACAACCTTCTTCTGCACATATTTTGAAATACTTTTGTGATCATTCATTATGTGCTGGTGAAATATGAGTAATGTGTAGTAGGGTGTGAAATTGCTGTAGTAATAATTCTATGCTCACTTGAAATCGGTTAGTTTACTGTGTTGCCTAGTGTTAGCCTTATCATATTAATCAAAACATTGCACATTTAGAATCTCTTTGGAATAGGATTTAGACATTTTCATGGATTGTTTGAGTCTTGCACCACTCCTATTTTCATTCACCATTGCTTACCCACTTAGTGCCTACACCAGTTCTTTTTTATTAGCACCACCACTCATAATCACCACGACCATATAATCATCCCATCACCACAGCTAGGTATTGAGCTCATGAAACTTCTTTTATTGTGTTGCTGAATACCACATTGTGCGATTTGTGTGGAGATTTTTTTGTTTTATGGTGCAAATAAAATTATTCACGATGCCCCCAAATTGGTGAAGTTGAAAAAAATTTATGTATAGATGGTAATGTAAAAAATTTGTGGGGTAAGAGGATAAAATTTATCACCCATTTATAAAAAAAAAATTAAAGTGACATGAATTGTAGTGAAGTGATTCGTGATAGTATTTCACCTTAAATTTTGGTGAGTAGTATTTTTCAGCCAAATCAAAACAATTTTATACTTAGGTGTGCTCAAGCCATCATGTTTATCTTCGTTTACCCCACTTTGTGTGTTGGAACATCCTCTCCAGATCTCTTGGTTTGAGAATAATAAATCTCATTGTATTTGATCATACTTGCCATGTGTTTATAGTGTGCAGGAACTCCAGCTTTCAAGACCCTATGAGTATGATAAAGAAAGGCGACAATGCTCTGTTGCTAACGTGGCGCGTTAACGCTCCCGCTAGCGGTAGAGTTGGCATATTTGGAAACATCCTTGAGACGACAATATCATCGAGAATGGAATGCCAGTGGGAATCAAATATAGCATGTTCTACCGTGACGCGTTAATGCTAATGCCCAACGATAATATATGGAAGTCCCAACATCATCCTGTTGATTGAGGAGCAAAAAAAGAAGGATATCCAACAGCGAGGAAACATATTATGCTAATGCGGCCAAATTTGACTCAATCAGTGTGCTAGCCTATTGCCTAAAGAGGCTACCACTCGGTGGTAACACTATAGTTGGCACTAGGATCTGATTCTTCTTAAAGAGAGGTCCTCCTCATCTCAAAAGTGACGAAAGATGGACAAACAAAGCCCCAACTCCGCACTTTCGTGAGAGCCTCTTACATGCAACCAAGAGAACTCCATCGACGTTCGTAAACGTATAGAACTCGAACCAGGACCGATCATGCTTATTCTACGTGAAGGCCGTATGCATCGACTCCAACAACTACTTCGGTGCGTCCTCGACATCAACTTTGAGTTTAACCTATAAGGGAGTTTTTGGTTTTTACTTTTATCATTGTAACTCTTATCTTTTATCGGTAAAGAAATTTGCCCACGGTTGGCGACTAGGGCATTACGAGGACTAGGGAGAATTCTCCACGTCAATGTGGCGACTGGGTCTAGGGTTTGATTTAGGGTGCGACTCGAGGCCTCATCTGGGAGAGATAGGCTAGAGCCAACTGGTCCTTGGCAGAAGGGTCGGTATAGAAAACCAAAAAGGTTTTTTACGTTTGCCTCAATTCCAAGCGTCATTGGGATCAATTTTGTAAATGTTTTTAATGTAATAATATTATCTTCTACTCTAGTCTTGACTGCTTATCTCTGATCATTGGAATATAAACAAAGGGAAGTCTCTATCGCTACAGCCACGCGTTAACTGTTACCGCTAGCGGTAATAACAGAGAGACCATCTCCCTTGCCATGTACACCACTGTTTCATTAAATCATATATTATTATTTTGAGAGAAATATTTCGTAAAATATATTCAACATATAACTATAATTTCTCTTTAGCATTGAAAGTTTTAAAAACCTTATTTACCCACCTCTAAGGGCGCCTACAAATCCAACAAGTGGTATCAGAGCTAGGTTATGTAAGACCCCCTCCCAGAACATGAGACACGGCCGAGGGGAGTCCTATGCCCAGGACAGACGCCTTGCGGAAGTGCCAACACACGGGCTAGCCCTCTCCACAAGATGCCTATCCATCCGGCTATTCTCACATATCATCATGCCAACCCATCATTAATAGAAAACAATAGAAGCCATTTATTCATAATTAAGTAATAAAGTCGAGACAGTACAAAATGACAGGAAGCAACACAAGCTCCTGTTAATCATAAGATTGCAAACTTGCCCTAAGGCTACATCCCAACCACTCGCTCACATCTGCCACTGACGATAGCCAATGTATCGTAGTCACCAGCCCTGTCAACCTAGCCTAGCTATCCTCCAGTATGGTATGCTGATGCTCCACCTGGGTGCACTCCTAAAAGTAGTGGTGTAACAACTGTTAGTCATAAGACTAAGTGGATTCACATCCATTCCCCCGACGAATCCAAGGCACCGGGCGGAAGGGATTGAAGAGAAGCTGCAATATAGTCACTAATATAACAAGCAGGTGACATGATGATGTTCTTAATCTAGCAGATACTATAACAACAATACCACAAGAAGGCAGGTAACAGCTAGAGGTAACAACATGTATATAAAAGCACATCTATACTAGCAGTGTATCAGTACAGAAGTAAGCAGTATATTTGCAGTTTTGAAATGTACCTTTACTTATATGAATGCCCATACAAACTACTAAATTAAGGTTTCCAATTTGGAACCCATCATATAAAAGATCCCATACTAATTTATATGATAGACCCGATGCGGTGCAATGCTATGATCATGAAAGGATGAATGCAATGCAATGCTTATGATATGATGACTCACCCATGCATTTTTGTTATGTTGACATAGACCTGTAGTTCCCACATTTCGAGGGTAGCTAACCTCTCAGGCGCCGCCCATCATGGCCAGACGGTGGCAGTGGATTGAGCTTCTCCACTACTAGGTGGGTATGCACACTACCAGAACTAGGCCTTTCGTATGCCTCGACTGTAAGAATACAACAGCGGTGCACCTGCGTACTGGACTCAGAAGGGGTCTTGGGAAGTAAACACTAAGAGCCCAGCCCAACCGGTCACTAGGCACGGAAGGGGTCTTTGGAAGTAAACAAGAAGAGCCCAGCTGAACTGGCCAAGATCTATCTGCCAACTCCCGTCGGTGTGACGACTAGCGAGCCCATAGATCTGCCATAATGTGTAAACCATGCACATTCATGTACTTTCCATGCATAAACCATGCACATTCATGTACTTTCCATGCGTAATCCGTGGTATCAAGCACCCAAGGACTCACGGAAGGAGTCCTCTTACATTTCACAACATATAAGTTCATCCGATGCTAATTAGCATCCAAGGCCCCCAACAACCGGGTCCTTAACATTTCACCATAAGATATAACCATATCTTAAAATCCACCCCAAGCCATCAGTGCTACCCATACCGGGTTATCATAATCTCTCTTGCAGTAGCGTGTGTATAACCTGTAATTTACTCGAAAAGATCCTGTAGGGCTACTTGTGTATACGGTGTCATATTCATATTTTACTAAATAAGTAAGTCTGAACATATCACCCATATTCAATCCTCATGCATGAATCACAGTGTGTTTCAATACGATTACCGCTATCACTTTGTTGAGAGGTTATCATCAATCTAAACCATCCAATAGATTTTCAAGTGACATGAATATAAATTCATACATGTCCCCCCACACTCTATATTCAGATGCTCATCGTAATATTTCATTCATCTTACTGATTTCCCATAACACGTTCAGTCGTAATGCACAACCAAGAAGTTCTACTCAGCCCGAACATGATCTTCTTTACTTCCCTCTAGGGCTGTACTTCAACAGTGGGCTTACATCAACTATGATCATCATATGTCCACTCCCTAAGGCGGTGGCAGTGGAATGAGATTTTTTACTATTAGGTGGGTATGGACACTACCAGACCCAGACCTTATATATGCAACGACGCTAAGAATACAACAGCGGAGCACTTGCATACTGGACTCGGATGGGGTCTTGGGAAGTAAACACCAAGAGCCCAGCCCAACTGGTCACTAGGTACGGAAGGGGTCTTTGGAAGTAAACACAGAGCACAGCCCAACCAGCCAAAGTCTATTTGCCTGCTCCCATCATTTTGAACCTCTCTCTTAAGTTTCCCCAATTATTGCCATAATTCTGCATCGCAATGCTCTATTTCAGAATCATAACATTCATCTACACCTCACTCAATTGACATGGGAATCCAGGAACTCCTACCCCACCAAAGGAGGAAAACCAAAGGTTCTCTGCTTGCTAGCGCCGGTGGTAGCGCTAGTGATCCAGTCGACACACCCTCCCATCGACATTGGGGGTCGACGGGAAGTTATTCCTTCAAGTCGACCCATCGACTCGCTAGCTCCAGTGGTAGGGCTACCGCCGGGCGCTAGTATTTCTACCAGCACTCCTTCCCGTCGATCTTAAGTGTCGACGAGAAGTTATCCTTTCCCGTCGTCACACCGACTCACTAGCGCCGATGATAGGGTACCGTCGGGCACTAGTGATTATATCAACTCCCTTTCTATGGACATTATGTGTCGACGGGAAGTTACCCCTTCCCGTCGATGTTGGCGGGAAACTAACCCTTCCCGTTGATTTTTACATAGCCTTTCCCCGTCGACAGTTCGACACGTTAGCGCCGGTGGTAGTGCTACTGCCGAGCGCTAGTGATCCTACCAGCATCCCTTCCCATCGACATTATGTGCCGAAAGTTATGCCTTCCCATCAGCAAGTTGACATGCTAGCGCCGACGGTAGAGCTACCGCCAGGCTCTTGCTTAACAGAGCAGATCTTGTGTTATTCATTTCCAAATATCTTCTCTGGCAGCCCATCTCTAATTCATATACATTTTATTTCTTTCCCTAAGAGTTGGACTCCCAGCACTATTGATATTTCTAATATTAATCAAGTTAAGTATTTGCTATCAAATATAAATAAAAGCCCTTTTTAACATGGACTATTCATCATCTTCCCCAATTAAGGGTTAGGTCATTTCACATTCTCTCCTCCAATACTCCCTCATTAGACCATGGATTTCTACGAAATAAAATCCGATCTATTCCTTTTGAAGAGAAGAAGTGATTGAAGGAACTTTTGCGGCAATCGGTGCCCTAAAATGAAATATCCAGCTTGGCCTTTTTTCCTAGGAAGCTCCATTAACTCACAAGCCAAGCTCTTTTGAGCTCAACACCTCTCCTATTTTTTCTTCTACGATCTATCACCAAGGGAGAGGGGTCGGCAGTCACCTTATTTTTTGGTCCTTGTTCAAGCTCATCTTCACAGCAGCATGGTGGTGGTCGGCCAAGCTCCAAATCCTTCTCCAAGATTGCTCCTTCAAGAACCCTAAGTTGAAACCTTGAGATGTGAGGAAGGAGATGAAAAAAAGAAAAGGAAGATGAAGAAGATGAAGGAGAAGATGAATAGGGCATCTGATTAGAAGATATCAGCACATTTGGGCTATGAGAGAATAAAGAGGAAGAGGGATTTGCATTAAAGAGCATTAAAGGCAATTTCCATCTTTTCACCTCTTATATTGGAACTCCACACTACTTGCCAGCTTCCTATTGGCTTCCAATTCCACTATTAACTTAGTGTAAGGCAATTTAGGCCATCCACCATGTAAAAGTCACAGGCACAGATTCAGACGCCACCTCCGGCGCTAGCTAAAGCTACCGCCGATGCAAGCTCCCTGCTACCAATTCCTTTGCCATTTGCTTCCAAACTTCAAAGGGTGAGGGTAACACCCACTTCTAGAGACCAAGGAACATCCATGGCACCATTAGGATCTCAAGACTCCTACGTAGCCCAAGCATCTCCAAGTGACCTGGGTCACTCGAGGGGTCTAGCTCGAATTGGGATGTTAAAAATCCAATAAACAAAGACACAATTACGTCCCTGAAATTTAGGTTGAGGCTATGGGGATTGAAGGTCGAACTATGTAAATCCAATTCGGAGTAAACTTGATGAGGTTATTAGTTTAGTATGTCCTGACTCCCACTTAACCTTTGTGTGTGGCCTTACTTATCAACATTGCATCGTGCATTACCCCAAATTTCCCCCAAGTGTACCTTTATAATTCTCCACAAAAGTCGTAATCAAAAGAACACACATGAACGTCTCTCACTATAATGAAGACCATCATTGTTTTGTACAGGTAGGGACTTGTAACTCTGCTCATCATGATCAACTTTGTATCTCCCTCAAAAATGCACAAGCAGTTGGTCGATACAATCATTTACCATTCATACACGCACGTGCGGTTCTCATGACCAAGTCGTGCTAACAAACACTCAAGGACTTCCAGCAAGTCCTTACTCAGTTCTTATTTTATAAGTACACCCGGTGCTATTTAGCACCCAAGGACCTACCGCTCAGGTCCTTACCATATACCACATGATATAACCATGTCCTTCCAATTTCATCAACCACCACCACTACCAATAGTTAGTTGCAATAACTCTATTGCAGTGAAATGTATAAGTCATGGAATCACTCTCTATGATCTCTTCGAACTTTGTATCACCGCTCACAATTGATATTTAGCAATTTGACCTGATGATAGTATGAACCATGGTCTAAAGAGAAATTAGACGCGAATCTTGACTCCATGCCTCGCATGGGTTATAATCATATCGTTCCCTTCTAATAACACATGACCTCGAGTTACGTGTTACTTTTGTCTACTCCCAGTCCTACGTAGATTTGCACCGGATTCAAAACTCGGTGCTACTTTTATCTCGTGATTTAAATCATTTCATCTAAGGGCTCCTCAACCATGAACATAAACCTTATTCAACGATTGGGTTATGATACAGAGCCACTAGGAATCTACCTTGTCTAGGTGAAATGTTACATGAACTTTTACTTGTTCGTGCATTTTCCTGAAATTCTGATGCTTCAGAGGTAATTGGTTACCTCTCTTGGCAATTTGCAACTGCTCTTTACCCAAGGGGAGTCATCGTGTATTAACATGTCAAGACTTCATCTCATGTGGGTGTTAAATAATTACCTCCTCCTTCAACGCAAACATCTGAGACAACACCTATTGTCTCCTTGGGAGTAGTATATCATTGATGTGCATGATCCTTCCTCATTCTGATGCTATTAATCACGTGCATGTCATATTTATTCCACACTACAAGGTGGAGATTTATATCATCCCACAAGTTACACTGATTTGATAATTTCAACATATAAGTTTCTGATATCCGTACTTCAAGCATGTGCGATCTCTTTGCAGATCAACTACTAAAATGAATACTATTGTGAATTCCTTTTATCCAAATTCCACAATATCTTAATCGCCGACCAAACATAGTCATCATCATTCACGTGTTATTCGAATAACAGGACTGTGATATCATATGTCTACAACCCAACATTTCAAAATAAGATTTAAGGAAAACACAAGTCGATACATAATTAGTCCAATAAATGAAGCAATAAGCTCCCGTACATTTGGACTAGGTTTCTTCTGCCACCCATATGGTACATTCATATCATGTATGGGCACAATCCTTAGGGCATATATCCCTCGAATTAGAGTTCATACCCTATAAATCCCCATATCAATGCACTTGTATATCGACCGTGATGTAGGAAATCAGATTCTTCGGCGGCGACCACGTTGCTTCTCATTGTAATGAGAGCACGTGCAAATAAGATCCAATCATTTCCAAGAACCCTACCATCTCCGCCGATGATCATTCAAGACATGTTTATTTTAAGATAAATTTGAGATGTCAAATCATCAAATGAGTCATACTAATCGTGTTATCTTCACCACGAACGATCAACAATTAAACTTTTAGACTTAAAGGAATCATGCTCTCCTAGCAACTCCGCCAATCTGGAGCTCTTCCTGAGGCAGGTACGATGATATATAACAATTCTCAAATCCTTGGGTAATTATCCGGAGAGGAATTCAAAACGTAAGTTCATGTTATTCGTACCAGGCATGCATAGCCTCTCTCTATGTCGAAACATCAAGGATTAATGTTGTTTTAATTTTTCTAGTCTCACATCACCATGCCTTTATTACTACTTAAATATTGTCATCATCATACCAATCGTCCATATATAAAATTTTTATTATATCCTCTTGTATGTACAAAATTTCATCAAGTCCCAGATGATTATGTTATCAAAAGTCTACATGTAGACAAATACAAAGCATACACCCAAGGGTTAGCTTACTATTCTCCTCGTTTCCTTATCCATAAGGTTTTAGGGAATCATAAAGAGAATGATTATCCTTCGAACGTTCTATTTTTTTCTTATTCTGATAATGAAGTTTTCTCTTGATCAAAAACACGGTGTTAGCAGTTCACCCTACTTAAGATAAACTAATTGTTCAAGGATTACCACTTTCCAGTGTTGAAAATTGTGAAGATTTGTAAATCCCTGAGAAATCTTCAGCCAGTAGGTCACTAGCCCAATAAATGAAGAGATCAGCCCCCCGGAGTTCCTGGGTTGAGTCTCTTCGACCCCCAACATGGTACATTCGTCCTATATCCATACACCATTGTGAGGTAATACCATCTTCGACTCGGAGTTTTATCCTGCACTTAATCCCTCTTAGGCCCTTAAGGTTACAATTTATGACATCCCATTTAAGGTCAACTAGTGACCAAATCAAAATCAGACTATTTCGGATTCAAATTCTTATTTGACCCCTGGTATTTGTTATGGTGATTGTTTTAATACAACAAAATGGGAAGTGTCAAGTTATTGGCAACACTATTAGTCTTACGAGTCTCCTACTACTTCAATAATAGTTTCTGGGCATCAACTTTTCCTTCAGATATCCTATTAGTCTGGGTAAGAGGGGGTAATATCTCTCAATAAGCCAAGCTGCGCATTATAGTGTAAGACTTGAAAATTTACACCCGCATTAAACTCTTCCCAAAATCACTTTGTGTGTCCTCATGTCTCATCCAAATCCATACTTGGGGTCGACTTTTGACTAGGATACGCCACAAAACGTCTTGGTAAGTTAGAATTAGGTGGTGTCCTAGTTAGGTTGGCACTAGTTCTAAGGATTAGTGGACATACTTAATGTGAAACCCACATTGGCACACCACCGCTTCCGTTGCATCAGTTTGTCCTCAAACTAATTTAGCTAGCAGGGGTGGCCTAGTGGTTTAATGGACTTCTTTTATCTCAGGATCATTGCAAGCTGATACCATTTGTAAGACCCCCCCCTCCCGAAATACAAGACACGGCCGAGGCGAGTCCAATGCCCAGGACAGCCCCTTGCGGAAGTTTAGCACACGGAATAGCCACCTCCACAAGACACATATCCTGCAGGCTATTCTCACATATCATCATGCCAACCCATCTGTTGGTGCCAAAAATGGTACCTCCAAAATTCACACACTAAGAGGGATGGGAGAAAACTGCGAAGTGCAGGTTACTAAGACAGGAGATGCAGGAAAAAGAGAAAGCGATCGTAAAATGGCGATCATGAAAAAGTGAGACCGCTTACACAGGTCGTAAGCTGAAGCCTCGGAGCCAAAAGTCCTCTTTCAGGTACCCCTACCCCTCTATTTATAGACGAGGGGCTGCCCAAATGGGCAAAACTAAAAAACTACTGGCTGCCCGGGGTACAGGAGAGCCGGGGCAGTGAAATGGGGTACAAATAGTAAAAATACAGGAGATGCCCAGACCGCTTGGACTTGCGATCTCGAGCGGCTTCGACTGTTTTGGAACTTGGAAAAATCCGGCTGGGCTTACGGCAGGCGATCTGGGCGATCACAAAATTAGAAGACCGCGGAGACCGCCATTTTGCACTTTGAAGACTAGATCGCGGGCTTTCCGGGCAAACATAATCCCCGCACATTTTTAAGTTTCGCTAGAACTTCAAAAATGTAAGCTTTGACCGCGGAGACCGCGACTGTCATAAATGCGGCTTGGGCTATAAATACCACCTCAGATCTTCAGATTCCAAGATATTGAGAGATTCCGATCCTTGAGCGGTCACCGTTTATTGAGATCGTGAAGAAAGTTTTTCCCTGAGATGGATGCTTTAGACTTGATGAAAATGTCAGCGCAATCACGAAAATCACCAGGATCTGTGTCCAAAACAAAGAAAGTTATTTCGAAGAAGTCCGTCAGTTCCGGCAAGGAAAAATCGATCAAGAGTTTAAAGAAAAAGGATGATCATGCTTCAAAGGCTATCGTTGATTTAACGGTCTTAGGAGCTGCTGTTAAGACGACCCCGGAAGTGGTCAATCAACCTGCTGATTGTTCTGGAGAGACCGCTTCTGTAGAATCGATCAAGGCTGCTATGCAGCAGGTGAAGGCTTTAGCTGAGAATCTTAGAAGCCAGATCGCTGATAAAGAAAAAGTTGGAGACTTAAAAAGAAAAGAAGCGAGCTCTCCTGATCAGATTGCTAAGAGGATGAAAACTGGACAAATTGTGACCGCCGGGGACATCGATCTTCAGACCTATCTTTCAGAAGATAACCCTGTTGAGAATGTTTCAAGCGTAAGTGGTCGAATTTTGTACTTATTTTAAGATTGACTTTTCCATTAATTTTTCCTCGATTATTACAGTTAATGGATCCTTTTGAAGTTGAACGACTTCGAGTGATCGCCGAGGAATAAGTTGCTGAAGAAGAAAGAAGAAAGGAAGAAGAAAGGAAGAAGAAAGGAGAGGAGGAGAAGAAGAAAGAAGAAGAGAGGAAAAGAAAGGAAGAAGAAAGAAAAGAAAAAGAGGATGAGATCGCCAGGCTTGCGGCGGTCACCGAAAGTGTAAAGAAGAGAGAAGAAGAGAAAAGAAAACAGGAGGAGATCGGCAAAGAAGAGAGGGAGAGGAAAGAAAAAGAAGTGACTTCCATGGCCTCGAAGAAAGAAAGGAAAGAAAAGGGGCGAGTTCTAGCTGCTGAGAAGAAGGATAAGGAGAAGAAGAAGAGGAAAAAAGAGAAAAAGAGAATTGCTGGAGAGGCGGTCTCGGCCGAGAAAGGGAAGGAGAAAAATGAGACCGCTGCATCTAGTGATCGCGGCGATATCTTGTTAGATATGGGCAAAAAGCTGGATGTGGAAGCGGCAGACCGCGCAGCTGCGTTAGACTTTATTAAGACTGGTAGGGCGAAGATGGTCGCGAGACCGATTGATTCACTTCCCAAACTTGCTTTCCGTCTTGCATCTCCTAGAAAGCGACCTGAGATTGTCATTATTGAAACTGAAGATATCCTTGTTAGTAATGCTGGGTTAAAAAGAAGAAGGAAAGAAGGCGAGCGGTCACGAAAAAGACAATTAGAAAAAATCAATTTAGAATGCTTAAGGGGATCTGACCGTCTTTTGTTGTCCACTAATACCGCGGTCTCAAAAGATGTTGCAAAGACTTTACTTGACTGCGGTCTCGCCACTCTGTCAAGTACTTCACATGAAATCTTTCCTTTTCTTATGAAAAACAAATTCTGAATTTTGACTGTTTTTCTCCTGATCGCAGATGTGAACGCGAATTCTGTTTCTGAAGAAGGTGAAATACCAAGGAGGGTCTCAATTCCTCCAGAGTTTGCTGATCTCCTCGGCCCGACGCTTGAAGACCGCCTCCGAATCCAGACCGCAAATTTTGAAGCCAAGGAAAAGCAGATTCAGGGAGGATATGAAGAAAAACTTTGAAATGCCGAAAAAGATGCTTAATACTATCGAGGGAAGGCTGCTGCACTTTCTGCTGAGATCGCTGCCCTTCGGGGTGTCCCTCATATGTCAATGAAAGCAGGTCCTTCCAGCGGTCACCCTGATAACAGATTGTCGGATATTGTGGTAATCCTTATGGAGCAAGTGGACTGCGGTCAATGAAATGCAAGACGTGGCGACATTTATTGGAAGAAGAAGAGATCAGAGAAAATGAGATCGCAGTTTTTCCTTTTTATATTTAGCGATCTCTTTGAAAACACATTTAATCACTGGGTCTGTAAGATATATTTGATCCTGTTTCATGGTGTTGACTTTAATATTGTGATATACATTTTGCGATCTCTGGCTTTTATGAATGCGATCTTATTGAATTGTGTTCGTATTGTGAATTGTGTACTGCGATCTTTATGCGTTTTTTTTATCTCGCCATTTTTGAATTCATATAGCTTTTGACGATCTGAATTGTTTGCAGGGCGATCTTGAGAAGTGTAATTATTACCTAATCATCTTTCTTTTTCTATAAATAGTTGCTTTTCCGGATCATTATTTTATCTTTCTTGAGTTTTCTTCAGTTTGTTGACTCCACCGATCTCAAGAAATGGTGTCCGCGCGTTCCAAAGCTGCTGAGGTCTTCTTGGACTCTGATCACAAATATGGACAAATCTTGGAGAAGGAATATTCTTCCTTTATTGAAAAATATGAGATCGATGACGAGATCGCGATCAGAGTTCCTTTCGAAGATGAAGGCTTGAACTCTGGGGATGAAAATAGATGCGTCATCCCGATCGATCACTTCGCCTATGGTCTTCAAATTCCCATCCCTTGGGAAATGTTGGAAGTGATGGATTATTACGGTCTCGTTCTAGCCCAGATTCCACCGAATGCAATCGGTCTGATGAGTATCTTTATTAATTAGTTGACATCGGTAAAGTTAAAATTCACAATGTCGATCTTTCGAGGAACTTTTTCTGTCAAGGTATTAAAGGAGGGTCTGAATAAAGAAGAATTCAAAGGATTACTGTATCTTAGCTGTAACGGAATAAAAGTTCTAAATCTTCCGAACAAAATCCCTCTCTGGACTGAGAGATATCTGATCTTTGAAGGCGATCTCGGCGGTCTTGCCAGCCATCCTTCTCCGCGAGCAGAGAAGATATTTAGAAAGAAAAAACTTATTTCAGACGAAGAACATGCAGTCTTGGAATGGCTCGCAGGGAAACGATTTGATCTGAATCACTACCTGGCGATCTGGCCCGAGGTTGCTGTGGTCTTGCCGGAAGAAAGTAAGCCACAATTTTTTACGATCTCTTGCGGTCTTTCTAATAGAATTTATAATTTTCCCTTTTAAACAACTCCTTTTGCAGCCGGGTTCGCGATCCCTCAAGTTGACCCAGTGACGCCGAGTGGTGAAGTCCTTACCCAGCACGAAAAGCGACTGAAGCAAGATCGCCAGAGAAAAGCGAAGGAGACCGCAGAGGAGGGCGATCTGGAGGAGGGACCATTTCCCCTATTGGGTTTTGGAAAGAAAGTAAAAGATACCAAAGGAAAACCTCTACTGAAATAGGGTGAGACCGGAAAGTCTCTGAAGGTGTCCACCGACCTTCCTTTCTGGGGAGGGAGGTTTTCGAACCAGGCTTTTGCGGTCACTTCTGCCCCTTATGGGAAAAAGAATGCTAATGAACTGTTACGAATTAAGATCGACGATCTCCCAGATGTATGTGCTCAGGTGACCGCCCGAAGCACGGTTTTGAATCATCACATGGGGCGATCTCTCCGCGCATCTTTGAAGCACGCAGAGCGTCTAGAGGATCGTTTTGATGTAAGTATTCAAAGAAAATGCGATTTTAAATGTTATCTTACCTTGACCGCTTCGATCTGATACATTTCCTTTACAGGATTTCAAGAAGACCGCATATGATATTCATAACCCTGACTACCTCAGATCTCTGTATACTCATGTCAGAGATGCATCAAACAAGACAATTACTATTCTTCGCGAAAAAGATGGCCTTACTGCTGATTTTCGGGATACGACTTTTGCCGATCTCTTTCCTGAGGTCGCAGAAATGATCGAGGAGGCGGAGAAGAAAAAAGCTAAGGAATCGAAGACCGCTGAGACCACCGAAGATGAATCTGTCGAGGTCGTTGGGAGTCAAGATGATCTGTCTTCTCCTAGTGGAAGTGTTTTTCTGGGCGAGGAAACGAGCTCGGCAGCGGCCTCGGACTCCGGATCGAGGGAGACTGATAGTGAAAGTGAGTCCTCAGAGAGTTCAACTTCTTCATCAGAGGAGCGATCTCCGCGGAAAAAGAAACAGAAGAAATAGATTTCTTTTTAGAAAAAATGATGTAATCGCCGGTCAATGACCGCGCATGATATTGTAATTTTTGAAATGAATTGGAAAGTTATTTTGTTCATGAATGAATCTCTTTTCTGTATTTATTTCTGCTATATTATTCATATAGATCGATCACAACTTCTATCGTATGCGATCACAGCATAATAGATTTAGCATTCGATCTCAATGCTTTAGGTTTCGTCGTTCTCTAGTTCATGAAGATATTAGAAACTTGACAGAAATCCAAAGCTGTATAAAGAAGATAACTCTACGATCTCAGCATAATCAGACCGCCTGTGAGAAAATTAGAACTCTTGATAATAAATCTTTATGAATATGATTGCGACGATCTCAATATACTCAGACCGCCACTTTGAAGAAAAACCCAACTATCACTTGATGGGAAATGAAGGATCATGAGCATTCTTATGTAACTTTGAATAATAAGAGATATCTAGATTGCGATCTCATTATGATCAGACCGATCACTATCAAGACGAGATTCCTGAATGGCGATTCCAATCATCATTGGAAAGCCTTGCACGACGATCACTTTTACCCAAGTCCTGGAGAGGATGAAGCCGGCGATCACAAAAAACTCAGACCTCTTCCAACAATTTTCTGAAAACCAAGGCTGACAATTACTTCCATCCAAGTACTAGAGAAGATCGAACCAGCGATCGCAAATAACCAAGATCTCTTTATACAATTTCTGAAAACCAAGCCTCTTTAGAAGATCATGCCTGGCGATCACAAAAAACCAAGGCCGATTCCAACTTCCTTTTTTAGAAAATCAATATTAGCGATCACTTTTATCCAGATCCAGGAGAAGATCAAGCCATTAATCATGAATAATGTAGATCACCCTTTGAAGAGAGGAAACATGTGGTCTCACAAACTCTGACCGCTCGATCTCAGTATTAAGAAGTAAATAAGACCTTGTAGAAAAGAGAAGAGGAAAGAGGAGAGAGGGAGAATTTCAAAATGATCCGCAGGGCAGGTGTGGTCATGCCGATAAGGCTATACCGACATTGCTTTCCCTGATAGATTATGTTTCGAGTTTCAGGCGACGGTCATAGATGTTTCCGACCTCCCTTTACTAACCATGTTTTAATGAATATTCGAGAGTTATAGATCAAAATGATCGGTAGGGCAGGTGTGGTCATGCCGATGAGGCTTATACCGACATTGCTTTCCCTGAAGATCATCAAGACCATAGCAATGTCTTTTTTAATGCATGACAGAGCTGAGCCAGCCACCCAGACCTCCTTGTTAAGGTGTGCCAGATGTCAGCTAGGACCCGGCATCCTAAACTTTCACCGCTCGAGCTTGGCGAGCCACTGCTATACAGATTCGAAATCTTCCCGACATCTTTGGTCCTGGCAGAATTACACGTCAAGCTAACAAGCCGAGGGAGAATGAAGTAGGACCCGTCGATGTCTTACTAGATAAGTTTTTGGTTTTTATGAACAACTTGTTTTAAAACTTGCCATTCATTATGTATATCATGAATGTCTTGGTCGTATCTGCACAATACTTAAAAGAAGAGGAATGAGAGAGAGAATGGGAAAATTTTGAATACGAACTTTTTAAGAGAAGAAAAGTTTGAGATCATCTCCACTCCAAGAGTGAGGCAACTCCTCTCCCTCATGGGTTTGGAGATGATAGGCACCATTTCTCAGCACCTTTTTTACCACGAATGGCCCCGCCCAGTTTGGGTTAAGCTTCCCAACCGAGCCGGCTCTTGCTGCTGCATCTACTTTTTTCAAAACCAAGTCCCCAACAACAAATTCCTTGGTTCTTACGTTTTATCGAATAATCTTGCCATTCTTATTTTCACCTCCTCTTGCCTGATGGTTGCTGCATCCCTTAATTCTTCAATTAAGTTGAGGCTGCATTTCAACTCCTCATCATTTTCTTCCATCCAATCAATCTGATTTTGTTGTGCTAACAATACCCTCGGGCTTTTTACCTCAAACTCTACCGGAATAAGAGCTTCGGAACCATGCGATAGCTTGAAAGGAGTCTCTCCAGTGGCAGAACTTGGAGTTGTTCTTAAGGCCCAGAGAACTGAAGGTAGTTGTTCTGCCCAGTTGCCTCTGAGATTTTCCACTTTCTTTTTCAGAAGATTTATGATGAGCTTGTTGGCAGCTTCTAACTGCCCATTACTTCTGGGATGATGCACAGAAGCAAAACGTAGCTCAATGCCTATTTGATCACAGAAATTAATAAGAGTTGAATTATTGAACTGAGAACCGTTATCCATGATGATTGCCATTGGAATTCCGTGCCGACATACTATCTCCCCCCAAATAAAATTTTTCACGGCTTGAGTAGTAATTTTGGCCAATGCTTTTGCCTCTATCCATTTGCTGAAATAGTCAATCATGACTATAATATATCGACGCTGCCCACTTGCCATAGGGAAAGGCCCAATCAAATCCATTCCCCAAACTGCAAACAGCCATGGAGTTGTTATCGACTTGAGTTGTTGAGCCGGCTGATTTTGGAGAGGAGCAAACTTCTGGCACTTTACACATTTCTTAGCAAATTTTTCCGCATCTTTCCTCATTTGAGGCCAAAAATAGCCTTGCCTCAGAATTCTTTTCTCCAAAGTTCTAGCCCCAGAGTGACTTCCACATTCTCCAGAATGGACCTCCTGAAGGACCGCTGGAATCTCCTCCTCCGAAACACACCGTGCTAACGGTGAAAGGAAAGTTCTTCTACAAAGTATTCCTGCAACAAGATAATAGTTAGACGCTTTCCGTCTACACCTTTTCCTATCCTTTATTGATGAATGGAGCTCTCCAGTTGAAAGATATAGAACAAATGGATCCATCCAAGACGGATGCTGATCAATCTCCATGACCTCTCCTTCTTCAATTGCTGGGCGAAACAATTCCGAAGTTGTTCCTCCCGAGAGAAGTCCAAATTTTGCCAACTCATCTGCTTTCACGTTCTCACCCCTTAGAATATGGTCGATGGTAAAGCTTTTGAACTTCCCTACCTCGATTTTTACCAGAGTTAGATATCGCTTTAAAATACTATCTCTAGTTTCGAAAGTTCCATTTACTTGAGAAGCCATCATCAAAGAATCTGTGAAGACTTTGACATCATCAATCCCCAGCTCTCTAGCAAACTTGAGACCCGCTAGCAAAGCCTCATATTCCGCCTGATTTTTTGTTACTTGAAAGTAGAACTTCAGCGCCTGATCCAATCTTACTCCATTAGGGTTGATTAAGACAACTCCGGCTCCGGAAGAATTTTTTCCTGAGGCTCCATCCACGAAGATTGTCCAAGCAAGGGGTACTCTGACCCCCTTCTGCGACTCAACTTCTTTGGCATCCACCATGAAGTCTGCTAAAACATGAGCTTTGATCACCACCCTTGGAACATAGGATATATCAAATTCACTGAGCTCTATTGCCCACTTTGCCAGCCTTCCTGAATGTTCTGGTTTTTCCAAGACATTCTTCAATGGAAGGTCAGTGACGACTAGAATCGAATGAGCTTGAAAGTATGGTCTCAATCTTCTTGCTGAAATTACGAGCATCAAGTCTAGCTACTCTAGGATTGGATAGCGAGTCTCCGCATTCTTCAGGATTCGACTCACATAGTAAACTGGAAATTGCTTCTTTTTCTCCTCTCGGACCAAAACAGAGCTTATAGCATCGGCTCCGACTCCCATATATAGAAAAAGATCCTCTCCTTCTCGCGGGCTTTGGAGTAGATGAATTGAAGTCAACTGCTTTTTAAGCTGATTGAAAGCATCATCACACTCTTTAGTCCATTCAAACCTAGCCCCTCCCCGGAGGGTCTTAAAGAAAGGTGCACTTTTATCCCCTGATCGGGAGATGAAGCGACTCAAGCCTGCCATCCTCCCTCCCAACTGCTGAACTTCTTTGGGGGTCTTGGGAGGTGGCATCTCCAAAATAGCTTTCACTTTGTCTGGATTGGGTTCCAACCCTTCTGGAGTGAGGAGATGACCCAAAAATTTATCTTTATTTGCTCAGAAAGCGCATTTCAACGGATTCAACCTCATATTGAAGGTTCGTAGGGTTGCAAAAGTTTCTGAGAGGTCTTTAAGATGAGAGGAGAATGATTTGCTTTTTACCAATAGGTCTTCGACATATACCTCAAGGTTTCTTCCCTTTTGACTCTTGAAAACTGTATCCATCATTTTTTGGTAAGTTGCTCCAGCATTTTTCAGTACAAAAGGCATCACGAGATAACAGAAGCAACCATCATTTGTGATAAATGAAGTATGAGGTATATCCGGTTTATGCATCCTGATTTGATGATAACCTGAAAAAGCATCTAAAAAACTCATAAAAGAATAACCTACCGCAGAATCCACTAAAGAATCTATCTGAGGCAAGGGATAGCAATCCTTGGGGCAAGCTTTATTGAGTTTGGTAAAGTCGACACACACCCTCCATTTTCCTCCTGACTTCTTTACCATTACAACATTTGACACCCACTCAGGGTATTGGATTGGTTGAATGAACTTCGCCCTCAGGAGCTTCTCTACTTCCTCACGGATAGGCTGAGCCAGAGTGGTTGCAACAGACCTCTTCTTCTGCTGGACCGGGATGAAGTTTGGACTAATGTTGAGGTGATGGCAAGCAACATCCGGATCCACTCCAGGCATGTCATCTGCCGACCAAGCGAAGATATCTAGATTGTGCAGAAGACAAGAGATGAGCTGACTCTTGTCAGCTTCAGATAATTCAGCGTTGATGGAGAGGCTCTTTCTCTCATCTTCCTCGCTGATCCGAACATCTTGAGTTGCTTGGGCAGGTTCCAAGCGAACTCCATCTCTTGCATCCTCCTCAACTTCTTCCGCAGCTTGGACTTGTTCAGGAACTTCAATTGACTCAGCCATCATGACTTCTTGGGGAGGAGACGACACGATCATGTTGACCGTCTTTACATAGCATTCCCTGGCTTTCCTTGGGTCGCTCCTAATTCGGTGTTGTTTGCCATTCAAGGCAAATTTCACCACTTGATGATAGGTAGAAACAATGGCTTGATATCCGTTCAGAAAAGGTCTTCCAAAGATTGCGTTGTAGCTGCTAGGAGCGTCAACGACTATGAATTTGACCAGCTTCACTATTCCCCCCAGGATTACGAAGAGAGTGACGAGCCCTTTAACTTCCTTCTTTTCTCCTGAAAAACCATAAAGAGGTCCTTCAGTTGATAGGAGGGGTTTACCTGTCTTTAACGCCTAAAAGGCAGGCTTGAAGAGCACGTTGACTGAGCTACCCGTATCTATTAGAATTTTCTCCACCGTATAATTTTCAATTACAGCTTTAATGACGACCGCGTCGTCAAAGGGATTCGCGGTCTGAGGAAGATCTTCATCTCCAAAAGTGACCGTCCCTCATACCGGAGCTGAAGAGGTAGCAGCAACCTCTGATTGATAAACTCTCTTCAGACTTGCCTTTCTCGAGGACTCCGGGCCCGCACCCTTATGGATGCAGAAAAGGTTTCCCAAGGCACCCTCATCATTAGCGTCCACGCATTCGCTGGGAAAACCGATGTTGCCCAAATGGCCAACATCATCTACTTTCTCGCTTGCCCATTGAACCTCAGCTACCTCCTTGGCCTTGGAGGTTGAGGCTTTAGCAGGATCGCTTTTCTGAATGAGATCAGGGATTTTACCCTCTTTCAGAAGCTTTTCCAAGAACAAGCGGAGGGCTCTGCAGTCCTCCGTCAAGTGACCCCTTTCTCTATGATACTCACAGTAGAGGGTTGGATTTCCTATTCTCGGATCAGAGTTCAGCGGAACCGGCCTTTTGAAAAAAGGCTGCTTCTGAACGGTTTGGAGTACCTCACTCATTGGAACACCAAAGTCTGTGAAAGATTCTTGGGATTCATCGTAAGGAGACGGGAGGGCGAGAAGTGGATGTTGGATGTACTGAATCATGTGGACTGGGGTAGCTTGCGGAGCAGGTGTAGCAGGGGTTTGAAGAAATGAACTTTGAGGTGGGAAAGATTGATTACCTCGATTGAAGCGGTTGTTGCGATAATTCTTACCTCTCGGAGCTGGAGGTGGGAGCTCTTGTCGAGGCTTTGAAGAAGATGGAGCAGGATAGAATCCCGCAGAGCCTTTCTGAGTGGCTCTGTTGGTCAGATTGCTCACATAGGTGGGGTTGTTGATCTCCCCTTCTATGTAGCGATTGGCAATGCTAATCAGCTCCTGATAGGAGCTAGGCTCCTTGGTTGTGACTTTAAAATTCAGAGGGCCCTCCTGCAGGCCACTGATCAAAGCTACCATATAAAGTTCAGGGTCCATATCCCTGACTCCCAAGATCTCTTTTTGAAAGCGGTCAACAAAATGCGCTGCAGTTTCGTTGTCGCCTTGCTTAATCTTGAACAGAGTCGCAGGACCACTCTTCCTTTTCTTCGCGGTGGCAAACCTTAGGAGAAGCTCTTGCCTCAGGGAAGCAAAGTTTGGGATAGATTGACAGGGCAGCTTATAGAACCATTCCATGGCCGACCCATCAAAGGAGGTGACCATCAGCTTACACCTCACTCCATCCGAAATGGTCCTGAGAGCAACAGCTGACTCGAAGGCTTGAATATGACACATTGGGTCTGTCTCTCCTGTATACACAGGAAGGCGGGGCTCTCTAAATCCATGAGGAATCGGATCCCGAAGAATCTCATCGGTAAAGGGGGAAGGCTCCCCTAATTCAGAAGGTCCCGGAGGAGGGAGAAAGGAAGCAGGAGGAGCTTGAGGGTAAACAAACCCTTCTTCAAAATTCAGGGCCTGAGCCGGAGGCCCCTGGGCTGCGGCTCGGAAAGAATTATGACGGGCGGCGAACTCCTCTTGCTGAGATCGCTGAGGAGCTACAGGCTGGAAAATGGGATGATCACTCCGGTAACCGCTTTCCATGCGATCAGGGGTGGCGACCTGAGAGGTTTGAGGAAGGATCTTCTGGGAGATCGCGGCCAGAACCTGGTTCATGGCCTCAATCTGCTTTGCGGACTCCTGCTGAGTCTGAACAACTTCTTGCCGATCTCGAGCGGCCTCTTGCTGAGACCGCGCGATCTCATGCTGAACAGAGGCGGTCTCCTGCCTAGCTCGGGCGGCCTTGCGGAGTGCTTTTTCAACACGAATCTCGAAGTGGCGCTCAAGCACTTCTAACGGGTTGTCATTGGAAGGGGGAACGCTAGGAGATCGCAGGGGACGACCTCTACAGCGATCAGCCATCTTGAAAGTCTATGAATTTCACCTGACACTTCGAATTTGAAGGTCGTGTGTTCGTTCTGTTGGTGCCAAAAATGGTACCTCCAAAATTCACACACTAAGAGGGATGGGAGAAAACTGTGAAGTGCAGGTTACTAAGACAGGAGATGCTGGAAAAAGAGAAAGTGATCGTAAAATGGCGATCACGAAAAAGTGAGACCGCTTACACAGGTCTTAAGCTGAAGCCTCGGAGGCAAAAGTCTTATTTCAGGTACCCCTACCCCTCTATTTATAGACGAGGGGGCTGCCCAAACGGGCAGAACTAAAAAACTACGGGCTGCCCGGGGTACAGGAGAGCCGGGGCAGTGAAATGGGGTACAAATAGTAAAAATACAGGAGATGCCCAGACCGCTTGGACTTGCGATCTCGAGCAGCTTCGACTGTTTTGGAACTTGGAAAAATCCGGCTGGGCTGACGGCAGGCGATCTGGGCGATCACAAAATTAGATGACCGCGGAGACCGCCATTTTGCATTGTGAAGACTAGATCGCGGGCTTTCCGGGCAAACACCATCATTAATAGAAAATAATAGAATCTAATTATTCACAATTAAGTAATAAAGTCCAGACAGTACAAAATGACAGGAAGCTACACAAGCTCATGTTAATCATCAGAGTGCAAATTGGCCCTCAGGCTGCATCCCAACAACTCGTTCACATCTGCCACTGACGGTAGCCAAGGTATCATAGTCACCAGCCATGTCACCCTGGCCTGGATGTCCTCCTTTGTCGTACGCTGCTGCTCCACCTTGGTATGCTCCTAAAAGTAGCGGTGTAACAATCATTAGTCATAAAGACTAAGTGGCTTCATATCCTCTCCCCCGACGACTCCAAGGCACCAGGCAAAAGGGATTGAAGAGAAGCTGCTATATAGTTAGTAATATTATAAGCAGGTGACATGATGATGTTCTTAATCTAGCAGATACTATATCAACAGTACAACAAGAAGGCAGGTAACAGCAAGAGGTAACAACATGTATATAAAAGCACATCAATACTAGCAGTGTATCAGTAGAGAAGTAAGTAGTATATTTGCAATTTAGAAACTTATCTTAACTTATATGAATGCCCATACAAACTTATAAGTTAAGGTTTCCAATTTGGAACCCATCATATAAAAGAGCCCATACTAATTTATATGATGGACCCGATGCTGTGCAATGCTATGATCATGAAAGGATGAATGCAATGCTTGCTTATGATATGATGACTCACCCATGCATTTTTTCTATGTCGACATAGACCAATAGTTCCCATGTTTCGAGGGTAGCTAACCTCTCAGGCGCACCCAGTTGTGGACAGATGGTGGTAGTGGATCGGGCTTCTCCACTACTAGGTGGGTATGCACACTACCAGACCTATGCCTTTCATACGCCTCGACGCTAAGAACACAACAGCGGAGCACCTATGTACTGGACTCGGAAGGGGTCTTGGGAAGTAAATACCAAGAGCCTAGCCCAACCGGTCACTAGTCATGGAAGGTGTCTTTGGAAGTAAACACAAAGAGCCCAGCCCAACTGGCCAAGATCCATCTTCGAGCTCCGGTCGGTGTGACGATTGGCGAGCCCGTAGATCTGCCACAAGTAATCCTTCGACAGGATCATTACACCACCCTTTCCATGCATAACCCGTGCTATCAAGCACCCAAGGACTCATGGAAGGAGTCCTCTTACATTTCACATCATTCAAGTTCAACCGATGCTAATTAGCATCCAAGGCCCCCAACAATCAGGTCCTTAACATTTCACCATAAGATATAACCATATCTTAAAATCCACCCCAACCCATTAGTGCTACCCATACCGGGTTATCATAATCTCTCATGCAGTAGCGTGTGTATAACTTGGAATTCACTCTAAAAGATCCTGTAGGACTACTTGTGTATACGGTGTCATATTCGTATTTTACTAAATAAGTAAGTCTGAACATATCACCCATATTCAATCCTCATGCACGAATTACAACGTGTTTCAATACGATTACCGCTATCACTTTGTTGAGAGGTGATCATCAATCTAAACCATCCAATATATTATCAAGTGCATGAATATTAATTCATACATGTTCCCCCACACTCTATATTAAGATGATCATCGTAATGTTTCATTCATCATATTGATTGCCCACATCACGTTCAGTCGTAATGCACAACCAAGAAGTTCTACTTAGCCCGAACATGATCTACTTCCTTCCCTCTAGAGTTGGACTTAAACAGTGGGCTTACATCAACTATGATCATCATATGTCCACTCCCTAAGGAGGTGACAGTGGAACGGGCTTTTCCACTACTAGGTGGATATGCGCAAACCTTATGTATGCCTCGATGCTAAGAACAAAACAGTGGAGCACCTGCGTACTGGACTCGAAAGGGATCTTGGGATGTAAATGTTGGAACATGCTTTCCGCATCTCTTGGTTTGACAATAACAAATCATATTGTATTTGATCATACTTGTTTTGTGTTTATAGTATGCAGGATTCTGTGCTTTCAAATTTCCATGGAAATGTGTTTTGTTGTTGCTACCACGTAGCATTAGAACTACCGATGGGGTTAATATTCGATCGACGAAATGAATGCTGAGCTCGATGAAATGCTTATCTCTGCTTTCGACGAACTAAAAGCTGCGTTCGACGAACTGGCGTTCGACGAAATGAAACCGCTGAGATGGAAACTGCTGAGAAGGAAACCGCTGAACGGAACCTGCGTTCGACAAAATGGAAACCGTGTTCGACGAACTGGCGTTTGACGAAATTGCGTTCGACGAACAACATGCTCTGCCATGGCGCGCGACGAAATGCATGCTCTACCGCGGCGTGTTAGAACTACCGCTGGCGCTAGTGTTCGTTCAATGAAATCAAAGCAGCGCTCGACGAACTGTGAGGCCAGCTCGACGAAGATGCTGTCCGACGAAAAGAGATGTCCTCTACCACGGAGTGTTAGCACTACCGCTGGCGTTAGTATAAATGGAAACAATTGACAGGAAGGAAACCGTGGAGAAAAAGGAATGTCGACGGGATGCTATTTTGGCAAGTTCTACCGTGGCGCGCTATGTATACCGCCCTGCGGTAGCCTTTTGGAAACTTCTCGTCTGCAGTTGATTGAGGAGCAGATTTCGAAGTAAATTATGGCTGAAGGAAGGATATCTCACTATCGCGGGGCATTAGCGTTACCACGGTGCGCTAGTGTTTGGCGCTCAAAATGTTGCCTAAACTACCATGATCTGTGTGCTTAATTGCCTAATGTGGATACCGCGGGGCGGTAGTACTACTGCAGGCGGTAGTGGCTGATTCTATAAATAGACGCGCGCCTCCTTCATTGTTGCTTGCTGTTCCAAAGCAGCCCAAAGAACTCCGTCAACGATCGTGAACGCAAAAGAACTTGAAGACCGATCCGATCGCATCTACATCGACATCAAGTTTTTCATCTGAGGGAGTCTTAGTTTTGTGTTGTTTTAGTTTTCAAATTGTAATCTTTATATCTTTTGTTCAGTAGAGGAATTCGCCACACGGTGACTAGGGCCTTGCGGGGACTAGGGGAAGTTTGCCTCGCGTTGGCGACTATGTCTAGGTTGTAGATCTAGGGAGTGCTAGAGGCCTTTCCGGTGTGGGTAGGGCTAGAGCGGCTTGAGGCCTTGTCTAGGGAGATATAGACTATAGCCAACCGGTCCTTAGAAGAAGGGTCGGTATAGAAAACCAAAAGAGTTTTCATTGGTCGCCTCTTTCCAAGCGTTATTGGGAAAAGTTTTGTAATCATATTTATTTTAAGTTAATGATTAATGAAAATATATTTGTCTCTTTATCTCTGATTCGTGCTTAAGGATTTTCATTGTTCTAACCTAAAAGCAAGTTTCACTTATGCAAACGCAGAGCGGCAACACTCTACAGTTGGCGGTAGCAGCAAAGAATTAATTTCTCTAAATAATCTCAAAAATCTTAAAACCCTTATTCACCCCCCCCCCCTCTAAGTGCGCCTACAGATCCAACAAGTCGTATCAGAGCTAGGTTATTCCAATTCGGTCTAACAACCGGGAATAATGGCGCTCCGTGATCTCGCTTTTCATGAGGGGCAGGGAACAAGTAGACCTCCGTTGTTTACCGGAACTGATTATAATTACTGGAGAACGCGTACGCGTTGTTTTCTAATAAACTTAGATCTAGATTTATGGGCATGTATTGAAACTCCATACACTTCTCATACATACATTGTTGGAGAAGTAACCATGGAAAAACCAAGGGATAGATGGGACGATGGAGCTAAGGCTAGGTGTAAGAATAATGCGAAAGCAATGAATGCTTTGTTCTGTGCTCTTGATAGTGGTGTAACAACCGTTAGTCATAAAGACTAAGTGGCTTCACATCCTCTCCCCCGGCGACTCCAAGGCACCAGGCAAAAGGGATTGAAGAGAAGCTGCAATATAGTCATTAATATTATAAGCAGGTGACATGACGATGTTCTTAATCTAGCAGATACTATATCAACATTACAACAAGAAGGTAGGTAACAACAAGAGGTAACAACATGTATATAAAAGCACATCAATACTAGCAGTGTAACAGTAGAGAAGTAAGCAGTATATTTGCAATTTAGAAACTTACCTTAACTTATATGAATGCCCATACAAAATTATAAGTTAAGGTTTCCAATTTGGAACCCATCATATAAAAGAGCCCATACTAATTTATATGATGGACCTGATGCTGTGCAATGCTATGATCATGAAAGGATGAATGCAATGCTTGCTTATGATATGATGACTCACCCATGCATTTTTGCTATGTCGACATAGACCTGTAGTTTCCACGTTTCGAGGGTAGCTAACCTCTCAGGCGCCCCCCCCCCCCCCCCCCCCCCCCCCCCCCCCGTTGTGGCCAGATGGTAGCAGTGGATCGGGATTCTCCACTACTAGGTGGGTATGCACACTACTAGACCTAGGCCTTTCATACGCCTCGACTCTAAGAACACAACAGCGGAGCACCTACGTACTGGACTCGGAAGGGGTCTTGGGAAGTAAACACCAAGAGCCCAGCCCAACCGGTCACTAGGCATGGAAGGTGTCATTGGAAGTAAACACCAAGAGCCCAGCCCAACCGGCCAAGATCCATCTTCGAGCTCCGGTCGGTGTGACGATTGGCGAGCCCGTAGATCTGCGAAAAGTAATCCTTCAACAGGATCATTACACCACCCTGTGTAAACCAGACACATTCATGTACTTTCCATGCGTAACCCGTGCTTTCAAGCACCCAAGGACTCATGGAAGGAGCCCTCTTACATTTCACATCATTCAAGTTCAACCGATGCTAATTAGCATCCAAGGCCCCCAACAATCGGGTCCTTAACATTTCACCATAAGATATAACCATATCTTAAAATCTACCCCAAGCCATCAGTGCTACCCATACCGGGTTATCATAATCTCTCATGCAATAGCGTGTCTATAACTTTGAATTCACTCTAAAAGATCCTGTAGGACTACTTGTGTATACGGTGTCTTATTCATATTTTACTAAATAAGTAAGTCCGAACATATCACCCATATTCAATCCTCATGCACGAATTATAATGTGTTTCAATATAATTACCGCTATCACTTTGTTGAGAGGTTATCATCAATCTAAACCATCCAATAGATTATCAAGTGACATGAATATTAATTCATACATGTTCCCCCACACTCTATATTCAGATGCTCATCATAATGTTTCATTCATCATACTGATTTCCCACATCACGTTCAGTTGTAATGCACAACAAAGAAGTTCTACTTAGCCCGAACATGATCTACTTTCCTTCCCTCTAGAGCTGGACTTAAACAGTGGGCTTACATCAACTATGAACATCATATGTCCACTCCCTAAGGAGGTGGCAGTGGAATGGGCTTTTCCACTACTAGGTGGATATGCGCAGACCTTATGTATGCCTCGATGCTAAGAACAAAACAACGGAGCACCTGCGTACTGGACTCGAAAGGGATCTTGGGAAGTAAATGTTGGAACATGCTTTCCGCATCTCTTGGTTTGACAATAACAAATCCTATTGTATTTGATCATACTTGTTTTGTGTTTATAGTATGCAGGATTCTGTGCTTTCAAATCTCCATGGAAATGTGTTTTGTTGTTACTACCACGTAGCATTTGAACTACCGCTGGCGTTAGTGTTCGATCGATGAAATGAATGCTGTGCTCGACGAAATGCTTATCACTGCGTTCGACAAACTAAAAGCTGCGTTCGACGAACTGGCATTCGACGAAATGAAACCGCTGAGAAGGAAATCGCTGAACGGAACCTACTTTCGACGAAATGGAAACATCGTTTGACGAACTGGCGTTCAACGAAATTGCATCGTGACGAAATGCATGCTCCACCG
This sequence comes from Dactylorhiza incarnata, assembly GCA_033032865.1. Classification (NCBI taxonomy): domain Eukaryota; kingdom Viridiplantae; phylum Streptophyta; class Magnoliopsida; order Asparagales; family Orchidaceae; genus Dactylorhiza; species Dactylorhiza incarnata. The sequence continues at coordinate 10,354,280 of JAWHQI010000035.1, forward strand.
CAGCGCATTAGAACTACAGCTGGCGCTAGTGTTCGTTCAATGAAATCAAAGCATCGCTCAACGAAGTGTGAGGCCAGCTCGACGAAGATGCTGTCCGACAAAAAGAGATGTGCTCTACTGCGGAGCGTTAGCACTACCGCTGGCGCTAGTATAAATGGAAACAATTGACAGGAAGGAAACAATGTAGAAAAAGGAAGGTCGACGGGACGCTATTTTGGCAAGTTCTACCGCGCCGCGCTATGTATACCGCCCGACGGTAGCCTTTTGGAAACATCTCGTTTGCAGTTGATTGAGGAGCAGATTTGGAAGAAGATTGTGGCTGAAGGAAGGATATCTCACTATCGCGGGGCGTTAGCGTTACCGCGGCGCGCTAGTGTTTGGCGCTCAAAATGTTGCCTAAACTACCACGATCTGTGTGCTTCATTGCCTAATGTGGATACCGTGGGGCGGTAGTACTACCGCAGGCAGTAGTGGCTGATTATATAAATAGACGCGCGCCTCCTTCGTTGTTGCTTGCTGTTCCAGAACGATTTGAAGCCATATTTTCAGAGCACTCATGAGAGCCTTCCAAAGCAGCCCAAAGAACTCCATCAACGATCGTGAATGCAAAAGAACTTGAAGACCGATCCGATCGCATCTACATCGACATCAAGTTATTCATTTGAGGGAGTCTTAGTTTTGTGTCATTTTAGTTTTCAAATTGTAATCTTTATATCTTTTGTTCAGTAGAGGAATTCACCATACGGTGACTAGGGCCTTGCGGGGACTAGGGGAAATTTGCCTCGCGTTGGCGACTAGGTCTAGGCTGTAGATCTAGGGACTCCTCGAGGCCTTTCTGGTGTGGGAAGGGCTAGAGCGGCTTGAGGCCTTGTCTAGGGAGAGATAGGCTATAGCCAACCGGTCCTTAGGAGAAGGTTCGGTATAGAAAAGCAAAAGAGTTTTCATTAGTCGCCTCTTTCCAAGCGTTATTGGGAAAAGTTTTGTAATCATATTTATTTCAAGTTAATGATTAATGAAAATACATTTGTCTCTTTATCTCTGATTCGTGCTTAAGGATTTTCATTGTTCTAACCTAAAAGCAAGTTTCACTTACGCTAACGCAGAGCGGTAACTCTACCGCTGGCGGCAGCAGCAAGGAATTAATTTCTCTAAATAATCTCAAAAATCATAAAACCCATATTCACCCCCCCCCCCCCTTTAAGGGTGCCTACAGATCCAACAAGTGGTATTAGAGCTAGGTTATCCCAATTCGGTCTAACAACTGAGAATAATGGCGCTCCGTGATCTTTCTTTTCATGAGTGGCAGGGAATAAGTAGACCTCCGTTGTTTACCGGAACTGATTATAATTACTGGAGAACGCGTATGCGTTGTTTTCTGATAAACTTAGATCTAGATGTATGGGCATGTATTGAAACTCCATACACTTCTCATACATACATTGTTGGAGAAGTAACCATGGAAAAACCAAGGGATAGATGGGACGATGGAGATAAGGCTAGGTGTAAGAATAATGTGAAAGCAATGAATGCTTTGTTCTGTGCTCTTGTTAGGACTGAATTTAATAGAGTAAGTGCATGAGAAACTGCTTATGATATTTAGAACTTATTAGAAATAACGCATGAAGGTACCTCGCAGGTCAAAGATTCAAAGCTATTCCAACTGGAATCTGAATTTGAGAGGTTAAGGATGGATCCAAATGAAGACGTCGACGCCATGTACACTCGATTCACCAAGATCGTCAATGCCTCAAAAATTCTTGGAAAAACATTTTCAAACGGTGACTTAGTGAGAAACCTTCTTTGATCACTCCCACCAAAGTTCAATCCAAAGGTGACGGTGATTTCTGAATCACATGATCTTAGGCGGTTCCAAATTGAGAGCCTCATTGGGAACCTCAAAACCCATGAGGTAGAACTCAAGATTCAAGAAGAGGAGTACAACAATGAACCAAAGAAGAAAGCCTTGGCACTGAAGTCAAGAAAAGAAGATGACGACGAGGAAGATGACGAGGAGAGTCTCTTCGTGAAGAACTTCACTGAGTTCATGAAAAATCCGGATAGGAGGAACACCTTCCGGAAATTTTTCCGAAAGGGCTCCTCATCCAAAAGAGAGAAGAAGGAGAAGTCTAGCGACGATGACGAAGAGCGGCCACCTCTCGAGTGCTTCCACTATAGGAAGACCGGGCATATTAGAAGTCAATGCCCAAAATTCCTCAAGGGGAAAAAGAAAAACGGGTTAAAGGAAAGGAGGAGAAGAAGGTCTTAAAAGCTGCAACATGGGATGACTCTTCCTCCGGGTGCTCAAGTATTTCAAGCTCAAGCGATGATGATTATGCATATTTGTGCCTTAGGGAGAAAAGCAATGAATCAACCGATAACGAGTGCAGTGTACAAAGCTACACTGAGGTAATCCCCTCTAACTATGATGATCTATATTACGAATACTTAAGAACTTGCAAATCTTTTGGCAAAAATTTAAAAGATCTTGATCTACTTAAATCTGAAAGTAAAATTCTTTTGAAACAAAATCAAAAATTAAGTAAGGAAATTTTTGCCTTGGGAAAGGAGATGGAGTCTTGCCAAAAGAATAATGATCTCTTGGCAAGGACCAGCAAACTTGAAACTGATCTTTCTAATGCTCTCTCCAATATCGAATCACTCTCGAAACAAAAGAGAGACTTAGAAAGAAATTTGAAACTCTCTCTTTCTAATGTTGAAAATGAAAAGAAAAATTTTGCAAATTGATGCGGAAATTTAGTTAGTGAAAATTTTGCATTAAAAGCAAAAATCCATGACCTTAACTTAGCCATAGAAAAATTCCGTTTTGGCCAGAAAAGTCTTGATATGATTTTGGCCAACCAAAGGCATGGTAGTGCAAAAATTGGTCTAGGTTTTGTCTCTGCTAACTACCGCCCGGCGGTAACTTCTAACGCTGGCGGTAGTAACAAAACTCATAATTCATCGAATAATCACAAATCTGGAATTTATTCTGATGATTCCCCATCCTCCAGCAAGAGTCCACAACAAAAATTGAAAAAGGTCTCAACCCCTTTTGTGTTATGTGCCAAGTGCCATCACTTCGGGCATAACTTGGACTCCTTCAGGATGAAGGGTCGATGTACAATCAAGCAAATCTAGGTGCCTAAGGTTTCCACCTAATCTATGGGAGGAACCACCTGGGTATCCGGATCTTTACTCTCATCTTCTTGTTAGGTATGTTGGCAGGCTAAGGAAAAGGAAGACATGTGGTACTTGGACTAAGGGTGCTCCAAGCACATGACGTGCGATAAAGCAAAATTCCTTAGCCTCACTAAGAAGAAAGGAGGATTGGTGACATTTGGGGACAATTGGAAGGGGAGGATTTTAGGCACCGGTACTGTGGGTAACAATTCTTTCTCACTTACTAATGTCTTATTTGTAGAAGGTTTGAAACATAACTTGATTTCTATTAGTCAGCTTTGCGATAATGGTCTAAATGTTTTATTTGAGTCTTCTACTGATTTATGCAAAATTATAGATCCTAAAACCAATAGTATTGTACTCACTGCACCACGAATTCACAATGTGTATCTAATTGCGTTTCATGATCTATCACGTGCGTCTCTCAAATGTCTTATATCAAAAAATGAAGAACTTGAATTATGGCATAGGCGTCTCGGTCACTCTACCACCAAGTTAATCTTAAAATTCTCAAAGAATAAACTCATTAAAGGTTTGCCTATGCTAAATGGAAATCTATCTTCCTTATGCTCGCCATGCCAAAAGGAAATTTTTCAAAAACATCGTTTAAGAGTAAAAAAGAAATATCCACCTCAAGACCCTTACAACTAATTCACATGGATCTTTTTAGACCAATTAGCACGTGTAGTCTTGGTGGTAAAAAATACACTTTTGTTTTAATTGATGATTTTTCTAGATTTACTTGGACCTTATTTCTTACCTCCAAATCCGATGCATTTTCTGAATTTACAAAGCTTTGCAATCATATTCAAAATGAATTAGATCTAAAAATCAAGTGTATACGATCGGATCATGGGGGGGGGGGAATTTGAAAATGAGAGCTTCACCACTTTCTATTATAATCTAGGTATAAAACATGAATTTTCCGCTCAACGCACCCCCAAACAAAATGGCGTGGTGGAGAGGAAAAATAGAACTCTTCAAGAACTTGCACGCATGATGAATAGTAAATTATGCATATTTTTAATATAGTTTTTAACATAATTTTGGGTAATATTGGACATATTTCATATAAATTATTGAATAAATAATTTGTTTTAGCTAATTTTTATATTTATATATTTATATGTAAAAAGGAACTATTTACGTATATAAATATATATATATAAAGTATTTAAATATATATGTAAATATTTATTGAATATAATTAAGTTAGTTATAAAAATATATTAATATAAAAATTCTGTGAATATATATATATATAATAATATAGTAGTATAATATAATAATAACATAGTAATAATAAAGTATATATTATAAATATAATGAAATATACATGTATATATATATGTATATATAATAAATAATAATAATAATATATATGTCTGCAGGCATTCGGCGAAAGGTGCCCTGCGTTCGACGAACGGCGTCCTGCGTTCAATGAACTCTCTGCGCCCTGCGTTCAACGAACTCTCCCCGAGCTGCATTCGACGAACTCTCCCCGAGCCGCATTCGACGAACGACGCTCTGCGTTCGACGAACTCTCTGCGCCCAACGTTCGACGAACTCTCCTGCGTTCGATGAACGGCGCTTTGCGTTCGACGAATCGCAATCTGTGTTCGACGAACTTTATATATTATATATATATATATATATATATTTACATATAAATAACTATATATATATTTATTCTAGACGCTCGACGAACATTATATATTATATATATATATATACTATATATACATATAAATAACTATATATATATTTATATCTCTGCAGGCGTTCGACGAAAGGCAAACGACATTCGACGAACTCTCCCCGAGCTGCGTTCGAGGAACTCCCCCCGAGGTGCATTCGACGAACTCTTCCCGTGCTGCGTTCAACAAACTCTCCCCGAGCTGCGTTCGACGAACTCTCCCCGAGCTGCGTTCGACGAACTCTCCCCGAGCTGCGTTCGACGAACTCCCCCCGAGCGGCATTCGACGAACTCATCCCGTGTTGCGTTCGACGAACGCTCCCGAGCAGCGTTCGTCGAACCCCTCTGCACTGCGTTCGACGAACTCTCCACTACGTTCGACGAACAGTCCTGCCCGCTGAGACAAGACCAACCCGCCAGCTCTCTCCAGGCGTTCGACGATTCCCTCTCAGTCCAGGCATTCGACGAATCTCAACCAACCCGCCAGCTCTCCTTCCAGCAAGTTTGTCCAGCTCACTCCTTCTAGAACCTCCAGCTGCTTCCCATTAGGTCCTAAATATCTATTTTTTGCTACCAGCAGCCCACCTTCTTGTCTATAAATAAGGGGGCTCCTCCCTTGTTTAAAAGGTTCATAAAAATTAGAACCAAAGTAAAGTTTGTGAGTTTTTCTTGAGTGTTCCAGTGAGTTTTACTTTGTGAGTGTTTGTGAGTTTTATTTTATGTATTTCCTTACTCTTGTTTGAGCTCCCCAAGTTTAGACTTTCTTTAAGAAGTTGTAATATGAATATATATATATAAATTTTGTTTTTGTTCTACTTGTTCTTGTTTTTCTTGGTGTTCTTCATATTATTCTTGTTTTTCTTTTCTTATTGTTGTGTGTGTGAGTGTATGAGTGTAAATTTTATTGCTTTTGTTTTTAATTTAGTTTTTCATTTATTATAAGTGTGTGTGTGTGTAGGTGGATAAATTTTGTTGTTGTTAACTTAGATTTTAATTTAATAGCATAGTTTTTATTATTGTCCTGCATTTATTTCCCCTCTACCCGTTCGGGTAGAGATTGCTTTTATTTCCCGTCTACCCGTTTGGGTAGAACTTGCACAGTATTTATTTCCCCTTTACCCGTTCGGGTAGAGATTGCAATTTCTATATTTTAATTTCTGTCATTTCAATTCCGTAGAGTGCGTGTGTTTTTAATTTAGTGTGCACCGCTTTTTCCTTATAATTGTTTCTTTATTTCCGCTAACGCACGTAGTCGCTTAAATATCATCGTCATCGCTCTTTTAACTTTATAAAATTAATCACTCATTTCATCGATAAAATAATGGCGCGTTCTCAAAGTAAAAGTAATCAACACGTTCTTAGAAAAATACGACCTTGATATTTTCTATAAAATATCCTATACTATACGCGATAAGGTGCGCTTGCCTTCGTCGAAAGATTAGTTTGGATAAATAATTACAAAAACATGCAAAACCCTCGCCTTTTCTATTTGCATATATAGAGAATTCGGCGCCGTAGTCGGGGCGTAATCGTCGATATTTCGAAAGAAGAAAAGACAGTTACTTCTATTCCTCGAAATAGGATAACGGTTAGTTTCTCAAAGTTGGAGTACTCGCGAAACTCCTCGAAAATGCCCGCCTAATTCTAATCACATCACAAGAAAGGTTTTGCAAAGCTTTTAAATTCTAAATCATCAAGTTTTTGGCGCCGTTGTCGGGGAGCTTGTTGTTATTTCGAAAAAAGAATCGCTATTAATTTTATCTTTTACTTCTTCCTCCCCCTTTTTCTCTCGTACATATATTTCTAAACAAAAAATCAAAAAAAAAAACTCGAAAAACTAAAAAATTTTAAAACACGAATCATCTATATATATTTTCATCTAAAAATCACAAAATTATTTTAAAAGCTCTTTCTTTCTTTTACTTAAATTATCATCAAAAAAATCCAAAAATCAAATAAAAAAAAATTTACTTATAAAAAATCAATTTTTTTTTATTTAAAGTATATGACCCGGGGAAGCTCTTCGGATTATCCAAAATTTGTTTTTGATCCAGAAATCGAGCGCGCTCTTCACAAGCGCCTTCGATCTCGTGACCAACAACAACCCTTAAATCTCGAAGAATTGACCGGCGATACTATAGCGGATAATATGGCATATCCCAATCCAAATGCGGCCGCACAACGGACCATGGCCTACTATTCCAGGCTGAATTTGGAAGATAATGGGTCAAGTGTCACTCGCCCCGCGATAGCTAATAATAATTTCGAAATAAAATCCAACATAATTCAAATGGTACAACAGTCGATTCAGTTCGACGGTTTGCCAGATGAGGACCCAAACCAACACCTTTCAAACTTTGTAGAAATTTGCGACACCTTCAAAATTAATGGAGTCAGCGATGACGCCATTCGCTTGCGCTTATTTCCCTTTTCCCTGCGAGCAAAGGCTAAATCGTGGTTGACTTCTCTTCCGAGAGGGTCCATAACCACGTGGGCCGAATTGACGGAAAATTTTCTAACTAAGTATTTCCTCCATCAAAAACCGCTAAATTACGCACTGATATCGCATCCTTTATACAATTCGTTTCCGAGTCTCTTTATAAGACTTGGGTGCGTTTTAAAGAATCTTTGCGTAGGTGTCCTCATCACACGCTACCAACTTGACTACAGGTACAAACGTTCTATAATGGCTTGAATTTCTCAACGCAACAGATGATCGACGCAGCCGCCGGGGGAACGTTAAACAACAAAACCCCGGAGGCCGCTCAAGCTCTGATCGAAGAAATGGCCATGAACGCGTACCAATAGAATGTGCCAAGGTCGCGTCCTAATAATCGGCAAGGTCTTTTTGAAGTGGATGCCACTACTTACTTAACCTCGCAGGTAGAGCGGCTAAGCAAGCAAGTGGCGGAGATGACTGCTTCCTCCTCCACTCCCGCGTGGGCGAATGCTAATAATAATAATAATAATAATAATAGTATTAATAATAATAATAATAATAATAACTTAATTGAAGAGACGGTGGATTACCTCGATAATCCGGTTCGGCCCCCCTTCAACCCAAATAATAATCCTTATAATATTAATTTTAATCCGGGTAGACGAAACCACCCTAATTTCTCCTGGAGTAATCCAAATAATGCGCAGCGGCCCCCAAATGCGAATCCACAAGGATTTCCGCAAGGATTCCATCAGGGATATCTACCGCCTCCTCCAAAACCTTCTCCGCTCGAGGAAGTTTTCGCTAATAACGTTGCGTCCAACGAAACAAATATCCCAAATATTACCGGATCGCTAAAAAATCTTGAAATGCAAGTTGGACAGCTTGCGAAAATAATCTCCGAGCAGCCTCTCAGAGCTCTGCCAAGGAATACCGAGTCGAATCCTTGCGAAAATGCCCATGCTATAACCCTTCGAAGCGGCAAGGAGGTCGTCTCCCCATTGCGGGTTGAGCCTACGGTATGCATTTCTCCTCCGACCCTTCCACCCTCTTCTTCAATTTTAGTAGCTCCAAATTTTCCAATTGTGCCAAGCGTTTCGATCCCACAAATTTCTTATCCATCGAAAATTAATAAAGAGAAGGAGGACGAACATTATCAAAATTTTTTAAAAAATTTAAAACAAATCCAGATTAACGTCCCCTTCTGCGAGGCAGTCTCTCAGATGCCGAAATACGCGAAATACCTCAAGGAGCTCCTTTCTAATAGGAAGAAGCTCGAGGGTATTTCACGTGTTTCACTAAATGCGGAATGCTCGGCGGTCCTTCTTAATAAATTGCCGCCCAAATTAGACGACCCGGGAAGGTTCTCCTTCCCGTGCCCTTTCGGCAATTTATTAATAAAATACGCCCTAGCGGACCTAGGAGCAAGCATCAATTTGATGCCCTTCTCCCTCCTTAAAAAATTAGATTTGAGTGTACCTACCCCAACGAAAATGAGCATCCAACTCGCGGACCGCTCGATAAAGTATCCCATCGGGGTTGTGGAGGATGTCCTGGTCAAGGTTGACAAGTTTATCTTCCCGGTAGACTTTGTCATCCTCGACATCGAGGAGGACACCGAGGTACCAATCATCCTCGGCGCCCATTCCTCGCGACCTCCCGAGCATTAATCAATGTATGTAACGGTCGCCTCCATCTTCAGGTCGGAGATGACGAAGTTACACTTAACATTAATCCCTTGATGCAGAACACTTTATCGAATGACGATTCCTATTTTCATTTGGAATCCGCATTTGAGGATGAAAGTTCTTCGCTTTTAGAATTGCTCTCTTTAACGGTAGATGATCCGGATCTGGCGAACCTCACCCCTTCGGACGAATTGCTGCCAGATTAGCCCTTCGAGCCCTTCAATTCCAAAAGCTCAAAAATTACCACTTCTTACGAAGAACCCCCGGTCTTGGAGCTTAAGCAACTCCCCGACCATTTAAAATACACTTTTCTCTCTGAAAATTCAAAACTTCCCGTTATCATTTCTTCCACTCTAACCAATTCGGAAACATCCGAATTGGTGGAAGTTTTGTCTAAGCATCGCCATGCAATTGCATAGAAGATTTCTGATATTAGGGGGATAAATCCCTCTTTTGGCACGCACAAAATATTTTTAGAGGATAATTCTCGCAAAACTATCCAGCCTCAGCGACGACTTAACCCGAACATGCGGGACGTCGTTAAGGCTGAAGTAATCAAACTCCTAGATGCGGGGATTATCTATCCAATATCGGACAGTATGTGGGTTAGTCCCGTACATGTCGTGCAAAAAAAAAGGGCGGTTTAACGGTAGTGGCCAATCAAAACAACGAATTAATCTCAACTCGTACTGTTACGGGTTGGCGGGTGTGCATCGACTACTGAAATTTAAATGATGCCACCCGGAAATACCACTTTCCGTTGCCATTTATCGATCAGATTCTGGAGCGACTTTCGGGTCATCCATATTATTGTTTTCCCGACAGTCTTTCGGGATTTTTCCAAATTCCAATCTCCCCCGAAGACCAGGAGAAAACAACTTTCACGTGCCCTTTCGGCACCTTCGCATACCGAAGGATGCCTTTCGGCCTCTGCAATGCGCCAGCTACATTCCAAAGATGTATGATGGCGATCTTTGGAGAGCTCGTAGAGGACATAATGGAAGTCTTTATGGATGACTTCTCCGTATTCGGAAGCTCCTTTTCCAACTGCTTATATAATCTAGATCGAGTCCTCCAACGATGCGAAGACACGAACCTAGTTTTAAACTGGGAGAAGTGTAATTTAATGGTCCAGGAAGGTTTAGTTCTCAGACACAAGATTTCTGCTAAAGGGATGGAGGTAGACAAGGCTAAGGTCGAAATCATCGAAAAACTCCCCGCTCCTTCAAATATAAAATCAATTAGGAGTTTTCTTGGCCACGCGGGTTTTTATAGGCGGTTTATTCAAAAAATTTCCAAAATAACGAAACCGCTAACCCACCTCCTGGAGAAGGAATCTCCTTTTATTTTCGATTCTGCCTGCGTTGAGGCATTTAATATCATTAAAGAAAAACTTATCAATTCTCCAATTCTGGTGGCGCCAGATTGGTCCCTTCCATTTGAGATTATGTGCGATGCGAGCGATATCGTGGTGGGAGCCGTACTTGGCCAATGTGTTAATAATTATTTTCATCCCATCTACTACGCATCTCGAATGCTCACAGCCGCACAGGCTAATTACACTACGATGAAAAAGGAACTTCTCACCATCGTCTTTTCAATCGATAAGTGTAGGCCCTACGTAACACTTTCAAAAAATATCATTTTTACCGACCACTCCGCCCTCAAATATTTATTAGCTAAGGTGGACGCCAAACCCCGCTTGCTTCGATGGATCCTCCTATTGCAGGAGTTCGATCTAGAGATCCGGGACAAGCGGGGGGTTAAAAATTTAGCGGTCGACCACCTCTCTCGTTTAGATCACCCAATCGCGGAAGCGCTCGTCGAACTTGATATAGACGATAGATTTCCCGAGGAGCGCCTCTTAGCTATTTCTAATTTAAATAAAACTTCTCCCACTCCTTGGTTCCCAGACTACGTAAACTATTTGGTTGCGCGGGTCCATCCGAAAGACTTTTCAAAACAGCAAAAGAAGAAATTCTTTTCTGATTTGAAACTTTACTTTTGGGAAGACCAATTTCTCTTTCGCGTCTGCGCGGACCAAGTGGTGCGGAGATGCGTTTCATGCGAGGAAGGCGCGCAAATATTGCGTCATTGCCACGAGGGGCTGGCCGGGGGGCATTATCAAGCTAACCGGACCGCGCGGAAGGCGCTAGAGGCGGGCTTTTATTGGCCCACTCTTTTCAAATATGCGCACAATTATGTGAGCTCGTGCGATAGCTGTCAGCGGTCAGGTAATATCTCGCGTCGCGACGAGATGCCCCCAAATTTTTATTTAGAATGCGAAATCTTCGATTTATGGCGCATAGACTTCGTAGGCCCCCTACCTCCCTCTTATAATAATCGCTACATTTTAGTGGCGGTCGACTACATATATAGGTGGGTGGAAGCACAAGCTCTCCCCACTAACGATGCGAGATTCGTCGTCAAATTTCTAAAAAAACTATTTTCTAACTTCGGTACGCCGCGTGCTAAAGTAAGTGATAGGGGTACGCACTTTTGCAATGCCCAGTTTTCAAAAACATTATCTAAATATGGCGTTACGTACAAGCTCGCCACTGCCTATCACCACCAAACTAGCGACCAAGTAGAGGTAGTTAATCACAAGATTAAGCGTATATTAGAAAAAACTGTTTCGATGAATAGGAAAGATTGGTCTTTAAAACTCGACGACGCACTGTGGGCATATCGTACGGCGTACAAGACCGCCATCGGTTGTACGCCCTATTGATTAGTCTACGGCAAGGCATGCCATTTGCCCATAGAGTTAGAGCATCGCGCTTCTTGGGATTTAAAATTTTTAAACCTCGATCCGAACTTAGCGGCCGATTCTAGAAAATTCCAATTAAACGAGCTCGATGAATGGCGTGCAAACGCTTACGAGAGTAATAAATTTTATAAAGAGCGCTCTAAGTTCTATCACGATCAAAATATTAAATTTCCAAAAACATTTGCGCCGGGCGATCTTGTCCTTCTTTTTAATTCACGCCTTCGCCTTTTTCCGGGTAAGCTAAAATCCAGGTGGTCCGGCCCCTTTGAAGTCAAAGAGGTCTTTCCATATGGCACCGTTCTTATTTCCCATCCCGAAAAAGGTGAGTTTAAAGTCAACGGTCATGGTTTAAAACTTTATTTGGTGGGCGATCCGATGGACGGTAAACTCGAATCATTACCCCTCCCCAACATCTAAAAAACACTAAACTAGTCAAGCTACGCTACGGTAAACAAAGCTCTCGTGGGAGGCACCCCATATTTATCTAATATTTTTACCTTTGTCTACTTTATTTTTGCAGGGTTTTCTTGCATTTTCTCGTCTTTAATTTTTTAGAAACTGCGTTTTCTTTTTTACGTTTTCATACTTAAATTAAAATATTGGGGACAATGTTGGGTTTTAAGTATGGGGGTCTCTTTTTCCGTTCTTCAAACTTTGTAAATATTTAGAAAAATCCAAAAAATTCTAAAAACCAAAAAAAAATTTTCATACTTTGTAAATATTTAGAAAAAACAAAAAAAAATTCTAAAAAGCCACAAAAATAAAAAAAATTTATTTCATACTTTGTAAATATTTAGAAAAATAAAAAAAATTCTAAAAACCACAAAAAAAGTTATTTCATACTTTGTAAATATTTAGAAAAATTCAAAAAACCACAAAAATAAAAAAAAAATTATTTCATACTTTGTAAATATTTAGAAAAATCCAAAAACAATTCTAAGAATCACAAAAAAAAATTATTTCATAATATGTAAATATTTCGAAAAATCCAAAAAAATTTCCAAAAACCCCAAAATTAAAAAAAAACAAAATAAATAAACAAAAAGATAAAATCCCAAAAATATAATAAAAACCCCTTCTTAGCTTTGTATTTTTCAAAATTAGTTTGAGTTTAATTATGATCATTTTTCATTATTTTTGATTTGCCAAAACCCTTATTCGTATCATGGTTTGTAAGATTTAGATTCATGGAATTTTAGTTGTAAATAATATATTGTGTTTTTAATTAAATTTGAGAACAATTTTTTTAGCACTACATCCACTTTACCCTAAATAACTTCTTATTGTATTATTTTGGCAGACCATCTTTAGACTTTAATTATTCATACTCCAAACTTTTGAAACTGTTGGAACAACCCTATTTCTTATTTGGGCTAGGATCACTATATGTTGACTAAGGACAAAGTTGACCCCAATGTATAGTTTATGGGTCAAGAGTTTAGGCTGTTAGAACTCAAGATTTCATTCAGATTCTGCGTTCGACGAACTGCATACTGCGTTCGACGAACTACTCTATGCGTTCGACGAATGGCAACCTCTGCGTTCGACGAACGACAAGCTCTCTGCGTTCAACGAATGACATGTTCTCTGCGTTCGACGAACGGCTTGCGTTCTGCGTTCGACGAATGACATGCTCTGTGCGTTCGACGAATGGCGCTCTGCGGTCGATGAAAGATGTTCATTCTGCGCTCGATGAAAGATGTCCATTCTGCGTTCAACGAATGAAATATATTCTGCGTTCGACGAACAAATCAAATCTCAGCGGTCGAAGAATTTGTCTAAGTGCAGCGCTCGACTAATTACATTCTGCGTTCGACGAATGGCTTGCTTCAAGCTCCTCTCAGCGGTCGATGATCTCGTCTCAGCGGTCGATGATCTCGTCTCAGCGGTCGACGATCCTGTCTCAGCGGTTCAGAGGTCGATGAACAGATTGTTTCAGCGGTCGACGAACTGACACTGGCTCAGCAGTCGACGAATTTATCCAGCTCAGCGGTCAATGATTTTGCTCAAGCTTAGCGGTCGACGAATGTATCCAGGCTCAGCGGTCGACGAATACTTCTGTTCGACGAACTCTAGTCTGCATTCGACGAATACCTTTAGATCGATGAAATTTCTTCACAACTCAACAAATTTAATTCTTCCAGCAAGATTCATTTGAGGTCGACGAACTAAATTTTGTGTTCGCCGAAATTTCTCTGAGGTCGACGAAAATCTTTGAGATCGACGAAATTTCTTATTTCAGTTCAGAATTTCAGAAGATTATATTATTTATTCTCTGATCTCAGATCGACTATAGCAACGGCTCTTTCTATCAGATAGGTAAGGATAATATATTTCCTTTTATTATTTCAAGATTATAGCCGTTGACATTCCTCGGAAAAGGACATATCCATGGAAAAGGAAAAAGATAAACGGCGCAGTAGATTTGTGTTTTCAAAATATCTCTTCAAATATATTATATTCCTTAATATAAGGGATTTGCATTTATTATTTGTCAGAGATTTCAAAAGAAAAGAAAAAGAAAAGGCAGAAGATATAGCAGATTATTATACATCAGTTTTTCACGACCAGATTAATACAGAACATAATATAGAATTTCTGTTCAGGAAAAAAAGGAGGAATACAGGAAGAACAAGAAGAACAAAAGCAAAACAGATCTTCATCTTCTTCCTCTAGCATCACATATTTTTCTGAGAACATCTTCAACACCACCTCTCAGTATTTCTGCTGTAAGAATCAGATCAAGAAAGAAGAAAGCTACAGGAAGAAATAGAAAAACAAAAAGCAGATCATCTTCTTCTTCCTCAAGCAGCAATTTCATTTAAACTGAGAACATCAACATTATTCTCTCAGTCATCAGCTGCAAGCAAAGATCTCCAAAGAGCAACAAACAATCTGAGAAGCATTCTTATCTCTAAGATTTATCAGCTCTCAGGAAGATCATTTCTTTCAAGAGAAAGCTCAGCAAATCAACTGTCAAACAATTTCAGATCAGACAGGGAGCTTTTCAACATACATCCACTAGAGTCTTCTCTCAGCATCTTGACAGAGAAGAACAACTAAACCCCTCTCTATCCCATCTTGTATGGGGTTAAAACTCCCTTCAAATTTTTACCCATTGTTGACAAGACACCTGATCAAAAAATCTAGTTGGTTTTGAGCACCTGATCAAGAGCCCTGTGATGTGTGGACACCTGATCAAAAACCCCTTGGCATGAGGGCACCTGATCAAAAATCCTAGTGGATCCTACCAAGTGTGGTAGAAGAGTAGACATACCCAGGTTTATTGGGGAACTACTATAAAAATCCTTGTGTCTTTGTGCCTGTGAATTTCTGTGTTGATTTGTTTTTATTTAGTTTTTATAAATCACTTACTCTATACACATATATATATATCACTATTTTAATTCCGCTATAAAACTAAGGGAAAAGTTTTAATACTCTATTCACCCCCCCCCCCCTCTAGAGTTAATTTAAGATCTAACCTCCACTTTCAATTGGTATCAGAGGTAGGTTGATTATATTAATCATCTTTAACTAATACTTAATTGACCTTTCCATTGGTATCAGAGGGTTGTAGATTCTTTACAGGCTAACACCTGAACCACAAAGATCAATTAGATCTTAAATTCTTTTAGAGTTTTTATTTCATTTATTTTGTTTAAAAACTCATGGCACAAAACAAAGAGTATTCAAGCACAAGACCTCTTATGTGCAATCTCAATAAGTTTGCACTATGGAAAGCAAGGATTATGTTATATATGAACTCTATTGATGAAGAAATATTCAATGTGATTTTGACAGGACCTCCAGCTCCCACAACAACAACTAGTGCTGAAACCACCACTACCAACAATGCTGTCCCACCTCCTGAGTGGACAGAAGCCCAAAAAAGTAAAGGATTGCTGATGCAAAAGCCATGAACATTCTGGCTCAAACAATGTCTGATGACATTTTTCAAAGAGTGGTGGAATGCACCTCAGCAAGAGAAATATGGATTTCTCTCAACAATATGGTTGAGGGATCTGCTGATGAAAGGAAGGACAGAAGGTCCCATCTCATTTCTCAATATGAGAATTTCAAAAAGGGAGAATCTGAGAGTTTTGCTGATATGTACAATAGGCTCAAACTCATAATAAATAAGCTGAAGACCTTGGACAAAGTGATCTCTATCACTGAGATCAATGACCAGATCCTAATGTGCTTCCCAGCACATGGGACTCTAGGATCTGGCCAATCAAGGAAGCCAGAAGCCTCAATGAGATTACTACTGAAACATTATTGGGCAACCTCAAATCCTATGAGCAGCTTGTCAAGTCCAGAGAAGCTGAACAGTCCACTTCATCTCCTCCAACAAAGAAGGAAAGGAACATTGCTTTCAAAGTAACTGAAGAAGAAGAAAAAGCTCCAAGAGATGAGGAGTTCATGAACCTTCTAGCCAAAAGGTTCTACAAGATGGCCAAGAAGGATTTCAGAAAGAAGGACTCCAGATCAAGGGAAAAGCCAAGGTATGACAAGTCAAATTCTAAAGATATTGTTTGTTATGGCTGCAGGAAACCTGGACATATTCTGCCAGATTGTCCAGAAAATCAGAAGAAGGAGAAGAGAATTGAAAAAGAGGAAAGAAGACACTCCAGCAAGTCTTCCTCCCATAAACACAAAAAGAAGGGAAGAGGATTTGTAGCAGAAACCTGGAGTGTAACAGAATCAGAACAGTCATCCAGTTCTTCTGATGATGAAGAAGAATCAAAAGAAAATGACCAATGTTTGATGGCCATTTATGACTCAGGCAGTGAGTCAGGAAATGCATCATCATCCAGTGATGATGAAGATAATGAAGAAGAGAAGAATTTCTACATGATGGCAATCAATTCCTCAGCCAACAATTCTGATGAAGAAGAATCAGAATCAGAAGCAGAAGTTGATGCTGATCAGGTAATATCTAACTTTGATTTTACTTCAGTTGGATTCAAAGATGAATTCAAGGTTCTTTGCTTAGACTTACTCAAATATGAGAAATAAATAATCTCACTCAGACATAAGCTAGTTGAAATAAATAATTTAAGTGAAGAGATTGCTAATCTTAAGAAAGATCCAGCTTACTCTAGAGAACAAATTATTCTCATTGAGAATAACTTTCTGAGGCTAAGGAATTTGAAGAATCCCTAAATGGGAGAAGCATCAAACTGATGGAGATTACAAGCACTGTTAATGCTAGACTTAATAGCAAACTAGGCTTGGGTGCTTCATCAAGTGAGCCACATCTAATTAAGAAGAACATACTCTCTATACCTATAAAATTCATCTCTGCTAAGAGCAAAGAGGTTGTAGATGAAAATTAAAACATTTCAAGTAAGACTGTCGAGAATAGCAGAATTCAGCAGAATTCGTCGAACGGAGATCGACGAAATGTATCCACTTCGTCGAACGGAGCTCGACGAACTCTGAAGATAGATTTTCAATATAGTCATTATATGAACGGCGCTCGATGAAATCTCAGTCATTCATCGAACGGCGCTCGACGAACTCAGCCCAGTTCGTCGAATAGAAACTATACAGAGAATTTGAACAATTCTTATTCTTCACATTCTAAGAATCCTTTCACTAAATGGATAATACCTCCAAGGAGATATCATCCATAAGGTTACAAGGACCAACCTGAAATGTCTTTTATTTCAGATTTTTGTGGTAATTCAAAAAGACCCAAGGTAGTCTGGGTCAGGAACAAATAGATTGTTTTTCTGTTTTTGCAGGTACACAGCTGTCCAAGAATAAATGAAAAATGGTATTTGGATAGTGGTTGTTCAAAGCATATGACAGGAAACAAGGCCAACCTGAACAACTACAAGGCAAAGCTTGGACCAAAAGTAATATTTGGAGACTCCAACTGTGGACAAACAAAAGGCTATGGAAAAGTCAAGGTTGGAGAAGTCACTTTCAAAGAGGTAGCTTATGTCAAGGGACTGAAGCACAACCTCATCGGCATAAGTCAATTATGTGATGAAGGGTATCAGGTAACTGTTAATAAATTAAATTGCCTTATTAAATCTTCTGATAATATTATTGTTTTATCAGGTATTAGGCAAGGTAATATTTATTTAGTAAATTTAAATTCATATCAGAAATCAGATTTTATAGATTTTAATTGGTATCAGAAATCAAATTTTCAATTGGTAAAACAATTATCAGATACAAAGGCCAATATAAATTCAATTTCAATTTGGTAATACCTTAACAGATAAGGCCAATATAATTAACTATAAGGCAATGCTTAAACCTATTGAAAATATTCTTAACTCCAATTGCAATCAAATAAAAAGTTATAGGATTCAATTGAATCTTCTCATCTTAAGAACAAGTCAGATAACTTCATGTTCCTATAGACTTTCTCAGGATCATCAAGATTTGAGTATTCTACTCTAGTTGCATTGATTAGAAATGATCATGGCACTGAGTTTTTGAATCTCTTCTGATAAGAGAATTCTGTAAGAAGGAAGGTATCAGGCAATGTATCCTTGAGAAGATAAGAATTCTTAAGAATCCATTAACAGCTATAACAATTCAAATCTAACAAAATTTTCTATCATAAAATAAGAATTTCTTAGAATCCATTAAAAGCTGTCCCAATTCATCATATTAATAGAATCCTATTTAAAGCAAAAAACTAGGATATTTTCCTTCTAATAAAGCATAAAGGGTTTATAACAAATCCTCTCTTAAAATAAAAGAGTCCATGCAATGTTGGAACTAACCTATTAAATGAGGAGAGGTACACCACCTCTACCAGAGACATTTTGCAGGTATCAAGGCCACTTTCAATTGGAATCAAAGCATATCAATTGACTTTCAATTGGTATTGGGATCAAACTATCTGTTGCAGAAATAAAAGAAAGGGCTTACACTCTCAAGACAGAGAATGCAAATGAAATTGCAAGTTCAATATCAGAAAACTAGAACTTTCTATTGGTATCAAAATCAATGCTTACCTTTCTATTGGTTATGATGAAGCTTTATATTTCTGACCATATTCTCATAATCAAAATCTTTTTCATTATAGCTAAATGCCTACATAATTGTTTCTCTTTCTAGTTCCCTTTGTACTTGATCTCTATTTTATTGTGCAGGAACAATAGCAATGACAATCTTGCATCCTTCCCTACCTCCATCAGATGTCCCTTCTTCAAGGGGCTTAGCTTCAGGCCTTCCTAAAACTAGGCAGGGGGGTAGTTTTTATGAACAAGCTCCATTTTATGCAGTGTTTTGCACAGGGGGAGTTGTTCTATGAACTAGGCAAGGGAAGAAATCTGAAGAACCTCCATTCTCAGGGGGAGACACTCTCAGGGGGAGATGCTTTCAAAAAGGGCAAGATGACAAGCACAACTAATCAGAATTATAAAGCTGTTCAGATTAGAAAGCAGATTGCAGTATTTGTACGCAGATTCTGAATACAGTTTTGGATTTAAAAGAAGCAGCAGATAGCAAATTCAGAATATAAAGATTCAGTTCAGATCAAATTCAGAAAGCTGAAATATAGCAGATATAGTTCAGACAAAATCAGAATTCAGAATTATCAGATCAGAATTCAGATATCAGAATTAAGAGAAAATCAAAGGTTCTAAATGTATTTCTATCAGTTTTATTTTTATTGAAATGTAATTTCAGAACTCAGAGTACTATTCATTTTATATCTGATAAAATATTTAAAATATATCAGATATATATATGCTCTATTGTTTTTGTTTGTTTTAATTTTTGTCAAATAGTGGCCTAACCCAAATAGGGGGAGATTGTTGGAACAACCCTATTTCTGATTTGGGCTAGGATCACTATATGTTGACTAAGGACAAAGTTGACCCCAATGTATAGTTTATGGGTCAAGAGTTTAGGTTGTTAGAACTCAAGATTTCATTCAGATTCTGCGTTCGACGAACTCCATACTGCGTTCGACGAACTGCTCTCTGCGTTCGACGAACAACAAGCTCTCTGCGTTTGACGAATGACAAGCTCTTTGCGTTCAACGAACGACATGTTCTCTGCGTTCGATGAACGGCTTGCATTCTGCGTTCGATAAACGGCATGCTCTCTGCGTTCGACGAATGGTGCTCTGCGATCGACGAAAGATATTCTTTCTGCGCTCGACGAAAGATGTCCATTCTGCGTTCAACGAACGAAATATATTCTGCGTTCGACAAACAGCTCAAATCTCAGCGGTCGAAGAATATATCTAAGTGCAGCGCTCGACTAATTACATTCTACGTTCGACGAACGGCTTGCTTCAAGCTCGTCTCAGCGGTCGATGATCTCGTCTCAGCGGTCGACGATCCCATCTCAGCAGTTCAGAGGTCGACGAACAGATTATTTCAGCGGTCGACGAACAGACCCCGGATCAGCGGTCGACGAATTTATCCAGCTCAGCGGTCGACAATTTTGCTCAAGCTCAGTGGTCGACGAATGTATCCAGGCTTAGCGGTCAACGAATACTTCCATTAGACAAACTCCAGTCTATGTTCGACGAATACCTTTAGATCGACAAAATTTCTTCACAGGTCAACAAATTTAATTCTTCTAGCAAGATTCATTTGAGGTCGATGAACTAAATTTTGTGTTCGACGAAATTTCTCTGAGGTCGACGAAAATCCTTGAGATCTATGAAATTTCTTATTTCAGTTCATAATTTCAAAAGATTATATTATTTATTCTCTGATCTCAGATCGACTACAGCAACGGCTCTTTCTATTAGATAAGTAAGGATAATATATTTCCTTTTATTATTTCAAGATTATAGCCGTTGACATTCCTCGGAAAAGGACATATCCATGGAAAAGGAAAAAGATAAACGACGCAGCAGATTTGTGTTTTCAAAATATCTCTTCAAATATATTATTTTCCTTAATATAAGGGATTTGCATTTATTATCTGTCAGAGATTTCAAGAGAAAAGGAAAAGAAAAGGCAGAAGATATAGAAGATTATTATACAGTAGTTTTTCACGACCAGATTAATACAGAATATAATACAGAATATCTGTTCAGGAAAAAAAAGAGGAATACAAGAAGAACAAGAAGAACAAAATCAAAACAGATCTTCATCTTCTTCCTAGCAGCACATATTTTTCTGAGAACATCTTCAACACCACCTCTCAGTATTTCTTCTGCAAGAATCAGATCAAGAAAGAAGAAAGCTACAGGAAGAAATAGAAAAACAAAAAGCAGATCATCTTCTTCTTCCTCAAGCAGCAATTTCATTTCAACTGAGAACATCAACATTATTCTCTCAGTCATCAGCTGCAAGCACAGATCTCCAAAGAGCAACAAACAATTTGAGAAGCATTCTAGTCTCTCAGATTTATCAGCTATCAGGAAGATCATTTCTTTCAATAGAAAGCTCCAGCAAATCAACTGTCAAACAATTTCATATCAGACAGGGAGCTTTTCAACATACATCCACTAGAGTCTTCTCTCAGCATCTTGACAGAGAAGAACATCTAAACCCCTCTCTATCCCATCTTGTACAGGGTTAAAACTTCCTTCAAAAGTTTACCCATTGGTGGCAAGACACCTGATCAAAAAATCTAGTTGGTTTTGAGCACCTGATCAGAAGCTCTGTGGTGTGTGGACACCTGATCAAAAACCCCTTGGTGTGAGGGCACTTGATCAAAAATCCTAGTGGATCCTACCAAGTGTGGTAGAAGAGTAGACATACCCCAGTTTATTCGGGAACTACTATAAAAATCCTTGTGTCTTTGTGCCTGTGAATTTCTGTGTTGCTTGTGCTGTGTTGATTTATTTTTATTTAGTTTTTATAAATCACTTACTCTATACACACATATATATATATATATATATCACTATTTCAATTCCACTATAAAACTAAGGGAAAAGTTTTAATACTCTATTCACCCCCCCTCTAGAGTTAATTTAAGATCTAACCTCCACTTTCAATTGGTATCAGAGGTAGGTTGATTATATTAATCATCTTTAACTGATACTCAATTGACCATTCAATTGGTATCAGAGGGCTGTTGATTCTTTACAGGCTAACACCTGAATCACAAAGATCAATTAGATCTTAAATTCTTTCAGAGTTTTTATTTCATTTATTCTGTTTAAAAACTCATGGCACAAAACAAAGAGTATTCAAGCACAAGACCTCCTATGTGCAATCTCAATAAGTTTGCACTATGGAAAGCAAGGATTAGGTTATATATGAACTTTATTGATGAAGAAATATTCAATGTGATTTTGACAGTACCTCCAGCTCCCACAAGAACAAATAGTGCTGAAACCACCACTACCAACAACCCTATCCCACCTCCTGAGTGGAAAGAAGCCCAGAAAAAGCAAAGGATTGCTGATGCAAAAGCCATGAACATTCTGGCTCAAACAATGTCTGATGAAAATTTTTCAAAGAGTGGTGGAATGCACCTCAGCAAGAGAAATATTGATTTCTCTCAACAATATGGTTGATGGATCTGCTGATGAAAGGAAGGACAGAAGGTCCCATCTCATTTCTCAATATGAAATTTTCAAAAAGGGAGAATCTGAGAGTGTTGCTGATATGTACAATAGGATCAGCCTCATAATAATTGAGCTGAAGTCCTTTGACAAAGTGATCTCTATCACTGAGATCAATGACAAGATACTAATGTGCTTCCCCAGCACATGGGACTCTAGGATCTGACTAATCAAGGAAGCCAGAAGCCTCAATGAGATTACTACTAAAACATTGTTGGGCAAGCTCAAATCCTATGAGAAGATTATCAAGTCTAGAGAAGCTAAACAGTCCACTTCATCTCCTGCAACAAAGAAGGAAAGGAACATTGCTTTCAAAGTAACTGAAGAAGAAGAAAAAGCTCCAAGAGATGAGGAGTTCATGAACCTTCTAGCCAAAAGGTTCTACAGGATGGCCAAAAAGGATTTCAGAAAGAAGGACTCCATATCAAGGGAAAAGCCAAGGTATGACAAGTCAAATTCTAAAGATATTGTTTGTTATGGCTGCAGGAAACCTGGACATATTCTGCCAGATTGTCCCGAAAATCAGAAGAAGGAGAAGAGAATTGAAAAAGAGGAAAGAAGACACTCCAGCAAGTCTTCCTCCCACAAGCACAAAAAGAATGGAAGAGGATTTGTAGCAGAAACCTGGAGTGAAACAGAATCAGAACAGTCATCCAGTTCTTCAGATGATGAAGAAGAATCAAAAGAAAATGATCAATGTTTGATGTCCATTTATTACTCAGGCAGTGAGTCAGAAAATGCATCATCATATAGTGATGATGAAGAAAATGAAGAAGAGAAGAACTTCTGCATGATGGCAATCAATGCCTCATCCAACAATTCTGATGAAGAAGAATCAGAATCAGAAGCAGAAGTTGATGCTGATCATCTAACTTTGATGTTACTTCAGTTGGATTCAAAGATGAATTCAAGGTTCTTTGCTTAGACTTACTCAAATCGGAGAAAGAAATAATCTCACTCAGACATATGCTAGCTGAAATGAATAATTTAAGTGAAGAAAATGCTAATCTTAAGAAAGATCTGGCTGCCTCTAGAGAACAAATTATTCTCATTGAGAATAAACTTTCTAAGGCTAAGGAATTTGAAGAATCCTTAAATGGGAGAAGCATTAAACTGATGGACATTACAAGCACTGTTAATGCTAGACTTAATAGCAAACTAGGATTGGGTGCTTCATCAAGTGAGCCACAACTAATTAAGAAGAACATACTCTCTACAGCTATAAAATTCATCTCTGCTAAGAGCGAAGAGGTTGTAGATGAAAATTAAAACATTTCAAGTAAGACTGTCGAGAATAGCAGAATTCAGCAGAATTTGTCGAACAGAGCTCGACGAAATGTATCCACTTCGTCGAACGGAGCTCGACGAACTCTGAAGATAGATTTTCAATATAGTCATTATATGAACGGCGCTCGACAAAATCTCAGTCATTCGTCGAACGGCACTCGACGAACTCAGCCCAGTTCGTCGAAGAGAAACTATACAGAGAATTTTATCAATTTTTATTCTTCACATTCTAAGAATCCTTTCACTGAATGGATAATACCTCCAAGGAGATATCAACCACAAGGTTACAAGGATACCAACCTGAAATGTCTTTTATTTCAGATTTTTGTGGTAATTCAAAATGACCCAAGGTAGTCTGGGTCAGGAACAAATAGATTGTTTTTCTATTTTTGCAGGTACATAGCTGTCCCAGAATAAATGAAAAATGGTATTTGGATAGTGGCTGTTCAAAGCATATGACAGGAAAAAAGGCCAACCTGAACAACTACAAGGCAAAGCTTGGACCAAAACTAATATTTGGAGACTCTAACTGTGGACAAACAAAAGGCTATGGAAAAGTCAAGGTTGGAGAAGTCCCCTTCAAAGAGGTAGCATATGTCAAGGGACTGAAGCACAACCTCATCAACATAAGTCAATTATGTGATGAAGGGTATCAGGTAACTTTTAATAAATTAAAATGCCTTATTAAATCTTCTGATTATATTATTATTTTATCAGGTATTAGGCAAGGTAATATTTATTTAGTAAATTTCAATTCATATCAGAAATTAGATTTTAAAGAGTTTAATTGGTATCAGAAATCAAATTTTCAATTGGTAAAACAATTATCAGATACAAAGGCCAATATAAATTCAATTTAAATTTGGTAATACCTTAACAGATAAGGCCAATATAATTAACTATAAGGCAATGCTTAAACCTATTGAAAATATTCTTAACTCCAATTGCAATCAAACAAAAAGTTATAGGATTCAATAGAATCTTCTCATCTTAAGAACAAGTCAGATAACTTCATGTTCCTACAGACTTTCTCAGGATCATCAAGATTTGAGTATTCAACTCTAGTTGCATTGATCAGAAATGATCATGGCACTGAGTTTTTGAATCTCTTCTGATAAGAGAATTCTGTAAGAAGGAAGGTATCAGGCAATGTATCCTTGAGAAGATAAGAATTCCTTAGAATCCATTAACAGCTATAACAATTCAAATCTAACAAAATTTTCTATCATAAAATATGAATTCCTTAGAATCCATTAAAAGCTGTCCAAATTCATCATATTAATAAAATCCTATTTAAAGCAAAAACTAGGATATTTTTCTTCTAATAAAGCATAAAGGGTTTATAACAAATCCTCTCTTAAAATAAAAGAGTCCATGCATTGTTGGAACTAACCTATTAAATGAGGAGAGGAACCCACCTCTACCAGAGACATTTTGCAGGTATCAAGGCCACTTTCAATTGGTATCAAAGCATATCAATTGACTTTCAATTGGTATTGGGATCAAACTATCTGTTGCGAAATAAAAGAAAGGGCTTACACTCTCAAAACAGAGAATGCAAATGAAATTGCAAGTTCAATATCAGAAAACCAGAACTTTCTATTGGTGTCAAAATCAAAGCTTACCTTTATATTGGTTAAGATGAAGCTTTTTATTTTTGACCATGTTCTCATAATCAAAATGTTTTTCATTATAGCTAAACGCTTACAGAATTGTTTCTCTTTCTAGTTCCCTTTGCACTTGATCTCTATTTTATTGTGCAGGAACAATAGCAATGACAATCTTGCATCCTTCCATACCTCCATCAAATATCCCTTCTTCAAGGGGCCTAGCTTCAGGCTTTCCTGAAACTAGGCAGGGGGAGAAGTTTTTAAGAACAAGAAGAACAAAAGCAAAACAGATCTTCATCTTCTTCCTCTAGCAGCACATATTTTTCTGAGAACATCTTCAACACCACCTCTCAGTATTTCTGCGGTAAGAATCAGATCAAGAAAGAAGAAAGCTACAGGAAGAAATAGAAAAACAAAAAGCAGATCATCTTCTTCTTCCTCAAGCAACAATTTCATTTCAACTAAGAATATCAACATTATTCTCTCAGTCATCAGCTGCAAGCACAGATCTCCAAAGAGCAACAAACAATCTGAGAAGCATTCTTGTCTCTCAGATTTATCAGCTATCAGGAAGATCATTTCTTTCAAGAGAAAGCTCCAGCAAATCAACTGTCAAACAATTTCATATCAGACAGGGAGCTTTTCAACACACATCCACTAGAGTCTTCTCTCAGCATCTTGACAGAGAAGAACATCTAAACCCCTCTCTATCCCATCTTGTACAGGGTTAAAACTCCCTTCAAAAGTTTACCCATTGGTGGCAAGACACCTGATCAAAAAATCTAGTTGGTTTTGAGCACCTGATCAAAAGCTCTGTGGTGTGTGGACACCTGATCAAAAACCCCTTGGTGTGAGGGCACCTGATCAAAAATCCTAGTGGATCCTACCAAGTGTGGTAGAAGAGTAGACGTACCCAGGTTTATTGGGGAACTACTATAAAAATCCTTGTGTCTTTGTGCCTGTGAATTTCTGTGTTGCTTGTGCTGTGTTGATTTGTTTTTATTTAGTTTTTATAAATCACTTACTTTATACACATATATATCACTATTTTAATTCCGCTATAAAACTAAGGGAAAAGTTTTAATACTCTATTCACCACCCCCCCCCTCCTCTAGAGTTAATTTAAGATCTAACCTCCACTTTCAGAAATTTAGGAATGTTTTAAACCTACTAAAACTTGCTCTCAAAAATTTTCTTAATTTATAAAATCTAGAAATTTCTAAACCCCTTACATCCCCTTTCTTGGTATTTTATTTTAAAAGATCTTATGTCAATGAGAATAAGATTTCATTCCGTAAATATAGACACCCAATTTTATTAAAAGATTATATGGCATTGGAATAAGATTTTCGTTCCCTAAACATATTCATTGGGTTATTTTTGAAGTTTGAAAATGTTCACTTTGAGAATAAAACTTTCATTCCCTAATCAAAAGCAAAAAAAATTGAGTAGGGTGAGAGGATAAAATCCATCACCCCCAAATCAAAAGTCTCTTCTCCTACCAAGCTCCCCCTACCCCCCAACCAATCAAATTGAAAACTAGATATAAATGAAAAAATTGAGAGAGCATAATTAGTAAGTTTTAATTATTCTCATAAAAATTTCTTTAAAAAAGTTAAAGTTCTTAGAATTCTATTCTAATCATGGTGCTAATTATTACAATTATTTAGGTCGCTACTTAGCTAAATTTAGAAGTCTTGTCGGCTAAATCTTTTTCTCTCTTTTTAAATCTTTAACACAATATAGGACTTACATCTTTAAATCTCCTAAATTTATTTCAAGCTTACTTTTCGATTAAATAAAATTTTGGTAAATTAAAAATTCTATTAGTGTCTTATAAGTATCTCTTACTTTTGCCCTGGAATAGCAAAAGCCTAAGTATGGGGATATTTGATGAATAGTAAATTATGCATATTTTTAATATAGTTTTTAGCATAATTTTGTGTAATATTGTACATATTTCATATAAATTATTGAATAAATAATTTGTTTTAGCTAATTTTTATATTTATATATTTATATGTAAAAAGGAACTATTTAAGTATGTAAATATATATATATATAAAGTATTTAAATAAATATATGTAAATATTTATTGAATATAATTATGTTAGTTATTAAAAATATATTAATATAAAAATTATGTGAATATATATAATAATATAATAGTATAATATAATAATAACATAGTAATAATAATGTATATATTATAAATAAAATGAAATATACATGTATATATATATGTATAAATAATAAATAATAATATATATGTCTGCAGGCGTTCGACGAAAGGCGCCCTGCGTTCGACGAACGGCGTCCTGCTTTCGACGTACTCTTCGCGCACTGCGTTCGACGAACTCTCCCCGAGCTGTGTTCGACGAACTCTCCCCGAGCTGCGTTCGACGAACTCTCCCCGAGCCGCGTTCGATGAACGGCACTCTGCGTTCGACGAACTCTCTGCGCCCAGCGTTCGATGAACTCTCCTGCATTCGACGAACGGTGCTTTGCGTTCGACGAACTTTATATATTATATATATATATATTTACATATAAATAACTATATATATATTTATTCCTGGCGCTCGACGAACTTTATATATTATATATATACTATATATATACATATAAATAACTATATATATATATTTATATCTCTGTAGGCGTTCGACGAAAGGGAAATGACGTTCGACGAACTCTCCCCGAGCTGCGTTTGACAAATTCCCACCGAGCTGCGTTCGACGAACTCTTCCCATGCTGCATTCGACGAACTCTCCACGAGCTGCGTTCGACGAACTCTCCCTGAGCTGCATTCGACGAACTATCCCCGAGCTGTGTTCGACGAACTCTCCCCGAGGTGCGTTCGACGAATTCATCCTATTCTGTGTTCGACGAATGCTCCCGAGCGGCATTCGCCGAACCCCTCTCTGCTGCGTTCGATGAACTCTCCACTGCGTTCGATGAACAGTCCTACCCGCTGAGACCAGACCAACCCGCCAGCTCTCTCCACGCATTCGACGATTCCCTCTCAGTCCAGGCATTTGACGAATCTCAACCAACCCGCCAGCTCTCCTTCCAGCAAGCTTGTCCAACTCACTCCTTCTAGAACCTCCAGCTGCTTCCCATTAGGTCCTAAATTATCTGTTTTTTTGCTACCAGCAGCCCACATTCTTGTCTATAAATAAGGGGGCTCCTCACTTGTTTAAAAGTTCACAAAAATTAGAACCTAAGTAAAGTTTGTGAGTTTTTCTTGCGTGTTCCAGTGAGTTTTATTTTGTGAGTATTTGTGAGTTTTATTTTATGTATTTCCTTGCTCTTGTTTGAGCTCCCCAAGTTTTTGTTCTATTTGTTCTTGTTGTTCTTGGTGTTCTTCTTATTATTCTTGTTTTTCTTTTCTTATTGTTGTGTGTGTGAGTGTATGACTATAAATTTTATTGCTTTTGTTTTTAATTTAGTTTTTCATTTATTGTAAGTGTGTGTGTGTAGGTGGATAAATTTTGTTTTCGTTAACTTAGATTTTAATTTAATAGCATAGTTTTTATTATTGTCCTGCATTTATTTCCCCTCTACCCATTCGGGTAGAGATTGCTTTTATTTCCCGTCTACCCATTTGGGTAGAACTTGCACCGCATTTATTTCCCCTTTACCCGTTCGGATAGAGATTGCAATTTCTGTCCTTTAATTTCTATCATTTCAATTCCGTAGAGTGCGTGTGTTTTTAATTTAGTGTGCACCTCTTTTTCCTTATAATTGTTTCTTTGTTTTCGCTAACGCACGTAGTCGCTTAAATATCATCGTCATCGCTCTTATAACTTTATAAAATTAATCACTCGTTTCATCGATAAAATAATAGCGCGTTCTCAAAGTAAAAATAATCAACACGTTCTTGGAAAAATACGACCTTGATATTTTCTATAAAATATCCTATACTATATGCGATAAGGTGCGCTTGCCTTCGTCGAAAGATTAGTTTGGATAAATAATTACAAAAAATTGCAAAACCCTCTCCTTTTCTATTTGCATATTTAAAGAATTCGGCGCCGTAGCCGTGGCGTAATCGTCGATATTTCGAAAGAAGAAAACACCGTTACTTCTATTCCTTGAAATAGGATAACGGTTAGTTTCTCATAGTAAGAGTACTCGCGAAACTCCTCAAAAATGCCCTCCTAATTCTAATCACATCACAAGAAAGGTTTTGCAAAGCTTTTAAATTCTAAATCATCAACGCACCATGCTATCCGAGTATGGGTTGCCCAGATATTTTTGGGCCGAAGCCGTAAATACATCATGTTATGTCATAAATTGTGTTATGCTTCGCCCTATTTTGAAATTAACTCCATATGAATTGTACTTTCATAAGAAACCTAATGTATCATATTTTCATGTCTTTGGTTGTAAATGTTTTATCCTAAACACCAAGGATGCATTAGCTAAATTTGATGAAAATGTGATGAAGGTATTTTTCTTGGTTACTCTTCCACTATCAAAGC
Source organism: Dactylorhiza incarnata (assembly GCA_033032865.1). NCBI lineage: Eukaryota > Viridiplantae > Streptophyta > Magnoliopsida > Asparagales > Orchidaceae > Dactylorhiza > Dactylorhiza incarnata. The sequence goes on from JAWHQI010000035.1 coordinate 10,383,951, forward strand.
ATATATATGAGCGTTAGCACTATCGTTGGCGCTAGTATAAATGGAAACAATTGACAGGAAGGAAATAGTGGAGAAAAAGGAATGTCAACGGGATGCTATTTTGGCAAGTTCTACCGCGGCGCGCTATGTATACCGCCCGACGGTAGCCTTTTGGAAACTTCTCGTCTGCAGTTGATTGAGGAGCAAATTTGGAAGAAGATTGTGGCTGAAGGAAGGATATCTCGCTATCGTGGGGCGTTAGTGTTACCGCGGCGTGCTAGTGTTTGGCGCTCAAAATATTGCCTAAACGACCACGATCCGTGTGCTTCATTGCCTAATGTGGATACCGCGGGGCGGTAGTACTACCGCAGGCGGTAGTGGATGATTCTATAAATAGACGCACGCCTGTTTCATTGTTGCTTGCTGTTCCAGAATGATTTGAAGCCATATTTTCAGAGCACTCGTGAGAGCCTTCCCAAGCAGCCCAAAGAGGTCCGTCAACGATCATGAACGCAAAAGAACTTGAAGACCGATCTGATCGCATCTACATCGACATCAAGTTCTTCATTTGAGGGAGTGTTAGTTTTTGTGTTGTTTTAGTTTTCAAATTATAATCTTTATATCTTTTATTCAGTAGAGGAATTTGCCACACGGCGACTAGGGCCTTGCGGGACTAGGGGAAATTTGCCTCGCGTTGGCGAATAGGTTTAGGCTGTAGATCTAGGGAGTGCTCGAGACCTTTCCAGTGAGGGAAGGGATAGAGCGGCTTGAGGCCTTGTCTAGGGGGAGATAGGCTAAAGCCAACTGGTCCTTAGGAGAAGGGTCGGTATAGAAAACCAAAAGAGTTTTCATTGGTCGCCTCTTTCCAAGAGTTATTGGGAAAAGTTTTGTAATCATATTTTTTCAAGTTAATGATTAATGAAAATATATTTGTCTCTTTACCTCTGATTCGTTCTTAAGGATTTTCATTGTTCTAACCTAAAAGCAAGTTTCACTTATGTTAACGCAGAGCGCTAACTCTACCGCTGGCGGTAGCAGCAAAGAATTAATTTCTCTAAATAATCTCAAAAATCTTAAAACCCTTATTCACCCCCCACCCCTCTAAGGGCGCGTTGGAACAACCCTATTTTTGATTTGGGCTAGGATCACTATATGTTGACTAGGATCAAGTTGACCCCAATGTATAGTTTATGGGTCAAGAGTTTAGGCTGTTAGAACTAAAGAATTCATTCAGATTCTACGTTCGACGAACTCCATACTGCGTTCGACGAACTGCTCTCTACGTTTGACGAACGACATGTTCTCTGCATTCGACGAACGACATGCTCTATGCGTTCGACGAACGACTATCTGCGTTCGACGAATGGCGCTCTACGCTCTATGAAAGATGTTCATTCTGCGTTCAACGAATGAAATATATTGTGCCTTCGACGAACAGCACAAATCTCAGCGGTCGACGAACCCATCTCAGCGGTCGAAGAATTTGTCTAAGTGCAGCGCTCGACAAATTACATTCTATGTTCGATGAATGGCTTGCTTCAAGCTCATCTCAGCGTCGACGATCCTGTCTCAGCGGTTCAGAGGTCGACGAACAGATTGTTTCAGCGGTCGATGAACAGACCCCAGCTCAGCGGTCGACGAAATTGCTCAGCTCAGCGGTCGATGATTTTGCTCAGGCTCAGCGGTCGACGAATCTATCCAGGCTGAGCGGTCGACGAATCCTTCCGTTCGACGAACTCCAGTCTGCGTTCGACGACTACCTTCAGATCGACGAAAGTTCTCCACAGCTCAACAAAATTAATTCTTCCAGCAAGATTCATTTGAGGTCGACGAACTAAATTTTGTGTTCGACGAAATTTATTGAGATCGACGAATTTTACTCAGATCGAAGAATTCTTATTTAAGTTCAGAAAGTTTCAGATAGATTATATTATTCCATTCTCTGAACTCAGATAGATTACAGCAACGGCTCTTTCTATCAGATAAGTAAGGATAATATATTTCCTTTATTATTTCAAGATTATAGTCGTTGACATTCCTCGGAAAAGGACATATCCATGGAAAAGAAAAAAGATAAACGGCAGATTTGTGTTTTCAAAATATCTTTCAGATATATTTATTCCTTAATATAAGGGATTTGCAATTAATGTCTGTCAGAGATTTCAAAAGGGAAAACAGGAAGAAGATATACAGCAGATTATTCTTCCATAGTTTTTACACGACAACAAGCATACAGAATATATCAGAATAACTGTAAAGAGAGAAAGTCAGGAAAAATATACAGGAAGAACAGAAGAACAAAAGCTACACAGATCTTCATCTTCTTCCTCTAGCAGCACTTACATACTGAGAACATCATCAACACTTCTCTCAGTCATTTGCTGCAAGTTTAGATCTTCAAAAGAGTAACAACAAATTGGAGAACTTGTTCTCTCAGTTTAATCAACTACAGGAAGATCACTCATTCAAGAAGAAGCTTCCATCCTCATACTGTCAAACATCTTCATATCAAACAGAGGGAGCATTTTTCAACATACATCCACTATTGTCTTCTCTCAGCATCTTGATAGAGAATAACATCTAAACCCCTCTCTATCCCATCTTGTACAGGGTTAAAACTCCCTTCAAAAGTTTACCCATTGGTGGCAAGACACCTGATCAAAAAATCTAGTTGGTTTTGAGCACCTGATCAAAAGCTCTGTGGTGTGTGGACACCTGAACAAAAACACCTTGGTGTGAGGGCACATGATCAAAAATCTTAGTGGATTCCTACCAAGGGTGGTAGAAGAGTAGACGTACCCAAGTTTAGTGGGGAACTACTATAGCTCCTTGTGTCTTCTATGATTGCATTACTTTTCTGTTGCTTGTGCTGTGTTGATTTTTTTTTTATTTAGTTTTTATTAATCACATACTCTATACACATATATATATCACTATTTTAATTCCGCTATAAAACTAAGGGAAAAGTTTTAAACTCTATTCACCCCCCCCCCCCCCCTCTAGAGTTAATTTAAGATCTAACCTCCACTTTCAATTGGTATCATTGGGCTGTTGATTCTTTACAGGCTAACACCTGAATCACAAAGATCAATCAGATCTTAAATTCTTTCAGAGTTTTTATTCTATTTATTTTTGTTTAAACTCATGGCACAAAACAAAGAGTATTCAAGCACAAGACCTCCTATATGCAATCTCAATAAGTTTGCACTATAGAAAGCAAGGATTAGGTTATATATGAACTCTATTGATGAGGAAATATTCAATATGATTTTGACAGGACCTCCAGCTCCCACAACAACAACTAGTGCTGAAACCACCACTACCAACAATGATTTCCCACCTCCTGAGTGGATAGAAGCCCAGAAAAAAGCAAAGGAGCGCTGATGCAAAAGCCATGAACATTCTGGCTCAAACAATGTCTTATGACATTTTTCAGAGAGTGGTGGAATGCACCTCAGCAAGAGAGATCTGGACCTCTCTCAACAATATGGTTGAAGGATCTGCTAATGAAAGAAAGGACAGAAGATCCCATCTCATTTCTCAATATGAAAACTTCAAAAATGGAGAATCTGAAAGTGTGGCTGATATGTACAATAGGCTCTGTCTCATAATTAATGAGCTGAAATCTTTGGACAAAGTTATTTCTATCACTGAGATCAATGACAAGATCCTAATGTGCTTCCCCAGCACATGGGACTCTAGGATCTAGCCAATCAAGGAAGCCAGAAGCCTCAATGAGATTACTACTAAAACATTGTTGGGCAAGCTCAAATCCTTTGAGAAGCTAATCAAATCCAGGGAAGCTGAACAATCAACTTCATCTCGAGCAATAAAGAGAGAAAAGAACATAGCTTTCAAAGCAACTGAAGAAGAAGAAAAAGCTCCAAGAGATGAGGAGTTCATGAACCTTCTAGCCAAAATGCTCTACAAGATGGGCAAGAAGGATTTCAGAAAGAAGGACTCCAGATCAAGGGAAAAGCCAAGGTATGACAAGTCAAATTCTAAAGATATTATTTGTTATGGCTGCAGGAAACCTGGACATATTCTGCCAGATTGTCCAGAAAATCAGAAGAAGGAGAAGAGAATTGAAAAAGAGGAAAGAAGACACTCCAGAAAGAAGGGAAGAGGATTTGTAGCAGAAACTTGGAGTGAAACTGAATCGGAATAGTCATCCAGATCTTCAGATGATGAAGAAGAATCAAAAGAAAATGACCAATGCTTGATGGCCATTTATGACTCAGGCAGTGAGTCAGGAAATGCATCATCATCCAGTGGTGATGAAGATAATGAAGAAGAGAAGAACTTCTGCATGATGGAAATCAATGCCTCAGCCAACAATTCTGTTGAAGAAGAATCAGAATCAGAAGCAGAAGATGATGTTGATCAGGTAATATCTAACTTTGATTTCAATTCAGTTGGATTCAAAGATGAATTCAAGGTTCTTTGCTTAGACTTAATAAAATATGAGAAAGAAATAATCTCACTCAGACATAAGCTAGCTGAAATGAATAATTTAAGTGAAGAGAATGCTAATCTTTAACAAAGATTTGGCTGCCTCCAGGGAACATATTGTTCTCATTGAGAGCAAGTTGTCTCAAGCTAAAAAGTTTGAAGAATCCCTCAATGGGAGAAGCATCAAACTAATGGACATCACAAGCACTGTCAATGCTAGACTTAATAGCAAACTGGGCTTGGGTGCTTCATCAAGTGAGACACATCTGATTAAGAAGAACATATTATCTACACCTATACAATTCATCTCTGTTAAGAGCAAAGTGGTTGTAGGAATAAATAAAAACATTTCAAGTAAGACTGTCGATAATAATAGAATTCAGCAGAATTCGTCGAATGGAGTTCGACAAAATGTATCCACTTCGTCGAACGGAGCTCGACGAACTCTGAAGACAGATTTTCAGTATAGTCATTATATGAACGGCGCTCGACGAAATCTCATTCATTCGTCGAACGGCGCTCGACGAACTCAGCCCAGTTCGTCGAATAGAAACTATACAGAGAATTTGAACAATTCTTATTCTTCACATAGTAAGAACCCTTTCACTGAATGGATAATACCTCCAAGGAGATATCATCCACAAGGTTATAAGGACCAACCTGAAATGTCTTTAATTTCTGATTTTTGTGGAAATTCAAAAAAACCCAAGGTGACAAATAGATTGTTTTCTATTTTTGCAGGTACACAGCTGTCCAAGAATAAATGAAAAATGGTATTTGGATAGTGGCTGTTCAAAGCATATGACAGGAAATAAGGCCAACCTGAACAACTACAAAGAAAAGCTTGGACCAAAAGTAATATTTGGAGACTCCAACTGTGGACAAACAAAAGGCCAATATAATTAACTATAAGGCAATGCTTAAACCTATTGAAAATATTCATAACTGCAATTGCAATCAAACAAAAAGTTATAGGATTTAATTGAATCTTCTCATCTTAAGAACAAAGTCAGATAACTTCATGTTCCTACAGACTTTCTCAGGATCATCAAGATTTGAGTATTCTACTCTAGTTGCATTGATCAGAAATGATCATGGCACTGAGTTTTTGAATCTCTTCTGATAAGAGAATTCTGTAAGAAGGAAGGTATCAGGCAATGTATCCTTGAGAAGATAAGAATTCCTTAGAATCCATTAAAAGCTGTCCCAACTCATCATATTAATAGAATCCCATTTAAAGCAAAAACTAGGATATTTCCCTTCTAATAAAGCATAAAGGGTTTATAACAAATCCTCTCTTAAAATAAAAGAGTCCATACATTGTTGGAACTAACCTATTAAATGAGGAGAGGAACACCACCTCTACCAGAGACATTTTGCAGGTATCAAGGCCACTTTCAATTGGTATCAAAGCATATCAATTGACTTTCAATTGGTATTGGGATCAAACTATTAGTTGCAGAAATAAAAGAAAGGGCTTACACTCTCAAGATAGAGAATGCAAGTGAAATTGCAAGTTCAATATCAGAAAACCAGAACTTTCTATTGGTATCAAAATCAAAGCTTACCTTTATATTGGTTATGATGAAGCTTTTTATTTCTGGCCATGTTTTCACAATCAAAATCTTTTTCATTATAGCTAAATGCCTACAGAATTGTTTCTCTTTCTAGTTCCCTTTGCACTTGATCTTTATTTTATTGCGCAGGATAATAGCAATGACAATCTTGCATCCTTCCCTACCTCCAACAAATGTCCCTTCTTGAAGGGGCCTAGCTTCAGGCCTTCCTGAAACTAGGCAGGGGGAGAAGTTTTTTAAACAAGCTCCATTTGATGCAGTGTTTTGCTCAAGGGGAGGGGGGTTGTTCTATAAACTAGGCAAGGAGAGAAAGCTGAAGAACCTCCAGTCTTAGGGGGAGATACTCTCAGGGGGAGATGTTTTCATAAATGGCAAGATGACTTCTGAACAAGCTATACATAATGCAAATTCAGATGCAGTAATTGTTTTAGCTCAAGTTCAGTTCAGATTTCAGTTATGGCAGATAACATATTCAGAATATAAAGATTTTGTTCAGATTAACATTCAGAAAGCTGAAACATAGCATATATAGTTCAGACAAAATCAGAAATCCGAATTTAGAATTATCAGATCAGAATTCAGAATTCAGATATCAGAATTCAGAGAAAATCAAAGGTTCTTTTAATTATTTTTTATTGAAATGTAATTTCAAAACTCAGAGTATCATATTTTTATATCTGATGAAATATTCAAAACATATCAGATATATATATGCTCTGTTGTTTTTGTTTTTTTTCAATTTTTGTCAAATAGTGTCCTAACCCAAATAGGGTGAGATTGTTGGAACAATCCTATTTCTGATTTGGGCTAGGATCACTATATGTTGACTAGGATCAAGTTGACCCCAATGTATAGTTTATAGGTCAAGAGTTTAGGCTGTTAGAACTAAAGAATTCATTCAGATTTTGCGTTCGACGAAATCCATACTGCGTTCGACGAACTGCTCTCTGCGTTCGACGAACGGCATGTTCTCTGCGTTCGACGAACGGCATGCTCTCTGCGTTCGATGAACGGCATGTTCTCTGCGTTCGATGAACGGCATGCTCTCTGCGTTCGACGAACGGCTATCTGTGTTCGCTGAACGGCGCTCTGCGCTCGACGAAAGATGTTCATTCTGCGTTCAACGAAAGAAATATATTTTGCATTTTACGAACAGCTCAAATCTCAGCGGTCGATGAACCCGTCTCAGTGGTCGAAGAATTTGTCTAAGTGCAGCGCTCGACTAATTACATTTTGCGTTCGACGAACGACTTACTTCAAGCTCGTCTCAGTGGTCGATGATCCTGTCTCAGCGGTTCAGAGGTCGACGAACAGATTGTTTCAGTGGTCGACGAACAGACCCCGTCTCAGTGGTCGACGAAATTTGCTCAGCTCAGCGGTCGATGATTTTGCTCAGGCTCAGCAGTCGATGAATCTATCTAGGCTCAGCGGTCGACGAATCCTTCCGTTCGATGAACTCTAGTCTGCGTTCGACGAATACCTTCAGATCGACGAAAGTTCTCCACAGCTCAACAAAATTAATTCTTCTAGCAAGATTCATTTGAGGTCGACAAACTAAATTTTGTTTTAGACGAAATTTATTGAGATCGACGAATTTTACTCAGATCGAAGAATTCTTATTTAAGTTCAGAAAGTTTCATATAGATTATAGTATTCCATTCTCTGAACTCGGATCGACTACAATAATGGCTCTTTCTATTAGATAAGTAAGGATAATATATTTCCTTTATTATTTCAAGATTATAGCAGTTGGCATTCCTCGGAAAAGGACATATCCATGGAAATGGAAAAAGATAAACGGAGCAGTAGATTTGTGTTTTCAAAATATCTTTTCAGATATATTTATTCCTTAATATAAGGGATTTGCAATTAATGTCTGTCAGAGATTTCAAAAGGGAAAACAGGAAGAAGATATACAACAGATTATTCTTCAATAGTTTTTACACGACAACAAGCATACATAATATATCAGAATAGCTGTAAAGAGAAAAAGTCGGGAAAAATATACAGGAAGAACAGAAGAACAAAAGCTACACAGATCTTCATCTTCTTCCTCTAGCAGCACTTACATACTGAGAACATCATCAACACTTCTCTCAGTCATTTGCTGCAAGTTTAGATCTTCAAAAGAGCAACAACAAATTAGAGAACTTGGTATCTCAGTTTAATCAGCTACAGGAAGATCACTCATTCAAGAAGAAGCTTCCATCCTCATACTGTCAAACAACTTCATATCAGACAGAGGGAGCATTTTTCAACATACATCCACTAGAGTCTTCTCTGAGCATCTTGACAGAGAAGAACATCTAAACCCCTCTCTATCCCATCTTGTACAGGGTTAAAACTCCCTTCAAAAGTTTACCCATTGGCGGCAAGACACCTGACCAAAAAATCTAATTGGTTTTGAGCACCTGATCAAAAGCTCTGTGGTGTGTGGACACCTGAACAAAAACCCCTTGGTGTGAGGGAACCTGATCAAAAGTCTTAGTGGATTCCTACCAAGGGCGGTAGAAGAGTAGACGTACCCAAGTTTAGTGGGGAACTACTATAGCTCCTTGTGTCTTCTGTGATTGCATTACTTTTTCTATTGCTTGTGCTGTGTTGATTAGTTTTTATTTTGTTTTTATAAATCACTTACTCTACACACATATATATATATATATCACTATTTTAATTCCGCTATAAAACTAAGGGAAAAGTTTTAAACTCCATTCACCCTTCCCCCCCCCCCCCCTCTAGAGTTAATTTAAGATCTAACCTCCACTTTCAGGGCGCCTACAGATCCAACAGTAAACACCAAGATCCCAACCCAAATGATCACTAGGCATGGAAGGGGTCTTTGGAAGTAAACACAAAGAGCCCAGCACAACCGGCCAATGTCTATTTGCCGCTCCCGTCATTTTCAACCTCTCTCTTACATTTCCCCAGCTATGTCCATACTTATGCATCGCAATGCTCTATTTCAGAATCATAACATTAATCTACACCTCACCCAGTTGACATGGGAATCCAGGAACTCCAACCCCACCAAAGGAGGAGAACCTAATGTTCTCTGCTTGCTAGCTCCGGTGGTAGCGCTACCGCCAGGCGCTAGTGATCCAGTCAACGCACCGTCCCGTCGAAATTGGGGGTCGATGGGAAGTTATCCTTCTCGTCGACCCTCCGACTCGCTAGCGCCGGTGGTAGGGCTACCGTTGGGCGCTAATATTTCTACCAACACTCCTTCCCGTCGATCTTAAGTGTCAACGGGAAGTTATCCTTTCTGGTCGTCCCGTTGACTTGCTAGCGCCGGCGGTAGGGATACCGCTGGGCGCTAGTGATTCTATCAACTCCCTTTCCATGGACATTAATTGTCGACGGGAAGTTACCAGTTCCCATCGATGTCGGCGGGAAACTAACCCTTCCCATTGATTTTTACAAAGCCTTTCCCCGTCGATGTTTCGACACGTTAGCGCCGGCGGTAGAGCTACCGCCGGGCACTAGTGATCCTACCAGCATCCCTTCCCGTCGACATTATGTGTCGTTGGGAAGTTATGCCTTCCCATAAGCAAGTCGACATGCTAGCGTCGGTGGTAGAGCTACCGTTGGGCGCTAGCTTAACAGAGCAGATCCTCTGTTATTCATTTCCAAATCTCTTCTCTGGCAGCCCAGCTCTAATTCATATACATTTTATTTCTTTCCCTAAGAGTTGGACTCCCAGCTCTATTGATATTTCTAATATTAAACAAGTTATGTATTTGCTATCAAATATAAATTAAAGCCCTTTTTAACATGGACTATTCATCATCTTCCCCAATTAAGGGTTAGGTCATTTCACTTTCTCTCCTCCAATACTCCCTCATTAGACCATGAATTTCTACGAAATCAAATCCCATCTCTTCCTTTTGAAGATAAGAAGTGATTGAAGGAACTTTTGTGGCAATCGGTGCCCTAAAATGAAAGATCCGGCTTGGTCTTTTTCCTAGGAAGCTCCATTAACTTACAAGCCATGCTCTTTTGAGCTCAACACCTCTCCTGATTTTTAATCTACGATCTAGCACCAAGGGAGAGGGGTTGGAAGTCACCTTATTTTTTGGCCATTGTTCAAGCTCATCTTCACAGCAGCATGATGGTGGTCGGCCAAGCTCCAAATCCTTCTCCAAGCTTGCTCCTTTAAGAACCCTAAGTTGAAACCTTGAGCTGTGAGGAAAAAATGAAGAAAAGAAGAAGAAGATGAAGAAGATTTATAAGAAGATGATTAGGGCTTCTGATTGGAAGATATCAGCCCATTTGGGTTATGAGAGAAAAAAGAGGGAGAGGGATTTTCATTAAAGAGCATTAAATGTAATTTCAATCTTTTCAACTCTTATCTTGGAACTCCACACTACTTGCCAGCTTCCTATTGGCTTCCAACTCCACTATTAACTTAGTTTAAGGCAATTTAGGCCATCCACCAAGTAAAAGTCACGGGCACAGATTCGGCTGCTACCGCTGATGCGCTAATTCAGCACTGCTAATTAGCAGGCACGAAATGCGATACGACGGCAGTGCACCGGTCGCTCAAGTAATAAAATAGGGAGGAACTCCCCGAATATCGTTATCAAAGGATCGCAAGTTGGGTAGTACGATTTGCTCAAACCAGGAAATCAGTTAAAAGGGTTAATAAGTAACAAAGGGAGGTTTGGTTTGGGATCCTATGTTAATGCAGATTAAAGAGAGATGCGGGTCAAAACTCCACTTCGCAAGGCGAGATGGATGCAACGGCCGCGATGCCGTGCTTCGGAAGGCGTGTGGACGCACTGTAACTATGACGGTTGAGGGTCGCACAGACCTCTTCTCTAAACATCACCACTAGCAATTGTTAGTGGCTTCACACACAACGAATCTCAGAAATCACTAGGAAAAAGGGCTATTCATGCCATCACAACAACATTGCATATGAACACAACCAATAATCCTTAAGATTAACTTAACAAGCATTCATAAAACAACAACAAAGAAGTTCAAGCATCAAAGCTTAGAGAGGACCACAGAGAAGAAGTCACGTCTTGGGTTCACGGCCGGAATGAGAGGTTGTCGGGCTCTCTCCGGACTCAGCCCTCAGATGGTGAGCTTGGCTCAAAGGAGGCTGTCACCGCTCCTACGATCTTCAGCACTTCTCTGATCTCTCGGCGAGGAATGCTTGAGCTAATGGTGGAGAAAGCTTCTGAGTGCTCCCAGATGGAAGGATGGAGGTGGAAATCACCGGAAATGGCCTCTATGGTGGTGGAGATGAAGGGGAAGCCTTCAGCCCTCAAGAGCAGCGGGAAGGAAGTGATTTCCCGCTCTCTGAATCGCTCCAGTCCGCCTCTAATCGCTCTCCTCCATTGACTGCCTCGATTCCTGCTTTTTTATAGCAAACAGGCTGAAAAATGGTCACGCACGGTCGAACGCACGACCGTGCGCAAACCGTGCGATATTAATGGATAAAATATGGCTTGGGGAAGAAGCTGCGCCGCCCGTGCGATTTGCTCACGCACGACCAATACCGCCCGTGCGTTCAAATGCACGGGTAAACTCCGACGCTCTGAAATCACAAAGACACAGGTCGACCGTGCGTTTTACTCACGCACGGGCGAATCCGCCCGTACGTCAAAACGCACGAGTAAACTCTGACGCTCCATTTTCTGCCCAGACACAAACGCATGACCGCAACCGACCGTGCGTCAAGGAAACGCACGGCCGTGCGATATGCACAGAATTTACTTATGGGGAAAATGGGACGATCAGGTCACCTGCATACAAGATATAACAGATGGGAATACACGTCCAGCATCAGAAAAACCTAAAAGAAGGGAAGGGGAGCACCATGTGCTTACCCCCAACAACAAGGAATGCAATTGCACACCGAAATGAGCTTAATAGTGCACCTAGCATGGAATAATACATATGAATGAAAACGTGCCTAAATTGTGGTGCAAAGACTAGAATATCAGCCCAAATGAGTCCAAATATATATATATATATATGGGACTCATCACACCCCCAGACATAACCATTTGCACGTCTCGGGCAAACTACTCAGCTCTCCTGTCGGAACAATTGAATATTAGCATGAGTTTGAGTGGTAGAGAACAATGCGAAGTCGCATGCTCTCGCGCATATAAATGCATTAGAACAGAATTAAACTCAAGATGGTATCTAATTATTTCTAAAATAGTAATTTGAAATTTAATTTACTTGGATGGTGAATCCTGGTGAATCTTTCGATCGCGCAAAAGGGAAAATAGCGTGACTAATGAGTAGGGTATTACTCAAATCGAAGCTAGGGACAAACTCCGAAGAAATCCATCAAAGTCGGTGTCCATAGGATTGCACGTTCGCACTCTCTCTACTGCATGAGACGACTCGTAACTAAAATCAATAGGACTTATAGGCAATCATTTGGCTTAGGTTGAGCATAGGCTAGGTAAGTAGAAGGATGATGGGAATCGCACTCAACACAACCTGAGCACTCAAGAGAATAATAATCACCAAAACACAATTTTCAGTAATTACGCGACACCCCCAGACTTCAACTGAACAATAGGTGCGTGCTAAGCCAAAAATAAATTGAATTTGCCGAGAGAGTATCGTTTTTGCACCACTTTTTTTTTTCTTTTCTTTTCTTTCTTTTCTTTTCTTTTCTCTCAACGACAAAATGACATTTGTACGCACAATAAAACAACTCCCTTAGCTAATTTGAAGCTGTCATACATAACAAAAAATGACACCAAAAGTGATCGAGAAATAAATTTCTTTCAGCTCAAAGGTTAGTGCGAAAATAGGTTCGGTCGTATGGCTTTGGTTAAATTTTTAGTGGAGCTAAACAAGGAGGAAGGGTAGGCTCAAGTGGGCTTGCAACAGTGATTATGTGGTAAGGATTTCAAAAGCTCAACCGGATCAAGAAATTGCCTATATCACATTTTATGACGAGCACTTCAACACAATCGTGTCGAGAGTCGCCTAGTGCAAGTTCTAGCCACCGAGAAAGGTTGTCCTTCCTTCCGACCCTAGTAATAAGCTACTACTAGTCTGCTACACTCGACCTTATGCTACCATTGGATTCACCGGATTCACCACTAAAGTAAAATAAATTTCATCTACTATAAAAGAAATAGCTAAATTATAATTCTGAATTTCATTCTACTCTAAATGAATTTCTAGGCGTGACGGGAGCACTTGACTAGAGCGCTACTCGAGTCAACATTTTTCTCTACTCCTCACTCACATGCTAACAATTCAATTCTTACGAGTGGGAAAAACCTCGCAGCGATACCCAAAAAAGCATGTGTGATCAAGTGCGCGTGAATTAGGTGCAAGTGTATGCAATGTGCGCAACAAAATATAAATCCTAACTCAGCACATTCTAGCATGTCATGCAAAGTGTGTGCATGTGCACAGCTCGCTCTCACTCCCCCAGACTTGATTAAAACCATCTAAATTAAACAATTCAGCAATAAATAAGAGAGGGGTAGAGTTGACCTATACTCATAAAAGAGCATGCCAGAAGTGCGGTAATCCCATTTTGAAAATATTTCTCCTTCATCATCGTCCACCATGCTAGAGCTTAGCTTCACCAACAAGGTTAGCAAAACTGAAATAACAGTACACAAAAAGATTAAAAAGAAAGACGGAACCGGGTGGTTCCTCATGGGTTGTCTCCCAAGAAGCTCTTTTGTTTAACGTCCTTTAAGGTGGACCAAATACCTGTATTAAACATTGTTCAAGCAGCAAAAAGATATTGTTCCAAACTAAAATAAAAACGACCAACACAGCGAAGAAGCATGAAATATCATAAAGACAAGATATCCAGAATCACACCCTAGGGGTGATGCCCTAGCCGAATAATGTCAGATCAAAATTAAAGTACACCACAACTAGTTTAACAGAAATAAAGCTAACTAAGACGACACATCACCAAGGAAGCTGCAAAATGAATGATCACGGCGGAGATGACGGAGAAGAATGTGAAGGAGGAGGAGGAGGAGTACGCTGCCGCCTAGATCCAAAAACTAAAGCCCTAGCAGGGACATCCGGAGGCATGACTCCCAGATGCGCACCAATCCGCGACGAAAGCTCGTACTGCATGGCAATGGTATCTTCCATGCGTAAAAACCTCTCGTAAAACTCCGGATAGTGTTGCTCGATGTTAGGCCGAGGGGCTTGCCATTGAGCATCCGGGGGCGCGAAATGGGGAACGACAGAGGGCTGCCCACTCGTCCCCGCCGAAGTACTAGGTCCGGCAGTGTCAGTATGATCGCGCCGCTCCTCTCATCCAGGCCCGGCTCCATAGAGTTCGAAATGCCAATTGTGGCCTACCTTCACTCTCTTGACAAGTTTAAAAGCTGTCATCATGGCTATTGTGATGTCGGAACCCTCGGAGACTGGAGTCATGGGGGGAAGTGTATCCCAAATCCCAAGCCCTTTGGCAATCCTGGTGATGTACTGAGAACCTCCGATCGCCTTCAAGGGGAGGTATGTGGCTTGCCGAAGAAGGTACTGGGCGAACACTAGCCCAAGATGGAGGGGTACTCCCTGATGCATGCTATAAAGGTAGAGAAGATCCTGCCATCCTGCTATGTTTTGACTCATGGCGCGGGCATTGATGTTGTGCCCGATCAAATGTTGGACGTAGAGGAGCTCGGGAGAGATAATGTGGGTCGACTTCGCCGCACGAGCCTCATACGGCTGATCCCGTCCCGTGATGGACTGCCAGAACTCGGACGGCTGATAATGTCCGTCCGGAGGAGTTCATCTTTGGTGTAAATCCCGGCGCAAACCACCAGTTGGCCAACACCCATGGTATAGGAGCGGCCCTTCATCCGGAATGAAACCGACGTAGTCTCTCCGATTTCCTCATCGAGGTAGTCGATGATGCGGAAGGTGGAAAGGAACTCAAGTGTGAGTTCACGGTATCCTGTCTCCGTGATGGAGAAGAGGGTTCCCCATGAACCCACATTGAGAAGCCGATTCACCCCCGCCACTAACTCGACCTTTTGGAGTTCCGACACAGAGACGTGCGATGATCAAGGAAAGTCTTTTGACACAGCAGGTTGTACCTTTCCAAGAACTCTGGCTTCCCAAACTACAGCATTGCTTCGAAACAAGGGTTGTCAGATCTTGAAGCCGGAACTCCTCCTCCACGGCAAAATATGCTCACGGTCTTCTTGAATCCCATTGATCTCCACTTGCAAGCTACGGAAGGGTGACACGATGAATGGAAGAGAAGACGTAGGAGACAATGGAGACGGGAAGAAAGATCGCGCACGGGAGAGGAAGGGTTTCGCGAGGCGCACGGGAGAAGAGAGCTTAGGAAGAAAAGCCGGCGTGCGATTTTTGACGGGGCTAGGGCCGATTTATGATATCCGAAAATCGCACGGTCGTGCGATACCAATGCGCACGTCCAACTTGATCGTGCGTTTGTAAATTTCAGCAAAATTTCTCCAATTTTTGCGAGTCGGTGGAATCAGAAAAAATTTCACACGCAACAATCTTGGACGGAGGGAACAAATAAGAGCGCACCGACAGCAATTGCCTAACTACTAACACCACAGGGCACGCGGTGCATGCAAAACTTACACAAACAAGAGAAAACAATTGCTAAAAGCAAACAGAAATTAAAACTAAAGATGATAAAATCTAAATTAGCTACTCCTATACCTAGATATCTGTTGGGCTACATGTCCCCCCAACGGGACTTATTCAAGCACTTGAAATGCAGGCTAACTAATAGGTGAATGAAAGCGAAAATGGTCAGGTAATCGTTCATGCTCATGCTTCGGCAGTATGTACCAGAGTGGGGATAAAACAGTTGCCCAAATACCAGTGAGATAATAATGCCTGACATGGATGTCGATCAGGCAAGGGCACAACATATGTTGTGAAGCTCCCCGTATCTTGCTCCACATGTACTGGATTCCTTTCAATGCTAGGCCTTATTACAGGCTTTTACACCCACGGAACTGGCTCCACAATGTGGTCCTGCAGAGGAGAAGATACAGGAACAGGGTCAGGAAATAAAATAGCCGAAAAACTAAGAGAAATCTCATCTGAGGGGATAATCCCGGGTTCATCCCCCATAGGGTGCGGCAAGGATAAACTGATGACATCGTCGGAGATCTCACTAGACTCGACAGAGCACACAATGGCCTCCTCTCTAACTTGGACTTTCTCGCACTGAACCAAAATGGTTGCTTCAGCACAATCGAGACTGTCCGCCTCCATGAGAGTGGGCACGACACTGCGCAGACCTGCACCATCCTGCAAATTGATCTCAATGATAACATCAGAAATAGATGTAAGTTCATGAATAGTGGGAGGAAACGTGCCACTTAAGAGTTCGGGCTCGCTCTCCACACAAGGGTACAAATCGACGCAAAGTGGTACATGAACCGAAGAGGTATAGGGGGTCGCGTCAGAAACAGAGTCAAGAGGGGCACTGATGCATGTGTCGATTCCAGAGACTTCAAGAAGTGAAGGTGGAAGGGATACGTAACCAGAGGAAGAAGCTGTGCTCGCTGAATTCAAAGATGGGACGATCTGGATATCTGGCTCATCGTCATCCTCCAATTGGCGAAGGTAATCCGCACAGTCCTTCAAGGCATGCTCTCTACTTTTGCAAAATAAACACTGTCTCACAGGCTTAGCCGGCACCCAAGGTGCGGCAACCGCGTGAGAGTGTATCAACGGAGTTGCAGTAGAGTAGCCAAAAGACTTATGGGTTCCGTACGGTTTCTGAACAACACCATATTCTTTGGGACACCTATCACTAGCATGGGATATGTTTCCACACCAACGACATCGAATATTCAAATGTGCCCACATGATACAGAAGAAGAAAATATCATACTGAATAAAAACAAAATATCTCAAAATGAATTTCGAAATAAAAACAAATCAGACACGCTTGCAGTCCCCGGCAACGGAGCCAAAAACTTGATGCGCTAATTCGGCACTGCTAATTAGTAGGCACGAAATGCGATACGACGGCAGTGCACCGGTCACTTAAGTAATAAAATAGGGAGGAACTCCCCGAATATCATTCTCAAAGGACCATAAGTTGGGTAGTACGATTTGCTCAAACCAGGAAATCAGTTAAAAGGGTTAATAAGTCACAATGGGAGGTTTGGTTTGGGATCCTATGCTAATGCAGATTAAAGAGAGATGCGGGTCAAAACTTCGCTTCGCAAGGCGAGATGGATGCAACGGCCGCGATGCCGTGCTTCGGAAGGCGTGTGGACGGAGTGTAACTATGACGGTTGAGGGTCGCACACACCTCTTCTCTAAACATCACCACTAGCAATTGCTAGTGGCTTCACACACAACGAATCTCAGAAATCACTAGGAAAACGGGCTATTCATGCCATCACAACAACATTGCATATGATCACAAGCAATAATCATTAAGATTAACTTAACAAGCATTCATAAAACAACAACAAAGAAGTTCAAGCATCAAAGGTTAGAGAGGACCACAAAGAAGAAGTCACGTCTTGGGTTCACGGCCGGAATGAGAGGTTGTCGGGCTCTCTCCGGACTCGTCCCTCAGATGGTGAGCTTGGCTCGAAGGAGGCTGTCACTGCTCCTACGATCTTCAGCGCTTCTCTGATCTCTCGGCGAGGAATGCTTGAGCTAATGGTGGAGAAAGCTTCTGAGTGCTCCCGGATGGAAGGATGGAGGTGGAAATCACCAGAAATGGCCTCTATGGTTGTGGAGATGAAGGGGAAGCCTTCAGCCCTCAAGAGCAGCGGGAAGGAAGTGATTTCCCTCTCTCTGAATCGCTGCAGTCCGCTTCCAATCGCTCTCCTCCGTTGACTGCCTCGATTCCTGCTTTTTTATAGCAAATAGGCTGAAAAATGGTCACGCACGGTCGAACGCATGACCGTGCGCAGACCGTGTGATATTAACGGATAAAATATGGCTTGGGGAAGAAGCTGCGCCGCCCGTGCGATTTGCTCATGCACGACCAATACCGCCCGTGCGTTCAAACGCACGGGTAAACTCTGACGCTCTGAAATCACAAAGACACTGGTCGACCGTGCGTTTTACTCACGCACGGGTGAATCCGCCCGTGCGTCAAAACGCACGAGTAAACTCCGACGCTCCATTTTCTGCCCAGACACAAACGCACGACCGCAACTGACCGTGCGTCAAGGAAACGCACGACCATGTGATATGCACAAAAATTACTTCTGGGGAAAACGGGACGATCAGGTCACCTGCATACAAGATATAACAGCTGGGAATACACGTCCAGCATCAAAAAAACATACAAGAAAGGAAGGGGAGCACCATGTGCTTACCCCCAACAACAAGGAATGCAATTGCACACCGAAATGAGCTTAATAGTGCACCTAGCATGGAATAATACATATGAATGAAAACATGCCTAAAATGTGGTGCAAAGACTAGAATATCAGCCCAAATGAGTCCAAAAATATATATATATATGGGACTCATCAACCGCCGGCGCTAGCTCCCTGCTACCAATTCCTTTGTCATTTGCTTCCTAACTCCAAAGGGTGAGGGTTACACCCACTCCTGTAGATCAGGGCACATCCATGACACCATTAGGATCTCAAGACTCCTACCTAGCCCAAGCATCTCCAAGTGACTCAGGTCACTCGAGGGGTCTAGCTCGAATTGGGATGTTACAGGTTATTCCAAAATGGTCTAACAACCGAGAATAATGGAGCTTCATGATCTAGCATCCACTGGAGGGGATAATTTTTATATAAATGAAAAATCATTTTCAGCACCACTATTTATGGGTGAAAATTACAAAGGCTGGAAAATCTTAATGGAGAAATTTCTAAAATCTTTAGACATTGAAGTTTGGACACTTCCGAAAAGCCACCCAAGTATTCTATATTGAAACGAGATGGTCTTAAATGCTAAATTAATAAATAGTTTATTTTGCGCAATAGATTTAAATATTTTTAGACTTATTTATTTATTTATTTCCTACCGCTTATGAAACCTAGAACTTTCTTGAAAATAAATGATGAATAATAAATTATGCATATTTTTAGTATAGTTTTTTGCATAATTTTGGGTAATATTGTACATATTTCATATAAATTATTAAATAAATAATTTCTTTTAGCTAATTTTTATATTTATATATTTATATGTAAAAAGGAACTATTTAAATATGTAAATATATATATATAAAGTATTTAAATATATATGTAAATATTTATTGAATATAATTAAGTTAGTTATTGAATATGTATTAAAATAAAAATTCTGTGAATATATATATATATATATTTAATATAGTAGTATAGTATAATAATAACATAGTAATAATAATGTATATATTATAAATATAATGAAATATATATGTATATATAATAAATAATAATAATATATATAAGTTTGCAGGCGTTCGACGAAAGGCAGACTGCGTTCGATGAAAGGTGCCCTGCGTTCGATGAATTCTCCCCGAGCTGCGTTCGACGAACCCTGCCCTTCGTTCGACGAACTCTCTTCGAGCTGCGTTCGACAAAAGGTGCCCTGCGTTCGACGAACTCTCCCCTAGTTGCATTCGACAAACCCCACGCTGCATTCGATAAATTCTCCCTGATCGGCGTTCGACGAATCCCTCTCCACTGTAGTCGGCGAACTCTCCATTGCATTTGACAAACTCTCCACTGCGTTCGATGAACTCTCCGCTGTGCTGGATTTAATCCCCCAACCGCTGAGACCAGTTCTGCCCGCTGAGACCAGTTCTACCACTGAGACTCAGCCCGAACCGCTGAGACCAGACCAGCCGCTGAGGCCCAAACCTGTCAGCTCACTCCAACCTGCCAGCTCACTCCAACCCGCCAGCATTCTCCTTCTAGAATCAGCAAGCTGCTATCCGCCCCCCACCAGTGCTCAAGTCAAACTTGCCAACCTCTCCAGTCAAACTGCCAGCTGTTATTTCTTTTTTGCTAAGTGTAGCTCACTTTTTGCCTATAAATAGAGGGCTCGGCTGATGGCTTGAGGGTTCACAAATTCTGATGTTTTTTGGGATTTGTGATCCACTTTTGTGTTGTTTTAGTTTTTATAATTTTCTCTCTCTTTATTCAACTCTTTCTTTCTCTAGTATTGTAATATTTCCTTTTGCTTAATGAAAATAGACTGTTTTCTTCATGGTAGTGTTCTCCTTTTTTTAGCATAGCAGTTCTTCTTTTCATAGCATAGCTTTTATCACTTTCATAATTAGTTTTACCGCTTTCATAGCTAGATTTTTGATAAATAGAAAAATATACTTATTTTCTATATAGTTTTTGTATAGTTTTATTAAAAAATTGTAATATTTCTTGTTAAATATTGAATAAATGAATTGTTTTTATATATTTATATTCATATGTAAAAATTATTTAAGTATATATTAAAACTATATAATAAGTATGTAAATATTTATGTAAGTAATTATGTAAATATATACTATTTAAATAGTATATATATATTAAATATAAACATATAGTAATAATAATGTATATATTAAATATAATGAATATATATGTATATATATGTATATATATGTATATATAATAAATAATAATAATATATATATAGTCTGCAGGCGCTCAACGAAAGGTCCTGTGTTCGACGAATTTTCCTGGCCCTGCGTTCGAAGAACACCACGCTGAGTTCGACGAAAAGAACACCGCGCTGCGTTCGACGAACACTTCCCCGAGCGGCGTTCGACGAACTCCCTACTGCATTCGACGAACTATATATATATTTATACTATATATAAACATATAACTAACTATATAATATTTATGTCTGCAGGCGTTCGACGAAAGGCGCCCTGCGTTCGACGAATCTCTCCCCGAGCGGCGTTCGACGAATCTCTCCCCGAGCGGCGTTCGATGAATCTCTCCCTGAGCGGCGTTCGACGAAACCCTCTCTACTGCGTTCGATGAACTCTCCACTACGCTCGACGAACAGCCCACTGAGACCAGTTTTATCATTGAGACCCAACCCGCCAGCTGCCAAGCTCTATCCGCACCACCTTCCAGCTCACTCCAACCCACCAGCACTCTCCTTCTAGAATCAGCCAGCTGATATCCGCACCCCACAGCTCTCAAGTTAAAATTGCCTTCTCCAGTCAAACCGCCAGCTGTTTTTTCATTTTTTGCTAAGTGCAACCCAATTTTGTCTATAAATAGAGGCTGCCCCCTCACTATTTCCCCTCTTGGATTTAACTTTTTGGGGTGATCTTCCACCAACCCTTTTCCACCTTAGTTTTTGTATTTTTCTTTTCTTTTTTTGTTGTATTGTTTTTATTTCTTGTAATTTATATTTCTTGTCTTTTTATTTTTTGTAATCTTTTCATTATGGCAATAAATAAAGTTAGTTTTTATTTCGTGCAATTTCAAATTCATATCATAGTTTCATTTCTGCAATTTCATTTCTGTATTGTATTTCAATTCATAATTTAGTTTCATTTCTGTCTTGTCATTTCCATTCATAACTTAGATTTATTATCCGCACTTCAATTTCTGCAATTTTCTTTTCTTTGGCTAAGTTTATTTATTGTCGTAATAATATTGTTTTTTCGCTTTGATTTGAATTTACTTGCCATCATAATTTTCGTTCTTTTTTCTTCCTTGACATGGCACAGATTAGAGTCGAAGATTATGTTTTCATTTATTTTTGTTTCAAAGCAACTTTTGTTCTCACAATTTTTGTTCTCGTTATTTTCTTTTTGTTGTTTTATGTTTTCATCATTTTTTGTTTCCGTTATTTTTCGTTCTCGTCGTTTTTTTTTGTTTTTCGTTGTTTATGTTTTCGTTATTTCGTTTAATAGCTTAGTTTTATTTTATCGTCAGACATTTATTTCTCGTCTCCCCATTTGGGTGGAACTTGCACTGCATTTATTTCCCCTCTACCTATTTGGGTAGAGATTGCTTTTATGTATTTCAATTTCTGTCTTTCAATTCTGTAATTTCAATTTCTTTAATTCACATTTTCGCCGATAAAACAATAGCGTGTTTTCTCAAAGTAGAAGTACTCAACAGACCCAGATCTAAATACGACCGCGATATCATTTTCTAAAAAATTATATCCTATACTATACACGATAAGGTGCACTTGCCTTTATCGCAAGATAAGTTGGATAAATTACTTTCAAAAACTCTGTGAGAGACCTTTTTTTATAAAAATTAATTAACCAAAAAATAATTTTGACCCCGTCGCCGCAATGCTACCCCCGACATTCCGAAAGCGGGAGCGACCGTTACTTCCATCACCTCGACAGGTGGGATAAATATTTAGCTCCTTGAAGTAGGAGTACTCGCCGGACTCCTCGAAAATGCCCGCCGGAATCTAACCGAACCAAGGATCCGCAGGAAATTAATTTTTACCCATCAAGTTTTTGGTGCCGTTGCCGGGGAATTTTGTTGATATTTTGAAAAAAAGAAAACACTATTTATTTTATCCTTATCTTTTCTCCCTATAGAAAAAAAAAGAAAAACAAAACAAAAAATTTAAAAACCTCAAAAACACCAAAAATATTTCATTACTTATCTTTTTTTCCCCTTAAAAAAAACTAAACAAAAAATTTTAAAAACTTCAAAAACACCAAAAATATGTCATTCCTTATTTTTATAAACTTTAAGAAATCCAAAAAATCACAAAAAAATGAAAAACTTTAAAAAAGCTCACTGTACAACCCCGATATTCGCCAGGCAGGGAAATTGAGCGAGACAGAAGTGGCGAGATCTGGGCCTCGCCGAGATCGAGGCTCAGCCAATGAGACCTCGGCAGACCACCAAAATGGGCCAACGCAGTCCTCGCGGGAACCTCGTCAGCGGACCCTCATCCTCGCGAGAGCTCCTTCAGCAGGGTTCTCGCAAAACGACCCTCCGAAGGAGATGCCGCGGGCAGTATTCGCGAGAGCTCCTTCCGCGGGCAGGATCTGCGAGAAGGCCGGCGAGAACTCCAGCAGTAGGGCTCTCGCAACCCCTTACCCATATATCATTAGGATCAACTTACCAATTTACCCTCGGTGGTCTGCTCTTAGCCTCTCCAAACAGCGGAACTTGGCTGTTAGCAGACCCACCTGGGGTGCAGATAGTCAAAACTGAAGGCGGAATCCTGTTATCTACAGACCGCAAAACCAAAATCTATAAATAGACCTTAATGGGCACCTTGGAAGGGAGGTTCATGATCTTTGAGCTTTTTCTCTCCCTAGGTCGCTTTGGTTTGGGCTCTCTAGCTCTCCAAGGTGCCCGAGTCTTAGCTTTGGCTTGGGAGGGGAAGCGCTCAACGATCTTCCGGGTTAGTGGAGGGACCTCCTCGCTGAGACTAGGGTCTTTGTTCTTTGCTCGAATCGTCGGTCTTACCTCTCCCGAGGGACAGGTAAGGGCTAGCTGCCCCTCATTTCGGTGAGGGCCCCGAGCTCCACTAGAGACCGAGAAATCGGTTTCAACATTTTGGTGCGGTGAGCGTGGAGCGTGGCTGGTTCAAGAAAGTCCCAGAGAAGAGATGGCTGGAGATGAAGAGTAGGGCGAGGAGTTCGGCGAGACCCCTCAGGAAGCGATGGCTAGGATGTTCGCGGATTTCAGAAAGGAGGTGCTCTTCACCTTGGGGTTCACGGTCACGGCTCTGCGAAGTGAGTTTGCGACCCCGGCACCTCAGGCGCCTCCCCCCCCCCCCCCCAACAGCAGTCGGCGAGAGGGCACCAGGAGGAAGGGTTGGAAAAGAAGTTGTCGTTGAACCAGGACACGATAGGTAAGGGCGAGTGCTGTTCGCCAGTCCGGCGAGCCTGGTGTTAGCGAGCTCCGCGCCGGCGAGTTCGGTGCCGACAAGCTATGCCCCAGCGAGCGCGGCGCAGGCGAGCGCGCGCCAGGAGGATGAGGCGACAGTCGGGGTGGTTCAGGCGAGCGTCGCCCTCGCGAGTGCGATCCCAAGCTTGGCGAGCGAGCTAGGTCCGCGAGTCGAGCGAGAAAAGATGGCAGGAGGGGGAAGTCCCTTCTGCGAATTGGTGTTGTCTGCACCCGTTCCAGCGAGATTCGGGGAATGGGATAGAGTGTACTACAATGGCAGAGATGACCCAGTTCAGCATCTGCAGTCTTTCGAGGACTCGGTCTCCATCAGGCCGATGTCCGATGCCTTCAAGTGTCGGCTCTTCGCCGTCACTCTCAAGGAGAAGGCCAGGGACTGGTTTCATTCACTTCCAGCAGGCTCTATCTACGCGTTCGAGGACCTGCGCCGAAGTTTTTTGTTGATATTTTCAACTTCAAAAAGGAGGAAGAAGGACACTGATTCCCTCTTCGCGGTGAAGCAGGAGTCCAGGGAGACGTTGGCTCAGTATGCGGATCGGTTCCAGGAGGAAGTGCAGCTCACTCAGGAGGTACCTGGGTTTGCACTTCAACTCGCCTTCACGGTCGGGTTGAAGGAAAGTTTCTTCAAGATGGCGTTGAAAAGGAAGGCCCCCGTCTCCTATGAGGAGCTGATGGAGAGGGTGGCAGAGGAAGTAGCAAGCGAAGAAGCCAACCCAGAGCTCACCAAGAGGCTAGCAAAGCTCAGTGAGCCAGAGATGAGGCAGCAAGAGGTCAGAAGAAGGGAAGAGCCCCGGGCCCCGGAGGGGGGATGGAGGCCGCAAGGTGGAGGAATGCAGGGGCAGGGAAGGGGTTACGACCCAGGAAGGGGTAATCGTTTCGAAGGTCAATGGAGACCCCCCCAGTTGGGGTGGAGGCAGGGCCCGATACAGTTACCTCCCCCACCTCAACAGGCCATGGCAATTGGCCGAGGAAGAGGAAGGGGAAGGGGAGGAGAAGCGGAAACGGCGGCCGCTAGGAGAAGGAGGAATAGGGTAGCAGAGACCGAGGCGGGGGAAATGGCGGTGCCATATTGCATCTTCCACGATATAGAAGGCCACTCAACGGACACCTGTCCGGAGTTCCTGGAGGTGAAGAGGGGCAGGGCACCCGCGCCACCGCAGCAGCAGCCATTAAGGATCGTGGAGGTGGAACCCCGAGAGGAGGAGGAGGAAAGGTGTGAGGATAGAGCAGATCCGGGGAATAGAGGAGGGATCAGAGTGATCCATGGGGGGGTAGGGGTGGAGGCAACCCGCAAGGCTAGTCTCCATACCATCTACCGCTGGAGCGTAGCGTCAACATCCACCGCTCCACCCCCGGCCGAAAAAATTATTTTCACCCAGAAGGACATGCCAAGCTACAAGGACCCGTTCTGCGACGCGCTGGTCATTCAGACGGCGATGGAGAACTTCACCGTCTCCTGAATCCTAGTGGACAACGGGAGTTCGGTCAATGTCGTCTTCAAGAAGGCATTCGACAAGATGGAGGTGGAACCCAGAAGAGTGTTGGCCTCAGATGGCCCTCTGTTCGGATTTTCGGGGGAGAGAAAGGAGGTAGAAGGAGGAGTGGGGCTCCATGTGACCCTGGGTGGGCAGTCCCGGAACTGTCGTTTTGTCATAGTGGACGCCCCGAGCAGTTACAGCGCCATCTTCGGACGGCCACTCATCAGCGCGTTCCGCTGCGTCCCTTCCACTTTTCACCAGTGCCTCAAGTTCAACGACGGAGGGGTCCAGGTGCGGATCAGGGGGGATCCCAAGGTGGCAAGACAGTGCTACGTGACGGCTGTCAACACCATCTCCTGGATGGGAGAAGCTGAGGAGTGGGATAAGGTGATGGAGGAGGTGGCCGAAGCCGGAGGTTTGGAGGTAGTCGAAGAGAAGGAGGGAGATGGAGTTCATGCCCAGGAAGGGGTAGCTGAGGTACCCCGGGCGGAGGGAAAGGAAGAAGAGCAGAAGGCCCCGGAGGGAAGGGCGGAAGAGCTGATGGTGGTAGGGAAGGAAGTCGAGGAAGAGACCCAAGCTCCCGCTTGTGCCGTAGAGGAAAGGGCTTGGGGAGAGCAGTCCCGGTTGGAGGCTGTGGACGAGGTCGTGGAGCTCGAGGTCACCACCCGGCTGGGGGTGGTGGAAAAAGTCCGGGTCAGCGGAGAACTCAGCCCAGGAGATCAAGCGGAGATTCTGGCTTGCGTACAGAAGAACGTGGACGTCTTAGCTTGGAGCGCCATGGAAATGCCCGGGATCGACGCGGATGTGGCATGCCATCGCCTCAACCTCGACCCCAGTGCCCGCTGATGAGTCCTGATCATATACACTTTTATGGACTCATCTAGGCCTCTATTCAGTCATTTCACCGCACTTTAGCCCTGTTATAGGTTATATTTGATAATCCATGCTAGGTGCACTTCTGGGGCCACTTTGGTGTGATTTCGTGCTTATCGTCATTAGTAGTTTTCATGCACTGTTAAGTGCCACCTTCAGTGGCTGGATTTGTGGTTGTGCCGGAATAGGAGTCGTGTAGGTGTTTCCAGTGCAATTCTGCACAGGAACACTGCGCACGATCACTTGTTCTATTGCGCACGACCACTGGTCGTGCGCCACTGATCGTGTGCACTTAACCCTTTTTTCATGAGTTCTGTTTGGTGTAGTGCGCACGACCATCAACGCCAGTGCGCACGACCACTGGTCGTGCGCCACTGTTCGTGCGCACTTATCATTAAATTTCTGAGTTCTGTTTCGTCTAATGCGCACGACCACCGACGATAGTGCGCATGACCACCGGTCATGCGCCACTGGTCGTGCGAACATTTTATTTTATAAATTTCGTATCTTGCAGGTTCCACCCAGGCAGTGCGCACGATCGCAGAATTCCAGTGCGCACGACCACTGGTCGTGCGCCAATGATCGTGCGCAGTATTTAATCCAGCGCCTATAAATGCGCCTGCTCGCGAATTAGGTCGGGATCCCGCATTATTCCGCCGTTTTCTCGCTCCAGGGCTCCGATTTCGCCCCTCCACCGCCGCCCACCATATAGAGGTGCTCCGGGCTTGTTCTTCACGCCAATCTTGAGCCGGAGCTTCCTCTCGGCCTCCTCCTTCATCCAAGTGCTCCAAGGAAGGTTTAGCCGCCATCGCCATCAAGCAAGAGGAAGTTTGCAACCTCTACCGGATCTTGACACGAAGAAGACGGGCTCATTGGAGAGTAGTGACAGCTCTCTCTACCCCAGACGTAGTTGCGGACCGAGCTTGGACACAGATTGACAACCCGGCGATTCCAACCGTGAATCTACAACGAGACTTCGGATTCGGTCGATTTCTTGCCTTATTCTTCTCTTATTGATGTGTATGTAGCTAGAACCAACATTTTGATGAAGTATATTTTTACTTGTTAACATTAGAATGAAATCATGTCTATGTGATTGAGTAATCTTGTTATATTTTCATTTGAGGTGTGCCCCGTGGTGTGGATTGTTCGTTGTGTTGTGCCGCCTTAACAATTATTAGTGGTGTGCTTTGCGAAGAGGTGCTTACGACCCTCATTCCATTAGCCTACTCGCCCATCCGCCTACCGAAGCGTGGCATCGCGACCCGTACTCCATCCCGCCTAACGAAGCAGCGCGCTCAAGGCCTGCATAGTTCGATCCGCTTGCCTACTCGTCCATCCGCCCTTACGAAGTAGCGCGTTCAAGGCCTACGTAGTCTTCCATCCCGCCGAGCGAAGCATTGCATAGCGGCATTGCATAGGAGTAGTTGTAGCTTTTTCTCTTTATTTTCCACAAACCAAATCAACCCCCGTGTCCGCAATTCATCCGACCCAAAGGACTTCGATATCAAGTCCTTCCTCGAACGTTAACTCCACCTTACAGTGTTCCTCAAGAGACCGACACTCGGGGATTTTCCCCATTATTATTACTTGCGCGACTGGTGCACTTGCCGAAATTATCGCATCAAGTTTTTGGCGCCGTTGCTGGGGAACACAGTCGTGTGAGTTTTCTGGAGAGGGAGAATTTGAGAGGAAAGCCTTTCCATTTGTAAATTGCATCCTTTATTTTATCTCTGTTCTTTTTTATTCCTTCTTCTTGTTTTATATTAGGTTGCTTTAGTAATTTCTGTTTGGTATAGTATTTGCACAATAGCATTTTTATTTTGAATCGTATTATTTTTACACTATGTGGGCACATCTCAATATCCGTTGCCGTTGGTGTAGAGATACCTCCCACTCTAGTGATGAATGCCCTACGGAGAATAGTAGGCATAATTCTTATAGCCCAGCATATGGAGCACCGACTTCGTCTGGTACTCCATATGGTGCGCGTAAGTCTTATGGCTACTCTGCTGAGCCTTTACCGTCATACTTCTTTTCGGCTCCATCTCCCGCTGTGCCAAAGAGGCCCGCAAGGCAGTGCCGGTTTTGTCATAGCACTGATCATGTCTTGAAGGACTGTGCCGAGTATCTTCGCCAATTGGACGAGGATGACGAACCGGATATCCGGATCGTCCCAACTCCTAACTCTGGCGGCACACCTTCAACATCCGGTTATGTGTCTTTGTCACCTTCACATCTTGAAGGGTATGGCATGGACATGGTCACCGGATGTGCGGCTGATCTATGCACCGGCATTGCTGAGCCTATTCTCCATGTGCATCCACCACCCCTAGTGGATTCGATTCTTTGTGAGGAATCGGTGCTCGACTTTTATCCGAGCACTACTCCTCCCCCTGTTGTGCATACTATACTCGTCTCCGACGACATTGTTGATGATGTGTCGCAGGATGAGGTGGTTGATCTTAGTGTTGTGCCTACTCCTATGGAGGAGGACAACCTTCTAGGTGAAGAGGAGTTGTCCTCAGCACCGGTGGAGGAAGTCCAAATCCTAAGCTTGGCCACCGTTGATCCCGCCGAATCTTGTAGCATTGATGACAATGCAAACATTATTTTACTTCCCCAACCTGATGGGAGTGAGACCGGGATCACTCCCCCGATTGATGTTTATTTATGTTCTTCGTCTTCTTTATTTCTTGATCCCCTTCCTTCACCCGAGCCTGTGCAGGTTGAATCTTCACAGGTACTTCAGGAGGACTTGGAGCTTTTTGCACAAGTCAATGATGAGAGCATCCTCTCATGTGAGGAGGTTTATTTCCCCTCCGTAGAGGAAGCTCCACTCATTGCCTTCTCCTCCTGCGGACCTGCTGCGGACGATACCTTGCTGGGCAAGGATAGTTTTGGTGAGATGAGTGAGGACCAGGCCTCCTCCTCTTCTTACTTTCTTTTCCCTCTACCTGTGATGGGCAGGTTCTATTTATATTTGGGTAGAGGCGTGACTGTTCTATCACCGTATCGGTACCCGCAACCGACACGGATATTAGGCCAGTTACCTGTCCACTTCTCCTTCCATAGGCCCATTAGCTAGAACTCTTAAAGTTTTAATAAGTCGTGCTGGGAGGACAATAACCCCAGTAGTTATCTTTCTTTTCTGCATTTTTTATTTCATCTAATCATGTTTAGTTAGTAGTATTTTATTTTTAGTTTTCTTTTGTCTTTTGTTTTTGCGGAGCTGACCCCTGCAGGTACTTATTCTGGATGGCGGATGTTGCAGCTCATTTTAGCTTACACGCCAATCTTCTGGTATGCTCACTTGCTGAGCATTGGGTACTCTCTTCCCCTAGCCTTTTCTGATTTTCATGTCATATGTTATGCGGATTGTTTAGTTTAAGTCTGGGGGAGAGTAGTTTGTTTACCCGCTCACGTGCACTATTGCACTGCATGCTAGAAGATTTCTTTTAAATTGTTGTTCATTTTCATTGCACACCACATCACCCACTTGAGCGCGTACTCATCTGTTTGCTTGCTCTGTTGTGAATTTAATTCTTCTGCTTATTTGGGAAAGTCTAGGTGATGGCTTAGGACTATGTAGCAGAGTAAAACGTTGACTCTAGTAGTGCTCCTAGTCGAGTGCTCGGTTGCATAGAAATTTGTGTAGAGTAGACTTCTCTTTATACTTATGGTTTTATATTTTTCTTATTAGTGTAAATGTTGTTTACTCTACTCAAATGGTGAATTCGGTGGAATCAAACGGTAGCATAGGGATGTGTGTAAACGATCGCTAGATTCGTATTGCTTGAGTCGGGAGAAAGGAGAATCTTTCTCGGTGGCTAGAACTTGCCCCAAGCGATTCTTGAAGCATGGGTATACGGTTAGTCAATTGCGTGAATGTAGGCCATCATTTTGGCCCGGTTGAGCCTTTGTGCCTATCCCTACCGCTATATCCTCGCTAGCCCAGTTGTGCCTACCCGTTCTTTGATTCAGCCCCACTTTTATTTCACCAAAGCCCAAAAGCCAATCCTAGTCGCACACCCAAATCTGAGCTTTGGCTGTTTATTATTTTCATGAGTTGGGTTGTTGATGTGGTAATATGTTTGTGAAGATGTGGATGTGTCCTTTTGTTTATTTGCTGAAAATGATAAGAAAAGAAAAAAAAATGAGAAAAAGAAAAGAAGTTAAAAGGAAAGGAAAGAGAAGGAGTGTTTAATTGAAAATCTTTATGTATAGATTTATGTTTGGGAGTAGGCGGTGCACGCACCCATGCTGTTAAGACCAAGTCTGGGGGTGTTGTGTACCCGCGTGTTTGTGTGGTGAATGAGGATAGTTTCCTTCATTAGCTCATTTGGGTTTAGTATTTGAATCATCGTCTTTATCATTGTATACCTCACCTAAACCCAAGCTCCACTTAAAACCTAAAGTCCTATTGATTCACGCATTTGAGTCAAACCAGTGCCGTGGAGAGAATGTGACCGGGCAAGCTTATGGTCACCGACACTGATGGATTTCAGTGGAGTTTTTCCCGCATCCCGATCTTGAGCAATGCTCGTCTCAGCGCTTAGTTTACTTTCTCCGTATGCATGACCGAATGATTCACCGTTGTTCACCATTTTGAGTAGTTGTAATATGCTTTTACTCTTTTAGAAATATATAAACTGTTTTTATAATCAGAAATATTTTCTACTATTTTTCTTATGCACGTGAGCATGCGACTTCGCATGGTACTCTGTAGTGTAATCGTTTAAGCCATCTACTTTTCTTTCCCCGTTCGCATGTAATTTGTTTGCTCGGGACGCGCAAACAGGTAAGTCTGGGGGTGTGATGAGTCGTGATCATATACACTTTTATGGACTCATCTAGGCCTCTATTCAGTCATTTCACCGCACTTTAGCCCTGTTATAGGTTATATTTGATAATCCATGCTAGGTGCACTTCTGGGGCCACTTTGGTGTGATTTCGTGCTTATCGTCATTAGTAGTTTTCATGCGCTGTTAAGTGCCACCTTCAGTGGCTGGATTTGTGGTTGTGCCGGAATAGGAGTCGTGTAGGTGTTTCCGGTGCAATTCTGCACAGGAACACTGCGCACGATCACTTGTTCTATTGCGCACGACCACTGGTCGTGCGCCACTGATCGTGTGCACTTAACCCTTTTTTCATGAGTTCTGTTTGGTGTAGTGCGCACGACCATCAACGCCAGTGCGCACGACCACCGGTCGTGCGCCACTGTTCGTGCGCACTTATCATTAAATTTCTGAGTTCTGTTTCATCTAATGCGCACGACCACCGACGATAGTGCGCGCGACCACCGGTCGTGCGCCACTGGTCGTGCGAACATTTTATTTTATAAATTTCGTGTCTTGCAGGTTCCACCCAGGCAGTGCGCACGATCGCAGAATTCCAGTGCGCACGACCACTGGTCGTGCGCCAATGATCGTGCGCAGTATTTAATCCAGCGCCTATAAATGCGCCTGCTCGCGAATTAGGTCGGGATCCCGCATTATTCTGCCGTTTTCTCGCTCCAGGGCTCCGATTTCGCCCCTCCACCGCCGCCCACCATATGGAGGTGCTCCGGGCTTGTTCTTCACGCCAATCTTGAGCCGGAGCTTCCTCTCGGCCTCCTCCTTCATCCAAGTGCTCCAAGGAAGGTTTAGCCGCCATCGCCATCAAGCAAGAGGAAGTTTGCAACCTTTACCGGATCGTGACACGAAGAAGACGGGCTCATTGGAGAGTAGTGACAGCTCTCTCTACCCCAGACGTAGTTCGGACCGAGCTTGGACACAGATTGACAACCCGGCGATTCCAACCGTGAATCTACAACGAGACTTCAGATTCGGTCGATTTCTTGCCTTATTCTTCTCTTATTGATGTGTATGTAGCTAGAACCAACATTTTGATGAAGTATATTTTTACTTGTTAACATTAGTATGAAATCATGTCTATGTGATTGAGTAATCTTGTTATATTTTCATTTGAGGTGTGCCCCGTGGTGTGGTTTGTTCGTTGTGTTGTGTCGCCCTAACAATTGTTAGTGGTGTGCTTTGCGAAGAGGTGCTTACGACCCTCATTCCGTTAGCCTACTCGCCCATCCGCCTACCGAAGCGTGGCATCGCGGCCCGTACTCCATCCCGCCTAACGAAGCAGCGCGCTCAAGGCCTGCATAGTTCGATCCGCTTGCCTACTCGTCCATCCGCCCTTACGAAGTAGCGCGTTCAAGGCCTACGTAGTCTTCCATCCCGCCGAGCGAAGCATTGCATAGCGGCATTGCATAGGAGTAGTTGTAGCTTTTTCTCTTTATTTTCCACAAACCAAATCAACCCCCGTGTCCGCAATTCATCCGACCCAAAGGACTTCGATATCAAGTCCTTCCTCGAACGTTAACTCCACCTTACTGTGTTCCTCAAGAGACCGACACTCGGGGATTTTCCCCATTATTATTACTTGCGCGACCGGTGCACTTGCCGAAATTATCGCATCACCGGCCCCATCCGTCAGAAGAGGAGGGCCGTCGCGGACAAGCTAGAAGGGCCCATCCGCGAGGAGGTGGGCAAACTCCTGCAGGCCGGGTTTGTATCGGAGATCCAGTATCCAGGCTGGGTCTCCAACGTCGTTATGGTAAAGAAGGGAGGAGGTAAGTGGCGTATGTGTATCGACTTCTCGCTTCTTAATAAATCATGCCCGAAAGATTGCTACCCCTGCCCAGAATCGACGCGCTGGTTGATTCAGCCGTTGGTTTTTCTGTAATGTCTTTCTTAGATGCTTTTTCAGGTAACCATCAAATCCGCATGCATCCCCCGGACATCAAGGATGTTTCCTTCATCACGGGGGATGGATGTTATTGCTATGAGATGATGCCCTTCGGGCTCAAGAACGCAGGGGCTACGTACCAAAGGATGATGGATAGGGTCTTCCGCGAGCAGAAAGGAAGAAATTTAGAAGTCTATGTCGACGACCTCATGGTTAAGAGCCGAGACCTCGAGACCCACCTCCGAGACCTCGAAGAGACATTTGGGACCCTGCGGCGGTACAAGATGAAGCTCAATCCCCTGAAATTTGTCTTCGGGGCGAGCCGAGGGAAGTTCCTGGGCCATTTGCTCACCCCCGCAGGAGTGGAACCCAACCCCGACAAAGTTAAAGCGGTGATGGAGCTGGGGTCACCAAGAAATCCGAAGGAGGTTCAAAGCCTTACAGGGAAATTGGCTGGGCTCAACAGATTCCTCTCCAAGGCGGGAGAAAAATGTGCACCTTTTTTCAAAGTACTGCGGGGAAACAAGAAGTTTGAATGGACCCCGGAATGCGAGAAGGCCTTCCAAGCTCTGAAAGAACAGCTCACCCAAACCCCTCTGCTCCAGGGACCGAGGCCAGGGGAAGACCTATCTCTATACCTAGGGGTAGGATCCGAAGCAGTAAGTTCCGTGCTGGTCCGGGAGGAGGGGAAGAAACAGTTCCCAATCTACTACGTCAGCCGAGTGCTGAAGAAGGCGGAACTCCGGTACCCGATCCTAGAAAAGTTAGCCTTCGCATTGGTAGTGTCGGCCCGGAGGCTCCGGCCTTACTTTCAAGACCATTCAATTAAAGTAGTGACAGACCATCTGCTCCGCAAAATCATGGAAGGGGTGGAGCACTCAGGAAGGTTGGCGAAGTGGTCCGTGGAGTTAAGCGAATTCAATATCACGTTCGTACCCAGGACATCCATCAGGGCTCAAGCGGTGGCAGACTTCATGGCCGACTACGCGGCCGAAGTGGGGGAGCACGAGCCACCTTCGCCAGAAGCATGGAAGATGTTGGTGGACGGAGCGTCGGGAAAATACTCCTATGGAGGGGGAATAGTCCTGGTGAGTCCTCAGGGGACTCGGATTGAACAAGCCTTAAACATCCGTTTCCCAATCACCAAAAACCAGGCTGAGTACGAAGCAGTGATAGCGGGTCTTCGGCTGGCCTGGGAACTGGGTGTGCAGGACGTGGAGGTCTCCACGGACTCCATGGTGGTAGCATGCCAGATCAAAGGAGAGTTTGAAGCAAAGGATCCAACCCTCCTACTATACCTGGAAAAGGTTAAGGGGGTCATCGGGCAGTTCCGCACCTTCTCAATCAAGCACGTGCCGAGGGAGGAGAGCACCCAGGCGGACCTCCTAGCCAAGTTCGGTCCCCGAGCGGGGGGGACGACTTCAGAACTCTTCCAGCCCTCCATCGAGGAAGGAGAATTGATGGAAGTGGATCAACAAGCCTCATGGATGGATCCGTTCATCACCTTCCTATCCTCCGGGCAGTTCCCTGGAGAGGATGTGGACAAGAAACGCTTCAGGTATAAGTCCGCCTATTACTCTTTGCATGCAGGGGGGGCTGTATAGAAAGACTCTCTCGGGACTCCTGGCCCGTTGTGTCTCCGAGGAGGAGGTCCCGAGAGTGCTGGAAGAAATCCACTCCGGGGAGTGCGGCAGTCACTCCGGGAGTCGGACCCTGGAAGGGAGGGTGTTGAGGCAAGGCTACTTCTGGCCCACTCTCAGCAGGGATGCGGCAGAGTTCGCAAGAAAGTGTCAGAAGTGCCAACTCTACGCTCCGCTCCAACTCCTCCCGGCTCAAAGGCTCCGGACCATCACGGCCCCCTGGCCCTTCGCCATATGGGGGTTGGACCTGGTCGGCCCCTTTCCCCAAGCCAGCGGCCAGAGGAAGTTCCTGCTGGTCATGATCGACTACTTCTCCAAGTGGGTAGAGGCGAAAGCACTTGATAAGGTAACCTCTCAGGTTGTAAGGAATTTTGTGTGGGGAGAAATAATTTGCAGGCATGGACTCCCTCTAGCTATAGTGACGGACAATGGGCCGCAGTTTGCGAGTGAAGAGTTTGTCGGCTTTTGCACTCAGCTCGGCATCGACCTCAGGTTCGCTTCAGTCCACCACCCAAGGAGCAATGGGCAAGTGGAAGCGGCGAACAAGATAATCGTCAACCTGCTAAAAAAAGAAAGTGGAAAACCTACGAGGAAGTTGGGTGGAACAACTACCCTCCGTCCTCTGGGCCATGCGGACTACTCCGAATACCGCCACCGGGGAGACTCCATTCAAGCTCTCTCACGGGTCCGAGGCCGTTCTCCCCATAGAGTTGGAGGTGAAGACCCCCCGGGTGATCGCCGCGAGCGAGGGGGATGAAGAGTGGCTGGAAGGTAACAATGCAGAGCAGAGGCTATCCTTGGACTTGGTGGAAGAACTCCGAGACTTGGCTACCATCAGACAGGAAGAGGTCAAACGGCGGATGGCTCGATATTTTTACAAACACATCCGGATCAAGCACTTCCAGAAAGGGGACCTAGTCCTGAAGAAGGTCGATGCGGCTGGCAGAGGGGCCGCGGTGGGTAAGCTTAACCCCAACTGGGAGGGCCCATATATCGTAAGCGAGGTGCTCAAGTTGGGGGGTATCACCTCTAGGATGTGGAAGGGGTACCTCTCGACCGAGCTCGGAGTGGGGATGATTTGAAATGATTCTACCCTTGAAAGCTTTATTATGTTGTTTAAATCAATGTCTTACTTTCATTTTCTATGCTTTTAACTGCTGCTGTGTCGAGGTAACAAATGTTGGTGCTGGAATGCCCCAGATCGATTCCGCTCCCGGGCTCTCACTAGACGGGGGGTTCAGGTTGATCTCTGGAGAGGCTGGCAAGGTTGGATATGTTGGTGCTGGAATGCCCCAGATTGATTCCGCTCCCGGGCTCTCACTAGACGGGGGGTTCAGGTTGATCTCTGGAGAGGCTGGCAAGGTAGGATATGTTGGTGCTGGAATGCCCCAGATCGATTCCGCTCCTGGGCTCTCACTAGACGGGGGGTTCAGGTTGATCTCTAGAGAGGCTGGCAAGGTGACAAGTAATGGTGCTGGAATGCCCCAGATCGATTCCGCTCCCGGGCTCTCACTAGACGGGGGGTTCAGGTTGATCTCTGGAGAGGCTGGCAAGGTGACAAGTAATAGTGCTGGAATGCCCCAGATCGATTCCACTCCCGGGCTCTCACTAGACAGGGGGTTCAGGTTGATCTCTGGAGAGGCTGGCAAGGTTGGATATGTTGGTGCTGGAATGCCCCAGATCGATTCCGCTCCCGGGCTCTCACTAGACGGGGGGTTCAGGTTGATCTCTGGAGAGGCTGGCAAGGTGACAAGTGTTGGTGCTGGAATGCCCCAGATCGATTCCGCTCCCGGGCTCTCACTAGACGGGGGGTTCAGGTTGATCTCTGGAGAGGCTGGCAAGGTGTCAAGTGTTGGTGCTGGAATGCCCCAGATCGATTCCGCTCCCGGGCTCTCACTAGACGGGGGGTTCAGGTTGATCTCTGGAGAGGCTGGCAAGGTGATAAGTATTGGTGCTGGAATGCCCCAGATCGATTCCGCTCCCGGGCTCTCACTAGACGGGGGGTTCAGGTTGATCTCTTGAGAGGCTGGCAAAGTGACAAGTATTGGTGCTGGAATGCCCCGGATCGATTCCGCTCCCGGGCTCTCACTAGACGGGTGGTTCAGGACGGTCTCTGGAGAAAATGATAGGGTGATAAGTCTTATGCTGGCAAACTCCTTCTCGCTCGTCGGGGGTGCTCGCTCGGCTAAGAGAGGTCGCGTGCGACAATACGCAAGTGACAAGGATCAATCTCATATGATCCCAAATATCCAGTCCTCGGCAGAAAGGTTGCCTGCACTGAGTAAGAAGCGTGCTCTCGCCAAGAGGAAAAATACCCTACGAAACCTAAAGAAAATATGTGTAGCTAAAGGCGTAACGAGCCTAAGGCAGACGGCGAGAGACCCGAGCAGCCGAAGCGTCCTGCGTGCACCTATCCAATAATGAGCGGCGCGAGAATGACCTCCGCGAAAATGAATCACGAGATGAGCAAGGGCGAGACGGTCGAAAAATGAAAATAACAAAACGAGAAAAGGAGAGCACAGTGAACAAAACAAAATCTGCATTCTATATTTAATAATTCAGTTACAATCTTTGGCGATCTCGCCGATCAAAAATTATAACACAAGTTACAACACAAAAGGGGGAAGGGCGGCGAGCTTCAGGAATCGCCCGTAGATCCTTCTTCATCATCGCTGTCCTTCACCGGCGGGAGAGGGAGGAAGAGCTCTGGAACAATGTCTTCCAGAGTCATGTCAGCCGCATTATCCGCCAAAAGGCCGATCGCCTTCGCCACCGAGAAAATGTAGCGAGCCAACTCTATCGATCCCCCACGAATTTCCTCGTCTCGCGCTCGCCGGTCTTCTTTTAAACGGCGAGGCGAAGGAGGAACCACGGCGCGAGTGAGGTCGCCATTTAGGGCCTTCAGCCCGGCCACCTCGCTCTCCAAGTCCTTGATGCGAGCGTTGGCCTTCCCGGCGACCCCGACATCCTGCGAGCAAGTCAGGTTAGAGAGATGGAGGGGTTGGGGGAAAATACGAAGTTGGAAGTCTAGATGACTCACCACCCTTGCCTCCGCGGAGAGCAGCTTCTCTTTCAGCTGCGTGCTCTCGGCGAGAACTCCCTGGTAGGCCCTCTCGAGCTCCACATTCTGAAGCTCCAGCTGTAAGCAACGTCTCCCAGTCATATGGGCGAGCTCGGCAGAACGCAGCTGGGACCTCGCACTCTCATAAGCAAGGGTCCTCGCGGTCTCATCCTTGTAAGACCTTGTATCTTCGCGACCATAAAGCGCGAATGAAAAGTCGAAGGCGTGACCACTGACGGTCTCCTTCTCCACCCAGGAGGGGAGGATAGAAGAGATGTCCACCCTGTTTGTCTCTGGCTTCCAGGTGACAAGGGGCTCGCCAGTCTCGTCCCGACGCCTCTGGCTAGCCCAAAGTTATAATGGTTCACCGGGATGGGGAGGACCGAGGCCCTGACCGCCTCCTGGCCATGATCTTCGTCCTCGCCCGCCGAAAGGCCGGTAAGGTCAAACTCGTCGAAGGCAGCCTCGCGAGGTTCCTTACCTTTTGACAAAGCGAGCGAAGCCGCGCTTTTCTTGCTTTTCTTTTTTGGCGGAGACTTCGGGACGGCACCATGACTGCCGGAAGCCCCGGATCTCTTGCGGGAGGAAGGCTCGGCCGGGGTGACGTCTCCTCGGCAGGCTTCCGCCCCCATGGTAGCGAGAGCCATTGTGGCATCGGTCTTCCGGTTGCTCGCGTAAGGGGGATGGAGGGGAAGATCTCGCTCGCCTAAAAACAGAATCATAGGGATGAGTACGATAGGCTTGCGAATTGAGACAAATAGGTTAGACAGAGATCTTTACCTTCTCCGGCGAGGACCGGAAGCAGCGAGTCTAGGTTGCGGCGGAGGTAGACGACCTCGAAGTTCTTCTTACAGAAGAACTGATGGAGGAGGGCGTCATGGCCGCCGAGGGCGGTGGGCCGATAGGTGGTCTCGCTATGTTGAATCGGCGAGAAGGGAATGTTGCTGAAGTTCCCCTTGACGACGACAAACTTTTGGGCCCAGAAGTGGGCCTTGTTGACGGTCTCAACCACTTTCGGGCCTGTGCCCACGAAATAAGCTGTCCCATCTTTGTAGGCGCGGAAGGAGAACAGCTTCCGGAAGACAGGAAGGCTGAACTCTATCCGCTCCTCGCGGAGGTAGTAGGCGAAGGAGATGACCACCGCCATGGCATTGGGTGTGAGCTGGCCGGGAACCACGCCATAATGCTTAAGAACCTAACAGGCAGCGAGAACATGATCAATCCACGTGGCGAGCGAGGCTCGAGTGGCAAAATAAACAGCAAGTAAGCAAGAACGATTGTTACCTGGCGAACTTCTGGCCACAAAGGAAGGCGCAGACTGACCGCGAAGTGGGCGATAGGGATGGCCAACTCGTCGACCAATGGGTCATTGATCGCGTCGTCCTCGCTAGGGCGGCGTGCCTCGAACGGGGGGAGAACGAAATCAGCGATCGCGCTAAAGTATTCTTCGTCGGTCAGATTGCAAGAGAAGAAGCTGTGTTCGGCAAAGGCCTTCGCGACCCTCCGCCGACCCTCTGACTCCGCATCGCCACCCATCTGGAAGATCTGCGAGAAGGGGAAGAATGCGAGAACGAGAAAGAGCGAGAGCTCTGCAGCAGAAGGAGAAGAAGATCGAGAATAAATGCGGTGGTTGGCTCAGTAAAGACCGCCTATTTATAGCCAAAACAAAAAGGCAGGAAGAAGTGCAAGCGTCAGCGAGCACGAGTATCAACAAAAACATCACATCATGTCCGCGGGCGAGAAAAAACCTGCGGGGTTAGTACAAACGACACTTTCGAGAGATAAATTTGGCGAGAACAGAGGGTCCGCGCAAGCACAATATAATGTGAAAACGAAATAGACTCGCTAGCACCAAGCGAGAAACAATAAAAAGCTAGTAATACTTAGTCAGAAGAAATAAAGCCAACATATAAGTGGCAAAGATGCGAGTTGCGAGCCATGGCGAGATTGTCTAAAACAGCAATACCCATTAATGATAATAAGAGCACAACAAAGCAGTTAGCGAGAATCATGGGGTAGCCATTTCCAACGGCCACCACCCCGCGACCCGGATCTCGGCGGTACCCTAAAATTATAATACTCTTCCGCCAAACGACCCTCCCGGTCCATGAGGTAGGCGTAGTCTCTCATCCTCGCTATGTGCACCTCCGGCGTCGTGGCGCTCTCATCTTGATCGCGCTGCCTCGCTTGTCGGAGCCTTGCACATTCTTCCATCAGGACCGCGTGTCTATCCTCAGCAGCTTCCCTGTCCCGTCTCGCCTGCATGTTGAGGTCCATCAGCATTCGCCCATGCTTTCGCAAGAGCTCCGCGGCCCGCTGTTTCATCATCTCGGGATCTCGCGGATCACCTAAAAATTCCTCCACCTGATCAGGAAGGGGGGACATCTCGTCGTCGCCCAGTTCAGAATCGGTGTGCGGATTCTCGGCATTATCTGCAAGATCTCACAAGGTCAGATAATGAGCGCGAGGTCACGCAGGGTGTCGGCGAGGCCATAACGCTTACCGAGAGGGGGGCGGGAACCCGAAGGACGGCCCTGAAACACGTTTCCATAATGGGGGTAAAGAGATTTGCCCAGGCCGGCAGGATAAGCCATGCTATTGGTCGGGAGAATCTTCGGCGGGGCGGAGCTACCGGTCTCCTCGCTCGTCAGGAGCTGGAACCCGGGCTTGTCAACGATCCTACCTGGAGGGGGCGGAGATGGAGGCCGCGACGACGGGCGGATCGGGGATTTCAAGGGCGAGACTGTAAGAAAAGAGTAACGGAGATCATATATGGTTGACATAAATATTACGGCATGCGAGATCCAGATCGTACCGGTGGTGTCTTTCCCAGCGAGGTTCGTGTCCACCTGTTGGCTTTTCCGAGACCCCTCAGCACGTTCCTCAACAATCTCGCTCGGCAAAGAATCCTGCGAGTGGAAATGAATGAAAAGCAATTTATCGGCGTGAATTCGAATAACTCATACCTTCTCGGGGCGGCGATCGTCCGGAGAGGAGTCCAGCGCCACGGAGTCGTCCCTAGAGAGGCGAACCGCCTTCGCCTTCTTGACTTTTGGCGACTGGGCGGGGGGCGGCCGGCTCATCCAGGCGGGTACTTTGGTCGTGGAAGGTAGCCCGCCGGCTCTCAACGCCCTCAGGCGAGCCTCTGCTTCTTCGGAAATCGGCATCTCCCGACAGCTAAGACAAGAAAAGAAGGAAAAGAAGCGACGCGCACCAATGGGGGTTCGGGACGATATTTATAACCTGCATGGTGGGTCCCACCAAAGATTCCTGACAGGTCATCTGGGGGCGGTCAAATATCCGGGGTTGGATGATTCTTCGCGAGGACATTAGTCTTCGCGAAGAGCGGGGATTGTGTACAACCCCGATATTCGCCAGGCAGGGAAATTGAGCGAGACAGAAGTGGCGAGATCTGGGCCTCGCCGAGATCGAGGCTCAGCCAATGAGACCTCGGCAGACCACCAAAATGGGCCAACACAGTCCTCGCGGGAACCTCGTCAGCGGACCCCCGTCCTCGCGAGAGCTCCTTCAGCAGGGTTCTCGCAAAACGACCCTCCGAAGGAGATGCCGCGGGTAGTATTCGCGAGAGCTCCTTCCGCGGGCAGGATCGGCGAGAAGGCCGGCGAGAACTCCAGCAGTAGGGCTCTCGCAACCCCTTACCCATATATCATTAGGATCAACTTACCAATTTACCCTCGGTGTTCTGCTCTTAGCCTCTCCAAACAGCGGAACTTGGCTGTTAGCAGACCCACCTGGGGTGCAGATAGTCAAAACTGAAGGCGGAATCCTGTTATCTGCAGACCGCAAAACCAAAATCTATAAATAGACCTTAATGGGCACCTTGGAAGGGAGGTTCATGATCTTTGAGCTTTTTCTCTCCCTAGGTCGCTTTGGTTTGGGCTCTCTAGCTCTCCAAGGTCCCGAGTCTTAGCTTTGGCTTGGGAGGGGAAGCGCTCAACGATCTTCCGGGTTAGTGGAGGGACCTCCTCGCTGAGACTAGGGTCTTTGTTCTTTGCTCGAATCGTCGGTCTTACCTCTCCCGAGGGACCGGTAAGGGCTAGCTGCCCCTCATTTCGGTGAGGGCCCCGAGCTCCACTAGAGACCGAGAAATCGGTTTCAACACTCACACCCAAAAACACAAAAAATATGTCTTTCTTTGGTTTGTCTTTTTCTTATTTTGTTTCATTTCTAATAATTTTTGTATATATAAATAAAGTTTGTTATATCTTTTTGTAAAAAGAAAAAAGAAAACCAAAATAAAAAATTTACAAAACTCATAAAAATGACAAAATAGTTTTTTCCTTTCTTTTGTTTTTTTGTATAGTTATGTTTTGTTTTGTATAAGTGTTTTTTATTTTGTTTTTCTTATACTAAAAAAATTAGTTTTTATTTAACAATATTTTATAGGTATTAATCCGGTCATCCCGTCTCCAAATCAGGGACGTGCTTTTTCCCCCTGCTATTTCCTTTCTTGTATTTTTCATGCTTTTGTACATATAGACTTGTTCCTCATGCTTAATTTTCAACATTGATGACAATGTTGACTTTTAAGTATGGGGGTGTTTTCCCCTCCTTTTGTAATTATTTTTGTCCCTCCCATATTAGAAAAAACCTAAAGAAAATATAAAAATGGAAAAAAATATTATGTATATATTTATGCACATTTGAAAAAAAATCAAAAAATATAATTATGAATTTTTTTGATGTCTTTTTTCTTTCCTTTTCTTCTTTTTCTTTTTTAAGTATTAATGTATATATAAGATAAAGATTTGAAAAATCCAAAAAAATTGAAAAAAAATTTACTTAGAAATTTGTTATAACAAAATTCACAAAATTTTGTCATAACACCAAATTTTTGTTAATGTTTTTATTTTCCTTTCTTTCTTTCTTTTTCTTTATTCTATCTATATGCATTTTGTTACAAAAAAAAAATTAAAAAAAAAGATCATAATAAAAATTCAAAAAAAATGATGAAAAACTTATCCAAAAAATCCAAAAATAGAATAAAATCCCTACTTTGCTTTTTGTAACTTTCAAGGCTAGTCGATTTATTTTTAAGCATTTTTATTATCTTTGGTTTGCTTTTAGTTAATTTTATCATAGTTCGTAAGATTTAAATTTTCAGAGGTTTGATTTTAAAAAGCACTCTATGAATTCAATTTAATTAGAGAATTTCTTTTAGCACTACTTCTCGTTAGTTTTAAACCGCTACTTGTTGTATTATGTTAGAAAAAAAACAACCTTAAATTCTGAATTATTCTTACTTCAAACTTTTGGAAGCTTTGGAAAATTGTATCTATTTTATCTTGCTCTCTAAATTTGTTGATTTTAAATCTACAAAATTCTTTTTAAAACCCCTTTCCTCTTATCCTTTTCTTGGTAATCATTTAAAAGATCTTATGTCAATGGGAATAAGATTTCATTCTGTAAACATAGGCACCCAATTTTATTAAAAGAATTTATGACGTAGGAATAAAAATTTCGTTCCCTAAACATATATATTGGGTTAGTTTTGAAGATTGAAAATTTTCATTTTGGGAATAAAATTCCATTCCCTAGCCACTCTCAAATCCCAAAAAAAATTGAGTGGGGTGAGAGGATAAAATTCATCACCCCCAAATCAAAAGAATCTTCTCTTACCAAGTTTCTCCCCCACACCTTAGCCAATATAATTGAAACCTAGAAAAAATTAAATTTTTGGGAGAGCAATATTTAGTAGTTTTTATTCCTCCTTAGAAATTTCATAACAAGTTAAAGTTTTATAATTCTAGTTTAATTTTGTCACTAATGATTGCAATATTGCTTTCCTTTTAGCTAACTTAAAGAGGTCTTGTTGGCCAAAATATCTTCTCTTTTTAAGTCATTTTCATAGCTCAGGATTTACCTCTTTAAATCTCTAAAATTTACTTTAAACTTACTTTTCGATTTATTTGAATTTTTAGTGAACTAGAAATTTTATTAATGTCTTAAGAGTATTTTCGTACTTTTGCTCTGGAATAGCAAAAGCTTAAGTATTGGGGTATTTGATAAATAGAAAAATATACTTATTTTTTATATAGTTTTTGTATAGTTTTATTAAAAATTTGTAATATTTCTTGTTTAATATTGAATAAATGAATTGTTTTTATATATTTATATGTAAAAATTATTTAAGTATATATTAAAACTATATAATAAGTACGTAAATATTTATGTAAGTAATTATGTAAATATATACTATTTAAGTAGTATATATATATTAAATATAAACATATAGTAATAATAATGTATATATTAAATATAATGAAATATATATGTATATATATATATATGTATATATAATAAATAATAATAATATATATATAGTCTGCAGGCGCTCAACGAAAGGCTCTGCGTTCGACAAATTTTCTCGGCCCTACGTTCGACGAACACCGCGCTGAGTTCGACGAACAGAACACCCCGCTGCGTTCGACGAACACTTCACCGCGTTGCGTTCGATGAACCAAACA
Source organism: Dactylorhiza incarnata (assembly GCA_033032865.1). NCBI lineage: Eukaryota > Viridiplantae > Streptophyta > Magnoliopsida > Asparagales > Orchidaceae > Dactylorhiza > Dactylorhiza incarnata. Next base: position 10,428,026 of record JAWHQI010000035.1, read on the forward strand.
CAGCGCTGCGTTCGACGAACACTTCCCCCAGCTGAGTTCGACGAACACTTCCCCGAGCGGCGTTTAACGAAATTCCTACTGCGTTCGACGAACTATATATATATTTATACTATATATAAACATATAACTAACGATATAATATTTATGTCTACAGGCGTTCGACGAAAGGCGCCCTGCGTTCGACGAATCTCTCCCCGAGCGGCGTTCGATGAATCTCTCCCCGAGCGGCATTCGACGAATCTCTCCCCGAGCGGTGTTCGATGAATCCCTCTCCGCTGCGTTCGACGAACTCTCCACTGTGCTCGACGAACAGCCCGCTGAGACCAGTTCTGCCGCTGAGACCCAACCCGCCAGCTGCCAAGCTCTATCCACACCACCTTCCAGCTCACTCCAACCCTCCAGCACTCTCCTTCTAAAATCAACCAGCTGCTATCCGCACCCACAGCTCTCAAGTCAAAATTGGCTTCTCCAGTCAAACCGCCAGCTGATGTTTCATTTTTTGCTAAGTGCACCCCAATTTTGTCTATAAATAGAGGCTGCCCCCTCACTATTTCCCCTCTTGTATTGCCCTTTTTGGGGTGATCTTCCACCAACCCTTTTCCACCTTAGTTTTTGTATTTTTTTTGTAATGCTTTTATTTCTTATCATTTCTATTTCTTGTCTTTTTATTTTTTGTAATCTTTTCATTATGGCAATAAATAAAGTTAGTTTTTATTTCGTGCAATTTCAAATTCATAGCATAGTTTCATTTCTGCAATTTCATTTCTGCAATTTCATTTCTGTATTATATTTCAATTCATAATTTAATTTCTTTTATGTCTTGTCATTTCCATTCATAACTTAGATTTATTATCCGCACTTCAATTTCTGTAATTTTCTTTTCTTTGGCTAAGTTTATTTATTGTCGTAATAATATTGTTTTTTTCACTTTGATTTGAATTTATTCGCCGTCATAATTTTTGTTATTTTTTCTTCCTTGACACGGTAGAGATTAGAGACGAAGATTATGTTTTCGTTTATTTTTGTTTCAAAGCAACTTTTGTTCTCGCAATTTTCTTTCTCGTTATTTTCTTTTCGTTGTTTTATGTTTTCATCATTTTTCGTTTCCGTTATTTTTCGTTCTCGTCATTTTTTTTTTGTTTTTCGTTGTTTATGTTTACGTTAGTTCGTTTAATAGCTTAGTTTTATTTTATCATCATGCATTTATTTCCCGTCTCCCCGTTTGGGTAGAACTTGCACTGCATTTATTTCCCCTCTACCTATTTGGGTAGAGATTGCTTTTATGTCTTTCAATTTCTGTCTTTCAATTCTGTAATTTCAATTTCTTTAATGCACATTTTTGCCGATAAAACAATAGCGCGTTTTCTCAAAGTAGAAGTACTCAACAGACCCGGATCAAAATACGACCGCGATATCATTTTCTAAAAAATTATATCCTGTACTATACACGATAGGGTGCACTTGCCTTTATCGCAAGATAAGTTGGATAAATTACTTTCAAAAACTCTGCGAGATACCTTTTTTTATAAAAACTAATTAACCAAAAAAGAATTTTGGCCCCGTCGCCGCGGTGCTACCCCCGATATTCCGAAAGCGGGAGCGACAGTTACTTCCATCACCTCGACAGGTCGGATAAAGGTTTAGCTCCTCGAAGTAGGAGTACTCGCCGGACTCCTCAAAAACGCAGGTCGGAATCTAACCGAACCCAGGCTCCGCAGGAGTTTAATTTTTACCCATCAATTTTCTACATTATTTACCGCTTTCATAGCTAGATTTTCCGCATTATTTAACGCTTTCATAGTTTAGATTTTCTGCATTATTATCGCTTTTCTTAATTTTTGCTAAACGCACACCAAGCTAGCGATTTCCTGTATTATTTATCGCTTTCAAAGCTTAGATTTTCTGCATTATCATCGCTTTTCTTGTTTTTTCTAAACGCACACCAAGCCCGCGATTATCGTCTTTTCTGCTTTTTAGAATTACTGCAATCACACTTATTTTTATCGATAAGATAATAGCGCATCCCCAAAGTAGAGATAATAAACACAGCCTCGGAAAAATACGGCCGCGATATCATTTTCTAAAATAATTATATCCTGTACTATAAACGATAAGGTGCACTTGCCTTTATCGCAAGATAAGTTGGATAAATTACTTTCAAAAACTCTGCGAGAGACCTTTTTTATAAAAATTAATTAACCAAAAAAGAATTTCGGCCCAGTCGCCGCCGTGCTTCCCCCGATATTCCGAAAGCGGGAGCGACCGTTACTTCCATCACCTCGACAGGTGGGATAATGGTTAAGCTACTCGAAGTAGGAGTACTCGCCGGACTCCTCGAAAATGCCCGCCGGAATCTAACCAAACCCAGGCTCTGCAGGAATTTAATTTTACCCCCATAAAGTTTTTGGGGCATTTTTGGGATTTGTGATCCACTTTTGTGTTGTATTAGTTTTTATAATTTTCTCTCTCTTTGTTCAACTCTTTCTCTCTCTAGGATTATTGTTAGTTAAAGAACGTTCACCTAGAGGGGGGGTGTTAGGTGATCTTGGTTCTTTTTGATATATTGGTCTGAGTTATGAGTATTTAAGCACAGCAGTAAAGTATCACACACAAAAGCACAGCAGACGACACAAGATCTATAGAGGTTCCTCAAGACAGGGTGTCTTGAGTAGTCCTCTTTCCCTATACGCCTACCTAGCAGTGTGCTAGGCTCAGAAAACTCTGCCAAAAACATCAGGCCCTCAAGCCTTACAATACGGACCCGCAAGTCCCAACAGCCTAGGCCCGCAAGCCCCTACTGCCCCCGAGCCCGCAAGCTCAACACTCAGGCCCTCAAGCCCTACAATACAGACCCGCAAGTCCCAACAGCCTAGGCCCGCAAGCCCCTGCTGCCCCAGAGCCCGCAAGCTTGACAAATCGCACCCGCAAGTGCACTGCCCTGGCCCTCAAGCCTCACAACTCTCCAGCCCGCAAGCTAGACAGTGTCAGACCCGCAAGTCCACTGCCCTGGCCCTCAAGCCTCACAGCTCTCCAGCCCTCAAGCTAGATAAATAGGCTAGAAAGCCTTTACAAGAGATTACAGTAATAAAACTGTTACTTCTGCCAGATGAAGATTGACAACTTTAGCCTGTTGAAGATCGGCTCCTTGAGATTGAAGAAGATGCTTATGAATCAGATCTTGAGCGCACGGTTCTTCTTCGAATCTTTTCTTAGCCTGATGAAGATTGGCAACTTAACAGTCGATGAAGATGACTGCTTCTTTTTCTATCTTTCTTGCGCCGCTTGTACTGTTCGATTCAGAATATGCGCAAGTTCTTTCTTATTGATCGATCGATACCGTGTTAGGGCAACCTCTTATCTCTTTTATAGGACTACGAGGTCCCCAACGGTCTTCTGAAAAAGTGCCTTTAGTGTCAGACGCTCCTTTCCTTGAGAGCACCTGCTGATTAGACAATCAGGCGGCGGCATTAAATGCTGACAATGCATCTGCAACTTTTGAATCTGTCTCGATAATATTTCCATTGTCACGACGTCATGGACAATATCTCGACAACAGGACTTTGTCGATGCCTTGAGTTTGGGTAGACCTTCAGTTCTTCTTGCTTCTGCCTCTGAAGTAGATATCTCGACGATTCGAGACATTCTGCCGCTTCTGCATATACAACGAGATGCTATATCTGACTGTGTCATCGTAATCAACTTGTTCTCTCGATGACATGAGTGATGTTATGTCGACGTTTCAGCACCTGCTAGTCTTCAGCTTGTCTTTCTTCAGTCGACATGCCTTCTTAGTTCTTCTCGACGACAAGGCCACTTTGGTGAAGTCGACGATACCGCGTCTTCTCTGTGTTCGACGATCTTGCTTCTGCGTTTGACAAACACGCCAAATCTCAATGGTCGTCGATCTTCCTTCTAAGTTCGATGAACTCCATTCTGCGTTCAACGAACGGCAATCTGCGATCGATGAGCTACATTCTTCTGCACCATCTCTGCGTTCGACGAACATGCCAAGTCTGTGTTTGACGAACACGCCAAGTCTGCGTTCGACGATCTTGCTGAGTCTCAGCGGTCGACGAACTTCCTTCTGAGTGATGAACATCATTCTTCTTTCTTCATTCTGAGTTCGACAAACTTCATTCTTCTATCCCGTCTGAGCGTTCAACGAACTCCATTCTTAGCGTTCGCTCTGTTCATCATTATGACGATGTGTAACTTTGTTGACGATATCTCCTATTCTTTTCGACGACATTTCTTTAACTTCCTGAGATCATAAGCTAGAGAATTAATCAAATACAAAGTGAAGTTTTCTTGACTTCGTGACTTCTTCAAATCAGGAATCATGTGGGCAAGATTCCCAACAATCTCCCCCTATTTGAAGAAGTCAGAATATCAATTAAAGACTACTTTCACTTGGAAATAAATTTTATAATCTCAACTTTGAGCATATAAGATTGTATTTATTTTTGTTGAATTCTCTGAGTACATCAAGCTTATAGCTCCCCCTTGATTTGATGTCTCTTCTTTTATGGCTCCCCCTACTTCTTTTCTCCCCCTATCTTTGAGGTCTTCTTGAGCATCTTGTCTTGAACATCTAATGTTATGCCGATGTGATGCTCTTTCTCCCCCTTTCTAACTTCTTTTCTGGAGATATTCATCTAGAAAGGGATTAGTGAGAACTAAGTAGAGGATTACTCTAAGTTCAACATTCCCAGTTGGAATTTGAAGAAGTTGAACTTAGCTTCATCTAGGGGCTTTGTAAATATATCAGCTACTTGTTTGGCTGTTGGGACAAACTCAAGGGTGATATCTTCATTTTCCACATGCTCCATGATGAAGTGATACCTGATCTCAATATGCATAGTCCTGCTGTGAGATACAGGATTCTTAGCAATTGAGATTGCGCTTGAAGAGTCACAAAACATGGGTGTTTTGGTCATCTTTAGGTTGTAATCTTCAAGTTGATGTTTGATCCATAGCAGTTGGGCACAACAGCTTCTTGCCGAGATGTATTCTGATTCTGCTGTTGAGATTGCCACACTTGTCTACTTCTTACTGCTCCAAGAGATCAGTCTTCCACCAAGGAATTGACATGTCCCTGATGTACTTTTCCTGTCTTCCTTGCACCCTGCATAGTCTGCATCTGAATAGCCAGTTAGTTCACAGCCATTGTTCCTAGGGTACCATAGGCCAAGATTTGATGTAACCTTTAGGTATCTTAAGATTCTCTTGACATACACATGATGAGATTCCTTAGGGTTCACCTGATATCTAGCACTGACACATGTAGTAAACATTATGTCAGACCTACTTGCAGTTAGGTAGAGCAAGGATCCAATGATGCATCTGTACTTGGTTTCATCAAAGGGTATGCCCTTCTCATCCTTGTCCAGAGACACATTGGTTCCCATTAGAGTCTTCAATGAGGAAGCACTCTCCAATCCAAATTTCTTGACTAGCTCCCTAGTGAACTTGGTCTGAGAGATGAATATACCATCTTCAGATTATTTCACTTGGAGACCTAGGAAGTATTTGAGCTCACCCATACTGCTCATCTCAAACTTTCCCTGCAGCAAGTTGGCAAACCTTCTGCAGAGATTGTTATCTGTAGAGCCAAAAAAGATGTCGTCCACATAGATTTGCACTAGCAAATCTTGCCCTTCACTTCCCTTAGGAATAATGTCTTATCAATCTTTCCCCTTGAGAACTTATTCTCAGTTAGAAAGCTTGATAGGGTCTCATACCAGGCCCTAGGAGCCTGCTTTAAGCCATAAAGGGCTTTTCTAAGAAAATATATGTAATAAGGATGAGTAGAATCTACAAAACCTGACGGCTGCTCTATATATACCTCCTCTTTGAGGTCACCATTTAGAAAGTCTGACTTCACATCCATCTGATAGACTTTGAATCCTTGGTATGCTCCATAGGCTAGAAACAATCTTATTGCTTCCAGTCTGGCTATTGGAGCAAATGTCTGATCAAAATCTATCCCTTCCTCTTGTTTGTAGCCTTTTGCCACTAGCCTTGCTTTATTCTTGGTGATGATTCCATTTTCATCCAACTTGTTTCTATAGACCCATTTAGTTCCTATAATGTTCTGTCCTTGGGGTCTTGGGACCAGTTTCCAAACCTTGCATCTTTTAAACTGGTTCAGCTCCTCCTGCATTGCTGCAATCCAAAATGGATCCTAATTTGCTTCCTCAAATTTCTTGGGTTCAATTTGAGAGAGAAAACTCAGGTACAATGCTTCATTTGCAGCTCTGCTCCTTCTCAGCACACCTTGGTTGACATTTCCTATTATCTGCTCTTCGGGATGATCTCTCACCTGTCTCAAGGCAGTTGGGAGTATTCTGGGTAATTCTGCATCAGCAACTTCTTCAGGTTGCACTTCTACAGCTGTTTCTGAGCTTTTTGCAGGTTCTTCCTCGATTTCAACAGTCACTGACTGATTCTCATTTCTGAGTGAAGTATCAGCATTGTCTTTAATGGATAGCGTCTCTATTCTCTCCACTGTACCTGCATTCACTAGATAACTAGACCAGCCCTTATGTATAAGGCTAGTCTCATCAAATACCACATGAACAGATTCTTCCACTGCTTGGTTATTGATGTTATACACTCCATAGGCCTTGCTATGAGAGCTGTAGCCAACAAAGATACCCTCACTGCCTTTCTCAGCAAACTTATTTAGCTTGGATTTCCCATTATTAAGGACATAGAATTTGCTTCCAAAGATCCTAAAGTAGGATAAGGTTGGTTGTCTGCCCTTCGTTAACTCATAGGGAGTTTTCTTGCGGTTTTTGATGATGGAAGCCCTATTTATCACATGACAAGCTGTAATGACAGCCTCTGCCCAGAAGTATTCTGGTAGGGAGGAATCACTTAACATTGTCCTACTAGCTTCTATCAAGGTTCCGTTCTTCCTTTCAGCAACCCCATTTTGTTGAGGAGTTCTAGGTGAGGAGAATTCTTGGGAGATACCTAGTTCTTGGCAGAATTCTGTCATGGCCCCAGACTGAAATTCTGTCCCATGGTCACTTCTGAGTTTGACCACAGTACAGTCCATCTCATTCTGGATCTGCCTGACAAATTTTTTCAAGATATCTAGGGTATCTGACTTCTTCTTGAGGAAGAATACTCATGTGAACCTTGAATAATCATCTACAACTACAAGTGTGTAGGTCTTCCCTCCTAAGCTATGAACTAATATAGGACCAAACAAATCTAGGTGCAGTAGAAATAGGCACCTAGTGGACACTTTGTTAGATATGCTTTTAAAGCTGGTCCTAGTCTGCTTACCAAGCTGGCAAGCTTGACATGGACCATCTTTGATGCACTTAATACCATGTCCATTTCTAACTAGGTTATGTGAGAAAAGCTTGCCAATTGTCTTATAGTTGATGTGTGCAAGTCTCTTATGCCATTAAACACAGAGCGCCTCTTTACCATCAGCCACAAGACATATGGGCATGGAAGAATTTGTATTGAGAAAATTTAAACAATAAATATTCCCACTCCTAGTGCCAGTTAAGGTAGCCTCAGAATCTAAGGACTTCTTAATTAGACACTTGTCCTTATGGAAGGTAATAATAAAGTCTAAGTCACAAAGTTGACTTATGCTTATGAGATTGTGTTTCAATCCCTCCACATAAGCCACCTTTGTGATTATAACTAACCCATTTGAGAGGCTGCCATAGCCCCTGGTCACTCCCTTTTCTGAACCTCCAAAAATCACTGTTGGTCCATTCTCCATAGGGGTGAACTCTTTCAAGTACCTTCTGACTCCAGACATGTGCCTGGAGCAGCCACTGTCCAAATACCATATTGGAGATTGGTTGGCATTTGGACCTACCTGCAAGACAAATTACTTCCCCTTAGGTACCCAAAATGGATTGGGTCCTCGGTTTCTGTTAGGTTGGTATAAGGGAACACTAAACCACGAGGGGTTCTACACCTTCTTTGTATTGAGCCTGTTGGGTTGAACCAACAGTCCAAGGCAAAGTGGCCTACTTTCCCACAGCACCAGCATTCATGTCTGTTGTATCTTCTCTTCTGCTTCACCATCTGAGTGGGGTGGCAGTGCTGATGAGCAGAGGAGAATCCTTCTTGTCTAACAGATCTTGGGTGAACCTCATACGTGTAAGATTGGGGTGGAATCGGTCTCACCACATTTTGATTCACATTCTTGAGAACAGGCTTTGTAGGAACAACCTTTCTCTTACTCTTGATTGCTATTGCTGCAGGTCTGTGGGCTGAAGGACTTGACACCAGCACCTTCTTGTAGGAAGGTCTAGCTTCAGAATCTTTGCCCTTAACTATCTCCTGATTAAAACCAATACTAGCTCTGAACTATCCAGAGAAGATGTCAATGATATGCAGGATAGTTTGGGGCATTGAGAAGATGGATGCCAGTTTCTTCTCAGCCAACAGCATTTACTCATGGTCCTTAATGATCTTATTCTTCTGTCCTAACTCAGCATTTTTAATCCTTATGGCTTCCTTGAATTTGTTCACTTCTTTGCTCATAGCAACTAGCTTCTCAGCTGTCTCCTGGAGCTCAGATTGAACAGGCTTCAAGGAATCTAACTCCTTGGTCTGGGCTTTGAGGAGTTTCTTACAGCCCTTGAAGGCTTTCCATAAGGCTTTGTATTGCCTTATTAGTTCAGATTCAACTTCATACTGGGATCTTAAGGCTGTGCAGTTGGCAGCAGACACATCCTCATCATCATGCAAAGAATCTTCCACTGATTCAGAATCAGAGGCAGATAGGGAGGTTCTGTGATTTACCTTTCTAGGAGAGTTGTCATCCTGGTTGCCTTCATTGATGGCCATCAATCCAATAAGTGCCTCGTCCTCAGTCCCAGAGGAGCTTGAGTCAGAGTCACTCAACGTTCTCATCTTCTTGGCCACGAACCCTTTTTCAGAGTTCCTCTTGCTCCTCGAGCTTCTTCTTTCTTCATGGTTCCTTGACTCCTTCTTCTTAGAGGGACAGTCTGCAGCCATGTGACCTGTTTTGCTGCAGGAATAGCAAACAGTATTATTTAAATCATGTTTACTAGAGTTGGATCTGTACCTGTCCTCCCTGGGAGCTTTGGATCTGTCACAATAATCGGATCTTCTGGAGCTTGAGGAGGAACTTCTGTTGTTGTCCCTCCTTTTGTGTAGCAACTTTCTAAATTATTTTGAGAGGAGTGCCACCTCTCTATTAGTGTCATCAGAATCAGAGGAGCTGACTTCTGATTCCTCACTGCTCTCAGATCTATTCTAAGATGCAGAGCTCTTGCTCTTGGATCTTCTGGTGCTCTCAGCCTTTAGAGCCACAGATCTCTCTTTTGTGCTCACTTTTGAGCTTTCTTCCTCAGCCTTTCTGGTGTTGAGCTGAAGTTCATGAGACAGCAGCTTTCCATAAAGATTTTTGGGCTCTATGATGCCCAGCTGACCCATCTCTCTGATGGCACAGATCTTGATGTCCCATTCTTTTGTAAGTGATCTGAGAAACTTGTCGTTTAGATCAGAGTTGGTGAACTCTCTTTCGTAGTTTTTCAGACCATTCACAATCTTGAAAAATCTCTCATAGCAGTTGGAGATTGTTTCACTCTTGCCCTGCTTGAAGGCCTCATACTCTTAGTTGAGGAGGGATTTTCTATCATCCCTTACCTCTTCAGTACCCTCCATATATACGATCAGGGAGTCCCACATCACCTTGGCCGTTTTGCAGTGAATTAGGTTCTGGAGGGTTGAATCATCTACAGCACTTACAATAACATTCTGTGCCCTCTTATCCAGGCCTGCCAAGGCTAGCTCATCCATGGTCATGTCTTCATATTTTGTTATCACCTTCCGTGTTGGATCAATGGTGGAAGCGGTTGTGGGGATAAAAGGACCCTGTTGTACTGTCAGATAGATTCTTGGATCGGCAGCTTCCATGAACAACATAACTCTTTCCCTCCAGATAGGAAAGTTCTCCTAGGTGCAGATCGGAAGTTTCATAGATCTCATCTTTCGATTTTGATCTCCACTGGCCATGGTGAGTCCTTCCTTGATCTAGATCAGACGGTTAAGTCTTCCTTTGATCAACCTCGCTTTGATACCACTTGTTAATTATGGAACGTTCACTTACAGGGGGGTGTTAGGTGATCTTGGTTCTTTTTGATATATTGGTGTGAGTTATGAGTATTTAAGCACATCAGTAAAGTATCACTCACAAAAGCACAGCAGACGACACAAGATCTATAGAGGTTCCTCAAGATAGGGTGTCTTGAGTAGTCCTCTTTCCGTCTACGCCTACCTAGCAGTGTGCTAGGCTCAGCAAAACTCCGCCAAGAACTTTAGGCCCTCAAGCCTTACAACACAGACCCGCAAGTCCCAACAGCCTAGGCCCGCAAGCCCCTACTGCCCCCGAGCCCGCAAGCTCGACACTCAGGCCCTCAAGCCCTACAATACAGACCCGCAAGTCCCAACAGCCTAGGCCCGGAAGCCCCTACTGCCCCGAGCCCACAAGCTCAACAAATTGCACCCGCAAGTGCACTGCCCTGACCCTCATGCCTCACAACTCTCCATCCCGCAAGCTAGATGGTGTAGGACCCGCAAGTCCACTGCCCTGGCCCTCAAGCCTCACAGCTCTCCAGCCCTGAAGCTAGACAAATAGGCCCGCAAGCCATTACAAGAGATTACAGTAATAAAACTGTTACTTCTGCCAGATGAAGATTGGCAGCTTTAGCCTGTTGAAGATCGGCTCCTTGAGATTGAAGAAGATGATTCTGAATCAGATCTTGAGTGCACGGTTCTTCTTCAAATCTTTTCTTAGCCTGATGAAGATTGGCAACTTAACAGTCGATGAAGATGACAGCTTCTTCTTTTTCTATCTTTCTTGCACCGCTTGTACTGTTCGATTCGGAATATGCGCAAGTTCTTTCTTGTTGATCGATCGATACCGTGTTAGGGCAACCTCTTATCTCTTTTAAAAGACTGCGAGGTCCCCAACGGTCTTCTGAAAAAGTGCCTTAAGTGTCAGACGCTCCTTTCCTTGAGAGCACGCATTTGATTAGACAATCAGGCGGCGGCATTAAATGCTAACAGCGCGTCTGCAACTTTTGAATCTGTCTCGACGATATTTCCATTGTCACGATGTCATAGACAATATCTCGATGACAGGACTTTGTCGATGCCTTGAGCTTGGGTATACCTTCAGTTCTTCTTGCTTCTGCCTGTGAAGCAGATATCTCGACGATTCGAGACATTCTGCCGCTTTTGCATATACAATGATATAATGTCTCTGACTGTGTCGTCATAATCACCTTGTTCTCTCAACGACATGAGTGATGTTATGTCGACGCTTCAGCAGCTGCTAGTATTCAACTTGTCTTTCTTCAGCCGACATGCCTTCTTTAGTCTTCTCGACGACAAGGCCACTTTGGTGAAGTCGACGATACTGAGTCTTCTCTGAGTTCGACGATCTTGCTTCTGCTTTCGACGAACACGCCAAATCTCAGCGGTCGTCGATCTTCCTTCTGAGTTCGATGAACTCCATTCTGCATTCGACGAATGGCAATCTGCGATCGATGAGATACATTCTTCTGCCCCATCTCTGTGTTCGACGAACACGCCAAGTCTGCATTCGACGAACATGCCAAGTCTGCGTTCGACGATCTTGCCGAGTCTCAACGGTCGATGAACTTCCTTCTGAGTGATGAACATCATTCTTCTTTCTTCATTCTGAGTTTGACGAACTTCATTCTTCTATCCCGTCTCAGCGTTCGACGAACTCCATTCTCAGCGTTTGCTCTGTTCATCATTATGATGATGTGCAAACTTTGTCGACGATATCTCCTATTCTTTTCGACGACATTTGTTTAACTTCCTGAGATCATAAGCTAGAGAAATAATCAAATACAAAGTGAAGTTTTCTTGACTTGGTGACTTCTTCAAATCTGGAATCATGTGGGCAAGATTCCCAACAATTGTAATATTTCCTTTTGCTTAATGAAAATAGACTATTTTCTTCATGGTAGTGTTCTCCCTTTTTTAGCATAGCTATTTTTATTTTCATAGCATAGCATTTATCGCTTTCATAATTAGTTTTACCGCTTTCATAGCTAGATTTTCTGCATTATTTACCGCTTTCACAGCTAGATTTTCTGCATTATTTACCGCTTTCATAGCTATATTTTCTTCATTATTTACCGCTTTCATAGTTTAGATTTTCTGCATTATTTATCGCTTTCATAGCTTTGATTTCTGCATTATCATCGCTTTTCTTAGTTTTTGCTAAATGCACACCAAGCCTGCGATTTTCTGCATTATTTATCGCTTTCATAGCTTAGATTTTCTGCTTTATCACCACTTTTCTTAGTTTTTGCTAAACGCACACCAAGCCCGCGATTATCGTCTTTTCTGCTTTTTAGAATTACTGCAATCACACTTATTTACATCGATAAGATAATAGCGCGTCCCCAAAGTAGAAATAATCAACACGGCCTCGGAAAAATACGACCGCGATATCATTTTCTAAAAAAATTATATCCTGTACTATAAACGATAAGGTGCACTTGCCTTTATCGCAAGATAAGTTGGATAAATTACTTTCAAAAACTCTGTGAGAGACCTTTTTTATAAAAATTAATTAACCCAAAATGAATTTCGGCCCCGTCGCCGCAGTGCTTCCCCCGATATTCCGAAAGCGGGAGCGACAGTTACTTCCATCACCTCGACAGGCGGGATAACGGTTAAGCTCCTCGAATTAGGAGTACTCGTCGGGCTCCTCGAAAACGCCCGCCAGAATCTAACCGAACCCAGGCTCCGCAAGAATTTAATTTCTACCCATCAATAATAATAGTCTTGCTTCTACAGATGATGACCCAATCAAATTCTTATGGATCCAAGAGGTGAAACTTATGAAGATGTGTGCTTGGAGGAGACCTGTCTAAGAAAGTGGAATGCAAAATTGCAAGATTATGCTCGTATGGCGACACGCCGAGTACATCATGCATAGAAGAAGATGTCAAAGGAACCTTAGGATCAAATCTTGCCACATCCCAGAAAATAGTGAGAAAAATTTCTCTCTTTGCTACAACTTCGATTTCTACATTGCATATGCTCAATTGTGCTAAACGTTAAATTAATAAATTGAAAATTATTAACTCAAAATTACGTTTAGAAAATAAAAGTTTAAAAGCAAAAGCTAATGTAGAAATTAATCTTGACATTTCTAGTTCCACCTTATGCTCATTAATTAAAACTGCTTCACCATGTATATAATATAATGAATTAAAAGAAAAATACAAGGAACTTGAAAAGGTGTTTATTTTTGTAAAGGAACAAAATGAAAGATTATGTTTAAAAAATTCTTCTTTGAAATGTGATTGTGCTATGTGCAAAAGTTATTATATTGAAATTAAAGAGATGAATGAAACATTTGAAGAATTAAGAAATGATTATCAAACTCATATTAGTTCTATAACATCAATTCTTAAAAATATCACACTTGCTTATAATAAAGCTAAGCATAATCTTAAGTTTAAGAATAATGAATTAAAAATAAAAATCAACTTGCTTAAGAAAATTATGAATAAATACTCACAACACATAAATCCACAATATCAAGCAAAATCCAAAAGCAAGTTGAATATGTATTCTCATATCTTGACCAAGCCAAATAAAGGAAATGAAAAACATCAAAAGCTTGTAAATGAAGTTCCAAAACACTATCATCATTATCATTTATAACATCAATCTTCTCCCAACAAAAAATTGAATGCAAACAAATTTCCTTTAAATAATAAATTCATAAGTCATTTTTATCCAAAGATTCAAGTAAATGACTATGGAAATTTGAAAAATAAAAATAATGTTCTTCCAAGGTATGAATGGAGACCCATACTTAAGAATGACACATTAATGTCAATTGAAAGGGTCGACTCATCCTTGTTTCCCTAAGAGCCAACACAAAGTATTTGGGTACCCAAAGGAACCATCTGACTTCGTTCTCTTTGGATACCTAAATCTCTTATTCATTAGTAACATTGAATTGCATAAAGTAGAACTGAATCAAAATGAAAAACCAATATTCTACATCATGATATGCTAAACTTAAAAATTAAAAGTAAAAACAATTTTCTTTTCATTTTTTGGCTTGTCTAATTTTTGTTTTGTTTTTTCTTTTTTTGACCCAACATCCTTATGGTTACTTTATGCATAATGCGAAATTACTCATTCACCTTGCATAAGCTTAAAACTCTAATAAATCAAATTGAAAGAAATTGAATAAAAGTCATATCATTTCAAGTGACCAATTTATCCTCTTTTCTAGTTTGTATCATTGTTAATTCCTTTGCCTACAAATGACTTATATTATCATTATAAATTGAATACTAAATTTGTTATGTGATACTATCAAGACTAATAAAACTATTTAAAAAATGGATTTAAAAAGGATATTTAGGGGTCTTTGGTTAAAATATAAAATGCGCAACCTTTTGTTTATTTGTTTACTTTAGTTGTTGAATTTGATAGCCCCTATCATATTAAATCATAATCATGAAAAAATATTCAATTTCTGAAAAATTATTTTTGTCACTTTAATTATCACCATCTTTGCCTTCAAAAAGGCTTTATATGTTTTGGCAAATTTCTATAATAAAAATTAAATAAAAACTTACAAAACCTCTCAAAATAACCAAAAATATTTTCTCATTATATATATATATTCATTATTCACCTTACAATCTTTTACCTTAACATATTTGAAAAAGATGAATATGTATGTTCTCATGATACTTCACTTACATCATCATGAATAATTGATTATGAGTACTTAATTTCTATGTGTTAAAGTAAATGATCATTTATAATAATCATGCAAAATCGAAAGGCCTTTTAATTCAAATATTAAACATAATTGAAAAAGATCATATTGCTTTCAAAATACATTTTTTGATCACGATCATTAAATGAATGTATTAAGTATTGTGTTTGCATGTATCTCACTTGTATGTAGAACATAGAATCAACTTTGTACAAATAAGAACAAATCAATTAGAATCATCACTTCATTCTAGGTCTATAAAATTAAAAGTCTATTTTTGAATATGAATGTATCTAGTTGTCTGCCTAAATCACATAGAGGGGGCTGAATAGGTGAGTTCTATGGCATTAAGTGGAATTAAAATACTTTATAAATTATGCAGACAGAATAAGAGAAAACACACAGCACAAACACAATGATTTATAGTGGTTCCCCAGAATGGGTATGTCCACTTTCCCACCTAGCCTATCTAGCACTTCAGGCTAGACTGGGTTACTTCACCAAACTCATATTTCAACAAATCTTACACCTTGGAGTCTTCAACTTGAAAGGAGTGTTTTAGTTCTTATATATTTTAAAAGATCTTGTTTAAGTTTATTTCAAAAGTAATGTTATATATAGATAAGTGTGCTGTGAGTAATAATAACAAACAGTAAGTAGGCACAACAATACAGCACAAATAAGAAATAAAAACATAAACAAACAACCAAGCCAGATGACACAAGATATATAGTAGTTCCCCAAAACTTGGGTACATCTACTCTTCTACCCACTGGTAGGAATGCACTAGGAGGTTGTTGATCATGTGCCCTCACACCAAGGTGATTTTGATAAGGTGTCCACACACCATAGAGCTTTTGATCGGGTGCTCAAAACCAAGATGCAGGTTTTTTCTAAGGTGGGCTGCCACCGGGAGTTAACTTTTGAAGTGAGTTATAACCCTTTACAAGATGGGAGAAATAAAGAAAACAGAAAAAGTTATGTTGTTCTTCTCTTTCTGAGAAGACACTTGAAGATGATGTTGAAGAGAGCTCCCCCTGTTTGATTTAGTTTGATGACAGCTTGTGGATGGAGCTCCTTCTCTAGATTACAAATATTCTTCTTCTTCTTGCAGTTTTGATCCTGAGCAAATAATGGTGATTGGTGTCTCAGGATGTATATGATTGTTTGCCCAGAAAGCCCGCGACCTCCTCTCATTGTTCATTTTTCCCGGTCTCAGCGGTCTCAAATTAGGTGATCGCCCAGATCGTCAGATGCCTCCTCAACCGAGATTTTCTAAGTACCCAGCGGTCAAGATAGTGCGAGATCGCCGGCTCAAGCGGTCTGGTCGTTTTTCTTATTTTTGTTATTTGTACACCATTTCCCTGCCCCGGCTCTCCTGTACCCCGGGCAGCCCGTAGTTTTTCAGTTCTGCCCGTTTGGGCAGCCCCCTCGTCTATAAATAGAGGGGTAGGGGTACCAGAAAAGCACTTTTGGCTCCGGGGCAATTAAAAGAAATGGAAAAGTCAGGCAATTTCCATACAGGATCTGAAGAAGTATTAGACGGATCAGAAGCAACAGAGACCGGCACAATCGAGCCCTCAGGAAGCTCAGTTTTCTTTAACGGAGATCGGGCGGTCTCCTTTGAAGTGCTCACTTTTGTTAAAATCTTCGGTGCCTTCTTTCCTTTCTTTGAGCTGACACTTTCCTTTTTTCCAGGAGAGTTCGTTTTCGATGGGAGAGCTTTTAAGAGATCGAGCATAGTCATCTTTGCAAGGTCGCACCTGCCCAATTATCAAAGACCGCTCAAATAGTGGAGTTCCTCTATGTCTTGCAAAATGAAGTTTTCAGCCGGTATTTCTAGACCAAGCCGCATTAATGATGGTCGCGGTCTCAGCGGTCAAAGCTTACATTTTCGAAGTTCCAGGTGCAACTTAAAAATGTGCGGGGATTATGTTTGCCCAGAAAGCCCGCGACCTCCTCTCATTGTTCATTTTTCCCGGTCTCAGCGGTCTCAAATTAGGTGATCGCCCAGATCGTCAGATGCCTCCTCAACCGAGATTTTCTAAGTACCCAGCGGTCAAGATAGTGCGAGATCGCCGGCTCAAGCGGTCTGGTCATTTTTCTTATTTTTGTTATTTGTACCCCATTTCCCTGCCCCGGCTCTCCTATACCCCGGGCAGCCCGTAGTTTTTCAGTTCTGCCCATTTGGGCAGCCCCCTCGTCTATAAATTGAGGGGTAGGGGTACCAGAAAAGCACTTTTGGCTCCGGGGCTCCAGCTTACAACCTGTGTAAGCGGTCTCATTTCTTCGTGATCGCCATTTCGTGATCGTTTTCCCTTTGTTCCAGCATCTTCTGTCTTAGTAACCTGCACTTCGCAGTTTCTCCCATCCCCTTTAGTGTGAATTTTGGAGGTACCATTTTTGGCACCAACAATGATCTGCAAGTAAGAGTTAGCAAAAAGCAAGATATAAATGTATTGTTTTTTGTATAAAGAACTCTGATATGTTCTTCTTCCTTTTTGCTTCTTTGTTTCTCTACTCCTCTTTCTTTTCCTGTACAACAATTGTAATATATTCTGTGTATATCTGTTTCTGCCGCTAGTTGTTCTATCATATATGCTGCTACTTTTCTCTGCTTTTCTCTGTATATTTATTATGAGAACTTTCGACTGATTTGAATTGTTGCCGACCTAAGAGGAAATAGATAACGTCTCTTTTACTTCACAGATCCTCGAGAACATAACTTGCCGTGTTTGGCTTGCTGCAACGGCTACAACATTTATTGTTTCTGCCAACGGCTATAGAATTTAATGCTTCAACAGCTGTAATGTTAAATCAGCAATATATATAGAAATATATAAATAGAAATAATAAATATTGCTTTATAAAATCTGACAGCATATATATAATATAATATTTTAGACGAGCTGAAAGATATTAAAATATTGCTACAGATATTTCGTCGAGCTCAGCTTCAAGATCATCGACCTCATCATTTGATTCGTCGACCTGAACATTTGATTCACTGTTATGAACATCTGCTGAATATTCGTCGAACACAGACTTGAGTTCATCGAACGGAAGTATTCGTCGACCGCTGAGCCTGGATAAATGCATCGATCGCTGAGCTTAAGTAATAGTGTCGACCGCTGAGCTGGGAAAAATGCGTCGAACGCTGAGCTTGAGTAAAAGCATCGACTGCTGAGCTGGGATCAATGCGTCGACCGCTGAGCTTGAGTAAAAGCATCGACCGCTGAGCTGGGATCTGTTCGTCACCCGCAGTAACAATCTATTCATCGATCGCTGAACCGCTGAGGCGGGATCGTCGAATGCTGAACCGCTGAGACGGGATCGTCGAACGCTGAACCACTGGATTTCGTCGAGCGCATAATGAATACCATTCATCGAGCGCAGTGCGCCGTTCGTCGAACGCAGATGAACGTTCGTCGAACGCAGAGAACATATGTAAATTTTATTCTTCTCTAATTTTTCAGCCTATTATATATATATATATATATATATTTTTTTTTAATATATTATTTATATATATATATATATATTCTTTTCAGCCTATTAAATATATATCTTTTCAGCCTTCTACCTTAATAGGATTTGATCTAAGTTAAACAATGTGTTATGATAGAAACTTAGACATTAAAGGTGGATCCTAACTCAAATCAAAACTAAGGTTCCAACAATCTCCCCCTATTTGAGTTGGGATCCTAATACAAATTAAGACTAGGTTCTAACAATCTCCCCCTATTTGGTTTAGGATACCTAAGCATAAAAAGTCTGAATAACTTAAGGCTTAAGGGTAAGAGATTATAGAAAATTTATTGTTCTGTTTGAAAACATTTAATCATAAATTATATTGTTTTCTTCTTCTTTCAAAATACATTTGGGCAATTTTGATTCCTAGATTGTGATTTAAAAAGGATTTTTATGAAATTAATTGCTAGCTGTTAATAGATTCTAGGAATTTTAAAATAAAAAAGACAATGCTTGATAGCTTCTTTCTATAGAATCCCCTTAATCAGAAGAGACTCACACTCAGAGCTCTCATCATTTCTGATCTATGCTATTTGAGTAGAATGCTCAAACTAATTTTGGAGAAAATCTGGAAGAATGTGAAGTTATCTAATTTTGTCTTTAAGATAGGAAATTCCAAGGGAATCATTTAACTGTTGTTTAATTTAATTATAATTTAAGTAAAAACATTAAACAGTTAAAATAAAATTGCCTTATAGATAAATATGTTGGCCCTTTTTATTTCATTAAAGTATAAATTTGAAAATTTTCTTTGATTTTGTTGAACATACATAATTTTCTTCTTAACAGGTTGTTCAAATTTATTTTTCAAAGAAATAATTTTCTTTTCTGATTTTTTCAAATCTATTTTAAGTTTAGTGTGTTTAGAAGTTATTTTTAACTCTTTTATTTCTTTGTCAGATTTTATCATATCTGTATATATTAACTTAAGATCTGATATGTGATTTTTAGATTTTATTAAATCTGTACCTGAAGATGTGAAAACAAATTTAAATGTATCAGAGGTAAAATTAGGAATAGAAGTTCCCTCATTTACCTTATTTGGTTCAGCTTCAGCATCTAATATGTAATATGAACCATATATGGCCATCATACAGAAATTTCTAGCCTTCTGTTCTTCTTTTTCTTCTTCTTCAGTTAGACTGAATGATGGTTCTGCATCAAACAAACAGTTAGTGGAAGAAGTAAAGGTGGATTCATTTACCATCCTTGAGAGGGAGTTCTAGATGCCCTTTGCTGAAGTGCAATCAGCCACTTTTTGAAGAATATCATTTGACATTGATTGTGCTAATATCTACATGGCCTTTGCATCAGCACAGATCAACTTTTCTTGATCATCTGTTGAAGAAATTGATGATGAAGGTCCTGTCAAAATGGAATTATAAATTTCTTCATCTATGGCATTCATATATAATCTGATTCTAACTTGCCATAAAGAGAATCTATCCAAATTACATATAGGTGGATTTGAAAAATCTGATTGTGTCATTTAGAAAAATCAAAAACTTTTTAAGAACTAAGTGATCTTTGTGATTTCAGGTGTTAGCCTGTACGTAAAAATCAACCTCCTCTGATACCAATTGAAAGGAGTGTTTTAGTTCTTATATATTTTAAAAGATCTTGTTTAAGTTTATTTCAAAAGTAATTATATATATATATATAAGTGTGTTGTGAGTAATAATAACAAACAGTAAGTAGGCACAGCAATACAGCACAAATAAGAAATAAAAACATAAACAAACAAGCAAGCCAGATGACACAAGATATATAGTAGTTCCCCAGAACCTGGGTACATCTACTCTTCTACCCACTGGTAGGAATTCACTGGGAGGTTGTTGATCAGGTGCCCTCACACTAAGGTGATTTTGATAAGGTGTCTGCACACCATAGAGCTTTTAATCAGGTGCTCAAAACCAAGATGCAGGTTTTTGCTAAGGTGGCCTGTCACCGGTAGTTAACTTTTGAAGGGAGTTATAACCCTTTACAAGATGGGAGAAATAAAGAAAATAGAAAAGTTTTGTTGTTCTTCTCTTTCTGAGAAGACACTTGAAGATGATGTTGAATAGAGCTCCCCACGTCTGATTTAGTTTGATGACAGCTTGTGGATGGAGCTGCTTCTCTAGATTACAAATATTCATCTTCTTCTTCTTGCAGATTTGATCCTGAGCAAATAATGGTGATTGGTGTCTCAAGATGTATATGATCTTCAAGAAAGAGTTAGTAAAAAGCAAGATATAAATGTATTACATGGGCCGCTATGCCACGCTTCGCTAGGCGGATGGAAGAGTAGGCATACGGATGGAGTGGAGAGAACGGCGGAATGAGGGTCACAAGCACCTCTTCGCAAAGCACACCACTAACAATTGTTAGGGCGGCACAACACAACAAACAATCCACACCACAAGGCACACCTCAAATGAAAATATAACAAGATTACTCAATCACATAGACATGATTTCATACTAATGTTAACAAATAAAAGTATACTTCATCAAAAATAAGGAAACCAAACTAAGCTATCAACTGCAAGAGGAGGTGAGTGTGCGAAATCGACCGGCTCCGAAGTCTTGTTGAGGATTCACGGAAGGAATCGCCGGGTTGTCAATCCGCGTCCAAGCTCGGTCCTCGACTGCGTCCGGGGTAGAGAAGGCTGTCACTACCTTCTAGTGGACCCGTCTTCTTCGTGTCACGAACCGGAGGAATGATCACAGAAGTTGCTCCGACCTTGAAGAAGAAGGCTAGGTTGACTCCCTTCTTGAAGCTCAAGGATGAAGGAGGAGGCCAAGAGGAAGCTCCGGCGACGATTTGACGTTGAAAGCTTGCCCGGAGATCCTCCCTAAGGTGGGCGGCGCTGGAGAAGTCGGGACTCCCCGAAACAGGCGGAAAAACGGCGCAGGAACTGGTCTCTCTCCCTAATTTCACAGAGCAGCAGTTTAAATAAGGAGCAGAATAAACACTGCGCACGGTCAGTGGCGTACGACCAATGGTCGTGCGCGAAGGAATGCCTGTGATCGTGCGCAGTCAACCTGTAGCAAAGAAAAAGATGGAAAATAACGCACAATCAAGGGCGCACGACCAGTGGTCGTGCGCGAAGGAATGCCTGTGATCGTGCGCCGACGCTCTGTCAGGGAAGGGAATTAACGCACGACCACTGGTCGTGCGCCTGATCGTGCGCGAAGGAATGCGCACGATCAGAGGCTTTTTAGGCCAAAAATTGCCCCGCTCCATCCCGAATGTTCACGCGATCCCAGGGCTTGCAGGAAAAATACTAGACCACAAAAATATATGAAATCACACCAAGATAGAGCATAAATGTGCACTAAGCAATGAAATGGGCAACGTGATCAAATAGAATTAAATATGGGCCTAAAGTGAAGTGCAAGTGCATGAAACCTAGACCAGATGAGTCCGGAAATCACTATATAAACTGGACTCATCACACCCCCAGACTTACCTGTTTGCACGTCCCGAGCAAACATATCCGGTGGAGTAGGAAAAACATAGCTAACCAAAAAAATTGCAAACATGGAATAGAATGCGAAGTTTCATACTAGTGTGCATAGAAGTTCATTAGAAGAAGTTTTTACATATGCTAGCTACTTTATAAAAGTGTAAATGCGTAAAAAGGAATTTATTTTTACTCAAAAATGGAATGTTGGTGTATCGCGAGGTCACGCGCAGTACGAAGGTAAGCAAGTCGCGAAGGTGAATGTTACCCAAGACCGGAACTCGGAATTATCTTCGTTGAAATCCATCAACATCGAGAACCATAAGCTCGCCCGGTCACACTCTCTCCACGGCGCTAGTGAACTCACAAGACGAATCGATAGGACTTTAGGTTTACATGAGGCTTGGGTTACGGTTTGGAATGCAAAGATAAACGTGAAGGCTTATCGCAACCCAATTGAGCACACAAAAATGCTAAATCATAGCAGCCTCAATAATACACGTGTAACACACCCCCACACATGACTTTGAAACCGGGTGTGCACACGGCCTACAACAATCAATACCATTTAGATGATTCAATTAAAACGCTGGGGGTATACATCTATTTTTTTCTTTGCTTTTCTTTTTCTTTTCATTTCATCCCCAGATCTAATAGCACAATTTTCAGCACATAGACATTTTTAAAACTTCCACATCAACTCTGAAGTTTCGCATCACCGCACCACATTGGAAAATTACAATTCATAAATGCTTTTAGCTTAATTTTTAGTTGCGATAATAGGATTAGCTTTTAGGTCTTGGTGAAGTATGGTGGAGCTGAATCAAAAGATCGGGTAGGCACAAAATGGGCTAGCAATGGTTAGTGTATAGGAAAGGTAGAACAAAGCTCAAGCTCGCCAAAAATATGGCCTGCGTCACGCTCAACTTGCAAATCGTTCACACCCATGCTTCGAGAGTCGCTTGGGGCAAGTTCTTAGCCCCCGAGAAAGGTAATCCTTCCTCCCGACTCGAGCAACACGAACCTCGCATTCTCTTACACACAATACCACGCTACCACTAGATTCAACCACATTCACCATTTTGAGTAAAATAAACTAAAATCTACGCAAATCAACTAATTATAAATTAAGAGCATAAATAAGAACTGATTCTACTCAAAGTCCTAAGCAAAACACGAGTACTCAACTAGAGCACTGCAGGAGTCAACATTCCACTCCATCTTGCAATTAATTTGGCTAATACAGCACTTCCTACATCACAACCAAGAATTGAATATACGGGAGAATGCAAACAAGCTAGTGCGCGCTCGAGTGGGTGTAGTGGTGTGCAATGCAATTGAAAATAACTAAATATAAAACTAAATGCTTCTAGTATGCAACTAAAAGGTGCACATGAGTGGGTAACATATAACGGCTCTCCCCCAGACTTAATCTAAACAATACAACATAATGATATGACAGTGAAAAACAAAATCGAAAGCTAGGGAAGAAGTTACCCAATGCTCAGCAAGTGAGCATACCAGAAGATGCATGAAAATCTGAAACAAACCCGCCATTCAGAATTTGCAATGAGTACCTGCAGGGGTGAGCTCCACAAAAACCAAAGAAAGCAGAAATGCTAAAACTGAACAAAAATTAACTAACTACTCTAACTAGGAAAATGAAAGTGCAATAAACGTAAGATAACTACTGGGGTTATTGTCCTCCCAGCACGACTTATTCGGATTTTATATAGTTCTAGCTAATGGGTCTATGAAAAGAAAAGTGCACAGATAACTGTTCTAATATGCGTGTCCGTAGCGGGTACCGATACGGCGACAGAACAGTTACTCCCCTACCTAAATAAAAATACCTGCTGAACACAGGTAGCGGGAATAGGAACTAAGAAGAGGAGGAGAGCTGGTCCTCACTCATCTTACCACAAAATAAATCTTTGCCTAGCAAGGTGTCATCTGCAAGGAGGAAGCAGGAGGAGAAGGCAATGAATGAGGCTTCCTCTATGGAGGAGGAGTCAACCTCCTCACAAGAGAGGATACAGTCATCATTGACTTGAGCAAAATGCTCCAAGTCCTCCTGAAGTACCTGTGAAGACTCAACCCACACAGGCTCAGATAAGAAGAGGGGTCAAGAAATAAAGAAGAGGAAGAACATAAATAAAAATCAATCGGGGGAGTGGTCCTGGTCTCACTCCCAGCAGGATCCAAACATAGATCACTGTCAGTATCATATGAGTCGTAGCGAGGGGAGTCCGAAAGCTCGAGGTCCTCGGTGTTGAGTTGGACCTCCTCATCTGATAAGGAAGTGCAAACCTCCTCATCAGGAAAGGAATCCTCCTCATCCCACCTCGGCGCATCATCGTGTTCCAAGAAGTCACACTCCCCACTGGAGAGAATAATATCCCCATCCCACTTTGACGCAACCTCAGGCTCCGAATGAACCTCCTGCACAACATCATCAACCAACTCACAAAGAATAGGAGTAGAAAATTCTTGCAAAGAAGGCGGAGGAACAACAGTAATAACATCATCAGAGAAAATATAAATAGGTTCCTCCGGGGGTGAATCCAAAAGAGGAGATGGAAGCAAAGGGAGAGGAATCTCCACCACGTCATCACACTGAGCAGTCAAAAGTCTGATGAGAATATCCGCAGAAGTCACCCATAGACAAGGTGGTACTGCGAACTCATCATCATAATCAGAAGGGGCAACCAAATGAGAGGTGGATGGAATGACACGGACATCTGGTTCGTCATCCATCTCCATCTGGCGCTGGAATTTTGCACAGCCTTTCAATGCATGCTCGGTGCTATGACAACACAAACATAATTTTCTATTCCTCGTCAGTCCTTGCGGGGCCGGTGAGGAATATAAAAATGATGGAAGTGGCGAAGAAGAGTGACCATAAGACTTGGGTACAGTGTATGAAGTGTCGTAGGAAGACGATGCTCCATGCACTGAACCACGAGAGTTATGCCCACCATCTTCAGTGGGGCACTCATCACTATAATGCCTAGCATCCCCACACCATTTGCAACGTATATTCAGATAGGAAAACATGGTGCAAAGGAAGATTCACCAAACAGAAATATTTTAAGCAAGAATTGGCTATACACAAACAATAAAATTGAAAACCTGCTTTTAAAAAATTGCAAATAAAGATTAGAAACAAAGAAATTAAAAGATGCTACTTATATATAAAAATACATAAAATGGTATAAACAAGGGGAAAAGGGTTTCTATCTCTTGTCTCCCTCGCCAGAAAACTCACACGAGTGTGTTCCCCGGCAACGGCGCCAAAAACTTGATGCACAAATCTCGCACACCGCTATAGGTAGTGGCTAGACTGCGGTACGAAACGGCAGTGTACCGATCGTTCAAGTAATATAAAATGGGAATGAATCCCCAAGTATCGATCTCAAAGGAACACAGTAAGGTGGAGCTATCTATCGAGGAAGGACTTGAGATTGAAGTACTTTATGTCGGATGGGTTGCGAAAACAGGGGTTTTGGTTTGTGGAAATAAATGAAAAATCTATCACTACTCCTATGCAATGCCGCTATGCAATGCTTCGCTTGGCGGGATGGAGACTAGGCAGGCCTTGAGCGCGCTGCGTTGCAAGGGAGGATGGACGAGTAGGCTAGCGGAATCGAACTATGCAGGCCTTGAGCGCGCTGCTTTGTAGAGCGAATGGATTACACGGGCCGCTATGCCACGCTTCGCTAGGCGGATGGAAGAGTAGGCATACGGATGGAGTGGAGAGAACTGCGGAATGAGGGTCGCAAGCACCTCTTCGCAAAGCACACCACTAACAATTGTTAGGGCGGCACAACACAACAAACAATCCACACCACAAGGCACACCTCAAATGAAAATATAACAATATTACTCAATCACATAGACATGATTTCATACTAATGTTAACAAATAAAAGTATACTTCATCAAAAATAAGGAAACCTAACTAAGCTATCAACTACAAGAGGAGGTGAGTGTGCAAAATCGACCGGCTCCGAAGTCTTGTTGAGGATTCACGGAAGGAATCGCCGGGTTGTCAATCCGCGTCCAAGCTCGGTCCTCGACTGCTTCCGGGGTAGAGAAGGTTGTCACTACCTTCCAGTGGACCCGTCTTCTTCGTGTCACGAACCGGAGGAATGATCACACAAGCTGCTCCGATCTTGAAGAAGAAGGCTAAGTTGACTCCCTTCTTGAAGCTCAAGGATGAAGGAGGAGGCCAAGAGGAAGCTCCGGCGACGATTTGACGTTGAAAGCTTGCCCGGAGATCCTCCCTAAGGTGGGCGGCGCTGGAGAAGTCGGGACTCCCCGAAACAGGCGGAAAAACGGCGCAGGAACTGGTCTCTCTCCCTAATTTCGCGGAGCAGCGGTTTAAATAAGGAGTAGAATAAACACTGCGCACGGTCAGTGGCGCACGACCAATGGCCATGCGCGAAGGAATGCTTGTGATCGTGCGCAGTCAACCTGTAGCAAAGAAAAAGATGGAAAATAACGCACGGTCAAGGGCGCAAGACCAGTGGTCGTGCGCGAAGGAATGCCTGTGATCGTGCGCCGACGCTCTGTCAGGGAAGGGAATTAACGCACGACCATTGGTCATGCGCCTGATCGTGCGCGAAGGAATGCGCACGATCAGAGGCTTTTTAGGCCAAAAATTGCCCCGCTCCATCCCGAACGTTCACGCAATCCCAGGGCTTGCAGGAAAAATACTAGACCACAAAAATACATGAAATCACACCAAAATAGGGCATAAATGTGCACTAAGCAATGAAATGGGCAACGTGATCAAATAGAATTAAATATGGGCCTAAAGTGAAGTGCAAGTGCATGAAACCTAGCCCAGATGAGTCCAGAAATCACTATATAAACTCGACTCATCAACGAGTTGAAAGATATTAAAATAATGTTGCAGATATTTCGTCGAGCTCAGCTTCAAGTTCGTCGACCTCATCATTTGATTCGTCGACCTGAACATTTGATTCACTGTTCTGAACATCTGCTGAATATTCGTCGAACGCAGACTTGAGTTTGTCGAACGGAAGTATTCATCGACCGCTGAGCCTAGATAAATGCGTCGACCGCTGAGCTTGAGTAAAAGCGTCGACCGCTGAGCTGGGATAAATGCGTCGACCGCTGAGCTTGAGTAAAAGTGTCGACCGCTGAGCTGGGATCAATGCAATATTCGTCGACCGCTGAGCTTTAGTAAAAGTGTATCTTCAATAAATATACTAGAAGAGCTGCTATGAACCATACTCATCTCATCAAATACAACATTAATGGTTTCTTCAACAACCAGAGTTTTCTTATTGAAAATTCTACATGCCTTACTATGGCTGCTATATCCAACAAAAATACTTTCAAAACATTTTTCACTAAACTTAGTTTTGTAATATTTCCCATTATTAAGTACAAAGCACTTGCTGCCAAAGATTCTAAAATAAGGCACATTTGGTTTCCTGCCCTTTAGAAGTTCATAAGGTGTTTTACAATGGTTCTTGTTGATTAGTGCTCTGTTTTGCACGAGGCAAGCTGTTGGGGAAATGATTTATCTTAACCCCTAGAATTAAGAAGAATATAAATTCTAAGTATGAAAAAATAGGCTAAGTAAATATGCGTCGAATGGTATTCGACGCAACGTCGAAATACATTCGACGTTTCTCTCAGAATGAGTCGAAGTAACTCTTAGAAGAATTCAACACATTCTTTGTCGACGTTACTCTGACTTCTAGTCGACGCATCTAGTGAAGTCGACGCACCTTAGTCGACGCTCCTTCCTTATTCTCCTCTCAACGTTCAGTCAGGATGAATTCGACGCTTACATCGAATAGTAATCAACGCACATCGATATCTACAAGAAATTCAAAAACACGCAGATCTCTTTCCTTCTTTCTGTAGATCTGATTTTTATGGAATGATATTATTCTTTTATAGCCGTTCTGAATCAGCCTTTCCTTCTATTTGATTCTTGGCTAATTTGATTAAAACTATTATGGATATTATTTGAATTCAGAATGAATTCATTTCCTTCTACAGAAATATTGATTATGGAAACTCTTATCTCTTTCTAATTCTCTGTCTGATAATTGATTATTCTCTTTTAGCAATATATTTTAAACAGAGCTATAAATAAGAAAGAGGTCGACAGAGAATACCAAGAAGTGATCCACCATATTCATTTTGAAAAAGAGGAAGAGCTCCCAAGTGAAAAGAGAGACAATTGAGAAATAGTGTTGCAGCAAAGATCAAGCTTTCCTCTCCTCATTCTGAAGTCATACTGCTGCAAACTCTGATAGCTCTCACTAAAAGAGAGAAAAGGCTCACAATCTCCTTCTCACTATAGAGGAGAGATTTCATTCACTATTTCTTGTGCTTCTAATCTTCTTGCTAGGAAGAAGATTCTTTCTTGTTTCAAATACTTCTTCTTCTCTTTCTTATTTCACTTTCAAATATTATAAAAGAGTTCTTAGAATCTCTCTTCAAAAAATTCAGTTGTACTTGTTCTAAGAGTCTCCTTTTCAAAAGACTCAGGCTAGTTCTAAGAGTCTCCTTATCAAAAGAATCAGACTGGTTCTAAGAGTCTCCTTATCAAAAGACTCAGTACAAGATAGTGAATTCCTACCAAAGGGGGTAGAAGAGTGGACTACCCAAAGTTTGGGGAACCACTATATTTCTTTGTGTTGTGCTGTAATTTTCTACTTGTTATTTTTCTTCTTTACTTGCTTAATTCTTGTTGGTGTGTGGGAAGCTTAAATCTGTGATTATTACACACATATATATATAATTATTAACTTTGCACAAAAATATTTTTAAATCTCTATTCACCCCCCCTCTAGAGAATTCTAGTGAGGTCAACTATGCAATTTCAATTGGTATCAGAGCCAGGTTGATCTAAAAAGGTTAACTCCTTGATCAAAAAGATCCTACCTCTTATTTATATATATATATTTCTAAAAATTATTTTTCACTTGGCACAAATCAAAGATTATGCTTCCACCAGACCACCAATTTGCAACCTTGAAAAGTTTGCACTTTGGAAAACAAGAATTAGAATTTATCTGAACTCTATTGATGGAGAATTGTTTGATGTAATTATGACAGGTCCTCCCAAGCCATACAAGAAGGAGTCAAGTGGAAAGGTCACACAAACACTTGCTCCAAAGGCTGAATGGACAGATGAAGAAAAGAAAGCTCAAGCATGTGATGCCAAGGCTATGAATATCTTAGTCTCAACCCTCTCAGATGAAATATTCCAAAAGATTGCTGAATGTGAGTCAGCTAAGGAAGTATGGGAAGCTCTCACCAAAATGGTAGAGGGAAGTGCTGATGAGAAAAAGGATAGAAAGGCACTACTCATCTCTCAATATGAAAACTTCCAGAAGAAAGAAAGTGAAAGTGTTGCTGACATGTATGCCAGATTCAGCCTCATAGTAAATGAGTTGAGAACACTTGAGAAGGACAAATCTCTCACTGAGATAAATGACAAACTGCTAACTTGCTTCCCTAGCTCTTGGGATTCAAGAATCTGGCCAATTAGAGACTCCAGAAGTCAAAGAGAAATCTTAACAGATGTCCTGTTGGGTAAATTAAAATCTTATGAACAACTGTTGAAAACAAGAGATGAGAAAGAAGAGAAAGAAAAGGCTCCTTCACTCTCAAAAGAAAAGAATATTGCATTGAAGGCTGTTGAAGGTGAACCCTCTACAAGTGAAGAGGAGCTGATCAGTCTACTGGCCAGAAGGTTCAAGAAGTGGATCAAAACAGAAGGATCCAGATGAAGAGACTGAAAACCAAGGTATGACAAAACTCCCACTAAAGAAATTGTGTGTTATTCTTGCAGGAAACCTGGACATATTGCCCCCAGAATGTCCAGAAAATGCTGAGACAAAGAAAGATCTGAAAAAGAAAGATCTCAAGAAAAATGGGAAGAAGAAAGAAAGAGGCTTTATTGCTGAAGCCTGGAGTGAAACAGACTCTGAGGACAGCTCCTCTTCTAAAAGTGACAATGAAGAGTCTAAGCAAGAAGATCTATGCTTAATGGCTCTTGAAAGCTCAAAGAAAGATGATGTTGCTGAATCATGGAGTGAGACGGGATCAGAAGAAAGCATATCATCTGAAGATGAAAGAGAAAATAGCCTTATTCTCATAGATGAATCTGAGGATAAGGATGAGGTAAGCAATTTTAATGAAATAGATTTCTCATGTGATGATTTCAAAAACAACTTTAGAGGATTATGTTTAGATCAACTAAAAGCTAAGCAAGAAAATAAGGATCTAAAAGAACAAATTAATATGGTTAAAAACCAGAGAAATAGAGAGGCTACATGCTCTAAAAACTATGAATTAAGGGCTAACATCATAGAAAAGGAAATAGAAAGGGCTAGAATAGAAAACTAGCTCCTTAAGGATAAGGTATCCCAGGCAAAAGCTTTTGAAGAATCAATAAAAATGAGAAGCCAAACGATTAAGGAAATCACTGAACAACAAACAAGGAGACATAAAAATCTTGGGCTAGGGGCTGATCCCTCAACCAGCCTAATTCCATCCAACAAACCAGCTTGGATGAGCCCAGTTAAATTTACTAAACCCATCAAATCAACAAACCAAGAAGAAGACTCACAAAATAAGGTAGAAAACTTCAAGGAAATAAACCAATTTGATGAAACATCATACTATTCAGCTGATGACTCTCAAACTTCTTCTGAGAAGGCAACTAGGCCAAGAGAAACAACTTATAAAAAAATAAAATCAGAAAAAGGGAAAAATAAAATCTATGAAGACACAATTGCGTCGACTTCATATCGACGCATGAATGATAGTGAGTCGAATTCTACTCGACGCAATCGCTCAGATGCCTCGACCTCAACTCGACGCTTGAATAAAAGTACGTCGACATCCAATCGACGCAACTTCTTCCATGCGTCGATACCAGATCAACGCAATCTGAAGAAAGCGCCGAATATAAATCAACGCAACTATCAACATACGTCGAATGGATATCAACGCATACAAACTCAGAGCAACTTGAATGCCTATCCTCCAAAAACCTTCCATCTTTACCCCAATTCAGGACCCTATCATCCTGATCGAAATTTTTATCCTGATCAAAACTTCTATTCTAATCAAAAATCTTTTCATAATCAAAATTACTATCCTAATCATAACTTTTATCCTAATCACCATCTCTATTCCTTTCTAAACTCAAATTTCCTTAGTCAAAAGAAAATTAGGTGTTATATTTGCAATAAAATTGGCCACACTGCCAAACAGTGTTGGCATAATCAATCAAATTATTCTTAAAATTAGTCCTAGAGTAACTTAGAAAACTTTAGGAATAGGAAGAAATAATTTCTCAAGGAAAACCTAGAATCTGTCAAATAAAGTCACGTCGACTTCGAATCGACGCACCGTCGATAACTCAGTTCCATAAATGAAATTGACGCATGCATCGACTCCAATCGACGCATACGTTGATAGGAAACCCTATCATCCCAAACCAGATTATATTGACGCTCACGTCGAATTCCATTTGACGTAACGTCGACTTCATGAAAACGAGCGGCAATACTAAAATATTTTCGGACACATCCACTGTTGTACCGAATAAGCCTCGAATTGTGCCTCGTTTCGACGTTTCACCTGACTTAAATAGACTCTTCAGTTAGAAACCTTCACGACCTCTACATCTTCCATCCTTCTTGCTCCTCAGTCCAACCATTTCTTCCTCTCTGTCACTGACCTAAAATGGCTCCTAAGACCAACTCAGGCTTTGACATTGACCTCGAATCTTTCCAAGCCGTCGCAGAAAATTACAAGAGCATCATAGCTCTGTTTATTGAAGCTGGATTAGACAAGCCCATCTCCACAAGATGCAAGCTCCTGGAGACAGAACTCACAGAGCTCATGACTCATGTTCAGATATCTGAACAAGGAGAAATCCAAGGAACAATCCATGAGACACCTGTCTCAATCTCTGCAGAACACATTAGGACCACCTTTGATCCTCCATCAGGTATATTCCAATACTATCCTTGTTCAAATAGGGAAAGCAAATCATTTTTTAAAGAATAACTAAAATAATTCTCCTATCAGGTGATGAACCTATGGAACTTACCCCAGATGAAACAAAGAATTTGTTAATCACCATGAAGTTCTCCAAACATAGACCAATCCACCTGAAGAAAATAGACTTCTCTGAGGAGTATAGACTGTTGGCAGACATAGTAGGGAAAATATTACTATGAAAGATCTCTGCTCATGATGCAGTGCCCAAGCAGCAACTGAACATCATGGTGGCCCTTGTGCTGAAGAAGAAGGTAGACTGGGCAAGCTGCCTACTGAAAATGATAGGCTTTAAATACTATCACAAAGAGAATGCCTATATGAGAATGATGAGCAAGTACTCTTCCACTCCTTCCCTGACCTATGTAGGTCAAAAGGAATCCTCATTCCTCCAGGAAAAAGGATGTCAATAGCCCTCTTCTCTAAATGGACTAGGCAAATTTCCAAGCCTGGTGCCATTCTTGAAAGGACTCCCTCTCCTCCCAACTCTCCTGCTCATCCATCTTCACCTCCTCCTCCTGCTCATACAAACATCTCTTATGTACCACCATCATCCACACCTTACCAAATACCAAATCAGTCACCTGCTCAACCCTCTTCTATTGCTCCACCTCCTCCATCAAATACACCTCATCAACTTGATACAGTCCCCTCTCCACCTTCATCACATTCACCTCCACCATTATCTCCTCCTCCACCACCACATTTTGAACCATCTCCATCCACTGAAAGCCTCATCACTCAGTGCATCCAATCCACAGCTCAAAGATTCCAAGCAATGCTGGATGAGCACTGCTCCCAGATTCATTCCTCCATCCTACACATGCACACCCAAATAGATGGGGTCAGTGCCGCTGTGCAAAGTCTGAAGAGCTCTCTCTCTTTCTCTAAGGTCACCAGGTCTTTCTTAACCTCCTTGGCCAAGAAGGTCAAGAAGGGGGAGAAGTTAGATGAAGAACAGCTCTCCAGTCATAAATCTCTCTCTCACAAGTCTCTCCCTACCTCAAAAATTGATAGTCTTGCACTACTCAAGACCATTGGAAATGAAGTAGTACCAGAGCTACATACTGAAGAGCAGACATCAGATGTACTGATTATAGCAAGAGAAGCTGCACAAAAAGTGGATCTATTACAAGGGGAGGCAAGTAGAGCAGAGAGTGAAGAGGAAGTTGAAGCTCAGGGGGAGCCAGATGCTGTTATACCTGAAAATGGAGATAAGAAAGAAACTGAAAAAGAAGTAGAAGGCTCAAAAGAAGTTCCATCCCAGGGGGAGCAACCTGCTGTAACTCAGGGGGAGTTGAGTGAACTACCTGCTACTGAGAAGGGGCAACCCACCTCTCCAAAAATAGTAGTATTCACTAGGAAAAGAAAAACTCCCCCTACCCCTCCTGAATGATGTGTTGAACAATATTGATACAATCTATATTTCTCTTCTACATGCTTAAATTATGAAGTCTGTTTATATGATTCTGATTGCTTAGCATATTTCCTCTCTATATAAAATGCTTTGCTTTGTTGATTAAAAGACTGATACAATTTCTCTCTATGTAGGGTTAAGACAAATAGGGGGAGATTGTTGGGGAAATGATTTATCTTAACCCCTAGAATTAAGAAGAATATAAATTCTAAGTATGAAAAATTAGTCTAAGTAAATATGCGTCGAATGGTATTCGACGCAACATCGAAATACATTCGACGTTTCTCTCAGAATGAGTCGAAGTAACTCTTAGAAGAATTCGATGCATTCTATGTCGACGTTACTCTGACTTCTAGTTGATGCATCTAGTGAAGTCGACGCACCTTAGTCGATGCTCCTTACTTATTCTCCTCTCAACATTCAGTCAGGATGAATTCGACGCTTACGTCGAATAGTAATCGACGCACGTCGATATCTACAAGAAATTCAAAAACACGTCAGATCTCTTTCCTTCTTTCTGTAGATCTGATTTTTATGGAATGATATTATTCTTTTATAGACGTTCTGAATCAGCCTTTCCTTCTATTTGATTCTTGGCTAATTTGATTAAGACTATTATGGATATTATTTGAAATCAGAATGAATTCATTTCCTTCTACAAAAATATTGATTATGGAAACTCTTATCTCTTTCTAATTCTCTGTCTGCTAATTGATTATTCTCTTTTAGCAATATATTTTAAACAGAGCTATAAATAAGAAGGAGGTCGACAGAGAATAACAAGAAGTGATCCACCATATTAATTTTGAAAAAGAGGAAGAGCTCCCACGTGAAAAGAGAGACAATTGAGAAATAGTGTTGCAGCAAAGATCAAGCTTTCCTCTCCTCATTCTGAAGCCATACTGGTGCAAACTCTGATAGCTCTCACTAAAAGAGAGAAAAGGCTCACAATCTCCTTCTCACTATAGAAGAGAGATTTCATTCACTATTTCTTGTGCTTCTATTCTTCTTGCTAGGAAGAAGAATCTTTCTTATTTCAAATACTTCTTCTTCTCTTTCTTATTTCACTTTCAAATATTGTAAAAGAGTTTTTAGAATCTCTCTTCAAAAAATTCAGTTGTACTGGTTCTAAGAGTCTCCTTTTCAAAAGACTCAGGCTGGTTCTAAGAGTCTCCTTATCAAAAACTCAGGCTGGTTCTAAGAGTCTTCTTATCAAAAGACTTAGTGCAAGATAGTGAATTCCTAACAAAGGGGGTAGAAGAGTGGACTACCCAAAGTTTGGGGAACCACTATATTTCTTTGTGTTGTGCTATGATTTTCTACTTGTTATTTTTCTTATTTACTTGCTTAATTCTTGTTGGTGTGTGGGAAGCTTAAATCTGTGATCATTACACACATATATATAATTATTAACTTTGCACAAAAATATTTTTAAATCTCTATTCACCCCCCCCCCCCCCTCTAGAGAATTCTAGTTGTTGGAACACGGTCTTCCGCATCTCCTAGGTTTGAGAATAACAAATCCTATGTGTGTATTTAATCTTGTGTGATCTAAGTGTGCAGGATAACAGGTCAAAATGACTCAAGGTTTACATATGGTGGTTGCCCCCAAAATTGAGCCATCAACTCCAAACTGATCACTAGCGCAGGCGATAGTGGATAGCGCCGGCGTTAGCGCGATGCACAAAAGGCTTGCTGGAATTGTTGCCTCGGATTGAAGATCTTGCCGCGCAAAGAGTTTCTTAACTTGGGATAGCACTGGCGGTAGTAGATAGCGCCGGCGGTAGCATGACTCACTTAAGGCATAGTGCAAGAGGTTGTCGCGGATGGGAGATTCTGCCGCGCAAAACGTTGCCTAATCCGGGCTAGCGCCGGCGGTAGCGCTAGCGCCGGCGGTAGCATGAAAGCTATAAATTGGACCCCTTGCCTTCGTATTCTTTATCCTCCTCCAATTCCAAAACTCCAGAGCTTCGTGCCATAGCAGAGAGAGGAAGATTCAGAGCGATACTCCCACAATTCCATAAAGCCTTAAGGAGATCCGTGGAGAAGATTTCAACACGCGTCATCATCGTGACGAAAGGCCACATCGACTACGATCATACTCTGCGGGCCTTCGTCCACTTCTCCAAGAGATCCACATAGAGGGAGTTTTTATATTATTGTCTTTTCATTTTATATCTTTTCTGTAAACGGTAGTGAAATCGCCACGTGTTGGCGACTAGGTCTGGGGTAGGACTTAGGGCTGAAATTCAGCTCGTGTTGGCGACTAGATCTAGGCTAGGTCTAGGGGGTGCTCGAGGCCTTTCTGGGGATAGATTGGCTAGAGCGGCTTGAGGTCGTATCTGGGGAGAGATCGGCTAAAGCCAACCGGTTCGTGGGGATACGAGTCGGTATAGAAAACGAAAAAGAGTTTTACTAGTCGCCTTAGATTTCTAGCGTCATAGAAGTCAAGTTTTGTAAAACATTATTTGATATTAATAAAGCATGTCTCTTCTTTTGTTTTTACTAAACTTCTTATTGTTTTAATATTGCATTATATCAAAGTTTTCTAAATATAACCTTAAGTTTTTGAAAACCCTTATTCACCCCCCCCCCCCTCTAAGGGCGCCTACCGATCCAACAAGTGGTATCAGAGGCAGGTTATTCGAAATCGGCTTAACAACCGGGAATAATGGCGTCTCATGATCTCGCTTCTACTAGTGGGGTAAATTTGTATGAAGAAGAAAAATCTCCTAAACCACCTTTATTCGAAGGGAAAAATTATAAAGGGTGGAAATTATTAATGGAAAAATTTATTAAAACTTTAGACATCGAAGTATGGAACTTAGCAATTATAAGGCGTGCGGATGAATCAAATAACAAAGAATGTCAGCTAAATGCCAAAGCCAAACATTATTTATTTTGTGCACTATCTAATGAAATCTTCAAATTCATATATTGCTTTTCTAGTGCATACAAAATATGGCGCTTTCTTGAAGAAATGTATGATCTTCCTCTCGCAGGTGTGGAACAAACACAGGAGGAAAAGAACGTACAAGCATCCATAATCATCCAAGAAGATCTCTCTCGGAGCGAAGCCATGGAGAATATTGAAATAGAAAAGGAGAACAATACACCAAGGGAAAGGGAAGATATAGATCCATCTATAATGGAGGAAGAACTAAAAGATGACGAAGGAATTTCATGTTCACAATCTGCCTCCTCCAATAGCATTGTAAGGAAGACTAAATCTTCTTCTTTTGTGATAACTTCCATTTCTAGTTTCAATATACTAAAAACTGCTAAACGTAAGATCAAGAAATTGAAAATCACTATTAAAAATTTACATTTAGAAAATAAGCGATTAAAAGCTAATGTTAATTTAGAATCAAATTGTGATGTGTTTTCACCATCTTGTCCTTTACTTGAAAACACAAAACCTTGTTTTGATTGTGATATTATTAAGGAAAGATTTAAGGAACTTGAAAAAGAAATTATTTTTATAAGAGAACAAAATGAAAAATTATGTTTAGAAAATTCATCTTTAAAAAGTAATTGTGCTAAGTGTAAGGACTATAATATTGAAATTAAAGAGATGGATGAAACATTTGATGAATATAGAAACAACTATCAAGATCATATAGATTCAATTGTTTCCACTCTTAAAAATAGCACAATCGCTTATAATAAAGCTAGACATAATTTTAAAATTAAAAATGATGAATTAAAATCAAAAATCAACTTGCTTATGAAAATTGTAAATACAAATTCTCAATATCAAGAAATATCCAAAAGCAAGTTGAACATGAATATGAATATCATAACTAAGTCTAATAATGGGAATAAAAAACATAAAGGATTTGTAAATCAAAATCACCATCATTTACAAAACTATGTTTCTTCAAAATTAAAATCAAATTTGCAAAAGTTTACTATGAAAAATGATTTCAATAGTCATCATTATTTTAAGCCTAAATTTAATATATATGGAAATTTAATGCAAAATTATAATATTAAACCTAAGTATGAGTGGAGACCCAAAATTAAAGATGAAACATCAACTCCACTTGAAAGGGTCCATTCGTACTTGTCTCCCCAAAAGTCATCTCGCTATATTTGGGTACCCAAAGGAACCACTACTCCCGGTCCTCTTTGGATACCTAAATCTCTTACTCATTAGTATCCCATCATTTGCATGAAGTAGAAATCAATTAAAAATGAAATATCATTTCTCTACTTCATGATATGCTTAAACCTTTTTTTTGTTTATTTTCTTTTGCTTTTGAACTATCATGTCATGGTCATCCTATACAATATTGAAAATATGATCTTATCTCTTAAAAGCTTAATATGTTTATAAAATCAAATTGATCAAATTCAAAATCATATTTTTATTTTGATGACCTATCTTTTATTCTTATATTCATTGCTTCTAAATATCTTATATTATCCATATGAATCAAACTTTAAATTTGCTATAAGATATTTTCAATTAAATCCGGTTATTAGGCTATTAAGATTCTTAGCCTTCACCAACAAGTGGTTTAGTGAAATTACTTAAAGAAAATTCAAGATCTAAATAAAAGTTCAACTTTCAATATGGTTGTCATTGTTCACAAAAAAAAAAATATATTGTGTTCACTCCTTGATGTCAAACATGATCTAAACCATCACTATTGTTCACCTATAAAAAATCACATATAAATATTCAAAATTCTTAATTAAAGGAAAATCACTAAAATGTATTGAAAGGAGTTATCTTCATAATGAATATTGAATTCACAAACACCACCATGATCTAGTGATATGCTTTGCCAAACATCTCTAAAATCATAATTCATATCAAGAATCATCTATAAACAACTATCACAAATTATATGATAACAATTGACATTATAATGGTTGGTGTTATGATGTATTATGTGTGTATTGTAATATATATTTCTAGTTTAGACCTTTGAATCATTTTGATATCAAATAAAATAGAATTATCACTCCATTCTAGGTCTCTAAGTTGAAACACAATCAAACTTTGGCATAACATTATTCTCAAATTTATCATTTTAACCTAAAGAATATTTATATCTATGTTAGGGCATATCCATGTTACTATTTGCCTTGTTCACCGAAACCATGCATATTTGATTTGTTCAAACATGATATCTTGGGTTTTCATTTCCTATAAGCACAAGTCTTTAGAAAAATCAAAATGAAAACATAACTAAATAAAACTCGTGCAATGATTAGTTTGTCAAGTCATATAAGAAAACGCTATCATTTCATGCAATTTGGACCATCCAAAACATCTCCTAAAAATCTGCAACTTCAGCATGGAACTACTAATGGGACACCTAATCCAGTTCAAGCATCAAAATTTTCAAAACCCTAAAAAATCACTTACTGTTTCCCGCGCTAGCGCTAGCGTCGAGTTTCGAATTTCTGTGTTTTTAAAATTTCTACAAATTCCTAAAAATATTTTGATCTATATTTTCTACTTAGTTTTGCACTTCGATGTTTCTTTATTTTTTGAAAAATCAAATACAAAACTACAAAAACCAAAATACCAAAAATTTGTTTTGTTTTTTCGCTTGTGTTGTTTCCTTTATTTAAAGTTCATCTTTATGCAAAAATCAAATATAAAAATTACAAAAGCAAAAATTACAAAAATATGCTTTTATTTGTAAAAATCAACTACAAAAATATAAAACAAAACAAAAACAAGTATCAAAATTATTCTTCTGAACTTAACTTTTCTATGTATCTTGCGAAAGGGTGATTTGGGCTATCATCCCATCATATCACCTAGTACCGGGCGAACCTCTCACAAGGTAGTCCTCGGGAAGTCCAAGATCAATCTTATGAGTTCAAACTTTAATTCAAAATTATTTCTCAAAAATATCAAAAATACTGTATGGACTGTATTGAAAATCAAGCATGATTTAACCCATCATTTAGAACTTCTATGATGTTGCAATTTATCTTTTCAAACTACTTTGAACATTGCTTTCATCATGCTTTGATACATCTATTAATGTGTGCATCAATTATATTGTAAAAGTTGTGTAGAACTATGCGTAGCATGACTCTAAGTATGAGTAAATGTTTTATGTTTGATAATGATCTTTATTCACTCACTTATTTTTGGCATTGTCTACATTTGTGTTTAAATCTAAGAATGCTTGTGTATGTTCTGTATTAGTACAATGAATTAAAATTGCACAAGTATCTTATCTACACTCCTTTATTTGCACTTTTACAAATTAAGAAAAGTGGTTATCTTTCTTGTAAATTATATTGGTTTGCAAAACAAGTGTATTCGGAGAACTTTGCACAAAACAAAAAATCATGAAATAATTTAACAAAGTTATCTCCACCAAGCACTACTTGAACCTCCTGATAAGTCATAATAAGCATTGTGAGGTTGAGCACCTTGGAAAGAATAATAAAGTATCTTGTGCAAACTATATCTTTCTTTCAAAATAAAAACCACTTATTCTTAAGTACACCGGATCACAATAAAAAAAAACACAAGAATAAAATTATGTGATCCCCCAAGCACTACTTTGCACCCTGATAAGTCTTAATGAGCATTGTGTGTGCAGAGCACCTTGGTTGTTGTACATTTTTCTTTGTGCATTGAAGTGAGTGGAAGTAAAATTATTTGTGTTTTATTGTGCTCTTTACTTTACATATTACTTGTATTTTTGATTAAAACATTTGTTTACTCTACTCAAAAATACACTAATGTGCACATCATTATCTTCCATAACACTTCTTCTCATGAGTATTGGATCCTAATGCAAACTCTATACTACTCTTTACTTATGAAATGCACTAGATAACCTAGCATGCTTTCTACAATGTTTGGTATGACTTGAAATTGTGAATTGAAATAACATTGTAGTAATCTCTTTGTGATAGTATTATTTCATGCTCGGTTATTCTTGTCAACCATAAAAGATTTTCATTGAAACATGATTTACATAAACATCTTCATTTTGAAATTAACTCATATATCTTTTTATGGATTATCCTTGATTAAAATAAGATGTTTCATGTATTTCTACAAGTCTTCCGCATTATCACCATATCACTTTTACCTTGCATTTTCATGCTTATATCAAGTCTTAAATCTCAATTTTTTATTAAAAACAAATGGTAGACTTGCTTGGTAAAATTTACATTGGTTGTTCTAACACGCATTTCATTTTTATAGTAACAAACTCTGATTTCTTTCAATATAAACGTGTATGTTAAAAGCTCTTCCAACAAGTGAAACATTGCTAAAAGGATGTTGTTTCTTTCTTCCAAAATGCTTCAACTCTTATCTCTATAAAGTTAGTTTGGAAACTCAAAAAAAACAT
This sequence comes from Dactylorhiza incarnata, assembly GCA_033032865.1. Taxonomy (NCBI): domain Eukaryota; kingdom Viridiplantae; phylum Streptophyta; class Magnoliopsida; order Asparagales; family Orchidaceae; genus Dactylorhiza; species Dactylorhiza incarnata. Next base: position 10,468,632 of record JAWHQI010000035.1, read on the forward strand.
CTCCTTTTTAAACTTAAACTTTAATTTAGTATTATGATGTTTCTTTTTCGAAATTTTCCGCAATGCTCAAACTCTGATTCATTAATTTCAATATAGCTAAGAGTATTTTATTGTCTAATAAAAATCCATATGCTATGAAAATTCCCATTAGATTTAAATGCTTAATGTTTCCAATAATCGTTATCCATGACTTCATTTCTCACCATAGCGGGGGCGTAGGGTTGTAGACATTAGATAACCTTATCACTAGTCATGTCTTGTCCTTAACCGGGGAGGGTTCCAGTGGGGCCTTGCGAGGCACTTGGGGGAAAGAGTGCTAGGTTGAATTTTGTCTAGTGTTTGCATAAGGGACTAACACCCCAACCTACGGCTTGTTTGCAGCTCCTCATGCCCATCCGTCACTTAGTACGGGGCTAGGGTGTTGACATATTGTCTGGGTAGACTGGTTACTTGGAAATCATTATTTTTTATGCTTAAAACTCTTACCTAAAGGGAAAATTATTGTTTTTTTTTGCTTAAACTCTGATATATAAAAGGGGGAGAACTACAAACAAAAGGGATAAAATAAGTCATAACTCTGATCATTTTCAATGAAAGACAAGTCTAAAACTCCTTATCATTTACTTAAAAAAAAGCTCGATCATGCCTTCTTTTTTATTTACACATTTTTTTAGTGCTTTGTGCCTCCTAACCCACTTTTGCTAATAACAAAGGGGGAGAATTAACATGATAAATTACAAAAGGGGGAGACCTACAAATACAATCCGCTATCAAAATAAAAACCCAACATGATTAATTAAAATGATAGCTTACATATTAGGAGAGCATTCACATAGGGGGAGCATGTATTTAGGGGGAGCAATACTAAAGTGCTATAATCATTATTTATCCTAAGTCATCCTTTTCACACACACACAAATATGTTTTCTTCATGCTTATATAGATTAATGCTCTGATTTATCATTAATGGATTTGTTATTATCAAAAGGGGGAGTTTGTTGGAACACGGTCTTCCGCATCTCCTAGGTTTGAGAATAACAAATCCTATGTGTGTATTTAATCTTGTGTGATCTAAGTGTGCAGGATAACAGGTCAAAATGACTCAAGGTTTACATATGGTGGTTGCCCCCAAAATTGAGCCATCAACTCCAAACTGATCACTAGCGCAGGCGATAGTGGATAGCGCCGGCGTTAGCTCGATGCACAGAAGGCTTGCTGGAATTGTTGCCTCGGATTGAAGATCTTGCCGCGCAAAGAGTTTCTTAACTTGGGATAGCACTGGCGGTAGTAGATAGCGCCGGCGGTAGCATGACTCACTTAAGGCATAGTGCAAGAGGTTGTCGCGGATGGGAGATTCTGCCGCGCAAAACGTTGCCTAATCCGGGCTAGCGTCGGCGGTAGCGCTAGCGCCGGCGGTAGTGTGAAAGCTATAAATTGGACCCCTTGCCTTCGTATTCTTTATCCTCCTCCAATTCCAAAACTCCAGAGCTTCGTGCCATAGCAGAGAGAGGAAGATTCAGAGCGATACTCCCACAATTCCATAAAGCCTTAAGGAGATCCGTGGAGAAGATTTCAACACGCGTCATCCTCGTGACGAAAGGCCACATCGACTACGATCATACTCTGCGGGCCTTCGTCCACTTCTCCAAGAGATCCACATAGAGGGAGTTTTTATATTATTGTCTTTTCATTTTATATCTTTTCTGTAAACGGTAGTGAAATTGCCTCGTGTTGGCGACTAGGCCTGGGGTAGGACTTAGGGCTGAAATTCGCCTTGTGTTGGCGACTAGATCTAGGCTAGGTCTAGGGGGTGCTCGAGGCCTTTCTGAGGATAGATTGGCTAGAGCGGCTTGAGGCCGTATCTGGGGAGAGATCGGCTAAAGCCAACCGGTTCGTGGGGATACGAGTCGGTATAGAAAACGAAAAAGAGTTTTACTAGTCGCCTTAGATTTCTAGCGTCATAGAAGTCAAGTTTTGTAAAACATTATTTGATATTAATAAAGCATGTCTCTTCTTTTGTTTTTACTTAACTTCTTATTGTTTTAATATTGCATTATATCAAAGTTTTCTAAATATAATCTTAAGTTTTTGAAAACCCTTATTCACCCCCCCCCCTCTAAGGGCGCCTACTGATCCAACACTAGTGAGGTCAATTGTGCACTTTCACAAGCAGTGTTGACAACTTCATCCCAAAAGTACTATGGTAGTGAAGAGACATTCAACTTTGTTTTGCAAGCCTCAACGAGTGTTCTATTCTTTCTCTCAGCAACTCCATTTTGTTGTGGAGTGTGAGGAGAGGAAAACTCATGAAAGATACCTAGACTTTCATAGAACTTTGTCATGGTGCCAGACTTGAATTTTGTTCCATGGTAACTTCTGATTTTGACTGCAGAGTGATGATTGGATTCAGATTCTTCTTCTTTTTAATTAATATGGTTTACGCAACCTTTATATGATGAGATTAGAGTTAGGCGTGTGTTTACAAAGAGTTTCGCAAGTATTCCTACTTTGAGAAACTAACCGTTATCCTATCGAAAGATAGAAGTAACGGTTTTTTTCTTCTTTCGAAATATTGACGATTACACCCCGACTACAACGCCGAATTCTATTGATTTTTAAAATAGCAAAGGAGAGTTTTGCAAATTTCGTATTTGAAAAGTGTTTGTTTAAATTTTAATCCAAATTAATCATATAATAAAGGCAAGTATACCTTATCGTGAGTAATACAGGATATTTTGTTTTAGAAAATATCTAGGTCGTATATTTCCGCGGATCGTGTTGATTATACTACTTTGAGGAACGAACTATTATTTTATCGGAATAAGTTTTTAGTGTGGGTTTTTAAAAGAAAACGATAGTAAGCGTATAAATAGAGTTCTAAAATGATAATAAAAAGCATATAACTATAGTTCTGAACGATGACAATAATAGCGCCCGATGTCGAATTACCTTGAGACGAAAATAGTCTTTTTTTTAGAAGTAACAAAGATGGCTTTTCAAAACATTAAAATGACTTGGCCTTGGAGGTTCCATAATTATGAACGCTCCTCTCTGGAGGGTACGCCCACCTGAGATTATGAATATTCGATCGAACTCTCATCTATAATCGAATCTTCTTAATACTCGCTTTATGTTGCGAACCCTGCTATATGGTTTTTTACTTCCAATTCGGGAGACTTACCTCATCCTCTCTCGAGGGTAGAGCGCACTTCTCTTTACCCGTGAGCGATCAGTCCGTACAAACGAGCCTCTCGGCTAATTAGTGTACGGAGACGGAAATGAAAACCACACATCGATTATGTGGCTCCACTCAACGTTACTCACAGGTAAACCTTAAGCTCGTTAATTTTTTTTAGAAAGAATTGTTTTATTTTTAGAAAAACTATTTTTGAGTCCCAATGCTCTTCGACATCGTGTGCTAAAGGGGATTAGCCACTCATCGGAATGGAGACGACATTAATAACTAGAAAATACATGTTTAATAACTTAAGTGAATATAAGCGGATAAAAAGGGAAGTAAAAAGACTTATACAACCGTCTTAATCAAGCGCTAAAGAAACATAGCCTCTCTTCCGGGACGGGGGTGGTATAGAAATAAAAGACATATAAAAGTGCAGAAATAATATCCGTCCCAACCGTCTTAAACAAGTGCTAAAGGAAATTAGCCTCGTATTCAAGATGGGGGTGGTATAAACAGTTATATAAGGACTGAAATAAAGCTAAGTTACAAAAAAGAAAAACACTCTCTCATATACGCACGCACTCTACTTGTAAAAAAATGACTTAATCGAGAGAAAGCGTTTAAACGAAAGCGATAAATAAAGCGTAAAAAATGATAAATTACTTTATAAAAGCTTTTAACCTAAATTATGAAAGCAATAAAGTTATACTCATACACACACTAACATATGTTGAAAATGAAAATGATCCAAATGAGAAAAATAACATTTTATTTTTAAAATAAGCATTACAACTAGACTAAAAAAGCGAAAATTACAAACGAACTTAAACTGAATTGCATAAAGAAAAACTCACAATCACTCAAAAGAACTCAGAAAACACAAACAAGCACTCAAAATTTGGATGAAATTTCCTTCAGCTGAGCCCTCCTATTTATAGGTAAAATAATATTTTTACACGCACTAGGGTCACGGGCGTGTCTTCTGGTCACGGGCGTGACCCTGGGGCATGACATTTGCGCGTGCTTTATGGGTCGCATCCGCCATCTTCTGGAAGGTTCCGCCGTCAAACATGGCTGCATACGTCCATGACTTGAAGTGTCACGGGCGTGATAGTGGGCGACACATATCTGCTTTAACTGGGCATGACGGTTGGCGTGCAAGAGAGAGTTCGTCGAACACTGAGATAGTTTGTCGAACGCTGAGACACGTTCATCGAACGCTGAGACAGTTCGTCGATCGCTGAGACATGGGGGAGGGTTCGTCGAATGCTGAAACGCATTCGTCGAATGTTGAGACATGGAGAGTTCGTCGAACGCCGAGCGCTTTTCATCGAACGCAGCTTAATTTCGTTGAACGCAGCTCAGTTTCGTCGAACGCAGGGCAGAGAGCGTTCGTCGAACGCATCTCGATTTTCGTCGTACGCAGCTTGCCTTTCGTCGAACGCAGATTGAGAAGTTGGCATTTTAAAAGTACACGCCCTTGGGTCACGGGCATGACCTAGGGGCGTGACTTGACAAAAATTGCCAAAATCTGCAAAAACAAAAATTTAGCTAAGTTAGTAACAAAAATAATAAAACAAGTAATTTATTCATTAATTTACATAAAAATTTTACAATATTAATTAAAATTATACTAATAACTATACTAAAAATACATATATTTTACTACTCATCAAATACCCCCATACTTAAGCTTTTACTATTCCAGAGAAAAAGTAAGAGAGATCTATACGAGATTAACATAAGTTCTAATTTTTAGCTATCGTTTTATTTTAATCATAAGAGACTGAAAAATAAAAATTCGGAGTAATAAGAGTTAAGTCCTAAATTATGCAAATGATTTAAGTAGAAAGAAATGTCCTAGCCAAAAGACTTCTTAATTAACCAAATAGCAAACAAAATTGCAATAATTAGTAAATGAGATTAGATCAAAATTATAATGACCTTTGTTTAAAGAAATATGATGGAAAAATACAAGTTACAAATTATGCTCTCAAATGATTTTTTTGAATTAAAACTAGAAACAATAAATTGCTAAGGGAAGGGGGGTAAAAAGCTATGGCAAAAAGAAGAGTATTGAATTAGGAGTGGTGGTTTGTATCTTTCCACCTTTCCTTTTTAGTTTTCATTGGTGCTCACCGTGATATACGGGGGAAAACGTTTTTTTTCTTTTGCTTTAATAACCCAATGTTTATGTTTACGGAACGAAATCTTATTCCAATTGACATATGATCATTTAAAATTTTTATTGGGTGCCTATGTTTACGGAACGAAGTCTTATTCCCATTGACATAGGATCTTTTTCTACTTTTATTTTTCTTGCCATGCATACAAAGGGGTTTGCGGAAAAAATTCTTAGAAATAATAAAAAAAAGTTTGAGAGCAACCTTGGTAATTTGAAAATTCCTAGATTCCTAGAGACATAAAGTAGGGATAATTGGGGTCTAAAGATGTTTTGCCAACATAATACACATGTCTCTATTTTAGCTAGTAGAAGTAGTGCTTGAAAACAAAGCCTCTATTTAAATTAAAAAAACATGATATTCTATAAAACTTAACCCCGAACGTTTAAATCTATGGATCTTAGATAAACGAACGAATAGTAAAACTAGCGATTATGAAAATCCACAAACAGATATTCTCGAAACTAAATGCTTTAAGAATAAAAGTAAAGTTAGGATTTATTATTATTTTGTGTTTTCTTTGTGTTTATTATTTTTTGTGTTTTGCAAATTGTTTTTTGGATTTTTGTATTTTTTTTTGTACTATGACAATGTAAAAAAAGGAAAAACAAGTTTTTTTTTAAACTTTTGTGATTTTTAAATTTTTTCTGTAGTTTTGTTTAAGCTTATATTTACAAAAGTAAGTAAAATGCAGAATAAAATAGGGAAAAGTTTTGTTCTTTTTTTGTGGTTTTGTTTAAGCTTATATTTACAAAAGTAAGCAAATTGCATAATATAACAGGGAATTTTTTTTTATAGTTTTGTTCCTTTTTTAAATTTTGTAACTTTTTGTTTAAATAAAGATAGTAAAACACCCCATACTTAAAACCCAACATTGTCCCCAATGTTGTAATGTAAGTATGAAGAAGAGAAAATAACCTTGCAATATATACAAAAGGAAAGAGGGAGCAAAAAGGCTTCCCTGAATTAAAGCTGGCGGGGCCGTAAGAAACCCTGCAAAAAATAAAAAAGAACAAAGCATAATAAAAGATTAGATAAATATGGGGTGCCTCCCATGAGAGCTTTGTTTACCCTCACGTAGCTTGACGAATGTGGCATGGTGAGATTATAAATTGGGGAGGGTTAAAGATTCAGTATGTCCATCCATAGGATTGCCCGCAAGATAAAGTTTTAAATGATGCTCGTTTACTTTAAATTCGCCTCTTTCTGGGTGAGAGATAAGAACGGTCCCATACGGCCAAACCTCTTTAACCTTAAAGGGGCCGGACCATCGGGATTTTAACTTACCCGGAAAAAAGACGAAGGCGTGAATTATACAGAAGGACAAGATCGTCCGGCGCAAATGTTTTGGGAAATTTTATTTTGCGATAATGGTAGAACTTAGAACGCTCCTTATAAAATTTATTACTCTCATAAGCGTTCGCACGCCATTCATCGAGTTCATTTAGTTGGAATTTCCTACTCTCAGAGGCTAAGTTCGAATCGAGATTTAAAAATTTTAAGGCCCAAAAAGCGCGGTGCTCTAACTCTACCGGTAAATGGCACGCTTTGTCGTAGACTAAACGATATGGCGTACAACCGATAGTGGTCTTGTATGTTGTACTATATGCCCACAATGCGTCGTCGAGTTTGACGGACAAATCTTACCTATTCAAAGAAACAATTTTCTCCAAAATACGTTTAATCTCGCGATTTACTACCTCTACTTGGCCGCTCGTTTGGGGGTAATAGGCGGTGGGTAGTTTGTGCGTGACGCCATACTTAGATAAATTTTTTGAAAACTGGGCGTTGCAGAAGTGCGTACCCCTATCACTTACTATTGCACGGGGCGTGCCAAAGCGAGAAAATAATTTTTTTAGAAAATGGACGACGACTCGTGCATCATTGGCGGGCAAAGCTTGCGCTTCCGCCCACCTAGATACGTAGTCGACCGCCACTAAAATATAATGATTATTAAAAGAAGAAGGTAGGGGGCCTACAAAATCAATGCCCCACAGATCGAAGATTTTGCAATTGAGTAAAAGGTTTTGGGGCATCTCGTCATGACGAGAGATGTTACCCGACCGCTGGCAGCTATCGCATTTACTCACAAAAGTGTGAGCATCTTTAAAAAGAGTGGGCTAGTAAAAGCCCGCCTCTAATGCTTTTCGCGCGGTCCAGTTAGCTTGATAATGCCCCCAGTCGGCCCCTCGTAGCAGTGTCGCAAAATTTGCGCACCCTCCTCGCTTAAAACACATCTTCTCACTACTTTGTCTGCGCAGACTTGAAAGAGAAAGGGGTCCTCCCAAAACTAGTTTTTCAAATCAGAAAAGAATTTCTTCTTTTGCTGAGTCAAAAAATCTTTTGGAAGGAGCCGCGCGACTAGATAGTTCGCATAATCTGCGAACCAAGGGGTAGAAGAAGTTTTTATATTATTTATAATTAAAAAGCGCTCCTATGGAAATCTATCGTCTATTTTGGGTTCGACGAGCGCTTCCGCGATGGGGTGTTCTAAACGTGAGAGCTGGCCGGCTGCTAAATTTTCATCCCCCTTCTTATCCCGAATCTCTAAGTCAAATTCCTGTAAAAGGAGGATCCATCGAAGCAAGCGGGGTTTGGCATCAACTTTGGCCAAAAGATATTTTAGGGTAGAGTGATCAGTGAAAACGATTACGTGTGAAAGTGTTACGTAGGGCCTAAATTTATCAAAAGCAAAGACAACGGCAAGAAGTTCCTTTTCCGTCGTTGTATAGTTATTATGTGCGCCATGAGCGTGCGAGAAGTGTAATATATTGGATGAAAATATTTATTTATGTGTTGGCCTAGTACGGCTCCTACCGCAATATCGCTCACTTCGCACATTATCTCGAACGGAAGGGACCAATCTGGCGCCACCAGAATTGGAGAATTGATATGTTGCTTTTGTATAAAATTAAATGCCTTTACGCAGGCCGTGTCAAAAATAAACGGGGAATCCTTTTCCAGGAGGTGAGTTAGCGGTTTGGTTATTTTTGAAAAATCTTGAATAAACCGCCGATAAAAACCTGCGTGGCCGAGAAAACTTCGAATAGATTTTACGTTCAAAGGAGCAGGAAGTTGTTCAATTATAGCGACTTTGGCCTTATCGACCTCCATCCCCTTGGAAGAAATTTTATGGCCGAGGACTAAACCCTCTCGAACCATGAAATTGCATTTCTCCCAGTTTAAAACTAAATTCGTCTCTTCGCACCGCTGGAGGACTCTATCTAAATTTTTTAGACAATTTGTAAAAGAGCTTCCAAAGACGGAGAAGTCATCCATGAAGACTTCCATTATGTCTTTTACTAGCTCGCCAAATATTGCCAGCATACATATTTGGAATGTGGCTGGCGCATTATAGAGGCCAAACAGCATCCTTCGATATGCGAAGGTGCCGAAAGGGCAAGTAAAAGTCATTTTTCATGGTCCTCGGGGGAAATAGGGATTTGGAAAAATCCCGAGAGACCATCAAGAAAGCAGTAAAAAGGATGACCAGAGAGACGCTCTAGGATTTGATCAATAAATGGCAACGGGAAGTGGTCTTTTCTAGTGGCATCATTTAGTTTTCTATAGTCGATGCACACCCTCCAACCCGTAATAGTACGAGTTGGGATTAATTCATTATTCGTGTTTGCCACGATCGTTATACCGCCTTTTTTAGGGATGACTTGTATGGGGCTTACCCATGTACTGTTGGAAATAGGATAGATAATCCCTGCATCGAGGAGTTTAATAATTTCAGTCTTAACGACTTCCCGCATGTTCGGGTTGAGTCGCCGTTGAGGCTGAATAGTTTTGTCGGGGTTATCTTCAAGAAAATGTTATGGGTACAGAAGGAGGGGTTTATTCCCCTGATATCTGAAATCTGCCATGCAATTGCACGGCGATGTTTTTTTAAAACTTCTACTAATTCGGATGTTTCTGAATCACTTAACGTAGCGGAGATGATAGCAGGATGTTTTAAATCTTTTTCAAGAAAAACATATTTTAGATTATCAGGGAGCTGTTTTAAATCGAGGAGTGGTGGTTCTTCGTAAGATGTTTTAACTTTTAAAGCTTCTGAATTGAGGGGTTCGAGGGGCGAATCTGTCGGCATGTCATCGAGACAAGATAGATTCGCCAATATCAAATTATCTAGTGCTAAAGAGAGAAATTCAGTAAGCGAAGAACATTTCTCTTCAAACGCGGGTTCCAAGTTATAACTAGAATCATCGTTCGACAGGGAGTTCCGTATCGAGGGGTTAAAAAGTAAAGTAACTTCGTCGTCTCCGACCCAAAGGAGGAGGCGACCGTTACTGTCATCGATTAATGCACGGGAGGTGACCGAGAATGATAGGCACCTCAGCGTCCTCCTCTATGTCCAGGATGACAAAGTCTATCTGGAAGACAAACTTGTCGACCTTGACCAGAACATCCTCCACTACCCCTATCAGGTACATTACCGAGCGATCCGCGAGTTGAATGCTCATCTTAGTAGGGCTTGGGATGCCTAAATAGAGTTTTTTGAAAAGGGAGAAAGGCATCAAGGTGATGCTAGCTCCCAAGTACGCTAGACTGTACTTTATTAACATATTGCCGAAGAGGCACGTGATGGAGAATCATCCCGGGTCATTCAGTTTTGGTGGAAATTTGTTAAGGAGGACAACCGAGCATTCCGCGTTAAGGGAAACACGCGAAACATCTTCGAGTCGCTTTTTATCAGAAAGCAACTCCTTAATATATTTCGCGTATTTCGGTATTTGGGAGAGTGCCTGGCAGAAAGGAACGTTTATGTGGATTTATTTTAAAATTTGTAGAAATTTTTTATAATGCTCGTCCTTCCGCTCGTTGTTTATTTTCGAGGGATACAGAAGGGACAGGCTAAAAACATTTGGCACAGTCGGAATACTCGTTGTATTATCTATCGAGAGAGGGGGTGGAGGGGTCGGTGTCGAAACATGTACCTTGGGCTCAACCCGTTTTGGGGAGATTACCTCCTTGCCGCTGTGAAGGTTTATGGCATTGGCATTTTCTCGGGGGTTTGGCTCCGTCTTCCCTGGCAGAGCTCCATATGGCCGCTCGGCGACCATCTTTGCCAGCTGTCCCACCTGATTTTCCAAGGTTTTAATCGATCCGATAATATTCCGGATATTTGACTCGGTGGACGCAACGTATTTAGCAAAAATATCTTCGAGTGGAGAAGGTTTTGGAGGTGGAGGATGAAATCCGTTCAGAAATTCTTGCGGAAATCCTTGCGGATTTACAATCGGGGGCCTCTGAGCATTGTTAGTATTGCTCCAGGAAAATTTTGGGTGGTTCCTCTAACCCGAATTATAATTATTACTATACGGATTGTTATTAGGGGTGAAGGGGGGACTAACTAGTTGCCTAGGTAATCTACAGTTTCTTCGACAAAAGTATTATTATTATTATTATTATGCCAAGCGGGAGTGGAGGAGGAAGCAGTCATCTCCACCACTTGCTTACTTAACCTTTCGACTTGAGAGGCTAAGTGAGAAGTGGCATCCACTTCATATATCCTAGTTGGTTTAGTAGGGCATGATCTAGGCGCATTCCATTGATAGGCGTTCATGGCCATTTCCTCGAACAGAGCATGGGCGGCCTCCGTGGTTTTGTTGTTTAACGTTCCCCCGGCGGCTGCATTGATCATCTGTCGTGTTGAGAAATTTAAACCATTATAAAACGTCTGAACCTGCAACCAGGATGGCAGCGCGTGATGAGGACACCTACGTAAGAACTCCTTAAAATGCTCCCAAGTCTCATAGAGAGACTCAGAATCGAATTGAATGAAGGAGGCGATATCTATGCGTAGTTTAGCGGTTTTAGACTGGGGATAATATTTTGTTAAAAAGTGTTCCATCAATTGGGCCTACGTGGTTATGGATCCTCTGGGAAGAGAAGTTAACCACGCTTTTGCCTTCGTCTGCAGCGAAAATGGAAATAAGCGTAAATGAATGGCGTCGTCAGTAACGCCATTAATTTTAAATGTATCGCATATTTCTAAAAAGTTAGAAAGATGTAAATTCGGATCCTCATCTGGCAAACCATGAAATTGTACTGACTGTTGTACCATTTGAATGAAGCTAGATTTTATTTCAAAATTATTATTAGCCACTGTTGGGTTTGTGATACTCGATCCGGTATCTTCGAAATTTGGCCTGGCAAAATATGCCATGGTCCGTGGCGGGGCCACATCTGGAATTTGATCGGCCATAGGTTCAATGTAAGTATCTTCGACAGACTCTTCGGGAAATTCGAGTAAGTTTTGATCACGAAGTCGGAGGCGCTCACGAAGGGTGCCCTCGATTTCGGGGTCAAAAGCGATATTCGAATCGTCCGAGGAGTTTCCTCGGGTCATATACTAATAATAAAAATGATATATTTTTTGCTTTTTTCTATGTTTTTCTATTTTTATTTTTATATATATTTTTTTAATATATATGATAAAAGTAATTGTAATTCCTCTTTTCAAAATAACAACACTACTGTCCCCGGCAACGGCGCCAAAAACATGAGGATTGGATTCAGATTCTTCTTCTTTTTAATTAATATGGTTTGTGCAAACTTTATATGATGAGATTAGAGTTAGGCGGGTGTTTTCAAAGAGTTTTGCAAGTATTCCTACTTTGAGAAACAAACCGTTATCCTATCGAAAAATAGAAGTAACGGTCTTTTTCTTCTTTCAAAATATTGACGATTACACCCCGACTACAACGCCGAATTCTTTTGATTTTTAAAATATCAAAGGTGAGTTTAGCAAGTTTCGGATTTGAAAAGTGTTTGTTTAAATTTTAATCCAAATTAATCATATAATAAAGGCAAGTATACCTTATCGTGAGTAATACAGGATATTTTGTTTTAGAAAATATCGAGGTCGTATATTTCCGCGGATCGTGTTGATTATACTACTTTGAGGAACGAACTATTATTTTATCGGAATAAGTTTTTAGTGTGGGTTTTTGAAAGCAAACGATAGTAAGCGTATAACTAGAGTTCTAAAATGATAATAAAAAGCGTATAACTAGAGTTCTGAACGATGACAATAATAGCGCCCGATGTCGAATTACCTTGAGACGAAAATAGTCTTTTTTTAGAAGTAAAAGAGATGACTTTTCAAAACATTAAAACGACTTGGCCGTGGAGGTTCCATAATTATGAACGCTCCACTCTCGAGGGTACGCTCACCTAAGATTATGAATATTCGACCGAACTCTCATTCTATAATCGAATCTTCTTAATACTCGCTTTATGTTGTGAACCCCACTATTGGGTTTTTACTTCAAATCCGGGAGACTTACCTCATCCTCTCTCAAGGGTAGAGCACACTTCTCTTTACCCATGAGTGATCAGTCTGTATGCATTAGCCTCTCGACTAACTAGTGTACGGAGACAGAAATGAAAACCACACATCAATTATGTGGCTCCACTCAACGTTATTCACGGGTAAACCTTAAGCTCATAAATTATTTTTAGAAAGAGTTGTTTTATTTTTAGAAAAACTATTTTTGTGTCCCAATGCTCTTCAACATTGTGTGTTAAAGGGGATTAGCCACTCATTGGAATGGAGACGACATTAATAACTAGAAAATACATGTTTAATAACTTAAGTGAATATAAGAGAATAAAATGGGAAATAAAAAGACTTATTTAAAAGCAGTAATAATATCCATCCCAACCGTCTTAATCAAGCACTAAAGAAACTTAGCCTCTCATCCGGGACAGGGGTGGTATAGAAATAAAAGACATATAAAAGTGCATAAATAATATCCGTCCCAACCGTCTTAAACAAGTGCTAAAGGAAATTAGCCTCTTATTCAAGATGGGGGTGATATAAATAGTTATATAAGGACTAAAATAAAGCTAAGTTACAAAAAAGAAAAAACACTATCTCATATACGCACACACTCTACTTGTAATAAAATGACTGAATCGAGAGAAAGCATTTAAACGAAAGCGATAAATAAAGCGTAAAAAAAACGATAAACTATTTTATAAAAGCTTTTAACCTAAATTATGAAAGCAATAAACTAAGTTATGAAAGCAATAAAGTTATACTCATACACACACACACTAACATAAGTTGGAAATGAAAATGATCCAAATGAGAAAAACAACATTTTATTTCTAAAATAAGCATTACAACTAGACTAAAAAAGCAAAAATTACAAACGAACTTAAACTGAATTGCATGAAGAAAAACTCACAATCACTCAAAAGAACTCAGAAAACACTAACAAGCACTCAAAATTTGGATGAAATTTCCTTCAGTCGAGCCCTCCTATTTATAGGCAAAATATTATTTTTACATGCCCTAGGGTCACGGGCGTGTCTTCTGGTCACGGGCATGAACCTGGGGCGTGACATTTGCGCGTGCTTTAGGGGTCGCATCTGCCGTCTTCTGGAAGGTTCAACCGTCAAACATAGCTTCATACGGGTGTGACTTGAAGTGTCACGGGCATGACAGTGGGCGGCACATATCTGCTTTAACTGGGGGGTGACAGCTGGCGTGTAAGAGAGAGTTCGTCGAATGCTGAGACAGTTCGTCGAATGCTGAGACACGTTCGTCGAACGCTGAGACAGTTCGTCGAACGCTGAGACACGGGGGAGGGTTCGTCAAACACTGAGACGCGTTCATCGAACGTGGAGAGTTCGTCGAACGCAGAGCGCTTTTTGTCGAACGCAGCTTGATTTAGTTGAACGCATCTCGGTTTCGTCGAACGCAAGGCAGAGAGCGTTCGTCGAACGCAGCTTGATTTTCATCGTACGCAGCTTTCCTTTCATCGAACGAAGATTGAGAAGTTTGAGTTTTAAAAGTACACGCCCTTGGGTCACGGGCGTGACCTAGGGGCGTGACTTGACAAAAATTGCCAAAATCTGCAAAAACAAAAATAAAGCTAAGTTAGTAACAAAAATAATAAAATAAGTAATTTATTCATTAATTTACATAAAAATTTTACAATAATAATTAAAATTATACTAATAACTATACTAAAAATACATATATTTTACTACTCATCACAGAGCAATTGAGTTTATTCTGGATCTGCCTAACAAAGGTGGTGAAAATATCATAGGTTTCTGACTTGTGCTTTAGAATGAATACCCATGCAAAATGTGACTAATCATCAACAATAACAAAGGTGTAAGTTTTACCTCCAAAACTACAAATTGACCAGGGACCAAATAAGTCTATATGAAGCAGATATAAGCATCTGCAAGAATCTTTGCCAATAATGCTTTTAAAGGTATCCCTAGTTTGCTAACCCATCTGGCATGCATTACAAGGTCTCTCTTTAACGCACTTAACATCGGGTGCATCATACACTAAGTTGTGAGAAAATAACATATTAATAGTTTTGAAATGTATGTGTTAATCTCTTGTGCCACTGATCACATAGAGATGCACTATCTTTTACCAAAATGCACACTGGTGTAGAAGATTCTAAGCAAAAAGAATTTAAGCAAAAAATATTTCTACTCTGAGTGCCTGTTAAAATAGTATCTGAGTTATCAGACGACTTTATCAGGCACTTGTCCTTGTAGAACTCTACCATAAAACCTTTGTTACATAACTGACTTATCCTAATGAGATTATGTTGTAATCCTTTAACATAAGGAACATTTGTGAACGAAACTATACCATTAGTAACCATACCATAGTCTTTTTTGATTCCCCTATCAGATCTGCCAAAAATAACTTTTGGGCCATCTTTGACTGAGGTATAGTTCTGTAGTAGGCTTCTTATTCCGATCATGTGCCGGGAACATCCACTGTCCAAATACCAGATAGAAGTTTTGTTGGCCTTTGGACATACCTACATTCACAAATTAATTACCCTTAGGAACCCAAACAGATTTGGGTCCTTGGTTTCTGGTTAGATGAACAGTGTAAGACCCCCCCCCCCCCCCCCCCCCCCTCCAGGAACACAAGACACAGCCGAGGGGAGTCTTATGCCCAGGACAGCCTGCTTGCGGAAGCGCCAGCACACGAGCTAGCCTGCCCCACAAGACGCTTATCATGCCAGCCAAACCAACTAAATAGCACCAACCCATCAATAAAAGAAACAATTAAAAGTCATAGATTCACAGTAAGTAATAATATCCAAACAGTAAGAACAAAGAAAGACAGAAAGCTACACAAGCTCCTGCAAATCATCAGAGTATCAAACTAAATTCCCAGGGGCTATATCTCAAAACACTCACTCACCTCTGTCACTGATGGTAGCCAAGGTATCATGGTCTCTGGCCCTGTCACCCTAAACTGACTATCCTCCTCCAGCACTGTGCAATGCTGCTCTAAAGTATACTCCTAAAAAGAGGGACATAGCAACCATTAGTCATAGAGACTAAGTGGCTTCACATCCGCTCCCTCGGTGACTCCAAGGCACCAGGTGGAAGGAAAGGAAGAAAAGCTGCAATATAAGCAATAATATATACAAGCAGGTGACATGAATGGTTTTTCATATATGTCGGTTGTTTAAGTACCCAAGTACTTGCAATGGCACTAACTAAGCTGTTCATAAGCATATAAGTAGCAATGGTTATGAATGCAAGTACTAGTATCAGGTACAAGAAGCACAACTAAGAAGTAATATAGCAATGGCAGAATGTAAGCAAGTAGTGAAAAAGTACATAAGTAAGCAGTTCATATCGTACCTTAACTTATATGAATGCCCATACAAACTTATAAGTTAAGGTTTTCCAATTTGGGACTGATCATATAAAAGAGCCCATACTAATTTATATGATGGACCCGATGCGGTGCAATGCTATGATTATGAAGGATGAATGCAATGCAATGATTATGATATGATGAACTCACCCATGCATTTTGCTATGTCGACATAGACCTGTAGTTCCCACTTTTTGAGGGTAGCTAACCACTCAGGCACCTCGCATCGTGGCGAGATGGAGACTACGGACCGGGCTACTCCACAACTAGGTGGGTATGAACACTACCAAACCTAGGCCTATGCACGCCTCAATGCTAAGAACACACAGCGGAGACCCTGCATACTGCTCGACGCTAAGAACACACAGCGGAGCCATCAAGGGCACAGAAGGGGAATTGGGTAGGTGAGCACCAAGAGTCCAACCCAACAGGTCTAGAGTCTAACTGTCGTATTCTGTCGGTGTCACGACAAGCAAGCCTGTAGACCCACCACAAGTAATCCTCCAACTAGTGTCACTACACCACCATGTGTAAACCATGCACGTTCATGTAATTCCCATGCATAATCTGTGCTATCAAGCACCCAAGGACTCGCGAATGGAGCCTTCTTACCTTTCACATCATACCAGCTCAACCGATGCTAATTAGCATTCAAGGCCCCCAACCACCGGGTCCTTATCATTTCACCACAAGATATAACAATATCTTATAATCCACATCAAGCCATCAATGCTAACCATACCGAGTTATCATAACTCTTTTGCGGTGGCGAGTGTATATCATGGAAATTACTCTACGAAAATCTGTGGGACTACTTGTGTACGGTGTCATATTCATATTATACTAAATATGTAATCCCCAACATATCACCAATATTCAATCATCTTAAGTACAAATCATAACATGTTTCGACACGAATAAAGCTGTCAACCTTATGGAGAGGTTATCACCAATCTTCATCATCCAATAGATTATCAAGTGATACGGATGTTAATATATATAAGCATACCCTCCAAAATCGTATTCAATTACACATCACCATGATTCATTCTTCAAACTAATTTATAACAGAACATTTAATCAAGGCTTATTTCAAACCAAAACCTATGAAATTTCTATGATATCACATGATCATCACATTGAATATTTCAACCAATTTTTAGCCTCATTTATATTTACCAAAGCTATTTATGATACCATAAATTTATAAGAAGGGACTAGCCATATTACCATAAATATATATCCAAAAATTCTGAAACTAAACAGGAGTGATCACAATATCATCAGTTTCATCTCTACCAAAATTTCGTAGACATCCGATGAGTATTTTACGAGAAAACCAGCAATGTTTACTAAAATAGGATATCTGGGAGCTACAGATGTCCAAACATTATGATCCACCCCAATTTGGAAAGCTAACATCAAGGGCTACAACATTCCTGTTGAGTCCTAAACCCAGATCTAAGTGGGTCATACCAAAAATCAGCTATGAAGTCAACTGCGGAAATCTGGATAGCAAAAACAGCATGCACTAAACCCATTCCAGCTTTCTGGACAGTCCACTCGACTGGACCTTTAGGGAGCTACAGGTCACTTCAGAACATGGGTAACTTATCGTTGGAAAGCTCCTTCCGAGGGCTACAACTTCCATTTTGAGCCCGAGGTCTAAATCCAGTGGGATCAAGCCTAAAAATTGGCTTGACCCCAGCTGCGCACAGATTTCCTTAATAACCAAGTGCAAAATTATAAATGAAGATTTCATTAGCAAGGGGCCTGTCATCACATTTACCACACAAATATTTAATTAACAACCCTAATTAACAACAAATATATAATTAACAACCCTAATTAACAGAGGGTTGTTCATCGTCCTTCCCAAACAAGGGTTAGGTTAAATCCCTAAATGTCATTCCCCTCACTCTCCCTCAACGACCATGGGTTTGCCCCAAATCAATTCCCATCTCTTCTTCTTGAAGAGAAGAAATGATTCCTAAAACCTCGCGGCGAACGATGCCCTAAATTTGAGGTTCCGGCTTGGTCTTCCTAAGGAAACTCCATTAAAGCTCACACGAGAAGCTCTCTTGAGCCTTCATCACTCCTATTGTGATCTAGGACGCTAGCACCAAGGGAGAGGGGGCGGAAGTCACCTGATTTCCAGCCAACGTTCGTGGTCGCCTCTTCTGCGGCATGGCGGCAGTTGGCCAAGACTGAGGAAAGGGGTCCTGATCCAAATAAATATTCAACCTGTAATCAGTCAACATCACCCACACTAAAAGAAAAAGGGAATAGCACACAGCTGATCAAGGTAAAAGCCCCATAATTAAATCTCCTAACAGTACTCCAATTAAAAAGGGGAATAAAATTTAGACAACAGAACTGATCCTCCCAAGCTCATGAAAATGACAACAATTTTAACAGTAGGAGTTGGCCAACAAAGCTAACTTTATCAGGAGCAAAAGCCCCAAAACAACCTAAAATCTCACCGGTCAGAAATCGAAAAGGGGACTTACAACGAGAGTAGATTCAGATAATCGCCAGTCCGACGACGCACCAACCCTGAATCCAGCAATCACCTAAAGGTCCCTAGCCAGATCTTGCAAAACAAAGAAGAGAGAAGGAAGAGGAAGAAGAAAACAAAGATCAAGATGCCCCCTCAGGAGAAATGTTCAGCCCTACTTCTAATGCCATGCGTTGGAACCCTAAGGTTCGGTGTCAGCCCCTTATTGGACAAGGTATCCACTTCTCAGCCAAAAAAATAAGCACTCATGTTTTTATCGGGCGACGGAAAGAAGACTCACTGAATTAATAAAGCAGACCGGCGTTCGACGAATTTAAGCAAATTCGTCGAACGGAAAGAAAATGCGCATATATAATAAAAGCAAACCAGTGTTCGACGATTTTATGCAAATTCGTTGAACGGAAAGGAAGCGCGCAGAAATAATAAAAGCAGACCGGCGTTAGACGAATTTAAGCAAATTCATCGAACGGAAAGGAAGCGCACAGAAATAATAAAGACAGAAGGGCGTTCGACGAATTCAAGCAAATTCGTCGAACGAAATACTAACTATAGCAGATTATTTTGTTATTCTGTCTTTATTCTAATGCAGATTATTTTGTGCAGTAATTGTTAAACAAGTTGATAAAATTACTAGAAGCAAAGTATCTATAAATGATTTACTAAGGATTTAGAGCAAGATATAGTTAACCATTATTGATGAGGAAATGCAGAATTTAACAAATAGCCAGGATTCTAAACTAACCAACTAAATTTATGAACCTAGATTCTTTTGCAAAAAACTCCCCAGGTTATTAGCCAAACAATACCCAATAATTCATCCAGGAGTTTGCTAAAACCATCCAGGAACTTTGCTACTACAAAATTTCCTGACTTAATTTCCTGGAGCAATAACTCTAAACCACAGCTACACCACAAGGCGGAAGGGGGATTAAGGAGAAGGAGGGAGAAAAGAAGAGTTTTCTCGCCAAATTCCTACCTGTTGCAGATTGTTAAGAACATGAATTAACAAAGACAAATGAGCGGCAGACGGGAACAGAGCGGCGTAAATCAGGATGTTACAAATCCAATAAACGAAGAAACAATTTCGTCCCCAAAATTTAAGTAGAGGTTAGGAGGATCTTCCATATGGGATTGAAACATACTCACCGTATGCAGTTACGGATGATTCACCCTTAACAATATCAAGATCACTTATACATTCCCAATCGTTATGATTTATACATAGGGTCTAGATTGTATGAGCGCTCTTGTCTTGTACAGTCATACGAATTAATCGTGACTCACACTATTTCAACAATGGCTAATAGAAACTACACATAGCAGTCCCGAACATAAAACCAAACAGGATGGGTATATAGCAACCTCTAAATCGGGATTATACAAACCAGCCCCAGTATAACAAAAGAATAAAACCAAACCCAAATCTCCTAACAACAACCATAACTAGAAAGAGGAACAAAGCAAGCAGCCACCCCACCCGAGCATAATTATAGAAATGAAATTCTGGAAGGGGTAAACCAACCACCACCCATAGCCAACATAACCCAAATGATGAGATTTCTTTTCTTGTAAATAAACTTCCGAACAGCCACTATAACTCCAACGGTGACTATAGCCCTAAAATGAAGAAATTTCTCATAAATGTAATGTCCTGGTTGGAGCTATTAAACGAAAAGAAATTCCTGGAGCTTAACCCCAAACAACAAGTGATGAATGATGATATTGCCAAGAATCGACTTTCCTGCCTGCCATGAGTCTTCAGCAGACTTCCTCGGTACTCTTACTTGGCTTACTATATCCATAAATTATATACGTCGTCCAGTGCATCGACACAATTACTCTGAATTCCTGAGAATCAGAGGACAAGTTGAGGGTAATCACATTTGTCTCCCAGACAACACGTCGGACGAGGTGGATAAGCCAACAAGGCTTCTACATGGGTTTAGTGTATATATGTATAATACTGAGTACAAACACTCGTCACCTGTTCACACCTCACAAGGTTCAGCATACGTCTCGTGATTTCACAAGGTCGGAAAATTACTACACGTATTTATAATGCAATTGTATGAATTTGTCGACTTAACAAATCACGTAACAATGTCTTAGCACCACGGGTGCTACAATTTCATATTCTTTATCTTTAATTGGACGCTTGTAAACACACCTCTTTGATCTGCAATTGATACAACTCCCACTTAACAAACTTTAAGGCGTCCCCCAAAATTTGTCATGCGGTCGTCAGATCGACCTTTGATCCTTGAGAGACACTACAACGCTACGTTACAGTTTACTTTTCTGCATAGTCTTGATTTAGAGTGAAGACCTGCTCATCCTTAAGGTACTCACCTCTATTACTCTGGGAGTGAACTCACCGTAAACCAAAACATGTTGTTCAATCATCCCCCTTGCTTAAGATGAACTCATTCATCAAGGAGTGCCAAATTTCAATATCAACGGCTTGTAACGACTTAAATGGGAAAAACTCATTGTAGCAAGGCTAAGTGAAGCAGGCCACAAAGAATTTTGGCTCCTGGTAGAATCCCAATTGGCCCATCAGCTAGGCCAATAAACGAAGGGACAAGCCCCCGTACGTTTTTGGAATAAATTTCTTACACCGCCCATATGGTACATTCATCTAACGTATGAGCAAAAACCTTCGGGGCATATCCTCCTTGACTTAGAGTTCTTACCCTATAGATCCCCATATCGACGCACTTATATATCAACCGTGATGTAGAAATTTAAATTTTTACGGCGACGACCAAGCTGCATCTCATTGTAATGAGAGCATGTACAAATAACATCCAACCACCCAGTACATTTATATATGTTTGAACTTAACATGAACCAAGGTGCAAGGCTCGGGATGATTTCCCTTCAACACGGGTTATGCAGACTACCAAAAGTAGGGCATACTTCACAATATGATAAACTAAATGAAATCCATTCCAAGCTCCCTACCATCCCTGCCAACGATCATCCATGGCATGCATGTTTATTTTATAAAAAGTTTTAAGAGTTTAGATCATCAATCAAGTCATATTAATCTTGTTGACTCCACCGCCTAAATCTTATTAATTTCCCAATGTCAAGAATTACAACGATTTTAAATCCTCATGGAATCCAAGACGGTACATAACTAGCCCAATAAACGAAGAGATAAGCCCTCGTATCTCTTCGACTGAGTTTCTTCTACCACCAATATAACACATTCGTCCCAAAATGAGCCTTCTCTGGATCCGAATTCTTATCATATCTCCTTCATATGATACCTTCTACATAAATAGAAGTGAGAGGTATCCACATACAGTATAAAAGACATGCTTGGTGGTCTCTTACTAAGCTGATAATAGGCAACAGGCACCAATCTCATTGAGATTGCCCTAATATTTTGGGTAAGGTGATAATATTACTCCATATCTGGGGTAAAAATCTCAGGGTGTGAGTCTCTAGCATCTACACTCTCGTTAAACTCTTCCCTTAATCATTTGCAGTCACTTATTGCTTGGCCACATCATCCACGAGATCGGTATAAGGTTAGGGTATGTCACGACATATCCTGCTAAGTCGACCAAAATGGTATCTAGTTAGGTTGGCATAATCCTATGCCAGACCAACTCTAATTGTTGGAATGGGAATACCAATTACTGTCTCGGAATGAGCCAGCATCTATACGTAAGGGTAAGTTTGGCTTAGGTTGGCACTTTTTATAGTAAAAGAGGACATACTTAATGTGAATCATACATGGGCACACCACCTCTTCCGCTGCATCATTTTGTCCTCCAACTGATTTAGCTAGCAGGTTTGGCCTAGTGGGTTAATGGACTTCGTTATCTCAGAATCGTTGCAAGCTAATACCATTTGTAAGACCCCCCCCCCCCCCCCTCCCGGAATACAAGACACGGCCGAGGGGAGTCTTATGCCCAGGACAGCCGCCTTGCGGAAGTGCCAGCACACGAGCTAGCCTGCCCCACAAGACACCTATCCTGCTGGCCAAACCAACTAAACAGCGCCAACCCATCAATAAAAGAAAGCATTAAAAGCCATAGATTCACAGTAAGTAATAATGTCCAAACAGTAAGAACAAAGAAAGACAGAAAGCTACACAAGGTCCTGCAAATCATCAGAGTATCAAACTAAATGCCCCAGGGGCTACATCTCAAAACACTCACTCGCCTCTGTCACTGACGGTAGCCAAGGTATCATGGTCGCCGGTCCTGTCACCCTGACCTGACTATCCTCCTCCAACACTGTGCACTGCTGCTCTAAAGTACACTCCTAAAAAGGGGGACGTAGCAACCGTTAGTCATAAAGACAAGTGGCTTCACATCCGCTCCCCCGGCGACTCCAAGGCACCGAGTGGAAAGAAAGGAAGAAAAGCTGCAATATAAGCAATAATATATACAAGCAGGTGAAAGGAATGGCTGCTCATATATGTCGGTTGTTTAAGTACCCATGTACTTGCAATGGCACTAACTAAGATGTTCATAAGTATATAAGTAGCATTGGTTATGAATGCAAGTACTAGTATTAGGTACAAGAAGCACAACTAACAAGTAATATAACAATGATAGAATGTAAGCAAGTAGTGAACAAGTACAGAAGTAAGCAGTTCATATCATACCTTAACATATATGAATGCCCATACAAACTTATAAGTTAAGGTTTCCAATTTGGGACCCATCATATAAAAGAGCCCATACTAATTTATATGATGGACCCGATGCGGTGCAATGCTATGATTATGAAGGATGAATGCAATGCAATGATTATGATATGATGAACTCACCCATGCATTTTGCTATGTCGACATAGACCTGTAGTTCCCACTTTTTGAGGGTAGCTAACCACTCAGGCACCTCGCTTCGTGGCCAGACGGAGACTGTGGACCGGGCTCCTCCACAACTAGGTGGGTATGAACACTACCAGACCTAGGCCTATGTACGCCTCAACGCTAAGAACACATAGTGGAGACCCTGCGTACTGCTCGACGCTAAGAACACATAGCAGAGCCATCAAGGACACAGAAGGGGACTTGGGTAGGTGAGCACCAAGAGTCCAACCCAACTGGTCTAAAGTCTAACTGTCGGCTTCTGTCAGTGTGACAACTAGCAAGCCCGTAGACTAGCCACAAGTAATCTGTTGGGTATTGTGTCTACAATCACCTTAATTTGAAGATGTCCCCTAGTAAACTAAAATGAATTGTATTTGTATTTGATGACTTTTGTTTAGATGTGTTATGACAGGTTGTAAGGCTAAGTGCACACCAAAGTCAGGTTGCAATGGATCACCAAACACAGTTCTAAACAATGTAATCCCTCATTGAATAGAACAATGTGTTGGTCCATGTGTAATCTCTCTTTTGGGGTGCACTTCATATACTCATGACTGAAGGTTTTCAAGGTTAAGAAGTGGAGCAGGCTTTCAGAAGAAAAGAAAATTTTCTGAAGCCAAGTCCATTTGTCGAGATGACTCGGGTCATTCCGACGAATCCCGACGAATGCTGACAGAAATCATTTTGGCTGGGTTTTGAAGAAATTTTCTGAAGCCAAGTCCATTCGTCGAGATGACTCGGGTCATTCCGACGAATCCCGACGAATGCTGACAGAGGTCATTCTGACTGGGTTGTGAAGGAAAACTCTGCAGCTAAGTCAATTCGTCGGATGTTCTCGTGTTCTCCCGACGAATCCCGATGAATGACGGACAGACGGATTTCAAATCCTCGTTTCGTTTTCGAAAATTAGGGTTAGCCGACATGAGCAGTACACGTGTCGCCTCTCCCTTCCTTGTCGCAAGAGCCGTTGAAGACCTCCCTATAAATAAATCCTTATTTTAGGGCAATTTATTAATCTTATGAATCGATCTAAAAATCTTCTTCAACCGTCAGTTCAGAAAAGAAAAAGTTAAAGAAAGTCGATCTCCTTTCTCTTTTGCTGAACAAGAATTCTGAGACCTAACATTTACTGCTCAAGATCCTCTCTCTTTTGTTGTTAGAGATTTCTCAGAAGAAGGCCTTTGATCTTATTGCTGCTCTCTTTATTGAAGATTCTTTCAAGTAAGTCAAAGGGCCTATTCAGATCTGGTTAGCCAAGTCCTCTCTCTTCACATCTTTCAAGTGACAAGCTTTCTTTCAAGGTTGAGAAGAAGACTCAGTTTTCAAGATCTGAAGTTATTCTCTTTAGAGGTTAAGAAGAAGTATTGTTTTTCCATATCTCTTCTTTTGTAGGAGTTTTTCACTCCGAGTTTGTTTGTAGGAGTTGTTATACTCCGAGTTGTAGGAGTTGTTATACTCCGAGTTGTAGGAGTTGTATACTCCGAGTTGTAGGAGTTTTAACTCCGATGTGTAAGATTAGTTATAATCTGAGATTGGTGAAGTAGCCGAGTCTAGCCTCGAAGTGCTAGATAGGCGAGGCGGGAAAGAGGACTACCCACATCGGGGAACCTCTATAAAATCCTTGTGTCTGTGCTGTGGCTGTTTGTTTGCTTTTCTGTGTTAAATTTTTTTTTAATTCCGCTTTAAGACATAGAATCCACCTATTCACCCCCTCTAGGTGATTTAGGCCGCAACTAGATACTTTCAATTGGTATCAGAGGGAGGTTGTTCGCTATAAGGCTAACACCTTGAACAAGATCTCCTCATCTAGTTGCTAAAGCAAACATGTCTGGAATGGATAAGACCAAGGATTCCGTCAAGTTGCCAGTCTGCACCAAAGAGAATTTTCCTATGTGGAAGGAAAGAGTAAGATTCTACATGGAAGCTGCTGACCCAAGAATCTTTCAGATCGTGGAAGAAGGTCCCCATATTCCGATGAAACCATCTTCAATAAACTCCACCATCATGATCCCGAAGAAGATGTTGGAACTGAACAAAGATGAGATCGCTCTAGTGGCCCTAGACAAGAAAGCTAAGAATATCATTGCAGGTGCAGTTGATGATTCAATGCTGCAAAATCTACTTCACTGCAAATCTGCTAAAGAAATGTGGGACTCACTAGTCGTTCTGATGGAAGGGACCGAAGAAGTGAGGGATGACCGAAGATCGTTGCTGAACCAAGAATACGAAGCATTCAAGCAAGATCCAAGAGACTCCATTTCTGACACCTACGAGAAGTTCTTCAAGATCGTAAATGGTCTTAGGAACTATGATAGAGAATTCACAACTGGCGTACTAAATGACAAATTTCTGAGATCCCTGACGAAAGAATGGGATACCAAGATTATAGCCATCAGAGAATTCGAAAAGCTCGGAACCACTGAGCCACAAATGTTGTTTGGTAAGCTCCTGTCTCATGAGTTGAAGCTAAATTCCCGCAAAGCTGAAGAAGAGGGGGTCAGAGCCTCTGGAAGGGAGAAGTCCTCTGCCCTAAAAGCTGAAAGTTCAAGAAAGTGCAAGGCTCTCCCACCTGTCAGGAGACCATCTTCTGATGAGGATGAGTCTGATGCCAGCCCATCAGGTTCAGAGATGTCTGATGGAGAATTTTCTCTTCTCTCCAAACAATTCAAAAGACTTCTGAATAAAAGAAAGCAGAAGAGAGGGCAATCCTATGCATTTGATCACAGAAGATCAAGACGTGATGGTGATCATCACAAAAAGGACTACAATAATGACAGGTATAAATCCAAACCGAACAAATTTGATTCTACTGACATTATTTGTTATTGCTGCAATAAGCCAGGACATGTAATAGCTGAGTGTCCATACAAAAAGAAAGAAGGATCAAAGAAGGAAGAAAAGAGATCCTTTAAAAGAAGGAAGAAAGAAAAGAGTCTCCTCGCCAAAAAGGCCAAGACTCTGAGCGACTGTGACTCTGATGCGTCAAGCTCAGATGAAGAAGCCTACTTTGGGCTAATGGCTCAACTAGACGAAGAGATAGGCGACTCCTCTTATAAGGGGAAGGTAAACTCTCATACCCCTCTATCTGCTTCTGAAGATGAGACTGCATCCGTAGCAAATGAAGGCTACTCCTCAGAGGAGGACTCTAAGTTAATAACTCAGTATGAAGCCCTTGTGAAAGGATTTGACAAGTGCCGCAAGGTCGTCAAATCCAAGTCAAAAGAAATTGAATCTCTCAAGACAGTGGAATTATCTTTGAGGGAGGAAGTTGAACAATTAACTCCACTCAAAGATGAAATCCAACTCTTGAAAGACGAACTGAAAAACTCCACTGAGTTGTTGAATTTAAAGGAGAAAACTATAAATGAACTAGAAGATAAGTTGAAGGCAGAAAGGAAGCTCGTAGAAAGCTTCTCGAAACCTAAGACTATTCTTCCATTCATTGATAGGTTCTCTGCTCCTGCGAAGGGTAGTGGAATTGGTCATAAGGCTGAAAGTAGTAAGGCTGTTGAGAAGAGAGCCGTGAAAGGCAAGGGAACTGCTAATCAAAGTCAACCTTCATTCAGGAAGGTCATTTTTCCATCAAACCCGTTTGACTTTGATTCATCCTACGGTCACTTTGCTAGGCCAACACATGTTGAACCTAGTAATAGATATCAAGGATGGAGCTTTCCCCGAAACTTTGACAACTCTCCATTCAAAGCTCCTCATGAAGAAATAATCCTCAAAGATCATGGTCCATTTGTTCACGGATCAGCTCACAAGAAAGCACCAAAAATTAAAACGATTGCACCCAAATCTGTTGAGAAGAAGTTGGAGCCATGTGTGTGCTGTCACCACGAGGCCCCCTCTTCTAAGAAAACTTCCACTAGGAAAGTCACTCTTGTTGCACCTCCCGTTCAAAAGGCAAAACAGGAGACAAAAAGAAGGTACAATCGATTCGATTGTTGGTGTTGTGGCAAGGTTGGTCACTTTGCCATAGATTGTTGGTTTAATCCGAGAAATGTCACGACTCCACGGATTAACAATGCAAGAATGACCCCTCGCAATGTTAACATTCCAAGTGGTGGTCATCTAACAAGAAGCCAAGGACCCAAATCGGTTTGGGTTCCTAAGGGCAATTGATTATTGATTGCAGGAATGTCCAAAGGCCAACTCAAATCCAATATGGTACTTGGACAGTGGATGTTCACGGCACATGACCGGAACAAGAAGCCTACTACAAGAGTATACCCCTGTGAAAGATGGTCCAAAAGTTATTTTTGGCGGATCTGATCGGGGAATCACAAAAGGCTACGGTATGATCACAAATGGTATAGTCTCTTTCTCAGACGTGGCTTATGTTAAAGGATTACAACATAATCTCATTAGCATAAGTCAACTTTGTGACAAAGGGTATATGGTAGAATTCTACAAGGACAAGTGCTTAATAAAGTCGTCTGATACGTCAGAAACTATTTTAACAGGCACTCGGAGTAGAAATATTTTTTGTTTAAATTTTCTATGTTTAGATACTTCTACACCAGTGTGCTTTTTGGCAAAAGATAGTGCATCTCTCTGTGACCAATGGCACAAGAGACTAGCACATATAAATTTCAAAACTATAAATATGTTATTTTCCCACAACTTAGTTCGTGATGCTCCTAGTGTTAAGTGCATTAAAGAGAGACCTTGTCACGCATGCCAAATGGGCAAGCAGACGAGGGCTAGCTTTAAGAGCATTATTGGCAAAGAGTCTACCAGATGCTTATATCTACTTCACATGGACTTATTTGGTCCCATGCCAATTCGGAGTTTAGGGGGTAAATCTTATACGTTGGTCATTGTCGATGATTACTCACGTTTTGCTTGGGTATTCTTTCTGAAACACAAGTCAAACACCTATGATTCTTTCACCTCATTCGTTAGGCAAATTCAGAATGAATTAGAATGTTCTGTGGTCAAAATCAGAAGTGACCATGGTACAGAATTCAAGTCTGGGGCCATGACTGAATTTTGTGAAAGTCAGGGTATCTTTCATGAGTTTTCCTCTCCCCGTACTCCACAGCAAAATGGTGTTGCCGAGAGAAAGAATAGAACACTCATCGAGGCTTGCAGAACAATGTTGAGTGATTCTTCACTACCGGAGTACTTCTGGGCTGAAGGTATCAACACTGCTTGCCACGTGCAAAACAGAGCACTAATCAACAAAAATCATCATAAGACTCCCTATGAACTTCTGAAAGGCAAGAAACCAACTCTGTCTTATTTTAGAATCTTTGGCAGTAAATGCTTCGTGCTTAACAATGGAAAGTATTATAAAACTAAGTTTAGTGAAAAATGTTTTGAAGGTATTTTTGTAGGTTATAGTAGCCATAGTAAGGCATATAGGATTTTCAACAAGAAAACCCTGGTTGTAGAAGAAACTCTTAATGTCATATTTGATGAGACGAGCATGCTTCAAAGCAGCTCTTCTAGTGTCTTTGTTGAAGATGCAGATGCAAGATTCAAAGATCTACACTTAGAAGAAGTGGAAAAGGAAGACGTTCCACAATCTATTGAAGTAATTGCCCCTTCTGCATGTGAGGATGATGATCCTCAGGAAGATGAAGATGTACCTGAAGTGCGGGAACCTCATAATCATCTAAATGTTGGAGTGATCAGACATTTGAGAGATCATCCAGCTGATCAAATCATCGGAGATCCTTCAAGCAGAGTTCTAACTAGAAGAGGTACAACTAACGAAGTTTTACATTTAAGTTTTCTTTCACAGATTGAGCCGAAGAAGTTTGAAGAAGCAAACACCGATCCCTCTTGGATCCTTGCTATGCAAGAGGAGCTCAACCAATTCAAAAGATGTAAAGTTTGGAAGTTGGTACCTAGACCCAAAGGACAGAATGTGATTGGAACCAAATGGATTTTCCGGAACAAGCTTGATGAAAAGGGCATCATCACCAAGAACAAAGCAAGACTGGTTGCTCAAGGATACAGGCAAGAAGAAGGGATTGACTTTGATCAGACCTTCGCACCAGTAGCAAGACTTGAAGCCATCAGATTATTTCTGGCTTATGCTGCATATAAGGGCTTTAAGGTTTTCCAGATGGATGTAAAGTCCGCCTTTCTGAATGGAGACCTTAAAGAGGAAGTGTATGTAGCTCAGCCTCCAGGTTTTGTCGATCCTAACTCTCCTGATCATGTATTTTATTTACATAAAGCCATATATGGTCTCAAACAGGCACCCCGAGCCTGGTATGAGACATTGTCTAAGTTTCTTCTTGAGAACAAATTTACAAGAGGAACAATAGACAAGACATTGTTTCTTAGGGAAGTTAAAGGCGAGATTTTGCTGGTGCAAATCTATGTCGACGATATTATTTTTGGCTCTACTGATGACAAACTTTGCAAAAAGTTTTCTAACTTGATGCAAGGTAAGTTTGAAATGAGCAGTATGGGAGAGCTGAAATATTTCTTAGGACTCCAGGTGCACCAATCTGAAGATGGAATCTTCATCTCTCAGACGAAGTTCACTAAAGAGCTTCTTAAGAAATTTGGAATGGAGAGTGCAACCTCAATGAGGACTCCAATGGGCTCAAGTATGTCTCTGGACAAGGATGAGAAAGGGAAACCTTTTGATGAAACCATGTACAGAAGCATAATTGGGTCCTTGCTCTATCTCACTGCTACTAGGCCTGATATAATGTTCTCAACATGTGTTTGTGCCAGGTATCAGGTGAACTGTAAGGAATCTCATTTTGCCGCTGCAAAGAGGATTTTGAGATACCTTAAGGCTACACCAAATCTCGGCTTATGGTACCCAAGAAGCAATGATTTTGAACTAATTGGTTTTTCAGACGCTGATTTTGCAGGTAGCAAAGATGATAGGAAGAGCACTTCGGGAACTTGCCAGTTCTTGGGAAAAAAGGCTCGTTTCCTGGAGTAGCAAGAAGCAAAATTGCGTTGCAATATCAACTGCTGAATCGGAGTATATCTCTGCTGGCAGTTGCTGCGCACAACTTTTGTGGATGAAAAATCAGCTTGAGGACTATAATGTAAAGCTCTCAGAAATCCCCATGTTCTGTGACTCCTCAAGTGCTATTGCCATAGCAAATAATCCCGTCTCTCACAGCAGAACGAAGCATATTGAGCTTCGCTATCACTTCATCCGTGAACATGTCGAGAGTAAGGACATCAATTTGTTATATGTTAATACTGACAAACAAATTGCAGATATTTTTACGAAGCCTCTAGACGAAACCAAATTCAATTTCTTCAAATTGGAACTTGGAATGCTTAACAAGGAATCTTGAAGTTGGGACTGTTGAAAGTTCACGAAATTGCACGAGACGTCACGTATTAACTCAGAAAATTTCATGAAGTTTCACGGGTGTTCACGGGACAACTTTTATCAGTTAATTTATTCTTCTCAAATTCATCTCCCGTGGAATCATATCCCTATCTATCTACAGCTTTATCATGCTACAGGTACGCGCTCTACTTAGAGTTATATATATATATATATATAAATTATAAGAAAACATCACGATTTCACGAAACCTTCCGTGAAACCCTACCCGACCGTTCGTCTCCTCCTCGCGATTTCTCTATTTCTCTTCCTCGACGTCGACGACTTCAATGGCGCCCAAAGCCTCAGGTGGCTTGAACTCAGGGGGAGAGTTGGTGAGAGGCGCCTTCCGCTCAGCTTCCGATGAATTTCGAAATGTGATCATAATGCTTGATGTCGCCGGGCTCAGTTTTATCCTGGAAGAGCCGGCTAAAATCCTAGAACAGGATATTCTGAAGTTCTATCGCAATGCCAAAATCTCAGGCCAAGGTAAGAAGATCAAAAGCTCTATTCGGTCTTGCAAAATAATTTTGAAGGCTAGTGGTATCAACCGATCGTTGAGGATGCCAGAAGTTGAATCTGAAGAGTTGTCTGTTGAAGATATTTTCAGAGCCAGAAGATTTTGTGGCATTCTTGATCATAGCGCCAAAATCAGAAGAAAGTTCATGAATGATGGAGGTAAGCTTCTGTGTGATATTATAGGAAAAGTTTTATTATGCAAGGTAGGTTCTCACGACTACCTCTCTGAAGAGGCTTTCAAAATTCACACCGCTATAATTTGTCGGAAAAATTTCAATTTTGGTGAAGTAATCTTTGAGAAGATTAAAGAAAGTTTTCTTGCTCCGAATTTTGGAAGAATTCTCAGTCTACTTCTCCACAGTAGTAATCCAGATTTTTTTAATCTTGGAAGAGGTCTCCCCATCCACCACACAAAGAAGATCAACTCAACCATTTTCACCAAATGGGAAAGGGTAATTCCCAAGGGCTTAGGGAATGCTGGAGTAAGGGCTGCTTTGAGTGATGATGAGGCCCCTCTCCCTGATGAACATAGATCCATTGAAGCAGGGCAATCCTCCAGGGGGAGTGGACTTAGTCCAGCTCCTGCACAGGACAGAGATGCCCATGTTGAGGGGGAGTGTCCAACCCCAAGAGACATTGGTGCATGCAGTGGTGCTGCAGATGTTGCTCCTCCAAGTGATGCTGATCAAGTACATATTGATCCTGTTGATAGTGTCTTTCCTGGTGCTGATCTTGATTTAGAGGGCCCAGAGGTTGCTGCTGTTTTTGTTGAGGCTCCTTAGCTGGAAGATTCAAGGAGATCA
Organism: Dactylorhiza incarnata; assembly: GCA_033032865.1. Classification (NCBI taxonomy): domain Eukaryota; kingdom Viridiplantae; phylum Streptophyta; class Magnoliopsida; order Asparagales; family Orchidaceae; genus Dactylorhiza; species Dactylorhiza incarnata. The sequence continues at coordinate 10,500,663 of JAWHQI010000035.1, forward strand.
TCTGCCATGGTTGATTCTCATTCTGAAGCTCATGAAATCTTGCCAGACTCTCCTCATGAGCAATCTGACTCTGGGGAGAAGGGCAGCCATGGTGCCATGCTGAGGTTGGCTAAGGAGATATCTCTACTTGAGGGGGAGAAAGACCAGGAAGATTTCTTCATGGCTGAATCTGTTCCTTCTGAGGTCCTCCCTTCTGTGCTGCTTTTGCCTCCTCCAGAAGTTTTTGTGGCTAGGAGCACTTCTCCAAGAGCAACTGTGCTTGAAAACATAGCACAGTCCTCAAGTTTTGTAGCTGATAAATTTTCTCCTGAAGAGGTTGAGACTGGTGATAGCTCTCACTCTTCTTTGCTGAAGTCCATAGCAGGGCTGCTAAAGGGTCAGACTGATCACTTTGATCACTCTATCAAGCAAGTCTATAAGAAGATTGACTCTGTTGATAGTTCTCTGAAGCAGGAAATGGCTGAGATCAAGCATGATATGGGAAGATTCAAGAGTGATCAAGAAGCCTGGATGCTATCTGCAGGGAAAGCCTTGGATCATACAAATAAAGCTGTTGGGCATGCTCTCCAGAATCTGCATAAGGTCAGTGAAGATGTTTTACATCTGACTACTGCTATCTCTTCTCTCAGCTCTGCTCATGATCAAGGTATAACTTACTTGGATGATCAAGTTGAAAATCAGCTGAAAAGATTATATACCCTCCTACATGAAGATGTCATAAAGGGGGAGGAGAGTGTGGTATCCAAGTTAGAAGAAAATGCAAGCAAAGTGGATGAGTTAAATGATAGTGTAGCTTCTCAAATGCAAGATCTCAAGGAAAACATCTTACAAAATGTTAAGGATGTAAATTGGTATACTTATGAAGGCCAAAGCTGGCTGTTCAAGCAAGTGGCTGAAATGCTTGGGTTTACTGTTGTGGATAAAGGATCAGATCTTCCCTCATCTAGTGCTCCAGGACCCAGGGCTCCTAGTTTCTCTCCAAATCCTGTTGAGGATTCTGTGTTTGCTGATGAAGTCATCCCTACTTCATCTTATCAGGAATTGTGGGATGATCCATCCTTTGTTCAAGATCCTGACAGCTCTCTTTTTGCTGATGCCTCTGAGAAGTCCTTAAAAAGGAAGCTTTTTGCTGATAAGCCATCTGCTAAGAGGTCTAATCCACTTAAGAAGATCAGAGAATTTTATGATTTGCCTCCTCCTACAAACTTCCAAGAAAGTTGGAGCCCCATCTCCAAAAGTATTATTCTCTCTGCTTTTGATAGAGTCAGCAATCAGAATGAAAAAGTCAGTGACCTTTATAGTTCAGAAGAATGGAGCAAGTTTGAGAAAATGACAAATGAAAGAAGAATTCACTTCAAGAATGGTGGATCTAAAGAGTCTGCTCCTGACAAATACTGGCCTAAGCCAAAGGCATTTTTTGAGAGAATGGATTCAGAACTGAAGAAGAAATCTGAGGCAGTGGACAGAATGTTTGCAAAGATGAAAGGCAAAGGTCATGAATAAGCTGTGCTTTTCTGGAATCTTGATGTTTTCTTTGCTTATATATATATACACATTTCTTTTGTGTTATGCTAAAACATTTAGTCCTACTCTGTTTTTTTTTCCTTTTATATATATTACTGCATGGGTTCTGCATTCTTACTTAGTATTCCTTCTGTGCAATTCAAGTTAGTGCCTAGGGTTATGACATCTTCAAATAGGGGGACATTGTTGGGTATTGTGTCTACAATCACCTTAATTTGAAGATGTCCCCTAGTAAACTAAAATGAATTGTATTTGTATTTGATGACTTTTGTTTAGATGTGTTATGACAGGTTGTAAGGCTAAGTGCACACCAAAGTCAGGTTGCAATGGATCACCAAACATAGTTCTAAACAATGTAATCCCTCATTGAATAGAACAATGTGTTGGTCCATGTGTAATCTCTCTTTTGGGGTGCACTTCATATACTCATGACTGAAGGTTTTCAAGGTTAAGAAGTGGAGCAGGCTTTCAGAAGAAAAGAAAATTTTCTGAAGCCAAGTCCATTCGTCGAGATGACTCGGGTCATTCCGACGAATCCCGACGAATGCTGACAGAAATCATTTTGGCTGGGTTTTGAAGAAATTTTCTGAAGCCAAGTCCATTCGTCGAGATGACTCGGGTCATTCCGACGAATCCCGACGAATGCTGACAGAGGTCATTCTGACTGGGTTGTGAAAGAAAACTCTGCAGCTAAGTCAATTCGTCGGATGTTCTCGTGTTCTCCCGACGAATCCCGATGAATGACGGACAGATGGATTTCAAATCCTAGTTTCGTTTTCGAAAATTAGGGTTAGCCGACATGAGCAGTACACGTGTTGCCTCTCCCTTCCTTGTCGCAAGAGCCGTTGAAGACCTCCCTATAAATAAATCCTTATTTTAGGGCAATTTATTAATCTTATGAATCGATCTAAAAATCTTCTTCAGCCGTCAGTTCATAAAAGAAAAAGTTAAATAAAGTCGATCTCCTTTCTCTTTTGCTGAACAAGAATTCTGAGACCTAACATTTACTGCTCAAGATCCTCTCTCTTTTGTTGTTAGAGATTTCTCAGAAGAAGGCCTTTGATCTTATTGCTGCTCTCTTTATTGAAGATTCTTTCAAGTAAGTCAAAGGGCCTATTCAGATCTGGTTAGCCAAGTCCTCTCTCTTCACATCTTTCAAGTGCCAAGCTTTCTTTCAAGGTTGAGAAGAAGACTCAGTTTTCAAGATCTGAAGTTATTCTCTTTAGAGGTTAAGAAGAAGTATTGTTTTTCCATATCTCTTCTTTTGTAGGAGTTTTTCACTCCGAGTTTGTTTGTAGGAGTTGTTATACTCCGAGTTGTAGGAGTTGTTATACTCCGAGTTGTAGGAGTTGTATACTCCGAGTTGTAGGAGTTTTAACTCCGAGGTGTAAGATTAGTTATAATCTGAGATTGGTGAAGTAGCCGAGTCTAGCCTCGAAGTGCTAGATAGGCGAGGCGGGAAAGAGGACTACCCACATCGGGGAACCTCTATAAAATCCTTGTGTCTGTGCTGTGGCTGTTTGTTTGCTTTTCTGTGTTAAATTTTTTTTTTAATTCCGCTTTAAGACATAGAATCCACCTATTCACCCCCCTCTAGGTGATTTAGGCCGCAACTAGATACTTTCATAATCCTCCAACCAGTGTTACTACACCACCATGTGTAAACCATGCACGTTCATGTAATTCCCATGCATAATCCGTGCTATCGAGCACCCAAGGACTCGCGAATGGAGCCTTCTTACCTGTCACATCATACCCGCTCAACCGATGCTAATTAGCATCCAAGGCCCCCAACCACCGGGTTCTTATCATTTCACCACAAGATATAACAATATCTTATAAACCACACCAAGCCATCAATGCTAACCATACCGAGTTATCATAACTCTTTTGCGGTGGCGAGTGTATATCATGGAAATTACTCTACGAAAATCTGTGGGACTACTTGTGTACGGTGTCATATTCATATTTTACTAAATATGTAATCCCCAGCATATCACCAATATTCAATCGTCTTAAGTACAAATCACAACGTGTTTCGACACGAATAAAGCTATCAACCTTATGGAGAGGTTATCACCAATCTACATCATCCAATAGATTATCAAGTGATATGAATGTTAATATATATAAGCATACACTCCAAAATCTTATTCAATTACACATCACCATGATTCATTCTTCAAACTAATTTATAACAGAACATTTAATCAAGGCTTATTTCAAACCAAACCTATGAAATTTCTATGATATCACATAATCATCACCCTGAATATTTCAACCAATTTTTGGCCTCATTTATATTTACCAAAGCTATTTACGATACCATAAATTTATAAGAAGGGACTAGCCATATTACCATAAATATATATCCAAAAATTCTGAAACTAAACAGGAGTGATCACTATATCATCAGTTTCATCTCTACCAAAATTTCGTAAACATTCGATGAGTATTTTACGAGAAAACCAGTAAAACATCAAAATTTGTACAAAACCAGCAATGTTTACTAAAACAGGATTTCTGGGAGCTACAGATGTCCAAACATTATGATCCACCCCAATTTGGAAAGCTAACATCAAGGGCTACAACATTCCTGTTGAGTCCTAAACCCAGATCTAAGTGGGTCCTACCAAAAATCCGCTATGAAGTCAACTGCAGAAATCTGGACAGCAAAAACAGCATGCACTAAACCCATTCCAGCTTTCTGGACAGTCCACTCGACTGGACCTTTAGGGAGCTATAGGTCACTTCAGAAAACGGGTAACCTATCGTTGGAAAGCTCTTTCCGAGGGATACAACCTCCATGTTGAGCCCGAGGTCTAAATCCAGTGGGATCAAGCCTAAAATTTGGCTTGACCCCAGCTGCGCACAGATTTCCTTAATAACCATGTGCAAAATTATAAATGAAAACTTCATTAGCAAGGGGTCTGTCATCACATTTATCACACAAATATATAATTAACAACCCTAATTAACAAAAAAAAATATAATTAACAACCCTAATTAACAGAGGGCTGTTCATCATCCTTCCCAAACAAGGGTTAGGTTAAATCCCTAAATGTCATTCCCCTCACTCTCCCTCAACGACCATGGGTTTGCCCCAAATCAAATCCCATCTCTTCTTCTTGAAGAGAAGAAATGATTCCTAAAACCTCGCGGCGAACGATGCCCTAAATTTGAGGTTCCGGCTTGGTCATCCTAAGGAAACTCCATTAAAGCTCACACGAGAAGCTCTCTTGAGCCTTCATCTCTCCTATGTGATCTAGGACGCTAGCACCAAGGGAGAGGGGGCGGAAGTCACCTGATTTCCGGCCGACGTTCATGGTCGCCTCTTCTGCGGCATGGCGGCAGTTGGCCAAAACTGATGAAAGGGGTCCTGATCCACATAAATATTCAACCTGTAATCAGTCAACATCACCAACACTAAACGAAAAAGGGAATAGCACACAGCTGATCAAGGTAAAAGCCCCATAATTAAATCTCCTTACAGTACTCCTATTAAAAAGGGGAATAAAATTTAGACAATAGAACTGATCCTCCCAAGCTCATGAAAATGACAACAATTTCTACAGTAGGAGTTGGCCAACAAAGCTAACTTTATCAGGAGCAAAAGCCCCAAAACAACCTAAAATCTCACCGGACAGAAATCGAAAAGGGGACTTACAGCGAGAGTAGATTCAGATAATCGCCAGTCCGACGACGCACCAACCCTGAATCCAGCAATCAACTAAATGTCCCTTGCCAGATCTTGCAAAACAAAGAAGAGAGAAGGAAGCGGAAGAAGAAGACGAAGATCAAGATGCCCCCTCAGGAGAAATGTTCAGCCCTACATCTAATGCCATGCGTGGGAACCCCAAGGTTCGGTGTCAGCCCCCTATTGGACAAGGTATCCACTTCTCAGACAAAAAAATAAGCACTAATGTTTTTATCGGGCGATGGAAAGAAGACGCACAGAATTAATAAAGCAGACCGGCGTTCAATGAATTTAAGCAAATTCATCGAACGGAAAGAAAATGCGCAGAAATAATAAAAGCAGACCGACGTTCGACGAATTTAAGCAAATTCGTCGAACGGAAAGGAAGCGCGCAGGAATAATAAAAGCAGACCGGCGTTCGATGAATTTAAGCAAATTCGTCGAATGGAAAGGAAGCACGCAGAAATAATAAAGACAGAAGGGCATTCGACGAATTCAAGCAAATTCGTCGAACGAAATACTAACTATAGCAGATTATTTTGTTATTCTGTCTTTATTCTAATGCAGATTATTTTGTGCAGTAATTGTTAAACAAGTTGATAAAATTACTAGAAGCAAAGTATCTGTAAATGATTTACTACGGATTTAGAGCAAGATATAGTTAACCAGTATTGATGAGGAAATGTAGAATTTAACAAATAGCCAGGATTCTAAACTAACCAACTAAATCTATGAACACAAATTCTTTTGCAAAAAACTCCCCAGGTTATTAGCCAAAAAATAACTATAAATTCATCCAGGAGTTTGCTAAAACCATCCAAGAACTTTGCTACTACAAAATTTCCTGACTTAATTTCCTGGAGCAATAACTCTAAACCACAGCTACACCACAAGGCGGAAGGGGGATTAAGGAGAAGGAGGGAGAAAAGAAGAGTTTTGTCGCCAAATTCCTACCTGCTGCAGATTGTTAAGAACAGGAATTAACAAAGACAAATGAGCGGCAGATGGGAATAGAGCGGCGCAAATCAGGATGTTACAAATAGCACTATGAATGTTAACAATACGAGGGGTCATTCTGAAGTGTTAACTAGTGGAGTCTTATAATTCATTGGATTAAAACAACAATCAATGGCAAAGTGACCAATCCTGCCTCAGCAGCAACAAACAAACTGGTTGTATCTTCTTTTATTTTCCTGCTTTACCTTTTGAATGATAGGTCTAGCAGGAGCAACTGACTTGGAGGTAAAAGCCTCTTGAGTACAACATACATATGGCTTCTTCGTCTTAAGTGGATTTGTAACACTAGGTTTGATCTTTGGAGCCTTTTTAGCATCCGATCCATGAACGAACAGACCATAATCCTTTTGGATCATCTCTCATAAGGTGTCGTGAGAGCAGTCGTTCCAAAGTTTCTAGGATGGCTCCATCCTAGGTTGTTTTTTGTTAGAGTCAACATAAGTTGGTCTAGCAAAATGATCATAGGAGGTGTCAAAGTCATACTGGTTTGTCAGAAAAACTACCTTCTTGAAGGAAGGTTGAATTTGAGGAACCTTTCTCTTACCTTTGGCAGCTCTTCTCTTAGTAGCCTTACCCTTCTTGGTCTGATGACCAACACCACTACCCTTCTCAGCAAATGAGAATCCATAAATTAGCGGAAGGATTACTTTTTGCTTGGAGAAACTTTCTACAAGCTTCCTTTCAACCACTAACTTCTCTTCCAGTTCAACAATGAGCTTCTCTTTCAGATGTACTAGTTCAGTGGAGCATTTGAGTTCGCCTTTCAAGGATTGGATTTCATATCTTAGAGGAGTTAATTCCTCAATTTCCTCCCTTAGATCAGATTCCACTGCCTTGAGAGACGCAATCTCCTTGGCTTGAGATTTAACTATCTGGCGACATTTGTCACATCCTTTCAACGACGATTTATACTGTACCAGTAGATCTAAATCTTCCTCAAAAGAGTATCCTTCATCAACAATGGATCCTATCTCAGAATCAGATATAGGAGTGCTAGAAAGCACCTTCCATCATAAGGGGTGTTGCATTTATCCTCATCTGAATGAGCCATAAACCCAAAGTAGGCTTCTTCATCTGAACATTACTCGTCCGAGTCGCTTTCGCTGAAAGTCTTCGACTTCTTTGTGATGAAACTCTTCTCTTCTTTCTTCTTACCTTTGAAGGATCTCTTCTTTTATTTCTTAGATCCTTCCTTCTTCTTGTATGGACATTCCACAATCATATGTCCTAGCTTATTACAACAATATCAAACGACATAAGAAGAATTATGTTTGTTCGCTTTAAATTTATACCTATCATTGTTGTTGTACTTTTTCTTGTGATGACCATTATCATGACGTGACCTTCTGTAGTCAAAAGAGGAGGAATAATTTCTTATTTGTCTCCTCTTGTTGAGCATTCTCTTGAATTGCTTGTAGTGTAATGAGTTGTCTCCATCTAACATTTCAGAGCTTGAGAGGCTAGCCTCTGAGTCATCATTCTCGTTTGAGGTCTGTGTCATGCCAGGTGACACAACTCTACCTTTTCTTGACACTTCGACCTTCAGTGCTATATATTTCTCTATACTGGAAGACTTGCTTCCCTCTTCTTCTTCTTTTCTTATGTTCAACTTAAGCTCATCTGAAAAAAGTTTCCCAAACAGAATCTTTGGCTCCATGGTAGCCAGCTTACCAAATTCTCTAATGGCAATTGCAATTTGTTCCATTCTTTCATCAGGGGTCTCAAGAACTTTTCATTTAGTTCGCCATTGAAAAATTCACAACCATAGTTCCTTAGGCCGTTGACGATCTTGAAAAACTTCTCATAACTATCAGCATTAGTATCTCTTGAATCTTGCTTGAATGCCTCATACTCATGATTGAGCAGAGATCTTTGATCATCCCTCACTTCCTTAGTTCCTTCCATGAGAACAACCGGAGAATCTCACATGTCCTTGGCAGACTTGCAGTGAAATAGATTTTGCAACATTGAGTCATCAACTGCACTGGCTATTATGTTCTTTTCCTTCTTATCCAAGGAGATGAGAGCGATCTCATATTTGGTTAGGTCCATAATTTTCTTAGGAACCAACACTTTTGGATCTATGGTTGAAGGAGTCGTAGGAATATACAGACCTTCTTCGACTATCTGAAATATTCTTGGATCAACGGCTTCCATGTAGAATCTTACTCTTTCTTCCACATAGGGAAATTTTCCTTGGTGCACACCGACAATTTCTACGAGGACACATCCTTACTTTTATCCATTCCAGACATGTTGTTCTCTTAACAACTAGATAGAGATCTTATTCAAGGTGTTAACCTTTAATGAACAACCTACCTCTGATAACAATTGAAAGTATCTAGTTGTCTACCTAAATCACCTAGGGGGGTGGGTGTGAATAAGTGAGTTCTATGGCATTAAGCGGAATTAAAATACTTTAGAAATTATGCACACAGAAAAAGAGAAAACAGACAGCACAGACAAAAGGATTTATAGTGGTTCCCCACAATGGGTATGTCCACTTTCCCGCCTTGCCTATCTTCAGGATAGACTGGGCTACTTCGCCAAACTCAGATTTCAATAAATCTTACACCTCTGAGTCTTCAACTCCTACAAGATCAGAGACAACATCCCTGTAACACAGCCCCTGCAATGACTATATAATATAGGTTCGGCCGGGACCCCACAACATATAATCGCCACAACTTTAGTATTAAAAAGTTATATAGAAACTACCCAACTCAAAACTCAGAACAAACACAACGGAAACATCAAAAGACACAAAAGTTGTCCACAACTACATAAGAGTACCACGGCCTTAAGGCCTTACAAAACCCATGCTCAAGTCATCAACCACATCACATATAATATCCAAAAGACAATTGCCTTCCTATGCTACCTCGACATGCAAGCCGGAATAAAATAAAGATAGCAAGACCAGACATGAAAATAGGAGGAGGTACACTTCATGAGTCTTAGGAATTTTTGGTCGGCGAGCTGGGTCCAACCTGCGATTCTTGCCATGCATCCATTACACAAAGAGCGGTATAACAAGGGTCAGGGTCAGCTTTAGCTGACCAACAACAGTGTAACAACACCCCTCCTCCCGGCCTTCCTAGCAGTCCCCGGGGAACTACATCACCCTACAAGTCAGCACTTCGTATGCAAATTTAATAAACAATAGCAACATAAACCACAGGTAGGAGTGTCACATGCATCATCCATGTTTCTATGTTGAGCAATTAAAGTAAGGGGCCTAACAATGCAACATGTATGCAAACCTAGGTTTCACCCAAGGCACCCTATGGCGTGTATGCTTCTAACATAACAACACACATCATCATTTCACAACATTCAAAGGGTACTCAACATTTCCCCAGGGCATGCAAGCCCAAGGCCTATAACTCCACTAAGACCTTAGCACTTACAGGGCTCACAATGCCAACAGGCGCTTCAGCATACTTATTCTTTCCACCAACACCAAAGAACAACTGATGCTAAGAACTCTCCCTGAGACCCCACCAGCACATGTCCCACAATGCCATTGGGCTTGTCCATCAGCACAGACGTTATCATCAGTTATCACAAAAGGGGAATTGTCTTGTCGGGACCCTCTCCACAAGTGAATCCAAGTATTCATGGGCTAGCCAGCCGACCACAAAGACAAAGCCACGCCTTCACACATATGTGACATCACATGCCATTCAAAATGCACACAATTACCCTTTTCGATCCACCGTTCGTTCTCACACTCAACATAAGGGCAACACACACGACATTTTCGCCGTCATCGGATTTCTAGCAAAATCCCTAAAATGCACGTTAAGCAACATCAGCGAATCGGACAATCGGACACGATTTTGGCTTCACCCACAATGCCTAATCCGCTAACGGACCAGATCTCTGAGGCAAAATCATGTCGGGGACAGACTCAATCAACCTGATGGTTCTTCTTGAACCAAGGCCACCCAAAACCCTCTCATTTGAGAGATCTGGTGCCAAAAATTTCAGAAAATGAGAAAGGCAAAGAAAGAGATGCCATGCACGCATCCTAAAACAAGGAGGAGAGATGTTGTTATCCTAAGAGTTCTCTTTGTAGCCATGGATCGGTTGAAAGACATGGATTGAAACGAATTCCGGTGCTCCAACAATGGCGGATCTAGCCTTCTTCTTCCTCCAAACCCTCTTTCTTTCCTTAGCCCCCAAAAGCACCAAATGACTTAATGGAAAGAGCATAGACCTCCTCTGCCCTATTTAGGACCTTAGGGCGCACTTATCTGAGCATTTGGATCAAGATCTAAGGAGATCTAACGACCAATAATTGCTACATACAGATCTGGTTCCGTAAGCTAGCGCAGGCGCTAGTTCTACCGCCTACGCTAGCCACTCGACGAAAAATCCATCCGACGAAGCTGTCTCGACATCCCGACGAACTGCACCACTCGACAAAACCTAACGCCAGCGCTACCGACCACGATAGCCTCTTGACGAACTCTCTTCGACGAAGTTGTCTCAATGAATCCAACTCGACAACCGTCAAAACCACTAGGACACTCGAAGGGGAAGCTAACGCCTATGCTAGCACCTAGCGCAGGCGCTAGCTCCCAGGTACAGAAAAGCCTATACTATCCTTAGGCATTCCAGCCTTCGCGCTCAGCGAAACCTGGGGTGTTACAACTCCACCCCCTTAAAAGAATTTCGTCCCCAAAATTTAAGACGTTAATGATAACACACTTACAACACATACCTGACACGAACAGTTCCGGAAAGTCATTCCGCATCGTTTGCTCGCGCTCGCACGAGAACTCGTCTCATCCGCAATTATTCGAATGTACCTTCACCAGCTTGACCTCTTTATTCTGCAACCGTCGGACTTCAGAATCCTCCACGCAAATCAGACAAAATATCGTCCTCAGATCTTCGGCTATTGGAACTGTCGAAGACCCGACCACATCTTCCGGCTCCACCAACGCTTTCCCCAGCACCGAAACATGAAAAACATCATGTAATCCACTTAGCTCTGTGGACAACGCTAACCGATAGGCAACTTCGCCTATGCGCTCTGTAACCTCAAGTGGACCCAAATACTTCAGTCTCAACTTCATGAGTCGCCGAATTAGTGAAACGCCTTTGAACGTCTTGATCTTCTAGTAGACCATGTCACCCACCGCAAACTCCACATTCCTGTGACGTGCATTAAAATATTTTGCCTGCCGATCCTGAGCAATCTTCATGAGCTCCTAGATCCTTCGCACCAACTCGTAAGGGTCTGCCACCACTTCCTTCCTTAAAAGCTGAGTGTCTCCCGCCTCTATCCAAGACATCGGCGTTCGACACTGCCTTTCATACAAAGCCTCGTATGGCGGCATCTTGATACTCGCCTGAAAACTATTGTTATAAGAAAACTCTACCATGAAAAGATGGTCCTCCCAACTCTTACCCAAATTGAAGGCACACATCCTTAACTTGTCCTCCAATGTATGATTTGTTCTCTCCGTTTGACCATCGGTCTGTGGATGAAACACGGTACTAAATTTCAACTTTGTGCCCAGACTTTTCTACAACAACCGCCAGTCTTTGGTCATGAATCGCCCATCGCGATCACTAACAATGCTCTTTCGAATTCCGTGCAACCACACAATATTTCAAAAATACAGCTCTGCGAGCTTCTCCACGCTATCGCCCTTCCGATTTGGAATGAAGTGGGCCACCTTGGTCAGGCTATCCACAATCACCCAAATCACATCATTACCTTGTCGTGACCGAGGCAACCCATTCACAAAATCCATGGAGATGTTCTTCAAATTTCCACACGGGGATAGGAAGAGGTTTCAAGAATCCTCCCGGCCTTTGGCACTCGGCCTTCACCGAAGCACAAGTTTGACATCGACTTACGTACAAAGCTACGTCTCGCTTCATCCCAGGCCACCAAAATGATTTCTTCAAATCCAAGTACATCTTTGTACTTCCTGGATGAATGGAGTTCTTCCTGATGTGAGCCTCAAACATCAACTCCTCATGGAGTTTGCAAAAGTGAGGGACACACACCCTTCCGTTTCTCTTTAAAAGTCCACCGACCATCTCCAAAGCACTACCTTCACTTTGCTGAGCTTCCAACACCAACCGATGTCACTCTACGTTGGACTCACCCCGAGCCACACACAAAATGTAAAGAGACTCAAACTCCCGCACAAAACGCTCGTCATGCTCTTCAATCCAATTACCTTACCCGAAATACTTTCTACTCAAAGCGTCATCCACTACATTCGCCTAAACTGGCGTATACTTAATCACTACATCGTAGTACCCAAGGAACTCGACCCACCTATGCTACCTCATATTGAGATCTTTCTGTTCCAGAAGATACCTTAGGCTTTTGTGGTCCGTGAAAATTTCCACCTTCGAACCATACACGTAGTGCCGCCACAACTTTAACGCGAAAATCATTGTCGCCAACTCCAAGTTGTGGACGGGGTAATTTCTCTCACGAGGCTTTATCTGCCTTGACCCATAAGCTATCACGTTGCCATGCTGCACCAACACGCAACCCAAACCGCAACCTGACGCGTGGCTGAAAATATAAAATCCTTCAGTCCTACTAGGAAGACTTAGGATTGGAGCGAACATCAATCTTTCCTTCAAGGTATCAAATGCACATGCACACTCCGGCGTCCACACAAACTTCTGGCCTTTTCGAGTAAGAGAGGTGAGGAGCAAAGCCATCCGCGAAAAGTTCTCAATGACCCATCTGTAATAACCGGCTAGTCCAAGGAAACTCTGGACATCTACTCGACGACAATCCTTCCTTCGATATCTTTGATTCTTCTCTGCGTTCGACAATCGACATTCTTTGTTTGATGATCTTGCCATGTCTCAGCGTTCGACGATCAGCATTCTTCGTTCGACGATTTCGCCATGTCTCAGCGGTCGACGAATACTTTGCTTCTCAGCGGCTGCTGCTCTGCCCGTCATTACGACGACAAGCACGCATTGTCGACGATATCGCCTGTTCTTCTCGACGATGTGTACTTATATTTTCCTGAGATTATGAACTAGATGTACGATCAAATACAAAGTGAAGTACTCTTGAAATGATGACTTCTTCAAATCAGGAATCATGTGGGCAAGATTCCCAACATGAACGTATCACAGATTTCCAAAAAAATTAATAGATGTAAATTAAGATCTTCATCCGGTAAGCCATCGAAAATGATGGTTTGATGTACCATCTGAATGATACTTATTTTAATTTCAAAATTATTATTCGCCACCACCGGGCGAATAATACTATATTGTGTTCCCTCCGAATTTGGCCTCGCATAATAGCACATGGTTCGTAAGGGGCCTCGTTATGGTCGGGATCTTCCATTATTCCTTCGTTAGTTTCTCTGATTAATAGATGTAAATTAAGATCTTCATCCGGTAATCCATCGAAAATGATGGTTTGCTGTACCATCTGAATGATACTTATTTTAATTTCAAAATTATTATTCGCCACCACCGGGCGAATAATACTATATTGTGTTCCCTCCGAATTTGGCCTCGCATAATAGCACATGGTTCGTAAGGGGCCTCGTTATGGTCGGGATCTTCCATTATTCCTTCGTTAGTTTCTCTGATTGACTCTTTGCGAATTATTGGTAGATCACTAAATCAAAGACGTCGCTGTATGGTGCGCTCAATTTCTGGATCAAAACACAATTCTAGATTAATTGAAGAGTTTCCTCGGGTCATAAACTAAAAGAAAAGAAAAAGGGAAAAAGAGAATTAGAGGTGAAAAGAATAAGAAAAAAAATGAAGAAGGAAAAATTAAAATTATTATAATATTTTATAATATTATAGTTAAATAGATATATAATAATAATTTTTTCAAAAAGCGGGTTAAGTTAGTCCCGGACTTCCCGAGGTCTACCCTGTGAAGGGTTCACACGGTACTAGGAGATGTGATGGGATGATAGCCCAAACCTCCCTTTTCGAGAATTTAAACTGCGCCTTTTAAGATTTTTTATTAAAAAATTTTAAGAAAAGGAGGAAGAGAAAGAGAGCGATAAAATTAATAGATATTTCTTTTTTTTCGAAATATCAACATAATTTCACCAACAACGGCGCCAAAAACTTGATGAGCAAAACTATATCCGCAAATGATAACGACAAGTGTACCGTATTGAAAGTAGTATACATTTATAAAACCAAGGTCGTATTAGACTCGGGGTGGTTGAGTACTTTTACTTCAAGAAAGTCTATATTATTTTATCAATAGAACTTTGAGTTGGTTTGTTTATAAGAAAAAGTGTGGTGAATTAGAATAGCGATTAAAGCAACGATTTGGAAAGCTAGCACTCGAACTTAAATCACCTTGGAAATAAAATATAAGAAAACAATAGTTCTAGTTCTCTTAAGAAAACTGCTTTGACCGTGGAGGTTCCCGAATTCTAAACGCACCTCTTTCGATGATGCATTCAACTGAGTTTAGGTTGATCAATCGAACTTTTGCTCTAGAATAAAAACACCTAAAATTTTGCTTTATCGTAGTGAACCCCTCTATTGGATTTGACTCCAATCTGGGAGATTTATGTCATCCTCTCTCGAGGGTTGCATGCAACTCTCTTTATCCTTGAATGATTAATTCGTATTATGAACCGCTCGGCTAAATTAAATACGAAAACATTTATGAAAATTATATATCGAAGATATAATCTCATCAAAAATAAATCAAGGATAAATCTATGCATTTCCCAAGAAGAGAAAAAGAAACTCTAATTTACTTCATAGCTTATATTATTCCTTGGATTATCTCGACTGAGTACTAATAGAGATTTAGCTACTCATTGAGATTAAGGAATCAATAGAAATAAAAGAGTGCATTATGGAAGAAGAAGAAGAAGAAGAGAATAAGAGATTAAGAGAACTATTTTTATTGATCTACAAATGAAAATTACAAACTAATGAATTAAGATTCCAAACTATTGAAATGAAAGTTACACTTACAAAAGAAAAGTACATGAATTGAAACATACAATTGCACTAGAAAGAGAAATACAAGAATGCTTAAAACAAGAAAACAAAGCAAGAAATGAAGGATTATGTCTCCAAAATTCGTCCCTGAATTTCTGGATGAGCTCCCTTTAAATAGAAGAAAAGCTGATGTTGCATGCCCTTGGTCACGCCCGTGACTAAGGGCGTGTACTTGGCGTGATCGTAGCTGGTGTGGGATAGACGCCTTCTGGCTTCAATGCGGGCATTATGTGCGCATCACATCTTAGGTCACGCCCATGACCAAGGGCGTGTAATCTTTTTATCTGGTTGCTGGCGGGAAGCTTCGGAGAGAAGGAGCGCGGGATGAGTCACGCCCGTGACTCAATGTCACGCCCTCGGTCATGCCCGTGACCGAGGGCGTGTAATTTTAATTTATGTGGCAGGATGATTATGTCTGCGGGAGGTTGGTCATGGCCGTGACCAGGGTCACACCCGTCACCTGGGTCATGTCGTTGGTGAACCTTCACGGAATGTCCCCAGGTTGGCGGCAGGGGGTCTGGAATACATCTTAGGTAGTCACGCCCGTAACCTTGGGCGTGTACTTGCAAATTTGGCTCAAAGTGTCCAGAAAACATGAAAATATAAAATAAACTTAAGTTAGTTCATGAAATCAAAAAGGGAAGGATTTACATGACATAATTCATATAAATTATATAATTTCATAATAAAAATATATTAAAACTATACTAAGAGATGAGTATATAAACTACACATCAATAAGCTACCGCATCGGTCTAAACTCAGTTGAATCAGTTTCCAGGTTTTAACATTTTTGGTCCAATGAATGTGGACCGGTAGCTTGTGAAGAAAAATCTCACTTGACGATCCCATGTCTGTATATGGAGCACATAACTAGCTAGAGGAACTTGCATCCCATGGATGAGTTTGTGATGAGAAACAACTTCGCTGAGTTTAGTAAGTCGATGGAGCACTACAACAAAATACACTTTTAGTAAGGACTAAATTGTAACGAAGAAAAAATTTGTTACTAATAGCTATATTTAGTAACGAAATTTCGTTATCGTTACAAAAGCTTAACTTTTTGTAACAAGTATTTTATGATTCGTTACAATAACTAAATGTTTGTTACAATAAGAGCAGGTATTTGTAACAAGACTACTTTTACGTTACAAATAGTAAAATATCCTCACAATAAGTAGCAATTGTGACAACACCATGAAAGTATTTGTAACAATTAGAATTTTCTTACAATTAGTATTTTTTGGTAACTAAAGTTTTGTTACAATATATATTAATTAAATTTTAAAACATGAGCGCGCATTTTAGGCCATAGAGCGTATTTTTTCGCCCGTGCATGTGTTTTTCACTTGTACGTGCGTTCTTTGTCTGGTGGCATGCGTTTTTTTGACTGCGCATACTTTTTGGCTTGGGAGCACAATTTTGTTTGCGCACAAGTTATTCGCTCATGAGCGTTTTCTTCAAAAACACATTTTTCCGGGCGCCCTTTTTTCGTCCTGATGCTTTTTCTCACCCGGGCACATTTTAGCCTAGCTAGTTATGCATTTTTTCGCGGACACGCATTTTCAACTGGGTGCAAGTACGTACTGTTAGCTCAAGCATGCATTTGTCTTAAGGGCGCGCGAGAGATGACTATTAATTAAATATCGTAACATGAAAAATATCTAATGTATCTTTTAAATTTTTGTATAAATAGAAATATATTATTACTAAAAATTAATTTTATTTATTTATTATCACCACTTATAAGGAAACATTTACGGCGACGTTTTTTTGTAGCGTTTAAAAAAATAAGACTAAAGATTTTAAATTTTGGTATTTTCGCGCGCAGGGGTTTGCGAGCTGCATGAGCGTCGTCGCACTGCGACAGTATGGAGGCGGGGGTAATTAATGTCGTGTGGGGCACATGCGCTTTTCCTATGCACTGTTAGTTATTGATAGATCGAGCGTCTGAAAGTGGGAAAGTACAGTTTTGGCGGAGGTACTGTCGCTGCCGGGGTACTGTCACAGCGGAGAGTATCGAGCACGGGCGTACCTCTATAATTTATATATATATATAACCGGTTACATGTATAATAAATTATAATTATAAATTTAATTATATATAAACTAATGGGTATAAAATTTTATATAAAAGTTTATTAAATGTTTTTATAAAAAAATTATATAAAGTTTTTATATAAAACTTTACGAGCAGCTCCGCACGCTTCGCCCGTGCTCGCTGCCTCGCTGGCTCTGAGCGGGCTGAGCCCGCATTCGAGCGGGGTGCGCCCATATACTAAAGTACCCGATCGGCGACGGCGGGCTTTGCCCGCCCCCGGTGGGCTTCGCTCGTAACATATACATATGAGTACTCAAAATGATCGTAAAAAAATATACATCAAAATTTTATAATTATTTTTTTTAAAAACATTTCTATTTTAACAAAAAATCCTTTTAAAGTTTCTTTATATATAGTAGTTAAAGATATACGAAGTTATAGTAATTAATATTAAATTTAATTAAGTTATACATATAACCATTTATACATACGAGCACCCCCGCACTGGCTTCACCTGTGCTCGCTGACTCTTAGCGGGCTGCGCAGGGGCTCGTTGACTCTTAGCGGGTTGCGCCCTCATTCGAACAGACTCCACCCGTACTCGCTGACTCTTCACGGGCTGCACTAGCATTCGAGCTAGCTGCGCCCGCATTCGAGCTGGCTGCGCCCGCATTCGAGCTGGCTGCGCCCGTGCTCACTGACTTTTAGCGGGTTGTGCCCTCATTCGAGCTGGCTGCGCCCGCATTCGAGCACATACTATTATTCACAACATATACATATGAGTATTTAAAATGACCGTAAATAAATATTAATCAATATTGTTATTTTTATTTTGTAAGAAAATGTATATTTTCCCTAAAAAATCAATTTCTTTCATCTCCCTCTCTCCTCTCTCTACCTCTCTCCTCCTCTCTCTCTTTTCTCTTTCTTTCTCTCTCTTCAATGGATGAGTGAGATCAAATGCTTGCCAGATATTGGATGGCTAAGATTAATTTTACCACTCCGTACTTATTTTTAAGTAGTAAAGATTATAAAATTTAATTATAATTTTAATTATATATAAACCGATAAAAATTATATATATAACATTTTTATAAAAAATTATATAAAGTTTTTATATAAAACGTTATATATAAATTTTTTTGTATGAAGTTTTTAACTTTATAAAAACCTTTATATAAATTTTTTTTTTAATTTTAAGAACATTCTTATTGTTACGGTCCGCCCGAGGCTCCTGATAGATCGGGCCTCCTAAACCGTCCAAGCCAGCTGAGCGGTCGAGCGTGCAAACAGTCAAATGTTTTCAGATTTGCCCGCAATCGGGATGAAAAACCATGCGGCCTCCCCTCGTGCGGGGGCGGCGAATCACATGAGTGCGGTGATTTGTGCGCGTAACTTCCCACTATGCGAGTGGGGGAGTGGAAAAACCTCTATCTACAGCCGTCTTTCTCTATAAATTGGGGTCAATCCCATCACTTATAAAAGTTTTTCTGTCTCCATCCTTCTTTCTCTCACATGAATGAAATATATTGAGAGAAATTTTCCTCCATAAAATGTTGCAAAAAACAAATTCAAAATTAAAATTTATTAAATTTAAAAATGAATGCAAATATCACATTAATTAATTAATATAATTTTAAAATAAAAATAAAGATCACGCACGGGCTCTGCACGCACGCAAAGGCACTCCCGCGTGCCCACGTGACCACCGCCGAGCACACGCGCACGCACGACGCGGGCTCGGGAGAGCATTTTTATCCCGGTCGGGAGTGCATTTTTCGCCCGGGCACGTGTTTTTCACTCCTGCGCGTGTTTTTTGCCCGAGCACCCATTTTTTGCCCAATCGCACGTTTTGCACTAACATGCATTTTCGACTAGGAGCATTGTCTCCCAAGCGCGCATTTTCACCCAGGTACAAGTGTTTGCCCGAGCGCGTATTTTTCTTACGGACGTGTGAGATATGACAAATAAATATCATAACATTAAAAATATCACTAATTGTTTCACCAAATCCAGTTGCACGTACAGTTTCATCATCTTCTCTTTCTTCATTGACTTTGACACGCCATCATGTTATCTCATTACATCGCTACTTTTCATCGAGAAAAATTGTGTTCTGATCTAGTCATTTCCTCCTCTTCTTGTATCTCATTACACGCAATCACCCAAACACATACACGCACAGTCACAAACACACAGACACACACACGGACATAAACACAGACATAGATACATGCAGACAGGCACAGACACACATAGACACAGACACACACAGACATACAAACTAACATACAGACATGCACAGATACAGACACATACACGTACACAAATACACAGATGCACAGACAGACATACAAACACACACAGACATAGACACAGACAAACAGACATACAAACACACACAGACAAACACAGACACAGACAGACACAGACACATACTGACACAAAGACATGCTAACACACAGACACAGACACACAGACAAACAGACATACAAACACACACAGACAAACACAGACACAGACAGACACAGACACATACTGACACAAAGACATGCTAACACACAGACACAGACACACAGAAAGACAAGCACACACACACACAGAAAGACAAGCACACACACAGAGAAAGACAATCACACACACAGAGAAAGACAAGCACACACACAGAAAGACAAACGCGCGCACACACGCACACACACAGAAAGACGAGCACACACACCCACACACACAGAAAGACAAGCGCGCGCACGCACACACACACATAAAGATGTTTTATGGAGATAAGGAGTCATCAACATCTCCAACTATCTCGAACAACAACAATCTAATTTATTTGCATAACGCCAACATCTCAAATTAATATTCAAAGCTTGCACATAGGCGATGAGATCGACATCACTCAGTCAAAGACCATAACTGTTGATGAACCACCACAGTAGACATCTATAAAACTGAGAGGCTGTCAAGTTGCTCAGAAACTGTAAAGAACTAGAATGCAAGGTCAAAGCATAATAATCAGCAAATAGATCAAATCAGTCATTGAGTTGGCTCATATATTCGTGTTTGACCTGGTAAGAGGAAATATGTAGATATAAATGAGAATCATCGAAGTGAGTCTAGCTATATATATATATATATATATATATATATATATATATATAGACATTGAGTCAGTATATCATATATGATAGATTGATCACCCCCAAAAATAGAGCACGTGATTAAGCGACGACTAATAAATAGAGTAACAAATTTTTTTAATAGAAATATATTAAAGATAAAATAGGATTTTAATTGAAATAGAGTCTAGCTTTTTTCTAATCAAATTTGGCTTCAAATCATGCAATTTTTCTATCCAAAAAAGAGGTATTTGTTCAACGGAAATAACATCAAAATGTTTTGATTTAGTGGGGTGGGATGCATTCATGTGGAATTTTAATTTGAATTTTCATTTGAATTTTCATTTGGAATCCCAAAATTCTAAGCCTTAAAATGCTTGGCGGCAAAACTCCCGCACATTTCTTTAGTTCTAATCACACTTCGATCGGCGCTAAAACCCTACTCGCCCACGACTCCAAGCACATTCTCCGCCGTTCGGCTTCTCTCCGAAACTCCTCCCACGAAGTACCAGGGACTTCATCTTCCTCTCCATCGCCGACAAAGCTCCGACGTACTCCTCTCCCGCGCATCATCTCTGTAGGCAGCGGCAGCTCACACTCTCCGGCCCCGATTCCTTCCTCGGCAGTTCCGACGAGTTCTTCAAACCCTCCTCGCAAACCCTCATCAGCAGTCACCGGGGGAACTACGTCTGCTGCGACTGTAGAGGTATGCGATCTTTGGTTGTCAAAATAGAGTTTAAGACACAATATCAGATCTCATCCCAAACAGACACAATATCAGAGGTGATTACCATAGCTGTTTTCCCCAATTTCTGAATCTGAAAAACATATTTAGATATTAATAGAAAATTTTGAATCTGATTATCATAGCTGTTCATTCTAGATCTGCGTGGTGTTGTGCACGTCGGGGAGCTTGTTTGGTTTATTATTTATGATTTTTTGCCATGCAGATACCATGTTGATTGTAAACCTTAGCTTTAACTATCTTATTGTTCCCTGCTCTGAAGCTGTTGCGAGATAAGTGCCATTGGAAGAGAAAACAAATGCAGCTATAGGTGACCTATGTGCGTCAATCTGTTTAACTACCTTTTTTTACTAGTCTTAGGAGTTTGTTCACCAATCTAGGAGATTTCATCCTGAGCTCATAGACAAATGCACCTCTTTTTTTGCTTGCTTCTTACTGTTTCTTATATTTATGAAATTCCATCCACAGTTCCTAGGCTGGTTACTAGGAAAGGGCCATTTTGCACTTTTTCGAAGGGCAGAGTTAAAGACACTGGTTGATCTGCATGGGAATGAGGTTGGCTTTGTGCTCCTTTTTAACCCTCAATTAAAATGATCTTATCTGATATTTAGTTGTGTCAAAAATGATTAGATACATTTTGAGATCCAATTTAGTTTACTTTCATTGTCTGATTAGGGAAACTATTTTTAGGAAGTTTTCTTCCAGCGTGTTTTACTTTAATTAAATCAGGCTTGTTTTGACATTAATAGTTGGGAAAAGCTTATTAACTTCCTCGCCACTTGATCGTCAGTTGAATATATCAGACAACTCATAAGAAAAAGTTGAATTTATCAGATAGTTCGCATTATTACAATGTTACAAGAGATCTAATATTGTATTATTGGTTGACAAAATACAGTATAAAACATCTAATGTAGTTTTAGGAATTGCTTTGTAATCTCATATTATTAGTGCATACGGCTATTTTATTTTGAGCAGTTGGGTTCACCAAAGAATAGAAACTCATAAATTACATATGAGCCCTATGTTGATGTCATCTACTAGATGAGGATGGGGCATACAGTTGAAGAAAAACTTAATGATCTACTAGATGAGGATGGGGCATATACAGGAAGAAAGTGAGTGTTTTGTCTCTATAATGTGTTTGTGTTTTCCCTGAGGTGGCCGAGGAGCTGGCCGTGGAGGTATGAGAGGGAGGGGAGGCCGAGGAGGGATGAAGAGCGGCAACAGAGTCATGGTACAACCACAAAGCTTGGTTACCGGTGAATCTGTATACGGAGAAAAGTGTGTTTCTATTCAGGTAATAGTTTCAAAGCTGCCACAAAGCTTGTTTTAATCGTCTTTCCCGTGAACAGACTTTCTCTCTACTATTGTTATATTGTTCTTTTTTGTTCATTGGTTTGGTTGTTTCTCCTTGCAGAATGAAGATGGAATAACCAAGGTGGAGTATAGAGTTTGGAATCCATTCCGGTCAAAACTGGCGGCAGCCATTCTTGGAGGAGTTGATAATATTTGGATTGTAAGTGTGCTTAGATATTATTGAAGTTGATTGTAGCACATTTCTTCACTCAAGTGTTGCTTTTGATTTTGATTAAAGCTTTATCGTCTGTATACAAACTCCAGGTTTTATGAATTTAAACATTGACAGCATACAAATCATCACCATTTAGTAACCATCTGATTCTTAATATTTTAGTGCGTGCATTTTCTTTCACTTTAATAATCTGGTTGACATTATCCAGACTTTCTGTTTGAGCAATCTGTAGTGTTATGTACATGTTCAGGTTTGCTTGGATCATGTTCAGGTTCCTTTATGTATCCATGCATACAGGTGAAGTATGCTGTTGTTTTTGTTTTTATTTATTGCGACTGTTTTGTTGATATAGTATTAGAAGTGCCGCTGTTACTACAATTTTTATCCATTGAATGCATGTTTTCATTACACAGTAAACATGATGTTTTAGCATTCCTGGGGTCAAGAAACTATCCTAGGTTGCATAAACTTGGAGAGTTTAGAATATGATGTTATTGAATAATCATTGTGAGCTTTGTTTTTCCAGGTCTTCTTCAAAATAGAATGTGGTTATAGCCTTTGATAATTGTGGTAATGTGGTTCAATTTGAGATGACATAGTATTTTTTCTTTTTTTGTTTGAAATGATCTTCTGGATTGGAGTCGGAATTGGATCTCATGGATCGTGGTTTTATTTAATTTTTTAAAATGCCGCAACCTTTGGCGGCGTTTTTTTAAAAAACGCCGCTAACCTTTAGCGGCGTTTTTTAAAAAAACGCCGCTAACTTTTGGTGGCGTTTTTTTAAAAAACGCCACTAACTTTTGGTGGCGTTTTAAAAAAAACGCCGCGAATTTCCTGACTTTTCGCGGCGGTCTCTACGGCGGTGTTTTTTCAAGCGTAGCGAAAGCTTCCGCGGCGCTTGAAAAATGCTGCGAACGGCATAAAAAAAACGCCGCGGTAGACCTGTTTTGTTGTAGTGTGTATGTGTGGATTGTTTATGCATGGATATGAGTGTGTATGATGTTTCTACTCTCATGTTTTTTAACATTAACTATTGCTCTCTTTTATTTGTAGGGTGCTGGTGTCGTGGTGGGAAAGTGACAAAAGATTCATTAGTCATAAAGTGACGGAAGATTCAGTAGTCGAAAAGTGACGGAAGATTGATTAGTCGAAAAGTGTCGAAGTTGATGTCATATTTAAAACATGTTGATCTTATTGTTATGTAATATTGTGTTGTTCTAGATGAGATGATATGAGCTTTACTCTATGTAATACTTTTTTTTGTAAATAAATACATGTTCAAATTTAATAATTATAATATATATGTGTTTTCAGGATTTTATCTTGTCTTTAGCTATGGCTTTCAGAAATTCGATGTCAAAATTAATATTTATACTTTAAATATTATTTGTAATGATAAATTAATTTCAATAAATTTGATACATAAATATAATTTTTTTAGTGAGGAAGAAATCAAACATTTATAACGAAATATTCATATATTTGATATATAAATATAATCTTTTTAGTGAGGAAGAAGTCAAACATTTGTAACGAAATATTCTTTACTATAACTCATCTTATTGTGAGGAAGTAATGTTTGTCACAAATAAATTATTTGTAACGACAAACAAAAATTCATTACAAGAACTTCTAGCGTCGAGCCTTAGGTAACGGTCGTCACGTAAAGTAAATTACGTTACAAAAACTTTGTGTAACGATATTAGTTACCTTTTGTAACGTTTTTTTTCCTTACTAAAAGTGTAATTTGTTGTAGTGGAGGATACCCTGAGAGAACTGCTCGCACCTCGCATAGAGGCAGAGAGTCCATCCCTAGTGGTTTTCGCCTCGCCCGGTGAGGTGATGCGTGATTCAGCAAGTACACCGGTTGCACAAGTAA
The DNA here is from genome assembly GCA_033032865.1 of Dactylorhiza incarnata. Classification (NCBI taxonomy): domain Eukaryota; kingdom Viridiplantae; phylum Streptophyta; class Magnoliopsida; order Asparagales; family Orchidaceae; genus Dactylorhiza; species Dactylorhiza incarnata. The sequence goes on from JAWHQI010000035.1 coordinate 10,525,216, forward strand.
TTTAAAATGGGAGTGATCCCCAAGTATCGATCTCTCAAGGAATGATGGTATGTGGTCAGGATTTACTTAAGTAATGAAATAATTAATCGACAAGTTTTCTTAACAGATCTTTGAGTTGGTAGTTTTGAGATTAATAAGACTAAAAGAAAAAAGTATGGGTCGAAACACCGCTTTGGCTTCTCGTTACTTCCTTACAATAGATCTCTTGCTAACAACACGGAATCACAAATGTGATACACGATCTTCCACAGGACTCTTCTAACTCACTCACACACTACCACACATTCACTCTAGCTAGGTTAAGAGATGTGTCTCATAGACAAAATTTTATAAATAGTAGTTATACAAGCTAGGAATCAACACTAAGGTGATTAAGGCATTCATCATCATGAAATAAAAAACAAAGGAATACAAATACAACCACAATCAGTGGCTTGCTGGAGACGTAAGGAAGAGATCATCAGTTTATCAATCTGAGGTTTGTTTCGTGTCATCAACTACACCCGGGGTACGGGGGGGGGGGGGGGGGGGGGGGGACTGTCACCACCTACTAATCACCCAATTTCTCTGAGAATCTCTTGCGTCCGTGTTGATCTTTAAGAGGTTTTATTACTTGGTGGAGATAAGGCTTTAGATCTTCACTTGGAGGAGATATAATGACTCTAGGGATGAACCCTAGGATGTGGAGTATGGAGGAATGAAGGGAGAAGGGTTTTGTTGGGAATTTGGTCCCCTAGATTCCTGATTTGAAGAAAAACATTAACGTAATAATAAACTTAATGTGTTTGATGAATCATTGATTATGCTTGAGATATGCACTTATAATCTGTAACATCCCATTTCTTACTAGACCCCTTAACTTCAATTAGGGTAGGACATGTGGTGAGCTAGGTGAGTTTGAGATTGGTGGTGACCTTGGGATGCACTGAGTTGAGTGAACTCACACGTGATCCACTATAGAAGGCAGGTCAACTTAGGTCAAATTAGCTCAAATTGAACTTACACTTGTGAATTAACCCCACCACCATGTCCCTAAATGTAACATCCCCCAAATAACTAGACCCCTAGAGTAGTTTTGTCATAACTAGGTCATGACAAAACCCTAGGAAGCTTGAAGAGATCACTTGGCCTTAGGCTTGAAGGGGAAGATCACCTTGGTCTGCAAATAGCAATTTCCAGTTAACAAGCATAGGGTTGGACTTTAGGGCCTCACCTTGATCCCTTGACCCCACCATAGCATCCCTAACCATTTAGGGGTTCGCTTAGAGCACCAAGGACCCATTTGAGTCAACTAAAGAGGCCAAATTAACCAAAGTCAACCCTAACCCAAAATTGGTCAAAGTAGCCTAATAAGGGTCAATTGGGATCCACCATGCCAAATTGACCATTCCACTACCCTTATAAGGATATTAGGGACCCAATGGACTAAAAAAAAACCCATCATTGGGCCACCAATTTGTCCAATTTGACCAAAGTCAACTCTAGCCCTATTTTGGTCAAATTGCCTTATTGTGGGTCAATTAGCCTCCACCTTGACAAATTGACCCTACCTAAACCTTCCTAACCCTTAGGGGAGGCCAATGAGTCACTAACCACCAATTGGGGTCAACCCAAATGGTCAAATTGACCAAAGTCAACTTCACCCTAAATTTAGGTCAAAATGACCTATTTTGCCAAAATCAAGCCCAATCCTCTTGGACTAGACTCAATTAAGGTGGCCCACCACCTAATGGGCTTGGGAATTACTGAATTGGCCTTTCAATTTCAAGAAATTCGGCCAGGAGAGAGAAAGCCCCATTTTCCCCAAAAATGGAGGTGAGAGAAAGAGAGGAGTAATGGCCATTCATGGCTTGGGAGGCCAAAGGCCTCCTCTCTTCACCTCCCATCGCCTGGTTCTTCCCCCACTCATTGATTTGGAGAAGTTTAATAGCCTGGGCCGGCCACAAGGGGGCTAAATTTGGAGGATTTTCATGGTGGGCGAAAATAACTTTCATGGCCATTAATGGTTTTCAAGGTTGTAACCTCCCCCTCTCCCAATTGATGCCTTTAACACCTTCAAAGGAGTGAGAGGAATGAAACCCCCCTTCTTCCAGAGAAAACCGTGCAGTGGAGGCTCGGATCGACATGGCTTCCAAGCTCCAAGGTCGGCCATGGTGATGGGCCAATCGGCAAGGAATCAACCCTCCATACAGGCTGGTTCTTCTCCTCTTCTCTAGTGGATAGATCTACATCTAAAATCGGCAAGGATTGGGGCCAATTGGCCCTCAATCAACATGGATGAAATCTCCATTTTTTGGAGGTTTTCTTCTTTCCCAAACCGCTGGTTCCGTCCACCACCGGCCGGCCAAGACCCCCCATCGCCGGCCACCACCTCAAGGAAGGTGGTGGTGGCATTGACCGGCCGTGAAGGGGCGTGGGTGGTCGGGAAAACCAAGATAAAGGGGCTACAGTTTGGGTAAATCCTTACCCTTGGCTGGAGGAGGAAGATGAAGGGATGCCCTCGAAATTGCTTCAAGATCTGTGCCGGATCAAATGATATAAATGTGTATTAAATGTATTTTCTGTCACACCTTTTGCTGTGCCTAGATTAATTTATGAAAAATACTTAGGCCCCTTGACAGAAAAAGTGGTCAACACCAAAGTTGTAGCCCTTAGAGTCTACTTTATTTTTTGATTTCACCCCAAAAGGAGTTCTATAGCTCCCTGTAGCTCCATTTTGGTGGGACTGGTCCTTAGTGTAGGACAGCCACCATTTCTTAAATAACTTTTGATTGGGTCATGGTTTTTGTAATAATTTCATAAATCATATATTAATTAATTATTGGGTCCAATGACCTCCAATGCCCTCCAAATTTTGGTGGGTACTTCTTAGGGTTATTACATGACCCTGGTACAAATCTCAGCCCAATTGGGACTGATTTAGTTTGGAAATTGGTTAACCTAAGTTGAGTCTAATTAGGTCAAAATTAGGGCATGATGTTTATCTTGGGGTATTGTGGTCAAATCTCCTCACCATGAGATGAAACCTTGGCCAATGGATTAGGATCACCTAAAACACCCCCATGAGTGAGTTGGGGTGGTGTGGAGGTGGTTATGCCCTAGGAAACTAGTTTTAGCCCTAGGTGTGCATATAGGACCTTGTGAAGGACATGAGGTCAAATATCCATGAGTGGTTATGAAACTTGGTGGATAAGCTTATAGGGGGTAGATAGGCACTGGGTAATTTTATAAGAATTTTAGGAGCCAATATTCCCTTTGAATTAGGGCATAACCGCTTTAGGGAAACTTCTTAAAAGAAACCTTTACATGCTTAAAAAGTCTTGGATGATGATGAAACTTTGGTGGTGCCCTTATAATCATGGTTTAGACCTCTGGTAATTTTTGTGACTTTTATTAAATGATTTAATCAGTACCTCTTTCACAAGGCACCTATTTTGATTTAGACTTAAGAAAAATATTTGAGGGTCCAAAACTCATTGTTAAATTGTGCAAATTGGTGATAGGACCTTTCAAAACATTAGGAGGCTCTATAAAGTTTTATAGAATTTTTGAAGACTTAAATCAGTAGGCTACTTCTCAATTCATTTAAATTGAGGTTTTCTTAATTTATTTATTTTAGTGAGAAAATGATTTCCTTAAATCCTGAAACTTAGTCAGTAGCCTTTTCTGGTGAATACAAGAGTTTGGTATTTTTCCCATAATTTTAGTGTTGAGCTTTTTGGTGGTTACTTCATAAAACTACAATATTGGACAAATGTTAAATAATTAAATTAGAGGACAATTTCTTACTGTAAAAATATGATATGCTGTTTATGAGGTTATTTAGTCACCATAGATTTATCATATTTTTTGGAGAGTCATATCATAAGATTTACTTACACTTCATGTTCATGTTCATGTTCATACTTGGCAGATGTTTGGAGAAATTAAAATAAATATTAATTAATTAGGAAAAAATATGATTCTCTGGATTTAGTCTTATAACATCATGATAGACCACTAGTAAATAGCTTGGGTCAGCTGGATGAATATTTGGAGTACCTCTAGTTATGAGCGTCATATAGTTAGTTTGGTCTGCGTTTAGTAAAACTGTGGAACTTGGATAACTAGTGGACTATTAAGTGGGAATGGCATGTAGTAGGTGTACATGGTCAGGATAAAGAGATTTAGGTCACCAGAAAGGGGTTTAGGTGATGAGAGTGTGCTTGGAGAGTTAAGGGTGAAGTGGTGCTCGGGATTGACAAAAGATCGTCTTTCCCTTAGCCTGTCATAAAATGCTTAGGGTTAATTCAACTGTAATAACAAGGAGGGTGTTCTTATGGGTAGATACCAACAACACTAAGTGTCTTGAGAAAGGGAACTTTGGGGTGTCATCCCATTACAGTTCCTTGTACCATAGCGAGACCCTTACAGGGTAATCCTCGAGATGTCCAAGATTAACCATAAATTGTAGGGATAAGTTGATGTACAAGATGAACTTAATAACGCACATACGCACACCCCGTAGTTACGGAGGTTAGTTGGTTTGGTTGTACGAGTGGTAGGCTCGGTGGTTGTAGCAGTAGATTAATTAGTCTGGTGAGCTTGTGACTTAGTAAGGTTTGTTGGTACGGACGGGTTTGTCCGGCGAGCCGGTGGCTCGGAAGGTTATGGTCACGGGCGGGTCAGCCCGGGGAACTTATGGCTCGGAGATAGATAGTAGAACATGTTGCATGTGCACGAAGGTGGTGGGTCTTCGGTATTGGATGATCGTTCACACCGACGTCAATACGTTGACTCGACAAGTGTGGAATTTGCAATTAGCCTTGAAAGTCTGGTGGTCCAGCCAGTAAGAGTACGCAGATGCTCCGCAGTTTTGCATTGAGGTTTACGGTAGGTCTAGGTTAGGTAGTGTGAATACCAACCTAGAGGTGGGCGAGGCCCAACCCACCGCTTTCGTTTGCCACTACGGGAGTATCCTGGGAGTCTAGCTCGCTCCAAAAAGGGGGAACTAAAGGTCTATGCGCATAGAGTCGAAGTGGGTGAGTTGCACTTGTATGAACATAGCATAACTGCATACCTTACCTGTCATAGCATAAACATTGAATTTCAACCCCTACCCCTATCGTATAATTCGGTTATGGGACTTCTTATACGATAGGCCTTGCTAAACGACCCCTTGGTCTATAGGTTTGTATGGACATTCCTATAAATCAATGGTTACTTTTCTATTACTATTGTCTTTACTTACTGCACTTTACTTATTCTTTACCTGCTCTTACTATGCCCCTTTACTGCTTTAGTTATATATATACACATGTGTAGTGTAGAAACATTTCCTGTACCACTGTCACCTGCTCTTTATTATACCCCTTGCTGTCCTCTGCTTCATCCTCCCGCACGGTGCCTAGGAGCCATTGGGTGTGGGGTGGGGAACATAAGGCTTAGTCTTTTTGACTAACGGTTGGTGGACCATATCATTTTAGGAGATCGAGGAGACGCAGCAGCACCAGAGGCCGGTGCAGACGGAGGCGGGCCAGCCTATTACAGGAGCACCAGATTCAGGATCAGTGAGTGATTAGTAGTTAGCTTTCGCGAGCGATCTTGTAGTGAGGAAATGATGTAGAGGGCATGTGCCCTTTATTATTGTAACCTTTGTTATCTTTTTATTCAGTTATATCCGTGGACATTTACCTTTATGGTTTTATATTTCATGTTGATTATGTGGACTTGTCTTCTTTATTGCACTTTTCTTTGTGATCGATTTGGCCGGCAGGATCGGTGTTTTGTAGTGGTGACCTTCCCGAGTGAAGGTGTCACTGCAAAGCGGCGGTTCTGGGCCTAAGACCCGGTGTTTGAAAAGAAAAAAATGTGGTCTTACACTAAACCCAAAGGAGACATAATTGACCAAAAGTCTCATCAATTGGTCAACCAATTTAGTCAAGTGGACCAAAGTCAAATCTAGGTCAATATAGACCAATTCAACTCAATAGGGTTCAAGTCATACTCATATGACCAAATTGATCCTACCACAAGATGGTAAACCATTTAAGGAGTGCTATGGACCCAAAAGCCCCAGCATGGGGTCACCAATTGGTCCAATTTGACCAAAGTTAAACTTAGGTAAACATAAGCCAATCCTTCCCCAATATACTCAATTCACCCCCAAAACATCAAACTGAATTCACCCCTAGTCTTAGAACATCATGGGGGACCTAATTGAATCAAAAGCCCCATCAAGAGATCATCAATTTGACCAAATTGACCAAAGTCAACTTTCCCCAATTTTGGTCAAAATCACACATATTGGTTAAATTAGCCCAATTGGGGCATCATCATGACCCAATAATCATTGGGAGGTGTTAAGGGACCCAAGCTCAACATCTTGGTCCAGTCAACCAATCCAATTGACTAAGTCAACATCAAGGTCAACCATGGTCAACTTTAAGCCTAAATGGAGAAATTGAAAGTCCAAACCAAATCCAATTGATCTAAGGCCTCAAACCAAGCCCACCCAGCAGCCCAAGGGTGCAATTACGAGCCATGCCCCCTGAAATTTGAAAGGAATAACATGCAAAGGCTCATTCTTGGTTTTTCCCCCAATTTCAAGTGAAGACAAGGAGGAAATTGTGGAGAGCTTGCCATGTGGCCCTCCTCCCTTCTGCCCAATGCCATATCTGAGCCCAGCACATCAGTTCCTGCCGTTTTTCCACCAAGGGAGGTGCCACTTGGCAGTAAGGAGGAGTAACCAAGGTGAACCCGAGCTCCCCCTCTTCAAACTTCCTTATACGGCCCTCCCCGGCTCATTTGGACCTTTCCATTAGCTTCAAAAGGTGGCGAGAACATGAAATCGAGCATGGGATCATTGCAAATGGTGGAGAATTGAGGTTTTGAGCAAGCTCGCCGGAGAAGAGAAGATTCATGGCCAACCGCCACCGTCGCCGCCGTCAAGCTCCATTGAGGTCTGGTTTCTCCCCCTCTCTCTCTGTGCTAGTCTCTTAGATCATTTAGGAGAGGTATCTAGCTCAACAGAGCCGGATTCAAAGTGAGGAAAATATTATTCTCCATGGATTTTTCCATGCTCGGATCGCCGGAAACCGCCACCTCCGGCGGCCAAGCCACCGTCGGCCGATAGCCACCACCTCAACGGAGGTGGTGGTGGCGGTGGCCGGCCAGGCAGGTGGCTGGATGGATGAGAAATAGGGGATAAAGGACCTCCAGGTCGGGACGATCTGAGCCATTGGCTCAAGGAGGAAGATGACCCGTGGCCCTTGGATCTGCTTCAACTGTGTTGATCAGATGAATATATTCATTTGCTTATATGTATTTTGTCACACATTAGCTGATATTTGTACCATAAAATTTGGTACCTTAGAGGCCATTTCATGAAACGTTGCCTGAGACAACTATTGTAGGCCTTGATGTCTACTTTCATTTGAAATTTAAATCAGATCATTTGGATCACCGTAGGACCCACAACACTCATTTTATTAAGGCTGGTCAAAATAGAAACCAGATCTTTGAATGTGTATAACTTTCAAATTCCAAGTCTGATGAAGCTGATATTTTGGCCATGCATGCATGTGCTCTATACCTAGATTGTATCCAAAAATTAAATTTTTAGGAGATAATTTTACTAAGGTTTTATTTAAAATATGTTTAATCAAATAAATGATATTTTTGGAGTCGTATAACTCCAAATGACCCAAAATTTGGGTGTCACCCTTATTAGGTCATCATTAGACCATGGTTAAAATTTGAGAGCAATTGGACATCTGCATGTGGGGTAATTCCTCTTGCAAGTTTTATGACTAATAAGTGATATGGTGTGCCAATAGCAAAAAGGGATATTTTGTATATTTAGCATAAATGGCTTAGTGATAGCTTCTGGAACCTTGGTCATACCTTCTTTATGACATAATACATTACTCCAAGAAAAATTAGGATTTTTGGGATCAAAAATCCTAAGTAATTGATAAAATTGAATTATGTCACAATTATGTATTAATGAAATTTTTAAGGCAAAAACCTTGTGGAAAAATCAGAAACTCTGAGAAATACCTTGTAACATCAACTAGAACCTCTGGAAATTTTGTAGGAATTTTTAGAGATTATGTCCTTAGAAATCATGGAAATTATCATATGTTGCATTTTTGAATAACTGAAATTTTATTGATGAAAAATATTGGGAAATTTTTGAAACCCTGGAAAATCATGTGGAATTTAGTTATGAACCTCTGAGAGTTTTGGTAGATTTTTTGGATGGATAATACTTCGTGAAATTTCATATATTTAGTTTGTCACAATTCTTCATTTATGAAATAATTAAGGCGAAAAATCACTGGATAATTATGAAACTTAGGCACTGAAGTTTCTAGGTCAATATTGTACCACTGTAATTTTCTCAGAATTTTAGGAAGTCAATATCTGGTACTTTATGTACAAAGTAATTTTGTCACCCCTTTTATGATAAATAGAAATTGTGGGTTTAAATTTGTTGGAAAATATGATATTTTGGAATTACTGTTTTTATGTTATTATAGTGCTACTGTATTTTTCTCAGAATTTTAGGAAGTCAATATCTGGTACTTGATGTACAAAGTCATTTTGTCACCCCTTTTATGATAAATAGAAATTGTGGGTTTAAATTTGATGGAAAATATGATCTTTTGGAATTAGGGTTTCAATGGCATTATAGTGCCACTGTAATTTTACCAGAATTTATGGAAGTGAAAATCTAATACTTGTTGTGCAAATTCACATTTGCTTATATTATTGTTAAATGGAAATTATGATCATAGAACCTCGGGAAAATTGTGAAACTTTGAGAATCATAATATTCTGTCACCTATCATCTCTAGAAAATTATTTAGCAATATTGAAATTATTGGCATGATAGTTCCTTTGCATTTTCAATGATGACAACTGATTTATGAATTTTTATGGAGGTCAAAATTGTATGAGATCTGCATAAATTCCGATCAACTCTTATTTTACCCAGTAAGAACCTATGATAAAAATTAGAACTCATTTGGAAGTGTTTTGACCAAGATTTCAACTTAGGAATCAAATTAGTTATATATCGTGGTCTGCGAATATTGAAAACTTGATATGATGATTAAATCAGCAAAACCACATAGAGAATCAGTGAGAATTGGATTATAACAGTACACAAGTATATACCACTTAGAGGACAAAGAATCTTGAGAGTTGAGCACCATTCAAGAGAACGGTTGCTTAGGAATGGGGTGAAACATAAGTCATGAAAACACCTAAATTATAAAGAGTAATAAGTAGAGTGGGTCTTAGAATGGGGTAGCCACCAATAAAAGTAATTGTCTTGGAATGGGGATTTGGGTTTCATCCCATTGCATTCCCAAGTACCGCTGCGAGCCCTTCACCGGGTAAACCTCGGGAAGTCCAGGATTCACCCTAAACTTCTAAGTATACAATAATTAGACAAGATTAGTCTAACTAAATGAATAAGAGATATGGTAAACTTCATCCCGAGTTAAGGGATGGGAAGTTGTATTTCAGGACGAGATGGTCCTACGAGCTAGAGGCTCGGGAGGTTGTATATCAGGACGGGTTAGTCCTGTGAGCTGGAGGCTCGGGTGGTGATAAATTGCATGTGCATAAGAACAAATTAGTGGCGGGTCTTCGGTACGGGCCGGTCATCACATCGATGACAGTACGTTGACTTAGGTGGGTGTGAGGTTGAGGGGCCAGTAGGTTGTTTATACTGCGGTCTGGAGGATGATCCCCAACAGGACGCACACCCGACCTTTAAAACTGGTAGGTTCCAGCAAAGAGTACGCAAGACTCTAGAGTGTACCTAGGACGTGTATAGAGGCGTATGGGAGGTCTAGGCCTAGTAGTGTGTATACCCGCCTAGTGGTGGAGACGCCCGCTCCACCGCTACCGTAGCCACAACGGTAGTACCAGAGAGTTTAGCTAACTCTGAAAAGTGGGAACTAAAGGTCTGTGATCACAGATTTATGTGGGTGAGTTGCACTTGTATGAATCATATCATGGCATGCATAACATATCATACGTAAACCTAGAACATAATTTGCAGACCCTTATCATATAAATTTGTATGGGCTCTTTTATATGATAAGTTACAATTTCAGAAATCTTAACTTATAAGTTTGTATGGGCATTCATATAAGTTAAGGTACTCATGTGATGGTAGTGTAGAATTGTTTACTTGTTTGCTATACCTGCGCGCAATGCTTATTACTTACTTCTTTTACTGCTCTTTACTGCTTATTTGTTTATACTGTTATAGTAGTGCTTGCCTATTTATATATACTTGCTAGCTTAAATTTCCCTATCACCTGCTTTTGTTTACTCCACTTTGTTGTCCTCCACTTATTCCTCCCGCTCGGTGCATAGGAGTCGCGGGGGGAGGCGGGGACAATATCGGCTTAGTCTTTATGACTAATGGTCGGTTGTGACTGTAGGAGTTCGAGGAGCTGGAGCACCAGCACGACCAGACAGGACATGATGGCAGGACCTGGGAGCAGAAGCCGCGCAGTACTTCTACTACAAGACAGGTGTTTGAAGATTTGAGAGTTTGTTTAGCTTCCGCATAGATGTAGAATGAGAGAGTGAGAGTTTGTTCTACTTTGGATATGTACCGGGCATAAGCCCCTTTACTCTTTCATTTATTGTACTCATTGATGGACTGATTACATTTGGATATATTTATACAGATGCGTGTGATTGTGGACTTGTTTACTTATTTTCTTCTTATTCTTGTTGGCCTAGTTGATCGTTCTTGCCAGCAGGATCGGCGTATTGCGGAGGCGGCTAACTCGTGTGTTAGCGTCACCGTAAGGCGGCAGTTCTGGGCATAAGATCCGGGAACTCTCCTGGTGCGGGAGGGGGGGGGGGGGGGTCTTACATAATCTATGGAAGATTAATATATATAAATATTGATAAGGGTCACTTAGACCTAGCACCTACTCATCTTATATGAACTCAAGTATATAACTTATTACATACTGGCATCTACCTTGATGATACTACTTGGAAAAATCAAGGAGGATTACTGAAATCAGGAAGCAGAGAAGTCATAATATTGTTAAGTGAAAGTTGACGGGACGGTCTGTCGATTGAACTTAAAAAATCAACAGGAAGATACGCCGACAAAATAAATCGACTAGATAGATTATCTATGCTGAGCTTATCTACTTTCTTACAAGGAAAAATCAATTAGACACACCACCTATTCTGCAAATCCACTGGACAGGAAATTGACTGGATTAATGTCGATTGACGGGACGATCTCCATGTTGACTAGACAAACTAACATTTATTCAGATTTACTCTAAGTATTTGCAAAGCGCGTGTCAATATTATTTCTCCAATCTTTTCACATAAATCAAGGCGCATTTCAATGGTACTCCTATGGAAGTCTTTAATGGATTAAATTCATTGGAGAAATGATTATGGAATAGATTTTTCAATCAATACTGTTGGAGGATCATTCCAAAATAAGTAAGAGTTATGTATTTTTTTTCTGATCATTATTACTATATGAGGAACATTCCAAATTAAGCCAAATTTGTACATTCATTTTTCTAATCAAATTTGAAAAATTCAAATTCGGTGATAATAATCACATCCCATGATCTCCTCCATTTACTTTTAAGAAATGCACAAGTATAAAAGGAGATGGACTCCTCCTCTCATAACTAATGATCTGCAGAATATAAAATTTGACAACATGAATTCTCAAGTCAGTTATTCTGTCATCAAGAGCAAAATCCTTCTCATTTCTCAAGAGTGCCATTGACTCGAATTCTGAAGAAGTTTTCAACCATATACAAAGAAAGAAAGGATTACTGTTGCTCATTCCCTTGATACATATCTACTCAACAAAAAATATATCATCATCTATTCAAGAAGAAGAAGCCTACTGCTAGGTTTTCTATTGAAGGATCAAGATCCAAGCATTAATCCTTTTTGAGTCTATTACTGTAAAAATTGTAATCTTATAAGTAGTTGTGTAAGATCTTTATGATCTGAGTGTAGGATTCTTGTGTGAATCTAAGAGGAAAATCTTAGTGATCTGAGTGTAGGATTCCTGTGTGAATTTGAGAGTAAGATCTTAGTGATCTAAGTGTAAGATCATTGCGACCTGAGGTAGGATCTGTATGTAGATCTGAGTGTAGGTCTTGTATTGTAAAAGACTGAGGTAGGAACTCTGTGTGAGTTTTAAGTATTGGATGAGTTGTACCTTGCCAAGCACACTGCTTGAAAGGTGTGGGGAAAGTGGATGTACCTAATTCTTGGGGAACCACTATAAATCCTTTTGTCTTCTGTGTGCTTTGCTGTGATTGATTGCTCTGTTCATTTAATTGCTAAAAAGATCTCATAAATAACTCACGACACAATTCACACCCCCCTCTAGGTATGATCTTAGTCATTCATATAGAATAACAATTGGTATCAGAGGTAGGTTAAGTTCTAAATTGCCTTATAGCTAAGGAACAAGATCTGCTAAGGATTGATCTATACTCACACCATTACTAGAGAAAACTACAAAAAACTTAGTTCTATGAAGTTGCCCATATGCAAAAAGGAGAACTTTTCCACATGGAAGGAAAGGATGAAACTCTATATGGAGTCTTCTGATCCAAGGATCTTCTTGACCATTGAAGATGGTCCCTTCATCCCAATGAGCACTCCATCTTCCATCACTGAAGCTCATGTTTCAAAGAAATATGCTGACATGAAAAAGGATGAAATAGTACTTGCTACCAAGGACAAGAGAGCCAAAATTATTCTGGTAAGTGTTATTGATGATTCTACATTCCTGAATCTAGTGCACTATAAAACTGCCAAAGAAACGTGGGACTCTCTTGTAGTCTACATGGAAGGAACTGCTGAAGTAAGGGATGATAGAAAATCCCTCGAAAACTAGGAATATGATGGATTCAGACAGGATAAGGACTCTATCTCTGAATGTCATGAGAAACTCCTTAGAATTGTGAATGGTCTGAGAACCTATGGAAGGGTATTCTCTAACTATGAGCTTAATGATAAATTCCAAAGGTCCCTTCACAAAGAATGTGATACTAAAATCTATGTCATAAGGGAGGTAGGAAATCTGAGCAACATGGAACCCCAAAATCTATTTTGGAAACTCCTCTTTTATGAGCTACAACTAAACACCAGGAAAGCTGAAGAAGATGCCAACAGGACAAACACCAAGGAAAGATCAGTAGCTCTCAAAGCTCATAGTTCCAAAAAGAACAAAGAATCTAAAACTAAAGAATTTGAGACAAGCTCCACCAGCACAGGACTATCTGATGGGGAGCTCACTTTATTCTCCGAAAACTTCATGAAAATTCTTAGAAGGAGGTAAGAGAAGGGAAAACATACTTCCTCCTCAAGCTCAAGGTGAAACTACAATCCTCATAAGGGAAAAGTGGGCAGGTATGATTCTAAACATAACAAGCCCTCTTCTTCTGAAACTATTTGATATGCATGCAGGAAATCTTGACATATGATAGTTGAATGTCCATCCAAAAGAAGAGACAACAGAAAACCTAAAGAGAAAAAGGCCTTCAGAGAAAAGAATAGGAAAAAGAGTCTCTTGGCTAAGAAGTGCAAAACCCTGAGTGATGATGAGAGCATCTCCTCGTCATCAAAAGAAGAAGAATTTATGGCAGCCATGGCCATAAGTGAAGAAGAAGACAGGAGAATTCTCTCTCTGCATAGGTACCCATCAAAGCCTCTCTATCTATTTCAAATACGGACTCTAAAGCAAATCTTTCCTTAGAAGATGAATCTAAAAATGACTTATTAGATCAATATGGAGAATTGCTTGAAGCTCTTAAGAGAAGCAAGAATCTCTGCAAAGAGAAAGCTGAAGAGATCACATCTCTTAAAGCATGAAATTCTGACCTTTTTGAGAAAGCCGAAAGGCTGACTTTGGAAAATGCAGAATTTTGCCAACTCAAAAAGGACTACAATGCAAACTCCAATCTTGAACTAATAAGAAAGTTTGGGAAAACTCTGAATTCTTTGATAGACAACAAGGAGCTGTGCAAAGTCCTGACTAGAGTGGTTGAATCTCTAAAGAAAATTAGAGATCAATCTAGTGCCCTGATATCAAGGGAAAAGAAAATCAAAGATTTGGAAGATAAACTTCTTATTGAAAGAAAGCTTGTAGCTAGTTTCTCCAAACTTAAGACTGTTCTTCCCTTGATTGATGGTTTCTGCTCCATTCATAGAAAAGTCCTAGGGTACCTTAAGAAAGGTAAAACAGGCAAACCTATGTATAAAAAGATCAACTTTGGGAAGGTAATATCACCATCCAACAAGTGTGATTAGGAATCCATTTATGGACACCTCACGAATGAATGCTCCACAAGTAGGACAAAGGATGTGCCCAGTTCATCAAAGGAGCCTCATGAAGAGATCCTCATGAGGAAACGTGGATCACTTGTATCTGGTAAGGGGAAGGCACCTTTAAAGAAGACTGGCATCAAAGGCAAAGCTATAGGTGGGAATAACCAATACCACAATCACAAGCAGAACAATTCTATCTCCTTTGAATATCCTTCTTCTCACATGCAAATGGACCATGTTCCTTCTGAAAGTAAGAAAAGGAGATATAACAGGTTTGAATGTTGGTAATGTGGCAAGATTGGTCACTTTGCAATTGATTATTGGTCAATCCAACAGTTCCAAGGGAAACTAATGCCAAGCTAGCAAACAATCTTGTTAAGTCTCATTCTGAACATCCTGGAGTAGGTAGATCTAGTGTGCTTTTCAGGACTAACAAAAATCTAGGACTCAACCAGTATTGGGTACCTAAGAAGAAATAGTTTATTTTTGCAGGTATGTCCAAAGACCAATCAAATTCCATCTAGTATTTGGACAGTGGATGTTCCAGGCACATGACTGGAACAAGAACCCTTTTGAAAGAATTCACTTCTGTAGAAGATGGTCCTAAAGTTTTATTTGGGGGATCTGACATAAGGTAAACAAAAGGTTATGGTAAAATTACTAATGAATTAGTAACCATCTCAAGGGTAGCTTATGTGGAAGGATTGCAACACAATCTAAACAGCATAAGTCAACTTTGTGATCTTGACTATGTAGTTGTCTTTCACAAGGATAAGTGCATCATTAAGAATATTGAAAATTCTAAAGTGATTCTAACTGGCACTAGGAGTGAAAATTATATTGTCTCAATTTTCTTTGTTCTAGCTTACATTCTCCTATATGCTTAATGACAACTAGTAGGGCATCTCTCTATATCCAATGGCACAAGAAACTAGCCCATATAAATTACAAATCCATTAATGAGCTCCTATCCGAAAACTTGGTTAGAGATGGTCCCAAGTGGAATTGTGCAAAAGAAGGTCCTTGCCATGCTTGCGAAATGGGGAAGCAAACTAAGGCCTCCTTCAAGTTAATTGGTTTGAAGGATTCCACTAGATGTTTATACATGTTGCACATAGACTTGTTTGGCCCAATGTCAATTCATAGTATAGGGGGTAAGTCCTACACATTTGTGATTGTGGATGTTTACTCTAGATTTGCATGGGTGTTCTTTCTTAAAAAAAGTCAGATACCCTAAAAGTCTTTACTACATTTGTCAAATAAATTCAGAATGAACATAACTGTTCAGTGGTCAAAATTAGAAGTGATCATGGAACAAAATTTCAATCTCGAGAAATGACAAAGTTTTGTGAGAGTCTAGGTATCTCACAAGAGTCTTCCTCTCCAATAACTCCACAATAAAATGGAGTTGCTGAGAGAAAGAATAGAACTCTCATTAAGGCAAGCAGATCAATGTTCAGTGACTCCTCACTACCAAAATATTTCTGGGCTAAGGCAGTCAATACAGCTTGTCATGTGCAAAATATAGCACTAATCAACAAAAATCACAATAAGAATCCCTATGAACTCTTGAAGGGCAGGAAACCAACCTTGGCCTACTTCAAGATTATTGGATGTTAGTGATTTGTCCTAAATAATGGGAAGCATCACTTGACAAAGTTTGCTAAGAAATTCTTTGAAGGCATCTTTGTTGGATATTGTCATAATTGTAGAGCTTATAGGATATATTTAATTCATTCCAAAACTATTGAAGAATCCATTAATGTGGTATTTGATGAATCTAGCATGATACTTGAAGAGCCTTCTAGAATTTCTGTCACAAGCTCTAGCTCCATGCTTAAGGAATTGAAGATATCCATCTCAGAAGAAGAAAAGAAACCCACCTCCTCAAAATATATGGGAATAGATGTAGGGGGTAGAAAATCAAGATAATGATTTTGTAGATGAAGACAATCAACCAACTGAGGTACAAGAAGTAGAACCCCCAGTTGAAGAGATTCCAGCAAAAAATAAAAGATTGGCCACTGCCATCAAGTTTCACAGAAACCACTCACATGACCAGATTATTGGCAATATCAATCAAGGAGTACAAACTAGAAGCATCTCAATGAATGTAGCATTATTCCTGAGTTTCCTCTCACAAGAAGAACCAAAGAAGTTTCAAGATGCCAACAAAGATCCATTCTGGATCTTAGCTATGCAAGACGAATTAAATCAATTAAATAGATACAAGGTTTGGAAACCGGTTCCAAAACCACGTGGACACAACATATTTGGAACCAAGTGGGTATTCAAAAAAAATTGTATGATTAAGGGATCATTATCAAGAACAAGGACAGATTTATTGCTAAAGGATATAGACAGGAAGAAGGGATTGATTATGATCAAACCTTTGCACCCATGGCAAGGCTAGAGGCCATCATGCTCTTCCTTGTTTATGCAACCCACAAAGTGTGAAAATTTTCGTAGATCTAGGAGTGAGCAGGAATTGTACAACTAAAAGTTATAGCCAATCAACCAGAAGCACATGAAGCAAACACAATCTTTATTGATCAAGCAAAATTCTTCATTACAGGGCGAGGTATACGTGGCAAGACATGATTTCGCCAGTACACAAAAAATAGAAGAGAAAAGCAAGCTGAAAAGAAAACCAGCGGTCTGCCAACTGAGACTGCCTGATCGCTCGACCTGACAGTCCGCTCGGCTAGAAAACAAGACCGCCTGAACTGCCTGCCTGCGCCTTGAACAACACCAACTGAGAACCCCGCGAACTCCCGAACTCCACTGATCCTCCCGAACTCCAGCAACCTGCACTGTAAGACGCAAGACCGCTCGAACACCTTCAGAAGAGGAGGTGACCACTGCTACCCGCACAATCGGCAGAAGCTGCACAAGACAAGTTCGATCAGCTAACTGGCCGGTCACAAAAAAAAAAGACCGCAAGAATAGGACGCGAGCTCAGCTTACATTTGCTGTGATAATTTTGCTGCTACAGTGACTCCTAGTTTTAGGCGGGCGACCTGATCCAGTCACCGCCCTATGAGATAGAGTCACCACCCTTGACCGCGCGTCCAGACCGGTCAACCCGCGCGATCAGCAAAAGATCCTCCATCTTAGTGAGCTCGCCGACTTCAACAGAAGTCGCGCGATCATGACAACTCGCCCGGTCATGACGCTCACCATCTGTGTTCGCCACCCAACCTTCTCCAGAGACCGCGAACACACCAGGCCGACTAGGACAATAGCCTGCCAAGTCGACTAAACACCTGTGACCGCATATACCAGCAGATCGCCGAAGGACAAGCTATGCGAACACAAACCGGAGACCGCGCGACTAAGAATACCTTAGTCCATGCGCACCAAAGAGAAACCGGACAGCCACCAGACCGGGCTGCCCCCCACCACGCGATCACAAGCACCAGATCACGAGATTACACCGAACATAAGACAGCTCGCCACGCAGTCATATGACCAGACCGCGCGGCCTCACCTCGGCACCCTTGGACAGAAGAACGGCGGTCACGCCGAATAGCCCGCGGCTAGACCAGAGAGGTCAGACTGCCAGAGGAGACCACAAGACCGTGCGGTCAAACCAGGCTGCGCGGTCTCCCCCCCAGACCGCCAACTCCACAAACTTCCACTTCAACATTTTCAGCACTCCCCCTTGAAGTGGGAAGTTGAAAACAACCCAAGTAAACTCCTTAGCCGAGTAAACGACCCCTTCTCCAGCGCCTTTGTTAATATGTCAGCAATGTTGTCCTAACTCCGAACATGCTCGATCGAAGGAGATCCCTCCAGCACCTTCTCACGAATGAAATGATGCTCGATCTCGATATGCTTGGTCCTTGCGTGACAAACTGGATTAATAACCAGTTTGAGAGCACTCTCATTGTCGCAGCGGAGCAGAGTCGGACCCCGAACCTCCTTATGGATGTCTCCTACCAACCTCCTAAGCCAGATGGCTTCTTGAGCAGCCAAGGCCGAAGCCTTGAATTCTGCTTCCGTGGTTGAGACAGACACGGAATCCTGCTTCTTGCTGCACCATGATATAGCTGTGGGGCCCACCATGAAGATGTATCCAGACGTCGACTTCAGATCATCCGAAACTCCCCCGTAATCAGCATCCATGTACCCATGCACCTCGAAGCCTGCATCCCTCCTGTAAAGGAGACCCATATCTGAAGTCGCCTTGAAATACTTCAATATATTCTTGGCCGCTAGTAGATGAGGCATCCGTGGTTCTGCCATAACGGCTCACCCTGCCAACTGCATAAGCAATATCCAACCTGGTAATCGTCAGATAGATCAAGATCCCAACCAGAGCCCGGAACACCAGCGAATCTTCCAAAATCCTCCCCTCATCCTTGCGAAGTTTTATGGCCTTCTCCAGAGGTGTGGAAATGCACTTCCCTTCCTTTATGCCGAACCGCTCCACGATTTGCTCCGCATATCCAGCCTGGGACACCAGCACTCCATTTTCCTTCCTCTACACTTTGAGTCCAAGGAAATGGTGCAACTCACCTAAGTCCTTCATCTCGAACCTGATAGATAGCTCGGCCCGAAGCTTTGCTACCTCCTCCTTTGAATTCCCTGTCACGATCATATCGTCGACGTAAAGCAGCACGATGACTTGAAGTTCCCCGCTCTTCTTGATGAACAAGCTTGAGTTTGAGTATGAAGCACCAAACCCACAGAATAGGATATATTCTGCTATCTTTCCATACCATGCCCTCGACGCTTGCTTCAACCCATACAAGGTCTTCTTCAACTTGCATACATAGTGAGGAAAATCTTCAGACATGAAGCCTGACGGCTGGACCATGAAGATGTCCTTGTCAATCTCGCCGTACAAGAATGCATTCTTTATATCGAGCTGCCAAATCTCCCACCCCAACATGCCGCCAAAGTAATCACAACCCGAACTGAAGTCATTTTTGCCACCGAACTGAATGTCTCTTCATAGTCTTCACCGTATTGCTACGAGAATTCCCGAGCCACAAGGAGAGCCTTGTATCGCTCGATACTGCCGTCAACCTTCTTCTTGAGTTTATAGACCCTTGCATGTCATTGGGGTGATACCCTTGGGCTTGGGCACCAGAGACCAACTCTCATTCTTCTCAAGAGAACAAATCTCTTCCTGCATAGCTGAATCCCACTGTTCCACGCCTTTGGCCTTTTCAAAGTTCGATGGCTCTCTCTCATCCCAGGGACCAGCAAAGAAACATGAGACGAAGCTCACCATGTTTCCTCCTGTATAGCGATCAGGGGCAATTATAGTTCGCTTTGATCTCCCCAACGCATTCCCCTGACTCGCAGTATCTTCAGCTACTTCTTACCTAGCTCCCCTTCTAGACGTACTCAGAGCATCGCTCCCCCATCTTCCTGATCTAGAAGCCTCCGCCTCAGAACTAGATATTGATGGACCACCTGGTGACACAGACATCTCCACCTGAAGATTTTCCACAGCTTTCTCCGGCTCCTCCACCCTGCTTTCTGGTAGCTCCACACCAGAGCTTCCCTTGTAGGACGTCACCTCGTCGAACATGACATCGCGAGATACAACAAATCTCCGCATCTACGAGTCCATGCACTTCCAGCCCTTCTTCCGATCATCATAACCCATGAAGACTAGCTTCCTTGCTTTCACATCTAGCTTCATCTGAAGCGCATCTGGAATGTGCACATAGCAGGTGGAACCAAACACCCGATGGTGTGCCACACTTGTCTTTTCCTTGAACATCAATTCATGCATGGTCTTCATATTGATGGGACTGAGAGGCATCATGTTGATGATGTAGGCAGCACAAGACATTCCCTCCACCTAGAAGGACTTCGGGATACTCTTGGCATGCAGCCAACACTTGCAGGTCTCCGTCAGATGACAGATCTTCCACTCTACAACTCTATTTTGTTGTGGAGTGTGCGCACAAGTAAGCTCCCTCCGGATACATGCCTTCCTGCAAAAAGTAGAGAACTCACCAGAGGTGAACTCCCCTCCGTTGTTAGTCCTCAGCTTCTTATCCCGCAGGCCAAGGCGACCCTCCAGAGTCTCCTTGAACTCCACGAACTTGTCAAACGTCTCTGCCTTCTCTTTTAAGAAATATACCCAGACATATCTGGTGTAGTCATCGAGCAACACCAGCATATATCAGCTGCCTCTGAGGTTTGGGGTAGAAGTCGGTCCCATCAAGTCACCGTGGATGCACTCCAACACACACTACTCCTTGTCTGCGACTTGTCAAACGATAGTCGATGAGACTTGCCGAACTGACATCCCGCGCACACATGATCGTCTCCGTAGGAAGATAGACTAGGTAGGCCCTTGACCAGACCTTTCACCGCAATAGCCTTCAGCTTATCCATCCCTATATGCCCCAACCTTTCGTGCCATATAACAACACTATCATTCGTCTGCATCTTGTCGACATAAGAACTTGTCGATAAAACGAACAATTCTTTTTCCCTCCTCCTGACATGAACGACCTCAGCCTTCACCGCCTCCATATTTCGTAGAAACTTCACTTCTGTTGGGCCAAACAGAATGTGATACCCAGCGTCAACATCGTTGGTCACGGAGAAAAGGTTTTTCCTCATTCCGGGCACATGATAGACACTCTTCAAAGTTAGCGGCCCCCTATCACTGACCAAGGAAACAACCCCCACCTTCTCGACAGCATGCACAGTATTATCAGCAGTAATAATGGCATCATTACCTGAGTACAGCTGAGCTGAAGAAAGCTTCGACTCATCCCTGGTGAGGTGATGACCACACCCCGAGTCCACGTTCCACTCCTCCTGATAGTTGATAGGAGCCGCAGCTCCAACAGAAGCCGAGAAGGCTCCTCCCCATCCTCCATCATTCTGTCTGGCCTCAACTTCCTCCTTTCTTGCAGCAGCAAGCCCCGACTGAAGATTCACCTGGCAATCCTTCCTGATGTGACCAAGCTTTCCGCATCTGAAGCACTTGGGACCTTCTCCCTTCTTCTTCCCTTCAGCCTTGGGAGCATAGCCCCTCTCTTGCTGTCCAGAAGTTGAAGGCCTATTGCCTCCTCCAACGGTCTTCTTCTTCTTATCCCACGTCTTCTTATTCCCCGTGAAGAGAACTTCGCCTTCTCCCGCAGACACTGACACCCCCGCCATCTGCCTTGCCAGGCTCTCCTGTGAAGCAAGCGGATTTTCCAGCTCCAGCAGAGACGACTGATTTGACCAACCCTGCACCGACATCACAAAGGTCACATACTCCTTCCGCAAGACACGGATGATATGCCTCTTCAGCTTTGCCTCAGAAATTGGCTCATCAGGATCCAGTACTAAAATCTCAGCGCACAGGTTCTTCATCTTCAAGAAGAACGTAGAGATAGAATGATCACCTTGAGCCAATCTGGCCAGCTCATTTTCCAGGAATTGAAGTCTTGCCACATTCTTCTTGTTAAACAGCCCATCCAGGGCTCTCCAGTTCTTAGCAGCTGATCCACACCCCAAGATGTGATGAAACAAATCAGTTGATATTGCCCTTTTCAGGGCGAACTCTGCTTTGGCATTAATCCGCCTCCAGTTCCTAACCTCATGACCATTATCCCCAATCAGGATAACTTCTTCCGTGCTCTCTCCTCCAACAACCTCCCAGAGGTCCTCACCCAGAAGATAACTCTGCATACAAGACCTAAACTTCTTAAAGTTGGTCGAGTTTAGCATCTCAATTCCAAGACCCCTTGCTTCCATGGCTCTACCACTGGTTCCTTCTTCACAAAGGCGATGGCAACTATGAGTTAATCACTGCTCTATCCACTCCAACCTCCCTCTGATACCATGTGAAAATTTTCGTAGATCTAGGAGTGAGCAGGAATTGTACAACTAAAAGTTATAGCCAATCAACCAGAAGCACATGAAGCAAACACAATCTTTATTGATCAAGCAAAATTCTTCATTACAGAGCAAGGTATACGTGGAAAGACATGATTTCACCAGTACACAAAAAATAGAAGAGAAAAACAAGTTGAAAAGATAACCAGCGGTCTGCCAACTTAGACCGCCTGACCACTCGACCTGACAGTCCGCTCGGCTAGAAAACAAGACCGCCCGAACTGCCTACCTGCGCCTTGAACAACACCAACTGAGAACCCCGCGAACTCCCAAACTCCACTGATCCCCCCGAACTCTAGCAACCCGCACTGCAAGCCGCGAGACCGCCCGAACACCTTCAGAAGAGGAGGTGACCGCTGCTACCCGCACAATCTACACAAGCTGCACAAGACAAGTTCGATCAGCTAACCGGCCGGTCACAAAAAAAAACCGCAAGAACAGGATGCGAGCTCAGCTTACACTTGGTGCGATAATTTTGCTGCTACAGTGACTCCTATTTATAGGCGGGCGACCTGATCCAGTCACTACCCTATGAGATAGAGTCACCACCCTTGACCGCGCGACCAGACCGGTCAACCTGCGCGATCAGCAAAAGATCCTCCTACTTAGTGAGCTCGCCGACTTCAACAGAAGTCGCGCGATCATGACAACTCGCCCGGTCATGATGCTCACCACCTGTGTTCGCCACCGGACCTCCTCCAGAGACCGCGAACACACAAGTCCGACTAGGACAACAAACCGCCATGTCGAGTAAACACCTGTGACCGCATATACCAGCAGATCGCCGAAGGACCAGCTATGCGAACACAAACCGGAGACCGCGCGATTAAGAATACCTTAGTCCGCGCGCACCACAGAGAAACCAGACAGCCACCAGACCGGGCTGCCCTCCACCACGCGATCACAAGCACCAGATCACGAGATTACACCGAACATAAGACAGCTCGCCACGCGGTCACACGACCAGACCGCGCGGCCTCACCTCGGCACCCTTGGACAGAAGAACGGCGGTCACGCCGAATAGCCCGTGGCTAGACCAGAGAGGTCAGACCGCCAGAGGAGACCGCAAGACCGTGCGGTCAGACCAGACCGGGTTGTATCCCCCCAGACCGCCAACTCCACAAACTTCCACTTCAACATTTTCAATACAAAGGATTTAAAGTCTACCAGATGGATGTGAAATCTGCCTTTATCAATGGTGATTTGAAGAAAGAGGTTTATGTAGAACAACCTCCAGGTTTTATCAACTCAACTTACCCTGATCATGTTTATTTTCTTAAGAAAGCACTTTATGGCCTGAAGCAAGCACCTAGAGCTTGGTATGAGACCTTGTCTACCTTCCTCCTTGAAAACAAATTTTCAAGAGGAAATATAGATAAAACACTATTTCTTAGGGAAACTAAAGGAAAGATTTTGCTGGCTTAAATCTATGTTGATGATATAATCTTTGGCTCTATAGATGACAACCTCTATAAAAGGTTTGCAAGCCTTATGCAAGGGAAGTTTGAAATGAGTAGTATGGGAGAGCTAAAGTACTTTTTGGGTCTCCAGGTTAAGAAATTCAAGGAAAGAATCTTTATTTCTCAGACAAAGTTTATCAAAGAGCTCA
The DNA here is from genome assembly GCA_033032865.1 of Dactylorhiza incarnata. Classification (NCBI taxonomy): domain Eukaryota; kingdom Viridiplantae; phylum Streptophyta; class Magnoliopsida; order Asparagales; family Orchidaceae; genus Dactylorhiza; species Dactylorhiza incarnata. Next base: position 10,549,034 of record JAWHQI010000035.1, read on the forward strand.
TTAAGAAATTTGGCATGGAGAGTGCAACCTCAGTGTGGACTCCAATGGGAAAAATGTATCTCTAGACAAGGATGAGAAAGGGAAACCTTTTGATGAGACCATGTACAGATGCATCATTGGCTCCCTACTCTACCTCATTACTAATAGACCAGATATTATGTTTTCTACATGTGTCTGTCCCAGATATCAAGTGAACCCCAATGAATCTCATTACACCTCTGCTAAAAGGATTCTGAGATACGTAAAGGGTACACCAAATCTTGGTCTATGGTACCCTAGAAGTAGTGATTTTGAGCTAATAAGATTTTCAGATGCACATTTTGCAGGTTGCAAGGAAGATAGAAAAAGCACTTCTAGGACATGTTAATTTCTAGGCAGAAGATTAATCTCACAGAGTAGTAAAAATCAAACTAGTGTTGTTATTTCTACTGCAGAATCAGAATATATCTCTGCTGGAAGCAAATGTGCACAATTACTATGGATACAACATCAATTGATAGACCATGATGTTCAAATTAAGAAGACGCCTCTCTACTGTGATTCTTCAAGTGTTATATCTATAACAAAGAATTTAGTCTCCCACAACAAAACAAAACATATTGAAATTAAGTACCATTTCATCAGGGAGCGGGAGCATGTTTAAAAAGTAGACATTTGCCTAGAATTTGTTCCAACTGATAGGAAAGTGGCAGACATTATCACAAAGCCTCTTGATAAAATGAAATTTACTTATTTAAAATTGAACTTGGAATGTTGAACTCAGATTAATCTTTAATATCATGTGAAGGACAAAAATCTGGCACTCACATATGTTGGTCTAATCTTTTACTCAAGATATATTTCTTTAAGAGACAATCGATGGGAACCAGGTCCAATCGGCATGACTTGGTGCCTATTGAAATCAAACTTTTCAAAAAAAGGACTTCTTTTCTGGCATCTAATTAAAAGTCCATATATATCGTCTCTTTAAATTAGGCAATATTGTCAAATCAATTACGCGCCTCTTGAGCTGCCTTACTTATATTAAATCTATGGCTTAATAAGGGATTAAGAATATATATATACTTTAATCACAAGCCGAAAACCCCCAACACCTCTACCTCTCATCGATAGTGTGCTCTTCGTCTTCCATAATGGCACCAAAATTTGATCCCCCTAACAAAAGTTCAGCAAACATCCGCAGTGAACTGGTATGAAATGGCTTCGAACCAGCAAGTGAGGATATCTGGAATGTTATTTGACTCATTGCGGCATCTGGTTTGGAATTTGATGGCTAAAATTGTGTTGCGTAAAATTAAGATATTATCGACGTATAATCCGATAAGACAATTGTACCTATCATTTTATAATATAGGATTTAGAAAATCAAGTGTCGTATTATTTCTGGGCTTGTTGAGTACTTCTACTCACAAAGAAGAGCTATTATTTTATCGATCAAAAATTTGGGGTTGTTTTTAGAAACGAATAGGAGTAATTCAACTACGAATTAAAATGATGATTAAAAGATTAGCACTTGATCTGGAATCCCATTGGAATAAAATAGAATATTGTAAACAATAAAACCTCAAACTCTTATTGAAATATCTTTGACCATGGAGGTTCCCAAAACATGAGAGCACCACTCTCGAGAAATACTACCAACTAACCTTAGGTTGATAGATTTAGACCCCTCTGCCAGTCAAAACTCCTTAGCTTGCTTTAAGCGGTGAACCCCTCTATTGGATTTGACTCCAATCCAAAAGATTTATGTCGTCCTCTCTCGAGGAGTGCATGCAAGTCCTTTTATCTTTGAGTGATCTCCTCATATGTATTGATTTCTCAACTAACTAGAATACAGATCTTGATTGAAAATCATATACCAGACATATGAAATCAAAAAGAAGTAAATCAAATATAAAACAAAGATTTTCAAAGGAAGAGCTTGCTAAGTTAGAAAAATTCAAAACATATTTTATTTCACTCCAAAGTTCATCATGACCAAGTGTTAAAGGAAATTTAGTTACTCATCATAATGTTGGGAATACAAGTAGAAGATGAAGAAGACATGATAAAAATAAGCTACAAAACCTTAATTGAAATTGCAATAATCAAAACATACAATTTGTAAATAAACTAGCTAGAACATCAAAACAGTAAGATAATGCTGAAAATAAACTCCAAAATCAAACTCCTGGACTTCTGGAGATTGCTTCCTTTTATAGGTGAAAATTGAGGAGTCGTGCCCTTGGTCACGCCCGTTACTCCAGTTTTGAAAGCGTGAGAACATTGGGGAGAAGAACCGTCAAAAATCAATTATTTGTCGGTTCACGACCTTGGTCATGCCCGTGACCTTGGGCGTGTCTTGACCGAGTGTGGAAACGGCCAGAAACGACACTATCTAGAGTTAATCTGGCAGTTGCGGGAAGGGTCACGGCCTCGGTCACGACCTCGGTCACGCCCGTAACCGAGGGTGATTAAGCTGGGAATGGTGCAATTGGAAGATGCATGCATTGAAAGCTTGTCGGGGCGAGTCACGCCCGTGTACTGATGGTCATGCCCTATGTCACGCCCGTGACAGGGAACGTCTAATATTAATCCAACGTGTCAAGAGTTTTGTGAGAGCTAAACGTGGGATATGGCCATGACCTGGCCACGCCTGAGGTCATGCTCTTGACTTGGGGCATGTACTTGTGATTTTTGCAGATTTGTTTCAAAATTTCTCCTGAACACGGTCGTGAACTTAAAATTGCTATTAGCAGCACCAGATTACCTGAAAATACAAAATAAAGTAAATTAGTCATAAATTAAACAAAAAAAATAGAAAATAACCTAATTATTACTAAAATATTAAATAAAATAACTATAAATAATGTACTATCAGAATTTCTTCTCTCAGAACCTTCTCTCATCTTTAATAGAGAAGTGCTTGAATTCTATCAAAATGCCAAGATAAGTTCAAGTGGAACTAGAATAAAAAGCAGTGTGGGAAGCAGGGAAATAAGAATTTCTGCAAGTAGCTGGGTCGACATCTTCACCTTCAATTGCAGGAGGAAAATGAAGTTGAAGAGGAGGTCATAGAGGAGGATAGAGAATCAGCCTTAGAGTTCTGTGATATGTAGAAGAGACCAAGGGGTCCCTCTATAGAATGAGAATGAACCCACAAGGAAAATTATTAACTGATATAGTAGGCAAAGATCTTATTTGTAAGTTAGGCTCCATTGACAGAATCTCCAAGGACATGTTCTCCCTGATGACAAGGATTATTCTAGTAAAGAAAACAAATTGAAGCAAAGTACTTTTTGAGAAAATAGTGCAAAGTTTTCATAGCCCAAACTTTGGCAGAATACTATCCTTATATCTCTCTCTCTAAGCCTAGCCTCAGACATGGATCCTAGCTTGGGGATGCCCATTCACTATCTCAGGAAGATTGATCTCAACACAGTCAAAAGATGGGACCAACATGTTCCCCACCTTACAAGAGGCAAAGATGCATTCACTATAAAGAAAAGAAAGATTTGGTCTCTCTCTCTCTCTTAGCCCCCATACTCCTGAGGGGAAGTCTGCAGCACCAAAGTTCTCTACCATAAACCTACTGCTATCCACCTCAGCACAAGATGTCACAAAATTTATAGGTGAATCCAGTGAACACACTATGATAATCCCCTCTCCTACTAATGATCTGGAAAAAGAGGTTGTGTAACATCCCCCAAACCACTAGACCCCTAGATTGAATTTTTGTCATTACTTTGTCATGACAAAGGGGAGACCTGCCAGGGAGCCCAGAAACCCAAGAGAATGGGTAGAATTGCACATTGGGGTGCATTTAGCAATTCTTGATGACCTAGCCTAGGAGTGGCTAAGAGACTTTGAAACTGAAACCTCTGATACTAATTGAAATTGAGGTTTAGATCTTAGATTTACTCTAAAGGGGGGTGAATAGAGTATTAAAAGTTTTTAACATATTTTTATAGTAGAATTAAAATACTGATATTTATATGTGTAACAGAGTGAGTGTAAAAGCAAAATACAAATCACAGCACAACACAGTACAGAAAATAAACACAAACACAGAAGACACAAGGATCTATAGTAGTTCCCCAATCAACCTGGGTACATCTACTCTTCTACCACCCTTGGTAGGAATCCACTAGGTTTTTGATCAGGTGCCCTATCACCAATGGAGTTTTGATCAGGTGCCCAAACACCAACCACAGGTTTTTGATCAGGTGCCCTGCCACCAAAGGGTTAACTTTTGAAGGGAGTTAGAACCCTGTACAAGATGGGATAAATAGGGTTTATGAAGTTCTTCTCTGTCAACAAGCTGAGAGAAGACTAGTGGATTTGTTGTTGTGAAGCTCCCCCTGTCTGATAGAATTTCTTGACAGATAATGGATTGAGCTTTCTCTTGAATATAAATGATCTTCCTTGATAGCTGATGAATCTGAGAGACAAAAGTTTCTCAAATTGTTGTTGCTCTTTGAAGATTAGAACTAGCAGCTGAAAACTGAGAGAATAATGTTGATGTTCTGAGAGATTGAGAGTGTTACTGTTGAGGATGAACATCTTTCTTTCTTTTTGACTTTATGTATATCTCAAGAATGAATCTTCTCTGGTCGACTGTTTCTTCTCTATGTTAGTCTCTTTCTGTAATGCTGTAATTCTTTTTCATCCTTTTTCCTTAGAGGTTATCTGACTGATTTGAAATTCAAATCTTATAATTAAGGAATATAATATTCTGAATAGATTATTCTTGGAACTGCAATCCGATTCAGCAATAAACATTAATTCTTTTTCCTTTTCCATGAAAGTGTCCTTTTCCAATATATGTCAACGGCTACTTTCTCGAGAGAAGAGAATGGAAAGAAAATAATAAAAGGAAAGATAAAAACTTGTCTTATCTGAAAGAATAGATCCTTTGCTGATTAGTCGAGCTGAGTTCAGAGAACAATATATATAGCTGAGGAGAAATTTCGTCAATCTGAGAACTGAGTTCATCAAACTAAAAGTTGAGTTCGTCGAACTGAATCTAGAGTTCATCGAACTGAATTAATTCGTCGAACACAATCTGGAGTTCGTCGAACTGAATCTAGAGTTCGTCGAACTAAGAGATAATCTGCTGAACTGGCTGGAAGATTGAATTCGTCGAGCTGAGAAGCACTTTCGTCAAACTGAACATCTTGTTACTTATTCATCAAATGCAGAGCTGAGTTCGTCGATCTCAAACTGGAGTTTGTCGAACTAAAGAGATATACTGCTGGACTGGCTGAAGAACTGAGTTCGTCGAGCTAAGAATGAAGTTCGTCGAACTGAAGCACAACGTTCGTCGAACCCAGGATGCAGTACGTCGAACGCAGAATGGAGTTCCTTGAACGCAGAAACTTAGTGTTTTTCCTAAGTTCTAGCTAACTCAGATAGCCTAAAACCTTGACCCTTAGAGTATACATTGGGGTCAACATAGTCCTAGTCAACAGATAGTGATCCTAGCCCAAATCAGTAATAGGGTTGTTCCAACAATCTCCCCTTATTTGGGTTAGGATACTATTTGACAAAATCAAATAATAAAAACAAACAAACAACAGAGCATATATTTCTGACAGAAATAAATTTCATTTCAGTAGATAAGAAATATAGTACTCTAGGTTTTGAAAACTTTACACTTTCAAAATCTTGCTTTCTGAATTCTGACATTGTAGATAACTGAAAGAAATCTTTGCCTTCTGCTTTTGCTTTGTTTATCTGAGCTGTAGTAATAACTGGAACTGAATCTGTCATATCTGAATCTTCTTTATCAAAAACTGTATCTGCTATATCAAACACCATAACTGAATCTGAACCTGCCTGATCTGGATCTTCTTCATCAAGCATTGAAGTTGCTTCTCTCAAAACCATATCTGAAACAGTATCAATCATCAATGAATCATCATTCACTACATCAAAAGGAGCTTCTTCATAAAGCATCTCCACCTGAAACTGGAGCTTCTTCATAAAGCATCTTCCCCTGCCTAGTTTCAGGAAGACCTGAAGCTAGGCCCCTAGAAGGATGGACATTTGAAGAGGAGGTAGGGAAGGATGCAATTTTAGAAGAAAGATTGCCATTGTTCCTGCAAAAGAAAAAGGGAGATCAAGTGCAAAGGGAACTGGAAGGAGAAGCAATTTCTATAGGCACAAAGTCAAAAAGAAATCAAAGTTTGATTATAAGGAAAGAGATTAGAGTCATATGCGTCATCAAACTACGTTCGATGAAAAATAAATTTTCATTGATCTCGTTTTGACGATCTAGATGACTTCGTCGATCTCTGAAGTAGGCTTCGTCGATCTCCGTTCGACGAACTACTAGATTTTGTCGATCTCCGTTCGACGAAATGAGGGGATAAGTAGAAAATTAAATTTTTTAATTGATTAAATCTCCATATATCATTCCTAGCTGATTTATAAAGAAAATATGTTTCTTTTCATCCAAGGGTTTGGTGAAAATATGAGCCCTTTGTAGGTCAGTAGGAATAAATTGTAGGCAAATTTTATTTTTATCCACATTATCTCTAATAAAGTGGTGCCTAATTTCTATGTGTTTAGTCCTACTATGGAGTACTAGATTTTGTGTTATAGATATTTCACTAGTATTGTCACAAAATATAATTGACTTATTTAAGTTGATACCATAGTCTAGAAGTTGATTTTGTATCCATAATATTTGTGAGCAGCAACTGCCTGCAGCAATATATTTTGCTTCAGCTGTTGATGTAGACATGGATGTCTGTTTCTTACAAAACCAAGACACAAGCTTATCACCAAGAAACTGGCAAGTTCTTGATGTGCTTTTCCTATCTACTCTGTATAACACCCCAAAAATCGTGGTTCAGCAAAGTAGGCGGAGTGGTAGTGCTGCACTTGAAGCAGGCTAAATCTTCCCTTTCTGCTCTTAGCGCACGATCAGTGGCCTCATCGCGCACGACCAGTGATCGTGCGCCAGTGATCGTGCGTTAATTCAGGAGAGAATCGAGTTTTGTCTCGGACAGTGCGCACGACCATTTTCCTCTTCGCGCACGACCAGTGATCGTGCGCCAGCGATCGTGCACCCTGTTTATTCTGTTCCGCGATTTTGAGCGGAGAAGAAGATCGGACCGTCCAAATCTTTTGGAAATTGATCCAACGGCTAGGTTTAGTTGCGGGAGACCTTTAGGGCTGATGAGAGGGGGTTAAACCCTCATATTCTCTAAGCCATTCTCTCTCCAAACCCTAGAGAAAGAAGGGGGAGCCAAGGAAGAAGAAGGTAGATCCTGCCATTGACGGAGCTCCGGAGCTCCGTTTCGCGAGCCGTTTCCAGATTTGGAGAGTGCAGTCCGGTGCGGTCGTTTCTCTCCGTGTAGAATCTCGGATCTATGGCGAAAAAGAACGCGTCTAGGGTAACGATTCTTCCTCCCGAACTTTGGACTTGTATTTGTCCTTTCATTCCTCTTTCTATGTTTGCATGAGGTATCCCTTTCACCAAATGGGTGAAGTGTAGGATTTCCTCAAGTTCTTCGGAACTCCGGGTAGATTGTGTCCGTCCCCGGCATTTTTGCAAGTAGAAAATCCGGTAGTCGCGCGGATTTAGGCATTTTGTGTGAAGCCTATTCGTGGCCGTGAGCCCGAATCGGTGATGCTTGATTTGCGACGTTGCATTTAGGTTAGGCCTAGAATGCGTGCCGGAGAATGACTCCGTGAACTCACCTATAGTATTGCGGAAACTCAGTGTAGGCGTCTTGTGAAGATCCTAACAAAAGCCCCATGCTTTGAGTTTTGGATGAAGGCAAACCTTCACCACGAAATTGATGCGGAGTGTATTGCACCTCCCTTTTTGAGTATTCGTGAAACCTAGATCCTTGTGAAGTGGTTAGGTGCGTAGAGTATATTTAGTGTAGCACTTGAAGGTGCTAAACCCTCACGGGCCGAGGCGAAGCCGTACCCACGTCGTGCGATAGATCGCGACGATTAGAGCACGGGCAAAGCTAAACCGAACCCGTTTCCATGCAGATCGGTAAGAGGTCCCTTCCTCAGGAAAGCCGTGTGATCATGGGAGAGGTCGTGGAAGGTGTCATACCTAGACCGACCAAAAGCTCTTGTTTCCACCCAAGGTTGTGGCCCTTACGGTGGAGTGTTTTGTGAAATGGATGTTATGATTAGCCTCATGCGATTGCTTAGGCGGTTGTGGGGAACCTTCGGGTGAACTCAACCAACATCATGTGCATACCTAGGTTCCCCTCTCTTTTGATGCTCAACCTAGAAGATTGATTGTGCTTGAAACCTCACCTTGTGTAGTTTGCACTTTCTTTATATTTAGTACTTGTGCTAGTATGGCTTGCTTGCAGGGTAGAAGCTCCGCCACCCCGGAAAAGGGGTGGGGTCGTTATAATTTGGTCAGCTGTGCTGACCGTTACTTTGTTTGCCACCGCTTGGTGGAATGTTCTTATGCAGGTGCAGGTGAGCCTAGCGGGAAATAGCGGGCGATGGCCCTTTGCAATGTTGGCCCTCGAAGGCCAGCCCTTTTCCTGTTATTCATGTATGGCCGGCCTGCGTGCCGATGTATGCTTGGAGTTTTGTGCATTGGATGAATGTAAGGCCTTAAGGCCATAACTCTTATTCTGGATACATTCCTATGATAGTGGACAGTTCTATTTGAATGGTTTAATTAATGCTTCCGCTTACGTTTTGTACTCTCGTTTAGTTGTTGCTTTTCTGGTTATCACCTTTTAACTCCTAGCTAGTGTGGTTTGTATGGCGTGGGGTCCCGGCCGGACCTGCTGTTATACTCTTCGTACTGGCCGGATGTTACAATTTGGTATCGGACTTAAGGTGTCGATCCGTAGTTTAGCGAATTCGGGACGAATTCCTTTTAAGGGGTGGTGCGCACGGGTTGTGCATTCACCTAAAACGACAAAAACTAATAAGAATGTCCACTTAGGAATGAAAAGAAAACATACTTGTTTGCGGAACCTGAGTGTTCCATGATTGATGTTTGATATGTTTTGGGTCACTAAATTGTGCTTTGCATGATTATAGGTGACTAGAAGTGCTGCGGGGCAGTCTCGACCCCGTAACACTGCTGAAAGTAGTGGGTCGGCTGAAGTGCCAGCGACCACTCCTTCTGCTGAAATGATCAAATTAGTCGCAGAAGCGGTCTTCGCGATGATCAACGCTCAACCCCAAAGGCTAGTCCAACCTGCTACTCCTACTCCGGATGTGGCCCCTGAGGCTGTTGCTGCAGTGGAACCTGCGGCGGAACCAAGGGTGGAGGCCCCTGTGCCTGTAGCTGCAGTAGAACCTGCGGTAGCGCCGAGGGTGGAACCTCAAGTTACGCAAGTAGTTGCGGGGCGAGCGCGTGACCAGCAATTAAAGCATTTCCTGAGCTTTAATCCTCCTACCTTCTCGGGATCTGAGTCCCCAACGGAGGCAGAAGACTGGTTGTCAAGAGTTAGAAGAACTCTGAGGGCGACAGCGACGGACGAAGCCATGATGGTCACCTTAGCCACTTTCCTTCTTGATGGAGAGGCTGTGCTGTGGTGGGAAGAGCAGGAGCTGCTTAAGTTCTGCGGTAGAGTTATTACTGAAATTACAATGGCTGAGTTTTCAAAGTCGTTCCTCCAAAGATTTATCCCCTCTGCCCAGCGCATTGCGTTGCAAAACCAGTTCTTGAGGTTGACACAAGGTGATCGCTCCGTTGACGATTACTTGCATGAGTTTACCAGACTGAGTCGCTATACGGGGTCCTTGGTGGAGGATGAGGAGACAAAGACAAATAAGTTCTATGAAGGGCTTCGGGACGAGTTGAGGCTGCTCCTTGCAGGACCTATGACGTTTGGCTTCCAAGTGATGGTGCAAACTGCCAGATCTTTGGAGTTGGACATGAAGAGGGTACAAGCAAGGGGTGTTGTAAAGAAACTTGAGTTTCATGCGCCGGCCTCTCAGTCCAAGTCGGATTTCAGAAGGAACAAAAGGAAGTTCAAACAGGCGGAACCAGCTCCTTCAAATGTTTCGGGAGCCACGACCGCGCGGACTCCTATTACGTGTTTCACCTGCGGGAAGGTGGGACACAAAGCTGCGGTGTGTCGAAGTGGTCCCCCGAAGGCTGGTAATCGAGCGGTGGATTATGCTCGTGCTGCCGAAAAGGGTAAAGCTGCGGAGTCTTCGGCTTCCCAGCACATTCCGACTCAGCCGAGAGTCTATTCGCTTGGCCAACAAGAAGCTATACGACAAACTGATGTCGTCACAGGTACGAATTAGAAGTTAGCTTTTACATCTATATATATAATTCATACTGTGGTACGACTATATGCTTTATTTGTGTGCAATTAGGTTTCGTCCTAATTTTCAACTATCCGGCGAGAGCTCTATTTGATACGGGTGCATCGCACTCTTTTCTGTCCGAGGACTTCGTTGTGTGAATCAGAGTGCCGTCTACCTTCGTAGAGGATAGATTGGAAGTAGTGCTACCCAATGGATCTCGAATGAGTGCGGATAGGAAGAGCCGTGTGAAGGTGCGGATCGGAAGTCAGGATTTTGACTTGGAAGCGTCGTTATTACCGTTAGCTGAATTTGATGTGATCTTCGGCATGGACTGGCTCTCGGAGCAGCGGGCATGCATAGATTGCAATACAAAGGAGATCACTCTGGGAAGGGACACCGAAGGAGAAACCATGTTCGCCGGTATGCGAGGAGCGAGCAAGACGCTGATGTCTGCTCTCCAGGTGGTTAGGGCGGTGAGAAAAGGCGCCGAGTTGTTCTTCACCTTGTTGGAGACTTCAGAGCCAATGCCCAGGTTATGTGATGTCTCAGTTGTAGCGGAGTACGCCGACGTGTTTCCTAACGAACTCCCTGGGGCTCCGCCTCAGCGGGAGATCGATTTCTGTATCGAGTTGGTGCCAGGTGCCAAACCTGTGGCCCGCTCACCGTACCGGATAGCGCCAAAGGAATTGGCAGAGCTGAAGGTTCAATTGCAAGAGCTGCTAGAACAAGGCTACGTACGTCCAAGTTCATCGCCTTGGAGTGCACCGGTCCTCTTTGTGAAAAAGAAGGACGGGAGCTTGCGTCTATGCATTGATTATCGAGAGCTAAACAAGTTGACCGAGAAGAACCGATATCCGATTCCAAGAATCGATGATCTATTCGACCAATTGGTGGGGTCGACGGTTTACTCCAAGCTGGACCTAAGGTCCGGCTATTACCAACTGCAGATAAGGGAATGTGACATTCCAAAAACAGCGTTCAGTACCCGCTTTGGGCACTATGAGTTCACGGTGATGTCGTTCAGTCTGTCCAATGCACCATCGGTATTCATGGACTTAATGAACAGGACGTTCCGTGAGTATTTGGATCAATTTGTGATCGTCTTTATCGACGACATTTTGGTATACTCTCAATCGGAAGAGGAGCATGTAGGGCATCTGCACGCCGTTCTGAGCACCTTGAGGAGGAGTCAGCTCTATGCCAAGTTCTCCAAGTGCGAGTTTTGGCTACCGTCAGTAGCATTCCTTGGTCACGTCGTTAGTGGAGATGGAATTGCAGTAGATCCGTCGAAGATAGAAGCGATCCGAGCGTGGCCTTTGTTGAGAAACGTAGCGGAAGTCCGAAGTTTCTTAGGACTTGCCGGCTATTATAGGCGCTTTGTGGAAAACTTCTCGAGGATCGCACTTCCTCTCACAAAACTGACTAGGAAGGATCATAAGTTCGTTTGGTCGCCCGAGTGCGCACGAGCTTTTGAAGAACTGAAGAGCCGTCTGACCACGGCGCCCATTCTATGCTCGCCATAAGGTACGGAAGGCTACGAAATTTATAGCGACGCCTCAGGAAGTGGTTTGGGTTGTGTCCTAGTGCAGTTCGGGAAGGTAATTTCCTACGGCTCCCGGCAACTGAAGGTTCATGAGAGGAATTACCCGGTCCATGATTTGGAGCTAGCGGCCGTGGTATTTGCTCTTAAGCTTTGGAGGCATTATTTATATGGCGTGAAGATCGATATCTTTACCGACCACAAGAGCCTCAAGTACTTGCTGGATCAAAGGGAGTTGAATATGCGTCAAAGGAGGTGGATGGAGTTCCTTGGGGACTACACCTTCGACATCAATTATACTCCCGGTAAGGGAAACGTAGTAGCGGACGCGCTGAGTCGTCGGGCTCCCGCTCAAGCAAATTGGATTTTGATGCACGATGAGCGTCTAATCCGCGAGCTGGAAGAAATGGAGATCATTTGCATTGATAGGAGAACGTCTACTTCAACATGCTTGAACTGGACGGAGGTTCAATACGACCTTGCCGACCGAGTTCGACAAGCATTGGAGCTGGACGAGAGCATGAAACGCTATAAGGCGGAAACCGTTGAGGGGTTAAGCGCTGATTTCTCCTTCGAAGACGACCTTATGTGGAAACAGGAAAGGTTGTGCATCCCAAACGTTGGCACTCTACGGGCGGAGTTGATGTACGAGGCTCATCATACCAAGTACTCAATCCACCCGGGGAGCACTAAAATGTTTATGGATATGAAGAAGCTTTTCTGGTGGTCGGGTATGAAGAAAGACATTGCCCTTTACGTGGCCAAGTGTCATACTTGCGCGTTGGTGAAAGCGGAATGTCAACGTCCCGGTGGGTTTCTGAAGTCCCTGCCGATTCCGGAATGGAAGTTTGATGATATTTCGATGGATTTCGTGCACGGATTGCCGAGATCGCAGCATGGAAACGACGCCATCTGGGTGATCGTGGACCGTTTGACAAAGGTATCACACTTCATTCCGAACCGGAAGGATGATTCTGTAGAGAAGCTAGCAAAGCTCTATGTTGATAGTATTGTGAGACTGCACGGTATCCCTCGTAGCATCGTCAGCGATCGTGACGGGCGTTTCACATCGAAAGATTGGAGGCTTATCCATGAACTGTTGGGCACGAAATTGAAGTTCAGCACGGCCTTCCACCCGCAAACGGATGGACAGACCGAGAGAACCAACAGGACTATGGAGGATATGCTCCGAATGTGCGCTCTAGATTTTGGAAAGAGGTGGGAAGATCATCTCTACATGATCGAGTTCGCCTACAATAATAGCTATCAAGCTAGTATAAAGATGGCTCCCTTCGAATCCCTCTATGGTAAGAAGTGTCGTACGCCGTTGTCTTGAGCGGAAACGGGCGATACTAAGCTATTGAAGCGAAAGGATGTTGAAGAAGCAACTTCGACGATCCGGACTATACCTTGTTGAGTATTCGTGAAACCTAGATCCTTGTGAAGGTGTTAGGTGCGTAGCGTATATTTAGTGTAGCACTTGAAGGTGCTAAACCCTCACGGGCCGAGGCGAAGCTGTACCCGCGTCGTGCGATAGATCGCGATGATTAGAGCACGGGCAAAGCTAAACCGAACCCGTTTCCATGCAGATCGGTAAGAGGTCCCTTCCTCAGGAAAGTCGTGTGATCATGGGAGAGGTCGTGGAAGGTGTCATACCTAGACCGACCAAAAGCTCTTGTTTCCACCCAAGGTTGTGGCCCTTACGGTGGAGTGTTTTGTGAAATGGATGTTATGATTAGCCTCATGCGATTGCTTAGGCGGTTGTGGGGAACCTTCGGGTGAACTCAACCAACATCATGTGCATACCTAGGTTCCCCTCTCTTTTGATGCTCAACCTAGAAGATTGATTGTGCTTGAAACCTCACCTTGTGTAGTTTGCACTTTCTTTATATTTAGTACTTGTGCTAGTATGGCTTGCTTGCAGGGTAGAAGCTCCGCCACCCCGAAAAAGGGGTGGGGTCGTTATAATTTGGTCAGCTGTGCTGACCGTTACTTTGTTTGCCACCGCTTGGTGGAATGTTCTTATGCAGGTGCAGGTGAGCCTAGCGGGAAATAGCGGGCGATGGCCCTTTGCAATGTTGGCCCTCGAAGGCCAGCCCTTTTCCTGTTATTCATGTATGGCCGGCCTGCGTGCCGATGTATGCTTGGAGTTTTGTGCATTGGATGAATGTAAGGCCTTAAGGCCGTAACTCTTATTCTGGATACATTCCTATGATAGTGGACAGTTCTATTTGAATCTTTTAATTAATGCTTTCGCTTACGTTTTGTACTCTCGTTTAGTTGTTGCTTTTCTGGTTATCACCTTTTAACTCCTAGCTAGTGTGGTTTGTATGGCGTGGGGTCCCGGCCGGACCTGCTGTTATACTCTTTGTACTGGCCGGATGTTACACTCTGCATCCAGCATAATCAGAATCTGAGAATCCAGTTAATTCAAATTCTGATGCAGTTGGATACCAGAGTCCTAGATTTGGAGAACCCATTATATATCTCAAAATTCTTTTTAGTAAAATTAGGTGAGAAGCTTTGGGGTTAACTTGGAACCTAGCACAAATGTATGTAGCAAACATTATGTCTAGTCTACTAGCTATTAAGTAAAGTAATGAGCCAACAATTGCTCTATATACTTTTTGATCAACAGGTTTCCCTGATTCATCATTGTCAACAACAACATTGGAGGGCATGGGTGTTTTCATAGCGGAAGCATCAGACATACCAAATCTTTTCACTAATTCCTTAGTATACTTGGATTGTGATATGAATATGCCATTTGGAGTTTGCTTCACTTGAAGGCCAAGAAAGTAAGATAACTCACCCATACTACTCAATTCAAATTTAGATTGCATTTGGTCAGAAAACCTTTAGCATAGATTTGAATCACTAGAGCCAAAAATAATATCATCTACATAAATTTGAACTAGTAGAGTTTGATTTTTATGTCTCCTGAAAAATAAGGTTTTATCAACAATGCCTCTACAAAATTTGTTCTCCAAAAGAAAATTAGCTAGGGTCTCATACCATGCTCTAGGAGCTTGCTTGAGACCATAGAGAGCTTTATTAAGCTTAAAGACATAAGAAGAGTGAGTTTGAGAGATAAAACCTAGTTATTGTTCCACATAGACTTCTTCTTTGATATCTCCATTCAGGAAAGCACTCTTCACATCCATCTGATAAACTTTGAACTTCTTGAATGAAGCAAAGGCAAGAAATATCCTTATAGCTTCAAGTCTAGCAATAGGAGCAAAGGTTTGATCATAATCGACTCCTTCTTCCTGAGAGTATCCTTGGGCTACCAATCTTGCTTTATTTCTGATTATTATGCCTTGATCATCTAGCTTGTTCCTGAAGACCCATTTAGTGCCAATGACTGGATGGCCTTTTGGTCTTGGAACCAAATCCCAAACCTTGTTCCTTTCAAATTGGTTGAGTTCCTCTTGCATTGCAAGAATCCAGTTTGGATCTTGTTCTGCATCTTTTATGGATTGAGGTTCAACTTGTGATAGGGAACAAGTATGCATCTGATTTTGGTGTAGTTGATGCCTTGTTTGAACACCTGCTGAAATATCTCCAATAACTTGAGACATTGAATGATCTCTAACTGTGATGTGATCAGCAATTGGAGTGGGTTCAGCAATAGTTTCCTCTTGAGGGACTTGTTCAGCTGTCACTTGATTTGAATGATCAGCAAGATCTAGATTATCCTCTTCTTCACTGTATTCAATAATTTCATTTTATGGAAGTAGAGAATCTTTATTATGTAGATCCAATCCATTAAGCTCTTCACATAGAGCTGGTACCTGCAAAGTATCTTTGGTAGAGGTGGTGTTCCTCTCCTCATTTAACATATTAGTTTCATCAAAAGATACATGCATGGACTCTTCTATCTTAAAAGTTGATTTGTTGTAAACTCTATATGCTTTACTAGAAAGAGAATGTCCAAGGAATATACCTTCAACAGCTTTTGCTTCAAATTTCCTTAGATACTTCTTATCATTGTTATGCACATAGCATTTACAGCCAAAAATCTTAAAATAGTTAACCTTAGGCTTTTTATTCTTGAGTAATTCATAGGGTGTTTTATCCTTAAGTTTATGTACCAGACTTCTGTTCAACACATAATTTGTTGTGTTCACTGCCTCTGCCCAAAAGGAGATTGGCAAGTGAGCATCAGTAAGCAATGTAGTTGCTTATTCAATTAGTGTTCTATTTTTCCTTTCAGCTACCCCATTTTGTTGAGGAGTTCTAGGAGCAGAGAAACATTGCCTGATCCCTTCTTTTCCACAAAATTCTCTCATCAGAAGAGATTCAAACTCAGTGCCATGATCACTTCTGATCAATGCAACTAGAGTAGAGTATTCAATCTTGATGGACCTGAGAAAGTCTGTCAGAACACTGAAAGTGTCAGAATTGTTCCTAAGAAAGAACACCCAAGTGAATCTTGAGAAGTCATCTACAATAACTAAAGTGTAATGCTTCCCTCCTAGACTCTGTATTGCAGTGGGTCTAAAGAGATCCAAATGTAGTAAGTACAGAATCCTAGGTGAATCACTCTTGGATAAAGATTTAAAACTACTCTTGGTTTGCTTACCTAGTTGACAAGCCCTGCAGAGTCCTTCTTGTATGAACCAGAAGGCAGTCCTCTAACAATATTGTCCTTAGAAAGCTTAGATATAGTACTAAGGTTAATATGTCCTAGCCTTTTATGTCATAATTCATTTGTTTTACTTATTGAATTATATAAACAAATGTCTGAATTGGCAGATTCAAAATTGACCAAATAAATATTTCCATGTCTAATACCAGATAACACATTAATGTTTTTATTATTGGTAATAAGACATAGGGAATGGTTAAAACTTACCTGATAACTTTCATCACATAGCTGGCTTATGCTAATGAGGTTTATGCTTGAGACCCTTGACATATGCTACCTCTTTGATGGTAATTGCTCCAACTTTGATTTTTCCATATCCTTTGGTTGGTCCACAGTTGGAGTCTCCAAAAATCACTTTGGGTCCAAGCTTTGCCTTGTAATTGCTTAAGTTGGCCTTGTTTCCTGTCATATGCTTTGAGCACCCACTATCCAAATACCACTGTTCTTTTATGTTTGGATAGCCTTGTACCATCAAGTCAGAAAATAAACTAGTTGCTTTTGACCTAGACTACCTTGGGTCCTTTTGTCTTTCCACAAAATTTTGAAATATAAGAAATCTCAGGTTGATCCTTATAGCCTTGTGGTTGATATTTCCTAGGAGGAATAATCCATTCAGTAAAAGGATTTTTAGTATGTTGAGAATAAGAATTCTTCTGATATGCATTATATTTTTCGTTCGACAAACTTGGCTGAGTTCGTCGATCGCCGTTCGATGAATTGAAGTAATTTCATCGAGTGTCGTTCGCATAATAACTATACTGAAAGTCTGTCTTCAGAGTTTGTCAATCGTCGTTCGACGAATTGAAGTAATTTCGTCGAGCGCCGTTCGATGAATAATTATACTGAAATTCCGTGTTAAGCTTTCATCGATCTACGTTCGACCATTTCATGTGATTTCGTCGATCGCCATTCAACGAATTCTATTAAATTCCTTTATTCTTAATATATTTGCTTGAAATATTCTTACTTACTTCTACTACCACTTTGATCTTGGCAGAGATGAACTTTACTGGTGTAGATAGAATGTTCTTCTTAAGAAGATGTGGCTGACTTGATGATGCACCCAAGCCCAGTTTGCCATTGAGTCTGGCATTCACTGTGCTTGTGATGTCCATTAGTTTGATACTTCTCCCATTGAGGGATTCTTCAAACTTCTTAGCCTTAGATAACTAGTTCTCAATGAAAACAATATGTTCTTTTGAGGCAGCCAGTTCATTCTTAAGATTGGCATTATCTTCAGCCAGTTGATTCATTTCAACCAACTTATTTCTGAGGGAAATTATTTCCTTCTTAGATTTAATTAAATCTAAACAAAGTGTTTTAAAATCATTTTTAAAATCATTTGAATTAAAGTCAAAGGTAGAGATTACCTGATCAACATCAGTTTCAGATTCTAATTCATCTGAATTATTTCCTGAAGCATTGATAGCCATCATGCAGAAATTTCTTTCTTCTTCATCATCTTCATCATCACTGGAGCTAGATGATGATGCATGTTCTGACTCACTGCTTGAGTCATAGACAGCAATCAAGCATTGATCTTTGTCATTTGCATTCTCTTCATCTTCAGATGAGTTGGATGAAGACTCTGAGTCTGTCTCACTCCATGACTCAGCTACAAAGCCTCTTCCCTTATGTTTGTGTTTGTGGGAGGATGGCTTGCTGGAGTGTCTCTTTTCCTCATTCTCTTTTCTCTTGTCCTTCTTTTGGTTCTCTGGACACTCAGGTAGAATGTGTCCATGTTTCCTGCAGCCATAACAAATAATTTCTTAAGAATTTGATTTGTCATACCTTGGCTTTTCTTTGGATCTTGAATCCTTCTTTCTGAAATCCTTTCTAGCCATCTTGTAAAACCTCTTGGCTAGTAGGCTCATGAACTCCACTTCTCCTGGAGCTTTATCTTCCTCTTCAGTTGCTTGGAAAGCAATACTTCTCTCCTTCTTGGAGGCTGGAGAGGAGGTAGATTGTTCAGCTTCTCTGGACTTGATAAGTTGCTCATAGGATTATAGCTTGCCTAACAAGGTGTCAGTAGAGATCTCATTAAGGCTTCTGGCTTGCTTGATTGACCAGATCCTTGAGTCCCATGTGCTGGGGAAGCACATTAGGATCTTATCATTGACTTCAGTGATTGAGATCACTTTGTCCAGAGACTTCAGTTCATTAATTATGAGACTGAGTCTATTGTACATATCAACAATAGTTTCAGTTTCGCCCTTTTTGAAATTCCCATATTGAGAGATAAGGTGAGATCTTCTTTCTTTTCATTCATCTGTAGAACCTTCAACCATGTTGTTGAGGGAGATCCAGATATCCCTAGCTGAGGTGCATTCCACAACCTTTTGGAAAATGTCATCAGACATTGTCTGTGCAAGATATTCATTGCTTTGGCATCTAGACTTCTTTGTTTCTATTGGGCATCTATCCACTTAGGGGGTGGAACAACATTATTGTTTGTTGCTACTTCAGCACTTGTTGTTGCTGTAGGAGTAGGTGGTCCTATAAAAATAACATTAAAGATATCCTTATCAATAGAGTTCATATATAATTTGATCTTTGCCTTCCATAATGCAAACTTATTAAGATTGCACATAGGAGGTCTTGTGCTTGAGTATTCTTTGTTCTGTGCTATGAGTTTCTAGCAAAAGAAAAACTCTAGAGGAAATTAAGATGTAATTGATCTTTGGATTCAGGTGATAGCCTGTAAACAATCAACCAACCTCTGATACCAATTGAAAGTGAAACCTCAGATACTAATTGAAAGTGAGGTTTAGATCATAGATTTACTCTAGAGGGGGTGAATAGAGTATTAAAAGTTTTTAACTTATTTTTATAGCGGAATTACAATACTGATATTTATATGTGTAATAGAGTGAGTGTAAAAGCAAAATACAAATCGCAGTACAGCACATTACAGAAAATTATCACAAACACAGAAGACACAAGGATCTATAGTAGTTCCCCAATCAACTTGGGTACATCTACACTTCTACCACCCTTGGTAGGAATCCACTAGGTTTTTTATCTGGTGCCCTATCACCAATGGAGTTTTGATCAGGTGCCCAAACACCAACCACAGGTTTTTTATCAGGTGCCCTGCCACCAAAGGGTTAACTTTTGAAGGGAGTTAGAACCCTGTACAAGATGGGATAAAGAGGGTTTATGAAGTTCTTCTCTGTCAACAAGCTGAGAGAAGACTAGTGGATTTGTTGTTGTGAAGCTCCCCCTGTCTGATAGAATTTCTTGACAGATAATGGATTGAGCTTCCTCTTGAATATAAATGATCCTCCTTGATAGCTGATGAATCTGAGAGACAAAAGTTTCTCAGATTGTTGTTGCTCTTTGAAGATTAGAACTAGCAGCTGAAAACTGAGAGAATAATGTTGATGTTCTCAGAGATTGAGAGTGCTGCTGTTGAGGATGAACATCTTTCTTTCTTTTTGAATTTCTGTATATCTAAAGAATGAATCTTCTCTGGTCGACTGTTTCTTCTCTATGTTAGTCTCTTTCTGTAATGCTGTATTTCTTTTTCATCCTTTTTCCTTAGAGAATATCTGACTGATTTGAAATTCAAATCTTCTAATTAAGGAATATAATATTCTGAAAAAATTATTCATGGAACAGCAATCTGATTCAGCAATAAACTTTAATTCTTTTTCCTTTTCCAAGAAAGTGTCCTTTTCCAATATATGTCAACAACTACTATCTCGAGAGAAGAGAATGGAAAGGAAATAATAAAAGGAAAGATAAAAACTTGTCTTATTTGAAAGAATAGATCCATTGCTGATTAGTCGAGCTGAGTTCAGAGAACAATATATATAGCTGAGGAGAAATTTCGTCGATCTGAGAACTGAGTTCGTCGAACTGAAAGTTGAGTTCGTCAAACTGAAAGTTGAGTTCGTCGAACTGAATCTAGAGTTCATCGAACTGAATTAATTCGTCGAACACAATCTAGAGTTCGTCGAGCTGAATCTGGAGTTCGTCGAACTGAGAGACAATCTGCTGAACTGGCTGGAAGATTGAATTCGTCGAGCTGAGAAGCACTTTCGTCAAACTGAACATCTTGTTACTTATTCATCAAACGCAGAGCTGAGTTCGTCGATCTCAAACTGGAGTTCGTCGAACTAAAGAGATAAACTGCTGGACTGGTTGGAGAACTGAGTTCGTCAAGCTGAAAACTGAGTTCGTCGAACTGAAGCACAACATTCATCGAACCCAAGATGCAGTTCGTCGAATGCAGAATGGAGTTCGTCGAATGCAGAAAGTAAGAGTTTTTCCTAAGTTCTAGCTAACTCAGACAGCCTAAAACCTTGACCCTTAGACTAACATTGGGGTCAACATAGTCCTAGTCAACAGATAGTGATCCTAGCCCAAATCAGTAATAGGTTTGTTCCAACAGACTTCATTAGGTAAAAATAACCAAGCATTGACCCTTATGACCATTCAAGGAGGTAATTAGGTCACTAGGGACCCTTGAGGTCAACCAAATTGGTCAATTTGACTAAGGTGAACCTTAGGCCAATTTAGGTCAAACCTCCCTAAATGAAGTTAATTGTACTACAAATGATCAAATTGGACTTATCACCATAAGGCAACCTCCCAAGGGGACCTAATGGACCAAAAATCCCCATCATGGGGCCACAAGTTGACCCAAATTGACCTAATTACCAAAAAGCCCCAATTTGACTTAAGTGAACTAACCCTCTCAATTGACCTAAAATTGGTCATATGTGATCAAAGTGATCACCCCTAATAATCCATGTTCACTAAGGGAGCCTAAAGGATCCACATTGGACCCTTGGAGTTAAACAATTTTGGGGAATTAGGCAAAATTATTAAATTGCCCCAAATTACAATCTTGCCTTAATTGGTTCAGTTGGTCCTCAATTGGACAAATTGACATAGCCTAATCTCTCCTGAACCCTAAGTTGAGTGAATGAGACCTAAATGAACCAAAGTGAACATTCAATTTTTGGAGATTAGGGCAAAATCACCAAAATCCCCAAATTGCCCCTAAAGCTCAAAATGTGTAAATAAACCCCATATGGCCCCACCATGACCTAATGACCCTGAAATAGGACCATTAGGGCCTAAGGCACCAATGTGGGTCAGCCAAAATGGTTGGGGTGAGCTTGGGTCAAGCCAAACCTATTTGCCCAAATTTGACCAATTTGGGCTACCTTGAATCAAGTAAACACCAAACACAATGCCATTGCGCTCAACACAACCTAACTAAACCCACAAGGGTCTTTTGAATTTCCTAAGAGTCAATTGGGCCCAAGATAGGCTCAACATGTTGGTGGGTGTCCACCACCATGAGAGAATCCAAGGAAGGATTCATAGATTGATGGCCATATGGCCACCATTCCTCCTATCTTGGATTCCTTTTACCATTTCCAAGGAAATCTTGCAGGAATTAGGCAAGGTGGCAGATGAACAATGGGGAGGGGAGCTTTCAAAATCAAGCTATCCGGCACCACATTAATGTCCATCAATGGGGGAGGCCTCAATTGAGTTCAATTTCAACTCGCACTGCTAGCATTGGAACCAGGGAGGAGAATTGAGCTGTTTCCTGGCCTAATAGGTGTAAGAGGATTGGATGTCGTGGAGGTGCATCATCATGGAGGTCGCCACTTAATGGCATGCACCTTCAAGATAACCAACCCCGACCTCATCCACGCCCACAATGTCCTTCAGAACTAGGAGAGCAGGAGAACCCCTCAGCTAATTGGAGATTTTGAGCACTACTACCGGATAATTTGAAGAGCTCGCCGGAGGAAAATTGCAACGACATCCAGAAGGAACACCGGGGCTACCACTAGCAATCAGGAAATATCCTCTACTCCTCCCTCCATGCTAGATTTCCCCCATTCTTCCCTTTGAAATCCATGGCTGCAATGGTATATCTCCATTGCCCTTGTTGATGTTCTGTACCGAAATACGAAAGGTGTCAGAGGGTTACTCCGGCCACCTCAGGCCAAACGGCCACCGCCAATAGGAAGCCCTTGGTTGGGTGATGGTGCTAGCGGGAGTATTCCGCCGAAATTTGGCCCGTCAAATTGCTCAGGCGCGGGAAATCCCAGCCGCAGGCCCTTTAGAGAAGACAAAATCATGGCAGTCCATTTAAGATTTAATTTTGGTGTATATTCATTTTATTGGAGGAATGTACTAGCTATGATTGCAAATTTTTTTTAAAATAATTGATAGAGGTTCAGAGGAAATGACAAAGATCAAAGTTGTAGCTTACAATCCCAGCTACACATTTGAAAATTTACTTCATGTAATTTGGAGCATTGTAGCTCCTTAAATGTATTTAGCCATGTTGGGATAATTGCACTATATAATGTTGTGGATTGCAAATTCAAAGGCTAATATTAATTGAGTTTCAGGAGACATGCTCAACATGAAAAATGTTAAGCTATGACTGAACTAATTTTAGAAATTAAGTTTGCCCATTTTGGAGACCAACAACCCCCAGAATTAATTTTCTAGGGTGACATATACATAAGGTGACCCAGATCTTGAAAAATTAAGTTAAGGAGTTCTACAACTCCAAATGACCTGCAATTTGTGGCATGCATGAGTCATGCCCTAATGCACCCCCTATAAAAATTTCAGAATTTTTTCGTGCTCATTTTTCTAAAGTATTTGTAGAAATTTAATAAATCAGGCATGGTGTATATTATGGGTTATTTTGACTCATATCACTCCAAATTTCCTTTGGGAGGTTGGTTATGTGTATATTAGTCTCTGGTAAAATTTTTGACTCAATTGGATCCGTGTATATGAGTAGATCTATGTTTAAATGAACCATAGAAGAACCTTTCTTTAGGTCACACTAAATGTTATTATTGCCCTAATGAAATAGATCTTCTGCTCCCAAATTTTGTGGCCCTTAGAGGACATAAAATGGAAAATAGGCGGAGATAGTTTCTGTAGGTATTTGAGTCTACTATCTGTAGAAAGTGAAATCACACCATTTGGTTCCCTACAACTTTATGTAGGGCAGATTTGGTATGACTGGTCCTAGAGAATGACAGAGCCTAAATGGTGAATAACTATCATTTGGTAACTTGTATGAGGCTGAAATTAGGACCATGTGTATATGTCCCCTAGACCTACTATGTGCCCAAAAATCAGAATTTTGGAGCACATTATTCCAAGGTTTTAGAAAACATTTAATAAATCATCTATGGTCTATTTTATGGGTCAATTAGATTTAAATAATGCCAAATCTCCTCTGGAGGGTTGGTGGTATGAATAATAGCCTCTGGTTAAAATCTTGGGTCATTTATAAGAAAAACTAGGTCAAAACATGAAACTTAGTAGGACCACCTTTAAGATGTTCAATAAAGGGATAAATAAACCATGTTTTGAGAATTGAGGAAAATCCCCTTGGTCAACTCACATGAAATTTAAAACATGCACTTAGGACCATTGGACAATACTCTATAGAGAAAATCAACAACCTTTGTGTTGATTTCCCTAAGAAACTTGATTTCATATGATTTGGTCACATAAACCCTAAGTGAGTAGTTATAGGGTCAAAGATTACTAAAAGTCTTAGAAAGTTGTACATAGACTATTTATATCAGTATGAAGCTCTGGGAACTTTGTTAGAATTAATCATTGAGTAAATGACACACTTCCATCATAAAGTAGAATTTAAGCTTATAACTTGAGAAATTAATACCATGAAATATTGTTCCTGGATTGTTTTAAAATTTGTATATAAACTTTTTATATCAGTAGGAAGCTCTGGAAATTTTGTTAGAATTAATCATTGATTAAATGACACACTTCCTTCACAAAATAGAATTTGAGTTTATAACTTGAGAAATTAAATCCATGAATTATTGTTGCTGGGTTGTTATAAAATTTATTATATAGAGTTTTTATATCAGTAGGAAGCTCTGAGGTTTTTGTTAGAATTAATCATTGAGTAAATGACACACTTCCTTCACAAAGTAGAATTTGAGCTTATAACTTGAGAAATTAATACCATGAATTATTGTTGGTGGATTGTTATAAAATTTTGTATATAGACTTTTTATATCAGTAGGAAGCTTTGGGAATTTTTCTAGAATTAATCATTGAGTAAATGACACACTTCCGTCACAAAGAGGAATTTGAGATTATAACTTGTGAAATTAATACCATGAATTATTGTTGCTGGATTGTTATAAAATTTTGTATATAGACTTTTTATATCAGTAAGAAGCTCTGGGAATTTTGTTAGAATTAATCATTGAGTAAATTACAAACTTCCTTCACAAAGTACAAATTGAGCTTATCACTTGAGAGATTTCATACCATGATTTATTGACACTGGAATACTCTAGGAACCCATACATAAACTTGTGATAACATTATGAACCCCTGGTCATTTTCCTGGAATTTATGATTATATATAATTGGTACTTCCTTCAAAATTTAGAGTTTGGAGTTTTAATTTAGAATATTCATATCTTGATTTATTAACACTGGAATACTATAGGAATCTGGATATAAACTTGTGATAACATTATGAACCCCTGGTTATTTTCATGGAACTTATGATTACGTATTTTTGGTACCTCAATCACAGTGTAGAGTTTGGAGTTATAACTTAGGTAATTCATCAAGAGGCTTAGGTAATTCGTCGAGAGGCTTAGGTGATTCGTCAAGAAGCTTAGGTAAATTTGTCGAGAGGTCCTTTATGTCATCGAGACTTAACCGATAAGACTTAATTCGTTGAGTGATCTCGATGAATCCGCCGAGGCTTAGAAATTAGTTGAGTTTCTTTGGATAATTCATCGAGCGATTCTAGATTCGTCGAGTGATCTTAACGTGCCTGCCAAGACTTGGAAAATTAGTCAAGTTCTTTGTGTAATTTGACGAGCAATTCTAGATTCGTCGAGTGATCTCGATGAATTCGCCGAGACTTAGGAAATTTGTCAAGTTCTTTGTATAATTCATCGCATGATTCTGGATTCGTTGAGTGATCTCGATGTATTTGCCGAGACTTAGAAATTAGTCGAGTTTCTTTGGATAATTCGTCAAGTTATTCTGGGTTCGTCAAGTGATCTCAAAGAATCCGCCGAGACTTAGAAATTAGTTGAGTACTGTGGAAAATTCATTGAGTGAATCCGGATTCATCGAGTGTTCTCTACGAATCCGCCAAGACTTAGAAAATTCATCAAGTTGTCTGTGTAATTCGTCAAGTGATTTTTGATTCGTCGAGGGATTTTAACAAACCTGTCGCGTCTTAGAAAATTTGTCGAGTAGAGCATCATCCAAAAGAGCATTTGCCTAAGGGTATGCATATATTAAGTATCATAATTCATTCAATTGGTAAGAGTAACAAAGTGAGTGAGTCAGTGGGAAAGGGGTGGTCACCAACAAAAGTAAATACCTTGAGGAAGGGAAGTTTGGGTTGTCACTTAAACTTCTATGTATACAAGAGTAGTCTAAGAAGTAGAAATCGATAATGTAAACCTCGTCCCAATTTGGGAAGGAATGGTACAAGGCTCGGCATTATATAAGGAAGGACGGGTTAGGTCCTGTGAGCGGTAGGCTCAGGACTAAATAAGGAAAGTACGGGTTGGGTCCTGTGAGCGGTAGGCTCCGAATGATATATGGTACAAGGACTAGAAAGTCCTGCGAGCGGTAGGCTTGGTATTATAAAGAAGTATTGGTCAAGTCCTCCGAGCTGAGGTCTCGGCGTTTCACTTAGAGGCATTGTTGTATCAGGTAGTATGCATATACCCTATGTGTTCTTAGGGGCGTACATAAAGGTTTGGGCCAGATGTAGTTTCCTCTATAAGCCTAGGAGTGGTGGACCCGATCCACTGCCCCTATTTTCCTCAACGGGGTGTACCTGAGCGGAGACTCAAAAAAGGAATATAGAGGTGGGGTTTCCAGATAGTACGCGGATACCCTGTGTGTTCTTGGGGGCGTACAAGAGATCTAGGCTGAGAGATGTGTGACATAAGCTTAGAAGTGGACATGCCCAATCCACTTCCCTGTTTGCCTCAACCGGGTACCTGGGTTGTCATACTCGAATAGAGGGAACTAATAAAAGGTCTGTACGCACAGAGTTGAGTGGGTGAGTTGCATCATTCCATTGCATAACATAGCATATCATTATTTCATAAACAAGAACTCATCATATAAATTAGTATGAGCTCCTTTATACGATGAGTTTACCTGAGTGCCAGATGCCTTTTGTCTTTAGCTTGTCTTTCTTCAGCACTTATTCTATTATTATCTCATTTGGACAAGTAATTTAATATCTTAATGATGATATGGTTTTTATGGACATGTTCTCTTTAATTATTTATATTTTGTGGTTGGCGTGGATGAATGATAAGCCGGCAGGATTGGCGTATTGTGGTGGTGACCACTCCACAATTCATTGCCACCGAAAGACGGCGGTTATGAGCGGTAAGACCCGGAAATGAAAGCAAAAAAATGGGTCTTATAGGATGGCATGCCATCAGAGGCACAACCCATGATAGCTATAATTATAGCTGAAATAGAGGAAGTCTGCCCTATGGAAGTAGGGGTAACTGATCAAGAAATGAGAATATCAACTGACAAAGCTGGCTCCATTGAAGAGACAAAAATAATTGAATCTCAAGATGATGACTGTGAGGGGAGTCCCACAAGAAGGACTTTGCCCAAGAACTCCATTCAACAATTCCTGAACAAGCACCTCCTCAAGTGGATGACATGGAATATGTCCTAGCAGGGCTCGAAATTCCTCTTTACAAAGGCAAAACAGTTGCAAGGGAGCCATCACCATCTAGGCAATAAACGGCAGACACACCTGATTGTCTGTATGAATATGTGGATTTTGGTACATATGAACCAAGCCCTCCTCCATCTATACAAGCACCACCCATCCCATCTAGCAACATTCCTGAATCCACTTCCACCTCTCACTTCAATCAGATCCACCCCCTACTTGAAAAATAAAGATAACATATTGAAGATTATGCTGATTAATCTATTCAATCCTTGAGAACAGAAATGCAAAAGAAATATTCAGACTTGTAGAAGGATGTGAATCATATCAACATTCAGTCTTACAAATTCCTTGACAAAGCAACCAATGTAGTAGACTACACAGCTAAACAGTTATAAGATGCCAACAAAAAAATGGATGATGTGATCAGAAATCAATACACCACCTCTGAAAACCTGCAAAATGCCTTTCAGGCTTCTGATAATCACATCCTAAAAAGCAGAAGAATACTTCAAGAGATAATTGCTGAAGAAAACTAGCTATTGGATGCTCATCTCCTAGAAAATAGAACCACATCTCAGATGGAGTAAAATATCTCCACGGAAAATTAACTGACTGCACAACTGAAGTATGCTCCCACCTATCTAAGGAAGTCAGAAAGGGGGAGGAAAACATTAGGAGATATGGAGCAAACCAAACAATCTGGGGGGCAAATGAAGCAAGAGCTGCCATGAACCTACCAGAGTTAAATTATGAGCCTCAATATGTTGATGAAAAAAGTTATGTTCCCCCTGAACATTATTATAACAGTCCTCCAAGAATTGAAGCTGACCCATCTCAGAAAAGAAAAGTAGTCAGCATTGTAAAGGAGGAGAGAGGAGATCAAGCAAATGCCAGGATATGAATAATGGAGCCCTATTTCCAAGGAAATCATCCTCTCCACCTGGAGAGATTTTGGCAGCAAAGGACTACATATGGAAAGATTCTACAATTCAGATGAGCTAAAGAAGTACCAAGATCAAGAGACCAAAAGAAGGATGCATTGGAAAATTAATTCTCAGGATCCAGCTCCTCCTACGTACATAGCGAAGCCAAGGAACTAATTCTACATGCAGAAAAGGAAAGTTGTTGGTGATAGTGATTAAATCTGGGAGAACAAGTGTGGATCTTTTGATTATTGTTATAACTCTATCTTAATCCTGCAAACTCTAGCATCAAATATCCATTAGATTGCTCACTTTATATATATTAGCTTTCTCTTCTATTTATAAAGGTTATTATTATGTAAGGTTCTACCTTATTCAAATAGGCGGAGATTGTTGGGAATTTGGTCCCCATGATTCTTGATTTGAAGAAGAACATTAACATAATAATAAACTTAATGTGTTCGATGAATCCTTGATTACGCTTGAGACTGGTACCTATAATCTATGGAAGATTAATATATATAAATATTTCTAAGGGTCACTTAGACCTAGCACCTACTCATGTTATATGAACTCAAGTATATAACATATTACATACTGGCATCTATCTTGAAGATACTAGGAAAAATCAAGGAGGATTACTGAGATCAGGAAGCAGAGAAGTCAAAAAATTGTTAAGTAAAAATCAATGGGACGGTCTGTCGATTGAATTTAAAATATCAATGGGAAGATACGCCGATAGAATAAATTGATTAGACAGACTATCTATGTTGACCTTATCTACTTTCTTATAAGGAAAAATCGACTAGACAAACCACATATTCAGCAAATCGACTGGACAGGGAATCAACTGGATTAATGTCGATCGACGGGACGATCTTCATGTCGACTGGATAGATTAACACTTATTCAGATTTACTCTAAGTATTTCCGAAGCGCTTGTCATTATTATTTCTCCAATCTTTTCACGCAAATCAAAGAGCATTTCAATGCTACTCCTATGGAAGTCTTTAATGGAATAAATTTGTTGGAGAAATGATTTTGGAATATATTTCTCAATTAATACTATTGGAGGATCATTCCAAAATAAGTCAAAATTATGCGTTCCTTTTTCTGATTATTATTATTATTATATGAGGAACATTCTAAATTAAGTCAAATTTGTACATTCACTTTTCTGATCATATTTGAAAATTCAAATTCGGTGATAATAATCACATCCCATGATCTCCTCCATTTCCTTTTAAGAAATGCACCACTATAAAAGGAGATGGACTCCACCTGTCATAACTAATGATCTGCAGAATATAAAATTTGACAGCAAGAATTCTCAAGTAAGTTATTCTGCCATCAAGAGCAAAATTCTTCTCATTTCTCAAGAGTGCTATTGACTCCAATTCTGAAGAAGGTTTCAACCATATACAAACAAAGAAAGGATTACTGCTGCTCATTCCCTTGATACAAAGCAACTCAACAAAATATATATCATCTTCTATCAAGGAAGAAGAAGCATACTGATAGGTTTTTTATTGAAGACTCAAGATCCAAGCATTAATCCTTTGTGAGTCTATTACTGTAAAACTGTAATCTTATAAGCAGTTGTGTAAGATCTTTGTAATCTGAGTGTAGGATTACTGTGTGAATCTGAGAGTAAGATCTTAGTGATCTGAGTGTAGCATTCTTGTGTGAATCTGAGAGTAAGATCTTAGTTATCTGAGTGTAAGATCCCTGTTATCTGAGGTAGGATCTATTTGTAGATTTAAGTGTAGGTCTTGTATTGTAAGAAACTGAGGTAGGAACTATGTGTGAGTTCTGTGTTTTGGGGGAGTTTTGCCTTGTCAAGCACACTACTTGAAAGGTGTGGGGAAAGTGGATGTACCTAATTCTTATTAAACCACTATAAATTTTTGTGTTTTCGGTGTGCTTTGTTGTGATTGATTGTTCTGTGGTTTTAATTGCGAAAAAGATCATATAATCACACTATTCACCCCCCTCCCCTCTAGGTGTGATCCTAGTCATTACTATAGAATTATTGGTTTCCTTCTGGAAATTTCCCTTGGAAATGCCTTCCTGCGCTATTTCCACCGGTCCTCTGCTAATTCCTGAAAAAGCGGCTTCATTAGGAAAAGTCAGACAGAATCGCCTCACACGACCAAATGCATGATCGTGCATTTTTATCATGTGTGCACAAACATCATTAAATGCATGTGGCGCCTCAAGATCATACATTTCCATGCCCATGTGTTTTGCATGCACACGGTCTATAGGGACCGTGCGTGAAATAAATTGCACGAGGGCCTGGCAGAAAAGTGATACTTAGGGTACGAACACGCACAGGAGGGTTTGTCTATGCGTGAAGGAAATCGCACGACTGTGCATTTTCAGAGTGCTAGCAGCGGCTCATGCGATTTGTACCTCTCTTGATCAGCCTGGACCGTGCGAGAACAAATCGCACGGGCACTAGACAGAAACCAGATTTTGTCTCAAAGATGGGTGTTGAACATGCACAAATATAGTAACGTTAAGGAAACAAACGACCGTGCGTTTTCAACAGTTTTCTAAGGATTTGGAGCCAACAACCCGCGATCGTCTTGTGAAGTCTAATGGGGCCAATTGGCACCCAAATCAGTTATAACAAGCCTAGTGCAACAATTGAATCAACAAGAACATATGGTGGCGACTCTACAATGATATGAATGCGGCATAAGCACACCAAATTCGGGTACTAATATGCTTCATGTGTACGATACTAGCTCAAGTAGAAATGCCTGAATAACTAAGGAAATAAAAGCGATAGCATTGCAGACTAACCCAATATAAGCATGTATTGTATATAAATGATGCTCATCAAATACACTCAGACTTAACTAATTGCTAGTCCCGTTGCAAACATTCTACACAGGGGATAAAAATTTTGAATTTTTTGAAATAAAATTGAAGTTTACTAAAAGTTAAAATGCGAAGTTGCCCGTCTATGAATATAGAAATAAGGTAGATGAAAATTCTCCACATATATGTCAGCTTATATTTTTTCTAAAAGTGCTTAGATATATTAACACTACTCGTGAATTGAATTCATGCATGTCCAGCGGTTTTGTGTAAGAGGGTTAGTGCTTGGATCTCTAAGATCGCAATCTCTTGAGATCAGATTTCCGGATAGCCTCCAAAGAAATCCATCAATGACGATGGCCATAAGCTTGCCCGATCACATTCTCTCCGCAACACTAATGTGAAGATAAGGAGTGAATCAATAGGACTTTGAGTCAGAATAGCGAGGCTTAGGTTTTGGCTTGGTGTTCCAAAGATAAACAAGAAGTGTATCACACCTAAATAAGGTTTGAGCTCAACCATAACTGAAGATCAACCATTGCAATGCACTCGGAACTTATTTTCTAGGACCTCAATACATAAAACCTGAGAATTTCTTCTCACATGAAATTTTTTGAATAGCCTCTTTTTTCATTTATTTTATTTTGCAGACTAGCGATGAATTTCAGCTATAATTTTTTTGTTGAAGTGCAAACCCACATTACCACCACAAAAATCACACACCTAACTGATTTATATGATATAAAATATATAGCTCAAAGCATGGTGCATGGATAGGATAGTATTTTTAGGCCTTGGTGGAATTGAGTGCAGCTGAATTCAAAGGAAGGGTTCGACTCAATTGGGTGTTTGCAAGTGAGATGATATAGGTAGGGTGCAAAGCACAAACTTGCCAAATGGTGTCCTAGATCACATCCACATTCTAAATTCTGCTTGCGTAAATGCCTTGGGAGTAGTGATGGAGCAAGTTCTAGATGCCGAGCAAGGATATCTTTCTATCCAGCTCAAGAAAACGTCGATCTAGAATTCAATTACACTTGTTCTCATAGTACCGAAGGACACATCCGAATTCATATTCCACGAGTAGGTTAAACTATAGTTACACAATTAGAAAAATATAAATCTAAACATCTGCGGATAATTTAAACCTATTCTAATTCTTATACTCAAGTGCGGTTAACTAGAACACTACACGAGTCAATTTCAACCTTAAAGAACTAACGCTTTTAAATAAACAAAACAATTTTATATCCATTGCTCATAATTTATTCGCCTAGTTCTATGCGAACAACTAAATAATGTGTGTGTGTGTGGGGGGGGGGGGGGGGGGGGGGGGGGTGGTGCATGACTTTATGATATGATATATAAGAAGATAAAATCATCATTGCGTATACTCTAATAATATAAAAAGTGGTGAGCATGTGGTGCGTGATACAAACACTCTTCCCCCAGAATTAAATGGTTCTATATGATATGCAATATAAAAATCTAAGATATAAGAGGGAGAGGGTTAAAATGTACCCCATGCTCAATATTTGAGCTTACCAATGATTCGAAAGTAAGGAAGAAAACTGACATGATCATTGGACTCCATTAAAACTGAATTCCGGAAGGTGTCCGGTGGAGGTTTCTTCTCCTAAACTAGTTGCACAACATATTAGCACAAATAATATATATATACATATATATTTATTTATATGTATATACATATATAAACAGAAGGACGTAGCCACAAAAACTAAGTTTAATTTAATTCAAACGGGGTTGTGTCCCAGGAGCACTTTTGTTTAACGTCCTTAAGTTGGACACAAATACCTGTATTTAGCAGTTATTATGTTCAAATGAAAATAGAATAAAAGTATACAACTTTGTCAGACATTAAAAAATTATGATGGTGAAAGAAAGCTATGCCAAACAATTTGAGGCAGCTAAATACAATTTTTGACAATCTCTCAACACAGTGTCACCATCATAGATTTTTAAACGATGATCGTTAACCTTGAACTTTCCATCGTTTTCTCTGGAGTTCTCAAAAGCTCCAAATGGGGAAACGCCAGTCACAAATAATGGGCCGCTCCAATGTGATATCGGTTTTCCTGGGAATAAGCGGAGATGAGAGTTGTAAAGAAGAACATGATCTCAAAGTTTGAACTCCTTTGGCACAATATGCCTATCATGTCACCGCTTTGTTTTTTCTTTATATATGTGTGCATTCTCATAGGCAGATTACCGAAATTCATCAAGTTCATTTAGTTGAAAAAGACGCCTATCCGCGGTAGCCGTGATGTCCATGTTCAGGAATTTGGTTGCCCATAACCTGTGTTTTAGCTCCACTGGCAGGTGGCACACCTTTCTGTAATCCTGCTGGAATGGTGTCATCCTGATAGGAGTCTTAAAAGCAGTCCGGTAAGCCCATAAGGCGTTGTCCACCTTCATTGCCCAATCTTTTCAATTAGAGTGGATTGATTTTTCTATTATCATCTTGAGTTCCCTATTAGAAACATCCACTTGCCCGCAAGTTTGCGGGTGATAGGCTAAATAGTCTTTATGATACACGCCAAATTTCTACAATAGCTACAAAAACTGCATGTTACAAAAATGGCTACCACCATCACTTATGATTGTCGAGGAGATCCAAATCAAGAAAAGATGCTTTTGTGGATGAACTTTAAGGCAGTGCAAGCATCATTAACTGTAACAACCTCTGCCTCAACCCACTTCGATACATAATCCATTGCCACAATTATATAATGCTTTCTGTGTGACATTGGAAATGAACCCATGAAATCGATTCCTCATACGTCGAACGACTCACTTACTAACATATTATTAACCGACATCTTATCATTCTGCGAAATATTTCTAGTTCTTTGGTACTCATTGCATTTGGATACATCTGAGTGAGCATCCTTGAATAACATTGGCCACTTTGAAGCCCCTTACGGGTTATCTTAGCAGCGCCCATGTGTCGTCCAGCTTCACTATCATGACAGTGCTCATGAAGGGACTGGTATTCCAATTACGGAACACAATGCCTAATGATACCATCACTACAGGTACGGAACATCAAGTGAAAGTGTAATGTGTACCTCTGAGTATTCTCTACAGGGTGGTGAATAGAGTTTTAAAACTTGTTCCTTAATTATGCACACAATAAAACAACTAAGTACTATGTAATCAACAATCCCAATAACAGAATAAAGTAAACATAAATTCCAGGAAATATAAAAATAGAAAACTATAAACAGGGACAGCACAGAAAGGCAAACACAGAAAACACAGGATTTTTATAGTGGTTCCCCAAAATATGGGTAGTCCACTCTTCTACCTCCCTGGTAGGATTGTACTAATTGTGCCCTAGTCTTTTGATAAGGAGACTCTCAAACCACTAAATCTTTTGATAAGGACACTCTTAGAACCACAAAATCCATTGAAAGAGAGATTAATAAAAATCTTTTACAGTTGGTGAATAAAGAAGAAGAAAGAGAGAAAGAGGAGAATAGAATTCTGCTTTCAGAATTCTTCAGAAGCTATCTGTTGCTTCTGTTAATCACTGGATCTGAATATAATGAACCCTTGCTTATGATTGTGATGATTGCAAGGGTTTTTGGCTTGATCCTTATTCTCTGAGCACTTCTTATAAACTTGTTGTTGTGTGATGAAGAAGGAGCAGCTATGATATTTTCCTTTGTAGAGAGATATGTTCTTGTCTGTCTTAGGGTTGAAGGAGGAAGAAGAGAAAAGCCTTATTCGACAGATGGAAAATATGTGATCAATCCTTATGTTTTTCTTCTCCTCTCAGCATACTTATTCTCCATTATTGGAATTTGAATTTCTTTCTTCTTTTGGGCCGTCTTGAAAAGGAATTCCTGTTGGACAGTGATGCGCAAATCTTAGCACACCGCTATAGGAGGTAGCAAGACTGCGACACGAAACGGCAGTGTACCGATCGTTCAAGTAATATAAAATATGGGAGTGAATCCCGAAGTATCGATCTCGAAGGAACACAGTAAGGTGGAGTTAACTATTGAGGACGGACTTGAGATTGAAGTCCTTAAGTCAGATGGGTTGCGGAAACGGGGGTTTTGGTTGGTGGAAATAAAGAGAAAATGCTACAACTACTCCTATGCAGGCCTTGAGCGCACTGCTTCACCGGGCGAACGGATACTACGTAGGCCTTGAACGTACTACTTCGCAAGGGCGGATGGACGAGTAGTCTTACGGAATTTTGGTTGCAAGCACCTCGTTGACAAAGCACGCCACTAGAAATTGCTAGTGCGGCACACGAACGTGACGGCGAAATGGAAAATGGATGGCGGCGCACCTCATACACACATATAAACGAAAAGATACATTCACATAGACATGAAATAACTTTATAAAACAAGGTCTATAGTGCTCATCATCAAATAATAAAGGATCTAACTATTACAACACAAAATACAAAGGAAGAGAAAGTAAGGAATCGACCGAATCCGAAGTCTTGTTGAGGGTTCACGGTTGGAATCGTTGGGTTGTCAATCCATGTCCAAGCTCGGTCCTCGACTGCGTCCGGGGTAGAGAAGGTTGTCACTACCCTCCAATGGCCCGTCTTCTTCGTGTCACAATTCAGCACACAACCTAGCTTCCTTCTCTTTGAATGATGGAGGATGAAGAGTTGGATCCTTCTCCTTGAAGCTTAAGGATGATGGAGGAGGACTAGGGCCAAGCCCTCATGGAGTGATGGAAGGGGTACGGAGCTGGAGCTCCTTTTGCGGCGGAAAAAGCGGAACAAGTACGATCCCCCAGGACTAGGGCAGAGAACTGCGCTTTTTATAGAAAAGAGTTAGAAAAATGGTCACGCACGGTCGAACGCACGACCGTGCATAGACCGTGCGAAACTTATTATAAAGACAGCACAGTAAGATGACCTAGACCGCCCGTGCGATTTACTCACGCACGGGTAAATCCGCCCGTGCGTCAAAACGCACGGGCAAATTCGGAAAGGGGAAAAACAAGGCCAAGTAGGGAGAGCGTGCGATTCCTTCATGCACGGGCGCTGCCCATGCGCAGAGACGCACGAATAACGACAGAACATCAGTTTCCTCCTCAGGAAAGGGCGCACGACCGAAACCGACCGTGCGCCAACATAACGCACGGTCGTGCGATATGTATAGACATGAACTTAGGCTGAAACTGATGAAATGTCCACCTGCATTAATCACAACAAAGCTGGGAATACCCTTCCATCACAGGAAATAAAGCATAAAAAGAAAGAGGAGCACGCTATGCTTACCCTCAACGCTAAAACGTGCAAACGCACACCACAATGGGCTTAAACGTGCACTAAGCAAGGAATAACAAGTATGAACAAAACATGCCTAAGGTGCAGTGCAAATACAAGAAATACGGCCCAGATGAGCCCACAAATGTATATATAAATGGGACTCATCACACCCCCAGACTTACCTATTTGCGCGTCCCGAGCAAATAAATCTGGTGGAGTATGAAAAAGGTAGTTAGCATAGGGAATTGCAAAGAAAGAGTAAGATGCGAAGTACCATACCCATGCAAATAAAAATTCTGTAAAAGAAGATTCTAACTATACTAACTAATTTACAATAGTATAAATGCATAAATGGAGATTTATTTGTACTCAGATGGTGAATCGTGAAGAATTTATGCGGTCGTGCCCGGTGTGAAAGTAAACAAGCCACTCAGGAGGGTGTTGCGAAAGACCAGAATTAGGGAATAACTCTGCTGAAATCCATCAACGACGAGAACCATAAGCTCGCCCGATTACACTCTCTCCACGGCGCTAGCAAACTCATAAGTTAAATCAATAGGACTTTCAGGTTATAATGAGGCTTAGGTTACGGTATGATATTCAATGATAAACGAGACGGCTACGCAACCCAATTGAGTCAAAAGATAACGCTGACCCAAAACAACACCAAGAACGATGCTAGTGTGACACACCCCCAGACTTAGCTTGAAAACTGGGTGTGCACACAGCCTACTCCAGCAAATACCAACTGAATTTTCAAATACGCTTAAGGAGATTTTTTTTTTAGATTTTTCTTTTAACTTCATTATTTTCTTTTTCTTTTTCTTTTTCTTTAATACCCCGGTTGGTTTACAAAAAGGAGTTCAACAACTAATATAAATTTTTCTTTCACATCACAAAGGTTCCAAACATCACACCAAATCAAGAAATATGATTTCAGATAACTCGCTACTTGGTTGCGAAAAATAGGATAAACTTCAGGCTTTGGTGATTGAATGAGGAGCTGAAGCAAAGGAGGGGTAGGCACAAACATGGCTTGCAAAGGTAAACGCATAGGTCATGGAAAACAAGGCTCAAACTAGCCAAAAAAATGGCCTACATCACGTTTAACAATATGAGTTGCTCTCGCCCATATTTCAAGAGTCGCTTGGGGCAAGTTCTTAGCCCACGAGAAAGGTAAACCTTCCTTCCGACTCGAGCAACACACAACTAGCGCTTGCCTACACATAACACCGTGCTACCGCCAATTTCATTCACATTCCCAATTGAGTATAATAAATCTAAAACTACGCAAAAACACTAATCGTAAATTAAATGCATAGAAATAATCTAATTTTACTCAAATTTCTACTGGGGCATACAAATGCGACTTGAGCACTACTGGAGTAAACATCACACTCCGACTTGCAATACCTAAGCTAACATCCTATTTCACTTTCCAACCAAAATAAGCATGAACGGAAATACACATACAAGTGAGTGCGCTCTCAAGTGGGTGCTTAGTGTGCAGACAAAATGAACAAAAATAATTGAATTAAGACTTCTAGCATGCTAAATAAATGTGCACGTGAGTGGGTACACAAAAATATCTCCCCCAGACTTAAACTATGCATTAAGATATTCTAAAACAAAGTTAGGGGAAGAGGGTACCCAATGCTTAGCAAGTAAGCATGCCGGAAGCCTGGAGTGAAGCTATATGAAGAATCACAACCACCGCCTTCACAAATAGAAAATACCTGCAAGTGGTTGTCTCCGCAAAAGCAAACCAAAATAACACCTAACTAACTCGTTAGAGTAGGCGATAAAATAAAAGATAAGAAAAAGTAAGATAACTACTGGGGTTATTGTCCTACCAGCACGACTTATTCAACTTTAAAGCAGCTCTAGCTAATGGGTCTATGAAAAAGGAAATGTACAGGTAACTGTTCTAATATGCGTGTCGGTAACGGGTACCGATACGAAGATAGAGCAGTTACTCCCCTACCTAAATAAAAATACTTGCTGAGCATAAGTAGCGGGAATAGGAAGTAAGAAGAGGAGGAGAGCTGGTCCTCACTCGTCTCACCACAAAATAAATCCTTGCCCAGCAAGGTGTCATCTCCAGGGAGGCAGCAGGAGGAGAAGGCAATGAATGAGGCTTCCTCTATGGAGGGGGAATCAACCTACTCACCTAAGAGGATGCTCTCATCATTGACTTGAGCATAATGCTCCAAGTCCTCCTGAAGTACCTGTGAAGACTCAACCTCCACAGGCGCAGATGAAGAAAGGGGATCAAGAAATAAAGAAGAAGAACATAAATGGAAATCAATTGGGGGAGTGATCCCAGTCTCACTCCCATCAGGTTGGGGAAGTAAAATAATATTTGCACTGTCATCAATGCTACATGGTTCGACGGGATCAACCGTAGTCATGCCCAAGATTTGGACTTCCTCCACCGGTGCCGAGGAAAGCTCCTCCTCACCTAAAAGGTTGTCCTCCTCCATAGGAGTAGGCATAACACATAGATCGCCAGCCTCATCCTACGACACATACTCAAAAATGTCGTCAGAGACGAGTGTAGTAGTATGCACAATAGGGGGAGGAATAGTGCTTGGAAAAAAATCAAGCACCGATTCCTCACAAAGAATCGAATCTATGCATGGTGATATATGTACAGGGGAGATGGGCTCAGTTGTGTCAGAGCCTGGATCAGCCACACATCTGGTGACTGTGTCCACATCATACCCTTCAAAGCTTGAAGGTGAAATGGGCACATAACCAGATGTTGAAGGTGTGATGCCAGAAGTAGGAGTCGGGACGATCTGGATATCCGGCTCGTCATCCCAGTCCAATTGGCGATGGAATGCAGCACAATCCTTCAAGGCATGATCCGTGCTCTGATAAGACAAGCACTGCCTTGCGGGCTTCTTTGGCACCACAGGTGCTGAAGCAGAAAATAAGCATGATGGTAAAGGCGCAGCAGAATAGCCATAGGACTTACGCGCACCATATGGAGTACCAGACGAAGTCGGTGCTCCATATGATGGGCCTTGAGTGCTAGGGCTATTATCTCCCAATGGGCATCTATCACTAGCATGAGAAATATCTCCACACCAACGGCAACGAATATTGAATGAAGCCCACATAGTGTGAAGATAAAATAATTCAAAATAAAAACACTATTGCGCAAAATACTACACCTAACAAAAATTTACTAGAGCAACCTAATATAAAACAGGAAAAAGGAATAACAAGAAATAAAATAAAGAAAGGATGCAATACAAAAATGGAAGGGCTTTAATCTCAGATTCTCCCTCTCCAGAAAACTCACACGTATGTGTTCCCCGGCAATGGCATCAAAAACTTGATGCGCAAATCTTAGCACACTGCTATAGGCGGTAGCAAGACTGCGGCATGAAACAGTAGTGTACCAATCGTTCAAGTAATATAAAATGTGGGAGTGAATCCCCAAGTATCGATCTCGAAGGAACACAGTAAGGTGGAGTTTACTATTGAGGACGGACTTGAGATTGAAGTCCTTAAGTCGGATGGGTTGCGGAAATGGGGGTTTTGGTTGATGGAAATAAAGAGAAAATACTATAACTACTCCTATGCAATGCCGCTATGCAATGCTTCGCGAGGCGGGATGGAGACTACGTAGGCCTTGAACGCGCTACTTCGCTAGGGCGGATGGATGAGTAGGCAAACAGAATGAGGGTCGCAAGCACCTCGTCGACAAGCACGCCACTAGCAATTGCTAGTGCGGCACACGAACCTAGTGGATGGAGTGGTGGCACATTTCATATACACAAATAACCAAAAGGTTTCATAGAAATATGAAATAAACATTGCAATTAAAGATCATTGTGCATATCATCCAAAAATACAAGAATCTACCCTACAATATCATTACAATTTGAAAGAGAGTAAGAAATCGACCGAATCCGAAGGCTCGTTGGGATTCACAGTTGGAATCACAAGGTTGTCAATCCGCATCCAAGCTCAGTCCGCAACTACGTTCGGGGTAGAGGAGGGTTGTCACTACCTCCCAATAGACCCGTCTTCTTCGTGTCACTATTAGCTCGGCTTCAATACATGGATCCCAATCTTGACGATGAAATCTGGGCGGAGATCCTTCCTTTTGAAGCTTGTGGATGACGAAGATGGCCGAGGTGATCTTCGGGCTCAAGATAGGCGTGAAGAATAGTCCCTGAGCACCTCCTGGTGGTGGAAGATGATGCAAGGGGAGGAAGAGGCGAACATGGCTCAAAAATGGCAGAGCTGGAATCTCCTCCGACCTAATTTCGCGGCCTATATATTTATAGGAAACAGGGCGCACAATCATAGGCGCACGACCAGTGGTCATGCGCACTGGAAGTTGGTGATCGTGCGCACTATGCCCGAAAACCTACAAGACAAAACTACAGAAAATAATAAAGCGCACGAGCGAACGCACGACCGTGCGTAACAACGCACGACCAAATTCAGAAAGCAACTTTGGGCTGCAAATGAATGCGCATGATCAGCGACGCATGATCAGCGGTCGTGCGCAGTATAACCAGTGATCGTGCGCAGTGTTCCTGTATAGATTTGTACCGGGAACACCTGCACGACCCGTGTTCCAGCATAACACTAATCAAAACCACTGAAAGTGGCACAAAACACAGCATGAAAGACAGTAAAGAAGATAAACAAGAAAATACACCAAGAACGGGCCTAGAAGTGCACTTAGCATGGAATAATAAACAGTTATTAAATATGAACGAAAACATGTATAAAGTGCAGTGCATAGACTAGATAATCGGCCTAGATGAGTCCAAAAATGTGTATATAATTGGGACTCATCAGACGGTCGATTTCCCTTTCTTCTTTTGTTCCCGACCCGTCCTCAGATTTAAATACATTCCAAGAATGTTTTTGCTGTATCCTAGAATACTCCACTCCATTCTTGGCAATAAATGAGTCATTGGAGAACTGTCTTCAGCTTTGTGGACCTTCTGAAAAGGTATTAAAATGTCAGCCCAAAAACCTTGTACTTTAGACTATATTCGACGCTGCATCGATCATTCTTCATATCAACGCACCTCTGAGTTCTTATAGGAGTAGCTTCGAATTCCTTCTTAGCTCTGGTTAAGCTCAGATGTCGATATTGCATCGATTATTTATCGACGTAACCATCGAGTTGAAGACTTGGACTTGAACTATATCTTCTGCGTTGAATTGAAGTCGAAGTTGCGTCGACTTCTAAGATGGCTTCGACGGGCTCTTCCTTCTGCGTCGAGTTCCTTTCGATGTTACGTCGACTTGACTTATACTTCGACAAGCTGTTTGTGTTTCTTTGACTTTCAGTCAGATTTGTGTCGACATCTAATTAAAGTTGCGTCGACTTCTATTCAATG
The DNA here is from genome assembly GCA_033032865.1 of Dactylorhiza incarnata. Lineage (NCBI taxonomy): Eukaryota > Viridiplantae > Streptophyta > Magnoliopsida > Asparagales > Orchidaceae > Dactylorhiza > Dactylorhiza incarnata. The sequence continues at coordinate 10,590,592 of JAWHQI010000035.1, forward strand.
CAATTTTTAACTCAACTTAATTTGTGCTTATCTTGACCTAGTCTAGACACTCTAAGTTCAGTGTGACATCCTAAGACATCTAATGACCGATTTACCCTTTCTATACAATATGGGTAATATAACCTAACTGATGAAATCACTTTAAGTAATTTGTTAGATAAATCACAAGGGTTTTTCCCAACAATCTCCCCATATTTATCATTACAAATTTTACAAAATAAAGTAAGTGATTTCAAACATGTTTTGACATAAAAGCATAGTACAAACACATATACAATAACATAATGACATAGTAAACTGAAAACTTCTGATTAATATAAATAGATGTTTATCAGAGTTGGTTTCCAAAGAAATTATTTACTTTCTTCTTTTAAGAAAAGTAGATAAGGCCTCATAGACCTTTCTGAATTATCTTTCAACATATTTGAAGTTTGTTGGGGTGGATTTTTTTGGATTCTTCTGAATTATCTCATCTCCCTTGAAGAGATTTTCTAGATCAACTTCAGTTTCAGGATAGACATAATTTAACTTTATCCCCCAGACCAATAACTTTAGCAGACAACAAGTTTATTTTTTCTAGGTCTAGCTCTTATTCATCAGGATCTGGTACAATGAATGTTGATTGTGGATTACCAGAAGTTTGAGTAGTCTTGAATACAATCTTCCTTTTCTTTTGAACATGCTGCTCTGCTTCATCGAGATCGCAACCTAGACCTCCTATGTGAAGTTACCCTGTATTCTCAAGAAGTTTTGCTTGAGGGTTCCTGGAAACATACTTTGTGGGGTCAAAGAGTGTGCTTGGGATTTGGATTGCTTTCTTTAGTTGTTCCTTTTCTACAACATCCTTTCCTTTATTTAACCTTTCAATAAATAACCTCCTTTATTCTTCCATGTCTCTTTGAGATGCTTCAAACTCATGTATATCCCTTTCTCTGAGTTCATCTAGGACTTTATCAAGACCTGGATCGGTGTATACTTTCATTGTATTTTATGGGATTTCAACCTTCTCATATGTTTTGTAATAAGACCTGTTTTTCTTGAATTGTTTTCTTTGTTCTTTTGTATATTTCTCCCAAATTGGTATCCTTCCTCTAGGCCCTCTTCCTCTTCCTATGTAGTTCCCTCCATATCCCATTCCTCTGAATGGAGGTCTTCCTCTAAAGGCTAGTTCAGGGACAATTGAAGTGTGTGTTGAAGTAGGATCAGGAGGAAGCTGAGCTTGTACTGAGGAGGATGGAGCAGCTACAGGAACCTGATTAGCAATCTTGATCAGAGATGGTGATGTTGTCGATTCTTTAGAATGGGTCCAGAAATCTTGTGTCTTAGGGATAGATAACTTATTGCATTCATTGTATTGTTGCACACTCTTCAAGTAGCCATTATCATCTGAAAATAAATCAATCTCCCCATATTTGATGACTCCCTTGTATTGAAGGCAGGGTTCTTGGAGGAGAGATAGATTTTCTGAGTGGAAGAAACTTGGAGGTGAGTGTAGGCTCTCCTCAGGAAACAAAGGACAGGGGGAGAGCTGTAGTGTATACTGAATCTTGAGGTGGCCTGCAATAACACTTCTCCACCTTCTTTATATCATTAAACAAGGATATAAAGGCATCAGCAGGTAGACCTAATAACCATACTTCTTCATCAATGGCTTTGATATGAGCATTGAGGTTCTGTATCCTCCAATGTTGAGCACAAAGCTTTCAATAGCAGTCTTACGAGAAATCAAGATAGAGAGAGCTGAATTGAGATAGCAATGTCTCTAGAGCTCGATCAACTGCTTTGATAATGTCTCCTTGATTTGGTGGATGCCATTGATGTCCTGTGAGTACCTGCACTGAAATAGAAAGAGAGAAGGAGAAAGGAAAATGGAGGAGGGCGAAAGGGAGAGAGTTCAAAAAGCACAATAAAGTCGAATTCCTAATTTGCTTTAAGTAGATGAATCATCGCAACTTAGGGTTATATCCGAGCAATGTCGAAAAGAGATGAATTCAACGCACCAAAACATATTGATGTCACTTTTGGAAGAAGTCTGCGCACGCTTGGCAAAGTCGAAATAACGTCAAATATAAGTCAAAGTGGAATCGAATATAGTTCGCAACTATGATGTTGATGTAATCATCGATATGTATTCAACGTTACATCGAGTGCTATTCGAATGACCTATCCAAGTCAGCTCTTGAAACTGGCATCGAGTATAAATCGACAGTGCATCGATTTGTATTCGACGCAGCTCTGATTAAAACAGTTATATTTTTCTTAAAATTTTTGCTATTTTTTCCAGCAATACCTTTCTATTGAAAATAAGTTTGAATACATATTAGGGGTGTCCTAGAGAGCTCCATCAAGCAAACCCAGTGTATTGATGAAGAACTTGTGCTTACTTTCATAAAGTGGCTTAGTGAAGATGTCAGCCCTTTGAATATCAGTGGAAATGTATTGAAGATTGATCTTCTCCTTCTCTACATCGTCCCTGAGAAAGTGGTGCCTTATCTCTATATGCTTAGTTCTACTACGGAGAATTGGATTGGAAGCTATAGAAATAACAATAGAGATATCGCTAAATATTGTGGAATTATTAAGGGAGAAGTTATAGTCTAACAACTGATTTTGCATCAACAAGATTTGTGAGTAGCAGCTTCCTGCAACTATATACTCAGATTCACATGTAGAAGTGGAGACTGTGGTTTGTTTCTTGCTAAATAATTAGATTAGTCTAGCCCCCAGGAATTGATATATTCCTGAGGTGCTTTTTCTATCCAGCCTACATCTAGCATAGTCTGCATTTGAATAGCCAACTTGGTCAAATCCAGAGTTTGCTGGATACCACATGACAAGTTCAGGTGTACCCTTTGGATATCTGAGTATTCTTTTTACAGAACTCATGTGGGATTCATTGGTGTCAACCTAGAACCTAGCACATATACAGGTAGCAAACATTAAATCTGGTGTGCTAGCTGTTAGGTAGAGAAGATAGCCAATGGCTGCACTGTAAGTCTTTTGATCAAAGGACTTACCATTTGCATCTCTATCTAAAACAACATTAATAGCCATGGGGGTTTTCATGACAGAGGCATTTTCCATCCCCAACCTCTTGATGAGTTCTCTCGTATACTTGGATTGGGATATGAAGTTGTCATCTACAGTCTTCCTTACTTGGAGGCCAAGGAAATATGATAATTCCCCTATGCTACTCATTTCAAATCTAGACTGCATTAGGTATGCAAACCTTTTGCATAATGATTGATTTGTTGAACCAAATATAATATCATCTGCATATATCTGTACTAGTAAGAGTTGATTCTTATGTGCTCTTGTGAAGAAAGTTTTATCCACTCTCTCTCTTTCAAAGGAGTGTTCCAGAAGAAAGGTGGATAAGGTCTCATACCAAGCTCTTGGAGATTGTTTGAGGCCATGCAGTGCTTTATCTAACCTATATACATAGGAGGGAAATGATGGATTGACAAAACCTGGGGGCTTCTCCACATACACTTCTTCCTGAAGAGTTCCATTTAGGAATGCACTCTTTACATCCATCTGATAGACTTTAATCTTCATGTGTGCAACATATGCAAGAAACATTCTAAAGGCCTCCAGCCTTGCTACTAGAGCAAATGTCTGGTTGAAGTCAATCCCCTCCTCTTGCCTATATCCTTGGGCCACAAGTCTGGCCTTGTTCCTGACTATAACTCCTGTTGAATCCATCGTATTTTTGCATACTCATTTGGTTCCATTGACTGAGTAATTACTTGGTCTCTCAACCAATGTCCAGGCCTTGCTCCTCTCAAATTGAGCAAGCTCTTCTTGCATTTTAGATATCCAGTGAGGATCACTCTCTACTTCTTCAAACTTCTTAGGTTCATATTGAGAGAGAAAATATTGCAGCATTGTTTCATTTATTAGCAGATTCCTTGTCTTGACTCCCACTACCAAATCTCCTATAACATATGTTGAAGGATGACCCTATAGGGTCATCCTGGTTCTTATTGAGTTATTAAGTGGATTCTCTTCTTCCTGAAGATCCACTTGCTCATTGACAGTGGGAGCACCATCTTCATTCTCTAGAATGATCTCAGTGGCTGGTAGTTCAGGTGTCGTAAGTTCCTCTTTATCTATTGCAGAGTCTTCATCTGAATTAGTGTCAATTTTTTGTTTTCCTTTGCCTTGACACTCTAATGAATAATCCATGATGCTGAGCCTTTCAACTTGATCTGCTAGTTGGTCTTCTTCCTTCAAAATAGTGCATGTGGAAGTTTCCTTCCCCTAATAAAACATGTTAGATTCATCAAAGACCACATACACAGACTCCTCAATCTTGAGAGAGCTTTTATTAAAGCTCCTATACGTTAGATCGATTGGTGCCCTTAGAGGGGGGGGGGTGAATAAGGGAATAAAATTCTTTATAAATTTTTAGACGATTTACTAAATTGTTTAGAGTAAATTAGAATGAAATAACAAGTTAACTTAAAGGAGGAAACAATTGTAAATTGCAATTTTATAACTTACACCAAATGATCGAAATCAAGTAAACACAAAAAGAGACATGATTATATTATATAAAAAAGGTGTTTACATAAATTTGATTTCAATATCGCTAGAAATCGGAGGCAAACAAAGTAAAACAATTTTTCCTTTTCTATACCGACTTGTATCCCCACAAACCGGATGGCTTTAGCCTATCCTCCCCTGGATAAGGCCTCAAGCCGCTCTAGCCAATCCTTCCCCGGATATGGCCTCGAGTACCCCCTAGATCTAATCACCTAGACCTAGTCGCCAACACAAGGTGAATTCCTCCCTAAGTCTTACCCAGACCTAGTCGCCAACACAAGGCGAATTCTCTAAACAGTTACAAATAAATATATGGAATGAAAGTAAAGATAATAATAAAAACTCCCTATGAGATCTTTTGAAGTTAGAGATGAAGGATCGCTGTAATATGAGCGAGGTCGAAGCGATCATCCTTCGGATGTAGCGTGACGTAGTCCTCCTCCAGAATTCTCCTTAAGCATGTTGTGGGAGAACCATCTTCGGCAACATAAGAATAATGAAGTATTGGCACAAGTATTCTTTCTGGAAGCTCTCTAAGATTTTGTGGAATAAAGCCTTCAATAATGCTCCCAGCAATCAGCAAAAAATGAAATCAGGTCTTTTAAATAACCACTGGAGCTAACGTGTGGCGTTAAGGTTAACGCCATCGTTAGAGAACGTGTACGGCAGTTGCTGAGATTGTGTATAGTGTCGGGAGCATGACAGAACCAAACTTCGTTGAACGCAACACATTTCGTCGAATGTGCCTGTGTCGAACGGAAACCCATTACGTCAACCGCAACCGTCAGGATCGTGCAAACCGCCGGGATTGTGGCAGAAACTAAGTTCATCGAACGGAATCAATTTCGTCGAACAGAATCAATTTTGTCGAACGGAACTCTAAGTTCGTCGAACGCGATTTGTTTGTAGCAATGTCATCGAGCGTAGGCTCATTTTGTCGAATAGAACTCCAAGTTCATCGAACGCAGCTTGTCAAGCGCAATTTCGTCGAGCGCAGGCAATTGCATTGAATGGAACTCCAAGTTCATCGAACGCAGTTTGTCGGGCATAATGTCGTCGAGCGCAGGCAATTTTGTCGAACGAAACTCCAAGTTTGTCGAGCGCCTTCAGAGTTCGTCGAACGCCATCTCAGCGTTTCCTTCTCAGCGGTTGTTAACGATGGGCATTAACAACTAACGCGAGTGTTAGCACACTTTTCAGAGAGTCATCTCCAATCTGTTTTCTACCTGTGGAGTATTGCACCTATAGTTCCTGCACACTCTAAATACACGACAAGCAAGATCAAATACAATTTGGGATTTGTTATTCTCAAAGAAAGGGATGTTACACACATGTCCAACAATCTCCCCCTTTTGATAATAACAAATCCTCTTAGCAAGAAATCATTAAAGGTGATTATAGAATATGATAAGCGAGATAATAGTGTAACTATAGTATTTGATAAGCATGAGAATGTGCATACTTCCCCTATCTTAATGTTGATAATAGTGCAACTATAGTATTTGATAAGCATGAGAATGTGCATACTCCCCCTATCTTAATGCTCCCCCTACATAAATGCAATTTATGTTTTATTCCCCTAAATGATTGATTACATGAATTAGTCTCCCCGTATTCTTATATATTTATCCTTTATAGATTTCTTCAATTAATCTCCCCCATTTGGTATTATCAAAAGAAGGTAGGGTGAGGATAGTAAGGAGGCATTTCTTATAAATGATAAAGCATGATCGAGCTTTTGTAATATAGATAATGATAAAGATTTTAAGCATAGTATATTTAAGAGATTTCAAATAAAAAGATAAGGGTTGCAAGCAAGCGGAAGATTATGAGAAACATCTTTTTATAAGCATGAAAAGAATAAGTGAAAAATATGAGTTTTAAGTTCAAAATGTAAAGATGTTTTAACCTTTTTGAAATCTCATAGTTTTACATAAAGATACCAAGCATGAAAATGAACATATCAAAAAAAATATACTACAATGTTACTTAATTTTAAATTCAAGAGATACCAAAACATTGTAGAGATCATGCTAGGTTATCTAGTGCATTTATTATATAAAGAGTAGTATAGATAAAGCATTAGAATCCAATACTCATGAGAACAAGTGTTATGAAAGTTAATGATGTGCACATAAGTGTATCTGGGCAATGTTAACAATTGATTTAAACACAAAATAAAAGACATGTAAAGTAAAGTGCACAATAAAACACAAGTAAATTAACTTTCACACACTTTAATGCACACTATTTTTTAAAAAGTGGTGTATTAATCAAGGGCTGCACAAGATACTTTACTATTCTTTCCAAGGTGCTCAACCTCACAATGCTTATGAAGACTTATCAGGCGATTCAAGTAGTGCTTGGTGGAGTTATAGTTGTCTACATATATAATTTTTTGTTCATATTTGTGCGACAACATTCTCCGAATACACTTGTTTTACAAACCCAAAATTTTTGAAACTTAACAACTTTCCAAAATTTCATAAGTGCAATTCAAATGTAGTGTAGGTAATTAAACTTATGCAAGTTTTAATTTATTGTACAAATACAATACACAAACAAGCATTTTTAGATTTAAACACACATGTTGATTACCAAAATAAGTGAGTGAAAGGTATCACTATCAATCATAATACATTTACTCATACTTAGAGGCATGCTAAGCTTGGTTCTACACATATTTTCGAATACAATTGATGCACTTTAACTAGATATATCAAAGCATGATAAACAAAACCATGTTCATAGTAATTTGAAGGAATAAATGTTAACATTGTAGATAGTTCTAAATAATAGAATTCATTCATGCTTGATATTAGCAATAAAGATCATACAGTTTTTTTGTTGTTTTGAACATTTTTAATGAAATAAAAATAGAAAAATCACAAAAGGATATTTTTGTATTTTTGAAATTTGAATTTTTGTAGTTGATTTTCCAAAATATAAAATAAAACAAAGATAATAAATGTCAGAAATTCAAAAAACAAATTAGTAAATATAAACTAACATAATTATAAGAATTTTTAAAATAAAAAAATCAAAAAATTCCAACACCCATGCTAACGCCAGCGTTAGGGTTAACGCTGGAAATAGTACACGATTATTTGAGAATTTGAAAAATCTAATTTTTGATATTTATTAAGAGTCCTTAGAGTAGTCTTATGCAGAAATTTCGTAAATTTTGGAGATGTCTTGATTGCTCAAATTGCATAAAATATTAGCATTTTACATGTTATTCATCCTAAGATGTCTAAGACTCCTAATTCCTACCTTAACATTTGAAACCTTGCATTGGGAAGAGGTTTAGTAAATATATCAGCAAGTTGAGAGTCCGTGCCAATGAAAGTTATCCTAACATTTTCCTTTTTAATGTGATCCCTTATGAAATGATAACGCACATATATATGTTTGGATATAGAGTGGTGTACCGGATTATTTGTGAGATCAGTGGCACTTTTGTTGTCACATTTTAATTCTATAAGTTTTAGATGAAAACCAAAGTCCTCTAAAGTTTGGCTCATCCGTAGTGCTTGTGCACAACAACTCCCTAATGCAATGTATTCGGCCTCCATGGTGGAGAGTGCGATCGAATTTTGTTTCCTACTAGACCATGCAACTAATGAAGGTCCTAGAAAATGAAAAGTACCACTAGTGCTTTTTCTATCAAGTGAACAACCAGCGTAGTCCGAATCGGAGTAGCCGTGAAGTGTAAATGAATTATTGTGCGGGTACCATAATCCTAATCTAGATGACCCAATAAGATATCTAAAAATTTGTTTTACCGCTTTTAAATGAGATTCTTTTGGATTGGCTTGAAATAGAGCACATAAACATACGACAAACATAATATCGGGTCTAGTTGCACTAAGATAAAGTAGGGATCCTATCATACCTCTATATAAGGGTTGATCAATTGAAATTCCTGGTTCATCTTTTCCTAATTTAAGTGATGCACTCATTGGTGTAGAAGCATGTTTAAGGTTTTCAAATCCAAAGCGCTTAAGCATATCATAGACATATTTGGTTTGACATATAAAAATACCATCATTTCTTTGTGATATTTGAAAACCAAGAAAATAAGAAAGTTCTCCTACTAGACTCATTTCAAATTCATTTTTCGTCGCTGTAATAACTTCATTACACAACTCTTCATTAGTAGATCCAAAGATTATATCATCAACATATATTTGCAAAATAATTAAATCATCATTATTATGTTAATGATGAGAGTATTATCGACACTTCCCATAATATAACCGTGCTTTAATAAAAATGATGTAAGTCTTTCATACCATGCACGTGGCGCTTGTTTTAAACCATAAAGCGCTTTTTCTAGTTTATAAACATGATTGTGAAATTTTTCATTAATAAAACTGGGGGGTTGTTCAACATAAACTTCTTCTTTTACAAACCCATTGAGAAAAGCACTTTTTACATCTATTTGAAATAATTTTATTCTTTTAAAGCTTACAAATGCTAGAAAAATTCTAATGGATTCCAACCTAGCAACGGGTGCAAAAGTTTCATCAAAATCTATCACCTCAATTTGTGAATATCCTTGTGCTGCTAGGCGTGCCTTATTCCTAGTGATTCTAGACTCACCATCTAATTTATTTTTAAAAATCCATTTTACACCTACAACCGCGTGATTAGATGGTTTTTCTACTAATTTCCAAACATTATGTCGCTCAAATTGTTCTAACTCTTCATTCATAGCCAAAAACCAAAATTCATCATTTAAAGCGGTAGAAACAGTTTTTGGTTCAATTTAAAAAACAAAACTGATATTTGAATATGATTCATGAGGAGAAGAGCGAGTTCTTACCCCGATGGATGGTTCACCAATTATTAATTCCCGTGGATGATCCTTTGTGAATTTCAAGGCACTTGGAGGTACATATTCATCTTCTTTGGCCTCCTCTTTTTCTTCTTTGGAAGATTCCTCATGACCATACTCCAATGGTTGTAAGAGATCATCCTCGTTGCCTGCGGAAAGTTTTTCTACACAAGGAACAAACTCATAAATTTTTACATTTATTGACTCTTCAACCCTACTAGTTCTTTTGTTAAAAATTCTATAAGCTTTACTAGTTAAAGAGTACCCAAGAAAAGTTCCTTCATCACATTTTTCATCAAACTTTCCCAAGCTATCTTTTGTATTCAAAATAAAACATTTACAACCAAAAACTTTGAAATAAGATACATTAGGCTTCTTTTGAAAATAGAGTTCATATGGTGTGAGATTAAGATATGGGCGAAGCATGATTCTATTCAAAACATAACACGATGTATTTACGGCTTCAGCCCAAAAGGACTTAGGTAATTTATATTCACATAACATAGTGCGTGCTAGTTCTTGAAGTGTCCTATTCTTTATTTCTACAACACCATTTTGTTGTGGTGTGTGTGGTGCAGTGAATTCATGTTTAATGCCTAACATATCACAAAAGGATGTAAAATTTTCATTTTCAAATTCTCCTCCATGATCCGAGCGAATGCATTTAATTTTTAAATACTTTCATTTTGAATACGAGTACATAATTTTGCAAATTCACAAAACGCATCGGATTTGGAAGAGAGAAATAATGTCCAACAATATCTTGAAAAATCATCTATTAAAATATATATATATATAATCTACCACCAAGACTTGCAATGCTAACGAGACCAAAAAGATCCATATGAATTATTTATAAGGGTCTTATAGTAGAAATGAAATTTTTACTTTTGAAAGAGGATCTAGAAAATTTACCTTTTTGACATGGTGAACAAAGTGAAGGTAAAGTTCCATTTAACCTAGGCAATCCTCTAATTAAATTACTTTTGGCAAGTTTTACAATGAGCTTTGTGCTAGCATGCCCTAGTCTTCTATGCTAAAGTTCTAATTCATCATTTTTAGTGATAAAACATTTTATAGATGATTTAGAAAGATCATGAGAAGAAACTAGAAAAATATTATGTATTCTTGGTGCAGTTTGTAAAATATCTTTTATTGTAGGATTAAATATTTTGCATAGATTTGTGGAAGATTCAAATAACACATCTAATCCTTTATCACATAATTGGCTAATAGACATTAAGTTGTGTTTTAATCCTTTTACATAAAGAACATTAGATATATTAAAGGATTTGTTACCAACTGTACCAATTCCCATGATCTTTCCTTTTCCGTTATCACCAAATGTCATGATCCCTCCCTTTTCTTTTCTAGGCTAAGGAACATTGCTTTATTTCCCGTCATGTGCTTGGAGCATCCTGAATCCAAGTACCACACATCTTCATTGTCCTTAGCCTGCCTGCACATCTAAAAAGAAGATGATAGTAAAGATTCGGATACCCAAGTGGTACCACCCATAGAATAAGTGGAAGCCTTAGGTACCCAGATTTGTTTTAAAGTATTTTCTGTTATTTTCCTGCAAGAACTAGATGTGTGACCTAACTTATAACAGTTTGCACACGAAATAAGAGGGGTTGAGACCCTTTTCTGGAATATTTTCTTGCTGGAAGAAATTGGATTTATAGAAGAAAAACATTTTGAAAAAGAGAATTCAGGTTTCTTGTATGAGGTGCTAGCGCCGGTGTTTGTGGTTAACACCGGGCGGTAGCCCTCACATCGATATCCGAGCCCAAATTTTCCAGAACCATGGCACTGGTTCCCTAAAATCCTTTCCAGTAATTTTTGGCCTATTCCAAATTTTTTAATGGCCATGGTGAGATCATGAACTTGTGCTTTAAGTGAAGAATTTTCTTTCACAAGCATGACACACTTATTTTCAAAACCTTTTTTTGTTATTTTTGATTTGCAAAAGAGAGGCTTCTAATTCCCTTTCTATTTCTCCCTTTTTTGTAAGAGTTTTGACATGAGAGAGGGCTTTAATAAGTGACTCTTCAATATCTCTTGCCACTTTAGTGGAGTGATCACACTCTTGGCAAGAAACCTTTCTCTTTTCTAAAACAATTAATTTTTTGGAAAGCTTTGATTTTCTTTAATAAGAGATTCATTTTCACGATTCAATAAAGTACTTTCTTTCATATTTTTATCAAAAGCTTTGCAAGTTTCAAGGAATTCATTAACGAGTTCATCATAAGTGGGAGGAGTTACCTCAGTGTCGCTAAGAACACTGGTGTCGTCGTCGTCGTTTCCATGTCCCATGAGGCACATGTTTGCTTCCTTATCTTTGCTTGATGAAGACCTGCTTGATTCTTTGGAGGAGGAGGAGGAGTCATCCCATGTTCTAGCATTTAGCACCTTCCTCTTCTCCTTCCCTTTATGCCGCTTTTCCTTCTTCTCCTTCAAGAACCTTGGGCACTGGCTTCGAATGTGCCCGGTCTTCCTACAATGAAAGCATTCCGGTGGAGGTCTTTCTTCTTCATCGTCGCTCTCCTTTTCCTTCTTTGAGGATGACCTTTTCCATCTTGCATCCTTTTGGATAAATTTGCAGAAAGTGTTTCTCCTTTCCGGATTTTGCATGAACTTTCGGAAATTCTTCAACAAAAAGCTTTCTTCATCTTCATCCACATCCTCTTGGCACTCCTTCTTTGATGTTAGTGCCAACGCCTTCTTCTTTGGCTCATTGTTGTATTCATCATATTGGATTTTGAGTTCTACCTCATGGGTTTTGAGATTCCCAATGAGGCTCTCAACTTGGAGCGTTCTTAGATTGTGCGATTCTGAAATGGCCATCACCTTCGGGTTGAATTTTGGTGGAAGAGAACGAAGAATCTTTCGGACCAAGTCGTCGTTGGAGAAGGTCTTTCCAAGAGCTTTGGAGGCATTGACGATCTTGGTGAAGCGTGTGTACATGGCATCAACATCTTAACTTTCATCCATCCAGAATTTTTCATATTCTGACTCAAGTTGGAAAAGCTTTGAATCTTTAACCTGCGATGTACCTTCATGAGTAACTTCCAAATGATTCCAAATTTCATATGCAGTAGTACATGCAGAAATTCTATTAAATTCATTTCTATCTAACGCACAAAATAAAGCATTCATGGCCTTGGCGTTATTTTTGCATTTTAACTTATCCCTATCATCGCATTTATCTTTTGGTTTATCTAAAGTTATCTCTGCAACTACAAATGTAGAAGGAGAGTATTCCTCTTCTAACATATTCCATACCTCAATATCTAGGGTCATAAGAAAACATCTCATCCTATTTTTCCAGTAATTATAATCTGACCTGGTAAATAGTGGAGGTCTACTAATTCCCTGACCCTTGGAAAAAGCGAGATCATAAGACGCCATTATTCCTAGTTTTTAAACCGTTTGGAATAACCTACCTCTGATACCACTTGTTGCATCGATTGTCGCCCTTAGAGGGGGTGAATATGGGAATAAATTCTTTATAAATTTTTAGACGATTTACTAAATTGTTTAGAGTAAATTGGAATGAAATAACAAGTTAACTTAAAGGAGGAAACAATTGTAATTTGCAATTTTATAACTTACGCCAAATGATCGAAATCAAGTAAACACAAAAAGAGACATGATTATATTATATAAAAAAGGTGTTTACATAATTTTGATTTCAATATCGCTAGAAATCGGAGGCGAGCAAAGTAAAACATTTTTTCCTTTTCTATACCGACTTGTATCCCCGCAAACCGGTTGGCTTTAGCCTATCCTTCCCGGAATAAGGCCTCAAGCCGCTCTAGCCAATCCGTCCTCGGATATGGCCTCGAGCACCCCTAGATCTAATCACCTAGATCTAGTCGCCAACACATGGCAAATACCTCCTAAAGTCCTACCTAGACCTAGTCGCCAACACAAGGCGAATTCTCTAAACGGTTACAAAAAAATATATGGAATGAAAGTAAAGATAATAATAAAAACTCCCTATGAGATCTTCTGAAGTTGGAGATGAAGGATCGCTGTAATATGAGCGAGGTCGAAGCGATCTTCCTTCGGATGTAGCGTGACATAGTCTTCCTCCAGAATTCTCCTTAAGCTCGTTGTGGGAGAACCATCTTCGACAACCTAACCACAATGGAGTTTTGGCATAAGTATTCTTTGTGGAAGCTCTCTCAGATTTCTGGAATAAAGCCTTCAATAATGCTCCCAGCAATCAATAAAAAATGAAATCAGGTCTTTTGAATAACCACTGGAGCTAACGTGTGGCGTTAAGGTTAATGCCAGCGTTAGAGAACGTGTACGATAGTTGCTGAGATCATGTATAGCGTCGGGAGCGTGACAGAACCATATTTCATCGAACGCAACACATTTCGTCGAACGCGCCGTCGTCGAACGGAAACCCATTACATCAACCGCAACCGTCAGGATCATGCAAACTGTCGGGATCGTGGCAGAAACCAAGTTCGTCGAACAGAATTAATTTTGTCGAATGGAACTCTAAGTTCGTTGAATGCAGTTGTCAGGCGTAATGTCGTCTAGCGCAGGCTCATTTCGTCGAATGAAACTCCATGTTCGTTGAACGCAGCTTGTCGAGCGCAATTTCATCGAGCGCAAGCAATTTCGTCTAACAGAACTCCAAGTTCGTCGAACGCAGTTTGTCGGGCTCAATGTCGTCGAGCGCAGGCAAGTTCGTCGAACGAAACTCTAAGTTCATCGAATGCAGGTTCCTTTAGGTTTCGTCGAGCGCCTTCAGAGTTCATCGAACGCCATCTCAGTGGTTTCCTTCTCAGCGGTTGTTAACGCTGGGTGTTAACAACTAACGCGAGCGTTAGCACACTTTCCAGAGAGTCATCTCCAATCTGTTTTCTACCTTTGGAGTATTGCACCTATAGTTCCTGCACACTCTAAATACACGACAAGCAAGATCAAATACAATTTGGGATTTGTTATTCTTAAACAAAGGGATGTGACACTCATATCCAACACTATAGGCCTTGCTTGATGAGGAATATCCCAAAAATATTCCATCATCAGCCTTCTTGTCAAATTTGGCAAGATGCCCTTTCCCATTGTTTAGGATACAGCAAGTACAACGAAAGATCTTAAAGTAAGTGACTATAGGTTCCTTTCCCTTCAATAACACATAGGGAGTCTTCAACTTTGTCTTGTGGATGAGACTTCTATTCAGAACATAGTGGGAAGTATTCACTGCCTCAACCCAAAAGGACTTTGGCAAGTTTGATTCAGCCAATAATGTCCTTCCTGATTCAATTAGGGTTCTATTTTTCCTTTCAACCACCCCATTTTGTTGGGGGGGGGGGGGGGTCTAGGAGCTGAAAAGCTTTGTCTTATCCCTTCATCCTCATAGAATCAACACATTAACTGATTTTCAAACTCAGTACCATGATCACTTCTGATCACAGCAACCTGAGTAGAATTCAGATTGAATCTGTCTAATGAATCTTGAGAAGATCTTAAAGGTGTCTGACTTACCTTTTAGAAAGAACACCCAGCTGAATCTAGAAAAGTCATCAACAATGACTAGAGTATAGAACTTACCTGCTAAGCTCTGAGTAGAGATAGGACCAAATAGGTCCATGTGCAACAGGTATAGGATTCTGAGGAATCATTCTTACCAATTGGTTTGAATGATGATTTGATCTGCTTTCCTAGTTGGTAGGCTCTATAGAGATGTTCTTTATTAGACTTACCTGCTGGTAAGCCTCTTACTAGGTTTAGCTTAGAGAGTTTAGCAATGGTCTTAAAATTAAGATGAATGAGTCTCCTATGCCACAACTCATTGTTTTCTAACTAAGAGTTGAGTAAGCAGATCTCTAAATTTTGTATACTCAAAGTCTACAACATAAACCTTACTTTTCATAAGACCAGTCAATAAAATTTGGTTAGTTACAGAACTAACTATATGACATAAAGACTTAGTGAATACAACTTTGTATTCACCATCACACAACTGATTAATACTAAATAGATTATGTTGAAGTCCTTCAACATAAGCTACCTTAGAGAACGAGACTTCCCCAATCCTGAGTAAACCATATCCTTTGGTTTGACCAGAGTGGTAATTCCCAAAAATTACCTTAGGCCCTTCATTGTTCTTGTAGTTGACCATCAATTCTTTTGCTCCAGTCATATGGATGGAGAATCCACTGTCCAGATACCACTGCTGGTTTGTGGTTGAACTGTCACCTTTCTGATTTTCAGCACTAGAGTCTTCCAGATCCATTAAGCAGGCTTCTTCAGTTCCACACTCTTCATCACTATCAGATGAGGAGGAGCTTTGCTCAGACTCTGAATCACTTCAGGTTTCAGCAATGAACCCTTCCCCTCTTTTCTTATCCATTCTCATGAAGGATTTCTTCTTGTTCTCCTTCTTCTGCTTGTTGCTTTTGTTCTTTTCTTCTTCAGGACATTAAGTGGCAAAGTGTCTAGGTTTTCTGAATGAAAAGCACATAATGTCCTGTTTAGGAGTTTTGTCATGCCTTGGTTTGGTGAACTCCTCTCTTTCCTTCTGGAATCCTCTGTCTTGACCCATCTCTTGAATCTTTTAGCCAAGAGATTGAACATCTCGTCTTCAGAGGTGGAAGGATATGCTTTAGCAGCCTTTAGTGCAATTGTCCTTTCCTTAGGAGTTGAGATTCTCTTCTAGGCTTCTGACTCAACCTTGCTTTTTAGTAAGAGCTCATAGGACTTGAGCTTCCCTAGTAGAGCATCTATTGATATTTCTCCGAGGCATCTAGAATCTCTGATGGCCCAGATTCTTGAGTCCCATGTGCTTGGGAAGCACATGAGGAGCTTGTCATTAATTTCTGTCAGAGAAATTTCTTTGTCAAGCCCTCTCAGCTCATTTTTGATGAAAATGATCCTGTCATTCATTTCAGTTATGCTTTCATCAGCCTTTTCTTAACGTTCTCATATTAGGATATGAGAAGGGACTTCTTGTACTTTCTTTCATTAGATCTACCCTCAACTAATCTGGAGAGAGATTCCCAGATTTCTTTGGCAGAGTTGCAATCAGCAACATTTTGAAATATGTCATCTGAAATAGTTGACACCAGGATATTCATGGCTTTGGCATCACATGCATTCACCTTCTTCTTAGTATCCGTCCACTCTGCTCTGGGGACTACAGTTTATGTTACTGTCCCACTTGCATCTTTTCTCACCGAGACTGGGGGGACATATAATAATGACATTAAAAATGTCTTCATCAATAGAGTTCATATATAACTTTATTCTAGCCTTCCAGAGTGTAAACTTATTTAGGTTACACACTGGTGGTCTTGTCGATGCATAATCCTCAGAACTCATTTTCTTTAGAAAATATTTTTAATTAACTTACAATGAGGAAATAAGAGTGAGGAGATCTATTGATCAAGGTGTTAAACTTTTTAAGATCAACCTCCCTTTGATACCAATTGAAAGGGCACAGTGAGCCTCTGAGTATTCTCTAGAGGGGGTTGAATAGAGTTTTAAAACTTTTTCGCTAATTATACACACCGAATAAAACTACTAAGTACTATTCAATCAGCAATCCCAATAGCAGAATAAATTAAACACAGATTTTAGGAAATATAAAAATAGAAAACTGTAAACAGGGACAACACAGAAAGGCAAACACAAAAGACATCGGATTTTTATAGTGGTTCCCCAAAATGTGGGTTGTCCACTCTTCTACCTCCCTGGTAGGATTGCACTAACTGTGCCTGAGTCTTTTGATAAGGAGACTCTCAGAACCACTAAGTCTTTTGATAAGGAGACGCTTAGAACCACTGAGTATTTTGATAAGATGACTCTTAGAACCACTAAATCTTTTAAAAGAGGGATTAATAAAACTCTTTTACAGTTGGTGAATAAAGAAGAAGAAAGAGAGAAAGAGGAGAATAGAATTCTGCTTTCAGAATTCTTCAGAAGCTATTTACTACTTCTGTTTATCATTGGATCTGAATATAATGAACCCTTGCTTATGATTGTGATTATTGCAAGGGTTATTGGCTTGATACTTATTCTCTGAGCACTTCTTGTAAACTTGCTGCTGTGTGATGAGGAAGAAGAAGCAGCTACAATGTTTTCCTTTGCAGAGAGATATGTTCTTTTCTATGTTAGGGTTGAAGGAGGAAGAAGAGAAAAGCCCTATTCGACAGATGGAAAATATGTGATCAATCCTTGTGTTTTCTTCTCCTCTCAGAAAACTTATTCTCCATGATTGAAATTTGAATTTCTTTCTAGTTTTGGGCTGTCCTAAAAAGGAATTCCTATTGGACAGTTGATTTCCCTTTCTTCTTTTGTTCCTGACCCGTCCATCAGATTTGAATACATTGCAAGAATATTTTTGATGTATCCTGGAATACTCCATTCCATTCTTTGCAAAAAACGAGCCATTAGAGAACTGTCTTCAACTTTGTGGACCTTCTAAAAAGGTATTAAAAGGACAGCCCAAAAAGCTTCTATTTCAGACTGTATTCAACGCTGTGTCAACTTCATCATTCTTCATATCGACACACCTATGAGTTCTTATAGGAGTAGATTCAAATTCCTTCTTAGCTCTGGCTGAACCCAGATGTCGATGTTGCGTCGATTACTTATCGACGTAACCGTCGAGTTGAAGACTTGGACATGAACTATACTGCATCGAATTGAAGTCGATGTTGCGTCGACTTCTAAGATAACTTCGACAGGCTCTTCCTTCTGCGTCAAGTTCCTTTCGACGTTACGTCGACTTGACTTATACTTCGACAGGCTGTTTGAGTTGCTTCGACTTTCAGTTAGAGTTGCGTCAACAAATAGTCAAAGTTGCATTGACTTTTATTCGAAACAAGTTTTAACTCATCTGAATTTGTGCTTATCTTTACCTGGTCTTGACACTCTATGGTGAGTGTGACATCCAAATATATCTAATGACCAATTTACCCATTCTATACAATGTGGGTAATATAACCTAACTGATGAAATCACTTTAAGTAATTTGTTAGATAAATCATAAGGGTTTTTCCCAACAGCTAGGGACCTTCCCAAAAATAATATTTTTTAAGCTTTCACTTCTGCTGAGTTGAAAGGCAAGGCGATGGTTTCCCGCAAGCAAGATAATTTACGATATCAGCTTACCAAGGAGATATTGGAGAATGAGCTGAAATGTAAAAGAAAATTCATCGAAAAAAGAATCAATATTTTTCGTTATCTCATTGTGTGAAGTCGCCCCCCCCCCCCCTTTCCAAGCGAGATAGATGATCCGCAATGGCATTTTCTAGCCCCCTTTTGTCATGGATTTCAATGTCATATTCTTGAAGTAATAGAATCCAATGATTGAGATGTGGCTTGGCATCTTTTTTTTTTGAAATAAATATTTCAGGGCAGCATGGTCCGTGTAAGCAACCACCCTTGAAAGGACGAGATATGAATGGAATTTTTCAAAAGCAAAAATTGTCGCAGGAAGTTCTTTCTCTGTCGTGGTGTAATTTAGCTGAGCATCATTGAGAGTACAAGTGGCATAATAAATTGTGTGAAAAATCATGTCCTTCCTTTGCCCAAGAATAGCACCCACCGCATAGTCGCTAGCATTACACATAATCTCAAATGGTTGGTACCAATCAAGCGATACTAAGACTGGAGCAGAGACAAGTTGTTCTTTAACTGTATCGAAGTCACGCATTCAATCTCTGTTAAAGTCAAACTGCACATCCTTGCCAGTAGATTGGAAAGAGGTTTTGCAGTAGATGAAAAGTCCTTGATGAAATGGTAGTAAAATACTGAATGGCCCAAGAAGTTTTGGATGCCCTTTGCAGATGTCAGCGGGGGTAGGTTCTTGATAGTGTCCACTTTTTCCCGATCAACTTGTACTCCTTTAGATGAAATTTTGTGCACCAAAATAATTCCTTCATAGACCATGAAGTGATACTTTTCTCAGTTTAGGATTAGGTTTGTATCCTCACATCGCCTTAACACCTTGCAGAGATTTTCAAGGCACAAATAGAAGCTACAAACAAATAAGGAGAAATCATCCATTAATACTTCTAAAAATTCCCCAACCATGTCATGAAAGATGGCGAGCATACACCGTTGAAAGGTGGTTGGAGCATTGCATAATCTGAACGGCATGCGGTTGAAAGCAAACGTGCCTGATGGGTAGGTAAACGTTGTTTTGTCTTGATCGTCTGGGTCAATCGAAATCTGATTATACCCTAAGTATCCATCGAGAAAGCAATAATACTCCTTCCCAGCTAATTTTCAAGCATCTAGTCGATGAATGGAAGTGGAATGTGATCTTTGTGGGTTGCTTCATTCAGCTTTCGGTAATCAATGCAAACCCTCCATTCGGTGATGACCCTTGTTGGAAGCAATTCATTTCGTTCATTAGACACCAATGTGTTTCCCAATTTTTTAGGTACGACCTGAACTGGACTCAACCAATTATAGTCACTAGTTAGATAAATGATTCCGGCGTCTAACAGTTTTATCACCTCTTCCTTTACCACTTCTTGCATTTTTGAATTTAGACGATGTTGGGACTGGACAAAAGGCCTCTATTGATCTTCCAATATAATCTTATGCATGCATATAGTGGGGCTAATTCCCTTGATATCTGCGAGAGACCATCCAAAGGCTTTTCTCTTCTTTTTTCAGGAGGTGAACTAGTGATTTCTCATTAGAAGTGGAAAGCTGTGCTGAGATGATCACATGGTAACTATTATTCTCACAGAGAATGGCGTACTTCAGATTATCAGGCAACAGTTTGAGTGAGGGAGTAAGAGACAAGGGTACAAGCGATGCAAAGGAATCTTCAGATGGAAAGGTCGAACTGAGGTCTTCCTCCATTTGAGTAGAGATAATGACGATGCCGACATACTCTGCTTAAAAGTCAGTGCTAAATATTATTTCACCAGGAATTTCAGAGTCTTCGTTTAGTTCAGAGGTTTCAATATCAGCAATCCTGAATGCTTGAGATGCGTTATACACGTTGAATGTCATCATGTTCTTTCCAAGCCTGAGTATTAGATTCCCATGCTCGACATTAATAAGAGCCCTAGTAGTAGCAAAGAAGGGGCATCCCAAGATGATCGACACATTAGCATTGGCATCCATATCCAAGATCACAAAGTCAACAGGAAATACAAATTCATTAATTTCCATGGTGAGGTCTTCCACGATTCCTGCTGGTCTTTTAATGGATCGATCGGCCAACTGTAGCATAATATTCATAGGTCGAAGAATTACAGCACCAAGCTCTCGAAAAATGGACAGCGGCACCAAATTAATAGATGCTCCCAAATCACACAAGGCCCGGCTAAATTTGCAAATGCCGATTTTGCATGTGATGGTGAAGCTGCTGGGTTCCTATTTCTTTTTCAAAATATAATTCATCATCAAAGTAGAGCATTATTCTGTGAGCTTGACTACCATGCTTTCCCGGAAGTCCGCAACCTCTCCTTTGTGGTCAAAATTGTCATTCCCGGTGGTCTCGATGTTCTGTGACCGCCCAGACCGCCTGTCCCCTCTCTGGCAGAATTCCTAAGTCACAGGCGTCCAGGCTCTAGCGAGACAGCGAGATCACGCGGTCTGGATTTCTTTATTTTTTGCTATTTTCACCCTCTATAACCTCTCTTATCTGCCCCGGTTCTCTTGTACCCCCGTCAACCCATAATTTTTGGACCTGACCATTTGGGTAGGCCCCTGTATTTAGAAATAGAGGGTTAGGGGTACCAGAAAATAGACTTTTTCTTCGAGCCTCCAGCTTGTGACCTGTGCAAGAGGTCTCGAATTTTGTCACTTTTCTACCTCTCACCCTTACCTATTTTGGACCCCCTCGGTAATCATTTTTGAGATCAATCAAAGCAATTTTTTCCACAGAGATCTCTCCTCTGGCATCCTTTATCCCTAGTAACATGCACACCATAGTTTCCCCCATCTCTTTTAAGTGTGAGTTTTGGAGGTACAATTTTTGTGCCAACAGAATGAACACGCGACCTTCAAATTCGAAGTGTTTAGGTGAACTAGTGTAACGCCCCTGATTTTCGTTAATTATTTTACGTGCCCGCTGTGACGTAATTTTGGCGTAAGGGCGTTACGTCAGCTCGTCTAGTAGTGGGTTGAGCCTTAGCTTAGTTAAAGTATGTCTTGTAGACCGAGCGTGCGAGATTTCGCATCGTTTCGAGTTAAGGTAAAGATTTTGGGTGGATATCAAGATTTTAGCTTCGGGAGGCTTTAACCCGAGTTTGGCCCGTCGGAATTGAATTCTGACTTCGCCGTTGGATTCGTAGCGCCGTGTTTCAGTTAAGGTGCGAATTTCGTAGAAATCTGAGGTGATCTAGTTTCCCTCGCGGTTTTAAGTGAATGGGGGAATTAATTAATTAATTAATTAATAAATTAGGTTTTTTATATAAAGCCTAAAATCTTCTTCCCCTATTCATCTTCTTCCTCCCTCGATCAAATCAGCCGCCGAGCGAAAGGGCGAGTGCGGAGCTTCGAGGAGCGTTCGATCGGCGATTTCTAGGGCTGTAGTAGTCGGAATCGCGTTTGGAGAGTAGATTTGGAAAGCTCTCGGCGAGATCTTCGTTCTAGCGGTAAGCTTTTCCCGTTTTATGGAATTTTTGGAGTTAGGGTAGTGACCTAACCCCTTCTTTCGACTGGAAAAGTTTCAGGAATCTGTGCTCGTGTGTTTCCCTAGCCGATCCATAGCTTTCGGAGCGGAGATCTTCGAGTTTGCAAGGTTTAAGGCAAGTGGCTTCCTCCTCTTTCTCTTTCGTTTCTTGAAGCGTTGTTTCGCTTGTGTCGATTTCATGTCGCACGGTTTAACTTAAGTCTTGGAGTGTTGGTTTGGTAGTAAGCATCCTTGATTGTTCCTCCTCGCTAAGCATCGGATAGTTTTTCCCTGGAGAAAACCGTGAACTGGATAAACTCCCATTTTCTTTCTTCATGCTAATTCCAGATTACTCGAGAAATCATACGCATCTCTCGAGAAATCATACTCACCTCTCGAGAAATTGCCTTCCTCTCGAGAAATCAAATTCCATCTCTCGAGAAATCCTACTCACCTCTCGAGAAATTGCCTTCCTCTCGAGAAATTAAATTCCATCTCTCGAGAAATCCTACTCATCTCTCGAGAAATCCCTGCCTTCCTCTCGAGAAATCAAATTCCATCTCTTGAGACCACCGCCAGGGGCGCTGCCCCTTGGAACCCGCCAGGGGCGCGGCCCCTTGGAACCCCGCCCAGAACGCATGTGTTTTCGATGAGTTTTTGTGTTTGAAGCTCGTGTCCCCTCGGGTGTACTTGGATGATTGCCAGTGACCCTTCGGTGCTCCTGATCTCGAATCCCTCTCATTTGAACCTCTTTTTACTCGTTGTTGTCTGTTAACATTTGAGTTACTTATATGATTCATATTGATCGATGTGTACTTCGTCTTGACCCTATTTCTTAGGGCCTTCCAGTGATTATCCTTTCGGGCAGTGTCCCGTGTTTAATTAAAATTTAAGTAATAAGAACTACTGTCTTTAGCCTTACACAGTAGTTGTGTTTGGGGGACAGTGGGGGGGAAAATGTTATAGCCTTGCATGGTATTCGTGTTTGGCTGGTTGGGTCTAGTGGTACCCCCACCTGGTTTTGGGTTTTGGGTAGCGGAGGTAGTTAACCGCTCCCGTATAATTTGAGCTGATCAGTCTCTTTAATTGATGAAACTAAATAAATGAACGTGTTGTTCCTCTTTTGGTATTTAGTGCACTTGATGCTTGTTGAGTCTTTGTTTAGAGCTCTCTTTCGGTAAATTTGGCTTGGGTTGGTACCCCTTATGCCTTGCTTGTTTTTCTGCTAGTTTTCTGCCACTTGTAATTCCTTGCTGAGGCGTTCTTTGTTGTATTGAATGTCTCAGGTTCAGAGCCGTAGCGGCTAGTGGTGTAGCCTGAAGTTTAGAGTTTTAGTAGCTGTTCACCCCGCTGCTGCGAGGTAGTTGTTTTTAGTTACTTCTTGTGCTCAGACATACTAGTTGGTGCCAATGGGTTAGTGTCATGTTGTTGACGCCCATTGTGCCCCTTTTTATACTTTATAGTTTATTTGCCAGATTATGCCACTATCTTTAGATCTTGTGTATCTTACCCTCTGGGAATGATTTATGTTAGGTGCACTATAGTTATAAAATGGTTTTTCTTCATCCTCATTGCATTCTTTCTAACTGAAACCCTTAACTTTAAAGTCGCCTAAAGGTATTTTCTACTCTTACAGTACGCCTAGTTATGTGCATATCATTTACTTCATGCTCCGTCGTTTGCATACATGTAGGACTTTAAGTAAACTAAATCAAGTACTTTCCGCTGCAATTATATATACTTTCTCGGTGGACTAGTTGATCCACGAACTGAGAGACACAGTTCTTATCTCAAAACCCCTAATAAATGATTTCAAATGATGACTTATCATATAATCATGTTTGTTTAGTTAAGTAATAGCTTCCCGCCTGAGCGTCTACAGTTGTCTCCTGTATGACGTGGCATCATGACGTGTATTTTCTCTTACTCTGAAATTCTTAAATTCGGAGAAAATGCGGGTTGTGACAACTACTGGACAGACAAGATGTCAGCCTGTGAGAATTAGCCTAATCAGTTCGTCGGTGGTTTCCCCCCTTCAGGCAGCATGAGCTCCCAGGAAGACCTTGAGCTTTGTTTAGAGCTTCGCCTTGAGCAGTCCCACTGTGAGACCGCCCGACAGTTTGAGTCCATGAACCAACTCCTTTCTGCGATCTCCCAAAGGATTCTCACTCAAACCGATCAGGTCTCCACCCCTGACCCTCTGGCCTATGGTCACGACCCTGACCGCGTGACCCCTCAGCCCGCAGCTCTCTTGAGGTCTCAAGGAGAGGAGTTCACAGCCTTCTATGCCTTTTTCAGAGCTGCAGCTCAGGGACCTCCAGTCCAAGCCCTGAATTTTCTAGAGGATTATGTTTATCCTCCATCTCATGTTGCTGCCCCCTCCTACTCCTTCCAATGCTTTTGAAGCAAAGGATCCTTCCCCCTTTACTGATAGAGTTCAATGGGAGCCAATTCCCAATGACCTAAGAGATCCAAGATTACCCATGTTTATCGGAGAGAGTGACGCAGTCTCTCATCTCTAAGTTTTTGAATCTGCAGTCGCTCTGGGGTCTCTCAGACGTGATGAGGTGCAAACATATAATCACCTATTTAGATGGGCAAGAACGGGAGTGGTTTTACAAACTATCCCCACAGTCCATCTCCTCCTTTTCCATTCTAAAGCTAGAGATTCTTTTGAGGTTTGCCACCTCAAACAATAGGAAGAGTGGCCCTTCAGCCCTCTTCAGGATCAAGCAGGGAGAAAGCGAGACTCTATCTCACTTTGTGTGAGAGACCCAGCGAAACTGCACCAAAAGCCCGGACTGTTGGTGAAGGCGCAACATGATCTTTATATCAACGGAAAGGCGCTACGGGTCAAGTGAAGGAACGCTGGACCCAACAATCCCCCCCCCCCCAGCGTCCAGCACGACCCGCAAGCTCAGAGGTGCTCCACATGGCCCACAAGCTCATAGGTTGCTTAACACATGGCTCCGGCCGCCTGACCCGCCAGGACCCACACAGGTAGAGAGAATTTCAGGAATTATCAGCGCCCCCCGGTCTCGAACCCGCAACCTGCTTTGATACCAATTGAGAGGACCCAGCGCAACCAACTGCACCAAAAGCCCGGACTGTTGGTGAAGGTGAAACTTGATCTTTATATCAACGGAAAGGCGCTACGGGTCAAGTGAAGGAACGCTGGACCCAACATTATGGATAATTTCCAAAGGGAGATCCCTAGAATAAGGGACGTCGATCCCTCGCTCAACATTGTGGACTTAGTTAAAGGCCTTCAGGAAGGTCACCTCAAATTTGCGGTCACCACTAGAGAGCCCAGCTCTTATCAAGAGCTGATAAGTATTGCAAATCGGTTCATAGAACGGGAGATCAACAACCCAAACTATATTTCTAACTTGACGTGCAGAGCCGTCCAGAAGGGCTCTGCTGGCTTCTTTCTAGCCCAACAATCAGCGCAGCCACCACGTCAAGAGTTCTAACCTCCTTATTAGAGGGGGAGGAACTTTTGCCACCATCGTCCCTACCAGAGGCATCAGAAGTTCTAGCCCAAGAGACATCTGATGCCAATCCCATCTACTCCATCTCCGAAACCGACACATGTTCATCTGGTTCAATTTGTTCAGCCTCCTCTCCCGACTCTTCTCAGCCGTCTTTCAATGTCTCTCAAGATTCCTTCATTGAGCTCAGCATTTCTACGAGCGAGTTGGTTCAAGTGCACCAAAAGCAGCCCTTCTACAATAGGCCTAACCCAATGTAATCAGATCCCATGATCAGGAATCATTCCCTCTACTGTGAGCATCATAGGGAGATGGTCCACCTGACAGAGAACTGTAGAGATCTCCACTTGCTGGTGGAGAAGCTCCTGAAGGAAGCAAAGTTGCAAGAGCTGGTCGAGAAGGGAGATTCGTCTAAAGCTTCAACCTCCAAGAGCAAGGAGGTAGTGGAAGTTCATTGGGAGTGCGAGGAGGTGAATGACGTTGGCCATCTCAGCAACGTTGGCCATCTGAGCGAGTGCGTGAATGTAATTGTTAAGGGTGATTTTAGCTACTTCTTCTGCATCCACAGAGAAGTAGGGCTGGAATCCTCCAAGAAGGCTTGTCTCACAAGAGTCTACTGGTCAGAGGTCGCTGCTACCACTTCTTCTCCCCAGTCCGAGGAACGGTCACCGTTGGGCAGGATGACTATCCTCCAACCGCCAATACATTCAATGACGCGGTCGTCATGAAGGCGGTGATAGAAAACTATACCGTGGAGAATATCTTGATAGACACCGGAAGCTCGGTAAACCTCCTCTTCAAGCCATCTTTTGAATCCCTAAAGACTAGAAAGACTCTTCTTTCCACCGAAGGGCCACTCTATGACTTTTCTGGGGAGAAGAAGGAGTGGAAGGAAACATCGCCCTCTCGGTGACACTTGGAGGTATTACAAAGCTATTCAAGTTCATAGTCGTTGAAGATTCGAGCAGCTGCAACGCAATCTTTGGGAGGCCGTTTCTGAATGAATATCAAGCGGTGGTTTCTACCTGCCACCTAGCCTTGAGGTTTGCCTTGAATGGAAAATAGTACCGGATCAGAAGAGATCCGAGGAAAGCCTGGGAATGCTATGTGAAGACGGCCAATGTGACGGAATTATCACCCCCTAGAGTAGTAGAGATCTCCCCAACACCTCAAGTCTCCAGCCATTCAAAAGCTTGCGGAATAAATCGTGGAAGATGAAGTAAGAGAAGGAGTTCGCTTGCAACCTGCCCAAGCAACTCAAGCCATCCATACCAGCAAGGAAGATAAGAGCAAGAATCTCTCAATCAATGCAGAGTTGCCTGAAGCTGACGAGAGCCAGCTCATCTCCTGTGTCCTGCAGAATCTGGATGTCTTCGCTTGGTTAGCAGATGACATGCCAGTAGATGATCCAAATGTTTCCTGCCATCATCTCAATACCGATCCAAGCTTTGCTCCCATCAAGCAAAATAAGTGGGCGGTGGCGGTGACCTTAGCTCAACCAATTCGGGAGGAGGTTGAAAAGCTTCTCAAGGCCAAATTTATTCAGGAAATTCAATACCGAGATTGGGTATCGAATGTTGTAATGGTTAAAAAGGCCGGTGGAAAGTGGTGAATGTGTGTCGACTTTTCCAAACTCAATAAAGATTGTTACCCTTGTTAAAAAACTTGAGGTCCGGAGATGAAGTAAAATGCGGAATACTTCACAAAACTTTCCACAAATATTGCAACACAATGACAATGGGAAGACCGAATAGTGCTGTAGAATTAACTATCTCTTTACAATTTGAGGTATACATGGCGAGACATGATTCATAAGAATCACGGAGGAGAGAAGCACAAACACAAAAGACAACAAGCTGCTGGCGACTTGACAACTTGAGAATGCCAGACCGCGCGAACAGACAAGCCAGACGGATAACCCCTGAGACCGCGCGAACAGAGTGTTAAATTTTTTGATTTGAATCGTTTAGGAGTAAGCAGGATTTGCATCAACTGAGTTATAGCCAAATAACCACAATGCCACACAGCAACACAAGAAACTTTATTGAATCACAAACTTTATTTACAGTGCGAGGTATACATGGCGAGACATGATTCATAAGAATCACGGAGGAGAGAAGAACAAAACGCAAAAAAGCAAAACTAGCAGCTTGACAAGCAGAGACCGCACAGACCGCTCGACTCCAGAGATCGCCCAGCTTGACCTGAGACCGCGTAAACAGAAAACAGACAGACCGCCTGCACTGCAAGACCGCCACCTCAGACCGCATGAACTGGAGCTTTATTGAACGAAGAACTGAAGCTGTCGCCAGACCGCAACTCAGATCGCATAATTGTTGAAGGTCGCATGATCGCTGAGCTCGCTGCAAACAGCACAAGAACAAACATAAACCAGTTCGGAGACAAGCCGCTGCCGAACTATTTATTCAAGCCGCTGGAAATCACCAAGGAAGGAGACCGCAACCTGTTGACCGCAAACCTGCGAACATAACAAACAGTCAACTCGCTTTCGAGACCGCCCGACCTCAAAGTTGAGACAGCGCGAATTAACCCAGGCTTAGTTCTTACAATTCTCGTTATAAATGACGGGTCATGCACCACTATTTATAGGCGGGTAGACGGATGTCGTCACCACACAGGATAGGTACAAACAACACCTGTCAGATCACCAACATTCTCACAAGGCAGACCGTGTGATCACACAACTTGGACAACCTTCCGACCAAGACCGCAGATCAGCAGACAGATCGCGCACAAGTCGCGCGAACACGAGACCACGCACAAGCCACGCGGACACAAGTGTACTCCTTCCTTAGACCACCAGGAGAAAACCAAGAACCATCTGGCCGACTTCAGACAAGTCGCTAGATCGCCAGCACAAGCCGCCCGGTCAGGCGGTTACATTAGAACAGACTGCCCGGTCTTCAAACAAAGAAGACGGGCTAACCAAACAGAACAACCCGGGAACAGACTGCAGCAATCAAGAATAGACCGGCCAACCAGCAGACCGCCAGAACAGACTGGCAGAGCCAGACCGGCAGGTCACTAACACAGATCGCGCGGTCTCTGCGGTCACCCAAAATCATACCGCCCGGTCACCTCCACTTCACTTCAATAATTTCAACACTCCCCCTTGAAGTGGGAAGTGGAAACTAGCCCGAGTAAATTCCGCAACCGAGAAAACGGTCCCTTTGCCAGCGTCTTTATGAAGATGTCTGCAACATTGTCCGCACTCTGAACATGCTCGACCATAATAGATCCTCCCAACACCTTTTCACGAATGAAATGGTGCTCAATCTCAATATACTTGGTCCTCGCGTGACAAACTGGATTATTAACCAGCTTGAGAGCACTCTCATTGTCCCCACGTAGCATAGTGGGACCTTGAAACTCCTCATGAACATACTCCACCAACCTCCTGAGCCAAATGGCTTCCAGAGCTGCCAAGGCCAAAGCCTTGTACTCCGCTTCTGTGGTAGATACGGACACCGAGTCCTGCTTTTTGCTACACCAAGAAATAGCTATGTGGCCCATCATAAAGGCATAACCAGACGTTGATCTCCGATCATCCACGTCTCCCCCGTAGTCAGCATCCATGTATCCATGCAACTCCAAGCTTGACCCTCTCCTAAATAGGAGACCCAAATCAGAGGTCGACTTCACATATTTCAGAATTCCTTTTGCCTCCAGAAGATGAGGCTTTCGTGGCTCCGTCATATACCGACTCACTTTGCCAACTGCATAAGCAATATCAGGCCTCGTGATGGTCAAGTAGATCAAGCTCCCAACCAGAGCTCAGAACACCAACGGATCAGATCGAACTCTTCCCTCATCCTTCCGAAGTTTGTGATGCTATTCCATAGGTATAGAGCTGCTCTTCCCTTCTTCCATGCTGAATCGTTGAACGATCCGCTCCGCATATCCAGCCTGAGAAACGAGCACTCCGCTCTCCCGCCTCTGAACCTCGAGTCCAAGGAAATGGTGAAGCTCACCCAGATCCTTCATCTCGAACCTGATAGCAAGCTCAGCTCTCAGCCTTGCTACCGCCTCCTTTGAGTTCCTAGTGACAATCATGTCATCCACATACAGCAGAACAATAACCCGAAGCGCCCCCTCCTTCTTGACGAACAAGCTAGAATCAGAGTCTGAAGCAAAGAACCCGCAAAATAGAAGATACTCCGCGATCTTCCCATACCACGCCCGAGGCGCTTGCTTCAACCCATATAGGGCCTTCTTCAGTTTGCAGACGTAGTCCGGACGATCCTCCGAGATGAAACCCAGCGGCTGGATCATGAAGATATCCTTGTCAATCTCTCCGTATAAGAAAGCATTCTTCATATCGAGCTGCCAAATCTCCCATCCACAAGATGCCGCCAAAACAATAACAAATCGGATTATTGGACCGAAGTCATCTTTGCCACTGGACTAAACGTCTCATCATAATCTTCACCATACTGCTGTGAGAACCCGCGAGCTACAAGGCGAGCCTTGTATCGCTCGATCGTGCCGTCAGCTTTCTTCTTGAGCTTATAAACCCATTTGCATGTCACAAGGGTAATGCCCTTGGGCCTGGGCACTAGAGACGATTTTATTAAACTAGAGAAGATCAAGACAAATCAAGTGAAGTAAAAGTAAAGACATGATTTTATTAACTTGAGAAGCATGATTACAAAACTTGATCTCTTATCGAAGCTAGAAATCAAAGCGAATAGAAAGACTCTTTTTGTTTTCTATACCGACTCGTATCCCCACGAACCGGTTGGCTTTAGCAGATCCGTCCCCGGATACGGCCTCAAGCCGCTCTAGCCAACCCTTCCACGAATATGGCCTCGAGCACCCCCTAGACCTACACCCTAGACCTAGTCGCCAACACGAGGCAAATTTCAGCCCTAAGTCCTACCCAGACCTAGTCGCCAACACGAGGCGAGTTCACCAAACGATTACAAAAAAGATGTGAAATAAAAGACAATAATGTAAAACTCCCTATATATGGATCTCTTGGAGAAGTAGACGAAGACGCAGAGTATGATCGTAGTCGATGCGGTCTTTCGTCATGATGATGACGCGTATTGAAATCTTCTCCACGGATCTCCTTATGCCTTTATATATTTGTGGGAGTATCTCTCTGAACCTTCCTCTCTATGTTGTGGCACAAAGCTCTGGAATTTTGGATCTCTAGAGAGTCTGGAAGACGGAGCCAAGGGGTCCTTTTTTTAGTCTCAGCACTAGCGCCTGCGCTAGTGGTACCGCCGGCTCTATCCCATATTAGGACACATTTTGCGTGGCAGAATCTTCAATCCGAGGAAACAATTCTCTCTTGCCTACTGTGCTCCTCGCTATCGCCTGCGCTATCGGATATTGCCTGGCGATATCTCCTTCTATAAGTTCTCCCGGCATCTCTGCTTAAGAAAATATTTACTCGATCGGAATTTCGTCGAACGCAGCTAAGAGTTCGTCGAGCGAAATTTCGTCGAACGCATTTCTGAGCATTTCATCGAGCGCCGCTAATAGTTCGTCGAGCGACAGCTAGCGCCTGCGCTAGTACTACCGCCAACACTAGTCGGTGTTTAGGATTTGATGGCTCAACTTTGGGGGCAACCTTCTTATGTAATCCTTGAGTCATGTGGACTTTTTTATCCTGCACACTTAAACACACAAGATCAAATACACATAGGATTTGTTATTCTCAAACCTAGGAGATGCGAAAGACCATGTTCCAACAAACTCCCCCTTTTGATAATAACAAATCCATTAATGATAAATCAGAGCATTAATATATAAGCATGAAGAAACATACTTGTGTGTGTGTGTGAGTGATGACTTAGGATAATTATTGATTTTAGCATATAGAATTTCTCCCCCTAAATATATGCTCCCCCTAAGTGAATGCTCTCCTAATATGTAAGCTATCATCTTAATTATGCATTATATTTTGATAGCAGATTTTATTTATCATGTTAGTTCTCCCCCTTTGGTTATTAACAAAAGCGGGTAAGGAGACACCACTTAAAAGTTGATAATAAGATAAAGACATGATCGTGCTTGTAGAGAGAAGGAAATTATAAGGAGTTTTAGAATACTTTTTATAGAGATAGATGAGAGTTTTTTGCAATATAACATTTTCAAGTATATGAGAGTTTTAGAATAATTTTTATGTTGGTTCATCCCCCTTTTATTTAAGAGTTTTAAGCAAAAAAATGTAATGATTTCCAAGTAACTAAACTACCCAGACAATATGTCTACACCCTAGCCCCGTACTAAGTGATGGATGGGCATGAGGAGCTACATACATGTCGTAGGTTGGGGTGTTAGTCCCATATGCAAACACTAGACAAAACTCAACCTAGCACTCTTTCCCCCCAGTGCCTCGCAAGGCCCCACTCGAACCCTCCCCGGTTAAGGACAAGACATGACTAGAGATAAGTTCATCTAATGTCTACAACCCTACGCCCCCGCTATGGTGAGAAATGAAGTCATGGATAATAATTATTGGAAACATTAAGCGTTTAACTTTAGTGATAAGTTCATAGCCTGTGGGTTTATATTTTTATTTGAATTTATGCAAACACTCACATAGCTATTTTGAAATCCATTAATGAATCAGAGTTTTTAATATAACAATATTTTCATAGAAATAAATCAGAGTTTTATAAAAAAAATTCATGTTAAAAGCAAAAATATAAAGTTTACCAAGCAAGTCTATCACTTGTTGCAAGAAAGGAATTTGAAGATTCAAGTGATGATGCACACAAATAAAAGACTTTAAATAAGCATGAAAGTGCAAGGTAAAACACTTATATGGTTATGATGCGGAAGACTTATCGAAATACAAGAACATCTTATTGTAATCAATGATGATCCATAAAAATATATGAGTTCAATTTCATAAAGAAGATGTTTTTGTAAATCTTTGTTCAATTAAAATCTTTAAATTTAACAATAATGTAACCAAGCATGAAATAATGTTATCAAAAAGAGATTACTACAATGTTATTTTAATTCACAATTTCAAAAACATACCAAACATTGTAGAGAGCATGCTAGATTATCTAGTGCATTTCATAAATAAAGAGTAGTATAGAATTTGCATTAGGATCCAATACTCATGAGAAGAAGTGTTATGGAAGATAATGATGTGCACATAAGTGTATTTTGAATAGAGTAAACAAATGTTTTAATAAAAAATACATGAAATATGTAAAGTAAGAGCACAATAAAACACAAATAATTTTACTTCCACGCACTTCAATGCACAAAAAAAATGTACAACTACCAAGGTGATTTGCACACACAATGCTCATTAAGACTTATCAGGGTGCAAAGTAGTGCTTGGGGGATCACACAATTTTATTCTTCAATGTTGAGACTAGTGATCCGATGTACTTAAGAAAAAGTGGTTTTTTTAATTTGAAAGAAAGTTATGGTTTGCACAAGATACTTTACTATTCTTTCCAAGGTGCTCAACCTCACAATGCTTATTAAGACTTATCAGGAGGTTCAAGTAGTGCTTGGTGGAGTTATCTTTGTCACTTTATTTTATGATTTTGTTTTGTACAAAGTTCTCCGAATACACTTGTTTTGCAAACCAATATAATTTATGAAAAACATAACCACTTTTCTTAACTTTTAATAGTGCAAATAAAAGTAGTGTAGGTTAGATATTTGTGCAATTTTAATTCATTGTACTAATACAAAACATACACAAGCATTCTTAGATTAAACACATAGGTATACAATGCCAAAATAAGTGAGTGAATAGCGATCATTATCAAACATAAAACATTTACTCATACTTAGAGGCATGCTAAGCTTAGTTCTACACAACTTTTTCAATATAATTGATGCACATATTAATAGATATATGAAAGCAAGATTGTTGAAACCAGCAGCCGGTCTCTTTGAGTTCGGACCCACTGGGGGTGTAGCCGGCGCTTACTTCTCTCTCACCAAACCCTCCCGACGGTGGATGGGATAACTAGAACAGACCCAAGGCTGGAGTGAGGAGGTCCCGCCACACACCTAGAAGATCTTAGAGAGCTTCCCCTCCCAAAGCAAAGCTAAGCCGGGCACCTTGGAGGGCACTAGCAGCCAACCAAAATTTGCCTGGAGGAGAGGATTCTCTCTTTTTTCTCTCCCCTCCAAGGTGCCCTTAAGGGTCTATTTATAGATTCTCTAGAATGGTCTGCAAATAGCATGAATCCGCCTTTTGGTTTTACTAACCGCACCCCAAAATGGTCTGCTAACAGCCTAACACCGCTGTTCTGAAGGGCTATTGGCAGCCAACAAGGGGTATTTAGGTCATTTCCTCCTGGAAGCCTTTCGGGGCGAGTGGTCTGTGAGGGCACCACTCGCCAGACTCCTTTCTCCCCCCGTTCGACCGGGTGAGTGCCCACGCGCGAGATGCTCAGCCTGCTCACGCTCATCGAGTGCTCCCCCGCACACGTCGAATGCTCATGGGCTCTGAGCGTGTGGTCCGCGAAGGCGCCACTCACAGGTCTTCACGCCTATTGCTTGCCCTCATTCGCCCACACCCCTCACCGTCGCGTGGGTGCTCGAAGAGTGGGACCACACTCGCCATGTGGTCCGCCCTTTCCCTTGGCCTGGGCGAATGGTCCGTTGGGCTCGACTCTTGCCCCTTGGTCCCTCCTTTCGGGTCCGGGGGCCCACTCGGCGAATACGGGGTTGTACAATGATGAAAACAATGTTCAAAGTAGTTTGAAAAATGAATTGCAACATTATAGAAGTTCTAAATAATAGATTAAATCATGCTTGATTTTCAATGAAGTCCATACAGTATTTGTGATATTTTTGAAGAATAATTTTTATTTAAAGTTTGAACTCATAAGATTGATCTTGGACTTCCCGAGGACTACCTTGTGAGAGGTTCGCCCGGTACTAGGTGATATGATGGGATGATAGCCCAAATTACCCTTTTGCAAGATACATGTAAGTAGAAAATGTAAGTTCAAAAACATACTTGTTTATACTTGTTTTTGTTTTGTATTTTTGTATTTGATTTTTGCATATAGAAAACAAACAAATAACAAAAGAAAGGAAAATATTTTTTGTAATTTGGCTTTTGTAATTTTGTATTTTAATTTTTCAAAAATCAATTATAGGCATATATGCAAAAATGAGTAGTATATATAAAATAATATATTTTTAGTGATTTTTCAGAAATTTAAAAATACAGAAAATCTGAGACTTGAGCTAGCGTCGGCGTTAGGTACTAGCGCCTGAGTTAGCTCACAGAGAGTGCTTATTTTGATCATATAGCCTAGATTTTCTTCGATTTTGCTTCTGATTTTTCTTAATTATGTTTGTGCAACGTAAGACATGTCTAATGAAGTGAAAAGACGAGAAGAAATTGCAAAAAAGTTGCGGAAGTTAAAATTTTAGTACATGGGTTTCACATTCATTAAAGTTCCATATTCATTAAACCTTAATTCTTGAGTTTTGCACAACCATTTAAGCTTAATATTATAGGATATGCAAACAAAGAAGATATGATTGAACATATATGCATGATTTTATTGATAAGTATGAGATGATGTTTTTGCAAATAGCAATATGGATATGTCCTAACATAGATATAAATATTCTTTAGGTGATAATGTTAGTACGATAAATTTGAGATTATTGTTATGCCAAAGTTTGATAGTGTTTCAACTTATAGACCTAGAATGAAGTGAAGATTCTATTTGATTTGGTCTTGTTGATATCAAGATGATTCTAAGGTCTAAACTTTACATCAATCACAATACATACATAATACATCAACCATGTTATGTAATTATAATATCAATTTCCATCATATAATAAAGAACATATTGATAATTGAGTTTTCTTTTAGATCTTGATCTTTTCTCTTAGATCATGTTATTTCTCTACTTTGGTTGATGTGGGCTATAAAGCTTAATAGCCTAATCATATCTTATAGAAAATTTATAGTTCAATTTATGAATACTATATTGTTGGGTATATTGCCCTCAATATTACCTTGATTTGAAGAGGCATCACTCTCAATGCTAAGGACATATTGTATTTAACAAAGCTATACTTGTGTAGGATATACAGGCACAGGTGACTCAAAAGGAAGGGCCAAACATGGCCTTAGATTAGAAGAAATCATCTACAAGGAGATGAAGATCTGTCTCAGCATAACCGCTGAGACGAAGGGTCAGAACCGCTGAGACGAGGAGCCGTCTCAGCGGATCCACTGAGAAGGAGACTGGAGCAACCGCTGAGAAGGGGACTGGAGCTGCCGCTGAGACTGGAAGTTGTCTCAGCCCAACCGCTGAGACTGGATGCTGTCTCAGCCCAACCGCTGAGACAGATCCAAATGTGCTGACGGGATCTGCTTTTGGCGCAAATGACAATTGAGAGGGAAAAGCAACTCCAATCTGCCCCATACTGTGTCAGGAGGATCGATATAGCCGTTGAAGCCTTCTGGAGGTATAAAAGAAGATGCTAGGGCACAACAAAAAGCACTGTTCTATTGAAAAGCTTTTGCTGCACACCGCAATCGAGCATTCACGTTTCAGCCAGTTGAAATTGTTCTCTGAAGCTGAAGTTAATCTTCTAAGGGAGATTAGTTAGCTCTTTCTGTACAAACTCAAGAAGGGCAAGTTGATCTTCTGCTTTGCTGAAGGAGAAGATCAAGGTGATACAAATCTGAAGCTGCTGTTTTCAGATATGAAGAAAGGATTCAGAAGACCTAAGAGTAAATCTTTTGTCTTCTGTATTTAGTTCAAACTCTTTTATATCTTTGTAAGGCATTGTTGCCTGAGTGAAAGGTTGTTGAGCATGTGTGTAGAGTTGTGTTGACAACTTGAGTGGTAGGACTTCTTGATAGGTCTGAGGTAGGAAATCTGTGTGATTTCTGTGTTGTAGGAGTTACATTACTGAGGTGTAGGGCTGCTGAGCCTGAGTGTAGGGCTACTGAGCCTGAGGTGTAGGGATGCTGAGACTGAGGTGTAGGGCTGCTGAGCCTGAGGTGTAGGGCTGCTGAGCCTGAGTGTAGGGCTGCTGTGCCTGAGGTAAGATCACTCTTGATCTGAGAAGTTCTGAGGAACTTGTGGTGTAAGCTCAAGGAGTCGAGATTGGAGTTTGTGGCCTTGTCTAACTCACTGTTAGAAAGGTGAAGGGGAAATAGGACTACTCAAGACACCCTGTCTTGAGGAACCCCTATACATCCTTGTGTGCTTTCTGTGATTGTGTTTTCTGCAGCTAGAAACATTAGGTTTAAACAAAGAAAATAAGTAAAACCTATTCACCCCCCTCCCTCTAGGTATTATTGACTACACCTATATAAACTATCAAGTGGTATCAAAGTGAGGTTGATCAAAAAGACTTAACAGTCTGATCAGATCCTATACAGGAGTAGTCAAATCTGAAATCCAATGGCCAACAGTGGAATGAAGAAGGAGTTGGGGTCAATGAAGTTGCCCATATGCTCTAAAGAAAACTTTGGGATATGGAAGCAAAGGGTAAGGCTATTCATGGAAGCCTCAGACCCAAGAATCTTTTTGACTGTCAAAAATGGTCCTTATACCTTTGAGAAAGTCTCCACTATTGACCCTACTAGAAAAGTACTTAAGGTATTTTCTGAGATGACCAATGATGAGATAGCATTGTACACCATGGACAAGAGAGCCCAAAACATAATAGTAAATACCATTGATGACACTACTTTTCAAAACTTGGTCCACTACCAAACTGCCAAGGAAATGTGAGACACATTGGTTGTTTATATGGAGGGAACAACTGAAGTGAGGGATGATAGAAAGTCACTCCTCAATCAAGAGTATGAAGCCTTCAGACAGCTGAGCCAGGAGAATATCTCCATATGCTATGAAAGGTTCTTTAGGATTGTAAATGAACTAAGAACCTATGGAAGGGTGTTCACAAATTATGAACTCAATGACAAGTTCCTTAGATCTCTAACTAGAGAATGGGACACTAAAATCCGTGCAATCAGGGAAGGGGCAAGACTTGGAGAAACCCCCACCCATACACTCTTTGGGAAACTGCTCTCATATGAGATGCAACTTTCTGCAAGAAAGGAGGAGGACTCTTCCTCCAGGGCTCACACAAGGGAGACATATGTTGCTCTCAAAGCCCAAAGCTCTAAGAGGAAAAAGGGTAGAGTACAGTCACCTCCAAGAAAGGCTGCTGAATCTGAGAAATCTGAGAGCAGCATATCAGACAGTTCCTCGTCTGATGAGGAGTTTGCTGCCTTCACAAGGCAGTTCAAGAAGATGATAAAGAGGAAACAATGGAAGAACAAACCTTCCTCCTCTTCTCATCCCAAGAAGGATCATTACAGATCTGAGAGGCAACATCCCAAAGGGGACATGTATGACTCTAAATCTAGTAAACATGTTTCAACAAACATAATTTGCTATTGCTGTAGTAATCCTGGACATGTCATTGCTGATTGTCCAGTCAAAAGAAAGGAAAGAGGTGACAAGAAGCCTCATCACCAGAATAGGAAGGGAGAAAAATCCTTCCTAGCTAAGAACAGCAAGAGCTGGAGTGAGTCTGAATCTTCATCTTCATATTCAGATGGTGAGGAGGAAGCCTACTTGGGGCTGTTTAATGATCAGGAGGAAGAATACTATCCTGCCGCCAGGATAGGAATCAGGGCCCCTCTATCACATTCAGATAGTGATGTAGAGGAGGTTGAGGTCACTCCAGATGACCATGGGCTGATGGCTATAACTGAAGATGAGGACAACCACAGCAATTCAGAACATGAGCAGGTATTGATACACTGCATTTCTTCTTCTTCTGATTATGAAACAGGTCAAGAATCTGAATCTCCTCCATCTAAAGTTGGAAGTGAATCAGGTCCTGAGGAGGATGTCAATCAATTGATTGATAGGTATGTTGAACTCCTGGAAGCTCTGAAAAAGAGCAAAAAGCTAGCCAAGAGGCAAGCTAAAGAGATTACTTCCCTAAAGCAATCAAACTCTGAGTGCATTGAGCATGCTACCCAGCTAGCTCTAATGAGCAAGGAGATTGGCAAGCTAAGGGGAATGTCAATTATCCATGTGGGCACCATAAGCCACAAGAACAAGATCATTAAGGATCTTGAAGAAAATCTCCTCAAGGAGAGGATGCAAGTGGCTAGTTTCTCCAAGCCCAAGACAGTGCTGCCTATTATTGACACCTTCAACTACCATGACATGAGAGGTGTTGGTTTCAACAAGGAGGCAGCTACTAGCAACACTAAGGGAAAGGTCAAGGACTCAAAAGAATCTAAGACCTCCTTTGTGAAAGTCTTGATGCCCTCAAACAAGTATGATCAAGAAAGTATTCATGGTCACTTATTAAATGGAAGTTCCTATAACTTGAGCAAGAATGCTCACATCTATGGAAATAGAAAGGAGTTAGGCTTGAGTGCCTTCATGGCTCTGCAAGAGGAAATTCAAATGGCCCATCATGGACCCTTTGTTTTTGGAACCTTAGCCCCTTCACTCAAGATAACTAAGGCTGTCAATTCTAAACATTGTTCAGCAAAGTCCATGACTGTTGACTGTCCTACAACCAAGCCAAAAAGCCCAGTTTCTGCTGCCATCCACACATGTTTAGCTGCCAAGCTAAAGGTTGTTGATGTCAAACAAAAACAGGCTGCCTTGACTGATTATAGGAAGGTAAAAAGCCATGCCTTTACTGATAAAAAAAAGAAAACAGCAGTTGCATCCCCTACTGAACAGAAACAGGAAGCTTCATCTTCTAGGACTGTTCAGAAGAGGAGATATAATATATATGAGTGTTGGTGCTGTGGCAAAGTGGGACACTTTGCAATTGATTGTTGGCACAACCCCAATGTGCCAAAGGCAAAGATTGAGCCTCAAGCCAAACCAGCCCTTTCTAGGAATATGCCTTATGGTGTTAACCAGAACCTAGGACCCAAAATCAGTTGGGGTCCTAAGGTACAGTAAATTCTATGTTGCAGGGTAGTTCAAGTACCAGTCTTAACCAAATATGGTACTTGGACAGTGGGTGATCAAGGCACATGACAGGAACTAAGGATCATCACTCTATTCTAGATCTACAATTTGAAATTCTATTTTGGAATACATGCAATATTAATATTAATCTTTTGACATGACACTAAACCCAAAACTCATTATACTAGCTTTATCACTTATTGAATATTAGTAATTGTGCTAGTTTTCACATATCGTCATCTCATAAAAGTAGAAAAACTATGCGGCTTTATAAAACTCATCACATTAAACAAAACTCATAGTTTATTTATCAACCCATAGATTTAAAAGCATAGGTTGTTCAAAAGATTATTTCACCTATGACTTCATATCTCTCAATAGCGGGGGCGTAGGGGTGTATGCATTAGAGACCTAACCTCTAAGACATGTCTTGTCCTTAACCGGGGAGGGTTCCAGTGGGGCCTTGCGAGGCACTGGGGGGAAAGAGTGATAGGTTGAGCGTTCTCTAGTGTGTGCATATGGGATTAACACCCCAACCTACGGCATGTGTGCAGCTCCTCATGCCCATCCGTCACTTAGTACGGGGCTAGGGTGTAGACATTTAGTCGGGATAGTTTTTAATCTTAAGATATACTTATATTACTCTTTGCATGATCATTTTATTTACTTATCACTTAAATCATGCATATTTTGGGTTGTTTAATAAAAAATGTCCTCTTGTGTTTGCATAATTTATCTTTTTGAGCTTAAATGTTTTTTGTAAAACACATGTATTTGAAAAAGCTAAAGTTTCATGCCAATTTGATCCACCTAGAGATCTCCAAAAATTCTGAAATTTCAGCATGGAACTACTCTAAGGACACTTAATCAAAATCAAAAATCAAAAATTTAAAATTCTAAAAAAATCACGTACTATTTGTCGCGCTATCACTAGCGCCGGCGCTAGCATGGGTGTGTGAATTTTCTGATTTTCAAAATTTCTAAAAATCACTAAAAATATTTCAGTCTATATGTACTACTTTGTTTTTGTATTTCTGACAGTTGTTATTTTTGTTTTATACATATTATGAAAAAACAACTACAAAAATTCAAAATTCAAAATTACAAAAATATTTTTTTTTTGTTATTTGTATTTTATTCCTATTATGAAAAATCAACTACAAAAGTTCAAAATTCATAAAATACAAAAATATGTTTTTGTTATTTGTGTTTTATTCATATTATGAAAAATCTACTACAATAATTCAAAATTCAAAAATTACAAAAATATGTTTTTGTGATTTTCTGTTTTTATTTGATTTAAAAATGATAAAACAAAAAAAACTGTATGATCTTTATTGCCAATATCAAGCATGTATGAATTCTATTATTTAGAATTATTTACAATGTTAAAACTTATTCCTTCAAATTACTATGAACATTGTTTTGCTTATCATGCTTTGAAATATCTATTTAAAGTGCATCAATTGTATTAAAAAATGTGTAGAACCAAGCTTAGCATGCCTTTAAGTCTGAGTAAATGTTTTATGATTGATAATGATGCATTTCACTCACTTATTTTGGTAATCAACATGTGTGTCTAAATCTAAAAATGCTTGCTTGTGTATTGTATTTGTACAATTAATTAATACTTGCATAAGTATATTGCCTACACTACATTTGAATTGCACTTATGAAATTTAGAAAAGTGGTTAAATTAAAAATTTTGGTTTGCAAAACAAGTGTATTCGGAGAATGTTGTCTCACAAATATGAACAACAAATTATATATGTAGACAAATATAACTCCACCAAGCACTACTTGAACCTCCTGATAAGTCTTCATAAGCATTGTGAGGTTGAGCACCTTGGAAAGAATAGTAAAGTGTCTTGTGCAAACTTTGATTATTACACCACTTTGTTAAAAATTATGTGCATTAAAAGTGTGTGAAAGTAATTTACTTATGTTTTATTGTGCACTTTACTTTACATATGTCTTGTATTTTGATGATTTAAATCCATTGTTAACATTGCCCAAAATACACTTATGTGCACATCATATCTTTCATAACACTTCTTCTCATGAGTATTGGATTCTAATGCTTTTTTTATACTACTCTTTATATAAGAAATGCACTAGATAACCTAGCATGATCTCTACAATGTTTTGGTATGTCTTGAATTTAAAATTAAGTAACATTGTAGTATAATCTCTCTTTGATATGTTCATTTCATGCTTGGTATCTTTATGAAAAACTTTGAGATTTAACAAGGTTAAAACATCTTTCAATTTTGAACTACAACTCATATTTTTACTTAAGCCTTTCATGCTTACAAAAAGATGTTTATTATAATCTTCCGTTTGCTTATAACTCTTATCTTTATATTTGAAATCTCTTATATATGCTATGCTTAAAACTCTTTACCATTTATAAGAAATGCCTCCTTACTACCCTCACCCCACCTTCTTTTGATAATACCAAAAGGGGGAGATTAATTGAAGAAATCTATATAGGAGAAATATAGATAAATAAGGGGGGTAACACATAAATTCATGAAATCTATCATTTAGGGGGAGTAACACATAAATTGCATTTATGTAGGGGGATCATTCAGATAGAGGGAGTATGCACATTATCATGCATATCATTTACTATAGTTGCACTTTTATCTTGCTTATCTTATCAATAAACACTATTGTTGATTTCTTGCTTAGAGGATTTGTTATTATCAAAAGGGGGAGATTGTTGGACATGTGTGTCACATCCCTTTGTTTGAGAATAACAAATCCCATATTGTATTTGATATTGCTTGTAGTGTGTTTATAGTGTGCAGGAACTATAGCTGCAATACTCCACAGGTATAAGGCAGCATGGAAACAATTTTTGAAAGCAGCGGTTCCTTAGCGCTACCGCCAGCGCTATCTCTAACGCCAGGCGCTGGCTCAGTTGGTTCTGTCTCAGCGGTTTCATCTTAGTTTCTGTCTCAGTGGTTAGCCTCGCCTCAGCGATTCCTTAGCGCTACCGCCAGCGCTAACGCTAACGCCAGGCGCTAGCTTAAGCTCGTGCAGTTCACCATGCTGTCGACAGTTTTGCAACCACTCCACACGAGCACTACCACCAGCGCTATAGCTACCGCAGGCGCTATCTCAAGTTCATGCAGAGAGCCACGCCTACGACGGTTTCGCAACCCCTCCACACGAACGCTACTGCAGGCGCTAGGAGCTACCGCAGGCGCTATCGCCAAGTTCTATAAAATGAGCCAATTTCGATCATTTTGAGCATCCATCCCAGAGAGGTTGCTTGTGCCACAATTCCAGTGTTGTTATGCTGCCGAAGATGGATCTCCCACAAAAAGCTTAAGGAGAATTCTGGAGGAGGACTACGTCACGCTACATCCGAAGGACGATCGCTTCGACCTCGCTTATAGTACAACGTTCCTTCATCTCCGACTTAAGAAGATCTCATATAGGGAGTTTTATTATTGTTTTCATTATTTCCATTCCATACTTTTTGTAACCGTTTAGAGAATTCGCGTTGTGTTGGCGACTAGGTCTGGGTAGGACTTAGGGGGAAATTCGCCTTGTGTTGGCGACTAGTTCTAGGTGATTAGATATAGGGGGCTCGAGGCCATATCCGGGGAAGGATTGGCTAGAGTGGCTTGAGTCCTTATCCGGGGAAGGATAGGCTAAAGCCAACCGGTTCGTGGAGATACGAGTCGGTATAGAAAAGGAAAAATTATTTACATATTTGTCGCCTCCGATTTCAAGCGATATTGAAATCAATTTTTCTAAACACCTTTTCATATAATATAATCATGTCTCTATTTGTGTTTACTTGATTTCTCTCATTTGGCGTAATCTCTATTATTTTGTGTTCTAAGTTTTCAATTCTAAATCTAAATTGTTTATTTCAATCTCTTTCATCATAAAACAATTTAGTACTTGTTTCTAAAATTGCAAATCATAATTTTTCTATTCATTTGGCTAAATTGTTATTTTACCTTCAC
Source organism: Dactylorhiza incarnata (assembly GCA_033032865.1). Lineage (NCBI taxonomy): Eukaryota > Viridiplantae > Streptophyta > Magnoliopsida > Asparagales > Orchidaceae > Dactylorhiza > Dactylorhiza incarnata. The sequence continues at coordinate 10,634,025 of JAWHQI010000035.1, forward strand.
ATATTATAAAACAATTTAGTAATTATCTTAAAATTATAAAAAGAATTTTTATTCCCTTATTCACCCCCCCCCCTCTAAGGGCGCCGTAAGATCCAACAGGAAACTCAAGTTGAACACTGCTTATCCACTCCAACAACCTGCCTATGATACCATGTTAAAATTTTTTATTTGAATTGTTTAGGAGTAAGCAGTAGTTGCATCAACTGAGTTATAGCCAAATAACCACAATGCCACACAGCAACACAAGAAATTTTATTGAATCACAAACTTCATTTACAGTGCGAGGGATACATGGCGAGACATGATTCATAAGAATCACAGAGGAGAGAAGAACAAAACACCAAAAAGCAAAACTGGCGGCTTGACAAGCAGAGACCACACAGACCGTTCGACTCCAGAGATCGCACGGCTTGACCTGAGGCCGCGCAAACAGAAAACAGACAGACCGCTGATGCGCTTTTTTGGCACTGCTAATTAGCAGGCACGAAATGCGATACGACGACAGTGCACGGGTCATTCAAGTAATAAAATAGGGAGGAACTCCCCGAATATCGTTCTCAAAGGACCGCAAGTTGGGTAGTACGATTTGCTCTAAACAGGAAATCAGTTAAAAGTAGTAATAAGTAACAACGGGGGGTTTGATTTGGTTTCCTATGCTATTGCAGAATGAAGAAAGATGAGGGTCAAAACTCAGCTTCGCAAGGCGAGATGGGTGCAACGGCCGCGATGCCGTGCTTCGGAAGGCGCGTGGACGGGAAGTCACTATGATGGTTGAGGGTCGCACACACCTCTTCTCAGAACATTACCACTAGCAATTGCTAGTGGCTTCACCCACAACGAATCACAGAAAATCACTAGGAACAAAGGGGCTATTCATGCCACCACAACATCACTGCATATGAAGGAAAGCAAAACTCCTTAAGATTAACTTAACACGTGTTCATACAACACAAAAATGAAGTATAAGCATTCAAGGTTAGAGAGGACCACAAAGAAGAAGTCACGGCTTGGGTTCACGGCCGGAATGAGAGGTTGTCGGGCTCTCTCCGGACTCGGCCCTCAGATGGTGAGCTTGGCTCGAAGGAGGCTGTCACCGCTCCTACGATCTTCAGCGCTTCCTTGGTCTCCTTGGTGAGGAATGCTTGAGCTAATGGTGGATGAAGCTTCCTAATGCTCCCGGATGGAAGGATGGAGGTAGAAATCACCAGAAATGGCCTTAATGGTGGAGGAGATGAAGGGGAAGCCTTCAGCCCTCAAGAGCAGCGGGAAGGAAGAGATTTCCCGCTCTCTGAATCGCTCCCGGTCGTTCTCTATCGCTCCTCCTGTTGACTGCCTCGATTCCTGCTTTTTATAGGAAACGGGCTGAAAATTGGTCACGCACGGTCGAACGCACACTCGTGCACAGACCGTGCGATATTAACGGATAAAATATGGCTTGGAGAAGACGCTGCGTCGCCCGTGCGATTTGTTCACGCACGACCAACGCCGCCCGTGCGTTCAGATGCACGGGTAAAATCCGACGCTCTGAAATCACGAAGATACAGGTTGACCGTGCGTTTTACTCACGCACGGGCGAATTCGCCCGTGCGTTAAAACGCACGAGTAAACTCCGACGCTCCATTTTCTTCCCATACACAAACGCACGACCGCACAGACCGTGCGTCAAGGAAACGCACGACCATGCGATATGCACAGAAATTACTTTTGGGGGAAACGGGACGATCAGGTCACCTGCAAATAAGATATACCAGCTGGGAATACACGTCCAGCACAGAAATACATCAAAGAAGGGAAGGGGAGCACAATGTGCTTACCCCCAACAACGAGGAATGCAATTGCACACCGAAATGGGCTTAATGGTGCACCTAGCATGGAATAGTATATATAAATGAAAACGTGCCTAAAATGTGGTGCAAACACTAGAATATCAGCCCAAATGAGTCCAAAAATATATTATAAATGGGACTCATCACACCCTCAGACTTAACCATTTGCGCGTCTCGGGCAAACTACTCAGCTCTCCTGTCGGAACAATTGAATGTTAACATGAGTTTGAGCGGTAGAGAATTATGCGAAGTCGCATGCTCTCGTGCGTAGAAATACATTAGAACAGAATTAAAATCAAGATTGTATCTAATTATTTCAAAAACAGTAAACTGAAATTTAATTTACTTGGATGGTGAATCCTGGTGAATCTTTCAGTCACGCAAAAAGGGAAAATAGTGTGACTAATGAGTAAAGTATTACTCAAATCGAAGCTAGGGACAATCTCCTAAGAAATCCATCAAAGTCGGTGTCCATAGGCTTGCACGTTCGCACTCTCTCTACTGCATGAGATGACTCGTATCTAAAATCAATAGGACTTATAGGCAATTATTGGGCTTAGGTTGAGTATAGGCTAGGTAAGTAGAAGGACGATGGGAATCGCACTCAACACAACCGTCGCACTCAAGAGAATGACAATCACCAATACAACATTTTCAGTACTTACACGACACCCCCGGACTTCAACTGAACATTAGGTGCGTGTTGAGCCAGATAAACAAAAATTTTGCCGAGAGAAAATTGTTATTGCACAACTCTTTCATTTTTCTTTTCTTTTTCTTTCTTTTCTTTTCTCTTCTCTTTTCGGCAAAAGAACATTTTTAAGCGCAATAAAACGACTCCTTTAGCTAAATTAAAGCTGCCATACACAACATAGATGACACCAAATGCGATCGAGAAAGAAATTTTTTTCAGCTCAACGGTTGGTGCAAAAATAGGTTCGGCTGTATGGCTTTGGTTAAATTATTAGTGGAGCTAAACAAGGAGGAAGAGCAGACTCAAATGGGCTTGCATTGGTGATTACGTAGGTAAGGATTTCAAAAGCACAAAACGGATCAAGAGATGGCCTATATCACATTTCATGACGAGTACTTCAACACAATCGTGTCGAGAGTCGCCTAGTGCAAGTTCTAGCCACCGAGAAAGGTTGTCCTTCCTTTCGACCCTAGTAATAAGCTACTACTAGTCTGATACACTCGACCTATTGCTACTGTTGGATTCACCAGATTCACCACTAAAGTAAAATAAATTTCATCTACTATAACAGAAATAATTACATTACAACTCTGAATTTTATTCTATCCTAATTGAATTTCTAGGCGTGACGGGAGCATATGACTAGAGCACTACTCGAGTCAACATTTTTCTCTACTCCTCACTCAAACACTAACAATTCAATTCTTATGAACGGGAAAACCTCGCAGCAATACCCAATAAGCACGCGTGATCAAGTGCGCGTGAACTAGGTGCAAGTGTATGCAACAAAATATAAATCCTAACTCAGCACATTCTAGCATGTCATGCAATGTGCGTGCACATGCACAGCTCGCTCTCTCCCCCGGGCTTGATTGAGAACATCTAAAATAAGTAATTCAAACATAAGTAAGAGAGGGGAAGAGTTGACCTATGCTCACAAAGGAGCATGCCAGAAGTGCGGTAATCCCAATTTCTTTAAAAATAAATCTCCTTCAACGCGAGAGCATAGCTTCACCTACATTGTTAGCAAAACTAAAATAACAATACGCAAAAGGATTAAAAAGATAGGACGGAACCGGGTGGTTCCCATGGGTTGTCTCCCAAGAAGCCCTTCTGTTTAACGTCCATTAAGGTGGACCAATTACCTGTATTAATCATTGTTCAAGTAGCAGAGAATCTAGAGAAAAGTTTCACAGACACAGATCACAGCATAAGAAAAAGGAACTCAGCTATACGCGCTTTTGTAGTGCATGTCCCCAGTGGCTTGTAGGCTGGAGGTGAAAGCTTTAGGGCCAAAATTGGTATTACCCAATTTTCCCCTAGCCTCTGCCAACTTGCCACTGGAAGCAGTGGAGCGAGCACTACGCTCTTTTCTTTGAAGTTTCAGTTTCTCCACGGTAGGAGAGCGCCAGCGTTCGTAGTCGCCAGATTTTCCCACATTAGTGGTGGGTGGCGTCACCCCCGTTACCGTAGTGGAAACTGGGTCAGCCCAAGAGACCGTTTGTTTAAAAAGTTTATTACAAAATTTATTGTTATATAAGAATGGGACATCGTCCAGAGTTAAGTTCAGCTGAATGGGTTCAGACACCATTTCTTCCTTCCTTTCCGGGTCACATTCCTTTCTCAAATCTATTTCTTCTTCTTTTCCGCAGAATTGTTTCTCCTCCTTTTCTTCGTCCAACAATGCTATTTCAACCTTGATTCCTGCATCACTAAGAGGTTTATCAGAAATACTTTGGGAAAAGCAAGGCAATGTTTCAGTCACAATTTTGGGGCAAGTAGGGATGATAACTTTCCCAGTGGAAAAATCCAAAGTGGCACCGCTCTCTTTCAAGAATGGCACTCCCAAGATGGGGATAGAGTTATTCTCCTGGGGTCCCAACACTTGGAAATCAGCGACCACCAACGTCCCCTCAACCATGATTTCAACATTCTTCACTTCTCCCTCCGACTGAATAATGGTCCCATTAGCGAGCACCAAAGACTTCCAATCATCCGGGTTCATCTCGAGTTGCAGTTTAGCCACGTCTTGCAATGCAAGGACGTCGCGGGATGATCCGGAGTCACATAAGGAAGCAGTTTGGACATTATGAATAGAACTATTGATGACTAATTCATTTGGGTCAACCACATCCGCGTCGGTGAGACTCTTCCCTTGATTTATAGGATTTTTTTCTGTGTTGCTAGGATGGGTCCCTTGCGACCGCTCGGTTAACAATTGAGCCAATTGGCCCAATTGCGTCTCCGAGTTGCGCATGGACGCGATTTGGTTAACCATGTTAGAGTTTGCGGCATGCATAAACCTTTCCATCATTTCTTCAAGGTTGCTCTTCTTAGGAGTTGGGGCACCTTGATTATAACTCGGTTGAGGCGGCCGCGGTTGGCTACCGAAGGCTTGAGCATCGTCTTGATGCGAGCCTCCTTGCCATCGTTGGCCTGGAACGTTTTGTTTCCAAGAGAAGTTCGGATGACTCCTCACGCCCGAGTTATAAGTGTTATTGAACGGTGCTCCTTGAGTTTGATCTTTAATATAATTAACACTTTCATCAAAAGAAACTTCAGTAGGTTGCTCACTTGTGGGGCACTCATATGCATGATGCCCTGGTTTTCCACAACCTTGACATGAGATCATCATTACTGAGGCAGAAGGGAGGGTAGGCCTCTTAAGCAGCATGGTACTTTCAGCAGGTGTACCAGACATGTTCACCTCAAAAAGACCGCGAGTGTTTCTTGGAGCGTTTCTTCCAGCAGTCCAAAAGGAACTATGAATGGCAGTGTCTTGGACGATCCGTAATGCTTCTTCAGGGGTGTGGTTCATCAAAGTTCCGCCTGCAGCAGCATCAATCATGGCCCTATAGTTAGGTTCAATAGCAAAATAAAAATTTTCTACTATGGCCCATGGTTGCAGCTCATGCTTGGGGCATTTCCGGAGAAGGTTCATGAACCTCTCCCAAGCTTCTGAGAGAGCCTCCTGATCAAGCTGTTGGAAGGTTGTTATTTCCCTCCGCAAGTTCACAACTTTGTCAACAGGGTGAAACTTTGCCAAACAAATTTCTTGCAGGGCGTCCTAAGTGGTAGCTGTACCAGCAGGGATCGTGTGGAGCCACGCCTTTGCCTTGTCACGTAGAGAGAAAGGGAATAGCCTGAGCTTCACCGTCTCGTCAGCCAGTCCTGCATAACGAAATGTTCCACAAATTTCTGCGAATTCAATTAAGTGAAGATGGGGGTCTTCACTTGCTAATCCAGAGAACTGGGCCTGATTGCGGATCATGTTCAGGATGGTCGGCTTTATCTCAAAGTTGTTGGTGATAGCTGGGCCAAATCCAGGGTACACACTCCCAACAGTAGGTGTAGTGTAGTCTCTCATAGTCCTAGGTCGTGGCCTAGCCACTTCATTCTCGTCAGCAGCCTGAGCCACGGCAGGTGCATTTCCCACTCCGGGATCATCCTGATTTCCATTAACATCCATGGTGGCAGCAACACGTAGATGCGCCCGCAGAGTACGCTCTATCTCAGTTTCAAATGTTGCACACTCACCGGGATCTCTTCTATGCATACATTTCTTAAACACGAAAGCAGATAATCAGAAAAAATAACAAAAAGACCTTAAAACGGATCTCCAAAGAAAAACAAATCACACACGCTTGCAGTTCCCGGCAACGGCGCCAAAAACTTGATGCGCTTTTTCGGCACTGCTAATTAGCAGGCACGAAATGCGATATGACGGCAATGTACCGGTCGCTCAAGTAATAAAATATGGAGGAACTCCCTGAATATCGTTCTCAAAGGACCGCAAGTTGGGTAGTACGATTTGCTCTAAACAGGAAATCAGTTAAAAGGAGTAATAAGTAACAACGGGGGGTTTAATTTGGTTTCCTGCGCTATTGCAGAATGAAGAAAGATGCGGGTCAAAACTCCGCTTCGCAAGGCGAGATGGGTGCAACGGCCGCGATGTCGTGCTTCGGAAAGTGCGTGGACGGGAAGTCACTATAACGGTTGAGGGTCGCACACACCTCTTCCCAAAACATCACCACTAGCAATTGCTAGTGGCTTCACCCACAACGAATCACAGAAAATCACTAGGAACAAAGGGGCTATTCATGCCACCACAACATCAGTGCATATGAAGGAAAGCAAAACTCCTTAAGATTAACTTAACACGTGTTCATACAACACAAAAATGAAGTATAAGCATTCAAGGTTAGAGAGGACCACAAAGAAGAAGTCACGGCTTGGGTTCACGGCCGGAATGAGAGGTTGTCGGGCTCTCTCCGGACTCGGCCCTCAGATGGTGAGCTTGGCTCGAAGGAGGCTGTCACCGCTCCTACGATCTTCAGCGCTTCCTTGGTCTCCTTGGTGAGGAATGCTTGAGCTAATGGTGGATGAAGCTTCCTAATGCTCCCGGATGGAAGGATGGAGGTGGAAATCACCGAAAATGGCCTTGATGGTGGAGGAGATGAAGGGGAAGCCTTCAGCCCTCAAGAGAAGCGGGAAGGAAGAGATTTCCTGCTCTCTGAATCGCTTTCGGTTGTTCTCTATCGCTCCTCCCGTTGACTGCCTCGATTCCTGCTTTTTATAGGAAACAGGCTGAAAATTGGTCACGCACGGTCGAACGCACGCTCGTGCGTAGACCGTGCAATATTAACGGATAAAATATGGCTTGGAGAAGATGCTGCGCCGCCCGTACGATTTGTTCACGCGCGACCAACGCCGCTCGTGCGTTCAGACGCACGGGTAAAATCCGACTCTCTGAAATCACGAAGATACAGGTCGACCGTGCGCTTTACTCACGCACGAGTAAACTCCGATGCTCCATTTTCTTCCCAGACACAAACGCACGACCGCACAGACCGTGCGTCAAGGAAACGCATGACCGTGCGATATGCACAGAAATTACTTTTGGGGGAAAACGGGACGATCAGGTCACCTGCAAACAAGATATACCAGCTGGGAATACACGTCCAGCACAGAAATACATCAAAGAAGGGAAGGGGAGCACAATGTGCTTACCCCCAACAACGAGGAATGCAATTGCACACTGAAATGGGCTTAATGGTGCACCTAGCATGGAATAGTATATATAAATGAAAACGTGCCTAAAATGTGGTGCAAACACTAGAATGTCAGCCCAGATGAGTCCAAATATATATATATATATATGGGACTCATCAACCGCCTGCACTGCAAGACCGCCACCTCAGACTGCACGAACTGGAGCTTTATTGAACGAAGAACTGAAGCTGTCTCCAGACTGGAACTCAGATCGCCTAACCGCTGAAGGTCGCCTGATCGCTGAGCTCGCTGCGAACAGCACAAGAACAAACATAAACCAGTTCGCAGACAAGCCGCTGCCGAACTTTTTATTCAAGCCGCTTGAAATCACCAAGGAAGGAGACCGCAACCTGCTGACCGCAAACCTGCAAACACAACAAACAGTCAACTCGCTTCCGAGACCGCCCGACCTTAAAGTTGAGACCGCATGAATTAACCCAGGCTCAGTTCTTACAGTTCTCGTTATAAATGACGGCCATGCACCCCTATTTATAGGCGGATAGACGGATGTCGTCACCGCACAGGAGAGGTACAATCACCACCCATCAGATCGCCAGCGGTCTCACAAGGCAGACCGCGCGATCACACAACTTGGACAACCTTCCGACCAAGACCGCAGATCAGCAGACAGATCGTGCACAAGTCGCGCGAACACGAGACCGCGCACAAGCCGCGCAGACACAAGTGTACTCCTTCCTTAGACCACCAGGAGCAAACCAAGAACCATCTGGCCGACTTCAGACAAGTCGCCAGATCGCCAGCACAAGCCGCCCGGTCAGGCGGTTACATAAGAATAGACTGCCCGGTCTTCCAACAAAGAAGACAGGCCAACCAAACAGAACAACCCGGGAACAGACCGCAGCAATCTAGAATAGACCGGCCAACCAGCAGACTGCCAGAACAGACCAGCAGAGCCAGACCGGCAGGTCACTAACACAGACCGCGCGGTCTCTGCGGTCACCCAAAATCAGACCGCCCGGTCACCTCCACTTCACTTCAATAATTTCAACACAGAGCACAAGCTGCACCTGTCAGACCGCAACCTCAGACCGCCCGACCTGCTGCTTTATTCAACTGCTAAAAAACAACCTGTTCGCACTTCTTGATTGCCCAGACCGCACGGTCTTAAGATCACAGAAGAACCCGCGAACACTTGACAAAGAAACTGCTTCCTGCTGCAGACCGCAACTCAAGATCGCCTGGCCACTTAAGACCGCCTGATCAACTGTATTCACTGCACAGTCCAAGAGCACCTAAACGCAGTTCGCCCAGACTGGTTTATTCAAAGTTGGAACAAAGGAGAAAGCTGACCGCGAGCTGCTAGCCGCTAACCTACGACAAACAAAACGGTAAAACAAAATCTCAGACCGCACAACCTCAGAATGAGACTGGCACAATCAAGCCAACTTTGGTTCTTACAGTTCTCGTTATTGATGATGGGCCCTGCACCCATATTTATAGGCGAGTAGACGTATGTCGTCACCGCAAAAATCAGGATACAATAACCACCCACCAGATCGCATGCGGTCTCGCAAAGCAGACCGCCCGAGCTTAGCATAGCTAACAACTCCCTTATTGAACCATACGGTTATACACAAACAACCCGGTTACCACGGTCATCAAAACAGACCGCCCGGTCTTATTGCATAAGCAAAGAACTTCTTCAGTAACCCAGACTGACTAGAACAACACGTCAGACCGCCTAGTCACTGCAAGAAGGCAGGCCTACTTGAACATCTGGCCGACTTGAACAAGTCGCCAGAACAACCCGCGCAAGCCGCCCGGTCACTTTGCGGTCTCCCAGATCAGACCACCCAGAATAGATCGCTTGAGACAAAACTGGCCAGAGCACCAATGCAGACCGCGCGGTCTCTGCGGTCTCCAATCTGAAGACCGCCCAGTACCATTCCACTTCCACTTCAAAAATTTAAAAACCCCTTGCCTTGGATAGATTCTTTAGTTGATTCCATGGTTGGGTATTCATGCATGAGTTTCTTAGATGCATTCTCCGGCTATCATCAAATAAAAATGCATAAGCCCGACATCCCTCATACCTCATTCATCACGAATGATAGATGCTTTACTACCTCGTAATGCCTTTCGGGCTAAAAAATGTCGGTACTACCTATCAGAAAATGATGGACACCATTTTCAAAAACCAAAAAGGAACAAATCTAGAGGTCTATCTCGATGAGCTCCTAATAAAAAGTAAATCATTCTCTGCTCACCTTATCGATCTCGTTGAAACATTTGAAACTCTCTAGATCTTCAATATGAGATTGAACACATTAAAATGCGTCTTTGGAGCAAGCAATGGAAAGTTTCTTGGTCATCTCCTCACTCTAGAGGGGTTGGAGACAAATCCCGATAAGGTGAAGGAAATCCTCCAAAGAAGTTCAGTAGTTAGGTGGGAGGATGGTAGGCTTAAGTCGCTTTATCTCTCATTCAGGAGATAAAAGTGCTCCTTTCTTTAAAACCCTTTGTGGAGGATCTATGTTTGAGTGGACAAGAGAGTGTGACGATGCTTTTAGTCAACTCAAGAAGCAATTAACGTCAACTCCCTTGCTCCAAAGCCCGAGAGAGGGAAAAGATGTTGTCCAATATCTAGGAGTTGTCTCTGATGCTATCAGTTCTGTTCTAGTTAGAGAAGAGAAAAGGATAAGATTTTCAGTGTACTATGTGAGAAAGATCTTGAAGGATACGGAAACCCGGTATCCAATCCTTGAGAAGTTGGTCCTAATACTTGTTACTTCGACACGAAGACTAAGACCTTACTTCCAAGCCCATTCCATTCAAGTTGTCACTGATCTCTCATTAAAAAGTGTGTTAGAGAAGCCAGAACATTCAGGTAGATTTGAGAAATGGGCAATAGTGCTCAGTGAATTCGACATCTCATATGTTCCTAGAGTAGCAATCAAAGCCCAAGTGTTAGCAGATTTAATGATTGATGCCACAGAAGATAACTCGGAAAAAGAGGTTGGAACACCTCTCGCTTGGATGATCTTTGTTGATGGAGCTTCGAGGAGGAACTCATACGGAGTTGTACTTGTTTTGATTAACCCAAATGGGGTTAGGTTAGACCAAGCTTTGATGTTATACTTCCCAATGATGAACAACCAAGCAGAGTATGAAGTGTTGCTCGTCGGTCTCATATTTGCAAGAGAGTTGGGGATCGAGGATGTTAAAGTCAAAATGGATTCTCTGGTAATGGCATCTCAAGTAAATGGAACCTTTGACACCAAAGATCATATTTTGAAACAATACCTAGCTCTAGTGAATATTGAGTGATGCACAAATCTTTCACGCCGCTATAGGCGGGAGCGAGACTGCGGCACTAAATGGCAGTGTACCGATTGTTCAATTAATATAAAATGGGAGTGATCCCCAAGTATCTTGAAGGAACATAGTAAGGTGTTGTTTACTTTTGTGGAAGGACTAGAGATTGAAGTCCTTGTTGTCGCATGGATTGCGGACGGTTTGGTTTTCATTTACGTAAAACAAATTAAAAGAAACCTAAATTAATACTACTATGCATGCCGCTATGCACTACTTCGCAAGGCGGATGGAGACTATGTAGGCCTCTATGCACTCCTTCACAAGGCGGATGGGCGAGAAGGCAAGTAGATGGAATGGTTTCACACCGGCGGAATTGAGGTGAGGGTCGTTAGCACCTCTTAGCTAAGCGTGTGGATTATACGGGCCATTAGCACAGCTTAGCAACGTGGATGGCCGAGAAGGCATGCAGATGGAGTGAAAATGCTTTGCGGAATGGAGGGATGCTATCACCTCTAACATTGTTCAACCAAGATCACAGACGTATCATTCTATAGTGATTCCACACACCAAACATAAATAGAATGAAATTTCATAAAAGCATAATGAAAGCAAATAGCAATTAAAATTGGTTTAAGCAAGGTTCATCATGAACGTATGGGTGATTACTTACCATACAACCATAAAAGAGTAAACTAAGGGTAGAGATACAAACAACGATCGAGACTATGCCGTAAAAATGGGGGGATGCACTGGTTTGTCAATCCATGTCCTACAATCTATTAATTGGTTGCGTCCAGGATCTCTAAAGCTCTCAGCACCTCTAACCCATCTTCTCGAGTGTCTATGTTGTCCACGTCAATCCCCTTGTTCTTCCTTGCAATCTGACTAATATGAAGAAATTGTGTAACAGTTTGGCCCTTGTAAACCTAAAAATTGCAGCTTAAATCGAAAAAGTTGCAGAATTTTGTTCAAGCACGACCGTGCGTGAACAAAATAAAACATAATTTTTTAGACAAAAGAAGAGCTCGTGAGATTTTACTCGCGCATGGGCAAAATCAACCGTGCGTGAACAAAACACACGGGCAAATTCGGAGCACCACTCTGGACCATAAATGAACGTGCACGGTCGGAGCGATCGTGCGTCAAGGAAACGCACTTGCAGACATGAAATCTGGCAAAATGGGTGATCTGCCCACTTGCACAGCAAACAACACAGCCATCACACAGCTGGGAACACCCTTCCAGCTCAATCCAAATATAGAAAAAGGGTTGGGGAGAACCGTGTGCTTACCCCCAAAAAATATAGCGCGCAATTGCACACCAAAACAGGCCTAAAGAGTGCACTTAGAGTGAAAGTGAATATGAGTGAAATACAAGCAATTACGGCTTGAAAGTGAAGTGCACACTAGTGAAAACTAGCCCAAATGAGTCCATAAAACACTATAAATATTGGAATCATCACACCCCCAGACATAACCATTTGCTCATCCCGAGCAAATCATCCCTCAAGCGGACAAGAATAACTCAAGCTGGCATAAAATTGTAAAGCAGAGTACCATGCGAAGTCGGATGCTCGTGCACATAGAAATATAGTAAACGAAATTTCTAATTATACATTTTAGTCTATAATTTTCTAGGAGCATATTTATAAATTACATTTACTCAAAAATTGAATCACGGTGGATTATTCGGTCACGCATAGGAGGAAAGTAGACTAACGATGAGGTGAGCATTGCCAAAAATTGGGGCTCGGGGCAACCTCGAAAGAAATCCATCAATGACGGTGACCATAAGCTCACCCATTCACACTCTCTCCACGGTACTGCTTTTGTTCAACGCGTGAATCAATAGGACATTAGGTTAGAGATGGGGCTTGGGTTACAGTAGGGTATACATGGATAAACTTGAGGGCTCAACGCACCTAACCCAAATGAGCAAGCATAAAAAGAAACTAACCACGCACCATAATAACAAGCGCTGGTGCACCACACCCCCAGACTTGGACTTAAAATCATGGGTGTGTGCACCGCCTACTCCCAATGCAAACTTCCACAAATTGATTTTCAATTTATCTTTTTCACAAATATATTTTCTTTTTCATATTTTTTTCGTTTCTTTTCAAATCATTTTCAGCAAATTGAGCAGTGAAGCACCACCACATTTTTACAAAAATTAACACAACATCAACACCCCAATCATGAAAATAAAATACAAACATGAGCTCAAATTTGGGTGTGCGACTAGGATTTGCTTTAAGGCTTTAATGAGATAAAGTGGGGCCAAATCAAAGAATGGGTAGGCACAATGGGGCTAGCGAGGATAAGACGATAGGACTGGTATAAAAGCTCAACTGGGACAAAATGATGGCCTACATCACACTCGCACAACTGAACTAACCGTATACCCATGCTTCAAGAGTATCTTGGGGCAAGTTCTTAGACACCGAGAAAGATAATCCTTCCTCCCGACTCGAGCAATACGAACCTAGTAACCGTCTACACACATGTAAGGCCCCATTTTTTTTTTGCTACAAAACCGGGTCTTATGACTAGAACAGTCGCTTTGTGGTGACACCAACACTCGGGAAGCTCGCCAATACAAAACGTCGAACCTGCCGACAATATTGATCACATAAGAAGAAAAGTACAAATGAACGAAAAATAAGTCCAAGTCCACATCATATATTATATAAAATCATAAACATAGATGTCCACAGATAATAACTCAATAAAAGGGTAGTAATAAAAAGGGCTCCTGCCCAGTACATCATATCCTCACTACAAAATCTCTCACAAAAGCAAACTACTAATAACCACTCACTGATCCTGAGACTAGTCCTCCTGTGCTAGACTGGCCCACATCCATCTGCACCGGCCTCTAGTGGTGCTGCATCTCCTCGATCCCCTAAAATTTTATGGTCCACTGACCGTTAGTTAAAATACTAAGCCTCGTTTCCCCACCCCGCCCAAAAGTGGCTCCTAGGAACCGTGCAGGAAGGACGAAGTGGAGGACAACAAGGGGTATAAAGCATAACATAGGACATGACCTAGCTACATGAATATTTACCACTACATAGGTGTGTATTTATATAGAACAGTAAGTAAAGCAAGGTAAAGAACATGTAATGAATAATAACTGAGTAAAGTTCAAACTACATCTAGTTATCACAAATAAAGCAAAGTAAAGTAAATAAGAAAGGTAACCTTGATTTATAGGAATGCCCATACAAACCTATAGACCAAGGGGTCGTTTACCAAGGCCTATCGTATAAAATGTCCCATACAAATTAATACTATATGGGAAGAAGTTGAAATGAAATGCTTATGCTATGACATAAGTGCAACACACGCACCCATCTCTATGCGCTCATACATTTAGTTCTCCCTTTTTAGAGCTACCAAAACTCTCAGGATACCTCCGTAGTGGCAAACAGAGGTGGTGGGTTGGTCCTCGCCCACCTTCAGGTTGGTATTCGCACTACCTAACCTAGAGCTTTCGTACGCCTCAAAACGAAGAACACAACCGCGGAGCGCCTGCGTATTCTTACTGGTTGGTCCACCAGACTTTTTCTTAGCTAAGTGATAACTACACTTGCTTAGTCAAAGTATCGACGTCGGTGTGAATGACCGTCCAATACTAAAGACCCAACACCTTTATGTACATACTAATATGATTACTATATATCTCTGAGCCATTGGCTCCCTAGGCTAACTTGCCCTTCATAATAACCTTCCGAGCCACTGGCTCACCTGACTAACCCGTCCGCACCTACAACCACTGAGACTACTGCTCGTAAGACCAAACCAACTAACCGCCTGTAACAACGAAATATGGGTGAGTGTATTATTAAATTAAACTTGCATAACAGTTTATTCATACAGCTTTAGGTTAACCATGGACTTCCCGAGGACTACACTGTGAGGGGCTCGCAGCGGTACTGTGATCTAAGATAGGCTGAACCCAAAGCTCCCTTTCCAAGGCACTTATTCCTATTGATGTCTACCCTTGATCAGACAAGTATTATTGTTACACTTACTAACCCTAAGTGTGTTTTACTTCATTCCAAGGGAATGACGACCTCTCATCGATCCCAACCACATCCTTGCCCCTTTACCAACCGGGCACACTTACTACTTGGACACCTATTGGTGACCTCAAACCTCCTTCACCTGACCAGGTACACTAACTATCTCCCATTTCCACTTAGTGGTCTACAAGTTACCGTAATTCAATAGCTTTACTGTGTGCAAACCTAATGAGCTATATGAGGTGCATGAGTGGAGGTAATCCAAGTAATCATCCAAATGACCCAAGATTAATATTGGGGGTGTATTATGACATTTTAAGCCTATCTCCAGAAATTCATACTTTTCCTAATTTATTTGACATTTATTATAATTTTGTCAAATTCAGGGAACCTAAGACTTTGAACCCAAGTATGGTTTTCTCTAAGCTATGGCCTTACTATAATTTGTACAACTATATATCATCAAAATAACAACCCTATATGAAGTTCACAAATTTCCAAAAAGGTTTTGACCTCCAAATAAAATATTGATTAATTTATCGAAATCAAGGATTAACAAAGAAAGTACCTAAAATACTCATTCAAAGATTACAAGAAAATTAACAGGTGTCTAAGGTGATCAGAAAAGTTCACTTCCTGAGTTCCATAATTTTCCAAACTCATTTGACCATATAAATCATTTATTTAAATAAATAAATCCTAGGGCACTTTGTGAAGGGAACCATATATTAATTCCTGCAAATATTATACTAAAATTATTAGATCATATACTTTCCCTAAAAAGTCCTCTGACCAAGTTTCATGATTTTCCAGTGATTATTAAACCCTTAATTTATTCCCCTTATAAATAGGTCAAACAATGGACTTGTGAAAGATGTACTATATAGATCAATATAAAATTCAAAATAAAATTATCAAAGAACAATATCACTAATACAAGCTCATTGCCAAAATTTCATGAACATCCATGGTTAAGTAAACATGTAATTCTTTATTACAAGGAAGTGCCCTAATTGGTTATCAATTAATTCAGAGGGGATAAATGTGCTTAAAAATTCCAGGTAAATTGTCTACGGCATAATACCACCCTACGACCCTCTCTACCAAGTTCCAAGTCAATCTGAAGACATATGACCATATGTCATTCAATAGATTCAATATACAACCCTAGATTTTGAACTAGTGTTCTTGGGCACCAAAAACCACTTGTGGGGGTGTTTTACGTGATACTAAATCAGTGGACAAAGTTTCATTACTTTTGGATGAGGATTGACCCCTCAAATCCAACAAGTGCACTTTTGGCCTAATTCCCCTTAGTTTAACCAAACTTGGGTTACCTAATTTCCCTAACAATTAAATATCCAATGGGATGAAATATTTACCAAGATCATATCATGACCCTAAGAACCACCCAACAAAATTTGGAAGGGTTTGGAGGTCTCTAGACCCTAAAATTAAATCATTCATGATATATTTAACTTCTGCAAAAACTATAGAAAAATATGATTCAAAAATTCCCATTTTTTGAAATGTTGAGGGTGAGGGTATATCTAGTCTATGGTTCAAAGTTCAAAGCATTTGGATGTTTGGATTGGTGGGGGCACTCAAATCTAACTCTGGTCATCCCTATGTATAGTCTGCACCATTTTGAGTGATGTGGTTAGACCACTGACTCAATGGGGGTGAAATAAATTTTAAAATAAGATAGACTTCAAGGGCTACAAATGTCTGTCTCATGAAAATTTTCTAATTTGGCTTTAAGGCCATCAAATATCAGGTTCAAAATACCTTCTTTATGTAAGTAAAATAACATATATAACAAATAAATATTATCATACATGGTCCTGAAAAGAGATATGAACGGTGGAGATTTCGCCTTCAAGCTTGAGCTTAAGGCCATGACTGGCTGAACCTATAGCTTTTCCCATGTCATTTGCCGGCCATTCGGCCACCTCCCTGGCCGGCCACCGCCACCACCACCTCCATTCAGGTGGTCGCTATCGCCAGGCGGCAGCACGGCTGCCAGAGGGGACAATTCCGGCGAACCCGACGGGAACAAATTCCATAAAGATTTTTGGATTTTGCTCACCGGATCGGGATCAATTCAGCCTTATTTCTCCCTTAATTTGATCTAAGACTTATCCAATGAGAGAGAAACTGAGGGAGGACCTTAATGGTGGCATGTAGTCGTGCCGATCGCCGGTCCGCCATTGTTGGCCTTGGTGCTTTCGGTGCCATGCTGATATGGGTTTAGAGGGCTTGACTTCTTCAGGAAAGTGGGTGAAACTCCTCTCCTTCTCCCATTTAGGCTTTTTAAGGAGCCAATTTGGGGATGGGAAGAGACAAAGCTTGGAATTCCACCATTAACACAATTAATGGTGAATTTCGTCCACCACTAAAAACCACCAAATTCAGCCCCCATGTGGGCTGGAAAACCACTTAAACTTCTCCTAATTGATTGAGGGAATGAATACCCATCAGTTGGGATGGACTTTGGCCTACCTTGGCCATGATTTACTCTGCCAAAACTGATCCTGGTCGTATTCTGTAGGTTCAGCTACCGCCTGTGCTAGCGTCAGCGCTAACGTCTCGATGGCATAGAGCTCGTCTCAGCAGTTCGTCTAGACAACCGCTAGCTCCAGCATTAGCGCCAGCGCCAGTGCTAGTGCCTCGACGGCATGGAGCTCGTCTCAGCAGTTCATCTAGATAAGCGCTAGCGCCACCATTAGCACCTACCGCTGGCGCTAGCTCTGAACTCACATTACTTCTCTTTCTACAATTGGACAATTGGGGTGTTACAAAGGGACCCCCTAATCTATTAGGCATGTTATGATGGGGTTAAGGGTCAAGGTGAAACCCTAATGTCAAACCCTAGGTTGGATAATTGGGATGCACTATTTGCAGACCAATGTGATCTTCACCTACTTCCCAAGGTCTTATGATATCTTTATGCTTCCTAGGGTTTTGTCATGACCTAGTCATGACAAAATCATCCTAGGGGTCTAGTTGTCCCAATAAATAAAATTAGAAATTTTGTCCCCAAAATTTAGGTTAGGCCTGCTGGATTTCTACCGCAAGTGATTGTATATAACATCCCTTAAGAAATTAATTATACCTAACACAAAGAGCTCCAGATACTTCTGTTGCATCAAGTCCAGTGGCTCCTAGGTGTGCTCCTCCTGTCTATGATTCCTCCACAGGACCTTGACCAGTGGGACACTCTTGTGTCGTAAGACTCACATCTCCGTATGGTCTATCCGGACTGGCTCCAGGTGAACCGATTGATCAGTATCTACTGGCCCATCTATAGTATATATATGCTGCTCTGGCCGTAATATAGCTCTCCTAAGGGACGAGACATGGAAGCTGTCGTGCAAACCGGCTAACTCCGGCCGCAACTCTAATCTGTAAGTCAGTGGGCCAACCGGCTCTATGATCCTGTAAGGCCCCACATACCTAGGACTGAGCTTCCTCTGCCCGCATACCCGCGAGACTCCATGCATCAGACATATCTTCAAAAACACCCGGTCTCCAACCTAGAACTCCACTGGACAATGTCGCGCATCATAGTACTTGTCCTGCCTACTCTGGGCCTCCAGCATCCTGTCCCGGATTAGTCTCACCTAGGCCTCTGTATCCTCCATGAACTCCGAGCTGAGTGCCCTAGGATCCTCATCCTGGATCCAAGACAGTGGAGTCATGCACCTATGTATGTATAATGCCTTGTAAGGGCCATACCTATACTGGACTAATGACTGTTGTTATAGGAAAACTCTATCATCGGCAATAGTGTCTCCCAAGGATCTCCGCGGTCCAGAATACATAGGCATAATAAATCCTCTAGCATTCAGTTGGTACATTCCGTCTGCCCATTTGTCTGTGGGTGGAACGTTGTGCTGAAGGCCAACCGAGTACCCAAATAAGCCTGGACCGATCTCCACTCTTTGGATGTAGATCGTCCGTCCCAATCTGACACGATCGTACTAGGCACGCCATGGTAATGGAAAAACTGCTCCACAAACCTCCATACCAATTCACCGACCATGGCATCCTTCCTGACCGAAATAAATCTTGACACCTTCGTCAACCTGTCGACGATCACCCATATCGAATCATTTCCCGCATGTGATCAGGGAAGTCCATGTATAAATTCCATTGCTATATCGTCGAATTTCCACTCCGACACCGGGAGTGGCTGCAACAATCTGGGCGGGCTATTGCATTCCGCCTTCATGAGTTGGAAAGACTCGCAATGGGTCACTAAGTAAGTGATGTCCCTCTTCAGGCCTGGACAGCATATGGTCCTCTTCAAGTCCACTATCATCTTGGTGATACCCGGGGGTACATAATACCTGCTACTGTAACCATCCTTCAATGAATAGTCCCCATCCATGCCTGCCCCCAAGTCCCTGAATATCAGCTCCCACTTGGCATCCTGCCTCTTCACATCCCTAATGCGGTCTTGAATGTCATCTGTGGTACTCATCGTCGCTAGGTACTCTTTGTACAGTTTAGGGTCATCTGAGGATACCCAGGTGATATGTATGTCCTCTAGCATCCTCACCAGCTCCAAAGTCATTAGCTGGGGCTCTGCTCCTGATGTGGTAGCTCTTCGACTTAGCATGTCCATCACCACATTTGCCTTCCCTGGGTGGTAGTGCATCGTATACTGATAATCTGATAAAAAATCTTCCCATCGTCTCTGTCGGATGTTAAGCTCCTTCTTCATGTCCACGTACTTCAGGTTTTTGTGATCCAAGAATATATCGCAGTGGACACCGTAGAGGTAGTGCTGCCAGATCTTCAGAGCGAATATAACCACTACCATCTCCTAATTGTGCACCGGGTAGTTCCGCTCATGATTCTTCAACTTACGGGAGGCTTATGCTATCACATGACTGTTCTGTATCAGAACAACACCACCTCCTGATACGATGCATCTGTATACACCTGGAATCCTTACTTCCTAGATGGAATGGCAAGGATAGGGGCTGATGTAAGCCGACCCTTTAGCTCCTGGAAGGCTGCCTCACAATGTTGCATCCAAATGAAAGGGATTTCCTTCTTTGTCAGTGATGTGAGGGGGAGGGCAATCCAGGAGAATCCCTGCATGAACTTCTAGTAATATCCGGCAAGTCCCAAGAAACTTCGCACGCCATTTACAGTATTCAGCGGTGGTCAATCTCGTACTGCCTGGATCTTTGTTGGGTCCACTACTAGTCCAGCTCCACTGATAATGTGACCCAGGAAGCCGACGTCCTTCACACAAAACTGACATTTGCTGGACTTTGCGTACAGGCTGTGCTCCCTGAGCTTCTCCAATGTCAAGGCCAGATGTCACACATGCTTCTCCTCTAACCTCGAGTAGATGAGAATATCGTCGATGAACATTATGACGAAGATGTCGAGATATGGCTCGAACACCCGGTTCATCAAACTCATGAATGCTGATGGTGCATTCGTGAGCCCGAAGGGAATCACAGTGAACTCACAAAGTCCATATCTACTGCTGAAAGCTGTCTTCGAGATGTCCTCCTCCTGAATCTGTAGCTGATAATATCCCGACCTCAAATCCAACTTTGAAAACCAGTGAGCTCCTTCTAACTGGTCTAAGAGCTCCTCTATCCTCGGTTGCGGGTACGTGTTCCACACTGTTAGCCAGTTAAGCATTCTATAATCAATGCACATTCTGAGCGTCCCATCCTTCTTCTTCACAAATAGCACCGGAGCTCCCCAAGGTGGGGAACTCGGTCTAACAAACCCTGCTTCCACAAGCTCGTACAACTAGCTCTGAAACACCATTAACTCTTTCAGGGCCATCCGATAAGGGGCTCTAGATACCAGATTATCCCCCGACACCAGCTAGATCTGAAAATCCTACTCACGATATGGTGGCAGCCAGGTAGCTTATCTGGGAATGTGTCCGCAAAATCCCGCACCATCGAGATGCTTGAAACAGAATCCTTGGCCTCATTCATCTCGAACAACACTTGATATACTTAGTCTCCCTGCAGGTGGGCCTTGGAGGCCTGAATAGATGATAATAAAAGATGGGAGGTGGGTCTAATACCTTCGATTGCTACTTCAAAGTCCTCATTCCTTAGTACAATTTTCCTTGCCTGGCAGTCAATCTTAGCATGGTTCCAATGCAGCCAGTTCATGCCCAAGATCAGATCAAAATATTTCATCTTTAAGACTGTCGTCGGTTCTTCGAATAGTTTTCCTCCAATCTCTACATTCATGTTGCACTTGGTGCACGATACTATCTCCGACCCATCCGGAAGTGGCAATTTCCTATGGATGCCTTCAAAGTGTTGCACTTGATCTAGATTGTCTATGAATTCCTCTGATATGAACGAGTGTGAGACACCCGTATCGAACAAGGTATATGTGGGCTTGCCGCAGACAAGTACTATACCTCGGTGATTCATTTCTGTTATTGTTTGGTTCATAAGCTAAAATATAGCTAGGATTTGCAAGGTACTAAGTAATTATAAGGAAAACACTAAAGTACCTGTGATGACCCTCATCGGATTCCGGGGCTGAGCCAGGTCCAATGCATACATCTGGTCTCTGTCCTGCCTACGGTCTCCACCCTAGAATCCACGACCTCGTCCATGTCCTTGTCCCCCGAAATGCTGGGCTTGCGGGGCAGCCTATGGTGCAGGTGGTCCATTCCTCAAAGGGCTGTTCCTCTGAATATGGCCTGACTGGTGGCACTAGTAGCACTACTATGGTGGAGGTGGCCCACCTCCTAGCCTCGGCACCTACCACATCTGTAGAGGTTGAGGAGCCAACACTACCGGCTCCCTTTGCTCCTGCCTCTCCTCCTATCAGGGTCGGTCCTTCATCCTTCTTTCCCCAATGTATCGACCCCTCGACAGATCTCTCCTTCCACCCCTACCATGGTCCTCTGTCGGTCTCTTCCTTCCTCGAACATTGTACTGGTCTGCCTCCAGCTTCTTGGCCATCTCCAAGATCCTAGCCAAGATGTCGTCAGAAATAAGGAGTAGGGCCTACCTCAGGTCATCAAGGAGGCCCATATAGAACCTCTTTGTGTATCCTGCGTCGTCCAGCGGGTAAGAGTCTGCAAACTGGGCCAAGTGGGTAAACTCCCGGTGGTACTCCAGTACTGTCTTGCTTCCTTTCCTCAACTGTAAGAATCTATCCTCCAACTCATCTCTCACAGACTGCGGTACGAAATGCTCTACCAGCGCTGCCCTGAACTCATCCCACGAAATGTTTGCAGCCTCCAATTCGACAAAAGTGGTGTCCAGCAGTGACTTCCACCATCTCTTCGCATGAGATTCCAAGCATGAAACCACTAAGGGTACTGCCATCTCCGTTGGTCACTGAATCCCTTCCAGCATCTCGTACATAATATCCAACCACTCCTCTATTAGAAAAGCTGACTCTGTCCCGAGGTAAGATGGGGGAGAAAGACCACAGAAGAATCTCAGCTAGTTTGCCCCGGGATTTGGCTGAGGAGCCGGAGGCTGCTGAGCCCTGAATGCCTGTAGAATGGCAGTCAATGTCTGCCCCATCTCTTTCTGTTGGAACGGAGTAGGAGCCAGCAGTGGTGGAGCGACGTTTGGAGCCGAAGGCACTGCATGCTACTGGGTAGGGTTCGTCGCAGGATACAAAAGAAAATTTGTCACTCATAAGGAGATTTGGCTAAAACGATTAAGCGAAAAGTGGACTTTTTTATTGTGATTCCCCATATGGGCACACCATTGCATCCGCTGCTAGTTTGTCCTCATATTAATCTCGCGCGGGGTGGCTCAGGGTTTGTGAACTTCTTTTCTTTGGATCGAGGTTTTGCTTTGATACCAGTTTGTGAGACCTAATTTTTTTTGCTACAAAACTGGGTCTTATGCCCAGAACCACCGCTTTGCAGTCAGACCAACACTTAAGATGGTCGCCACTACAAAATGCTGATCATGCCGACAATATCGATCATAGAAGAATAAAAGTACAAATGAACCAAAAATAAGTCCAAGTCCACATCACATATTATATAAAATCATAAAGATAGATGTCCACAAATAATAACTGAGTAAAAGGGTAGTAATAAAAAAGGCTCTTGCCCAGTACATCATATCCTCACTACAAACTTTCTCGTGGAAGCAAACTACTAATAACCACTCACTGATCCTAAGACTGGTCCTCATGTGCTAGACTGGACCACCTCCATCTGCATCGGCCTCTGGTGGTGCTGCATCTCCTCGATCCCCTAAAATGATATGGTCCATCGACTGTTAGTCAAAATACTAAGCCTCATTTCCGCACCCTGCCCCGCCCCCTAGTGGCTCCTAGGTACCGGGCTAGAAGGATGAAGTGGAGGACAACAAGTGCTATAAAGCATAACAGATGACATGACCTAGCTACATGAATATCTACCACTACACAGGTGTGTGTATATATAGAACGGTAAGTAAAGCAAGGTAAAGAACATGTAAAGAATAATATCTGAGTAAAGTACAAGCTACAACTAGCTATCACAGATAAAGAGCAAAGTGAAGTAAGTAAGAAAGATAACCATGATTTATAGGAATGCCCATAAAGACCTATAGACCAAGGGATCATTTAGCAGGGCCTATCATATAAAAAGTCCCATACCAATTTATACGATAGGGGTTGGAGCTGAAATGCAATACTTATGCTATGACATGCAGTGTTATGGGGATTAATGTTATGTTCACACAAGTGCAACACACGCACCCGACTCTATGCGCACAGACCTTTAGTTCCCCCTTTTTGGAGCTAGCAAAACTCCCAGGATACCTCTGTTGTGGCAAACGGAGGCGGTGGGTTGGACCTCTCCCACCTCCAGGTTGGTATTCGCACTACCTAATCTAGACCTTTCGTACGCCTCAATGTAAAGAACACAATCACGGAACGCCTGTGTACTCTTACTAGCTAGTCCACCAGACTTTTCCATGACTAAGTGATAACCACACTTGCCGAGTTAAAGTATCGATAATTATGTGAATGACCATCCTATACTAAAGATACACCCCCTTTATGCACATGCAAATATGATTTCAATATATCTCTGAGCCATAGGCTCCCGAGGCAAACTTGCCCATCACATTAACCTTCCGAGCCACCGGCTCGCCGGACTAACCCATCCGTACGTACAACCACCGAGCCTACTTCTCGTAAGACCAAACCAACTAACCGCCCATAGCAACGTAATATGGGTGAGAGTATTATTAAGTTAAACTTCCATAATAATTTATTCCTACAGCTTTGGGCTAACCATGGACTTCCTGAGGACTACCCTGTGAGGGGCTCGTAACGGTACTAGGAGCTACGATGGGTTGAACCCCAAAGCTCCCTTTCCAAGACACTTATTCTTATTGATGTCTACCCTTGACCAGACCAGTATTACAGTTACACTTACTAACCCTAAGTGTGTTTTACTTCATTCCAAGGGAATGACGACCTCTCGTCGATCCCAATCACATCCTTGACTCCTTTATAAACCGGGCACACTCACTACACGGACACCTGTTGGTGAGCTCAAACCTCCTTAAACTGACCAGGTACACCAACTACCTCCCCTTTCCACTTAGTGGTCTACAAGTTACCTTTATTCTACAACTTTACTGTGCGCAGACCTAATGAGCTATATGATGTGCATGAGAGGAGGTACTCCTCGTAATCATCCAAATGACCCAAGATTATTATTGGGGGTGTATTATGACATTTTAAGACTATCTCCAGAAATTCATAATTTTCCTAATTTATTTGACATTTATTATAATTTTATCAAAATCAGGGAACCTAAGACTTTGAACACCAGGTATGGTTTTCTGATAAGCTATGACCTCACTAAAATTTGTATAACTATATATCATCAAAATAACAACCATATATGAAGTTCATAAATTTCCAGAAAGGTTTTGACCTCCAAATAAAATATTGATTAATTTATCGAAATCAAGGATTAACAAAGAAAGTACCTAAAATACTCATTCAAAGATTACAAGAAAATTAACAGGTGTCTAAGGTGATCAGAAAAGTTCACTGTCTGAGTTCCATAGTCTTCCAAACTCATTGACCATATAAATCCTTTATTTAAATAAACAAATCCTAGGACACTTTGTGAAGGGAACCATATATAAATTCCTCCAAAAATTGTACTAAAATTAATAGATCATATACTTGCCCTACAAAGTCCTCTGACCAAGTTTCATGATTTTCCAGTAAATATTAAACCCTTAATTAATTCCCCTTATAAATAGGTCAAACAATGGACTTGTGAAAGATGTACTATATGGATCAATCTAAAATTCACAATAAAATTATCAAACAACAATATCACTTAGACAAGCTCACTGCCAAAATTTCATGAACATGCAAGGTAATGTAAACAGTAAATCCTTCTTATAAGGAAGTGCCCTAATTGGTTCTCAATTAATTTAGAGGGGATAAATGTTCCTAAAAATTCCAGGTAAATTGTCTAGGGTATAATACCACCCTACGACCCTCTCTACCAAGTTCCAAGTAAATCTGATGATATATGACCCTATGTCCTTAAATAGGTTCAATATACAACCCTAGGGTTTGAACTAGGGTTTTAGGACTCATCCACCTCAAACCACCCAAAACCAATTGTGGCGGTGTTTTATGTGATACTAAATCAGTGTCCAAAGTTTCATTACTTTTGGATGAGGATTGACCCCTCAAATCCAACAAGTGTACATTTGGCCTAATTCCACCTAGTTTAACCAAACTTGGGTTACCTAATTACCCTACCAATTAAATCCCAAATGGGATGAAATTTTTACCAGGGTCATGTCATGACCCTAAGAACCACCAACAAAATTTGGAAGGGTATGGAGGTCTCTACACCCAAAAATTAAATCATTCATATTTTATTAAACTTTTGCAAAAATTACAGAAAAATGTAATCCAAAAATTCCCAATTTTGGATAGTTTGGGGGTGAGGGTATATCTAGCTTCTGGTCCTAATTTCAAAGCATTTGAATGTCTGGATTTGTGGGGGCACTCAAATCTATATCTGGTCAACCCTATGTACAGGCTACACCATATTGAGTGATGTGGTCAGACCACTGACCCAAGGGGAGTGAAATTAATTTTAAAAGAAAATAGACTTCAGGGCTACAAAGGTCCAAAAATACCTACTTTATTTAAGTAAAATAACACATATAACTAATAAATTTTATCATGCATGATCCTGAATAGAGATATGAACAGTGGAGATTTTGTCTTCAAGCTTGAGCCTAAGGCCATAATTGGCCGAACCTGTAGCTTTTCCCAAGCCATTTGCTGGCCATCCAACCACCTCCCTGGCCGTCCACTACCACCACCACCTCCGTTGTGGTGGTGGCTATCACTGTGTGGTGGCTCGCCCGACGGAGGGGCCGATTCTAGCGAACCCGACGGGAAGAAATTCCATGAATGTTTTAGAATTTTCTTACCGGATCGGGCTCAATTGAGCCCAGTTTCTCCCCTAATTTGATCTAAGATTTATCCGCTGAGAGAGAGAGTGAGGGAGGACCTAAGTGTTGGTCTGTAGCCATGTCGATTGCCGGTCTGCCATTGTTGGTCGTGTAGCTTTAGGTGCCATGCTGATATGGGTTTAGAGGGCTTGACCTCTTCTAGAAAGTGGGGGAAACTCCTCTCCTTCACCCATTGAAGCTTTTTAAGGAGCCAATTTTTAACACTATTAATGGTGAATTTCGGCCACCACTAAAGACCACCAAATTTAGCCCCTATGTGTGATGGAAAACCTCTTAAACTTCTCCTAATTGATAGAGGGAATGAATCCCCATCAATTGGGAAGGACTATAACCTCCTTTGGCCATGATTTACTCTGCCAAAACTGATCCCGAGCATATTCCGTTGGTTCAGATACCTCCTGCGCTAGCGCTAGCATCTCGACGGCACAGAGCTCATCTCAGCGGTTCGACTAGACAACCGCTAGCGCCAGTGTTAGCACCTACCGACGGTGCTAGCTCTGAACTCACATTACTTCTCATTCTACAATTGGATAATTGGGGTGTTACAAAGGGACCCCTTAATGGATTGGGCATGTTATGGTGGGGTCAAGGGACAAGGTGAAACCCTAAAGTCAAACCCTAGGTTGGATAATTGGGATGTACTATTTGCAGAACAATGTGTTCTTTACCTATTCGACAAGGTCTTATGATATCTTTGTGCTTCCTAGGGTTTTGTAATGACCTAGTCATGAAAAAATCATCCTAGGGGTCTAGTTGTTTGAGGGATGTTACAACACATCCCTACGCTACCATCGGATTCACACCAGATTCGCTAATTTTGATTAGAATAAACAATATTTACGCAAATTGAAAAATATTAAACTACAAGCATAAAGAAAAATTAATTCTACACGGATTTCTACGAGAGACGGGAGTACTCGACTAGAGCACTACAAAAGTCAACATTTTACTCCGTCTCATAATCCTAAGACAGCACAATAATTTTCCCAAATCACACAAAAGAAATGAGTTCAACTCGCGACGCGCAAATGGTTAAGCACGCGCTCAAGTGAGTGTTGTGGTGTGCGGTACATATGAAACAACAATTATAAAATTGAACTAAAATGTACTTCTAGTATGCAAATAATATGTGCACGTGCAGTGGGTAACACATAGCGGCTCTCCACCAGACTTAATTTAAGAAATAGAAGAAAATGATGTAACCATCAAAATTAAATAAAAGACTAAGTGAAGAAAAGTTACCCATGCTCATAAATGAGCATACCAGAAGATTGGCGTTAATACTGCGAAGGAAAACAAAGTCTGCCACCAAAATATCACCACCCTACAAAAAGGATGCACCAAGCAATAGCAGAAATAATATATTATGGCATTAGAGGATTAGATAAAGCAACACAAGCAAAATTGGGTTGTCTCCCATTAGCCCTTTTATTTTTCGTCATTAAGGTGGACCAAATACCCGTGTTAAGCAGTTTATATGAATGTCTAAGTATAAAGCAAAAATAATAAAGTCTACTTATTATTATTACACAACCAACACAGAAATTAACTATACGTTGATTTAAAGTAGTAACTAGCAGTGAAGGAAATGGATCTGAAGACCCAGCATCAGCGGTAGTCAAGAGGATCAGAAGCTTTCCACCTCCAAGTTTCATCTTTCTTCATCTTCTTCATCTCCTCCAATCATCAGTCGTCAATGAAGTACCATTTACCACCCTGCACCCAGTCTCTCAAGGAAAAGCAGACAATGATGAAGAAGTGGAATAGGCGATTGATTTCATCATTGCCATGTGCTTTCCCTGCTAAGACTGCCACTCAGAATCACCCAAAAATGGGTCCACTAACTTATAGACCTGGAGGGGAGTAAACAGAATATTAGAAGCATTAACAGGAGGGGAAGTAGGAAGAATGAACTAATCAATATCATCATTAAAAGAATTGTGTTCAAGAAATAAACAGGATGAAGATGTACAAGATTCAATTAAAGGAGGAGCGGCCCCGGTTTCACTCCTAGTAAATTCCCAAGCTTGATCATTATCAGTGTCGTAAGAATCATAACGAGGCGCATCTGAAAACTCAAATGCAATAGTGGTGCGGTATATCACCTTCACTAATGAAGAGGTACACAACTCCTCATCAGAAAGGTCATCCTCATCATCCCACTTTGGCATAGCATGAAGGTCCAGAACATCACCCTGCAAATAATCTTCGACAGGATCAACAAAAATAGGTGTAGAAATTTTTTGCAAAGAAGCTGAAGGAACGCAATTAATTTCAACATAAGAAAATAAAAGATCATGTTCCTCCGCAAAAGGATCGATGGTCACCTCCCCACTGGATAGAACACTCTCCTCACCCTAATCTGGTGCATCCAGGAGCTCCCAATCCTCTCCTTGTTGGCCATCAGATGAATGATCGTCATCACTAGGAGTAAAGCCATACACAGGGAGGGATGAACTGATGCGAGAAATTAACTCATGGGGTGAGTGCGCGATTGCTAACTCAGGTAAAAAATATGTGATAGGGATAATGTCATCATATGGATCAGCAAGATCTCTGCTGGGCATTTCTGTGGCAGTCCCCCATAGAGAATGTGGTGTTGTTTACATGTCATCAGAGAGTGAAGGGTTGCAATTGGAAAATGGAGTAGATAGGATCGGGATGTCCAGATCATCATCATTCTCATGTTGCTGCGTGAGAAAGCTAGGGAAGTTCTTCAAGACATGATTCATACTTTGACAATGCATACATCGAAGACACCTACACTGCCCAGCATTCAAAATACTTAAGGTATCGATATAATGGCACAAAGTGTCACAAAAACTAAGTTCAGTAACTGGATACATTGTGTGAAATATGTGGATAGAGCAAAAATTGAATTTTCCTTGCAAAACAGAACTATATGAACAATAATATAAAAACATGGAAAACTTGTTTTACAATTTAAAATAGGATAGGATGAAATAATACTAACAATATGTAATTAAAAAGCAAACCAAAAAATAAAGGGGCTATACACACTAGAAGAACTTCTTTCTCTCGGCTTTCCCTCAAGAAACTCACACGAATGTGTTCCCCGGCAGCAGCGCCAAAAACTTGATGCACAAATCTTGCACGCTACTATAGGAGGGAGTGAGACTACGGCACGAAATGACAATGTACCGATCGTTCAAGTAATATAAAATGGGAGTGATCCCCAAGTATAGATCTCGAAGGAACACAGTAAGGTGGAGTTTACTTTTGAGGAAGGACTTGAGATTGAAGTCCTTGCGGTCGGATGAATTTCGGACGGTTTGGTTTTGGTTTGCGGAAAACAAAATAAAAGAAACCTAAATTGACACTACTATGCAGGCTGCAATGCACTACTTCGCAAGGTGGATGGAGACTATGCAGGCCGCTATGCACCGCTTCACAAGGCGAATGGGCGAGATGGCAAGCAGATGGAATGGTTTCACACTGGCGGAATTGAGGTGAGGGTTGTTAGCACCTCTTCACTAAGCGAGTGGATTATACGGGCCGTTAGCACTGCTTAGCAATTTTGATGGCCGAGAAGGCATGCAGATGGAGTGAAAATGCTTTGCGGAAAGGAGGGTTGCATTCACCTCTAACAAAGTTCAACCAAGATCACATGCATGCCATTCTATAGTGATTCCACAAACCAAGCATAAACACAATGAACTTTCATAAAACCATAATGAAAGCAAATAGCAATAAAAATAGGTTTAAGAAAGGTTCATCATCATGGTATGTGTGATTTCTTGAAGGGAGTACAACATTCATGAAGACTGGTCAAGTGGTCAGTGGATCTCAGTGAGTTTGATGTCACATATATCCCTCGGCTAGCAACGAAGGCTCATGTTGTTGGGTTTTATCTAAACATGGGTGGAACAACCCATCATATGTACGCGGCGGAAAAATAAATAATAACAACCCTAAACAGTTATAGGATCTTGTAGTTTAATGAATCAATAAATAAATAAAGCAACAAATTGCAATATACCTAAGAGGGATTGGATTAATACTCAACCAAGGTGCTCCAATTTTATCCAGAAACAAGCGGCGGAGTTCCAAGCACATAAAGTATATCTTTGCCTCTATAGCAGTCCACACGAGTGAAGGAGAACCCCGAACTTCTTGTCCAACAAGATTTGGGTCAGAGAAGGAGTGCCCTCAACATCCCCCATGGATTGCTAGATCTATCCATGGTAGAGGCGACGATGGCGAACTGGGTCTCGTGGAGATCTTGCGGAATGGTCCCGTCTCTATCATAGAAAAAGGCACAGGGAAAACCTAATTGCTTCCCTATTTATGCACATCGGCATTAAATTAGAAATCCGCAGAACCAAGTCTTTAATATTAGTATTCAATAAGTATCGTCGTGATCACTAAACATCGTCGAGACAATCTCGACGATATCATCGTGAAGATCTATATCATCGAGATGATCTCAATGATATTGTTGTGAAGATCTATATCGTCGAGATGATCTCGACGATATCATCGTGATGACCTATATCATCGAGACGATCTCCACGATATCATCATGATGACTGAAATATCTTCGTTACAATCACAATGATATTGCACAGTACTCAATGATGCAATGATGGTTGATAGACGATCATATCATTGTGACCACTCGACAATATTCACAATATCATCATGATGATCTCGACGATTCACGCAATGTCACCTTATACAGAAGACAACATGCTTCATACAATATTCATAATATCTTTGGAACATTTAGCCAGCTCGACTTAAGTCCAATGAGTAATAGGTTTTGTCCTTTACTCATATCCAATATGAGTAAGTCCAACACAATTGTTTCCCCAACTTCTCCAAACACTCTTATGTGTGACTATATAGGCTCATATCGCGTTGGATGTGAGACTAACTGCTTGATTGCTTTGAGATCACCTTGGAAATACCAACACATGCCATAGCCAACTTCATAGCTTGGGAGATGTCCATGGATGGAGCATCCATAAAGAACTCCTTGGGAGGAGGCATCATTCTTTTCAGTCCTCAAATATTGGTAATAGAGCAGGCGGTCCATATTTGATTTCTAGTTACCAACAACAAGGCAGTAAATAAGGTTGTGGTCTCTCGGCTTTGCCTTGCCCATGAATTGGTAATTCATGACATCTGAGTCTACTCTAACTCTCTGGTAGTGGCCCCTCAGGTTCAGGGAGAATTCGAGGTAAGAGAACCAGTACTGTAGTGCTACCTAACTGAGGTAAAGGATCTGATTGGCACCTTCTAGTCATTCTATATAGAGCATGTGCCAAGAGAGGAGAATGTGCAAGTGAAATGGTTGGCTAAGTATGGACCCAGAGTGGGGGGGGGGGGTGGACGGTCATAGAGTTGTTCCAAAATTCCATCAAAGAAGGAGAGATGATAGAAATTGACCAGCAGGCCTCGTAGATGGATTCTCTAGTCACGTTCCTAACTACAACAGAAATAACCACGGATGTTCAAGACAAGAGGGAGTTCTGATACAAGTCGGCATATTATCTATTGAATGATGGGGTTCTTTATTGAAGGACTCTATTTGGCCCCTTGGCAAGGTGCCTCTCAGAGGCAGAAGTTCCCTAAGTCTTAGAGGAGTTCCACTCAGGTGAGTGCGGGAGCCACTCGGAAAATCAAACCGTAGAGAAATAGGTGCTGAGGGTGGGGTACTTCTATCCTACCATCAGGAAGGATGCAGCGGAATTTGTGACGAAGTGCCAAAAGTGTCAGCTCTATGCCCGCTCCAACAACATCCAACCCAAAATCTTTACTCGATCCCGATCCACTAGTGAAATGGACCTAATGGGTTCGTTCCCGCAAGAGAGTGGGCAAAGGAAGTTACTCTTAGTAATGATCGACTATTTCTCCAATTGGATAGAGGTGAAGGCGCTGGAAAAGACAACCTTCCAGGTAATGAGAAACTTCATTTGGGGAGAAATTATTTGCAGGCACAGCCTGCCTTTCACCATCGTTACAGATAATGTGTGAAATTTTCTGTAGATTTAGGAGTGAGCAGGAATAGTATAACTCAAAGTTCAAGCCAATAACCAGAAGCACATGAAACAAACACAATCTTTATTGATCAAAGCAAATTCTTCATTACAGGGCGAGGTATACTTGGCGAGACATGATTTCGCCATTACACAAAAATAGGAGAGACAACAAAGCTAAAAGATAACCAGCGGTCTGCCTTCCTGAGACCGCCCGACCTGACAGTTCGCTCGACTAGAAGACGAGACAACCCGAACTGCCTGCCAGCGACTTGAACAACACCAACTGAGAACCCCGCGAACTCCCACTGATTCTCCCAAACTCCAGCAACCCGCACTGCAAGCCACGAGACCGCCTGAACACCTTCAGAAGAGGAGATGACCGATGCTGCCCGCACAATCCACAGAAGCTGCACAAAAGAAGTTCAATCCGCAAGACCGACCGGTCACAAGAAATGAGACCGCAAGAACTAGCCGCGAGTTCCGCTTACACTTGGTGTGATATGTTTGCTGCTACAGTGGCTCCTATTTATAGGCGTGAGACATGATCCAGTCACCACCCTATGAGATAGAGTCACCGCCCCCTTTGACCGCGCGACCAGACCGATCAAACCGCGAGATCAGCAACAGATCCTTCTGCTTAGTAAGCTCGCCGACTTCACGAAGAAGCCACGCAATCATGACAACATGCCCGGTCATGAAGCTTACCACCTGTATATGCCACCCGACCTCCTCCAGAGACCGCGAACACACCAGACCGACTAGGGCAACAGCCCACCAAGTCGATCAATCACCTGTGATCGCATATACCAGCAGATCGCTGAAGGACCAGCCATGCGAACACAAACTGGAGACCGTGCGACTAAGAGGATCTTAGTCCGAGCGCATCACAAAGAACCCGGACAGCCACCAGACCGGGCTGCCCCCACCACGCGATCAAAA
Organism: Dactylorhiza incarnata; assembly: GCA_033032865.1. NCBI lineage: Eukaryota > Viridiplantae > Streptophyta > Magnoliopsida > Asparagales > Orchidaceae > Dactylorhiza > Dactylorhiza incarnata. The sequence continues at coordinate 10,667,336 of JAWHQI010000035.1, forward strand.
GCACCAGATCGCGAGATTACTCCAGCTCTCCACGCGGTCACATGACCAGACCGCGCGGCCTCACCTCGGCAACCTTGGGACAGAAGAACGATGGTCACACTGAATAGCCCGCGGCTAGACCAGAGAGGTCAGACTGCCAGAGGAGACCGCAAGACCGTGCGGTCAGACCAGACCGCGCGGTCTCCCCCAGACCGCCAACTTCCCAAACTTTCACTTCAACATTTTCAACACTCCCCCTTGAAGTGGGAAGTTGAAAACATCCCCAGTAAACTCCTTAGCGGAGTAAACGACCCATTTGCCAGCGCCTTTGTGAAGATGTCAGCAATGTTGTCCTGACTTCGAACATGCTCGACCGAAAGAGACCCCTCCAGCACCTTCTCACGAATGAAATGATGCTCGATCTCAATATGATTGGTCCTCGCGTGACAAACTGGATTAGTAACCAGTTTGAGAGCACTCTCGTTGTCGCCGTGGAGCAGAGTCGGACCCCGAACCTCCTTATGGACATCTCCCACCAACCTCCTAATCCAGATGCCTTGTATTCCGCTTCCGTGGTGGAGACTGACACAAAATCCTGCTTCTTGCTACACCATGATATAGCTGTGGGTCCCGCCATGAAGACGTATCCAGACGTCGACTTTTGATCATCCGAATCTCGGCATCTGTGGTTCTGCCATATACTGACTCACCCTACCAACTGCATATGTAATATCCGGCCTAGTGATCGTCAGATAAATCAAGCTCCCAACCAGAGCCCGGAACACCAGCGGATCTTTCACAATCCTCCCCTCATCCTTCCGAAGTTTCATGGACTTCTCCAGAGGTGTAGAGATGCACTTCCCTTCCTTCATGCCGAACCGCTCCACGATTCACTCTGCATATCCAGCCTGGGACACCAGCATTCCACTCTCCTTCCTCTGCACCTCGAGTCCAAGGAAATGGTGAAGCTCACCTAGATCCTTCATCTCAAACCTGATAGATAGCTCTGCCCGAAGCTGCGCTACCTCCTCCTTCGAATGCCCCGTCTTGATCATATCGTCGACATAAAGCAGCACGATGACTTGAAGCGCCCCGCTCTTCTTGATGAACAAGCTTGAGTCTGAGTCTGAAACTGAAGTCATTTTTGCCACCGGACTGAATGTCTCTTCATAGTCCTCACCGTATTGCTGCGAGAATCCCCGATCCACAAGGTGAGCCTTGTATCGCTCGATACTGCCGTCAGCCTTCTTCTTGAGCTTGTAAACCCACTTGCATATCACAGGGGTGATACACTTGGGCTTGGGCACCAGAGACCAAGTCTCATTCTTCTCAAGAGCACTCATATCTTCCTGCATAGCTGAATCCCACTGTTCCACGCCTTTGGACTTTTCAAAGCTCGACGGCTCCCTCTCATCCAATGGACCAGCAAAGAAACATGAGACAAAGCTCACCATGTTTCCTCCTGTATAGCGATCAGGGTCAATGATAGTTCGCTTCGATCTCCGCAACTCCTTCCGCTGACTCACAGTATCCTCAGCTACTTCTTCCCTATCTCCCCTCCCAGACATACTAGGAGCATCGCTCCCCCTGCTTCCTGAACCAGAAGCCTCCGTCTCAGAGCTAGATATTGATGGACCACCTGGTGACATAGGTAGCTCCACCTGAAGATTTTCCACTACTTTCTTCGGCTCCTCCACCCTGCTTTTTGGTAGCTCAACACCAGAGCTCCCCTTGTAAGATATCACCTCGTCAAACACGACGTCGCGAGATACAACAAATCTTCACGTCTCGGTGTCCATGAACTTCCAGCCCTTCTTCCGATCATCATAACCCACGAATACTAGCTTCCTTGCTTTCGCATCTAGCTTCGTCCAAAGCGCATCTGGAACGTGCACATAGCAGGTGGAACCAAACACCCGAAGGTGCGCCACGCTTGGCTTTTCCTTGAACATCAATTCATGCGGGGTCTTCATATTGATGGGACTGAGAGGCATCCGGTTGATGATCTAGGCAGCACAAGACATTCCCTCCGCCCAAAAGGACTTTGGGATACTCTTGGCATGCAGCCAGCACTTGTAGGTCTCCGTCAGATGACGGATCTTCCGCTCTGCAACTCCGTTTTGTTGTGGAGTATGCACACAAGTAAGCTCCCTTCGGATGCCTGTCTTCCTGCAAAAAGTAGAGAACTCATCAGAGGTGAACTCCCCTCCGTTGTCAGTCCTCAGCTTCTTAACCCGCAGGCCAAGCCGACCCTCCACAAGCTCCTTGAACTCCATAAACTTGGCAAACGCCTCTGCCTTCTCCTTCAAGAAATATACCCAGACATATCTGGTGTAATCATCGATCAACACCAGCATATATCTGCTGCCTCCGAAGCTTGGGGTAGCAGTCGGTCCCATCAAGTCACCGTGGATGCACTCCAACGGCACACTACTCCTTGTCTACGACATGTCAAATGGTAGTCGATGGGACTTGCCGAACTGACATCCCCCGCACACATGACCGTATCTGTAGGAAGATAGACTAGGCAGGCCCTTGACTAGACCTCTCACCGCCATAGCCTTCAACTTATCCATCCCTACATGCCCCAACCTCTCGTGCCATATCACGGCACTATCATTCGTCCTCATCTTGTCAAAATAAGAACTTGTCGATAAAACGAACAAGTCTTTTGTCCTCCTCCCGACATGAACGACCTCATCCTTCACCGCCTCCACATTCCGAAGAAACCTCACTTCTGTTGGGCCAAACAGAACGTGATACCCCGCGTCTACAATGTTGGTCACGGAGAAGAGGTTTTTCCTCATTCCGGGAACATGATAGACACTCTTCAAAGTTAGTGGCCCCCTATCACTGCCCAAGGAAACAACCCACACCTTCTCTACAGCATGTACGGTATTATCAGCAGTAATAATGGCATCATTACCTAAGTAGGGCTGCGCAGAAGTAAGCTTCGACTCATCCCCGGTGAGGTGATGACAACACCCCGAGTCCACGATCCAGTCCTCCTGATAGTTGATAGGAGCCGCAGCTCCAATAGAAGCTGAGAAGTCTCCTCCCCATCCTCCATCAATATGCCTGGCTTCAGCTTCCTCCTTTCCTGCAGCAGCATGCCCCGGCTGAAGATTCACCCGACAATCCTTCCTGATGTGACCAAGCTTCCCGCACCTGAACAACTTGGGACCTTCTCCCTTCTTCTTCCCTTCAGCCTTAGGAGCATAGCCCCTCTCCTGCTGTCTAGAAGTTGAAGGCCCATTGCCTCCTCTAGGAGTCTTCTTCTTATCCCACTTCTTCTTCTTCCCCGTGAAGAGAACTTCGCCATCTCTCCCAGACACTGACACCCCCGCCATCTGCCTTGCCAGACTCTCCTGCGAAGAAAGCAGATTTTCCAGCTCCAGAAAAGATGGCTGATTTGCCCAAACCCTGCACCGACGTCACAAAGGCAACATATTCCTTCCGCAAGCCACGGATGATGTGCCACTTCAGCTTCGCCTCAGAAATTGGCTCATCAGGATCCAGCGCTGAAATCTCGGCGCACAAGTTCTTCATATTCAAGAAGAACGTAGAGATAGAAAGGTCACCTTGACCTGATCTGGCCAGCTCATTCTCCAGGAATTGAAGTCTTGCCACATTCTTTTTGTTAAACAGCCCATCCAGGGCTCTCCAGATCTCTGCAGCTGATGCACACCCCAAGATGTGATCAAACAGGTTAGGTGATATTGTCCTTTTTAAGGCGAACTCGTCTTTGGCATTGATTCGCCTCCAGTTCCTCACCTCATGATGGTTATCTCCAACCATAAAAACTTCCTCCGTGTCCTCTCCTCCAACCACCTCCCAGAGGTCCTCACCCAGAATATAACTCTGCATATATGACCTCCACTTCTTAAAGTTGGTCGAGTTTAGCATCACAATTCCAAGAATCCCTTGCTTCCATGGCTCTACCACTAGTTCCTTCTTCACAAAGGCGATGACAACTATGAGTTATTCACTGCTCTATCCACTCCAACCTAGCTCTGATACCATGTGAAATTTTTCGTAGATCTAGGAATAAGCAGGAATAGTTTAACTCAAAGTTCAAGCCAACAACCAGAAGCACATGAAACAAACACAATCTTTATTGATCAAAGCAAATTCTTCATTACAGGGCGAGGTATACTTGGCGAGACATGATTTCGCCATTACACAAAAACAGGAGAGACAGCAAAGCTGAAAGATAACCAGTGGTCTGCCTTCCTGAGACTGCCTAACCGCACAACCTCACAGTTCGCTTGACTAGAAGACGAGATCGCCCGAACTGCCTTCCAGCGACATGAACAACACCAACTGAGGACCTCGCGAACTCCCACTGATTCTCCCGAACTCCAGCAACCCCCACTGCAAGCCACGAGACTGCCCAAACACCTTCAGAAGAGGAGATGACCGCTGCTGCCCGCACAATCTGTAGAAGCTGCACAAAAGATGTTCAATCAGCAAGACCGATCGGTCACAAGAAATGAGACCGCAAGAACTAGCCGCGAGTTCTGCTTACACTTGGTGCGATATCTTTTCTACTACAGTGGCTCCTATTTATAGGCGTGAGACCTGATCCAGTCACCACCCTATGAGATAGAGTCATCGCCCCCTTTGACAGCGTGACCAGACCGATCAGACCGCGTGATCAGCAACAGATCCTTCTGCTTAGTAAGCTCGCCGACTTCACGAAGAAGCCGCACGATCATGACAACACGCCCGGTCATGAAGCTTACCAACTATGTTCGCCACCCGACCTCCTGCAGAGACCGCGAACGCACCAGACCGACTAGGGCAAGAGCCCGCCAAGTCAATCAATCACCTGTGACCGCATATACCAGCAGATCGCCGAAGGACCAGCCATGCGAACACAAACTGGAGACCGCGCGACTAAGAGGATCTTAGTCCGCGCGCACCACAAAGAACCCGGATAGCCACCAGACCGGGCTGCCTGTAAGACCCCCCCTCCCGGAACACAAGACACGGCCAAGGGGAGTCTTATGGCCAGGACAGCCACCTTGCGGAAGTGCCAGCACAGGAGCTAGCCTCCCCCACAAGACGCATATCCTGCCAGCCAAACCAACTAAACAGCGCCAACCTATCAATAAAAGAAAGCATTAAAAGCCACAGATTCACAATAAGTAATAATGTCCAAACAGTAAGTACAAGAAAGACAGAAAGCTACACAAGCTCCTGCAAATCATCAGAGTATCAAGCAAAATGCCCCAAGGGCTACATCTCAAAACACTCACTCGCCTCTGCCACTGACGGTTGCCAAGGTATCACAGTCTCCGGCCCTGTCATCCTGACCTGACTATCCTCCTCCAGCACTGTGCACTGCTGCTCTAAGGAACACTCCTAAAAAGAGGGACGTAGCAACCGTTAGTCATAAAGACTAAGTGGCTTCACATCCGCTCCCCCGGCGACTCCAAGGCACTGAGCGGAAGGAAAGGAAGGAAAGCTGCAATATAAGCAATAATATACAAAGCAGGTGACAGGAATGGTTGTATATACATGTCAGTTGTATAAGTACCCAAGTACTTGCAATAAATCTAACTAACAGGTACAAATACAAGCAAGTACTAGTAACAGAAAGAAGTAAGCAGAGTATCAATATCGTACTAGTAACAGAAAGAAGTAAGCAGAGTATCGTATCGTACTAGTAATAGAAAGCAGTAAGCAGAGTATCAATATCATACTAGTAACAGAAAGGAGTAAGCAGAGTATTAATATCGTACTAGTAACAAAAAGAAGTAAGCATAGTATCATATTCCACTAGTAACAGAAAGAAGTAAGTAGAGTATCATCTCGTACCTTAACTTATAAGAATGCCCATACAAACTTATAAGTTAAGGTTTCTAATTTGGGACCCATCATATAAAAGAGCCCATACTAATTTATATGATGGACCCGATGCGGTGCAATGCTATGATTATGAAAGATGAATGCAATGCAATGATTATGATATGATGAACTCACCCATGCATTTTGCTATGTCGACATAGACCTGTAGTTCCCACTTTTCGAGGGTAGCTAACCACTCAGGAACCTCGCATCGTGGCCAGACGGAGACTGTGGATCGGGCTCCTCCACAACTAGGTGGGTATGAACACTACCAGACCTAGGCCTATGTACGTCTCAACGCTAAGAACACACAGCGGAGACCCTGCGTACTGCTCGCATCAAGCTGAGTCTTCAAGGACACGGAAGGGGACTTGGGTAGGTGAGCACCAAGAGTCCAACCCAACCAGTCTAGAGTCTAACTGCCGGCTTCCGTCGGTGTCACGCCTAGCAAGCCCGTAGACCCGCCACAAGTAATCCTCCAAACAAGATCCATACACCACCATGTGTAAGCCATGCAACCCATGCAATTCCCACGCACACCCGTGCTGTCAAGCACCCAGGGACTCATCAAAGGAGTCTTCTCCTTTTCACATCATACAAGTCAACTGATGCTAACTAGCATCCAAGGCCCCTAGCAACCGGGCCCTTAACATTTCACCACAAGATATAACAATATCTTATAATCCACACCAAGCCATCAATGCTAACCATACCGAGTTATCATAACTCTAAGCAGTAGCGTGTGCATCACATGGAAATTACTTTACTAGATCTTGTAGGACTACTTGTGCACGATGTCATATTCATATTTTACTAAACATGTAATCCCCAACATATCACCAATATTCAATTGTCTTAAGTACAAATCACAACGTGATTCAACACGATTAAAGCTACCAAGCTTATGGGGAGGTTATCACCAATCTACATCATCCAATAGATTATCAAGTGATATGAATGTTAATATATACAAACATACCCTCCAAAATCTTATTTAATTACATATCACCATGATTCGTTCTTCAAACTAATTTATGACAGAACATTTAATCAAGGCTTATCTCATACCAAATCCTATGAAATTTCTATGATATCACATAATCATCACCTTGAATATTTCAACCCATTTTTAGCCTCATTTATATTTACCAAATCTATTTACGACACCATAAATTTATAAGAAGGGACTAGCCCCATAAATATATATATCCACAAATTCCGAAACTAAACAGGAGTGATCACAATATCATCACCTTTATCCCACCAATATATATAATTAACAACCTAATTAACAGAGGGCTATACATCATCTTTCCCAGACAAGGGTTAAGTTAAATCCCTAAATGTCATTCCCCTCACTCTCCCTCAACGACCATGGGTTTGCCCCAAATCAAATCCCATCTCTTCTTTTTTGGAAGAGAAGAAATGATTCCTAAAACCTCGTGGCGAACGATGCCCTAAATTTGAGGTTCCGACTTGGTCCTCCTAAGGAAACTCCATTAAAGCTCACACGAGAAGCTCTCTTGAGCCTTCATCTCTCCTATTGTGATCTAAGAGGCTAGCACCAAGGGAGAGGGGAGGAAGTCACCTGATTTCTGGCCGACGTTCGCGGTTGACTCCTCTGGGGCATGGCGACAGTTGGCCAAGACTGATTAAAGGGCCCTGATCCATAGAAATATACAACATGTAATCAGTCAACATTACCCAAACTAAAAAAGGGAAATAACACAAAGAAAATTTGGATTGCATAAGGGCAGCCAAACAGCCCTCCCTTAAATGACTGCAGAATTTCAATTAAACAGCAACAACTAAAGTGGTGTATCAATCCAACATATCCAATAGAACAAGAGAACAAGCAACCGACCAACAAAATCCCCTCTCCCCCCATCACATAAAACATCACAAAGATAGCAGCTAGCCGATGGAGGTTTTCCTCCTTGAATCAAATCAACAACTGCTAGCACAAAGGACCCCTTAACTACAGTTAACTGGAAGGGGCCAAAACAAATTCCAAAATCGGGCATGTACCAAATCAACCACAACTAGACAGTCACAGGAAACAACGAAACCTGATAGCATATAACAAGAAGGAGAAAGGTCCAAACTTAAAGCAGAGACAGCCACAAAAAGAAGAAGAAGAGCAGCAGCTAAAGTTTTCTCCTAGATACAGTGAACAAGGCTAAAACAAAATCAACAGATACGCCTAAAGCATCATCCTGAACAACACTACTTCAGCAAATTCTATTCCCCCCCCCCCCCCCCCCCCCATGGATTCAACATAAACATAAAAGTTAAGAGGAGAAGAGAGAGAGAGATGAGAAGCTCACAGCGATTTAGGGTAAAACTGAGGTCTAGCTTCGGCAAAAACCCCCAATCAGACAAAGCTCCAGTTCAACCAAAGCCACAAACGACTAATCCTTGAACAGGCACGAATTCCTACAGCTTTTCGTAAAATTTTGACCAGAAAACGAGAACGGAGGAGGAGATTGGCGTCGTGCCCTAGAGCGACACCGTCGAGTGAGAGGGAGGAAATGACAAGAGTCGATCGATTTGGTCAGTTTAGAGGCAGAGGAAATAAAACCCACCTCTTAAAAATTTCCTGCCAGCCATGTCTAATCGGAGCCCAACTTAAACCAAGGCCATTAACGATGAAATTAAACAATAGTTATTGGCACACCCACTAACTTTGGCAGTTCACAATTCCAACCACATATCAAGCCCACATAAAACAAACTAGCTCCCCATTTCAGTTCTGCAAAATTACCCGTTTTCAACGCAGCGAATACGCTATTGGCACACCAAAGTATAATGAGAAGTGCAGTAATAGTTGCCATATAAGTCTCTTCCCAAAACATTACAATATTCACTTATATCTTTATATAGCTTGCCAACATTTTATAGGATAAAATTCATATTCCGCTAAACTTTCGAGCGCCGCAAAGCATCAATAAAATTCATTCTCAACTTCAAAGGAACTATAGACAGCCAAAACAATTAAATCGCTTAATATAGATGATAACTATCGGCCAACACTAGACAACCAACTTCCAAAACCATAAGCAATATAAACCGAGATGGGAGAAATAAGGAGGAAGTCGGTAGCAATAAAGTCCTCCACCGCCACTTAATATCATGTCAACCACAGCCTATTGGCAGCTCAACATAAGCCCACATTTCAGTTCACATGTCTGCCAGCACAAAGCTTCTAATAGCACCCCATTTCAGGTATAAGAAAACCCTTATTAGCACACCACATTAACTAGGAGGCAACCTTTAATAGTACACTAATTTCATTCCACTGATTTATATTTTCATCATGGGGCCTAGCGCACACTGGGATGTTACAAATCCAATAAACGAAGAAACAATTTCGTCCCCGAAGTTTAAGTTGAGGTTAGGAGGGTCTTCCGGATGGGATTGAAACATACTCACCGTATGCAGTTATGGATGATTCACCCTTAACAATATCAAGCTCAATTATACGTTCCCAATCGTTATGATTTATACATAGGGTCTAGATTGTATGAGCGCTCTTGTCTTCTACAGTCATACGAATTAATCTTGACTCACACTATTTCAATCAAGGAACGAAGAGGGAAGAAAGAGAGGTGGTTTTCTTGCTCTAGAATAACAAAAGAATAAAACCAAGCCCAAATCTCCTAACAACAACCATAACTAGAAAGAGGAGCAAAGCAAGCAGCCACCCCACCCGAGCATAATTATAGAAATGAAATTCCGGAAGGGGTAAACAAACCACCACCCATAGCCAACATAACCCAAATGATGAGATTTCTTTTCTTGTAAATAAACTTCCGAACAGCCACTATAACTGCGAACAAACAGCCACTATGACAGCTAAAAAATTTTAAAAAAGAAAACCATAAATTTAAATTTCTTGGAGCAACAAGCCCCAAACAGCTAGCATAAGGAAATTGCTAAGAATCGAGTTTCCTGCCTGCCATGAGTCTTCAGCACACTTCCTCGGTACTCTTACTTGGCTTACTATATCCATAAACTATATACGCCATCCAGTGCATCGACACAACTACTCTGAATTCCTGAGAATCAGAGGACAAGTTGAGGGTAATCACATTTATCTCCCAGACAACACGTCGGACGAGGTGGATAAGACAAGAAGGATTCTACATGGGTTTAGTGTATATATGTATAATATTGAGTACAATCACTCGTCACCTGTTCACACCTCACAAGGTTCAGCAATCGATACAATTCCCACTTAACAAACTTTAAGGGGTCCCCCAAAATTTGTCATGCGGTCGTCAGATCGACCTTTGATCCTTGAGAGACACTACAACACTACGTTACAGTTACTTCTCTGCATAGTCTTCATTTAGAGTGAAGACCTGCTCATCCTTAAGGTACTCACCTCTATTACTCTGGGAGTGAACTCACCGTAAACCAAAACATGGTGTTCAATCATCCCCCTTGCTTAAGATGAACTCATTCATCAAGGAATGCCAAATTCCAATATCAACGGCTTGTAATGACTTAAATGGAAAAAACTCATTGTAGCAAGGCTAAGTGAAGCAGGCCACAAAGATTTTTGGCTCCTGGTAGAATCCCAATTGGCCCATCAGCTAGGCCAATAAACGAAGGGACAATCCCCCGTACGTTTTTGGACTAAATTTCTTCCACCGCCCATATGGTACATTCATCTCACGTATGGGCAGAAACCTTAGGGGCATATCTTCCTCAACTTAGAGTTCTTATCCCATAGATCCCCATATCGAAGCACTTATATATTAGCCATGATGTAGAAAATTCAAATTTACGGCGACGACCAAGCTGCATCTCATTGTAATGAGTGCATGTACAAATAACATCCAACCACCCGGTACATTTATATATGCTTGAACTTAACATGAACCAAGGTGCAAGGCTCAGGATGATTCCCCTTCGACACGGGTTATGCAGACTACCAAAAGTAGGGCATACTTCACAATATGATAAACTAAATCAAATCAATTCTAAGCACCCTACCATCCCTGCCAACGATCATCCACGGCATGTTTATTTTATAAAAACTTTTAGGATTTTAGATCATCAATCAAATCATATTAATCTTGTTGACTCCACCGCCTAACACTTTTTAATTTCCCCATGTCAAGTAATTACAACACTAAGGGAATGTTCACCAAGAATTTCCAAACTCAGGGGTAGCGTATCAGCATACCAACAATGCATGCACAAAATTTCATTAACTTCCCTGTTATAATGTTATCACAACATAGCTGCATATCCCAAACGTGTTAGTTTACTACTCTCCTCATTACTTATCCACATAATTTTTGGGACAATATAGAGAAAATTATCATCCTCAAAATGATTTCTTCTCTTATTCCGCTAATAAAATTCCTATCAACCCAAACATGGCCTTAGCAGTCCGCCTTGCTTAAGGTGAATTAACTCTTCAAGGGTCTCCACTTCCAATGTCAAAAATTACAACGATTTTAAATCCTCAAGGAACCCAAGACGGTACATAACTATCCCAATAAATGAAGAGATAAGCCCCCGTATCTCTTTGATTGAGGGCCCATTTGGGACACCTTTTTTCCTCCTTTTCATTTTAGGAAAAACGCCACCGTGCATTAATTGCGTTTGTTTCCTCTACCAGTGGAACACGCTGCTGGCGAGGAAGGAGTTTTTGCACCTTTTCAAAAAGTCATCTCGCTCTTCCTTTTCCCAACTTCGCACCACTCGCGTTTCTTCCCCGATAGAAAAGTCGTGCTCCCGATTCGCCTTCTTCCCTTCTCTTCCCGATCTCGTTCTTCACGATCTCGTTCTTCCCTTCTCCTTCGCGAGCTCGCTCTTCACTTCTCCTTCCCGATCTCATTCTTCCCGGCAGATCTGGTAAGGCAACGCTTATTATCGACAGATCGGTGTTCTTCCCGGCAGATATGGTAGGGCGAGCTTGCTCTTCACTTCTCCTTGCCGATAGATCTGGTTGCTCATCTTCTCTCCGACAGCTCATCTTCAGAGGTATTCCAGAGCTGTTCCAAAGCTGCTAGAGAAGATGAGCTGTTCCAGAGCTGCTCGATTCTCCTTGCCGACAGATCCAGTAAAGCTCGATTCATTCATCTTCTCTCCGACAAAGCTCATCTTCAGAGGTATTCCATAGCTCATCTACATCCAGTATAGCTCATCTTCTCTCCGACAAAGCTCGATTTCAGAGGGATTCCATAGCTCGATTCATTCATCTTCTCCATTTTTGATTTCTCACAATTTCTGAATGTCTCATTTTGTTGTGTGTTTTGTTGTGTGTTTTGTTGTGTGTTTTGTTGTGTATGTGTGTATGTGGTGATTATGTAAATGTGTGTTTGTGTTGTGTATTGTGTATGTGTTGAATGTGTGTTGTGTTGTGTTGTGTTGTGTATGTGGTGATTGTGTGATGTGTGTTTTGTTGTGTATGTGTTGAATGTTGTATGTGTTGAATGTGTGTGTTGTGTATTGTGTATGTGGTGAATGTGTGTTTGTGTTGTGTATGTGTATGTGTTGAATGTGTGTTTGTGTTGTGTATTGTGTATGTGTTGAGTGTGTGTTGTGTTGTGTTTGTGGTGTTTTGTGGTGTATGTGTTTTGTGTATGTGTGTGTGTTGAATGTGTGTTTGTGTTGTGTATTGTGTATGTGTTGAGTTTGTGTTGTGTATTGTGTTTGTGGTGTTTGTGGTGTTTGTGGTGTTTGTGGTGTATGTGTTTTGTGGTGTATGTGTGTATGTGTGTTGAATGTGTTTTTGTGTTGTGTATTGTGTATGTGTTGAGTGTGTGTTGTGTATTGTGTTTGTGGTATTTTGTGGTGTATGTGGTGTATGTGGTGTATGTGGTGTATGTGGTGTATGTGGTGTATGTGTGTATGTGTGTATGTGGTGTATGTGGTGTTTTGAGGTGTATGTGTGTATGTGGTGTATGTGGTGTATGTGGTGTATGTGGTGTATGTGTGTATATGGTGTATGTATGTGGTGTATGTGTGTATGTGGTGTATGTGGTGTATGTGTGTATGTGTGTATGTGGTGTATGTGTTGTGTATTGTGTTTGTGGTGTTTTGTGGTGTATGTGTTTTGTGGTGTATTGTGTATGTGTGTGTGTGTTGAATGTGTGTTTGTGTTGTGTATTGTGTATGTGTTGAGTGTGTGTTGTGTATTGTGTTTGTGGTGTTTTGTGGTGTATGTGTTTTGTGGTGTATGTGTGTATGTGTGTTGAATGTGTTTTTGTGTTGTGTATTGTGTATGTGTTGAGTGTGTGTTGTGTATTGTGTTTGTGGTGTTTTGTGGTGTATGTGTTTTGTGTGTGTGTGTGTGTGTGTGTGTTGAATGTGTGTTTGTGTTGTGTATTGTGTATGTGTTGAGTGTGTGTTGTGTATTGTGTTTGTGGTGTTTTGTGGTGTTTGTGGTGTATGTGTTTTGTGGTGTATTGTGTATGTGTGTATGTGTGTTGAATGTGTTTTTGTGTTGTGTATTGTGTATGTGTTGAGTGTGTGTTGTGTATTGTGTTTGTGGTATTTTGTGGTGTATGTGGTGTATGTAGTGTATGTGGTGTATGTGTGTATGTGGTGTATGTGGTGTTTTGTGGTGTATGTGTGTATGTGGTGTATGTGGTGTATGTGTGTATATGGTGTATGTATGTGGTGTATGTGTGTATGTGGTGTATGTGGTGTATGTGTGTATGTGTGTATGTGGTGTATGTGTTGTGTATTGTGTTTGTGGTGTTTTGTTGTGTATGTGTTGAGTGGTATGTTATGTATGTGTGTATATGTGTATGTGGTGTATGTGTATGTTGATGTATGTGTGTGTGTTGTGTATTGTGTATGTGGTGAATGTGTGTTTGTGTTGTGTATTGTGCATGTGTTGAATGTGTGTTGTGTTGTGTATGTGTTGATTATGTGATGTGTATTTTCTTGTATGCTATCTAGTATCATTGTGATGATTTTATTAATTTTTCGTTATGTTCAGTCCTGCATAATGGGTAAACATAGAGAAGGGGGGAATTCTGCAACCTGGGAAATGAATGATGTGGTGTTTTTGTGTGACTTATGCATAAAAGAAATTGAGTTGGGGAACAGACCAACAACTCATTTTAGCAAAGAGGGATGGAATAATCTGGTGAATAAATATCGTGAACGAACGGGAAATTCATATGACCAAAAACAAATGAAAAATAAGTGGGACCAGCTAAAAAGAGAATGGAAAGTTTGGCGAGAGTTGAAACGAGGAGAAACTGGTTTGGGTTGGAATCCCTCACAAAAAACTATCGACGCTTCTGATGAATGGTGGGACGAAAGACTGAAGGTATTTTTTTTTACGTTTTCTAGCAAAGAGACTGAAGTTAATTACATTAACATTAATTTGATATATATTCTTAGGTGGTCCCTACTGCAAAGAAGTTTCGGTACTCAGGTATAGCTCCAGAGTTGGAGGAAAAGCTAGACAAGATGTTCAGCAAAGTAGTTGCTATGGGAGATCTTGCATGGGCACCAAGTTCATGAAACCCGGTGCATGAATCTGTTGATGAACGTGATATTTCCGATGATGGTGACAGTCGATGTGTTGAAGATTTATCTCCTAATACAACAGACACGGGAGTGGACACTACCTCCACTCGATCCTCTAGCTCATCGGAAGTTAGGAAGAAAATAAAAGAAAAGGGCAAGAAGAAGTTTGCTGGAAGAAAGCGAGCAACGAGTTCTACAATGGAGGACATAGCAGAGACATCCCGGATAATAGGTCGTGTTATGATGGAACCTCCAAAAGTACAAATCACCTCTGCATTGTTTACCATTCCAGAAGCACTTGGAGAGCTTGAAAAGTATCCAGAGATTATGGGGGACTTTGACTTCTATGACTACTGCACGATGTTTCTCAGAGATAAGAGCAATAGGGAAACATTCATGAGTATTCCGGAGAAGCTCAAAGTTAGGTGGCTGAAGGCGCGATATACACAAAATTCACAGTAGGGCTCAGATGGTTGTAGTTATCTGCGGAACATGAATGTGGTTGTATCTTTGTTTGGGGATCTGTTTACTTTATCATTGTGTAGAACAACTTGAGAAAATGGTATTATAATCATCATGTTATCTGCGGAACATGAATGTGGTTGTATCTTTGTTTGTTGTCTGATTATTATTATTGCTTCATGTGGTTGTATCTTTGTTTGTGGATACTATTGCCTGATTATTATTATTACTTCATTGGCTTCTATTTCAACAAAATAGTATTAATGTTGTTATGAATACTCTTGCTTATTTTTTGTACTGATGTTTGAAGTTATATAATTAAATCTGTTATGATTTGATTTATTTATTTGCACAGTTCTACAATGTCCTCCGATAATTCAGATAGCTCCAATGAGGAAATTCAAGAAAGAGTGATAGATTTGGTCAATCAATCTCGAAACGTTTTAGCTCACTATCAACAGACATCAGCTGCATGTATGGTGCATAGTTGGAGTTCGTCATCCAACAATAATCCATGCATGACATCACACCAATCAGGTGATAAATGGATCTGAGAATTGCTAAATGGGCATCCTACTAGAATTTACGAGAACTTACGGATGTCAAAGCGGATATTTATTGATCTGCTTCAGGTACTTGAACAACGTTATGGGCTACGTGGTTCAAGTATAACTACATCACGAGAAGTTCTCGCACTGACATTGTACATTTTAGCACAAAATGAATCAATGAGGCTAACAAAAGAAAGAATTCAACACTCAACGGAAACAATATGTAGATATTTTTCAGCAGGAATAACTGCTTTGAAAAAACTATCATCTGATATTATAGCGCCAACAGATAAACACTTCAGGGAAATTCCACAACAAATATTAAGTGATGCTCGATACATGCCATATTTTGAGAACTGCATTGGAGCAATAGATGGAACACATATTTGTGCACAGGTTCCTCCTGAACTGCAAGCTGCATACATTGGACGTCATGGTATGCCAACACAAAATATTATGGCAGTATGCGACTTCAACATGTGTTTCACATTTGTGCTAGCTGGATGGGAGGGTTCGACGCATGACAGCCGTATTTTTCAGCGTGCACTCATGGATCCAAGTAATAGTTTTCCGTTTCCGCCTACAGGTATAATTTTAAATATGAAATTAGAGTTATTTAAAATAAAATACTAATTATTGTTAATAAATTTTAGGAAAATATTACTTGGTTGATGCTGGATATCCACTGCAACGAGGGTTCTTAAAGCCATATTCAGATACACGATATCATTTACCAGACTTTGCGCGGGGAAATCGTCCTATACAAGGAAGAAAAGAAATATTCAACCATGCGCATTCATCACTACGTGGCGTCATAGAGCGGACATTCGGTATTTAGACGAAAAAGTGGGCTATACTAAGGGACATGCCTCAATATAGTTTAGCAAAGCAACGTGATATTGTCATAGCAACCATGACGTTGCATAACTATATTCGTAGGCATGCATCTCGTTCTGATCCAGACTTCTTGGCCTGCGATGATGACGAAAACTTAATCTATCCCGAGGCACATGTAATAAGAGAAAATCATACACCGACCACTAATGTAACATTAAATGCAGATCGTGTGAGAGGTGTGCGAGTGGGTGTTCAGGACATTGCAGAACAGTTGTATCAAGCTAATACGTAGTTTGTTTGCTTTAGATTCTTGTCGTTCAATGTAATATCAACTTTTATTTCCAATGAATGAAGTACTATTATGGTTTTATAGTTATTTTAAAAAAATTGCTTTACATCAAATATTTCTACATTTTGCTAAAGAAGTCACTGCAACGGAGATTTGCCAAACTGTTTATAAAATGCTTCTCCTTTTTGAAAAGCTCTGCAAAAGGAGTTCACCCAAACAGATCTCCTTTTGCAAAAGACATTTTCCAAAAGCACCTTTTCCTACCATCCTTTTGCCACCACTCCTTCTCCTTTCTGAAAAGCCCTCCCAAACAGGCCCTGAGTTTCTTCTACCACCAATATAACACATTCGTCCCAAAATGAGCCTTCTCTGGATCCGAATTCTTATCATATCTTCTCCATATCTGGGATAGAAATCTCAGGGTGTGAGTCTCTAGCATCTACACTCACGTTAACCTCTTCCCTTAATCATTTGCGGTCACTTATTGCTTGGCCACATCATCCCCGAGATCGGTATAAGGTTAGGGTATGTCACGACATATCCTGCTAAGTCAGCCAAAGTGGTATCCTAGTTAGGTTGGAATCAATCCTATGCCAAACCAACTCTAGTTGTTGGAATGGGAATACCAATTACTGTCTCAGAATGAGCCAGCATCTATACGTAAGGGTACGATTTGGGCTTAGGTTGGCACTTTCTATAGGAAAAAGTGGACATACTTAATGTGAATCACACATGGGCATACCACCGCTTCCGCTGCATCAGTTTGTCCTCAAACTGATTTAGCTAGCAGGGGTGGCCTAGTGGTTTAATGGACTTCTCTATCTCAGGATCATTGCAAGCTGATACCATTTGTAAGACCCCCCCCCCCCCCCCTCCTAGAACACAAGACACGGCCGAGGGGAGTCTTATGCCCAGGACAGCCGCCTTGTAGAAGCGCCAGCACACGTTCTAGCCTCCCCCACAAGACACCTATCCTGCCGGCCAAACCAACTAAACAGCGCCAACCCATCAATAAAAGAAAGCATTAAAAGCCATAGATTCACAATAAGTAATAATGTCCAAACAGTAAGTACAAGAAAGACAGAAAGCTACACAAGCTCCTGCAAATCATCAGAGTATCAAGCAAAATGCCCCAAGGGCTACATCTCAAAACACTCACTCGCCTCTGCCACTGACGGTAGCCAAGGTATCATGGTCTTCGGCGCTCTCATCCTGACCTGACTATCCTCCTCCAGCACCGTGCACTGCTGCTCTAAGGAACACTCCTAAAAAGAGGGACGTAGCAACCGTTAGTCATAAAGACTAAGTGGCTTCACATCCGCACCCCCGGTGACTCCAAGGCACCGGGCGGAAGGAAAGGAAGGAAAGCTGCAATATAAGCAATAATATACAAAGCAGGTGACAGGAATGGTTGTATATACATGTCGGTTGTATAAGTACCCAAGTACTTGCAATAACTCTAACTAACAGGTACAAATACAAGCAAGTACTAGTAACAGAAAGAAGTAAGCAGAGTATCAATATCGTACTAGTAACAGAAAGAAGTAAGCAGAGTATCATATCGTACTAGTAACAGAAAGGAGTAAGTAGAGTATCAATATCGTACTAGTAACAGAAAGGAGTAAGCAGAGTATCAATATCGTACTAGAAACAGAAAGAAGTAAGCAGAGTATCATATCGTACTAGTAACAGAAAGAAGTAAGCAGAGTATTATCTCATATCTTAACTTATAAGAAGGCCCATACAAACTTATAAGTTAAGGTTTCCAATTTGGGACCCATCATATAAAAGAGCCCATACTAATTTATATGACGGACCCGATGATGTGCAATGTTATGATTATGAAAGATGAATGCAATGCAATGATTCTGATATGATGAACTCACCCATGCATTTTGCTATGTCGACATAGACATGTAGTTCCCACTTTTCAAGGGTAGCTAACCACTCAGGCACCTCGCATCGTGGCCAGACGGAGACTGTGGACCGGGCTCCTCCAAAACTAGGTGGGTATGAACACTACCAGACCTAGGACTATGTACGCATCAATGCTAAGAACACATAGCGGAGACCCTGTGTACTGCTCGCATCAAGCTGAGCCTTCTAGGACACGGAAGGGGACTTGGGTAGGTGAGCACCAAGAGTCCAACGCAACTGGTCTAGAGTCTAACTGCCGGCTTCCGTCGGTGTCACGACTAGCAAGCCCGTAGACCCTCCACAAGTAATCCTCCAAACAAGATCCATACACCACCATGTGTAAGCCATGCAACCCATGAAATTCCCACGCACACCCGTGCTGTCAAGCACCCAGGGACTCACCAAAGGAGTCTTCTCCTTTTCACATCATACAAGTCAACTGATGCTAACTAGCATCCAAGGCCCCCAGCAACCGGGCCCTTGACATTTCACCACAAGATATAACAATATCTTATAATCCACACCAAGCCATCAATGCTAACCATACCGAGTTATCATAACTCAAAGCAGTAGCGTGTGCATCACATGGAAATTACCTTACTAGATCCTGTAGGACTACTTGTGCACGATGTCATATTCATATTTTACTAAACATTTAATCCCCAACATATCACCAATATTCAATCGTCTTAAGTACAAATCACAACGTGATTCAACACGATTAAAGCTACCAAGCTTATGGGGAGGTTATCACCATTCTACATCATCCAATAGATTATCAAGTGATATGAATGTTAATATATATAAGCATACCCTCCAAAATCTTATTTAATTACACATCACCATGATTCGTTCTTCAAACTAATTTATGACAGAATATTTAATCAAGGCTTATCTCAAACCAAATCCTATGAAATTTCTATGATATCACAAAATCATCACCTTGAATATTTCAACCCATTTTTAGCCTCATTTATATTTACCAAAGCTATTTACGACACAATAAATTTATAAGAAGGGACTAGCCATATTACGATAAATTTATATATTCACAAATTCCGAAACTAAACAGGAGTGATCACAATATCATCACATTTATCCCACCAATATATATAATTAACAACCCTAATTAACAGAGGGCTATAAATCATCTTTCCCAGATAAGGGTTAAGTTAAATCCCTAAATGTCATTCCCCTCACTCTCCCTCAACGACCATGGGTTTGCCCCAAATCAAATCCCATCTCTTCTTTTTGGAAGAGAAGAAATGATTCCTAAAACCTCGCGGCGAACGATGCCCTAAATTTGAGGTTCCGGCTTGGTCTTCCTAAGGAAACTCCATTAAAGCTCACACGAGAAGCTCTCTTGAGCCATCATCTCTCCTATTGTGATCTAAGAGGCTAGCACCAAGGGAGAGGGGAGGAACTCACCTGATTTCCAGCCGACGTTCGCGGTTGACTCCTCCGCGGCATGGCGACAGTTGGCCAAGATTGATTAAAGGGCCCTGATCCACAGAAATATACAACATGTAATCAGTCAACATTACCCAAACTAAAAAGGGAAATAACACAAAGAAAATCTGGAATGCATAAGGGCAGCCAAACAGCCCTCCCTAAAGGACTGCAGAATTTCAATTAAACAGCAACAACTAAAGTGTTGTATCAATCCAACATATCCAATAGAACAAGCAACCGACCAACAAAATCCCCTCTCCCAAATCACATAAAACATCACAAAGACAGCAGCTAGCCGATGGAGGTTCTCCTCCTTGAATCAAATGAACAGCTGCTAGCACAAAGGACCCCTTAACTACAGTTAACTGGAAGGGGCCAAAACAAATTCCTAAATCGGGCATGTACCAAATCAACCACAACTGGACAGTCACATGAAACAACCAAACATGATAACATATAACAAGAAGGAGAAAGGTCCAAACTTAAAGCAGCGATAACCACAAAAAGAAGAAGAAGAAGAGCAGCAGCTAAAGTTTTCTCCCAGATATAGTGAACAAGGCTAAAACAAAACCAACAGATACGCCTAAAGCTTCATCCTGCACAACACTACTTCAGCAAATTCTATTCCCCCCACCTATGGATTCAACATAAACATAAAAGTTAAGAGGAGAAGAGAGAGAGACGAGAAAATCACATAGATTTAGGGTTAAACCGAGGTCCTACTTCGGCAAAAAACCCCAATCCGACAAAGCTCCAGTTCAACCAAAGCCACAAATGACTAATCCTTGAATAGCCACGAATTCCTACAACTTTTCCGTAAATTTTTGAGCAGAAAACGAGAACGGAGGAGGAGATCGGCGTCGTTCCCTAGAGCGACACCGTCGAGGGAGAGGGAGGATATGACAAGAGTCGATCGATTTGGTCAGTTTAGAGGCAGAGGAAATAAAACCCACCTCTTAAAAATTTCCTGCCAGCCATGTCTAATCGGAGCCCAACTTAAACCAAGGCCATTAACGATGAAATTAAACAATAGTTATTGGCACACCCACTAACTTTGGCAGTTCACAATTCCAACCACATATCAAGCCCACATAAAACAAACTAGCTCCCCATTTCAGTTCTGCAAAATTACCCGTTTTCAACGCAGCGAATACGCTATTGGCACACCAAAGTATAATGAGAAGTGCAGTAATAGTTGCCATATAAGTCTCTT
This sequence comes from Dactylorhiza incarnata, assembly GCA_033032865.1. Lineage (NCBI taxonomy): Eukaryota > Viridiplantae > Streptophyta > Magnoliopsida > Asparagales > Orchidaceae > Dactylorhiza > Dactylorhiza incarnata. The sequence goes on from JAWHQI010000035.1 coordinate 10,688,394, forward strand.
CCCAAAACTTTACAATATTCACATATATCTTTATATAGCTTGCCAACATTTTATAGGATAAAATTCATATTCCGCTAAACTTTCGAGCGCCGCAAAGCATCAATTAAATTCATTCTCAACTTCAAAGGAACTCTAGACAGCCAAAACAATTAAGTCGCTTAATATAGATGATAACTATCAGCCAACACTAGACAACCAACTTCCAAAACCATAAGCAATATAAACCTAGACGGGAGAAATAAAGAGGAAGTCGGTACCAATAAAGTCCTCCACCGCCACTTAATATCATGTCAACCACAGCTATTGGCAGCTCAACATAAGCCCACATTTCAGTTCACATGTCTGCCAGCACAAAGCTTCTAATAGCACCCCATTTCAGGTATAAGTAAACCCTTATTAGCACACCACATTAACTAGGAGGAAACCTTTAATAGTACACTAATTTCATTCCACTTATTTATATTTTCATCATGGGGCCTAGCGCGCACTGGGATGTTACACTGCCCCTATCACGCGATCACAAGCACCAGATCGCGAGATTACTCCAGCTCGCCACGCGGTCACATGACCAGACCGCGCGGCCTCACCTCGGCAACATTGGGATAGAAGAACGGCGGTCACACTGAATAGCCCGCGGCTAGACCAGATAGGTCAGACCACCAAAGGAGACCGCAAGACCGTGCGGTCAGACCAGACTGCGCGGTCACCCCCCAGACCGCCAACTTCCCAAACTTCCACTTCAACATTTTCAACATAATGGTCCATAGTTTGCCATCGTGGAGCTCGCCAACTTCTACAGTCAGCTGGGCATTGACATTCGCTTTGCTTCTGTTGATCACCCCAGGAGCAGCGGTCAGGTGGAGGCAGCCAACAAGGTCTTCGTCAACCTACTGAAGAAAAAAGTGGAGAACAGAAAGGGGAACTGGGTAGAGAATCTCCCCTAAGTACTTTGGGCATTGAGGATCTGTGGCCTTGCTCCAAAGTTGTCCTCTCATTGTACTGATGGACAACAACAATGATATCATTGTACTGATGGGCATTGAGAATCTCCCCATCACGGATCTGTGGCCTTGCTTTTGGTGGAGTTTGAGGTCAGTAGGACTCCAAGAGTAATGAGGGAAAAGACAGAGACAAGGAGTGAAGGTTGGAAAATGAGGAGATGCAATTACATTCACTAGATTTTGTGGAAGAGCTCTGCGACTAGGAGGCGACCCGCCAGAAGGAGGTCAGGCGGAGGATGGCCAAAAAATTTGACAAGCACATCTGAATGAAGTAGTTCAAAAAGGTGACCCATTCCTCGAGAAGTTTGATGTCGGAGGAAGGTCTGCAATGGTTGGTAAACTCCATCCAAATTAGGAAGGTCCCTTCGTGATCTTAGAAGCGTTGAGGATTCGCAGGTACCACCTGCAAAATGTTGAAGGAGAGTGCTTTGGAAATACTTGGAGTGAAGACGATCTAAAAAATTTCTACCCTTAGTATTATTGTATCATTGTTGTCCTCTCATTGTAATAACAATTCTCTCACACAATAAATATATTCCACCACCTGAATGAGGAACACCATGAAAAAGGGCAGCAACAAAATGAATTCCCTCGAGAACCGAGATGTCGTGAACCAGACTCCTACACTGGGCTCCTCCCCTGCATGTTGGTCACTTGCCCCCTCGAGTGCACTCAAGGAGCAGAGTGATGTCATAGACCAGACCTATGCACTGGGCTCCACTCTGCATGCTGGCTACTTGCCCCCTCGAGAGAGTTGGACGTCTTTGAGAAGGATGTTGTCGTTGACCAGACCTCTACCTGAGTGGAAGAGCCCAGCTCCCCTCTCGCATATTGGTCACTTGCCCCCTCAAGCTAAATTCCCATGGGCAAAGAGATGTTGTGGACCAGACTCAAACAATGGGCTCCTCCATTACATGCTAGCTACATGCCCCATTGAGTGGACTCATCGAGTAGAGTGATGTCATAGATCTGACCACTTCACCGGGATCCTCCCCTGCATGCTAGATACTTGCCCCCTCGAGAGAGTTGGACATCTTCGAGAAGGGTGTTGTCGTAGACAAGACATCTTCTTGAGTGGAAGATCTCCACTCCCCTCCCTTATGCTGGCTACTTGCCACCTCAAATTGAATTCCTTCAAGCAGAGAGATGTCGTGGACCAGACCTCTGCATCGAACTCCTCTCCCGCATGCTAACTACTTGGCCCCTCAAGAGAGTTAGACGTCTTCGAGAAGGGTTTTGCCATAGATTAGAACTCTTCATGAATGGAAGAGCTCATCTCCCCTCCTGCATATCAGCTACTTGCCCCCTTGAACTAAATTCCCTCGAGCAGAGAGATGTTGTAGACCAGACCACTACACCGTGATCCTCATATGCATAATGGACACTTGCCCTATTGAATGGACTCCTTGAGCAGAGTGATGGTGCAGACCAGACCTCTACACTAGGCTCCTCCTCTGCATGATGGCTACTTTCCCCCTCGAGAGAGTTGGACTTCTTTAAGAAGGCTGTTGCAGTAGACCTGACCTATGCCTGAGTGGAAGAGCTCGACTCTCCTCTCGCATGTTAGCTTCTTGCCCCCTCCAATGGAATTCTCTCGAGTAAAAAGATATCGTGGACCAGACCTCTACAATGGGCTCCTCCCTAACACGTTGTCCACTTGCCCCCTCAAGTAGACTCCTCGAACAGAGAGATATCGCAGACCAGATCTCTGCGCCGGGCTCCTTCCATGCAGGATGGCCACTTTTCCCCTCGAGAGAGTTAGACGTCTTCCTGAAGGGTGTTGCCGTAGACCAGACCTCTGCATCAGGCTCCTCCTTTGCATGTTGGCTACTTGTCCCTCAGGAATGGTTATCTGCCTCAATTCCATAATAGAAATATGCCAACTCCAGGTGAGTTCTATGCAAGATTAAGTCAGAGTGTGGCGAGTCCTCTCCGTATCTTTGCCCGACCAAAACGAATCTCCCATCCCCTACTAAAGAAAAGTTATGAGGTGATTACTCCATCTCCTCTACAAAATACCTAAAATGGCTCTACAAATGCCAGGCCTAGTGTAGTTCATGAAGTACCACATCAAAATATGGGTGCCATATCAGATCGAGTACTAAAGACACGCGAGCTTTGTCCTCACGCGGGCATGATACCCAGATGAGCGCATAGCTTAGGTGAGTAGTTGACCTACACAAACTATACTTATGAGAATAACTGAGATATGCGCATCTGACCTACGAGTGAAGATTGCTATAATGCGAAAATAAAAGTGCATAAAATCACCCATAAATTGAAACAAAAAAAAAGAAAGGCGAGAGCGACAATAGAATATAGCATAAAAAGGCGATTGCGCCGAAAATAAATAGTTAGGAGTAAAAAGAGAGATTATTACAACAAAAACAAGTCAGTCGGGTGGTCTACTCAGCCTGGTCTGAATCTCCCAACTCGATGGAGGAGTCGCTGCTAGGAATCCTTGGTAGCCCATGAAATAGCTCTAGGAGGTGGTATTCGGCGGTAAGATGGGCTCCCAGCGCCGTCAGGACATAGCGGTTCCAGAGCCGCGACAGAGGAAGCATGGCGGTGGTGATGGACAACTTCTTGATCGTATCCTCCACCTGAGCAGGCGTGAACTACAAAAGGGGTTGAGAGCTAGATGACTCCCCGCCCTTTGGGTTTTGGACCTCCGCTAGCTCATATTCCGCCTCGACGAGCCAGGTCGCATAATACTCGGACTAGAGTTAGGCCTCCCTCAACTCTTCCTCCATGGTGGAGTCTTGCGTCACAAGGATGAGTTCAGATTCCTGTATAAAAAGGGATTGGGCAAGAAAATTAGTGGGAGAGCAGAACATATGCGAGTAAGGGATCATACCTCAACCTGGGGAGCTTGTTTCACCTTGGATGCGACCAACACCTCCTCAAATGCCGCTAGCTTCTTCTCCATCTCCTGGTAGGCCAGACCTCGATCATGGAGCCTTTGGTTCTATTAGAGTCCCTGCCGCACGGTCTGATGAACAGTTGAATGGTGCGGAGAGCTGAGCGACAGTTGCAATTCACCAGCTCGTGAATAGGGAACTCCCCGAGCACCTCTGCATCATCGCTACCTTATAAGATGAATATAATATTGCAGGTGTCCTCTAATGTGGGGAGGCATGAACTCATCGAGACCCTGTTCAGCTAAAGGTCCTAGATCAACATGGGATTCCCATTCTTGTCGGTTCTCCTCATCCCTAGCCCAAAATTCATATGGGCGGAAGGGACTGGTAGTGGGCTCACTGGGCAAGGAGAGCGAACTCTCCAGGACCGCTACTTCTTTTTGCTCGGTTCACTCGTCGAGGCGGCATCGAGATCTGCTTGCCTCTTTCCCTTATCAGTACTAGGTGAGGCTCACCCTCATCCAAGTCCATGGTCTCAACAGGATAGACCCCATGAACGATCTCATGGGATAACACTCGCAAACTATCATACGGTGGTGAACTGGAAGAGAGAGATCGCATGCAGTGGAAAAGGATCAATGTCCTAATTAAGTGAAGGCCTAGCGAGAGCATATAGGCTAGAAGCAGAGTGGCGAGTACCTGCGTAGGCTTACCTATACCTAGGGACACGAAGTCAAGCTCATCCATGTGGCGTTGTGGGTAGACGACATCCAAAATATTCTCCTTCAAATAATTATAGAGGGCGAGTTTCCCCCCTCCCCCTCCATGCAGGGCATCTTGTACTCCTTCAAATTCTTCTGAATGGGCGAGAAGGGGAGGTTCCCGAATTCGGCTCGAACATAGGAACACCTATCAGTCCAGTGGTGGACCTTGTTGAGCGTATCAGTCAGCTTCATGCAGGATCTGGGCAGGATGCAACCCCATCGCTGGTTGCCTTCAGAATAAGGATTTTGTGAAAGGTGAGTAGATCGAACTCGATCTTCTACTTACGTATGTAGCAAGCGAATGCAATAGTGGCGTTGATGGCATTGGGGTTAACTTGCGTAGGGATCAACCCGAAGTATTTGAGGACCTGATGTACCTTATGACACAAAGGTAACCTCAATCCGGCATGGAAATGTTCCTGAGGGAAGGCGAGCTCCTCGCTGAAGAATGTTCGATTCCCACAGAGGACCTGGCCACAGGCACCACCGCCAACTCTCATTGTCTCCGTCTTCCACATCCCATGGTCGTCATCCACCGCCTCCCATCATTGCCATATACTGCCTCCCGTCGTCTCCATCCACCACATCCCGTCATATCTGTCTGGCGTCTTCCATCGTCGACATCCTCGACTTCCACCTCCGGCAAACCTGTTGAGCCGCATGGTTTCCCTGGACAGTCCAGGGCATCACCTTCATTTTTTGAAAAATTGGTTGGAAGTGCACAGTGACTCCCCTGAGTATTCTCTAGAGGGTATGAAAAAAGATTTATAACTTTTCAATAAAATGTACCCAGAAAAATAGTCCTAATGAGAACTTCATAATGCAAATTGAAGTGTCGTGTGTGTTAGAAAGAGACATTTTGGACATACTGCTACTGAATGGGTATATGATGAGCACAGATAGGTGGAGTAGGATGAAAGTCTGGATAGGTGATGCACGATAAGAGTACTGGCCGCAAGTAATAAAAGTAGTGAGTGATTCACTAGAGGATTACCGTATCCACGGGGAGCATGTAATAGCAGTATTCGGCAATTTCGATGTCAATAGCATGTTAAGTGCAATCAATTATGTTGGTGAGCGATGTTTATAACAAACTGAAGCATTCTAAGTTACTCAGGATTCAATTCACAAAAAGCATGCATGCATTAACAAACTGAAGTTCATTACAACATCATCCAAGGAAATACTCACTTAGCAAGTTTGAGCTATAATAAAACGTCATCCAATAAAGAGTGGAACAAGAATCTCTTTTGTGGAGAAGGAAAGAAAGCATGGTTTTGACCTTCGTCTTCCAATGACTCTGCTACGGCTGTCGTCCAGGGTCAAAGAGGGCAACAAAAATATGCCCAGATTATCGAATTAATTCATAAAGCACACACGCACAAGCGAAAAGTGCATGCGCATGCATGAAGAAATTTGCACATAAATTTACACAAACTAGAAAATTCCAAAAAATGGAACTAATTGAAATACACATACAAAATTTCATGCATCACACACATCGACCAAAATTAAGCAAAATTAGGTAAAAATAGGGAAATTAATAATAAGTACCATGCAGAATGCATGATAAAATCAATATATAGAATATTCATGTCAAATTCCCCCACACATGCATGTATGCTTGCCCCAAGCAAACAACTCTCACCCTTCAGAAATAACAACACCCAAAAGCAGAGGAAGGCATCATCAAATAGAACCAAATTATTTCCTTGTTTCAAAAAAAATGAAACATAGATTAAGGGAAATGCATTAGGATAAACTATTAGCATGTAATCCATTCTAGGCACACAATAGGGAAATATAATTTGCATAAACATTGCCACAGTATATCAAACTGAAAAGATTGCTCGTAAAGAAAACAAAATCAACTATCATGGAAGAATTCTAAGCTTACAAGCACCCAGGTAACCCACAATGTAATCCACCATTGTGAACACCAAAATCTTACCAAACAACATTATCTCCACAAGCATACATGAAACTAACAATGGAATCACTAGGACTTGAATGGGAGGAAATGTTAGGCTTGAGCACAATGTTGGATCTGTAGGCACCCATAGAGGGGGGTGAATAAGGGTTCTAAAACTTTTAGTGCTTAAGACAAATTATAGTTATATGTTGAATATATTTTACGAAATATTTCTCTCAAGATAATGATTTATGTTTTTTTGAAACAGTGTTGTATAGGTGATGGTTTAGATTTTAGTTGTTGGAAAGCTTTTGTTGAATAGAATTTGATATTTTGTTAGGATGTATTCTTAATCATCTGGGTGGGGTGAATATGTCTCTTTTTCTTTAAGCTAATGTCTAGCTATTTTCTGAATTAATGTTAGTAAGAAATTAAACACACAGAAAACACACAAGCATTTATAGAGGTTCCTCAAGACACGGTGTCTTGAGTAGTCCTCTTTCCCCTTTCACCTTTCTAACAATGAGTTAGACAAGGCCAACTACTCCAATCTCAACTTAGAGAGCTTACAACTCAGATCCCTCAGGATCTCTTAGGTTTTTCCCAAACCCTACCTCAGGCTCAACAGCCCTACCTCAGGCACAGCAGCCCTACCAACTCAGACCTATCAAGAAGTCCTACCTCAGATCTCCACTGAGATCCTACACTCAAGCTGGACTCTCAGCTCTACACTCATGCCCAACAGCCCTACTCCCTCAGGCAAAATGCCCTACAAACTCAGAACAAATAATGTTCCTACAGAAGATAATTAAAGTGATTCTTACAACAGAAAATAAAATAGTAACTCTTTCAAGCCTTGATCTTTTGTTGCTTTCTTGATGCTGGGAAGAGAACAACAGCTTCAATCGTGCCTCTCTCTGATCCTTCTCTTCAGTAGATGAATAAGGATCAACTTGCTCTTCTTCATTCACACAAGAAGAACAATCTTTCTCTCCTTTGTAGCTTCAGGAAGCAAGTCGAGAGAACTTCTTGACAGGCGTCAATGCAACAGTAGATGTGATTTGTTAATCAAAAAGCTTCTTTCTTAAAAGCACTAAGTTGTTCTTTTATACTCCACCAGTCATCAACGAATATCATATGGCCCCTGACAAGGTATGGAGGTGACTGGACCACCTTATCTTGCTTTTCAGCAACTTGCGCCAAAAGCAAAACCCGCCAGCATATTTGAATCTGTCTCAGCGGTTGGGCTGAGACAGCTTCCAATCTCAGCGACTACTTCTGTCTCTATCTCAGTAGATCCACTGAGACAGACAATTGTCTCAGCGGTTTTCCTCTATCTGTAGCTCAGCTGGCCCAGACACCTTCTCTGTAGCTCTTGGCCTTGTCTCAATGGTTCAGCTGAGACTTAGAACTTGTCTTAGCAGTTTTGGTAGTAAACCACTGAATTTATTCAACATCATGGAATAACTTAACCCTGCATAGTCATAAGGTAAAATAGGGTTTATCAAATACAGCTTATACTTAGCATTGAGTGTGATGCTTCTTCAAATCAAGGGAACATTGAGGGTAATATTCGAAACAATCTCCCCCTATTTAAATTAGACAGAACACCCCCAATGCTAAGGTACATAACACAAAAGTACTAACCATGTAACTTCACTGCATATCATTTATCATAGCATAATCATGTTAACAATAATATGGCATTAAAGATTATATCATAACAGATAATATTCATGATAGACATACTACTAACATGGTTTATTAATCCAATAATGTGATTAAGTAATCAAGTCAATGCATCACAGATTATCTCAAGCAATAACACAGAAAGATATTAAGCTATGACTGGGATTAGCTTACAACATAAAGTAATAGATTCAGCAACTCATTCATTTTCATTTAAGATAAAGTTTTGAAACATTATTCAAATTGCATTCAGAAATTCATAAAACTTAGATACATTTATTTAATTTTTTCTCTTCTTAGAAGATGTTGATCATTTAGCAGTGTCTGCAACAACTTCTTTCCCTTTGGTTGAGGTCTTTTTGTTTGCATTTGCTGCTTCTATTTCAGCAATCTTCTTCCTATTTTCCTGCCTTTTAAAGTACAGGAATGACTTTGGAATGTACTTTGATGGCATTCTTCTTGGATTCTCATTTCTTACCAAATTTTCTTTAAATATCCTTTCTCTCTTAGTGTTTCTTTCCAAGTGTTTTATCCACTCTTTAGAGGGATAGATCTAATAAATATCTTTGCAGATTTGTCCATGGCTGATCCATGCATTTAGAATGAAGCTTTTGTAGTCTTCACTCCAATACTCTAAGTCTGGATCTTTGGTTTGTTCATCCCTCTGCTTGGCCATAAACTCTTCAGCAAACATTGTGTGTTCTCTTTCTCTTTTCTTTGCCAGTCTTGCATTTTGGGCTATTTCTTCCTGTATAGAGAAATTCCAATCCTCTGCTCTTTGCCTATCCAGGAGAGGAAGGTTTAAGGCAAGCCTTGTTCCTTACAGAACCTTGAGGGCTAGCCCAGAATTGGTTACAACATTCTTATCCTCCCACTTTCTAGCTTCTTCAAATATCTTCTTTGATATGTCCTGCTGAGCAGCAGTTATGGAGCCAGAGATTGTTTGGAAGACATTTTCAATATCAGCCTTTAGCTCATCCTTATTCCTGTTAGCCTCACCATTCAGTTGCATGGCAGTGTGAGAGGATCCAGCGCAACCAACTGCACCAAAATCCCAGACTATTGGTGAAGGCGCAACTTGATCTTTATATCAACAGAAAGGCGCTACGGGTTAAGTGAAAGAACGCTGGACCCAACAATCCCCCCCCACCCCTAGCGTCCAGCACGACCCGCAAGCTCAGAGGTGCTCCACATGGCCCGCAAGCTCAGAGGTGGCTTGACACATGGCTCCGGCCTCCTGACCCACTGGGACCCACACATATAGAGAGAATTTCAGGAATTATCAGCGCCCCCCGGTCTCGAACCCGCAACCTGCTTTGATACCAATTGAGAGGACCCAGCGCAACCAACTGCACCAAAATCCCGGACTGTTGGTGAAGGCGCAACTTGATCTTTATATTAACGGAAAGGCGCTACGGGTCAAGTGAAGGAACGCTGGACTCAACATAGTGGATTGCACATATTCTTGTATCTGGTTTGAGGATTTTTCTATTACCTCATCTATCTTGCTGACATAGTTCTTGATATATGTCATATCCTGCTCAGACAGTTGGAAGGTGTTTGTCCATTGATCTTAAAATTGTATTCTGAGACACCACTGTCTTCTCTGGCAGATCAATCCACATTGTTATTTGTTTATTAAGGATTGTTGTGTCTTCTTTGATCTCCTTGACCTCAGCCATCGCTGCAGATTTCATAGTGAGTATAAATTGATCCATATATTCTTTTACTGAAGAAGCTGACCTGTCTACATAATCCTTTATAGAAGTTAGATGAGTATCTAACATTATTTGAATGGCATTGAGAATGCTCTCATTAAACTGTGATGAGATTGAGGTTGAAGTTGGCTGTCCCATGACTGAAGGTTGTTTATCTTGAAAGTCAACTGTTAGAAGCTCCCCCTCAGCATGATGATCCTTTCCTATAATAGATTTTGCTTTAAGATCAGTTTTGTCAGGAGTACCATCATCATCATTATTATCATCCTCATCATCAACATCCTCATTGTCTGGAACTAATGAGTCCAAGAAATTGAGAACATCATCAGGTTGTCTGTGACCTGGTGAATCCAAGAGAGCAGGTTCATTATCAGGAATAAGCTGAATTCTCCTTTCAATATTTAAGATTATTGTGTCAATCTTACTTTGCATGTCCTCAGGAGAAGGCACCGTGTCCTCATCCATCCCGTGAGAAACAACTTCACTATCATTATTGACAAGAGCAACATCCATAGAGGATGGTTCTTGTTGTTTCTCCCCCTCAGATAGGGCATGCATCTAGCCTTGAGGATATGAGGTTCATAGAATTGATGATTCATTAGTGATTCACTAATAGATTGGTTAGGATTAGATAACATTATTAGTAATGTGGATTTTAAGAATTAATTACTAGGGGTGTTATCTATTTGCAAGATATGTTGATGGATAGGGTCAGCAGACATGTCATCCAGATGAGCATCCTTTTCAGGACTGATATGTGATCTAAGATCAACACCAGCATCTTCATTCTTATCGGAGTGGTCTGACTCAGAACTGGACTTAATCATTCTTGTCTTCTTTACTGCTTTGGATTTCTTTTTCCCTTTTTCCATTGTCTCAGAGGGCTGGCTCATAGGGAGCACCCTGGTAAACTTATCTAGGGTTTTTATATTCATCCTCTTCAGGTAATGGATATTTGATCCTTGTAACCCTTTATACTTCTCACGATAGGTTTCGATTAGATATATGGATAGAATTCTACCCATATTAGGTGCTTGCAGACATTCCTTAAGTCTTTGAAATATAACTTCTCCCCAGGATGGTTTCTTAGTCAGAATGATCCTTGTCATAATGTCAAACATAGATTGGGAGATTGTATCATGAGACCCAGGCTTGCAGAGAATTGCTTTTCCCACTATGTCTGATAGAAGCTTGCCTCTTTGATTGCAGAATTTCCTTTTCAAAGATCCAATCTTATTATCACAGTATTCAGCCCACTTCAGAGCTTTCTTCTTATCCTTGTCAGAAATTTCTTCCTCCTCATCCGGACTATATGAGGGAATTTGGAAAGGTTTTTCAATTTTTGCTGAGGAGATTTTCACTATTTCTCCTCCTATTTTAGACATTAAAGAGGACTTGGAAGAGGACAATTTTGCATTGCTGAACCATTCCAGAACTTCAGTTCTGAGAATGACTGTTGGTTCAGAAAGAATATACTCCAAACCTTGTGCTTCCAGGAGTTGAATCACTCCCTTTTTCTCCTCTGGAGCATGGGCAAATCCATTGTTTACTATCTCATAACCCTCCAGAAGATCCTTTGAACTCTTTGGCGCCATTTTTGTTGTAGAAGAATACGCTGGGACGAAAGAGAATACGATTCGACTCAGCGGCTAGGAAGGAAGGGTTGTGTATCTTTCATTAATTAATAATTGTCTATTTATATGGCATGAATCTATGTTTTGATTAGCCCTAATAATTAAAGTTTAGTGAACTTATTATTGTAATAAAATTTAGGTCATTTGGGATTACATTTAGACAAACTGCAATAGGACCATCCCATCTCAGCGGAACCCCTGAGACGACAACCTAAACCGCTAGGACAGAGCACTGTGAACCGTTGGGACAATTTAGCTGTCTCAGCGGTTCACCTGAGATTTTTCCCAGCAGTCTCAGCGACTCAGCTAAAACTATCTGTTTTGTTTTAGCTGACCTTACTACCTAATCATTAATCCATTTTAGATTTGATAGTTGTATGACCTAACCTTGTCACTAAGAGTTTTGAGGTGTCAACATTTTAAATCATAACATAACATGCATAATATCATAGATGATTGATAGAAGGAAACATTTGACACTATTTAATATTTAACATTCCTAGTTCAATCTTGAAGGCATTAAATTTAGCTTCATCTAATGGCTTTGTAAAGATATCAGCAACTTGATTGTCAGTGGGGACAAATTAAAGGCAAATATCTTTACATTCAACATGTTCTCTTATAAAATGATATCTTATCTCTATGTGCTTAGTCCTGCTATGAGAGACAAGATTCTTAGCAATAGAGATAGCACTGGATGAGTCACAATATAGAGGAGACTCACTTACCTTGAGGTTGTAGACCACTAACTGATGTTGTATCCACAAAAGTTGTGCACAACAACTACCTGTAGTAATATATTCAGACTCAACAGTGGATATTGTCACACTTGTCTGCTTCTTGCTGCTCCATGATATCAACCTCCTTCCTAGGAACTAACAAGTAGCACTTGTGCTTTTCCTGTCCTCTTCGTATCCTGCAAAATCTGCATCTAAAAATCCAGTTAGTTCAAAATCATTGTTCTTAGGGTACCAACGGCCAAGATGTAGGTTGCCTTTAAGGTATCTCAAAATCCTCTTTGCAGCTGAGTAGTGAGATACCTTAGGGCATGCCTGGTACCTAGCACAAACACATGTAGCATACATAATGTCTGGTCTACTAGAAGTTAGATACAATAGGGATCCAATAAATCAGCTGTACATGGATTCATCAAAGGCCTTGCCCTTCTCATCCTTGTCTAGGGAAGTATTGGACCCCATGGGAGTTTTCATGGTGGAAGTTAATTCCATCCCAAATTTCTTGATAAGCTCCCTAGTGTACTTGTTCTGAGAGATGAATATTCCCTCATCAGACTATTTCACTTGGAGGCCTAAGAAGTACTTGAGCTCTCCCACACTGCTCATCTCAAACTCCCCCTACATAAGGTTGGCAAACCTTTTGTAGAGTTTGTCATCAGTAGAACCAAATATTATGTCATCAACATATATTTGGACTAGAAACACTTGCCCTTTGTTTCCCTAATAAGCAATGTGTTATCTATCTTTCCCCTCAAGAACTTGTTCTTGATGAGAAAGCTAGACAAGTTCTCATACCAAGCCCTAGGGGCTTGCTTTAGACCATATCGGGCTTTCCTAAGTAAATACACATGAGAAGTGCGGGTTGGATGCACAAAACCTGATGGTTGTTCAACATATACCTCTTCCTTTAAGTCACCATTGAGGAAGGCTGATTTGACATCCATTTGATATACTTTGAACCCCTTGTGAGCATCATAGGCAAGGAATAGCCTGATTGCTTCTAACCTTGCAAAAGGGGCAAAGGTTTGATCAAAGTATTTGTTGGAACATGGTCTTCCGCATCTCCTAGGTTTGAGAATAACAAATTCTATGTGTATTTGATCTTGTGTGTTTATGTGTGTAGGAAACAAGGTCCATATGACTCAAGGATGACATAAGAAGGTTGCACCCAAAATTGGGCAAATAATTCCAACATGCCCACTAGCGCAGGCGGTAGCACCTAGCGCCCGATGCTAGCAATGATTAGCGTAATTCTGGAGCACATATAGAAGGAGCTAGCACCTGGCGGTAGCTGATAGCGCAGGCAATACCGCGGAGCACATGAGGCAAGACGAAAATGTTTCCTCAGATTGAAGATTTCCCCGCGCAGAATAATGCCTAATCCGGGATAGCGCCAGCGGTAGCGCTAGCGCAGGCACTAGCGCTGAGGCTATAAAAAGGACCCCTTGGAACCGTCTTCTTCATCCTCTTTAGATCCCAAATTCCAGAGCTTTGTGCCACAACATAAAGAGGAAGGTTCAGAGAGATACTCCCACAAATCCATGAAGGCTTAAGGAGATCCGTGGAGAAGATTTCAACACACGTCATCATCATGATGAAACACCACATAGACTACGATCATACTCTGCGGGTCTTCGTCTACTTCTCCAAGAGATCCATATAGGGAGTTTTTATATTGTTGTCTTTTTATTTCACATCATTTCTGTAATCGGATAGTGACTCGCCTCGTGTTGGCGACTAGGTCTGGGTAGGACTTAGGGCTGAAATTTGCCTCGTATTGGTGACTAGATCTAGGTTAGTTCTAGGGGGTGCTCGAGGCCATATCTGGGGAAGGGTTGGCTAGAACGGCTTGAGGCCGTATCTGGGGAAGGATAGGCTAGGGCCACCAGTTCGTGGGGATACAAGTCGGGATAGAAAATGAAAAGACATTTTACTTCTTCGCCTTTGATTTCTAGCGTCATAGAAATCTAGTTTTGTAATCATTTTTATTAATAGTAATCGTGTCTCTCTTTGTGTAATAAAAATGAGTTGTTATTCATTTCTCTAAATTGTTTATTATCATCTCTTTCATTATAAAACAATTTAGATCTTTATTAAAAACTACTATTTTAATCTCTTATTATTTCAAGTATTCCAAAATATAAGAAAAAGTTCTAAAACCCTTATTCACCCCCCCCCCCCCCTCTAAGGGCGCCTGCCGATCCAACAATTGGTATCAGAGGTAGGTTACTCCAATCGGCTTAACAACCGGGAATAATGGCGTCTCATGATCTCGCTTCTACTAGTGGGGTAAATTTTTGTGAAGAAGAAAAATCTCTTAAACCACCTTTATTTGAAGGAACAAATTATAAAGGATGGAAAATTTTAATTGAAAAATTTATTAAAACTATAGATATCGAAGCATGGAATTTAGCAATAGTTATCCCAGCAGATGAATCAAATAAAAAGGAACGTCATCCAAATGCAAAAGCCAAATATTATTTATTGTGTGGTTTATCAAATGAAGTTTTCAAATTAATATATTGTTTTTCTAGTGCATATAAAGTTTGGAATTTTCTTGAAGAAATGTATGATTCTCCATCTACAGGTATGGAACAAATACAAGAAGTAGAGAACATACAAGATTGCTCAAATGATCAAGAAAGCTCCACACATGATGGATCAATGGAGAGCACATCAAGTGGAAAAGAAGAAATCGTGTCTTTGGAAGACGAATGCCAAAAAGTTAAAGATAACAAAGGAACTCTATGCTCAAATCTCATCGCGTCCAAAAGCACTGTAAGGACATCAAATTCCATCTTTTGTAATTCTATTTCTGCATTACAATTGCTACAAACTTCTAAGCATAAAATTAAGAAATTGAAAAATTTAAATTAAAAAAATTACCTTTAAAAAATAAAAACTTAAAAGCTAAAATTAATGTAGAAACAAAGATTGATGTGTTTGATTATTCTCCACCTTGCGCTTTAATTGAAAATATAAAACCATGTTTTAATTGTAATGATATTAAAGAAAAATTTAAGGAACTTCAAAAAGAAATTATTTGTGTAAAAGAACATAATGAAAAATTATTTTTAGAAAATTCATCTTTAAAAAGTGATTGTGTTACATGCCAAAATTATAAAATTGAAATCAAAGAGATGGACGAAACATTTGATGAATTTAGAATTGACAATCAAAATCATATTGACTCTATTGTTTCCACTCTTAAAAATAGCACAATAGCTTATAATAAAGCCATAGATAATCTAAAGATCAAGAATGATGAATTAAAATCAAAAATCAACATGCTTATGAAAATTATAAATAAAAATTCATAATATCAAACTATATCTAAAAACAAGTTGAATATGAATATGAACATCTTAACTAAGTTTAAAAATGGGAGTAAGGAACATAAAGGATTTGTAAATCAAAATCACCATTATTTACAAAATCATGTTTCTCCCAACTTAAAAATAAAACTACACAAATTTCATATGAACAACACTTTTAATAATCATTACAATCATAATCATCAATATAAAGATTGTCACAATGGAAATTTCACATATAAGAATAATACTAAACCAAAGTTTGAATGGAGGCCCAAAATTAAAAATGAAACATTAACTTCACATGAAAGGACCCATTCATCACTAACTACCCACAAACCCACATGTTATATTTGGGTACCCAAAGGAACCACCACACTTGGTCCCCTTTGGATACCTAAATCTCTTATTTATTAGGTATCACCAAATGCATGAAGTAGAATATTTTCAAAATGAAATATACAATTTTCTACTTCATGATATGCTTTAATGTGTTTTAATGTTTCTTTTTGTTTTCTTATTTTTAAGCTATCATGTAATGGTCATCTTATATATTATTGGAAATATGATTTTATCTCTTAAAACTTAATGAGTTTATAAATCCAATTAATCAAAATTCATAATCATATTTTTTTTTTATTTTGATGACCTATCTCTCTCTCTCTCTTATATTCATTTCCTATATATATCATATAGTATTCATATAAATTGAACTATAAATTTGATATAAGATATGTTAATTAAATCAAGTTATTAGGCTATTAAGCTCTTTAGCCCTCATCAACCAAATTAGAGAAATAACATGATCTAAAAGAAAGATTAAGATCTAAAAGAAAGCTCAATTATCAATATGTTTTTGTTTGAATTATATGATGACAATTGATATTATAATAGTTTACCATTGTTGGTGTATTATGTGTGTATTGTGATTTATTTCAAGTTTAGACCTTAGAATCATCTTGATATTAATAAGATCAAATCAAATAGAATCTTCACTTCATTCTAGGTATATAAGTTGAAACACTATCAAACTTTGGCATTAATCTCAAACTTATCATACCAACATTGTCACCTAAAGAATATTTGTGTCTATGATAGGCTTTATATGTTTACCAAGATATATAGGCTGGGTATCTTTATCTAGGGCTTATCCATAATATTCTCTGCAAAAACATCATCTCGTACTAATCATTTAAATCATGCTTTATTCGATCTGATATCTTGTGCTTACACTTCCTATCATTTTCAGCATACACTATATTTGAAAAATCAAAATGAAGATATAAGAAAATATATATCATGGCATGGTCATCTAATATAATATTTGAAATTTGATTTCCACTAAAAGCCTAAATGAAGTTTGCAAATCAAATTAAATCAAAAGTAAAAGTCAGTTCTTCATTTATAAATGACCAATCTATTATCAATAAAATCATGCATATCTATTTTGTTCAATCATATCTTCTTTGTTGGCATATCCTATAATATTAAGCTTAAATGGTTGTGCAAAACTCAAGAATTAAGGTTTAATGAATATGGAGCTTTAATGAATATGAAACCCATGTTCTAAAATTTTAACTTCTGCAACTTTTTGCAATTTCTTCTCATCTCTTCACTTCATTAGACAGGTCTTACATTACACAAACATAATTAAGCAAAATTGCAAGTTAAATCGAAGAAAATCTAGGCCATATGATTAAAATAAGCACTCTCTATGAGTTAACGCAGGCGCTAGGACCTAACGTCGGCGCTAGCTCAAGTGTCCAATTTCTGTAATTTTAAAATTCTGAAAAATCACTAAAAATATTTTATTTTATATGTACTACTCTTTTTTGCAGTTCTGCGTATAATTGATTTTTGAAAAATTAAAATACAAAATTAGAAAAGCCAAATTACAAAAAATAGTTTCCTTACTTTGGTTATTTGTTTGATTTCTATTTCTATGTGCAAAAATCAAATACAAAAATATAAAACAAAAACAAGTATCAAAAAGTATTTTTTGAACTTATAATTTTCTATTTACATGTATCTTGTGAAAGGGAGATTTGGGCTATCATCCCATCACATCTCCTAGTACCGGGTGAACCCTTCACAGGGTAGACCTCGGGAAGTTTAAGATCAATCTTATTAGTTCAAACTTTAAATAAAAATTATTCTTCAAAATATCAAAAAATACTGTATGGACTTCATTGAAAAATCAAGCATGATTTAATCCATCATTTAGACCTTCTACAATGTTACAATTCATTACTTCAAACTACTTTGAACATTGTTTGTATCATGCTTTGATATATCTACTAATATGTGCATCAATTCTATTGTAAAAGTAGTGTAGAACCTAGCTTAGCATACCTCTAAGTATGAGTAAATGTCTTATGGTTGATAATGATATTTCTTCACTCACTTTTTGGCTAAGTCTACTTATGTTTTTAATCTAAAGATGCTTGCTTATGTATTGTACTTGTACAATAAATTAAATCTGCACAAGTATCTTACCTGCACTACATTTTTTTGCATTATTAAATATAAAGAAAAGTGGTTGTACTTTCAAAATTCATTTGGTTTGAAAAATCAAGTGTAATCAGAGAACTTTGTACCAAACAAAAAAATTTGAAACAAAGTGACAAAGTTAACTCCACCAAGCACTACTTGAACCTCCTAATAAATCTTAATAAGCGTTGTGAGGTTGAGCACCTTGGAAAGATTAGTAAATTGTCTTGTGCAAACCTTCATTTCTTAAAAAATACCACTTATTCTTAAGTACACCGGATCAAAAACAAAAGTGAAAAATAAAATTGTGTGATCCCCCAAGCTCTACTTTGCACCCTGATAAGTCTTAATGAGCATTGTGTGTGCAAAGCACCTTGGTAGTTGTACATTTTTTTGTGTGCATAAAAAGTGAGTGGAAATAATCTTATTTGTGTTTTATTGTGCACCTTACTCTACACTTGTCTTGTATTTTTTATTACAACATTTGTTTACTCTTTTCAAAATACACTTGTATGCACATCATTATCTTTCATAACACTTCTTCTCGTGAGTATTGGACTCTAATGCTAATTCTATAATACTTTTTATATCTAAATGCACTAGATAACCTAGCATGCTCTCTACAATATTTTGTATGTTTTGAATTTGTGAATTAAAATAATATTATAGTAATCTCTTTTTGATAATATTATTTCATGCTTGGCTACATTATTATCAATCTTAATGTTTTTAATTGAAAAATGATTTACAAAAACATCTTTCTTTTAGGAATTTAACTCATATATCTTCTTATAAATCATCATGATTTCAAAAAGGTGTTTCTTGTATTTCTATAAGTCTTCCGCATCATCACCATGTATTTTTACCTTGCACTTTCAAGCTTATATCAAAGTCTTAAATCTCAAATTTTATTTAACAAATGGTAGACTTGCTTGGTAAAATTTATATTGGTTATTCCAATACGCATATCCTTTCTATTCAAAAAACTCTGATTTATCTCTATGAAAATTTTTATGCTAAACACTCTCCAACAAGTAACATATTACTTATAAACACACCTTCTTAGTATTGATTTTCAAATCAAATTATGTTTTAAGTTCCTAGTTGCTAAAAGGATGTTTTTATTTATTTCAAAATGCTAAGCCTTCTGCAATGCTTTAACTCTTATCTTTGTAAAGTTTTCAAAAGCATCTCTTTTTTGAACTTAAACTCCTATTTATTATTATGCCTTTCATAAAGATGTGTTCTTTTTTAAATTCTTCCGCAATGCTAAAAAACTCAGATTTAATGGATTTCAAAATAGCTATGTGAGTTTTTTTTTCAAAAATTTAAACAAAAACATAAAAACCCATTGGCTTTGAAATTATAATTGGATTTAAAATGCTTAAATGTTTCCAATAGTTATTATCCATGATTTCATATCTCACCATAGCGGGGGCGTAGGGTTTTAGGCATTAGATAACCTGACCTCTAAGTCATGTCTTGTCCTTAACCGGGGAGGGTTCCAGTGGGGCCTTGCGAGGCACTAGGGGGAAAAAGTGCTGGGTTGAGTTTTTCTAGTGTTTGCATATGGGACTAACACCCTAACCTACGGCATGTATGCAGCTCCTCATGCCCATCCGTCACTTAGTACGGGGCTAGGGTGTAGACATATTGTCTGTGTAGATTGGTTACTTGGAAATCATTACCTTTTTTTTATGCTTAAAACTCTTATATAAAGGGGAAGAACTAACATGATAATATTACTTAGTAAATGTTATATTGTTCATCATTAAGCTAAAAACTCTGATCTATTTCTAGAAAATTAATTCTAAAACTCCTTATCATTTCCTTCTCTCTAAGAGCTCAATCATTCCTTTATCTTATTATCAAAACTTTTCTATGTTTTGCTTCCTTACCCACTTTTGCTAATAACAAAATGGGGAGAACTAACATGATAAATAAAATCCGCTATGAAAATATGATTAATTAAGATGATAGCTTACATATTAGGGGAGAATTCAATTAGGGGGAGCATGAATTTAGGGGGAGCAATTCTAAATACTAAAATCGATAATTATCCTAAGTCATCACTCTCGCACACACACAAGTAAGTTTCGTCATGCTTATTTATTAATGCTCTGATTTATCATTAATGGATTTGTTACTATCAAAAGGGGGAGTTTGTTGGAACATGGTCTTCCGCATCTCCTAGGTTTGAGAATAACAAACCTTATGTGTATTTGATATTGTGTGTTTAAGTGTGCAGGAAACAAGGTCCATATGACTCGAGGCTGACAAAAGAAGGTTGCACCCAAAATTGGGCAAATAATTCCAACATGCCCACTAGCGTCGGCGGTTGCACCTAGCGCCTGGCGCTAACGATGATTAGCGCAATTCCGGAGCACATATAGAAGGAGCTAGCGCCTGGCAGTAGCGAATAGCGCAGGCGGTAGCGTGGAGCACCTGAGGCAAGATGAAAATGTTTCCTCGGATTGAAGATTCCCCCACGTAGAATAATGCTTAATCCGGGATAGCGCCGGCGGTAGCGCTAGCGCTGGCGGTAGCGCTAGCGCAGGCGCTAGCGCTGAGGCTATAAAAAGGACCCCTTGGATCCTTCTTCTTCATCCCCTTCAGATCCCAGATTCCAGAGCTTCGTGCCACAACATAGAGAGGATGGTTCAGAGAGATACTCTCACAAATCCATGAAGGCTTAAGGAGATCCGTAGAGAAGATTTCAACATGCGTCATCATCGTGATGAAAGACCGCATCGACTACGATCATACTCTGCGGGTCTTCGTCTACTTCACTAAGAGATCCATATAGGGAGTTTTTATATTGTTGTCATTTTATTTTACATCTTTTCTGTAATCGTTTAGTGAACTCGCCTCATGTTGGCGACTAGGTCTGGGTAGGACTTAGGGCTGAAATTCGCCTCGTGTTGGCGACTAGATCTAGGTTAGGTCTAGGGGCTACTCGAGGCCATATCCGGGGAACGGTTGGCTTGAGCGGCTTACGGCCGTATCCAGGGAAGGATAGGCTAGGGCCACCGGTTCGTGGGGATATGAGTCAGGATAGAAAACGAAAAGGAATTTTACTTCTTCGCCTTTGATTTCTTGCGTCATAGAAATCTAGTTTTTTAATCATTTTTATTAATAGTAATCATGTCTCTCTTTGTGTAATAAAAATGAGTTGTTATTCATTTCTCTAAATTGTTTATTATCATCTCTTTCATTATAAAACAATTTAGATCATTATTAAAACTACTATTTTAATCTCTTATTATTTTAAGTATCCCAAAATATAAGAAAAAATTTTAAAACCCTTATTTCCCCCCCCCCCCTAAGGGCACCTACATATCCAACAGTATATTCCCTCTTCTTGTCTATAGCCTTTGGCTACCAATCTAGCCTTATTTTTGATGATGATTCCATTTTCATCAAACTTGTTCCTGTATATCCATTTGGTTCCAAAGATGTTGTGTCCTTGAGGTTTTAGCACCATCTTCCATACCTTGAATCTTTTGAATTGAAGAAGTTCTTCTTGCATGGCTTGAATCCAAAATGTATCTTGGTTGGCTTCTTCAAACTTCTTGGGCTCCATTTGTGACAGGAAGCTCAGGAATAGAGCTTCATGGTGAGCCCTGCTTTTGGTTAGTACCCCTTGGTTCTGATCTCCAATAATTTGTTCTCTTAGATGATCCCTTAAGTGTCTTGTTGCTGCAGGCAATCTGTCCTCAATTTGTTGTATTTCATCTACTAGTTCAGTAGTATCTTCAGCATCCTGCACCTCTTAATCTTCAAGAATTGCAGCATCTGTGTAGGCTTTGCTACTGCTGGGCATGTCTTGCACAGACATCTTTTCCATTGCCTTTTCCCTTCCTGTCAAAACAAATGAACTAGGCCAGCCCTCATAGATTAGGCTGTCTCATCAAATACCACATGCATAGATTCTTCTACAACATGAGTCTTCTTGTCATAAACTCTATAAGCTCTGCTATGTGAGCTATAGCCAACAAGAACCCCCACATTGCATTTCTCTGCAAACTTTGTTGATTGAGATTGTACATTGCTTAAAATGTAGCATTTTGAACTAAAGATTCTAAAGTATGAAATTGTTGGTTGTTTGCCTTTCAGAATCTCATAGGGGGTAATTCCTTGAACCTTATTGATGGAAGCTCTATTGAGAACATAACAAGTAGTATTGACTGCCTAAGACCAAAAATATTCTGGAAGTGAGGAGTCACTAATCAATGTTCTCCCAGCTTCTATCAAGGTCCTATTCCTCCTCTCAGCCCCACCATTTTGTTGTGGAGTCCGTGGGTAGGAGAACTCTTGGGTGATACCAAATTCTTGACAAAACCTTGTCATGGCTTCATATTGAAATTATGTGTCATGGTCAGTCCTAGTCCTGACCACAATACATTGTAAGTCATTCTTAATTGCTTTGAATTGGTATATAAAGACATTTAAATTATCTGATTTCTTCTTAAGGAAGAATACCCATGTATATTTTGAGTGATCATCAACAATCACCAAAATATACAAATTCCCACCTAGGCTCTGAATTGGCAAAGGACCAAACAAGTCCGTGTACAATAGATATAGAAATCTTTAGTGTCTTTGGAGCCAATACATTTAAAGGTGGCCTAGTTTGCTTACCCATTTGGCAAGCATGACAGGGACCACTTTTAATACATTTCAAGTTTGGACTATTCCTAACAAGTTTTTTAGAAAATAGTCTATACATAATCTTGTAGTTAATGTGCGCAAGTCTCTTGTGCCATTGAACACAAAGAGACTCATTTTCATTAGCTAGAAGACATACAGATGATAGAGAGTTATTGCATATAAAATCTAGGTAATAAACATTCCCACTCCAAGTGCCTGAAAAAATGGTCTCCAAGTCATTAGACTTTTTGATCAAACACTTGTCATTATGGAATTCAATGACATAGCCTAAATCACATAGTTGACTTATGCTTATAAGGTTTCGTTGCAACCCTTCAACATAAGCTACCCTTGTAATTGAAACTATGCCATTGGAGATCATACCATATCCTTTGGTGATTCCCTTTTAGATCCACCAAAGATGACTTTAGGTCCATTCTTCACAGCTGTGTAGTCATGTAGAAGACTTCTGGTTCCAGTCATGTGCCTTGAGCACCCACTGTCCAAGTACCATATTTGTTTAAGACTGGTACTAGACCTAACCTGCAAGAAGGAATTTAGTTACCCTTAGGAGCCCAACTAATTTTGGGTCCTAGGTCCTTGTTAGCATGATAAAATGATCTCACACCTGCTGCACCCTTTGCAAGAAGGCTCTTCTTGGTACTTGGCACATTGGGATTGTGCCAACAGTCTATGGCAAAGTGTCCCATCTTACCACAGTACCAACATTCATGAATGTTGTTTCACCTCTTCTTAACATATCTTGAGGAAAGAGCATTAATATGCTTGTGTTCAGGAGGGGAGAAAGCAACATTTTTCTTGTTCTTTTCAGCAATGATTTGGCTGAATGTAAATCTGTGGACAGTCTTAGCAGCCTTTGTCTTAATGGAATCAGCTTGCTTTGGCTTGGGATCTAGGCAAGATTGGATGGCATCAGACACTTAGCAGCAAGGCTTGTCTACAGATTTGATAGCAGTCATATGGAAGAGCTAGCTTCCTTACTGAAGTACCAAATACAAATGGTCCAGGTAGGGCCATTTGAATTTCTTCATAGGGAGCCTTCATAGCACTCATTCCCATGCCCTTTCTTCAACTATGGGAAGGAGTGTTTTCCTTCCTATAGGAGCTTCCATTCTTCCAGTGACCATACATACTGTCACAGTCATACTTGTTAGAGGGAAACAATCCCTTTTAAAAAGTGGTATGAGGCTTAACCATATTCGTGCTCTTTTCTCCACTCCCTTCTCCTACTTCCATTTTATTGAACCCTAATCCTCTTCTATTGGTTTGAGAGGAAAAGGTGTCAATAATGGGAATCACAGATTTGGGCTTTGAGAATTGAGCCACAAGGCTCTTTCCTTTGAGAAGCTTCTCCTCAAGGTCCTTGATGACCTTCTTCTTTTGGGATATAGTGCTCAATTGAACAATTGTTATCCCTTTAAGATGGCTTATTTCTCTACACATCTGATCCACCATGGTAGGTGACTCAGTGCACTCTTTCTTAGCCAACTTGAGGGAAGCAATTTCTTGGGCTTGCCTCTTGGCCAGCTTCTTGCTCTTTTGTAGAACTTCCAAGAGAGCACCATACCTGTCAATCAATTGATTGACATCTTCCTCAGATTCTGAATCTTTTCCACCATTTGATGAAGTTGCTTCAGATTCTGGGCTTGTCTCATAATCACAAGAAGAGATTGAATGAATCAGTACATGTTCACTATCAGAAATTGTTCTGACTTTCTTCCTCATCAGTTAAGGCCATCAGTCCTAGTTGATCTTTGTCCTCTTCATCCTTCTCAATGTCACTGTCTGAATGTGACAGAGGGGCCTTGATTCCAACCTTGGCAGCAGGAAAAACTTCATCCATTTCTGCTGCAAAAAACCCAATGTAGGCTTCCTCTTCATCATCTGAATCTGAAGTTGAGGATTC
The DNA here is from genome assembly GCA_033032865.1 of Dactylorhiza incarnata. NCBI lineage: Eukaryota > Viridiplantae > Streptophyta > Magnoliopsida > Asparagales > Orchidaceae > Dactylorhiza > Dactylorhiza incarnata. The sequence goes on from JAWHQI010000035.1 coordinate 10,713,091, forward strand.
AGATTCACTCCAGCTTTTACCTTTCCTTGCTAGGAAGGATTTTTCACCCTTCTTATCCTTTTGGTGATAGTGTTTCTTATCACCAATCTCCTTCCTCTTGGCTTGACAGTCAATAATGACATGTTCAGGCTTGCTGCAACAATAACATATGATATTATTTGAAACAGGTTTACCAGGTTTAGATTCATACCTGTCACCCTTGGTGTGCTGTCTTTCAAATTTGTTATGGTCCTTCTTGGAATGTGAGGAGGAGTATGGCTTATTCTTCCACTGCTTCCTCCTCCTCATCTTCTTGAACTACCTTGAGAAGGCAGCAAACTCCTCATCAAATGAAGAGCTGTCTGAATTGTTGTTCTCAAACTTTTCAGATTCAGCACTCCTTCTTGGAGGAGACAGCAATCTGGCTTTGCTCTTCTTGGAGTTGTCAGCTTTGAGAGCAACAGCTCTCTCCCTTGCATGAGCCCTGGTGGAAGTGTCCTCTTCCTTTCTTGCAGACAGTTGCATCTCATAAGAGAGCAGCTTCCCAAACAAAGTGTGGGTAGGGGTTTCACCTAGCTTGGCCACTTCCCTGATGGCACATATCTTTGTGTCCCTGTATCTAGTTAGAAATCTTAGGAACTTGTCATTAAGCTCATAGTCACTGAATACTCTTTCATAGGTTCTTAGTTCATTAACTATTCTGAAGAACCTTTCATAATAGATGGAAATGCTTTCCTGGCTCAGCTGCCTAAAAGCTTCATACTCTTGATTGAGGAGTGATTTTATATCATCCCTCACCTCAGCTGTCCCTTCCTTGTACACCACTAGTGTATCCCACATTTCCTTGGTTGTTGTGCAGTGCACCATGTTCTGAATGGTGGAGTCATCAATTGCATTAACAATGATATTTTGGGCTCTTTTGTCCATTGTAAATAATGCAAGTTCATCCTTGGTTAAGTCATTAAAAGCCTCGGCCACTCTCCTAGTTGGATCAATGGTGGAGGTTATTTGAAAGGTGAAAGGACCTTGCTTCACAGTGATGTAGATCATTGGGTCTAATGCTTCCATAAACAACCTTACCCTTTGCTTCTATATGCCAAAGTTTTCTTTGTTGTATATGGGCAACTTCGTAGACCCCATCTCCTTCTACAATATAGTGGAGGCCATTGGATTCAGATATGACTACTCCTTTATAGGATCTGGTCAGAAAGTTATATCCTTCTTGACCAACCAACCTCTGCTACCACTTGATAGTTTGTTACGATGTAGTCTTAATCACCTAGAGGGGGGGGGGAGAATAGGTATCTTTTTCTTTAGGATATTGTCTAGCTATTTTCTGAATTAATGTTAGTAAGAAATCAAGCACACAGAAAACACACGAGCATTTATAGAGGTTCCTCAAGATAGAGTGTCTTGAGAAGTCCTCTTTCCCCCTTCACCTTTATAACAATGAGTTAGACAAGGCCCACTCCTCCAATCTCATCTCCAAAAGCTTACAACTAAGATCCCTCAGGATCTCTCAGGTTTTTCCTAAAACCTACCACAAGCTCAACAACCCTACCTCAGGCACAGCAGCCCTACCAACTCAGACCTATCAAGAAGTCCTACCTCAGATCTCCACAGAGATCCTACACTCAAACTGAACTCTCAGCTCTACACTCAGGCCCAACAGCCCTACTTCCTCAGGCAAAATGCCCTACAAACTCAGAACAAATAATGTTTCTACGGAAGATAATAAAAGTGATGCTTACAACAGAAGATAAAATAGTAACTCTTTCAAGACTTGATCTTCTGTTGCTTTCTTGAAGCTAGGAAGAGAACAACAGCTTCAATCCTACCTCTCTCTAATCCTTCTCTTCAGTAGATGAATAATGATCAACTTGCTCTTCTTGATTCACACAGGAAGACCAATCTTTCTCTCCTTTGTAGCTTCAGGAAGCAGGTCGAGAGTACTTCTTGACAGCCATCAATGCAATAGTAGATGTGAGTTGATAATCAAAAATCTCCTTTATTAAAAGCCCTAAGTTGTTCTTTTATACTCCACCAGTCTTCAATGGCTATCAAATGGCCCCTAACAAGGTATGGAGGTGACTGGACCACCGTATCTTGTTTTTTTGCAACTTGCGCCAAAAGCAAAACTCGCCAGCATATTTGAATCTGTGTCAGTAGTTGGGCTGAGACAGCTTCCAGTCTCAGCAGCTAATTCTGTCTCTATCCCAGCGGATCCACTGAGACAGACAGTTTTCTCAGTGGTTTTCCTCTATCTACAGCTCAGCTGGCCCAGACACCTTCTCAGCGGCTCCTGTCCTTGTCTCAACGGTTTAGCTGAGACTTAGAACTTGTCTCAGCGGTTTTGGCAGTAAACCACTGAACTTATTCCACATCTTGGAATAGCCTAACCCTGCATAGTCATGAGGTAAAATAGGGTTTATTAAATACAACTTGTACTTAGCATTGAGTGTGATGCTTCTTCAAATCAAGGGAATATTGAGGGTAATATTCTCAATAGAATTAGACAAGCATTTTTGGGGAGTCTTACGAGTATTTCTACTTCAAGAAACCAACCATTAGTCTATCGAGAGATAGAATTAATAGACTTTTCTTCTTTTGAAATATTGACAATTACTCCCGGGCGATGGTGCCAAAAATTTAAAGATTATAAGAAAAGAAGGGCTTTCTGCAAAGCTTTTGGAAGATTATCCAAACAAATCTTCGATGAAGACAAGTATACCTTATCGCTTATAGTATAGGATATTTTTAGAAAATATCAAGGTCGTATTTTTCCACGTATCGTGCTGATTATTTTTACGTATAAGTAATGAACTATTATTTTATTGTAATAAGAATTTGATTTGGTTTTTTAATTTTTTAGAGAGCGATAAAAATTTAATTAAGGTTTGGAAATGATGAAGAGGACAGCACCCGATGTCGAATTACCTTGAGATGAAAATAGCCTTTTTTTAGAAGTAAAAGATCTGATTTTTCACTTAATTAGAACGGCTTGGTCTTGGAGGTTCCATAAGTATGAACGCACCTCTCTCGAGACTATGCCCACCTGAGATTATGAATATTCGACCAAACTCTCGTTCTTGAATCGAATCTCCTTAATGCTCGCTTTATGTTGTGAACCCTCCTATTGGGTTTTTATTCCAATTCGAAAGACTTACATCATCCTCTCTCAAGGGAAGGGCATAATTCTCTTTATCCAAGAGCGATCGATTTCTACGCACGAGCCTCTCAGCTAACTAGTGTACGGAAACAAAAATGAAAACCACACATTGATTATATGGTTCCACTCAATGTTTTTCTGGGGTAAACCTTAGGCTTTTTAATTAATTTAGAAAAGAAAGAGATTTTTTGATTTTAGAAAACCATTTATTTGTCCCAATGCTCTTCGACATATTGTGCTAAAGGAGATTAGCCACTCATCGGAATGGGGATGACTTTAGTAATTAAAAAATACATGATAATATTTTAAGCGAATACGGGTGTGTTTAGCAAAAATTGAAGAAAGATAATTAAAAAAGCACACTAAATTGAAAAACTCACACACTCTACCATAATTTAAATAATAAGTAATAAATCTTATTTAGCACACTCACACACTCTACGAGAATGGAGAACTAAATTAACAAAGAAAGACAAATTACTTTCACACACACACCCACTCTACTTGAATTGAAAAACTTAATTGAAAGAAAGCATAAAAACTATCTCATACACAAACACACACACACACACACACACACACACACACACACACACACACACACACACACTCTCTCTCTCTCTCTCTCTCTCTCTCTCTCTCTCTCTCTCTACTTTGAAATGAAGGAAAGCATAAAAACTAAATTAGCAAAGAAAGACAAGTTAAATTCATACACACACCCACTCTACTCTAATTAAAAGCTAAATTAACAAAAGTAAAAATTAAACTCATACACACACAAAACATAAAGGAAACTAAATTAAAAGAAAACAAAATTAAAACTACTCTGATACACACACCCACTCAAACATAAAGAAAAGAAAAGAAACTAAATTAGCTAAAACAAATAAAATCTACCACTCATACACTCACACACACTAACATGAAGAAAAAAACTAATTTAAGAGAAAAGAAAAGTTAACACATACACACACTCACTCCAACATAATGAAAAGCTAAAATTAAAAGGAAAGGAAAACTCATACACACACTCACACCAACATAAAGAAAAGAAGAACAAATTGGGGAAACAAATTATTTCATTTCCAAAATGGGGATTACAACTAGACTAGGAGAGAGAAAAGTACAGTTACTAAAAACAAAATAAGAACAAAGAAAACACACTAAATTATCTCACAAACACTCAAACAAAAATTAAAATTGTGAACACTTGGCTTCAGTCGATCCCTCTATTTATAGGCAAAATAATGGATATACATGCCCTCGGTCACGGTCGTGACCAAGGGCTTAACAAGTAGTGTGTTGAAGTGGCCGAGATAGTTGGCCATCTAGATGGATCTGGAAGGTTTGATCAGATAGGTGGTTGAACACGGGCGTGATCGCATGTCATGGGCATGACCTGGGGCATAACCTGGGGCGTGACCAGGGGTGTGTCGGAGAAGTCAGGGCAGTTGGCCTTCTGGAAGAGTTGGCTGGACACAAGCGTGACCCATTACACGGCCTCGGTCACGGGCGTGACCGAGGGAGTGACTTGGTCACTTTTCTTACTTGCTCTGAATTTGTCCAAGAACTAAGTTTTGGAGTTTTAAGTTTACACGTCCTTCGTCATGGGCGTGACCGAGGGCGTGACCTATCAAAAAATACCAAAATTCTGCAAAAAGAGAAATGAAGCTAATTTAGTAAGGAAATAATAAAAACAAGCAATTTATTCAATAATTTACATATAAAATTTTCAAATTTAATCAAAACTATACTAAAACCTATACTTTAAATATGTATAATTTACCACTTATCAACAGGGCAAGTGAGATGGAGTCTCTATTGCTACCGCCAGCAGTAGCAATTAATGTGCAGCATTAGCTATAGAGACTTCACTTTTTGTTTATATTCCAATGATTAGAGATAAGAAGTCAAGAATAGAGTAGAAGATAATATTATTGCCTTAAAAATGTTTACAAATCTTGATCACAATGAAGCTTAGAATTGAGGTGAACGTAAAAAATCTTTTTGGTTTTCTATACTGACCCTTCTCCCAAGGACCAGTTGGCTCTAGCCAATCTTACCTAGATGAGGCCTTGAGCCGCACCATAGATCTAACCCTAGACCTAGTCTCCACACCCACATGGAGAATTCTCCCTTATCCTCACAAGGCCCTAGTCGCCAACCATGGGCAAATTTCTCTACCAATAAAAGAAAAGAGTTACAATGATAAAACTAAAAACCAAAAACTCCCTTATAGGTTGAACTCGAAGATAATGCCAAAATCGCGCTGAAGTAGTCGTTGGAGTCGATGCATATGACCTTCACATAGAATTAACATGATCAATGCTTCTTCGAGTTCTTTACATTTACGAACGTTGATGGAGTTCTCTTGTCTGCATGGAAGAGGCTCTAACAAAAGTACAGGAGTTGTGGCTTTGTTCGTCCGTCTTTTGTCACTTTTGAGAAGAGGTGGACCTCCCTTTAAATAGACTCGGATCCTAGCGCCAGCGATTGTGCTATCGCCAAGCGGTAGCCGCTTTAGGGAATAGGCTGGCACGCGGATTGAGTCAACTTTGGCAACCTTGTTGCTCTAATTTTGGCAGCCCATCCTATCGCACCGCGGTAGTACTAACGAGTCTTGTTAGCACAATATGTTTCCACGCCATCGAATCTCCTTTCTTTTTTGCTCCTCAATCAGCGACATGATGGCGGGCCTTCCCTATGTTACTATCAGGCATTAACGCACCACGGTAGAACATGAAATATCTGAGACCCAATGACATTCCATTCTCGATGATATTGTCGTCTCAAGGATGTTTCCAAATACGCTGACTCTACTACCAGCAGTAGCGTGTCGCGTTAGCAATAGAGCATCGTCGTCCTTCTTTATCGTACTCATAGGTTCTAGAAAGCTGGAGTTCCTGCACACTATAAACATATGGCAAGTATGATCAAATGCAATGGGATTTGTTATTCTCAAACCAAGAGATGTAGAAAGCATGTTCCAACAAACTCCCCCATTTGATAATAACAAATCCTATTAGAAAGAAATCGATTAAATATAAGATTTGTGTTTATAGTAAAGGATAAGCGTGATAGTATGCATATGCTCCTCCTATATAGATGCTCCCCTATATGAATCCTCCCCCTACATCAAAGCTTCCTACATCTCTTACTCCCCTTATATGTGAATTTCTTTCAAAGTTATTCTCCCCATTTTGGTATTATCAAAAGAGGGTGGGGAGAAAATATATCGGTTAAGGTTTAATATATTTATATATTTTTTTAGAGAAGGGAAAGTGCATAACAAATATTTATCACTTAGTGATACCACATGGTGAGTGAGTTAAAGAAATTTGATTTGTAAGTGTGAGGTATCATTAGTTTAGTAATAAAAATACCACTTGTTGGGTAAGAAAATATTCATGATAGAGCGTACAAGTAGTTAAATAATGGAAAACATGTTTAAAGATTTTGTAAATAAACATCTTTATATGAGTTTTAAGCATAGTAAATAAGTAAGAGTTTTAGCCTTGTATGAAAAAGATGTTTTATCATTTGTAGGCAAGATCAAATATCTCTTGTCATCAAAACATTATAGCACTTGTTGAGAAAGTAAATAATCAAGATTGAGCACACAAGGCATAGCAGAAGATAAGTTCAAAAAGAATGTTAGCATGATTAACTTTATCAAGACAAGATAAGAAGTTACAATGTTCTAAATTCATAATTCAAGTAAACTTATACATTGTTGAGATCATGCATTGTTATCTAGTGCATTTACTAAAGATTGTAGAGAAAAAATGTAGATATGCATTAGAATCCAATTCTCATGAGTAGAAGTTTTGTAAGAGATAATGATGTGTGCAGATAGTGTTTTTTGATAAGAGTATACAAATGATTTAATCAAAACACATGACATATATAATGGAATAAACACAACATTATCGAAAATGCATTTTTAGAATTACTTCTACCCACGAAGCTATATTTGTTTTCAATGCACATGTAATATAGTACAACTACCAAGGTGCTTTGCACACACAATGCTTATTAAAACTTATCAGGGTGCAAAGTAGTGCTTGGGGATCACACTTATTATGTTTATTTTGATTTATTTTGTGATCAGGTGTACAAGAAGAAGTAGTGTATAGATGTCCTTGCACAAGACACTTTACAATTCTCTCCAAGATGCTCAACCTCACAATGCTCATTAAGACTTATCAGGAGGGTGAGTAGTACTTGGTGGAGTTATCTTTGTTAGTTATTCATTTGAATTTTAGCTTAATGACAATGGTTTTTGAATTCACTTATTTTTGCAAACATAATGTTTTTTTTGGTTTTGAACACACTTCTACAAATATGGGTGCATAAAAGAGATTTTTATTTTAGTGTAGTTAATCTAATCATACATCTCAATTATGTTAAGTTTTTACACTACACAATCATGCCAGAGTAAGACTAAAAACCTATGTAGGTTATCAAAGAGGTGAGTGAGTTATCATTATCAAGCATAAAATGTTACTCATACTTAGAGGCATGCTAAGAAATCATACACTTGTTTTGTACATTCAATTTCATTGCACAATACAAGAAAGTTCTCAAGGCAAGACACAAAACAATGTTTTAATACACTTGAAACATGAATTACACATTGTATATTAATCTTGAAAAGATAGACCTAATCATCCTTGAAACATTTCAATGAATAGCAATTGGTTTTTATAAAAAAAAATTAATTATAAAGACAAAATCAAAACAATTGAAAACATATTTTATGTTTTCAGTTTGTTTTCAATTTTGTAGTTAGTTTTTGATAATATATAAAAAAACTTGTTTTGTTTGATTCTTTTAGTTGTTTTACATATTTTTTTGCTTGTAGTATTTAGAGAATAACAGGAAATGAATACATACATATAGCTGTTTTAAAACAAATAGAAAATTTAGCATTTTATACAACCGCCAACGGTAAAAACTAAGGTCGAGTGCTAGTAACAGAAGTAGTGTTTTTCTAGAGAAAATGTGTGTTTTTGATATTTGCTTTGTTTTTTGCTTAATTTATGTTTTTCTAAGATAGGAGACACCAACTATCGCAAAGTGTTTTTGATAAATATTGAAAAAGTTATGGATTTAAGATTTTTGCTCAAAGGTGTCAACAATTTTTTTAAGGACTTGAGTTTCAAAATAAATGAAAGCTCAACAAGATGTATTATGCAAAACACTAGATAAGCATGTTCAAATTAATCGCGTATGCATGAAAAGTGTAATTATAATGAGTGCATGCAATGTATATGATATAAGTATGTCCTAGCTTATAATACCCTGACTATATGCCTACACACTAGCCCCACACTAAGTGATGGATGGCATGAGGAGCTGCACATATGCCGTAGGTTAGGGTGTTAGTCTCATATGCACACAAAAGAGGTCGCTCACCCTAGCACTCTTTCCCCTAGTGACTCGCAAGCCCCCACTAGAACCCTCCCCGGTTAAGGACAAGACATGACTTATAGGATAAGACATCTAATGCATACAATCCTACGCCCTCGTAATCATGGGTGAATGATCATGGACACGCTAGAAATTTAAACCTAAAGATTGATTCATAAACTTTGGCTTTATAATTAGGAATTGTTAGAATAATTATTATAATTAGGATAGATGATTTTAAAGCCAAATAATTTTCAAAATTTGATTTCTACTTATAATAAGAGATGATGCTAGAATGATGAGTTTGAATGCAATATTATATCATAAGATTAATAGAGATGATGTTGCATGTATTCTGTTGGAAATTGTATCCACAATAACCTTGATTTGAAGAAGTCCCATTTAAACTAAGAAGAATTGAATTTGTATTTGATGCTACATTTTAGTTATGTTGTTGCAGTACTTTAATTGTTAAGTACAAACCAATATCAGATTATAATGGGCCATAAAACACAGGACTATGCAATGTAATTCTTCATTGTTTAGGACATAGTGTTGATTCATGTGTAATCTCTCTATTGGGGTGTACTTCATTTCTAAGTGTGTAACACCCCAGATTTCCCTAGCAAAAGAAAGAGGGTTGTTGTAAGGCGCTAACGCCAGGCGTTATGGTTAACGCAAGGCGTTAGGCCCTTCTCGAGAAATTCTTTATGTTCTTCTCGAGAAATGTTTGTAGCACCCCAGAATTCCCCAGCAGATTGTTAAGTCTGAGAGCTAGTGCCAGGCGTTAGTGCTAACGCCAGGCGTTAGCCTAGGACTTAAGTGTGTCATCAGATCGACGGGATGGCAGCCCGATCAACAGGACGAAATGTCGAATGGCGTTAAATCTAACGCCAACGTTAGCTTCCCGTCGATTTTCCTTAAGTGGCTGTGGATAAGTTCGGCCACCGCCTTAGGGGCTAACGCCCGCGTTAAGTGCTAACACCCACGTTGGCTAAGGAAATATATAAGGCAGACAAAGTCAATTTCCCTTCTAAATTCTGATTCCAAGCTCCTTCCAAAGGCAGAGAAGTCGTGACCAGAAGGAATGAGGTCTCTTTTGGCTAGCCGTACATTGTGCCGAGGGCAATCCATGGAGGAGATTGCTTGCGTGTTTGTGCCATCGTCGATTCAGAGGAGAGGAAACAATTTTAAATGATTCCAGCCGATTTCCTTTCGGTTCTATGGCGCCGAAACAAGCACCAAGGGTAACGATTCTCCTCCCTTCATCTTTGGACATGTGCGTCCTTTGATTTGCATGCTTAGGAAGACTTCTACTAATTAGTAGATGGGTTCTTTGTCACAACCCGCATTTTCCCAAGAATATAATACAAATTATCAGAGCAAGGGGAAAATACGCGTCATGATGCCACGCCTGCAGGAGACGACTACAGACGCTCAGGCAAACACTCCTTACGATAAATTTATACAAGACATATATATGTTTGGATTAAAAAGGATAATTTTTTTCATTTTTTTAGCTTAAGACCGCGTCCCTTGGTCGGGTGGATCATCTAGTCCACATGTAGAAAACTATACATACGCATCGGAAAATAGATTCATTTTAGCCAACATGAGCATGAAGATCAACATCCAAAAAATGATATGCATAAATCTATGTTTAGTACAGTAAGAAAGGAATTTCTACGATCTTTAAAGTATGCGACATTTATTTAAAATCATGATATGCAAGAATGACACTTTTATACCAATAAAGTAACTAATGCATCCTAGCATAAAGCTTCCCAGAGAGCAAGTAGGTAAACAACCCAAAAGTAACAACAAAACTACTAGCAAGTAATCTAAAGATAAAAGCCATACGGGCGCCAACAACTGACACGAACCCGCAGGAAAGAAGGAGAACAACAACAAAAACTGTCTCTTACCTAGAAGAGAGGAAGGGCCTCGACAGGAGACCCGAACAACGCCGCTCTAACTCCTGCGGCAGCTAAAGACCTGAACCTGAGACATTCATAAGAAAAGAATATCTCAGCCCAAAGGGTGCAAGAAAACCAAGATTAGCAGCATCAGAAGTAAAAGAGTGCAGAAAGGAAACTAAGCAGATAAACATCAATAATCTTACAACAACTTGAGCCAGCTCAAACGAGTGCACACGGTAAGGGGAAAAGCCTGCACCAGACGGTATTAGCTAAAACAATCAAAGCCCACCACGTGTCCGCCATTGTGGCTCAGAGGTGATGGTCATATATAAAATATCATAATACACATATATAAGCATATATGTTTATAAGAACTTGAGACTGATCAGCTCGAGGGAAAAGCGTCCCCCAAATGAAGGCACTACGACGGTGGTATCTTCCACTAACGCCCGCAGCCCAAAACCGGGTGGTGGTCCTTTATCCACTGTCACCCAAAAACTAAAACCGGGTGGTGGTACTCTATCCACTGCCACCCAAAAAGCCAATACCGGGTGGTGGTCCTTTATCCACTGTCACCCAAAAAGTCAATACCAGGTGGTGGTCCTTTATCCACTGCCACTCAAAAACTACCCACCACACAAGGCTTAAGACAAAGGTTCTAAATAATTAAATTTAATTTTAATCAAGACACGGGACGTAACCCGAGAACACTCAGGACATTAGACAAGGAAGATCATAGAGATCAAGAACCACTCTCCACAACTATCCCGGAGAATTAGACAACAAAGCATACTTAGCTCATAAATCCAACATAGCAAACAGAGGAGTGCCAGGTGGGGGAACAGGATTTCAGATAGTTGTAACCACAACTCAAGTCGAGAGGATTAGTCAGCACCAGGTTCAGCAATAAATCAATACAACGACATTCAACTTACGACAAGGTCGAAGACTTCAGAAAGCTGACACCACGCCAGGTCTAGTGTCGGAACAAGACGAAGAAAATCATAACACGAAGGACAAACACCTGAACAAGACTCAACGGTTCATAAGAAAACACATGGTGAATCCAATCTAGACACCCCCAACAAACTTCTCGCAAGGATACGACGAAGGGCACGAAAAGACACCATAAACGATAACTAACCAAATAGAGGACAACACAACAAACTAAGTGTAGCTTCAAACCACGACTCAATAGAAGGACTAAAAAGCTTGTAATCATCGCTATATACGAGGGCTGCTTAAAAGGTAATGAAAATCTTACTATAAGTATAAGGCAGCCGATAATTGGTACGCATAGAAAGTTCGAAGCCGAAATATCTCTACATCTCCTTCGAGTTTAATGATAAAAGGCTTCGTTGAATCATCGAGAACTAGCCACGGAAATTCCATTGAAATTTAGCACCTAATTCCCCAAAACTGTCAGGAATTAGGAAATGAATTTTTAGGGGAATTTAAGATCTAATTTTCCCCGGACCCAACAAGAGTTAACAAGCATAAATTTCCAGGAAGTTAAGCCCGCCCAAAGCATCCAAACTTAGCCAACAAAAGAAAAAAAAATAGGATTGGAAATTAGGCGAGCAAGACCACTTATGCTTAACTAAAAAGATAAGACCACGGAAAACCCCAGCATAAAACAAATAGCCGACGAGCTCAACCTTCCCCACGAGAACAAAATCTCTAGCATATACCCTAGGAAATTTAACTTAGCATACACCCAAGTAAATACCTAGCCCTCAAATTAAACATGGAAAATTCACGAACTGGGTAATTGACTTAAGTTTAAACCAAGAAATTTCCTAGCGTACAGGTGCAGAGTTTCGTATATCAAGAGGTTAAACTAGGAGGAAAACAAGGGAAATAAAATGAATCAATAGCTACCATGCTAAAATCAATGAGTATATCCGCTGCCGACTAGAACTAAGGGGAACAAAGTAGGGCAAAAGCTGTCATGCTAAATCAAGGAGGAGACAGCCACAAAGATATTATAGAGAACCTTGCCCACAACCAAGAGGAACACCGCAACGTAATCCTAATAGGTAGGACCATGAATAAAGCAGCCCCAAAATGAAAGGTTTTAGAAAGCAGCCCCAAAACAGAGTTCTATAAGGTAGCCCCTTTAATAAAATTTATTAAGGCAGCCCCCAAACAAAGCAATCCAAATAGGAATGATGCGAAGCAGCCCCTAACAAATCCAACTGGAATTATATATATATAACAGCCCTTCTCAAATTAATTAGACAAAAACAAAGCAGCCCCCGATGAACGCTTTGCAAATCCAAACTGGAACTAAGTATGGCAGCCTAAAATAGAATTGGAGCCCAAATTAATTTAAAGCTTAGCGGCGGCCTCTAATTGACAAAGCAAAAATCCCAACTGGAATTAAGCATAGCAGCAACCTTTCCCCCCATTTAGCTGGTAAAAGAAACAGCCCAAAATAAATTCATATAAACAGCCCCCATGATGGATCATATAGCATATATATATGGCATCGAGAACCAAAGAAGATCGCAAAGAAAAAAACAGCCCTGCAGTCCCAGTTGCATACAACAAAGCAGCCCCAAATCGGTTTAGATTCTACAACTTTCAAAAGATTTTTAATTTTAAGCATACAGCCCCCCCCCCCCCCCCCCATCAAGGTATAAGTTCAACAACAGCCCCCTCCTATCATGGGTATAAGATCAACCACAGCTCCCTAAATAAAAAAAAATACCAGGATTTTTTTGTTCTAACAAGAATTACAAGGTCGAACCCCAAAGGGATCCCAAGATCTTGCCAACAAAAAATGAAATTTCTGCGCTTAAAGATCAAGAAGAAAAAGTACCAACAAGTGAGAGATCCAGCCAAGAGAGAAGTAGGGAGGGAGGAAAGGTTTTCTTGCCTTGAATCGAAAGACGACTCGCCGGATCGCGGCAAGACCGACGAAGGCCTACCGAAAGACTGCCCCGGCGACGAAAGAAAGGCCCGACCAGCTCCAAAACTCCCACGAAGGCCAAGACCGCCGGCGCCCGGCGACTCTGGCGAAAGCCCTAGGTCGCGACTCAGCACCCTCGACAGAAATCGGGGAAGGGGAGAGCAGGGTCGAATAATGGCTTCCAGCATATTTATAACTTATTAATAATAATAATAACTTTTATATATAAGTATCATATATAATTTATATATATATAATATATGGTTGTACATACATATATCCACCTGCATATATACATAAAGTCTAATGTACCCAGAATTTTATACATATATATGTATATATATACACAATTACATACATATTACCGCATTTATGCCCCCAACTACAGATAACTCACCGGATGACGACGCCGATCCCGAAACGGTAACGCTCCTTCGCCTCCACGCCCTGAATTAATATTTTGCATTAGATAAATTATTATTAATTCCATATGTTTTATTAAAATAATTATAAGAAAAAACCCGGGGCGTTACAGCCACCCCTCCTAACAAAAAGTTTCGACCCGAAACTTTGCGAAAACAACACCAAACAATTTACCACTAAATCCCTCACATACCCGCTTAGATTAATTATAAGAGAATACCTGGGGCGTTACAGTCACCCCACCCAGAAGGAAGTTTCATCCCTAAACTTAGAACCGAAACTTAGAAGACATCGAAGGAAAAGTACAAAGGGAGAGGTAAGCTCACACTCGCTAGATAGAAACGCTAACCGAAGAGGGCTAGGAAAACAGAGGCGGGTAAGATTACCCAAAAGGAAAAGACATTACCAAGAACTCGAAATGTCCAAGCCGAGGACAGAATGCAGATCGCGGAACATCTGACTCGCGGATTCCCAACTAAAGGAAGCCTAAACGAAGATCAGCCTTCGAAAACACTGAACTTCCACACAACTGGTCAAGCAAAACATCAATCTGAGGCAACGACTATCTGCTCTTGACGATCACCTTGATCAGTTCTCGATAATCGACACCCAATCTCACCGAACTAACTTCCTCCTTTCCGAACAAGACGAGAGCATTCCAGGGCAAGGAACTATGCTAGGAAAAAGCCACACTGCAACCACTCATCTAACTGAGTGCGCAACTCTCGTAATATACGCAGGGCCAAAGGGTACGGTGTCTTAGCAATAATCAAGTACTTGGCTCAAGGTCAGAAACCAACTCCTCAACTTTCACAGGTAGAAAACCAGGGAGACTAACGGCGAAGACATCAGCGAGATCTCGCACCACAGGGAAGTAAATCCTCGATACACAACAAAGTATTACCGGTTTCTAACATAGAAATGAGGTAAGCAACACCATTGAAAACTAAAGGATCCTGGCACACACCGCGGAAATAATCGGGGAAAATATAGCGCGGAAAGCCAAACACGCTCGAGGGTTGACCGATGTCCAGCTTAAAGACCAAACGCTTTACCTTGCGTTGGATAACAACATCAAACCTGGACAACCAGCCCAAACCCAAAATCACAACGAAAACTCCAGGTCTAGCACCTATGGATTAGCAAAGCTAAGAACCCACCTAAGAGGGTAGGACAACCATAGATACCATAATTCGACACCACGGAGCCACCAGAGGAGAACTTAACATTAATCGGATCACCAATCGAAATGAGGGTCAAACTATGACGATCTATAAAAGTCCTAGCCACGAACGAGTGGGTAGCACCCGAATGGAGAAGGATGTGCGCCTAACGGTTCTTTATCTTAAATTCTCCTTTAAAATTGGATACGCAACTAATCGAGCGAAAACAATCTAGTACAAACGCTGAAAGCTAAGAGTTAGATTAGAATCTAACCAGAAATCACCTGGGCAGAAAAACTGCGCTTATTTCACAACCATTTGCCTCAACAATGCCTCAATACTCTGATGCAACTCCTTAGTCACCGCCTCACTAAGCGCACCTAAGGGTTCCCCCTCTAACCGGAGAGCCGACTCTGACGCACGACGTTCTGGAGTCATCGACTGCAATTATGAACAAACACATCACTACACCTAGCTTAAGACGCAACAACTAGGAACTAGAATTTCCCAACTCGATACAGACCCGGAAAGAGTAGATACTTGCTCTTGCTGTTACCTTGCTCTAGGAATTTATGAAATGTTGTTATGCTAAACTTAAGATGATACACCATCATCCTATCAACTTGTGTGCATATAATATAATGCATGAATGCCAAATTTTATTCCAAATCATGTGTGTATGAGCGTCATCATGTATGTCTTTAGCTTGGCACGTGTGTTAATGCTATGTTATGATGTATATGCAGTGCTATGCAATTTAAAAAAAGGGCCTTAATGCATGCTATGAGCGGCGTACACATGCGATCTTATGCATCCCATACTACATATTATCGCATGCAATGAAAAAGAAAATATAATGGACACGCATGCGACCTATGTTATGCATCCCATACTACATAACAGTCGTATATTGTCACCTATGAGGATCCATATACAAGCACATATTATGCATCCCATACTATATAATATGCTCTGTATACTTCTTATCATGCTATGAGTGTAGTGTTCATGCTTCAGCCAAGACATACTGATGACCCTTCGGTGTGTGTATGCGATGAATGACGATTCTCACCAGGCGGTTAACTTGGCAACCAGACTATCACAGCAACCCGGCTAACCTCCCTCTGATACCAACTGTCACAACCCGCATTTTCCTAAGAATATAATACATATCATCAGAGCAAGGGGAAAATATGCGTCATGATGCCACGCCTGCAGGAGACGACTACAGACGCTCAGGCAAACACTCCTTACGATAAATTTATAAAAGACATATAAATGTTTGGATTAAAAAGGAGAATTTTTTTCATTTTTTTAGCTTAAGACCGCGTCCCTCGATCCGGTGGATCATCTAGTCCACAAGTAGAAAACTATACTGTACAACCCCGATATTCGTCAGGCGAGGAAGCGCGGTGTGAGAAGGCAACCAGAGGAAGTAATAAGAGGCGAGCGAGAAGGGTTGGCGAGATAAACACTAGCAGGCAATTTAAAGAAGTTTCCTGAGTTCGACGAAAGGGATGCTGCGTTCGACGAACTCTTCCGAGTTCGTCGAGCCCACCGGTGGTCGTCGGGCTCGCCCATGTTCGACGAAATCATTAGCAGTCGACGAAATGTTCTATGCTCATTAAGGTCAAAGGGACGGTCTCGCAAGAGGAGCCGCGAGATCCTGACCTCGGCAGATATCTTCAAAGGACTGGGCCAAGCGAGGAAGGGCACGTCAATACCTTGCAGACTGCTGGCGGAAGAGAACCTTTGTTCAGTAAGGAGATGTCCGGCGAAAAGTGTTCAGTGCATGACAAAGTTAGTAGGCGATCTCGCAGAAAGGCTCGCGAGCTTAGAGCCTCAGCTTCCAGCGAGCTCAATTCTACGCTCGACAAATGTCGAACGGAGCTCAGCATGCGTCGGACGGCGCCCGACGAACAAAATATATTCTATGGAAGCGCTCGACAAATTACAGCAGGGAAGCAGCGGTCGACGAGCCGCCCGTCTCAGCGGACAGCGAGCAACTTAACGTTCGGCATCCGTCGACCTCGACTGTGATCGGCAAAGTGACCTGCATTCGACGAAAGGCGTGTTGAGCTCGGCGAAGTCGAGAGGTGGTCTTGCAGGAAGGCTCGCGAGACCGGACCTCGGCAGATACCGCCAGAATTGGCCGGCGAGGTCCTCGCAGGGCGATCGCCTAGGAGAGGCATCGCGGGCAGGACCCGCGAGAGCTTCAGCAGTCAAGTTCTCGCAGCTCCTTGCCCATAAGTTGACAAGGCAAAATTACCCGTTTACCCCTGGTGGTCTGCCTTTAGCCTCTCCAAACAGCGGAGTCTGGCTGTTAGCAGACCCATCTGGGGTGCAGATAGTAAAATCAGAAGGCGGGATCCTGCTATCTGCAGGCCAGATCAGGAAACCTGTAAATAAGACCTAAAGGGCACCTTTGGAGAGAGGTTCACTTCAGCTTCTCTCTCCTCAGGCTTTCTTTGGTTAGCATTTCCAGATATTGAAACCGATTTCTCGGCCTCTTATGGAGCTCGGGGCCCTCACCAAAATGAGGGGCGGCTAGCCCTTACTGATCCCTCGGAGAAGGTAGACCGAAGACTAGAAAAATGACTAAGACCTTAGTCGCAGCGAGGAGGTCCCTCCACTAACCCGAAAGATTGTTGAGCGCTTCCCCTCCCAAGCCAAAGCTGGGACTCAGGCACCTTGGAGAGCTCTGGGAATGCTAACCAAAGCAAGCCTGAGGAGAGAGAATCTGAAGTGAAGTCCTTTCCAAAGGTGCCCTTGAGGCCTTATTTATAGGTTTTCTAGTCTGGCCTGCAAATAGCAGGATTCCGCCTTCTGATTTTACTATCCGCACCCCCAAATGGTTTTGCTAACAGCCAAACTCCGCTGTTTGGAGAAGCTAAAGGCAGACCACCAAGGATGAGAGGGTAACTGGGCCCTATCAACCTATGGACAAGGAACTGCGAGAACCTTACTAGCGAAGCTCTCACGGGCCTTCCCGCGAGCCCTGCTCGTGGTGCCTCTCCTAGGCGATCACCCTGTGAGGACCTCGCCGGCAAGTTCTGGTGGTATCAGCTGAGGTCCGATCTCACGAGCCTTCCTGCGAGACCGCCTCTGGACCTCGTCGAGCTCAACACGCCTTTTGCCGAACGCAGATCACTTCACCGGACACGGACGAGCTCGACGAATGCAGGACGTTAAATTGTTCGTTGTCCGCTGAGACGGGTGGTTCGTCGACCGCTTCTTTCCTACTGTAACTAGTCGAGCGCTGCCGTAGAGTATATTTCATTCGCCGGGCGCCGTCCAACGAATGCTGAGCGTAGAATGGAGCGAGGTCTGGGTCTCGCGAAGATACCTGCCGAGGTCTGGGTCTCGTGACTCTCCTTGCGAGACCGTCCATTTAGCTTTAATGAGCATAGAACTCATCGCCGACTTCTGATGATTTCGTCGAACAGGGGTGGGTTCGACGGAGTCAGGTGAGCTCGACGATCACTGGAGAGTTCGTCGAACGCAGTGCTCCTTTCGTCGAACTCCAGAATTTTCCTGAAACGGCCTGCGAGCGTTTATCTCGCCGATCCTTCTCGCTCACCCTTCAGCGAGCCCTCCGAGGGGGAAGGCCTCCAGCACTAAGGCCTCTCTTCCTTATCACCATCCTATTGCCTTCTTGAACTGAGTCACTTTGCCTGGCGGATATCGGGGTTGTACACAATCCCCGCTCTTCGCGAGGATACTTATGCTCGCGAAGAAACATCCAACCCCTGGTATTCGCTAGACCCTTGATGATCTATCAGGAATCTTTGGTGGGGCCCACCCCGAGGGCTATAAATATTGTCCCGAGTCCTTAGTGGCGCGCGCCTAAGCTTCCTGGAGATGCCTCTTTCCGAAGAAGCCGAGGCTCGCCTGAGGGCAGTAAGGACCGGCGGGCTACCCTCCACGACCAGGGTTCCCGCCTGGATGAACCGGCCGCCTCCCGCTTAGTCGCCAAAGACCAAGAAGGCATAGGCGGTTTGCCGAATCGGGGACGAATCCGTGCTGCTGGACTCCTCCCCGGATAATCGTGTCTACGAGAAGGTATAAGCTACCCCTCTAGTATAAATCAATGAGCTTGCCTGTGATTCATGTCTACTCGCAGGATGCACTGCCGAACGAGGACGCTGGCGAGCCTGCTGGTGGCTCTCGCAAAAGTCCGTCGGCCGATACAAATCTTGCTAGGAAAAATGACGCAGGTACGTCCTTAATCTCGCGTGGCAGCTCTCCTTTTGTCAACCACCTGACCTTCATTCCCTGCTTCTTACAGTCTCACCCTAGAAGTCCCCGGGTTGCCGGGCATCGCGGCCTCCGTCTCCGCCTCCTCCCGATAAGACTATAGATAAGCCAGGGTTCCGACTCCTGACGAGCGAGGAGACCGACGGCTCCGCGCCGCCAAAGGTCCCTCCGACCAACAGCGAAGCCTGCCCTCCTAGTCTGGGTAAATCTCTCTACCCACACTACGGTAACCTCTTCAAGGGCCGCCCTAAGACTTCTCGCCAGCCTCTGGGTAAGCGTTCTGACGGCCCCTTGCCCTGTCCGAGCTCAAGCGCGTTATCTGACCTTTCCGTAATACTTCGCAGAGAATAATGAAATTCCTCCTACCGATTCCGAGTTGGGCGACGACGAGATGTCCCCCCTTCCTGATCAAGTGGAAGACTTCTTAGGTGATCCGCGAGATCCGGAGATGATGAAACAACGAGCCGCGGAGTTGCTGAGAAAACATGGTCGGATGCTGATGGACCTTAACATGCAGGGGAGACGGTACAGAGAAGCCACCGAGGACATGCATGCCATTTTGATGGAAGAATGCGCGAGGCTCCGGGCCGCGAGACAACGCGATCGTGATGAGAACGTCACGACGCTGGAGGCGCATATAGCGAGAATGAGGGATTACGCCTTCCTCATTGACCGGGAGGGCCGCGCGGTCGAGGATTACTATAATTCTAGGGTACCGCCGCGTTCCGGGTCGTGAGGTGGGGGTAGCTGGAAGTGTTTGCCCCACGACTCTCGCTAACTCTTACATTGTCGCAAACTATTATTACCTGTTAATGAGCGCTTTTATTTTAGACGATCTCGCAATGGTCTCCAACTTATATACTAGTTCCATCTCGTCTGATAATAATTACTAGCTTTTTATTAGTTCTCGCTTGCTGCTAATATGTCTATTTCATTTTCACGCTATGTTGTGTTCGCGGGGGTCTCCGACCTCGCTGAGTACATCTCGTGAAAATGTTACTTGCACCAACCCCGCAGGTCTTTCTCGCCAGCGACTGTGATGTGATGTTTTGGCTAATCGCGCCCACCGGCGCTTGGGCTTCTTCCCGCCATTTTACTTTTGCTATAAATTGGCGGCCATAACTGAGTCAACCACCGCATTTACTGTTATCCTTATTCTTCCTCCGCTTCAGAGCTCTTGCCCCTTCCCGTTATCGCTCCACTTTCGTTCTCGCAGGTTATTGAAATGGGCGGCGACGCTAATGAGTCGGAGGGTCGGCGAAAGATCGCCAAAGCGTTCGCCGAGCACAACTTCTTCCATTACAATCTGACGGACGAGGAGTACTTTAGCGCGGTCGCCGATTACATCCCCCCCCCCCCCTCCCCCCCCCCCCCCCCCCCGTTCAAGGCACGCCGTCCAAGAGAGAACGACGTGATCAACACGCCGCTTGTTGATGAGCTGGCCATCCCCACCGCTCACTTCGCGGTCGGCTTGCGTCTTCCCTTGTGGCCGGAAGTCCGCCAGGTACTAACTATTCTCGCTCATTTTTTATCCTTCGCAGGTTAGGTCTCGCTCATCACATGAGATAACACTGGTTTTCTTGTCGCTCGCCAGGTGCTCAAGAATTACGGCATTGTTCTGGGTCAGCTCACCCCCAATGCTATGGCGGTGGTCACCGCTTTCTCCTGCTACCTGCGCGAGGAGCGCATCGAGTTCAGCCTTCCAGTTTTTCGGAAGCTGTTCTCCTTTCGCGCCTACAAGGATGGGACCGCCTACTTCGTGGGCTCAGGTGCTAAGGTTGACGAGACCGTAAACAAGGCCCACTTCTAGGCCCAGAAGTTTCTCTTCGTCAAGGGGAACTTCGGCAATATACCCGTCTCGCCAGTTCAACACGGCGAGACCACCTACCGGCCCGCCGCCCTCAGAGGTCATGACGCCCTCCTCTATCAGTTCTTCTGTAATAAGAACTTTGAGGTTGTCCATCTTCGCCGCAACCTCGACGAGCTGCTTCCAGTGCTCGCTGGGGAAGGTAAAGATCTCGCTCTATTACTACAACCCCCTTTTTTTGTAACTATTTGTTGAAATTTCAATCCTTTTTCAGGCGAGCGGGATCTTCCCACCCATCCCCCCTACGCGAGCAATCGGAAGACCGACGCTACCCTGGCTCTCGCGACCATGGGGGCAGAGGCTTGCCGAGACTCCATCACACCGGGTGAGCCCTCCTCTCGCAAGAGACCGGGGGCTTCTAGCAGCCATGCCCTTCCCCCGAAATCTCCGCCGAAGAAAAAGAGCAAAAAGAGCAGGGTCTCGCTCGCCTCCTCAAAGGGGAAGGAGCCTCGCGAGGTCGCTTTTGACGAGTTCGACCTCACCGGCCTCTCTGCGGGAGGTGAGGACAACGAGCCCATCCAGGAGGCTGCCAGAACCTTCGATCTGCCCATCCCCGTCAACCACTACAACTTCGGCCTCGGCTAGAGGCGCCGGGATGAGACCGGCGAGCTCTTGGTGAACTGGAAGCCGGAGACGAACCGGGTGGACATATCCTCCATCCTCCCTACCTGGGTGGAGAAGGAGACCGTTAGTGGCCACACTTTCGATTTCTCATTCGTCCTTTACGGATGCGAGGACGCGGGGTCTTATAAAGACGAGACTGCGAGAACCCTCGCTTTCGAGAGTGCGAGATCCCAGTTGCGTTCCGCCGAGCTCGCCCATATGACGGGGAGGCGCTGCTTACAACTGGAGCTTCAAAACGTGGAGCTCGCGAGGGCCTATCAGGGGTTTCTTGCTGAGAACGCGCAGCTGAAGGAGAAGCTGCTCGCTGTCGAGAGTAGTGTGGTGAGTTACCTAGACCTCGTCACCCTTCTTTCCTTTCGCCATTTCTTTCTCTAAGGTCATCTTTATCGCAGGATGTCGATGCCGCCGAAAGAGCCGACGCTCGCATCCAGAGCCTGGAGGGGGAGGTGGCCAGGCTGAAGGCTCTAAATTGTGACCTCTCCCGTGCTGTTGTTCCCCCTTCCCCCCGCCGTCTGAAGGAAGAGCGGCGAGCGCGGGACAAGGACATCCTCTTGGAATCTACCGAGTCAGCCTGCTACATCTTTCAGACGATGAAGGCGGCCGGCCTCCTGGCCGACAATGCGGCTGACATGACTCTGGAAGACCTCGTTCCGGATCTCTTCATCCCGCTTCCGCCAGTGAAGAGCAGCGATGATGAGGAAGGATCCGCGAGCGATCCATGAGGCTTATAACTTTTGATTTTACTTTATGTTTTGTTTCGGGCTGGCGAGATCGCCGCCTTATGTAAATCAAACTATGAAATGCATGGATGCGTATTTTTTGGCCTTGCGTTGTGTTCGCCCTTTTTGCTATATTGTTTTTCGTGTTGATATCTCGTTCTCGCTTGCCTCGATGCTCATTTTTACGTAGGCTATTCTCGCGATGTTCGTTCTCGCACCTTATGCTATCGAATAGATAGGCATAGGACCTTTTTGGTTGCTCTGGCCTTTCTTATTTGCCTTAGGATTATTACCCTTTAGGTATGCGTTTTTCTCTAGGTCTTGTGAGGTACTTTCCTTCTCGGCGAGAGCTCGCCTCTTACCCTGTGCCGACGACCTTTCTGTCGAGCACCGGGTACCCCGAAGTGCATAGGGTTGATTCTCATCACTCGCATACTATTGCGCGAAATTTCTCTTCTCGCCGAGCGAGCAGGCCTGCCGAGCGGGAAGGATCAGATCAGCGCCGAAGGCTCGCTAACCTGATGCATTTCATCCTGACCTTATAAGGAACTCATCTCCTTGCCAACTTGCCCAATGATCAACTTGCACCTCCCGTTTAGTGAGAGCCCGGGAGAAGAACGGACCTGATGTCCAACATCGATATTTGTTACCTTGCCAGCCTCTCCAGAGATCAACCTGAAACCCCCCGTCTAGTGAGAGCCCGGGAGCGGAATCGATCTGGGGCATTCCAGCATAAAAACTTGTCAACTTGTCAGCCTCTCCAGAGATCAACCTGAAACCCCCCGTCTAGTGAGAGCCCGGGAGCGGAATCGATCTGGGGCATTCCAGCATAAAAACTTGTCAACTTGCCAGCCTCTCCAGAGATCAACCTGAAACCCCCCGTCTAGTGAGAGCCTGGGAGCGGAATCGATCTGGGGCATTCCAGCATAAAAACTTGTCAACTTGCCAGCCTCTCCAGAGATCAACCTGAAACCCCCCGTCTAGTGAGAGCCCGGGAACGGAATCGATCTGGGGCATTCCAGCATAAAAACTTGTCAACTTGCCAGCCTCTCTAGAGATCAACCTGAAACCCCCCGTCTAGTGAGAGCCTGGGAGCGGAATCGATCTGGGGCATTCCAGCATAAAAACTTGTTACCTTGCCAGCCTCTCCAGAGATCAACCTGAAACCCCCCGTCTAGTGAGAGCCCGGGAGCGGAATCGATCTGGGGCATTCCAGCATAAAAACTTGTCAACTTGCCAGCCTCTCCAGAGATCAACCTGAAACCCCCCGTCTAGTGAGAGCCCGGGAGCGGAATCGATCTGGGGCATTCCAGCATAAAAACTTGTCAACTTGCCAGCCTCTCCAGAGATCAACCTGAAACCCCCCGTCTAGTGAGAGCCCGGGAGCGGAATCGATCTGGGGCATTCCAGCATAAAAACTTGTTAACTTGCCAGCATCTCCAAAGATCAACCTGAAACCCCCCCGTCTAGTGAGAGCCCGGGAGCGGAATCGATCTGGGGCATTCCAGCATAAAAACTTGTCAACTTGCCAGCCTCTCCCGAGATCAACCTGAAACCCCCCGTCTAGTGAGAGCCCGGGAATGGAATCGATCTGGGGCATTCCAGCATAAAAACAACATGCCAGCCTCTCCAGAGATCAACCTGAAACCCCCCGTCTAGTGAGAGCCAGGGAGCGGAATCGATCTGGGGCATTCCAGCATAAAAACTTGTCACCTTGCCTGCCTTCACATAACAATTATAACCATCAAATGAAGAAGTAAAGTATTCAACTAACATCGTAATAAAACTTTCAAGGGTAGAATCGCTTCAAATCGTCTCCACTTCTGGCTCGGCCGAGAGGTACCCCTTCCACATCTTGGAGGTGATACCCCCCCCCCCCCCCCCCGACTTGAGCACTTCGCTTACAATGTATGGACCCTCACAATTGGGGTTGAGCTTACCTACCGAGGCCCCTCTTCCGGCCGTGTCGACCTTCTTCAAGACCAGATCTCCTTTCTGAAAATGTTTTACTCGGATGTGCATGTCAAAATATCGGGCCATTCGCCGCTTTATTTCTTCCTGCCTGATGGTGGCCTGGTCCCGGAGTTCCTCCACCAGGTCCAAGGATAGCCTTTGTTCCTCATCATTGGCCACTAGCCACTCTTCATTCCCTTCACCTGCGGCGACCACCCTGGGGGTCTGTACTTCGAATTCTATGGGAAGGACAGCTTCAGACCCATGAGAAAGTTTGAACGAGGTCTCTCCAGTGGCGGTGTTAGGGGTAGTCCTCAGGGCCCAGAGAACGGATGGTAGTTGCTCTACCCAGTTTCCCCGGAGGTTCTCCACCTTCTTCTTCAGTAGGTTGACAATTACTTTGTTTGCCGCTTCCACCTGGCCGTTGCTTCTTGGGTGGTGAACCGATGCGAACCTGAGGTCGATGCCAAGCTGGGTGCAGAAGCTAACAAATTCTTTGCTAGCAAATTGCGGCTCATTGTCCGTCACTATAGCCAGGGGAAGGCCGTGCCTGCAGATTATTTCTCCCCATACAAAATTCCTCACAACTTGAGATGTTACCTTGGCGAGCGCCTTCACTTCTACCCATTTGGAGAAATAATCGATCATGACCAGTAAGAATCTTCTTTGGCCACTAGCTTGAGGGAAAGGGCCAACTAGGTCCAACCCCCATATGGCAAAAGGCCAGGGAGTTGTGATGGTCCGAAGACTCTGGGCTGGGAGGAGTTGGAGTGGAGCATAAAGTTGACACTTTGAACACCTCCTTGCGAACTCGGCCGCATCTTTGCTGAGGATGGGCCAGAAATAGCTTTGCCTCAACACCCTCCCCTCCAGGGTTCGGCTCCCGGAATGACTGCCACACTCCCCGGAGTGAACTTCCTCCAAGTCTTTCGGGGCCTTCTCCTCGGAAACACAACGGGCCAAGAGTCCCAAGAGAGTTTTCCTATATAGCCCTCCTGCATGCAAGGAATAATAAGATGACTTATACCTGAGGCGTCGTCAGTCTACGTCTCCTTCAGGGAACTTCCCTGATGATAGGAAGGTGATGAAAGGATCCATCCACGAGGTCTCCTGATCTATCTCCATCAGTTCTCCTTCATCGACGGTGGGTTAGAAGAGTTCCGAAACTGTTCCGCCAGCTCGGGGACCGAACTTGGCTAGGAGATCCGTGTCACAACCCGTATTTTCCCACGAATTTAATAAATATTATCAGAGCAAGGGGAAAATACGCACTATGATGCCACGTCAAGCAGAGGACAACTACCGACACTCAGGCAAACACTCCTTACGATTATTTTATAAAAGACATATAAGTACATGGATAAAAAAGAGAATTTTACATTTTTGCTTAAGACCGTGTCCCTCGGTCCGGTGGATCATCTAGTCCACCAGTGAAAAACTATACCTACGCAGCAGAAAATAGGTTCATTTAGCTTACATGAGCATGAAGGTCAACATGACAGAAATGATATGCATATATCTATGTTTAGTATAGTAGGAAAAGATTTTTCGACGATATCCAAAGTATGTGGCATTTATTTAAAATCATGATATGCAAGAATGATACTCTTAGACTAATAAAGTAACTAATGCATCCTAGCATAAATCTTCCCAAAGAGCAAGTAGGTAAACAACCTGAAAGTAACAGCAAATCAACTAGCAAGTAAACTAGCACAAGAAATCTAGAGCTATGGGCGTCAACAACTGACACGAACCCATAGAAAAGAAGGAAAAGAAACAACTAAAGATCTACCCCTTACCTAAAAGAGAGGCAGGGCCTCGACAGGAAAGCTGAACGACGCCACTCTAACTCCTGCGGGAGCTAAAGACCTGAACCTGAGACATTCATAAGAAAAGAATGCATCAGCCCAAAAGGGTGCAAGAAAACTAAAATTAGCAGCATCAGAAGTAAAAGAGCAGAAAGGAAACTAAGCAGATAAACGTCAATAATCTTACAACAACTCGAGCCAGCTCAAACGAGTGCACTCGGTAAGAGGAAAAGCCTGCACCAGATGGTAATAGCCAAAACAATCAAAGCCCACCACGTGTCCGCCATTTCGGCTCAGAGGTGATGGTCATACATATAATATCATAATACACATAGATAAGCATATATGTTTAAGAACTTGAGACTGATCAGCTCGAGGGAAAAGTGTTTCCCAAAAGAAGGCACTGCGACGGTGGTATCTTCCACTAACGCCCGCAGCCCAAAACCGGGTCGTGGTCCTTTATCCACTGCCACCCAAAAACCAAATCCAAGTGGTGGTACTCTATCCACAGCCACCCAAAACTACCCACTTGGCAAGGCTTAAGACAAAGGTTCTAAATAATCAAATTAAGTTTCAATTAAGACACGGGACGTAACCCGAGATATCAGCACCATAACACCCTAAGGATAGGGTCACAAAGAAATAAACACTACTCAATGATTCATTTGAAAACACTTGGTGAGTCCAAACTTGACTCCCAACGAACTTCTCATAACAATATGACGAATAAGGCACGAAACAATACCAACACTGGTCACCAATCAAATACCGGACAACTCAAAGAATAAAGCATAGCTTCATCTAAAAAGTCTCAATGAAAAGACTAAAATGCTTGATAACATCGCTTAAGATACCCGGGATCACCCGGCGAAAGAACATATAATATATGAGGAAACAATTCAGAATAAGCGAAGAAATCGACGAGAAGGACTTATATCAAATTCGAAGAGAAAGACTTATATCAAAGTCGACGAGAAAGACTTATATCAAAGTCGACGAGAAAGACTTATATCAAAGTCGACGGGAAAGACTTATATCAAAGTCGACGAGAAAGACTCATATCAAAGTCGACGGGAAACTTCATAAAAGAAGAAGAAGAAATTGTACGATCTTAGGGCGAGCAAACCTTCTAAACCTAGGGAAGTCTTATCAGACTACCTGGTAGCATAACTAAACAGGTAAGGAAGCTATCCCGATTCCATGGGGATGACATCAGGAATCAAGAACCCAGAACACCAATCAAGACCCAAAAGGGCAACACAACAGCCACTAACCAAAAGATCAACAGGTTAGGCAGACAAGGAAGAAGAAAGGACTGAAATGAAGGACTTCCAATCACCCAGCAAAATCAAGCCAAGGGAGAAAGAATACTAAGTAGTTGTCGATCATAACACCCAGGAAACTCTACATAGCTGCTACCATAAAACCAACGGAGATACCTCATAGCTGATAATTCGGAACCAAGGGGAATACCACATAACTGAAATCTTGGGACCAAAGGGGTTCCTTAGCCCTTCTCAAAATAAATAAGGCAGCCCAAAATAACTTTATATAAGCAGCCCCTAAATTAAATCCCAACTGGAATAAAGCATAGCAGCAGCCTAAAATGAATTCATGTATATAAGCAGCCCAACCGAGCCTCCAAAGGATGAACTATGCAGAACTTACCCCAGATGGACGATCCAACCGATTAAAACAAGCTTAGAAGGATCCAAATTTCCACTTTTATAAGAACAGTGCGAACGAAATAAACAAGATTAGCCTTGGGTTGATCAAGTATTAACCAACTTAAGACCAGGTTTAGAGGAACCCCCAAAAAAATCAAGATTTGCCAAGAGTCCCGGTTAACCACAATTTCGGTCAAGAAATGGCCTACTCAATCTAGGTTTAGCAAACAACAAGAATGACTTCAGATTTTAGAAGGACAAAACAAACCAAGGCTTCCGTTTTTTTTTTTGCAAACAACGATCAAGTACATTACTCCCAATTTTTGTAAGAATCAAACATATAAATCAAGGGTAAGGACCCAGATCTTTGCCACAAGATCAAATCAGGAGAAGCCCAACTAACAACATACTAAGATCAAATCAACATAGGAGCAGCCCAACCAAGAAACAACAGCAGCCCAAGCTAAAAACAGCAGCCCCAACCAGAAACAACAGCCCCCCCCCCCCCCCCTTTAATCAGGAAAACCCAGGAAAAGGGCAGCAACCCCAAACCAAAACAGCAGCCCCCTCTAATATGATCCAACGATCTTGGAAACAAATTAAAACTTCTGAGCTTAGAGATCCAGGAAAAAACTTTACCAACACGCAAGAGATCCAGCCAAAGGAGAAGGAGGGAGGGAGGAAAGGTTTTCTTGCCTGAAGACCGCAAAACCACTGCCGATCCCGATGATGGTTCGCCGATCCAAGACTCCGACGATGGAGAGCAACCCCGGCGACCTCCACATCGCCTCCTCCGACGGCTCTGGCGCAAAACCCTACCCCTCGACTCCTCCTCGACGGAACCAGCGACGGGAAGGAAGAGGAAAGATCGAGCCCGGCAACCACCCGAGACCACCCCGACGGCCAAGCCCCCGACCTCGGGCGACACCGACGAAGCCCTAGACCGCGGCTCCAGCACTCTCGACAGAAAAGAAATCGGGAAAATGGGAGGAGCAGGGTCGGTTTGGAAGGGGAGGGTTTAACTATTACATGTATAAAATAAATAAATGAAAAAAAACTTATATATATATATATATGTTTTATACATAACGTTTATATATACAATGAACTTATATATATATTATATGATTGCATATTTACATCCGCCTGCATACAAACATAAAGCCTAATGTAACCCAAATTTTTATACATATATACATTGTATTTATGTTTGTATAAATCTTTATATACAATCTTTGTATCTTAACATTAATGTATACGTATATATACATATATTTTTATGCAAACCTCCTATAAAAATTTCAAGCACGCGAACACATAAGAACATCTGTATTCGAGTACATTTATAGTAGCGCGCTAATAAGTAAATACTCATGCAAGCCTATAATTCTATATGTATATATATATATACGTATATATATACACAATTACATACATATTACCGCATTTACGCCCCCAACTAGAAATAACTCGCCGGACGACGACGACGATCCCGAAACGGTAACGCCCCTTCGCCTCCACGCCCTGAATTAATATTTCACTTTAGATAAATTATTATTAATTCCACATGTTTTATTAAAATAATTATAAGAAAAACCCGGGGCGTTACAGCCACCCCTCCTAATAAAACGTTTCGACCCGAAACTTTGCGAGAACAACACCAAACAAATTTACCACTAAATCCCTCACATACCCGCTCAGATTAATTATAAGAGAACACCTGGGGCGTTACAGTCACCCCACCCAGAAGAAAGTTTCACCCCGAAACTTAGAACCAAAACTTAGAAAGCATCGAAGGAAAAGTACAAAGGGAGAGGTAAGCTCACACTCGCTAGATAGAGACGTTGACCGAAAAGGGCTAGGAAAACATATGCGGATAAGATTACCCAACAGGAAAAGGACATTACCAAGAACTCGAAATGTCCAAGCCGAGAACAGAATGCAGATCGCGGAACATCTGACTTGCGGATCCCAAACTTAAGGAAGCCTAAATGAAGATCAGCCTTCGAAAACACCGAACTAACTTCCTCCTTTACGAACAAGACGAGAGCACTCCAGGGCAAGGAACTAAGCCAGGAAAAAGCCACACTGCAACCACTCATCTAAGTGAGTGCGCAACTCTCACAACACACGCAGGGCCAAAGGGTACGGTGCCTTAGCAATAGGACAAGTACCCAGCTCAAGGTCAGAAACAAACTCCTCAACTCTCACAGGTAGAAAACCAGGGAGACTAACGGAGAAGACATCAGCGAGATCTCACACCACGGGGAAGTAAATCCTCGATACACCACAAACTACTACCGGTTTCTAACATAGAAACAAGGTAAGCAATACCATTGAAAACTAAAGGCTCCCGGCACACACCGCGGAGATAATCGGGGAAAACATAGCGCGGAACGCCAAACACGCTCGAGGGTTGACCGATGTCCAGCTTAAAATCCAAACGCTTTTCCTTGCGTTGGATAACAACATCAAACCTGGACAACCAGCCCAAACCCAAAATCACAACGAAAACTCTAGGTCTAGCACCTTTAGATTAACAAAAGCTAAGAGACCACCTAAGAGGGTAGGATAACCCTAGATACCCTGACTCGACACCACGGAGCCACCAGAGGGGAACTTAACATTAAACGAATCGCCAATCGAAACGAGGGTCAAACTACGACGCTCTATAAAAGTCCTAGCCACGAATGAGTAGGTAGCACCAGAATCGAGAAGGACACGCACCTAACGGCTCTTTACCTTAAATTCTCCTATAAAATTGGATACGCAACTAATCGAGTGAAAACAATACAGTACAAACGCTGAAGGCTAAGAGTTAGATTAGAATCTAACCTGAAATAACCTCGGGGGAAAAACTGCTCAACAATCGATAACCTAACGATAACCACCTGCGAAGCTCTATAGCCAAAACATCGAGTAAAACTCAAATAAAAAAGAAGGCACGCTCAACATCCTCTACCTTAACTCGCACAGAATTGAGATAACAAAAATCCAAATCCACATTCGCAAGGCAACGAAAAAACTAGGTCAAAACCTTAACCTGAAAACACCTGGGCAGAAAAACTGTGCTTGTTTCACAACCATTTGCCTCAACAACGCCTCGATACTCCGACGCAACTCTTTAGTCACCACCTCACTAAGCGCACCTAAGGGTTCCCCCTCTAACCGGAGAGCTGACTCCGACGCACGACGCCCTGGAATCATCGACTGCAATTACGAACGAACACCTCAATACACCTAGCTTAAGACGCAACAGCTAGGAACTAGAATTTCCTAACTCGATACAGACCAGGAAAGAGTACATACTTGCTCTTGCTGTTACCTTGCTCTGGGAATTCATGAAATGATGTTATGCTTAACTTAGGATGGTATACCATCATCCTATCAACTAATGTGCATAAGATATAAATGCATGAATGTCAAATTTTATTTCAAATCATGTGTGTACGAGCGTCATCATGTATGTCTTTAGCTTGGCACGTGTGCAAATGCTATGTTATAATGCATATGCAGTGTTATGCAATCTTAAAAGTCCTTAATGCATGCTATGAGCGGTGTACACATGCGATCTTATGCATCCCATACTACATATTATCGCATGCAACGAAAAAGAAAAATGTGCTAATGGACACACATGCGACCTACGTTATGCATCCCATACTACATAATAGTCGCATGCTGTCACCTATGAGGATCCATATACAAACACATTATGCATCCCATACTACATAATATGCCATGTATACTTCTTATCATGCTATGAGTGTAGTGTTCATGCGTCGGCCAAGACATATTGATGACCCTTCGGTGTGTGCATGCAATGAATGATGATTATCACCAGGCGGTTAACCGGGCAACCAGACTAGCACAGCAACCCGGCTAACCTTTTTTTTGTAACAACCCGACCCGACCACCACACCGGGAAGTCAGCCTTAACCAACCCCGGTGGGCCGACTTAACGCGGTTGGACAAGAGCTGCAGCCTGGTGCCCCCCCAACGCATCCGTCTGCGCCTATTTCTCAGCGCAGCGGGTTGTTGAGGTCAGGTTTCGATCCCCTGACCCCCTTGATGAGGCGCCTTCAACAACACTCATCACCAACTGAGCTGCAGCTCAGTTGGTGATAAGAGCTGTTGAAGGCGCCTCATCAAGGGGGTCAGGGGATCAAAACCTGACCTCAACAATGCGCTGTGATGAGAAACAGGCGCAGACGGATGCGTTGGGGGGCACCGGGTTGTAGCTCTTGTCCAACCGCGTTAAGTCGGCCCACCGGGGTTGGTTAAGGCTGACTCCCCGGTGTGGTGGTTGGGTTGGGTTGTTACAAAAAAAGTGCACTTTTTTTGTAACAACCCAACCCGACCACCACACCGGGGAGTCAGCCTTAACCAACCCCGGTGGGCCGACTTAACGCGGTTGGACAAGAGCTACAACCCAGTGCCCCCCAACGCATCCGTCTGCGCCTGTTTCTCAGCGCAGCGCGTTGTTGAGGTCAGGTTTCGATCCCCTGACCCCCTTGATGAGGCACCTTCAACAGCTCTCATCACCAACTGAGCTGACCGGGCTGCAGCTCTTGTCCAACCACATTAAGTCGGCCCACCAGGGTTGGTTAAGGCTGACTCCCCGGTGTGGTGGTCGGGTCGGGTTGTTACAAAAAAAAAATCTCCCTCTGATACCAACTGTCACAACCCGCATTTTCCCATAAATTTAATAAATATTATCAGAGCAAGGGGAAAAACGCGCTATGATGCCACGTCAAGCAGGGGACAACTACCGACGCTCAGGCAAACACTCCTTACGATTATTTTATAAAAGACATATAAGTACTTGGATAAAAAGGAGAATTTTACATTTTTGCTTAAGACCGTGTCCCTCGGTCCGCTGGATCATCTAGTCCACCAGTCAAAAACTATAGCTATGCAGCGAAAAATAGGTTCATTTAGCTTACATGAGCATGAAGGTCAACATCCCAGAAATGATATGGATATATCTATGTTTAGTATAGTAGGAAAAGATTTTTCTACGATATCCAAAGTATGTGGAATTTATTTAAAATCATGATATGCAAGAATGACATTTTTATACTAATAAAGTAACTAATGCATCATAGCATAAAGTTTCCCAGAGAGCAAGTAGGTAAACAACCTGAAAGTAACAGCAAATCAACTAGCAAGTAAACTAGCACAAGAAATCTAGAGCTATGGGCGTCAACAACTGACACGAACCCATAGAAAAGAAGGAAAAGAAACAACTAAAGATCTGCCCTTACCTAAAAGAGAGGCAGGGCCTCGACAGGAAAGCTGAACGACGGCACTCTAACTCCTGCGGCAACTAAAGACCTGAACCTGAGACATTCATAAGAAAAGAATGCCTCAGCCCAAAAGGGTGCAAGAAAACCAAGATTAGCAGCATCATAAGTAAAAGAGCAGAAAGGAAACTAAGCAGATAAACATCAATAATCTTACAAAAACTCGAGCCAGCTCAAACGAGTGCACTCGGTAAGAGGAAATGCCTGCACCAGACGGTAATAGCCAAAACAATCAAAGCCCACCACGTGTCCGCCATTTCGGCTCAGAGGTGATGGTCATACATATAATATCATAATACACATATATAAGCATAAATGTTTAAGAACTTGAGACTGATCAGCTCGAGGGAAAAGCGTCCCCCAAAAGAAGGCACTGCGACGGTGGTATCTTCCACTAACGCCCGCAGCCCAAAACCGGGTCGTGGTCCTTTATCCACTGCCACCCAAAAACCAAATCCGGGTGGTGGTACTCTATCCACTCCCACCCAAAACTATCCACCGTGCAAGGCTTAAGACAAAGGTTCTAAATAATCAAATTAAGTTTCAATTAAGACACGGGACGTAACCCGAGATATCAGCACCATAACACCCTAAGGATAGGGTCACAAAGAAATAAACACTACTCAATGATTCATTTGAAAACACTTGGTGAGTCCAAACTTGACTCCCAACGAACTTCTCATAACAATACGACGAATAAGGCACGAAACAATACCATAACCGGTCACCAATCAAATACCGGACAACTAAAAGAATAAAGCATAGCTTCATCTAAAAAGTCTCAACGAAAAGACTAAAATGCTTGATAACATCACTTAAGATACCCGGGATCACCCGACGAAAGAACATATAATATATGAGGAAACAATTCAGAATAAGCGAAGAAAGCGACGAGAAGGACTTATATCAAAGTCGAAGAGAAAGACTTATATCAAGGTCGACGAGAAAGACTTATATCAAAGTCAATGAGAAAGACTTATATCAAAAACGACGGGAAAGACTTATATCAAAGTCGACTAGAAAGACTCATATCAAAGTCGACGGGAAACTTCATAAAAGAAGAAGAAGAAGAAATTGCACGATCTTAGGGCGAGCAAACCTTTCTAAACCAAGGGAAGTCTTATCACACTACCTGATAGCATAACCAAATAGGTAAGGAAGCTATCCTGATTCCAAGGGGATGACATCAGGAATCAAGAACCCAGAACACCAATCAAGACCCAAAAAGGGCAACACAACAGCCACTAACCAAAAGATCAACAGGTTAGGAAGACAAGGAAGAAGAAAGGACTGAAATGAAGGACTTCCAATCACCCAGCAAAATCAATCCAAGGGAGAAAAAGAATACTAAGTAGCTGTCGATCATAACACCCAGGAAACTCCACATAGCTGCTACCATAAAACCAACAGAGATACCTCATAGCTGATATTTCGGAACCATGGGGAATACCACATAACTGAAATCATGGGACCAAAGGGGTTCCTTTGCCCTTCTCAAAATAAATAAGGCAGCCCAAAATAAATTTATATAAGCAGCCCCTAAATTAAATCCCTACTGGAATATGGCATAGCAGCAGCCTAAAATGAATTCATGTATATAAGCAGCCCAACCGAGCCTCCAAAGGATGAACTATGCAGACCACACCCCAGATGGACGATCCAACCGATTAAAACAAGCTTAGAAGGATCCAAATTTCCACTTTTATAAGACCAGTGCGAACGAAATAAACAAGATTAGCATTGGGTTGATCAAGTATTAACCAACTTAAGACTAGGTTTAGAGGAACCCCAAAAAAATCAAGATTTGCCAAGAGTCCC
The DNA here is from genome assembly GCA_033032865.1 of Dactylorhiza incarnata. NCBI lineage: Eukaryota > Viridiplantae > Streptophyta > Magnoliopsida > Asparagales > Orchidaceae > Dactylorhiza > Dactylorhiza incarnata. The sequence continues at coordinate 10,748,089 of JAWHQI010000035.1, forward strand.
AGTTAACCACAATTTCGGTCAAGAAATAGCCTACTCAATCTAGGTTTAGCAAACAACAAGAATGACTCCAGATTTTAGAAGGACAAAACAAACCCAGGCTTCCTATTTTTTTTTTTTTGCAAACAACGATCAAGTACATGCCTCCTTATTTTTGTAAGAATCAAACATATAAATCAAGGGTACTAAGATCAAATCAACATAGGAGCAGCCCAACTAATAGCATACTAAGATCAAATCAGGAGCAGCCCAACTAACAGCATACTAAGATCAAATCAACATAGGAGCAGCCCAACCAAGAAACAACAGCAGCCCAAGCTAAAAATAGCAGCACCAACCAAGAAACAACAGCCCCCCCCCCCCCTTTAATCAGGAAAACCCAGGAAAAGGGCAGCAGCCCCAAACAAAAATAGCAGCCCCCTCTAATATGATCCAACGATCTTGGCAACAAATTAAAACTTCTGAGCTTAGAGATCCAAGAAAAAACTTTACCAACACGCAAGAGATCCAGCCAAAGGATAAGGAGGGAGGGAGGAAAGGTTTTCTTGACTGAAGACCGCAAAACCACTGCCGATCCCGACGATGGTTCGCCGATCCAAGACTCCGACGATGGAGAGCAACCCCGGCGACCTCCACATCGCCTCCTCCGACGGCTCTGGTGCAAAACCCTACCCCTCGAATCCTCGACGGAACCAGTGACGGGAAGGAAGAGGAAAGATCGAGCCCGACAACCACCCGAGACCACCCCGACCGCCAAGCCCCCGACCTCCGGAGACACCGACGAAGCCCTAGACCGCGGCTCCAGCACTCTCGACAGAAAAGAAATCGGGAAAAGGGGAGGAGCAGGGTTGGTTTGGAAGGGGAGGGTTTAACTATTACATGTATAAAATAAATAAATGAAAAAAAACTTATATATATATGTTTTATACATAACTTTTATATATATAATGAACTTTTATATATATTATATGATTGCATATTTACATCCGCCTGCATACAAACATAAAGCCTAATGTAACCCAAATTTTTATACATATATACATTGTATTTATGTTTGTATAAATCTTTATATACAGTCTTTGTATCTTAACATTAATGTATACGTATATATACATATATTTTTATGCAAACCTCCTATAAAAATTTCAAGCACGCAAACACATAAGAACATCTGTATTCGAATACATTTATAGTAGCGCGCTAATAAGTAAATACTCATGCAAGCCTATAATTCTATATTTATACATATATACGTGTATATATACACAATTATATACATATTATCGCATTTACGCCCCCAACTAGAAATAACTCGCCGGACGACGACGACGATCCCGAAACGGTAACGCCCATTCGCCTCCACGCCCTGAATTAATATTTCGCTTTAGAAAAATTATTATTAATTCCACATGTTTTACTAAAATAATTATAAGAAAAACCCGGGGCGTTACAGTCCGCAGGGGTGCTCTCCTCCCTCGGCACGTGTCTGATGGAGAAAGTGTGAAACCGCCCGATGACTCCCTTGACCTTCTCCAGGTACCATTGGAGAGTCGGATCCTTCGCTTCAAACTCTCCCCAGACTTGGCATGCCACCACCATGGAGTTCGTCGAGACATCCACGTCTTGCACTCCCAGTTCCTGGGCTAGCCGGAGGCCCGCTATCACCGCCTCTTACTCCGCTTGGTTGTTGGTAATCAGGAAGTGGATGTTCAAAGCTTGCTCTATCTTGGTCCCTTGGGGGCTCACCAAGATGATTCCCCCTCCATAGGAGTGTCTTCCTGACGCACCATCTACCAACATCATCCACGCCACTGGGGGAGGTGATTCATGTTCCCCTACTTCGGATGTGTAGTCAGCCATGAAGTCTGCCACTGCCTGGGCCTTGATTGACGCCCTGGGGACAAACGCAATGTTGAACTCACTCAGCTCCATGGACCACTTTGCCAATCTTCCCGAGTGTTCCACCCCTTCCGTGACTTTGCGAAGTGGGTGATCTGTTACCACTTTGATTGAATGTGCCTGGAAGTAGGGCCGGAGCCTCCGATCCGCCACCACCAATGCGAAAGCCAACTTCTCCAAGATTGGGTACCGGAGCTCCGCCTTCTTCAGCACTCGGCTGACATAGTAGATATGAAACTGCTTTCTTCCTTCCTCACGAATTAATACTGAACTTACCGCTTCAAGTCCTACTCCCAGGTATAGGGATAGGTATTCTCCCGATCTCGGCCCTTGAAGCAGGGGGGTTCGGGTGAGTTGCCCTTTCAAAGCTTGAAAAGTTTCCTCACACTCCGGGGTCCATTCAAATTTTTTATTGCCCCTCAGTACCTTGAAGAAGGGCGCACACTTCTCCCCCGCCTTGGAGAGGAACCTGCTAAGTTCGGCCAGCTTCCCCGTGAGGCTTTGAACCTCCTTCGGGCTTCTCGGCGATCCCAACTCTATTATCGCCTTGACCTTGTCTGGGTTAGGTTCCACCCCCGCCGGGGTGAGCAAGTGGCCTAAGAACTTCCCTCGGCTAGCCCCGAAGACACACTTCAAGGGGTTGAGTTTCATCTTATACCTTCGCAGGGTCCCAAACGTCTCCTCAAAGTCTCGGAGGTGAGACCCAAGGTCCCGGCTCTTTACCATGAGATCATCAACATAGACCCCTAAGTTTCTTCCCCTTTGTTCGCGAAAGACCAGATCCATCATCCTTTGATATGTGGCACCTACATTCTTGAGCCCAAAGGGCATCATCTTATAACAGTAGCATCCATCCCCCGTGATGAAGGAGACATCTTTGATGTCCGGGGGGTGCATGCGGATTTGATGATAACCTGAAAAAGCATCTAAGAAAGACATTACAGAGAAACCAACGGCTGAGTCAACCAGCGCGTCGATTCTAGGCAGGGGGTAGCAATCTTTCGGGCATGATTTATTAAGAAGTGAAAAGTCGATACACATGCGCCACTTACCTCCCCCCTTTTTTACCATGACTACATTGGAGACCCAGCCAGGATATTGGATCTCCGACACAAAACCTGCTTGTAGGAGCTTTTTCACCTCCTCGCGGATCCGACCCTCTAGCTTGTCTGTCGTGGCCCTCTTCTTTTGGCGAATGGTGCGGGTGCCGGGGTCGAGGTTGAGGCGGTGGCAAGCCACATCCGCATCGATCCCGGGCATCTCCGCGGCGCCCCAAGCGAAGACATCCACATTCTTCTGCACGCAGCCTAGGATCTCAGCCCGCTCCTCCGAACTGAGCTCCCCGCAGACTCGGACCTTCTTTACCACCCCAAGATGAGTGGTGACCTCAAGCTCCACGACCTCATCCATGGCCTCCAGCCTGGGTTGCTCTACCCAAGCACTTTCCTTCTCTCTGCCGCAAGCGGGCACTTAGGCTCCTTCCTCCGTCTCTTCCTCCCCTATCATCATCAACTCCTCCACCCCTCCTTCCTGGGCACCCTCTGCTTCCTCTTCTTCTCCTCTTCTCTGCGCCCTGGGTCTCTCAGTGACCCCTTCCTGGGCATGAACTTCCTCTTCCTCCACCCTCTCCTTGACTCCATTCTCTCCTCCGGCTTCTGCCGCCTCCTCCATCACTTTATCGAACTCCTCCGCTTCTCCCATCCAGGTGACGGTGTTGACAGCCGTCACATAGCACTGTCTCGCCATCTTCGGGTCTCCTCGGATCTGGGTCTGGACTCCACCCGCGTTGAACTTGAGACACTGGTGGAAGGTGGAAGGGACACATCTGAACGCGTTGATGAGAGGCCGTCCAAAGATGGCATTGTAGCTGCTTGGGGCATCCACTATCACGAAGCGGCAGTTCCGGGACTGCACTCCGAGGGTCACATGGAGCCCCACTCCACCCTCTACCACCTTCCTTTCTCCCGAAAAGCCGAATAGGGGGCCATCCGAGGCCAACACACTCTTGGCCTCCACCTTCATCTCATCAAACGCCTCTTGAAGACGACGTTGACCGAGCTCCCATTATCGACTTGAATCCGCGAGGCGGTGAAGTTCTCGATGGCGGTCTGGATGACCAGCGCATCGCAGAATGGATCTTCATAGCTTGGCATGTCCTTTTGGGAGAAAGTAATTCTTTCTGCTGGGGGTGGAGCAGTGGATGTTGAGGCCACGCTCCGCCGATAGATGGTATGGAGGCTAGCCTTGCGGGTTGCCTCCACCCCTACCCCCACCCCCATGGATCACCCTGATCCCTCCTCTACTCCCCACATCAACTCTGTCTTCACACCTTTCTTCCTCCTCCCCTCGAGGCTCGACCTCCTCAATTCTCACATGTTGATGTTGCCTCGGCGTAGGCACTCAGCCCATTTTTGTTTCCAGGAACTCTGGGCAGGTGGCTGTCGTGTGACCTTCCTCATCGTGGAAGTCACAATACGGCAACGTCACCTCCCCTGCTTCGCCTTCCGCCATCCTATTCCAACTCCTTCTTGCTCCCACTTCTTCTTTCGCCTCTTCTCTCCTTCCTCTTCCTCATCTTCCCAGCCTGATCGCCATGGCTTGTTGAGGTGGGGGAGGCAATTGCCTCGGACCCTGCCTCTACCCCAACTGGTGGGGTCTTCCTTGTCCTCCATGGAAGTTACCCCTTCCCGAGCCGTAACCCCTTCCCTGACCCTGCATTCCTTCGGCTCGCTGCCTCCACTCCCCCTCCGGGGCCCTGGGCTCTTCCCTTCTCCTTACCTCCTGCTGCTTGACCTTCGGCTCACTGAGCTTTGCTAGCCTCTTGGTGAGCTCCAGGTTGGCCTCCTCACTCTCAATTTCCTCCGCCACCCTCTCCATCAACTCCTCGTAGGAGACGGGGGCTTTCCTCTTTAGAGCCATTTTGAAGAAACTTTCCCTCAGCCCGACCGTGAAGGCGAGCTGGAGTGCAAACCCAGGCATTTCCTGAGTGAGCAGCACCTCTTCCTGGAACCTATCCGCGTAGCGAGCCAACGATTCCTTTGGCTCCTGCTTCACTTTGAAGAGAGACTCGGCGTCCTTCTTCCTTTTCTTTGAAGTTGAGAATCGCAACAAGAAACTCCGGCGCAAATCCTCGAAAGCGTAGATCGACCCTGTATGGAGTTGATGGAACCAGTCCCTGGCCTTTTCCTTAAGGGTGACGACGAAGAGCCGACACTTGAAAGCATCTGACATCGGCCTGATAGAGACCGAGTCCTAAAACGACTGGAGATGTTGGACAGGGTCATCCCTGCCATTGTAGTACACCTTGTCCCACTCTCCGAACCCTGCCGGGACAGGTGCAGAAAGTACCAACTCGCAGAAGGGACTTCCCCCTTCTGCTACCCTCTCCCGCTCCACACGACCCCCAAGCTCTCTCGCCCGACTCGGGCTCGTGGGGACTACGGTCGCGAGAATGGTATTCGCATGGACCACTCCCACAATCGCCATGTCTTCCGGGCGCGCGCTCGCCTGCGCCGCGCTCGCCAGCACAGAGTTCGACGGCACGAAGCTTGCCGGCACGAGACTCGCCGGGCTGGCGAACATCACTCGCCCTTCCAAGTATTGAACTGAACTTCCTGCGACTTCCATTCCGGCCCTTCCCCCCAGAGCGTTCTCGCCAACCGCTGTTGGGGATAGGGTCGCCTGAGGTGCTGGGGTCGCAAACTCGCTCCGCAGCACCACGACGGTGAGCCCGAAGGTGTCGAGCACCTCCCTCATGAAATCCGCGAACATCCTCGGCGTCACCACCTGCGGTGACTCGCTGAACCCCTCGCCTTGATCCTCGCCTCCCGTCATATCTACTCCTTGGAACTTTCTTGGACCAGCCACGCTCCACGCTCACCGCACCAAAATGTTGAAACCGATTTCTCGGCCTCTTATTGAGCTCGGGGCCCTCACCGAAATGAGGGGCGGCTAGCCCTTACTGATCCCTCGGAGAAGGTAGACCGAAGACTAGAAAAATGACTAAGACCTTAGTCGCAGCGAGGAGGTCCCTCCACTAACCCGGAAGATCGTTGAGCGCTTCCCCTCCCAAGCCAAAGCTGGGACTCGGGCACCTTGGAGAGCTCTGGGAATGCTAACCAAAGCAAGCCTGGGGAGAGAGAAGCTGAAGTGAAGTCCTCTCCAAAGGTGCCCTTGAGGCCTTATTTATTGGTTTTCTAGTCTGGCCTGCAAATAACAGGATTCCGCCTTCTGATTTTACTATCCGCACCCCAAATGGGTCTGCTAACAGCCAAACTCTGCTGTTTGGAGAAGCTAAATGCAGACCACCAAGGATGAGAAGGTAACTGGGCCCTATCAACCTATGGACAAGGAACTGCGAGAACCTTACTGGCGAAGCTCTCGCGGGCCTTCCCGCGAGCCCTGCTCGTGGTGCCTCTCCTAGGCGATCACCCTGCGAGGACCTTGCCGACCAGTTCTGGCGGTATCAGCCGAGGTCCGATCTCGCGAGCCTTCCTGCGAGACCGCCTCTGGACCTCGTCGAGCTCAACACGCCTTTCGCCGAACGCAGATCACTTCGCCGGACACGGACGAGCTCGACGAATGCAGGACGTTAAATTGTTCGATGTCCGCTGAGACGGGCAGTTCGTCGACCGCTGCTTTCCTGATGTAACTAGCCGAGCGCTGCCGTAGAGTTTATTTCATTCATCGGGCGCCGTTCGACAAATGCCGAGCGTAGAATGGAGCGAGGTCTGGGTCTCGCGAAGATACCTGTCGAGGTCTGGGTCTCGTGACTCTCCTTGCGAGACCGTCCCTTTGGCTTTAATGAGCATAGAACTCTTCGCCGACTTCTGATGATTTCGTCGAACAGGGGTGGGCTCGACGGAGTCAGGTGAGCTCGAGGATCACTGGAGAGTTCGTCGAACGTAGTGCTCCTTTCGTCGAACTCCGGAATCTTCCTGAAACGGCCTGCGAGTGTTTATCTCGCCGATCCTTCTCGCTCGCCTTTCAGCGAGACCTCCGAGGGGGAAGGTGATGCGTGTCGGCAAGTGCACCGGTCGCTGTCAAGTAATAAATGTGGAGAGTGGAATCCCCGAGTGTCGGTCTCTTGAGGAATGCAGATTGGGTGAACGAAACGCGTTGTATGACTCTTGTTACACAAGCGCAACACACATAAAAAAAGGGGTTTTTGGTTGGTTGTTCCTAATCTTAACAACAATAAAAGAAATGCGGGTCGAAAGCACCGCTTCGCGAGGCGAGATGGATGCAACGGTCGCGATGCCGTGCTTCGTGAGGCGGATGGTGTGTGCTCTAGTGCGAGAAGGTGAGGGTCGCAAACACCTCTTCACAACCGCCGTTAGCTCTTGCTAACGCGGATCAAACACCTTGAGGGCGTGAGTGAGAGAGTGGAAACGGAGTGATTCACAAGCACGCTATGAAGAAGGGCAAAGAAACATTCATTGCAAACAAACCAAACATCACAATATTCTAGTTTACACAATTCAACGAGTACAATGAAGGAAAGAAGAAAGAGATAACCGATGGGTGAAGACTAGCGGCCGTTCACGGTCGGAATGGTAGGTTGTTGGGCTACCTCCGGACTCGGGCGGACGATGCTTCCGGCGCAAAGAGCTGTCACGATCTCTCTACGTAGCTCCGTCGTCTTCGACTTCAGATTTCCTCTTCTTCTCACCGGGCCGGAGTGGGAAAATAGCTGCTTGGAGGCTTGCGGATGGTGGAGAACGCTCCCGGACAATGGAGGAAGGCTTGGAATGGATGGAGAAGACTTCCCCTTGCGTAGGAGATGAAGTGGAGGCGTCCCAAGATGGTGGTCGGCGGCGTACGGATCAGGAAATCTGCTCCCCAAGGCTGAATATGACCTAAAATCGGAACAGGCATTTATATAGGCGCTGGAATTAATACTGCGCACGGTCATTGGCGCACGACCAGTGGTCGTGCGCACTAGAATCCTGTGATCGTGCGTCCGACTGGACAGAGCCTGCAAGAAAAGCAATTTATAAAATATAATGTTCGCACGACCAGTGGCGCACGACCGGTGGTCGTGCGCACTACCGTCGGTGGTCGTGCGCACTGGTCGAGACAGAACTCATAAAATTAATGATAAGTGCGCACAAACAGTGGCGCACGACCGGTGGTCGTGCGCACTATCGTAGGTGGTCGTGCGCACTGAACCAAACAGAACTCATGAAAAAAGGGTTAAGTGCACACGATCAGTGGCGCACGACCAGTGGTCGTGCGCAATAGAACCGGTGATCGTGCGCAGTGTTCCTGTGCAGAATTGCACCGGGAACACCTACACGACTCCAATTCCAGCACAACCACGAATCCAGCCACTGAAAGTGGCACCTAACAGCGCATGAAAACTACTAATGAAGAAAAGCAATGAAATCACCAAAATGGGCCTAGAAGTGCACCTAGCATGGAATATCAAATATAAACTATAACAAGGCTAACGTGCGGTGAAATGACTGAATAAAGGCCCAGATGAGTCCATAAAAGTGTATATGATCAGGACTCATCACACCCCCAGACTTAACTGTTTGCGCGTCCCGAGCAAACGAATCCGGCGGAGTGTGAAAACGAGAGTTAACATAGAGAATTACACAAAGGAGTACGGTGCGAAGTAACATACGCATGCGAGTAGAGATTCTAGTAGAAGGAGATTCTAACTATGCTAACTAATTTACAAAAGTATTAAAGCGTAAGTAAGGATTTAGTTATACTCAGTTGGTGAATTATGAAGAATTTGAACGATCATGCCCGGTATGAATGTGACACGACACTGAGGCGGGTGTTGCAGAAGATCGGGGCTTAGGAGTAACTCCGCTGAAATCCATCAACGTCGTGAACCATACGCTCGCCCGGTCACACTCTCTCCACAGCGCTAGCAAACTCGCAAGTCAAATCAATAGGACTTATAGGATTAAGTTGGGGCTTAGGTTACGGTATGGTATTCAAATTTAAACATGATGGCTACGCAACGCTGCACCACACACGACCAACAACTATGCTCGTGTGACACACCCCCAGACTTATCATGAAAACCAGGTGGCACACGACCTACTTCACAAATACCAACAGATTTCTATTTAGCTCAGAAGGATTTCTTTTCAACATACTCTCTTTTTTCTAGATATTTTTTTTTCTTTTAACATACTTTGCTTCTATTACGTATCCTCCGGTTGGTTCAAAATCAGCAAATAGACTTTATTCCCCCTTCATAACACAACGATTCCAAACATCACACAAGTTGAGAATTATGAGCGCAGTTAAAGAGCAATTTGGTTGCGGGTGTAGGATAAGCTTCGGGCTTTGGTGGATGAAGAGGAGCTGAACAAAGGAATGGTAGGCACAAATTGGGCTTGCAAAGGTGAGCGAAAAGGACATGGAATAACAAACCTCAAACTAGCCAAAGGGTGGCCTACATCATGTTTAACTCGACGAGTCGCACTCACCCATGCTTCAAGAGTCGCTTGTTGCAAGTTCTTAGCCCACGAGAAAGGTAAACCTTCCTCCCGACTCGAGCAACACACGACTAGCACTCGTACACACACACTACACCGGGTTATCGTCAATTTCATTCAAACTCACCACTTGAGTATAACAAATCTAAATTTACGCAGAAATACTAAACATAAATTAGATGCATAGAGACAATCTAGTTCTACTCAAATTCTACCATATCATGCGAAGTGACTAGAACACTACACGAGTCAACATCGCACTCCAAATAATAATTTCTAAGTTATCAACCTATTTCACATTCCAACCAAAATAGTTTAACCGGAACAACAACAAAAAGATAAGCGCGCATTCAAGTGGGTGAAGTGGTGTGTGAGCATGAAAACAATGATAATGACAAGGATAAATAAAGAACAAACTCCTAGTATGCAGTGCAACTCGTTCACAGTGGATGACAACATACGCTCCCCCAGACATAGTCTAAACAATACATCCAGAAATTGGAAGCAAAAAGAGGGGAGGAAGTGTTACCCAATGCTCAGAATTGAGCATACCAGACGATTGGCGTTTATGATCAAGAGCAGTCCGCAGCATCCGCACCAAAGAACAAGACCTGCAAGCACAAAACTAAAAACAGCAAAAGCGAATATAAAAACCGAACCAAGCATGTTAGAAAGGAAATAAAATCAGGAAATCTGGGTTGTCTCCCAGTAGCGCTTTTATTTAATGTCCTTAAGCTGGATCAAATACCTGTATTAACAATGTTCAAAAAGTGCAAGAATTAAATAAAAGGAGTTCACAAAAGCAGTTTCACAAACTCAGATCACACAAATCAGCTAAAAGCGCTCTTATGGTGCGTGTCCCCCGTAGCGCGTAGGCAGGAGGTGAAGGCTTTAGGGCCAACACTGGTGTCACCCAGTGCTCCCCTAACCTCCGCCCTCTTGCAACGGAGAGCGGCAGCGCGAGCGTCGTGCAGAAGTTTCTCCTGTTTAAGTTTCATGACATTCGGGGACTGCCACCGTTGAGAGTTTTCAGATTTTTCCGCCTTAGTGGCGGGTGGCGTCACTTCCGGCATCGTGGTGACTACCGGATCGGCCCAGGAGATGGAGCGCTTAGATAGTTTATTACAGGAATCACAATAAGAGGATAATGGGACATTGTCCCGAACCAAATTCACGTCAAAGTTTTTCGAATTGCAGTCTTCTTCCGTTTCGGAACCGAACTCTCGCCGAAGATCAACTTCTTCTTCCTCACTAGACAGGTGCTCCTCCTTTTCCCCTTCCATTGATTCTTTAACTTCTTCATGCCCTGCACAGCTCAATGATTCATCAAAATTAAAAAGAGGGGGAGGAGTTGATGTTTCAGCTGTAGCTTCGGGGCAAGTGGGCTGCTGCACCTTATTGGGCAGGAAAACGCACCCCGTAGCGAAATCAAGGGTGGCACCGCTCTCTTTCAAGAACGGCACGCCCAGGATAGGGATAGAATGATTTTCCTGGGGGCCCAACACCTGAAAATCAGCAACTACACTTGTCCCCTCAACTATCACCTCTACATTTTTCACTTCCCCCTCGGATTGAATAACAGTCCCATTAGCAAGCACAAGGGATTTCCTTTCTTCCGTGTTCATCTCCAATTGTAATTTAGCTACATCTTGCAATGCAATGATGTTGCGGGAGGAACCAGAGTCACACAAAGCTTTCGTTTCAAACTTGTTGATGGAACAGGAAATTACCAGCTCACTCGGATCAGCCTCTACCACATCCCCAAGACTCTTCCCTTGATCAATTGGGTTCTTTTCCGTGTTGCTGGGAAGGGTCCCCTGCGATCGCTCGGTTAGCACTTGGGCCAATTGGCCCAACTGTGTTTCCAAGTTTCGCATGGATGCGGTCTGGTTCACCATATTCGAATTAGCTACTTGCATGAATTTCTCCATCATCTCTTCTAGATTACTCTTTTTTTGGGTAGGGGGCGCTTGGTTATAATCCGGGTGTGGTGGCCTCGGTTGGCTCCCGGAGGCGTAAACATCGTTTTGATGCTGCCCCGGTGCCCATCGTTGGCCAGGCGTGTTTGGATTCCAAGAGAAGTTCGGGTGACTTCTCGCTCCCGGATTATAAGCATTATTGAAAGACGCCCCTTAGGCTGATTTCCTACATAATTAACAGATTCATTCAAGGTCAAGTGTGCGAAGTCACCTGCCATGTTGTTCCCCGAACATTCATACGCGTGGTGGCCTCCGCCTCCACATCCCTCGCAGGTAATGATAGCAGCAGGCACGAGTGTAGAAGGGAGTGAGTCGACCATAAAGAGACCACGACCGCTTCTTGGAGCGTTTCTCCCTGCAGTCCAGAATGTACTGTGGGAGGCAGTGTCGCGCAGAATCCGAAGGGCTTCCTCAGGGGTGTGGTTCATCAAAGTACCACACGCCGCAGCATCGATCATTGCCCTGTAGTTGGGCTCGATTGCAAAGTAAAATGTTTCGACCACATTCCACGGTTGCAGCTCGTGGTTCGGGCAACGGCGAAGGAGATCACTAAGGCGCTCCCACGCCTCAGCAAGGGTTTCCTGATCAAGTTGACGAAAGGTGGCGATTTCCCGCCGCAAGCTCACGATCTTATCCACTGGGTGGAATTTAGCAAGGAACTTGGATGCGAGGGCATCCCAAGTTGCAGCAGTCCCGGGCGGAATGGAGTGGAGCCACACCTTGGCTTTGTCGTGGAGTGAGCTTGACCGTGTCGTCAGTAATCCCTGCGTAGCGGAAGGTTCCGCAAATATCACAAAACTCCGCTAGATGCAGATGCAGATCTTCGCTGGCCAAACCCGAGAACTGAGCGTTGTTCCGGATGATGTTCAAGATCGCAGGCTTGATCTCAAACTGATTATTCATAATATTGGGCCCAAACCCCGGATACACACTCCCGGCAGTTGGAGTGGTGTAGTCTCTCATCGTGCGGGGACGAGGCCTAACCGCCTCCTGCTCATCTCCAGGCTGATGCTGCCCCTCGTCAGGCACTCTCGCATCAACATCATTTGGGTTTACCTGATCACCCATTGCCGCTTGTACGGCAGCAGCGCGCCTTCGTGCGCGAGCGGTCCGTTCGATTTCTGGGTCAAAGGGCACGAGCTCCCCTGCGGCTTGTCTCTGCATGCACTATCACAAACAAACAAAAAGAAAACAAAGAGAATCAAAAACAACTGCTCGTATAACGAGAGTCACAACACAAGACGATACACGCCTGCATTCCCCGGCAACGGCGCCAAAAACTTGATGCGTGTCGGCAAGTGCACCGGTCGCTGTCAAGTAATAAATGTGGAGAGTGGAATCCCCGAGTGTCGGTCTCTTGAGGAATGCAGATTGGGTGAACGAAACGCGTTGTATGACTCTTGTTACACAAGCGCAACACACATAAAAAAAGGGGTTTTTGGTTGGTTGTTCCTAATCTTAACAACAATAAAAGAAATGCGGGTCGAAAGCACCGCTTCGCGAGGCGAGATGGATGCAACGGCCGCGATGCCGTGCTTCGTGAGGCGGATGGTGTGTGCTCTAGTGCGAGAAGGTGAGGGTCGCAAACACCTCTTCACAACCGCCGTTAGCTCTTGCTAACGCGGATCAAACACCTTGAGGGCGTGAGTGAGAGAGTGGAAACGGAGTGATTCACAAGCACGCTATGAAGAAGGGCAAAGAAACATTCATTGCAAACAAACCAAAAATCACAATATTCCAGTTTACACAATTCAACGAGTACAATGAAGGAAAGAAGAAAGAGATAACCGATGGGTGAAGACTAGCGGCCGTTCACGGCCGGAATGGTAGTTTGTCGGGCTACCTCCGGACTCGGGCGGACGATGCTTCCGGCACAAAGAGCTGTCATGATCTCTCTACGTAGCTCCGTCGTCTTCGACTTCAGATTTCCTCTTCTTCTCATCGGGCCGGAGTGGGAAAATAGCTGCTTGGAGGCTTGCGGATGGTGGAGAACGCTCCCGGACAATGGAGGAAGGCTTGGAATGGATGGAGAAGACTTCCCCATGCGTAGGAGATGAAGTGGAGGCGTCTCAAGATGGTGGTCGGCGGCGTACGGATCAGGAAATCCGCTCCCCAAGGCTGAATATGACCTAAAATCGGAACAGGCATTTATATAGGCGCTGGAATTAATACGGCGCACGGTCATTGGCGCACGACCAGTGGTCGTGCGCACTAGAATCCTGTGATCGTGCGTCCGACTGGACGGAGCCTGCAAGAAAAGCAATTTATAAAATATAATGTTCGCACGACCAGTGGCGCACGACCGGTGGTCGTGCGCACTATCGCCGGTGGTCGTGCGCACTGGTCGAGACAGAACTCATAAAATTAATGATAAGTGCGCACGAACAGTGGCGCACGACCGGTGGTCGTGCGCACTATCGTAGGTGGTCGTGCGCACTGCACCAAATAGAACTTATGAAAAAAGGGTTAAGTGCACACGATCAGTGGCGCACGACCAGTGGTCGTGCGCAATAGAACCGGTGATCGTGCGCAGTGTTCCTGTGCAGAATTGCACCGGGAACACCTGCACGACTCCAATTCCAGCACAACCACGAATCCAGCCACTGAAAGTGGCACCTAACAGCGCATGAAAACTACTAATGAAGAAAAGTCATGAAATCACCAAAATGGGCCTAGAAGTGCACCTAGCATGGAATATCAAATATAAACTATAACAAGGCTAACGTGCGGTGAAATGACTGAATAAAGGCCCAGATGAGTCCATAAAAGTGTATATGATCAGGACTCATCAGAAGGCCTCCGGCACTAAGGCCTCTCTTCCTTATCACCATCCTATTGCCTTCTTGAACCGAGTCTCTTTGCCTGGCGGATATAGGGGTTGTACACCAGAGCTCTCCAAGGTGCCCGAGTCTCAGCTTTGGCTTGGGAGGGGAAGCGCTCAACGATCTTCCGAGTTAGTGGAGGGACCTCCTCGCTGTGACTAAGGTCTTAGTCTTCTTTCTAGTCTTCGGTCTACCCTCTCCGAGGGATCAGTAAGGGCTAGCTGCCCCTCATCTCGGTGAGGGCCCCGAGCTCCACAAGAGGCCGAGAAATCGGTTTCAACATATACATACGGAGCGGAAAATAGATTCATTTTAGCCTACATGAGCATGAAGATCAACATCAAAAAAATGATATGCACGAATCTATGTTTAGTACAGTAAGAAAGGAATTTCTACGATCTTCAAAGTATGCGACATTTATTTAAAATCATGATATGCAAGAATGACATTTTTATACCAATAAAGTAACTAATGCATCCTAGCATAAAGTTTCCCAGAGAGCAAGTAGGTAAACAACCCAAAAGTAACAGCAAAACTAGTAGCAAGTAATCTAAAGATAAAAGCCATACGGGCGCCAACAACTGACACGAACCCGCAGGAAAGAAGGAAAACAACAACAAAAACTTCCTCTTACCTAGAAGAGAGGAAGGGCCTCGACAGGAGACCCAAACAATGCCGCTCTAACACCTGCGGCAGCTAAAGACCTAAACCTGAGACATTCATAAGAAAAGAATGGCTCAGCCCAAAGGGTGCAAGAAAACCAAGATTAGCAGCATCAGAAGTAAAAGAGTGCAGAAAGGAAACTAAGCAGATAAACATCAATAATCTTACAACAACTCGAGCCAGCTCAAACGAGTGCACTCGGTAAGGGGAAAAGCCTGCACCAGACGGTATTAGCCAAAACAATCAAACCCACCACGTGTCTGCCATTGCGGCTCAGAGGTGATGGTCATATATAAAATATCATAATACACATATATAAGCATATATGTTTATAAGAACTCGAGACTGATCAGCTCGAGGGAAAAACGTCCCCCAAAAGAAGGCACTGCGACGGTGGTATCTTCCACTAACGCCCGCAGCCCAAAACCGGGTGGTGGTACTTTATCCACTGCCACCCAAAAACCAAAATCGGGTGGTGGTACTCTATCCACTGCCACCCAAAAAGCCAATACCGAGTGGTGGTCCTTTATCCACTATCACCCAAAAAGTCAATACCGGGTGGTGGTCCTTTATCCACTGCCACCCAAAAACTACCCACCACACAAGGCTTAAGAAAAAGGTTCTAAATAATTAAATTTAATTTCAATCAAGACACGGGACGTAACCCGAGAACACTCAGGACATTAGACAATGAAGATCATAGAGATCAAGAACCACTCTCCACAACTATCCCGGAGAATTAGACAACAAAGCATACTTAGCTCATAAATCCAACATAGTAAACATAGGAGTGCCAGGTGGGGGAACAGGATTTCAAATAGTTGTAACCACAACTCAAGACGAGAGGATTAGTCAGCACCAGGTTCAGCAATAAATCAATACAATGACATTCAACTTATGACAAGGTCGAAGACTTCAGAAAGCCGACACCACGCCAGGTCTGGTGTCGGAACAAGACGAAGAAAATCATAACACGAAGGACAAACACCTGAACAAGACTCAACGGTTCATAAGAAAACACATGGTGAATCCAATCTAGACACCCCCAGCAAACTTCTCGCAAGGATACAACGAAGGGCACGAAAAGACACCATAAACGATAACTAACCAAATAGAGGACAACTCAACAAACAAAGCGTAGCTTCAAACCATGACTCAATAGAAGGACTAAAAAGCTTGTAATCATCGTTATATACGAGGGCTGTTTAAAAGGTAATGAAAATCTTACTATAAGTATAAGGATGCCGATAATTGGTACGCATAGAAAGTTCGAAGCCGAAATATCTCTACATCTCCTTCGAGTTTAATGATAAAAGGCTTCGTTGAATCATCGAGAACTATCCACAGAAATTCCAAAGAAATTTAGCACCTAATTCCCCAAAACTGTCAGGAATTAGGAAACGAATTTTCCGGGGAATTTATGATCTAATTTTCCCCGGACCCAACAAGAGTTAACAAGCATAAATTTCCAGGAAGTTAAGCACGCCCAAAGCTTCCAAACTTAGCCAACAAAAGAAAAAAAAACAGGATTGGAAATTAGCCGAGCAAGACCACTTAAGCTTAACTAAAAAGATAAGACCAAGGAAAACCCCAGCATAAAACAAATAGCCGACGAGCTCAACCTTCCCCACGAGAACGAAATCTCTAGCATATAGCCTAGGAAATTTAACTTAGCATACACCCAAGTAAATACCTAGCCCTCAAATTAAACACGGAAAATTCACGAACTGGGTAATTGACTGAAGTTTAAACCAAGAAATTTCCTAGCGTATAGGTGCAGAGTTTCGTATATCAAGAGTTTAAACTAGGAGGAAACCAAGGGAAATAAAATGAATCAATAGCTACCATGCTAAAATCAATAAGTATACCCGCTGCCGACTAGAACCAAGGGGAACAAAGTAGGACAAAAGCTGTCATGCTAAATCAAGGAGGAGACAGCCACAAAGATATTATAGAGAACCTTGCCCACAATAAAGAGGAACACCGCAAAATAATCCTAATAGGTAGGACCATGAATAAAGTAGCCCCAAAATGAAAGGTTTTATAAAGCAGCCCCCAAACAGAGTTCTATAAGGCAGCCCCTTTAATAAAATTTATTAAGGCAGCCCCCAAACAAAGCAATCCAAACAGGAATGATGCGAAGCAGCCCCTAACAAATCCAACTGGAATTATATATATATAACAGCCCTTCTCAAATTAATTAGACAAAAACAAAGCAGCCCCCGATGAACGCTTTGCAAATCCAAACTGGAACTAAGTATGGCAGCCTAAAATAGAATTGGAGCCCAAATTAATTTAAAGCATAGCGGCGGCCTCTAATTGACAAAGCAAAATTCCTAACTGGAATTAAGCATAGGAGCAACCTTTCCCCCCATTTAGCTGGTAAAAGAAACAGCCCAAAATAAATTCATATAAATAGCCCCCATGGTGGATCATATAGCATATATATATGGCATCGAGAACCAAACAAGATCGCAAAGAAAAAAAAAACAGCCCTGCAGTCCCAGTTGCATACAACAAAGCAGCCCCAAATCAGTTTAGATTCTACCACATTCAAAAGATTTCTGCGCTTAAAGACCCAGAAGAAAAAGTACCAACAAGTGAGAGATCCAGCCAAGAGAGAAGGAGGGAGGGAGGAAAGGTTTTCTTGCCTTGAATCGAAAGATGACTCGCCGGATCGCGGCAAGACCAACGAAGGCCGACCGAAAGACTGCCCCGGCAACGAAAGAAAGGCCCGACCAGCTCCAAAACTCCCACGAAGGCCAAGACCGCCGGCGCCCGGCGACTCCGGCGAAAACCTTATGGCACGACTCAGCACCCTCGGCAGAAATCGGGGAAGGGGAGAGCAGGGTCGAATAATGGCTGCCAGCATATTTATAACTTAATAATAATAATAATAATAACTTTTCTATATAAGTATCATATATAATTTATATATATATATAATATATGGTTGTACATACATATATCCACCTGCATATATACATAAAGTCTAATGTACCCCGAATTTTATACATATATATATGTATATATATATACAATTACATACATATTACCGCATTTACGCCCCCAACTAAAGATAACTCGCCGGACGACGACGCCAATCCCGAAACGGTAACGCTCCTTCGCCTCCATGCCCTGAATTAATATTTAGCTTTAGATAAATTATTATTAATTCCATATGTTTTATTAAAATAATTATAAGGAAAAACTCGGGGCGTTACATTCTTCTGGTGGGTTGATGTTATCCCCACAAAATTTGCATATAGAGTCTGGAATGGTAGTACGGACATAGGCATGCTGTGTGAAACCTATCTAGACAGGTTGGTCTGGATTGCTGATGTTGCTTACTGTTCTGTTCGTTAACGCCAGGCGTTAGATCTAACGCCGGCGGTAGCGCCATATGTTGTGTTTTTTGGGTTTTGGGTACTGAGACGTGCTATAGTGAGTTCTGGAGGTGTTACCTAGAAATTACCCGGAAATGAGCTAATGCCCAGCGTTATGAGTAACGCCCAGCGTTAAGGGCTAACGCCCAGCGTTAAGAAGTAATGTCGGAGACAGTAATCATTGAGATTGCTTATCGTGTTTGGACCTCACCCCTAAGGCTGAGGTAATGACCTTGTGAGGTTATAGTTTGTCGGGCACAAGGGGAAGCCAAACCCGTGTCAGGCTAAGTTAAATCCTGACATTTATGAGCGTGGGCATAAGCTGAACCAAACCCGGGCCAGGCATAGGTGAATCCTGACATCTAGCTCATAATGATAGTGCTGGAACTTTGTGTGTATGGCCTAGCTCAATCTGATCATCCAAGTTGAAAAAGGACTTGAGGATGACGTGCCGTGAGTGCACTTAACGTGTGACTTGATGTCACCATGTGATGAATGTTTCTATGCGGTGTTTAGACACACCTGTGAAATATATATACTGTTGTTTCTTTCTTGCAGGGAAGGAGCACTGCCGCCCCGAGCATGGGATGGAGTCGTTATAAGCCTGGGTCAGCTAAAGCTGACCGGTTACTTGTTTTCCCACCGCTTGGTGGATTTGCTTGTACAGGTCCTAGCGAGGCTAGCGATGAATAGCTGGCTAAAGACCAAGCTGCAGCGTTGTCCGATGCTGAGCTGGCCCTCGAAGGCCGAGTTGACTTGTTTACTATTTTCATGTGTGGCCGGCCTGCGTGCCAATGTTTGGAAGCCACCTTTGTTATAAACATGTTGTGAACAAACCTTGTAAATAACATGTTGTATTTCATTCCTAGTTGCTAGTGTGGACAATGTATGAACTGGTTTTATCTGAAACAAATTGCTTCTGTTATGCGACTCTGTGGGCTGAGATAGTTATATTCTTAAATGTTTAACGCTAATTAAGTAACGCGCTCTTCTGTTCATTTCATATGGCGTGGGGTCCCGGCCAAACCTACTGATATATGTTATATAATAGGGAGGGTGTTACAAATTGGTATCACCTACGAGTCTCATTCCCTTTCCGTTTGAATTCGTGGTCGAATTCTTTTAAGGGGTGGTGAGCACGTATGTGCGTCGTCGTTAACTCATGTAAATAACCAGTAACTGTCCACTTTAGGAATGAATTACATGCATGTGTGTAGCATTGGGATGGAACTTATGTGTTCCTTTATTGATCCATGCAATCTCTTAGTCGCTAATTGTGTTTTTTGCACATGTATAGGTGGCTGGGAGAGGAGCGGGGCCATCGCGACCCCTGCGTTCGACTGCGAGCAGTGCACCAGCTGTGGTGCCGACTCCTCCTTCTGCTGAGACAGTAAGGATGGTAGTTGAAGCAATGTTTGCTATGTTCACTGCACAACCTGGAGGGTATGTCCCTGGATAGCCTCCTACCCTTGGGGTGGCTCCAGTGCCGGTTGTGGCAGCTGAACCTGCGATTGAAAGGCTGGTTCCGGTGAGGGAACGAAGAGCTCCAGACCAACAGCTGCAGTACTTTCTGAGTGTCCATCCTCCTACGTTCACGGGGGCAGGAACCCCGACGCAAGCTGAGGATTGGCTATCGAGGGTGCGCAAGAACTTGAAGGCCACTAATACAGAGGAAGGACAGAAGGTTACTTTGGCAACCTTCCTACGTGATGGTAGGTGCAGTTGTGGTGGGACAAGATAGAGTTGCATCAGCTAGCAGGAAGGCAGCTGAAGGACATCTCGTTTGACGAGTTCTCAACAATGTTCTTGGCGTGGTATCTCCCACCTACTCAACAGATTGAGATGGAGTATCAGTACAACCGTCTAACTCAAGGTGATCGTATGATTGATGATTACCTGCATGAGTTTACCCAGTTGGGGCGATACGCAGGAGCGACCTTTGTCGATGAAGCTCGGAAGACCAATCGGTTTTATGAAGGTCTGCGGGAAGAGTTGCGGTTCCTTCTGTCGGGGCCAATGACAATGGGGTTTATGACCCTGGTCAATACCGCTCATTCCTTAGAAAAGGATATGAAGTGGTCCCAAAGTAGGAAGGAGTTAGCGGTGGTACAACCAGAGTTCAGAGCGCTGCGCTCTGCGAAGTCTGGGCGAGGCAGGTGGAGGAACAGAGCACGACCTTTTGGGTCAGCTCAATCTGCTGCTTCGGGTGTGACCACTGGGCAGGCCCACTCATCTGTTATAATTGTGGTAAGCTAGTTCATATAGCCCGAGATTGTCGTGGCGGCAAGAAGGCGGCTACGGCTTATGCGGAGGAGAAAGGGAAAGCGACGAAGTCAACTGCATCCCATGCTGCTCCAGCCCAGCCCAAAGTGTACAACCTTGGCCAGCAAGAGGCCATAAAGCAAAGCAATGTGGTGGCAGGTATGCATTAGTATACAACTTTTAGTGCTTTTGCTACTTCATACCTTGTGCACTGCTTGTTAACCGTGTGTGTATTAGGCTGTCTTAATATTTAACTCTCCGGCGAGAGCGTTGTTTGATACGGGAGCTTCACATTCTTTTCTATCGGAGGCCTTCATACAACAGCTTGGGGTGCCTTTGTCACTTACAAAGGAACGAGTAGATGTGATGCTGCCCAATGGCTACTCGATGCATGCAGATCGAGGCTGTGCTGTCAAGGTGCGAATTGGAAGTCAAGATTTTGATTTGGAAGCATTGATATTGCCGCTTTCGGAGTTCGATGCGATCTTTGGTATGGACTGGCTGTCGGCGCAGTAGACCTACATTGATTGCACTTCTAAGGAGGTCACACTAGGGCAGAATACCGAACATGCGACTATGTTTGCTGGTTTGCGAGTGAGAGGACCCAGCGCAACCAACTACACCAAAAGCCCGGACTGTTGGTGAAGGCGCAACTTGATCTTTATATCAACGGAAAGGCGCTACGGGTCAAGTGAAGGAACGCTGGACCCAACAATCCCCCCCAGCATCCAACACGACCCGCAAGCTCAGAGGTGCTCCACATGGCCCGCAAGCTCATAGGTGGCTTGACACATGGCTCCGGCCGCCTGACCCGCCAGGACCCACACAGGTAGAGAGAATTTTAGGAATTATCAGCGCCCCCCCCCCCTCGGTCTCGAACCCGCAACCTGCTTTGATACCAATTGAGAGGACCGAGCACAACCAACTACACCAAAAGCCCGGACTATTGGTGAAGGCGCAACTTGATCTTTATATCAACGGAAAGGCGCTACGGGTCAAGTGAAGGAACGATGGACCCAACAATCAAATTTTGAAAGTGCACAGTTAACCTCACTAGAATTCTCTAGAGGGGGGGGGGGGTGAATAGAGATTTAAAAATACTTTGTGTTATTATATATATATGTAATAATCACAGATTTAGGCTTCCCACACACCAATAAGAATTAAGCAAGTAAAGAAGAAAAATGACAACAAGAAAATCACAGCACAACACAAGGAAATATAGTGGTTCCCCAAACTTTGGGTAGTCCACTCTTCTACCACCTTGGTAGGAATTCACTAACTTGCACTTAGTCTTTTGATAAGGAGACTCTTAGAACCAGACTGAGTCTTTTGATAAGGACACTCTTAGAACCAAACTGAGTCTTTTGGTAAGGAGACTCTTAGAACCACTACAACTGAATTTTTTGAAGAGAGATTCCAAAAACTCTTTTACACAATTGAAAATAGAATGAGAAGAAGAAGTAGAACAAGTAGTAGAACAGAAGACAATATATGTAAGAAAGAATCTTCTTCCTAGCAAGAAGATTAGAAGCACGAGTATAGTGAATATGATCTCTCTTCTATAGTGAGAAGGAGATTGTAAGCTTTTCTCTCTTTTGTGAGAGCTTTCAGAATTTGCAGCAGAATAGCTTTAGAAGAAGGAGAAGATGAAGGCTTTTTCTTTGTTGCAGCACACTATCTCTTTTTTCAAATTTCTCACTCTTCACTTGGGAGCACTTCCTCTTTTTCAAATGTATATGGTGGATCGCCTCTTGTATTCTCTGTCGACTTGCTTCTTATTTATAACTCTGTTTGAAAAGATATTGCTAAAGGAGAATAATCAATTAGCAATTAGAGAGAAAGAGTTTCCATAATAATCAAATCTGTAGAAGGAAAGAATTCATTCTGATTTCAAATAATATCTATAATAATCTTAATCAAATTAGCCAAGAATCAAATAGATGGTAAGACTGATTCAGAACGGCTATAAAAGAATAATATCATTCCATAAGAATCAGATCTATAGAAAGAAGGAAAGAGATCTGGCGTGTTTTTGAATTTCTTTTAGATATCGACGTGCGTCGATTACTATTCGACGTAAACGTCGATTTCATCCTGGCTGGACGTCGAGAGGAGAATAAGGAAGGTGCATCGACTTTATCACATGCGTCGACTAGAAGTCAGAGGTACGTCGACTATGATTACGTCGAATTCTTCTTAGAGTTACTTCGACTCATTCTGAGAGAAACGTCGACTGTATTTCGACGTTGCGTCGAATACTATTCGACGCATATTTACTTAGACTAACTTTTCATTCTTAGAAGTTATATTCTACTCAATTCTAGGGGTTAAGATAAATCATTTCCCCAACAATCTCCCCATATTTGTCTTAACCCTATATAGAGAGAAATTGTATCAGTAATTAATCATCTCAATAAAGCATTTATATAGAGAAGAAATATGCTAAGCAATTAGAAGAAATCATATAACAAGTAATTGTCTTTCACAAGATTTAAACTAGAAACTTCTTGTTGTACATGAAATTGACAAAGACAGAATAAAGTTTCTAGATAAGTTTTCAATAGCATCAAAAATATAGCCCCTAGCTCTATCTGGATGCTCCTGGACATTTCTGATGATTGTGTGCAATTTCTCCAGGACTTTGTCAGCATCAGGGAGAGTGTCATTTAGAGAATAGCCCTTGCTGATGATGATTGTTGCCTTTTCATCAATCATCTCAATTGTAATATTTTGAGGTTTCTTTTGAGTAGGCTTGAACTCAGGTGGTCCTTTGTTGTCAACCTTTGGCCTATATTTTCTCTTTTCTGATTGCTATTTCTCAGGGATCTCAGTCATCTTTCCTTTCCCTTTCCAGGGTGAGTCATGCCATTTGTCTAATCTTGCAGGTCTTTTGGGCTTCTTATAGGGAATGTAAATATCTTCTGCACACCCTACACCCCTCTTGTGCATTTGTCCTTTTTCTAGGATGAGCCCTGCCTGAGGATTTTTCTTTTGATAAGCTTCAACATCAAACAATTTCTTTGGAAGTTTGATGGAAGGTTCTGCAAGAATTTGTTCTTTAGTCATCCCTTTCTTGATCTTTTCCACCCAGACATTCCTCTTATCTTCTATTTCTTTCCTAGCTGCTTCATATTCATACAGCTCTCTTTCTCTTATTTCTTCATGCCTCCTTTCCATGTCAGGATCATGGTATTCCTTTACAGGACTGTTAGGTGTGATATTAGGCATTTTTTCAAACCTCTTTATCTCCTCAACAGCCTTTCTATATTTCTTTTCCTTTGCATATTCTTTTCTTTCTTCTTTGGAAATTTTTTGCCAATGAGGGATGACTTCACTTTTTCTTTTCATTTGTTCTCTTGGTTTTTCCTTAGATAGCTTTTGTGGAGGCAAAGGTAGTAGAGAAGGTAGAGATGGAGGTTGAAGTGGTGGAAGAGGCAGAGGTGGAGATGTAGTTTTCTCTTTAGAGGGTGAGGTGGAGAAGGGATTTTTGTAGGAGAGGGAATAGCAGGCACAATGTCCTCTGGAGGAATATCCTCAAGTAAGGGTGTCTTGAGTTTGATGTAGATGGCAGAGAAGCCAGGAGAATGATGCTGATATTCTTCCTCATGCAAGGGTGCCTTAATCCAGACGTGCCCTTTTAGGTCATCAGAAAAAGCTGTGTCTTCCTCCCCCTGGACTTCTATATTCTGTACTGCAACAATCTCCCCCTGAACATATGGGGCATCTATTCTGAATGCTGAATCCACAGCATGATCACCTTCTGTGTGATAGGAGGAGGATTCACCAAGGTGTTTGTTGAAGGTGCAATCAGAATGACTGGAGAAGATTTGAGCCTAAGATAAAAGAGAAAATGAAGTTGGTTTAATACTTAAAGATATAATTTAGAGATTGGAGAAGAATTAGCCCTGAGTTTTAAGAAAAAACCTGGATAGAGGGGTTTCTGGAGCAACTCTCCCCCTGGTTTATATCCTTCAGAAAGGATGTAAACCCCTTTGGCGACAGAGGTTGTTCTTGAAGAAGAGCATGAAGCTCAGGAAGAGAGGCAGAGAGGTTGGCCAATTTGGCTTCACAGGTGGTGAGCATGTCGGCGCACTCATTTGAGAAGGTGGTCAGACGTGCCTATAAGTCATTCAGAAGTTGTTCCAGAGCGTCATTGATTGTTTTGAGGAGAGCAGATTGAGCAGGGGTTGGCGCCATTGATGTAGAGAGAGAGGTAGAAGACGAAGATTTTGGCGGTTTGGGAGAGTATGAGTTATGAAATAAGAGGTATTATTTAAAGGAGGTGAAACGTCGAGAAAGGAAACAGAAATCAAGGTATATCAGGCAATCCAATCGTCAAAAGAGGAAGTAAGGATTTGATTCTAATTTTGACAAGAGGTCGACATTACGGCAAATAGTTGTCGACGCATGGTCATTGATGCCGACGTATGCGTCGATATGGAGTCGACGCTCCATGGAGATTTGTCAGCCTACCGTTTTGTCGACGTTTTCATAGACTTGCGTCAATATAAAGTCGACGGTGCGTTGATAAGGGATCGATGTAGCTTTGCCTGAAAGCAATCAATGCCGGCGTCGAGTTCTTCTCGACGGTGCGTCGATATGTATTCGACGTATCTTCAAATACTTTCTTAGATTTTCTGATTTCTTTTAGATTTCCCCAATAATGGTGGTTACAGGCTTCCATCAAGCATTCCTAAGGTGTTGATGAAGTGATTATGCTTAGTTTCATCCAAGGGTTTTGTGAAGATGTCTGCTCTTTGACTGTCTGTAGGAATATATTCTAAGGTTATCTTACCTTTTTCTACATTGTCTCTAAGGAAGTGATGTCTGATCTCAATATGTTTGGTTCTACTATGAAGGACTGGGTTGGATGCTATGGATATAGCACTGGAGCTATCACAATAGATCTTAGAGTTATTGACCTCCAATTTGTAGTCAAGAAGCTGATTTTGCATCCACAAGATTTGTGAACAACAGCTCCCAGCAGCTATGTATTCAGCTTTAGCTGTTGAGGTTGAGACTGAGGTTTGTTTCTTACTAAACCATGATATTAATCTATCACCTAGGAATTGGCAAGTACCAGATGTACTTTTGCTATCAACCGTACATCCAGCATAATCTGCATCTGAGAAACCTATTAATTCAAAGTTGGTTTCTGCTGAGTACCACAGACCTAGTTCAGGGTTTCCCTTTAGGTATCTAAGAATCCTTTTTACAGAGGTGAGATGGGATTCATTTGGTTCAACCTGAAATCTAGCACATATGCAAGTGGCAAACATAATGTCAGGTCTGCTAGATGTTAAATATAGAAGGGATCCTATGATTGCCCTATATGTCTTTTGATCTACTGATTTTCCCTTGTCATCCTTTTCTATAATGGCATTAGTTTCCATAGGTGTTTTCATAGTGGAGGTTGATTCCATACCAAACTTTTTGATCAATTCTTTAGTGTATTTAGATTGTGAGATAAAGATTCCCTCACTGCTTTGTTTCACTTGTAGTCCTAAGAAATAAGAGAGTTCTCCCATACTACTCATTTCAAATTTTGATTGCATTAGATTAGCAAATCTTTGACAAAGTTTGGGATGAGTTGAGCTAAAGATGATGTCATCTACATAGATTTGAACAAGAAGGATTTGATTTTTATGGGTTCTAGTAAAGAGTGTTTTATCTACTTTTCCTCTTTCAAAAGAATTTTCTAAAAGAAAGTTGGAGAGAGTTTCATACCAGGCTCTAGGTGCTTGTTTAAGACCATATAGTGCTTTGTTAAGTCTATAAACAAAGTTAGGTGAGGTGGGATTGACAAAACCTGGTGGTTGCTCTACATACACCTCTTCTTGAAGGTCACCATTCAGAAAAGCACTCTTGACATCCATTTGGTAGACTTTCATCTTCATGAAGGCTGCATACGCAAGAAAGAGTCTGATTGCTTCCAATCTGGCTACTGGAGCAAAGGTTTGATTGTAGTCTATTCCTTCTTCTTGCCTGTATCCTTGTGCTACAAGTCTTGCCTTATTCCTGACAATTACTCCAGTGGAATCTAGTTTGTTTCTGTATACCCATTTTGTACCAATAACTGGGTAGTTTCTTGGTCTCTCAACTAAGTTCCACACTTTGTTTCTCTCAAATTGGCTTAGTTCTTCTTGCATGGCTATAATCCAGTGAGGATCACAATTTTCTTCCTCAAACTTCTTTGGTTCAACTTGAGATAAGAAGCATTGGAGCATCATCCCATTGTAGACTTGGTGTCTTGTTCTTACCCCAGTATTGGGGTCTCCAATTACTTGGGATTGTGGATGATTTTTCATATTGATCCCTGTCCTACTTGGATTTGTCAGATGCTCTTCTTCCTCATTAACAATGGGATCATTGTCCACCTGTTCTTCCTGAACCATGTTCTCCTGTGGGAGTTGGTTTTGATTGCTCTTCTCTAGTCCTTCTTCATGCTCTTGTTCAGACTCCTAACTTGGTTCCTGTAGCAGGTTTTCTTTCCCAGTGTCTTTGTTTTCTAAAGTCAGTTGTTCAAGCTGAGTCTCTATGCTGCTATTTTCTTGTGGAAAAGGATTGGTGGAAGTTTCCTCCCCCTTAAACAGCATGTTAGTTTCATCAAATATAATGTGCATAGATTCTTCAATTCTGAGAGTTCTCCTGTTATAGCATCTATAAGATTTGCTAGATGATGAGTACCCAAGAAATATTCCATCATCAGACTTCTTGTCAAACTTGGCAAGATAATCTTTCCCATTATTTAAGATAAAGCAGGCACATCTAAATATTTTAAAATATTTAACAATGGGTGTTTTTCCCTTTAGGAGCTCATATGGAGTTTTTGACTTAGTTTTGTGTATGAGGCTTCTATTTAGAACATAGTTTGCAGTGTTGACTGCTCAGCTTAGAAGTTTTTGGTAATCCTGATTCTGCAAGTAAGGTCCTTCCTGATTCAATTAAAGTTCTATTCTTCCTTTCAGCAACTCCATTTTGTTGAGGAGTTCTAGGGGCTGAAAAACTTTGTTTAATACCTATATCCTCACAGAGACTACTAATTGACTGATTTTCAAATTCAGGCCCATGATCACTCCTGATAATTGAAACATGAGTATTGAACTCAGATTGAATCTGTCTTATGAATTTTGAGAGAATCTTATGGGTTTCAGACTTAGCCCTTAGAAAGAATACCCAGCTGAACCTAGAATAGTCATCTACAATGACTAAGGTATAAGAATTTCCACCTAAGCTTTGAGTGGATATGGGACCAAAGAGATCTATGTGCAGTAAGTAAAGGATCCTAGGGGAGTCATCCTTACCAATTGGTTTGAAGGATGACTTGGTCTGTTTTGCTAGTTGGCAAGGTCTGCATGGGGAGTCCTTAGAGAATCTACCCTTTGGTAGGCCTCTGACTAGGTTATTCTTTGATAATTTACTAATGGTTTTGTGGTTTAGATGACTTAGTCTCCTATGCCATAGTTCACTTTTATTAATAATATTGTTGAACAAATAGACTTCTGTGGGTGAGGAGCTAAAGTCTACTATATACACCTTCCCTTTTCTAATTCCATTGAGTACTATGGCACCAGTCTTGATATCAATAATATGACAAAATAGTGTGGTGAATTTTACCTCATACTTACCACTGTCACATATCTGACTTATACTTATCAGATTGTGCTTTAGTCCTTTGACTACTGCCACATTCTTGAAGGTGACTTTCCCTTCTTTGAAATCTCCAAAGCCACTGGTTTGGCCACATTTGGAATCTCCAAAAGTCACTGGTGGTCCATGTCTATCCTCAAAGTTGATTAATAGGTTTTTGTATCCTGTTATGTGCATGGAGCATCCACTGTCCAAGTACCACACCAGCCTGGAGATGTGATACATCTGCATATAGAATTTTAAACATTAGTTTGGACCCTCCTAAGCTGGGGTCCCTTCCTCCCATCAGTGGCAGGTTTGATGAAAGAATAAGAGGGTTTTTCAGAATATCCTTCCTCCTTTAGGGTTATTGACTTATCATACCAATTGTCTTTGGTAATGTTGCAGAAATAATGTTCATAATAAAAGGAAATGGATTGAGAAGACTTTTTGGAAGAGGAGACATTTCGGTTAGATTGGTTGCGTCGATATGAATTCGACGTATGTTTAAAGTTGCGTCGAGTGGAAGTCGACGCTTCCTTCATTCTGTGGTTACTTCTAGTCAAAGCATATGAGAGATTGCGTCGATTGGGAGTCGACGTATTTTGGTGTCTGCGTTGATTAGAAATCGACGCACGTCGATAATAATTCGACGCAAGTTTGTTTCTTTTCTGAGGATATTTTCCTAGGATTCCTTCATACGTAGTGGGACTATTTTTGTTAAACACAGTGGTTGTTTCTGAATTTTTTTATGATCTTTCTCCTGTCAAATGATTTTCCCTAGTGAAGTGAATAGGATGTCTCCAGACAGATTTGCTGGGTGATTGAGGTTTGGGTTCAGTGTTATATTCAAGTTGTCTAAATCAATCAGTGAGATTGTTAGAGATATTCTTGAGCTTCTGACTTCTACCATTTACAGAGTCTTCAAAAGCTTTTGCCTTTGCTAGCTCATTTCTTAGTGCTTGATTTTTAGTATTGATTTTATTTAGTTGTCCCTCTGAGAGTCCTAGACTGAGCTCATAGCTTTTATGTTGTGTATTTGTTTGTTTGAGATTGTTTAGTTCATTTCTTAGTTCCTTTACTTCTTTTTCTGATTTGACTAGATCTAAACAGAGTTCTTTGAAACTATTTTTGAAATCAGTGGAAGAGAAATCTATATCATCAAATATATTTACCAGAGATGTATTTTTAGGTTTTTCAGTAGCCATCAAGCAGGTTTCCTCTTGCTTAGCCTTTTCCTGATCATCTTCAGATGAGGTACTCACTTCAGATTCTGAATCACTCCATGATTGAGCAATGAATCCTTTCTCTTTCTTCTTTTTCTTCTTTAGATCTGTTCTTTTCAGATCTTTCTTATTGCTGATCTCTTTAGGACATTCAGGTGCAATGTGTCCAGGTTCCCTGCAAGAGTAACATATAATCTCTTTATTAGGAGTTTTGTCATACCTAGTTCTTGAGTCTCACCTTCTGGATCCTTCTATTTTGATCCACTTCTTGAACCTTCTGGCCAGTAGACTGGTCAGCTCTTCATCATTTGTAGAGGGTTCTCCTTCAGTAGCCTTCAAAGCAATGCTCTTTTCTTTTGAGAGTGGAGAAGCCTTTTCTTTCTCTTCTTTTTCAGCACTTGTTTTCAGCAACTGTTCATAAGATCTTAATTTACCCAACAGGACATCTGTTGAGATTTCTTTTTAACTTCTGGAGTCTTTAATTCGCCAGATTCTTGAATCCCAAGAGCTAGGGAAGCAAGTCAGCAATTTGTCATTTATCTCAGTGAGAGATATGTCCTTCTCAAGTGTTTTTAGCTCATTTATTATGAGGCTGAATCTGGCATACATGTCAGCAACACTTTCATTTTCTTTCTTCTGGAAGTTTTCATATTGAGAGATAAGTAATGCCTTTTTTATCCTTCCTCTCATCAACACTCCCTTCTACCATTTTGTTGAGAGCTTCCCATATTTCCTTAGCTGACTCGTATTCAGCAATCTTTTGGAAGATTTCATCTGAGAGAGTTGAGACTAAGATATTCATAGCCTTGGCATCACATGCTTGAGCTTTCTTTTCTTCATCTGTCCATTCAGCCTTTAGAGCAAGTGTTTGTGTGTCCTTTCCACTTGAGTCCTTCTTGAATGGTTTGGGAGGACCTGTCATGATGACATCAAATAATTCTCCATCAATAGAGTTTAGATAAATTTTAATTCTTGTTTTCCAAAGTGCAAACTTTTCAAGGTTGCAAATTGGTGGTCTGGTGGAAGCATAATCTTTGATTTGTTCCATGTGAAATTTTTTTTAGAAATATATATATAAGTATAAAAGAGGTAGGATCTTTTTGATCAAGGAGTTAACCTTTTTAGATCAACCTCCCTTTGATACCAATTGAAAGTGCATAGCTAACCTCACTAGATTTCTCTAGAGGGGGGGTGGGGGTGAATAGAGATTTAAAAATACTTTGTGCTATTATATATATATATATATATATATATATATATATGTAATAATCACAGATTTAGGCTTCCCACACACCAACAAGAATTAAGCAAGTAAAGAAGAAAAATGACAACAAGAAAATCACAGCACAACACAAGGAAATATAGTGGTTCCCCAAACTTTGGGTAGTCCACTCTTCTACCCCCTTGGTAGGAATTCACTAACTTGCACTGAGTCTTTTGATAAGGAGACTCTTAGAACCAGACTGAGTTTTTTGATAAGGAGACTCTTAGAACCAAACTGAGTCTTTTGGTAAGGAGACTTTTAGAACCACTACAACTGAATTTTTTGAAGAGAGATTCTAAAAACTCTTTTACACAATTGAAAATAAAATGAGAAGAAGAAGTAGAACAAGTAGTAGAACAGAAGACAATATATGTAAGAAAGAATCTTCTTCCTAGCAAGAAGATTAGAAGCACAAGTATAGTGAATATGATCTATCTTCTATAGTAAGAAGGAGATTGTAAGCTTTTCTCTCTTTTGTGAGAGCTTTCAGAATTTGCAGCAGAATAGCTTCAGAAGAAGGAGAAGATGAAGGCTTTTTCTTTGCTGCAGCACACTATCTCTTTTCTCAATTTTCTCACTCTTCACTTGGGAGCACTTCCTCTTTTTCAAATGTATATGGTGGATCACCTCTTGTATTCTCTGTCGACTTGCTTCTTATTTATAACTCTGTTTAAAAAGATATTGCTAAAGGAGAATAATCAATTAGCAATTAGAGAGAAAGAGTTTCCATAATAATCAAATCTGTAAAAGGAAAGAATTCATTCTGATTTCAAATAATATCTATAATAATCTTAATCAAATTAGCCAAGAATCAAATAGAAGGAAAGACTGATTCAGAACGGCTATAAAAGAAGAATATCATTCCATAAGAATCAGATCTACAGAAAGAAGGAAAGAGATCTAGCGTGTTTTGAATTTCTTTTAGATATCGACATGCGTCGATTACTATTCGACGTAAACGTCGATTTCATCCTGGCTGGACGTCGAGAGGAGAATAAGGAAGGTGCGTCGGCTAAGATGCGTCGACTTTATCACATGCGTCGACTAGAAGTCAGAGGTACGTCGACTATGATTACGTCGAATTCTTCTTAGAGTTACTTTGACTCATTTTGAGAGAAATGTCGACTATATTTTGACGTTGCGCCGAATACTATTCGACGCATATTTACTTAGACTAACTTTTCATTCTTAGAAGTTATATTCTACTCAATTCTAGGGGTTAAGATAAATCATTTCCCCAACAGCGAGGATCGAGCAAGACGTTGATGTCATCTGTCCAAGTAGTCAATGCAGTTCAGCAAGGTGCAGAATTGTGTTTTGTTCTAGTAGGAGCTGCAAAGCCTCAGCCCAGTTTGAGTGACATTCCTGTTATTATGGAGTATCCTAATGTGTTTCCAAAAGATCTTCCTGGGTCGCCACCTCAGTGAGAGATTGACTTCACAATAGAGTTGGTGCCAGGTGCCAAACCTGTGTCACGCTCTCCTTATAGAATTGCGCCAAAGGAGATGGCAGAGTTGAAGGTTCAATTACAGGAGTTGCTAGAGCAAGGCTATATACGCCCAAGTACGTCACCTTGGGGTGCTCCGGTCCTTTTTGTGAACAAGAAGAATAGATGCCTATGTCTCTGCATAGACTATCGTGAATTGAACAAGCTGACCGAGAAGAACAAGTATCTGATTCCTCGAATCGATGACTTATTTGATCAGCTAGTCGGATCAACGGTGTATTCAAAACTGGATATTAAGCCTGGCTACTAACAGTTGAATATTTGGGAATGCGACATTCCCAAGATGGCTTTTAGTACCCGCTACGGGCACTACGAGTTCACAGTGATGCAATTTGGACTGATGAATGTGCCATCAGTGTTCATGGATCTGAGGAATATGACCTTTCAAGAATGCCTTGACCAGTTCGTGATCGTCTTTATTGATGTTATTCTAGTCTACTCTCAATCTGAAGAAGATCACGCGATTCATTTACGTGTAGTTTTGGAGATCTTGCGGCGAAGTCAGTTGTATGCCAAGTTCTCCAAGTGTGAGTTTTGGTTAGCCTCAGTAGCATTCCTTGGTCATGTTGTTAGTGGTGAGGGTATCACAGTGGATGCGGCGAAGATAGTTGCTATCCAGGAGTGGCCCATTTTGAAGTCAGTAGCAGAAGTCAGGAGTTTCCTTGGACTTGCTGGCTACTATAGGCGCTTCGTGGAGAACTTTTCGCGGATTGCTCTTCCTCTCACAACTTTGACAAGGAAAGATCAGAAGTTTGTTTGGTCACCAGCGTGTGCACAAGCTTTCGAGGAGATAAAGAGTCGTCTGACCACGACACCAATCTTATGTTTGCCATGTGGTTCAGAAGGCTATGAAATTTACAGCGATGCATTAGGGAGCGGCTTAGGCTGCGTACTTCTTCAGCATGGTCAAGTGATAGCTTATGGCTCTCGCCAGTTGAAAGTGCATTAATGGAATTACCCGGTCCACGACCTGGAGTTGGCGGATGTGATCTTCACTCTGAAACTGTGGCGGCACTACTTGTATGGTGTGAAAGTCGATATCTTTACATACCATAAGAGCCTAAAGTACCTGTTAAATCAGAAAGAGCTCAATATGCGACAGTGATGAGTCTGGTTTATACAGTGATTTCCGGCCTCATCTGGGTTTGTTTTAGTGTCATTGCACTTCAATTGCTGTTCATATATGCTTATATTGATATCACGACGTATCTATGCCTTTTGTGCAATCCTTCCCCCTTTGTGGCATGTTTTTCTTATATATTACTGTATGCCTGTGTTCTGGATCCGGTGGTGTGCACAGATCGGGGTCATATGTATTTTTTCTGTAGGTCCTGGGATCGCGTGAACGTTAGGGATGGTGCGGGGCAATTTTTGGCCTAGAAAGCCTCTGATCGTGCGCATTCCTTCGCGCACGATCAGGCGCACGACCAGTGGTCGTGCGTTAATTCCCTTCCCAGACAGAGCGTTGGCGCACGATCAGAGGATTCCTTCGCGCACGACCATTGGTCGTGCGCCACTGACCGTGCGCAGTGTTTATTCTGCTCCGTATTTAAACCGTTGCTCCGCAAAATTAGGTATTCAGCACTATTTTGGGGCGCGATTTCTCCGCGCCAGTCCGCCGTTTCACCTCTCCAAGGTCCTCCCATCCATTCCCCCCTTTTGGGAAGGCTTCATCCATTGATCCTAAGGTCCATCTAGGATCCCGGAAGCATTCTCCGCCATCTACAGCCAGCATTCCATGAGGAGGACATCTCCATTGGGCGAAGCAGAAGTGACCCAGCTCTGAGAAGAAGACGGGCAACGGTTGGAGGTAGTGACAACCTCTAAGCCTAGGAAGCAACCAAGGACTGAGCTCGGAGGAGGCGTGACGACCCCCCATTCCGACCAAGATCCACGGCGAGGCTTCTCATCTCGTGGTTCCTTCTACCCCTTCTCCTTTTTGATATATACTCTTCATTGTTGTAATGAACTGAGTGAACCTCTATTTGTCTATGAATGGGAGTTTGTTTATGATCTTGTTGTTTACTTGATGCTGTGTTGTGATGCGCTCCGCCCCCGCTCCACTTACACACACACACATTCTAGCACTCGCTCTAGCAAAAGCTAGAAGCGACAGCGAAGAGGTGCCTTCGACCCTCAACTCTCGCATTTGCACTCACCTCATCCATTTGCTCACCGGCCATCCGCTAAGCGAAGCACGACATCGCGTCCTGCACTAAATCCATCCACCAAGCGACGCGGTGATTGCGACCCGCATAGTTTGTTTAGTTTTCTCATTCTTGTTCTATAAAACCAATCAAAATCCCCCTGTTTTTGTTTAACTTAGAAACCCTCATAATTAATCTCCTAACAAGCAAATCGTACTACCCAACTTGCGGTCCTTTGAGAACGATATTCGGGAAGCTACTCCCTACTTTTATTGCTTGACAACGACCGGTGAACTGCCGTCGTACCGCATTTCGTGCCCGCTAATTAGCGGTGTGGAAATAGCACGTCATGTTTTTGGCGCCGTTGCCGGGGACTGCAAGCGTTATATGAAATTGTTGTTAGGAAAATTAATTGTGAGGATTTTTAGTTTCCTAATCTGCTCCTTCATCCTTTCTCTTGTCTAAATGATGGGTTGTTTTATTCATTCATTGTCAAGCGTAGTGTCGCGCACAAGGGTGTTTTTTTGTTGAATCCGGTTATCTTCATGCAATGTGGGCTGGATTTAATATCCGCTGCCGTTGGTGTGGGGATACATCCCATGCTAGTGATAGATGACCATCGAGAGAGAGAGTAGCTCTAGTCCCCAAGGCCCATGGTACCAGGCATTGACATCATACGGTACCGCATACACTGTGCCTAAGGCTTATGGCTACTCTGCCGCACCGCATGTACCATTTTTGAATTCATCTCCGGCCTCACTTGGACCAAAGACAAATGCAAAACAGTGCTTGTTTTGTCGAAGCACGGATCATGCTTTAAGGGATTGTGCTGAGTATCTACGCGAAATGGACGAGGACGACGAGCCGGACATCCGGATTGTCCCAATTCCTATCTCTAGCAGCACCCTCCCATCCTCTGGTTTCGTATCCATATCACCTTCATGTTTTGAAGGGTTAGATGCGGATGCGCAGATCAAAGTTATTGGAGATCTATGCCCCGACATGGTTGCGCATGTCTCTCCCATTCATTTATCACCACATGTTGATTCAAGTCTTTCTGAGGATGCGGTGCTTGATTTCTCTTCAAGCACTAATTCTTCTAGTCTTGTGTGGCTACTACAATTGTTTTTGACAGTATCGATGAGAATGTCTTGCAGGAAGAGGCAGCGAGTTGCAGCGTTGTGCCCACTCCGACAGAGGAGGATGTTCTTCAAGGTGCAGAGGTGGAGACTTCAGCATCATTTGAGGAGGCCCAAGTCGTGGAAGTGGCCGCTGACGATTCTGCTAGATCTTGCAGCGTATTTGACGATGCCGACAATTCCTCGCCACCTCAACCCATCAGGAGTGATTCCGGGATCTCTCCTGAAGTGGAAAGTCTTTTATGTCATTCGTTTAATTTGCTTCTTCACCCCATTCTCGTGTCTGATTCACTACAGGATTATACATTGGATTTGATCCTGGATGTAATCGAGCCTGCTATGCAAGCCGGAGATGCCTTGGATCATCTGCAGGTGGAAACAGATACTGAGACTCCTTCATCCTATTACCTACCCCTACCTGACAATCAGTGCAGGTATCTTTATTCAGGAAGTGGGGTGACGACCCTGTCGCCTTATGGTTACCCGTTACCGAAACGGACAATGGAACAGCTTCCTGTTCACTT
Organism: Dactylorhiza incarnata; assembly: GCA_033032865.1. NCBI lineage: Eukaryota > Viridiplantae > Streptophyta > Magnoliopsida > Asparagales > Orchidaceae > Dactylorhiza > Dactylorhiza incarnata. Next base: position 10,783,999 of record JAWHQI010000035.1, read on the forward strand.
CATTTTCCATAGACCGATCAGCTAGCATATGCTAGCAGCTGAATAAGTCTAGTTGGGAGACATAAAACCCCAACAATTATCTTCGTTAGAATTACTTTAAATTGTGGTGTTCATTTTTTTTGTGGTGTAATGAATTGCTTTTTAGAACTTTTTATCTATTAATTGTGGCTAACGGTCTTGTGTTAGGGGTGAGGAATCTTTGGATGAACTTATGAGGCACGACGGCAAGTTTTTAATTCTGAAACTGGGCGCGCGAATTATTCCTTCGCGCACGACCACTGGTCGTGCGCCCTATTTATCTGCGCACGACCACTGATCGTGCGCGGGCCCAGTTTCCTTTAAAAACTTTCGGCCGGACCCTGTGCGTGCGTCTAGGGTTTTTTTTTTCTGGTGGCTGAGCGTGCGCCGTCCGGGAGCTCTTCTCCTCCTCCTCCTCACTTCATCTTCTCCGGTAAGCTTCCCTCTCCTCCTCTCCTCCTTCAAGCTTGCATTTCCATGGAGCCATCCGGGAGCCGCCCTATCACCAAGGCTTATCAAAGGTCTCGCTCCACCTCCGCCACTCCCGCTCAGATCTTGGGGAGAATGGCCAAGTTTTCGAAAGCTGAGCACAAGCGCCGATTTGCCGCACTGAGGAGCAAGCCATTCCTTTCGCAGCGTTTGGTTGACTGGGAGGAACTTAGGTCGATCGGAGATGGCGGCGCTCTAATGGAAGCAACTCTCCTCCTTTACTCCTTCGACAACTGGAGGAACGTCTTCGAATGCGCCGAGCTCGGTTTCAAGGAGTTAACCTTGGAGTTCCTCTCCACATTTGAGTGGGAAGTCTCCTCGGCGGGATTCCAGCCTCCACTTTGTTCCTTCCGGATGTTGGGGCATGTGTTCACATTATCTCTCCCCGAGCTTGCCACCCATGCTGGCTTTTACACGGAAGACGAGGCCGCAAGGTTGAACTTTCGGAACTTGGCGATGATGTTTCCGGGTGATGTCTCCTCGGAAAGCATCTGGCGGTCATTCATCGGCACTGATGAGGATTATGTGGCTCGCCGAGCCAAATCAACAAGGATCATATCTCCCGCCTTGCGGTACCTGCAGCACCTGATTAGTCATTCTATCGCCGCGCGTGGTTTAAGCCAGAATGTGGTAGGTTGGCATGATCTTTTGTACCTTTACAGCATGCAGCAGCGGTGTCCCCTTCATCTGGGGTTCATGCTGGCTTACTTCTTCCACCATGAGGCCACATATGGCCTCGCTGGAGCGATTGGGGGTGCGTATTACGTCACCCGAATCGCGAAAGGGATGGGAGTGTGGGACTGGATACCCCCGATGGAGCAGGTTACCTCTCCTTCCATGATCACGCGGGCAACAATGGTGAGATTCCACCTGCTGCGAGTGGTGGGGCGAAAGGGCAACCGATCATATGTGGTGACTGGTCCGAGCGGTGGTGGTGTTGGTGGCCATGAGGAGGAGGATATGGACGAGCAGCCGGAGTCTTCTGCAATGGGAAGACGCAGGGCGGCGGGGCCGCCCCAATGGTCACAGGGGTCGCAGCAGCCTCTGCAGCAGCCTGAGCAGCAACCTCAGCAGCCAGCAGGGCAGCACTTCGGCAATGTTGCGATGCATGGCATCCCGTACCTGAGTGAGCGTCTCTCCGATCTGGAGGCATCGCAGTTTTGGATGCAGGACCTCATTTATCAGCAGGCTATATGGAGCGGGCTGAACGTGCCTCAGCCTCCTGCTCGTGTTGCACCCACTGCGCCCCGTCCCGCATCCCCAATCGAAATTTATGCCAGCACCAGCGACAAGGAGTTGTGAGCTGCCTCTCTTGTCTTGAGTGCGTCAGTGGCCGCCCGCATCGTAGTTTGTTTCATCTATTGTTTTGATTCATCTTCTCATGTTTAGGTTGTTGAAACACGTTTGTGTGTGACACTCATCTGGGTGTCTTTTTATTCAGTCGTTAAGACTATTGCTATCAAACTCTAATACAGGTATTTGGTCCACCTTCAAGGACGTTAAACAAAAGGGCTCTTGGGAGACAACCCATTGGGGACCATTTGGTTCCGTTCTTTCTTGTTATCTTTTTTTGCTATATTTTTGTTGTGCTTGGGATCTCTTTAATCGCAGGTCCGCATCTATTGGAGCACGGCAGAATCACCGCATTCTGAACAAAACGGCATATCTTCTTGTATGCTCATTTTTGAGCATGGGGTAATCTCTCATCCTAGCCCTCTTAAGCTTATGCTGCTATCAAACATGCTTTTTGCTTAGTGTAAGTCTGGGGGAGTGAGAGTTATCGTTACCACATGCACATGCACAGTGCACAGCATACTAGTATTTACAATCTGTGTTATATTGTAGCATTGTTCATCTCATGGCACACCATGACACCCACGTGAGCGCACTTAACTGTAGGCGCGCGACGAGTCTTACTCGTCTCGGTTGTGTGAATGGGAAATCACGGTGCTGGATTAGGATTGCGAGACGAAGTACTTTGTTGACTCGTGTAGTGCTCTAGTCATTTATTCATGTCTCGCATAGAAATTGGTGTAGATTAAACTTTTCTTTATGCTTTTAGTTTTACATTTTATTCTGTCAGCGTAATTCTAGTTTATTCTACTCAAAAGCGGTGAATCCGGTGCGAATCAATCAGTAGTGTAGGGATGTGTGCAGAGGGGTGCTAGGCTCGTATTGCTCGAGTCGGGAGGAAGAATCATCTTTCTCGGTGACTAAGAACTTGCCCCAAGCGACTCTCGAAGCATGGGTATGAGTTAGTTCAGTGCGTGAGCGTGACGTAGGCCATCATGTTGGCCAGTTTGAGCTTTGTATTCCGGTCCTAACATCTTATCCTTGCTAGCCCCTTGTGCCTACCCAATCTTGTTGATTCAGCTCCACCTTCAATTCACCAAAGCCAAAATGACTATCCTAATCGCACACCAAATTCTTAGCTCAAGCAATTTGTGCATTTAAAAATTGGGTGTTGATGCGGTGTACATTTGTAATTGTGGTGGAAATGCGTTATTGAAGATATAGCTGTTTTGTATCTAATTGTGCAAAGTTATGAAATTTGAAAAAATGAGAAAACAAAAGAAAGTAAAAAAAAAAGAGAAAAAAACAAAAAATGTATAAAGAGATATAATTGGGAATAAGTGGTGTACACATTTTTATTATTGCTGGGATAGTGTTTCTTTTGCAAGCTCATTTGGGTCATGTGTGCTCAGCCCCCGCATTTATCATTGTTTACCGCACCGTAGCCTAAGCCTAAATCATAACCTAAAGTCCTATTGATTTGCGCATCGAATCGTACGAATGCCGTGGAGAGAGTGCGAACGGGTGAGCTTATGGTCATCGACACTGGAGGATTTCAGTGGAGGTTGTTCCGAACTCCGGTGTTGAGTAATGTTCGCCTCAGCAACCTTTCTACTTTCTTCCTACGCATGACCGAGTGATTCCCTATGATTCAACTTTTGAGTAGAAATAATATATAGTTACGTTGTTATAATTACGTAAACTATTTTGCATAACTAAAAATTCTTTTTACTAGATTTCTATGCACATGTGTATGAGACTTCACATATTACTCCGTCCTTGCAATTTCTAACCCAGCTATGTCTTTTATCGCTCCGCCAGATTTGTTTGCTAGGGTCGCGCAAACAGGTAAGTCTGGGGGTGTGATGAGTCTGGTTTATACAGTGATTTCCGGCCTCATCTGGGTTTGTTTTAGTGTCATTGCACTTCAATTGCTGTTCATATATGCTTATATTGATATCACGGCGTATCTGTGCCTTTTGTGCAATCCTTCCCCCTTTGTGGCATGTTTTTCTTATATATTACTGTATGCCTGTGTTCTGGATCCGGTGGTGTGCACGGATCGGGGTCATATGTATTTTTTCTGCAGGTCCTGGGATCGCGTGAACGTTCGGGATGGTGCGGGGCAATTATTGGCCTAGAAAGCCTCTGATCGTGCGCATTCCTTCACGCACGATCAGGCGCACGACCAGTGGTCGTGCTTAATTCCCTTCCCAGACAGAGCGTCGGCGCACGATCAGAGGATTCCTTCGCGCACGACCATTGGTCGTGCGCCCCTGACCGTGCGTTATTTGTCATCTTTTTCTTTGCTACAGGTTGACTGCGCACGATCACAGTCATTCCTTCGCGCACGACCATTGGTCGTGCGCCACTGACCGTGCGCAGTGTTTATTCTGCTCCGTATTTAAACCGCTGCTCCGCGAAATTTGGTATTCAGCACTGTTTTGGGCGCGATTTCTCCGCGCCAGTCTGCCGTTTCACCTCTCCAAGGTCCTCCCATCCATTCCCCCCTTTTGGGAAGGCATCATCCATTGATCCTAAGGTCCATCTAGGATCCCGGAAGCATTCTCCGCCATCTACATCCAGCATTCCATGAGGAGGACATCTCCATTGGGCGAAGCAGAAGTGACCCAGCTCTGAGAAGAAGACGGGCAACGGTTGGAGGTAGTGACAGCCTCTAAGCCCCTGAAGCAACCAAGGACTGAGCTCGGAGGAGGCGTGACGACCCCGCATTCTGACCAAGATCCACGGCGAGGCTTCTCATCTCGTGGTTCCTTCTACCCCATCTCCTTTTTGATATGTACTCTTCATTGTTGTAATGAACTAAGTGAACCTCTATTTGTCTATGAATGGGAGTTTGTTTATGATCTTGTTCTTTACTTGATGCTGTGTTGTGATGCGCTCTGCCCTCGCTCCACTTACACACACACACACACACACGTTCTAGCACTCGCTCTAGCAAAAGCTGGAAGCGATAGCGAAGAGGTGCCTTCGACCCTCAACTCTCGCATTTGCACTCACCTCATCCATTTGCTCACCGGCCATCCACTAAGCGAAGCACGGCAGCGTGGCCTGCACTAAATCCATCCACCAAGCGACGCGGTGATTGCGACCCGCATAGTTTGTTTCGTTTTCTCATTCCTGTTCTATAAAACCAATCAAAATCCCCCTGTTTTTGTTTAACTTAGAAACCCTCATAATTAATCTCCTAACAAGCAAATCGTACTACCCAACTTGCGGTCCTTTGAGAACGATATTCGGGAAGCTACTCCCTACTTTTATTGCTTGCAACGACCGGTGCACTGCCGTCGTACCGCATTTCGTGCCCGCTAATTAGCGGTGTGGAAATAGCGCGTCAGACAGCGAAGGTGGATGGAGTTCCTGGGGGACTACACTTTCGAGATAAACTATACTCCCGGGAAGGGAAATGTCAACGCAGATGCTTTGAGCTGGAGGGCTTCTGGGCAGGCCAACTGGGTTCAGATGCATGACTCGCGTCTGATCAGTGACTTGGAAGCTATAGAGATCTCTTGTGTGGAGAGGAGTTATAGTGCGAGTGCATGCTTGAACTGCACAGAGGTGCAATACAACCTCGCAGACAGAATACGACAGGCCCTGGAACAGAGATTGTATTAGACGAAGGTCTGATGTGGAAAGATGGTCGATTGTGCGTCCCAAATGTGGGTAAATTGCGGGAGGAATTGATGTACGAAGCCCATTTTACAAAGTACTTAATTCACCCAGGGAGCACGACTATGTACCAAGACATGAAAAAGTTGTTTTGGTGGCCAGGTTTGAAGAAGGACATCGCTCTTTATGTGGCGAAGTGTAAAACTTGCGCACTGGTAAAGGCCGAATGTCAGAAACCTTGAGGATTCCTGAAGTCGTTGCCTGTGCCGGAATGGAAATTTGATGAAATTACGAATGATTTCGTGCACAGTTTGTCGAGATCGCAGAGTGGGAATGATGCCGTGTAGGTGATCGTGGATCGCTTGACGAAGGTAGCCCACTTTATTCCAAATCGGAGGGACGATTCAGTCGAAAAGTTGGCAAAGCTGTATGTTGATAGCATCGTACGATTGCACAACGTGCCCCATAGCATCATTAGTGACCGAGATGGGCGCTTTACGTCAAAAGATTGGAGGCTAATCCACTAGTTGTTGGGTACAAAGTTGAAGTTTAGTACTGCCTTCCACCCTCAATTGGATGGACAGGCTGAACGTACGAACAAAACTATGGAGGATATGCTCCGTATGTGCATCCTGGATTTAGGTAAGAGGTGGGAAGATCATCAGTTCATGATCGAATTCGCTTACAATAACAGCTACCAGGCAAGTATAAAGATGGCGCCCTTTGAGGCCCTCTATGGTAGAGCTTGCCGCACACCCTTAGCTTGGGCGGAGACATGCGAGATGAAGCTGTTTAAGCGGAAGGAAGTCGAAGATGCAAATTCGTCTATTCGAACAATCCGGGAGAGATTGTTGATTGCACAAGATAGGCAGGCAAAATACTACAACGCCAAGCAAAGAAATGTTGAGTTCGCCATAGGCGACTGGGTTCACCTAAATATCAAACCATTCAAGGGAGTGTCAAGGATTCGTCGCTTGAAAAAGCTGAGTCCGAGATACCTTGGACCGTTTGAAATACTGGAACTTGTTGGTGAAGCTACCTATCGGCTCGCTCTTTTGACAGAGTTGAGCAGACTGCACGATGTGTTTCACATCTCTGTGCTGCGGAAAGCTGTGCCAGAGCCTAGCCAGGTCCTGATGAAGGATCAGGTGTCGGTCGATGATGAGGTGAAGAAATTGGTCACGCCTATTTGCATCGAAGACACTGATGTCAAGCAGTTGTGGAATAAAATGATCTGAATGGTCAAAGTCCGCTGGAACAACTGCGCTCGTGAGGAGATTTCATGGGAGCGTGAGCAAACCATGCATGATGAGTTCCCCGAACTATTCCATTGAGGTACAATTTATGTGTTTTGTACTGTTGCTTTCTTTCTTAGAATTGGAAGTTAGGGACGAACTTTCTGTAAGGGGAGGGGGATTGTAACACCCCAAATTTCCCCAGCAAAAGAAAGAGGGTTGTTGTAAGGCGCTAACGCCAGGCGTTATGGTTAACGCTAGGCGTTAGGTCCTTCTCAAGAAATTCATTATGTTCTTCTCGAGAAATGTTTGTAGCACCCAGAATTCCCCAGCAGATTGTTAAGTATGAGAGCTAGCGCCAGGCGTTAGCGCTAACGCCAAGCGTTAGCCTAGGACTTAAGCGTGTCGTCGGATCAACGGGATGGCAGCCCGATCGACGGGACGAAATATCGATTGGCGTTAGATCGAACGCCAACGTTAGCTTCCCGTCGATTTTCCTTAAGCGGTTGTGGATAAGTTTGGCCACCGCCTTAGGGGCTAACGCCCGCGTTAAGTGCTAACGCCCGCGTTAGCTAAGAAAATATATAAGGCAGCCAAAGTCTATTTCCCTTCTAAATTCTGATTCCAAGCTCCTTCTGAAGGCAGAGAAGTCATGAACAGAAGGAAGGAGGTCTCTTTTGGCTAGCTTTACGTTGTAACGATGACAATCCGTGGAGGAGATTGCTTGCATGTTTGTGCCATCGTCGATTCAGAGGAGAGGAAGTTGTTTCAAAAGATTCCAGCCGATTTCCTTTCGGTTCTATGGCGTCGAAACAAGCACCAAGGGTAACGATTCTCCTACCTTCATCTTTGGACATGTGCGTCCTTTGATTTGCATGCTTAGGAAGACTTCTACTAATTAGTAGATTGGTTCTTCCGGTGGGTTGATGTTATCCCCACAAAAATTGCATATAGAGTCCGGAATGGTAGTACGGACATAGGCATGCTGTGTGAAGCCCATCTGGACAGGTTGGTCTGGATTGGTGATGTTGCTTGTTGTTCTGTTCGTTAACGCCAGGCGTTAGGGCTAACGCCGGCGGTAGCGCCATATGTTGTGTTTTTCAGGTTCTGAGTACTGAGACGTGTTGTACTGAGTTCTGGAGGTGTTACCCAGAAATTACTCAGAAATGAGCTAACGCCCAGCGTTACGAGTAATGCCTAGCATTAAGGGCTAACGCCCAGCGTTTAGAAGTAACGCCGCAGACAGTTATCATTGAGATTGCTTATCGCGTTTGGACCTCGCCCCTGAGGATGAGGTAATGACCCTGTGAGGTTATAGTTCGTCAGGCACAATGAGAAGCCAAACTCGCGTCAGGCTAAGTTGAATCCTGACATTTATGAGCGCGGACATAAGTTGAACCGAACCCGGGCCAGGCATAGGTGAATCCTGACATCTAGCTCATAACGATAGTGCCGGAACTTCGTGTGTACGGCATAGCTCAATCTGATCATCCAAGTTGAAAAAGGACTTGAGAATGACGTGCCGTGAGTGCACTTAACGTGTGACTTGATGTCACTGTGTGATGAATGTTTCTATGCGGTGTTTAGACGCACCTGTGAAATATATATACTGTTGTTTCTTGCCTGCAGGGAAGGAGCACCGCAGCCCCAAGCATGGGGTGGGGTCGTTATAAGCCTGGGTCAGCTAAAGCTGACCGGTTACTTATTTTCCCACCGCTTGGTGGATTTGTTTGTACAGGTCCTGGCGAGGCTAGCGAAAAATAGCAGGCTAAAGCCCATGCTGCTGCATTGTGCTGTGCTGATCTGGCCCTCGAAGGGTGAGTTGATTTGTTTACTATTTTCATGTGTGGCCGGCCTGCGTGCCGATGTTTGGAAGCCACCTTTGTTATAAACATGTTGTGAACAAACCTTGTAAATAACTTGTTGTATTCCATTCCTAGTTGCTAGTGTGGAGAATGTATGAACTAGTTTTATCTGAAAATAATTGTTTCCGTTATGCGACTCTATGGGCTGAGATAGTTATATTCTTAACTGTTTAACGCTAATTATGTAACGCGCTCTTCTGTTCATTTCATATGGCATGGGGTCCCTGTCGGACCTACTGCTATATGCTATGTAACAGGGAGGGTGTTACAAGTGCAAGGGGAAAATCACTAGTAGATGTCTACTGGAATCTGGATTGACAAGAATGTTCTAAGTAAAATTCATTGAGTACTCGCGTGAAGACTCATTTCATTCATCGAGATCTCACATGAACACTCGACCAATTTGTTGGGTCTACTCGAGAGAATTCAGAAAGTATAATATATTGTTTCTAGTTTGGCAAAGTTAAATTCGTTGAGTGATCTGCTAATTTCTCGTGAACACTCGACGAATTCGCCGAGTATTCTCGAGAGGTCTCATGATCACTAACCAGAAGTTTTATTCAATTTCAAATCTAAGCAAGTATAATTCGTTGAGTGGTTATGACTAATTCATTGAGTAGTCCAGAGATTTCACATGAACACTCGACGAATGGACTTAACAGTTTTCCTTTTTGAATTTGTTGACGGCTTTCCTTTAGGGCACTGCCATGTACATTACACGTGGAGCTCCGTCCTGAAGTCTCATTCTAGTCGTTAGAATGGGAATCCTTATTAATAGTTAAGGGTTGATTTTATAAAACCCTAATCGTGAACAAATTAAGAAATCACATATTTCCTACTACCGTCATTTCTCATTTCGCAACAGAAGAACTCGTCGCTGACATCTGGATTCGCAATTCCTCTCAAAGAAAAGTCTCGACAAGATCTCTGATTTCAGATACTTCAAGTTGCTTTAAGATCTAGTTGATTCTCAAGTTTCAGATCAAGATCTCTCAAGCTTAATTCATTCTTCTCCTTCAACCTTCAAGTTCAAGTTCATCTCTCAAGCAAGGAAAAAGAATCTTTTTCTCATATCTGAAGTTGAATCTCATTGAGATTTCTATGAAGATTATTTTCAATCTATTGTTTGTAAAGAAACCTTTTTTACAACTCTTGTATGAAGTTTTACTTCCGAGTTTTGTAGATCCTAGTTTAGAGGATTGAGTGTAGGAGAGGTTGTTCTTCGAGTTTTTGTAGGGGACTGCAACATCCCAGGTTTTGCTGAGTATGGAGGCTAGAATGCCTAGGGCAAGTACAAGCTTTTATGTACCTGGGAGCTAGCATCAGCGCTAGGTGCTAGCGCAGGCGTTAGCTTCCGCATTGAGTGGTCTAGTGGTTTCGATGGTTGCATCGAGTTGGATTCATCGAGACGGCTTTGTCGAAGGGAGTTTGTCGAGAGGATAGCGCGGGCAGTAGCGCTAGCGCTGGCACTAGGTTTCATCGAGTGGTGCAGTTCGTCGGGATGTCGAGACGGCTTTGTCGAATGAATTTTTCGTCGAGTGGCTAGCACAGACGGTGGCGCTAGCGTCGACGCTAGCTTACGAAACCAGATCCTTAAGTAGCAATTTTTGGTCGTCCGGTCTCCTTAGATATTGATCTTAAGGCCCAGATAAGTGCGCCCTAAGTTCCTAAATAGGTCAGAGGAGGTATATGCACTTTCCATTAAGTCTTTTGGTTATTTTGGTGGCTAAGGAAAGGAGGAGGGTTTGGAGGAAGAAGAAGGCTAGATCCGTCATTGTTGGAGCACCGGAGCTCCGTTCGCCGATCCAAAACCAGATCCGTGGAGAGGACTTGAAGGTGCTCATTTCAATTCATGCCTTTCAACCGATCCATGGCGAGGAAGAGAACTCTTAGGGTAACGACATCTCTCCTCCCGATTTTAGGATGCGTGCATGACATTTCTATCTTTGTCTTTCTCTTTTCTGATAATTTTGGAACCGGATCTCTCAAATGAGAGGGGTTTGGGTTGCCTTGGTTCAAGAAGAACCATCGGGTTGATTGAGTCCATCCCCGACAATATTTTGCATTATATATCCTCTTCGTTAGTTGATTAGGCGTTGTGGGTGAAGCCGAAAATCATGACCGGTTGTCTGATTCAGTGATGTTGCTTAATGTGCATTTTAGGGATTTTGCTAGAAATCCGATGACGACGAAAACGTCGTGTGTGTTCACCTTTTGTTTTGTGTGAGAATGAACGGTGGATCGTAAAGGGTAATTTTGTGCGTTGTGAATGGCTTGTGATGCCGCTTGTATGTGAAGGTGTGGCTTTATCTTTGTGGTTGGCTGGCTAGCCCGTGAATACTTGAATTCACATATGGAGTGTGTCCCGGCAGGACAAGTCCCCTTTTGTGATAACTAACGAGAACATTTGTGCTGATGGACGAGCCCGATGGCATTGTGAGCCATGTGTGGGTGGGGTCTCAGCGAGAGTTCTTAGCATCGTTTGTTTGGTTTGGTGTTGGTGGCAAGAATAAGTATGTTGATGTTCCCGTTGGCATTGTGTGCCATGTAAGGGGTGAGGTCTCTGTGGAGTTCTTGGCCTTGGTCTTGCACGCCCTGGGGAAATGTTGAGTACTCTTTGAATGTTGTGAAATGATGATGTGTGTTGTTAGGTTAGAAGCATACCTGCCATATGGTGCCTTGGGTGAAACCCAGGTTTGCATACATGCTGCATTGTTACGCCCCTTACTTTAATTGCTCAACATTGAAATGTGGATGATGCTTGTGACATACCTACCTGTGGTTTTATGTTGCTTTTTTTATTACATTTGCATACGAAGTGCTGACTTGTAGGGTGATGTAGTTCCCCGAGGTCCGCTAGGACGGCCGGGAGGAGGGGTGTTGTTACACTGTTGTTGGTCAGCCAAAGTTGACCCTCATTATACCGCTCTATGTGTAATGGATACATGGCAAGTATCGCAGGTTGGACCCAGCTCGCCGGCCAAAAAGGCCTAAGATTCATGAAGTGTACCTCCTCCTATTTTCATGTATGGTCTTGCTGTCTTTTTTTTGTTCTGGCTTTCATGTCGAGGTAGCATAGGAAGGCTATTGACTTTTGGATATTATATGTGATGTGGTAGATTACTTGGGCATTAGTTTTGTAAGGCCTTAAGTTCGTGGTACTCTTATGTAGTTGTGGACAACTTCTGTGTCGTTTAATGTTTCCGATGTGTTTGTTCTGAGTTTTGAGTTGGGTAGTTTCTATATCACTTTTCAATACTAAAGCTGTGTCGATTATATGGGGTCCCTGCCGGACCTATATTATATAGTCATTGTAGGGAGGTGTTACAATATGGTATCAAAGTGAGGTTTGCATTCTTGTTGGGTTTTAGTGTTATCGGATCGCGTTAAGAGGTTGTCCACATAAGAGTACTTTGCAGGACCATGAGTGTCCTTGTGTTTGAGTCTAGAGATTAGAGTCTGATTTGTTGTTTCCTTGCTTATGCTAGGATGGTGGCAGCGAAGCGGGGACGTCGAGGCGACAATAGGAGCCTTTGAAAAGCATTGCTACTGTTCCAGCCCTTAAGAATATGGGTGTGTCCCCGGCTGACTTCTGTCATATGCTAGCAGAGGCGATGGTGGCGGTTGAAGATGCGGTGAGGCCACAGATTGTGATTCCTGTGGTGCAGGTTGCAGCTCCTGTTACCCCGATTACACTGACATCGGAGGTGCGAGTAAGGCAAGTAGAGCCTTTAGCTGAGAGAGTGGTGGGGCAAGGAGATCGTCAGATGAAGTACTTTCTGAGTTTCCATCCTCCGACTTTCAAAGGGGTTGGCACTCCGATGGATGCTGAGAATTTGTTGGCAAGGATTCAGGAACTTTTGATAGCGGTAGAGACTCAAGAGGACAAGCAGTCCCAGTTCGTGGCATTTATGTTAGAAGGTGACGTAAAGCTGTGGTGGGTGAATCACAGCGGTCGTCATTTCACTGGACGTACCCCGTCCATGGAAGAGTTTGGGAATGCTTTCCTGAAGTGCTATATGCCCTCTTCGATGATGTTAGCACTTCAAAGGCAGTTCTTGCACTTGGTGCATCATGAGAAGTCAGTAGATTAGTATCTACAAGAGTTTACCCAGTTGGGCCGTCATACGGGGACGACCATGGCTGATGACGAGGAGAGGGATAATCTCTTCTATCAAGGCCTGAGAGAAAATCTAAGGAAACCTCTGATAGCCTTGAAGAATGCGGGATTCAACGAGCTAGTCGAACCTGCTCGAATTTTGGAAAGCGATATGGAGTGAACCCAGCATCGTAAGGGCTTTGTGTAACACCCCAAAGATCGTGGTTCAGCGAGGTAGGCGGAGTGGTAGTGCTGCGCTCGGGATAGGCTAAAAATTCCACACCAGGTCAATGCGCACGACCATTGTCCTCTTCGCGCACGACCAGTGATCGTGCGCCAATGATCGTGCGTAACCCGCAAAGAATCGGAGTTCTGTCTCGGCTTATCGCACGACCATTCTCCTCTTTGCGCACGACCAGTGATCGTGCGCGCTGTTTATCTGCTCTGCGATTTTGAGCGGAGGAGACGATCCGGCCGTCCAAATCCTTTGGAATTCGATCCAATGGCTAGGATTAGTTGCTGGAGGGTCTTAGGTCTTGTGAGAGGAGATTAACCCTCATTCTTTTGGGGCTTTTCTCTCTCCAAACCTAGAGGAAGAAGAAGGAGGCAAGGAAGAAGAAGGGAGATTCCGCCATTGACGGAGCTCCGGAGCTCCGTTTCGCGAGCCGTTTCCAGATCTGGAGAGTGCACCCCGGTGCGGTCATTTCCCTCCGTCTAGAATCTCGGATCCATGGCGAAAAAGAACGCTCCTAGGGTAACGATTCCTTCTCCCGTTGTTTGGACTTGTCTTTTGTCCTCTCCTTCATTTCTCTATGCTTGCATGAGGTATCCCTTTCACCAAATGGGTGAAGTGTAGGATTCCCTCAAGTTCTTCGGAACTCCGGGTCGATTGTGTCCGTCCCCGGCATATTGCATGTAGAAAATCCGGTAGTCGTGCGGATTTAGGCATTTTGTGTGAAGCCTATTCGTGGCCGTGAGCCCGAATCGGTGATGCTTGGATTGCGACGTTGCATTTAGGTTAAGCCTAGAATGCGTACCGGAGAATAACACCGTGAAATCGTCTATAGTAGTGCGGGATTTAAGTGTAGGCGTCTTGTGAAGATCCTAACGAAAGCCCCATGCTTTGAAATTGGATGAAGGCAAACCTTCACCGCGAAATTGATGCGGAGCGTGTTATACCTCCCTTATTTGAGTATTTGTGAAGCCTAGATCCTTGTGAAGGGATTAGGTGCGTAGCTTATATTTGTGTAGCACTTGAACGTGCTAAACCCTTACGGGCCGAGGCGAAGCCGTACCCGCGTCGTGCGATAGATCGCGACGATTAGAGCACGGGCAAAGCTAAACCGAACCCGTTTCCATGCAGATCGGCAAGAGTTCCCTACCTCATGTAAGCCGTGCGATCATGGGAGAGGTCGTGGAAGGTGTTTTACCTAGACCGACCAAAAGCTCTTTTTCCCACCTAAGGCGATGGCCCTTACGGTGGAGTGTTTGTGGAATTGATGTTGTTAGCCTCATGCGGTTGGTTAAGCGGTTGTGGGGAACCTTCGGGTGAACCCAACTAACATCATGTGCATACCTAGGTTCCCTCCTTTTTGATGCTCAACCTAGAAGATTGAATGTGCTTGAAACCTCACCTTGTGTAGTTGCACTTTCTTTATTTTAGTACTTGTGCTAGTATGGCTTGCTTGCAGAGTAGAATCTCCGCCACCCCGGGAAAGGGGTGGGGTCGTTATAATTTGGTCAGCTGTGCTGACCGTTACTTTGTTTGCCACCGCTTGGTGGAATGTTCTTATGCAGGAGCAGGTGAGCCTAGCGGGAAATAGCGGGCGGTGGACCCTTTTGCTGAGTTGGCCCTTGAAGGCCAGCCTCCCTCTTTAGCTTTCTCACGTATTGCCGGCCTGCGTGCCGATGTATGTTTTGGAGTTTTAGTACATTTGTTAAATGTAAGGCCTTAAGGCCATAACTCTATTTCATGGTTTCATTCCTACGATATTGGACAATTCTAATTGAAATGTTAAATCTTTATGCTTCCGCTAGTGTTTAGTATACTCTGTTGTAGTTTCTTTCTGTTTATCACCTTTTAACTCCTAGCTTGTGTGGTTAGTATGGCGTGGGGTCCCGGCCGGACCTACTGTTATATTATTCATATTGGCAGGGTGTTACAATTTGGTATCGGACTTAAGGCGTCGATCCGTAGTTTAGCGAATTCGGGACGAATTCCTTTTAAGGGGTGGTGTGCACGGGATTTGCATTCACCTAAAACGACAAAAACTAATAAGAATGTCCACTTAGGAATGGGAAAACATACTTGTTTGCGGAACCTGAGCGTTCCATGATTGTTGTTTACTATGTTTTCAGTCACTAAATTGTGTCTTACACGATTATAGGCGACTAGAAGTGGTGCGGGGCCGTCTCAACCCAATAACACTGCTGAAAGTAGTGGGTCGGCTGAAGTGCCAGCGACCACTCCTCCTGCTGAGATGATCAGGTTAATCGCAGAAGCTGTCTTCGCGATGATCAATGCTCAACCGCAAAGGCTTGCACAGCCTGCTACGCCTAATACAGATGCGGCCCCGGTGATCGAACCTGTAGTGGAACCTGCGGTGGAACCGAGGGTAGAGACCCCTGTGCCAGTGGCTGCAGTGGAACCTGCGGTGGTGCAAAGAGTGGAGCGTCCTGTAGAGCGTGTAGTTGTTGTGCGAGCGCGTGATCAACAGCTGCAACACTTTCTAAGCTTCCATCCTCCAACTTTCTCGGGGACCGGATCCCCAACGGAGGCGGAGGACTGGCTGTCAACGGTTAGGAAGATTCTAAGGGCGACCGCAACAGAAGAAGTTATGATGGTCACTTTAGCCACCTTCCTCCTTAACGGAGAGGCAGAGCGTTGGTGGGCTGAACAGGAAGTGCACAAGTTCGGAGGCAGGGAGATTACCGAGATCACGATAGCGGAGTTCTCAAAGTCGAACGCACGGAGTCCTTCTGCCCAACGCATTGCGTTGCAGAACCAGTTTCTGAAGTTAACTCAAGGCGACAGCTCAGTGGATGAGTACTTGCACGAGTTCACTAAACTGGGTCGTTATGCGGGGCCTATGATGGAAGACGAAGAGACAAAGACGAACAAGTTCTATGAAGGTCTTCGGGACGAGTTGAGGCTGCTCCTTGCAGGCCCTATGACGTTAGGTTTCCAGGTGATGGTCCAAACTGCCAGATCCCTAGAGTTGGACATGAAGAGGGTACAAGAAAAAGCTGTGGCAAAGAAACCTGAGTTTCATGGGCCGGTCTCTCAGTCCAAGTCAGAGTTCAGAAAGAACAAAAGGAAGTTCAAACCGGCGGAGCAAAACCGCTCAAATGTTTCGGGAGCAACGACTGTGCGGAGTCCTATCACATGTTTCACCTGCGGGAAGGTGGTACACAAGGCCGCAGTGTGTCGAAGTGGTCCCCCGAAGGCAGAAAATCGAGCATTGGACTATGCTCGAGCTGCGGAAAAGGGTAAAGCTGCGGAGTCTTCGGCTTCCCAGCACATTACTCAGACTCAGCCGAGAGTCTACTCGCTTGGCCAGCAAGAAGCCATACGACAAGCTGATGTTGTCACAGGTATGAATTAAAAATTAGCTTTTGCATAGCTATTTGTGATTATACTGTTGTGCAACTGTATGTTTTATTCGTGTGCAATTAGGCTTTGTCCTAATTTTCAACTATCCAGTGAGAGCTCTATTTGATACGGGTGCATCACACTCTTTTCTGTCTGAGGACTTCGTGGTGCGAATTGGAGTGCCATCTACCTTCGTAGAGGATAGATTAGAGGTAGTGCTACCCAATGGATCTCGCATGTCTGCGGATAGGAAGAGCCGTGTGAAGGTGCGGATCGGAAATCAGGATTTCGATTTGGAAGCATCGTTGTTACCGTTAGCTGAATTCGATGTGATCTTCGACATGGACTGGCTCTCGGAGCAGCGTGCATGCATAGATTGCAATTCTAAGGAGATCACTCTGGGAAGGAACACCGATGGAGAAACCACGTTTGCCGGTATGCGAGGAGCGAGCAAGACACTGATGTCTGCTCTCCAAGTGGTTAAGGCAGTGAGAAAAGGCGCCGAGTTGTTCTTCACCTTGTTGGAGACTTTGGAGCCAAAGCCCAGGTTATGTGATGTCCCAGTCGTAGCGGAGTACGCCGACATGTTTCCTAACGAACTCCCTGGGGCCCCGCCTCATCGGGAGATTGATTTCTGTATCGAGTTGGTGCCAGGTGCCAAACCTGTGGCCCGCTCACCGTACCGGATAGCGCCGAAGGAATTGGCAGAGCTGAAGGTCCAATTGCAAGAGCTGCTAGAGCAAGGCTACGTACGTCCAAGTTCATCGCCTTGGAGTGCACCGTTCCTCTTTGTGAAAAAGAAGGACGGGAGCTTGCGTCTATGTATCGATTATCGAGAGCTAAACAAGTTGACCGAGAAGAACCAATATCCGATTCTGAGAATCGATGATCTATTCGACCAGCTGGTTGGGTCGACGGTATACTCCAAACTGGACCTAAGGTCCGGCTATTACCAACTGCGGATAAGGGAATGTGACATTCCAAAGACAGCGTTTAGTACCCGCTTTGGGCACTATGAGTTCACGGTGATGCCGTTCGGTCTGTCTAATGCACCGTCGGTATTCATGGACTTATTGAATAGGACGTTCCGTGAGTATTTGGATCAATTTGTGATCGTCTTTATCGACGACATTTTGGTATACTCTCAATCGGAAGAGGAGCATGTAGGGCATCTGCACGCCGTTCTGAGCACCTTGAGGAGGAGTCAGCTTTATGCCAAGTTCTCCAAGTGCGAGTTTTGGCTACCGTCAGTAGCATTCCTTGGTCACGTCGTTAGTGGAGATGGAATTGCGGTTGATCCGTCGAAGATAGAAGCGATCCGAGCCTGGCCTTTGTTGAAAAACGTAGCGGAAGTCCGAAGTTTCTTAGGACTTGCCGGCTATTATAGGCGCTTTGTGGAAAACTTCTCGAGGGTTGCACTTCCTCTCACTAAATTGACTAGGAAAGATCATAAGTTCGTTTGGTCGCCCGAGTGCGCACGAGCTTTTGAAGAGCTGAAGAGCCGTCTGACCACGACGCCCATTCTATGCTCGCCATGTGGTACAGAAGGCTACGAAATTTATAGCGACGCCTCAGGGAGTGGTTTGGGTTGTGTCCTAGTGCAGTTCGGTAAGGTAATTGCCTACGGCTCCCGGCAGTTGAAGGTTCATGAGAGGAATTACCCGGTCCATGATTTGGAGCTAGCGGCCGTGGTATTTGCTCTTAAGCTTTGGAGGCATTATTTGTATGGCGTGAAGATCAACATCTTTACCGACCACAAGAGCCTCAAGTACTTGCTGGATCAAAGGGAGTTGAATATGCGTCAAAGGAGGTGGTTGGATTTCCTTGGGTACTACACCTTCGACATCAAATATACTCCTGGAAAGGGAAATGTAGTTGCGGACGCGTTGAGTCATCGGGCTCCCGCTCAAGCAAATTGGATTTTGATGCACGATGAGCGTCTAATCCGTGAGCTGGAAGAAATGGAGATCATTTGCGTTGATCGAAGAGCGTCTACTTCAGCATGCTTGAACTGGACGGAGGTTCAATACCACCTTGCCGACCGAGTTCGACAGGCATTGGAGCTGGATGAGAGCATGAAGCGCTTTAAAGCGGAAACCGTTGACGGGTTAAACGCTGATTACTCTTTCGAAGATGGCCTTATGTGGAAGAATGTCAGATTGTGCGTCCCAAATGTTGGTACTCTACGGGCGGAGTTGATGTACGAGGCTCATCATACCAAGTACTCTATCCACCCGGGGAGCATGAAAATGTACATGGACATGAAGAAACTTTTCTGGTGGCCGGGTATGAAGAAAGACATTGCCCTCTACGTGGCCAAGTGTAACACTTGCGCGTTGGTGAAGGTGGAATGTCAGCGTCCCGGTGGATTTTTGAAGTCCTAGCCGATTCCGGAATGGAAGTTTGACGATATTTCGATGGATTTCGTGCACGGATTGCCGAGATCGCAGCATGGAAACGACGCCATCTGGGTGATCATGGACAGACTGACAAAAGTATCGCATTTTATTCCGAACCGGAAAGATGATTCTGTAGAAAAGCTAGCGAAGCTCTATGTCGATAGTATTGTGCGGCTGCACGGTGTCCCTCGTAGCATCGTCAGCGATCGTGACGGGCGTTTCACATCGAAAGATTGGAGGCTTATCCATGAACTGTTGGGCACTAAATTGAAATTCAGCACGACCTTCCACCTGCAAACGGATGAACAGACCGAGAGGACCAACAGGACTATGGAGGATATGCTCCGAATGTGCACTCTAGATTTTGGAAAGAAGTGGGAAGATCATCTCTATATGATCGAATTCGCCTACAATAATAGCTACCAAGCCAGTATAAAGATGGCTCCCTTCGAGGCCCTCTATGGTAAGAAGTGTCATACGCCGTTGTCTTGGGCGGAAATGGGCGATACTAAGCTATTAAAGCGAAAGGATGTTGTGGAAGCAACTTCGACGATCCGAACTATTCGTGAAAGGCTATTGATTGCCCAGGATAGGCAAGCAAAATATTACAACGCCAAGCATAGGAACCTAGAGTTCGCCGTCGGTGACCAGGTTTACTTGAAGATCAAACCGTTCAAAGGGGTATCAAGGATCCGACGCTTGAAAAAGCTCAGTCCAAGGTACTTAGGACCGTTTGAGATTGTGGAACGTATTGGTGATGCGGCTTATCGGCTTGTACTATCTGCAGAGCTGAGCGGTCTGCACGACGTGTTTCACATTTCAGTTCTGAGGAAGGCAGTGCAAGAGCCTACTCATATCGTTGCGGTTGGCAAAGTGCCGGTTGATAGTGGGTTGTCGACGAAAGTCAAGCCCTTACGCATTGAGGATACCGAGATAAAGCAGTTGCGGAACAAGTCCATTCGGATGGTAAAAGTCCGGTGGGATAATTGCGGCCGAGAGGAGCTATCTTGGGAGAGAGAGAAAGCGATGCTTGCGGAGTACCCCGAGCTATTTCTCTCAGGTAAATTTTCTTTAAAAACTGTAAATTCCTGCTATTACTGTTTTCGAAATTTCGGGACGAAATTCTTTTAAGGGGGGTGGAGTTGTAACACCCCAAAGATTGTGGTTAAGCGAGGTAGGCGGAGTGGTAGTGCTGCGCTCGGGATAGGCTAAAAATTCCACATCAGGTCAATGCACACGACCATTGTCCTCTTCGCGCACGACCAGTGATCGTGCGCCAATGATCGTGCGTAACCCGCAAGGAATCGGAGTTCTGTCTCGGCTTATCACACGACCATTCTCCTCTTCGCGCACGACCAGTGATCGTGCGCCTGTGATCGTGCGCGCTGTTTATCTGCTCCGCGATTTTGAGCGGAGGAGACGATCCGGCCGTCCAAATCCTTTGGAATTCGATCCAATGGCTAGGATTAGTTGCTGGAGGGTCTTAGGGCTTGTGAGAGGAGATTAACCCTCATTCTTTTGGGGCTTTTCTCTCTCCAAACCTAGAGGAAGAAGAAGGAGGCAAGGAAGAAGAAGGGAGATTCCGCCATTGACGGAGCTCCGTTTCGCGAGCCGTTTCCAGATCTGGAGAGTGCAGCCCGGTGCGGTCATTTCCCTCCGTCTAGAATCTCGGATCCATGGCGAAAAAGAACGCTCCTAGGGTAACGATTCCTCCTCCCATTGTTTGGACTTGTCTTTTGTCCTCTCCTTCATTTCTCTATGCTTGCATGAGGGATCCCTTTCACCAAATGGGTGAAGTGTAGGATTCCCTCAAGTTCTTCGGAACTCCGGGTCGATTGTGTCCGTCCCCGGCATATTGCATGTAGAAAATCCGGTAGTCGTGCAGATTTAGGCATTTTGTGTGAAGCCTATTCGTGGCCGTGAGCCCGAATCGGTGATGCTTGGATTGCGACATTGCATTTAGGTTAAGCATAGAATGTGTACCGGAGAATGACTCCGTGAAATCGTCTATAGTAGTGCGGGATTTAAGTGTAGGCGTCTTGTGAAGATCCTAATGAAAGCCCCATGCTTTGAGATTGGATGAAGGCAAACCTTCACCGCGAAATTGATGCGGAGCGTGTTATACCTCCCTTATTTGAGTATTTGTGAAGCCTAGATCCTTGTGAAGGGATTAGGTGGGTAGCTTATATTTGTGTAGCACTTGAAGGTGCTAAACCCTTACGGGCCGAGGCGAAGCCGTACCCGCGTCGTGCGATAGATCGCGACGATTAGAGCACGGGCAAAGCTAAACCGAACCCGTTTCCATGCAGATCGGCAAGAGGTCCCTACCTCATGTAAGCCGTGCGATCATGGGAGAGGTCGTGGAAGGTGTTTTACCTAGACCGACCAAAAGCTCTTTTTCCCACCTAAGGCGATGGCCCTTACGGTGGAGTGTTTGTTGAATTGATGTTGTTAGCCTCATGCGGTTGTTTAGGCGGTTGTGGGGAACCTTCAAGTGAACCCAACTAACATTATGTGCATACCTAGGTTCCCTCCTTTTTGATGCTCAACCTAGAAGATTGAATGTGCTTGAAACCTCACCTTGTGTAGTTGCACTTTCTTTATTTTAGTACTTGTGCTAGTATGGCTTGCTTGCAGGGTAGAATCTCCGCCACCCTGAGAAAGGGGTGGGGTCGTTATAATTTGGTCAGCTGTGCTGACCGTTACTTTGTTTGCCACCGCTTGGTGGAATGTTCTTATGCAGGAGCAGGTGAGCCTAGCGGGAAATAGCGGGCGGTGGACCCTTTTGCTGAGTTGGCCCTTGAAGGCCAGCCTCCCTCTTTAGCTTTCTCATGTATTGCCGGCCTGCGTGCCGATGTATGTTTTGGAGTTTTAGTACATTTGTTAAATATAAGGCCTTAAGGCCATAACTCTATTTCATGGTTTCATTCCTATGATAGTGGACAATTCTAATTGAAATGTTAAATTTTTATGCTTCCGCTAGTGTTTAGTATACTCTGTTGTAGTTTCTTTCTGTTTATCACCTTTTAACTCCTAGCTTGTGTGGTTAGTATGGCGTGGGGTCCCGGCCAGACCTACTGTTATATTATTCGTACTGGCAGGGTGTTACACTTTGTGGCTAAGCAAGGTGAAGGTAAACCTTCTCAGTCTCAAGGGAAGTCTGAGAGGAGTCGATGGAAGAGAAAGCCACATCCTTTTAGGACTGGTGAGAGAAGCGGTGCAGCTTCTGGAAAGTACCATTTTAGGGGACCCGTGACTTGATATAGGGTTGGCAAGGTGGGCAACAAATCTCAGAACTGTCCCAAGGGAGGGGCTGAGCTAGAGCAGAGGCAAGAGCATTCAGTGCATTCTAGTCCTAGTGCTGGGGAGAAAAGTAAAGCGGCGGAGTCCAGTGCTTCAGGTTTCCCTCCTGTGCAGCCTCGAGCATACAACCTTGGGCAACAGAAAGCGATTCGTCAACTCAATGTGGTGACGGGTATGTAAAGTTAAGGTCGTTCGTTCGGTAGCTCAAAATTTTTTGCGACCTTTCGTATTTATTTTATGCGTGTTAGGATTCATGCTAGTTTCTGTCTATCCCTCCAGAGTGTTGTTCGACACGGGAAAGTCACACTCTTTTCTCACGAAAAGCTTTATGCAGAGAATCAGTGTTGAGACTGTCGAGGTGGAGCATATCATGTGCATGCCTAATGGGTCTTTCATGACCACCGAAAGGAAAAGGCGCATAATTTTTAGAATTGGCGAGGGTGACTTCGAGTTGGTAGCAGTCATTCTACCACTAGCTGAATTTGATATTATCATGTGGATGAACTGGCTTGCAGATCAACGAGCTAGTATTGACTGCCTGTTGAACGTGGTGACCCTAAGGAGTCAAGGTAGAGCAGAGGTCATGTTCGAGGGCCTAGGCGGACTGGCTTTCTCCCCTATTTCCGTTGTGCAATTGATGTGAGTGGTGAATCAAGGAGGTGAGGTGTTTTTAGCTTAGTTGGAGACTCACTCCACAAAGTTGGCAGTCAGAGGAGTGTCAGTGGTGGAAGAATTTGAGCAGGATGTGTTCCCCGAGGAGCTTCTGGGAGCGCCTCCTCAGCATGAAATCGAATTCTCAATAGATTTGGTGCCGGGGGCGAGGCTGGTGTCGTGTCCTCCATTTAGGATGGCACCGAAGGAACTGGCAGAGCTATAGGTGCAGTTGCAAGAGTTTTTAGAGCAAGGGTATATTAGGCCCAACTCTTCAACGTGGAGTGTGCCAGTGTTATTTGTAAAGAAAAAGGATGGTAGTATGCGGTTGTGCATAGACTACCATGAGTTGAATAAGTTGACCATCAAGAATAAGTATCTGATTCCGCAAATCGATGATTTGTTCGATCAGCTGGTGGGGTCGACGGTGTACTCCAAGTTGGATTTGAAGTCAGGTTACTATCAGTTGAGGATTCGAGAAGAGGATATTCCAAAGACAGCGTTTGGGACGAGATACAATCTTTTTGAGTTCTCAGTGATGCCGTTCGGTTTGACGAACGCGCTATCAGTGTTCATTGATCTAATGAACAGAGTGTTTCGACAATACCTAGATTCGTTTGTGGTGGTGTTCATCGATGACATCTTAGTGTATTTGAAGTCAGAGGCGGAGCATGAGTCTCATTTGAGATTAGTGTTGCAGACTCTGAGGGAGAACCATCTTTATGCTAAGTTCTCAAAGTGCGAGTTCTGGATCGGGAAAGTGGCATTTCTGGGTCACGTGATCAGTGGAGTGGGGTGGCAGTGGATCCAACGAAGATTGAAGCCATTTAAGATTGCATATCATCTTATGTGAAGAATCGCCAAGATGTCTCATATTGTTGTGATGCCAGCATCAGAGGCAGAAGAAAGAAGACATGAAGGTCTACCAGAGTTCATGGCATTGACAAAGGGCTGTCGTCGAGATATTATCCATGTCGTCATAACAATGGAAATATCGTCGAGACAGATTCAAATCGTGCAGACGTACTATCAGCAGTTAATGACGCCGCCTGATTATCCAAATCAGCGCGTGCACTTAATGAATTGAGGCATTAGCGCGTACTCCAAAAAGGAAAAGATATCTGTGCGTGCTAAAAGGGAATGGAGGTCTGACACATAAAGAAACTTCTTAGAAGACCGTTGGGGGGCATAGTAGTCTTATAAAATGATATATGAGGCTGCCCTAAAAAGTTAATCATCAAGAAAGAACTTGCACACATAGTAAATCAAAAAACACAAGCGCCGCAAGAAAGAAAGAGAAAAAGAAGGAGCAGTCATCTTCATCGACTGCTAAGAAGACAATCCTCATCAGGCTAAGAAAAAATTTGAAGAAGAACCGTGCACTCAAGATTTGATTCAGAAGCATCTTCTTCAATCTCAAGGAGACGATCTTCACCAGGCTAAAGTTGCCAATCTTCATCCGGCAGAAGAATCCTTTTATTACTGTACTTTCTTGTAAGGCTTGCGGGCCAACGTGTCTAGCCTGAGGGATGGAGAGCTGTGAGGCTTGAGGGTCAGGGCAGTGCACTTGCGGGTGTGTCTTGTCGAGCTTGCGGGCTCGGGAGCAGTAGGGACTTGCGGGTCTAGGCTATCGAGACTTGCGGGTACGTGTGATAGGGCTTGAGGGCCTGAGTGCTGAGCTTGCGGGCTCGGGGGCAGTAGGGGCTTGAGGGCCTAGGCTGTTGGGACTTGCGGGTCCGCGTTGTAAGGCTTGAGGGCCTGAAGCTTTTGGCCGCGTTTGCCGAGCCTAGTGCAATGCTGGGTAAGCGCAGAGGGAAAAAGGACTACTCACGACTCCCTGTCGTGAGGAACCTCTATAGATCTTGTGTCGTCTGGTGTGTTTTATTTGTGTGAAAATTTTGTGCATTGCTTGAATTCTGATAACTCACACTAATAATTCAAAAAGTACCAAGATCACATAATCCCCCCTTTAAGGTGAACGTTCCATATCCTATAAGTGGTATCAGAGGGAGGTTACGGGTTCGAAACCCTGGGGTCGTTGCTGGGGGGGGGATTGTTGGGATCGAGGGCTTGCGGGCTATGGTCCAGCAATGCCACCAGTGTTGCGGCACTAGTTGAAACAGAAGGGTGTGTCCCCTGTGAGCCTAACTGGCTGCCCCGTGGGTCCTGCCATGGGATAGCCCGCTCTATAAAGGAGCGATATGCGTATTCCCCAACAGTCCGGGCTTTTGGGAGAGTTGGTAGCGCCATGTCCCTACAAGTGGCATCAAATCAAGGGGGAGCTACAAACATGATGTACTCCAAGAGTTCTACAAAAGATAAGTTAAATCTTTTAACAGTTTCATCTAAGATTATGATATTTAATGTCAAGTGAAAGTAGGCTTGAATTGAGATTCTGACTTCTTTAAATATGGGAGATTGTTGGGAATCTTGCCCACATGATTCCTGATTTGAAGAAGTCATCATTTCAAGAGTACTTCACTTTGTATTTGATCGTACATCTAGTTCATAATCTCAGGAAAATATAAGTACACATCGTCGACAAGAACAGGCGATATCGTCGACAATGTGTGCTTGTCGTCGTAATGACGGGAAGAGCAGCAGCCACTGAGAAGCAAAGTATTCGTCGACCGCTGAGACATGGCGAAATCATAAAACGAAGAATGCTGATCGTCGAACACTGAGACATGGCAAGATCGTCGAATGAAGAATGCCGATCGTCAAACGCAGAGAAGAATCAAAGGTATCGAAGGAAGGATTGTCGTAGAGTAAACAACATGATTACGACGACATATTGAAAGAAAGAGGATCTCAACGACACAGTCAGAAATGGCATATCGTCGTATGTGAAGAATCACCAGGATGTCTCGTATTGTTGTGATGCTAGCATCAGAGGCAGAAGAAAGAAGACATGAAGGTCTACCAGAGTTCATGATATCGACAAAGGGCTGTCGTCGAGATATTATCCTTGTCGCCATAACAATGGACATATCATCGAGACAGATTCAAATCGTGCAGACGTACTATCAGCAGTTAATGCCGCCGCCTGATTGTCCAAATCAGCGCGTGCACTTAATGAATTGAGACATTAGCACGTACTCCAAAAAGGAAAAGATATCAGCGCGTACTAAAAGGGAATGGAGGTCTGGCACATAAAGAAACTTCTTAGAAGACCGTTGGGGGCATCGTAGTCTTATAAAAGGATATATGAGGCTGCCCTAAAAAGTTAATCATCAAGAAAGAACTTGCGCACATAGTAAATCGAAAAACACAAGCGCTGCAAGAAAGAAAGAGAAAAGGAAGGAGCAATCATCTTCATCGAATGATAAGAAGCCAATCCTCATCAGGCTAAGAAAAGATTTGAAGAAGAACCGTGCACTCAAGATCTGATTCAGAAGCATCTTCTTCAATCTCAAGGAGCCGATCTTCAGCAGGCTAAAGTTGCCAATCTTCATCCGACAGAAGAATCCTTTTATTACTGTACTTTCTTGTAAGGCTTGCGGGCCAACGTGTCTAGCTTGAGGGCTGGAGAGCTGTGAGGCTTGAGGGCTAGGGCAGTGCACTTGTAGTTGCGTTTTGTCGAGCTTGCGGGCTCGGGAGTAGTAGGGACTTGCGGGTCTAGGCTGTTGGGACTTGCGGGTCCGTGTGGTAGGGCTTGAGGGCCTGAGTATCGAGCTTGCGGGCTCGGGGGAAGTAGGGGCTAGGCTGTTGGGACTTGCGGGTCTGCGTTGTAAGGCTTGAGGGCCTGAAGCTTTTGGCGGCATTTGTCGAGCCTAGCGCACTGCTGGGTAGGCAGAAAGGGAAAGAGTACTACTCATGACTCCCTGTCGTGAGGAACCTCTATAGATCTTGTGTTGTCTGGTGTGTTTTATTTGTGTGATAATTTTGTGCATTGCTTGAATTCAGATAACTCACACTAATAATTCAAAAAGTACCAAGATCACCTAATCCCCCCCCCCCTTTAAGGTGAACGTTCCATACCCTACAGTTCAAAATAAATGGTGTCACTGATGACATTATTCGTTTGCGTTTATTTCCCTCCTCTTTGCTGACTAAGGCCAAGCAGTAGTTGGGATCTCTTCCTAGAGTTTCCATCACTACATGGCCGAAATGACGGAGAAATTTTTAATAAAATATTTTCCTTCGGTGAAGACCGCTAAATTATGTACGGACATTCTCTCCTTCACGCAAATAGACTCGGAGTCTCTCTATGACACATGGGAGCACTTCAAGGAACTCTTACAGAGATGTCCTCATCATGCCCTTCCTGTGTGGCAACAAGTTCAAACTTTCTACCATGGTTTGAATCTCCAAACAAGGCAAATGATTGATGCGGCAGTTGAGGGAACACTTAATAACAAAAACCCAGAGGCCACTCAAGAGCTTTTTGAGGAGATGGCCATGAATGCTTATCAGTGGAATGCACCACGGTCATGCCCTAACAAGCCGACAGGACTCTTTGAAGTCGAGGCCACCCCGAACTTAGCACTTCAAGTAGAAATGCTCACAAAGCAAGTGGCGCAGATGTCTGCTTCCTCCGCCACCAATTGGTCTAATAATAATAATTTTAATAGTAATAATAATTTTAATCATGTGCAAGTAGATTATATGGGGAGCTCCTACCTTCCTCCTTATAACCCGAATAATAATATTCCTTTTAATAATAGCTATAATCCGGGTGTAAGGAACCATCCTAATTTTTCAGGGAGCAACCCCAATAATGCTCAACATCCACCACAAGTGAATCCCCACCCCCGGTTTCGCTCCTCCGCCACCACACAAGCCCTCTTCACTTAAAGAGGTCTTCACTAAATATGTTTCCTCCAATGAGTCCAACATCTGAAATCTATCCGGATCTATAAAAAGCTTGGAAAATCAAATTAGAAAGCTCACAAAAATGTTCTCCGAATGCCAGCAAGGAGCTCTACAGGGCAATACTGTGCCCAATCCACAAGAGAGCGCCAACGCTATAACCCCCATAGCGGAAAGGAGGTAACTTCTACAAATTTGGTAAAGCCCGAGGTAAACTTTTCATCCTCTCCTCCGCATTTTATTTCTTCTGATTTAGCTCCATGCAAAATTCAAACTCCTTCAATCCCCTATCCTTCTAAAATTCAAAACGAGCGCAATGAGGAGCAATACAAAAAATTTATAAATATTTTAAAATAAATTCAAATTATTGTTCCATTCTGCGAGGCACTCTCTTAAATGCCTAAATATGAGAAGTATCTCAAGGATTTACTATCAAATAAAAAGAAACTTGGGGATATTTCACGTGTTTCTCTTAACACAGAATGTTCGGTCGTTGTTCTAAATAAATTACTGCAAAAAGTTAATGATACGGGATGGTTTTCCATCCCGTGTTTATTCAGATATTTATTAATCAAACACGCATTGACCAACTTAGGAGCTAGTATCAATTTGATATCGTTCTCCTTATTTAAAAAGCTTGGTTTGGGAACCCCAAACCCAACAAGTATGAGCATCCAACTAGCAGATCGGTCGATTAAATACCCAATAGGGGTCGTGGAGGATCTGCCAGTGAAGGTTGACAAGTTTATCTTCCCAGTAGACTTTGTCATTCTCGATATCGAAGAGGACGCCGAGGTACCCCTCATACTCGGTAGACCCTTCCTAGCTACCACTCGGGCAATAATTGATGTAAGTAACAGAAAACTTCTCCTTCGGGTTGTGGATGAAGAAGTTACTTTTTGCGTAAATCAATCTATGAGGAACGCGCTTCCTAATGACGATTCATGCTTCACCTTAGAGTCAATTGTAAGAATTGTCATCTTTTGTTGAATTAATTTCTCTTTTTTTTGAAAATCCGGAGTTAGAAACTTTATTTTGTTTAAGAGAAATGACTCGGCAACTTAAATTTGAACAAATAAATTTAAATAATTTAAAAATTAAAACATCTTATGAAGAGCCGCCGAGCCTAGAACTAAAACAACTCCCAGAGCATCTAAAATATATATTTTTGGAAAATAATTCCAAATTGCCCTTAATTATTTCTTCAGTGATAAATGGCTCAGAAATATCCGAATTAACAAAATTTTTAAATAATCACCGCCACGCAATTGTGTGGCAAATCTCTGACATCAAGGGAATTAATCCATCATTTTGCACGCATACAATAAATTTAAAAAATAATTCTCTCGACATTATTTAGCCTTAATGATGCCTTAATCCCAAGATGAAGGACATCGTTAAGGCAAAAATTATAAAACTATTAGACGCGGGGATTATTTATCCAAATTCTAATAGCACTTGGGTTAGTCTAGTGCAAGTCGTGCTTAAAAAGGGAGTAATAACGGTAATCACTAACAAAAATAACGAGTTGATTCTGACCTGTACTATTACGGGTTGGCGGGTATGCTTTGATTACAGGAAATTAAATGATGCTTCCCGTAAGGTTCACTTTTTGTTGCCCTTTATTGACCAAATCTTAGAACGCTTATCCGGTCATTCACACTACTGTTTTCTCGATGGTCTTTCAGTGTATTTTCAAATCCCAGTTGCGCCCGAAGACCAAGAGAAAACCACCTTCACCTGTCTGTTCGACACCTTCGCATATTGAAGAATGTCGCTTGGTCTTTGCAAAGATGCATTTCAAAGATGTATGTTGGCAATTTTTAATGAACTAGTAGAACACGTCATGGAAGTTTTCATGGATGATTTTTTTTGTCTTTGGCGATTCTTTTTCAAATTGTTTAAATAATCTTGATCGTGTTCTTCAACGCTGCGAAGACACGAATTTGGCACTCAACTGGGAGAAGTGCAACTTTATGGTCCAAGAGGGATTAGTCCTCGGGCATAAAGTTTTGAGTAGAGGGATCGCGGTCGATAGGGCTAAGATCGAGGTCATAGAGAAACTTCCCCTACCAATATTAAATCCATTAGGAGATTTCTAGGACATGCGGGTTTCTATAGACGGTTTATTAAAGATTTTTCAAAAATTACAAAACCACTAACACAATTATTAGAAAAAGAATCCGCATTTAATTTTGATGAAGAGTGTTTAAAAGCATTTAATAAAATTAAAAATGAACTTATCAATTCTCTAATTTTAATCACACCAAATTGGTCTCTTCCGTTCGAAATTATGCACGATGCGAGCGATTTTGCTGTATGCGCGATGCGAGCAATTTATTATTCAAGCAAAACGCTAACATCCGCGCAAGCAAATTATACAACAACAGAAAAGTAATTTTTGGCTATAATTTTTACGTTTGATAAATTTCGATCTTATATAACGCTTTTAAAAGTTATTGTCTTTACAGATAACTCCGCTCTCTGGTATTTTTTAAATAAAGAAGATGTAAAGCCCCGACTACTAAGGTGGATCTTCCTACTGCAAGAATTTGATCTGGAGATCTAGGAAAAGAGAGGAGCGGAGAATGTTGCGGCCGACCACCTCTCACGGTTGCAGAATCCGTTTGTAGGAGCACTAGTGGAGGACAAAATTGATGATAAATTCCCAGAAGGGTGCCTCCTCGCCATCGAAAAGGTAATGACTTCATGCCACTTGGTCTGCACAGACACGAAATAAAAAGGGGTCCTCCCAAAATTAATTTTTCAAGTCTGAAAAGAATTTCTTCTTTTGTTGACTTGAGATATCTTTTGGTAGGACCTGGGCCACTAGATAGTTGGCTAAATCCACATTGAAAAGATTAATTTTCCTAATTTTTATTAAAAGCAATAATTGCCACTTAGTCAAGCTACGCGACGGTAAACAAAGCGCTCTTGGGAGGCACACCAACGTTATCTTCTCTTTGTTATTCTCTTGTGTTGTTTGTCTTAACTTATTTTGCAGGTTTTTTTTATTCCGGCAACCCAATCTACCAACCAGGGAAGCCCTCTTATCCCCTCCCTTCATTTACTGCATTTTTTTTATCTTGATAATACTTCAAACTTAATTTTAAACATTGGGGACAATGGTTAACTTTAAGTAAGGGGGTGTAGTGTAGTTTTTTTGACATTCTTTTCTTGGAAAGGGAGGTTTGGGCTTGTCATCCCATCGCACCTCCTAGTACCTTGCGAACCCTTCACCGGGTAGACCTTGGGAAGTCCAAGAATAAAAAATACATATATACATATCCCCCCTTTACTTTGTGTTTTTATTCTCCTCTAGAAATCTAGTTTAAGAAATAGATATAAGCATAGTTACATTTTTCATTTAGCTAATATTTTGTTTTATCGGAACTTGTTAGAGTTGAATTTAAAGTAATTTAGTTTTAAGAAACACCTTATGTTTTTAATTTAATTAGAGATCTTATTTAGCACTACTTCTCTTTTTAATTTTAAATGGCTCCACATTGTAGTAAATTAGCAATGCAACCTTTGATTTTCACTATATTCTCTACTAACTTTCAAGATCTTAGGAAACTTCATTCCACTAAAAAGTTGCTCTAAAAATAGTTTAATTGAAAAACTAGAAATATTTCTTTATACCCCACTCTTTGTTGGCAAATGAAATAAAATATCATATGTCATGGGAATAAGAGGATAAAATTCATTATCCCCTAAACATATGCCCCTAAAATCGCTGAAAAGATTATATGTCATGAAGTAAGAAGAAAAAATTCATTACTTCGAAATATATACATTTTGGGTTTTTGATTGAAGAGAATTTTTATAAGATTATATGGCATGGAAAATAAGAGGATAAAATTCATTATTTTCTTAAATATATAAAAATTCATATTCAAATAAGGTGAGAGGAAAAAATTCATCACCTCTATTTTAGTATCTCTTCATTTTGTCAGTTTTTGTAAAACCCATCCATAGCCAATTTCATTGGTTCTAGTTCTAAATAAAATTATTTAGAGAGCAATATTTTGGTAGGTGTCTTCTCCTTAAGCTTCTTTTTTTGTTAGAGTTTATATAATTTCAATCTAACTTTGTATAATAATTTCTATAATTTTGTTTGCTAAATAGTTAACTTGAGAAGTAGTTTAGCTAAGCATGTCTCTCTTTTTAAATTAACACCATAATTTGAGACTTAATCCTTGAATTTCTATAATTTATCTTTGACTTGCTCTAGATTTAATAAAATTTTAGTTAGTTAGAAATAATGTCAATGCCTTGTAGTTTATCTCTAATTCTTTTGCTTTAGAATAGAAAAAACTCAAGTATGAGGGTGTTTGATGAGTAGTTTATATACTCATCTTTTAGTATTATACAACCCCGGTGTCCGCCAGGGGGTGAACAGTGGCAAAGGGATCGTCAGGCAAAAGGAGTAAGAAGGCTAGCGAGCCAGGCTCTCGTCGTCGCTTGCAGGAGGACGAGCGGGCCAGGGGCCTTGTCGGTCGCTCGCAGGGAGGCGAGCGAACCAAGCCACGTGGCTCGCGAGAGAGTCCTTAGTGGGTGGCTCGCCCAGGAAGGGTCCAAGACCAATTTTACCTAAAAAACCGTTGGTGGTCTGCAGTTAGCCACTCCAAATAGTGGAGTTTGGCTGTTGGCAGATCATTTTGGGCTGCATATAGCAAAAGTGTAAGGAGGAATTCCGCTATTAGCACACTAGACTTGAAATACTATATATAGACCTTGATGGACTCCAATCTCAGTTTTCTGGGCTTCTTTCTCCCTAGGTAATCTTGGCTTAGCTCTCAGGCTCTCCAAGGTGCCCAGTCTCAGCTTTGGCTTGGGAGGGAAAGCGCTCAACAATCTTCCGGGTGTGTGGTGGGATCTCCTCGCTGTGACCAAGGGTTTGTGTCTAGTTCCTAGTCTCCGGTCATTTCCTTCCAAGGAATCAGTAAGTGCTAGCTGCCCCTCAACTTGTTGAGGGCCCGAGCTCCACAAAGAAGCCAAGTCCTGGTTTTAACATTTTTGGTGCGGTTAGCGTGGAGTGCAGCTAGTTCAAGAAAGCTCTAAGGAAGAGATGGCAGGAAACAATGAGCGAGAGGAGGAGTTAGGCGGCTCGCCGCCACCAGGCGCGCCCGCAATGGTGGAGATGCTGGACGACCTGAAGCGAGATCTACTAGGGGACTTTTAGTGCGACCTTGCCTCTACACTTGGGGGATCGCGACTCCTGCGCCCCAAGTGGGCCCTCCAGCTGGAGTAGGCGAGTGCGCTCCGGAGCAGAGGCCTGCGAAGGAGGAAATGTATCAGGCTTCGGACCGAGATCTCACGGGATGGGAGATTTTCCCCAGCCCGGCGTGAGCGAGTGGGGTCCAGGTGAGTGCCCCCAGGAATGCGGGATCCCAGCCAGTGGTGTCCCGGTGAGCGGCCCTTAAGGGAGCGCAAGGCCGGCAGGAGTTGGGTCGCCAGTGGAGCTCGTGGGGCGGGTGGAGCAGGCCAGGTGTGTGTGAAGGGGGGAGTCCATTCTGCGAGTTGGTGCTCTCGGCACCACTCCCAGAGGGGTTCAGCGAGCCGGCCATGACGTTGTACACCGGCAAGGATGACCCCACCCAACACTTGCAGTGGTTCGAAGATATGGTCAATATCAGGCCTATGTCGGATGCTTTCATGTGTCGACTATTCGCCACCACCCTGAAGGAGAAAGAAAGGGACTGGTTTCACTAGTTGCCTTCTGGTTCGATCTATGCCTTCGAGGACCTGCGGCGCGGCTTCCTACTGCGCTTCACGATCACGAAGAAGAGGAAAAAGTACCCCGCGTCACTCTTCAAAATCAAGTAGAGGCAAGGCGAGTCATTGGCTCATTACGTGGATCTGTTCCAGGAGGAGGTTCTCCTCATCCAAGAGGTGGCAGGCTACACCCTCCAGCTCGGTTTAATCGTGGGGCTGCGGGAGGGGTTCTTCAAGATGGACCTCAAGAGAATGGCTCCTTTGTCTCTTGAGGAGTTGATGGAGAGAGCAGCAGAAGAGATAGAGGGGGAGACAACAAACCCCGAGTTCACGAAGAGTTTGGCACGGCTAAGCGAGCCGGTGGTCAGGCATCCAGAAGCAAGGAGAAGGGAAGAAGCGAGAGCCCCAGAGGTGGGGTGGAGGCAGCACGAAGGGGGAGGCAAGGCCCAGGAAGGGGTTTCCATAAGGGAGGGTGCAACTTCCAAGGAGGCCAAGGAAGACCCTATCAGCTGGGATGTAGGCAGGGCCCGAGGCCACCTCATCCTCACCCGCCTCAATAGGCAATGGCAGTTGGTCGAGGGAGACCAGGTGGGGGAAGAGGAGCAAGGGGCGGAGGAGCCGGTCTTCGGAGGAGTAATTGGGGGGCAGTGGCCAAGAGGAGGGAGGCTGCATTTCCTTATTGTGACTTCCATGAGGAGGAAGGTCACACGACGGCCACCTACCCAGAATTTCTGGAGATGAAAGGAGCCAAAGCGCCGGCGCCACGGGAGCATCGGGCGGTGAGTATTGAAGAGGTCCTGCCTCAGGATGAGTATGACGAGAGGTGTGAAGACCGGGCTAACGTGGGGACCCGAGGAGGGATCGGGGTGATCCACGGGGGGGGGGGGGGGGGGGGGGGGGGGGGGGGGGGCGGGGGCGGTAGGGATAGAGGCGACACAAAATGAAAGCCTCCATACTATCTACTGGCATAGCATGGCTTCGACATCCCTAGACCCTCCCCAAGCAGAGAAGATTTTTTTCACCCAGAAGGACATGCCAGGTCATGAAGACCCATTCTGCGATGCGCTGGTCATTCAGATCGCGATCGAGAACTTCACCGTTTCCCGGATCCTGGTGGATAATGGGAGTTTGGTCAACGTCATCTTTAAGAAGGCGTTTGACGGGATGGAGGTGGAGGAATGAAGGGTGTTGGCCTCAGACGGACCGTTGTTTGGATTCTCCGGTGAGAGGAAGGAGGTAGGGGGGAATCCATGTAGTCCTGGGGGGGGGGGCAGTCCAGGAATTGCCGTTTTGTCATAGTGGACACCCCAAGCAGCTACATCGCCATCTTCGGACGACCACTCATCCGCATGTTCCACTGTGTCCCCTCCACCTTTCACTAGTCCCTCAAGTTCAATGCGGGAGGAGTTTAATTACGGATAAGGGAAGATCCGAAGGTAGCTCGGCAGTGTTATGTGACTGTCGTGAACACCATCTCCTAGATGGCCGAGGTGGAAGAGTGGGACCGAGAGATGGGGGAGCCGATGAGGCTCGAAGAGGAAGGAGTAGAGGAAGGGAAGGCCCAGGAGGAAGGGGCATAGGAGCAAATGGAGGAGGAGAAGGAGAGAAGAGAAGTAAGGGAGGCCCAGGAAGGGGTGGAAGAAGTAATGGAGGTCTAGGAAGGGAGAGAGGAGGAGGCCGGAGCTCTAGCTCACAGCGAGGAGAAGGAGGGAGATTGGGGGGAGAAATCCCGTCTAGAGGCCGTGGATGAGGTCGTGGAGCTCGAGGTCACCACCCAAGCGGGGGTGGCAGAAAAAGTCAAGATCAGCGGCGAGCTCAGCCCAGAGGAGCAGAAGCAGATCCTGGCCTACGTGCAGGAGAATGTGGATGTCTTCTCCTGGAGCATGGCAGAGATGCCCGGGATTGATGCAGATGTGGCTTTCCACCGTATCAACCTTGACCCCGACACCCGACCATCCGACAAAAGAAGAGGGCCATAGCAGAAAAGATGGAAGGGCCCATCCGAGAGGAGGTGGGCAAGCTCCTCCATGCAGGTTTTATAATGGAGATCCAGTACCCAGGCTGGGTCTACAACGTGGTTATGGTAAAGAAGGGAGGAGGTAAGTGGAGGATGTGTATCGACTTTTTATTGCTTAATAAATCATGCCCCAAGGATTGCTACCCCTTGCCCCTAATCGACGCACTGGTTGACTCAGCCATCGGTTTCTCTGTAATGTCTTTTTTAGATGATATTTTAGGTTATCACCAATCCGCATGCACCCCCCGCATCAAGGATGACTCTTTCATCACGGAGGATGGGTGCTATTGTTATAAAATGACGCCTTTCGGGCTCAAGAATGCAGATGTGACTTACCAGCGAATGATGGACTGGGTCTTTCGAGAACAAAGAGGTAGAAATATGGTAGTCTACGTGGACGATCTCATGGTGAAGAGTCGAGACCTTGAGTCCCACCTTCTCGACCTCAAAGAGACCTTCGGGATGTTGAGAAGATTCAAGATGAAGCTTCACCCCCTGAAGTGTGTCTTCGGGGCTAGCCGGGGAAGTTCTAGGGCCACTTGCTCACTCTAGCAGGAGTGGAGCCAAATCCAGACAAAGTCAAGGAAATCATAGAGTTGGGGCCTCCAAGGAATGCGAAGGAGGTTCAACACCTCACGGGGATGTTGGCCAGGCTTAGCAGATTCCTCTCCAGGGCGGGAGAGAAGTGTGCACCTTTCTTCAAAGTACTGCGGGGAAACCAAAGGTTTGAGTGGACCCCCGAATGCGAAAGGGTCTTTCAAGCACTGAAAGAATAATTGAACCAAGTTCCTCTACTGTAGGGGCAGAGATAAGGAGAGGATCTATCCCTATATCTGGGGGTAGGACCCGAGGCGGTGAGTTCAGTACTGGTCTGGGAAGAAGGCAGAAGGCAACTCCCAATTTACTATGTTAGCCAAGTACTGAGGAAGGAGGAGCTCCAATATCTTATCCTAGAGAAGTTGGCCTTCGCCTTGGTGGTGTCGGCCCGGAAGCTCCGACCCTATTTCCAGGCACACCTGATCAAGGTGGTGATCGACCACCCCCTTTGCAACATCATGGAAGGGGTAGAGCACTCAGGGAGGATGGCAAAGTGGTTGGTGGAACTAAGTGAAATTGATATCTCATATGTGCCCAGGTTGTCCATAAAGTCACAAGCGGTGGCGGACTTTTTGGCGGACTATGTAACTGAAGTGGAATATTCCAAGCTGCCCAGCTTGGTGGCCTAGAGGATGTTGGTGGACAGGGTCTCAGGTAAGCATTCCTTCGGAGGACGGGTGGTTTTGGTGGAAGGTGGAGGGGACACAGTGGAACGCGCTAATGAGTGGCCGTCCGAAGACGGCGCTGTAGCTGTTGGGGGCATCCACTATGACAAAACGGTAATTCCTGGATTGCCCCCCCCCCCCCCCCCCAGGACTACGTAGAGTCCTACTCCTCCTTCTACCTCCTTCCTCTCCCCGAAGAACCCAAATAACGGGCCGTCTGAGGACACCAACCTTCACGCCTCCACCTCTATCCCGTCAAACGCCTTCTTGAAGATGACGTTGACTGAACTCCTGTTATCCACCAGGATCTGGGAAATGGAGAAGTTCTCGATCGCAGTATGAATGACCAGCGCATCGCAGAACAGGTCCTCATGTCCTGGCATGTCCTTCTGGGTGAATGAAATCTTCTCCGCCGGGGGTGGGGCTAGGGACGTTGAATCTACGCTACGTCTGTACATTGCATGGAGGCTTGCCTTCTGGGTCGCCTCAATACCCACCCCGATCCCTCCTCGGGCCCCCACATCAGCCCAGTCTTCGCACCTCTCGTCCTTCTCGTCCTGAGGCAGGACCTCTTCGATCCTCACCGCCCGCTGCTCCCGCGGCGCCGGTGCCCTTCCTCCATTCATTTCATGAAATTCCAGGCAGGTGACCGTTGCGTGCCCTTCCTCATCGTGGAAGTCACAGTAAGGCACGCCGCCTCCCTCCTCTTGGCCTCTGCCCCCCTATTCCTCCTCCTTGGGCCGGCCTCCCCGGCTCCTGGTCCTCTTCTCCTGCCTGGTCTCCTTCGACCAACCGCCATCGCTTGCTGAGGAGGATGAGGATGAGGTGGCCTCGGGCCCTGCCTCCATCCCAGCTGATGGGGTCTTCCCCGGCCTCCTTAGAAGTTGCCCCCTCCCTGATGGAAACCCCTTCCCGGGCCTTACCTCCCACCTTCCTGCTGTCTCCACCCCACCTCTGGGGCCCTTGTTTCTTCTCTTCTCCTCGCTTCCCGATGCCTGACCTCCGTCTCGCTTAGTTGCGCCAACCTCTTCGTAAACTCGGGGCTTGCTTCCTCCCCATCTATCTCTTCCGCCGCCCTCTCCATTAACTCCTAAAAAAAAAGGAGCCCTCCTCATGAGATCCATCTTGAAGAACCCCCCCTCCCCCCCTCCCCCCCCCTCTTCCCCGCAGCCCCACGATGAAAGCGAGTTGGAGGGTGTAGCCTGGCACCTATTGGGAGACGCGGACCTCCTCCAGGAACTGATCCACGTACTGAGCCAAAGACTCCCCTTGCCTCTGCCTGGTGTTGAAGAGCGCCTTGGGGTCCTTCTTCCTTTTCTTCGAGGTCGAGAAGCACGGTAAGAAGCCGCGCCGCAGGTCCTCAAAGGCGTAGATTGATCTAGAAGGTAACTGGTGGAACCAGTCCCTTGCTTTCTCCTTTAAGGTGGTGGCGAAGAGTCGACACTTGAAGGCATCCAACATAGGCCTGATCGATACCATATCTTTGAGATCGAGCAGGCAATCAATGTTTATTTTCCCCTCACCAACAACTAGGCCGAGTATGAGGCAGTGATAGAAGGCCTCTGCCTGGCCCTAGAGTTGGGAGTACAAGATGTGGAGGTCTCGACGGACTCCATGGTGGTGGCTTGCCAGGTTAGGGGAGAGTTCGAGGTAAAGGAGTCGACTCTTCAGCGATACCTGAAAAAGGTCAAGGGGCTTATATGACAGTTCTGGACCTTCTCGATCCATTTCGTGCCAAGGGTGGATAGCGCCGTGGCGGACCTCCTGGCCAAGTTTGGTCCCAGGGCAGGGGGATGGTCTCGGATCTCTTTTGGCCATCCATAGAAGAAGGAGAGCTGATGGAGGTGGACCAGCGGGCATCATGGATGGACCCCTTCATTACTTTCCTGACATCTGGCAAGTTCCCTGAAGGGGACATGCATAAGCGGCGCCTCAGGTACAAATCGGCATATTATTCCTTGCATGCAGGAGGACTATACAGGAAAACACTCTCGGGGATCCTTGTACAGTGTGTGGCGGAAGAGGAGGTCCTAATGTTCCTGGAGGAGATCCACTCGGGAGAGTGTGGCAGCCACTACGGGAGCCGAACCCTGGAAGGGAGAGTGTTGAGGCAAGGCTACTTTTGGCCTACCCTCAGCAAGGATGCGTCGGAGTTCGCAAGAAAATGTTCAAAGTGCCAATTGTTCCCCCCCTCTCCAGCCTCTGCCATCACAAAGGCTTCGGTCCATCACAATGCCCTGGCCCTTTGCTATATGGGGCTTGGACCACGTAGGCCCTTTCCCGCAAGCGAGTGCCCTAGATCAATTTCGCTGTCAGGTTCTCATAGACGATGGGAAAGGTTGATCTCTGGAGAGGCTAGCAAGGTGGAAAGTTTTAGTGCTGGAGTGCCCTAGATCGATTCCACTGCTGGGCTCTTATAGACGGTGGGACAGGTTGATCTCTGGAGAGGCTGTCAAGGGGGAAAGTTTTTGGTGCTGGAGTGCCCCAGATCGATTCCGATGTCGGGCTCTCATAGATGGTGGGATAGGCTGATCTCTTGAGAGGATGGCAAGGTGGAAAGTTTCAGTGCTGGAGTGCCCTAGATCGATTCCGTTGTCGGGCTCTCATAGATGGTGGGATAGGTTGATCTCTGGAGAGGCTGGCAAGGGGGAATGTTTTTGGTGCTGGAGTGTCCCAGATCGATTCCGCTGTTGGGCTCTCATAGACGGTGGGATAGGTTGATCTCTGGAGAGGCTGGCAAGTGAATAATTCATGTTAAGGGGATCGGTTTGCCAAACCTCTCAGGACCTTGATAGGGGCAAGCCCTAGGGCTCGCTCATGAGGAATACAAATCCGCAATTGAGGTAAGACACCAAGTCCAAGGGTAACCGCTAGGCGGCTGGATACGATGGTCGCGCTGCTCATCAGGTCGGGTCCTAGCTCGCAAAGGACACATGGAGGATCCCTATGCAATGCCTGATACTAGTGAGTTGGGGGGTCCGCTGGCACGGAGGATAATGAGCAATACTGTTCGCTCGAAATGGGCAGGCGAGCGAGGCAGGGTAATGTCGATCCCGCTCACAAGAATCCAGCTAGGGGAGCCAGAGTCGGGAAGAGGGCCACACTTAGCGCAAGAAAATAGAGGGTCCATCTA
This sequence comes from Dactylorhiza incarnata, assembly GCA_033032865.1. Taxonomy (NCBI): domain Eukaryota; kingdom Viridiplantae; phylum Streptophyta; class Magnoliopsida; order Asparagales; family Orchidaceae; genus Dactylorhiza; species Dactylorhiza incarnata. Next base: position 10,823,515 of record JAWHQI010000035.1, read on the forward strand.
CCGAAATTCCTAAGCGGGAGAGGCTACGCGAGCGCCCTCTTCGGTAGGCGCGAGGTAAGGTGGCGAGACCAAAGCAAAAGGCTATGAAGGGTGCGAACGTGAGCATGAATAATAGCGTTGAAAGGTCCGAGCGCAGATAAATGTAAGAGCACAAGCATATCATGAATATATTTACGCGAGCATAGAAGAACGTATTTGTGCGAACGAGACAGAAAGTCAATTACAAGATAGAAAAAAAATTCACATTTTCTTTTCCCAAAAGTGTTACAACATAACGGCGAACTTGCCGGGCGAAAACAAAAACTTTACATGGGAAATTTAAAAAGCTAATGCGGGCCGCTGGATGGCTCTTCCTCGCTCCCGCGGTCGTCGGGCTCCGGGATTGGCGCGAACAGGTCCGGGACAACGTCCTCAATGCCGAGCTCCGGGGCATCCGGGGAAAGCAGACGGGCTCCCTTGAGGGTCTCAAAGATGGGGGTGGCCACACCCATGCAATTCTTTCGGGTCGCCTCCTGTTCACCGAGAGATGACCCGCGAGTCCCAGCTCACAGAGGGGATGGAGGGAGCACAGCCCTGGTCAGTTCGCGGACATGCGCTTTGAGGAACGCGACCTCTGCTTCCAGGTCCGCATTATGCGAGAGCAGCTGGCTAGCTATCTTGGCATCCTGAAGAAGAAAAATGTAATTAGGCAAAGTACCTATAGCGAGCAAGAGAGAAGTTGAGTGGAGAACTTACCATTCCGCCCTGAAGGCTGGCGAGGAGACCTTCCGAGATGACCTCCCTCCCATCGAGGCTCGCTATCTCGTCGGTAGCTGCCTTGAGCTTGTGCTAGAGCTCTTTAGATTCCCTTTCCGCAGTAGGTTCCACTGAGCCGTCATGTGGGACAGCTCCAAGGAGCGGAAGTGTGCTCGCATGGATTCGTTGGCGAGCAGATGGGACCGCAGTGCGCCAAAATTGGCATCGTCCTCGCGGCCATAAAGCCCGAAGGTGAGGGAGAACGCCTCGCCTCCCACCTCATCGCTCTCCACCGAGGAGGGGAGGTGTGACAAACAAGAGATCCTGTTGAGATCAGAATCCCACGCAAGCACCGGCTCGCCAAGGGCATTAGGGAGTTTGGAACCCAGGCCGATGTTTTTGTAGCTGATGGGCTGGGGCCCGTCAGGGGCGTCCTTCGGCTCACCGCCCTACTGGGCAACTTTTTGTCTCGCGGAGGGGATGAGCAGAGTATCTGACTCAGTCAGGTCCACGACTTCTTTTCCTCTTGTTGTGGAGGGGGTCTTTGTTCCTCTTCTTGGCGGGGGGCTTCGCGGCGAGCTGGCTCGCGGGCAGCGTCCGCTTCTTGCCCGAAGACGAGCCGTGGGGTTCTTGGCAAGCGTCGGCAGCCGCATCGATGAGAGTCCTGTAGGAGAGGGTGGCTCTCCTCGCATACGGGGGTGGGGTGGGGGTGGGGAGGTGGGGGTGGATGGGAAGATCCCGCTCCCCTGCGAAAGAAAAGAAAAAGTTAGCGGTTAGAATGGGAAAAACATTTGTAAGAGTTTGCGAGTGCGAGCCGAACCTTCCCCTTGCAGGACCAGCAGCAGCGAGTCCACCCTTTGTCGGAGGTGGACGACCTCAAAGTACTTTCCGTCCAGGTACTGGTAGAGCCTTGCGTTGTCGCTGCCAAGCGAGGCAGGAGGACAGTAGGTCGCATCATCCCTTTGGAGGGGGGAGAATGGGATGTTGCCGAACGGACCTTTCACAAGGGCAAACTTTTGGTGCCAGTAGTGGGCTTTGTTCAACCTCTCGCTGACGGTGACATGTTGACTCGCAAAATGGGTCGTCCCATCCTTGTACGCACGGAAGGAAAAGACCTTGCGGAAGATTAGCAGGCTGAACTCGATCTTCTCCTCCCGCAAATAGTAGGCGAACGTGACCATCACGACGATCACGTTCGGCGTCAGCTGGCTCAGCAGGACGCCATAGTATTTGAGTATCTGATGATCAAAACTATGCTTGCAAATGACAATGGCAAGTGTACCGTGTCGAATGTAGTATAGGCTTATAAAAACCAAGGTCGTATAAAAATCCGGGCGTGTTGATTACTCTTACTCAAGAAGATCTCTATTGTTCTATCAAAAAGTACTTTGATTCGGTTGCAACAACAAAGGTAACTCAACTTGAAGATTATAACTACTAAAAAGAGGGGCGGACAAACTTAAGAGAATGGATGAACAAAACAACAACAAATTTTATTAATTCAAGAAAAGGAATTACAACTATTGAAAGGAAAATTACAAGTGTAATAAAAAGTAGAGCTAGAATACTAAAAAACACGGAAATAAAGCAAGAAATGGAGGCTTGGACTCCAATACAATGTCCTTGATGATCTGAAGGAGCTGCCTTTTTATAGCTGAAAATTTTCGGTTACACGCCCTTGGTCACGCCCGTGACCAAGGGGCATGTAACAGGCGTGATGAAGAAGCAACGGAGAGGGCACCTTCTGGAGTAATTGCTGGCGTTACGTGCGTGTCACGCCCCTAGGTCACGCCCGTGACCTGGGGGCGTGCAACTTTAAAATAGGTTGCTGGCGGAAAGCTTCAGTGGGAATTAGCGCGGGGCGGGTCACGCCCGTGTACTGGATGACACGCCCCTTGGTCACGGGCATGACCTAGGGCGTGTAACTCTAATTGACGTGGCAGGCTGATCTGGATGCTTGTGGCGGATCGCGGCCATGACAATGGGTCACGCCCGTGACCTGGGGGCGTGTTCTTGGCGAAACTCCACGGAATGCCCCGCAGTGGCGGAAACAGGTGTGGAACACCTCTGGGCTGTCACGCCCCTTGGTCACGCCCGTGACCTTGGGCGTGTACTTGAAGTTTTGGCCCAATGTGTACAGAAAAACCTGAAATCATTAAATAAATTTAAGTTAGCTCATAGAAATATAAGGAAGCAATTTAAGTAGGAAAATACATATAATTTAAATAGATTTATATAAGAATTATAATTAAATTAAACTAAAAGATGAGTGAATAAACTACTCATCAAATACCTCCATACTTACTCATTTGCTAGTCCCGAGCAAACAACTTTTCATAGGAGTAGAGAAATTTAAGTACTAGAAAATGAAATTTGAACTCAAGGAATAAAAATGCGAAGTCTTACGCCTACGTGTAGAGATCCTAGTTGAAAGACCTATTCAGCATAACGATTAGCTTATAATTTTCAAAAAATGCGATTTAACATATTGTTTTTACTTTAAGTTGAAACTTTGGTAAATTCTCGAATGCTATTCAGGGAGCGGGTAGCGTGTTTTCTAAGATCAATATTACACAAAATCGAGTTTCGGGATAGCCTCCAAGGAAATCCATCAATGACGATGGCCATAGGCTTGCCCGGTCGCAATCTCTCCACTACACAAGTATATGATTTGGAATTGGAAATCAAAGAGATCAAACATGACGGCTAAGGATCAAAATAAACCAAGGTGAGAGTTTCCCAAAATTATCAAAATTTAAACCTCGCATAAGGGTTTTCATGAAGCAAAACATACAAAAACTCTCATATTTTTCAAACATAAGGCCATGAATAATTTTCTTTATTTTTCACAATTGGCCAACAAAATAATTTTTCATATTTTTTTTCATTATAGCTCCAAATAAGAAGTTGCAATTTCATCATTTTCACATTAGAACCCATTGCAAAATTTTAATAAATCTCAAATATTTAGTGTGATCATGGGGTGGATGTTTTGGCTTTGGTGAAAATGAAAGGTGGAGGTAGCAAAGGAAATAAGGAAAGGCCCAAAGTGTTTAAACAATGAATTTTTTTTAAAGGTGGGCAAACAGGCACAAACGATCAAAAGATGACCTAAATCACTTCTAAAAACTATGACAAACCTATGCAAATGCTTTGAGAATCGCTAGAGGCAAGTTCTAGCCATCGAGAAAGAACACCCTTTCGTTCAAAATGTGTAATATGTCTCTAGTAAGCTTCTACATACTCACTTGAATTATTCTCAGATTCTACCAGATTCAAGGTAAGAGTAAAACAAAGTTTGTTTTCTCGCAGTTAGAAAATCATAAATCTAATTCTATGCTGAATAGTTAATTTGACATAGAATTCTACTAACGCGTGCGCTTAACTAGGAACATTGTATGAGTCAACAATTTTATTCCAAAATTCAAAATCTAATGAAGTATAAAAATCCCCCACGACACTATACAAAAGCAAATTTACTAAGGATTTTGCATATGAGTAAGTATAAAAATTCAGCCTAAAAAAACTATTTTTTCTTCTTCTTGGACTTCCCAAGGGCAACCCGGTGAAGGGTTCACAAGTTACTAGAGGCTGTGATGAGAATTCAAGCCCAAAGCGTCCTTTCCAAAAAATGAGATTTTTATTCTAAAATATTTTTTATTTTTTTTATTTTTTCTTAAAAAAAATGCAAAGAACGCTATGCTACACCCCCATACTTAAAATTAAACATTGTCCCCAATGTTTAAAACTAAGTAATACACAAATAAGAAAAGAAATGAAGTGATTAAAGGGTGAAGAGGGATTCCCTATTTGGTAGACGAGGTTGCCGGACAAAAACCTGCAAAAAATAAGTTAAACAAGACAAAGAAAACAAAGAGGATAACGGTGGGGTGCCTCCCAAAAGCGCTTTGTTTACCGTCTCGTAGCTTGACTAAGTGGCATTCTTCTTAAAAGTTGGTGAGTTTAAGCATTTCAATTTTGTCGGGAGCTGGGTCGCCGAAATGATATAATTTTAACCGGTTCCCGTTAACTTTCAAAGGGCCTTGATCCGGGTGTTCTATTAGCACGGTCCCATATGGCCAAACCTCTTTTACAACAAAGGGGCCGGACCATCGGGATTTTAATTTGCCTGGAAAACGTTTTAGTCTAGAATTATATAGAAGGACTAAGTCTCCCAGTGAAAAAGATTTTGGAAATTTTATTCCATTATCATGGTAAAACATAGTGCACTCCTTATAAAATTTATTATTTTAATAGGCGTTTGCGCGGCATTCGTCTAATTCATTAAGTTGAAACTTTCGTTGATCGGAGTCTAAGTTCAAATCTAAATTTAAAAATTTAAGCGCCAAGAATGCGCGATGTTCTAATTCCACCGGTAAATGACACACTTTTTTATAGACTAATCGGTACGGTGTACATCCGATGGCGGTTTTGTATGCTGTCCGATAAGCCCATAGTGTGTCGTCTAATTTTAATGACAAATCCTTCCTATTAACAGACACAGTTTTTTCTAAAATTCTTTTTAATTCACGATTTACTACCTCCACTTGTCCATTCGCTTGTGGGTGATAGACAGTAGAAAGTTTGTGTGTAACTCTATATTTGCTAAAATTTTAGCAAGCTAGTTAGTACAAAAGTGTGTGTCTCTATCACTAATTAGTGCTCGGGGTGTGCCAAATCGTGAAAATAATTTTTTATATAAATTTACGATGACTCTCGCATCATTGGTGAGAAGGGCTTGTGCTTCCACCCATCTTGACACGTAATCGACCGCAACAAGAATATATTTATTATTATGGGAAGAAGGTAGCGGGCCTATGAAATCTATTCCCCATAAATAAAAAATTTCGCATTCTAGAAATATATTTTGGGGCATTTCGTCTCGGATAGAAATATTACCTGACCTTTGATAATTATCGCATTTACTCACAAAGGTGTGAGCATCTTTGAATAAGGTTGTCCAGTAGAAGCCCGTCTTTAGCACCTTTCTTCTGGTCCGGTTTGCTTGGCAGTGTCCACCGGTTGGACCTTCGTGGCAGTGCCGCAGAATTTGTTCACCTTCCCCATCTGAAATACACCTTCTTACCACTTGGTCCGCGCAGACACGAAATTAAAAGGGATCCTCCCAAAAATAAATTTTCTAGTCCGAAAAGAATTTCTTCTTTTGTTGACTTGAAAAATCTTTTGGAAGGACCCGTGCCACTAAATAGTTGGCAAGATCCGCGTACAAAGGGGTGGAAGAAGTTATTACCTTAGTGATGGCGAGGAGGCACTCTACAGGGAATTTATCATCTATCTCGGCCTCTACTAGTGCTCCTGTTTCCGGGTTCTCCAATCTTGAGAGGTGGTCGGCCGCCAAGTTCTCCACTCCTTTCTTGTCTCGGATCTCCAAATCGAATTCTTGCAAGAGTCGGATCCATCTCAATAGTCGGGGTTTGGCGTGTATGACCCCCCTTTTTTCAAACACCGGGTCTGAGGCCCAGAACCGCCGCTTTGCGGTGACACCTTCACTCGGGAAGGTCGCTACTACAAAATGCCGATCCTGCCGGCCAAATCGATCACAAATAAAAGTGCATTAAAGAAGACAAGTCCACAGAATAAACATGAAAAATATAAAAATGTCCACATAATATAACTGAATAAAAAGATAACAAGGGTTACAATAATAAAGGGCTCATGCCCTATACATCATATCCTCACTACAAGATCACTCGCGGAAGCTAACTCCTAATCACTCACTGATCCCAAATCCTGTGCTCTTGTACTGCACTGGCATGCCACCGTCTACATCGGCCTCTGGTGTTGCTGCGTCTCTTCGATCCCCTAAAATGATATGGTCCACCGAACGTTAGTCAAAAAGACTAAGGCAATCCCCCACCCCTCCCCCGGTGACTCCTAGGCACCGAGCGGGAAGGATGAAGCGGAGGACAACAAGGGGTATAATCAAAAAGCAGATGACGTGGCATAATCTACAGGAAGAGTTCTACCACTACTCAAGTATATATACATAATAGAAGCAGTTAATAAGGCATAGTAAGAGTACGTAAAGAGTAAGTAAAGTGCAGTAAGTAAAGACAATAATAATAAAAAAGTAACCATGGATTTATAGGAATGCCCATACAAACCTATAGACCAAGGGGTCGTTTAGCATGGCCTATCATATAAGAAGTCCCATAACCGACTTATACGATAGGGGTAGGGGTTGAAAAGCAATGTTTATGCTATGACATGCAAGGTATGCAGTTTATGCTATGTTCATACAAGTGCAACTCACACACTTCGAATCTATGCGCATAGACCTTTAGTTCCCCCTTTTTGGAGCTAGCAAGACTCCCAGGATACTCTCATAGTGGCTAACGTAAGCGGTGGGTCGGGCCTCGCCCACCTCTAGGTTGGTATTCACACAACCTAACCTAGACCTATCGTACACCTCAACGCAAAACCGCGGAGCATCTGCGTACTCTTACTGGCTGGACCACCAGACTTTTATGGCTAAGTGCAAATTCCACACTTGCCGAGTCAACGTATTGACGTCGGTGTGAACGATCGTCCAATACCAAAGACCCACCACCTTAGTGCACATGCAACATGTTCTACTATCTATCTCTGAGCCATATGCTCCCCGGGCTATCCTGCCTGTAACCATAACCTTCCGAGCCACCGGCTTGTCGGACCAACCCGTCTGTATCAACAAACCTTACTGAGTCACATGCTCACCAGACTAATTAGTCTACTGCTACAACCACCGAGCCTACCTGTCGTAAGACCAAACTAACTAATATTACCATGATAACAGGGTGTGGGTGAGAGTATTATTAAGTTAATCTTGTGTAACAACTTCTTACTCCTACGACTTAGGGTTAATCTTGGACTTCCCGAGGATTACCCTGTAAGGGGCTCACTATGGTACTAGGAACTATATTGGGATGACACCCCAAAGTTTCCTTTCTCAAGAAACATAGTGTTATTGGTATCTACCTATAAGAATACCCCTCTTATCATTTCACTTGAGTTAAACCTAAGTGCTTTATGACACGCTAAGGGAAAGACGATCCTTCGTCAATCCCAAGCACTACCTTGCCCTTAACTCACCAAGCATTCTTAATACATAACTCCTTTTTGGTGACCTAAATCTCTTCATCCTGACCATGTACACCAACTACATGCCATTCCCACTTAGCAGGCCACTAGTTACCCAAGTTCCACAGTTTTACTAAACGCAGATCAAACTAACTATATGAAGCTTGTAATTAGAGGTACTCCAAATATTCATTCAACTGACTCAAGATAATTACTGGGGGTCTATCATGATGTTATAAGACTAAATCCAGAGAATTATATTTTACCTTAATTATTTAGTATTTATTTTAATTTCTCCAAACATTTGCCATGTATGAAAATGAACATGAAGTATAAGGAATTCTTATGATATGGCTCTCCAAAACTTATGATAAATCTATGTTGACTAAATAACAGTAAATACATCATATCATGTTTTTACAGTATGAATTTGTCCTCTATAATTAATATTTATCATCCATCCAAGTTTGTGAATTTGTGAAGGAACCACCAAAAATATCTACACCAAAATTATGGGAAAAATACTGAGCTCTTGTTTTCATCAGAAAAGCCTACTGACTAAATTTCAGAATTTAAGGAATTCATTTTCTCACTTAAATAAATACTTTAAGAAAACCTCAAATTAAATAAATTGTGAATTAGCCCATTGATTTAAGTCTTCTAAAATTCTGTAAGAAATCACAGAGCTTCCTAATGCTCTGAAATGTCCTATCACTAATTTGCACAATTTAACAAAGAGTATTGGACCCTCAATTATTTTTCTTAAGCCTAAGACAAAATAGGTGCCTTGTGAATGAAGTACTGGTTAAATAATTTAAGAAAATACACAAAAATTACCAGAGGTCCAAAACATGAATATAGAGGCACTACCAAGGTTTTATCTCCATCCAAGACATTTTGAGCATGTAAATATCTCTTATAAGAAAATTCTCTAAAGGGGGTTATGACCTATTTCAAAGGGAATACTTGTTCCTAACATTCTTATAAAATTACCCAAGGTCTATTTACATCCTATGAACTTATCCACCAAGTTTCATAACCATCAAGGGACTTTTGACCACATGGCCTTCACAAGGTCCTAAATGCACACGTAGGAATAAAACTAGTATTCTTGTGCTTAACCACCTCCACACCACCCCAAACCACTCAAGGCGGTACTTTAGGTGATCCTAAACCAGTGGACAAGTTTCCACCTCATGGTGAGGAGATTTGACCACAAAATCCCAGGATAAACACCATGCCCTAGTTATGTCCCAATTTGACCTAACTTGCGTTAACCAAAAACAGTCCCAATTGGGCTGAGATTTTTACCTAGGTCATAACATAACCCTAAGGAGGACCCACAAAATTTGGAGGGCATTGGAGGTCATTTGACCCACTAATTAATTAATATATGATTTATGAAATTATCTCAAAAACCTTAGCAAAAGCTTCTCCTAAAAATCCCATCTTTTAGTATGTTGTGTGGGTGTATATATCTAGCCTAGGTTTTAAATATCAAAGCCATATTATCTACTAATGAAAAGATATGAAGGAAAGAGTGACTGCCCCACCCTAGGGACCAGTCCCACCATTTTTTCTCTACAGGGAGCTACATAACTCCTTCTGGGGTGAAATTAATTTTAAAACACAGTAGACTCCAAGGGCTACAACTTTGGTGTTGACCGCTTTCTCATCATAGGTGATCTAGTATTTTTAATATTTAAATCTAGGTACAGCAAAATATGTGACAGAAATTACATAAACATTTATTTATATAAGGGATTATGCGTTTGACGAAATGTTTACTGCGCTCGACGAATTGTGAACAACATTCAACGAAATCTTATATAAGCTACATTCGATGAATTAAACTCTGCGTTCGACGAAATCTAACAGCGCTCGATGAAAGCAGAACCAATCTGCGTTCGACGAAATACTGACTGCGCCCGACGAAAACAGATTAAATCTGCGTTCGACTAAGTAAAGCCAGCGTTTGACGAAATGAATTCCGTTCGACGAACTCTAATATCAGTTCGTCGAACTCAACTATCAGATCGACGAAGTCTAAAACGCGATGGACGAACCATTTCCGTTCGACGAATCCAGGATTTCGTTCGACGAACGCACAATTGCGTTCGACGAATGAAATGAAATAATGTAAACATTAATAAGTAGATCTGACGGCTCTCTATCATTGTCCCCAAGGAATGGACGGCGCGTGATAGCCCGACCTGGGCTTCTTTGCGGGGTGATTTCCCGGCCACCTACGCCTCTTTCCGGCCAGCCAATGCAACCACCACCTCCGTTGAGGTGGTGGCCGGCGATTGGGGTGGTTGGCCAGTCGGAGGTGGTCGGATCGGGATTTTAGAGGAGGGAAAAAGAGTACGTTTCGCACCCTTTCGGAAGCATAATCCGGGCCCTTTTGACCATGGATCAAGCCCCAAATTTAGAAAAGATCTAGCACCAAGGGAGGAGAAGAGGATCGGACCTGTGTGGGGGCTTGGTGGCGTGAATTCCTTGAGTTGCCATTGACGATGTTGGAGCTTTTGGTGCCATGCCGATCCTTGCTTCTGGTACTCGATGTCTTCGGGGATGAGGGGGGTTTCACTCCTTTCCAACCTCTGAAGATGTTAAAAGGGTCGATTGAGGCTAAGGGTGGGGAGTTACTCGGATTGCCATTAATGGCCATTAGTGGAGATTTTGGTTACACTTAGGGGGATGAATTGGCCATCAATTAGGCCTGGAAAAAGCTGAAAACTTCTCCTCTCCCCAAGGGGAGATGAATGGAGCCATTGATTGCTCAGATTGGGGGTTTCTCCTTCTCCTCCATTAATTCCCCCTTCTTTCTCTCTCTCTCTTCCAAATTGGGTTCTCTCTCTCTCCTGGCGGATTTCTGAAATTGAATGCCAACTCAGCAGAATTCAATCCCCAATAGGGGGTGGACCACACCAATTGGGTCTATCTCAAGTGTAATGGGTTCAATTTGGGTAAAGTAGGTAATGTTGACCTAAATATAGGATAATGTTGACTTTAGTCAAATGACCAATTGGGTTGACCACAGTGGGTGGATTAAGCTCCAATGGCCTCCCTTAAGGGTTAGGAAGGTGTAGGTGGAGCCAATTTGGCAAGGTGAGGGTGAATTGCCCATTAATAGGGTACTTTGACCAAAATAGGGCTAGGGTTGACTTAGGGTAAATTGGTCAAATTGGAGGTCCCATGATGGGGCTTTTTGGTCCATTAGGTTCCTAGTACCCATACAAGGGTAGGGGCATGGTCAATTTGGCATGGTGGGGGCCAATTGACCTTAATTGAGTTAGTTTGACGAAATTTAGGGTTAAGGTTGACTTTAGTCAAATTGGCCTCTAGGTTGACCCCAATAGGTCACTGGTGCTTCAAGGAGACCTCTAATGGGTTAGGGATGCTATTGAGGGGTCAAGGATCAAGGTGGGGCCCTAAAGTCCAACCCTAGGCTTGGTATCTGAAAATTGCTATTTGCAGACCACTTGGATTTTCTCCTTCTCACCTAAATTGAGCTCTTCCTATGGTTTTGTCATGACCTAGTCATAGCAAAACTAACTTAGGGGTCTAGCTGTTTGGGGGATGTTACAAATCCCAATAAACAAGAAAAAATAATTTCATCCTCGAAATTCAGGTTAGGTTTGAGGGGCTTCTACCGCAAGTGCTTGAACGTAACATCCCCTAAGAATGGAAGTTATTCCTGGCTCGAAGAGCACCGACTATCTCTGCCATACCAGCTCTAGTGGCTCCAAGGTGTGCTCCTCCTGACCCCAATTTTACCACATGGCTTTACCTACGGAATCTTCTTGCGCCGCAAGACTCGCACCGTCGCATCATCTATCCTGACCAGGGTGACCTAGCTACCTTGGTCAATCTATCCTCGATGCTCCACTCTAACCTTGGCAGACTCTTATGCCTCTAAAGTTTTCTTCACACGTTCAAATTCTTTACTCCTTCAGGTACATCCGAGTAATCAATCATCTCTACTCTACAACTTTTCCAGTTCTTACTATTGATGGAACTAATCAAATCGTCTAGCGTCCCAATCATTTTCTACGTGAAGTTTGATTCATAAGGGCAAAATTTTGATACCTTAGGGTTTTTTACAATTCAATTTCATCAAGGAAATATCATCACGTTTATTTCACCAAATTTCTATCACTTCAACTTATGCTAGTCTTGATCTCTTTCAAATGGTCCTAAGTAAAATTAACTTAGATCGATCTTATCATAGTAAACTCAAATGCTATATTCTAATTCCAATAAGTCCTCGTCTAAGATCTCGGGTTATTCATCATCATAGCTCCCAAGGTATAAGGGTTATTATTGTAGTTAAAATTTTCCACCATGACAGGGCGTGATTTTTAACAAATCATAAGTTGATCACTTCCGAATGCCCCAAACCACAAGAACTTCCAATTATAATTAGAGCTTGCTCGACCTAATTTCGGTTCCCAACTTCCAGAAGGGTATCTGCATCCCTAAGTAACCAAACCTAGCAACTTTACATTTCTAATGTTTCAACTAAGATCAAGTTGTTGTTCGATCAGTGATGTCCATCCATTGTCCTGGTAATACTACAGATCATGATTCCCAAACATACTGTTACACCGTCTCATCTTTGTCCAAGAAATATTGAATAAGATCGAATTCAAAGTCATCATGTTCCCGGCATAACACTTGCTAAATTAGATCTAAGGGACACCCAAGTCAGTAACTAATTCGCCCAATAAACAAAAGGTAAGCCCCAATAAACAAAAGATAAGCCCCAATAAACAAAAGATAAGCCTAAATAAATAAAAGATAAGCCTCTATCTATTTTTGGGCTAAGTATCTTCAATATCACCATGTTATACTCGTCGCAAGTATGCAAGCAATTCTTAGGGCACACAACCTTAGACTTGATGTTCTATCTTGAAACTTGTTAATTCGCTCCATTCTTCAGACTCTTCAGGGTACCTTCTACGACAACCTTATCAAGGTCAATATGTCACCCAATCCCAAACGGGTCCCTCCTGAACTTCAATTCTCATCCGACCCTCGGTGTTTATCATGGTGGTTGTCTCAATATAAACATGTCACCGGTATGAGGGTTAAGTCTATGAGTCCCACACCATTATGCTTATGTGTCAATCTCTCTTTCTCTAACCTCTTTGGGATATCCTCGTACCTTCACCAAAGTTATACATACGGTCTGTTTCATACTAGGGCATGCATGGTATAAATTATCATGGTAAGTCACGTGTCCTAGTGGAGTTTAAATCTAACTCGTTGACTAAAGGACTATCTAAAGATATCTTTGCAGCCGGAGGTATTCCCTGCTAGGTGCAGGGTTCGTCGCAGGCTACAAAAGAAAACTTGGCACTCGTAAAGGGATTTGGCTAAGAAGATTCAGTTAAAAGTGAACTTTTCATGTGATTTCCCCATATGGGCACACCACTGCTTCCGCTGCTAGTTTGTCCTCTAAATAAGCTCGCGCGGGGAGGCCCATGGTTTGTGGACTTCTTTTCTTCGGATCGATGTTTGCTTTGATACCACTTTGTAAGACCCTTTTTTCCAAACACCGGGTCTTAGGCCCAGAACCGCCGCTTTGCAGTGACACCTTCACTCGGGAAGGTCGCCACTACAAAACGATGATCCTGCCGGCCAAATCGATCACAAAGAAAAGTGCATTAAAGAAGAAAAGTCCACAGAATTGATGAGTCCCAATTATATACACATTTATGGACTCATCTGGGCCGATTTTCTAGTCTTTGCACTTCACTTTAGACATGTTTTCATTCCTATTTAATACTCCATGCTAAGTGCACTTCTAGGCCCGTTTTGATGTTAATTCTTGTTCATCTTCGTTACTAGTTTTCATGCAGTGTTAAGTGCCACCTTCAGTGGATAGACTGGTGTTGTATGCTGGAACAGGAGTCGTGCAGGTGTTCCTGGTACAATTCTGTACAGGAACACTGCGCACGATCACTGGCTCTATCGCGCACGACCAGTGGTCGTGCGCCATTGATCGTGCGCACTTAACACTCATTTTAAGAGTTCTGTTTGGCTTATCGCACGACCATTGACGATAGTGCGCACGACCACTGGTCGTGCGCCACTAGTCGTGCGAACATGTATTTTATAAAATTCTTTCATTTCAGGCTCCGCCCAGGAAACGCGCACGATCGCAGAACTCCAGTGCGCACGACCACTGGTCGTGCGCCAATGACCGTGCATAGTATTCAGTTCAGCACCTATATATATCCTGTTCGCGAATTAGGGCAGGATCGGGCCGCCGGGAGCGCGATTGGCAGTCCGTACGCGGGCGATTTCCATCCCGGGACACCTCCACTTCATCTCCTACCCAAGGGGACGTCCTCTCCAACCATTCCAAGCATTTCTCCATTGTCCGGGAGCATTTTCCACCATCCGCAAGCCCTCAAGCAGCTGTTTTCCACTCCAGTCCGGTGAGAAGAAGAGGAATCCTGAGGTAGAAGACGACGGAATCACGTAGAGAGATCGTGATAGTTTCTCTACACCGGAAGCACAGTCCGCCCGAGTCCGGAGGTAGCTTGACAAACTACCATTACGGCCATGAACGACCACTAGTCTTCATCCATTGGTTATCTCTTTCCTCTCTCTTTCGTTGTAATCTTTGAATCATTTAAACTTGAATATCATGATGTTTGGTTTAAATGAAATGAATGTTTCTTCTCTTTTCATCATTACTTGCTTGTGAATCGCTTCGCCTCCACTCATCCACTCACTCACTCACGCACTCAAGGTGTTTGATCCGCGTTAGCAAGAGCTAACGACGTTTGTGAAGAGGTGTTTGCGACCCTCACCTTCCCGCACTAGAGCACGCTCCATCCACCTCACGAAGCACGGCATCGCGGCCGTTGCATCCATCTCGCCTTGTGAAGCGGTGCTTTCGACCCGCATTTCCTTCATTGTTGTTAAGAGTAGGAAAAACCCAACCAAAACCCACCTCTTTTTGTGTGTTTGTTCACGCTTGTGTAACAATAGTCACACAACGCGGTTCGTTCACCTAACCTGCATTCCTCAAGAGACCGACACTCGGGGATCATATTCCCAAACTTTATTACTTGCGCGACCGGTGCACTTGCCGAAATTATCGCATCAAGTTTTTGGCGCCGTTGCCGGGGAACACAGTCGTGTGAGTTTTCTTGAGAGGGAGAACCTGAGAGAGAAGCCCTTCCATTTGTAAATTGCATTTCTTTGTTTTATTTCTTTTTATTCCATTTTCCTACTTTAATTAGGTTGTTTTAGTAATTTTTATTAGGTGTAGTATTTTGCACAATATCATTTTTATTTTTGAATCGTTTTATCTTCGCACTATGTGGGCACATCTTAATTTCCGTTGCCGTTGGTGTGGATCTACCTCCCACTCTAGTGATGAATGCCCTACGGAGAATAGTAGGCATAATTCTTATAGCCCAGCATATGGAGCACCGACTTCGTCCGGTACACCATATGGTGCGCGTAAGTCTTATGGCTACTCTGCTGAGCCTTTACCATCTTACTTCTTTTCGGCTTCATCACCCGCTGTGCCAAAGAAGCCCGCTAGACAGTGTCGGTTTTGTCGGAGCACTGATCATGTCTTGAAGGACTGTGCCGAGTATCTTCGCCAATTGGATGAGGATGACGAGCCGGATATCCGGATCGTCCCAACTCCTAACTTTGGCGGCACACCTTCAACATCCGGTTATGTATCTTTGTCACCTTCACATCTTGAAGGGAATAACATGGATACGGTCACCGGATGTGCGGTTGATCTATGCACCGACATTGCTGAGCCTATTCTCCCAGTGCATCCACCACCCCTAGTGGATTCGATTCTTTGTGAGGAATCGGTGCTCGACTTTTATCCGAGCACTATTCCTCCCCCTGTTGTGCATACTACTTTCATCTCTGACGACATTGTTGAGGATGTGTCGCGGGATGAGGCTGGCGATTTATGTGTTATGCCTGCTCCTATGGAGGAGGACAACCTTCTAGGTGAAGAGGAGCTTTCCTCAACACCGGTGGAGGAAGTCCAAATCTTGGGCATGGCCACTGTCGATCCCGCTGAACCTTGCGTCATTGATGACAATGCCAACATTATTTTACTTCCCCAACCTGATGGGACTGAGACCGGGATCACTCCCCCGATTGATGTTTATTTATGTTCTTCATCTTCTTTATTTCTTGATCCCCTTCCTTCATCTGAGTCTGTGCAGGTTGAATCTTCACAGGTACTTCAGGAGGACTTGGAGCTTTTTGCTCAAGTCAATGATGAGAGCATCCTCTCATGTGAGGAGGTTTATTCCCCCACCGTAGAGGAAGCTCCACTCATTGCCTTCGCCTCCTACTGCCTCCCTGTGGACGATACCTTGCTGAGCAAGGATAGTTTTGGTGAGATGAGTGAGGACCAGGCCTCCTCCTCTTCTTACTTTCTTTTCCCTCTACCTGTGATGGGCAGGTTTTATTTATATTCGGGTAGAGGCGTGACTGTTCTTTCTCCGTATAGGTACCCGCTACCGACACAGATATTGGGCCAGTTACCTGTCCACTTCTCCTTCCATACTCCCATTAGCTAGATATTATAAAGTTTTGAATAAGTCATGCTGGGATGACAATAGCCCCAGTAGTTATCTTAATTTTTCCTGCATTTTCATGTCTTTTCTAATTTTATTTAGTTAATTGCACTTTATTTCAGCGTTTTTATTTTCTTTTGTTTCTGCGGAGCTGACCCCTGCAGGTATCTTTTCTGGATGGCGGATGCTGCGGCTCATTTTAGCTTACACGCCAATCTTCTGGTGTGCTCATTTCTGAGCACTGGGTACTCTCTTTCTCTAGCCTTTGCTGATTTTCATGTCATATATTATGCGGATTGTTTAGTTTAAGTCTGGGGGAGAGTAGTTTTGTTTACCCGCTCACATGCACTATTGCACTGCATACTAGAAGATTTCATATAAAATGTTTTGTTTATTTTCATTGCACACCACAGCACCCACTTGAGCGCGCTTAGCCGTTGGCACGTCGCGAGTTGAATTTGTCTTTTTGTGTGATTTGGAAAATCATTGTGCTGGCTTAGGACTATGTAGCAGAGTAAAATGTTGACTCCGGTAGTGCTCCTAGTCGAGTGCTCATGTCTCGTTTAGAAAATCGTGTAGATTCAATTTCTTTTTATGCTTTTAGTTTATATTTTTTTTCTATTAGCGTAAATATTGTTTACTCTACTCAATTGGTGAATTCGGTGTGAATCAAACGGTAGCATATGAATGTGTGTAGACGTTCGTTAGCCTCGTATTGCCCGAGTCGGGAGAAAGGATTATCTTTCTCGGTGGCTAAGAACTTGCCCCAAGCGATTCTTGAAGCATGGGTATACGGTTAGTCAATTGCGTGAATGTGATATAGGCCATCATTTTGGCCTAGTTGAGCCTTTGTGCCCACTCCTATCGCTTTATCCTCGTCAGCCCAGTTGTGCCTACCCTTTCTTTGATTCAGCCCCACTGTTGTCTCACCAATGCCTAAATGCCAATCCTAGTCGCACACCCAAATCTGAGCTTTAGCTGTTTATTATTTTCATGAGTTGGGTTGTTGATTTGGTGATATGTTTGTGAAGATGTGGATGTGTTTTATTGTTTAGCTGCTGAAAATGATAAGAAAAGAAAAGAAGAAAATGAGAGAAAGAAAAGAAGTGAAAAGAAAAGAAAAAGATATGAGCTTTAATGAAAAATCTATGTAAAAATATATGTTTGGGAGTAGGTGGTGCACACACCCATGTTGTTAAGTCTAAGTCTGGGGGTGTGGTGCATCCGCGTGTTTTGCGACTACTTGGATAGTGTTATGCATTTGCTCATTTGGGTTTTTGTGTTCTAAGCCTTCATGTTTATATTTGTTTACCTCACCTAAACCCAAGCCTCATCTAAAACCTTAAGTCTTATTGATTCAGGCATTTGAGTCAAACCAGTGCCGTGGAGAGAGTGCGAACGGGCAAGCTTATGGTCACCGACATTGATGGATTTCAATGGAGTTGTCCCGAGCCCCGATCTTTGGCAATGCGCGCCTCAGCGTTCAGCTTACTTTCTTCCTATGTACGACCTTATGATTCACCGTGATTCACTTTTTGAGTAAATGTAATATATAAATACGCCCCTAGAAAAGTATAAACTAATATGTACAATTAGGAATTTTATCTATTGTATTTCTACGCGTGTGAGCATGTGACTTCGCATGATACTCCGCTTGTTAATTTCTTTGTCAGCTATGTTTTTCCTGTCCGCGAGAGATGGTTTGCTCGGGACACGCAAACAGTTAAGTCTGGGGGTGTGATGAGTCCCAAATATATACACATTTATGGACTCATCTGGGCCGATTTTCTAGTCTATGCACTTCACTTTATACATATTTTCACTCATATTTGATACTCAATGCTAAGTGCACCTCTAGGCCCGTTTTGGTGTTATTTCTTGTTTATCCTCATTTTTAGTTTTCATGCATGGTTAAGTGTCACTTTCAGTGGTTTGATTAGTGTTGTATGCTGGAGCAGGTGTCGTGCAGGTGTTTCCGGTACAATTCTGTACAGGAACACAGCGCACGATCACTGGCCCTGTTGCGCACGACCACTGATCGTGCGCCACTGATCGTGTGCACTTACCCCCTGAAATCTGAGTTCTATCTTCCTTATCGCACGACCACTTACGATAGCGCGCACGACCATTGGTCGTGCGCCACTGGTCGTGCGAACATTGTATTTTATAATTTTCTTACCTTTCAGGCTCAATCCAGTCAGGCGCACGATCACAGGATGCTAGTGCGCACGACCACTGGTCGTGCGCCACTGATCGTGCGCACTATTTATTCCAGCGCCTATAAATCGACCTGCTCGCGAATTAGGTCGGGACTTCGCCGTTTTTCTCGCCGAGCTCCGCCGTTCCGCCCATTTCCGCAGGTGTTCGCCCCCTAGGCGTCCTCCATCATCCAAGGGCTTCAAGGAGGAGATTTTACACTCATCTTCATCGCCAAGTAAGGAGTTCCTCGCATCGGACGTGGCCGGATTGTAAAACACTGGAGAAGACGGGTCCATTGGGAGGTGTGACAGCCCTCCTCTACCCCGGACGCAGTTGAGACCGAGCTAGGACGTGGATTGACAACCCGACGATTCCTACCGTGAATCTACAACGAGACTCCGGATTCGGTCGTATCTCTTGCCTCTTTCTTCTACTTGTGTGGTTGTATTTGTTTGTAATCTCTATATTTAGATGATGACACTATGAATCTTGTTTATTAATGTTTATTTCATGTTTATGGAATCATATTATTCATATGTGTGAATGAGGTGCGCCGCCATCCATTTTCCACTCCACCACCGTGTCCGGTGCCGCACTAGCAATTGCTAGTGGCGTGCTTGTCGACGAGGTGCTTGCGACCCTCATCTGTATGCCTACTCTTCCATCCGCCTAGCGAAGCGTGGCATAGCGGCCCGTGTAATCCATTCGCCCTACAAAGAAGCGTTCTCAAGGCCTGCCTAGTCTCCATCCCGCCAAGCGAAGCACTGCATAGCGGCATTGCATAGTAGTAGTTGTAGTTGTTTTCTTTTATTTCCCAATAGCCAAATCACCCCGTTTCCGCATTCCATCCGACTCAAGGACTTCGATCTCAAGTCCTTCCTCGAACGTTAACTCCACCTTACTGTGTTCCTTGAGAGATTCGATACTCGGGGATTACTCCTCGTTTTATATTACTTGAACGATCGGTACACTGCCGTTTCGTGTCGCAGTCGAGCTACCGCCTATAGCGGTGTGTGAGATTTGCGCCATTAAGTTTTTCAAAAACTTGATGCGATAATTTCGGCAAGTGCACCGGTCGCGCAAGTAATAAAGTTTGGGAATATGATCCCCGAGTGTCGGTCTCTTGAGGATTACAGGTTAGGTGAACGAATCGCGTTGTGTGACTATTGTTACACAAGCATGAACAAACACACAAAAAGAGGTGGGTTTTGGTTGGGTTTTTCCTACTCTTAACAACAATGAAGGAAATGCGGGTCGAAAGCACCGCTTCGCAAGGCGAGATGGATGCAACTGCCACGATGCCGTGCTACGTGAGGCGGATGGAGCGTGCTCTAGTGCGGGAAGGTGAGGGTCGCAAACACCTCTTCACAAACGCCGTTAGCTCTTGCTAACGCGGATCAAACACCTTGAGTGCGTGAGTGAGTGAGTGGATGAGTGGAGGCGAAGCGATTCACAACAAGTAATGATGAAAAGAGAAGAAACATTCATTTCATTTAAACCAAACATCATGATATTCAAGTTTAAATGATTCAAAGATTACAACGAAAGAGAGAGGAAAGAGATAACCAATGGATGAAGACTAGCGGCCGTTCACGGCCGGAATGGTAGTTTGTCAAGCTACCTCCGGACTCGGGCGGACTGTGCTTCCGGGGTAGAGAAACTGTCATGATCTCTCTACGTGATTCCGTCGTCTTCTACCTCAGGATTCCTCTTCTTCTCACCGGACTGGAGTGGAAAACAACTGCTTGAGGGCTTGCGGATGGTGGAAAATGCTCCCGGACAATGGAGAAATGCTTGGAATGGTTGGAGAGGATGTCCCCTTGCGTAGGAGATGAAGTGGAGGTGTCCCGGGATGGAAATCGCCCGCGTACGGACTGCCAATCGCGCTCCCGGCGGCCCGATCCCGCCCTAATTCGCGAACAGGATATATATAAGCTGAACTGAATACTGTGCACGGTCATTGGCGCACGACCAGTGGTCGTACGCACTGGAGTTCTTCGATCGTGCGCGTTGCCTGGGCGGAGCCTGAAATGAAAGAAATTTATAAAATACATGTTCGCACGACCAGTGGCGCACGACCAGTGGTCATGCGCACTATCGTTAATGGTCGTGCGATAAGCCAAACAGAACTCATGAAATGAGCGTTAAGTGCGCACGATCAATGGCGCACGACCACTGGTCGTGCGCGATAGAGCCAGTGATCGTGCGCAGTGTTCCTGTACAGAATTGTACTGGGAACACCTGCACGACTCCTGTTCCAGCATACAACACCAGTCTAGCCACTGAAGGTGGCACTTAACACTGCATGAAAACTAGTAACGAAGATGAACAGGAATTAACATCAAAACGGGCCTAGAAGTGCACTTAGCATGGAGTATTAAATAGGAAGGAAAACATGTCTAAAGTGAAGTGCAAAGACTAGAAAATCGGCCCAGATGAGTCCATAAATGTGTATATAATTGGGACTTATCACACCCCCAGACTTACCTATTTGCGCATCCCGAGCAAACGAATTCGGCGGAGTGTGAAAATGGTAGTTAACAAAGAGAATTACACAAAGGAGTACAATGCGAAGTAACAAAAGCATGCAAATAGAAATTTAGTAAAAAGAGATTCTAACTATGCTAACTACTTTACGAAAGTGCTAGAGCGTAATTAGGGATTTAGTTATACTCAGTTGGTGAATTATGAAGAATTCGAACGATCATGCCCGGTGTGAAAGTAACAAGACACTAAGGCGGGTGTTGCACAAGGTCGGGGTTTAGGAATAACTCCGCTGAAATCCATCAACGTCGTGAACCATACGCTCGCCCGGTCACACTCTCTCCACGACGTTAGCAAACTCACAAGTCAAATCAATAGGGCTTTTAGGATTATATTGGGCTTAGGTTGCGGCGTGATATTCAAGGATAAAAATGAAGGCTACGCAACCAAAGTGAGCTAACAGAACGCTGCACCACACATAACCAAAAACAATGCTCGTGTGACACACCCCCAGACTTATCATGAAAACTAGGTGTGCACACGGCCTACTTCACAATTACCAACAGATTTTCTATTTAGCTCGGAAGGATTTCTTTACGACATATTTCTTTTTCAGATTTTTTTTTCTTTTAACAACATACTTTTCTTCTTTTACTTATCCTCCGGTTGGTTCAAATTCAGCAAAATAAAATTTATTTCTTCATCACATCACAAAGATTCCAAACATCACACCAAATCAAGAACATGAGTGCAGATAAACATCTATTTGGTTGCAAAAGTGGGCAAAGCTTCAGGCCTTGGTGAATGGAGGAGGAGCTGTAACAAGGAAGTGGTAGGCACAAATGTTGGCTTGCAAAGGTGAGCGAATAGGACATGGAAAGCTAAGGCTCAAACTAGCCAAAAGGTGGCCTATATCATATTTAACTCAAAGAGTCGCTCTCGCCCATGCTTCGAGAGTCGCTTGGGGCAAGTTCTTAGCCCACGAGAAAGGTGAACCTTCCTCCCAACTCGAGCAACACACGACTAGTGCTCGTACACACACAATACCGGGTTATCGTCAATTTCGTTCACATTCACCATTTGAGTATAACAAATCTAAATTTACGCAAAAATACTAAACATAAATTAGATGCATAGAGACAATCTAGTTCTACTCACATTCAACTGCAGCATGCGGGTGCGAATAGAACACTGCTCGAGTCAACATCGCACTCCAAATAGTAGTTCCTAAGCTAACGTCCTATTTCACACTCCAACCAAAACAGTTTATTTGGAAACAACACAAATAGGAAAGCGCGCGCTCATGTGGGTGAAGTGGTGCAAGAAGCGTGGAATAATGATGATGGTACTGAAAAATATAAGCACTTCTAGCATGCGGTGCAACTCGTACGCATAGTGGATAACACATGCTCTCCCCCAGACTTAATCTACACATTATATCACAAAACTGAAAGCTAGGAGGGAGAAGTGTTACCCAATGCTCAGAATTGAGCATACCGGAAGATTGGCATTAATTTCGTGCAAAATCCGCAGCATCCGCACCAAAGAACACAACACACCTGCAAGCACAAAACTAAAAACAGCAAAAACAAATATAAAAACTGAACTAAACATGTTAGATAAAAATAAAATCAGGAAATCTGGGTTGTCTCCCAGCAACGCTTTTGTTTTATGTCCTTAAGCTGGACCAAATACCTGTATTATAAATGTTTAAAGAGTGCAGAAATTAAAGGAGAAGTTTACAGAAGCAGTTTCACAAATTCAGACAACACAAATCAGCTATAGGCGCTCTTATGTGCGCGTCTCCCGTAGCTCATAGGCGGGAGGTGAAGGCTTTAGGGCCAACATTGGTGTCACCCAGTGTTCCCCTAACCTCTGCCCTCTTGCCATGGAGAGCGGCAGCGCGATCGTCGTGCAAAGGTTTCTCCTGTTTAAGTTTAGTGACAGTCGGGGACTGCCAACGTTGAAAGTTTTCAGATTTTTCCACCTTGGTGGTGGGTGGCGTCACTTCTGGCGTCGCGGTGACTACCGGATCAGCCCAAGAGATGGAGCGCTTAAATTTTTTATTACAAGAATCAAAACAAAAAGATAATGGGACAGTGTCCCGAACTAAATTCAAGTCAATATTTTTCGAAATGCAATCTTCCTCCGTCTCGGAATCAAATTCTCTCCGAAGATCTACTTCTTCCTCACTGGACTGGTGCTCCTCCTTTTCTCCTTCAATTGGTTCTTTATCTTCTTCATTTCCTGCACAACTCAGAGATTCATCAAAAATAAAGAGAGGGGGAGGAGTGGATGTTTCAGTTATAGCTTTGGGGCAAGTGGGCTGCGGCACCTTATTGGGTAGGGAGACACACCCCGTAGCGAAATCAAGGGTGGCACCGCTCTCTTTCAAAAACGGCACGCCCAAGATAGGGATAGAGTGATTTTCCTGGGGTCCCAACACCTGAAAATCAGCAACCACAATCGTCCCCTCAACTATCACTTCTACATTTTTCACTTCCCCCTCAGATTGTATAACTGTCCCATTAGCAAGCATAAGGGATTTCCGATCCTCCGTGTTCATCTCAAGTTGCAATTTAGCAACGTCTTGCAACGCAATGACGTTGCGGGAGGAGCCGGAATCGCACAAAGCTTTCGTTTCAATATTATTGATGGAACAAGAAATCACTAACTCACTTGGATCAGCCTCTACCACATCGTCGAGACTCTTCCCTTGATCTATTGGGTTCTTTTCAGTGTTGCTAGGAAGGGTCCCATGCGACCGCTCGGTTAGCACTTGGGCCAATTGGCCCAGCTGCGTTTCCAAGTTTCGCATGGATGCGGTTTGGTTCACCATATTTGAGGTAGCCGCTTGCATAAATTTTTCCATCATCTCCTCCAGATTACTCTTTTTTTTGGTTGGGGGGCCTTGGTTATAATCCGGGTGTGGTGGCCTCGGTTGGCTCCCGGAGGCGTAAACATCGTTTTGATGCTGCCCCGGTGCCCATCGTTGGCCATGCGTGTTTGGGTTCCATGAGAAGTTCGGGTGACTTCTCACTCCCGGATGATAAGCATTATTAAATGGCACCCCCTTAGACTGGTTTCCTACAAAATTAACAAATTCATTCAAGGATAAGTGCGCGAAGTCACCTGATACGTTGTTCCCTGAACATTAGTACACGTGGTGGCCGCTGCCTCCACATCCTTCACACGTAATGACAGTAGCAGGCGCGGGTGTAGGAGGAAGTTAGTCGACCACAAAGAGACCGCGGGCGTTCCTTGGTGCATTTCTCCCGGCAGTCCAGAATGTACTGTGGGAGGCGGTGTCGCGCAGAATCCGAAGGGCCTCCTCTGGAGTGTGGTTCATTAGAGTACCACCCGCAGCAGCATCGATCATTGCCCTGTAGTTAGGCTCGATCGCAAAGTAAAATGTCTCTACCACATTCCACGGTTGGAGCTCGTGGTTCGGGCAACGACGGAGAAGATCGTTAAGACGCTCCCACGCCTCGGCAAGGGTTTCTTGATCGGCTTGGCGAAAGGTGGCGATCTCCCGCCGCAAACTTACAATTTTATCGACGGGGTGAAATTTGGCTAAGAACTTGGATGCGAGCACATCCCAAGTCGCATCGGTCCCCGGAGGAATAGAATGAAGCCACACCTTGGCCTTGTCGCGAAGCGAGAATGGGAACAGTCGCAGCTTGACTGTATCATCAGGAATCCCAGCGTAGCGGAAAGTTCCATAGATATCAGAAAACTCAGCCAGGTGCAGGTGCGGATCTTCACTGGCCATCCCAGAGAACTCAGCATTGTTCCGGATGATGTTCAAGATAGCAGGTTTGATCTCGAACTGGTTATTCATAAAATTGGGACCGAACACAGGATAAACACTCCCAGCTGTCGGAGTGGTATAATCTCTCATCGTTCTGGGTCGAGGTCTCACTACCTCTTGCTCATCTCCAGGTTGGTGCTGCCCCACGGCGGGCACTCTTTGTTCAACATTGTCTGGGTCTATGTGGTCACCCATTGCCACCTGTACGGCTGCTGCGCGCCTTCGTGCGCGAGTGGTCCGTTCGATTTCTGGATCAAAGGGTACAAGTTCCCCCGCGGCTTGTCTCTGCATGCACAGTCACAACAAAAAGAAAACAAAACAAAGGAAATAAAAAACAACTGCTCTTGTAACAAAAGCTCACAACTCAAGACGTTACATGCCTGAACATTCCCCGGCAACGGCGCCAAAAACTTGATGGCGCAAATCTCACACACCGCTATAGGCGGTAGCTCGACTGCGACACGAAATGGCAGTGTACCGATCGTTCAAGTAATATAAAATGAGGAGTAATCCCCGAGTATCGAATCTCTCAAGGAACCCAGTAAGGTGGAGTTAACGTTCGAGGAAGGACTTGAGATCGAAGTCCTTGAGTCGGATGGAATGCGGAAACGGGGTGATTTGGCTTTTGGAAAATAAAAGAAAACAACTACAACTACTCCTATGCAATGCCGCTATGCAGTGCTTCGCTTGGCGGGATGGAGGCTAGGCAGGCCTTGAGCGCGCTGCTTTGTAGGGCGAATGGATTACACGGGCCGCTATGCCACGCTTCGCTAGGCGGATGGAAGAGTAGGCATACAGATGAGGGTCGCAAGGACTTCGTCGACAAGCATGCCACTAGCAATTGCTAGTGCGGCACCGGACATGGTGTTGGAGTGGAAAATCGATGGCGGCGCACCTCATTCACACATATGAATAATATGATTCCATAAACATGAAATAAACATTAATAAACAAGATTCATAGTGTCATCATCTAAATATAGAGATTACAAACAAATACAACCACACAAGTAGAAGAAAGAGGCAAGAGATACGACCGAATCTGGAGTCTCGTTGTAGATTCATGGTAGGAATCGTCGGGTTGTCAATCCACGTCCTAGCTCGGTCTTAACTGCGTCCGGGGTAGAGGAGGGCTGTCACACCTCCCAATGGACCCGTCTTCTCCAGCGTTTTACAATCCGGCCACGTCCGATGCGAGGAACTCCTTACTTGGCGATGAAGATGAGTGTAGAATCTCCTCCTTGAAGCCCTTGGATGATGGAGGAGGCCTAGGGGGCGAACACCTGCGGAAATGGGCGGAACGGCGGAGCTCGGCGAGAAAAACGGCGAAGTCCCGACCTAATTCGCGAGCAGGTCGATTTATAGGCGCTGGAAAAAACAGTGCGCACGATCAGTGGTGCACGACCAGTGGTCGTGCGCACTAGCATCCTGTGATCGTGCGCCTGACTGGACGGAGCCTGAAAGGTAAGAAAATTATAAAATACAATGTTCGCACGACCAGTGGCGCACGACCAATGGTCGTGCGCGCTATCGTAAGTGGTCGTGCGATAAGGAAGACAGAACTAAGATTTCAGGGGGTAAGTGCACACGATCAGTGGCGCACGACCAGTAGTCGTGCGCAACAGAGCCAGTGATCGTGCGCTGTGTTCCTGTACAGAATTGTACTGGAAATACCTGCACGACACCTGCTCCAGCATACAACACTAATCAAACCACTGAAAGTGACACTTAACCATGCATGAAAACTAAAAATGAGGATAAACAAGAAATAACACCAAAACGGGCCTATGGGTGCACTTAGCATTGAGTATCAAATATGAGTGAAAACATGTCTAAAGTGAAGTGCATAGACTAGAAAATTGGCCCAGATGAGTCCATAAATGTGTATATATTTGGGACTCATCAATAATCAACATGAAAAATATAAAAATATCCACAAAATATAACTGAATAAAAAGATAACAAGGGTTACAATAATAAAGGGCTCATGCCCTGTACATCATATCCTCACTACAAGATCACTCGTGGAAGCTAACTCCAAATCACTCACTGATCCTGAATCCTGTGCTCCTATACTGCACTGGCCTGCCTCCGTCTGCATCGGCCTATGGTGTTGCTGCGTCTCCTCGATCCCCTAAAATGATATGGTCCACCGACCGTTAGTCAAAAAGACTAAGCCAATCCCCCACCCCTCCCCCGGTGACTCCTAGGCACCGAGCGGGAAGGATGAAGCGGAGGACTACAAGGGGTAAAATCAAAAAGTAGATGATGAGGCATAATATACAGGAAGAGTTCTTCCACTACTCAAGTATATATATACATAATCGAAGCAGTTAATAAGGCATAGTAAGAGTAGGTAAAGAGTAAGTAAAGTGCAATAAGTAAAGAAAATAATAATAGAAAAGTAACCATTGATTTATAGGAATGCTGATGATGCATATTTTGACTTAAATATGCGTATCATTATTATTATATTTTTAATATAAATTCTATATATTCCTCTAAATTTTAGTATAATTATCTACCTATTATTATTGTTATATTATTCACACTAATTTATATTTTTTATGTTATTTTGAAAGGCCTGGGGGGAATCATTAGTGCCCGCTGTCGAAACGTCGTCGCAACATATTTTGGAGACGTGATGCGGCCCGGCCACCAAGAGATTTATCAATTCAAGCTCAATTCATGTCCATGTTTCAAGTCAAGTATAGTCTCAAGACAAGTCAAATTAAATTAAAGAGAAGATTTGGTGCATCCCCCTAGCTGTCTACTTGCAAACCGAGCCCAAAACATGGTGCATGCTACCCTCTCCAAGCTTAAACCCGACCCCTCCTTGCCTCCATTATGCCGCATCGTCATCGCCGCACCATGCAAATTCAGCCCATGCATGCTGCTCGCCATCTCCGCCATCTCCGCCAACTCCAACTTCTCATGATTATCCATGCAACATGGCGGAGCGCCTCGTCAAAGCTAAACTCACCGCAACGCCATCGTCGCCATTTACCCGTACCAGCTCATTCAAACCGCCACCTTTTATCATCTCCATGCACGTGAACGTATTCTCCCATGCAATATTATTTCTCCACTCATGCATGCATTATTTCATTATTATCATTCCATGTACGTAGCCGGTTAATTTTCTTCTACCCACACAAATATTCACGATTATTTTTATGCTATGCCATCAACTTATTATTATTAGCCATGTTCATTATTTCCTCTCTAGCCATTCACGTGGATCCATTTAAAGTAGCCTATAATTATTAAAAAAAACACTTCAATTGCTGCCAGCTCAAACCCGCCAACCTCCATGAGCTACCCACCACCTTTGCATGGCTCCTCCCCTTCATCTATGGCTGAACCACCCCTCCTCTCTCCTCTTCTCTCTCATTAATTTGCATGCATGCATTTACATTCTCTCTCATCCATTTCATATGGCCGGTCATTTTCACTCCTCCCTTTCCCACTCTCTTTTATTTAATTTAATTTTTATTCTCTATATTTAATACCCATCCATCCCCCCTCCTCCTTTCTATTTTTATTTTATTTCTCTTTTATGTTTCCCATGCAAGCCATTCATGCATTCATCTATCTCTCTCTCCTCCCATTAAATATTATTCATGCATCATCTCATTCATGCATCTCCCCATTCATGCATCTTCTCCCCCATCTAGAACCTTCCCCTCCATCTATAAATAAAGCCCACACTTCATGCTTGTAGAGAACTTTTTGGCAAGAGAGCAAGAGAGAGATCAAGGGAGAGTTAGTTTCAAGCTTTTAGTTTTCCATGCTTTGTATTTCTTTCTCCTAAGAATTGTTATTGTCATTTTATTATTGTACTTTTTTTATAACTAATGAAAATGCTTTCTCTTTATCTCATTGTTATTTCCTTTTCTAATATGCGTAGCTAAATTCTCTCTTAGTGCTTGATTGGTTAGTATTGGGATGAAGATTAATCTATAATTTATCATCTCTAACTCTTGGATTTTTCGTTTCTATTTATTTCTGATTAAATTTTGGTTGCGAGTTTATATTGCTAGTATATAAATTTCGCTATCCGATTTGGTATTCTAGTTGGCCGAGAGGCTCGTGGATGCTTTAGATCTCTCGGAAATAAAGGGTTTGCTGTATTTTCTTTGAGAATTGAAAATATCGCTGCTTTTGGATTCGGGATTAACGTTCATGCAATTTTAATTTATTTCAAATTTTAAGAGATCATGTTTGAAGTATTATTAAAATTAGGCGGTAGTTGTCTCTAGCGAGCCTCTATCGTATTTCTTCAATCCTCCAATCGAAACGGAATTTTTAAGAATTAGAGCGCCTCTTTTATAATCGGATTCCCAAGAACACCCAATCAAGTGCTAAGTCTTTTTAAAATCGTGAATTTCTCTTCCAATAATTTTTCGTATTTGCAATTTTTAATTTCAAAAATCAACATCAACTTTCATTCGGTAGGATATTAGTAACAGCGTGAGTAGTAGTAATGGACAACCCCGCGTTTTAAATACGACCTTGATACTACAATTCGACAGGTACACTTGCCTTTTCGGGTTGATAGTAAATTAATCATCAAGTTTTTGGCGCCGTTGCCGGGGACTTTTGTCAATATTAAGAAAACGCCGTCGCTATTACTTCTACAAAAAAAAATTATTATATATTATAATCAACCCACATCATCATTTTTCTATTCCACCTAAATTCCTGGAAATGACGCTTTGGGCTTGAATTCCCATCATAGCCTCTAGTACCGTTGCAAACCCCTCACCGGGCAGATCTCGGGAAGTCCAGGACTAATATAATCCGCAAAAAAGAAAGAAAAAAAATCATTATCAATTTTATTTAATTTTGGTTTTCCTTCATCTTATTTTCCCCTCTTTCCTTTTTTTCTCGTTTTCTTGCTAGTGCATGACCCGCACGAATTCGTCGTTACTTGTTGAATTGGACCCGAAAATCGAACGCTCCTTCTGGAGAAATTTACAATTCGGAGGTTCCACTTCTCAGGATACGGTTGAGGATTCTAACGGTGATTGTGATCGTAATTCTGAAATTATGGGTGATCCCAATCCAGAAGTTGACCAGCAACGGACCATGTCCTATTATGCTCAGCCTAACTTGGAGGGTACAGAATCCAGTATTGTTCGACCTGCAATAGCGAACAACAATTTTAAGCTTAAGCCCGACACTATACAAATGGTGCAGCAATATGCGCAGTTCGACGGATCACCAGATGAAGATCCGAACTTGCATATTGCTAGTTTCCTTGAGATCTGTAATACCTTCAAAATTAATGGTGTCTCAGACGATGCGATCAGGCTAAGACTCTTCCCCTTCTCCTTAAGAACAAAAGCCAAACAGTGGTTGTGTTCTCTCCCAAGAGGATCAATCACTACTTGGGACACTTTAACTGAAAAATTTCTTGCTAGGTATTTTCCCCCTGCTAAAACTGCTAAACTTCGAACTATAATTTGTACTTTTAGTCAAATTGATTCTGAGACCCTCTATGACACTTGGGAGAGGTACAAGGAACTTTTGAGACGCTGTCCTCATCATGCTCTGCCTGTATGGATACAGGTCCAGACATTTTATAATGGGCTAAATCAAGCAACCAAGCAAATGATAGACGCCGCATCCGGTGGTTCTTTGAACCGAAAAACTCCGGAGGGCGCTCTTGAGCATATCGAGGATATGGAGATGAACACCTATCAGTGGAATACGCCTAGGTCTCTTCCAAATAAATCTGCAGGTATGTACGAAGTGGACTCTGTGTCCCAACTGGCGCTTCAAGTAGAGATTCCGAACAAGAAAGTAACGGAGATGACTGCTGCCTCCGCCATTCAGGTACATGAACATGCAAATGCTGCTACTGCCGAGCAGGTGGATTATCTTGGGAACATACCCAGGCCTGCTCAAAACAATTTTAATAATTTTTTTGCTTTTTCTGCTCTTCCTGGTTTTAATGCTGCGTCTAATTCGTATCACCCCGGATGGCGTAACCATCCTAATTTTTCATGGAGTAATCCCGCAAACGCCGCACGTCCACCACATGATTTCACTCCACCACCACCACAAAATCAAAATCCAAATTTTCCAAAACCTCCCACTATGGAGGAGATGTTTTCAAAACATATTAATGCGAATGAGGCGACGATTCGTAACTTAACAGGAACGATTAAAAATCTTGAAAATCAAATCGGGTAGCTCGCCAAAATCGTATCCAAGCGACCGTCGGGGACTCTTCCCGCTAATTCCGAGCCCAATCCGAGAGAACAAGCGAACACTATAACTCTTCAGAGTGGGAAAGAATTATCCGGTCCATCCGTTAGCGAAGAGCCCGAAGCAACTATTGCCCCTATTTTAACTGAACCACCTCTTTCAAATGAAGTTATTGTTTCGCCTCCCGTTCTTAAAAATTCTCCCGCTCTGCCGTATCCATCTCAATTAAATAAAGAAAAGTTAGATGATCAATATCATCGGTTTTTGGAAATCTTCAAACAAATTCATGTTAATTTACCTTTTTATGAAGCAATTTCACAAATGCCCAAATATGCTAAGTATTTGAAGGATCTTCTAACCAACAAAAAGAAAATGGAAAATCTATCTCATGTTACTTTAAACGCTGAGTGCTCCGCGGTTTTAACAAAGAATTTGCCCCAAAAAATAAATGATCCAGGTAGTTTTTCTATTCCATGCGTTTTTGGCGATTTATTTGTAAAACACGCGTTGGCCGATTTAGGAGCGAGCATCAACTTGATGCTTTTTTCTCTATTTAAAAAGCTAGGTTTGGGTACTCTAAGCCCGACTAGGATGAGTATACAACTTGTTGATAGGTCAATTAAGTATCCGTTAGGAATAGTAGAGGATGTGCTCGTAAAGGTTGACAAGTTTATATTCCCAGTAGACTTTGTCATTTTGGATATCGAAGAGGATGTCGAGGTCCCCTTGATCCTTGGCTGACCTTTTCTTTCCACCTCTCGTGCGGTAATCGATGTAAGTAATGGAAAACTCTTTCTACGAGTAGGCGATGATGAAGATTCATTTTCCATCACTCCGTCCATGAAAAATACTTTATCAAATGATGATTCATGTTTCTTCTTAGACGTATCCCATGACGAGCAAAATTTTCCTTTTGAAAATTTTTTCGAAAAAAGTTTTTCTTCTTTTTCTGAACTCCCGTATGATTTTCCACCCAATACAGTTATGGCTATTAGCAATATTTCTGAAAATCAAACAAAATCCAAATCTTTTGAAGAAATTATTTTTGATAAGGACAAGGTATTAAAATCTTCGTACGAGCAGCCACCTACTTTGGAACTTAAACAACTACCCGACCACCTTAAATATATCTTTTTGGAAAAAAATTCTAATCTACCAGTTATAGTTTCGGCATTTTTGACTGAATCGGAAAATTAAAAATTATTAACGGTTTTACAAAAACACCGCCAAGCTATAGCTTGGAAATTTCAGATATCAAGGTATAAGTCCATCTTTTTGCACACATAAAATCCTTTTAGAAGATAACTCCCGTAATGTCGTTCAACCTCAACGCCGATTAAACCCAAATATGAAAGACGTAGTAAAAGGCGAGGTACTTAAATTATTAGATGCGGGGATTATCTATCCAATCAGATAGCAAGTGGGTGAGTCCAGTCCAGGTAGTGCCGAAGAAAGGTGGGATTACGGTGGTAGCAAACGAGAATAACGTGTTGATTCTAACTAGGACGGTAACAGGATGGAGGATGTGCATCGACTACCGTAAATTAAATGATGCCACTCGTAAAGATCACTTCCCTCTTCCCTTTATCGATCAAATGTTAGAACGTTTATCCAGGCACAATTTTTATTGTTTTCTCGATGGTCTCTCGGGATATTTCCAAATCCCTATAGCACCCGAGGACCAAGAGAAGACAACATTTACTTGCCCCTTCGGAACTTTTGTCTATCGTAGAATGCCTTTCGGTCTTTGTAATGCGTCGGCTACATTCCAAAGGTGTATGCTGGCTATCTTTGACAAGTACGTAGAAGATTTTATGGAAGTATTCATGGACGACTTCTCGGTGTATGAGGATTCTTTTGATTTATGTTTAGGTAATTTAGAAAAAGTTTTGAAAAGATGCGAAGAAACAAATCTTGTTTTGAACTGGGAGAAGTGCCATTTTATGGTACGAGAGGGACTAGTTCTAGGTCATAAGATTTCTTCTAAAGGTATCGAGGTAGATAGGGCAAAAATCGAAGTAATCGAAAATTTACCTCCGCATACAAGCGTAAAAGCAATAAGAAGTCTTCTAGGACATGCCGGATTTTATCGCCGTTTCATTAAAGATATTTCAAAAATCACTAAACCTCTCACTCATCTCCTCGAAAAAGATGCTCCATTTTTGTTCGACGACGCTTGTTTAAATGCTTTTAATTTAATCAAGGAAAAACTCATTAACGCTCCGGTTTGGAACCTCCCTTTTGAGATTATGTGCGATGCGAGTAGTTTCGCCGTTGGTGCAGTTTTAGGCCAACGTATTTCTAAAAATTTCATCCTATTTACTATGCGAGTAAAACTCTCACTTCGGCGCAACAAAATTACACCACAACAAAAAAAGAGCTGTTGGCCATTATTTTTGCATTCGATAAGTTTCGCCCTTATTTAACCCTCTCCAAAATCATTGTTTTTACGGACCACTCGACCCTTAAATACTTACTTTCAAAACCGGATGCCAAGCCGCGCTTAATTCGTTGGATTCTACTACTTCAAGAGTTCGACTTGGAAATCCGGGATAAGAAAGGAGCTGAAAATTTGGCGGCGGATCACTTATCTCGTTTAGAAAATCCTTATATCGAAGAATTAAACGAAAAATCTTTTAACGACTCTTTTCCGGATGAAAAAGTTTTGAAAATTAACACTTCATATTCTACTCCTTGGTTTGCCAATTTTGCCAATTAGCTAGTGGCCCGTGTTCTCCCAAAAGATTTTTCTTTTCAGCAAAAGAAGAAATTCTTTGCCGATTCGAAGAATTACTTTTGGGAGGACCCATTTCTCTTTAGATTTTGTGCAGATCAAGTAATAAGAAGATGTGTCTCGTTTGAAGAAGGTCAAAATATTTTGAAACATCTACATGAAGGACCGACCGGTGGCCATTATCAAGCCAATCGGACCGCTCACAAAGTTCTTAGTGCAGGCTTTTATTGGCCTAGCCTTTTCAAAGATGCTCAATCTTTGGTGAGTCGGTGCGATAGTTGCCAACGGACCGGAAATATTTCTAGTAAAAATGAAATGACGCAAAATTATTTTCTTGAATGCGAAGTCTTTGACCTTTGGGGCATAGATTTTGTTGGTCCCCTCCCATCTAGTTGCGGAAATAAGTACATTTTAGTTGCGATTGATTACGTTTCCCGATGGGTGGAAGCCCAAGCACTTCCTACGAATGATTCTCGTGTTGTAATTTCTTTTCTCAAAAATTATTTTCTCGATTTGGTACGCCTAGGGCGATCGTTAGCGATATGGGTGCGCATTTTTGTAACGCCCAGCTTGCAAAAATTTTAACAAAATATGGCGTTACACACAAACTCTCCACTGCATAACACCCCCAAACTAACGGCCAAGTTGAAGTTGTCAACCGAGAAATCAAACGTATATTGGAAAAAACTGTTTCATCTTCTAGAAAAGATTGGTCTTTAAAACTCGACGATGCTCTTTGGGCTTATCGGACGGCTTACAAAACCGCTATCGGTTGTACTCCGTACCGCCTAGTCTATGGAAAATCGTGTCACTTACCGGTAGAACTCGAACACCGTGCATTTTGGGCTTTGAAGTTTCTAAATCTCGATCATCACTTATTCGCCGAGCATCGCAAATTTTAACTCAATGAACTCGATGAGTGGCACTCCAACGCTTATGAAAATAATAAGATTTATAAAGAGCGAACGAAGCACTTTCACAATAAAAATCTAAGGCATCCAAAAACTTTTAAGCCGGGCGATCAAGTCTTGCTTTATAACTCTCGCTTACGCTTATTTCCTGGCAAATTAAAATCGCGTTGGTCTGGTCCTTTTATTGTGAAAGAAGTTTTTCCTTATGGTACTATGTTGATTTCACACCCGGATAAGGGTGATTTTAAAGTTAATGGCCAGCGTCTCAAACTTTATTTTTCTGGTGATACTATTGTTGAGAACAATGAATCTATGCTCTTACCAAACACGTAAGTATGTTGGTCATCCTTTTTTTTTCTTCTTGTACTTTTCTTTCTGCATTTCCTTTTCTTTTTGTTTTTTTGTTTCGGCGGCTCCCGCGAATTGGATTCCTTGATCGCCTGCTTCAACATTGCTGCTTTCATGATGGTTCGAGCTAATTCTAAAGATGGTCTAATGCACAAGCATGGTGGAGCAACATCAACCTTCGACTCACCAATTCGGGGAAGTACCTGTTTTAATTATTTACATTTCTTGTCATTTCTTTTCCTCTTTCTTCTTCTCTTCTTTTAACATCGAGGACGATGTCTCTCTCAAGTCTGGGGGGGATTGGATTGCATTTTGTTCTCTTTGTTTTAAAAAAAATGTTGTCTTTTCTTTCTTTTATAAAAAAAATATTTTAAAAAAAATGAAAAAAAAAATAAACAAAAAAAATAGAAAATTAAGAAAACAAAAAAAAAAATTTTGAGTTAAAGTTTTGCTTAGTCTTTAGTACCCCACGACTTGGTATTTTCTTGTTTTTAATCATCAGTGTACTGGTTTAGCTAGATAAATTTTTCTAAATTTTCATTTTGACTATGTTTCACGGGTAATATGTTGACTCGTGTAGTGTTTCTAATTAGGGTAGCATGTTATTTATGAAAAATCTTTTGAAAATTTGCACTTTTTCATGATTTTCTCTTTATGTTTTTCACTTATATAAAATCTATCATCCCTTGTTTTCTCTTTTACAAAATCTTTGCAATGTTGACTTATGTTTAGTGTAGTAGATGCGAACCGGTCTAGACGCTTATTATTTTCACTCTCATGATAAGTCAAGTTTCTTTATTTTCTACCTAGTCTTGCACCCTTTTGAATTTTTCAAGATTTTGCTTTAGATAGACATAGGAGCATGAAAATAATTTAGGCCACCTCTTGATTCGTTTGAGCCTTTGCATTCCAAGCCATATAATCTTAACCTTTGCTAGCCACTTTGAGCCTCCCCCGTTTCTTTTGTAGCCCCAATTATTCTCTCCAAAGCCAAATAACCTACCTATGGTGCACGCTTGAAATTTAGAGCTTTATTTGTTGCTAGTTTGTGCCTCCTTTTGTGAAAATGGTGGAGTTTTATTTTTGTTATCCTTCTGCTACAAAAGAAGAAGAAAATTACCAGATGAGTATGGAAAAAAAATGAAATGAAAAAAAATTTGGGAAAAAAATTTGAAGAATGCATTTTTGACCCCTACCTTTATATTTCAAAATTATTTGGGGTGTCAAAATTTATTTTTGCCAGCATACAAGTGTTTGCAAAGCTCTTCTTTCTGTTTTAAGTGTGTCTTAGCCCTTCACCTTTATCTTTTGATATCCGCACCTTAAACCCAAGCCTTAAATGTTATATCTAATGAAGTCCTTTTGATTCATGCTCCTAGGTTTATTTTTAGTAAAGAAGGCGAAAAAGTAGATTGGGTAAGCTTTTTGGTAGGAGTTTGGACTCTTGATTTAGAATGAGGTGATTATAAAATGTCTCTTAGACTTTAGTAGCAACTCAATGCCCTTTTCATTCGTCTCATTACTTAGTTTTTAATTTTGCTAAAACTGGGGATGATTTATTTTTATGTTAGTGAAATCTATAAAATTTTATGTCATGGTTGAGTAAGAATTTCCAGTTATTTTTCATGTTTTCCCTACTTCTAATTTCACATCGTACTCGTGCACGGCATAGCCAAGTTGATTAGTTAGTTCTTTTTATTTTGCTAACTCGTATGTTTTGCTTGAGGACAAGCAAATTGCTAAGTCTGGGGGAATTTGATGACGCATATTTTGACTTAAATATGTGTATCATTATTATTATATTTTTAATATAAATTCTATATATTCCTCTAAATTTTAGTATAATTATCTACCTATTATTATTGTTATATTATTCGCACTAATTTATATTTTTTATGTTATTTTGACAGGCCTGGGGGGAATAATTAGTGCCCGCTGTCGAAACGTCGTCGCAACATATTTTGGAGACGTGATGCGGCCCGACCACCAAGAGATTTATCAATTCAAGCTCAATTCATGTCCAAGTTTCAAGTCAAGTATAGGCTCAAGACAAGTCAAATTAAATTAATTAGAAGATTTGGTGCAGCCCCTAGCTGTCTACTTGCAAACCGAGCCCAAAACATGGTGCATGCTACCCTCTCCAAGCTCAAACCCGACCCCTCCTTGCCTCCATTATGCCGCATCGTCATCGCCGCACCATGCAAATTCAACCCATGCATGCTGCTCGCCATCTCCGCCAACTCCAACTTCTCATGATTATCCATGCAACATGGTGGAGCGCCTCGTCAAAGCTAAACTCGCCGCGACGCCATCGTCGCCATTTACCCATACCAGCTCATTCAAACCGCCACCTTTTATCATTTCCATGCACGTGAACGTATTCTCCCATGCAATATTATTTCTCCACTCATGCATGCATTATTTCATTATTATCATTCCATGTACGTAGCCGGTTAATTTTCTTCTACCCACACAAATATTCACGATTTTTTTTTATGCCATCAACTTATTATTAATAGCCATGTTCATTATTTCCTCTCTAGCCATTCACGTGGAACCATTTAAAGTAGCCTATAATTATTAAAAAAAACACTTCAATTGCTGCCAGCTCAAACGGGCCAACCTCCATGAGCTACCCGCCACCTTTGCATGGCTCCTCCCATTCATCTATGGCCAAACCACCCCTCCTCTCTCCTCTTCTCTCTCATTAATTTGCATGCATGCATTTATATTCTCTCTCATCCATTTCATATGGCCGGTCATTTTCACTCCTCCCTTTCCCACTCTCTTTTACTTTATTTTATTTTTATTCTCTCCATTTAATACCCATCCATCCCCCCTCCTCCTTTCTATTTTTATTTTATTTCTCTTTTATGTTTCCCATGCAAGCCATTCATGCATTCGTCTATCTCTCTCTCCTCCCATTAAATATTATTCATGCATCATCTCATTCATGCATCTCCCCATTCATGCATCTTCTCCCCCATCTAGAACCTTCCCCTCCATCTATAAATAAAGCCCACACTTCATGCTTGTAGAGAACTTTTTGGCAAGAGAGCAAGAGAGAGATCAAGGGAGAGTTAGTTTCAAGCTTTTAGTTTTCCATGCTTTGTATTTCTTTCTCCTAAGAATTGTTATTGTCATTTTATTATTGTACTTTTTTTATAACTAATGAAAATGCTTTCTCTTTATATCATTGTTATTTCCTTTTCTAATGTGCGTAGCTAAGTTCTCTCTTAGTGCTTGATTGGTTAGTATTGGGATGAAGATTAATCTATAATTTATCATCTCTAACTCTTGGATTTTTCGTTTCTATTTATTTCCGATTAAATTTTGGTTGCGAGTTTATATTGCTAGTATATAAATTTCCCTATCCGATTTGGTATTCTAGTTGACCGAGAAGCTCGTGGATGCTTTAGATCTCTCGGAAATAAAGGGTTTGCTGTATTTTCTTTGAGAATTGAAAATATCGCTGCTTTTGGATTCGGGATTAACGTTCATGCAATTTTAATTTATTTCAAATTTTAAGAGATTATGTTTGAAGTATTATTAAAATTAGGCGGTAGTTGTCTCTAGCGAGCCTCTATCGTATTTCTTCAATCCTCCAATCAAAACGGAATTTTTAAGAATTAGAGCGCCTCTTTTATAATCGGATTCTCAAGAACACCCAATCAAGTGCTAAGTCTTTTTAAAATCGTGAATTTCTCTTCCATTAATTTTTCGTACTTGCAATTTTAAATTTCAAAAACCAACATCAACTTTCATTCGGTAGGATATTAGTAACGGCGTGAGTAGTAGTAATTGACAACCCCGTGTTTTAAATACGACCTTGATACTACAATTCGAGAGGTACACTTGCCTTTTCGGGTTGATAGTAAATTAATCATCAAATGCCCATACAAACCTATAGACCAAGGGGTCATTTAGCATGGCCTATTGTATTAGAAGTCCCATAGCCGACTTATACGATAGGGGTAGGGGTTGAAATGCAATTTTTATGCTATGATATGCAAGGTATGCAGTTTATGCTATGTTCATACAAGTGCAACTCACACACTTCGACTCTATGCACATAGACCTTTAGTTCCCCCTTTTTGGAGCTAGCAAGACTCCCAGGATACTCCCGTAGTGGCAAACGGAAGCGGTGGGTTGGGCCTCGCCCACCTCTAGGTTGGTATTCACACTACCTAACCTAGACCTATCGTACGCCTCAACGCAAAACCGCGGAGCATCTGCGTACTCTTACTGGCTGGACCACCAGTCTTTTATAGCTAAGTGCAAATTCCACCCTTGCCTAGTCAACGTATTGACGTCGGTGTGAACGACCGTCCAATACCGAAGACCCATCACCTTCGTGCACATGCAACATGTTCTACTATCTATCTCCGAGCCATAAGCTCCCCGGGCTATCCCGCCCGTGACCATAACCTTCCGAGCAACCGGCTCGTCAGACCAACCCGGCCGTATCAACAAAACTTACTGAGTCACAAGCTAACCAGACTAATTAGTCTACTGCTACAACCACCCAGCCTACCGCTTGTAAGACCAAACTGACTAATATTCCTATGATAACGGGTGTGTGGGTGAGAGTATTATTAAGCTAATCTTGTATAACAACTTCTTACTCCGGCGACTTATGGTTAATCTTGGACTTCCCGAGGATTACCCTGTAAGGGGCTCGCTACGGTACTAGGAACTATTATGGGATGACACCCCAAAGTTCCCTTTCTCAAGAAACTTAGTGTTATTGGTATCTACCCATAAGAATACCCCTCTTAT
This sequence comes from Dactylorhiza incarnata, assembly GCA_033032865.1. Classification (NCBI taxonomy): domain Eukaryota; kingdom Viridiplantae; phylum Streptophyta; class Magnoliopsida; order Asparagales; family Orchidaceae; genus Dactylorhiza; species Dactylorhiza incarnata. Next base: position 10,863,390 of record JAWHQI010000035.1, read on the forward strand.
CATTTCACTTGAGTTAAACCTAAGAGCTTTATGACACACTAGGGGAAAAACGATCCTTTGCCAATCCCAAACACTACCTTACCCGTAACTCACCAAGCACTCTTAATACATAACTCCTTTTTGGTGACCTATATCTCTTCATCCTGACTATGTACACCAAATACATGCCATTCCCACTTAGTAGGCCACTAGTTACCCAAGTTCCACAGTTTTACTAAACGCAAATCAAACTAACTATATGAAGCTTGTAATTAGAGGTACTCCAAATATTCATCCAACTGACTCAAGATAATTACTAGGGGTCTATCATGATGTTATAAGACTAAATCCAGAAAATCATATTTTTCCTTAATTATTTAGTATTTATTTTAATTTCTCCAATCATTTGCCAAGTATGAAAATGAACATGAAGTATAAGGAATTCTTATGATATGGCTCTCCAAAAATTATGATAAATCTTCGATGACTAAATAACAGTAAATACATCATATCATATTTTTACAGTAAGAATTTGTCCTCTATAATTAATATTAATCATCCATCCAAGTTTGTGAATTTGTGAAGGAACCACCAAAAATATCTACACCAAAATTATGGGAAAAATACTGAGCTCTTGTTTTCATCAGAAAAGCCTACTGACTAAATTTTAAAATTTAAGGAAATAATTTTCTCACTTAAATAAATACTTTAAGAAAACCTCAAATTAAATAAATTGTGAAGTAGCCCACTGATTTAAGTCTTCAAAAATTCTGTAAAAAATCACAAAGCTTCCTAATGCTCTGAAATATCCTATCACCAATTTGCACAATGTAACAAAGAGTATTGGACCCTCAATTATTTTTCTTAACAGGTGCCTTGTGAATGAAGTACTGGTTAAATCATTTAATAAAATACACAAAAATTACCAGAGGTCGAAAACATGATTATAGAGGCACTACCAAGGTTTCATCTCTATCCAAGACATTTTGGGCATGTAAATATCTCTTATAAAAAATTCCCTAAAGGGGGTTATGACCTATTTCAAAGTGAATACTTGTTCCTAAAATTCTTATAAAATTACCCAAGGCCTATTTACATCCTATGAACTTATCCAACAATTTTCATAACCATCAAGGGACTTTTGACCACATGGCCTTCACAAGGTCCTAAATGCACACCTAGGAATAAAACTTTTGTTCTAGTGCTTAAACACCTCCACACCACCCCAAACCACTCATGGGGGTACTTTAGGTGATCCTAAACCAGTGGACAAGGTTCCACCTCATGGTGAGGAGATTTGACCACAAAATCCCAAGATAAACACCAAGCCCTAACTATGTCCCAATTTGATCTAACTTGGGTTAACAAACAATAGTCCCAATTAGGCTGAGATTTTTACCTAGGTCATAACATAACCCTAAGGAGCACCCACCAAAATTTGGAGGGCATTGGAGGTCATTTGACCCACTAATTAATTAATATATGATTTATGAAATTATCTCAAAAACCTTAGAAAAAGTTCCTCCTAAAAATCCCATCTTTTAGTATGTTGTGTGGGTGTATATATCTAGCCTAGGTTTTAAATATCAAGGCCATATCATCTACTAATGAAAAGATATGAAGGAAAGAGTGACTTCCCTACCCTAGGGACCAGTCCCACCATTTTTGCTCTACAGGGAGCTACAGAACTCCTTCTGGAGTGAAATCAATTTTAAAACACAGTAGACTCCAAGAGCTACAACTTTGGTGTTGACCAATTTCTCATCAAAGGTGATCTATTATTTTTAATATTTAAATCTAGGTACAGCAAAATATGTGACAGAAATTACATAAACATTTATTTATATAAGGGATTCTGCGTTCGACGAAATGTTTACTGCGCTCGACGAATTGTGAACAGCGTTCGATGAAATCTTATATAAGCTGCGTTCGACGAATTAAAATCTGTGTCCGATGAAATCTAACAGCGCTTGACGAAAGCAGAACCGATCTGCGTTCAACGAAATACTGACAGCGCCCGACGAAAATAGATTAAATCTGCGTTCGACTAAGTAAAGCCAGCATTCGACGAAATGAATTCCATTCGACGAACTCTAATATGAGTTCATCGAACTCAACTATCAGATCGACGAAGTGTAAAACGCGATCGACGAACCATTTCCGTTCGACGAATCCAGGATTTCGTTCGACGAACGCGCAATTGCGTTCGACGAATGAAATGAAATAAATGTAAACATTAATAAGTAGATCTGACGGCTCTCTATCACCATCCCCAAGGAATGGAAGACGCACGACAGCCCGACCTGTGCTTCTTTACGGGGTGATTTCCCGGCCACCTACGCCTCTTTCCGGCCAGCCAATGCCACCACCACCTCCGTTGAGGTGGTGGCCGGCGATAGGGGTGGTTGGCCAGCCGGAGGTGGTTGGATCGGGATTTTAGAGGAGGGAAAAAGAGTACGTTTCGCACCCTTTCGGAAGCACAATCCGGGCCCTTTTGAACACGGATCAAGCCCAAATTTAGAAAAGATTTAGCACCAAGGGAGGAGAAGAGGATCGGACCTGTGTGGGGGCTTGGTGCGTGAATTCCGGCGAGTTGCCATTGACGGTGCTGGAGCTTTTGGTGCCATGCCGATCCTTTCTCCTGGTACTCGATTTCTTCGGGGAAGAGGGGGGTTTCACTCCTTTCCAACCTCTGAAGATGTTAAAAGGGTCGATTGAGGCTAAGGGTGGGGAGTTACTCGGATTGCCATTAGTGGCCATAAGTGGAGATTTCGGTTACACTTAGCGGGGATGAATTGGCCATCAATTAGGCCGGGAAGAAGCTGAAAACTTCTCCTCTCCCCAAGGGGAGATGAATGGAGCCATTAATTGCTCAGATTGGGGGGTTTCTCCTCCTCCATTAATTCCCCCTTCTTTCTCTCTCTTCAAAATTGGGCTCTCTCTCTCTCCTGGCCGATTTTGAAATTGAATGGCCAACTCAGCAGAATTCAATCCCCAATAGGGGGTGGACCACACCAATTGGGTCTATCTAAAGTGTAATGGGTTCAATTTGGGTAAAGTAGGTCATGTTGACCTAAATTTAGGATAATGTTGACTTTAGTCAAATTGACCAATTGGGTTGACCATAGTGGGTGTCTTAGCCTCCAATGGCCTCCCTTAAGGGTTAGGAAGGTGTAGGTGGAGCCAATTTGGCAAGGTGAGGGTGAATTGCACCATAATAGGGTACTTTGACCAAAATAGGGCTAGGGTTGACTTAGGGTAAATTGGTCAAATTGGAGGTCCCATGATGGGGATTTTTGGTCCATTAGGTTCCTAGTACCCATACAAGGGTAGGGGCATGGTCAATTTGGCATGGTGGGGGCCAATTGACCTTAATTGAGTTAGTTTGACCAAATGTAGTGTTAAGGTTGACTTTAGTCAAATTGGCCTCTAGGTTGACCCCAATAGGTCACTGGTGCTTCAAGGAGACCTCTAATGGGTTAGGGATGCTATTGAGGGGTCTAGAATCAAGGTGGGGCCCTCAAGTCAAACCCTAGGCTTGGTATCTGAAAATTGCTATTTGCAAACACTTTGGGTTTTCTCCTTCTAACCTAAATTCACATGGTCTTGAGCTCTTCCGATGGTTTTGTCATGACCTAGTCATATCAAAACCAACTTAGGGGTCTAGATGTTTGGGGGATGTTACACGGCGTCCCCTTTATCTAGCAAGTACGGGAGGGCGGAGTGATCTGTAAATACAATAATTTTTGATAGCGTTATGTAAGAACGAAATTTATCAATGGCGAAAACAATCGCTAGAAGTTCCTTTTCCATCGTTGTATAATTAGCTTGGGCGGATGTAAGCATTTTGCTTGCATAATAAATTGGGTGAAAGTATTTATTCACCCTCTGGCCCAAGACCACACCTACGGAAAAATCGCTTACATCGCACATGATTTCGAACGGAAGAGACCAATCTGGCGAAATTAAAATAGGCGATTTGATAAGTTCATTTTTAATTTTAATGAACGCCTTAGAACATTCTTCATCAAAGATAAACGTGGTTTCTTTTTCTAAAAGATGCTTTAACGGTTTTTTAATTTTCGAAAAATCTTTAATGAACCGTCTATAGAAACTTGCATGTCCTAAAAAACTCCTAATAGATTTAATATTAGTAGGCGGAGGGAGTTTTTCTATGACTTCGATCTTGGCCCTATCGACCTCGATCCCTTTACTAGAAACCTTATGTCCGAGGGCTAATCCCTTACGGACCATAAAGTGGCACTTCTCCTAGTTGAGTGCCAGATTCGTGTCTTCGCAGCGTTGAAGAACATGATCAAGATTTTTTTAGACAATTTTGAAAGGAATCGCCATAGACTGAAAAATCATCCATGAAAACTTTCATGACGTCCTCAACTAATTCATTAAAAATTGCGAGCTTACACCTTTGAAATGTAGCTGGCACGTTACAAAGACCAAACGACATCCTTCGATAGGTGAAGGTGCCGAAGGGGCAAGTGATGGTGGTTTTTCTCTTGGTCTTCGGGTGCGATTGGGATTTGAAAATATCCCGAAAGACCATCAAGGAAACAGTAGTGCGAGTGACCAGATAGACGTTCTAAGATTTGGTCAATGAAGGGTAATGGAAAGTGATCCTTGCGTGTGGCATCATTTAATTTTCTATAATCGATGCAGACCCGCCAACCCGTAACAGTACGGGTTGGAATCAACTTGTCAATTTTGTTTTTAACTACTGTCATTCCGCCCTTCTTAGACATGACTTGCACCGGGCTAACCCAAGTGCTATCAGAAATTGGGTAAATAATCCCCGCATCCAATAATTTTATAATTTCGGCCTTAACGACGTCCTTCATATTGGGGTTAAGGCGTCGTTGAGGCTGAATAGTGCCGCGAGAATTATTTTCTAGATTTATTTTATGCGTGCAGAATGAGGGATTTATACACTTAATATCCGAAATTTGTCATGCAATTGCATGGCGGTGGTTATTTAAAATTTTAATTAATTCGGAAATTTCCGAATCATTAAGTGTAGAAGAAATAATCACGGGTAATTTTAAATTTTCATCTAAAAATACATATTTTAGATGATCCGGTAGTTGTTTTAATTCTAGACTCGGCGGCTCTTCATAAGATGTTTTGATTTTAAAAATATTTAAATTTGTTTGTTCAAAATTTGTCTGTCGGGGCATTTCTTCAAGACATAATAAAGTTTGTAACTCCGGATTTTCATAAAGAGGGGGAAATTATTTCCATAAAAGTTCATAATTCTTCTTCAAAATTTGATTCTAAAATAAAACAAGAATCGTCGTTAGTAAGTGCATTTCTCATTGATTGATTAACATTGAAAATAACTTCTTCCTCTCCAACTCGCAGGAGAAGTTTTCCGTTACTTATATCTATTATTGCTCGAGCGGTGGCTAGGAAGGGTCGGCCAAGTATTAGGGGTACTTTGACGTCTTCATTAATATCGAGGATGACAGGCTAAAGTAAATGACGGTAAAGTAGGTGAAGAAAGAACTTGCGGGGGAGAAGATGAAATGTTTACCTCAGGCTCGACCAAATTTGAAGAAGTTACCTCCTTTCCACTGCGGAGGGTAATTGCGTTGGCGCTCTCCCATGGATTGGGCTCAGTGTTGCCCGGAAGTGCTCCTTGCTGGCATTCGAAGAACATTTTGGTAAGCTGTCCAATTTAATTTTCCAAATTTTTAACCGATCCGTTGAGATTCCGGATATTGGACTCATTGGAGGCAATGTACTTAGTGAAGACCTCGTCAAGCAGAGAGGGTTTTTGTGGTGGTGGTCGGGGAGTGAATCCACGAGGATTCACTTGTGGTGGTCGTTGAGTGTTATTGGGGTTGCTCCATGAAAAGTTTGGGTGATTCCTTAAACCCGAATTATAACTATTGTTAAACGGAAGAATGTTATTCGGGTTAGAAGGAGGGCGATAGGAGTTCCCCATTTAATCTACTTGCTCTTGAATGAAATTATTATTCAAATTATTAAAATTATTATTATTAGCCCAATTTGTGGCGGAGGAAGCAGATATCTCCGCCATTTGCCTTGTGAGTATTTCTACCTGATGCGCTAAGTTAGGGGTGTCCTTGACATCAAAGTCTGGTCGGCTTATTAGGGCCCGACCGTGGTGCATTCCACGGATAGGCATTCTTGGCCATCTTCTCAAAAAGCTCTTGAGCAGCTTCGGGGGTTTTGTTATTAAGGGTCCCCCCCCCCCCCCCCCCCCCCCCCCCGCGGCTGCATCAATCATCTGCCTCGTTTGGAGATTCAAACCATTGTAGAAAGTCTAAACTTGTTGCCATACGGGAAGGGCATGGTGAGGAAATCTCCGCAAAAGTTCCTTGAAGCGCTCCCATGTGTCGTAAAGAGACTCCGATTCTATTTGCATGAACGAGAGAATGTCCGTACGTAATTTAGCGGACTTTGGCGGAGGAAAATATTTCATTAAGAATTTCTCCGTCATCTCAGCCCACGTAGTGATGGAACCTCTAGGAAGAGAGCCCAACCATTGCTTGGCCTTAGTTCGCAAAGAAAAAGGAAATAAGCGTATATGGATGGCATCATCGTTGACGCCATTTATTTTAAATGTATCGCAAATTTCCAAAAAACTAAGTAAATGTAAATTAGGATCTTCATCCGGAAAGCCATCGAAAATGACAGTTTGTTGTACCATCTGAATGATGCTCATTTTAATTTCAAAATTACTATTCGCCACTGCCGGGCAAATAATACTAGATTGTGTACCCTCCCAATTTGGTCTCGCATAATAGGACATAGTCCGTAGCGGGGCCTCATTATGGTTGGGATCACCCATTATTTCCTCGTTAGTTTCTCCAACCGACTCTTCGCGAATTATAGGTAGATTGCTAAATCGGAGACATCGCCGCAATGTGCACTCGATTTCCGGATCAAAACCAAATTCAAAATTAGCTGGAGAGTTGCGTCGGATCATAAACCAAAAGAAAAGAAAAGAGAAAAAGAGGCGAAAAAGGTAAAATTTTAGATAAATATATTTATTATATATATATATTTTAAAATATTTATAATAAATATATATATATATATATATATTTTAAATTACGTGATTTAAGATTTGTCCTGGACTTCCCAAGGTCAACCCGGTGAAGGGCTCGCAAGGTACTAGAGGCTATGATGGGAATTCAAGCCCAAAGTGTCCTTTCCAGGAATTTAGTTGCACCAAGTAGAAATGAAAAATAATAAAAATAAGAAGAGAAAGGTAACGATAAGACCAATAGATATTCTCTTTCGAAATATCAAGTCAGATCCCCGGTAACGACGCCAAAAACTTGATGAGCAAAACAATGCTTGCAAACGACAACGACAAGTGTACCGTGTCGAATGTGGTATAAGCTTATAAAAACCAAGGTCATATAAAAATTCGGGCGTGTTGATTACTCTTACTCAAGAAGATCTCTATTGTTCTATCAAAAAGTACTTTGATTCGGTTGCAACAAGAAAGGTAACTCAACTTGAAGATTATAACTACTGAAAAGAGGGGTGGACAAACTTAAGAGAATGGATGAACAAAACAACAACAAATTTTATTAATTCAAGAAAAGGAATTACAACTATTGAAAGAGAAATTACAAGTGCAAGAAAAAGTAGAGCTAGAATACTTAAAAACACGGAAATAAAGCAAGATATGGAGGCTTGGACTCCAATACAATGTCCTTGATCATCTGAAGGAGCTGCTTTTTTATAGCTGAAAATTTTGGGTTACGCGCCCATGGTCACGCCCGTGACCAAGGGGCGTGTAACAGGCGTGATCGAAGCAGCAACGGAGAGGGCGCCTTCTGGAGTAATTGCTGGCATTATGTGCGTGTCACACCCCTAGGTCACACCCGTGACCTGGGGGTGTGTAACTTTAAAACAGGTTGCTGGAGGGAAGATTCGGCGGGAAGTGGTGCGGGGCGGGTCACGCCCGTGTACTGGATGACACGCCCCCTTGTCACGGGCGTGACATAGGGCATGTAACTTGAATTGACGTGGCAGGCTCCACAGAATGCCTTAAAACCTGGGGGCGTGTTCTTGGCGAAACTCCACGGAATGCCCCGTGGTGGCGGAAATAGGTCTGGAACACCTCTGGGCTGTCACGCCCCTTAGTCACGCCCGTGACCTTGGGCGTGTACTTGAAGTTTTGGTCTAATGTTTCCAGAAAAACCTAAAATCATAAAATAAATTTAAGTTGGCTCATAGAAATGTAAGGAAGCAATTTATGTAGGAAAATAAATATAATTTAAATAGATTTATATAAGAGTTATAATTAAATTAAACTAAAAGTTGAGTGAATAAACTACTCATCAGTATCTGAAAAATTCATCTAGAGAAGGTTAGTGTGCTCTCAGTGAGGCGAGCGAACCTTGTAAGGGTCGAGTAAATTACCTGGCACACCTCGGGACAAAGGGGGAGCCGCAGCCCATTCTCAAAATGAGCAATGGGGATGGCGAGCTCATCGGTGGATGGATCGTTGAGCGTGGCAGTGCTCGGCGGGAGGCGAGCGGTGTACCCTGAAGGGATGTTGTTGTCAATGACGGTGAGGAACTCATCATCAGTTAGTGAGGCACCGAAGAAGGTGTGGTTGCGGAATGCCTCAGCGCACCTGGCTCGCCCTTCTTATTCGCCCTCGACAACCATGATTGTAGTGTTTGTGAGCCAAGAAAGGAGCGAGTGCGAGCTAAAGTTAGCGAGAGGGTCCGAAAGGGAGAAGAGAAGCTGGAGAATTGTTAATGCGGTAGTTAGAAAGTAAAAAATGGCGGCTATTTATAGAAATGAAATGGGCGGGAAGGATACGAAGCGTCGGGGGGTGCGGATAGCGGAATCGCATAGTGATTTCTCTCCACCCTGGCGTCTTATCCACTCCCAGCGGGTTGGCATCTTAGCGAAGTCCGCTGGCTCGCCGCCGCTGAGCTGAAACTGCAAAAAGGAAAAACAAGGGCCAGGAAGGGTGAGGCGATGTCTCGCGAGCCAGACATATTTAAGCAAAAACCAGCAAGACGCGAGTATTAATATCATAGCGTTAAAAAATCATACGATGCAGGAAAGAAAGCCCGCGAGCGAGCGGGAATATCCTTATTACAATATTACCACTTGTTCAGAACCCCCAGCGGCGGGGGGGGGGGGGGGGGGGGGGGGGGGGGGGAAATAGTGGCGAGAGAAGAAACAAACAACAAGGAAATAAAACTAGTCAGTAATTATGCCATTTCCACCGGTCGCGGCCTCGCACATCGGAGCGCGGTAGAATTCTCGGATAATGGTACTCGCGGCCTGACTGGACCTCGCGCTGTATCAGCTGCATGTAGTCCTTGATTCACGCGAGGTGCACCCCTCGAGAGGTGAGCTCTCCGTGAGCGACATGCTGCACTTCGGCGAGGATGCAGGCGTTCACATCCTCAATGGCAGCAAACCTCTCCTCGAAAGCAGCCTGATTCAGCCGGTCCTCATCGTATAGCTCTCGCAGCATCATGGTGTGCTTCTGGAATATTTAAGCGACTCGCCTCTTCATCTGCTCCGGGTCGCTGGGGTCCCCCAGGAAATCCGCGACCTGGCTCGGTGAGGGAGGGGCGACATCTCCACCTCCCCATGCTCCAAATCGGTAGTTGGGGTTGGAGGTACACCTGCGAAAAAAAGAAAGTCAGCATAAGAGGTAGCGAGAAAGGTAAGTGGTTTCGATTGTTTTACTTGTCGAAATGAGAACGGTACGGGTTCGCGGGCGAGAGGGACTGCCTTTGAAAGCTGCAGTGAAGGCCGGGGTAAGAGATTTCCCTAAGCCAGGGCAGTGCGACGTCCTACATGCGACCTGGGGCTCGACGAGCAGCGGGCTGCCTGGGCTCTGTTGGCCCAGAATTTCGAACCCCAGAGTGATGATGTTCTGGTTTGGCGGGCGGGGTGAGCCCATCGGGGTGGGGACTCACCGCCCTGGGGTCGGTGGATGAGATCCTATGGAAAGGAATCAGGCTGGTCAGCGATCAAGGAAGAGCGAGAGGAGACAAGATGAATGGCTTACTAGGATGCGAGGGTGAGGCTCGCAGGTCAGTGGTCCTAACATCAGGGGGGATCAGCCCTGCTGGGGGATGGGGGGCGAGACCCCGTTGGAGATGGCCGGATAAGATTCTTCTCCGCGGGAGAGTCCTGCGAGCAAGGAAATAGAGATAAGAAAATACTATAGGGAATATCAAATCCTTTTCAAACAGATCCTGCGAGGCAAGCCTATGGCAGGGAGAGGGAGACAGCGGAGATGACTCATCTCCCCGGACGCCCGTCGGATGGTCTTAGCCCTCTTAACCTAAGGAGGGGGCGGGATAGTTGTGGAGAAATCCAGGGTTTGAGCTCGGCAGCTTTAGCCTTCTGGACGGTTTGTGAGGCCTTGAGGCGAGCAAGTATCTCCTCCTTCTTAGACATCTCGGAAGGAACAGTGGCGAGCGGGGAAAGGAATAAGGAGGGAAGAAAAAGTTCATGCACCGGTCGGAAGGAAGAGTATTTATTGCAGTGTGCATGGGTCCCACCAAAGATTTTCACCACGTCACCAAGGGGCCGGCGAACACCAGGGGTTGGATATTTCTTCGCGAGCCTAAAATAGCCTCACGAAGAGCAGGGATTGTGTATAACCCCGGTGTCCGCCAGGGGGTGAACAATGGCGAAGGGATCGTCAGGAAAAAGGTGTAAGAAGGCTAGCGAGCCAGAGCACTGGGTGAGCTAGTCTCTCGTCGTCACTCGCAGGAGGGAGAGCGGGCCAGGGGCCTTGTCGATCGCTCGTAGGGAAGCGAGCGAACCGAGCCACGTGGATCATGAGAGAGTCCCCAGTGGGTGGCCTGCCCAGGAAGGGTCCATGACCAATTTTACCTAAAACCCCCTGGTGGTCTGCAGTTAGCCCCTCCAAACAACGGAGTTGGGCTGTTGGCAAAACATTTGGGCTGCATATAGCAAATATGTAAGGAGGAATTCCGCTATTAGAAGACCAGGCTTGAAAAACAATATATAGACCTTGAAGGGCACCATGGGAGAGGACTCCAATCTAAGTTTTCTGGGCTTCTTTCTCCCTAGGTAATTTGTGCTTGGCTCTCAGGCTCTCCAAGGTGCCCAGTCTCAGCTTTGGCTTGGGAGGGGAAGCACTCAACGATCTTCTGGGTGTGTGGTGGGATCTCCCCGCTGCGATCAATGGTCTGCATTTAGTTCTAAGTCTCCGGTCATTTCCTTCCAAGGAATCAGTAAGTGCTAGCTGCCCGTCAACTCGTTGAGGGCCCGAGCTCTACAAAGAAGCCAAGTCCTGGTTTCAACAAGTATAGTTTTAATATATTTTTAATATGATAATATATAATTTATATAAATTATATCATGTAAATCATTCCCTTTTTGATTTCATGAACTAACATAAATTTATTTTATATTTTCAGTTTTTCTAGACACTTTGAGCCAAATTTGCAAGTACACGCCCAAGGTCACGGGCGTAACCAAGGGCATGACAGCCTAAGATGTATTCCAGACCCACTACCGCTTACCCGGGGACATTCCATGAAGATTCTGCAATTACACGCTTCAGTCACAGGAGTGACCAAGGTCGTTACCCTGGTCACAGCCATGACCCGCCTCCGGCAGCCAAAATCAGCCTGCCATGTCAATTAAAATTACACACCCTCGGTCAAGTGCGTGACCGAGGGCGTGACATCTAGTCATGGGCATGACTCATCCCTCGCTCCTTTTCGCCGAAGCTTCTCGCTAGTAGCTAGATTCAAAGATTACACGCCCTAGGTCACAGGCATGACTTATGGCGTGATGCGCACGTAATGACCGCATTGAAGCCAGAAGGCGACTATCCCGCACCAGCTTCGATCACTCTAAGTACATGCCCTTGGTCACGGGATTGACCAAGGGCGTGTAACATCAACTTTCTTATATTTAAAGGGAGCTCTTCCAGAACTTTAGGGACGAATTTTGGTGGCTCAATCCTTCATTTCTTGCTTTGTTTTATTGTTTTAAGCATTTTTGTATTTCTCTTTCTAGTGCAATTGTAAGTTTCAATTAGTGTACTTTTCTTTTGTAAGTGTAACTTTTATTTCAATAGTTTGTAATCTTAATTCCTTAGTTTGTAATTTTCATTTGCAAATTGATAAAATTAGTTCTCTTAATTTCTTCTTCTCTTCTTCTTCCATATTGCACTCTTTTATTTCTATTGATTCCTTAATCTCAATGAGTAGCTAAATCTCTATTAGTACTCGGTCGAGATGATCCAAGGAATAATATAAGCTATGATGTAAATTAGAGTTTCTTTTTCTCTTATTCGGAAATGCTTAAGATTTATCCTTGATTTATTTTTGATGAGATTATATCTTCGATATATAATTCTCATACATGTTTTCGTATTTAATTTAGTCGAGCGATTCATAATACGAATTGATCATTCAAGGATAAAGAGAGTTGCATGCAACCCTCGAGAGAGGATGACATAAATCACCTGGATTGGAGTCAAATCCAATAGAGGTGCTCACTACGATTAAGCGAGTTTTAGGTGTTTTGATTCTACAGCGAAAGTTCGATTGATCAACCTAAACTCAGTTAAATGCATCCTCGATAGAGGTGCGTTTATAATTCGGGAACCTCCATTGTCAAAGCAATTTTCTTGAGGGAATTAAAACTATTGTTTTCTTCTATTTTATTTCCAAGGTGATTTAAGATCGAGTGCTAGCTTTCTAAATTATTGCTTTAATCGTTATTCTAATTCACCACACTTTTTCTTATAAACAAACCAACTCAAAGTTCTATTGATAAAATAATAGAGACGTTCTTGAAGTAAAAGTACTCAACCACCCCGAGTCTAATACGACCTTGGTTTTATAAACCTATACTACTTTCGATACGGTACACTTGCCATTATCGTTTGCGAATATAGTTTTGCTCATCACTTGTGTTACTTCATTCATCGTCGAATCCCAAGGAATGAGTATTTCGAGCTTGCCCTCACATATTAATTGGTGGTTGCCTTCAAATAGACCCATAGGCTGCAGTGAGGAGGTCCCGCCACTAACCCAAAAGTTTGGTATCACTTCCCCTCCCAAAGCTAGGAGCTAACCCAACACCTCAGGTAATACAGAAGGACAATATAGTGAGAGCTCATGCTCTTTTAGGGGGTGGATCTGTGCTGATCTGAGGGATTAATGGTCCTATTTATTGGCAAACCCATATGATGGTAAAATGGTCTACATGGTCTGCGAAAAGCTGCCTAGACCTTAACCAAATTACTATCCATGGACCCAAATGTCCCACAGAAAACTGCCTCCGCCTTTTTGATGATACTTTTTGTATTCCCGGTAGTTTGCAAGTATCCTCTCCTATGTTCGATCCGCTATATACGAAGGAGAGCTCATGAGCAAGTTCTATTAGAACTCGCCTCATGTTACTCTAAAAATGGGGGAGTACAACATGGTTGCTTGTACTCGCCCTACGTCACCCGACGGGATAAGCAAGTAGTACTAGGTGTTTAGGCCTATTCCCCTCTAGCTGGGCAGGTACTCGACCCACTCGCCTAATACTAGTTATACAGGTGGGTCCTAGAACTATAACTGTATATATCTAGGTAGTGTTGAAGATAGTGCAACTGATAGGTTTCTAGATCTATCCACTAACACAATAATAACATCTAGAGATGTTGTATTCTTTGAAAATAAATTTATTAAAGATCAAGGCTTTAACGTATTTGGATCTACCGACATGATTTCAGAATCAATTGTAGAACCTGAAACTGGCCTCTCTAAAACTTCTACCCGACCATTAGATGTTGAACCTCTTTATGTTAGAGTGCTACGTACAAGAGAAAGAATCCATAATAATTTTGGTGAGAACTTTGTTACCTACCACTTAGTTGATTATTCATTCTCCTATTAAGAAGCAATGAGATCTAGAGATTCCCTGATGTGGGCAGAAGACATTGATGATGAATCGACTCACTGATACAAAACCACACTTAACATCTAGTTGGCCTACCTAAAGGATCTAAAGTCATTGGGTGCAATTGGGTGTTAAAGAAGAAGATGAATAGTGATGGGTCAATAACTAGATTCAAAGTACGATTGATAGATAAAGATTATAAACAATATGGAGGAATATACTACTTTGATGTTTATTCACCTATGTGTCATATATCGACTATATGAATTTTTCTTTATTTAGCGTCTATCAAGAACTTCATAGTTCATCATATGGATGTAAAGACAATTTTCTTGAATGGAGAGCTTAATGAAGAAATCTATATGACATAACCAGAGGGTTATGTTTGGAATGATTTTAAAGATAAGGTGTGCAAACTGAATAAATCAATCAATGAGCTTAATCAAGCGCCTAATATGTGGCACCTTAAGTTTGACAAAGTGGTAAATAACTATAGATTCCAGTCCAATTATTCAGATAAATGTCTTTAACACCATTCTGTGTCTAATAAAATAAAATCACGTCTTTATGTTGATGATATGTTGATTCTTGGGTCGGATCTTTCTGCAGTGAGTGATATAAAAGCCACTCTTGCAAAATAATTTAATATGGATGACCTTGGTCCTGTTGATACCCTTCTAGGTATGAAAGTTAGTGATGATGAGCATAGTGTTACCTTTTGTCAATCTCATTACATTGAGCAACTACTTTCCACCTTAGGATATAAAGATTGTAGGCCCGTTGAGACCTTTTGATAACAACATCAAATTGATTCCAAATATAAGGACCGTTGTTGATCAAGTAAAATACTCTAGGATAATTGGTAGACTCATGTATGCCACAAGTTGTACGAGACCAGACATTGCCTTTTCTATTAGCATGCCGAGTCATTTTACCAGTAATCCAGGAAAAGAGCATTAGGATGCCCTTGATTGGCTAATGAAATAATTAATAGGTACAAAAGATCATGCTCGATGCTATTCTGGAATCTCTCCTACAATGGTTGAATATTTTGATGCCTTATGGTGCTCAGAAATTGGAAAAAGTAATTCCATCATTGAATATATATATTTACTTTGGGTTGAGTTGCTATAATTTGGAAATCCAAACGATAAATTTGTAAAGCTTTGTCGTCTTTGAAAGCATAATTGTTTATCTTAGCTTCGACTATAGAAGATACATACTAGATTAGAAATTGGATTGTAGTATTCTCTTATATAGATTATAAGTAAAATCTTTTTGCTTGTGCTGTGATAATTAGGCAGCAGTTCAGGTCATTAAGAATGCTCTCAATAACACAAAGAGAAGACATGTGCGACTAAGATATGCTTTGATGTGAGGTTAAAGGATAAGTTAGTTGATCCTCTGACGAAAGGAATACCTAAAGAGTGATTAATCAAAATAATGAGGAAAATTAAACTAAAGATGATTTAGATCAGTCTTAATCTAATGTTTTGATATTTTGAGATTTGTGTTTCATTGATTTTTCTTGATTGCTGATCCTGAATTCGGTGAGTTATTTCATTTCAAATTTTGATGTTAATAATCTCACTAAATTCTGATTTCTTACTTTAGAAACTTATGTGTTAAGATTGATAACACAATCAAACTTGGATTTAAATTTCTTCTCTAATTAAATGTAATCATTCCAAATTTTCATGATGAACATGTTAGGAACATTGTCCATAATGTTTCATATTTGGAGAAGTCCCTAAGTCAATGATAAGTACATTTTGTATTTAATATCTATCTGATATGACATGAGCAGGTTGGGACATCATATATCTTATATAATGTTTGGAGATCAAGCATAAAATCTCTAAGTTAAATATCATCGTGTATGTGACATTCATACGATGATATCATTTTAATCACTCACAGAAGGCAGCAAAAGAAGTCAGTCAACAATCGACATGATAATAAGAAGAACACGATGATATCATTGTGTCAACAAGGTCCACACGATGATATCATTGTGAGAGCTCAAGGAAAGTGCTAAGCTATATATTGTCATGACAACAAGATTCACCCGACGATATCGTTCTGAGAGCTCAATGAAAGTCTGGTAAGGTATATATCATCATGACAACACGATTCATACGACGATATCACTATGAAAGCTCAAGGAAAGTCATCTAAGTTACTTATCATCATGAAAAATAAGGTGCACACGATGATATCGTTGCAAGAACTCAAGAGAAGACTATTAAGTCATTTATCATTGTGTTAATCTACTTCATCCAACAATATCGTCTTGTCAAGCTGAGAAGATGGGATTTCAAACTGACGAAGACGACAAAAGCAGATGTCAAATCAATCACTTTTGAAAAGTGGTCTGAGACAACCATTTAGAGTTTCGACGTTTAAAGGTTCAGATCTATAGATGGATAAGAGAGAGTCGACTAACCCTAACCTTTGAACTTATATCGTTGAGAAATAAAAAAAAAGATAAAATCTTGTCTGCCATTAAAAAGCAATAGAACAGTGAATAGCAAGCTTACTAAAGAAGGAGAAGAAGAAGAAGAAGAAAAGCTTCACCAAAAAGAAAGCTCTCATTCTAGAGAGCAAGAAGAATTCTATTCTCAAGAAAAGCTCTGCACTGATCCTGGTACTAAACAATATCTGCTGATTGATCTAGTGCTGCTGCTGAAGAAGACTTTCTTTTCAGAAAGATCTAAGAAGAATCATGGCATAAAGATCATTTTTCTACAGTTTAAATACTATAAACAAAATCTTCTATCTACTTTATTGTAAGATCTATCTGAGATCTAATGTAGGGTTGTGTTGTCAGCCTGAGTGTAAAGCTGGAGAGTTGGCCTGAGTGTAAGGCTTTTTTATAAGCCTGAGGTAGGGTCTTTTGAAGACCTGAGGTCAGATTCAGAGGTGAATATGAATTGTAGGAGTGTTGTCACTCTGAGGTAGGGCTATTGTTTGCACCTGAGGTAGGATCCAAGGAGTGGATTTGAGGTAGGGAACTTATTGGTTTCCTAATTTATAAAAGTAAAGGATTCTGAGGAGTAAGATCTTTAATCTGAGTTTTTGGAGGAGTTGGCCTAGTCTAGCACACTACTAGATAGGCGGAGAGGGACAGTGGAGTACCCATTATCTGGGGAACCACTATAAATAACTGTGTGCTTTTCTGTGTTGTTTGTTTTACTTTCTCTGAGCTAGAATAGTCAACAACTTAAAAGAGACTTAAATTTTTGAAGCACCTATTCACCCCCCAACCCCCCCCCCCCCCCCCCCCCCCCCCCCCCCCCCCCGCCCTCTCCCCACCTCTAGGTGATTAGACTACAGATTAAACTTTTAGGTGGTATCAGAGGGAGATTGTTCAAAAAGGACTTAACAGTCTAAACAAGTTCCTCAAGAAAATCTTTAGTCTATTCACCATGACTTCTTGTGAAGGTTATAAAGTGCTCAGTTCAATGAAGTTGCCTATCTGGAGTAAGGAGAACTTTAATATCTGGAAGCAAAGGGTTATGATATTTATGGAAGCCTCTGACCCTAGAATCTTTGTCAGAGTTGAAGAAGGACCCTTTATCCCTATGAAGGTTTCAACAATATATGCAAATCTACAAGTCCCAAAGAAGCTGACAGAGATAACCAGGGATGAGGTAGTTTTGGCCACTATGGACAAAAGGGCCAAAACATTATTTTCAGTGCCATAGATGATTCCACATTCCAAAATCTAATTCACTGTCGAACTGCCAATGAAATGTGGGATACATTCATTGTGTACATGGAGGGAACAACTGAGGTAAGGAATGATAGAAAATCCTTACTGAACCAGGAATATAAAACTTTCAAGCAAGAAAAGAAGGACTCCATTGCTGAATGCAATGAAAGGTTCTTCAGAATTATGAATGGGCTGAGGACCTATAGCAGGACCTTCACAAATTATGACCTAAATGACAAATTCCTGAGATCCCTCAACATGGAATGGGATATGAAGATCTGTTCCATAAGGGAGATGGGGATTCTGGACAACATTGAAAGTGAGGTTAGTTCTTAAGTTAAAACTTTTTGTGGGTTATTTCAAAATAATGATATATATATAAATATATGTGTGAAACAGAGTGATTTATATAACTACAAATTTTTATCACAGTTATCACAGATTATTATAAACATAGTAAATAAAAACATAAGCAGAGTAATCAGAAGACACAAGAAAATATAGTAGTTCCCCAATAAACCTGGGTACGTCTACTCTTCTACTACACTTGGTAGGAATCCAATAGGAATTTTGGTCAGGTGTCCTAACACCAATGAGCTTTTGATAAGGTTCCCAAAAACCAACAAGGATTATTTGATCATGTGTCTTGCCACCAAGGGGTATACTTTTGAAGGGAGTTTTAACCCTTTACAAGATGGGAAGGGAAAAGAATATGTTGTTCTTCTCTTTGCTTGAGAAGACTCTAGATGATCCTGATGGTGTTGTTGAGATTGGATTTTTGAAGATGATGTTGAAGAGCTCCCCCTGTCTGATTGAAATTGATGGAAGTTTGTGGAGGATTCTTCTCCTGATTGTAAATACTCCTTTTCTTCTTCTGCAGTTTGATCCTGAGCAAATGATATTGATTGGTGTCTCAGGATAAATATGTTCTGCAGAGAAGAGTTAGTAAAAAGAAGATTGATAGATAAAATATATTGTTCTTATAAAGAACTCTGCTGATGTGTTCTTCTTTTTCCTTCTCTGTTTTTCTCATGTATCTCTCCTTGTTTATTCTTCCTGGTTCTTCCTATTCTCCTTTTTCTTCTTCTCTGCTCTTCTATTTTTATATATATTCTGGAGAAGGCTTCAGGGCTGATTTGAATTCTTGCCCGACAAGGAAAGGGATAATATCTCTTTAATTTCCTCGAGCAGACAAATTTCCGTCTTTGTCTTTTCTGCCAATAGCTATAATATTCATGTCTGCAACGACTATATTGTTAATTTATATAGGCAACAATATATAGTAATATATAAATAGAAATGATTAAAATATTACTTTAATCAGATATAAGAATATTAGTCAAACTGAGAATATCTAAATTATAAAGCTGGTAGAAATTTATCGAGCTCAGCTTAAAGTTCGTCGATCTGATTTTTTAATTCATCGTTCTGAGCTTCTACTAAATATTGGTCGAACGCAGACTTGAGATCGTCGAATGCAGCTTTTCGTCGACCGCTGAGACGGTTGGATTTTGTCGACCGCTGAGACGGGATCGTCGACCGCTGAGAGAGTTGTTCTTCATCGAGCGCAGAATGAATATCATTCGTCGACCGCAGAGCGCCGTTCTTCGAACGCAGATAGCTATTCGTTGAACCTAGAGAACATGTCTAATTTTCTCTTGTCTCTTGTCCTAATGGAATTTCGTCGATCACAGAATATTTATAAATAAGGATCACGACTCAAATCCAAAAATAAGGTTCCAACAATCTCCCCCTATTTGAGTTGGGATCCTAAGCCAAATTAAGATTGAGTTCTAACAAACATCCAGCCCTAGAATCTGTTTGGGAAGTTGCTTTCCCATCACTACAAGAAAAACCTTAATTAGCAAGGAGTGGAATTCCTTGCTATTTGGTTAAATTCGTTGCTAATTTTAATTAGCAACGAATTTAGAAACAAAAGATAATCCTGGCTAATATGCTCCTAGCTAATTTTAGCAAGGAAATTATTCGTTCCTATTTTGCAAGGATTATTTAGCAAGGAAACTAATCCTTTTTAAATTAGCAAGGGATTCTATTTTTGTTGCTAAAATTTGGTATTTTATTAATTATTTTGTCAAAATTGAAATAATATTTATATATAACAAAATATATACACTTTTAATCTCATGCCAGGATTCGAACCCTTAACCTCAAGATTTTAGATAACACCTCTCAACCACTCGTCCGGCCAAACGAATTTGTTTATTTCTGGCGGTACTTTTATTAATACAACTTACTTTATATATATATATATATATATTTTTCTGATAGTATATATACATGTATATTTCCTGATAATATATATAATTTTATATAATATATATAATTCTTATAATATATATTCTTATATATTATATATATTTTCTTATAATATAAATATCTTAATTTATACGCATATATATATCCTTATAATATATATCTTTATATATTTATATAATTTATTTTTTATACTAATAACCCATAATAATTTATATATATTTAAAATGTTTATAAAATTATATTAAGAATTAAATATATTATTAATTATTTGTTTGATATAAATATTAATGCTAATTTATAAATATATAAACAACAATTATGTTTTATGAGAGGAGGATAAAAATAAAAATATTTGTTTTAGAAAAAGAGATGAGATTATTTGAAAAAAATAATTTGTCCCCTTCATAAATATTTAGCAACAAAAAAATTTGTTGTTATTTAGCAACAAAAAATTTGCAACTAAATATTTCGTTCCTATTTTAGCAACAAAAAAATTTGTTGCTATCTTTGCAACAAAAAATTTCCTTGCTATTTTTGTAGGTAAAGTGAAAACTTATTTACGTACCTAAATTTGATGCTAATTAGCAACGAATTATGTAGCCTTCCTAATTTTCCTTGCTAAATGGGATTTTTCTTGTAGTGCATGAGCTTCAACTGAACACTAGAAACATTGAGGGGGAGGACAACAAGGAAAACATCATGGACAAGTCTATTGCCTTCAAAGCTGAAAGCTCCAGAAGGTGCATAAAAAAGTCCCTCTCCCCACCAAGAAGAAATGTTGATACAGAAAAGCTCAGTGTCCTCCACTTCTGAAGATGAGCTAACTGATGGAGATCTTACCCTGTTCTCCAAACAGTTCAAGAAGATGTTGAGCAGAAGGAGACAAGGGAAAAGCAAGTCTTCCTCTATCTCCAGCTCAAAGAAGACCACAACAACACTAATAGACCAAGAAGAGACCCCAAAGTGGAATCATATGGTTCTAAATAGAACAAACATTTTAATGTTGACATTGTTTGCTACTATTGCAATAGGACTAGACATGTTATTGCTGGCTGTCCAGTTAAAAGAAAAGAGTGAAAGGAAGCAGATGCGAAAAAGCATTACAAGGACAATATATCTAAGAAGAATCTCTTGGCGAAGAAGAAGAAGAGTTGGAGTGACAGTGACTCAAGCTCTTCAAATTCAGAAGATGAATAGGCCCTTATTTGGCTTGTTGCTTTTGCTCAAGAAGACATCTATCTTACTGCCAAGGTGGGCATCAGGGCTCCCCTATCATTGCCAAATAGTGATAATAAAGATGAAGGCTACTATGGTCTAATGGTCATGTCATATGAAGAAGATCAGGATGAAATTCATCCTAATAAGGTAATCTTTAAGCCTCCCTCATCTTTATCTGATTTTGAATATGAAACTACTGTAGATTCGGATGCATCCTCATCACATGTTGAAAAGGATGAATCTAAATCTGAAAAATATTTCAATGATATGGTCAACAAATATGGTGCTCTCTTGGAAGCACTCAAGAACATCAAGAAGCTTGCTAAGAAGCAAGTTGAGGAAATTAAAACACTGAAACATGCTCAATCTATTTGTGATGAGACAACTGAAAGGCTGACTCATATGAGCAAAGAGATTAGCAAGTTGAGATGTCTATCAATTATCAAAATTTGGACCATAAGCAATAAGAACAAGGTCATTGTGGATCTTGAGAAGAAGCTCCTCAATGAGAGGATGCTAGTGGCTAAGTTTTCCATGCCACAGACTATAATGCCAATCATTGGCAACTTTTCTGCCCAGTATAGAAGTGGCTTAGGTTATAACAAGAAGGCTGAGGCAAAGAAAGGAAATGATGGAAAAGATAAAGTACAACTGACCATTTTCAAAAATGTGGTTCTTGCATCCAATAACTATGACTAAGATAGTATGTATGGTCACTTGAAAAATGGATGTTCCTCTAGTGGGTCTAGCAATGCTCATCACTGGAAAGGAAGAAAATACCTTAGGTCCAGTGTACTTAATGCTCCACATAAAGATATACAAATGAAGCATCATTGGTCATTTGTATTTGGTTCAACACCACCAACACCATCAGCTAAAGGCAAGGGAAAGGCCATTTTGCTAAGGAATATCCCTAAGAAGAATTAGGTGGCTGTGCAGTCCAATCCACTTCATACACACAACCACATGATTCTTCAGAGGAATGCAAATAGTGCCAATGCTTTCTCTCCTGAACATGAGCTTGTGCATCAAGTACCCAAAACTGTTCAAAAAAGAAGGTATGAGTGCTGGTGTTGTGGTAAGGTAGGGCACTTTACCATGGACTGTTGGTATAATCCTATTATGCCACAGGCTAAGAAAACCAATTATCTTAGTGCATTTTTCAGTCAGAATTCTATTCCAAAAGCTAACAAGAACCAAGGACCCAAAGTTGGTTGGGTTCCTAAGGAAAATTAGTTCTTTCTTACTAGTATGTACAAAGACCAATCACATGCCTATATGGTATTTAGACAGTGGATGTTCCAGACATATGACTAGAATAAGAAGCCTTCTGAAGGAATATGCCCTAGTGAAAAATGGACCTAAAGTCATCTTTGGAGGTTCAGATGGAGGGGTTACCAAAGGCTAAGGTATGATCTCCAATGGCATAGTCTCCTTCACAAAAATGGCTTATATAGAGGGGTTGCAATACAACCTCATAAGCATAAGTCAATTATGTGACTTAGGCTAGGTGATTGAATTCCACAAGCATAAGTGTCTCATCAAAAAGTCAATTGACTTGGAGACAACCCTCTCAGGCACTAGGAGTGGAAATGTTTATTGTTTAAATTATATTTGTTCTACTTCTTCCATGCCTATCTGTCCTTTAGTTAATAAGAAAGAATCTCTTTATGTATAATGACACAAAAGATTAGCTCATTTAATTACAAGACAATTAGTAAACTATTCTCTAAAACTCTAGTTAGAGATGGACCTACTCTAAAATGCATTAAAGATGGTCCATGTCATGCTTATCAGATGGGCAAACAAACAAGGACAACCTTTAAAGGCATTCCTCACAAAGATTCTATAAGATGCTTGTATTTACTGCACATGAATCATTTTGGTCCAGTGCCAATTCAAAGTTTAGGAGAGAAGTTATGTACTCTTGTGATAGTTGATGATCACTCTAGATTCACACGAGTCTTCTTCCTCAAAAAGAAGTCAGATACTCTTTACATCTTAATGACATTTGTCAAGTCTATCTAGAATGAAATGGATTGTTCAGTGGTCAAAATGAGAAGTGACCAAGGAACTGAATTCCAATCTGGTGCTATGACAAATTTCTGTCAAGAACAAGGTATCTCCTAAGAATTTTCTTCTCCTAGAACGCCACAACAGAATGGGGTTGCTGAAAGAAAGAATAGGACCCTTATTAAGGCTGGTAGAACAATGATGAATGACTCCTCATTACTAGAATATTTCTAGGTTTAGGATGTCCAAACTGCATGTCATGTGATGAATAGTGCATCTATCACCAAAAATCACAAGAAAACTTCATATGAACTGTTGAAGGTCAGAAAAAACACTATATCCTATTTTAGAATCATTGGGAGCATGTGTTTTATTTTTAAATAATGGTAAACCTTATTTAACTAAGTTTGTATAGAAAAGTAGTGAGGGTATTCTTGTTGGATACAACTCCAATAACAGAGCATATAGGGTGTTCAACAAGAATACTGAAGTAGTAGAAGAGTCAATTCATGTTGTATTTGATGAGTCTAGATAGATCTACAAGGGCTAGTCTAGTTCTTCTAATGTTGCAGGTAATGAACTAAAGATGAAAGAGCTGTCTATAGAGGACAAGCCAGCTACCAATGAGATCACCTCACCTGATGGAATTGTTAGAGAATAAGGACAATCATCAGGTGAAACACAAGTTACTATTGAAGAAGAACAACATGAAGTTCAACATGCTGAATAGGAAGCTGGAGGTGGTGCATAGGGAATTGCAGAAAGACTACCAATTGCTATCAAACACCTGAGAGACCATCCCAAAAATCTGATCATTGGTGATGCAAGCCAGTGAGTCACAACCAGGAGCAAAACTCACAATGAAGCAATGTTCCCGAGCTTCCTCTCCAAGGTAGAGCCAAAGAAATTTGAAGAAGCAAATTGTTGGGTGCAACAATGCCTACGGTGTTGTGGCACTAGTCGAAGCAGAAGGGTGTGTCCCCTGTGGGCCTAACTGGCTGCCCCGTGGATCCTGATTGGGTGACCGACTCTATAAAGGATAGGTAGCGCCTTCACCGACAGTCTGGGATTTTGGTCAAGTTCGTTGCGCTGAGTCCCCACATAAATAGATACCCATTCTTGATAATGTCCATGCTGGAAGAATTGAATAAGTTGAAAAGGTGCAAGGTGTGGAAGTTGGTTCCAACACCTAAAGGACATAACATAATAAGAACAAAATGGGTCTACAGGAACAAGATGGATGAGAATGAGGTAATTGTGAAGAACAAGGCAAGACATGTAGCAAAAGGCTATAGATAAGAAGAAGGCATTGATTTTGATCAGACTTTTGCACCAGTGGCAAGGCTAGAAGACATCAAATTAATCTGTGCATATGCTTCCCACAAAGGATTCAAGGTCTACCAATTGGATGTGATGTCAGCCTTCCTAAATGGTGACATAAAGGAATAAGTATATGTAGATCAACCATCACGTTTTGTCAATCTAATCTTTCCTGATTTTGTGTACTATCTTAGAAAAGCTTTATATGGCTTAAAACAAGCTCCAAGGGCTTGGTATGAAACCTTGTCTACCTTCCATCTTAAAAAAAATTTCTTAAGGGGGAGGATAGACAAAACATTGTTCCTAAAGGAAGTGACGGGAAAGAGTCTCTTAGTCCAAATATATGTTGATGACATCATATTTGGGTCTACGAATGATAACATTTGTAAGAGGTTTGCAAACCTGATGTAAGGGGATTTTGAAATGAGCAGTATGTGATAGCTTAAGTATTTCTTAGGCCACTAGGTGAAATAATCTGAAGATAGAATATTCATCTCCCAGACTAAGTTCATCAAGGAGTTAGTTAAGAAATTTGGGATGGAGAGTGCCTCCACCATGAAAACTCCTATGGGGTCAAATATATTCCTTGACAAGGATACAAAAGTGAAACCTTTTGATGAGACCTTGTACAGGTGTATAATTGGCTCCCTCCTCAATAACTGTAAGTAGACATGATATCATGTATGTTATATGTGTATGTCCTAGGTACCAGGTTTGCCCCAAGGAATTTCATTATTCGGCAGTAAAGAGGATTCTGAAATATGTTAAGGCACACCATATCTTGGCCTATGGTACCCTAGGAATAATTATTTTGAACTAACATGGTATTCAGATGCATATTTTGCAGGTTGTAAAGAGGACAAGAAAAGTACCTCAAGGACATGCCAAATCCTTGGGAGAAGACTAATTTCCTGAAGTAGCAAGAAGCAAACCAGTGTTGTTATTTCAACAACAGAGACAGAATACATATCAGCTGGGAGTTGTTGTGCACAATTGTTGTGGATCCAACATCAACTGCAGGACTGCAATCTACAGCTCAGTAAAACTCCATTGTTTTTGTGACTCATCTAGTGCATTTTCAATTGCTAAGAATCCTGTGTCACACAACAGGATTAAGCACATTAAAATTAGGTATCACTTTGTCAGAGAACATGTTGAGAAGGAAGACATCTGGCTTGAGTTTGTCCCCACTGACGGACAATTAGCAGATGTCTTCACTAAACCTCTAGATGAAGCAAAGTTCAGTTTCTTCAAAATTGAGTTGGGCATGCTTAATTTAGAATAACTTCTACTGAGCTGCCCTTATTT
Organism: Dactylorhiza incarnata; assembly: GCA_033032865.1. NCBI lineage: Eukaryota > Viridiplantae > Streptophyta > Magnoliopsida > Asparagales > Orchidaceae > Dactylorhiza > Dactylorhiza incarnata. The sequence continues at coordinate 10,889,134 of JAWHQI010000035.1, forward strand.
ATTTATTATTGTTACAAGTTTCTTCTAGTAGGTGCGAGGTCACTAACAAAGCATGCAGGTTGTCATTGGGATAGCTCAGAGTGACTTATAAAAGAGGTGTACATACTGTTTATGCACAAGATCAATCAAAGCCCATATTATTTTGTTCGCAAAATGATATCGTCGTGATGACACAACGATACTCTATAATTTATCTGTAAAATCAAAAATCCTAAATGACTTAATCTCAGTCATTGGATCTGAATTGATCAAATCCCAGGTATGCAGCTTTTCGCTTTCCACATTAGTAACTATAAATAGGTTTCAAATGTCTTGAAATTTAAGCATAAGCTACATTTGCCCTAAAAAGCCATCACGTGCTCTCGAGCTTATGGAAGTAGACAAGTCGATACAGCTCAGCTCTCATTCAAGTGTCAAAGAAATGGCTTCAAAGGGAGAAGGATATTTGTATGAAGGCAGTGAAGTGGTGAGAGATGGATTTGAGAAGGCCTCATAAGAGATTCAAGAAGTTATAAGATGGCTCGACTCCGTGGACTTGTAGTTTATGTTCTCTGAACCTACTGCAATCAAGAGAAGGGAGGTGCTTGAGTTCTATTCCAATGCCAAAGTAGGCTCATTTGGGAAGTCAATCAAGAGTAATATCAAGGGAATGAAAGTGAAGGTGACCTCCAAGAGATTGGCCAAATTGCTCCATCTGCCCTCATTTGCTAATGGAGAAGAAGATGAAGAGGTCACCATAAAGGACCTAGATTATGCCCAATAATGATGTGGGCATTCCAAGAAGGCATATGGGTCCTTAGAAAGGATGCACTTCAAGCTGCAAGGAAAGCTGCTAGCTAATATAGTTGGGAAAGCCCTCCTATGCAATGTAGGATCCCATGATAGAATCTCCAAGACAATGTTTGACTTAATGGAAAGAATAATTCTAATCAAGAAAACAAATTGGGCTCAGATTATCTTACAGAAAAGTCAAGAAAGCTTTAAAGTACCAAACATTGGTAGAATACTATCCCTCTTCTTACTACAGTCATATCCTGATCACTTTAAAAAGAAATTGGGAGTCAAAATCCATCACATGAGAAGAATGGACATTGAAGTAATATAAAGGTAGGAGAAGGTTTTGACAAGGTCTCCTAAGGGGAAGAAGGTAGTGAAAGATGTAGAAAGTGAAGAAGAAAGCCCCTCCTCTGTAAGTGGGCCAGTGCATGATCCCAATCTTCCAAGTTCTGAGGAGGAGGTAGAGCATAGGGACTTTATAGTCTTAGTTTTAGTACAAAGCACTGAGTCAAGAGAAACTAAAGGTGATGCTCAGGGTAAAGAAATGGAGCTTTCAGAAAATCCTAAAGACTAATTGGGGAATATATGTCACATCACAAGAACAACTAGGCCCCCCAAGAGGATATTGTCATTGTTGGATCTTTAGGCACCCTTACAAGGGGGGTGAATAAGGGATTTTGAAAACTTTGGGATTTTGAAAACTTTAGGATTTTAAGATTTTTTTTTATATTTTATATAAAGTAAATTTAATCAAAAGTAAAGAGTAAGAAATCAATTTGATTAAATAAGAAAAGACATGATTATCATTTATAAAATTGATTACAAAACTGGATTTCTATGACGTTAGAAATCAAAGGCGAATATAATAGACGCTTTGGTTTTCTATACCGACTCTTCTCACTAAGAACCAGTTGGCTTTAGCCGATCTATCCCTAGAATCGAACTCAAGCCTCTCTAGCCCTTCTATCCCCAGAAAGGCCTTGAGCACCCCCTAGATCTAACTCCTAAACCTAGTCACCAACAACCGCGACGAATTCCCCCAAAGCTGTGAACGGACATAGTCGCCAACAACCACAACGAATTGACTAAACAATCACAAAGGATAAAGGTACAATAAAATATCAAAGACAAATTAAAAACTCCTTACGAAGAATTTTGGAGATGGCAAAGACCCAATGAATATCGACAAAGTCGAAGCGTGCATTCTTCGCGTTGGGTTAGCGTAGATCCGATCCACTTTTGATTTTTCTCTTGAATTTGTGTGGGAGATGGTGGTCTGAAAAATACAGCCCTCACAGATTTTCTGAAATGATAGAATAGGGCTCCTTGGGATAAATAGTTGAAGAGAACAAATGCCACATATTTATAGGACAGAAGCGAACACCGCGCTAAGGCTAAAGGCAGGCGATGACCCTATATATAAATAACTTGATGGCTCGGATCTTTAAAACAAGAAGGAGATTCTGCATCTTTGGGAACATTCATTTTAGGCAATCATAATGCTGGCATTGAGGCTTACGCTGACGTTAAGCCAAATCATTCCCAAAATGCTCCTGTAATCACAACAGTTTCCCTCCATGTCATTTTCATCTTGGTGGGAATGAAAGTCAACGTCGACGTTAAATCCTAACACCTGGCGTTAGACCTCATTCTTCTTTTTAGCTTGTGAACATGTCCAGACCAACTGATGAATTCAGTTAGAGCGCTGCAAAAGCTTTCCGGGTGCGGATAGAATTCTGCGAGCATTTTTGAGGCGTCTCGCGAGTACTCCTTCTTTGAGAAACTAACCATTATCCTACTTCGAGGAATAAAGTAATGGTCTTTCCTTCTTTCAGAATATCGATGATTATGCCACGGCAATGACGTCGAATTTCTTAAATTTAAATAGAAAATGAGAGTTTTTGTAAGTCTTTGTATCGTTATTATCCAAACTAATCATTCGAAAAAGCAAGTATACCTTATCGCGTATAGTATAGGGTAGTGTTTAGAAAATTATCAAGGTCGTATTTAGATCCGAGTCTGTCGAGTACTTCTACTTTGAGAAAATGGGCTATTATTTTATAGGCGAAAACGTGAATTAAAGAAATTGAAATTACATAATTGAAGGACAAAAATTGAAATTACAGAAAATAAAAGACAGAAGTGCAATCTCTACCCAAATAGGTAGAGGGGAAATAAATATGTGAGCGAGTTTTACCCAAAATGGGTAGGCGGGAAATAAATGCAGTGCAAGTTCTACCCAAATGGGTAGACGGGGAAAAAATGCAGTGCAAGTACTACCCAAACTGGGAGACGGGAAATAAGTGCATGACAATAAAATAAAACTAAGCTATTAAAGGAAATAACAAAAACATAAGTAACGAAAAAGAAAAACAATAAAAATGAAAAAATAACGGAAACGAAAAACGATGAAAACATAAAATAATGAGAACGCAAGTTGCTTAGAAACAAAAATAAACAAAAACATAATATTCAGCTCTAATCTCTACAGCATCAAGGAAGAAAAGAACGAAAATTACGGCGGCAAATAAATTCGAATCAAAGCAAAAAAAAACAATTACGACAATAAATAAACATAGTGAAAGAACGGAAAAATGTGGGAATTGAAATTTCGATATTTGAAGCTAAGTTATGAATTGAAATTACAGGACATAATTGAAATTGCAGGAAATAAAGCTAAGCTAAGAATGAAAATTGCACGATAGAAATGAAATTGCAGAATAGAAATTGCACAAAATAAGAACTATTTTTATTTATTATCATACTAAAAGAGATTACAAGAAATAAAATTACATTTAAAAACAAAATACAAAAAAAAAAGAAAAACACAAACAAGAAAATACAAAAAGTGGAGAAATGATGGTGAAAGATCACCATAAAATGGGCAATCCAAGAGGGTGAAATTGTGAGGGGTTCAACCTCTATTTATAGGCAAAAATTTGGAAGTGCATGCCCTTGGTCACGTGCGTGACCTAGGGGCGTGTAATCTTGGTGTGCGATTAGAAGGGACATCTTGCATCTTCTGGAAGATTTTGTAAGCATTTGACGGGAGAGGTGGCTGAACACGGGATGACTTAAGTTCCACGGGCGTGACTGATGTCGGCAGGCGCTGGGCGTGACGGCTAGCTTCTGGAAAAATTTTGACATGTCACGGCGTGACCCATTTGACACGGGCATGGCTTTGCAATTCTTCTAGATGCCTAGGAGATTCATCGAGAAGGTGTGGTATGTCATCTTGATGAGAGGTACATGGGCGTGACTTGATATTTCATCGAGATATGCCTGAGAGCTGGAAAATTTATCTGTAAGTTTACACGCCCTCAGTCACGGGCGTGACCGAGGGCGTTACCTAACAAAAAAATAGAAGATATAAAATTAGTTAGAAAAATTATGTTTGAAATGAAAACAAAAAAACATAAGTATTTTTATTCATTAATTTACATATAATATTCACAATTTTTAATAAAACTATATAGAAAATGGGTATAAATTATTATTCATCAAAAACCCCTATTCTTAAGCTTTTGCTATTCCAGAGCAAATGTAAGAGATATACCTATAAGACACTAAAAAAATTTCTAATTCGCTAAAATTTTATTCAATCAAAAGTAAGTTTGAAATAAACTTTCGAGAATTAAAGAGGTAAGTCCTAAATTTTGAAAATAATTTAAAAAGAGCAAAAAAGTTTTAGCCAACAAGACTTCTAAAGCTTGCTAAATAGCGACTAAATAATTGCAAATACTAGCACCATGATTAGAATAGAATTATAAAAACTTAACTTTTAAGAGAAATTTTTATGAATGAATAAAACCTACTAATTATGCTCTCCCAAAATTTTTAATTTATATGTAGGTTTCAATTTTATTGGCCAAAGGGATAGGGGAAAACTTGGTAATGGAAGAGATTCTCGATTTGGAGGTGATGAAATTTATCCTCTCACCCCACTCAATTTTTTTTTTCATTTGAATATATTTAGGGAATGAAAGTCTTATTCCCATTGATTTTTTTTCTCTTCAATAATACCCAATGCCCATGTTTACGGAATGAAATTTTATTCCCATTGACATATGATCTTTTTAAATTTAATTGGGTGCCTATGTTTACGGAATGAAATCTTATTCCCATTGGCATAAGATCTTTTAAAATAAAAATACCAAGCAAATGGGATAGGGGTAAGCAAAAAATTTCTAGAGTATATAAATTAAGAAAATTTTGAGAGCAAATTTTAGTTGCTTAGACATTCGTAAAGTTTCAGAAGTTTGAAGTAAGAATAATTAAAATCTAAAAGTGGTTTGCAATATAATACAAAAAGAAGCGCTATTTAGAAAAAGCTTGGAGTAGTGCTAAAAAGTTTATTCTCAAATTAATTTAAAATCATAATATGTTCTTTACAACAAAATACCAAAAATTTCAATCTACAAACTATGATAAAGATAAAAGATGTAGTAAATCAAAAATAATGAAAACGCTTATAAATAAACTTAACGTAGCTTTGAAAATAACAAAAAGCTAAGTAGGGGTTTTATTCAATTTTTGGATTTTTGGCTAAGTTTTTTGGTTTTTACTTATGATCCTTTTTTTATTTTTTTATTTTGTTATATATATACACATTAGTACTAAATAAAAAGAAAGAAAGAGAAGAAAGTAGAAAAATTAAGAAAAATAAAAATACAAATATGATTTTTTTTCTAAGTATTTTTTCATTATTATTTTTTTTGAAATTTTCCAAATATTAATTCTTAATAAAAATGAAACGAAAAGAAACTAAAGATAAAATAAAAATACAAAAGGAATAAAAAAGAAATAAAATACATACATGAGTTTTTTTTATGGTTTTTTCTAAGAAATTTTTTTTTCGTCATCATTGTTTTGGAATTTTTGAAATATTATAGGTTATTTGGATTTTTTATATCAAATTGTTTTGAATTTTTAAAATATTATCTCTTTTTTGTTTTTTTTTCAGATAGGCATATTTACAAACATATTAACACTTAAGAAAAAAAAACTTAAGATAAAAATTATGAAAAGAAAAAAACTTCTACTTTTAGGTTTTTTTAATTTTTTGATTTATTTGGTGTTTTTTTTAAATAAAAAGGGGAGAAAATTTCAAAAGAGGGGAAAAAACACCCTCATACTTACAAGTCAACATTGTCCCCAATTTTGAAATTAAGTATGAGGAACATATATATATATATATTTAAAAATATATATATATATATTTATATATATATACAAAAGCATGAAAATGAGGAAAAATAGAAGACAAGAAAGAAAATAGCAGGGGAAGGGATCGTCCCTAATTTTGAGATGGGGAGACCGTATGAACACCTGCAAAACACGCTTAAAACAAAATTATATATATATATATGTTTTGCTTTATATACAAAGCAAAATAGCATAAAAAACACATAAATACAAACAAAACAAAAAAATACACAAAAATAAAATAAAGGAATGGAAAACTATTTTTGTCATTTGTATGAGTTTTGTAATTTTTATTTTGGTTTTTTTCTCTTAACTTACGAAAATATAGTGCAAACCTTATTTATAAATACAAAAATTATACAAAATAAAACAAAACAAAAGAAAGTCACTTTATTTGTGTGTGCTTCTTAAAGTTTTTTCATTTTTTGTGAATTTTTTCGATTTATTAAACTTTATAAAATAAGGAATGAAATATTTTTGGTGTTTTTGGGGTATATAAATTTTTGTTTGTTTTTTTTAAAGGAAAAAAGATAAGGATAAAATCAATAGCGTTTTCTCTTTTCAAAATATCAACAAAACTCCCCGGCAACGGCTCCAAAAACTTGATGAATTCCATTAGAGCGTCGCAAAAGCTTTCCGGGTGCGGATAGAATTCGGGGAGCATTTTTTAGGTGCCTCGAGAGTACTCTTACTTTGAGAAACTAACCATTATCCTACTTCGAGGAATAGAAGTAATGGTATTTCCTTCTTTAGGAATATCGACGATTATGTCGCGGTGACGACGCCAAATTCGTTAAATTTAAATAGAAAATGAGAGTTTTTGCAAGTCTTTGTATCGTTATTATCCAAACTAATCATTCAAAAAGGCAAGTATACCTTATCACGTATAGTATAGGATAGTTTTTAGAAAATTATCAAGGTCGTATTTAGATCCGGGTCTGTCGAGCACTTCTACTTCGAGAAAATGGGCTATTGTTTTATCGTCGAAAACGTGAATTAAAGATATTAAAATTACATAATTGAAGGACAAAAATTGAAATTATAGAAAATAAAAGACAGAAGTGCAATGTCCACCCAAATAAGTATAGGGAAAATAAATGCGTGAGCGAGTTCTACCCCAAACGGGTAGATGGGAAATAAATGCAGTGCAAGTTCTACCCAAAAGGGTAGACGGGATATAAATGCAGTGCAAGTTCTACCCAAATGGGTAGACGAGAAATAAATGCATGACAATAAAATAAAACTAAGCTATTAAAGGAAATAACGAAAACATAAGTAACGAAAATGAAAAACAACGAAAACAAAAAATAATGAAAACGAAATACGATGAAAACATAAAATAACGAGAACGAATGTTGCTTTGAAATGAAAATAAATGAAAACATAATATTTAGCTCTAATCTCTACCGCGTCAAGGAAGAAAAAGAACGAAAATTACGACGGCGAATAAATTCGAATCATTGTGAAAAAATAATTATGGCAATAAATAAACTTAGCGAAAGAACAGAAAAATACGGGAATTGAAATTGTGATATTTGAAGCAAAGTTATGAATTGAAATTACAGGACATAATTGAAATTGTAGGAAATAATGCTAAGCTAAGAATGAAATTGCACGACAGAAATGAAATTGTAGAATTGTAATTGCACGAAATAAAAACTAGTTTTATTTATTGTCAAATTAAAAGAGATTACAAGAAATAAAATTACATTTAAAAAGATAATACAAAAAAAGAAAAATACAAAAAGAAAATACAAAAAGTGGAGAAATGATGGTGGAAGATCACCCCAAAATGGGCAATCCAAGAGGGTGAAATTGTGAGGGGGTCAACCTCTATTTATAGGAAAAAATTTGGAAGTACCCACCCTTGGTCACAGGCGTGACTTATGGGCATGTAATCCTGGTGTGTGATTAGAAGGGACAGCTTGCATCTTCTAGAAGATTACAGATGCATTTGAAGGGAGAGGTGGCCGAACACGGGCGTGACTTGAGTATCACGGGCATGACTTATGTTGGCAGGCGCAGGGCGTAACGGCTAGTTTCTGGAAGATTTATGACATCTCACAAGCGTGACCCATTTGACAAAGGCATGACTATGCAATTCATCTAGACGTCTAGGTGATTCGTCAAGAAGGTGCGGTCTATCATCTTGATGAGAGGCACACAGGCGTGACCCATGTACACGCCTTCGGTCATGGGCATGACCGAGGAGCATGACTTGAAATTTCATCAAGATTTGCCTGAGACCTCAAAAATTTATCTTTAAGTTGACACGCCCTCAGTCACGGGCGTGACTGAGGGCGTGACCTAACAAAAAAAATAAAAAATATTAAAAAGTTAGAAAAATTATGTTAGAAATGAAAATAAATAAAAATAAGTATTTTATTCATTAATTTACATATAAAATTCACAATTTTAAATAAAACTATACAAAAACTATATAGAAAATGGGTATCAATTATTATTCATCAAATACCCTTATACTTTAGCTTTTACTATTCTAGAGCAAAAGTAAGAGATATACCTATAAGACACTAATAAAATTTCTAATTCACTAAAATTTTATTCAATCAAAAGCAAGTTTGAAATATACTTTCGAGAATTAAAGAGGTAAGTCCTAAATTTTGATAATAATTTAAGAAGAGCGAAAAAGTTTTAGCCAACATCACTTCTAAAGCTTGCTAAATAGCGATTAAATAATTGCAATTAATAGCACCAAGATTAGAATAGAATTATAAAAACATTAACTTTTAAGAGAAATTTTTATGAATGAATAAAACCTACTAATTATGCTCTCCCAAAATTTTTAATATTTATCTAGGTTTCAATTTTATTGGCCAGGGATAAGGGAAACCTGGTAAGAGAAGAGATTCTAGATTTGGGGGTGATGATTTTATCCTCTCACCCCACTCATTTTTTTTCATTTGAATACATTTAGGGAATGAAAGTCTTATTCCCATTGATTTTTTCTCTCTTCAATAATACTCAATGCCTATGTTTACAGAAAGAAATCTTATTATGATTGACATAAGATATTTTTAATTTTAATTGAGTGCCTATGTTTACATAATGAAATCTTATTCCCATTGACATAAGATCTTTTAAAATAAAAATACCAAGCAAATGGGATAGGGGTAAGCAAGAAATTTCTAGAGTTTATAAAATAAGATAAGTTTGAGAGCAAATTTTAGAGGCTTAGAACATTCTTATAGTTTCACAAATTTAAAGTAAGAATAATTAAAATCTAAAAGTCGTTTTCCAATATAATACAAAAAGAAGCTATTTAGGAAAAGCTTGAAGTAGTGCTAAAAACTTTGTTCTCAATTTAATTTAAAATAATAACATGTTCTTTACAACAAAAATTTCAAAAATTTAAATCTACAAACTATGATAAAAATAAAAAGATGTAGTAAATCAAAAATAATGAAAACCCTTATAAATAAGCTTAACCTAGCTTTGAAAATAACAAAAAGCTAGGTAGGGGTTTTATTCTATTTTTGGATTTTTTGCCAAGTTTTTTCAAAAAAATTTGTTTTTGGTTTTTACTTATGATCCTTTTTTTGATTTTTTTGATCTTGTTATATATATACACATTAATACTAAATAAAAAGTAAGAAAGAAAACAAAGAAAAAAAAATACAAATATGATTTTTTTTTTTGGGGGGGGGGGGGGGGGAAACTAAAGATAAAACAAAAATTCAAAATGGATAAAACTAAAGATAGTTTTTTTTTTTGGTTTTTTCTAAGAAATTTTTGTTTTCGTCATCATTTTTTTGGAATTTTTGCAATATTATAGTTTTTTTATTTTGTTATATCAAATTGTTTTGAAATATTATCTCTTTTTTGGGGGTTTTTTCAAATATGCATATTTACATACATATTAACACTTAAGAAAAATAAAAAACAAACTTAAGATAAAAAATTACGAAAAGAATAAAACATCTTTTTTTTGGTTTTTCTAATTATTTTATTTATTTGGTTTTTTTAAATAAAAGAGGGACAAAAATTTCTAAAGAGGGGAAAACACCCCCCATACTTAAAAGTCATGTTGAAATTAAGTATCAGGAACATATATATATATTCAAAAGCATGAAAATGAGGAAAAATAAAAGACAAGAAAGAAAATAGTAGGGGGAAGGGCTCGTCCCTAATTTAGAGAGGGGGCATCGTCTGAACACCTGCAAAACACGCTTAAAACAATATATATATATATATATGTTTTGCTTTATATACAAAGCAAAATAGAATAAAAAACACATAAATAAAAACAAAACATAAATATACAAAAATAAAATAAAGGAATCGAAAACTATTTTGTCATTTTTATGAGTTTTGTAATTTTTATTTTGGTTTTTTCACTTAACTTACGAAAAGATAGTGCAAACCTTATTTATAAATACAAAAAATATACAAAATAAAAAAAAAACAAAAGAAAGACACTTTTTTGTGAGCTTTTTAAAGTTTTTCATTTTTTGTGATTTTTTTATATTTCTTAAACTTTGTAAAATAAGGAATGAAATTCTTTGGTGTTTTTGGGGTTTTTAAATTTTTTGTTTGTTTTTTTAAATAAAAAGATAAGGATAAAATCAATAGCGTTTTCTCTTTTCAAAATATCAACAAAACTCCCTGGCAATGGGGCCAAAAACTTGATTAATTCCGTTAGAGCACTGCAAAAGCATTCCGGGTGCGGATATAATTCGACGAGCATTTTTGAGGCATCTCACGAGTACTCCTACTTTGAGAAACTAATCATTATCTTACTTGGAGGAATAGAAGTAATGGTCTTTCCTTCTTTTGGAATGTCGACAATTACGCCGCGGCGATGATTCCGAATTCCTTATATTTAAATAGAAAAGGAGAGTTTTTGCAAGTCTTTGTATCGTTATTAACCAAACTAATCATTCGAAAAGGCAAGTATACCTTATCACGTATAGTATATGATAGTTTATAGAAAATTATTAAGGCCATATTTTGATCTGGGTCTGTTGAGTAGTACTTTGAGAAAATGGGCTATTGTTTTATTTGCGAAAACGTGAATTAAAGAAATTGAAATTACATAATTGAAGGACAAAAATTGAAATTACAAAAAATAAAAGATAGAAGTGCAATCTCTACTAGGTAGAGTGGAAATAAAGGCGTGAGTGAGTTCTACCCCAAACGGGTAGACGGGAAATAAATGCAGTGCAAGTTCTACCCAAACGGGTAGATGAGAGATAAATGCAGTGCAAGTTCTACCCAAACGGGTGGACGGGAAATAAATGCATGAAAATAAAATAAAACTAAGATATTAAAGGAAATAATGAAAACATAAGTAACAGAAAAAAACAACAAAAACGAAAAATAATGGAAACGAAAAACGATGAAAACATAAAATAACGGGAGCAAAAGTATCTTTGAAACGAAAATAAACAAAAACATATTATTCAGCTCTAATCACTACCGCGTCGAGGAAGAAAAAGAACGAAAATTACGACGGCGAATAAATTAGAATCAAAGCAAAAAAATAATTACGGCAATAAATAAACTTAGCAAAAGAATAGAAAATGCGGGAATTGAAATTGCAACATTTGATGCTAAGTTATGAATTGAAATTATAGGATGGAATTGAAATATCAGGAAATAAAGCTATGGTAAGAATGAAAATTGCACAACAGAATTGAAATTGCAGAATTGAAATTACACGAAATAAAAACTAATTTTATTTATTGCCATATTAAATGAGATCACAAGAAATAAAAATACATTTAAAAAGAAAATACAAAAAAAGACAAATACAAAAAAGAAAATACATAAAGTGGAGAAATGATGGTGGATGATCACCGCAAAATGGGCAATCCAAGAGGGTGAAATTGTGACGAGGTCAGCCTCAATTTATATGCAAAAATTTGGAAGTACATGCCCTTGGTCACAGGTGTGACGTAGGGGCGTGAAATCCTGGTGTTCGATTAGAAGGGACAACTTGCATCTTCTGGAAGATTCTTGAAGCATTTGATGGGAGAGGTGGCCAAACACGGGCGTGACTTGAGTGTCACGGGCGTGACTGATATCGGCAAGCGGTGGGCATGACGTCTGGCTTCTAGAAGATTTTTGACATGTCACGGGAGTGACCCATTTGACACGTCCGTGACTTTGCAATTCGTCTAGATGTCTAGGCGATTCATCGAGAAGGCACAATCTGTCGTCTTGATGAGAGGTACACGGGCGTGACTCAAGTACACGCCTATGGTCATGGGCATGACCGAGGGCGTGACCTAACAAAAAATGGAAAATATAAAAAAGTTAGAAAAATTATGTTAGAAATGAAATTAAATAAAATTCATTAATTTACATATAAAATTCACAATTTTAAATAAAACTATACAAAATATATATAGAAAATAGGTATAAATTAATATTCATCACCAACAATACAGTATCCAAGTGTCATTTTTGTTCAAACCTGCATGCTAAAAATTGGATGGCAAACTAGATCAAATAAAAATAGGATTTGTTATTCTCAAACCAAAGGGATGCGAAAAACAATGTTCTAATAATCTCCCCCTTTTGATAATAACAAATCCAATTAAGATAAATCAGATTCAGATATAAAAGATGTGTTTTTATAAAAAGATATGACACTATGCAACAAAAGAGATTTTAATTTTAAAATATATTTAGAGATATGTGCTCCCCCTATTTAAGTTCTCCCCCTTAGTGTATGCTTCCATAGACTAGATTTAAGCTCCCACTCAATCTAGTAAATCTTACTCTGTAATCATTAAGATTTATCATTTTATTCTCCCCATTTTGTTATAAATAAAAGTGGGTAGAGTGAAACAAAACTATTATAAGGAGTTGAAAGGTTGGACAACTAAGAGAGGATTAAGAGTTATTTGAAAATAAAGTAAGCCATGATCGAGCTATGAGAGAGTAGCACAACGGAAAAAGAATATGATAAGATTGAGTAATAACATCCCATGTACAAACCAAGTCATTCGACCACTTGTTATTAAATAATGAACAAAAGAGTTTGAAAGATAACACTTGATGAAAAAAGTGGAAAAGAGTTTAAAAGACACAAGTGAAGAAAAGACCTTAAAAATAAGCATGATAAAGCATGGTAAAAATATATGATCAAATCAATAATGCGGAAAAGCAAGGTAACCAAGATAAGCATTAATTTTTTTTGTTTGGTTTGACAATTCCAACAATATTTCTAGACTTTTCACATATAATGAGCATTATCCTTGAAATTTTTTCACAATTAATAGGCAAGCATGATTTAACATATTCAAAAAGATAAGAGCTACAGTGTAACTAATTTGTATTTCAAGTAAAGAAAACATTGTAGAAATCATGCATTGCAATCTAGTGTTTTTACTTAAGTGTTTAGAGAATCATATAAATATGCATTAGGAACCAATTCTCCTGAGCAGAAGCTTTATGAAAAACAATGATGTGTGCAAATAGTTATTTGACAAGAGTATACAAGTGATATAATAAAAACACATGACATATATAAGGGAATAGTAAAAATAATATTAAGATTGTAATCTTAGAATTACTTTCACACATCAATTATAGAATAAAATTTCAAAGAACAATAAAATAGTACAACTACCAAGGTGCTTCGCCCACACAATGCTCATTAAGACTTATCAGGGAGCAAAGTATTGCTTGGGGGATCACATAAATATTTTTATAAAATTTTATTTTGAGTGATCCGGTGTACAGATAGAAGTGATAAAGAAAATGTGTTTGCACAAGACACTTTACCATTCTTTCCAAGGTGCTCAATCTCACAATGCTCAATAAGACTTATCAGGAGTGTGAGTAGTGCTTGGTGGAGTTAACTTTGTCATTTTATTTCATATTTTTAAATTTTGGGACAAAGGTCTTCGAATTCACTTATTTTTGCAAACACTAACAATATTGAAATAACACTTCTATATGTGCAGGAAATTTATTGTTTGAAAGAAGGTGTAGGTAATTTAGACATACAACTTAATATGTTAAAACTATTACATTACACAATCATGCAAGAATAAGATTATGAGCACATGTAGATTACCAAAATATTTAGTGAATGAATCATTGATTAGCATAAAACATTACTCATACATAGATGCATGCTAGACAATCATACACGATTTTTTATAGACCATTTCATTGCACATAATAAGATTAAGGTCAAGGAATGACAAGATAAAACAATGTTTAGGAAACTTGAAATGAAAATTAGACATTGAAGAAAATCTTTAAGAGGATGCCTAATCAATTTTGACCATTTGTGATGGAACTACAAAGAGTTTCGCTCATATGAAGTCTTATAGTCCAAACTTAATTTTGTAATCTTTTAAAACAAACAAATGACTATAACATCTGTTTCAACATTTTGAGTTATTTGAAATTTTTTGTATTTTTGAAATAAGACAAGCTAAGAAAAGAAAAAAAAATCCAAATCTAAGAAAACAAACAGAGAAAATGCATGAGAAAAATACCAGAAATATTTTAGAAAAATCAGAATGAAAATTGGGCCAAAGAAGCTAACGCCTAGCATTGACTTCTAACGCCCAAATAGACCATGATTTCCTTAGGTTTTGGAAAAACATTTCTTTGACTTAGAGTTGATATATATATATACTTTCTTATTGTAGAAATTTCAGATAATTTAGAGATGATTAGAAGGCTCATTAAGCATGTTTTTGTTTGTTTAAAAATAGTTTTTATATTTTCATTGGGTTTTCAAATACTTGTCCTTTGCAAGATTATTAATGCTCAAAATGATAAATATGCAAAACACAAGTGAAGCATGTTCAATCAAACCAAGAATGCATGAAGAGTGTAAACATAATGAGTGCATGCAATATATATGATTTAGGTATGTCCTAGATTATAATACCTTCACTATATCCCTATAAACTAGCCCCATACTAAGTGACGGATGGGCATGAGGAGCTGCACACATGCCGAAGGTTGGGGTGTTATCCTATATATACATGTTTGAGAATGCTCAACCTAGCATTGTATGCCCCTAGTGCCTCGCAAGGCCCCACTGGAACCCTCCCCAGTTAAGGACAAGACATGACTTAGTGGTTAAGTCTCTAATGCATACAATCCTATGCCCACGCTATAGTGAGACACATAATGTGGGTGAATGATCAAGGACATACTAAGCATTTAATCCTATGGAAAAAATTTATAAACTATGTCTTTATGAGAGATTGATTTCTAATTATATTTGATTTTAAAGTCACATTGTATTATGAATTTTAACTTTCAATAGTTCTACATTTAAAAATTAATTCATTATGGCAATATGAGATAACTAGCATGAATAATATTATTTATTAGTTGATAATGCTAGAATGATGAGTTAGAATGCAATGATACACCATAAGATTAATTGAGATAATATTGCATGTATTCAAAAATAGTGATTCAATTTTTAGACATAGAATGAAGTGACGATTCTATTTGATTTATTCTTATTGATATAAAATTGATTCTATGGCCCCACATATAGATGAGATACATGCAAGTCATAATACATTCTGTTGGGTATTGTAGCCACAATAACCTTGATTTAAAGAAGTGTCCCTTGAACTAAGATGAATTGATAGTGTATTTGATGTTGTTTCTTAGTGGCGTGTTTGCAGGACTGTAATTGCTAAGTACAAACCAATGTCAAGTTTCAATGAGTAATAAGCACAGGCCTATACAATGTAATCCCTCATTGTATAGACTAAGGGGTTGACTCTTGTGAAATCTCACTATAGGGATGTATTTCATATTTAAACACTATGTAGAAGACACGTTGAAGAGATTGCTGATTTCAAAAGTGGAAGAAAAATAGTCCAAGTCCTTTTTATCGAGTGGTCTCGAAGAATCCAAGTAAATTCATCGAGACAACTCATGAACACTTAGCGATTCATCGAATTTACTCAAGAAGTCTCGGAAAAATTATTAAGTGTTTTTCATTGAGTAAAAGATAGTTCACTAGAGAACACTCGAAGAATTCGTTGAGTGCTCTGTCGATTTCTCGTGAACACTCGACGAATTCGTCGAGTGCTCTCATAAAATACTCATGTGGTCTAAGTTCTTTTCTTCCCGTCTCTGCTCTTTTCTCAAAGTCTAATTCGTCGAGTCTTTATATGAATTCGTCGGGTAATCTTGTATTCGACGAGTCCAATCGACGAATCTAGACAGAGCACTTTTTCTTCTATTCGACGCGATTTTCCTTTTAGGGTTTTTTCGTCCATGTACAGTCCACGTGGACCTCTTTCCCTATATCATTTTTATAGCCGTTTGAAGGAGTGCTACAAATACTTAAAATATGGTTTGATTAACCCTAATTATGCTAATTTTTGAAAGAAAGACATCTTGATTTCTATCGGCCATCTTTCTCATTCTCAGAGAGACGATCTTCTATCGCCGACAAGTCCTGTGCATGATTCCTCATCAAGTATCAATTCAACAAGATCTCAGTGCTCATATTGATTCAAGTGTCTTCTAGATCTTATTGTGTCACCAAGTATTCAGATCAAATCGTTCAAGAAAAAGGATTTCTTCTTCCCCTTTCAAGTTTAGGATTTCATCTATTACAAGGAAGAAGAAGCCCTATTCTTTCAGATCTGAAGAACTACAATCTCCTTGAGATTCTAAGAGATTGGATTTTCAATACAAAGTTTTTGTAATAACTTTTTACACCATCTTGTAGGAAGTTTTATCTTCCGAGTTCTTGTATTTCCTAGTTAAGAGGATCGAGTTTGTAGGAGAGTTTGTTCTCCGAGATTGGAGGAGAGGTTGTTCCCTGAGCTTGTAGGAGTTATACTTCGAGTTGTAAGATTATAAATAATCTGAGATTAGTGAAGTTGCCTAGTCTAGCCAGGCGTGCTCGATAGGTGAGGAGGGAAAGTGGAGTACCTACATAGAAGAACCACTATAAAATCCTTATGTTTGTGTGTGCTCTTTGTTTTCTGTGTGCTTATCTTTATAGATTTTTAATTATGCATAAAAAGCCATAAAACTCACATATCCCCCACCCCCCTCTAGGTGATTTAGGTAGCAACTAGTTACTTTCAATTAGTATCAGAGGTAGGTTGTTCGTTAAGAGGTTAACACTGACAGTGCACAGTTAACCTCACTAGAATTCTCTAGAGGGGGGGGGGTGAATAGAGATTTAAAAATATTTTGTGCAAAGTTAACAAATATATATATGTGTAATATTCACAGATTTAAGCTTCCCACACACCAACAAGAATTAAGCAAATAAAGAAAGAAATAGCAAAAACAAAATCACAGCACAACACAAAGAAATATAGTGGTTCCCCAAACTTTGGGCAGTCCACTCTTCTACCCTCTTGGTAGGAATTCACTATCTTGCACTGAGTCTTTTGTTAAGGAGACTCTTAGAACCAGCCTGAGTCTTTTGATAATGAGACTCTTAGAACCACTACAACTGAATTTTTTGAAGAGAGATTCTTAAAACTCTTTTATACAATTGAAATTTGAATAAGAATAAGAAGAAGAAGTAGATGAAAAGCAAGAAAGAATCTTCTTCCTAGCAAGAAGATTAGAAGCACAAGTATAGTGAATGAAATCTCTCTTCTATAGTGAGAAGGAGATTGTAAGCCCTTTTTTTTCTTTTAGTGAGAGCTCTCAGAAATTGCAGCAGTATGGCTTCAGAAGAAGGAGAAGAAGAAGGCTTGTTCTTTGCTGCAGCACACTTTCACTTTTCTCAGCTTTCTCACTTTTCACTTGGGAGCTTTTCCTCTTTTTAAAATGGATGGAGTGGATCACTTGTTGTTTTTCTTTTCCGACCTCCTTGTGTATTTATATCTCTGTTTATTCAAAAATATTGCTATAGGAGAATAATCAATTAGCAGTCAGAGAAATAGTAAGAAAGAAAAGTTTCCATAATCATTATATCTGTAGAAGGAAAGAGATCATTCTATTTTCAAATAATGTCCATAATAATTTTAATCAAATTAGCCAAGAATCATTTAGACGGAAAGACTGATTCAGAACGGCTAGAAAAGAATAATATAATTCCATAAAATTCAGATCTACAAAAGAAGGAAAGAGATCTGGCGAGTTTTTGAATCTGTCACATAAATCGACGTGCGTCAATTACTATTCGACGTAAGCGTCGATTTCAGCCTGGCTAGACGTCGAGAAGAAAATATGGAAGGAGCGTCGACAGAGGTGCATCGACTTTACTGGGTGCGTCGACTAGAAATTAGAGTTACGTCGACTTTGGTTACGTCGAATTCTGTTTAGAGTTACTTCGACTCAGTATGAGAGATGCGTCGACTACACTTCGATGTTGTGTCGATTACTATTCGACGCATATTTTACTTAAACTAATTTTTCACTCTGAGAATACATATTCTACTCATTTCTAGGGGTTAAGATAAATCATTTCCCCAACAAAAACCTTGAACAAACTCCTCCATCTAGTTGTTCAATGACACCATGTCTGGAATGGATAGAAACAAGGATTCTTCCTTGAAGCTGCCTGCTTGCACAAAGGAGAACTTCCCCATGTGGATGGAAATAGTTAAGTTTTATATGGAAGCCGCCGACCTAAGGATCTTTCAGATAGCTGAAGAAGGTCCTCGTGTTCCAATGATGACATCTACCATCAACCTTGTTGTTCAAGTTCCTATGAAGATGCTTGATATGATGAAGGATGAGATTGCTCTTATCGCCTTGGACAAGAAGGCGAAGAATATAATTGCTAGTGCTGTGGATTATTTTATGCTACAGAATCTCTTCCATTGTAAATCCTCTAATGAGATATAGGATTCTCTTGTCGTCTTGATGGAAGGTACGAAAGAAGTAAGGGATGATCGAAGATCATTGCTAAATCATGAGTATAAAGCTCTTAAGCAAGATCCAAGGGACTCTATTTCTGACACGTATGAGAAGTTCTTCAAGATCATCAACGGACTTAGTAACTTTGATCGGGAATTCACCGTTGGTGTACTGAATGGCAAGTTCTTGAGATCCCTAATGAAAGAATGGGATACCAAGGCCATTTCCTTCAGAGAATTTGGAATGTTGGCTACTACGGAGCAACAAATTCTATTCAGGAAGACTCTTTCCCATGAGTTGAAGCTCAGCATTAGGAAAGCTGATGAAGAAGGCAATAGGGCTTTCGAAAATGAGAAGTCTATAACTCTGAAGGCCGAAGGGTCAAAGAAAGGTAAGATCATGACACCGGTGAGAACACAGTCATCAGAGGAAGATGACGAGTATGTGGCTTGCTCCTCAAGCTCAGGCATGTCTGGCGGAGAGTTCTCCCTACGCTCCAATCAGTTCAAAAGATTGCTGAACAACAGGAAGCAGAAAAGAGGTCAATCCTCACTACAACAAACTGCACCTGTAGTAAGGATAAATTGTAACGAAGACAAAATTTGTTACTAATATCTACATCTAGTAACGAAATTTTTCTATCGTTACAAAATATTAATTTTTTGTAACAAGTATTTTATATTTCGTTACAATAACTAAATGTTTGTCACAATAAGTGTAGGTATTTGTAACAAGACTAGTTTTACATTACAAATAGTACAATGTCATCACAATAAGTAGCAATTAAAACAATACCTTGAAAGTATTTGTAACAACTAGAATTTCCTTACAATTAGTTATTTTTTATAACCAAAGTTTTATTAAAATAAATATATTAAATTTTAAAATGAATGAAAACATGACACTATTTTTTTAATATAAATTCATAATAAAAATAAAGATCATATATAATAACTATAAATTTGTTAATGATTTCTTATCTATTTAGACATAAAATATAATAGTCAAATTGTTAAGGGTCCGATCGACGTGTGGGCGCGTATTTGATTTATGTGTAATATATTAGTATTGTGGATTAGTAATTCAATTTTGGCATTCGCACGATTGAATTGATGCGAATACAGGCATTAAGGTCTAAGTCCATGACTTTGACCTAAAAAACGATATCGCCAACTCTTACCTTCCATATTGTTTTTTCGTAGAATCGAGCATTTTCGGCTGCATGTGTAATATTTGTCGACCATACGGGTTTTTTTGTGCGTGCTGCTATTTTTGGTCTGAGAGCATGTTTTCCGTCGGGGCGTATTATTCTTGGAAGCACATTTGTAGCCCATGGCGCGCATATCTTCGCACTGGCATGTATTTTCGCTCGGGCGCACATTTTTGGCCCCAGAGCGTATTTTTTCCCTCGAGCACGTGTTTTTCACGTGTGCGCATAGAGCATGGGCGCTTCCTATGCACTGTTGGTTGATCGAGCATCTGAGAGCGGGAGAGTACAGTTTTGGCGGAGGTACCATTGTTGTCGGGGTACTGTCGCAGCGGAGAGCATCAAGCTTGGGCATAGTATGAAGAAACTCGTACATCCCTCTCTCTCGCACATGAATGAAATATATGGCGGGAAATTTCACTCCATAAAATTTTGCGAAAAACCAATCTAAAAATTAAAAACATATTAAATTTAAAAAAGAATGCAAATATGACATTAATTTGTCAACATAATTTTAGAATAAAAATAACATTCGTGCACGGGCCCCGCACGCATGCAAAGGCACTCCTGCGCGCGCTCGCGATGACCGCCGAGCACAAGCACACGCGCGTCATGAGCTCGAGAGATCATTTTGGCCTAGGAGAGCATTTCTCGCCCGGGCACGTGTTTTTCACTCTGGCGCACGTTTTTTGCCCGAGCACATATTTTATGCCTAGTCACGCATTTTTCACTAGAATGCATTTTTGACAGGAGCGCGTGAGATGACTATTAAATATCGTAACATGAAAATATCTAATGTACCTTTTAACTTTTTGTATAAATAGAAATATATTATCAATAAAAAATAATTTAATTTATTTATTATCACTACAAAATGGGCGTCTTCGACGATATTTTTTTTGTAGCGTCGTTTAAGAAAATAAGACTAACGATTTTTTACTTTTATAGCTTTTTTAGGAGAAACACACATTTTTCTTACGGGCACACGATAGATGACGCCCCTGTACTATCGCAAAAAAATTAAATTTAAAAACATATAAATTTAAAGTATGTAAACACATGTCATATCAATTTCTAGAATATACGTACTTTGAGGAAAATAGATGTAATGAAAACCATAAATACATGTCATTTCGATTGATTAATAAAACACATTGTTTAATAAGAATTGCTTTTTAAATAAGATTATTTACTTTTTAATAATAATTACCTCCGCCCATTTTCGCTCGCTCTCGGACGCTCGATCAACTGACAGTGCATAGAAATCCCTTATTCCCTGTACGAAAGTACCCTCGCCTCGACAGTGCCACATTGTGATGACACTCCTCAACTCGCAAACCCTCGCTCGCAACTGTCGAAGACTTGTGGTACTACAGTGGCTTGAGTATTTTCGCACATGGGGGGTTTGCAAGCTGCAAGGGCGTCGGCGCATTGGGGCACTACCGGGATGGGGGTAATGTCGCACAAATACACACACAATCACACACACGCGCACACAAACACATAACACAGACACTCAAACAGACTCAAGCACACACTAACATAGATAGACATAGACACACAGACACAAACATACACATGCATAAACACACATAGCTAGAGATCACAGAGACATAAGCACACACTCACACAGACACAGACACAGATACAGACAGACACAGACACACAAACAAAGACACAGACACACAAACAAAAATACAGACACAAACACAAACACACACACATAGATAGAGATCATACAGACACAGAAATATGCTCACACAGAGATAGACAAAGACACAGACAGACATAAACACACAGACACAGACACATAAATACAGTCACACAAACACAGACATAGACAAATATAGACAGACACAGACACAGAAAAACACACACTAATATATACTTACACACACACACACAAACACACACACACACACACATACACACACACACATACATACACACACACACACACACATAAACATACACATAAACACACACACACACACATAAACATCACATACACACATAGACACACACACACACACACATAAACACAAACACACACACAATTGATAGTGCGTGGGGCTCCTCGTACGATGATCATTTGGCAGGTGGACTCATTTGGCGGGTGGAATCAATCAATCGGTGGGCGGTATTATTCGATGGATGACATCAATAAATCGGTGGGCTTCACCCACATCCAAGCAAGCTTTGCCTTCTTCGGTGGGATTCACTTACATCCAAGCTATAGACATCATTCAGAGGGCTTTGTCCGTATCCAAGCGGGCTTTGACGACATCCAAGCAGGCTTCACGCGTTAATGTATACTTTAACTAATTCTTTATAAATGAATATTTATTATTAAATAAAAAATAATGGTGAGACGAAGGCTCTGTTTAGCACGGCGATAACACATCTATAATTAAAAAATATAGTGTGTTTGTGCGCTCCAGCAGAAAATTCGACTTTCATTTTCACAAGTGAAAAGCTTTGACGTCGCGATTTAGGTCACAATTGATCAACTCCAGTGATGAGCCAATGAAGAATGCAATGACGTTCTAGGTGCATCACTCCAACTTTACTGACCAAAAATAAATAAATAAGTAGTCTTTCATTTTAATTATATTTAATTATTTATACTTAAAAATATAATATTGCCTTTTTTCTCCTCCAACATTTCTCCCACCCTATCTAATATTTCATTTTCCCTCAATTTTTTCTTTTTCCCTCCACTTGTCCATCGCCATTTTGTGGCCTCCGCAAATAGTGCTTCCTACCTTTATCTCGCACTCACGTTGCAATCCTCCTAGGGCAATTCTCTCATGCAGATCTCCTCCCAGACGATGGCTCTCATTTCTGTGCAGCCAACCCTCGACTTCCCTCTTCTGCGCAGCCCTCGACTTCCTTCATCCGCAGCCAGCCCTCGACTTCCCTCTTCTACAGTCTTCATATTGAATATAGCATGCAGGTTTTTCTCTCATCATTCAACTGTTCAACTTGATTTTTACCCTTTTTCAGGTTTAGGGATTTTCTCTTTGATTCTGGAGGTGTTTTTTTGTTCTTGATGCAAGTGATTTGGGGTGAGTCTAGTATGATTGATGCAGAGCGCTTGTTGCTCAGAGTGGCTCTAGGGGATCCTGCAAACCAACGTTTTGTCTTGTTATCTGATAGGTGGTGCTTTATTTTCTTTGACATAGTTCAAATTGTGCCTTTTCTGGAACTTGTTACAAGAAGCTGGGAGGAAGTCTTCCAAAGTTACTTATGATAACATGTTAGATGACAAAATGAACAAACTTTAGAGACTCAGAACATAATCTAGTAGGCATTGAGCATATTTTTGACACAAATAACTGGAGTTAGCCCATAATTATGTGGAATGCATCACACAAGAAATTGAATAACATGTTTAGCTTTTGATTTGCAACTAAATATCAAATTCTTTGCTCTGTGAAGCTAATTTGAGCGGTGTGTGTGACAGTTTGTGGGGGAGCAATAAAGAGGGAGAAAAATATAGAGATATGACCCAAAATGAGATTTGAGAGATGTGGGATTATCCTATAATTTGTGAGTAGATGTATATGCAATTAGTTCTCATAAATTTTTAGTTTGATGTCTTGACGAATTGCCTAAATAGTTTTCATACACTAAGACTCCATTTGGAGAATGGCGGTGATGGTCGTGAACGCAGTGGCTATGAACCGTTGTTCATGAACACCCGACCTCACCTAAGGAACTTCATCTACTTGTATGTTCAAAACTAGTCTTCTTTTCTTGGTGGTGGTAAAAAGCGTTGTCTTCCCAAACAAGCATTCTATGAAGGTGATATTTTTGTCCAAACTCACCGGAGCAAAAAAGCCACGCCAAATGGAGCCTAAACCATGCTTAAACCTGCCAATTATCACCAACCTTATTGCATTATATTACCTATTTACCGTATGTGGTGATCTCGACCATATTCTAAAAGTCTTAGAAATGTCTCAACAATGTCCAAATACTAAAGTTGTTTTTGGAAAGGCGTCATATAATAGTGAATTTCATTTGGTTCCCAAGGATGTCCATGGAATTATATTTGATGCCTTGATAACTCTTTGGAAGTGTCTTTGCTTGACCTATTGTTCTTATCAAAGAAAATGAATTAGTTTTACTATAAATAATGTAGATTTGATGTCCTAGCATTAACCTCCTTTGTTATTTCGATCCCCTGCTGTTGAATGTTTTTGGGTAGTTTCATTTCTTTCATTTCAATATTGATAGAAAATTTAAATATTATTTGTCAAACACCGATGTCAATATGTGATGCTTATATATTTGTCCAACAACAATCAAAAGAAGATGACACCAAATTTCAAGTTCTTTGTGGAGAAGACCAATGGATGCATGTTTAACAAGTGCATTAACTTCATCACTCCAGATTTGACTCGAAATCAACAAATGCTTGGTAGATTTTTGGATTTTATAATGATGTTTTGAAGGGCACTTTTGCTAAAAAATAGGAAATACTCATTTTTTCTTCTCCAGGGCAATTTTACCTGTAACAAAAATGTCATTTGGTAAAACTTTATATATATTAATAATCTCTTCCAGTCATCAACTAGAATGTATTTTTATGGAATTTCTAAACAAATAACTATATTGTCATTACTTACAATGACAGTCTTTTGGAGGGCATAAATGCGGCACAACATAAAAAATAATGCAAGGTTTACCCTCTCAATTAATTAAAGTTTAGTTTGGTTCATGATCAAAGGAAAAAAAAAAGAATTTCTTCTAATATGAAGAAGCTATTGGTTCAGGATCTTTGAGTTCTAATTCTCCAGCAATATTGGCATTGAGAAGGGACACTCTTTATGGGTCTTTGAGTTCTAATTCTACAGAAATTCTTACTAATCTCGGCTTTGTCATTCTCGTAATAAATATGATATGTTATTAATATAATTTCATTTATGACATTCTTATAATCACTTAGAGGAAGTAACATAAAACTAACATATTCTTACGTTATTATTTTTGTTGACATTTTTCAGATATTATTTAGTGCATCGAGGATGAATCAAATGCAAAATTGAGCAAGTATGACCAAAGATTGATCTATTCCTGATGAAAATGACATCAAGTTGATTTGCTTATAAAGTTAGAGTTCCTAAATATCATGTTGTAAAATTGTAAGAATTTTGATTGTTGAGAGATGTTCTAATTTTATAATATCTCTACTTTCAATATTTTTATGAACAATTTGTATTAGAGTTTAAAGTTTCATTGGATTGTATTAAGGGGTTTGGGCCATCTCCCACCCTTAGTTTTGTGTATTAAGAAAAATAAAAGAATATGTTTATATTAATGATCTTTTTAAGCAATTGTTTATTATATTGTAATGAAATAATGATTGTTACAAGAAAGTTATTTGTAACGACAAATTAAAAATAATGAATTTGATATATAAACTAATTTATTTTTAGTGAGTAAGAAATTGAACATTTGTAACGAAATATTCTTTACTATAACTCATCTTATTGTGTGGAAGTAATGTTTATCATGAATAAATTATTTGTAGCGACAAACAAAAATTCGTTAAGAGAACTATTAGCGTCGAGCTTTAGGTAACGGTCGTCACATAAAGTAAATGTCATTACGAAAACTTTGTGTAACGGTATTGTTAAATTTTTGAAGTGGAAGGGGAAGGGTGTTGGGCGGTTTGGAGGTTGGAGACCGCAGAGACCGCGCGGTCTGCACTGGTTCTCTAGTCGGTTCTGTCTCAGCAGTTTGTTTGAGGCGGTCTGATCTGGGAGACCGTTATCTGTCCGGGCGGCTTGCGCGGGTTGTTCTGGCGACTTGTTCAAGTCAGTCAGATGTACAAGTAGGTCTGCCTTGTTGTACTGACCGGGCGGTCATACATGTTGTTCTTGTCGGTCTGGGTTACTGAAGAAGTTCTTTTGCATATGCAATAAGACCGGGCGGTCTACTTTATGGAGACCGCAGTAACCGGGCTGTTTGTGATAACCGTATGGTTTAATAAGGAGCTGTTAGCTTTGCAGAGCTCGGGCGGTCTGGTTTGTGAGACCGCTCGCGATCTGATGGGTGGTTATTGTATCCTAGTTTGTGCAGTGATGACATTCGTCTTCTCGCCTATAAATATCGGTGCAGGGCCCATCATTAATAACGAGAACTGTAAGAACCAAAGTTGGCTTGATTGTGCCGGTCTCACTTTGAGGTCGCGCAGTCTGAGATTTTGTCTGACCATTTTATGTGTTCGCAGGTTAGCGGCTAGCGGCTCACGGTCAACTTGTCTCCCTTCTTCCAGCTTTGAATAAACCAATCCGGGCGGACTGTGTTTAGGTGTTCGTGGTCTATGCAGCGGACTCAGTTGATCAGGCGGTCTTAAGTGGCCAGGCGATCTTGAGTTGCGGTCTACGGCAGGTAGAAGTTTCTCTGTTCATTGTTCGCGGGTTCTTCTTTGATCAAGACCGTGTGGTCTGGGTGATCAAGAAGTGCGAACTGTTTGTTTTCAGCAGTGGAATAAAGCAGCGGGTCGGCGGTCTGTGGTTGTGGTCTGGCAGGTGCAGCTTGTACTCAATTCACGTGATCTCAGGGGCTTCCGTATGGCTTGTCTGTTCACACAGTCTGGCGATCTCAAGTAGTCAGGTCGCAGCAGCTTGTATTTTGTGTTTGTGCTTCTCTCCCCCGTGATTCTTATGAATCATATCTCGCCATGTATACCTCAAAATTGTGAAGAGATAGTTAATATCATAGCACTATTCATTCTTCCCATTGTCATTGTTGTGATACACTTGTGAAAAGTTTGTGAAGTGTTTTCGGCATTTTTTACTTCACCTCCGGACCTCAAGTTTTTCAACATGGTATCAGAGGTAGATTGCTGAGGTTGCTGAGCAGAAATTGCTAATACTTCTCCCGATTTTCTCAAGTGGTTAGCAATCAGTGGGATAACAATGGAAGGAGGATATGCTAGAGGTCTTGGTATTGAGCTCCTTACGCAGACTAAGTTCAAGAAGTGGAAGTCTTGCATGGAGAGCTATCTTCTTGGCGAGGATTTGTGGGAGGTTGTTGGAGGAGAACCAAGACAAGCTGTTATTCCTGCTGAAGGGAATGCTGAGCTCTTGAAGGCTTGGAGGAGAACGAATGCTAAGGCGGAGTTCACTCTTAAGAGAGCTATCATTCCAGAGCTATTTGATCACATCATTGGATGTAGATCAGCTGCTGAAATCTGGACAGCCTTGGATGGCTTGCTCAATAAGAAGAATGTAGCTAGGCTACAGTTCTTGGAGAATGAGTTGGCGAAAACAACTCAGGGAGATCTGTCTATCTCAACATTCTTCTTGAAGATGAAGAACCTCTGCGTAGAGATATCAGCTTTGGACCCGGATGAGCCTATCTCAGAAGCTAATCTGAAGAGGCACATAATTCGTGGCTTGCGGAGGGAGTATGTGTCCTTTGTTACTTCTATTCAAGGCTGGGCCAATCAGCCTTCATTGTTGGAGCTGGAGAACTTACTTGCTTCGCAGGAAAGTTTGGCTAAGCAAATGGCTGAGATGTCTGTCTCTGGGGGAGAATGCGAGGTTCTCTTTTCTGGCAAGAAGAAGAGATGGGACAAGAAGAAGAAGACATATGGAGATGATGGTCCGTCTACTTCATATCAGCAGGAGAGGAGCTATGCTCATAAGCATGATGGGAAGAAGCAGGAAGGACCTAGATGCTTCAGGTGCAACAAGCTTGGTCATTTCAAATGGGACTGCAAGGTCAATCTTTAGCCAGGGCATGCTGCAGGGAAGAAGGAGGCTGGTTCCAATTCTGAAGGTAGTTGGGGTGGTGGAGGTGCTTTCATGACGGGCACGTGTGTTCAGGCCATAGCTTCCATCAACTATCAAGATGATTGGATAGTGGACTCTGGGTGTGGTCATCACCTCACCGGGGATGAGTTGGAGTTCTCCTCATTGCAGGCATATATAGGTAATGAAGCTATCATTACGGCTGATGATACTGTTCATGTAGTTGAGAAGGAGGGTGTGGTTTCATTGAACGATGATAGAGGTACTCTTATGTTAAAGAGTGTCTATCATGTTCCAGGGATGAAGAAGAACCTCTTCTCGGTGACTAATGCGGTGGACGCAGGCTATCACATTCTGTTCGGTCCAATAGAAGTGAAATTTCTCCAAAATGTTTCAATGGTGAAAGCTGAGGTCACTCATGTTGGATACGAGTGGACTTGTTTGTTCTATCAACAAGTTCTTATGTTGATAAGATGAGGGCTAACGACAGCACTGCTATCTAGCACGAAAGACTTGGGCATGTTGGGATGGATAAGTTGAAAGCTATGGCGGGAAGAGGCCTTGTGAAAGGTCTGCATAGCTTGTATTCTTTCGGGGATGGTCACGTTTGTGCAGGTTATCAGTTTGGTAAAGCTCACCGCTTTCCATTTGACAAATCACAAAGCAGTTGTAAAAGACCGTTGGAGTGTATCCATGGTGATCTGTTTGGACCTACCAACACTGCCAGTCTTGGAGGTAGCAGGTATTTGCTGATTTTGGTTGATGACTTCACCAGATATACTTGGGTATATTTTCTAAAGGAGAAGTCGGAGGCGTTTGAGTGGTTTGTGGAGTTCAAGGAGCTGGTGGAAGGTCGGCTAAACCTGCGGGTGAAGAGGTTCAGAACTGACAATGGATGGGAGTTCACCTCTAAGGCGTTCATTAACTTCTGCAGTAAGCATGACATCCAAATGTAGCTTTCTTGTGCTCACACTCCATAACAAAATAGAGTTGCAGAGCGAAAGATCCGTCAACTGACGGAGACCTGCAAATGTTGGCTTCATGCCAAGAGTATCCCGAAGTCCTTCTGGGCAGAGGGAATATCTTGTGCGGCCTATGTTATCAACCGGATGCCTCTCAGTCCCATCAACATGAAGACTCCTCATGATTTGATGTTCAAGGAGAAGCCAAGCATGGAACACTTTCGAGTGTTTGGTTCTACCTACTATATGCATATTCCAAATGCCCTTCGAACGAAGCTAGATGCTAAGGCAAGGAAGCTAGTCTTCGTCAGTTATGATGACCGGAAGAAAGGGTGGAGATGCATGGATCCCGAGACATAGAGATATGTGGTCTCTAGGGATGTGGTATTTGACGAGCTGACATAATACCAAGGTAGCTCTTCTATTGAGTTATAAGGAAGCAGGGTAGATGGTGGACCAGAGGAAGCTACACGGGATGTTCTTGTGGAGTTACCTATTTCTCCAGGTGCTCCTAGTATTTCTAGCTCTGGGTCAGGTGCTTCAGGTTCTGGAAGCAGGGGGAGCGATGCTCCATGTTTACCTGAAAGGAGAGCTAGTCCAGAAGCTGCAATGGAAGAGGTGGTTCAGAGTCAAGCTCTGAGGAGGTCCAAGAGGACCATTATTCCACCTGATCGGTATACGGGCGGGAACTTGGTGAGCTTTGTCCCATGTTTCTTCGCAGGCCCCCTAGATGAGAGAGAGCCATCTTGTTATTAAAATGTCGTTGGAGTCAAGGAGTGGGAAGGAGCCATGGATGAAGATATGGCTGCCCTCAGGAAGAATGAGACAAGGGACTTGTTTCCTAAGGTTGAGGGAGTTACTCCGGTGACTTGCAAGTGGGTTTTCAAACTGAAGAAGAAGGCTGATGGAAGTATTGAGCGATACAAGGCTCGCCTTATAGCTCGAGGTTTCTCTCAGAAATATGGGGAGGATTATGAAGAAACGTTTAGCCCCGTTGCCAAGATGACTTCGGTCTGGGTGGTGATCGCATTTGCAGCTTGTCAAGGGTGGAAGATTTGGCAACTTGACGTGAAGAATGCTTTCTTATATGGCGAGATTGATAAGGATATCTTCATGGATCAGCCACCTAGTTAGGTATCCGAAGAACACCCAAGATATGTTTGTAAGCTCAAGAAGGCTCTTTACGGCTTGAAGCAAGCGCCTCGGGCGTGGTACGGGAAGATCGTAGAATACCTCCAGTTCTGTGGATATTTTGCTTCTGATTCAGATTCAGGCTTATTCATAAAGAAGACGGGGGAGCTTCAGGTCTTGGTGCTGTTGTACATGGACGATATGATCGTCATGTGGAATTCTGAAGTGGAGGTAGCTTGGCTTCGTGCTGAGCTAGCTATCAGATTCGGGATGAAGGATTTGGGTGAGTTCCACCATTTCCTTGAGCTCGAAGTGGAGAGGAAAGAGCGCGGTATGCTCGTTTCCTAAAAAGGCTATGCAGTTTGAATCGTGAAGAGATTCGGCATGGAAGAAGGGAAGATCAGCTCTACTCCACTGGAGGTTGGAGTTCATCTTCGGTGAGATGAAGGGAAGGTTCTTACCGATCCTTTGGGGTTCTGGGCTTTGGTCGGAAGCTGATATACTTGACGATCACGAGGCCAGATATTGCATATGCAGTTGGCAGGGTGAGTCGGTTTATGGCAGAGCCTTGGAAGCCTCATCTTGTGGCGGCTAGAAGTATATTGAAGTGTGTAAAATCCACCTCGGATTTGGGTCTCTTCTACGGGAGAGATTCGGGCTTTTGCTTGCACGAGTACATGGATGCTGATTATGGAGGGGATTCAGATGATCGGAGATCGACATCTGGATATGTCTTTATGACAGGCTCTACAGCTATATCATGGTGCAGCAATAAGCAGGATTCTGTGTCTATCTCTACCACAGAAGCGGAGTACAATGCTTCGGCTTTGGGGGCTCAGGAAGCCACATGGCTTAGGAGGCTTGTGGAGGACATTCATAGGGAGGTACGAGGTCCTACTCTGCTACGTGGTGACAACGAGAGTGCTCTCAAACTGGTGAACAATCCAGTTTGTCATGCGTGTACGAAGCACATAGATATTCATCACCATTTCATTCGTGAGAAGGTGTTGGAGGGATCTCTGACTGTGGAGCATGTGCAGAGCGAGGAGAATGTTGCAGACATATTTACTAAGCCGCTGGAGAAGGGACCATTTGGTCAGTTGCGGAGTTTGCTTGGGCTGACTTCCACTTCCCACTTCAAGGGGGAGTGTTAAATTTTTTAAGCGAAGTGGAAGGGTGTTGGGCGGTCTGGAGGTTGGAGACCGCAGAGACCGCGCGGTCTGCGTCGTTTCTCTGTCCGGTTCTATCTCAGCAGTTTGTTTGAGGCAGTCTAATCTGGGAGACCGTTATCTGTCTGGGCGGCTTGCGCGGGTTGTTCTGGCGACTTGTTCAAGTCGGTCCGATGTACAAGTAGGTTTGCCTTCTTGCAGTGACCGGGCGGTATGACATGTTGCTCTTTTCGGTCTGGGTTACTGAAGAAGTTCTTTTGCCTATGCAGTAAGACCGGGAAGTCTGATTTATGGAGACCACGGTAACCGGGAGGTTAGTTATAACCGTATGGTTTAATAAGGAGCTGTTAGCTTTGCTGAGCTCGGGCGGTCTGGTTTGTGAGACCGCTTGCAATCTGATGGGCTGTTATTATATCCCGGTTTGTGCGGTGACGACATCCATCTTCTCGCCTACAAATAGGGGTGCAGGGCCTGTCATTAATAACGAGAACTGTAAGAACCAAAGTGGGCTTGATTGTGCCGGTCTCACTTTGAGGCCACGCGGTCTAAGATTTTGTTTGATTGTTTTGTGTGTTCGCAGGTTAGCGACTAGCAGCTCATGGTCAGCTTGTCTCCCTTCTTCCAGCTTTGAATAAACTAGTCCGGGCGGATTGTGTTTAGGTGTTCGCGGTCTGTGCAGCAGACTCAGTTGATCAGGTGGTCTTAAGTTGCCAACAGATCTTGAGTTGCGGTCTGCGGCAGGTAGCAGTTTCTCTGTTCAGTGTTTGCGGGTTCTTCTTTGATCAAACCGTGCGGTTTGGGTGATCAAGAAGTGCGAACTGTTTGTTTTCAGTAGTGGAATAAAGCAGCAGGTCAGCGGTCTGTGGTTGCGGTTTGGCAGGTGCGGCTTGTACTCTGTTCGTGCGGTCTTAGTGGCTTCCGTCTGGCAAGTCTGTTCACGCGGTCTGGCGATCTCAAGTTGTCAGGTCGCAGCAGCTTGTATTTTGTGTTTGTGCTTCTCTCCTCCATGATTCTTATGAATCATGTCTCGCCATGTATACCTCAAAATTGTGAAGAGATAGTTAATATCATAGCACTATTCGATCTTCCCATTGTCATTGTTGTGCTACACTTGTGAAAAGTTTGTGACGTGCTTTCCGCATTTTTTACTTCACCTCCGGGCCTCAAGTTTTTTAACAGGTATTAGTTACCTTTTGTAACATTTTTAGTCTTTACTAAAATTGTAATTTGTTTTAGTGCCTTCTCATCAGATCACAGAAGATCGAGACGTGATGGTGAACATCACAATAAGGGTTATAACAATGACAGGTACAAAACTAAATCGAACAAATATTCTTCGACTGACATTATTTGTTATTACTGTAATAAGCCAGGGCATGTGATTACTAATTGCCCGTACAAGAAGAAGGATGGCTCGAGAAAAGAAGAAAAGAAATCTTTCAAAAGTAAGAATAAGGAGAAAAAGAGCTTTTTTGCTACAAAGTCAAAAACTCTGAGCGACAGTGACTCAGACGAGTCAAGCTCAGATGAAGAAGCCTACTTCGGTCTTATGGCTAAGACCAGCGAGGAAAACTATGACACCCCATATGAGGGGAAGGTAAATTCTCATACACCACTTTTTGAATCTGAGACGGATTCCATTGCGGATGAAGGCTACTCCTCAGAGGAAGACTCTGCTATATTAGTTCAGTACAAAGCCTTATTGAAAGGATTTGACAAGTGCCAAAAGGAGATTGAGTCTCTCATGACCATGGAATCAGATCTGTGAGATGAAATAAAAAAATTACTTCCTATCAGAGATGAAGTACAACTGTAGAAGGATGAACTCCAAAGCACTGTTGAACTACTAAAGCAAAAGGAGAAATACCTAACTGAGTTTGAGGGAAAGCTAGTGGTAGAGAGAAAGCTAGTGGAAAGCTTCTCTAAACCAAAGATCATCCTCCTACTCATTGATGATTCTCTACTCCTGTGAGGGTAGCAGTATCGGTCATCAAACCGAGAAAAGTAAGGCGATTAAGAAAAGAGCCATTATGGGCAAGGGTAAGGCTGATCAAAGTCAACCTTCCTTCAAGACGGTAATGTTTCATACAAACACATATGAATTTGAAACATCGTATGGTCACATTATAAGACCAACTCACGTTGAGTCAAGTTAGGGCAACCAAGGATGGAGCCGTCACCGAAGCTTCACAATGACTTCTTTCAAAGCACCTTATGAAGAGATAGTCCTCAAGGACTATGGTTCATTCGTGCATGGACCATCTGCAATGAAAGAACCAAAGGTTAAAAATGTTACGATGGAACCACTTGAGAAGGAGCCGTGTGTTTGCTGCAATCACGAGGCTTCTACCTCCAAGTCGGTACCTCCTGCTAGACCTCCGATTCAAAAAGTCAAGCAGGAGGGAAAAATAAGGTACAACATGTTTGATTGTTGTTGTTGTGGCAAAGTTGGTCACTTCGCCATGGATTGCTGGTTTAATCCAAAGAATGCTAGAATTCCACTAGTTAACAATGCAAGGTCGACCACTCGCAATGTTAACAATCCAAGTGGATGTCGTCTAACAAGAAGCCAAGGACCCAAATCCTTTTGGTTTCCTAAGGGTAATTGATTTTTGATTGCAGGTATGTCCAAAGGCCAACAACACGCCTATATGGTATTTGGACTGTGGATGATCACGACACATGATCGGAACAAGAAGCCTATTGTAGAACTTCACCCCAGTCAAGGATGGTCCAAAGGTTATCTTTGGTGGATCTGATCGGGGGATCACAAAAGGCTACGGTATGATTACCAACAGTATAGTCTCTTTCACAGATGTGTCTTATTTTAAGGGATTACAACATAATCTTATTAGCATAATTCAACTTTGTGACAAAGGCTATATGGCTGAGTTCCACAAGGATAAGTGCTTGATAAAGTCATCTGATATGTCAAAAACTATTTTAACAGGCACTAGGAGTAGAAATATTTTTTGCTTAAATTTTCTCTATTTAGATTCTTCTACACCAATATGCTTTTTAGCAAAAGATAGTGCATCTCTTTGTGATCAATGGCACAAGAGACTATCACATATTAATTTCAAAACTATAAATATGTTATTATCTCACAGCTTAGTACGTGACACACCTGACGTTAAGTGCATTGAAGAGAGACCTTGTCAAGCATGCCAAATGGGCAAGCAGACTCGGGCTATCGTTAAGAGCTTAATTGGCAAAGATTCTACCAGATGATTATATCTGCTTCATATGGATGTATTTAGTCCCATGTCAGTTAGGAGTTTAGGAGGTAAATATTATACGTTGATTATTGTTGATGACTACTTACGTTTAGCTTGGGTATTCTTTCTAAAACACAGGTTAGATACATTTGATTCATTCACTAATTTTGTTAGGAAAATCCAGAATGCACTAAACTGCTCCATAGTCAAAATCAGAAGTGGCCACAGAATAGAATTCAAGTCTGGGCCATGACAGAATTTTGAGAAAGCTTAGGTATCTTTCATGAGTTTTTCTCTCCTCATACTTCACAGCAAAATGGAGTTGTTGAGAGAAAGAATCGAACACTCATAGAAGCAAGTAGGATAATGTTGAATGATTCTTCTCTTCTAGAATATTTCTGGGTAGAAGCCATCAACACTGTTTGTCACGTGCAAAAACAGAGCACTAATCAACAAGAACATCATAAGACACCTTATGAACTGTTAAAAGGTAGGAAACCAACTATATCTTATTTTAAAATCTTTGGCAGTAAATGCTTCGTGCTTAACAATGGGAAGTATTACAAAACTAATTTTAGTGAAAAGTGTTTTGAAGGTATTTTTGTAGGCTATAACAGCCATAGTAAGGCGTATAGAATTTTCAACAAGAAAACACTAGTCGTAGAAAGATCAATAAATATTGTATTTGATGAGACGAGTATGCTTCACAACAAGTCTTCAAGTATTTTTGTTGAAGATGTAGGTGCAGGTTTGAAACTGAAAGAACTGAACTTAGAAGAAGTCATCAAGGAGGATGCTGTAGGGACAGTTTCAGTAAGTGATCCAATTACACCTGAAGAAGAAGAACTTCAAGAATTTGAAGATGTACCAGAAGCAGAAGAACCTGTTATTAGGGATGAAGCAAGAAATTTGGTAGTCAGACATCAGAGAGATCACCCAGCGAATCAAATTGTTGGAGATACCTGCGTTGGAATAAGGACAAGAAGAGGTACAACTAACCAAGTTTTGCATTTGAGTTTTCATTCATAGGTTGAACCAAAGAAATTTGATGAAGCCAAAGAGGATGCTGCATGGTTCGTTACAATGCAAGAGGAGCTCAATTAGTTCAAAAGATGCAAAGTTTGGAAGCTGGTGCTAAGACCCATAGGTCAGAATGTTATCGGAACTAAATGGGTTTACAAAAACAAGCTGGATGAAGACGGTGTAATCGTCAAGAACAAAGCCAGACTTGTTGCCCAGGGTTACCAACAAGAAGAAGGGATAGACTTCGATCAAACCTATGCTCCAGTGGCAATACTCAAAGCGATCAGGTTATTTCTAGCTAATGCAACTCACAAAGGATTCAAGGTCTATCAAATGGACGTGAAGTCTGCCTTCCTTAATGGTAATTTAAAGGAAGAAGTATACATAGAACAACCCTTAGGTTTTGTTGATTCCTCCCTCCCTGACTATGATTATTTTTTACGTAAAGCATTATATGGTCTAAAACAAGCACCCCGAGCTTGGTATGAGTCCCTCTCTAGCTTTCTTCTTGAGAACAAATTCACAAGAGGAAAGATAGATAAGACATTGTTTCTTAAGGAAGCAAAAGGCAAGATTTTGCTAGTGCAAATCTATGTCGATGACATTATTTTTGGATTTATGGATGATTACCTTTGCAAAAAGTTCACTAACTTAATGCAAGGGAAATTTCAAATGAGCAGTATGGTTGAGATGAAGTATTTATTAGGACTTCAAGTGAAACAATCTGAAGATGAAATTTTCATCTCTCAGACGAAGTTCACCAAAGAGTTAATTACAAAATTTGGAATGGAGAGTGCAACCTCAGTGTGGACTCCAATGGGTTCAAATTTGACTCTAGATAAGGATGAGAAAGGGAAACCTTTTGATGAAACCAAGTATAGAAGCATAATTAGATCCTTGCTCTACCTTACTGCCAGTAGACCAGAGATGATGTTTTCAACATGTGTTTATGCTAGATTTTAGGTGAACTCTAAGAAATCTCACTCTGCCGCTGCAAAGAAGATTTTGAGATATCTTAAAGGCACACCAACTCTTGGCTTATGGTACCCAAGAAGTAATTATTTTGAGCTAACAGGATTTTCAGATGCTGATTTTGTAGGAAGCAGGGATGATAGGAAAAGCACATCCGGGACATGCCAATTCCTTGGAAGGAGGCTTGTCTCTTGGAGTAGCAAGAAACAAAATTATGTAGAAATCTCAACTGCTGAATCTGAGTATATCTCTGCAAGAAGTTGTTGTGCACAACTTCTGTGGATCAGGAATCAGCTTGAAGACTAAAACTTGAAGCTGAAGGAGATTCTAATGTTCTGTGATTCATTAAGTGCTATTGCAATTGCCAACAATCTAGTCTCTCACATCCAGACAAAGCTCATAGAGATTCTCTATCACTTCATCCAGGAGCATATGGAGAACAATGACATCAAGCTCAGTTATCTCCCGACGTATAGGCAAGTTGTTGATATTTTCACGAAGCCGCTTGATGAGACCAAGTTCAGCTATTTCAAGCAAGAACTAGGTATGCTAAACAAGGAATCTTGAAGAGAAGACAAAGGAATCAAGCTCAAATCAAAAAATCGGTCTGTTAAAGAAATCAAGGAAATTACACGAGTCATTTAAACAAATTTGTCAAGTCATCAAGAATCTTTTCGACGAAAAGCCATTTTTGTCGAGTACTATCGACGAATTGCAGAATTGCCTCAAGTTATTTTGACGAATCGTCAAGTCAATTTCGTGGAATGCCTTTATTCTGGATTTTAAATCTAATTTCTATTATTATTGGATCCGACGAGCCGTTTCATCTCCCAGGTACGCGCCTCTACTTTAACTTAAATATTAAAACATATATATATTCTTTCGGATTTCACGAGTCACAAACTTCATTTCGTCGAACCCTCTTCCGTCGATTCATCTTCCTCACCAAGCTCTCCGATGATTCCTCTTCCTTGCCGATTCTCTCCGTCGATTCAATCTAGAATGTCGCACAAGAGTTCTGGGTTGCTTCAAGTAGGAGGAGATCTAGTCAGAATAGGGTTTGTCAGCGCCACTGATGAATTCTGAAACATCGTTCTCTGCTTGGAAGAAGCAGGTCTGTTGTTTGTTCTTGAACAGCCATGTCGTGTACTTGACAGAGACATTCTGGACTTCTGTAAGAATGCCAAGGTTAGACACAATGGAGAGGTTATCAAATCGGTTGTAAGAGATAAGGTCATTAAGATGAAGCAGTCAAGATTAACAAAATTTATGCGATTGCCGGTTGTTGAAGAAGAGCACTGTCTATTTGAAGCTGATCATAATTGAGATCCGCTATTCTGTGGTATGCCAAAAGGAACTACCTCAGTTAAAAGGAAGTATATGAATGAATAAGGAAAGCTCCTTTCATATATTCTGGGAAAAGTGTTGCTCTGCAAGGTAGGTTCTCAAGACTACCTATCAAATGATATGTTCAAATTGGTCGAAGTTGTTATTTGCAAAAAAAAAAAGGTAAATTGGGGTCTAGTTCTGTTTGAAAAGATAAAAGCAAGTTTGATGATTCCTAACTTTGGAAGGATCATCAGCCTTTACCTAAATCAAATGGATGGAGACCATTTTGATATGAGGTGTGGTTGCCCCATTCACCATCTGAAGAAAATAGATTTCTCTATTCTGTCAAGATGGGAGAGAAAAATAGTAAAGCCAGGTTTGAAGAAAGCAGTTGAAGAAGAAGAAGAAGAAGAAGAAGAAGAGGAAAGGATTGATCCCTTTCCTTCAAGGCTTGTTCCCAATGCAATAGTACCACCAGTTCAGGAGAAGAGCTCTCAAGCTCTTGTTGCTGCATCAGTCCAGGGGGGAGCTCTCAAGCTGCAGTTTTATCAGGTCAGATAGAGCCCTCTACAGCTCTGCCAGACCATCCAAGTCTTCTAACTCAGTTGTCTGCATGTGTTGTTAACATTGAGAAAAGCCTTAATTTGGTCCCTGGGCATTATTTAGGGAAGATAATGGATCTTCCTGCAAGGGAGCCAGAAAGGATTTCTATTGAGGATTCTGCAGATGAGGAAGCTGATGATGACGAGGAGGAAGCTGGTGATGATGATGATGGTGATAATAGTGGTGATAAGCCTGACTCAGAGCCAGTCTAGGCAAGTCATATTATTGAGAAAGAAAGGGATCACCATTCTGGTGAAGGAAAAGTGCCCTTAGAGAAAGAATACACATCTGGTGGAGTTCTTAGTTTTGATGCTATTCCTTCTATTGAAGAGTAGATTCCTCCAGTATCTTAGGGGGAGGCTGAGAAAGAGGCCAGTCAAGCCCAAGGCAAAGAACCTCTTTTAAAAAAGGATGAAGGAGAGGATGTGCACTTTGCACCTCCTGCTCAGGAAATTGTAGAGGATATGAATGTACCCTCTCTAGGGGAAGCTCAATCTGAAGAGCTAATGTTTTTTGATGAAAGTCATGGCACTCCTCCAGTCCATAACTCTCCTGCTCCAGTTACCTCCACCCTTAATTCAAAATTGCTACAAACTATTGAGGCCCTGCTCAAAAGTTAAGCTGAACACTTTGAATTTTCTATGAAATAAGTTTTTGACAAAGTTAAAGAGGCCGAGTCTGATTTAAATAATGGCTTAGCAAAGGTAAAATTCATTGTATCCACCATGAGAAATGACCTGGATAACTACTTTACAAATGGTGTAAAGACAGTTAGTTTTACTAATGAAGGTTTAAAGGATGTGTATGAGCACTCCAAGGCTCTTATAGAAGGTCAAAATTCCATTTTTCAGCAAGGGAAAAACAAAAGAGATCAAGTTGTTGAAAATTTATCAAGCCTCAAGGAAGAAATTCTCCAAACCCTCACTGAAGAAGTCAAAAAGGGGGAGGAGAAAATTATAGGTCAAATGCATGATTTGAGAAAAGAAGTGGAGAGTAAGCTTCATGAAGCCAATGTATTTAATCATCAAAGTTTTGTATGGATCTATGGAAGTTTGACGGGTAGATATCAAGATCAATCAACCTTTCCTGAGCAAATCTATGAAGACATAGCTCCCATTCCTCCAGTACAGCATTCCTAGATATGGTCTGAACCTGAAGAATTTCCAGAAGGTTTTCCTGGAGATTTTCCAGAAGATATTCCTGAATCATCTGAGCCTTCTGTGAAGAGAGGGAAATATGGTGATGGACCTTTTGCAAGAAGTATTGATCCTTCTGAACGGAGAGGATACGGTATAGTGATCAGGGAGCCTGTAGCAGGAAGAAGAGAATACACTGAGGTTTCGAGTCCTTTTTCTAGATTAATCATGTTGGACACATACAAGTTGGTTGATATTACAAATGAAGAACCTCAGAAGTATTATAGTCAAGAAAAGAAAATTTCACTTCAGAGACTATGGATACAATAACCCAGATGCTCCTCCACCTCCTTCAAGATATTATCCTAACCCCAAAGCTTATTTTGACAGGCAGATGAAGAAGAGGAAGCAAGGGAAGGCTAAAATGCTTTAGTTGTGTGTTGTGACTTTATTGAAATGTGAAAAACATTTATATATATATATATATTATGTTCTGATATTTCAATTCATATGGTTTACTTCTTTATGTCATGTTGTATGTTTATATTTATGATTATTATCTGTGCAATTCACCTTAGTAGACAGGGTTCTGAATTCTTCAAATAGAGGGAGATTGTTGGGTATTATAGCCACAATAACCTTGATTTGAAGAAGTGTCCTTTGAACTAAGATGAATTGATAGTGTATTTGATGTTGTTTCTTAATGGCGTGTTTGCAGGTTGTAATTGCTAAGTACAAACCAATGTTAGGTTTCAATGAATCATAAACACATGCCTATGCAATGTAATCCCTCATTGTGTAGAGCAAGGTGTTGACTCATGTCAAATCTCTCTATTGGGATGTACTATATATTCAAACACTATAGAGAAGACAAGTTGAAGAGATTGCTGGTTTCAGAAGCGGAAGAAAAATAGTCTAAGTCCTTTTCGTCGAGTGGTCTCAAAGAATCCATGTAAATTCATCAAGACAACTTGCGAAGACTTAGCGATTCATCAAATTTACTCGAGAAGTCTCAGAAAATTGTTAAGTGTTTTTCGTCGAGTAAAAGAAAGTTCACTCGAGAACACTCGACGAATTCATCAAGTGGTCTCTCAATTTCTAGTGAACACTCGATGAATTCGTCGAGTGCTCTTGTGAAATACTTGATTGGTCTAAGTTCTTTTCTTCCCGTCTCAGCTCTTTTCTCTAAGTCTAATTATCGAGTCTTTATATAAGTTCAATGGGTAATCTTTTATTCGACGAGTCCATTTGACGAATCCAGAGAGAGCGCATTTTCATCTATTCGACGCAATTTTTCCTTTTAGGGTTTTTCGTCCATGTACAGTCCACGTGGACCTCTTTCCTTTATTTGTTTTTATAGCCGTTTGAAGGAGTGCTATAAGTACTTAAAGGATGGTTCTATTAACCCTAATTGTGCTAATTTTTTAAAGAAAGACATCGTGATTTCCGTCAGCCATCTTTCTCTTTCTCGGACAGGCGATCTTCTGTTGCCAACAAGTCCTATGCACGATTCCTTATCAAGTCTC
Organism: Dactylorhiza incarnata; assembly: GCA_033032865.1. Taxonomy (NCBI): domain Eukaryota; kingdom Viridiplantae; phylum Streptophyta; class Magnoliopsida; order Asparagales; family Orchidaceae; genus Dactylorhiza; species Dactylorhiza incarnata. The sequence goes on from JAWHQI010000035.1 coordinate 10,929,959, forward strand.
GATTCAACAAGATCTCAGTGCTCAGATTGATTCAAATGTTTTCTAGATCTTTTTGTGTCGTCAAGTATTCAGATCAAATCATTCAAGAAAAAGGATTTCTTCTTCCCCTTTCAAGTTCAGGATTTCATCTATTTCTATTAAGAAGAAAGACCTATTCTTTCAGAACGGAAGAAGCAGAATCTCCTTGAGATTCTAAGAGATTGGTTTTTTAATCCAATGTTTTTGTAATATCTTTTTACATATTCTTGTAGCAAGTTTTATAGTTCGAGTTCTTGTAGATCTAGATTAGAGGATCGAGTAAGTAGGAGAGTTTGTTCTCCAAGTTTGTACGAGAGGTTGTTCTCCCAGCTTGTAGGATTTATACTCCGAGTTGTAAGATTATTAATAATCTGAGATTAGTGGAGTAGCCTAGTCTAGCGGGGCGTGCTAGGTAGGTGAGACGGGAAAGTGGATTACCCACTTCGGGGAACCACTATAAAATTCTTGTGTTTATGCGTGCTCTTTGTTTTCTGTGCGCTTATCTTTATAGAATTTAATTCTGCTTAAAAACCATAGAACTCACCTATTCACACCCTCTAGGTGATTTAGGTAGCAACTAGATACTTTCATATTCATATATTGATAATGATCACAAACCATATTTTGGAAGTAATATGATCTTTTGTAGTTATGTTTAATGTTTGAATTTAAAAGATCTTTTGATTTTGCATAATTATAATAAATGATCATTGATTTTATCACATAGAAACTTAGGTACTAATAATTAATTATTGTAAGTGAAGTATATAAAACAATTCATATTCATCCTTTTCAAAACATTAAAGAGAAAGATTGTAAGGTGAATAATGAATATAAATATGATGATAAAATATTTTTGGTTATTTAGAAATGTTTTGTAAATTTCCTCTTTGATTTTTGAATGTTTAACAAACCATATATATATATAGTTTTTTTAAAACGTTGTGATAATAGAATAATATTTCATAAATTAATATTTAGAGAAATCAAAATTTTCAAGAAAATTGTGCTACCGTAGGCGTTAGATATGGGCTATCAAATGATGCAATAATATTAAATAAATAAGCAAAACTTTCGCATTTTATACATTTAGCCTAAGACCCATAATATTCCTTTCAAATCCATTTTTGACAATTATTACATTAGCCTGGATAATATCATATAGAAAATTTAGCATTTAATTTATAATGATAATATAAGACTTTTATAGGTAATGGACATAGAAGGAAAAAACATAGATAGATCACTTGAGAAATGATAGGACTTTTTATTTAATTTCATAAAATTTGATTTGTTAATGAATTTAGACTTAATGTGTGAAAAGTCATATCACAAGTTTTATAGAGTGACCATAACATGTTGGCTCAAGAAAGGATAAGAAAAACAAGCAAACAAAAAGAAAGTTAAGCATATCATGAAGTAGAGTAATGGTATTCATTTTTGATTTGTTTCTACTTCATGCAATTATATGATACCTAATGAATAAGAGATTTAGGTATCCAAAGAGGACCAAGTGGGATGGTTACTTTGGGTACCCAAGTACATTGTGTTGGCTTTTGAGGAGACAAGGATGAGTGGACCCTTTCAATTGACATTAATCCGTCATTCATAAATATGGGTCTCCATGTTGGAGTTACCATTGTGATCTAGAAGTGGTCAAACATGTAATCTCACTGCCAACGCGATATGAGCCTGCAGGGTCGCACATAAGAGCATGTGGAGAAGTTGGAAGATTGACTGTGTTGGTAAAGGTTACCAATCACCATATAGAATCGGGGAGGTAAAGCAAATGTTGCTGTCGGAATTCGTCGGATATGATTCGTCGGATTCTTCGGAATTTGTCGGATCATTCCGTGGAAACTCGACGAATTATCACAGAGACCCTTAACTCAGCAAATGTTGCCGTCTGATATGATTCGTCGGATTCGTCGGATTGTTCCGTGGAAACTCGACGAATTGTTACAGACATCATTAACTTGGCAAATGTTGCCGTCTGATATGATTCGTCAGATTCGTCGGATTGTTCCGTGCAAACTCGACGAATGCTGACAGAAACCTCAAGTTCTTCTGTATGGACTGCGGATAGCGATTTGTCTAGGTCTTTTTATACTTCAGGTATAAATAGGACCTATTTTAAGGGTTCAATATGCTCTTCTTACGCCTCTTGGAAGAAGACCCGACGGAAGAGTTCCGCCTCACGAACCCTAGCCGACGGAAGTGTTCTGCCATTTTGCTCGTCTACGCAGACCTCCTTCCGGCGATCGTCGCCGTGATTGTTCTTCCTGGAGCGAACCTAGCAATTCGTGGAAGTGCAAGGTGCAGTCGTTCTTCTCCCGGCTCGTGTGGATCACAGTAGAGACGTAGACATCATTCTACGTGAGGACTCTCGCATAGCCGCTGACAGGATTCACCTTCTTGGAGCACCTAAGTTGGATTCGATCCAACTCCACTAAGGTAATTTATGCCTAGTAGTTTTCATTACTTCTTGATTCAATGTTCATGGCCGATCCGAATCTTTTTGGGTTGTTTCTCTTTATTTCCGCTGCGCCTACATACGATGTATGGTTGTAGAAAAAACCAACAGTGGTATCAGAGCTAGGTTCTGGTCATGAATGTTGTTTCAGAAGTTAGGTTATTCCAGTACGTGCAAATCTAGGTATTTGGAAGCGTTCTAAAGGTCAAGATTTCTTCCTGGAACATCAAAAGTTGATTATTTTTCCAAGGGAATTCGGTGGTGATTTTGAAAAATTTGGACGGGGCTCTGCCCCTAAGACCCCGCCAGGGGCACGGCCCCTTGGAACCCCGCCAGGAACGTCTGGGATTTCGTGGTAATTTCTAATTGTTAGAAATTGTTGTCTCCTCAGCAGTAACCGTCCCTCAAGAGGTTAATGAACCCTTGTATTGTTTTGGATTTTGAATCCAACAATGAGAGACGAGCTTGTCTACTGCTTTAAGTCGAGTTGTCTTTGCCTTTGTCCAATGCATGTAAATCTGAAGATTTGTAAGAGTTCTAAATGTCCAGATTTAGCCCTTTCGTCTATCAAAGGTTGATTGTCTTATGTTGTGCACATAAGGGATGCATGTGGATTTTAGAAGCTTGTTTTTCTGTGGATGTGCACTTTGATCAAATGTTGATCATGGTTAAGTGTTAACCTATTATTAAAAAATTTAAATCCCTTCATCAAATATTAAGTGTTCGGATGCCTTCCGATGGATGACACTCTTCCTGCCTCGATCGATGAAGTGTGGGCTTGCCAAAGCAAGGTGCATTAATCTATCTTGGTAAGGGTGCGAGCGAATAATTGTGATATCCCACTGTCGACATCGGGTCTAACTTAACTAGGTGACCTCAAAGGTTGAGTGCCTAGAGGCATAGGGTTGGCATGCACCATATGATGGATGCGAATAAGGAGTTATTCACCAGCCATACAAGAGTTGCATGAGGATGCAATTGGCCAGCGTTGCCTACCTAAATAACCGCATTATGAGAGGAACGCCAAAGCGGACTCGTGGTGTTGGTGAAATACGGATATTGTCCACTAAGAGAGTAGCTCGCATGGACTCTCCGAATTGATAGTGAGGGCTATCTATTTGAATAAAATAGTGGGAGTATTTAATTGAAGTCCAAATTAAATTAAGTTGTGTTTTGAAATTTTGGTACAGATTAAATTCTGCATGAATTCTTGTAGAATTCCATGGCAAGTGGTTCACATTCCACCTTGTCCCTGAGAGCTATACTTGAGAAGGACAAGCTAAGTGGGACGAACTACATGGACAGGTATAGGAACCTGAGAATTGTTCTCAGGCAAGAGCGAAAGCTCTACGTCTTGGAAGAAGAAGCCCCCGAGGTGCCGACCGGGAACTCGTCCCGTGTTGATAAGGATGCTTATAAGAAGTATACCGATGACGCCTTAGACGCCGAGTGCCTTATGCTTGCCACCATGAACTCTGAGCTTCAGAAGCAACACGAGAACATGGGGTGCAAGGAGATTGACGAGCACCTAAAGAAAATGTTTCAAGGGCAAGCTCGTCAAGAGAGGTTCGATGTCACGAAGGCCTTATTTCAGTGCAAAATGGGAGCTCGAGACTCAGTTGGTACTCACGTACTCAAGATGAGTGGGTATATTGAGAACTTGGAGAGACTGGGTTTTCCTCTGGGTCAAGAGTTGGCCACAGATCTTATCCTGCAATCGTTGCCGGATAGTTATGAGCAGTTCGTCTTGAACTACAACATGAATGAAATAGACAAGACACTGCCCGAGCTCCAAGGCATGTTGCGAACTGCCGAGATAAACATGAAGAAGGCCAAGCCTGCTAGTCCCATATTAATGGTATATAAAGGCAAGGGTAAGGCCAAGGGCTTCAAGAAGACGAAGGTGGGACCTAAGTCACATCTTGAGCCCAAATCTTCTGCGCTGAAAAAGAAGAGCACTGTGAAGGAACGGAAATGCCACCACTGTGGCAAGGCTGGTCATTGGAGGAGGAATTGTCCTTCGTACATTGAGGGTCTGCAGAAAATGAAGGGAGGTATGACTTCCGCTTCGAATATTTACGTTATAGAGATAAACCTTTCTGCTCCTTCATCTTGGGTATTGGATACCGGATGTGGTTCTCATATTTGTACAAATGTGCAGGAACTGGGAAGGGGGAGATTGCTGAGTAAAGGAGAGGTGGACCTGCGCGTCGGCAATGGAGCAAGAGTTGTTGTTGTAGCCGTAGGGGTTTACCGTCTTTCTTTACCCAGTGGGCTTGTAATAGAACTTAATAATTGTTATTTTGTTCTGGCCATAACTAGAAACAATATATCCATTTCATGCTTAGACATGATTGGATTTTCTTTTATAATTAAGAACAATTGTTGTTCTATATTGAAGAATGATGTTTGTTATGCTGTAGCTCAATTGTTCAATGGTCTTTATGTTTTGAACCTGGACCATCCGATCTATAATGTAAATAATAATAAAAGACTAAGAACAAATGACTCAAATCCTACATATCTCTGGCATTGTCGTTTGGGCCATATAAACGAGAAGCGCATATCCAAGCTCCATAAAGATGGACTATTGGACTCATTTGATTATGAATCATTTGAGCGATGCGAGTCTTGTTTGATAGGCAAGATGACTAAAGCCCCTTTCACTGGTTATATTGAGAGGGCTGAGGATCTTATGGGTATAGTACATAGTGATGTATGCGGACCCATGAGTTCTATGGCTAGAGGTGGGTATTTCTACTTCGTTACATTTACTGATGATTTCAGTAGATATGGATACGAGTATCTTATGAAGTGCAAATCCGAAACTTTTGAAAAGTTCAAAGAGTTTAAGAATGAAGTGGAGAACCAATTGGGTAAAATGGTTAAAGCACTCCGATCTGATCGAGGTGGCGAATACCTGAGTCATGAGTTCCGTGATCATCTGAAAGAGTGTGGTATTGTATCACAACTCACTCCACCTAGGACACCGCAACATAATGGTGTGTCTGAGAGGAGAAATCGTACTCTGTTAGACATGGTACGGTCGATGATGAGTCATGCAGACTTGCCTGTTTCTTTTTGGGGTTTTGCTTTAGAGACTGCTGCAATGAGACTGAATCGCGCTCCGACGAAAACGGTTCTAAAGACACCATATGAGATATGGACTGGGAAGCGTCCTAGTATGTCATTCATTAAAATTTGGGGCTGTGAGGCATACGTACAACGTCAAATGCCTGACAAGTTGGAACCCAAATCAGATAAGTGTTATCTGGTGGGATATCCTAAGGAAACGAAAGGATATTACTTTTACCTACCGTCTGAGGGCAAAGTGTTTGTCGCAAGGACGGGTGTCTTCTTGGAGAAAGAGTTCTTGTCAAGAAAGACGCAAAAGGTAGAACTTGAAGAAGTTCAAGAATCACAAGTAGTGAATGAACTAGAATTGGATTCTGAGCCAGGACTACAAGATGTTGTAGCTAGAGAACCTGCTCAAGAGACACAAGTCCTACGTAGATCTGGTAGACCAAGATTTGAGCCTAAGAGATATGGATTTCTCGTGTCTCAAATAGGTAATGTGTTGCTTATGGATCATGATGATGAACCAGCGACCTACCAAGAGGCTATGAATGGACCGGACTCCGACAAATGGCTTGAGGCTATGAAATCCGAAATGGACTCCATGTATACAAACCAAGTTTGGAACTTGGTGGAACCACATGAAGGGGTACGACCCATAGGGTGCAAGTGGGTCTTCAAGAAGAAGACCGACATGGATGGGAATGTACAGACATTCAAAGGGCGACTGGTGCCTAAGGGTTTCAAGCAAATTCATGGTGTTGACTATGATGAGACCTTTTCCCCTATTTCCATGGTAAAGTCCATTAGGATATTGCTTGCTATTACTGCGTATTATGACTACGAGATCTGGTAGATGGATGTCAAAACGGCTTTCCTAAATGGAAACCTCCTTGAGGAAGTGTACATAACACAACCCGAGGGTTTTGTATCCCCAAATGAAGCCACTAAAATATGCAAGTTGAATAGGTCCATCTATGGATTGAAACAGGCCTCTAGAAGTTGGAATCTTTGTTTTGATGAGAAGATCAAAGAGTTTGATTTTGTCAAGAATGAAGATGAACCGTGTGTTTACAAGCGAATCAGTGGGAGCATTGTTGTCTTCCTGATATTGTATGTAGATGACATACTGTTGATCCGAAATGACATACCTACCCTGAAAGTTGTTAAGAACAACCTAGGGAACTGATTTTCTATGAAGGACTTGGGTGAAGCGACTTACAAACTCGGTATTAAGATCTATAGAGATAGATCAAAGAAGTTGTTGGGTTTGACCTAGAGTACGTACATTGAGAAGGTGTTGAAGCGGTTCACCATGCTTGAGTCCAAGAAAGGATTTTTGCCCATGTCTCATGGTGTAAATCTCTCTAAGGACCAATGTCCAAAATCTTATGAAGATAAGGACCGCATGAAGTTGATTCCATATGCTTCGGCAATTGGGTCAATCATGTATGCAATGTTATGTACTCGACCCGATGTCTCTTTTGCTTTGAGCATGACTAGCAGGTATCAGTCTGATCCCGGTGAATGTCACTGGATAGCCGTAAAGAATATCCTGAAGTACTTGAGAAGGACTAAGGATGTATTCTTGGTGTATGGTGGAAAGGAAGAGCTCGTTGTAAGTGGTTACACGGATGCCAGCTTCCAAACTGATAGGGATGATTCGAAGTCTCAGTCAGGGTTTGTGTTTTGCCTGAATGGAGGAGCTGTGAGCTGGAAGAGTTCCAAGCAAGAGACAGTTGCTGATTCTACAACTGAGGCCGAGCATATCGCTGTGGCAAATGCAGCGAAGGAGGCTGTATGGATTAGGAAATTCATCGGCGAGCTAGATGTAGTTCCTAGCATTATTGGTCCCGTAGTTCTCTACTGTGATAACAATGGTGCAATTGCACAATCTAAGGAACCTAGATCCCATCAGCGCTCCAAGCACATACTTTGGCGGTTCCATCTTATTCGTGAGATTATCGAACGAGGAGATGTGAACATTTGCAGAGTGCCGACTGAGGAGAATATTGCAGATCCACTGACAAAGCCTCTCGCGCAGAGAAAGCATGATGGTCATACTAGATCAATGGGTATACGATACCTGAGTGATCAACTCTAGTGGGACTCTTGTGGGTTGCATGTAAAATATATATTTTGTTGGCTGTTTATTATTTATTCATATGATGAATTGTGTACCAATTATTTCCTTTTACAATTAATGGCAAGTTCTTTTATTACGATTTACTGTTTCTATATGATAGAATAAAATTCGTGATAAATACCCTTAGAATGTTCGCTTCCATAGGACATCAAGTACGTGACTTGAATGTGAGAGCCTATGATTTTGAAGCTTCATTCTTAAGAGGTCCCTGGTCGAGGTATCATCGTAGAGGCTAAGGGTGATGATGATGCATTAAGACTAGCATGTGTGTTGACTGATGACCGGTTCTCACAGGTCATGATATTGTGATATCAAGTCATCACGTGGGTACTTGTTAGTGGACAAGTTGTACTGGACAGACCCAACCTGAGACTACTTTGTGGATTGTTACTTAAATGTGTCATAAGTAGGTCTCATTTGACAATGGTGTTGTGGTCCTTTGACCTGAAGTCACAGCATTCATCGAGTGAGGAGGAGCGTGCTTTGATGTCATCTAAAGTCTTCCTTGAAGAAGGTTGATGATAAGGGTGGTCGTTGGGTACGTTACGAATCATTTGGGTGTTTGGGTGTGAGCAGATATGGGATTTGTCCTCCTATATAACTGGAGTTGCATCCATGGGCCCCTTGATGGAATTGGACTGAGAAATGCATGGCCATGCTTGGTTGAGTCAATATGTGATATTGAGCTCACCATTCTCTGGAAGTCCGTTCTAGATCAAGAAACTTGGATTGAGCTATTATGAGGGTGACACGGTCCATGCCTCTAGTTCTTTCCGGATGTAAGGGATAAAGGGACAAAGACAACGTTGGAACATTGGTCATAAAGGCTTATGAGTTATGAACTCTTATTGCTTGGGGAGCAATGATGCATTGCTAGATGCCGCTCATTGTTTGTGAGGTTTTTGTTTGATACTTTCAAGATCAAGTGGGAGACTGTTGGAGTTACCATTGTGATCTAGAAGTGGTCAAACATGTAATCTCACTGCCAACGCGATATGAGCCTGCAGGGTCGCACATAAGAGCATGTGGAGAAGTTGGAAGATTGACTGTGTTGGTAAAGGTTACCAATCACCATATAGAATCGGGGAGGTAAAGCAAATGTTGTTGTCGGAATTCGTCGGATATGATTCGTCGGAATTCGTCGGATCGTTCCGTGGAAACTCGACGAATTATCACAGAGACCCTGAACTCGGCAAATGTTGCCGTCTGATATGATTCGTCGGAATCGTCGGATTGTTCCGTAGAAACTCGACGAATTGTTACAGAGATCATTAACTCGGCAAATGTTGCCGTCTGATATGATTCGTCGGATTCGTCAGATTGTTCCGTGCAAACTCGACGAATGCTGACAGAAACTTCAAGTTCTTCTGTATGGACTGCGGATAGCGATTTGTCTAGGTCTTTTTATACTTCAGGTATAAATAGGACCTGTTTTAAGGGTTCAATATGCTCTTCTTACGCCTCTTGGAAGAAGACCCGACGGAAGAGTTCCGCCTCACGAACCCTAGCCGACAAAAGTGTTCCGCCGTTTCGCTCGTCTACGCAGACCTCCTTCCGGCGATCGTCGCCATGATTGTTCTTCCTGGAGCGAACCTAGCAGTTCGTGGAAGTGCAAGGTGCAGTCGTTCTTTTCCCGGCTCGTGTGGATCACTATAGAGACATAGACATCATTCTACGTGAGGACTCTCGCATAGCCGCTGACAGGATTCATCTTCTTGGAGCACCTAGGTTGGATTCGATCCAACTCCACTAAGGTAATTTATGCCTAGTAGTTTTCATTACTTCTTGATTCAATGTTCATGGCCGATCCGAATCTTTTTGGGTTGTTTCTCTTTATTTCCGCTGCGCCTACATAGGATGTATGTTTGTAGAAAAACCCAACACTCCATTCAAACCTTGGGTTAATGTTTTTATAATTCTAACTTCCATGATGATTTCTTAAAACATTGTTTATAGGAAATTTGTTCATTTTTAGTTTTATATTGGGAGAAAAATTATGTTGTAAATGATAATGATGATAGTGTTTTGGAATTTTATTTACAAGCTTTTGATGTTTTTCATTTCCTTTGTTTGTCTTAGAAAAATTATGAAAATTTATTTTCAACTTGTTTTTGAATTTTGTTTGATATTGTGAATGCATGTTTTGAGAATTTTTCTTTATGATTTCCTTAAGCGAGTTGATTTTAGTTTCCAATTCATTATTCTTAATTTTGATATTATGTTTAGCTTTATGATAAATAGTAATTACACCTAATTTTTATAGTCTTTTTTTACATTTTTATTTAAAATTGTAAATTTTATATGTAAATTAATGAACAAAATGCTTGTTTTTTATTTATTTTCATTTCTAACTTAATATTTTTTTTCTTTTTGTATATTTTCTAGTTTTTTTTCAGGTCACGCCCTTGGTCACGCCAGTGACTAAGGGCGTGTCAGCTCAAATGACAATTTCCAGCAATCTGCCGCCTTCCTGCATCAATTGACAAGTCCTGCCCTCGGTAACACCCATGACTGAGGCCGAGTACTTGGTCACACTCGTGTACTTCTCATCAAGACGACTGACAGCGCATTCTCGATGAATCTCCTAGATGTCCACACAAATTGCAAAGTCACGCCCATGTCAAATGGGTCATGCCCGCAACATGCGAAAATTTGACCAGAAGTTGTAAGGACACTCCGGTCGTTACACCCAGCTCCCACCGACATCAAGTCATGCCTGTGACACTCAGTTCACTCCCGTGTTCAGCCACCTCTTCAAGCCAAAGCTTCTGAAGACCTTCCAAATATGCCAGCTGGTGCCCTCTATCCGCACCCTATAGGTCACGCCCTCGGTAATTCCAAATTTTTTCCAATAAATAGGAGGGCTCAACTGAAGATTAGGGTTCACAATTTCAAGTCTTTTTTGGGAATTGTGATCCACTTTTGTGTTTTTATTATTTTTGCACTTTTCTCTTTCTTCTTTTTTGCACTTTCTCTCTCTAGGATTGTAATATTTTCTTTGCTTAATGAAATAGGTTTGTTAATCTTATTTCTCTTCTTTTACTTTTTTTATTTCCTTTCCTTTATGTAGAGTGTGTGTGTGTATGGGTTTAAAATGCATTTTCTTTCGTAGCTTACCTTTTATTGCCTTCTTTAATTCCCGTAGACTGTGTTCGTTTATGGGATAAATTATCTGCTTTCTTCAATTTCAGTCATTTTAATTCCCGTAGAGTGCATGCATTTAGGGGATAAATTTTCTGATTCTTCAATTTCAGTCATTTAAATTCCAGTAGAGTGTGTGGGTTTTTCATTTAGTGCGTCCTTTTCTTTTTTATCGCATTTCTTGGTATTTGCTAAATGCACACCAAGCCCGCGATTATAGTAATTTCTGCTTCTTAAATTATCGCAAATCACATCTTTTTTTATCGATAAGATAATATCGCATCCTCAAAGTAAAAATAATTAACATGGCCTTGGAAAAATACGACCTTGATATTATTTTCTAAAAATATAATGTACTATACATGATAAGGTATACTTGCCTTTATCGAAAGATTAGTGAGGATAATTATTTTCAAAAACTCTGCAAAAGCCCTTTTCTATAAAATTTAATTAATCAAAAAAGAATTTTGGCGCCGTCACCGGTGTGCCTCCCCCAATATTCCAAGAGAAGGAAAGGTCGTTACTTCTATCATTTCGATAGGATAACGGTTGGTTCCTCGAAGTAGGAGTACTCGCCGGACTCCTCGAAAATGCCCGCCCGAATCTAATCGCTCGCGGGCTCTATAGGATTTTAATTTTGAACTCATCAAATTTTTGGCACCGTTGCCGGGGAACTGTGTCGTTATTTTGAATCAAAGAATCACTATTAATTTTATCTTATATTTCTATATATATCCTTTTCCCTTTCTTCCTTTTTTTCACTTTCCTTTATCTCAAAACACAAAAAAAAAATATATAAAGCTTAATTTCAAAAAAATTAAAAAAATATATATTTTACCCTTTTTTATTGTATATTTCATTTCATTTAAAAAACTCTAAAATAAAAAAAAAAATAAAAAAATTATTTAGAATATAATAGTTCTCTCTCTCTCTCTCTCTAAAAACCCTAAAAATCAAATAAAAAAATATAAAATAATAACTATATTTTCGTGAATAATCTTATTGTCTCTTTTTTCTAACAAAAAACCCTAAAATCAAAAAAATGTAAAAACCCTTCCCCTTTCCTTTTTTTCTTTTTTCCTTTGTTTATATTTTCCTCTAAAAAGCCCTAAAATCACAAAAAAGAAAAAAAAGCATTTTACAAAAACATTTTTTATATATACATATAAAAGTTTATGACCCGAGGAAGCTCTCGGATAATACAGAAATCGCTTTTGATCCCGGAATCGAGCGCACTCTTCACTAGCGTCGCCGATCTCGTGATCAAAATCAATCCTTAGATCCCAAAGAGTTACTCAGCGATACTATAATGGAAAATATGACAAATCCCAATACAAATGCTCCCCCGTAGTGGACCATGGCCTACTATGCTAGGCCAAATTTGGAAGATACTGGATAGAGTGTTAGTCACCCCGCGATAGCTAATAACAATTTTAAATAAAATCCAACAAAATCCAAATGGTACAACAGTCGATACACTTCAACGATTTGCCAGATGAGGACCCTAATATCCACCTTTCTAATTTCCTAGAAATTTGCGACACGTTTAAAATTAATGGCGTTAGCGATGATGCCATTCACTTACGCTTATTTCCTTTCTCTCTGTGGACAAAGGCTAAGGCATTGTTGACTTCTCTTCTAAGAGGGTCCATAACCACGTGGGACGAGTTGACAAAAAATTTTTTAACTAAATATTTTCCTCCGTCAAAAACCGCTAAGCTGTGCACAGATATAGCTTCCTTTATACAATTCGATTTCGAGTCTCTCTACGAGACTTGGGAACATTTTAAAGATTTCTTGCGCAGGTGTCTTCATCATGCGCTACCCCCTAGCTACAGGTCCAGATGTTCTATAATGTATTGAATTTCCAAACCCAGCAAATGAACGATGCGGCCACTGGAGGGACGTAAAACCACAAAACCCCACAGATGTGCCAAGACCTTTTCGAGGAAATTGCCATGAACGCATACCAATGGAATGTACCCAGGGAGCATCCTCCTAAACTGGCTAGAATTTATGAAGTGGATGCCACTTCTCACTTAGCTTCGCAGGTAGAGCGACTAAGTAAGCAAGTGGCGGAGATGACTACTTCCTCTTCCACTCCCGCGTGGGAGAATAATAATAATAATAATATTGATAATAACGATAATTTAGTAGAGGAGTAGGTGGATTACCTCGGCAATCCAGTTCGGGCCCCCTTCAGCCCTAATAATAACCCTTATAGTAATAACTATAATCCATGTTGGAGGAATCACCTGAACTTCTCCTGGAGTAACCCTAATAATGCGCAATGCTCCCCAAATGCTGGCCCACAAGGCTATTCACAATGATTCCCCTAGGTACTACAACAGGGTTTTCAGCCTCTTCCAAAACCTTCCTCGCTCGAGGAAATTTTCGCAAAATACGTAGCGTCCAATGAAATAAATATCCATAATATAATCAGATCGCTAAAAAACTTAGAAATGTGGGTTGGACAGCTTGTGAAAATGATCTCGGAGCGGCCACTTGGAGCATTGCCAGAAAATAGGGAGTCGAACCCCTGTGAAAATGCCCACGCTATTACCCTTCGAAGAGGCAAGGAGATCGTCTCCCCATCGCGGGTTGAGCCAAAGGTACATTTTTTGACTCCGACCCCCCAGCCGCTCCTCCGATTTCAATAGATCTGGATTTTCCAATTGCGCCAAATGTTTCGAGCCCGCAAATTCCTTACCCTTCAAAAATTAATAAAGATAAGGAGGTCGAACACTATCAAAAAAATTTAAATATACTAAAACAAATCCAAATTAACGTCCCCTTCTGCGAGGCTCTCTCAGATGCCGAAATACGTGAAATACCTCAAAGAGTTAATTTCTAATAAAAGAATCTCAAGGGTATTTCACGTGTTTCACTTAATGCGTAATGCTCAGAGGTCCTACTTAACAAATTGCCTCCCAAATTAAATGACCCGGGAAGATTCTCCATCCCGTGCCTTTTTGGCAATTTGTTAATAAAATATGCCCTAGCGGACCTAGGAGCGAGTATTAATTTAATGCCCTTCTCCCTCTTTAAAAAATTAGATTTGGCTGTTCCTACCCCAAGAAAAATGAGCATCCAACTCGCGGATCGCTCGATAAAGTATCCCATCGGAGTAGTGGAGGACGTCCTGGTCAAGGTTGACATGTTTATCTTCCCAGTAGACTTCATCATCCTCAACATTGAGGAGGACGCCGATGTACCAATTATCCTCGGTCTCCCTTTCCAGGCGACCTCCCGAGCATTAATTGATGTAAGTAATGGTCATCTCCTCCTTCGGGTCGGAGACGACAAAGTTACACTTCACATTAATCCCTCAATGCGGAACACTTTATCGAACGATGATTCCTATTTTAATTTGGAATCCGCGTTTGAGGATGAGTGTTCTTCACTTTTTGAATTACTTTCTTTAACGCTAGATGATTCAGATCTGGCAAATCTCCCTCCTTTAGACGAATTACTGCCAGATTCACCTTTCAAACCATTCGATTCAAAAGGTTTAAAAATCACCACCTCTTACGAAGAACCATAGGTCTTAGAAATCAAACAACTCCCCGACCATTTAAAATACGCTTTTCTAGCCAAAAATTCAATACTTCCCATTATTATTTCTTCCACTTTAACCGATTCGAAAACCTCTGAGTTGGTGGAGGTTTTTCTAAGCATCGCTATGCAATTGCATGGCAGATTTCTGATATTCGGGGGATAAACCCCTCTTTCTGCACGCACAAAATCTTTTTAGAAGATAATTACCGCAAAAACATCCAGCCTCAGCGACGACTTAACCCGAATATACGAGATGTCGTTAAGGCTGAAGTCATAAAACTCTTGGATGCGGGGATTATCTACCCAATATCAGACAGTATGTGGGTTAGCCCCATACAGGTCGTGCCTAAGAAGGGCGGTTTAATGGTGGTGGCCTATAAAAATAATTAATTAATCCCAACCCATACTGTTACGGGTTCGTGGGTGTGCATTGAGTACCGAAAGTTAAACAATGCCACCCAGAAGGTTCACATCCCATTGCCGTTTATCGATTAGATTCTGGAGCGACTTTTGGGTCATCCATATTGTTGTTTTCTCAATGGTCTATCGAGATTTTTACAAATTCTAATCTCCCCCGAAGACCAGGGGAAAACAAGTTTTACGTGCCCCTTCGGCACCTTCGCATATTGAAGGATGTCATTTGACCTCTATAATGCGCCAACTACATTCCAACGATGTATGATTGCGATCTTTGGGGAGCTCGTATAAGAAATTATGGAAGTCTTTATGGATGACTTCTCTGAATTCGGGAGCTCCTTTTCTAACTACTTACATAATCTAGATTGAGTCCTCCAAAGATGCGAAGGCACGAACCTAGTTTTAAACTAGGAAAAGTGTAATTTTATGGTCCGGGAGGGTTTAGTTGTCGGACACAAGATTTCCTCTAGAGGGATGGAGGTAGATGAGGTCAAGGTCGAAATAATTGAAAAACTCACAACACCTTCAAATATAAAATCTATTAGGAGTTCTCTTGGCCACGTGGGTTTTTATAGGCGATTTATACAAAAAATTTCCAAAATAACAAAACCTCTAACCTACCTCCTGGAGAAGGAATCTCCTTTTATTTTTGATTCCGCCTACGCAGAGGTTTAAAATACTATAAAAGAAAAACTTATTCATTCTCCCATTCTGGTGGCGCCAGATTGGTCCCTTCCATTTGAAATTATGTGCGATGTGAGCGATATCGCGGTGGGAGCCATACTAGGCCAACATGTCAATTAATATTTTCATCCCATCTATTACGCATCTCGAATGCTCACAGCCGCATAGGCTAATTACACGACCATGGAAAAGGAACTTCTCCTCGTCGTCTTTTCAATCGATAAGTTTAGGCCCTAAGTTACGCTTTCAAAAATTATTGTTTTTACCGGCCACTCCACCCTCAAATATTTATTATCAAAAGTAGACGCCACGCCCCACTAGCTTCGATGGATCCTCCTATTGCAGGAGTTCGACTTAGAGATCCGGGACAACAAGGGCGCTGAATATTTAGCGACTGACGAACTCTTTCGTTTAGAGCACCAAATCACGGAAGCGCTCATCAAATCTGATATAGACGATAAATTTCCCGAGGAGCGCCTCCTCACTATTTCTAAATTAAAAACTTCTCCCCTCCTTGGTTTGTAGATTACGCCAACTATTTAGTTGCGCGGGTCCTTCTAAAACACTTTTCAAAACAGCAAAAGAAAAAAATTCTTTTCTAATTAGAAAAATTACTTTTGGGAAGACTCCTTTCTCTTTCATGTTTGCGCAGATCAAGTGGTATAGAGATGCGTATCATAAGAGGAGGGTGCGCAAATATTGCGGCAGTACCACGAGGGGCCGGCCGGGGGGGGGGGGGGGGGGGGGTTTCAAGACAACCAAAACGCGCAGAAAGCGCTAGAGGCGGGCTTTTGTTGGCCCACTCTCTTTAAGGATGCTTATAATTATGTGAGCAAATGCGATAGCTGCCAGCGGTCAGGTAACATCTCTCGTCGTGATGAGATGCCCCAAAATTTTTATTTAGAATGCGAGATCTTCGATCTTTGGGGGCACAGACTTTGTAGGCCCCCTACCTCCTTCTTATACCAATCGTTACATTCTAGGGGAAGTCTACTATGTATCGAGATGGGCGGAAGCGCAAGATCTCCCCACCAATGATGCGAGAGTCATCGTTAAATTCCAAAAATAATTATTTTCTCGCTTCGGTACACCGCACACAATAGTAAGTGATAGGGGTATGCACTTTTGCAATGCCCAATTTGCCAAAATTCTATCTAAATACGGTGTCACGCATAAGCTCGCCACCGCCTATCACCCCCAGACAAGCGGCCAAGTAGAGGTAGTTAATCATCAAACGCATTTTGGAAAAAACCATTTCGATGAATAGGAAGGATTGGGCAATAAAACTAGACGACGCGTTGTGGGCGTATCATACGACATACAAGACCGCCATCAGTTGAACGCCCTATCGATTAGTCAATGACAAGGTGTGCCATCTGCCCATAGAGTTAGAGCACAACAATTTCTGGGCTTTAAAACTTTTAAACCTCGATTCAAACTTAGCCTCCGAAACTCAGAAATTCCAATTAAACGAGCTCAATGAATGGCATGTGAACGCTTACGAGAGCAATAAAATGTTCTACCACGATCACAAAATTAAATTTCTAAAAACATTTGAATCGGGCGATCTTGTCCTTTTATTTAATTCATGTCTTTTCCTTTTCCGGGGAAACTAAAATCCCGATGGTCCAGCCCCTTTGAAGTTAAAAAGGTTTGGCCATATTGGACCGTACTTATCTCTCACCCCGAAAAAGGCGAGTTTAAAGTCAACGGCCAGCATTTAAATCTTTATTTGGCGGGCGATCCGGTGGATGGAAAACTCGAATCAATACCCCTCCCCCACTTCTAAAAATGCAAAATCTGACAAGCTACACGATGGTAAACAAAGCGCTCGTGGGAGGCACCCCATATTTATCTAATATTTTTATTGCTTTTCTGTTTCTACTTTATTTTTGCAGGGTTTATTGTTCTTTTTCATCACTCTTTTAATTTTTGTACAAACTTTATTTTCGTTTATGCTTCTTCATACTTAAATTTCAATATTGGGGACAATGTTGAGTTTTAAGTATGTGGGTATCTTTTTTTGTTCTTCAAAATTTTGAAAATTAATTACTTTGAAAAATCCAAAAAAAAATTCATACTTTGTAAATAAATTAGTAAAAATGAAAAAAAAATTCAAAAAAACCCCAAAATCCAAAAAATATTTCATACTTTGTAAATAAATTAGCAAAAATCCAAAAAAATTCTAAAAAACCCCAGAATCCAAAAATATTTCATACATTGTAAAAAAATTAGAAAAAATTTCAAAAAATTCTAAAAATCCCAAAAATTTCTAAAACCCCCAAAATCCAGAAAAATTTCATACTTTGTAAATAATTTAGGAAAAATCCAAAGAAGTCAAACAACCCCCAAAATCCAAAAAATGATGAAATGACCCAAAAATCCCAAAAAAATAATAAACGCCTACTTAGCTTTTCATTTTTCAAAACTTGTTTGAGTTTATTTATAAGCAGTTTCATTATTTTTGATTTGCCGAAATTCTTATTTGTATATAGTTTATAAGATTTAGATTTTTGAAATTTTAGTTGTAAAGAACACATAGTAATTTTATTTTAATTAGAGAACAAACTTTTTAGCACTACTTCAAGTTTACCCTACAAAGCTTCTTGTTTTATTATTTTGGCGACCGTCTTTAGACTTTAATTATTCCTACTTCAAACTTGTGAAACTTTAGGAATGTTCTAAATCTACTAAAATTTGCTCTCAAAGTTTTTCTTAATTTATAAACTCTAAAAATTTCTAAACCCCTTACCTATTATTCCATATCCTTGGTAATTTCGATTAAAAAAAGATCTTATGTTAATGGGAATAAGATTTTATTCCCTAGACATAGGCACCCAATTAAATTTAAAAAGATCTTATGTCAATGAGAATAAGATTTCGTTCCGTAAACATAAGCATTGGGTATTTGTGAAGAAAAAAAATAATATGGGAATATGATTTCATTCCCTACTCTATCCAAAAGAAAGAAAAAAAATGAGTGGGGTGAGATGATAAAATTCATCACCCCCAAATCAAAAATCTCTTCTCTTACCAAGCTTCCCCTACACCTTAGCCAATAAAATTGAAAACTAAATATAAATTAAAAAATGTTGAGACAGTATAATTAGTAAATTTTAATTATTCTTAAAAAAAAATTTAAATGTTAAAGTTCTTATAATTCTATTCTAATAATGGTGCTAATAATTACAATTATTTAGGTCGCTACTTAGCTAACTTTAGAAGTCTTTTTGGCTAAAACTTTTTCGCTCTTTTTAAATCATTATCACAATATATGACTTACCTCTTTAAATCTCCTAAATTTATTTCAAGCTTACTTTCGATTAAATAATTTTTTGGTAAATTAGAAATTCTATTAATGTATAAATAGTAATTATACCTAATTTTTATAGTCTTTGTTGTACATTTTTATTTAAAATTGTAAATTTTATATGTAAATTAATGAACAAAATACTTTTTTTTCATTTCTAACTTAATTTTTTTTTTGTTTTTCTATATTTTCTATTTTTTCAGGTCACACCCTCGGTCACGCCAATGACCAAGGGCGTGTCAGCCCGAATGACAATTTCCAGCAATTTGCCACCTTCCTGCATCAATTGACAAGTCACGCCCTTGGTCACGCCCGTGACCGAGGCCATGTACTAGGTCATGCCTTTGTACTTCTTGTCAAGATGACTGACCGCGCCTTCTCGTTGAATCGCCTAAATGTCCAGACAAATTGTAAAATCATGCCCGTGTAAAATGGGTCATGCGTGTGACATGCCAAAATTCGACCAGAAGCCACAAGGACACACAAACCATCACCCCCAGTGCCTGTCGACATCAAGCCATGCCTGTGACACTCAGGTCATGCCCATTCTCGACCACTTCTTCAAGCCCAAGCTTCCAAAGACCTTCCAAATATGCCAGATGGTGCCCTCTATCCGCACCCTCATAAGTCACGCCCTCGGTCACGGCCGTGACCGAGGGAGTGTAATTCCAAATTTTTTCCTATAAATAGGAGGGCTCAGCTGAAGATTAGGGTTCAAAATTTTAAGTCTTTTTTGGGAATTGTGATCCACTTTTGTGTTTTTCTTATTTTTGCAATTTTTCTTTCTTCTTTTTTACACTTTCTCTCTTTAGGATTATAATATTTTCTTTGCTTAATGAAATTGGTTTGTTCATCTTATTGATCTTCTCTTAATTGTTTTTATTTCCTTTCCTTTATGTAGAGTGTGTGCATGTATGGGTTTAAAATGCATTTTATTTCATAGCTTAGCTTTTATTGTCTTCTTTAATTCTGGTAGAGTGCGTGCGTTTAAGGGATAAATTTTCTACTTTCTTCAATTTCATTCATTTTAATTCCCGTAGAGTGCGTGCGTTTAGGGGATAAATTTTCTGATTCTTCAATTTCAGTCATTTAAATTCTAGTAGAGTGCGTGGGTTTTTCATTTAGTGCGTCCTTTTCATTTTTATCATTTTTCTTGTTTTTGCTAAACGCACACCAAGCCCGCGATTATCCTCATTTCTGCATCGTAAATTATCGCAAATCACAATTTTATTATTGATAAGATAATAACGCATCCTCAAAGTAAAAATAATCAATATGACCTTGGAAAAATATGACCATGATATTATTTTCTAAAAATATCATGTACTATACGCGATAAGGTATACTTGTCTTTATTGAATGATTAGTTAGGATAATTATTTACAAAAACTCTACGAAAGCCCTTTTCTATAAAATTTAATTAATCAAAAAAGAATTTCGGCGCCGTCGCCAGGGTGCCTCCCCTGACATTCCGAAAGAAGGAAATGTCATTACTTCTATCATTTTGATAGGATAATGGTTGGTTCCTCGAAGTAGGAGTACTCATTGGACTCCTCGAAAATGCCCGCCGGATCTAATCGCTCGCGGGCTCTGTAGGATTTTAATTTCGAACTCATCACTTTATTATAAGCAATTGTGTTATTCTTAAAATTGGTAACAATAAAATCAAAATTAGTTTTGTAATTATTTCTTAATTCTTCAAATGTTTCATCCATCTCTTTTATTTCAATTTTATAATTTTTACACATTGCACAATCACTTTTAAAGGATGAATTTTCTGAGCGTAATCGTTCATTTTGTTCTTTTACAAAAATAAGCTCATTTTTAAGTTCCTTGTAATTTTCTTTTAATTCATTATATTTGATACATGGTAAAGCACTTTAAATTAAAGGGCAAGAGTGGGAGTCATCAAGCACATCAAATTTTGTTTCTACATTAGATATAGCTTTTAATCTTTTATATTCTAAACAAAATTTTGAATAAAAATTTTTCAAGTTCTTTATTTTACGTTTAACAATATTTATCACATGCAATGTAGGAATTGAGTTTGGAATAAGAAGGGAGTTTTATTTACTTACAAGGATCTCAGAAGAGGCAAGATTTAAACATAATGTTCCTTTGTCATCCTTTTTACATTCCTCTTCCATAGATGAGTTATCATCTTCCCTTCCGCTTGATGTGCATTCCATGGATCCATCAAGAGAGGAGCTTTCTTGAATATTTATGCAATCTTGTATATTCTCCATTTCTTGCGATTATTCCATACCTATATGAGAAAGACTATAAATCTCATCAAGAAATTTCCAAATTATGTATGCATTAGAAAAACAAAAAACTAATTTGAAAATATCCAGACAAGATGACTGGATATTTTCAAATTAACTAATTTGAAAAAACTAATTTGACCGAGGCCGTGTACAAGGTCATGCCTTTGTACTTCTTATCAAGATGACTGACCGCGCCTTCTCGTTGAATCGCCTAAATGCCCAGACAAATTGCAAAGTCATGCCCGTGTAAAATGGGTCATGCGTGTGACATGCCAAAATTCGACCAGAAGCCACAAGGACACGCAAACCATCACCCCCAGTGCCTGTCGACATCAAGCCATGCCCGTGACACTAAGGTCATGCCCATTCTCGACCACTTCTTCAAGCCCAAGCTTCCAAAGACCTTCCAAATATGCCAGATGGTGCCCTCTATCCGCACCCTCATAAGTCACGCCCTCGGTCATGGCCGTGACCGAGGGAGTGTAATTCCAAATTTTTTCCTATAAATAGGAGGGCTCAGCTGAAGATTAGGGTTCAAAATTTTAAGTCTTTTTTGGGAATTGTGATCCACTTTTGTGTTTTTCTTATTTTTGCAATTTTTCTTTCTTCTTTTTTACACTTTCTCTCTTTAGGATTATAATATTTTCTTTGCTTAATGAAATTGGTTTGTTCATCTTATTGCTCTTCTCTTAATTGTTTTTATTTCCTTTCCTTTATGTAGAGTGTGTGCGTGTATGGGTTTAAAATGCATTTTATTTCATAGCTTAGCTTTTATTGTCTTCTTTAATTCCGGTAGAGTGCGTGCGTTTAAGGGATAAATTTTCTACTTTCTTCAATTTCATTCATTTTAATTCCCGTAGAGTGCGTGCGTTTAGGGGATAAATTTTCTGCTTTCTTCAATTTCAGTCATTTAAATTCTAGTAGAGTGCGTGGGTTTTTCATTTAGTGCGTCCTTTTCATTTTTATCATTTTTCTTGTTTTTGCTAAACGCACACCAAGCCCGCGATTATCCTCATTTCTGCTTCTTAAATTATCGCAAATCACAATTTTTTTATCGATAAGATAATAACGCATCCTCAAAGTAAAAATAATCAATATGACCTTGGAAAAATATGACCATGATATTATTTTCTAAAAATATCATGTATTATACGCGATAAGGTATACTTGTCTTTATTGAATGATTAGTTAGGATAATTATTTACAAAAACTCTGCGAAAGCCCTTTTCTATAAAATTTAATTAATCAAAAAAGAATTTCGGCGCCGTCGCAGGGTGCCTCCCCCGACATTCCGAAAGAAGGAAATGTCATTACTTCTATCATTTTGATAGGATAATGGTTGGTTCCTCGAAGTAGGAGTACTCACCGGACTCCTCGAAAATGCCCGCCGGATCTAATCGCTCGCGGGCTCTGTAGGATTTTAATTTCGAACTCATCACTTTATTATAAGCAATTGTGTTATTCTTAAAATTGGTAACAATAAAATCAAAATTAGTTTTGTAATTATTTCTTAATTCTTCAAATGTTTCATCCATCTCTTTTATTTCAATTTTATAATTTTTACACATTGCACAATCACTTTTAAAGGATGAATTTTCTGAGCGTAATCGTTCATTTTGTTCTTTTACAAAAATAAGCTCATTTTTAAGTTCCTTGTAATTTTCTTTTAATTCATTATATTTGATACATGGTAGAGCACTTTAAATTAAAGAGCAAGAGTGGGAGTCATCAAGCACATCAAATTTTGTTTCTACATTAGATATAGCTTTTAATCTTTTATATTCTAAACATAATTTTGAATTAAAATTTTTCAAGTTCTTTATTTTACGTTTAACAATATTTATCACATGCAATGTAGGAATTGAGTTTGGAATAAGAAGGGAGTTTTATTTACTTACAAGGATCTCGGAAGAGGCAAGATTTAAACATAATGTTCCTTTGTCATCCTTTTTACATTCCTCTTCCATAGATGAGTTATCATCTTCCCTTTCGCTTGATGTGCATTCCATGGATCCATCAAGAGAGGAGCTTTCTTGAATATTTATGCAATCTTGTATATTCTCCATTTCTTGCGATTATTCCAAACCAATATGAGAAAGACTATAAATCTCATCAAGAAATTTCCAAATTATGTATGCATTAGAAAAACAAAAAACTAATTTGAAAATATGTTGTGACATTGCGCAAAATAAACTATTCATAGCCTTCGCATTCAAAACCATTTCATTTTTATTTAGAACACTTAGGGGTTCTTTAATAGTAATTTTCCAAACATTTATGCCTAAGTACTTGGAAAATTTTTCCATAATATTTTTCCACCTTTTATAAATTTTCCCTTCAAATAATGGTGATGCTAGTGATTTTTCATTTATATAAAATTTCTCCCCACTCGTAGAAGCGAGATTATGATCAAGAAGCGTTATTATTCCCGGTGGTGAAACCATTTTGGAATAACCATCCTCTGATACCACTTGTTAGATCTTTAGGCGCTCTTAGAGGTGGGGGGGGGTGAATAAGAGTTTTTGAAAACTTTAGGATTTTAAGAAAAACTTTTGATATTTTATATGAAGTAAATTTAATCAAAAGTAAATAGGAAGAAAACAATTTTATTAAATATGAAAAGACATGATTATCATTTATTAAATTGATTACAAAACTAGATTTCTATGACGCTAGAAATCAATGGCGAATATAATAGAATCTTTGGTTTTCGATACCGACTCTTCTCACTAAGAACCGATTGGCTTTAGCCGATCCATCCCCAGATCTAGCCTTAAGCCGCTATATCCATTCTATCTCCAGAAAGGCCTCGAGCACCCCCTAAATCAAACTCCTAGACCTAGTCGCCAACAACCGTGACGAATTCCCCCTAATTCGAGTACAGACTTAGTTGCCAACAACCGTGGTGAATTCATTAAACAATCACAGAGGATAAAGGTAGAGTAAAATATAAAACACAAATTAAAAACTCTCTATGAAGAATTCTGGAGATGGCGAAGACCCGCTGAATATCATCGAAGCCGAAGCATGTGTTCTTTGCGTTGGGTTAGTGTTGATCTGATCCACCTTCAAAAGTTTCTCTTAAATTTGTGTGGGAAATGGTGGTATGAAAAATACGGCCCTCTGATGAGTCCCATTTATATACACATTTTTGGACTCATCTAGGCCGTATTTCTAGTCGATGCACTACACTTTAGGCAAGTTTTTGATCATATTTGTTATTCCTTGCTAGGTGCACTCTTAGGCCCGCTTCGGTGCACATTTGCGCTCCTTATTATTGGGGGTAATCACATGGTGCTCCCCATCCCTTTCTCTTTGTTTATCTAGTGTTGGAGGTGTTTTCCCAGCTGTTTTATCTTGTATACAGGTGGTCGGATCATCCAGTTTTCCCCTAGAATTCATGATTGTGTGCAATGCACGGTCGTGCATTTCCTTGATGCACGGATAGTTGTGGTCGTGCGTTCTCATCTGGGCAGAAAATGGGAGATCTGAGTTTGGTCGTGCGTTTTGACGCACGAGCGGAATTGCCTGTGCGTGAGTCAAATGCATGGACGCCTGTTTCTTCCTATTTTTTAGCTTTTCTGAATTTACCCGTGCGTTTTGACGCACTGGCGGATTTGCCTGTGCGTGAGTAAATCGCACGGGCGGCGCAGCTTCGTCTTCACGCCAGTTTTTTTCATTAATTATCGCACGGGCAGCGCACGATCGTGCGTTCGACCGTGCGTGACCAAAACTCTGCCTGTTTAGTATTTAAAGCAGGAAATGCCGCTACCAGAAGAAAAAGCCAGAAATCCCGCCATTTTCGCCCTTTCCACCAGAGGAGACAAGAGGAGACCATTTCCAGTGATCTCCTTCGCCATTCCTTCATCCGGGAGCATTTGCAAGCATTCTCTGCCACTAGTTCAAGCATTCTTCGCCGAGGAGACCATAGAAGCGCTGAAGATCATTGGAGCGGTGACAGCCTCCTTCGAGTCCGCACACCATCTGAGGGCCGAGCCCGGAGAGAGCCCGACAACCTCTCACTCCGGCCGAGAACCCAAGACGTGGTGACATCTTCTATATGGTCCTTTCTAAACTTTGATGCTTGTGCTTTCTCTTTGTGTTGTTGTACGAACGCTTGTTAGGTTAATGTTATGGATCCTTGCTTGTGTTCATGTGCAATGACGATGTGGTGGTGAGAATTGTTTTCGTTGTTGTTGTGATAGCCTAGGTTGTTTGTGTGTGAAGCCATCTAGCAATTGCTAGTGGTGATGTTGGCGAAGAGGTGAATACGACCCTCACAAAACCTCGCACTGTGGCCACTCCATGCGCTTACCGAAGCGCGGCTTCGCGGCAGCTGCATTCACCCACACCTTGCGAAGCGATGCTTTTTGACCAGCATTTCTCTTATTTCCGCAATAGCTTAGGAATCCAATCACAACGCCCCTGTTTCACTGTATTTGCTCGTGTAACAATCGAATCACCACACGTTTCGTTCACCAGAACCTGCATTCCTTTGAGATCAAAATTCGGGGAGTTCCTCCCTCTTTATTACTTAAGCGACCGGTGCACTGCCGTCGTATCGCATTTTGTGCTTGCTAATTAGCGTTGCTGAAATCGCGCATCATGTTTTTGGCGCCGTTGCCGGGGAGTGCAGGCGTGATGAGATGTTGGTTGTGAATCGATTGTTTTCGATTGAGTCTTTTATTTTCTTTAAGTTATTCTTTAGTATGTTATTTTCTTCCTTTGTATCATGTGGGCACATTTGAATATCCGATGTCGTTGGTGTGGGGACACATCCCACGCTAGTGATACGTGTCCCAAAGAGTATGGTGTTGTTCAGAAACCGTACGGGTCCCATAAATCTTTTGGCTCCACTACTGCACCTCTGTTGTCGCACTAGTTCGCGGCTACCACACCTTGGGTGCCGGCAAAGCCGGTAAAGCAATGTTTATTTTACAAAAGTAGAGAGCACGCCTTGAAGGATTGTGCGGATTATCTTCGCCAATTAGCGGATGATGATGAGCCGGATATCCGGATCATCCCATCCTCGAATTCTGCGAGCACAACTCCTTCCTCTGGTTACGTGTCCCTTCCACCTTCACTTCTTGAAGTCTCTGGAATCGACACGTGCATCAGTGTCCCTCATGACTCTGTTTCTTATGCGACCCACCATACCTCTTCAGTTCATATACCACTTTGCGTGGATTTGTGCCCTTGTGTGGAGAGTGAGCCCGAACTCTTAAGAAACACGTCTTCTCCCACTACACATGAATCTACATCTATTACTGATATTGTCATTGAGGTCAATTTGCAGGATGTTGCAGACTTGCGCGGTGTCGTGCCCACTCTCATGGAGGAGGACAGTCTCGATTGTGCTGAAGCAACTGTTTCGGTCCAGTGTGAGGAAGTCCCAGTTTTAGAGGAGGCCATTGCGTGCGCTGTCGAGTCTAGTGAAATCTTCGATGACATCATCAATTTGTCATTACCACACCCTATGGGGGATGAAGCCGGGATTATCCCCTTAGATGAGATCTCTTTTAGTTTTTCTTCCAATTTATTTCCTGACCTCCTTTCTTTATATACAAGGATGCAGGATGCTCCTCCTCCGGTTGATCAGACCTTATGCATGGAAGAGCCGAAAGCCTGGCAGGATGAGGAAGGTACTGTGAACAAACATCTTGTTTCCTCATCATCGTTGGTGCTTCCCTTTGAGGATTGGTTACAAGGGGGCAAGCGGTTTTTCTTTGAAGACATAATACTGGAGGAGAAGAAGAGAGTGAAAAAGGAGGAGATTTGGGATTGGAGGCTGAGCATCCTACTTAATTTCCACCCCTACTACCAGGTCCCCGGACCTTTTTCTTTCATTAGTTGTTACTACTTCAAATCAGCTTATAGCTGATTTGTGTTGAGCTTGTAATAATAATTAGGATTTATTGACTTTTGCTTATTCCCAGACTTTATAAACTGCTTAATACAGGTATTTGGTCCACCTCAAGGACGTTAAACAAAAGGGCTTCTTGGGAGACAACCCATGGGAACCACCCGGTTCCGCTTGCTTGCTTTAATTTCTATTATGTTTTGTTGGTTTTTGCTTTGGTGCTAACATCGCAGGTGTGAATGCGATTGGATGAAGAGGAGGAGATCTTTAAAGAAGGATTATACCGCACTTCTGGCATGCTCTTTTATGAGCATAGGTCCTCTCTACCCCTATTTTCCCTATTCCTGAATTGTCTATTTTATTTCATTTTGATCAAGTCTGGGGGAGAGAGCTAGCTGTGCACGTACACACACTTTGCATGGCATGTTAGAATTTGTTGAGTTAGGATTTATCATTTTGTTGC
The DNA here is from genome assembly GCA_033032865.1 of Dactylorhiza incarnata. Classification (NCBI taxonomy): domain Eukaryota; kingdom Viridiplantae; phylum Streptophyta; class Magnoliopsida; order Asparagales; family Orchidaceae; genus Dactylorhiza; species Dactylorhiza incarnata. The sequence continues at coordinate 10,957,371 of JAWHQI010000035.1, forward strand.
ACACAATGCATACACTTGCACCTAGTTCACGCGCACTTGATCACGCGCGCTTATTGGATATTGCTGCGAGGTTCCACGCTCGTAAGAATTGGATTGTTAGTGTAGGAGTGAGGAGTAGAGAAAAATGTTGACTCGAGTAGTGCTCTAATCAAATGCTCCCATCACGCCTAGAAATTCAATTAGAGTAGAATAAAATTCAATGTTATAATTTAATTATTTCTATTATAGTAGCTGCAATTTATTTTACTTTAGTGGTGAATCCGGTGAATTCAATGGTAGCATCAGGTCGAGTGTAGCTGGACTAGTAGTAGCTTATTACTAGGGTCAGAAGGAAGGACAACCTTTCTTAGTGGCTAGAACTTGCACTAGGCTACTCTTAAAACGATTGTGTTGAAGTACTCATTATAAAATGTGATATAGGCCATTTCTTAATCCGTTTGTGCTTTTGAAATCCTTACCAACGTAATCACCTTTGCAAGCCCACTTGAGACTACCTTTCCTCCTTGTTTAGCTCCACTAAAATTTCACCAAAGACATACGGCCAAACCTATTTTTGCACCAACTTTTGAGCTGAAAGAAATTTATTTATCGATCGCATTTGGTGTTATCTCTGTGGTGTATGGTAGCTTTGAATTAGCTAAAGGAGCTATTTTTATTGTGCCTACAAAAGTATTCTGTCGAGAAGAGAAAAGAAAAGAAAAGAAAAGAAGAAAGAAAAAAAAGAAAAAAAAAAGATTGTTCAAAATGAATACTCTCTCGACAAATTCAAATTATATTTGGCTTAGCACGCACCTAGTGTTCAGTTGAAGTCTAGGGGTGTTGTGTAATTCTTGAAAATGTTGTATTGGTGATTGTAGTTCTCTTGAGTGCTCAGTTTATGTTGAATGCGATTCCCATCGTCCTTCTACTTATCTAGCCTAAACTCAACCTAAGGCCAATCCTAACCCATAAGTCCTATTAATTTTAGATACGAGTCGTCTCATGCAGTAGAGAGATTGCAAACGTGCAAGCCTATGGACACCGACTTTGATGGATTTCTTAGGAGTTTGTCCCGAGCATTGATTCAAGTAAAACTCTACTCATTAGTCACGCTATTTTCCCTTTTGCGCGACCGAAAGATTCACCGGGATTCACCATCCAAGTAAAGTAAAATTCAAATTACTGTTCTAGAAATAGTTAGAAATAATCTTGAGTTTAATTCTGTTCTAATGTATTTCTATGCACGTGTGCATGCGACTTCGCATAGGTCTCTACCGCTCAAACAGACTCTAACATCCAATTGTTCCGACAGGAGAGCTGAGTAGTTTGCCCGAGACGTGCAAATGGTTAAGTCTGGGGGTGTGATGAGTCCCATTTATATACACATTTTTGGACTCATCTGGGTCGTATTTCTAGTCGATGCACTACACTTTAGGCATGTTTTTGATCATATTTGTTATTCCTTGCTAGGTGCACTCTTAGGCCCGTTTCGGTGCATATTTGCGCTCCTTATTATTGGGGGTAAGCACATGGTGCTCCCCATCCCTTTCTCTTTGTTTATCTAGTGCTGGAGGTGTTTTCCCAGCTGTTTGATCTTGTGTACAGGTGGTCGGATCATCCAATTTTCCCTCAGAATTCATGATTGTGTGCAACGCACGGTCGTGCGTTTCCTTGACGCATGGATGGTTGTGATCGTGCGTTCTCATCTGGGCAGAAAAACGGGAGATCTGAGTTTGGTCGTGCGTTTTGACGCACGAGCGGAATTGCCCGTGCGTGAGTCAAATGCACGGAAGCCTGTTTCTTCCTGTTTTTTAGCTTTTCTCAATTTACCTGTGCGTTTTGACGCACGGGCGGATTTTCCCGTGCGTGAGTAAATCGCACGGGCGGTGCAGCTTCATCTTCACGCCAGTTTTTATCATTAATTATCGCACGGGCAGCACACGATCATGCATTCGACCGTGCGTGACCAAAACTCTGCCGGTTTAGTATTTAAAGCAGGAAATGCCTCAACCAGAAGAAGGCCCCCGATTCCCCTCGCGGGAAAAGCCAGGAATCCCGCCATTTTCGCCCTTTCCACCAGAGGAGACCATTTCCAGCGATCTCCTTCGCCATTCCTCCGTCCGGGAGCATTTGCAAGCATTCTCCACCACTAGTTCAAGCAATCTTCGCCGAGGAGACCATAGAAGCGCTGAAGATCATTGGAGCGGTGACAACCTCCTTTGAGTCTGCACACCATCTGAGGGCCGAGCCCGTAGAGAGCCCGACAACCTCTCACTCCGGCCGAGAACCCAAGACGCGGTGACATCTTCTATGTGGTCCTTTCTAAACTTTGATGCTTGTGCTTTCTCTTTGTGTTGTTGTATGAATGCTTGTTAGGTTAATGTTATGGATCCTTGCTTGTGTTCATGTGCAATGATTATGTGGTGGTGAGAATAGCTTTCGTTGTTGTTGTGATAGCCTAGGTTGTTTGTGTGTGAAGCCATCTAGCAATTGCTAGTGGTGATGTTGGCGAAGAGGTGAATACGACCCTCACAAAACCTCGCACTGTGGCCACTCCATCCGCTTATCGAAGCGCGTCTTCGTGGTCGCTGCATTCACCCACACCTTGCGAAGCGGTGATTTTCGACCAGCATTTCTCTTATCTCCGCAATAGCTTAGGAATCCAATCACAACGCCCCTGTTTCACAGTATTCGCTCGTGTAACAATCGAATCACCACACATTTCGTTCACCGGAACCTGCATTCCTTTGAGATCGACATTCGGGCAGTTCCTCCCTATTTTATTACTTGAGCGACCGGTGCACTGCCGTCGTATCTCATTTCGTGCTTGCTAATTAGCGTTGCTGAAATTGCGCATCACCCTCATCGATTTTCTGAAGTGTTGGAATATAGCTCATAGGGATATATAGTTGAAGAGAATGAATACCACCTATCTATAGGACAGGAAGCTTACATCGGCGTTAAGGCTAACGCCAGATGTTGATCCTGTATAGAAATAATTTGATTACTCAGATCTTCAAAATAGGAAGGAGATTATGCATCTTTGGAAAGATTCATTTTAGGCAACCTTAACTTTCGCTTTGAGGCTAACATTGGCGTTAAGCCAAATCCTTTCAAAAATGCTCCTGTAGTCATGGCAGCTTCCCTCCATGTCATTTTCATCATGGTGGTAATGAAATTCAACGCCAACATTAAGTCCTAATGCCTGGCGTTATACCTCATTCTTCTTTTCAGCTTGTGAGCAAGTCCAGACCAACAATACAACATCCAAGTGTAATTTTTGTTCAAACATGCATGCTAAAAACACAATGGCAAACTAGATCAAATACAAGTAGGATTTGTTATTCTCAAACCAAAGGGATGCAGAAAACCGTGTTCCAACATTCATGATAAGTGCCATGGCAAAATGCTAGGTTTACCCAAAATGGCCGTAGAAGTCTAAGTGACCAGATGAAAACACCTTGGTCTGCAATCAATAATTTTAGGTCACCTAGCCTATGGTTAACCAAATGAGCTTAACTATGTCAATTTAACCTCACCATAACTCTCATAACCCTTTTAGGAGACCAATATGTCAATATGGACCCATTGGGGTCAACCAAATTGGCCATGTTGACAAACGTCAACCCTAACCCTAAATGGGTCAAACCTCACTAGTTATGGTCAATAAGCTCCTATATGACCAAATTGGCCTCACCCAAACTTTCCAAACCCTTAAGGGAGATTAATGGACTCAAATCAACCCATTGAGTTTAACCAAAATGGTCAAGTTGACCAAAGTCAACTGTATCCCTAAATAGGTCAAACCATCATATTAGGGGCCAATTAGCCTTCGAATGGACAATGTGACCTCACCCAAGCCTTCCTAACCCTTAAGGGAGTTCAACGGGTCACTAATAACTTATTGGGTCAAACTAATTTTATGTATTAGGCCAAAATCACCATTGGGCCCACTTTGCCCAATTTGACCTAGTATGGTGAAATGACCCTAAATTTGTCACACCAAGCCATGATTCACCTTTGGTGGTGTCCATAGACTCAAGATCATCAATGTGGCTCGCCCACATTGCCCATTTTGACCTAGGGTCAACTCAAGTGCGCTTAGACCAAATTGACCCCTTTTAGGTCAAGTGAGCCCACACCTCAAATCCATTGGGTTTAGCCCAATGTTTGGGCCCAATCACCAAGCCCATAAATCTATTCGCTGTTTAATTTCAGATATTTGGAAATGGGAGGAAAATTATGACTGAAATTAATTTAGCCCTAATTTAAAAAGAAGCCAAAAAGATGAAACAAGGAATGAGTGCCAAATAGCACTCAATTCCTCTTCCCAAGCTTCCCTCTAAGCTTAGGGATTAATTCCCAGCCATCTCCATGACATCTAGCTGCTTGCTGATTGGCTAATTGGGGTGGTGGAGCATGGCCAAATTATGCCTTCAATGGAAATAACTCATAAAGCTTCCCCCCCTTGCAAATTTGAGACCCATACACCTACAGTGAGCTTAGTGGAAGAAACCCCCCACTTTGGAGAAAAAATTGTGTAGTACAGGCCAAGATCACCATTGCTCTCAAGCTTTCAAGGTCGGCCATGGCACCCAGGAGATTTATAAGGCAAATGGACTCGAATCAGGCAGGGTTCCTCTCCTCCTCCCCGTGTGCTTGTATCAAGCTTAATTAGGGCTTGATTCAAGCCAAATCGAGCTCAAATCAAGCAAGAAATCGGATTGGCTTTGAGCCGATTAGCTCCTCCCCCAACTCATTATTCTGGACACCACCGTATGGCAAATTACCTCCCAACGATAACCACCACATCGGCATAGATGGTGGTGGTTGCAGCTGGCCAGAGAAGTGCTCAGATGACCGGGAAATCGCCTCTAAAGTTGGCTCAGGATGGGACAATCCCGTCCCTTGGCTAGAGGTACAAGACGAAATCCTTGCCATTAGATCCTATCCGCAATTTATATATATTAATTGATTTGATTTACATAATATGTCACACATTTTACAATGAATTAAACTCAATATTTAGTCAACCTAGAAGCTGACTTAGGAAATAGTGCCAGAGACAAACATTATAGTACTTTATGTCTATTTTCCATATGATTTTTACTTACATCATGGTGAGCACTACATCCCCGAGAAAAAGGCATTATACTGAGCCTTGTCCTAAGGGAGGGCCAGTCATTAGAATGTGTAAATGCTTCACATGAATGATAGTGTGGGCCTAATAATTTGGTCATGCAAGTATATACTTTAGCCACACCCCCTGCTCAAAAATCAGAATTTTTGGGCTTCCTTTTTCAATAGTTTTGTCAAAAATATGATTTTTCATATATTTAAAAATAATGTGGCTAGACTAACTCAAATTTACCAAATTCTTGGGTGGTATGTTTATTAGGGCATTTACAGTCACTGGTAAAAATTTGAGGTCATTTGGACTTCTGCTAGTTGGTAAATTCCACAAGCATGTGATAATGGTGTATGGTGTTTTGGTGTATATTTAGCAAATTTGTGTATTATTGTCACACTTCATGCAGTAGATCAAAGGAATTATTTAGGTACCTTAGAGCCTGAACTAGAGAAATTCTTGAACATGAAATATTTAGATCAATCTCTTAAATACACATAGGAATTTGTTTCATGTGGTTTGGTGCACCAAAACTCCATGGGCAACTGTTTTGGTGCAGGGTGTATAAAGTGAACCCTAGACACAAATCTGTGTGCCCCCATCTTTTGCTCAACCAAATGAGCTAGAAATTTTACCATGTATGTAAAATTGTGGGATTCACATGCTGTCCAAAAATCAGAATTTTTGGAGACATAATTTTTATAGTTGTAGAAATAATTTAAATATGCATGCATGTGGTGGATCTAGGGTTTAATGAAGTCAAATCAACTCAAATATTTTGTGGGTGGTATATTAGATCAATGAAAGAACTTGGCCAAAATTTTAGACCATTTGGACATGTGCATGCTGAGATGTCTCACATGCAAGTTTGGTAAATGTTAGGGAATAGTATGCATGTAGCATACTTTCAAGCTTGTATGAATTTCTCAATATTCCCTTGATGTATTCCCATGCAATTAGAGGCATGCAAGTAATATGATGAAAACAATCATCCCTAGAAAAATTAGGATTTTTAGAATTAAAAATCCTAGGTATTTAATTAATTATGATTATGTCACACAATTAAATTAATGAAATGAAAGAAATCAAAACACTTAGAAAAATTCAATTTTTCCTTAACAAGATGATTTAGGTTATAATACATCTCTGGTAATTTTATTAGAATTTTAGGAAGTCATTTACCTTAGAAAATAACAAAATTCCATTTGTCACAATTTTGTATTATTAGAATATTTGTGGTCTATATTACTTGGAAAATTCTAAATCCCTGGCTAGATATTTATTAAAACATTATGAACCTCTGAAAAATTTATCATAATTGTTGGTTGTCGATATTCAGGAGTTCTTCACAATATCGAAATTTGTTATTTTGAATAAATATTTATTACTGGTGGAAATTAATATTAAAAAAAATACAAATCTCTGTTAGAGCACATGTTTGAACATGTAGAACCTCTAGAGAATTTTTAGGAATTTTTTAATGAAGTAATTGTTTAGTTCCAGTACATATATGGTTTATTGATATTTTTAGCAAATTTAATTAATGTGTATAAATCTGTCTGGAAAATTATGAAAATGAGTTAAAACACTTTTTGGACCAAATTTATCATCTGGAAATTTTTTTTGTAATTTTTAGAAGAATAAACCATATAGATCTTTTGTAAATGATGAAAAAGCGCCAATTGATGAAATATTATTTATTGTGACTAAATTGAAATGGGAAATTTTAAATCTCTGTAAAAGTACATTTTAGACCTTAGAGAATCTCTGGAATTTTTTTTGGATTATTTAGACATCAGAAAATTATGTGTAACAACCCAGTTCGCGCTAGACCCCTCATGAGTGTGTTGTGTCTCCGAGAGTTGACTCAGGCTCGGTAGAAGCCCTAGGAACCTAAGGTGGTCAGGTTTGAGTCGCGTTCTACAAGGGCGGGTATAGCGCTCTCACTCCCTAAAAATGAGCTAGCGCCGACGGTAGTGATACCGCCGGCGGTAGCCTTCAAAACAATCTGGGTACTTGGCATCGAAAAGGGTTGGTTCTAACTTATATCATCGATAGAGCTAGCGCAGGCGTTAGTGATATAACCAGCAGTAACTTCAAAATGACGTGTGGCCTCACAAAATGATTGGGGTACCTTATCGTCCAAAAAGGGTGTCTTATCATCAAGAAGAGGTACCTTGTCGTCAAAAACATGTTGGTTTCTCGAAGATATCGCCAATATGCTAGCACCGGGGGTAGTGATAGTGCCAGCGGTAGTCTTCAAAATTTTAAGTGCACTGGTCGTCGAAAAGGAGTTGGGTTCTCGAAGATACCGTCGTTACGCTAGCGCCGACGGTAGTGATACCACCGGCAGTAGTCTTCAGAAAAATGTGGATGGCAGTGATATCTTATCCTTGCTTATTTCAAGGCTGGGAGGTGGCTTGGGCCAATAAGATAGTGAAACATGGATGGATTGTCCAATCCAAAGTATGGGAAGTGTTTTCCGCATTAATTCTAGTCAAATCAGCCTTTATTTTCTCTCTTCTCCCTTAACCTTAAACTTCATCCCCTCACCGAAGGGCTAACTAGTTTTCTTCCTCTTCCCCACACTCAAGCATTGAGACCAGCTGCTTTCCTAAAGGTGATCAAGCTTGGAAGGAGGACTTGGAGCTTGGTCAATCGCCACCATGCCGCCAAGAAGACTAACGCGAACCATGGATACAAATCAGGTGACTTCCGCCCCCCTCCCCTGGTGCTAGATTTTTAGATCTAAAATAGGAGAGATATTAGGCTCAAGAGAGCTTAAGTTCAGCGAGATTTGTGGAGTTTTCTAGGAAGAGACCACGCTAGAACTTCTGTTCTAGAGCATCGTTCGCTGAGAAAATATCTTCAATCAAGTCCTCTCTTCAATGCGAAGTTGTAGGAACTGATTTTGTGAATAATGGTGGTCTATTGAGGGAGTATTAGAGGAGAGAAGGCAAAAATTTGTGTTTTGGAGGAAGAAGATGAACATATGTTGTTCACTTGTCTTAAGATCCGTGCTGATTTTATAATATTTAGAAAGAAATCTGTTTTCTCCACGTGACGGACTTCAAGCCTATTTTTAGCCATGATCCGGCCACATTTAGGTCTTCTGCTCATCACAAAAGTTGTAGCCCTCGAAAAGACCTTTGCATCAAGTGGTTGTTGGTTTTCAGGGGAGCTCTGTAGCTCCGGCAATGTAAAATCGAAAATGTGTGTACATAATTTTATCTGGTGTATGAAAAGGACAACTTGTAGTCTAGATTTACTCTGCTAGGTTCAAACCCAATTGTAGATAGGTTAGGCCTAGATCTAGCCATTGGGCACAATACAAAATTTGTAGCCCTTGGGGATACCTTTTCGGAATGTGGTGGTACATTATTTTTGGTTTTCCGTAGCTCCCGGAAATACTGTTTTAGTAAACATTGATTAATATGTGTAGATTTTTAATGTTTTGCTGATTTTCCCAAGATATTTAACGAATGCTTACGAAATTTGGTAGGAATGATTCAAGCCTTATTTATGATATATGGTAGAAGTTTCAAATGATTTGGTTTTGAAATGAGTCCTGAATTAAATATACCGTTATAATTTATTATGCTGAAATGAAAGGTTAAGTTGATTATTTAAACAAGGATTTTGAAAATGTGCATAAAACCGTACATATATCACTTGGTAACCTATCAGAGAGTTTAGAATTGTGATAACCTCTTAGTAGAGGTTATGATTGATGATCCTTAAAGAGAACGGGTGCGAGATGATGGGTATTGACTAAGCGTGATCGAATAATGCTTATGAATTTAATTGTGTTCAAAGTATGTTGTTAATCGGGCATGAGGATTAGTATGGGTAATATGTATGGAAAGATTTATATAGTGAACTTGAACATGGCATCACATGCACAAGTAGTACTATAGGATCAAAGAGAGGATTTCCCTTTCATATGTGTACCACTGCACATGGGTTATGACAATTCGGTATGGTAGCAGTGACGGTTTGGTGTGGATTATAGGATATGGTTATATCCCAAGGTATTATGTTAAGGACACGGTTGGTAAGTCCATGTATGTTAGTTAGCACCGTTGAAACTTGTAATTTTGATGAGTCTGGTTTATATAGCTATTTCCGGACTCATCTGGGTCATTTATCTTGCTAATGCACTTCACTTATTGCTCATAGATGCTTATATTTGATCACATTGTGTATTTCAGTGCTAAGTGCATTCCTTGGCTCATTTTGGTGTGATTTCTTGTATGCCTTACATTTGATCTATTCTGTGATGGTATACCTTTACTGTGGATTATGTGGAAAGCCTTTATTAGTGGTCTTCTTGCAGGTACAAGGGTTCTGTGGATGCTCGGAGTTGGGCTGGGCCATTTTTAGCCTATTGGGCCACTGGTCGTGCATTTTTGTTCGCGCACGATCAGGCGCATGACTACTGGTCTTACGCATTCCCCCTTTTCCAAACCAAGCAGTTCACACAATCACTGGCTTTCTTCTCACACGACCACTGGTCGTGCGCCACTGATCGTGCGCTATTTTTCCATTCTGGATTTTGCTAAAGGTTGTTCTCGCATGATTAGTGCATTTCTTCTTGCACGACCACTGGTCGTGCGCGTTCAAAATTCTTCTTTCTATAAATACGTATTTTCACGAATCCTTCCGGCCAATCCGCATTTTTAGGTCTTTTTGAGCATCATTTTCAGGTACTCTTCATCCTCCTTCACCCTCCATCATCCAAGAGCCTCCAAGGAGAGGATTCTAGCCCAAAGATCATCAATATCAAGCAAGGAGATCGTGCACCGCAGTAGATCAGATTGTGAGATGAAGAAGACGGGTCATTGGGAGGAAGTGACAACCCTCCTCTACATCGGACACAGTTGCGGACCGAGTTTAGATGCGGATTGACAAACCAGCAATTATTTCCACGAATCCCAACAAGGCTTCGGACATGGTCAATTCCTTTACTCTTTTTCATCTTGATTTATTATTTAGGGCAAGATTTCTCTAAATTTTGATAATGAACACTATAAACCATGTGTGTAATGTTTATTTCATTTATATGAAATTTGTGTGTGTGTGTATGAGGTGTGCTGCCATTCCATGGTCATCATCCCCGCTCCATTTCGCTAGCCTACTCGCCCATTCTGCAAGCCTACACTTCCATTCCGATTGACTAGTCTTCCACTACGTGAGCCTATTATTCCATTCCGCAAGCCTTCTCTTCCATACCGCTTGACTTCCCATTCCATCCACAAGCTTTATCGTCCATCCACATTGCTAAGCGGTGCTAACGTCTCTTATTATCCATCCGCCTTGCCAAGAGGTGCTAACGTCCCTCACTCCTTTTCACAGTTACTCTTACCTCATCCTCTTGCCTACTCGACCATCCACCTTGCGAAGCAGTGCATAGCAGACTGCATAGTTTCCATCCGCCCGATGAAGCAGTGCATAGCGGCCTACATAGTAGTTTATTTTCATTATTTTGTTTTTTCGCAAACCAAACCAATCTTAGCCATTCGCATCCCTTCCGACCTAAAGGACTTCAATCTCAAGTCCTTACTCGAATATTAACTCCACCTTACTGTGTTCCTCAAGAGACCGACACTCGGGGATCATCCCCATTATTATTACTTGTGCGACCGGTACACCTACCAAAATAAATCGTATCATGTTTTTGGCGTCGTTGCGGGGGAACACAGTCGTGTGAGTTTATTGAGAGAGAGAGCTGAGAGATAAAGTTCATTTCCATTTGTGTATCGCATTTGTTTTAATTTAGTGCTTGTAAATTCTCTAATTATCTATTTTAAGTATTCCAAAAATCAGGTTTCCGCCGATTTAAATTTTACTTTGTGCATATTGAGTTCATTTTCTGATTTGATTATTTGTGAATCCATCTTTGCACTAATATCTATTCCTATCAACATTGTAAATGGTACAATGCGTTTAACCATTCTAGTGAAGATTACCATCTAGGAAGCCATGATTATAATTGGTATGGTTCATCGTATGGAGATTCCTGATCTTGATACAATGAACATACCTATTATAATTATGTGTCCCCATTGCGAGCATCGCCTTCAAAGGGTGGTTTGGCTTTTCCACAGTCAAAACCTACCGGGAAGCGATGCTTGTGTTGTCGTAGTTTTGATCACACGTTGAACGACTGTGAGATATGGAAATTGCAACTGGAAGAGGAAGATGAGTCAGCACTCATCACCATTCCACCATTTCCTTATCACACTACTCCTTCAATCTTTGAGGACATATATGCCATGACCCCGTGTCCTCATGGGAGCACGACATACGTGTCCACTAGTGTCACTGTTGATCACTAAGATGATATTTTGGAGTTTTCTTCCTCAATTGTGCCGTCATTTCCTGTGGATTTTGTATTTAAGGATATTTATTCACTCATATAGGACTCTATCTTGAGCCCTATTTCTACTCAGATATTTTCTTGTATCCGTATGCATGTATCTTCTAGTCTTAATGTTGAGTTTCTTGATGTGCAGGATGAGCCTATGGAGCCCGAAGCTATGTCGAGTTGCACTGAGGAGAATATCTTCCTCAGCGAGGAAGTTTCTACCTCATCACCGGAGGAGAAGGACCAACTCATCACCGAAGTTCCTAGCTGCTCATATTCTTCCTACAGTGATTTTATTGCGATCGGCAATAATCCTTCTGTGAAACCTAATGGGAGTGAAGCCAGGGCCACTCCTCCTTTAATTGAATATTTTAGTTCTTCGTCCAGTTTATTTCATGATCACAATTCTTATAATGATGATACTGATAAGTTCATTCTTCCTGCTTTCCCTCCTGTTAATGCTTCTAATATTTTGTTTACTCCCTTGCAGGTCTATGAGTTCGTGGACCCATTTTGGGTGATTTTGAGTGGCAGCCTTGGTTGGGAAAGAAGATGGCAATGATGAAATCAATCACTTATTCCACTTCATCATTATTATCTACTTTTTCCTTGAGATACTGGGTGCAGGGTGGTAAACTGTACTTCATTCACAACAGACGGCTGGAGGAGATGAAAAAGATGAAGAAAGATGAAACTTGGAGATGGAAAACTTCTTATCCTCTTGACTACTGCTGTTGTTGGGTCTTCGGATCCATTTTGTTCACTTCTAGTTATTGCTTTAAATCAACGTATAGTTGATTTCTCTGCTGGTTGTGTAATAATAATAAGTAGACTTTATTATTTTTGTTTTATACTTAGACATTTATATAAACTGCATAATACAAGTATTAAGTCCAGCTTAAGGACGGTAAACAAAAGTGCTAATGGGAGACAACCCAATTTTGCTTCTGTTGCTTTATCTAATCTGCTAATACCATAATATATTATTTCTGCTATTGCTTGGTGCGTCCTTTTTGTAGGGTGGTGATCTTTTGGTTGCGGACTTGGATTTCCATCGCAGTATTAACGCCAATCTTCTGGTATGCTCATTTATAAACATAGGGAACTTTTCTTCCCCTAGCCTTTTATTCAATTTGTATAGTTATATCATTTGCATCTATTGATTAGACTAAGTCTGGGGGAGAGCCGCTATGTGTTACTCACTACATGTACACATGTTCTAGCTTACCAATAGTACTTTTCGTTTTTGTTATAATTTCATATTAGCTTCACAGACCGTTTCACCCTCATGAGCGCTCACTCGCTTGTTTGTATGCTCCCATATATTCAATTCTTGGTTGTGATGTAGGAATTGTTGTATTCGCCTAAAAATTGCAAGATGGAGTGGCATGTTGACTCTTGTAGTGCCCTAGTTGAGTACTCGTGTCTTGCTTAGGAATTTGTGTAGAATTATTTTTTATTTATGCTTCTAATTTAAAATAAGTTGATTTGCGTAGATATTCATTTATTTACTCAAAATGGTGAATGTGGTTGAATCTAGTGGTAGTGTGGTTTTGTGTGTAGGCGAGCACGAGGTTCGTGTTGCTCGAGTCGGGAGGAAGGATTACCTTTCTCGGGGGCTAAGAACTTGCCCAAGCGACTCTCGAAGCATGGGTGCGAACAATTTGCAAGTTGAGCGTGACGTAAGCCATCTTTGGCAAGTTTGATATTTGTTCTACCATTCCTATATGCTAACCATTGCTAGCCTATTTTGTTCCTACCCGACCTTTTGGTTCAACTCCACCATACTTCACCAAGGCCTAAAAGCTAATCCCATTATCGCAACCAAAAATAAGCCAAAAGCATTAATGAATTGTAATTTTCTAATGCGGTGCGGCGATGTGAAATTTTAGTGTTGATGTGGATATCTTCAAAATTTCTGTGTGTTGAGATTTTGCGAATAAATTTGGGGATAAAAAGAAAAGAAAAATAAAAGCAAAGAAAAAATATATATATCCCTAGCATTTTAATTGAAACATTTAAGTTGTATCGATTGGTGTAGGCTGTGTGTACACCCAATTTCAAAGTTAAGTCTGGGGGTGTGTTATACGTGTATTGTTGGGGATGCTATGAGTTAGCACTTTTGTGAGCTGATTTGGGTTGCGATTAGCGATCACGTTTATCTTTGCATTCCAAACCATAACCTAAGTCTCGTGTTAACCTAAAGTCCTATTGATTCATCTTGTGAGTTCACTAGCGTCGTGGAGAGAGTCTGATCAGGCTAGCTTATGGCTCTCGACATTGATGGATCTCAACGGAGATAAATTCTGAGTTCCGGTCTTGGGTAACACTCCCTTCGCGACCTGCTTACTTTCATACTACGCATGACCACGAGATTCACCAACGTTCCATTTTTGAGTAAAATAAAATTCCTTTCCGGGCATTTACATTTTTATAAATTAGGTAGCATACTTAGAAACTTCTTCTAATGAATTTCTACGCACACAAGTATGCAACTTCGCATACTACTCCATGCTCACAATGTTTTGGCTAGCTATGCTTTTCCTACTCTGCCGGATTTTTTTGCTCGGGACGCGCAAATAGGTAAGTATATGGGTGTGATGAGTCTGGTTTATATAGCTATTTTCGGACTCATCTGGGTCATTTATCTTGCCAATGCACTTCACTTATTGCTCATAGATGCGTCTATTTGATCACATTGTGTATTTCAGTGCTAAGTGCATTCTTTGGACCATTTTGGTGTAATTTCTTGTATGCCTTACATTCGATCAATTCTGTGAGGGCATACCTTTACTGTGGATTATGTGGAATGAAAGTGCACAGTGTGCCTCTGAGAATTCTCTGGAGGGGGGGGGGGGGGGGGGGTGGTGGCGGGGGTGGTGAATAGAGATTTTAAATATATTTACCCTAACTATGCATAGAATAAACTACTAAGGTATTATGCACTAAATAAAACTAGCACAGAATAAATAAATATTGTAAATATAAAGCAGAAAAATAGCAAGCTGTAAAAGGGACATCACAGAAAATGCACAACACAGAAGATAAGAGATTTTTACAGAGGTTCCCCAATATGTGGGTAGTCATCTCTTCTTTCTCCCTGGTAGGATTGCACAATCTGTGCTTGAGTCTTTTTATAAGGGGACTCTTTGGACCAAAAATCTTTTGATAAGGAGATCTTGAACCACTCAGATCTTTTGATAAGGAGCTCTTGAACCACTGAATCCTTTGGAAGAGGAATTCTTAAAACTCTATTACAGTAGTAGAATAAAGTAAGAAGAAAGAAGGAAGTAGAAGATAAAGAATTCGGTTCTCATAATACTTTAGAAGCTTTTCTCAAGTTCATCTTCTGTTTTCTTTCACTAGATCTGCTGATGATGAACCCTTGCTTATGATTGTGATGATTTGCAAGGGTTATGTTTCTCAGATCCTTTTCACTGAAAACTTCTTGTAATCTGGCTGCTTTGAGAAGTAGAAGAAGAAGCAGCCCTGTATATTTCCTGTGCAGAGAGCACTTAATTTCTGCATATGTCTCTTAGGGTTGAAGGAGGAAGAAGAAGAAGCAACCCTAATCGACAACCAGACCAATGTAATTACTATTTTGTCTTCCCTTCTACTCATTTTGCATACTTATTGTGTATGATTGAATTTTTAAAAGCCTTTCTAGTTTTGGCTTGTCTAGAAAAGGAATTCACCTAATTTCCATTCCTCTTTTGTTCTCAGCCCGTTAATCCATTTTGAATAGCTTCCAAAAGTGATTTGTTGTGTCCTGGAATGCTTCATTCTATTTTAGGCAACAAACGAGCCGTTGGAGAACTGTCTCTAGCCTGGTGGTCCTTCTGAAATGGTCATAAAAGGACATCTGGAAAAGCTTCCTTTTTCTGACTGTATTCGATGCTGCGTCGACTTCATCAACATTCATGTCGACGCACCTCTGAGTTCTAATCGACGTGGATTCAAATTTCTTTTTAGCTTTGGATGAGCTCAGATGTTGACGTTACGTTGATATCTTATCGACGTACCCATCGACTTGAAGCATTGGACTTGATCTCTTAACATCTGTGTCGAATTGTAGTCTATGTTGCGTCGACTTGTTAGATGGCTTCGACAAACTCTGTCTTCTGCGTCGAGTT
Source organism: Dactylorhiza incarnata (assembly GCA_033032865.1). Classification (NCBI taxonomy): domain Eukaryota; kingdom Viridiplantae; phylum Streptophyta; class Magnoliopsida; order Asparagales; family Orchidaceae; genus Dactylorhiza; species Dactylorhiza incarnata. Next base: position 10,972,978 of record JAWHQI010000035.1, read on the forward strand.
CCTTTTGACGTTCCATCGACTTGACTTATACTTCAACAGGTTGAATAATCTGCTTTGACATCAACTCATAGTTGCGTAGATATCAAGTCGAAGTTGTGTTGACTTGTATTCGACGCAGGCCTTCACTTAACTAAATTTAAGCTTGTCTTGACTTGGTCTTGACACTCTAAGTTGAGTGTAACATTCTAAGACATCTAATGACCAGATTACCCTTACTATACAATGTGGGTAATAAACCTAAGAAGAAAAATCACTTATAGTTAATTTGTTAAGCTAAATCAATAGGGGTTTTTCCCAACAATCTCCCCCTATTTATCTTAACAAATTTTACATTTTGTTTTAAAGTGATTTTACACAATTTTTGTTGACATAAATACAAATACAAATAAGACATTTATAGACAATATGATATGATAGAACAAAATCACATGCCATTTCATTCATTGTCAAGTAAATATATTGTTCACCATATCTATTTACCAGAATACCTGAGTTTCAACGCTCCTTATCAGGAGTTTTCCTTTTCCTTGAAAAGACCTTAGGTATTACCTTCCTTGCAGCAAATGCAACAGGTTCTTCATCTTCTTCAAGGTTCCTTTCAGCTTCTTTATTGATTTCATCATCTTTGGGAAGCTCCCCCTGAGATTGAGCATTTTCCTCAACATCCTGGGCAGCTTCCTTAGCAATTCTTGATACCTTATCTAGTAGTAGATTATCTACAAGGAGCTCCCCTTGAGTTAATGGTAGCTCCCCCTGATTTACTGCAGGCAGTGCTTCATCATCTTGTGTTGGATCTTCTTGATGACTTGTATGATGTCCCCCCTGAACATTTGGAGCTGGACTTACTGTTTGAAATACAGTAAGTGTATTAGTATCTTCCACATCCTTATCCTTCACCTGGTCATTCTTTTCTGGAAATGACCTTTCATCCTCCTGAATATTCTTCCCCTTCTTAACCTTGCTGACAAGAGAGGTTAAGAACTCCTTGGTAACTATGGAGGAGGACACAAATTCCTTGAGAGCCTTGAGGGCCCCTCTTGAACAAGTAGCTCACTTTCCATCTGAGAATACTTTTTACTAAACCTTCTAGCTTGAGTGGCCATTAGGTCAGCAAAGGTGTTGGAAGCCAACCCTACTGCCTATGTTATTGCTTGTTTAATATCCATTGAGGGTGTAGAAAGAGAGGTAGAGGCAGGTGGAGGTGGAGGTGTGAGGTTCTGATTCAGATCAGGAGGGTCTTGGTAGACATGGGAAAGAGATTGGTATGTTTCTGGAGAGATATAAACTGGTGGTGTTGGAGGAACGGACTGATTGTCTAGAAGTAGGGTGGATGGCTGTTGCTTTGGCTGGGAAGGAATATGAGGTTCATGTTCTGTGGGAGGAATGAAGGAGCTGGCCTGGTGGAATGGGGCTTGATCAGCATATGGAGTATCATCCTATGGTGTTGCTGGAGTATTTTGAGGAGGTATATTATCCTTTGGGGGATCTAGTAGATGTATCTCTGAATCTTGAGGAGGTGGAGAGGGAGGAGGTGAAGGTGTTGATTGACCAAGCTATAGAATCTGCCTGGTCTATTTTGAAAAGATCCAATATTGATCCTTTTCCCAAGAGGAATTAGCACTCCCTTTGATTTGCATACACCTGGATAGTGTTGGAATAGGACCTGGCTCATTACCCTCATATAAGCATTCTCCTTATGAGAGTACTTATGTCCAATCATTTTCAGGAGGCATCTCCCCCAATTTATTTTCTTCTTTTGAACTAGAATACCCATGATTTGCAGCTACTACTTTGGAATGGCATCATGGGCAGAAATTATACAGAGCATCACCTTCCCTACAATGTCTGCAAGAAATCTATATTCCTCTGTAAGATCAATCTTCTTCAGATTGATAGCCTTCTCTTTCTTGAACTGCATTATTTCTAAGACCCTTTTGATTTCTTCCCCTAAAAGCTCATCAGACTCATTTCCAACTGGAAGATCAAAGGTTTGTGATAATCTTTCCTCTGTTATGCGGGTATCTGTTCCTAAGATATTCCCATTCAGTGATTCATCTTCTCCGATATGGATAGTGTCCTTGAGCTCAGTCAGCTCCACATCAAGGATTTTGCACCTAGTGGATATTAATTTGGTTAACCCAGCCAACTGAAACAAGCCAAGAATGACTTTGAAATTATCTGAAGTAGCATTGAAAGAATCCACATCAACATCAAAGCCAGAGTTAATCTTTGGAGGGGCCATTAACTCTTTTGTGAAGTACTTGCAAACACAAAAAATGGGAGAGAGAGAGAGAGAAAAGAGGACAAGAGAACTGGAGAAGGGTAGAGCACGAGAGCAAAGAGAAGAGAATTCGAAAGCGTAAATAATTCGAAGCTGATCTTTCTTAAAAGAAGATGACATGTCGCTACTTAGGGTTTTATTCGAAGCAACCTTGAAAAGATTGATAGATAGCACGCCAAAATGTGTCTAAGTAACTTCTCGTGCGCGCACTTGTCATGTCGACGTTGTGTCGATGAAAACTCGACCTCTCTTCAAATTTGACAAGCGACAATTCATTCGATGTATCCATCGACATGAATTCAACGTTGCGTCGAATGATATTCGAATTGTCGGATTTAGACAGCTCTCAAAGCTAGCATCGAATAGAATTAGATGGTACGTCGAATTCAATTCGACGCAACTCTTAATGAATAGTTCTATTTTCTTAGAAAGTTCTTGTTGTTTTTCCCAGCAATGATATTTATTGAAAATAGTATTTATACTATTATTTTTATAAGCTAAAGAAGATAAGATGAAGATTCAAAGTAGAAATCACTCCCCTGTTGGATTTGGGTCTTTATTAGACCATAGTTCTTCCTTCCCCTTCCATTATCTCCTAGGAGTACTCCTACCTACTCCTGCACAACTAGCTCAAACATTACAAGGAACCCAGGTTACCTTGGGCCCTTTGCTTTTACCATTTTAGGGTTCAATGAAAGAATAGAAGGGTCTTTCATGATACTCTTTTGGATGATAAGGAATGGGTTTCCCAAACCTATGCTTATTACCTTGGTACTGAGAATGTGCATAGAATGAATCTAAATATAAAAGATCAGCAGAGTGTTTTATTATTCATGTTTTGGCTTTAGTCTTTTGGCTGTTTTTGGTTACCTTTTCTGCATTACTCTTGCCTACATATATCTTCTTATTGGTTGGTTTTTCTCTGTTAAATGTAGCTAGTTTATTTGGATTATTAGTATCCTGATCCTTAGTTATTGCACTCCTCTCACTTGTTTGATAATCACTAGGTCTAATGAATCTAACTGGATTTTTCCATGCTGGTTTACTAGTAACTTCAGTGCTTGTGCAAGGGTCTGCTCCTTGACCTAGGTGTTTAATCCTCATGTTGAGATTTTGTGTGATATTTTTGAGCTTTTGACTCCTCACATTGAGAGAGTCCTCAAAGGCTTTGGCCTTTGTTAGCTCTTCATTTAATTTTAGATTTTCATTTCTTATTTCTATTAATTCTGTTTCTTTATCTTGAATTTCATTTCTCAATTTATTATTTGTTGAATATAATTCTTCTTTCTTAAGATTTTCTAATTCTTCCCTATCTACTTCTAAATCATTTTGAATTTTGATAAAATCATTAAAGAATTCTTTGAAATAGGTTTTAATATCATCAAAATTAAAATCAAAATCATCAACAGGGATACCTATTCTTCTTCAACATCTGATGATATCCCCAGTGCCATCATGCAGGCTACTTCAGCTTCCTTTTCTTCATCACTCTCTGATTAAGAGGAGCTTGATTCTGCTTCAGAATCACTCCAGGTTTCAGCAATGAAACCTTTGGCTTTCTTCTTGTCTTTCCTCTTGAAAGACTTCTTTTTCTTCTCGTCTTTGTTGATGCTCCCGTCCCTTTGCTCTTGTGGACAATCAGGGGCAATGAGCCCTGGCTTATTGTAGGAGAAGCAAATTACCTCCTTCTTTGAAGTCTTGTCGTATCTGGGCTTTAAGCTCCTCTCTCTTCTCCTTGAGTCTTGTCTTGACCCACTTTCTGAATCTCCTTGCTAGGTGTCGGAACATTTCATCTTCAAGAGTAGAGAGCTCTCCTTTAGTAGTTTTCAGAGCAAGACTCCTTTAGATAGGAGTTGGAGTTGTCTCCTTTGCCTCTATTTCAGCTCTGTATCTCAATAGCATCTCATATGACTTAAGCTTTCCTAGCAAAGCCTCAGTAGAGATTTCTCTATGGCATCTGGATCTCTAATGGCCCAGATCCTTGAATCCCATGAGCTAGGGAAGCACATGAGGATCTTATCATTTATTTCTGTCAAGGATATCTCCTTGTCCAAACTCTTTAGCTCATTAATAATGATGCTGAATTTGTCATACATCTCAGCCACAGATTCATCAGCTTTCTTTAGAAAATTGTCATATTGGGATATGAGAAGGGACTTCTTGTCCTTTCTTTCATCAGAACTTCCTTCTACCATTTTGGAAAGGGATTCCCAGATCTCATTGGCTGATTGGCAGTCAGGTACCTACTAGAAGATATCATCTGACATGGTAGATACCATAATGTTCATAGCTTTGCTTCACATGCCTTCTACTTCTTTTCAGTCTCTGTCCACTCAGCCCCGGGCACAAGTTCCTTGGTTGAAGATCTACTGGAATCTTTCTTGTATGGGGCTGGAGGACCTGAAATGATAACATCAAAAATGTCCTCTTCAATAGAGTTCATATAAAACTATATTTTGGCCTTCCAGAGTGTAAACTTATTCAGATTACACACTGGAGGTCTTGTTGATGCATAATCCTTAGAACTCATTTTCTTTAAAAATACTTTTAGTTAATTTAAAAATGAATAAATGAGAGTAGGAGATCTTTTGATCAAGGTGTTAATCTTTTAATGATCAACCTATCTCTGATAACAATTGAAAGTGCACAGTGTGCCTCTGAGAATTCACTAGAGGGGGTGAATAGAGATTTAAAATATATTTACCCTAACTATGTATACAATAAACTACTAAGGTATTATGCACTAAACAAAACTAGCACAAAAAAAATAAATGTTATAAATATAAAGTAGAAAAACAACAAGCTATAAAAGGGACAACACAGAAAATGCACAACACAGAAGACACAAGATTTGTATAGAGGTTCCCCAAAATGTGGGTAGTCTTCTCTTCTACCTCCCTGGTAGGATTGCACAACCTATGCCCGAGTCTTTTGATAAGGAGACTCTTAGAACCAAAGATCTTTTGATAAGGAGATCTTGAACCACTCAGATCTTTTGATAAGGAGATCTTGAACAATGAATCCTTTGGAAGAGGGATTTATAAAACTCTGTTACAGTAGTAGAATAGAGTAAGATGAAAGAAGGAAGTAGAAGATAAAGAATTCTATTCTCAGAATTCTTTAGAAGCTTTCCTCAAGTTCAGCTTCTGTTTTATTTCACTGGATCTGTTAATGATGAACCCTTGCTTATGATTGTGATGATTTGCAAGTGTTATGTTTCTCAGATCCTTATCTCTGAAAGCTTCTTATAATCTGCATACTGTGAGATGTAGAAGAAGAAGAAGCAGCCCTGTATATTTCCTGTGCAGAGAGAGCACTTAATTTCTGTATGTCTCTTAGGGTTGAAGGAGGAAGAAAAAGAAGCAACCCTAATCGACAGCTAGACCAGTGTAATTACTATTTGGTCTTCTCTTCTACTCTTTCTGCATACGTATTGTGAATGATTGAATTTTCAAAAGACTTTCTACTTTTGGCTTGTCCTGAAAAGGAATTCACCTAATTTCCATTCCTATTTTGTTTTCGACCCGTACATCGATTTTGAATAGCTTCCAAAATTGATATGTTGTGTCCTGGAATAATTCATTCTATTCTTGGCAACCAAAGAGCCGTTGGAGAACAATCTCTAGCCTGGTGGTCCTTCTGAAAAGGTCTTAAAAGGACATCTGGAAAAGCTTCCTTTTCTACCTGTATTCGACGCTACGTCGACTTCATCAACCTTCATGTCGACACACCTTTGAGTTCTAATCGACGTGGCTTCGAATTTCTTCTTAGCTTTGGATGAAGTCAGATACCGACATTACGTTGATATCTTATCGACGTACCCGTCGAGTTGAAGCATTAGACTTGATCTCTTAATTTCTATGTTGAATTGTAGTCTATGTTGCGTCGACTTGTTAGATGGCTTCGACACGCTCTATCTTCTGCGTCGAGTTCCTTTCGATGTTCCATTGACTTGACTAATACTTCGACAGGATGAATGATCTGCTTCGACATCAACTCATAGTTGCATCGATATCATGTAGATGTTGCGTCGACTTGTATTCGACGCAAGTCTTCACTTAACTGAATTTAATCTTGTCTTGACTTGGTCTTGACACTCTAAGTTGAATGTAACATCCTAAGGCATCTAATGACAAGATTACCCTTATTATACAATGTGGGTAATAAACCTAAGAAGTAAAATCACATATAGTTAAATTGTTAAGTTAAATAAATAGGGGTTTCCCCCCATGGAATGCCTTTATCAATGGTCTTCCTACAGGTTCAAGGGTTCTGTGGACGTTCGGAGTTGGGTTGGGCCATTTTTAGCCTATTGGACCACTGGTCATGGATTTTTGTTCGCGCACGATCAGGCGCATAACTACTGGTCGTGCGTATTCCCCCTTTTCCGAACTGAGCGGTTCGCATGATCACTGGCCTTCTTCTCGCACGACCACTAGTCATGCGCCACTGATTGTGCGCTATTTTTCCATTCTGGATTTTGCCACAGGTTGTTCTCGTACGATCAGTGGCATTTATTCTCGCACGACCACTGGTCATGCGCCACTGGTCGTGCGCGTTCAAAATTCTGCTTTCTATAAATACACGTTTTCACGAATCCTTCTGGCCAATCAACATTTTTAGGTCTTTATGAGCGCCGTTTTCAGGTACTCTTCATCCTCCTTCACCCTCCATCATCCAAGAGTCTCCAAGGAGAGGATTCTAGCCCAAAGATCATCAATATCAAGCAAGGAGATCGTGCACCGGAGTAGATCGGGTCATGAGACGAAGAAGACATGTCATTGGGAGGAAGTGACAGCCCTCCTCTACCCCAGACATAGTTGGGGACCAAGTTTGGATGCGGATTGACAACCCAACAATTCCTTCCACGAATCCCAACAAGGCTTCAGACGTGGTCGATTACTTTACTCTTTTCCCTCTTGATTTGTTATTTAGGGCATGATTTTTCTAACTTGTGATGATGAACACTATAAACCATGTGTGTAATGTTTATTTCATTTATATAAAATCATCTTGTTTATGTGTGTGTATGAGGTGTGCCGCCATTCCATTGCCATTATCCCCACTCCATTACGCTAGCCTACTCGCCCGTTCCTTAAGCCTACTCTTCCATTCCGCTTGACTACCCTTCCACTACGTGAGCCTACTCTTCCATTCCACAAGTCTTCTCTACCATGCCACTTGACTACCAATTCCATCTGCAAGCTTTATCATCCTTCCACGTTGCTAAGCGGTGCTAAAGGCCCGTATAATCCATCCGCCTAGCCAAGAGGTGCTAATGGACCTCACTCCTTTCCGCAGTTACTCTCACCACATTTGATTTCCTACTCATCCATTCGCCTTGCGAAGCAGTGCATAGCGGCTTGCATAGTTTCCATCCGCCCGATGAAGCAGTGAATAGCGACCTGCATAGTAGTTTATTTTTGTTATTTTGTTTTTCCGCAAACCAAACCAATCCTAACCATTCGCATCCCTTCCGACCTAAAGGACTTCAATCTCAAGTCCTTCCTCGAATTTTATCTCCACCTTACTATGTTCCACAAGAGACCAACACTCGGGGATCATCCCCATTATTATTACTTTTGCGACTGGTACACTTGCCGAAATAAATTATATTAAATATTAACATGTGTTATGGACTTGGTTAGGAGTCCTTGGGTACTTGATATTACTGGTTGAGCATGGCAATTTATTTGGTTGTGCATAGTTTCACACGATTGCATAATGATCCTTGTTGGAGGATTACTTGTGGCAGATCTACGGGATCGTTGGTCGTCACACCGACGGGAGCTGGTAGATAAATCTAGAACCGGTTGGGCTTGGTCGTTTGGTGCTTACTTCCAAAAGATACCTTCTACGTCATAAGACTCAGCTAGTTTGGTGAGCAAGAGTATGCATTGTCTCCACAGTTTTGTTCTTAGCGTCAAGGCGTGTGTAATCCCTAGGTCTGGATGTGTGCATACCCACCTAGTAGTGGAGAAGCCCATTCCACTATCTTCGTCTGCCACGACGTTAGTTGCCTGAGTGGTTAGCTACCCTGGAAAAGCGGGAAGTACAAGTCTATGTCGACATAGCAAATTAGAGTGTTTGCTTAAATCATGGGTGAGTCATCATACATACATTCATTGCATTGCACCATATAAAGATCCTCATCATATAAACTTGTATGGGCACCGTTATATGATGAGTAACTTATTATTGCAAACAGCCTTTAACTTATAAGCTTGTGTGGGCATTTTTATAAGTTAAGTTCAATTAAGCTCTGTATATACTCTGCTCTGCTTATACTTTATTGCTGACTATACTGTTAGAGTAGATGCACTCTTATACTTTGTTATATCTACTGTGATAACTATTCCCTTGCCACCTGCTAGATTGTCTATTACTGATTATATTGCAGTATTCTCCCACTTTCCTTCCGCCCGATGCCTAAGATTCGCCGGGGGAGACGATGTGAAGCCACTTAGTCTTTATGACTAATGATTTCTACGTCACTAATTTTAGGAGGACACCCAGCGGCAGGTGGAGCAGCAACATACAACGCAGGAGGACAGCCAGGCCAAGGCGACTGGGCCTGAGAGTCTGATACCATTTATAAGACCCCCCCTCCCGAAACACAAGACACGGCCGAGGGGAGTCCTATGCCCAGGACAGCCGCCTTGCGGAAGTTCCAATGCATATGCTTGCTCCCTCCACAAGATGCCTATCATGTCGACTATTCTCAAATATCATCATCCCAAGCCATCAATAATAGAAAAAACAACATAAGCCATTATTCACAAATAAGTAAATGTGTCCAAAAGAATAGGTAGCTACTAAGCTCCTGTAAAATATCAGAGTACAAAAATTTGCCCTAAGGTTACATTTCAAAACACTCGCTCACATATGTCACTGATGGTAGCAAAGGTATCATAGTCTCAGGCCCTGTCGCCCTGGCCTGGTTGTGCTCCTACGTCGTACTCTGTTGCTATACTTATCGCTGGGTGTCCTCCTAAAAATAGTGACATAGCAAACATTAGTCATAAAGACTAAGTGACTTCCGCCCCCTCTCCCTTGGTGCTAGATCTTTAGATCTAAAATAGGAGAGGATGTGAAGCCACTTAGTCTTTATGACTAATGGTTGCTACATCACTATTTATAGGAGGACACCCTGCAGTAGGTAGAGCAGTAGCATACGATGCAGGAGGATAGCTAGGACAGGGCGACAGGGCCTGAGACTACGATACCTTTGCTACCATCAGTGACAGATGTGAGCGTTTGTTTTGAAATGTAGCCTTAGGGCAAATTTGGTACTCTGATATTTTGCAGGAACTTTGTAGCTATCTGTTCGTTTGGACACTTTTACTTATTTGTGAATAATTTCTTCTGTTGTTTTTCTAGTATTGATGGGTTGGCATGATGATATTTGAGAATAGCCGGCAGGATAGGCGTCTTGTGGAGTGGGCTAGTCCGTGCGCTGGCACTTCTGTAAGGTGGCTATCCTAGGCATAAGACTCACCTCGGTCGTGTCTTGTGTTCCAGGAGGGGGGTCGTACAAATGGTATCAACTTGCAACAATCCTAAGATAACGACATCCATTAAACCATGGGGCCACCCCGCTCGATAGTTCAGTTTGGGAACAAACTAATTTAGTGGAAGAAGTGGTGTGTCCATGTGTGATTCACATTAAGTATGCCCAGTTTTTCCTATCAAATTGCCAACCTAATCCAAAATGCATACCTTTATGTGTATATTCTGACGCATTCCGAGCCAGTAAGGAGTGTTTCCATTCTTTTAGATACTACTCCCTTCCAACAATCAGAACTGGGTCAGACCTTGACTGCAATTCTGGATGCTTCTAGATCCCAGCAGGCTCCGGTAGAGAAACCAAACCCGGGGTCAAACTGGTTGAGTAACTTTCGAGGTCTTTCCCCGCCTGTCTATCATGGGACTGAATTTGCAGTTCGTACAGAGGAGCAGCTTGACACAGTGCAGGAGATGATGGCCGGAATCCGATGCCCTGCAAACATGGCAGTTACCTTGGAAGTCTCTTCTTTAGAATCGCATGCCAAAAGATGGTGGAAGTCCCTTATGGGCTCTACATTCAAGGGACGCACTTATACTGACATCAACTGGGATGTGTTATCGGACGCTTTTCTGGAGCATTATGTTCCTCCCACGACACGTGATGATCTTGAGGAGAGGTTTCTGCAGATGAAGCAGGGATCTAGGTCAGTATTGGAGTATCAGCGGGAGTTCTCGCATTTGGATAGAATTGGGGGCACATATTTATGCAGCACACCCAGGCCCGTCCCGACCTAGTGGAGTCACACCAACCATCGGAACACGTCAGGCACACACCGCCGGGCTGCAGCCCAAGCACCCCTACACTTCTCCGCGCCTGTTCTCAGCGCGGTAGGATGTTGGGGCGGGGTCTCGAACCCAGCCCCCTAGATGAGAACCTCTCCTAACAGGCCTCATCACCAACTGCAGCAGTTGGTGATGAGGCCTGTTAGGAGAGGTTCTCATCAAGGGGGCTGGGTTCGAGACCCCGCCCCAACATCCTACCGCGCTGAGAAGAGGCGCGGAGAAGTGTAGGGGTGCTTGGGCTGCAGCCCGGCGGTGTGTGCCTGACGTGTTCCGATGGTTGGTGTGACTCCACCAGGTCGGGGCGGGCCTGGGCGTGTTGCATCATATATGCCTTGGATGATTAGGGGTACGCCAAGAGGTTTTATAGGGGTTTGCGAGACCCTCTCAGGCAGGCCCTTATTTTTATAGCTGATTCAAGTCTTACTCGGATCATTGAGACGACCAAGAGGCTTGAGGAAGACCATCTTGGGGTCCAGAGTGGAGGAAAGAGGCCTGCGGAAGATATATTTGAAGCAGGGACCAGTAGAAGGAGACCACCTAGCAGGGGAAGAGGAGGTGGATGTTTTCATCCAAACTTTAGGTTGGAGAAGCGAGCACGACCGCTACCATTTACCCCGCCGCAGTAGCCTCAGAGTCAGGCACCTCAGCAGCCAAGAGATCCATTTCAAAAGGTTTGCTATCACTGTCACCAGCCGGGCCATATTCAGATCTACTACTAACAGCTACAAGGGAATGCTCTGAATCATCCCATGGATCCTTCAGCAGTACAGCGAGGCCGAGGCCGAGTTCGGGGCCGAGGAACTCATGGTAGAAGCCAACGACCGGAGAAGATGTATGCACTGGATCTCGCAGAGCCCCGAAACCATGATGAGTTCATCACAGGTACTTCAGTGTTCGTCTTATGATTACTTAGTACATTGAAAAACCTTAGCATTAGTTTAACTTATAACCCGAACAACAAAATTCAGCCAGGTATAGTATTTATCTACGGCAAACCCGCATACACCTTTTCGATACGGGTGCCTCACACTGATTCATCTCAGAAGAATTCATAGACGATCTGGACCAAGTGCAGCAATTTGAAGGCATCCATACGAAGGTGCGATTTGTGGACAGGTCGGAGATATTATCGTACGCCAAGTGCACCATGAATGTAGAGTTTGGAGGAAAGCTATTTGAAGCATTGGCGACGCTTTTGAAGATGACAGACTTTGATCTAACCCTGGGCATGAATTGGCTGCAATGGAACCATGCTATGATCAACTGCCTGCCGAAGAAAATTGTACTGAGGCATGAAGATTCCAAAATAGTGATCGAAGGTATTAGACCCACCTCCCATCTTTTATTATCATCTATTCAAGCTGTTAAATCCCATCAACAGCGCGATGTGGTTTATATGGTCTGCTTTGCAATGAAGGAGATAGAGATCAGTATTGTTGAAGTACTGATGGTTCGGGACATTTTTGATGTCTTTCCGGACAAGTTGACCAGACTACCCCCACATCAAGAGGCAGATTTCTGGATCCAATGGATATCGGGAGCTAGGCCTGTCTCTAGAGCTCCATATAGGATAACATCGAAGGAGGTTACGGAGTTCCAGACAAAGATTTAAGAGTTAATAGACTCGGGGTTCTTCCTCCCAGTTCATCACCTTGGGGAGCCCAGTTCTATTCGTGAAGAAGTAGGACAGTTTGTTCCGGCTATGTATAGCTTATTGAGAGTTCAACGGATTGATGGTTCAGAACACCTGTCCACTGCCCAGGATTGACGAGCTCTTTGATCAGCGTGAAGGAGCACACTTGTTCTCGAAACTTGATTTGCGCTCGGGTTATTATCAGTTGCAGATCCAACAGGTGGATATCCCGAAGACCGCCTTTAGTTCGAGGTATGGTCTATATGAGTTTAATGTCATGTCATTCGGACTCATGAATGCCCCCGCCGCATTCATGAGCTTGATGAATAAAGTATTCGAACCGTACCTGGATGTCTTCATGATAATATTTATTGATGACATTCTGGTCTACTCAAGGACCGAGGAGGATCGTGCACATCATTTAGCACTTGTTATGGGGAAGCTGAGGGAGCACAACTAGATTGCAAAGTTTAGTAAGTGCCAGTTCTGGCTCTGGGAAGTCGATTTCCTGGGCCATGTCATCAGTGGAGCAGGTTTAGCAGTGGACCCTGCCAAGGTACGAGTAGTAAGGGAATGGCCGCCTTTGAAGTTAGCAGTGAATGTGCGCAGTTTCTTAGGACTTGCTGGTTACTACCATAAGTTTGTCGAGGGTTTCTCGAAGATCGCTCTTCCCCTCACCACCTTGACTCTTTTGTATGGGCACCCAAATGTGAGGCCGCGTTCCAGGAGCTGAAGGATCGCCTCACTTCAGCCTCGATCCTTGCCCTTCCATCTGGTAAGGAAGGATTCCAGATTTATACAGATGCCTCATATCAGGGGATGGGTGTTGTACTGATGCAGCACGGATAAGTAATTTCTTATGCTTCTAGGAAGCTAAAGAAGCACGAAGCGAACTATCTGATGCTTGACATGGAGCTGGGAGCAGTGGTCTTCACCTTGAAGATCTGGAGGCATTATCTATATGACATCCACTGTGAGATATTTTCAGATCATAAGAACCTCAAATATATACACACAGAAGGATCTGAATCAGAGGTAGCGGCGGTGGATTGAGTTCTTGTGCGATTATGAGTATACACTGAACTATCACCCAGGGAAGGCAAACTTGGTGGCTGATGCCTTAAGTCGAAAAGCACCCAAATCCAGCTCGGAGTCCCGATTGATGGCCAAGGATTTGGCCAAGATGCTTGAGGATATGCAAATTACGCTTGTATCTAGGGCCGATCCAGAGGCGTACGCTGAGTACCTGGCCACTATGAGCATAGTTTGTAATATACGTGATCGCATATATATGAGCCGAGCAAAGGAAGGATGCTGCCCTGGACCCTATATTTTGAGCAGTGGAGACTGGTTCTACAGAGGAGTACACACTGCGGGAGGACCTCGTTCACTTCCATGGCAGAGTATATATACCTGTTGGAGGAGGAATCCTAAATGATATACTGAGAGAGGCTCACTACACCAAGTATTCGGTGCATCCCAGGGTCATCAAGATGTATACTGATCTGCGGAAGATGATGTTTTGGCCGGGAATGAAGAGGGATGTCACTCATTTCATCACACATTGTGAAGCATGCCAGAAAGTGAAGGCAGAGTGTAAGAGCCCCGCTGGTTTGTTACAGTCATTGCCTATTCCTGAGTGGAAGTTTGTAGATATCTCCATGGATTTTGTACATGATCTACCTTGCTCCATCTCTGGAAGTGACTCTATATGGTTGATTGTAGATCGGTTGACAAAGGTCACCCGGTTCATTCCTATCCAGAAAGATACACATGTTGATGTTTTGGTGCGCCTATTTGTGGAACAGTTTGTCCGATATCAGGAGGTGCCCAAAACTATCAATTTAGATCGAGATGGTCATTTTACCTCTAGGGAGTGGAGGGAAGTACAGGCATATTTGGGCTCTTGGTTGACTTACAACACATCGTTCCATCCTCAGACCGACAACCAGTCTTTGAGGACTATTAGGATGATGGAGGACCTGTTGCGGCTATGTGTCTTAGATCGGGGAGAACCATTGGAGTGACTTCTACCATTGGTGGAGTTTTCCTACAATAATATCCATCAAGTAGGCATCAGCATGGCTCCTTGTGAGGCACTATATGGAAGGAAGTGCAGGATGCCTCTATCTTAGATCTAGGATGAGGACCCAAAAGCGTTGGGAGTAGAATTCATTGATGACACTGATGCGATGGTTAGACTGATTTGGAATCATATGCTTGAGGCTCAAAGACGGCAAGCAAAGTATTATGACACAATGCACAGGATGGTAGAATTTCAGGTGGGAGACATGGCATTCTTAATGATTAGGCCAATGCATGGAGTGTCTCGTGTCCGAGGAAGAAAGAAGCTTAGCCCTCGTTATATGGGGCTTTATATTATCCTGTAGCGGATCGACCCCTTAGCTTATGGGTTGGAGCTACCATCCTAATTGGAGAATTTGCACGACGCTTTTTTTGGTATCCTCCATACGAAGAGCATTACTTCGCCCTGATCAGTACGTCGTAACTACATCTGGCCCTGTGGCAACTGATAGATCCGTCCAGTTAGAGCCTATGCGGATAGTACATACCGAGATCCGGAAGCTGCGACAAAAGAAAATTCCATTGGTAAAACTCCATTGGTCCAACCATGGGAAGGAGGAATACGCTTGGGAACCTATGGACATCATACAACAACGCTATCCATGATTATTACCCCAAGGTATATCCTAAACTATTTTATCATGCTTCATATTTCAATACCCGTAGCCCCAAACTCAAATTTCCTGGATGAAATTATTATTCTTTGTTTATTGGATTTGTAACATCTCAGTTCATGCTAGGCCCCTCATGAGTGTGTTATGTCGCCGAGAGTTGACTCAGGCTCGGTAGAATCCCTACGAATCTAAGGTGGTCAAGTTTGAGTCACGGTCAACAAAAGTCGGTGTAGCGATATCACTCCCTAAAAATGAGTTAGCGTCGGCGGTATTGATACCGCCGGCCATAGCCTTTAAAACAATATGGGCACTTGGCATCGAAAAAGGGTTGGTTCTCTCTTATATCGTCGATAGAGCTAGCACGGGCGGTAGTGGTACCGTCGGTGGTAGCCTTCAAAATGACGTGTGGCCTCACAAAATAATAGGGGTACCTTGTCGTCGAAAAAAGGTGTCTTGTCGTCGAGAAGAGGTACCTTGTCGTCGAAAACATGTTGGTTTCTCGAAGATATCGCAGATACGCTAGCGCCGGCAGTAGTGATACCGCCGACGGTAGACTTCAAAATGGTAAGTACACTTATTGTCAAAAAGGAGTTGTGTTCTCGAAGATGCCGTCGTTACGCTAGCGCCGAAGGTAGTGATACCGCCGGCGGTAGCCTTCAGAAAAATATGGATGGCGGTGATAACTTATCCTTGCTTATTTCAAGCCTGGGAGGTGGCTTGGGCCAATAAGACAGTGACACATGGATGGATTGTCCAATCCGAAGCATGGGAAGTGTTTTTCCCCATTAATTCTAGTCAAATCAGCCTCCATTTTCTCTCTCATCCCTTAACCTTGAACTTCATCCCCTCACCCAAGGGCTAATCAGTTTTCTTCCTCTTCCCCACCCTCAAGCATTGAGACCAGCTGCTTTCCTAAATGAGATCAAGCTCGGAAGGAGGACATGGAGCTTGTCGATCGCCACCATTCCGCCAAAAAGACAAACGCTATCCATGACCGCAAATCAGGTGACTTCCGCCCCCTCTCCCTTAGTGCTAGATCTTTAGATCTGAAATAAGAAAGATATTGGGCTCAAGAGAGCTTAATTTCAGCGAGATTCATGAAGTTTTCTTGGAAGAGACAACGCTAGAACTTCTGTTCTAGTGCGTCATTAACCAAGAAAATATCTTCAATCAACTCCTCTCTTCAATGCGAATTTGTAGGAACTGATTTCGTGAAGAATGGTGGTCTATTGAGGGAGTATTGGAGGAGAGAAGGTGAAATAATATTTGTGTGCTAGAGGAAGAAGATGAACAGATGTTGTTCATCTTTCTTAAGATCCGTGAATATTTTATAATATTTAAATAGAAATCTGTTTTCTGCACGAGACGGACTTCAAGCCTATTTTTAGGCATGATAAGGCCATATTTAGGTCTCGTGCTCAACACGAAAGATGTAGCCCTCGGTAAAACCTTTCCAAATAGTGGTTGTGGATTTTTAGGGGAGCTCCGTAGCTCCAGCAAAGTAAAATCGAAAATGGTTGTCCAGAATTTTATCTGGTGTATGTACAGGACAGCTTGCTGTCCAGATTTACTCTGCTGGGTTCAAACCCGATTTTAGATAGGTTAGGCCTAGATCTAGACCTTGGTCTCAACAAAAAAGTTGTAGCCCTTAGCGATACCTTTTCAGAATGGGGTGGTTCATTATTTTTGTTGTTCATAGTTTGCTCAGGAACTTCAATTGATTCAGCCATCATGACTTCTTGGGGAGAAGGGGACACGATCATGTTGACCGTCTTTTCGTAGCATTCCCTAGCTTTCCTTGGGTCGCTCCTGATTCGGTGTTGTTTTCCGTTCAAGGCGAACTTCACCGCCTGATGATAGGTGGAGATAATGGCCTGATATGCATTCAAGAAGGGTCTTCCAAAGATGGCGTTGTAGCTACTGGGAGCATCAACGACTATAAATTTGACCAGCTTCACTATCCCTCCCAGAATCACAGAAAGAGTGACGAGCCCTTCTACTTCTTTCTTCTCTCCTGAAAAACCATAGAGGGGGCCTTTAGTTGAAAGGAGGGTTTTACCTGTCTTCAACGCCTCGAAGGCGGGTTTGAAGAGCACATTGACTGAACTTCCCGTGTCAATCAAAATCTTCTCTACTGTATAATTTTCAATTACAGCTTTGATGACGACCGCATCGTCAAAAGGATTCGCGGTCTGAGGAAGGTCTTCGTCACCGAAAGTGACCGTTCCCCGGACCGGGGCTGAAGAGGTGGCAGCAACCTCTGATTGATAAACCTTTTTCAGACTCGCCTTCCTTGAAGATTCCGGACCTGCACCTCCGTGGATGCAGAAGAGATTGCCCAAGGCGCCTTCGTCATCAGCATCCACACATTCATTGGGAAAGCCGATATTGCCGAGATGGCCAATATCGTCCACTTCTTTGCATTCCCAATGGACTTCCGCTACTTCCTTAGCCTTGGAGGTTGAGGCTTTGGCAGAATCATTCTTCTAGATGAGATCTCGAAGCTTACCCTCCTTCAGAAGCTTCTCTAAGAACAGGCGGAGAGCTCTACAATCCTCTGTCAAATGTCCCCTATCTCTATGGTACTCACAGTAGAGAGTTGGATTTCTGGTCTTTGGATCCGAGTTTAGCGGAGCTGGCTTCTTGAAAAAGGGTTGCTTTTGAAGGATTTGGAGCACTTCACTCATAGAAACACCAAAGTCTGTAAAAGACTCTTGGGATTCGTTGTAGAGCAAAGGAATGGGCAGAAGAAGAGGTTGGGCGTACTGGATCTGGTGGACCGGGGTGACTTGCGGAGCAGGGGTAGCAGGGGTTTGAAGAAATGAACCTTGAGGTGGGAAAGAATGGTTACCTCGATTGAAGCGGCCGTTGCGATAATTCTTACCTCTCGGAGCTGGAGGTGGGAGTTCTGGTCGAGGTTTTGAGGAAGACGGAGCCGGATAAAATCCCGCAGAGCCTTTCTGAGTGGCCCTGTTTGTCAAATTGCTCACATAGGTAGGGTTGTTGATCTCCCCTTCTATGTAGCGATTGGCAATGCTGATCAGCTCCTGATAGGAGCTAGGCTCCTTGGTCGTGACTTTGAACTTCAGAGGACCCTCCTGCAGGCCACTGATCAAAGCTACCATATAGAGCTCGGGATCCATATCTCTAACTCCCAAGATCTCTTTCTGAAAACGATCAACGAAATGCGCCGCAGTCTCGTTGTCGCCTTGCTTAATCTTGAAGAGGGTCGCAGGACCACTCTTCCTTTTCTTTGCGGTGGCAAACCTTAGAATTAGCTCTTGCCTCAGGGCAGCAAAGCTCGAGATCGATTGGCAGGGCAGCTTATAGAACCATTCCATGGCCGACCCATCAAAGGAGGTGACCATCAACTTACACCTCACTCAATCTGAAATGGTCCTGAGGGCAACAGCAGACTCGGAGGCTTGAAGATGACACATCGGGTCGGTCTCTCCTGTATACACAGGGAGACGGGGCTCTCTGAATCCATGAGGAATTGGATCCCGACGAATCTCATCGGTAAAGGGGGAAGGCTCCCCAAAAACAGTTGGTCCTGGAGGAGGAAGAAAAGAGGCAGGAGGATCTTGAGGGTAAGCAAACCCTTCTTCAAAATTCAGGGTTTGAGCCGGAGGCCCCTGGGCTGCGGCTCGGAAAGAATTACGGCGGGCGGTGAACTCCTCATGCTGAGATCGCTGAGGAGCTGCGGGCTGAAAAACAGGGTGATCGCTCGGGTGACCGCCTGCCATGCGGTCAGGAGTAGCGACCTGAGAGGTTTGAGGAAGGATCTTCTGGGAGATCGCGGCTAGAACCTGGTTCATAGCCTCAATCTGCTTCGCAGACTCCTGCTGAGCCCGGACGACTTCTTGCCGATCTCGAGCGGCCTCTTGTTGAGACCGCGCGATCTCCTGCTGAACAGAGGCGGCGCCCTGCCTAGCTCGGGCGGCCTCACGGAGAGCTTGTTCAACATGAAGCTCGAAGCGGCGCTCAAGCGCTTCTAACGGATTGTGATCGGAAGGGGGAACGCTGGGAGATCGCACGGGACGACCTCTACGGCGATCAGCCATCTTGAAAGTCTAAGAATTTCACCTGACACTTCGAATCTGAAGGTCTCGTGTTCGTTCTGTTGGTGCCAAAAATGGTACCTCCAAAATTCACACTAAAAAGGGATGGGAGAAAACTGCGAAGTGCAGGTTACTAAGACAGAAGATGCTGGAAGAGAGGGAAAACGATCACAAAAAGGCGATCATGAAAAAATGAGACCCCTTACACAGGTTGTAAGCTGGAGCCTCGGAGCCAAAAGTCCTTTTTCTGGTACCCCTACCCCTCTATTTATAGACGAGGGGGCTGCCCAAATGGGCAGAACTGAAAACTACGGGCTGCCCGGGATACAGGAGAGCCAGGGCAGGGAAAAGGAATACAAATAACAAAGAAAAGAAAAACGATCAGACCGCTTAAGCTGGCGGTCTCACACTTCTGTGACCGCTCGACACTTAGAAAATTTCAGTCGAGGAGGCAGCTGGCGATCTGGGCGGTCACCGAAACTGAGACCGCTGAGACCAAAAAATTTGACCAGCAAGAGGAGGTCGCGGGCTTTCCGGACAAACAAGTACCAGGTGAAGAATATGTTCTATAATATCTCCCTATAGAGAACAGGAATTTCAACAGTACCAGGTGAAGAATATGTTCAACACTTTTGCCTACATGAGTCTCCACCCAGAGGCTGTTCTGCCAACTATTTCCAAGAAGGTAACACTGGGTGATGAAGACTGCAAGCTAAGCGGAAGGCAATCTGAAGATACTAGCAGGAAAATAATCTTCAAGAAGCCATCTTCAGAGGACAGGAATCCTTAAAATTCTCTCTCTGGTTAATTGACTCTTAATTATTCTGTGATGATATCTACTTGTGATAATTGATTTATATCTGCTGAATTTCCTTTCTGTCAGATATTTTTCCTATAATTCTGTTAAGCATATTTGTTTAGTTGATAAATTTTGTACATAGGATCCTAAACCAAATAGGGGGAGATTGTTAGAACATAGTTCAACCCTATTACTAATTTGGGCTAGGATGTCTATTTCTAGGTATAGGATTTGTTTTGACCCATCATGTATAGTATAAGGGTCATAGGCTAAGTCTAGAAGAGATTTGAAGATTAGCTAAGTCAAGGTGTTCGACGAACTTCGAACACGTTCGACGAATTCAAGAATCCGTTCGACGAACTTGGTTCGACGAACTTCAAAGTTCTGTTCGACGAAAGTTTCTTCTTGTTCGACGAACTTCCCAGTTTAAGTTCGACGAACTTTCCCTCAGGTCGACGAACTTCTTCAGAGTTTCTATATTCAGTAACCTCTTCTATTCACAGTATTATTTTGGAGTTATCCTCAGGATTTCCTATGAAGGCTGACAGCTGCTCTTATAATAATATCAGTCAGTTATTGCAGTATTTTCTATCAAAGATTTTATGACCGTTGCTGCATTAATTAAGGGCTGCGTGCAGATTATTCTATAAGGCAGATTGCAAGTTTCAAGGAATTTAGTATATTGGTATTCCTTTTCTGTCAGAGGCAAATCTTTCCTTTTTGTATCATTCCTTTCCAGCCCTTTTTGAAATTTGAAAGAGGATCAACTATCTCCCGTCCAGAGATTATCATTGCTATTTATTCTAGAGAAAGACACAGATACAGAGAATAATTTTTTTTGCTACTCAGTTTTTATTCCTCTCAAGAACTCTCTCTGATTTTCTCTGAAGTCTTCATCTTCTCCAGACACCTACTCTTAATCTCTAGGAATCATCTGCATCAATTCCTTCTAGAGAACCTTTGCTGGAGATACTCTGAAGATCAAGAAGACCTACACCCTGAGTAGATTTTCTCTCCTGTTTTTCTTACTCTTATTCACAGGGGGGTGATCTGACAATCATTCAACAATCCACTAGTCTTCTCTGTTGTTAGAGAAAATAGAAGACACCATCATCTTTATATACTTTTATTTTATAACTGTGTACAGGGTTGTAACTCCCTTCAAAAGTTGATTTTTGGTTTTGAGCACCTGATCAAAAGCTCTGTGGTGGTTTTGAGCACCTGATCAAAAGCTCTGTGGTGAAGGCTCACCTGATCAAAAAAAGCCTTAGTGGATTTCCTAGCATGGTGGTAGAAGAGTAGATGTACCCAAGTTGATTGGGGAACTACTATAGATCCTTGTGTCTTCTGTGTTTGCCTTTATTATTTGTGCTATGCTATGTGTGCTGTGTTTTAGTTTATGTTTATATCTTTGCTGCACTCACTTACACATATATTTAAATAACTCAAATTGTTTTCTACAGATTTCTTTAAGCTAAGTAAAATTATTTTAAAATACTCTATTCACCCCCCCCCCCCCTCTAGAGTAATCTTGATCTATCCCCACTTTCATGTGAGACGAGTGAGGATTCCTCCTCATCTTACATTCTCTTCCCTCTACCTGTGAAGAGCAAGTATTATTTATACATAGGTAGGGGAGTAACTGTTCTATCGCCGTATCGGTACCCGCTACCGACACACATATTAGAATAGTTACCTGTTCATTTCCTTTTTCATACCCCCATTAGCTAAAACTCTTAAAGTTTTGAATAAGTCATGCTGGAGGACAATAACCCCGGTAGTTATCTTACCTTTTCTTGCATTTCTATTTTATCTAGTTTAGTTTAGTTAGTGTTTTTCATTTTATTTTGTATATTTCCCTTTGTTTTTGGCGGAGCTCACCTTTACAGTTCATTTTCTGTATGGGGATGCTACAGCTTTGTCCTGGTTTACACGCGTCTTCTGGTATGCTCACTTGTTGAGCATTGGGTACTCTCTTTCCCTAGACTTCATTTTGAATTTCCTGGTTATATCTTGTGTTAGATTGTTTAGTTTAAGTCTGGGGGAGAGCCATTTTCTGTGCCCACTTATGTGCACTATTGCATAGCATGCTAGAAGCTTTTATTTCAGTTTATTTTGTTGTATTTTCATCACACAACACAACACCCACATGAGCGCATGCTTAACCCTTATAATATCGCGAGCTATATTTATTTCTTGTGCGTGATTTGGAAAATCGATGTGCTGGCTTAGGATTGTGAGTCAGAGTAAAATGATGACTCCTATAGTTTCCTAGTCAAGTGCTCGTGTATCGCATAGAAATTTGTGTAGATTCAATTTCTCTTTATGCTTTTAGTTTATACCTTTCTATTAACATAGATATTGTTTACTATACTCAAAAATTGCTGAATCCGGTGTGAAGCAAATGGTATCATAGAAATGTGTGTAGACACTCGTTAGCACCATAGTGCCCGAGTCGAGAGGAAGGATTATCTTTCTCGGCGGCTAAGAACTTGCCCCAAGCAATTCTTGAAGCATGGGTATTTGGTTAGTCAATTGCGTGAATGTGATGTAGGCCATCGTTTTGGCCCGGTTGAGCCATTGTGCCCTTGCCTATCGCTATATCCTCGCTAGCCCACTTGTGCCTACCCATTCTTTGATTCAGACCCACTTTTATCTCACCAAAGCCTTAAAGCTAATCCTAATCGCACACCCGAATTTGAGCTCAAGTTTGTATTTTATATTCATGTTTGGGATGTTGATGTTGTGATGTTTTTGTGAAATTGTGGATGTGTTTCATTGCTCAATTGGCTGAAGATGTTTTGAAAAGAAAAGAAAAATAAGTTAAGAAAAAGAAAAGAAGTGAAAAGAAAAAGAGAAGAGCTTAATTGAAAATATTTATGTATATATTTATGATTGGGAGTATGCGGTGCACACACCCATGTTATCAAGTCCAAGTCTGGGGGTGTGGTGTACCCGTGTATTTGTGTAGTGCTTGATGATAATTTTCTGTGCTAGCTCATTTGGGTTTAGTGCTTAATCCATCATTTTTTATCAATGCATACCTCACCTAAACCCAAGCCTCATCTTAAACCTAAACTCCTATTGATTCACGCATTTCATTCAATCCAATACAGTGGAGAGAGTGCGAACCGGCAAGCTTATGGTCAACGACATTGATGTATTTCAATGGAGGTTGTCCCGAGCCCCGGTCTTTGGCAATGCTCACCTCATCGTTCAGTCTACTTTCTTCCTATGCAAGACCGGAAGATTCACCGTGATTCAATTTTTGATTAAATGCAATATATAAATATGCTCCTAGTATACTGTATTTCTACGCACGGGAGCATATGACTTCGCATGGTACTCCGCTTTATAATTTTTATGCCATCTAGTCCTTTTTCTTGTCCGCTTGAGGAGTGATTTGCTCGGGATGAGCAAACGGTTAAGTCTGGGGGTGTGATGAGTCCCATTTGTATGCACTTTTTTAAACTCATCTGGGACGGTATTATAGTCAATGCACTACATATTAGATCCATAATCACTCATATTTGTTCTCTATACTTCATTCCATGCTAAGTGCACTTTTAGGCCCATTTTAATGTGCATTTGCGCTCCATGTTTGTTGGGGGTAAGCACATGGTGCTACCCAACCCTTTTTCTGTATTTGGATTGAGTTGGAAGGGTATTCCCAGCTGTGTGATTGCTATTTGGTGTTGTGTTGGTGGGCAGATCATACATTATGCCCAGATTTCATGTCTGCATGAATTGCACGGTCATGCATTTCCTTAACGCACGATCGCTCCGACCGTGCGCGTTCATTTATGGCCCAAAAATAGCGTTCTAGATTTGGTCGTGCATTTTTATGCACGATCGACTTCGACCGTGCGTGAGTAAAATGCACGAGCTCCTCTTTTGTCTAAAAAATTATTATGTTTTATTTTGTTCACGCGTCGTGGGTTTCTAAAACGCACGGTCGTGCATGAACAATATTATGCAACTTTTCTATTTAAGCTGCGATTTTTTGGTTTTCAGGGACCCAAACTATTCCGCGATTTCATCCACCGAAAGGGGCGACTGCTCTGTTTTATTCCACTCTTCCTCCCCCCTTTTGCCCGAGGCCACCTCACATCATCCAAGCCCTTCAAGGAGAGGATTCCACACTCATCTTCATCGCTAAGCTAGGAGTTCTTCGCATCGGACGTGGCCAGATTGTAGTTTACCGGAGAAGATGGGTCCATTGGGAGGATGTGATAGCCCTCCTCTACCCCAGACGATAGTTGGGACCGAGCTAGGACGTGGATTGACGCCCCGACGATTCCTACTGTAAATCTACAACAAGCCTCCAGATTCAGTTGTATCTCTTGCAATTTTCTCCACTTGGACTATTGTTGTTAGTGTAATCTTCTTTATTTGATGATGTTTGAACTCTACATTTGATTTAATCTTCATCTCATTGTTATGCAATGTTATTATTCTTGTATGAGTGCTTGAGCTGAGCTCTTGTGGTAATTGTGGTGTGAGTGTTTGGGTTTGCTACACTAGCAATTGCTAGGTGTGAGCTTTGTGACGAGGTGCTTGCGACCATCATTCCGCCGGTTCGACTCACTCCATCCGCAAGCCTTCTTGTCCATCCGCATAGCGAAGCGGTGCTAACGGCACGTATAATCCATCCGCCTATCCAAGAGGTGCTAACGGCCCTCACAAATCCATATTACTAATCACTCCATCCGCGAGCTTACCGGCCATCCACCTAGCGAAGTAGTGCGTTCAAGTGCTACGTAGTTTTCCATCCCGCCTGGTGAATCAGTGCAGTCAAGGCCTGCATATTAGGACATTTACTTTTTCTGCATTAGTTTTAGACTAAACATAAAACTACCATCGTTACTCCAACCTAAAGGACTTCAATCTCAAGTCTTTCCTCGAACGTTAACTCCACCTTACGGTGTTCCTCGAGAGATTCGATATCCTGGGTATTTACTTCCTCAATTCTATTACTTGACAACGACCGGTACACTACCGTTCAGACCGCATTTTGCTCCTGCCTATAAGCGGTGTAGGAATTCACGCGTCAGTGGCTTCACATCCTCTCCCCCGACGACTCTTAAGAACTAGGCAGGGGGAAATATAATCAATAATAGGCAATCTAGCAGGTGGCAAAGGAATGTTCATCACATTAGATATAACAAAGTATATGAGTGCATCTACTCTAGCAGTATAGTCAGCAACAAAGTATAAGCAGAGCAGAGTATATAAAGAACTGAATTGAACTTAACTTATAAGAATGCCCACACAAGATTATAAGTTAAGGGTCATTTGCAACAATAAGTGACTCATCATATAAAGGTGCCCATACAAGTTTATATGATGAGGATCTTTATGCGGTGGAATGCAATGGTTGTATGTATGATGACTCACCCATGATTTAAGCACACACTCTAATTTCCTATGTCGACATAGATTTGTACTTCCCACTTTTCGAGGGTAGATAACCTCTCAGGCACCTCACGTCGTGGCCAGACAGAGACAGTGGAATGGCTTCTCCACTACTAGGTGGCTATGCACACTACCATACCTAGGCCTTACGTACGTCTCGATGCTAAGAGCACAACAGCGGAGACCCTGCGTACTCTTGCTCGCCAAACTAGCTGAGTCGTATGATGCGGAAGGGGTCTTTGGGAAGTAAGCATCAAACGACCAAGCCCAACCAATTAAAGATCAATCTGCCATTTCCCGTCAGTGTGACGACCGACAAGCCCATAGATCTGCCACAAGTAATCCTCCAATAAGGATCATTACGCAATCGTGTGAAACTATGCACACCCAAATAATTTCACATGCTCAACCCATGATATCAAGTACCCAAGGACTCCTAACCAAGTCCATAACACATGTTAATATTACAAGTTTCAATGATGCTAACTAGCATACAAGGACCTACAAATTGGGTCCTTAACATAACACCTTAGGATATAACCATATCCTATAGTCCACACCAAACCGTCACTGCTACCCATATCGAATTGTCATAACTCTTGTCCAATGGTACACATATGTGTTGGAGCATGCGTTTCGCACTCCTCCGGTTTGATAATAACAAAGTCCTTTTTGTATTTGATTCTATTTTCATTAATGGTGTGCAGATAACAGGTATGAGATGTTCACATTGCTGCTGGAGCTAAAATTGAATGTGGAAAAAATTCACTGTCAGAAAATTCCGACAGCCACTGTCGCCCAGGCGACAGCAGAGAAGTTACAACTACTTTCCTCCATGGCAGATCGACGAAAGACAGTTTTGCGCTGTCGGAATTCCGACATCGATGTCGCCCAGGCGACAGCTCGACGGTTACACCACCTGCCCACGTCTCCACCCACGACCGGCAGTTTTGCACTGTCGGAAATTCCGACATCGATGTCGTCCAGGCGACAGCTCCACGATTCCAGCAACTGCCCGCACGACGGCTCGACGACACGACAACGGCAGTTTAGCGCTGTCGGAAAATTCCGACAGTCACTGTCGCCCAGGCGACAGTGAAATTCTATAAAATGGTTCCTTTGGTTCGTGCATTCCAAGCTTTTAAGAATTCCAGTCCCTTCCTGAGTGCATACGAACCAGAGAGCTCCAGAACCTCCTCAACTCCCATTTGTGGAAAGAAGGATTGAAGATTGAAGACGAGATCGGGCGCGCTTCTACATCAACGATCATCTCGAGGCTTCAACAATCCATTCAGAGATCTGAATTTCTAGGGAGTTGTCTTTTTCATATTGTATTTTCATTTACTCATATTTCATTTTGTATTGGGAAAGAAATCGTCGTCTTGCGTGCGGCGTCTAAGTCCTTGCGCGGCTTAGGGGAAAATCGCTTCCTTGTGCGGAGCGTCCAAGTCCTTGCGTGGCTTGGTGGGAGATCGTGGCCTTGTGTGCTACGTCTAGATCTTGGGAAGATCTAGAGGATAGGCTTGGGCTTGATCTTGGGAGAGACAAGCGATAGCCTTCCGATCCTTGGGAGAAGGATTGGTAAACCAAAATTATTGTATTTTTATTATCATAATTGTGCCTTGATCTTAAGCATTGTTAAGATCATTTTTATTTGTATGCAAATTTCATGATATATAAAATTATGATCCTTTCACTAATTGCAAATTTGTGTGCTTAAATCTTTATCTTAGAAACTTGTGTTTGGTGTTATACAAAAATTGCATTGGTTTAAAATTATTTTTAAGTAACTTTTTATTAAAGTAAATTTGTCTAAAATTATTAAAAAAAAAATACAAATTTAAACACACCCTTATTCACCCCCCTCTAAGGGCGTCATACGATCCAACAAGTGGTATCAGAGCTAGGTTACTCCAAAACGGTTTTACCACCGGGAGTAATGGCGCACAACGATCACGCGTTCGTTGAGGGGCAAGGAATTAGTAGGCCACCACTTTTCACGGGCACGGACTATAATTATTGGAAAACACGTATGCGTTGTTTTCTAATTGCTTTAGATATAAAAGTCTGGAATATGGTAGAAACTAGTTACACTTCTCCAACATTTGTTGTAGGAAATGTAACTATGGAAAAACCCAAAGACAAGTGGGATGATAATGATAAATTAAAATGCAAGAACAATGCAAAGGCCATGAATGCCTTATTTTGCGCACTAGATCGCACTGAGTTTAATAGAGTCTGTGCTTGTGATACTGCTTTTGATATTTGGAATCTTTTAGAAATTACTCATGAAGGTACTTCGCAGGTAAAGGATTCAAAGCTATTTCAATTGGAGTCAGAGTTCGAAAGATTCAAAATGGAGGTGGATGAAGAAATTGACACAATGTACACACGATTCACTAAAATCGTGAACGATTCAAAGGTGTTGGGTAAGGTTTTTTCAAATGGAGATTTAGTTAGAAAAATCTTAAGATCACTTCCCCCGAAGTTCAATCCAAAAGTGACTGCAATTTCTGAGTCACATGATCTTAAGACCTTACAATTGGAGAGTCTCATTGGGAATCTAAAAACCCATGAAGTGGAGTTGAAGATTCAAAGCCAAGAGTATAATTTGGAGCCCAAAAAGAAAAGCTTGACGTTGAAATCTAAAAATGAAATTGAGAGTGAGACTGAAGAAAGTGATGAAGATGAAGAAGGACTGTTTGTGAGAAATTTTAAGAAGTTTATGAGAAATCCGGAGAGGAGAAACTCATTTAAAAAGTTTTTCAAAAAGAAGGATTTTGCCTTCCAAAAAGGCAAAGGAAAAATGGAGAATGAAGAGGAGCGTCCGCCACCGGAGTGCTACCATTGCAAGAAGATTGGTCATATCAGAAGCAAGTGCCCAAAATATCTGAAAGAGCAAAAAGCAAAGAGGCACGATAAAAGTTACAAGAAGAAAGTGTTAAAGGCAGAGACTTGGGATGATTCTTCGTCTAGTGAAGAAAGTGATCCCTCAACACAGGAGGAAGAGGAGGCTAATCTATGTTTGATGGCAAAAGGGAACATTACATCTGATGACGACTGCAGTGTCCAAAGCGACACTGAGGTAACGCCTCCATCTTATGATGAGTTATATTCTGAATTTATGAAAACATGCAAAGTTTTGGATAAAAGCTTAAAGGAAATTGATTTTTTAAAATCTGAAAATAAAGGCCTTTTAAAAGCAAATAAAAAACTATCAAATGAGTTGGAATCTATTGGGAAGGAGAAGGTATTTTGTCAAGAGTGTGATCATTCTTCGACAAGGATAAAAGAACTTGAAACTACTATTTCTAAGTCCGATCAAAAATTTGATCTACTTGTAAAAGAAAAAAAGGGACTTAGAAAAAGTTGTTAAAACCTCTCATTCTCAATTAGAGAATTATAAGAAAATTTTTGCAAATAGATGTGGCATGATAGTAAAAGAAAATTCAATTTTAAAATCCAAAGTAAATGAGTTGAACATGGCAATTGGAAAATTTGGTGTTGGGAAAAAATCTCTGGATATGCTTTTAGCCAACCAATGCCATGGTACAGCAAAATTTGGACTAGGATACATTTCTGGAAGCTCTGGAGGCTGTCGGAAATTTCCGACAGCTACTGTCGGAACCGGCGACAGCTCCAGGTTCAGAAAACCAATTTCTCAAAATACAAATTTTTCTAAGTCCACACATAAAGATGCTTCCACCAGCAAGAGTCCAGAGAAACCATTGAAAAATGGTTCCTCACCATTCATTGTGTGTGCTAAATGTCATCGATTTGGTCACATATCGGGCTCATGTTGGAAGAAAGGAAAAGCTAATGTTAAACAAATCTGGGTACCTAAGGCGTCCACCTATACAATGGGATTGACCACTTGGGTAACCAGATCTTTACTCTCATCATCTTTTTAGGTGTGCGTGCAGGCTAGGAACAAGGAAGACGTGTGGTATTTGGACTCTGGATGTTCAAAACACATGACGGGCGATAAATCAAAGTTCCTTAGCCTGGAGATGAAGAAAGGTGGAATAGTGACTTTTGGAGATAATGGAAAGGGTAAAGTCAAGGGCATTGGAGTAGTAGGTAACAAAGAATTTAAAATTTCAAATGTTTTATATGTTAAAGGTTTGAAACATAATTTAATTTCTATTAGTCAACTATGTGATAAAAATCTAAATGTTTTATTTGACTCTAGCTCAAACCTTTGCAAGATTATTGATTCTAAAACAAACGAAATCGTACTTACTGCACCAAGAATAAACAATGTCTATACGATCACTTTTCATGATTTATCTCATTCTACACTTAAATGTTTTATTTCAAAGAATGATGAACTTGAATTATGGCATAGGAGACTAGGACATTCTAGTGCTAAACGCATAGTAAAGCTTTCTAAAAATAAAATAATAAAAGGTTTACCAAATTTGAATGGAAAGCTATCCTCATTATGTTCACCATGCCAAAAGGGAAAGTTTACAAAATCATCTTTTAAAAGCAAAAATGTCATTTCTACCACTAGACCTTTACATTTATTACATATGGACTTGTTTGGTCCAATTTCTACACAAAGTCTAGGAGGTAGAAAATATACGTTTGTTATTATTGATGATTATTCTAGATTTTGTTGGACTTTGTTTTTAAATTCAAAATCTGATGTTTTTGATGAATTTGTAAAACTAATTTCACGTATTCAAAATGAACTTGATCTAAAAGTAAAATGCATTAGATCCGATCATGGAGGAGAGTTTGATAATGAAAAATTTATTTCATATTGTAATGAATTTGGGATAAAACATGAATTTTCCGCTCCACGCACACCACAGCAAAATGGTGTAGTAGAGAGGAAAAATAGAACACTTCAAGAATTAGGACGGACTATGCTGTGTGAATTTAAATTGCCAAAATACTTTTGGGCCGAAGCAGTCAGTACGACATGCTATATTATTAATCGTGTCATGATTCGTCCCACATTACAATTAACTCCTTATGAAATTTATTTTCAAAGAAAACCAAATGTACCTTACTTTAAAGTTTTTGGTTGTAAATGCTTTATTTTGAATACAAAAGATAACTTAGGCAAATTTGATGAGAAATGTGATGAAGGAATTTTCATTGGTTATTCTTCAACTAGCAAGGCCTATAGAGTTTATAATAAGAGAACAAAAATAGTTGAAGAATCTATTCATGTTAGGTTTGATGAGTTTGCTTCATGTGTAGAAAAGAAAACTACAGGAAAAGAAGATGAACCCCTTCCATCGGTGGAGAATGATGATGAACTTGAAGAAAGAGAAGAAGAAAGAGAAGAAGAAAGAGAAGAAGGAAGAGAAGAAGGAGGAGGAGAAGAAGAAAGAGAAGAAGAAAGAGAAGAATATGTGCCTCCAAGTGAATTGAGATTCTCAAAGGATCATCCAAAGGAGCTTATCATTGGAGATCCGCAAAAAGGGGTTAGTACTCGTTCATCGCTACATGTTTTATTTTCAAACCTTTGTTTTGTTTCTGAAATAGAACCAAAAGATGTTTCCACCGCTTTAAATGATGAATTTTGGTTTTTAGCTATGAATGAAGAACTTAATCAATTTGAACGTAATAAGGTTTGGAATCTTGTAGAACGACCAAAATCGTCCTGTAGTTGGTGTTAAGTGGATTTTCAAAAATAAAATGGATAATGAATCTAGAATTGTTAGAAATAAAGCCAGATTAGTTGCAAAAGGTTATGCACAAATTGAAGGGGTAGATTTTGATGAAACTTTTGCACCTGTAGCTAGATTAGAAGCGGTTAGAATATTTCTTGCATTTGCTTGTTTTAAAAGATTTAAATTATATCAAATGGATGTCAAAACCGCATTTTTAAACGGGTATATAAAAGAAGAAGTTTATGTAGAACAACCCCCTGGCTTTATAAATGAGAAATATCCAAATTTTGTTTATAAATTAGATAAAGCGCTTTATGGATTAAAACAAGCGCCTCGTGCTTGGTATGATCGATTAACTCAATATTTGTTAAAGCACAATTATAAAATAGGAAGTGCTGATTCTACACTCTTCATTAAGCAAATTAATCATGATTTAGTTATTTTGCAAATTTATGTTGATGATATTATTTTTGGAGCCACTAATGAAGAGTTGAGTAATGAAGTAGTTGAAATTATGAAAAATGAATTTGAAATGAGTATGGTTGGAGAACTTTCATATTTTCTAGGTTTTCAAATTACACAAAAACATGATGGAATATTTATATGTCAAACCAAGTATATTCATGATATGTTAAAAAGATTTGGATTTGAAAACCTTAAGCATGCAAACACTCCTATGAGTACTTCACTAAAATTAGGAAAAGATGAAAGTGGAGTTTCAATTAAACAAACCCTTTATAGAAGTATGATAGGGTCTTTATTGTATTTAACCGCATCTAGACCTGATATTATGTTTGCCGTTTGTTTATGTGCTAGATTTCAAGCTAATCCTAAAGAGTCACATTTAAAAGCGGTGAAACGTATCTTTAGATATCTCATTGGAACATCAAAATTAGGTTTATGGTATCCTCAAAATGATTCTTTTATTTTGCATGGTTTTTCGGATTCTGATTATGCGGGATGTTCCTTAGATAGGAAAAGCACTAGTGACACTTGTCACTTTATCGGCCCTTCACTTATTTCATGGTCGAGTAGGAAATAGAATTCTGTTGCCCTCTCAACTACCGAGGCCGAATATAATGCACTAGGTAGTTGTTGTGCCCAAGCACTTTGGATGTCCCAAACGCTAGAAGATTTTGGCATACAACAAAGTAGTGTAGAATTAAAGTGTGATAATAAAAGTGCTATAGACTTAACAAACAATCCCGTATTACATTCTAGATCTAAGCACATAGACGTCCGACATCATTTTATAAGGGATCACATTAAGAAGGGTAATATAAAAATCAACTTTATAGGCACGGAAAATCAACTAGCGGATATATTCACTAAGCCGTTACCGGATTCCCGTTTTTCTATGCTTAGGCTAGAATTGGGCATTCTAGACATTTCACAATGAATATATCACAATTTAAAGCCTATAAAATAAAAAATTATTATCCCAAAACATAAACAATGTAAATACAAAAAGCCAAAATTATAAAAATCAAAACATTAAATTTCAAAAAAAAAAAAAAACTTAACAAAATTCAACATCATTAACATTACATCAATATTGTTCACATAAAAACAGTAGAACAAACTTAAGGATCAAGTTCTTTAAACCAAAACAGAAATCTAAGGAAGTTCACTGTCGCCCAGGCGACAGTGGATGTCGGAATTGTCCGACATCGCCCAGCGGCAGCAGCAACATAAAACTACTCTGAATCTTCATAACCAGCCCCGCTGCTCTCTGGACAATCTTCTGGAGGTCCTCGTCTCACGGCTTTGCCACGGCGAGTTCGCCTCACCGATTGGCGTGGCGGTTCTTCGTCCGGAACTTGCCATTCGGCCTCTTCCTCCGGAGTTGGTTTCAACTTCAGACCTTTGACGAGAAACTTCATAAATTTCTGCATTCGACTACCGTCCTTCTTCACTTCCCTCTTGTGATCCTCTAATGAATCACGCAAATCATCAATGGACTCTCGTAGTGATCCTGCCCTAGAAATGGTCGGCTCTCTAATCTCAATCCCCGGATGAGCTTTTCTCTGCGGCTTCTTCACCTTCATTGAACCCGTATAATATATTTCCGGATAACAATCATCCAAATAAGCATCTTGCACTATCCATCCATACTTCTTGTAGAGTACACGCTGTATTACCGCCCCCATTGGCAGCGTATGAACCTTCACCCATCTTGGATGCTTTAATATATACGCATATCTAATCTGGGCGAGAATGAAGTCCGCCACATTAAAAAGCTCATCCTCCATAATATAGTATGTAAAGAGGGTCAACTGAGCCGTAATGCTTCTTGTGTCTCCACTCTTCAACATCACTGAATTCCTTAATATATCTTGGACTAAGAACGCATCCGGAGTAAGTGAGGTAACTTCAGTGGTAAGAGTCTTCTTTTGATTCCCATGTAAACTCATGTTTATAAGGGTCCAATCTCTATCCTTTCGATAATTCTCCACTATATCAGGCATATTCTCACTCATCACTAGTCCAAATTCCTCTCGTAGATCAACATGTGTTATTTCCACATGTTGACCTTGGATCTTTGATCTCACTCCGCCATCCAATTCAGTGAAAGTTGGGTCTTCCAAATGGTTATAAAATTCACGAATGAAAAAGGAAGAAAACCCCTCTGGTGTGATAATTGAAATTATACCTGCGTTCGCAAGCCGATCATAGATATGATCGTGCTTTGGCGACTCAAATTCCACATACTTCGCTATTCCAACAATAGCCTTCTCCACCCCCGGAAAAACTTGATATGAAGTATGTGCATCTTCCGAAGTACTCTTTCGAGCTTTGGAACTGGAAGCCATTCTGCAATAAAATACAAAAATTTTGATTAAACAAGGTATCACATTGTGCACTGGAACACTGTCGCCCATGCGACAGTGGCTGTCGGAAATTTCCGACAGCCCTCCAAGTGATTTTCTCTCAAAATTTGAACATATCCTTCCAGATCTACTCACAATAAATATTATTTCAACATCAAGTTTCAAAAATTTTGATCTATGTTTTTCAAATCATCATATTCTACAAATCTTCTTACTATTCATCATCTTCCACCTTCTTCTCTAAACTAGATCTACAAACCTCCTTTAGAAAATGAACGAATGGAAACCTTCCTCACCAAATCAAAGAGAAATCTAACAAAGATAAAAATTTAAGCAAAGATCCACCAAGATCCTCTTGTTTTAAAACTAGATCTACATTTTTTTTAAAAAAAAATTCAAAACCTACACCATTCCTCAAAAATCAACATGAAACCTAGATTTTCCTTCTTCTATCCTATCAAAATCACAAAGCCCTAAACATTTTTGGTTTAAAAAACACAAAAATCAAAAACCCATACCTTAGATCTAGGGATGTCGCCGACTTCCGACAGCCTTCCTCTCATTTTTCACTCCAGGAAATGATGCACAATGTGTTTTGACTCGGTCCTCAGCCCTATTTATATTTTTCACTGTCGCCCAGGCGACAGTGACTGTCGGAAATTTCCGACAGCTCCTATTTTACCAAAACTCCAATTTTAGGCCCCTTTGATGATCTACAATAGTTATATGTCATTATTAATGCTTCATCTCATGACTTGATGACAAACCATGTGATATTTATTTTAAATAAAATGACTTACATGTTTATATGATTTCATTTTCAAGCTATCATCGTATTGACATTTCTACTTAGCTGTTTAGACCATTGGAAATTGTTTTCGCATGCCTCTAAGTATGAGAAATTGTTTATCTATCATAATGAGCTATCACGTTCACCTCTTTTGATCAATACATATGTCTACTTCTTTAATATATACATGGATCATATTTGCTTTAACATAATACAATAGCACTTCTTAAAAACAACTTTCACCCTTGATTTGTTAGCACAACAAAAGTACACCATCTTTTGCGGTTCAAGTGAATTCGGAGATCCTTGGTCAATTAAAACATTATCAATATATAAAGAAAAATACGATATCACATCTGTGATCAAAATTTTTTTTCAAAATAAAGACAAGGATACTCCACCAAGCACTACTTACCCTCCTGATAAGTCTTAATGAGCATTGTGAGGTTAAGCACCTTGGAAAGAATTGTAAAGTGTCTTGTGCAAAAGAAAATGGTTTTCTATTCATCTCGTGCTATATCTTCAACGTTAAAGTTGCCTTTATATGCTTTTATTATGTTCTACATTTCAATGATCATGTCAATTAAATAAGTTCATATGTTTGTTCTAAGTATCACATGTACACATCATTATGTTATATAAATATTCATCTCATGAGAATTGGACCGAAACGATTCCATACTTCTTTACACTATTGTGTCTTTCTATGATACTTTCAAATGATCTTACTCATGTTTCAGTTATTTTCCTTCATTACTTCATATGGCTATACTGTCACTTCATGAGCTTATTCATACTATGGCATATTCCTATTATTTCATGGACTTCAATCATTACCAACAAATTGCTTCCGCTTACTCTTCATTTCTATTTTCTATTACCTTTCCCTTTAGAATCATTTCTCTTATCTAATATTCACTTTTGCTAATACCAAAAGGGGGAGAATTTAAAGTATAAAAAGAAAAGTCACAAATCTATCACACCTAAATATTCCACCTACACAATACATCATATACTTAGGGGGAGCATATATTTAGGGGGAGCATATATGTAGGGGGAGCATTCATTTAGGAGGAGCTTTCATCTCGAGATAGATTATTTATTAAGGAATATATATAATGTTAATTTTGTGCACACACCTAAGTTTAAAATCAACAATCTAAATAGACATGATTTCTTTTTATACGGATTTGTTATTATCAAAAGGGGGAGATTGTTGGAGCATGCGTTTCGCACTCCTCCGGTTTGATAATAACAAAGTCCTTTTTGTATTTGATTCTATTTTCATTAATGGTGTGCAGATAACAGGTATGAGATGTTCACATTGCTGCTGGAGCTAAAATTGAATGTGGAAAAAATTCACTGTCGGAAAATTCCGACAGCCACTGTCGCCCAGGCGACAGCAGAGAAGTTACAACTACTTTCCTCCACGGCAGATCGACGAAAGACAGTTTTGCGCTGTCGGAATTCCGACATCGATGTCGCCCAGGCGACAGCTCGACGGTTACACCACCTGCCCACGTCTCCACCCACGACCGGCAGTTTTGCACTGTCGGAAATTCCGACATCGATGTCGTCCAGGCGACAGCTCCACGATTCCAGCAACTGCCCGCACGACGGCTCGACGACACGACAACGGCAGTTTAGCGCTGTCGGAAAATTCCGACAGTCACTGTCGCCCAGGCGACAGTGAAATTCTATAAAATGGTTCCTTTGGTTCGTGCATTCCAAGCTTTTAAGAATTCCAGTCCCTTCCTGAGTGCATACTAACCAGAGAGCTCCAGAACCTCCTCAACTCCCATTTGTGCAAAGAAGGATTGAAGATTGAAGACGAGATCGGGCGCGCTTCTACATCAACGATCATCTCGAGGCTTCAACAATACATTCAGAGATCTGAATTTCTAGGGAGTTGTCTTTTTCATATTGTATTTTCATTTACTCATATTTCATTTTGTATTGGGAAAGAAATCGTCGTCTTGCGTGCGGCGTCTAAGTCCTTGCGCGGCTTAGGGGAAAATCGCTTCCTTGTGCGGAGCGTCCAAGTCCTTGCGTGGCTTGGTGGGAGATTGTGGCCTTGTGTGCTACGTCTAGATCTTGGGAAGATCTAGAGGATAGGCTTGGGCTTGATCTTGGGAGAGACAAGCGATAGCCTTCCGATCCTTGGGAGAAGGATTGGTAAACCAAAATTATTGTATTTTTATTATCATAATTGTGCCTTGATCTTAAGCATTGTTAAGATCATTTTTATTTGTATGCAAATTTCATGATATATAAAATTATGATCCTTTCACTAATTGCAAATTTGTGTGCTTAAACCTTTATCTTAGAAATTTGTGTTTGGTGTTATACAAAAATTACATTGGTTTAAAATTATTTTTAAGTAACTTTTTATTAAAGTAAATTTGTCTAAAATTATTAAAAAAAAATACAAATTTAAACACACCCTTATTCACCCCCCTCTAAGGGCGTCATACGATCCAACAATATGAAAGGGAAATACTCTCTTTGATCATATAGGAATACTTGTGCGTGTGATGCCATGTTCAAGTTCACTATATAAAGCTTTCCATACATATTACCCATACCAATTCTCAAGCCCGATTCACAACATGTTTGAACACAATTGAATTCATAAGCATTATTTGATCACGCTTAGTCAATACCAATCATCTCCCACGCGTTCTCTTTAAGGATCATCAATCATAATCTCTACTAAGCGGTAATCACAACTCTAAACTCTCTGATAGGTTACCAAGTGATATATTTATGATTTTATGCACGTTTTCAAAATCCTTGTCTAAATGATCAACTTAACATTTCATTTCAGCGTACTAAATTATAACGGCATATTTAATTCAGGACTCATGTCAAAACCAAATCATCTGAAACTTCTACCATAGATCATAAATAAGGTTGAATCATTCCAACCAAATTTTGTAAGCATTCGTTAAATATCTTGGGAAAATCAGTAAAACATTAAAAATCTGCACATATTAATCAATGTTTACTAAAACAGGATTTCCGGGACTGCAGAGGAAATTGAGGAAGGTACAAGAGATGGAGTTTGCTTGGAACCTACCCAAGCAACTCAAGAGGTTCGGATCAGCGAGGAAGATGAGAGCAAGAGTCTCTCCATCAACGCTGAATTATCCGAAGCTGACAAGAGTCAGCTCATCTCTTGCCTTCTGCAAAATCTGGATATCTTCGCTTGGTCGGCGGATGATATGCCTGGAGTAGATCCGAATGTTGCTTGCCACCATCTCAATCTTGACCGAAACTTCATCCCGATCCAGCAGAAGAAGAGGTCTGTTGCAACTACTCTAGCACAGCCCATCCGTGAAGAAGTAGGGAACCTCCTGAAGGCAAAGTTCATCCAACCAATCCAATACCCAGAATGGGTGTCAAACATTGTAATGGTAAAGAAGTCAGGTGGGAAGTGGAGGATGTGTGTCGACTTTACTAAACTCAATAAAGCTTGCCCCAAGGATTGCTACCCCTTTGCCTCGGATAGATTCTTTAGTAGATTCCGCGGTAGGTTATTCTTTTATGAGTTTTTTAGATGCTTTTTCAGGTTATCATCAAATCAGAATGCATAAACCAGATATACCTCATACTTCATTTATCACAAATGATGGTTGCTTCTGTTATCTCGTAATGCCTTTCGGTCTAAAGAATGCTGGAGCAACCTATCAGAAAATGATGGATACAGTGTTCAGGAGTCAAAAAGGAAGAAACCTTGAGGTATACGTTGATGACCTCTTGGTAAAAAGTAAACTATTCTCTTCTCATCTTAGAGACCTCACGGAAACTTTTGCAACCCTTCGAACTTTTAATATGAGGTTGAATCCGTTGAAGTGTGTTTTCGGGGCAAGTAAAGGAAAATTCCTGGGTCACCTCCTTACTCCAGAAGGGCTGGAACCCAATCCTGACAAAGTGAAAGCTATTCTGGAAATGCCACCTCCCAAGTCCCCAAAAGAAATTCAGCAGCTGGGAGGGAGGATGGCAGGCTTAAGTTGCTTTATCTCCCGTTCAGGAGATAAGAGTGCACCTTTATTTAAAACCCTCCGGGGAGGGAGTAGGTTCGAGTGGACAAAGGAATGTGATGATGCTTTCACTCAGCTGAAGAAGCAATTGACATCAACTCCTTTGCTCCAAAGCCCGCGAGAGGGAGAAAATCTATTTCTGTATATGGGAGTCGGAGCCGATGCCATAAGCTCTGTTCTGGTCCGAGAGGAGAAAAAGAAGCAATTTCCAGTCTATTACGTGAGTCGAATCCTGAAGAATGCAGAGACTCGTTATCCTATTCTCGAAAAGTTGGCTTTAATGCTTATAACTTCAGAAAGAAGATTAAGACCATATTTTCAAGCTCACTCGATTTTAGTCGTTACTGATCTTCCATTGAAGAGTGTCTTGGAGAAGCCAGATCATTCAGGCAGGTTGGCAAAGTGGGCAATAGAGCTCAGTGAGTTTGACATATCCTATGTTCCAAGGATGGCAATCAAAGCTCAAGTCTTAGCGGACTTCATGGTGGATGCCAAAGAAGTTGAGTCGCAGAAGGGGGTCGGAGTGCCCCTTGCCTAGAAAATCTTCGTGGATGGAGCCTCAGGGAAAAATTCTTCCGGAGCAGGAGTTGTCTTAATCAACCCAAATGGAGTAAGGCTGGATCAAGCGCTGAAGTTCTATTTTGAAGTAACAAACAATCAGGCGGAATATGAGGCTTTGTTAGCTGTTCTTAAGTTTGCTAGAGAGCTGGGGATTGATGATGTCAAAGTCTTCACAGATTCTTTAGTGATGGCTTCTCAAGTAAATGGAACTTTCGAAACTCGAGATAGTATTTTAAAGCGGTATCTAACTCTGGTAAAAATCGAGGTAGGGAAGTTCAAACGCTTTACCATTGACCATATTCCAAGAGGTGAGAACGTGGAAGCAGATGAGT
Source organism: Dactylorhiza incarnata (assembly GCA_033032865.1). NCBI lineage: Eukaryota > Viridiplantae > Streptophyta > Magnoliopsida > Asparagales > Orchidaceae > Dactylorhiza > Dactylorhiza incarnata. The sequence goes on from JAWHQI010000035.1 coordinate 11,012,402, forward strand.
TGGCAAAATTTGGACTTCTCTCGGGAGGAACAACTTCGGAATTGTTTCGCCCGGCAATTGAAGAAGGAGAGGTCATGGAGATTGATCAACATCCGTCTTGGATGGATCCGTTTGTTCTATATCTTTCAACTGGAGAGCTCCATTCATCAATAAAGGATAGGAAAAGGTTTAAACGGAAAACGGCTAACTATTATCTTGTTGCAGGAGTGCTTTATAGAAGAACTTTCCTTTCGCCATTAGCGCGGTGTGTTTCGGAGGAGGAAATTCCAACGGTCATTCAGGAGGTCCATTCTGGAGAATGTGGAAGTCACTCTGGAGCTAGAACGTTGGAAAAAAGAATTCTAAGGCAAGGCTATTTTTGGCCTCAAATGAGGAAAGATGCGGAAAAATTTGCTAAGAAATGTGTAAAGTGCCAGAAGTTTGCTCCTCTCCAAAATCAGCCGGCTCAACAACTCAAGTCGATAGCAACTCCATGGCCGTTTGCAGTTTGGGGAATGGATTTGATCGGGCCTTTTCCTATGGCAAGTGGGCAGCGTCGATATGTTATAGTCATGATTGACTATTTCAGCAAATGGATAGAGGCAAAAGCATTGGCCAAAATTACGACTCAAGCCGTGAAAAATTTTATTTGGGGAGAGATAGTATGTCGGCACGGAATTCCAATGGCAATCATCACGGATAATGGTTCTCAGTTCAATAATTCAACTCTTATTAATTTCTGTAAACAAATTGGCACTGAGCTACGTTTCGCTTCTGTACATCATCCAAGAAGCAATGGGCAAGTAGAGGCCGCCAACAAACTCATCATAAATCTCTTGAAAAAGAAGGTAGAAAATGTCAGGGGCAACTGGGCAGAACAACTACCTTCTGTCTTATGGTCCTTGAGGACAACTCCATGTTCTGCTATGGGAGAGACTCCATTCAAATTATCACACGGTTCCGAAGCCCTTATTCCGGTGGAATTTGAAGTAAAAAGCCCAAGGGTATTATTGGAACAACAGAATCGAATTGATTGGATGGAAGAAAATGATGAGGAGTTGAAATGTAGCCTTGATTTAATTGAGGAGTTGAGAGATACGACGATCATCAGACAAGAAGAGGTGAAAAGAAGAATGGCGAGGCTATTCAATAAAAATGTAAGAACCAAAGAATTCGCTGCTGGGATCTAGTCTTGAAGAAAGTAGATACAGCAGCAAGAGCCGGTTCAGTTGGAAAGATTAACCCAAATTGGGCGGGACCGTTCGTGGTGAAGAGTGTGCTTAAAAATGGTGCTTACCATCTCTAAACTTATGAAGGAGAAGAATTACCTCATTCATGGAGCGGAGATGAACTCAAGCTCTTCTTTTCCTAAAAAGTTAGTATCTGATTCATTCATTCTTTTTCTCGCTTTTCTTTTCTCAAACATCACACAGGTATTGTCAAAACATTTGCAATACAAGTGATGGACGACGAGTTTTTAAAAAAAAAGGTTGGTTTTTTTTTTTTTGAAAAGCCAAAAACCTGTCAAATGAGACATCGACGGATCCTACTATCTTCCCCCTCGACTTGTTAGCTCGACGTGTAATTCTGCCAGGACCACAGAAGTCGGGGAGATTTCGAATCTGTGTAGCAGTAGCTCGCCAAGCTCGAGCGGTGGAAGTTTAGGATACCGGGTCCTTGCTGACATCTGGCACACCTCAGCATATCAAGGAGGTCTAGGTGGCTGGCTCAGCTCTGTCATGCATTAAGAAGGACATTGTTACGATCTTAATGATCTTTCAGGGAAAGCAATGTCGGTGTAGCCTCAGCGGCATGACCACACCTGCCCTACCGATCATTTTGGTCTGTAACTTTCGAATACTCGTTGAAGCGTGGTTAGGTAAAGAAGGTCGGAAACATCTATGACCGCCACCTGAATCTCGAAGTATAATCAATCAGGGAAAGCAATGTCGGTATAGCCTTATCAGCATAACCACACCTATCCTACGGATCATTTAGAAATTCTCCTTCTCTCCTCTTCCCACTTCCCATTTCTACAAAGTCCCATTTATCTCCTAATATTGAGATCGAGCGGTCAGAGGTTTTATGAGACCGCATTTTTCCTCTCTTCAAAGGGTGACCTACATTATTCATGATTAATAGCTTGAATCTTCTCCAGGATCTTGGTGAAAGTGATCGACAATATTAATTTTTTGAAGGAAGTTGGAATCGGCCTTGGTTCGCTGTGATCGCCAGGACTTGGGAAGAAGTGATCGTCGGGCAGGACTCTCCAAAGATGATTGAAATTACAACTCAGGAATCCTTGTTGATAGAAATCGGTCTGATCATAATGAGATCGCAATCTGGCTGTCTCTTATTATTCAAAACTATATGAGAATGCTCTTAATCCTTCATTTCCCATCAAGTAATAGTTGGGTTTTCTTCAAAGTAGCGGTCTGAGTACATTGAGATCGCCAGACTGATATTCAAGAAGATTTATTATCAAGTTAATATAACTAAGTGTTTTAATTTTCTAGTAAGCGGTCTAACTATGCTGAGATCGCAGAATTGTCATTTTTATGCGAGGTTCAGGATTTCTATCAAGTGTTCAAACATCAACATGAACTAGAGATCGACGAAATCTAAAGCGTTGAGATCGAGTGCTAAATCTATTTTAAGAAGAACGTAATCGCGTACGAAAGAAGTTGTAGAGGAAACAGTTAAGATTAAATTATTTAGAAACCACAGGAGACCGCCGGTTTGTCTCCTCCAAAATTTGGTTGTTTGAGATTGTCGGTCGGGTCCCCCATTTCTTCAGTGGTATTCTTTTCAGCGATCTCCAGAAAGGCTGGAATTGACAATCGTCATCCCAAGAAAAGGCTAAGGATAAAACTACAAGGCATCAAGAGTATTCTTCCTAACGCTACGAGCGATCAGAAAGAAGTAAGACCGCACTCTGTCCAGTCAATAATATTTAAAGATCACAATCTGGTATAATGAAGATCGCTAGCGACGACCGCCACGAAGAGAGTACTGTAAGATGTTTTCTTTTCTAGTACATAGATTTTCATAAAATAGTACTGGCAATTGGAGGATCGCAATTTATACTTAATTATTCAAAAAAAAATTTATAAAGATCGATAAAATTTTAATGTATTAAAATCGAATACCAATTTCACCTTAAAGTGAAGAGACCGCATAAGGTATAAACAACATAGAAGAAGTATAAAAGCAGAAATCGGATCGCAAGAGGCAAGAAAGACAATATTATCCTTCATGTTCATTCAAAATATTTAGGTACATAAGACTGGCCGGTCTCCAAAAAATAAGAATTACATATTATCTACTCATTTCTTCGATCTCTTGGGAGACCGCTCATCTGAAGAGGAGGACGAGCCGGCCTCACCAGAAGATTCTTCCGAGCCCTCTCCTGGAACTTTCGACCCAGAGCTTGAGGCCGCTCCTGAGCTCGTATCCTGGCCTTCCACATATTTGATGCCGCTCAGCTGGTCTCCATCTTTGATCACGACGTCTTCCTCGTCATCAGCGGACTCTTCAGTAGTCAAAGATTGTTCAGCAATTCTTCTTGCCGCCTGAGGGAAAAGAGCAGCAAAGGTTGTATCTTTGTACTCCTCAGAAAGACCGCCTCGATTTCAGAGCTCCGTGATTACTTGCTCGACGGTCTCCCTTACGTGGTGCGCCACTGCTCTCTTAAAATCAGGATTATGGATGTCGTAGGCCATTTCCTTCGCCCGCTGAAGAAAAGAGATGATCAGATCGCGCGGTCTAAACGAGTTCAGGAAAAACATTTAGTAAAGAGATATAATACCAGCAGATCTTCATTTTCCTTCAAGACGCTTCGGAGAGTTCGCCCCATATGATGCTGAAGAGTGGCATTCCGAAGGGCCGTTTGAGCACAGATATCTAGAAGCAGGTCGGTCTCGATATCAAAAATCTCAGCCGTATTTTTCTTTCCGTATAAAGCCGCGGTCACAACAGTAGCATGATGGGTCAGTTTCCCGCTCCAGAGGGGGAGATCGGTAGAAACTCTCACGGTCTTTCCTTTGGCACCCCATTTGAGTAAAGGTTTGCCTTTTAAGTCTTTCTGATGACGCATATAGCCATGCAGAGGAAATGGCTCCGCAACGGTCTTAGAAGAATTACCAGTCTCAGCGGTCTGAAATTTTTCTTCTCTCTTCAATCTTCTTTCCCTTTGGGTAAGTACTTCATCAGCAGGTGCTACCGGGTCCTTCGTTGGGATCGCAAAGGATGCTGAAAATGGAAAGTTAGAGAAATAAAAAAAATGTGTATATGCAATATTGGGGGATCGTTGGAAACAACTCACTTTCTTCAGGAGCGATCTCAGCGATCTCAGGCCAGATCGCCAGATAATGAGTGAGATCCAGACGCTTTCCAGCCAGAAACGTCAGAATCTTTAACTCTTCCTCTGAGATCGATTTGGTCTTCTGAAAAATCTTGTCAGGTCGCGGAGAAGGGCGACTCTTGAGACCGCCAAGATCACCTTCGAACACAAGGAACCTCTCTGTCCAGAAGGGAACCTTGTTTGGAAGATTCAGAACTTTGAATCCTTCAGTAGAAAAGTATATTAACCCTTTGAATTCCTCTTTCTTTTGACCTTCTTTTAGGACCTTAGCAGTGACGGACGCACGGAAGAGAGCCATCGTGAATTTTATCTTCTCCGATCTCAGGTAGTTTATAAAAACACTAATAAGACCGATCGAGTTCGGCGGCAGCTGGGCGAGCACCAGCCCGTAATACTCCATGATCTCCAAAAACTCCCAAGGGAGAGGAATCCTCAACCCACACTCAAAGTGATCAATAGGGATGATGAACTTCTTCTCCTCCCCGAAACTGAGCCCTTCGGTCTCAGTTGGCGGTCTCACGACAATTTGAGTCTGGATCATGTGCTTCTTCAAGAACTCAACATATTCTTCTTTTGAAAGGTGGCAAGGTTTGTGATTGGCTCTGAGGAAAATTGAGGAAGCAGTGGCTCGAGCGGACACCATTCTTAGAGATCGCTGTGACCGGTGCTTAGGGCGCATACAAAAAATATAAAATAAAATCAAAAAGGGCGGCTATTTATAGTGAGCGAATGATGATTTCGTCATCATTACTTTTTCTCGAAGACCGCCCAGTGAAATCTCTCGGATCGCCAAAACCTGTAAGGAAGCCAATGAGGTACTGGCATCTTTTCGACCTCAAAAGAGAGAGACCGCAACATTTCAGATCACAGTACAAACAAGCAATACAAAATAGCAAAAACATCACAGCAGAATAGGAGATCGCAAGCAAAAGGAATTAAAAATGTATTATACAACAATTGTTCATCATATTACAAAATCATATGAAAGCGGAACGTCAAATGTTTATTTCGAATGAGGCCTCTTTCTTCCTACAAAGGCCGCGATGTCTTGCATCTCATTAATAGAGCTGAAGGCCGAGGCAAGACCCTGGTTCGCGTTCATCGCAGCCCGATGAATCCTTGACATTTCTTTATCAACTATTTCCATGGGGACAACCATGATCTCGGAGCTCGGCCTCATATCCTGGTAATCGCCAGATGGTCCCGGTCTCATCGACATTCTCGCAGTGCCGCCCCTTAGCGCAGCAACCTCAGCAGACAAAGCGGAAGATTTTCCCTTGTAATATTCAACGTCTTTCTCATATCGACGGAGTGCTTGAGTAAGCTCGCCAATCTTGAGACCGCTCGCCTCTTCCGCTTTTCGGTGTGACTGGATGAGCTCGCAGGCTGGGTCATAAGCTGCACGGAGCTTCTCTTCAAGGCCGCGGATCTGATCATGATAGGCGCGTTCCCGAACCAACATAGACCGAACATCCTCAAACATAGGATTGAGGATATTGGCAAGTTGATCGGAGATCGCAACCCTCCACGCCGGAAGTTCCCCCTCTTCCATCTCAAGAATGTTTTCATCTACAAACAAAAGAGCAAAGGTTAGTTCAGTTTTCAAAAACTCAGAATAACAAGGTTCGCAAAGAAAGGATACTTGGAAAGGAATCAAGACCGCAGTCATGCAGCATATTTTCAATATTAATTGTGATCGTTGGTTCTGCGGTCAGTACGAGGCGGTCTGATCCCCTCAAGCGTTCGAGGTTCATTCTTTCCAACTCTCTCTTTTGCGACCTCTCTCCTTCTTTTCTTCTCCTCTTTAACTCCGCATTACTAACAAGGATATCGTCAGTTTCAATGATAACGACCTCATGTTTTCGGTCCGGAGAATCAGGTCAAACTGTTGGAAGAGGAAGATTTTCTAACGATCTGGCCATGATCAACGCCTTACCAGTTCGCAGAGCGGAAACCGCATTCGCGCGGTCTTCTGCTGCTCGATTTAGTTCCGCCTCTTGAGCAGCAGAAAGGGTTGGAAGACCGCTTGATAGTACAGCCTTTTCCTTGGCAATCTGCCGGTTCTTTTCTTCTGCCTCCAGTTCGGAAGCCATTCTCTTTTGTTCCTCGACGGCCGATAGGGCCGCCTTTTTCTCTTCTTCCTTTTTCTTCGTTGCGACCTGAGCCGCCTTCTCTTCTTCCATCCTCTTCTTCTCCTCCTGTTCAGCGGCGATCCTACCTGCTTCCACCTCTTTTCTTTCCCTCTCTTCTCGATCCCTCCTTTCCCTATCTTCTCTCAGCTTCGCTTTAGCAGCGACGATCTCCTTTTCTTTTTCCAAAATCTCTTTTTCAGCAGCGACTGCTCTAAGACTTTCCGCCTCAAAAGGGTCAAGCACCTGTAAGGAAGAATAAGAAAAATCATTAGAAGAATCTCCTTCAAGGTAGGCGATCAGTTCAGGATCGGCCTCCCTTGAAAAAGCTGAGATCGCTGAAAAGAAAGGAGATCAGCCGCGTCATTTACCTCCAAAGGAGCATTCTCAGGATCCTTGAGGTCGCCACCCTCGGATTGAGCGATCGTCTTAGAGGCGGTCACCCCTTTTACATCGTCATTTTTCGGTTTCTTAGCACTCTGAGTAGAAGGATTTGAATTTTTTCTTTTACTCGCTTTGGAAGAATCCAGAGAATTGCCTAACTGTTGCATAATTTTTTCTGCTTCAGCCTTTTTCTCCCGCAGCCCAGCCAGGATAACCTCTGTGGAAGCGGTCTCATTATGTTGAACGGTGGTAAGACCGAGCGCCTCCACGGTTTTCTGGTAATTAAAAGAAATGGAAAAATCAGGAAGGATCAGTTCAGGCCCTGAAGAACTAGATGATAAAACAGCGGCAACGCGATGTGGTGAAACCTCATTTTTGGAAAGAACGGTGATTTTCTCCGGAGAAGGTCGCACGGTCTCCTTGGACGTGCCCGCCTCCGGTGAAGTCTTAACAACTTTCACAACCTTTTTCGAAGTAGCAGTCTTCCTCTTCTTCTTCTTTTCAGAGGAGTCCATTCTCGGAGAGTCGAACGCAGACAACAATGTTGACATTATCGAGCTCGACTTATCTAATTTTTTAAGACCGCTTGCAAGGTAAGCTCATTTACTTTTTCAGGAAATTATGATTTCACAAACCATCGGAGGGGTATTTATAGCCCGGGGGGCATTGATGGCGATCGCGGTCTCAGCGGTCAAAGCTTACATTTTCGAAGTTCCAGGTGCAACTTAAAAATGTGCGGGGATTATGTTTGTCCGAAAAGCCCGCGACCTCCTCTTGCTGGTCAAATTTTTCGGTCTCAGCGGTCTCAGTTTCGGTGACCACCCTGATCGCCAGCTGCCTCCTCGACTGGAATTTTCTAAGTGCCGAGCGGTCAGAGAAGTGTGAGACCGCCAGCTTAAGCGGTCTGATCGTTTTTCTTTTCTTTGTTATTTGTATTCCTTTTCCCTGCCCTGGCTCTCCTGTATCCCGGGCAGCCCGTAGTTTTTAGTTCTGCCCGTTTGGGCAGCCCCCTCGTCTATAAATAGAGGGGTAGGGGTACCAGAAAAAGGACTTTTGGCTCCGAGGCTCCAGCTTACAACCTGTGTAAGCGGTCTCATTTTTTCGTGATCGCCTTTTTGTGATCATTTTCCCTCTCTTCCAGCATCTTCTGTCTTAGTAACCCGCACTTCGCAGTTTTCTCCCATCCCTTTTTAGTGTGAATTTTGGAGGTACCATTTTTGGCACCAACAGTACTGTTGAACATATGCTTCAGCTTCCTTATCTTCAATTTCTTGTTCAGATAATTGGCTATGCTTTCTTTCATAAACCTGATAGCCTGAAGATCTTCCTTCCCAGTAAGAAGAGGATTGACCCGATGGCTTGGAGCCAGTAGACTGAGATGTCCTCGATGTGGAAGAAAGTCCTCCTGCAGAACCTGCACCTGGAGGAGGTGGAGGAGGAGGGGGTTTCTTGAACACGGCAGGGTGATCCTTCTGGTATCTTCTTTCAAGCTTCCTTCTCTTCAACTCATTCTTGGAGAAATGCATCCAAGGTTGAGTTATTTCATGAGGCTTGAGATTTTTCTGCACATAATAGGGAATGTCATTTTTATTAGGCTTTTTGGAAGGGGCTGGCAACTTCTTGCATGGAGCTTTTCTTTTCTTGGATTTGACTTTGGCATCACTATCATCACTGTCATCATCATCATCAGAATTTGAAGATGAAGGCACATTTTCATACATTTCATCAATTTCCTTGTATGCTTCGATCCTTCTTTTCTCTAAATCATTATCAACATTCTTGACAGCAGCAGCAGCAGGCTCAGAAGAAGAGGAGGGGGCAGAGGCAGAGGCATCAGGCATCTGTTCATCAAGAACTGCTTGTTCAGGAACAGCAGGTTCCTGATCTGCCTTAGAGATAACTGGCTCTGGAACTGGAGACACTAGCAAATCTCCATGCCTGGCTTCCAAGTCTGGGGAATAGCAGACAATGGCCTTGGAGAGGTCTTCAGCTGATTCTTTGGAAGATGGGTCTGAGCAGAGGGACTGAATGGTAAGATGCAGACTCTGATCCACTAGAGGGGTGGATCTGAAAGAGCTGCTGGGAGGAACTTCTGGAGGAGGAGGAGGAGCACCTTCTGTGCTTTGAGCCAGGGAGACCAAGACTATGCTGACATCAGCTAGGTCTGACCCTTGCTCTTCAGGAACTTCTGCCTCTAGAGCTTCATCCGGGAACATCTCCCCCTGCCTAGACTCTGGGAAACCAGAGTCTGGGCCCCAGATGAAGGGAAAGAGGAAGAGGAGAGAGAAGCAAGTTGAGAGAGAGAATAAGTTCAAGCTTAGAATGCACTGGGGCCAGACTTTGATCAATAAGCTCCTGTAATTTAAAAGCTATGTGACCAAACACCTGGGTGGATATTTGTGAGACATCCACAACCAGTACATCTGGAGTTGGGTGAGAAGAAGAAGAAGGGATGGAAGATGTGGTATGAGCACAAGAAGTGGATGGAGGAGGAGGGGGAGTGAAATCTGATGGGATTTCATCCTGAGAAAAGTCTGGAATGGAAGTGTCTTGTGGAGGAGGAGGAGAATTTTGAGGAGGTAAAGGTGGAGATAGAGTGGAGAGGTTTTCTAGAGGTGGAGGAGGAAGAGAAGATGAGGCAGGCTCTTCAGAATGTTGAAGAGTCTGTGAGAGAGGAGGAGGAATCTGGGGTGGGGGAGTGGCAATTACAGCCCTGGTGTCCTCAGAAGCTTGAACTGTTGGAGCCACTAGAGCTGATTTCTTCTGGAATGTCCTATCCCACTTCTTGAAAAGAAGGGGGGTCAGTTTCTTTGAGGCATTAATGCCAACAGCAGTAGAAACTGAGAGGGCTGGACACTTGGCCTGAAGGAAGATTCCCAGAATCCTTCCATAGCCTACATTCCTTGAGGTCACTTTCTTTTTGATGGAATCAAACAGAGTCAGACCCCAGTTGATGTGCCTCTTCTCAATCAAAGCACTCATGACTAGAAATTGCTGCATGTTTCTGTAGTCATGTGCTGAGCTCTTCCCCATCAGAACCTTTCCGACAACATCTGCCAGGAAGGTGTATTCCACTGCAAAATCACGTTTCAGATGATGTTTAGGGTTACTCCCAGAGTACCCCATCCTGTCTAGCATCAGGTTGAACTCTTCCTCAGTGAGTTCCAAATCATCATCTCCATTTTCAAATTGAAATATCTCAGTTAAAACAGCAGCACGCAAAACAACTTCATTCCCTGAAACCTTTCCTGCAATTTCTGTGCCATTTCGAATCTCAGAAGTCAATGCCCATTCCTTTATCTCATTGATATGAATCTTGGGCCGACAAGTCATAAACTTGCGCAACTTCGGGTCTTCAAAGAGATTCAGAATGTCTGTGAAGCCTTCTCCTGACTGGGCAAATGATTCCAGATCAATATCGAATCCCGTATCGAACTTTATTGAGGCGAGGACTCCAGCAGTGATCGACATTGTTCCTGCAAAGAAAGAAAAATGATCAAGTGCAAAAGGAACTGGAGGGAGACGAAGAGTTTGAGAGAGCAAAAGACAGAATCCAGACGAATAGAGATTAAATATTAGGGTTTGGCGAAGACGAGGGTTTGCGCGGAACGGATTTGACGAGATGACACGTGTTAGCGGGAAATAAAAAGCTGTCTTTCGTCAATCCCGTTCGTCGAATGAAATATTTCGTCGATCTCGTTCGACTAATAACTTTTCAAAACTTCTTTCATAAGGAAGATAGAACGTCAGAGACTTCGTCGATCGGGTTCGACGAAATCGAGACTTCGTTGATCGAGTTCGATGAAAATTCTTCAGAACTTTAGAAAGAAATCTTGACCAGTTCGTCGACCTCGTTCGACGAAAAAGATGTCATTCGTCGAGCGCATTCGACGAATTTTCTGAACCTTAATATATTGAAAAATTTTGTTGGGTAGAAAACTTTGCCAATTAGATTGACTCCCCATTTATCATTCCAAGCTGATTTATAAAGAATTGATGTTTCTTTTCATCCAAAGGCTTGGTGAAAATGTCAGCTCTCTACAAATCAGTTGGTATGAAGTCTAAACATATTTTCCCTTCTCCACATTATCTCTGATAAAGTGGTGTCTGATCTCAATATGTTTAGTTCTACTGTGGAGTACTGGATTTTGTGCTATTGATGTTGCACTGGTGTTATCACAAAAGATTTTGGAATTATTTAGATTGTAACCATAGTCTAGGAGCTGGTTCTGTATCCACAAAATTTGTGAACAGCAACTGCCAGCTGCTATGTATTCAGCTTCTGCAGTTGATGTAGACACAGAGGTTTGTTTCTTACAAAACCAGGACACAAGCTTACCTCCAAGGAACTGACAAGTCCCTGAGGTGCTTTTCCTGTCTATTCTGCATCCAGCATAATCAGCATCTGAGTATCCAGTTAACTCAAATCCTGATTCTGTAGGATACCAGAGTCCTAGATCTGGACAACCCTTTATATATCTTAAAATCGTTTTTAATAAAATATAGTGAGATTCTTTAGGATTTACCTGAAATCTAGCACTAATACATGTGGCAAACATGATATCTGGTCTACTGGCTGTTAAGTATAAAAGAGACCCCACAATGGCTCTATATACTTTCTGATCAATAGGTTTTCCTGATTCATCAGTGCCAACAGCTGCATTTGAAGGCATGGGAGTTTTCATGGGGGAGGCATCTGACATCCCAAATCTTTTAACAAGCTCTTTAGCATATTTAGATTGGGATATGAAGATGCCTTCTGTTGTTTGCTTAACTAGCAAACCAAGAAAGTAAGACAGTTCTCCCATACTGCTCATTTCAAATTTTGAATGCATTAGATTTGAAAATCTTTTGCATAACTTAGAGTCAGTAGAACCAAATATTATATCATCTACATATATTTGTACCAATAGGGTTTCAGATTTATGATTTCTAAAAAATAGTGTTTGGTCTACTTTGCCTCTAGAAAACTTATTCTCCAAAAGAAAGTTTGTAAGGGTCTCATACCATGATCTAGGAGCTTGTTTGAGACCATACAAAGCTTTATGTAATCTAAAAACATAAGAGGGTTGAGTTGGAGAAATAAAACTTGGTGGTTGTTCCACATATACTTCTTCTTTGATATCTCCATTTAGAAAGGCACTCTTAACATCCATTTGAAATACCTTGAATCTTTTGTATGCAATAAATGCTAGGAATATTCTAATTGCTTCCAGCCTTGCTACAGGTGCAAAAGTCTGATCATAGTCTATGCCTTCCTCTTGGAAGTATCCTTGAGCCACTAGTCTTGCCTTATTTCTGACTATGACTCCTTGAGCATCCAATTTATTTCTGAATACCCATTTAGTGCCAATCACTGGATGATTCTTGGGTCTTGGAACAAGTTCCCATACTTTGTTCCTTTCAAATTGATTTAATTCCTCTTGCATAGTAGTAATCTAGTTGGGATCTTGCTCTGCATCTTTGATGGATTGAGGTTCAATTTGAGAGAGGAAACAGGTGTGCAAATTATTTTGATTTAGTTGATTTCTTGTTTGCACACCCACTGAGATGTCACCAATTACTTGAGATCTAGGGTGATCTCTTATGTTGACATAATCAGTAGGGAAAATAACTTCTCCTTGAGCTTGTTCATTTTCTCTATGAGGAATTTCTATGTCCTCCTGAACTTCAGCATTAACAGCCTCAAGATTTGTAGGAATATTTGATGTATCCAATGTTGGTACAATAGGACATTCTTCTTCACTGTCCTCATTAGGTAATAGAGAAGGATTTATTAAATCCTCTTTCTGTAGAGTTAGATTATCTAACTTCTCACAGAGAATTGGTACCTGTGCATCTTGTGAGGTAGAGATATTTCTCTCCCTGCAACTCAAGTTAGTTTCATCAAAAGATACATGAATAGATTCTTCTATTTTAAAAGAAGATTTGTTAAATACTCTGTAAGCTTTACTACTAATTGAATAACCAAGGAAAATGCCATCTGAAGCTTTTGCTTCAAATTTTCCTAGGTGCTTCTTGTCATTATTATGAATGAAGCACTTACAGCAAAAAGCCCTAAAGTAATTTACTCTAGGCTTCTTCCCTTTAAGCAGTTCATACGGTGTCTTGCCCTTTTGTTTATGAATTATACTTCTGTTTAAGACATAGTTTGTTGTGCTGACAGCCTCAGTCCAAAAGGATTGGGGCAAAACAGCATCTGCAAGCAATGTTCTTCCAGATTCAATCAGTGTTCTATTTTTCCTTTCAGCTACCCCATTTTGTTGAGGAGTTCTAGGAGCTGAAAAGCATTGCCTGATACCTTCCTTCTCACAGAATTCTCTTATCAGAAGAGATTCAAACTCAGTGCCATGATCACTTCTAATCAATGCAATCTGAGTAGAATACTTAATCTTGATGCTCCTGTGAAAGTCTGTAAGAACCTTGAAGTTATCTGACTTGCTTCTCAAAAAGAATACCCAACTGAATCTAGAGAGGTCATCAACAATAACTAAGGTGTAAGACTTACCTCCCAAACTGTGTATGGGAAGGGGTCCAAAAAGATCTAAGTGCAGCAAGTACAAAATCCTAGGAGAATCACTCTTAGATAGTGACTTAAAGCTGCTCTTAGTCTGCTTTCCCAATTGACATGCCCTGCAAAGGCTTTCCTTCTTGTATGATCCAGAAGGTAGTCCCCTGACAAGGTTGCCCTTTGATTACATGGCTAGGGTCCTATGGTTCACATGACCTAGTATCCTATGCCACAAATCAGTATTTTTACTGACTTGGTTAAACAAGCAGATCTCAGGTTTGGCTGAATTAAAATCTACTAAATAAACATTACCTTGTCTATTTCCTAAAATAACAATATTATTTTCAGAAAAGATAATGCATCTAGATTGGTTGAAGCATACTTGATATCCTTCATCACATAGTTGACCGATGTTGATGAGGTTATGTTTGAGTCCACTTACATAGGCTACCTTTTTGAATGTGATTGTCCCAATCTGGACTGATCCATAACCTTCTGTTTGTCCCTAATTGGAATCTCCAAAAATCACTCTTGGTCCAAGCTTTGCCTTATAGTTGATTAATTTGGCTCTTGTTCCTGTCATATGTCTTCAGCATCCACTGTCCAAGTACCACTGTTCCTCTGTGGTAGGATAGTTCTTTTTCTGCAATATAAGGAGGGTTAGGTGTTCATAACCCAGGTTACCTTGGGTTGCTTCTTGTAACCTTGAAATGCAGAAATATATGAGACAACAGGTTGACTATGATAACCTAGAGGGTGATATCTTCTAGGAGGGATAATCCAATCACTAAAGGAATTCTTCAGTTTAGAAGAGGATGTATGTTGTCTGTCCTTAGTAAAATTGGCGTTCGACGAACTTTGTTGTGTTCGTCGACCTGGTTCGATGAAAGATGTGGCATTCGTCGAGCCCTGTCTGCAGCAGGTTTTCTGCTTAGATTCAGGCCTTGGTTTTCGTCGATCTGTGTTCGACAAAACCTGTTGGTTTCATCGATCGCCGTTCGACGAACTTGCTTGAGCAATATTTGTTTCAGGAATTTTTCCTGTGTCTTGTATTGCTTCTTTCCCTTTTGCAGATACAAATTTTACTGGGGTAGATAACATATTCTTCTTCAAAAGAAGAGGTTGATTAGATGATGCCCCCAAGCCCAGTTTGCTATTCAGCCTGGCATTCACTGTGCTTATGATATCCATCAGCTTGAGACTTCTCCCATTTAGAGAATTCTCTAGCTGCTTGGCCTCAGTTAGCTGTGTTTCTAGAGAACTCACTTGTTCCCTGGAAATCGTTAGCTCATTTTTGAGCTTAGTGTTTTCAGTGGATATTCCATCCATCTTAGCTAACTTGTCTCTCAGAGAAATAATTTCTTTCTCTGATCTAATCATATCTTTACACAACTGTTTAAAGTCATCTTTAAACTGTTCTGAATGAAAATCAAAACTGGAAATTACCTCATCCCCATTAGCTTCAGATTCATCATCTGAGTTGTCATTTGATGAGGAGGCATTGATTGCCATCATGCAGAATTCCTTGTCTTCTGCTTCCTTCTCCTCATCACTGGAACTGGAGGATGACTCAGATTCAGTGTCACTCCAGGTTTCAGCAACAAAGCCTTTTTCTCTTTTCTTGTGGCCTTTTGATGAGTGTTTGCTGGAGTGTTCCTGCTCTTTTCTCCTACTTTTCTTGTGAGCTTTTGGACACTTAGTTAGGATGTGTCCAGGCTTCCTGCAACCAAAGCATATTATTTCTTTAGATGGAGTTTTATCATACCTTGGCTTTTCATTGTGCCTGTTGGACTTTCTTCTAAAGTCCTTCCTTGTCATCTTGTAAAATCTCTTTGCTAAGAGACTCAGCATCTCCTGTTCACCAATCTTGTCTTCTTCCTCTGTTGCCTGAAAGGCAATGCTCTTCTCTTTCTTTGAGGATGAGGATGAAGAGGCTTCTGCTTCTCTGCTCTTTATCAGCTGCTCATAAGATTTGAGCTTCCCAAGGAGATTCTCAGTTGTAATCTCACTTAGTCCTCTGGCATCTTTAATTGGCCAGATTCTTGTGTCCCATGTGCTGGGGAAGCACTTCAGGATCTTGTCATTAATTTCAGTGACTGTGATCACTTTCTCCAGGGTTCTCAGCTCATTGATGATGAAGCTGAGTCTGTTGTACATCTCTGCAACAGTCTCTGATTCTCCCTTTTTGAAATTCTCATACTGGGAGATCAAATGTGATCTTCTGTCCTTTCTCTCATCTACTGATCCTGCCACCATTCTTGTGAGGGAGTCCCAAATTTCTTTGGCAGAGGTGCAGTCAACCACCTTCTAAAATATGTCATCAGACATAGTTTGCGCCAAGATATTCATGGCCTTTGCATCAGCAGTTTTCTGTTTCTTTTGTGTTTCTGTCCATTCTGGAGGAGGGACAACAGTTGTGTCTGTTGTTGTTGAGGTTGATGGAGTTGGAGGTCCTATCAAAATAGATTTAGAAATTTCCTCATCAATAGAATTCATGTAAAGTTTGATCCTTGCTTGCCATAGTGCAAACTTGTTCAGATTGCACATAGGAGGTCTTGTGCTTGAATATTCTTTGTTCTGTGTCATGGCTCTAATAAACAAAAAACCTTTAAAGTAGTCTAGATCTATCAGATCTGTTGGTCCAGGTGTTAGCCTGTAACAACCAACCCATGCTTTGATACCAATTGAAAGTGGGGATAGATCAAGATTACTCTAGAGGGGGGGGGGGGTGAATAGAATATTTTAAAATAATTTTACTTAGCTTAAAGAAATCTGTAGAAAACAATTTGAGTTATTTAAGTATATGTGTAAGTGAGTGCAACACAGATATAAACATAAACTAATACACATCACACATAGCACAGCACAAATAATAAAGGCAAACACAGAAGACACAAGGATCTATAGTAGTTCCCCAATCAACTTGGGTACATCTACTCTTCTACCACCCGGGTAGGAAATCCACTAAGGCTTTTTTTGATCAGGTGAGCCTTCACCACAGAGCTTTTGATCAGGTGCTCAAAACCACCACAGAGCTTTTGATCAGGTGCTCAAAACCAAAAATCAACTTTTGAAGGGAGTTACAACCCTGTACACAGTTATAAAATAAAATTATATAAAGATGATGGTGTCTTCTCTTTTCTATAACAACAGAGAAGACTAGTGGATTGTTGAATGATTGTCAGATCTCCCCCTGTGAATAAGAGTAAGAAAAATAGGAGAGAAAATCTGCTCAGGGTGTAGGTCTTCTTGATCTTCAGAGTATCTCCAGCAAAAGTTCTCTAGAAGGAATTGATGCAAATGATTCCTAGAGATTAAGAGTAGGTGTCTGGAGAAGATGAAGACTTCAGAGAAAATCAGAGAGAGTTCTTGAGAGGAATGAAAACTGAGTAGCAAAAAAAATTATTCTCTGTATCTGTGTCTTTCTCTAGAATAAGTAGCAATGATCATCTCTGGACGGGAGAGAGTTGATCCTCTTTCAAATTTCAAATAGGGCTGGAAAGGAATGAGACAAAAAGGAAAGATTTGCCTCTGACAGAAAAGGAATACCAATATATTAAATTCCTTGAAACTTGCAATATGCCTTATAGAATAATCTGCACACAGCCCTTAATTAATGCAGCAATGGTTATAAAATCATTGATAGAAAATACTGCAATAACTGACTGATATTATAATAAGAGCAGTTGTTAGCCTTCATAAGAAATCCTGAGGATAACTCCAAAATAATACTCTGAATAGAAGAGGTTACTGAATATAGAAACTCTGAAGAAGTTCATCGACCTGAGGGAAAGTTCGTCGAACATAAACTGGGAAGTTCGTCGAACAAGAAGAAACTTTCGTCGAACAGAACTTTGAAGTTCGTCGAACGGATTCTTGAATTCGTCGAACGTGTTCGAAGTTCGTCGAACACCTTGACTTAGCTAATCTTCAAATCTCTTCTAGACTTAGCCTATGACCCTTATACTATACATGATGGGTCAAAACAAATCCTATTCCTAGAAATAGACATCCTAGCCCAAATCAGTAATAGGGTTGAACTATGTTCCAACATCACAAAAATAATCCTTGCCCAGCAAGGTGTCATCATCAGGAAGGCGGCAGGAGGAGAAGGCAATGAATGAGGCTTCCTCGATGGAGGAAGGATCAACCTCCTCACAAGAGAGGATACACTCATCATTGACTTGAGCAAAATGCTCTAAGTCCTTCTGAAGTACCAGTGAGGATTCAACCTACACAGGCTCAGACACAGAAGAAATGGGTTCATGAAATAAAGGAGGAGAATGACATAAATAATCAAAAATCGGGGGAGTGGTCCCTGTCTCACTCTTAGCAGGATCCAAGGATAAATCACTGTCATCATTGTAAGTATCATAGCAAGGGAGGCTTGTGAACTCAAGGACCTCGGTGGTGAGTTGTGTTGGATCGATAGGCGCCCTTAGAGGGGGTGAATAAGGGAATAAAATTCTTCCTTATAATTTTATGAGAATTACTAAATTGTTTTATAATAGGAGAAAGGCAAAATAACAATTTAGCTAAATTAAGAGAATATCATAATTTTCAAGTTTAGAAATTAGTACTAAATTGTTTTATGATTAAAGAGATTGAAATAAATAATTTAGAAATAATATTTAGAATTGAAAACTTTGTAACCAATATTTAGAGATTATGTCAAATGAGAGAAATCAAATAAACACAAATAGAGACATGATTGTATTTATATAAAAAGGTGTTTACATAAATTTGATTTCAATATCGCTAGAAATCGGAGGCGAACAAATGTAAATATCTTTTCCTTTTCTATACCGACTTGTATCCCCACAAACCGGTTGGCTCTAGCCTATCCTTCCTCGGATAAGGCCTCAAGCCGCTCTAGCCAATCGTTCCCCGGATATGGCCTCTAGCACCCCCTAGATCTAATCACCTAGAACTAATCGCCCACACAAGGCGAATTACTCCCTAAGTCCTACCCAGACCTAGTCGCCAACACAAGGCGAATTCTCTAAACGGTTACAAAAATATATGGAATAAAAATAATGATAACAATAATAAAAACTCCCTATATGAGATCTCTGAAGATGAGGATGAAGGATCGCTGTAGTATGAGCGAGGTCAAAGCGATCATCCTTCGGATGTAGCGTGACGTAGTCCTCCTCCAGAATTCTCCTTAAGCTTTTTGTGGGAGATCTATCTTCGGCAGCATAACAACTATGGAAATTTGGCACAAGCAATCTCTCTGGGCTGGATAGCCAAAATGAAAAGCAAAGCTCCAATTTATAAAACCTGTTGGGAAATTAATTTATCTTAACCCCTAGAAATGAGTAGAAAATGAGTTATCAGAGCAGAAATTGGTTTAAGTAAAACATGCGTCGAATAGTAATCGACGCAACGTCGAAGTGCAGTCGACGTTCTTCTCAAAATGAGTCGAAGTAATTTGACGTAACCACAGTCAACGTAACTCTAATTTCTAGTCAACGCACCCAGTAAAGTCGACGCACCTCTGTCGACGCTCTTTCCATATATTCTTCTCGACGTCTAGCCAGGCTGAAATCGACGCTTACGTCGAATAGTAATCGACGCATGTCGATTTCTGTGACATATTCAAAAATACGCCAGATCTCTTTCCTTCTTTCTATAGATCTGAATTTTATGGAATTATATTATTCTTTTCTAGCCGTTCTGAATCAATCTTTCCTTCTAAATGATTCTTGGCTAATTTGATTAAGATTATTATGCGCATTATTTGAAAATAGAATGATCTTTTTCCTTCTACAGATATAATGATTATGGAAACTTTCCACTCTTACTATTTATCTGACTGCCAATTGATTATTCTCCTATAAGCAATATTTTGAAAAAATAGAGCTATAAATACATAAGGAGGTCGGCAAAGAATAGAAGAAGTGATCCACTCCATCCATTTGAAAAAGAGGAAAAGCTCCCAAGTGAAAAGTGAGAAAGCTGAGAAAAGTGAAAGAGTGCTGCAGCAAAGAAAAAGCCTTCTTCTTCACCTCATTCTAAAGCCATACTGCTACAATTTCTGAAAGCTCTCACTGAAAGAGAAAAAGGCATATAATCTCCATCTCACTATAGAAGAGAGATTTTAAATTCACTATACTTGTGCTTCTAATCTTCTTGCTAGGAAGAAGATTCTTTCTTGTTTTAATTGTTTTTCTTCTACTTCTTTTTCTTATTCTTATTTCATTTTCAAATTGTGTAAAAGAGTTTTTAGAATCTCTCTTCAAACAATTCAGTTGTAGTGGTTCTAAGAGCTCCTTATCAAAAGACTCAGGCTGGTTCTAAGAGTCTCCTTATCAAAAGACTCAGTGCAAGATAGTGAATTTCTACCAAGGGGGTAGAAGAGTGGACTACCCAAAGTTTGGGGAACCACTATATTTCTTTGTGTTGTGCTGTGATTTTCTTTTTGCTATTTCTTTTGCTTAATTCTTGTTGGTGTGTGGGAAGCTTAAATCTGTGAATATTACACATATATATATTTATTAACTTTGCACAAAATATTTTTAAATCTCTATTCACCCCCCTCTAGAGAATTTTAGTAAGGCTAACTGTGCACTTTCAATTGGTATCAAAGCGAGGTTGATCAAAAAAGGATAACTCCTTGATCAAAAAGATCCTACCTCATATATATATATATATATATATATATATATATATTTCTAAAAAAAATTTATGGCACAAATCAAAGATTATGCTTCCACCAGACCACCAATTTGCAACCTTGAAAAGTTTGCACTTTGGAAAACAAGAATTAGGATCTATGTGAATTCTATTGATGAAGATTTATTTAATGTTATTTTGACAGGTCCTCCCAAGCCCTATAGAAAGGACTGAAGTGGTAAAATGACTCAAACACTTGTCCCAAGGGCTGAATGGACAGATGAAGAAAAGAAAGCCCAAGCATGTGATGCCAAGGCTATGAATATATTAGTCTCAACCCTCTCAGATGAAATATTCCAAAAGATTGCTGAATGTGGGTCAGCTAAGGAAATATGGGAAGCTCTCACTAAAATGGTAAAAGGGAGTGTTGATGAGAGAAAGGATAAAAAGGCATTACTCATCTCTCAATATGAAAACTTCCAGAAGAAAGATAGTGAAAGAGTTGCTGACATGTATGCCAGATTCAGCCTCATAATAAATGAGTTGAGAACACTTGAGAAGGACATATCTCTCACTGAGATAAATGACAAATTGCTAACTTGCTTCCCTAGCTCTTGGGACTCAAGAATCTGGCCAATTAGAGACTACAGAAGCCAAAAAAAAATCTCAACAGATGTCCTGTTCGGAAAATTAAGATCTTATGAATAGCTGTTGAAAACAAGATCTGAGAAAGAAGAAAAAGAAAAGACTCCTTCACTCTCAAGGGAAAAGAGTATTGCCTTAAAGGCTACTGCAGGTGAATCCTCTACAAGTGATGAGGAGCTGATCAGTCTACTGGCCAGAAAATTCAAGAAGTGGATCAAAACAGAAGGATCTAGAAGGAGAAACTCAAAAACCAGGTTTGGCAAAACTCCTACTAGAGAAATTATATGTTACTCTTACAGGAAACCTGGACACATTGCACCTGAATGTCCTAAAGAGATCAGTAATAAGAAAGATCTGAAAAGAACAGATCTAAAGAAGAAGAAGAAAGAGAAAGGATTCATTGCTCAATCATGGAGTGATTCAGAATCTGAAGGAAGTACCTCATCTGAAAATGATCAAGAAGAGGCTAAGCAAGAGGAAATCTATTTGATGGCTACTGAGAAGCATGATGATAAATCTCTGGTAAATATATTTGATGATATAAATTTTTCTTCTACTGATTTCAAAAATAATTTCACAGAATTTTGTTTAGCTCAAGTCAAATCTGAGAAAGAAATAAAAAGGCTAAGAAATGAATTGAACAATCTCAAACAAATGGATACACAATATAAAAACTACGAGCTCAGTCAAGAACTCTCTAGATCAGAGGAGCAACTGGATAAAATCAATACTGAAAATCAAACACTAAGAAATGAGCTAGCAAAGGCAAAAGCCTTTGAAGATTCTCTAAATGGCAGAAGTCAAAAGCTGAAGAATATCTCTGAAAATCTCACTGATAGATTTAGACAACTAGAGTTTAATACTGATTTAGAACCCAGACCTCAATCATCCAGCAAATCTGTTTGGAGACATCCTATCCACTTCACTAGGAAGAATAATCTGATAGAAGAAAATTCACAAAAAAAATCCAAAAACAACTACTGTTTTTAATAAAAATAATTTCACTATATATGAAGGAATCCTAGGTAAATATCCCCAGAAAAGAAATAAATTTACGTCGAGTTATTATCGACGTGCATTGAGTTCTACTCGACGCTACTTAAATGATGCATTGATTTCTAATCAACGCATACACCAAAGTGCGTCAACTTCCACTCGACGCAACTATAAACATACGTCGAATCCACATCGACGCAACCAATCTGACAGAAATTTCTCTTTTTCCAAAAAGTCTTCTCAATCCATTTCCTTTTATTATGAATACAATTTCTGCAATATTACCAAAGACTGCTGGTATGATAAGCCAACACTTCTAAAGAAGAAAGGGTACTATGAAAGACCCACTTATTCTTTCATTGAACCTTTCACCGTTGGAAGAAAGGGACCCCAGCTTAGCAGGGTCCAAACTAATGTATAAATCTTATGTGCAGGTGTATCACATCTTCAGGCTGGTGTGGTACTTGGACAGTGGATGCTCCATGCACATGACAGGGTACAAAAATCTATTAACCAACTTTGAGGATAGACTTGGACCACCAGTGACTTTTGGAGACACTAGCTGTGGGCAAACCAGGGGCTTTGGAGATTTCAAAGAAGGGAAAGTAACCTTTAAGAATGTGGCAGTAGTCAAAGGAATAAAGCACAATCTGATAAGTATAAGTCAGATATGTGACAGTGGTAAGTATGAGGTAAAATTTACCAAACTAGTTTGCCATGTTATTGATGTCATGACTGGTGTCATTGTACTCAATGGAATAAGAAAAGGGAAAGTATATATAGTAGACTTTAGCTCCACACACACAGAGATTTGTTTATTCAACAACATTATTGATAAAAGTGAATTATGGCATAGGAGGCTGGGCCATTTAAACTATAAAAGCATTAGTGAATTATCAAAGAATAACCTAGTCAGAGGCCTACCAAAAGGTAGGCACTCTAAGGACTCTCCATGTAGACCTTGCCAACTAGGAAAACAGACCAAATCATCCTTTAAACCAATTGGTAAAGATGACTCCCCTAGGATTCTCTACCTACTACAGATGGATCTCTTTGGACCTATATCCACTCAAAGATTAGGTGGAAAGTCTTAGACCCTAGTCATTGTGGATGACTATTCTAGATATAGCTGGGTATTTTTTCTAAGGGCTAAGTCTGAAGCCCACAATATTCTCTCTAAATTCATCAGACAGATCCAATCTGAATTTAATACTCATGTTTCCATTATATGAAGTGATCATGGGACAGAATTTGAAAATCAATTAATCTGTAGTTTTTGTGAGGATGAAGGTATCAAACAAAGTTTCTCAGCACCTAGAACTCCTCAACAAAATGGAGTTGCTGAAAGAAAGAATAGAACCTTAATTGAATCAGTAAGAACCTTGCTTGCAGAATCAGGATTACCAAAAACCTTTTGGGTTGAAGCAGTCAACACTGCAAACTATGTTCTAAATAGAAGCCTCATTCACAAAACTAAGTTAAAAACTCCATATGAGCTTCTAAAAGGAAAAACACCCATGGTGAAATACTTTAAGATTTTTGGATGTACTTGCTTTATACTAAACAATGGGAAAGACCATCTTGCCAAGTTTGACAAGAAGTCTGATGATGGGATATTTCTAGGGTACTCATCATCTAGTAAAGCTTATAGGTGCTATAACAGGAGAACTCTCAAAAGTGAAGAATCCATGCATATTAAATTTGATGAAACTAACATGCTGTCTAAGGGGGAGAAAACTTCCACCAATCCTTTTCCACAGGAAAACAGCTGCATAGAGACTCAGTTTGAACAACTGACTCTAGAGAACACAGTCACTGGGAAAGAAAACCAGCTACAAGAACCAAGTGAGGAGTCTGAACAGAAACATGAAAAAGATTCAGAAAAGAGCAATCCAAACCAACTCCCACAAGAGAACATGGTTCAAGAAGAACAGGTGGACAATAATCCCATTATTAATGAGGAAGAAGTGCCTTTGACAAATCCGAGCAGGACAGGAATCAATATGAAAAATCATCCACAATCCCAAGTAATTGGAGACCCCAAAACTGGAGTAAGAACAAGACACCAAGTCTCTAGTGGGATGATGCTCCAATGCTTCTTATCACAAGTTGAACCAAAGAAGTTTGAAGAAGCAAATTGTGTTCCTCAATGGATCATAACCATGCAAGAAGAACTAAGCTAATTTGAGAGAAACAAAGTATGGAACTTAGTTGAGAGACCAAGAAACTACCTAGTATTTTGTACAAAGTGGGTATACAGAAACAAACTAGATTCCACTGGAGTAATTATCAGGAACAAGGCAAGACTTGTAGCACAAGGATATAGACAAGAAGAAGGAATAGACTACAACCAAACCTTTGCTCCAGTAGCCAAATTGGAAGCAATCAGACTCTTTCTTGCCTATGCAGCATTCATGAAGATGAAAGTCTACCAGATGGATCTCAAGAGTGCTTTTCTGAATGGTGACCATCAAGAAGAGGTGTATGTAGAGCAACCACCAGGTTTTATCAATCCCTCCTCTCCTAACTTTGTTTATAGACTTAACGAAGCTCTTTATGGACTTAAGAAAGCACCTAGAGCCTTGTATGAAACTCTCTCCAACTTCCTGATAGAAAATTCTTTTGAAAGAGGTAAAGTAGATAAAACACTTTTTACTAGAACCCACAAGAATAAACTCCTGCTTGTTCAAATCTATGTAGATGACATCATCTTTGGCTCAACTCATCCCAAACTCTGTAAAAGATTTGCTAATCTAATGCAATCTAAATTTGAAATGAGTAATATAGGAGAACTCTCTTATTTCTTAGGGCTACAAGTAAAACAAAGCAGTGAGGGGATCTTTATTTCACAATCTAAATACACTAAAGAGTTAATCAAAAAGTTTGGTATGGAATCAACATCTACCATGAAAACACCTATGACAACTAATGCCATCATAGAAAAGGATGATATGGGAAAATCAGTAGATCAAAAAACATATAGGGCAATCATAGGATCCCTTCTCTATCTAACAGCTAGCAGACCTGACATTATGTTTGCCACTTGCATATGTGCTAGATTTCAGGTTGATCCAAAAGAATCCCATCTCTCCTCTGTAAAAAGAATTCTTAGATATCTAAAGGGAACAACTGAACTAGGTCTATGGTACTCAGCAGAAACCAACTTTGAATTAACAAGTTTCTCAGATGTAGACTATGCCAGTTGTAGGGTTGATAGAAAAAGCACATCTGGTACTTGCCAATTCCTAGGTGATAGATTAATGTCATGGTTTAGTAAGAAACAAACCTCAGTCTCAACCTCAACAGCTGAAGCTGAATATATAGCTGCTGGGAGCTGTTGTTCACAAATCCTATGGATGCAAAATCAGCTTCTTGACTATAAATTGGATGTCAATAACTCTAAAATCTATTGTGATAGTTCTAGTGCTATATCCATAGCATCCAACCCAGTCCTTCTTAGTAGAACCAAACATATAGAAATCAGACATCACTTTCTTAGAGACAATGTGGAAAAAGGCAAGATAACCTTAGAATATATTCCTACTGATAGCCAAAGAGCAGACATTTTCACCAAACCCTTGGATGAAACTAAGCATACTTACTTCATCAACACCTTAGGAATGCTTGATGGAAGCTTGTGAACATCATTGTTGGGCAAATCTAAAAGAGGTCAGAAAAACTAAGAGAGCACTTGAAGATACGTCGATTACCTATCGACGCACCGTCGAAAAGAACTCAATGCTGGCATTAATTTCTTACAGACAAAGATACGTCGATCCCTTCTCGACGTACCGTCGACTTGATATTGACGCAAATCTGCAAACACGTCGACAGGTCCCTAGGCTGACAAAAATTTGATGGAGCGTCGACTCCGTATCGACGCATGCGTTGACTTCATGATAAAACTGGAAACAAATCTTTCCTTCTTCTTTTGACAATTGGATTACCTAATATCCCTTGATTTCTGTTTCCTTTTCAACGTTTCACCTTCTTTAAATAATACCTCCTATTTCATAACTCACACTCTCCCAAACCGCCAAAAACTTCGTCGTCACCCTTTCTCTCTGCATCAATGGCGCCAACTCCTGTTCAATCTGCCATCATTAAAGTGATAAACGATGCCCTGGAAAACCTCCTGAATGAATTTCAAACAAGACTGAATAATTTCTCCAATGAATGTGCCGCAATGATAACCACCTGTGAAGCCAAACTGGCTGTCTTCTCTGCTTCTCTTCCTGAGCTTCATGTTCTTCTTCACGAACAACATCTGTCGCCAAAAAGGTTTACATCCTTTCTGCAGGATATAAACCAGGGGGGAGAGTTGCTCCAGAAACCCCCCTATTCAGGTTTTATATTCTCTTAAAGCTCAGGGCTAACTCTTCTCCAATCTCTAAATAATATCTCTAAGTATTAAACCAACTTCATTTTTTCCTATAGGCTCAAATCTTCTCCAATCACTCTGATTACACCTTCAACAGACACTTTGGTGAATCCTCATCCTACCATACAGAAGGAGACCATGCTGTGGATTCAGCATTCAGAGTAGATGCCCCATATGTTCAGGGGGAGATTGTTGTAGTACAAAATACAGAAGTCCAGAGGGAGGAAGAAGCAGCTACTTCTAATGACCTGAAAGGGCAAGTCTTGATTGATGTACCCCTGTGTGTGGAAGAATATCAGTATCACTCTCCTGGCTTCTCTTCCAGCCACATCAAACTCTGGACACCTCTACTTGAGGATGTTCCTCCAGAAGAAACTCATCCTCCTAAAGTTCCTTCTCCATCCTATCTTCCTAAAGAGAAAACTCCACCTCCTCTACTACCTCTACCTCCACCATCAACAAAACTTACTACTCAAATCTTACCTAGGCAAAGTCCAAGAAGACAAATGGAAAGAAAAGATGTCATCCCTCACTGGCAAAAATATTCCAAAGAAAAAAGGAAAGAATATGCCAAGGAAAAGAAGTACATAAAAGCTTGTGAGGACATAAAGAGGTTTGGAAAGATTCCTAATATCTCTTCTGACAGTACTGCAAAGGAGCACAATGACCCTGAAATGGAAAGGAGGAATAATGAAATAAGAGAAAGATAATTGTATGAATTTGAAGCAGCCATGAAAGAAACAGTAGATAAGAGAAATGCTTGGATAGAGAAGATCAAGAAGGGAATGACCAAAGAACAGATTCTTGCTGAACCATCCATCAAAATTCCAAAGAAATTGTTTGATGTTGAAGCATATCAAAAGAAAAATCCTCAAGCAGAGCTAATCCTATATAAAGGACAAAAACACAAAAGGGGTGTAGGGTGTTCAGAAGATATCTACATTCCCTATAAGAAGCCTAAAAAGCCAGAAGGACTAGACAAATGGCATGATTTACCTTGGAAAGGGAAAGAAAAGATGCCTGAGATCCCTGAGAAACAAGAACCAGAAAAGAAAAGGAAATATAGGCCCAAGGTTGATAACAATGGACCATCCGAGTTCAAACCTACACAGAAGAAAAAGGAACCTCAGAGCATTACAATAGAAATGATTAATGAAAAGGCAACAATTATCATTAGCAAGGGTTATTCCATAAATGACACCCTTCCTGATGCTGAAAAGATCCTGGCAAAGCTGCACACAATTATCAGAAATGTTCAGGAGCATCCTGATAGAGCCAGGCCCTACATTTTTGAAGCTATTGAATAATTATCTAAGAAATTTTACTCCGCTTTTGTCAATTTCATGTATAACAGGAAGTTCTTAGTTTAAATCTTGTGAAAGATACTTACTTGTTATTATGATTTCTTTTATATCTCTTTCCTATGCTTTGAAGTGTTGATTAAAGCTGATAAAAGTTCTCTCTGAATAGTGTTAAGACAAATAGGGGGGATTGTTGGGAAATTAATTTATCTTAACCCCTAGAAATGAGTAGAAAATGAGTTATCAGAGCAGAAAATTGGTTTAAGTAAAACATGCGTCGAATAGTAATCGACGCAATGTCGAAGTGCAGTCGACGTGCTTCTCAAAATGATTCGAAGTAACTCGACGTAACCACAGTCGACGTAACTCTGATTTCTAGTCGACGCACCCAGTAAAGTTGACGCACCTCTGTCGACGCTCTTACCATATTTTCTTCTCGACGTCTAGCCAGGCTGAAATCGATGCTTACGTCGAATAGTAATCGACGAACGTCGATTTCTGTGACAGATTCAAAAACACGCCAGATCTCTTTCCTTCATTCTGTAGATCTGAATTTTATGGAATTATAATATTCTTTTCTAGCCGTTCTGAATCAATCTTTCCTTCTAAATGATTCTTGGCTAATTTGATTAAGATTATTATGGACATTATTTGAAAATAGAATGATCTTTTTCCTTCTACAGATATAATGATTATGGAAACTTTCCACTCTTACTATTTCTCTGACTTCCAATTGATTGTTCTCCTATAAGCAATATTTTGAATAAACAGAGCTATAAATACACAAGGAGGTCGACAAAGAATAGAAGAAGTGATCCACTCTATCCATTTGAAAAAGAGGAAAAGCTTCCAAGTGAAAAGTGAGAAAGCTGAGAAAAGTGAAAGAGTGTTGCAGCAAAGAAAAAGCCTTCTTCTTCTCCTCCTTCTAAAGCCATACTGCTATAATTTCTGAATGTTCTCACTTAAAGAGAAAAAGGCCTACAATCTCCTTTTCACTATAGAAGAGAGATTTTAAATTCACTATACTTGTGCTTCTAATCTTCTTGCTAGGAAGAAGATTCTTTCTTGCTTTAATTGTTTTTCTTCTACTTCTTCTTCTTATTCTTAATTCATTTTCAAATTGTGTAAAAGAGTTTTTAGAATCTCTCTTCAAAAAATTTAGTTGTAGTGGTTCTAAGAGTCTCCTTATCAAAAGACTCAGGCTGGTTCTAAGAGTCTCCTTATCAAAAGACTCAGTGCAAGATAGTGAATTCCTACCAAGGGGGTAGAAGAGTGGACTACCCAAAGTTTGGGGAACCACTATATTTCTTTGTGTTGTGCTGTGATTTTCTTTTTGCTATTTCTTTTGCTTAATTCTTGTTGGTGTTTGGGAAGCTTAAATCTGTGAATATTACACACATATATATATATATATATTTATTAACTTTGCACAAAATATTTTTAAATCTCTATTCACCCCCTCTAGAGAATTCTCGTGAGGCTAACTGTGCACTTTCAAAACCTCTCACTAGCGCCTGCGGTAGCTCCTAGCGCCTGCAGTAGCATTCATGTGGAGCGGTTGCGAAATCGTCGCCGACATGGCGCTGTGCACGAACTTGAGATAGCGCCAGGTGGTAGCGCTAGTGCTTCCAGTAGCGCTCGTGTGGAGCGGTTGCGAAACCGTCGACGACGTGGCGCTGTGCACGAACTTAAGATAGCGCCAGGCGGTAGCTCTAGCGCTGGCGGTAGTGGTAGCGCTTGCGTTAACCATTAATGTTGGCGGTAGTACTTCAGTTTAACTTGTTGGTTCCATGCTGCTTTCTTCCTGTGGAGTATTTCACCTATAGTTCCTGCACACTATAAACACACGACAAGCAAGATCAAATACAATTTGGGATTTGTTATTCTCAAACAAAGGGATGTGACACACATGTCCAACAATCTCCCCCTTTTGTTAATAACAAATCCTCTTAGCAAGAAATCAACAATAGTGTTTATAGTATATGATAAGCAAGATGATAGTGCAACTATAGTATATGATAAGCATGATAATGTGCATACTCCCCCTATCTTAATGTTCCCCATACATAAATGCAATTTATGTTTTACTCCACCTAAATGATAGATTACATGAATTAGTCTTCCCTTATTCTTCTATATTTCTCGTATATAGATTTCTTCAATTAATCTCCCCCTATTGGTATTATCAAAAGAAGGTAGGGTGAGGGTAGTAAGGAGGCATTTCTTATAAATGATAAAACATGATCGAGCTTTTGTAATATAGATAATGATAAAGATTTTAAGCATAGTATATATAAGAGATTTTAAATAAATAGATAAGAGTTGTAAGCAAGCGAAGATTATAAGAAACATCTTTTTGTAAGCATGAAAAGCATAAGTAAAAATATGAGTTTTAGTTCAAAATTGAAAGTTGTTTTAACCTTTTTGAAATCTCAAAGTTTTTCATAAAGATACCAAACATGAAATGAACATATCAAAGAGAGATTATACTACAATGTTACGTAATTTTAAGTTCAAGAGATACCAAAACAATATAGAGAACATGCTAGGTTATCTAGTGCATTTCTTATATAAAGAGTTATATAGAAAAAGTATTAGAATCCAATACTCATGAGAAGAAGTGTTATGAAAGATAATGTTGTGCATATAAGTGTATTTTGAGCAATGTTAACAATTGATTTAAATCACAAAATACAAGACATATATAGAGTAAAGTGCACAATAAAACACGAGTATATTACTTTCACACACTTTTAATGCACATAATTTTTCACAAAGGGGTGTAATAACCAAGGTTTGCACAAGACACTTTACTATTCCTTCCAAGGTGCACAACCTCACAATGCTTATAAAGACTTATCAGGAGGTTCAAGTAGTGCTTGGTGGACTTATATTTGTCTATTTTTTGTTCACTTTTGTGAGACAACATTCTCCGAATACACTTGTTTTGTAAACCTAAACAATATTTTTAAACTCAACCACTTTTCTTAATTTCTTAAGTGCAATTCAAATGTACTGTAGGTACTAAACTTATGCAAGTTTTAATTCATTGTACAATTACAACACACAAGCAAGCATTTTAGATTTAAACACACATGTTGATTACCAAAATAAGTGAGTGAAATGTATCATTATCAATCATAAAACATTTACTCATACTTAGAGGCATGCTAAGCTTGGTTCTACACATATTTTTCAATAAAATTGATGCACTTAATTAGATATATCAAAGCATGATGAAATAATGTTCATAGTAATATGAAGAAACAAGTTTTAATATTGTAGATAATTCTAAATAATACAATTTTTTTTGTTTTGAAAATTTTTAATGAAAGAAAAAAAAAACAGAAAAAACACAAACATATTTTTGTATTTTTGAATTTTAAAGATTTTAGTTGATTTTTCATAATATAAATAAAAACAGAAAACCATAAAAACATATTTTGTATTTTTCAATTTTGAAATTTTATAGTTGATTTTCCATAATATAAATAAAAACAAAAAATCTCAAAAACATATTTTTTGTATTTTTGAATTTTGAACTTTTATAGTTGTTTTTTCATAATATGAATAAAACAAAAATAACAAAAGTCAGAAACACAACAAATAAGTAGTACATATGAACTAACATATTTTTATAGATTTTTAGAAATTTTAAAAACAGAAAAATCAGACACACACGCTAGCGCCGACGCTAGTGCGAGCGCGGCAAACAGTACTTGAATTTTTGAGAATTTTAAATTTTCACTTTTTGATCTTGATTAAGTGTCCTTAGAGTAGTCTTATGCAAAATTTTTGTAATTTTTGGATATGTCTTGATTGCTCAAATTGCATAAAACATTAGCATTTTACATGTTATTCATCCTAAGATCTCTAAGACTCCTAATTCCAACCTTAACATTTGAAACCTTGCATCGGGAAGAGGTTTAGTAAATATATCAGCAAGTTGAGAGTCCGTGCCAATGAAACTAATCCTATCATTTTCCTTTTTAATGTGATCCCTTATGAAATGATGACGCACATCTATATGTTTGGATCTAGAGTGGTGTACCGGATTATTTGTGAGATCAATGGCACTTTTGTTGTCACATTTTAATTCAATAAGTTTTAGATGAAAACCAAAGTCCTCTAAAGTTTGGCTCATCCATAGAGCTTGTGCACAACAACTCCCTAATGCAATGTATTCGGCCTCCGTGGTGGAGAGTGCAACCGAATTTTGTTTCTTACTAGACCATGCAACTAATGAAGGTCCTAGAAAATGACAAGTACCACTAGTGCTTTTTCTATCAAATGAACAACCAGCGTAGTCCAAATCGGAGTACCATGAAGTGTAAATGAATTATTATGCGGGTACCATAATCCTAATCTAGATGACCCAATAAGATATCTAAAAATTCGTTTTACCGCTTTTAAATGAGATTCTTTTGGATTGACTTGAAATCGAGCACATAAGCATACGACAAACATAATATCGGGTTTAGTTGCACTAAGATAAAGTAGGGATCCTGTCATACCTCTATATAAGTTCATCTTTTCCTAATTTAAGTGATGCACTCATTGGTGTAGAAGCATGTTTAAGGTTTTCAAATCCAAAGCGCTTAAGCATATCATAGACATATTTGGTTTGACATATAAAAATACCATCATTTCTTTGTGATATTTGAAAACCAAGAAAATAAGAAAGTTCTCCTACTAGACTCATTTCAAATTTATTTTTCATCACTTCAATAACTTTATTACACAACTCTTCATTAGTAGATCCAAAGATTATATCATCAACATATATTTGCGAAAAAATTAAATCATCATTATTATGTTTAATGAAGAGAGTATTATCGGCACTTCCCATAATATAACCGTGCTTTAATAAAAATGATGTAAGTATTTCATACCATGCACGTGGCGCTTGTTTTAAACCATAAAGTGCTTTCTCTAGTATATAAACATGATTGGGAAATTTTTCATTAATAAAACAGGGGGGTTGTTCAACATAAACGTCTTCTATTACAAACCCGTTGACAAAAGCACTTTTTACATCCATTTGAAATAATTTTATTCTTTTAAAGCTTGCAAATGCTAGAAAAATTCTAATGGATTCCAACCTAGCAACGGGAGCAAAAGTTTCATCAAAATCTATTCCCTCGATTTGTGAATATCCTTGTGCTACTAAGCGTGCCTTATTCCTAGTGATTCTAGACTCACCATCTAATTTATTTTTAAAAATCCATTTTACACCTACAACCGGGTGATTTGATGGTCTTTCTACTAATTTCGAAATATTATGTTGCTCAAATTGTTCTAACTCTTCATTCAAAGCCAAAAACCAAAATTCATCATTTAAAGTGGTAGAAAAAGTGTTTGGTTCAATTTCGAAAACAAAACAAATACTTGAATATGATTCATGAAGAGAAGAGCGAGTTCTTACCCCGATGGATGGTTCACCAATTATTAATTCCCGTGGATGATCCTTTGTGAATTTCAAGGCACTTGGAGGTACATATTCATCTTCCTTGACCTCCTCTTTTTCTTCTTTGGAAGGTTCCTCATCACCATGCTCCAAAGGTTGTAAGAGATCATCCTCATTGCCTGCGGAAAGTTTTTCTACACAAGGAACAAACTCATCAAATTTTACATTTATTGACTCTTCAACTCTACTAGTTCTTTTATTAAAAATTCTATAAGCTTTACTAGTTGAAGAGTACCCAAGAAAAGTCCCGTCATCACATTTTTCATCAAACTTTCCCAACCTATCTTTTGTATTCAAATAAAACATTTACAACCAAAAACTTTGAAATAAGATACATTAGGCTTCTTTTGAAAATAGAGTTCATATGGTGTGAGATTAAGAGATGGGCAAAGCATGATTCTATTCAAAACATAACACGGTGTTCTTACGGCTTCGGCCCAAAAGGACTTAGGTAATTTATATTCACATAACATAGTGCGTGCTAGTTCTTGAAGTGTCCTATTATTTCTTTCTACAACACCATTTTGTTGTGGTGTGCGTGGTGCATAGAACTCTTGTTTAATGCCTAACATATCACAAAAGGATGTAAATTTTTCATTTTCAAATTCTCCTCCATGATCTGAGCGAATGCATTTAATTTTCAAATCACTTTCATTTTGAATACGAGTACATAATTTTGCAAATTCACAAAACGGATCGGATTTGGAAGAGAGAAATATTGTCCAACAATATCTTGAAAAATCATCTATTAAAACATATGTATATAATCTACCACCAAAACTTGCAGTGTTAATGGGACCAAACAGATCCATATAAATTATTTGCAAGGGTCTTGTAGTAGAAATGAAATTTTTACTTTTGAAAGAGGATCTAGAAAATTTACCTTTTTGACATGGTGAACAAAGTGAAGGTAAAGTTCCATTTAATCTAGGCAATCCTCTAATTAAATTACTTTTGGCAAGTTTTACAATGAGCTTTGTGCTAGCATGCCCTAGTCTTCTATGCCAAAGTTCTAACTCATCATTTTTAGTGATAAAACATTTTATAGATGATTTATAAAGATCATGAAAAGAAACAATATAAACATTATGTATTCTTGGTGCAGTTAGTAAAATATCTTTTGTAGTAGGATTAGATATTTTGCATAAGTTAGTGGAAGATTCAAATAATACATCTAATCCTTTATCACATAATTGGCTAATAGAAATTAAATTGTGTTTTAATCCTTTCACATAAAGAACATTAGATATAGTAAAGGATTTGTTACCAACTGTACCAATTCCCATGATCCTTCCTTTTCCGTTGTCACCAAACGTCATGATCCCTCCCTTCTTCTTTTTTAGGCTAAGGAACTTTGCTTTTTTTCCCGTCATGTGCTTGGAGCATCCTGAATCCAAGTACCACACGTCTTCATTGTCCTTAGCCTGCATGCACATCTAGAAAGAAGATGAGAGTAAAGATCCGGATACCCAAGTGGTACCACCCATAGAATAAGTGGAAGCCTTAGGTACCCAGATTTGTTTTAAAGCATTTTGTTTTATTTTCCTGCAAGAACCAGATGTGTGACCTAACCTGTAGCAGTTTGCACACGAAATAAAGGGGGTTGGGACCCTTTTCTGGAAAATTTTCTTGCTGGAATAAATTGGATTTACAGAAGAAAAATATTTTGAAAAATAAAATCCAGGTTTCTGGTATGAGGTGCTAGCGGCGGCGGTAGTGGCTAACGTCGGGCGGTAGCCCTCTCCTCGATATCCGAGCCCAAATTTTCCAGAACCATGGCGCTGGTACCCTAAAATCATTTCCAGCGATTTCTGGCCTATTCCAAATTTTTTAATGGCCATGGTGAAATCATGAACTTGTTCTTTAAGTGAAGAATTTTCTTTTACAAGCATGACACACTTATTTTCAAAACCTTTTTTGTAATTTTTGATTTGCAAAGGAGAGGCTTCTAATTTCCTTTCTAATTCCCCCTTCTCTTTTGTAAGAGTTTTGGCATGAGAGAGGGCTTTAGAAAGTGACTCTTCAATATCTTTTGCCAATTTAGTGGAGTGATCAGACTCTTGGCAAGAAACCTTTCTCTTTTCTAAAACAATTACCTTTTTGGAAAGCTTTTGATTTTCTTTAATAAGAGATTCATTTTCACGATTCAATAAAATACTATCTTTCATATTTTTATCAAAAGCTTTGCAAGTTTTAAGGAATTCATTAAAGAGTTCATCATAAGTGAGAGTTGTTACCTCAGTGTCGCTAAGAACACTGGTGTCATCGCCGTTGTTTCCATGTCCCATGAGGCACATGTTTGCTTCCTCATCTTCGCTTGATGAAGACCTGCTTGATTCTTCGGAGGAGGAGGAGGAGGCATCCCATGTTCTAGCTTTTAGTACCTTCTTCTTCTCCTTCCCTTTGTGCCTCTTTTCCTTCTTCTCCTTCAAGAACTTTGGGCACTGGCTCCGAATGTGCCCGGTCTTCCTACAATGAAAGCACTCTGGTGGAGGTCTTTCTTCTTCATCGTCGCTCTCCTTTTCCTTCTTTGAGGATGACCTTTTCCATCTTGTATCCTTTTTGGTAAATTTACGGAAAGTGTTTCTCCTTTCTGGATTTCGCATGAATTTTCAGAAATTCTTCACCAAAAGGCTTTCTTCATCTTTATCCTCATCCTCTTGGCACTCCTTCTTTGATGTTAGTGCCAACGCCTTCTTCTTTGGCTCCATGTTGTATTCATCATATTGGATTTTGAGTTCTACCTCCTGGGTTTTGAGATTCCCAATGAGGCTCTTAACTTGGAGCGTTCTTAGATTGTGCGATTCTGAAATAGCCGTCACCTTTGGGTTGAATTTTGGTGGAAGAGAACGAAGAATCTTTCGGACCAAGTCGCCATTGGAGAAGGTCTTTCCAAGAACTTTGTAGGCATTGACGATCTTGGTGAAGCGTGTGTACATGGCATCAACATCTTCACTTTCATCCATCCGGAATTTTTCATATTCCGACTCAAGTTGGAAAAGCTTTGAATCTTTAACCTGCGATGTACCTTCATAAGTAACTTCCAAATGATTCCAAATTTCATATGCAGTAGTACATGCAGAAATTCTATTACATTCATTTCTATCTAACACATAAAATAAAGCATTCATGGCCTTGGCGTTATTTTTGCATTTTAGCTTATCCCTATCATCCCATTTATCTTTTGGTTTATCTAAAGTTATCTCTCCAACTACTAATGTAGGAGGAGAGTATTCCTCTTCTACCATATTCCATACCTCAATATCTAGGGTCATAAGAAAACATCTCATCCTATTTTTCCAGTAATTATAGTCTGACCCGGTAAATAGTGGAGGTGTACTAATTCCCTGACCCTCGGAAAAAGCGAGATCATAAGACGCCATTATTCCTGGTTTTTAAACCGTTTGGAATTACCTAGCTCTGATACCACTTGTTGAATCGATAGGCGCCCTTAGAGGGGGTGAATAAGGGAATAAAATTCTTCCTTATAATTTTATGAGAATTACTAAATTGTTTTATAATAGGAGAAAGGCAAAATAACAATTTAGCAAAATTAAGAGAATATCATAATTTCCAAGTTTAGAAATAAGTACTAAATTGTAATATGATTAAAGAGATTGAAATAAACAATTTAGAAATAATAATTAGAATTGAAAACTTTGTAACCAATATTTAGAGATTATGTCAAATGAGAGAAATCAAATAAACACAAATAGAGACATGATTGTATTTATATAAAAAGGTGTTTACATAAATTTGATTTCAATATCGCTAGAAATAGGAGGCGAACAAATGTAAATATCTTTTCCTTTTCTATACCGACTTGTATCCCCACAAATTGGTTGGCTTTAGCCTATCCTTCCCCGGATAAGGCCTCAAGCCGCTCTAGCCAATCCTTCCCCGTATATGGCCTCGAACACCCCCTAGATCTAATCACCTAGAACTAGTCGCCAACACAAGGCGAATTACTCCCTAAGTCCTACCCAGACCTAGTCGCCAACACAAGGCGAATTCTCTAAACGGTTACAAAAATATGGAATGAAAATAATAATAACAATAATAAAAACTCCCTATATGAGAGCTCTGAAGATGTGGATGAAGGATCGTTGTAGTATGAGCGAGGTCGAAGCGATCGTCCTTTGGATGTAGCGTGACGTAGTCCTCCTCCAGAATTCTCCTTAAGCTTTTTATGGGAGATCTATCTTCGGTAGCATAACAGCTCTCGAAATTTGGCACAAGCAATCTCTCTGCGATGGATAGCCAAAACGAGAAGCGAAGCTCCAATTTATAAAACCTCTCACTAGCGC
Source organism: Dactylorhiza incarnata (assembly GCA_033032865.1). Taxonomy (NCBI): domain Eukaryota; kingdom Viridiplantae; phylum Streptophyta; class Magnoliopsida; order Asparagales; family Orchidaceae; genus Dactylorhiza; species Dactylorhiza incarnata. The sequence continues at coordinate 11,049,483 of JAWHQI010000035.1, forward strand.
CTATGGTAGCTCCTAGCGCCTGCGGTAGCGTTCGTGTGGAGCGGTTGCGAAACATTCGGCGGCGTGGCGCTGTGCATGAACTTGAGATAGTGCCAGGCGGTAGCGCTAGCGCTGGCGGTAGCGCTCGTGTGGAGCGGTTGCGAAACCGTCGGTGGCCTGGCTCTGTGCACAAACTTGAGATAGCGCCAGGCGGTAGCTCTAGCACTGGCGGTAGTGCTAGCGCCTGCGTTAACCACTAACGCTGGCGGTAGTGCTTCAGTTCAGCTTGTTGGTTCCAGGCTGCTTTCTTCCTGTGGAGTATTTCACCTATAGTTCCTGCACACTATAAACACACGACAATCAAGATCAAATACAATTTGGGATTTGTTATTCTCAAACAAAGGGATGTGACACACATGTCCAACAAGTTGGACCTCCTCGTCCCATGAAGAAGTGCAAACCTCCTCATCAGAAAGAGTATCCTCATCATCACACCTTGGTGCACCAACGTGCTCAAAGTTATTGTTCTCCACATCGGAGAGAACAACATCATTATCCCACTTTGGGGCAACTTTAGGCTCTGAATCATCACCATGCTCAATTACTTCGACAGGATCATCTAAAATTGGTGTTGAAAAATTATGCCAAGAAACTAGAGAAATGCATCTAATATCATGATTCGCAAGCACCTCCCCACTGGAGAGAGCACTCTCCTCATCACACTCAGGTGCATCTAGGAGCTCCCATTCCTCTCCCTGTTGGCTATCAAATGAGTCATCGTCATAACTAGGGGTGGTGCCATACACAGGGAGTGAGGAGTCCATGCACAAAAAAAGCTCGGGGGTAGAGGGCACGATTGCCTCCATGGGTAAAGAATGAGCGATAGTGACAATGTTGTCATGAGTGAAGGTGCAGCGGTCAGGATTGAAAAGACTAGGACAGTCCTTCAATTCATGACCCTCTCCTCGACACAACAAGCAAACAAATTTCCTACACTGCCTAGCATTTAACTCCTTCATTTGGTCTATATAATAGACCATCTTGTCGTAAGTGCTAGGTGAAATAACCCATGAAGACATTTTCAACAATTAAAGCAGATATAACGAAACTGAAATTCCTTGCAAGGAAATTTACACAAACTATTAAAACCTCCTTGGAGTAAACTTGCCTAAGACTTTAAAACAGGAGAGGATGAAATAGTAACAATAACAAGTATCTTAAATCAAACAAACAAACAAGAAAAAAATGACTATACACAATGGAAGGGCTTCTTTCTCTCCCCTTTCTCTCCAGAAAACTCACACGACAGTGCTCCCCTGCAACGACGCCAAAAACTTGAAGCGCAAATTCCTAAAATGCTTATACGCGGGAGCAAAACGCGGTCTGAATGGCAGTGCACCAGTCATTGTCAAGTAATAGAATTGAGGACGTAAATCCCCAAGATATCGAATCTCTCGAGGAACACCGTAAAGTGGAGTTAACATTCGAGGAAGGACTTGAGATTGAAGTCCTTTATGTTGGAGTAATGATGGTAGTTTTATGTTTATTCTAAAACTAATGCAGAAAAAGTAAATATGCTAATATACATGCCTTGAGCGCACTGCTTCACCAGACGGGATGGAAAACTACGTAGGCCTTGAACGCACTACTTATCTAGGTGGATGGCCTGTAAGCTCGCAGATGGACTAATTAGTAATATGGATTTATGAGGGTCGTTAGCACCTCTTGGCTAGGTGGATTGATTATACGGGCCTTTAGCACCACTTCGCTATGCGGATGGACGAGAAGGCTTGCAGTTGGAGTGAGTCGCACTGACGAAATGAGGCTCGCAAGCACCTCATCACAAAGCTCATACGTAGCAAATGCTAGTGTAGAAAACCCAAACACTCACACCATAATTACCACAAGAGCTCAACTCAAGCACTCATACAAGAATAATAACATTGCATAACAATGAGATGGAGATTAACTCAAATGTAGAGTGCAAACATCATCAAATGAAGAAGATTACACAAACAACAATAGTCCAAGAGGGGAAAAATGCAAGAGATACAACCGAATCAGGAGGCTTGTTGTAGATTCACAGTAAGAATCATCAGTGCGTCAATCCGCGTCCAAGCTTGGTCCCAACTATCGTCCGGGGTAAGGAGTGATGTCACTTCCACCTAACGGACCTATCTTCTCTGGTAAACTACAATCTGGCCACGTTCGATGCAAAGAACTCAAGCTTAGCGATGAAGATGAGTGTGGAATCCTCTCCTTGAAGCGCTTGGATGATGCGAGGTGGCCTCGGGCAAAATGGGGAGGAAGAGTGGAAGAAAATGGAGTAGTCGCCCCTTCCGGCGGAAGAAATCGTGGAACAGTTTGGGTCCCTGAAAACCTAAAAATAGCAGCTTAAATAAAAAAGTTGCAGAATTTTGTTCATGTACGACCGTGCATTTTAGAAACGCGAGACCGTGCGTGAACAAAATAAAACATAATATTTTGTTAGACAAAAGAGGAGCTCGTGCATTTTACTCACGCACGGTCGAAGCCAACCGTGCTGATGCGCAATTTCAGCAATGCTAATTAGCGAGCGTGAAATGCGAAACGATGGCAGTGCACCGGTCGCTCAAGTAATAAAATAGGGAGGAAATCCCCGAATGCCGATCTCAAAGGACTGCAAGTTGGATAATGTGATTAGCTCTGCTCGGAAATTAGAAAAAAAAATGATTACTAAGTAATGACAAGGGGGTTGTGATTTGATTCCTAAACTAATGCAGAAAAAAGGTTATGCAGATCAAAACTCTGCTTCGCAAGGCGGGATGGATGCAACGGCCATGATGCCGTGCTTCGGAAGTTGCGTGGATGGAAAGTGACTGTGACGGTTGAGGGTCGCACACACCTCTTCTCCAAGCATCACTAGTAGTAATTGCTAGGGTTTCACACACAATGAACTCAGGAAATCACAACAAGGAAATGCTACTCTCACACCACCGCATCATTGCACATGAACATACTAAAAGATCTATGACATTAAGATAAGCAATAGTTCATTACAACCACAACACAAAGAGAGCACAAGCATTCAAGTTTAGAGAGGACCAATAGGAAGATGTCACCGCATCTTGGGTTCTCGGCCGGAATGAGAGGTTGTCGGGCTCTCTCCGTGCTCGGCCCTCAGATGGTGTGCGGACTCGATGGAGGATTTCACCGCTCCAATGACCTGTAGCACTTCTATGGCTTCCCACGATGAGGAATGCTTGAGCACTTGATGGAGGATGCTCGCTAACACTCCCGAATGGAAGAATGGTGGTGGAAATCGCCGGAATATGGTCTCCTTGGTGGTAGAGGTGAAGGAGAAGCCTTCAGACCTTAGAAACGGCGGGGAGGATCTGATTTCCCGCTCCCTTTCCCGCCCCCTCGTTGACTGCGACGTAACCTGCATTTTATACTAAACAGGCAGAAAAATGGTCACGCATGGTCGAACGCACGACCGTGCGTGAACCGTGCGTTATTCAATGATAAAATCTGACTTGAGGGAGACGCAGCGCCGTCCGTGCATTTTACTAGCGCACGGGCAGATCCGCCCGTGCGTACCAACGCACGGGTAAATTCAGAATGACCAAAAACAAGAGGAAACAGGTCGATCGTGCGTTTTACTCGCGCACGGGCAAATCCGCCCATGCGTAAAATGCAAGACTAAACTCAGATTGTCCGGTTTCTGCCCAGATACAGATGCATGATCGCTCCATCTGTGCATCAAGGAGATGCACGACTGTGCGATATGCACAGGTTAGATTCTGGGGGAAAACGGGACGATCCGGCCACCTGCACAATAAAAACCAGCTGGGAATACACCTCCAGCACCTAATAAACATAGGAAAAGGATTGGGGAGCACCATGAGAATACCCCCAATAACAAGGAGCGCAATTGCACACTGAAACGGGCCTAAGAGTGCACCTAGCAAGGAATAGCAAATATGATCGTAAACATGCCTAAAGTGTGGTGCATTGACTAGAAATACGACCCAGATGGGTCCATAAATGTGTATATAAATGGGACTCATCACACCCCCAGACTTACTCGTTTGCACGTCTCGGGCAAACACTCAATCCCATGATAGAAAAATTGATGTTAAAGAAGCAACTGTGTGGGCAAAACATGATGGGAAGTAAAGAACTAACGAGAGTAAAAATAAAGTAGAAATGATTTTAAAACAAAGACTATATTTTAAGAACTTCAACTGGTGTAAGATACAAAATACTACTACTCTGAGGTGAATCACTAGTGAATCGAACAGTCGCGCCCTAGGGAAAATAGCGTGAACTGCTGAGGTGAGCGTTGCTCAAATTGGATCTCAAGGAAGAGCTCTCCAAGAAATCCATCAAGGTCGGTGGTCATATGCTTGCCCTTTTGCACCTTCTCCACTGCATGAGACTATCTTATCAAGAATCAGTAGGTCTTTTAGGCTAGACATAGGGCTTGAGTTGAGGTACGATAATGAAGTAGAAGAACGTAGGTTAAATGCACTCATCCTCCGGTAAATAACAAATTTCAACCTCAACATCTTCACCTTGAAGCATACTCCCCCAGACTTCATTTAAGCACGATGGTGTGCGCGATACTACCACACTTGTGGTTAGATTCTTTTTAGAGTTCTTTTACTCTTCTTTTTTTTATAGATCCATAGAAACATAAGTTAGGATCAATCAAAATTTTTAACTCATTCTCATTTTTTTCTTCGCGCACAAAATTATTGCTCCGCAACGCAAAATCATCATAAATATGTATGAATTCCAAAGTTCGACTCTAGTGCGTATTAGGTTGGGATATGTGGCCTTGGTGAAAGTTTAGTGGAGTTTAACAAACAAAAGAGGTAAGGCTCAATGCAGCTAGCAAAGGAAGACGTTAGGTTGGGAAATCAAAGCTCAACCGGACCAAATGATGGCCTACGTCATGCTCCCAACGAGATCATTTAACGCACTCATTTTGAAAATAGCTTGGGGCAAGTTCTTAACCACCAAGCGAGGTCTCCTCTCCTTCCAACTCAAACAACACGAGGCTAACAGCTCTTCTACACTCGACCCAGGGCTACCGCTAGATTCACCAAATTCACCGTTTGAGTAGATTATTAGGTAATTACACAAATGAAGTAAATAAAACTATAACTTTGTAATTTAATCTATTCTACGTGAATTTTTATGCTGCGTGAGCACTCTACTAGAAGCACCGCACGGGTCACATCCTGTTCAGCCACACAATCCTCAACTAACAATCAAATTTCTAAACACATACATCAAGCACTTACACGATAATTGCGCATGAGTAAAAAGTAAAACATGTGTGTTGTGCGTTATGCAAAGAGATAATCAATATAATTTTCCTAACATAACATTCTAGCATGAATATGCGTGTAGCGCAATCAAAGGCTCGCTCCCCCAGACTTGATCAAAACTAAATAAGATAGGGAATTCTGGAATAAGGAGAATAGGAGTAGAGTAGACCTATGCTCATAAATGAGCATGCTAGAAGTGCGGTAATTCCTTCTTCAAGTTTTTCTCCATCCGCATCCACCACGCGAGAGCTTTAACCTGCGATGTTAGCAAAAAGAAAAACAGGACTAAAAGACAAAGACTAAGCAAACGGAACCGGGTGGTTCCCATGGGTTGTCTCCCAAGAAGCCCTTTTGTTTAACGTCCTTAAAGGTGGACCAAATACCTGTATTAAGCATTGAAGACAAATAGTTCTAACATAGAGAAAAGATTCATACACACAGATCACAGCAAGATAAAGAGCATCAGCTATACGCGCTTTTGTAGTTCACGTCTCCAGTGGCTTGTAGGTTGGAGGTGAAAGCTTTAGGGCCAAAATTGGTGTCACCCAATTTTTCCCTAGCCTCTGCAATCTTGCCACTGGAAGTAGTGGAGCGTGCACCACGCAATTGCCTCTCTTGCTTCAACTTCTCCACGGTTGGAGAGCGCCAGCGTTGATAGTCGTCAGATTTTCCCACCTTAGTGGTGGCTGACATCACTTTCGTTGCTGCTGTGGCAACTGGGTCAGCCCAAGAGACAGACTGTTTAAAAGGTTTATTGCACGATTTCTTGCTAAATAAAAATGGGACATTGTCCCGAGTTATGTTTTGCTTGGCGGATTAAGAAATGATGCTCTCCTTCCTCTCAGGGTCACATTTCTTTCGTAAGCTTGCTTCTTCTTCTTTTTTGCATGACTGCTCCTCATCCTTTTCTTCTTCCAACGATACTTTTCAGCCCCTATTCCTGCATTACTAAGAGATTCATCAGAAATAATTTGGGGAGAGCGAGACAATGTTGCGGTCACATTCTTGGGGCAAGTAGGGATGATAACACTCCCTGCAGAGAAATCCAAAGTGGCACCGCTCTCTTTCAAGAACGGCACTCCCAAGATGGGGATGGATTTATTCTCTTGGGGTCCCAATACTTGAAAGTCAGCGACCACCACCATCCCCTCGACCATGACTTCAACATTTTTCACTTCACCCTCCGACTGAATAATGGTCCCATTAGCAAGCACCAAAGATTTCTGATCATCCGTGTTCATTTCAAGTTGCAATTTAGCAACGTCTTGCAATGCAAGGACGTTGCGGGATGAACCGGAGTCACATAAGGCGGCAGTTTTGACATTATTAATAGAACAAGTGATCACTAATTCGCTTGGGTTAACCACTTCCATGTCGGCAAGACTTTTCCCTTGGTTGATAGGATTTTTTTCTGTGTTGCTGGGAAGGGTCCCTTGCGAACGCTCGGTAAACAATTGAGCCAATTGGCCCAATTGCATCTCCAAGCTTCGCATGGACGCGGTCTGGTTAACCATATTCGCGTTTGCGGCCTGCATAAACCTCTCCATCATTTCTTCGAGGTTGCTCTTCTTAGGAGTCGGGGCACCTTGATTATAACTCGGTTGAGGCGGCTGCGGTTGGCTAAGGAGGCTTGGGCATCGAATTGATGCGAGCCTCCTTGCCATCGTTGGCCTGGAACATTTTGTTTCCAAGAGAAGTTTGGATGACTCCTCACGCCCGAGTTATAGGCATTATTAAACGGTGCTCCATGATTTTGATCATTAATATAATTGACGCTTTCATCAAAAGAAACTTTGATAGGTTGCTCACCTGTGGGGCACTCATATGCATGATTCCCCAGGCTTCCACAACCTTGGCATGATATCATCATCACTGAGGCAGAAGGGAGGGTAGGCCTCTTTAGTAGCATGGTACTTTCAGCAGGTGCGTCAGATGTGTACACCTCAAAGAGTCCCCGAGCATTCCTTGGAGCGTTTCTTCCAGCAGTCCAAAAGGAGATATGAATGGCAGTGTCTTGGACGATCCGTAATGCGTCTTCTGGGGTGTGGTTCATCAGAGTTCCACCTGCAGCAGTGTCAATCATGGCCCTGTAGTTAGGCTCAATAGCAAAGTAAAAATTTTCTACTATAGTCCATGGTTGCAGCTCATGCTGGGGACATTTCCGGAGAAGGTTCATGAACCTCTGCCAAGCTTCTGGGAGAGCCTCCTGATCGTGTTGCTGGAAGGTTGCAATTTCCTTCCGCAAGTTTACGACCTTGTCGACAGGATGGAACTTTGCCAAAAAAATTTCTTGCAGAGCGTCCCAAGTGGTAGATGTGTCGGGTGGTATCGTGTGGAGCCACACCTTTGCCTTGTCACGTAGAGAGAAAGGGAACAGCCGGAGCTTTACCGTCTCATCAGCCAGTCCGGCGTACCGAAATGTCCCGTAAATTTCTATGAATTCAACCAAGTGAAGATTGGGGTCTTCACTTGCGAACCCAGAGAATTGGGCCTTGTTGCGGATCATGTTCAGGATGGCCGGCTTTATCTCAAAGTTGTTGTTGGTGATAGCTGGGACGTATCCAGGGTACACGCTCCCAACAGTGGGTGTAGTGTAATCTCTCATGGTCCTGGGTCATGGCCTAGCCACTTCATTCTCGTTAGCCACCTGACCCATGACCGGTGCATTTCCCACTCCGGGATCAACCTGATTTCCGTCAACATCCATAGTGGCAGCAGCACGGAGACGTGCCCGCATGGTACGCTCTATTTCAGGGTCAAATGTTGCGCACTCACCGGGATCTCTTCTATGCATACACCCTCTTCAACACAAAAGCAGAAAATAAAAAAAAGACCTTAAAATGAATTTCCAAAGGAAAACAAATCATAAACGCTTGCAGTCCCCGACAACGGCGCCAAAAACTTGATGCACAATTTCAGCAATGCTAATTAGCGAGCGTGAAATGCGATACGATGGCAGTGCACCGGTCGCTGAAGTAATAAAATAGGGAGGAAATCCCCGAATGTCGATCTCAAAGGACTGCAAGTTTGGTAATGTGATTAGCTCTGCCCGGAAATTAGAAAAAAAAAAGGATTACTAAGTAATGACAAGGGGGTTGTGATTTGATTCCTAAACTAATGCGGAAAAAAGGAGATGCGGATTAAAACTCCGCTTCGCAAGGCGGGATGGATGCAACGGCCGCGATGTCGTGCTTCGAAAGGCGCGTGGACGGAAAGTTACAGTGACGATTGAGGGTCGCACACACCTCTTCTCCAAGAATCACCACTAGCAATTGCTAGGGCTTCACACACAACTAACTAAGGAAATCACAACAAGGAAATGCTACTCTCACACCACCGCATCATTGCACATGAACATACTAAAAGATCTATGACATTAAGCTAATCAATAGTTCATTACAACCACAACACAAAGAGAGCACAAGCATTCAAGTTTAGAGAGGACCAATAGAAAGATGTCACTGCATCTTGGGTTCTCGGCCGGAATGAGAGTTTGTCGGGCTCTCTCTGGGCTCGGCCCTCAGATGGTGTGCAGACTCGATGGAGGCTGTCATCGCTCCAACAACCTGCAGCACTTCTATGGCTTCCCACGATGAGGAATGCTTGAGCACTTGATGGAGGATGCTCGCTAACGCTCCCGAATGGAAGAATGGTGGTGGAAATCGCCGGAATATGGTCTCCTTGGTGGTAGAGGTGAAGGAGAAGCCTTCAGACCTCAGAAACAGAGGGGAGGATCTGATTTCCCGCTCCGCTCTCCCGCCCCCTCGTTGACTGCGATGTAACCTGTATTTTATACTAAACAGGCAGAAAAATGGTCACGCACGGTCGAACGCATGACTGTGCGTGCGCCGTACGTTATTAAATGATAAAATCTGACTTGAGGGAGACGCAGCGCCGCTCGTGCGTTTTACTAGTGCACGGGCAGATCCGCCCGTGCGTACCAATGCACGGGTAAATTCAGAATGACCAAAAACAAGAGGAAATAGGTCGATCGTGCGTTTTACTCGCGCAAGGGCAAATCCGCCAGTGCGTAAAACGCACGACTAAACTCAGATTGTCCGGTTTCTGCCCAGATACAGACGCATGATCGCTCCGTCCGTGCGTCAAGGAGACGCACGACCGTGCGATATGCACAGGCTAGATTCTGTTGGAAAAACGGGACGATCCGGCCACCTGCACAATAAAAACCATCTGGGAATACACCTCCAGCACCAAATAAACATATGAAAAGGATTGGGGAGCACCATGTGCTTACCCCCAATAACAAGGAGCGTAATTGCACACCGAAATGGGCCTAAGAGTGCACCCAGCAAGGAATAGCAAATATGATCGTAAACTTGCCTAAAGTGTGGTGCATTGACTAGAAATACGGCCCAGATGAGTCCATAAATGTGTATATAAATGGGACTCATCACGTGCGTAAAAAGGCACGACCAAATCCAGAATGCTATTTTTGGGCCATAAATGAATGCACACGATTGGAACGATCGTGCGTTAAAGAAATGCACGACCGTGTGATTCATACAGACATGAAATCTGGGCATAATGGATGATCTACCCACCTGCACATCACCAAACAACAATCACACAGCTTGGAATACCCTTCCAGCTTAATCCAAATATAGAAAAAGGGTTGGGGAGCACCATGTGCTTATCCACAACAAACATGGAGCGCAAATGCACACTAAAATGGGCCTAAAAGTGCACTTAGCATGGAATGAAGTATAGAGAACAAATATGAGTGATTATGGATCTAATATGTAGAGCATTGACTATAATACCGGCCCAAATGAGTCCAAAAATGTGTATACAAATGGGACTCATCAGCCACTTAGGTTTTATGACTAATGGTTGCTACGTCACTATTTTTAGGAGGTCACCCAACGACAAGTAGAGCAGCAGCGTACGACGCAGGAGGATAGCCAGGTTAGGGCGACAGGGCCTGAGAATCTGATACCATTTATAAGACCCCCTCCCGGAACACTAGACACGGCCGAGGGGAGTCCTATGCCCAGGACAGCCGACTTGCGGAAGTGCCAGCGCACGGGCTAGCCCCCTCCATAATTCGCCTATCCTGCCAGCTATTCTCAAATATCATCATGACATCCCATTAATAATAGAAAAAAAAACAGAATGCATTATTCACAAATAAGTAAAAGTCTCCAAAATAACAAATAGCTATAAAGCTCCTGCAAAATATCAGAGTACAAAAAATTTCCCTAAGGCTACATTTCAAAACACTCACTCACATCTGTCACTGATGGTATCAAAGGTATTATAGTCTCAGGCCCTGTCGCCCTGGCCTAGCTGTCCTCCTGCGTCGTATGCTGCTGCTCTACCTGCCGCTGGGTGTCCTCTTAAAAATAGTAATGTAGCAACTGTTAGTCATAAAGTTTAAGTGACTTCAGCCCCCTCTCCCTTGGTGTTAGATCTTTAGATCTAAAATATGAGAAGTTGCGAAGCCACATAGTCTTTATGACTAATGGTTGCTACATCACTATTTTTAGGAGGACACCTAGCGGCAGGTAGAGCAGCAGCGTATGACGCAGGAGGACAACCATTCCAGGGCGACAGGGCCTAAGACTACAATAGCTTCGCTACCATTAGTGACAGATGTGAGCGAGTATTTTGAAATGTAGCCTTATGGCAAATTTTTGTACTCTGATATTTTGCAGGAGCTTTGTAGCTACCTGTTCTTTTGGACACTTTTACTTATTTGTGCATAATGACTGAAAGTCAATTGAATATCAGTTGAAAGTGATTGATATAATCAACCACGCTTTGATACCAATTGAAAGTGGAGGTTAGTTCTTAAATTAATACTTTTTGGGTTATTTCAAAATAGTGATATATAAAAATATGTATAACACAAAGTGAGTTATTTAACTACAATATTTATCACAGATATCATAACACAGCAACAAGAAATAAAACATAAGCCAAGCATCACAGACGACACAATGAAATATAGTAGTTCCCCAATCAACCTGGGTACATCTACTCTTCTACCACACTTGGTAGGAATCCACTACAGGTTGTTGATCAGGTGCCCTGCCACCAAGGGAGTTTTGATCAGGTGTCCACACACCAAGTGAGCTTTTGATCCGGTGCTCTAACCCAACTGCAGGTTTTTGATCAGGTGCCCTGCCACCAATGGCTGTAACTTTTGAAGGGAGTTATAACCCTTTACAAGATAGAAAGGGAAATGAATATGTTGTTCTTCTCTTTCTGAGAAGACTCTAGAGATCCTGATGGGTTGTTGAGAATGGATCTTGATGATGTTGAAGAAGGGCTCCCCTGACTTGATTAGTGTTGAGGAAGCTTCTTCACATGTTTGTAATAACTGTTTTTCTTCTTCTGCAGTTTTGATCCTGAGCAAGTGATCTTGATTGGTGTCTCAGGATGAAGATGTTCTGCAGAAAAGAGTTAGCAAAAAGAAGATAAATAATATATGTTGTTCTTATTAAGAACTCTGTAGATCTGCTTCTTCTTTTTGCTTCTCTGTTATTTCTGTTTCTCTCTTCCTGTATATGTATAATCCTTCTCTTATTTTCTTCTCTGCTCTTCTCTCTGTATATATAATCTAGAGAAGGCTTTCAGGCTGTTTTGAATTCTTGCCCGACAAAGGAAAGAGATAATGTCTCTTTAATTTCCTCAAGAAGATAAATTGCCGTCTTTTGCTTTTCTGCGACGGCTATAATATTTAATGCTCTGTAACGGCTATATTATTAATTTATACAAATGAAGAAAGGGAAGCAATATATAAGTAGAATTTAATCATAATATTGCTTAATCAAATATAATAATATTAGCCGAGCTAAGAAATGAGATATTATAATAACAGATAATATTTCGTCGATCTGAGATTGAAGATCGTCGATCTGATCATTTAGTTCATCATTCTGAACTTCTGCTGAAGATTCGTCGAACGCATCTTTTTGTCGACCGCTGAGACGGGCTGGATCGTCGACCGCTGAGATATTGAGCTGTTCATCGAACACAGATTGAATATAATTCGTCGACCGCAGAGCGCCATTCGTCGAACGCAGAGAGGCGTTCGCCAAACGCAGAGAACTTGTATAGTTTTTCTTCTGTCTCCTGTTTTAATGGGATTTCGTCGATCACAGAATAAATATAAAGATGGATCACGACTCAAATCAAAAACTAAGGTTCCAACAATCTCACGCTATTTGAGTTGGGATCCTAATCCAAATTAAGCCTGGGTGTTCTAACAATCTCCCCCTATTTGGTTTAGGATACCTAGGCATAAAAAGGATATTGAATAACTTAAAGCATTAGGGTCAGAGATTATAGAAGAATTTATTATTCTTTTTGAAAATATTTAACCATAAGTTATATTATTTATTCTTCTTTTAAAATACATTTAAGCAATTCTGATTCCTAGATTTTTTTTAATAGGATTTTAATAATATGATGAATTGCTATAGCTGTTAATGGATTCTAAGGAATTTTAAGATCAAAAAAGCATTGCATGATACCTTCCTTTTATAGAATCCCCTTATCAGAAGAGACTCACACTCAGTGCTCTGATCATTTCTGATCTATGCAATCTGAGTAGAATGCTCAACATGAGTTTGGAGAAAGTGTGTAAGAACATTGAAGTTATCTGACTTTATTTTAAGATAGAAAAATTCAAATGAATCTTATAACTACTTGATTAATTATTATTTGAGTTAAAAGATTTAAGAAGGTTAAGCATTTGAAATATATTAGCCTTTTTACTTCATTAAAATATAAATTTGAAAACTTTTTCTGATTTTGTTGAACATAAATAATTTCTTTTTCCTTAAAAGATTGTTTAAACTTTTCAGCCTTAATTAACTTAATTTTTAAAGAAATAATTTGTTCTTCTGAGTTTTGTAAATTTTCTTTAAGTTTATTATTTTCAGGAGTTAAATTATTTATTTTTGTTAACTCCTTTATTTCTTTATCAGATTTTATTAAATCTGTATATGTTAATTTAAAATCTGATTGGTATTGTTCTGAAGTAAAATTTAGATTTGAAGTTAGCTCAGTTACCTCATCTTCATCAGATTCAGATTCTGCATCTGAGTGATGGTTTGAGCTATATATGGCCAACATGCAGAAACTTCTGGCCTTTTGTTCTTCTTCTTCACTTGGAGTAGATGATGGTTCTGCATCAAAAATACAGTCAGTGGAAGAAGGTTCAATTACAATCCTTGTGAGGGAGTTCCAGATGCCTCTTGCAGAAGTGCAGTCATCAACTCTTTGAAGAATGTCATTTGACATTGATTGAGCTAATATGTCCATAGCCTTGGCATCAGCACTTTTCAGCTTCCTTTGATCATCTGTTGCTTTTGATGATGGAGGTCCTGTCAAAATAGAATTATAGATTTCTTCATCTATGGCATTCATACATAATTTAATTCTAGCTTGCCATAAAGAAAATCTATTTAGATTACACATTGGTGGACTAGTAATTAAATAATCTTCTTGTGCCATGAGTTTTTTTTAAAAAAAATTAAGAACTAATTGATCTTTATGATTCAGGTGTTAGCCTGTAAATAAAAATCAACCACCCTCTGATACCAATTGAAAGTCAATTGAATATCAGTTGAAAGTGATTGATATAATCAACCACGCTTTGATACCAATTGAAAGTGGAGGTTAGTTATTAAATTAAAACTTTTTGGGTTATTTCAAAATAGTGATATATAAAAATATGTATAACATAGAGTGAGTTATTTAACAACAATATTTATCACAGATATCACAGCACAGCAACAAGAAATAAAACATAAGCCAAGCATCACAGACGACACAATGAAATATAGTAGTTCTCCTGTAACACCCCAAAGATCGTGGTTCAGCGAGGTAGGCGGAGTGGTAGTGCTGCGCTCGGGATAGGCTAAAAATGTGAAATTTTTTCTAAGGACCTTGTGAGAGCAAGCAGGAATAACAACTAGAGATGCAAGCCAAACAACCAGAGAGAATCTTAGGCAAACAAAACGATCTTTATTGATAGCAACACTTCAATTACAGGGCAAGACATGCTCGACGAGACATGATTTCGTCAGAACAAAAAAACTTCAAGGAGAAAGAACAGAAACTGAAGATAACTGAGACCGCACGGTCTCTTGCCGAACTCAGCAGCTCGCCAGACCGCTGCTGCCAGACCGCAACCGCTCCCGATCTCGAAACACCACCAGACCGCTGCACCAGACCGCTCCTTTGCCGACCTCCTGATTCCCGAACTCCAACACCACAACTCCAAGCCGCAAACCGCCCGAACACTTTCAGAGGAAGAGGTGATCGCTGCTGCCTGCACTATCCGCAGAAGCTGCACAAAGAAGAATTCAATCAGAGACCGCTCGGTCAGATAAACAAGACCGCAGGAACTAGGCGAACTCGGCTTACACTTGGTGTGTTCTTATTTTGCTGCAACAGTGGCTCCCTATTTATAGGCGTGAGACCTGATCCAGTCACCACCCTATGAGATAGAGTCACCACCCATCAGACCGTGCGACCTTACCGGTCAACCCGCGCGATCACTGCAACCCTCCTGCTTCATTTTGGTGAGCGCCGACTTCACTCCAGACCGCGGGAGATCGCTACTCCCTTGGTCTGAACACGACTCCACACGGAGATCGCCAGACCGCCTAGAAGTCACCCACCACCTGTGTTCGCCTGAGACCGCAAACACAGCCAGCTCGCCCTCCTGGTCTCCTCCTGAGACCGCGAACTGAGACCGCGCGAATAAGAATACTTAGTCCGCGAACTCCTTCAGAACCCTCTGGAAAGCCACTAGACCGGATTCAAGAGCCAACCCGTGCGGTCACGCCAGACCGGCATGTCCTTGAAGAGAACAACTTGTCACGCGGTCAGAGACAGACTGCGCGACCCTGAGGAAGATCACCCGTCATGCGGTCACAGCCAGACCACACGACCTCCGCCTCCAGCAGCCCTTGGACCAGACCAGCGGTCAACCCTGGAAGCCGCAGCTGACCAATAGAACAGATCGCCATTGTCAGACCGCCAGACCGTGCGGTCACGCCAGACCGCCCGGTCTCCTCCCAGATCGCCCAGGTCCAAAGGCCTCCTCCACTTCCACTTCAATAATTTCAACACTCCCCCTTGAAGTGGGAAGTGGAAACTAGCCCAAGTAGCTCCCTTAGCCGTGTGAACGGCCCCTTTGCCAGCGCCTTTGTGAAGATGTCTGCGACATTGTCCGCACTCCGCACATGCTCGACCGAAAGAGATCCCTCCAGCACCTTCTCCTGTATGAAGTGATGCTCGATCTCGATATGCTTGGTCCTCGCGTGACAAACTGGATTGGTCACCAGTTTGAGAGCACTCTCGTTGTCACCGCGTAGCAGAGTCGGCTCCCGAACCTCCTTGTGGACGTCTCCTACCAACCTCCTAAGCCAGATGGCTTCCTGAGCTGCCAAGGCCGAAGCCTTGTATTCCGCTTCCGTGGTAGAGACTGACACGGAATCCTGCTTCTTGCTGCACCATGATATAGCCGTAGGGCCCGCCATGAAGACGTATCCAGATGTCGACCTCCGATCATCCGAATCTCCCCCGTAATCAGCATCCATGTATCCATGCACCTCGAAGCCCGCATCCCTCCTGTATAGGAGACCCATGTCCGAGGTCGCCTTGACATACTTCAGAATGTTCTTGGCCGCTAGCAGATGAGGTACTCGTGGTTCCGCCATAAACCGACTCACCCTGCCTACTGCATATGCAATATCTGGCCTTGTGATCGTCAGATAAATCAAGCTCCCAACCAGAGCTCGGAACACCAACGGATCTTGCATGATCCTTCCCTCATCCTTCCGAAGCTTCATAGCCTTCTCCAGAGGTGTGGAAGTGCACTTCCCTTCCTTCATGCCGAATCGCTCTACGATCCGCTCCGCATATCCGGCTTGGGTCACCAACACTCCACCTTCCTTCCTCTGCACCTCGAGTCCAAGGAAATGGTGAAGCTCACCTAAGTCCTTCATCTCGAACCTGATAGACAGCTCGGCCCAAAGCTGCGCTACCTCCTCCTTCGAGTTCCCCGTCACGATCATATCGTCGACGTAGAGCAGCACGATGACTTGAAGCTCCCCGCTCTTCTTGACGAACAAGCTTGAGTCTGAGTCTGAAGCAACAAATCCACAGAATAGGAGATATTCTGCGATCTTCCCGTACCACGCCCTCGGCGCTTGCTTCAACCCATACAGGGCCTTCTTCAGCTTGCAGACATGCTCCGGAAAATCTTCAGACACAAAACCTGGTGGCTGAACCATGAAGATGTCCTTGTCAATCTCGCCGTACAAGAAAGCGTTCTTGACGTCGAGCTGCCAAATTTTCCATCCACTGAACGCCGCCAAGGCAATGATGAACCGAACTGAAGTCATTTTTGCCACCGGACTGAATGTCTCATCATAGTCTTCACCGTATTGCTGCGAGAACCCCCGAGCTACAAGACGAGCCTTGTAACGCTCGATACTGCCGTCAGCTTTCTTCTTCAGCTTGTAGACCCACTTGCATGTTACAGGAGCGATGCCCTTCGGCTTGGGTACAAGAGACCAGGTCTCATTCTTCTCGAGAGCTGCCATCTCTTCTTGCATCGCAACATCCCACTCCTTCACGCCTTGGGCCTTCTCAAAGCTAGACGGCTCCCTCTCATCCAAGGGACCAGCAAAGAAACATGAGACAAAGCTCACTGCGTTTCCTCCTGTATAGCGATCAGGGGCGATGATCGCTCGCTTCGACCTCCTCAGCTCCTTCCCCTGAACCGCATTATCTCCAGCTGCTTCTTCCCTAGCTCCACTTCCAGACGTGTTAGGAGCATTGCTCCTTCTGCTCCCTGAACCAGAAGCCCCCGTCTCGGAACTAGAAGGAGATGGACCACCTGGTGACACAGGTAGCTCCACCTGAAGATTTTCCACAGCTTTCTCCGGCACTTCCACCCTACTTTCTGGTAGCTCCACATCAGAAAACCCCTTGTAAGATGTCACCTCATCGAACACGACGTCGCGAGATACAACAAATCTCCGCGTCTCCGGGTCCATGCACTTCCACCCTTTCTTCCGCTCATCGTATCCCACGAAGACTAGCTTCCTTGCTTTCGCATCTAGCTTCGTCCGAAGAGCATCTGGGATGTGCACGTAACAGGTGGAACCAAACACCCTAAGGTGTGCCACACTTGGCTTCTCCTTGAACATCATCTCATGCGGGGTCAACATGTTGATGGGGCTCAGAGGCATCCTGTTGATGACGTAGGCAGCACAAGACATTCCCTCAGCCCAGAAGGACTTTGGGATACTCTTGGCATGCAGCCAACACTTGCAGGTCTCCGTCAGATGACGGATCTTCCGCTCTGCAACTCCGTTCTGTTGTGGAGTATGAGCACAAGTGAGCTCTCTCCGGATGCCCGCCTTCCTGCAAAAAGTAGAGAACTCACTGGAGGTGAACTCCCCTCCGTTGTCAGTCCTCAACTTCTTCACCCGCAGTCCCAGCCGACCTTCCACGAGCTCCTTGAACTCCACAAACCTGGCAAACGCCTCCGCCTTCTCCTTCAGGAAATAAACCCAGACATATCTGGTGTAATCATCGATCAACACCAGCATATATCTGCTGCCTCCGAGGCTTGGGGTAGCAGTAGGTCCCATCAAGTCACCGTGGATGCACTCCAACGGCACACTACTCCTTGTCTGCGACTTGTCAAACGGTAGTTGATGAGACTTGCCGAACTGACATCCCGCGCAAACATGACCTTCTCCGTAGGAAGATAGACTTGGCAGGCCCTTGACCAGACCTCTCACCGCCATAGCTTTCAGCTTGTCCATTCCTACATGCCCCAACCTCTCATGCCATAAAACGGCACCATCATTCGTCTTCATCTTGTCGACGTAGGAGCTTGTCGATAAAACAAACAAGTCCTTTGCCCGTCTCCCGACATGGACGACCTCGGCCTTTACGGCCTCTACATTTCGCAGAAATTTCACTTCTGTCGGGCCGAACAGAACGTGATACCCAGCGTCAATAGCGTTGGTCACGGAGAAGAGGTTTTTCTTCATTCCGGGCACATGATAGACACTCTTCAAGGTAAGTGGCCCTCTATCACTGCCCAAAGAAACAACCCCCACCTTCTCGACTGCATGCACAGTATTATCTGCAGTGATAATAGCATTGTTACCTGTGTACGGCTCTGCTGAAGAAAGCTTCGACTCGTCCCCGGTGAGGTGATGACCACACCCCGAGTCCACGATCCAGTCCTCCTGATAGTTGATAGGAGCCGAGGCTCTAATAGAAGCCGAAAAGGCTCCTCCCCATCCTCCATCAAAGTGCCTGGCTGGTGCTTCCTCCTTCTCAACAGCATGCCCTGGCTGAGTATTCAGCCTGCAGTCCTTCCTAAAGTGCCCAACCTTTCCGCACTTGAAGCATTTGAGACCTTCCTTCTTCTTCTTCCCGTCAGCCTTGGGAGCATACCCCTTTTCCTGCTGCCCAGAAGTTGAAGGCCCATAGCCTTCCGTGGTCTTCTTCTTCTTCTCCCACTTCTTCTTCCCTGAGAAGAGAACCTCGCCATCTCCCCCAGTCACTGACACCCCCGCCATCTGCCTTGCCAGACTTTCCTGCGAAGCTAGCAGATTCTCCAGCTCGAGCAGAGACGGCTGATTTGCCCATCCCAGTACCGACGTCACAAAGGCCACATATTCCTTCCGCAAGCCGCGGATGATGTGCCTCTTCAGCTTCGCCTCAGAAATTGGCTCATCAGGATCCAGTGCTGATATCTCAGCGCAGAGATTCTTCATCTTCAAAAAGAAGTTCGAGATAGAAAGATCACCTTGAGCTGACCTCGCCAGCTCATTCTCTAAGAACTGTAGCCTTGCTATATTCTTTTTGTTAAACAGCCCATCCAGGGCTCTCCAGATCTCAGCAGCTGATCCACACCCCAAGATGTGATCAAAGAGATCAGGTGAAATGGCACGCTTCAAGGTGAACTCGGCCTTGGCGTTGGTCTTCCTCCATGCCCTCACGGCCGGTCCATTATCACCTCCTTCTACTGCTTTCACCTCTTCTGTTTCATCTCCTCCTACCACCTCCCAGAGGTCCTCACCCAGAAGATAGCTCTGCATACACGACTTCCACTTCTTGAAGTTAGTCGATGTAAGCATCTCAATACCAAGACCTCTTGCAAAACCACCTTCCATTGCTCTTCCTCTGGTTCCTTCTTCACAAAGGCGATGGCTACTCTAAGTTATTCACTGCTCTTTCAACTCCAACCTCCCTCTGATACCATGTGAAATTTTTTCTAAGGACCTTGTGAGAGCAAGCAGGAATAACAACTAGAGATGCAAGCCAAACAACCAGAGACAATCTTAGGCAAACAAAACGATCTTTATTGATAGCAACACTTCAATTACAGGGCAAGACATGCTCGACGAGACATGATTTCGTCAGAACAAAAAAACTTCAAGGAGAAAGAACAGAAACTGAAGATAACTGAGACCGCACGGTCTCTTGCCGAACTCAGCAGCTCGCCAGACCGCTGCTGCCAGACCGCAACCGCTCCCGATCTCGAAACACCACCAGACCGCTGCACCAGACCGCTCCTTTGCCGACCTCCTGATTCCCGAACTCCAACACCACAACTCCAAGCCGCAAACCGCCCCAACACTTTCAGAGGAAGAGGTGATCGCTGCTGCCTGCACTATCCGCAGAAGCTGCACAAAGAAGAATTCAATCAGAGACCGCTCGGTCAGATAAACAAGACCGCAGGAACTAGGCGAACTCAGCTTACACTTGGTGTGTTCTTATTTTGCTGCAACAGTGGCTCCCTATTTATAGGCGTGAGACCTGATCCAGTCACCACCCTATGAGATAGAGTCACCACCCATCAGACCGTACGACCTTACCGGTCAACCCGCGCGATCACTGCAACCCTCCTGCTTCATTTTGGTGAGCGCCGACTTCACTCCAGACCGCGGGAGATCGCTACTCCCTTGGTCTGAACACGACTCCACACGGAGATCGCCAGACCGCCTAGAAGTCACCCACCACCTGTGTTCGCCTGAGACCGCAAACACAGCCAGCTCGCCCTCCTGGTCTCCTCCTGAGACCGCGAACTGAGACCGCGCGACTAAGAATACTTAGTCCGCGAACTCCTTCAGAACCCTCTGGAAAGCCACCAGACCGGATTCAAGAGCCAACCCGTGCGGTCACGCCAGACCGGCACGTCCTTGAAGAGAACAACTTGTCACGCGGTTAGAGACAGACCGCGCGACCCTGAGGAAGATCACCCGTCATGCGGTCACAGCCAGACCACACGACCTCCGCCTCCAGCAGCCCTTGGACCAGTCCAGCGGTCAACCCTGGAAGCCGCAGCTGACCAATAGAACAGATCGCCATTGTCAGACCGCCAGACCGTGCGGTCACGCCAGACCGCCCGGTCTCCTCCCAGATCGCCCAGGTCCAAAGGCCTCCTCCACTTCCACTTCAATAATTTCAACAAAAAATTCCACATCAGTTCAATGCGCACGACCATTGTCCTCTTCGCGCACGACCAGTGATCGTGCGCCAATGATCGTGCGTAACCCGCAAGGAATCAGAGTTCTGTCTCGGCTTATCGTACGACCATTCTCCTCTTCGCGCACGACCAGTGATGGTGCGCCTGTGATCGTGCGCGTTGTTTATCTGCTCCGCGATTTTGAGCGGAGGAGACGATCCGGCCGTCCAAATCCTTTGGAATTCGATCCAATGGCTAGGATTAGTTGCTGGAGGGTCTTAGGGCTTGTGAGAGGAGATTAACCCTCATTCTTTTGGGGCTTTTATCTCTCCAAACCTAGAGGAAGAAGAAGGAGGCAAGGAAGAAGAAGGGAGATTTCGCCATTGACGGAGCTCCGTTTCGCGAGCCGTTTCCAGATCTGGAGAGTGCAGCCCAGTGCGGTCATTTCCCTCCGTCTAGAATCTCGGATCCATGGCGAAAAAGAATGCTCCTAGGGTAACGATTCCTTCTCCCGTTGTTTGGACTTGTCTTTTGTCCTCTCCTTCATTTCTCTATGCTTGCATGAGGGATCCCTTTCACCAAATGGGTGAAGTGTAGGATTCCCTCAAGTTCTTCGGAACTCCGGGTCGATTGTGTCCGTCCCCGGCATATTGCATGTAGAAAATCCGGTAGTCGTGCGGATTTAGGCATTTTGTGTGAAGCCTATTCGTGGTCGTGAGCCCAAATCGGTGATGCTTGGATTGCGACCTTGCATTTAGGTTAAGCCTAGAATGCGTACCGGAGAATGACTCCATGAAATCGTCTATAGTAGTGCGGGATTTAAGTGTAGGCGTCTTGTGAAGATCCTAACGAAAGCCCCATGCTTTGAGATTGGATGAAGGCAAACCTTCACCGCGAAATTGATGCGGAACGTGTTATACCTCCCTTATTTGAGTATTTGTGAAGCCTAGATCCTTGTGAAGGGATTAGGTGCGTAGCTTATATTTGTGTAGCACTTGAAGGTGCTAAACCCTTACGGGCCGAGGCGAAGCCGTACCCCCGTCGTGCGATAGATCGCGACGATTAGAGCACGGGCAAAGCTAAACTGAACCCGTTTCCATGCAGATCGGCAAGAGGCCCCTACCTCATGTAAGCCGTGCGATCATGGGAGAGGTCGTGGAAGGTGTTTTACCTAGACCGACCAAAAGCTCTTTTTCCCACCTAAGGCGATGGCCCTTACGGTGGAGTGTTTGTGGAATTGATGTTGTTAGCCTCATGCGGTTGTTTAGGCGGTTGTGGGGAACCTTCGGGTGAACCCAACTAACATCATGTGCATACCTAGGTTCCCTCCTTTTTGATGCTCAACCTAGAAGATTGAATGTGCTTGAAACCTCACCTTGTGTAGTTGCACTTTCTTTATTTTAGTACTTGTGCTAGTATGGCTTGCTTGCAGGGTAGAATCTCCGCCACCCCGGGAAAGGGGTGGGGTCGTTATAATTTGGTCAGCTGTGCTGACCGTTACGTTGTTTGCCACCGCTTGGTGGAATGTTCTTATGCAGGAGCAGGTGAGCCTAGCGGGAAATAGCGGGCGGTGGACCCTTTTGCTGAGTTGTCCCTTGAAGGCCAGCCTCCCTCTTTAGCTTTCTCATGTATTGCCGGCCTGCGTGCCGATGTATGTTTTCGAGTTTTAGTACATTTGTTAAATGTAAGGCCTTAAGGCCATAACTCTATTTCATGGTTTCATTCCTACGATAGTGGACAATTCTAATTGAAATGTTAAATCTTTATGCTTCCGCTAGTGTTTAGTATACTCTGTTGTAGTTTCTTTCTGTTTATCACCTTCTAACTCCTAGCTTGTGTGGTTAGTATGGCGTGGGGTCCCGGCCGGACCTACTGTTATATTATTCGTATTGGCAGGGTGTTACAATTTGGTATCGGACTTAAGGCGTCGATCCGTAGTTTAGCGAATTCGGGACGAATTCCTTTTAAGGGGTGGTGTGCACGGGATGTGCATTCACCTAAAACGACAAAAACTAATAAGAATGTCCACTTAGGAATGGGAAAACATACTTGTTTGCGGAACCTGAGCGTTCCATGATTGTTGTTTGCTATGTTTTCAGTCACTAAATTGTGTCTTACACGATTATAGGCGACTAGAAGTGGTGCGGGGCCGTCTCAACCCCGTAACACTGCTGAAAGTAGTGGGTCGGCTGAACTGCCAGCGACCACTCCTCCTACTGAGATGATCAGGTTAATCGCAGAAGCTGTCTTCGCGATGATCAATGCTCAACCGCAAAGGCTTGCACAGCCTGCTACGCCTAATACAGATGCGGCCCCGGTGATCGAACCTGCAGTGGAACCTGCGGTGGAACCGAGGGTAGAGACCCCTGTGCCAGTGGCTGCAGTGGAACCTGCAGTGGTGCAAAGGGTGGAGCGTCCTGTAGAGCGTGTAGTTGTTGCGCAAGCGCGTGATCAACAGCTGCAACACTTTCTAAGCTTCCATCCTCCAACTTTCTCGGGGACCGGATCCCCAACGGAGGCGGAGGACTGGCTGTCAACGGTTAGGAAGATTCTAAGGGCGACAGCAACAGAAGAAGTTATGATGGTCACTTTAGCCACCTTCCTCCTTAACGGAGAGGCAGAGCGTTGGTGGGCTGAACAGGAAGTGCACAAGTTCGGAGGCAGGGAGATTACCGAGATCACGATAGCGGAGTTCTCAAAGTCTTTTCTTCAAAGGTATATTCCTTCTGCCCAACGCATTGCGTTGCAGAACCAGTTTCTGAAGTTAACTCAAGGCGACAGCTCAGTGGATGAGTACTTGCACGAGTTCACTAAACTGGGTCGTTATGCGGGGCCTATGATGGAAGACGAAGAGACAAAGACGAACAAGTTCTATGAAGGTCTTCGGGACGAGTTGAGGCTGCTCCTTGCAGGCCCTATGACGTTAGGTTTCCAGGTGATGGTCCAAACTGCCAGATCCCTAGAGTTGGACATGAAGAGGGTACAAGCAAAAGCTGTGGCAAAGAAACCTGAGTTTCATGGGCCGGTCTCTCAGTCCAAGTCAGAGTTCAGGAAGAACAAAAGGAAGTTCAAACCGGCGGAGCAAAACCGCTCAAATGTTTCGGGAGCAACGACTGTGCGGAGTCCTATCACGTGTTTCACCTGCGGGAAGGTGGGACACAAGGCCGCAGTGTGTCGAAGTGGTCCTCCGAAGGCAGAAAATCGAGCATTGGACTATGCTCGAGCTGCGGAGTCTTCGGCTTCCCAGCATATCACTCCGACTCAGCCGAGAGTCTACTCGCTTGGCCAGCAAGAAGCCATACGACAAGCTGATGTTGTCACAGGTATGAATTAAAAATTAGCTTTTGCATAGCTATTTGTGATTATACTGTTGTGCAACTGTATGTTTTATTCGTGTGCAATTAGGCTTTGTCCTAATTTTCAACTATCCGGCGAGAGCTCTATTTGATACGGGTGCATCGCACTCTTTTCTGTCTGAGGACTTCGTGGTGCGAATCGGAGTGCCATATACCTTCGTAGAGGATAGATTAGAGGTAGTGCTACCCAATGGATCTCGCATGTCTGCGGATAGGAAGAGCCGTGTGAAGGTGCGGATCGGAAATCAGGATTTCGATTTGGAAGCATCGTTGTTACCGTTAGCTGAATTCGATGTGATCTTCGGCAAGGACTGTCTCTCGGAGCAGCGTGCATGCATAGATTGCAATTCTAAGGAGATCACTTTGGGAAGGAACACTGATGGAGAAACCACGTTTGCCAGTATGCGAGGGGCGAGCAAGACGCTGATGTCTGCTCTCCAAGTGGTTAAGGCAGTGAGAAAAGGCGCCGAGTTGTTCTTCACCTTGTTGGAGACTTCGGAGCCAAAGCCCAGGTTATGTGATGTCCCAGTCGTAGCGGAGTACGCCGACGTGTTTCCTAACAAACTCCCTGGGGCCCCGCCTCATCGGGAGATTGATTTCTATATCGAGTTGGTGCCAGGTGCCAAACCTGTGGCCCGCTCACCGTACCGGATAGCGCCGAAGGAATTGGCAGAGCTGAAGGTCCAATTGCAAGAGCTGCTAGAGTAAGGCTACGTACGTCCAAGTTCATCGCCTTGGAGTGCACCGGTCCTCTTTGTGAAAAAGAAGGACGGGAGCTTGCGTCTATGTATCGATTATTGAGAGCTAAACAAGTTGACCGAGAAGAACCGATATCCGATTCCGAGAATCGATGATCTATTCGACCAGCTGGTTGGGTCGACGGTATACTCCAAACTGGACCTAAGGTCCGGCTATTACCAATTACGGATAAGGGAATGTGACATTCCAAAGACAGCGTTTAGTACCCGCTTTGGGCACTATGAGTTCACGATGATGCTGTTCGGTCTGTCTAATGCACCGTCGGTATTCATGGACTTAATGAATAGGACGTTCCGTGAGTATTTGGATCAATTTGTGATCGTCTTTATCGATGACATTTTGGTATACTCTCAATAGGAAGAGGAGCATGTAGGGCATCTGCACGCCGTTCTGAGCACCTTGAGGAGGAGTCAGCTTTATGCCAAGTTCTCCAAGTGCGAGTTTTGGCTACCGTCAGTAGCATTCCTTGGTCACGTCGTTAGTGGAGATGGAATTGCGGTTGATCCGTCGAAGATAGAAGCGATCCGAGCCTGGCCTTTGTTGAAAAACGTAGCGGAAGTCCGAAGTTTCTTAGGACTTGCCGGCTATTATAGGCGCTTTGTGGAAAACTTCTCGAGGATTGCACTTCCTCTCACTAAATTGACTAGGAAAGATCATAAGTTCGTTTGGTCGCCCGAGTGCGCACGAGCTTTTGAAGAGCCGTCTGACCACGGCGCCCATTCTATGCTCGCCATGTGGTACGGAAGGCTACTAAATTTATAGCGACGCCTCAGGGAGTGGTTTGGGTTGTGTCCTAGTGCAGTTCGGTAAGGTAATTGCCTACGGCTCCCGGCAGTTGAAGGTTCATGAGAGGAATTACCCGGTCCATGATTTGGAGCTAGCGGCCGTGGTATTTGCTCTTAAGCTTTGGAGGCATTATTTGTATGGCGTGAAGATCGACATCTTTACCGACCACAAGAGCCTCAAGTACTTGCTGGATCAAAGGGAGTTGAATATGTGTCAAAGGAGGTGGTTGGAGTTCCTTGGGGACTACACCTTCGACATCAAATATACTCCTGGAAAGGGAAATGTAGTTGCGGACGCGTTGAGTCGTCGGGCTCCCGCTCAAGCAAATTGGATTTTGATGCACGATGAGCGTCTAATCCGTGAGATGGAAGAAATGGAGATCATTTGCGTTAATCGAAGAGCATCTACTTCAGCATGCTTGAACTGGACGGAGGTTCAATACCACCTTGCCGACCGAGTTCGACAGGCATTGGAGCTGGATGAGAGAATGAAGCGCTTTAAAGCGGAAACCGTTGACGGGTTAAACGCTGATTTCTCTTTCGATGATGGCCTTATGTGGAAGAATGGCAGATTGTGCGTCCCAAACGTTGGTACTCTACGGGCGGAGTTGATGTACGAGGCTCATCATACCAAGTACTCTATCCACCCGGGGAGCACGAAAATGTACATGGACATGAAGAAACTTTTCTGGTGGCCGGGTATGAAGAAAGACATTGCCCTCTACGTGGCCAAGTGTAACACTTGCGCGTTGGTGAAGGTGGAATGTCAGCGTTCCGGAATGGAAGTTTGACGATATTTCGATGGATTTTGTGCACGGATTGCCGAGATCGCAGCATGGAAACGACGCCATCTTGGTGATCGTGGACAGACTGACAAAAGTATCGCATTTTATTCCGAACCGGAAAGATGATTCTGTAGAAAAGCTAGCGAAGCTCTATGTCGATAGTATTGTGCGGCTGCACGGTGTCCCTCGTAGCATCGTCAGCGATCGTGACGGGCGTTTCACATCGAAAGATTGGAGGCTTATCCATGAACTGTTGGGCACTAAATTGAAATTCAGCACGGCCTTCCACCTACAAATGGATGGACAGACCGAGAGGACCAACAGGACTATGGAGGATATGCTCTGAATGTGCGCTCTAGATTTTGGAAAGAAGTGGGAAGATCATCTCTATATGATCGAATTCGCCTACAATAATAGCTACCAAGCCGGTATAAAGATGGCTCCCTTCGAGGCCCTCTATGGTAAGAAGTGTCTACGCCGTTGTCTTGGGCGGAAACGGGCGATACTAAGCTATTAAAGCGAAAGGATGTTGAGGAAGCAACTTCGACGATCCGAACTATTCGTGAAAGGCTATTGATTGCCCAGGATAGGCAAGCAAAATATTACAACGCCAAGCATAGGAACCTAGAGTTCGCCGTCGGTGACCGGGTTTACTTGAAGATCAAACCGTTCAAAGGGGTATCAAGGATCCGACGTTTGAAAAAGCTCAGTCCAAGGTACTTAGGACCGTTTGAGATTGTGGAACGTATTGGTGATGCGGCTTATCGGCTTGCACTATCTGCAGAGCTGAGCGGTCTGCACGACGTGTTTCACATTTCAGTTCTGAGGAAGGCAGTGCAAGAGCCTACTCATATCGTTGCGGTTGGCAAAGTGCCGGTTGATAGTGGGTTGTCGACGAAAGTCAAGCCCTTACGCATCGAGGATACCGAGATAAAGCAGTTGCGGAACAAGTCCATTCGGATGGTAAAAGTCCGGTGGGATAATTGCGGCCGAGAGGAGCTATCTTGGGAGAGAGAGCAAGCGATGCTTGCGGAGTACCCCGAGCTATTTCTCTCAGGTAAATTTTCTTTAAAAACTGTAAATTCCTGCTATTACTGTTTTCGAAATTTCGGGACGAAATTCTTTTAAGGGGGGTGGAGTTGTAACACCCCAAAGATCGTGGTTCAGCGAGGTAGGCGGAGTGGTAGTGCTGCGCTCGGGATAGGCTAAAAATTCCACATCAGGTCAATGCGCACGACCATTGTCCTCTTCGCGCACGACCAGTGATCGTGCGCCAATGATCGTGCGTAACCCGCAAGGAATCGGAGTTCTGTCTCGGCTTATCGCATGACCATTCTCCTCTTCGCGCACGACCAGTGATCGTGCGCCTGTGATCGTGCGCGCTCTTTATCTGCTCCGCGATTTTGAGCGGAGGAGATGATCCGGCCGTCCAAATCCTTTGGAATTCGATCCAATGGCTAGGATTAGTTGCTGGAGGGTCTTAGGGCTTGTGAGAGGAGATTAACCCTCATTATTTTGGGGCTTTTCTCTCTCCAATCCTAGAGGAAGAAGAAGGAGGCAAGGAAGAAAAAAGGGAGATTCCGCCATTGACGGAGCTCCGGAGCTCCGTTTTGCGAGCCGTTTCCAGATCTAGAGAGTGCAGCACGGTGCGGTCATTTCCCTCCGTCTAGAATCTCGGATCCATGGCGAAAAAGAATGCTCCTAGGGTAACGATTCCTTCTCCCGTTGTTTGGACTTGTCTTTTGTCCTCTCCTTCATTTCTCTATGCTTGCATGAGGGATCCCTTTCACCAAATGGGTGAAGTGTAGGATTCCCTCAAGTTCTTCGGAACTCCGGGTCGATTGTGTCCGTCCCCGGCATATTGCATGTAGAAAATCCGGTAGTCGTGCGGATTTAGGCATTTTGTGTGAAGCCTATTCGTGGCCGTGAGCCCGAATCGGTGATGCTTGGATTGCGACCTTGCATTTAGGTTAAGCCTAGAATGCGTACCGGAGAATGACTCCGTGAAATCGTCTATAGTAGTGCGGGATTTAAGTGTAGGCGTCTTGTGAAGATCCTAACGAAATCCCCATGCTTTGAGTTTGGATGAAGGAAAACCTTCACCGCGAAATTGATGCTGAGCGAGTTATACCTCCCTTATTTGAGTATTTGTGAAGCCTAGATCCTTGTGAAGGGATTAGGTGCGTAGCTTATATTTTTGTAGCACTTGAAGGTGCTAAACCCTTACGGGCCGAGGCAAAGCCGTACCCGCGTCGTGCGATAGATCGCGACGATTAGAGCACGGGCAAAGCTAAACCGAACCCGTTTCCATGCAGATCGGCAAGAGGTCCCTACCTCATGTAAGCCGTGCGATCATGGGAGAGGTCGTGGAAGGTGTTTTACCTAGACCGACCAAAAACTCTTTTTCCCACCTAAGGCGATGGCCCTTACAGTGGAGTGTTTGTGGAATTGATGTTGTTAGCCGCATGCGGTTGTTTAGGCGGTTGTGGGGAACCTTCAGGTGAACCCAACTAACATCATGTGCATACCTAGGTTCCCTCCTTTTTGATGCTCAACCTAGAAGATTGAATGTGCTTGAAACCTCACCTTGTGTAGTTGCACTTTCTTTATTTTAGTACTTGTGCTAGTATGGCTTGCTTGAATGGTAGAATCTCCGCCACCCCGGGAAAGGGGTGGGGTCGTTATAATATGGTCAGCTGTGCTGACCGTTACTTTGTTTGCCACCGCTTGGTGGAATGTTCTTATGCAGGAGCAGGTGAGCCTAGCGGGAAATAGCGGGCGGTGGACCCTTTTGCTGAGTTGGCCCTTGAAGCCCAGCCTCCCTCTTTAGCTTTCTCATGTATTGCCGGCCTGCGTGCCGATGTATGTTTTGGAGTTTTAGTACATTTGTTAAATGTAAGGCCTTAAGGCCATAACTCTATTTCATGGTTTCATTCCTACGATAGTGGACAATTCTAATTGAAATGTTAAATCTTTATGCTTCCGCTAGTGTTTAGTATACTCATGTGTAGTTTCTTTCTGTTTATCACTTTTTAACTCCTAGCTTGTGTGGTTAGTATGGCATGGGGTCCCGGCCGGACCTACTGTTATATTATCCGTACTGGCAGGGTGTTACATCTCCAATCAACCTGGGTACATCTACTCTTCTACCACACTTGGTAGGAATCCACTACAGGTTGTTGATCAGGTGCCCTGCCACCAAGGGAGTTTTGATCAGGTGTCCACACACCAAGTGAGCTTTTGATCAGGTGCTCTAACCCAATTGCAGGTTTTTGATCAGGTGCCCTGCCACCAATGGTTGTAACTATTGAAGGGAGTTATAACCCTTTACAAGATGGAAAGGGAAAAGAATATGTTGTTCCTCTCTTTCTGAGAAGACTCTAGAGATCCTGATGGGTTGTTGAGAATGGATCTTGATGATGTTGAAGAAGGGCTCCCCCTGACTTGATTAGTGTTGAGGAAGCTTCATCACTTGTTTGTAATAACTCTTTTTCTTCTTCTGCAATTTTGATCCTGAGAAAGTGATCTTGATTGGTCTCAGGATGACGAGTTCTGCAGAAAAGAGTTAGCAAAAAGAAGATAAATAATATATGTTGTTCTCATTAAGAACTCTGTAGATCTGCTTCTTCTTTTTGCTTCTCTGTTATTTCTGTTTCTCTCTTCCTGTATCTGTATAATCCTTCTCTTATTTTCTTCTCTGCTCTTCTCTCTGTGTATATAATGTGGAGAAGGCTTTCAGGCTATTTTGAATTCTTGCCCGACAAAGGAAAGAGATAATGTCTCTTTAATTTCCTCGAGAAGATAAATTGCCGTCTTTTGCTTTTCTGCAACGGCTATAATATTTAATGCTCTGCAACAGCTATATTATTAATTTATACAAATGAAGAAAGGGCATCAATATTTAAATAGAATTTAATCAAAATATTGCTTAATCAGATATAATAATATTAGCCGAGCTAAGAAATAAGATATTATAATAGCAGATAATATTTCGTCGATCTGAGATTGAAGATCATCGATCTGATCATTTAGTTCGTCGTTCTGAGCTTCTGCTGAAGATTCATCGAACGCAGATTGAAGATCGTCGAATGCATCTTTTCTTCGACCGTGAGACGGGCTGGATCATCGACCGCTGAGACGGTTCGTCGACCGCTGAGATATTGAGATGTTCGTCGAACATAGATTGAATATAATTCGTCGAACGCAGAGAGCCGTTCGTCGAACACAGAGAACTTGTATAGTTTTTCTCCTGTCTCCTGTCTTAATGGGATTTCGTCGATCAAAGAATAAATATAAAGATGGATCACGACTCAAAATCAAAAACTAAGGTTCCAACAATGACTTCTGTTGTTTTTTCTATTATTGATGGTTGGCATGATGTTATTTGAGAATAACCGACATTATAAGTGTCTTGTGGAGGGGCTAGCCCTTGCACTGGAACTTCCGTAAGTCAGCTGTCTTGGGCATAGGACTCCCCTCGGCCGTGTCTTGTGTTCCGGGAGGGGGGTCATACAATATGCTTCATGTGTAATTTAGAAATCACCTATCAATTTGGTAATGGTAAATAATTAGGCCCCGTAATCACAAATGGTCAAAACAGAATGAAATTACTTCATATGTCATATAGAACCTTTGGAATTAATTATAGGTCATTTGGACATAAGGATTACATAGGTGCTTCATGAGGGTCTTATATTGTACTTTAGAATCCATGTTGGTCTACAAATAGACAATAGTGCCTTTAGTGATTTAGGCCCCATTAGACCAACATACAAGGACCCAATACCCTTGGATCACCTATTGAAATAAGGGATTGATTTATGGAGCATCTTTCCCTTGGGTCAATACCTAAATTTAGATTTGGAGTGCGTTTAGTAAAGCTCTTGTTAAGAGAATTATGTAGTAATATGACTGCAAACAAAGATGAAGTGTAGTGAAAATCTAACCTGTAACCTTAGAGAGTGATAAGTGATGACGGGTAGAGAAGTATTCGATCACTAAGAAAGGGTATTGTTGGAATTGAAGAACACAAATGCTCCCTTGAATGAATCTTAATCCACCTTATGATTACAAGCAACTAGAGAGGAAGCAAGTCCTTTAAAATAGGAAGCCACCAATAAATGTAAATATCTTGATAAACGGAGGTTTGGGATGCAATCCCATCATACCGCCTTATACTGTTGTGATCCCTTCACCGGGTTGACCTCTAGAAGTCCAAGATTCACCCTAAACATTTAAGTTAAACTAAAGAGTATAAGAGATTATATTGATTAGGGAAAGCGAATAAGTCCTTTGTAGACACACACATTTTTGATGAATGGTAGTAATTAGAGTTGAAGGGCAAGTCAGCCCTTGGAGTTGTAGGCGCAATGTACATGAAGGACTGGTTGGTCCTGTGAGTAATAGACTCGATGAATTAGTAGTAGTGGTCGGTTAGCCCGATGAGCTGTAGGCTCAAATGATTGAGATGATACATAAGTGCATGTTCATAGAATGTGGTGGCTCTTCGGTACTAGCCTAGTCGACACACTGATGAAATTGCGAGAACTCATCGAGTGGTAGGTGCTCAAAGGGCCAAGATTGTTTTACTGCGTGATCGGATGGTCACATTCCTTAATAACTGTACACTTAGCCTTATAAAAGGTCTGGTTTCGATGGATCTCATGAGTATTGAGGATAGGTGTCATAGTGTATATTAGGGCCTAGGACTGGTAGTGTTTTATACCCACCTAGGTGAGGAGACGCCCGCTCCTCTACCACCGTTTGACCACGATGGGAGGTGCCCTAGAGGTTAGCTACCTCCAAGATGTGGGAATTGAATGGTCTGTATGTACAAAGTCGAGTGTGTGAGTTGCATGTGTGTGAAGTCATATCATAATCATTGTACCGTATAGCATACACACCATTACATACAACAAGACCCCAATCGTATAAACTAGTATGGGCTATTTTATACGATTGGTTTATTATGTTAAAATGACCCTTAAATTATATATTTGTATAGGCATTTATATAAGTTAAGTTATTTCCATTCTCGTAGATTATGCTTTCTCTGTTTACTTACTACTTGCTTCATTTTCTTACTTGTAGACTAAAGTAGAACTGTTAAAGTAGGCTCCTGCACTTTTTTGCCTACTTCTACATATTACCTGCTAGATAAGGCCACCATAAACAGCTTAATTACTTTCTATTTGATGTCATTCCTTTATCCATCCTCCCGCCCGGTGCCTAGGAGTCATCGGGGGAGGGGTGGGGAAATTGCTTAGTCTTTTTGACTAACGGTCGGATGTGTCAGAACAAATAGGAGCACCAGGAGTAGTTGAACCAACATATCTGGAGGGACGAGCATGACGAGGTATTCCACCTCGACTAGCACCTACCGTAGCAGCCACAATAGTGAGTGTGTAGTGATTTTTGCTTTTCTTTCGTGAGCGTTTGAAGTGAGGATATGATGTACTGGGTTTAAGCACTTTTATTTATCCGTACTCTTTTCATCCTGTCTGTAAACTCTACTCGTGATTATATATATCTATGTTGTGATTTGTGGACTTAGTCTTTATTTACTTTATATTACTCTATCATTTGTAGTTGGCCTGGATGTTTAAATTGCATGCAGGATCGGCGCCTTGTAGTGTTGACCTGCCTGTGTGTTGGTACCACCGCAAGGCGGAGGTTCTGGGCGTGTGACCCAGAAAACATAAGCAAAAAAAGGGGGTCTTACAAACTGATATCAGCTATGCTGACTTTCGTTCCAAAGTAAAAGAAGTGCACAAACCCTGGGCCACCCCGCTCGAGCTTAGTTTGCGGATAAACTAACAGCGGAAGCAATGGTGTGCCCAGAAGGGAAATCACACTAAATTGTCCAGTAATAGTAAGATATTTTTGGCCAACCTTTTGACATAATATTGTTTTCTTATGTAGCCTCCTAAGAACCATGCCCCAGGGGCTGCAGTACCTCCCATTCAGGATGTCATTCCTCCCCTGGCGGCTCCCACACCATTTAAACAGTTGGAGTTGGGGAAGACATTGACAGCCTTCCTTCAGGCATTCAGGCAGCAGGCCCCAACCCAGGAGCCAAATCTCGGGTCGAACTGGTTGAGTGCCTTCCGAGGCATCCCCCTACCCTCTTCCACCGGGACAGAGTCTGATGTACGAACCAAGGAGTGGTTGGACACCATCCACGAGAGGTTAGCTAGGATATGCTGCCTAGTCGAAATGTCTGTATCCTTAGCTGTTTCTGCCCTGGAGTCACACACAAAGAGGTGGTTTAAGTCCACCATGGACACCACCTATGTGGGGGTACAAGTATGCTTATATTACGTGGAAGGAGTTTAGGCAGGCACTGCTAGAGCATTTTGTACTTCAGACTACGAGAGAAGAATTGGAGGAGCGGTTCCTACAGCTGAAGCAGGGGAACTGGTCAGTTCTGGAGTACTAGCGGGAGTTCTCCAATCTTGCCTGCTTTGCAGATTCTTACCAGCTGGATGATGCCAGTTACACCAAGAGATTCTACTGGGGACTACGCGACAACCTCAAGCAGGCCCTCTTATTCATGGCAGGTTCCAGCTTAGCATGGATCATCGAGATGGTGACAAAGTTGGAGGCGGACCACCTCATGGTTCGGAGCAAAGTAAAGAGTACACTAGATGATATAGTGATCGGGGACGAGAATAGGGGCAGAGTCCACCCCCAGTAGTAGGGCAGATTTATTAGGCACTAGAGAGGCGGAGGATGACCTCGTCCAAATTTCAGACAAGAGTAGAGGCCCCTTATTGTACTTGCCCCTCAACCACTGCAGATCAAGGAGCCACATAGGAAGGCAGATGAGTGCTATAGAAAAATCAACTTCAATTCTTAGGGATTTGGATTTATGAAAATGGGAAGAGATTGATGATGTTTTCCAAAACTATATCTGATGAAGGCAAGTGTACATTATCGTCTATAATATAGGATATTTTAGAAATACCAAGGTCGTATTCCTCGGGGCACATTGATTACTTCTACTTCAAGGAGGTCACTATTATCTTATCTAATGATGTTTAAGTGTGCAGGATAACAAAGTTCACATGACTCAAGGATTACATAAGATGGTTGCCCCCAAAGTTGAGCCAACGAATCCAAAACATCTACTAGCGCTGGCGGTAGTACTAGCGCAGGCGCTAGCTGCCGTTCGACGAACTGTTAGCGGCGCTCGACGAAATTCTCATCATGGCATTCGACGAAACTTCGTTCGAAGAAATCTTAGCGGCGTTCGACGAAATCTTGTTCGACGAATTATTGGCTCAAAGTGCAATTGCCGGGAGAACTTATAGAAGGAGATAGCGCCAGGCGATATCCGATAGCGCTGGCGATAGCGAGGAGCAGAGTTGGCAAGGGCAAATTGTTGCCACGGATTGAATATCCTGCCGCGCAAAATGTTACTTAATCAGGGATAGCGCCGGTGGTAGCTACTAGCGCTGGAGGTAGCGTGGCGCACAAGAGGCATAGAGCAAAATGTTGCCGCGGATTGAAGATCCTGCCTCGCAAAACATTATTTAATCCGGGCTAGCGCCGGCGGTAGCGCTTTGGCTATAAAAGGACCCCCTCTCCTCTTTTTTTTGACACACCTATTTGCATAAACCTCAGAGAGAGAGTGCTAGAATTCCAGAGGCTTGTCTTGGCCGAAATTTGAGGTCCCATCGAAGCTCTGCCAATTTCTGAAGAAGAATTCCATCACGCCGAATCCAGATGAAGCCCGCTTCGACAAACGCTGATTCTACAACGGATCTTCGCCTCCATCTTCAGAAGTTCATCTTAAGGGAAGTTTTATTATTTTATTTATCTTTCTTTGTAAACGGTAGTGAAATCGCCTCGTGTTGGCGACTAGGTCTGGGGTAGGACTTAGGGATGAAATTCGCCTCGTGTTGGCGACTAGATCTAGGCTAGGTCTAGGGGGTGCTCGAGGCCACATCCGGGGAAGGATTGGCTAGAGAGGCTTGAGGCCGAATCCGGGAAGGAGAAGGCTAGGGCCACCGGTTCGTGGGGAAGCGAGTCAGGATAGAAAACGAAAAGAGCTTTTATTATTCGCCCCCGATCTCTAGCGTCATTGAGATCAAGTTTTGTAAAACTTATTTAATATCAATAAAGCTTGTCTCATTTTTTGTTTTACTTGACTTCTTGTTTTAATATTGCAATATTCCAAAGTTTTTCTAAATAAATCTAAAGTTTTTGAAAACCCTTATTCACCCCCCCCCCCTAAGGGCGCCAACCGATCCAACAAAAAGGATTCGTGCTCAATCTAAAATTACCTTGGAGTGAGAATAATCAAGAGAAGGAAAAATAATTCAACTTCCATTTAAATAAACTACTTGACCTTGGAGGTTCCCGAATCTTGAACATGCCTCTCTCGAGGGAAATGCCCAACTACGTTTAGGGAAAATCCACCGAACTCTCATTCTGTAATCGATTACCTAAAACTTGCTTTACGTTGTGAACCCAACTATTGGATTTAACTCAAATCTGGGAGATTTACGCCATCCTCTCTCAAGTGGTGCATGCAACTCTCTTTACCCATGAGTGATCGATTCATACTTTGAGCCTCTTTGATGGGGACCATCGCTTCATTCCCTCTCTTTCCCCTATTGTTGCTGTTGAAGACCCCTTCCTATTCTGGGTCGGGACTACTATTGATGATCCGTTGATGCTGAGGACATTGATGAATGGGACAGATGCTGCTAGGGACACTACATGGAAGAAGACTTCTGTTGCGGCGAAGTACTTGGAGCTGCCACCTCCAGACGAGAACGAGCCTACATTGTTTGTTGCTACGGATGGACCACCTCTTTATTGGAAGAGACTCGATGCTGATTTCGAGCCACCCTTGCCTATGAGGAATGAAGATGAAGATGTCAAGGAACCCCCTTGAGTCTTAATCGGCGCCCGGGCACTATCTTTTATTTATTTGCACTTGCTTATTTATTTTATTTCAAATCTGGGACTTTATTTACTTTGGTTTGCGTTTAGAAAATTGTGTTGGCCTGCGTTTAGCCGCTCCTTCTTGTTGGCCCATATATAGGCCACACCTTTCTCTATTTTATTAACGTTGAATGAAATTGAAAGATTCCAAAACCTAATCTCCCCTAATCCTTCTCGCCTCCTGGTGGCCGTCGGTGCCCTCTTTCCCTCCCCTGAGGATCAGCCTCTTCATTCTCTCTCTCCCCCTCCTAGGCCGCCTGCCTCTTCCCCTCTCCCTATTCCCGAACCCCTCCTCCACCTGCTCCTCAAGACCCGTCCCCTCCTCCATCCTCTTTGAGAACCCTTGGCCGACCTCCTTCCGTTCCTCCCTTTGAAGATTTGCGGCCTCCACCCTCTTTGAGAACTCTCGGCCAACCTCCTTCCTTTCCTCCCTTTGAAGATTTGCGGCCTCCACCCTGGATCCGAGAGAGGCAAGATCGGCCAAGGCAAAGAGGCCCCTCTAGGGCTTTGTTCGTGGCGGCGGAGCGTGAAGGAGAACGTGCTCTCCGTCAAGAGATCCTCCTCCGGCGACCACCACGTGGATAACACTAGGATCTCTACATCCCGGATCTCCTATTCCGGGCAGGGTAACCACTCAATGATTTGTGAAATCTTCTTTAAAAGCATAGGTGTGGTGGATAGGTTCTGTGACGAGTTTTTCTGTTCGTTGATTTTCTCACAGTTATTTTCTCGTGTTAGTTGAACGATCTAGGGTTATTTTCATTCGACGGGGAGTGGCGATCACCTTTTGATTTCGTTGGGTAAGATCTTCCTATTTTCTGAAGTTGTTGTTTTTCGGAGGATCTCCTTGTGGTACATCCTAGATTTGTTCTTGTTGGGGAAACATCCACCCTTTCCGACTCGATTTATTTTGGTGGATTTTTCTTTGGTACAACACCGCGCTCGTCCGGAATAGATATTATTCCATTTAGCTTGTGTGGATATAGACCTATAGCCTATATTCATACTCTAACGGTTGCTACCTGTACGCTGCGTTAAATTAATAACAAGCATATTAAAGGGCTGCGTTTATTTTATATTTGGGTAGAGCGGAGTGGCGAGACTCCTTGTTCGAAGTCGTGTGCGACCGCCACAATCCGGTAGCCTACATCAATTTGGTATCAAAGAGAGGTTAGTGCCGGTTTCCTAATTGGCACAATCCTCATCGTTTTTCTTATAGGACACTTGCACCCACATTTTTCCAAAAAAAATCTGAAATCAAAATTCAAAATTTTGATTCTCTGCGGTGTGCGAATAGTGGTCTGAAATCTGAAATATTTGTCGAAAATCTATAAAAAAATTTCTGGACAATCCTCACTCTATTTTCAGTATTAAAATAAAAAATATCTTAATTTACCCTAGTTATCAGGCGGGAATAAAATTACGTTTCTATAAAATTTTAGTCAGATTTGCCTTCCCCTAGCCCATGAGCACAACTTTAAGAATGGGGCTGTCCCCGCACTACTCCCATATGGGTTTGGACCCGATGGAGTTCACTAAATTCCGTCATGGGACTAGAGACCCATTCCATGAACCTACAACGACAAGGTTTAGCCGTGATCCGGCACATCAATTTCATTTAAAATTTAAGCACGGTAAGAAGTGGTGCAGATTAGTCGTTGATAGCGTCTGTCATACCAATGCTATACCGGAGAACGCGGTGTCTAGGATGTTGGTGACCACCGAGCCACATCCTTGCCCATACCAACTTGTGTTTCTTGATGAGAGTGTTATTTTTGTGTCCTAACGATGTTTGGTGCCCCTCACCATTAAAGCCTATTCTGAGCGTGTTTGGTGTGATGTCCTTCCTATGAAGGACTTCCATGTGTTATTAGGACACCCGTGGCTTGCTAGCCATGATATTATATACGGTGATCGCGATGACACCTTAGACTTCATGCATCAAGGTCGGCTCATATTTCTTAGGTCCACTCCGCCTACGAAGCCATCGGTCCCATCTGGGGACATTTGTAGCCCTGCTGAGTCGACACCCCTATGCTTATCAACGAAAAGGGATGTTGACACCACTAGTCAAAATCAGCCTATAGACGGTATTAGCCACTCAGAAACGAACACTTTATGCCTAACCGTTAAACCCGAGACTGGTCCGGTTAGTCCTAGCCCGCCCATAGGCCATATTATCCCTATTGATACTCCCACGATTGGCTTAGTGTCTGAGACTGAGGTTGCCCTGATTAGTCAACCTTTACATGATCCCATTAGCTTTATGGAGCCTCTTGTTGGTCATCCCGAGATCATTCCAGAGGTTGTTGAAAATTCTGAAATAGAGCCAAGTGATTCTGATGATGTAGGTGGTGAGAAAGCAGAGGAGATGGGGCGACCCCTATTAGCTCCTCACACTCTTGATAGCGGGATTAGGGCTAGTGAGTTTCCTATGTCCTCTAGTGGGGAGAACAAGTGGTCCAATCCATTATTTGTTGGTAATAGTTGTGTGGGCACATTCTCTGAGTTAGTGGACCATTTATTAGTGTTAGC
Source organism: Dactylorhiza incarnata (assembly GCA_033032865.1). NCBI lineage: Eukaryota > Viridiplantae > Streptophyta > Magnoliopsida > Asparagales > Orchidaceae > Dactylorhiza > Dactylorhiza incarnata. The sequence continues at coordinate 11,088,435 of JAWHQI010000035.1, forward strand.
TCCCCTGTTGAACCATCACCCATTTATGGTTGCTTGGGTCCCCCTACTTCGGTCCCGACCTTGAAGTATGGCATGGAACCCGTTACCACCGCGGGATGAGATGAGTTGTTTCGTTGGGTTGTCCTTCCTATGCTAGTTGACCATCACTTTTGGGATCGTCCTAGTTTTCGTGCTCCCGATACCACGCCCTTTGGGAGTGCTAGCATTTTTGAATCTAGTCTTGGGAACGAAGTTATGAACTTTTTAACATTCTTATCTCCCAAAGACCCCGCTGCTATAGTTCGTGCGACTACCCATCCTACGATGAACTTGGATTTAAAATTATATAATGAATTAGTGGGTGTTCCAAGAAGTCTTAACTCACCCAAACATGATGAATTGGTGTTAGCCGACCCACTTAGGCCCATTCACTCTGTTGTCACCGCACCCGTTGGAGAATCCCGCATAGAACTACATTTGGATTTAGTAGACACTTCCCCTGAACGGATGCCAAATGGCATCATAGAAATCAAAGTCAGTAGGGTACCCAGTTACCGCCGAGTAATTATACTCCTGGAGAGTTTTGCTGGTCACGTAAAAATTTTTGCTGAGAGTGGCCCAAACCCCATTTTTAACGATCTGAATTGCTTTTCACTCTTCCTAATTCCACTGCATCATGCTTCCTTCTCGTTCCCCTCCACTAAAACTTTTGTTGGGTTGAGAGATGAGATGGGTAGTCTGTTATTCACTGCATTGGTGTTCTCTGGAGGTATGGATTTTATTGATAGTATTGCATTTTCTCCTTCATTTTCCCATGCCTTGATCAAGGTCCCCGAGACCTCTTTTGTTCTTGACAGGAAGCTTGGAGGAGCACTCGACTGTGCCGACTCACCTGGGGTGAGTCTTTTCGAGCGGGGGAGGATTGATGGGGACCATCCCTTCATTCCCTCTCTTTCACCTACTGTTGCTGTTGAAGACCCCTTCCTATTTTGGGTCGGGACTACTACTTATGATCCGTTGATGCTGAGGACATGGATGAATGGGACAGATGCTGCTATGGACACTACGTGGAAGAAGACTTCTGTTGCGGCAAAGTACTTGGAGCCGCCACCTCCAGACAAGAACGAGCCTACACCGTTTGTTGCTACGGATGTACCTCCACCTCTTTATTGGACGAGACTCGATGCTGATTTGGAGCCACCCTTGCTGATGAGGAATAAAGATGAAGATGTCAAGGAACCCCCTTGAGTTTTATTCGGCGCTCGGGCACACTCTTTTATTTATTTGCACTTGCTTATTTATTTTATTTCAAATTTGGGACTTTATTTACTTTGTTTTGCGTTTAGCAAATTGTGTTGAGCTGCGTTTAGCCGCTCCTTCTTGTTGGCCCATATATAGGCCACACCTTTCTCTATTTTATTAACGTTGAATGAAATTGAAAGCTTCCAAAACCTAATATCCCCTAATCCTTCTCGCCTCCTGGTGGCCGCCGGTCCCCTCATTCCCTCCCCCTGAGGTTCGGCCTCTTCATTCACTCTCTCCCCCTCCTAGGCTGCCTGCCTCTTCCCCTCTCCCTATTCCCGAACCCCTCCTCCACCTAATCCTCAAGACCCGTCCCCTCCTCCACCCTCTTTGAGAACTCTCGGCAGACCTCCTTCCGTTCCTCCCTTGGAAGATTTGCGGCCTCCACCCTCTTAGAGAACTCTCGGCCGACCTCCTTCCATTACTCCCTTTGAAGATTTGCGGCCTCCACCCTGGATCCGAGAGAGGGAAGATCGGCCAAGGAAAAGTGGCCCCTCCAGGGCTTTGTTCGTGGCGGCGGAGCGTGAAGGCGAACGTGCACTCCGTCAAGAGATCCTCCTCCGGCGACCACCACGTGGATAACACTAGGATCTCTACATCCCGGATCTCCTATTCCGGGCGGGGTAACCACTCAACGATTTGTGAAATCTTCTTTAAAAGCATAGGTGTGGTGGATAGGTTCTGTAACGAGTTTTTTCGTTCGTTCATTTTCTCGCAGTTATTTTCTCGTGTAAGTGGAACGATCTAGGGTTATTTTCATTTGACGGGGAGTGGCGATCCCCTTTTGATTTCATTTGGGAAGATCTTCCAATTTTCCGAAGTTGTTGTTTTTTGGAGGATCTCCTTGTGGTACATCCTAGCTTTGTTCTTGTTGGGGAAACATCCACCCTTTCCGACTCAATTTATTTTGGTGGATTTTTCTTTGGTACAACACCGCTCTTGCCCGAAATCAATATTATTCCATTTAGCTTGTGTGGATATAGACCTATAGCCAATATTTATAATCTAACAGTTGCTACCCGTACGCTGCGTTAAATTAATAACAAGCATATTAGAGGGTTGCGTTTATTTTATATTTGGGTAGAGCGGAGTGGCGATAGTCCTTGTTCGAAGTCGCGTGCGACCGCCGCAATACGGTAGCCTACATCTCTCTTGGCTAGCTAAGTATGTAAACTTAAGCGAAAACCATATATCGAAAATATGGTCTCACTAATTAAAAAACAAGGGTATATCAAGTATTTACATAAATGGAAAAAAGAGAGCGAGAAGATCATAACTTGATTATCTCATCCTCGGATCATTTCGATCGAGCACTAATGAGAATTAATTAATCATGGTGGAGGGGAAAAGAGAGGAAATAATATTGCATGAAGAAAAGCTAATTAAAGTTGAAACAGAAGTGAAGAAAACAACACTATTTTTTTTGAAAATCAAAGTGATTACAAGCCTTAAGAAATATTACAATGCTTGAAAAATAAAGATTACAAGCATAAGAAACTATTGCATGAAATAAAACTACGAGAACATTACTTGAAAAGGAGAAAGGAAGAGAACATAAGGAAAGAAACATGAAAATAACAACTATGAGCTATAGAAGCACCTCCCCCTCTCCAAAATTCTGAGTCATGGACTCAAGGAAACCTCTGGAATTTATAGGAAAAATTTAAATAATACACGCCCTCGATCACGGGCATGACAGAGGGCCGTGTAAGTACTGTTCATCTCAGATGGGAGAGCGGCGTGGGGCTTGCGTGATGGCGCGGCGTAAAAGGACATTACACGCCCGTGACATTTGGGTCACGAACGTGTACTTGTGTGGCTTCATTTAAAGCAGCATGAGCTTGATGGCAGTGCGGCGGAAATTAGAGATCACATGGTAAAGTCACCGGCGTGACATTGAGCAACACGGGCGTGACTGGGGTCAACTTTGCACGACATCTCCACTACTCGACGTTAGTGGCTGGGAGGATATTTTAAGTTTACAAACCCTCAGTCACGGGCGTGACTGAGGGGCATGTAGTTGAACATGGACGTGACTCGCTGTGGGCGAGCTCAAACTTCGAGGCATCAACTCTGGACTGATATTAAGATTATACGCCCTTAGTCACGGTCGTGACCTAGGGAGTGTAATGCAAAATTTTCCCAACTTGTCCCAAAATTCAGCAAAAATACAAATGTGCTAAATTAGAATCAAATTTCATAAAGAACTATTTATAAGCTAAAATTGACATGAAAAAGAACAGTTCATATTAAGTAATTACTAAAATTTATATTAAAAAGTCATAAAAACTACTTATCAAATACCCCCATACTTAAGATTTTGCTATTCTAGAGCAAAAGTATGAGACATAATTCATAATACAGTCATATAATTTAATAATCATAAACTAAAATGTCATTTATATAAAAAGTTATGTTAAGAATAAATTCTAGGAGGAATTAAGTCCTATATTATGATGATGATTTGAAAGGAGGAGTGTTTAGGCAAGGACTTCTCAAGATAAATAATTAGCAAACAAAATTGTAGAAATTATAAAACTAAATTTGATTAAAATTATAAGAACTCTATCTTAAAAGAAACTTAAGGAAAAGTAACCTACTAAATATTGCTCTCTCCATTATTTAAATTAAATCTAGATTAATGATATTGATTAGGGGGGGGGGGGGGTTCACAAAATTTCGTAAAAGAAGAGATCTTGAATGGAGGTGATAGATTTTATCCTCTCACCATTCTATTTTTTTTCTTTTTAATTGTATATGTTTAGGAGTAATGAATTTTATCCTCTTACTCCAGCCAAATAATCTTTTAAAAGATTTTGGGTGCATATGTTTAGGGAATAATTAATTTTATCCTCTTATTCCCATGACATATGATCTTTTAAAAATCTTTTTTTATATGCCAACAAAGGGGGAGGGTAGGAAAAGAAATTCTAGCTTATAAATTAAATTATATTGAGAGCAAATCCTAGTGAATTTAAATTTCTTAAGATATAAAAATCTAGAAGAAAATATAATAGAAATCTAACGAGGTTTAGCAAATTTACTACAAAATGAAGCCATTTAAAAATAAAAAAGAGAATTCATGCTAAAAAAATTCTCTAATCAAGTTAAAATCATAAAACGATTCATAAAACAAGTTTACCTAAAATTTAAATTTAATAAACTATGATAAACAAAATTTTAGCCAATTAAAAACATATAAATGCTTATAAATATTCTCAACTAGATTTCTAAGAAATCACAAAAACAACAAGTATTGGCTTTATAAAATTTTGGTTTTTTGTTCTACGTTTTTCATAAATTTTTGGAATTTTTGATATTATCTTTTTTTGGATTTTTAGTAATAAAAGAAAAGAAACTAGTTTTAATCCTAACATTTTTGTTAACTCTTGTACTTCCCGAGGTATACCCCATGAAGGGTTCTCAACGGTACTAGGAGGTACGATGGAATGATAGCCCAAACATCCCTTCCAAGATTTAAATTTTCGATTATCTATTTTTTTTTTGAATTTTTGGGTTTTGAAAGTGCTTGAATAAAAGAAGACATAAGAAAATATTTTTTTGAAAATTTTTCTAATTTAAAAACTATATTCCACCCTCATTCTTAAGTTAAACATTGTCCCCACTGTGTAAAACTAAGTATGAAGAAATAAGAGGTAAAAAAAGAAAACAAAGTGCGAGCTAAAATAAAAAGGAAGGATAGGTTAAAAGGGCTTCACTGGTTATGGAGATGCGGGGGAAGCCGGAGTTACCTACAAAACATTTTAAAATACAAAAAAAAAACGAAAAGTTAACTTTGGGGTACCTCCAAAAAGCGCTTTGTTTAAGGTCGCGTAGCTTTACCCAATTAGCGATCACATTATAGGCGGAAGAATTATTGAATCACTCATTTTGTTAAATAGATCTCCTGGAAGATACAACTTAAGGCGGTGCCCATTTACTTTGAAGGGACCTTTTTCCGGGTGGGAAATAAGAATTTTCTCATATGACCAAACCTATTTAACGATAAAGGATACGGGCCATCGAGATTTTAGCTTTTCCCGAAAAAGGCGAAGACGAGAATTATAAAGGAGGACGAGATTGCCCGGCGAAAAAGTTTTTGGAAATTTTATATGTTTATAATGGTTAAACTTTATTCGCTCCTTATAGAATTTGTTGCTCTCATACGCATTTGCTCGCCACTCATCTAGCTCGTTCATTTGAAATTTTCTTTGTTCGGATGCTAATGCAGAATCGAGGTTTAAAATTTTAGTGCCCAAAATGTGTGGTGTTCTGATTCGACCAGAAGGTGGCAAGCCTTGCCTTAAACCAATTGATAAGGTGTACAACCTATAGCGGTCTTGTACGTCGTTCAATAGGCTGAAACTGCATCCTAGAGCTTAAGTGCCTAACCCTTCCGATTAATAGAAACAGTTTTTTCTAATATCCACTTTAATTCTTGATTCACGACTTCGAATTGGTCGCTCGTTTGTGGGTGAAAAGCAGTGGAGAGTTTGTGCGTGACACCATATTTTGCTAAAATTTCCGTGAATTGGCTATTGCAAAAATGGGTGCCCCAATCATTAACTATAGTGCGCGGAGTGCCAAATCGAGAGAATAATTTATTTAAGAAATTTACAATGACTCTCGCATCGTTGGTGGGGAGAGCTTGCACTTCCGCCCACCTCGACACATAGTCGACCGTAATGAGAATGTACTTGTTTGAATAAGAGGGAGGGAGAGGACCAATGAAATTGATAGACCAAAGGTCGAATATTTCGCATTCTAAGAAAATATTTTAGGGCATCTCTTCCCGGTGGGAGATGTTCGCCGACCGCTGGCAGGTGTCGCAAGTACTCACAAGGGTGTGAGCATCTTTGAAGAGTGTTCGCTAATAAAAGCCCGCCTCCATCGCCTTCCTCGCGGTTTAGTTCGCAAGATAATGACCACTGGTTAGTCCCTCGTGGCAATGTCGTAAAATATTTAGACCTTCCTCACTCGAGATGCATCTTCTTACTACTTGGACCGCACATACACGTAATAGAAAGGAGTCCTCCAAAAAAATTTCTGTAAATCAGAAAAGAATTTCTTCTTTTGTTGACTCTAAAATTCTTTTCGCAGGACTCGGGTTACTAGATAGTTAGCCAAATAAGCGAACCAGGGGGTGGAAGATGTCATTATATTATTGAGAGCAAGGCGGTGCTCTTAAGGGAATTTATCATTAATATCGGCTTTTACTAACGCTTCCGTAGCGGTATTTTCTAATCGAGAAATATTGTCGGCCGCCCTGTTTTCAGCTCCCCTTTGGTCCCGGATCTTTAAATCAAACTCCTGCAAAAGGAGGATCCATCACAAAAGATGGGGCTTGGCGTTCGATTTACTTAAAAGATATCTAAGAGCAGAGTGATCTGTGAAATTGATTACTTTAGGGAGAGTGATGTTCGACCTAAACTTATCAACAGCAAAAACCATTGCTAAAAGCCCCTTCTTGGTAGTTGTGTAATTTGCTTGTGCCGACGTGAGTGTCTTACTCGCATAATAAATTGGGTGGAAATATTGATGAGTCCCATTTTTATACACATTTATGGACTCATCTGGGCCGATTATCTAGTCTATGCACTACACTTTAGGCATGTTTTCATTTATATTATTTATTCCTTGATAGGTGCACTCTTAGGCCCATTTCGGTGTGCATTTGTGCTCCTTGTTATTGGGGGTAAGCACAAGGCGCTCCTCTTCCATTTCTCTATGTTTATCTGGTGCTGGAGGTGTATTCCCAGCTATTTTTATCTTGTATGCAGGTGGCCGGATTATCTTGTATCCAGTTTTTCCCAGAATTCATAACTGTGTAAAACGCACAGTCGTGCGTTTTCCTTGACGCACGGGCTGTTGCGGTCGTGCGCTCTGATCTGGGCAGAAGACGATCGATCTGAATTTAGTCGTGCGTTTCACGCACTGGCAGATTTGCCAGTGCGGGCATAAAATGCATGGTTGACCTGTGTTCCCCTTGTTTTAGTCATTTCTGAATTTACCCGTGCTTTTTGACGCACAGGCGGATTTGCCCATGCGTGAGTAAATCACACGGGCGGCACTGCGTCTCCCTCAAGCCTGGTTTTATCATTTAATAATGCACGGTTCACGCACGGTCGTGCGTTCGACCGTGCATGACCATTTTTCTGCCTGTTTAGTATAAAATGCAAATTACATCGCAGAGAGCGGGGGAGCGAAGAAGGGAGCGGAAAATTAGGTCCTTCCCGCTGTTCCTGAGGTCTGAAGACTCCTCCTTCACCTCCACCACCAAAGAGGCCATTTTCCGGCGTTTTCCACCAACATCCTTCCATCTGGGAGTGTTAGCAAGCATCCTCCGCCAAGTGCTCAAGCATTCCTCGTCTTGGGAAGCCATAGAAGAGTTGTAGGTATCTGGAGCGGTGATAGCCTCCATTGAATAAGCACACCATCTGTGGGCGCATTTGAATATCCGATGTCGTTGGTGTGGGGACACATCCCACGCTAGTGATAGGTGTCCTAAAGAGTATGGCGTTGTTCAGAAACTGTACGGAGCCCATAAATCATTTGGCTACTCTACTGTTCCTCCGTTGTCTTACCTTTACACGGCTGCCGCACCTTGGGTGCCGGCGATGCTGGTAAAGCAGTGCTTATTTTGCAAAAGCAGAGAGCATGCCTTGTAGGACTGTGCTGATTATCTGCGCCAATTGGCGGATGACGATGAGCCGGATATCCGGATCATCCCATCCTCCAATTCTGCGAACACAGCTCCCTCCTCTAGTTACGTGTCACTTCCACCTTCACTTTTTGAAGGCTCGGGAATTGGCACGTGCATCAGTGTCCCTCATGACTCTCTTTCTAATGCGACCCCCATACCTCCTCTGGATTTGTGCCCTTGTGTGGAGAGTGAGCCCAAACTCTTAAGAAGCACGTCGTCTCCCACTACACATGAATCTACGTCTATCTCTGATATTGTCATCGAGGTCAATTTGCAGGATGTTGCACATCTGCACAGTGTCATGCCCACTCTCATGGAGGCGGACAGTCTTGACTGTGCTGAAACAACCATTTCGGTTCAGTACAAAAAAGTCCAAGTTAGAGAGGAGGCCATTGTGTGCTCTGCCGAGTCTAGTGAGATCTTCGACTGTGTCATCAGTTTGTCAGTGTCGCACCCTATGGGGGATGAAGTCGGGATTATCCCCTCAGATGAGATTTCTCTTAGTTTTTCGTCTATTTTATTTCCCGACCCTGCTATTGTATCTTCTCCTCTGTAGGACCACATTGTGGAACCAGTTCCGATGGTGTATGAGCCTGTAACAAGGCCTAGCATTGAAAGGAATCAACTGCAGGTGGAGCTAGATAAAGTGAGTTTTACAAAATATATTGTGCCCTTGCCTAACATCCATATCAGGCATTATTTTCTCATCGGTATTTGGGCAACTATTTTATCTTCATCTCGTTACAAACTGCCAAATCATGAGCGCGATCAATTACCTGACCATTTTCTCTTTCATGCACCTATTAGTTAACCTGCATTTTAAGTGCTTGAATAAGTCCCGTTGGGGGTACATGTAGCCCAACAGCTATCTAGGTATAAGAGTAGCTAAATTAGATTTTATCATCTTTAGTTTTAACTTCTTTTTGCTTTCGGCAATTGTCCTCTCTTGTTTGTGTGAGTTTTTCGTGCACCGCATACCCCGTGGAGTTTGTAGTTAGGCAATCGTTGTCGTCGTGATCTTCTCTGTTTCTTTTTTTTTCTTTTTTTTTCTGTCCATGTCGAAGTGTGCAAAATTTTTCTGATTCCGCCAACTCGTAAAAATTTGAGAAATTTTGCCTAGAAATACAAACGCACGACCAGGTTGTCCGTGCGCATTGGAATCGCACGACCATGCGATTTTCGTAAATTATAATTTGACTCTGCCCCGTCAAAAATTGCACTTCGGCCCTAATTCCTGAGTTGGCTCTCCCCCGTGCGTTTCGCGAAACCCCTCACTCCCGTGCGCGATCTCCCTCGCCCCCGTCAATCGCCTCTCGTTCTCTCTTCATCTCCTCGTCTTCCTCCACTTCTGAACTCTTTGTGCGCATCCATGGGTGTCAAGAGGGTTGTGAGCCTATTTCGCCGTAGAGGAGGAGTTCCATCCTCAACTTCCGATGATCCTAGTGTAGAAGCAATGCTGCAGTTTGGAAGGTCAGAAATGCTGGAAAGGTACCACTTATTGCGCCACAAAACCTTCCTCGATCATCGCTTTGTTTCATTTGCGGACCTTCGTATGGTCCAATTGGATGTAGAGGTGCAAAGATTGCTCAATGTTGGATCATGGGGAAACCTCTTCTCCATCACGGAGGAAAGCTACCGTGAACTCACGCTTGAGTTCCTTTCCACCTTCTGCATCTTTGACCAAGTTGATGAAGTAACTGGAGAGCCTACGGCGGTCTCATTTCGTATGAAGGGCCGCAACTATACCATGAGCGTTGGCCAACAGGCGGTTTGCGCAGGGATTTACACCCACGACGAACTCTTACAGACGGATATTATCCACCGTCCGGATGAGTTCCCGGAGGGAGTATCTCCCAGCGATTTCTGGCAGTCCATCACCGGACGGGATTAGCAGTATGAGGCTCGCGCTGCGATGTCTACCCACATCATCTCCCCCGCGCTCCGTTATGTCCAGCACCTGATTGGGCACAGCATCAACGCCTGCACTATGAGCCAAAATGTTGCGGGGTGGCAGGATCTCCTTTATCTTTACAACATGCAATAGGGTGTGCCTCTCCATCTCGGTCGAGTGCTTGCCCGGTATCTTCTTTGCCAGGCCACTTATCTCCCTCTGAAGTCTATTGGAGGCTCGCATTACATCACAAGGATCGCCAAAGGACTGGGCATCTAGGATTCGCTTCCGCCCATGACTAATGTCTCCCGGGGTTTTCAAATCTCTGTGACCATGATGGTAGCGTTTAAACTCATCCAAAAGATATGGGTCGGTGACAACTGGCACTACCAAGTCCGTGAGATCGGACCAGGACATGTGGAGCGTGCTGCTCTTGCCGATGCTGCTGAGCCTAGCACCTCAGCCGGGACGTGTAGGAAGCCTTCTGATATCCCCCATTCCGCATCTCCTGCCTCCCAATGGAATGCACCGCGGCAGAGCATCGAGCAGCAGTATCCAGATTTTTATGATAGGTTCTTGCGCATGGAGGATGCTATGGCCATGCAATACGAGCTTTCTTCGCGGATTGGCGCCCATTTGGGAGTCGAGCCTCCTGTTGCCCCTGCCCGAGCGTCTACATCGCGATCTAGGTAGATGCGCACTCCTCCTCCTCCGTCGCAGTCTCCTCCGCCATCTTCCCCGTGATTGTTCTGATGCAGCTTCCTGGGTACTTAGTTATTTTGTAGTTTTACTACCTTTATCCTATCTTAGATGTACTCTTGGTGGATCCTGTTCCAAATATTATTCTGCTAGGGCATCGTCCCTAGGGTGTGGTTTTAGACAGCTTCATTTCTCTGTTATTTATGTTTGTCTTTGTCATTTTGATTTTCTCTGCCGCATATCCCTTTTTCATGATGAAAGTCAATGCTGGCTGTTTTCTTTTGTTTTTGCGGGTTTGGAGATGTCAGTTTGCAGGTATGACAATATTTGGATCTCTCGCGTGGTGGATAATGGAGAGGATATTTTATTAAAAGAAAAGAGGAATTTCCTCACTTCTGGCATGCTCATTTATGAGCATAGGTCCACTCTACCCCTTTCCTACTTATTTCTGAATTGGTTATTATAGTTGGTTTTGATCAAGTCTGGGGGAGAGAGTGATCGGTGCACGTGCACACACTTTGCATGACATGTTAGAATGTGCTGAGTTAGGAATGTTCAAATGTACTGTCGCATTGCATACCACGCACCACATTCGTTTTCTTGTTATTCGTTCGCATTTATCGTGTAAGTGCTTAATTTGTATGTTTGGAAGCTTGTTTGTTGATTTAGGATTGTGTGGCAGAACATGTTGTGACCCATGCGGTGCTACTAGTAGAGCGCAAACGTGGCTTAAAAATTCTTGTAGAGTAGATTTTTATTACAAAATTATAGTTTTATTTACTTCTGTAGTGTAACTGTAAAATACTCTACTCGAACGGTGAATTTGGTGAATCTAGCGGTAGCCCTAGGTCGAGTGTAGAAGAGCTGTTAGCCTCGTGTTGTTTGAGTTGGAAGGAGAGGAGACCTCGCCCAGTGGTTAAGAACTTGCCCCTAGCTATTTTCAAAACGAGTGCGTTGAAAGATCTTGTTAAGAGCATGACGTAGGCCATCCTTTGAACCGATTGAGCTTTGATTTCCCAACCTAACATCACCCTTTGCTATCCTCGTTGAGCCTTACCTTTCCTATTTGTTAAACTCCACCAAACTTTCACCAAGACCACATATCCTAACCTAAAACGCACCAGAGCCCAGCTTTGAAATTTATACATTTTGTTGATGATTGTGCGATGCGGAGTAATAAAAATTTGGAGGTGTGATGTGGTGTGTGCGCGCAGAAAAATGAAAAAAAAATTGATTGATCATAACCTATGTTATTATGGATCTATAAAAAAAAGAGAGAGTTAATGAACTCTAAGAAGAATAGAACCATAAGTATGGTAGTCTCGCGCACACCATAGTGTTTAATTGAAGTCTGGGGGAGTGTGCTTCAAGGTGAAGATGTTAAGGTTGAATTTTGCTTATTTACTGGAGGTTGGGTGCATTTAGCCTACGTTCTTCTACTTCATTACCGTACCTCAACCCAAGCCCAAGTCTAGCCTAGAAGCCCTACTGATTCTTGATAAGATCATCTCATGCAGTGGAGAAGGTGTGAAAGGGCAAGCATATGACCATCGACCTTGATGGATTTCTTGGAGAGCTCTTTCTTGAGATTCAATTTGAACAACGCTCACCTCAACAGTTCACGCTATTTTCCCTAGGGCGCGACAGTTCGATTCACCAATAATTCACCTCAGAGTAGTAGTATTTTGTATTTTACACTTGTAGAAGTTCTTAAAATATAGCCTTTGTTTTAAAATCTTTTCTACTTTATTTTTACGATCGTTATTTCTTTATTTCCCATCGTGTTTTGCCTGCGCAGTTGCTTCTTTAACGTGCACTTTTCTACCATAGGATTAAGTGTTTGCCTGAGATGTGCAAACGGGTAAGTCTGGGGGTGTGATGAGTCCCATTTTTATACACATTTATGGACTCATCTGGGCCGATTATCTAGTCTATGCACTACACTTTAGGCATGTTTTCATTTATATTGGTTATTCCTCGATAGGTGCACTCTTAGGCCCGTTTCGGTGTGCATTTGCGCTCCTTGTTATTGGGGGTAAGCACATGGTGCTCCTCTTCCATTTCTCTATGTTTATCTGGTGCTGGAGGTGTATTCCCAGCTATTTTTATCTTGTATGCAGGTGGCCGGATTATCTTGTATCCAGTTTTCTCCCAGAATTCATAACTGTCTAAAATGCACGGTCGTGCGTTTTCCTTGACGCATAGGCTGTTGCGGTCGTGCGCTCTGATCTGGGCAGAAGAAGATCGATCTGAATTTAGTCGTGCATTTCATGCACGGGCAGATTTGCCCGTGCGGGAGTAAAATGCACGGTTGACCTGTGTTCCCCTTATTTTAGTCATTTCTGAATTTACCCGTGCGTCTCCCTCAAGCCTAGTTTTATCATTTAATAACGCACGGTTCATGCACGGTCGTGCGTTTGACTGTGCGTGACCATTTTTCTGTGTATTTAGTATAAAATGCAGATTACATCACAGAGAGCGCGGGAGCGGAGAAGGGAGCGGGAAATTAGGTCCTTCCCACTGTTCCTGAGGTCTGAATGCTCCTCCTTCACCTCCACCACCAAAGAGGCCATTTTCCGGCATTTTCCACCACCATCCTTCCATCTGGGAGTGTTAGCAAGCATCCTCCGCCAAGTGCTCAAGCATTCCTCGTCGTGGGAAGCCATAGAAGAGTTGTAGGTCTCTGGAGCGGTGACAGCCTCCATTGAATCAACACACCATCTGAGGGCCGAGCCCGGAGAGAGCCCGAAAACCTCTCATTCTGGCCGAGAACCCAAGACGCGTTGATTTCTTCCTATTGGTCTTCTCTAAACTTTATGTTTGTGTTTTCCTTCTGTTGTTGTAATGAACTATCATTTAGCTTTATGTTATGAATCTTTTGTGATGTTCTTGTGCAATGATGCGGTGGTGCGAGAATAACACTTTCTTTGCTGTGTTTTCTGAGATTTGTTGTGTATGAAGCCCTAACAATTTCTAGTGGTGTTGCTTGGAGAAGAGGTGTGTGCGACCCTCACCTGTCATAGTTACTTTCAGTCCACGCGCCTCCCGAAGCACGGCATCGCGGCCGTTGCATCCACCTCGCCTTGCGAAGCGGAGTTTTGACCCGCATCTCTCTTTTCTGTACTAGCTTAGGAAACCCAAAATCAATGCCCTTGTTTTTCCTTTATTCGCTCGTATAACGATCGATTCACCATACATTTCGTTCACCAGAACCTGCATTCCTTGAGAGACGATATTCGGGAAAGCTATTCCCAATTTTATTACTTGACAACGACCGGTGCACTTGCCGAATACGCATAAAATACTTACTCACCCATTGGCCTAATATGGCGCCTACCGCAAAATCACTCGCGTTGCACATAATTTTGAAGGGTAGTGACCAATCCTGTACAACCCAGTGTTCACCGACCCATGGAGAAACCAACTACAAGTGATTCAGAGAGCACTCATCAATTTACGGTGAGTATCCGGCCATGGCACTCGCTGATTTGCTGCTAGCATCCTGCCAGGGTAGGGAAAGATGGACCAGGGATCTCACTCGCGAGTAGCGAGCGGTGACGGCGTAGCATGCATTAAGAACCATTCTGGGGTGCATTTAGCTAGAGCGAGCTGGGGGAGGTCTCGTAGTTCCAGACTAGCGAGACAAGTAGGAGCTCGCCTCCACTCGTAAGAAGAGATCTCGCGGGCCCAGCTCGCGGAGAGGCTGGCGAGTGGCACCCTCATGGGCCACTCGCCAAGCAGGGGTATACAGGTGAATTTACCCTGATACCCTTGGTGGGCTGCCAATAGCCCTCCGAACAGCAGAGTTTGGCTGTTAGCAGACCAATTTGGGGCGCGTATTGCAAAAGCAAAAGACAGAATCCCATTATTAGCAGACTTGTAAATAAAAGTTATTAATAGACCCTGAAGGGCACCTTTGGAGAGCATTCCAGATCTTTGCTTCTCCTCAGGATGCCATTGGTTAGCTCCTTCAGCTCTCCAAGGTGCCTGACTTTTGTCTTGGCTTGGGAGGGGAAGCGCTCAAAAGATCTTCTGGGTGTGTTGTGGGACCTCCACACTATTGCCAAGGGTCATTTCTTTCATTCTAAGTCCTCGGTCAGGTTCCTCCATGGGATCAGTAAGCACTAGCTTCGCCCCCCCCCCTGACAGGGGTTCAAACTCACCGTTGGGCCAACTACTGGTTCCAACATTTTTGGTGCAGTGAGCATGGAGTGCAGCAGGTGCAAGAAATTCCCTAGGAGGTAACATGTTTGGCGAGGGTGAGCGAGAGGGCAGTTTCGGCAGTTCTCCACCACCTGGTCCGCCAGTGACAGCAGAGATGCTGGTAGATCTTCGCAGGGAGGTGCTCGAGACTATCAACCTCACATTCACCACGGCGCGTGTTAAAATTTTGAGGCAAGCATTGAAGTAATAAAGCAGATCACTTCAACACAATCCACAAGTATGACAATCAATGATAATGGGGATGATAGAATAGTGCTTTTGTATTAACTATCTCTTTATAGTTTGAGACATACATGGCGAGACATGATTTATAAGAATCACAAAAGGAGAGAAGAACAAGACAAGAAAACAAGCTGCCACCGAACTGCCAATGCAGTGACAGCCAGACCGCTAAAATAATCAGACTGCACAGTTATCCCTGGGACCGCGCGAACATAGCAAGCTTGATGACTTGCGAACTGCAGACCGTAATCACAGACCGCATAACTTGCTGCCGTATTCAACTGCTGAAACCAACAACCTGTGCGCACTTCGAGAGCACCTGACTGCAAGGTCGCTTGATCACAGAAGCATCAGTGAACACACAAGAACCCAACTACACTGTTGCCAGACCGTAACTCCTGATCACCAACCCATTAGGTCGCCTGATCCCTGAGTTTGCTGCAACCAGTCAAGAACCTCCCAACATAGTTTGCCCAGATAGACCGTTGGCGAGCTAGTTTATTCAAAAGTATAAAGAAGGAAGAATGTTGAAGGTAGACCGTTGGCCGCTAACCTGCGAACACAACAAACCAGCCAACAAACCAAACCGTGCAACCTCAATCTGAGACCGGCCCAATCAATCCACACTAGGTTCTTAAAGTTCTTGGTTGCGTATGAATGGCTAGCCCTGCTCCTATATTTATAGGCAAACGAACGGATGTCGTCATCGCCCGAGAGAGATTCGGTCACCTTCCTTATTGAAGCACGCCGTCTCCGGAACCAGGCCACGTGGTCTCTATAATACGATTTGTTGGGAATTTGCCCTCAAATTCCCTTGATTTGAAGAGGGGTCATCATGCAATGCTAAGTGCATGTTGTTTTTGATAAAACCATATTTTTGTAAGAAATACAAGTTCATGTAACTCAAGAGAAAGGGCCAATCAAGCCATTAGTTCAGGAGAAATCTAATCCTGAGAGATGAAGAATTGTCTCAGCAGAACCACTGAGACGAAGGGTCAAATCTGCTGAGACGAGCTCACTGTCTCAGCGGATCTGCTGAGATGGGGAAGGAGATACAGATAGAAGAAACCGCTGAGACGGTTGTCAGTCTCAGCGGATCCGCTGAGATGGGAAAAGAGACAACAGAAGCAAGCGCTGAGACTTGGCATGTTCGTCGAACTCAGAAGGCAGTTTGTCGAACTCATATAGAAAGGAAGAAACAACACAGAGCATGGCATGTTCGTTGAACACAAAGTGGAGCAAGATCGTCAAACCCAGAAGGCAGTTCGTCGAACATAGAGTGGAGCAAGATCGTCGAACTCAGTGTATGACAAGTTCGTCGATCGCTGAGTGCGAGCTTTGGCCGTGGCGCAAGCTGCAGAAAGGCAGTGTGGGGACCACCAGTCTCTCCCATACTTCTTAGAAGATCATCTAAGAGCCGTTGAAGATCAGAGTTGTATAAAAGAAGAAATTAGGGCACTTATGAGAGTGTCTGTCATGTGCCAAAAGAAATCAACTGTTCCATTGACGGTCGAAGCTCTCGTTTCTCTCCTCCTGCTCACTGAACAAGGAAGAAGAATCTGAGAGAGAACATCAGCTCCTTTGCAAGAAGGAGCAAGGTGATCTTCCATCCTTCATCTGAAGAGGAAGATCAGATAGTAGCTGCCATCAACATCTCCAGCTACAAGGAAGCACAAGCTGTGCAGGAACTACAGGAGACTTCCTTCAACTGCTGTATGCTGTAGTAAGAGTTAAACTCACTTTTCTGTAGGGCAACTTGCCTGAGTTTGTAGGACCATTTGGTCTGAGATTGTAGGAACCTTTGGGTTCTGAGTTGTAGGGCTGAAGGCCTGAGTTGTAGGATCTGTTGATCTAAGTTGTAGGGCTTTATTTCTTGAGCTGTAGGAGGAGGAATCCTTTGAGGTAGGACCTGGAAGAGGTCTGAGTTGTAAGAGGTGGATTCCTCTGAGGTAGGGCTGTTTGGGCCTGAGATTGTAGGACCTGCTGTGGTCTGAGTTGTAGGATCAGTGGCTGATCTGAGGTAGGGATGCTGTGCCTGAGGTAGGGTTGGGAAAACCTGACAGATCCTGAGGGATCTGTGATGTAGGCTCTTGGAGCTGAGATTGGAGGAGTTGGCCCTCTCTAAAACACTGTTAGAAGGGTGAAGGGGGAAAGTGGACTACCCATAGACACACTGTATTGGGGAACCACTATAGATGCTTGTGTGCTTTCTGTGTGTCTGATCATTTGCTTGCTCTTAACAATAAAACATATAGACTAATAAACAGAAAATAAAAGAAACCTATTCACCCCCCCCCCCCCCTTCTAGGTGATTTAGATTACATCCTTTATAAACTTACAAGTGGTATCAGAGGGAGGTTGGTCAAGAAGGACATAACTGTCTGACCAGATCCCATAAAGGTATTGTCACTTAACAATCCAATGTCTTCCTCTGGATTGCAGAAGGAAATGAGATCTATGAAGTTGCCCATATGCAATAAAGAAAATTTTGGCATATGGAAGCAAAGGATCAGACTGTTTATGGAAGCATCTGATCCAAGGATCTTCATTACAGTTGAAGAAGGACCTTTCACTTTGCAAACTGCCTCCACTATAGATCCAACAAGAAGAGTGGCCAAATTATTCAAAGATTTGACCAAGGATGAACTTGAGTTGTTCGCCATGGACAAAAGGGCCCAGAACATCATAGTTAATGCTATTGATGACTCCTCATTTCAAAACTTGGTACACTGCACATCTTCCAAAGAAATGTAGGATACATTGGTTGTATATATGGAAGGGACAACTGAAGTAAGGGATGATAGGAAGTCACTCTTTAATCAAGAGTATGAAGCCTTCAGGCAGCAGAGCCAGGAAAGCATCTCCATGTGCTATGAGAGGTTCTTCAGAATAGTTAATGAGCTGAGAATCTATGAGAGGGCATTCACCAACTATGAGCTGAATGATAAGTTCCTTAGGTCTCTAACAAGGGACAGGGACAAAAAAATCTGTGCAATCAGGGAAGTGGCCAAGCTTGGTGAGACCCCAACTCACACTCTGTTTGTGAAGCTGCTCTCCTATGAGATGCAGTTGTCTGCAAGGAAGGAAGAGGACACCTCTTCAAGGGCTAAAGCAAGGGAGAAATCTGTAGCTCTCAAAGCTGACAGCTCCAAGAGAAGCAATGGCAGGATGGTGTATCCTCCAAGGAGTTGTGCTGAACCTGAAGTCAGCACCTCAGGAAGCTCTTCCTTTGATGAAGAGTTTGCTGCCTTTTCTAAGCAGTTCAAGAAAATGATGAAGAAGAAGTCATGGAAGAACATGCCCTCCTCATCATCACAATACAAGAAGGATAGCAGCAAATCTGAAAGACTGCACCCAAAAGGTGACAGGTATGATTCTAAACCTAGTAACCATGTTTCTAATAACATTATTTTCTATAGCTACAGCAAACCTGGACATGTCATAGCTGACTGTCCAGTCAAAAGAAAGGAGAGTGGTGAAAATAAGCATCATCACCACAAGGATAGGAAGGGAGAAAGATGTTGGATCTTACGGCGCCCTTAGAGGGGGGGTGAATAAGGGAATAAAATTCTTTCTATAATTTTCAAGATAATTACTAAATTGTTTTATAATGAAGGAGATTGACATAAACAATTTAGATTTAGAATTGAAAACTTAGAACACAATATAATAGAGATTACGCCAAATGATAGAAATCAAGTAAACACAAAAGAGACATGATTATATTATATGAAAAAGTGTTTACATAAATTTGATTTCTATATCGCTAGAAATCGGAGGCGTACAAATGTAAATTTCTTTTTGTTTACCAATCCTTCTCCCAAGGATCGGAAGGCTATCACTTGTCTCTCCCTAGACCAAGCCCAAGCCTATCCTCTAGATCTTCCCAAGATCTAGACGTAGCACACAAGGCCACGATTTCCCACCAAGCCACGCAAGGACTTGGACGCTCCGCACAAGGAAGCGATTTTCCCCTAAGCCACGCAAGGACTTAGACGCTCCGCACAAGGAAGCGATTTTCCCCTAAGCCACGCAAGGACTTAGACGCTCCGCACAAGGAAGCGATTTTCCCTACCAATACAAAGTAAAATGTATATAAATGAAAATACAAGATAAAATAAGAACTCCCTAGAAATTCAGATCTCTGAAAGGAAGGTTGAAGCCTCGAGATGATCCTTGATGTAGAAGCGCGTCCAATCTCGTCTTCAATTTCAAACCTTCTCAGCATAAATGGGAGTTCATGAGGTTCTGGAGCTCTCTGGATAGAATGCACTCAGGAAGGGACTTGAAATTCTGAATTGGTTGTTATGCACGAACACAAGGTGTCAATTTATAGAAAATCGCTGTCGGAATTCCGACAGTGACTGTCGGAATTTTCCGACAGCGTGAAACTGCCGCTGGAGTGGCGTCGTGCGGGCAGTTGCTGTAACCGTCGAGCTGTCACCTGGGCGACATTGATGTCAGATTTCCGACAGCTCAAAACTGCCTTTCGTCGTGCTGCCGTGGAGGGAAGTAGTTGTAACTTCTCTGCTGTCGCCTGGGCGACAGCGGCTGTCGGAATTTTCCGACAGTGAAATTTCCCATATTCAAATTTAGCTCCAGCCTGTAGATTGAGTCGTTCTCATCTCCGAAATGGGGTGGCACGTTCTGTAACTCTTCCTGGATTGAAAGTTATGGCCATTTTAAGATCAGCACACAAAACTCATCCAACCTGAGACTTGTCGTTCTCGGATCATGCCCATGAATGAGGACTTGTCTCCTCATTGAACCTGTACAACCTGGCCACTATAAACACACAAAAGACTAGATCAAATACAACACGGTATTTGTTATTCTCAAACCAAGAGATGCAGAAAGCAAGCTCCAACAATCTCCCCCTTTTGATAATAACAAATACCCATATGAGAAATTAGTGAGTTTATAGATAAGTGCGATAAAAGATATGCATGAATAAAAGGTTTACTGCGTGATAGATTTTACTCCCCCTAAATATCTATGTCACTAGATTTCTCATTTTATTCTCCCCCTTTTGTTATTACCAAAAGTGGGTTGTCATGATCGAGCAATATCACTCCCTCTCCATAGATGCTTTCCATGAAAACTTTTTAATATACTCCCCCTAAATTGTATTCTCCCCCTAAATGTATGCTCCCCCTAAATGTTATAATTAATTGCAATGGTGCATTCTGAAAAATTGAGATTAGTAAGAGATTTCTTGAATTTATATTTCTCCCCTTTTTTTTGATATTATCAAAAGTTATTTTGAAATAAAGAATGAATAATTATGAAGAAATAATAAATATGGGAGTATATAAGAGTAATAGATTTTATGTCGAGAAGAAAAATAGGATGCAATCAAAAGCTTGTTAAATACTACTTGTTGAGAAAAATATAAGCATGATGTAACATAAAGTAGTAAGCAACATAGCTAACATGATAAAGTAAGCATTCTATTTTAAGATACCACTTGCTTAAAGGAAAACACAGTGTTAAAAATAATAAGCACTCTTAAACATAAACATCATTTTAGAAGATAAAACCATATAAAGGATAATGAGTTTTAAATTTGAAAAGTTGATGTTTGAGTTAAAGATTGAAGAGATGCTATTCCATTAAGATAAAAAAATTGCAAGCATGATTTCATAATATCAAGAAAAGATACACAAACTATAATGTAATAAAATTTTCATTTCAAGTAAACATAAACATTGTAGCGGTCATGCTTTGTTATCTAGTGCATTTACTTAAGTTTGAAGAGATTTGAGTAGATGAGCATTAGGATCCAATTCTCATGAGTAGAAGTTTTATGAAAGATAATGATGTGTACAAAGCAGTGTTTTGATAAAGTATACAAGTGAATCAATCAAAAACACATGACATATATAATGAAATAACACAACATTAAAATACACAAATAATATTACTTCCACACTATTTCAATGCACATGAATAAATAGTACAACTACCAAGGTGCTCTGCACACATAATGCTTATTAAGACTTATCAGGGTGCAAAGTAGTGCTTGGGGGATCACTTTTATACTTTTTAGCTTTATTTTAAAAAAAAATATTTTGTGATCCGGTGTACTAAAGAGAAGTGGTGTATAAATTGTTTGCTACAAGACACTTTACAATTCTTAGCAAAGGTGCTCAACCTCACAATGCTCATTAAGACTTATCAGGAGGGTGAGTAGTGCTTGGTGGAGTTTTCCTTGTCATTGATTATTTGCTTTTTAGTTTAGTGACTAAGGACTCTGAATTCACTTGTTTTGCAAACATAGCATTGTAAACCACATTTCTCTAAAGAATAAGTGCATGAAAGACAAAGAATTGTAATAACCAATTCAATGTTGTGTAGGTAATCTATTTAGGCATTTTAATTATTTATGTTATTACACTACACAATCATGTAAGAATAAGATTGTAAACACATGTAGGTTATCAAAAATAAGTGAGTGAATGAATCATTATCAAAAATAATACATTACTCATACATAGAGGCATGCTAAACATTTCTACATATGCTTATCTACAATCAATTTCATTGCACATAACAAGATAATTCTCAAGGCATGACAAATACAAAACAATGTTTTTAAGAAACTTGAAAGTTAAATTAAACATTGTATTTAATCTTTAATTGATATAATTAATCATCCATCCTTGACAATGGCAATGAATAACAATCAGTTTTTTTTTATATAAATTTTTGAATTTTTTTATATATGCACAAAACAATAAACACACATAAAGAAAAACATATTTTTGTTCTTTGAAATTATTTTGTAATTTTGTATTTGTTTTTTTTTATATATATTCTCTGGAACTCATAGAAGTCTTTAATTGCCCTTTCAGTAAATGATATTCTATGCCAGAGAAATAAATAAAAATAATGTATGAGAAAATACACATATATATATTTTTTTAAAAGAAATAGAATTTTGTTTTAAGAGGAATAAAAAGATAAACTTTTTACAAACACACAAAATATTAAAATAATAACAGAAATAATTCAAAACAAAAAAATTATTTTGGAGCAAAGGAGCTAACGCCAGGCATTAACTTCTTAACGCCAAAACAGAACTACATTTCTTGATGTTTTGAAAAATATTTTTCTCAATTCATTTGTATTATAAAGAGACCTTCCTTCAGTTGAAATTTCAGAGTATATTGATTAGATCTGAAGGCTCTTTTAGCATGTATTTGGTGATTTTTCAAATACTTGTGTTTGGTAAAATCATTAAAGCTCGAACTATTAAAATATGCAAACACATGATGCAATGTTAGAATAAATAAAAAAAAATATGCATGATTTATGTATAAAGAGTGAGATAATGTTCATGCAATGAATATAATATAAGTATATCTAAGATCAAGATACCTTAACTACATGACTACACTCTAGCCCCGTACTAAGTGACGGATGGGCATGAGGAGTTGCACACATGCCGTAGGTTGGGGTGTTAATCCCATATGCATACAAAAGACGACGCTCAACCTAGCACTCTTTCCCCCCAGTGCCTTTCAAGGCCCCACTGGAACCCTCCCCGGTTAAGGACAAGACATGACTTAGAGGTTAGGTCTCTAATGCACACAATCCTACGCCCTCGCTATTGTGAGACACATGTCATAGGTTTATTGATTATAGACATACTAAGCGTGTAAGCCTTAAATATATTAACTGTGTTATAATTTCATGATTAGTTTTGGATTTACAATTTTATCGAAGATTGTTGATTTTAAATCCATTTAGAAAAGTTTTATTCATGCAAATAACTACAAAGGAAAATAAGATTTTCATATTTTAATGATATAATTTACTTTAGCATTGCAAGATATAACTAGCATGAGCATTGATTTCTATCTATGGTACGTGATAATGCTAGTGTGATGAATTAGGACAACATGGTGCAAAGCTAAGTAAAGATGGACAAATATAAGATTGAGTTGCATGTATTCAAACATAGAGTTTTGAATTTTCATAGACCTAGAAAGAAGTGACAATTCTATTTGATTTCATCTTGTTGATATCAAGTTAATTCATAGGTCTAAAGATAATGAGATTCATGCAAACAATAAAGATGCACATCACACACACAAAACAAGATATGAAACTATAATACCAATTGCAATCATATATTTCATAATTCCTAAGGTTGATAGAATTAGTTGATTTAGGATAGGTCTTGATGGATCATGAATTATGATATATGATTATAGTGAATTTTAGCATAGAATATTAATAGATCATGGTGGTGATTGTGAAATCATATTCATCATTTTTGTACATTTTCTTTTTGATTTTATTTTTAGAAATTAGACAACAAATACAAGGTATTTGACAACAATGATGGTAAAAATAATTTTTAAGAGAAAATCAGAATTTTTAGGAAAATATGTTACCGCCAGTGTTAGTGATAACGCCTGGCGTTAGCAACAGAGTTACTATATTTGATTTAAAACACCTTGTTTTTTATATTATTTGATTCTGATTTTTCTCGATTATGATTTTCAATATAGGGGCTATTATATGCATCAACGAAAAATAGACAAATATGCAATTAGTTGCGCATTTAATATTTTAGCCTAAGACCCCTAAAAATCCATTTAAATCCAATTTTGAAAGTAATTTCATTAGTCTTGATAATATCATTTAGAAAATTTAGCATTCAATTTATAATGATAATATAAGACATTTATAGGCAAAGGATTTAAAAAGGATAAAACAAAAAGAAAAGATAGATCACTTAAAAATTATGACTTTATGTTTAATTTAATTCAATTTTGATTTGATAAGCATTAGGCTTAAAATGTAAAAGTCATATTTCATAATATATCTAAGTGACCTTAGCGTGTTGGCTCAAAAATAAGAAAACAAACAAAAGAAAAAAAAAAACAATTAAGCATATCATGAAGTAGAGAATTGATATTTCATTTTTAATTGTTTCTACTTCATGCAAATGATAGGATACTAATGAATAAGAGGTTTAGGTATCCAAAGGGGACCATGAGGGATGGTTCCTTTGGGTACCCAAATACGACATGATGATTTTTTAGGAGATAAGGATAAATGAGCCCTTTCTATTAAAGTTGATGTGTCATTTTTCTTTAAGGGTCTCCATTCATACCTTGGTTGTTTATCTTTAAAATTCATATTATGATTATGTGACATCTTTATATGATTGTATTTGTTTGAAAAATAATTCATTTGAGATTTATGCTTATTCAAATTATTTTTCAAAATAGATTTATGTTGATAATCATAATGAATTTTATTATATGGATTATTTGAAAATTTACAAGAGTGATTGTCTTTCTTTAGAATTGAATGTTGAAAGAGTGAGTTACAAAATGTTGTAAGTGATTGGTCCTTATTTAGATGATTTTCATTTCCACTCTTTCTTATAGACCTACTCTTATAATATGAAGTTAAGCTTTTAGACTTTTGAAAATTTGATAAACTAGAAAAAAGAGATTTTTCATTATATGAAAATTTTTGAATAAACATTTTTAATGATTCTAGTTTATCCTTTAAATTATCATTTTCTTTTATCAATTTTTCATTATGTTCTTTTGAAATTAAAAGTCCTTTTTCTAAAACCTTGAGTTCTTCTTTAAAAGAATTATAATCAAAACAAGGTTTAGCATTTTTAATTAAAGAGCATGAACAAGAATTTGAAACATCAATATAAGATTCTACTTTAGTGTTTGCTTTTAAAGTTTTATTTTCTAAACGTAATTTGGAATTAGCATGTTTCAACTTTGAAATTTTACGTTTAGCAAATTTAAGCACACGAAATGTAGAAATAGAATTAGTTACTAAAAGAGAAGATTTAGATTTTCTTACCTTGCTATAGTTTCTGTCTTCTCTTTTGCTTGATGTTTTGCCATCAACTGAGTCCAATATTGTGACGTTATCTTCTTCATCTTCCTCTTCCAAACAAGAGTGCCCATCATCCTTTCCGCTTGATGAGCATTCTATGGATCCATCCTTTGTGTAGCTTTCTTGAATACTTGCATAGGCTTGCATATTCTCCGGTTCTTGTGAATGTTCCGTACCTGTAGAAGGAGAATCATAAGTTCTTTCAAGAAAACTCCAAATTTCATATGCGGTAGGTAAAGTATAAATAAGTTTGAAAACATTTTTGTCTAACGCACAAAATATACTATTCATAGATTTTGCATTTAAAATAATTTCGTTTCTAGTTAGTACGCTAGATGGCTTTTTAATAGTAATATTCCAAACTTTTTCATCTAAGGCCTTAAGAAAATTTTTAATTAATATTTTCCACTCTTTAAAATTTTTGCCCATAAATAAAGGTGGTGATAATATTTTTTCATTTATATTAAAATTTTCCCCACTAGTAGAAGCGAGATCATGATCAAGAGACGCCATTATTCCCGGTTGTTAAGCCGATTTGGAATAACCTTGCTCTGATACCAAGTGTTTGATCTTACGGCGCCCTTAGAGGGGGGGTGAATAAGGGAATAAAATTCTTTCTATAATTTTCAAGATAATTACTAAATTGTTTTATAATGAAGGAGATTGACATAAACAATTTAGATTTAGAATTGAAAACTTAGAACACAATATAATAGAGATTACGCCAAATGATAGAAATCAAGTAAACACAAAAGAGACATGATTATATTATATGAAAAAGTGTTTACATAAATTTGATTTCTATATCGCTAGAAATCGGAGGCGTACAAATGTAAATTTCTTTTTGTTTACCAATCCTTCTCCCAAGGATCGGAAGGCTATCACTTGTCTCTCCCTAGACCAAGCCCAAGCCTATCCTCTAGATCTTCCCAAGATCTAGACGTAGCACACAAGGCCACGATTTCCCACCAAGCCACGCAAGGACTTGGACGCTCCGCACAAGGAAGCGATTTTCCCCTAAGCCACGCAAGGACTTAGACGCTCCGCACAAGGAAGCGATTTTCCCCTAAGCCACGCAAGGACTTAGACGCTCCGCACAAGGAAGCGATTTTCCCTACCAATACAAAGTAAAATGTATATAAATGAAAATACAAGATAAAATAAGAACTCCCTAGAAATTCAGATCTATGAAAGGAAGGTTGAAGCCTCGAGATGATCCTTGATGTAGAAGCGCGTCCGATCTCGTCTTCAATTTCAAACCTTGTCAGCATAAATGGGAGTTTATGAGGTTTTGGAGCTCTCTGGATGGAATGCACTCAGGAAGGGACTTGAAATTCTGAATTGGTTGTTATGCACGAACACAAGGTGTCAATTTATAGAAAATCGCTGTCGGAATTCTGACAGTGACTGTCGGAATTTTCCGACAGCGTTAAACTGCCGCTGGAGTGGCATCGTGCGGGCAGTTGCCGTAACCGTCGAGCTGTCGCCTGGGCGACATTGATGTCGGATTTCCGACAGCTCAAAACTGCCTTTCGTCGTGCTGCCGTGGAGGGAAGTAGTTGTAACTTCTCTGCTGTCGCCTGGGCGACAGCGGCTGTCGGAATTTTCCGACAGTGAAATTTCCCATATTCAAATTTAGCTCCAGCCTGTAGATTGAGTCGTTCTCATCTCCGAAATGGGGTGGCACGTTCTGTAACTCTTCCTGGATTGAAAGTTATGTCCATTTTAAGATCAGCACACAAAACTCATCCAGCCTGAGACTTGTCGTTCTTGGATCATGCCCATGAACGAGGACTTGTCTCCTCATTGAACCTGTATAACCTGGCCACTATAAACACACAAAAGACTAGATCAAATACAACACGGTATTTGTTATTCTCAAACCAAGAGATGCGGAAAGCAAGCTCCAACAAAAGATCCCTCCTAGCAAAGAAAGAAAGGAGCTGGAGTGAATCTGAACCTTCAACATCAGATTCAGAGAATGAAGAAGAAGCCTATATTGGGCTGTATGTAGCAGAAGAAGATGAAGACTATCCAGCTGCAAAGGTTGGAGTCAGGGCCCCTCTTTCACACTCAGATAGTGATGAAGAGGAGGATGAAGAAGACAATGTACAGCTAGGCCTTATGGCCTTCACTGATGAGGAAGGTATTCAGAATATGTCTGACAATGATCAGATACCAATTCATTCCACTTCTATTGCTGATCATGTTGCATGTCAAGAATCTGAAGCACAACCATCACATGATGGAAGTGATTCAGAAGATGAGATAGATGTTAATCAATTGATTGACAAATATGATGCTCTCTTGACAGCTCTGAATAGGAGCAAGAATTTGGCCAATAGGCAAGCCCAGGAAATAGCTTCCCTTAGGCTGGCTGAAAACAACTGCACTGAATCAACCACCTTGGTGGGTCAGATGAGCCGACAGATTAGCCATCTAAAGGGGATAATAGATGTGCACTTGAGCACTATTTCCCTGAAGAACAAGATCATCAAGGACCTTGAGGAGAAGCTTGTGAAGGAATGAAGCCTTGTGGCTCAATTCTCAAAGCCCAAATCTGTGCTTCCTATTATTGACTCCTTCTCCTTTCAAACAAACATGAGAGGACTAGGCTTTAAAAATAATGAAGCAGGAGGAGGGCATGGGAAAAAGGGCAAGCACAAAGCTAAGCCTCATTCTACCTTTCAAAGGGTATTACTTCCCTCCAACAGGTATGACCATGAAAGCATGTATGGTCACTGGAGGAATGGAAGTACCTATAGGAAGGAAAACACTCCTTCCCATAGTGGAAGAAAGGGCATGGGATTGAGTGCTATGAAGGCTCCCCATGAGGAAATTAAACTGGTCCAACCTGGACCTTTTGTATTTGGTACTTCAGACCCTTATGTCAAGAATAAGGGTGCATGCTCTTCCAAATCTGCTTCAGCAAAGAGCATAACTGATGTCAAATCTGTTGACAAGGTTTGTTGCTCAGTGTCTGATGCCATCATATCTTATATGGCTGCCAAGCCAAAGCAGGATGATGAAATTAGGACAAAGAGCATCAAGACATCACCTAGATTGACTTTCAGTCAAATCATTGCTGAGAAAAATAGGAAGAATGCAGCTGTCTCCCCTCCTGAACACAGGCAAAGTAATGCTAATTACCTAGGAAATGTTCAGAAGAGGACATATAACATTCATGAATGTTGGTGCTGTGGTAAGGTAGGACACATTGCCATAGACTGTTGGCACAACCCTAATGTTCCATGTGCAAAGATGGGCCTTCCTGCAAAGGGAACAGCTAGAGCAAGGTCATCTCATCAGGCTAATAAGGACCTTGGACCCAAAGATTTTTGGGGTCCTAAGGATAACTAATTTCCTTGCAGGTTAGTTCAAGTACCAGCTTAATCATCACTTGGTACTTAAACAGTGGGTGCCCATGGCACATGAAAGAAAGGAAGTTGTTATCATGAAGTCAACATCAGTTAGAGGACTAATTCCTCAAGGTAAGTATGTCTCCTACCTATTATGAAATTATCATCAAAAGTTGTCTCTAATAATGTTAAAGTGGGATGATAAGATTAACCAGTACAATCTGCCTAAGCTATGCTTCAGATTGCATTTTAACAACTAAGAAAAATCTGGGTTCGACGAACTCTGTCCCGAGTTAAACGAACGTCGAGCTTGAGTTCGATGAACTCAGCCTTGAGTTAGACGAACTCAATCTTATGTTAAAGTTTTAGATAAAGTTAGTTAAGGCTCGACGAACTCTAGTTTGAGTTCGACGAACTCTGCCCTAGGATGAAATTTTAGGTAAATCTTCTCAACTATTCTGCTGAGTCGATTAGGATAACACTAAGACCTAGTGTATAAATAGCAGACTGTGTTAGATGACTCTTCACATTCTCTTGCACTACTCCAGCCGCCGAGAAGAAACTTCTACCCTTCCATCCCAGCGTTCTTCTCTTCGACCAAATGGCGCCCAAAATTGTGAAGGAGTTTCTTGAAGGCTATGAGTTAGCGAGGGATGGCTTTCTCCATGCCTCACCAGAGATTCTAGGTGTCATCTCCCTCATTTCTGAAGACGGCCTAGACTTCTTGCTA
The DNA here is from genome assembly GCA_033032865.1 of Dactylorhiza incarnata. Lineage (NCBI taxonomy): Eukaryota > Viridiplantae > Streptophyta > Magnoliopsida > Asparagales > Orchidaceae > Dactylorhiza > Dactylorhiza incarnata. The sequence goes on from JAWHQI010000035.1 coordinate 11,117,426, forward strand.
TCTGAACCCTCTCAGATATTCAAGCATGAAGTGCTAGAGTTCTATGCAAATGCAAAGCAGTCATCTTCTAAGGATGGCTTATCGTCTAAAATTGGAGAAAAAAGGGTGAAACTGTCCCCTAAGAGATTGGAAAAGGTACTAAACCTAGCTACAATGGAAGAAGATGAGATATCTGCATCAGACAAGGAGCAAGCCTTATGATGGTGTAATTACAGTGATTCCCAGACTTCATCTCTGAAGAAGAAATACTTCAACAAAAAGGGGAAGTTGTTGTGTGACTGATGAGTCCAATATTTATAGTGTTTTATGGACTCATCTGGGCTAGTTTTTACGCACATGCACTTCACTTTTAGTCCTTAATTGCTTATATTTCACTTGGTCACAATTCTCACATGAAGTGCTCATTTAGACTCGTTGTAGTGTGCAATTGCGCACTATTTTGTTGGGGGCAAGCACATTGCGCTCCCCATTCTTTTTCTGCTTTTACTTGTGCTGGAGGTGTGTTCCCAGCGTTTGGATGTGTTGTGCAGGTGGGCAGATCGTCCATATTGCCCAGAATTCATCCTGTATGAATCGTACGGTCGTGTGTTTTCTTGACGCACGGCCGGCTGCGATCGTGCGCTATGATCGGCTGGTCAATATGGTGATCTGCCCCGCTTATGCGTTTTCTTCACGCACGGTTGGCCTCAGCCGTGCACGAACAAAACGCATGACCTCCTGTTGTTTGCCGAATTTCGAGGTTTCTCAATTTGCCCGTGCATTTTTACGCATGATCGGCTTCGATCGTGCGTGAGGAAAACGCACGGGCATGACTTCGTCTTCCTGCCATTTGTTCTCGATTAATATCACACGGTGCACGCACGGTCGTGCGTTCGACCGTGCGTGACCAATTTCTGACTGTTATTCTATAAAAGCGCAGATTTCCACCCTAGCCAGGGGATCGACCTTCTTTCCCGCATCCAAAAGCTCCAGTTTTGCCCATTTCGCCGCTCCATCACCGCCCACCTTCGGGAGGAGCTCCGGCCATTCTCTTGCAAATCTCAAGTTGGAGCATCCTCTAGGCCTCCTTCATTGTTCGTGCACCTCCAAAGCACCATTTTGAGGGATTTTCTGTTGCATATATGAAGTTCTCCGGTGAGATCATGGCCAAAGAAGATTGACGGAGAAGACGGGTATAATAGATGAAGGTGACAGCTCTTACGGACCCCGGACGACAGTTGGAGCCCGAGCTCGGACAAGGAATGACAACCCTAGATTCCGGCCGTAAACCTCCGATGAGTCTCTGTGCTTTGGTTGTAATCTCAACCTCCTTTACATTGTAGTGTGTTATTCCTTAATTATTTGGGTGTATGAACAATATTTGCTAAACCTTGTTTTGTCATTTAATATTTCATGTCTATGTGAAATCGTTATGTGTGGTTTATGCAAGTGAGGAGCGCCCCATTCCATCCTCCATCCCGCTATCATGTTCGTGTGCCGCACTAGCAATTGCTAGTGGCGTGCTTGTTGACGAGGTGCTTGCGACCCTCATTCCGCCGGTGTGACCCACTCCATTCCGTAAGACTACTCTTCCATCCGCCTAGCCAATCGTGGCATAGCGGCCCGTGTAATCCATTAGCCTAATGAAGCAGTGCGCTCAAGGCCTGCACAGTTCGATTCCGCACTCACCACTCCATCTGCTTTCCTACTCGTCCATCCGCCTAGCGAATCGGTGCATAGCGGCTCGTGTAGTTTCCATCCCGCCTGGCGAAGCATTGCATAACGACATTGCATAGGAGTAGTTATAGTTGTTTTCTTTTATTTTCCACAAGCCAAATCACCCCCTTTCGCATCCATTTGACTTAAGGACTTCGATCTCACGTCCTTCCTCAATAGTTAACTCCACCTTACTGTGTTCCTTCGAGATCGATACTTGGGGATTCACTCCCATATTTTATATTACTTGAACTATCGGTACACTAGCATTTCGTGCCGCAGTCTCGCTACCGCCGATAGCGGTGTGCTATATTTGCGCATCAAGCTTTTGGCGCCTTTGCCGGGGAACACAGACGTGTGAGTTTGATGTAGAGGGAGATAAGAGATAGTAGTTCTTCAGTGTGTATAGTCGCCTTATTATTTTTGTTTGCTTTTTAATTATATATTGTTTCCTATTATTTCTCTCTCCTATTTTAAAGTTTTAGGCAAGTTTAATCCAAGGAGTTTTATTAGTTTGTGTAAATTTCCTTGCAAAGAATTTCGGTTTCATTATATCTGCTTTAATTATTGAAAATGTCATCTTGGGATATTTCTCCTAGCACTTACGACAAGATGGTTTATTATATAGACCAAATGAAGGAGTTAAATGCTGGGCAGTGTAGGAACGTTGTTTGCTTGTTGTGTCGAGGAGAGGGTCATGAATTGAGGGACTGTCCTAGTCTCTTCAATCCTGACCGTTGCTCCTTGAATCATGAGAACATTGTCCCTATCACACATTCTTTACCCAAGGAGGCAATCGTTCCCTCCCCGATCTTATTTCGTGCATGGACTCCTCACTCCCTGTGCATGGCTTCACTCCTAGTGATGACGATCACTCATCTGTTAGCCAACAAGGTGAGGAATGGGAGATCCTTGATGCACTTGAGTGTGATGAGGAAAGGATTCTTTCCATTGCGAAGGCGTTAGCGGATCTTTTTGCGGAGGAACCAAATCTTTTTGTTCCTCCAGTTTCTTTGCAAGATTTTTCTGCACACATTTTTATGATCCTGTGGAAGTAATTGAGCAGGGTGATGATTCTGAGCCTATGGTTGCTCCCCGATGGGATGATGAGGGGACTCTTTCTGATTAGGAGGTTTGCACTTCCTCATGGGACGAGGAGGTCCAACTCACCACCGAGGAACTTGATTTCACTAGCCCCCCTTGTTATGATACTTGCGATGATGACAATGATCTATCCTTGGAACTTGCCCGGAGTGAAACCGGGACCACTCCCCCAATTTTTGATTATTTAAGTCATTCCTCTCTTTTATTTCTTGAACCCCCTTCTTCATCTGAGCCTGTGCAGGTTGAATCTTCACAGGTACTTCAAGAGGACTTGGAGCATTTTGCTCAAGTCAATGAGGAGCGTAACCTCATATGTGAGGAGGTTGACCCCTCCTCCATAGTGGAAACACCATTCATTACCTTTTCCTCCTGCTGCCTCCCTGGTGACGACACCTTGCTGGGCAAGGATTTATTTTGTGGTGAGACGAGTGAGGACCAGTCTTCCTCCTCTTCTTACTTCCTATTTCCTCTACCTGTGTTAAGCAGGTATTATTATTTAGGTAGAGGGGTAACTGTTCTGTCGCCGTATCGTTACCCGCTACTGAGACGCATATTAGAACAGTTACCTGTTCATTTCCTTTTTCATACGCCCATTAGCTAGAACTCTTTTAAATTTGAATAAGTCGTGCTGGGATGACAATAACCCCAGTAGTTATCTTGCCTTTTCCTGCATTTTTATTTTATCTAGTTTAATTTAGTTAGTGGTATTTCATTTTAGTATGTATATTTTCTTTTGTTTTTGCGGAGCTCACACCTGCAGGTCCTTCTGGATGGCGGATGAGGCAGCTTTTTCTTGGTTTACACGCCAATCTTCTGGTATGCTCACTACTGAGCATTGGGTACTCTCTTTCCCTAGACTTCATATTGAATTTCATGGTTATATCTTGTGTTGAATTGTTTAGATTATGTCTGGGGGAGAGCCTCTATGTGTTACCCACTGCACGTGCACATTTCATTTGCATACTAGAAGTATATTAATCTCATTTATTTAGTATTGTTCATCTTCACACCATACCACAACACCCACGTGAGCACACGCTTATTTGTCTATGCGTCTCGGGTAAATATTATTTTTCTGTGTGATTGAAATATCATGATGCTGGCATAGGATTGAGTGGCGGAGTAACATGTTGACTCTAGCAGTGCTCCTAGTCGAGTGCTCGCGTCTCGTGTTGAAATTCTGGTAGAATTAGCTTTTTCTCATGCATTTAGTTTTATAATTTTCCAATTGCGTGAATACTGTTTATTCTACTCGTATTTCGCAAATCCAGTTGAATCCGACGATAGTGTAGGTGCGTGTGTAGACGATCGCCAGTGATGTATTGCTCGAGTCGGGAGGAAGGATATTCTTTCTCGGTGGCTAAGAACTTGCCCCTAGCGACTCTCGAAGCATGGGTATAGGTTATTTCATTTGTGCATGTGTGATATAGGCCAATCTTTGGCCCGGTTGAGGTTGCACCATTCCTAAACGCTCTATCCTTGCTTAGCCCCTTTGCGCCTAATCCCTACCATTTGATTCAGCTCCACCTTCAATTCACCAAAGCCAAAATGACTATCCTAATCGCACACCAAATTCTGAGCTCAAGCAATTTGTGCATTTAAAAGTTGGGTGTTGAGGCTGTGTATATTTGTTGTTGTGGTGGGAATGCGTTATTGAAAATATAGCTGTGTTTGTTATTATATGTGCAAAGTTATAATTTTAAAAAAGAGAAAAGAAAAAATGTGAAAAGAAATGAAAGTAAATAAAAATTGTGTAAAGCAATGTATTTGGGAATAGGTGGTGTACGCACCCCATAGTTTCATGTTTATGTCTGGGGGTGTGGTATACACATTTTTCATTATTGCCGGGATAGTGTTTTTATTGCGAGCTCATTTGGGTTAGGTGTGCTAAGCCCCCACGTTTATCATAGTTTACCGCACCTTAGCCTAAGCCTAAATCATAACCTAAAGTCCTATTGATTCGCACTCTGAACATAACTAGTGGCGTGGAGAGAGTGTGAACGGGCAAGCTTATTGCCATCATCATTGATGGATTTCTTTGGAGTTTGTCCCGATCCTCGATCTCTGGCAATATTCCACTTAGTGATCGAGCTACTTTCACCCTACGCGTGATTGAAGGATTCACCACGATTCAAATTATGAGTAGCAATAATAAGTAGAAACGCAATTTAGAAAATTCTAATCTATTTCGCATTGTACTTCGCATATTCAATTACTTGGCCAGTTTATGATCTTTCTACTCCACATGTAAGATAGTTTGCTCGGGACGAGCAAATGAGTAAGTCTGGGGGTGTGATGAGTCCAATATTTATAGTGTTTTATGGACTCATCCCGGCTAGTTTTCACGCACATGCACTTCACTTTTAGTACTTAATTGCTTATATTTCACTTGGTCACAGTTCTCACATGAAGTGCTCATTTAGACCCGTTGTAGTGTGCAATTGCGCACTATTTTGTTGGGGGCAAGCACATTGTGCTCCCCATTCTTTTTCTGCTTTTACTTGTGCTGGAGGTGTGTTCCCAGCGTTTGGATGTGTTGCGCAGGTGGGCAGATCATCCATATTGCTCAGAAATCTCATGTATGAATCACACGGTCGTGCGTTTTCTTGACTCACGGTCGGCTACGATCGTGCGCTATGATCGGCTGGTCAATATGGTGATCTTCCCCGCTCATGCATTTTCTTCACGCACGGTTGTCCTCAACCGTGCGCGAACAACACGCACGACCTCCTGTTATTTGCCGGATTTCAAGGTTTCTGAATTTGCCCGTGCATTTTTACGCACGGTCGGCTTCGATCGTGCCTGAGTAAAATGCACGGGCACGGCTGCTTCGTCTTCCTGCCATTTGTTCCCGATTAATATCGCACGGTTCACACACGGTCATGCGTTTGACCGTGCCTGACCAATTTCTGACTATTTTTTTTATAAAAGAGCAGATTTCCGCCCTAGCCATGGGATCGACCTTCTTTCCCGCATCCAAAAGCTCCAGTTTTGCTCATTTCGCCGCTCCATCACCGCCCACCTTCGGGAGGAGCTCCTGCCACCATTCTCTTGCAAATCTCAAGTCGGAGCATCCTCTAGGCCTCCTCCATTATTCGTGCACCTCCAAAGCTCCATTTTGAGGGATTTTCTGCTGCATATATGAAGTTCTCCGGTGAGATCATGGCCAAATAAGATTGACGGAGAAGACGTGTATAATAGATGAAGGTGACAACTCTTCCAGACCCCGGACGGCAGTTGGAGCCCGAGCTCAGACAAGGATTGACAACCCTAGATTCCGGCCGTGAACCTCCGATGAGTCTCTGTGCTTTGGTTGTAATCTCAACCTCCTTTACATTGTAGTATGTTATTCCTTAATTATTTGGGTGTATGAACAATGTTTGTTAAACCTTGTTTTGTCATTTAATATTTCATGTCTATATGAAATCGTTATGTGTTGTTTATGCAAGTGGGGAGCGCCCCATTCCATCCTCCATCCCGATGTCATGTTCATGTGTCGCACTAGCAATTGCTAGTGGCGTGCTTGTTGACGAGGTGCTTGCGACCCTCATTCCGCCGGTGTGACCCACTCCATTCCGTAAGACTACTCTTTCATCCGCCTAGCGAAGCATGGCATAGCGGCACGTGTAATCCATTTGCCTAACGAAGCAGTGCGCTCAAGGCCTGCACAGTTTGATTCCGCACTCACCACTCCATCTGCTTGCCTACTCGTCCATCCGCCTAGCAAATCGGTGCATAGCGGCCCGTGTAGTTTTCCATCCCGCCCGGTGAAGCATTGCATAGCGGCATTGCATAGGAGTAGTTGTAGTTGTTTTATTTTATTTTCCACAAGCCAAATCACCCCCTTTCGCATCCATTCGACTTAAGGACTTCGATTTTACGTCCTTCCTCAATAGGTAACTCCACCTTAGTGTGTTCCTTCAAGATCGATACTTGGGGATTCAGTCCCACATTTTATATTATTTGAACGATCGGTACACTGTCGTTTCGTGCCGCAGTCTCGCTACCGCCGATAGCGGTGTGCTAGATTTGGGCATCAAGCTTTTGGCGCCGTTGCCGGGGAACACAGACGTGTGAGTTTGCTGTAGAGGGAGACAAGAGATAGTAGTTCTTCCAGTGTGTATAGCCGCCTTATTATTTTGTTTGATTTTTAATTATATATTGTTTGCTATTATTTCTCTCTCTTATTTTAAAGTTTTAGGCAAGTTAAATCCGAGTTTTATTAGTTTATGTAAATTTCCTTGCAAAGAATTTTGGTTTTGTTATATCTGCTTTAATTATTGAAAATGTCGTCTTGGGATATTTCTCCTAGTACTTACGACAAGATGGTTTATTATATAGACCAATTGAAGGAGTTAAATGCTAGGCAGTGTAGGAACATTTTTTGCTTGTTGTGTCGAGGAGAGGGTCATGAATTGAGGGACTGTCCTAGTCTCTTCAATCCTGACCGTTGCTCCTTCACTCATGACAACATTGTCCCTATCACTCATTCTGTACCCAAGGAGGCAATCGTTCCCTCTACCCCCGATCTTGTTTTGTGCATGGACTCCTCACTCCATGTGTATGACTTCACTCCTAGTGATGACGATCACTCATCTGTTAACCAACAAGGTGAGGAATGGGAGCTCCTTGATTCACTTGAGTGTGATGAGGAAAGTATTCTTTCCATTGGGCAGGCATTAGCGGATCTTTTTGCGGAGGAACCAAAACTTTTTGTTCCTCCAGTTTCTTTGCAAGATTTTTCTACACACATTTTTTATGATCCTGTCGAAGTAATTGAGCAGGGTGATGATTCTGAGCCTGAGGCTGCTCCCCGATGGGATGATGAGGGTACTCTTTCTGATGAGGAGGTTTGCATTTCCTCATGGGACGAGGAGGTCTAACTCACCACCGAGGAACTTGTGTTCACTGCCCCCTTGCTATGATACTTGCGATGATGACAGTGATCTATCCTTGGAACTTGCCGGGAGTTAAACTGGGACTACTACCCCGATTTTTGATTATTTAAGTCATTCCTCTCTTTTATTTCTTGAACCCCCTTCTTCATCTGAGCCTGTGCAGGTTGAATCTTCACAGGTACTTCAGGAGGACTTGGAGCATTTGGCTCAAGTCAATGAGGAGCGTAACCTCATATGTGAGGAGGTTGACCCCTGATGATTAAAATTCCGCTTGCACGAAATAAAATCTGAACTAGCAATCCGAGAAGGCAAGTATACCTATCGAACTGTAGTATAGGAACACAAGTGTCGTATTAAAATCCGAGAACCGTTAAATACTTATACTCAAACAAATTACTATTATTTTATCTTAATAATTTTTTGGAAGGTTTTGTTTGCTAAGTTGAAATAAAAGCTGGATAAAAGAACGGCTAAACGATGATTAAGAAATAGCACTCGATCTTGACTTACTTCGGCTTAAGTTGATCAAAATACAAAAGCAAACTTAAAACTTAATAAAGTAAGGGTAGGTTGACCGTGGGGGTTCCTATAGTTTGAACATGCTTCTCTCGAAGATATGCCCAACTGAGTATAGGAAAATCCGACCGAACTCTCGTCCCATATTCGAATACCTAAAATTCGCTTTAAGTGGTGAACCCCGCTATTGGGTTTGACTCCAATCCAGGAGATTTACGTCATTCTCTCTCGAGAAATGTGTGTAACTCTCTTTACTCTTAAGTGCGCACTTCAGACTATCGGCCTCTCGGCTAGCCAAGAATGAAAGCAAAGGTGGGGACTATATATAGATAATATAGCTCCACTAAATTTTAATTAAGATTAAATCTAAGGCCCAAAACTTTAGAAAGTGAAAGAAGACTAAAGGATCATAACTTGATCAACTCATCCTCAAATCATCAAGATCGAGTACTATGAGGATTTAGTTACTAATGGTGGAGGGGTAGGAGAGAGAAATGATCGAGATTTTAAGAGAACAAAAAAAATATACAATTTTTATTAAACAAAAGTTCAACTGAGATTACATTTGCATGGAAAGCCTACTAAGCATTAGTAATACACTATGAAAGGAAATTACAAAGGCATTACAACATTCATATGTAAACTAGAAAAGGAAATGCATTGAAGTAAGAGAGAGAGAGAGAGAGAAAGAGAACACAAAATAACATGAAAATCACTGAAAATAGAGTAGTAGCACCAGTTCTCTCTGCCAAAAACTGAATGGGGAAAGCTTGGAGGTCATTTCAATTCATAGAAATTTTTCTGCCTCGGTCACGCCCTCAGTCATGCCCGTGACTAGGGGCGTGATATTGTTTAATCAATTCTGCGGCTTGGATCAGGTTCGGCGCACGATTTTGACGCGATTTGATTGGTCACGCCCTAAGTCACGCCCGTGACTGTGGCCGTGACCATTTCGGTGGTTAGTCCAGTATGGGCGCTGGCGGCGAACATGGGCGCTGGCGGCAGGTCGACGTGGCAGTCACGGGTGGCATCCACAGGCGTGACTTGAGGCACGCCCGTGTAACAAAGGCGTGGCCTCCATTTCTTTGCGGCTGGGCGAATTTGAGCTGTTCACGGGCTGGTCATGGGCGTGACTTGCATGTCACGGGCGTGACTTTTGTGTCACGGGCGTGACTTGTGTGTCACAGTCGTGTACATTGGTCGTGTCTGACCAGATCTTCTGAATTATGGTGGCAGCAACTTAACTGGAAACAGCAAGTTACACGCCCTAGGTCACGGGCGTGACCTAGGGCGTGACTTAGGAAATTTTGCATTTTTGACCTGAAAATTCAGAAAACTTAAGTTAGCACTAAAAACAGGAAAATGAACAAAAATTGCATTTAGGTAAACAACAATAAGCAAAAAGTAAGAGTAAATAACCTAAAAATAACCTAATTAAACTGACTAGATTTAGCATTATCAAATTCCCCCAAGCTTACACTTTGCTTGTCCCCAAGCAAAGAAATATGCTTAGCTAATAAAAAATGACTAATCAAAAAGATTAAATTATGCTAAACACGAGTACCTTGCGAAATTCCAAGTAGGGAGAATAGTGAAAATGAAACCTAAAATAAGTACTTTATTTAAGCTTAATTTTTATACCCTTTACTAACAAAAATTAATCATCCAAAATTTTAACTAAAAAGTTTTAAAATAAAATTGAGCAAAGTAACAAGTGAGATAGTGCATTGAATTGTTACTAAACCCTAAGAGACAAATTATAATTATATAATTCTAAGAACAGGGATCTAAATTCATACCCAAGACTTAACTATTCTACTTTTCTTCTTTACTTAGCTAAAGCAAATTTAGGAGCATGAATCAAGAGGACTTTATTAGGACCGAAATGTTTGGTTTAGGCATATGATGTGGAATGGAAATCGAAGATAAAAGTGGTTGCTATAATCACACTAAACCATAAACATGAGTTTTATAAAATTTTCGATATGAATGATAAGAGGCAATCCTTCATTATAAGCATATAACATATTTTCTTTCTTTCTCTTTCATAGCCATTTTTTATTTATTTATTTTTTTTGAAATTTTGGCAAAGATAACTAATACAAATATGCTTAAAATATCTTATTTTTTAGCAAATTCTTTTCTTTGAAGCTCTCCATGCAATAAACCGATCACACTCTTTAGAAATTTAAATAAAACTCAAAGTGTTAGTGCGATTTAAATAGGTTTGGAAATTTTGGCTTTGGTGAAAAATTTGATAAGTGGAGGTGACGATAAAACATGGGAAAAGGCTCAGAAGAGGCTTACAGAGGGTTTCTTTTTAAGGGTTGGCATGAAGGCACAAACTTAAACAAAAAAATGGCCTAAATCATTTTCATTGCTCCTAAATTTATTTAAAGCATGAGTTTTGAAGGATTTCAAAAAGTAAGCCCTAGATATTAAATAAAGACTAATGAACTTATCCTGAAAATAAGAATAATAAGCGTCTAGGATTATTCACATTTACTACACAAATCAAAAGTTAACCTTGCAAAATATATCTAAAAATGAAGAGGAAAATAGTGGATGAAGAATTTTTAAGGAAGTAAAGAGGATAAAAGAGAAAACGATAAGGAAAGTACAAGATTTTAGAAAAACTTTTCACATTAACATGCTACCTAGAATTAGAACACTACATGAGTCAACAATTTACTTGTGAAACATAAATAAAAAGTTGGATTAGAAATTTTGAAATTAACTAAAGCAATATAAAATATTTTGGGAAAAACAAAACATAAAGCAAGGGGTACTATTGATTTTACCAAAATCTAATTTAGACTACTAAAACAAAAGAAAAGAAAAGAAGACATTCTCCCCCAAGCTTACGATAAACATTGTCCTCAATGAAAAAGGAGAGTGAAGGAAGGGGCAACTAAGAAAAGAAACTAAAACTGAAAAAACTAAAACAGGCACTTCCCTGGATTTATTGGCTTGAAAGGATGGGTGATGCCGCTCCCCCTTGTTGGCGCTTTGGATCTTCATGAAATATCATCTTGAATTTTTTTTTTGAAATTAGCAATGTCGGAGCAGGCGATCGCCGAAGTTGAGAGTACGGAGCCGCCCAGGGCCAAAGAAAAATTAAAACAACAAAATTAAAAAACCTTGGGTTGCCTCCCAAGAGCGCCCTCTGTTTAATGTCGTTGGAGCTCGACAGATAAGCTTCCTTTACATTAAAAGGGCCTGACCATCTAGATTTTAACTTTCCAGGAAATAAACGTAGACGAGAATTATAAAGTAATACTTGGTAGCCTGGTTTAAATGTTTTCGGGTGCCTTAAATTATTATCGTGAAAGCATTTGGTTCGTTCCTTATATAATTTATTATTTTCATACGCATTGGAGCGCCACTCATCAAGTTCGTTGAGTTGGAATTTTCGAAGATCGGCGGTGGAGTGGGGATCAAAATTTACAAATTTAAGGGCCCATAAAGCACGATGTTCTAATTCGACTGGTAAATGGCACGATTTCCCATATACTAACCGATACGGTGTACAACCGATGGCGGTCTTGTACGCTGTTCGGTATGCCCATAGAGCATCGTCTAATTTATGTGACCAGTCCTTACGTGAGGTGGAAACAGATTTTTCTAAAATACGTTTGATTTCTCTATTCACTACCTCGACCTGGCCGTTAGTTTGGGGGTGGTATGCAATTGAAAGCTTATGTGTAACGCCATATTTTAAAAGTGTTTTTTGCAAATTGTGCGTTACAAAAGTGCGAACCCCTATCGCTAACGATGGCCCTAGGAGTACCGAATCGAGAAAATAATTTTTTTAAGAAAATAATAACGACTCGGGAGTCATTGGTAGGAAGAGCTTGGGCCTCTGCCCATCGAGACACGTAGTCTACCATAACTAAAATGTATTTATTACCATGGCTAGAAGGAAGAGGATCTACAAAATCAATTCCCCAAAGGTCGAAAACTTCGCACTCGAGGAAATAATTTTACAACATTTCATTTTTATTAGAGATATTTCTGGCCCGTTGGCAGCTATCGCACCATCTCACAAAAGATTGGGCATCTTTAAAAAGGCTAGGCCAATAAAAGCCTGCACTTAGCACTTTGTGAGCGGTCTGATTGGCTTGATAGTGCCCACCAGTCGGTCCTTCATGTAAGTGTTTTAAAATATTTTGTCCTTCTTCGAAAGAAACACATCTTCTTACTACTTGGTCTGCACAAACTCGAAACAGCTACGGGTCCTCCCAAAAATAATTCTTCAGGTCAGAAAAGAATTTCTTCTTTTGCTGATAGGAGAATTCTTTTGGGAGGACTCGAGCTACTAAGTAGTTGGCAAAGTTTGCAAACCAAGGAGAAGGAGTAGTGTTGATTGATAATAACTTCTCATCGGGAAAATAATCATTAAAAGTTTGTTCATTTAAATCTTCAATAAACGGGTTATCTAATCGTGAAAGATGGTCCGCGGCCAAATTCTCAGCCCCCTTTTTATCTCGGATTTCCAAGTCGAACTCCTGAAGGAGTAAGACCCAGCGAAGTAAGCGTGGTTTGGCATCCGGTTTAGAAAGTAAATATTTGAGGGCCGAGTGGTCTGCAAAAACAATAATTTTTGAAAGCGTAATATAAGGTCGAAATTTGTCGAACGCAAAAATAACTGCTAATAATTCTTTCACCGTTGTGGTATAGTTCTCTTGTGCGGATGTAAGTGTTTTACTTGCGTAGAAAATAGGGTGGAAGTTTTTAGATATACGTTGTCCTAAAACGGCTCCTACCGCAAAGCTACTTGCATCGCACATGATTTCGAATGGAAGGTCCCAGATTGGAGCTATCATAATTGGTGCATTTATTAGCTTATTTTTGATTAATTGAAAAGCATATAAGCAGATATCATCAAAAATAAATGGAGTGTCTTTTTCTAAAAGATGAGTGAGGGGTTTCGTAATTTTCGAAAAATCTTTTATAAATCGCCGGTAAAAACCGGCATGTCCTAGAAAGCTTCTTATGGCCTTAACGTTGGTTGGCGGTGGCAGTTTTTCGATCACTTCTATTTTTGCTTCATCGACCTCAATTCCTCTTGCTGATATCTTATGACCTAAAACCAATCCCTCCCGCACCATGAAATGGCATTTTTCCCAGTTCAGGGCGAGATTGGTCTCCTCACACCGTTATAACACTTTTTCTAAATTTTCTAAACAAAAATCGAAGGAATCACCAAACACAGAAAAGTCGTCCATAAATACCTCCATAATACTTTCTACGTACTTGTCGAAAATGGCCAACATACACCGTTGAAATGTTGCTGGCGCATTACATAGGCCAAACGACATTCTTTGATTGGCGAAGGTGCCGAAAGGACAAGTAAACATCGTTTTCTCCTGGTCCTCGGGCGAGATGGGAATTTGGAAGTAGCCCGAGAGACCATCGAGGAAACAATAAAAGCTATGGCCGGATAATCGTTCTAAGATTTGATCGATGAATGGCAAGGGGAAATGGTCCTTGCGGGTGGCGTCGTTCAATTTGCGATAATCAATACACATACGCCACCCAGTCACCGTCCGTGTTGGGATTAAGTCATTATTGTCATTTAACACTACCGTGATCCCTCCCTTTTTAGGAACTACTTGAACGAGGCTTACCCATTTGCTATCTGAAATTTGATAGATAATTCATGCGTCTAATAATTTCACGACCTCACCCTTTACTACTTCTTTCATGTTTGGGTTTAATCGGCGTTGAGGTTGAATAGAATTATGTGAATTATCTTCCATTAGAATTTTGTGCGTGCAGAAAGACGGACTTATGCCCTTAATATTAGAAATCTGCCAAGCAATTGCTTGGCGGTGCTTTTGTAAAACTTTTAGCAATTTGGCATTTTCAGATTCACTTAAATGGGCCGACACTATTACTGGTAACTTAGAGTCTTTTTCTAAAAATTCATATTTTAAATGATTGGGTAGTTCTTTAAGTCCTAATGTGGGAGGTTCCTCGTAAGAAGATTTGAAAGACTTTTCTTTTTCAAAAGTAATTTCTTCAAAATGTTTTGATTTACTTTGAAAATTTGAGGGGGCGGGAGCAATGGCCATTTTCATTTCTTGTAATATTTCAGCGGAGGTATTTGAAGATGAACAAACAGAAGAAGAACCATTTTCAGAAATACAAAAAGAAGGGTCTTCACTTAACACATCTAAGAAAAAACACGAATCGTCATTTTCTAGGGTATTTTTCATAGAGGGTGTTATGGAGAAGGTTACTTCATCATCTCCAACTCGGAGGAATAGCTTACCATTACTCACATCAATGATAGCACGGGAGGTGGCAAGGAAGGGGAGGCTAAGGATTAGGGGAACCTCGACATCCTCTTCAATGTCCAAAATGACAAAATCCACCGGGAAGATGAATTTGTCTACCTTTACGAGCACGTCCTCCACAATTCCCAGCGGATATTTTATCATCCTATCTGCTAGTTGTATACTCATACGTGTGGGGCTAAGGGTGCCCACTCCTAACTTCTTAAACAAGGAGAATGGCATCAAGTTGATGTTCGCACCTAAGTCGGCCAACGCGTTCTTTACAAATAGATCACCAAAGAGGCACGGGATAGAAAAACTACCCGGATCGTTAGCCTTTTTCGGTAATTTATTTGTTAGGACGGCAGAACACTCAGCATTTAAAGTTACGTGCGATAGATTTTCTAGCTTTTTCTTATTAGTTAGAAGATCCTTCAGGTACTTAGCGTACTTGGGCATTTGTGATATCGCTTCATGGAAGGGCAAATTGATGTGTATTTTCTTAAACATTTCCAGGAAGCAATGATATTGATCATCTAATTTTTCTTTGTTGAGTTGAGAAGGATAAGGCGGGGCGGGGTTGTTTTTGAAAATATGAGGTGGAGTGATAAAATCTGTTTGAGTGAGTGGTGTTTTTGAAATAGGGGTGGATATTGCCTCAGGCTCTTCGCTAACCGGACCGGATATTTGCTTCCCACTCCGAAGAGTTACAGCTTTCGCTTGCTCTCTCGGGTTGGGCTCGGTGTTAGCGGGAAGAGTCCCGGGCGGTCGCTCGAATATTATTTTGGCCAGCTGCCCGATTTGGTTTTCTAGATTTTTAACGGATCCGGCTAAGTTCCGGACAGTTGCTTCGTTCGTACTTATATATTTTGAAAACATCTCCTCCAAAGATGGAGGTTTTTGAAAGTTAACAGGGGGTGGAGGTGGTGTAAATTCATATTGTAGAGGCGGGCGAGTTGTGTTTGCAGGATTACTCCAAGAAAAGTTCAGGTGATTACGCAGCGCAGGATTATAATTATTCGGTAATTGAAAACCAGGTGCATGAAAATTAGAAGCAACAGAATAATTATTATAAGCATTTTTATTGCCTACGTAATCAGCTTGTTCGGAGGTGGCTTTTGCGAATTCCCAAACCTGAGGTGCGGAAGGAGCATTCATTTTCGATATCTTTTTGCTAAGCATTTCCACTTGTAGTGCCAGCTGGGAGACGTTATCCACTTCGTACATACCTGCAGGTTTGTTTGGACGGGATCTTGGCACATTCCACTGATACGTGTTCATGGCCACATCCTCAAATAGCTCAAGAGTGGGTTCCGGGGTTTTGTTATTTAAGGTACCACCGGAAGCAGCGTCTATCATTTGCTTAGTATGTTGATTTAGTCCGTTATAAAACGTCTGCACTTGTAACCATACAGGCAGAGCGTGATGAGGGCAACGTCTTAAGAATTCTTTATACCTTTCCCAGGTATCATATAGCGTTTCAGAATCTATTTGGAAAAAAGAAGAAATATCATTTCTAAGCTTAGCAGTTTTCGCAGGTGGAAAATACTTAGTTAGAAATTTTTCAGTTAACTGGGCCCAAGTGGTGATAGAACCTCTAGGTAGATTCGACAACCACTGCTTAGCCTTTGTTCTTAAAGAAAATGGGAAGAGTCTTAGCCTAATTGCATCATCCGTAACACCATTTATTTTGAAGGTGTCATAGATTTCAAGGAAGCTATCAATATATGCGTTCGGATCTTCATCTTGTAATCCGTCGAACTGCACGTATTGCTGCACCATGTGAATTATGCTGGGCTTTAGTTCGAATTTATAATTAGCTACGGCAGGGCGGACTATACTAGTTTCCGTCCCTTCCAGGTTAGGCCTTGCATAATGGGACATAGTCCATTCAGGGGCCGCAACCATGTTGGGGACTTCAATTTGGTTAGGTTCGCCCATATTAAAAACCGACTCTGAATCCTCAGCCAGTTCTTGGAATGTAGGATCTTGAACTTGCTATTTTCTTTGAAGAGTATGCTCAAGTTCTTGGTCCAAGTTTACAAGTTCTGACGGATTTGCTCGGGTCATAAACTAGAAAGAGAAGGGAAAATAAGATTGAGAAATTCGAAAAAGAAAAGGTCTCTTTTTTTTTTTAATTAAATTTTTTTTTTCAAGAAAGAGGAGAGAAAAAGAGGTGATAAAAGTAATAGAATCGTTCTTTCAAAATATCAACAAAATGCGAGTCCCCGGCAACGGCGCCAAAAACTTGATGATTAAAATTCCGCTTGCACGAAATAAAATCCGAACTAGCAATCCGAGAAGGCAAGTATACCTATCGAACTGTAGTATAGGAACACAAGTGTCGTATTAAAATCCGAGAACCGTTGATTACTTATACTCAAACGAATTACTATTATTTTATCTTAATAATTTTTTGGAAGGTTTTGTTTGCTAAGTTGAAATAAAAGCTGGATAAAAGTACGGCTAAACGATGATTAAGAAATAGCACTCGATCTTGACTTACTTCGGCTTAAGTTGATCAAAATTCAAAAGCAAACTTAAAACTTAATAAAGTAAGGGTAGCTTGACCGTGGGGGTTCCTATAATTTGAACATGCTTCTCTCGAAGATATGCCCAACTGAGTTTAGGAAAATCCGACCGAACTCTTGTCCCGTATTCGAATACCTAAAACTCTCTTTAAGTTGTGAACCCGCTATTGGGTTTGACTCCAATCCAGGAGATTTACATCATTCTCTCTCGAGAAATGTGTGTAACTCTCTTTACTCTTAAGTGCTCACTTCAGACTATCGGCCTCTTGGCTAGCCAAGAATGAAAGCAATGGTGGGGACTATATATCGATAATATAGCTCCACTAAATTTTAATTAAGAGTAAATCTAAGGCCCAAAACTTTAGAAAGTGAAAGAAGACTAAAGGATCATAACTTGATCAACTCATCCTCAGATCATCAAGATCGAGTACTATGAGGATTTAGTTACTCATGGTGGAGGGGTAGGAGAGAGAAATGATGAAGATTTTAAGAGAACAAAAAAAATACAATTTTTATTAAACAAAAGTTCAACTGAGATTACATTTGCATGGAAAGCCTACTAAGCATTAGTAATACACTATGAAAGGAAATTACAAAGGCATTACAACATTCATATGAAAACTAGAAAAGGAAATGCATTGAAATAAGAGAGAGAGAGAGAGAGAGAGAGAAAGAGAATACAAAATAACATGAAAATCACTGAAAATAGAGTAGTAGCATCAGTTCTCTCTGCCAAAAACTGAATGGGGAAAGCTTGGAGGTCATTTCAATTTATAGAAATTTTTCTGCCTCGGTCACGCCCTCAGTCACGCCCGTGACTAGGGGCGTGGCATTGTTTAATCAATTCTGCGGCTTAGATCAGGTTCGGCGCACGATTCTGACGCGATTTGATGGGTCACGCCCTAGGTCACGCCCGTGACTGAGGGCTTGACCATTTCGGTGGTTAGTCCGGTATGGGCGCTGGCGGAGATCATGGGCGCTGGTGGCAGGTCGACGTGGCAGTCACGGGTGGCAGCCATGGGCGTGACTTGAGGCACGCCTGTGTAACAAAGGCGTAGACTCCATTTCTTTGCGGCTGAGCGAATCTGAGCTGTTCACGGGCTGGTCACGGGCGTGACTTGCGTGTCACGGGCGTGACTTTTGTGTCAAGGGTGTGACTTTTGTGTCACGGGCGTGACTTTTGTGTCACGGCCGTGTACTTTGGACGTGTCTGACCAGATCTTCTGAATTATGGCGGCAACAACTTAACTGGAAACAGCAAACTTAAGATAGCACTAAAAATAGCAAAATGAACAAAAATTGCATTTAGGTAAACAACAATAAGCAAAAAGTAAGAGTAAATAGCCTAAAAATAACCTAATTAAACTAACTAGATTTAGCATTATCAACCCCTCCTCCATAGTGGAAACACCACTCATTACCTTTTCCTCCTGCTGCCTCCCTGGTGATGACACCTTGCTGGGCAAGGATTTATTTTGTGGTGAGACAAGTGAGGACCAGCCTTCCTCCTCTTCTTACTTCCTATTTCCTCTACCTATGTTGAACATGTATTATTATTTAGGTAGAGGTGTAACTCTTCTGTCGCCGTATCGGTACCCGCTACCGACACGCATATTAGAACAGTTACCTGTTCATTTCCTTTTTCATACGCCCATTAGCTAGAACTCTTTTAAATTTGAATAAGTTGTGCTGGGATGACAATAACCCCAGTAGTTATCTTGCCTTTTCCTGCATTTTTATTTTATCTAGTTTAGTTTAGTTAGTGGTATTTCATTTTAGTATGTATATTTTCTTTTGTTTTTGTAGAGCTCACCCCTGCAGGTCCTTCTGGATGGCGGATGATGCAGCTTTTTCTTGGTTTACACGCCAATCTTCTGGTATGCTCACTACTAAGCATTGGGTACTCTCTTTCCCTAGACTTCATTTTGAATTTCATAGTTTTATCTTGTGTTGGATTGTTTAGATTAAGTCTGGGGGAGAGCAGCTATGTGTTACCCACTGCACGTGCACATATCATTTGCATACTAGAAGTATATTAATCTCATTTATTTAGCATTGTTCATCTTCACAGCATTCCATAACACCCACGTGAGCACACGCTTATTTGTCTATGCGTCTCGGGTAAATATTATTTTTTTGTGTGATTGAAAGATCATGATGCTGGCATAGGATTGAGTGGCGGTGTAACATGTTGACTCTAGCAGTGCTCCTAGTCGAGTGCTCTTGTCTCGTGTTGTAATTCTTGTAGAATTAGCTTTTTCTCATGCATTTAGTTTTATAATTTTCCAATTGCGTGAATATTGTTTATTCTACTCGAATTTCGTGAATCCAGTTGAATCCGACGATAGTGTAGGTGCGTGTATAGACGATCGCCAGTGATGTATTGCTCGAGTCGGGAGGAAGGATATTCTTTCTCGTTGGCTAAGAACTTGCCCCTAGCGACTCTCGAAGCATGGGTATAGGTTATTTCATTTGTGCAAGTGTGATATAGGCCATTCTTTGGCCTGGTTGAGGCTTTGCACCATTCCTAAACGCTCTATCCTTGCTTAGCCCCTTTGCGCCTAATCCCTACCATTTGATTCAGCACCACCTTCAATTCACCAAAGCCAAAATGACTATCCTAATCGCACACCAAATTCTGAGCTCAAGCAATTTGTGCATATAAAAGTTGGGTGTTGAGGCTGTGTATATTTGTGGTTGTGGTGGGAATGCGTTATTGAAAATATAGCTATGTTTGTTATTATATGTGCAAAGTTATATTTTAAAAAAAGAGAAAAGAAAAAATGTGAAAAGAAATTAAAGTAAAAAAATGTGTAAAGCAATGTATTTGGGAATAGGTGGTGTACACACCCCAAAGTTTCATGTTTAAGTCTGGGGGTGTGTTGTACACATTTTTCATTATTGCCGGGATAGTGTTTTAATAGCGAGCTCATTTGGGTTACGTGTGCTAAGCCCCCACGTTTATCATAGTTTACCTCACCGTAGCCTAAGCCTAAATCATAACCTAACGTCCTATTGATTCGCACTCTGAACGTAACTAGTGCCGTGGAGAGAGTGTGAACGGGCAAGCTTATGGCCATCGTCATTGATGGATTTCTTTGGAGTTTGTCCCGATCCTCAATCTCTGGCAATATTCCACTTAGTGATCGAGCTACTTTCACCCTACGCGTGATTGAAGGATTCACCACGATTCAAATTATCAGTAGCTATAATAAGTAGAAACGCAATTTAGAAAATTCTAATCTATTTCGCATGTTTAAAAGGTTTTTCTACTAAAATTTCAATGTGCGCGTGTAAGCGACTTCGCATTGTACTTCACATTTTCAATTACTTTGTCAGCTTATGATCTTTCTACTCCACATGGGAGATAGTTTGCTCGGGACGAGCAAACGGGTAAGTCTGGGGGTGTGATGAGTCCAATATTTATAGTGTTTTATGGACTCATCCGGGCTAGTTTTCACCCACATGCACTTCACTTTTAGTCCTTAATTGCTTATATTTCACTTGGTCACAGTTCTCACATGAAGTGCTCATTTAGACCCGTTGTAGTGTGCAATATTGCACTATTTAGTTGGGGGCAAGCACATTGTGCTCCCCATTCTTTTTCTGCTTTTACTTGTGCTGGAGGTGTGTTCTCAGCCTTTGGACGTGTTGTGCAGGTGGGCAAATCGTCCATATTGCCCAGAATTCATCCTGTATGAATCGCACGGTCGTGCGATTTCTTGACGCACGGTCGCCTGCAATCGTGCGCTCTGATCGGCTGGTCAATATGGTGATCTGCCACGCTCATTTGTTTTCTTCGCGCACGGTTGGCCTCAACCGTGCGCGAACAAAACGCACGACCTCTTGTTGTTTGCCAGATTTCGAGGTTTCTGAATTTGCCCGTGCGTTTTTACGCACGGTCGGCTTCGACCGTGCGTGAGTAAAATGCACGGGCACGGCTGCTTCGTCTTCCTGCCATTTGTTCTCGATTAATATCGCACGGTGCACGCACGGTCGTGCGTTCGACCGTGCGTGGCCAATTTCTGATTATTTTTCTATAAAGCGCAGATTTTCGCCCTAGCCAGGGTATCGACTTTCTTTCCCGTGTCCAAAAGCTTCAGTTTCGCCCATTTCGCCGCTCCATCACCGCCCACCTTCGGGAGGAGCTCCGGCCGCCATTCTCTTGCAAATCTCATGGCGGAGCATCCTCTAGGCCTCCTCCATTGTTCATGCACCTCCAAAGCTCCATTTTGAGGGATTTTCTGCTGCATATATGAAGTTCTCCGGTGAGATCGTGGCAAAGAATATTGACGGAGAAGACGGGTATAATAGATGAAGGTGACAGCTCTTTCGGACCCCGGACCGCAGTTGGAGCCCGAGCTCGGGCAAGGATTGACAACCCTAGATTCCGGCCGTGAACCTCCGATGAGTCACCGTGCTTTGGTTGTAATCTCAACCTCCTTTACATTGTAGTGTGGTATTCCTTAATTATTTGGGTGTTTGAACATTGTTTGTTAAACCTTGTTTTGTCATTTAATATTTCATGTCTATGTGAAATTGTTATGTGTGGTTTATGCAAGTGAGGAGCACCCCATTCCATCTTCCATCCCGCTATCATGTTCGTGTGCCGCACTAGCAATTGCTAGTAGCGTGCTTGTTGACGAGGTGCTTGCGACCATCATTCCGCCGGTGTGACCCACTCCATTCCGTAAGACTACTCTTCCATCCGCCTAGCAAAGCGTGGCATAGCGGCCTGTGTAATCCATTCGCCTAATGAACCAGTGCGCTCAAGTCCTACACAGTTCGATTCCACACTCGCCACTCCATCAGCTTGCCTACTCGTCCATCCACCTAGCGAATCGGTGCATAGCAGCCAGTGTAGTTTTCCATCCCGCCTGGCGAAGCATTGCATAGCGGCATTGTATAGGAGTAGTTGTAGTTGTTTTCTTTTATTTTCCACAAGCCAAATCACCCCCTTTCACATCCATTTGACTTAAGGACTTCGATCTCACGTCCTTCCTCAATAGTTAACTCCACCTTACTGTGTTCCTTCGAGGTCGATACTTGGGGATTCACTCCCACATTTTATATTACTTGAATGATCGGTACACTGCCGTTTCGTGCCGTAGTCTCGCTACCGCCGATAGCGGTGTGCTAGATTTGCGCATCAGTGACGTAGTGGGAAAAGCCCTTCTGTGCAAGCCAGGCTCACATAAAAAATCTCACAACCCATGTTTGAGCTGGTTGTAAGGATCATCTTGAA
Organism: Dactylorhiza incarnata; assembly: GCA_033032865.1. Classification (NCBI taxonomy): domain Eukaryota; kingdom Viridiplantae; phylum Streptophyta; class Magnoliopsida; order Asparagales; family Orchidaceae; genus Dactylorhiza; species Dactylorhiza incarnata. Next base: position 11,139,696 of record JAWHQI010000035.1, read on the forward strand.
GAAAAGGACTTGCTGGGGAAATGTCATGTACCAAAGGATAAAGCAAGTTCTGCAGGCTTCTAACCTAGGAAGGATCCTCTCACTCTTCCTGCTGAAGGCTTATCCAGGAGAATTCTCCTCCATCAAGGGTATTAACATCCACTACTTGAAGAGGTTGGATATTAAAACACTGGACAGGTCAACAAGGGTCCTCCCCATGAGCCAACCCTCTATGGTGGCTGAGCTGAAGGAGAAGAAGAAAGTAAAGAAAAGTGAGGTAGGAGGTGTTGAGTCCTCCAAGAAGAAAGATGATCCTCAAGATCACATGAAAGGTGTGGGAGGAGAAGATGTTCCCAGGACAAGTGGGTATGATGAACCCCAGGGAAGAGTTGATTCTACTTCTGAGCCAACTCAGATTGATACTGATCCAGATATTCCCCTAGTTGAAGATGAACTCCTGAACTCACTTATTCATGGTAAATTAGGTTCTCAGTTAGGCTTCTCCCCTCTAACAATAGTCTAGCCTAGGTGTCTAACAAACCCATCAATCAATTTTCAGGTTCTCCTAGACAAAATTCTCCAAATATGGATGCTCTGAGTGGGGGGGAGCATTGTCCTCTCTTTGGAGATAATGGTGGGGGTGCTAGTGAGGGGTAGCACAGCCCAAATGCTAAAGAGCTGCCAAGATCTGAACCTGCAATGGAGAAGGCCAGAAATGAAGCAGAGGAGGTAGTGGAGAAAGAAGTGGCCCAGGAAAGGCCTGCAGCTGTGCTGGACACATCTGACCTGCTGAACACAATACAATCCATCATTGAGGGTCAGATGTTGTCTGTGAAAGAGCTTGTTGCTGAAAAGGTTCAAGGTTCCACTGTTCAAATATGGGAGGAGTTATATGCTATAAGAACAACATTATCTCAGGAGATCCAAGCTACTGAGCAAAGAATAGAGTCAAGGGTGGTTGCAGCAAGGACTGAGCTGAATACCCAGATCCATGATGTCACTACTTCTTCTGCTCATATCCTCCAGCAAATGACTAGGTGGTTTAAGATGGCCAAAGGCACTGTTGCTGCCCAGCACACTGTTCTGAAGCAAATTGCAGATCATCAAGGGGACTCCACAAAGGACATTACATATGTCAAGAATCATCTGTACAAGAATGAAAATGCCTGGGAGAAAGCAGTTGCCAGGATGGCTCAAGTGGCTAACACATCTAGCAGGCATATCATGTCCCACATTGACAAGGCAAAGGAAAACATTTTGGAGGATGTAGACAACACTTTTCAAACTCTCTCCCAATCCATAATGGATCAACACTCTAAAATAGAGAAAAAGATATTTGAAGAAGGCAAAAAGGGGGAGGAGAAGGTTGCCAAGCTAAGTGCAAAACTGAAAGGGGCTTATATAAGGTTAAATACCAACATGGAGAATGCCCACCACCTGCTAAGCAGCCCACAAGCAAGTGGTGGAAGAGGTCAATAATGCATCAAATGCAATTCAAGAAAATCTTCTAACTATGGTTAAGAAGGTAAATGATGATCATTGGATCACCAGTCTAAAGGTGTTACAAGGAATAAGGATTGCCTTAAACCTTCATGTATTGAATCCAAAAAGACCTGAAGATTTTGACTTTCAAGGTCAATCTGAACTGATTCATGATGAGAGGGAATCAAAGAGGAGAAGGAGAGAGGGCATTCAGACTGCTAAAGAATATATGGCTCAGAAGAGAATGGAAAGATTAGATGATCCACTCTATGAGGATGACAATCTGGAATTGGACACAATTGTAGTCAACACCTGGGTCAGCCATGGCAATCCACTCAAGTATATTGACCATGTCTACTCATCTGCTGAATGGATCAAGCACCTTGAGAGGAGTCTCTAAGGGAAAGGATTCTCAAAGAAAATATGGTAAGAAGGGAAATTCCTATAAGGATTCCCCCAAGAAATCTTCCCAAGCCATTTCTATACTTCAAAGTGAAGGAAAAGATGAAGGCAGCTGCTGAAGCTAGGAAGAGAAAATCTGAAGAAAAAGGAGAAAGCTCTTCCTAGGGACCATCCAAGAAGAATCTACTCTTTGAAGCTCCTTAAATTATTCAATGTATAAATATGACTTGAACTGATTGTTTATGTCTGTTTTGATCATTTAAATGAAATGATATTTCATCTTCTGAAAATCATATGTGTCATTTAGTGTTAGTATATGTATGTTGCACTTGAATATCTGTGGTTCTACCTTCAGTATTCTGTGCTAAGTACTTACAGTAATGAAGAAATGCTGAATCTTCACTTAATTAACATAAATGTAATACAACTTTATGTGTAGTTGACATTTGTATTCAATGATAATTCACATAGGTAAGAAACTGTTAATGTCAACAGAAATCTTCTTTATCTTCATATGTCATGAAATGCAATAACTCTCAATATCTGTGATATGACATATTCTTAGATTAAGTTGTTACTTAGCATTGGCAGATATTTTGCCCTCATCAAATAGGGGGAGATTGTTGAGAATTTGCCCTCAAATTCCCTTGATTTGAAGAGGGGTCGTCATGCAATGTTAAGTGCATGTTGTATTTGATAAAGCCATATTTCAGTAAGAAATATAGGTTCAGGTAACTCAAGAGAAAGGGCCAATCATGCCACTTAGTTCAGGAGAAATCTACTCCTGAGAGATGAAGAATTGTCTCAGCAGAACGGCTGAGACGAAGGGTCAAATCCGCTGAGATGAGCTCACTGTCTCAGCGGATCCGTTGAGACGGGGAAGGAGCTGCAGATAGAAGAAACCGCTGAGACGGCTGTCTGTCTCAGCGGATCCGCTGAGACAGGAAAAGAGACAACAGAAGCAAGAGCTGAGACTTGGCGTGTTCGTCGAAATCAGAAGGTAGTTCGTCGAACACAGACAGAAAGGAAGAAACAACATAGAGCATGGCGTGTTTGTCGAACACAGAATGGAGCAAGATCGTCGAACCCAGAAGGCAGTTCGTCGAACACAGAGTGGAGCAAGATCGTCGAACTCAGTGTATGGCAAGTTCATCGATCGCAGAGTGCGAGCTCTGGCCGTGGAGCAAGCTGCAGAAAGGCAGTGTGGGGACCACCAGTCTCTCTCATACTTCTCAGAAGATCGGCTAAGAGCCGTTGAAGATTAGAGATGTATAAAAGAAGAAATTAGGGCACTTATGAGAGTGTCTGTCGTTTGCCAAAAGAAATCAACTGTTCCATTGACGGCCGAAGCTCTCGTTTCTCTCCTCCTGCTCACTGAACAAGGGAGAAAAAACTGAGAGAGAAAGTTAGCTCCTTTGCAAGAAGGAGAAAGGTGATCTTTTATCCTTCATCTGAAGAGGAAGATCAGATAGTAGCTGCCATCAACATCTCCAGCTACAAGGAAGCACAAGCTGTGCAGGAACTACAGGAGACTTCCTTCAACTGCTTTCTGCTATAGTAAGATTTAAACTCACTTTTTTGTAGGGCAACTTGCTTGAGTTTGTAGGACCATTTGGTATGAGATTGTAAGAACCTTTGTGTTCTGAATTGTAGGGCTGAAGGCCTGAGTTGTAGGATCTGTTGATCTGAGTTGTAGGGCTTTATTGCCTGAGCTGTAGGAGGAGGAATCCTCTGAGGTAGGACCTGGAAAAGGTCTGAGTTGTAAGTGGTGGATTCCTCTAAGGTAGGGCTGTTTGGGCCTGAGATTGTAGGACCTGCTGTGGTCTGAGTTGTAGGATCAGTGGCTGATCTGAGGTAGGGCTGCTGTGCCTGAGATAGGGTTGGGAAAACCTGAGAGATCCTGAGGGATATGTGCTTTAGGCTCTTGGAGCTGAGATTGGAGGAGTTGGCCCTCTCTAACACACTATTAGAAGGGTGAAGGGGGAAATTGGACTACCCATAGACACAATGTCTTGGGGAACCACTATAGATGCTTGTGTGCTTTCTGTGTGTCTGATCATTTGCTTGCTCTTAACCAGAAGACATATAGACTAATAAAAAGAAAATAAAAGAAACCTATTCACCCCCTCCCTCTAGGTGATTTAGACTACATCCTTTATAAACTTACACGATTATTTTACTTGAGCAAAACTGACAAACCAAAACAGTTCGCCAGAACAACACTTGTAGACCACCCGACTTCACCATCAGACCGCTCGAACACTGTGAGTACTTGAACCACCTGGTAACTGATGCTGATTGGTAAAACCAAGATCCCGTTGTCCGCGCGAGTTCGCGGTCTCCAAAAGGCAGACCGCCCGGACTCTCCATTTACACTTCAAAATTCAACACTCCCCCTTGAAGTGGGAAGTGGAAGTCAGCCCAAGTAAACTCTATAATCGATCAAACAGTCCCTTCGACAATAGCCTCGTAAAGATGTCCGCGATATTATCCTTGCTCTGCACATGCTCAACCATAAGAGATCCCTCCAACACCTTCTCCTGAATGAAATGATGTCGAATCTCTATGTGCTTGGTTCACGCATGACAAACTGGATGGTTCACCAGTTTGAGGGACTCTCATTGTCACCTCAGAGCAGAGTAGGACCTCACACCTCACTATGAATGTCCTCCACAAGCCTCCTAAGCCAGATTGCTTAGTGAGCTGCCAAAGCTGAAGCTTTGTACTCCTCTTCCATTGTAGAGACAGACACAATATCTTGCTTCTTACTGCACCATGATATAGATGTAGAGCCTGTCATAAAAACATATCCAGAAGTCGATCTCCGGTCATCTGAATCTTCTCCATAATTAGCATCCATGCAATTAAAAGCCCTAGTCCTTCCCATTGAAGAGACCCAAATCAGTGGTGGACTTTACGTACTTTAGAATGCTCCTAGCCGCCATAAGATGAGGTTTCTGAGGCTCTGCCATAAACTGACTCACTCGGCCAACTACATAAGAGGTATCTGGCCTTGTGATCATCATGTATATCAAACTTCCGACCAAAGCCTGGAACACCAAAGGATCAGAAAGAACCTTCCCCTAATCACGTCAAAGATGAACACCAACCTACAGTAGAGTAGAGCTGCTCTTCCCCCCTTCCATACCGAATCGCTTCACAATTCATTCTACCTAGCCTTTTTGGGATTCAAGCATACTGCCCTCTTTCCTCTCTACTTCGAGTCCAAGGTATTGGTGGAGCTCAGCCAAGTCATTCATCTCAAATCTGATAGCTAACTCAGCACGAAGTCTAGCTACCTCCACTTCAGAATTTCCCGTGAAGATCATGTCATCAACATATAGCAACACCAAGACCTGAAGCTCCCCCGTCTTCTTTATGAATGAGCTTGAATATGAATCAGAAGCAAAGTAACCACAGAATTGGAGGCATTCTGCGATCATGCCATACCACACCCGATGTGCCTGCTTCAAGCCATAAAGAGCCTTCTTGATCTTACACACATATCTTCGGTCTTCTTCAGAAACATAACCAGGTGGTTGATCCATGAAGATATCCTTGGCAATCTCTCCATATAAGAAAGTATTCTTTACATCGAGCTGCCAGCGTGATCACCACCCGAACCGAAGTCATCTTGGCAACAGGGCTGAAGGTTACTTCATAATCCTCACCATACTTCTGTGAGAATTCTCGAGCTACAAGGCGAGCCTTGTACCGCTCAATGCTACCATCAGCATTATTCTTCAGCTTGAAAACCCACTTGCAAGTCACAGGAGTAACTCCCTCAACCTTAGGCACTAATTCCCAAGTCTCATTCTTCCTGAGGGCAGCCATCTCTTCATCCATGGTGTCTTCCCACTCCTTGACTCCAACATCATTTTCAAAGCAAGCCGGCTCTCTCATCCAGGGGACCTGGAATGATAGTCCTCTTGGACCTCCTGAGAGCTTTACTCTGATCCACCTCTTCAACTACCTGTTCTGAACTAGCTCTCCTTCCAGGCATACTTGGAGCATCGCTCCCCCGCTTCTAGAACCTGAAGTACCTAAACAAGAGCTAGAAACACGTGGAGTACCTAGAGAAACAACAAACTCCACCAGAACCTCCTTTGTAGCTTCTTCAAGACCACCATCTAACCTACTTCCTTATAACTCAATAGAAGAGCTACCTTGGTATGATACTAATCAAGTACCATATCCCTCGAGACCGCAACTCTCCATGTCGCTGGAGCCATGCATCTCCAGCCCTTCTTCCAGTCATCATAACTGACGAAGACTAGCTTCCATTCTTTCGCATATAGCTTCATTCTAAGAGCATCTGTGACATTCATGTGGCAGGTAGATCTGAACACTCAAAGGTGTTCCACCGAAGGCTTTTCCTTGAACATCAACTCATGAGGGGTCTTCATGTTGATTGGACTAAGAGGCATTTGATTGATGACAAAAGTTGCACAAGACATTCTCTCTACCCAGAAAGACTTTAGGATACTCTTGGCATGAAGCCAACACTTGCAGGTCTCCATTAGATGACGGAACTTTCGCTCTGCAACACCATTCTTTTGTGGAGTATGAGCACAAGAGAGCTCTCTCCGGATGCCATGCTTCCTGCAGAAGTTAAAAAAGGCATTTGAGGTGTACTCCCCTCCATTGTCGGTTTTGAACTTCTTGATCCGCAGGTTAAGCCGACCTCCCCCCAGCTCCTTGAACTCCACAAAGTTTTCAAGGGCTTCCGACTTCTCCTTCAGAAAATATACCCAAGTATATCTAGTGATGTCATCAATCAAGACAAGCATATATCTTCTACCTCCAAGACTGACAGTTGCGGTAGGTCTAAACATTTCACCATGAATACACTCCAATGGTGCTTTGCATCTGCTTTGTGATTTGTCGAATGGAAGATGTTGAGCCTTACCATTTTGACAGCCTGCACAATCATGACCTTCTCTGAAAGATGACAGACTAGGCAAGCCTCTCACAAGGCCTCTTCCCTCCATAGCCTTCAGCTTATCCATCCCAACATGTCCAAGTCTTTCATGCCAGGTAGCAGGGCTATCATTAGCCCTCATCTTATCAACATAGGAACTTGTTGATAACATAAACAAGTCCTTGACCCGCTTTCCTACATGAGTGATATCTGCCATCACCGCTGATACGTTTCGAAGAAACATCACTTCTATTGCACCAAACAGAACGTGATAGCCAGCATTAACAACATTGGTCACTGAAAAGAGGTTTTTCTTCATCCTCGGTACAAGATAGACACTCATCAATGTGAGTGGGCCATTATCTCCATTCAAAAAAACTACACCCTCCTTCTCAACAACATGTATAGTATCATCAACAGTAATGATAGCATCATTACCTGAGTATGCTTACAATGAGGAGAACTTTGACTCATCTCTGGTTAGGTGATGAACACAACACGAGTCCACAATCCAATCATCTTGATAGTTGATAGAAGCCAATGCCCGAATGCAAATGCCCGTCATGAATGCACCTCCACCACCCCAACTATCTTCAGCATTAGAACCAGCCTCCTCCTAACATTCAGCATGCCCTGGCTAAAGATTGACTTTACAGTCTCTCTTGAAGTGACCAAGTTTGTTGCACCTGTAACATCTCGGCTCTTCCATATTCTTCCCATCAAACTTAGGAGCATAACTCCTCTCCTGTTGATATGAAGTAGATGGACCATCAAAAATAGATGACTTCTTCTTCTTGTCCCATCTCTTCTTCTTGCCTGAATATAGACCGTCGCTTTCTCCACCAGAGATAGATATCCCTGCCATCTGTAATGCAGGATGTCGGGTCCTTGACCGCACCTAGTGGCATCACACCAGCTAGCGGACCACGTCCAAGCATGCCTGCCAGAAGGACTGCAGTCCAGGCACCCAACCCATCTCCGCGCCTGTTCTCAACGCGGTGGGTTGTAGAGACTGGGGATCGGCCCCAGCCTCAACAACCCACCGCGTTGAGAACAGGAGTGGAGATGGGTTGGGGTGCCTGGACTGCAGTCCTTCTGGCAGGCATGCTTGGTCGTGGTCCGCAAGCTGGTGTGATGCCACAGGGTGCGGTCGGGGCCCCGACATCCTGCATTAATCTGCTTAGCCAAACTCCCTTGCAAAGCAAGCAAGTTCTCCAACTCTAGCAACGACGGTTGATTGGCCCAACCTTGCACAGAAGTGACAATGGCCACAAACTCCCTCTGTAAGCCGCGAATTATGTGCCTCTTCAACCTCGCTTCTGAAATAGGTTCATCCAGGTCCAAAGCCGATATCTCTGCGCATAGGTTCTTCATCTTCGAGAAGAACGTTGAAATGGACAAGTCACCTTGAGTTGCCTTAGCAAACTCATTCTCCAAGAACTATAGCCGAGCTACCTTCTTCTTAGTGAGCAAGCCATCCAAGGCTATCCAAATCTCAGCAGCTGACCTACAACCAATGATGTGGTCAAACAGCTCCGGAATGATGGCTCGCTTGAGAGTAAATTCTGCCTTTGCATTTGTTCTCTTCCAAGCCTTCACGAGCTCAGCTTTCCCCTCAGCAGGAACTACAACTTGTCTTGCTTCTCCTCCAACTACCTCCCATAAGTCCTCGACAAGCAGATAGCTTTACATGCACAACTTCCACTTCTTGAAGTTAGTCTGCGTAAGTAGCTCAATACCAAGTCCTCTAGCATATCCTCCTTCTATTTTCTATTGCTCTGATTGACAACCGTCTTGCAAAAACCCAAGCAGAAGACAAAGCTGATTACTGCTGAAAACCTCGCTCTGATATCATTTTAAAATTTTTGAGGCAAGGAATGAAGTACAAAGCGGAACACTTCAACACAATCTACAAGTATGACAATCAATGATAATGGGAAGACAGAATAGTGCTCTTGTATTAACTATCTCTTTATAGCTCGAGACATACATGGCGAGACATGATTTATAAGAATCAGAAAAGGAGACATGCACAAGACAAGAAAACAAGCCGCCATTGAACTGCCAATGCAGTGACCGCCAGATGGCTCAAATAGTCAGACTGCATGGTTATCCCTGAGACCACATGAACACAGCAAGCTTGATGACTTGCGAACTGTCAGACCGCAATCATAGACTACACAACTTGCTGCCTTATTCGACTGCTGAAACCAACAACCTGTCCGCACTTCGAGACCACCTGACCGTAAGGTTATGATGAAGCAAAACTATATTCGCAAATGACAACGACAAGTGTACCATATCAAAAGTAGTATAGGTTTATAAAACCAAGGTCGTATTAGACTCGGGACGGTTGAATACCTTTACTTTGGAAAATCTCTATTATTTTATCAATTAGAAATTTGGAGTTTGTTTGCAAATATTAAAAACTAGAAAGACTAATAGAATTAATTTGATGGTTAAAAGCTAGCACCCAATCTTTGAATCACCTCGAAAAATAAATACATGAAATAAAACTTCTAATTCTCTTAAAGAAATTACTTGATCGTGGAGGTTCCCGAACGGCGTCATCGGTGATGCCATTGATTTTAAACGTATCGCAAATTCCTGAAAAATTTAACAAATATAAATTAGGATCTTCATCGGGTAAGCCATTGAAAATGTTGGGTTGCTGTACCATCTGAATGATACTCATTTTAATTTCAAAATTATTATTCGCCACCGCCGAGCGAATAATACTAGATTGTGTCCCCTCCCAATTCGGTCAGGCATAATAGGACATGGTCCGTAGCGGGGCCTCATTATGGTCGGGATTTTCCTTTATACCTTCGTTAGTCTCTTTTATTGACTGTTCTCGAATTATTGGTAGATCACTAAATCGGAGACGTCGCCGTAAGGTGCTCTCTATTTCCGGATCAAAACACAATTCAAGATTAATTGAAGAGTTTCCTCAGTTCAAAAACTAAGAGAAAAGAAAAGGAGAGAAAGAGATTTAGAGGCGAAAAGGATAAAAATGTGAAGATGGGAATATTAAAATTATTATAATATTTTTATAATATTATAGTTAAAAATAAATATATAATAATATTTTTTTTTTCAAAAAATAGGTTAAGTTAGTCCCGGACTTCCTGAGGGCTACCCTGTGAAGGGTTCGCAAGGTACTAGAAGATGCGATGTGAGTTCAAGCCCAAATCTCCCTTTCTGAGAATTTAATTTATGTCTTTTATGATTTTTTTTAAAAACATTAATAGATATTTCTTTTTTCGAAATATCAACCTAAAATTCCCCGGCAACGTTGCCAAAAATATGATGAAGCAAAACTATATCCGCAAATGACAACGGCAAGTGTACCATATCGAAAGTAGTATAGGTTTATAAAACCAAGGTCGAATTAGACTCGGGACGGTTGAATACTTTTACTTCAGAAAATCCCTATAATTTTATCAATTAGAAATTTGGAGTTTGTTTACAAATAGTAAAAACTAGAAAGACTAATAGAATTAATTTGATGGTTAAAGCTAGCACCCGATCTTTGAATCACCTCGAAAAATAAATACATGAAATAAAACTTCTAATTCTCTTAAAGAAATTACTTGACCATGGAGGTTCCCGAATTATAAACGTATCTCTCTCAAGGATACGCTCAACTGAGTTTAGGTTGATCAATCAAACTTTCACACTAGAATCAAAACTCCTACAACTTGCTTTATTGTAATGAACCCCTCTATTGGATTTGACTCCAATCCGGGAGGTTTATGTCATCCTTTCTCAAGGGTTGCAATCAGCCCTCTTTATCCTTAAGTGATCAATTCGAATTAAGAGTCTCTCGACTACTAAATTATGAAAACATGAATGAGAATTATAAATCGAAAATATATTCCCACTTCAATAAAATTAAGGATAAATCTTAAGTATTTCAAAGAAGAGAAGAAGGAGATCTAATTATTTCATTGCAAATATCATTCCTTGGATAATCTTGATCGAGTAGTAAAAGAAGTTTAGTTACCCATCGAGATTAAGGAATTAGCAGAAATAAAAGAGAACATGATAAAATAAGAGGGGAATAAGAAGTTAAGAAAACTAATTTTATTGATATTGATAATGAAAATTACAAACTAAGAAATTGAGATTACAAGCAATTGAAATGAAAGTTACACTTTGAAAGGAAAAGTACAAGAACTGAAACTTATAATTGCACAATAAAGAAAAGTACAAGGACTTGAAAAATGAGAAAACAGTGCACAAACTAAAACTAGAACTGCAAAAATTTGTCCCTGATCATCTGGAGAAGCTCCCATTAAATAGCTGAAAATTTAGTGTTATACGCCCTTGGTCACGCCCGTGACCAAGGGCGTGTAAGGGGCGTGATCGAAGCAGCAGCAGAGAGGGTGCTTTCTGGAGTAATTGCGGGCATTACGTGCGCGTCACGCCGGTGACCTAGGGTGTGTACTCTTCAAAACAGGCTGCTGGCGGGAAGCTTTCAGCGGGAAACAGCGCGGGATGAGTCACGCCCATGACTGGATGTCATTCCCTCGATCATGCCCATGACTGAGGGCATGTAACTTTAATTAACATGGCATTGCGCTTCTGCTGCTGGTGGCGGGTCGCGACCATGACATTGGGTCACGCCCATTGTCACGCCCGTGACCTGGTGCGTGTACTTGGCAAATTTTCCCAGAATGTGCCCGGGGTGGTGGAATTGGGTATGGAACACATCTAGGCTGTCACGCCCCTTGGTCATGCCTGTGACCATGGGCGTGTACTTGACAATTTTGGTCAAAGTCCGCAAAAAACCTAAAAAATACAAAAAAAAACTTAAGTTAGTTCATGAAATCAAAAATGGAATGATTTATATGATGTAATTCATATAATTTATATAATTTCATATTAAAAATATATTAAAACTATACTAAAGGATGAGTATAAAACTACTCATCAAACACCCCCCATACTTGCGTTTTTGCTATTCCAGAGCAAAAGAATGAGGAAAGAATTATAAGAAATCAATTTATTTCTAATTAACCAAAATTTTATTAGACCAAAAGTAAGTTAAAAGCAAATTCTAGAAATTCAAGAATTAAGTTATAAGTTATGGTGATAATTTAAAAAGAGAAAAATGTTTATCTAAGTACTTCTCAAGATAACTATTTAGCAAACGAAATTATAGAAATTTTCAAACAAGAATAGATTGAAATTATAGACACTCTAACATAAAAGAAACTTTAAGGAGAAGACACCCACAAAAATATTGCTCTCTAAATAATTTTATTATGACTAGAATCAATAGAAATGGCAAGGGATTGGTTTTGTAGAGATGGAAAAATGAAGAGTTCTTTGATTGGAGGTGGTGAAAACCTTACTCAAAAATTCATATTTGTATATGTTTAGTAAAATAATGAATTGTATCCTCTCATTTTCCATGCCATATAATCTTTTAACTATGCTCTTCAATCAAAATCCCAAAATGTATATGTTTAGATGTAATGAATTTTATCCTCTTACATCATGACATATAGTTTTTTAAATTATTTTGGGTGCATATGTTTAGGGAATAATGAATTTTATCCTCTTATTCCCATGATATATGATCTTTTACAACACTTTTTTTATTTGCCAATAAAGGGGGAGGGTAAGGAAATACTTCCAGTTTATAAATTAAACTATTTTGAGAGCAACTTTCTTAGTGGAGTGAAATTTCCTAAGATCTTAAAGTTAGTAGAGAATATAACAAAAATCTAAAAAAGTTTAGCAAATTTACAACAAATAGAAGCCATTTAAAATTAAAAAGAGAAGTGGTGCTAAATAAATTATCTAATTAAATTAAGAACATAAAATATTTCTTAAAACTAAATTACTTAAAATTTAAGTCTAACGAATTCTGATGAAACAAAATGTTTGCTAAATTAAAATTGTAGGATTATTTATGATCAAACCTCAAACTAGTTTTCTAGAAAGATAAACCACAAGGCTAGGCGTATTTATTATTATTAGTTTTTTTTATTAGTTCTTGGACTTATCGAGGGCTACCCAGCGAAGGGTTCGCAATGTACTAGGAGGTGCGATTGGAGTTCAAGCCCAAACCTCCCTTTCCAAGAAATTAGATTTTTATGAATTTTATTAATATTTTTTTTCTTTTTATAAATTGAGACGAAAATATAGAAAACTACACTACACCCTCATACTTACAGTTAAACATTATCCCCAATGTTTAAAACTAAGTATGGAGTATTATCAAGATTATACATAAGAATGCAGTACATGAAAAGAGGGGAGAAGAAGGCTTCCCTGGTTGGTAGATTGGGTTGCCGAATTAAAAACTTGAAAAAGAATTTAGAAAAAAAAATAGAACAAAAACCCAAAAACAATGATAACATTGGGGTGCCTCCCAAAAGCGCTTTGTTTACCGTCGCGTAGCTTGACTAATCAAAATGAGGGTTTAATCGCGTGAATATTTGCATTTTTCCATGTTATTGCATGGCGGTGATATATAATTTTTTTTATAAATTCGGAAATTTCCGAACCATGAATAATCACAGGTAATTTTGAACTTTCCCATAAAAAATTTTAATTTATATGATCCAGAAGTTGTTTTGATTTTAAATTTGGTTGCTCTTCAAAAGATATTTTAATTTGTTGATTATTTAAATTTACGTGTTCAAAATTTGGCGGCCGTGTTATTTTAATAAAAAAGAGTTTTTAACTCCGTATCTTCGAAAGAAGGAGAAATTTTCTTAGAAAAAGGGAACGACTCTCTTTCAAAATTTATTTCTAAAATATAACATGAGTCATTATTAGGAAAAGGGTTTTTTATTGGGGAGTCGATACTAAAAGTAGCTTCTCTGTCCCCCACTCATAGGAGAAGCTTCCCGTTACTTACGTTTATTATAACCCAAGAGGTGGCAAGGAAGGGACGACCGAGTATAAATGGTACTTCATCGTCTTCCTCTCTGTCTAGAATGGTAAAGTCTACCAGGAAGATAAACTTATCGATTTTAACTAATACATCCTCTACAACTCCCATCGGGTACTTTATTGACCCGTCTACCAGTTGGATGCTTACTTTAGTTGGAGTTGGGGTGCCCAACCCAAGCTTTTTAAATAGAGAAAATGGCATCAAATTTAAACTAGCCCCTAAATATGCTAAGGCATGCGCAGTTAGATAATTTCCAAAAAGATACGGGATCGAGAATCGTCCCAGATCGTTTAATATTTCTGACAGTTTGTTTAAAACAACTGCTAAGCTTTCTAAGCATAAAATATTTTCAAGCTTCTTTTTATTGGTTAACTAATCTTTTAAAAAATTTGCGTACTTAGGCATTTGAGAAAGCGCCTCGCAAAAAGGATTATTAATTTTGATTTGTTTTAAAATACCAATGATTTTTTATACTGCTCCTCGTTGCGCTCATCTTTAAATCTCGAAGAAAAAGGAAGAGAAGGATTTTTAAATATGCGCGGAGCTAAAGTAGAATCAACTTGCAAAGGAGAAGATGAAACATTTACCTTGGGCTCGACCAAATTTGTGGAAGTTACCTCCTTTCCACTATGGAGGGTAATTGCGTTGACGCTCTCCCGTGGATTGGGATCAGTATTGCCTAGAAGAGATCCTTGCTGGCGTTCAGAGATCATTTTGGCGAGCTGTCTAATTTGATTTTCTTGGCTTTTAATAGATCCGGATAAGTTCTAGATGTTGGACTCGTTGGAGGCAATGTATTTGGTGAAGACCTCTTCAAGTGAAGAGGGTTGTGTGGTGGCGGCGGAGCGAATCTGGGATGATTCCCTTGTGGTGGATGCTGAGCATTATTGGGGTTGCTCCATGAAAAATTAGGGTGGTTCCTTACACCTGGATTATAAGAATTATTAAACGGATTGTTATTAATCGGGTTATAAGGAGGACAAAGAGAGTTCCCCATATAATCTACGTGCTCTTGAATGAAAATATTATTATTGTGGTTATTATTATTATTAGCCCAACTGGTGGCTGAGGAAGCATACATCTCCTCCACTTGCTTAGTTAATCTCTCTACTTGTAATGAAAAATTAGTGGCTACCTCGACTTCATAGAGTCTGGCCGGCTTGTTAGGGCGCATCCGTGGCGCATTCCACTAATATGCGTTCATGGCCATCTTTTCAAAAATCTCTTGAGCGGCCTCGGAGGTTTTGTTATTAAGAGTTCCCACTGCTGCTGCATCAATCATTTGCCTTGTTTCGAGATTCAAACCATTGTAGAAAGTTTGAACTTGTTGCCACAAAGGAAGGTCATGATGAGGACATCTCCGCAATAATTCCTTGAAGCGCTCCCATGTGTCGTAGAGAGTCTCTGAGTCTATTTGTGTGAAAGAGATAAAGTTCGTAGGTAATTTAGCGTACTTTGCCAGAGGAAAATATTTTGTTAAAAATTTCTTTGTCATTTCGGCCCACGATGTGATGGAACCTCTAGGAAGAGATCCCAACTGCTGCTTGGCCTTAGTCCGCAAAGAAAAAGGAAATAAATGCAAACAAATGGCGTCATCGGTGACGCCATTGATTTTAAACGTATCGCAAATTCCCAAAAAATTTAACAAATGTAAATTCGGATTTTCATCCGGTAAGCCATCGAAAATGACAGTTTGCTGTACCATCTGAATGATGCTCGTTTTAATTTCAAAATTATTATTCGCCACCGCCGAGCGAATAATACTAGATTGTGTCCCCTCCCAATTCGGTCTCCCATAATAGGACATGGTCCGTAGCGAGGCCTCATTATGGTCGGGATCTTCCATTATACCTTTGTTAGTCTCTCCGATTGACTCTTCTCGAATTATTGGTAGAGTTTCCTCGGGTCATAAACTAAGAGAAAAGAAAAGGAGCGAAAGAGATTTAGAGGCGAAAAGGATAAAAAGGTGAAGAAGTGAATATTAAAATTATTATAATATTTTTATAATATTATAGTAAAAAATAAATATATAATAATTTTTTTTTTTCAAAAAGCAGGTTAAGTTAGTCCCGAACTTCCCGAGGGCTACCCTGTGAAGGGTTCGCAGGGTACTAGGAGATGCAATGTGAGTTCAAGCACAAATCTCCCTTTCCGAGAATTTAAATTACGCCTTTTATGATTTTTTTAAAAAAAAATTTAGAGGAGGAGAAGAAAGAGGACGATAATATTAATAGATATTTCTTGTTTCGAAATATCAACCTAAAATTCACCGGCAACGGTGCCAAAAACATGATGAAGCAACACTATATCCGCAAATGACAATGGCAAGTGTACCATATCGAAAGTAGTATATGTTTATAAAACCAAGGCCGTATTAGACTAGGGGCAGTTGAATACTTTTACTTCGGAAAATCTCTATTATTTTATCAATTAGAAATTCGGAGTTGGTTTGCAAATAGTAAAAACTAGAATGACTAATAGAATTAATTTGATGGTTAAAAGCTACCACCAGATCTTTGAATCACCTCGGAAAATAAATACAAGAAATAAAACATCTAATTCTCTTAAAAAAATTACTTGACCGTGGAGATTCCCGAATTATAAATGTACCTCTCTCGAGGATACACTCAACTGAGTCTAGGTTGATCAATCGAACTTTCACTCTAGAATCAAAACCCCTAAAACTCGCTTTATCGTAATGAACCACACTATTAGATTTGACTCCAATTCGGGAGATTTATGTCATCCTTTCTCAAGGGTTGCAATCAAATCTCTTTATCCTTAAGTGATCAATTCGAATTATGAGTCTCTCGACTACTAAATTATGAAAATATGATTGAGAATTATAAATCGAAAATATAATCCCACTTCAATAAAATTAAGGATAAATCTTAAGTACTTCAAAGAAGAGAAGAAGGAGATCTAATTATTTCATTACGGATATCATTCCTTGGATCATCTTGATCGAGTACTAATAGAAGTTTAGTGAACCATCGAGATTAAGGAATTAGCAGAAATAAAAGAGAACATGATAAAATAAGAGGGTAATAAGAAGTTAAGAAAACTAATTTTATTGATATTGAAAATGAAAATTACAAACTAAGAAATTGAGATTACAAGCTATTAAAATGAAAGTTACACTTAGAAAAGAAAAGTACATGAATTGAAACATACAATTGCACTAGAAAGAAAAGCACAAGGACTTGAAAATGAGATAACAGTGCACAAACTAAAACTTGAACTCCAAAAATTCATCCCTTATCATATGGAGAAGCTCCCTTTAAATAGCTGAAAATTTGATGTTACACGCCCTTGGTCACGCCCATGACCAAGGGCGTGTAAGAGGCGTGATCGGAGAAGCAGCAAATAGGGCGCCTTCTGGAGTAATTGTGGGCTTTATGCGCGCATCATGCCCTAGGTCATGCCCGTGACCTAGGGCGTGTACTATTCAAAACAGGATACTAGTGGGAAGTTTTTGGCGGGAAATAGCACGGGATGAGTCACGCCTGTGACTGGATGTCTCGCCCTCGGTCATGCCCATGACCGAGGGCATGTAATTTTACTTTACGTGGCATTGCGCTTCTACTGCTGGTGGCGGGTTGCAGCAGTGACATTGGGAAACGCCCTTGGTCACGCCCGTGACCTGGTGTGTGTATTTGGCAAATTTTTAACAGAATACGCCTGGGGTGGCAGAATTGGGTATGGAACACATATAGGTTGTCACGCCCCTTGGTCATTCCCTTGTCCTTGGGCGTGTACTTGACAATTTTGGTCAAAGTGCCCAAATAACCCGAAAAATACAGAAAAAATTTAAGTTAGTTCATTGTTTACCCAAAAGACCGCTACCTAGACACCATCTTCTTTAGACCAGGCGGTTTGAGGCATTAATTGATCAGACCGGCAAACAAATCAAGCTGCACGGTCTCCAAGGGTCTGATCGCTCTTAGTAATTGAAGATTGCCAGTGCTAAGTCCCAAAGGTACAAGCTGTGGTCTCGGTCAGCAGACCGCCCCAATTGTCAATTGGATCAAGCCAAAGTTTCTCAATCCATGCCCGGTGCAAACCGGAGGTCAAGCCGCTAGACCGCGCGGCTTCCCCTTTATTTATTCTTCTGTATCCCATCACCCCCTACCCGATTCTCCTATACCCGGGCAGGCGGTTATCTTAGCACCTACCCATTCAGGCAGGTCCCCGAGCCTATAAATAGGGCTGGGTGGCATTCCCAAGACATGCACACTCGAATCCAGGAGCTCGCTTGTCTGAGCTGCGGTCTCGAACTAACTGTCTTGCGACTTGTCTGCCCAGCTGGCTTCATTTGTAACCCGCTGTAACCATTTCATCTTAATCAAAGGAAAGCCCGTCACAAGAGTGGCATTCGCCGTGACGGGCAAATTCTATCCTTGACCACTTCCAGCAGTCTAATCAACTTAAATCATTAAGTCGGATAGTGACCGATAGCTTGCAATCCCTCATTTTCCTTGCTTTTCAAACAGTGATCGTGGAGGCGCATTTTCATCCTTAACAGAAACACGTGACCTTCTGATCTCAAGCTGTCGGCAAATACTCTGACAATATGTCAGACCGCCAGTTCGTCCATGGAGATCGCTCCAACACAGTGAAGACTCCCTATGGGAAGCACTGGAACAGTACAGACAGGAGGCCGAGCAGTCTCGTAAACAAAACTATCAGCGTTTAGATGCCATCGGTCAAGCTCTAGCCCTTCTCACTGATCGGCTAACCGCTCAGCAAACCGCGGTCAACCTGATTGTAACTCCAGCTCAACCACTGCCTCCCTATACCATATCTCAAGCCGCCAATCCGCAACCTCCCCGGGACACTTTCAACTCCCTCCAGGCCTGTTATCGAGAGGCCGCCCAAGATTTTCCTACCCGGGTTCTCGAGTTCCAAGGTACGACTTTAAATGCAGCCTGCCACCCTATCCGACAGCCTGCCCGCCGGAAACCACAGCCCATTTTGCCTATCTGGTGGTCTGCCCGCAAGTAACCGCAACTACAGCGGTCTGTTGCCCGCTTCCTCCCCTCTATGAGGATGCCGAAGAAATCTCTCCATTCAAGAATGAAATTCGAGGAGAGTCGGCCCAAGATAATTTCAGAGAACCACGTTTGCCGGCATATCATGGGGAGTCTGATCCGGTAGTACATTTGCAAGCCTTCAAGTCAGATGTTGCTCTGAAGACTCTTATAGATGCATCCAAATGTAAACTTGTTGTCACGTCTTTTGACGGGCAAGCAAGAGAATGGTATTATAGATTACACCCCCAATCCATCAGATGCTTTGCCAAACTCAGGAGAGAGTTCTTACTAAGGTTCTCAGCTTCCAAGAAGAGAAAAGACGGCCCAGCGGCTCTTTTTGAGATCAAGCAGCGTGAAGGCGAAACATGGGGTCATTTTGTTGATCGATTTCAGAAGGAAATCATGGGAATATAGAATGTGGACCCAGAACTGTATCGAGTGACACTGATTCATGGTTTGAGAGAAGGGTCATTAAAATTCGAAACACAAATCAGAGAACCTAAATCCTACCAGGAGATGATCAACCTAGCCAATATGTTTATTAGAGGCGAAAGAGGGAATCCTGGTTATATTGCTAAACTGCTTACCGATAAAGAACCATCCAGATATTCTACCAATCACCAACCGTACCACAATCAGCCAAGATAAGATTTCGAACCCCGAGCTCAAAGGGGAAGAAATTCCAGGCATAGGCAGCCTCCGTTTATCCATAAATAGTTTCAGGAGCAGAAACTGTTGTTGGCCATCACGCCCGCTCCTTCCGTGCCAGTCCAACAAATAATGCCGATGTATGTGCCACAATACATCGTGCCTCCACCTCAAGTCACCTCATATGATGATTCACAGGAATCTTTTACCCCCTTGAATGTAACAATGAACGCGGTCGTTCAAGTTCGACAGAAGAGGCCCGATTTCAAGAGGCCAGGTCCTTTGAGGTCTGATGTTCGAAACCGAAATCCAAACCTCTATTTTGAATATCATAAGGAGGGAGGGAATTTGACTGAGGACTATCGGGCCCTTCGCTTGTTAGTTGAGAAACTCTTGGGGGAAGGAAATCTTCGGGGTCTGGTTCGGAAGGAGGTGTCTGACAAACCCTCCACTTCGAAGGCAAAAGAAGTAGCTGAGGTCAGTTGGGAATGCATGGATGTTGAAGATATCAGTCAATATGGAAACATTCATCCAACTGGAGAATGTGTATTAGTAAATGATGATAGCCCTCTTGGCCATGTTTACTGCATTCATGGGGGGGGGGGGGCCTGAATCCTCCAGAAAATCAAGTGTCGCCAGAGTATTCAAGCAAGAAGTGGCGACCACTTCAACTTCCTCCCCGGAGAGATCAGTCGTCACTTTTGGTCAAGATGATCTATTTCCAAATGAAAATCCTTTCGATGATGCCGTTGTAATCAAGGCCATCATAAAGAATTATACAGTGCATAAGATCTTGATCGACACAGGAAGCTCCGTCAACCTCCTTTTCTGCACAACCTTTGAAGCCCTGAAGATTGGAAAGCCTCTGCTTTCTACCAAAGGGCCCCTCTATGGCTTCTCGGGAAAGAAGAAGGAGGTAGAGGGATGCGTGAAGCTTTTGGTGACATTGGGGGGTAATACAAAGCTCATCAATTTTGTGGTAGTAAACGCTCCGAGCAGTTATTGTGCCATATTTGGAAGGCCCATTCTGAATACTTACCGAGCAGTGGTGTCAACTTTCCACCTGGCTATCAAGTTTGCTGCAGAGGGGAGGCAATATCGGATCCGGATTGATCCAAAAGTGGTTCGAGAGTGTTATGTCAAAATAGTCAACATGATTATAGATTCTCCACTCACCAAGTCTCCAGCTGTTACCCTTGAAGTGGTCATGCCTCCAGAAGTTGCTGAGGAGAATAAAGACCATGAAAGGGTTCACCTGGAACCTGCCCAGGAGACCCAAGAAGTCCCCATTGCTGAGGGGGAAGGGAAGAAGTTGATTATCAATGCTGAACTGCCTGAAAAGGAGAAGCTACAGCTGATTACTTGTCTCTTAGAAAATCTAGACATCTTTACCTGGTCGACAGAGGATATGCTGGGAGTGGACCCGGATATAGCCTGCCATCATCTCAACATCTCCCCGAAATTCAAGCCAGTTCAACAAAAGAAAAGAGAAGTGGCAACCAAGCTGGCGGTTCCTATCAGAGAAGAAGTTGCAAAACTTCTTAAAGCGGGTTTTATTTCTGAAATCCAGTACCCCACCTGGATGTCAAACGTTGTAATGGTAAAAAAGCCAGGGGAAATGGAGTATGTGTGTTGATTTCACGAAACTTAATAAAGCATGTCCCAAAGATTGTTATCACTTGCCTCAGATAGATATATTAGTTGATTCCGCGGTTGGATACTATTTTATGAGCTTTCTTGATGCTTTCTCTGGTTACCATCATATTAAAATGCACAAACCCGATATCCCCCATAAGTCCTTCATAACAAATGATGGGTGTTATTGCTATTTAGTAATGCATTTTGGTCTTAAGAATGCGGGTGCAACTTACCAGAGAATGATGGACACGGTCTTTAAACAACAAAAAGGGAGGAATCTCGAAGTATATGTTGATGATCTACTATTAAAAAGTAAAACTTTTTCTACACACCTGGATGACCTTGTAGAGACGTCTGCTACTCTACAAAGGTTCAAGTTGAAGTTGAATCCGTTAAAATGCGTCATTGGAGCAAATAAGGGGAAATTTCTTGGACATCTTCTCACCCCTGATGGCCTTGAACCAAATCCTGATAAGGTGAAGGTTATCCTCGATATGACTCCTCCTCGCACACCAAAGGAAGTTCAACAATTAGGAGAAAGGTTGGCAGGCCTAAGTCGATTTATCTCTAAGTCAGGAGATAAAAGTGCTCTGTTCCTTAAAATACTTCGAGGAGGGTCTAAGTTTGAGTGGAACGAAGAATACGAGAATGCTTTCGAACACTTAAATAAACCATTGACATCGACTCCTTTACTCTAGAGCCCTCGAGAAGGGGAGACATTGTTCTTATATTTAGGGGTCTGTCCGGACGCGGTAAGCTCCGTCCTCGTTCGGGAGGAAAAGAAGATGCAGTTTCCTATCTACTATGTTAGCCATATCCTAAAGGATGCGGAAACTAGATATTTGATCTTGGAAAAGCTAGCTTTAGCTTTAGTCATGTCATCTCACAGACTTCGCCACTATTTTCAGGCTCATCCTATTCAAGTAGTCACAGATCATCCTTAGGGGAATATATTGGAAAAGCCAGATCATTCGGGAAGGCTGACTAAATGGGCAATTGAGTTAAGCGAATTTGAAATGTCTTACATTCCAAGAACAGCAATCAAGGCACATGTGTTGGTAGATTTCCTAGTTGATACTACAGAAATTAGTCCAGAAAAAGCAGAAAGATCTCCATTATCTTGGATTAATATATGTGGATGGGGCCTCTGGCAGAAACTCTGCGGAAGCAGGAGTTGTCTTAATCAGCCCGAATGGCATTTAGCTGGAACAAGCTATCAAGTTCTTCTTTCCGGTTACGAACAATCAAGCAGAATATGAAGCACTCTTTGATGGATTGAGTCTCGTGAAAGAATTGGGCATAGAATATGTGCACATAAAGACAGATTCTCTAGTAATGGCTTCATAAGTGTTGGGAAACTTTGAAACTAGGGAGCCGATACTAAAGAAGTATTTAATGCTCGTAAAAGAGGAGATTGGAAGATTCAAACCATTCATTATCGAACATATCCCAAGTGCCCAGAATGAGGAAGAAGACGAGCTGTCAAAGTTTGGACTCCCATTATGGGGAGTAACATCAGAGCTGTTTCATCCGGCAATAGAAGAAGGGGAGGTAATGCAAATTGTTCAGCAATCTTCCTGGAAGGACCCGTTTGAGTTATTCTTGTCTAAAGGGGAATATCATCCATCGGTCAAAGATAAAAAAGGATTCAAAAGAAAAGTTGCCGATTACTATCTTATAGCAGGAATTCTTCATAGAAAGACATTCAACTCTCCTTTAGCAAGATGCGTTTCAGAAGAAGAAGTTCCCACCATACTCTAGGAAGTTCACTCAGGGGAATGCGGAAGTCATTCCGGTGCGAAGACTTTAGAGAAAAGAATCCTAAGACAGGGGTACTTTTGGCCGACAATGAGGAAAGACGCAGAAGCTTTTGCTAAGCGATGTGTCCAGTGCCAAAAATTTGCTCCGCTTCAGCTCCATCCAGCCCAGACACTCAGATCAATAACCGCACCATGGCCATTTGCAGTTTGGGGGATGGATCTCGTTGGACCCTTTCCCGCTGCTAGCGGTCAACGTCACTTCATAATTGTGATAATAGATTAAGTCAGCAAGTGGATTGAGGCAAAAGAATTGGCCAAAACTACTACACAGATCATCAGGAATTTCATCTGGGGGGAGATCGTTTGCGGACATAGGATTTCGTTAGCGATTCTCATTAATAATGGCCCGCAATTCAACAATTCAGAAATGATCAATTTCTGTGACCAGGCTGGAATTGATCTTCAATTCTCATCTGTTCATCATCCCAGGAGTAATGGGCAAGTGGAGGCTGCTAATAGACAAATTCAATATCTTCTAATGAAAAGAGTTCTCAATCATAAAGGGAACTAGGCTGAACAACTTCTCTCCATTATTTGGACTCTACGCACCACACCATCTTCGGACACAGGGGAAACTCCATTCAAACTATCTCATGGTTCAGAGGCAGTTGTTCCAATAGAGTTTGAGGTGGTCAGTCCCAGGGTAATGTATGCACATCAGGGTGGCGAAGCATGGATAGAGGCTAATGATGAAGGAATAAAGTACAGTTTGGACTTTATTGAAGAACTCCAGGTTGAAGCAGTAATTATACAAGAGGAGGTGAAAAGGAGTATGGCGCGGTATTTTGATAAACACGTCAGAGTCAAGCAATTCATGGTGGGAGACCTCGTGTTGAAGAAAGTGGATGCTGCAGCCAGGTCGGGTTCTGTAGGAAACCTAAATCTGAACAGGGCAGGTCCATTCGTCATCAAAGAGGTACTCAAAAGTTGAGCTTATCATCTTCAAACAAATAATGGAGAAGACATCCCGCGTACCTAGAGCAGTGACGACCTGAAATGGTTCTGTCAATAAAAATTGTTTCTCTTTCATTTATTGGAACTTTCATGATTAATTGACTGGAGGAACATCATACTAACACTTTTCCTTGTATAAAGACTTGTTTGTTTTCATTACTCATTATCAAACTCACTAAACTGCAGAGACATCGCCAAGTTCTGCTTGCACCCCCTCATATTGTAGTCATTAGCGTAATACCACGATGACCACGTGTAGCGGGGAGATTTCGCAAGTGTGTAGTGGATGCTTGCCAATTCTAGTGCGGTGGTCTTCAGAACTTTGGATCCCGGCCAGCATCTAACACACCTCTGCATCAAGGGAGGTCTAGGTGAATGTTAGCTCTGTTGTACCTCGAAAGGGATATGCTTATAGTTTTGCTGATCTTTTTGAGGAAAGCAATGCTCGCCGCCTAGGCCCACCTGCCCAACTGATCATCTTAGTTTGTGACTAGCAAACACGCCTAGGTACTCTCAAGTGGTGCCTAAAGGGGACCCACAACTGAGTTGATCTCTCTGAGAAAAGCAATGTTCGCCGCCTACGCCCAGCTGCCCAATTGATCAACTCAGCTTATAACCCTAGGCATGAGAGCAGTTGAGTCGTTTACAGTTTTGATGACAACTTGAGGAAAACAATGCTTGCCGCCTAGGCGCACCTGCCCACTTGGTCATCATAATTTTTACATCCTTTTTCTTTACAGTAAATTATCTCTCATATGATCTTCGACTATTCGAAGAAAGTGGTACCAAACAGGTACAAATATTGGCCCACTTGGCTTAAAAAAGGGAAAAATATTAAGACCGCGCGGTTTGAAGTTTCAAACCGACCGGCTTGTATGAACAACAGGTGAGAATTAGTACCATGATATGCTACCCAAATAATTAAGGCTTGTTTAGCCGAACGGCTTGAAAGGTACCTAGCTTCCAAGCTAGAAAACAGGTCATCACAGGTTAAGCTGCGAGGCAATAAACAGGTTGTTAATAAAAACCCTTAACTGATCGGGTTATTTGGGTAATCCGTGGAATTGAATATAATATCTTAGCATGGTATCATATGGTCATTTCGATTCGGATCGAGAACCTCAACTAATCGCGCGACTTGGAGTAGTAAAATCTATAAAAATTGTCTATAATTTGCCAAGCATCGCGAGGAATGTCCGTACGGTCTAAATCAACTCGCTCAAAAAAGAGCTGGAGTTCTCACAACATGATATAATTGATCAATTCAGTTTACTGATCGGCCAGATTGTATACAAATCGGGCGATCAAATTATCACATTGATCATCATTATTATCTTGATAAAGTCTACTGATCGGTCGGATTGCAGGCAAATCGCACGATCTAATTATCACCTTGATCATCATTGTTATCTTGATAAATGCAGTTTATTGATCGGCCGGATTGTGCGCGGACCGCACGATCTATTCATTGTCTTGGTCATTATTATTATCCGGTCAAATCATGACATGATAGTTTCATCTAAGTATTTTTTGGGAATCATGCTATCAAGTTGCTCGAAGTATATTATAATCGCATGGTTCAATTTTTGGTAGATTAAGTTCAGGAATATTATATTTGTTAAGATATCAAAGAGTTTGCCTGTTGTAGCCGCACGGCCTGTTATTTATGATGAACATTTGTAGAAATTCATTTCAAATACTTTCAAATCCGCTGGAATGATGATATATCCTAATCGCCCGAGCAACGCTTTATAGTATTCGGGTTATCAATTACCAAGAATCTCATATTGGATAATAGCCGCGCGGCTAGAACTATTCTCAGGCGGATTCATGAAAGAATTCATATTTTATAAGAGAACACAAAAAGCAAAGTTGAAGCTGGACAATTATAAGTAAGTAGAAAATCGCAGAAACAAACAGAGGAACATGTAGCTATCTTTTCATTAATCATTCCCAAAAGATACATATGCTTATATTTAAACCGACCGACTAACATAATTAATCCGTCAGAAACAAAAAAAAAAAAAACAATATATATATATAAATATATATATATATATATATATAATACAAAACTTAACTACTCGTCCAGCTTGAGTCTTTTGATCGCAGGAGAAGTTGAATCTTCACTACCATCAATGTCAACATTAGGAGAATGTTCGTCCGGCTTGAGTTTTTTAGCCACGGGAGAATTTAAATCTTCACCATCATCAGGCGAGTACCCCTCACTACTCGAAGAAGATCCGGATGAGCTGCTGCTCTAGCTACTCGAACCGCCCGACCTCCTGCACTTAGACCACTCGGTCTCTTCTACAGAATCATCAGACTCCGAATCTGAGCTGCTCTTCTTCTCATCCTCAGCCGCAGCGACCTCATCAGCCAGGCCACCGAGCTCTCTCATACGATTAAAAGCTCCATCAATCCCGTCAGCGATCAGAGGAAATACCACTTCCTGGAAAACTGGATTCTTGGAGTCATATTTGTTCTGTCAAAAGAAAACAAGGTTAGACTGCCCGATTTGAGTAACACAATAATCAGCTGACAAGGTGATAACTTACCAACTCAACCTCCTTTAGTCGCGCATTCTCTTCTTGTAGTTCGACGACTTCTTTTTCTAAATTACTATTTTCTTTGTTTAACCTCTTGAAGATCATGCCCATGAAGTGATTGGTCACATAACTCTTCGCACCAACTCACGCGGCTAGCTGAGCGAGCTCCTCGTCAGGAACCTTCCACAACTTTCTGAAATTTTGCCAACCATATAGAGCCATACCAACGGCCTCTGCATGGCAACCAGACTTCTCATTTCTCCAGTGGGGAAGCCCAGTGGAGACTTGGAGGCAGTCTCCTCCTGGATGCCAACTCAAAGTCGGGCGGGCTTTCAAATCCTTCACAGTGAAAGTGAGGTTAGATCTTAGATTAACTCTAGAGGGGGGGGGGGGGTGGTGAATAGAGTATTAAAAACTTTTTCACTTAATTTTATAGCGGAATTAAAATAGTGATACTTATCTGTGTATGCAAAGTGAGTTATAAAACAAAATAAAAAAAGCACACATCACAGCATAGAAAATTATCACAACATAGAGGACACAAGGATTTTTATAGTAGTTCCCCAATAAACCTGGGTACGTCTACTATTCTACCACACTTGGTAGGATTCCACTAGGTTTTTGATCAGGTGCCCTATCACCAAGGGGTTTTTGATCAGGTGTCCACACACCAAGTGAGCTTTTGATCAGGTGCTCTAACCCAACCACAGGTTTTTGTTCAGGTGCCCTGCCACCAATGGGTTAACTTTTGAAGGGAGTTAGAACCCTGTACAAGATGAGATAAAGAAGGGTTAGATGTTCTTCTCTGTCAATATTCTGATAGAAGACTCTAGTGGAATGTTGTTGTAAAGCTCCTCTGTCTGATTGAAAATGCTTGACAGCTTGAGGATGGAGCTTTAACTTGAAAATAGATCTTCCTTTATCTTCCTGATAGCTGATGAATCTGAGAGAATAAGTTCCTCAGATTATTTGTTGCTCTTTTGATGATCTGAACTTGCAGCAGAAATACTGAGAGAAGGTGTTGATGTTCTTAGTGAATGAAATTGCTGCTTGAAGAAGATGAAGACTGAAAAGCTTTTTCTGTATATGTCTTTCTTCTTCCTCTCGACTGTATTATCCTTCTTCTTTTTTCTATGCAGTAATTCTGTAATATGATATTGTATATCTTCTTCCTTTTCTTATTCAAATCTCTTAAAGATTTGAAATTCAAATCCGTTAAATTAAGGAATAAAATATTCAGAAGAGATATATCTGGTACTGCAAATCTGATACGCCGTTTACCTTTTTCCTTTTCCATGAATGTGTCCTTTTCAGCTAAATGTCAATGGCTATATTCTCGAAATAATAAAAGGAAAGATATAATCCTAACTTATCCGATATAATAGAGCCGTTGCTGAAAGATCCGAGTTCAGAGAATAGAATAAAATAATCTGTTTGAAATACTGAACTGAAATAACACATTTCGTCGAGTGCAGAGCTGAGTTCGTCGAACGTAGAATGAAGTTCGTCGAACTGAAGAGAATAATATAACTGATCTTCTGAAATAAATCTGCTGAAGAGAATTTTCGTCGATCTCAACAAATTTCGTCGAACACAAAGTTGAGTTCGTCGATCTCAACTGAATCTGGCTAGAAGAATTGAATTAGTTGAGCTGAGAAGAACTTTCGTCAATCTGAACATCTGATACTTATTCATCGAACGCAGAGCTGAGTTCGTCGAACGCTGAGAGGAGTTCATCGAACGCAGAATGAGTTGGCAAATTCTTCGATCGCTGAATTGAGCAAATTCATCGACCGCTGAGACTGAATAAAATCGTCGACCGCTGAGATTGAAGAAAATCGTAGACCGCTGAGAGGAGTCATTGAATGTAGACTAGAGTTCGTCGAAAGCAGAACCTTGCCAAGTTCATCGAACGCAGGAGCATGTCATTCGTCGAACGCAGGATAGAGTTCGTCGAACGCAGTATGGAGTTCGTCGAACGCAAAAAACTTGTCTTTTTCTAAGTTCTATCAGCCTAAAACCTTGACCCTTTTGACTATACATTGGGATCCACTTAGTCCTAATAAATAGATAGTGATCCTAGACCAAATAAGTAATAGGGTTGTTCCAACAATCTCCCCGTATTTGGGTTAGGACACTATTTGACAAAATTTGAATAACAAAACAAATAACAAAACAACAGAGCATATATATCCGATAGATTTTTAATATTTTAGCAGATATATAAAAAATGATACTCTGAGTTTTGAAATTTGTACATTGAAAATAAAACTAATAAAAACAAATAAATAGAACCTTTGACTTTCTCAGAATTCTGACATTGTCTTTCTCTAAGTTCTTGCTTTCAGACTTTCTGAATTCTGATATTGCCTTCAGCTTTCTGAATTTGATTATCTGAAAAGCTTTATCTGCTATATCTGAACTTGATATCTGAAAAGCTTTATCTTCTATTTTTCAGCTTTCTGAATTTGTTGATCTGAACTGTAGATTTATAATCTGAATATGTTGTGCTACCAATCTAAATTTGAATCTGTCATAATTGAATCTGCAACATCTCCCACTAAATCTGCAAACTGATGTGAGCTTTTTCAAGAACTGAAAACATGCTTCTTCATCAGCATTTCCTCTTGATAAAACAACTCCCCCTATCATAAAGGAGTTTCTTAAATATAACTCCCCCTATCAAAAGGAAAGTATCTCCCCTTAACAAAAAGGAGCTTCTTCAGCATTCTCCTCCTGCCTAGTTCATAGAACATCACCCACTGAGCAAAAACTGTATCATATGGAGCTTCTTCATAGAACTTCTCCCCCTGCCTAGTTTCAGGAAGACCTGAAGCTAGGCCCCTTGAAGAAGGGACATTTGATGGATCTAGGGAAGGATGCAATCTTTATATTGCTATTGTTCCAGAAAAATAAAATAGAGATCAAGTGCAAAGGAACTGGAAAGAGAAGCAGTTTCTGTAGGCATTCAGTTAAAGAAAAAAATTTGATTAGAAATGAAATAAATTCAGAAACAAAAAGCTTCATCAAGACTGGGTTCGACGAAAAATAGATTTTCATCGATCTCGGTTCGATGAACTTGATGACTTCGTCGATCTCCATTCGCGAAAAACTAGATTTCGTCGATCTCAGTTCGATGAAGAGATGGGATAAGTAGAAAACTTAATTTTTAGCTGATTGAATCTCCATCTATCATTCCTAGCTGATTTATAAAGAAAATGTGTTTCTTTTCATCCAAGGGCTTGGTGAAAATGTCAGCTCTTTGCAAATCAGTAGAAATGAATTGTAGGCAAATATTATTTTTATCACATTATCTCTGATAAAGTGGTGCCTAATTTCTATGTGTTTAGTCCTACTATGGAGAAATGGATTTTGTGCTATAGATATTGCACTAGTTTTGTCACAAAATATAAATGAATTATTTAAATTGACACCATAGTCTAGGAGCTGATTTTGTATCCACAATTTCTGTGAGCAGCAACTGCCTGCAATTATGTATTCAGCTTCAGTTGTTGATGTAGACACAGATGTTTATTTCTTACAAAACCAAGACACAAGCCTATCACCAAGAAACTGGCAAGTTCCTGATGTGCTTTTCCTGTCTACTTTGCATCCAGCATAATCAAAATCTGAGAATCCAGTTAATTCGAATTCTGATGTTGTTAGATACCAGAGTCCTAGATTAGGACAACCCTTTATATTTCTCAAAATTCTTTTTAATAAAATTAGGTGAGATTATTTGGGGTTAACTTGGAACCTAGCACAAATACAGGTAGCAAACATTATATCAGGCCTACTTGCTGTTAAATAATGTAATGAGCCAACAATTGCTCTATATACTTTCTGATCAACAGGTTTCCCTGATTCATCAGTGTCAACAACAACATTTGAGGGAATGGGTGTTTTCATGGTGGAAGCATCAGACAAACCAAACCTTTTCACTAATTCCTTAGCATACTTGGATTGTGATATGAATATGCCATTTGGAGTTTGCTTCACTTGAAGACCAAGGGGGTATGATAATTCACCCATACTACTCATTTCAAATTTTGATTGCATTAGGTTAGAGAACCTTTTGCATAAATTTGAATCAGTAGAGCCAAAAATAATATCATCTCCATATATTTGAACTAGTAAGGTTTGTTTTTTATGTATCCTGAAAAATAGGGTTTTATCAACTATACCTCTACAGAAATTGTTCTCTAAAAGAAAATTAGTTAAGGTCTCATACCATGCTCTAGGAGCTTGCTTGAGGCCATAGAGATCTTTATTAAGCTTAACTACACAAGAGGAGTGAGTTGGAGAGATGAAACCTGGTGGTTGTTCCACATAAACTTCTTCTTTGATGTCTCCATTAAGAAATCCACTCTTCACATCCATCTGATATACCTTGAATTTCTTGAATGCAGCAAAGGCCAGAAAAATCCTGATAGCTTCAAGTCCTGCAACAGGAGCAAAGGTCTGATCATAGTCAATTCCTTCTTCCTGTGAATATCCTTGGGCTACCAATCTTGCTTTGTTTCTGACTATGTTGCCTTGATCATCTAGCCTGTTCCTGAAGACCCACTTGGTGCCAATAACTGGATGGCCTTTTGGTCTTGGAACCAAATCCTATACCTTGTTCCTTTCAAATTGATTGATCTCCTCTTGCATTGCAAGAATCCAATTTGGATCTTGTTCTGCATCTCTTATGGATTGAGGTTCAATCTGGGATAGGAAACATGTGTGCATCTAATTTTGGTGTAGTTGATGCCTTGTTTGAACACCTGTTGAAATATCTCCAATCACTTGAGATATTGGATGATCTCTAACTGTGATGTGATCAACAGTTGGAGTTGGTTCAGCAATGATATACACTTGGGGAATTTGATCAGCTGTCATTTGATTTGAATTGTCAACAAGATCTGGATGATCTTCTTCTTCACTATCTTCAAGGTTTTGTGTTGATGGAAGTGGTGATTCTTCTTTCTGTAGATCTAGTGCATTGAGCTTTTCACATAGAGCTGGTACCTGCAAAGTATTTTTGGTAGAGGTGGTGTTCCTCTCCTCAATAAACATGTTAGTCTCATCAAAAGATACATGCATGGACTCTTCTATCTTAAGAGTAGATTTGTTGTAAACTCTGTATGCTTTACTAGAAAGAGAATATCCATGGAATATGCCTTCAGCAGCTTTTGCTTCAAATTTCCTTAGATACTTCTTGTCATTGTTATGCACATAGCATTTACAACCAAATATCTTAAAATAGTTAACCTTACGCTTTTTATTCTTAAGTAATACATAGGGAGTTTTGCCCTTAAGTTTATGTAACAGGCTTCTATTCAACACAAAATTTGCTGTGTTTAATGCCTCTGCCCAAAAAGAGAGTGGCAAGTTTGCATCAGCAAGCAATGTAGTTGCTGATTCAATTAGGGTTCTATTTTTCCTTTCAGCTACCCCATTTTATTGAGGAGTTCTAGGAGCAGAGAAACATTGCCTGATCCCTTCTTTTCCACAGATCACGTCTGATCAATGCAACTAGAGTAGAGTACTCAATCTTGAAGGACCTGAGAAAGTCTGTCAGAACACTGAAGGTGTCAGACTTGTTCCTAAGAAAGAACACCCAAGTGAATCTTGAGAAGTCATCTACAATAACTAGAGAGTAATGCTTCCCTCCTATACTTTGTATTACAGTAGGTCCAAAAAGGTCCAAATGCAGTAAATACAAAATCCTATGTGAATCACTCTTAGATAAAGATTTAAAACTACTTCTAGTTTGCTTAATTACCTAATTGGCAAGCCTTGCAGAGTCCTTCCTTCTTGTATGAACCAGAAGGCAGTCCTCTAACAAGATTGTCCTTAGAAAACTTAAATATAGTTCTAAGGTTAATATGTCCAACCCTTTTATGCCATAATTCATTTGTTTTACGTATAGAATTAAATAAGCAAATATCAGAATTGGCAGAGTTAAAATTGACTAAATAAATATTTCCATGTCTAATACCAGATAACACATTAATGTTTTTTTATTATTGGTAATAAGACATAAGGAATGATTGAAAGTTACCTGATAACCTTCATCACATAACTGGCTTATGCTGATGAGGTTGTGCTTCAGAACCTTGACATAAGCTACCTCCTTGAAGGTAACTGCTCCAACTTTGATCTTCCCATATCCTTTGTTTTGTCCACAGTTGGAGTCTCCAAAGATCACTTTGGGTCCAAGCTTTGCCTTGTAGTTACTCTGGTTGGCCTTATTTCCAGTCATGTGCTTTGAACATCCACTATACAAATACCATTGTTCATTTAATTTTGGATAGCCCTGCACCTGCACAACAGGAAAAATAAACTAGTTGTTTTTTACCCATACTACCTTGGGTCCTTTTGCTTTACCACAAAATTCTGAAATAAAAGACATTTCAGGCTGGTCCTTGTAACCTTGTGGATGATATCTCCTTGGAGGAATTATCCACTCAGTACAAGGATTGAAAGTATGTGAAGAATAAGAATTCTTCAGATTTTCTGTATGTCTTCCGTTCGATGAACTGGGCTGAGTTCTTCGATCGTCGTTCGACGAATGGACATGCTTTCGTCGAGCGCCGTTCGAATAATAACTATACTAGAAATCTGTCTTCAGAGTTCGTCGATCTCCGTTTGACGAAGTGAATTCATTTTGTCGAGCTCCGTTCGACGAATTCTGCTGAATTCCTTTATTCTTAACAGCCTTGCTTGAAATGTTTTTATTTACTTCTACAACCTCTTTGCTCTTAGCAGAAATGAATTTTATTGGTGTAGAAAGTATGTTCTTCTTAATAAGAGGTGGCTCACATGATGATGCACCCAAGCCTAGTTTGCCACTTAATTTGGCATTTACTGTGCTTGTGATGTCCAATAGTTTGATGCTTCTCACATTTAGGGATTCTTCAAATTTCTTAGCCTCAGATAGTTTGTTCTCAATGAGAATAATATGTTCTCTGGAGGCAGCCAAATCTTTCTTAAGATTAGCATTTTCTTCACTCAGTTGGTTCATTTCAGCCAACTTATTTCTGAGAGTGATTATTTCCTTCTCAGATTTTATTAAGTCTAAGCAAAGAACTTTGAATTCATCTTTGAATTCAATTGAATTAAAATCAAAATTAGATATTACCTGATTAGCATCATTGTCAGCTTCAGATTCTGATTCTTCTGAATTTTGTCCTGAGGCATTGATAGCCATCATGCAGAAGCTTCTTTCTTCTTCATCATCCTCATCATCACTGGAGCTGGATGAAGATGCGTTCTCTGACTCACTGCTTGAGTCATAGATAGCCATCAAGCACTGGTCTTTCTCATTTGATTTGTCTTCATCTTCAGATGAACTGGATGAAGATTCTGTGTCTGTTTCACTCCAAGTTTCAGCTACAAATCCTCTTCCCTTGTGTTTGTTTTTGTGGGAGGAAGACTTGCTAGAGTGCCTCTTGTCTTCTTTCTCTTTTCTCTTCTCCTTCTTATGATTCTTTGGACACTCAGGCAGAATGTGTCCAGGTTTCCTGTAGCCAAAACAAATTATTTCTTTAGAACTTGATTTGTCATACCTTGGCTTTTCTCTTGATCTGGAATCCTTCTTTCTGAAGTCTTTTCTAGTCATTTTATAGAATCTCTTGGCTAGTAAGATCATAAACTCCATATCTCCTAGAGCTTTTTCTTCTTCTTCAGTAGCTTGGAAAGCTATATTTTTCTCCTTTTTGGATGCTGGAGATAAAGTGGATTGTCCAGCTTCTCTAGATTTGATAAGCTACTCATAGGATTTGAGTTTGCCTAATAAGGTCTTAGTGGAGATCTCATTAAGGCTTCTGGCTTCCTTGATTGGCCAGATCCTAGAGTCCCATTTGGTGGGGAAGCACATAAGGATCTTATCATTGACCTCAGTGATGGAGATCACTTTGTCCAAGGTCTTCAGCTCATTGATTATGAGGCTGAGACTATTGTACATATCAGCAACAGGCTCAGATTCTCCCTTTTTGAAATTCTCATATTGAGAAATGAGGTGGGATCTTCTGTCCTTTCTTTCATCTGTTGATACTTCAACCATGTTGTTGAGTGAGATCCAGATCTCCCTTGCTGAAGTGCATTCTACAACTCTTTGGAAAATGTCATCAGACATTATTTGTGCCAAAATGTTCTTTGTCTTAGCATCTGCACTTCTCTGCTTCTTCTGAGCATCTGTCCATTAAGGTGGTAGAACAACATTATTGTTACTTGCTGTTTCAGCTGTTGTTATTGTTGTAGGTGTAGGAGGTCCTGTCAAAATCACATTGAAAATATCCTCATCAATAGAATTCTTATACAATATAATCCTTGCTTTCCATAGTGCAAACTTATTGAGATTGCACAAAGGAGGTCTTGTGCTGGAATATTCTTTGTTTTGTGCCATGAGTTTTTATAAAAGAAAAAAGAAAAAAAAGTTCTAAAATAAATTTAAGATCTAATTGATCTTTTGATTCAGGTGTTAGCCTGTAAAGAATCAACCAACCTCTGATACCAATTGAAAGTATGGTTAGATCTTAGATTTACTCTAGAGGGGGGGTGAATAGAGTATTAAAATCTTTTTCACTTAATTTTATAGCGGATTTAAAATAGTGATACTTATATGTGTATGCAGAGTGAGTTATAAAACAAAATAAACAAAGCACACAGCACAGCACAGAAAATAATCACAATACAGAGGACACAAGGATTTTTATAGTAGTTCCCCAAAAAACCTGGGTATGTCTACTCTTCTACCACACTTGGTAGGATTCCACTAGGTTTTTGATCAGGTGCCCTATCACCAAGGGGTTTTGATCAGGTGTCCACACACCAAGTGAGCTTTTGGTCAGGTGCTCTAACCCAACCATAGGTTTTTGTTCAGGTGCCCTGCCACTAATGGGTTAACTTTTGAAGGGAGTTAGAACCCTATACAAGATGAGATAAAGAAGTGTTAGATGTTCTTCTCTGTCAATATTCTGAGAGAAGACTCTAGTGGAATGTTGTTGTAAAGCTCCTCTGTCTGATTGAAAATGCTTGACAGCTTGAGGATGGAGCTTTCACTTGAAAATAGATCTTCCTTTATCTTCCTGATAGCTGATGAATCTGAGAGAATAAGTTCCTCAGATTGTTTGTTGCTCTTTTGAAGATCTGAACTTGCAGCAGAAATACTGAGAGAAGGTGTTGATGTTCTCAGTGACTGAAATTGCTGCTTAAAGAAGATGAAGACTGAAAAGCTTTTTCTCTATATGTCTTTCTTCTTCCTCTCGACTGTATTATCCTTCTTCTTCTTTTTCTGTGCAGTTATTCTTTAATATAATACTGTATATCTTCTTCCTTTTCTTTTTCAAATCTCTGACAGATTTAAAATTCAAATCCCTTAATTTAAGGAATAAAATATTCAGAAGAGATATATCTGGTACTGCAAATCTAATACGCCATTTACCTTTTTCCTTTTCCATGAACGTGTCCTTTTCAGCTAAATGTCAACGGCTATATTCTTGAAATAATAAAAGGAAAGATATAATCCTTATTTAATATAATAGAGCCATTGCTGAAAGATCTGAGTTCAGAGAATAGAATAAAATAATCTGTCTAAAATACTGAACTGAAATAACACATTTCGTCGAGCGCAGAGCTGAGTTCGTCGAACTGAAGAGAATAATATAACTGATCTTCTGAAATAAATCTACTGAACTGAATTTTTTTCGATCTTAACAAATTTCGTCGAACACAATGTTGAGTTCGTCGATCTCAACTGAGTCTGGCTGGAAGAGTTGAATTAGTTGAGCTGAGAAGAACTTTCGTCGATCTGAACATCTGATACTTATTCTTCAAATGCAAAGCTGAGTTCGTCGAATGCTGAGAGGAGTTCGTCGAACGTAGAATGAGTTGGCAAATTCATCGATCGCTGAACTGAGCAAATTCGTCGACCGCTGAGACTGAATAAAATCGTCGACCGCTGAGACTGAATAAAATTGTCGACCGCTGAGAGGAGTTCGTCGAACGCAGACAAGTGTTTGTCGAATGCAGAACCTTGCCAAGTTCGTCGAATGCAGGAGCATGCCATTCGTCGAACGCAGGATAGAGTTTGTCGAATGTAGTATGGTGTTCATCGAACGCAGAAAACTTATCTTTTCCTAAGTTCTATCAGCCTAAAACCTTGACCCTTTGGACTATACATTGGGGTCAACTTAGTCCTAATAAACAGATAGTGATCCTAGCCCAAATCAGTAATAGGGTTGTTCCGACACACAGTGCCGAGGGTGTGAAGGGAAGAATAATCACTGGAAGAGACCAATTCTTCGTCA
This sequence comes from Dactylorhiza incarnata, assembly GCA_033032865.1. NCBI lineage: Eukaryota > Viridiplantae > Streptophyta > Magnoliopsida > Asparagales > Orchidaceae > Dactylorhiza > Dactylorhiza incarnata. The sequence continues at coordinate 11,176,330 of JAWHQI010000035.1, forward strand.
TCTGACACCAGCGGCTTGTTTTTTCCCCAGCTTCTGCCTCTTTTCCCTCTTGGTCAGAATCAAGCCGGCCGGGCTGAGCGGCTTGTTCTTAGGGAGGATGGCTTCAGCTGCAAAATAAAAGTAAAAATATCATAATGAAAGGCCGCGCGATCAATATCAGAGCAGAAAGCGGGTTGAAACAGACTTACTGTCTTCAGGTCGGATATGTCCCAACACGGAAAGCAGTGGGACATAGTGACCTACATTAAGTCGCTCGATTTTAAGAAGTGAATAGGTTTCCTGCTCAACCTTGTTATCCGCGATCTTTTTAAAAATCACCTCTGACTGCACCTGCAGATTAGGATTCAGCAAGCCCAGTCTGCCTTCGAATATCAGGTATTTCTCGGACCAGTTTGCAACCTTGTTCGCAAGGTTGACCATCTTCAATCGCCTACAACCAAAATATAAGTGGCCCCTCAACTTCGAATATGCATCTGCAATCGCCCGGACAGAGAAGATATTTTTGAATAAGTTCATCGAAAAGCTGATCCTGTCAGATCGCAAGTAGGAAACGAAGCTGAAAATGGCCGCAATTGAGTTGGGGGAAAGCTGTCCGGGCACAACTCCATAATGCTCAAAAGCCTGCGCGACTTCAATGGGTAATGGGAACTTGAAGCCACTGTCAAAATTGTCGATCGGGATGGCTATCTGGTTTGGAGTGGAAGAGTTTATTCGCTCATCGCGGAGTGGAAGCCGCGCGAGCAGGGGACTCCCTGCCATGTGTTTTTCAACAAACTCGTCTAACTCGGCTTTTGTCAGACGACATTCATCATGATCAACGGAATGAAAAGCCAAGGCCGCGTTAGCTTGCGTAGCAGACATCTTCTCAGCTCGCTGCGACTTGCTCTTAGACCGCATCTTTAGCTCTCGTGGATTGAGTCTTTGGAACCGCTCCTACTTATAGGGATAATGATCTGCATTTAGCAAAGTCAAATCACGGTTGAAAATCTAATCGTGCGGTCAACATCTATCCGTTCCAAGCATTCAAAGTCCTACGAAAGGAAAAGTGGCGGCCATTTATTCTAACTGCGCGGCAAACTCCCTACATTAAATAGGTTATATCACAAGCAACAAGTTACAAACAAAAACCCAAGCATAAAGACAAGTTGTGCGGCCTATATAATAGGTTAGATATCAGAAGAAAGTTTCAAGCCAGAACATCCAACAACAAACCGCACGGGTTCCAGAGCAAGTCGGGCTTCACAAGCATTAAATGAATTAACAAATAGCAATTTCATCAAAACAATCAGCCAGCGATTAAAAGTCGTCCAAAGGACCGAATAAAAATATTATTACAAACATGAAGAGTTCTAAAAACAAGCTGCCCTTTACTGGCGATGATTGTTTGGAGGAGCATATTCTCGGTGCAATCGCGCGACTTGATCTGTGATATAGAGGACTGTACCATACATCTGATTCATGTTATGATGAAGGATATTGATAGAACTATGAAGCCGCACGACATCTCATTCTACTCGCGCAGCTGGGATAATGCAAGAAGGCAAGGCCGGAGCGGCCTCGCTAGTATTACAAATGAGTTCAGCCACCCTAACCGCTGGGGGATTCAAGGTCTCCCCAGCGGTCTGGCGGTTTGACCCTCGCTGTCCATCATCATTTGCAGGTCGCCGGCTTCCGCCGACTTCCCTTGTCAGCTGCAGATATTTTTCCCTGTAGTATTTGCAATCATCTTCGAGATGTCGGATTTCATTCCTTCTTTTTCAAGCCGCACAGACAGAACATTATTTTGCTCCCGCAGCTCTTTCTCCTTCTCCAGCCTCGCCTTCTTTTTAGTTTCCAGCGTAGCCAGCATAGTAGCATTTTCAGCCCGCATAGTAGCATTCTCAACCCGCATAGCTGCATTCTCAGCCCGGGCAGCCTCTTCCTGTTCTTGATGTTTCTTCACTTGCTCCCTCAACGTATCAAGATTGCCCTGGAAGTCGGCTAATTTTTTCTCCCCGCCAAAGCTCAAGTTCAATGAAGAACTTGGCACAGATTGAGGCAAGGGTGGCAGGCTAGCCGCCAAGTCTCCCAGCTTCACGGCGAGCTCAGAATCATCTACAGTAATAAGATGCAATTAGAACAATCAAGAGTATGCAACTTAGCATAAGATTCAAATAAAAATCGCTCGCTCCGATATCTCCTCACTTACAAGCCGCGGAAGAGAGTTTCAAGCTCGGATTCATAGGCCATTTGCTCAGGGTCCATTCTTCGGCGCTTCTCTTTCCACAATCTCTCATTTTGAGTTTTCCTAGCAACAGAAGTTTGGATCGCGGAAGAGAAAAAGCTCGCCAGCGGGTTCAATAATAGGTTATCTTTTTGAGAACCCGCTTTAAAATATCGTACATGGTGATAATTGGCAGCTCCTTTACCTTTGACAAGAGGGTTGACCGACGGCGGCTTGGGCAGAGATTCCATCATCTTCTCTGCCTTGATCTTCATAAACCGCATCCCGGTCTTTACAGGATCTTCAAAAGCAGGATCGGCCTCTTTCAATCTAGCCGCCTCTTCTGAGTCCACTCCTTCCAAATGCTTGGGAGAATCAAGTAGCTTATCCTGCTTCTCCAGAGTATCAAAGTCTTTAATGATCTCACTCACTGTCAAACTACTCGTGGAGTTCACCGGACGTTCGTCCGGTTTGCTAGAAGGCGTCGCCAGACCTTCAGAAACTTCCTTCTCGCTTGCCCTGTGTTGAAGGCTACCCATGCCCGGCTTCCTGGAAGTAGCCTTATTCTTGGATTTTAGCTTCTTGACCTTCCTCGTGATCCTCTCCGCTATCGTCTCCGCCTGCTTCCTCTTTCTGGTCGCTTCCTGGTTGGCTTGAGAAGTTCGGACAGAATCGTCCTCAATTTCGGTCACTTCAATAGAACCTTGTTGTTTGCTCGGCTTGGGGGAATCTACGCCCCCCTCTAAATTCTCAATCTTCAAATGGACCATACTAGAAGTAGTGATCCCCAAATCGAAGGAATCATTTCCCGCGGTCTCCAAACGAGTACCTTTAGAGCCCGCCATACTAGAAGGGGCAGGCAGATCGGCTGGCGGAGGTTTGGAACAACCTGCCTCATCTTTTGCCAACTTGGTTTCACCGATTGTCGGTGGAACTAAGTTGGCCGGCTTCCCCGTGGAAGCAATTATAGTCGGAAACTCAACCTTGTCGGACTTCGGGTTCTTCTTCTTCTTTTTTGGATGGATTTTGCCTTTGCGGTGTTTACTCTTCACGCGGTTTTCAAGATCAAGCAGTATGCCAGACATTTTAACCGAAGAATTTGTAAATCGAAAAATTTTAATCGCGAGCGGCGAATAGAAACCCATGTTTGAAAAAGAATCATGTAGAAGAGGAAGATTCCAGAACATTTTATAGCATTCAGAAGAAGGTGTATGCGGTCTCCGGCTAGAACAAACATTTTCAAAATTTCTGTGAAAATTGAAAATGTGCGGGGAACATGTTTACCCAGAAGAATGCTACCTAGACAGCATCTTCTTTAGACCAGGCTGTTTGAGGCATTAATCGACCAGACCGGCAAACGAATCAAGTCGCATGGTCTCCAAGGGTCAAATTGCTCTCAACAATTGAAGATTGTCAGGGCTTAAGTCCCAAAGGTGCAAGCTACGGTCTCGGTCAGCAGACCGCCCGGGTTGTCAATTGGATCTAGCCAAAGTTTCTCAATCCAAGCCCGGTGCAAACCGGAGGTCAAGCCGCCAGACTGCGCGGCTTCCCCTTTATTTATTCTTTTGTATTCCATCACCCGCTGCCCGATTCTCCTATAGCCGGGCAGGCGATTATTTTAGCACCTACCCGTTCGGGCAGGTCCCCGAGCCTATAAACAGGGCCGTGCGGCGTTCCCAAGACACGCACACTCGAATCTAGGAGCTCGCTTGTCTGAGTTGTGGTATCTAACTAACTGTCTTGCGACTTGTCTGCTCGGCCGGCTTCATCTGTAACCAGCTGTAACTATTTCATCTTAATCAAAGGAAAACCCGTCACAAGAGTGTCATTCGCCGTGACGGGCGAATTCTGGCCTTGACCACTGCCAGCGGTCTCAACTTAAATTATTAAGTCGGATAGTAACCGATAGCTTGCAATCCCTCATTTTCTTTGCTTTTCAAGCAGTGATCGTGGAGGCTCATTTTCAGCCTCAACATTCATGAAATCAAAAATGGAATGATTTGTATGATGTAATTCATACAATTTTAGATAATTTCATATTAAAAATTTAATAAAACTATACTAAAGGATGAGTATACAAACTCTTCATCAGGTCGCTTGATCACAAAAGCTTCAGCGAAGACACAAGAACTGAACTGCACTATTTCCAGACCGCAACTCTTGATCACCAACCCGCTAGGTCGCCTGATCCCTGAGTTCGATGCATCCAGTCAAGAATCTCCAAACACAGTTTGCCCAAACAGACCGCTGACGATCTGGTATATTCAAAACTAGAAAGAAGGAAGAATGTTGACAGTAGACCGTTGGCCTCTAACTTGCGAACACAACAGACCGGTCAACAAACCAAACTGCGCGACCTCTATCTGAGACTGGCCCATTCAATCCACACTAGGTTCTTATAGTTCTTGGTTGCTTATGAATGGCTAGACCAGCCCCTCTATTTATAGGCAAACACACGGATGTCGTCACCGCTCGAGAGAGATACGGTCACCTTCCTTATTGAAGCGCGCGGTCTCTATAATACCATTATTTTACTTGAGCAAAATAGACAACCCAAATCAGTTCGCCAGAACAACACTTGCAGACCACCCAGCTTCACCATCGGACCGCTCAGACACAACGAGTACTTGAGCAACCTGGCAACTGATGTTGTCCGCCAAAATTGAACTCCCGCAGTTCGCGCGAGCTCGCGGTCTCCAAAAGTCAGACCGCCCAGACTCTCCATTTACACTTCAAAATTCAACCGTGTGAATCAAGTTCGCGACTCCAGCACCTCGGGTCGTCCATCCATCGGGGGTAGGAGGAAATGCCCAGGGGCAGAGAGAGGGTAAGGAAGTGGCTGGCGAGGCGCCGGTGTGAGACCTCACTGGGCGAGAGCTATTTCCGAGCTCGACGAGGGCGAATCCGGCGAACACCGTTCTGGCGAGTGCAGGTCCAATCAGTGAGCTCATGGGGCGAGTCGAGCAGGAGTGAGCGGTGAGCGGAGGAATCCCAATCTGCGAGTTGGTTCTCTCAGCACCACTCCCGGAGGGGTTCAGGGAGCCGGATATGATTTACTACACTTGCAAGGATGACCCCGTCCCATACCTGCAGTGGTTCAAGGATATGGTCTCCCTCAGGCCCCTATCGGATGCCTTCAATTTCTGACTCTTCGCGACTACATTGAAGGAGAAAGCAAGGGGCTAGTTTCAACAGCTCCCCAGAGGATCGATCTATGCTTTTGAGGATCTGTGACGCAACTTTTTGCATCGCTTCTCGACCTCAAAGAATAGGAAGAAGGACGTCGAGGCGCTCTTCAAGATCAGGTAGGGGCCAGGGGAGTCATTGGCCCATTACGTGGACCATTTCTAGGAGGAGGTCATTGTCATCAAGGAGGTTCCATGATTCACCCTCCAGCTTGCCTTCACGGTAGGGCTGTGGGAGGGATTCTTCAAAATGAGTCTGAAGCGGACGCCCTCTTGTCCTTCGAGGAGTTGATAGAGAGGGCAGCAGAGGAGATCGAGAGCGAGGCAGCCAACCAAGAGTTCACGAAAAGGCTAGAAAAGCTCAGTGAGCCGGAGGTCAAGCAGTAGGAGTTTCAGAGAAGGGAAGAGCCAAGGGCCCCGAAGTTGGGGTGGAGGCAGTAGAGAGGTGGCAACTTCCATGAGGATCAAGGATGACCTCATCAGCTCGGGTGGAGGTAGGGTTCAAAGTCGTTGCCTCCCCCGCCCTAGCAAGTTATGGCAATCAGACATGGAAGAGGACGAGGAAGAGGAGGAGGAGCAGGAGCAGGAGCAGGAGCGGGAGTGAGGAGAAGGAATAAGCTCGCGAAGTTCGAGAGAAGGGGGTGGAGTTGCCCTACGGTGACTTCCACTAGGAGGAAGGTCATGCGACAGCCACCTGCCCAGTGTTTCTGGAGAAGAGAGAGGCGAGAGTGCCAGTGCAGCATCAGCAGCGGCCGGTGAGGATCGAGGAGGTTCTACCCCGAGAGGAGGAAGAAGAAAGGTACGAGTACCGCGTCGATGTGGGGACCCGAGGGGGGATCTGAATAATCCATCGCAATGTGGGTCTCGAGGAAACCTAAAAGGCGATCCTCCATGTCATGTACCATCAAAGCGTGGCTTCGACATCTCAAGCCCCAACCACAGCAAAAAATATCACCTTCTCTCAGAAGGATATGTCGGGTCATGAGGACCCATTCTGCGATGCGCTGGTTATCCAGACAGCCATCGAGAACTTCACCGTCTCCCGGATCCTAGTGGACAACGGGAGCTCGGTCAGTGTCATCTTAAAGAAGGCATTTAACGAGATGAAGGTTGAGGCGAGGAGAGTGCTAGCCTCAGATGGCCCTTTGTTCGGATTCTCAAGGGAGAGAAAGGAAGTGGAAGAAGGAGTGGGGCTCCACGTCATCCTTGGAGGGCATCCCCATAACTACCGGTTCATCATCATGGATGCTCCGAGCAGCAATAGTGCCATATTCGGATGACCCCTCATCAGTGCGTTCTGATGCGTCCCCTCACCCTTCCACCAGTGCCTCAAGCTCAACGTAGGAGGAATCCAGGTGTGGGTGAGGGGTGACCCAAAGGTAGGAAGGCAATGCTACGTCACCGCGGTCAATATCACCTGGCAAGCCGAGGCAGATGGGATGGACCGGGAGATGGAGAAGCAAGAGGAAACGGAAGGGGCCATTGGAGTACCCAGGGCGGAGTAGATGGAGGAGACGGGGCAGATAAGGGGAAGCCCATTCAAGAGGGGCATAGGAGTTGCTAGAAGTTCGGGAGGAGAGGATGGAGGAAGGAGGGCTCGAAGTGCTTGATTGTAGCGAAAGGAAGGTGAGCGAATGGGGGGATCAGTCAAGGTTGGAGGTCGTGGATGAGGTAGTAGAGTTGGAGGTCACTTCCCAGGCGGGAGTGATAGAAAATATGAAGATCAGCGGGGAGCTCAGCCCCGAGGAGCAAAAGAAGATCATGGTCTGCGTCTAGGAAAATGTGGACGACTTCGCCTGGAGTGCAGCGGAGATGCCTAGGATTGACGCGGATGTGGCTTGCCATCATCTCAACCTCAACCCCGACACTCGCCGCATCAGTCAGAAGAAGAGGTCCATCATGGACAAGCTGGAGGGACCCATCTGGGAGGAGGTGAACAAGCTCCTCAAGGTAGGTTTTGTATCAGAGATCTAGTACCCAAGCTGGGTATCCAATATGGTAATGGTTAAGAAAGGGGATGACAGGTGGAAGATGTGTGTAGATTTTTCTTTGTTCAATAAATCATGCCCTAAGGATTGTTACCGCTGCCTCGAATCGACGCGCTGCTTGACTCAGGCGTTGGTTTTTCTCAAATGAGTTTCTTAGATGCTTTTTTAGGTTACCACCAGATCCGCATGCACCCACCCGATGTAAAGGATGTATCCTTCACCACTAGGGATGGGTGTTATTGCTATAAGATGATGCCCTTCGGGCTGAAAAATATAGGGGCAATGTACCAACAGATGATGGATTGGGTCTTCAGAGTGCAGAAGGGAATGAACCTTGAAGTATACATGGATGATCTCATGATATAAAGCTGGGAACTTGAGTCCCACCTTCGGGACCTCAAAGAAACTTTTGGGACCTTGCAAAAGTTTAAGATGATGCTCAACCCCCAGTAGTGTGTCTTCGGGGCAAGTTGGGGGAAATTCTTAGGCCACATGATCACCTCGGTCGGGGTGGAGCCTAACCATGACAAAGTGAAGGCGATCTTGCAGTTAGGATCGCTATGGAATGCGAAGGAGGTCCAGCGCCTCACTGGGATGTTGGCCGGGCTAAGTAGGTTTCTTTCTAGGGCGGGTGAGAAGTGTGCGTCCTTCTTCATGGTGCAATGGTGGAACCAGAAGTTTGTGTGGACTGCGGAATGTGAGGAGGCTTTCCAAGCATTGTAGAGGCGACTGACATAGGCTCCATTGCTCCAGGGGACAAGGCAAGGAGAGGATCTATCCCTGTATCTGGGGGTAGGGTACGAGGCGGTAAGCTCTGTGCTGGTCCGAGAAGAAGAGAAAAGGCAGCTCCCAATCTATTACGTTAGCTGAGTACTGAGGAATGTGGAGCTCAGGTACCCCATCCTAGAGAAGTTGGACTTCGCCCTAGTGGTGTCGGCCCGAAAGCTCCAACCTTACTTCCAAGCGCATTCTATCAAGGTGGTGACTGACCACCCCCTTCACAACATCATGGAGGGAGTGGAGCACTTCGGAAGGCTAGCCAAATAGTCTATGGAGCTGAGCGAGTTTGACATCTCATTTGTGCCTAGGCTATCAATAAAGGCGCAAGCAGTGTAAGATTTCTTGGCGGACTATGTAACCGACGTGGAGGAGCCTTAACACCGTTTTCTGGTGGCATGGAAGTTGTTAGTTGACGGTGCAGCGGGGAAGCACTCCTTTGGAGGTGGATTCATCCTGGTGAGCCCCCAGGGAACGAGGATCGAGTAAGTAATTAGTATACATTTCCCACTTTCCAACAACTAGGTCGAGTACGATGCGGTAATAGAAGGCCTGCGACTAGCCCGGGAGTTGGGGGTTCAAGTCATGGATCCATGGACTCCATGGTGATGGATTGCCAAGTCAAGGGAGAATTCCAGGTAAAAGAACCAACACTTAAGTTGTATGTGGAGAAGGTCAAGGGATTGATCGGCAGTTCCGCACCTTTTCTATCCAGCATGTGCCGAGGGAGGAGAGCATCCTGGCAGACCTCCTGGCTAAGTTTAGTCCCAGGGCAGGACGGACGGTGTTGGAGCTCTTTCGACCATCCATCTAGGAAGGGGAATCGATGGAGATAGATCACCGGGCATCGTGGATGGACCCCCTCAAAATCTTTCTGACCTTTGGGGAGTTCCCAGAAGGGGATGTGGACAAGCGGCGACTCAGGTATAAGTCGGCATATTACACCTTACATGCAGGTGTACTATACCGGAAGACCCTCTCGGGGCTCCTAGCCAATGTCGGAGGAGGAAGCCCCAAGGGTCCTGGAAGAGATCCACACCGGAGAGTGCGGCAGCCACTCTGGGAGCCAGACCCTGGAAGGAAGGGTGTTAAGGCAAGGCAACTTCTGGTCTACCCTTAGCAAGGATGCTGTAGAGTTGTGAAGAAGTGTTCCAAGTGCCAGCTATATGCTCCCCTCCAACTACTTCCGGCCCAGAGGCTTCAGACCATCACAACTCTGTGGCCATTCACAATATGGGGATTGGACTTGGTAGGACCATTTCCTCCGGCCAGTGGTCAGAGGAAGTTCTTGCTAGTTATGATAGACTATTTCTCCAAGTGGCTGGAGGTGAAGGCGCTGGCCAAGGTGACCTCCCAGGTGATAAGGAATTTCATATGGGGGGAGATAATTTGTTGACATGGGCTCCCTCTAGCCATCGTCACGGACAATGGGTCACAGTTTTCTAGTGATGAATTTGTTAATTTTTGCACCCAGCTCGGTATCGACCTTCATTTTGCATCGGTCCATCACCCAAGGAGCAATGGGAAGGTGGAGGACGTGAACAAGGTGATCGTGAACTTATTTCAAAATAAGGTCAAGAACCTGAGGGGTAGCTGGGTAGAACAGCTACCCTCGGTCTTATGGGCCCTAAGAACTACACCAAACACGGCAACTGGGGAGACCCCGTTAAAGCTCTCCCATGGGCCTGAGACCATGCTTTCCATAGAGTTCGAGGTCAAGTCACCCAGGGTGGTGATGGTAGGAGAAGGAGATGAAGAATGATGAATGGAGAACGAGGGAGAATAGAGACTATCTTTGGATTTGGTAGAAGAGCTCCGGGACTTGGCCAACATCCAACTCGAGGAGGTCAAGTGGCAAATGGCCCAGTACATTGACAAGCATATCCAGGTCAAATAGTTTGAGAAGGGGGCTTGGTCCTGAAGAAGGTCGATGCAGCCAGAAGGGGAGCCGCGGTGGGGAAGCTCAATCCCAACCAGGAAGGTCCATATGTTGTAAAAGAAGCGCTCAAGTCAGGGGGGCATCTCCTCCAGGATGTTGACGGGGTACCCCTTGGCAGAAGTTGAAGCGGGGAAGATTTGAAGTGCTTCTACCCCTGAGTTTACATGACAGATTTTTTAAATTAAAAATTATATTCTTTCTTGATGTTTGACCCGAGCAAGGTAACAACACGGTGCTGGAGTGCCCTGGATCGATTCCATTGTCGGGCTCTCATTAGCCGGTGGGGTCAGGTTGATCTACGGAGAGGCTGGCAAGGTAACAACGCAGTGTTGGAGTGCCCCAGATCGATTCCACTGTCGGGCTCTCGTTAGCCGGTGGGGTCAGGTTGATCTCCGGGGAGGTTGGCAAGGTAACATGTTACTGGAGTGCCCCGGATCAATTCCACTGTCGGGCTCTCATTAGTCGGTGCGGTCAGGTTGATCTCTGGAAAGGCTTACAAGGTAACAACACAGTGCTGGAGTGCCCTAGATCAATTCTGCTGTCGAGCTCTCATTAGTCGGTGGGGTTAGGTTGATCTCTAGGAGGCTGGCAAGGTAACAACGCGGTGCTGGAGTGCCCCGGATCAATTCCACTGTGGGGCTCTCAATATTCGGTGGGGTCAGCTTGATCTCCGGATAGGATGGCAAGGTAACAACATGGTGCTGGAGTGTAACATATCGATTCCGCTGTCAAGCTCTAATTAGCCGGTGGGGTCAGGTTGATCTCCGGAGAGGCTTGCAAGGTAACAACACGGTGCTGGAGTGCCCCAGATCGATTCGACTACCGGGCTCTCATTAGCTGGTGGGATCAGGTTGATCTCCGGAGAGGCTGGCAAGGTAACAATGTGGTGCTTGAGTGCCCCAGATCATTTCTGCTGTCGAGCTCTCATTAGCTGGTGGGGTCAGGTTGATCACCAGAGTGGCTGGCAAGGTTTCTGGGAGCGCTCTACTTCCCTAGGTCAACTCTGCTTCCAGTCTCCCACTAGTCGATGGGTTGGGTTGAGTCCTGCATAGGGGAGGCAAGTGAAAGTGGATGAGTTGGATCGTCTCAAATGGGTCCGTCGACTAGGCTGACTTGCTATCTCGTTGGCAAGAGTTGGAATTCATGAAGATGCTCTGACGGTCAGGATTTATGAGTGGGCAAACCAAAGTGGGCACTCGCTTGGTGAGGGCACCTGGGGGAGAACTCATCAGAAACCAGGAAGGAAAATCATGGCTATTATCTCGGTCAGTATATGCGAATGAGCCAGCCAAAAGGGGCGCCCACTTGGCGAGATTACCCAGGTGAGAACCTATCCGAAGGAATTCAAAGGGAAAATTCGGGCAAGTCCCATGCACGAGGCTTGCGAGTAGGGTGGAAAGGTTTTGACCATCGCCCAGGATAACACCATGGTTATGTGCCTAGGAGAGGCGCGAGTAAGCGAATGCTCGTTCAAAGCGTAGGTGCCCATGGGAGGCATGTCAGTGCGCGAGTGCTAGAGAAAAGCGCAGATGTGCAAGGGGTGCCAGCCGGTACGCGAGTGCGTAAGTACACAAGTGTGCGAGTAGGCATGCGCGCGAGTAAGCGAGCATCTGAGCAAAGCGTAGATGCACATGGGAGGCGTGTCAGTGTGCGAGTGCGCGAGTTCTGATGCAATTTCGGCAAGTGCACCGGTCGCTGTCAATTAATAATGGGAATAGCTTCCCCGAATGTCGATCTCTTGAGGAATGCAGGTTGTGGTGAAGTAATTCATGTCGTGAAACGATGGTTACAATGAGCAAAATAAAATACAACAAGGGGGTTTGGTTGTTTGGTCTAAACTAACAAACACGAAAATAAAGATGCGGGTCAAAGTCACCGCTTTTCTTGGCGAGATGAGTGCACCGTCCGCTATGCCGGGCTTTGTTAGGTGAGTTGATGGAAAGAACGTGCAGAATGTGAGGGTCGCAATCACCTCTTCGTTAATCGTCGTTATCCTTTGCTAACATGAGTCTCAGGTGAGTGAATGAAGTGGATGTGGGTGAGTGGTGGTGAAGCGCAACACAACACACATTACAAGATTAAGCCAAGCAATACACACATTCATTCATAGACAAAAGAGAGTATTCAAGTTCTTCACAGATTAATAACAATAACAACATGATAGGGGATGAATAAACCAAAAGAGAAGACTAGCCGTCGATCTCGGCCGGAACCGTGGGTTGTCAAACCACTTCCGGGCTCGGTCGATGTATGCTTCCGGGATCAAGAGACTGTCACTCTCTCCGATATTGCTCCACCGTCTTCATTCGTAGGTTTTCTTCTTCTTACAAATTGAGGTTGCACACTCGGCAATGGTATTGTTGACGGCCGGGAATGCTTCCAAGCTCTTGGAATCCGCTAGGGTTTCACCGGAGAATGGTTCCCGGATGAAGGAGATGAGTGGAGAAGGAGGCGGAGCGGAAATGGCGTTGGGCTGAGCTAAAAATCATGGAGTGGAAAGATCTCCCTTTTTACCGGCAGATTTCCTGGCTTATAAACAAAAGCAGAAGAAAATTAGTCACGCACGGTCGAACGCACGATCGTGCGTAGACCGTGCAATATTAAATACAGAGCAGCGCCTTGCGGAAGAAGCAACAGCGCCTGTGCTTTTTACTTACGCACGGTCGAGGACGAACGTGTGTAAAATAGCACGTGTAAATACAGATTGGCCGAAAAACAAAGCTTAGCAGGCGACCGTGCATTTTCTTCGCGCATGAGCAACTGCCCGTGCGTAAAAACGCACGATCAATGACAGAACATCATTTTCTTCCCAAGGTGAGTGCGCATGACCGCAGCCGTCCGTGCGTCAAGTAAAACGTACGACTGTGCGATATATGCAGACATGAAAAATGGGTAAAAAACTGATGATCCAATCACCTGCATAAGCAACAATGCGGCTGGGAATACCCTTCCAGCATAATACAAATACAACATAAAAGATTAGGGAGTACCATGTGCTTACCCCCAACAAAAAGATGCATAAAAGCATACCACAGTGGGCCTAAATGGTGCACCTAGCGCAGAAGTGATTCTAAGAGAAATATAAGCAATAATAGCTCGAAAAGGATGCATAAGAGTGAAAATTAGCCTGGATGAGTCCATAAAAGTGTAGATAAATGGGACTCATCACACCCCCAGACTTACTTGTTTGCGTGTCCCGAGCAAACAAATTCTAGGCAAACGGGGAAGGAAAAGTAGATGGCTTAAAATTATAATACAAAGTACCATGCGAAGTCGCATGCTCGCGTGCATCAGATAAATAGTAGAGAAGATTTCTCATTATACAAATAGTCTATAGATTTCTAAAAGTGTAAAAGCATATTACAACAACTCAAAATGGTGAACCACGGTGAATCATCTGGTCACGCATACGGAGAAAGAAAACAAAGCGCTGAGATGAGCATTGCTCAAGATCGGGGTGTAGGATAAACTCCACAGAAATCCATCGGTGTCGGTGACCATTGGCTTGCCCGGTCACATTCTCTCCACGACACTAGATTGGTTCAAGGAATGAGTCAGTAGGACTTTAGGTTAGAGAGGCGGCTTGGGCTACGGTGAGGTAAACAAAGATAAAAATGGATGCTAGCACACCTAACCCAACCAGAGGATGACGTAGAGCTACCAGCACGACTATAAATAAACAAGTGCACCATACCCCCAAACTTTGACTTTTGCAACATAAGTGTGTGCACCGCCTACTCCCAATACATAATTTTTCTAAACCAATTTCAATAAAACTCATTTTTCTTTTTCTCCTTTTTAATCATATTTTTTTCTTTCTTTTACTTGTCTTTTTTTCAGCAAATTTTTAAAATGAGCATATCCACAAATTCACAAAATAAACACCACAATCAACACCCCCCCCCCCCCCCCCCCAAATGTAAATACAACTATAACTAAAGCTCAAATTTGAGTGTGCGACTAGGTTAGGCTTTTAGGCTTTGGTGAGAAATATGCGGAGCTGAATCAATGAAAGTGGTAGGCACAATGGGGCTAGCAAGGGTAGACGATAGGCATGAAATAAAAAGTTCAACCGGGCAAAAATAATGGCATGCGTCATTCTTACGCTTTATAACTATCCTATGCCGATGCTTCAAGAATCGCTTGGGGCAAGTTCTAGCCACCGAGAAAGATTGTCCTTTCTCCCAACTCAAGCAATATGAGTCTAGCGATCATTTACACATATCCCTATGCTGCTGTTTGATTCACACCGGATTCACCATTTGATTAGAGTAAACAACATTTACATTAACAGAAAAAATATAAAACCATAAGTATAAAAAGAAGTCTAGTCTACACAAATTTCTATGCAACCGAGCATTTGACTAGGAGCACTACTGGAGTCAACATTTTACTCCGCTACATTGTCCTAAGCCAACACCTATGCTTTTCCAAATAAGTAGACAAATTAAATTCAACTCAGAGTGTTGAAAAACTTGAGGTCCGGAGGTGAAGTAAAATGCGGAAACACTTCACAAAACTTTCCACAAGTGTAGCACAATAATGATAATGGGAAGACCGAATAGTGCTATGGTATTAACTATCTCTTTACAATTCGAGGTATACATGGCGAGACATGATTCATAAGAATCACAGAGGAGAGAAGCACAAAACACAAAATACAAGTTGCTGTGACCTGACAACTTAAGACCGCCAGACCGCGCAAACAGACAAGCTATACGGATAACCCCTGAGACCGCGCGAACAGAGCACAAGCCGCACCTATCAGACCGCAACCACAGACTGCCCGACCTGCTACTTTATTCGACTGCTGAAAGACAACCAGTTCGCACTCCTTGATCGCCCAGACCGCACAGTCTTGATCATAGAAGAACCCGCGAACTCTTGCCAACGAAAACTGCTTCCTGATACAGACCGCAACTCAAGATCTCCTGATCAACTGAGTTTGCTACACAGTCCAAGAACACCTAAACACAGTCTGGCCAGACTGGTTTATTCTAAGCTGGAAGAAGGGAGACAAGCTGACCACGAGCTGCTAGTCGCTAACCTGCGAACAAACAAACCGGTTAGACAAAAAATCCCAGACCGCACGACCTCAGAATGAGACCAGCACAATCAAGCCAACTTTGGTTCTTACAGTTCTCATTATGAATGACAGGACCTGCACCCCTATTGATAGGTGAGTAGACGGATGTCGTCACCGCATAAACCGGGATACAATTACCGCCCACTAGATCGCGAGCGGTCTCACAAAACAAACCGCCCAAAATCAGCAATGCTAATAGCTCCTTATTAACCATACGGTTATCACAAACCGCCCGGTTACCGCGGACTCCAAAAAATAGACCGCCCGGTCTTATTGCAAAAGCAAAGAACTTCTTCAGTAACCCAGACCAACTAGAACAAAAACGTCAGAATGCCCGGTCACTGCAAGAAGGTAGACCTACTTGAACATCTGGCCGACTTGAACAAGTCACCCGAACAACCCGTGTGAGCTGCTTGTATAAACTTGCGGTCTCCCAGATCAGACTACTTAGATCAGACTGACTATGACAGAACCGGCCAGAGCACCAGCGCAGACCACGCGGTCTCTGCGGTCTCCAACCTGCAGACCGCCCAGCATCATTCCACTTCCACTTCAAAAATTTAACACTCCCCCTTGAAGGGGGGAGTGGAAGTCATCCCAAGCAAACTCCAAGACCAACCAAATGGTCCCTTCGATAGCGGCTTAATAAATATGTCAGAAACATTCTCCTTGCTCTGCACATGCTCCACAGTCAGAGATCCCTCCAACACCTTCTCACGAATGAAATGGTGATGAATCTCTATGTGTTTCGTATGCACGTGACAAACTGGATTGTTCACCATTTTGAGAGCACTCTCATTGTCACCACGTTGCAGAGTAGGACTGTAACGCCCCTGAGTTTTTGTTAATTATTTACGTGGCCGTTGTGACATAATTTTGGTGTAAGGGGATTACGTCAGCTCATCAGGTTTAGTTTTGGGCCTTAGCTTAGTTAAAGTATGTAATTTAGATCGAGCGTGCGAGACTTCGAGTCGTTTTGAGTTAGAGAGGAAACTTTGAGTAGTTATTAAGATTTTAGCTTTGGAAAGCTTTATCCCGAGTTTGGCTAGTCCGAATTGAATTCTGACTTCGCCGTTGGATTTGTAGCGCCGATTTTAAGTTTTGGTGCGATTTTCATGCAGATCCGAGGTGTTTTGGTCGCCCTCGTAGTTTAAGTAAAAGGGGAGAATTATTTAATTAATTAAATATTAAATTAGGGTTTATATAAATACCTAAATTTCTCTCCCTATTCTTCTTCTTCCTTCGTCGATCCAATCCAGCCGCCGAGCGAGAGAGCTAGAGCGAAGTGTCGTGGAGCTTCCAGTCGGCAATTCGAAGGTTGTAGTAGTCGGAATCGTGTTTGGAGAGTGGATTCGGAAAGCTCTTGGCGAGATCTTCATTCTGGTGGTAAGCTTTTCCCATTTCGTGGAATATTTGGAGTCAAGGTTGTGACCTAACTCCTCCTTTTGGATCCGAAAAGTTTTAGGTTGTTGTGCTTGAGTTAGTTCTTAGCCGATCCATAGCTTTGGAGCGGAGAACTTCGAGCTTGCAAGGTTTAAGGCAAGTGGCTATTTTTTCCTCCTTTCTTCTTGTTCGTTGAAGCACTCTTCTTTTCCTTGAGTTATGGTTGTGTTTTTAGCTCGTACCTTGAGCGCATGTATGATAGTCAGCATATCTGGAGTTTTCCCTGGACAACCTACGGTTGCCCTGGTTTCTTTTGCCTGCAGCCTTGCTTTCTTTTTGCCTGAAACCTTAGATTTCTAGGGAAATCATCTGCCCTGGTTTCTTTTTGCCTGCAGCCTTTGATTTCGCGAGAAATCAGTCGATTCCTGACGTTTGTCGAATGTCCCAACGTTCATCGAACGACACATTCGACGAACGGCCTGATGTTCGTCGAACTCTTCTTTTCCTGACATTCGTCGAACTCTTCTTTCCTGACGTTCGTTGAACTCTTCTTTTCCTGATGTTCGTCGAACTCTTCTTTTCCTGACGAATGGCATGGCGTTCGTCGAATGGTCTTGCATTCGACGAACGGCCTTGCGTTCATCAAATGACGCGTTTGACGAATGTCCTTGCGTTCGACGAATGGCCTGGCTTTGATTACTGCCCTTTCTTTTTTCGAGAAAGGTGATCCCAGCCCTTCATTTCTCGAGAAACTTTACCCCTGCCTTGATTTCTCGAGAACAGCTTTACCCCTGCCTTGATTTCTCGAGAACAGCTTTACCCCTGCCTTGATTTCTCAAGAACAGCATTGTCCCTGCCTTTAATTTCTCGAGAATAGCATTGTCCCTGCCTTTAATTTCTCGAGAACAGCATTGTCCCTGCCGTTAATTTCTCGAGAAGCAGCTTGATCCCTGCATCTAATTTCTCGAGAAATCATAGTCCCTGTTTGGGATTTCTCGAGTAGTGCTTGTGCTTGCCCTTGGTTTCCCTAGAACTTTATGACCTCACTCCTTGATTTCTCGAGAACTATGTTCTTATCATTTAGATTCTCGAGAAATGCCCTCTACTTCTTAGTACTTGAGTTATGCCTCCGATTACTTCTCCTCTTCGAAATCTCATACCCATTGTGGTTAAATAACTTATGTCTTCTGTTATGAATCGTCTTATACAGTGTTTACTTCATTTGTGACCCTATCCTTAGGGTATCCTAGTGATTGTTTTCTCGGGCTTCGTCCCGTGCCATAATTAAAGAAATTAATTAATAAGAACCATTGCCTTTGTCCTTACATGGTGGGTCATGTTTTGGGGGGGGCAGTGGGGAATTGTTGTAGCCTTGCACGGTGGCCATTTTAGTGGTGAACCGTAGGCTTGGCCTATGGTCCCGTGGGCCGTGTTTGGGTGGTTGGGGATAGTGAAACCCTCACCCATTTTTGGCTTTGGGTGGTAGAGGATAAAGGACCGCCCCCACTTAATTTGAGCTGATCAGTCTCTTTAATTAAATTTATCAAGATAAATGGACATTACTTGTATCTCTATTTAGTATTTGGTTCACTTGGTCCATTGTTTAGTTCTGTGCTTGGAGCTTCCTTTCCTGTAAGTGTTGGGCTTGGGTTGGTACCCCGTATGCCTTATTTACTTTACTTCTTGTTTTTTCTGCCACTTGTAAATCCCTTGCTGAGGCATTCTTTGTTTTATTGAATGCCTCAGGTTCTGAGCCGTAGCGGCTAGCCGCATAGCCCAGAGTCTTCGGGAGTTCTAGTAGCTATTTTACCCTACTGTTGCCAGGTAGTTGTTGTTAGTTTCCTCCTTGTGTTCAGACATGCTGGTTTTGAGCCAATGGGTTAGTGTCAGGTTGTTGAAGCTCGTTGTGCTTCTTTTGATACTTTATAGCTTACTTGCCAGTTAAATGCCACTACTTTTAGATCGTGTGTATCTTGCTCTCTGGGAATGATTTATGTCTAGGTGCATTATAGTTATAAAATGGTTTTTCCTTCATCCTCATTGCATTCTTTTTAATTGGAATCCTTATTTATAAAGTCTCCTAAAGGTATTTGCTATACTTATACTACGCCTAGATATGTGCATATCATTTACTTTATGTCCTGTCATCACGTGCATTTAGGATCTTAAGTGAACTAAATCACGTACTTTCTGCTGCAATTACATATATTTTCTCGGTGGACTAGTTGATCCACTAACTGAGAGACACAGTTCTTACCCCAAACCCAAATAAATGATTTCAAATGATGACCTATCATGCAAAAAAGGTTTTGATTAAATATGTAATAGGTTCCCGCCTGAGCATCTGTAGTTGTCTCCTGCATGATGTGGCATCATGGCGCATATTTTCTTTTACTCTGATATTCATAAATTTGGAGAAAATGCGGGTTGTGACAGTTGGTATCAGAGGGAGGTTGTTCGACAAGTCGTTCGAGCAACAAATTCTGATATAGTATAGTTGTTTTGGTTTCATTGCATACACACACCGATATGTCATCAGTACGTCTTGGTCGAAGCATGGACACTACACTCATAGCATGATAAGAAGTATACGGGGCATATTATGTAGTTTGGGATGCATAATGTGTCTGTATATGGATCCACCATAGGTGGCAACATGTGACACTTATATAGTATGGGATGCATAACCATCATCACATGGATGCCCATTAGCACGTTTTCTTTTTGTTATATGCGATATTATGTAGTATGGGATGCATAATATTTCATGTGTACGCCGCTCATAACATGCATTAAGGCCTTTATTAGAATGCATAGCACAACATACCGTACATTGCATTACATAAGCACACGTGCGAAGCTAATGATTTATATGATGACACACGTACACACATGATTTCAAAAACGACATAAGAAAATTCATGCATTCATGACCTTTGCACATGAGTCAAGAGGGATGATGTAGTATCGTTTCCGAATTTAGCATAACATCATGATAATATCCCAGAGAAAGGTAGTGGAAATGGCAAGTATCTGTACATGTATGTTTTGAACCAAGCAGTGTAGTTCTAGTGTAATGTTAAGTTCTAATTAGAGGTTTATGCGTATTAGTAGAGATGGCGCGTAGGAGAATCCTGACTAGGTCGACTCCTCAGTCAGAGGGTGAGACGTCCGGAGAGCAGAGTGAAGCCTTGATCGAGAGTCTGTGCCAGAGCAATGAGACTCTGACTAGGCAGATGGTTGCGATGCAATCGCAAGTTGAGGCGTTGTTGTCTGTCGGTGCTAGGCGACAATCCGTAGTGCAGGCCCCCCGTAGTAGGATAGGCAGTACCTATTCCTCCTGCTCCCTTAGTACCCCCAGTAGCGATACCTCCGGAAATGAATTTCATTTCGCACTTTCAAAGGCTGGGTCCTCCATCGTATGATGGTCGAGCCGACTTCGTGGCCTTGGACGATTGGTTTATATCCATTGAAGAGATGTTCTCATATTCAGGAATCGCCGTAGAAGGAAGACCTTTTCGAAGGATGTTCGTGGGAAACCTTCAAGGGAATGTTGTTAAGAAAGTTTCTGCCGTCGGTAGAGCAAGACTGATTGATGAATGATTTCCTGCATCTGAAGTAGAGCCAGCTCTCGGTGAGCGAGTATGAAATAGAGTTTTGCAAGTTGAGCAGGTTTGCTCCGGCCTTGGTAGCCTCAGAAGAAGTAAGAGTGAAGAGATTTCTGGGTGGTCTCCGCAGCGACATCCAGCAGCTGGCCAGTGCATACAGGTCGGAGAAGTACGCTGAGGTAGTTGAGGTAGCGCTAAAGGTGGAGGCGATTGATAATGCCAAGAACCGAGGATCAATGATGAAGAAGGGAAAGAGAAAGGCTGGGGAAGAAGGAAATTCTGGTGCGCCTGCCTCGGTCTTGAAGAAAGGAGGTGGCGAGGTCTGCAGTTTCTGTGGCCGCTCTGGCCACCCATTTGAAAAGTGTTTCAAGAGGAAAGGAGTTCAGAAGCAGCTGCGAGTGCTGGCTTTTCAGGGTGCTCCGAAGGGTGAGGTGCTTTGCCAATTGTGCAAGCAGAAGGGGCACGATGTGGCCAGTGTTGGACCAAAGATAAAGTCTGCTTCCAGTGCGGACAGAAGGGGCATGTGAAGTTTCTATGCCAGCAAGTTCAACCCCCGTTGCAGCCAGTTCCGCTTTGAACCTTACCGCCGTCACAGCTTCAAGATAAAGGAAGAGGAAAGCTGAACGTGTTAACCCAGGAGCAAGCGCAGTCTTCGACCCAAGTGATCACAGGTTAGACCTTAAGCCAGCTATTTAGTCTTGATTCCTTTTAGTTTCGCTGTATTGGACTAGTTTCTTTTTTCACGCTTATAGGGAGATTTAAGGTAAAGAATCGTTGGGCGCGTGTTCTTTTCGATTTGGGTTCTACCCATTCGTTCGTGGCAAGGGATTTCGTCGAGCGTCACCGTTTGACCCCTGAGCTGGGCAACGATTCGTTCCTCGTTAAGTTCCTTTCTGGTGATTTGGTATCCTCGGACCAGTGCGTCCGAAGTTGCCCCGATCTCTTAGGAGATTTCTTGGCTGTTGCTGATCTCAAGGTGTTGGACCTAGAAGTCTTTGACGTGATATTGGGTATGGACTGGTTGTAGAGTTATGATGCTGTCATCCGATGCAAGGAAAAGCGTCTGGACTTTGTGATGGACAATGGTCATCCCATGAGCATTTTTGGGTCTCCGTACCAATGTTCTCCGATAATTTCTGCGGTATGTGCTCGAAAACTCTTAATTTCCGATTTTTTGGCTTACCTTGTTTCTGTAGTAGAAACTATTAGTGTTTCACCGTGTATTGAGGGTGTTCCGGTGGTGCGAGAGTTTTCTGATGTCTTTCTCGTCAGTCTTCCCAGCCTTCTGCCCGATAGAGATTTGGAGTTCGTTATTGATCTTGAGCCTGGTACTCGTCATATCACTAAGGCACCGTACCGTATGGCCCCGCGCGAGTTAGAAGAGTTGCGAACTTAGTTAGATGAGTTGTTGCATTGTTGATTTATTAGGCCAAGTTCTTTGCCCTGGGGTGCTCCAGTGTTGTTTGTAAAAAAGAAGGACGGTTCCATGAGGTTGTGCATAGATTATAGAGAGTTGAACAAAGTGACCATCAAGAACAGGTATCCATTGCCAAGGATAGATGATCTGTTTGATCAGTTGCGTGGTAGCACGGTGTTTTCAAAGATTGACCTTCGATCAGGCTACCATCAGTTGAGGATCCGTGAGTCGGACATTCCCCGAACTGCCTTTCGTTCCTGTTATGGTCATTTTGAGTTTCTGGTTGTCTCTTTTGGTTTGACGAATGCACCCTCTGCGTTTATGGACATGATGAACCGTGTGTTCAAGGATTTTCTGGATCATTTTGTTGTAGTCTTCATAGATGATGTGTTGGTGTATTCCAGAAGTGCTGAGGAGCATGCTACGCATTTGCGCTTAGTATTGTCTACTCTTAGAGAGCACACGTTGTATGCGAAGCTAAGTAAGTGCAAGTTCTGGCTTCCTCAGGTATCCTTTCTGGGTCATATGGTGAACAAGGATAGAATTACTGTAGATCCCGCTAAGATTTCTGTTGTGTTGGATTGGAAGACTCCTTCAATGCCTAAGGAGATAAGGAGTTTCTTAGGGTTGGATGGGTACTACAGGAGATTTGTTCAAAGATTTTCGGTACTGTCGGCACCTTTAACTAAGCTTACCCAGAAAAATACCGCTTTTGTTTGGAGCGATAAGTGCGAAGGCCTTTCAGGGATTAAAGAGGCATTTGTGCAGTGCTCCTGTGTTGGCCTTGCCGATCGAAGGATTAGAGTATGCAGTTTATGGGGATGCATCTCACCTTGGTCTAGGGTGTGTTTTGATGCAAGAAGGAAAAGTGATTGCATATGGGTCTAGACAATTGAATGTTCATGAAAAGAATTACCCTACGCATGACTTAGAATTTGCTGCAGTGATTTATGCTTTAAATCTTTGGAGACATCTGTTATATGGAGTGTCATGCAAGATCTTCACGGATCACAAGAGTCTGAAGTATGTCTTTACCCAGAAAGAGCTGAATTTGCGGCAACGTAGATGGTTGGAGTATGTTGCGAATTATGAGTTTGATATCCTGTATCATCCCGGTAAGGCTAATGTGGTGGCCGATGCCATGAGCAGAAAGACCGTGCATGTATTCAATCTTTTCGTGCAGTCCTTAGTAGAGAAGTTTATGCTGATGGATATCTCAGTCGGTAGTAGTACTGCACCTTCGAGTCTTTAAGCTGAAGAGCCTTCTTGGATTACCCTTACGAGATTGCACCAGAAGGAAGATCCTGACTTGCAGCATCTCCGGATGGAGGCTGCGAGACCGATGTGGGTAGTGTACCCGATGGAGGCTGCGATCCTAGTGGGGGTAGAGAATCAAGAGGGGCCGGTGAACCCGGGGGAGTGATGCACCTCTTGAGCGTCGCAACAAGGATCTCTGTAAGGAGCACGAAAGATTCAGTTAAGGATTCCGCGAAAAAGGTAATGCAAGAATCTTACCCAGCCGTAGAGAGTGACACAGGTCGATGACGTCCATGTTGGTGGCCGCCAAATTGATCCCCCCAAGGTAGGGAAGGAGAGTACCGTCCAGGGTCTCACTCGCAAGGCCCCCACCAGAGATGCGCTCTGAAGAGAGAGATGTTAGCACAAGAATAGAAGAGAATGAAATACTGGTTCCAGGTACCTATTCAGCGAGTGCAGGATCATGCAGCATGTCCTTGAGGGGGACCCTCCCATCCTAAGGTGTCGCCTCGCCGCCTTTGCCTTCTTCATTCTAGGGAGGGGCGGAGTAGTTCGCCGAGCAGCCTAGGGGCGAGCTGAGTCATGATGGCATGTTCAATCGCGCGGGAAGCCGCAAGGCGGGCTTGAGCTTATTCTGAGAGAGGCATCTTCAAAAAATGTGACAGCAAGTGGTGAAGTAAAGTAAGGAGAGAAAGGGTCCCCCATCACCCTGAGATATCAGTATTTATAGCACTGGGGGTGGGGCCCACCAAAGATTCGTACCAGCTCATCCTCATCTGGCGAACACGGAGGGTTGGATGTTTCTTCATGAGTTTAGTATAACCTCACAAATAGCGGGGATTGTGTACAACCCAGTGTTCGCCGAACCACGGAGAAACCAACTGTAAGCGATTCAGAGAGCACTCATCAATTTGCGGCGAGTATCCTGCCAGGGCACTCGCTGATTCATGGCGAGCATCCTGCCACGGCAGGGCGAGATGGACCAAGGATCTCACTCGCGAGTAGCGAGCGGTGACAGCAAAGTCTGCGTTATGAACAGTTCTGGGTGCATTTATCCAGAGCGGGCTAGGGTAGGTCTCGCAGTTCCAGACTAGAGAGACAAGTGGGAGCTCGCCTCCACTCGCAAGAAGAGATCTCGTGGGCCCAGTTCTCGGAGAGGCTGGCGAGTGGCACCCTCACGAGCCACTCGCCTAGCAGCGGTCTATAGGTGAATTTACCCTGATACCCTTGGTGGGCTGCCAATAGCCCTCCAGAACAGCGGAGTTTGGCTTTTAGCAGACCAATTTTGGTGCGTATAGCAAAACCAGAAGGTAGAATCACGCTATTAGCAGACCAGTAAAGAAAAGTTATAAATAGACCCTAAAGGGATCCCTTTAAGAGCATTCCAGATCTTTTCTTCTCCTCAGGACGCCTTTGGTTAGCTCCTTCAGCTCTCCAAGGTGCCCGACTTCAGTTTTGGCTTGGGATGGGAAGCACTCAAAAGATCATTCGGTTGTGTGGTGGGACCTCCAAACAGTTGCCAAGGGTCATTTCTTTTGTTATAAGTCCTCAGTCAGGTTCCTCCGTGGGATCAGTAGCGCTAGCTGCCCCCCCCTCCCTTACAGGGGTCTGACATCCTCGTTGTGCCAACTAGTTCCAACAAATCTAGTGCGACTAGAATCAGGGAGTTTATAAGCTTTTCCATGATAGGTTCAAAGGACAAATGACATTCGTCGCTAAAAAAGAAAGAAGATTCTTTTATGAGAAGATGAGTTAGTGGCTTCGTGATTTTAGAAAAGTTTTGAATAAAATGCCGATAAAACCCTGTGTGGCCTAGGAAACTTCTAATTGCTTTTACACTCGTTGGAGGGGGGGGGGGGAGTTCTTTGATTACTTCGATCTTGGCCGTATCGACCTCGATCCCTTTGCCAGATATTTTATGGCCAAGAACTAATCCTTCTTTGACCATAAAATGACATTTCTACTAATTAAGAGCTAGATTTATTTCCTCACACCGTTGTAGCACACACTCGAGATTTTTTAAACAACTTTGAAAAGAATTTTTGAAGATGGAGAAGTAATCCATGAAAACTTCCATCACTTCCTCTACTATCTCGTCAAATATCGCCAGCATACATCTTTGGAATATAGCCGGCACATTACAATGACCAAATGGCATCCTTCGATAAGCGAATGTGCCAAAGGGACAAGTGAATATTGTTTTCTCTTGGTCGTCAGGCGAAATAGGGATTTGAAAATTTCCCGACAAACCATCAAGAAAAAAATAGTAGGAGTGACCTGAAAGGCATTCTAAGATTTGATCGATAAAGGGCAACGTGAAGTGATCCTAACTGGTGGCTTCATTTAGTTTTCGATAATCCAGATCCTCCAACCCTTAATGGTACGGGTTTGGATCAATTCATTATTTTCATTTGCAACTATCGTTACGCCGCCTTTCTTTGGCATGACTTGTACTGGGCTAACTTAAGTACTATCCGAGATCAGGTAGATGATTCCTGCGTCTAAAAGTGTGATAACTTCAGCCTTAACGACTTCTTTAATATTCGAGTTTAGCCATCATTGAGGCTGGACCATGTTGCGGAAGATATCTTCGAGGAAAATTTTGTGAGTGCAGAAGGAAGGGTTAATACACTTGATATCTAAAATTTGCCACACAATTGCGTGATGGTGATTGCTTATGACTAGAGTCAATTCAAAAATTTCTGAATCGCCTAGTTTGGATGATACAATAATTTGTAGCTTAGAATCTTTTTCTAGAAATAGATATTTTTCTAAAGGCTCGGGTGGTGTGGAGCGAGAGACTTCTTCTAGACAAAAGACCTAGGCCAGCTCGAAATCATTACTCGATATGGAGACTAACTCGGGAAGTGGATAAAACTCATTTTCAAAACATTCTTCTAGGTAGAAACATGAATCGTCATTCTCTAAGTTGTTTCGCATCGAGGGATTTGTACTAGAAGTGACTTCATCATCTCCAACCCGTAGGAGGATCTATCTGTTACTTACGTTGATAATCGCACGAGAGGTGGCAAGGAAGGGGTGCCTGGGTATGAGGGGTACTTTGGCATCATCTTCGATATCAAGAATGACAAAGTCCACCGGGAAGATGAGATTATCAACCTTAATGAGCACATCCTCCACTATCCTTACTGGATATTTTAATGAACAATCTGTGAGTTGGATACTCATTTGGGTGGGGCTAGGATTTCCTAGACCTAACTTTTTAAATAATGAAAAAGGCATGAAATTTATTCTTGCTCCAAAATCAACTAATGCGTGTTTTACTAATGAATTGCCAAATAGACACGGGATGGAGAACCGTCCCGGGTCATTTGCTTTTTGAGGCAATTTGTTAAGTATAACCGCGGAGCATTCTGCGTTTAGTGAAATATGCGAAATATCTTCAAGTTTCTTTTTATTAGAGAGCAACTCCTTGAGATATTTCGCATACATCGGAATTTGAGAGATAGGCTCGCAGAAGGGTCATTAATATGAATTTGTTTTAGACGGGCACAAAATATTTGAACTAGAAGCATGTGGAGCTAGTGTAGCGGGCAAATTTTAAGATAAAAATGGAGGAGGAGGAGGAGAAGTCGTTACCTTGGGTTCGTCCTGTTTTGAAACCAACTCCTTTTCGCTGCGGAGGGTAATCACGTTTGTGCTCTCCCTTGGATTCGGCTCCGTATTTCCCAGTAGAGATCCTTGCTGACGATCGGAGAACATTTTTGCTAGCTGGCCCACTTGATTCTCTAAATTTTTATCGATTCAGTGAGGTTCCAGATGTTCGATTCATTTGTTGCAACATATTTTGGAAAGAACTCTTCAAGTGGAGAGAGATTTTGCTATTGCGGTGGAAAACAGGGTGGATTAAAATTTAGAGGGTGATTTAGATTAAGAGATTGATTAGGAGGGGGTTGATTAAGATTCATAGGATGCTGAGCATTTCCATGGTTGCTCCACGAGAAATTCGGATGATTCCTATAACCCGCATTGTAGGTGTTGTTGTACAGAGAGGAGTTCAGGTTATAGGAAGGCTGAGGCGGATTTCCCATGTAGTCAACCTACTCTTCAATTAAAACATTATTAGCCCAAGGAGGAGTGGCGGAGAAAATAGACATCTCTGCCACTTGCTTTGTTAAGCGCTCAACTTGTAAAGCTAAATTAGTAGTAGCTTCTATTTCAAAAATTCTGGCCGGATTGTTAGGCTGTGCTTGGGGCAAATTCCATTGATACACATTCATGGCCATTTCCTCAAAATGCTCTTGAGCGTCCTCCAGGGTCTTTTATTTAAAGTACCCCCGGAGGCCGCATCAATCATTTGACTAGTTTGGAAATTTATGGCATTATAAAATATTTATACTTGTTGTCAAGTAGGAAGTATGTGGTCAGGGCATCTACGCAAAAGCTCTTTGAAGCGCTCCCATGTATCATAGAGAGTCTCCGAGTCGATTTGCATAAATGACGCAATATTGGTTCCCATTTTGGCAGACTTTGTAGGCGGAAAATACGTAGTAAGAAATTTTTCTGCCATATCGTCCCATGTAGTGATGGACTCCTTAGGAAGGGAGCCAAACCACTGCTTGGTCTTAGAATACAATGAAAAAGGAATAAGACGTAAACGAATGGCATCATCGGTGATGGCATTTATTTTGAAGGTGATGCAAATTTTGAGAAAATAAGAAATATCTCAGTTTGGATCTTCGTCTGGCAGACCATCGAAGGTCACTGATTGTTGCACCATTTGTATGATGCTGGACTTAATCTCAAAGTTATTGTTCTCCACCGTGGGGAGAACAATACTTGACTGTGTTTCTTCATGATTTCGCCGCGCATAATAGGACATGGTCCTTTGTGGGGGCCTCATTAGGATTAGGAGTGTTAGGCTCCATATTTTCTTTTGTATTGTCCCCGATCGACTCTTCGAATAAAAAGTGTGTATCCTGATCACGAGAACGGCGGCACCACCAGAGGGTTTGCTCGATATATAGATCAATAGGAATATTCGAAAAACTACCTCGGGTCATACACTAGAAAAAAGAAATGGGGAGAGTAGAGAGAAGAAAATAGAGAAGAGCTACCAGGAGTAAGAGAGAAGAAAAGTAAAGAAAGAGAAAAACTTAATTATTCTATTTTTTAGGCAGATTAAGTTTTTCTTGGACTTCCCGAGGTATACCCTGTGAAGGGTTCTCAATGGTAATAGGAGATGAGATGGGATGATAGCCCAAACGTCACTTTCCAAGATTTAAAACACCTTTAGGATTTTCGAAATTAGAAAAAGTAAAATAAAATAAAAAAACATGATAAAATTAATAACTATGCTCTTTTCAAAATATCTACGCAAAGTTTCCCGGCAACGGCGCCAAAAACTTGATATAGAAAAATCTACTTCTTAGGGATTTAGATTTATGAAAATGCGAAGAGATTGATGATGTTTTCCAAAACTATAACCGATGAAGGCAAGTGTACCTTATCGTCAATAATATATGATAGTTTACAAATACCAAGGTCGCATTCCTCAGGGCACGTTGATTACTTCTACTTCGAGGAGGTCACTATTATCTTATCTAATAATTTTTAAGGTTTTGCTTTACTTAGCTAAAAGAGACAATTTGCAAACTAAAGAAGGTTTAAATGATGGTAAAAAGGATTATTGCTCAATCTAAAATCACATTGGAGTGAGCATAATCAAGAGAAGGAAAAATAATTCTAATTCCATTTAAATAAACTACTTGACCGTGGAGGTTCCCGAAGCTTGAACATGGCTCTCTCGAGGGAAATGCCCAACTAAGTTTAGGGAAAATCAACCGAACTCTCATTCTATACTCGATTACATAAAACTGCTTTACGCTGTGAACCCCACTATTGGATTTGACTATAATACGGGAGATTTACGTCATTCTCCTCCAAGGGGTGCGTGCAACTCTCTTTACCCATGAGTGAACGATTCATACTTTGAGCCTCTCGGCTAGCTAAGTATGAAAACTTAAGCGAAAACCATATATAAAAAATATGGTCTCACTAATTAAAAATCAAGGGCAAATCAAGTATTTACATAAATGGAAAAAGAGAGCTAGAAGATCATAACATGATTATCTCATCCTCGGATCATTTCGATTGAGCACTAATGAGAATTAGTTAATCATAGTGGAGGGGAAGAAGAGAGAAAAATAAGATTGCATGCAGAAAAGCTAATTAAAGTAGAAAGAGAAATGACGAAAACAAAACTAATTTTTATTGAAAAACAAAGTGATTACAACCCTGAAGAAAGATTACAAAGCTAGAAAAATAAAGATTACAAGCTTAAGAAACTATTGCATGAAAGAAAACTAGGAAAACATTACTTGTAAAGGAGAAAGGAAGAGAACATAAGGAAAGAAACATGAAAACAACAATTAAGAGCGCTAGCAGCACCTCCCCCTCTCCAAAATTCTGAACCATGGACTCAAGGAAACCTCTAGAATTTATAGGAAAAAATTTCAAAATACACGCCCTCGGTCATGGGCGTGATTGAGGGGCATGTAAGTACTGTTCATCTCAGCTAGGAGAGCGGCGTGGGGCTTGCGTAACGGCGCGGCGGAAAAGGACATTACACGCCCGTGATATTTGGGTCACTGTCGTGTATTTGGGTGGCTTTATTTAATGCAGCGTGGGATTGATTGCAGCACGGCAGAAATCAAAGATCACTCTGGAAAATCACGGGCATGACACTAAGCGACACGGGCTTGACTTGGGTCAACTTTGGACGTCATCTCCACTTCTCGACAGCAGCGGCTGGGAGAATCTTTTAAGTTTATATGCCCATGATAATGGCGTGACTGAGGGCGTGTAATTGAACACGGGAATGACTCGTTGTGGACGAGCTCAAACTGCGTGGCATCAACTCTAGACTGATTTTATGATTATACGCCCATGGTCATAGGCGTGAGCTAGGGCGTGTAATGCAATTTTTTTCGCAACTTGTCCCAAAATTCTACAAAAATACAAATTAGCTAAATTAGAATCTAATTTCATAAAAGAACAATTCATAAGCTAAAATTGACATGAAAAAGAAGAATTCATATTATATAATTACTAAAATTTATACTAAAAAGTCATATAAAAACAACTTATCAATGGGGCACACCCTCCACCATTGTGTTTCCAGTGCCACCAGCTAGGTCATATGCGGGCCAATTGCCCCCAGAGATGGAGAAATCCTCCTCTACCACCTGCTGGCCCACCTGCACAGCAGTTCAGAGGCCATGACCGAGGACGTGGTTGATGCCGAGGATTTCATGGGGCAGATCGCAGGCAAGCTAGGGATCAGTTCTATGCTCTAGATCTTGCACAGCCTTGGAACACCGAGGAGGTCATTGTAGGTACTCTAGTAAATTTCAATTTTAATTCCAAAACTATAGAATTGATATAGAGCTGCTAGATGTAGAGAATTTAGTAACCCAAATTATACAACAACTCTTCAGGCATAGTGTTTATCTGTGAAAAACCCGCCCACACTCTATTTGACACGGGGGCTTCACACTCGTTCATCTACGATACCATTGTGGAGGACTTGGATGGCATTCAACGTTTCCTAGGAATCACTAGGAGAGTGCGCCTTCCTGACGGATCCGAGATGGTATCATCCACCAAGTGCAACATGGAGGTATTCAGTGGAGTAAGACCCTTCGAGACCTCGGCCATGATACTAAGGATGCCAGATTTTGACTTGATCTTGGGCATGACTTGGCTCCACTGGCATCATGCCCAGATTGACTTTCTGATGAGGAGGATTGTGCGGAGATGCGGACTCCCGGAGGTGGTCTTCAAAAGTATTACACCTGTCTCTCATGCTTTACTCTCATACGTTTAGGCCATCAAGGCCCATTTGCAGGGAGATGAGGTATATCTGATTTGCTTCGAGATTGTGGACGCAGAGGCATCCTAGCCAACATCCCAGTGGCCCACGATTTCCCTGACACATTTCCGGAGAAAATGTCGGGACTTCCCCCGCACAAAAATACTAACTTCTAGATA
This sequence comes from Dactylorhiza incarnata, assembly GCA_033032865.1. Classification (NCBI taxonomy): domain Eukaryota; kingdom Viridiplantae; phylum Streptophyta; class Magnoliopsida; order Asparagales; family Orchidaceae; genus Dactylorhiza; species Dactylorhiza incarnata. The sequence goes on from JAWHQI010000035.1 coordinate 11,207,186, forward strand.
TAGTTGGTACCAGGAGCGAGACCAGAATCCATAGCACCCTACCAGATGGCCCCAAAGCAGCTGGCAGAGTTTTGTACCTAGTTACAGGAGTTAGTAGACTCAGGGTTCATCTGAATTAGCTCATCACCATGGGGAGACCCGATATTCTTCATAAAGAAGAAGGATTGGACTCTCAGGTTGTGCATCGACTACAGGGAGCTCAATCAGCTGACAGTGCGGAAAACTTATCCCTTTCCTATGATTAATGAGTTGTTGGATCAGTTGGAAGGAGCGTACTGGTTTTTGAATCTAGATTTGAGATTGGGGTATTATCAGTTGTGGATTCAAAAGGAGGACATCCCAAAGACGACCTTTAGATCTAGGAATGGCCTATACAAGTTCACGCTGATGCCATTCAGACTCACGAATGCCCCTTCTACATTCATTAGTTTGGTGAACCACATATTCGAGGCCTACTTGGATGTCTTCTTTATTGTATTCATCGATAATATCTTGATTTATTCGAGGACAAAGGAGGAGCATGCCCTCCATCTTGCACTAACATTGATGAAGCTGAGGGAGCATCAGCATAATGCTAAGTTCTCCAAGTGCTAGTTCTGGCTGAAGGAGGTTGCATTTTTGTGGCACGTTATCAGCATAACAGGATTATCAGTGGACCAGGCGAAGATTCAGGCAATTTGAGATTGGCCTCAGCTGAAGACAGCTTCTGATGTATGAAATTTCTTAGGACTTGTCTGCTATTACTGGAAGTTCTTAGAAGGATTCATTAGGATTGCCCTCCCCCTTATATATCTGACCAAGAAGGATGATGAATTAAATTTGGATTTGTTTTGTTTTGCAAAGTTTTTATTTAATTTATATCGAAAATAACCTTCGATAAAGTCAAGTATATCTTATCGCGTATAGTACAGGATATTTCAGTTTAGAAAATATCGAGGTCGTATATTTCCGCGGATCCTATTGATTATTCTTACTTATAAGGAACGAACTATTCTTTTATCTGAGTAATATTTTGAGTTGGTTTTTAATTTTTATAGAATGATAATATGCGTATAACTAGAGTTCTAAATGATGATGAAGATAGCACTCGATGTCGAATTACCTTGAGACAAAAATAGTCCTTTTTAGACGTAAAAGATATGACTTTTCAAAACATTAAAACAGCTTGGCCATTGAGGTTCCATAAGTATGAACGCACCTCTCTCGAGGGCACACCAACTTGAGATTATGAATATTCGACCGAACTCTCGTTCTTTAATCGAATCTCCTGAATACTCGCTTTATGTTGTGAACCCCTCTATTGGGTTTTTATTCCTTATTCGGGAGACTTACCTCATCCTCTCTCAAGCGTAGAGCGCACTTCTCTTTACCCGTGAGCAATCAATCCATACGCACTAGCCTCTCGGCTAACTAGTGTATGGAAATGGAAATGAGAACCATATATCAATTATATGGTTCCACTCAGCATTTTTCTCGGGTAAACCTTAAGCTCGTTAATTATTTTTAAAAAAGAGATATATATTAATTTTTAGAAAACCATTTACTTGTCCCTATTGGAACATGGTCTTCCGCATCTCCTAGGGTTGAAAATATCAAATCCTATGTGTATTTGATCTTGTGTGTTCAAGTGTGCAGGTTTTCATAGTCCATTTGACTCAAGGAGTACTCATAATGACTGCCACCAAAATTGAGGCCAAAATTCGAAAATGCTCACTAGCGCCGGCGGTAGCAATAGCGTCCGGCGCTAGCGATGATTAGCGCAATTCCGGCAGTGTTGTTAGAAAGAGCTAGCGCCCTGCGGTAGCTACTAGCGCTGGCGGTAGCATAGCGCACAAGAGGCATAGAGCAAAATGTTGCCACGGATTGAAGATCCTGCCGCGCAAAACATTTCCTAATCCGGGCTAGCACCGGCGGTAGCGCTTGGGCTATAAAAGGACCCCCTCTCCTCTTGTTTTCGACACACCTATTGCATACACCTCAGAGAGAGAGTACTGGAATTCCAGAGGCTTGCCTTAGCCGAAATTTGAGGTCCCAGCGAAGCTCTGCCAATTTCTGAAGGAGAATTCCATCACGCCGAATCCAGACGTAGTCCGCTTCAACAAATGCTGATTCTACAACGGATCTTCATCTCCTACTTCAGAAGTTCATCTTAAGGGTGGTTTTGTTATTTTATTTCTCTTTTATCATTGTAAACGGTAGTGAAATCTCCTAGTGTTGGCGACTAGGTCTGGGGTAGACTTAGGGCTGAAATTCGCCTCGTGTTGGCGACTAGATCTAGGCTAGTTCTAGGGGGTGCTCGAGGCCACATCTGGGGAATGATTGGCTAGAGCGGCTTGAGGCTGAATCTGGGGAGGATAAGGCTAGGGCCACCAGTTCGTGGGGAAGCGAGTCGGGATAGAAAACAAAAAGAGCTTTTTTATTATTCGCCTCCGATCTCTAGCGTCATCGAGATCAAGTTTTGTAAAACTTATTTATCATTAATAAAGCTTGTCTCTTTTTTGTTTTACTTCACTTATTTCATGTCTTTAATCTTGCAATAATTCAAAGTTTTTTAAATATAATCTAAAGTTTTTGAAAACCCTTATTCACCCCCCCCCCCCCCTCTAAGGGCGCTGACCGATCCAACAAGTGATATCAGAACTAGGTTTTGTTCCAATCGGCTTAACAACCGGGAACAATGGCGTCTAATGATCTCACTTTTCCTGAGGGTCAAGGGGTTAGTCGACCACCTCTCTTTACTGAGTCAGATTTTAACTACTGGAAAAATCGAATGATGTGTTTTCTTATGACCATGGATGTAGAAGTATGGAACATGGTAGAAGTACGGTACTCTCCTCCTACAACTGTAGTAGGAGAGGCGACATTAGCAAAACCCAAAGATAAATGGGATGACAACGATAAACTAAGGTGTAAAAATAATGCTAAAGCAATGAATGCTTTGTATTGCGCTTTAAATAGGACTGAGTTTAATAGAATTTCTGCATGCATAACTGCTTATGATATTTGGAATCAATTGGAAGTTACTCACGAAGGTACATTGCAGGTGAAAGATGCCAAGCTGTTTCAACTGGAATCTGAATACGAAAAATTCAGGATGGACACAGAAGAGGACATCAACTCAATGTACACTCGCTTCACAAAGATTGTCAACGCATCAAAGGCGCTTGGAAAGACCTACTCCGACGGGGACTTGGTGAGGAGAATTCTTCGTTCCTTACCTCTAAGGTTCAATCCGAAGGTGACAGCCATCTCGGAGTCGCACAACTTAAGAACGCTCCAGATCGAGAATCTCATTGGGAATCTCAAAACCCATGAGGTAGAACTACAAATTCAACATGACGAATACAACTAGGAGCCGAAGAAAAAGGCATTGGCGCTGACATCAAAGAAGGAGTGCATCGAAGAGGACGATGATGATGAAGAAGGACTCCTTGTGAAGAATTTCAAGAAGTTCATCAGAAATCCAGAGAGAAGGAACACATTCGAAAATTCTTCCAAAAAGATACTCGACGAAAGGGAACCTCCTCTTCATCGAAGAAAGAAAAAGGAAGCGATGACGAAGAAGAAATGCCGCCTCCAGAATGCTATCACTGCAGAAAAACTGGGAACATTCGGAGCCAGTGCCCAAAATACCAAAAGGAACGGAAAGAACAAAAGAAAGCAAAAGAAAAGAAGAAAGTGCTGAAGGCCGCTACTTGGGATGACTCTTCCTCTGAAGAGTCAAACAGTTCTGAGTCAAGTAGCGAGGAGGAAGCAAATTTGTGCTTAATGGCCAAAAGCGACGATGACGACACAGTGTTCTTAGCGACACTGATGTATCTCCTCCTACTTTTGAAGAACTTTATGATAAATTTGTTTTATTAAATCATGAAAATGAATCTATTATAAAGAAAATCGTAAGCTCAAAAAAAAATTAGTCTCTCTTGAAAAAAGAAAAGTTTCATGTCAAGAATGTGAGCACTCTTTATTTATGATAAAAGAACTTGAAGTTTCTCTCTAATGCCCTTTCACAAAACAAAATCATTGCAATAGAAAAAGGGGACTTAGAGAGAAAATTGAAAACTTCTATATTACAAATTGAAAAGAACAAAAAAGGATTTGAAAACAAATGTGTTATGATTGTTCAAGAAAATACATCTCTTAAAAAACAAAATCAAAATCTCAATTTAGCCATAACCAAATTCGGGATTGGTCAAAAATCCCTGGATATGCTTCTGGGTAATCAATGCTTTGGGTCTGGAAAAATCGGACTCAGATATAAAAGTGAACACTACCGCCCGGCGCTAGCTACTAACGCCGGTGGTAGCTCTAAAGTTAAAAATTCTTCTAGTTTTTCTAATGTACAAACTTCATCCAGCAAGGGCAACATAGAAACTCAGAAAAGGGTCTCAACCCCCTTTATTTCATGTGCTAATTGTCTTAAATTTGGACACACGTCTGGCTCTTGCAGGAATATAATAAATCAACGATCATTAAAACAAATCTGGGTACCTAAGAAATCCACTTACTCTATGGGTGGTACCTCTTAGGTATCTGGGTCTTTACTCTCATCCTCTTTCTAGATTTGCAGGAAGGCTAAGGAAACAGAAGACGTGTGGTATTTGGACTCAGGCTGCTCCAAACACATGACGGGCAATAAAGAAAAATTCCTTAGCCTAGAAAAGAAGAAAGGAGGAATAGTAACGTTTGGCGATAACGGTAAAGGAAGGATCATGGGAGTTGGTACAGTGGGTAACACATCTTTTCTTATATCAAATGTGCTTTATGTGAAAGGATTAAAACATAACCTAATATATATAAGTCAACTGTGTGATAAAGGTTTAGACGTACTTTTTGAATCTTCCACTAACCTTTGCAAGATTGTTAATCCTAAAACAAAAGATGTGTTATTAACTGCACCTAGAATTCATAATGTTTACATAGTTTCATTTCATGATCTTTCTAAATCTTCTATAAAATGTTTTATAACGAAAAGTGATGAATTAGAATTATGGCATAGACGCTTAGGCCACGCTAGTACAAAGCTCATCTTAAAACTAGCAAAAAGAGAATTGATTAGAGGATTGCCTAAGTTAAATGGAAATTTATCTTCATTATGCTCTCCATGCCAAAAAGGCAAATTTACTAAGTCATCTTTTAAAAGCAAAAACGAAATTTCTACATCAAAACCTCTGCAATTAATTCATATGGATCTTTTTGGTCCCGTTAACACTGCGAGTCTTGGTGGTAGATTATACACTTATGTTCTCATAGATGACTATTCTAGATATTGTTGGACTTTATTTCTCTCCTCCAAATCTGATGCGTTTTGCGAATTTTCAAAATTATGTACTCGCATTCAAAATGAATTAGATTTAAAAATAAAATGCATTCGCTCAGATCATGGAGGTGAATTTGAAAATGAAAATTTTTAATTTTTTTGTGACATGTTAGGTATTAAGCATGAGTTCTCTACTCCACGCACACCTCAACAAAATGGTGTTGTAGAACGGAAAAATAGGACAATACAAGAACTTGCACGCACAATGCTATCTGAATACAAATTACCTAAGTATTTTTGGGCAGAAGCTGTAAGCACGGCATGCTATGTAATGAATAGAGTTATGTTTCGCCCATCATTAACTCTCACACCATATGAACTCTACTATCAAAAGAAACCTAACGTATCGTATTTTAGAGTATTTGGATGTAAATGCTTCATTCTTAATACAAAAGATTCTTTAGGAAAATTTGACGAAAAATGCGATGAAGGAATATTTCTTGGTTATTCTTCAACTAGTAAAGCATATAGAATATTTAATAAAAGATCAAGCAAGGTTGAAGAGTCAATTAATGTCAGATTTGATGAGTTTGTTCCATGTGCAGAAAAGCTACCTACAGGTACCGATGATGAACCTTTGCCATCCTTGGAGCACGACGAAGAAGAACCGTCCAAAGAAGAGGAGAAGTCAAAAGAAGATGAATATGTACCTCCAAGCATTCTAAACTTCTCCAAAAATCATCCAAAGGAGCTAGTCATTGGGGAACCTTCTACTGGGATAAGAACTCGGTCCTCTCATCATGAAACATTTTAAATATTTGCTTTGTGTCTGAAATTGAACCTAAAAATGTTTCCACCGCTTTAAATGACGAATTTTGGTTTTTGGCAATGAATGAAGATTTAGGACAATTTGAAAAAAATAAAGTTTGGAATTTAGTAGAAAGACCATCTACTCATCTAATTATTGGTGTAAAATGGATTTTTAAAAATAAGCTAGATGGTGAATCTAGGATTGTAAGAAATAAAGCACGCTTAGTTGCTCAAGGCTATTCACAAATCGAGGTGATAGATTTTGAAGAAACTTTTGCACCCGTAGCTCGCTTAGAATCTATACGAATATTTTTGGCATTTGCGAGTTTTAAAAGAATAAAATTATTTCAAATGGATGTTAAAAGTGCTTTTTTAAACGGGTTTATTAAAGAAGAAGTTTATGTAGAATAACCCCCCGGTTTCATAAATGAAAGATTTCCAAATCATGTTTACAAATTAGAAAAAGCGCTTTATGGTTTAAAACAAGCGCCCCGTGCCTGGTATGATCGTCTTACATAGTTTTTGTTAGAGCACGGTTATGTTATGGGAAGTGCAGACAACACACTCTTCATTAAGCATAAAAATAACGAATTAATTATTATACAAATATATGTTGATGACATTATTTTTGGAGCCACTAATGAAGAGTTGTGTAATGAAGTAGTCTTAATAATGAAAAATGAATTTGAAATGAGTCTTGTAGGAGAACTATCATATTTTCTTGGTTTTCAAATTTCACAAAGAACTGATGGTATTTTTCTGTGTCAATCAAAATATGTTCACGATATGCTTAAACGATTTGGATTTGAAAATCTTAAACAAGCTTCTACTCCTATGAGTGCTTCTTTAAAACTAGGAAAAAGATGAATCTGGAATTTCTATTGATCAAATGCTATATAGAGGAATGATAGGTTCTCTTCTTTATTTAAGTGCATCTAGACCAGATATAATGTTTGACGTATGTTTATGTGCTCGCTTTCAAGCCGATCCAAAAGAATCTCATTTAAAAGCGGTAAAACGTATTTTTCGTTATCTAATAGGGTCATCTAAACTAGGATTATGGTACCCACATAATGACTCTTTCACACTCCACGGCTATTCCGATTCGGATAAAGCCGGGTGCTCACTAGATAGAAAAAGCACTAGCGGTACGTGTCACTTTTTAGGACCCTCTTTAGTTGCTTGGTCTAGCAGAAAACAATCTTCGGTTGCACTCTCCACCACGGAGGCCGAATATATCGCACTTGGTAGTTTTTGTGCACAAGCGTTATGGATGAGCCAAACACTAGAGGACTTTGGATTTCATCTCAAAAACATAGATCTTAAATGTGACAACAAAAGTGCAATAGACCTCACATATAATCCTGTACACCATTCTAGATCCAAACACATCGACGTTCGTCATCATTTCATTAGGGATCACATTAAGAAAGAAAATGTAAAAGTAAGCTTCATTGGGACAGACTCTCAACTCGCTGACATATTCACTAAACCTCTTCCCGATGCACGATTTCGTTTATTACGACTTGAGTTAGGTGTGCTAGATCTTACAAGTTAAAACATGCTCACAAATACAAGCTTCTTCACTTTTAACCATCAAAAACATCTCCTAAAAATCTGCACTTTCAGCATGAAACTACTATTGGGACACCTAATCAAGACCACCAATCAGAATTTCCAAAATCCTAAAAAATCGTTCACTGTCTCCCGCGCTAGCGCTACCGCAGGCGCTAGCGTCCATGTTCATTTTTCTGTATTTTTTAAATTTCTAAAAATCCCTTAAAATATATAAATCTATATTTTCTACTTAGTTTTGCACTTCCGTGTTTCTTTATTTTTTTGAAAAATCAAATACAAAACTACAAAAACTAAATTACAAAAAAATATGTTTTTCTTTTTCGCTTGAGTTGTTTAAATGTTTTTCCTTTGTTTAATTACAAAAAAATCAAATATGTTTTTCTTTGAAGTTCATCTTCATGCAAAAAACAAATATAAAAATTATAAAAGCAAAAATTACAAAAATATGCTTTTCTAAAAATCAAATACAAAAATATAAAACTTTAAAAACTATCAAAAAAAACTGTATGATTTTTTTTGAAAAATCAAGCATGATTTACTCTATTATTTAGAAACTCTACAATGTTGTAATTTATCTTTTCAAACTACTTTGGACATTATCTCTCTTCATGCTTTGATATATCTATTCAAATGTGCATCAATTATAGTTTAAAAGTTGTGTAGGATCAAGCTTAGCATGCCTCTAAGTATGAGTAAATGTTTTATGTTTGATAATGATATTTATTCACTCACCTTTTTTTGGCATTGTCTACATATGAATTTAATCTAAGAATGCTTGTGAATGTTTTGTATTAGTACAAATAAATTAAAATTGCACAAGTATCTTACCTACACTCCTTTTGCACTCTTAAAAATTAAGAAAAGTGGTTATATTTTTTTTCTCTTAAAATCTATTGATTTGCAAAACAAGTGTATTCGGAGAACTTTGTCCAAAACAAAATTATTAAATAAATGACAAAGATAACTCCACCAAGCACTACTTGAACCTCCTGATAAGTCTTAATGAGCATTGTGAGGTTGAGCACCTTGGAAAGAATAATAAAGTGTCTTGTGCAAATCAAATCTTTCTTTCAAAAATAAGAAAAACCACTTTCTCTTAAGTACACCGGATCACTAGTCTCAAAATTTAAAATAAAATATGTGATCCCCGAAGCACTACTTTGCACCCTGATAAGTCTTGATGAGCATTGTGTGTGCAAAGCACCTTGGTAGTTGTACATTTTTTTTGTGCATTAAAGTGTGTGGAAGTAATCTTATTTGTGTTTTATTGTGCTTCTTACTTTACATATTACTTGTCTTTTTGATTAAAACATTTGTTTACTCTCCTCAAAATTACACTTCTGTGCACATCATTATCTGCCATAACACTTCTTCTCATGAGTATTGGATCCTAATGCTAATTCTATATTACTTTTTATTTCTGAAATGCACTAGATAACCTAGCATGTGTTCTACAATGTTTTGTATGTTTTTGAAATTAAGAATTAAAGTAACATTGTGGTCATCTCTTTTTGATAAACATGATTTCATGCTTGATTATTATAAAATTTAAAACTGCAAAATTATTTCCAAAAACATCATTTTTTGTGATCTTTAACTCATATTTTTTGGATTATCATTACTATTTGCTATTTTTGTATTGCTATAAGTCTTCCGCATCTTAACCATATTAGTGTTTTACCTTGCGCTTTCCTTGCTTACTTAATATCTTGTATTCTTTGCATCATCACTTATTCTTAAAAATTCCTATCTTTCATTAAGTGATAGATTTCCTTGGAACACTTTTTTATTGGTTACTTCAAACATAAAAATCTTTTATGCTACAAACTCTGAATATTTTGTAATGCTTATAACTCTGATATATTTCAATGAAAAACAATTCTAAACCTCCTTATCATTTACTTAAAAAGCTCGATCATGCCTTCTCTTCTATTTACAAATTCTTTGGTGTTATGTTTCCCTACCCTCTTTTGCTAATAACAAAGGGGGAGAACTAACATGATAAATATAACCCGCTATCATAAACCCAACATGACAAATTCAGATGATAGCTTACATATTAGGGGAGCACTCACTTAGGTGGAGCATGTATTTAGGGGGAGCAATTCTAAATGCTAAAATCAATAATTATCCTAAGTCATCACTCGCACACACACACAAGTAGAGTTTCCTCATGCTTATTTATTAATGATTTGATTTATCATTAATGGATTTGTTATTATCAAAAGGGGTAGTTTGTTGGAACATGGTCTTCTGCATCTCCTAGGTTTGAGAATAACAAATCCTATGTGTATTTGATCTTGTGTGTTCAAGTGTACATGTTTTCATAGTCCATATGACTCAAGGAGTACTCATAATGACTGCCACAAAAATTGAGGCCAAAATTCGAAATGGCTCACTAGCGTCGGCGGTAGCAATAGCGCCCAGCGGTAGCAATAGCGCCCAGCGCTAGCGATGATTAACGCGATTCCGGCAGTGTTTTTAGAATGATCTAGCGCCCGGCGGTAGCTACTAGCGCTGGCGGTAGCATGGCGCACAAGAGGCATAAAGCAAAATGTTGCCACGGATTGAAGATCCTGCCGCGCAAAACATTTCCTAATCTGGGCTAGCGCCGGCAGTAGCACTAGCGCCGGCGGTAGCACTTGGGCTATAAAAGGACCCCCTCTCCTCTTGTTTTCGACACACCTATTGCATACACCTCAGAGAGAGAGAGTACTAGAATTCCAGAGGCTTGCCTTAGCCAAAATTTGAGGTCTCAGCGAAGCTCTGCCAATTTCTGAAGGAGAATTCCATCACGCCGAATCCAGACGAAGTCCGCTTCAACAAACGATGATTCTACAACGGATCTTCGTCTCCTACTTCAGAAGTTCATCTTAAGGGAGGTTTTGTTATTTTATTTCTCTTTTATCATTGTTAACGGTAGTGAAATCGCCTCGTGTTGGCGACTAGGTCTGGGGTAGACTTAGTGCTGAAATTCGCCTCGTGTTGGCGACTAGATCTAGGCTAGTTCTAGGGGGTGCTCGAGGCCACATCCGGGGAAGGATTGGCTAGAGCGGCTTGAGGCCGAATCCGGGGAGGATAAGGCTAGGGCCACCGGTTCGTGGGGAAGCGAGTCGGGATAGAAAACAAAAAGAGCTTTTTATTATTCGCCTCCGATCGCTATCGTCATCGAGATCAAGTTTTGTAAAACTTATTTATCATTAATAAAGCTTGTCTCTTTTTTTGTTTTACTTCACTTATTTCATGTCTTTAATCTTGCAATAATTCAAAGTTTTTAAATATAATATAATGTTTCTGAAAACCCTTATTCACCCCCCCCTCTAAGGGCTTCGACCGATCCAACAGTCCCAATGCTCTTTGACATCGTGCGCTAAAGGAAATTAGTCACTCATCGGAATGGAGACGACATAAGTAATTAGAAAAGACATGTTAATATTTTACACGTATATGAGCGGGTTTAACAAAGAAAATTAAGACTTCTAAAATACATAAATAATATTTGTCCCAATCATCTTAATTAAGCGCTAAAAAGTACTTTGTCTCTCATCCTGGATAGGGGTGGTATACAATTGAAAGACTTATAAAAATGCAGAAATAATAACTATCCCAACGATCTTAATCAGGCGTTAAAAAGTACTTAGCCTCTCATCCGGGATGGGGGTGGCTTAGAACAATTATAGAATAATTTGAACACTGAAATTTTATAACTTAAAAGAGTGTTACACACTCAGAACCCAAAATAGGGTTTGGGAATATTACTTAAAAGCTACTTCTAAATATTATATAGAACTTTGTAAAACTATGTTGCAATGAGAAAACAACTATTTTATTGCCAAAATAAAGGTTACAACTAGACTACGAAAGAGATAACAACTACTTAGAAATGCATAAAATAAATCACATACGCTCTACACTACTCCAGAAAAATACTAAACACAAAATTCCGGATGGAATTGCTTCAGCCGAGCCCCTCTATTTATAGGGAAAATTTTAAAATTACACTCCCTCGGTCATGGGCGTGACCAAGGGCGTGACTTCTGCGTGTGTTGGGAAGATAGACTCAGTCGCCTTCTAGAAGCTTTTGACTGGGAAAATGGCTACACATGGCCATGACTTGAGGTGTTACGGGCGTGACCTTGGGCGGCAGACGTCAGGTTCGACTAAGGCATGATGGCTGGCGTGTATGCGGGCTTCTGGAAGGAGTTGATGGGTCACGACCTCTATCACGGGCGTGATCGCAGGGTACACCGGCGTGACCGTATAAATCGACGAGATAGCAAACCGATCGATAGGTCTGCAAGCCGATCGACAGGATGGGATGACGATCGAGTTGAAAATTGGCATTTTAGGATTACACGCCTTTGGTCACGGGCGTGACTGAGGGCGTGACCTAACAAAAAATGCGAAAATTGCTGAAAAATAGAAAAAAAAACTATGTTAGTAAGAAAATAATAAAACAAGCAAATTATTCATTAATTTACATAAAATATTTACAATATTACTTAAATTTATACTAGAAACTATACTAAAAATACATATATATTACTACTAATCAAATACCCCTATACTTAAGCTTTTGCTATTCCAGAGCAAAATTAAGAGAGATCCATACGGGATTAACATAAGTTCTAATTTTTGGCTATCATTTTATATAATCATAAGAGACTGAAAAATAAAAATCCAAAGTAGAAAGAGTTAAGTACTAAATTATGCAAATGATATAAGTAGAGAGAAATGTCTTAGCCAAAAGACTTCTTAATTAACCAAATAGCAAGCAAAATTGCAATCATTAGTAAATGAGATTAGATCGAAATTATAAAAACCTTTGTTTAAAGAAATGTGATGGAAAAATACAACTTACTAATTATGCTCTCAAATGATTTTTTGAATTAAAACTAGATACAATAAATTGGCCGAGGGAAAGAGGGTAAAAGCTTTGGCAATAAGAAGAGTACTTGAATTAGGGGTGATGGTTTTTATCCCTCCACCCCTTCTTTTTAGTTTTCTTTGGTGCCCCCGTTATTTACGAGGGAAAACTAATTCTTTTATTTTTTTATTAACCCAATGCTTATGTTTACGAAACAAAATCTTATTCCCATTGACATAAGATCTTTTAAATTTTTATTGGGTGCTAATGTTTACGGAAAGAATTCTTATTCCCATTGGCATAAGATCTTTTTCTTCTTCTATTTTTTTATACCATGCTAAATTGGTGCATACGAGGGGGGGGGGGGGGGGGGGGGTTGAGAAATAATCTAGAATAATAAAAAAAGTTTGAGAGCAACCTTAATAAATTGAATATTCCTAGATTCTTAAAGACATAAAGTAGGGATAATTGTGGTCTAAAGTTGCTTTGCCAATATAATACGCATGCCTCTATTTTAGCTAGTAGAAGTAGTGCTTGGAAACAAAGCCTCTATTTAAATTAGAAACACAAGATATTCTTTAAAACATAACCCCGAACGTTTAAATCTATCAATCTTAGATAAACAAATTAATAGTAAAACTCGCGATTATGAAAAGCCATAAATAGATATTCTCGAAAATAAATGCATTAAGAATAGAAGTAAAGTAGGGGTTTTATTTTTTTTATGTTTAGTTTTATTTTGTTACTACTAAATATACTATATAGACGAAAAGTAGAAACAAACATGTATTTTTTTTAAATAAACAAGCGTATATTTATATGATTTTGAAATAAAAAAATACGAGATTTTGAAATAAACAAGCTTATATTTACATGAAGTAAAACCTTACAATGTTATATTTACACTGAAAAAATATGATGTTTTTTTTGAAAATACGAGATGTTTTTTGAAAAGTATGAAGTAAAACATTACGATGTTTTTTTTGAAAATTTATTTGAAATCGTGAAAAAACACCTCCATACATAAAACCAAACATTGTCCTCAATGTTGTAATTTAAGTATGAAGAAAGGAAAATGAAAATGCAGTATGTTCAAAAAATAAAAAAAGGGAGCAAAAAGGCTTCCCTGAATTATAGCTGGCGGGGCCAAAAAAAGCCCTGTAAAAAGCGTCAAATTGGACTGACTGTTGTACCAATTGAATGATGCTAGATTTTATTTCAAAATTATTATTAGCCACTGTTGGGCGTGTAATACTCAATCCCATATCTTCCAAATTTGGTCAGGAATAATATGCCATGGTCCGTGGCGGGGCCGCATCTGGAGTTTGATCGGTCAGAGCTTCAGTGTAAGTATCTCCAGACTCTTTGGGAAACTCGAGTAAGTTTTAATCACGAAATCGGAGGCGCTCACGAAGGGTGCGCTCGATTTCGGGGTCAAAAGGAATGTTCGAATTGTCTGAGGAGTTTCCTCGGGTCATCATATTGGATCGGTCGGCGCCCTTAGAGGGGGGTGAATAAGGGTTTTAATATTTATATTATATTTTAAATTACTTACTTATGATAAGAAATCAAAATAGTGGTTTTGTTTAAAGATCTATATTGTTTTATAATAAGGGAGAGGATAATAGACAATTTAGAGAAATGAAGAACAAATCAATTTTATTACACAAAGAGAGACATGATTATTATTAATAAAATTGATTACAAAATTTTGATTTCAATAACGCTAGAAATCAAAGCGAAATATGAAAGACTCTTTTTGTTTTCTATACCGACTCGTATCCCCACGAACCAGTTGGTTTTAGCCGATCCTTCCCCAGATACGGCCTCATGCCACTCTAGCCAACCCTTCCCCGGATATGGCCTCGAGCACCCCCTAGACCTACACCTGAGACCTAGTCGCCAACATTTGGCGAATTTCTGCCCTAAGTCCTACCCAGACCTTGTCGCCAACACGAGGTGAATTTAATGTACGATTTAAAAGAAAAGATGTAAAATACAAAAAAAAAAATATAAAACTCCATATATGTGGATCTCTTGGAGAGGTAGACGAAGACGCAGAGTATGATCGTAGTCGATGCGGTCTTTCGTCATGATGATGACGCGTGTTGAAATCTTCTCCACGGATCTCCTTAAGCCTTTATGGATTTGTGGGAGTATCTCTCTGAACCTTCCTCTGTATGTTGTGGCACGAAGCTCTGGAATTTTGGATCTAAAGAGGATTAGGAAGAAAGAGCCAAGGGGTCCTTTTTATAGCCTTGGATCTAGCGCCTGCGTTATCCCATTTTAGGACATATTCTGCGCGGCAGAATCTTCAATCTGAGGAAACATTTCTCCCTTGCCTTCTGTGCTCTGTACTACCGCCTGCGCTATCGGATACCACCAGGCGCTTTCTCCTTCTATATGTGCTCCCAGAATGGCGCTTAAGCATTCTTTTCGTCGATCGAATTTTTGTCGACCGGAGTTCGTCGAGCGAGCTTCATCATTCGTCGAACGGAAATTCGTCAAACGCAAGATCGTCAAATGCAAGATCTATTTTGTCGAGCGCAGCTAACAGTTCGTCGAGTGAACGCTATGATGAGCATTTTGTCGAGCGCAACAAATAGTTCGTCGAGCGAACGCTAGCGCCAGCGCTAGTACTAGCGCGCTGCGGTAGAGTAAGAAGTTCATCGAGTGCCAGTCTGCATCTCAGCGGTTCCTTAGCGCTAGCGCCAGGCGTTAGTTGATACTGCCGGCGCTAGAAGGAGTTTTGGATTTGATGGCTCAAATTTGGGGGCAACCTTCTTATGTAATCCTTGAGTTATGTGGACTTTGTTATCCTGCACACTTAAACACACAAGATCAAATACACATAGGATTTGTTATTCTCAAACCTAGGAGATGCGGAAGACCATGTTCCAACAAACTCCCCCTTTTGATAATAACAAATCTATTAATGATAAATCAGAGAATTAATATATAAGCATGATGAAACTTACTTGTGTGTGTGTAAGAGTGATGACTTAGGATAATTATCGATTTTAGCATTTAGAATTGCTCCCCCAAAATACATGCTCCCCCTTAGTGAATGCTCCCTTAATATGTAAGATATCATCTTAATTAAGCATGTTAGTTTTATATTTTGATAGCAGATTATATTTATCATGTTAGTTCTCCCCCATTTGTTATTAGCAAAAGTGGGTAAGGGGGCAAAACACAGAAAAGTTTTGATTAGAAGATAAAGGCATGATCGAGTTTTTAGAGAGAATGAAATGATAAGAAATTTTAGAATAATTTTTATAGAGATAGATCAGTGTTTTTAGCAATATAACATTTTCAAGTATTATTATGTTGGTTCATCCCTTTTTATATTCGAGTTTTAAGCATAAAAAAATGTAATGATTTCCAAGTACCTAAACTACCCAGACAATATGTCTACACCTAGCCCCGTACTTAGTGACGGATGGGCATGAGGAGTTGCATACATGTCGTAGGTTGGGGTGTTAGTCCCATATGAAAGCACTATGCAAAACTCAACCTAGCACTCTTTCCCCCCAGTGCCTCGCAAGGCCCCACTAGAACCCTCCCCGGTTAAGGACAAGACATGACTAGAGATAAGGTTATCTAATGTCTACAACCCTACGCCCCCGCTATGGTGAGATATGTAATCATGGATAATAATTATTGGAACCATTAAGCATTTACATTTAGTGATAAGTTCATAGCCTATGGGTTTATATTTTTATTTGAATTTATGAAAACACTCATATAGCTATTTTGAAATACATTAATGAATCAGAGTTTTTTAATATAACAATATATTCATAGAAATAATTCAGAGTTTTTAATATAACAATATTTTCATAGAAATAAATCAGAGTTTTTTTTTGCAAAAAAAATATTCATGTTTAGAGTAACCAATATAAAGTTTACCAAGCAAGTCTACCACTTGTTGAAAGAAAGGAATTTTAAGATTCAAGTGAGGATGCACACAAAATAAAAGACTTTAAATAAGCATGAAAGTGCAAGGTAAAACAATTATATGGTTATGATGCGGAAGACTTATCGAAATACAAGAAACATCTTATTGTAATCAATGATGGTTCATAAAAGATATATGAGTTCAATTTCATAAAGAAGATGTTTTTGTAAATCATTGTTCAATTAAAATCTTTAAGTTTAACAATAAAGTAACCAAGCATGAAATAATGTTATCAAAAAGAGATTACTACAATGTTATTTTAATTCACAATTTCAAAACATACTAAACATTGTAGAAAGCATGTTAGGTTATCTAGTGCATTTCATAATAAAGAGTAGTATAGAATTTTAGCATTAGGATCCAATACTCATGAGAAGAAGTGTTATGAAAGATAATGATGTGCACATAGGTCTATTTTGAATAAAGTAAACAAATGTTTTAATCAAAAATACAAGAAATATGTAAAGTAAAGAGCACAATAAAACACAAATAATTTTACTTCCAAACACTTCAATGCACAATCAAAATGTACAACTACCAAGGTGCTTTGTACACACAAAGCTGATCAAGACTTATCAGGGTGGAAAGTAGTGCTTTGGGGATCACATATTTTATTTTATTTTAATATCGAAACTAGTGATCTGGTGTACTTAAGAGTAAGTGGTTTTTATTTTGAAAGAAAGATATGGTTTGCACAAGATTCTTTACTATTCTTTCCAAGGTGCTCAACCTCACAACGCTTATTATGACTTATCAGGAGGTTCAAGTAGTGCTTGGTGGAGTTATCTTTGTCACTTTATTTTATGATTTATTGATTTGTACAAAGTTCTCTGAATACAGTTGTTTTGCAAACCAATATAATTTATGAAAACATAACCACTTTTCTTAACTTTTAAAAGTGCAAATAAAGGAGTGTAGGTAAGATACTTATGCAATTTTAATTCATTGTACTAATACAAAACATACACAAGCATTCTTTGATTAAACACATATGTAAACAATGCCAAAGTGAGTGAATAAATATCATTATCAAACATAAAATGTTTACTCATACTTAGATGCATGCTAAGCTTGGTTCTACATAACTTTTTCAATATAATTGATGCACATATTAATAGATATATCAAAGCATGAAGAAAACAATGTTCAAAGTAGTTTGAAAAGATAAATTGCAACATTATAGAAGTTCCAAATGATGGGTCAAATCATGCTTGATTTTCAATGAAGTCCATATAGTATTTTTTATATTTTGAAGAATAATTTTGATTTAAAGTTTGAACTCATAAGATTGATCTTGGACTTGTTGAGGACTACCTTGTGAGAGGTTCGCCTGGTACTAGGTGATATGATGGGATGATAGCCCAAATCACCCTTTCGCAAGATACATGTAAATAGAAAAGTTAAGTTCAAAATAACAATTTTTTATATTTGTTTTTGTTTTATATTTTTGTATTTGATTTTTCAAAATGAAATAAAAGAAGAAGTGCAAAAATAAATAGTACACATAGATTAATATATTTTTAAGAATTTTTCAAAATTTTAAAAATACAGAAAAACAAATAGGTGCGCTAGCGCCGGCGTTAGCGCTAGCGCGTGAAACAGTACACAATTTTTTATGATTTTGAAATTTTTAATTGTTGATCTTGATTAAGTGTCCCAATAGTAGTTTCATGCTGAAATTTTAGAATTTTAGGAGATGTTTAGATAGTGCAAATTGCATGAAATATTAGCGATTTTGTATATGACTTTACAAAATAAATTTGCATGAGATATCATTTATTATATCTCAATTTTAATTTTTAAAAGGCTTATATTTATCAATCTAATGTAGTTTGAAAATGATAGGAAATGTAAGCACGAGAAGACACGAATGAACAAATCAAATATGCATGATTTTAGTAATTAAAAATAATGTTCATGTATACGAATATCTTGGATAAGTCCTAGATGAGAATACCCAGCCTGTATATCTTGGTAAACACATAAAGCCTAACATGGACACAAATATTCTTTAGGTGGCAATGTTAGAATGATAAGTTTAAGATTAATGTTATACCAATGTTTGATTATGTTTCAACTTAGAGACCTAGAATGAAGTGATGATTTATTTGATTTGATATCAAGATGATTCAAAGGTCTAAACTTGAAATAAATCACAATACACACATAATACACCAACCATGGTATGTAATTATAATATCAATTGTCATCAATTAATATATCAATTATAATTCACATAATTGTGATAGAAATAATTGTTTTTTTAGAAGACTTTTGATATGACTTATGATATATGATGTTAGAGAATTTTAGCAAAGGACATCAATAGATCATGGTGGTTCTTGTGAATTCAATATTCATTATGACGGTCAATTCTTTCAATATATTTTAGTGATTTTCTTTTAATTAAGAATTTTGAATATATATATATGTGATTTTTGATAGGTGAACAATAGTGATGGTTTAGATCATGTTCGACATCAAGGAGTGAACACAATATAATATTTTGTTGTGAACAACGACAACCATATTGAAAGTTGAGATCTTATTTAGATCTTGATCTTTCTTGTAGATTACATTATTTCTCTAAACCACTAGTTGGTGAAGGCTAAAAAGCTTAATAGCCTAATAACTTGATTTAATTTAACATATCTTATAGCAAATTTAGAATTTGATTTATATGGATAATAAAAGATATTTATCGATAATGAATATGAGAGAGATAGATAGGTCATCAAAATTAGATATGACTTTTGATTTTGATTAATTTGATTTTATAAACATATTAAGCTTTTAAGAGATAAGATCATATTTTCAATACTATAAAGGATGACCATGACATGATAGTTCAAAAGGAAAACAATAAGAGAAAAATAAAAAGGACATTAAAGCACATCATGAAGTAGAAATTTGTATATCTTATTTTGAAAAGTTTCAATTTCATGCATTTGATGATACCTAATGAATAAGTGTTTTAGGTATCCAAAGGGGACCATGTGGGATGGTTCCTTTGGGTACCCAAATATAGCGAGATGGCTTTTGGGGAGACAAGTACGAATGAACCCTTTCAAGTGGAGTTAATGTTTCATCTTTAATTTTGGGTCTCCACTCATACTTAGGTTTAATATTATAATTTTGCATTAAATTTCCATATTCATTAAATTTAGGCTTAAAATAATGATGACATTTGAAATCATTTTTCATAGGAAATTTTTGCATATTCGAATTTAATTTAGGAGATACATAATTTTGTAAATAATGGTGATTTTGATTTTGATTTACAAGTCCTTTCTGTTTCTTACTCCCCTTATAAGACTTAGTTACGATATTCATATTAATATTCAACTTGCTTTTAGATATTTGTTGATATTGTGAATTTTTATTTATAATTTTCATAAGCAAATTGATTTTTGATTTTAATTCATCATTCTTGATCTTAAGATTATGTCTAGCTTTATTATAAGCTATTGTGCTATTTTTAAAAGTAGAAACAATAAAGTCAATATGGTTTTGATATTCATTTCTGTATTCCTCAAATGTTTCGTCCATCTCTTCAATTTCAATTTTATAACTTTTGCATGTAGCACAATCATTTTTTAAAGATGAATTTTCTAAAGATAATTTTTCATTATGTTCTTTTATACAAATAATTTTTTATTCAAGTTCCTTAAATTTTTCTTTAATATCATTACAATCAAAACAAGGTTTTGTATTTTCAATTAAAGTGACATGAGTAAAGCTAGATAAATCAGATTTTGATTCTACTTTAACTTTTGCTTTTAAATTTTTAATTTCTAAGCGCAATTTGCAATTCGCATTTTTTAATTTCTTAATTTTGCGCTTTGTAATTTGTAGCAATTGTAAAGTAGAAATAGAATTGCAAACAATAAGATGATTTGATTTCCTTACAGTGCTTTTAGATGCTGTGAGTTTTCAGCACAAATTTTCATTGTTGTCTTCATCTATTTGGCATTCCTCTTCTAGAGATGGGATTTCTTCTTTTCCATTTGATGTGCACTTCATGGATCCGTCATGAGAGGAGCTTTCTTGAAAATTTGCGCAAGCTTGTATGTTCTCCAATTCTTGTGATTGTTCCATACCTGTAAGAGGAAAATCATACATTTCTTCAATAAATTTCCAAACTTTGTATGCACTGGAAAAATAATATATTAATTTGAAGATATCTTGAGATAAAGCACAAAAAATATAATGCATAGCTTTTGCATTTAGGTGACGCTCTTGTTTATTTGATTCGTCTACTAGTCTTGTTATTCTTGCATCCCAAGCATTGATATCTAATTTTTTAATAAACCTTTCCATTATCAATTTCCACCCTTTATAATTTCTTCCTTCGAATAAAGGTGGTGCAAGAGAATTTTCTTCTTCATAAAAATTTTCACCACCAATAGAGGCGAGATCATGAGACGCCATTATTCCCGGTTGTTAAGCCGATTTGGAATAACCTAGCTCTGATACCACTTGTTGGATCTGTCGGCGCCCTTAGAGGGAGGGGGGGGGGGGTGGAGGTGAATAAGGGTTTTAATATTTATATTATATTTTAAATTACTTACTTGTGATAAGAAATCAAAATAGTGATTTTGTTTAAAGATCTAAATTGTTTTATAATAAGGGAGAGGATAATAGACAATTTAGAGAAATGAAGAACAAATCAATTTTATTACACAAAGAGAGACATGATTATTACTAATAAAATTGATTTCAAAATTTTTATTTCAATGACGCTAGAAATCAAAGCGAAATATGAAAGACTCTTTTTGTTTTCTATACCGACTCATATCCCCACGAACCGGTTGGCTTTAGCCGATCCTTCCCCGGATACGGCCTCAAGCCGCTCTAGCCAACCCTTCCCCGGATATGGCCTCGAGCACCCCCTACACCTACACCTGAGACCTAGTCGCCAACACGAGGCAAATTTTTGCCCTAAGTCCTATCCAGACCTAGTCGCCAACACGAGGTGAATTTACTACACGATTTAAAAGAAAAGATGTGAAATACAAAGACAATAATTTAAAACTCCCTATATGTGGATCTCTTGGAGAAGTAGACGAAGACGCAGAGTATGATCGTAGTCGATGCGGTCTTTCGTCACTATGATGACGCGTGTTGAAATCTTCTCCACGGATCTCCTTTAGCATTTATGGATTTGTGGGAGTATCTCTCTGAACGTTCCTCTGTATGTTGTGGCACGAAGCTCTGGAATTTTGGATCTAAAGAGGATTAGGAAGACGGAGCCAAGGGGTCCTTTTTATAGCCTTGGAGCTAGCGCCTGCACTAGTGCTACCACCTGCGCTATCCCATTTTAGGACATATTCTGCGCGGCCGAATCTTCAATCTGAGGAAACATTTCTCTCTCGCCTTCTGTGCTCCGCTCTACCGCCTGCGCTATCGGATATCGCCAGGAACTATCTCCTTCTATATGTGCTCCCAGAATTGTGCTTAAGCATTCTTTTTGTCGATCGAATTTTCGTCGACCGGAGTTCGCCGAGCGAGCTTCATCATTCATCGAACGGAAGTTCGTCAAACGCAAGATCGTCAAACGCAAGATCTATTTTGTCGAGCGCAGCTAATAGTTCATCGAGCGAACGCTATGATGAGCATTTCATCGAGCGCAGCAAATAGTTCGTCGAGCTAACGCTAGTGCCAGCGCTAGTACTAGCGCGCCGCAGTAGAGTAAGTAGTTCGTCGAGCGCCAGTCTGCATCTCAGCATTTACTTAGCGCTAGCGCTAGGCGTTAGTTGATACCGCCGGCGCTAGAAGGAGTTTTGGATTTGATGGCTCAAGTTTGGGGGCAACCTTCTTATGTAATCCTTGAGTCATGTGGACTTTGTTATCCTGCACACTTAAACACACAAGATTAAATACACATAGGATTTGTTATTCTCAAACCTAGGAGATGCGGAAGACCATGTTCCAACAAACTCCCCCTTTTGATAATAACAAATCCATTAATGATAAATCAGAGCATTAATATATAAGCATGATGAAACTTACTTATGTGTGTGCGTGAGAGTGATGACTTAGGATAATTATCGATTTTAGCATTTAGAATTTCTCCCCCTAAATACATGCTCCCCCTAAGTGAATGCTCCCCTAATATGTAAGCTATCATCTTAATTAAGCATGTTAGTTTTATATTTTGATAGCAGATTATATTTATCATGTTAGTTCTCCCCCATTTGTTATTAGCAAAAGTGGGTAAGGAGGCAAAACACAAACAAGTTTTGATTAGAAGATAAAGGCATGATCAAGTTTTTAGAGAGAATGAAATGATAAGAAATTTTAGAATAATTTTTATAGAGATAGATCAGAGTTTTTAGCAATATAACATTTTCAAGTATTATTATGTTGGTTCATCCCTTTTTATATAAAAGTTTTAAGCATAAAAAAATGTAATGATTTCCAAGTAACTAATCTACACAGACAATATGTCTACACCTAGCCCCGTACTAAGTGACGGATGGGCATGAGGAGATGCATACATGCCGTAGGTTGGGGTGTTAGTCCCATATGCAAACACTGGACAAAACTCAACTTAGCACTCTTTCCCCCCAGTGCCTCGCAAGGCCCCACTGGAACCCTCCCCGGTTAAGGATTAGAAATGACTAGAGATAAGGTTATCTAATGTCTACAACCCTACGCCCTCGCTATGGTGAGATATATAATCATGGATAATAATTATTGGAACCATTAAGCATTTAAAATTAGTGATAAGTTCATAGCTTATGGGTTTATATTTTTATTTGAATTTATGAAAACACTCACAAAGCTATTTTGAAATCCATTAATGAATCAGAGTTTTTTAATATAACAATATATTCATAGAAATAAATCAGAGTTTTTAATATAACAATATTTTCATAGAAATAAATCAGAGTTTTTTTTTGCAAAAAAAATATTCATGTTTAGAGTAACCAATATAATGTTTGCCAAGCAAGTCCACCACTTGTTGAAAGAAAGGAATTTTAAGATTTAAGTGAGGATGAACACAAAATAAAAGACTTTAAATAAGCATGAAAGTGCAAGGTAAAACAATTATAAGGTTATGATGCGGAAGACTTATCGAAATACAAGAAACATCTTATTGTAATCAATGATGGTCCATAAAAGATATATGAGTTCAATTTCATAAAGAAGATGTTTTTGTAAATCATTGTTCAATTAAAATCTTTAAGTTTAACAATAAAGTAACCAAGCATGAAATAATGTTATCAAAAAGAGATTACTACAATGTTATTTTAATTCACAATTTCAAAACATACTAAACATTGTAGAAAGCATGTTAGGTTATCTAGTGCATTTCATAAATAAAGAGTAGTATAGAATTTTAGCATTAGGATCCAATACTCATGAGAAGAAGTGTTATGAAAGATAATGATGTGCACATAGGTGTATTTTCAATAAAGTAAACAAATGTTTTAATAAAATACAAGAAATATGTAAAGTAAAGAGCACAAAAAAACAAAAATAATTTTACTTCCACACACTTCAATGCACAATCAAAATGTACAACAACCAAGGTGCTTTGCACACACAATGCTCATCAAGACATATCAGGGTGGAATGTAGTGCTTTGGGATCACATATTTTATTTTATTTTAATATCGAAACTAGTGATCCGGTGTACTTAAGAGTAAGTGGTTTTTATTTTGAAAGAAAGATATGGTTTGCACAAGATACTTTACTATTCTTTCCAAGGTGCTCAACCTCACAACGCTTATTAAGACTTATCAGGAGGTTCAAGTAGTGCTTGGTGGAGCTATCTTTGTCACTTTATTTTATGATTTTTTTAATTTGTACAAAGTTCTCTGAATACAGCTGTTTTGCAAACCAATATAATTTATGAAAACATAAACACTTTTCTTAACTTTTAAAAGTGCAAATAAAGGAGTGTAGGTAAGATACTTGTGCAATTTTAATTCATTGTAATAATACAAAACATACACAAGCATTCTTTGAATAAACACATATGTAGACAATGCCAAAGTGAGTGAATAAATATCATTATCAGACATAAAATGTTTACTTATACTTATAGGCAAGCTAAGCTTGGTTCTACACAACTTTTTCAATATAATTGATGCATATATTAATAGATATATCAAAGCATGATGAAAACAATGTTCAAAGTAGTTTGAAAAGATAAATTGCAACATTATAGAAGTTCTAAATGATGGGTTAAATCATGCTTGATTTTCAATAAAGTCCATACAGTATTTTTGATATTTTGAAGAATAATTTTGATTTAAAGTTTGAACTCATAAGATTGATCTTAGACTTCCCAAGGACTACCTTGTGAGAGGTTCGCCTGGTACTAGGTGATGTGATGGGATTATAGCCCAAATCACCCTTTCGCAAGATACATGTAAATAGAAAAGTTAAGTTCAAATTAACAATTTTTGAAACTTGTTTTTGTTTTATATTTTTGTATTTGATTTTTCAAAAATGAAATAAAAGAAGAAGTGCAAAAATAAATAGTACACATAAATTAATATATTTTTAAGAATTTTTCAAAATTTTAAAAATACAGAAAAATAAATAGGTGCGCTAGCGCGTGAAACTGTACACGATTTTTATGATTTTGAAATTTTTAATTGTTGATCTTCATTAAGTATCCCAATAGTAGTTTCATGCTGAAATTTCAGAATTTTAGGAGATGTTTAGATAGTGCAAATTGCATGAAACATTAACGATTTTGTATATGACTTTACCAAATAAATTTGCATGAGATATCATTTATTATATCTCAATTTTAATTTTTCTAAGGCTTATATTTATCAATCTAATGTAGTTTGAAAATGATAGGAAATGTAAGCACGAGAAGACACGAATGAACAAATCAAATATGCATGATTTTAGTGATTAAAAATAATGTTCATGCATTAGAATATCTTGGATAAGTCCTAGATGAGAATACCCAGCCTGTATATCTTGTAAACACATAAAGCCTAACATGGACACAAATATTCTTTAGGTGGCAATGTTAGAATGATAAGTTTGAGATTAATGTTATACCAAGGTTTGATTGTGTTTCAACTTAGAGACTTAGAATGAAGTGATGATTTATTTGATTTGATATCAAGATGATTCAAAGGTCTAAACTTGAAATAAATCACACTACACGCGTAATACACCAACCATGGTATGTAATTATAATATCAAATGTCATCAATTAATATATCAATTATAATTCACATAATTGTGATAGAAATAATTGTTTTTTTAGAAGACTTTTGATATGACTTATGATATATGATGTTAGAGAATTTTAGCAAAGGACATCAATAGATCATGGTGGTTCTTGTGAATTCAATATTCATTATGACGGTCAATTCTTTCAATATATTTTAGTGATTTTCTTTTAATTAAGAATTTTGAATATATAT
The DNA here is from genome assembly GCA_033032865.1 of Dactylorhiza incarnata. Classification (NCBI taxonomy): domain Eukaryota; kingdom Viridiplantae; phylum Streptophyta; class Magnoliopsida; order Asparagales; family Orchidaceae; genus Dactylorhiza; species Dactylorhiza incarnata. The sequence goes on from JAWHQI010000035.1 coordinate 11,233,066, forward strand.
ATGTGATTTTTGATAGGTGAACAATAGTGATGGTTTAGATCATGTTCGACATCAAGGAGTGAACACAATATAATTTTTTGTTGTGAACAACGACAACCATATTAAAAGTTGAGCTTTTATTTAGATCTTGAACTTTTTTGTAGATTATGTTATTTCTCTAAACCACTTGTTGGTGAAGGCTAAAAAGCTTAATAGCCTATAAATTGATTCAATTTAAAATATCTTATAGCAAATTTAGAATTTGATTTATATGGATAATAAAAGATATTTATAGATAATGAATATGAGAGAGATAGATAGGTCATCAAAATTAGATATGACTTTTGATTTTGATCAATTTGATTTTATAAACATATTAAGCTTTCAAGAGATAAGATCATATTTTCAATTCAATATAGGATTACCATGACATGATAGTTCAAAAGGAAAACAACAAGAGAAAAATAAAAAGGACATTAAAGCACATCATGAAGTAGAAATTTGTATATCTTATTTTGAAAAGTTTCTACTTCATGCATTTGATGATACCTAATGAATAAGTGTTGTAGGTATCCAAAGGCGACCATGTGGGATGGTTCCTTTGGGTACCCAAATATAGCGAGATGGCTTTTGGGGAGACAAGTACGAATGAACCCTTTCAAGTGGAGTTAATGTTTCATCTTTAATTTTGGGTCTCCACTCATACTTAGGTTTAATATTATAATTTTGCATTAAATTTCCATATTCATTAAATTTAGGCTTAAAATAATGATGACATTTGAAATCATTTTTCTTAGGAAATTTTTGCATATTCGAATTTAATTTAGGAGATACATAATTTTATAAATAATGGTGATTTTGATTTACAAGTCCTTTCTGTTTCTTACTCCCATTCATATTTAACTTGCTTTTAGATATGTGTTGATATTGTGAATTTTTATTTATAATTTTCATAAGCAAATTGATTTTTGATTTTAATTCATTATTTTTGATCTTTAGATTATGTCTAGGTTTATTATAAGCTATTGTGCTATTTTTAAGAGTAGAAACAATAGAGTCAATATGATTTTGATATTCATTTTTGTATTTCTAAAATGTTTCGTCCATCTCTTCAATTTCAATTTTATAACTTTTGCATGTAGCACAATCATTTTTAAAGATGAATTTTCTAAAGATAATTTTTCATTATGTTCTTTTATACGAATAATTTCTTTTTCAAGTTCCTTAAAATTTTCTTTAATATCATTAAAATCAAAACAAGGTTTTGTATTTTCAATTGAAGTGACATGAGTAAAGCTAGATCAATCAGATTTTGATTCTACTTTAACTTTTGCTTTTAAAATTTTCTTCTCTAAGCGCAATTTGCAATTCGTATTTTTTAATTTCTTAATTTTGCGCTTTGTAATTTGTAGCAATTGTAAAGTAGAAATAGAATTGAAAACAATAAGATGATTTGATTTCCTTACAGTGCTTTTGGATGATGTGAGATTTGAGCACAATTTTTTTTGTTGTCTTCATCTATTTGGCATTCCTCTTCTAGAGATGGGATTTCTTCTTTTCCATTTGATGTGCACTTCATGGATCCGTCATGAGAGGAGCTTTCTTGAAAATTTGCTCAAGCTTGTATTTTCTCCAATTCTTGTGATTGTTCCATAACTGTAAGAGGAAAATCATACATTTCTTCAAGAAATTTCCAAACTTTGTATGCACTGGAAAAACAATATATTAATTTGAAGATATCTTGAGATAAAGCACAAAAAATATAATGCATAGCTTTTGCATTTAGGTGACGCTCTTGTTTATTTGATTCGTCCGTTGGTCTTGTTATTGCTGTATCCCAAGCATTGATATCTAATTTTTTAATAAACCTTTCCATTATCAATTTCCACCCTTTATAATTTCTTCCTTCGAATAAAGGTGGTGCAAGAGATTTTTCTTCTTCATAAAAATTTTCCCCACCAATAGAAGCGAGATCATGAGACGCCATTATTCCTGGTTGTTAAGCCGATTTGGAATAACCTAGCTCTGATACCACTTGTTGGATCGGTCGGCGCACTTAGAGGGAGGTGAATAAGGGTTTTAATATTTATATTATATTTTAAATTACTTACTTGTGATAAGAAATCAAAATAGTGATTTTGTTTAAAGATCTAAATTGTTTTATAATAAGGGAGAGGATAATAGACAATTTAGAGAAATGAAGAACAAATCAATTTTATTACACAAAGAGAGACATGATTATTAATAATAAAATTGATTACAAAATTTTGATTTCAATGACGCTAGAAATCATAGCGAAATATGAAAGACTCTTTTTGTTTTCTATACCGACTCGTAACCCCATGAATCGGTTAGCTTTAGCCGATCCTTCCCCGGATACGGCCTCAAGCCGCTCTAGCCAACCATTCCCCGGATATGGCCTCGAGCACCCCCTAGACCTACACCTGAGACCTAGTCGCCAACACGAGGCGAATTTCTGCCCTAAGTCCTACCCAGACCTAGTCGCCAACACGAGGCGAATTTACTACACGATTTAAAAGAAAAGATGTGAAATACAAAGACAATAATATAAAACTCCCTATGTGGATCTCTTGGAGAAGTAGACGAAGACGCAGAGTATGATCGTAGTCGATGCGGTCTTTCGTCACGATGATGACGCGTGTTGAAATCTTCTCCACGGATCTCCTTTAGCCTTTATGGATTTATGGGAGTATCTCTTGAACCTTCCTCTGTATGTTGTGGCACGAAGCTCTAGAATTTTGGATCTAAAGAGGATTAGGAAGACGGAGCGAAGGGGTCCTTTTTATAGCCTTGGAGCTAGCACCTGCGCTAGTGCTACCACCGACACTATCCCATTTTAGGACATATACGGCGCGGCAGAATCTTCAATCTGAGGAAACATTTCTCCCTTGCCTTCTGTGCTCCGCGCTACCGCCTGCGCTATCGGATATCGCTAGGCGCTATCTCCTTCTATATGTTCTCCCGGAATTGCGCTTAAGCATTCTTTTTGTCGATCGAATAAATAAGAGCGTCACCTAAATGCAAGATCGTCGAACGCAAAAGCTATGCATAGCTTCATCATTCGTCGAACAGAAATTCATCGAACGCAAGATCGTCGAACGCAAGATCTATTTTGTCGAGGGCAGCTAACAGTTCATCGAGCGAACGCTATGATGAGCATTTCATCGAGCATAGCAAATAGTTCGTCGAGCGAACGCTAGTGCTAGTGTTAGTACTAGCGCGAGCGCCAGTCTGCATCTCAGTGGTTCCTTAGCGCTAGCGCCAGGCGTTAGTTGATACCGCCGGCGCTAGAAGGAGTTTTGGATTTGATGGCTCAAATTTGGGGGCAACCTTCTTATGTAATCCTTGAGTCATGTGGACTTTGTTATCCCGCACACTTAAACACACAAGATCAAATACACATAGGATTTGTTATTCTCAAACCTAGGAGATGCGGAAGACCATGTTCCAACAATATACTAATAATAAATTTTTTTTTGGCTGTTTCTATATATTTTGTTTTATATTTTGAAATATATAAGTAATAAAATTAATAGTGATTCCTTTTTCAAAATAACAACAATGTCCCCAGCAACGATGCCAAAAACATGATGAATTAAATTACAATGTTCCCGTCCGGGGTGTTTTCCCCCGTTTTAAATATATTTTCAAAAAAAAAACATCGTAATGTTTCACTTCATATTTTTCAAAAAAAACCATATTTTTTTCAATTTAAATATAACATCATAATGTTTTACTTCATGTAAATATAAGCTTTTTTATTTCGAAATCTCGTATTTTTTTACTTTATGTAAATATACTCTTGTTTATTTAAAAAAAAAATAAAGAAAATAAAAGACATGCTTGTTTCTACTTTTCGTCTATATAGTATATTTAGTAGTATCAAAATAAAACAAAACATAAAAAAAAATAACACCCCTACTTTACTTCTATTCTTAACGCATTTAGTTTCAAGAATATCTATTTTTTGCTTTTCATAATCGCTAGTTTTACTATTTGTTTGTTTATCTAAGATTGATAGATTTAAACGTTCGGGGTTAAGTTGTAAAGAATATCTTGTGTTTCTAATTTAAATAGAGGCTTTATTATCAAGCACTACTTCTACTAGCTAAAATAGAGGCGTGCGTATTATGTTGGCAAAATAACTATAGACTACAATTATCTCTACATTATGTCTTTAGGAATCTAGGAATATTCAATTTACTAAGGTTGCTCACAAACTTTCTTTTAATATTCTAGAATTTTTTCTCGAAAACCCCCTTTTATGCACCAATTTAGCATGACATAAAAAAGTAGAAGAAGAAAAAGATCTTATATCAATGGGAATAAGACTTCGTTCCGTAAACATATGCACCCAATAAATTTTTTTTAAATGATCTTATGTCAATGAGAATAAGATTTCGTTCCATAAACATAAGCATTGGGTTAATAAAAACAAAAGAATTAGTTTTCCCTCGTAAACTACGGGGGCACCAAAGAAAATAAAAAAGAAGGGGTGGAAGGATACAAACCATCACCCCTAAGTCAAGTACTCTTCTTTTAACCATAGCTTTTTACCCCCTTTCCCTTAGCCAATTTATTGTATCTAGTTTTATTTCAAAAAATCATTTGAGAGCATAATTAGTAACTTGTATTTTTCCTTCACATTTCTGTAAACAAACATTTTATAATTTCGATCTAATCTCGTTTACTAATGATTGCAATTTTGCTTGCTATTTGGTTAATTAAGAAGTCTTTTGGTTAAGACATTTCTCTCTATTTAAATCAATTACATAATTTAGGACATAACTCTTTGTACTCTGGATTTTTATTTTTCAGTCTCTTATGATTAAATAAAACGATAGCCAAATATTAGAACTTATGTTAATCCCGTATGGATCTCTCTTACTTTTCTCTGGAATAAAAAAAGCATAAGTATGGGGGTATTTGATAAGTAGTAAAATATACATATTTTTAATATAGTTTATAGTATAAATTTAAGTAATACTGTAAATATTCTATGTAAATTAATGAGTAGTAAGTTTGTTTTATTATTTTCCTTACTAACTTAGGTTTATTTCTATTTTTCAACATTTTGGTAATTTTTTGTTAGGTCACGCCCCTTAGTCACGCCCGCGACTAAGGGAGTGTAATCTTAAAAATGCCAATTCCAGCTCTCAGCCAATTTTGGGACAAAACTCGACAATTTGATCAAGTCACGCCTGTGTCACCTCAGACACTCCCGTGACCAGAGCCCGTGTAATTGGTCACGCCTGTGTTCCCCCAATCTGCCAGCAAAACACGACTCAATGCCACGCCCTTGACATCTGCCACCCATGGTCACGCCTGCAACACCCCAAACATGCCCCAGAGACATGCCCATGACACCTCAGTCATGCCCGTGTGCAGCTATATATCACGGCAAATGCTTCCACAAGGCGGCTGATCCTATCTTCCCAACACGCCCCAGAGACACTCCCCTCGGTCACGCCTGTAATCGAGGGCGTGTAAAAATTAATTTTTTTTCCTATAAATAGGAGGGTTCAGCTGAAGCATTTCTCATCTAGAATTTTGTGTGTTTAGTGTTTTTCTGGAGTAGTGTAGAGCGAATGTGAGTTATTTTCTGCATTTCTAAGTAGTTGTTTTCTCTTTCCTAGTCTAGTTGTAACCTTTATTTTGGCAATAAAATAGTTGTTTTCTCATTACAATATAGTTTTACATAGTTCTATATAATGTTTATAAGTAGCTTTTGAGTGATATTCTTAAACCCCATTTTGGTCTCTGAGTGTGTAACACTCTTTTAAGTTATAAAATTTCAGTGTTCAAATTATTCAATAATTATTCTATACCACCCCATCTCGGATGAGAGGCTAAGAACTTTTTAGAGCTTGATTTAGATGGTTGGTGAAAGTGCACAGTTAACCTCACTAGAATCCTCTATAGGGGGGGGGGGGTGAATAGAGATTTAAAAATACTTTATGCAATTATATATATATGTGTGTAATAATCACAGATTCAAACTTCCCACAAACCAACAAGAATTAAGCAAGTAAAGAAGAAAAATAGCAAGAAGAAAATCACAGCACAACACAAAGAAATATAGTGGTTCCCCAAACTTTGGGTAGTCCACTCTTCTACCCCCTTTGGTAGGAATTCACTAACTTGCACTGAGTCTTTTGATAAGGAGACTCTTAGAACCAGACTGAGTCTTTTGATAAGGAGACTCATAGAACCAGACTGAGTCTTTTGATAAGGAGACTCTTAGAACCACTACAACTGAATTTTTTGAAGAGAGATTCTAAAAACTCTTTTACACAATTAGAAAATGAAATAAGAATGAGAAGAAGAAGTAGAACAAGTAGAAGAACAGAAGACAATATATGTAAGAAGGAATCTTCTTCCTAGCAAGAAGATTAGAAGCACAAGTATAGTGAATATGATCTCTCTTCTATAGTGAGAAGGAGATTGTAAGCTTTTCTCTCTTTTGTGAGAGCTTTCAGAATTTGCAGCAGAATGACTTCAGAAGGAGGAGAAGGTGAAGGCTTTTTCTTTGCTGCAGCACACTATCTCTTTTCTCAACTTTCTCACTCTTCACTTGGGAGCTCTTCCTCTTTTTCAAATGTATATGGTGGATCAGTAGTTGTTATTCTCTGTCGACTTCCTTCTTCTTTATAACTCTGTTTGAAAAGATATTGCTAAAGGAGAATAATCAATTAGCAGACAGAGAATTGGAAAAAGATAAAAGTTTCCATACTAATTTGTATCTGTAGATGGAAAGAGTTTATTCTGATTTCAAATAATATCCAAATAATTATTAATCAAATTAGCCAAGAATCAATTAGAAGGAAAGACAGATTCTGAACGGCTATAAAAGAATAAGATCATTCCATAAAATTCAGATCTTAAGAAAGAAGGAAAGAGACCTGGCGTGAATTCGAATTTGACAAAGAAATCGACGTGCGTCGATTACTATTCGACGTAAGCACCGAGTTCATCCTGTCTGGACGTCGAGAGGAGAATACGGAAGGTGCGTCAAATAAGGTGCGCCGAATTTATTAAATGCGTCGACTAGAAGTCAGAGTTACGTCGACAAAGATTACGTCGAATTCTTCTTAGAGTTACTTCGACTTATTCTGATGGAAACGTCGACTACATTTTGACGTTGCGTCGAATTCTATTCGATGCATATTTACTTAGACTAACTTTTCATTCTTAGAAATTATATTCTTCTTAATTCTAGGGGTTAAGATAAATCATTTCCCCAACAATCTCCCCCTATTTGTCTTAACCCTATTCAGAGAGAAATTGTATCAGTATTTTAATCAACCCAGCAAGATATTCATATAGGTTAGAAATATGTTAAATAATTAGAAGAAATCATATAACAAGTAATTATCTTTCACAAGATTTAAACTAGAAACTTCTTGTTATAAATGAAATTGACAAAGGCAGAATAAAGTTTTCTAGATAAATTTTCAATAGCATCAAAAATATAGCCCCTGACTCTATCAGGATGCTCCTGGACATTTTTGATGATTGTGTGCAGTTTCTCCAGGACTTTGTCAGCATCAGGGAGAGTGTCATTTATAGAATAACCCTTGCTGATGATAATTGCTGCCTTTTCATCAATCATCTCAATTGTAATGTTTTGAGGTTTCTTTTGTGTAGGCTTGGGCTCAGGTGGTCCTTTGTTGTCAACCTTTGGCCTATATTTTTTCTTCTCTGATTCCTGTTTCTCAGGGATCTCAGGCATTTTTCCTTTCCCTTTGCAGGGTGAGTCATGCCATTTGTCTAATCTTGCAGGTCTTTTTGGCTTCTTATAGGGAATGTAAATATCTTCTGCACACCCTATACCCCTCTTGTGTATTTGTCCTTTTTCTAGGATGAGCCTTGCCTAAGGACTTTTCTTTTGATAAGCTTCAACATCAAATAATTTCTTTGGAAGTTTGATGGAAGATTCAGCAAGAATCTGTTCTTTAGTCATCCCCTTCTTGATCTTTTCCAACCAGATATTCCTTTTATCTTCTACTTCTTTCCTAGTTGCTTCATATTCATACAGCTCTCTTTCTCTTATTTCTTCATGCCTCCTTTCCATGTCAGGATCATGGTATTCCTTTACAGGACTGTCAGGAGTGATATTAGGCATTCTTTCAAACCTTTTTATCTCCTCAACAGCCTTTCGAGATTTCTTTTCCTTTGCATAGTCTTTTCTTTCTTCTTTGGAGAACTTTTGCCAATGAATGGTGGCTTCTCTTCTTAAAAGTTGCCCTCTTGGCTTTTCCCTAGATAGCATTTTTGGAGGTAAAGGTAGCAGAGGAGGTAGAGATGGAGGTTGAAGTGGTGGAAGAGGCAGAGGTGGAGATGTAGTTTTCTTTTTAGAAGGAGAAGGTGGAGAAGGAACCTTTGTAGGAGAGGGAATTTGTTCTGTAATAGGAGGCAAAATGTGCTCTGGAGGAATATCTTCATGTAAGGGTGTCTTTAGTTTGATATAGCTAGCAGAGAAACCAGGTGAGTGATGCTGATATTCTTCCTCACACAAGGGTGCCTCAATCCAAACTTGCCCTTTTAGGTCATCAGAAAAAGCTGTTTCTTCCTCCCCCTGGACTTCTATATTTTGTAATGCAATAATCTCCCCCTGAACATATGGGGCATCTATTCTGAATGCTGAATCCACAGCATGGTCTCCTTCTGTATGATAGAAGGAGGATTCACCAAGGTGTTTGTTGAAGGTGTAATCAGAGTGATTGGAGAAGATTTGAGCCTAAGGTAAAAGAGAAAATGGAGTTGGTTTAATACTTAAAGATAGCATTTAGAGATTGGAGAAGAGTTAGCCCTGAGTTTTAAGAAAAAACTAGATAGGGGGGTTCTGGAGCAACTCTCTCCCTGGTTTATATCCTTCAGAAAGGATGTACACCCCTTTGGCGACAGAGGTTGTTCTTGAAGAAGAACATGAAGCTCAGGAAGAGAAGCAGAGAGGTTGGCCAATTTGGCTTTATAAGTGGTGAGCATGTCGGCACACTCATTGGAGAAGTTGGTCAGACGTGTCTGGAAGTCATTCAGAAGTTGTTCCAGAGCGTTGTTTATTGTTTTGATGAGAGCAGATTGAGCAGGGGTTGGCGCCATTGATGCAGAGAGAGAGAGGTAGAAGACGAAGATTTTGGCGGTTTGGGATAGTATGAGTTATGAAATAAGAGGTGTTATTTAAAGGAGGTGAAGCATCGAAAAGGAAGCAGAAATCAAGGTATATTAGGTAACCAATCGTCAAAAGAAGAAGGGAAGATTTGTTTCCAGTTTTGTTATGAAGTCGACGTTACGTCGAATTGGAGTCAACTCATGGTTGATGTGTCGAAGCATTTGTGACATTGGTCATTGATGTCGATGTGTGCGTCAATATGAAGACGACGCTCCGTCGAAACATTGTCAGCCTAATGTCCTACCGACGTGGTCGCAGACTTGCGTCGAGATTAGATCGACGGTGCGTCGATAAGGGATCGACGCATCTTTGTCCTTAAGAAATCAATGCTAGCGTCGAGTTCCTCTCGACGGTGCGTCGATAGGAAATCGACGTGTCTTTTAAATACTTGCTTATTTTCTCTAATCTCTTTTAGATTTCCCCAACAATGGTGTTTACAAGCTTCCATTAAGCATTCCCAAGGTGTTGATAAAGTAAGTATGCTTAGTTTCATCTAAGGGTTTGGTAAAGATGTCTGCTCTTTGACTATCTATAGGAATATATTCTATGGTTATCTTACCTTTTTCTACATTGTCTGTAAGAAAGTGATGTCTGATCTCTATATGTTTGGTTCTACTATGAAGGACTGGGTTGGATGCTATGGATATAGCACTAGAGCTATCACAATAAATTTTAGAGTTATTGACTTCTAGTTTATAGTCAAGAAGCTGATTTTGCATCCAGAGGATTTGTGAACAACAGCTCCCAGCAGCTATATATTCAGCTTCAGCTGTTGAGTTTGAGACTGAAGTTTGTTTCTTACTGAACCATGATATTAGTCTGTCACCTAGAAATTGGCAAGTACCAGATGTGCTTTTTCTATCAACCCTACATCCAGCATAGTCTGCATCTGAGAATCCTGTTAATTCAAAATTTGTTTCTGCTAAGTACCACAGACCTAGTTTAGGTGTTCCCTTTAGGTATCTAAGAATCCTTTTTACGGAGGTGAGATGTGATTCTTTTGGATCAACCTGAAATCTAGCACTTATGCAGGTTGCAAACATAATGTCAGGTCTGCTAGCTGTTAGATAGAGAAGGGATCCTATGATTGCCCTATATGTCTATTGATCTACTGATTTTCCCTTATCATCCTTTTCTATAATGACATTAGTTGCCATAGGTGTTTTCATGGTAGAGGTTGATTCCATGCCAAACTTTTTGATTAATTCTTTAGTGTATTTAGATTGTGAGATAAAGATTCCCTCACTGCTTTGTTTCACTTGTAGCCCTAAGAAATAAGAGAGTTCTCCCATACTACTCATTTCAAATTTTGATTGCATCAAATTAGCAAATCTTTTACAAAGTTTGGGATGAGTGGAGATAATGATGATATCATCTACATAGATTTGCACAAGAAGGAGTTAATTTTTATGGGTTCTAGTAAAAAGTGTTTTATCTACTTTTCCTCTTTCAAAATAATTTTCTAAGAGGAAGTTGGAGAGAGTTTCATACCAGGCTCCAGGTGCTTGCTTAAGGCCATAAAGTCCTTTGTTGAGTCTATAAACAAAGTTAGGTGAGGAGGGATTGACAAAACCTTGTGGTTGCTCTACATACACTTCTTCTTGAAGGTCACCATTCAGAAAAGCACTCTTGACATCCATCTGGTAGACCTTCATCTTCATGAAGGCTGCATAGGCAAGAAAGAGTCTGATTGCTTCCAATCTGGCTACTAGAGCAAAGGTTTGATTGTAGTTTATTCCTTCTTCTTGTCTGTATCCTTGTGCTACAAGTCTTGCCTTGTTCCTGACAATTACTCCAGTGGAATCTAGCTTGTTTCTGTATACTCACTTTGTACCAATAATTGGGTAGTTTCTTGGTCTCTCAACTAGGTTCCACACTTTGTTTCTCTCAAATTTGCTTAGTTCTTCTTGCATGGCTATAATCCAGTGAGGATCACAATTTGCTTCCTCAAACTTCTTTGGTTCAACTTGAGATAAGAAGCATTGGAGCATCATCCCATTGGAGACTTGGTGTCTTGTCCTTACTCCAGTATTGGGGTCTCCAATTACTTGGGATTGTGGATGATTTTTCATGTTGATCCCTGTCCTGCTTGGATTTGTCAGATGTTCTTCTCCCTCATTAACAATGGAATCATTGCCCAACTGTTCTTCCTGAACCATGTTCTCTTGTGGGAGTTGGTTTTGATTGCTCTTCTCTGAACCTTCTTCATGCTCTCCTTCAGACTCCTCACTTGGTTCCTGTAGCTGGTTTTCTTTCCCAGTGTCTCTGTTCTCTAAGTCAGTTGTTCAAGCTGAGTCTCTATACTGCTATCTTCCTGTGGAAATGGATTGGTGGAAGTTACCTCCCCCTTAAACACCATATTAGTTTCATCAAATATAATGTGCATAGATTCTTCAATTCTGAGAGTTCTCCTGTTATAACATCTATATGCTTTACTAGATGATGAGTACCCCGGAAATATTCCATCATCAGACTTCTTGTCAAACTTGGCAAGATGATCTTTCCCATTATTTAGAATAAAGCAAGCACATCCAAAAAGTTTAATGTATTTAACAATGGGTGTTTTTCCCTTCAAAAGCTCATATGGTGTTTTTGCCTTAGTTTTGTGAATGAGGCTTCTATTTAGAACATAGTTTGCAGTGTTGACTACTTCAGCCCAGAAGGTTTTTGGTAATCCTGATTCTGCAAGTAAGGTCCTTCCTGATTCAATTAAAGTTCTATTCTTTCTTTCAGCAACTCCATTTTGTTGAGGAGTTCTAGGGGCTGAAAAACTTTGTTTAATACCTATATCCTCACAGAAATTACAAATTGACTGATTTTTGAATTCAGTCCCATGATCACTCCTGATAATTGAAACATGAGTATTGAGCTCAGATTGAATCTGTTTTATGAATCTTGAGAGAATCTTATGGGTTTCAGACTTGGCCCTTAGAAAGAATGCCCAGCTAAACCTAGAATAATCATCTACAATCACTAAGATATAAGACTTTCCACCTAAGCTCTGAGTGGATATGGGACCAAAGAGATCCATGTGCAGTAAGTAGAGGATCCTAGGAGAGTCATCCTTACCAATTGGTTTGAAGGATGACTTGGTTTGTTTTCCTAGTTGGCAAGGTCTACATGGGGAGTCGTTAGAGAATCTACCCTTTGGTAGGCCTCTTACTAGGTTATTCTTTGATAGTTTAATAATGGTTTTGTAGTTTAGATGACCCAGTCTCCTATGCCATAATTCACTTTTATTAAGAATATTAGTGAACAAACAAACTTCTGTGGGTGAGGAACTAAAGTCTACTATATATACCTTCCCTTTTCTAATTCCATTAATTACTATGGCACCAGTTTTGATATCAATAATATGGCAAAGTAGTGTGGTGAATTTTACCACATACTTACCACTGTCACATATCTGACTTATACTTATCAGATTGTGCTTCAGTCCTTTGACTACTGCCACATTCTTGAAGGTAACTTTCCCTTCTTTGAAATCTCCAAAGCCCCTGGTTTGGCCACAGCTAGAGTCTCCAAAGGTCACTGGTGGTCCAAGTCTATCCTCAAAATTGATTAATAGGTTTTTGTACCCTGTCATGTGCAAGGAGCATCCACTGTCCAAGTACCACACCAGCCTGGAGATGTGATACATCTGTACATAAAATTTTAAACATTAGTTTGGACCCTCCTAAGCTGGGGTCCATTCCTCCCAACAGTGAAAGATTTAATGAAGGAATAAGTGGGTTTTTTAGAATATCCTTCCTCCTTTAGGGGTATTGGCTTATCATACCAATTGTCTTTGGTAATGTCGCAGAAATAGTGTTCATAATAAAAGGAAATAGATTGAGAAGACTTTTTGGAAAAGGAGACTTTTCTGTTAGATTGGTTGCGTCGATATGAATTCGACGTATGGTTAAAATTGCGTCGAGTGGAAGTCGACGCTTCCTTCATTCTGTGGTTACTTTTAGTCGAAGCATATGAGAGATTGCGTCGATTGGAAGTCGATGTATTTTGGTGTCTGCGTTGATTAGAAATCGATGCATTATTTGAGTTGCGTTTAGTAGAATTCGACGCACGTCGATAATGATTCGACGCAAGTTTGTTTCTTTTCTGAGGATATTTACCTAGGATTCCTTCATGCATAGTGAGATTATTTTTGTTAAAAACTGTGGTTGTTTCTGGATTTTCTTGTGATCTTTCTCCTGTTAGATGATTCTCCCTAGTGAAGTGATTTGGATGTCTCCAGACAAATTTGCTGGGTGATTGAGGTTTGGGTTCTAAGTCAGTATTATATTCTAGTTGTCTAAATCTATCAGTGAGAATGTTAGAGATATTCTTGAGCTTCTGACTTCTGCCATTTAGAGAGTCTTCAAAGGCTTTTGCCTTTGCTAGCTCAGTTCTTAGTGCTTGATTTTCAGTATTGATTTTATCTAGTTGCTCCTCTGAGAGTCCTAGACTGAGCTTATAGTTTTTATGTTGTGTATTTATTTGTTTGAGATTGTTTAGTTCATTTCTTAGTTCCTTTACTTCTTTCTCAGATTTGACTAGATCTAAACAGAGTTCTTTGAAACTATTTTTGAAATGAGTGGAAGAGAAATCTATATCATCAAGAATATTTACCAGAGATGTATCTTCAGGCTTTTCAGTAGCCATCAAATAGGTTTCTTCTTGCTTAGCCTTTTCCTGATCATCTTCAGATGAGGTACTTCCTTCAGATTCTGAATCACTCCATGATTGAGCAATGAACCCTTTCTCTTTCTTCTTCTTCTTCTTCTTCTTTAGATCTGTTCTTTTCAGATCTTTCTTATTGTTGATCTCTTTAGGACATTCAGGTGCAATGTGTCCAGGTTTCCTGCAAGAATAACAGATAATCTCTTTATTAGGAGTTTTGTCATACCTGGTTTTTGAGTCTCTCCTTCTGGATCCTTCTGTTTTGATGCACTTCTTGAACCTTCTGGCCAGTAGACCGATCAGCTCTTCATCATTTGTAGAGGGTTCACCTTCAGTAGCCTTCAAAGCAATGTTCTTTTCTTTTGAGAGTGGAGGAGCCTTTTCTTTCTCTTTTTTCTCAGCTCTTGTTTTCAACAACTGTTCATAAGATCTTAATTTACCCAACAGGACATCTGTTGAGATTTTTTTTTGACTTCTGGAGTCATTCTTGAATCCCAAGAGCTTGGGAAGCAAGTTAGCAATTTGTCATTTATCTCAGTGAGAGATATGTCCTTTTCAAGTGTTCTTAACTCATTTATTATTAGGCTGAATCTGGCATACATGTCTGCAACACTTTCACTTTCTTTCTTCTGGAAGTTTTCATATTGAGAGATGAGTAATGCCTTTCTGTCCTTTCTCTCATCAGCACTTCCTTCTACCATTTTAGAGAGAGCCTCCCATATTTCCTTAGCTAACTCACATTCAGCAATCTTTTGGAAGATTTCATCTGAGAGGGTTGAGACTAGGATGTTCATAGCCTTGGCATCATATGCTTGGGCTTTCTTTTCTTCATCTATCCATTCAGCCTTTGGAGTAAGTGTTTCAGTTAATTTTCCACTTGAGTCCTTTCTGGATGGCTTGGGAGGACCTGTCATAATAATATCAAATAATTCCCCATCAATAGAGTTTAGATAAATTTTAATTCTTATTTTCCAAAGTGCAAACTTTTCAAGGTTGCAAATTGGTGGTCTGGTGGAAGCATAATCTTTGATTTGTGCCATGTGAAAATAAATAGTTTTCAGAAATATATATATATATATATATATATATATATATATATGAGAGTTAGGATCTTTTTGATCAAGGAGTTAACCTTTTTAGATCAACCTGCCTCTGATACCAATTGAAAGTGCACAGTTAACCTCACTAGAATCCTCTAGAGGGGGGGTGAATAGAGATTTAAAAATACTTTGTGCAATTATATATATATGTGTGTAATAATCACAGATTCAAACTTCCCACAAACCAATAAGAATTAAGCAAGTAAAGAAGAAAAATAGCAAGAAGAAAATCACAGCACAACACAAAGAAATATAGTGGTTCCCCAAACTTTGGGTAGTCCACTCTTCTACCCCCTTTGGTAGGAATTCACTAACTTGCACTGAGTCTTTTGATAAGGAGACTCTTAGAACCAGACTGAGTCTTTTGATAAGGATACTCTTAGAACCAGACTGAGTATTTTGATAAAGGGACTCTTAGAACCACTACAACTGAATTTTTTGAAGAGAGATTCTAAAAACTCTTTTACACAATTAGAAAATGAAATAAGAATGAGAAGAAGAAGTAGAACAAGTAGAAGAACAGAAGACAATATATGTAAGAAGGAATCTTCTTCCTAGCAAGAAGATTAGAAGCACAATTATAGTGAATATGATCACTCTTCTATATTGAGAAGGAGATTGTAAGTTTTTCTCTCTTTTGTGAGAGCTTTCAGAATTTGCAGCAAAATGGCTTCAAAAGGAGGAGAAGGTGAAGGCTTTTTCTTTGCTGCAGCACACTATCTCTTTTTCTCAGCTTTCTCACTCTTCACTTGGGAGCTCTTCCTCTTTTTCAAATGTATATGGTGGATCACTAGTTGTTATTCTCTGTCGACTTCCTTCTTATTTATAACTCTGTTTGAAAAGATATTGCTAAAGGAGAATAATCAATTAGCAGATAGAGAATTAGAAAAAGATAAAAGTTTCCATACTAATTTGTATCTGTAGATGGAAAGAGTTTATGCTGATTTCAAATATTATCCAAATAAATATTAATCAAATTAGCCAAGAATCAATTAGAAGGAAAGACAGATTCAGAACGGCTATAAAATAATAAGATCATTCCATAAAATTTAGATCTTTAGAAAGAAGGAAAGAGATCTGGCGTGAATTCGAATTTGACATAGAAATCGACGTGCGTCGATTACTATTTGACGTAAGCGCCGAGTTCATCCTGTCTGGACATTGAGAGGAGAATAAGGAAGGTTCGTCGACTAAGGTGCGTCGACTTTATTAAATGCGTCGACTAGAAGTCAGAGTTACGTCGACAAAGATTACGTCGAAGTCTTCTTAGAGTTACTTCGACTTATTCTGAGGGAAAAGTCGACTACATTTCGACGTTGCGTCGAATTCTATTCGACGCATATTTACTTAGACTAACTTTTCATTCTTAGAAATTATATTCTTCTTAATTCTAGGGGTTAAGATAAATCATTTCCCCAACAGTTGGGACGGATACTATTTCAGCATTTTATAAGCCTTAATTTTCTTTGTTAAACTCGCTCATATCCGCTTTAAATATTAACATGTCTTTTCTAATTACTTATGTCGTCTCCATTCCGATGAGTGTCTAATTTCCTTTAGCGCACGATGTCGAAGAGCATTGGGAAAAATAAATGGTTTTATAAAAATTAAAATATCTCTTTTCTTTAAAAATTAACGAGCTTAAGGTTTACCCGAGAAAAGCGTTGAGTGGAACCATATAATCGATGTATGGTTCTCTTTTCTGTTTCCATTCACTAGTTAGCCGAGAGGCTCGTGCGTATGGATTGATCGCTTATGGGTAAAGAGAAGTGTGCTCTACCCTCGAGAGAGGATGAGGCGAGTCTCCGGATTGGAATAAAAAGTCAATAGAGTGGTTCACAACATAAAATGAGTATGAAGGAGATTTGATTAAAGAACGAGAGTTCGGTCGAATATTCATAATCTCAGGTGGGCGTACCCTCGAGAGAGGTGCATTCATACTTATGGAACCTCCACGGCCAAGCCATTTTATTGTTTTGAAAAGTCATATATTTTACTTCTAAA